>CM060919.1:645629659-655629659 GCA_030737875.1 Allium sativum | reverse complement strand
CGATTCAATTCAAATTGGTTTTCTATTCGATTCAATTCAAATTGGTTTTCTATTCGATTCAATTCAAATTGTTTTTCTATTCGATTCAATTCAAATTGGTTTTCTATTCGATTCAATTCAAATTGGTTTTATATTCAATTCAATTCAAATTGGTTTTCTATCCGATTCAATTCAAATTTAAAAACGAATATAATCGATATAAATATCGTTCGCGTCAAAATATCGCATCTCTAATCAATACGGCTTTATATATTTCAATAATTCCATGATTCTATTAGACAAATGAATCTATATTTTTTCAACACATGACTAATCTCAACGAATGAGTACTGTCCACGTGTGACTATTTTTGTTATTTAATATATTTTAAAAAATTATGGTATCTATCGTTTGATTTCCAATCAGACTCCAACCGTAAACTAGTAAGAGAACGATTCCCTAAATGTTAACCCCGAAGGCCGAAACCTACATCAGATCAATATCCAGGTGACCACTCATCTTATCTATTTTCCAGTTAGTTTCTAATTTTATATATGATAAAGATGTAAATTTGATTGTTAATATATTTCGTTCAACACATGACTAATCTCAACGGATGAGTACTGTCAACACATGAACCTTTATTTTATAATGATAAAGATGTAAATTTGATTGTTAAAATATTTCGTTCAACACATGACTAATCTCAACGGATGAGTACTGTCAACACATGAACCTTTATTTTATATTATTCTTTATTTTCTAAATTGGAATGAGGCCCAATCAATCACCATATAGCGTTAACTATATGGATTCCATACAACACATGTATATAATAGCAACAATAAATAATCAACCATCATCCAAAGTGCACTACACTGTATAAGCATCATATACAGATATCTAACGCTTATAACAGCCTGTCAATCAATCGATCGACAAACAACTAATTATTGGGATTAGTGTATGTCGTATTTTATCCCAATACCCGTGTGGGGTTTCAAATCAACAAACACAGATTTTTATTTGTGCAGTTGGGCGATGTGTAAAATTTATTGACCCAATCAATATCAGTCATATCAGTGTATATAAACAAATCGGCCGATTTGTTTATAGATATTTATTTATTCACTTTCACGTTAAAAATTATATTTTTAACGGCCAAATAATTCATTTCAACACATTTACAATTTATTATCGATTTCACATCAACATCACAAACAAATTTCACAACACATCAATCAAACAAACAAGCCATCCATGGTCTGTGGATGATGGGTGTCGGGTGCTACTAAGCACCGTCTGCATCCTAGTATATATATATATAACTAGAACAAGAGGAGATTGAAGAGTGAGAAATTCTCACCGAAAGCTATCCCAACTTCACGACACTTCATTTATAGAAATCTTCATCGTTCTCGCCTTTTTGTAATCTTCGTTGCCCATATTCTCTACATATGTAAAAATCGAATTTTTACTTTACTATTCAATACATAAAAATCATATTTTTACTTCGCTATTCAATATAGAAAAATCGAATTTTTACTTCGCTATTCAATATAGAAAAATCGAATTTTTACTTCGCTATTCAATATATAAAAATCGAATTTTTACTTCGCTATTCAATATATAAAAATCGAAATTTTACTTCGCTATTCAATATAGAAAAATCTCGCCATTTCATTTATAAAAAATCTCGCCTTTTCATTTATAAAAATCTCGCCTTTTCATTTATAAAAATCTCGCCTTTTCATTTATAAAAATCTCGCCTTTTCATTTATAAAAATCTTATCTTTCTATACCTCTTCTCATATGATAAAAATCGAATTTTTATCACTCATCTTCAAATATAAACATCGAATTTTTTTTACTTCAAAATTCACATCTTTCCTCATATAAACATTAGACCTTTAAACCGCTTCATAAATAAAATTTCAGTTTTAACCCTATGTTATTTATAAATTTTTAAAACTAATTACCTAGAAAATAAATAAATAAGCAAGACTCACTAGTGGACTGGTGGCAAGGGGTGACGGGCTGTGGTGTCTGCATTGGACGGCTAGGGCTTTCGAATCGAAGAAGGGGGCGTTTCCTGCATCGTAGTGGGGATGAGAAGGCTAACGACGACTTGGGGCTCGCCTGGAGGTGCTCTGGCTGGCGCGATCGAGATGTGGGTGCGGATGGTGGCGCCAGGGGGTAGGGCGCAGGTCGTAGGAGGAGGTGGCGGTTGGCTTGAGTTTGGGGAGGGGGTGGGGAGTTTTGGGCGCGTCGGTTTACTGGAGGAGGGGGAGGAAGCAGCGGAGGGGAAGAAGGGAGAGGAGGGTCGAGGCTGGAGGCTTCGTCGGCGGTGGGTGGCGTCAGGCTAGGGCGCGGTGGCCGCTGCGCCTTCTTCTTCTTCTTTTTTTTTTCATCTGAAATCGATTTTGAAGGAAGGGGGGGCAACGGTTTTGAAGGGGGAGAGAGAGAAGGAAGTTTCTTTTTATTTTATTTATTATTTTATTTACAAAAAGTTGACTTTTACATACGACCTCTAAACGAGGCCCACCGCCTGTCATCCATAGCGTTTCACCCCCATTCCAAACACAATGGGATATGTATCGTAAGCTGATTCGAACGTTTCGATCAGTTTCCGTTAAAATCAACATATAACTCTATATATTGAATTTGAACGCGCATTTCAATTTACCGGGGTCACATACTACCTCTAAAAATTCCAAAAAAATATTTTCTAGCTTCGTATTGACGATACGGTCCTAACGAAACTAGTTTCGTCGAATTCCAAGACCGTTGGAAAAATGGCCATTTTCCAGTCGATTAAAATCAACTAAAACTGGTCAACCGCGTTTTCCTTCGCCACGCTCACCTATTGATTCGAAAAATTATGAAATTTGAAACCTAGCAATAAATTGACATCACGGATCCAACAAAAGGGGTTTCATTGAAATCCGAGGTCGTTTGCAAAATTCCCATTTTTAAGGGCCTGAATTCCATAGCGACTATTCAAAATTTTCAACTGGACGTATCTTTTGATTCCCGCTATGAAATCTCAATTTTTCGGATTCGTTGGAAAGATATTCTCAATTAGATCCTATTATTTTTGGTTTCACTAAATTCCGGATTGTTTTGCACCCGGTACAATCAATTGAAGTTTGAAATCAAATTATCGAACTACCGCGCCATTTTCAATTCTATTTATAATTATATATAATTATTTATATTCTAACGACGACGTATATAATATATACATTGAATTCTATCGACGATATTACTTAAAATAATTCATTTTAAATATTCAAAATTCGCTAAAATTGCCAAAATAAAAATTTTAAACTGGCCCAGATTTTCGGGTTATTACAATCTTCCCCACTTAAAACTTTTCGTCCCCGAAAAGGAACAAAGTCGAAAGTGGTTTGATTAATCAACTCTACGTTCGATCTGGCTTTTATTCTCCAACTTTTCAGTTTCTGAGAATTTTCAAATTTTCAAAAAATTTGGCTAACACCCTAAATTTTCGAAAAATTTCGCCATAACCTCCCCTGCACCGGGAGCCACGGGAAAATCCAGAAATTGCCATGTAGGCCTTCTGATCTCAAAAAGAAAAAGAAAAAGCCAATCGGCTCATAAAATCACCATCACCCAAACAAAACAGTAAATTATAGTAAATATGTACCTATTTGTCGGGCAAACAAATTTTATTCTTCGGCTCTAGCCTTCCTTGCTATGACCTGTTCAATGATATACATGTATATGCATGCAAATGCGACCAATTTTTGATACAGTTCAATATTTGATTCAATTAGGCATATTGGTTCAAAAATTATGAAACAAATAAACAAACAATACAAACATCAATCAATTAGTGGATTAGAGTTTTAAATTCATAGTTTTGATACATATACAGAAAATCATGTTTTTGATGCCAATTCACAACAATATATTCTGGCTATATTAGTTTTGGTTCTCACACCAGTCTAATGGAAATATATAGATATCACACCTTCAAAACATGAACACAAATTCTGATGATGATATATCAATCATCAGAATCATCTCCGGGTGTCTAGAATGTGATTCTATATCTATCCAATATATTAAAACTTCGAATATACGTTCATGACGCGTATATGCGAAATCTATATATACTCGATTGTCCAAATTCAAAATAAATAAATAATCAAATACGTATAAAGCGATTTTTAATTTTCAAAACAAAATTGTTTTCATTTGAAAAATATACTCTTCACACTCGTTCTAGGATACTACTGATCCTATCTCTAACGAGTCATTCTAATTGGATATTACTAATCCAATATCGGATGAATTCTTTCGTTTGGTTCTAATGTGTCTTGTTCTCGAGCTCTGTAAACCAAAGCTCTGATACCAAATGTGACGACAAGGAATTTCGCTCGATCCGAATCAGTCGTTAAACCGACCAAGACCGTTCGAAACCCCTGATCGTTTGAGAACAGGACAAATCAGAACGCAGACGGAAGAACATTTCATTGCTATTACAACAATTCCATCAGATACAAGAATATACAGAGTATAAATGAATAAATTACATTCGATAAATATCAGAGATTACAATAAATTACATAGCAGCGGAAAAATAATACAAAGCACAACTGAAGGTGATATACGGATACAGAGTTTTCCGGATATCATTCCAGCTGTAAACCAGGATCCTGTGAATATAAATCTGCAAAACCAAAACTACTAGCTGCCCGTGTCGAAAATAGGGGCACCTAGAGTTTAGGTTAAAACAATAAACTCCAGGTCAGTCATGTGACTGGTGTGAGAACTAAAACAGTTATTTAAAACTTTACTTTAAAAAGAGAGTAATTCAAGGGACCACGCCGTATAACACGGAACGAGTTTCCTCCCAAGAATACCAGTGCATAGAATAAACAGCGCAATGCTTTTTCGAAAAATGAAGCTATTATAAGACCCAGGTCCCATCACACAATGCAACGCAAGCCGGAGGATAGGGTTTTCCCTTATAATAGCCATGCATGCTTGGTATGTTTAAAACAAATCATTTGATACTATTATAAGTGTATAGTGTCAAAACATTTTTCAATCATAAATATCAATCCTAGGCGGCATGGGTACCATCTATCATGTCGCCATACTAGGCTCTACAAATAAAACCGAAGTATCTCGTATTGGAAATTGGATTTCCGTCATGAGTCGAGGCAAGGGGCAAGCTCCTCTCCGCTTCGAGACACTCTAGCAAATGTCCCAGGACTACACACTCTGGGTAACCCTTGGATCGGTTGGGCCGGTCCTCTCTTACGTTTGAGGATTAATTATGCCTGAACACACGTTTCCCGATCCTTACAGACCTATAATCGAGGCGCCTCATTCCAACAACCACAAAGGTGAAAAGTATATAAATGTCAGGGCTGGTAAGTCACTGACACCACCAAAGCTAGAAAGAAACATCATGTTCTCCCAACGGTCCGTATCCCGTTTTTAACTCATACCGAGGTGTGAGGCTCGCGAATTCACGTTATACACAAAGCTACGCCACAAAGGCCATGCTTTGATCATCCACCACAAGACTTTGCTTTTCGACAGAAGCCTTGATCCATGCAACTCAGCGTGCCACACAGGCAATTCATGCCATGCGATTGATATCTATCGATATATAACCTCTAAGCTCGTACGTCTCAGAGAAGGGCGTTAAGCAAGAGAATAAATTCTCCGCCGCCAAACAGATATATATTTAACAGAAATCAATCAACACAAAATAAAATCCAATGTCAAACACACAATCCATTTACAAGTTCGTTCTAGGTCTGAACGAAACCGGAGGCACTTTCCTCGCATATCCATCGATCTCCAAGTACGTCTGGACGACCACCAACTGATTCCCTCATCTTGGGTGTACATCCCAATCAAGATCATCAGTAATCACCCAAACGATGTGAAGACTTCCGGTCTTCAACCACCGTCTTCTTCTTCGACATATCGTCGAATCGGTTATTCAGAATGGGTATAAACCCGGTCTTTCCGAACAACCCACGTATATTAAAAACAAATGTTACACAAACACAACATACGCCTCATTCCAATTCAGCAGCCACTAACCGCAAATTTCATATTCTTAGGGAAAGGTTCCCATTAATTTTATCCAAGATAAATTCTTTAAAATTTATCCTTTAATCTTCCTTTGGATGTCATTTCAAACCAAATTATGGTTTTCCAAACTAGTCAGGATTAACGAACCACACCGAAGTAATTATTTATTTTATTTCCCAATCCCAACCTATTCATCCCATGAAGAAAAACTGGTAATACTCCATATCTAATACTATGGTGTTATCGGTAAAATTAATTACCATTTTACATTCAAATTTAATTAAAGATTTAACTATCGCTTTGGAGCAAAACTGGTGATACTCCATTCTCTCTCAATTTCTAAATTTGATAATTTAGATTATCAATTCCCCATTTCAATCTAATTGCAGATTCATTAAAACTCCTTTTACTGGGATAAAGAACTAATGTCATTTAAAACACAGTTCACGATAAACCCAAATCACATTCTATTTATTATCGGGTTAAAGAACAATTGTTATTTAAAACACTGTTCACGATAAACCCACAAATCAATTTTATTTAAAACCCATCTCAAATCCAATTTATTTATTTAAAAATAAACGGATTTAATTTTAGTTCAAAACTAGTTCATTTCGATAAAAATCTATTTTTATCTTTTCAAATATGGAGTTTTTTCATCCCAATTTTTCCAAAATCATTTCTTATGATTTTAGACAAATCATTGATATTTTTGATATTTTTATCAAGGCCCGTCCAGTCGATTTCCATCAACGGCCATCGAACTGCACTTACAACGACCTTTTTCAAATTTGATTTGGACGTATCTCCACATCCAACCGTTAGATTTCAAATTTCTAATATTCGTTAGAAAGCTCTTTTCGATACAAACCCAACGGTTCCAGTTTTAGGAAAATCCGACAGTCGGATCTCCCGTAATGTCCGTTCGAAATAAATGGTCGAAATTCACGAACTGCCGCGGCGCGGCGCGTTCTATTCAGGCCATTATATTATATATAATATATATATTAAATATTTCATCGATTTCTATTTAAAACGAATTTTATAAATAGTTTTGAATTTGTTTCAAAAACATTTCAACTTCCATTTCCAATTCAAATCAAAATTGAATTTTTCCTTATAAATTCGTTTGAAAATTCATTTCAATTCAATTCAAATTTCAATTCAATTTGAATTCATTTCAATTCGTTTTCAATTCAATTCGAATTCGTTTTCAATTCAATTCGAATTCGTTTTATATTCAATTCATTTCGAATTCGTTTTATATTCCATTCAATTCGAATTCGTTTTCAATTCAATTCGAATTCGTTTTCAATTCGAATTCGTTTTCAATTCAATTCGAATTCGTTTTATATTCAATTCATTTCGAATTCGTTTTATATTCAATTCAATTCGAATTGGTTTTCTATTCGATTCAATTCGAATTGGTTTTCTATTCGATTCAATTCAAATTGGTTTTCTATTCGATTCAATTCAAATTGGTTTTCAATTCGATTCAATTCAAATTTGTTTTCTATTCGATTCAATTCAAATTCGTTTTATATTCAATTCATTTCGAATTGGTTTTCTATTCGATTCAATTCAAATTGGTTTTCTATTCCTTTCAATTCAAATTGGTTTTCTATTCGATTCAATTCAAATTGGTTTTCTATTCGATTCAATTCAAATTCGTTTTATATTCAATTCATTTCGAATTCGTTTTATATTCCATTCAATTCGAATTCGTTTTCTATTCGATTCAATTCAAATTGGTTTTATATTCAATTCAATTCAAATTCATTTTCTATTCAATTCATTTCGAATTCGTTTTCTATTCGATTCAATTCAAATTGGTTTTCTATTCGATTCAATTCAAATTGGTTATCTATTCGATTCAATTCAAATTGGTTTTCTATTCGATTCAATTCAAATTGGTTTTCTATTCGATTCAATTCAAATTGGTTTTATATTCAATCCAATTCAAATTGGTTTTCTATTCGAGTCAATTCAAATTTAAAAACGAATATAATCGATATAAATATCGTTCGCGTCAAAATAGCGCATCTTTAATCAATACGGCTTTATATATTTCAATAATTCCATTATTCTATTCGACAAATGAATCTATATTTTTTCAACACAGGACTAATCTCAACGAATGAGTACTGTCCACGTGTGACTATTTTTGTTATTTAATATATTTTATAAAAATTATGGTATCTATCGTTTGATTTCAAATCAGACTCCAACCGTAAACTAGTAAGAGAACGATTCCCTAAATGTTAACCCCGAAGGCCGAAACCAACATCAGATCAATATCCAGGAGACCACTCATCTTATCTATTTTCCAGTTAGTTTCTAATTTTATATATGATAAAGATGTAAATTTGATTGTTAAAATATTTCGTTCAACACATGACTAATCTCAACGGATGAGTACTGTCAACACATGAACCTTTATTTTATAATGATAAAGATGTAAATTTGATTGTTAAAATATTTCGTTCAACACATGACTAATCTCAACGGATGAGTACTGTCAACACATGAACCTTTATTTTATATTATTCTTTATTTTCTAAATTGGAATGAGGCCCAATCAATCACCATATAGCGTTAACTATATGGATTCCATACAACACATGTATATAATAGCAACGATAAATAATCAACCATCATCCAAAGTGCACTACACTGTATAAGCATCAAATATAGATTACTAACGCTTATAACAGCCTGTCAATCAATCGATCGACAAACAACTAATTATTGGGATTAGTGTATGTCGTATTTTATCCCAATACCCGTGTGGGGTTTCAAATCAACAAACACAGTTTTTTATTTGTGCAGTTGGGCGATGTGTAAAATTTATCGACCCAATCAATATCAATCAAATCAGTGTATATAAACAAATCGGCCGATTTGTTTATAGATATTTATTTATTCACTTTCACGTTAAAAATTATATTTTTAACGGCCAAATAATTCATTTCAACACATTTACAATTTATTATCGATTTCACATCAACATCACAAACAAATTTCACAACACACTAATCAAACAAACAAGCCATCCATGGTCTGTGGATGACGGGTGTCGGGTGCTACTAAGCACCGTCTGCATCCTAGTATATATATTTATAACTAGAAAAAGAGGAGATCTAAGAGTGAGAAATTCTCACCGAAAGCTATCCCAACTTCACGACACTTCATTTATAGAAATCTTCATCGTTCTCGCCTTTTTGTAATCTTCGTTGCCCGTATTCTCTACATATGTAAAAATCGAATTTTTACTTTACTATTCAATACATAAAAATCATATTTTTACTTCGCTATTCAATATAGAAAAATCGAATTTTTACTTCGCTATTCAATATAGAAAAATCGAATTTTTACTTCGCTATTCAATATAGAAAAATCAAATTTTTACTTCGCTATTCAATATATAAAAATCGAATTTTTACTTCGCTATTCAATATATAAAAATCGAATTTTTACTTCGCTATTCAATATATAAAAATCGAATTTTTACTTCGCTATTCAATATAGAAAAATCTCGCCTTTTCATTTATAAAAATCTTATCTTTCCATTTATAAAAATCTCGCCTTTTCATTTATAAAAATCTCGCCTTTTCATTTATAAAAATCTCGCCTTTTCATTTATAAAAATCTTATCTTTCTATACCTCTTCTCATATGATAAAAATCGAATTTTTATCACTCATCTTCAAATATAAACATCGAATTTTTTTTTTTACTTCAAAATTCACATCTTTCCTCATATAAACATTAGATCTTTAAACCGCTTCATAAATAAAATTTCAGTTTTAACCCTATGTTATTTATAAATTTTTAAAACTAATTACCTAGAAAATAAATAAATAAATAAGCAAGACTCACTAGTGGACTGGTGGCAAGGGGTGACGGGCTGTGGTGTCTGCATTGGACGGCTAGGGCTTTCGAATCGAAGAAGGGGGCGTTTCCTGCATCGTAGTGGGGATGAGAAGGCTAACGGCGACTTGGGGCTCGCCTGGAGGTGCTCTGGCTGGCGCGGTCGAGATGTGGGTGCGGATGGTGGCGCCAGGGGGTAGGGCGCAGGTCATAGGAGGAGGTGGTGGTTGGCTTGAGTTTGGGGAGGGGGTGGGGAGTTTTGGGAGCGTCGGTTTACTGGAGGAGGGAGAGGAAGCAGCAGAGGGGAAGAAGGGAGAGGAGGGTCGAGGCTGGAGGCCTCGTCGGCGGTGGGTGGCGTCAGGCTAGGGCGCGGTGGCCGCTGCGCCTTCTTCTTCTTCTTCTTTTTTTCCATCTGAAATCGATTTTGAAGGAAGGGGGGCCAACGGTTTTGAAGGGGGAGAGAGAGAAGGAAGTTTCTTTTTATTTTATTTATTATTTTATTTACAAAAAGTTGACTTTTACATACGACCTCTAAACGAGGCCCACCGCCTGTCGTCCATAGCGTTTCACCCCCATTCCAAACACAATGGGATATGTATCATAAGCTGATTCGAACGTTTCGATCAGTTTCCGTTAAAATCAACATATAACTCTATATATTGAATTTGAACGCGCATTTCAATTTACCGGGGTCACATACTACCTCTAAAAATTCCAAAAAAATATTTTCTAGCTTCGTATTGACGATACGGTCCTAACAAAACTAGTTTCGTCGAATTTCGAGACCGTTGGAAAAATGGCCATTTTCCAGTCGATTAAAATCAACTGAAACTGGTCAAATGCGTTTTCCTTCCCCACACTCACCTATTGATTCGAAAAATTATGAAATTTGAAACCTAGAAATAAATTGACATCACGGATCCAACAAAAGTGGTTTCGTCGAAATCCGAGGTCGTTTGCAAAATTCCCATTTTTAAGGGCCTGAATTCCATAACGACTATTCAGAATTTTCAACTGGACGTATCTTTTGATTCCCGCTATGAAATCTCAATTTTTCGGATTCGTTGGAAAGATATTCTCAATTAGATCCTATTATTTTTGGTTTCACTAAAATCCGGATTGTTTTGCAACCGGTACAATCAATTGAAGTTTGAAATCGAATTATCGAACTACCGCGCCATTTTCAATTCTATTTATAATTATATATAATTATTTATATTCTAACGACGACGTATATAATATATACGTTGAATTCTATTCAAAATAAATTTCCTCGATGATATTATTTAAAATAATTCATTTTAAATATTCAAAATTCGCTAAAATTGCCAAAATAAAAATTTTAAACTGGCCCAGATTTTCGGGTTATTACAGATGATACGGTCCTAACAAAACTAATTTCGTCAAATTGGGAGACCGTTTGAAAAACAACCATTTTTCCGTCGACTAAATTCAAACTAAATTGACCAAACACGTTTAAATTCACCACGATCACATATTGATTCCAAAAATTATGAAAATTGGAATCTAGTAATAATTTGACATTTTGGATTCAACAAAAGTGGTCTCGTCGAAAATGGAGGTCGTTTGCAAAATCGCTATTTTTAAGGGCTATGTATTATATTAAATTCCATAGTGAATATTCTGAACTTTCAACTGGACATAACTTTTTATTTCCGTTATGAAATTTCAATTTTTCACATTTGTTGGAAAGATATTTTCAGATAGATTCAAATATTTCTGGTTTCACTAAAATCCGGTTATTTTGAATCTTGTACATCCATTTGAATTTTGAAATCAAATTTTCAAACTACCGCTCCATTTCCAATTCATTTTATAATTAAAATAAATATTTAAATTCTAACTTCAATTTAAATAAATCTATACATTCTAATTCTATTCAAAATAAATTTCTAGTCGTTGTTATTTAAAATAAATCATTTTAAATATTCAAAGTTCATTAAAATTGCCCAAATAAAAATTTTAAATTGGTTCTGATTTTCTAGGTTGTTACAATATATTCATGCAAATAAATTAATGATTAACGGATCTAACAATGTGGCATTCAAAGTGATTGTGTTATAAATGAATTATAAGTACTCGTAGCCTCTGGCCTCAACAACCAGGAAATGAAGAAAATCGGGCAGGCAGCATGGCTAAGTGGGTAGCTCCCAATTAGGGTGTATTATCACTTATCTAGAGAAATTCATTTCATTCTTTATTCTATTTCGATGTTGTCCCATTCGAGAAAATGATTGATGATCCCAACCGTTGGTGATATACATTCGATACACTCAAGCGAAATGAGTGGTCGGTCATGTGTGGCCGGGTTACAAGATGTTCTTGTTGAACCTAATGTATTCTCTCTAGAGATACTATCGAAAGGTGGTTCCATACTTTGTCATAGTTGGGAATTCATTACCCAATAAGTGCCCGCGGTTTTGATTGTATATTATGTATGTGGAGCATGAGATGAAAGCGTTCCACTAGATTTCTATTTATTTGATTTAGATACTATTATAATATCAAAAGAGTTTTGAAAAAAAGATTATCATTTTCTTTCAAAAGATTTTGATAGTTGAATCAATTGTTTTGGATTCTCATAAGGGAAAAACCCGTTTCGTGTTTTACGGCGTGGTCTTATGAGATATCGTTTATTTTCTCAATTTGTTTTAAACTGTTTACTCATACCAGTCTCATGACTAACCCAAAGTTTATTTTGTTTTGTTTTACCTAAACTCTTGGGTGCCCAAATTTGTACGAGTAGTCAAGTAGATTAGGATTTTATAGTTATATCTAAAGGATCTAGGAGTAGGAGGCTTCAGTGTTAGATATATAGTTTTTTTTTTTCGCTGTGTTGTAAGTATTGTACTCTGATAATTGTATGTTATATACAGTTAAAATTTTGTATTTCAAAAGTTGTGGTATATTATATTTTGTTCCGCTGCGATGTGAGAATTCTGTGTTGTTATTTCTGTTCTTCTTCTATCTTTTTCTTTTAAATTAAAAAAATCATTCGTGTTTCTGTGATATTTGGGTTGGACGTGTGATGTATGTAGTCAACTCAGATAATACAGATTTCGGGCCATTACATTTGGTATTAGAGCTTAGGTTGAGCGAACATCTAGGCTTTGGTGGGGTTGTACTCATTAGAGATAGGGTCAGTAGTACCCTAAAATGAGTTGAGTGTATATATACGAGAGCACGTATTTGTTAATTGATATTAAAAAAATTTGTTTTATATTATGTTGGTTAGTCTATTGAGTGGCTTACGAATTCTGATCGATTGGTGGGACGCCACGAAGTCGATAAGAATTTCTAAACACTTGGACAGAAGATTGGACATGATAATGTTTTTAAGTGGGTAAATGAAATAATTTTATTCAAAATTTTATTTGGATAGAAAAGGAATAATTTTCTGAAATTATTATATTTTATGGATGTGTGGGTTGTTAATGTTATAATCAATAGAGATTATAAAATGGAAATGGTTATATATAACCAATTAAAATTTGTACAGAAATGAAATATACAATGAGATGAACTAGAGTTAAATTCAAACCATAAATTGGAATGTAAATCCTGGGTGTTGGAAAAATATTTTCTGAATTTATTAAAATAATATAGAATTGTTTTGGAAGGTTTTTGAATAAAAATCATTTTGATGGATTTTCAAAGTGATAAAGCACTGAACACACTTCAGTGGCTGGAAAATAATTCTGATGATGATCGCGACATCATCAATGTTCATTTTCAAGTTTCTAAGTGACGGATTGCTACCTTAGAAGAGTTTTGATGGAAATTTGTTTGAAAGAAAACAAGTTAGTTTGAAAATTCAAATGTTTTGAATTTGAAATGGTTATAAATATATATATATGTATATATTTATATGATTTCAAAAGTATTTGAAATGAAAACCCGGGAAATTGAATGCTGAAATTTAAATTTAACTTAGGCAAGGTAAATAAATTGAAATGAATAGATTGATTAAATTCAATTTGAATCAGTTTGAATGAATATGAATTGGATATATATATACGGGTTGTAAATCATTCAGATTTAATGAATGAAAGCATATATGATGTGCAATGTGAATGGAAAACCAAAGGTTTTGGCAGAACTAAATTTGTATAAATATGAAATGTTGAGCTTCAACATAAGTGAGTTTTTGAAAAGTAACGAGTTTGTAGCATTTTTGTGATGACCCGTAACTTCCCCGTGAAGGAAAGCCCGAATTATCTTGAGAACAACACATAATAGAACGTAAACAGAAGAACATTTCATTGTATATTACAACAATTCCACCAGAATACAAGAATATACAGAGTATGAATAAATATTACACAATTGACAAATATCAGAGATTTAGATTACATTTACATACATCGCAGCGGAAAATAATACAAAACACAACTAGAAGTAATACACGGATACAGAGCTTTCCGAGTATCGTTCCAGCTGTAAATCAGGATCATGTGAATATAAATCTGCAAAACCAAAACTACTAGCTGCCCGTGTAGAAAATAGGGGCACCTAGAGTTTAGGTTAAAACAATAAACTCCAGGTCAGTCATGTGACTGGTGTGAGAACTAAAACAGTTATTTAAAACTTTACATTAAAAGAGAGTAATTCAAGAGACCACGCTGTATAACACGGAACGGGTTTCCTCCCAAGAACGCCAGTGCATAGAATAAACAACGCAATGCTTTTTCGAAAAATGAAGCTATTATAAGACCCAGGTCCCATCACACAATGCAACGCAAGCCGGAGGATAGGGTTTTCCCTTATAATAGCCAAACATGCTTGGTACGTTTAAAACAAATCATTTGATACTATTATAAGTGTTTAGTGTCAAAACAATTTCAATCATAAATATCAATCATAGACGGCATGGGTACCATATATCATGTCGCCATACTAGTTCTACAATTAAAACCGCAATATCACGTATTGGAAATTGGATTTCCGTCATGAGTCGAGGCAAGGGGCAAGCTCCTCTCCGATTCGAGACACTCTAGCAAATGCCTCAGGATCGCACACAGCAATCCCTGGATCCTCCAAGGTCGGTCCTCTCTTACTTTTGAGGACTGGCAATTCCTGAACACACGTTTCCCGGTCCTTACAGACCTATATCCAAGGCGCCTCGCATTCCAACAACCACATAGGTGAAAAGTAGGTATAAATGTCAGGGCTGGTAGGTCACTGACACCACCATAGCTAAAAAGAAACGTCGTGCACTCCTTGGGTCCTTCTCCCGTTTTTTACTCATACCAGGGTGTGAGGCTTGCGAATCCACATTATACACAAAGCTACGTCACACAGACCATGCTTTGATCATCAACCACAAGACTTTGCTTTTCAACAGAAGCCTTGATCAATTGTCACTTACGCGTGCCACACTGGCAATTCACTCCATGCGACTGATGTCCATCGATATACAACCTCTGAGCTCGTACGTCTCAGAGAAGGGCGTTAAGCAAGAGAATAAATTCTCCGCCGCCAAACAGATGTATATTTAATAGAGATCAATCAACACAGAATAAAATCCAATGTCAGACACACAATCCATTTACAAGTTCGTTCTGGGTCTGAACGAAACCGGAGGCACTTTCCTCGCATATCCATCGATCTCCAAGTACGTCTAGACGATCACCAACTGTTTCCCTCATCTTGGGTGTACAGCCCAATCGAGATCATCAGTAATCACCCAAACGATGTGAAGACTTCCAGTCTTCAACCACCGTCTTCATCTTCGACATCTCGTCGAATCGGTTATTCAGAATGGGTATAAACCCGACCTTTCTAAATAACCCACGTATATGATAAACAAATGTTACACAAACGCAACAAACGCCTCATTACAATTCAGAATATTCTTTTATTCACAAAATCACATTCTTAGGGAATAGGTTCCCATTAATTTTATCAAAGATAAATTCTTCTAAATTTTTCTTTAATCTTCCTTTGGATATCATATCAAACCATGTTACGGTTTTCCAAACTAGTCGGGATTAGCGAACCATCGAAGTAATTATTTATTTTATTTCCCAATCCCAACCTATTCATCCCATGGAGCAAAACTGGTAATACTCCATATCTAACACCACGGTGTTATCGGTAAAGTTAATTACCATTTCACGTTCAAATCTAATTAAGGATTTAACTATCGCTTTGGAGCAAAACTGGTGATACTCCATTCTCGATCACTTTTCAGATTTGATAATTTAAATTATCAATTCACATTTCAATCTAATTAAAGATTCATTAAAACTCCACTTCGTTTTAATCTTCCCAAAAATCAATATCCTGTCTTTAACTGGGTTAAAGAACCAATGTCATCTAAAACACGATTCACGACAAACCCAAATCACATTTGATATTAAATACAAGGCTCTGAATAGAAAATATACCGGCTTATATTCAATATCAAATTCTGAAACCAACAAATATCGTATTGGAAATAACGATATAAATATATCTTTCAAATTCCCATAACAATATCTATAGAATCACGGAATCCAACATCGAAATATTCCGAAGATAATTTCAATTCAAATCCATTCCAATTCGTATATTGGAAATTCTGATTATTTTTAAAACCACTTTCAAATTCAATTTATTGATTTTGATTCTAGTTCAAAATTAGTTCATTTCGACAAAAATATATTTTTATCTTTTCAAATGTGGAAATTTTCACCCCAGTTCTTTTCAAATCATTTCTTATGATTTTACACAAATTATAGATATTTTTAATAATTTTATCAAGGCCCGTACAGTCGATTTCCATCAACGGCCATCGAACTGCACTTACAGCGACCTTTTCCAAATTTGATTTGGTCATAATTCCAAATCCAACTGTTAGATTTCAAATTTCTAAAATTCATTGGAAAGTTCTTCTCGATACAAACCCAACGGTTCCGGTTTTAGGAGAATCCGACGGTCGGACCTCCCGCAACGTCAATTCGAAATCAATGGTCGAAATCCACGAACTGCCGCGGCGCGGCGCATTCTATTCAGGCCATTATATATATAATATATATGTATATATATATATTATATAATTCGTCAATTTCGTTTTAAAACGCATTTTATAAATCGTTTTAAATTCATTTTCAAAACCATTTCAACTCTATATTCAATTTCAAATCAAAATTGAATATTTCATATCAATACCATATAAATGATAATATTTTCAAAACGTTATATTTTGAAATCACTACCTTTTCGATATTCATTATAAAAACAAATATAATCGATATAAATATCGTTCACATCAAAATAGCGCAACTCTAATCAACACGGCTTTATATATTTCAATAAATTTATTATTCTATTCAACAAATGAATATTTATTCTGTTCAACACATGTATCTATATTTTTTTTAACACATGAGTACTGCCAACACACGACTATTTTTGTTATGTAATATATTTTATAAAATTATGGTATCTATCATTTGATTTTTTATCAGACTCCAACCGTAAAGTAGAGTCTAATCTTAAATATGATAAAGATCTAAATTTTATTGTTAAAATGTTTTACTCAACACATGAATGTTTCAACACATGAATATTCTCAACACATGAGCGTCGTCAACACATGATTATTTTTGTATTCTAATATTCTTTATTTCCCAATTGGAATGAGGCCCAATTAATTACCATATAACGTAAATTATATGGATTCCATACAACACATGTATATAATAGCAACGATAAACAATCAACCATCATCCAAAGTGCACTACACTGTATAAGCATCAAATATAGATATCTAACGCTTACACAGCCTGTCGACCAATCGATCGACATACAATTAAATAATTGGGATTAGTGTACGCAAATATCATCCCAACACCCGTGTGGGGTTTCAAATCAACAAACACATATTTTTTATTTGTGAAGTTGGCGATGTGTAAAATTTATCGACCTAATCAATGTCAGTCAAATCAGTGTATATAAACAAATCGACTAGTTTGTTTATAAATATTTATTTATTCACATTCACGTTAAAAATTATATTTTTAACGATAATTTATTTATTTCAACCATCTACATTTTATTATTGATTTCACATCAACATCACAAACAAATTTCACAACACATCAAACAAGCATACAAGCCGTCCATGGTCTGTGGACGACGGGTGTCGGGTGCTACTAAGCACCGTCTGCATCCTAGTATATAATTTAAACTAGAAAAGAAAATTTAAAGTGAGAAATTCTCACCTTGGGGTTCCACTCCGTCATTCTTTATTTCTGAACTATTTGGATTTGTTCGAAATTCCAACGCATCCTTTTCACGCTGTTCATATATAAATAAAAGTCACATTTTTATTATTCAGTTTTATTTATAAAAGTCATATTTTTACATCGCCACTTCGTTATAAAAATTATATTTTTATATCGCCACATCATATATAAAAATTGTATTTTTATATCGTTACACATATAATAAAAATCGCATTTTTATTATATCGCTACATATACAAAGATCAAACTTTTAAAAATCCTCTTACTATATAAAGATCGTATTTTTATAAAGCTACATATATAGAAAAGATTATATTTTTATAATTCATGTTTCTATATCAAAATCATATTTTTACTTCGTCACTACATATGTAATAATTATATTTTTACCCCGCTATGATATTATAAAAATCTTATTTTTATCTCTCTTCACTTATATAAAAATTACAATTTTTATATAATTAAAGATCTTACCTTTTTCTATTTTTAAAGATCAATTCTTTTCTAGCTTAAAAATTCTATCTTTTTGAAATAAATAAATCATGGCTATCTTCATATAAAAATCATGTTCTTAACATTTCATTCGTATAATAAAAACCGTATTTTTTTATATCGATCTTTTAATTGTAAAAATCATTTCTTTTGAATGTTAAAAATCATTCCTTTAGAATGCCAATTGCAAATTTAAATCAAATTAAAATAATGAAAAATTTTCAATTAATTACCTCTTTCACTAATCACGTCATGAGGAGGGAAGTAATCCCCGTTGTCTTCTCTTTTGCTACCAGGTGCCAAAACCCATCATCCAAACTTCATAGTGTCGATGCTTCCTTCACGAGTCGCCTGAACCTAATTGTCGGTGTCCCCTCTACACGCCGGAGCGCCTCCTGCCTGTGCCAGTCGCGGTGGCGTGCTCGAGGTTAACAGAAAAAGGGGCTCACGGCTTCTTCGATTGGGATTGGGGTGCTGGCGATTTTCAGGTGGAGGAGGGGATTGATGGTTGTTGGGAGGGGGGGGGGGAGGTGCTGGCGGTGGGGACGGTGACTGAGCGTGGCAATTGAAGGGCGGTGGCTCGGTGGGGGTCTCGTCGATGGGGTTAGGCGTGGGGCTTCTTCGATGCAACGGAGGTGGGAGCGGCGGAGGAAGGTCGGAGGGGTCTGACGGGTGGAGGGGACGGAGCGGCGGCGGTGGTGTGAAGCTGGAGCGCGATCCTGTCATTGTCAGGGTTTTTTTTTCTTTTTTTTTCTCTAGATCTGTAATGAACGGGGGAGAAAGGAGTGGGAGG
Organism: Allium sativum; assembly: GCA_030737875.1. Taxonomy (NCBI): domain Eukaryota; kingdom Viridiplantae; phylum Streptophyta; class Magnoliopsida; order Asparagales; family Amaryllidaceae; genus Allium; species Allium sativum. The sequence continues at coordinate 655,610,190 of CM060919.1, read as the reverse complement.
GGGGTTTAATGTAAATTTATATATTTATTATATTATTTATTTTCTATTTAATTCCAAATAGTTGACTTTCCATTTGTGTTCAGAATCGAGTCCAACGACTGCCGCCCCTAGCTAATTACCCCCATTTCGAACACAATGGGATATGTCCGGTAGGCTGATTCGACTGTTTCGATCAGTTTTGATTTAAATTAAAATATAAATCTTTATATATTCAATTTAAACGCACATTTCAAATTACTGGGGCCACACACTAACTCAAAAAATTCCAGAAAAATATTTTCTAGCTTCGTATTGACGATACGGTCCTAACAAAACTAGTTTCATCGAATTCTAAGACTGTTCGAAAAATGGCCATTTTCCAGTCGATTAAAATCAACTAAAACTGGCCAAACACGTTTTCCTTTGCCACACTCACATATTGATTCGAAAAATTATGAAATCTGAAACCTAGCAATAATTTGACATCGCGGATCAAACAAAAGTGGTTTCGTCGAAATCCGAAGTCGTTTGCAAAATTTCCATTTTAAGGGCCAGAATTCCATAGCGACTATTCTGAATTTTCATTTGGACATATCTTTTGATTCCTGCTATGAAATTTCAATTTTTCGGATTTGTTGGAAAGATATTCTCAAATATATTCAAATATTTTTGGTTTCACTAAAATCCGGTTTATTTTTCACCTGGTAAATTCAATTGAAGTTTGAAATCGAATTATCGAACTACCGCACCATTTTCAATTCCTTTTTTATAATTATAAAAAAGGATTTATATTCTAACGATGACGTATATAAATATATACGTCGCATTCATTTCAAAATAAATTTCTCGTCGATATTATTTAAAATAATTCATTTTAAATATTCAAACTTCGCTAAAATTGCCAAAATAAAAATTTTAAACTGGCTCGCATTTTCCGGGTTGTTATAATTTTCCTACCTTAGTAATTTCGGGGATCAAATTCTTTTAAGGGGGGAAGAATGTAACGACCCAAATTTTTGGTCGATTAATTTCAGTATTTAATACTTATTTTAATTGTTTTGTTGATAATATAAATGAATTTTATATTGATTTATTGATTTGATAATCTAAATACGGTTTACTTCAGAAATATATATAATTATCAACATACGAAAATGAACTTATTTGAATTCAAAGTTAAAACAGAATTGGAAATAGTTCAGATGATCAATACAAAATTCTATTTGAATTAGGACAAAAATATTAATTTATTTTCGATGAATTAATTGTTTTTAATTTAATTTATATCAATTTAAATTAATATCTTCTCCAAATGATCAAATGAGGCCTCAAAACATGTCCCAATGGATTCAGAATGGTGGTTTAACCCTAGGAAGGCCTGTTGTTAGGCTCAAGTAGGAGTTTAAAATCAATGTGATAATTTAAAATTAAAGGATACCGGTTTAATTTAAATATATATAAAATAGAATAAAAATATAATTCCTTCCTCCTTATGTAAATAGAAAGTACACTGTAAACTTATACCCGATAATGTACCTCACGCAGAAAAATTACTTATTGATTAAGTGTTCCTCCATCTATAAAATCGCGAGCTCCCCTTCTTTTCTTTCAATTTTTTCCCATTCTCAACTAAACAAAATCAAAGCATGTTCTTCAAAATTGGTTAGATTATTCAAAGTAAAAATGGCGCAAGGCTTCCTTCTCTTATTCTAAAATCCACAGATTTCCCTTTTCTTCAATCCAAATCAATTCTGCATTCGATAAAGGAAAAAAAAGGGAAATTGGATCCGAATTCGATTCAAAGAGAACTTGCATGCAAAGAGGGAAGCCCCAGATCTTATCGTCATCTCAAATTGAGGCTCGAGTACAGTCGCGTTATGGGATTAAAACCGTAAGTTAGGCTTGGGTATATGGAATCATAAGACGCCTGCAACGAGGTCGACGGCTAAGCACTCGCGAATGGATTCACCATCTTGGTTTCGAATTTGGGTAAATCGCGATGGTCATCTGCGTCAACCGGGTATGGGTCTCGATTGTAATAACCCGGAAATCTGGGCCAGTTTAAAAATTTTATTTTGGCAATTTTAGCGAATTTTGATTATTTAAAATGAATTATTTTAAATAATAATGACGAGAAATTTATTTTGAATAGAATTCGAACGTATATATTATATACGTCGTCGTTGGAATATAAATTTTATATATAATTATAAAAGGAATTAAAAATGGCGCGGTAGTTCGATAATTCAATTTCAAACTTCAAATGAATGTACCGGGTGCAAAATAAACCGGATTTTAGTGAAACCAAAAATATTAGAATCTACTTGTGAATATCTTTCCAACGAATCCGAAAAATCAAAATTTCATAGCGGGAATCAAAAGATATGTCCAGTTGAATTTTTAGAATAGTCGCTATGGAATTCAGGCCCTTAAAAATGGGAATTTTGCAAACGACCTCGGATTTCGACGAAACCACTTTTGTTGGATCCGTGATGTCAAGTTATTGCTATATTACAATTTTCATAATTTTTCAAATCAATATGTGAGCATGGAAAAAGAAAACGTGTTTGACCAGTTTTAGTTGATTTTAATCGACTGGAAAATGGCCATTTTTCAAACGGTCTCAGATTTTGATGAAATTAGTTTTGTTAGGACCGTATCGTCAATACGAACCTAGAAAATATTTTTCGGGAATTTTTCTAGTTAGTATGTGGCCCCGGTAAATTGAAATACGCATTCAAATTCAATATATAGAGTTATATGTTGATTTTGACGAAAACTGATCGAAACGGCCGAATCAGCTTACGATACATATCCCATTGTGTTTGGAATGGGGGTAATTAGCTATGGACGGCAGACGGTGGGTTCGATTTCGAGTTCGAAAATAAAAGTTGCTTTTTGAAATTAAATAAATTAAAAATAAAATATCTCTCTCTCTTCCTATACACTCAGCCTCCCCCTCGTTGACCAAATCAAAATCGAGATGGGAAAAAAAGGGTCGCCCCCCCAGGCGATTTCCACGCTCCTCCTCCCCCCTTAACATCGTCGCACCAGAGACCGCTGTACCCCCCTTCCTCCTCCGATCCTTCTCCTTCCTTCGTCCTGGTCCTCTCCGCTCGAACCCATCCCTCCCTTCCAATCAAAGATGCGAGCGCCGGAGCCCCCCCCCCCCCAAACTCCGACCACCGCGCCTGACCACCCGCGATCCCCCCTCCTCCTGCCTTGCACCAGCGACACTCCACCCCCTGCAAACTCCGGCGCCGTTCAGTCGAAGACCCCCCCTCCTCGCCACGTGCTGTAAGTTCTTTTCTTTTTATTTTTATTATTTTTATCTATATTAAAACTGATTTCTGTTAATAATAAAAATTGATTTTTCTAATAGAAAAGATTAGATTTTTCTAATAGAAAAGATTAGATTTTTAAAATAGAAAAGATTAGATTTTCCTAATAGAAAAGATTAGATTTTTCTAATAGAAAAGATTAGAATTTTATAATAGAAAAGATTAGATTTTTAAAATAGAAAAGATTAGATTTTTAAAATAGAAAAGATTAGATTTTTAAAATAGAAAAGATTAGATTTTTAGCGGGGTAAAAATAGAATTTTTATCTATATAGTAGTAGTATAAAAATGTGATTTTTATACACATGACAACAAAGTAAAAATTAGATTTTTATATATTGAATAGCAAAGTAAAAATTCAATTTTTATATATTGAATAGCAAAGTAAAAATTCAATTTTTATATATTGAATAGCAAAGTAAAAAATTTGATTTTTATATATTGAATAGCAAAGTAAAAATTTGATTTTTATATATTGAATAGCAAAGTAAAAATTTGATTTTTATATATTAAATAGCGAAGTAAAAATTCGATTTTTATATATTGAATAGCGAAGTAAAAATTCGATTTTTATATATTGAATAGCGAAGTAAAAATTCAATTTTTATATATTGAATAGCGAAGTAAAAATTCGATTTTTATATATTGAATAGCGAAGTAAAAATTCGATTTTTATATATGTAGTGAATACGGATGACGAAAGTGATAAAAGAAGAAACGACGGAGGATTTCTACTTATGAAGAGTCGTGGCGTTTGGATTAGCTAGCTTGTGAGAATTTCTCACTTTTTAATTTTATTTCTAGTTGAAATATATACTAGGATGTAGACGGTGTTTAGTAGCACCCGACACCCGTCGTCCACAGACCATGGACGGCTTGTATGCTTGTTTGTTTGATTTTGATGTGTAGTTGATTGTGTGATGTGATGTGAAATGTAATAAAATATTTATGTATTTAAAAATATTTTATAGTTGGAAATATAATTTTTAACATGAATGTGAAATAAAGAAATATAAACAAATCGGTCGATTTGTTTATATACACACATTTGACTGATATTAATTGGGATGATAAATTTTACACATCGCCCAACTGCTCAAATAAAATTTGTGTGTGATTGTTTGAAAACCCCACACGGGTACTGGGATGATAGAGGACATACACTAATCCCAATAATTAGTTGTATGTCGATCGATTGATTGACAGACTGTTATGAGCGTTAAATATTTATATTTGATGCTTATACATTGTAGAATGCACTTTGGATGATGGTTGATTATTCATCGTTGTTACTGTATACATGTGTTGTAGAAAATCCATATAATTAACATTATATGGTAATTGATTGGGCCTCATTCCAGTTTGGAAAAAGAAATATTTGAAATAGAAATATTTGAAAAAGAAATATTTGAAAAAGAAATATTTGAAATCGAATAGATTTGAAATTCGAATTATATTGAAATGAATTGAAATTCGAATTATATTTAAAGTGAATTGAAATTCGAATTAAACTGAATTGATTTGAAATTCGAAATAAACTGAATTGATTTGAAATTCGAAATACACTGAAATGATTTGAAATTCGAATAGAATTGAAATCCGAATTAAATTGAATAGAATTGAATCTGAATTGAAATCGAAAGGAATTGAATTCAAATTGAAATTGAAAAGAAATTCGAATTAAATTGAAATTGAATTGAAATCGATTTGAAATGAATTTAAAACGAATTTATATTGGAATATTCAATTTTGATTTGAAATTGAATATGAAGTTGAAACTGTTTTGAAAAGGAATATAAAACGATTTATAAAGAACGTTTTAAAAGGAAATCGACGAAGTATATATTATATATATTATATATATAATATAATGGCCTGAATAGAACGCGCCGCATCGCGGCAGTTCGCGAATTTCAACCATTGACTTCGAACGGATATTGCGGGAGATCCGACCGTCGGATTCTTCTAAAACCGGAACCGTTGGGTTCGTATCGAAAAGAGCTTTCTAATGAATATTAGAAATTAGAAATCTAACGGTTGGATTTGGAATTATGTCCAAATCAAATTTGGAAAAGGTCGTTGTAAGTGCAGTTCGATGGCCGTTGATGGAAATCGACTGTACGGGCCTTGATAAAATTATTAAAAATAGTAATAATTTGTGTAAAATCATAAGAAATGATTTGTGAAGAATTGGGATGAAAAACTCCATATTTGAAAAGATAAAAATAGATTTTTATCGAAATGAACTAGTTTTGAACTAGAATTATAATTCTATTTATTTCTAAAATAAATAAAGTGGATTTGAAATGGTTTTGAAAATAACCAGAATTTCCAATATATAAAGTGGGATTAGATTTGAATCGAAATTGTCTTTGGAATATTTCGATGTTGGATTTCGTGATTATACATATATTGTTTGGGAAATTTGAAAGATATATTAATATCGTTATTTCCAATACGATATTTGTTGGTCGTAGAATTTGATATTGAATATAAGTCGATATATTTTCTATTCAGAGCCTTGTATTTAATATCAAATGGGATTTGGGTTTGTCGTGAATGGTGTCTTCATTAACACTGTTCTTAAGCCCAGTTGGAAAAAAAAAAGATTAAATCTTTTTATTTAGATTTAATGAAGTGTACCAATTAAATAATATTTAATTGGAATTGAACTGGTATTGATTTTTGGGTCTATCGTGAACAGTGTTTTAAATAACACTTGTTCTTCAACCCGATAATTAATGAATGTGATTTTGGGTTTATTGTGGGCCGTGTTTTAAATGACATTGGTTCTTTAACCCCGTTAAAGATAGGATATTGATTTCTGTGAAGATTAAAACTAAGTGGAGTTTTAATGAATCTTTAATCAGATTGAAATGATCGAGAATGGAGTATCACCAGTTTTACTCCAGGGAATAGTTAAATCTTTAATTAGATTTGAACGTGAAATGGTAATTGAATTTGCCGATAACACCGTGGTGTTAGATATGAAGTATTACCAGTTTTACTTCATGGGAGGAATAGGTGGGGATTGGGAAATAAAATAAATGATTATTCCGCTGTGATTCGCTAATCCCGACTAGTTTGAATTGATATTCAAAGAAGATTAAAGAATAAATTTAAAGAATTTATCTTTGATAAAATTAATGGGAACCTTTCCCAAAGTAGAAGAATATTTGAATAAACGAATATTCTGAATTGGAATGAGGCGTATGTCGTGTTTGCGTAACACTTGTTTACTATATACGCGAGTTATTCGGAAAGACCGGGTTTATCCCATTCTGAATAACTGATACGACGATAAGTCGAAGGTGAAGACGGTGGTTGAAGACCGGAGGTCTTCACCTCGTTTGGATAGTTACTGTTGATCTTGATTGGGCCGTACACCCAAGAAGATGGAAACAGTTGGTGATCGTCCAGAGGTACTTGGAGATCGATGGATATGCGGGGTACTAGGTGCCTCCGGTTTCGTTCAGACCCAGAACGAACTTGTAAATGGACTGTGTGTCTGACATGGGATTTTATTCTGTGTGATTGATTTCTATTAAATATATATCTGTTTGGCGGCGGAGAATTTATTCTCTTGCTTAACGCCCTTCTCTGAGACGTATGAGCTCAGGGGTTATATACTGATGGATATCAAATGCATAGAGTGAATTGCCTATGTGGCATGCCTAAGTGGCAAATAATCAAGGCTTCTGTTGGAAAGCAAAGTCTTGTGGTTGATGATCGAAGCACGGCCTTTGTGGCGTAGCTTTGTGTAACGTTTACTTCGCGAGTTTCACACCCGGTGGTGAACCAAAAACGGGAGAGGACCTCAGCGAGGGCATGCGTTTCTTTCTCGCTAGAAGTGGCGTCAGTGGTTTTACACGCCCTGACGAGTTTGACTTATGTGGTTGTTGGTGTTACGAGGCGCCTCGGTTTGATCGGACGATCCGGGTCCGATGGAGTCATTCGTTGGCTCATTTACGCCCCATAGTGCGGGGAGACGTATTGTTCAGGCATATTAATCCACATCGGTGGATCGGACCTGACGATCCAAGGGGGAGTTGCGGCTGTTCCTGAGGCTCGGGCTAGACAGTCTCGAATCGGTTGAGGACTATCTTTTGCCTCGGTTCACAGACGGAAATCCAATTTTCAAATATGTGACATTTGCGGTTTTATTTGTAGAGCCTAGTATGGCGACATAGTGGGATGGGGCGCTTATGCCGTCTATGATTGATACTTATGATTTGAAATTGTTTTATACACTATGCACTTATAATAGTATCAAATGATTTGTTTTAAATGTATCAAGCATTCTTGGCTATTATAAGGTAAAAACCCTATCCTTCGGCTTGCGTTGCATTGTGTGATGGGAACTGGGTCTTATAATAGCTTCATTTTTCTTTATTTAGCATTGCACTGTTTGTTTTATGCACTGGTATTCTTGGGAGGAAACCCGTTCCGTGTTATATGGCGTGGTCCCTTGATATACCGAACTTTAAAATAAAGATTAATAACTGTTTTAGTTCTCACACCAGTCCCATGACTGACCTGGAGTTTATTGTTTTAACCTAAACTCTGGGTGCCCTTATTTTGACACGGGCAGCTAGTAGTTTTGGTTTTGCAGATTTATATTCACAGGATCCTGATTTACAGCTGGAACGATACTCGGAAAGCTTTGTATCCGCGTATTACTTCTAGTTGTGTATTGTATTGTTTTCCGCTGCTATGTAATGTATTGTAATCTCTGATATTTTCTGTGTAATATTTATTCATTTATACTCTGAATATTCTTGTATTCTGATGAATTGTTGTAATTAACAATGAAATGTCCGTCCGTCTGCGTTCTGATTTGTCGTGTTCTCAAAACAATTCGTTCTTTCTCCTCTCTTCGGAGACTGGGGAAGTTCGGTTCGCTTCAGTTGGTATCAGAGCTTTGGTTTACAAAGCTCGAGAACAAGACACGTTAGAACCATACGAAGGAATTCATCAGAAATTGGATTAGTAATATCCAATGGGAATGACTCGTTAGAGATAGGATCAGTAGTATCCTAGAACGAGTGTGAAGAGTATATTTTTAAAGTGAAAACAAATTTTGTTTTGAAAATTTAAATCAATTATTTGTATTTGATTATTTATTTGTATTGATTTGGACAGTCCAGTATATAAAGATTTTGCATATACGCCTTGCAAACGTGTATTTGAAGTTTTAACATACTGGATAGATATAGAATTACACTCTAGTTGCCCGGGGGTGATTCTGATGATTGATATATCATCATCAGAATTTATATTCGAGTGACGAACGTGTAATATCTATATATTTCCTATTGACTGGTGTGAAAACCAAAATTAGATAGGGCTTATTGTTGTGATTTGGCATCAAAATGTGATTTTTGACTATATATCAAAGTTATGAATTTCAAAAGCTAATCAACTAATTGATTGATGGTTGTGTTGTTGATTTTTGGTTGATTAATTGAAAATTTGAATCATTTGACCAAATTGTACCAAATAGTGAATTGTACTGAAATTGGTCGCATTTGCTTGCATATACATGTACTTACATTGAACAGGTCATAGCAAAGAGGCTAGAGCAGAAGAATAAAATTGTTTGCCCGACAAATAGGTACATGTTTACCATAATTTACTGTTTTGTTTGGGTGATGATGATTTTATGAGCCGATTGGCTAGCCGCTTGGCTTTTTCTTTTTGAGATCAGAGGGCCTGTATGGCAATTTCAAGATTTTCCCGTGGTCCCGGTGCAGGGGAGGTTATGGCGAAATTTTTCGAAAATTTAGGGTGTTAGCCAAAAATTTTGAAAAATTTGAAAAGTTGAAGAACTTAAGCCGTAGTCAAAATAATGAAAGTTGAGTTGATTAGTTAAACAACTTTCGGCTTTGTTCCTTTTTGGGGACGAAAATTTTTAAGTGGGGGAGATTGTAATAACCCGGAAATCTGGGCCAGTTTAAAATTTTTATTTTGGCAATTTTAGCGAATTTTGATTATTTAAAATGGATTATTTTAAATAATAACGACGAGAAATTTATTTGAATAGAATTCGAACGTATATATTATATACGTCGTCGTTGGAATATAAATTTTATATATAATTATAAAAGGAATTGAAAATGGCGCAGTAGTTCGATAATTCGATTTCAAACTTCAAATGAATGTACCGGGTGCAAAATAAACCGGATTTTAGTGAAACCAAAAATACAAGAATCTACTTGTGAATATCTTTCCAACGAATCCGAAAAATCAAAATTTCATAGCGGGAATCAATAGATATGTCCAGTTGAATTTTCAGAATAGTCACTATGGAATTCAGGCCCTTAAAAATGGGAATTTTGCAAACGACCTCGGATTTCGACGAAACCACTTTTGTTGGATCCGTGATGTCAAGTTATTGCTAGATTCCAATTTTCATAATTTTTCGAATCAATATGTGAGCGTGGCAAAAGAAAACGTGTTTGACCAGTTTTAATTGATTTTAATCGACTGGAAAATGACCATTTTCCAAACGGTCTCAGATTTTGACGAAATTAGTTTTGTTAGGACCGTATCGTCAATACGAAGCTAGAAAATATTTTTCGGGAATTTTTCTAGTTAGTATGTGGCCCCGGTAAATTGAAATACGCGTTCAAATTCAATATATAGAGTTATATGTTGATTTTGACGAAAACTGATCGAAACGGCCGAATCAGCTTACGGTACATATCCCATTGTGTTTGGAATGGGGATAATTAGCTATGGACGGCAGGCGGTGCGTTCGATTTCGAGTTCAAAAATAAAAGTTGCTTTTTGAAATTAAATAATTAAATAAATTAAAAATAAAATATCTCTCTCTCTTCCTATACACTCAGCCTCCCCCTCGTTGACCAAATCAAAATCGAGATGGAAAAAAAAGGGTCGCCCCCCCCCCAAGGCGATTTCCACGTTCCTCCTCCCCCCTTATCACCGTCGCGCCAGAGACCGCCGTACCCCCCCTTCCTCCTCCGATCCTTCTCCTTCCTCCCTCCTGGTCCTCTCCGCTCGAACCCATCCCTCCCTTCCAATCAAAGACGCGAGCTCCGGAGCCCCCCCCCCCAAAACTCCGACCACCACGCCTGACCACCCGCGACCCCCCCTCCTCCTGCCTTGCGCCAGCGACACTCCACCCCGTGCAAACTTCAGCGCCGTTCAGTCGAAGACCCCCCCTCCTCGCCACGTGCTGTAAGTTCTTTTCTTTTTATTTTTATTATTTTTATCTATATTAAAACTGATTTCTGTTAATAATAAAAACTGATTTTTCTAATCGAAAAGATTAGATTTTTCTAATAGAAAAGATTAGATTTTAAAATAGAAAAAATTAGTTTTTTCTAATAGAAAAGATTAGATTTTTCTAATAGAAAAGATTAGATTTTTCTAATAGAAAAGATTAGATTTTTAAAATAGAAAAGATTAGATTTTTAAAATAGAAAAGATTAGATTTTTAGCGGGGTAAAAATAGAATTTTTATCTATATAGTAGTAGTATAAAAATGTGATTTTTATACACATGACAACAAAGTAAAAATTCGAGTTTTATATATTGAATAGCAAAGTAAATATTTGATTTTTATATATTGAATAGCAAAGTAAAAATTCGATTTTTATATATTGAATAGCAAAGTAAAAATTCAAATATATAGCAAAGTAAAAATTCGATTTTTATATATTGAATAGCAAAGTAAAAATTCGATTTTTATATATTGAATAGCGAAGTAAAAATTCGATTTTTATATATTGAATAGCGAAGTAAAAATTCGATTTTTATATATTGAATAGCGAAGTAAAAATTCGATTTTTATATATTGAATAGCAAATTAAAAATTCGATTTTTATATATTGAATAGCGAAGTAAAAATTCGATTTTTATATATGTAGTGAATACGGATGACGAAAGTGATGAAAGAAGAAACGGCCGAGGATTTCTACTTATGAAGAGTCGTGGCGTTTGGATTAGCTAGGTTGTGAAAATTTCTCACTTTTTAATTTTATTTCTAGTTGAAATATATACTAGGATGCAGACGGTGTTTAGTAGCACCCGACACCCGTCGTCCACAGACCATGGACGACTTGTATGCTTGTTTGTTTGATTTTGATGTGTAGTTGATTGTGTGATGTGATGTGAAATGTAATAAAATATTTATGTAGATAAAAATATTTTATAGTTGAAAATATAATTTTTAACATGAATGTGAAATAAAGAAATATAAACAAATCGGACGATTTGTTTATATACACACATTTGACTGATATTGATTGGGACGATAAATTTTACACATCGCCCAACTGCACAAATAAAATCTGTGTGTGATTGTTTGAAAACCCCACATGGGTATTGGGATGATAGAGGACATACACTAATCTCAATAATTAGTTGTATGTCGATCGATTGATTAACAGACTGTTATGAGCGTTAAATATTTATATTTGATGCTTATACAGTGTAGATTGCACTTTGGATGATGGTTGATTATTCATCGTTGTTACTGTATACATGTGTTGTAGAAAAACCATATAATTAACATTATATGGTAATTGATTGGGCCTCATTCCAGTTTGGAAAAAGAAATATTTGAAATAGAAATATTTGAAAATGAAATATTTGAAATCGAATAGATTTGAAATTCAAATTATATTAAAATGAATTGAAATTCGAATTATATTTAAAGTGAATTGAAATTCGAATTAAACTGAATTGATTTGAAATTCGAAATAAACTGAATTGATTTTAAATTCGAAACACACTGAAATGATTTGAAATTCGAATAGAATTGAAATCTGAATTAAATTGAATAGAATTGAATCCGAATTGAAATCGAAAGGAATTGAATTCAAATTGAAATTGAAAAGAAATTCGAATTAAATTGAAATTGAATTGAAATCGATTTGAAATGAATTTAAAACGAATTTATATTGGAATATTCAATTTTGATTTGAAATTGAATATGAAGTTGAAACCGTTTTGAAAAGGAATTTAAAACGATTTATAAAGAACGTTTTAAAAGGATATAGATGAAGTATATATTATATATATTATATATATGATATAATGGCCTGAATAGAACGCGCCGCGTCGCGGCAGTTCGCGAATTTCGACCATTGACTTCGAACGGATATTGCGGGAGATCCGACCGTCGGATTCTCCTAAAACTGGAACCGTTGGGTTCGTATCGAAACAAGCTTTCTAACGAATATTAGAAATTAGAAATCTAACGGTTGGATTTGGAATTATATCCAAATCAAATTTGGAAAAGGTCGTTGTAAGTGCAGTTCGATGGCCGTTGATGGAAATCGACTGTACGGGCCTTGATAAAATTATTAAAAATAGTAATAATTTGTGTAAAATCATAAGAAATGATTTGTGAAGAATTGGGATGAAAAACTCCATATTTGAAAAGATAAAAATAGATTTTTATCGAAATGAACTAGTTTTGAACTAGAATTATAATTCTATTTATTTCTAAAATAAATAAAGTGGATTTGAAATGGTTTTGAGAATAACCAGAATTTCCAATATATAAAGTGGGAATATATTTGAATCGAAATTGTCTTTGGAATATTTCGATGTTGGATTTCGTGATTATACAGATATTGTTTGGGAAATTTGAAAGATATATTAATATCGTTATTTCCAATACGATATTTGTTGGTCGTAGAATTTGATATTGAATATAAGCCGATATATTTTCTATTCAGAGCCTTGTATTTAATATCAAATGGGATTTGGGTTTGTCGTGAATGGTGTCTTCATTAACACTGTTCTTAAGCCCAGTTGGGAAAAAAAATTAAATCTTTTTATTTAGATTTAATGAAGTGTACCAATTAAATAATATTTAATTGGAATTGAACTGGTATTGATTTTTGGGTCTATCGTGAACAGTGTTTTAAATAACACTTGTTCTTCAACCCGATAATTAATGAATGTGATTTTGGGTTTATTGTGGGCCGTGTTTTAAATGACATTGGTTCTTTAACCCCGTTAAAGATAGGATATTGATTTCTGTGAAGATTAAAACTAAGTGGAGTTTTAATGAATCTTTAATCAGATTGAAATGATCGAGAATGGAGTATCACCAGTTTTACTCCAGGGAATAGTTAAATCTTTAATTAGATTTGAACGTGAAATGGTAATTGAATTTGCCGATAACACCGTGGTGTTAGATATGAAGTATTACCAGTTTTACTTCATGGGAGGAATAGGTGGGGATTGGGAAATAAAATAAATGATTATTCCGCTGTGATTCGCTAATCCCGACTAGTTTGAATTGATATTCAAAGAAGATTAAAGAATAAATTTAAAGAATTTATCTTTGATAAAATTAATGGGAACCTTTCCCAAAGTAGAAGAATATTTGAATAAACGAATATTCTGAATTGGAATGAGGCGTATGTCGTGTTTGCGTAACACTTGTTTACTATATACGCGAGTTATTCGGAAAGACCGGGTTTATCCCATTCTGAATAACTGATACGACGATAAGTCGAAGGTGAAGACGGTGGTTGAAGACCAGAGGTCTTCACCTCGTTTGGATAGTTACTAATGATCTTGATTGGGCAGTACACCCAAGAAGATGGAAACAGTTGGTGATCGTCCAGACGTACTTGGAGATCGATGGATATGCGGGGTACTAGGTGCCTCCGGTTTCGTTCAGACCCAGAACGAACTTGTAAATGGACTGTGTGTCTGACATGGGATTTTATTCTGTGTGATTGATTTCTATTAAATATATATCTGTTTGGCGGCGAAGAATTTATTCTCTTGCTTAACGCCCTTCTCTGAGACATACGAGCTCAGGGGTTATATACTGATGGATATCAAACACATAGAGTGAATTGCCTGTGTGGCATGCCTAAGTGGCAAATGATCAAGGCTTCTGTTGAAAAGCAAAGTCTTGTGGTTGATGATCGAAGCACGGCCTTTGTGGCGTAGCTTTGTGTAACGTTTACTTCGCGAGTTTCACACCCGGTGGTGAAACAAAAATGGGAGAGGACCTCAGGAAGGGCTTGTGTTTCTTTCTAGCTAGAAGTGGCGTCAGTGGTTTTACATGCCCTGACGAGTTTGACTTATGTGGTTGTTGGTGTTATGAGGCGCCTCGGTTTGATCGGACGATCCTGGTCCGATGGAGTCATTCGTTGGCTCATTTACGCCCCATAGGGCGGGGAGACGTATTGTTCAGGCATAATAATCCGCATCGGTGGAACGGACCTGACGATCCAAGGGGCAGTTGCGGCTGCTCCTGAGGCTCGGGCTAGATAGTCTCGAATCGGTTGAGGACTATCTTTTGCCTCGGTTCACAGATGGAAATCCAATTTCCAAATACGTGACATTTGCTGTTTTATTTGTAGAGCCTAGTATGGCGACATAGTGGAATGGGGCGCTTATGCCGTCTATGATTGATACTTATGATTTGAAATTGTTTTATACACTATGCACTTATAATAGTATCAAATGATTTGTTTTAAATGTATCAAGCATTCTTGGCTATTATAAGGTAAAAACCCTATCCTCCGGCTTGCGTTGCATTGTGTGATGGGAACTGGGTCTTATAATAGCTTCATTTTTCTTTATTTAGCATTGCGCTGTTTGTTTTATGCACTGGTATTCTTGGGAGGAAACCCGTTCCGTGTTATACGGCGTGGTCCCTTGATATACCGAACTTTAAAATAAAGATTAATAACTGTTTTAGTTCTCACACCAGTCCCATGACTGACCTGGAGTTTATTGTTTTAACCTAAACTCTGGGTGCCCTTATTTTGACACGGGCAGCTAGTAGTTTTGGTTTTGCAGATTTATATTCACAGGATCCTGATTTACAGCTGGAACGATACTCGGAAAGCTTTGTATCCGCGTATTACTTCTAGTTGTGTATTGTATTATTTTCCGCTGCTATGTAATGTATTGTAATCTCTGATATTTTCTGTGTAATATTTATTCATTTATACTCTGAGTATTCTTGTATTCTGATGAATTGTTGTAATTAACAATGAAATGTCCGTCCGTTTGCGTTCTGATTTGTCGTGTTCTCAAAACAATTCATTCTTTCTCCTCTCTTCGGAGACCGGGGAAGTTCGGGTCGCTTCATCGATGCATGTGAAGGTTGGGATGTTGCGATAGGGCTTCAAAGGTCTGAGAAAGTGGGACATTGACTGTCGCATTTTTCTGAAGTGCGATTGGAAGAAGAAAGCAGCATTAGTTATGGAACTATGGAGGGACAAGAGGGTATGAAGGAGAAGTAACAGGCTATCAAGAAGAGGAACTGGTTGTGTTTTCCAACGGTAAAATGATTAGCTGTTAGAATGGTGTTTGCAGCATGAAGGTGGTTCTGGTTATTCTCCGATCAACTGGATTTTTTGAATTTGGATTTTTGGATAGGGCACCGAGATTGAAGCCGAGGCAGTGAAGAAATGGAGTTTGGGAGATGATGGAAAGGTATGGACCGTGAGCAAAACCGATTAACAGTGGAAAGTGGGAGTTCAATTAGCAGTATTTGGAGAAGGACATGAAATTAGCTAATGAAAAGGGTTAAGGTATTTATTCAGACATTAAATTAGTTAATCCGCATAATTTTATTTAATCGAAAATCTTAAGGCAATATATTAAATTTATACAAGGTTGGAAAACAAATTGTGAAGCAAGATCTGGAGTCAATCAGAGTTGTTTGGAATTAATTTAAATCGAACAGGGTTCGATTTAATTTACATTGGGAAAATTCAGCAAATAATAATCTTGGTGAGTAAATCTCACTCAATTTATTATTTAGAATTTATTTTTAGTCGTTAAAAATAATTGATGGTTGTTTGGTTGCATTAAAATATTAATGTGGCTATTATTAAATATATAGTAGTTATTTAGGATTGGTGTTTGTTGTTACTATATATATATATATATATATATATATATTGGTGATTGGATAGTTTCCGCAGTACCATTAGCGGATGCCCGCAGTATCATTAGTGGATGACCCTATGCACCCCACGCTATGATAGTGGATGACCTTCTATACCGCGATATCTGCCTTGAAGCAGGATGGGTATTATTTATGTTGGCTAACGTCTGTGGATGCAGGAAAACAGGTTGGAGGGGTCCAACTAGATTCTTCAAAAATATTAAATTTTTTTTTTCATATTTCTTATCATATATGATGTGTTAGGACCCTATGATTGATAATTGGGTGTTTTTAAATATTTAAATATCATTGGACCGTAGATGTTAAGATATAAAAATATCATGAAAATGAATTTTGTGATTTAAAAAAATATATCTATTTTTCCAAAATAGAATTTGAAATTAGAACGGACAACAAATGTTAACTTGTTTTAAATAATAAAAAACTAGTATTGAATTTATAAACAATGTTTATAAATTAAAAAATGTTGGGAATTGAAGTAAATTTATAAACAGTGTTTATAAATAAAATGGAATGATTTTCATTGGATAATCATGGAATTGAAATCAATTTATAAATGACGTTTATAAATTGGATAATGTAGTGAATTTGTAAACAATGTTTATAAATAAAATGGAAAAATTATCATTTGAATATTTAAATTCAAATATGAATTTAAAAATAGCAATGAGGAGTCATTTTAAAGAAGTAAAAGATGAAATTTATTCTGATGTTCAGTATGTAAACTGAACTAAAAATAAATCCATATGGATTTATGATTTTAATTCAATTAGATCGAATTTGGTTAACTAAAATATTTTCAGAAAAGATATTAGGATCGTATTAAATGGAAGTTTAAATTTGAAGATGAAAATAGATTCTATATTATATAGATAAGTTATAATAAATAGAATATTCCAAAATAAGATTTTGGTTTAAATAGATTTCTAAATGGAACTTGTTGGAATTTATAAAACAAGTAAATATATAAACAATGTTTATAAATATAATGAATTAATTATCTAGAGGTATTATGAAATATTAAGTTCAATTATGCATTTATGATATAAGTTGAAATCATTTCGAAAAGGGAGTGATGGTTTTTATTCTGGAATTCAGAATATAAAAGGAACGGAGTTTTAAATAGTAATTTTGAAATGCAAACTTGTTTTAATATATAAAACATGGAAGTTAAATTTATATATACGACGTTTATAATTTAAGGGAGATAATTATCAATTGGATAATTTAAATATTTTAATTGAAGTATGAATTTAGAAGTAAATTGGGAAGTGTTTTGAAATAGAACGATTGATTATATTTCAGAATTCGAAATATAAACTGAACTGAGAAAAATCCAACGGATTATAATTAGAATTCGATTTCATCGAATTTTATAAATTAATTTATTTCTAATGGAATTAGAAAATAATAACAGAAATGGAGTTGTAACTGAATTGATAACTGAGTAATGAAAAATCGACGATTAGAGATAATCCGAAATATTAAGTTGAATTTGAAAACTGGATTTAAAATATATTAAATATTTATTAGAATGGAGTTGAAATTTATTTATAAACGAAACTTAAACGTTTATATTTAATTATAATTAAAACGAACTCGCCGCTGCGCGGTAGTTCGTAATTTGGCGTTTCGAACTTCTATTGAGTATCTAGAACTCGATTTAAGTCGGAATTCTTTGAAATAAGAATCATCAGGACCGGCTTAAAAATAGTTTTCTAATGGAAGAGAAAAATGTGAATTTTGCCTTATAGACATTGAGTTATGTCAAAATCAAATTTTTAGAAAAAAGCGCCATAACCATTATTAAACCATAACGGTTTATTAAAATTGACAAAAGGATTTTAAACAAATAAAATCCGAATTTCCATTAGAAAAATCCTTATTTGAGTTATAAAATATATCTGAACTCAAATGGAGTAATGAATTGATTTTTGAAATAAAAATCAGATTTTTAATTGTTAAATAGAATTAACTAATTTGAAGAATTAGTAGTTAATGGAATTTTGAATCGAAATTGGACTATGGATAAGAAAAAGGGGTTTGTAATTTATATTTGAAATCAAATATATAAATTGAGTTGAAAAGGGAATTCGATTGGTTTATAAGTAAATAAATATATTTGAAGGTGATATGTTCAAATAAAAAATGGAATAGACAAAAGAGCTAATTAAAGAATAAATTAGCGAATTGAGTTAAAATGACCAGATTGAGTTGGACTAAATTAGAAATGGATGCATATGTGTTAAACAGTATGGAATGAAGAGAATGAAATCTATAAATTTAGTGCCCGACAGAAAGGTACATTTTTAAATTCCATATGAGATTTTTTGCACCGAATCGACAAGCCGCTTGACTTTTTAATTTTCTTTTTGAATGGGAATGGCCCAGAGAGGCATTTGGTAGTTGTACCGAGTGACCCGTACAAAGGAGGTTATGGCGAAATTTTTTGGAAGTTTAAGGAGTTAGAATATTTTTAAGAAAATTTGATAGTTAGAAATCAGTGTATCGATATATATAGAATTCGATAAGGAAACAAGCTTTAAAATAGAATATTATAAACGAAAAGGAGATCTACAATTAAATTTGATAAAATTAGAAAGAGAAACATAGACGGTTTTAAAAATGAATAATGGGTTTTCATGGTGTTAAGTATTCGAGGAAATTTGGTCTTGTCTGTTTTGAAGTTAATGATGATTTCAGTCAAGGTCTGAGAGGTAATTATACCCTAACTTGATTGATTTAATTATTAACCCATAAATAGGAGTATTCAGTCTCAGAGATAAATGTTTAAAGGAATTTAGTTGAGTGAAATATTTTGGGTTGTTGTAACGGTGTTTTATACAACATTTGTTTTAACCTAAGGAAGTGGAATTTTGGAAATATAACAAATAAATATTTCTTGAGTGTAGAAATGAACGGGTGTGAAAGAGATAAGTAATCAGAATGTTTTCCAATTATAAATAGAAGATATTTTCTACGTATAGAAAACAAAAGGAGGCGATATATGAAAATGTTTTCCAAATAGCGAAAGAAGGCCAAGATGATTGCTGAAAATATTTGGTTAACAAATATTGATAAGGAAATGGAGTAGTGATTTAATTAATGAAATGTAGAGTAAGGGGCCCAGTGATTGTTTGATGCTATGAATGGATGTTTGTTTTCTTTGATAGTTAAATAACCGACTATCGAAGTGTTTGCCAATATCGTTGTCAATATGAAGAGACTGGTTGGATTATTATCCGAGAACCACTCTGTATTGGCAATAGCGTTGCGAATCAGATTATATGAAGATAATCAAAGATGGAGTAAAGTGCAAGGGCTTTTTCTATAAATCCTAGGTAGAAATTGCCTAAAATGGATTAATGGAAATTGTGCCTTCAGTTTCGTTCAATCCCAGAACGATCGTATACGGACGTATGTCTGACAGAGTATTTCCAATGATCGCATATGTTGGTCTGTATAAATATATATGGTGGCGGAGAATTTATTCTCTTAGCATAATATCCAGAATATATTTATGCAAATCAATTAATGATTAACGGATCTGACAATGTGGCATTCAAAGTGCTTGTGTTATAAATTAATTGTAAGTAATCGTAGCCTCAGGCCTCAACAACCGGAAAATGAAAAAAAATCGGGCAGGAAGCATGGCTAAGTGGGTAGCTCCCAATTAGGGTGTATTATCACCTATCTAGAGAAATTCATTTCATTTTTTATTTTATTTCGATGCCGTCCCATTCGGGAAAACGGTTGATGATCCCAACTGTTGGTGATATATATATTCGATACACTCAAGCAAATTGAGTGGTCGGTCATGTGTGGCCGTGTTACAAGATATTCTTATTAAACCCAGTGTATTCTCTCTAGAGATACACTATCAAAAGATGGTTCCATACCTTGTCATAGTTGGAAATTCATTACCCAATAAGTGCCCGTAGTTTTGATTATATATTATGTATGTAGAGTGTGAGATGAAAGTGTTCCACTAGATTTCTATTTATTTGATTTAGATACTATTATAATATCAAAAGAGTTTTGATATAAAGATTATCGTTTTATTTCAAAAAGATTTTGAAAGTTGAATCAAGTGTTTCGGATTCTCATAAGGGAAAAACCCATTCCGTGTTTTATGACGTGGTCTTATGAGACATCATTTATTTTCCCAATTTGTTTTAAACTGTTTACTCATACCTGTCCCATGGCTGCCTAGAGTTTATTTTGTTTTGTTTTACCTAAACTCTTGGGTGCCCAAATTTGTACGGGCAGTCAACTAGTTCAGAATTTTACAGATCTATCTAAAGGAGCTTGGAGCAGGAGGTTTCAGTGTTAGATATATAGTTTTTTTTCCGCTGTGTTGTAAGTGTTGTGCTCTAATAATTGCATGTTATATACAGTTAAAATTTTATATTTCAAAAGTTATGGTATATTATATTTTGTTCCGCTGCAATGTGAGAATTCTGTGTTGTTATTTCTGTTCTTCTTCTACCTTTTCTTTTAAATTAAAAAATGATTCGTATTTCTGTGATATTTGGGTTGGACGTGTGATGTATGTAGTCAACTCAGATAGTACGCATTTCGGGCCATTACATATAGGGGTCGACACCCTCCAGATCCAACCAGATTCATCAATGAATCTGGACTATTTTCTTAACTAGGTTAAATGCTGACTCAGCGCTGCATGTACGATAAGATCCTGAACACCTATAAATAGGCTAGCAGAGCTTAGCCCAAATATCACATTCTCTGAGACAACGTCTAAGCTCTTCCATTCTTCCTCCTCCTCAAATCTCTTTAGAAAAATAAGATAATTAGTTTAGGAAAATTATGAATCAAGATCTGGAGGAAAACAATGAATCTTAATAAGGTGTTCAAAATCATATGCGAAGTAAGGTAAATTCTTAGATCTGGTCTATTCAATGTTCTTCCTCTTTCTTCCCTTTTTCCTTTATTAAAAATTATGGATCCATTATTGTTAGGTTCTAAATCCAATTAGGGGAAACCATGGAATGCTAGATCTATACCAGATCCCGGAGTTGGAAAGCAAATTAGGTGAGTGGATTTAAGTTATATCATTCTTGATAATGGTATATTATCGTTTAACAATCCCCGTTAACATGTCGTGTAAATCTGATATAATGATTAAAAGTGTTGAAATGCTGTTATGGCACGTTGATATATTAATATGATAAAATATTAATATGTTAGAAATTCATATGTTGAAACGTTTAATGTGCTGGAATTCTCACCTATTGACATGTAAACTTGTTAAAAATACGTGTAGTGATTATTGTTGTTATAATTACATGTTAGCTTGTGACAATTATGTACTTGAACCCTTAATTGTAGAAATGGGAATAATTACATGTTAAATTAGAATAATTACATGATTTGGCGATCACATGTTATTTTGGGATAAAAATTAATTACATGTTAGAAAGGACATGTGACGTAAGATGGGCTTAAAATGATGACATGTAAAATATAGATTACAGTGAAAATTTGAAAGAATGGACATGCCTAAATTATATTGAAAATTTACAATAAATAGAAAACTATAACTGCACTTAGACACGAGGTAAATTCAACTTGTGATAGAAGTCTGCCCGGAACCGTCCGGCAAATCCAGCGTCCACAAATTGTTAATTTAATGTGAGAGGTCTAGTGTGTAAATAAGCATGTAACGATGCTAAAACACGAGGTTAAGTCAACTTGTGGAAGAATTTTGCCCGAAATCGCCTGGAAAATCCAGCATCCACAAGCGTAGGCTTAATGTGAGAGGTCTAGTGCATAATTGCAAATATATAAATAACAGGATTGATAAATAGCATTAATTGTAATTAAGGGAAATGAATGGGAATTGAATGAAAGTTACAACAGTAAAAGGAATGGAATGAACGAGGAATGATAATAACCTATTATAAATTAATTACATTAATTAGAATGTTATATAATAGGTAGACTTGTCCTAGGGACAAGTGGAGATAATAACTTAGGTTATAATAAATGATTAAGAAAATGAGATAACTTATGTAATGAGATGAGTGATACTTAATTGTAGACTAAGTAATCAGTAAATGGGGAAAATTGAAACCAGTTGTTTGTAGTAAGTAGAGAAAAGGGGGAAATTTATGAAATGTAAGTAGTTGTACTTAATTATAAATAAAGTAATCTGTAAACTTGGAAATTTGAAATCTACTGATAAGAATAACATGTTAAGGCTTGTCGTAGGGACAGGAGGAAATTATAACATAGGCTATAATAAATGTAAAGGAGACTTATTAGTGAACCTTAGTTAAGAGAACTAAGTTAATAAGTAAACAACGATAAGTTGTAGTGACAATGTAAGATGGAATTATGATTAAATAGGAAAGAGTGAGGCAAACTTATGAAATGAAATAAGTTATATTTAATCATAAATAATGACTGACATGTTAAACAAAAAACATGTGCATTGAGATATACTTAATAACATATTAAATAGAACATGTTATTGTGACTATGAAATCAAACAAGAATATAAAGGGATTGTGGATTACAGGCCTTGGATCACAATCTAGGAAATAACATGTTGTAGGCTTATTAATAAACTTAGATGGATTAAGTTATATGGATGAAATTAATAAGCAAGAGGAACTTGATAACTTGAATAAGAATTCAATGTGAATGGAAATAACTAAGTTCAATAGAAACCTGATGAGGTAAAACAAGCGCATAAAGTAATGTTTAGACATATAACATATTAAAATAAGGCGCTTGGACCAGTCCGCACGTTTGAGGGTGAATATTCCAACGGGTTTGGTCATCTTGGTGTCTTGAAGCACGAGGGGAGCACACGTTCATCTGATCATTCTGTCAGCTCCGAGGGATTGTAAGGGGAAGCACGCGGTGTAATAACCCGGAAAATCCGAACCAATTTAAAATTTTTATTTTGGCAATTTTATTGAATTTTGAAGAACTTTAAGGACAATAAACTAAAGGATAATTAATTAAATATTGAGACATAAGTAAAACGGACTGTACCATTGCGTTCATCTTGGAATTCTGGTTCAGATAGATTCCGAGTTTGCATAAAACGGACATCGAGGAAGATATAAAGGTTTGAATTTTGTATACATATAAGAAGGATATATGTAAATAAAACAAACCAAAACTCAAAATAAATCAAATTAAAAGAAGAGACAAAACAAAGCGGGAATGAGACCCGTTAGGGTTTGACCAAGCCTGTAACGAACTGGGATTTACGACTCCGAAAATCAACACAAAACTACCATGTTGATTATTCAGGTATCAAACATTCCAGATCATTAATAGAAAGAGGTTAGAGGGTGAGAATAGAGAAGATAGAGAATTAGAATAGAAGAAGAAGAAGAATACAATCAGAGTAAACACGAATCTCACAGCGGAACGAATAAAATATAATAAAACGTAACTTTGCAATAAAACAGTATGGATAAACAATGTTTATCAGAGTACAACACTTACACACAGCGGAAATAACAATAGCTATATAATCCTGAAGCCTCCTGCTTCGAGCTCCTCCAAGTATATCTGAAAAGACCTGAACTACTTGACTGCCCGTATAAATTTGGGCACCCAAGAGTTTAGGGAAAACAAAACAAAAATAAACTCTGGGTCAGTCATGGGATTGGTGTGAGTAACTCAAATCATTTTTATTTAACTTTACAAAATCCTTGTCAAAAGAAAAGATAATCATAAGACCAATCCACACATAAACACGGATGGTTTTTACCTTATGACAACCCAAAATAGTTTTGGAAATCAATACTTCTCTGATATTATAATAATGTTTAATCACAAGTAATTAATAATCTAGCAGAACGCTTGCATCTCACGTTTAACATATATTATATACAATCAAAATCGCGGGCGCTTATTGGAGATTGGATTCCGACTATGACAAGGTATGGGACCACCTACCGATAGTGTATCTCTGGAGGCAAATACGCTGGGTTCAACAAGAACGTCTTGCAACCCGGCCCACACATGACCGACCACTCATTTCACTTGAGTGTATCGAATGTATACCACCAACGGTTGGGAGCTACCCACTGTTTCCTGAAAAGGGACAGCATTGATAATAGATAAGAATGAATTATATTTTCTCTAGATAGGTGATATACACCCTAATGAGAGCGACCCACTTAGCCATGCGCCTGCCCGATTTCTTTCATTTCCCGGTTGATGAGGCTTGAGGTCAAAAAAATACCACGGGTATAAAGCTAAGAGAAACGAATTCCTCCGCCACCAAACGTAAGTACGTTTGAAGAGATCAACTTACGCGATCTGCTAGATATATTCTGTCAGACATTCGTCCATTCATGTTTGTTCTGGGACTGGACAAACCGAAGGCGCTATTCTGTAAACAGGATAGCCCTTTCATAACTCCGTCTTCAATATTTGATCGCAACGCTAATGTCCATACAGTGTTTTTTTCATCTAATATATCTGATCCCGATCTCCCTATATTGACGACAGAAAAATGGTCAAAAGCTTCGATAGTCGGTGATTTAACTATCAAAGAAAAACAGGTGTGCAAACAACGATATTATTTCCAGATGTAAATTCTATCGATCAATCATCATTCAAAGGTTTATTTCTTTTAATTAAATTATCATTAATTTATCCATTTTCCCTTTCTATATATTCGTAAATTCTTAATTCCTAAATTTGGAAAAAAAACATACTTTATAAATCACTTGGACCACATCACCATATTTACTTCTATTTCTTATTTCCTATATTGGAAAACATTTCTGGTCCTTATTTGGAAAACGTTTCCAAACTCCTTCATTTGATTTAAACCGATGTTTAAATAAAACATCACTAAGCCAATTCAAACCATTTCACTCATTAACTAAATTCACTTAATCTACCTTCACTATCGAATTTTAACCATTTCTTAGTTAAAAACGAAGTCAATCAAGTTGGGGTATAACTACCTCTCAGACCTTAACTGAACAACATTTCTAACTTCGAAATAGACAAAGTTCACCTTTCAAATCTTTAACAAACTTCCTTATGTAACTCTCGGATTTTATTTACGAACCCACTTCTTTATTTTAAAACATTGATTATAACTATAGCGTTATAATCCCTTCTTCCTAAATATCTACTTTCAAAAATATAACTTTTATTCCTTAATTTAACTAAATAACTAAACCACTAATCTATTAATAAATAAGTAAACCTTGATTAAACCAGAAAGTAAATATTGCTTTCCTGAATTCGATATAATCAAATTAAGTGTATAATTCTCTTTTTTAAATAATCTCTATTCGATAGCTTCTTTTCGAATAAACTATATTCGATAATCTCTCTTCGAATGATTTACATCCGATTAACTTTCTACGAATGATTTACATTCGATTAATCTCCTTTTGAATAAACTATATTCGATTAACTCCTTTAACTCCGTTCGAATAAACTATTTCGAATAACTCCTTTAGATTAACTCATTTGGATTAACTCGGTTTGGTTAACTCATCTTGACTAACTCAACTCGATTAACTCAACCTAATTAACTTACTTGATTGACTCAACTTATTTAATTCCTATCGAATAACTAATATTCGATTAACTTATATTCGAATAACTATGTCTATTTTAACTTTATTTCGAATGGCTAATATTCGATTTAACTCCATTCGCCTGACTCTAGATCGCAGCGATCACAATGGTTACGCCTGATTCCCTTAGGAAACATCCGACCGCCGTAGGCTATCTGCAGCCCTGCGAATTACGCTAGCAGTCGTACGAAATGGCAACTCATCTTGAATAACTATGTTTGACTAACCTTATCTCAAATAACTATATTCGATCAACTCTAATTGAATAACTAATATTCAATGAATTCTAATTCGATTAACTCTATCTGATTAACTCTAACTGGTTAACTCTAACTGGTTAACTCTAACTGATTGACTCTACTTTTATTCAGTTTCAAATATCAAGGTTGAAATCGATTTTTACTTCTCCATATAAATCCTGACTTATATATTCTATTTATCCAATGATAAACATTTCATTTAATTTATAAAATATTATTTATAAACTTATCTTCTTACTTTATCTGTTGAAACATATTCTATTTATAAACTTATCTTCTTACTTTATTTGTTGAAGCACGGGTCTAAACTTTTCAAATGTAAAATTCTCCTTTTATACAATTCTACTCACCTTTTTAATTATTTCCTTTTATAATCTATTTATTTACACATATTTCTCCTTTTTTATAATTCTATTTATTCATAAAATATTTTCTATTTATAAAATCTATTGAATTTATAAGTAATTCCTTTGATAATCTATCTATTCCCTTTCTATTAATCTTTCACATATTTCCTCTTTCCATTCTAGTTATTTTTCCAATAAATATCCCTTTTCAATTCTATTTGTAAATGGTTTACAAATATTTCTTTTCAGTTCTATTGGTAAATGTTTTACAAATATTTCCCCTCAATTTCTATCTATTTGATTAACAAATAAATATCCCTTTTAATCTATTTATTTTCTAAATAAAGGGTTTTCTTTTTATAAAATCTTTGATTTTATAAATACTTCCTTTTCAATATAACATTGAAAATCCCCTTTTTAACATTCTAGCGTTCTTTATGGTATTTAACGTACCATATAACAATGATCAGTATCATTCCAACATATAAAATCAACAACAGATTTCATATAACATCATATAACACAATATTTGAAAATAGTAAAATAATTGTTGAGGAACCCAATTGGGTCCCTCCGACCTGTTTCCCTGCATCCACAGATGTTAAACAATAAAATTAACATCAATTTCATTTTACTATGAAATATTCTACTAAACAGAATCAATATTTGATTAACGATTTATATCTGTAACGTTATCTATATTTTCAATCAACTGACTAGCAGTTCAACCAAACAGCCAACCCACAACAAACAACCATTATTTATCAGTTATAAAAATACGTTATAAAAATATAACGGAGAAGAGTTTGTGAGTTTTACTCACTTTTCGCGTTAACCGTTAAATAACGATTTGCGTTAGTTGATTCTGATCAGACAATTTATTTCGCCATAAATTGTAACGAGCTCGAATCCACTCCCAGTCAGTTCCAATGCATAGCTCTCATCCATACGATCCCAACGAATCCTGTTTCGTCGGATTCTGATAACGTATGATCGAGATATTATATTTAGAAGTTTAATATATATTTAAACTAACTAAACTAAATTGATAATCTAATTGGGCCTTACTTCCTCACCCATCAGCCCAAGACCACGCACCCGCACCCTCTTCAAACAGTTAAGCTTCTTCCCGATCGAAACCTATATCCCCTTTTTTACCAGCGTTCGCTTCCTCCAACCAAAACTTCCCCATCACAATTCTTAAATTCACGGAAAAATATCCATAGAACTCTACTTCGAAAACTCTCCATTCCTATACCACAACAACACAACTCGAACCTCTCCCCTTGGCCGCGATTTCGAGTCTCGCGCGAGTGCTACAGAGGAGCACCGAACTCCCTCGCGATCGATCATCCACAGAAATTGCCAAACACTGCTACTCTCCCCTCCGATCACAAATCCAATACCCAAAACACACATCGATGTACCTACATCCCAAAATCGTGAGCCCTAGTTCCTACTGTCTATTTTGGGGTGATCCAGAAAGACATCGAACCACAGAAAAATGATATCTGGTCGGAGAGGAAACAAGCAGGAATATGAATACACAACTTTTGTGATTTTTAACAATTTGTTTGAATTGTTCTAATTTTTGAAAGGATCGTGAGTTGGTATTGAGGGTGGAGGCGATTTTCTGCCGTTGACTATGAAGAGAAACACTTTAGGGTTATGGTAAGGGTGTATGGGTATTTATAGAAGTAATATAATATTTTAATATTCGATTTTAATATTCATTTCTAATCAACCGCTAATTCATTTGTCAATTAAAAATCTATACGATCCCATACAATACCCAAAAATCGCGAAAATAGGCATGCAGCTATATTTCAACATTGCGGATCCAACAAAACTGGTTTCGTCGAATTCCGACTCCGTATGCTCACACAGTGTATTTTTTAAAGGTCAAAATGCTGACTATTTTTCACATTAAAATCCCGTACGGCCACACAGTGACCCTAAAAATCACGGAAATTGGAATCTAACAATAATTTAATATTGCGGATCCAACAAAATTAGATTCGTCGAATTCTGAGGTCGTTTGAAAAAATGGCTATTTTTAAAGCTCTAAATAACCCATTTAAATATATAAATATATAAATATATTTAAAAACATTTAAATTTAATATTTAAAAATAAATATTATTGTATATATTCACAACAGAATATCATACTGCTCCACGGGGATTTATAACTCGATATTTCAAATCCAGTGTTAAATCGATATTCGATTTATATTCAAAAATCCATTTTAAAATATAAATAAATCGATATAAATTATAAAGGAATTCCATAGCGACTTCTCTAAAATTTTATTTGGACATAACTAAAAATCTACACGACGAAATCTCGATTTTTCTCTTCCATCAGAAAAATATGCTTCACCAGCTCCTAGCGTTTCTTGTTTCACATAAATCCGATTTAAAACGAATCCTGTACATTCAGTTGAAGTCCAAATCGCCAAATTACGATCTGCAGCGCCATTTCGAGCTCGATTATAATTAAATTATAATTATACGTTCAAACTGTCGTTAAATAATATATTCGCCAATATAATTCAACTCTAAATTGATATATATTTTTTAAATAATCCAATTCACATTATATTGTGAATTCCACTACACTTGCTTATTTCTGAATTAAATATATTACTATATTATTTATTTTAATTAAATAACCCATATAATTTATATCCAACGACCATTAAATTCTAATTCACTATTTAAATAATTAAATAACTTAATTATAATACCAAGAAAAATGTGGGTCGTTACAAAGCCCCACAGGGGTCGACCAACACAAGGGTGTGTCGACCCTAGGGTTGACCCTGGGTTCGACCCACCCTAGATCTGGCCAGATCATATTATGAACCTAGACTTGTTTGTTTGCTAGGTTAGTTGGAGACATTCTATATAAAGGCCTGCATTTCCATTGTTTTCCTACACCTAAAACAATGGAGACAAGGAGATGCTGCCTTAGCTTAGACAGAATCAGACTATCTTCTACAACACCAGCTTATACATACATCAGAGACATTTCTTGTAATACGATTAGATCTTTGTGAGTTAATATTGCTTTTATATATAAAAATTTAATCGTAACCTTGACATGTTAATAAACCTCGTTCTGAACCTGTGCCTATTAAGAAACTAATTCATGTCTGCTATAATTACATATGTTTTTCCATACACCTGTTTTGTTATTCAGTTGTTATTATATGCCTATTTCTTTTCTTCTCCCTCTCTTATTCCCTTTTTAGTTTATATGCCTAGGCTACCTTTGAGCCTAGGCCAATCTCGTGAGAGACATACGTTTGAACGAAATTGGGGGCAATTGGGGAATGTTTGGGAATGAAAATAAAGGAGGGAAAATTTGGGGATATCCTGTACTGTGAAATATGAATGAAATCTTAGGGTGTATAAATATGTAATCTGTAGGCTTAATTCAAAGATTAAGTGAAACATGTTAATAGATATGTATGTAAACCGTGGAATACATTAAATCTATAGGGTAAAGTAAGACATTTTAATCTGTTGGGGTTATATGAACCTGTTAACCTGTAAAATTGAACCTCTTACATCCGTTAGGGTTATGAAAACATGTTAATCTGTAACTTGTTAAATCTATGGGAGTTATGCTGTAAGACTTAACCTATCAAAATCCTAGTAAATTCGAGGACACCAAGATTTGGGGTTTAGCTTGTGTCATCTGCAGTGTGGGGCCCATATCAGTTAGTAACCCATTCTAGTATTAAACGGGGACCCCACATTAGGTTGGTGTCAGGGCATACATACTGAACTAATAGTAAGAGGTTCATTTGAAAGGGAGTGTTTGATGGCGCGTTCCAATGGAGTCATGTGCGTGCATGGGTCCAGCCTACCTAGGAAAATAAGCCGTTATAGCACCAGTAAATAAGCCTATATCCTTTTGTAGGTTGTGACTTTAGGAAGTAATTCACCCAACTTTGGGGCCGACACAGGGTATTCATGCATTAGGGAGTCGATCGCTTTGGGGTATTAATTAGGGTACATCTAGTCTTGTCTGTTTCTGTTGAGGTACTCGTTATTTATGTCTGGGGGAAACACCCTTTATATTCTGTTGGGGTACCTATTATATTTATTTATGGTAAAACCCGTTATGAAACTAGAGTACACCTAAAACTACCATTATGTTTCTTTTGGGATCATTCTTCTTTGTGTTATATTAGGGAACACCAAATTCTGCCATAAATCCTGTATACTAGTATTGGTGCAGAGAATTTAGTTGAGAAGCATAGTTTATCCTGTTTATTTTGTCTGTCCTGTTTATACCTTTTATATGTTACTGTTATCTCTCATCCAGTTTATTTCCCTTTCTTGGTACTTTTACTTCTTTATATGCTAAAATCAATGGACTCACCAGACTTTATGTCTAACCCGTTTTTTCCTTTCTCTGTTTCCTCCCCCAAAGTTCTTAGGGTGGGAACACTCAGGCGTGATTAGGACTTTCTCTCTCTTCTGTTTCTTCTTGGACCTGGATCTTCTTTGATGTATCGCTTTGACTATTTGTCTACTTTGTTATGGCTACTTATGAGGATTATAATTTTTCATTTCTATACTCTGATGGTTTTTAAGTTAAGAAGATGTTTTTATTTGATGTATTTCGTTCCAGTATTTTAGTTTGATGTTGTAATTGGATTTGAGACTATGATGTTTTCTATTGAAAAATGAAGTTTTAAATTTTCCACTGCTATTTTATATATCTGTCTTGTGAGATTCTGTTTCTATTTACCTATAACGCTTCACGGAACTTAATGCATTCTAATAAAGAGTGACATTAACGGATGTGGGGTGTCACATTTGGTACCAGAGCTGAAGGTTATAAGATCGGATAAAAGTTTTGAAAAATTGTTTTCAAAAGCAAGGTATTTTCAAAAGAAAAGTCTATTTTTGAAAAACGTATTCTCCAAGGCCATATGAAAAATCTTTTGGTTCTCAATTTAAACCCCTTTTTCCTTTTCTTTTCATCATTTCTAGGGAACCGAATCTTCCCAAGGGTGTTCAGATACCGGATTGGTTCCGCAGATATCTTGAGACTACAGCGCCTACCGGAGGCCAAGGAGATTTCCCTCCCCCAGTAGCAGCCGTTGTTCCTCCACCTCCTCTGCGAGTAGATAATTTCTCTAAGATATGCATGGACTTCTGTGCTATGGGAGGAAAACCATTTCATGGAACGGAAAGCTTTGTGGAAGCATAGAATTGGTTGCGAGAGACAGAGAACTTGTTTGGACTTTTTGAGGTTGACGACCGTAGAAAGATACAATTGGTCGCATAGCAACTTAAGGATGAAGCTTCGTTTTAGTAGGAGGTGCACAATCAGGGTGCCCCGTAGATACTTGGGATGATTTCTGATAGAGATTCGAGACAAAGTTTCTTTCTCAAGAAAAAGGGAGTATGAAGTTTGAGAGATTCTTAGCACTTAAGCAAGGAAGTATGTCGGTTAAAGAGTATGTCAATAAGTTCAATCAGTTGGCAAGGTTTGGTCCGGAATAGGTGAATACCCAGCACAAGAAAGCTTTAAGGTTTGCGTGAGGATTGAATCAACCTCTACCAGCATTGGAATTATCTTATATACATATGGGAGAAACGTTTGAAAGACTTATTGACATGGCATTAATGCATGATGAGGGTAAGGATGAGAAGAAAGAGTCAAGACCGATGAGACGCAAAACAAGAAAGTGTGACCCAAGAGAGAACAAAAAAAGAAGGGAGGAAAGAACGAAAAAGCTCAGAACAAGAATAAATGTCATGGTTGTGGGAGCTTGGATCATCTGGTCAAGGATTGCAGAAAAGGAAGAATGCTTATTTCACCTGTGGTGAAGTTGGACACTATACTTGGGAATGCCCGAAGAATCAAGGATGGGTGCAAAGGGCAGGATCTTCTGGAGGGAACATGCAAGCTCTCGAGGCTAATGGACTAGACAGAGGTAGGAAAGTTTCTTTAGAAGGTCTAATTTCCCTTTTCAATCATCCTAATATGACTCTTTTTGATTCTAGCGCTTCTCATTCTTTTATATCTGATTATGTGGTTGAGTCTCTGCGTCTTAGTACTAGTATTGTTTATGATCCCGTTATCGTCTCAAACCCCATTGGGGGCACGACTGATATGTCTATGATATATCAGGGGTTTGAGGATATCTGTGTTAGGCGTAAAGTTCGAGTGTGACAAGTATGCGCTTGGTTTTATGGGCTACAGTCTGATTCTAGGGATGGATTGGCTAGCCATGTATGGTGCCATCCTAGTCTGTGAGAGGAGGATCGTTAGACTTCTGACTTACTATGGGAGGACTCTCAAGATGTCCTATGACCCAAGGGGTTCTGTCATGCTTAGCTTCCTAGAATCACTTGATTCTTTTAAGAAGTTGAAGAGGGCTCTGAAAACAACCCCAGTTATGACCTTGAGTCCTCTATTCGTAGACAGGCAGAGTTTGGAGTACATATCGACTTTCGATTTTAGGCCATCTATGGATCCTACACCTGGTTTGTTTCTAGAGGTGTGACCTACTCTTATGAATCAGATAGGATTTTCGCCGCGAGAGGACCCACAGATAGCAGACTTCTTGGATAGACTCAGTAGAGGGGAGATTTCTAGTCACCTTAATAGATATTCTATGGATGATAAAGGGTGGCTAGACGAGATGTCAGGCTTTGTGTTCCCCGAGTTGGAGATTTGTTGAGGACAATCCTTGAGGAATTCCATCATTATAGGATGACTATCCATCCGGACGATGATAAGATATACCGAGACATGAGAATTTTCTTTTGGGCTGGGATAAAGAAAGATGTAACAGAGTTTGTAGGGCAATTTTCCATAGTGGAGAGGATAGGTCAGATGGCCTATAGGGTGAGATTACCAGAGAGATTGGTGGGTGTTCATGATGTCTGTAACACCCCGTATGTTGAATAACTTGTTATAATATAAATCAGGGCAGAATTAAATTTTAAGATCTGAATCAGGGGAAACGGGCTATGCCATTGCGTTCGTCTCGGAAAAATAGGCGAAATAGAGTCCGAGTTTTCGAAAATCGGAGTCCGTATGACCCAGTTAAGGCCCAAAGAAGTTTTCAGAAAATTCAAATTTCGAAAAAAACAGATTTCAAATGCAGAAGGGAGGCGCTAGGCGGGAAAATTCCCGCCAGCACCAGGTCGACCCCCATGTCGACTGGGGAGTCGACACACAGGGGGGTGTGTCGACAGTAGTGTCGACACCCCTGTCGACACAGGTGGCTCGGCCAGTTTGGCTAGTTGCACTGTTTTGGCTGTTGGGCTGTGTTGGGTGGCTTGTGACGAGATCTGACGGCTCTAGCCTAATCTAGGGTTAATCTAAGGGCCTAAAACACTTAACTAATCTATAAATACACTCTAAGACTACCCTAATCCGTACTAAAAATAGATACAACGTCATCACGCCGTCAAAATGCAACTTGAAGGAGCCTCCATCAAATTAAGGAGGAAGATAGCTTCTCAAATCAACTTCTAATCAACTCTAGCAACTAAATCTTCTTCATAGGAGTGCTAATCAACAAGTTGTGAGTTTCTATGCCTTTAGCAAGCAATTGCTAAACTAATTATGTTAGGATATAATGAGGTTATGGTTATGAATGTGGATCAATGCAAGTTATGTTATCATAGGCTATATGTTCATGATGTTAGTTATGCAAGTTTTATGCTATATGTTCATGATGCTAGTTATGCAAGTTTTATGCTATGTGTTCATGAAGCTAGTTATGCAAGTTGGGTGTAATTTATGCTATATGTTCATGATGCTAGTTATGCAAATCACTATGATAAACATTGATCCATTATGACACCATGTTATGCAAGTTTGGTGTTTGATTATATGCAAGTTCATATATGACATGTTAAGCAAGTTTGGTGTTTGATTATATGCAAGTTCATATATGACATGTTATGCAAGTTTGGTGTTTGATTATATGCAAGTTCATATATGACATGTTATGCAAGTTTGGTGTTTGATTATATGCAAGTTCATATATGACATGTTATGCAAGTTTGGTGTTTGATTATATGCAAGTAACAAGTGCAAGTTTACACCTTTGTATGATATGCATACATATGCAAGTTTACCCCTTTGTATGAGATGCATACATATGCAAGTTAACCCCTTTATATGTCATACATATATATATATATATGCAAGTTTACCCTTTTGTATGACATAAGTAACTTATGCAAGTTACCCTCTTTATGACATATGTGATTCATGCAAGTTTGGGTTGATTATTTATGCTAGTTGGGTTTGATGCTATGGTCATATATGCAAGTTGACACCTTTAAAACCCATGTTGATGCTAATGTTATGCTAAGTTGAACCCATTGTATTTGTGATGAATCTTTCCTTTTAAGTAAGTCATGTTAGCGTATTACGTGGGGAACGATGGGGTTAATATTCATGTTAATAAATTGTGTGAAGTTGGTATGATGTTGCATACCATAAAGTGGATGGACATAATTGAGTCAATTATGTACATCGCTAAATTTGTAATTAATTAGGGATAATTAATACAAATTATGGGGGTGATTAATTAGGTGTAATTAATCGACTAAGACACGAGGTTGGACCCATTTGTAGCATAAGACTGCCCGGAACCGACCGGCAAATCCAGCGGCTACAAATGATTGGCCCAATGTGAGAGGTCTTAGGCATGAACTAAATACGTGATAGGTGTAAAGACACGAGGTTAGACTCTGTTATGGCGTAAGGCTGCCCGGACCCGACCGGCAAATCCAACTGCCATAAAAGATAGTCTAATGTGAGAGGTCTTTACAAAGGTTACGGTCTTAATCAATTAAGAAACACTTAACCATATTAGCATGTAGTGGGGCATGAGGGGTTAAGTGGGTGCCTTGGGTGGCATGTGGAAATCAAGTAAGTGCCTTGGGTGGCATGTGGAAATCTAGTGGGTTGCCTTAGGTGGCAATAGAAAATACGATTAGAATACTTAACCAAGTGGAAACATGTAATTAAACATGATTAAAGGGTTAAGTGGGATGCACTAGAAAAGGGACAAGCTTAGGTGGGTAGCTTGTGGGGGCCCATTTCAACCAGTAACCCATATATATCTTTGTGGGCTCGACCCATGTCGAGGACGGGACATGCGTACTGGGCTTGACTATAAGAGGCCAAAAAGGGTTAGCGGTGGCAACGCAAGTCCAACGGGTTTCATATGCGTGTGTGGACCCGGGCTGGTAGGTAAGACGTTGTTGCATCGTGTAGGTATAAGCCGTGCACCGTTGGTTGTATCGGGTTGCCACTTTTGGGAGTGATACACCCCACTGTGGGGCCAGCACGGGTATCTACGTTAGGGAGCCGATCGCTTGGGGAGTAGTGGGTACACCTAGTGGAGATAGGGGCAGACGACACCTATGTGGTCAGCTGGGGGTACACGAAACTACTAGTTAAATTTCTAAGTCCTTGGGTGGGATCAACCTTTAAGTAGGAATGACTGGTGTGGTGCAGTTAGTAATTATCCTTGGGTCGGTAGATGCGACTTTACCGTTATCTTAGTTCATCCTATGTCTAGTTGGCTGCTTAGTGTAGTCATTTATCCCCAGTCATCACCGTACCAAGTTTATATCATACCCTAATTACTTTAATGATTGTATTGTTAAAGTTGTAGGACTCGCTCAGACTTTTGTCTGACCCAGTTGTTTTTATCTTTTTCCCAACCCTCAGGTTCTCAGAGTGGGCCTAGCACTAGTGGGCTTTGATCAGATTGCTTTATCTATCTTTTGGAGCTTGGACCGTTGATGTAAAGCTCAACTTATCTTTTCTATTATGGATATTAGTTATGTAGTGGGATTATGTACTTATGTTTTTATCAGGATGGATATTTAGTACTTGACTCTTGTTTTATGGTTTTGTAACCGAACATGTTTATCTTCTGCTGCAATGAAATGATGTTTTAGTTAACAAGTATTATTTATATCTGTCTTGTTGTAATTTTTCTGTTCTATATTCACTTAAAATACTCCACCGAAGTTAAGGCATTCCCTTAGTGAGTGACCTTAGCGGGTGTGGGGTGTTACAATGTCTTCCACGCTTCCCATTTGCGGAAATGTCTTCACAATTAGGCAGAAGTGATTGACCGAGCATACTTAAGGAAGTGGAGGTAGAAAAGGAGGCAATAGTTAGACGAGTTCCTACCCGAGTCTTGGATCAGAGGTTAAGAAGTTGCGCAACAGAGAGGCTAAGTTAATAAAAGTGCAATAGGAATAAAATCACGAGGATGCAACTTGGGAAATTTAAGATAAGAATCGCGCTTCATACCCTTTCCTTTTCGAGAGTATGTTCTTGACTTCTTTTTCTAAGCTTTTATTAGTACTCGCTTCTATCATTCGTGTGTATCCTATCGATCAAACCTTCGACCTTTAGGTTGAAAACCAATGGATGTAAACATATGTTTAAGATATGTTATGTTTGATGGATGCAAGTTCTTGCTAGTGGCTGCTCATGGATACATATACACACTCTAGGCACTAGATCGGCTCAAACACACTCATACTGCATATGGATGTGTTTGCATTTTACTTTTATGGATGAAAATGGGTGTATAATCGCATGGAAGTTGCATTTGGATGGATGATTGTGCAAACATATAGTGTTAACATGATATACTAGGACTATTTGGATAAATTTTGGATTCATGGCACTAAACATATATTGCATTAAAGAGGTCGACTGAATTAGTAGACTGCCTGATCTTCGCATTAGCATAAGAACATATACACACACCTTTGCATATGTTCATATAAGCATTAGAAATCTCTTAAGGACAATGGATGCATGTTGATGATGGATGAGTAGATGGTTGTAGGTTGATGTTAGGATAGTAACATTCTTCTTAACTTGGAGATTTCGGGGATGAAATACTTTAAGTATGGGAGAACATAACACCCCGTAATTTTAAAGAACATTAACGACAATAAACTAAAGGATACTTAATTAAATATCGGGAATTAAATAAAAAGGACTATACCATTGTGTTCATCTCGTATTTCTGTTTCAGATAGATTCTGAGTTTGCGTAAAACAGACAACGTATGAGGAAGATATAAAGGTTAGAATTTGTATACATATAATAAGGATATATGTAAATAAAACAAACCAGAATTCAAAATAAATCAAATTAAAAGAAGCAGCGAAACAAAGTGGGAATAAGACCTGTTGGGGGTCGACCTACACTCCACAGGGATCGACCTATGGGTCGACCCACACAAGGGTGTGTCGACCCTAGGGTTGACCCCTAGGTCGACCCACCCAAGATCTGGGCAAATTCATTTTATGGACCTAGACTTGTTTGTTTGCTGGGTTTGTTGGAGATAGTCTATATAAAGGCCAACATTTCTATTGTTTTCCTATACCTAAAACAATGGAGACAAGGAGATGTTGCCTCAGCTTGGATTGAATTAGACTATCTTTTTCAACACCAGCCTATACATACATCAGAGACATTTCTTTTACTTCGATCCGATCTTTGTGAGTTCATGTTACTAGTAGATATAAAAATTTAACCGTAAAGTTGACATATTAATAAACCTGGACCTGAATCTATGCCTATTAAGAAACTAATTCATGTCTAAACAGTTCTGCTATAATTACATATGTTTTTCCATACACCTGTTTTGCTGTTCATTTGTCATTATATGCCTATTTTTGTTCTTCTCCCTCTCTTGTTCCCTTTTTATTTTATAAGCATAGGCTACCTTCGAGCCTAGGCCAATCTCGTAAGAGACATACGTATGAATGAAATTGGGACAATTAGGGAATGTTTGGGAATGAAAATAAAAGGGGGGGGAGGGGAATTTGGGCATATCTTGTACTGTGAAATATGACTGAAATCTTAGGGTGTATGAATATGTAACTCTGTATGCTTAATTCAAAAATTAAGTGAAACGTGTTAATAGATCTGTGTGTAACCGATGGAATCCATTAAATCTATAGGGTTAAGTAAACCTATTTAATCTGTTGGGGTTATATGAACCCGTTAACCCGTAAAACTTAACCTGTTACATTTGTTGGGGTTATGCAAACCTGTTAATCTGTAACCTGTTAAATCTATAGGGGTTATGCTATAAGAATTAACTTGTCAAAATTCTAGTAAATTTGGGGGCATAAGTTTAGGGGTTTAGCTTGTGTCATCTACTGTGTGGGGCCCATATCTGTCAGTAACCCATTTTGGTATTAAAAAGGGACCCCGCACTAGGTAGGTACCAGGGCACACATACTGAACTGATAGTAAGAGGTTCATCTAAAAGCGGGTGTTTGATGGCGCGTTCCAACAGAGTCATGTGCGTGCATGGGTCCAGCCTACCTGGGGAAATAAGCCGTTATAGTACCGGTAAATAGGTATATGTCCTTCTGTCGGTTGCCACTTTAGCAAGTAATACTCCCTACTATGGGGACGACATAGGGTATTTATGCATTAGGGAGCCGATAGCTTAGGGGTATTAATTAGGGTACATCTAGTACTGTCTATTTCTGTTGAGGTACCCTTGTTTAGGTTAACACCCGTTATATTCCGTTGGGGTACCTATAATTTCTGTTTGGGGTAAAGCCTGTTATGAAACTAGAGTACATCTAAAACTACCAATATGTTTCTGTTGGGATCATTTTGCTTTCTTTTATACTAGGGAACACCTAATTCTGCCATAAATCTTGTATTCTAGTATCGGTGCAGAGAATGTAGTTCAGAAGCATAGTTTTCATGCTTATTCTGTTTATCCTGTCCATCATGTTTATACCTTTTATATGTTACTATTAGCTCTCCTCTAGTTTATTTGCCTATCTTGATACTTTTTTTTTCTTTATATGCTAAAAGTCACAGGATTCGCCAGAGTTTATGTCTGACCCATTTTGTTTTTTCCTTTCTCTCTTTCCTTTCCCCCAGATTCTCAGGGTGGGAACACTTAGGCGTGATTGGGACTTTCTCTCTCTTTTGTTTTTGCTTGGATCTAGATTTGCTTTGATGTATCGCTTTGACTATTTGTCTACTTTGTTATGGCTACTTATGGGGATTATAATTTTTCACTTCTGTACTCTGATGGTTTTTAGCGCAAGATAGATGTTTTTGTTTGATGTATTTTGTTCCAGTATTTTAGTCTGATGTTGTAACTGGATTTGAGTCTACGATGTTTTTTGTTGAAAAATAAAGTTTTAAATTTTCTGCTACCATTTTATATATCTGTCTTGTGAGATTTTGTTTATGTTTACTTATAATGCATCAAGGAACTTAATGCATTCTAATAAAGAGTGACATTAACAGACATAGGTTGTCACATACACTCTTGATTTCTCTCAGAAATTTGACATTTGAGTGCCAAACCATGCACCACTCCTATGGATGCTAACCACTGTTTAACAAATGAAGGTTAATTGTTTGATAACCCTGAATGATACAGAAGATTAGTTGGTAGGCTGAATTGTTTAACAGTGATCAGGCCTGATATTGCTTTTCCAGTAAGTTATAAGTTAGTTCATGAGTTCTCCTATGATTCACCACCTGAATGCACTGAAACAAATCCTATGTTATTTGAAAGGAGAAGTAGGACAAGGAGTTGTGTATACTATTCGTGACCACAATAGAGTTGAAGGATTTTGTGATGCTAATTGGGTTGGCTCAAAATCACACAAACAATCAACATCAGGATATTATGTATTTGTTGGAGGAAATTTGGTATCATGGAAGAGTAAGAATGATAATGTTGTATCTCGGTCTAGTACTGAACCAGAGTATAGAGCCAGGGCTAATGCAGTACGTGAATTGACATGGTTAAATTATCTTATAATAGAACTAAAATTGAAGACTGAAGTGCCAATGAAGTTATGTGTGATGATCAAGCTTATATTTATATTTCATCCAACCTAGTATTCCCATAAATAAAAAAACATATTAAAGTAGATTGTCAATTTTATGAAAAAGAAGTTATGGAAAGGGTTATTGGATTTGGTTCATGTTTGAACTGGTGAAAAACTGGTAGATATCTTCACCAAGCCTGTATGTGGAGTTCGAGTCAAATTATTTTGTGATAAGTTGGGCATGATTAATGTTAGACCCAAAAGTGGTTCTAACACCCAAATTGATTAAAAGCAAATAAGATGAGATAAAAATAAAAATGAACACGCAGAATTTATAGTGGTTCGGCGAAGAAATGCCTACGTCCACTTATCTTTCACTATATTCGTTAATTCAGTTGCAAATACAATGTAATAATCACTCAATTCCACTCACAACTCACTTTTGTTCACTCAATTGACTAAAACAAGAAATGAAAGATGATTTGGATTTTCCGGGAGCAATGGAGTTCGGATTATGGAGGTGGTTGAATTCTTAAAGTGCTGAAAAAAGATCCTCCTCTTTGTCTCCAGACGGGGTATTTATAGGTGTGAATTTGCTTGAAACTTGATCCGGGTCGGGGCCACATGTCGTCCATCCCACCATCTTCGGGTTCGGATGAAATGTTATGCTGACAACGCATCAAAGGAACAGACGTTATGGGTAGGAACTGGTCATAGCCGGTCCGGATATCCAGGCGCTTTTGCAGGAGAATAACATGGATCATGGGTTCGGGTCGGAGACGCGCAAATAAGGGGTTCGGATCGGGTTACCCGATCCGAACCGGATTGGCTTGGGTGCGACTCTCCCTCTCTAATCTGCTCCGCTCCGTTCCATTGTTGTGGCAAACAGGTGGCTTTCCGATCCATTCAAGATTTAGTTGCCCTCCGATCCGATTAGATATGCCTTACCAATCTACTCAGTAGGAGCTCACCGATCCGAACAGAGGACTCTTTCCGACCCGAACCGATGGTTTGCTCTGACCCGAACCGAACAGCTGCTGCTATCTAATCTAGATTGTAGTGTCTTCTCCAATCCGAACCGAAGTCTTCTAATTAAAAATGCCCTTCAATGTTTGGTTTCTTGACTTTGTGTTGCCTAGTTCACAAAGTAGGCTAACATTTTGCCCCCTCAAAGGATGCTTCTGTTGTATACGAAGCGTGCTTTGATGTCGTTTGAATGCTAGTCCTTGAATCAGAACAGTCAGAAAGTCACTTCTGTTCGTTTGTGAAGATGCGTTGCTTCATGAAGACATGTCTCTTATTGCTTATATATATGTCATAAAACACTTGATTCATTTTCTTCATTTTTGAGTCAAGTCCAGAAGTCCTTCTCAACATATAGTATTCTTCTTAAGTGTGTTCTTTCCTAGTTTTTCTTTTAAATCCAGTTCGAATGCTAGAGGAATGCACAGATTTCTACTCGGTTCGGATGCTAGAGGAACGTACAGATGTCTATCCGGTTCAGATGCTAGAGGAACGCACAGATGTCTATCCGAACCGGAAAGGTGCTCGAGTCGGACACCGAACCGAGTCGCGATACCGAACTGGGTAGATGGGCCAGAAGACGTGGGCTGGCTTGGACTCGGTCCGAACGGAGTAAAATTCGGGGAATACAAATAGTCATCTCAAGTCTTATATAAACTCACTCACTTAAGCTCTTCTATCTTTCTTTTACTCTCAGCTTTATACCAAAACTCTATTTCCTAAAAATTCCAAAAACTCTAAAACTTCTCGTTTCAATCTTCGAATAAAAACATCTAGGTATTTTGAATCTTCTGATTATTTACGTAATAACTAACTTTAGCTATAATTTGCGGTTAAGTCGAACGATTGGAGTGTGGTATTTGTTGAACTCCGACGCCTGGATCTCCTCCACCGTTTATCATCGTCGTTGATGGCGTCTTCGCCGTCTCGAGGTAGCAACGGGGGTCATTGGGATCCAGCGTTAAACATTCAAGCATATAAACGCTTAACTTCGTTTGGGTTTAGTGAAATTTGAAGACGAGAAAGGGGAGAATAGAAATTGGGTTCGGTTCGGGTAAGGAAGTGCTGAAGCAGCGGAGGTGAGGACAAGTTCATATGTTAAGATCGGGTCGGAATGAAATGCGAGGTGGAGAAAGCCATGCTGGCCCGACCAGGTCGGATTGGAGGAAGAGATAGAGACAGGAAAAGAACGTGTGGATCCTTTCGTTTGCTGAACCGCTCCGAATGCTTATTCCGATCCGGTTTTAAACTGCCAAATACGAACGTTCTCTCCGAACCAAACCATATGCAGACCCGAGCCGATCCCAGCTTTATGCACGTCCGATCCGAACCGAACCATAAGCACACCCTACCCGAACTGAACGATATACATATTCCAACTCAAAGCACTAGACTTTTTCCAACCAGGGTTAATCAATGCTTGACATAATCTTCAACTTAATGAACAGTTAGGATAGTGCCTTGCGGACACAAACGAACATTAAGAACAATTTTGACTATCACTTTTTCTTCAAAGCTTCGTCTTACATTGCTGTACTTTTATTTTGCATTTCCCACATTTGCTGCACACATTTTAGTTCACACACATACACAGGGGGGCACGGGATAATTTACTCTAATCCGTGCAATTGCTTCTTCAATAGTTCTATGACAATGAGGCCCAGACGCTCTTCCCGCCTAGCTGAGAGGAAAGAAGCCCCGGAAACTTCTAACAAAATCACTCTTGAGGATATATCTTCTTCGTCTGATC
The DNA here is from genome assembly GCA_030737875.1 of Allium sativum. Taxonomy (NCBI): domain Eukaryota; kingdom Viridiplantae; phylum Streptophyta; class Magnoliopsida; order Asparagales; family Amaryllidaceae; genus Allium; species Allium sativum. The sequence continues at coordinate 655,567,126 of CM060919.1, read as the reverse complement.
CAGAATGGGATAGTGAGGGTCCTGACTACGGGGTTGGAGATCGAGAAAGCAACGAGGCGTCTTCGGAGAATGAGGCTTCTCTGGGTTTTGAGGAGGAAGGAGGGATTGGTGACAATCGAGCACCCGATGAATTTGAATCAGCCATCATATTGGAATCACCCTCGGACTCCGTTGAATCAACAATTGACAACGATCGACTTGTCCGAATTTGCCTAAAATACGGGATAATGAAAAGGGACACTCTAGTGCCTTCACGCTCTGACCGCCCCCACAACCCTCCAGAAGGATATATGACGGTCACTCGATTGATGTGCATGGTTGGTGCCATTCCTCCATTCTCTCCATTCATCGTTGATTTCTTAAGACAAATGCGGATTGCCCCCATGCAGTTGCATCCCAATTCATATGCCTATTTGCACACCTTGTACATAGCATATCGTGAAATCCTAGGCATAGAGCTCACGTTCGATGACGTTCACTTCTTCCATAATTTCAAGCATCGGACCCGAGAAACTCCATCCTTCTGCTACTTTGAATCAGTTCCAAAGAGGAAGATAATCTCTGCACCATTTAGCAGTAAAGCTGGAGATTCCAGACTTGAATGGTTCTATGTGAAGCAACAGCCTGGATGCGCCAGGAGATGGACAAAATCAAGTAAAGCGTTGATTTTCTAAATCCGGACTCTATGCACTTGAATCATCACCCTGACCTGTTTTCCTTTTTATTTGCAGTCGACAATCCCAAACAGATATCAGATCAGGTGTTCTTCGATCGGATGCACCAACTTCTTAATGGCGATCAAAAATTCTTGACTATCGACGAGGTTCTTAAAGATGAATACCTCCACTTTCATGGGCTGCTATCCGTTTTTCGTAGCATCGGTCATGGGACGGTCCCTTACGCATACATTCCTCCCGTGGAGATAGTTCCAGAGACAGGAGAAGGCTCGGGAATTCCTACAGCGCCTCTTCAAACTTCACCTTCTCCATCTTCCACACAAGATGATGAATTGGCCAACATAGCCGAAAAGCATCGTGAAGGGTATATTGCTCCCGAGGAAACTACTTCTCTAGACAAGTCAAAATCCTCCCATGAGTCGCCACTTCATGCTTCCGAAGGGGATGTTCCTAGTACCGATGAGCACATATTTCAGGGTTTGGGGGATCTCCCCTTACCTGAGACTATATATACTTCAGAGGATTTCAGGAAGGATCCTTTAGTCTTCACCTCTTCTGAAGAAACTACTCCCGCTAAGGCCAAAGAGCCTGCCCGCACTAGTCTAGCTTCAGACTCGGGTTGGTTGGGGGGAAACACACTACTTAGGATGCACTTTACACCACAGCATTAGCATTCATTGCACTTCTTTCTCCATGAATCCATTAATTATAAACTTCGTTTATTTTATCGTGCAGGTACAATGTCTCGATCCTACTACGATATAAGAAAGCTTCGTCGCAGCATGTCCAATCCTCCTCAGGATGTCGAGTATGATCGCCGGGATGATCGTGGTAGGGAGGAGAGAAGACCTTATGATCCCTATCGTTCTCGACCCTCACGCTCCCGCTCACCAGTTCGACCGGAACAAGAGAAATATAAGAGCTATCAAAGTCGCAGGGAGGAGGATAAACCACCATCTAAAGACTCCACTTCCTCCCATGAAAAGCGGAGTAGAGAGAGAACTCCTCCAAAAGAAACCGGGTCTCGAAGTAAGCAAAAGGTCCCTGCTACTAAACGACCTAGGACAGACAAAGAGACTACCGAATCCTCTTCAGGAAGGGACACCGAATTGACAATCCTCGCTCCTCCCCCGCCAGATGCGGGAACTGCAATAAAACGGGCATATTTGAAAGAGCAATTTCCCGAACACTACTTCGAAACTCTGACCTTTTTACCTGCCCTTGAACCTATTTCGTCTAATTGGGCAGATGAGGCCAAAGCAAAGATTGATTTGGTGGAAAAACAATATACCGAGATGTTCAAGTATTCCCGCAATCTTTCTAGAATCATCCGCACTCTAATGACAAATACTGATTCAATGCAAAAAACCGCGGAGGAGGATGCCAAGGCTCTAAAAGCCCTAGGAAAAGATTTGGAAGACACTCAAGCTCAACTAGCTGTCGCTCAAAAGAACGCTTCTAATTTCAAACAACAGTTTGAGGACACGCAAAAACGCTATCATGACTTGCTTGAATCCCACACTCAGGAGCGTTCTGAGTTGAAGAAGCAAGCTGACGAGGCCAAATCAGAGGCTGCTAAGACACGCCTTGCTTATGCTGAGCTTGAACGGAAAAACGCCGAGTTAGCAAAAAGGAGTGCTGAATTAGAAAAGAAGAATGCTGACTTGGCTTCGAAGTTGTTGGAGGCAGAAAACAGGGCTGCTCTGGCCGAGGGCAATGTGGAGTGTGCTATTAAATCTGCGGAGGAGGCCCGTAAGCAATTATCTGAGGCGGAGGTTGAGATTCAAAGTTTTGGCGAACTAATGATTGAATTATTCGCACATATTATTCGTCGTCGAAACATTTCTTGGATCGAGGACTATCCATCCACTCTGGTTCAAGTATGGAATCAAATCGTTGAGTGGGAAAAAGAAGAACTTAAGGTCGATTCTCTTGATGAAGATAAACTGATGGAGAAATACTTGAGAGATGATGAACCGGAGCGTCTAGCTGAAGGGCGCCGCCTCATTGCTGAGGCCATGGAAGAAGAGAGACGGAAGTCTAAACAAAAAACCATTCTCACAGCTGGTTCCTCTTCTTCTGCCCCTGCAACCTCCGAAGTAGAAGGGTATGATCCCGAAAATCCGGGAATTCCTCGAACAACCCTGCTATCCCCTATTCCTGAACTAACCCCAGAGGTAGTGGCCACCCCCGCTGATAAGTCTTCGGAAGGTATCGCTATCTTTTCTCCTCAATTTGCCAAAGCTATTTCTACCTTTCGCCACGTGATTGATCAATCGATGCGAGACCCTTTGTTTTCGCCTGAGTTGATAACCGTTGCTTCTCATTCTGTAGGTGTTGAATCATCCGAAAAGACAGATGTAGCTCAAGGAGCTGTCGCTGGGACAAAGCCCGCTGATAGGGCCAAAGAAGGGGAAGACAAGGCTGCTTCCATAGACTTGGGGGAAGGAAGTGAGCCAACTAAGGTCACCACTCCCCATGATGAAGAAATGATAGCGGCTTTAAAGGACGACGGAGGAGACGGGGGGCATGAAGAGGAATCGGAAGTTGCAATAACTGGGGAATCGAAAAGCGCTGATGACGTTACCTTGGCTGCCATGAAGGCTGATCAAGATAAGCGCTTGAAATTAAAGGACGAAGAACTAGACCCTGAGGTCCTCAAGCCCCTCGCAGTCGTGGATGCGGGATCAAGGTTAGTTGTTAAGCTCTCAACTAGATCTATTACAGAAGAACTTGCTAAAAAATCTTCTCTTGATTCCAGTGTTCCGCCCTCCGGGAAGAAGTCTACTGGCTCCAGTACCGCATCTTCAGGGAAAAAGAAATCAAAACGAATCTTGACCGAAGCCGAGAAGGAAGCAAAGGATGCGGAAAAAGCCGCCAAGAAATCTAAGGCTCATTCCAAACCCAAATAGTGGGTTCCCCTGTATCTTTTTAGCATCTTTGTGAACCAATAATTGCTGCTACAAAAGCAGCTCCTGCACTTTCTTTTTTAGCTATTTCCCTGTACAAATTCATTCATTTGTGAATAAAAATAATTCACTTTTTGCAATGTTTATTTGTTAGTAGTTCTGCACTTATGTAAAAATGCATGTCTATAGTTATGAAACGAAACTGTGGAGGGGGGAAATATGTGTATGCATATGTGTCCCCAGTCAATTTCCACAAGTTATTCAATGCTTAACCAAGCAATCTAAATGCCCCCAATTCTCTGACGGGATAGCACTTCCTGTGTCGTCAGTACCTGTCGTTTTTTCTGGCATTTCTTTTATGCTCTCCCTCTTTCTCTTGAGAGTTAGAGTTCGAGTTCAGTCATCTGTTTATTCCCCGGTCGTTCAACGGGGAGGGACTTCTTTCTCGGCGCTCAGTCGGAGACGCCTTTATACTCTCTCTCTTTCTCTGGAGAGTTAGAGTTAGGAAGAGAATTTCTTTTTCAACGCTCAGTCAGAGACGCTTTTATACTCTCTCTCTTTCTCTGGAGAGTTAGAGTTAAGAAGAGAATTTCTTTTTCAGCGCTCAGTCAGAGACGCTTTTATACTCTCTCTCTTTCTCTGGAGAGTTAGAGTTAAGAATGTCGTTTTCTCATTCTTTTATGTCTTATTGCACAAATAATCGTTGTGTTTCTTTTTGAGTCTAAACTGCTTTCAACCTTTTTAGGCTCTGAGTTATCCTGTATTTTATAATCACAACAGAATAACTGATGAATGTAAATGCGTAAAAGTAAATAACACACAATATTTTTATAGTGGTTCAGCTAAGTCGTAGCCTACATCCACTTTATAGTCCTTTATTCATATCATCAGATTTTCCCAAGGCAAGGCATGCCTTATTACAGAGTTCACAGGAAAAATAACAAAAAGTACAGCATTTCTAATCCAAATATCGCATTAAGTGTTGGGCATTCCATGCTCTGGGGACTTCTTCGCCATCCACGGTCGTTAACTTGAAGGTTCCTTTTTCAAGTTTCCGTTGAATGATGAAAGGTCCTTCCCATTTCGGACCAAGGTGAGGAAGGGTTGGAAAGACTCTCTTTAGCACCAAATCTCCTGGTTCAAAAGTCCTGAGACGAACTTTTTTGTCGTAATAGCGTGCCATCTGACGCCGATGTCTTGCTGCACGCAAGTCTGCTTCGTCCCTTTTCTCTTCGATTTCATCTAGAGACTCAAGTAAGAGCGCCCGATTCGTCATCGGGTCATAATATGTCACCCTGTGGGAAGGAACTTCCAGTTCAACTGGAATTACTGCTTCTGAGCCAAAGGAGAGAGAGAAAGGGGTATGACCGGTGGCTGTCTTAAATGTTGTTCGATATGCCCACAAAGCTAGGGGCAATTCGTCAACCCATCTTGCCTTTGCACGCTCTAACCGTTTCTTGAGGATGGATTTTATAACTTTGTTTATTGCCTCTACTTGTCCATTCGATTGCGGATAGGCAACTGCAGTATATCGCTTGTCTATCTTATACTTCTGACAGAAATTTCTGAATTCAGTACTATCAAACTGGGTTCCGTTGTCAGTTATGATCGTCCTTGGAATCCCAAACCGGCATATAATATTTCTGACCACAAAACTTATCACCTTTCTCGTTGTGATCTTGGTCAGGGGCTCAGCTTCCACCCACTTCGTAAAATAGTCCACGGCCACTATTGCATACTTAGCTCCTCCTTTAGCAATCGGTAAAACTCCAATGATATCAATTCCCCACCTGGCAAATGGCCAAGGACTCACCATTGATTTAAGTTGGGTCGACGGTGCCCTGGGGATTTTGGCGAATCTCTGGCACTTATCGCAGCGTCGTGAATAATCAGCTGCATCTTTATTGATTGTAGGCCAGAAGTATCCGTACCGCAATATTTTCTTTGCTAAAGTTTGGCCTCCTGTATGATCTCCACACTCACCTTCGTGTACTTCTCTTAGTACACGCTTGATGTCGTCGTGTGCTATACATCGAAACAGGGGCATAGAAAATCCTTGTCTATAGAGAGTATCATCTTGTATGACATATCTGGTAGCTTTGCGAACTACAGCTCTTTTCTCACTCTTCTTCGATGGGAGTGTCCCATTCTTAAGGAAATTCTTAATTGGAGTCATCCATGACTCCTTCTCTGGTTCCGCTTCAAAAGCGAATTCAATTTCCATTGACTCAAAGCTTGGCGACTCCAACGTTTCAATTGGAATTACTTCAGTCTCTTCTGGATTGTCGGAACTAGCCAGCTTTGCCAGTCTATCCGCTTTCTGGTTTTCAACTCTGGGAATATGTGTTATGTTGTACCGCTCTAAGCTATTCAATAGCTCTTTCACTTTCTTGAGGTAGGCGATAAGTCGAGGTCCTCGAGCCGCGAATTCCTCTCGCACTTGACAAACAACAATTTTAGAGTCACAAAATATGTCTATCATTTTTACTCCGAGGTCTTTAGCAAGCTTCAGCCCGGCGATCAGGGCTTCATATTCGGAGTCATTGTTAGTTGCCGAAAATTCTAATCGCAGGGCGTAATATAACGACCGTCCCTCGGGAGTAACTAAGACAATTCCAGCTCCGGACCTTCGGTCATTCTTGGCTCCATCTGTATATAATTTCCACGGATTCATTTTTAGTTCATCCTCGGACTTAACCACTCTGTCATTGATTATTTCCTCCTCTGGAATGGTGAACTCCGCAATAAAGTCTGCTAGAGCTTGCCCCCTGATTGACTTTCGTGGTTGAAAATTCAAATCAAACTGACTTAGTTCTATATTCCATTTGATCAACCTTCCCGATGCTTCGGGTCTCTGCAACACCTGCCTTAAGGGCTGGTCGGTGTATATGGTTATTGGATGGGCTTGGAAATAGTGACGAAGTTTTCGGGATGCGATCAGGAGGCTGTAAGCAAGCTTCTCAATTTTTGGGTAGTTGCGCTCTGCCGCTGCTAATTTCTTACTTACATAGTACACCGGCCTTTGTACTTTGTCTTCTTCTCGAACCAGGGCTGTGCTGACAGCGTGAGCCGAGACTGCCAAATAAACAAATAATTCTTCGTGATCTACGGGTTTTGATAAAATCGGCGGTTTCTCTAGCAGTTCCAACAGATTTTGAAAGGCCTCAACACAATCCGTAGTCCACTGGAAGTTCTTCTTTCCCCTTTTTATCAAATCAAAAAACGGAACGCATTTATCTGTGGCTTTGGAGATGAATCTACTCAGCGCCGCTACTTTCCCTGCAAGACTTTGGACGTCTTTAATTCTCCTAGGTTCTTCGATGTTTCTAATCGCTGCTATCTGGCTAGGGTTGATTTCAATTCCTCGGGAACTCACAATAAAGCCAAGGAACTTTCCCGATGCCACTCCAAATGAGCATTTCAGAGGATTCAATTTCATCCGGTACTTTCGCAAGATACCAAACATTTCCGCTAAGTCTTGCGTATGACTGGAAGACTGCTTTGATTTGACAAGCATATCATCCACATAAACTTCCATAGTTTTTCCTATTTGATCATAAAACATTCTATTTACCAAGCGCTGATAAGTAGCTCCAGCGTTTTTTAACCCGAATGGCATTACAACATAACAATATAGCCCCAAATTCGTAATGAAACTCGTATGCTCTTGGTCTGGTACGTGCATAGGAATTTGGTTGTATCCAGAGTATGCGTCCATGAAAGAAAGAAGTTCATGACCTGCTGTCGAGTCTACAAGCTGGTCAATCCTGGGAAGTGGGAAACTATCTTTCGGGCAAGCTTTATTTAAATCTGAAAAGTCAATACAAGTCCGCCACTTTCCGTTTGGCTTCTTTACTAAGACGGGATTCGATATCCAGTCGGGATATGTCGAATCTCGAATAAATCCATTCTGCTTCAACTTCTCTACTTCCTCTTTGAGGGCAGCCGACCTCTCTGGGCCCAGCATGCGTCTCTTTTGCTTCACATGTGGATGCTTCGGATTTACATTCAATTTGTGACTTATAATGGATGGCGATATCCCACACATGTCAGCATGGGTCCAGGCAAACACGTCCAGGTTTGCCTTCAAGAAGTCCGTTAGTTCTTTAGCTCGACGTGGATCCAATTGAGAACCAATCTTTAAAACTTTTGTCGGATCAGCTTCATCAATGGGAATTTCCACTGTCGCTTCATTAGGAGTTGCATTCCTAGCCTCTGGTTCCTCGTCTTTTCTAGGATCCAGGTCTTCAGGTGTTCCTTTAGGCAACTCCTTTGGGGTCAATCTCTCTAATTGCTATGCCGAGTCCCCCTTTGAGGGAGACGAGGCATCCTTACTCTCAGCATTAAATCCTTTCATCAACATCTTTAGTTCGGCCACATAGCAGGCCCGTCCGGAAACTTGATCCCCTCTCATCACTCCAGTTCCGGCTTCAGTTGGGAACTTAAGTAGCAAGCACCAAGGGGCGATACAAACTCTAAATTCAGCGAGGGCAGGTCTCCCCAAAAATGCGTTATATGGCGAATCTACGTCCAATACTACGAACTGAAGCATTCGCACTCTTCTACGTTCTCCTTGCCCCAGGGTCACGGGCAACTCTATGTATCCCATGGGAGCTGTCGTCGCTCCGTTGAAGCCTCTAATCCATCCTTCACAAGGTTTCAGATCTTCGGACTCAAGCTTCATCTGATCAAATGACTTCTTGAACCAAAATATTAACGGAACTTCCATTGTCTACTAATACCTTATGGACCAAAGCCGGCCCAATGGTGGTAGTAATAACCAACGGATCATTGGTGGGTGATTGTATCCCAGTATTGTCTCGACTGCGAAATACCACGTCGTCGAACATGGTCTTCTGTTGTTTTATGGGGGTGACATCCTCCAAATCGTCACCTTCATTCACGTCTAGATGCTTGGCAGCGTTTACATATTGGTCCATTGACCTAAAACTTCGGATTGCCGGGTGAGGTCCGCCTACTATGGAGTTGATGACAATTCCTTTACCTTTCTGCTGCGCTGTAGGCTTGGGAGCAGGTAGGATCTGTTTTGGAGCCTGCTCTCCTTGCCCCCTGTCCCTTGGGGCAACCTTGTACTCATCCAACTTTCCTTCACGCAGCAGCTTCTCAATCACATCCCTCAAATGCCGACATTCATTGGTCGAATGCCCATGAGTTCCGTGAAACAAGCAAAATTTTCCTGTCGCCATTTCTTTCTCGGTCGAATCACGAGGTGGCGGTCTTTTGTACTGTAACACATTGTACGTATCCAGGTAAATATTTTCCAGGGTGTCGTTCAATGGTGTATAATCCTCGTAGTTCTGGAATCGGGGTCTTTTGTTAGGGTCACTTCCCCTATTTCTGTTTCTTCTGTTACCGCTCGAATTACGGTTATTGTTGTTGTTTCCCCCACTTCCAGTATTGCTGTTTCCACCCTTGTTTCCTACATTTACTTCAACCTTGCCAGAATTCTCCCCCGACTGCTTCACGGCGATATTACTCTGCACATTCTCCTTTGAAGCCGTCTCAGACTTTCTCTTTCGGTTTGCCCTGGCCTCCTCTCGCCTTAAATAAATATCGGCTTTTTCGTAGAATATCTCCCTTGTGGGGGGGTGTCTTCCCAGAAAGGTAGTCTCCAAACTCAGATTCAGGATCGACTCCTTCCTTCAGTGCCATCAGAATAGTGGGCTCATGCGGGTCACTGACCTCAGTTACAGCTTGATTAAAACGATCAAGATATGCCCTTAAAGATTCTCCTGGTGCCTGTTTGATTCTCGATAATTCAATAACACTCTTGGACTTTCGGGCATGTAATCGGAACTGGTTCATGAAACGCTCGCTTAGTTCCTTGTAATTAGAAATCGAACGAGGAGGAAGTCGGGTAAACCAGAACAATGCCACATCTTCTAGGTAGATTGGGAATGCTTTGCACTTCACTTCATCTGGGGCAGCAGCAGCATTCATGAGCCACGAATATCGCATCAAATGTTGTCCCGGATCAGTCCTTCCGTTGTACTTGTCCATTTGTGGCAAGTTAAAGCGTCGGGGAAATTGGAAGTCGAGGATATCGTCGGTGAAGGGAGTATGGCTTCGCTCAATGCCATAGTCTTCATTTGTATAATTCCGGCTCTCGGACATAATTTGGCGAACCATTGCCTGTACATCAGCATTAGTTAGGGGCCGCTCAGGTTCCCTGGCCCTAGTATCCGAGTTCCTTCTGGGCTCTTGCTCAGGAGATGCCCTTCTTCTTCGAGCTGCCTCTGCTCGATTCCGTTCCCTGTGTTCCCGGTCGATCTCGGGAGAAGGGGACTGAAGTCTTCGCCCCCGAGTGGGGTCATTGTTTCCTAATGCTCGTGCGATATCCTCACGAGATCCCAAAGATCCAAATGTCAGCTGCTCCACGTTCTGAGGTCGTTCGAGTGGCCTTCGTTCACGGGGCCTCTCTTCCTCGGAAGATGAAGATTGATCTACTGGTGTGTGACGAACCGGTGATGGCGTTCTCTGTCGACGGAGTTCACTAATCTCCCGACTCATGAGCCTCATATTTTCCTGCATCATGAGATTAGTGCGCTCGTGAACTTTCATGGCCTCCCTTGTGCTCTCAAGCATGTCAAGCAGGCGTGAAAAATCTCCTTGAGTGATGGGCGCAGATGGATTGCCTGATCACCAACCCTGGCGGCTGGAATTGGAGCATTCGTAGGGACTCGAGTAGAGGTTCCAGCTTCACCAAGCATCGGGTCGGGTCGGAGGTAAGAGGTCGGATCGGATCGGAGCTGGGGTGCCTGGTCGGATCGGTACGCAGCAAGCAGCTCGGGTCGGTTCAGATTGGGGGAATGCACTGCTTTAGAGTCTCCTACCCGGATCGGATCGGAGCTCTCCCCCTGCTGTCGGCTCGGATTTCCTGCATTGATTCTTCCTGCTGCTGAATTCTGCCCCCGAGACCTTGTTACAACAGCATTTTGTTGATCTTCGCCAGCTCCATTTCCTCGAACAGACTGAACTTCCTTGCCTTTTCCTTTGGCCATGAGTCTTTGACAATCACTTCAACAAATATAAAAAATCGGAGAAACTTAAGGATTCACTTCTTTGAACTCAACGGTCCAAAAAGTAGAAAGAGATCCCGGAAAATAAAGAATTTAGATAAGGATTCTCAGTGAAAGCACCAAAATGTTAGACCCAAAAGTGGTTCTAACACCCAAATTGATTAAAAGCAAATAAGATGAGATAAAAATAAAAATGAACACGCAGAATTTATAGTGGTTCGGCGAAGAAATGCCTACGTCCACTTATCTTTCACTATATTCGTTAATTCAGTTGCAAATACAATGTAATAATCACTCAATTCCACTCACAACTCACTTTTGTTCACTCAATTGACTAAAACAAGAAATGAAAGATGATTTGGATTTTCCGGGAGCAATGGAGTTCGGATTATGGAGGTGGTTGAATTCTTAAAGTGCTGAAAAAAGATCCTCCTCTTTGTCTCCAGACGGGGTATTTATAGGTGTGAATTTGCTTGAAACTTGATCCGGGTCGGGGCCACATGTCGTCCATCCCACCATCTTCGGGTTCGGATGAAATGTTATGCTGACAACGCATCAAAGGAACAGACGTTATGGGTAGGAACTGGTCATAGCCGGTCCGGATATCCAGGCGCTTTTGCAGGAGAATAACATGGATCATGGGTTCGGGTCGGAGACGCGCAAATAAGGGGTTCGGATCGGGTTACCCGATCCGAACCGGATTGGCTTGGGTGCGACTCTCCCTCTCTAATCTGCTCCGCTCCGTTCCATTGTTGTGGCAAACAGGTGGCTTTCCGATCCATTCAAGATTTAGTTGCCCTCCGATCCGATTAGATATGCCTTACCAATCTACTCAGTAGGAGCTCACCGATCCGAACAGAGGACTCTTTCCGACCCGAACCGATGGTTTGCTCTGACTCGAACCGAACAGCTGCTGCTATCTAATCTAGATTGTAGTGTCTTCTCCAATCCGAACCAAAGTCTTCTAATTAAAAATGCCCTTCAATGTTTGGTTTCTTGACTTTGTGTTGCCTAGTTCACAAAGTAGGCTAACAATTAATAAGTATGCCTCACTTGAGGGGAGCATTATCAATTTGTACATATTTTTGTTTTGTATACATATATGTATATATATTATGTACCTTGCATTTTAGTATGTTCCAGAATAAGGCCAGACCCATTAGCCTGTATTGTGTGCGTGGGCATAATACTGCTATGTTTATATATGCTAGTTAGTTGAATGAAGAATCTAACGCTTGTTATCCTGAAATACTTTTGTATATCTTCATTTTATTCAACACAGAGTATTAGGTTTGTCTCATTTGTTTTTTTAAGTTTATGAGGCTATCACCTCTATTGTTTTAAACCTTATCGAGGTTGTTGCCTTCATTGTTTACAAAAAAGCTTTAAGGCTATCGCCTCCATTTCTTGCTGCCATCGAGTTGGTCGAGAAGGTTTGTTTTCAAAATTGTTTTCTAAATGCTTTGAGGCTGTTGCCTCTATTTATTGTCGTCACTAATTGCGTTGACAAGGTTTTTTTAAACTTATTTTCAAACTATTTTAGATCCCATTGGTGGTTAACTTATGTACGTGACCAATAGACCTTTGGCTATCAATTTAAAAAACTTTGTCTGCTTTCACACATTAGCTAGAGGATCGATAAGGACAGGGACAATAGGGATGTCGAGCTTATAATTTTCTATATTTTTGTAAGGAAGCATATATCCTTTGCATGTATTATCGAACCAGTTGATAAAGGTCGGCACATGTTTCATATTATGGTGGTATAATATACTACCATTTACTAAATTATGAATCGGGATATCATTATTTAGTGTTGTTGCTTATATTGTTGCAAATGATTGACAAATACTGGGGATTCCAATGGAAACCACGTAATCATATAAATGCTAAGGTAACCAACATATTTAAATAGTCCTAGAGGACAATATTAAATATGTTTTATGGGTTCGTAGTCATTTTATAGATAAAACCATGGTATGTGTATGATGATTAATCCACATGTGTTGAGAGGTTCATTGTCATACTATATGTAAAACTATGGGATTTGAAGTTGATAGCCCATATCCAAGAGAGCTACTCTATAAAATTTATTTTTTATAAACTAATAGAGTTGTTAGCCCAAATGGTAAGGGATATGTAATCCTTAAAACTATGAGATGGGTAATCTCAATCTCTCAAACAAGTAGGTAATTTACATACAGGTAGGTAACTTATTTATGTAATAGTTAATTATAAATCATTAAGACAATTAGTTAGGAGAACAGGGATATTAATCCACTTCGTGTTGCATATATGCACATTATCGCCATTTATTGTTCTAACCATTGTGAGTGTAGGAGCACAAGGTTGGTTATTATATAGCATGATGCCAGTGAAAGGGAAACCTATTTTTCTATGCGGCATGGTCTCACTAGATATTTATTTTTTCAAGATAGTAGTTATTATTCACATCAGGTTTTTGTCTGATTTAACGTTTTTGTTTGCTCCTTCAACTTTCAGATAACCATTTGAGTAGATTAAGGAAATAATTTTAGGTTTTTCTTCGACGAATAAGCTTCCAGAGATGTGCAGAGGCATTTAGCTATTTTAATAGTACGTTTCGCTATATGTTATTCCTATTTGGATGTATGCAAAGGCATAGTAGTTTATTACCTATAACATACTTTCATCAACCAAGAGCCATTTTCATATATCGCTTTTGAAGTTATATTTTGTGACTGCCCGCCCCACACCAGCCGACATTTTCAATGAAAGTGTGTTGTGCCAATGTCCAACTAGCACGGGACGGTCGCCAAAGAAAGGAATTTTGAACTAACAAGGAACCTGTAGAATGTCTCACAATGCATGGGATAAAATATAATAATAATATAACTTTGACATAAAATAGGTAATACAGTGCATAAGCTGAAAACTAAACCATCATAACAGCGGAAAATCCGAAATATAGCTTATGTTCCACATCATCATTATTACAACTTCTAAAACTGTCTCTAAAGCAAAATAAGAAAGGTACACTACTAATGCCCAAAGTAGTGACCAGCAGCGACACAAGGAGAATATATGTATATATCATACGGGAAAGCCTCCTGCTCATCCCTGGCACAGCTACTCATGCATACCTCCTAACCTGTCTCTAGTCTGCCTTTTTAAGAGCCCCTAGATTAATAATAAGAGACATAAAAATCTGGGTCAGACAAAAGTCTAGTATGAGTGATAAGCAGCAAAACGGAACAATAACAGGTATACTAAACCATACCTGAACCTTGACCTACAACCAAAGAGTTAGCACAACAGGATGTACAATACTCTAAGGTGACATTAACATATGGTGTAAAGATACAGGGGAGGGGTGTGCATGTCATAGTGATGTCAAACAATCAAGCATAGCAACCATCCTCACATCTCTCACTCAGTGCGTAAAGCATACGATGCCCACTACTTTGACCACCGAAATCCTTTGCTATAATAACTCTACCCCATGGAGTCATGGCGGCTCCACTGCACTGATCCATAGCCACTAATCGCTTGCTATGTCCACTCTGCCCCATGAAGTCATGACAACTCCACTGCACTGGCTCATAGCCATGCTACGATCACTCTGCCCCATGGAGTAATGACTACCCCATTGTACTGATCCATAGCCTAATATCCTTCTCTCGTTGGTGAATCAAAGTTATGGACGTCGACAACTCCTTAGCATACATCCCGCAACAAAGACCAATCATGAAGTTAACTCATTGGTTCCCAACTGGATCCTGAGTTACAACCTCTCATTTGGACTGCCTTGGCATCTCGGGTTTTGGTTTCCTTCAGATCGGTTCAGTTTTCCTTCTTATCTTTGGCTCGGTTCGGTCGTGATCACCCATCGGGTCGGGTCGTGATACCCCACTTGGTTCGGATCGTGACTCCAGGCTCCGTGGCTCCACCAGTTTGGTCTTCCCCTTCAAGCTTCGGGTCGGTTCGTAGGGGGAAGGGGTGATCTGATCAGGTCCCTGCACAACTTTCCTAAGACTTCCAACGACTGTTTTTATGCCACACGATGGCGTTTTCGACCATTCTAACTATTCTAAACAACCATAAAACATGAGAAACAGTCGTAGCAACATGTATAATCATCCACAAACACCAAAACCATAATTTAACATGTATATAAAGATCAAACATACCCAAAAACCCTTGTTTTCCCCATAATCATGTTTAACAACAACTAATCGTAGGATAAGGAAAACTTAACCAATTTAACCCAAATTTTTATTATATCCCTAAAATAATTTTTTAGAATTCTACAAATTTTTTCAAATTTTTCTAAGCCATAATTTCGCTAATTATCACTAATCCCCCCTAATTAGCCGTAAATAGTGAAAAACAATGCAAATCACTCACCTTAGCCACATATAAAACTTAGATCTGAAACTATCTCTAATTTGGGGCATTTTCCTATGCAAAACAACAGCTCCAACTCTGATTTGGAGTTGATTTGTCTTGATTTGATGTTGATTAGCTTAATCCTTGATTAGAGAGCGACTTGGGATGAAATTAGAAGGTGGAGGCCATTGTTAGGGTTTCTAAGAGGTAAACGGCGGCTAGAAAACTGAAATAGAATGAAAACCTAACTCATTTCAGCCTCCCCATAACCCTAATCCCGAAATGGGTTATGGGCCCATTTGCTAATTACCCAAATCAGCCCACTTAAGCAGTTTTTCACCTTCTAAACCTTGTTTCAGTCATATCTCCCCAATGATGGGTCCGTTTGGCTAATGTGACCACTCTACAGAAATGTAAACCATCATCTGAATTCAATGGAGGTGGTTTCAGGTCAAAACTCCTTACCAATCAAAAGTTATGGCCGAAACAAGATCAGCTAGGGGCAAATCGGTCATTTAAAAATCGACAAAATCGTGAACATGGGAAATGACCTCAATAGTCGTTCCCCAAAGTTACACGACTATACGACCTCATATGAAAAAGAAATAAATACTCTACGATCCTTCGATACGTAGAATGGGGGTCGTTACACTCTCCCCCTTAAGAAATTTCGCACCCGAAATTCCTCAACTAAGAAACAAACAATGGATCCCGCATGCCTACCAACCATATCTCGCAATCAAACATACAAAACAGTCAAAACAAACCTATCCTAGCATGCGGAAAGACTAAATCGAGAGTTCTGGATACGTCTCCTTAATGTTCTCCTCTGTCTCCCAAGTACAGTCATTTTCATCCCAGCCCCACTGAAGTTTGACTGGATTCACCGCTTTCCTTCGAAGTTTCTTTGTATCGTGCTCGACATACTAATCGGCTTGCGGTTCCCAACCGCCTCGGTTTCTACTTCGATATCGTCCAACTGATCCGGTGAAATAGCCACATCGGGGTCGTGCATGAATTTCCTTTACTGGGAACATGAAATACGTTATGAACTCCCTCCATTTTGTCCGGCAACTCAACTTTATATGCCAAATTCCCAACTGGCTCGAGAACTGAGAATGGACCAACAAATCTTGGTGTTAACTTGCCTCTCCTACCAAATCGAATCACGCTCTTTAACAGGGAAATATTGACAAACACCAAGTCGCCAATGGAGAATTTTAAATCTCTTCTCCTCTTATCAGCATAACTCTTCTGCCTATCTTGGGCAGCCTTCATTCGCTGTTGGATAACCTTGATCTTAACTGAATTTTCTCTTATTACATCTAGCCCAAGCACAAATTTCTCACCGGTTTCTATCCAACATGATGGTGAGTTGCACAGTTTTCTGTACAAAGCTTCATATGGAGCCATACCAATACTGGACTGATAACTATTATTATATGTGAACTCCACTAGATGCTAACGGTCATCCCATGATCCACCAAAATCTAATATGCAAGCTCTCAAGAGATCCTCTAATACTCGATTCACCCTCTCTGTCTGACCGCCGGCTTGGGGATGGTACACGGTACCGAGATGTAATTCTGATCCTATAGCCTCTTGTAAGCTCTTCCAAAATCCACTAGTGAACAACGAATCTCGGTCACTTACAATGCCTTTGGGTACTCCATGAAATCTCACTACCTTCTTCATATACAGTTCCGCTAACTTAGTTGCCGTTCTGTTCTACTTGATGGGTATAAACCTTTCACTCTCTATCAATCGGTCCACAATCACCCAAATGCTATCATGGTCCGATCTAGTCCTTGGTAACCCATCAATGAAATCCATTGAGACCTTTTCACATTTCCCTTCTGGAATTTCTAATGGTTGCAATAAACCACTATGTTTCTTTTGCTCAGCTTTAACTAGCTGGCAGTTCATGCATTTGGATATAAACATTCCAACGTCTCTTTTCATCTCTTCCCAGTAGTGGTTTGCTTCATGTCTCGATACATTTTGTTACCACCGGGATGCATAGTCAGTTTTGAGTGATGACATTCTCTAAGTACTTCATCTCTCAATCCATTTACATTGGGCACAACTAGCCTCCCATTCTATCTAAGCCATCCATCTCGATCTAGCCCATACTTGTTTATCTCCTCGTCGATACCCATCTCTAACTTGGAGATGATTTCCAATAGGTTAGGATCATCCCTCTGACTGGAACTAATCCGCTCAATCAAAGTGGGTCTGATCCTCAAACTTGCTAACATTACTGGATCCAATTCACACTTTGGTCTGAAATCATACCCTGCGATATACTCCAGTTGCTTCCACTCAAGAAACATAGCCCCTAAACAGGCATGTCTCCTACTCAATGCATCGGCTACCACATTGCCCTTTCCTGGTGTATATGCGTTATCGAAATCATAGGAAGCCAAGAATTCTAACCATCTTTGATGTCGAAGATTTAGATCCTTCTAAGAGAAGAGATACTTTAATGACTTATGATCAGTAAACAACTCGAATCCTTCTCCCAAGAGATAATGTCACATCTTTAACGCGAACACGATCGCTGCCAATTCCAAATCATGGGTAGGATATCTTTTCTCATGCGGTTTCAGTTGCCGACTAGCGTAAGCTACAACCCTACCTCCTTGCATCAATACAACACCTAGCCTAGTACCACATGCATCTGTGTATACTGTCATCTCTTCATTCCCTTTAGGAATGACTAACACTGGCGCGCACATCAACTTTTCCTTTAGACTCTTAAATGCAACCTCGCACTTTTCATCCCAAACAAAATCTTGATTCTTCTTGGTTAACTGAGTCAACGGTGGTTCTATCTTAGAGAAGTCCTGGATAAACTTACGATAATATCTAACTAATCCCAAGAAACTTCTTACATCTGTTGCATTCTTGGGCGTAGACCAATCCTGTACCATAGCCACCTTCGCAGGGTCCACAACAATACCATTTTCTGAAACAACATGGCCCAAGAATCTCACTTCTCTCCTCCAGAAGTGACACTTAGAAAATTTTGCTTTCAATTGGTGTTTCCTTAACACCTCCATCACTATCCTCAAATGTTCCTTGTGTTCTTCCTCTGTCCTCGAGTAAACCAAGATATCGTCTACGAACACAAGAACAAACCTATTCGATTGATCCCTAAATACCCTATTCATAAGATCCACAAAATATGCTGGTGTATTGGTCAATCCGAATGGCATGACCAACCACTCATAGAATCCAGATGGCGTCCGAAATGCCATTTTAGGAATACTCTCAGCTGCCACTCGGAGCTGATGAAATCCTGTTGCGAGGTCCAATTGGGAGAACACTCTTGCTCCCTCCAGTTGATCAAACAAACCATCTATCCGTGGAAGAGGATACTTATTCTTCCTAGTCACTTTATTCAACTCGCGATAGTCCACACATAAACGAAGGGAACCATCTGTCTTAGTAGCAAATACAACTGGTGCTCCCCACTCGGAGACACTTCTTCTGATAAACCCCTTCTTCAAAAGATCACTTACTTGTACCCCAAGCTCTCTCTGCTCCCTTGGCACCATATGACGAAGTGGCATCATTATAGGTCTGGCATTTTTCACTAAATCAATACGGAACTCAGTCTCTCGGTGCGGTGGATGTCCGGTCACTTCCTCGAAGATATTTGGATACTGGCCAACAATGGGAATTCCTGCTAACTCGTTCTGCGGGATGTCGAGGGAATTTAGAAAACTAGCCATCACCTCATCACTAGGTAGGCCACCAAGCACTACCCTCCACCCATCATTCACCCTAATAGTCACCGAAAATCCCTCACAGGCTACCACTACCCCATATCTTTGGAGCCAATCGACTCCCAAAATAATTCCAAACCCAGTAAAGTCCAAAACAAAGCAATCACAAGCAAACATACATCCATGACTCGATAAGACCACATTACGACAAATCATACTAAGGCTAGTCGAACCACCAATCGAGTTCGTCACCGCTAAAGGTCTATTTACTATCTCGGGTTCCAATCCCAACCTATCTACCAGGTCACTAGATATGAAGGAACGGAAAGCCCCAGTATCAAACACTCGAACAAGAACATCATAAACAGAAAGCGTACCATGAATGATGATATTCTTTCCTTTATCTGCTGCAGTTGGGGCATTCGACGAAGAAGGAACAACATTAATAGCATATGCTTTCACTATCTGCTTCTCTTTGGGGGGGTTGCGGACATTTATCCTTGTGATGTCCCACTTGGCCACAGTTGAAGCACTTCCTGTCTACTGGCTTTGCTCGACATTCTTTAGCATAATGGCCCTTCTTGCCACTGCTAAAGCACTCAACATCTTTCTTACTCTTCTTCTGACCATCCTTAGTCTGATTCTGATTCCTTTTGTTCTGAGAATTATTCTTGCCTCCACCGCTTGCCTGCGGCTTTGGCCCCTCTACAGATGTAACAACGACTTCAGTCTTAGGCTTAGGATAAAGGTTCTCTAACCTCAATGCTTTTCCAAAAATCGATTCAAAAGTCTCGTCAATATGGTTTATAAGACTTTCCCCCAAGTACTGATCTAAGCCTATTATGAATTTCTCATTCTTCTTCTCGGGATTGTCGATAAGAGACAACCCATACTTTGATGAGGTATCAAATCCATCAATATATTCCGAGACTGCCCTACCATTCTGTTTAAGTTCCAAGAACTTCCTAAACAACCCTAACTTCTAGGCTGCTGGGATAAACCTGTCACTGAAGCGAGCTTTAAATTGATTCCATGTAACTTGATCCTCAAGAGTGGCTGCCTTAATAGCATTCCACTAATTCATAGCCCGTCCTTGCAGCTGGTGGGATGCTATCTTCCTCTTCATCGCATCATCGATCCCTAAGTCCTTGAAGATGCACTCACAACAATCGAGCCAATCCTGAACTTCTGTAGCCGATTCCGTTCCGTGGAATGGCTTCTTACCAAGACTAGTGTAATTCTTGCAAAGCTTGGCAAAATCTGCCCTAGGCGCCTGCACCACTGCACCACCACCATTTGCAGCATTAGGAGCTGCCCTCCGAACATCCCTGAGCTTCTCTCTCATAAATTCAGTGAACATCATCCTCATATTAGGAGCATTCCCATTATTAGCTCCTCTACCAGTACCCCTCGTATGTCGGCTCATCCTTCAATCTGTGAGGAGAAAACAATTAACCATCTCTTCAGTGGCGCCAGTGCAGTGCGACTCCATCCTTAGATATACTAATAATGTATATATATCTTTTGAAAACCAAAATACCACAAATATGTGCTCTCATATACGTACTATCTCTCCCTGGAGTCCTTCCCTAGGTTAACTACGCAACCTAGAGCTCTGATACCAAGTGTGACGGCCCGCCCCGCACCAGCCGACATTTTCAACGAAAGTGCGCTGTGCCAATGTCCAACTAGCACGGGACGGTCGCCAAAGAAAGGAAAATAAAGGAATTTTGAACTAACAAGGAACCTATAGAATGTCTCACACTACATGGGATAAAATATAATAATAATATAACTTTGACATAAAATAGGTGAGACAGTGCATAAGCTGAAAATTAAACCATCATAGCAACGAAAAATCTGAAATACAACTTATATTCCATATCATCATTGTTACAACTTTTAAAACTGTCTCTAAAGAAAAATAAGAAAGGTACACTACTAATGCCCAAGGTAGTGACCAACAGCGACACAGGGAGAATATATGTATATATCATAAGGGAAAGCCTCCTGCTCGTCTCCGGCATAGCTACTCGTGCATACCACCTTACCTGTCTCTAGTCTACCCGTTTAAGAGCACCCAGGGTAATAATAAGAGACATTAAACTCTGGTTCAGACAAAAGTCTGGTGTGAGCGATAAGCATGAAAATGGAACAATAACAGGTATACTAAACCATACCTAAACCTGGACCGCAACCAAAGAGTTAGCACAACATGATGTACAATACTCTAAGGTCACACTAACATATGGTGTAAAGATATGAGGGAGGGGTGTGCATGTCATAGTGATGTCAAACAATCAAGCATAACAACCATCCTCACATCTCTCACTTAGTGCGTAAAGCATACGATGCCCACTGCTTTGACCACCCAAATCCTTTGCTATGATCACTCTGCCCCATGGAGTCATGACAGCTCCACTGCACTAATCCATAGCCAGTCATCCCTTGCTATGTCCACTCTGCCCCATGAAGTCATGACAACTCCACTGCACTAGCTCATAGCCATGCTACGATCACTCTGCCCCATGGAGTAATGACTACCCAACTGCACTAATCCGTAGCCTAACATCCGTCTCTTGGTGGTAAATCAAAGATATGGACGTCGACAACTCCTTAGCACACGTCCTGCAGCAAAGTCCAATCAGGATGTTAACTCGTTGGTTCCCAATTGTATCCTGAGTTACAACCTCTTATTTGGTCAACCTTTGCATCTCGGGTTTTGGTCCCCTTCGGATCGATTCAGTCTTCCTTCTCATCTTTGGTTCAGTTCGGTCGTGATCACCCATCGGGTCGGGTCGTGATACCCCACTTGGTTCGAATCGTGACTCCAGGCTTCGTGGCTCCACCAGTTTGGTCTTCCCCTTCAAGCTTCGGAACGTGACTTGCTCCGTCAGGCGGTTCGGGGAACACTCCAGGAAAGCGGGTCGATTCGGGGCTTCTGGTTCGTGGTCCACCAAGTGGTTCAGGTCGTGTCACCATGCCAAGATCAGGTTACTTCACAACAGGTCAGTCCGGAGCCTTCAGATGCAGTTCGTGACTAAGGAAGGCGAGCGGTTCGGTTTCCATGTCATGAACGGGCAGTTTGTAAGGGGAAGGGCAATCCGATCCGGTTCATGCACAACTTTCCTACGACTTCCAGCGACTGTTTTTACGCCACATGACAGCGTTTTCGGCCATTCTAACTATTCTAAACAACCATAAAACATGCCAAACAGTCATAGCAACATATATAATCATCCACAAACACCAAAACCATAGTTTGAACATGTATATAAAGATCAAACATACCCAAAAACCCTTGTTTTCCCCTTAATCATGTTTAACAACTAACCGTAGGATTAGGAAAACTTAACCAAATTAACCCAAATTTTAATTAGAGCCCTAAAATAATATTTTATAATTTTATAAATTTTTCTAGATTTTTCTAAGCCATAATTTCGCTAATTATCACTAATTACCCCTAATTAGCCGTAATTAGTGAAAAACAATGCAAATCACTCAACTTAGCCACGAATAAAACTTAGATCTGAAACTATCTCTGATTTGGGGCATTTTCCTAATGCAACGCAGCAGCTCCAACTCTGATTTGGTGTTGATTTGTCTTGATTTGATGTTGATTAGCTTAATCCTTGATCAGAGAGTGATTTGGGATGAAATTAGAAGATGGAGGCCATTGTTAGGGTTTCTAATAGGTAAATGGCGGCTAGAAAACAGAAATAGAATGAAAACCTAACTCATTTCAACCTGCCCATAAACCTAATCCCGAAATGGGTTATGGGCCCATTTGCTAATTACCCTAATTAGCTCACTTAAGCAGTTTTTCACCTTGTAAACCTTGTTTCAGCCATATCTCCCAAACGGTGAGTCTGTTTGGCTAATGTGACCACTCTTCGGAAATGTAAATCATCATTCAAATCTAGTAGAAGTGGTTTCAGGTCAAAACTCCTTACCAATCAAAAGTCATGGCCGAAACAAAATCAACTAAGGGCAAAACAGTCATTTAAAAATTAACAAAAATCATGAATATGGGAAATGATCCCAATAGTCATTCCCCAAAGTTACACGACTATACGACCTCATATGAAAAAAGAAATAAATATTCTATGTCTCGATACGTAGAATGCGGGTCATTACGTATTCTGTAATAATTATATTTGATCTATACGTGGATTTTTGTGAACAAGGAAATATAATTACTGATTATTAATGAATGTTATTTTGAAAAAAAATTCATATTCCTATTTTCTTTAATTTTACGACATATTAATCTATCCATTTTCTATCACCATAAATTAATACTATAGACGACTACAACATCTATAATGCACAACTTTAGGCCTTAAATGAGATGTTACAATGCAGTATTTGAAGGTTGCTTGATGTTGCTTGATCGCAGTGATTTCCACAACTAATACATTATGATGTAATATTTGAAAATTTAAAACTTAAGAGAATTTTGGTCTTATGTAATTTTCGACATTAAAAAGTAGGACTCTTGACAATCAAACCCAAAGTGCGTAATCCACAGACAAATCACAAAATATTCTCACAATCTCAATCACAGAATGTAAAAAACAAAACAAACACAGGGAACACACAACAATTTCATAGTGGTTTGGCCTTATCCAAGCCTGCATCCACTTATAATCTTTGTTTATACGTTCGATTATAGGTTACATTTTTTGATTTGTAAGAAAGTATAGAAAGAAGTCGTTTATACAAAAAATCTTTGTGTTTTAATAATGTGTTCGACCTTCCTAGGAGAAGCAACATTGCTTCTCAAGAGTAGAAAACAATTCAGTCGAAAAAGCTCCTTTTCTAGTCTTTAAAATGCCTATTTATAGCTAAGCATCCGGGTCGGCTCGACCTACCACGTGGCGACCATCTCGGGTTAGGTCGGCTCGACCTATCACGTGGCGACCATCTCGAGTCGGGTCGGTCACATGTTAGGTGATGTAGAAAATCAAGTGTAGGCGACTAGGCCTAGTCTTCATGTAATACACGGCCGTCCTCGTATCGTATAGCACACATGTTATTCGATCCCAATCTTAAGGAGATAGAGTAAGCCAGAGTTGGCCGAGTTTGCAGCTTTTGAATGTCTTCAGATTTCGGGTTGGTGTGACCGACCCGAGACACACCAACCCAAAGTATTATTGAAGAAGAGTAGAAAGCCTTGCAGAATCAAACTGACCAGGGACGAGTCGACCCCAGGGGTGTTGACCCAAAGTGGGTTTTGACCCAAAGCCTGGGATCATGAATTTGGGCTGAGCCAGTACGAGTCAACCCGAAGTGTTCGTCAAACCGATGATCCAAGTATAAGATATCCAAGCTTTCAAGAGTATAATCACTTTATCTAATATTTTCCGAGAGATTTTTTTAAGATCCTAAACACTTCTCCTGATAGAAATCCGAGCTGTGACGGCCTTGGAAAAAGGCGCGTCAACACTTTACCCCTCCAGAACATATCTTTCTTGATGAAGGAAGGTGTGTTATGAATATTTTGTCAGCCATAGAAATCCAAAAGAATTAATTAAGAAAAGTCCAAAGAGCCACGATCACGTCGGATCGTATTAAGTAATATAGAAGACCAAAAGCTCACGATTGCTAAGGACCGTATTAATAGAAAACCAGAAATCCATGGTCATGTTAGACCAAAATAGAAGAAACCAGAAGACCAGAATATTAAGAAATCTGACGATTGCTTTGGTTCGTTTTATACAAGAAATCCGCGAAAAGCGTGGCCTTGCCGAGCTTATCCATGCGCCAGTATAATCCATACCTACAAAGCGACTAGATAAACAGTTGTGTCAAATCCTAGCAGTTACCGTTTAGCCTTTTTAAGCATAAAACATGCTTGGATATTCTATTGAGTATAATCCATCCTCGATCTATGATTGAATAACCTGGTTAAAACCTAACAAGATAACTTAACCCTTCGGAAATAAACCATACCCTAAAATCCAAACTTGAGCATAAACCATACTCAAGTTACGATTGAGCTCTCTTGTCATATCCTGACAAGTCGAACCGTCCTCGCGGGTATAAACCATACCGAGTGTTTTAAATCAAGTATAAACCATTTTATTAGAATCCAAATTAAGTACGAACCATACTCATTCCATGATAAAACCATACCTGCCACAACTTGGCAAGATAGTCTATCTCGAGGTATAATCCATACCTAGAGTTTCGAGATGAATATAACCCATACTCAGATTTGCAATTGAGCAACCTTTCCATATCCTAAGAAGACACTTAATTTTACCAAATATAATTCATGCTTGAAAAATCAATTTTTATAGAATCCATTATTATTACGTAACCAAAACAAAGCCTTATTGGTTTATTATTGAACCAGAGCACGCCGGGGACTAAATCCTAATATGCACGTGTGTGTGCTTCAAATTAGCCATTTATTCATCGGATTGTTTTTTTGTCGGAAACCCAATATGTCCAAGGATTAAATCCTAATTCATGAATCCTAATCCATGTGCATGTGTTAGACGAAGTAGTCATCCGAAAATCCTAAAACAAGCAAATACATATCTTATTCTTAAGAATGCAAAATTCCAAGGTGATCTAATCTAGATCAACTAATGATGATCCTGCAGTTGCTCGGTCCTGGACCACTCCCATTACGAGGAGAATAGAGAGGTGGCAATACCGATGTAGGCGATGTTGATTGTTTAACATATTCAGGCAGCTCTCCACCTTTGATCCGTTCTTCGATGAGGTCACGTAAATTCCTGCATTCATTGGTGGCATGGTCGGCCATGTCATGAAACATGCAATGTAATCCAGAATCCCTTTCTCACTGGGTTGGCTCCCTCCTAGGAGGCTTAGGGAAAGGAAGAGTTTCTTGCACGTCGAGTATATATCTAATAATGAGGAATTAAGTTCGGTATACTTGTCATACTTGGGTTCTCTCCGGAACTGCACATTCCTCTCATTCTTCTATGAGGCCTTTCAATTCCCCTTGTTCTTTCCAGATTTGGATGGTCCATCATCCTCTGCCAAGTAAATATCAGGGTCATCCACCTCGATATTATCATCCTCTTGCCATAACAACCTATCGGCTTCAAAGAAGAATTCACCATGCTCCCCAGGCAGATATTGCTGTAAAGATATTTTGAAATCCATCTTGTCCAAGATGCCGGAGATGGCTGCCATGAGTACCATGAAAAGGTCTGCTCGGTCCACTAATGCCACCACCGCATTGAACCTTTACAAATATGAGCACAAGGTCCCGTCGGACTTTTGTTTGGTAGAGGTGAGGGTCAAGAATTCTTAGGCCGAGACATATAGACCCCGAATTGCTTTATGAAGTGATCGACCAATGCGTTTCAGTTGCTAATCGATTCAGACTCTAGCTGTCGGAACCATGCATCAGTGACATTGACCAAAAACAGGGAAGCACTTGGCATTACGTTGTCTGATGCCGATAGCACTTCCATGTGGCGCATGTAGCACATCAGATGCACAGTGGAATTGGTCCTGCCATTGCGTGGCTCCAAAGATGGAAGCTTGAAGTAAGGCAGGTTGCGTGAGATTTTGATGTCCCACGTGAAAGGGATGCGATTGACGTTATCCACATCTCCTTGAGATGTATCTCCTTTAGAAAAAACACGATTCAAGTTGGCAATTTGTTGCCCATCTCCAAGAAGTTGCTGCCAATTATGCAATCTAGAGCAGGGGACTTCGGGGCAAAGCTCAGAAGATGGTAGAAGTATGTCTTGCATGTTCCAGTATGCCTTGTATCTCATCCTAAGTCTCTGGTCAGTATGACCAATCCGACCTAGGTCGGTATGGTTGACCCGACCTAGGGTAACATTTCCAGTTCCCATCTCTGAGTTGCCTCCATCCAGGGCTACATAAGCTTTGTTTATATTAGCATGTTCCTCCGTAGTATCATAAGCTGCTGTATCGCAATGTTGTTCAACGGGTGGAGGTTGTTGCCCTCGGTTGTGCTCGGGTCCACATGGACAGTAGGCTGAGCAAGGGGTTTCATAGATTTAGTTTGTGCTAAGATATCGGGCCGACCCGAAGCTTGGGTTGACCCGAGTTGTGGTGCCCCTGTTGCCCTAGCGGTGCTATTTCCAAGAGTTGATGTGAGGTTGCCTGGCCTGCCATCCATCTGGGCGAAGAACCTTTCCATCGTCTCTTGTTGCTTGTGAAGAAGTACATCCTGATGCTCCATCCTCATTCTCAATTTCTTGAGAACGTCATCCATATCTTCCCTCGTTAAGTATAGAGAGGGGTCTTCATTGGCGGAATCCTCCTGGATTGCCTCATAATCTGTGTCTTGCGCTTTGGAAGAAGCTTGATCCACCTTTCGCTTTACCATTTTTAATCCAAAAATGAGCAATCCAAAGCCTTTAAAGCTAGAAATTGCTGAAGGTGCACGTGCCTCCCTCCCCCGCTTGGCACGCCAAAGTGTTGACATCAAAAAGTGGGACTTGTGACAATTAACCCTCAAAGTTGTAATCCACACACAAATCACAGAATATTCTCACAATCTCAATCACAGAATGTAAAAAATAAATACAAACATAGGAAAGATGCAACAATTTCATAGTGGTTTGGCCTAATCCAAGCTTTTATTTATACCGTCGATCACAGGTAATGGTTGTTTGATTTCCAGAAAGTAGAGGAAGAAGTGGTTTATACACAAAATCCGTGTGTTTTAATAATGTGTTTAGCCTTCTTGGGAGCAACAGCCTTGCTTCTCAAGAGTAGAAATGATTCCATTGAAAAAGCCTCTTTTCCCACCTTCAAACCGCCTATTTACACCTGAGCATCCAGGTTAGCTCGACCTACTACATGGCGACCATCCCGGGTCAGGTCGGCCACGTGTCAGGTGATGTAGAAAATCAGGGATAGGCGACCAGGCCTAGTCTTCATATGAGACATAGTCCTCCTTATATCGTGTAGCACATGTATTATTCGATCTGGATTTCAAGGAGACAGAGTAGGCCAGAGTAGACTTGAGTTTGCAGCTTTTGAATGTCTTCAAATTTCGGGTCGGTGTGAGTCGGCTCGGTGTGACCGACCCGAGAAACTTCGAACTAAAGCATTCTTGAAGAAGCCTAAAAAGGCTTGTATAATCTGACCGACTGGAGACAGGTCGACACGAGGATGTCAAACAGAAGTGATTTTGACCCAAAGCCTCGGATCGTGAATTTGGGTCGAGTCGATACGAGTCGAACCAGAGTGTTCATCGAAAAAGTATGTGATATCCAAGCTTCTAAGATTATAATCACTTTATCCAAATAAATTGATTCACCGAGAAATTATATTCAGATCCTGAGGACTCCTCCTGATAGAAATCCGAGCTATGACGACCTTGGAAAAATGTGCATCAACAGTAATATACGTGAAGTATGTCCTAATAATTTTTATTTACCTAAAGTGGTTAGTAAAAACTTTATCAAGCAACGACTTCATACTATGGTTATGTTATATATGCTCAGCTTTTCAGGTCTAAGGGATAATATTGTCACTCTTCAATCTGTATGCACCAAGAGGGGTTGGTTCGTGGATAATAAGGCCTAAATTTGGATGGAGATCGAGACCCATCTTCTAGGTTCTTTGTATTTGGTAATCTCTTAAAGAATACAATATCCATTATCATATTGTCTAGTTCGAACCTTTAGTTATTGTGTTGGGTTATTTGTTGGATGTATTCAACTATTCTAGGGAAAGATGGTCTCTGAGTTTGGGTTGTGAATCCAAGGATTCTTTTTGAAGTTCTGCATTATGTTGCATGTTGTTCAAATATCTTTAGTGAGAAGAGATTTCTAAATCCTCCGAAAGAATATCCTTGAAAATGTGGAATAAAGAGAACATAGTATGTTATGCGGAGGCCTTGGTGCATGTTCTATAAGCACATAAAACAAAATGTAATTCTTTAACCTAGTTAGCATTGGCTTTATTTATTCTTTTCTTCAGGCAAGACTTAGTAGTTTTATTTTCTATTGTTGTAGCTCCATTTGTTTCTGGATGGACTACGAAGAAAAAACTCTTAATGATATCATGATCTTGACAATATTCGGAAAACTCTTGGCTTTAAAACCGAGTATTGTTATTCGTGATAATTTATGTAAGGGAACAAACCTAGATATGATATTCCTTATTGTGAACTTTGTGACTTACGGAGAGGTAATAATGGTTAAGTATTTTACCTCGACCCACTTTGTGAAGTCATCAATTATCAAGATATCATATCTTGCTCCTCCTTTAATAATTGGTCGGGTCCCAATAAGATCAGTTCACCAGATATCAGAAGGCCATGGGTTCATTATTGGAATGAGTTCACTAAGATAGGCCCTCGATATATTAGCATAAAATTAACACTTATCACACTTCTTTGTTAGGGATTGCAGAAAGGATCGTTATGGAAAAATAAACACAAGGGAGAGATGGATAGTTTTTTTTTGAGAATTTAGATTAAATCTAAAACTTATGTGATAAACTATATGAATCAAACACCACATAAACAATCACAGACACAGAATCAAACATAGATGCAAAATAAACAGAAATAAAAATGCAGAAAGGAAAGAACACACCGGATTTTATACTGGTTCGGATTGCTCCACATCCAGTCTCATGCAATGCTGGATTGCTTAGAGTTTTATTACTATATCAAAATCCAATTACGACCTCCTTGATTTCATGGCTACAAAGGATACCACCAATTCCAACCTCCTTGATTTCACGGCTACAAGGGATAGCACCGATTATCCTTCCTTGCTTTTACGGCTACAAGGGATACCACCGATTACCCCAAATACAACCCAAACAATTACAAATAGTCCTATAACTCTTCAATAGCACTTGATTCAGTGAGTAATGAGTAGAGAGTGCAGAGAGAAAAAGATTAATGGAAACAAAATTGAATTTGGCAGAGTATTGGTGTAGGAATCATAAAAATGAAAAGAATTAATGGTGTAATGAAATGGATTGATAGTGGAGAACAAGAGATGATTAAAAATTCGAATTCAATCCCTTTTTATAGTGTGTGAAAGTTTTCAATGCTTCAGAACCGTCACAATTAGTTAAAAGATACTTCCTTTCAAAATTGAGAGAATGATAGTTATATGTCGACATAGTATTTTATATATGCCGACATATGCTTAGTGTAAATTTAATTTTGAGCATATTTCAAGTGTTTTGATATAAATATAATTCTAGAAATTCTTGAATTAAATTATAGTGTTATAAATTAATAATGTAAAGTAGGAAATCATATGAAAGCATAAATATAAACTATATCAACATATTTATAAAATTATAAAGTTTAAAACTATATAAATATAAAGTATAAGAAAACTTAAGTTTGGAAACAAAAGTAAAGTAAGAAAGAAAAATAGAAAAGATAGAAAATAAAATAGAGAGGATTAAAGATAGAATTTGAAAACAGAACTTGAAAATCAGAATTTGAATTTGAATTTGAACCTGGAGTGCTATTTAGAGTCTTACATAATCTAGACTCTATAACTATATTAGTCTTAAACTCTTGAATCTTGAATACCCGCGAGTCTTGAAATTTCTCTGAACTCTGAATCTCTAATATCTTTAAATTGTACAGCCTTCAGTAATATTTCTTTTATATAAATCCTGCATATGTGTGTGTGTATATATATTTTCTATACCAAAGTGTTAGTATATACTTTATAATCAATTAATATTAAAATAAGTTTGTTGTCATAAAAAATTCATTCTCCAACAATCTCTCCTTTTTTATGATGACGACCATAGTTTATAAAATATCATATCTTTATATACCTGTTGATGATGATCCTTCAGATACTCCCCCTGTCTATAAGAATCCTATAAACATAAACTATGTCTATGTTTATATTTTATAATTTCTCCCCCTTTAGCATTATCAAAAAGAAATTCTAAAACAACTCCCCCTAAATTGTATAGCTATCTGAATAAAACCTATAAGAAATTAAGTAACTAATCTAATGATATTCACCCTTAATCTATAACTAATTCAAAGTAGAAGGCTCCCCCTTAATCTATACAAAATAATAATTTCTAGCAATATAATAAATACAAACCAAACCAAGTATTATAATTACATATGTTTATTTGTTATATATACAAACCAAACCAAATCACACCACACTATATGTCTTAATGTATACAAGTTTCAAGTTATAAAATTCAAAGCAAATTCAAACAAATCAATTAAATCAACCATATCAATCAATTTAAACGTTTCTTGGAACTTCAACCCATTCATCTTGTCCAGTGATTGGGTTCTTCTTGATGTCCTTCCACTCTTCTTCAGTGTTATGTGATTTTTTTTTTGTTTTCATCTCTGAAATGAGAAGAAATCTCCCAATGAATTACATTAAAATGTTTTTCTTGATATTCAACCATCCTCATTTGAATTAACTCTATTTTGCGCTGAATACGTAGTACTATGGAGAGAATATTATTGAAAGAATTCAAAGAATCACCAAGATTTTTACTTATGTTATAGATAGGATTTGCTATGGATTTGATAAGAAATGAATAAGGAAGAAGGAGAAATAGAATAATGAATTTTTCTGGAAGAAATAGGCTTAAATAGGGTCTGGAATTCGTTGGATTTTGAATGGATGTGAGTAATCATTTTAAATTTAAAATTTGAAACAATTTGAAAATCTGGCAGTTATATGTCGACATATACTTATTTTTATGTCGACATATCAAAGTGAGAATTTTGGAAATTTTCAAATTTTGAATTCTTTTGAACTCTATTATATCGTAATTAGTTCTAAATTTTTTACAGAGACATAAAAATGATTTTAACGTAAGTAAAACTGCATTCAATACTTAATGGAAGGCAAATATATCCAACTATCAAGACACACTTAAATACGATATTTGGAAGCAAATTCAAGAAGATATAAGCAAATACATAAAGATAGATTAACCTAGATAGTCTAGTTTTCTAATGATGATGAATGAGGTGAGACACCAAGCTTTCTTCCCATCTTAACTGTGAATTTGGATGGTTTGGAAAGTTTCTTGTTAAGCGTCTTTTGATTTTTGACGATTTTCACTTGATTTTGTATAATCGTCTCTTTGTAAATGCGTTTAGTATCGTTTGGATACTCAACACTTTCTATGGAAGCCTCTTCTTCTTAATCGACTTCCATTGGCTCTTGTTCTTGTTGCATTCGAGCTTGTTTAGCTTCGAATTTCTCATACGGTTTGAAAGTGAGAGGAATTTGCATGAGATGAATGTTTGATGTAACACCCCGCATTTTTAATGCAATTAAAAATATAAAAATATGCATATATGTATAAATATTATATGCATAGAAACATTTAAAGGAAAGATTAAATAATACTATAATTGCATGTAATAAGTTCATGCAGTGAAATGAAGAAAAAGATTAATAAAAGAAATTACATGCAATACTTGAAATGAGAAGAAATGCAATGCAATGCAATTGAAATTGCATGCGAACATTTAAAAAGATATAAAAAGGAAAATTTGAAGAGCTTCCAGAATTTGGTCATGAAATTAGCGTCATTGCGTTCGTGGCGATTTTCTGGTCAATTTAGACCTATAGTTTACAGAAAACTGATTTAAAGTGAAAGAGATATCTTTAAATTAAGGCTAATTCTATTTATACACCAAAAATTGCTAAACATACACTAAAAATTATAATAAACTACTATACGCCATATATTACTTTACATGCACCGTTTCGTTTACTGAATTATTCTGTTCTCATCTTATTTTTCTTTCCTCTTTCTAACTTAAAACACAATTACCTAAAGTTATAAATTATTTGCATTAAATTGAGTAAAATTTAACAAAATGAAATTTATTTCTTTTACTAATATCATAGCTTTTATAAACTTTTTTAAAAGAAATAAATTCAACAAAATTACTCTAATTTTACGAAATAAATCAACACTTCTATATTAGACCATTATTTCTGAATGTTTTCTTAATTGAAATTTTAGATTTCATGATTAAATAATTCATTAACATATCTAGTTTGCATCGAGTTTCCATACCTTTAAGGATAATTTGACTATTTATATGAAAAAGTTTTAAAAAAGCATCTATGAGAAAAGGGCAACTTAGTAATAGAATTTTATAGAAAAAATAATGGTGTATTTTAAGTCATTTTCGGTGTACAAATAAAATTTGCCTTAAATTAATTATTGCAACAAAACGTGAAAAAATGATTGAGAAAAGTATATTGTGTAGCACTGTTCTAAGCCTTGTTAACCAAAGACCAAGTAGCTTAGTTGGTTGGAACATGTGACTTGCAAACATGAGGTTCAAAGTTCGATCCCCGCCAGTGCTTTATTTTTTTAAGGGAATGGCTAAAAAGTGGCTTAGTGTGAAAGCAGTTATAAAGTGGCTTAGTGGGAACGCGATTTAATTAAACGACGGTTCTGTATGAAAAGAGTTAGTAAGTGGTTTAATTGGGAGTATGTTTCGAAAGAGGATATATATATATATATATATATATATATATATATATGTAAATTGGTTTGAGATAAATAATTGTTCGCATATAAAAGATTAGCATACGCATAAGAGTTGAATACAAATGAACATAATTCAAATTAAGGGTTGCGCGCGAACAAAGGAATGTTTGAAATTTGATTTATATGCAAGAAGATTACATGTATTATAAATAAATCAAATTTCAAATCAAAAGAAAAAAAGGATATATATATACGGCAGGGGTGTCGACACCACCATAGGGGTGTCGACACATGTGTCGACACCCAAGCAGGGGTGTCAACCCCTGCGCATCATTCAACACACGTGGCGTGTTTTGATTCGTGAACGTTTTTTTTGTTGCGACGGACCATTTCTTATTGGTCGTATGATGTGGTTAGCTCTGGTGGAGTTTTATTTAAATCTGAAACACCCCACCTCTATTAAGGTCACTCACAAAGAGAATGCCTTAACTTCGGTGGAGCGTTTTAGGTAAAAGATGCAGATAAATTACAAGAAAGACAAATAAAGCAGCGGAAAATAAAGTCATTTTATAAACAATGTGATTCAGTCAAGCTTTTACTACAATTATCTTAATCATACTTAAAAGTAATACATAGAACTTCTGTCTTGATTCAAAAACTTCCAAGTATAAAAGAAGCATAACAATGATATTCCACAATAAAGCATGAACCAACCATAGTAGTGGAAGAGAGTGTCCAAAGCAATACATCGACTATCTTCGAGCTTGGAAAGAAACCAGAGCTAAGTTGTAACATTT
The DNA here is from genome assembly GCA_030737875.1 of Allium sativum. Classification (NCBI taxonomy): domain Eukaryota; kingdom Viridiplantae; phylum Streptophyta; class Magnoliopsida; order Asparagales; family Amaryllidaceae; genus Allium; species Allium sativum. The sequence goes on along the minus strand of CM060919.1, from coordinate 655,533,147 downwards.
CCTCCCTGTGAACCTTGGGGGGGGGGAGACGGAAGAAAAGGGGCGAAACAAACTAAGTCAGACATAAGTCTGGTAAGTCCAGTGACTTTCATCATGTAAATAGGCAAAAGCATCATGACATGAATAAACTGAATATAAGACAATACCGTGATAACAAGGATAACAAGGTAACATACGATTAGCATAGATATGATAAGGCAAGATAAACTGAGTGCACTTCTACTCTCTCTCTCTCTCTCTCTCTCTCTGCTTCGCTAATACCCTGTTATTCTGATTTCTATATCTCTGCACCACCTAACTAGTGTCCCAACTAGTAATCTATATAAAATGATCATATGATAATGTGATCCTAATCCTCGCAATTGTGGTAGCCTTCAGGTGTACATCTATTGTGAGGATTCTACCTCAATCTGCCTAATTGTCATGAATATGTTAGATGTACCCTTACTACCCTATCGATCGGCTCCTTACTCGTATTAATTTTCCTTGTGTCTATGTCAATCGACCCTCTCTTACGTGTAGATACCCTGTGTTGGTCCCACCATAAGGTGTATTAGTCCCTATAATAGCAACCCGACATGATTCAAGATGCACAGTGTATAACTATTGGTACCCAATGCCTGCTTTTTCCACTCCGGAGTACGTGCACGCCCGTAATCCGTCGGAACCTACACTGACGTGCCCCCTGCCGCTATTTTGACCACTTGTAATCAGCCCAGTAATCGTGCCCCACCCTGCCTAGTTTCAGGGTACCTTGATACGTCTATGTGGGTTACTGCTAAAATGGGTCCCCGTTACTAGGGTTTCCTACTGGTTAAGTTTGTGGGCCTATATTTACTAATATTACCCACCAACCCGATATGTACTTAACCCTCCCACTGATTCAAGCATGTTTATTTAATGGTTAAGTTTGTGGGCTTATATTTACTAATATTACCCACCAACCCGATATGTACTTAACCCTCCCACACATTATGTCATATTGGTTAAGTGTTGTCCATTCATGTTAACTTAACCCACACACTCATCATGTCATGTTGGCTAAGTGTTTCTTATTAACTTAACCCTTCCCACTCATCATGTTGGATTGGCTAAGTGTTCCTATTAACTTAACACCGTTCATTCATCATGTTATATTGGTTAAGTCTTTACCATTAACTTAACCCTATTAGTTCATCAAGTTATATTAGTTAAGTGTTTCTTATTAACTTGACCCCACGCGTTCATCATGTTGTGTTGGTTAAGTGTCATAAATCGATTCAAGTTAACTTAACCCACCCACTTGTCATGTTACATTGGTTAAGTGTTGCCTTCTTGTGTTAACTTAACCATACCGCAAATCATGTTATATTCATGTCTTGTTTATTAGCATTACTTCATTCGTTAATGCCTTAACCTCTCACATTAGAACTGTTGTTTGCAGTTGCCGGATGTGCCGGGCGGCTCCGGGAGGACTTCTACCGCAAACTCATTCTAACCTCGGGTTTTTGGGCTAAATGCGCCAACCTCTCACATTAGATTTGTCTTGTTGCGATTACTGGATGTGTCGGGCGGTTCTGGGCAGTTTTACACCGCAACTCAATCTAACCTCGGGTTAGGCATGTTTATCTTTTAGCATATTTACCATACATGTCCAAGTCTAGATTTTTTATGCTAAGCATCCCAAATTCACAAAACTAGTCATGTTCCAATTCTCAAGTTATAACCCAACAAAGCTAATTGCAAGTTATGCCCCACAAATTCAAATTCAAGTTATTACTCAAAATAGGTTACACCCAATCTTCCCAAATTTTGCAATAAAAGTCATGCCCCAAAATCACAATATACATTATGCTTGGCATCCCAACCAATAGTTATGACCAATCTAGATTAATATTCCAATTTACATTTTACGCCGAATCTAGATTTAATATTTCAATTTACCCCAAGTTCGGAACAATAACAATAATGCCCCAAAACTTGATTTGTATGCCAGTTAACCCAAACTTGCAGTTATAATGATAATAATTCCCCAATACCAATTACAAGTTATACCCAAATCTCAATTACAAGTTATGCCTAAATCTCAATTACAAGTTACGCCTAATAGTACATAAAATAGATTAGGCCCAATTCTCCCGTATTCCAATCGTATATATAACAAGATTTCGTCTAGGTTCGAGACAACCTAGATCTATAATAAAAGGGAAAAAAGAGGAAACATAAAAGATTAGGCATAAAATAGCCATACGACGCTAGATTTGATAATAGCAATATCAGGAACATAAAAGAAGTATAGATCTGAATAAAATTACATCGCAGGCATAAATCTTATAGATTAGATTTGAGTAACATCGCAGGCACAAGTCTGATAAAATAGATTTGAATAACATCGCAGGCACAAATCTGATAAAATAAATTTGAATAACATCGCAGGCATAAATATGATAAAATAGATTTGATAAATCTTAAAGGATTATCTCATAACCAGGTATAGCTTGGATTCAGATTATTACATGCCATGAATTTCAATTAAGAATTTGCATTGAAAGTAACTTGAACTTACAGTGCTTAGATTAGGAGAAAATAGGTGTGCTGATTCATCTACAAGGTTGATTGTTGAATAAGATCTTCTAATATGATTTAGATTTTTAGAGGTGGTGGCTAAGAGGATTGAGAGTTCAGCAACATAGAGGCGTCAGAAGGAATTGTTATGAATTAGGTTAGGTCTAGGCACCAATTTATAGGTGTAGAGAGTGTTTTAGAGTCTTCAGATCACCACAGAAGCCATCAGGTCCGTCCAGCGCATCAAAACACGTCATACGAAGCAGCTCAGTCCGTTTGGGCTCGAATCCAAAAAGGGGTCGACCCCTCCCCTAGTGGGTCGACACCTATGTCGACTCCCCCTTAGAGGGGTCGACACCCTTGGGCTGGAAATTTCTCGTCCAGCCCGCTTCTCTGATTTCGAATGATTTTTAATTATTTTTCGGAGTTGGTTAACTAATTGCTTAAACCTTTAAATTCTTGTAATCTTCCGAGGCCTATAACTTCCTCATATGAAGTCCGATTTACGGGAACTCGGACTCTATCTCAAGCAGAATTCCGAGACGAACGCACTGAAACAACCCATTTTACTTAGTTCTCACTTTTAAAATTAAGTTTTCTTTAATTCGTTACTTTAATATTCACAGAAAATACGGGGTGTTACATTCTCCCCTCCTTAAAGGATTTCGTCCCTGAAATCTCTAAGTTAAGAAGAATGTATCTTAACATCCAACATCCATCTAATCAACCATCAATCACAGGCATCCATTGTCCTTAAAAGATTTCTAATGCTTTCATGATTATATGCATAATGTGTGTACATGTCCTTATCTAACGCAAAATCAGGCGGTCTACTGATTCAGTTGACCTCCTTAATGCAGATTATGTCAGTGCCATGAGTCCATCATGTATGCAATTATTCCTAATCATACTTTATAACTTCTACACGAGTGCACAATCATTCATACAAATGCAACACCCATATGATAACACACTCAATATACATCCATTAAATTAAATGTGCACACATATTCATATGCAATTATGAAAGTGATTGAGCTGATCCAGTGCCTAATGTGTGTGTATATGCATCCACGAGCAACCACTAGCAAACACTTTCATCCACTTACATCCACAAAACATAACATGTCTCAATCACATCTTTACATCCATTGGCCTCTACCTTTGGATCAAGGATAGGACCGAGAGGATATACTTAAAAGATAAAGACTAGCATGCAAATAAATTCTACAGAAAAAAAGAGATTAAGGATATACCCACAAAAAGGGTATGATGCACATATCTAGTCTTCAGCCTTCTAAGTCGCATCTTCTTGAGCTTCACCCTGTTGTCCTCTGGTTGTCTTAACTTCACGATTGCGTAGCTTCTTAATTTCTGTTTCCAAAATATGGGTTGGAACTCATTTCACTATTGCCTCTCGTTCCACCCCTTCTCCTTGTACTATACTCAGCACTACAACTTCTTCTATGTCATGCTGAAAAGGTCTTCCAAAAGGTCTTCCAAAATTCACTAAAGGGCATTCCATGTGGAAGAACTATCTCTTAAAAATAAACAGATGCTAACCATGTTACAAGGTGTAGTTATTAAGGTGATTAGAGGTCTCTTCTCTACTTAACTTATCTGAGAGTCTTTTCATTGTGAAGTCCCTATTTGATCCAAAAGCGTAGGTCTTACTCCTAGCGACATCAACTACTAACTTAACCAAAGGTTTTAAAATCAAAGGTTGGTATATATTCTGAACTTTTCCTTTTCACATAAAAAGGACTTGAAATCAACTTTTTTTTCTCCTTAAGGCATCCGCTACGACCTTACCCTTCCTTCTTACATCAAAATGGTGCCTAGTCCTATGCCGCATGCATCCGTGTATACCGTAAACCTTTTACTACCGTAAGGTAAAAGTCAAAATTGGGGCCGTTGTAAGAGCCCTCTTCTATTGTTGGAAAGCGATATCACAACCAATATCCCAAGCAAAGGTTAGATTATTCTTCGTCAATCTTGTAAGTGGGGCTAATACCTTTGCAAAGTCCTTAACGAACTTCCTATATTAGCACGCTAGTCCAAGAAAGCTTCTTACTTCTGTTGCATTCCTTGGGACCTTCCAGACTTGCACCGCAATTATTTTTTGGGATCTACTGCTATCCCTTCATTGGACACCACATGTCCAAGAAAACTTACTTCTTCTCTCCAAAAATGGCATTTTTAGAGAACTTCGCCTTAAGTTGATGCGCTTGGAGGGTATTCAAGACTTTCCTTAGATGCAAAGCATGTTCTTCCTCACTCTTAGAGAAAACAAAAATATCATCTATGCACGAGCGAAGTGAACCATCCGCATTTGTAGAGAAAACAAAAATATCATCTATGCACGAGCGAAGTGAACCATCCGCATTTGTAGCGAAAACAACGGGGCACCCCTATTCATAAATACTTTGCCTTATGAACCCTTTCCCAAATAACTCTTTTACTTGTTTACTGAGCCCTTCCTTTCCCTTGGAGCCATGTGTGGTACAGGTAATGCAATTGGCTTTGCATTGTCAACAAGATATATGTGGAAATCTATCTCATGTTTTAGGGGACAAATCCCTAACTTGATTAAAAACATCTGCGTACTCATGGACTGTTCTAACGGATCGCAAATCGTCGATAGATGCTTCCAGTGATTCTAGGTAGTTAAGCCAAACTGATCCCTTAGGATCGCATGAAATCTCGAGGGTATTCCCGAGGCAAGTCAAAAGTCTAACTACCCTCCTTTCACAATTACTAGCTAACCAATCCATGCCTAGAATCCACCCATAGCCCAAGAAACCAAAAAACATAAGCATTACACTTAAACTCAATACTTAATATAGCTATTCTCAAATCCTCACAAACCAAAGATAAATGAGCCAAACCACCAATTGGATTTTGAGACAATAATGGGATCTTCTACTATACAAGCACTAAGGTGCAGAGACTCAACTATGGAAACAGATATAAACGAATGTGAAGCACTTAAAATAAAAAAGAATACTAACAGGATGATCAAAAAGAAAAACTAGACTTTTTAACAGAAAGTCTACTACCTCTCTCTCAGGTACGCTGGCAGTGAGAGCATGCACTTGCCCTCCTGAAAAATCTTGTCCTTTGTTCTTGCCCTTATCCTTAATTATATGACCCGTTATACCATAATAAAGACACTTCTTCTTGTCTTAGGTTTTACTTTTCTTTCTTCCCTTTTTGTCCTGTGATTCTTCCATTCACACCTTTTTCTTTTTACCTCCTTTGTAAACCAAGTCCATATCCCTGAGTTTCTTATCCTTGAGTTGTGCTCCTTAGCCAAACTCCCTTATTCTCATCTTGCCTTGTGTAACTTGTTGACAAGTCTCTTGAAAGCTGTCTCCATCGCACGGAAAAACCCTACAAAGCTTGAAAGAAAATTAGCCGCATGTGAAACTACTGCGCCTATAGATGGAAGTTGGGCACTTCTTCGCCCTTTGACAGGTGTCCCAGTCTCATTAAGCCTACGGAACCATGCTGCGATGAGGTTACCTCCCAGAAAGCCAGGAGCCCCGGGGACTCAGTAAAGAAGGAAAACAAGGATTCAAACAGAGGATCAAACGATAATGCATATGGCTTTGGGGAATATGCCTTTAAAACAAAACTTTTCTTTAGAAAATGCTTCTTTTAAAACCATTTTGAAAATAATTTTTCAAATCTTTTATCTGATCTAGTAACCTTCAGCTCTGATACCAAGTGAAACATCCCACCTCCGTTAAGCTCACTCACAAAGGGAATGCCTTAACTTCGGAGGAGGTAAAAGATGCAAATAAATTACAAGAAAGAGAAATAAAGCAGGGGAAAATAAAGTCATTTTATAAAAAATGTGGTTCAGTCAAGCTTTTACAACAATTGTCTCAATCATACTTAAAAGTAATACATAGAACATTTGTCTTGATTCAAAACTTCCAAGTATAAAAGAAGCATAACAATGATATTCCCTAATAAAGCATGAACCAGCCATAGCAGTGGAAGAGAGAGTCCAAAGCAATACATTGACTATCTTCGAGCTTGGAATGAAAACAAAGCTAAGTGGTAACATTTCCTCCCTGTGAACCTGGGGGGAAACGGAAGAAATGAGGCGAAACAAACTCGGTGTGACACCCCGTATGTTTACATTTTAAAAAGTAAGAAATTTACATACGTATACGATGATACGCAAAGCATATAAACCAGTAAAGCATGAAGATAAAAGATGTTCTGTTTATACTTCTAGAATTAAGGTAAACGGGATTCACCATTGCGTTCGTCTCGGAAAAATACGCGAAATAGAGTCCGAGTTTTCAAGAATCGGAGTCTGTATGACCCGTTAAAGGCCCAAAGAAGATTTCTGAAAATTTGAAATTCGGAAATAGGTTTGAAAACCAGATCTGGGGTTAGGCGGGAATTTTCCCCGCCTAGGCCATGTCGACAGGGCTGTCGACAGGCCTGTCGACTTGGGCCCAGACCAAGTCGACAGCCCTGTCGACTTGCCTGTCGACAGGGGGTGGTCGGGGGCAATTTGCCTGCCGCACCTGTTTGGCTCACCTGGTCTGGTTCTTAGCCTGATTCTGGAAGCTTCCGAGATCTGATGGTCCTAATCTATCCTAGATCTAATCCTATGGCCTAAAACACTCCTAATCTCTATAAAAACACCCCTAAGCCCCCCCTAAACCCTCATAACTCACCCTCTCCACGAAGTGCTGCCCAAATGTCAAGTGATCATGGCCTCCATCCTCTTTTCCTAAAGCCTAAGCACTCAAATCGGGTTCAAATCAAGTGGTGCAAGCTAGCTACGCCAAAAGGAAGGAAGATCAACGTTGCTATGCGAGTTTCATGACGATTCTTCAACAAAGGAGGCACCTTTCTTAGCCAAGATGATTCATGCCTCTTTCCCTAGGCCTAACTATGTAAGTTCTAGCTACTTTTAGATGGAAACGGTAGTTTTGATAATGACATGGGATAAAATGAGGCTAAACATGATTATGCGAACCTATAGGAACCTTACCTTGCCTCTTGTGTTCATGTTTATGGTTTTAGGCTATGTGGGTGACTTAATCATGCCTCTCATGCTATGCATAACCTAGTTTAACTTGCAAGTTTGGATCTTTGTGCATGAAATACTAGCATGAACCTTTAGGGACCACTTTTACTAGAGAAACATTGGCTAAGATTCGGTTTTGGGGCTTATGCATGTTTATGAACCCAAACCCCTAACGTTAACATGCAAGTTGTGGCCAAATCCTTGATGACATTATGCATACTTATGGCCCATTTCCTTTTCTTCTCATGTTATGCATGCTTGTGGCCAAACCATTATGAATCTATGCATGTTTTGAGCCAAACTCTCATGATACTATGCATGTTTGGGGTCATTGTGTAGCATAGTATCTCTACGATGTGACTCGTCCATTCTTGCGTTGGAACACGATTTGGGTTGAGGTTAGACAAGCGTGAATATGGCATGAAAAACTTAACTCGAAGTTGCATGAAAACATGATAGGCGAGCTAAACTCGACATGAACCATAATTTGGGTAAATGGGTATAAACGTGATAACGTGTAACGTTAAATATGACGGGTGTATACTTGAAAACATAACTTGTAATGTAACATGGAAGTTGACATGTAAGTATGCATAAAAACATAAGCTTGGGAATTTACCTATTAAGTTAGGTCTACCCATTGGGAATTTACCTATTAAGTTAGGTCTACCCAATTGCTTGAAAACTTGACTATGAACATGATACTAGACTAAACATGAAAGTGGCCAACTCGAGGTTGGGTTGAGTTTGCAACGTAAAACTAACCGGAACCGACCGGCCTAACTAGTAGTTGCAAACAATAGGACTCAATGTGAGAAGTTGGTCATGTTGTGCTTGAACCCGAGGTTAGACCAAGTTGTGGTGTAAATCTACCCGGACCCGCCCGGCTTAACTAGTAACCACAACAAAGTCTAATGTGAGAGGTTGGGGTGCATTAAATAATTAATGCCACATAATAGGGTTAAGTTAATTTGATTAATGAGACTTAACCAAATATGACATGGACAAATGGGTTAAGTAATTTGATTAGGCTAATGATACTTAACAAAACATAACGGGGCTGGTTAGGTCAAGTAACTTGATTTGCCTAACGACGACTAGTGGACGGAATTAAGTTAACTAACACTTAATCAATCCAACACGATAACTTGATAAGGTTAAGTAAATTTTCTTAAGTAACTCTTAACCCACTAGACAAACCCCAATTCGGAGGATTGGGTAAATAACCATAGTTAACAAGGATAAGGGAAATATGGCTAAGTGGTAAACCTTAGTTAAGGGAAACTAAGTAATAATCCTTAGTCAAGGAGATTTGGACCATTTCTTAGATAGATTAGTAACCTGATACGTTAGGTCAACGTTTAAGTATGCGTATAGGAGCAGGCTATCTGATTCAGATAAAGGCTCCAACGAACTGGGTAACGAAGCAGCGGCTTCGGGGAACGTGAGGATATTCTTGGGATCCCTCCGTGAGCTGCCAGGTCATTATACTAGGCTCACGGGAGGTTGAGGTCTGCGGTAGAAGAACCAAGAATATGCCTTGGTTGCTATGCGAGCGACCTAAAGACTGGGGTGGATAGCAGTGAGTCGACGAATACATAAGGTGCCCGAGATAGCAAGTTCGTCGATCATCTACCATCTTGAGTCAAGCGTATACGTACGGAAAGGCAGGGAACACCCAACAGACCATAATTGCTATATAATTATGGGTGAGGTAGGCCGTAGGATGTGGGCTGGCCGGAGTGTAGTTCTCATGCAAGATTTTCTCTTGTGTTGCCTTTCACTAGTTGAGGGAGGGGTCTCGTGGGACCATAGCCACGTGTAGAAAAGCAGACCTTAGTATCTGCATCGGCAGATAAATCTAAAGCTCCCGACCGAGTCCTGTACTTCTTGGTTTGCCCTGTGACTGGACTCGGGTGGCACGATGTGTTACATGTGCGTACAGTAATAGAAAACGATTCACGATGGATGCGGGGGAAAAAGGGCGCGGTTGGGGGTTAGCGTAATCCCTAGTGGCCTAGGTGGTTTAACCCAAACCGAAATACGAAAGCGTGCAATAGGTAAGCGTAATCCCTAGTGGGGCTAGGTGGCGTAAGTCCTAGTAGTTCAAACGATGATTCATGTGGAAGAGCCTAGTTAGAACAAGGGTGACAGTCCAAACGATTTCAAGGATAATACGACATGAGGAAGCCCGTACGAGGTACGGCAAAGGACTGAGCCTATATACATGAAAAGAAGCATATGATTTGAGTAACCTATATATGCGATATACCATCACATGACTTTGAGTAAGGGACATTCCTGGTTAACGCATAACAAGGCTGGGATACTGGTACGGAGGGTGCAGAGCAGTTATATCTGTTAGAACTAGGAAGAATACACATAATAGATCCCGTGGAATGTTAGACGGGGCAGATACCTTGAGATAATGTACTCGATAGAGGTCTGATGATGTGATACCTTGACTTATCATAACACCGTAGTTTGTCATGATACCTTAGTTCACCTTGCCACAGTAGTCAACCGGCTACCCTGGTTTAGTTTATCTATCTTGTAGTTATCCTTATGTTTACTTTCAGTTTATGCATGTCATGTTACCTTTACCTGTTTTTATACTGGAAGTATATAGGACTTACTCAGTCTTTTTGACTGACCCGTTTTGTTTCGCCTCTTTTCTTCCGTTCCCCCCCCCCCAGGTTGCAGGGAGGAAACAATGCTGTTTAGTTCGGACTTCTTCTGTTTGAAGGTCATCATGGATGGCTTGGACTTTCTTGGCTATGGCTACTTTACTGCTTTATTTGGGGGAATAATTTATTAAAAAGTCTTTATGCTTCTTTACTATTGCAAGACAGGTTTTGATGTACTCTGATGTAAAAGGCTTTAGACCTTATTTATTCATGTTATGAAAGTTTGATTTTACTTCCGCTATTTATATATGTTCTGTCTTGTGATATTTCTGTGCATGTTTACCAATAATACCCCTCTAAAGCTAGTGCATTCCTTTGCGAGTGACCCTAGCGGAGGCGGGGTGTTACACTCGGTCAGACATTAGTCTGGTAAGTCCAGTGACTTTCATCATGTAAATAGGCAAAAGCATCATGACATGAATAAACTGAATATAAGACAATACCATGATAAAAAGGATAACAAGGTAACATACGATTAGCACAGACATGATAAGGCAAGATAAACTGAGTGCACTTCTACCCTTTCTCTGCTTCGCTACTACCCTGTTATTCTGATTTCTATATCTCTGCACCACCTAACTAGTGTCCCAACTAGTAATCTATATAAAATGATCAAATGATAATATGATCCCAATCCCCGCAATTGTGGTAGCCTTCAGGTGTACATCTATTGTGAGGATTCCACCTCAATCTGCCTAATTGTCATGAATATGTTAGATGTACACTTACTACCCTATCGATCGGCTCCTTACTCGTATTAATTTTCCTTGTGTCTATGCCAATCGGCCCTCTCTTACGTGTAGATATCCTGTGTTGGTCCCACCATAAGGTGTATCAGTCCCTATAATAGCAACCCGACACGATTCAAGATGCACAGTGTATAACTACTGGTAACCAATGCCTGCTTTTTCCACTCCGGAGTACGTGCACGCCCGTAATCCGTCGGAACCTACACTGACGTACCCCCTATCGCTATTTTGACCGCTTGTAATCAGCCCAATAATCGTGCCCCACCCTGACTAGTTTCAGGGTACCTTGATACGTCTATGTGGGTTACTGCTAAAATGGGTCCCCGTTACTAGGATTTCCTACTGGTTAAGTTTGTGGCCTATATTTACTAATATTACCCACCAACCCGATATGTACTTAACCCTCCCACTTATTCAAGCATGTTTATTTAATGGTTAAGTTTGTGGGCCTATATTTACTAATATTACCCACCAACCCGATATGTACTTAACCCTCCCACACATTATGTCATATTGTTTAAGTGTTGTCCATTCATGTTAACTTAACCCACACACTCATCATGTCATGTTGGCTAAGTGTTTCTTATTAACTTAACCCTTCCCACTCATCATGTTGGATTGGCTAAATGTTTCCTATTAACTTAACCCCGTTCATTCATCATGTTGTGTTGGTTAAGTCTTTCCCATAAACTTAACCCTATTCGTTCATCAAGTTATATCAGTTAAGTGTTTCTTATTAACTTGACCCCACGCGTTCATTATGTTGTATTGGTTAAGTGTCATAAATCGATTCAAGTTAACTTAATCCACCCACTTGTCATGTTACATTGGTTAAGTGTTGCCTTCTTGTGTTAACTTAACCCTACCGCAAATCATGTTATATTCATGTCTTTTTTATTAGCATTAATTCATTCGTTAATGCCTTAACCTCTCACATTAGAATTGTTGTTTGCGGTTGCCGGATGTGCCAGGCGGCTTTGGGCGGACTTCTACCGCAAACTTATTCTAATCTCGGGTTTTTGGGCTAAATGCACCAACCTCTCACATTAGATCTGTCTTGTTGTGGTTACTGGATGTGTCGAGCGGTTCCGGGCAGTTTTACACCGCAACTCAATCTAACCTCAGGTTAGGCTTGTTTATCTTTTAGCATATTTACCATACATGCCAAAGTCTAGATTTTATATGCTAATCATCCCAAATTCACAAAACTAGTCGTGTTCCAATTCTCAAGTTATACCCCCAACAAAGCTAATTGCAAGTTATGCCCCACAAATTCAAGTTATTACTCAAAATAGATTACACCCAATCTTCCCATATTTTGCAATAATAGTCATGCCCCAAAATCACAATATACATTATGCTTGGCGTCCCAACCAATAGTTATGCCCAATCTAGATTAATATTCCAATTTACAGTTTACGCCCAATCTAGATTTAATATTTCAATTTACCCTAAGTTTGCAACAATAACAATTATGCCCCAAAACTTGATTTATATGCCAATTAACCCAAACTTGCAGTAATAATGATAATAATGCCCCAATACCAATTACAAGTTATACCCAAATCTCAATTACAAGTTATGCCCAAATCTCAATTACAAGTTACGCCCAATAGTACATAAAATAGATTAGGCCCAATTCTCCCGTATTCCAATCGTATATATAACAAGATTTCGTCTAGGTTTGAGACAACCTAGATCCAAAATAAAAGGGGAAGAAGAGAAAACATAAAAGATTAGGCATAAAATAGCCATACGACGCTAGATTTGATAATAGCAATATCAAGAACATGAAAGAAGTATAGATCTGAATAGAATTACATCGCAGGCATAAATCTGATAGATTTGATTTGAATAACATCGCAGGCACAAATCTGATAAAATAGATTTAAATAACATCGCATGCACAAATCTTATAATATAGATTTGAAATCTTAGGCAAAAATCTGATAAAATAGATTTGAATAACATCGCAGGGCACAAATATGATAAAATAGATTTGAATAACATTGCAGGCATAAATATGATAAAATAGATTTGAATAATATCGTAGGCACAAATTTGATAAACTAGATTTGAATAACATCGCATGCACAAATCTGATAAAATAGATTTGATAAATTTGAAAGGATTTTCTCATAATCAGGTATAACTTGGATTCAGATTATTACATGCCAAGAATTTCAATTAAGAATTCACATCTGAAAGTAACTTGAACTTACAGTGCTTAGATTAGGAGAAAATAGGTGTGTAGATGTTGATTCATCTCCACGGTTGATTGTTGATGAAGATCTTCTAATATGATTTAGGTTTTTAGAGGCGGCGGCTAAGAGGATTGAGAGTTCAACAGCATAGAGGCATCAGGAGGAATTGTTATGAATTAGGTTAGGTCTAGGCACTAATTTATAGGTGTAGAAGTGTTTTAGAGTCTTTAGATCACCACAGAAGCCATCAGGTCCGTCCAGCGCATCAAAACATGTCATACGATGCAGCTCAGCCTGTTTGGGCTCGAATCCAAAAAGGGGTCGACACCTCCCCTAAGGGGTCGACACCTATGTCGACCCCCCCTTAGCGGCGTCAACACACCTGGGTGGGAAATTTCCCGCCCAGCCCGCTTCTCTGATTTCGAAAGTTTATGAATTGTTTTTCTGGGCTGGTTAACTAATTGTTTAAATCTCTAAATTCTTGTAATCTCTTGATGCTCATAACTTCCTCATACAGAGTCCGATTTACGAAAAATCAGACTCTATCTCAAGCAGAATTCCGAGACGAACGCAATGGCACAACCCGTTTTACTTAATTCTCATTTTAAAATTAAGTATTCTTTAATTTGTTACTTTAAAATTCATAGAAAATACAGGGTATTACAAAATCTAAAGGTCCTGGTTGCTCCATACTCCTATAAATAAGACCTTAGACCTAACCCTAAACCATATAATTTGGCAGCTTAGCTGGATCTCTTCCATGGCTCTCTCTCTCTATCTTCTCAAATCTATTCTGAAATTAAAATATTAGCCTAGAAAGTTATGAGTCTACATCTGGAGGAGAGGACCAAGTTAGTAAAAGATTATTCAAAGCAAGGTTGTGAATTTAATCGAAGGGAAAAGGGGAAACAAGGGATGATGGAATGGATTAGATCCAAAAATTGGGGAAAGCTTAAAGGTGAGTGGGTTTAAATTGTAGCCTTTAGATAATGTTATGACTATCATTTAGCATTCCCCTTTTAATAAATTGTGAAATTGCCAGTTTAATTATAAATTGCTATTATAACAAGTTGGGACGTTAATATGAATAGATCAAGAAATTCATATGTTGAATCTATTAAATTATTGGAATGATTACATGTTAAAAAAAACAACTTGTTAGAATGGTTAGAACATCGGCAATAACTGTTGTTGTTATAATTATACGTTTCACTTGCGGCATATTATAGAATAAATGACATGTTTAGATTGATGGATTTGAATACTTAAACGATTGAATGTTTACATGTCAAAATAGGATTAAACATATGTCAAAAAAGATATGTGATGAAATATAGACAAAATTTGGACGACATGCAAAATTAGATTACTGTAAACTAGACTACAGTAAAAAGAATAATATGCCTAAAGTTTTCATGAAATGGGAATGAATTATAATGGAATTTTTGGAACATAGCATATATTATTTTTTGAGACTTTAATTGAGGAGTGCAATTTTGGTATGAACATTAATGATTGAATAAAGATGAATATGCCTAGGATTTCAATTAGAAATTGTAAATGCACGTATGACACGAGGTTAGGTTGCATTAGTGGCGGAAGTCTGCCCGAACCCGACCGGCATATCCAGCAGCCACTAATGTTGAATCTAATGTGAGAGGCCTAAGTGCCAAAAGAAAAGTAATGGTGCTAAGGCACGAGGTTAAGTCAACTTGTGGTAGAAGTCTGCCCGAACCCGCCTAGCAAATCCAGCATCCACAAGTGCAGGCTTAATGTGAGAGGTCTAGTACTTATATATATATATATATATATATATATATATATATATATATATATATCTGTGTGTGTATGTGTGTGTGTATAACAAGATATGAATAAATGGCAATAACGGTAATTAAATGTCTAACTCAGAAAATAAGAAAGGAAGGGATGTAATGAATTGAGTTAGTGTGATAAGTGATGTATTTCCCTAAATGACCTGTTTCTAAGAACGTGGTTGCAAGTAGGCCATAGTAACTAAAGTAAGAAGAGTAAAGAAATTACTTGCTACCACAGACTTAGATGGAAATACGTTATCAAAATAAATCACTGATTCCTTCCATCAAACTGATAAGGTGCATGAAGTGTTTTCCTTAATTAAAATAAGGAATATATATTACAGTGAATGAAGGAAACTGGAATACAATAGTAAAAGAAAATGGTTTAAAAGGGGAATGATAATAACCTATTATAAATAAATAACATTAATGAAAATGTTATATAATAGGTAGACTTGTCCTAGGGACAAGTGAATATTATAACTTAGATTATAATAAACTAGTAAGAGGATGGGATAACTGGTGAATTGACTTAAGGAGTGCTTAATCGTAAATTAAGAAATCAGTAAAGGGGGAAACCTGAAACCAGTTAAGAAAAGGGGGAAAATATATTGTACTTAATTATAAATTAAGTGATCTATAAGCTTGGAAGTCTGAAACCCGTTGATAAGAATTTTTTAGGGACAAGAGGAAATTATAACATAGGTTATAATAAACGGGTAGAGAAGCTTATTAATGTGCCTTAGTTAATAGAACTAAGTTAATAAGTAAACAACGATAAGTTGTATTACCAACGTAAAATGGAATTATGATTAAATGAGAAAGAATGAGGAAAACTTATGAAATAAAATAAGTTATATTTAATCATAACTGGTAAGTGACATGTTAATTAGAAAACATGTGAATTGGACATACTTAATTACATATTAAGTAAAACATGTTATTGTAATGATGAAATCAAACAAGAATATAAAAGAGATTGTAGATTATAGACCTTGGGCCACAATCTAGAGAATAACATGTTGGGGCTTATTAATAAACTTAAATGGATTAAGTTGTATGACTGAAATAAATAAGCAAGAGAAACTTGGTAATTTGAATAAGAATTCAATATGAATGGGAATAACCAAGTAAACTGGAAACCTGGTGAGGTGAGGTAAGCGCGTAAAAGAATGTTTAGACTTAAGGTCTAACAACATGTTAAAGCAATGCGCTTAGACCAGTTCGTACGGTTGAGGTGAAACCCAACGGTGTAGATTATCGAGGTGTTATAAAGCAGGAGGGGAGCGCATATTCATCTGATTGTTTTGACGGCTCTAAGGGACTGGAAGGGGAAGCACGCGGCTTCCTAAGGTACGTAAGGTGCTCCTAGTAGTCCTCTGTGCGGTGACAAATATCTTAGGCTGTGCTCCCAGAGGTTGGGTCTACGCGTAACTACTAGGTGGGTGGGCCTTGACTGCAGATGTAGCTATGCAGTCAGAATGTTGTGACGTGGTTACACCAGGGTAGCTCGACGGTTGCCTCACGAGGAGGCAAAGAGAAAAAGGCCACAACCAAGGATAGTAGATCGTCAGATACCGGTCATCGACAACCAGTGGGATGCGGAAAGAGTCGAGCTAAACCCAAGATACCATTTCACCCTTCACTATCGGGGTATGGGTTGAGGGGAGACTCCACATAGATATTTAGATTGTTTGCATAAAGGCGGTCGCTTAGCTTTGGTAGTCTTTACTAGTTGAGGGAGGGGCCGAGGTAGGGCCAAAGCCACCACGAAAACGGATCCTAGGTATGTCTGTATATAGAGGCTCTTTAGAGATGGGCCCGTACAGATATGGAAAAGCTCCCAACCGAGTTATGTGTTTCTTGTATCGCCCTGCGACGTAACTCAGTGCACATTAGGGGATGCGCGATTGAGGCATCGAGCTACAAATGATGATACGTATGGTGGACAGTCTAGATACATGCATATCGACTCTGGGTGGTGTATCGTAGACTTAAGGGCATTACTCCTTTATGGAGTCTGATTCGAACAAACGTGGTAGTCCATACGTTTGCGTAGCATTGTAATGATAGATATATGCGGAAGTAATATTGTTATCCATACGTCACTGCGGCGTGGGATGAGGGACTGCGTATACTGCGATAGTGTTACGAAGGAGACTGTGCGAGTGGGGTTCCATAGAGTGTACCTCGATATTGGGGGAGCTATACATATAGTGTATTAGGTTAGTTCACTGGGATGTAAATAGGTACGACGTGTGTGTATGCCTTGAGTGCTGTTAATCCAAGTAACCTAGTAAATAAAATAATATGATTGAACGGTATATGTAGGATTATCCAAAGTGTATAGTTTAAATCTAGTCACCAGAACTTGTGTTCTGCGCCCCTCCTCATAACATACTCATAGGTTAGATTTGTGGCAGGGACATAAGACATTATAGCTTTGGATACTGGCAGTATTATTAATACGGTAAGGCTAAACTTTGATTTATATTATATTTTATCCATTCTGCTATGAGATGTTTTATGAGCTCTGACATATTTTATGTCTCTGTCTTTTCTGCAGGATACCAGAGCAAACCAATCTGAGTTTCGATAGATTGGAATTTTGAAAAAAAAATCGGTCTTTCGAAATTGGGGTTGTCACATCTGGTATCAGAGCTTAGGTTTAGGATTCCTATATAAATAGTTAGTGAACGTATTTGTATTTTTAAAAATATAAATATATATTATATACCTAAATCCATAGAGGGACCCACTAAATAGAAAGAGCGCAATATGATTAGAAATGGGGTGTTGTTTTGTACACTAAAGGAATGAATACGAAAATTCGAGAATCTTAAGTAAATTGGGTAGAGATTGTACAATATACTTTGTATGGAAAGAAAGTGAATCCCATATGATTAGTATTTTGGGTTAGTGGGCTTGAAAACCGTATAAATGGGAAAAGGTTAAAAAGAGGAAAATGGATTAGGAATATATATATAGTTGAGAGAATTGACCTTGGGGAGCATCTAGGAAAGCCTAGAAAATTGGAAATCCGCTTTGAGTCTAACCCCATTGTTAACTTTTAAGAACTTGAAATTATAAAAAGTTTATGGAAAATGGTTTATGGTGTTTTTAGGTTTTAATCTTAAAAGTTATAGTTTTAAATATGTAAAGAAGTACATACTGGGTTTTGAAGTAAAATGGGGTATATTTTGTAAGTAGTGGTTTCTTGCGGAAACTTTATCTAAAGTAAAATTTTCTTAGTAAAAGGTGCATATTATAGAGAATGTATGGCTCGCTAGTTTTCTTGTTACATTTCATATAAGAGTTTTTAATAAAGAAAGATTTGAAATCTCTATTTTTATGACAACCCTTTTGATAAATTATTTTAAGATAATTCTATGGATTGACAAATTAAGTTGTAGAAAGTAAGAATAGAGTAGATGCTTGCACCTTGTAGTAAAAGACAGAACTGACCTTATAGGTAAGAACAAGTCATAAACCCGATTGAGAAAATAGTTGTCCGTATCTACTCCAGTTTTGTGATTTGAAACGGAAACAAAAAATTCAGTAAAGCAAAAAAAAAATTGGAAAATTATGAGAAAAGATGAATAAGAATTGAAAATTTCCAAGATAAGATGAAGAGGAAATTAGTAACAAAAGAAAATTTTCTTATGTGGGCTATGATTGGATAGGAAAATAGGGAATCTTTATAAATAGTTACATAAAAACCCAAGTACGGTTAGAAAAAGGTTGGAAAAGAAAAAAGAAGGATGCAGAGTTTTCTGTTTTCCGCCTTTTTGTAACATAAGAAATCGAATTTAGAAGATCAGATTTTTCTGAAATTCGAAAAATAAAGTTGGTTGGTAGGATTATGGATGTAACAATTGGATGAACTACGCTCTTACTCAGTAAAAGTGTAGGAAAAATTGGATGAAAAAGGTGTTTTGGTTTTCAAAATATTGCATTCATATAAAACTGCCAGTATACATCATGTTTCAAAAAGGATTTTTGAAAAATTTGCATACATATAGGAGGTACCGCTTAGGCATACATGTATTACTATGATGTATTTCACTTTGCACATGTGCACTATGTTTTCAAAAATTGGATGCACACACGATGGGTAGATATTATGCAAGGGATTATTTATTTTACCCTTATAAAATTTCGGAGACGAAATTTCCTAAGGGTGGGAGAATGTAACACCCCGCATTTCTAATGCAATTAAAAATATCAAAATATGTATATATATACATATATATTATATGCATAGATATATTTAAAGGAAAAATTAAATAATAATATAATTGCACGTAATAAGTTCATGTAGTGAAATAAAGAAAAAGATTAATAAAAGAAATTACATGCAATACATGAAATGAGAAGAAATGCAATGCAATTGAAATTGCATGCAAACATTTAAAAAGAAATAAAAAGGAAAATTTTAAGAGCTTCCAGAATTTGGTCACGAAATTAGCGTTATTGCATTCGTGGTGATTTTCTGGTCAATTTAGACCTATAGTTTACAGAAATCTGATTTAAAATGAAAGAGATATCTTTAAATTAATTATTGCAACAAAACTTGAAAAGAAAGGATTGAGAAAAGAATAATGTCTAGCACTGTTCTAAGCCTTTTAACAAAAGACCAACTAGCTCAGTTGGTTGGAAAATGTGACTTGCATACAAGAGGTTCAAAGTTCGATCCCCAGCAGTGCCAATTTTTTTTAAGGGAATGGCTAAAAAGTGGCTTGGTGCAAAAGCAGCTAAAAAGTCGCTTAGTGGGAAGGCGGTTTAATTAAACAGTGGTTCAGTATGAAAAGGGTTAATAATAGGTTTAATTGGGAGAATGTTTCAAAAGAGGATATATATATATATATATATGAGATAAATAATTGTTCACATATAAAAGATTAACATACGCATAAGAGTTGAATACAAATGAACATAATTCAAATTAAGGGTTGCGCGCGAACAAAGAAGCAAACAAAGAAGGATTGTTTGAAATTTGATTTATATGCAAGAAGATTACATGTATTATAAATAAATCAAATTTCAAATCAAAAGAATATATATATATATACACACAAACGGCAGGGGTGTCGACACCACCATCGGGGTGTCGACACATGTGTCGACACCCAACCAGGGGTGTCAACCCCTGCGCATCATTCAACACACGTGGCGTGTTTTGATTGGTGAACATTTGTTTTTGTTGCGACGTGGCCATTTCCTATTGGTCGTATAACGTGGTTAGCTCTGACGGAGTTTTGTTTAAATCCAAGGGTCCTGGTTGCTCCATACTCCTGTAAATAAGACTTTAGACCTAACCCTAAACCGTATAATTTTGCGGCTATGCTAGAGCTCTGTCATGGCTCTCTCTCTCTCTCTCTCTCTCTCTCTCTTCTCAAATCTATTCTGAAATTAAAATACTAGCTTAGAAAGTTATGAATCCACATCTGGAGGAGAGGATCAACGTTAATAAAAGATTATTCAAAGCACGGTTGTGAATCCAATCGAAGGGAAAAGGGGAAACCATGGATGATGGAACGGACCGGATCCAAAAATTGGGGAAAGCTTAAAGGTGAGTGGGTTTAAATTGTAGCCTTTAGGTAATGTTATGACTATCATTTAGCATTCCCCTTTTAATAAATTGTGAAATTGCCAGTTTAATTATAAATTGCTGTTATAACAAGTTGGGACGTTAATATGAATAGATCAGAAAATTCATATGTTGAATCTATTAAATTATTGGAATGATTACATGCTGAAAAAAAAAACAACTTGTTGGAAATGGTTAGAACATGGGCAATAACTGTTGTTGTTATAATTATATGTTTCACTTGCGGCATATTATAGAATAAATAACATGTTTAGATTGATGTATTTGAATAATTAACCGATTAAATATTTACATGTCAAAATAGGATTAAACATATGTTAAAAAGGACATGCGATGAAATATAGACAAAATTTGAACGACATGCAAAATTAGATTACTGTAAACTAGATTACATTAAAAAGGATAATATGCCTAAAATTTTCATGAAATGGGAATGAATTGTAATGGAATTTTTGGAACATAGCATTTATTATGTTTTGAGGCTTTAATTTGGGAGTGCAATTTTGATATGATCATTAATGATTGAATAAAAATGAATATGCCTAGTATTTCAATTAGAAATTTTAACTGCACGTACGACACGAGGTTAAGTTGCATTAGTGGTGGAAGTCTGCCCGGATCTGACCACCATATCCAGCAGCCACTAATGTTGAATCTAATATGAGAGGCCTAAGTGCAAAAAATGTAATGGTGCTAAGACACGAGGGTAAGTCAACTTGTGGTAGAAGTCTGCCCGGACCCGCCCGACAAATCCAACATCCATAAGTGTAGGCTTAATGTGAGAGATCTAGTACTTATATATATTTGTATAACAAGATATGAATAAATGGCAATAATGATAATTAAATGTCTAAATCAGAAACTAAGAAAGGAAGAGATGCAATGAACTGAGTTAATGTGATACGAAGAAAAAGTGATGTATTTCCCTAAATGACCTATTTCTGAGAACGTGGTTGCAAGTAGGCCACCGTAACTAAAGTAAGAAGAGTAGAGAAATTACTTGCTACCACGGATTTAGATGGGAATACATTATGAAACTAAATCACTGATTCCTTCTATCAAACTGATAAGGTGCATGAAGTGTTTTCCTCAATTAAAATAAGGAATATATATTACAGTGAATGAAGGATACTGGAATACAATAGTAAAAGAAAATGGTTTAAAAGGGGAATAATAATAACCTATTATAAATAAATAACATTAATGAAAATGTTATATAATAGGTAGACTTGTCCTAGGGACAAGAGAATATTATAAGTTAGGTTATAATAAACTAGTAAGAAAGTGGGATAACTAGTGAATTGAGTTAAGGAACGCTTAATTGTAAATTAAGTAATCAGGGAATGCTTAATTGTAAATTATGTAATCAGTAAAAGGGGGAAACCTGAAAGCAGTCAAAAAAAGGGAAAAAATATATTGTACTTAATTATAAATTAAGTGATCTGTAAGCTTGGAAGTCTGAAACCCGTTGATAAGAATGTTTTAGGGACAATAGGAAATTATAACATAGGTTATAATAAATGGGTAGAGAAACTTATTAATGGGCCTTAGTTAACAGAACTAAGTTAATAAGTAAACAACGATAAGTTGTATTGACAACGTAAAATGGAATTATGATTAAATGGGAAAGGTGAGGAAAACTTATGAAAATAAGTTATATTTAATCATAAATGGTAAGTGACATGTTAATTAGAAAACATGTGAATTGGACATACTTAATTAAATATTAAGTAAAACATGCTATTGTAATGATGAAATTAAACAAGAATATAAAAGAGATTGTAGATTACAGACCTTGGGCCACAATCTAGAGAATAACATGTTGGGGCTTATTAATAAGCTTAAATGGATTAAGTTGTATGACTGAAATTAATAAGCATGAGAAACTTGGTAATTTGAATAAGAATTCAATATGAATGGGAGTAACCAAGTAAACTGGAAACCTAGTAAGGTGAGGTAAGAGTGTAAAAGAATGTTTAGACATAAGGTCTAACAACATGCTAAAGTAATGCGCTTAGACCAGTCCATACGGCTGAGGGTGAATAACCCAACGGGGTAGATCATCGAGGTGTTATAAAGCACGAGGGGAGCGCACATTCATCTGATTGTTCTGACATTTCCAAGGGACTGTAAGGGGAAGCACGTAGCTTCCTGAGGTACGTAAGGCCCTCCTAGTAGTCCTCTGTGCAGTGACAGATGTCTTAGGCTGTGCTCGCAGAGGTTGGGTCTGCGTGTAACTACTAGGTGGGTGGGCCTTGACTGCAGATGTAGTTATGCAGTCAGAATGTTGTGACGTGGTCATACCAGGGTAGTACAGCGGTTGCCTCACGAGGTGGCTGAGAGAGAAAGGCCACAACCAAGGATAGTAGATTGTCGGATACCGGTCATCGGCAGCCAGTGGGATGCGGAAAGACTCGAGCTAAACCTAAGATACCATTTCACCCTTCACTATCAGGGTACGGCGTTGAGCAAAGACGCCACATGGACGTTTAGATTGTTTGCGTAGGGGCGGTCACTTAGCTCTGGTTGTCTTTACTAGTTGAGGGAGGAGTCGAGGTGGGTCCATAGCCACCACGAAAACAAACCCTAGGTATGTCTTTATATAGAGGCTCTTTAGAGACGGGCCCGTACAGATATGGAAAAGCTCCCGACCGAGTTCCGTGTTTCTTGTATCTCTATGCCACGGAACTCGGTGCACATTAGGGGACGTGCGATTGAGACATCGAGCTACAAATGAAGATACGTATGGTGGACAGTCTAGAAACATGAATATCAGGTCTGGGTGGTGTATCGTAGACTTGAGGGAATTATCTGTTATGGAGTCTGATTCGAACAAAGGTCGTAGTTCGTATGTTTGCGTAGCATAGTAATGATAGATATATGCAGAACGTAATATTGTTATCCGTACCTCACTACGGCGTAAGATGAAGGACTGCGTATACTACAATAGTGTTATGGTAGAGACCGTGCAGGGAGGTTCCATGGGGTGTACCTCGATATTGGGGGTAGCTACACATATATTGTATTTAGTTAGTTCACTGGGAAGTAAACGGCTACGACGTGTATGTAATCCTTGAGTGCTGTTAACCTAAGTAACTTAATAAATAAGATAATATGATTGAACGGTATATGTAGGATAATCCGAAGTGTATAGTTTAAATCCAGTCACCAGAAATTGTGTTCTGACCCCCTCTTCATAACATACTCGCAGGTTAGATTTGTGACAGGGACATAAGACATTATAGCTTTGGATACTGGCAGTATTATCAATACGGTAAGGCTATACTTTGATTTATATTATATTTTATCCATTTCGCTGTGAGATGTTTTCTGAGCTCTGACATATTTTATGTCTCTGTCTTTTCTTTAGGATACCAGAGCAAACCAATCCGAGTTTCAATAGATTGGAATTTTGAAAAAAAAAATCGGTCTGTCGAAATTAGGGTTGTCACATTTGATGAGTCAAACACTTTTCTAGACACGAATTCTTCTCCATGAAGATCAACATTTATGTACTAGAAAATACGAGTGAGATAAACACCATAGTAGAGAGTGTTTTCTCTTGATAATAATTCTATGGGCTTAATTTCATTTAGGATCATTTCAGCCTAATTGATAGTATAGACACCCATAATAACAAAGAGAGCCTTTTGGACTTTGAGAGTTGGATTATTGAAGTTTCTGAAACGAGGAGTGATGGTATGTTGAAGTAGAAGGTTGACAATTCTTGTTTTTAGACGAAAGGAACAATTTTTGAACCCCATTGGAGCACCATCTTAAAATATTTCGTGAAAGGTTTCTAAATCGATTTCGTTGATAACAAAATCCAAAAAATCTGAGCCCATGCTTCTACAATTTAGAATAGTGCCTAAAAGTTCGACATCGAGGACAATTTGCATGTCTATGACGCTACTCCAAATTTGATTTTCGTTGCCTTCGTGAAATCCGCGATTGAGATTTGCATAGAACATCTTAATAAGTTCGGAGTAACACACTTCATCGTTATCACGAGAGTCAATTAGACTCAACACTTCGTTGTGTTGAAAGATAGAAGTAAGATCATAGGAGGGAAATTCGCTAAAGATGGCGAAAGCACCCGTGTTAACGTTAACACTATCTAAATAGTTACTATAGGTTTTGATAGCCTTTTTATCATTATGAAGATAGTGTGACGGCCCACCCCGGATTAGCCGACATTTCCTTGAAATGCGTTGTGCCGATGTCCAACTAGCATGGGATGGTCACCAAAGAAAAAGGGTGTGAAGCTAAAACTGCCAAAGGAACCTGTATAGTATATCTCACAGCGCATGGAATAAAATATAATAACAACATAACTTTGACATAAAATAGGCGAGACAGTGCATAAGCTGAAAACTAAATCATCATAGCAGCGGAATCCATAATACAACTTATGATCCAACATCATTATTACAACTTAAAATTACTGTCTCTAAAGCAAAAGAAAGAAAAGTACACTACTAATGCTCAAGCAGTGACCGACAACAACACAGGGAGAATATATATATATATATATCATACGTGGAAGCCTCCTGCTCGTCTCTAGTACAGCTACTCGTGCATACCACCTAACCTGTCTCTAGTCTGCTCGTTTAAGAGCACCCAGGGTAATAAGAAGAGACATAAAACTCTGGGTCAGACAAAAGTCTGGTATGAGCAATAAGCAGCAAAACAAAACAATAACAAGTATAATCAATCATACCTGAACCTGGACCTGCAACTAAAGAGTTAGCACAACAAGATGTACAATACTCTAAGGTGACACTAACAAAGGCAGTGAAAATAATGGGGGTAGGGGTAATGGTGATAGCAAACATCAAACATATCAATCATCCTCACATCTCTTACTCAGTGCATAAAGCATACGATATCTACCACTTTGATTACCCAATTCTTTGCTATGATCACTCTGCCCCATGGAGTCATAACGGCTACACTGCACTGATCCATAGTCATTAATCCATCACTCAGTGGTGAGTCAAAGCTATAGGCATCATAACCCCTTAGCACACGTCCCGCGGCAAATTCCAATCACGAAGTTAACTCGTTGGTTCCCACCTGAGTTCTAACTTCCCATTTGGACTATCTTTGCATCTCGGGTTTTGGTCGAATTGGAATCCATCTTCAAAAGAACCCATGGTCATCATTGATCGTTCATACTCCATAGAGACCACTCACTTTTCCTTCCCTAGCTCGGTCGCTCATTCTTCCTTCTCTAGCTCGGTCGCTCGCTCATTCTTCCACGGGCTCGCTTGCATCCACATGGATCAGATCTCATTATAGTCGCTCCCCAAGGAATCGCTCGCTTCCTCACAGTTGCACTCTGAGGAACTGCTCATTTCCCTATGGTCTCTCTCCTAGTAATCACTCTATTCCTCACAGTCGCACTCCGAGGAATCGTTTCCCCACGGTCTCTCTCCTAGGAATTGCCTGATTCCTCACATTCGCACTCCGAGGAACCGCTCGTTTCCCCACGGTCTCTCCTAGGAATTGCCCGATTTCTCACAGTCGCACTCCGAAGAACCGCTCGCTTCCCCATGGTCGCTCTCCTAGGAATCGCTCGATTCCTCACAGTCGCACTTCAAGGAATCACTCGACCTAAAACCTACACCACTTTCCAGCAACCAATTTTCGCCTCTCGACGGCGTTTTCGACCATTCTAACTTACCTATGCCATCACAAAGCATTCCAAATAGTAATAGCAACATGTATAATCAAGCATGGTCACCAAAGCAACAACTTGACATGATAATATGGATCAAATATACCCAAAACCCATGTTTTCCCCTTAATCTTCTTAATCATGATTTAGCCATACGATTAGCAAAACATGTCCAAATTAAACCAAATTTCTAACAGAGGCATAAAATAATATTTAAGAAATTCTACATATTTTTCCAGATTTTTGTAACGCATAATTTCGTTAATTATCACTAATCACCCCTAATTAGTCGTAATTAGTGAAAAACAATGCAAATCACTCACCTTTGCCACAAATAAATTATAGATCAGAACTTTTCTACTGTTATGGGTCAAATTACAATGCTTACCAGCAACCCTAACTCTGATTTGCCACTAGACTTCCTTGATTTGGTGTAGATTAAGCTAATACGCGATTAAACGGTGATTTGAGATGAATTTAGAAAGTGGAGGCCATTGTTAGGATTGAAGAGAGGTAAGTGGCGGCTGGAAAATGACAAGGAAAAGGTTTCTTTAACCTTAATCAGCCCTTACAAAGCTCTAATCCCGAAATCCCCCAATGGGCCTAGCTGTTAATCACCCGGTTAAGCCCAATTAAGCTGTTTTTCACCTTCTAAACCTTAATTCAGTCATATCTCC
Organism: Allium sativum; assembly: GCA_030737875.1. Taxonomy (NCBI): domain Eukaryota; kingdom Viridiplantae; phylum Streptophyta; class Magnoliopsida; order Asparagales; family Amaryllidaceae; genus Allium; species Allium sativum. Next base: position 655,506,122 of record CM060919.1, on the reverse strand, counting down.
CAAACGGTAAGTCCGTTTGATTAATGTGACCACTCTACGGAAAGGTAAACCATCATTCAAATCTAATGGAAGTGGTTCAGGTCAAAAATCCTTACCAATCAAAAAGTTATAGGCGAAACAAGATTCGCCAAGGGCAAAACTATCATTAAAAAAATCAGCAAAAATCATGAAAATGGGAAATGAACCAAATAGTCGTTCCCCAAAGTTACACGACCATACAACTTCATACGAAAAAGAAATAAATATTTTACGATCCTCTGATGCGTAGAATGCGGGTCATTACAGATAACCTTCAATGGTTTTGGTTATCTTCAATTTTTGAGATGAACTAGAGGAAGCCATTGAATTGATAGTTTTAAAGAGTATAGACATAAAGAGTATTGTTTTGAGTTGTGAATGAAAGGTAGAAAGAATAGATGTATATATAGAAACTGAGTGGATATGAATTGAACAGGCACAACTTTTCAAATTGAAATGACACATTTTTGAACCTTGGGAGTTAGTGAAAATTTGAAGGGAAGTTTGAAAGTTTAAACTTCTGAAATTCAAATTTCAAATTTCAAGTTTCTGACTGATATGTCAACATATAATATGTATGTCGACATATAGGCTAATTTTCAAAGAGAATTTAATTTTGGTGATTTTTATTTTAAATCGACGATATATATTTAAAGTTTAATGATTTCCTAAAATAATTCTAAACCTATCAAACACACAAACAATTTATTTTATTATTTTATTAGTTATTTATTATTATTATATTATTATTTTAAATTTCAAAATTCAAATTTTAATTTCAAATTTCAGGTTTAAAATTTAAAGTTTTTAAATTCAAATCAAAGCAAACAAACAAAGCAACCATTTAACAAAAATAAAATTATAAATTAATTAATGCATACTCGGTTTTTAGATCCTTTTCTTCGAGATTTTCTGAACTCTAAATTGCCGTAAAGAATATATTCATATTTCCAGTTTCTGGTTCTTCATCACTTGATGATGAATCTGAATCATCTAATGTTGCTGCATATGCTTTCTTTCTCTTTCTTGACGAATTGCTATTGTCTGTTAGTTGAGTCAATTTGTCTAGATATGGACACATTTTCTTTATATGGCCTGGTTTGTTGCAGTTATAACATCGACCATCATTACTTCTTGAACTTCCTTGAAATTCTTCCTTTTATATCTCGGAAATCTTCTAAAACGATTTGTTATAAGTGTTGTTTCTTCATCATCTTCACTACTCGAGTCAGAATCATTTGTTGTTGCTTTAAATGCAATTGATTTCTTTTCAGTTGATCTGTTTTCTTTTCTTTTCTGTAATTGGACTTCATAAGACATCAAATTTCTGATTAATTCCTCAATTTTCGTTTCATTGACATCATTGGATTCTTCATTTGCCAGAGTTTTCTGATCCCATTCTAGGTTTAATGAATTTAATATTTTTCTGACTTGATCTTCTTTAAAATAATTTTTTCCAAGTGCTGTTAATGAATGCACTATCTCTTGAAATCTGCAATACATATCGAAGATAGATTCATTCTCGTTCATTTTGAATAACTCAAATTGATTAACTAACACTGCTATTTTAGTTTGTTTAATTTTATTAGTTCATTCATGAGTAATTTGTAGAGTTCTCCAAATTTCATAAGCAGTTTTACATAAAGACACCCTATTAAACTTATTCCTATCTAATGAACAAAATAACATATTCATGGCTTCAGAATTGCCTAGTGCATTAGCCTTTTGTTCATTTGTCCATTGTGCAAAACCAATTGTGGGTTCAACAAATCCATTTTGTGTACTATTCCATGTGTCTAATTCTACTGATTGTAAATATATCTTCATTCTACATGCCCAATATGAATAATTACTACCATTAAACAGTGGTGGTCTAACAGTGGACTGACCCTTTATAAAAGAACAATTATTGCTACTAGTGTTGGTTGCCATTATCACTGTCTTCAAAAATCAGATTATGAACTTTTTTAAAGACCTAGCTCCGATACCAATTGTTAGGAATTGCAGAAAGGATCGTTAAGGCAAAACAAACACTAGAGTAGGAGGGTGAATAGTGTTTTTAAGAATTTAAACTAAATCTCAAACTTATGTGATAAACTATATGAATTAAACACCATAGAAACAATCATAGACACAAAATCAAACACGGATGCAAAATAAACAGAAATAAAAATGCAGAAAAGGAAAGAACACATCGAATTTTATACTGGTTCAGATTGTCCAGTCACACACAATGCTGGATTGCGTAGAGTTTTATTACTATATGAAAAGCCAATTACAACCTCCTTGATTTCGTGGCTACAAGGGATACCACCGATTCCAACCTCCTTGATTTCACACCTACAAGGGATACCACCGATTATCCGTCCTTGATTTCAATGCTACAAGGGATACCACCGATTACGCCAAATACTACCCATACAATTACAAACAGTCCTATAGCTCTTCAATATCACTTGATTCAATGAGTAATGAGTAGAGAGTGTAGAGAGAAGAAGATTAATGAAAACATAATTGAATTTGGTAGATTATTGATGTAGGAATCATAAAAATGATAAAAATATATGGTGTAATGAAGTATAGTGAAAGTGGAGAAGAAGAGATGATTAAAAATTAGAATTCAAGCCCTTTTTATAGTGTGTGAAACACTGCAACACTTCAAAACCGTCACAATTAGTGAAAAGATACTTCCTTTCAAATTTGAAAAAATGATGGTTATATGTTGACATAGTGCTTTATGTATGTAGACATTTGCTTAGTGTAAATTTAATTTTTAAGCATTTTTCAAGTCTTTTGATATAAATATAATTCTGGAAATTCTTGAATTAAAGTATAGTTTTATAAATTAATACAGTAAAGTAGGAAATCATATGAAAACATAAATATAAACTATAAAAACAAATTTATAAAATTATTAAAGTTTAAAACTATATAAATATAAAGTATAAGAATATAAATATATAAAAACTTAAGTTTGGAAGCAAAAATAACGTAAGAAAGGAAAATAGAAAATAGAAAATAAAATAGAGAGGATTAAAGATAGAATTTGAAAACAGAATTATAAAATTTGAATTTGAATTTGAACCTGAAGCGCTATTTAGAGTCTTACATAATCAAGACTCTATAACTATATTAGCCTTGAACTCTTGAACTCATGAACTCTTGAAATCTTGAATACACATGAGTCTTGAAATTTCTCTAAACTCTAAATCTCTAATATCTTTAAACTGTACAGTCTTCAGTAATATTTCCTGTATATAAATCCTGCATATGTATGTGTGTCTGTATATATATTCTATAAAAAAGCGTTAGTATATATTTTATAATCAATTAATATTGAAATAAGGTTGTTGTCATCAAAACTCCATTCTCCAACATTCTTCACATAATCTAAGGCATCTTGATTCAGTGTTGTCCAATAAAAGCTCTGTTTGAGTATCTTCTTTGCAAGCATTTTCGCTTAAAAGTGGTCTTTGCAAATTCCTTCCTTCAACTACTATTTACCCATTAGGACATCAACACATTGAGAATATGAAGTTAATAAACACACTTTGTAGAGCACCCCATCTATTATGCTAAACCTCAGGGCATGGCACATAACCCAATTTGCTTCATTGGTATCCAAAGGTAGCATATTCTTGATTAAGCATCAAATGTAGAGGGAGCATCCAATTTTCTTTATTTGGCATCAGCATGGAGGGATGACTTCAGGCTACTTGGGTTCAAGATGTAACTATTGATTTTTTTGGTATTTGTATGTTGGGCTTCTCAGGAATATTTACAGGAATGATATTGAATTCCCTTACATCGTTTGAACCTACAAACTAAGCTAAGGAACCAAGCCTAACATTTTGGCTTCTAAGGATGCTTTTTATATGGTAAATTATTGAAGACTTATAATAGTCATTTCACTTATTTAACATAGAGGGCTAATCTGGGGTCTTAGGACTAATATTTCCGAAGGACTTGACTAACGGCTATTTAAGAAGTGTTGCATATAATGATTCCCCAAACTTTGATAGATACCTTGATCTAATGATTACAGATTCATACCAAGTTATCTGAATTGTCAGAGATTTATATCTAGAAATGCAAGAAAACACAGAAAACACTCAAGATTTATAGTGGTTTGGTGATAACGAGCCTACGTCCACTTTATATCTTTGATTATACGTTAGATTCGAGTACAATCAATGATTTTTCTCTCAATCTCACTTGTACAATGATGATTAACTCAATAATTTCGGACTAAGACTGATAAGGAATTGTAAGATGATAATAATGGTGGAAACAGTACTTAGAACTGCCAAAAGATCCTGAAAATTTCAAGAATAGGGCTATTTATAGCTGATATCTGCAAGTGGATCTTGGTCACACATGGCACAAATCCCGAGGATCTTAGACTGGTTCATAGTTTGATGGAGAAATGGTCAATATGACGATTGTAGACAGGTGTCCTTAGATCTTGTATTTTCAGATCGTGGAAGACCAGGTCGCTGCTTTCACTCTCTGGCTTCTGGGATCAGATCGTTGAAGACCAGGTCGATGCTTTCACTCTCTGGCTTCTGGGATCGGATCATGGAGAACTGGCGTGGAGGGGTCGGATCGTGATAGGGAGTCACGATCGTTGATGGGCACCACGAGTCTGGGAGGACAATGTGACCACGATCGAGTGTTTAAGGGTTTTGACATGCGAGGCTTCATATTTCCTTTGTGTATGAACCTTGGTGGCTTGGTCCAAAACCTAGCCAACATTTTGTCCCCTCGAAGTATGTTTTATCCAGGATGGAACATGCTTCGAAGATTCTAAATGGACCATTTCACGAAACAATATGAATCAATAGTCACATCCATTTATAGCGTCGCACTGTTTCAAATGGTTGCACCTCTTGAGGAGTATAAATATTAGATTAATCCTTCAATCACTTCTTTATTCGTCGGCTGATTCCCATCTCTCAAACTTCCAAAAAATATTGCGATCATTCAGTCGAGTAAGTTTTTAGATCTTTATAAGTATTTCCGTTTCTCTTATTTCGCGATCATTCTCGAGTCTGGGCCTTTGGAATTCCACATGGTTCGTGACTGTAGTACGTGTCACGGACCAATCAGGTGAGGGGACCGCCGTCTAAGCTTCGATGGGCCTTCACGAACACTCGTGGCCCGTAAATCTTCGTGGACCGAATCACGACAAGAAGGAGGAGACCAAGAGCCATCTCCATATCTATCTAAGCCAGGCTCCCCCATCCGCTCCCTTCTTTCTCCTTTTACTTTTTCACTCTTTCTTTTCTCTCATCATTCTTATTGCTTTTACCCAATCCCGCAAAACCCTAGCCTGCGATTTTCCTCCCAAACCCGCGAGATCCGAAGACTATCCATCAAACTCAAAAAGGTAATTATAGCAAATAGTTAAGCTTTTCCTTCGCCCTCACTTAGTTTCCGCGGATTTCATCTTGGCTGGTGGTCTCGAGACGGTAGGCGACGGCATAGGGGTTCGTTGGTACTGTTGGGAATTAGTTGAAGGAGGTCGTGGAAGGGAATTAACTGTCAGATCGAATTGTGGATAAAAAGGGAATCCGGCTCATGATGAAAAGGAGCAAGGTCACAATGCGAATCGTGTTGTGTGGGTTTGCAGAGAGTAGAGGAAGGGAGATGAAAATGGAGTGTTAAATTGGATAGCGGCTCGGGTCATGAGAATGGGAGAGCTTCGGTTCGTGGAAACAGGAAGTAAAGTGGTTCGTGGGGGTGGGGGGGGGTCTGTCACGATCCGTTCAAGTAAAGCAGAATGGGTCAAGATCTTAAGTGTCCCACGATCCGATGCCTTTCCACGGGCTGGAGCTTTCCCACGAACCAGGACTTGCTTCACGAACCAATGATGTATCACAAGCCAAACCCTGTCTCACGAGCCAACTTGACCAAAGATCCGATATACATGTTGACTAGAAAATACAATGTAATTGTGATATACCAATGGATAGTTAGGTTAGAGCCTTCGAGATGAACCTTTTGAACTGGACACTAGCATAATTCAACAACATACAATGACCAATATCCCGTTTATCTAACTAACTTCATGTTTTTCTTTAATGTATGCACAAGCACACACTTGCACTTACACACACGGGGAACGGGTAATTGTATTCTAACTTCTCACATTTTCTCGCCAACACAGTTATGTCAGATACAATCAACTGAAATGTCAGAGAGAGACACAGAATCCGAGTCATCAAAGCATTATGATCCCGTTGGGCTTACCACAGATTAAGATTGGGAAAATTCCGACCCCGAATATGAGACCAACACCGATATTGAATCGACGACTTCTGAAAGTACATCTCTTGAAGACGAGGAAGAAGAAGATGATCTGGCTCCTGACGAAATCCTAGGTGTTGAGGAAGTGGAGGACGAGAAGCTCAGTGATTCCCTGGCTTCCAGATTAGATGACATAAAGCTTAAGAAAATATGCATAAGACATGGGATCCCCTGGGACGATGTTAAGACTCCAGGAAGTGAGGGTAGACCTCATTCTGCCCTGCCAGGGTATATGACTGTTAGTAGGCTAATGTGCTGGGTAGGCGCTATTCCTCCATTTCCACCAATCCTTGTTGATACCTTAAGACGATTGCGCATTGCCCCTATGCAGCTTCATCCTAACGCTTATGCAGCCTTGTATACTTTATGCATTGCGTATGTGGAGATTCTACAGACTGAACTCACTTTCAAAGATTTGAAATTCTATTATCACTTCAAACACCGTTCCACAGCGACTCCAAACGTCTCTTTCTTTGAATCGGTAGCCAATAGGAAGGTTTTATCGTAGGGTCACAGCAGCATAGGGGATCCCCAAGCCAATTGGTTCTATATAAAACACCAAGCTGGGAGTGCAAGGAAGTGGCTAAAATCAAGTAAGCTTTGAGCCTCTAGATGTGTGACCTGATTACGTAACCAAAGCAATGACGTGTTTCTTTTCTTTATATAGATTATAGCTTCCCAAAAACGGAAGGCTCGGTACATGATGATCGACTATCCCGCCTTCTCAAGAACAAATCAGACTTCTTAAAAATCAAGAAATGTATCACCGACGAGAATATTCACAAGCACCGTCTTCTGGATATAAGGTTCGGACTTGGCGTGGGTGGTATTCCTTATAAATATGTGCCACCGACCGAAGGTAAAGGGACCTCGGAGTCATGAAAACCGCTGAACTTCGCAAGAGCCCCTCACCAGTGATCGATCAATATGATGAGGATTTGAATGTATATAAAGGAGGTGAGGTTCTAGCTGATGAGCCAAAGGAAATCCCAACTTCTAAGGAGAAATCTTCCTATGGGACTCCGTCACCGATTGAGCCAGTCACTCACGATGAATTGACAGAAGAGTATATATTCGAAGAATTAAACAAAATTCCTCTACCAGCTGACATTTACACGCAAGAAGACTTCGAAGGGGAATCATTCTTTCCCATCTCTGAGGAAGCGAATGTTCTAGTTGGGGGAAAAAGAAAACACATAGACGAGCCAGACTCTGGGCCTTGGTCTGTTGGGGGGGATTATACGGGATGCAAAAATCACTTGCACCACTCGTCACAACACTTCTACACCATCGGTATTCATGATTCTGATACACGTTTGTTTTCTTTGCAGGGAAAATGCCTCGTAAACAATCCTATTCTTATCGCTCTATCCGAGCAAGCAAACCGAGACCCCTTTCTGATCCTGAGCATGCTCGCAGTGACAGTCGAAGGAGAGATTGTTACCGACCTCGTGACTCTTATCAATCTCATTCTACACGATCTCGTTCTCCCTCAAAGCAAGATCCTAGAAAGCCCCACGGTCGTCCAATGCCACCATCGGGGGGTAAGCAACTTCCCAAAGACTTGACTCCTCCGAAAAGTACACCCTCTCATAGCAAGTCTTCCAAGAAACACCATGAGCCGAAAGATGAAAGCAAAGATTCGAACAAGGATTTAGAAAAGGAGAAAATAGCTATTGTCCCCTCTAGCCAGAGCGATTTGGATACTACCGCTGCACAAGATGTTGTCTACACTTTTGAGAATCAGGTCAGGCTGAAGCATTTGCGGAAGCAGTTTCCTGATATTTTCTTCGAAAGGATGATGTTTGTTCCAAATTTTGAACCGGTTCCCGAGGACTGGGATGTAGAAGTCATAGGGCAGGTGAGTCATGTGGCCAAACAATATAGAGCGATGAAGAAGCATGCCACCACTCTTTCTGCTGCCATCCGCCACCTGGAGACGGAAGCAGCCAGAACCAGAGTGAAGATTGATAATTATGGTAGGGCCAGGTGCAGAATGGAAAATGAACTAGATGATACATAAGCTCAGCTCACTTTAGCTCGGCGGGATGCGGAAAATTACAAATCAGAGATAGAGAGTGCTAGGAAGCGTTTTTACATTGAACTCGACTCAAATAGCCAAGAACGTTTGGCTTTGAAAAAAGAAGCGGAGGATATCAGGACAATCAATACTGAATTGAAGACAGCACATGAACATTTTTCCACTGAGAAGGCTTCCTGGGAGAAAGAGAAAGTGAGCTTAAAGGACAGTCTCGCTCTTATTGAAAAAGAGAAATCAGCTTTGAATGATAGCCTTGTCCAAGACGAAGAGCGCGCAGCTCTCACTGAAAGTAATGCTAATAATGCTCTTGAATCAGCCTCCGCCACTGCTAATGAGCTTGGTACAACCAAAAAGAGATAGAGGGTTTCGAAGAACTGCTATTCGACTTCTTTAGCCAAGTTATTAAGACCCGAGACATCTTGTGGAATTAGGATTATCACATTACTTTGGCCAATGTGTGGGATATGATCGCTGAGGGTGAAAAGCATCGATTGAAAACTGAGGAAGTTGATGAAAAAAAGCTCATACAAACTCATCTCAAAGGTGAAGAGCCTGAGGCTTTGGAGATAGGCAGACGTCTGATCCAAGAGGAAATCGAGAAAGAGAGAACAAAACTCAAGGGCAAGGATAAAATTGAGGAAGGCTCTAGCTCGGTTGTGGATCCCAAGGTCTCCAAAACCGAGGAATACAATCCTGATGATCCGTTGATTCCCTCGGCTCCCACCCCCTCAGTTGTCGGAGCTGTTATCACAAATCTGGGCGAGGAGTCGGCTGGAGGTATCTCCATATTCTCTCCATGGTTCATCAAAGCAGTTATAACTTGTCATCGTATCGCGGGACAGACGACTGAGATGACCACATTATCTCTCAAATCACTAACATTTGCTTCTCATGACATAGGTGGCAAGCCGATCGAGAAGGATGCAGAAGAGAAAGCAGAGGCGGAGAAAGTTAGTGTCCCCTCAAGTGCTGGTGCTGAAGTCTTTGAGGTTCCAAAACAAACCGAGGATACAACAAGTGAGAAGGCTATTGTGGCACCTAGCATTGATGCTCCTGCGGATGCCGAAGTTATTGGGACTTTGCAAGACACCGATGGTGATCATAGAGATGAAGAGGATGACGTAGTCATCACAGAAGAAATCAAGGATGACGATAATGAGACCTTGGCTAGTATGCAGGCTAGGAAAGAGAAACAATTGGTTTTGAAGAAGGGGGCAGGACCCTCTATATGTGCCTCCTATCTCAGAAGTCGTTCCCAAAACTGGGTTGGTTATAAGATTCTCTTCCAAATCAATAACTGCACAGCTTGCCTCCCAGCCTTCTAATCCTCCCCAGGAGTCTCTTGTTGATAAGAGGAAGAGGAAGAAGGGTGACCGCTCTGATGCTGATAAGGAGGAATTAAAGAAACAGAATAAGGAGAAGAAATCAAAATCGTCTCCCAAGCGTGAATAAGATGTATTTTTAGCTCATATTCTTGCTTTCAGGCTTTCCACTAGCCAAGAAATGTAGTTGTGAGAATGGCCCTCACTTTTGTTCAGCTTCTTGGTCTTGTAAACCAGCTTTTAGTGAATGAAAATTTGTTTCTTTTGCACCATTGCGTGCCTGCAAATTTAACTTATTGTACTTAGTCATAAACTTTTAGATCCTAACTAAGTTAAAATCGAACCACGAAGCATTGCAACAAAAATCAAGCAACAAAAAATTTCAAAGTTTCTATGACTCCACAAATATGTGTGTGTATATGCCCCCAATCAATCGTTAGTATGCTGCCTGGCCAGGGCTCATTGAGGATTGATTAGAGTCATGTGTGCAGTGTCCCTCATTTTCAGAAATGAGGGGTTCGAGTTATTCGGCGGCATATATTGCTGCGCCTTTATAATTTCCCGATCCTTTGGTTGGGATAGGAATTCTCGTGGCGCTAAGTCTCTAGCACCTTTCTACTCTGCCGATCCTTCAATGGGGTAGAGTTCAAGCTCAGTTCTTAATCTGCTCACCGATCCTTCAGGGGTAGAAGTTCTGGAGGTGCTAAGTCTCTAGCGCCTTTATACTCTCCCGATCCTTCAGCGGGTTAGAGTGCTATCAAGGCGGTTTTATCATGGTACACCTTCATGCCTTGGGGACGTTATCTCTGCGTCCTTTATACTCTCTCTCCAATCTCGAGAGTTAGAGTGCAAGTAATAGTGCGACTTACCTCGCTGCACCTTTTGGAACTTTGGTTATTGCTAGCCTTCCAATTTGATAGGTGGAACTTTGAATTAGGTGTTCGAAATCACTGCATAGTTTATAACAAATCTCAAAATGATAATGTTTGATGTTAGTTAAAAATAAAAGAGCAGATAAGAAACGGTGCAGTAAAGGTAAATGAAACGCGATATTTTTATAGTGGTTCGGTCGAATCATGACCTACGTCCGCTTTATAATCTATTGCTCAAGTAACCAGACTTTTCTAGGCAAGTCGTCTCTTTTTACATGGTCCTAAAAACAAAAGAGTAAAAGTGACAATTTCATGTCAGATAAGGCCGCGGATGCTGGGCATTCCACACTCTGGGGATTTCATCTCCATCCACGGTTGCTAGCTTGAAGGTTCCATTATCAAGCCTTCGTAAAATTGAGTTCGGTTCTTCCCATTTCGGTCCCATATGTACTGGGGGTGGAAAGATGCGTTTAAGAACCAAGTCTCCGGGTTCAAAGGTTCGAGCTCGGACTTTTTTGTTGTAATACCGAGTGACCTGTTGCTTGTGTCTCAAGGCACGTAGATCGTCTTCGTCCCTCTTTTCTTTAACCATATCCAGAGACTCAAGGAGCAGCTCATTGTTGGTCATCGGGTCATAATAAGTGATTCGGTGAGATGGTACTTCTAACTCAACCGGGATGACCGCTTCGGCTCCAAAAGCAAGGGAAAAGGGTGTGTGACCCATTGCTGACTTGTATGTTGTCCTATAGGACCCCATAGTGCTAAGGGTAATTCATCAACCCACATGGCTTTGGCCCGCTTCAATCTTTTCTTCAGAATAGACTTAGTCACTTTGTTTGTCGCCTCGACCTTCCCGTTCGATTGTGGATGTGCCACAGAGGTGTATCTTTTCTCGATATGATACTTCTGGTAGAAATCTCAAAACTCGGTGCTATCAAACTGAGTTCCGTTATTGGTTATGACAACTTTCGGAATCCTGAATTAGCATATAATGTTCATAACGACAAAGTTGATCACTCGCTTAGTTGTGATCGTGGTCAATGGCTTAGCCTTGACCCATTTGGTGAAGTATTCCACGGCCACAATGGCGAATTTTGCTCCGCCCTTAGCTATGGAGAGGCTTCCAATAATATCGATTCCCCAAACAGCAAAAGGCCATGGGCTCATTATTGTCTTTAACTACCGAGGAGGTGCCCTAGGGATCTTAGAAAACTTCTGACACACATCACAACGTTGTGCATACTTGGCTGCATCCTTGTTTACGGTGGGCCAAAAATAGCCATATCGCAATATCTTCTTTGCCAATGTTTGCCCTCTAGTGTGGTCGCCACATTCACCATCGTGGACCTCTTTCAGTACACGATTGATATCGTCATGGGTGATGCACCAAAGGAGGGGCATCGAGAAACCCTGTTTGTACAAGACTTCTCCTTGCAACACATATCGGGAAGCCTTTCGCAGAACTGCACGCCTCTCACTTTCTTTGTTGGAAGCGTTCCATTCATCAAAAAATTCTTTAGAGAGGTCATCCATGACTCCCTCTCGGATTCAATCTCTAGCACCGGATCAATTTCCATCTGATCTACACTAGGGGACTGAAGCACTTCAATCGGGACTAGCTCGGTATCTTCAGGATTATCAGAGCTAGCCATCTTCGCTAACTTGTCTGCCTTTTTATCTCCCGTTCGAGGAATATGAGATATGTTGTGGTGGTCAAAACCGTCCAGCAAATTCTTCACTTTTTCCAAATATGATATCAGCCTTGGACTCTTGGCCTGAAACTTTCTAGTGACCTGGTTCACGAATATCTTGGAATCGCAAAAGATGTCCAGCTTTGTGATCTCCAACTCCTTTGCGAGCTTCAGCCCGACAATTAGAGCTTCGTATTCGGAGTCGTTATTAGTGGTGTGGAACTCCAATCTAAGAGCATAGTATATTAGCCGTTTCTCTGGAGTTTCAAGGACCACTCCAGCACCAGATCGCTTGTCGTTCTTAGCTCCATTAGTGTAAAATTTTCAAGCACTGGGGTCAAGGAGTAGTTTTGGTGTGTCGGCTTCTTTACTTACTACATCATCCTCCGAGAGAGTGAATTCTGCTTTAAAATCTGCCAGTACTTGCCCCTTTATCGACCTTCGGGGCTGGAAGTTCAAATCGAACCGACTTAGCTCAATGTTCCACTTGAGCAGTGTTCCTGATGCTTCTGGCCTTTGCAGAACTTGTTTGAGTGGGTGATCAGTGTACACAGTAATGGGATGAGCCTGGAAATAATGGCGAAGTTTCCTAGATGCGATCAACAAGCTATACGCAAGTTTTTCTATTCTTGGGTAGTTTCGCTTGACTACCGCCAATTTCTTACTCACATAATACACTGGTCTTTGCACCTTATATTCCTCTCTCACTAAGGTTGAACTGATCGCATGGGATGACACTGCTAAGTACACAAACAAATCCTCGTGATCCACGGGCTTAGACAGTATCGCGGGTCTTTCTAGATGATTCAAAAGGTTTTAAAATGCTTCTACACAATCAGGAGTCCATTCGAAATTGTGCTTTCCTTGCTTTATTAATTCAAAAAAAGGAATACATTTGTTTGTAGCTTTGGAGATGAATCTGCTTAGCGCAGCTACTTTCCCTACGAGGCTTTGCACATCTTTGATTTTTCTTGGTTTCTGGACGTCTCTAATTGCCGCAATTTGATCTGGGTTTATCTCAATTCCACGTGAGCTGACGATGAACCCTAGGAATTTTCCAGATGCTACCCCAAATGAGCATTTCAAAGGATTTAGTTTCATCCCATATTTCCGGAGAATCTCAAACATCTCTACTAAATCGGCCGTATGGTCAGATGATTGTCTGGACTTTACCAACATGTCGTCAACGTGTACCTCCATCGTTTTCCCAATTTGGTTGTAGAACATCCTATTCATCAATTGCTGATACATAGCACCGACATTCTTCAGGCCGAAAGGCATCACTACGTAACAGTATAATCCCAGATCAGTAATGAAGTTGGTAATGTCTTGGTCTGGGACATGCATGGGGATTTGGTTGTACCTTGAGTAGGCATCAATAAAAGAAAGAAGCACATGACCCGCCGTTGAATCCACCAGCTGATCAATTCTAGGTAACGGAAAGCTGTCCTTTGGGCAGGCTTTGTTTAGGTCTGAGAAGTCAATGCATGTGCGCCACTTTCCGTTTGCCTTTTTCACCAAAACCGGGTTTGAAATCCAGTCAGGGTATGTCGAATCTTTAATGAACCCATTACTTCTCATCTTTTCAACTTCTTCCTTCAAGGCAAAGGACTTCTCTTGGCCAAGCATTCGCCTTTTCTATTTGACGGGGGGATGCTTCAGGTTGATGCTTAATGAATGACTCATAATTGAGGGAGATATTCCACACATGTCCGCATGGGTCCAAGAGAATACATCCAAGTTAGCTTTCAAGAAATTTGTTAATTCTCTGGCTCGAACAGGGTCCAACTGGGATCCAATCTTAAGGACCATCTCTGGGTCACTATCGTCGATTGGTACATCCACAGTCGTTTCATTGGGAGTCGCCATTCTGCCCCTAGGCTCTTCATCCTCTCTGGGATCTATGTCCACGGGCAACTCTCTGGGCGACTCTCCCAGAGTTACTTTCTTTAGTTGCTACGACATTTCCTCCCTTGGAGGGAAAGAAGCGCCCTTTGTTTCTACATTTTTTCCCTTGCGGAGCAACTTCAGCTCTGCTATGTAGCATGGTCGTGCAACAACTTGATCTCCTCTGACTATACCTACACCGACATCCGTCAGGAACTTCAACAATAAGCACCAGGGTGCGGTGCAGGCCCTGAATCTAGCTAGGGCCGGTCAACCCAAGAAGGCATTGTACAGCGACTCAATATCCAGAACCACGAAGGGGAGGATCCTCACTCTCTGGCATTCTCCTCCCCCAAGGGTTACTAATAGTTCCACGTATCCCATCGGAGCGGTTGAGGCTCCATTAAATCCACGTATCCAACCCTCGCATGGTTTCAAATCCTTTGGCTCGAGTTTCCTTTCGTCGAATGTTTTCTTAAACAGAATGTTAACCAAACTCCTGTTATCCAGTAGAACTTTATGGACTATAGCTGGACCGATGGTGACGGTGATCACTAATGGGTCTTCAGTTGGGGAGTGGACTCCAATATTCTCTCGATCGCGAAATTTGACGTCATCAGACATCGTCTCTTGTTGCTTAATCGGGGCATTATCCTCGGGATTGCTACATTCTCCCACTTCAAAATGATGTTTAGCCGCATTCTCGTACTGATCCATAGCCCTGAAACTGTGCCCTGCCAGATGAAGCCCACCAACTATGGTATTGATAACGATATTTTTTCCTTTTTGCTGAGCTATTGGTTTAGTAGCAGGTTGTCTTTGGTTCGGGGCTTGTGCGGCTTGCCCCCTATCTCTGGCTGTCACCTTATACTCATCGAGTTTTCCTTCCCGGAGTAGCTTTTCAACCACATCTCTCAGATGACGACATTCGTTTATGGTGTGGCCATGAGTTTGGTGGAAAAGGAAAAATTTCCTAGTCTCACGTTCCTTTTCTGTCGAATCTCTCGGAGGAGGCCTCATATACTGGAGGATGTTGTACGTATCCAGGAAGATATTCTCCAATGTATCGTTTAACGGTGTAAAACTCTCAAATGGCCTAGGCCGAGATCTTCTCTGAGAGTCATTCCCTCAATTTCTCTTCCGATTATTGTTATTATTATTCCCCAATTGGCAACCATTGCCTTGATTCTTATTCCCGACATTAACTTCAACCTTTCCTAAGATATCTCCCTTCTGCTTGATGGCCACATTACTTTGGATATCCTCCTTATCAGCAGCCTTCCTCTTTCGGTTGGCGTAAATTTCCTCTCAACGCAAGCAGATGTTGGCCTTTTCGTAAAATATTTCTTTGGTCAACAGTGGTTTAACGGCCAGGTATCTTCCAAACTTAGTATCCTTATCCACTCCGTCAATCAAGGCCATCAAAACAGTTTGTTCATGGGGATCTCTAACCTCCATGACTGCCAGATTGAAGCGATCTAGATAGGACCTTAAAGATTCGTCCGGACGTTGCTTAATGAGGGATAATTCGATGACATTCTTTGATCTCTGAGTGTGCAACTGAAATTGATTCACAAACTATTCGCTTAATTCCCTGAAACTAGAGATCGATCGCGCTAGCAAACGAGTAAACCACATTAACGCCGTTTCCTCCAGAAATATCGGGAATGCCTTACATTTTACAACGTCGGAGGCAGCAGCTGTATTCATGTGCCATGAATATCTCATTAGGTGTTGGACTGGATCCTCCCTTCCTGCATAGCGGTTTATAGGTGGCATGTTGAATTTCCTGGGGAATCGAACCTCTAATATGTCATCCGTGAAGGGCGTATGACTGCGGCCTATACCCCAATCCTCATTTCTTTGTCCGGGGGTTTTCTACCATCACTCGTCTAATCATGGCCTCAACATTTTCATGGGTCAGGGTAGATTCAGGATCAGCACTTCTTGCCCTGCGGCCCTCTCCAGCATTTCTTTGACGTGCTGCTGCAAGGTCTAGGGCCTGAGCAGAACTTCCTTTCCCCCTATTGCCGCGGTCAGTCAAACGACGAGCAGGAGGAATAGGTTGATTTTGAGCAGGATCAATGACGTCTCCATTCCTAGGTGGTTGGACGGGCTCAATTAAGTTACAGTTATTAGTTCCCTGATTAAGCGCCTCTTCTTCTCGAGAAGGAAGTGTCCCAATACGAAGTTGCTCTATGTTCTCAGCCCTTTCTAACGGAGACCATCGCCGGTTTCTTTGAGGTTCTTCAGACGAGGATGTGTGTTCCGAGGAAAAAGGGTGAGCTGGCGGTGGCGAAACCCGCCTTTGAATATCGTCAATTCGTTTGCCTAGGGCAGCAATATTCTGATGCAGCAACGGGCTCTCCCGCCTTTGAGCAACCAATTCATCATTTTGTCTGTCCAATGCTTCAGTTATGCGAGAGAGATCTCCTTCCGTAGTTGGGGCAGAAGGGTTGAACTGGTCATCATCATCTTCTCTTATATGCAAGGAACTCGAGCCAGGTCGAGCAGAAGTACCCGTACGAGCGGAACGAGCCATAATCTCCTTCCCAGGTCGAGTAGTGGTCAGATTGTCATATCGAATCGTGGTCCCCCTAAGCTGATGGCTCGTGGTACCCTGTTGTCGTCGGTTCGTGGTGGTCCCCTGGGTTCGGATCGTGGGAGCATTGGCAGGAAGGAGGGTGGCGTTATCTTGAGAACGAGTCGTTACGCCCTCAGTCATATGGTTCGGGGTACCTCCAGCGGGTTGGATCGCCCCCTCCACGTCACGATCCGGAGAATCAACCTCGACCCGCTCCTGAACGCCGTCGTCCCGAGCTTCATTTATAACTTCGTCGGCCTGCGAAGATCGTACATCCTTGGACTTCTTTCCAGCCATAATACTTTGGATTTGTTGAAATCTTCAAAGATCAAAACAGTGGGGTTTTGGACTGTTTTCTTCGGACCTGACTATCCAAATAATAGAACAACAACCTAATATGCTGAGACTTCATTCTCAGTGAAAGCACCAAAATGTTAGATCCAAAAGTGGGTCTAACACCCAAGTTATCTGAATTGGTAGAGATTTATATCTAGAAATGCAAGAAAACACAGAAAACACACAAGATTTATAGTGGTTCGGCGTTAACGAGCCTACGTCCACTTTATATCTATGATTATACATTAGATTCGAGGACAATCAATGATTTTTCTCTCAATCTCACTTGTACAATGACGATTCACTCAATAATTTCGGACTAAGACTGATAAGAAATTGTAAGATGATAATAATGGTGGAAACAGTACTTAGAACTGCCAAAAGATCCTGAAAATGTCAAGCATAGGGCTATTTATAGCTGATATCTGCAAGTGGATCGTGGTCACACATGGCAAAAATCCCGAGGATCTCGGACTGGTTCGTAGTTTGATGGAGAAATGGTCAATATGACAGTTGTAGACAGGTTTCCTTAGATCCTGTATTTTCGGATCGTGGAAGTCCAAGTCGCTGCTTTCACTCTCTGGCTTTTGGGATCGGATCATGGAAGACTAGGTCGCTGCTTTCACTCTTTCGCTTCTAGGATCGGATCGTGGAGAACTGGCGTGGAGGGATCAGATCGTGATAGGGATTCACAATCGTTGACGGGCGCCACGAGTCGAGGAGGACAATGTGACCACGATCGAGTGTTTAAGAGTTTTGAAATGCGAGGCTTCATATTTCTTTTGTGTATGAACCTTGGTGGCATGGTCCAAAATCTAGCCAACACATACTAACCTTTGTTGTTGGTAGCTGGAAAGGTAAGTTGACGCAGCAGTAAATTTAATGATTATTCGGGGTAATTAGGACATAACCGGCTTTTGCCCCTTACACGTTTGAAGCCCCATCTACATAAAGCTGCCAAGAAAGTGGTTTACTCTTGCCATCCTCTTTTATGATCTCGACTCCTAAACTAATGTTTGGTGAAAAAAATTAGCTATTGGTTGCCCTTTGGTTGTTTTTGGTTCATAGAATATATCATTTTGGATGTGTTCTATTGCACATTTTATTTATATTCCTACAAGACTTACAAAATGCTTGCTAGAGTAGTTGATTCGTTACGACTTTTATTAGAGGAGCATAAATGCACGGCTGAAATTTCCTAACTGTAAACTCTTCAGTATGTGCACTTTTTTCAATTACTTGGCAGTTCCTTTCAGTTGGGCATAATTGTATGCTTACATAATGCATAGTCCTTTAGATCCCTCTATGAAATGAATCTCTCCACCTAGGTTTACATAATATCAGAGGGAAACTCCAATTATTTTGTATGTTTTCAAAGGAATTCTGACATTCATCCTCCCTTTTAAAAGTTATATACATCTTAAGCAGGTAGAAGAAGGTCACACATTTGTCAATTCACCGATTTATGAATCCATTTAAGGCATACTTTCCAATTTAAACATTCAATTTGTTCCTATTGATTGGAACCTTCATAGGATGCCTATGATTTTTTAATAGTATATAATTTGATTGGTACAACATATACCTCCGGTTAGCCCTATCTACTTAGCGAACATTTGGTTTTAGGGCGTTACTCTGTATCAGAAAGGTCCCATGTTAACATCGAAACTGGTCTTCTCCTCGTTAAGCTGGAATATCGAGATTTGGTTAAACCAAGAATAAGCGTCCGCTAATAAAAGTGTTTAACGCCCAATATTTTCATCTACTAGATGATCAGTTCTTGAAAAGGGGAAGAAATCCTTTGGATAAACATTCTTTAGGTCGATAAAGTCCATGAAAGTCCTCTATTCCCTATTTTATTTCTTTACTGAAACTAGGTGACCAATCCACTTTGAATAATTTGTATTTTGGATGAAGTTGTTCTTTAATAACATCTCGACTTCTTCTTGTAGGGCATCACATTGGTTCCTATCTAAATGTAATTTCTTTTTTCTCATAGGGTAAACTCTAAATATATATATAACCAATAACAAAAATTAAGCCATTAAGGGACTAACTCCTACTATACAACCATGCGTCCAAGGGAAAACACCTTGGTTAGGTTGAAGGATGAAAACCAGTACTTCCAAATAAATGGTTGACAATAAGTTTGTTTTTTTTAACTATTTTGGACTTGTCATTTTCATCAAGGGTACTTCCTCCAAAAAATTGTTTTTGTGGCTATTCTAGCTTCTTGTTTTAAATCAATGTCAAGTTCAATTTCATCCTCTTTCGTTCTTTCTTTTACAACATATACCATTTTCCCTTTTTCCTAGAAGATCTATTACTTTATTCTCACTCCATCTTATTGTATTTTTTATGATAGTCTAAGATGTGAAATAACTCCCTAATAATTAATTCCCCTTTTCCTGGTGTGTAACACCCCGTATTTTCTATTAACGTTATAATAATGAATCCAAGAATAATTAATTTAAAATGTGAGAATTAAGGGAAATGGGTTACGCCATTGTGTTCGTCTCGCAATTCTGGTTGAGATAGAGTCCGAGTTTGCGTAAATTGGACTTTGTATGAAGAAGTTATGGCTGTCAGAAGTTTCAGAAATTCAAATAAATTCAAACAGCTCGAAAAATAAGTTCAAATTCAAATCAGAAGTCAGAAGCGAGCTGGGCGGGAAAATTCCCGCCTAGGCAGGTAGACCAGGGGGTCGACCCTAGTGTCGACCTTCCCCCCTAGAGGTCGACCTTAGGGTCGACCTGGGGGTCGACCTGGCCCCCGGCCAGATCTGAAATTTGAACGACTGATGACGTGCTGCTGAGTCACTAGGGTTTCTGGATGGTCCTGATCTGGTATGAGTGGCTGTGATTGACCCTAGGTTCATCCGATGGCTATAATTAAACTGGAATTCTATATAAACAACTCAATGCTCAACCTAAAAACACACAGAAAAATAATCCTAGAACTAAAATGCCGTCAGTAGAGAACTTGGAGTAGATGTCACCATTTTCAATTCAAAGACGAGTTAACAGCTTACATCTAAAATCAAATTAAAACTAGACTAATTCAACGATCTTCATCAAAGGCGCGCATCTCCAATTTCAGAATTCAGATTTCAGAATGCAAGAATTCCTTTTTAGTTTGTAAGTTGGTTATTACGCAGATTTAAACATTCTTTCGATTGAATCATGACATGTTGTAATTGGGATATAGAATGATGCTTATGTATAAGATTTGATTCTCGTTTATCTTAAAATATCGTTGTAATTAATCATGTCTATATGCTTGTGGCGATGAACATGTTGTATATTTCATGTCTATATGCTTGTGGCGATGAACATGTTGTATATTAATCATGTCTATATGCTTGTGGTGATGAACATATTGTATGTTATTGAAATCTATTATGATTTGGGAAATGGATTTATTTTGCCAATTAAATGGTAAAACATGTCATGTTATAAATTGGTGGTTATTTGCAAGTTTGTGATCTAAAACACATTCTTATACGTTAGATCTACACTCATGTATATTCATGTTAGGTTGAATCTAATTATGTTGTAAAAGTGGAATTTTAGTCCTCTTATGTTTTTAACATCATGCTAAATTGTGATTAAAAATGATTATAATAGCTTTCTTATGTTTTGACATACATAAGATTGTATGCTCAGTTGTGGGTTAAAACTGTGATTATATGTTAAACCTCCATGCTAGACCTTTGTCAAGTTTACATGACCATTAGACCCAACATAGTCACAAGTTCACCTTAACCCATTTAATTAAAGTTAGTGATACCTCTATGCCAAGTTACACATGACAAGTTGAAATGTATGTAATTTTATGTTTATTTCATGTCTTTTGTTTACTACCCCTTTCTTGTTTATGGGTCGGCTAATTTACTTGCCCAACATTTTATGTGATTTATGCGTACGTTCCATGGGGGTAGTGATGGGAAATATGAAAATTCATGGCATATATTTGTTCATTAAATGGTATATTTGATATACCATTTATGTTGAGCATAATCAAAGGTTAATTATGGCGTGATTAAATTAAATTTAATCCACATAAAGAAATTTGACATATATAGAAAAATATGAATTTAGAAAAGACGAATATGCATAACCTGAGGTTAGACTGAGTTGTGGTGTAAATCTATCCGGAACCGACCAACATATCCAGTGACCACAACAAGACCTGTCTAATGTGGGTGGTTAGTGCATCAAGCCCAAAAAGAACCCGAGGTTAGACTGAGTTGTGGTGTAAATCTGCCCGGAACTGACTGTCACATCCATTGACCACAACAAGACCTGTCTAATGTCAGTGGTCGGTGCTTTAACAAATTAAAGGTAATTCAGGATTGGTAGGGTTAAGTAAATTAGGAAACCACTTAACCGTTTCAACATGTTAACTAAACGAATGGGCGGGGTTAGGTAAACTTGGACACTTAACCAAATAAACATACCCTGAAACTAGGCAGGATGGGGCACTATTACTAGGATGAATTATAAGCAGTCAAAACATCGGCAGTTGGTGGGCCAGTGTAGGTTCCGATGGAGTATGGGCGTGCACGTACTCCAGAGTGGAAAAATCAGGCACTGGGCATCAGTAGTGTACACTGTGCATCTTGATTCGCATCGGCTTGCCACCAGAGGGACTGATACACCCCATGGTGGGACCAGCACAGGTAGCTACAGTCAAGAGGGGCCGAATGACAAATGATATGAATGAATGCGAGTAGGAGTCGATCATTAAGGGGATCGTTTGTTATAAACACATGGGGCTGGTTGAACCAATGGTTAAGTAGGTGCAGAGACTATAGTAATGGGTGCGATCACATGTTCCTCTTATCTTATATTAGGGTATTGTCCTATGTTCTATTATCACTGTCATGATCCCATTTCTTGTTTAAATACTAGTAATCACTTAACTTACCAGACATATTGTCTGACCCATTTTCTCTCGTCCTCTTTTGTCCCCCCCACCAGGGTCCATAGGGAGGGAATATTGCAGCTTAATCAGACTCTTTGCAAGCTTCAAGAAAGTAGATGTATGATTTGGACTCCCTCCTACCTTGGCTATGGCTCTTGGACATTATCCTTGGGGATTTATGCATTTTTACTTTTGGTTTCTACTTCTTTATTGAATAATCAAGACAGAAATTATGGTGTAATGTTTTAAAGTTATTTTGAGACAATTTAATGTAATGCTTTTGTATTGAACTACGTATGTAATATATATTTGAGTTCTGCTGCTTAAATTTATCTGTCTTGTAAATTTTTCTGTGTCTTGTACCTATAACCCTCTACCAAAATTAAGGCATTCCCTTTGTGAGTGACCTTAACGGAGGTGGGGTGTTTCACTTGGTATCAGAGCAAAGGTTTACCAGATAAAATAAGAATTTTGAAAACTATTTTCAAAAGAAATATAAAGCATTTTACAAGGAAAAGTGTTGTTTTAAATTTAAAAAGGCATATTCCCCAAAGCTATATGCACTGTCTTTCTATCCTTCTTTTTGAATCTTTTCTTTTTCATTTCAGCATGTCTGGGAGTCTTAACCTTCCAGAGGGTGTATCGATACCTGGCTGGTTCAGGAGGTACTTAGAGGCTAGGGCCAATGACGTAGGCCCAGCAGATATTCCTCCTCTAGCTGCAGCAGTTCCTCCTCCCCCTCCTCCTCCTCGTGCAAATGCTTTCTCAAAGATTTGTAGGGACTTTAGGGATATGGGTGGAAAAGATTTCAAGGGAACTGAATCATTCGTAGAAGCAAGGAATTGGCTCAAAGAAACCAAGGATCTGTTCTTTATCTTCGAGGTGGACGATAGGTAGAAGATACAGTTAGCTATATGGTTGCTCAGATATGAAGCTTCCTATTGGTGGGAAGTCACTAAAGCTGAAAGACCAGTTGAAACATGGATGGATTTCAGAATAAGGTTTGAGATGAAATTCCTCTTACAAGCTAAACGAAGTTTACAGCTGGAAAAGTTCTTGTCTCTTAAGCAAGGAAGTTTGACGGTCAAGGAGTACGTCAATCAATTCAATCAGCTGGCCCGATTTAGACTGAACTTAGTGAATACTCCTCATAAGAAGGCTCTCCGTTTTGTCAAGGGATTGAATGAGCCGCTTCACAGCTTGGCTATGACTCATATACCTATGGCGGCTACTTACGAGAGGTTAGTGGACATGGCACTCTTACATGAGGAAGACAAGGGCAAGAATGAGGCAAAAGCGGAAGTGCCTCAAGATAAGAAGGGGGAAGGGTCGCAGAACAAGAAGGCTGATTCAAAGAAAGAGGGAAGAACAACAAACCCCGTGAAAAGAAAAAGTGTAATTTCTGTGGCATTCCCGGGCATCTGATCAAAGACTGCAAGAAGAAGAAAAGGAAGATGGTTGGTTGTTTCCACTGTGGTGAGACAGGACACATGGCTAGGTCCTGCCCAAGGAAGCAAGGGCAGGGAGTTGGACCTTCTTCTGGAGGACAAGTTCACACTCTCACGGCACCTCCGCAAGAACGAGGTAAAAATATTTCTATCGAAAGTTTAGTCTATCTTTTTGATCATCCTATTCGTACACTATTTGATTCTGGCGCATCACACTCTTTTATATCTACTTCTTTAGTGGAATCTTTGCACCTAAACACCAGTATAGTAGAGGATCCCTTGGTTATTTCAAATCCAATTGGGGGCTCAGCCTATTTGTCAATGGTTTGTATGGATTTGAAAATATCTATACTAAGCATTGTGTTTAGATGTAATGCCTTTGTTTTGGGCTTCACGGGCTATGGGTTGATTCTAGGCATGGACTGGCTATCCAGTAATGGTGTCGTCCTCGATTGTGAAAAGAGAGTGGTTAGACTCATGACTCGCCTCAGTAACATTCTCAAAATTTCTTATAATCCCATGAACTCCGTCATGCTTAGTTATCTAGAATCTCTTGATGCATCTGTTGAGAACTTGCAGTCTGTAAGGGTGGTCCATGAATACTCGGATGTGTTTGAAGAGGTAAAGGGCTTACCTTCGAAGCGGGAGATAGACTTCCGCATACACCTCGTTGACAATGCAAAGCCCATTACTTTACCCGTTAGGCACATGGCCCCGAGGGAGAGAAAGGAGCTCAGCAAGCAAATCAAAGAGCTGCTTGAAAAAGGGTTCATAAGACGGAGTATTTCTGAATGGGGTGCTCCGGTAGTGTTCCCAACCAAAGCTGATGGTTCGCTTCGCCTGTGCGTTGATTATACAGAGCTAAACAAGCTGACTAAGAAGAATAGACACCCACTCCCCAGAATAGATGATTTGTTTGATCAGCTTGTAGGTGCGTCGGTTTTCTCATAATTAGATTTAGCTACCGGGTTTCATCAGCTAAGAGTGGCTGAAGACAGCATTGATAGGACCGCGTTCAGAACTCCCTATGGTTTCTTCGAGTTGCTTGTCATTCCCTTCAGCTTGACAAACGCACCCGCTTACTTCGTTGATTTAATGAGCAAGGTGCTCTGAGAGTTCCTCAATAAGTTTGTGGTGGTCTTCGTAGACGATATTTTGATCTTCTCAAAGAATAAGGAAGAGCATGCTCAGCATCTAAAGGAAGTCATGGATACTCTCCGTGCACATCAGTTGAAAGCTAAATTCTCCAAATTCCATTTCTGGAGAGAAGAAGTTAGGTTCCTTGGGCACATGGTGTCCAAAGAGGGGATAGCTGTGGACCCCGCGAAAGTGGTTGTTGTGCAAGATTGGAAGGTTCCTCGAAACGCAACCGAAGTACGAAGCTTTCTCGAGCTAGCAGGCTTTTATAGAAAGTTCATCAAAGATTTTGCAAAAATCTCAGCTCCACTAGAAAGATTGACAAAGAAGAACCTAGCTTTCAATTGGGATTTGGATTGCGATATTGCTTTCCAACGTTTGAAAAGGGCTCTAACAACAGCCCCAGTTCTGACATTGCCTGATGGGAGCAAAATGTTTACAGTATACGCAGCTGCATGCGGAACGGGACTAGGCGCTATTCTGATGCAAGAATGGAAGGTAGTGGCTTATGGTGGAAGACAGTTGAAAGTACATGAGAAAAACTACCCAACCCACGACCTAGAGTTGGCAGCCATCATTTTTGCGCTTAAGTCTTGGCGCCATTATCTCCTAGGTGAGAAATTTGAACTGTATACTGACCATAAATCGTTGAAATACCTATTCTCGCAGAAAGATCTCAACTTGAGGCAACAAAGGTGGACGGAGTTTTTTGCCTCGTACGATCTTGAGATTTCCTACACTCCTGGCAATGGCAATGCAGTAGAAAACGCCTTGAGTAGAAGGAAACTGACATTAAGCCCTCTCTTTGTGGAAAGGCAAAGCTTGGAGTTCATAGCAAGCTTTAACTTCAGACCCTCCACTGACTTTGTACCTGGATTGCTAGCAACGTTAGAAGTGCGGCCAACTCTATTAGACTGAATCGGAGCCGCGCAAAGAGAAGACCCTCAGCTAGTCGATGTGATGGACAAGTTAATTAGGGGTGAGACTTCTAGTCACCTCAATAGATACTCCATGGATGCCAAGGGCTGGTTGAGACGAGATGGAAGACTATGTGTCCCACAAGCAAGGGGTTTGGTAAAGACGGTTCTAGAAGAGGCACACCACTCCAAGCTGACTATGCACCCAGGCGGAGACAAAATGTATAAAGATATCAAAAGAGTTTTCTTTTGGAATGGCATGAAGTGAAATGTAGCTGAATTTGTTTCTAAGTGTTTAATATGCCAACAAGTCAAGGCGGAGCAGAAGAAGCCTGGTGGTTTGCTCCATCCTCTAGAGGTCCCACAGTGGAAATGGGATAGCATCTCGATGGATTTTATAGATGGGTTTCCTAGGTCAAGAAGGGGCAATACCAGCATTTGGGTGATAGTGGATAGGCTCACAAAAAGTGCCCACTTTATACCCATCAAGAGTAGAAGGACTGCCTCATCTCTAGCATCCATATATCTTAAGGAGATAGTTCGACTCCATGAGATACCCTCTAGCATAGTGAGTGACTGAGACCCTATCTTCACCAGCGAGTTTTGGAAGAGTTTACAAGAAGCTGTAGGCACATAGTTATGCTTAAGCGTGGCCTATCATCCTCAAACTGATGGCCAGACGAAAAGAGTCAACAGAGTATTAGAAGACCTCCTGAGGTTATGCATTATTGATTTCGGAGGAACATGGGAGGATCATCTACCTTTGGTGGAATTCGCTTACAACAATAGCTACCAAGCCACCATAGGCATGGCACCTTTCGAAGCTTTATATGGAAGACCATGCAGGTCACCAACTTGCTGGTGGGAGTCCACAGACAAGCTCATACTTGGACCAGACATGATTAGGGAAACTTCAGAGAAAGTGGACTTGATACGAAGAAGAATGAAGAATTCCCAAGATAGATAGAATTCCTACGCAGACAAAAGAAGAACCTACCTTGAGTTCGAAGTTGGAGACAAAGTGTTCCTTAAAGTATCTCCTTTAGGGAACGTCGTTTGCTTTGGATCCGCAGGAAAGTTAGCACCAAGATTTATAGGGCCATTCCCTATCATCGAGAAGATTGGGAAGATGGCTTATAGGGACAGCTGCCCGAAAGATTGGTCGGGGTTCATAATGTCTTTCATGTCTCTCACCTGCGGAAGTGCTTACACGAGTCTACAGAAGTGGTAGAACCAATACACTAGAGGAAGTTGAAGTTGAACGAGAACCAACTGTGAGGAGAGTTCCAACCCGTATCTTGGGAACATAGGTCAAAAAGCTACGTAATCGGGAAGTTAAACTCGTCAAAGTTCAATGGAGCGACACCGAGGAAGATGCGACTTGGGAAACTGAGGACAGAATACACGCAACCTACCCTTTTCTTTTTGAGGGTACGTCTTTAATCTCTTTTTCCTCAAGTTTATGTTCGTATCTATCTTTTTAGGTATATCTCCTCGATCCTATCCTTTATCCTTAGGTAGGAACCCATTTGGATATAAACATGTAATTGAAACATGTTATGATTGATGGTTGCAAGTGGTTGCTAGTGGATGCATATACGCACACATTAGGTATTAGATCAGCTTAGTCACTTCCATATTGCATATGCATATATGTATTAGTCTATGGATTAAAACTTGATGTGTTATCATATGGACGTTACATTTGTTTGATTGATTGTGCACTCATGTAAGAAATTTTGAATAGGAAAAATTGCATTCATAATGGACTCATGGCACTGAACATAATTTGCATTAAGGAGGTCAACTGAATCAGTAGACCGCCTGATTTTGCATTAGATAAGGACATGTACACACACAATGCATATGATCATGAAGCATTAGAAACCTTTTAAGGACAATGGATGCTTGTGTTTGATGGTTGAGTAGATGGGTGATTGGATGGTAGGATATAAGTTCTTCTCGACTTGAAGATTTCGAGGACGAAACCCTAAAAGGAGGGGAGAATGTAACACCCCGTATTTTCTATTAACGTTATAATAACAAATCCTAGAATACTTAATTTAAAATGTGATAATTAAGGGAAATGGGTTACGCCATTGTGTTCGTCTCGGAATTCTGGTTGAGATAGAGTCCAAGTTTGCATAAATTGGACTTCGTATGAAGAAGTTATGGCTGTCAGAAGTTTCAGAATTTCAAATAAATTCAAACAGCTCGAAAAAAGTTCAAATTCGAATCAGAAGTCAGAAGCGGGCTAGGCGGGAAAATTCCCGCCCAGGCAGGTCGACCAGGGGGTCGACCCTAGTGTCGACCTTCCCCCCTAGAGGTCGACTTGGGGGTCGACCTGGCCCCCGGCCAGATCTGAAATTTGAACGAATGATGACGTGCTGCTGAGTCACTAGGGTTTCTGGATGGTCCTGATCTGGTCTGAGTAACTGTGACTAACCCTAGGTTCATCCGACGGCTCTAATTAAACTGGAATTCTATATAAACAACTCAATGCTCAACCTAAAAACACATAGAAAAATAATCCTAGAACTAAAATGTCGTCAGTAGAGAACTTGGAGTAGTCGTCACCGTTTTCAATTCAAAGACGAGTTAAAAGCTTACATCTAAAATCAAATTAAAACTAGTCTAATTCAACGATCTTCATCAAAGGCGCGCATCTCCAATTTCAGAATTCAGATTTCAGAACGCAAGAATTCCTTTTTAGTTTGTAAGTTGGTTATTACGTAGATTTAAACATTCTTTCGATTGAATCATGACATGTTGTAATTGGGATATAGAATGATGCTTATGTATAAGATTTGATTCTCGTTTATCTTAAAGTATCATTGTAATTAATCATGTCTATATGCTTATGGCGATGAACATGTTGTATATTTCATGTCTATATGCTTGTGGCGATGTATATTAATCATGTCTATATGCTTGTGGTGATGAACATATTGTATGTTATTGAAATCTATTATGATTTGGGAAATGGATTTATTTTGCCAATTAAATGGTAAAACATGTCATGTTATAAATTGGTGGTTATTTGCAAGTTTGTGATCTAAAACACATGCTTATATGTTAGATCTACACTCATGTATATTCATGTTAGGTTGAATTTAATTATGTTGTAAAAGTGAAATTATAGTCCTCTTATGTTTTTAACATCATGCTATATTGTGATTAAAAATGATTATAATAACTTTCTTATGTTTTGACATACATAAGATTATATGCTAAGTTGTGGGTTGAAACTGTGATTATATGTTAAGCTTCCATGCTAGACATTTATCAAGTTTACATGACCATTAGACCCAACTTAGTCACCAGTTCACCTTTACCCATTTAATTAAAGTTAGTGATACCTCTATGCCAAGTTACACATGACAAGTTGAAATGTATGTTATTTTATTTGTATTTCGTGTCTCTTGTTTATTACCCCTTTCTTGTTTATGGGTTGGGCTAATTTACTAGCCCAACATTTTATGTGATTTATGCGTACGTTCCACGGGGGTAGCGATGGGAAATATGAAAATTCATAGCATAGATTTGTTCATTAAATAGTATATTTGATATACCATTTATGTTGAGCTAATCAAAGGTTAATTATGGCGTGATTAAATTAAATTTAATCCACATAAAGAAATTTGACATATATAGAAAAATATGAATTTAGAAAAGACGAATATGCCTAACCCGAGGTTAGACTGAGTTGTGATGTAAATCTGCCCGGAACCGAGCGGCATATCCAGTGACCACAACAAGACCTGTCTAATGTGGTTGGTTAGTGCATCAAGCCCAAAATGAACCCGAGGTTAGAATGAGTTGTGGTATAAATCTGCTCGGAACCAACCAGCACATCTAGTGACCACATCAAGACCTATCTAATGTGAGTGGTTGGTGCTTTAATAAATTAAAGCTAAGTCAAGATTGGTAGGGTTAAGTAAATTAGGAAAACACTTAACCGATTCAACATGTTAACTAAACGAATGGGTGGGGTTAGGTAAACTTGGACACTTAACAAAATAAACATGTTGATTAGAAAATTCTAGTAACGGGGACCCATTTCAGCAGTAACCCACATAGATGTATCATGGTACCCTGGAACTAGGCAGGGCGGGGCACGATTACTAGGCTGAATTATAAGCGGTCAAAACGTCGGCAGTTGGTGGGCCAGTGTAGGTTCCGACGGAGTATGGGTGTGCACGTACTCCGGAGTGGAAAAATTAGGCACTGGGCATCAGTAGTGTACACTGTGCATCTTGAATCGTGTCGGCTTGCCACCAGAGGGACTGATACACCCCTGGTGGGGCCAACACAGGTAGCTACAGTCAAGCGGGGCCGAATGACACAGGATATGAATGCATGCGAGTAGGAGCCGATCATTAAGGGGATCATTTGTTATAAACACGTGGGGCTGGTTGAACCAATGGTTAAGTAGGTGCAGAGACTATAGTAATGGGTGCGATCACATGTTCCTCTTATCTTATATTAGGGTATTGTCCTATGTCCTGTTATCACTGTCGTGATCCCTTTTCTTGTTTAAATACTAGTAATCACTGAATTTACTAGACATATTGTCTTACCCATTTTCTCTCGTCCTCTTTTCTTCCGTCCCCCCCCCCCCCCCCAAAATGGTCCACAGGGAGGGAATACTGCAGCTTAGTCAGACTCTTTGCAAGCTTCAAGAAAGTAGATGTATGATTTGGTCTCTCTCCTACCTTGGCTATGGCTCTTGGACATTATCCTTGGGGATTTATGCATTTTTACTTTTGGTTTATGCTTCTTTATTGAGTAATCAAGACATAAATTATGGTGTAATGTTTTAAAGTTATTTTGAGACAATTTGATGTAATGCTTTTGTATTGAACTACGTATGCAATAAATATTTGAATTCCGCTGCTTAAATTTATCTATCTTGTAAATTTTTCTGTTTCTTGTAACTATAACCCTCCACCAAAATTAAGGCATTCCCTTTGTGAGTGACCTTAACGGAGGTGGGGTGTTTCATGGTGGGAATAAATATAGTCTCTATCAGCTTCTTTTCGGGTTGAGACTAAAGGTATGACTCTTTAGGGGAAGCAGGCTGGTCGGTTTTATCATTATTCTCATAAAATAAAGCTTTTCTTTTATTAACCATGCTTGAGCTCATAATACAATTGTTAAGAGATTAACGGATCCCCCCGACAAGCCTTTCACCTCCCACAATAGAAAACTTTAAACATTATTTCTTAGTTTATACATATTTGCGCAATGAATCAGGAGGTCGCCTCCAAAAGAAAGCATTGTATAATGAAGTGATATCCATAATGATAAATATGGTCTCAAAGATCATATAATTGGGACCATTTTGAGTCTTAATCATTAAGTTACATTCTCCAAGTGGGATGGTTCCTTCTTCATTAAATCCACGTATGAAGGCCTTGTTGTGGAGAATTTCAACTTAAGACCGCTCAAATCAAAACCCACAGCGCCGCGGAAGAAAAGACTGTGGTAAAAGTGCAAAAACAACCAATCGATATATAAAAAATTCTCAACCCAATCCACAAGCCAATAACAATCACCAAACAAGGGAAATAGTAGAGCATTAATGATTAAATAAATCATATAGAGATTTATAGTGGTTCCACTGATGTCCTGTCCGTGTACATCACTTTGAGAGAGCACCTTTATTACAATCAATAGAAGAGTACAAGAGAATGATTACAGTGATCAAATTCACTAGAAAATTTTGATTTTGTGGAGAAAATAATTGAAGAAGATTAGGGTTGCCAAAACCCGAATTAGAATAAACCTAAATCTAATCTCTTGTTACCCCTTTTTCTGGTACGTGCCTTTTTGGATCTGATGTAGCTTATATGGGAAGAGAATAATATGTAGCAATTGCCCAAATTGCCCCTACTATCTAAAAAAATCAACATATAATGCCTGAAGTCCGAAACAGCCAAAATACTTGATCAAACAATAGCCGTCTGTCCAAATCTGAAAAACATACTTGCTTCAGCATAGACATATGTCAAAATGACAGATGTCTGTTGTAAGTCTTGGGAAAAATTCCCTGATAGCACAGACGTCTGTCACCCCTTATGACAGATGTCTGTCACCCTTTGTGGCAGACATCTGTTGCACCTCCCTATTGAAACCAAACACTTCTTGAATTGCAACTTTTTCCTATAAGCTCCGATTTGCGAACCGTCTTCTCTAACACGAAGCTACTGCCATCCACTTCAATTCTACCATATAGTATCGCAAAATTTAACGCTCCACTTTGATACTATATCCATCACCATCACCTAACCCTATATTACCAAAGCTTCCTCTATCTTCAACCAAGCAAGCTTGAATGCTTCCCCAATGAGCTTTGTCATAGCCACCGCCCATTGCACTCCACCAACGAGTTCAGGCAAAGCCCCCACCCGCAAATGAAATGTTTAAAACATCCAAATCCTAAACTACTCTCACCAAAAGACAAATATAACAAGAAGATAGAACTTCAATCTCTCATCGATACTCTTCTCCATTTATCACCAAGCTTCTCTATCAACTATGCTACCCCGTGGCACCTAGAACCTCTCCAAGAGAATTAAGTTCGAGAAATGCTCAAACTTCCCAACCGGCAATGCCTTAGTGAACATGTTTACCGCGTTATCCATTGTGTGCACTTTCCGAAGGCATACTTGCTTGTCTTAACCCACAGATACTAGAAATGACTCCCTCACTTCAATATGTTTGGTCCGTGAGCTAAATGTCAAATTCTCCACCAAATGGGTAGCACTTTGGCTACCACATTTAACAACAACACAGTCATGTTCAGAACCCAAGTCACACAACAATTGCTTCAAATGGAGTGCTTCTTTTGCGGCCTCCACTGTAGCTATCAACTCCACCTCCATAGTGGATAAAACAACTACGGTTTGCAATATAGATCTCCAACTTATGGCTGTACCTCCAAGAGTAAAGACATATACGGAAGTTGATTTTCTCCGATCCTTATCACTAACATAGTCTGAATCACAGTAACCAACCAACATGCAATTCTTCTTCTCACTAACCTTGAAAACAAGACCATGGGACGCTGTACCTTTCAAGTATCTCAAAATAAGCTTCACTGCTTCCCAATGCGATTTCCTTAGACTAGCCATATACCGAGTAACCACCCCGGCGGTATTTGCAATATCGGGCCTTGTACACACCATGGCATACATCAAACTTCCAACTGCACTAGCATATGGCACCTTTTCCCTATAAGCTTTATCTTCTCCTCGATAGGTGATCCCATACTCAAAAGATTTACATGCAAAGATAAAGGTGTATTTGACGCCTTTGCATCCTCCATGCTAAACTAGCAAATCACTTTTCTAATGTATTCCTTTTGAGTCAATTTCAACTCAAAATGCTTTCGATCCCTTTCAATTTCCATGAGCAAAATCTTCTTTGCTTCTCCAAGGTCTTTCATCCCGAATTCCGCCTTTAACTTCAATTTCAATATGTTATTTTTGCATTGTCCTTAGAAGCACTAGGCATATCATCCACATACAAGATTAAATACACCCAATAATCATTTCCTAACCTCTTGATATATACACAAGCATCTTTGATGCTTCGATGGAAGCCAATTTCAAGTATGAAATGATCAAATCTCTTTTACCATAGCCTAGGTGATTGCTTCAAACCATATAGTGATTTCTTCAACTTGTAAATCAATTTTGACTTACCATCTACAATAAACCCTTCTGGTTGCTCAACATAAATGTCTTCATCCAAGTCACCATGCAAGAAGGTGGTTTTCACATCAAGTTGCTCCAACTCTAATTAGCGAATAGCAACTATGGCAAGTGATATACGGATAGAAGTATGTCTCACAACCGGTGTGAAAATTTCATCATACTCCTTTCCCTTCCTCTATGCAAACCCCTTAGTCACTAGCCTAGTTTTGTATCTTCCATCGTCCTTCACCTTTTATATCCATTTTCACCTAATAACACGGTTTCCTTGAGGAAATGGAACCGACTCCCAAGTCGGGTTCTTTATCAACCATTGCATGTCTTCCTCCATGACACAAATCCACTTCGAGCTATCACTCGAGCTCATGACGTCATCAAGGTCCATCAGCTCATCTTGGACTACATGAAGAGCATAGTCCAAATTCTCCCAAAAGCTAAGATAGCTCCAATCACCATATCTTTCAGGTGGCCTTATAGCACGACGACCAACCTGAGTAGCAACACCAGCATCCAGTCTTCCTTCTGGTCCACCTTGAACTGAATTTTCTCTAGGCTCGTGTACATCACTAATACTACTAGAGGAACCCTATGGACTATGTAATGTAACATCAACCACATTCACCTCGTAAGCTTCTCTAACGACTCTACTCTATCTAGTCCTAAAAGTGTGAATACCTTCCTTCTCCATTGATTCACCATGAACCATCCGGAAATTCCGATGAGTCTTCATTCACCTTGAATATAGCCGACTCATCAAAAGTTACATGACGAGAAACTATAGCCTTTTTCATTTTCGAATTCCAAATCCGATAACCTTGGACTCCATCCATATAGCCAAGAAAATTCCCCTTGAAAGCTCTAGGTGAGAGCTTATCATTCCCTGGATCATGCACATAAATTGGACTGCCAAATACACGAAGATAACTCAAGTCAATGATTTTTCCCTTCCACACTTCCTATGGAATTTTTTATCAATAGTCAAGCATGTAATTCGATTAACAATATGCACCGCGGTTGACAAAGCTTCGTCCCAAAATCCCTTAAACAAACCCAATGTCAATCTCAAGCATCAAGCTTTCTCCAGTAGAGTTCGGTTCATTCTCTCCCCTACTCCATTATATTGCGGATCTTCAGGTGTAGTAAAATGCCTCTGAATACCATGATGTTGGCAAAATTCCTGAAACTCTTCTGAAACATACTCATCGCCATTGTTAGACCTAAGAACCTTCAAAGTCTTTCCACTTCATTCTCAATAAGAGCCTTCCATTCATTGAACTTTGCAAATGCCTCCGACTTGTACTTCATTACATACACCCAAACCTTCCAAGAAAAATCATCAATGAAAGAAATATAATATCTTGCTCCTCCCAAAGAAGCTATAGGCGTCAGTCCCTAGACATCCGTGTGCACATACTGAAGAATCCCCCTTGAATCATGTTTCTCTTCACCGAATGATACTATAATTTGATTCCCCATGATGCATTCCTCGCAAAACTCCAACTTGTTGAAACTCTTACCATCAATCATCTCCTTTCGACGAAGATCATCTAAACTCTTCTCCGAGACATGGCCCAATCTCAAATGCCACAACCGTGTCGCATCAAAGCCACGAGAACTATCAACACCAACATAAGTTTCGCCATTTGCAGTCACTCCTTGAAGAAAATAAATTACACGAGTCCTAATACCCTTCATAACCACAAGCGCACCCTTCGAAACCCTCAAAGCTATCGCTCTCAATGGTGATCTTGCAACCTAAAGAATCCAGCTGTCCCAAAGAGATAAGTGACTTCCGTAGTCCCAGAACACAGCGCACATTAGTGAGAGTGCGAACCACTCCGTCAAACATCCAAATTTGCTCGAATCCAATCCCCTTCGACTTGCAAACTGCACCATTTCTCATAATTGAATTTCCTTCTCGATCAACATAAGAAGAAAAGCAATTCCTATTAGCGTAATGTGATATGAAGCCCCCGAATCAAGCACCCATTCGCTGCCTAAAACACCCGATGCTACGTCCAACAAAACATCTATGCCTCCCTCACCAAAATCTCTCTCCACCGCCTTTGATGAAGATGCTACTTCCTTTTTCCCTTTGTTTGGACAATCATTCTTCCAGTGACTAGGTTTATTGCATATAAAGCACTTGCCGTTTCTTTCCTTTGACTTTCCTCTTCCACTGGGATTTCTAGACCTAGAACTCCCCTGGTTTCCCTTCTTCTTTGACTTCTCCTTCTCTGCAAACAAACCTTGACCATTACGAGCACCACTACTACCATCACTGAGCTCCTTCATCTGATCTCCCAATTCCTCACTAAGAAGACCCGTCTTGACATCATCCAAAGTCAATGTATTCCGACCATAGATCAAACTATTTGAGAACCTAGTATAACGCTCATGCAATGAACACCATCGCTTTTTGCTCCTCCTCAATCTTCAAATATACCGCCTTCATTTTCATTTGCAAATCATCAAACACATTCAAGTGCGCCTTTAGCGACATCCTTCCTTTATCTTATAGGTAAAGAAAGTACGCAACAAGATCAGTCGATTTGTGAGTGACTTCTTCATATACAAGTATACAACACCTCCAACTTGTTCCAATACCCTTAACAGTCGTCTCACCACTAATTTCAGAGATAACATTCTCGCTCATGGCAAGTTGAAGTGTAGTGAATGCCCAATCTTCCATTTCTTCTCCCTCTACATCTAAGAAGTCTACTGGCAATAAATGTATACCAAACACTACCTGATGTACCCGATTCCACCTAAGAACCACTTTCATCTTCCATTGCCATTTTTTAAAATCATTATCGCCATTCCACTTGTCAATAACCAATTGTGAACTAGCAGCCGCATACGAGTCATGTACATAAGGAGCTACACCACTTGGACCAACTTTTGAGGAACTATTTGAATCTGATTCTGGCATTTCTACAACTATCTACCAACACCAATGCTCTGATACCAAATGTTTGGAAAATTTCAACTCAAGACCACTCAAATCAAAACTCCCAGCATCACGGAAGACGAAATCGTGATAAAAGTGCAAAAACAACCAATCGATATATAAAAACTTCTCAACCCAATTCACAAGCCAATCACAATCACAATCACCAAACAAGAGAAATAGTAAAGCAATAACGATAAACTAAATCACATAGGGATTTGTAGTGGTTCGACTGATGTCTTGTCAGTGTACATCCACTTTGAGAGAGAACCTATATTACTATCAATAGAAGAGTACAAGAGATTGATTACAATGATCAAATTCACCAGAAAAAATTGATTTTGTGGAGAAATGAATCGAAGAAGGTCAGGGTTGCCAAAACCCTAATTAGAATAATCCTTGATATAATCTCTTGATTAGCCTCTTTTTCTGGTACGTGCTCTTTTGGATCTGATGTAGCTTATATAGGGAGAGTATAATATGTAGCAATTGCCCAAATTGACCCTAGTATCTTCACAAATCAACATATAGTTCCTGAAGTCTGAAAAAACCGCAATACCCGATCATAGGTCTATCGTGGGGTTGGACAGATGTCTATACAAATCTAGAAAACATACTTGTTTCAGCACAAACGTCTATTGCAAGTCCCGGGAAAATTTCCCTGACAACACAGACGTTTGTCACCCCTTGTGATAGATGTCTGTTGCATCTCCCTGCTGAAACCAAACACTTCTTAAACTGCAACTTTGTTTATAAGCTCCGATTTGCGAACCGTCTTCTCTGACATGTAGCTACTGCCATCCACTTCAATTCTACCATATAGTATTGCAAAATTTAACAGGCATGACTAGCAGTAAGAAAGAATTCGAGCAGCTTTATTTTGTGAAAGCATGTTTAAAGATTATATTAATGACTTATATAGTGTCCACTAAAATCTTTTCCATTTCTAGGATCCTAAATCAGTTTGTAATCACAAGTGAATCATTGTGGATGTGGTAAACACCCCACTTATCACAATCATTTAACGCGAGTATGGGTCTAATCATCTACATCTTTTCAAATCTTGCAGTTTCATACATAGAGGCGTCCTTTCTTTTGGCTTATTGATGTATCTTTTCCAACTTTCATTACTTGTTCCGGCGATGTGTGATCCCCCTAAAATGATACCAGTGGAGTTCCAAGGTGATGGCAGTGATATTTGAATCTACACTTGGGGGTGAATACCTTCCTTAGCAAGTGGAGAAATGACCCCATAGGCGTTCATATTCTTTAAGAATTCCTTTAACATCTTGACCGATGTGTTAGTAGAAGATTTTAGAAATTCACACTCCTTGATGTTATGCCCTTTCTATTGGTGACAGTTGCAATATCTTCCTCCTTAATTCATTTTTGGTTCTTGTCCTCCTTTAGGATGGTATGGAGTATGGACTTGTGTCATAGCATATAACTAGGCATATGAGTGGGTTGAAGTGTAAAATTCTATCATAAAGGATTGTTCGTAAATTTCTTGGCTGAAAGAAACTTTTTGTCTACAATCCCCATTCCCCCAATCATTATTCCTACTTGTACTTTTTGATTCTTCAACTTGGATCTCTCCTTGAGCTCGAAAGAAGAACTCATTTAACAAATAGCATTCTTTCCTTAACAAATCATCCTAAAGCGATGTATTTGTTTATAATCCTAAAGTTATTGCGATTTTATCTAATCTATCATGCTCTTACAATAAGAAGCTACATTATTGAACCTTCGACAATTATCATTAAGGGATTTCCTCTTCCTTGTTTGAAATCTATAAGAAAACTTAATTTAGTATGGGTAATTTTAGAGGCAAAGAACTATGTTAAAAAGATGATAGTCAATTGCTCCTACGAAATTATGGGTTCAATGGATAACTTCAAAATTATTTTAATGTAAGCCCACTAAATTTCTTTGGTAGGAATCTGCATTTAACTTCATTTGAAGCTTGAATAGCCTGCTTTGCATTTGTTGTAAGGCATTGTGATATCTAGGATCAGATATCCCATGATAAGACAACTTTGGGATTCTACATTCGAAAGGCATAGGAGCTCTCATGATTTCTGAAGAGAATGGTGGAACACTTCTAAGCTTCATTTTATCTCTATGGTTAGAGAGATCTTATAACTTTTGTGCCTGGTCTAATAGCTTTATAACTAGACTTCGATTCTCTTTCCACCACCGAAACAAATGGTCTCAATATATTCACTTCGAGTTGCAAATCTATTAGGTCGATTCCACCTGAGATTCATTCATTCAAGGCTTAGAGTATAGTGCTTTTCAAAAGTGTCAACGTCCACGACTTTTATGGTCTCGGCTATTTTAGATGCTTCCATGCCATTATAAATTTGTCTTTCAAGGTATTGTTGATTATCAATAAATTTCTAAAATTACGACTGGACATAAGAAATGTCTCATCTTCTCCAAGTATGGTTGTAATTCTTTTCTCCACTTCAGTGAAAGTACTATTGACTTTGGTATGATAGTTTTCTAAATGTTCAGCCATTTCAAAGAAAAATTCATCATCGCGTGCTAAAATTCTTCACTAGTATAAGTAGGTGTTATATCCTCTTTGCTGACAGTTTGATTGGTATAATCTTGTTAATTTCCTTCATCTAGAGATAATTCTTCAATTTATTCATTTGTGGTTGGGGAGCGAAGAATTTCCTAAGAAAATGGCTTTGATCTCATGATTGAGGATGGTTTTTTGCTGAATATGCTTGAATAAAGAAAGTAGAGATACATTGCTAAGGATACAACATATTCTACAGATCGGTACAACATATTCAATAGTTCGTTCTTTGTTGTACACACGGCCCAAGACCACTATACATTTCTTTCCTTTTTATAAATTATATTCATTACATAATTGTTGCTTGTTTTAAGCTATTGGGCTTCAACCCATCATTTTGTATTATGCCTATATAAACTGTTGTACCTCTTTACATCTTGCATCAATCTATCATCAATAATAATACAACTTATATTTCATTTACAATCTCTCAATCTATCAGAGAATCAAAAGTGGTATCGGAGTCTCATCATAGCTTAATAGCTTACTCATCAACCTCTCTATCATCATACCCTAACAGCTTACCCATCAGCATCTCTATCATCATAGCTTAACAGCTTACCCCTAAGCCTTTCCATCATCATCTAGGCTTCCTGTGTTTCAGCCATAGGAGCAACAATGATCTTGACTTTGTCAAATATCATCATCATGTGCATGTGCCATCCTTGGGCAGCAAGTCAGATTGTTATCTTGATCCTTGTGCCCTGGTTGCAACTCACCATTAGTTTTGTTGTCGCCTAGGCTTGACTTAGACACCGTCCTAGAGCCCAGTAATTGTTCGACGATCAACACAGGTCTGGTTGCATTCTTGAATCCGTTTTCCCTTTGTTTTTCTTCTTAATTCCCTATTTTTTGCACTGCTTATTTGTTTCAAGATAGGTGACGAGGATTCATCACAAATGTTGGTCTCAAGGGTTTCTCGAAATATTCAAGAAGCCACCCTTAACCTGATAAAAGCCATCATTAAGTTGCAAACAAATCTGATCTCTGTTCAGCTGGACGACTCAAACGTTATGGAAATTGCAAATTGAAACAGCCGTTAGAGGATACGGTCTCGAAGATTATATCATAGGAACCAATCAAGTGCCAGCCTAATTCACAAAAGATGATAATAATAACTTAATAGCAAACCAAGAGTAAACAATTCACTAGCGACAAGATAATCTAGTCTGTTCATGGTTGATGTCAATAATCAGTGCAACACTGCTACCACAAATCATCAGATGCAAAACAACACATAATGCACGGGAAGCAGTAGAAAGAAATTTCACCTCGCAGTCATCGACACGTATTCTTCACTTCAAAAGGAAAATAAACAATATAAGAAAGGATAACTTAACAATGAACGAATATCTACTCAAAGTCAAAGGCATCTGTGACCAACTATCCGCTGTTGGCCACAAAAATCAATGGAACTGAACAAATTCTGTCCATTATCAGTGGTCTCGATGAAAGTTATGAAGCTGTTATTTCCATAATATCCTCAGTTGCACCAACACCCACTATTCAGTATGTTTATTCCACCCTTCTGGCTCATGAGTGAAAGATTGAACAAAGAAAAAAACTAATCCAGACCCCAATATCAACTACACAGCTAGCTACAAAGGGAAACAACCAGAAAGGAGCTTTGGACCTAGGAAACAACAACAATACAATTACAATCAGATGGGAGGACAGACAAACAGATACATAGGAATGGGACGCAAGTTAATAACAACAACAACATAATTCGGTGCCAGATATGTGAGAAATATGTTCATAGTGCAAACAAGTGCTACTTCAGATACAATGCTAACTACACCCCGAATCAAAACAACACCAACAACTCAGCCATCAACGTCAACACACGCAAGGACAATTAAAGGGAAGTAGATACTGAAAATACAAAAATTGAAGACATAAACAACGAGTGCTGGTATCCTGGTTCAAGGGAAGAAAATCACGTGAAAAATAATTTATACAACTTGAATCTCGGTAATAAGGAATACAAAAGTACGCTAATGTAATACCCCATATTTTCTACAAATATTAAAGTAACGAATTAAAGAATAATTAATTACAAATGTGAGAAATAGGTGAAACGGGTTGCGCCATTGCATTCGTCTCGAAATTCTTCTTGGAATAGAGTCCAAGTTTTCGAAAATCGAACTTCGTATGAAGAATTTATGGCCCTCGGAACTTTCAGATATTTATATAAAACAATTCAGAAATACCAAGGCAGGTCAACCTGGGGGTCGACCTACCCTTGGCCAGGTCGACCAGGGGGTCGACCTCTCTATATACAGGTCGACCTGGGGGTCGACCACTCCCTCGGGTCAGATCTGAAATCTGACGCTTTTCTTTGTGTTACGATCTGCTGTGTCATTAGGGCTTGTGTGGCAATTTCTGGTTGGTTCTCTTAGGTTTGAATGGATTTGATTTGCTCTAGGTTAATTTGACGGATCCTATTAAATCAAACTTCTATATAAGCAACCTAAATCTAAACCCTAAGCCACAAAAAAATATTCCTAAGATCGTCATGCTGTCAGTACTTAGCCTAGAGTAGCCGCCATTCTTCTTTAACTAGAAAGCAAGTTACGAATTACAAATTAAAATATAATTCAACTAAGATAATTCAACGTCTACAACAAAGGAGAGCTATTCAATTTCAGATTACAGATCCCAGAAAAACAAGACTTTCTTTTCTTTGTAAGTCCTGTTATTATTTAGATGTGAACGATTAAAAGTTGTGATTTGTAATAAAATGAAAACTAGAATAATTCCTAGTTGTAAGATAATGACGATGTTGATGTATGCCTATTCTTGTAACGATTCTATCGTATATGCTTGTGAGATTATTGTGGTTATATGTTGATGTTAAACCAATTGTATATTATGTAAATTTGGTGAATTTTTCATGTTATGTAACATGCAAGTTGTTTAGATCTACATTTAGATCTATGTTTATTGAATCATGCAAGTTGTTTAGATCTACATTTAGATCTATGTTTATTGAATCATGCAAGTTGTTTAGATCTACACTTAGATCTATGTTTATTGAATCATGCAAGTTGTTTAGATCTATGTTTATTGAATCATGTAAGTTGTTTAGATCTACATTTAGATCTATGTTTATTAAATCATGCAAGTTAT
Source organism: Allium sativum (assembly GCA_030737875.1). Classification (NCBI taxonomy): domain Eukaryota; kingdom Viridiplantae; phylum Streptophyta; class Magnoliopsida; order Asparagales; family Amaryllidaceae; genus Allium; species Allium sativum. Next base: position 655,464,247 of record CM060919.1, on the reverse strand, counting down.
TAGGCTAAGACATGTATTATGTTTAGATCTGCATTTAGATCTATGCTTATTGAATCATGCAAGTTGTTAGGCTAAGACATGTATTATGATTAGATTCACATTTAGATCTATGAAAAGTGGATCCAAAATTAAAGCTCATATTTACATGCCTTGTTAAACTTGTGTAAAAACATATGCTTAAGATTCATGTTTGTTGGATCCAAGATAAAAGTTCATATTTACATGCCTTGTTAAACCTGTGTAATTCCATATGTTTAAGATTCATGATTACTAGATCCAAATTAAAGTTTACATTCACATGTCTAGTTGAACTTGTGCAATTCTATATTCTTAAGGTTTATGTTCATTGGACCCAAAATAAAAGTTTGCATTTACATGCCTAGTTGGATTTGGGTAATTTCGTATGTTTAAGACCCATGTTAATTAGATCCAAAAATGCAAGTTCACCTTTATATGGCTAATGGAATTGTGTAGTTCTATGTAAACTCCCATCCATATGCTTATGGTTCATATTGGTTAGGTTCAAAATTGCAAGTTCATAATTAAACATATATTTATTCTATGCCAAATTTATGTGACATATGTTGGATCCATATTATGCTTGTCTTGAATGCTACGTGTCTCTTCCTTTTCCCCTCTTAATTTTGAGTTAGGCTAAATTGCGAAGCCTAACATTCTATGAAATTTATGCGAACGTTTAGCGGCGGTAACGTTGGGAAAAACATGAAGTTAGATGTTATTGGCATATTTTAAACGATTAGTGGCATTGAAATGGTATAATTTATATACCTAAAATTATGAACATGATTTAGAGAGAAATTGGGCATGATTTGAATGACAATAATTTACATATAAATATAGAAGGTAAATATGTAAATTTAGAAAAAGATGAATATGCCTAACCCGTGGTTAGATTGAGTTACGGTGTAAGACTGCCCAAAACCACCTGGCACATCCAGTAACCGTAACAATATATATCTAAATGAGATGTTAGTGCATCAAGCCCAAAAGAACCCGAGGTTAGACTGAGTTAAGGTGTAAAACTGCTCGGACCCGACCGACACATCCAGTAACCGCAACAATTCCTGTCTAATGTGAGTGGTTGGTGCTTTGATGAATGAATTAAAGCTAAGACAGGAATGGTAGGGTTAAGTTAATTAAGGTAACACTTAACCTACATAACATGAATGACTAGGGTTAAGTTAATAGGAAACACTTAACCAGTATAACATGATGAATGGGTAAGGTTAAGTAATAAGAAACACTTAACCAATATAACTTGATTTGTAGTAAGGTTAAGTTAAAACAAGAGGGCAACACTTAACCAATATAACTTGATTTGTGGTAAGGTTAAGTTAAAACAAGAGGGCAACAGTTAACCAATATAACTTGATTTGTGGTAAGGTTAAGTTAAACAAGAGGGCAACATCTAACCAATATAACTTGATTTGTGGTAAGGTTAAGTTAAAACAAGAGGGCAACACTTAACCAATATAACTTGATTTGTGGTAGGGTTAAGTTAACACAAGAAAGCAACACTTAACCAAAGTAACATGACAAGTAGGTGGGTTAAGTTAACTTAAATTGATTGATGACACTTAATCAATACAACATGACGAACACGTGGGGTTGAGTTAACAAAGAATGCTTGACCAATATAACTTGGTGGACGAATGGGGTTAAGTTAATAGGAAACACTTAACCAATTCAACATGATAAGTGAGGAGGGTTAAGTTAATAGGAAAAACATAACCAATATGACAGGATGAATGAGTGGGTTAAGTTAACATGAATGGACAACACTTAACAAATACAACATAATGTACAAGAGGGTTAAGTACATATCGGGTTGGTGGGTAATATTAGTACATATAGGCCCACAAACTTAACCGTTAAATAAACATGCTTGAATCGATGGGAGGGTTAAGTACATATCGGGTTGGTGGGTATATTAGTATATACAGGACCACAAACTTAACCATTAAATAAACATGCTTGAATCGATGGGAGGGTTAAGTACATCTCATGTGAGTGGGTAATATTAGTACATATAGGCCCACAAACTTAACCGTTTAATAAACATGCTTGAATCAGTGGGGTGGTTAAGTACATATCAGGTTGGTTGGTAATATTAGTAAATATAGGCCCACAAACTTAACCAATAAGGAAACCCTAGTAACGGGGACCCATTTCAGCAGTAACCCATATAGATGTATCACGGTACCCTGAACTTGGCAGGGTGGGGCACGATTACTGCGCTGATTGTAAGCGGTCAAAACAGCGGCAGGGGGTACGTCAGTGTAGGTTTCGACGATTTACGGGCGTGCACGTACTCCAGAGTGGGAAAAAGCAGGCACTGGGTACCAGTAGTCATACACTGTGTGTAACAACCCGCATTCTATGTATCTAGGGTCGTAGAATATTAATTTCTTTTTGTATGAAGTTGTATGGTCATATAACTTTGGGAAACTAGAGTCATTTCCCATGTTCATGATTTTTGTCGATTTTTAAATGATCGTTTTGCCCCTAACCGATATTGTTTTGGCCATAACTTTTGATTGGTAAGGAATTTTGACCTGAAACCACTTCCATTAGATTCGTTTGATGGTTTACCTTTCCATAGAGTGGTCACATTAGCCAAACGGACTCACCGTTTGGGAGATATGTCTGAAACAAGTTTCAGATAGTGAAAAACAGCTTAATTGGGCTTAACCGGGTGATTAACAGCTAGGCCCAAAGGTGAATTTCGGGATTAGGGTTATGAGAGGGATGGAAGGGTTAGGAAAATCATTTCATTTCAGTTTTCTCAGCCGCCACAAACCTTCCTTAAGCTCTAGCAATGGCCTCCATCTTCTAAAACACTCTAAAACACTTTTTTTTTGTCATCTCTAATCACATATTAGCCTAATCTACATCAAATCAAGGCGGATTAGCATAAGGATTGGGATAGAGCTGCTGGAACACATAGAGATTGGATCCAAATCAGAGATTATTTCAGATATATAGTTTACTTTGTGGCAAAGGTGATTGATATGCATTGTTTTTCAATAATTACGGCTAATTATGGTAATTAGCGAAGATTAGCAAAATTATAACTCAAAAAAATCTAGAAAATTTTCTAAAATTCTAAAACATCATTTTATGCCTCTGATATGAATTTGGGTTAATTTCGACCAATTTTGCTAATCCTGGAATTTAAGGGATTAAGGGGTGGTTAGTGATAATTAGCGAATTTATGCATGTTAAAAATATGGAAAAATATTTATAAATTCATAAATAATGATTTAGACATCTTTTAGAAAATTTGGCTAGTTTGGATAAGTTTTGCTAATTATATGCTTAAACATGGTTAAGAGGGATTAACGGAAAATATGGGGTTTTTGCTATGTTTGATCCATTTTAACCTATCATATTGATGTTTTGGTGTTTGAGGTCACTTCTACTTGTTGCTATGACTTTGTGGTATGCTTTGTTATTGTTTAGAATAGTTAGGATGGTCGAAAACACCATCGAGAGACGTATAAACAGTCGCAGGAAAGTTGCAGGAAAGTGGTGCAGGCTTTCGGATCGGATCGGATGGATGGGCTCGGATCAGGCAAAGTATCACTGAACCGAACTGTAGCTTAGCACAAAAAAAAAAGAAGAATGGCAAAAAGGAAGGCCACCATGGTTGAACTGGAATCAGATCGGGTTAAGTAAGGGGGACCGGATCAGATCGAGATGAAGAGAAGGGGGACCGGATCGGATCGAGATGGAGAGAAGGGGGGATCGGAACGGTAGAGAAAGGGGGAGCGGATCGGACCATGACTAGGGAGGCCGAACTGAACTGATGCGACGAAGGTACTCCGAACCGAACCAATGCGACGTGAAGATCCCGAACCGAACCGAGATGCATATACATGACCGAACCGATCCAATGTTGACCAATAACCCGAGATGCAAAGGTAGTCCAAATGGGAAGTTTGTACTCAGGATCTAGTTGGGAGCCAATGAGTTCACTTCATGATTGGGCTTTGCTGCGGGACGTGAGCAAAGGGGTTGTCGGTATTCATAACATTGGTTCACCATTGAGAGATGGATAGTGGGCTTGTAGTGATAGTTGTACGGGATTGGATTCCGTTATGACCCAAAGGATTAGGTAACCAAGGTAGTGGATATCGTATGCTTTACACACCGAGTGAGAGATGTGAGGATGGTTGCTATGCTTGATTGTTTGCTATCACTATGACATGCACACCCCCACCCCCGTATTCCTTATACCATATGTTAAAGGCACCTTAGAGGGTTGTACAGTATGTAGTGCTAACTCTTTGGTTGTAGGTCCAGGTTCAGGTATGATTCGATTATACCTGTTATTGTTTTGTTGCTTATCGCTCATACCAGACTTTTTGTCTGACCCAGAGTTTTATGTCTCTTCTTATTACTCTGGGTGCTCACACGAGCAGACTAGATACAGGTTAGCTGGGTATGCACGGGTAGCTGATCTGGAGATGAGCAGGAGGCTTCCACGTATGATATATATAGTATTCTCCCTGTGTTGTTGAAGATCAATGCTTGGGCATTAGTCGTGCATCTTCTACTTTACCTTTCTTTTGTTTTAGAGACAGTAAATTTTGAAAGTTGTAATAAGCTGTATTTGGATTTCCGCTGCTATGTTGGTTTAGTTTTCAGCTTATGCACTCTCTTGCCTGTTTTATGTCAAGATTATGTTATTATTATATTTTGTTCCATGCGCTTGAGACATTCTACAGGTTCCTTGTTAGTTCATTTCCTTCTTCCCTTTCCTTCTGACGACCGTCCCGCGCTAACTGGACATGTGTACAGCGCACTTTTGGAGTAAATGTCACTTGGTATGGGGCGGGCCGTCACATTTGGTATCGGAGCTCTAGGTTGCGAAATTAACCTAGGGAAGTCATCAGGGAGAGTTAGTATACGTATACGAGAGTGCATATTTGTGATTACTTTGGTTTTCAAAAGCTATATATATATACTACTAGTAGTATAAGGATGAAGCCGTACTGCACTAGCACCACTATGGAGATGGTTAATCGTTTTCTCTTTACAGATTGAATGATGAGCCGATACGCAAGAGGTGCCGGTAGGGGAGCTAATAATGGTAATGCCGCTGACATGAGGACGATGTTTACTAACCTCATGAGGGAGATGCTTAGGGATGTTCAGAGGGCAGCTCCCAATGCCGGTAATGGTGGTGGTCCAGTAGTGCAGGCGCCTAGGGCCGATTTCACCAAGTTGTGCAAGGATTACACTAACCTTGGTGGGTAGCCGTTCCACGGAACGGAGTCGGCCACGGATGTTCAGAATTGGTTGGATAGCTGTGATCATATCTTCGACGACTTGGGTATCGAGGATGCGATGAAGAGAAGGCTAGCGTCTCGTCAGCTGCAAGGGCGAGCGATGAATTGGTGGAATGCTATTAAGACAGCCACTCCAGAGGATCAAGTTATTTGGGATCAGTTTAAGGCTCGCTTTAGCGACAAGTTTATCCCAACTACTCAGAAGTCGGAATTGTTTAGGAAGTTCTTAGAGCTTAAGCAGAGTGGTAGGGAAGCCTCGTAGTATATTGCTGAGTTCGATACATTGTCGAAGTATGGATTATCCCTTATCGATACTCCCGAGAAGAAGAACGAGAAGTTTATAATAGGCTTGGATCAGTACTTGGGGGAAAAGCTTATTAACCACATCGATGAGACGTTTAAATCGATTGTGGGGAAAGCATTGAGGTCAGAGAGTCTTTACCCTAAGCCAAAGACTGAGGTTGCTATTGCCTCTGCAGGGGAGCCAAAGCCGCAAGCAGGCGGTGGAGGTAAGAGTAATTCCCAGGACAAGAGGAAACAAGACCAAACCATGGATGGTCAGAATAAGAAAAATAAGAAAGATGGCGAGTGCTTTAGTTGTGGTAAGAAGGGCCACAATGCCAGAGATTGTCGGGAAAATCCTGCGGAAAGGAAGTGCTTTAATTGTGGCCAAGCGGGACATCACAAGAATGAATGTCCACAACCTCCTAGGGAGAAGCAGATCGTGAGAGCATATGCTATCAACGCTGTTTCTTCTTCGTCGAATGCCCCAACTTCGGCGCAGAAGGAAAAAGGTGTCGTTATTCGAGATATGCTTTCTATTTAAGATGTTTTGATCGGGTTTTGTTTGACAAACCTGAGTTAGTTGATAGACCTTTAGTAGTGACGAACCCGATTGGTGGTTCTACTAGCCTCAGTATGATTTACCGTAACGTGGTCTTATCGAGTCATGAATGTATGTTTTTTTGTGATTATTTTGTTTGGGGCTTTACTGGGTTTAGCATTATTTTGGGGAGTCGATCTACTCTAAAGGAATGGGGTGGTATTAGGTACCCACCTAGTGATGGTGGTAACAACTGGAGTTAGGGAAGCTGAGAGGTTATCGTTGTCTCTGGGAGGCAAATGAGTGCTCCAGTGCTTAGTTGTTTCGCTAGTATCACTTCACGTGGATTGTCCGAATTCGAAGGAGATGTTCCTTAGGTGCTTGTCTGATATTGGTTTAGGCCTTTGGGGCTTGTGCTTGGGGAATGTCGAGTTTGACTAGGATGGTTTGCGTGAGGGATAAGTAGTCGTTTTGATTTTCATTAGATGATACCTTGGTTTACTCGAGGAGTGATGGGCAGTTGTGACTGGATAAGACTATTCAATGGTATGGACTGCCCCGTGCTGGACTCGATAAGGTTATGAGATGACTCGACTGCACTCGAGAAGGATGCAAAGTAATGGATTATTTAGGACCCTATGCCGATGTTCTCTTTGGATAGTTGAACTTTGAAGGAATAGGATGAGTTCGTTGATCATGGAAGATGCAACGAAGGTTAGGACGATTCAAGTTGGACTTGAACTCGTAAAAGAAAATAGGTATTCGTTGATCTAGGAGCTGCAACGAATAGGGGGACAACTCATGTTGGACTAGGGTTGGTAGGTAATGGATACTCAAGACTGGGTCTGAGTTTATGGGTAATAGATTGACTCGAGTTGGACTCGAGAAGGTTGCAAGGAATTGGATTGACTCGAGTTGGACTCGAGAGGGCAGCAAGATAATGGATAGACTTGGGTGGGACTCAAGTATTTCAGGCGGACTAAAAGCAGGGGTATCTGGGGACGCCCACTTACCTTGGATCCGTTGGACGTGATCTAGTTATCCTTGGAGGATAAACGTACGTTGGACGTACGGTAGTCCGTTTGGAGGCAGAGTTTCCATTAGTTATTGATGTTGGTTGGACCAGACATATAGGTGTTGACGTATTCATGGCTTTAGCAGGTGATAGATAGGATTTGTTTGATGGATGTTATGGTTGTTGTGTTTGTTCTTACCTTTCTTCTCTTGAGTATCACCTGTGGGATCCTATTGAATGGAAATAGGGTAAGTTCGTTGATCATGGTGATATGACGAGTGTAAGATACTTTACGTTAGACTTGAAGTATGTTGGGCATTGTGGAGCGTCTGTTGTCTTGGAGATTCAGCGGATATAGGAGTTTCAGTTGGACTTGGACTCCTAGGTAGAGTACTTAGATTCATTGGATGAGTCTAGTTCACCTTTGGAAGGTGAATGTATGTTGGACGTATAGTACATATATATGTAGAGTACCTAGATTCATTGGATGAGTCTAGTTCACCTTTGGAAGGTGAATGTACGTTGGACGTACAGTACGGATATAGGTAGAGTACCTAGATTCATTGGATGAGTCTAGTTCACCTTTGGAAGGTGAATGTACGTTGAACGTACAGTACGGATATAGGTAGAGTACCTATATTCATTGGATGAGTCTAGTTCACCTTTGGAAGGTGAATGTACGTTGGACGTACAGTACGGATATAGGTAGAGTACCTAGATTCATTGGATGAGTCTAGTTCACCTTTGGAAGGTGAATGTACGTTGGACGTACAGTACGGATATAGGTAGAGTACCTAGATTCATTGGATGAGTCTAGTTCACCTTTGGAAGGTGAATGTACGTTGGACGTGCAGTATGAATATGGGTAGGGTACCTGGGTTCATTGGATGAATCTAGTTCACCTTTAGAAGGTGAATGTACGTTAAACGTACAGTGTAGATGTTGGTGTAGTGCCAAGGGTCATTGGATGGGTCTAGTCTACCTCTAGGAAGTGAATGTACGTTGGACATGCAATACAAATGTAAGAAGGACTCAAGTTGGACTTGAAAGGACATTTGGAATGTAGTTGAAAATTTGGCATATAGGTTTGGATTACCTAAGAAAATGACAGTATAGACGAATGCCATAGTATCGGACTGGGTGCGATAGCTGATGCATTGAGTAAGAGACGTGCCAGTTTAGAGACTATTTTTCTGGAATGGAAGCAACTAGAGTATATCACGGGATATGACTTCAGACCTAAGTGTGAATTGGATTCAGAAGCGCTAGTAAGCTTGACGATTAGATCGATCTTGATTAAGTGGATTGGTTCCAGTTAGAGGGACGATCCCAATCTATTAGAAGTTACCTCTAGGGTAGAGATGGGAATCGATGGCGAGAGAACGACTGTACTTGGGAAGTAGAGAATGACATAAGAAAGCCGTATCCAAAGCTCTTTGCCTGGTAAGATTTTAGCGGCGATGATTCTTCTCTTGTTAGTAAACCGCTTGTCAGGGCAGAATGGTTCTGTTTGTTTTGCATGTTTGATTGTTGTATATGGTTGGTAGGCATGCGGAATCCTTTGTATGTTTTGGGTTAAGGAGTTTCGGGGATGAAATTTCTTAAGGGGGGGGGGGGGGAGAATGTAACAACCCGCATTCTACGTATCTAGGATCGTAGAATATTTATTTCTTTTTCGTATGAAGTCGTATGGTCGTGTAACTTTGTGAAACAACCATTAGAGTCTTTTCTCATGTTCATGATTTTTGTCGATTTTTAAATGACCGTTTTGCCCCTAGCCGATATTGTTTTGGCCATAACTTTTGATTGGTAAGGAATTTTTACCTAAATCCACTTCCATTAGATTCGTTTGATGGTTTACCTTTCCGTAGAGTGGTCACACTAGCCAAACGGACTCAGCGTTTGGGAGATATGGCTGAAACAAGTTTCAGATAGTGAAAAACAGCTTAACTGGGCTTAACCGGGTGATTAACAACTAGGCCCAAAGGGGAATTTCGGGATTAGGGTTATGAGAGGGCTGGAAGGGTTAGGAAAATCATTTCATTTCAGTTTTCTCAGCCGCCACAAACCTTCCTTAAGCTCTAGCAATGGCCTCCATCTTCTAAAACACTCCAAAACACTTTTTTGTCATCTCTAATCACATATTAGCCTAATCTACATCAAATCAAGGCGGATTAGCATAAGGATTGGGACAAAGCTGCTGGAACACATAGAGATTGGATCCAAATCAGAGATTATTTCAGATCTGTAGTTTACTTTGTGGAAAAGGTGAGTGATTTGCATTGTTTTTCAATAATTACGGCTAATTATGGTAATTAGCGAAGATTAGCAAAATTATAACTCAGAAAAATCTAGAAAAATTTCTAAAATTCTAAAACATCATTTTATGCCTCTGATATGAATTTGGGTTAATTTCGACCAATTTTGCTAATCCCGGAATTTAGGGGATTAAGGGGTGATTAGTGATAATTAGTGAATGTATGCATGTTAAAAATCTGGAAAAATATTTATAAATCCTTAAATAATGATTTAGACATCTGTTAGAAAATTTGGCTAATTTGGATTAGTTTTACTAATTATATGCTTAAACATGGTTAAGAGGGATTAAGAGAAAATATGGGGTTTTGGCTATGTTTGATCCATTTTAACCTATCATATTGATGTTTTGGTGTTTTAGGTCACTTCTACTTGTTGCTATGACTTTGTGGTATGCTTTGTGATTGTTTAGAATAGTTAGAATGGTCGAAAACGCCATCGAGAGGCGTATAAACAGTCGCAGGAAAGTTGCAGGAAAGTGGTGCAGGCTTTCGGATCGGATCAGATGGATAGGCTCGGATCGGGCAAAGTGTAACACCCCGAATTTCAATTAATACTAATGGTTAGTGATTAAAGTATAATTAATCTCAGATAAGAGAATCAGGGGAAACTGGCTGCGTCATTGCGTTCGTCTCGGAAAAATACGCGAAATAGAGTCCGAGTTTGCGTAAAACGGGTACCGTATGAAAGAAATATGGACGAACGAAGTTAGGCAGAAAAACCCGAAACTGGCCAGAAATGCACTGGCGCACTTGTGAAGTGCGCCAGTACAAAATTACACTGGCGCACTTGTGAAGTGCGCCCATGTCGGGACAGAAAACCTGCACAGTTTCTAGAGAGTTCTGTGGTTGGGTGCACCAGTTTGGGGTTTGGGCCTGGTCTTAGGGCTGGTTTCTGGAGAGTTCCGAAATCTAAGGGTCCTAATCTAATCTAGGGTTAATCTAAGGGCCTAAAACACTACCTAATCCTATAAATAAGACCCTAACCTAGCCCTAAATCATCATTAATCTATCATACAACTAAACTATGGCAAAATGCTAGCTCTCATGGCCTCCACTAATTTATGAAGAGGGTTGCAAGCTAATCACTCTCTAATCAACCTCTAATCCCTTCTAAGCATCTTAATCTTCTTCATTTGGAGTGCAAAATTGCTAGTAGTGAGTTTCTATCACTTTGATGATCTTTTGTTAAACTAAGTAGATGAGATGTGATGGGATTTATGGTTTTGTATGTGGATTAATGAGTCTTGAATCATATGATATGATGTTAGCATTAATCTTATGTTTATGCATGTTGAGTATGTAAGTTTATGCAAGTTTAATATGATGTATGTTATGTTTGCATGATGCTAAATATGCAAGTTGTGGGCTATGTGATCATATGCATGTTATGCAAGTTCATGGTGATATGCTATGCAAGTTACATGTATGTTAATATGCAAGATATGCTATGCAAGTTACATGTTTGTTAATATGCAAGTTCATGGTGATATGCTATGCAAGTTACATGTATGTTAATATGCAAGATATGCTATGCAAGTTACATGTTTGTTAATATGCAAGTTACATGTATGTTAATATGCAAGATATGCTATGCAAGTTACATGTTTGTTAATATGCAAGTTACATGTTTGTTAATATGCAAGTTCATGATGACACATTATGCAAGTCTATGGGTTAATATGCAAGTATATTATGCAAGTGAATATGTAAGTTATGTGACATATTATATGCAAGATATGTGACATGTTATACAAGATTATATGCAAGTTATGTGACATATTATGCAAGTTTATATGCAAGTTATGTGTTTGTTAATATGCAAGATGGCACCTTTGAAACATGTTCATTCATATGCAAGTTGACACCTTTTATATGTATTATGTCATGAGAACGAAATTACGTGGGAACGATGGGGTTAATTAAATGCATAAGTTAATAAGATTGTGTGAAATTAATATAATTATGCATAACATAAAATAAAGGAACATAGTATGGGAATTTGCCTATTAAGTTAGGTGTACCCATACTATGTGTTGGGAATTTACCTATTGAGTTAGGTCTACCCCATGGGAATTTACCTATTGAGTTAGGTCTACCCATGTTATGAAAAGCTTAATATTAATTAGGGATAATTAATTTAAATTATGAGGGTGATTAATTAGGTGTAATTAATTGACTAAGACACGAGGTTGGACTCAGTTGTAGCGTAAAACTGCCCGGACCCAACCGGCTTAACCAGTTGCTACAAATGTTAGCCCAATGTGAGAGGTCTTAGGCACAAACTAAATACGTGATTAATGTAAAGACACGAGGTTAGACTCGGTTATGACATAAGGCTGCCCGGACCCAACCGGCTTAACCAGCGGTCATAAAAGACAGTCTAATGTGAGAGGTCTTTACAAAGGTTACGATCTTAATTAATTAATTAAGAAACACTTAACCACATTAGCATGTAGAGGGGCATGAGAGGTTAAGTGGGTGCCTTGGGTGGCATGAGGAAATCTAGTGGTTGCCTTGGGTGGCAATAGGAAAATACGATTAGAATACTTAACCAAAGTGGAAACATGTAATTAAACATGATTAAAGGGTTAAGTGGGATATACTAGAAAAAGGGACAAGCTTAGGTGGGTAGCTTGTGGGAGGCCCATTTCAACCAGTAACCCATACGTATCTTTGTGGGCTCGACCCATGTCGAGGACGGGACACACATACTGGGCTTGACTATAAGAGGCTAAAACGGGTTAGCGGTGGCAACGCAAGTCCAACGGGCTTCATATGCGTGAGTGGGCCCGGGCTGGTAGATAAGCCGTTGTTGCATCGTGTAGATATAAGCCGTGCACCGTTAATTATACCGGGTTGCCACGTTGGGGAATGATACACCCATGGTGGGGCCAGCACGGGTATCTACGTTAGGGAGCCGATCGAATGGGGAGTAGTGTGTACACCTAGTGGATTGTAGGGCCCAGTGGCGTCTACTTGGTCACCTAGGGGTACGCAAGTACTATTAAGTTAATTTTATAAGTCCATGGGTGGGATCAACCTTTAAGTTAGGAACGACTGGTGTGGTGCAGTTTAGTAATTTACCTTAGGAAGGGTAGATGCGTCTTTATCTTTTATCTTAGTTTAGTTGACTGCTTAGTGCAGCCATTAATCCCCATTAGTTACCGTATATCAGTTTATGTCTTCTCTGTTTACTTTAACGATTGTATTGTTAAAGTTATAGGACTCGCTCAGACTTATGTCTGACCCCGTTGTTTTTATCTTTTTCCCAACCCTCAGGTCCTACGGTGGATCCTAGCAGTAGTGGAGCTTGATCGGATTGCTGTTCCAGTCTTTAGGAGCTTGGATAGATGTAAAGCTCCAGTTATCCAGTTATCTTTTCTTTTGTCTTGGCTATTGTATGAGAGTGGGATTATGTACTTCTTTATTTTGATGGATATTGTACTTGACTTTTATTGTGGTTTTATGATGTAACCAGACATGTTTTACTTCCGCTGTTATGAGATGATGTTTTAAAATTTCAAGTACTGTTTATATCTGTCTTGTTGTAATTTTTCTGTTCTATATTCACTAAAAATACTCCACCGATGCTATGGCATTCCCTTAGTGAGTGACCATAGCGGGAGTGGGGTGTTACACGTGGTATCGGAGCTTAAGGTTACCGGAACAAATAAATTTTTTAGAAAAACTATTTTCTAAGGATATTTTTTGAGAAAAAAAAAAGAAAGTATTTTCAAAAACATGTCTTTTAAGAGAAAAGTTTTTGAAAAAGAAAAGCATAATCCCCAATAGCCATATCTTTATCTTTCGGAATCTCCTTTTTGAATCTTTCCTCTTTCGTTTCAGCATGGCTGAAGATCTTAACATCCCGGAAGGTTTAGTTATACCACTATGGTATAGGAGGTTACAAGAGGCTAGGGCCGCGGCTGCGGGTCCAGCCAATGCTACTACACCAGAGACAACCGTTCCTCCTCCTCAGCCTAGAGTGGATAATTTTGCTAAGATTTGTAAGGAGTTCAAGGCTATAGGAGGAAAACCTTTTCTAGGTTCAGAGACCTTCGTAGAGGCTAGAGATTGGCTTAAGGAAGTGGAAGAGTTGCTAGATATCTTTGAAGTGGAAGAGGGAAAGAAAGTCAAGTTGGCGGCTTGGTTAATGAAGGGAGAGGCCTCATTCTGGTGGGAGGTCACTAATGGAGAACGCCCTGTTGACTCTTGGGCAGATTTCAAGCAAAGGTTTGGGGCTAAGTTTCTCTCAAGGGCGGAAGAGAATCTGTTTATGGAGAAGTTCTTGAATTTGAAGCAAGGGAATCTCACGGTGAAAGAATATGTCAACAAATTCAATCAATTAGCAAGGTTTGGCATAGAGTTGGTGAATACACCGGAGAAGAAGGCTTTGAGGTTCGTTAGAGGCTTGAACGAACCATTGCAAGGAATAGCTATGACTCACATTCCTATGGGGGCCACCTTTGAGAAGCTTGTCTACATGGCACTTATGCATGAGGATGATAAGAATTCTAAGGCACCAGAAAAGAAGGGGGATCAGAAGAAACCGCAACAACAGCAACAAGGCAAGGGTGGAAAAGGCAATGGTGACAAAAAGAAGAAGAAGAAGAAGTGCTTCAATTGTGGGACACCAGGCCACCTCAGCAAGGATTGTCGCAAGAAGAAGAAGACCGGTTGCTTTCATTGTGGTGAGGCCGGACATCTTGTGAAGGATTGCCCAAAGAAGGGGCAGAGGACGGGGTCTACCTCAGGAGGTCAGGTGCAAGTTCTTATGGCACCACCTCAGTCAGGGGGGCAAGTTCAGGCTCTCTCAGTTCCACCGATTCAGCAGAGAGGTAGAACTATTTCCGTTGAAAGTCTGGTTTTTCTGTTTGATCATCCAGTTCGTACTTTGTTTGACTCTGGCGCATCGCATTCTTTTATCTCATCATCGTTAGTTGAGTCACTGCACTTAGACACCAGTCTAGTTGATGATCCCTTGGTTGTTTCAAACCCAATTGGGGGCTCTATATATCTGTCTATGATATGTTTGGGTTTGAAGATTTCTATACTTAGCGTTGAGTTTAGATGTGATGCTTTTGTATTGGGCTTCACGGGCTATGGGTTGATTTTGGGCATGGACTGGTTATCCAGTAATGGTGCCGTTCTCGATTGTGAAAGGAGAGTTGTCAGGCTTATGACCCGCTTGGGTAATACTCTCGAGATCTCTTGTAATCCCATGGAATCTGTTTTGCTAAGTTATCTTGAATCGCTCGATGCCTCGGTTGAGAGTTTGCGTTCTGTCAGAGTAGTCCGGGAATATCCGGATGTGTTTGAAGAAGTGAAGGATTTGCCTCCGAAGCGGGAGATAGATTTCAGAATTTATTTGGTGGATAATGCCAAACCAGTGTCTTTGCCAGTGCGCCACATGGCTCCTCGTGAGAGAAGAGAACTTCATAAGCAAGTAGGGGAGTTGCTTGAGAAGGGGTTCATAAGGCGAAGTATATCGGAGTGGGGAGCTCCAGTAGTGTTTGCCACAAAGGCGGATGGGTCCCTCAGACTTTGTGTGGATTATAGAGAACTTAATAAGCTCACAAAGAAGAATAGACACCCATTACCGAGGATAGATGATCTCTTTGATCAGTTGGTTGGCGCCTCAGTGTTTTCGCAGATGGACTTGGCTACAGGGTTTCATCAGTTGAGAGTGGCGGAAGACAGTATAGAGAAGACTGCTTTCCGGACTCCGGATGGTTTTTATGAGTGGCTTGTGATGCCATTTGGGTTGACAAACGCCCCTGCATACTTTGTTGATCTAATGAGTAGAGTGTTCAGAAAGTACCTAAATAAGTTTGTAGTGGTCTTTGTGGATGACATCTTGGTCTTTTCCAAGAGTGAAGAAGAGCATGCCTTACATCTCAGAGAAGTGTTGGAGACTCTTCGAGCACATAGTCTTAAAGCTAAATTCTCTAAATGTCATTTTTGGAGAAGAGAAGTGCGATTCTTAGGGCATGTGGTCTCTAAGGAAGGGATAGCTGTGGATCCCGCAAAGATAGTATCTATCCAGGATTGGAAAGTTCCTAGAAATGTTACCGAAGTAAGAAGTTTCTTGGGGTTGGCAGGATATTATAGGAAGTTCATCAAAGACTTCGCGAAGATATCAGCCCCATTAACCCGCTTGACGAAAAAGAATCTGGTTTTCTCATGGGATGTAGATTGTGATGATGCTTTCCGACGGTTAAAGAGAGCTTTGACCACCGCTCCAGTTTTAGTGCTTCCAGATGGGAGTAAGCCGTTTGTTGTTTATACCGATGCTTGTGGGACAGGATTAGGCGCAGTCTTGATGCAGGAGGGAAGGGTAATAGCCTATGGAGGGAGGCAATTGAGAGTGCATGAGAAGAATTACCCTACCCATGATCTAGAGTTGGCCGCGATTGTTTTCGCACTTAAGTCTTGGCGCCATTATCTTCTTGGTGAGAGATTCGAGTTGTTCACTGACCATAAATCATTGAAGTACTTATTCTCTCAGAAGGATTTAAACTTAAGACAGCAAAGGTGGATGGAGTTCTTAGCATCCTATGATTTCGAGATAGCGTATACCCCTGGCAAGGGTAACGTGGTGGCGGACGCCTTGAGTAGAAAAAGGCTATCTTTGAGTCCATTGTTCGTGGAACGGCGAAGCTTGGAGTTTCTTTCTTTGTTCGACTTCAGACCTTCTGTTGACTTTGTACCTGGTTTGTTGGCATCCTTGGAGGTTAGACCTACTCTCTTGGGACGGATTGGCGAGGCTCAGCGAGACGACCCACAGTTGGTTGAGTTGGTAGAGAAGCTTATAAGGGGGGAGTCGTCCAGCCATTTGGGTAGATACACCATAGATGATAAGGGATGGTTGCATAGAGACGGTAGACTTTGTGTACCGCAAGATGAGGATTTGAAGAAGGCTATTTTGGATGAGGCACATCGTTCAAGAATGACTATTCATCCCGGTGGAGACAAAATGTACCAAGATATGAAGAGAGTTTTCTTCTGGGCCGGTATGAAGAAAGATGTGGCCGAGTATGTGGCTAGATGCTTAGTGTGCCAACAAGTTAAAGCGGAGCAAAGGAAACCCGGTGGGTTGCTACACCCATTGGAAGTTCCACAATGGAAGTGGGATAGTGTCTCAATGGATTTCATCGATGGGTTACCGAGATCGAGGAAGGGCAATACGGGAATTTGGGTTGTGGTAGATAGACTTACCAAGAGTGCCCATTTTATACCCGTAAAGAGTAAGAGGACCGCTCCATGGCTTGCTTCAGTCTATGTTAGAGAGATTGTTAGATTGCATGGTGTACCATCCAGCATTGTGAGTGATCGAGATCCTATCTTCACTAGTGAGTTTTGGAGAAGTTTGCAAGAGGCGGTAGGGACTCAGTTGTGTTTGAGCACCGCATATCATCCTCAGACGGACGGTCAGACCGAGAGGGTGAACCGTATCTTAGAAGATCTCTTGAGGCTTTGTATCTTGGATTTTGGAGGTACATGGGAAGAACATCTTCCTTAGGTGGAGTTCGCATATAATAACAGCTTTCAGTCCAGTATTGGTATGGCTCCTTTCGAAGCTCTTTATGGAAGGCCTTGTCGATCTCCTACATGTTGGTGGGAATCTACGGATAAGATCTTGCTTGGGCCGGATATGGTTAGAGAGACTTCAGAGAAGATTGATTTAATTCGAAGAAGGATGAAAGCAGCGCAAGATAGACAGAAATCATATGCGGATCGGAGAAGGACGGATCTTGAGTTTGAGGTTGGGGACATGGTTTTTGTCAAAGTATCTCCGTTGAGAAATGTGGTTCGCTTTGGGTCCGTTGGGAAGTTAGCACCGAGGTTTGTTGGGCCGTTTCCTATTAAGGAAAGGATTGGACGAATGGCATATAGGGTGGAGTTGCCCGACCGACTTAGTGGTGTTCATGATGTATTCCATGTATCACATTTGAGGAAGTGCTTACATGAGACCGCAGAGGTGGTAGAGCCGAGCTTGCTTAGAGATGTGGAGGTAGAGCGTGATGCGACGATTCGACGAGCTCCTACTCGCATCCTTGGGTCAGAAACTAGGAAGTTGAGGAACAGAGAAGTTCAGCTAGTTAAAGTGCAATGGGGAGATGACGAAAGCAATGCTACTTGGGAGACGGAAGCGAAGATGCGTTCTTTGTATCCATTTCTTTTAGAGAGTATGTCTTTTAACCTCTCCTTTGTCGCTTGTCTAGTACTTATCTTATCTTTAGTATATCCTCTCGTTAGTACCTATGACCTTTAGATAGGGTAAAGCCTATGGTTGAAACATGTGTTTGAAACATGTTATGGTTGATGGATGCATGTGGATGCAATTGTTTTCTAGTGGTTGCTCGTGGATGCATATACACACACATTAGGCACTAGATCGGCTCAGTCACTTCATGTTGCATATCGCACAAATGGATGTGGTAGTTAGATTGATGGATGTATCATGGCTGTGTTATCATATGGATGATGCATTTTTTTTGTATGGTTGTGCACGCATATAGGAATTGTATGTGTCAATAGGGTTTCGCATACATATTGGATGCATGGCACTATCATGGTTTGCATTAAGGAGGTCGACTGAATCAGTAGACCGCCTGATTTTGCATTAGTATACGGACATATACACACACTTTCTGCATATGTTCATACATCATTAGAAGTTTCTAAGGATAATGGTTGCTTGTGGTTGATGGTTTAGTAGATGGTTGTTTGGTTGGTAGGATACGTTCTTCTTGACTTAGAGATTTCGAGGACGAAATCCTTTAAGTAGGGGAGAATGTAACACCCCGAATTTCAATTAATACTAATGGTTAGTGATTAAAGTATAATTAATCTCAGATAAGAGAATCAGGGGAAACGGGCTGCGTCATTGCGTTCGTCTCGGAAAAATACGCGAAATAGAGTCCGGGTTTGCGTAAAACGGGTACCGTATGAAAGAAATATGGACGAACGAAGTTAGGCAGAAAAACCCGAAACTGGCCAGAAATGCACTGGCGCACTTGTGAAGTGCGCCAGTACAAAATTACACTGGCGCACTTGTGAAGTGCGCCCATGTCGGGACAGAAAACCTGCACAGTTTCTAGAGAGTTCTGTGGTTGGGTGCACCAGTTTGGGGTTTGGGCCTGGTCTTAGGGCTGGTTTCTGGAGAGTTCCGAAATCTAAGGGTCCTAATCTAATCTAGGGTTAATCTAAGGGCCTAAAACACTACCTAATCCTATAAATAAGACCCTAACCTAGCCCTAAATCATCATTAATCTATCATACAACTAAACTATGGCAAAATGCTAGCTCTCATGGCCTCCACTAATTTATGAAGAGGGTTGCAAGCTAATCACTCTCTAATCAACCTCTAATCCCTTCTAAGCATCTTAATCTTCTTCATTTGGAGTGCAAAATTGCTAGTAGTGAGTTTCTATCACTTTGATGATCTTTTGTTAAACTAAGTAGATGAGATGTGATGGGATTTATGGTTTTGTATGTGGATTAATGAGTCTTGAATCATATGATATGATGTTAGCATTAATCTTATGTTTATGCATGTTGAGTATGTAAGTTTATGCAAGTTTAATATGATGTATGTTATGTTTGCATGATGCTAAATATGCAAGTTGTGGGCTATGTGATCATATGCATGTTATGCAAGTTCATGGTGATATGCTATGCAAGTTACATGTATGTTAATATGCAAGATATGCTATGCAAGTTACATGTTTGTTAATATGCAAGTTCATGGTGATATGCTATGCAAGTTACATGTATGTTAATATGCAAGATATGCTATGCAAGTTACATGTTTGTTAATATGCAAGTTACATGTATGTTAATATGCAAGATATGCTATGCAAGTTACATGTTTGTTAATATGCAAGTTACATGTTTGTTAATATGCAAGTTCATGATGACACATTATGCAAGTCTATGGGTTAATATGCAAGTATATTATGCAAGTGAATATGTAAGTTATGTGACATATTATATGCAAGATATGTGACATGTTATACAAGATTATATGCAAGTTATGTGACATATTATGCAAGTTTATATGCAAGTTATGTGTTTGTTAATATGCAAGATGGCACCTTTGAAACATGTTCATTCATATGCAAGTTGACACCTTTTATATGTATTATGTCATGAGAACGAAATTACGTGGGAACGATGGGGTTAATTAAATGCATAAGTTAATAAGATTGTGTGAAATTAATATAATTATGCATAACATAAAATAAAGGAACATAGTATGGGAATTTGCCTATTAAGTTAGGTGTACCCATACTATGTGTTGGGAATTTACCTATTGAGTTAGGTCTACCCCATGGGAATTTACCTATTGAGTTAGGTCTACCCATGTTATGAAAAGCTTAATATTAATTAGGGATAATTAATTTAAATTATGAGGGTGATTAATTAGGTGTAATTAATTGACTAAGACACGAGGTTGGACTCAGTTGTAGCGTAAAACTGCCCGGACCCAACCGGCTTAACCAGTTGCTACAAATGTTAGCCCAATGTGAGAGGTCTTAGGCACAAACTAAATACGTGATTAATGTAAAGACACGAGGTTAGACTCGGTTATGACATAAGGCTGCCCGGACCCAACCGGCTTAACCAGCGGTCATAAAAGACAGTCTAATGTGAGAGGTCTTTACAAAGGTTACGATCTTAATTAATTAATTAAGAAACACTTAACCACATTAGCATGTAGAGGGGCATGAGAGGTTAAGTGGGTTCCTTGGGTGGCATGAGGAAATCTAGTGGTTGCCTTGGGTGGCAATAGGAAAATACGATTAGAATACTTAACCAAAGTGGAAACATGTAATTAAACATGATTAAAGGGTTAAGTGGGATATACTAGAAAAAGGGACAAGCTTAGGTGGGTAGCTTGTGGGAGGCCCATTTCAACCAGTAACCCATACGTATCTTTGTGGGCTCGACCCATGTCGAGGACGGGACACGCATACTGGGCTTGACTATAAGAGGCTAAAACGGGTTAGCGGTGGCAACGCAAGTCCAACGGGCTTCATATGCGTGAGTGGGCCCGGGCTGGTAGATAAGCCGTTGTTGCATCGTGTAGATATAAGCCGTGCACCGTTAATTATATCGGGTTGCCACGTTGGGGAATGATACACCCCATGGTGGGGCCAGCACGGGTATCTACGTTAGGGAGCCGATCGAATGGGGAGTAGTGTGTACACCTAGTGGATTGTAGGGCCCAGTGGCGTCTACTTGGTCACCTAGGGGTACGCAAGTACTATTAAGTTAATTTTATAAGTCCATGGGTGGGATCAACCTTTAAGTTAGGAACGACTGGTGTGGTGCAGTTTAGTAATTTACCTTAGGAAGGGTAGATCCGTCTTTATCTTTTATCTTAGTTTAGTTGACTGCTTAGTGCAGCCATTAATCCCCATTAGTTACCGTATATCAGTTTATGTCTTCTCTGTTTACTTTAACGATTGTATTGTTAAAGTTATAGGACTCGCTCAGACTTATGTCTGACCCCGTTGTTTTTATCTTTTTCCCAACCCTCAGGTCCTACGGTGGATCCTAGCAGTAGTGGAGCTTGATCGGATTGCTGTTCCAGTCTTTAGGAGCTTGGATAGATGTAAAGCTCCAGTTATCCAGTTATCTTTTCTTTTGTCTTGGCTATTGTATGAGAGTGGGATTATGTACTTCTTTATTTTGATGGATATTGTACTTGACTTTTATTGTGGTTTTATGATGTAACCAGACATGTTTTACTTCCGCTGTTATGAGATGATGTTTTAAAATTTCAAGTACTGTTTATATCTGTCTTGTTGTAATTTTTCTGTTCTATATTCACTAAAAATACTCCACCGATGCTATGGCATTCCCTTAGTGAGTGACCATAGCGGGAGTGGGGTGTTACACAAAGTATCACCGAATCAAACCGTAGCTTAGCACAAAAAAAAGAAGAATGGCAAAAAGGAAGGCCACCATGGTTGAACTGGAATCAGATCGGGTTAAGTAAGGGGGACCGGATCGAGATGAAGAGAAGGGGGACCGGATCGGATCGAGATGGAGAGAAGGGGGGATCAGAACGGTAGAGAAAGGGGGAGCGGATCGGACCGTGACTAGGGAGGCTGAACCGAACTGATGCGACGAAGGTACTCCGAACCGAACCAATGCAACGTGAAGAACCCGAACCGAACCGAGATGCATATACATGACCGAACCGAACCGATCCGGTATTGACCAATAACCCGACATGCAAAGGTAGTCCAAATGGGAAGTTTGTACTCAGGATCTAGTTGGGAGCCAATGAGTTCACTTCATGATTGGGCTTTGCTGCGGGACGTGTGCAAAGGGGTTGTCGGTATTCATAACTTTGGTTCACCATTGAGAGATGGATACTGGGCTTGTAGTGATAGTTGTACGGGATTGGATTCCGTCATGGCCCAAAGGATGAGGTAACCAAGGTAGTGGATATCGTATGCTTTACGCACCGAGTGAGAGATGTGAGGATGGTTTATATGCTTGATTGTTTGCCATCACTATGACATGCACACCCCCACCCCCGTATTCCTTACACCATATGTTAAAGGCACCTTAGAGGGTTGTACAATATGTAGTACTAACTCTTTGGTTGTAGGTCCAGGTTCAGGTATGATTGGATTATACCTGTTATTGTTTTGTTGCTTATCGCTCATACCAGACTTTTTGTCTGACCCAGAGTTTTATGTCTCTTCTTATTACTCTGGGTGCTCACACGAGCAGACTAGATACAAGTTAGCTGGGTATGCACGGGTAGCTGATCTGGAGACGAGCAGGAGGCTTCCACGTATGATATATATAGTATACTCCCTGTGTTGTTGAAGATCATTGCTTGGGCATTAGTCGTGCATCTTCTACTTTACCTTTCTTTTGTTTTAGAGACAGTAAATTTTGAAAGTTGTAATAAGCTGTATTTGGATTTCCGCTGCTATGTTGGTTTAGTTTTCAGCTTATGCACTGCCTCGCCTCTTTTATGTCAAGATTATGTCATTATTATGTTTTGTTCCATGCGCTGTGAGACATTCTATAGGTTCATTGTTAGTTCATTTCTTTCTTCCCTTTCCTTCTAACGACCGTCCCGCGCTAACTGGACATGTGTACAACGCACTTTTGGAGTAAATGTCAGTTGGTGCGGGGCGGGCCGTCACACTGTGCATCTTGAATCGTGTCGGGTCGCTATCATAAGGATTGATACACCTTATGGTGGGACCAGCACTGAGTATCTACACGCAAGAGAGGGCCGATTTACATTGACACATGGAACGTTAATGCAAGTAAGGAGCCGATCGATAGGGTAGTAAGGGTACATCTAACATGTTCATGGCAATTATGCTGATTGAGGTGGAATCCTCACGATAGATGTACACCTGAAGGCTACCACAATTACGGGGATTGGGATCACGTTATCAGATGATCATTTTATAGATCACAAGTTGGGACACTAGTTAGGTGGTGTAGAGAAGTAAAATGGGTGCGATAGCATATTCAGCCTTATTATGTTATTTCTAGGGTGATGTCCTTGATTCAGTTTATTCATGTCATAACCCTTTTCTTGTTTACATGCTAAATAGTTACTGGACTTACCAGACTCATGTTTGACCCATTTTCTTTCGTCTTCTTTTCTTCCGTTCCCTCCCACTCCCCCCATGTCCGCTGGGAGGGAATACCTCAGCTTAGATGGGATCATTTCCAGCTTGAAGAAAGTAGATGTATTGCTTGGAATCTTTTCCTTGGGCTATGGCTTTGGATACTCTCTTATTGGGGATTTATGCTGCCTTATTGTTGTTTTAATGCTTCTTTATGTTTTAATTCATGACGGAAGTTCTATGTATTGCTTTTAAGTATGATTGAGACAACTGTTGTAAAAGTTTGACTGAACCACATTGTTTATAAAATGAATTTTATTTTCCGCTGCTTTATTTTTCTGTCTTGTAATTATCTGCATCTTTTACCTATAATGCTCCGCCAAAGTTAAGGCATTCCCTTTTGTGAGTGACCTTAACGGAGGTGGGGTGTTACACTTGGTATCAGATCTGAAGGTTACCGGATCAGATAAAAGACTTGAAAAATTATTTTCAAAACGGTTTTAAAAGAAGTTTTTTCAAAAAGAAAAGTTTTGTTTTAAAGGCATATTCCCCAAAAGCCATATGCACTATCTTTTGATCCTCTGTTTGAATCCTTGTTTCCTTCTTTCCCGAGTCTCCGGGGCTCTTGGATTTCTGGGAGGTAACCTCATCGTGGCATGGTTCCGTTGGCTTGATGAGACTACGACACCTGTCAAAAGTCGGAGAAGTGCCCTACTTCCATCTATAGCCACTGTAGTTTCACCTACGGCTAATTTTCTTTCGAGCTTTGTAGGATTTTTCGTGCGATGGAGGCAGCTTTCAAGAGACCTGTCAACAAGTTACACAAGGATGGCGAAGATGAGAATGAGGGAGTTTGGTTAAGGAGCACAACCCAGGGATGAAGAACTCATGGATATAGACTTGGTTCACAAAGAAGGGGAGGAAAGAATAGTAAAACCTAAAAACAAGAGGATGTATCTTTATTATGGTATAACGGGTCGTATAATTAAGGACAAGGGCAAGAACAAATGACAGGATTTTCAAGAGGGAAAATACATGCTCTCACCGCCAGCGTACCTAAGAGAGAGGTAGTAAGGTTTCTGTTGGAAAAAGTTTAGTTTTTCTTCTTGATCATCCTGTTAGTACTCTTTTGATTTAGCTGCTTCACATTCGTTTATATCTGCTTCCATAGTTGCGTCTCTGCACCCTAGTACTTGTATAGTAGAAGATCCCATTATTGTCTCAAATCCAATTTGTGGTTCGGCTCATTTATCTTTGGATTTGAGATGCTTATGTTTCCAGGTTTCATGGGCCATGGGTTGATTCTAGGCATGGATTGGTTAGTTAGTAATTGTGAAAGGAGGGTAGTTAGACTTTCGACTTGCCTCGGGAATACCCTCGAGATTTCATGCGATCCTAAGGGATCAGTTTGTCTTAGCTACCTAGAATCACTTTATGTATCTATCGACGATTTTCGATCCATTGGAGTAGTCCATGAGTACGAAAGATGTTTTGATTAGGGTAGGGGTTTTCCCCCTAAAACTCGAGACAGATTTCCGCATATGTCTAGTTGACAATGCAAATCTCGTTATGCGATCAACGATAGTTTTGGAACAATATTGGCGAGGATAACCAGAGTCGGTTAGGTGCTCAATTGTTTGGTTTTTTTGCTAGTATCATCTCACATAAATTGTCCAAATTCGGAGGAGGTATTCCTTGGGTGCTTGTCTGATATTGGTTTAGGCCTTTGGTGCTTGTACTTGAGGAATGTCGAGTTCGACTAGGATGGTTTGCTTGAGAAATAAATGGTTGTGGCAGGCGCACTAAGTAAGAATGACCCTAAGAAAGGTAAAAAGTACATAGAAACCTTTAGCTTTAGACCCTCAGATTTGTGACATGATGGATAAGCTAAGTAGAAGAGAGACCTCTAATCATCTTAGTATATACACTTGGTATCATGGTTAACACCTGTTTATCTTGGAAATGTAGTTCGACTACATTGGATACCCTCTAGCATAGTAAGTGATCGAGGTTCTATCTTTACTAGTGAGTTTTGGAAATGGAGGTCAAGAAGCTTCGCAACTGTGAAGTTAAATTAGTTAAGTGGAGTGAAGCTCAAGAAGACGCGATGTGGGAGACAGAAGATAAGACACGCGCATCATACCCTTTTTCTTGAGGGTATATCCTTGATCTCTTTTTCTAGGAATTCTATGCATGTTTGTTTCTATCTTTTTTGGAATATCCTCTAGGTCATATCTTCAATCCTTAGGTAGAAGCCAATGGATGTAAACATGTGTTTGAAACATGTTATGATTGGTGGTTGCAAGTGGTTGCTCGTGGATGCATATACACACATTAGGCACTAGATCGGCTCAGTCACTTTCATATTGCATATACATGAGTGAATTTTTATGCATATGAACTGAAACTTGATGTGTTATCATATGGATGTTGCATTTATATGAATGATTGTGCACTCATGTAGAAGTTATAAAGTACGATTAGGTATAATTGCATACATGATGGACTCATGGCACTGACATAATTCGCATTGAGGAGGTCAACTGAATCAGTAGACTGCCTGATTTTGCATTAGATAAGGACATGTACACACACTACGCATATGATCATGAAGGTATTAGAAATCTTTTTAAGGACAATGGATGCCTGTGTTTGATGGTTGAGTAGATGGATGGTAGGATATACATTCTTCTTGACTTGAAGATTTCGGGGACGAAATCCTTTAAGGAGGGGAGAATGTAACACCCAGTATTTTCTGTAAATATTAAAGTAATGAATTAAAGAATAATTAATTACAAATGTAAGAAATAGGTGAAACAGGTTGCGCCATTGCGTTCATCTTGAAATTCTGCTTGGAATAGAGTCTAAGTTTTCGAAAATCGGACTTCGTATGAAGAAGTTATAGCCATCGGAACTTTCAAAAATTTATGTAAAACAATTCAGAAATACCAAGGCAGATCAACCCGGGGGTCGACCTACCCCAGACCAGGTCGACTAAGGGGTCGACCAGGGGGTCGAACTCCGTATATATAGGTCGACCTCCCCCTCGGGTCAGATCTGAAATCTGACGGTTTTCTTTGTGTTATGATCTGTTCTGTCATTAGGGCTTGTGTGGCAAGTTCTAGTTGGTTCTCTTAGGTTTGAATGGCTTTGATTTGCTCTAGGTTAATCTAGCGACTCCTATTAAATCAAACTTCTATATAAGAAACCTAAATCTAAATCCTAAGCCACACAAAAATACTCTTAAGACCGTCATGCTGTTAGTACATAGCCTAGAGTAGCCGCCATTCTTCTTTAACTAGAAAGCAAGTTAGGAATTACAAATCAAAATCTAATTCAACTAAGAGAATTCAACGTCTACAACAAAAGAGAGCTTTCAGAATACAGATCCCAGAAAAACAAGACTTTCTTTTCTTTGTAAGTCCTGTTATTATTTAGATGTGAACGATTAAAAGTTGTGATTCGTAATAAAATGAAAACTAGAATAATTCCTAGTTGTAAGATAATGACGATGCTGATGTATGCCTATTCTTGTAACGATTCTATCGTATATGCTTGTGAGATTATTGTGGTTATATGTTGATGTTAAACCAATCGTATATTATGTAAATTTGGTGACTTTTTCATGTTATGTAACATGCAAGTTGTTTAGATCTACATTTAGATCTATGTTTATTGAATCATGCAAGTTGTTTAGATCTACATTTAGATCTATGTTTATTGAATCATGCAAGTTGTTTAGATCTACATTTAGATCTATGTTTATTAAATCTTGCAAGTTATTAGGCTAAGACATGTATTATGTTTAGATCTACATTTAGATCTATGCTTATTGAATCATACAAGTTGTAAGGCTAAGACATGTATTATGATTAGATTCACATTTAGATCTATGAAAAGTGGATCCAAAATTAAAGCTCATATTTACATGCCTTGTTAAACTTGTGTAAAACCATATGCTTAAGATTCATGTTTGTTGGATCCAAGATAAAAGTTCATATTTAAATGCCTTGTTAAACATGTGTAATTCCATATGTTTAGGATTCATGATTATTGGATCCAAATTAAAGTTTACATTCACATGTCTAGTTGAACTTGTGCAATACTATATGCTTAAGGTTTATGTTCATTGGACCCAAAATAAAAGTTTTCATTTACATGCCTAGTTGGATTTGGGTAATTTCGTATGTTTAAGACCCATGTTAATTAGATCCAAAAATGCAAGTTCACCTTTTTATGACTAATTGGAATTGTGTAGTTCTATGTAAACTCCCATCCATATGCTTATGGTTCATGTTGGGTAGGTTCAAAATTGCAAGTTCATAATTAAACATATATTTATTCTATGCCAAATTTATGTGACATATGTTGGATCCATATTATGCTTGTCTGGAATGCTACGTGTCTTTTCCTTTTCCCCTCTTGATTTTGAGTTAGGCTAAATTGCGAAGCCTAACATTCTATGAAATTTATGCGAACGTTTAGTGGGGGTAATGTTGGAAAAAACATGAAGTTACATGTTATTGGCATATTTTAAATGATTAGTGGCATTGAAATGGTATAATTTATGTACCTAAAATTATGAGCATGATTTAGAGAGAAATTGGGCATGACTTGAATGACAATAATTTACATATAAATATAGAAGGTAAATATGTAAATTTAGAAAAAGACGAATATGCCTAACCCGAGGTTAGATTGAGTTATGGTGTAAGACTGCCCGGAACCGCCCAACACATCCAGCAACCGTAACAATATATATCTAATGTGAGAGGTTAGTGCATCAAGCCCAAAAGAAACTGAGGTTAGACTGAGTTGCGAAGTAAAACTGCCCGAACCCGACCGACACATCCGGTAACCGCAACAATACCTGTTTAATGTGAGTGGTTGGTGCTTTAATGAATGAATTAAAGCTAAGACAGGAATGGTAGGGTTAAGTTAATTAAGGTAACACTTAACCAACATAACATGAATGAATAGGGTTAAGTTAATAGGAAACACTCAACCAGTAAAGCATGTTGAATGGGTAAGGTTAGGTAATAAGAAACACTTAACCAGTATAACTTGATTTGTGGTAAGGTTAAGTTAAAACAAGAGGGCAACACTTAACCAATATAACTTGATTTGTGGTAAGGTCAAGTTAAAACAAGAGGGAAACACTTAACCAATATAACTTGATTTGTGGTAAGGTTAAGTTAAAATAAGAGGGAAACACTTAACCAATATAACTTGATTTGTGGTAAGGTTAAGTTAAAACATGAGGACAACACTTAAACAATATAACTTGATTTGTGGTGGGGTTAAGTTAACACAAGAAGGCAACACTTAACCAAAGTAACATGACAAGTAGGTGGGTTAAGTTAACTTGAATTGATTGATGACACTTAACTAATACAACATGAGGAACATGTGGGGTTGAGTTAACAAAGAACGCTTGACCAATATAACTTGATGGACGAACGGGGTTAAGTTAATCGGAAACACTTAACCAATTCAACATGATAAGTGAGGAAGGTTAAGTTAATAGGAAATACTTAGCCAACATGATAGGATGAATGAGTGGGTTAAGTTAACATGAATGGACAACACTTAACGAATACGACATAATGTACGAGAGGGTTAAGTACATATTGGGTTGGTGAGTAATACTAGTACATATAGGCCGACAAACTTAACCGTTAAATAAACATGCTTGAATCGATGGGAGGGTTAAGTACATATCGGGTTGGTGGGTATATTAGTACATATAGGCCCACAACTTAACCATTAAATAAACATGCTTGAATTGATGGGAGGGTTAAGTACATCTCGTGTAGGTGGGTAATATTAGTACATATAGGCCCACAAACTTAACCGTTTAATAAACATGCTTGAATCAGTGGGAGGGTTAAGTACATATCGGGTTGGTTGGTAATATTAGTAAATATAGGTCCACAAATTTAACCAATAAGGAAACCCTAGTGATGGGGACCCATTTAAGCAGTAACCCATATAGATGTATCACGGTACCCTAAACTAGGCAGGGTGGGGGTACGATTACTGGGCTGATTACAAGCGGTCAAAACAGCGGCAGGGGGTACGTCAATGTAGTTTCCGACGGTTTACGGGCATGCACGTACTCCAGAATGGGAAAAAGCAGGCACTGGGCATCTTGAATCGTGTCGGGTCGCTATCATAAGGATTGATACACCTAATAGTGGGACCAGCACAGAGTATCTACACGCAAGAGAGGGCCGATTGACACAGACACATGGAACATTAATGCAAGTAAGGAGCCGATCGACAGGGTAGTAAGGGTACATCTAACATATTCATGGCAATTATGCTGATTGAGGTGGAATCCTCACGACAGATGTACACCTGAAGGCTACCATAATTACGGGGATTGGGATCACGTTATCAGATGATCATTTTATAGATTACAAGTTGGGACACTAGTTAGGTGGTGCAGAGAAGTAAAATGGGTGCGATAGCATATTCAGCCTTATTATGTTATTTCTAGGGTGATGTCCTAGATTCAGTTTATTCATGTCATAACCCTTTTCTTGTTTACATTCTAAATAGTCACTGGACTTACCAGACTCATGTCTGACCCATTTTCTTCAGTCCCCTCCCCCCCGCCATCCGTAGGGAGGGAATACTTCAGCTTAGATCAGATCATTTCCAGCTTGAAGAAAGTAGATGTATTGCTTGGAATCTTTTCCTTGGGCTACGGCTTTGGATACTCTCTTATTGGGGATTTTTGCCGCCTTACTATTGTTTTAATGCTTCTTTATATTCTAATTCGAGACGGAAGTTCTATGTATTACTTTTAAGTATGATTGAGACAACTGTTGTAAAAACTTGACTGAACCACATTGTTTATAAAATGATTTTTATTTTCCGCTGCTTTATTTGTCTGTCTTGTAATTCATCTACATCTTTTTCCTATAATGCTCCGCCAAAGTTAAGGCATTCCCTTTGTGAGTGACCTTAACGGAGGTGGGGTGTTACACCAAAGCTTACTAGTTAGTAATGGAAATAATGTACACATCACACACAGAGGAAATGCAAGTTCAAATGGACCTAGACCTCTATTTTGAAATAACTTATCATATGTGCCAGAAATTAAAAGAAATTTAATGATGTCTCACAATTTGCCAAAGATAATAACATATTTTTCGAATTCTATCTAGACATATGTCTAGTTAAGGATATACTGACTCAAGAAACCATCTTGCAGTGTAGGGAAAGTAACATGTTGTACAAGTTTCAAACCATGAGTACAAGATGGCCTGAACTTAGCGGTAATTATAGTTCAAATGTTAGCAATATTTCTAATTCCTGTAGTTTCTTTAATCTTTGCCCGAATGTTAACAATGTTTCCAAGTCTTGTAATTATTTTAATCTTTAGCATAATAGGCTAGGGCATCCAAGTACAAAAATTATCAAAGTTGTATGCGATGAGAATAAAATTTCTATTGATGATATTCCAAATAAATATTTGTGTGAATTCTGTCAAATGAGGAAAACCCATAAAATTTCATTTCCACACTATGAAACCACATACACTACACCACTAGAACTAGTTGCTATTGATGTGCGGGGGCCCGCACCCATAACCTCAAATTATGGATACAGATACTACATTTCCTTTTTTGATGTATACTCTAGATTTGTATGGATTTATTTCCTAAAGTCAAGGGCTGAAGTAAACAACATTACCATGCAATTTATAACTACTGCTAAAAACCAAATTGGTCATCAAGTGAGGAAAATTCAAACTGATAGAGGAATAGATTTCCTTCCACAAAACAATTTTTTTTTCAAAGCAAAGGAATTGAACATAGAATTACATGCCCACACACCTCAGAACAAAATGGCTTTATCGAAAGAAAACACATGCATATAGTAGAGACTGGCTTGACATTACTAGCGAAAGCCTCTGTACAACAAATTTTTTGGCTAGAAGCATTCAACACTGTTGTGTACTTGATTAATGTCATGCCAGCCAAAATATTTAAACTCAAGTGTCCACAAGAAGTGTTGTACAATGTTATACAAAACTACAATCGCTTAAAAGTTTTTGGATGCCAGTGTTTTCCTTGGTTAAGACCATACAATGCACACAAACTTGAATACAGATCTACACCATGTATGTTGCTGGGATATCTCAAACATTACAAAGGGTATAAGTGCACAGAAAGCAAAGGAAAAATCATGTATCAAGACATGTGATATTTAATGAAGATGTGTTCCCATTTAGTACACCAAAAATTAGAATAGTAAAAAAGGTCCAAAATGTCAAACAATATGAGCTTAATGACACCAAAGTCATAATTCAGCCAATACAGCAAAGTCTACGCAACACAGATCAAGGGGATGACATATGCACAACAGCAGAATACAGCACCAACCAAGAAAGTAACATACATGAAGAAAGTAGCAGGAATGAAAGGAAAGAAAGCATAATACCTAAGGATGAAGCAAGCAACAACACAAGAGCAGAACAATTGCAGCCTCCCAGAGGCAATACCAACCAACACCCAATGATGACGAGGGGAAAATGTGGCATTTAAAAGCCCAAAGTATTCAACACAAGTCTAGACTCAACTGAAGCAATGTCATACAAGGAAGTTGCAACAATCACTAAATAGAGAAATGCTATGCAAGAGGAGTTCAATGCACTTCTCAAGAACAAAACTTGGTCACTGGTTGAAATGCCAAGTGACAAGAATATTATCGAAAGAAAATGGACATATAGATTAAAACGAAATGTTGATGGATCAGTATCAAAATATAAGGCTAAACTCATAGCAAAGGGGTATTCACAATAGTGTGAATTCGATTTCACTGAAACATTTTCACCAGGTGTGAAGCCCACCTCAATTCGAATAATATTAACTATAGCCTTATATAAGAATTGGTCCATCAAGCAATTGGACATTAATAACTTTTTTTTAAATGGTGTATTACAGAAGGAGTTCTTTATGGAACAAGCATAGGGATTCATTCAAAAAGGACAAGAAATCATGGTATGCAAGCTTAATAAGGCAATACACGGGCTAAAGAAGGCACCGAGAGTTTTGTTCGATAAATTGAAAGAAACACTAGTGAAGCAAGGCTATCAATCATGTAACAACCCGTATTTCAATAACATGTTAAAACGAGAATCAAGGCAGA
The DNA here is from genome assembly GCA_030737875.1 of Allium sativum. Lineage (NCBI taxonomy): Eukaryota > Viridiplantae > Streptophyta > Magnoliopsida > Asparagales > Amaryllidaceae > Allium > Allium sativum. The sequence continues at coordinate 655,431,995 of CM060919.1, read as the reverse complement.
ATTAAATTATAAATTCTGAATCAAGTAAAACGGGCTATGCCATTGCGTTCGTCTCGGAAAAATACGTGAAATAGAGTCCGAGTTTTCGAGAATCGGAGTCCGTATGACCCGTAAAAGGCCCAAAGAAGGTTTCTGGGAATTTGAATTTCGGAAACAGTTTTGGAAATCAGATCTGGGGCCAGGCGGGAAGTTTCCCGCCTAGGCCATGTCGACAGGGCTGTCGACAGGCCTGTCGACTTAGGCCCAGACCAAGTCGACAGCCCTGTCGACTTGCCTGTCGACAGGGGGTGGCCGGGGCAAGCTGCCTGGCGCACCTGTTTGTCTCACCTGGTCTTGTTCTTGGGCTGGTTCTGGAAGCTTCCGAGATCTGATGGTCCTAATCTATCCTAGATCTAATCCTATGGCCTAAAACACTTCTAATCTCTATAAAAACACCCCTAAGCCCCCTCCTAAACCCTCATAAATCACTCTCTCCACGAAGTGCTGCCCAAATGCCAAGTGACCATGGCCTCCATCTCAAATCCCTAGAGCCTATGCATTCAAATCGGGTTCAAATCAAAAGATGCAAGCTTGCTACACCAAAGAGAGGCAAAATCAACGTTGCTATGCGAGTTTCATGACGGATTCTTCAACAAAGGAGGCACCTTTCTTAGCCAAGATGATTCATGCTTCTTTCCCTAGGCCTAACTATGTAAGTTCTAGCTACTTTTAGATGGAAACGGTAGTTTTGATAATGACATGGGATAAAATGAGGCTAAACATGATTATGCGAACCTATATGAACCTTACCATTCCTCTTGTGTTCATATTTATGATCTTAGGCCATGTGAGTGACTTAATCATGCCTCTCATGCTATGCATAACCTAGTTTAACTTGCAAGTTTGGATCTTTATGCATGAAATGCTAGCATGAACCTTTAGGAACCACTTTACTTGTGAAACATTGGCTAAGACAAGATTTTGGGGCTTATGCATGTTTATGAACCCAAACCCCTTATGCTAACATGCAAGTTTGTGGCCAAATCCTTTATGAGATTATGCATGCTCGTGGCCAATTCCCCCCTTTTAAGTTGTGCATGTTTATGGCCAAATCCTTTTTGATAATATGCATGTTTGTGGCCGAATTCCCTTGTGACATTTTGTGTGTTTGTGGCCAAAACCCTTTTTATGACACTATGCATGTTCGAGGCCAATTTGTAGTCATAGTATTCCTACTATGTTGACTCGTCTATACTTACGTTGGAAACACGTTTTGGGGTTGGGTTAGACGAGCGTGAATATACATGAGAAACTTAACTTGAAGTTCCATGAAATATGATGTGAAACATGATTTGGGTTAAAAGGGTATAACATGACAACATGTAACATTGAATATAGCATGCAAGTTAACATGTAAATATGCATAAAAACATGAGCTTGGGAATTTACCTATTAAGTTAGGTCTACCCTTTGGGAATTTACCTATTAAGTTAGGTCTACCCAAACGCTTGAAAACTTGTAACATGTTTTGGAAACATGATGAACTTAGATAATATAAGTGTGGTCAACTCGAGGTTGGGTTGAGTTTGCAACGTAAAACTACCCGGAACCGACCGGCCTAACTAGTAGTTGCAAACAATAGGACCCAATGTGAGAAGTTGGTCATGTCGCGCTTAAGACCCGAGGTTAGACTAGGTTGTGGTGTAAATCTACCCGGACCCGCCCGGCTTAACTAGTAACCACAACAAGGTCTAATGTGAGAGGTTGAGGGTGCATTAATTAAATTAATGCCACATAATAGGGTTAAGTTAATTTGATTAATGAGGCTTAACCAAATATGATATGGACAAATGGGTTAAGTAATTTGATTAGGCTAATGATACTTAACAAAACATGATAAGCTTGGGTAGGTTAAGTAACTTGATTTGCCTAATGACACTTGACCATTTTTATACGACTAGTGGACGGGATTAAGTTAACCAACACTTCATCAATCCAACACGATAACGTGATAAGGTTAAGTAAATTTTCTTAATGACACTTAACCGTATAATACAGTTAATGGATGGGGTTAAGATTAGGCTTAACTAATCTAAACATGGTAATCGGATGGGGTTATGTTAAACACTTAACTAATTTAACACGATGATTTGATGAGGTTAAGTGACCTATACTTAACCAATCTAACTCGTTAATTTGATGAGGTTAAGTTAACCTATACTTAACCAATCTAACGTGAAAACATGATAAGGCTAAGCCACGAATCGTTTCGAATACGCTTGACCGATTTGACTCGGTAATTTGATAGGGTCAAATTAATATATACTTAACCAATCTAAAATGATAATTAGACGAGGTTGAGTCATGGATTGCTTGATATACTTAGCCAACTTGACACATGGTTTGTAGGGTTAAGTCTTGGACTTGGATACTTAGCCAATTTTGACATGGTTTGTAGACGGGCTAAGTTATGAACTTAAGTGACACTTAACCCATTAGGTAAACCCTAATTCGGAGGATTAGGTAAATAACCATAGTTAACAAGGATTATGGAAATAAGGCTAAGTGGTAAACCTTAGTTAAGGGAAACTAAGTAATAATTCTTAGTCAAGGAAATTTGGACCATTTCTTAGATAAATTAGTAACCCGATACGTTAGGTCAACGTTTAAGAATGCGCGTAGGAGCAGGCTATCTGATTTAGATAAAGGCTCCAACGAACTGGGTGACGAAGCAGCGGCTTCGGGGAACGTGAGGATATTCTTGGGATCCCTTTGTGAGCTGCCAGGTCATTATACTAGGCTCACCAGAGGTTGAGGTCTGCGGTAGAAGAACCAAGAATATGCCTTGGTTGCTATGCGAGCGACCTAAAGACTGGGGTGGATAGCAGTGAGTCGACGAATACATAAGGTGCCCGAGATAGCAAGTTCGTCGATCATCTACCATCTTGAGTCAAGCGTGTACGTACGGAAAGGCAGGGAACACCCAACAGACCATAATTGCTATCTAATTATGGGTGAGGTAGGCCGTAGGATGTGGGCTGGCCAGAGTGTAGTTCTCATGCAAGATTGTCTCTTGTGTTGCCTTTCACTAGTTGAGGGAGGGGTCTCGTGGGACCATAGCCACGTGTAGAAAAGCAGACCTTAGTATCTGCATCGGCAGATAAATCTAAAGCTCCCGACCGAGTCTTGTATTTCTTGTTTTGCCCTGTGACAGGACTCGGATGGCACGATGTGATACATGTGCATACAGTTATAGAAAAACGATTCACGATGAATGCGTGGGAAAAAGGGCGCGGTTGGGGGTTAGCGTAATCCCTAGTGGCCTAGGTGGCTTAACCCAAACCGAAATACGAAAGCGTGCAATAGGTAAGCGTAATCCCTAGTGGTGCTAGGTGGCGTAAGTCCTAGTAGTTCAAACGATGATTCATATGGAAGAGCCTAGCTAGAACAAGGGTGACAGTCCAAACGATTTCAAGGATAATACAACATGAGGAAGCCCGTACGAGGTACGGCAAAGGACTGAACTTATATACTTGGAAAGAAACATATGATTTGAGTAACCTATATATGCGATATATTAGGTTGACATGGACCATTACACGACTTTGAGTAAGGGACATTCATGGTTAACACATAACAAGGCTGGGATACTAGTACGGAGGGTGCAGAGCAAATATACATGTTAGAACTAATATACATAATAGATACCGTGGGATGTTAGACGGGGTAGATACCTTGGGATAATGTACTCGATAGAAATCTGACGATGTGATACCTTGACTTATCATAACACCGTAGTTTATCATGATACCTTAGTTTACCTTGCCGCAGTAGTTCAACCGGCTACCCTGGTTTATCTATCTTGTAGTTATCCTTATGTTTACTTTCAGTTTATGCATGTCATGTTACCTTTACCTGTTTTTATACTGGAAGTAGATAGGACTTACTCAGTCTTTTTGACTGACCCATTTTGTTCGCCTCTTTTCTTCCGTTCCCCCCCAGGTTACAGGGAGGAAACAAAGCAGTTTAGTTCGGACTTCTTCTGCTTGAAGGTCATCATGGATGGCTTGGACTTCTCTTGGCTATGGCTACTTTACTGTTTTTACTTGGGGAATAATTTATTAAAAAGTCTTTATGCTTCTTTACTATTGCAAGACAGGTTTTGTTGTACTCTGATGTAAAAGGCTTTAGACCTTATTTATTCATGTTATGAAAGTTTGATTTTACTTCCGCTATTTTATATGTTCTGTCTTGTGATATTTCTGTGCATGTTTACCAATAATGCCCCTCTAAAGCTAGTGCATTCCTTTGCGAGTGACCCTAGCGGAGGCGGGGTGTTACATTTGGTATCAGAGCAGAAGGTTACCAGACTGGGCAAAAGTTTTTAAAGACCTTCTGAAAATTATTTGAAAAACCGTTTACAAAGAAGCATTTTTCAAGAAAATTTTCTTTTAAAAAGAAAAAGGCAATTCCCCAAAGGCCATTAGCATTATCCTTGTTTCCTTGATTGAATCTCTTTTCCTTTCTTTCCTCCATCTGTAGTCACAGTGGTTTTGACTGCGACTAGTCTTTCTAGCTGCGTAAGTGTCTCCCGTATGATGGAGGTGGTTCTCGAGAGACCGTTGGAGAGTTATGCATGAAAGGATAGTAAGAACAAGGATAAAGGATACGAGCTCAGGGATAAGCAACATGTTGGTATGGCTGAGTCCTAAAAGGAGGGAGAAAGATGAACAATGAAACCCATGACGAGAGAGTACCTTTGGCATGGTGAAACGGGACGGATAGTTATGTATCATGGAACAGGGACAAGATCATTTGGAGGGCAATAGTATGCTCTCATTTCTAGGGTACCTCAGAAGGAGGGTAACGATCTTGTTAAAGGTTTAGCTTTTCTTCTCTATCATCCTGTCGGGACTTTGTTTTGATCACTGCATCTTTTAAGTCCGCTTCGATAGTTGAGTCTCTGCACCTTAGTACTAGCGTAGTAGAGGATCCCGTTTTTGTCTCAAGTCCTATTGGAAGATCGGTCCATTTACTCATGGCTTGTTTGGATTTGAGAATGTCTATATCAAGTGTTGAGCTTGGAAATAATGCTTATGTTTATAAGTTGTGGATGGATTCTAGGGATGAAGTGGTTATCCAGTAAGGGGTGCCACTCTCGGTTTTAGAAGAAGGGTAGTTAGACTCTTGGCTTGCTTTGGTAATACCCTTGAAGTATCGCGTAACCTTTTGGGTTCTGTCATGATGAGTTACTTAGAATCCCTAGATGCCTTTGTTGGGAATTAGAAACCCGATCGAGTGGGGTTCGCTAATAAAACGGATGGTTTACTTCGCTTATGTATAGGTTATGGGAATTACCCTAGTAAGTGCGCATGGTAACCTGTTTACTTGCAAGGGAAAGTTTTTCTACGTGGAATACCTTGTGGTACGAGGTCCAGGATTCACTAATGAAATTTTGGAAAGCTTGCGTGGAATCATGAGTACGCAGTCCTGTTTGCGCCAAGTATTCGAGAAGGAGAATAGGTGCAAGTGGAACGAGGGGCGACAAGGAAATGAGTTCCAACTCATGTTATGGAAACAGGAAATAAGAAGCTGCGAAATCGTGAAGTAAAAGGGGCGGTCAAGGCACGATGGAACTAAGCTCAAGGTAATGCGGCTCAGGAGACTGAAGACTAAATACGTGCATGATATCTCTTTTGGGAATATATCCTCGATCCCTGTTTTTCTGTTGAGCTTGCTTGTAGACTATCTTTTATGGATATCCTCTCGGTCCTGTCTCTGTTACAAACCCCGTACGGAGTTTGTTTTGTTTATCTTCTCGACCCTGTTTCAGGGAATCTTAGGTAGAACCCTATGGATGTAAACATGTATTTGGAACATGTTATGATTGATATGGTTGCAAGTGGTTGCTCGTGGATGCGCGAATACACATTAGATATTAGCTCGACTCGGTCACATTTCATATTGCATATGCACGAGTATTTATTCTTGTTTATGGATGAAATCGAATGTGTTATCATGCGGTTGTTTCATATGAATGAATGATTGTGCACGCATATAGTATCTATATGACTAGGACTATTTGCATACATGTTGGATTCATGGCACTATACATATTTTTGCATTAGAAAGATTATCCAGGCCTGATCATTAGCATTAGCTAATGAACATGTACACACACATTTTGCATGTATTCATACAGCATTAGAAATCGTCTAAGGACAATGGTTGCTTGTGGATGATGTTTTGAGTAGATGGATGATGGATGGTAGGATATGTTCTTCCTAACTTAGAGATTTCGGGGACGAAATCCTAAAAGGTGGGGAGAATGTAACAACCCGTATTTCAATAACATGTTAAAACGAGAATCAAGGCAGAATTAAATTATAAATTCTGAATCAAGTAAAACGGGCTATGCCATTGCGTTCGTCTCGGAAAAATACGCGAAATAGAGTCCGAGTTTTCGAGAATCGGAGTCCGTATGACCCGTAAAAGGCCCAAAGAAGGTTTCTGGGAATTTTAATTTCGGAAACAGTTTTGGAAATCAGATCTGGGGCCAGGCGGGAAGTTTCCCGCCTAGGCCATGTCGACAGGGCTGTCGACAGGCCTGTCGACTTGGGCCTAGACCAAGTCGACAGCCCTGTCGACTTGCCTGTCGACAGGGGGTGGCCGGGGCAAGCTGCCTGGCGCACCTGTTTGTCTCACCTGGTCTTGTTCTTGGGCTGGTTCTGGAAGCTTCCGAGATCTGATGGTCCTAATCTATCCTAGATCTAATCCTATGGCCTAAAACACTTCTAATCTCTATAAAAACACCCCTAAGCCCCCTCCTAAACCCTCATAAATCACTCTCTCCACGAAGTGCTGCCCAAATGCCAAGTGACCATGGCCTCCATCTCAAATCCCTAGAGCCTATGCATTCAAATCGGGTTCAAATCAAAAGATGCAAGCTTGCTACACCAAAGAGAGGCAAAATCAACGTTGCTATGCGTGTTTCATGACGGATTCTTCAACAAAGGAGGCACCTTTCTTAGCCAAGATGATTCATGCTTCTTTCCCTAGGCCTAACTATGTAAGTTCTAGCTACTTTTAGATGGAAACGGTAGTTTTGATAATGACATGGGATAAAATGAGGCTAAACATGATTATGCGAACCTATATGAACCTTACCATGCCTCTTGTGTTCATATTTATGATCTTAGGCCATGTGAGTGACTTAATCATGCCTCTCATGCTATGCATAACCTAGTTTAACTTGCAAGTTTGGATCTTTATGCATGAAATGCTAGCATGAACCTTTAGGAACCACTTTACTTGTGAAACATTGGCTAAGACAAGATTTTGGGGCTTATGCATGTTTATGAACCCAAACCCCTTATGCTAACATGCAAGTTTGTGGCCAAATCCTTTATGAGATTATGCATGCTCGTGGCCAATTTCCCCTTTTTAAGTTGTGCATGTTTATGGCCAAATCCTTTTTGATAATATGCATGTTTGTGGCCGAATTCCCTTGTGACATTTTGTGTGTTTGTGGCCAAAACCCTTTTTATGACACTATGCATGTTCGAGGCCAATTTGTAGTCATAGTATTCCTACTATGTTGACTCGTCTATACTTACGTTGGAAACACGTTTTGGGGTTGGGTTAGACGAGCGTGAATATACATGAGAAACTTAACTTGAAGTTCCATGAAATATGATGTGAAACATGATTTGGGTTAAAAGGGTATAACATGACAACATGTAACATTGAATATAGCATGCAAGTTAACATGTAAATATGCATAAAAACATGAGCTTGGGAATTTACCTATTAAGTTAGGTCTACCCTTTGGGAATTTACCTATTAAGTTAGGTCTACCCAAATGCTTGAAAACTTGTAACATGTTTTGGAAACATGATGAACTTAGATAATATAAGTGTGGTCAACTCGAGGTTGGGTTGAGTTTGCAACGTAAAACTACCCGGAACCGACCGGCCTAACTAGTAGTTGCAAACAATAGGACCCAATGTGAGAAGTTGGTCATGTCACGCTTAAGACCCGAGGTTAGACTAGGTTGTGGTGTAAATCTACCCGGACCCGCCCGGCTTAACTAGTAACCACAACAAGGTCTAATGTGAGAGGTTGAGGGTGCATTAATTAAATTAATGCCACATAATAGGGTTAAGTTAATTTGATTAATGAGGCTTAACCAAATATGATATGGACAAATGGGTTAAGTAATTTGATTAGGCTAATGATACTTAACAAAACATGATAAGCTTGGGTAGGTTAAGTAACTTGATTTGCCTAATGACACTTGACCATTTTTATACGACTAGTGGACGGGATTAAGTTAACCAACACTTCATCAATCCAACACGATAACGTGATAAGGTTAAGTAAATTTTCTTAATGACACTTAACCGTATAATACAGTTAATGGATGGGGTTAAGATTAGGCTTAACTAATCTAAACATGGTAATCGGATGGGGTTAAGTTAAACACTTAACTAATTTAACACGATGATTTGATGAGGTTAAGTGACCTATACTTAACCAATCTAACTCGTTAATTTGATGAGGTTAAGTTAACCTATACTTAACCAATCTAACGTGAAAACATGATAAGGCTAAGCCACGAATCGTTTCGAATACGCTTGACCGATTTGACTCGGTAATTTGATAGGGTCAAATTAATATATACTTAACCAATCTAAAATGATAATTAGACGAGGTTGAGTCATGGATTGCTTGATATACTTAGCCAACTTGACACATGGTTTGTAGGGTTAAGTCTTGGACTTGGATACTTAGCCAATTTTGACATGGTTTGTAGACGGGCTAAGTTATGAACTTAAGTGACACTTAACCCATTAGGTAAACCCTAATTCGGAGGATTAGGTAAATAACCATAGTTAACAAGGATTATGGAAATAAGGCTAAGTGGTAAACCTTAGTTAAGGGAAACTAAGTAATAATTCTTAGTCAAGGAAATTTGGACCATTTCTTAGATAAATTAGTAACCCGATACGTTAGGTCAACGTTTAAGAATGCGCGTAGGAGCAGGCTATCTGATTTAGATAAAGGCTCCAACGAACTGGGTGACGAAGCATCGGCTTCGGGGAACGTGAGGATATTCTTGGGATCCCTTTGTGAGCTGCCAGGTCATTATACTAGGCTCACGAGAGGTTGAGGTCTGCGGTAAAAGAACCAAGAATATGCCTTGGTTGCTATGCGAGCGACCTAAAGACTGGGGTGGATAGCAGTGAGTCGACGAATACATAAGGTGCCCGAGATAGCAAGTTCGTCGATCATCTACCATCTTGAGTCAAGCGTGTACGTACGGAAAGGCAGGGAACACCCAACAGACCATAATTGCTATCTAATTATGGGTGAGGTAGGCCGTAGGATGTGGGCTGGCCGGAGTGTAGTTCTCATGCAAGATTGTCTCTTGTGTTGCCTTTCACTAGTTGAGGGAGGGGTCTCGTGGGACCATAGCCACGTGTAGAAAAGCAAACCTTAGTATCTGCATCGGCAGATAAATCTAAAGCTCCCGACCGAGTCTTGTATTTCTTGTTTTGCCCTGTGATAGGACTCGGATGGCACGATGTGATACATGTGCATACAGTTATAAAAAAACGATTCACGATGAATGCGTGGGAAAAAGGGCGCGGTTGGGGGTTAGCATAATCCCTAGTGGCCTAGGTGGCTTAACCCAAACCGAAATACGAAATCGTGCAATAGGTAAGCGTAATCCCTAGTGGTGCTAGGTGGCGTAAGTCCTAGTAGTTCAAACGATGATTCATATGGAAGAGCCTAGCTAGAACAAGGGTGACAGTCCAAACGATTTCAAGGATAATACAACATGAGGAAGCCCGTACGAGGTACGACAAAGGACTGAACTTATATACTTGGAAAGAAACATATGATTTGAGTAACCTATATATGCGATATATTAGGTTGACATGGACCATTACACGACTTTGAGTAAGGGACATTCATGGTTAACACATAACAAGGCTGGGATACTAGTACGGAGGGTGCAGAGCAAATATACATGTTAGAACTAATATACATAATAGATACCGTGGGATGTTAGACGGGGTAGATACCTTGGGATAATGTACTCGATAGAAATCTGACGATGTGATACCTTGACTTATCATAACACCGTAGTTTATCATGATACCTTAGTTTACCTTGCCGCAGTAGTTCAACCGGCTACCCTGGTTTATCTATCTTGTAGTTATCCTTATGTTTACTTTCAGTTTATGCATGTCATGTTACCTTTACCTGTTTTTATACTGGAAGTAGATAGGACTTACTCAGTCTTTTTGACTGACCCGTTTTGTTCGCCTCTTTTCTTCCGTTCCCCCCCAGGTTACAGGGAGGAAACAATGCAGTTTAGTTCGGACTTCTTCTGCTTGAAGGTCATCATGGATGGCTTGGACTTCTCTTGGCTATGGCTACTTTACTGTTTTTACTTGGGGAATAATTTATTAAAAAGTCTTTATGCTTCTTTACTATTGCAAGACAGGTTTTGTTGTACTCTGATGTAAAAGGCTTTAGACCTTATTTATTCATGTTATGAAAGTTTGATTTTACTTCCGCTATTTTATATGTTCTGTCTTGTGATATTTCTGTGCATGTTTACCAATAATGCCCCTCTAAAGCTAGTGCATTCCTTTGCGAGTGACCCTAGCGGAGGCGGGGTGTTACAAATCAACAAAATCAGATAGCTCCATATCACAAAATTTTCCAATAGCAATATTACTATATTATAGTGTATGTCGACGACTTCATCATAACAGGGAACGGTAACATAGAAATTAATAATATCATAAGGCTACTAAACACTGAATTTTCTATAAAAGACCTTGAGGAGCTCAACTATTTTATAAGCATTGAAGTAAAGAGGAAAGCAGGGACTGAAATACATCTCAACCAGAAAAAATACATACACGAGATACTACAGAGAGCTAACATGGATAAAGCTAATACACTCCCAACACCAATGGTAACAAATCATCAACTCTAAAGAAACAAAGGACAACCATTGGAAAACTCAACATTGTATCGAAGTATAGTAGGGGACTTACAATATGTCACAATTACTCGACATGACATCGCTTACATCATCAATAAGGTCAGTCAATACATGCAATGGCCTACAGACGATCACTAGATGGCAGGTAAGAGAATTCTACGATAACTTAAGGGCACTACCAATCAAGGGCTAATAATGCGGACAAGCAAATCACTAACCATAAACGCTTATGCAGACGCAGACTGGAGAACTGGCCAAGACGGCAGAAAATCAAAAATAGGATACTGTATTTTGTAGGAAGAAACCCCGTATCGTGGTGTGCAAAGAAGCAAAACACCGTATCTCATTCAAGTACCAAAGCAGAACAGGAGTGTTGCAAGTAGTGCAACGGAAATAATATGCATACAGTCACTACTGAGTGAACTAAGAATTAAAACAGACAAGAAACCCATGATATGGTGTGACAATGGCTCTATAGCACTCACCTCCAATCCAATATTACACTCAAAGACAAAACACATCGATTTGGATTTACACTTTATCAGGGAGCAAGTTATTAGCAAGAAAACTAAAGTAGGCTACTACCATCGAAGTGTCAAAAAGCAGACACACTCACTAAACCTTTACCGAAGTCAACGTTCATGCAGCTGAAACGTGAACTGAATGTTGACGAGGAAGAAATGAAGCTGCGATCCACCGCCTTAGTTTACCTCCCTGAGTAGTGTCCAGATCTCTCTTCCTTGAACTATTGCCAACTTGAAACCATGGATTCTTCCTCCTAAAATGTTGAAGAAGTGGAATATCACACGCCATTTCTATTTCCTTTTTCGTCGCAACCCTAATTTGGTGAATTAGGTACTACAGATCGATACAACATATTCTATAGATCGTTCTTTATTGTACACACGGCCTAAGCCTAAGATACATTTCTTTTCTTTTATAAATTAGACGTTACACAATTGTTACTTGTTTTAAGCCACTGGGCTTCATCCCATCATTATGTATTACGCCTGTATAAACTGTTGTACCTCTTTACATCTTGCATCAGTCTATCATCAATAATATTACATCTTATATTTCGTTTACAATCTATCAGTCTATTAGAAATTCAAATGTACACGTACCTCCTTCTAGCTCCAAAAATGTTAGCTCAAATTTTCATGTGGCTGACACCTCAAAGCTGCTGGAAGTAAATCCCAAAAGGAAATGATTGAATAAGTTAAATGTTGTGAGCAGATAAAATAAAACACCAAGAAGAAACATCACACCAAGTTTATACGGGATCGAGGTTAAGATCCATGCATCCAATTTGGCGCTCTAATCTTTGCTTCATGGATTATTTTTATTTACAAATGAAAATTTGGTAAATTTCACCATTATTAATCTTTTTTACTTAAACTTTCTAAAAGAAGAAATGAGTAGAATAGCTAGAATTTTCAGAGAATCTTCAACCCCTCTAACGTAGTAGGTGTTGCTCTATTTGTAGTGAGTTTTTGGTTCTTTCATTGGTTTGGAGGTTTGATTGGTGACATAGTCTACTTTATGCAACTTATATTTGAACACTTATCTTTATACGACTGAATGTATTTTGATGTGGATTACTGACACCTTTGCACATACAGTTGTTGGTTGCTTTTCATTTATTTCAATCATTGACCTTATCCTAGATTTTTAGTTGTTAAGCTAGTACTTGTTAAGGCTCTCTTAGGTTCAGTTGAACACCTTTTTCTGTATTGGAATACCACTTTGGTCTCGTGTGTTGAGCTAGGTACTTGGGCTTTCGTGGAAATCATGTTATAATTTCTAAACAACAGCCAAGAAATTCCCTCCTTTAGACATTTGCAAAAGTAATTTGTTTAAAATTATAGTGTAATGGTATCTACGATGGATCAATTATTTTAACCTGAAATTTTAATATTGAAAATATGGAAGTATCATTTACTTCAATTCTAAATGGCGAATCTATGATACGGTACACACACCTAGTCATGCATTAAGATTCACCCATGTGCCTCATAGGACCCAAATGAATTATAATATAATTAGTTACAACCTTTTTCCTTTTGCTATTGAGGTGGCATTACATAAATGAATACGTTATAATATTTGACCTATATGCTAGTGAGGTGGCAGTGAATGATAGGATTAGTTATAGTATTTGTCGTATGTGAATTGTATGCATATAAGAATATGCTTGGTCGTTGAAAGAAGAGTATGAATTGAATGAATATTTTATTTGCTTTTACAGTTTCTTCTTCCTCCCTTCTCTTATTTTGTTTCTCCTCTTTCATATTTGTTCAACATATGCATCTTATCAATTGGTGCTTTCATTTTCGATCTTATATCCCCCCAAACTCCGCTAGCTCACCAACAACTTCTACCTGAGGTCTTACCTTCAAAACAATAAATCGCCTCCAATAGCCATCAAGATAGCAGCAGCTCCACTGCATTCTCTCCAATTTCACATCCTTTCCTTCGATCCATTAGTTCAAATATGGGCCTTCCTATAACAACAAGCTCCTCTCGCTTATCTGGCCTCTTCTCCAATTTCTACCTCTCCAAGCAAAGCTTCAGCACCAAACTGGAAATCGTTTCCCACAACCGTTGCCTGACAGTCACATCCACCGCCAGGTCTGACAACAGATCCAACTCTACAGTCAAAATCTTCATTGACGGCGTCCAAGTCATGTATCCAGATGTGTTCAACGATTGAAATGTCATCGTCCACGACATCCAGGGTTTCATCACCCCTCTTCCCCTTCTCTTGCACCACCAACAAATCAATGAGTCAAATCCAATCACCCGCAGATGTCTCTTCGATAATGCTTCGTGATGCCATCATACCGCTAAGAAGCTTCGGCTACAGTGTGTTGGCACTCACGATGAAGATCAAATCATCTCAGCTCGTCGCTTTGAAAAACATGATTTTTTTTTTGCACTGGATGATGAAGCATACAACAACGAAGCCAAATTTCATGTACCAAAGATGAAGCAAGTTAACAGTGTGGCACATAACAGGAGATCGATTTATTTTTCAATGGCAGCAACAACTCCTAATATGTTGGCTCTTTGTGCGGAAGGCAGTGGCTTTGAGACAAAAATACCCTGTAATTGCTAGGATGTATTATTCGATAAGGAAATTAAAGTGCTCAACAAAATGGCACACTCGAAATTGACACTCGGCTCCTCCTTCACCATCTTCTCACTTATCAACGTCAATTATAGTCAAACCATCGACAATGAAATCAACATCGACATTGGTATACTCATTATCTTAACCTCCAATATCACCACGACCAACTAATGCTCCATCCATTCATTTACCCTTGTCATAGATGCCACTCACACCTACTTTCTATTCGACACATTCGATTACACTATACATATATCTTTATTGGCCTCCCTCTACATCGGTACTCTTTTCTGATCAATTGCTCAACCCGACGACGTCCCCCGCCATGCCATTTCTTGCCACATTCGAAACCCTAACTTCGACGTCCTATTTTTTTTACGTATTGGGATCCTCTTTACTTTCAAAAACATTTCCTCTGGCAATACATCATCTGTTTTCAGCCACAACAAATATAGCCTCTTCTTCTTTATGCAACATATTACCGACCTTAAGAACAAGGTTGATTTGATAGGATGGTAATTATGTGGTACACTGATACACACACATGTTAAGGATGCAGAATAAGGATCATAAGGGAAAATTAACACTAAAGGGGGGTGAATAGTGTTTATAAGAAATTTATAGATATATTTAACTAACCTGAATTACTATATGAATCACACAATGATTATTACACCAAAAAAAATCACAAACACAGAAACAATCACAGACACAGATATAGTGAATATAGAATGCAGAAAACGAAACAATGCACTGAATTTTATACTGGTTCTGATTACTCCTATGTCCAGTTCCACGCAACGCTGGATTGCGCAGAGTTTTATTAATACTAGGAACAATCTTACGACACCCTTGATTTCATGGCTACATGGTTAACACCAATTCCACTACTCATGATTTCATAGCTACAAGGTTAACATGGTTCCGTTCCTTGATTAACGGGCTATGGAACACACCCTTTCCCAAAAAATTCTTAAACAAGTACAATAGCCCTAGAACTCTTGAATAGCACTTCTAATCAAAGAGTATTTGATAGAGATTAAGAGAAGAAGAAGTTTGATATAATTTGTGTTGAAATCAGCAGACTATAAGTGTAAAATCAAGAAATTAAAATATATTAATGGTGGTAAGAAAAGGGATGAAGAAGGAGATGAAAGTGATAAAAATTCGAAATTAACCCCTATGTACAGTGTTTGAAAGGTTGCAATGTTTCTGAAGCGTTTCAAAATATGAAAAACACTTCCATTCAAATTTAAAAATATAACGGTTATATGTGGACATGTCGAAAATGTATGCTGACATATATACTATATTTTTTAATTTTAAATCATTTTATAGTGTCTAAACCAACATATATATTCTGAAAATTCTTGAAACAAAACTAGTTGTTAAAACATTTTTTTTCAAGTATAAAAACATAGTAATATATTATTTAAATATATGATTAAAAACTTTATTCATAAGTGATATAAAAACTAAATAATATAATTATAAACCTATATATATAGGAATTCATAAAGAGAAACTTATAAACTATATAATTTTTTTTATGAAAACTTAGAGCTTAAATAAGAATATTTGAAATTGTAATCAAATATAAACTTAATATAATATATATATATATATGAAATACTTTGTATATATAAAACTATAAAAATTAGAATAAAAAGTCTTGGATGATTAAAAATCATTTTGAAAGATGTTTGAAATCAATTTGAAAATAGTTTGAAATCAATTTAAAAGATAATTTGAAAACAAAATTTTGAGAGTGCTAACCAGAGTTTTACATACTAATTAGACTCTATTACTTTGACAATATTAAAGTACTGAAATCATGATATCTTGATTGTAACATCCCACATTTTTCAGTGCCCAAATTTCGACAAAAATCAAAACTTGAACACATCAAAGCATGGAGTGTGTCTATCTGGTACCAGCAATAAAGGAGGACGAGCATAATCAGAGTATGATAAGATAACTCACAGTGGATACAAAAAATGACGACCCAAACTTCCCCAATTCTTATTTCAAATCATTTGAAATACATATCTAGTTTTTATATCAAAGTAGATTTCACTTCGGGATCTCAAACCAAAATCTTTGAAACATGAATTCCATAACATCACAATGCATACAAACAAGTATGCAACCAAATATCAGGTTCCCCTCAGACAAGGCAAAGGGTACGTACCTTACCAACTCGATATATGTATATATATTTATTTATTTATTTGTGTGTGTGTGTGTGCGTACCTCCCACTATGGAGCAGGCTACACTGACGATGCACCTCCCACGCCTTTGAGGAAAATACACCGCCCATCTTACACATACTTTTAGTCGTCTGGGTTACCCAAATCTTTAGCCACATACTAAATCATTTTATATCCCAAAATGGGGAAAAATCATTTCACAACATAATAATCACAAGTACTTTCAAACTATAGTAATTTACATTAGCAATTCACACATATGATCAGTCACTATTAATGACATAAGCTTTGAGCTCGTACATCTCAAAGAAGGGTGTTAAGCAAGAGAATAAATTCTCCATCACCAAATAGATATATCATCAATAGCAACTAATCGGTTATCGATGAACTACAATGTCAAACACATAATGCTTTTCTAATTCATTTTAGAAACATCCGGTTTAGACCTCGAAATCCTTTCTGTTTTATAAAACATTCCCTGTCCAAAATCGGGAATACATTTCTTTTCACTTAATAAAAATATCATTTCCAAATGATTCATTAAATTTGAATGAACTCAACAACATCGCTAAACATCTCATAGTCAAATTGTGAAGTGTTTCACAAGATGTTAGCATACAAACATTTCTACCCAAGTAACTGTTAAATGTAAAAGCATATTTTGCTCATAAACTGGTCGAGCACAATCCAAATAATCAATCAATCACAATCAATATCAACAACCAAGTATATATGGTTTACACCACACCTCATGTTTTGATAAATTTAATTACCATTCATTCCTTCACATCTAATTAAAGATTTATTCTTCATTTTAGTCTCTAAAATTCATTACTTAATGATTATTCAACTTTTTGGAAATTAATCCTCTCTTTTACTAGGTCAAAGAACTAATGTTATTTAAAACAACATTCAGATAAACCCAAAATCATCTTCCATTTAATATGGAACCTTCACATAAATCCGTTTAGTCGTAATCGATATAAACTTCCATATCGAACTAATACCATAAGTCGAATAACAACAAAGCCTTTTAAATTCCATATATAGTAATGGTCTTCATTCACAAACTCATCTCGATTATTATTAAATAGAATTCCATTAAATTCCAATTTCTTTTATTAAATTAGAAAACTTTACTTTGGAAAATTCCATTAATCTTAATTGAAAGATTATAAATTCCAAATCATAACTTCGCTGTTAATTGGGTTTAAGAACTAATGTTGTTTAAAACATTGTTCATAATCAACCCAAAATCAACTTCCATTTAATTCCAATTACATTTATTAATTGGAAAACTTCATTAAATCTTGGTTAAAAGATTTATTCTTTTCTCAAAGGGGTTTAAGAACAGTGTTATTTAAGATGCCATTCACAGAAAAACCCAAAATCCAATATGATATTAAATACAAGGCTGTGAATACGAAATAATATCGGCTTATATTTAATATCAAATTTTGAAACCAACGGATATAGTATTGGGAATAACGATATCTGTATCTTCCAAATTCCTCAACAATATTCGTATAATCACGGAATCCAATATCGAAATATTCCGAAGATTATTTCCATTCCAATTCATTCATTGGAAAATTCTAGCTATTTTAAAACCCTTTTCAATCCAATTTATTTATTATAAAACATTGGATTATTATTCTAGTTAATAACTAGTTCATTTAGATAAAAATATCTTTTATCCTTTCAAATATTGAATTTTTCATCCAAAATCTTTCCAAATCATTTATTATGATTTTACATAATTTTTCCATATTTTTAATAATTTTATTTAGGCCCTTACAGTCGGTTTCCAATAACGACCACCAAACTACATCCATAATGACCTTTTCTGAAATTGATTTGGACATAATTTGAAATCGAACCATTCAAATTTAAATCTCTTATATTCATTGGAAAGATCTTTTTGATACGAACCCAATGGTTCCAGTTTTTGGAGAATCCGACGGCCGGATATCCCATTACGTCCATTTGAAGTCAATGGTTGAAATTAGCGGGACCGTCGGATTCTCCTAAAACCGGAACTGTTGGGGTGATATGGGAAAGATCTTCCCAATGAATATAATAGATTTAAATTTGAACAGTTGGATTTTAAATTATGTCCAAATTAATTTTAGAAAAGGTCGTTATGGATGTAGATCAGTGGTCGTTATTGGAAACCGACTGTAAGGGCCTAAATAAAATTATTTAAAATTATGTAAAATCATAATAAATGATTTGGAAAGATTTTGGATGAAAAAATTCATATTTGAAAGGAGAAAATGTATTTTATCTGAATGAACTAGTTATTAACTAGAATAATAATCCAATGTTTTTAAATAAATAAATTGGTTGAAAATGGTTTTAAATAACCAGAATTTTCCAATGAATATATTGGAATGAAAATAATCTTTGGAATATTTCGATATTGGATTCCGTGATTATACGGATATTGTTGAGGAATTTGGAAGATACAAATATTATTATTCCCAATACGATATCCATTGGTTTCAAAATTTGATGTTGAATATAAGCTGATATTAATTTCTTTTCAGAGCCTTGTATTTAAGATCAAATTGGATTTTGGGTTTATCGTGAATAGTGTCTTAAATAACACTGTTCTTAAACCCCTTTGAGAAAAGGATAATTCTTCTTACTAAGATTTAATGAAGTTTTCCAATTAATAAATATAATTCTAATTAAATGGAAGTTGATTTTGGGTTGATTGTGAACAATGTTTTAAACAACATTAGTTCATAAACCCGATTAACAGTGAAGTTATGATTTAAAATTTATAATCTTTTAATTAAAATTAATGGAATTTCTAAAGTAAAGTTTTCTAATTTAGTAAAAGAAATTGGAGTTGAATGGAATTCGATTTAATAATAATCGAGATGAGCTTCTGTGAATGAAGATCGTTACTATATCAGGAATTTAAAAGGCTGTTATTCCACTTATAGTATTAGTTCGATACAAAAATTTATATCGATTATGACTGATCAGATTTCCGTGAAGGTTCCATATTAAATGGAAGATGATTTTGGGTTTATTATGAACGTTATTTTGAATGACCTTGGTTCTTTGACGCAGTAAAAGACATGATTAATTTCCAAAAAGTTGAATAATCATTAAGTAATGAATTTTAGATATTAAAACGAAGAAGAGTTTTAATAAATCTTTAATTTGATGGGAAGGAATGAATAGTAATTAAATTTATCAAAACATGAGGTGTGGTATAATCCATATATACTAGGTTGTTGATATTGATTGTGATTGATTGATTGTTAGGATTGTTCTCGACCAGTTTATGAGCAAAATATGCTTTTACATTTAGCGTTAGGTTGGGTAGAAATATTTGTATGCTAACATCTTGTGAAACACTTCACGATTTGATTATAAGATGTTTAGCATTGTTGTTGAGTTCATTTCAAATTTAATGAATGATCTTGAAACGATATTTTTCTTAAGTGAAAAGAAATGTATTCCCGATTTTGGACAGGGAATGTTTCATAAAAATGTTTTATAAAACAGAAAGGATTTCGAGGTCTAAATCCAACGTTTCTAAAATGATTTAGAAAAGCATTATGTGTTTGACATTGTAGTTCATCACATGACCAATTAGTTGCTATTGATGATATATATGTTTGGTGGCGGGGAATTTATTCTCTTGCTTAACATCCTTCTTTGAGACGTATGAGCTCAAAAGTTATGTGATTAATAGTGACTGATCGTATGTGTGAATTGCTAATGTAAAGTACTATACTTTGAAAAATACTTGTGATTATTATATTGTGAAATGATTTTCCCCACTTTGGGATATAAAATGATTTAGTATGAGGCTAAATATTCGGATAACCAGGACGACTGAATGTATGGCTGAGATGGGCGGTGTATTTTCCCCGAGGGCAGGGGAGGTGCATCATCATTGTAGCCTGCTCTATAGTGGGAGGTGCACATATATATACTGAGTTGTTAAAGTACGTACCCTTTGCCTTGTCTGAGGGGAGCCCGATATTTGGTTGCATACTTATTTTTATGTGTTGTGATGTTTTGGAATTCATATTTCCAAAGATTTTGGTTTGAGATCCCAAAATGAAATCTACTTTGATATAAAAGCTAGATATGTATTTCAAATGATTTGAAATAGGAATTGGGGATGTCTGGGTGGTCATATTTGGTATTAGAGCTGGTTAGAGAACGTGATAGGGGTTCTCGCTCAGTTGTTTGGTGGCGAGCAGGAGACTCTTATCCCTACACGTCCCAATGGGAAGATTTGATTGGTAGTTACAGTTGAGATGCTGGCTGTAAAATTAGTTCTGATGTGTCACTGTATGTCAACGTGGGAGGTTAGCCCATTGCCTGATGGTTGCAAAGCCTAGGGCCGTTACACCAAATAAGATAACAAGTAGTAGCTCAAGTAACTACCTTTTTCAAAGTAAGTCACTTTGCCAATACCACGCATGAGAGAGAATGTAACGACCCGGAAAATCTAAACCAATTTAAATTTTTTAAATTGGCTATTTTAGTGGATTTTATGTATTTAAAATAAATATTTTAAATAATATTGATGAAAAGTAAGTTTGAATCAAAGTTGAAAATATAAATAATTATTTATAATTATAAACAGGGCCTGAAATGGCGTGGTAGTTTCAAATTTTGAATTCAAACTTTGACTGACTGTACCGGGTGCAAAACAAAACGGATTTGAGTGAAACCAAAAATATTTAAATATGTTAGTTAATATCTTTCTAACGAATCTGAAAAATCGAAGTTTCATAGTGGGAAGCAAAAGTTATGGCCAAATGAATTTTCAGAAAGGTCGCTATAGAATTTATATAGCCCGTGAAAATGGCCATTTTGCAAACGACTTTGGAATTTGACGAAACCACTTTTTTGGATCTGGGATGTCAAAATATTGCTAGGTTTCAAATTACATAATTTTTGAAGCTAGTATGTGAGCGTGGCAAAGGAAAATGTGTTTGGTCGATTTCTGTTAAATTGGATCGGCCAGAAAAGGGCCATTTTTCAAACGGTCTCAGAATTCGACGAAACTAGTTTTGTTAGGACCGTATCGTCAAAACATAGCTAGATTTATTTTTCGGGAATTTTTAGAATCAGTATGTGGCCCCGGCAAATTGAAATGTACGTTCAAACCAAATATTGAATGTTTTATATTTTAATTTGAATAAAAACTGGTCAAAACAGCTGAATTGGGTTACGAAACCTATCCCATTGTGTTCGGAATGAGGGTAATTAGCTGGGGGCGACAGTCGTTGGGTTTTATTTGAAGTTCGTGATATTAAACAAGTAAAATTAGAATTAAATATTAAATAAATTAAAATATAAGGGTATAAAGGGAAATTTCTAAACCCTCATCTCCTATATTCAGAACGCAGCCGCCACCATCAGTTTGAAGGCCCGATTTTTCCCATTTCAATCTCAAAATTTCTCACAATCCAAGAATTTAAATCGAGGCCCTCCAAAGCAATCTTGTAGATCTCACTAGGATCTATACAACCAACGGTAGTGATCGATTATTATTTGGTAAAGGGTTCGATTTTTGGGCTTAAAGCATGCGATTTTGAACGAAAATTCAAGGGGATGGGTGGCTGCGAGTTGGGCCTCACCGGCGGAGGTGGATGGCAGCGCTTCGGCGCTCAGCGTGGTGGCAGATGATCGGAGTCTGGCGGTCTGATGAAGGCGTGATGGAGGAAGTTGGAAGTCGACGGATGGGTTTGGTTTGTCCAGAACATCACGAAGAAGAAGAAGGCTTAATTATGCCTAATGAAGTAATTAAGGAAATATTAATTTATTAATTATTTCGAATTGTAATGAAATGTAATAAAATTCATATCTCTTTCATACGATGTCAGAAAATTACAAACCCAGGTCTGTTGGAATCGTGGTGAAGCGAACTACACAATGGAACTGACCAGAACAAAAACAGAGCACATCAGAATTTTAGGCAAATTCGAATCAAAACAGAGCATAATTCAGAAATAAAGACCACTGTGAGAATTCTCTCACTTTAAATTTTCTATACAGTTATTTATTTCATAACTGCATATATGAACTGTTCCCCGTCGTCCACAGACCATGGACGACTTGTTTGTTTGATTGTATTCTGTGTGAAAATTGATCGTGATGTGAAATTGATCATGATGTGAAATTGATCATGATGTGAAATGAATTATATATATTGAAAAGTGAAAACATTGTATATATTGAAAAGTGAAAATATCGTATATATTGAAAATTGAAAACATTATATATATTGAAAAGTGAAAATATCGTATATATTGAAAAGTGAAAACATTGTATATATGAAAAATGAAAATATCGTATATATTGAAAAGTGAAAATATCGTATATATTGAAAGTTAAAATATCGTATATATTGAAAAGTGAAAATGTCGTATATATTGAAAGTTAAAATAGTATATATTTGAAAGGTGGAAATAATATATATATATATATATGAAATGAAAACGATATATATACATATATATGAAATGTGAAAACGATATATATATATATATATATATATATGAAATGTGAAAAAGATATATATATGAAATGAAAACGATATATATATGAAATGTGAAAACGATATATATATGAAATGTGAAAACGATATATATATGAAATGAAAACGATATATATGAAATGAAAACGATATATATATGAAATGAAAACGATATATATATATGAAATGTGAAAATGATTTGATAGTTAAATATATAATTTTTAACATATATAGGAGATGTATAAAATTGTCGTGTATATGGAATATTCAATTTTGATTAGAAATTGAATATAAAGTTGAAATCATTTTGAAAACTAATTTAAAACGATTTATAAAATTCGTTTTAAAAGGAAATCGACGAAATATATATTATATATATAATATAATGGACTGAATAGAACGCGCCGCGCTGTGGCAGTTCGCGAATTTTGACCATTAACTTCGAACGGACATTACGGGAGATCCGACCGTCGGATTCTCCTGAAACCGGAACCGTTGGGTTCGTATCGAAAAGAGCTTTCCAATGAATATTAGAAATTTGAAATCTAACGGTAGGATTTGGAATTATGTCCAAATCAATTTTGGAAAAGGTCGTTGTAAGTGCAGTTCGATGGCCGTTGATGGAAATCGACTGTACGGGCCTTGATAAAATTATTAAAAATATCAATAATTTGTATAAAATCATAAGAAATGAATTGGGAAGAATTGGGATGAAAAATTCCATATTTGAAAGGATAAAAATATATTTTTATCGAAACGAACTAGTTATTAACTAGAAAAATAATCCAATGGTTATAAATAAATAAATTGGATTGGATTTGAATTGAAATTATCTTTGGATATTTTCGATATTGAATTCCGTGATTATACAGGTATTGTGATGGGAATTTGGAAGATATCAATATCGTTATTCCCGATATGATATCTGTTGGTTTCAGGATTTGATGTTGAATATAAGTCGGTACTATCTCTATTCAAAACCTTATATTTAATGTCAAATTTGATTGATTGATTGTTTGGATTGTGCTCGACCAATTTATGAGCAGAATATGCTTTTACATTTAGCATTGGGTTGGGTTGAAAATATTTGTGTGCTAACGCCTTGTGAAACACTTCATGATTTGATGATAAGGTGTTTAGCGATGTTGTGTTCATTTCAAATTTAATGAATGATTGTGAAATGATATTTTTCTTAAGTGAAAAGAAATGTATTCCCGATTTTGGATAGGGAATGTTTTATAAAACAGAAAGGATTTCGAGGCCCAAAACCCGATGATTTCTACAATGATTTAGAAATGTGTTATATGTTACATTGTGGTTCATCGCATATTCGATTAGTTGCTATTGATGATGTATCTATTTGGTGGCGGAGAATTTATTCTCTTGCTTAACACCCTTCTTTGAGACGTACGAGCTCAAAGGTTATGTGATTAATAGTGACTGATCATATGTGTGAATTACTGATGTGAAGTACTATATTTTTAAAGTGCTTGTGATTGTTATGTTGTGAAATGATTTTCCCTACTTCGGGATCTGAAATGATTTAGTATGTGGCTAAAGAGTCGGGTGACCCTGAGACTAAAAGTATGGGTGAGAGGTCGGTGTAGCCTACCCCTATGTGGGGTAGGTGCATCGTCGGTGTAGCCTACTCCTATGTGGGGTAGGTGCACATTTATATATTGAGTTGCGAGGTGCGTACCCTTTGCCTTGTCGATGGGGAGCACGATATTTGGTTGCATACTTGTTTGTATGCATTGTTATATTTTGGAATTCATATTTCCAAATGATTTGATTTGAGATCCCGAAGTGAAATCTACTTTGATATAGAAAGTTAGATAGGTATTTCAAATGATTTGAAATAAGAAATCGGGAATATAATCCAAATGAATAATTTCTGTAAAATTTAATTGGATTTGGAAAATCTAAGTGTAGTGATTAATCTAAGTGGGTAGATTGGGATATTGCATGTTAATTGATGCATAGTAGATCCATTTATCTATATTGATTGTTGTTTATACACTAGCATTCATGGGGGTAAACCCGTTCCGCGTTAGCGGCGTGGTTCCGTGATATGCCATATTATTAAATAAGTTAGTTATAACTGTTTAGAGTTTCTCACACCAGTCCCATGACTGGCCTGTAGTTTGCTTTTCCCTTGCGAACTCGAGTGCCCCTATTTTCCACACGGGCAGTCGAGTAGTTTTATTTTGTAGATTTATGAGCATGATTTTGGATTGAAGCTTTAAGCTGTGTCCTGACATTTACAGTCTTCCGCTGTGTAGTTTATATTTCCGATGTGCATTGTTTTACATTTATGTAAATTTATCTTCCGCTGTGTATTATTTTCGATATACTCTGATATTCTGTACTCTGATGTAACATTATTATGATGTTTATAGAAGTCTTCTGTTATTTGTTCTGATGTGTTGTATACCCAGAGTTAGCGTATGCGGGATTCGAATGGTCTTGGTCGGTCTAGCGATCGATTAGGACCGAGCGAAATCCGTGTCGTTACAGAGAACAAGAACCGAATGCCAAACCTAAACACGTGTGTGAACATGACCTTCTCTGGAAACCTAGGAGGTTGTGATGAGGAGGGGATTAGAACAACAAGTTCTGGTGACTAAGAAATGTACAATACATATTATAATAAACAGATGTATCCCATTTGGTTAACCTCAAGATGTATGCCCATCAAGGTTAGCAATTCTTGTAAATGTTTATGCACGACTTTACTACCTTTCCCAAAGTAGTATTTTCCAAAGCATAATACAGAGATAAACCATTTACGCGCATATTTGTGTATCCTTTATACCAGAACATAACTGGTTATTTAATCGAGAATGGGCCCCTAATTACGGGGTTTCTCTCTCTCTATATATATCCTCATTCATTATCCTTTATTATTTAATGCCTCACGATCAATGATAGATAGGGTAGATTCTCCCTGATCACTTAAGACCCTAAGCGGACCTATTGGTCGCTTATTAACCCTCGATAATATATTCAACATTACCATAAACTAGTGGGCACTAGCCATGGGCCCTGCTAGTTAAGGCTTCTATCATTCACGCATATACCCTCGCCTCGCATAAGGTGAGAGATGGTATGTTATCGTTCGTTATACCTTCTAATTGGCCTTATTTGATTACCTACTTAGTTGCTTATTACTTCCCGTGGGATAGATAGCCATATTGGACGTTTTAGTTTCCAGGTTTGGGTAGGCCCACACACACCTTCCATTTAAGACCCCTAAACTAAAAGACCTATTCCCAGGTGGACTCTTCAACCTTGGTCACTTAGCCTTTTAGACCCAGGATGCGGACTATACGCAAAGGTTATTAGTTCGTACCACCGTTTGCCTTTAGCACCTTTTCCTATTGGAATAAAGTAGGCACGTTATTAAGTCATTCCCATTTAGTCCCTTTACAATGCTATACGTACAAGTTTCATTTTCGTCAAAGGTTCATATGGTTAATAATAGTTTACATTATTAACCTACTAAGTCCAACTCTATTTTAAATTTTAATTTCTATATTCATTAATATAAATAAGGAAGGTTATATTCTCTTTACCCTAGAATATTTACTTGAACCTTAATTGGACTTGGGATTTAAACAAGAATCAATATCCATTAATCCCCTTATGACACCCATTTACTTCTCATTTCTTTGTCTGTTTCCCTTTATGACCATAATGGTCATATTTTCCTAAGGCAACCATTTATATTTAATTTCAATTGATTACAATTAATGTCATTTATGAGCCTAACGGCCATAATTTTCCTAAGACAATAATTACAATGGAATATCCCTATTTTATCAGTCCCAGATATACTTAATTGTTGTACCCCAACAGACATTTCTAATTTTATTTATTTATTGCGTGTTATATATATATATGCACAGAGCCTCTCACATTAAGTTGACTACATGTGGATGCAGGATTTGCCGGTCGGTTGCGGGCAAGTTTCTACCACAAGTTGAACTTAACCTTGTGCCTTAGTACATTTATATTAACACATTAGACCCCTCACATTAAGCTAACTACTGGTGGTTGCTGGATTTGATGGTCGATTCTGAGCAGACTTCTACCACAATTGAGCTTAACCTCGTGTCTAAATGCGATTATACTTCAAATTTTCTGACTGGGGTGTGCAACATTTATCCTAATTAAATTTTAGGAATTGTAACTATTATCCTATCATATTCACTTTCCCCACTTACCAATTGCTTACAATTGTTATTTATTGATTTGCAGATTGCTACAAATAGTCACCACAAATATATTCATTTAATATGGAATACAATTTACATATATGATTCCATAAATGAATATTATCCACTCAATGAACATTCAATACAATATGTATATTTTACTGTTTTACACTGATTTGGACGGATGATATGTATATATTTATATTTTATGTTTTCATACGGTCAATATCTTTTATTATTATTATTAATTTTTATTTAAAAGATTTGGTTTGACCAATAACCAAACATTCCTTTTTGCATTCAATCTTGCCAAAAGGTTTACAATCTTCCAAAAAGACCGTTAGCGGTAATTATTGTGACTTAAGCCAAATTTGTGGAATAGACACAATTCAAATTCATATGTTAATATATATTTTTAGAATAGTCGATGTAAACTACGCACAAATATTTATTTTAATATTTATACGTACTTTTGCACCACTTTTCCTTTTTAAATCTTTTTGTCATACCTCTTGTGAATTCAAAATGACATTTTTTTGTTCGAAAAGAAGAAAAAGGCATGTTTACGATAATTAAGCCAAAACCCAACAATATTGAATACAAATAGGTATAATTACAATCACATAATTTAACAATCATATCTGTCCAAATTCACATAATTTGCCAATTTAATCTTTTTACCTAAATTCACATATTTTATTTTTCAACACTGAATAAAAGATCTGGAATGTAACTACATCTAATTGGTATTTAACGGGACTGATTTTGTGACATTCCACGTCCGTTAATGTCACTCACAAAGGGAATGCATTAAGTTTCATGAAGTATTAGGTAAACAGACACAGAATTTTACAAGACATACATAAATAAGATAACAGCGGAAATTTAAACTTTTATTCAACATAAATCATACAGCATGGTTCAAAATACCATGAGTCTCTAAAACCATTACAACCACATAACTTCTGTCTTTCAACATCAAAGTACATAAATACTTAAAAAATCGTAATTTCCCAAATAAAAGTGACAAAGCCACAGTAGAGATAAAAACTTGAGCCATACTTCGAAAGCAGCTCTACCAAGATGATATCTGAGTCCTGACTAAGCCTGAGTGTTTCCTCCCTGAGATGTTGAAGGGGGAACGGAAAAAAGAAAGAGAAACAAGAGGGTCAGACATAAAGTCTGGTGAGCCTAGTGACTTTTAGCAAGCAAATAAATAAAGGTAACATGATAGGCATATAATGTGGATAAGAGAGATCATTACTTAAATGGCAGGTGTGAGAAGGTAGACTGGATAAGGTGTATACGCTTCTCTAATGATTAATCTGTATTATTACTAGTACAACCAGAATGAGATGATCCCTTCCACTATAAGGCGGTAGACTTAGGGCACATGTCCAAATGTACCCTAACCACTACCATAATCGATCGACTCCCTATTCGTAGATACCCTGTGCTGGCCCCACAGTAGGAGGTATCACTTCCTAAAGTGGCAACCCTTCATTTCCTAAGATGTGCAAAACCATATCTACTGGTGTCATGATCGTCTTATCCCCCTCTACCTGGCTCATGCACGCACATGGCTCGGTCGGTTTGCGCCGTCCACACCGTCCTCAAAGTTTGGATCACTTATAATCAGTCAGTAAGCGTGTCCCCTCTCCGCCTAGTACGGAGTACTTTTAATTTGATACCTACTCCGGGTTATTGACTGAAATGGGTCCCACACAATGATACAAACTTTCTCCTTTGTCTTGTATCCCCCACTAAGTTTTCACTGATTATGTATACCATTAGGTGTCTTTAATTACATAGCCCTATGCCAGTTATGCTTACCTTAAAAGGTGTCTTTAATTACGTAGCTCTATTATTTCCTCCGATTATGCATACCACTAGTGTCTTTATTTACATAACCTTATCGGGTTAAGTTGTGGGCCTATATGTAAATATTATCCACCTCCTCCAAATTTTCTTAATCCATCCACTATCCAATCAATTTACTTAACCCTAACTATAGTTCACAAACATACAATCCCTATGGATTAGATTTGGTTAAGTAGTCAAATTCATTACCATGTCCATTTATGGTTCATAATGGGGTAGATCTCGCACATTAGGCCAACAACGTGTGGACGATGGATCTGTCGATCGGGTCCGGGCAGACTTATTCCACAGTTGGGCCTAACCTCGTGTCATAGCCCGATTCGTATTTGCGTACATAGACCTCCCACATTAGGTTCAATCATTAGTGGCTGCTGGATATGCCGGTCAGGTCCGGGCAGACTTCCACCACTAATACAACCTAACCTCGTGTCATAAGTACAATTACAATTCCTATTTGTAATTACTAGACATTCCATTATTAATTAATTAATCAATTAATTAAACCTTTCCCTTTATAGGTGTTAATGCCCACTCTATCCAATAATTTGAATTATATGTCCAAAAATGTTCATATTCAAATTATGCCAATATTAACCCTTTTCCCCCATTCCCTAACTAGCACACTCATAAAATTGACGGCATGCCTAGGCTAGACAATAGCCTAGTCATAAACGATAATAGGGAAAATAATGGGAATATAACCAAAGTGATCATTTTGACATAACTTGGCATAAACATAAAATAGCATGGTGATAAAGTGGACATATAAGCATAAAACTGATGAACTTGTGGCAATTACTAGTTCTACATAACTATGATGTCATAGTAAGCATAATGAGATCTAAATTGACCATTTAGGTGCCCAACTATTTAGATCCAACATAATTATAATGTGGTTATTAAAACAAATCTAACATAATTATAATGTGGTCACAAAAATAGATCTAACATAATTAGGATAACATAGTAACATGTTTAGATCTAAATATGGATTCACATGTCCAATTACAACATATCTAAATTGACCACAATATGATAGGTGAAAGGTGATTTACATAAAGAATTGGATCTAACCAATATTGTAACTGTCCAAATTAACAGATTTACATTAACCACAATATAGTTACAATTCAAGATTCACAAAGGCGACATAATTGGATCTAGATAAATAGATCTATCATGACATAGTATAAGATTCAACAATAGCATAGACTCATAGTTTATAACATATCCAAATCACAGTCTTTCATGATTTACTTTTAAATATTCAAATCTAAAAGTAACTAAAAACTCACAGCGTTAGTACTAGAAAAGAGAGAAAGAATGGATCTTGATTCTCTAGATTTGATTTGCAAAAATGATAGTTGTTTGAAGAAAAATGGATTCGTCTCAGTTCGCACACCGGCAGCATTTGGCTCCCATGATTTCCAATGAAGAAAATAGGAGAATTGGGCATGCGTATATAGCTGCAGAACCCTCTGAAACCGACTGCTACCTCAGCCCTAGGGATGTTGACACCCTTATGGGTGGGTCGACCCACAGGTCGACACCCCTTAAGGGGGGTCGACCCTGGTGTCGACACCCCTCTAGGGGGTTCGACCCCCTAGAGCGTATTTGCCGCCTTGACGAATTTTTGATTTTCGATCTATTCTGGATAGGGTATGACTCATATATGTATATATTTTCTTACTGCACGTATACAAACTTAAACCCTCATAATTTTTTCATATGGTGTCCGTTTTACGCAAACCAAATGTTAGTCTTGACCAGAATTTCGATACGGACGCAATGGCGCATTCTGTTTCCCTTAATTCTGAATATTAAATTAATTATAATTTAATTTATCCTCTTTAATGTTAACAAAATTACAGGGTGTTACATTCCCCCTTCTTAAAGGATTTCGTCCCCGAAATCTCCAAGTTGAGAAGAATGCATATCCTACCATCCATCATCCATCTACTCATCCATTAATCACTGGCATCATTGTCCTTAAGGATTTCTAATGCTTACATGAATATATGCAAAGATGTGTGTTTGTGTCCCAATACTATTGTGAAGATCAGGCGGTCTACTGATTCAGTTGACCTCCTTAATGCAATGTATGTTGGTGCCATGAACCCAATATGTATGCAATCCTATTATAACATGTAAGCTCTATATGTGTGCACACTCATTCGTCCAAGTGCAACATCCATATGCTAACTCATCGATTTCCTTTCATAAAAGAAAAGAAAATGCACACATATCCATATGCAGTATGAGAGTGATTGAGCCGATCTAGTGCCTAATGTGTGTGTATATGCGTCCATAGTCAACCACTGGCAAACACTTGCATCCACTTGCATCCATCAAACATAACATGTCTCAAACACATGTGTACATCCATAAGATTCCTATCTAAAGGTAGAAAAATACTATGGATAAGATATACTCAAGTGATAGAAATAAGTACTGATAAAATTTTGAAAAAGGAGTTAAGGACATACCCTCAAAAAGGAAAGGGTACGAAATCCTCTAGGTTATATCCCCATTGAACCTTTAGCAACTTGATCTCTTTATTGCTTAGCTTCTTAACTTCTGATCCTAGAATACGGGTAGGAACTCGCCTGACTATCGCCTCCCGTTCCACTTGAACTTCTTCCAACACACTCGGCTTAACAATTACTGCGGTGTCATGGAGGCACTTCCGCAGATGAGAAACGTGGAAAACATCATGAACATCAGATATATTTTCTGAGAGCTTTACTTTATAGGCCATTTGGCCAATCCTTTTGGTTATGGGGAATGGTCCCACAAACGTAGGTGCCAACTTTCCTATTGATCCGAAGCGAACCACATTCCTCAGAGGTGACACTTTGATAAAAACTACGACTCCCACTTCAAATTCTATGTCAGTCCTTCTCTTGTCTGCATAGGACTTCTGCCTATCTTGAGCTCTTTATCCATCGTCGAATGAAGTCAATCTTTTTGGACGTTTCTATAACCATATCTAGTCCAAGTAATAATCTTTTTATAGATTCCCACCAACAAGTTGGTGATCTATACGGTTGTCCGTACAATGCTTCGAAGGGTGCCATGCCGATGCTAGCTTGATAACTGTTATTATAGGCAAACTCTATTACAGGTAGATGCTCGTCCCAAGTCCCTCCGAAGTCTAGGATACACAGTCTTGAAAAATCTTCAAGAAACCTATTCACCCTCTCTGTCTGTCCATCGGTCTGAGGATGATAAGCGGTGCTCAAACATAACTGTGTACCTAATGCTTCTTGTAAGCTCCTCCGAAATTCATTGGTAAAGATGGGGTCATGATCGCTTACGATGCTGGAAGGTACTCCATGAAGATAAACTATCTAATGAACATAAATTGTTGCCAACTATGATGTCGTCCTCTTGCTTTAACTGGAATAAAGTGAGCGCTCTTAGTGTGTCTATCTACCACAACCCAGATACTGATGTTGCCTTTCTTCGATCTAGGCAAACCATCTATGAAATCCATAGAGACGCTCTCCCATTTGCACTGAGGAACCTCCAAAGGATGAAGTAATCCACCGGGTTTCTTTTTCTTAGCTTTAACTTGCTGACAAACTAAACATTGAGAAACAAATTCGGCCACATCTTTCTTCATCTCAGCCCAAAAGAAAACCCTCTTCATATCTCTGTACATCTCATCACCGCCTTGATGAATAGTCATCTTAGAATGGTGGGCTTCTTCTAGGACTTCCTTTATCAAACTTCCAGTTTGAGGAACACAAAGCCTTCCATCTCGTCGCAACCACCCCTTTTAATCTATAACATATCTACTGAGGTAACTAGAAGTCTCCCCTCTTCTGAGCCTTCCCATGATGTCTAAAATCTGTGAGTCACCTTGTTACAAAGCTCCTATTTGATCCATAAGAGTTGGTTGTATCTCCAAGGATGCAAACAAATCAGGCAAAATCTCGATGGAGGGTCTAAAATCAAAAGCTGATATGAACTCCAAGTTCTTTCTTTCCACAAACAGAGGACTCAGGGCCATCCTCTGCCTAATTAGCACGTCTGCCACCACATTACCTTTGCTAAGGGTATAAGCAATCTCAAAATCATAAGAAGCTAAAAACTCCATTCACCGTTGTTGCCTAATATTGAGGTCTTTCTACGAGAACAGATACTTGAGAGATTTATGATCGGTGTATAATTCGAACTGCTCTCCAAGCAAATAATGATGTCGCGTCTTTAACGCGAACACTATGGCAGCTAACACTAGATCATGAGTGGGGTAGTTCTTTTCATGAACTCTCAACTGTCTACCCCAATAACACACTGCTATCCCTTCTTGCATTAGAACCGCACCAAGCCTTGTACCACACGCATTAGTATAAATGGTAAACACCTTACTCCCGTCAAGCAAGTTCAAGACTGGGCTGTTGTCAGAGCCCTCTTCAGTCGTTGGAAAGCAACGTCAAAGTCTACATCCCATGAGAATGCCAAGTTCATCTTCATCAGCCTGGTGAGTGGAACTGATATCTTTGCGAAGTCCTTAATGAACTTCCTATAGTAACCAGCTAACCCAAGAAAGCTTCTCACCTCGGTTGCATTTTTAGGAACCTGCCAATATTTCACGGAAACCACCTTCATGGGATCTACGGATATCCATTCTTTGGAGACAACATGCCCTAAGAATCTCACCTTTTTTCTCAAAAATGGCATTTGGAGAACTTTTCCTTAAGTTGATGGTGACGGAGAGTTTTCAAAACTTCTCTCAAATGCAAGGCATGCTCTTCTTCGCTTTTGGAGAAGATCAAAATATCATCAACAAAGACTACAACAAATTTATTCAGGAACTCCTGAAACACCCTACTCATCAGATCGACAAAATAGGCGAGGGCATTCGTCAGCCCAAAAGGCATCACTAGCCATTCAAAGAAACCATCCGGAGTTCTAAAAGCAGTCTTATCTATACTATCCTCAGCCACCCTAAACTGATGAAACCTTGTGGCCAAGTCTGACTAAGATAATACCGAGGCACCAACAAGCTGATCAAATAAATCACAAACCTCGGAAGCGGGTGTCTATTCTTCTTGGTGAGTTTATTCAACTCCATATAGTCAACAAACTAACGAAGAAAACCATCTGCCTTAGTCGCGAATACTACTGGAGCACCCCATTCAGATATGCTTTGTCTGATAAACCCTTTCTCAAATAGCCCCCCTACTTGCTTTCTCAGCTCCCTCCTATCCCTCAGAGCCATGTGGCGCACTGGTAATGCAACTGGCTTTGCATTGTCCACCAAATATATACGAAAGTCGAACTCGCACCACGGACGTAAGCCCCGAACCTCATCAAAAACATCAGAACAATCTCGGACTACTGGAATAGATTGCAAGTCATTTATAGATGCATCAAGAGATTCTAGGAAGCAAAGCATAACAGGCCCTTGAGGGTCGCAAGAAATCTCAAGGGTCCTCCCATGGCAAATCAGAAGCATAATGACCCTCTTCTCACAATCCAGAATGGCACCATAAGTTGTAAGCTAATCCATTCATAGAATCAATCCATAGCTCATAAACCCGAGCACATATGCATCGCATTCAAACTTGACGCCTAGTACAAATATTTTCAAAACCTGATAGATTATAGATAAATGACCAGAACCACCAATGGGGTTTGAAACAACTACGAGATCCACTACCATACAAGTGATTAAGTGCAGAGATTCAACTACAGACTTGATATAAATGAATGTGAAGCGCCATAATCAAAAAGTGTTCTAGTAGGATGGTTTGAAAGAGAAATTAAACCTTCCACATAAATTTTTCTACCTCTATCAGGAGCATTGATCAAGAGAGCACGCACCTGCCCTCCTGAAGTCCCTGTCATTTGACCCTGTCACTGTGATCCCTGTTTCTTCGGGCACTCTCTAGCAAAGTGTCTGACATCTCCACAGTGGTAGCAAGAGTTCTTCCTTCGGTTATAGTCTTTAATCAGGTGACATTCCTTCCCACAATTGTTACATTTTCTCTTATCCTTGCCTTTATCATTCTTCCCTCCTTTCTTCTGTTGTTTGTTGTTGTTGTTGCCCCTTCTTGGGCCACACCTTCCTATTTTGCGATGTTTCCTCGGCCTTCTTTTCTCCCTTGTCTTCCTCATGCATTAGGGCCACATTAACAAGCTTTTCAAAAGTGGCCCCCATTGGAATATGGGACATGGCTAACCCATGCAGAGGCTCATTCATCCCTTTAGCAAACCGCAAAGCCCTTTTGTGCGGCATATCCACCAACTCTAACACGAACCTTGCTAGCTTGTTGAATTTATTTGCATACTCTTTCACCGTCAAGTTTCCTTGTTTGAGTGCAAAGAATCTGTCCATCTGCATTCTTCTCTTAGCTTAGGAGAGAAATTTCATTTCGAACCTCTGTCTAAAATCCTCCCAAGTTTCCACCAAACGTCCAGCTTAGGCGACTTCCCACCAAAATAAGGCTTCTTCTTTCAGTAGCTAGGCGACTAACTGAACCTTCCTTCTATCCTCTAATTCAAAGATTACAAACAAGTCCTCGATCTCCTTGAGCCAATTCCACGCTTCCGCGAATGTCTCGCTTCCATGGAATGGCTTCCCTCCCATAGCACGGAGTTCTTTACAGATCTTGGCGAAGTTGTCAGCTCTTGAATGGGGAGGAGGTGGAATGACTGGTGTAGCTGTGGAGGAACATTTCCTTGGCTTTCAACAGGCGCCGTAGCCTCCAAATACCTACGGAACCATCCGGGTATTATAGCACCCTCTGGGATATTATGAATGTTTTGTCCCCTAGACATGCTAAAAAAGGAAAAATGAAGAGATTTAGACAAAGGACCAAAGGATAGTACATATGGCTTTTTGGGGAATGTTTTTCAGAGCAGAATTTCCTATTGAAAATGGTTTCTTTTAAAATCTTTTTGAAAATAATTTTTAAAAACTTTATCCAATCTGGTAACCTTTAGCATTGATACCAAGTGTGACATCCCACGTCCGTTAATGTCACTCACAAAGGAAATGCATTAAGTTTCGTGAAGCGTTAGGTAAACAGACATGGAATTTTTCAAGACAGACATAAATAAGATAGCAGCGGAAATTTAAAGTTTTATTATAACACAAATCATACAGCGTGGGTCAAAATACCATGAGTCTCAAAAACCGTTACAACAACATAACTTCTGTCTTTCAACATCAGAGTACATAAATACTTAAAAGAAAACATAATTCCCTAAATAAAAGAGACAAAGCCACAGTAGAGATAAAAACTTGAGCCATACTTCGAAAGCAGCTCTAGCAAGATGATATTGAGTCCTGACTAAGCCTGAGTGTTTCCTACCTGAGAAACTTGGTGGGGAAACGGAAGAAAGAAGGAGAAACAAGAGTGTCAAACATAAAGTCTGGCGAGCCTACTGAATTTTAGCAAGTAAATAAATAAAAGTAACAAGACATGCATATAAAGTGAATAAGGGAGATCATTACATAAATGGCAGGTGTGGCAGGGTAGACTGGATAAGGTGTATACGCTTCTCTAACGATTACTCTGCACTATTACTAGTACAACCAGAATGAGATGATCCCTTCTACAATAAGGCGGTATACTTAGGGCACACGTCCAAATGTACCCTAACCACTACCCTAATTGATCGGCTCCCAATTCCGTAGATACCCTATGTTGGCCCCACGGTAGGAGGTATCACTTCCTAAAGTGGCAACCCTTCATTTCCCAAGATGTGCACAACTATATCTACTGGTGTCACGGTCGTCTTATCTCCGTCTGCTCGGCTCATGCATGCACATGGCCCAATTGGCTTGCGTCCCCCACACCGTCCTCCACGTTTAGATCTCTTACAATCAGTCATTGAAAACCTAGTGGTATACATAGCCCTATACCAGTTATGCTTACCCTAAAAGGTGTCTTTAATTACATAATTCTATTATTTCCTCTGGTTGTGTATACCACTAGGTGTCTTTAATTACATAACCTTATCGGGTTAAGTTGTGGGCATATATGTAAATATTACCCATCCCCTCCAAATTTGCTTAACCCATCCACTATCCAATCAATTTACGTAACTATAACTATAGTTCATCATCTTACATTCCCTATGGATTGGATTTGGTTAAGTAGTCCAATTCATTACCATGTCCATTCATGGCTTATAATGGGTTAGACCTCTCACATTAGGCCTACAATGTGTGGAAGCTGGATATGCCGGTCGGGTCCAAGCAAACTTATTCCGCAGTTGGGCCTAACCTCGTTTCATAGCCCGATTTGTATTTGCGTACTTAGACCTCCCACATTAGGTTCAATCATTAGTGGCTGCTGGATATGCCGGTCGGGTCCGGGCAAACTTCCACCACTAATGCAACCTAACCTCATGTCATAAGTACAATTACAATTCCTAATTGTAGTTACTAGAAATTCCATTATTAATTAAATAATCAATTAATTAAACCTTTCCCTGTATTGGTTTTAATGCCCACTCTACGCAATAATTTGAATTATATGTCCAAAAATATTCGTATTCAAATTATGCCAATATTAACCCTTTTCCCCCGTTCCCTAACTAGCGCACTCATAAAATTGACGGCAAGCCTAGGCTAGACAATAGCCTAGTCATAAACGATAATAGGGAAAATAATGGGAATATAACCAAAGTGATCATTTTAACATAACTTGGCATAAACATAAACTAGCATGGTGATAAGGTGGACATATAAGCATAAAACTGATGAACTTGTGGCAATTACTAGTTCTACATAACTATGAGGTCATAGTGAGCATAATGAGATCTTAATTGACCATTTAGGTGTCCAACTATTTAGATCCAACATAATTATAATATGGTCATAAAAACATATCTAACATAATTATAATGTGGTCACAAAAATAGATCTAACATAATTAGGATAACATAGTAACATGTTTAGATCTAAATATGAATTCACATGTCCAATTTACAACATATCTAAATTGGCTACAATATAATAAGTGAAAGGTGATTTACATAAAGAATTGGATCTAACCAATATTGTAACTGTCCAAATTAATAGATTTACATTAACCATAATATAGTTACAATTCAAGATCCACAAAAGGCGACATAATTGGATCTAGAGAAATAGATCTACCATGACATAGTATAAGATTCAACAATAGTATAGACTCATAGTTTGCGACATATCCAAATCACAGTCTTTTATGATTTACTTTTAAATATTCAAATCTAAAAGTAACTAGAAACTCATAGCGTTAGTATTAGAAAAGAGAGAAAGAATGGATCTTGATTCTCTAGATTTGATTTGCAAAGCTGATAGTTGTTTCAAGAAAACAGATTCGTCTCAGTTCGCACACCGGCAGCATTTGGCTCCCATGATTTCCAATGAAGAAAATAGGAGAATTGGGCACACATATATAGTTGCAGAACCCTATGAAATCGACTGCCACCTCAGCCCTAGGGCTGTCGACAACCCTGTGGGTGGATCGACCCATAGGTCGACACCCCTTAAGGGGGGTCGACCCCCAAGAGCAGGAAATTTGCCGCCTTGACGAATTTTTGATTCTCGAACTATTATGGATAGGGTCTGACTCATATCTAACTCATACATGACTCATATGTGTATATATGTTCTTACTACGCGTATACAAACTTAAAACCCTCATAACTTCTTCATACATTGTCCGTTTTATGCAAACCAAATGTCTATCTTAACCAGAATTTCGAGACGGACGCAATGGCGTAGTCCATTTCCTTTAAGAATATTAAATTAATTATAATTTAATTTTTCCTCTTTAATGTCAACAAAATTATGGGATGTTACAGATTTCCAGATCTATGGTGTTATGCAATGACCACAATACATTCTATAACATACTACAATATATTTCATGACATAACTGTAGGAATAGGTGTGAACCAGTTTAAGAAATCCTATAATTCATTTTATGCATAGTCACAATGTACAATTCACCGTTTTAACACTTTTTATAACCAGATCTGATGGGCGTTAATCTTATTACAACAATTTATTTACCAGATCTGATAGGCGTAGGCATAAAAATTGAATCTATTACAAATGAGATAAATACATTATTATAAATGTATATGTAAATTCCCCACTCACCTTATAGCCTCCAAATTCAATTGTTTGAACATTTTTGGCTTAAAATTCCCAAATTCTTATAAATCTACAATTTATCTAAAAAGAGAAAAATTCTAGATTTGTAGAAATGTAAGAAAAAGGGAAAAGAGGTGAGAATCT
Source organism: Allium sativum (assembly GCA_030737875.1). Classification (NCBI taxonomy): domain Eukaryota; kingdom Viridiplantae; phylum Streptophyta; class Magnoliopsida; order Asparagales; family Amaryllidaceae; genus Allium; species Allium sativum. The sequence continues at coordinate 655,392,776 of CM060919.1, read as the reverse complement.
TTCGTTGAGCGTTGATTTGCATTTCGTTCCATTAGATCTGCTTGCCCTCTCAATTTCATATAAGTTGGATTTGATTTGATATGTATGAATATTTTTTTTTTTAGAATTTAGAATTTAGGTTCGGAGAGAGAAAAATGGTAGAGCTCCACTGCATCTGCAAATTTATGTGGAAAAAGAATGAGGCTCTACCCCTTTATTTGTAGGGGTGAAAATGGTCTAGAACCGTTGGATCTATTTTTATTAGCATCCGTCCATTCGTATTATTATCTTATATGACAAAACCCTAGCTGTCACTGCCTAACTCGACCAAGCGTCGCAGCTAGCGGTCGACCGCTTGGTCGACCTGGCAGTGAGGTTGCTGGGGTAATCGATTCTTACTATATATTAATTATTCTGTTTTATTTATTTTCCGTCCGTTTTCCTATTTCGTCCGTAACTTTTTCATACGGACTCCAATCGCTAAACTCCATGCATAAAAGTTGACCAGAATTCCAAGACGAATGTAATGGTTAAAGTTTCGTGGTCAAATTACGTCGTTTGCAGAAATTCCTATTTTGAGCTTCTAATTAAATAACTATTTATTTTCAAAATTCCAGGTTGTTACATTAATACTTATTAGAAATCTTGAATCTCTTAAATGTACAGTCTTTAAAATCTATGCGTGCATATATATATATATATATATATATATATATATATTGGATAAAGATGTTAGTATATATTTTATAATCAATAATGATAATGATTTATACAAGGTTGTTGCCATTAAAATTACATTCTCCAACAATCTCCCCCTTTTTGAGGATGACAACCTTGGTTTATAAAATATTCATAACTGACATTACTTGTTAATCTGATTCTTCAATTATTCCCCCTTTCACCATGAATTCCTTCCAACTCCCCCTTAAACTATGCTATACTTATTATATAATTTCTCATTCTTTGTCATCAATAAAAAATGTATCTATCCTAACTCAGAATAATCCTAGTGACCAATTATTTATCTATCTACCCTTAAATCTATAACTCGCCCTAAATTTATACCTTTCCTTAAATCTATAATTTTATAATTCCCCACAAATTAATGACTAATAAGATTCTAGTGCCTAATATATAGTATAAGAAATAGTCTTATGCATTAGGTTAAAAAAATTAAGACAATATTCAGACTAATAAACAAGTCAAAGCATTCCAATACAAACTTTCTATGCAAATAAGAATCCAATCAAACGAAACAAATTTAAATCTTAGTTAGACCACAAATTCAAATTTAAGTTTTAAATTAGTCAAACCACACTATTGTTAATTATGTTACTTACTATGTTTTAGATTGTTCTAATTAAAACAACAATCTAAAGCAAATCAGCCAAATCAAACAATATATGTTAAAACATTTCTTGAAACTTTAGCCATTCCAAGAAACTATAAAGTGTTGTAGAATGGAGTTTTGATGACAACAACCTTATTTCAGTTATCATGGATTATAAAATATATGCTAACACTTTTTGTATAGAATATATATATATATATATATATATATATATGTGTGCATGAATTTTATACAAGAAATATTACTGAAGACTATACGGTTTTAAAGATCATAGAGATTCAAAGATCAGAGAAATTTCAAGACTCATGAGTAATCAAGAGTTCAAGATTAATATAGTTATAAAGTCTAGATTTTGTAAGATTCTAAATAGCACTCCAGGTTCAAATTCAAATTTTCAAATTCTAATTCTAATTTTCAAATTCTGATTTTCAATTCTACTCTCAATCCACTCTATTTTATTTTTCTATTTGTTCCTATTTTTCTTTGTTTTTCAAATTTAACTTTTATATTTATATTTTATATTCTTATACATTATATTTATATAGTTTAAAACAATATAAAATTATAAGTATGTTTATATGATTTAAAATTATGTTTTAATATATTTTTCTAGTTTATAATATTAATTTATATCACTATATTTTAATTCAAGAATTTACAGAATTATATTTTATCAAAAACGTTTGAAAAGTACTTCAAAATTTAAATTTTCAAAGGAGTATGTCGACATAACAAAAACTCCATGTCGACATATAACTGTCACTTTTCCAATTTTGAAAGGAAGTGTCCTTTCACTATTTGAAAAGATTCAGAATCATTGCAACCTTTCATACTCTATAAAAAGGGGCTAAAACCGATTTTTTTTATCATTTCTTCTTCTCTAACTTCATCCTCTTTCTCTACCCCATTATTCTTAATCATCTTTATGGTTTTTACACTTATACTATGCCAAATTCAATTCTGTTTTGATTAAACTTCTTCTCTCTACACTCTATACTCTCAGAATCAAGTGCTACTGAAGAGATATAGGGTTGTTTGTAATTGCCTGGGTTAAATAAACCTTGTTAGTGTTGAATCAAAGAGGAATCAGTGTGTCCTTCTAGCTGTGAAATCAAGGAAATAAGAGTCGGTGTGTCCTTGTTAAGCCATGAAATCAAGGAATAGAAGTCGGTGTCTCCTTGTTGAGCCGTGAAATCAAGGAGGTTGTATTTGACTAATGGAAATAGTAATAAAACTCTGTATAATCCAGCGTTGTACGGGACTGGACGTAGGAGCAATCCGAACCAGTATAAAATCCGGTGTGTTCATTCCTTTTTTACATTTTTATTTCTATTTATTTTTCATTTGTGTTTGAATCTGTGTCTGTGATTGCGTTTATGGTGTTTGATTCATCATGTAGTTCACTTTAGTTTTAGAACTTGTTTAAATTCTTACAAACACTATTCACCCCCTATAGTGTTTTGCTTTACCTTAACGATCCATTCTGTATTCCCTAACACTTGGTATCAAAGCAAGGTTTTTCAAAAAGTTCATAATCTGATTTTTGAAAATGGAAAATTTTGAACACTAGTTTTAATTCATGTATTGCATCAAGTATTATATGTGTTTGCATTCAATTTATTGAAAAATCAAGTCACTATGATTTGATTTTTTGAAATTAGAAAATTTGAAATGTTTTAAATTTTGAATTTTTTATCTATGAATATGTTACAAAACCTTCAAGATATTATTGTAGTTATTCTTTTTGAAAATTCGTTTGATTATTTGAAAAGTCATTTGAATATTTGAAAAGACATTTGATTTACCTGAAAAGTTATTTGATTATTTGAAAAGTTGTGTTGTTTTACAGGAAAAGATGTGTTATATGGCTATTGGATATTAAAACTCTGAAAAGATAGGTGACGTGGTTGTTGGCAATTCAAATTCCGAAATGGTGGCTACTGAAAATTCAAATTTTGAAAAGAAATCAAAAAGAGGAGTAACGACGGTTGGTGAAGAGACATCAAGAAGAAATGGAAATATATAATATAAATCAGCAAAGAAATGGGTACCAGGTCACTTTATAACTTTGGATATTCATTTAAAACTTATTTTCATACTGTACTTCTCGTCATTTGCTTCGCAATGTCGCTAGTTTCATGTAAATCCATCAAGAATTGATCAAGTAATGATCAAATGAAGCTTTGGTGAATAAAGAGAGAAAGAAACCAAAACTATCAACGGTATCTTCAAATTGCATCCACATGTTAGACTATTTTGCCCCAAATCCCTTTCCAGATTGTAGTTCTCGTTCTCGCAGTCAATTTGATGGGCAGATCGTTAAATTTCGATCAAAATTGAGTGAAATATGACAGTTTGAAGTTGGCGATTCAAAACTAAAAATTGTTACAGGATTTCATGCATACCACTTACTTTTTTGACTTTCTACACCCCATTACCATCCAAATTCATCCCCAGACTGCTACTACCCTTGAATTCCTCTTTGATTTGCCACTAGTTTCGTCTAATTCCGACAAGAAACAAAGAAGTTATGCCTCCTGAAAGTTTGATTGAAAATGAAAAACGAGAAAAAGAAGAAGAAGAGAAGTGTTATGAAGAGACATTACTTTTGGGCCTTTATATAGTAACAGAAGTTTTCATTCATTCAAAATTCAAAATTCGAATTCAAATTTTGGCGCCAAGTTGGTTGAACTACTAAATCTTTAATATCTTTCTCATACGGTGTTCAAATTCAGCAAATGAATGCACTATCCTGATCAGAAAAACGAGACCGTCGCAACAGAGCAGATCTCATCATCGAATTCCAGAAGATCAATTCAAAATTCAGATAATATCGAAGAAATGGATCTAAAAACCAGGTACGCCTTAATTAATTTTTAAATTTTTGGTTGAATGGATGTTTTTCTTGCTTTGCTTTGTTTTAAATTTGAAATTTAAACATTAAAATTCAATTTTGAAATTTAAAATTCAAAAACAATTATAATAAATTAATATAATAATAAATTAAATTTTGGATGTTTGTTAAGATTAATATTATTTCAGGAAATTGTTAAACTTGAAATATAAATCAATATTTTAAAACCAAAGTCACAAAATCATATTCTTTTTGAAATAATACTAGTATGTCAACATACATATATCTATATGTTAACATATCAACCTATAGAATGAAATTCAAATTTTATATCTCAAAAGTTTAAACTTTCAAACTTCCCTCCATCTTTTTCAATTAGAAAATGCCAGTTAAAATTCTAGTTATTAAAATTTTCTATATACTTGTTTTTGTTTAACTTGTTTCGAAAATTATATATATATTATAAGTATATAAATTAATAAAGTTATACGAACACGTTGATATGATATACAAAGTTATTTTTTATATTGAAAAAATATATAAATTTGTTTGTCTCTTATATAGTTTAAACATACATAGTTTAACTTATATATTATTAATATGATTTCATAACAATTTTGGGTTACATTATAATAAATACTATTTGTAACTTCATACTAATTTTGACATACATATTTAACTTAATATTTTGGTATAAAGGAATATATATGTATGATTTTTATGTCTTAAAAATATAGTTTAAATATAAGAAATTATAACTTTATATGTTACTTTATATTATCATTTTTCATTAAAGTAATTTTGTTATAACCATAGATTTCTATTAAAGTTATAACATATAAATTGTTCTTTAGCAAATAAATATGTCTGGATTTATAAAAGTTTGAATTCAGAATTAAGAAGATTATTGTATATCTCATAATAAATTATAAATTCTTTTCAAAATTAGTCTTTATATACTATTAGGAATATATGTTTTTAGTCTACTTTATATAATTTCATATTCTCTTTAAAAAAGGATCTTCAATTCTGACTATATTTACCTTGCTAATATTATTTAAATACATAATTATACTAAATATTTTTCTACCTATCCAGAATTTATTAAACTCTTAATTTCTTTCATTAGCATCATTAACTTATGTCTAGAAATTAATATTACCATTGTTTGGTTGAAGTAATTTATAATATATGTAGAATTTTGAATATCTTTTACCAAAATAGATATAATCACCAAATCATTCTATATATTATCATTACCCATCTTATTTCATATCATATATAATTAAAGTGCTTCTCAAATTAGAATCATTTAAATCATAAATTGCATTTCATTAAATATACCACTTCATATTGTTTTGCATATGTCATATTGCATTATTACCAACACACTGCATTACATATTAATCTTTAACCTCATATATAGTTGTACTATATGGGGAATTATTGTCTTAGAAATACATAGGATTATTAAACATATAACATTTTTACTTTTTCTTGATTAACTTGTTTGACTTGGTTGAATTAATTGAATTTATTGGATTTATTGGCTTGTTTGGTTTAATTAATTATTTTGTGTAACACCCCATAATTTTGTTAACATTAAAGAGGATAAATTAAATAACAATTAATTTAGTATTCAGAATTAAGGGAAATGGAACGCGCCATTGCGTCTGTCTCGAAATTCTGGTCAAGAAAGACATTTGGTTTGTGTAAAACGGACAACATACGAAGAAGTTATGAGTGTTTTATGTTTGTACACGCATAGAAAGAACATATATACACATATGAGTCACGTATGAGTCAGACCCTATCCAGAACAATTCGAAAGTCAAAAATTCGTCAAGGCGGCACATTTCCCGCTCTAGGAGGTCGACACCGGGGTCGACCCTCCTTAAGGGGTGTCGACCTATGGGTCGACCCACCCACAGGGGTGTCGACACCCCTAGGGCTCATGTGGAACTCGGTTTCAAGGGGGCTTGGCAGCTATATATATATGTGTCCAATTCTCCTATTTTCTTCATTGGAAATCATGGATGCCAAATGCTTTCCGTGTGCGAACTGAGACGAATCTATTTTCTTCAAACAACTATCAGTTTTGCAAATCAAATCTAGAGATTCAAGATCCATTCTTCTTATATTTTCTAATCCTAATGCAATGAGTTTCTAGTTACTTTTAGAACTGAATATTTAAAAGTAATTGTGGAAGACTATGATTTGGATGTGTTGTAAACTATGAATCTATGCTAGTGATTAATCTTACACCATGTCATGATAGATCTATTTCTCTAGATCTAATGCAATTGTGGTTATTCTATTATGTCGCCTTTGTGGATCTTGAATTGTAACTATATCTTGGTTAATGTAAATATGTTAATTTGGACAGTTACAATATTGGTTAGGTCCAATTCTTTATTTAAATCACCTTTAACCTATCATATTGTGGTCAATTTAGATATGTTGTAAATTGGACATATGAATCCATATTTAGATCTAAACATGCTATTATGTCATCCTAATTATGTTAGATCTGTTTTATGACCACATTATAATTATGTTGGATGTAAATAGTTGGACACCTAAATGGTCAGTTAAGATCTCATTATGCTATGACCTCATAGTTATGTGGAAATAGTAATTGCCACAAGTTCATCAGTTTTATGCTTATATGTAAACTTATCACCATGCTAGTTTATGTTTATGCCAAGTTATGTTAAAATGATCAATTTGGTTATATTCCCACTATTTTCCTTATTATCGTTTATGACTAGGCTATTGTATAGCCTAGGCATGCCGCCAATTTATGAGTGCGCTAGTTAGGGAATGGGGGAAAACGGGTTAATATTGGCATAATTTGAATATGAACATTTTCGGACATATAATTCAAAGTATTGGGTAGAGTGGGCATTAACACCTATAAAGGGAAAGGATTAATTAATTAATAATGGAATGTCTAGTAATTACAATTAGGAATTGTAATTGTACTTAAGACACAAGGTTAGGTTGCATTAGTGGTGGAAGTCTGCCCAGACCTGATCGGCATATCCAACGGCCACTAATGTTGAACCTAATGCGGGATGTCTAAGTACCTAAATACAAATCAGGTTATGACACGAGGTTAGGCCCAACTGTGGAATAAGTCTGCCCAGACCCGACCGACATATCCAGCATCCACACGTTGTAGGCCTAATGTGGGAGGTCTAGCCCATTATAAACCATAAATGGACATGGTACTAAATTGGGCTACTTAACCAAATCTAATCCATATGGATCATATGACTGTGAACTAAAGTTAGGGTTAAGTAAATTGATTGGATAGTGGATGGGTTAAGCAAATCTGGAGGGGGTAGGTAATATTTACATATAGGCCCACAACTTAACCCGATAAGGTTATGTAATTAAAGACACCTAATGGTATACATAACCGGAGGAAATAATAGAGTTATGTAATCAAAGACACCTTTTAGGGGAAGCATAACTGGTATAGGGCTATGTAATTAAAGACACTTGATGGATACATAGTCAGTGAAAACCAGGGGGTACAAGACAAAGGGGAGAGCTTGTATCATATTGTATGGGACCCATTTTAGTCAGTAACCCAGACAAGGTATCAAATAAAAGTACTCCGTTCTAAGCAGAGAGGGGACACGCTTCCTGATTGATTGTAAGAGATCCAACCGTAGAGGACGGTGTGAGGGCGCAAACCGACTGGGCCATGTGCGTGCATGAGCCGGCCGAGGGCGATAAGACGACCGTGACACCAGTAGATATGGTTGTGCATATCTATGGAAATGAAGGGTTTCCACTTTATGAAGTGATACCTCCTACTGGGGGCCAACACAGGGTATCTACGGAGTAGGGAGCCGATCGATTAGGGTAGTGGTTAGGGTACACTTGGACGTATGCCCTAAGTCTACCACCTTATAGTAGAAGGGATCATCTTATTCTGGTTGTACTAGTAATAGTGAAGAGTAATCATTAGAGAAGCATATACACCTTATCCTGTCTACCTTGTCACACCTGCCCTTTATGTAGTGATCTCTCTTATCCACTTTATATACCTATCATGTTACTTTTATTTATTTGCTTGCTAAAAGTCACTTGACTCGCCAGACTTTATGCCTGACCCTCTTGTTTCCTCTTCTTTCTTCCGTTTCCCCCCAGGTTCTCTGGGAGGAATCACTCAGGCTTAGTCAGGACTCAGATATTATTTTGCTAGAGCTTCTTTCGAAGTATGGCTCAAGTTTTTATCTCTACTATGGTTTTAACTCTTTTATTTGGGGAATTACGTTTTCTACTAAGTATTTATGTACTTTTATGTTAAAAGACAGAAGTTATGTTGTAATGGTTTTTGAGACTCATGGTATTTTGAACCACGCTTTATGATTTGTGTTTGGAATAAAAATTTAAATATTTGTTGCTATCTTATTTATGGCTGTCTTGTAAAATTCTGTGTCTGTTTACTTATAACGCTTTACGAAATTTAATGCATTCCCTTTGTGAGTGACATTAACGGACTAGGGGTGTCACAGTTGGTATCAGAGCTGAAGGTTACCAAATTGGATAGAGTTTTTGAAAATTATTTTCAAAAAGATTTTAAAAGAAAGCATTTTCAAAAAGAAAAGTCTATTTTGAAAACATTCCCCAAAAAGCCATATGTACTATCCTTTGGTCCTTTGTCTAAATCTCTTCCTTTTTCCTTTTTCAGCATGTCTGGGGAACAAAACATTTCGAATATCCCAGAGGGCGTCATGATACCCAGATGGTTCCGTAGTTATTTGTAGGCCACGACACTTGCCGAAGACCAAGGAAATGTTCCTCCCCCAGCTGCACCAGTTATTCCTCCTCCTTCCCCTCCAGGAGTATACAACTTCGCCAAGATCTGCAAAAACTTCTGTGCTATGGGAGGGAAGCCATTCCATGGGAATGAGACATTCGTAGAAGCATGAAATTGTCTCAAGAAGACCAAGGACTTGTTCGTAATCTATGAAGTAGAGGATAGAAGGAAGGTTCAGATAGCCGCCTGGCTACTGAAAGACGAAGCCTCATTTTGGTAGGAAGTCACCCAAGCTGGACGTCCGGTGGAAACTTGGGAGGATTTTAAAAAGGGGTTCGAAATAAAATTTCTCTCCCAAGCTGAGAGAGGCATGCAAATGGAGAGATTCTTAGAACTCAAACAAGGAAACTTGACGATAAAAGAGTATGTGAATAAGTTCAAGCAGCTAGCAAGGTTCGGGTTAGAGTTGGTGGATACGCTGCACAAAAGGGCTTTGCGGTTTGCTAAAGGGCTGAATGAGCCTCTGCGTAGGTTAGCCATGTCCCATATTCCAATGGGGGCCACATTTGAAAAGCTTGTCGATATATCCCTAATGCATGAGGAAGACAAGGGAGAAAAGAAGGCTGAGGATACATCGCAAAATAGGAAGGTATGGCCCAAGAAGGGGCAGTAGTAGCAACATCAGCAACAACAACAGCAGTTGAAAGGAGGAAAGAATGATAAAAGTAAGGATAAGAGAAAATGTTGCAATTGTGGGAAGGAAGGTCACTTGATTAAATACTACAAGCGAAGGAAGAACTCTTGCTACCACTGTGGAGAGGTCAGACACTTTGCTAGAGAGTGCCCGAAGAAACAGGGATCACAGGGACAGGGTCAAAGGACAGGGACTTCTAGAGGGCAAGTGCATGCTCTCGTGATCAATGCTCCTGATAGAGGTAGAAAAATTTCTGTGGAAGGTATAATTTCTCTTTCAAACCATCCTATTAGAACACTTTTTGATTATGGCGCTTCATATTCATTTATATCAAGTTCTGTAGTTGAATCTCTGCACTTAGTTACTAGTATGGTAGTGGATCCCATAGTTATTTCAAACCCCATTGGTGGTTCGACTCATTTATCTATGATTTGTCGAGGTTTGAAAATATCTGTGTTAGGCGTCGAGTTTGAATGCGATACGTATGTTCTTGGTTTTGTGGGCTATGGGTCGATACTAGGAATGGATTGGCTTTCCATGTATGGTGCCATCCTGTATTGTGAGAAGAGGGTTGTTGGACTTCTGACTTGTCATGGGAGGACCCTTGAGATTTCTCGTAACCCACAAGGGTCGGTTATGCTTAGTTTCCTAGAGTATCTTGATGCATCTATTGACGACTTGCAATCTGTTCAAGTAGTCCGAGATTATTCTGATGTTTTTGATGAGGTTCGGGGCTTATCTCCGAGGCGCGAGATCGACTTTCGTATATATTTGGTGGACATGCAAAGCCAGTTGCATCAACAGTGCGCCACATGGCTCCGACGGAAAGGAGGGATCTAAGTAAGCAAGTAGGGGAGCTACTTGAGAAAGGGTTTATCAGACGAATCATATCTGAATGGGGTGCTCCAGTAGTATTCTCGACTAAGGCGGATGATTCGCTTTGTTTGTGTGTTGACTATAAGAAGTTGAATAAACTCACCAAGAAGAATAGGCACCCGCTCCCGAGGATTGATGATTTATTTGATCAACTTGTTGGTGCCTCGGTGTTTTCTCGGTTAGACTTGGCCACTGGGTTCCATCAGTTGAAGGTGGCCGAGGACAGCATAGATAAGACTGCTTTTAGAACTGCGGATGGTTTCTTTGAATGGCTAGTGTTAGACCAAAAAATGGTCCTAACACCCAAATCGTCGTATTTTGAGCATAGGATATGAAGAAATAACTGAAAAATATAGAAAAAGCGAGACAACAAGATTTTTATAGTGGTTCGGCGTTAACGAACCTACGTCCACTTCATATTTTATCATTTCATTCATGAATTACAATTACAACGAGTGTTGTCTCTCTCTCACTCGAATTCAATGAATAATTCTCTCTGAATTCATTGATTTTTATTAAGGAAGATGGTGGTTATTTATGGAGAAATGTTGGCCATGGCTTCCATGAATGTTGAGATGCCAAAGAGTCCAAAAAGAATCCTTCAAAATACCATCAAATGGTGTATTTATAGCTGTAGGAGAGCTCCTAGGAGGACCGGTTCGTGATGGGGTACGTTGCAGGCGATCCAGAAAAATAGGAGAGTCAGTAGCCTTGAGAATAGGTCAAAACAAGCTGCGTGTGAGCAGGTCCGAAGGTCGGATCGCGGTCATAGGTCAGATCGCAGTCATGGGTCGGATCGCGGTCATAGGTCGGATCGCGGTCATAGGTCGGATCACGGTCATGGGTTGGATTGCGGTCATGGGTCGGATCGCGGTCATGATTGGATCACGGTCATGGGTCGGATCGCGGTCATCGATCGGATCGCGGTCCGGTGTCTTATTCTTAGTCTTTGATGCTAGTTTACACCCGTTCACGGAAATGGGCATAACTTTCAAACCGTAAGTCCGATTGAGCCATACCAAAGCTCAAACTGAAGCTAATTCAAAGGGCTACAAGTATTTGATATGAATAGATCCAAGTGAGGCCGTTTGTTAGGGGTTTCGGGCCAGTTTATACTGATGTTGTGATTTTGACCAAACTGCCTTGTGTCTTCTGACGATGCTTCCAATGTCGGAGAGTGATGTTATCCAGAGATTCCATATCAACATGGTCTTTGCTTTGGGTAGCCTGGTCACAAAGCAGGCTAACATTTTGCCCCCCAAATTACATCTTATCGAAGATGAGATGTGCTTTGAGTATGTTGAGCTAAATCTTTATCGAATGTCATTTGTCCTTGAGAAGGCTTTATCCAATTGTTGCATTGGTTCCATTGGAGCTAGTCAGGCCAAGTCCAAAAGTCATGCTAATCAGTTGGCTCCCGAGCGTGATTCTACACGCACAGATAGTTGCCAAACAACGTCATCATTCCACACAAGTCATGCGCATGGTAGGGTCGGACTTTCTTTTACATATGGATCAATGTACGAAGTAGCCATCCAAATCATTGGGTAATTCAAGAATTCTCGAGCTTTGAGTCGGTATCTGGATCGCCGGGACCGAGCACATTAGAATCAACATATGAATTTTTTATTTATACTCAAGTTTGGACTAGCTTGATATCTTGATATTGATCCAGGATCTTAAAATTGCGTTGAACTGTAACAGTAAGGAATCTGAAAGCCATCATCACTCTGGATCGTGGTCAAAGAAATCCATAATCGCTCTAGATCGCTTCGTTATCCAATAATCACATATGAAGTAGACAATAAGGGATGTTGTTAAAATCATGTGCACCAGCGCCTATATGATCGTTTCCATCGTAAGGTAATAGATAGGTTTGTCACACCTTCCGTCCGGTGTTGTTTGAGTCTTTGAGTTAACATCTGATCAACAAGCTTGCTCACTTGGTCGGGGGAGATGAGTAAGGTCGTACTCCGGAGGCGTGACGTACATGCTTTGAATCCGTTTCATGCCGGGATTGTCTTCAAGGTTAGTTTATGAATCGACACTTGTGCTCTTAGTGCTTTCGGAGGACAAGAAAAGTCAGTACTCATGCCCCCAGCATCAGTGGGGTTGAGCTAAGTTAATGGGGCATACGGTCTTTAAGCTCTTATACTCTCTGCAGTTGATTCAGTCCGTAGCTGAGTTGCAAGTTCAGCAATTCTAGTCCCAAGTTGTCCTGTGCTCTTCTTGAGTCATCAAGAGTTCGAGTTGTACATGCGAATGGTTGAATCACATTTTCTTTGATATCATCCCTTCCCTTTAGTTAGAAGGCGGGAATTTACTCATTTGGTGTTAGCTAACATTAGCACTCTTATCCGATCAATCATGGGGATAAATAGGCTCGTCAAAGATGTAAGCGGATTAGTCGAGCCCCTCCGTTCATACTTCAAGATAATCCAAAATGGTCTTCGTAGTCTTGTTGAATCCCTTTGTCATGATCGGTTCAATTGGGCTTGACAAACAATATCGTGGGCCCGATAAGTGATATAGATTCTCTTTAGAACTGCACATTCTAATCATTTATTTCCAAGGTTTTTTCTTTATCCTTATCAGTTCGGGAGTCGGATGGTGCTCCATCCTTTATCATAAAAGCATTGAGATTTTCTATCTCGACATTAACACCTTCTTGTCATAGAAGTATGTCCACCTCAGGGTTGAATTCATCAAAGCTTCTAAGCAACTCTCGTTAGAGAGAAAATTTAAAGTCTGGGGGAATAACAGGGGATCCTGACGTCCCACGTGTAAGGGCTGACTGTCGTTATCCATATCATCTTGAGAAGTGCCGCCTCTCGAGAGGCGCTGAATCAAACTGGCGAGCAAGTTGCCATCAAAGAATTGCTGCATATCGTCAATATCATGACTGGTGCCCCCAGCATTGAATCTGAGGTTACAAAGGGGGTCTTTGTTGATTTCTTACTTCCGCTTCGATATTGCCCCCGGGTAGTGGTTCGAGTCATTTGACCCGACTGGGTTCCTGTTCTTCGAATTATTGTGTTCTTGCTTGGAGCTGAGTATGGAATATCGCTCGAATATCCATTCGAGTTGGAGCTAAAGCTTGTTGTGCATAACCTGAGTTTGTTACAATTCTTGCATTCTCATCTAGGATGTTGCAGGTGGCTATTCCATTGTCCATGTTTCCATTCATGATGTTCTGAATCGAAGCCGCATGCCGCACGCCTACTGATTGGTTCATGTTCATCCCGAGTTGATGGTGGCTATCTGATTGTGCCAAGTTAGTCACTGCTTGAACTTCGATTTTATCATTTTCAGCGAATGGATGATTGTTGCTCGACCTTCCGATTCAGAGCTGGTGTCCTCAGCGTGAAGTCTTGAAATAGGTGAAGGTCGGCTTCGGGCTTCTTGGTTCCACATGAGAAATAGCCGTCTTCAAGCTTTTGTCATTCAATTCTAAATATAGGCATCGAGTAGTTGAACTATGCTACTTGAGGCTCGTATTCCGTGCCCCCATCCTCGGGGGTTTGGTCTGAGTAGTACACTTCGAATCCATATCTTTCATACTCCCTCTTCGCATCATGAGTCAGAGTTGGGTGAAAATCGATTTGTTGGTACGTAGCCCATGCCAATCTCTTGTCTCTTATCCAGATTCCGAGGGTCGGTATCAGACGGCAAAAGATCAGACTTTGATAGTCCCGTGTGTTGTCACTTGCCACTTGCATCAAGGGAAAGGTCGGAGACAGGGTGGCTGTGTCACACCTAGTCGTTGTATGGGATATGTCCAGCCTCATCTGAACTTTCCAGTTTGGAAATAGGTTAGGACTAGCAAATGGACGTTCTCGCTGCATCCGCTTCATGGTCCTCAAACGGCCTGTCAAGATCACAAAATAAGTTAAGTACAAGCACATAAACTATGCCATTTGTGAGTAATTATAATAGTCATGCCCCATGTCCGGGGTAACGGCATAGGACAGGTGGAGGTCAGATCACATTCTTTTCGAATTTACCGGATTTCTGCCCGATTTCTATCATGCTGCCTGCCCGATTTCTATCATTTACCGTATGTGAGGCTAGAAGCTACGCTTTATCATCACATCAGATTCACTTTGAATGCCACATTATCAAATCCATCAAATCACCGATTGACGTCTACAACCATACATTACGTGTCAGCTAAAAGAAGTTTCCTTCTCCACTTCCACTCTTGGTACGGTTGGAGAAATCAATATACGCGATCGTCTGGAAATACTCTGTCAGACATCCATCCATACAAGTCATCCAGGAACAGGATGAACCGAAGGCACTATTCAGTACATCCATCTTAGGCACTATTATCTAAGACTTATACAATAGCCCTTGCACTTTACTCCATCTTCAATTATCTTGGCATATATGATTCGCAACGCTTATGCCAATACAGAGTGGTTCTTTGGATAATAATCCAACCGGTCTCTCCATATTAACAACGTTAAAATGGTCAAAACTTCGATAGTCTGTGATTTAACTATCGAAGAAAAACAGGTGTGCAAACAACGATATTATTTCCAAATGGAAATTTATATCGATCAAACATCATTCAACATTTATCTCTTTATTTCATTAATTTACTTATCTCCTATTTCCCTATATTCAATATTTTCTTATTTTCTAAATTTGGAAAATATACGTTATTAACAATGGAAAACATTTCCATTTCTTGTTTTCTTTATTAGAAAACATTTCTGGTTTCTTATTTGGAAAACATTTCCAAAGCTTCTTCATTGGACTTAGACAGATGTTTAAACAAACCATCGCGATGCCAACTCAAACCATTTCCTTTAATTACTAAATTCACTTAACCATCCTTTACTATCGAACATTAACCATTCCTTAGTTAAAAATGAAGTCAATCAAGTTGGGGTAATACTACCTCTCAGACCTTAACTGAACAACGTTTCTAACCTTGAAATAGACAAAGTTCACCATCCTAATTCTTTAACAAACTTCCTTACGTAACTCTCTTTCAAATCTTTTCTATTCGATAATTCTTTCTTTCGATAAGGTATATTCGATAACTCTATTCAATTTATCTATTGACTTAACTCTTTGGATTTAACTTTAACTCTATTCACTTAACTCCTATCGAATAAACTATATTCGATAACTCTTTTAATTCTATTTGAATAAACTATATATTTGATTAACTCATTTGCTTTAACTCTAATAGATTAAACTAACATCGATTAACTCCTTTATTCTATTCGAATAAACTATATCTGATTAATTCATTTGCTTTAACTCTAATCGATTAAACTAACATCGCTTAACTCCTTTTATTTAACTCTATCTCAATTAACTCCTATCGAATAACTAATTTGATAACTCTAATTGAATAACTGATATTCAATTAACTCTACTTGTCGATTTACCCTTATTCACTAACTTTATATGCTCTATAAAGATTTCCTTCTACAGCGTTTATTCCTTTATAATGATTACCTTTTACAGCGTTTATTCATTTATAATGATTACCTTCTACAGCGTTTATTCATTTATAATGATTACCTTCTACAACATTTATTCATTATCTATTTGTTTACTTAACAAATAACTACTCCCTTTTTCCATTATATTTATTTAACAAATAAATATTTCTTTTATCTCTTCTATTCTATTTAGCTGTGACGAGAAGGAATTCGCTCGGTCCGAACTGGTCGCTAAACCGATCCAGACCGTTCGAAACGCCCGATCGTTTTGAGAACACGACAAATCAAAACGCATATAAAAGAACATTTCATTGTATTTTACAACAATGAATCAGATTACAAGAATATACAGAGTATAAATGAATATACATTACACAGAAATACCAGAGATTTAAATTACATTTAAATACATAGCAGTGGAAGATAATACAATACACAACTAGAGGAAGACATGCGGATACAAAGCTTTCCGGATATCATTCCAGCTGTAATCCAGGATCCTGTGAATATAAATCTGCAAAACCAAAACTACTAGCTGCCCGTGTCAAAATAAGGGCACCTAGAGTTTAGGTTAAAACAATAAACTCTAGGTCAGTCATGTGACTGGTGTGAGAACTAAAACAGTTATTATTCTTTATTTTTAAAGTTAGGTAAATCAAGGGACCACGCCGTATAACACGAAAAGGGTTTCCTCCCAAGAATACCAGTGCATAAAACAACAGCGCAATGCTAAATAAAGAAAAATGAAGCTGTTATAAGACCCTGGTCCTATCACACAATGCAACGCAAGCCGGGGGATAGGGTTTTCCCTTATAACAGCCAAAGAATGCTTGATACGTTTAAAACAAATCATTTGATACTATTATAAGTGCATAGTGTATAAAACAACTTCAAATCATAAGTATCAATCATAGACGGCATGGGTACCATATATCATGTCGCCATACTAGTTCTACAAATAAAACCGCAAATGTCACGTATTTGGAAATTGGATTTCCATCTATGAACCGAGGCAAGGGATCGTCCTCTACCGATTCGAGACAATCTAGCCCATGTCTCAGGAACAGCCGCAACTGCCCCTTGGATCGTCAGGGCCGGTCCACCGATGTGGATTATTATGCCTGAACAATACGTCTCTCCGCCCTTTGGGGCGTAAATGAGCCAACGAATGACTCCATCGGACCCGGATCGTCCGATCAAACCGAGGCGCCTCGCAACAGCAACAACCACACAGGTGAAAAGTATAAAATGTCAGGGCTGGTAGGTCACTGACACCACCCTAGCTAGAAAGAAACGCATGTCCTCCCTGAGGTCCTCTCCCGTTTTTGGTTCACAACCGGGGTGCGAGGCTCGCGAATTCACGTTACACAAAGCTGTGCCACACAGGTTGTGCTTTGATCATCACCACAAGACTTTGCTTTTCAACAGAAGCCTCGATCAATTGCCACTTAGGCATGCTACACAGGCAATTCACTCCATGCGTTTGATATCCATCAATATATAACCTCTGAGCTCGTACGTCTCAGAGAAGGGCGTTAAGCAAGAGAATAAATTCTCCGCCGCCAAACAGATATATATTCAATAGAGATCAATCACACGGACTAAAATCCAATGTCAGACACACAATCCATTTACAAGTTCGCTCTGGGTCTGAACGAAACCGGAGGCACCTAGTACCCCGCATATCCATCGATCTCCAAGTACGTCTTGACGATCACCAACTGTTTCCATCTTCTTGGGTGTACAGCCCAATCAAGATCATCAGTAATCACCCAAACGACGTGAAGACTTCCGGTCTTCGACCACCGTCTTCATCTTCGACTTATCGTCGTATCAGTTATTCAGAATGGGATAAACCCGGTCTTCCCGAATAACTCACGTATATTTTAAATAAGTGTTACACAAACACAACATACGCCTCATTCCAATTCATCAGTCACTAACCGTAAATTAATCAAGAGAATAATTCCCCAAATATTAACCCCGAAGGCCGAAACCAACATCAGATCATTATCCAGAAAACCATTCTGCTTGGCTAACCGGCAGTTAGTTTCTAAATTTCACATTCATAGGGAAAGGTTCCCATTAATTTTATCCAAGATAAATTCCTTGAATTTATTCTTTAATCATCTTTTGAATTTCGATTCAACTAGTCGGGATTAACGAACCTTACCGAAGTAATCATTGGTTTTAATTTCCCAATCCCAACCTATTCATCCCATGAAGTAAAACTGGTAGTACTTCATATCTAACACCACGGTGTTATCGGTAAATTCAATTACCATTTCACGTTCAAATCTAATTAAAGATTTAACTATCGCCTGGAGCAAAACTGGTGATACTCCATTCTCGGTCATTTCAATCTAATTAAAGATTCATTAAAACTCCACTTAGTTTTAATCGTTAACTGGGTTAAAGAATCAGTGTCATTTAAAACACGGTTCACGATAAACCCAAAATCACATTCCATTAATTATCGGGTTAAAGAACGAGTGTTATTTAAAACGCTGTTCACGATAAACCCGAAAATCAATATCAATTCTATTCCAATTAAATATTATTTAATTGGTACTCTTCATTAAATCTAAATAAAAAGATTTAATCTTTTCTCAACTGGGTTCAAGAACAGTGTTAATGAAGACACCGTTCACGACAAACCCAAATCACATTTGATATTAAACACAAGGCTCTGAATAGAAAATATACCGACTTATATTCAATATCAAATTCTACGACTAACAAATATCGTATTGGAAATAACGATATATATATTTCTTTCAAATTCCCATAACAATATCTGTATCATCACGAAATCCAATATCGAAATAATCCAAAGACAATTTCGATTCAAATCCATTCCAATATAATTATTGGAAATTCTGGTTATTTTTCAAAGCCATCTCTAATCCAGTTTATTTATTTTAAAAATAAATAGAATTATAATTCTAGTTCAAAACTAGTTCATTTCGATAAAAATCTATTTTTATCTTTTCAAATATGGAGTTTTTCATCCCAATTCTTTCTAAATCATTTCTTATGATTTTACACAAATTATTACTATTTTTAATAATTTTATCAAGGCCCGTACAGTCGATTTCCATCAACGGCCATCGAACTGCACTTATAGCGACCTTTTTCAAATTTGATTTGGACATAATTCCAAATCCAACAGTTAGATTTCTAATTTCTAATATTCTTTAGAAAGCTCTTTTCGATACGAACCCAATGGTTCCGGTTTCAGGAGAATCCGACGGTCGGATCTCCCTTAATGTCCGTTTGAAATAAATGGTCGAAATTGCCGCGGTGCGGCGCGTTCTATTCAGGCCATTATATTATATATAATATATATTTCATCGATTTCTATTTATAACGAATTTTATAAATAGTTTTGAATTCGTTTCAAAAACAATTTCAACTTCCATTTCAATTCAAATCATAATTGAATTCTTCTTTATAAATTCGTTTTAAAATTCATTTCTATTCAATTCAAATTTCAATTCAATTTGAATTCATTTCAATTCGCTTTCAATTCAATTTGAATTCGTTTTCAATTTAATTCAATTCCAAAGTCGTTTTCTATTCGATTCAATTCAAATTGGTTTTCTATTCGATTCAATTCAAATTGGTTTTCTATTCGATTCAATTCAAATTGGTTTTCTATTCGAATCAAATTCGTTATATATTCAATTGAAATCACATTCGTTTTCTATTCAATTCATTTCGAAATCGTTTTCAATTCAATTCATTTCGAAATCGTTTTCAATTCAATTCATTTCGAAATCGTTATATATTCAATTCATTTCGAAATGAATAAAATCGATATAAATATCGTTCACGTCAAAATGGCGTCAATCTAATCAACACGGCTTAATGTATTTCTATTTTCAAATATTCTATTTCAAATATTTCTTATTATCAAAATATTTCTATTTCAAATATTTCGTTCAACACATGACTAATCTCAACGGATGAGTACAGTCAACACATGAACATTTACTTTATATTGTTAAAGAAGTAAATTTTATTATTAAAATATTTCGTTCAACACATGACTAATCTCAACGGATGAGTACAGTCAACACATGAACATTTATTTTATATTGTTCTTTATTTTCTAAATTGGAATGAGGCCCAATCAATCACCATATAAAGTTAATTGTATGGATTTTCATACATCACACGTATATAATAGCATTGCAAAATAATCAACCATCAACCAAAGTGCACTACACTGTATAAGCATCAAATATAGATATCTAACGCTTATAACAGCCTGTCAATCAATCGATCGACATATTTAATCAATCAGGATGAGTGAACTTCAAATTTCTTCCCGACACCCGTGTGGGGTTTCAAACAATCAAACACAGATTTTAGTTGTGCAGTTGGGCGATGTGTAAAATCTATCGACCCAATCAATGTCCTTCAAATAGGTGCACATAAACAAACCGTCCGGTTTGTAAATGAATATTTTATTTTATTCACTTCCACGTTAAAACTATATTTTTAACGATAAAATATTTTATTTAACTTATGAATGTTCTATTCAGTTCATTTATTTAATAAAATGATATTTTTATTTTTCTAACATATTTTAGAAAATTTCGGCGGCATAACGGCACGATACTAGAAACGGGACGAGACCTAGCCTTATCCCCGGTCTAGTGAAGGCCCACGCCATTCACACATCAATCAAATCAATTTCATTTCACCAAACAATTCCATTCAATCAAATATTCTAACTAACTACTCAACCAAACAATTTAACAAACAAGCCATCCATGGTCTGTGGATGACGGGTGTCGGGTGCTACTAAACACCGTCTGCATCCTAGTATATATTTATAATTAGAATAATTAAATTGAAAGGTGAGAAGTTCTCACAGAGGGTTCCACTCCGCCGTGCTTTGCTTCTGGATTTCTGATGGTCACTTCATTCCCTTTTCCACGCTGTTCATATTAAAATCACATTTTTAATATGATGTTCTATACATTAAAAATCACATTTTTATTCGTTCTATAATATAAAAATCATATTTTTATGTTCGTAAAAATCATAACTTTACGAATTATAAATCATGGCTTCGTATGAAAAATCTCACCATTATATATTTTTAAAAATCTTGTTTTAGCTTTCTATAACTAGGCTATTTTTTTTAAATCAACCTAAATTAATTAATTTAAATTAATTAAACCCTAAATTACCTTCAGCAGTGGTTCGCCGTCGTCCCTGAGCTCGCGACGCCACCTGGCGCCATCGGAGGATGATCAGAGGTGATCACATGGAAGGGCATCGAGCTACGCGCCTGGGGGACACACCATCTCCAAACTCGGTGGCGGCCTTCTTCGATTCGGGTGCTAGGGCGTCGCTGTTGAAGCGGGGAAGGGAGAGATGAGGGAAACGATGGAGAAGGAACGGAGTAGAAGGGGAGGGCGACGGTGGAGATGGCCTGGTGGCGAGGGCGACGGAGGCGGGCTGAGGATGAAGGCGACGAGATTTAATTGGGGGGGGGGGCGCGATTTCTGTCGTTGACCACGAGATGGGATATAAAAGGGTTTGACCTCCCCTTTTTGACCTAAGCCCCCATATATGTATGTATATATATATATATATTTTATTTAAAACGAGCTTCTTCAGTTGAACCCCAAATCAAACCCAACGACTGACGCCCCTAGCTAATTACCCCCATTCCGAACGCAATGGGATATGCACCGTGAGCCAGTTTGACTGTTTCGATCAGTTTTCATTTAAATTAAAACATAAATCATTATACATTCAATTTAAACGCACATTTTAAATTACCGGGGCCACATACGAACTCTAAAAATTCCAGAAAAATATTTTCTAGCTTTATTGACGATACGGTCCTAACAAAACTAGTTTCGTCGAATTCTGAGACCGTTGGAAAAATGGCCAATTTCCAGTCGATTAAAATCAACTGAAACTGGTCAAACGCGTTTTCCTTTGCCACACTCACATATTGATTCGAAAAATTATGAAATTTAAAACCTAGCAATAATTTTACATCACGGACCCAACAAAAGTGGTTTCGTCGAAATCCGAGGTTGTTTGCAAAATGGCTATTTTTAAGGGCCTGAATTCCATAGCGACTATTCAGAATTTTCAACTGGACATATCTTTTGATTCCCGCTATGAAATCTTGATTTTTCGGATTCGTTGGAAAGATATTATCAATTAGATCCTAATGTTTTTGGTTTCACTAAAATCCGGATTGTTTTGCACCCGGTACATTCAATTGAAGTTCGAAATCGAATTATCGAACTACCGCGCCATTTTCAATTCCTTTTATAAATATATATAATTATTTATATTCTATCGTCGGTCTATACTACTATATACGATCGAATTTTATTCAAAAGAAATTTTCTCGTCGTTATTATTTAAAATAATTCATTTTAAATAATCAAACTTCGCGAAAATTGCCAAAATAAAAATTTTAAACTGGCCCAGATTTTCGGGTTGTTACATTAGCCAATCATATTTCCTTTTATATCTATTCTATCTATTTTAACAAATAAATATTCCCACTTTTCTTTTCTATTTATTAAAAAATAAATATTCCTCTTTCTTCTATTCTATTTATTAACAAATAAATATCTCCTTTGAATTCTATTTATCTTAACAAATAAATATCTCCTTTACTTTTATTTATTTCCTAAATAAATAAATCCTTTTATATCTATTTGTAAATGGTTTACAAATATCCCTCTTTCTATTTGTTTTGACAATATTTTCCTTTATATATATTGTTTTACAAATATTTTTCCTTTATATTTGATTTCACAAATATATCTCCTCTATATTTGTTTAACAATAAAATCCCTTTTATATTTGATTAACAAATATAATCCCTTTATATTTGATTTACAAATATAATTCTTTCATATTTGATTTACAAATATAATTCTTTTATTCAAAATCCTTTTTCTTTTATAATATAAAATCCATTGATTTTATATACATAAATTATTTTCAAAATATACATTGAAAATCCCTTTATCACATTCTGGTATTTCTTATGGTATTTAACACGCCGTATAACAACGATAACTATTGTCCAAACACACATAATCAACGTCAAATTATATATCACATTGTATATCACAATATATAAATCACATTAAAATAACTGTTGAGGAATCCAGTTGGATTCCTCCAACCTGTTTCCCTGCATCACAGATGTTAGACAATATAATTAACATCGGTTTCACTTCACTGTGAAATATTCTGATAACAGAATAACATATAAATGTTTAACGGTTTATATATATATATATACACACACACACACACACACATATATATATATATAATTTCTACTAACTGACTAGCAGTTCAATCAAACAGTCAACACACAGTCAAACAGACAATATTTAACAGTTCTAAGAATACAACTGAAAATATAAAGTGTTCAGAGTTGGTGAGTTTTACTCACATTGGACTATCATCGTTAATTAACGATAATTGTCGTTGATTCAGATTGGACAATTTATTTTTCTATAAATTGTAACAAGCTCGGATTCACTCCCAGTCAGCTCCATGACGTAGTCACCGTCCATACGATCCTAACGCAACTTACGGTTCTTAATTCTGACCTCGTATGGATGAGATATCACATTTATAGGTTAGTGTACTATAATAAAAAAATTAAAACAAACTTAATTGAATCAAATGGGCCTCACCCCCTTTTACTCTATCGTGGCCCAATATACCCCTTAAAACCCACGGCTCGCCAAACTTCTCCTTCCACAAAACAATTTCCGTCGCTCCAGGCAAAAGCTTCGAACACCATTAACCAACGTTCATCCCCCTTCGATCGATGATTCTCCAAACAAAAACCCAAATCGAACTCCCCATTGAAATCTCGCTGCTCCCAAGTTCTTCTCCATTACCACCGATTGCAACTCGAACCTTTCCCATTGGCCCCGATTTCGAGTCTCGCGCGAGTGCTACAGAGGAGCACCGAACTCCCTCGCGACCGATCATCCCCAAAATTTCACTAATCGCTCCACTCGACGCCACAACCACAAAACTATCCTTCGAATTCCCTAACCCTCACCCAAATTGCCAAGGTATCAAACCCTAATCGCTGCTCCAAAATTCGAACAACACCAGGTGGCGTCGCATCCTACCAACCCGGTATCAGATCGAAGCTTACTGCACGCTGACTTCAAATACATTTAGATAAGGATTTATAGATTTAAATCCAATTTGTTTTGGATTTTTCTTTTGAACTTTCATTTCTGCGTTGGGTCCTGAGAATGAGAACAGTTCTTGCATTTTAAACATGACTGTGTGGTGAGAAAGAAAAGCAGCGTGGACTCTCTTTTGACCAGAGAATAAATTAGGATATTTTTGTTTTTTTAATTATTTTATTTTATTTCAAGCAAACGTTATATATATGTCCTTTAAAATTCCTATGGTCACACGTGATACCTAAAAATCACGAAACTGGACACGTAGCTAGAGTTTGACATTACGGTCCCAACGAAACTGGTTTCGTCGAATTCCGACTTCGTATACTCACACAACGTATTTTTAACCGTCGAAATACTGACTGTTTTTCACTCTAAAAATCCGTACGACCACACAGTGACTCAAAAAATCACGAAACTGGGAATCTAACAACTATTTGACATTGCGAATCCAACAAAATTAGTTTCGTCGAATTCCGACTTCGTTTGCAAAACCGGCTATATTTTAAAGCTCTGAATGACCCTATTTAAATATATAATTATATTTAAATATAATCAAATTAAATATTAATAAATTTATATTATCGTATATATTCATAGTGGAATACCATACAGCTTCAAAATATTCCAATATGAATTTCTAACTCGATATTCACTTCTGGGTCAACCCGATATTTGATTTACATTGAAATTCCTTTTTAAAATATAAATAATTCCTTTATAAATTATAAAGGAATTCCACAGCGACTTTTCTAAAATTTGATTTGGACATAAATCAAAATCTACACGACGAAATCCCGATTTTTCTCTTCCACTAGAAAGATATACTCCACCAGCTCCACACGTTTCTTGTTTCACAGAAATCCGGCTTAAAACGAATCCTGTACATTCAGTTGAAGTTCGAATCGCCAATTTACGAACTGCAGCGCCATTTCGAGCTCGTTTATAATTATATTATAAACTATACGTTCAACTGTCGATGATTGAATATATTCGTTATTCAAATACAAATTCCAAGCTGAATTACATATCACAGATGATCCAGTTCACACCATATTGTCATTTCGGCCAATCCTGATTATTTCAGAATTAAATATATTATTTAATTTATTATTTTAATTAAATATTCACCACCATTTAATTCCACGACCATTTAATTCACTAAACCACCATATATATAATTAAATTAATTAATTATAATACCTCTGTCAATGCGGGTCATTACAATCTTTCCCACTTAAAATAATTTCGTCCTCGAAATTGCTAAAAGGTAGAGGACGACCCTATCGACTGGTTAGAACATATTTGTTCACTTCTTAACTTCAATTTCAACTGAACCAATTTAATTTCAATTAAATTATTAATTAATTATGACTAATGAAAATTTTCAAAAATCCTGAAAATTTTCCAACACCTTAACTCTTCGAAAAATTTCGCCAGCACCTCCTTTGTACTGGTCAATAGGTCAAACCATCACTCACCTCTCTGGGCCATCTCCATCCCAAAAGAAAATCAAACAGCCAAGCGGCTTGCCAATTCGGCTCATAAAATCTTATATCCAATAGAAATATAACTGGTACCTTTTTGTTGGGCATATCATTATATCCTTTACATCTGCTGTTAATTCAGCATATACCAATGTCATGCCAATCAAACTCCAAATCAGTTTTTATCTCCAACACAACCATTCGC
The DNA here is from genome assembly GCA_030737875.1 of Allium sativum. Classification (NCBI taxonomy): domain Eukaryota; kingdom Viridiplantae; phylum Streptophyta; class Magnoliopsida; order Asparagales; family Amaryllidaceae; genus Allium; species Allium sativum. The sequence continues at coordinate 655,366,875 of CM060919.1, read as the reverse complement.
TTATATCCAAGCCAAATACCATTTCAACTCAAGTTCAATTCTTGATTTTTAATTCCTTAACTCCTCAATCCAATACATTTCGGATTCTAATTTCACAAATCCAATCTTATTCGATTTCAATTCAACTTCAGTTACCACTTAACTGACTTTACTTTAATTCAAATCTGCTTTCACAAATTTCTGTTAAATTTGTTTTTAATTTAAACAGTCTTTCCCTGGGAGTTTTTAAATAGTTTACTCTTTTCAAAAATCAAATTTTCCTTTTTGAAATTCAACTGAGCTCTTAATTAATATTCCATTAGTTAAATCACTTCTCTATTTCTTTATCAATATTTGTTAACCAAATATTTTCAATAACCATATTGGCCTTTTATGTTATTTGGAAAACATTTCCGAATATCGCCTTCCTTTATTTTCTAAACCAATAACCTTTATAATCCTATTAATAATTGGAAAATTCCCTAATTACTTATCTCTTTTCCGATCTCGTTTATTTCTATACTTAGGAAATATTTATTATTCTATTTCCAAGTTTACACTTATTTGGGTTAAGACGGATGTTGTGTAAAACATCGTTACGACAACTCAAATACTATATTAAACTAACTCTTATTCAACATTGATCTTCGAGCCTGAAATCTTACTATTTATTTGTTTATAATGAAATCAATCAAGTTGGGGTATAACTACCTCTCAGACCTTGACTAAATAACATTTATAACGTCAAAACAGATATGACTACTTACTCGAATAATCAATACCATACAACCACTTATCCACTTTTAAACACGTATACACTTTCTCTTTCTATTCTTACTAGATTTTATTCTTAGTCTTCCGTTTTGATTTTACTATTCTATTTCTAAGTTCGTTCCCTTATCGACTTCTATATATATACCGATACGTTGATTTCTAACAATCAAATTATCTTAAAAATATTCTAACTCCTTAAATTCCCGGAAAAATTCGCCATAACCTTCTTTGTACCAGGAGCATCGGGATATTTCAAATAGCCTCCTATGGCCCTCACCAATCCAAAACAAAAAGAAAAAGCCAAGCGGCTTGTCGATACGGCGCATAAAATCTCATATATGAATTAAATACATACCTTTTCGTCGAGCATTCTATTTATATACCTTTATACCTTATCCATACATATCTCATGTATATTTATACCTGCCCAATCTATTTTAACTATACCTGATCGTTTTAACTCAATTTGTTAATTAATTTGTTAATTACTCTTTAGTCTATTTCACTTTTATTTTTGAACATGACATGTTCAAATATATTTTAACTTGCTTATTACTAATTTGAATCCAAATTTCAAATTTAAGTTCTATATTCGATTTCGAATACCCATTTACAAATCCAATTCACCTTTCAAAGTTCAACTTCAAATTCAAAACTCGATTAACTAATTCCTCTTTGACTTAGTTAATTCTATTCAATTTCTATTCAAATTTTATATCACTTCTATTATTCAAATCTATATATCAAATTCTATTCAAATTCTATTCAAATTCTATATATTCAAATTCTATAGTTTAAATTCCATTTGAATTCTATATTCAAATTCCATTTCACCTTCGATATTAAAATCCTATATTTGAATTCCTTTATATTTCTATATTCAAATTCCATTTGAATTCCATTTGAATTTCTATATTCAATTTCATTGAATTTCATATATTCAAACTCCCTTTGAATTTCTATATTCAAATTTCATTATTACTCTATATGAATCCTATATTCAATTTTCCATTATTTATATCTTTTTTATTCAAATCTCATTTGAATTTCTATATTCAAATCCCCTTTGAATTTTCTATATTCAAATCCCCTTTGAATTTTCTTATTTACATTCTATGTTTGAACTTCCTTTATTCAAATCCCTTTTCAAGCTTTCTTTATTCATTTTTTACATAAGTCTCGATTTCAATTCCTTTTGAAATCGATATTTATACCTTTGGAAAATAGATTTCCCTTTCAATTTCACACTTGTATTTTTATTTCTGAATTATCCAATGATAATTCTCTTCACTTCATTTATAAACTTAGTTTATAAAAGAACTATTTATAAACTTCGTTTATAAAGGAACTTCTCGTTTTATTTCTTTTAAACAAGTTAATATTTCAAATCTATTTAAAAATTCAAATTCTATTATTCAAATCCTATTTTGAAATTAAACACAACTTGTCTTTCCCAAAACAAATTCAAAACAGTATCTCTGGTTGTAATTCGTCACTTACAACTCGAAAATCAATACTGATGATGCAGCTGTCATCATCAGAATCTATTTTCCAGCGATCGAAGTGAGTTCAATACTATAAAACCATTTCTAAACATTTCCACTTTGAAATTCATTTCAAAATATAATTCACACTGCTTGTAAAACAATTTAAAATCTCCCAGGATCTTAAATTTTCCTTATCTTTAATCCAAATCCATTTACAAACACTTATCCAATTTTCCAGAGTTTTAATTCAATTTCTGGTTTTAAATTTCAGATTTAACTCATCTCGATTTCATATATTTCACTTATATGAATTCTGATCGATTATTTACATAACCATTAAATTTATATTCTTACTCGATTATAATAACAACCAATATATCCATTATATTATAATCTTGATATATATATATATATATATCTTCTTTATATCAATATATACCTTGGGTAAACTTATTTTTATTTACCCTCTTCCTAAACATATCGCGCCTACCCGTCGTATTCAAGTGTTTAGTAACTCCTACCGATATAGTGGATCAAACTGATCGACCAGAACCCATAAACAACTCAACCAATGAATCTCCACAATACAAAACAATTTTTATATCAATAACAAATACGTTCACTCGTATATGTACACTCAACTCAATCTAGGGTATTAATAACCCTATCTCTACCGAATCACGCCACAGAGCCAAGGTAATTCACTTAACTTAAGCTCTGATACCAACTGTAATGACCCGGGATTTTGACGACTTTGGTTATCGCCATAAACTCAATGATGACTAACCAAACATCGAAAAATACCAGTCATTAGTGAAAGAAATTAGAGGGTGAGGAAAGATAAGATAGAAAATTAGAATAGAAGAAGAAGAAGAACACAACATCAGAGTAACACGAATCTCACAGCGGAACGAATAAATATATTTCATAACATAACTTTGAAATACAAATATGTACTTGAATATACATATCATTATCAAAGTACAGCGCTTACAACACAGCGGAAATAAACTATAGCTATATGATCCTAAAGCCTCCTGCTCCAGCTCTTCAATTGCATCTGTAAATCCCGACTACTTGACTGCCCGTACAAATTTAGGCACCCAAGAGTTTAGGGAAAACAACAAAATAAACTCCGGGTCAGTCATGGGACTGGTATGAGTAAAATAGTTTAAAACAGTTTGAGCCATTAAATGATATCTCATAAGACCACGCCGTATAACAGAACGGGTTTTTTCTTTTATGAGAATCCAAAATATCTTTATATCAAAACCTTTTGATATTATAATAATGTCTATCAACACAATATAATAATCATCTAGCAGAAACGCTTTCATCTCACGTTCTACATATATAGTATACAATCAAAACCGCAAGCACGTATTGGGTAATGGATTTCCAACTATGACAAGGTATGGAACCACCTTTCGCTAGTGAACCTCTAGAGAGGAATACACTGGGTTCAACAAGAACACCTTGCAACCCGGCCACACATGACCGAACACTCATTTTGCTTGAGTGTATCAAATGTATATCACCAACGGTTGGGATCAGCAACCGTTTCCCGAATGGGACAGTATCGAGAATAGATTTTTAGAAATAAATGAAACTCTAGATCAGGTGATTATACACTCTACTTCGGTGCGACCGAATTAGCCATGCTGCCTGCCCGATTTCTGTCATTTACCGGATGTGAGGCTAGAAGCTACGCTTTATCATCACATCAGATTCACTTTGAATGCCACATTGTCAAATCCATCAAATCACCGATTGACGTCTACAACCATACATTACGTGTCAGCTAAAAGAAGTTTCCTTCTCCGCTTCCACTCTTGGTACGGTTGGAGAAATCAATATACGCAATCGTCTGGAAATACTCTATCAGACATCCATCCATACAAGTCATCCAGGAACAGGATGAACCGAAGGCACTATTCAGTACATCCATCTTAGGCACTGTTATCTAAGACTTATACAATAGCCCTTGCACTTTACCCCGTCTTCAATTATCTTGGCATATATGATTCGCAACGCTTATGCCAATACAGAGTGGTTCTTTGGATAATAATCCAACCGGTTTCTCCATATTAACAACGTTAAAATGGTCAAAACTTCGATAGTCTGTGATTTAACTATCAAAGAAAAACAGGTGTGCAAATAACGATATTATTTCCAAATGGAAATTTATATCGATCAAACATCATTCAACATTTATCTCTTTATTTCAATAATTTACTTATCTCCTATTTACCTATATTCAATATTTTCTTATTTTCTAAATTTGGAAAATATACGTTATTAACAATGGAAACCATTTTCATTTCTTGTTTTCTTTATTAGAAAACATTTCTGGTTTCTTATTTGGAAAACATTTCCAAAGCTTCTTCATTGGACTTAGACAGATGTTTAAACAAACCATCGCGATGCCAACTCAAACCATTTCCTTTAATTACTAAATTCACTTAACCATCCTTTATTATCGAATCTTAACCATTCCGTAGTTAAAAATGAAGTCAATCAAGTTGGGGTAATACTACCTCTCAGACCTTAACTGAACAACGTTTCTAACCTTGAAATAGGCAAAGTTCACCATCCTAATTCTTTAACAAACTTCCTTACGTAACTCTCTTTCAAATCTTTTCTATTCGATAATTCTTTCTTTCGATAAGGTATGTTCGATAACTCTATTCAATTTATTCTATTGACTTAACTCTTTGGATTTAACTTTAACTCTATTCACTTAACTCCTATCGAATAAACTATATTCGATAACTCTTTTAATTCTATTTGAATAAACTATATATTCGATTAACTCATTTGCTTTAACTCTAATCGATTAAACTAACATCGATTAACTCCTTTATTCTATTCGAATAAACTATATCCGATTAATTCATTTGCTTTGACTCTAATCGATTAAACTAACATCGCTTAACTCCTTTTATTTAACTCTATCTCAATTAACTCCTATCGAATAACTAATTTGATAACTCTAATTGAATAACTGATATTCAATTAACTCTACTTGTCGATTTACCCTTATTCACTAACTTTATATGCTCTATAAAGATTTCCTTCTACAGCGTTTATTCCTTTATAATGATTACCTTCTACAGCGTTTATTCATTTATAATGATTACCTTCTACAGTGTTTATTCATTTATAATGATTACCTTCTACAGCATTTATTCATTATCTATTTGTTTACTTAACAAATAACTACTCCCTTTTTCCATTCTATTTATTTAACAAATAAATATTTCTTTTATCTCTTCTATTCTATTTAGCCAATCATATTTCCTTTTATATCTATTCTATCTATTTTAACAAATAAATATTTCCACTTTTCTTTTCTATTTATTAACAAATAAATATTCATCTTTCTTCTATTCTATTTTTTAACAAATAAATATCTCCTTTGACTTCTATTTATCTTAACAAATAAATATCTCCTTTACTTTTATTTATTTCCTAAATAAATAAATCCTTTTATATCTATTTGTAAATGGTTTACAAATATCCCTCTTTCTATTTGTTTTTTGACAATATTTTCCTTTATATATATTGTTTTACAAATATTTTTCCTTTATATTTGATTTCACAAATATATCTCCTCTATATTTGTTTACCAATAAAATCCCTTTATATTTGATTAACAAATATAATCCCTTTATATTTGATTTACCAATATAATTCTTTCATATTTAATTTACAAATATAATTATTTTACTCAAAATCCTTTTTCTTTTATTATATAAAATCCATTGATTTTATATAAATAAATTATTTTCAAAATATACTTTGAAAATCCCTTTATCACATTCTGGTATTTCTTATGGTATTTAACACACCATATAACAATGATAACTATTGTCCAAACACAGATAATCAACGTCAGATTATATATCACATTGTATATCACAATATATAAATCACATTAAAATAACTGTTGAGGAATCCAGTTGGATTCCTCCAACCTGTTTCCCTGCATCACAGATGTTAGACAATATAATTAACATCGGTTTCACTTCACTATGAAATATTCTGATAACAGAATCACATATAAATGTTTAACGGTTTGTGTGTATATATATATATATATATATATAATTTCTACTAACTGACTAGCAGTTCAATCAAACAGTCAACACACAGTCAAACAGACAATATTTAACAGTTCTAAGAATACAACTGAAAATATAAAGTGTTCAGAGTTGGTGAGTTTTACTCACATTGGCCTATCATCGTTAATTAACGATAATTTTCGTTGATTCAGATTAGACAATTTATTTTTCTATAAATTGTAACGAGCTCGGATCCACTCCCAGTCAGCTCCATGACGTAGTCACCGTCCATACGATCCTAACGCAACTTACGGTTCTCAATTCTGACCTCGTATGGATGAGATATCACATTTATAGGTTAGTGTACTATAATAAAATTTTTAAAACAAACTTAATTGAATTCAAATGGGCCTCACCCCCTTTTACTCCATCGTGGCCCAATATACCCCTTAAAACCCACGGCTCGCCAAACTTCTCCTTCCACAAAACAATTTCCGTCGCTCCAGGCAAAAGCTTCGAACACCGTTAACCAACGTTCATCCCCCTTCGATCGATGATTCTCCAAACAAAAACCCAAATCGAACTACCCATTGAAATCTCGCTGCTCCCAAGTTCTTCTCCATTACCACCGATTGCAACTCGAACCTTTCCCATTGGCCCCGATTTCGAGTCACGCGCGAGTGCTACAGAGGAGCACCGAACTCCCTCGTGACCGATCATCCCCAAAATTTCACGAATCGCTCCACTTGACGCCACAACCACAAAGCTATCCTTCGAATTCCCTAACCCTCACCCAAATTGCCAAGGTATCGAACCCTAATTGCTGCTCCAAAATTCGAACTACACCAGGTGGCGTCGCATCCTACCAACCCGGTATCAGATCGAAGCTTACTGCACGCTGACTTCAAATACATTTAGATAAAGATTTATAGATTTAAATCCAATTTGTTTTGGATTTTTCTTTTGAACTTTCTGCGTTGGGTCCTGAGAATGAGAACAGTTCTTGCGTTTTAAACATGACTATGTGGTGAGAAAGAAAAGCAGCATGGACTCTCTTTTGACCAGAGAATACATTAGGATATTTTTGTTTTTTTAATTATTTTATTTTATTTTAAGCAAACGTTATATATATGTCCTTTAAAATTCCTATGGTCACACGTGATACCTAAAAATCACGAAACTGGACACGTAGCTAGAGTTTGACATTACGGTCCCAACGAAACTGGTTTCGTCGAATTCCGACTTCGTATGCTCACATAACGTATTTTTAACCGTCGAAATACTGACTGTTTTTCACTCTAAAAATGCGTATGACCACACAGTTACTCTAAAAATCACGAGACTGGGAATCTAACAACTATTTGACATTGCAAATCCAACAAAATTAGTTTCATCGAATTCTGACTTCGTTTGCAAAACCGGCTATATTTTAAAGCTCTGAATGACCCTATTTAAATATATAAATATATTTAAATATAATTAAATATTAATAAATTTATATTATCGTATATATTCACAGTGGAATACCATATAGCTTCAAAATATTCCTATATGAATTTCTAACTCAATATTCACTTCTGGGTCAACCCGATATTTGATTTACATTGAAATTCCTTTTTAAAATATAAATAATTCCTTTATAAATTATAAAGGAATTCCACAGCGACTTTTCTAAAATTTGATTTGGACATAAATCAAAATCTACACGACGAAATCCCGATTTTTCTCTTCCACCAGAAAGATATACTCCACCAGCTCCACACGTTTCTTGTTTCACAGAAATCCGGCTTAAAACGAATCCCGTACATTCAGTTGAAGTTCGAATCGCCAATTTACGAACTGCAGCGCCATTTCGAGCTCGTTTATAATTATATTATAAACTATACGTTCAACTGTCGACGATTGAATATATTCGTTATTCAAATTCAAATTCCAAGTTGAATTACATATCACAGATGATCCAGTTCACACCATATTGTCATTTCGGCTAATCCTGATTATTTCAGAATTAAATATATTATTTAATTTATTATTTTAATTAAATATTCACCATTATTTAATTCCACGACCATTTAATTCACTAAACCACCATATATATAATTAAATTAATTAATTATAATACCTCTGCCAATGCGGGTCAATACAGAGCTCTTTCTCAGCGCTTAATCATAGACGCTTTTATACTCTCTTGGCGGTCGCCATGGTTAGAGTTCAAGCTTAGCTGTTCTGTCGCTCCCCGATCCTTCGGCGGGGTAAGAGCTCTTTCTCAGCGCTTAATCATAGACGCTTTTATACTCTCCTGGCGGTCTCCAAGGTTAAAGTGCTGTCAAGGCGGTTCTTATCATGGTGCATCGTCACGCCATGCGGACATCATCTTCGCGTCCTTTAAACTCTCTCTCGAATCTTGAGAGTTAGAGTTACGGATCGAGGCCTTCAATCATGGCGTGCCCATCACACTTGTCCTAGATTTATACTCCTGTCCAAACTACGAGGATTAAAGTTTATCGGAAAATATTCGCCAAGGCTTTGGGTTCCTCTGATCCATCTGTAGGAGGATTGGTTGGCACCAAACTTTGGGTACCTGCATCATTCATATTGCTTGAGTTAGTCATGTCATTGACTCAGGAAACATGTAAAAGAAAATTGCATTATTGAGGAATATGCATGTCAAGGGGCAATGCTGCCTCCTTTATTTGAATTCTTGTAATCTGGTGGCATCGAGGATAGGATCGACCCATATAGACGGTCACACCGCGTCCATCTAGAGTTGGACTCCGACTTAACAACTCAATGATTTATGTACAATTATCTTGTGGTCTGCCATGTATGAGCCAAGGATTGGACGGTCATCTCGAATCCATCTTGAGTTATGCAGCTTTCTTTAGATGGAGGGCATGGCTTTGTAGACGAGCAGTTCGGTCGAGCTCGTTATAGTTCTGTTCCATAATTCCATATGTGGGTGTTAGAAATTTGATCGACATAAAATATGGGGTACCTATACCATCCACATATTAATTCATCTGAGTTAATTACATCAATAACTCATAAAGCATGCAAATATAAGAGTCATGGTTAGAGAATAGTCCTGTTAAAGGAATGAGTATCATTCTGAGCGAAAAATGGCGTTGCATATTCATTGCAGGTCCATTTTGCTTCGCCCTATCTTTGCCAATAAAGGGCTGCCAATGTCCTTTAGTTGATGAGGGGTATCTTTTCAAACTATCATGGGGGGCGGCAGTCCCAAAAAAATGAATAGACCTTGATCGGGGTCTTGAGATGGCAAAGGCGGCTAGGTAAGTACTATAAGCGAGTGATGAGGTCGCATCTCTTTTTGAATCGCCTCTTTGCCCCCTATGCTGAGGGTAAGGATAGAGTGTCAGGAAGTCATAACTGTATCGCTAATGGTAGCACATCGTCGCATTGGTGTTAGGTTGTAAATTAGCATGAGAACAATGGATTCATGCTTATAGAAATTTTTGCACTTTCCATGCTAGGAAATAGGATATTACTGCTGGTGGGATAATCATATCACATAAATTTTCTGATATACCCTTGATCCCATACCGGGGACAAGGGTTGGTGCGTTGACAATCAACCAGCATTCATGCGTAAGCGTTCTAGATCTTCAACTCGCTAACTTTCAGGTAAGACTAAGTCAATTGGCCAGGCAAATTCTTGATGTATCATCTCTGAATTAGATGATGTAATCTCGAGCAATTTATGCTCAAATCTGTAGTTGCCCCCAGCCTTAGGGGAGTGATTCACTTGGCAGATAGTCGATGAAAATAGTGGAAGTATGAGTCTTCACTTTCTAACTTTAGAACGCCGTTCACCAGAAGTTTCATTCATGTACATCTCCCATCTAATGGGTGGCTGATTGGTGATTTGGTCGAATCATTCAGGGCGGTGAATTCGGCAATTGCACTCGTTGGTGTTTGTTTTTGGACAACCTTCCAAGAAAAATAGGCAATGTCGAATTGCATGTCATATCTCGAGGCATAAAGAACGATTGCACGCCTTTCACTTCACCTTGTTAGATGCATTCTGTGCTGTAGGAAGTTTATCATGGAGTTAACCATGACTCTCTTCTGGGTTCGGTCTCCAACGTTGGATCAACTTCCATCTGATCAATGGTTGTATTTCATAGTGTCTTGATGGGGATCATCTCTATCTTTTCTAGATTGTCGGACCCTTCTAACTTGGTCAGATTATCCGCCTTCTGATCTTCTGCTCGTAGGACATGAGATATGTTGTAACGTTCTAATACATCCAACAACCCTTCTCCCGGTTCTAGGTAAGCTGCGAGTGGTGGTTCCTACGTCTGGAATTCCTTTCGAGCCTGGCGAACACAATGTGAAAGTCAGAAAATATGTTCAATGCCACTATTCCCAACTCTTTAGCGAGTTTCAATTCGATAATCAGGGTGTCGTCTTCGGAGCCATTGTTACTCGCGGAGAATTTCAACCGTAAGGCATAGTAAATTGATCGTCCTTTAGGGGTTATTAATAAGACACCGGCGTCGGACAGTCAATCATTCTTTGCATCGTCTGATTACATCTTCTAGGTGCATCTTCTACATCTGCCACATCCTCTTCGGGAGTGGTACATTTAGCGATGATGTTGGCTTATGCTTGTCCTCGTATGGACTTCTTTAGGATGAAATTGAGATCAAACTGGTTCAGCTCTATGTCCCATTCGAGCTGTATTCCAAAAGCCTCAGTTTGCTGTAGGACGTGTCGTAGTATCTAATCAATGTGTATCACAATCAAGTGAATGTCAATAGTGGCGGAGTTTTGTCGAAACAATGAACGAGCTTTAAGCAAGCTTTTCCAACTTTGGGCAGTTGCTACGTTAGATGTCCGACTCCTGCATCCTGAATCTTCATCCTCTATGGGATCTATATCTTCGGGCAGATCATCGGGAAATTCCTTTTGCGATGCTCCCTTTATTCACAACATTAACACCTCCTTCACACTCCATTTCATCTGGAGGGGAAGCGTCTTTGGGTTTCATGCCATATCTGTTGCGTAGCGTATTCCATCCAGCCAAATAGTCATCTTCTCCAATAAGTTGGCCACCGTAGACAATTTCCACGCCATCTTCGGTTGGGATATTTAGCAATAGGCACTAGGGTGCAATGTAGGCTCTGAATTCCGTTGGAGCTGGTCTGTCTGGACCTTGATTAGATAAGCTTGAATATGAAAGCATTGCTTGTGAGGCTTCAAGTAATGTTCACGTGTTCTATCACAATGAAAGGAAGAAGTAGAGAGCTAATGGTTGATTCATATTTACTTTGATCTCGAACTATCATCTCTTGACCAAGGTCATATGATGGCTGGTGAGTAGTCAAGTTGCTATCATCCGGGCAAGGATCCATATGCCCAATCATGGCCTACGGTGGTTCAATTGGTACCTAACTCTGGGCACCAAAGTACATTGATCTACCCTTTATTCTATGGAAATCAGTCTTCCTCGATGCGGTTGACGACAAATAGGCATTGCAAATGTTAGCTAAGCTTTTTAAGGAATGAACCGTGGGACATATATTTTTCACCACGCCATTCAAGCGAAGGGTAACTTTGTAGTGCTAGGATCTGTACTTGCTGTCGGGTATCCCATTATTGAGAATCATGGTCATTGGGATCTTCTGAGTCATCCTCAGAATAGTATCCGGATTGTTCTATGTCAATGTCATCTAGGATTTCGCCTGTAGGACAGGTTTAAATCACGTAAACTAGGTGATCACTACCCGTTCATGAAAAACATCAGTTGCATTGGCCAAATCAATACACCATTGGAACTCTAGAAGAGGAGGCTGTTATGAGACCATGATTATTTAGTATACTGCCATAGCCAGCATGTCGAATCTTTTCAACAACTCCTCACATTCAATAACACAGGTAGATAGAGGTCATGGCTTCTGGATGAATTCCAGTCGTCGCCATTCCGTTGTCAAATTCTTTGACAATCCGTTTATTCTTCATTGACAAGCTTTGATGAATGTTGTTGGCCAACATATATGTTGAGCTGAAGATGAGCCATGCTCCAAGCCGAAGGCGAGGCCGTGCTCCGAGCCGAAGGGGAGGCCGTCAGCGGGTCCGGGCGCAGCGCCGGCGGGGGTCCAGGGCCCCGCAGTCCCTTGTTCGTCGCGACCCTTGTTCGTCAATTTTTTGGGTCGGGTCGCGACTGTTGGATCTAGATTAACCTTAGAGGGGGGGGTGAATAGGGTTTATCACAGTTTATAACTGAATTGAAAAACTGACAGGATATTAAAATAATAAACAGATCACAGAATATAGCAGAAACAGAAATGCAGAAAATAAATCACACATAGATGTACCCAGCTTCGGCAAAACCCTGCCTACTGCTGCATTTCTAAGGTTTCTACTAGGTGATAGAACAGATCCCGCATACAAGACCATGTACACTTGCAAACACTGCTCCTATTCTAACCCTAAGCTCAAAACTCTAGACTGGTCGATATACCCTCGATCAGATTTTCCCGAATTACAATCCCGTAATCCGTAACCCAGATTTTACAGACTCTGAAACTGACAGTCTACACCCTGACTGAATTTTCCTAGATTTTACAGACCTAGAAACTGTTCAGACGGTTTATGAAAGAAAATAAAATACAACAATAAAAATTAAATCAAAACTAAATTAAAACCCTAGTCTTAAAATAAAAAGCAACCTCCCTTTTGCTTTAAACAAAGTTGGCCGACCATTCATTCATTTATGTTGCACCCTTTATCCTTTATTCCCGTTCACTTGCTCTGTAAAAAAAATGGCGGATGGTTCTGGAGATTAGGGTTTTGAAACATCCCAGATCCGAATCGATTTCTTGATGAAAGATTTTATCTCTGAAGCTTGAATTTATTGCTATGTGATTCTTCGATTTGGACAGCACTCTCTCACTTGATCGATCGAGAAACAATGAATGAATTCGGTGAGTTTTACTGAAATTTATTCTTTTTAATTTTTTTGATATTGTTTTTTTTTCGATCTGAAATGTTGTGTTGGTTTTTCGATGCTTGCCGATGATGAGAATGGTGTAATTAAATAGGGTAAATAAAAAACCCTAATTGCTCTGATTTCATACATGATCTTGACCTGATTTTTTTGTTTCCCTTTTTTTTGATTCTCGTCTGATTGGAATGAACTTTAAAACACTTTCCACATTTGTGAATTCGGCTTGAATGAGTTCTTGTGTGTAAATTCCTCTTTTGAATTCTCTACATGGCTCTGGCTAATTTTTGATGACTTGGTCGCTTTTAAAAAAGCCATAAAAAATTGAATTATTCTTCAAAAATGCTTGTTGATTTGCAGAGATTTCTTGCCCAAAAATTGAAACTCTTGCGTGAACGATGGGCTATGAATACCATGCCAAATATAAACTCTGATTTCTTCAAAACAGGAAATTATATTTCATTGTCCCCTTTGAACATGTTGTTTTGAATTTCCCTTTTGATTACTTGTTGCCGAGTTGAAAGATTACAAAAACATTAGATCACTGAATTTATGGAAAGAAATAAAGGCCTTGAATACCCTGTTCATTCCTGGAAACTGATAATTGATTTTCTGCTCAAAATGTTAATATATTTATAGAAACCAAAAATTGATTGCCGAAAAAAAAAACTGAGATCTAATTTTCTAGAATACAAATTCAATCAGTCCTCATTTTCCATGTGTGATGTTTATTGCCTGAATTGAATTGATTTACTTGGATTTTGTCAAAAAAATGATTGCCAAATATGAAATGTTTATGCCATAAATAGCTTGTCAAAAAATGGTTCACTGCATTTTCTTGATTTAAAACCAGTTGCCAAGCATGCAACTATATTTCTGGAAAGAGTTGCATTCAGTTATAATGCTTGCAATTTATATTTGAGCCCATTTTTGCACAATCAAGTCTTGCCATGATTGAGCTTGACCTGAATCTTGCTAAAATTATTTGCATAGCACTGTGCCATTCACCTCTTAAAACTGATTCACCATTTTGCATAAATGACAAGTGTATGACCATTGTTGGGCTCCATATATTTGCATGTCTGTGTCCATCTATTTTACTTTGATCCATCCAATCTTGAACTTGATGCTGTCCATACTTAAACTTGGGCATGCTGAAACATTGCTTGTACCAGAGTTGCACAATGCATTTGTACCATCCATTCATGTTCTTGCTGAGTTGTTTTTTTTTTTTTTTTTTGGTTTGTGCACTTCAACTAGTTGCACCATGTTTATACTGTAATTGTGCACTCATAACTATGCTCATGTTCTTTATGTTGAGTTTTGCATTTGACATGTGTACATGACACCATGCACCTGAGTCTTGTGTATCTTCATGCTGCTGCTATGCATCCATCACCATTATGTATAATTGTATTTGTGCACCACTGTATCAGTATGTATCATTCATGCAGTTTTGAGATGAATATTACCACTGTTTTGTTGGCTTTGCTGCTGTGTGTTCACATGCCTTGAATTGATTTGCCATTTGCTTTTATTGTTGAGCTGATTTTCATCTTTCTTCTTTGAATTGATTTTCTCACTGATGACTGTGCACTGAGTCGAGATGGTCCACGTGGCTACTCCTCAGTTGCACGCTGATTGGCGAGGCAGTGCACACGTGTATACACGTGTGTATATGCAGCCAACAGACGAATTTTCCTGTCCCTGTACTATATATTGTCTAGACACTGTCGGATTAACAAATCAGATCAAGTCAGAAAAATGATGAGAAACACACCAGAAAACTGAGGCAAATAAAATTTTAAAAATAATATTTATATTCACATGTATTCAATATTATTTCTATTGCAGTGTACTGTGTGTGTGTTCATTTGTATGACAGGTATGAAGACTGGACTGACTGTGAAGACTGGGCTGTCTTGTAAGCTGTGAAGACAGAAGACAAGAAGACAGAAGGCAGAAAACAAGAACGGTGTGTGTAACAGTGAAAGTGTCTGTATATTGAGTCTGTGAATGTATAAGTGAAAAAGCACTAAGTGTTGAGTGATATAGTGAGGAGCTAATGTATATGAAAAAGTGATTGTACTGATTATTTGTAATAAACAAAATCTGTTTGAAATAAAATATTATTTCATAGTTGTCAAACAGACTTGTCTATTATATTCTGTTTATTTATAAGTACAAATATGTGAAGTGATTAAATAGTGGAGTTAAAATAGATGTACTGCTTGAATGTTAGAAATATAATATTTATATTTTAAATAAAATACAATAAATATTTGAATTTCTGTACAGATGTATTTTATTTAAATATAAATATTACATTCCTGTCTGTGATGTAAATATAGAACAGTACAGTAACAAACACATTTATAAAATATATTTGATTGTTATCATCAAACAAAAATCATATAATTGTGTATACAACACCGTTATATACAACAATCTCCCCCTTTTAATGATGACAAACAAATAAAAGATTTTGAATCCAACAAATGTGTTTTACAGTGAAAAATGAACTCCCACTATTTATTAGCTCCCCCTACAATAGAAAAATCCCCCTATAACTGTGCATGAGTGAATTGAACTGAATGATAATGAATTTTCAAAAATAAAAAATATTTATAAAATATTCACTCATCAATCAAAATCTAATCCATTCTCCCCCTTTTGTTATCATCAAAAGGATACAGATTTTAAAATACAAATGAAAAATTGACTAAAAATATAATTTCAGCTTAAGAGGAAGAACGATCATCATAAATTTCAATCAGTCAAACAAAAATCATAATATTCTAACAACTGGTGGCATATTTCACATTTTAGAGAATGATGGATATACGATGAATTTTATGCAAAATGGAGAGGAGAGAGTTTAAAAAAAATTATTTCCAATTATTTTCAAAGGATAAAAATAAAGCACAAAAACAGTGATGGATTTGGACTATAATAAATAATTCAATTTAAGTGAGAAAATCGAATAATCTCAAATCCCAATATCTATCAAATCATAATACGTCATAATATTTCAACACATTTCACAGATTAGAAAGATGGATTGATAGGCTGGTTTTTATACACTGAGGAGAATTTCAGATTAATTTCTATTTTTAGCACTTTATTTCCCTTTTTTATTATTATTATTTAAGAGCACACTGACCACGCATAACCAGAGCTTGGATTTTTAAATGGGATCAGTCACAGCTTAAATTATAAGACGTCTCATAACCATGCATAACCAGAGCTTGGATTTTTAAATGAGGTTAGAGACACTCTTATATATTAATTATATTTATTATTTTCAGCATTATAAAGGAAAAAACTCCTCGGTATATGAAACCAATATAGACGATAGAAATGTGGTAGGTACAGAAATGGACTGTGAAATAAATTTCAAAAATTAATTATATTATGAGATAAGCTCGACTGTACTGGGATTATTGATAATTTTCAATTATCACTAATTCTGAATACTAATATAGTCCCATTTCTATCACAATTAATTTTCACTGTTTTAAAACAAGATGATTTTAAAAAAAATAAACTCTCCACATTAATATAAAATCATGATGGATGGCAGATAGGTGATAGATAAAGGAGATGGTCGTGAAATAATTGCCAATTCAAAGATATTATAATAAATATTCAACCATCATGAAAATATTTAAATAAAATCTCCTCTTGTTGTGAAATATACTGCAGTCACAATTAATCACAATTTTAAAATCTGATAATATTTTTTGATGAATTATAAATACAGTTCAATTTTGGATATTGATTTCAATTTCTGAATGAATAATCAATAAATAAGTTTAAAATTGAAAATCAATTACAAGAGGAATATAAAGAGCTATACAAAGCAAGAGGGATAAGAAAAAATATATACATAAAAATTCAGCGCTTCTAATACCACTTGGTGTCTTTATTAACAAATTTTAATTACAAAGCCCAAACAGACAGAATTAACAAATTTCCACATTTTTCCAAGCTGCGGATAAGAACTAGAAATTATTTGAAACAGTATCAGAGCAGCACAGAGAACAATATCACATCAGACTTGTCAGAGGATGGTCACATAAGATCATTCATGATCCAAGATTAGAAATACTGTTTATTTGAAATCATTTGAGAAATATGAAAAACTCTAGATTCAATGAATCGATCACACCAAATTATTAGTTTCACATCCAAGATATGTGTGTGATTTAGTAAATCAATAATTTCAAATGATTTTGAACAAACAGATATTCAGATCAAATAACCATGAAATACCCATAAATTTCAAGACCCAAATTTTTCAAGGAATTATTCACAAGAATTTCTGACAAGCGGAAAGAATTTTTCAGAATATTTACATCAAGTTTGAGAAATAATTCATGATTAAAAATAATTTATTTGAAATCACTTGAATCAATATCACGTTTGAGATATAATGAATTATTCACACAAGATTGATAATTTCAAATTTAGGTGGTGTGTGATATTCAAAATATCTAGAATTCCAGATGATTTCAAACAAAACTAATTTCAACCATGATGATAAAAAAAATGAATTTCAAGATGTATCACTGATTCAAGAAAATTTAAAATATTCAAGCCAATCTGAAAATTTCTGAAATTATCACAACTGATGAATAACAGAGTGCTGTAAAGAGTATAAATTTTCAAGCCCTCCCAAACTGAATTAGAGGAAACTCAAAACAGCATAAATGTGTGAAATTTCATTAATTATTCAAATCTTCAAAAATTTAGAATTCAAAATAACAGTGTTCAAGATATGATATTAATGCTTCAGCACTGTTAAGAATTCAGATAATCAGAGGACTAAACTTCACACCAATTGCAGATATATACAAAATTAAATTCAAGATCTGGACATGATTAAACACATCAGAGTTTTATAGAAATGAAGCAAATTTCCAGAAAGAATATGAATTCTGCAATATGAAGTTAATGAAGCCTAAGAAGTTACAAAGATATGACAGTGACAAATCAAAAACAAAAGAAAACAAAAAAGAAAAAATAAACAGAAGGGATAGAAGGAGAAATAAACAAAGAAAATAAAAACAAAGAATATTTACAAAGGTGAGTTTAGAGATCATACCAGAATCCAATGAAAATCAGAATCTCTAACTCAACAAATCTTGGCCAAGGAACTATAAAGAATACAGAAGTATAGAACAGCTTGAAATCAATCTCTTTTCAGTATAGCAGTTCCTCAACCTTCACTTGTACCTAGCAATTGAGTGAATTAAGTGGTCCAACAAAATTTGTAAAACCACTCTGAAATATGTTTACCACTTTTGGTACCCAAACCTGTTTGTATAACAAACCATCAGAATTAACCTTTGTACCCTTAGGAACCCAAATCTGTTTGAACTTGACGAAGCCCGTTTTAGTTTTAGGGATCCAAGAATGTTTAAAAAGTTTATTATGAAACAATTTCTCATCATAACTTTGATTAAAAAAACCTTTGAAATTTTTAGAGTTCAAATTTTCAAAGTAGTTCTTTCCAAAACAGTTCGAGGGATTTTTCAAATCATTTGAATTTTGTTTTCCAAAAACATCATTTTTCCCGAAGCCAAGACCAGATTTATTTCCAATAGAAACTTGATTTTGTAACAGCATATTCAACGATTTTTCCCCATTAGAAAATTTATCCAAAGTTGATCCTAATCGTTGAATTTTGGATTTTAGATCACTATTTTCTTTTAGTAAATTTGAGCAATTATTTACAGCGATCTTCTTTTCAGCACTGGACTGTTTCAAAACCAAATTCTCATTTTCAAGCAATTTAATTTTGGCTTGGGATTCGGAAATTTCAAGTTCAAATCGTTTTTGCTTTTCAGACACAAAATTCTTGGATTTTTCAATCTCATTTTCAAGTTCTTTCAAAATCAAACCACTTTTCAACAAATTCTCCTTTTCAGCAATTTCAAATTTGGAATATATATCAGTCTTAAACATTTCAAATTCCTTTTGAAGAAGATTGTTCAAACTTGATAACTCAACCTTGTTCTCTTTTAAGATTAGAATCTCATTTTCAAACTTTTGAATATTTTGATTGAGATGAACAAGCTTGGTTTCCAATTTTAAACAATTATTGCAGTTTGAATTTGAAGAGTTTTTAAAATTTTCAAGTTGTGATTCCAAAATATCAATTTTGCTGGTCAACTCATGATTCTTAGATTTCAGAGATTTGTTTTTCGAATGGAGTTTGTCAACAGATTTAGTTAAATCCACACACATATAAACTAAATCTTCATATGAGAAATTTTCTGTTTCAGCATCTGTTGATTCTCCATTATCTGATCCTTCAGAATTTTCATTTGTAAATCCTGTTAAACAGAACTCTGAATCTGAGTTGACTTTCTCGGGTCTTGAGCTATCGTTGTCAGATCTTCCATACTTCATATTGATAGTATCCCAGATTTCCTGTGCAGATAAACAATGGCAGATAAGATTTAACTGTTCAGTACTAAGATAATCAAATATAATTTTCATAGCACGAGCATTGAATGTAATATCTACACTATCAAACCCATTGATAACAACATCCCAACATTTAATATTAACAGATTTTAAATAAAATTCCATTTCGAATTTCCAATTTGAAAAATCTGTTCCATCGAAAATAGTTGGAAATGAACTGGACTGACTCTCGCTAGACTGACAACTAGGATTACCCATGACTCTAGAGTTAAAGAAAATACCTGCTCTGATACCACTTGTTGGATCTAGATTAACCCTAGAGGGGGGGTGAATAGGGTTTATCACAGTTTTTAACTGAATTGAAAAACTGACAGGATATTAAAATAATAAGCAGATCACAGAATATAGCAGAAACAGAAATGCAGAAAATAAATCACACATAGATGTACCCAGCTTCGGCAAAACCCTGCCTACTGCTGCATTTCTAAGGTTTCTACTAGGTGATAGAACAGATCCCGCATACAAGACCATGTACACTTGCAAACACTGCTCCTATTCTAACCCTAAGCTCAAAACTCTAGACTGGTCGATATACCCTCGATCAGATTTTCCCGAATTACAATCCCGTAATCCGTAACCCAGATTTTACAGACTTTGAAACTGACAGTCTACACCCTGACTGAATTTTCCTAGATTTTACAGACCTAGAAACTGTTCAGACGGTTTATGAAAGAAAATAAAATACAACAATAAAAATTAAATCAAAACTAAATTAAAACCCTAGTCTTAAAATAAAAAGCAATCTCCCTTTAGCTTTAAACAAAGTTGGCCGGCATTCATTCATTTGTGTTGCACCCTTTATCCTTTATTCCCGTTCACTTGCTCTGTAAAAAAAATGGCGGATGGTTCTGGAGATTAGGGTTTTGAAACATCCCAGATCCGAATCGATTTCTTGATGAAAGATTTTATCTCTGAAGATTGAATTTATTGCTATGTGATTCTTCGATTTGGACAGCACTCTCTCACTTGATCGATCGAGAAACAATGAATGAATTCGGTGAGTTTTACTGAAATTTATTCTTTTTAATTTTTTTGATATTGTTTTTTTTCGATCTAAAATGTTGGGTTGGTTTTTCGATGCTTGTCGATGATGAGAATGGTGTAATTAAATAGGGTAAATAAAAAACCCTAATTGCTCTGATTTCATACATGATCTTGACCTGATTTTTGTGTTTCCCTTTTTTTTGATTCTCGTCTGATTGGAATGAACTTTAAAACACTTTCCACATTTGTGAATTCGGCTTGAATGAGTTCTTGTGTGTAAATTCCTCTTTTGAATTCTCTACATGGCTCTGGCTAATTTTTGATGACTTGGTCGCTTTTAAAAAAGCCATAAAAAATTGAATTATTCTTCAAAAATGCTTGCTGATTTGCAAAGATTTCTTGCCCAAAAATAGAAACTCTTGCGTGAACGATGGGCTATGAATACCATGCCAAATATAAACTTTGATTTCTTCAAAACAGGAAATTATATTTCACTGTCCCCTTTGAACATGTTGTTTTGAATTTCCCTTTTGATTACTTGTTGCCGAGTTGAAAGATTACAAAAACATTTGATCACTGAATTTATGGAAAGAAATAAAGGCCTTGAATACCCTGTTCATTCCTGGAAACTGATAATTGATTTTCTGCTCAAAATGTTAATATATTTCTAGAAACCAAAAATTGATTGCCGAAAAAAAAAAACTGAGATCTAAATTTCTAGAATACAAATTCAATCAGTCCTCATTTTCCATGTGTGATGTTTATTGCCTGAATTGAATTGATTTACTTGGATTTTGTCAAAAAAATGATTGCCAAATATGAAAAGTTTATGCCATAAATAGCTTGTCAAGAAAATGGTTCACTGCATTTTCTTGATTTAAAACCAGTTGCCAAGCATGCAACTATATTTCTGGAAAGAGTTGCATTCAGTTATAATGCTTGCCATTTATATTTGAGCCCATTTTTGCACAATCAAGTCTTGCCATGATTGAGCTTGACCTGAATCTTGCTAAAAGTATTTGCATATCACTGTGCCATTCACCTCTTAAAACTGATTCACCATTTTGCATAAATGACAAGTGTATGACCATTGTTGGGCTCCATATATTTGCATGTCTGTGTCCATCTATTTTACTTTGATCCATCCAATCTTGAACTTGATGCTGTCCATACTTAAACTTGGGCATGCTGAAACATTGCTTGTACCAGAGTTGCACAATGCATTTGTACCATCCATTCATGTTCTTGCTGAGTTGTTTTTTTTTTTTGGTTTGTGCACTTCAACTAGTTGCACCATGTTTATACTGTAATTGTGCACTCATAACTATGCTCATGTTCTTTATGCTGAGTTTTGCATTTGGCATGTGTACATGACACCATGCACCTGAGTCTTGTGTATCTTCATGCTGCTGCTATGCATCCATCACCATTATGTATAATTGTATTTGTGCACCACTGTATCACTATGTATCATTCATGCAGTTTTGAGATGAATATTACCACTGTTTTGTTGGCTTTGCTGCTGTGTGTTCACATGCCTTGAATTGATTTGCCATTTGCTTTTATTGCTGAGCTGATTTTCATCTTTCTTCTTTGAATTGATTTTCTCACTGATGACTGTGCACTGAGTCGAGATGGTCCACGTGGCTACTCCTCAGTTGCACGCTGATTGGCGAGGCAGTGCACACGTGTATACACGTGTGTATATGCAGCCAACAGACGAATTTTCCTGTCCCTGTACTATATACTGTCTAGACACAGTCGGATTAACAAATCAGATCAAGTCAGAAAAATGATGAGAAACACACCAGAAAACTGAGGCAAATAAAATTTTAAAAAAAATATTTATATTCACATGTATTCAATATTATTTCTATTGCAGTGTACTGTGTGTGTGTTCATTTGTATAACAGGTATGAAGACTGGACTGACTGTGAAGACTGGGCTGTCTTGTAAGCTGTGAAGACAGAAGACAAGAAGACAGAAGACAGAAGGCAGAAAACAAGAACGGTGTGTGTAACAGTGAAAGTGTCTGTATATTGAGTCTGTGAATGTATAAGTGAAAAAGCACTAAGTGTTGAGTCATATAGTGAGGAGCTAATGTATATGAAAAAGTGATTGTACTGATTATTTGTAATAAACAAAATCTGTTTGAAATAAAATATTATTTCATAGTTGTCAAACAGACTTGTCTATTATATTCTGTTTATTTATAAGTACAAATATGTGAAGTGATTAAATAGTGGAGTTAAAATAGATGTACTGCTTGAATGTTAGAAATATAATATTTATATTTTAAATAAAATACAATAAATATTTGAATTTCTGTACAGATGTATTTTATTTAAATATAAATATTACATTCCTGTCTGTGATGTAAATATAGAACAGTACAGTAACAAACACATTTATAAAATATATTTGATTGTTATCATCAAACAAAAATCATATAATTGTGTATACAACACCGTTATATACAACAGCGACCCTTGTTCATCACCACATTTCTGGGTCGTGGATCGTGCATATCCCTTTGGATCGGGCTTCGCAAATCACTTCAGGTCGTGGATCGGCAATTCATCTGGTTCGTGGTCCAGCTTAGCGATCGAGACCCTCCAACCTTCCAGCTTCAGATCGGTTCGTGGATATATCACCGGGTTGGATTGTGATTTCCTTGCTCGATCGGGTCGTGAAGGCTCTTTGGGACCGGATCGTGGAGATCATACCAGGTCGGATCGTGAACCAGACATCTCTCCGGGTCGCTGTCGCCTTAAGAGTCGTGGCTGCTCCATGGGTCGTTTCGTGGCCTCCCCAGCGATCCGCGAGCCAACCACCTGCTCCTGCGCGTTATCTATTCATTCTTCATTCGATAACGAAGCTGGCGATTCCTTTGCTTTCTTCGATGGCATGAAGCTATGATTTTCTGAAATCACCAAAAATCTTCAAAAATGGTAGGAAGGCGGACTGTTTTCTTCGGAGTTTCAGATCCAAATAGTAGAGTAACAATCTGATAGGATGAGAATTAAGCTCTTAGTGAAAGCACCAAAATGTTAGACCAAAAAATGGTCCTAACACCCAAATCGTCGTATTTTGAGCACAGGATATGAAGAAATAACTGAAAATTATAGAAAAAGCGAGACAACAAGATTTTTATAGTGGTTCGGCGTTAACGAGCCTACGTCCACTTTATATTTTCTCATTTCATTCATGGATTACAATTACAACGAGTGTTGTCTCTCTCTCACTCGAATTAAATGAATAATTCTCTCTGAATTCATTGATTTTTATTGAGGAAGATGGTGGTTATTTATGGAGAAATGTTAGCCATGGCTGCCATGAATGTTGAGATGCCAAAGAGTCCAAAAAGAATCCTTCAAAATACCATCAAATGGTGTATTTATAGTCGTAGGAGAGCTCCTAGGAGGACCAGTTCGTGATGGGGTACGTGGCAGGCGATCAAGAAAAATCGGAGAGCCAGTAGCCTTGAGAATAGGTCAAAACAAGCTGCGTGTGAGCAGGTCTGAAGTTCGGATCGCGGTCATAGGTCGGATCGCGGTCATGGGCCGGATCGCGGTCACGGGCCGGATCGCCGTCATGGGTCGGATCGCGGTCACCCGTTCACCGAAATGGGCATAACTTTCAAACCGTAAGTCCGATTGAGCCAAACCAAAGCTCAAACTGAAGCTAATTCAAAGGGCTACAAGTATTTGATGTGAATAGATCCAAGTGAGGTCATTTGATAGGTGTTTCAGGCTTGTTTATACTAATGTTGTGATTTTGACCAAACTGCCTTGTGTCTTCTGACGATGCTTCCAATGTCGGAGAGTGATGTTATCCAGAGATTCCATATCAACATGGTCTTCGCTTTGGGTAGCCTGGTCACAAAGCAGGCTAACAGCTAGTGATGCCTTTTGGGCTGACGAATGCACCCACCTATTTTGTCGATCTGATGAGTAGGGTGTTTCGGGAGTTCTGAAATACACTTGTTGTAGTCTTTGTTGATGATATTTTGATCTTCTCCAAAAGAGAAGAAGAGCATGCCCAACATTTGAGAGAAGTTTTGAAAACTCTCCGTGACGATTAGCTTAAGGCAAAGTTCTCCAAATGCCATTTTTGGAGAAAAAAGGTGAGATTCTTAGGGCATGTGGTCTCCAAAGAAGTGATAGCCGTAGATCCCGCGAAGTTGGTTGCAGTGCAAGATTAGCAGATTCCTAAAAATGCAACCGAGGTGAGAAGCTTTCTTGGGTTAGCAGGTTACTATAGGAAGTTCATTAACGACTTCGTAAAGATATCAACCCCACTCACCAGGCTAGCGAAGAAGAACTTGGAATTTTCATGGGATATAGACTGTGAAGTTGCTTTCCAACGACTGAAGAGGGCTCTGAGAACAACCCCAGCCTTGACCTTGTCTGATGGGAGTAAGGTGTTTACCGTTTACACTGATGCGTGTGGTACAGGGCTCGGTGCGGTTTTAATGCAAGAAGTGAAAGTAGTATGTTATGGGGGTAGACAGTTGAGAGTTCATGAAAAGAACTACCCCACCTTTGATCTAGAGCTAATTGCCATAGTATTCACATTAAAAACGTGACGTCGTTATTTACTTGGAGAGAAGTTCGAGATATACACCAATCATAAATCTCTCAAGTATCTGTTCTCACAGAAATACCTCAACTTAAGGCAACAACGAGGGATGGAGTTTCTAGCTTCTTATGATTTTGAGATTGCTTATACCCATGGCAAGGGTAATGTGGTGGCAGACAGACCAAGTAGACAGAGGATGGCCCTGAGTCCTCTATTTGTGGAAAGAAAGAACTTTAGCTTTTGATTTTAGACCCTCCATCGAGATTTTGCCTGATTTGTTTGCATCCTTGGAGATACGTACAACTCTTATGGATCAAATAGGAGCTTCACAACAAGGTCACCCACAGATTTTAGACATCATGGGAAGGCTCAGAAGAGGGGAGACTTCTAGTCACCTCGGTAGATATGCCATAGATTAAAAGGGGTGGTTGCGACGAGATGGAAGGCTTTGTGTTCCTCAAACTGGAAGCTTGATAAAGGCAGTCCTAGAAGAAGCCTACCATTCTATGATGACCATTCATCCAGGCGGTGATAAGATGTAGAGAGACATGAAAAGGGTTTTCTCTTGGGTTGGGATAAAGTAAGATGTGGCCGAATTTGTTTCTCAATGTTTAGTTTCCCAGCAAGTTAAAGCTGAGCAAAAGAAGCCCGGTGGATTACTTCATCCTTTGGAGGTTCCTCAGTGGAAATGGGAGAGCATCTCTATGGATTTTATAGATGGTTTTCCTAGATCGAAAAAAGGCAACACCAGTATCTGGGTTATGGTAGATAAACTCACTAAGAGCGCTCACTTTATTCCGGTTAAGATTAAGAGGATAGCATCATGGTTGGCAGCAATTTATGTTCGTGAAATAGTTCGTCTTCATGGAGTACCTTCCCGCATCTTAAGCGATCGTGACCCCATCTTTACCAACGAATTTTGGACGAGCTTGCAAGAAGCATTACGTACACAATTATGTTTGAGCACCGCTTATCATCCTCAGACCGATGGACAGACGGAGAGGTGAATAGGATTCTTGAAGATCTTTTGAGGCTGTGTATCCTAGACATCAGAGGGACTTGGGAAGAGCATCTTCCTTTAGTAGATTTTTCCTACAACAATAGCTATAAAACCAGCATCGGCATGGCACCCTTCGAAGCATTGTACGGACGACCCTGTAGATCACCAAATTTTGGTGAGAATCTACAGAAAGATTATTACTTGGAACAGATATGGTTAGAGAAACGTCCAAAAAGATTGACCGCATTCGACGGCGGATGAAGATAGCTCAAGATAGGCAGAAATACTATGCAGACAAGAGAAGGACTAATATTGAATTTAAAGTGAGAGTCATAGTTTTTATCAAAGTATCACCTCTGAGGAATGTGGTTCACTTCGGATCAGTAGGGAAGTTAGCACTAGGTTTGTGGGAACATTTCCCATAACCGAGAGGATTAGCCAAATGGCCTATAGAGTAAAGCTCCCAGAAAATCTATCCGATGTTCATAATGTTTTCCAAGTTTCCCATCTGCGGAAGTGCCTCCATGACACCGCAGTAATTGATGAGCCAAGTGTGTTGGAAGAAGTCGAAGTGGAACGGGAGGCGACAGTCAGGCGAGTTCCTACCCGTACTCTAGGATCAGAAGTTGAGAAGCAACGCAATAAAGAGATCAAGTTGCTAAAGTTTCAATGGGTAGATAACCCATGGGATGCGACTTGGGAGACCAAAGACAAGATTCGTGCTTCGTACCCTTTCCTTTTCGAGGGTATGTTCTTAACTCCTTGTTCAAAGTTTTATCATTACTTGTTTCTATCACTTGAGTATATCTTATCCATAGTTTTTTCGACCTTTAGATAGGAATCCTGTGGATGTAAACATGTGTTTGAGACATGTTATGTTTGATGGATGCAAGTGGATGCAAGTATTTACTGGTGGTTGCCTGTGGACGCATATACACACACATTAGGCACTAGATCGGCTCAGTCACTCTCATACTGCAAATGGATGTGTGTGCATTTTCTTTTCTTTTATGGATGGAAATGGATGAGTTAGCATATGGATGTTGCTCTTGGACAAATGAGTTCGCACACATATAGAGCTTACATGTTATAATAGGATTATTTGCATAAATGTTGGATTCATGGCACTAACATACATTGCATTAAGGAGGTCAACTGAATCAGTAGACTGCCTGATCTTCGCATTAGTATTGGGTCATACACACACACACACCTCCACATATATTCATATAAGCATTAGAAATATTTAAGGATGATGGATTCCAGTGATTGATAGATGAGTAAATGGACGATGGATTATAGGATATGCATTCTTCTCTACTTGGAGATTTCGAGGACGAAATCATTTAAGTAGGGGAGAATATAACACCTCATAATTTTGTTAACATTAAAGAGAATAAATTAAACAATAATTAATTTAATATTTAGAATTAAGGGAGACAGACTGCACCATTGTGTCCGTTTTGAAATTCTGGTCAAGATAGACATTTGGTTTGCATAAAATAGGCACCGTATGAAGAATTATGAGGGTTTTAAGTTTTTATACGCGCAGAAAGAACATATATACACATATAAGTCACGTATAAGTCAGATATGAGTCAGACCCTCGTCGAGGCGGCAAATTTCCCGTTATAGGGGGTCGACCCCCCTAGAAGGGTATCGACACCGGGGTCAACCCCCCTTAAGGGGTGTCGACCCATGGGTCGGCGCACCCACAGGTGTGTCGACACCCCTAGGGCTGATGTGGCACTCGGTTTTAGGGGGCCTTGCAGCTTTATATATGTGTCCAATTCTCCAATTTTCTTCATTGGAAATCATGGAAGCCAAATGCTGCCAGTGTGCGAACTAAGATGAATCCGTTTTCTTCAAAAAAATATTAGTTTTGCTAATCAAATCTAGAGATTCAAGATCCATTCTTCTTATATTTTCTAATCCTAATGCAGTGAGTTTCTAGTTACTTTTAGAATTGAATATTTAAAAGTAAATTGTGAAAGACTGTGATTTGGATGTGTTGAAAACTATGAATCTATGATAGTGATTAATCTTATACCATGTCATAATAGATCAATTTCTCTAGATCTAATGCAATTGTGGTTATTTTATTATGTTGCCTTTGTGGATCTTGAATTGTAACTATATTTTTTTAATGTAAATCTATTAATTTGGACAGTTATAACATTGGTTAGATCCAATTCTTTATGTAAAACGTGTTTTACCTATCGTATAGTGGTCAATTTAGATATGTTGTAAATTGGTCATATGAATCCATATTTAGATCTAAACATGCTACTATGTCATCCTAATTATGTTAGATCTGTTTTATGACCACATTATAATTATGTTGGATGTAAATAGTTGGACACCTAAATGGTCAGTTAAGATCTCATTATGCTCACTATGACCTCATAGTTATGTAGAACTAGTAATTGCCACAAGTTCATCTGTTTTATGCTTATATGTCCAATTTTTCACCATGCTAGTTTATGTTTATGCCAAGTTATGTTAAAATGATCACTTTGGTTGTATTCCCATTATTTTCCCTATTATCGTTTATGACTAGGCTATTGTCTAGCTTATGCATGCCACCAACTTATGAGTGCGCTAGTTAGGGAATGGGGGGAAAAGGGTTAATACTGGCATAATTAGAATATGAACATTTTTGGACATACATTTCAAATTATTGGGTAGAGTGGGCATTAAAACCTATAAAGGGAAAGGTTTAATTAATTGATTAATTAATAATGGAATGTCTAGTAATTACAATTAGGAATTGTAATTGTACTTATGACACGAGGTTAGGTTGCATTAGTTGTGGAAGTCTGCCCGGATCCGACCGACATATCCATCGGCTACTAATGTTGAACCTAATGTGGGAGGTCTAAGAACGCAAATATGAATCGGGCTATGACATGAGGTTAGACCCAACTGTGGAATAAGTCTTCCCGGACCCGACCGGCATATCCAGCATCCACACATTGTAGGCCTAATGTGGGAGGTCTAGCCCATTATAAAACATAAATGGACATGGCAATAAATTAGTCTACTTAACGAAATCTAATCCATATGGATTGTATGATTGTGAACTAAAGTTAGGGTTAAGTAAATTGATTGGATAGTGGATGGGTTAAGCAAATATGGAGGGGGTGGGTAATATTTACATATAGGCCCACAACTTAACCCAATAAGGTTATGTAATTAAAGACACCTAGTGGTACATAACCGGAGGAAATAATAGAGTTATGTAACTAAAGACACCTTTTAGGGTAAGCATAACTGGTATAGGGATATGTAATTAAAGACACCTAATGGTATACATAGTCAATGAAAACCTAGCGGGGGATACAAGACAAAGTGGAGAGCTTGTATCATATTGTGTGGGACGCATTTTAGTCAGTAACCCAGAGTAGGTATCAAATAAAAGTACTCCGTACTAGGCGGAGAGGGGACATGCTTACTGACTGGTTGTAAGATATCAAAACGTAGATGATAGTGTGGGTGGCGCAAACCGACCGGGACATGTGCGTGCATGAGCCGGCCAGAGGGCGATAAGACGACAGTGACACCAGTAGATATGGTTGTGCAATCTTGGGAAATGAAGGGTTGCCACTTCCGAAAGTGATACCTCCTGCTGTGGGGAAAGCACAGCGTATCTACGGAGTAGGAAGCCGATTGATTAGGGTAGTGGTTAGGGTACACCTGGACGTATGCCCTAAGTCTACCACCTTATAGTAGAAGGGATCAGCTCATTCTTGTTGTACTAGTAATAGTGTAGAGTAATCATTAGAGAAGCATATGCACCTTATCTTGTCTACCTTGTCGCACCTTCCATTTATGTTGTGATCTCTCTTGTCCACTTTATATGCCTATCATAATACTTTTATTTATTTACTTGCTAAAAGTAACTAGACTCGACAAACTTTATGTCTGACCCTCTTGTTTCCTCTTCTTTCTTCCGTTTCCCCCCCCTTTCTCAGGGAGGAAACACTCAGGCTTAGTCAGGACTCAGATATCATCTTGCTAGAGCTTCTTTCAAAGTATGTCTCAAGTTTTTATCTCTACTATGGCTTTGTTTCTTTTATTTGGGGAATTATGTTTTCTTTTAAGTATTTATGTACTATGATGTTGAAAGACAGAAGTTATGTTGTAATGGTTTTTGAGACTCATGGTATTTTGAACCACGCTGTATGATTTGTATTTGAAATAAAAATTTAAATTTCCACTGTTATCTTATTTATGTCTGTCTTGTAAAATTCTGTGTCTGTTTACCTATAACACTTCACGAAACTTAATGCATTCCCTTTATGAGCGACATTAACGGATGGGGGGTGTCACAGTTTGACTTGAATAACTTGATTAACTTACTTGACATGGTTAAATTTCATTAGTGGCTGATCGGTTCGTTAGAAAATACTTATTTTGAGGATATGTATGTTAACTCTTAGTCTAGATTAAAGTCTTATTATAGTTTTAAGGGAATTAGATTTTAGTATAGGTTTAATCTTGTATTAAGGGTATTAGATTAAGGGGGAGTTTTATAGTTTCCAGGATAATTGAAAGTTCAAAAAGTGTTTATTAACATATATTATTTAATTTGGTTGATTTGATTGATTGCTTGAATTGCTTGTTTGAATTACTTGCTTAAATTGCTTGTTTGGATTGATTATTTGAATTGATTATACAATCTGGTTGGTTTTACTTAGTTTATTAACCTTTATTTAGTTTATTAGACTAGTATAGTCATAACTTTAGGGAAGTTATAATGTTTTAGGTTTAGAATCATAGACTTAGAAGGAAATATAAAGGTATAAGAATATTATAGAATCAAGGACATATATATTAGAAACATTTATAGCACAAATTTAGGGAGAGTATTTTACTTTGATTTAGGAATTATTTAGATAGTTATACAAATTATTGGGTAGTTTCAGAATTTCTTTTTGATAATGCCAAAGGGGGAGAATTATGAAATATAGACATAGTTTATAGGATTCACATAGAAAGGGGGAGTGTTAGAAGTATCATCATCAACAGGTATATACAGGTATGATATTTTATAGCCAAATAATACAGGATCAAACTAAAGCGTATGTTCAAAGCTAATTACTGGAAAAATTTCTAAATTAAGAATAATCAGAAACCGGCAATCTCTAGTTGTTACCTGTTTGGGCCCAGCACGCTTCCAATGCCTACGCTTCTCCTTGTTCTTCTACGGCTTCACGGCTCACTCTTGCCAAACGCCAATGAACACTGGATACTAATCAGCACTCCAGGAAATAGCTTAGGGTTTCCAAGTGGTAAACAGACTTAGAAGCTTTTGTTTTTGATTATCAAAAACTCAGAAATTTTTAACAGAAGATTGCACTCAGAACAAACTTTTATTTATAATTGAGAATATTACAAGCTTAGTACAAGCACACTCAAGCTCACACTAATTTACAAAACTTATGAAAAGACTTGCTTTGCTTCCCTTCGAATGCCTTCCTCAAATGCTTTCAGGTCTTCTTATAGCTGCTCCAAACCGCCTTAGTCATTTTCAGATAAGGCCACGTTACTCGATGCTTTTACTTTTCTTTTATTAAAGATTTCTCTTTTTAGATACCTTTCCAACTGTCTGGACAGGTGTTATTATTTTTTAAAGTTGCCATATTATTTTGTCTGGACAGCTAGACAGATGTCTATTCATCCAGAGAATCCTTCTCTTTTCCAGAATTGTCATGCGAATCTTTCCTTTTTGAGGGTCCCACTTCACTTTGTAATGTTTCCCACTTTATTCCATGTAATATTAATTTCTTCTGCAAGTCTATCGTCATATTCTTTTTGAGAAAGTGTTTGTATGCTTTCTTATGTGCATCCCATCTTAGAATTCTCTCCACAAACTGGATTATATCTTCTTTTGCCCCTGCCTTTGGAACTTTACTAATTGTCAGAATTAATTCATTAGGGTCAGATTCATAAGTCCAAATATTGTTTGATAAGGCTTCAATGGTTCTTTGTACTAGACTTGCTAACTGCTTAGCTCTTGTTGCTGTTATTACATCCTCTTCAACCAGGAACATGTTCTGAAAGAATTTTGGCGTCAATCTTTTCGACCCCATCTTCATCTCTACCATAGATATACATTTCTTTCCTTCTTCAGGAATAACTTGATTACATGCTAAGTAAATATTGCTATGCTTTATTGCTTTTGAAAAAGTATATACTGCATTTCTTATTTTAGGTAATCCCTTGAGATTGTTAAGGGTGCTGTCTGTATAGATGCAATAAATTAAACCTGCTCTATATAAGTCTTTCACCACTGATGGATCAGCTTCAGGGTGAATATATACTTTATTCAGATCATAGCCAAAACCTGAATACACTCCTTTGCAAGGATTTGGTTCTAGTAATATTGGTTTTACCCAACTACTAAACCATGTAATAAATTCTTTATCATGCTTTATTACCTCTGAGGGCTTATTGACTGATTTCTCAGACATTTGAGTAACTTCATTAATCATATCCTTTTGTACTTCTCTGAACATAATTTGTGAGTAGGATATCATATGATGGAAGAAGAACCTTAGTTCCTCCTTTTTCTCTTCATCTGCAGTGATTAAATATTGCTCAAAGGCTTCTTGTGCTTTAAGTACTTCATTATATATTTCATCAAAGATACTAAGATAATCAATTGTATCATTATTCCTTCCCGCCATCATGTAATTCTCTGCTTAATGTATCTGCAAGAAAGTTAGTTTTTCCAGAAATATGTTCAATTTCAAAATTAAATTCAGAGAACCATGATTGCCATCTTATTAATCTTTTATTGGGTCCTATATCAGGAATTTTATTTTTTATTCTAGATTTTGCAGTAATAGAATCTGTGCGGATTTTAAAAGGTTTATTTAAGTATAGATAAAAGGCTTTAATACTATTTTTAATAGCCAATAGTTCTTTATCATTAGAGTGATAATTTAGCTCACTTTGTTTAAAAGTTCCAGATTTATACCTACATAATTTTTCTTGGTTATTTCTAATAGCTACCAAAGCTGCTCCCCAGTATGAATCTGAAGCATCTGTATATATAATTAATTCATCCGTTTCTAGTGGTAAAGATAATTTAGGCATATTTTCACAAATCTTTTTAATATGCTGGATATATTTTGTATCATCTTCTGTCCATTGCCATTTATAATTCTTTTTAAGTTTTTGTTGTAAAGGAGCTCTTAATTTTGCTAATTTATTGATAAATATATCAGCATAATTTAGACATCCTAAAAATCTTTGTAATTGTTTCATATCCTCTAATTGATCAGGAAATTCCTTAATTTTTGTAAGAATATGTGGTTGTAATTCTATGTCTCCACTATCTATGGTTATACCCAAAAAATCTATTTTTTGTACTCCAATAACTGCTTTTTTAGCTGAAAGAGTTATTCCTCTTTTTATACATGTATCAATAACAAAATTGCAGTGTTTAACATGATCTTCTAAATTGTCTGAGAATATTAAAATATCGTACACAATACAGTAGTTATCATGTTGTTTTAATACTTCATCCATTCTCCTTTGAAATATTTGTGGTGCATTTTTTAACCCGAAAGGCATAACTAGCCATTCATATTGTCCTTGTGGGCAACTAAATGCCGTATATGGTATAGATTCTTCTGTTAACTTTATCTGCCAAAATCCACTTTTACAATCCATTTTTGTAAACCATTTTTTATTCTGTATTTTGTTTAATAAAACTTCTTTATTTGGTAAATAATATCCATCAAAGATTGTAGCATCATTTAGGGCTTTATAATTAAAGACTATTCTAGCTTTGCCTCTAACAATTTCACTATGTTTTCTGACTATGAATGCAGGAGAACTATGTGGACTGTTAGATGGTCTGATTACTTTTAAATCTAAAAGTTCCTTAATTTGGATCTTAAATTCTTCCAGATCTTCTAAGGAGTATTTCATGGGTCTTACTCTTATTATTTTATTAGGGTCTTTTAATTTTATTTCTGCTAGGGTTTTATCTTTATCCCAAGCTGCTAAAGGATTTTCATTATATGTTTCTTTAAACCTTTCTTTAATTTTTTCCAAAGGATCAATACTTTCTTGTTTTAGTATCGGGATTTTTCCAAATTTAGGAATATCACCACGCTGTGCTGGCGTAGGTTGATAATTTGGATCAATGGCATATGCTTGTTTAAGTCTTGGTGCTAAAATAGGTGTTCCACATGGTGTAGTGAATATAATATGTTCTGTTAGCTGAGTCATAGGTTGATATGCAAGACAAAAATCATTGCCCAATAATATATCTGGGCCCTGGACATTACTAGCCCATAATTTTGGTATTTTAATTTTAATATTTCCTATGGTAAAAGGAACATTAACTGCATAGTCTTTATAACAAATTTCCTTTTCTTGAATATCTAAAGCTATTATAGAAGATCCATCTTGGATCCACCATTTTTGCGGTAAAATATATTTTTTACATAACGATATTCCTGAGCCAGTATCTATGTATGCATTTAGTTTTATTGACTGGTAATAGGGTATTTCTATAGTTCCTTCTATATATGTGGAAAAAGGTGAGGTTACAATAGCCTTTTTAATATGTTGTTTATCAATTCTTGGAAATTCATATTGATCCAATTGTATATACGAGTCTTTTAAGATAAAAGTGTATTTTGTAATAAAATTCATTCCTAGTAATATTTCATTTTTTGCTAACTTATCATCTACTAACATTTCCATTTGTATTTGCAGGACTTTCCCATTCCTATCAATGAGGGATAATCTGGTTACCACGCTTTTTTCTAGCACATGTACATGTCCAAAATAATCTACGTATTTATAAGGATTTTGTATAGTATTACATGGATATGTTTGTACTAAAAAGGCATTGATATGAGAGGATGCCGCTCCTGTATCCAAAAGCACATTTACTTCTTTGTTATCCAAAAAACCTTGTATGTATAATTGTCTATTTGATTCTAGTAGGTTTAATTTATCCAATGTTAAATCTAAGTCTTTTCTTTGAGAGGTTATTTTTATGTCTTTTGATATATCAGAGGTAGATGCCTCATTATCATAGCATATTCTAAAAGAATTTCTACTATGTGGCTTTACAGTTGGTTGTGTTTTATATCTATCTTTTCTTTGAAGAATTAATTCTTGTGGAAAGTCTAATTCTTCATGCTTTAGTTCTCTAGGTGGTATAACTTCACATATGTCAGTAAATGGTTTAGCAATATTTATATTTTCTTCTTTAAACTTCTTTGTAGTAATATGATGTCTAGTAGAATACGCATATACCATGCATGCTGTTATGCTACATACTTTACTCCCTGGTGGCATTTTGAGTCTTTCAATCTTATGATACATTGTAAGGCCAAGTTCTATATTTTGATCAGACAAAGCAATTGCAAAATCTGGAAATATTCTCATTTTTATCGTTTGATATGCAAAATTTCCTCTGATTACTCCTAATAAAGCATCCTTTGCATCATGAAGTATTCTATCATCTGATATCCAAAATGTACAAGGAACATTCATTCCCCTTCTACATGCACATTTTATAATAAGTTCTATTCCTCCTAAATGTAACCATTTTACTTGTTTATTAAATTCCTTCGAAAAGTGTTTTCTATCATCCTTTATTGCCTTTTGTGTTAATAATTTCAGGGGAATTTCTCCTTCCATAGTAAAAACATCTATTGGTTGTTCAAAGGTTTTTATAACATATTTTTCTTTAGACATATATCTTATTAAGGGCATTTCATAACATTCTTCCCTTGAAAGTGTATGTTTTATTTTTTCTATTTGTTTATATTTTTCTTCTGACATTTGTACAGTTTGTTCATAACCAGTTTCATCATCTTTAGTCTCAGAAATTTCTGATGTTTCAGATGTTGAAATTAGATTTGTTTCCATAAAAGGTTGTTGTTCAATATTATTTTCTTCATTCATTAACTCTTGAAATTCTTCTTCAAGATCTTCTGTATTATCTGACATCGTACTATTACTTTCTGTAGATGAGATTTCAGAAATAACTTCTTTTGGTTCTCTTTCCTTTACTACTGTTATCTTTTTTAATGCATCCATGTATGTTTGGACACTATATTTTTCTCTATCAAAAATTTGTATTTTTCCATTATTCTTTTTACTTACAATTACGTTCTGTCTAGTCTTCATGACACTATATGCTTTATGATCAAAAATATGTTCGCATGAAATGACTTTTTTATGTTTAGGCCTCTGTTTTGTATTTTTCTTTTCTAAAGGCTCTTTGAATTCTAAAATATCATATGGTACTGGTTTCTTTACCAGTTTTTCAAATTTTTCATTATATTGTTGCACAAAATAAGTTTGTTCTGAGTGCAATCTTCTGTTAAAAATTTCTGAGTTTTTGATAATCAAAAACAAAAGCTTCTAAGTCTGTTTACCACTTGGAAACCCTAAGCTATTTCCTGGAGTGCTGATTAGTATCCAGTGTTCATTGGCGTTTGGCAAGAGTGAGCCGTGAAGCATATATTTTATAATATATGATAATTGAAATAAGGTTGTTGTCATCAAAACTCCATTCTCTAACAATCTCCCTCCTTTTGATGATGACAACCTTATTTCAATTATCATATATTATAAAATATATGCTAACACTTTTTGTATGGAGTATATATATATATATATACTCCATACAAAAAGTGTTAGCATATATTTTATAATATATGATAATTGAAATAAGGTTGTCATCATCAAAAGGAGGGAGATTGTTAGAGAATGGAGTTTTGATGACAACAACCTTATTTCAATTATCATATATTATAAAATATATGCTAACACTTTTTGTATGGAGTGTATATATATATATATATGCAGGAATTATATACAGGAAATATTACTGAAGACTGTACAATTTTAAAGATGATAGAGATTCAAAGATCAGAGAGATTTCAAGACTCATTAGTAATCAAGAGTTCAAGAGTTCGAGATTAATATAGTTATAGAGTCTAGATTTTGTAAGACTATAAATAGCACTCCAGGTTCAAATTCTAATTCTAATTTTCAAATTCTGATTTTCAATTCTATTCTCAGTCCTCTCTATTTTATTTTTCTATTTGTTTATATTTTTCTTTGTTTTTCAAACTTAACTTTTATATTTATATTTTATATTTATATTTTATATTCTTATACTTTATATTTATATAGTTTAAAACCTTATAAAGTTATAAATATGTTTATATGATTTAAAATTATTTTTTAATATATTTTTCTACTTTATAATATTAATTTATATCATTATATTTTAATTCAAGAATTTCTAGAATTATATTTATATCAAAAAAAATTGAAAAATATTTCAAAATTTAAATTTTCAAAGGAGTATGTCGACATAACAAAAACTCCATGTCGACATATAACTGTCACTTTTTCCAATTTTGAAAGGAAGTGTCTTTTCACTATATGAAATGATTCAGAACCGTTGCAACCTTTCATACTCTATAAAAAGGGGTCAAAACCGAATTTTTTATCATCTCTTCTCTAACTTCATCCTCTTTCTCTACACCATTATTCTTAATCATTTTTATGGTTTTTACACTTATACTCTACTAAATTCAATTCTGTTTTGATCAAACTTCTTCTCTCCACACTCTCTACTCTCTGAATCAAGTGCTATTGAAGAGTTATAAGGCTGTTTGTAATTGCTTGGGTTGAATAAACCTTGTTAGTGTTGAATCAAAGAGGAATCGGTGTGTCCTTGTAGCCATGAAATCAAGGAAATAGAAGCCGGTGTGTTCTTGTTGAGCTATGAAATCAAGGAATAGGAGTCGGTGTCTCCTTGTTGAGTCGTGAAATCAAGGAGGTTGTATTTGACTATTGGAATAGTAATAAAACTATGCGCAATCCAGCGTTGTGCGGGATTGGATGTAGGAGCAATCCGAACCAGTATAAAATCCGGTGTGTTCTTTCCTTTTCTGCATCTTTATTTCTGTTTATTTTGCATTTTTTGTTTGAATCTGTGTCTGTGATTGCGTTTGTGGTATTTGATTCATCCCGTTGTTCACTTTAGTTTTAGATTTTGTTTAAATTCTTACAAACACTATCCACCCCCCCTCTAGTGTTTGCTTTGCCTTAACGATCCATTCCG
Organism: Allium sativum; assembly: GCA_030737875.1. Classification (NCBI taxonomy): domain Eukaryota; kingdom Viridiplantae; phylum Streptophyta; class Magnoliopsida; order Asparagales; family Amaryllidaceae; genus Allium; species Allium sativum. Next base: position 655,328,421 of record CM060919.1, on the reverse strand, counting down.
CATTCCCTAACATAAAGCTCATAACAAATATTTCAACCACTAATGAAATTCAACCATGTCAACCATGTTATTCAAGTCAATTTAAAATGTGACACCCCACGTCCGTTAATGTCACTCTTTAACAGAATGCATTAAGTTTCGTGAAGCGTTATAGGTATACAGAAACAGAAACATCACAAGACAGATATAAAATAACAACGGAATCTAAAACTTTATTTTACAAATACAAATCATAGTGGTCCAAATCCAGTTGCAACATAAGTTTGAAATATAGAAAACCCATTACATCAATTTAAAATATCTGCCTTGTACTAAAATCATCATAGAAGATTAGTACAAAAGCATAGTCTCCAAAAAGAGCCATATCCGAGTAGATAGGTAATCAAAGTGGTACATATAAGTAGCTCCAAGCAGAATGAAAGAGAGAATCCTAATAAACCATAAGTATTCCAACCCTGAGAATCTTGGGGGGGGGGGTGGAAGAGAGAGGGAAGGAAACAAAATGCGTCAGACATAAAGTCTAGCGAGTCCAGTTATTTTAGCATATAAATAAGTAAAAGCATCATGACTGGCATATAAACTGGATGGGAGATATAATAGTATCATAAGGCGTGTATAACAGACAGAACAGGATAACCAGAACAGAATATGTTGCGCTTCCCAAGTACTTTTTTCTGCACCAATACTAGTATAACAGAAACAAGATGATCCCAACAGAAACAGAATGGTAGAATTAAGTGTACTTTTAGTGAGGGATTTTTCCCCATACAATAATAACAGGTAGCCCAACAAAAATGACAGGTGTTACCCCCAATGATAATAATGGGATCCTAAACAGGCAAGACTATATGTACCCTTATTGCTGCGCCAGTTGGTCGGCTCCCTATCCCGTAGAAACCCTGTGGTGATCCCACAGTAGGATGTATCACTTCATAAAGTAACAACCCTTTTTTATAGTCCCAACGCAAGCAGATTCATGCACGCCCATGAATTCGACGGAATGTGCCGTCAATACCCTTACTTAGATGAACCTCTTATAATCAGCTCAACAAGCGTGTCCTGACCCCGACCTAGTTCGCCTTCCCCGTTTGATACCAAGATGGGTTACTAACCAATACGGGTCCTAAATAATAGATGATACAAGCTACCCCTAGGCTTGCATCCCCACTACTGGGATTTTGATAGGTTATGCCTAACAGTTTAACAAGGTTGCGTAACACCAACATATAAAACGGGTTAAGTTTGTCGGGTCTATATATATAACCCACCCCCACATATTTAACAAGATTTACTTAACCCTCACTGATTCAAGCAAGTTTACTTAACCCTACTCAATTTGACAGGTTCATGTAACCCCTACAGATTTAAACAGGTTAAGTATTACAGGTTAACAAGTTGTTATCATTCATCTATTTATGGCTTTTAATGCACTAGACCTCTCACATTAAGCCTACCACATGTGGATGATGGATATGCCGGGTGGTTCCGGGCAGACTTCTGCCATAAGTCGGACTTAACCTCATGTCTTAGCGCGGTTACGTGTACGTTTACTCACTCGACCCCTCACAGTAGATTAACCACTTGTGGACGCTAGATTTGCTAGGCGGTTCCGAGCAGACTTCTTCCAGTAATCTAACCTCGTGTCCAAGTGTGGTTACAGTTTCTAATTGCTGTAAATTAGGCATGTTCATTCTTAAACAATTTTTCATGTTCATCAAAGGTTATGCACCAAATCCCAATCTAGTCCACGATACAAGTTATGCCCCAATTTAAAGTTTAAATCAAGGTATAGATTATGCCCCTAAATCCCAGTCATGTTTTACAATACAGGTTATGCCCCAATATCATTCCCAACCATTCCTAATTCATTCGTTCACATATTTCAGCGGTGGGCCTAGGATTGAAGGTAGCCTGGCTATAAAATAAAAATGGAAGGAGGTGGAGAAGAGAACACGAATAAGCATAATAACAAAACAGGCATACGATGTCAGAAATAGGCATACTAACTGAATAGTCATATAGTGACAAAAATATGCCTAGTAGCAGAATGGGCATACGATGACAAAATTAGGCATGATAACAGAACAGGCACATCAGGAATAGGCATATGAGAACTAATCAGTAGATTAGGTGTACAAGTAATGACAGATTTAACTAGTTATGATTTAGATTATTAACAGACACAGGTTTAGATCCAATCTTATAAACATGTCAGACTACATTTTTAATGTTTACATCTAAAAATAACATAAACTCACTGTGATTGGATCTAAAGAACAGAGAATTGATTGTTGATGTTGAAGCAAAGATTCTTGTGTGCTTATAAGTTGTTGTTGCAGAAGAATAGGCTAATTCAATCTGAGTTGGGGCAGCATCTCGTTGTCTCCATTGTTTTTGATGGATAAAACAACAGAACTGAGGTCCTATTTATAGCATACGGTCAACGAATCTGGTCAAGAAACAAGTCCACATTCAAAGAATGGATTTACCCCAGATCGGGGTGGGGTCGACCCTGGGTTCGATCGACACCCCCTTGTAGGGGTCGACCCCAAGGTCGACACCCATGGGGCATGGGGTCGACCCCTGACGGGCCGATTTACCGCTCCTTCCCGCCTTCTGATTTTGATTTTCTAGACTGGTTTGTTCATATATATTGCTTATATGTATACAAACTTCAAACCTTAATATCTTCTTCATACAATGTCTGACTTACACAACTCGGAGTCTATCTTAATCAGAATTCTGAGATGAACGCAATGGCGTGGTCCGTTTTACTTAATTCCTAATATTTAATTAAGTATTCTTTAGTTTATCATTATTATATTCTTTTAAAATTATGAGGTGTCACATACTCCCCTACTTAAAGGATTTCGTCACCAAAATCTTCAAGTTAAGAAGAAAGTATATCCTAACATCCATCATCAATCTACCCATCCACCAATCACAGGCATCCATTGTCCTTAAAAGATTTCTAATTCTTATATTAACATACGCAAAGGTGTGTGTATATGTCGCTATACTAATGCGAAAGATCAGACAGTCTGTTGATTCAGTCAACCTCCTTAATGCAATATATGTTAGTGCTATGAGTTCAACATGTATGCAAATAATCCTAGTATAACATGTAAATGTAATATGCGTGCACAATCATCCATCCAAATGCAACATCCATATGATGATACACTCAAATTTAACTAATATCTAAATTATAATTCAATATTAACAATTCGAATCAAATAACATCCGAATTGTATAAAAATTCCTTTTTAATTATATTAAATAAATGTTATCGTTTATTAACGATTTCCATAGAGACTGTTTTAAATTTTGATTTGGACATAACTCACAATCTATAAGCTCAAATATAAATATTTTTCTTTCATTAGAAAATTATAATCAAATAGATTATAATGTTTTCTTATTTCATAGAAATCCGACTTATATCGAATTCTGTATATTCAATAGAAGTTCAAAGCTCAATATTATGAACTAACGCGCCATTTCAAGCTCGTTTTAAAATAAAATATAAATTTAACGGTCAATCGTCGTTTAATAAATAAATTCTATATCAAAATCTATAATTATTCCAAATATAATATTTAAAGAAGTTTAAATATTAAATTCAAATAGCTGAAAAATCCAGGTCGTTACATTCTTCCCTCTTAAAAGAATTTGGTCCCCCGAAATTACAAAGTAAGAAGAATGTTCCGAACTTCACTAAATTCCAAAATAATTATTTAAAAATAAACCTAAAAAAATATTCCAAAATTTAAAATTTATGAAAAATTCGACAGCACCTCCGTTGTACGGCTTGATCTCATTGACTACAATTTCCAGTTCGGGCCTCATATTGATCCAAAGGAAAACAAAGTCAAGCGGCTGCCCAACTCGGGGTATTAAATCAATCACCAATCAATAATACCAAAATTTACCTTATTTATCGGGAAATCAAACTCCATTATCCAAGCAAAGCAACTAACATCTTTATCCCCTTCCAACCTGCACTTGATTCCATTTCCACTGTAATAACAAATACAAGATTTCATTATTCAATTTCACTTCATATTCGATTCGATGTAAATTTATTATATCAGGATTTAGTTCCAATTTTTTAATTCGTTCAACTTCTTATGAATTTACGAATCTAGCATCCAAACAATAATCAATACACATTAAACAAAATTATTGAGTTCAATTTCAATTTCCATACTCAATTTATTAATTGATATTTCAATAATTTCATCCCATAATTCATTTTAATTCTAATATCCATTAATTCCACTTAATCAAGTTAAGTTCTAATTCTATATTCATTTAACTATTTGATTTTCTAATTAGTTTACTTTCCATTTAATATTCCTGATTCTGATTCATTTTCAAAAGCCATCATTCTAATTCATTCTGTTTTTACTTATCTTAAGTTAAATCATGATTTTCAATTTCATATTAAATTTTTCATTTACAAATTATATATGTGAAATCTTATGATTATATTAACCATTCAAATTCAAATTTCCATTTGTATTCATTTCAAATAAATCAATCAAACCACAATATCTCAATAATTTAATAAAATTATTTCTTTTCCATACAAAAATATAATTTGGGTAAAATTATTTCATTAACCCACTTTAAAAAACAATATTGTATCAATTGTCAGTTCAATGCATTTCATCACTCGGACAGATCAAACAACACAATACAAACATTTGTATATAAACTCTACAAATACGCTCTCATATATATACACTCAGCTCAATTTAGGGTATTAGTAACCCCATCTCTATCGAGTTACGCCACAGAGCCAAGGTTATTACTAAACCAATGGCTCTGATACCACTGTAACCAATAGGAATTTTCGACCCCGAAAATCGACATAAAAACACCGTGTCGAACCTTTAAGCATCGAAAACACCAGAACGTTATTAGAAAGAAATTAGATGGTGAGATAAGAAAGAAAGAAATATTAGGACAGAAAAATAAGAAGAAGAATTATCACAACACAGTCTCACATCACCGCGGAATAAATATAATATAGAAATAAATCTTTATTGTAAACTTGAAATAATACTTACAATCAGAGTACATTTCCCAAGACAATCTGGACAGTTATAATAATCTATCCTCATATACAATACACAACGGAATGGCTACTAATACATTTGAGCTCTTTCAGAACATCTTTTGAACTTCATAGTGTCCAATAACCTGAACCTGTACAGCCTGGTCTAACTCGAGCATTTACAAACACCGGGTCAGTCTGGTGAACCAGAGTGAGAAAAACACACTAAGTTTAAGGGGATCATCCAAATTGATTTTAAAATCTCAAAATCTTCCGAAAGAAAAGGATAATCGTAAGACCAAATCCACACATAAATATGAATGGCTTTTACCTTATGATAACCCAAAACATTTTGAAATCAATATCTTGTTGTGATATTATAATAATGAGTAAATACAAATAAATATCAATCTAGCAGAATGCTTGCATTTCATGCTCCACATATATAGTATACAATCAACACCGCAGACGCTTATTGGAAATTGGATTCCGACTAGGAAAAGGTATGGAACCACCTACTGATAGTGCATCTCTAGAGAGGAATACACTGGGTTCAACAAGAACGTCTTGCAACCCGACCCACACATGACCGACCTCTCATTTCTCTTGAGTGTATCGAATATATTGTCACCTACGGTTGGTACCAACATAACCGTTCTCGGGAGATACAGAAATAAAAAGAAGTAACAAATATGAATATTCTCTAGATAGAAACAATACACCCTAATGGGTGTGTGACCCACATAGCCATGCTGCCTGCCCGATTTTTGTCATTTCCCAGTTGATGAGGCTTGAGGTTATAATCATCTCTTGGAACATCTGGTCACCCTTAACTTTGAATGCCACATCGTCAGATCCGCCAGATATCACTGATAGACGTCCACAAAAATACACTAGGTGTTAAGCTAAGAGAATTGCCCTTCTCCGCCACCAACTATAGTACGTTTGGAGAAATCAACGTATGTAATCCCTTTGGAAATACTCTGTCAGACATCCGTCCATACAAGTTGTTCTGGGACTGAACGAACCGAAGGCACCCTCCTACTGCACCCTAGGAATCACCCTATAGATCAGTAGCGAGTAGTCCTTGCAATCTGTTGTTCCAATCATAACAGAATCAAGTGTATCTCTGATTGCAAGTCAGAGATTTTAAGTAATTCTTCCACTTTATGAAGATCAATGGTCTTCAATGCTCCAACTTGATCATCGTCTAATATCTTCAACATTCACATATATGTTGGTCGGAATGGTTTTCGAATATAAATTCGATCTCGGTCTTTGCATACCAACAATCGTATGGCAGATTTTGATAGTAGGTTATTTAACCACCAAAATAAATAATCATTCAACCATGAAAATAAAGCGAGTTTACTGGTTCTGTATTAAGCATCACTTGGCCTTTTATAGATTTCAATTCAATAATCAAACCCTTTTAAATCCACTAATATTTGGAACAAAACTTTTTATTTCTTGTTATTATAAAATTATACTCTAATCTTATTTAACTTAAAACATTTCAAACTTTATTTTATATATCATTCATCGAAATTCTAATTTTATTTCTCTCAACCACTCTTGTTTCTAAACTAATATCATCCTTGGATGATTATGAAGTCGTTCAAGTTGGGGTATTTTATTACCTCTCAGACCTTGGTTTACCCACATTCTTACCTTCAGAATAGATAGAAGTTTATAAAAAAAATCTCCTTTCACTGATTATTCCTCATATTCCATTTACCACCTGGTTCAAAACACAGTTTCAATATCATTTCTTCTCTTGGAAATCTTATTTCAAACCTTCACACTTTTACTTAATTTAACTATTAAGTAATCCTTATTTAACCGTCTTTATTAACTTTACAATCTTTGAAACATTATGTACTCAACTTAATTTTATTATAATTAGAATTCCCTTATAAACTTCTAATATGTTTATTTCAAAACCATTTGGTTATATTTCGATTAAACCTCATTTCCTATTTAATATCGCGAATTTAGATTGCATCTTAATAACTTACTCGCCTCACCATTTGAATTCCAAGTTGATTTCCATTTTGATTATCATACCTTCATCAGTCCCTAACCGTAAATCAGTAAGAAAATAATTCCCTAAATATCAACCCCAAAGGCCAAAACTAACATCAGATCAATATTTAAGAAATCATTCAACTCAACCGATTTCCAGTTAGGTTTCAATTCTTAAATTTCATAGCTTGGTTTTTTATTTCATCCACAAACCATTTTTAATAACTTCTTCCCTTAATATCTTTAATAAAACTTAGGTTCATACAGCTCTGTTCAACTTGGAATTTATAAATCCAATAAAATAGAATTTAAATAGGTATTAAATTAAAACTTGAATTTAATTTAAACTGTATTATTATTACTATAATTTTCTTTAATTTCGTTTAATTATAAATATGACTTTTTAATCTCCATAACATTTTAAATCCCAAGATTTACTATTTTGATTATCATTAAATAATAATCAAATATCAACATTTATTAAAAACAAATGTGGTTTACTTATCCATTAACATCTCCATTAAATTAGTTAACTAATTTAATATTCAATTTTGTTGACTCAGGAGACTCGATCATTTCGAACATGATTTATTCGTAAATCAATTATGCTTCGTCTTTCCTTTTAAATTAATTAAAAATGTAATTAATTTAAATAAATCTCATTTACTTGATTATTATTATTAAAATAATATTCACTTTCAATATAATCTCATTTTCTTCTAAAGACTTAATGACATACGAATTTTCATTTTAAAACCAGTCAGTAATTTACTTTAAAACTTTAAATAATAAATAATAAGAATTTACTTCCCTTATTATAAACTTCCTTTAAAGATAATATATTTTAAAATCCATCCTCGGTTATAAATAAAATTTATACCTTCATTTAATCAGTTCTCCTGATTGGAAAATCAATTTTTATAAATTAGCATATATTTTGGGGCCACCTGCTTTTAATTTCCCAACCAATATTATCCATTGGTCGGTACCAGACAAATGTTGAATTTGGATTCAAAAAATCAATAATCAATTCAATAATCCAATCATATTTTTCAAACAGTTCATATGATGATAATATGGAAATAAACAATAAATTTGATGAAAACATGAATAATAGATTCAACTAAATTCAAGCATCCAATATACGTTATATTATTATAAACGTAACCAACAAGGTAAGTTGCCTCTATTGGAAATAATCATTAAAGTTAACGATTGGTTTTGATTAAATTAAACGAATGTTTAATTTAAATCAGTTATATCAAATATCAACATATATTCAAATGATTAATAAATCAATCCACAACTAGCAACCATAACATATAAGCAATAAACCCGACTGTGACGGCCCGCCCCGCACCGGCCGACATTCCCAATGAAGCATGTTGTGCCGTCATCCAACCAGCATGGGACGGTCGTCAGAAGAAAGGAAAAGGGAAGGAATTTGAAACTTTGTATCATTAGAGAACCTGTAGTATATCTCACAGCACGTGGAACAAAATATTATAATAACATAACTTGATATAAAACAGGCTAGACAATGTATAAGCTGAAAACTAAACCATCATAGCAGCGGAAAGATTCAAAATACAGCTTATGTTCTAAACCATCATTATTACAACTTATAAAACTATCTCTAAAGCAAAATAGGAAGGTACAGTACGAATGTCCAAAGTAATGACCAACAACAACACAGGGAGAATATACGGGAACAATACGTGTAAGCCTCCTGCTCGTCTCTAGACAGCTACTCGTGCATAACCAACTAACATGTCTCTAGCCTTCTCATTTAGGAGCACCCAAAGTAATAAAAAGAGACATAAAACTCTGGGTCAGACAAAAGTCTGGTATGAGCGATAAGCAGCAAAAATAGGACAATAATATGTATACATAACCATACCTGAAACTGGACCAGCAACCAAAGAGTTAGCACAACAGGATGTACGATACTCTAAGGTGACAGTAACACACGGTGTGAAAATAATGGGGAGGTGGTGTGCATGTCATGGTGATAGAAAACATCAAACATAGCAATCATCCTCACATCTCTAACTCTGTGCGTAATGTACATGATATCCACTGCTTTGATCACCCAATTCTTTGTTACAATCACTCTGCCCCATGGAGTCATGATGGCTCCACTGAACTAATCTATAACCAATAATACTTTGCTATGTCCACTCTGCCCCATGGAGTCATGAAAACTCCATTGCAATGGCTCATATCCTTGCTACGATCACTTTGCCCCCATGGAGTCATAATAACCCCACTGCACTGATCCATAGCCAATATCCATCTCTCAATGGTGAATCAAACCTATAGACCTCGATAACCCCTTAGCACATGTCCCGCAGCAAATTCCAACTCATGAAGTTAGCTCGTTGGTTCCCATCTGGATCCTGAGTTACAACTTTCCATTGGGACTACTTTTGCATCTCGGGTTTTGGTCATCATCCCTGTTCGTTTCATAGCCCCAGGCTTCCATTCATGTTCCTACTTCAGTTCAGATATGTGCGGCTCATGATTCTCCAGTCCGGGTCGGGATCCCCCTTTCCTCCATTGCTCATGATCCACTCGTGGACCCCTGTTTGGGTCGTGATACATGCTCGGTTCGGTGGAGTGGCTCGTGGACGAGGCACCGGCTCGTGGATCCCTCCAGGTGATCGGCTCGTGGCATCGTTGGCTCGCTCGTGGTTTGTGGCTCGCCAAAGCTATGGTTCGTGAAGACGGTTTGTGGTAATGATCCGGTTCGTGGTTCTTTACACCAGTTCGTGGAGGTGGCTTCGTTTCGTGAGGGGTGGAGTCACAGTCGGGTCGTGATATGCTAGTCACAAATGGGTCTAGTCTGACCAATTTCTGCAACCTTTCCAACAAGCTATTTACACCATACGACGGCATTTTCGATCATTCTAACTTTACTAAACAATCACAAAGCATACCAAACAGTCATAGCAACATGTATAATCAAACATAAACACCAATACAACAATTTAACATGTTTATATGGATCAAACATACCCAAAACCCATGTTTTTCTCTTAATTCCCTTAATCATAATTTTACCGTAGGTTTAGTAAAACATGTCCAAATTAACCCAAATTTCTAATAGAGGCATAAAATAATATTTTAGAATTTTACAAATTTTTCCAGAATTTTAACATGCATAATTTCGCTAATTAACACTAATCACCCCTAATTAGCCGTAATTAGTGAAAAACAATGCAAATCAATCACCTTAGCCACATATAAAACCACTACAACAAAATAACCATATTACAATGGTGAAACACCATTGTAATATACATTTTACAATGGTGGGCAAACCGCCGCGTATTAAGAAGTTGTAATAGACTAAAATCTTTTACAACTTTTTTGCACTATTGCAATACCGTTGTAATACGTATATTTTACAACTTTTTCCCACCGTTGTAATAGACTTTATTACAATAGTTATGCACTGTTGTAATAAAATCTACTATAACTATTATGAACCGTTGTGATTGACATTTGAGTTTTTTTTTTAAATAATATCTTTTGCAACTGAAAAGAACGATACACTAAATATATTAATACTCCATAAGCAAATCATATATTACAGTTATTTGCAAACTAATTTATTAAAATACTCAAATATTCAGTATTATAAACAATAAGTTTTAGACAACATTTCGTACATTATTACATACTTGACCATTACAAAGCAACTTATTACAAGAACAAGTTATCCACAAAAAATTACATATCCTACGGGAGTACACTAGTCGAAGACAACGAAATCTTTACGCCATTTATCTTTTTGGTGGAAGTTCACTACAGTGATCAAACCTATTGCATAAGAATATGTCTGTTGCTAGAAAGAAGAACAAAAAATGTTTTTTTTAAGCCAACAATACCAAATCTTAACAATAATGCTTAACGTACCTGATAGCATGAACTGCATGTGGTCCAAAGCACCTTTTTAAACAATTGGATGTTGCAAAACTTCTAAAAAAAGAGCAACTGCACTTGGTCTTTCAGAAAACAAATTAGTAGATAATAATATTTACATGGCAGCTAAATCCATTAAAAAACAAAGTAGTCATTTAATCCAAACTTTCTAACCTGTGAATGAAACATTGCCAAACTAAAACAGTAACATGTAAACTCCAAAAATTATCCTTCATTCTTCATGTTCCATTTTTGAAGACCACATGTTTGACTACCATGTTATTATCCACTTAGTAAATAAAATTGTAATATCAAGTTCTTTAGGCAAAGACTGCCACTTCCAAATATGATTGTCGTTATCTTATCTCTTCCATTTTTCAAGACTGTCTTACTTCCCAAAGAATCTGAAGTCAATTTTTATTTAAATATAACATCTGAAAGATCATTTCGAATGAAACATAAATCATTTTTTTGTGTCCATGAGTATGGTTTGTTTTCAAAAGCGCAGAGAACACAATTACATTAAAATGCAACTGCAAAATATCAGTAGAATTACAAGGATTCCGAGTAAAGTTGAGATTTTGTACGTTTATTTTCTCCCATTTTTTATGTTGTCCTTGTGGCAAATGACTCGTATATTTAGTAAAATCATATGCAGATTATGCAGATGTTGGCAACTCACAAAAAGAAAAACCACTGCACCATTGCATGGCATATTTAAACAATTAAAATAATTGTTGTCACCCATACGTAAAAGAGCAGCCTAATGATGGGCTTCTTACACTTGGCTGGAATTCAATCTATAACTTTTGGAAATTGTTTTAAATCTTTATTTTTCATTCTCTTGCCATATAAGGTTTGCTTAGGTTAGAAGTAGTATACCATTTTGGCAGTACTAAGCATATCATCGATGTTCTGACCTTTTAATCCATCCACTTTCTTTGCAAAAGCAGTAACAGTAACGACACACTAGTGTGAACAGATAGGGAAGTCATCCTAATAGTTAGCAGTGCATACCTATTCATGGAACAGTCTACATCTAGTGCAAGTATAGCTTGCACATCATAGACGGACTAACTATGGTTGCTTTAGGCATCCCTTAAAATGCCAAATCTATATGTAATATCTACATATGCAAACTAATACTGAAAATATGATGATTGGTTGTTGACATGGAAAAAAAGAAGATAATTTTTTAATTCACAGCCTGTTAGTTTATCCGCGGTGGACTTACTAACAAAGAAATTTGTGGATTAATTTATTACAGTTAAATATGTGGATAAACTAACAAAATTAGTGCATATGGATAATAATTTCCTATTCCAAATGCTAGGTAGAATTTACTTTTGGCAATATGTAGTTCGTTTAACTTTGAAGCTAACTTGACAACTAGTAAATTGTTTAACTGTTCTCTAACTAAAGGAACAGTGAAGAAGGAATAACCTTCTCAGCAACCAAGGACCAATCAAATAAAGAACTCTCAGTCATAGTCAACCGTAATCAAAACAACTCTAGTTTTTAATGAAGTTAATGTGCTCGAATCAAAATTAATCGTGAAAACTCACCTTTGCAACGCTGAGAATGAAGCGGGCTCGGCAGCGGTTTTAGTGGCAAAGGAAGCAACGAGCATCATTTTGGTGGTGGCTGTGATGGCGCGGAACTGAGTTGCCAAGGTAGCTTGTATACCGATCTGACACAGCGATGGAAGAACAGCAGCAAAGTAGGCAGGGGTTCACAAGTAGACAGGCTGAGGCGATTTCATTGGAGGGGGGAGAAGGGTTCGCGGTCGCGGCTTGGCAAAGGACGAGGCGGACGAAGGACCATCGTTGGGTGAGAGGAGCGGTGGCGCGATGCAGCACGGGTTCTGATCGATCGATAAGGGAAAGGCTTCGAGCCCGAGGTTGAAACAAGACTGAACATTGACTGGTGGAGGGGATGTCAGGCCGACAGACCAGAGTTGGGGACCGCCATTAGTGGTAGAAGGCGGGTTCAGGAAGAAGGGAACAAACGATTTGAGAGAAATTAGGGATCCATTTTGATTTAGGGAAGGGTACAGGAGAGCTCGGACACATGAAGTAAAATTTAATACGAGAGATTTTTTGGAGCCAATTTTTCACGTGTCCCGCCTGGATTTCGTTCTTTTGCATTAACCTGAGCGTTAGTTCTTCATTGGTCATTATCAATTTTTTTTCTTTTGAATAATAAACTACCAACTGGTTATACAAACTTAAAGAGAACCCGAAATTTTCCTGGGTTAGCCTTGGTCTGATTTGCGAGTCATTGGTTAGTTCCAATTTAATTCAAATGTTCAATTTTTTCAAGTTTTCTCTTAAGTTCATTATCAAAATTTTGTCAAAGTTTTTAAAATTAACTATTATTGGTAATATTGATTATTAATTGATAATAATGATTATTAGACATTTATTACAAGTGGCAAAATAAACTAGTAATTTAATATTAATAATTACTATTTTGAAAGTTATTTGATATGGTAAGTTAAATAATATATAATAGCTATTTATTAATCTTATGATTTTTCTTTTTTTATTTTATGAAAAAATGTAATAGAATATTATATAAATTGCTTGAAATTTTTATTAAAATATTTAAAAGTAATTATTTAATTATTACTTCTTAATTAATGATTCTTACTTCTTATTTATTGATTACTAAAACTAATTATTCATTACTAAAAAATATTTTTATTTATTTATTTTATATTTCTAATAATAATACATAATTATTATTTATTATATAGTGAAAAGTAATTATTAATATTAGTTAATACATATTTTCAATTAAACTATTTATTAATATTATTAAAAAATAGTTATTGAATATTATTATTTTTATTAATTATTGAATTTTTATTAATTATTAATATGGTATTTTGTTGCAGTGTAGTTATATATTACAACAGTCAAAAAATAAAAGTTGTGATAGGCTTTTATTACAACTGTCAAAATAACACAGTTGTTAAAAATAAGTTTATTACAACTTTTCTGGAAAAAAGTTGTTAAAAAACATATATTACAACAGTGATTTTACCACCATTGTAAAATTAAAGTTGTAATATGGTGTTTTTGTTGTAGTGAACTCTTGATCTGAAACTCTACTGTTTTGGGTCAAATTCCTATGCAACACAACAGCTCCAACTCTGATTCGTTGTTGATTTTCCTTGATTTGATGTTTATTAGGCTAATATATGCTTAAACGGTGATTTGGGGGTGATTTAGAAGGTGGAAGCCATTGTTAGGATTGAAGAGAGGTAAGTGGCGGTTGAGAGAATGAAAAATAAATCGTTTCCTAACTGATTTCAGCCTCCCCATAACCCTAATCCCAAAATGGGTTATGGGCCTCACTGCTAATCACGCTAATTAGGCCCGTTTAAGCTGTTTTTCACCTTCCAAACCTTATTTCAGCCATATCTCCCAAACGGCAAGTCCGTTTGGCTAATGTGACCACTTTACAGAAAGGTAAACCATCATTCGAATCCAATGGAAGTGGTTTCAGGTAAAAAATCCTTACCAATCAAAAGTTATAGGAGAAACAAGTTTCGCTAGGGGCAAAACAGTCATTTAAAAATTGACAAAAATCGTGAATATGGAGAACGACCCCAATAGTCGTTCCCCAAAGTTACACGACCATACGACCTAATACGAAAATGAAATAAATATTCTTCAATCTTCAATGCGTAGAATGTGGGTCGTTACATTCTCCCCCCTTTACCAATTACGCCCCCGAAATTCCTTAACTCAGAAACAACAATGGGTCCCGCATGCCTATCAATCATATGCAACAATCAAACATATATAGCAACATAACAAGCCTATTCTAGCATGCGGTTTACTAACAAGAGGATAGCTAAATGGTCGTTAAAATCTTACCAGGCAAAGAGTTCTGGATACGTCTTCCTTATGCTCTCCTCTGTTTCCCAAGTACAATCATTCTCATTCAAGCCCCACTGAACCTTGACCAGTTTCACCACCTTTTTTCGAAGTTGCTTCGTGTCGTACTCGACAATACGGATCGGCCTGCGGTTCCCAACCGCCTCGGGTTCTACTTCGATGTCATCCAACTGATCCGGTGAAATAGTCATATTGGGGTCGTGCACGAACTTCCTTAATTGGGAAATATGAAATACGTTGTGAACTCTCGCCATCTTGTCAGGTAATTCAACTTTATATACTAAATTCCCAACTTGTTCGAGAACTGGGAATGGACCAACAAATCTTGGTGTTAACTTGCCTCTCCTACTGAATCGAATCATGCTCTTTAACGGAGAAGTCTTGACAAACACCAAGTTGCCAACGGAGAATTTCAATTCTCTTCATCTCTTATCAGCATAACTCTTCTGCCTATCTTAGGCATCCTTCATCCGCTGTTGGATAACCTTGATCTTGTCTGAAGTTTCTCTTATTACATCTGGCCCAAGCACAAACTTCTCACCGGTTTCTAGCCAACATGATGGTGAGTTGCACGGTCTTCCGTACAAAGCTTCAAATGGAGCCATACCAATACTGGACTGATAACTATTATTATATGCGAATTCAACCAAATGTAAATGGTCATCCCATGACCCTCCAAAATCCAATATACAAGCTCTCAATAGATCTTCTAATACACGATTCACCCTCTTCATATATAGTTGACAATGCCTTTGGGTACTCCATGAAATCTCACAACCCACTTCATATATAGTTCCGCTAACTTAGTTGTCGTTCTATTCGACTTGACTGGTATAAACCTTGCACTCTTGGTCAATCGGGTCCACAATCACCCAAATACTATCATGGCCCGATCTAGTCCTTGGTAACCCATCCATGAAATCCATTGAGACTTATTCCCATTTCCATTCTGGAAATTCTAATGGTTGCAATAAACCACTAGGCTTCTTTTGCTCGGCTTTAACTAGCTGGCAATTCATGCATTTGGATATAAACTTCCCAACGTCTCTTTTCATCCCTTCCCAGTAGTAGGTCTTCTTCATGTCTCGATACATTTTATCACCACCGGGATGTATAGTCAGTTTTGAGTGATGACATTCTCTAAGCACTTCATCTCTCAATTCATTAACATTGGGCACAACTAGTCTCGCATTCTTTCTAAGCCATCTATCTCGATCAAGCCCATACTTGTTCATCTCCTCGTCGATACCCATCTCTAACTTGGAGATGATTTAAAACAAGTTAGGATCGTCCTTCCAACTGGAACCAATCCGCTCAATCAAAGAGTGTCTGATCGTCAAACTTGCTAACATTTCTGGATCCAATTCGCATTTTGGTCTATAATCATACCCAGCGATATACTCCAGTTGCTTCCATTCCAGAAACATAACCCCTAAGTTGGCATGTCTCTTACTCAATGCATCAGCTATTGCATTGCCCTTTCCTGGTGTATATGCGATACCGAAATAATAGGAAGCCAAGAATTCCAGCCACCTCTACTGACGGAGGTTTAAATCCTTTTGAGAGAAAATATACTTTAACGACTTATGATCGGTAAACAACTCGAATTTTTCTCCTAAGATATAATGTCTCCACATCTTCAACGCGAATACGATCGCTGCCAATTCCAAATCATGGGTAGTATATCTTTTCTCATGTGGTTTCAGTTGCCGACTAGCATAAGTTACAACCCTATACCTCATTGCATCAATACAACACCTACTCCGGTACCACATGAATCTGTGTATGCTGTCGTCTCTTCATTCCCTTTAGGAATAACTAACACTGGTGCAGGCGTCAACTTTTCCTTTAGGCTCTTGAATGCATCCTCGCATCTTCCGTCCCAAGCAAAAGCTTGATTCTTCTTGGTCAACAGAGTTAACTGTGCTGCTATCTTGGAGAAGTCTTGGATAAACTTACGATAATATCCAGCCAATCCCAAGAAACTTCTTACGTCTGTTGCATTCTTGGGCGTAGGCCAATCTTGTACCGTAGCCACCTTCGTAGGGTCCACGGAAATACCATTCTCTGAAACAACATGGCCTAAGAATCTCACTTCCCTCCTCCAGAAGTGACACTTAGAAAACTTCGCTTTCAATTGGTGTTTTCTCAACACCTCCATGACTACTCTCAAATGTTCCTTATGTTCTTCCTCTGTCCTCGAATAAACAGGTATATCATCCACGAACACAAGAATAAACTTATTCAATTGATCTTGGAATACTCTATTCATAAGATCCACAAAATATGTTGGTGCATTGGTCAACATGAATGGCATGACCAACCACTCATAGAATCTAGACGGCGTCTGAAATGCCGTTTTAGGATTACTCTCAGCTGCTACTCGGAGCTGATGAAATCCTGTCGCGATGTCAAATTGGGAGAACACTTTTGCTCCCTCCAGTTGATCAAACAAATCATCTATCCGCGGAAGGGGATACTTATTCTTCTTAGTCACTTTATTCAACTCTTGATAGTCTGTAACAACCCGTATTTTCAATAACCTATTATAACATAAATCAAGGCAGAATTTAATTTATAAATCTGAATCAAGGGAAACGGGCTGTGCCATTGCGTTCGTCTCGGAAAAATACGCGAAATAGAGTCCGAGTTTTCGAAAATCGGAGTCCGTATGACCCGATTAAGGCCCAACGAAGTTTTCAGAAAATTTCAAAGTAAAAACAGATTTCAAATTCAAGTTTGAATTTGGAAATTAGGGCAGTTGGGCGCAGGCGAGAAATTTCCCGCCAGACCACCCATGTCGACAGCCCTGTCGACTGGGCAGTCGACATGGTTAGGCCCAAGTCGACAACCCTGTCGACTTGGGTGTCGACTTGGTTCAGCCGGGCAGTTTTGCCTGGTGCACCATTTTGGGGTTTTGGTTAGGTTTTAGGGCCAGATTCGGTTTTAAGGGCTGAGATTGGAATTAGGGTTTAATCCTAAGGTTGAAACTAATCCTAATCTCTATAAATAAGCCCCTAACCTAACCCTAAATCATCATTATTCAACCCTACAACTAAACTATGGCAAAATTATTCCTCTCATGGCCTCCACTCTCTTCATAAAATTCTAAGTTATTTCTATGAGAGATTTTCCATGCATACAAGTGTTTTCAAGCTTGTATGAGTGTCATTAGCTTGCATTCAAGTCAAGTTTCCATATTTACATCATAAAGCAAGGGTTTTGATCATTTTGGCTCAAGGGTTTTTCTATTGGAGCTTGCATTTTGGGTTTATTTGATTGCATAAGGGCTTTGTCTCAATCTATATATATTTTTGTGTCTTCATAAGCATTGTAAGCCCTTTTCTACTTTCATATTTAAACTCTAAAGTTAAATGAATGATGCAAGTTTGGTTGATCATTATGATATGCAAGTTTGCCATGATATGCAAGTTTACTTTGTCATGTTATGCAAGTTTGATATGTTATGATATGCAAGTTTGCCATGTTATGTTATGCAAGTTTGCCATGTTATGATATGCAAGTTGTCATGTTATGTATGCAAGTTTGGGTGGATCATTTTACTCATGTTATCATGTTATGCAAGCTTACCTTGAGTATATGAACATAAAGCTTCAAGCTTTATGCTAAAGGTTGCATTTTGGCAACATGTAAGTTATCATATCTCTTATGACAACTTGCATGTGAGGCTAAATGCGAAATTATGGCCATTTCTACATGTCATTTATCACCATGTATCACCAATATGCTAAGTTTGGTTTTATGCATGCTTTTGAGGCCTAAAAATGTAATATGCAAGTATATGAACATATGTACATTTCATATGCCACCATGTTAAACTTGTGGCTTCAACACCTTTATGTCATGATTATGCCAAGTTCCCTCTTTCTATCCTTTATGCGCTATTGCGATATGTAAGCGATGGGATTGCGTTTGGGGTTGGGTAAACTTAAAAGACATAAAAACATAAGATTGGGAAATTACCTATTAAGTTAGGTCTACCCATTGGGAATTTACCTATTAAGTTAGGTCTACCCAAATGCTTGAAAACTTGTAATATGTTTTGGAAACATAATGGACATGACACTTAGAAAATATAAGTGTGACCAACTCGAGGTTGGGTTGAGTTTGTAGCGTAAACCTACCCGGAACCGACCGGCTTAACTAGTTGCTACAAACAATATGACCCAATGTGAGAAGTTGGTCATGTTGTACCTTGAACCCGAGGTTAGACCAAGTTGTGGTATAAAGCTACCCGGAACCGACCGGCTTAACTAGTAACCGCAACGAAGTCTAATGTGAGAGGTTAAGGCACATTAATTAATTAATGCCTCATGGTTAGGGTTTAAGTCATGGTCCACTTAATACTTAATCAATGTGGGCTTGGTAGATTAATCAGGGTTAAGTCGTGAACTCATCGTTACACTTAACCAAGTTAATCCATGATTAGCAAGAGGGTTAAACCGTACTTAACCCACTAGAAAATCCTAGCAATGGGGGTCCACTCCAGCAGTAATCCCAAGTTTGTATCATCATGACCCTAGGGACTAGGCTAGGGTGGGCACGATTACTGGACTTGAGGTAAGTGACCAAAACGACGGCAGAGTGGTACGCCGGTGTAGTTCCGGACGGACTACGGTCGTGCACGTAGTCCGTAGCCGGAGAAAATCAAGCACGGGTACCAGTAGATCTAGACTGTGCACTTATGTTTATGGTGTCCAGGGGTTGACACCCTAGGGCTTGATACACCCGACGGGAGACCCAGCACAGTCTGACTACAATTATGTTTGGGCCGTATTGACACCAACACGTGACGAGTTAGGCTTATAGGGAGCCGATCGACTAGACCGTTTGGTTGGACCTCGTATTAGGGTCACTTCATGTTATTGGACCTCGTATTAGGGTCACTTCATGTTATTGGGCCAAAGCTTGGGCCAAGGGATCAATACTTGTTTATTCAAGTCATGTTAGTTTGCTAGTACACCTGTGGTGCAAAACCTTAAACCTGATTATGCGATGACACCTTTTATCTATCATGCCAGTATGTAGTTATCCTTATGTTCATCTCAGTTTTCATCATGCCAGTTAACTTTATTAGTTTATAGACTGATGGTAGTAGGGCTTACTCAGTCTTTTTGACTGACCTGTTTTCTTTCGCCTCTTTTCTTCCGTTTCCCCCCCCCCCAGGTTCTCAGGGTGGGAACGTTGGAGCTTAGCTTGGATTTCTGATTGCTTGCTTGTGGGATTTCAGCTCATGTACGGTTTCGACATGAAGCTAGCTATGGTTATCACTTATTTTGGGGATAGTACTTATGTATTTCAGTTTTTCAGTTGATGTTGTTTTTATCTAGACTTTTTTATTTGGAAAGTTATGTTGTATCGGACTTGTTTTGAAATAGTTTGAAATCTTCCGTTGTTTTACTTATCTTATTTACTCTGTTTACATATATACATATGTTCTTGTTCTGCCTTGATATATCATTATGCATGTTTACCCGATTCAAACGCCCCTCCAAAGTCAGAGTGCTTGCAAGAGCCACCCTGGCAGAGGTGGGGTGTTACATTTGGTATCAGAGCATATGGTTTACGAGAAGGAACAAAAAGGTTTTTAAAACTTTTGGAAAACTATTTTCAAAACCAAGTATAAAGTATTTTCCAAAGAAAATTCTAGTTTATTTTAAAGGCTATTCCCCAAAAAAGCCATTAGCAAAATTCCTTCGTTTTTCTCCATTCTGAATCTGTCTTTTTCTTCGTTTTCAGTATGACCGATAACTTTGCTATTCCGGAGGGAGTACACGTACCTGTTTGGTATAGGAGACTTTTGGAGGCTAGGGCGACCGAAGCCGGCCCCGCAGATGTTCCTCCTCCTCCTCCTCCGGTAGTTAATGTTCCTCCTCCTCCTGTCGCTGAGGTTCCTCTTCCTCCTCCCCCTCAGCATCCTCAAGCTAACTTCGCAAAGACTTGCAAAGATTTCAAAGCAATGGGTGGCAAGAACTTTCAAGGCACTGAGACTTTTGTAGAGGCCAGAAATTGGTTGAAAGAGACCGAGGATTTATTTGCTATCTTTGGGTTAGACGATGAGAGGAAGATCTTGTTAGCGGTTTGGCTTATGAAGGATGAAGCCGCTTATTGGTGGGAAGTCACCAATGGTACTAGGCCTGTTGAGACTTGGGCCGATTTCAGGGCAAGGTTCGTGCTTAAGTTTCTATCTTCTGCTGAGGAGAATCTGCAAATGGAGAGGTTCATAACTTTGAAACAAGGAGATATGTCTGTCAAAGAATATGTGAACAAGTTCAATCAGTTAGCTCGTTTTGGCTTGGATATGGTGAGTATTCCTCAGAAGAAGGCTCTTCGTTTTGCTAGAGGATTGAATGAGCCGTTGCAGGGATTGGCTATGTCACATATTCCCCATGGGGCCACGTTTGAGAGCTTGGTTGATATGGCGTTACTTCAGGGAGATGTCAAGAAAGAGATCAAGATGAATGATACTCAAGCCAAGAAGACTGATTCCCAGTGGAAAGGAAATCAGGGTAATCCAAGTGGTCAGAACAGTCAAGGCAATCAGAACAAGAACAAGAACAAGAGTCAAGGCAACAAGGGGAACAACAACAAGGGCAATAACAACAAGGGGAAGTGCCATTATTGCGGTTCAGTTGGGCATCTTATTAAGGATTGTAAGAAGAGGAAAAGGAAGAATGGTGAATGCTTTTTCTGCGGTGAGACTGGACATTTCAGTAAGGATTGCCCGAAGAAGCAAGGGCAAGGCCAGGGTCAGACTCAGCGTGCTGGACCTTCAGGAGGGCAAGTTCATGCTCTCAATGCCGCTCCAGTTCCCGATCGAGGTAGTATTTCTGTTGAGAGCCTTGTATATATTTCTGATTTTCCAGTTCGTACCTTGTTTGATTCTGGTGCATCGCATAGCTTTATCTCATCTGATCTTATTGATAGTTTGCACCTTAGTACTAGCTTAGTAGATGATCCCGTCTGTGTCTCAAATCCTATTGGGGGTTCCGCCCATCTGTCTATGATATGTGGGGATTTGAGGAACTCTATACTGAGTGTAGATTTCTTGTGTAGTGCTTATGTTCTTGGTTTTAGGGGATACGGATTGATATTGGGCATGGATTGGTTGTCCAGATATGGAACCATCCTTGATTGTGAGCATAGGGTTGTGAGGCTCGTGACTCGCCTCGGAAACACCCTAGAAATTTCTTGTAATCCGAGAGGTCCCGTCATGTTGTGCTATCTTGAATCACTTGACTCGTCAATGGAAACTCTTCAGTCTGTGAGAGTGGTTCGAGAGTATCCAGATGTTTTCTAGGAAGTTAGGGGGTTGCCCCCTAAGCGAGAGATTGATTTCCGCATTTATCTGGTGGATAATGCAAAGCCGGTTTCTTTGCCCGTTCGACACATGGCTCCGCGTGAAAGGCGGGAGCTAAGTAAGCAAGTGAAGGAGTCGCTTGAGAAGAACTTCATTAGACGAAGTATATCTGAATGGGGAGCGCCTGTGGTATTTGCTACCAAGGCAGATGGTTCTCTCCGACTTTGTGTTGACTATCGAGAGTTGAATAAGCTGACTAAGAAGAACAGACACCCGTTACCGAGGATTGATGATCTCTTTGACCAGCTTATCGGTGCTTCTGTTTTCTCTCAGCTTGATCTTGCTACTGGATTCCATCAGCTCAGGGTAGCTGAAGATAGTATAGACAAGACTGCGTTCAGAACTCCAGATGGATTCTTCGAATGGCTTGTCATGCCGTTCGGCTTGACTAATGCACCCGCATATTTCGTGGACTTGATGAGTAGGGTGTTCAGGGAGTTCTTGAACAAGTTTGTCGTGGTCTTCGTAGATGATATTCTGATCTTCTCTAAGGATGAGGAAGAGCACGCAAGGCATCTCGTGAAGGTGATGGATACGCTTAGAGCCCATCAGTGGAAGCCAAGTCCTCCAAATGTCATTTTGGAGAAAAGAAGTTAGATTTCTTGGGCACATAGTTTCTAAGCAAGGCTTAGCGGTGGATCCCGCTAAAGTGGTCGCGGTCCAAGATCGGAAAGCTCCGACGAGGACAAGTGAAGTAAGAAGCTTTCTCAGTTTAATTAATTAGTTAGCGTCCCTTGAGCTTAGACCTACCCTTCTGGATCAAGTAGGGACTTCACAGAAAGAAGACCCGCAGTTAGTCGAGATCATGGACAAATTGATTCGAGGCGAGATGTTAAGACACCTCGCTATAGATGACAAGGGATGGCTAAGACGTAATGAGAGAAATAAGGCTCTTGAAGATGCACATCACTCGAGGAGGTGGCCGAGTTTGTCCCAAGGTGCATGTTGTGCCAACAGATTAAGGCCGAGTCATAAAAAGCCCGGTGGGCTATTACATCCATTGGAGGTCCCCGCAATGGAAGTAGTAAAGCGTCACGAAGGATTTCGTGGATGGACTGCCTAGATCAAGGAAAGGGAATACGAGCATGTGGGTCATAGTAGGTAGACTCACGAAGGGTGCTCATTTCACTCCGGTAAAGAGCGAAAGGACTGCATCATAGCTAGCGACAGTTTACTTTCAAGAAATAAAGCGGTTGCACGAGGTTCCCTAAAGTATAGTTAGTAACCATGACTCAATCTTCACTAGCCAGTTTTGGGATAGTCTACGGGAAGTCATGGGCAAGCAACTGAATCTAAGTACGGCCTATCATTCGCAGGCGGATGGTTCATTTCGTTCAAGCATGAGTTATAGAAAATCACGTTAGTAAGAGCAATTGGCAACGTGGATTGGTATTTCCAAGAAAAGTTCTGCTGCGTGGAATACTTTATAGTAAGTAAACGAGATCCAGGATTCACTGGTGAATTTTGGGGAGCTTGCATGAAACCATGAGGTCATAGTTATGTTTAAGCCAAGAATGATAGAAGAGTAAGTGAAAGAGGAAGACGAGAGGCGACAATGAAATGGGTTCCAACTCATATTGGGAAATAAGAGTTAAGAAGCCAAGAAATCATGAGGTAAAAGACGGTCAAAACATAGTGGAGTCAAGCTCAAGGAAACGTGACTTAGAAGACTGAAGGCTAGATACGCGCATCATATCTCTTTCTAAGAGTATATCCTTGATCCTTGTTTTCCGGTGAAACTTACTTGCATGTTATCTTTTACATATATCCTCTCGGTCTTGTTCTCGATCCCATTTCTGTTGTAAACTCCATAAGGGGGTGTGACTCATCGGTTAGTAATACATGTCAAGGTTTAAAGGGGTCCGTTAGGTTGACTAAACCTTTTGGGCTTTTATAGAATATGGGTTGGGTTAGGAAGGGATTTCTTGTAATCCAAAAGGAGTATATCTTGCTTATCTTCCCGATCTCTTTGTAGCATATCTTTCTTTTGCTATCTATATCGTGTTAATCTTGTCATGAGAACCTTAGGTAGAAACCCTTTGGATGAAACATGTGTTTGAAACATGTTATGCTTGATGTTTGCAAGTGGTTGCAAGTGTTTGCAAGTGGTTACTCGTGGATGCATTATACACATTAGGCACTAGATCGGCTCACACACTCCTCATATTGCATATGCATGAGTGTTTACGCTTATTCATGGATGAAATTTTTTGTGTTATCACATGGATGTTGCATATGGATGTATGTTATGTGCACACATATAGATGTTATACATTATGTTAGGAATTGCATACATATGGATTCATTTCACTAACATAATTTGCATTAATGATATTTGCATTAGATAAGTACATATACACACACCTTTGCATATGTTCATACAACATTTAGAATCTTGTAAGGACAATGATTGCTCGTGGATGATGTTTTGAGTAGATGGATGTTGGATGGTAGGATATGTTCTTCCTAACTTAGAGATTTCGGGGACGAAATCCTTTAAGGAGGGGAGAATGTAACAACCCGTATTTTCAATAACCTATTATAACATAAATTGAGGCAGAATTTAATTTATAAATCTGAATTGAGGGAAATGGGCTATGCCATTGCGTTCGTCTCAGAAAAATACGCGAAATAGAGTCCGAGTTTTCGAAAATCGGAGTCCGTATGACCCGATTAAGGCCCAACGAAGTTTTCAGAAAATTTCAAAGTAAAAACAGATTTCAAATTCAAGTTTGAATTTGGAAATTAGGGCAGTTGGGCGCAGGCGGGAAATATCCCGCCAGACCACCCATGTCGACAGCCCTGTCGACTGGGCAGTCGACATGGTTAGGCCCAAGTCGACAGCCCTGTCGACTTGGGTGTCGACTTGGTTCAGCCGGGCAGTTTTGCCTGGTGCACCATTTTGGGGTTTTGGTTAGGTTTTGGGGCCAGATTCGGTTTTAAGGGTTGAGATTGGAATTAGGGTTTAATCCTAAGGTTGAAACTAATCCTAATCTCTATAAATAAGCCCCTAACCTAACCCTAAATCATCATTATTCAACCCTACAACTAAACTATGGCAAAATTATTCCTCTCATGGCCTCCACTCTCTTCATAAAATTCTAAGTTATTTCTATGAGAGATTTTCCATGCATACAAGTGTTTTCAAGCTTGTATGAGTGTCATTAGCTTGCATTCAAGTCAAGTTTCCATATTTACATCATAAAGCAAGGGTTTTGATCATTTTGGCTCAAGGGTTTTTCTATTGGAGCTTGCATTTTGGGTTTATTTGATTGCATAAGGGCTTTGTCTCAATCTATATATATTTTTGTGTCTTCATAAGCATTGTAAGCCCTTTTCTACTTTCATATTTAAACTCTAAAGTTAAATGAATGATGCAAGTTTGGTTGATCATTATGATATGCAAGTTTGCCATGATATGCAAGTTTACTATGTCATGTTATGCAAGTTTGATATGTTATGATATGCAAGTTTGCCATGTTATGTTATGCAAGTTTGCCATGTTATGATATGCAAGTTGTCATGTTATGTATGCAAGTTTGGGTGGATCATTTTACTCATGTTATCATGTTATGCAAGCTTACCTTGAGTATATGAACATAAAGCTTCAATCTTTATGCTAAAGGTTGCATTTTGGCAACATGTAAGTTATCATATCTCTTATGATAACTTGCATGTGAGGCTAAATGCGAACTTATGGCCATTTCTACATGTCATTTATCACCATGTATCACCAATATGCTAAGTTTGGTTTTATGCATGCTTTTGAGGCCTAAAAATGTAATATGCAAGTATATGAACATATGTACATTTCATATGCCACCATGTTAAACTTGTGGCTTCAACACCTTTATGTCATGATTATGCCAAGTTCCCTCTTTCTATCCTTTATGCGCTATTGCGATATGTAAGCGATGGGATTGCGTTTGGGGTTGGGTAAACTTAAAAGACATAAAAACGTAAGATTGGGAATTTACCTATTAAGTTAGGTCTACCCATTGGGAATTTACCTATTAAGTTAGGTCTACCCAAATGCTTGAAAACTTGTAATATGTTTTGGAAACATAATGGACATGACACTAAGAAAATATAAGTGTGACCAACTCGAGGTTGGGTTGAGTTTGTAGCGTAAACCTACCCGGAACCGACCGGCTTAACTAGTTGCTACAAACAATATGACCCAATGTGAGAAGTTGGTCATGTTGTACCTTGAACCCGAGGTTAGACCAAGTTGTGGTATAAAGCTACCCGGAACCGACCGGCTTAACTAGTAACCGCAACGAAGTCTAATGTGAGAGGTTAAGGCACATTAATTAATTAATGCCTCATGGTTAGGGTTTAAGTCATGGTCCACTTAATACTTAATCAATGTGGGCTTGGTAGATTAATCAGGGTTAAGTCGTGAACTCATCGTTACACTTAACCAAGTTAATCCATGATTAGCAAGAGGGTTAAACCGTACTTAACCCACTAGAAAATCCTAGCAATGGGGGTCCACTCCAGCAGTAATCCCAAGTTTGTATCATCATGACCCTAGGGACTAGGCTAGGGTGGGGCACGATTACTGGACTTGAGGTAAGTGACCAAAACGACGGCAGAGTGGTACGCCGGTGTAGTTCCAGACGGACTACGGTCGTGCACGTAGTCCGTAGCAGGAGAAAATCAAGCACGGGTACCAGTAGATCTAGACTGTGCACTTATGTTTATGGTGTCCAGGGGTTGACACCCTAGGGCTTGATACACCCGACGGGAGACCCAGCACAGTCTGACTACAATTATGTTTGGGCCGTATTGACACCAACACGTGACGAGTTAGGCTTATAGGGAGCCGATCGACTAGACCGTTTGGTTGGACCTCGTATTAGGGTCACTTCATGTTATTGGACCTCGTATTAGGGTCACTTCATGTTATTGGGCCAAAGCTTGGGCCAAGGGATCAATACTTGTTTATTCAAGTCATGTTAGTTTGCTAGTACACCTGTGGTGCAAAACCTTAAACCTGATTATGCGATGACACCTTTTATCTATCATGCCAGTATGTAGTTATCCTTATGTTCATCTCAGTTTTCATCATGCCAGTTAACTTTATTAGTTTATAGACTGATGGTAGTAGGGCTTACTCAGTCTTTTTGACTGACCTGTTTTCTTTCGCCTCTTTTCTTCCGTTTCCCCCCCCAGGTTCTCAGGGTGGGAACGTTGGAGCTTAGCTTGGATTTCTGATTGCTTGCTTGTGGGATTTCAGCTCATGTACGGTTTCGACATGAAGCTAGCTATGGTTATCACTTATTTTGGGGATAGTACTTATGTATTTCAGTTTTTCAGTTGATGTTGTTTTTATCTAGACTTGTTTATTTGGAAAGTTATGTTGTACCAGACTTGTTTTGAAATAGTTTGAAATCTTCCGCTGTTTTACTTATCTTATTTACTCTGTTTACATATATACATATGTTCTTGATCTGCCTTGATATATCATTATGCATGTTTACCCGATTCAAACGCCCCTCCAAAGTCAGAGTGCTTGCAAGAGCCACCCTGGCAGAGGTGGGGTGTTACATAGTCCACACATAAACGAAGGGAACCATCTGCCTTGGTAGCAAATACAACTGGTGCTCCCTACTCGGAGACACTCCTTCGGATAAATCCCTTTTTCAAAAGATCGCTTACTTGCATCCCGAGCTCTGGCTGCTCCCTTGGCGCCATAAGACGAAGTGGCATCACTATAGGTCTCGCATCTTTCACTAAATCAATATGGAACTCAATCTCTCAGTTTGGTGGAAGTCCGGTCACTTCCTCGAAGATATCCGGATACTGGCCAACAATGGGAACCCCTGATAACTCGTCCTGTGGGATGTCGAGGAAATTTAGAAAACTAGCCATCACCTCATCACTAGGTTAGCCACCAAACACTACCCTCCGCCCATCATCCGCCCTAATAGTCAACGAAAATCCCTCACAATCTACCACCACCCCGTACCTTTAGAGCCAATCGACTCCCAAAATAATGCCATACCCAGTAAAGCCTAAAACAAAGCATCACAAGCAAACATACATCTATGACTAGATAAGACCACATTTTGACAAATCATGCTAAGGCTAGTCGAACCACCAATCGGGTTCGTCATAACTAAAGGTCTATCGACTATCTCGGGTTCCAGTCCCAACCTATCTACCGGGTCACTAGATATGAAGGAACGGGAAGCCCCAGTATCAAACAATACTCGAACAGGAACATCATAAATAGAAATCATACCTTAAATGACGACATTCTTTCATTCTTCCGCCGTAGTTGGGGCATTCGACGAAGAAGGAACAACATTAATAGCATATTCTTTCACAATATGCTTCTCTTTAGGGGGTTGCAGACTTTTATCCTTTTAATGTCCCACTTGGCCGTAGTTGAAGTACTTTGCTTTGCTCGACATTCTTTGGCATAGTGGCCCTTGTTGCCACAAATAAAGTACTCAACATCTTTCTTATCTTTCTTTTTCTGACCATCCTTGGTCTGACTCTGCTTTCTTTTATTCTGAGGATTATTCTCGTCTCCACCGCTCTGCGGCTTTGGCCCCTCTGCAGATGCAACAACGACTTCAGCCTTCGGCTTAGGATAAAGGCTCTCTGATCTCAATGTTTTTCAAACGATTGATTCAAAAGTCTCATCTATATGGTTTATAAGCCTTTCCCCCAAGTACTGATCTATGCCTGTTGTGAACTTCTCATTCTTCTTCTCAGGTGTATCAATAAGGGATAGTCCATATTTCGATAAAGTATCGAACTCAACAACATACTCCGAGACCGCCCTACCATTCTTCTTAAGTTCCAAAAATTTCCTGAATAATTTGGATTTCTGAGCAACTGGGATAAACTTGTCACTGAATAGGGCCTTAAACTAATCCCAAGTAACTTGATCCTCAGGGGTAGCTGCCTTAATAGCATTCCACCAATTCATAGCCCGTCCTTGCTGTTGACGGGATGCTAGCTTCCTCTTCATCGTGTCTTCGATTTCCAAATCCTCGAAGAAACGCTCACAACTATCAAGCCAATCCTGAACTTCTGTAGCCAATTCCGTTCCATGGAACGGCTTCCCACCAATACTAGTGTAGTCCATACAGAATTTGGCGAAATCGTCCCTAGGCGCATGCACCGCTGCACCGCCACCATTTGCAGCATTAGGAGCTGCCCTCTGAACATCCCTAAGCATCTCTCTCATTAAGTCAGAGAATATCGTCCTCATATCATGAGCATTCCTATTATTGGCTCCTGAACCAGTATTCCTCGTATATCGGCTCATCGTTCAATCCGTAAGGAGAAAACGATTAACCATCTCTTTAGTGGTTCCAATGCAGTGTGACTCCATCCTCAGATATACTAATAGCGTATATATATATAACTTTCGAAAACCCAAAATATAACAAATACGCGCTCTCATATATGTACTATCTCTCCCTGGTGTCTTTCCCTAGGTTAACTATGCAACCTAGAGCTCTGATACCAAGTGTGACGGCCCGCCCCACACCAGCCGACATTCCCAATGAAACACGTTGTGCCGACATCCAACCAACATATGACGGTCGTCAAAAGAAAGGAAAAGGGAAGGAATTTGAAACTATGTATCATCAAAGAACCTGTAGTATATCTCACAGCACATGGAACAAAATATAATAATAACATAGCTTGATATAAAACAGGAGAGACAGTGTATAAGCTGAAAACTAAACCAACATAGCAGCAGAATGATTCAAAATACAGCTTACGTTCTAAACCATCATTATTACAACTTCTAAAACTGTCTCTAAAGCAAAATAGGAAGGTACACTACTAATGTCCAAAGTAGTGACCAACAACAACACATGGAGAATATATGGGAACAATATGTGTAAGCCTCATGCTTGTCTCCGGACAACTACTCGTGCATAACCAGCTAACATGTCTCTAGTCAGCTCGTTTAAGAGCACCCAGAGTAATAAGAAGAGACATAAAACTCTGGGTCAGACAAAAGCCTGGTATGAGCGATAAGTAGCAAAAACAGAACAATAACAGGTATATATAACCATACCTGAACCTGGACTTGCAACCAAAGAGTTAGCACAACATAATGTACGATACTCTAAGGTGACACTAACACATGGTGTGAAAATAATGGGGAGGGGGTGTGCATGTCATGGTGATAGCAAACATCAAACATAGCAATCATCCTCACATCTCTCATTCAGTACATAAAGTATACGATATCCACTACTTTGACCACCCAATTCTTTGTTTCGATCACTCTGCCCCATGGAGTCATGATGGCTCCACAGCACTGACCCGTAACCAATAATACTTTGCTATATCCACACTGCCCCATGGAGTCATGACAACTCCCCTGCACTGGCTCATAGCCTTGTTACGATCACTTTGCCCCCATGGAGTCATAACAACCCCAATGCACTGATCCATAGCTAATATCCGTCTCTCATTGGTGAATTAAAGCTGTAAACTCGATAACCCCTTAGCACAAGTCCCGCAGCAAAGTCCAACTCATGAAGTTAGCTCGTTGGTTCCCATTTGGATCCTGAGTTACAACTTCCCATTTGGACTACCTTTGCATCTCGGGTTTTGGTCATCATCCCTGTTCGTTTCAAAGCTCCAGGCTTCCATTCATGCTCCTACTTCAGTTCAGATATGTGCAGTTCGTGATTCTCCAGTCCGGGTCATGATCCCCCTTTCCTCGATTGCTCGTGATCCACTCGTGGACCCCTATTTGGGTCGTGATACATGCTCGGTTCGGTGGAGTGGCTCGTGGACGAGGCACCGGCTCGTGGATCCCTCGAGGTGATCGGCTCGTGGCATCGTTGGCTTGCTCATGGTTTGTGGCTCGCCAAAGCTCCAGTTCGTGGTAATGATCCGGTTTGTGGGTCTTTGCACCAGTTCGTGGAGGTGTCTTCGGTTCATGAGAGGTGGAGTCACGGTCGGGTCGTGATATGCTAGTCACGAACGGGTCTGGTCTGACCAACTTCTACAACTTTTCCAACAAGCAATTTACACCATACGACGACATTTTCGACCATTCTAACTTTACTAAAAAATGAAAAAGCATATTAAACAGTCATAGCAACATGTATAATCAACCATAAACACCAAAACAACAATTTAACACGTTTATATGGATCAAACATACCCAAAACCCATGTTTTCCCCTTAATCATGATTTTACCGTACGATTAGTAAAACATGTCCAAATTAACCAAAATTTCTAACAAAGGTTTAAAATATTATTTAAGAATTTTACAAAATTTTCTAGAATTCTAACATGCATAATTTTGCTAATTAACACTAATCAACCCTAATTAGCCGTAATTAGTGAAAAACAATGCAAATCACTCACCTTAACCACAAATAAAACTCTAGATCTTAAACTCTACTATTTTAGGTTGAATTCCTATGCATAAAAGCAGCTCCAACTCTGATTTGGTGTTGATTTGCCTTGATTTGATGTTGGTTAGGCTAATACATGCTCAAAAAGTGATTTGGGGGTGATTTAGAAGGTGGAGGCCATTGTTATGGTTGAAGAGAGGTAAGTGGCGGCTGAGAGAATGAAAAATAAATCGTTTCCTAACTGATTTCAGCCTCCCCATAACCCTAATCCCGAAATGGGATATGGGCCTTGCTGCTAATCACGCACATTAGACCCGGTTAAGCTGTTTTTCACCTTCCAAACCTTATTTCAGCCATATCTCCCAAACGGCGAGTCCGTTTGGCTAATGACTACTGTATGGAAAGGTAAACCATCATTTGAATCTAATGAAAGTGATTTCAATCAAAAATCCTTACCAATAAAAAGTTATAGGCCAAACAAGATTCGACACGGGTAAAACAGTGATTTAAAAATCGACAAAAATCGAGAATGTGGAGAATGACCTCAATAGTCGTTCCCCAAAGTTACACGACCATACGACCTCGTCTGAAAATGAAATAATTACTCTACGATCCTCCGATGCGTAGAATGTGGGTCAATACACCGACTTATAATAAATATAAGTGGGATAACTAAGTGAGTTTAACTCGCCTTGGGTTCCCATTCGTTGCCAAAACGGTTCGCTTTATAAGCTCCCAACTGCGTTCATCTTTGTCCGTTCAAATTCCATAATATCACATCAGGTTCCATTCCAACGCCATTGGTTTTATTACATTATGTTCATATATGAGAATGTTATGCAAAAATTATAGTTCATATTTTTAATTTTAAATTGACAAAATGTTAATTAATATTTATCTTATCCTAACTATGTGATTAAAACTAGTTGGTGAGGTACATCCTTAGATTGGGGCTGGTATGGAATAGTTATTGATGAATTAAAGATTGAAAAGAAATGTTAATAATGAATAAAGATGGGAGGCACTTGGCATCGATTCTTTTCATGTGAAAGATAATATAATATTACCATCTATTTATTTCCCATGCCACCATAGGCTCTTTGATCCATTTCTTGCTTTGTTTCTCTTGAAATCATAACGTGATTTTCGCTTCTTAATTTCATTTTTTTTAAAACTTGGACCAAAGCCAACGAATACTAAACGTAACCGGCCCTCCCCTTCTATTTCACATACAACTTCTCCTTCTCCTCGTAAATAACCTGCTATAGGTTGTTTTCTTTTCCATCTGATATGTTTGCTCACCCACGTTTTAACCTCCTTTCGCTGCTCCTCTTTTTTTATATGTATATATATTGTTGCAGGTCTGACGCCCATTTGCTTTTATTCAGCCCACCCGCCCATGTGTATAACCTGCTTCCTCAATTTCTTCATTGGACAAACAAGGACATACGCTACAGGTAATCCTTCCCATGGCCGCAACCTTCCGTGCGTCACTCCTCTTGACACACACCACCGAACTATATTCAACCTTCTCATTTTCCTTACGTTCTTTACTCGAATGGATCCCGACAGCTACAGCCATCTTAACGTTTTCTTCCCCCATCCCATCTTTTCATTATCCAACTCCTCCCTTTTGTTTTTGCTTTCAAAAATCACGTCAGTCCTCTCATCTCACCGCCGTACACTACTGACTTCCTGATACTAAGACTTCGCCCAAACGCCACCTGTCCTCAACCATGTCTGCGCCTCTCCGTTGTAAACCGCGTCACCGCACTTCCAGTGGCTACAGTAATGTAATGTACCATCTCGCATCCGGGTCTCACAAAAAAAGTCATGCAAGTATAAATTCACTTCACCAACTCGACTCCATTACTCGCTTGGCACTCTGATGCCTAAGTCACTTCAAAAACAGCAACCCGAGTTGCATAGCAGTCTTATTGTATCGACGAGAGAAGAAAGAAAACAAAATTCGAACATCTGGAAATTTCACCAGTTCGAAGCTCATGGCAAGGAGACAGCAAGAAATTTGATTTTTGGATTTAAGAGTCTAAAACCGGATTGTTTTAATTTAATCGTTGAGAGAAAATACAGTCTTTTCTATTTTTAGAAGTTGAAGGAAAGAATGGAGCAATGTGGTTTTATATAGAAGAGACGGCGCGGACAACAAGCTTTAGGGGGTAGGTTTGTAGAATAAAGTAAGTAGCTGTATGGTGTGGGGCGTTCTCGAAATAAGCCTTTCTCCTCACGGTTTGTAAGTAGTTTGGAGCACAAGGAAGTATAATAGTTTGGGGCGCAAGTTCTCTATAGTGGCAGAGATTTTTGAGAAAATTAAATAATATGATATTATATCCATATATTAATTACCTTACCGTCGTTTTAATTTTGTATGGTCATACACAAACCCCAAAAATAACAAAACTAGGCACACTACTATGTTTCAACATTCCGGATCCAACGAGATTAGTTTCGTTAAATTTCGACTCCGTTTGCACAACGGTTTTATTTCAGTTCTAATTATATTCATCGTTTCGCATTTAGGATTTCATACAATCGATTAATTATTAAATAAATTTTGAAATCGTAATAATAAATTACTATTGCCTATCATATCCAATGGAATACTGTCCCACATCAAATTTAACTAATATCGAAATTATAATTCAATATTAACAATTTGAATCAAACAGCATCTGAATTGTATAAAAATACCTTTTAAGTTGTATTAAATAAACGTTATCGTTTATTAACGATATATATAGCGACTATTTTAAATTTTGATTTGGAAATAACTTACAATCTATAAGCTCAAATATAAATATTTTTCTTTCATTATAAAATTATAATAAAATAGATCATAATGTTTTCTTGTTTCATAGAAATTCGACTTAGATCGAATTTTGTATATTCAATAGAAGTTCAAAGCTCAATATTACGAACTACCATGTCATTTCGAGCTCGTTTTAAAATTAATTATAAATTTAACGTTCAATCGTCGTTTAATAAATAAATTCTATATTAAAATCCATAATTATTCCAAATATAATATTTAAACAAGTTTAAATAGCTGAAAAATCCGGGTTGTTACATTTTTCCCCTGTTAAAAGAATTTCGTCTCCGAAATTACAAAGTAAGAAGAATGTTCCGAACTTCATTAATTCCAAAATAATTATTTTAAAATAAACCTGAAAAGTATTCCAAGTTTTAAAATCAATGAAAAATTCGACAGCACCTCTGTCGTACGGCTTGATCTTAATGACTACAATTTCCACTTCGGGCCTCACATTGATCCAAAGGTAAACAAATTCAAGCAGCTACCCAACTCGGGGTATTAAATCAATCAACAATCAATAATACCAAGATTTATCTTATTTATCGGGCAATCAAACTCCATTATCCAAGCAAAGCAACTAAAATCTTTATCCCCTTCCAACCTGCATTTCACTCCATTTCAAATGTAATAACAAATACAAGATTTCATTATTCAATTTCACTTCAAATTCGATTCGATGTAAATTTATTATATCAGGATTTAGTTCCAAGTTTTTAATTCGTTCAACTTCTTATGAATTTACAAATCTAGCATCCAAACAATAATCAATACACATTAATCAACCTTATTGAGTTCAATTTCAATTTCCATATTCAGTTTATTAATTGATATTTCAATAAATTCATTCCACAATTCATTTTAATTCTAATATCCATTTATTCCACCTAATCAAGTTATGTTCTAATTCCATATTCATTTAACTATTTGATTTTCTAATTAGTTTACTTTTCATTTAATATTCCCGATTCTGATTCATTTTCAAAAGCCATCATTCTAATTCATTATGTTTTTACTTATCTTAAGTTAAACCCGATTTTCAATTTCATATTAAAATTTTCATTTACAAATTATATATGTGAAATCTTCTGATTATATTAACCATTCAAATTCAAATTTCCATTTGAATTCATTTCAAATAAATCAATCAAACCACACTATCTCAATAATTTAATAAAATTATTTCTTTTCCATACAAAAATATAATTTGGGTAAAATTATTTCATTTACTCACTTTACAAAACAATATTGTATCAATTGTCCGTTCAATGCTTTTCATCACACGGACCAATCAAACAACACATACAAACATTTGTATATAAAATCTACAAATATGCTCTCATATATATACACTCAGCTCAATTTAGGGTATTACTAAACCCATCTCTATCGAGTTACGCCACATAACCAAGGTGATTACTAAACCAATAGCACTGAAACCACTGTAACGAACAGGAATTTTCGACCCCGAAAATCGACACAAAAACACTGTGTTGAACCTTCAAGCATCGAAAACACCGGAACGTCATTAGAAAGAAATTAGAGGGTGAGATAAGAAAGAAAAAAAATATTAGGACAGAAGAACAAGAATTATCACAACACAGTATCACATCGCAGCGGAATAAATATAATATAGAAATAAATCTTTATTGTAAACTTGAAATAATGCTTACAATCAGAGTACATCTGCTAAGACAATCTGGACAGTTATAATAATCTGTCCTCCTATACAATACACAGTGGGATAACTATGAATATGTCTGAGCACTTTCAGCACGTCTTCTGAACTTCGTAGTGTCTAATAACCTGAACCTGTACAGCTCGGTCTAATTCGAGCATTTACAAACACCGGGTCAGTCAGGTGAACCAGAGTGAGAAAAACACACTAAGTTTAAGGGGATCATCCAACTTGATTATAAAGTCTCAAAATCTTTCGAAAGAAAAGTATAATCGCAAGACCAAATCCACATATAAATACATATGGTTTTTACCTTAGTATAACCCAAAACATTTTGAAATCAATATCTTTTTGTGATATTATAATAATGTCTAAATACAAATAAATATCAATCTAGTAGAACGCTTGCATCTCACGCTCGACATATATAGTATACAATCAAAACCGTGGACGCTTAATGGAAATTGGATTCCGACTATGACAAGGTATGGAACCACCTACTAATAGTGTATCTCTAGAGAGGAATACACTGGGTTCAACGAGAATGTCTTGCAACCCGACCTTCACAATACCGACTACTCATTTCTCTTGAGCGTATCGAATATATTGTCACCTACAATTAGTATCAACTTAACCGTTCCTGGGAGATACATAAATGAAAAGAAGTAACAAATATGAATATTCTCTAGATGGTGACAATACACCCTAATGGGTGCACCCACATAGCTATGTGCCTGCCCGAATTTTGCCATTTCCCAGTGATGAGGCTTGAGGTTATAATCATCTCTTGGAACATCTAGCCACCCTTCAATTTAAATGCCACACCGTCAGATCCTCCAGATATAACTAATTGACGTCCACAAAAATACTCTAGTAGTTAAGCTAAGAGAAGTGCCCTTCTACGCCACCAAATATAGTACGTTTGGAGAAATCAACGTACGTAATCCCTTTGGAAATACTCTGTCAGACATCCGTCCATACAAGTCATCCTGGGACTGGACGAACCGAAGGCACCCTCCTACTGCATCCTGGGAATCACCCTATAGATCAGTAGCGAGCAGTCCTTGCAATCCGTTGATTCCAACCATAATAGAATCATAATGTATCTCTGATTGCAAGTCAGAGATTTTAAGTAATTCTTCCACTTTATAAAGATCAACGGTCTTCAATGCTCCAACTTGATCACCGTCTAATATCTTCAACATTCACATATATGTTGGTCGGAATGGTTTTTGAAAATAAATCCGATCCCGGTCTTTCCATACCAACAATCGTATGGCAGATTTTAATAGTCGGTTATTTAACTACCAAAATAAACAATCATTCAACCATGAAAATAAAGCGAGTTTACTGGTTCAGTATTAAGCATCACTTGGCCTTTTATAAATTTCCGTTCGATAATCAAACCCTTTTAAATCTACTAATATTTGGAACAAATCTTTTTATTTCTTGTTATTATAAAATTATACTCTAATCTTATTTAACTTAAAATATTTCAATCTTTATTTTATATATCATTCATCGAAATTCAAATTTTATTTCTCTTGACCACTCTCGTTTCTAAACTAATATCATCCTTGGATAATTTTGAAGTCGTTCTAGTTGGGGTATTTTATTACCTCTTAGACCTTGGTTCAACCATATTCTTATCTTTAGAATTGATAAAAGTTTATCAAAAAAATTCTCCTTTCACTGATTATTCCCATTGTAAAGACCCGCAACTTCCCCGTAAAGGAAAGCGTCGGATAGTTCGAGAACAAACCACAACAGAACGCATATAGAAGAACATTTCATTGTATATTACAACAATGCACCAGATTACAAGAATATACAGAGTATAAAAGAATATTACACAGAAATATCAGAGATTTAAATTACATTTAAATACATAGCAGCGGAAAATAATACAATACACATCTAGAAGAGATATACGGATACAAAGCTTTCCGGATATCGTTCCAGCTGTAAACCAAGATCCTGTGAATATAAATCTGCAAAACCAAAACTACTAGCTGCCCGTGTCAAAATAAGGGCACCCAGAGTTTAGGTTAAAACAATAAACTCCAGGTCAGTCATGTGACTGGTGTGAGAACTAAAACAGTTATTAATCTTTATTTTTAAAGGTAAATCAAGGGACCACGCCGTATAACACGGAACGGGTTTCCTCCCAAGAATACCAGTGCATAAAACAACAGCGCAATGCTAAATAAAGAAAAATGAAGCTGTTATAAGACCCAGGTCCCATCACACAATGCAACGCAGTCGAGGATAGGGTTTTCCCTTATAACAGCCAAAGAATGCTTGATACGTTTAAAACAAATCATTTGATACTAATATAGGTGCATAGTGTATAAAACACTTCAAATCATAAGTATCAATCATAGGCGGCATGAATGGCCCATAACACTATGTCGCCATATATAAGTTTACAATCAAAACCGCAAATGTCGTATTGGAAGTTGGGTTATCATTTATGGTATGAACCGAGGCTAGGGATCGTCCTCCACCGATTCGTGACTCTCTAGCCCGAGCCACAGGCAAGCGCGCAGGCAAGCCTTGGAGCGACAGGGCCGGTCCACCGATGTGGATTATTATGCCTGAACACTACGTTTCCCCACCCTATGGGGTGTAAGTCTGGTCCGTCAGCCGACCAGAAGCATCGGCCGAAACCGATATAACCGAGGCGCCTCGCAACAGCAACAACCACATAAGTCAAACTCGTCAGGGCGTGTAAAACCACTGACGCCACTTCTAACTAGAAAGAAACGCAAGTCCTCCCTGAGGTCCGTCTCCCGTTTTTGATTCATACCGGGTGTGATACTCGCGAATCAACGTTACACAAAGCTACGCCACACAAGGCCGTGCTTCGATCATCAACCACAAGACTTTGCTTTTCAACAGAAGCCTTGATCAATTGCCACTTAGGCATGCCACACAGGCAATTCACTCCATGCGATTGATATCCATCAATATATAACCCCTGAGCTCGTACGTCTCAGAGAAGGGCGTTAAGCAAGAGAATAAATTCTCCGCCGCCAAACAGATATATATTTAATAGAGATCAATCACACGGACTAAAATCCAATGTCAGACACACAGTCCATTTACAAGTCCGTTCTGGGTCTGAACGAAACCGGAGGCACCTAGTACCTCGCATATCCATCGATCTCCAAGTACGTCTGGACGATCACCAACTGTTTCCATCTTCTTGGGTGTACAACCCAATCAAGATCATCAGTTATCACCCAAACGACGTGAAGACCTCCGGTCTTCGACCATCGTCTTCATCTTCGACTTATCGTCGCATCAGTTATTCAGAATGGGATAAACCCGGTCTTTCCGAATAACTCGCGTATATTTTAAATAAGTGTTACACAAACACAACATACGCCTCATTCCAATTTATTAGTCACTAACCGTAAATTAATCAAGAGAATAATTCCCCAAATATTAACCCCGAAGGCCGAAACCAACATCAGATCAATATCCAGAAAACCATTCTGCTGGGCTAACCGACAGTTAATTTCTAAATTTCACATTCAAAGGGAAAGGTCCCCATTAACTTTATCAAAGATAAATTTCTTGAATTTATTCTTTAATCTGATCTTTTGAATATCAATTCAAAACTAGTCGGAATTAGCGAACCTTACCGAAGTAATCATTGGTTTTAATTTCCTAATCCCAACCTATTCATCCCATGAAGTAAAAACTGGTAATACTTCATATCTAACACCACGGTGTTATCGGTAAATTCAATTACCATTTCACGTTCAAATCTAATTAAAGATTCAACTAACGTCTGGAGTAAAACTGGCGATACTCCATTTCGACTTTTACAATCTAATTAAAGATTCATTAAAACTCCACTTAGTTTTAATCTTCGACTGGGTTAAAGAATCAGTGTCATTTAAAACACGGTTCACAATAATCCCAAAATCACATTCCATTAATTATTGGGTTAAAGAACGAGTGCTATTTAAAAACACTGTTCACGATAAACCCAAAAATCAATATCAATTCAATTCCAATTAAATATTATTTAATTGGTAAACTTCATTAAATCTAAATAAAAAGATTTAATCTTTTCTCAACTGGGTTCAAGAACAGGGTTAGTGAAGACACCATTCACGACAAACCCAAATCACATTCGATATTCAATACAAGGCTCTGAATAGAAAATATATCGGCTTATATTCAATATCGAATTCTACGACTAACAAATGTCGTATTGGAAATAACGATATACATATATATCTTTCAAATTTCCATAACAACACCTGTATAATCACGAATTCCAACATCGAAATATTCCGAAGACAATTTCGATTCAAATCCCCTCCAATGCAATCATTGGAATTTTGGTTACTTTTAAAACCCTTTTCGAATTCAATTTATTTATTTAAAAATAAATAGAATTATAATTCTAGTTCAAAACTAGTTCATTTCGATAAAAATCTATTTTTATCTTTTCAAATATGGAGTTTTTTCATCCCAATTCTTTCTAAATCATTTCTTATGATTTTACACAAATTATTACTATTTTTAATAATTTTATCAAGGCCCGTACAGTCGATTTCCATCAATGGCCATCGAACTGCACTTACAGCGACCTTTTTCGAATTTGATTTGGACATATCTCCAAATCCAACCGTTAGATTTCAAATTTCTAATATTCGTTAGAAAGCTCTTTTCGATACGAACCCAACGGTTCCGGTTTTAGGAGAATCCGACGGTCGGATCTCCCGTAATGTCCGTTTGAAATAAATGGTCGAAATTCGCGAACTGCCGCGGCGCGGCGCGTTCTATTCAGGCCATTATATTATATATATAATATATATAATATATACTTCGTCGATTTCTATTTAAAACGAATTATATAAATAGTTTTGGATTCGTTTCCAAAAACATTTTCAACTTCCATTTCAATTCAAATCAAAAATTGAATTCTTCTTTATAAATTCGTTTTAAAATTCATTTCTATTCAATTCAAATTTCAATTCAATTTGAATTCATTTCAATTCGTTTTCAATTCAATTCATTTCGAAATCGTTTTCAATTCAATTCATTTCGAAATCGTTTTCAATTCAATTCACTTTGAAATCGTTTTCAATTCAATTCATTTCGAAATCGTTTTCAATTCAATTCACTTTGAAATCGTTTTCAATTCAATTCATTTCGAAATCGTTTTCAATTCAATTCATTTCAAAATCGTTTTCAATTCAATTCATTTCGAAATCGTTTTCAATTTAATTCATTTCGAAATCGTTTTCAATTCATTTTGAATTCGTTTTCAATTCAATTCATTTCGAAATCGTTATATATTAAATTCATTTCGAAATCGTTTTCAATTCAATTTGAATTCGTTTTCAAAATCGATATAAATATCGTTCACGTCAAAATGGCGTCAATCTAATCAACACGGCTTCATATATTCCTTTATTTTCAAATATTTTATTTCAAATATTTCTTTTTCAAATATTTCTTTTTCAAAACTGGAATGAGGCCCAATCAATTACCATATAAAATTAATTATATGGATTTTCATACAACACATGTATATAATAGCATTGAAAATAATCAACCATCAACCAAAGTGCACTACACTGTATAAGCATCAAATATAGATATTCAACGCTTATAACAGCCTGTCAATCAATCGATCGACATATTTAATCAATCAGGATGAGTGAACTTCAAATTTCATCCTAACACCCGTGTGGGGTTTCAAACAATCAAACACATATTTTATTTGTGCAGTTAGGCGATGTGTAAAATTTATCGACCCAATCAACGTCATTCAAATAGGTGTACATAAACAAACCGTCTGGTTTGTAAATGAATATTTATTTATTCTCATTCACGTTAAAAATTATATTTTTAACGCTAAAACATTTTATTCCAACCTATGAATTTCTATTCAATTCATTTACACAAAATAAAATGTTATTTTTATTTTCTAACATATTTTAGAAAATTTCGGCGGCATAACGGCACGATACTAGAAACGGGACGAGGCCTAGCCTTATCCCCGGTCTAGTGAAGGCCCACGCCATTCACACATCAATCAAATCATTCAATTTCACTCAAACAATTCAATTCAATCACATAATCAAACTAATCTAACCAACTACACAACCAAACAAACAAGTCCATGGTATGTGGACGGGTGTCGGGTGCTTCTAATAAGCACCGTCTGCATCCTAGTATATATATAACTAGAAAATAAATTTGAAAGGTGAGAAATTCTCACTAATAGCTATCCAATCATCTTGACTCTCCTTTTGCAGAAGTCTTCGTCG
The DNA here is from genome assembly GCA_030737875.1 of Allium sativum. Lineage (NCBI taxonomy): Eukaryota > Viridiplantae > Streptophyta > Magnoliopsida > Asparagales > Amaryllidaceae > Allium > Allium sativum. The sequence continues at coordinate 655,285,960 of CM060919.1, read as the reverse complement.
TTATCGCCTTTCTTCACTTTCATTGCCCGTATTCTCTACATATATAAAAATTGAATTTTTACTATGCTATTCAATATATAAAAATCGAATTTTTAGTTCGCTATTCATATATAAAAATCATATTTTTCTATCGAAGTTCAATATATAAAAATTCTATTTTTCTATCGAAGTTCAATATATAAAAATTATATTTTTAATTCGAAGTTCAATATATAAAAATTCTATTTTTCTATCGAAGTTCAATATATAAAAATTCTATTTTTCTATCGAAGTTCAATATATAAAAATTATATTTTTAATTCGAAGTTCAATATTTAAAAATCAAATTTTCTTTCGAAGTTCAATATTTAAAAATCAAATTTTCTTTCGAAGTTCAATATTTAAAAATCAAATTTTCTTTCGAAGTTCAATATTTAAAAATCAAATTTTCTTTCGAAGTTCAATATTTAAAAATCAAATTTTCTTTCTTCTAAGATATTCATATTCAAATCAATGAGATTTATACTTTTCAATTCAAGGATATTTTTAAATCAAACAGATTTATATATATTTTCAAAGAGGTGTTATTTTTCAACACTAATGTGAAATATGTTTTCAAAACAAATGCGGTATATTTTCCAAAACAAATGCGAGATATACTTTTAAAATTCAACTTCTTTTTATATTTTTAAATTTCAACCTCTTTTTATATTTTTAAATTTCAACCTCTTTTTATATTTTTAAATTTCAACCTCTTTTTATATTTTTAAATTTCAACCTCTTTTTATATTTTTAAATTTCAACCTCTTTTTATATTTTTAAATTTCAACCTCTTTTTATATTTTTAAATTTCAACCTCTTTTTATATTTTTAAATTTTACTTTACTTCAATTAAAAAAAGAAAAACAGATTTTTAAAATACTATAATATGTTAGAAAAATTCAGATTTTAATCCTAAGTAATTTATAAACAAAATAAAGATGGAAAGGAGCTTACGGTTTAAAATGTCGCTATTCTGGAAATACCCCATTTCTCGTTCCCATCAGAAACGGATGCCAACCTCAGCTCCAGGATGAAATTCCGCCTACCGCCGCTCCAATACCAGATCGGACCCATATCGGAGGGGTCCCCGTCGAAGCTCGCCCCGCCTGCTCCACGCGCGTGCCATCGTTGGCGAACTCGGCCCCTCATCCCGCCAGAAAAACCCCAGCGAACGTCACGACTTCGCGATGGAAATCCGCCTGCTTCGAGCAACTAGACCCCATCTTAACCGCTGATATCGAAGATCCAAACATACGCTTCAATTTGGGTTTTATAATTTTCAAAACGATTGAACGGATTATGCGATTTCGTGGGAGAAGGATTGGGGCGATTTCATTCGTTCGATGAAGAAGGACGGCGGCCCTGAGTTGTGTGTGTTAGGGTTAGAGGTTTTGGCCCATTTATATAAATATTTAATATTATTTTCTAATTTAAAATAACTGGTTTTACATTCGAACAGCAAAACAACCCCAACGACTGTCGTCCCTAGCTAAATACTCCCATTCCGAACACAATGGGATACGTGTCATAGGCTAATTCCACGGTTTCGATCAGTTTGCATTTAAATCTATATCTAAATCATTATATTCAATTGTAAATGTACATTTCAATTTACTGGGGCCACGTACAGTCTCTGAAAATTCCAGAAAAATATTTTCTAGCTTCGTATTGACGATACGGTCCTAACAAAACTAATTTCGTCGAATTCTGAGACCGTTTGAAAAATGGCCATTTTCCAGTCGATTAAAATCAACTGAAACTAATCAAACGCGTTTTCCTTTGCCACGCTCACATATTGATTCGAAAAATTATGAAATTTGGAATCTAGCAATAATTTGACACTGCGGACCCAACAAAACTGGTTTCGTCGAAATCCGAGGTCATCTGCAAAATTGCTATTTTTAAGGGCCTTATATATATAAAAATATATATAAATTCCACAGCGACTATTTCTAATTTTAAACTGGACATATCTTATCATTTCTAAGATGAAATCTCAGTTTGTTAACTTCGTTACAAAGATATAGTTATACAGATTCAAATATTTCTTGTTTCGTTCAATTCTGACTTATATTGAATTCTGTATATTCCTTTGAAATTAGAAATCGAATTTTCGAACTACCGCGCCATTTTCTATTCTATTTATAATTATATATAAATATTTATATTCTAACGACGACGTATATAATATATACGTTCTAATTCCATTCAAAATAAATTTCTCGTTGATTTTATTTAAAATAATTCATTTTAAATAAACAAAATTCGATAAAATTGCCAAAACAAAAATTTCAAACTGGCTCGCATTTTACGGGTTGTTACAATCTCCCCCACTTAAAACTTTTCGTCCCCGAAAAGGAAAAAAGTCGGAAGTGGTTTGATTAATCAACTCTACGCTCGATCAGGCTTCCATTCTCCAACTCTTTAGTTTCTGAGAATTTTCAAAATTTCAAAAATTTGGCTAACACCCTAAATTTTCGAAAAATTTCGCCATAACCTCCCCTGCACCGGGAGCATCGGGGAATTTCAAATAGCTTCCCCGGTCCTTCAGATCTCAAAAAGAAAAAGAAAAAGCCAAGCGGCTAGCCAATAGGCTCACAAAATCATCATCACCCAAACAAAACAGGAAATTATGTAGTAAACATGTACCTATTTGTCGGGCAAACAAATTTTATTCTCTGGCTCTAGCCTCCTTGCTATGACCTGTTCAATGATATATATGTATATGCAAGCAAATGCGACCAATTTTCAATATAATCCAATATTTGGTTCAATTAGGCTAAATGGCTGAAAATTAGCAAACAAATAAACAAACCACACAAACATCAATCCATTAGTGGATTAGAGTTTCAAATTGATAATTTTGATACATATACAAAAATCATGTTTTTGATGCCAATTCACAACAATAAGCCCTATCTAATTTTGGTTCTCACACCAGTCAATAGGAAGTATATAGATATTACACGTTCGTCTCTCGAATATAAATTCTAATGATGGAGCTCCATCATCAAAATCATCTCCGGGCGATTAGAGTGTAATTCTATATCTATCCAATATATTAAAACTTCGAATACACGCGGATCAGACGTATACGCAAAATCTATATATACTGGATTGTCCACCTCAATATAAATAAATAATTGAATACGAATAATTGATTTAAATTTTCAAAACAAAAATTGTTTTCACTTTAAAAATATACTCTTCACACTCGTTCTAGGATACTACTGATCCTATCTCTAACGAGTCATTCCCATTGGATATTACTAATCCAATATCTGATGAATTCTTTCGTATGGTTCTAATGTGCCTTGTTCTCTGCTTTGTAAACCAAAGCTCTGATACCAAATGTAAAGACCCGCAACTTCCCCGTAAAGGAAAGCGTCGGATAGTTCGAGAACAAACCACAACAGAACGCATATAGAAGAACATTTCATTGTATATTACAACAATGCACCAGATTACAAGAATATACAGAGTATAAAAGAATATTACACAGAAATATCAGAGATTTAAATTACATTTAAATACATAGCAGCGGAAAATAATACAATACACATCTAGAAGAGATATACGGATACAAAGCTTTCCGGATATCGTTCCAGCTGTAAACCAAGATCCTGTGAATATAAATCTGCAAAACCAAAACTACTAGCTGCCCGTGTCAAAATAAGGGCACCCAGAGTTTAGGTTAAAACAATAAACTCCAGGTCAGTCATGTGACTGGTGTGAGAACTAAAACAGTTATTAATCTTTATTTTTAAAGGTAAATCAAGGGACCACGCCGTATAACACGGAACGGGTTTCCTCCCAAGAATACCAGTGCATAAAACAACAGCGCAATGCTAAATAAAGAAAAATGAAGCTGTTATAAGACCCAGGTCCCATCACACAATGCAACGCAGTCGAGGATAGGGTTTTCCCTTATAACAGCCAAAGAATGCTTGATACGTTTAAAACAAATCATTTGATACTAATATAGGTGCATAGTGTATAAAACACTTCAAATCATAAGTATCAATCATAGGCGGCATGAATGGCCCATAACACTATGTCGCCATATATAAGTTTACAATCAAAACCGCAAATGTCGTATTGGAAGTTGGGTTATCATTTATGGTATGAACCGAGGCTAGGGATCGTCCTCCACCGATTCGTGACTCTCTAGCCCGAGCCACAGGCAAGCGCGCAGGCAAGCCTTGGAGCGACAGGGCCGGTCCACCGATGTGGATTATTATGCCTGAACACTACGTTTCCCCACCCTATGGGGTGTAAGTCTGGTCCGTCAGCCGACCAGAAGCATCGGCCGAAACCGATATAACCGAGGCGCCTCGCAACAGCAACAACCACATAAGTCAAACTCGTCAGGGCGTGTAAAACCACTGACGCCACTTCTAACTAGAAAGAAACGCAAGTCCTCCCTGAGGTCCGTCTCCCGTTTTTGATTCATACCGGGTGTGATACTCGCGAATCAACGTTACACAAAGCTACGCCACACAAGGCCGTGCTTCGATCATCAACCACAAGACTTTGCTTTTCAACAGAAGCCTTGATCAATTGCCACTTAGGCATGCCACACAGGCAATTCACTCCATGCGATTGATATCCATCAATATATAACCCCTGAGCTCGTACGTCTCAGAGAAGGGCGTTAAGCAAGAGAATAAATTCTCCGCCGCCAAACAGATATATATTTAATAGAGATCAATCACACGGACTAAAATCCAATGTCAGACACACAGTCCATTTACAAGTCCGTTCTGGGTCTGAACGAAACCGGAGGCACCTAGTACCTCGCATATCCATCGATCTCCAAGTACGTCTGGACGATCACCAACTGTTTCCATCTTCTTGGGTGTACAGCCCAATCAAGATCATCAGTTATCACCCAAACGACGTGAAGACCTCCGGTCTTCGACCATCGTCTTCATCTTCGACTTATCGTCGCATCAGTTATTCAGAATGGGATAAACCCGGTCTTTCCGAATAACTCGCGTATATTTTAAATAAGTGTTACACAAACACAACATACGCCTCATTCCAATTTATTAGTCACTAACCGTAAATTAATCAAGAGAATAATTCCCCAAATATTAACCCCGAAGGCCGAAACCAACATCAGATCAATATCCAGAAAACCATTCTGCTGGGCTAACCGACAGTTAATTTCTAAATTTCACATTCAAAGGGAAAGGTCCCCATTAACTTTATCAAAGATAAATTTCTTGAATTTATTCTTTAATCTGATCTTTTGAATATCAATTCAAAACTAGTCGGAATTAGCGAACCTTACCGAAGTAATCATTGGTTTTAATTTCCTAATCCCAACCTATTCATCCCATGAAGTAAAAACTGGTAATACTTCATATCTAACACCACGGTGTTATCGGTAAATTCAATTACCATTTCACGTTCAAATCTAATTAAAGATTCAACTAACATCTGGAGTAAAACTGGCGATACTCCATTTCGACTTTTACAATCTAATTAAAGATTCATTAAAACTCCACTTAGTTTTAATCTTCGACTGGGTTAAAGAATCAGTGTCATTTAAAACACGGTTCACGATAATCCCAAAATCACATTCCATTAATTATTGGGTTAAAGAACGAGTGCTATTTAAAAACACTGTTCACGATAAACCCAAAAATCAATATCAATTCAATTCCAATTAAATATTATTTAATTGGTAAACTTCATTAAATCTAAATAAAAAGATTTAATCTTTTCTCAACTGGGTTCAAGAACAGGGTTAGTGAAGACACCATTCACGACAAACCCAAATCACATTCGATATTCAATACAAGGCTCTGAATAGAAAATATATCGGCTTATATTCAATATCGAATTCTACGACTAACAAATGTCGTATTGGAAATAACGATATACATATATATCTTTCAAATTTCCATAACAACACCTGTATAATCACGAATTCCAACATCGAAATATTCCGAAGACAATTTCGATTCAAATCCCCTCCAATGCAATCATTGGAATTTTGGTTACTTTTAAAACCCTTTTCGAATTCAATTTATTTATTTAAAAATAAATAGAATTATAATTCTAGTTCAAAACTAGTTCATTTCGATAAAAATCTATTTTTATCTTTTCAAATATGGAGTTTTTTCATTCCAATTCTTTCTAAATCATTTCTTATGATTTTACACAAATTATTACTATTTTTAATAATTTTATCAAGGCCCGTACAGTCGATTTCCATCAATGGCCATCGAACTGCACTTACAGCGACCTTTTTCGAATTTGATTTGGACATATCTCCAAATCCAACCGTTAGATTTCAAATTTCTAATATTCGTTAGAAAGCTCTTTTCGATACGAACCCAACGGTTCCGGTTTTAGGAGAATCCGACGGTCGGATCTCCCGTAATGTCCGTTTGAAATAAATGGTCGAAATTCGCGAACTGCCGCGGCGCGGCGCGTTCTATTCAGGCCATTATATTATATATATAATATATATAATATATACTTCGTCGATTTCTATTTAAAACGAATTATATAAATAGTTTTGGATTCGTTTCCAAAAACATTTTCAACTTCCATTTCAATTCAAATCAAAAATTGAATTCTTCTTTATAAATTCGTTTTAAAATTCATTTCTATTCAATTCAAATTTCAATTCAATTTGAATTCATTTCAATTCGTTTTCAATTCAATTCATTTCGAAATCGTTTTCAATTCAATTCATTTCGAAATCGTTTTCAATTCAATTCACTTTGAAATCGTTTTCAATTCAATTCATTTCGAAATCGTTTTCAATTCAATTCACTTTGAAATCGTTTTCAATTCAATTCATTTCGAAATCGTTTTCAATTCAATTCATTTCGAAATCGTTTTCAATTCAATTCATTTCGAAATCGTTTTCAATTTAATTCATTTCGAAATCGTTTTCAATTCATTTTGAATTCGTTTTCAATTCAATTCATTTCGAAATCGTTATATATTAAATTCATTTCGAAATCGTTTTCAATTCAATTTGAATTCGTTTTCAAAATCGATATAAATATCGTTCACGTCAAAATGGCGTCAATCTAATCAACACGGCTTCATATATTCCTTTATTTTCAAATATTTTATTTCAAATATTTCTTTTTCAAATATTTCTTTTTCAAAACTGGAATGAGGCCCAATCAATTACCATATAAAATTAATTATATGGATTTTCATACAACACATGTATATAATAGCATTGAAAATAATCAACCATCAACCAAAGTGCACTACACTGTATAAGCATCAAATATAGATATTCAACGCTTATAACAGCCTGTCAATCAATCGATCGACATATTTAATCAATCAGGATGAGTGAACTTCAAATTTCATCCTAACACCCGTGTGGGGTTTCAAACAATCAAACACATATTTTATTTGTGCAGTTAGGCGATGTGTAAAATTTATCGACCCAATCAACGTCATTCAAATAGGTGTACATAAACAAACCGTCTGGTTTGTAAATGAATATTTATTTATTCTCATTCACGTTAAAAATTATATTTTTAACGCTAAAACATTTTATTCCAACCTATGAATTTCTATTCAATTCATTTACACAAAATAAAATGTTATTTTTATTTTCTAACATATTTTAGAAAATTTCGGCGGCATAACGGCACGATACTAGAAACGGGACGAGGCCTAGCCTTATCCCCGGTCTAGTGAAGGCCCACGCCATTCACACATCAATCAAATCATTCAATTTCACTCAAACAATTCAATTCAATCACATAATCAAACTAATCTAACCAACTACACAACCAAACAAACAAGTCCATGGTATGTGGACGGGTGTCGGGTGCTTCTAATAAGCACCGTCTGCATCCTAGTATATATATAACTAGAAAATAAATTTGAAAGGTGAGAAATTCTCACTAATAGCTATCCAATCATCTTGACTCTCCTTTTGCAGAAGTCTTCGTCGTTATCGCCTTTCTTCACTTTCATTGCCCGTATTCTCTACATATATAAAAATTGAATTTTTACTATGCTATTCAATATATAAAAATCGAATTTTTAGTTCGCTATTCATATATAAAAATCATATTTTTCTATCGAAGTTCAATATATAAAAATTCTATTTTTCTATCGAAGTTCAATATATAAAAATTATATTTTTAATTCGAAGTTAAATATATAAAAATTCTATTTTTCTATCGAAGTTCAATATATAAAAATTCTATTTTTCTATCGAAGTTCAATATATAAAAATTATATTTTTAATTCGAAGTTCAATATTTAAAAATCAAATTTTCTTTCGAAGTTCAATATTTAAAAATCAAATTTTCTTTCGAAGTTCAATATTTAAAAATCAAATTTTCTTTCGAAGTTCAATATTTAAAAATCAAATTTTCTTTCGAAGTTCAATATTTAAAAATCAAATTTTCTTTCTTCTAAGATATTCATATTCAAATCAATGAGATTTATACTTTTCAATTCAAGGATATTTTTAAATCAAACAGATTTATATATATTTTCAAAGAGGTGTTATTTTTCAACACTAATGTGAAATATGTTTTCAAAACAAATGCGGTATATTTTCCAAAACAAATGCGAGATATACTTTTAAAATTCAACTTCTTTTTATATTTTTAAATTTCAACCTCTTTTTATATTTTTAAATTTCAACCTCTTTTTATATTTTTAAATTTCAACCTCTTTTTATATTTTTAAATTTCAACCTCTTTTTATATTTTTAAATTTCAACCTCTTTTTATATTTTTAAATTTCAACCTCTTTTTATATTTTTAAATTTCAACCTCTTTTTATATTTTTAAATTTCAACCTCTTTTTATATTTTTAAATTTCAACCTCTTTTTATATTTTTAAATTTCAACCTCTTTTTATATTTTTAAATTTCAACCTCTTTTTATATTTTTAAATTTTACTTTACTTCAATTAAAAAAAGAAAAAACAGATTTTTAAAATACTATAATATGTTAGAAAAATTCAGATTTTAATCCTAAGTAATTTATAAACAAAATAAAGATGGAAAGGAGCTTACGGTTTAAAATGTCGCTATTCTGGAAATACCCCATTTCTCGTTCCCATCAGAAACGGATGCCAACCTCAGCTCCAGGATGAAATTCCGCCTACCGCCGCTCCAATACCAGATCGGACCCATATCGGAGGGGTCCCCGTCGAAGCTCGCCCCGCCTGCTCCACGCGCGTGCCATCGTTGGCGAACTCGGCCCCTCATCCCGCCAGAAAAACCCCAGCGAACGTCACGACTTCGCGATGGAAATCCGCCTGCTTCGAGCAACTAGACCCCATCTTAACCGCTGATATCGAAGATCCAAACATACGCTTCAATTTGGGTTTTATAATTTTCAAAACGATTGAACGGATTATGCGATTTCGTGGGAGAAGGATTGGGGCGATTTCATTCGTTCGATGAAGAAGGACGGCGGCCCTGAGTTGTGTGTGTTAGGGTTAGAGGTTTTGGCCCATTTATATAAATATTTAATATTATTTTCTAATTTAAAATAACTGGTTTTACATTCGAACAGCAAAACAACCCCAACGACTGTCGTCCCTAGCTAAATACTCCCATTCCGAACACAATGGGATACGTGTCATAGGCTAATTCCACGGTTTCGATCAGTTTGCATTTAAATCTATATCTAAATCATTATATTCAATTGTAAATGTACATTTCAATTTACTGGGGCCACGTACAGTCTCTAAAAATTCCAGAAAAATATTTTCTAGCTTCGTATTGACGATACGGTCCTAACAAAACTAATTTCGTCGAATTCTGAGACCGTTTGAAAAATGGCCATTTTCCAGTCGATTAAAATCAACTGAAACTAATCAAACGCGTTTTCCTTTGCCACGCTCACATATTGATTCGAAAAATTATGAAATTTGGAATCTAGCAATAATTTGACACTGCGGACCCAACAAAACTGGTTTCGTCGAAATCCGAGGTCATCTGCAAAATTGCTATTTTTAAGGGCCTTATATATATAAAAATATATATAAATTCCACAGCGACTATTTCTAATTTTAAACTGGACATATCTTATCATTTCTAAGATGAAATCTCAGTTTGTTAACTTCGTTACAAAGATATAGTTATACAGATTCAAATATTTCTTGTTTCGTTCAATTCTGACTTATATTGAATTCTGTATATTCCTTTGAAATTAGAAATCGAATTTTCGAACTACCGCGCCATTTTCTATTCTATTTATAATTATATATAAATATTTATATTCTAACGACGACGTATATAATATATACGTTCTAATTCCATTCAAAATAAATTTCTCGTTGATTTTATTTAAAATAATTCATTTTAAATAAACAAAATTCGATAAAATTGCCAAAACAAAAATTTCAAACTGGCTCGCATTTTACGGGTTGTTACACCCATATTCCATTTACTACCTGGTTCAAAACACGGTTTCAATATCATATCTTCTCTTGCAAATCTTATTTCAAAAATTCACACTTTTACTTAATTTAACTATTAAGTAATCCTTATTTAACCGTCTTTATTAACTTTACATTCTTTGAAACATTATATACTTGTCTTAATTCTATTATAAATAGAATTCCCTTATAAACTTCTGATAAGTTTATTTCAAACCCATTTGGTTATATTTCGATTAAACCTCATTTACTATTTAATATCGTGAATTTAGATCGCATCGTAATAACTTACTCGCCTTACCATTTGAATTCCAACTTGATTTCCATTTTGATTTTCATACCTACATCAGTCCCTAACCGTAAATCGGTAAGAAAATAATTTCCCAAATATCAACCCCGAAGGACGAAACCAACATCAGATCAATATTCAGGAAATCATTCAACTTAACCGATTTCCAGTTAGGTTCCAATTCTTAAATTTCAAAGCTTGGATTTTTATTTCATCCACAAACGATTTTTAATAACTTGTTCCCTTAATATCTTTAATAAAACTTGGGTTTATATAACTCTGTTCAACTTGGATTTTATAAATCCAATCAAATAGAATTTCAATAAGAATTAAATTAAAAGTTGAATTTAATTTAAACTGTATTATTATTACTATTATTTGATTTAATTTCATTTAATTATAAATATGACTTTTTAACCTCCGTAACATTTTGAATCCCAGGGTTTACTTGATTATTATTAAATAATAATCCAATATAACCATTTATTAAAAATAAATTTGGTTTCCTTCTCCATTAAATTAGTAAACTAATTTAATATTCAATTTTGTTGACTCAGTGGACTCAATCAATTCGAACATGATTAATTCGTTAATCAGTTTCACTTCGTCTTTCCTTTTAAATTAATTAAAAATGTAATTAATTTAAATAAATCTCATTTACTTGATTATTATTATTAAAATAATATTCACTTTCAATATAATCTCATTTGCTTCTAAAGACTTAATGACATACGAATTTTCATAATAAAACCATTCAGTAATTTACTTTAAAACTTTAAATAATAAATAATAAACATTTATTTCCCTTATTATAAACTTCCTTTAAAAATAATATATTTTAAAATCCATCCTCAGTTATAATTAAAATTTATACCTTCATTTTATCAGTTCTCCTGACGGAAAATCAATTTTTATATAAATAGTGTATATTTTGGGGACACCTACTTTTAATTTCCCAACCAATATTATCCATTGGTTAATACCAGACAAATGTTGAATTTTGATTCAACAAATCAATAATCAGTTCAATAATCCTATCATATTTGTCAAACAGTTCATATAATGATAATATGGAAATAAACAATAAATTTGATGGTAACATGAATAATAGATTCAACTAAATTCAAGCATCCAATGTACGTTTATATTATTATAAACGTAACCAACAAGGTAAGTTACCTCTACTGGAATTAATCGTTAAAATTGACTATTGGTTTTGATTGAATTAAACGAATGTTTAATTTAAACAAGTTATATCATATATCAACATATATTCAAACAATTAATAAATAAATCCACAACTAGCAACCATAACATACAAACAATAAACCCGACTTATAATAATTATAAGTGGGATAACTATGTGAGTTGAGCTCACCTTGGGTTCCCATTCGTTGTCAAAACATTTCTCTTTATAAGCACCCAGCTGCGTTCAAATTTGTCCGTTCAAATTCCATAATATTACATCTGGTTCCATTCCAACGACCCTGGTTTTATTACATTCTGTTCATATACGAGAATGTTATGCAAAAATTATAGTTCATATTATTAATCTTAAATTAATTAAACGTTAATTAATATTTATCTTATCCTAATTATATGGTTAAAACTAGTTGGTGAGGCACATCCTTAGATTGGGGCTGGTATGAAATAGCTACTGATGAATTAAAGATTGAAAAGAAACGTTAAGAATGAATGAAGATGGGAGGCACTTGGCATCATTTCTTTTCATGTGAAAGATATTATAATATTACCTGCTATTTATTTCCAATGCCACCATAGCCTCTTTGATCCATTTCTTTCTTTGTTTCTCTTGAAAAAATAACGTGATTTCCGCTTCTTAATTTCATTTTTTTTAAAACTTGGACCAAATCCCAACGAATACTAAACGTAATCAACACTCCCCTTCTATTTCACATACAACTTCTCCTTCTCTTCGTAAATAACCTGCTACAGGTTGTTTTCTTTTCCATCCGATATGTTTGCTCCCCACATTTTAACCTTCTTTCGCTGTTCCTCTTTTTATATATTTTTTATATTGTTAATGGCCCGAAGCCCATTTGCTTTTATTCAGCCCACCCGCCCCTGTGCATAACCTGCTTCCTCAACTACTTCATTGGACAAGCAAGGAAATATGCTACAGGTAATCATTCCCATGGCCGCAACATTCCTTACATCACTCCTCCTGACACAGCACTGAATTGTATTCAACCTTCCCATTTTCCTCCTGTTCTTCATTCGAATGGATCCCGACAGCTACATCCTTCTTTACGTTTTCTTCCCCCATCCCATCTTTTCATTCTTCAACTCTTCACTTTTGTTTTTGCTTTCAAAAAACACGGCAATCCTCTCATCTCACCGTTGTACCACCAATGACTTCCTGATACCCAGACTCCACCCAAACGCCACCTATCCTCAACGATGACTATGCCTCCTCGTTGTAAACCGCGTCATCGCACTTCCAGTGACTACAGTAAAGTAGCGTACCATCTCGCATCCGGGTCTCACAAAAAAAAAATCATACGAGTATAAATTCACTTCACCAACTCGACTCCATTACTCGCTTGCCACTCTGATGCTTAAGTCACTTCAAAACGACAGCCCGAGTTGCATGGCAGTCTCATTGTATCGACGAGAGAAGAAAGAAAACAAAATTCAAACATCTGGAAATTTCACCACTTCGAAGCTCATGTCAAGGAGACAGCAAGAAAATTGCTTTTTAGATTTAAGAGTTTGAAAATTGAATTGTTTTAATTTATTCGTTGATAGAAAATACAGTCCTTTCTATTTCTGGAAGATGAAGGAAAGAATGGAGCAATGCAGTTTTATATAGAAGAGACAGTGTGGACAGCAAGCTTTAAGGGGTAGGTTTGCAGAATAATGTAAGTAGCTGTATAGTGTGGGGCGTTCTCGAAATAAGCCTTCCTCCTCACGGTTTGTAAGTAGTTTGGAGCGCAAGGAAGTATAATAGTTTGGGGCGCAAGTTCTCTATGGCGGCAGAGATTTTTAAGAAAATTAAATAATATTTTATTATATCCGTATATTAATTACCTTACCATTGTTTTAATTTTGTATGGTCATACACGAACACCAAATATAACGAAACTAGGCACACTGCTATGTTTCGACATTCCGGATCCAACGAGATTAATTTTGTTAAATTCCGACTCCGTTTGCACAACGGTTTTGTTTCAATTCCAATTATATTCATTGGTTCGCATTTAGGATTTCATCTATCAGCAAAACAACTCCAATTGGCTCCAAACTGGACATCTAGCAATAATTAGCCATACACATTCCAATAAAATTCGTTTCATCGGAAACAAAGGTCATTTGAAAAATAGTTATTTTTAAGGCTTACATACAATCGATTAAATATTAAATAAATTTTGAAACCGCAATAATAAATTATTATTTCCAATTATAGCCAAATGGAATACTGTCCTACATCGAATTAACTAATATCGAAATTATAATTCAATATTAAGAATTCAAATCAAACAACATCTGAATTGTATAGAAATTCCTTTTAAATTATATTAAATAAACGTTATCGTTTATTAACGATTTCCCTTGCGATTATTTTAAATTTTGATTTGGACATAACTTACAATCTATAAGCTCAAATATAAATAATTTTTTTCATTAAAAAAACTATAATCAAATAGATCATAATGTTTTCTTATTTCATAGAAATACGACTTATATCGAATTTTGTATATTCAGTAGAAGTTCTAAGCTAAATATTACGAACTACCGCGCCATTTCGAACTCGTTTTGAAATTAAATATAAATTTAACATTCAATCGCCGTTTAATAAATAAATTGTATGTTAAAATCCATAATTGTTCCAAATATAATATTTAAACGAGTTTAAATATTCAATTCAAATAGCCAAAAAATCTGGGTCGTTACAAATCTTCTCTGAAGTTTCTCTAATCATCTCAGGTCTAAGTAGAAGCCTAACTTTAGACTCCCACTAACAAGTCGGTGGTCTACAAGGTCGTCCATACAATGCCTCGAAGGGTGCCATGCTAATACTAGCTTGATAACTGTTATTGTAGGCAAACTCTACCAAAGGAAGATGCTCCTCCCAAGTCCGTCCGACGTCTAGGATACACAGTCTTAAAAGATCCTCAAGAAATCTATTCACCGTTTCCGTCTGCCCATCAATTTGTGGGTGATAAGCGGTGCTCAAACATAACTGTGTACCTAATGCCTCCTTCAAACTCCTCCAAAACTCACTAGTGAATACGGGGTCATGATCACTCACTATACTAAAAGGTACTCCATGTAGACGAACTATCTCACGAAGATAAACTGCTGCCAACCATGATGTCGTCCTCTTACTCTTAACACGAATGAAATGAGCACTCTTAGTAAGCATGTCAACTATAACCCAAATACTGGTGTTGCCTTTCCTCGATCTAGGCAAACCATCAATTAAATCCAAAGAGATGCTCTCCCACTTCCACTGTGGACCTCCAAAAGATGAAGTAAACTATCGGGCTTCTTTTGCTCAGCTTTGACTTACTGGAAAATCAAATACCAAGGAAAAACTCTGCTATATCTTTCTTTATTCCAGCCCAAAAGAAAACCCACTTCATATCTCTATACATCTTATCACCGCTTGGATGGATAGTCATCCTAGAACGATGGGCTTCCTCAAGGACTGTCTTCAACAGACTCCCAACTCGGGGAACACAAAGCCTTCCATCTCGTTGTTACCACCCTTTATCATCTGTGGAATATCAACTGAGGTAACTAGAAATCTCCCCTCTACTGAGCCTATCGAAGATGTCTGCTATCTGTGGGTCCTCTCGCTGCGAAGTTCCTATTTGATCCATAAGAGTTGGTCGCACCTCTAAGGATGCCAACAACCGGGTATAAAATCCGTAGATGGCCTAAAATCAAAGGTCGATATATATTCCAAGCTCTGCCTCTCTACGAATAGTGGACTCGAAGTCATCCTATGCCTACTCGGTGTGTCCGCCACTACATCACCCTTGCCATGGGTATAAGCAATCTCTAAATCATAAGACACTAGGAACTCCATCCATCTCTGTTGCCTCAAGTCGAGATCCATCTGTGAGAACAAGTACTTGAGAGATTTACGATCGGTATACAACTCGAACTTCTCTCAAAGTAGATAATGATGCCAAGTCTTAAGTGCGAATACTATGGCAGCCAACTCTAAGTCATGGGTATGGTAGTTCTTCTCAAGAATTCTTAACTGTCTACCACCATAACATACTACCCTTCCTTCTTGTGTCAAACCAACACCAAGACCAGTACCACATGCATTGGTGTATACTATGAACACTTTGTTCCCATTAGGAAGAGTCAAGATTAGGGTTGTTGTCAGAGCCATCTTTAATCGCTGAAAAGCATCCTCACAGTCAACACCCAAGAAAATTGTAACGACCCAGAAAATCTGAACCAATTTAAAAATTTTAAATTGGCTATTTTAGTGGATTTTAAATATTTAAAATAAATATTTTAAATAATAGCGATGGAAAGTAAGTTTGGATCGACATTTGAAAACGAATATAATTAATTCTAATTATAAACAAGGCCTGAAATGGCGCGGTAGTTTCAAAATTTGAATTCAAACTTTGACTGACTGTACCAGGTGCAAAAAAAAAACGGATTTGAGTGAAACAAAAAATATTTAAATCTGTTAGTGAATACCTTTCTAACGAATCTGAAAAATCGAAGTTTCATAGCGGAAAGCAAAAGTTATGGCCAAATGAATTTTCAGAAAGGTCGCTATGGAATTTTTATAGCCCGTGAAAATGGCCATTTTGCAAACGACCTCAGAATTCAACGAAACCACTTTTGTTGGATCCGAGATGTGAAGTTATTGCTAGGTTTCAAATTTCATAATTTTTGAAGTTAATATGTGAGCGTGGCAAAGGAAAATGTGTTTTGGTCAAATATAGTTAAATTGGATCGACCAGAAACGGGCCATTTTTCAAACGGTCTCAGAATTCGACGAAACTAGTTTTGTTGGGACCGTATCGTCAAAACATAGCTGGATTTATTTTTCTGGAATTTTTCGAATCAGTTTGTGGCCCTGGCAAATTGAAATGTACGTTCAAATCTAATATTGAAAGTTTTATATTTTAATTTGAAGGAAAAATGACTCAAACAGTCAAATGGGCCTACGAAACATATCCCATTGTGTTCGGAATGAGGGTAAAACACTAGGGACGACAGTCGTTGGGTTTGGATTGAAGTTAGTATGTGACGAGGAGTATTTTGAATTTTTAAAAATAAATAAATATAAAAAAATCCCTCAGCCAATCAGAACTCGACAAATCATTTTTCTTCCCCGATACCCCCAGTGCACGGCGGAAAGGCTTTAAATCTTTCCTCCCTCATAACTTTTGATTCTCTCAGTGAAATTTAGTGATTCAAAAGGGGATTTTGAAGAGATTTTTACGATCTACAAATCCATACAAAAGTGGTATTTTTTCGTTGCCTGAATTGGGAGATTCGCCGCGCCAAAGAACCCGACTTTCAACCACCGCCGTGGGCAGCTCCGACCGCCGAGTTCGACCCCCTCCCAGGCGATCACGCGCCACTTCAAGCTCTTCGACGTGGCGTAGGTGGTTCGGTCTCAAGCCGTACAGATTTGACGAAAACCCAAAACCTAGTTTTGAAGTTTTTTTGAGAGGTACGGCTGTATATAATTTCAACTGTTTAATAGCAGTTTAAAGCGCTACCGTTTTTGATTTCACTGTAAAAATCATATCTTTTTCGTTTCTTGACGAAATTCAGTGAAACAAGAGACAGTGGACTCATGTGACGTCTTCTACATTCTAGAAGAGACCGCATATTTTTCTGAGCCTTCTGCAATTTTTAGTGGAGTGGAACCCAAGGTGAGATTTCTAAATTATAAACGATATGGAAAACGACGATGTATAATTATATAGTCGACGCATGAGTTATATAAGCGTTGCACACCTCTTGTATAAGCGTTGTATAAGTTGTATGTTCGATATATAAATTGTATATGCATTGTAAAAATTATATATGTGTTGAAATAGAAGTGAAATGCTTATATATATGTATATATATATATATATATATATATATATATATATATATATATATATATATATACGCCCCTCATCCACAAACCATGGACGATATTTTTTGGTTATGATTGGTGTGAAAATTGGTTGATTACGAATGGTTGATTAGAATTGTTTGTGGTTGAAAAATACCCGTTTGTGGTTGAGAAATATTTGGTTGAAACCACATAGGATTAGTTTGTGGAAATGAAAAAATATACATGCCGCCAGCGTGCGAACTAGATGCATGATTCCCCATTGTCTAAAGCTGCGAGGCTTTAAGGTAGAGCGAGGAGCTGTACTAGGGACGGTCCCCGTTTTAACTACCCTGCCGTTATGCTGCCGAAATTTTGAAAAATATTCATGTGTTAGAATTATTTTCCTGTGTTGAAACTATATTCATGTGTTGAATGGAATTCATATTTTGAACAAAATTGTTTTATAATAAAAATCATATTTTTATTACCTATATGAACTATATAAAATAATCTCGTTTTGAAATAAATTGTTTTATAATAAAAATCATATTTTTATTACCTATATGAACTATATAAAATAATCTCGTTTTGAAATAAATTGTTTTATAATAAAAATCATATTTTTATTACCTATATGAACTATAAAAAAAATCGTGTTTTGAAATAACTTGTTTTACAATAAAAATCACATTTTTACTGTACACATGAGTTGTTAAAAATAGTGAAGTGTCGAAGTGAATGTTTGTTGGATAAAAATATCATTTTTATCAAATGTATGAGAAAAATATAGCTTTGGAATCGAAGAATCGATATATATATATATATATATATAAAGGGAATTGAAATATATCGAAAAACGAAGCTGCAGTTCGTGTTTTGAAACCGTGATTTCAAACGATTAGTGCGGGAGATCCGACCGTCGGATTTTCCCGAAACCGCAACCGTTGGGTTCGCTTTGGAAATATCTTTCCAACGCCACCAACATTGTAAAATTCCAACGGTTGGATTGTCTGGAATGTTTAATTCAAATCTGAAGAAAAACAACACCAGAATCGATTATATATATATATATATAAATATAATTATATTAAATCGAATAACGATGCTGCAGTTCGTATTTTGAAATCGAAACTTCAAACGATTATACCGGGAGATCCGACCTTCGGATTTTCCCAAAACTGGAACCGTTGGATTCGTTTTGAAAAGATCTTTCTAATGATGTAAATTTTGTGAAGATCCAATGGTTAGATTTTCAAATATGTGTAAATCAAATCTGAAGAAAAACAGCGCGACGGCCGCGTTATGGCCCGAAGCGTCGTTTTGAATAAATTGGCCATTTTAAAATAAATAAAAATAGCGATAAATCGTTATAAAATATTATAAATGATATGGATGTGAAATTTAGAAACTAACTGAAGGTTAGCTAAGTCGAATGGTTTCCTGGGTGTTGATCTGATGTTGGTTTCGACCTTCGGGGTTAATATTTGGGAAATCGTTCTCTTACTGATTTACGGTTAGCGACTAATGAATTTAAATGATGCGTATGTGTGTTTGTGTTGCATTTGTTTATTATATACGTAAATTGCTCAAAAAGACCGGGTTTATCCCATTCTGAATAACTGAATCGACGATTAGAAATCGAAGATGAAGACGGTGGTTGAAGACCGGAAATCTTCACCTCGTTTGGATGGTAACTGATGTCCTGATTGGGAGGCATCCCGAAATATGGATAATGAGAGGTGATCGTCCAGACGTACGTGGAGATCGATGGGTTTGCGAGGTATATAGTGCCTCCGGTTTCGTTCATACCCAGAACGGACTTGTAAATGGACTGTGTGTCTGACATTGGATTTTATTCTGTGTTGATTGATCTTTATTAAATATACATCTGTTTGGCGGCGGAGAATTTATTCTTTTGCTTAACGCCCTTCTCTGAAATGCATGAGCTCAGAGGTTGTATATTGATGGACATCAGTCGCATGGCATGAATTTCTAGTGTGGCATGCCTAAGTGGCAAATGATCAGGGCTTCTGTTGAAAAGCAAAGTCTTGTGGTGATGATCAAAGCACCGCCTGTGTGGCGTAGCTTTGTGTATAATGTGAATTCGCGAACTTCACACCCCAGTTTGAACTAGAAACAGGAGAAGGACCTCAGGGAGGGCATGCGTTTCTTTCTAGCTAGGAGTTGTGTCAGTGCTTTTACATGGCCTGACATTTTACTTATGTGGATGATGGATAGCGAGGCGCCTCGGATATATCGGTCGATCCGGGACCGATGGAGCCATTCGTTGGATCATTTACGCCCCATAGGGCGGGGAAACGTAGTGTTCAGGCATAATAATCCAAATCGGTGGACCGGCCCTGTCGCTCCAAGGGGCAGTTGTGGATTTTCCGGAGACATGGGCTAGATTGTCTCGAAGTCGGTAAGGACTATCTTTTGCCTTGGTTCATGAAATAAATCCAATTTCCAAATACGTGACCGTGCGGTTTTGATTATATACCAACATATGGCGACATAGTGGTATGGGGAATTAATGCCGTCTATGATTGAAAGTTATGATTTGAAATTGTTTTTGAAACATATAAACACTAGTAATAGTATTAAATGCTTTAGTTTTATTCGTATCAAGCATATTTTGGCCGTTATAAGGTAAAAACTCTATCCTTCGGTTTGCGTTGCATTGTGTGATGGCAACTGAGTCTTATAATGGCTTCATTTTTATAAAAAGCATTGTGATGTTTAAAAGAATTATTTGTTTTAAAGCACTGGCAATCCAATGGAGTAAACCCGTTCCACGAAAGTGGCGTGGTCCTGTGATTAGCCATATTATGAATGTGTTGAGTAGATTTCTCATACCAGTCCCATGACTGACTCGTAGTTTGTTTCACTTTCAAATTCGGGTGCCCCCTTTTTCTACACAGGCAGCCTTGTATTCAGGTTTTTAGCTGGCTTTTTGGATAGCTGGAGCTGAAGATGGATTCCATCATTTATCTCTTTTTATGCTTTTCAGCTCCTATTGTACATTATGTTTGTTTTCCGCTGTAGACATTTATGTATAGCTGAACTGTATTTGTACTAAGTACGATCCTGTATACTGTGTAACTCTGATGATTACGTTTATCCAGTGTATTCTATTGTTCATTATCTGGTGTATTTATTATTCTGTTCTGCTATTATCTGTTTATGTGTTATATTCCGAAGATTACCCTTGCCTCCGTCAGTACGGGGTTCGGGATCGTCTCATTTTGGTATCAGAGCTTTGGTTAAGCTTAGTGCTGGAATATAACATATTAACGAACTCGTCAGAAATAGAACCAGCAGTGTTCTAGGACGGGTAACTCATTACAGATAGGATTAGTAATATCCTAGTATGAGTAACAGAATGAAATAACACCTTGATAGACACATTTACATTCAAGTATTTGTCTCTATATTTTGAAATATCTTTTTTGTTGACCTGACACTTTGTCTGCTAATTGCAGACGCTCTAGAAAATGAGTGCCAGAAAAAGAAGAAGTAATATTGACCCGGATATTGAAGCCCTATTTATGAAATATAGAAATCTGGGTGGAAAGCCGTTCTCGGGCGAAGAATCTATTATGAGAACACAAGCTTGGATTTGTTCGGCTGAGAAAATCTTCGAAGGATTAAAGCTGAGGGATGACCAGAAAAGATTACTGGCCTCCTGGGCACTCAAAGACGAAGCTTTGTTCTGGTGGGATTCGGTTATCAAGGATAATCCAGAGGGTGATATCACCTGGGATAGATTCAAAGTGATTTTCCTGGAAAGATTTACTCCTCCTGAAGCGATTGAGCGACTATGTGATGAATTTTCTAATTTGATACAAGGATATATGACCATTGTAACACCCCACGTCCAATAATGTCACTAACAAAGGGAATGCATTAACTTCCATGGAGGTTATAAGTGAATATAGAACAGAAAAATTACAACAAGACAGATAATAAGTAGTACTTGGAAATCTAAAACTTCATTTTATTGCAGCGGAAATTAAACATGTTTATTACATCATAAAAACCATAAATCAGAGTCAATTACAATATCCATCTTACTAAAATAAAATACATAATCACATTACACAAATAGCCATTAAAGAAGATAACGAGCTGGACTTTACTTCAACGGTCCAAGCTTTCCAAGAGAGATAAAGCAATCCAATCAAACTCCACTAGAGCTGGGCCCAACCTGAGGACCTGGAGGGGGAAAAGGATAGAAATGGAGGGGGTCAGACATAAAGTCTGGCGAGTATGATAATTCTAACAATACCATTATCAAAATAACTAGACTAAGGCATAAGCTGGAAGAAAAGTAAATGTCTATGAACTGTTAGGTATGAAAGAGCAGATAAAGATAACGTTTAAGATAACGTTAAAGATAACGTCAAAGGCACACCTAATTACTAACGAATAATTACTTCACTGCACCCCACATTACTACACTGCACCGCACCAGTCACCCTAAAGGTTGATCCCACTTGCTTCACACAGAAACTATATAAATAGCCTTACGTACACCTAGCTGACTACATAGGTGCCGTCTACCCCTATCTCCACTAGGTGTACCCCACTACCCACTTTCGATCGGCTCCCTACTCGTAGATACCTGTGCTGGCCCCACAGTGGGGTGTATCACTCCCCTAAAGTGGCAACCCGATACAACTTGAGAATGCACGGCTTATACCTACACGATGCAACAACGTCTTACCTACCAGCCCGGGTCCACACACGCATATGAAACCCGTTGGACTAGCGTTGCCACCGCTCCCCATTTTGGCCTCTTATAGTCAAACCCAGCATGCGTGTCCCGTCCTCGACTTGGGTCGAGCCCACAAAGATACATTTGGGATACTGGTTGAAATGGGCCCCCACAAGCTACCCACCTAAGCTTGTTCACTAGTACATCCCACTTAACCCTCTTAGTCATGTTCATTTACATGTGTGTTTGGTTAAGTCTTACTAATCGTATTTCACATGCCACAAAGGGCACCCACTAGATTCCTCATGCCACCCAAGGCACCTACTTAACCCTCATGTCCCACCTTACATGTTTATCTGGTTAAGTATTTCTTAATTCATTCAGGCCATAACCTCATAAAGACCTCTCACATTAGACTGGCATTTATGGCAGCTGGATTTGCCGGGCGGGTCCGGGCAGTCTTACACCATAAAAGAGTCTAACCTCATGTCTTTACAACTGTTATGCTTTAGTTTAGGCCTAGGACCTCTCACATTGGGCTGACATTTGTGACCACTGGATATGTCGGGCGGGTCCGGGCAGGTTTACGTCACAAACGAGTCCAACCTCGTGTCCTAAGCATTGATTATCACTTATAATCTTTTACCCCAGTTTTAATAATTCCCTATACAAATTATTAATTAAGTCCATAATTGACTCAATTATGGCCATCCATTCATGGCATGCAAAATCATATCAATTGCACCCCAACTTCTTTATATTAAATCCTTAATATTACCCCTACCCCACGTTTATACGTTCGCTTATTCAACGCAGAATATACGTTAGACTCGAATAGTCTAACTCATAGCACAAAAATAAATTATCACAACATATAGACAATTAAAATGAATCTAATCATAATAGGGGTGAAACTTTCATAAACTACACATGTTAAGGATCTAAAGGTGTCAACTTGTTAAATGTCACAATTTACATAATATGATCATAACCCAAATTTATGTATAAACTTGCATATGGGGTTTTAGGCAACATAATGATGGTGTGAACTAGCATAGAATTTCACATATGTCATAGCATAATTCTAGATGTCATAATAGATGTCATGGCATATGTTCATAACTTTTACTAATCAACCTAAACTTGCATATGTAATTTGTCATATAGATCAACATAGCCCAAACATAATGATTTGATTAACAAGAACTAATTAACATAGATAGTAACACCATGGCTTTTTAACATGTATGATTCATCACAACTTAGCATAGAAACTCTCAACATACATAACATCATCATAGAATGATTTACAACACATAGGATATCATCAACACATAGCATAGGATTTATAACATACATGATAGTATAAGGTTTACAACAACATATATGACAATTCACATCTTCTACTCATAATCCATTCATATCTTAATCTAATTAATTTAATAATAATCTTGTTAAGATCATCATACTCACAATTAGAGAAGAAAAGAGAGTCTAGATTTGCTTTAGAGTTGAGTAGAATTAGGTTTTGATTAGCTTTTCTTCCTTCTTAGTTGGCGGCGGCTCCACTGAGTTCCATGGCGGCAGTATGACGGTAGCTATTCTATTTTTCATGTGAATTAGAGTGAGAGACTACCTAGGTATTTATAGAGTTTAGGATTTATTTAGACCGTCAGATCAACTCAGAACTAACCTGAACCGTTTAATTTGCCAACTCAGCCCTAAAGACACATCAGTAGCTCAAGATTGGGCTCAGTCAAAACCCTAGCCGACTGACTAGGTCGACACCCAGGTCGACACTATAGTCGACCTGGGGGGGGGGGAGGTCGACATTAGTGTCAACTCCCCAGTCGTCCTGCCTGGGCGGGAATTTTCCCGCCCAGCCCGCTTCTGCACTTTCAATTTGAATTTTTAAATTTTCCTGCGAGCTGTTTTGAATTTTCTGAAACTTCCGATGGCCATAACTTCTTCATACGAAGTCCAATTCACGCAAACTCGGACTCTATTTCAACCAGAATTCCGAGATGAACACAATGGCGCAACTCGTTTCCCACAATTCTCACGTCTGAGATTAGTTATTCTTTAATTTGTGAATTTTAATATTAATAGAACTACGGGGTGTTACATTCTCCCCTCCTTAAAGGATTTCGACCCCGAAATCTTCAAGTTAAGAAGAATGTATATCCTAACATCCAATCGTCCATCTACTCAACCATCAAACACAGACATCCATTGTCCTTATAGACTTCTAATGCTATATGAACATATGCAAGAAGTGTGTGTATATGTTCCTTATATATTGCAAAATCAGGCGGTCCACCGATTCAGTTGACCTCCTTAATGCAAATCATGATAGTGCCATGCGTCCATTATGTGTGCAAAAGTTCCCTAATGCTACATATTATCTCTATATGCGTGCACAATTATCATCAAAATGCAGCATCCATATGATAAACAATCATCATACATCCATTTTACTAAATACATCCATTTATATGCAATATGCAGTATGAAGTGACTGAGCCGATCTAGTGCCTAATAGTGTGTGTCTATGCGTCCACGAGCAACCACTAGCAAACATTTGCATCCACTTTGCATCCATCATACATAACATGTCTCAAACACATGTTTCAACCATAGGATTATCCTAACTAAAGGTCAAGAATACTAGCGAGAGGATACTCTAAAGGTAAGATAAGTACAAGATAAGCGATAAAGGAGAAATTAAAGGACATGCCCTCAAAAAGAAAAGGGTACAACGAACGCATCTTCTCTTCCGTCTCCCAAGTAGCGTTGCTCTCATCATCTCCCCATTGTACTTTGACTAGTCTGACCTCTCGATTTATCATCTTCTTGATCTCTGACCAAAGAATGCGCGTAGGAGCTCGCCGAATCGTCGCATTACGCTCGATCTCCACCTCTCTAAGCAAGCTCGGCTCTACTACTTCCGCGGTCTCGTGCAAGCACTTCCTCAAATGTGACACATGGAATACATCATGTATACCACTAAGTCTCTCAGGAAACTCCACTTTATACGCCATCCGTCCAATCTTCTCCTTAATAGGAAACGGCCCTACGAACCTTGGTGCTAATTTCCCAACGGACCCAAAGCGAACAACGTTCCATAATGGAGACACTTTGATAAAGACCATGTCCCCAACTTCAAACTCAAGATCTGTCCTCCTCTTATCCGCATAAGATTTCTGCCTATCTTGCGCTGCTTTCATCCTCCTTCGAATCAAGTCGATCTTCTCCGAAGTCTCTCTAATCATATCGGGCCCAAGCAAGATCTTATCCGTAGATTCCCACTAACATGTAGGTGAACGACAAGGTCGTCCATAAAGAGCTTCGAAAGGTGCCATGCCAATGCTGGATTGAAAGCTATTATTATATGCGAACTCCACCAATGGAAGATGCTCTTCCCATGTACCCCCAAAGTCTAGGATACATAGCCTCAAAAGATCCTCTAGAATGCGATTCACCCTCTCAGTCTGGCCGTCCGTCTGAGGATGATATGCGGTGTTCAAACATAACTGAGTCCCTACCGCCTCTTGTAAGCTTCTCCAAAATTCGCTAGTGAAAATAGGATCGCGGTCGCTCACTATGCTAGAAGGAACACCGTGCAAACGAACTATCTCTCGGACGTATACAGAAGCTAACCATGGAGCAGTCCTCTTACTCTTCACGGGAATAAAATGGGCGCTCTTAGTAAGTCTGTCTACTATAACCCAAATTCCCGTATTACCCTTGATCTTGGTAATCCATCCACAAAATCCATCGAGATGCTTTCCCATTTCCATAGTGGAACCTCCAATGGGTGAAGCAACCCACCGGGTTTCTTTTGCTCCGCTTTTACTTGTTGGCACACTAAGCATCTAGCGACATACTCGGCCACGTCTTTCTTCATGCCGACCCAAAAGTAAACTCTCTTCATGTCTTTGTACAACTTGTCCCCGCCGGGATGAATGGTCATCTTCGAACGATGTGCATCGTCAAGAATGGTCTTCCTTAGGTCCTCGTCTTTTGGTACGCAAAGTCTACCGTCCCTACGTAACCAACCCTTATCATCTAGGGTATACCTACGGAGATGGCTTGATGACTCCCCTCCTTTGAGCTTTTCTACTAACTCAACCAACTGTGGGTCGTCTCGCTGTGCCTCGCCAATCCGTCCCAAAAGCGTAGGTCTGACCTCTAGCAAACCGGGTACAAAGTCAACGGAAGGTCTAAAGTCAAACATCGAAATGAATTCTAAGCTTCGCCGCTCAACAAACAAAGGACTTAAGGAAAATCTTTTTCTACTTAAGGCATCGGCCACTACGTTACACTTGCCAGGGGTATATGTTATCTCGAAGTCGTAGGATGCTAAGAACTCCATCCACCTTTGTTGCCTTAAGTTCAAGTCCTTCTGAGAGAATAAGTATTTTAACGATTTGTGGTCAGTGAATAATTCGAATTTCTCGCCAAGAAGATAATGACGCCAAGACTTAAGCGCGAAAACAATAGTAGCCAACTCTATGTCATGTCTAGGGTAATTTTTCTCATGCGCTCTCAACTGCCTTCCACCATAGGCTATTACCCTTCCCTCTTGCATTAAGACTGCGCCTAGTCCTGTCCCACAAGCGTCAGTATAAACGGTAAATGGCTTACTCCCGTCTGGCAGCACAAAGACTGGGGCTGAGGTCAAAGCTCTCTTCAAACGTTGGAACGCATCTTCAAAATCTACGTCCCATGTGAAAACTAGGTTCTTCTTCGTCAAGCGTGTCAATGGAGCTGATATCTTTGCAAAGTCTTTGATAAACTTCCTATAGTAGCCAGCCAACCCCAAGAAACTTCTTACTTCGGTAGCATTTTTAGGGACCTTCCAATCTTGGATGGCCACCATCTTCGCGGGATCCACAACTATCCCTTCCTTGGAAACCACGTGCCCTAAGAATCGTACTTCCTTCCTCCAGAAGTGACATTTAGAAAATTTAGCTTTAAGATTATACGCTCATAGGGCCTCCAACACTTCCCTAAGATGTAGGGCATGCTCTTCTTCATTCTTAGAAAAGATCAAGATGTCGTCTACAAAGACTACCACGAATTTGTTAAGGTACTCCCTAAACACCCTACTCATCAAATCAACAAAGTATGCGGGGGCGTTTGTCAAACCAAAGGGCATCACTAGCCATTCATAGAAACCGTCCGGAGTCCTAAAGGCAGTCTTGTCAATGCTATCCTCAGCCACTCTCAACTGATGGAAACCAGTGGCTAAGTCCAATTGCGAAAACACTGAGGCGTCAACTAACTGATCGAAGAGATCGTCAATCCTTGGCAGTGGGTGTCTGTTTTTCTTAGTAAGCTTATTAAGTTCTCTATAGTCCACACAAAGTCTAAGGGACCCATCCGCCTTCGTGGCAAATACTACTGGAGCACCCCACTCCGATATACTTCGTCTTATGAACCCCTTCTCAAGCAACTCCTTCACTTGCTTACCGAGTTCCCTCCTTTCACGTGGAGCCATGTGGCGTACTGGCAAAGATACTGGTTTCACATTATCCACAAGATATATTCGAAAATCTATCTCCCGCTTCGGAGGCAAGTCCTTCACCTCCTCAAACACATCCGAGTATTCTCGGACCACTCTAACAGATTGTAGATTTTCCTCAGACGCGTCAAGCGATTCTAAATAACTCAGCATAACGGAATCTATGGGATTACAAAAGATTTCGAGATTGTTGCCAAGGCGAGTCATGAGCCTAACTACTCTCCTCTCACAATCAAGAACGACCCCATTTCTGGATAACCAATCCATTCCTAAAATTAGCCCATAGCCCGTGAAGCCTAACACATAAGCATCACATCTAAACTCAACGCTAAGTATAGAAATTTTCAAATCCAAACACATCATGGACAAATAAGCTGAGCCCCCAATTGGATTCGAAACAACTAAGGGATCCTCTACTAAACTGGTGTTTAAGTGTAGTGATTCAACTAATGACGTAGAGATAAACGAATGCGATGCGCCCGAATCGAATAAGGTACGGACAGATGATCAAACAGAAAAACCAAGCTTTCAACAGAAATGGTTCTACCTCGATCTTGCAGCGGTGGGACCGCGGGAGCCTGAACTTGTCCCCTTGCCTGCCCTGGTGCCATAAGAGCCTGCACCTGTCCTCCCGAGGTAGCTCCTGCCCTCTGCCCCTTCTTTGGGCAGTCCTTCACTAGATGTCCCGCTGCGCCACAGTGAAAACAGCCAGTCTTCTTTTTCTTTCGGCAATCCTTGCTGAGATGGCCTGGTGTCCCACAGTTAAAGCATTTCTTCTTTCCCTTGCCATTATTGTCTTTACCACCCTTCTTGTTTTGCTGTTGTGGTTTCTTCTGATCCCCTTTCTTCTCGGGTGCCTTATCAGCTTTAGCGCCTTTCTCCTCGTGCATGAGTGCCATGTCTACAAGCTTCTCAAAGGTGGCCCCCATAGGGATGTGGGTCATAGCCAACCCTTGCAACGGTTCATTCAATCCATTAACGAACCTCAGAGCTTTATTCTCCGGCGTGTTCACTAAGTCCAAGCCAAACCTTGCTAACTGATTAAATTTGTTGACATATTCTTTCACTGATGAGCTTCCTTGCTTTAATGTCAAGAACCTTTCCATATATAGATTCTCTTTTGCCTTTGAGAGAAACTTCGCCTCAAACCTATGTCTGAAATCCACCCAAGAATCAACAGGACGCTCCCCATTAGTGACCTCCCACCAAAACGAGGCCTCTCCCTTCATTAACCAAGCTGCTAATTTGACTTTCCTCCCATCTTCTACTGCAAAGATTTCTAGCAATTCTTCCACCTCCCTAAGCCAATCTCTAGCTTCCACAAACGTTTCTGACCCTTGAAAAGGTTTTCCACCCATAGCCTTAAATTCCTTGCATGTCTTTGCAAAAGTATCTACACGAGGAGGAGGAGGAGGAATGGGTGCAACTGGTGGTGGAGGAACATTGGCCGGACCTGCGGTGGCCCTAGCCTCTAATAGCCTCCTATACCATCCTGGTATCATTACACCATCCGGAAGGTTAAGATCTTCAGCCATGCTGAAACAAAAAGGGAAAGATTCAAAATGGAGAATTCGAAAGATAAAGATATGGCTATTGGGGATTATGTTTTTCTTAAAAACTTTCCTCTTTAAAATCACTCATTAAGACATGTTTTTGAAAACACTTCATCCAAAAATAGTTTTTCTAAAAAAAAATTATCTGTTCTGGTAACCTTAAACTCTGATACCACGTGTAACACCCCACGTCCATTAATGTCACTCACAAAGGGAATGCATTAACTTCCATGGAGGTTATAAGTGAATATAGAACAGAAAAATTACAACAAGACAGATAATAAGTAGTACTTGGAAATCTAAAACTTCATTTTATTGCAGCGGAAATTAAACATGTTTATTACATCATAAAAACCATAAATCAGAGTCAAGTACAATATCCATCTTACTAAAACAAAATACATAATCCCATTACACAAATAGCCATTAAAGAAGATAACAAGCTGGACTTTACTTCAACGGTCCAAGCTTTCCAAGAGAGATAAAGCAATCCAATCAAACTCCACTAGAGTTGGGCCCAACCTGAAGACCTGGAGGGGGAAAAGGATAGAAATGGAGGGGGTCAGACATAAAGTCTGGCGAGTATGATAATTCTAACAATACCATTATCAAAATAACTAGACTAAGGCATAAGCTGGAAGACAAGTAAATGTCTATGAACTGTTAGGTATGGAAGAGCAGATAAAGATAACGTTTAAGATAACGTCAAAGGCACACCTAATTACTAACGAATAATTACTTCACTGCACCCCACATTACTACACTGCACCGCACCAGTCACCCTAAAGGTTGATCCCACTTGCTTCACACAGAAACTATATAAATAGCCTTACGTACCCCTAGCTGACTACATAGGTGCCGTCTGCCCCTATCTCCACTAGGTGTACCCCACTACCCACTTTCGATCGGCTCCCTACTCGTAGATACCCGTGCTGGCCCCACAGTGGGGTGTATCACTCCCCTAAAGTGGCAACCCGATACAACTTGAGAATGCACGGATTATACCTACACGATGCAACAACGTCTTACCTACCAGCCCGGGTCCACACACGCATATGAAACCCGTTGGACTTGCGTTGCCACCGCTCCCCGTTTTGGCCTCTTATAGTCAAACCCAGCATGCGTGTCCCGTCCTCGACTTGGGTCGAGCCTACAAAGATACGTTTGGGATACTGGTTGAAATGGGCCCCCACAAGCTACCCACCTAAGCTTGTTCACTAGTACATCCCACTTAACCCTCTTAGTCGTGTTCATTTACATGTGTGTTTGGTTAAGTATTACTAATCGTATTTCACATGCCACTAAGGGCACCCACTAGATTCCTCATGCCACCCAAGGCACCTACTTAACCCCCATGTCCCACCTTACATGTTTATCTGGTTAAGTATTTCTTAATTCATTCAGGCCATAACCTCATAAAGACGTCTCACATTAGACTGGCATTTATGGCAGCTGGATTTGCCGGGCGGGTCCGGGCAGTCTTACACCACAAAAGAGTCTAACCTCGTGTCTTTACAACTGTTATGCTTTAGTTTAGGCCTAGGACCTCTCACATTGGGCTGACATTTGTGACCACTGGATTTGCCGGGCGGGTCCGGGTAGGTTTACGTCACAAACGAGTCCAACCTCGTGTCCTAAGCATTGGTTATCACTTATAATCTTTTACCCCAGTTTTAATAATTCCCTATACAAATTATTAATTAAGTCCATAATTGACTCAATTATGGCCATCCATTCATGGCATGCAAAATCATATCAATTGCACCCCAACTTCTTTATATTAAATCCTTAATATTACCCCTACCCCACGTTTATACGTTCGCTTATTCAACGCAGAATATACGTTAGACTCGAATAGTCTAACTCATTGCACAAAAATAAATTATCACAACATACAGACAATTAAAATGAATATAATCATAATAGGGGTGAAACTTGCATAAACTACACATGTTAAGGATCTAAAGGTGTCAACTTGTTAAATGTCACAATTTACATGATATGATCATAACCCAAATTTATGTATAAACTTGCATATGGGGTTTTAGGCAACATAATGATGGTGTGAACTAGCATAGAATTTCACATATGTCATAGCATAATTCTAGATGTCATAATAGATGTCACGGCATATGTTCATAACTTTTACTAATCAACCTAAACTTGCATATGTGATTTGTCATATAGATCAACATAGCCCAAACATAATGATTTGATTAACATGAACTAATTAACATAGATAGTAACATCATGGCTTTTTAACATGTATGATTCATCACAACTTAGCATAGAAACTCTCAAGATACATAACATCATCATAGCATGATTTACAACATATAGGATATCATCACCACATAGCATAGGATTTATAACATATATGATAGTATAAGGTTTACAACAACATATATGACAATTCACATCATCTACTCATAATCCATTCATATCTTAATCTAATTAATTTAATAATAATCTTGTTAAGATCATCATACTCACAATTAGAGAAGAAACGAGAGTCTTGATTTGCTTTAGAGTTGAGTAGAATTAGGTTTTGATTAGCTTTTCTTCCTTCTTAGTTGGCGGCGGCTCCACTGAGTTCCATGGCGGCGGTATGACGGTAGCTATTCTATTTTTCATGTGAATTAGAGTGAGAGACTACCTAGGTATTTATAGAGTTTAGGATTTGTTTAGACCGTCAGATCAACTCAGAACTAACCTGGACCGTTTAATTTGCCAACTCAGCCCTAAAGGCACATTAGCAGCTCAAGATTGGGCTCAGTCAAAACCCTAGCCGACTGACCAGGTCGACACCCAGGTCGACACTATAGTCGACCTGGGGGGGGGGGGGGGAAGGAGGTCGACACTAGTGTCGACTCCCTAGTCGACCTGCCTGGGCGGGAATTTTCCCGCCCAGCCCGCTTCTGCACTTTCAGTTTGAATTTTTAAATTTTCCTACGAGCTGTTTTGAATTTTCTGAAACTTCCGATGGCCATAACTTCTTCATACGAAGTCCAATTCACGCAAACTCGGACTCTATTTCAACCAGAATTCTGAGACGAACAAAATGGGGCAACCCATTTCCCACAATTCTCACGTCTGAGATTAGTTATTCTTTAATTTGTGAATATTAATATTAACAGAACTACCGGGTGTTACAACCATTCCAGAATATCATAAGAAATTCAACGAACTTTCTCACTTTGCCCCTCATCTAATTCAAAATCCGAAGAGGAAGAATTTGAGATTTATTAACGGGCTTTAAAGGAAACACCAGAATAAAGTAATGGGGCATGTGAAGCTTCCTTTTTCAGAAATGATTTATATGGCTTATCAGTACGAAGATCTAGACAAGAAAGGTATGTAAAGCTACGAAGAGGAGGTTAGTTCTAGTAATAAAGTTGAGTCTAAAACTGATCGTCCTGAGGCTAGTACAATGTCTGAGGTCAATAAGAAGCCCAAAGTCAATCGGAAAAGGGCCAGATCCGAAAAAGAACCAGCAACGACTGCCATATGCAATAACTGCCATAAGAAAGGGCATTTGCAAGGAAATTGTAAATCCTCGAAGAAACGAAAGAATGATGGATTTAAGTCCGGCGAAAAGCTTCAGGAAAGTAGAGAATGCAATCTCTGCTGTTAGGCTGGTCATGTAAAGCAAGATTGTTGGCTATTAAAAAAGACCAAATAGGCTCAGGTAAATGAATTGGCAGAAACCTCAGCACCCTCAGATAGTCAGGGAAGGTTTGATGTTTTAGAAGGCATGCTTAATGTCAAAAATATTCTAGTTAAAGTACTGTTTGACACAGGCGCGTCACGAAGTGTAACACCCCACCTCCGCCAATGCCACTCTTGCAAGGACATTAGCTTTGGAGGGGCGTTAAACAAGGTAAACATGCATGCAGATATCACAAGACAAAACATATAAGTAAAACAGAGTAGTAAAGCAGCGGATAAAACTTAGCATTTCAAAACCACAGTCATGTTACAACAAAGTACTTGGTCATTATTTTCCAACAACAAAGTCTAGATAAAAGCATAAACTGAAAAACTGAAATACATAAAGTACTATCCCCAAAATGAAGTGATAAACCATAGCTAGCTCAATGTCCAAAATCGTACATGAGCAAATCCAATAAGCAAGCTGTAAAGATCCAAGCTAAGCTCCAATGTTCCCACCTTGAGAACCTGAGGGGGGGGGAAACGGAAGAAAAGAGGCGAAAGAAAACAGGTCAGTCAAAAAGACTGGTAAGCCCTACTGCTATCTGTCTATGAACTAGTAAAGTTAACTGGCATGAGAAGTTGAGATGAACATAAGGATAACAACATACTGGCATGATGATTAACTAACAAGATAGATAAAGGTGTCATCGCATAATTAAGGTTAAGTTTTGCACCACGGGTGTACTAGCATTCTAACATGTCAAGTAAAAACAAGAATTGATCCCTTGGCCCAAGCTTGGCCCATCATCATGAGGTGACCTAAATTAAGGTCCAACTACACGGTCTAGTCGATCGGCTCCCTATAAGCCTAACTCGTCAAGTGTCGGTGTCATGCGGCTTAATCATGTAATGTAGTTGATTGTGCAGGGTCCACCCTAGGGTGTATCTGGCCCTACGGTGTAACCCTCAGACACCATACCATGATGCACAGTCCAAACCTACCGGTGCCTGTGTTCAACTCTGGACTTGATGTGCACGACCATGGTCCGCCTGAAAAACCGGGGCATCATTCAGCCGTCTCTTTTGGTCTCTTACAATCAGCCCAGTAATCGTGCCCTACCCTAGCCTAGTCCTAGGGTCTTATGATACATCTAGAAGGTTACTGCTGAAAAGGACCACGCAACTAGGGTTTCTTAACGGGTTAAATGTGGTTAACCCGATCCAAACGTGGATTAAATCGGTTAAGAGTACCCAAGGCTCTTGACTTAACCTCGATTAATCCATCAAGCCCAAATTGGTTAAGTATTAAGTGGACCATGACTTAACCCTAATCAGGAGGCATTAATTAACTTAATGCGCTTTAACCTCTCACATTAGACTTTGTTGTGGTTACTAGTTAAGCCGGGTGGGTCCGGGTAGCTTTACACCATAACTAGGTCTAACCTCGGGTTCGAGCACAACATGACCAACTTCTCACATTAGGTCTTATTGTTTGTAGCCACTAGTTAAGCCGGGCGGGTCCGGGTAGATTTATGCTACAAACTCAACCCAACCTCGAGTTGGCCACACTCATATTTTCTAAGTGTCATGTCCATTATGTTTCCAAAACATAATTACAAGTTAACATATCACGTCATGTTATAAAAATCATGTTCATGTCATAATTTTACCCAACCCCAACGTAATCCCATCGTTTACATACTCGCAACAACGCATAAAGGATAAAATAGGGAACTTGGCATAATCATGACAAAAAGGTGTTGAAGCCACAAGTTTATCATGGTGGCATATGAAATGTACATATATTCATATACTTGCATATTGCATCATTAGGCTTCAAAAGAATGCATAAAACCAAACTTAGCATATGAGTGATACATGGTGATAAATGACATGTAGAAGTCGCTAGAAGTTCGCATTTAGCCTCACATGCAAGTTATCATAAGGGATATGATAACTTCCATGTTGCCAAAATGCAACCTTCAACATAAAGCTCGGAGCTTTACGCTCACAACATCAAGTTTAACTTGCATAACATGATAACATGATCAACCCAAACTTGCATAACATAGCAACATGTGTCATACATAATGATTAACCCAACTTGCATAATGATCATCCGAACTTGCATATAATGATGAACCAAACTTGCATATAATGATCAACCAAACTTGCATATAATGATCAACCAAACTTGCATATAATGATCAACCAAACTTGCATATCATAATGATCAACCAAACTTGCATATCATAATGATCAACCAAACTTGCATATCATAATGATCAACCCCAAACTTGCATCATTCATTTAACTTTAGAGTTCAAGAAAGAAAGTAGAAAAGGGCTTACAATGCTATGAAGACACAAATAAATAGTTATTATAAAGATTGAGACGAAGCCCTTATGCAAAACCCAAATATGCAAGCTCCAAATGAAAAACCCTTGAGCCAAATCAATAAAAACTCTTGCTTTGAAAGAGAAATGTTGCAACTTGACTTGAATGCTAACTAAGAACACTCATACAAGCTTGAAAATACTTGTATGCACTCAAAATCTCTCATATAGATAGACTTAGGAATTTTAGCATGAGAGTGGAGGCCATGAGAGGAACAAATTTGGCATAGTTTAGTTGTAGGAATGAATAATGATGATTTAGGCTAGGTTTAGGGGTCTTTTTATAGAGGATTAGGATAGTATTAGCCATAGGATTAACCCTAGATTCAATCCAAGCCATCAAAGCATGTCTTGGGGAAGAAGTCAAGTGTAGGAACCATCTAGGGCCTTTAGATTAAAGCTGAACCATAAGAACCATTCAAATGCAAAATCTGCATTTGAGCGAATCGGCCCACGGGTTGACAGCCAAACACCCTGGATTAACCCCTAGTCGACCCAAGACATGCTTTGATGGCTTGGATTTGAAGATGGGTCCATATGTTAGTGAAATGAGTCCATATGTATGCAAATTCCTAACAAAATTTATAATCTCTACATGAGTGCACATAATATTCATCCATATGCAACATCCACGTGATAGCTCAACAAGTTTCATCCATGAATAAGTATAAGCACTCATGCATATGCAACATGAAAGTGTGTGAGCCGATCTTAGTGCCTAATGTGTATCATGCATCCACGAGTATCCACGTGCAAACACTTGCAACCACTTGCAACCATCAAGCATAACATGTTTCAAATACATGTTTCAACCAAGGGTTTCTACCTAAGGTTCTCATGACAAGATCTACGAAACAAGATAAACTAGATAAACGTGGATAAAAAGAAAGATATGCTAATTAGGAAAAGAGATCGAGAATGTACCCTCAAAAAGAAATGGATAAAGCCCACGCATCTTCTCCTCGGTTTCCCAAGTTGCATCTTCGTCGGCTTCACCCCACTGAACTTTCACCAACTTGACCTCTCGATTCCTTAGCTTCTTGATCTCTGTTCCCAAGATACGAATCGGAGCTCTTCTCAAGGTTGCTTCTTTCTCTACCTCAATGTCTTCAAGAATGCTTGGTTCAACCACCTCAGCGGACTCATGTAGGCACTTTCAGAGATGCGAGACATGAAAGATATTATGCACTCCGGCTAGCTTCTCGGGCAATCCCACCTTATAGGCCATCTTTCCAATTCTCTCTATGATAGGGAAGGGTCCTACGAACCTTGGTGCCAGCTTCCCCGCTGCTCCAAAACGTACCACATTTCGCAAAGGAGAAACCTTCACGAAAACCATGTCTCCCACTTCGAATTCCAAATCTGCCCTTCGCTTGTCAGCATAGGATTTCTGTCTATCTTGGGCCGCTTTCATCCTTCTTCTTACTAATTCAACTTTCTCGGATGTGTCTCGTATCATATCAGGCCCAAGTATAAGTCTATCTGTTGTCTCCCACCAACAAGATGGTGACCTACACGGCCTCCCATATAAAGCTTCAAATGGTGCCATCCCTATGCCGGCTTGATAGCTATTATTATAAGCAAACTCTACAAGAGGAAGGTGGTCTTCCCAAGTACCACCGAAGTCGAGAACACAAAGCCTCAAGAGATCTTCTAGCACTCTATTCACCCTTTCGGTTTGGCCATCCGTCTGGGGGTGATAGGCTGTACTCAAATTCAATCGCGTACCCATCGCTTCTTGCAAACTATTCCAGAACTGGCTAGTGAAAATTGGGTCATGATCGCTAACTATGCTAGAAGAAACTCCATACAACCATACTATCTCTCGAAGATAAACAGATGCTAGCCATGATACAGTCCTCTTGCTTTTCACCGGAAAAATGGGTTCTCTTCGTAAGTCTATCAATTATTACCCATATCCCATAAAGCCCAAATAGTTTGGTGACGAACTTCTTCACCCCAACCATATATCACAAATAGGCTAGTCATACTCCTTAGGGGGTTTGCAACAGATCTAAGATTGAGGATAGGACCGAGAGGATATACTTAAAAGATAGCATGCGAGTAAGCTCTACGGAACAATAGGGATCAAGGATATACTCTTAGAAAGAGACTAAATGCGCGTATCTAGTCTTCGATCTTCTAAGCCGCATTTTCTTGTGCTTAATCCCATCGTGCCCTGACCGTCTTTTAACTTCGCAATTCCGTAGTTCTTAATTCTTGTTCCCAAAATATGAGTTAAAACTCATTTCACCGTTGCCTCTCGTTCCACTTATTCTTTGCCTAAAATACATGGCTTAAACATAACTGCGTGCTCATGGTTTCGTGCAAGCTTTCCAAGATTCGTTAGTGAATTTTGGATCTCGTTTACATATTATACTGTATCCCACGCAGAAAACTATCTCTTGAAAACAGTGCCAATCCACGTTGCCAAACTGGAGCCGAGGTAAGGGCTCTCTTGAGCCTTTGAAAAACAAGCTCACACTCCAAGTCCCATGCAAAGACTAAGTTCTTCTTCGTCAACTTAGTAAGAGGGGCCGAGATCTTAGCGAAGTCCCTGATGAACTTCCTATAGTAGCCTGCCAAACCGAGAAAGCTTCTTACTTCGGTTGCATTCCTAGGAGTCTTCCAGTCTTGAACCACAACCACTTTCGCGGGATCCACCGCTATGCCTTGCTTGGAAACTATATGTCCAAGAAACCGAACTTCCCTTCTCCAGAAATGACATTTGGAGAACTTGGCTTTCAACTGATGCGCTCTAAGTGTATCCATCACTTCCTTGAGATGCCTAGCGTGCTCTTCCTCATCCTTTGAGAAGATCAGAATATCATCCACGAAGACAACAACAAACTTGTTGAGGAACTCCCTGAACACCCTACTCATCAAGTCTACAAAGTAGGCGGGTGCATTAGTCAATCCGAATGGCATGACAAGCCATTCAAAGAATCCATCTGGAGTCCTAAATGCAGTTTTATCAATGCTATCCTCAGCTACTCTAAGCTGATGGAATCCGGTGGCTAGATCGAGTTGAGAGAAAACAGAAGCACCTACCAGCTGGTCAAAGAGATCATCAATTCTCGGTAACGGGTGCCTATTCTTCTTTGTCAGCTTGTTCAACTCTCGATAATCAACACAAAGGCGAAGCGAGCCATCCGCCTTAGTAGCGAATACCCCCGGAGCACCCCACTCAGAAATGCTTCGTCTAATAAAACTCTTCTCAAGCAATTCCTTGATTTGCTTACTGAGCTCCCTTCTTTCTCGAGGGGCCATGTGCCTAACGGGCAATGATACTGGCTTGGCATTATCGACTAGATAAATGCGGAAATCTATCTCTCGTTTAGGGGGTAACCCCTTAACTTCTTCAAAGACATCAGGATAGTCTCGGACCACCCTTACAGATCGCAGATCATCGATGGACGAGTCGAGAGATTCAAGATAACATAACATGACGGGACCTCTAGGGTTACAAGAAATTTCTAGGGTATTACCGAGGCGAGTCATGATCCTCACCACCCTAGGTTCACAATCGAGAATGGCTCCATAAATGGACAACCAATCCACCTCCAAAATCAACCCGTATCCCATAAACCCGAGAACCTAAACATACACATGAATTCTATGCTCAAGATAGAGATTTTCAAATCCACACAAATCACAGGTAGATGGGCGGAACCCCCAATTGGATTTGAAACACAAACGGGATCCTCAACTAAGCTAGTACTTAGGTGCAAACTTTCAACAATATCAGAAGAGATAAAGCTATGCGATGCGCCAGAATCAAATAAGGTGCGAACAGGAAAATCAGAAATGTAAACATGAATTTCTATAAAAACTCTACCTCGATCAAAAGCTAGAAGAGCGAGGAGAGCCTGCAATTTCCCTCCAGAGGGTCTTACTTGCTGAGTTTGTCCTTGCCCTTGTCCTTGCTTCTTGGGGCAATCCTTACTGAAATGTCCAGTCTCTCCACAATGAAAGCATTCGCCCAACTTCCTTTTCTTCTTCCTACAGTCTTTGGCTATGTGCCCAGTAATCCCACAGAAGTTG
Organism: Allium sativum; assembly: GCA_030737875.1. NCBI lineage: Eukaryota > Viridiplantae > Streptophyta > Magnoliopsida > Asparagales > Amaryllidaceae > Allium > Allium sativum. Next base: position 655,246,304 of record CM060919.1, on the reverse strand, counting down.
CACTTCCTCCTTTCTCTTGACTTGTTGTCCTTGCTATTGTTGTTCTTGCCTCCTTTTCCGGAATCTACCTTCTCGCCTTGAGACTCATTTTCCTTGACCTCCTTCTTGCCACTCTTATCTTCCTCTTGAAGCAGGGCCATATTCACCAAACTCTCGAAAGTCGCCCCCATGGGTATATGAGACATGGCCAAACCGCGCAATGGCTCATTCAATCCTAGAGCAAAGTGTAGGGCCTTCTTCTGAGCTGTGTTTACCAATTCTAGGCCGAACTGAGCAAGTTAATTAAACATATCCACGTATTCCCTAACTGTCATGTCCCCTTGCTTTAGAGATAGGAAGCTCTCCATCTGAAGATTCTCTTCAGTCGATGATAGAAACTTTAGTCCAAACCTTCTCCTAAAGTCATCCCAAGTCTCAATGGGTCTAGTAGTGGTGGGGACTACCCACCAATAAGCAGCTTCCCCTTTTAATAGCCATACCGCCAGTAGAACTTTCCTACGATCTTCCACCTCAAATATAGCAAAGAGGTCTTCAGTTTCCTTTAACCAGTATCTTGCCTCCACAGAAGTCTCTGTTCCGACAAAATTCTTGCAACCCATCGCCTTAAAGTCTTTGCAAAGCTTAGCGAAATCTACTTGCGGATTCTGAGGAGGAGGAGGAGGAGAGATGTTAGCGACGGGGGAAGGAGGAGGAATGTTCACGGGGCCGGCTTCATTCGCCCTTGCCTCCATAAATCTTCGGAACCAGATGGGTACTTGTACGCCTTCCGGGATGTTAAAGCGATCGGCCATACTAAAACGAAGAAAAAGATAGATTCAGAACGAAGAAACGAAGGATAGTGCTATGGCTTTTGGGGAATAGCCTTTTAAAATAAACTAGACTTTTCCTGGAAAATACTTAATTGGTTTTGAAAATAGTTCTTCAAAAGGTAAGTTTTAAAAACACTTTTGCTCAAATCTTGCAAACCTGGCTCTGATACCAAATGTAACACCCCACCTCCGCCAATGCCACTCTTGCAAGGACATTAGCTTTGGAGGGGCGTTAAACAAGGTAAACATGCATGCAGATATCACAAGACAGAACATATAAGCAAAACAGAGTAGTAAAGCAGCGGATAAAACTTAGCATTTCAAAACCACAGTCATGTTACAACAAAGTACTTGGTCATTATTTTCCAACAACAAAGTCTAGATAAAAGCATAAACTGAAAAACTGAAATACATAAAGTACTATCCCCAAAATGAAGTGATAAACCATAGCTAGCTCAATGTCCAAAACCGTACATGAGCAAATCCAGTAAGCAAGCTGTAAAGATCCAAGCTAAGCTCCAATGTTCCCACCCTGAGAACCTGAGGGGGGGGAAACGGAAGAAAACAGGCGAAAGAAAACAGGTCAGTCAAAAAGACTGGTAAGCCCTACTGCTATCTGTCTATGAACTAGTAAAGTTAACTGGCATGAGAAGCTGAGATGAACATAAGGATAACAACATACTGGCATGATGATTAACTAACAAGATAGATAAAGGTGTCATCGCATAATTAAGGTTAAGTTTTGCACCACGGGTGTACTAGCATTCTAACATGTCAAGTACAAGAATTGATCCCTTGGCCCAAGCTTGGCCCATCATCATGAGGTGACCTAAATTAAGGTCCAACTACACGGTCTAGTCGATCGGCTCCCTATAAGCCTAACTCGTCAAGTGTCAGTGTCATGCGGCTTAATCATGTAATGTAGTTGACTGTGCAGGGTCCACCCTAGGGTGTATCTGGCCCTATGGTGTAACCCTCAGACACCATACCATGATGCACAGTCCAAACCTACCGGTGCCTGTGTTCAACTCCGGACTTGATGTGCACGACCATGGTCCGCCTGAACAACCGGGGCATCATTCAGCCGTCTCTTTTGGTCTCTTACAATCAGCCCAGTAATCGTGCCCCACCCTAGCCTAGTCCTAGGGTCTTATGATACATCTAGAAGGTTACTGCTGAAAAGGACCATGCAACTAGGGTTTCTTAACGGGTTAAATGTGGTTAACCCGATCCAAACGTGGATTAAATCGGTTAAGAGTACCCAAGGCTCCTGACTTAACCTCGATTAATCCATCAAGCCCAAATTGGTTAAGTATTAAGTGGACCATGACTTAACCCTAATCAGGAGGCATTAATTAACTTAATGCGCTTTAACCTCTCACATTAGACTTTGTTGTGGTTACTAGTTAAGCCGGGCGGGTCCGGGTAGCTTTACACCACAACTAGGTCTAACCTCGGGTTCGAGCACAACATGACCAACTTCTCACATTGGGTCTTATTGTTTGTAGCCACTAGTTAAGCCGGGCGGGTCCGGGTAGATTTATGCTACAAACTCAACCCAACCTCGAGTTGGCCACACTCATATTTTCTAAGTGTCATGTCCATTATGTTTCCAAAACATAATTACAAGTTAACATTTCACGTCATGTTATAAAAATCATGTTCATGTCATAATTTTACCCAACCCCAACGTAATCCCATCGTTTACATACTCGCAACAACGCATAAAGGATAAAATAGGGAACTTGGCATAATCATGACAAAAAGGTGTTGAAGCCACAAGTTTATCATGGTGGCATATGAAATGTACATATATTCATATACTTGCATATTGCATCATTAGGCTTCAAAAGCATGCATAAAACCAAACTTAGCATATGAGTGATACATGGTGATAAATGACATGTAGAAGTTGCTAGAAGTTCGCATTTAGCCTCACATGCAAGTTATCATAAGGGATATGATAACTTCCATGTTGCCAAAATGCAACCTTCAACATAAAGCTTGGAGCTTTATGCTCACAACATCAAGTTTAACTTGCATAACATGATAACATGATCAACCCAAACTTGCATAACATAGCAACATGTGTCATACATAATGATTAACCCAACTTGCATAATGATCATCCAAACTTGCATATAATGATCAACCAAACTTGCATATAATGATCAACCAAACTTGCATATAATGATCAACCAAACTTGCATATCATAATGATCAACCAAACTTGCATATCATAATGATCAACCCCAAACTTGCATCATTCATTTAACTTTAGAGTTCAAGAAAGAAAGTAGAAAAGGGCTTACAATGCTATGAAGACACAAATAAATAGTTATTATAAAGATTGAGACGAAGCCCTTATGCAAAACCCAAATATGCAAGCTCCAAATGAAAAACCCTTGAGCCAAATCAATAAAAACTCTTGCTTTGAAAGAGAAATGTTGCAACTTGACTTGAATGCAAACTAAGAACACTCATACAAGCTTGAAAATACTTGTATGCACTCAAAATCTCTCATATAGATAGACTTAGGAATTTTAGCATGAGAGTGGAGGCCATGAGAGGAACAAATTTGGCATAGTTTAGTTGTAGGAATGAATAATGATGATTTAGGCTAGGTTTAGGGGTCTTTTTATAGAGGATTAGGATAGTATTAGCCATAGGATTAACCCTAGATTCAATCCAAGCCATCAAATAATGTCTTGGGGAAGAAGTCAAGTGTAGGAACCATCTAGGGCCTTTAGATTAAAGCTGAACCATGAGAACCATTCAAATGCAAAATCTGCATTTGAGCGAATCAGCCCACGGGTTGACAGCCAAACACCCTGGATTAACCCCTAGTCGACCCAGCGAGCTCGGGTCGACCTCAAAAATCGGCCGGTTCGGTTATTCCCCTCTCCCAATTCGCTGTTTTGAACATTTTTGCATATTTATTTATTTAATTTTCAATTATATATATATATATATATCAATATATATATATTTCTCTGCGCAACCCATTTCACTTAATTAAGTATACTTTAATTTGTGAATTTTTATGTTCAAATTATGGGGTGTTACACGAAGCTTTATTGCCAAGAATGCAGTTAAGAAGTTGGATTTGAAATTGAGGAAGCTTAAAGAACCCATCACTGTCCAAAATCCGGTTGGGGGGTCTCTCGATCTTAGCTAGATTTGTGCAATGCCTGTCTCTTTTTCCTGTTATAAGTTCCCTACCATCTCCATCGTCATGAACTTTACTGAATTCGATCTTATTCTGGGATTGGATTGGCTAACCAAATATGAAGCTGAGGTTAGATGTGCTGAGAGAGTTGTTAAGGCAAAGGCCCAATCAGGGAATTATATAACCATACCATGTGAAGGCCCGAATTCAAATAGAAAAGACTTTTGGTCGACTCTAGATGTTTCTCCTGCTCAAACAGAAAATATCCCTGAAGTCACAGAGAATATTCCCGACCTCGTAAAAAATATTCCTGTCATCAAGAATTATGCGGATGTGTTTGAAGAAGTTGTTCGCTTACCTCCGCAGAGAGAAATAGATTTCAAGATCGCTTTGATTCCGAATGCAAGGCCAGTAGTTCACGCTATTCGAAGAATGTCCTTGAAAGAGAAAGAGGAAGTAGACAATCAAACAAGACAGCTTGTATGGAAGGGTCTAATCAGGCCTAGTTTCTCTGATTGGGGAGCAGCAGTGATGTTTGTCCCAAAGTCTGACGGTACTCTACGGCTATGTGTGGATTATCGTGATCTGAACAAACAGACAATAAGGAATAAATATCCATTGCCGAGAATCGATGATTTATTGGATCGTCTGAATGGAGCACAGGTATTTTCAAGGATGGACCTAGCTACAAGCTTCCATCATCTTCATATTGCCGAAGAATGTGTTCATATGACAGCATTCAGAGGTCCCGACTTATTCTATGAGTGGTTAGTAATGCCGTTCGGCTTATGTAACGCTCCAGCATACTTCGTCGATTTGGTGAATTGAGTGTTCAGAGGAGTTTTGAATAATTTTGTTCTGGTTTTTATTGACGATATTCTAATCTTCTCTAAATCAAAAGCCGAGCATGAAAAGCATTTGGAACAGGTTCTGGAAATTCTCAGAAGGAATGTATTGAAAGCCAAACTGTCCAATTGTATATTCTGGCAAGATGAAGTGAAATTTCTAGGCCACGTCATATCAAAAGAAGGAATTGCTGTGGATCCAAGTAAAATCACGACAATTCAAAATTGGAAACAACCTAGTACTCCTACAGAGGTTCACAGTTTTCTTGGATTGGCTAGTTATTACCGGAAGTTCGTTAAAAACTTTTCGAAGATATCTGGTCACTTAATGAAGCTTACAAAGAAGCACTCAAATTTCAAATGGACTCCAGAATGTGAGGAGGCTTTTGAAGAGCTAAGGTTAAGATTAACGACTGCTCCACTGTTAACCATTATTGACGGCAATCAGGATTTAAAAGTCTGGACAGATGCCTCTAGAGAAGGCCTTGGCGCAGTGTTAATGCAAAGAAGTCAAGTGATTGCTTATGCTAGCCGTCAGCTGAAGCCACACGAGAAAAACTACGTAACTCATGATCTTGAGTTGTTGGCTATCGTATTCTCTTTGAAAATCTGGAGACACTATCTTCTAGGTGAGAAATTCGAACTGTATACAGACAATCAGTCGTTAAAGTATCTGTTCACCCAGAAAGACCTGAATCTGAAGCACCAACGTTGGCTAGAATTCCTTGCAGCATACGATTTTGAGATTCTATACACTCCAGGGAAAGCCAATGTCGTGGCCGATGCGTTAAGCCGAAAGAATGTAATGGTCTCCAGCTTTATTATTACGACTTCCTTGATTGACAAAATATCTATTCTTCAGAAGGATGATAATTTATTAAGGATATGATCAAAAGGATTCAGAAAGGCGAACCCTCATGTTTTCAAATAGATAATGATGGGACCCTGAGATTGAAAGGAAGGATTTGTGTTCCCGGCATCCCCGAGCTCAAAAGGGAAGTGTTAGACGAGTGTCACAAATCCAAGCTGAGTATCCATCCCGGTGTGGCCAAAATGTATAACGATCTCAAGCGAACATTCTGGTGGAAGGCTATGAAAAGGGACGTTTCAATATATGTTAGCCAATGCCCTACTTGCCAGCTAGTCAAAAGCGACCAACAGAAACTTGCTGGACTATTGCAACCGCTGGACGTTCCAGGCTGGAAGTGGGAACATATTTCCATGGACTTCATTGGTCGTTTGCCCAGAACCAGAAAAGGAAATGACAGTATTTGGGTGATCGTAGATCGCTTCACGAACACCGCCCATTTCATACCTCTCAGATCAAACAGAACTGCTCATAGTGTGGCGCAAGTATACTTCAAGGAAATTGTTAGACTATACGGAGTGCCGATCAGTATAGTGAGTGATAGAGATCCAATATTCACTAGCAAATTCTGTGAGGCATTTCAAGTAGAGCTGGGAACAAAACTGAACTTGAGCACCGCTTATCATCCTCAGACAGATGGTCAGATTTAGAGGGTGAATCGTATTTTAGAAGATCTATTGCGGGCTTGTGTTCTAGATTTCGGTGGACCATGGGAAGACCATCTGCATTTGGCTGAATTCTCATATAACAACAGCTACCAGGCGAGCCTGACAATGTCTCCATTCGAAGCATTGTATGGTAGACCGTGTTGATCCCCTACTTGTTGGGTCGAACCCGGTAATAGACTTGTATTAGGGCCTGATATGATCCGAGAAGCTGCCGACAAAGTCGATTTCGTTAAGAAACGATTACTCGCCACTCAAAGCCGACAAAAGAGCTATGCCGCTAGGAGAAGAAGAGATATATCATTTGTTGTTGGCGACTATGTATATTTGAAAGTATTGCCGATGAGAGGAGTTATCCGGTTCGGTAAAACTAGGAAGTTGGCGCCCAAATTCATTGGTCCGTTTCCTATTCTTGAACGGATCAGAACGTTCGCTTATAGGGTTAAATTGCCTGATTGGTTGCCTGGAGTGCATGATGTATTTCACATATCTCAACTTCGAAAGCACGTTCATGATCCAGACTTGATCGTGGAAGAAGCAGCGCAACAGGATATTGAAATTACCCCTGAATTGGCTGTGAGAAGGGAGCCGCTAAAGATTATCGGCAAAGAAACCAAAGAGCTGAGGAACAAAAAGGTTCACTTAGTCAAAGTGCAATGGAGTGGGGATCCATGAGATTGTACTTGGTAAACTGAGGAGAGCATTCAGAAAGCCTATCCTAAGTGTCGATTAGATATCTCTGATTGACTCCGGTGCAACGTACAATTGCCATACTTTGCATTACCAATTATTTCTCTGCTTTGTTGTTATTTTCCTTTCATGGATGTAAACTTTTAATTCTATAGTCTGAATGAATTTAAAAAGAGTGTATGAATTAATTTGTATGATTTTTGAAAAGTTAAAAACAAATTGCTTGTTGTTTGCATTGTGTGATAGTAAATTAGATTAATTAAATTATTGAAACGATAGTTAATTTAATCAATAATAGAATAATGGTAGAATTTATTCATTTAAATCACACATTGAACTGATTATAAAATAGATAGAAATATATACTTATGCAGTATATATGTTTGAACAGGTAATTGGATAGCTGTTGAGTAAAGAATTTATTTGCGTGCCCGACAAATAGGTAAACCTTAATGAGTTGGATGTGAAATATTATTATATCAACTCCTGTGAATGCCATTGGATGCGGAGTGCTGGTTGTTCTGTGTGAAATAATAAACATCGCCATAGGATAGTAACAATTAATTTTGAACTACATTACATGGCATACTTCTTGAAGATAGGCATACTTCATCATATACCACATAAGCATTTGGAGCTTGTGTGACGAGGTGGAAGATTTACCATACGAGCGAGAGGCTTGTATGGCGATGACTATATTTTACAGGTTGAACTGATGACTGATATGACCATATAAAATTTGTAACGATAAATTGCCAGATTAATAAAAACCCCACACGGGTCTGGAGTTGACAACAATCACGTCTCTCTAGTCATTAGATACGGCACACGGATTATTTATTTTCCACACGGGACGAGGTGACGAGTATATATATTCTGGAGCAATTAAAATACACACTCCCTCAGGCTTTGACAGGGTGACGAGAATTTATTCTCTGGAATTATTATCTATACACGCTCCCTTGTAAACACCAGAATATATCACTATAAATATGTGTATGCTTTATAGGATTTATTGGGTATCTAATACGGCCCAATAAATTTCCAAACCCCTCCCCGTACAAAGGAGGTTATGGCGAAATTTTTCGAAAATTCTGGGTGTTAGCCAAATTTTTGAAGAATTTGAAAATTCTCAGAAACTGAAGAGTTGGAGAATGGAAGCCAGATTGAACGTAGAGTTGATTAATCAAACCACTTTCGACTTTGTTCCTTTTCGGGGACGAAAAGTTTTAAGTGGGGGAGATTGTAACGACCCAGAAAATCTGAACCAATTTAAAATTTTTAAATTGGCTATTTTAGTGGATTTTAAATATTTAAAATAAATATTTTAAATAATAGCGATGGAAAGTAAGTTTGGATCGACATTTGAAAACGAATATAATTAATTCTAATTATAAACAAGGCCTGAAATGGCGCGGCAGTTTCAAAATTTGAATTCAAACTTTGACTGGCTGTACCGGGTGCAAAACAAAACGGATTTGAGTGAAACCAAAAATATTTAAATCTGTTAGTGAATTCTAACGAATCTGAAAAATCGAAGTTTCATAGCGGAAAGCAAAAGTTATGGCCAAATGAATTTTCAGAAAGGTCGCTATGGAATTTATATAGCCCGTGAAAATTGCCATTTTGCAAACGACCTCGGAATTCGACGAAACCACTTTTGTTGGATCCGGGATGTGAAGTTATTGCTAGGTTTCAAATTTCATAATTTTTGAAGTTAATATGTGAGCGTGGAAAAGGAAATGTGTTTTGGTCAAATATAGTTAAATTGGATTGACCAGAAATGGGCCATTTTTCAAACGGTCTCAGAATTCGACGAAACAAGTTTTGTTGGGACTGTATCGTCAAAACATAGCTGGATTTATTTTTCTGGAATTTTTCGAATCAGTTTGTGGCTCTGGCAAATTGAAATGTACATTCAAATCTAATATTGAATGTTTTTTTTTAATTTGAAGGAAAACTGACTCAAACAGTCAAATGGGCCTACGAAACATATCCCATTGTGTTCGGAATGGGGGTAAAACGCTAGGGATGACAGTCGTTGGGTTTGGATTGGAGTAAGTATGTGAAGAGGGGTATTTTTGAATTTTTAAAAATATATAAATATAAAAAAATCCCTCAGCCAATCAGAACTCGACAAATCATTTTTCTTCCCCGATACCCCCCCAGTGCACGGCGGAAAGGCTTCAAATCTTTCCTCCGTCATAACTTTCGATTCTCTCAGTGAAATTTAGTGATTTAAAAGGGGATTTTGAGGAGATTTTTACGATCTACAAATCCATACAAAAGTGGTATTTTTTTCATTGCCTAAATTGGGAGATTCTCCGCGCCAAAGAACCCGACTTTCAACTGCCGCCGTGGGCAGCTCCGACTGCCGAGTTCAACCCCCTCCCAGGCGATGACGCGCCACTCCAAGCTCTTCGACGTGGCGTAGGTGGTTCGGTCTCAAGCCGCACGGATTTGACGAAAACCCAAAACCTAGATTTGAAGTTTTTTTTGAGAGGTACGGCTATATATAATTTCAACTGTTTAATAGCAGTTTAAAGCGCTACCGTTTTTGATTTCACTGTAAAAATCGTATCTTTTTCGTTTCTTAATGAAATTCAGTGATACAAGAGACAGTGGACTCGTGTGGACGTCTTCTACATTCTAGAAGAGGCCGCATATTTTTCTGAGCCTTCTGCTATTTTTGGTGGAGTGGAACCCAAGGTGAGATTTCTAAATTATAAACGATATGGAAAACGACGATGTATAAATTATATAGTCGATGTATGAGTTATACAAGCGTTGTACACCTCTTGTATACGCATTGTATAAGTTGTACGTTCGATATATAAGTTATATATGCGTTGTAAAAATTATATATATGTTGAAATAGAAGTGAAATGCTTATATATAAATATATATATATATACGCCCCTCGTCCACAAACCATGGACGATATTTTTTGGTTATGATTGGTGTGAAAATTGGTTGATTACGAATGGTTGATTAGAATTGTTTGTGGTTGAAAAATACCCGTTTGTGGTTGAGAAATATTTGGTTGAAACCACATAGGATTAGTTTGTGGAAATGAAAAAATATACATGCCGCCAGCGTGCGAACTAGATGCATGATTCCCCATTGTCTAAAGCTGCGAGGCTTTAAGGTAGAGCGAGGAGCCGTACTAGGGACGGTCCCCGTTTTAACTACCCTGCCGTTATGCTGCCGAAATTTTGAAAAATATTCATGTGTTAGAATTATTTTCCTGTGTTGAAACTATATTCATGTGTTGAATGGTATTCATATTTTGAACAAAATTGTTTTATAATAAAAATCATATTTTTATTACCTATATGAACTATATAAAATAATCTCGTTTTGAAATAAATTGTTTTATAATAAAAATCATATTTTTATTACCTATATGAACTATATAAAATAATCTCGTTTTGAAATAAAAAAATTTATAATAAAAATCATAATTTTATTACCTATATGAACTATAAAAAAAATCGTGTTTTGACATAACTTGTTTTACAATAAAAATCACATTTTACTATACACATGAGTTGTTAAAAATAGTGAAGTGTCGAAGTGAATGTTTCTTGGATAAAAATATCATTTTTATCAAATGTAAGAGAAAAATATAGCTTTGGAAACGAAGAATCGATATATATATATATATAAAGGGAATTGAAATATATCGAAAAACGAAGCTGCAGTTCGTGTTTTGAAACTGTAATTTCAAACGATTAGTGCAGGAGATCCGACCATCGGATTTTCCTGAAACCGCAACCGTTGGGTTCGCTTTGGAAATATCTTTCCAACGCCACCAACTTTGTAAAAATCCAACGGTTGGATTGCCTGGAATGTTTAATTCAAATCTGAAGAAAAACAGCGCCAGAATCGACTATATTTATATATATATATATAAAAATATAATTATATTAAATCGAATAACGATGCTGCAGTTCGTATTTTGAAATCGAAACTTCAAACGATTATACCGGGAGATCCGACCGTCGGATTTTCCCGAAACTGGAACCGTTGGATTCGTTTTGAAAAGATCATTCTAATGATGTAAATTTTGTGAAGATCCAACTGTTAGATTTTCAGATATGTGTAAATCAAATCTGAAGAAAAACAGCGCGACGGCCGCGTTATGGCCCGAAGCGTCGTTTTGAATAAATTGGCTATTTTAAAATAAATAAAAATAGCGATAAATCGTTATAAAATATTATAAACGATATGGATGTGAAATTTAGAAACTAACTGAAGGTTGGCTAAGTTGAATGGTTTCCTAGGTGTTGATCTGATGTTGGTTTCGGCCTTCGGGGTTAATATTTGGGAAATCGTTCTCTTACTGATTTACGGTTAGCGACTAATGAATTGAAATGATGCGTATGTGTGTTTGTGTTGCACTTGTTTATTATATACGTAACTTGCTCAGAAAGACCGGGTTTATCCCATTCTGAATAATTGAATCGACGATTAGAAATCGAAGATGAAGACGGTGGTTGAAGACCAGAAATCTTCACCTCGTTTGGATGGTAACTGATGTCCTGATTGGGAGGCATCCCGAAATATGGATAATGAGAGGTGATCATCAAGACGTACGTGGAGATCTTTGGGTTTGCGAGGTATATAGTGCCTCCGGTTTCGTTCAGACCCAGAACGGACTTGTAAATGGACTGTGTGTCTGACATTGGATTTTATTCTGTGTTGATTGATCTCTATTAAATATACATCTGTTTGGCGGTGGAGAATTTATTCTTTTGCTTAACGCCCTTCTCTGAAACGCACGAGCTCAGAGGTTGTATATCGATGGACATCAGTCGCATGGCATGAATTGCTAGTGTGGCATGCCTAAGTGGCAAATGTTCAGGGCTTCTGTTGAAAAGCAAAGTCTTGTGGTGATGATCAAAGCACCGCCTGTGTGGCGTAGCTTTGTGTATAACGTGAATTCGCGAACCTCACACCCCGGTATGAACCAAAAACAGGAGAAGGACCTCAGGGAGGGCATGCGTTTCTTTCTAGCGAGTAGTTGTGTCTGTGTTTTTACACGGCCTGACATTTTACTTATGTGGATGATGGATAGCGAGGCGCCTCAGATATATCGGTCGATCCGGGACCGATGGAGCCATTCGTTGGCTCATTTACGCCCCATAGGGCGGGGAAACGTAGTGTTCAGGCATAATAATCCACATCAGTGGACCGGCCCTGTCGCTCCAAGGGGCAGTTGCGGCTGTTCTGGAGACATGGGCTAGATTATCTCGAAGTCGGTAAGGACTATCTTTTGCCTTGGTTCATGACGGAAATCCAATTTCCAAATACGTGACTGTGCAGTTTTGATTGTATACCTACATATGGCGACATAGTGGTATGGGGCATTAATGCCGTCTATGATTGATAGTTATGATTTGAAATTGTTTTTGAAACATGTAAACACTAGTAATAATATTAAATGCTTTTGTTTTATTCGTATCAAGCATATTTTGGCCGTTATTAGGTAAAAACTCTATCCTCCGATTTGCGTTGCATTGTGTGATGGGAACTGAGTCTTATAATGGCTTCATTTTTATAAAAAGCATTGCGATGTTTAAAAGAATTATTTGTTTTAAAGAACTGGCAATCCAATGGAGTAAACCCGTTCCACAAAAGTGGCGTGGTCCTGTGATTAGCCATATTATGAATGTGTTGAGTAGATTTCTCATACCAGTCCCATGACTAACTCGTAGTTTGTTTCACTTTCAAACTCGGGTGCCCCCTTTTTCTACACGGGCAGCCTTGTATTCAGGTTTTTAGCTGGCTTTCTGGATAGCTGGAGCTGAAGATGAATTCCATCATTTATCTCTTTTTATGCTGTTCAGCTCCTATTGTACTTTATGTTTTTTTTCCGCTGTAGACATTTATGTATAGCTGAACTGTATTTGTACTAAGTATGATCCTGTATATTGTGTAACGCTGATGACTTCGCTTATCCAATGTATTCTATTGTTCATTATCTGGTGTATTTATTATTCTGTTCTGCTGTTATCTGTTTATGTGTTATATTCCGAAGATTACCCTTGCCGCCGTCAGTACGGGGTTTGGGGTCATCTCAAAAATGTCTGATTCTTCTTCGTCGGTCTGGTGAGTGGGGCTGATATCTTCGCGAAGTCCTTAATGAACTTCCTATAATAGCCCGCTAAACTAAGGAAACTCCTCACCTCTATTGCATTCTTTTGGGTCTGCCAATCTTGAAATGCAACTACTTTCATGGGTTCCATTGCTATCCCATCCTTAGAGACTACATGCCCTAAAAATCTCACTTCCTTTCTGCAAAAATGACATTTAGATAATTTTGCCTTAAGCTGATGTGCTCGGAGAGTCTTCAAAACCACCCTTATATATAGGGCATGCTCTTCCTCATTCTTCGAGAAAATCAAGATGTCATTAACAAAGACAACAACGAACTTATTTAGAAACTTCTGAAACACCACTACTCATCAAATCTACAAAATAGGCGGTTGCATTCGTCAACCCAAAAGGCTTGACAAGCCACTCGAAGAAAACATCTGGAGTTCTAAAAGCAGTCTTGTCTATACTGTCCTCGGCCATCCTCAACTGATGAAAACCCATGGTCAAGTCTAACTGGGAGAAAACAGATGCACCAACAAGCTGGTCAAACAGATCATCTATCCTCGGAAGTTGGTGCCTATTTTTCTTAGTGAGCTTATTCAACTCCATGTAATCCATGCATAAGCAAAGCGAACCATCGGCCTTAATGATGAATACTACTGGTGCACCCTATTCAGATATGCTTCGCCTAACAAATTATTTCTCAAGTAGCTCCCCTACTTGCTTGCTGAGCTCCCTCCTTTCTCTCGAAGCCACATGGCGCACAGGCAATGCAACTGGCTTTGCATTGTCCACCAAGTATATATGGAAATCAATCCCGTGCCTTGGAGGTAAGCCTCGAACCTCCTCAAAAACATCTGGATACTCACAGAGTACTAGTACAGATCGTAAATCATCGATAGATGCATCAAGTGATTCTAGGAAAATAAGCATGACAAACCCTTTTAGGTCACAAGCAATCTCGAGGGTCCTCCCATGGCAAGTCAAAAGTCTAACAACTCTCCTCTCACAGTCCAAAATGGCACAATACATGGATAACCAATCCATCCCTAGAATCAAACCATAGCCCATGAAACCAAACACATATGGGTCGCACTCAAACTCGATGCCCAACACAGATATTCTCAAACCTCGACAAATCATAGACAAACGTGTCATACCTCCAGTGGGGTTTGATACGACAACGAGATCCAAAACTATACTAGTACTAAGGTGTAGAGAGTTAACTATAGATACAAATATAAAAGAATGTGAAGTGCCAGAATCAAAAAGGATTCTAACGGGATGATCGGAAAGAGAAATCAAACCTTCAACAGAAACTTTCCTACCTCTATCCGGTATACTGGCCACAAGAGCATGCACCTACCTTCCAGAAGATCCTGCCCTTTGAACCTGTCCTTGCTTCTTCGGGAAATCCTTAATAAGATTTCCGACCTCTCCACAATGGAAACACGCATTCTTACTTTTTCCTTAAATGACCCACGCGTCCGCAATTATGACATCTCCTCTTTTCTTGGGATTTGTCGTTCTTTTCGTCCTTCTTTTCGTCCTTCTTTGCTGTTGTTATTCTTTCTTGGGCCACACTTTCTTGTCTTGTGTTTCATCAATCTTAGTTTCTTTCTTTCACCTTTATCTTCTTCTTGCATCAATGGCATATCAATGAGTTTCTCAAAAGTTGCTCCCATCGGAATACGAGACATAACCAACCTATGAAGGGGTTCATTCGAAACTCAAAGCCTTCTTGTGCGGGGTATTCACTAGCTCCAAACCTATGAAGGGTTTCAAACAGAGAGTCGAAAGATATTTCATATGGCTTTGGGGAATATGTTTTTCAAAAAGATCCTTGCATACCTTGGAGAAATTATCCGCTCGCGGAGGCAGGGAAGGAACAGCAGCTACAGCTAGGGGAGGGGCGTCTGCTTAGCCTCCAGATACCTATGGAACCAAGCCGGTATCGTAACGCCCTCGGTAGGAGTCGGTTCCCCAGACATGCTGAAAAGAAAAGGAAAAAGGGATTCAAACAGAGAGTCGAAAGATATTTCATATGGCTTTGGGGAATATGTTTTTCAAAACAGAGTTTTCTTTTGAAAAATCTTTCTCTAAAACCTTTATGAAAACAATTTTCAAAATCTTTTATCCAATCTGGTAACCATTAGCTCTGATACCAAATGTGACACACCACATCCGTTAATGTTGCTCTTTAACAGAATGCATTAAGTTTCGTGAAGCATTATAGGTAAATAGAAACATCACAAGACAGATATAAAATAATAGCGAAATTTAAAACTTTATTTTCCAAATAGAAAACATCGTGGTCCAAATCCAGTTACAACATAAGTCTAAGATACAGAAAACCCATTAGATCAATTTAAAATATCTGCCTTGTACTAAAATCATCAGATTACAGTAATACAAAAGCATAGTCCCCAAAAAGAGCCATATCAGAGTAGACAGGTAATCAAAGCGGTACATCTAAGCAGCTCCAAGAAGAATGAAAGAGAGAATTCTAATCAAGCATGAGTATTCCAACCATGAGAATCTTGGGGAGGGGGGAAGAAAGAGAGAGGAAACAAAGGTCAGACACAAAGTCTGGCGAGCCCAGTTACTTTTAGCATATAAATAAGTAAAAGCATCATGACATGCATATAAACTGGATGGGAGAGATAACAGTATCATAAGGCATGTACAACAGACAAAACAGGATAAACAGAATAGAATATTCTACGCTTCCCAAGTACTTTTCTCTGCACCAATACTAGTATAACAGAAACAAGATGTTCCCAACACAAAAAGAATGGTAGACTTAGGTGTACTTCTGGTGAGGGCTTTTACCCTGTACAATAATAATAGGTAGCCCAACAAAAATGACAGGTGTTACCCCCAATGATAATAACAGGCTCCTAAACAAGCAAGACTAGATGTACCCTCATTGCTACCTCAGTCGATCGTCTCCCTATCCCGTAGATACCCTGTAGTGGCCCCACAGTTGGATGTATCACTTCCTAAAGTGGAAACCCGTTTTTTGAGAGGCGCGACAATATCAACTGATGTCACAACGTCTTATAGTCCCAACGCGAGCAGATTCATGCACGCCCATGAATCTGATGGAGTGCGCCGTTAACACCCCTACTTAGATGAACCTCTTATAATCAGCTCAGTAAATGTGTCCTGACACCGACCTAGTTCGAGGTTCCCCGTTTGATACCAAGATCGATTACTAACCGATACGGGTCCCACACAACATATGATACAAGCTGCTTGCAACCCCACTACTAGGATTTTGACAGGTTATGCCTAACAGTTTAATAAGGTTGCATAACCCTAACATATAAAATAGGTTAAGTTTGTCTAGTTTATATGTATAACCTGCCCCCACATATTTAACAGTATTTACTTAACCCCCACTGATTCAAGCAAGTTTACTTAACCCCTACTCAATTTGACAGGTTCATGTAACGCCCACAAATTTAAAAAGGTTAAGTATTACAGGTTAACAAGTTATTATCATCCATCCATTCATGGTTGTTAATGCACTAGACCTCTCACGCTAAGCCTACCACTTGTGGATGCAAGATATGTTGGTGGTTCCGGGCAGACTTCTTCCACAAGTCGGACTTAACCTTGTGCCTTAACGTCATACGTGCACATTTACACACTCGACCCCTCACATTAGATTAACCACACATGGATGCTGGATTTGTCCGGCGGTTCCGAGCAGACTTCTTCCACAAGTGTAATCTAACCTCGTGTCTAAGTGCGGTTACAGTTTCTAATTGTTGTAAATTAGGCATGTTCATTCTTAAACAATTTTTCATGTTCATCAAAGGTTATGCCCCAAATCCCAGCCTGGTCCACGATACAAGTTATGCTCCAATTTAATGTTTAGATCAAGGTATAAATTATGCCCCTAAATGCCAGTCATGTTTACAATATAAGTTATGCCCCAATATCATTCCAACCATTCCCAATTTCGTTCATTCGCATATTTCAGTGGTAAGCTAGGCTCGAAGGTAGCCTGGCTATAAAATAAAAAGGGAAGGAGGGGGAGAAGAGTAAAAGAATAAGCATAATAAAAAAACAGACATATGATGTCAAAAATAGGCATACTAACTGAATAGGTATACGCTGACAGAAATAGGCCTAGTAGTAGAATGGGCATATGATGATAAAATTAGGCATGATAACAGAACATGCATATCAGGAATAGGCATATGAGAACTAATCAGTAGATTAGGTGTACAGGTAATGGCAGATCTAACAAGTTATGACTCAGGTTATTAGCAGGCACAGGTTTAAACCCAATCTTATCAACATGTCAGGACTACTTTTTAAATGTTTACATCTAGAAATAACATAAACTCACTGTGACTGGATCTAAAGAACAGAGAATTGACTGTTGATGTTGAAGCACAGATTCTTGTATGCTTATAAGTTGTTGTTGCAGAAGAATAGTCTAATTCAATCTGAGTTGGGGCAGCAACTCGTTGTCTCCATTGTTTTTAATGAATAAAAAAATAGAAATGAGGTCCTATTTATAATCTACGGTCAACGAATCTGGTCAAAAAACAAGTCCATGTTCAAAGAATGGATTTACCCTAGATTTAGGTGGGGTCGACCCTGGGGTCGACACCCCCTTGTAGGGCTTGACCCCTAACGGGCCAATTTCCCGCTCCTTCCCGCCTTTTGATTTTGATTTTCTGGACTGCTTTGTTTATATATATATATATATATATATATTGCTTATATGTATACAAACTTCAAACCTTAATATCTTCTTCATACGATGTCCGATTTACGCAAACTCGGAGTATATCTTAAGCAGAATTCCAAGACGAACGCAATGGTGCAGTCCGTTTTACTTAAGTATTCTTTAGTTTATGATTATTGTATTCTGTTAAAATTACGGGGTGTTACAAAAACAATTCAAACAAATCAATCAAGTCAAATAAATTAATCAAGCCAAACAAGTCAATCAATTCAAACAAACCAAACAAGTCAATTAAGTAAATCAATTCAATCAAGCCAAACAAGTCAATCTAGTCAATTAAGTCAAAGTATATATGATATATATTTGATTAATAATCTTATGTATTTCTAATCAGACAAAAATTCCTCATACAGTAACTTTTTATGTGTGGAGTTAAAAGTTAACATGTAATGCAGTGTATGCGGGTTATGGTACTATATGTCGTATGCAAAGCAATATGCGATGATATATTGAATGAAATGCAACTTGTGATGTGAATGATTTTAATTTGAGATGCACTGTAATTTATAATAATGACGTATGATATGAAATAAGATGTGTAATGACAGTATGTAGAATGATTTGGTGATGACATCTATTTTGGTAAAAGATATTCGAAGTACTATCTAACTACTATGCATATACATATATATTATAGATTATTTCAATCAAACAAAGGTAATATATATTAATCTCTAGATTTAGGTTAATGATACTAATGAAAGAGATTGAAAGAATAATATAGATAAGAATCTAATGGTTATTAAAAAATATATTCATGATAGGCAGTAAAAAATTCAGAATAATTTTATGAGATACACGGAGTTAAATAATCTTAGTAGGGTGCTTCTTTATAAGTAAGATAGTAAACATTGAAGATACTTTTGAAGAGAATATATAATTTTATCATATGAAGTAAACTACAAACGTATATTCATAAGTATATACAAACTGATTTTAAAAGGACTTAAATTTAATTTATTATTAATCTTTTGATACAAATCAATTTTAAATTAAAACTTTAGAAATTAAAACATATTAATTTGCTAAAGAACCATTTATATGTTAAGAAATCTGTATTTATAATAAAATTATTCTTGATGGGTAATAGAAAGTAAACTATAAAAGTATAACTTCTTATATTTTTACTACAATTTTAAGACATAAAAAATTATATATGTACAAATACATATTTTGATACCAAAATATTAAGTTAAATATACAAAATTTACAAATATTAATAAAAAAATCAAAATTAGTATTAAGTTATAAGTAGTATTTGTGATAATGTAATCCAAAATTGTTATGATAAGTATATAAGTTAAACTATGCATGTTTAAATTTCATACAAAGGATATATAAATTTATGTTTTATAACTATATCAAATGTTTGAAAATTTTATATTAACGTATCTATGTACTATATAATTTTATTGATTTATATACTTTCCATATATATTTTTGAAACAAAATATATGAAACATAAGTAGATGAACAAAATTAATAACTAGAATTTGAACTGACATTTTCATATTGAAAAGATGTCCTTTTGATTTTTTTAAATTAAAGCAAAGAGTGAAATTTGAATTTATTAGAAAACAACCCTTTTGAAAAAATTAGATTGGTATACTGATAAATATACTATGCTGTATCGTTGTATGAACCAAAATATCTAAAATTATAAAAGAGATAAATTTCTACACCAAAATATCTAAAATTATAAAAGAGATAAATTTCTACACCTAACTATGTACATAGATCTATATTCCTAAATATAATGATATGTTTCACGTTCTCAAACCCAAGCAGACCCTCCAGTAGATCCTCCTTTTTGCAATCCTCTATTTTGTCGTCCTTCCATTGTCATGAACCATACATTCACATCTTTTAGAATTGGACAATGAGATATGTTCTACTGCGATTGACTCATTTTTCTGATCAATATAGTATATTCATTTTCCGAATTTGAAGATCGTATGAGAAGGATATCGATGATAAAGTAGTTCTACCGTCTTGGTGCCAAAATTTTGAATTTGAATTCTGAATGAATGGACACTTCAACTACTATAAGCCCAAAATTTATATACCTTCATAAACTTTTCTCCTCTTGATTGATGAACGATCATCTTGGTGTCATTCGGCAAGTAGTCATCAGACATTACTCTTCCCCTACAAAACAACACAACTTTCCAAAGAATCAAGTGTCTTTTCAAAATAACTAATTGTGATTTTAAATAATAACATCATGATGATTTTGTGACATATCCATATAAAAATAGTGTTAAAAATTACTAGTTTAATCTTTTCAAAAAACATATTATGATAACTTGATTTTTCAACATAATAAAATGCATACCTGTCTAATACTATTGCAATGCATGAACTTAAACTAGTGTTACAAATCATTTTAAAATTTGCCATTTAATATTTTCAAAATTCAGATGATGAACATTTGAAAACCAATGCTCTTACACGCACATGTTAAGGATGCAGAATAAGGATCTTAAGGAAGAATTAACATTAGAGGAGGTGAATAGTGTTTATAAGAAATTTATAGAAATCTTTAACTAACCTGAATTACTATATGAATCACACAATGATCATCACACCAGAAATAACCACAAACACAGATATAAGTAAATATAAAATGCAAAATCGGAAAGAACACGCTGGATTTATACTGGTTCGGATTACTCCTACGTCCAGTCCCACGCAAAGCTGGATCGCGCAGAGTTTTATTAATACTAGTATCAATCTTACAGCACCCTTGATTTCACGACTACAAGGTTAACATCGATTCCACCACCCTTGATTTCACGGCTACAAGGTTAACACAGCTCCCTTTCCTTGACTTATGAGCTACAAGGAACACGCCCTTTCCCAAACAATTCCTAAGTAAGTACAATTGCCCTAGAAATCTTGAATATCACTTCCAATCAAAGAGTATTTGATAGAGATTGAGAAAAGAAGAAGTTGGATATAATCTGTGTTGAAATCCATAGAGTATAAGTGCAAAAATCAAGAAATTAAAGTATAATAATGGTGGTAAGAGAAGAGACAAAGAAGGAGATGAAAAAGTGATTTTTTTTTTGAAATTAACCCCAATTTATAGAGTTTGAATGGTTGCAACGTTTTTGAAGCATTCCAAAATATGAAAAGACACTTCCTTTCAAATTTAAAAAATATGACGGTTATATGTCAACATGTCAAAAATGCATATCGACATATATACTATATTTTGAATTTTAAATCATTTTTAAGGTATTTAAACCAATATATATTCTAGAAATTCGTGAAACTAAACTAGTTGTTAAAACATTATTTTTCAAGTATAAAAACATAAGAAAATATCATTTAAAGATATGATTAGAAACTTTATATATAAGTGATATAAAAACTAAGTAATATCATTATAAACACACACACATATATATATATATATATATTTAGGAATTTATAAAGAGATATTTATAAACTATATAAACAAAAAAAGGTTTATGAAAACATAGAGTTTGAATAAGAATATTTGAAATTATAATCAAATATAAACTTATTATTATATATATATGAATGATTTACTATATATAAAACTATAAAAGTAAGAATAAAAATCCTTGGATGATTAAAAATCATTTTGAAAGAAGTTTGAAATCATATTGAAAATAGTTTGAAATCAATTTTAAAAGATATTTTGAAAACAGAATTTTGAGAGTGTTAGATGGATCATTCATCTGAAAATTAGGATTCATTTCTTGTCTCAAATATTCACTTGTAGCATACCATATCTCAATGTATTGACGTAATTTAGTTGTCTTTCTCTTTCCGTTTGGTCGAGTGTGAAATCGTCGAGCCTTAACCAGATTTTTACATACTAACCAGACTCTATTACTTTTATAATCTTGGAGTCTTGAAATCTTGATATCTTGGTACTCTTTGAAATCTTGAAAATCTTAACTGTACAGTCTTCAAAATTTATTACCTACATATAAATCCTACATGTACATATATATATATATATTCTGGATAAAGATGTTAGTTTATATTTTATAATCGATAATGATTGAAACAAAATTGTTGTCATCAAAATTTCATTCTCCAACAGCACCTCGTCATGCACCAAGATGCACCCATTTGCCTCACAGGACACAAGTGAATTATAACATAATTAGTTACAACCGTTTTCCTTTTGCTATTGAGGTGGCATTATATAAAAGTATTAGTTATAATATTTGTCCTATATGCTAGCGAGGTGGCAGTGAATGATATGATTAGTTATAGTATTTGTCGTATGTGAAATGTATGCATATAAGAATATGCTTAGCTATTGAAAGAAGGGTATGAATTGAATGAATATCTTTATTTCCTTTTATAGTTTCTTCTTTCTCCCATCTCTTATTTTCTTTCTCCTCTTTTATCTTTTCTCAACATGTGCATCGTATCAGTCTATTCTCAACATAGATCTATAGAGTGCTGCTAACTAAAATCATAGATGTCAATAAGGTGATGTCAAGCATGTATTCTGATAAATTATCGTTACCCTATTTGAGAATCACTTAAAATCACAAAATAGATAAATGGTAAATGATATGGTTTAAGGAACATAAACTGGAATATATATATATATGCATATAATTATCTTGCTTACCAAAATTTATTAGTTGATAAGATATAGAAAGACATATTGTGGAAGGCATACCTTAGTAGATTGGTAGTTGTTGATAAAAATTTAATTAGCATAACTTGGAGAATCGAGCTTGTACTAGCATACGATTATAGATCTGTGTTTTCATATTGTTATAAACAAAGAAGGTATTATATGGATAAAAGAAGATAAAACTTTCTCATTATTTTTATATCAGCTGTACATCGCTCCATATATAGTTCGGTTACAAGGAAAAAGAAAACAATATTGCGGCGATGCCACTTGAATTTTTTTTGGTATCGCCACCCGGTATCAATTCTATCATTACTTCTTAGTATCGGTATTGCCTTTTTGCATTGACTTCATTACTTCTTGGTATCATCTTCTTTTATATTTTCCTTGGCTTCGGTATCGGCTTCCTCACTTCATTACCTGCTTCGGGATCGACTTCGGTATCGTCTTCGGGTGTTTCTTCTTGGTATCGACATCGGTATCGTCTTCTTAGCTTCCGTGTCAGCACCAAGCTGTTTTGTTCTAACATCTTGATGCTGATAGCATATTTACACCAAACATGATACTATATATATATATATATATATTTACATATATACAAACCTCTGCTCACAAAGCTCCCCCTCAAGTTGGTGCATAAACATTCATCATTCCTGACTAGCTACACAAATACTTGATTCTAGAACCATTCAGTGCTTTCATAAACATATCACCACCTACTCCTTAGTCTTGATATGCTCTGTCAAAACCAGATCCTGTTGAACTTTCTCCTCGATGAAGTGACAATCCACTTCAATATACTTCGTTCTCTCATGAAACACCAGATTAGATGCAATATGCATTGCTGCCTAATTGTCGAAATAGAGAGTTACTTATTTAACAATATTTATCCCAACTTAACACATAAGGTGGTCAACCCACATCACTTCACAGGTTTCCTTAGCCATAGCTCTATATTCGAATCCAACGCTCGATCTAGAAATAACATATTGTTTCTTTCTTTTCCATGAAATCAAATTTCCTCCTAGAAATACATAAAACCCAGACATAGATTTCCTATCTAGCTTTGTTCCTACCCAATCAGCATCATAGAAACATTCAACTCTTGGATGTTGATCAACGTAGAAATATGTTATTTTGTGCTCTTATATCTTATCTTTTGTAAACAAATAAATATTAATTTGGGTATATTTTTTCCGTGTGCTTTCACAGGCTCAATAAATGTCTCCTTCATTTAATTAATGACCACTTGATAAGAAAAAGAAGCAACTTTTCCATCTCAACAAGTTTTCAATCACAAAGGAAGCTACAATACACTGGTAAAAGATTGGAAATTTCAACAGAGTGACTTAGGCTCGATCCATGTCAACCCCTCTTTTTGCTGAAGAAATGATCATTCACACTGCTTCCTTTTCTTTGAAGAATTTATGGATTAGTGATATATCATGTGTATATATATTCATATGTTTGTATGATATACATTAATAAATATTTTGGGAATTGGGAATATTCTTCATAGATAAATCAAAGGGAATCTTCCATGTTTACTAGCCATAAAGATGAAGACTTGATTGAATTATTGCCAAGGAAAAAAACCAATCAATCTTCCACATGTCACTAACCAGAAGAGGAAATCTGTATGGAATATCTCAAGTCAATATTCATATTTGTAAATATATTATTTCATGGTATTTATTCTTGGCCCAAATTATTCTGATATAGAGGAGTCTACATCCCTATAAATACACATGATATCCATTATAAACGAAGTTCCATTATTCTGTACTTCTTTTCTCCATTAATAAAGTTTTCTTTTACTTTTCTACATTTTTATTTTATTAGCAACTAGTGCCATCTACACAATTAGGTTTGGTAGAGTACTAGTTATCTTTTGCACTTATTTCCATTAGTGATTGACCATCTGATTAGATTCAGGGGCAATCCTAATTTTATTTTCTATTAGTTATTTAATATGCAATTTTGTTTTCTTCTTTTAATTGCTTTTCTAGGTCATATTGGATTGATTAAAGATTTGATTAGATTCAGATCTGATTCAATCCAATAATATTTTTATTTGCAGTTTCAGTTTCTTTGTTTTCAAAATCAAACTCCAAGTTTTGTCTAACTCGCCCAAGAAATATATAAAAAATAAAATTTAAAATTCCTCCCTATGTTCGACCTGCATATTACACGATCTGTGCGCTTGCAATTATTATTACAAAATTCGGTTTTTTCTACTTCTTAGAAAGTGTTGATCAAGTTTTTGGCGTCGTTGTCGGGGAGATAACGATTGAATTTTATTATTTATTTAATTTCTGATTCGTGTTAGTTTTTATTTTTCCTTATTTTTGATTTCTTTCATATATTAAAAAAAACATGCTCTGTTTTCTCATATTTTTTCTTTCTTCTATTCACTTTCCAATCTTCACATTCCTTCTTTTTAGCAAGTCAAAAAAAAACCATCATTATTTTCTTCTTGACCACCCATTTGTCACAAAAGCCATCTTCCTCTTAACAATATCGCAGCAACTATCATCTTCAACCCATATCGTAAGTCTTTCAATCTCAGTTCCACCACATTACAAAAATCCCGCACCCCATCGCAAAAGCCAACCCGCTTCCATGCACCCATCCAAGCCAGTCCACCAGAACGCAATGCCATATTTTCCACCATATCATAGCAACCCGCGTCCATCTTTTTCAATCCTCCCCATACAACTTCCACCACAACTGTAATTTCTCTAACCTTCTCCCACCCTATCATTCTCCATCCCATGCACAAACCTATATAACCACAACAAAAACCCACCCCTAAAATCGAACGCAAGCACCAAATCGAGACCGAACATACACAGACAATAATCCCCCCGCCCATATACCGTGCATCTTCACCATAACCCCATCCTCTCTTTCGTGAATTTACAGACCCATCACATCAGACCGCACCTTCTCAAAATTCCATCAATTGGCTGAAGTTCATTTACACCATATCCTTTTTCACAGTTTCATCTGCCACTTACCACCTACCCACTACCATCAGAAACCCACTTTAATTTGAAATCTGTCCCTCCTTGTATCTACGTCATCTCATACCCATACAACAATTGCCGATTGCACAATTCTTAAACCCATCTTCAAATCGAACTACCTTAACTCGAAGTATCGTAACCCATCATACCCTACCGGTAACTAGAAATCATAAATTGCCTCTGATCCGAGTATCCAATCACCCAATCGCAAGTCATCACAGTCCGATTCGAACCCTATAACTCTAGCCAATTTTCGAAAAAGAAAGAAAAAAACAAGGGTTTGATTTCCTAATTGTTTTGAAATAAAGGGGTGGCGTTGGTTATGTTTTGTGAGTTATGACCATGTTTTATACAGGCGATGATTTTGATCGTGAAAGCAGTTGATGCTTGTTTTTCTTTTTCAACAGTCTTTAGTTAATCTTTTTTTTTGGTTGATATATTGTCACCCATTTTTCGTGATTTTTTGTTTGAAAAAAAGCCATGAAATTTCCTTCCACCTTGTTTCGTTGGTCTTGGACTATTTCCATTTTTTTTGGCTATCGTGAGAAACTAAGTCTGAGTAACTTGAGTTTAGGTCAGTTGCTTGAGTGCCTAGCTTTTATTTTTATTTTTTTAGCTTAGTTCTTCTGTTTTTCATTTCTGGCTTAATTTATAATTCATTTTATTTTAGTTTTTTTCTTTTTCTAACTCCTATTTAGTTTATTTTTCCCTATTTCTTCTGTTTTTTTTCCTCTATTTTCTATAAAAAAAAATGCAAATCAATTCAAAGGCCAAATTGGTTAAGGAACACAGTCAAGCATAGCAAACTCGAAATTCATCCATCAAGCAAATTGCAAACCGTGAAGTCTAATTTTTCTGGATGGACAGCCATACCCCACTATAAAATTCTCTAAACTCTACAGGTGCTCTGCTGTAAAGAAAAAATATAGAAATTGCTTGTTAAAATCTTATGTAGGGGTAGCGGCTTGCTTGTACAATATTTTAATTTTCTACAATTATTGTCGGATTGTTGTGTGGCCATAATTTCTAAATCAATTTGTGAGAACGAATTTCCATAATTTCAATCATCACTCTTATCACTTTCCAGCAACAGAATTTGATTTTCAAAATATTTAACTATAAGAGTGTATTTTATGAAATTGATTTTCTCAAGGGTTTGATGGTGGATATATATTAGTTCAATTTTTTGAACTTCTAGCAAAAGGGGTTGCTTACTACTTGTAAAACATTGGTCGTACCCCTTAGTATATACTATACGTGAACGGCCATAATACCCTCTTCCCCCTTCAAATTGAGATTATCAACTAATAAGATATATTTGAGTACTTTATTTATTTTGTAATAACAGCTGCTTGTGTCAACTTTAAGTTTTGGATTTTCTATAATCGACAACGTCGAGTGAGAAAAGTGTTAGCTACCATAATTCTCGTAGTGATTTTGGGATAGATAAAGCTGACATGATTCAAACAACAATTGATGAAAACTCTAATGACACTTCTGAAGACTTGAAAATGTGTCTAGACCGTTTCAACTCCGATTTCGATGAGCGCTAATGCATTTCTGAATTAAATGAACTACTTGACTCGAAACCCTTGTCATTTGTATCTAACCATGGAATGTGGACAAATATTACCATACAAGAACACCTTAAGTTGGACCTCAAACCCTTACCATAAGACCTTGAGTATGCTTACTTGGACTATGAAAAAAATTCGCATAATCTTGGCCTCTGATCTTACCAAGGACCAAGAAGAAAAACCTGTGAAAATTTTATGTGATAATCTGCATTTGAATGGTATAAATCACTATCACAACCAAATATGCATGGGAATGGATTTTATTTCAGAAGTTATCGACATACCTCTTGTATCTAAAAAATCATACACGAAATCATCGTACATCATTTTCGATAGGGGCAAGTGTGGGGGAAAAAGAAGTCACATTTTTCACATAATACTTGTCATCATCGTAGATTCCATTATGCATATGATTTTCATTCGCATATAGTGGCTAAACTTCATTTCATTTTACAAATAATTTTGCAACTCATTCAACTTTGGGTACGATCTTTCAAATTTAGGAAACAGTTACAGTGTGGACACTGTTTAGTTCTAGTGTGGGGGGAGTCTACATTGCATTCATTTTTTATTTTTACTTTTTATTTTTTTTGCATTTAGATTAGACCATCATGCATTTTAAGTCATAGTAACAAGCCATTTTTTTATACGGCTTATTTTAGATTGATACAACAAAATAAGTTAACAGTTGTTAGTCAGTTGATAGTATTTTTCTCTCAACTAATATCAAATAAGAAATCTAATGAAAAGTTAAATTTTGAGGGATAATAGTGTAACTGGTACATAGGAAGATTCTTAGGTGATGGCCATAAAGTTTATTTTAAATTGTAGTCTTTGTTTAATGAGTGGAGGACTTAAAATACTTATATTGGCTTTTTGAGTCCTTAAAACTAAGTTGTGTTAAGTTGAATTTGCGTAATCTCTCTTGTTCTTATATTTTCAATAATAATAATAGTAATCCAAGGGTATCCAACATTGCTTGTAAATCTAGCATTGGTGTGCAAACCGCCAAGCTCTATCCGACACCTAAGGATTACTGACACCTTATTAACAAAGTAAGGGTCGTTCTGCACAATCCGCCAAGCTCTGTTCCATCTGTCATGGGTGGCATACCTTGTTCTTTTAAGTTAGGTGTATATAATTAATCATAAATTTTAGTTTTATAGAGATAGAGAATAAGCGATGATGCCCAAGCACTTCTTGACTTTATTGATTTGACTAGTCATACATAAGGAAATTATAATACCACTTTGCGAACTGTGACAAGCAAACTAAGAATTTAATTCATGGTTGCACTATGTTATCAACCGAACCAACTGGCCAAACTAGAATATAACATTTGAAAACTTGAATTATATTACAAATTTGTGATAAGTTGTGGTATCTAAAATAAAATAAACCGACTAGGAATTGTTAATTTAATTTGTTGTACCATTTTTCTGAAATAAGTCGTGTTTTCATTATCTTTTTTGTTTTCATTTGCATATGTCCATGCATTCATATAGTTGCATTAAAATCACTGCACACTGCATTTGGATTTTATGGGTAGTATCCGCTGAAAACCCTCACGAGACACCATTCGTCCTACTAGGGACACTTAGAGGTTTAACGACTTGTTGCATACGCTTAATGCAACCGTGTTTCCTACGAAAGTGTGACCTATCTAGTTTAGTTTTTCATTTTTATTTTGCACGAGGAAGAGTAAAAGATAAGTGTGGGGATATTTGATCTGCATAGAAATATGTTATTTTATGCTCTTATATCTTATCTTTTGTAAATAAATAAATATTACTTTGGGTAATTTTTTCGTGTGTTTTCATAGGTTCAGTAAATGTCTCCTTCAGTCAATTAATGACCACTTGATAAGAAAAAGAAGCTACTTTCCCATCTCAACAAGTTTTCAATCACAAAGGAAGCTTTAGCACACTGGTAAAAGCTTGGAAATTTCAGTAGAGTGACCTAGGTCCGATCCCTGTCGACTCCTTTTTTTGCTGAAGAAAGGAACATTCACATTGCCTCCTTTGCTTTGAAGAATTTATGGATTAGTGATATATCGTGTGTGTGTATATATATTCATATGTATGTATGTATGTATGATATACACTAATCAATATTTTGGGAATTAGGAATATTATTCATAGATAAATCAAAGGGAATCTTTCATATTTACTTGCCATAAAGATGAAGATTCGATAGAATTATTTCCACGGAAAAAAACCAATCAATCTTCCACATGTCATTAATCAGAAAAGGAAATCTGCATGGAATATCTCACATCTATATTCATATTTGTAGATAGATTATTTCATGGGATTCATTCTTAGCCCAAATTATTCTGATAGAGAGGAGTCTACATCCCTATAAATACACATGATGTCCATTGTAAATGAAGTTCCATTATTCTGTACTTCTTTTCTCCATTAATAAAGTTTTCTTTTACTTTTTTGCATTTTTATTTTATTAGCAAGTAGTGCCATCTACGCAATTAGGTTTGGTAGAGTACTACTTACCTTTTGCACTTATTTACATTAGTGATTGACCGTCTGATTAGATTCAGCGGCAATCCTAATTTTATTTTCCATCAGTTGTTTAATTTCTGCAATTTTAATTTCTTTTTTTTAATTGCTTTCCTAGGTTATATTGGATTGAATAAAGATTTGATTAGACTCAGATCTGATTTAATCCAATAATAGTTTTATTTGTAGTTTTAGTTTCTTTGTTTTTAAAATCAACCTCCAAGTTTTGTCTAACTCGCCCAAGAGATATATAAATATTAAGATTTAAAATTCCTCCCTGTGTTCGACCTGCATATTACACGATCTGTGCGCTTGCCGTTATTATTACAAAATTCTCGCTTTTTTATTTCTTAGAAACCGTCTATCACATGTCCATGATTCTTGTACTCAATTCCTTGACCAATGGTTCCCTTAAGATAACTCAAAATTTGTTTCAGTAAGCCCCAATGATATACAATAGGGATGCCATAAACTGGCTTATAATCCTGACAGCGAAAGCAATGCCGGGCCATGTTTAAGTTAGATAATTTAATTTTCCTACCAGTCTCCTATATTTTTATGGATCTTTGAACAACTCACCATTTTCTACAATGTTATAGTTTAATTGAATATGAATAGTGCTAAGTTTAACACCTAGATTTCCAGTCTCTTCTAATAAATCAAGAACATACTTTCGTTGGGACATAAACACAACCATTATCTCTTGTAATTTGCACACTTAGGAAATATTTCAAGTATCCTAAATCTTTTGTATGAAACAGGTTGTAAATAAAGGTTTTAAGGGATGAAATACCTAGTACATCATTGCAAGTTATCACAATGCCATCAACATAAACCATAAGTAAAATTATACCAGATTTAGTATTCTTATAGAATACTGAATGATCACATCTACTTTTCATCATTCCAAATATTTCCATTGCATTACTGAACTTTCCAAACTAAGCTCTAGGACTCTGTTTTAATCCATATAGTGTCTTATTCAACTTTCATACTAGACCACCCTTCCCTTGTGCAATGAATCCAAGGGGCTGAATCATGTAAATTTCTTCTTCTATATCACCATAAAGAAATACATTCTTTATACTAAGCTAATGTAATTTTCAGTTATATGTTGCTTCTAATGAATAAACATCCGAGTAGAAGTTAATTTTGTTACTAGGGAAAAATCAGAATAATCCACTCCATAAATTTGTGCATATCCTTTTGTAACTAAATGTACTTTCAATCTAGCAATTGAACCACCAGAGTTTTCTTTTATAGTGAATACCCACTTACACCCAATAGGTCTCTTATTTTCAGGTAATCGAACTAAACTCCGTGTTTCATTGTATTCAAGAGCATTCATTTCCTCAACCATATCAGCCTGCCATCTAGGATTTGATAATGCTTTCTCAATGGTTTTAGGCATAGAAAAAGATTCAAGAGAAGTGATAAGTGAATGAATTGATGAGGATAAAAATTTATATAAGACAAATGAAGAAATAGGATATGTGCATTGATGTTTTCCCATTCGTAGAGCAATAGGATGACCAGTTTCAGGATTAACTATAGAAACAAGTTCATGTTCAAGTGGAGGGATAGTATCAGATGTAGATGGAGTTATATCATGAGAAGGTGATAAACTAGTTTCAGCAGAATCATTGATATTGTACTCTTCTTGTACATATTGTGATATCCATATACAATAAAATCATCGTTCTCCGCCCGATTTCCCGACTTTGATAGGGTAAGCTAGATGGTGACTGAAAGAATGATGTTTCTTCAATGAAAGTGACATCAGTAGATATAAGATATTTATTTAGAGAGGGACAGAAATACCTATATCCTTTTTGCAAACAAGAATAACCAAGGAATATACACTTAACAGATTTTGGATCAAATTTAGAAATTTGTGGTCTGATATCTCGAATAAAACGTGTACACCCAAATATTTTTATCTTAATAGGATATAATGATTTGTTCGGAAAGAGGATTAAGTATGCTATATCACTATTAAGAGCAGTTGACAGCATATGATTTATTAAAAAGCATGTTACGGAAACAGCATCAACCCAGAAGCTGTTAGGCACATTCAAATAAAATAATAATCCTTGTGTTGTTTCAAGCAAATGTCAGTTCTTTCTTTCAGCAACTCCATGTTGAGATGTCATGTCAACACAGGATGTTTCATGTAGCATTCCATTTTGAATCATGTAAATTTGAAATAAACTCAAAATATACTCCTTCGCATTATCACTTCTTAGAGTTTTAACAGAAGCATTAAATTGAGTTTTGATTTCAACACCAAACGAACAAAATATTAAATACAATTTTGATCGGTTTTTATAGGAAACAACCAAGTCTGCAATAGACCAAAGGCTAAGGATTTTGCGCCGTGGTAACAGCGGCGCAGGTTCAAAATCCGGATTGGCATGCTAAGAACCTACCATGTGTATACGCTAAGAGTAGCCATTTATGTGGTGATTGCGGACCAGGCTAGGTGCATTAGGAGGGTTTTACGACTCCGGTCGATTTCTCTCCTAGAGAATTTCCAAAAAAACCAAGTCATATGTGAATAATCATCCATAAAGGTAACAAAGTATCTAAACCCTAGTTTAGAAATCACATATGATGGACCCTAAATATCAAAATGAACAAGCTCAAAAGAACAATTGGCTCTTTTATTTATTCTAGGACTCAAACTTACATGATGATGTTTAACATACTGACATGATTCACAGTTCAATGACTGTACTGATTTAAATTATGGACACAATTTCTTTAAAAAGGGTAAATATGGATGCCCTAATTGACAATGTGTCTTTAAGGCCTGAGAAATACTTGAACAAACAAATGATTGTTGATTTACGGAAGGAGCATCAAGTACATACAGTCCCTTTGACTCATGTCCTTTACCAATAATTTTCTGAGTCACGAGATCCTGAAATATACAATAAGATGGAAAGAATGAAATAGAACAATTAAATTGTTGTGTTATTTTATTGACAAAGAGTGGAATGAATTCAAGTTTAGGTATATATAAGGCAGATGTTGATAGAGAAGGTGAATAGGTTAGACTTATTGTTCTAAACCCTTGAATGTTTGAACAGGATATATCAACTAAAGTGACATTGTGAGTAAGATTTTTGATTGAAAACTCAAGAAAAAACTTATGGTTACCTATCATATTATCTATAGCACCATAATCAATGACCCATTAAGGTCTCCCCATATTGACAAAACTGCTATTATCCGCAATAGTAGAAATAAGTTGAACTGACTTGTTGAGACAATTCCGATATTAAGTAAATTTAGCAAATTCTTCTGCTGAAATCATAATATTCTGGCTAACTTGATCTTGAGTCTTCACAACATTAGCAACTTGTTGATTTCCAACCAGTTTTTGCTCATTTTGTAGCTTCCAACATTCAAATTTAGTGTGCCCCTGTTTCTTGCCATATGCACATGACTTCACTGTCCGATTTTCATATCTAGGCATACTAACCTCCCTTTCGTATCAGTTCTGATTGGGTTCCCACGGTTGATGTTTACTGGTTGTACTAATCAAAGCACTGTTATGTTGAACTGATGAAGTTGGATTTGAACTCGAGACTTCAGTTATAAGAATCCTCCTAAACACATCATGCAGTGATGTCACATCCGATCTAGATAAAACTTGAGGTTTAGCATATTTATACTCAGATGAGAGACCTACCAAAAAACTCATAATAGTCATTTTCTTCCTCTGCTTCTACTGCACTTTAATATCAACACTAATAGGAATTAGCAAATTAAACTCTTCATAAGTCTTCTTGAATGTCATAAAGTAATTCATCAGTGATTGATATTGTTTTTCCACTCGATCAAATGGCTTACAAATCTCATACATCCAGTAGAATAGAAACTCCAGATAATCCACAAGTTCTTTCACGAACTCATAATGATTCACCAAACTAATGATATCACTCTTAATTGTATTTCAGATTTGAAGAATCAAGCGAGCATCATCTCGACGCCAAATCACAACGTCCTTGTCAGATGGACCGACTACAGTGGATCTTCAACTAGATGATTCGAATCGAAGTAATTTGATTCACTCAACTTTTGCTCAGTTATCTCAGATATCATCGGCATGACCACCATCACCGATTTGGTCTCTCCCATGATTCACGGATAAAATTGTGAAATATATTTGAGATCTTGAAATTAATTCAAGGATTGCTGCTCTGATACCATGTTATAAACGAAGAGGAAATTATATGGATATGAGAAGATAAAACTTTCTCATTATTTTCATATTAGCAGTACAATGCTCTATATATAGTTCGGTTACAAGGAAAAAGAAAACAATATTACATGTATGCCACTTGCATTTTTTATCTTGGTATTGCCTCCCAGTATTGATTCCATCATTACCTCTTGGTATCGGTATCGCCTCTTGGTATTGACTTTAGTACTTCTTGGTATCAGCTTCTTGAATTGCCTCCCTAGCTTCGATATTAGCTTCCTCACTTCATTACCTGCTTCGGTATTGGCTTCAGTATCGGCTTCTTGTATTATCTTTTTGGTACTGGCTTAGGGACCAACTTCTTGAAGTATCTTCTTGGTATTGACTTTTGGTATCATCTTCTTGGCTTCGATGTCGGCACCGAGCTATTTGTTCCAACAGATTGATGCCAATAGCGTATTTATACCAAACATGATACTATATACATATTTACATATATAAAACCTCTGCTCACAACACATATAAAAGACGGTTTTAAGAAAAATAAAGTGTGTGTAATTTGGATAACAACCCCAATACTTATAAGAGTATAATATTTTCAATCAAACGACTTTACACTTATTTTTACTTGAAGCATTTACCCTTAAGTTCTAAAAGATTTCCAACATTGTCCACTTCGATTAAGCTTCGTTAAAAGATAGCACCATGTTTAATGTTTCAAGCAACCCCTCTCCAAGCTATATATATTGATAAATGTGGTTAACATTATAAGCTTTTAATTTTTTTTATATTCTAACATAAGGTATATCCAAAGATAATTTTGTGCATTAATTGTGTTATAATAAGACTAAAGCGGCTTTCCTTATATTTAGAATAAATGAACCCGTCAACGGTTGCATATATCAATACGATCAAAGAACGTTATTACCTTACCTTAAGGCCTGACCACTTCGGACTACTCAACAAAGTTTGTTTGGTGAGTATGCAGTGGATGATCCAGAATGACAATCGGAAAGCCATTACATTAAGGCAGGACATAGCCATGGAATATTAGTTAAACAAACTTAGAAGAATGACGTAACGGGATGCATGAAATCAAGTTTAGAAAGGCAAAGAATCTGGATATATCCGGATCTACATGTCTGGATCAGTCTAACCTAGCTCTCATTTAAGCTCAAGGTTGCTACATCACATTAGATTGATATACTCTCTCATCTTCACAATTTCAAGTTTCTCGAATTCAGATCAATCTTCCTAAAGATGGTGCTATGACTATCGATCAACCTAATATGAATTCAGGATTGTTGCAATCAAGCTTGTATGAGGAAGCTAAGAGTGATGCAGAATCGGATTTTATGGCCATACTAACACTAGTGGGAGCTGAGTAGTGTTTACTTAAGTTTTATGAACCTTTTCAAAATCTTTTTAAATTATGTATGTGAGTAAGTATTTAATGATCACATAATCAATCAAAAAAAATTACTAAATAAAGTAAATATAGTTAAAAAAAGAGCATACTGAATTTTATACTTCGTTGGAGTTACCATGCATCTAGTCACATAGTTCATATGACCATTAATCACTTTCAATTCAATTTCTTGATTTCAACACCACAAGATGACACGCTCCAAAATCGCGGCCTCTGGGCACAACTAACTTAATTTATGCACAAAAAAGTCACTCCTAATTGCTTTTCTAGACATAATCAAATCCAAATTTATTTACGTTACCAAGTCACACCCTTATAAGTTGTTTGATATTGTTTTTATAAGGAATGCAAACTTGAATCTTTTTGTCTTGATTATAATTGCTCCTACCTGAAACACCCCACCTCCATTAAGGTCACTCACAAAGGGAGTGCCTTAACTTTGGTGGAGGTTTATAAGTAAAAGCCACAGATGAACTCAAGACAGATATAAATACACATATTTTAAACAGCGGAAACCAAACAAACTTTTATTTCACCAATACGTGTATCAACAAAGATTTCCAAAACTGTCTCAAAATACTTTCAACATTACAACCTCATAACTGCCTTGATTATTAAAGAAGCATGAAAACATAAATAAAGTGACAAAAATCCCCATAGTGGTATCCAAAGCCATTATCCGAGCAAGAAAGATCCAAATCATACATCTGCGTTCTTGGTGCTTGTAAAGAGCCTGACTGAGTTGAGCTGTTTCCTCCCTGTGGACCTGGGGGGGAGGGAACGAAAGAAAAGAAGACGAAAAGAAAATAGGGTCAGAAATAAAGCCTGAGTAAATCTAGTAACTCTTCAATATGTGAATAAGAAAAGGATATGATGTATATAAACTAAAAATAGGAAAGTGTCACAGGCTAAGGAAGTGTCGAATGTACTATCACACCCATACTATATTTCTGTACCTACTCGAGTTTATTCTAACTGGCACCCCATGGTGAGGGTGAAGTGATCCCCATTCTTATTAAAGATCAGCTCCTACTCGCGTTAACATGTGTCATACGGCCCCCAAGAATTGTAGATACCTATGCTGGTCCCACCATGGGGTGTATCAAGACCCATGGTGGCGGCCCTGACACAAAACCAGAAGACATAGGTTATACTACTGGTGTCCCCAGTGCCCTGGTTGTCTGCTCCGGAGTGTGTGCACGCCCGCAACCCGTTAGACCTGCACTGTGCACCCACCGCCGTCGTTTGAATGCTTACAATCAGCCCAGTAATCGTGCCCCACCCTGCCTAGTTTCAGGGTACCGTTGATACCTAACTTTGGGTTACTGCTGAAACGGGTCCCTCGTTACCAGGATTTTCTAGTCAAACATGTTAAGTGGTTAAGTGTCTGTATTTACCTAACCCCACCCATCAATTCTTGTTAACATGTTGAATTTGGTTAAGTCTTATAGTTGACTTAACCCTACCATCTGTCCTTAGCCTCTTAGGAGCACCAGACCACTCACATTAGACATGTATTGCCACGGTTACTGGATATGCCGGTCGGTTCCGGGCAGGTTTACACCGTAGCTCAGTCTAACCTCGGGTCCTTATTGGGCTCAATGCTTAACCACCCACATTGGATAGGTATTGTTGTGTCTACTGGACAGCCGGGCGGGTCCGGGCGGGTTTACATCACAACTCAATCCAACCTCGGGTTAAGCATATCGTGTTTTCTAACATTTACATATTTGTCTTTATTACTGAATATATGTAAATTTGTCAACAATTAAATGTTATGGCCCACATTCCAAGTTTAATATTTTTGATATAAGAATTTATATCATTTATATGCCAACAATTTTGGCATGTGACAAACATGCCAATTCAATATATTTTTATGTCGAGTTTTCAAATATTCCCAACGTTCCCCCGTTTAAACATTAGGCTAACAAATCTTAGCCTAATATTCGTTCGCCTAGTTTTTAACATATAATATTAGGCTAAAAACTTAGCCTAATTTAGCGCACACAAATAAGCATAAGGGAATTCATAAACGTAAACGAGACATAGGTGTGAACTTGGCATTTTTGGTATAATCAATATGAACATGTAATACATAAAGGTGTGTGGCGTATGAACTTGCAATTTGGCGATTCAACTAACATATAACATGGATCATGTGAACTTGCATTCAAATCAAAGTATGACTAAGTAGGTGACATATGAAAACGCATAGTTTAGGCAAATACAAACTTGTGTTTTAAACATGTTTAATTTGGCATAATGTCAAACACAAGACTAGCATGATGTATGTTCACCAAAATGTACAATTTTAACATCTAATCATATAGCCTATAAACTAGCATAGTTTATGAAACATAGATCCAATTATACTTGCATATAGACAAAATCTTGCATAGTTTATGAAACATAGATCCAATTATACTTGCAAATGAACAAAATCTTGCATAGTTTATGAAACATAGATCTAATTATACTTGATGAAACATAGGTCCAATTATACTTGCAAATGAACTTGCATAGTTTATAACATGTTTACATAAATTCCAACTTAGACATAGTCCATGCCATCGCCATATACATAAAATGACCAAATTCTAATTTTCGCCACAAACTTGCAAGTACAATCATTCAATAGGCTTCCATCAATCAACTTTATGCCACAAACATCAATACATAAGTCATGATAGAACCATCACAATACATAGAATAACAACACAATTCTATTTTCATATACATCGAATCACATCACAGTCTTTATTCATATTCTGAAAGGTTACTATACTTACAACGTGTGATGAATTCTTGTTTTTTGATTTCTGTTATTCTGATTTGGAGATGCTCTCCTTTGGGTAGCAAAGTTGCGTTGAATGATTTGATTAAGCTTTGATCTTCTTTTAATTTGATTCGCCTCTTTGGCTTGTTGTCTCTAGGGTTTCTAATTGACGGCCATTCCTAGTTCCTTTCCAGCAGCATGACGGCTATTGTATTCTATTATTTGTGTGAGTTTAGGGTTAGGTTTGAGTAGTATTTATAGAATTTTAAATTGCTTTGAGCCATCGGATGAAGATAGGAGGAATCTAGACCATACAAAGTTCAAAGAGCCCCTCAAAAGATGACACGTAAGCCCTAGTGACTCAGCCAAGCATTAGAATTCGACCAGACCCTGATCAGGCCAGCCAAGACCTGACCAGCAGGTCATTCTGACCTGGGCGCACTTGGCAGGTGCGCCAGAACAAAAATGTACTGGCGCACTTCCTAAGTGCGCCAGTTCATTTCTGCTCTGGCGCACTTCCCAAGTGCGCCAGTGCATTCTGACCCGTTTTCTAGTTTTTCGCTCAACTTCGTTCGTCCATATCTTCTTCATACGATATCCGTTTTACGCAAACTTGAACTCTATCTCAAGCAGAATTTCGAGACGAACGCAATGGCGTAACCCATTCCCCTTGATTTCATCATTTATAATTAATTATACTTTAATTCGCGAAGCTTAACGTTATAGAATTCACGGGGTGTTACATTCTCCGCCACTTAAAAGGATTTCGTCCCCGAAATCTTCAAGTTAGGAAGAATGTATATCCTATCATCCAACAGTCCATCTACTCAACCAACAAACACAGGCATCCACTGTCCTTAAAAGACTTCTAATGCTTCATGATCATATGCATAGTGTGTGTACATGTCCTTATCTAATGCAGAAATCAGGCGGTCTACTGATTCAGTTGACCTCCTTAATGCGAATCATGTAAGTGTCATGAATCCATTATGTATGCAATTTTTTTTCCTACTCATAATTCTACATGAGTGCACAACTATTCATACAAATGCAACGACCATATGATAGCATATCAAGTTTACAACCATATACAAATAAGAATACATATATGCATATGCAGTATGAAGTGATTGAGCCGATCTAAGACCTAGGTTGTGTGTGTATATGCATCCATGAGCATCCAATAGCAACCACTTGCAGCCATCAACCATAACATGTTTCAAATACATGTTTACATCCAAAGGGATTTCTACCTAAGGATAAAGGATAATATCGAGGAGATATTCCTAAAAAGATAGATACAAGCACAACTTAAGAAAAAGAGAGGTCAAAGATGTACCCTCAAAAAGAAGAGGGTAGGCAGCGCGTATTCTGTCCTCAGTTTCCCAAGTTGTGTCTTCCTCGGCGTCGCTCCACTGAACCTTAACGAGCTTCACTTCGCGGTTGCGTAGCTTTTTGATTTCAGTTCCTACAATTCGAGTTGGAACTCTCCTCACAGTTTCTTCGCGTTCCACTTCGGCTTCTTCTAGAATGCTTGGCTCCACCACTTCCGTTGATTCATGTAGACATTTCCGGGTATGAGAAACGTGAAAGACGTTGTGAATTCCAGCCAATCTTTCAGGCAGATCTACTCTATAAGCCATTTTCCCAATCTTCTCGATGATAGGGAACGGTCCTACAAATCTTGGTGCTAGCTTTCCTGCGGACCCAAAGCGAACGACGTTCCTTAAAGGGGATACCTTAAGGAAAACCATGTCCCTAACCTCAAACTCAAGGTCGGTCCTTCTTTTGTCGGCGTAGGATTTCTGTCTGTCTTGGGCTGTCTTCATTCTCCTACGTATCAAGTCCACTTTCTCTGAAGTTTCTCGAATCATGTCTGGCCCAAGTATAAGCTTATCTGTAGACTCCCACCAACAAGTTGGTGATTTGCACGGTCTTCCATACAAGGCTTCGAAGGGTGCCATGCCGATGGTAGCTTGGTAGCTATTGTTGTAGGCAAATTCCACTAAAGGAAGGTGATCCTCCCACGTCCCTCCAAAGTCAAGAACGCAAAGTCTTAAAAGATCCTCTAAAACTCTATTCACCCTTTCCGTCTGACCATCAGTTTGAGGGTGATAGGCCGTGCTCAAACATAACTGTGTGCCTACAGCTTCTTGCAGACTCCGCCAAAACTGACTTGTGAAGATAGGGTCTCGGTCACTAACATTGCTGGAGGGTATCCCATGAAGTCGAACTATTTCCTTGAGATAAAGAGATGCTAGAGATGAAGCGGTCCTTCTACTCGTGATAGGTATAAAGTGGGCGCTTTTAGTAAGCCTATCCACTATTATCCAAATGCTAGTGTTGCCTCTTCTCGACCTAGGCAATCCATCAATGAAGTCCATTGAAATGCTATCCCACTTCCACTGTGGGACCTCTAGAGGGTGAAGTAGTCCTCTAGGCTTCTTTTGTTCCGCCTTGACCCGTTGGCAGGTCATGCACTTAGAAACGAAATCTGCCACATCTTGCTTCATGCCGCTCCAAAAGAAAGTCCTTTTTATATCCTCGTACATCTTATCACCGCCAGGGTGTATAGTCATCTTGGAATGATGCGCTTCCTCAAGAACCTTCTTTGTCAACTCCCTTGCTTGTGGGACGC
This sequence comes from Allium sativum, assembly GCA_030737875.1. NCBI lineage: Eukaryota > Viridiplantae > Streptophyta > Magnoliopsida > Asparagales > Amaryllidaceae > Allium > Allium sativum. Next base: position 655,205,577 of record CM060919.1, on the reverse strand, counting down.
ATAATCTTCCATCTCGTCTCAGCCAACCCTTATCATCGATGGCGTATCTACTGAGGTGACTAGAAGTCTCACCCCTAATAAGTTTATCAATCACGTCAACAAGCTGAGGGTCTTCACGTTGTGCTGCCCCTATTGAGTCTAAGAGAGTGGGGCGTACTTTGAGAGATGCTAACAAACCCGGTACAAAATCCGAGGAGGGCCTAAAGTTAAAACTGGCTATATACTCCAAGTTTTGCCTTTCCACAAAGAGAGGGCTTAGGGTCAGTTTCTTTCGGCTCAACGCGTCAGCTACCAAGTTGCTTTTTCCGGGAGTATAGGAAATTTCAAAATCGTACGAGGCAAGAAACTCCATCCATCTTTGCTACCTCAAGTTAAGATCCATCTGGGAGAAGAGATATTTCAATGATTTATGGTCAGTGTATAGTTAAAACTTCTTACCTAGGAGATAATGGCGCCGAGACTTAAGTGCAAAGACGATGGCGGCCAACTCAAGATCGTGGGTTGAGTAGTTCTTTTCATGAACTTTCAATTGTCTTCCGCCATAAGCTACTACCCTTCCTTCTTGTATTAGAACAGCGCCTAGTCCCGTTCCACATGCATCCGTGTATACTGTGAACATTTTGTTTCCGTCAGGCAGAGTTAGAACTGGGGCTGTTGTGAGAGGCCTTTTTAATCGCTGGAAAGCAATGTCACAGTCCAAATCCCAAGCGAACGCCAGATTCTTCTTTGTTAGCCTTGTGAGTGGGGCTGAGATTTTCGCGAAATCCCTAATAAACTTTCGATAAAAACTGGCTAGCCCAAGAAAGCTTCGAACTTCGGTTGCATTTCTTGGTGTCTTCCAATCTTGCACTACCACCACTTTCGCGGGGTCCACAGCCAACCCTTCTTTGGACACTATATGCCCAAGAAACCTTACTTCTTTTCTCCAGAAGTGACACTTGGAGAATTTGGCTTTTAGTTGATGTGCACGGAGAGTATCCATGATTTCTTTCAGATGCTGAGCATGTTCTTCCTCACTCTTTGAGAAGATTAAGATATCATCTACGAAGACAACCACAAATTTGTTGAGGAATTCTCTGAACACCCTGCTCATTAGGTCTACGAAATAAGTGGGTGCATTTGTCAAGCCGAAAGGCATGACAAGCCACTCGAAGAAACCGTCTGGGGTTCTGAACGTTGTCTTATTAATGCTGTCTTCAGCTACTCTTAGCTGATGGAACCCAGTTGTCAGATCAAGTTGGGAGAAGACTGTCGCACCTATAAGCTAATCAAACAAATCGTCGATTTGGGGAAGAGGGTGCCTATTTTTCTTGGTCAATTTTTTTAACTCCCTATAGTCGACGCAAAGGCGAAGCAAACCATCTGCTTTGGTTGCGAACACCACTGGAGCACCCCATTCTGAAATGCACCGTCTAATGAACCCCTTTTCGAGAAGTTATTTAACCTGCTTACTGAGCTCCTTTCTCTCCCTTGGAGCCATGTGTCTGACAGGTAAAGCTACAGGCTTTGCGTTATCCACAAGATATATGCGGAAGTCTATTTCCCGCCTCGGAGGTAAGCCTTTCACTTCCTCAAAGACATCCGGATATTCCCGGACTACTCTAACTGATTGCAAATTCTCATCAGAAGCATCAAGCGACTCTAGATAACTAAGCATAACAGCATTCAAGGGATTACAAGAAATTTCTAGAGTGTTACCAAGCCGAGTCAAGAGTCTAACTACTCTTTTCTCACAGTCAAGAATGGCACTATTACTGGATAACCAGTCCATGCCTAAGATAAAACCATATCCCGAGAAGCCCAAAACAAAGGCACTACAACTAAACTCAACGCTGAGAATAGAGATTTTCAAACCCAAACAAACCATTGACAAGTAAGCGGAGCCCCCGATTGGTTTTGAAAATACTAAGGGATCTTCTACCATACTAGTGTCTAGATGCAGAGATTCTACTAAGGCAGATGAAATAAAAGAGTGTGATGCGCCAGAGTCAAAAAGTGTACGAACTGGATGATCATAAAGATAGACTACACTTTCTACAGAAATATTACTACCTCGTTCCTGCTGAGGTGCCACTAGCGCATGAACCTGACCACATGAAGTGGATCCGGCTTTCTGTCCCTGCCCTTTCTTCTTTGGGCAGTCCTTAGCTTGGTGTCCAGTTTTTCCACAATGGAAGCAGCCACCCATCTTCGCCTTCCTTTTCCGACAATCTTTTGATATATGGCCCACAATGCCACAGAAATTGCACCTTCTCTTCTCACGGGGTTTATTGTTCTTCCCTCCTTTCTTGAAGTCTGTTTTCTTTGCCTGTAGACCTTCTTTCTTCTCTTCCCCCTTAGTTTCTTTCTTGCCGTGGTCTTCCTCGTGTAGCAACGCCATGTCCACCAGGCTTTCATAAGTCGCACCCGTGGATACATGGGTCATGGCAAGGCTGTGTAGAGGCTCATTCAAACCCTTGACGAAGCGAAGTGCCTTCTTGTGTTGGGTGTTTACTAAGTCTAGCCCAAACCTGGCCAGCTGATTAAACTGATTTACATATTCCCTGATCGTCATGCTTCCCTGTTTCAGAGTTAGAAACTTTTCCATTTGTAGGCTTCTTTCGGCTTGGGAGAGGAATTTCATCTCAAACCTTGTCCTGAAGTATTCCCATCTTTCCACCGCCCTCTGAGCATTAGTAACTTCCCACCAATAGGAAGCTTCATCCTTAAGTAACCACACCGCAAGTTGATTCTTTTGCCTGTCATCCACTCCAAAGACGACAAACAAATCCTCAGTCTCCTTTAACCAGTTTCTTGCTCCAACAAAAGATTCTGTCCCATAAAAGTCTTTTCCACCCATAGCCTTGAAGTCTCTACATGTTTTTTTAAAGGCATTTCCAAGAGGAGGTGGTGGAGGAGGAGGAACTGCGACCACTGGAGGAGGGATGTTTGCTGGGCCCGAGCCATTGGCCCTTGCTTCTAAGTACCTCCTAAACCAGCCGGGAATCGGCACTCCTTCCGGAAGGTTAAGGTCTCCAGATATGCTGAAACAGAAAGGGAAAAATTCAAAACGAAGGATAGAGAAGGATAGATAGGGCACATGGCTTTGGGGGATTTTGCCTTTTTATTAATATAACACTTTTTTTTCTAAAAAAAAAGCTCCTTTAAACTTTCTTTTTGAAAAATTTCAAAAACTTTTATCTTGTCTGGTAAACCTATGCTCTGATACCAAGTGAAACACCGCACCTCCATTAAGGTCACTCATAAAGGGAATGCCTTAACTTTGGTGGAGGTTTATAAGTAAAAGCCACAGATGAACTCAAGACAGATATAAATACACATATTTTAAACAGCGGAAACCAAACAAGCTTTTATTTCACCAATACGTGTATCAACAAAGATTTCCATATATGTCTCAAAATACTTTCAACATTACAACCTCATAACTGCCTTGATTATTAAAGAAGCATGAAAACATAAATAAAGTGACAAAAATCCCCATAGTGGTATCCAAAGCCATTATCCAAGCAAGAAAGATCCAAATCATACATCTACGTTCTTGGTGCTTGTAAAGAGCCTGACTTAGTTGAGCTGTTTCCTCCCTGTGGACCTGGGGGGGACCAAAGAAAAGAAGTCGAAAAGAAAATAGGGTCAGACATAAAGCCTGAGTAAATCTAGTAACTCTTCAATATGTGAATAAGAAAAGGATATGATGGATATAAACTAAAAATAGGAAAGCGTCACAGGCTAAGGAAGTGTCGAATGTACTATCACACCCATACTATATTTCTGCACCTACTCGAGTTTATTCTAACTGGCACCCCATGGAGAGGGTGAAGTGATCCCCATTCTTATTAAAGATCGGCTCCTACTCGCGTTAACATGTGTCATACGGCCCCCAAGAATTGTAGATACCTATGCTGGTCCCACCATGGGGTGTATCAAGACCCATGGTGGCGGCCCCGACACAAAACTAGAAGACATAGGTTATACTACTAGTGTCCCCAGTGCCCTGGTTGTCTGCTCCGGAGTGTGTGCACGCCCGCACCCCGTTAGACCTGCACTGTGCACCCACCGCCGTCGTTTGACCGCTTACAATCAGCCCAGTAATCGTGCCCCACCCTGCCTAGTTTCAGGGTACCGTTGATACCTAACTTTGGGTTACTGCTGAAACGGGTCCCTCGTTACCAGGATTTTCTAGTCAAACATGTTAAGTGGTTAAGTGTCTGTATTTACCTAACCCCACCCATCAATTCTTGTTAACATGTTGAATTTGGTTAAGTGTTATAGTTGACTTAACCCTACCATCTGTCCTTAGCCTCTTATGAGCACCAGACCACTCACATTAGACAGGTATTGCTATGGTTACTGGATATGCCGGTCGGTTCCGGGCAGGTTTATACCGTAGCACAGTCTAACCTCGGGTCCTTATTGGGCTCAATGCTTAACCACCCATATTGGATAGGTATTGTTGTGACTACTGGACAGCCGGGCGGGTCCGGGCAGGTTTACATCACAACTCAATCCAACCTCGGGTTAAGCATATCGTGTTTTCTAAAATTTACATATTTATCTTTATTACTGAATATATGTAAATTTGTCAACAATTAAATGTTATGGCCCACATTCCAAGTTTAACATTTTTGATATAAGAATTTATATCATTTATATGCCACCAATTTTGGCATGTGACAAACATGCCAATTCAATATATTTTTATGTCAAGTTTTCAAATATTCCCAACGTTCCCCTATTTAAACATTAGGCTAACAAATCTTAGCCTAATATTCGTTCGCCTAGTTTCTAACATATAATATTAGTCTAAAAACATAGCCTAATTTAGCGCACACAAATAAGCATAAGGGAATTCATAAATGTAAACGAGACATAGGTGTAAACTTGGCATTTTTGGCATAATCAATATGAACATGTAATACATAAAGGTGTGTGGCGCACGAACTTGCAATTTGGCGATTCAACTAACATATAACATGGATCATGTGAACTTGCATTAAAATCAAAGTATGACTAAGTAGGTGGCATATGAAATGGCATAGTTAAGGCAAATACAAACTTGTGTTTTAAACAGATTTAATTTGGCATAATGTCAAACACAAGACTAGCATGATGTATGTTCACCAAAATGTACAATTTTAACATCTAATCATATAGCCTATGAACTTGCATAGTTTATGAAACATAGATCCAATTATACTTGCAAATAGATAAAATCTTGCATAATTTATGAAACACAGATCCAATTATACTTGCAAATGAACAAAATCTTGCATAGTTTATGAAACATAGATCTAATTATACTTGATGAAACATAGGTCCAATTATACTTGCAAATGAACTTGCATAGTTTATAACATGTTTACATAAATTCCAAATTAGACATAGTCCATGCCATCGCCATATACATAAAATGAACAAATTCTAATTTTCGCCACAAACTTGCAAGTACAATCGTTCAATAGGCTTGCATCAATCAACTTTATGCCACAAACATCAATACATAAGTCATGATAGAACCATCACAATACATAGAATAACAACACAATGCTATTCTCATATACATCGAATCACATCACAGTCTTTATTCATATTCTGAAAGGTTACTATACTTACAACGTGTGATGAATTCTTGTTTTCTGATTTCTGTTATTCTGATTTGGAGATGCTCTCCTTTGGGTAGCAAAGTTGTGTTGAATGATTTGAATAAGCTTTGATCTTCTTTTAATTTGATTCGTCTCTTAGGCTTGTTGGCTTGTCTCTAGGGTTTCTAATTGACGGCCATTCCTAGTTCCTTTCCAACAGCATGACGGCTATTGTATTCTATTATTTGTGTGAGTTTAGGGTTAGGTTTGAGTTGTATTTATAGAATTTTAAATTGCTTTGAGCCGTCGGATGAAGATAGGAGGAATCTAGACCACACAAAGTTCAAAGAGCCACTCAAAAAGTGACACGTAAGCCCTAGTTACTCAGCCAAGCATCAGAATTCGACCAGACCCTGATCAGGCCAGCCAAGACCTGACCAGCAGGTCATTCTGACCTGGGCGCACTTGGCAGGTGTGCCAGGCCAAAATGTACTGGCACACTTCCCAAGTGCGCCAGTTCATTTCTGTTCTGGCGCACTTCCCAAGTGCGCCAGTGCATTCTGACTCGTTTTATCGTTTTTCGCCCAACTTCGTTCGTCCATATCTTCTTCATACGATATCCGTTTTACGCAATTTTGAACTCTATCTCAAGCAGAATTTCGAGACGAACGCAATGGCATAACCCATTACCCTTGATTTCATCATTTATAATCAATTATACTTTAACTCGCGAAGCTTAACGTTATAGAATTCACGGGGTGTTACACTACCCTTCAAAATTTCACTTTATTCTTGATAAAATGATGGGTGCTTGATGTAGAATCAAATCAAAGTTGAATCAACTTGATTTTACATGAAAAATTATAGATTATAATATAGATTTTTTAGAATATGAGATGGGATACAAAGGAGTTAATAAAATAAGTTTTTTATATTATACATTCATTTATAGACAAAGTATATCTATAAAGCTGAAGGGAAGTGGCTATTCACAAATTGGTATGATGAATAAACACTTTAATTCAATTTTGAATGTTTGAAGAAAAAAACAATAGCTATTTCGACATACCCTTCCCGCTTTTGTTAAAATACTTATAGTGCATTTGAAAAGTAAGTTTTTTAAAGAGTTTTTTGAATATATAAATCTATATATAATGATTGAAACTTCGTAAAACTAATTAGACATAGTAAATATATATTTTGAACATAATAAAGCTTAAGAAAACTTAAAATAATAATTTTAAAGAATTTAAACTAAAGTATGATAATATATATAGTTAAAAACAAATTAAATTGAAAATATAAATATCAATACTATAGTATAGTATCAAACAATAATATCAAATCATAATTTCTACGTTTAACATGCTTCTTGGGGAAGCCGTAAAACATCAAGATTATGGTTAGCGACAAGCTTGAATTTCGAGAACGTATGATGGAAAACATAAAGTGATTTGATCGAAGTCGTGAAGTGTTCGGAAAAGGTTGGAAATATCATTGATTCTCGAATCATCATTATTGGATTGGAAAAATCATTAAAGCTTGGAATATCTGGCATGGTAAAAATATGTGATTGACACAGCCCGATCAGCTCAAAATCCTTGAGCATATCGGTCCGATCACGTGGTAAAATTCGTCGAGGCAAAATGTATTGATTTTGGTAAATTCTGGTTTCGATCACTCAAAAGTTGTTCTGCGACAAAGCACAATCACCAAAATCGCTTGCACAATCTCAACTGGCTTGGATCAACCACTGGGAAAAGTTCCATATTTGGCACTCAATATATCATGATCGACACGGTACAGTCCCCTTTTTCCACGTGTGCGCATTGGGTCAGGAAAGTTCCGAAATTCGGCATGGCTTTAGGGATATTTCACTTCCCTAATCGGATGCCAAATCATGTGTCAATTACTTAAAATCATGTGTGTAACACGAGGATGCGTTGCAAAAAATCATGTATCGGGCATGGTGATACGAAGGTTGGCAAATGGCAAGGATTTAGCAAATGAGAAAACACATGCAGATCAATTATTTCTGCTTGCGCACCTCAGTCGGATCAAGATTTTGGGGATGCGAAAATTGGGTTTGGCACAGGGATAATAAATGGCAAGGAAAGTGGATGATCACTCAAGGACCATGCTGATAACTATTTTTCAGGTGATCAACATGTGTCAGTAACCATTTTTCCAGATTTCACAAGGATTTGAAATTTTCCACCATGCTTAATTTTTTGGCTAAGTATCGGGATATGAATTCTGCATCCCTCACGGATACGAAATTTTGGCTGATGCACGGAAATTTCACCTATAAATACAATCTTGCTTGGAATTCAAAAGGGTTGGCTTGGCTTGCTATTTGTGGACCTTGGGCATACAGGAGAGTCCTCTTTGGAGCTCGTTAATGGCTTCCATGGTAATTCCCATGGCTTTTGGGCATCTCTTGAACTTGTAAACTTCACATAGAATTTTTCTTATAACCTTTTGACATTCACTTGGACTTTTTGTTTGCTATTAGACAAATTTGGACATTCATGGACATTGAATCTTTTCATTTAACATTATTGTTCATATTAACACACTTTGGCATAATTAAGAAGAAGAAGAAGTACGTTTTGATCAAAGTTTAGAATTAACAAGATATTGTTATTATATTGTATAGCTTTACATGTTCAAATTGTCCGAGCTTTGATAAACGTTATAATCGACAAAACTATGATGAATGCTTACTACAAAGTAGACGTAGGCATTAGTGTCAAACCACTATAAAAGTCGGGTGTTCCTTTACATTTATCATACTTTGGTTGTTTGGATATCAGGTTTACTTCTAAACCCGTTCTTGGAGTTTGGCATGCGCAAATAACCAGTTTTCCACGTCAACACTTTGGCGTGCTGGAAACAACTTCGGCTTTGGCATTTTTTCTCGTATTTGGATTTAGTTCTTGACTTTGGTTTTGGATTTCAGATTTGACTTTTTTTTCAGAAACAGATATCGCTTACTTTTCATCATGGTTAAATGCAAGAAGCTTGACGCTATTGTCGAGGCTCGAGGAAATGGTAATGAAGGAAGTCAAAAACCTTCGTCGATTGGAAATCCCTCGAACTTGTTGTATATAACAATATGATTTTTCTTCGACGATAACAAACATATATATTATAATAAATGTGTTTGTATCTATACTATTATATATTACATCACATATAGAAATATATTTTTATTTTGAATAAGATGTTATTGCACAATTTTTTTAATTCAAATAGTATTTTTATTCAAATAGTATTTTTATTCAAATATAATATTTATTTCAACGTTCGAATAGTACAAACTTTAATTCGACTATTGTACATTCCAATGATATAATACATTTAATTTCATATTCAATTTCATTCGTTACATTGGCTGCTCACTACATTTCACTCATATACATTCATTTGCTCACATACTCACGCTCTTATGTTTTCAATCTGCTTCAGAGTCAGTCCAGTCACCTACATACCTATCTCAGAAACACATACAGTAAACTGCAATAAAAATTCATTTTCATTCTAGCAGATATAAATTTATTTTAAAATTTTACTTGCCTTAGAATTTTGGTGTGTTTCTCATCATATTTCTTGACTTGTTCTGATGTGTATATACATCTATTTGTGTCTAGACTGCTCGTGCTATTCACAATGATTCACTATAAATGCCACAAGGTGGACTATATAACCTATGCCCGTAGATCAGCCTCAACAAAGCTATAGTGGTCTGCTGATCTTGGCCAGCTACGACACATCGTATAGTGGTTTGTTGATGTAAATAGAAAATATAATTGCACATGCACAATACATGCATACACATATATGGGTATGTATATACACATATATAATATGCAGGGGCCACATGGTCAAACATCTGTGAGTGCACAGTTCAAGCCAAATTAAGTGAATAAGGGAAATTGTACACATGTACATGAGTGGAAGCACAGTAATGCACAAAAGAAATCAATGTTGCAAGGAGTGACATGGAAGCTTCATCAACACATGTACGCAAAGCTCTTGGACACATGTCCACAAATTTAACAGCAAGTGAATTAACACATACAAGGTGCAAGTACAAGAAAGGGAGCATACTTCAACAACTCATGATTCAGCATTTCAAAATGATGCCAAGTACAAGATGTTTCAAAATACATGATTCAAGCAGAAGCCAAGTAAACCAACAAGTCAATGACAATACAGTATGGAAACTGGTGCATGGTAAAGAGACAGCATGGGTATTGTACAAAGCAACAATGGCTCAAGTAAAAACGGATTAAATCATGGTTCATAGTTATAACATGCAGTAATTACATGCCACAATGCTACAGCAGGTCAAGACATGACTAATGACATATGCAACCAGACGAGAGAACATGAGCAGCATACAAAAGGACTTGAAGTGCATCAGGCTACATACAGAAAGCAAAATACAAATGCCAAGCAATATGACAGCAAGCACTGGCTGAACCAGTGCTCATGAAAAAGGAGCACAGTGGCATGTACACAGTGGATCAACACAACTTAATGCAATAAATAAAGAGGCTCATAACATATACAATGTAACGACCCGGGGATTTCGCGATCCTAGTTATCGACATAAACTCAATGTCAACTATCCAAGCATCGGAAATACCAGATAGTCCATGGAAGAAATTAGAGGGTGGGAATAGATAAGACAAAAACTTAGAATAGAAGAAGAAGAAAACACAAATTAGAGTAAACACGAATCTCACAGCAGAACGAATAAAATAAAACATAACTTTGAAATAAAAGATTTTACTTGAATATACATATCTTTATCAAAGTACAGCAGTTACAACACAGCGGAAATAGACAATAGCTATAGAAACACTGTTGAAGCCTCCTGCTCCAGTATCTCTCCAAGTATCTGTAAAATCCTGACTACTTGATTGCCCGTACAAAATTGGGCACCCAAGAGTTTAGGGAAAACAAAACAAAATAAACTTCGGGTCAGTCATGGGACTGGCGTGAGTAAAACAGTTTGAGCAATTAAACGATATCTCAAAAGACCACGCCGTATAACGGAACGGGTTTTTCCCTTATGAGAATCGAAAATAATCTTTATATCGAAATTCTTTTGGTAATATAATAATGTCTATCAACCACAATATAATAATCATCTAGCATAAACGCTTTCATCTCACGTTCTACATATATAGTATACAATCAAAATCGCGAGCACTTATTAGATAATGGATTACCAACTATGACAAGGTATGGAACCACCTTACAATAGTGCATCTCTAGAGAGAAATACACTAGGTTCAACAAGAACATCTTGCAACCCGGCCACACATGACCGACCACTCATTTCGCTTGAGTGTATCGAATGGATATCACCAACGGTTGGGATCAGCAACCGTTTCCGATAAGGGACAGCATCAGTAGATTAAAGAAGGAAATGAATATTCTCTAGATAGGTGATTATACACCCTAATGGGAGCTACCCACATAGCCATGTTGCCTGCCCGATTTTTTTCATTTCCGGATGTGAGGCTAGAAGCTACGCTTATCTTTTTACATATCATATCTTCATTTACTTGGAATACCACATCGTCATACCCGCCAAATCATTATCGATTTCCCTAACGGTATCACAGGTATGAAGCAAAGAGAAATGAATTCCTCTGCCACCAAATGTAATACGTTTGAAGAGATCAACATATATGATTCGTTAGGAATGCTCCGTCAGACATTCATCCATACAAGTTGTCTTGGGACTGGACAAACCGAAGGCATTATTCCACACATCCATCTTAGCCAATCTCTACCTAGGATTTATACAACAGCCCTTGCACTTTACTCCGTCTTCAAGATATTCAGCATACTTAGTTTGCAACGCTTATTCCAATACGGAGTGGTTCTTCGGATAATTATCCAACCGGTCTCTCCATATTAACAACTTTAAAATGGTCAAAACCTTGATAGTCGGTGATTTAACTATCAAATGAAAAATGTCCGTGTGCACACAACAATCTTATTTCCAATTGGAATTTCTATTGATCAATCATCATATATATATATATATATATATATATATTCATATTTCCTTATTTTCAATATTCAGAAAACATATGTTATGAACATTGGAAACATTCCCATTGCTTATTTACTTATCACTATTCTTCCACATCTATCAGTCTCTGACTGTAAACTAATATGAGAACAATTCCCTAAGTATCAATCTCGAAGGTCGAAACCAACACCAGATAGACACTTAGAAACCCATTCAACTTAACTAATCTTCAGTCAGTTTCTAATTTAGCTTAACTCCATTTGATTTATTTCTTATAAATAAACATTCCATTTTCTAAGTTTAGAAAATATCTCTGATTCTATATTTGGAAAACGTTTCCAAAACTCATTTATATGGATTTCAAACTACTGTTGTATATAACATCGTTACGACCACTCAATCCATAAATCGCTTATTACTTAACTGTATTTTATCTAACTCTCGCCATCGAACCTCAACTATTTCTTAGTTAAGTAAGGAAGTCAATCAAGTTGGGGTATAATTATCTCTCAGACCTTAACTGAACAACGTTCTTAACCTTGCAATAGACAAAGCTCACCGCTCTAATTTCCACAATCATTTGCTTACGCAAATTCTCGGATTCGGATTATGAATCCACTTCTTCTATGAAAAACATTTATTATAACGCTAATGTTATAAACCCTACTTTCGAAATATCTAACTTCAAATATAACTTTTATTCTATAATTTGAATAAATAAATAAACACCTAATTTATAAATAAGTAAATCTTGATTTAAAAACCGGAAAGTATAAGTACTTTCCCGAATTCGGTATAATCGAATTCGATGATTAACTCCCTTCGAATAACTAATATTCGATTCACTCACTTCGAATAACTAATATTCGATTAACTCCTCTAGAATAACTAAATTCGATTAACTCCTCTCGAATAACTAAATTCGATTAACTCCTCTCGAATAACTAATATTCGATTCGCTCCCTTCGAATAACTATATTCGATTAACACGTCTCAAATAACTAAATTCAATTAACTAAAACTCGACTAACTCTAACTCGGTTAACTCTATTAGAATAACTCTAATTCGATTTAACTCTAATCGATTAACGTTAATTGATTAACTCTAACCGATTAACTCTAATCGATTTACTTTAATTGATTAACTCTAATTGATTTACTCTTATTCAAATAAATTATATTTGATAACTCTATTCGATTACAAATACTTCCTTTTCTATTTGTCTATATTTATTTCATATAAATATTTCCTTTTAAAACTTTATTTATTTTCTAAATAAATATTTCCTTTTCTATTTGTCTATATTTATTTCATATAAATATTTTCTTTTATAAAATCCTATTTATTTCTTAAATAAATATTCCATTTCAAATCTATTTGTTTAACAAATAGATATTTCTTTCCAATTCTATTTATTTAACAAATAAATATTTCTTTCCAATTCTATTTATTTAAGAAATAAATATTCCTTTTATAAAATTCCTTGATTTTATAATTATTTTCTTTTATAAAACCCTTTTCCTTTTATATATAAACTCCATGGATTTTATATATAATTTAATTTCAAAATACACTTTGAAAATCCCCTTTTCTACATTCCAGTCTTACGGTATTTACAATATCAAATAACAATGATCGATATCATTCAAACACACAAAATCAACAACAGATTATATAGCACATCATATATCACAATATATGAAACAAAACAGTATTTTATATATTGAGGAACCCAGTTGGGTCCTTCTAACCTGTTTCCCGGCATCACAGAGGTTAAACAATATAATTAACATCGATTTCATTCAATATGAAATATTCTGCTAACAGAATCAATATTTGATTAACGATTTTTATATATATCGTTATCTATAATTTCAACCAATACATAAGCAATTCAACCAAACAGTTAACACACAGCAATCAACAGATAATTATCAGTTCTAAGAATACGTTATAAAAATATAAATGTTCAGAGTTGGTGAGTTTTACTCACATTGGACGATCATATTTAATAACGATAACCATCGCTTGATTCAGATGAATAATTTATTTTTCTATAAATTGTAACGAGCTTCAATTCACTACCAGTTAGTTCCAGTGTGTAGCTGTCGTCAATACGATCCTATCGGATCCTGTTTCGCTGAATTTGGGCAACGTATGGCCAAGTTATGACTTATACAAGTTTATATACTATTTAAAGTAAATTATACTAAACTTTATTTTTCCACTTGGGCTTACTATTTACTTAAGGCCAATTACCACTCACGTTAAACTGACCCGCACCTGATTCCTTTCTTCCCCAAAATATGTCGTGAGTTCCCTGTGCAAATGATGGCCATTTCCCAAACTCCACCTACAAACTGCACCTTCAATACTTCATGAAATCCCAAACAAGAATTACCAAACCACTCCTCTCCGCCTACCCTTCCATTTCATCACCGTAATGACCAACTCGTCATCACCATCGTCCTCGCGTTCTTCCACCAACACAGTAGCCGATCACCATAAATTTGAACCGAAGTCCATCAAATCACCTCCAAAGGTGCGCTTCCACCCCTGTATCGCAATGCTAGCCTCCATTTCGAAGATCTATGCTCTAATTCCCAGAAGGATGAAGCCCTTGCATTTACTGTAAAAATTCGAACTCGAGAAATCACGTTCGCACCCAACAAGGATAGTGTCAGCATGAAGATGCTGGTCTCAGGAATTCAAAGAAAGGAGTTTTGTGATTTTAGGATTTTCTTTGGATTGTTCGCATTTTCCTTCGATCGAAGTTCTGTTGAGACTTTACTTCTCGTGGCGGCCGAGAAAAGAGATAATGGAAAATAAGATAGGTTTAAGCTGGAAAGGTTATTATATAGGATTTCTTTACTTTGTTGAGAGGCCTTTATTCTTCCACGTTGCATTTTACTATAGTGGTGGCTGAATAAAGGAATGCGTGGCATTTGTTTGATCCAGAGAATGAAATCTAGGGTTAGGATATTTGTTTTACATTTGAGAGTGCCCCATTATGTGAAACTCTGTTTGTCCACGGACTGATATGAAAATATCATTAAATCGAGTAATGTGCCGTGATCCCAAAAATATAAAAATATCGGTAGGTTAACTCATATTGTGAAACCCCAAAATATTGATATAGGGTGCAAAATACTCCAAATAAAAAGTTGCGTATTTAATTAATTAAAAATTTCAGTAAAATTCTAAAAATTGAATTATAACTACGTTTCAAAGGTTTGTCCAAATTTGAAACCAATATTTAAATATATTTAAATAACCGTTACGGTTAAAAACGATTATGCCGCTGTTTTTTTTGAAAACTTGAATTAGACATAACTTACAAATTAAAAGATGAAATCTCGATTTTTCGCTTCTATTAGAAAAATATCGTTCAACAGATTCAAACGTTTCTTGTTTCACAGAAATCCGATTTAAAACGGATTATGTATATTCAATTAAAGTTCGAATCGCTAAATTACGAACTACCATGCCATTTCAAGCTTGATTATAATTATAATATAATTTATACGTTCAAACCTCATTAATTAAATATATTCGTTATCGTAATTCAATTTTAAACTGACTTATATTTTGAATTGCCTAATTCACACCATATTGCCATTTCAGCTAATTTTGATTATTTCAGAATTAAATATATTATTTAATTTAAACCATTAATATCTCTAAATCATTATTTAAATAATTAAATAAATTAATTATTATACAGTAAAAATTACGGGACATTACATTCTTCCTCCCTTAAAATAATTTCGTCCTCGAAATTGCTAAGGTAGAAAACAAACCCTACTGACTGGGTTAAAAATTATTTGTTTATCTATTATCTTCAGTTTCATAGTACCAATTAATTTCAATTAAATATTAATTCATTCCTAGTAACGAAAATTTTCAGAAATCCTGAAAATTTTCTAACACCTTAACTTTTCAAAAAAAATCGCCAACACCTCCTTTGTACTGGTCAATAGTTCAAACTCCAACTCGCCTCTCTAGGCCTTCTTCAACCCAAAAGAAAATCAAACAACCATGCGGCTTGCCAATTCGGCTCATCAAAATCTCAAACCCGTATATAATATAAACTGTTACCTTTTTGTCGGTCATATCAATATATCATTCCATCTATTACCAATTTTGCATATACCAATATCATCCCAATCATTCGGTTATACCCAAGCCAAATTCTGTTCTTAACTTAGATTCCAACATTCACTTCAACTCTTAACTTACCAGTCAAATTAGATTTCGAATTATCTCTAATCCAATCTAATTCGATACTTTCTATCTCTATTCATTTTCCACTTAACTGGTTTTAATTCAATTTCTGTTTCTATTTTCTATTACAAATTCTACTTTAATTTGTTTTAATTCAAATAATCTGTTTCTAGGAGTTTTTAAACAGCTTAGCCTTTTTCAAAAATCAAAATATTCATTTGGAATATCAAAACAACTTATTTTCTCAAAACAATTCAGAACAAAAACTTTGGTAGTAATCCATCACTTAGCAACTCAAAAATGAACACTAATGATGTCGCAATTCATCATCAGGGTTATTTCCCAGCTATCTAAGTGAGTTCAATACTATATCACTTTTAAAACAATTTATAAATACTTCCATTTTGAAATCCATTTCAAAATATTCTTTTCAATGCTTGTAACAAATTTAAAATCTCCCAGGATTTTAAAATTCACATATATTTAACCCAGATTCATTTACAAACACTTTTATAGCCTTCCAGGGTTTTAATTCCGATTCTGATTTAAATTTAGATTTAATTCATCTGATTTCACGTATTTCACTTATATGAATCCTGATTGGTTATCTATAACCATTTCACTTTTTATAATCTCATTCGATTATAATAACAACCAACACATCCAATATACTTTAATATTTCAAATATTAATAATTCATTTATCTCAAAAATATAATTTTGGGTAAAATTATTTCATTTACCCCTTTTCAAAAACATACTGTGTCGGTTCACCGTATTCGAGTGTTTAGAAACCCCTATCGGCATTGTGGTGCCCCACCATTGACCAGAATTCAAAAGCCACTCAACCAATAAAGTTCCACAATATAAAACAAATTTTATATTAAATAACATATACGCGCTCATATATATATATATATATATATACACTCAACTCAATCTAGAATATTACTAATCCTATCTCTATCGAGTTACGCCACAGAGCCAAGGTAATAACTTAACCTTCAACTCTGATACCACTATAATGACCCGGGGATTTCGCGATCCTGGTTATTGACATAAACTCAATGTCAACTATCCAAGCATCGGAAATACTGGATAGTCCATGAAAAAAATTAGAGGGTGGGAATAGATAATATAGAAACATAGAATAGAAGAAGAAGAAGAACACAACATCAGAGTAAACACGATTCTCACAGTGGAACGAATAAAATAAAACATAACTTTGAAATAAAAGATTTTACTTGAATATTCATATCATTATCAAAGTACAACACTTACAACACAACGAAAATAAACAATAGCTATAGAAACGCTGCTGAAGCCTCCTGTTCCAGTCTCTCTCCAAGTATCTGTAAAATCCTGACTACTTGACTGCCCGTACAAAATTGGGCACCCAAGAGTTGGGAAAACAAACAAAATAAACTCTGGGTCAGTCATGGGACTGGTGTGAGTAAAACAGTTTAAAACAGTTTGAGCAATTAAACGATATCTCATAAGACCACGCCATATAACAGAATGGGTTTTTTCCTTATGAGAATCCAAAATAATCTTTATATCGAAATTCTTTTGATATTATAATAGTGTCTATCAACCACAATATAATAATCATCTCGCAGAAACGCTTTCATCTCACGTTCTACATATATAGTATACAATCAAAACCGCGAGCACTTATTGGATAATGGATTACCAACTATGACAAGGTATGGAACCACCTTCTGATAGTGTATCTCTAGAGAGGAATACACTGGGTTCAACAAGAACATCTTGCACCCCGGCCACACATGACCGACCACTCATTTCGCTTGAGTGTATCGAATGTATATCACCAACAGTTGGGATCAGCAACAGTTTCCCGATAAGGTATAGCATCAATAGATTAAAGAAGGAAATAAATATTCTCTAGATAGGTGATTATACACCCTAATGGGAGCTACCCAAATAGCCATGCTGCCCACCCGATTTTTGTCATTTCCGGATGTGAGGCTAGAAGCTACGCTTATCTTTTTACATATCATATCTTCATTTATTAGGAATACCACATCGTCATACCTGCCAAAATCATTATCGATCTCCCTAACGGTATAACGGGTATGAAGCTAAGAGAAACGAATTCCTCACCACTAAACGTAATACGTTTGAAGAGATCAAAATATATGATTCGTTAGGAATACTCCATCAGACATTCGTCCATACAAGTTGTCCTGGGACTGGACAAACCGAAGGCACTGTTCCTTACATCCATCTTAGGCAATCTCTACCTAGGATTTATACAACAGCCCTTGAACTTTACTCTGTCTTCAATGTATTCAGCATACTTGGTTTGCAATGCTTATGCTAATACAGAGTGGTTCTTCGGATAATAATCCAACCGGTCTCTCCATATTAACAACGTTAAAATGGTCAAAACGTTGATAGTCGGTGATTTAACTATCAAATGAAAAATGTCCGTGTGAACACAACAATCTTATTTCCAATTGGAATTTCTATTGATCAATCATCATCATATATTCATATTTCCTTATTTTGTATATTCAGAAAAAATATGTTATGAACATTGGAAAATATTCCCATTGCTTATTTACTTATCACTATTCTTCCACATCTATCAGTCTCTGACTGTAAATTAGTATGAGAACAATTCCCTAAGTATCAATCCCGAAAGTCGAAACCAATATCAGATAGACACTTAGAAACCATTCAACTTAACTAATCTTCAGTCAGATTCTAATTTAGCTTAACTCCATTTGTTTTATAACTTATAAATAAAACATTCCATTGTCTAAGTTTAGAAAAAATCTCTGATTCTATATTTGGAAAACGTTTCCAAAACTCATTTATATGGATTTCAAACTACCGTTGTATATAACATCGTTACGACCGCTCAATCCATAAATCGCTTATTACTTAACTGTATTCTAACTAACTCTCGCCATCGAACCTCAACTATTTCTTAGTTAAGTAAGGAAGTCAATCAAGTTGGGGTATAATTACCTCTCAAACCTTAACTGAATAACGTTCTTAACCTTCCAATAGACAAAGCTCACCGCTCTAATTTCTACAATCATTTGCTTATGCAAATTCTCGGTTTCGGATTATGAATCCACTTCTTTTGTGAAAAACATTTATTATAACGCTAACGTTATAAACCCTACTTTCGAAATATCTAACTTCAAATATAACTTTTATTCTTTAATTTGAATAAATAAACACCTAATTTATAAATAAAAAAATCTTGATTTAAAAACCGGAAGTATAACTACTTTCCCGAATTCGATATAATCGAATTCGACGATTAACTCCCTTCGAATAACTAATATTCGATTAACTCACTTCGAATAACTAATATTCGATTAAATCCTCTTGAGTAACTAAATTTGATTAACTCCTCTCGAATAACTAAATTTGATTAGATTTTCTCTAATAACTAAATTCGATTAACTCCTCTCGAATAACTAATATTCGATTCACTCCTTTCGAATAACTATATTCGATTAACTCCTCTCAAATAACTAAATTTGATTAACTAAAACTCGACTAACTCTAACTCAGTTAACTCTATTTGAATAACTCTAACTCGATTTAACTCTAATGGATTAACTTTAGTTGATTAACTCTAACCGATTAACTCTAATTGATTAACTTTAATTGATTAACTCTAATCGATTAACTCTAATCGATTAACATTAATTGATTAACTCTAATTGATTAACTCTTATTCAAATAAATTATATTTGATAACTCTATTCGATTACAAATACTTCCTTTTCTATTTGTCTATATTTATTTCATATAAATATTTCCTTTTACAACTTTATTTATTTTCTAAATAAATATTTCCTTTTCTATTTGTCTATATTTATTTCATATAAATATTTCCTTTCATAAAATCCTATTTATTTCTTAAATAAATATTCCATTTCAATTCTATTTGTTTAACAAATAAATATTTCTTTCCAATTCTATTTATTTAACAAATAAATATTTCTTTCCAATTCTATTTAACAAATAAATATTCCTTTTATAAAATTCCTTGATTTTATAATTATTATCTTTTATAAAACCCTTTTCCTTGTATATATAAAATCCATTGATTTTATATAAATAATTTAATTTCAAAATACACTTTGAAAATCCCCTTTTCTACATTCCAGTCTTACAGTATTTACAATACCAAATAACAATGATCGATATCATTCAAACACACAAAATCAACAACAGATTATATAGCACATCATATATCACAATATATGAAACAAAACAGTATTTTATATATTGAGGAACCCAGTTGGGTCCCTCCAACCTGTTTCTCTGCATCACAGATGTTAAAAAATATAATTAACATCGATTTCATTCAATATGAAATATTCTGTTAACAGAATCAATATTTGATCAACGATTTATAAATATATATCGTTATCTATAATTTTAACCAATACATAAGCAATTCAACCAAACAGTTAACATACAACAATCAACTGATAAATATCAGTTCTAAGAATACGTTATAAAAATATAATAGTTCAGAGCTGGTGAGTTTTACTCACATTGGATGATCATTGTTAATAACGATAACCATCGCTTAATTCAGACGGACAATTTATTTTGCTATAAATTGTAACGAGCTTGAATTCACTCCCAGTCAGTTCCAATGTGTAGCCGTCGTCCATACGATCCTATCGGATCATGTTTTGCTGAATTTAGGTAAAGTATGGCCAAGTTATGACTTATACAAGTTTATATACTATTTAAAGTAAATTATACTAAACTTTATTTTTCCACTTGGGCTTACTATTTAGTTAAGGCCCATTACCACTCATGTTAAACTGACCCGCACCCGATTCCTTTCTTCCCCAAAACATGCCATGAGTTTCCTGTGCAAACGATGGCCATTTCCCAAACTCCACCTCCAAACCGCACCTTCAATACATCATGAAATCCCAAATAAGAATTACCAAACCACTCCTCTTCGCCTACCCTTCCATTTAATCACCATAATGACCAACTCTTCATCACCATCGTCCTCGCGTTCTTCTACCAAAACAGTAGCTGATCGCCATAAATTTGAACCGAAGTCCACCAAATCATCTACAAAGGTGCGCTTCCACCCCTGTATCACAACGCAAGCCTCCATTTCGAAGATCCATGCTCTAATTCCTAGAACGATGAAGCCGTAGCTTTTACTGTGAAAATTCAAACTCGAGAAATCACATTCGCACCCAACAAGGATAGTGTCAGCATGAAGATGCGGGTCTCAGGAATTCAAAGAAAGGATCTTTGTGATTTTAGGATTTTCTTTGGATTGTTTCCATTTTCCTTCGATCGAAGTTTTGCTGAGACTTTGCTTCTCGTGGCTGCAGAGAAAAGGGATCGTGGAAAATGAGATAGGTTTAAGCTGGAAAGGTTATTATATAGGATTTCTTTACTTTGTTGAGAGGCCTTTATTCTTCCACATAGCGTTTTACTATAGTGGTGGCTGAACACAGGAATGTGTGGCCTTTGTTTGATCCAGAGAATGAAGTCTAGGGTTAGGATATTTGTTTTACATTTGAGATTACCCCATTATGCGAAACTCTGTTTGTCTATGGACTGATATGAAAATATCATTAAATCGAGTAATGTGCCGTGATCCCAAAAATATAAAAATATCGATAGGTTAACTCATACTGTGAAACCCTAAAATATTGACATAGGGTGCAAAATAATCCAAATGAAAAGTTGCGTATTTAATTAATTAAATTTTTTTGTAAAATAATAGAAATTGAATTATAACTACGTCTCAAAGGGTTTGTCCAAATTTAAAACCAATATTTAAATATATTAAAATAACCGTTACGGTTAAAAACGATTATGCCACTGTTTTTCTGAAAACTTGATTTAAACATAACTTACAAATTAAAAGAAGAAATCTCAATTTTTATCTTCCATTAGAAAAATATCGTTCAACAGATTCAAACATTTCTTGTTTCATAGAAATCCGATTTAAAACGGATTCTGTATACTCAGTTAAAGTTCGAATCGCCAAATTATGAACTACCGTGCCATTTCAAGCTCGATTATAATTATAATATAATTTATATGTTCAAACCTCGTTAATTAAATATATTCGTTATCGTAATTCAATTTTAAACTGAATTATATATTTTGAATTGCCCAATTCACACCATATTGCCATTTCAGCTAATTCTGATTATTTCAAAATTAAATATATTATTTAATTTAAACCATTAAAATCTCTAAATCATTATTTAAATAATTAAATAAATAAATTATTATACTATAAAAATTACGGGACATTACATACAATCACATGACAAAATGAGAAGGCTGAACAAGATAGAAATGCCATGCAAATAGACCAATGACTACAACAACTACAAGACAAGCAGGTCCAACCAATCATAATGCCATAATAAAGACATGGTCACGACAACTCAGCCCAGTGAAGTAAAATGGCAAGTAATTGTTCAAGTACACAAGTAGATTATGTAGAATATTTTAGGGACAATCATGCACAAGGAGGCATGTCAAGTGGTTCAAAATCATTGCAACATTTATGGCATGCATGATGCAGCGTTTTTAAAAAAATGGGTTTATAAGAAAAAGGTTGTTTTCTTTTAAATTCACTGATTTAGAAAAATGGATAAAAATCAATTTGCATTCATGGATGTGCATATGTGGAGTAGGTTACAATTTCATTTCTATTCTTATCAAATATATATGAGTGGATGAACAACAAGAAAAAGGCAAGTGTTTGAAATCAACATGCATTATGTTTCCATAATTTTGCATATGCTAAAATTAGCAATACATGTATCTTCTGCATGTATTGATTTTTTGGCAAGAAGGAATTTTCAAGTGCAGTATTAATTTTCACAATGCCAAAAGAAGAAAGCTTCAAATTCTTCTAGAAATTATCAAATTAATACAGGGAAGGCATTCACGAATGGACATTGGGAAATTACCAGATATACAAAGTAATTCACTGCCATAGAATTCAAGCAAGTAATCGTGCAAGAATCAGCACAATCAAAGCCAAATCATCATAGTGAAATCAAAGAGATTTTAGGGTTTTTATACCCTATAAAATACACCATTTCATCATCGGTTAGAGGCATCGAAAACAAAGAAACAAATTCGAGTGTAAGAGTAGTTAAAATCAGAATTATTCACGTGTTTTCAATCGCAACCCCAATTCAGATCAGTCGACCAAGAGTAATAATGAATTGCAGCTTCAGAGAATAAAATCCCAAAGCAACAGAAATCACAATTTGATTTGGAGGCAACAAAAACCCTAATTACATATTCGGTCACCATTAAGGAGAAAAAAGAGAAGCCGACTCAAGTTGCAAAGAAAATAACAAGGGCATGCCGGTTATTTTATTATCGAAAAGGGGTTTTTGTTTATTTGATATTTTAAGTTGTTGTTTTTTTCTTGTAATCGATCAATAGCTTTCTAGTTTTCTACAAATTTGGGTATACTAACTACAAGAATTATAATTAGGGTTTATGAGTTACGGGTTTGTAATTCTGGTGAAATGTGATCTTTGGGATCAAGATCAGTGCATGGTTTTGAGCGTAGAATTAGAACAGTTGGGAACAGGTGTCATGAGCTTATAGGATATTACAAGCGTAGAGATTGTTTTAGTACCTAGTAGAAACCTTGGGGAATGCAGTAGTAGGCAGGGTTTTGCTGAAGCTTGGTAAATTTTATGTCATTTATTTTCTGTATTTATTTGCTCTGCTGTGATATGAGCTATGATATTTTTTATATTCCTCAAAATTGCAATAACCATATTCACCCTCCCTCTAGGGTTAATCTAGATCCAACAAGTGGTATCAGAGTTGGTATTTTATTAACTCTAGAGTCGTGGATTCTCTTAGTTGTCAGTCTAGCAAGAGTCAATCTAGTAATATTCCAAATATTTTCAATGGAATAGATTTTTTAAAGTCGAAATCTAAAGTGGAATTTTATTTAAAATCTGTTCATATTAAATATTGGGATATTATTATGAATGGAGGTGATAATATAGATAAGAATGATATTTCAATGCATATTATTCATTCTTACATTTGTACTTATAAGTTTAACCGTATTTCTCGTTGTTCAACTGCACAGGATATTTGGAAAACTCTCGATGCGTTGTATGGAGGAAAACACAACTGCTCAAAACCTTCACAGACAATCACAAGCTCAGAAAAATGCTTAATAGGTTTTACCGATGAAAATTCGGATAGATCAAACGATAGAGACTCAACGGACAATGAGATAGGAGATTTTTCATATGAAGGTTTAGTTTATATATGTACTAATTTAACTAAAATTATTGATAATCTCCAACGAAAAAGCAAACTTCTAAAATCTGAAAATCATGAGTTGATTCGCAAGAATAACATGTTGGAATTAAAACTTGAAAACTTCGGTTACAAAAATTGTATGAATTTGAAAACTGATTTAGCTTATCTCAATGAAAATTTTCAAAAACTTAAAAAAGAAATTATGAGTTTAAAACAAAACGAGGATGAGATAACTTGTAAAAATGTTGCTTTGCAAAAGCAGCCGGATAAGATTAATTCCAAAAATAAAAATTTTAAAAAAGAGAAATTGCTGAAAACTGAATCAATTTTGAATGAGCTTTAGAAAGAAATTGAAAAATTCAAAGAATTTGAAAATCTTGAATTAGAAAAGCAAAAACAATATGAATTTGAGATTTCTGAGTCCAAAGCTAAAATCAAATTGCTTGAAAATGAAAATTCGATCTTAAAAAGAAATAATGTTGAATAAAGAGAATTTGAGTTCGACCGTTGCTTTAAGCTAATAAGCGAGAATAATCTTTTGGATCTAAAATCAACGGTCTTGAATTGAGTTTGAAGAGATTTCCAAATAGAGAAAAATCATTGAATATGTTATTAAAGAATCAATTAACTATTCAAAATAAACATGGACTTGGTTTTGATGATTTTAAAAATCCTTCAAATAGTTTTGGAAAAGATCAAATTGGAAATTTGGACTCTAATGATTTCAAAGGGTTTTCAAATCACAAATGAGATGAGAATTTGTTTTGTAACAATCCATTTAAATAATTTTGGACCTTAAAAGATAACAAGATAAATTTGAGTAAGATCAAACGAATTTTTCCTAAGGGTACTCTAGTGGATGCATATGGGTTTTCATACAAACAAGTTTGGGTACCCAAAGACGTGAACAAAGTTAGGATTGGTTTTACTACTTTTGTTAGACCACTCAATCTCCTAAATACCTAGGTACCGAAGATGGTTGAGGAATAACTTTACAAAAGCAATACTAAATTCAAGTTGTTTTATATTATGGAATCATTCAAAGTTCCTTAGACAAGATCGCTGAGTTAGAGATTCATTGGTTCACATTGATTTAAGGTATGATCTCTAAACTCATGTTATTTTTTTGTTCTTCCTTTTATTCTTCCATCTATTCTTTCTTTCTGTTTCTACTATTCCACTTTGACACTGCCATATTTTTCTTTTGACTTATTTGGAGCTTCTTAATCTTCAAATTGCAAAATTCTTGATTTTCTGGAAATTAGATTCATTTATCTAAAACTCTCATGTTTTGATTTTTTTTTTTTCAGATTTAGAATCTAAAATTGTTTTTTTCAATTCTTTTGAAGTTTAATTTGTTGACAGTTTTCTTGAATTTCTAACAGTGTTGTATTATCTTGTATATACCTTGAACACTATTTCTTGAAAATATGAAATTCTTGATGTTCTGAAAAGCTATTGAAAATTCACATAACTTTGTTGTTTTGAGTTTCTTCTAATTCATTTTGGAAAGACTTGAAAAACTACACTCATTCCGGCACACTACTATTTTTTCGGTTGTGATAATTTAATTGGTTTTTGGATGAGATTGACTACTTTGAATGTAACAACCCGATTTTTCGATCCTCGAGTGTCGACACTAATACATCCATGGTATTCACATGCCGAGCATCCAAGTGCCGGAAAGACGAAAAGTTAGGGTGAAATAAAATAAAAAGAAAACAGACCGAGGAAGAAGAGGACACAATATCAGAATCTCACAATGGAACGGTAACATATAATATAATGAATGATCTTTACAAAATAAAACTATATGATTACAACTATCAGAGACGACTAAACTTCATCAACTTGGACAGTTAAAACAACCCGCCCTCATAAATGTTGATGTATAGCATAGAATGCAACGGATATAAAAAGTGCGGTAAGCTGAACTCCAACTCTCTTCCAGAAGCTCCAAAGTAAAACCTGTTATACTCAGCCTACTCGTAGGAGTATGTGAGGATTTTAGGGAAAACAAAAACCAAGCGTCAGACATCAATCTGGTATGAGAAACTCAAGTTACACATTGCATGTAACAATATTAAGAGGACCATGCAAATTACCACTCCGGTTTTCCCCTCAAAAGCAACCAACCATTCATTAAGTTTACTATAGTTGTATAATAGACAATGACTAAGGTATAGAATATAAATAAATTCACATAGAAGGAATGGTTACATTGGTTACAATCAACAACTATTAAGTGTACAAACAAAACCGATAAGGCATGTTCGCATATTGGATTTTCCCATCGGTGATCTCTCAATACAGATCCGAACTCCATGCACAAGGGTCAGAAAGTACCTCCGAGCGTCGTATATCTCTAGATAAAATATACCATAAGGTAAAAACAACTGGCCCACACACGAAAACACCGAAGAGCACCACGTGGAACCAAAAATATACCCAACTCCTGCGCAACTTCGAGGAGCTCCCGCATGATTCGATAATAAGCATACACTAGATATGGAGTCATTATATCCTGTCGTGGGTTAGCAAAACCCCAGATTGTGCTCCTACTCTGTTTTTTGTCATTTCTGATGTCGACGTTTTGTTCGGCATCTTTCACACGAGTCTTTATCACTCAAATAGAACAAGAATTCCAATTGGAATCCCATAGCTCAATAGATCTTGGAATCACACATCGATTCCTTCACAAATCTCAGAATCACACATGGATTCCAATACATCAACAGATCTTGGAATCACACATAGATTTTTCATAGATCGTAGAATCACTATATGTGTTCGAGCATCTCAGTAGATCTCGAATCACCATATGGCCTTCACTTCACAACCGCTTCCAAAACATAGAAACCATATACTAGTTTTGAAGTGATTTTTGATAAGTAGAACACTTTCCAATCCCGGTCTCCTCAAAACCAGTCGACAGACTTAAGGTCAAGTTCTATAGTCGATTAACCGGCTACAATTCACACAATAGACGATTGTGTATGGAAAACAGCCTCGCTTAATTTTCATAACAAACACTAAACATCCAAGGCAGTACCAAGGTCACGAAGCATGATAATAGTCAAATAACTATCAGGTCACAAAGCATGATAACATTTAAATCACTATCAAGTCACAAAGCATGATAACAGTTAAATCACTATCAAATCACAAAGAATGATAACAGTCGAAGCATGATTAACTCATATAAACGTCTTTTAGTCCCTTTCCCATTTAATTAATCTTTCATTGATTAATACTCCTTTATTAGTAAACTTCTTTTATCTAATAAAACTTCATTTGTCAAATAAGACTTCATTTATCTAATAAGACATCACTTATTAATAAAACATCAATTATTAATCAATAACGCATACTCGATTAATATTCCTTTATATACTAGTGTATATATTCAACTAATACATATAAAGGTGTATATGTATATTCTACTAATTCTCTCTCTTTTATAGCCTTGCTACTTAAAAAGGGTTTTAATATACTTATCCCTCTGGTATAAGTATAATCACAATTCATTTCTAAGACTTCCTTTATAACTTCAATACTTCAAAATGTATCCATATACTTATCCCTCCGGTATAAGTATATCCATAATTTATTTCCAAGATTTCTTAAAATATAATCAAAGAGGTTAAAACCATTGTTTAATAAAGAACCTCTTCTCTTTTATAAGTTAAACAACTTATTTAATATCTTTGTCCTGAAAGATTTCTATACTTATTTCTATCTTTAAAACCAGTTATTAAAATCTGAGTATACTCAAAATCATTAAACTGTATATTCCAATTTAACTATATTCCAAGGGTTTAAAAACAAGTGTTGCTAAAACACTGTTTACAACAAACCCAAAACAAATCTTTATAATCATCTTTAAATGTTCTTTAAAGATTCAATTATATTTACTTCGATGATATAATATGATAGGGTTAAAGATGAATGTAATTAACACATTATCACGACAAATCGAAAAACATTGTATGCTTATAGAAATCACACTTCGTACACTTAACTCGTTTCTGACATTATCAACTTAACTATCCCTCAGTCAAGAGTGAGACCAAGTAAGTTAGAGCACTGGTTGCATATCACCCCTTGCCTAGACACCCTATTCTTGACACTCACAAATAGATAAGCCTACTCATCAGTTTATTAGAATTAAGCATAGTAATCATGATATTCAATAAACAAGTAAGTAATCAACATGATTAACATGTTTCCAACATTCCCAACATATATATTCCTCGGCTAAGAGGGACGCCGGTAGGTTAGAGCAATATTGCTCCATCCCTACTCGACATCAATCTTAACTCTCACAAATAGACAAGACAACTTCATAGCTTATTAGTGTTAAGCATTATCAATTGCCTTTTAATCTAGTGACTTAATCATGACAAGGTTTAGCAAATCATAACCCTTGTTAACCTTTGATTTATTTTAGAAACAGGTAGTTTTACACTAGTAAAGTTATGGCCATTTTCAATGGGTTACTTAGAATTTTACTAATCAATAACTTAATGTAGTAAACATACAAGTAAAACAAGATCAAATATGATAAGTAATCACTAAGGATGTCATTACAAAGTTTTATACAAAATGTTGAAAACACAACAATTTAAACTGCATCTATAACGACTATCGCTATAAGTACACTTTCAAGTTCAAGTCCAAGTCCATAATATGTCAATTCCATACTAATCCTTATATGCTTTGTTTCAAGTCCATTCCACTTGTTATACAAGTCAATTCAAGTCCATTAAATTCCATTCCAATCCATTAACATGGATCACATATGTCGCTTACTTCTAAAGTAAGAATCAAGTTAACATTTTTAACATAAGATACGAACATTCAAGTTAAGGACATGCAATAGTTTATATTTTCTGTCCTAAATAGTGAATAAACTCACCTTAATCCTTAGCAAATCCAAGATCCAAGAATAATAATAAAGATCCAAGAATGAGAACAAAGATCCCAGAATAAGAACAAAGAACCAAGCTAGCAACCTCCTTCCTTTCCTTGCTTTTCCTTGCTTCCTTCCTTACATAGCTCACGACCAAAGATGGAAATTGATAGGGTCTTGGATTTTTCTACTTCTAACTTGCTAGAAGGTCTTATAATGGTATAAGAAGGCTACACTCAAAGTTTGAGTTGGTTTGAGTATGGTTTAAGAAAGTTAGTAAGAAAGAGGAACAAGATGAAGATAAGCCATTAAAAGCTTCACTTTTTCTTAGGAATTTTGTGTAAGAAAGAAGAAGGCATACCCCTCCTTATATAGAAAAGGAAGGTGAATGGGAAAAAACCAAAATGCCCTTAAAACCCTAATAGTCATTATGAGAGATGGGATGGTGTGTAAGGTGAAGGGAAAGATGTGTAAGAGAAGTGAAAGGTGTGTAAGAGATGGTGAGTTTCAAAGCTTAAACATTAAGCATCCATTTGTATACATATAAGAAGCTTATATACATTCACTTAGGATATTTTATAAACCTTCGATATGACTAATTATGCATATATATATATATATATCTGTGTGTGTGTGTGTGTGTGTGTGCATGTGCATGTATATAAATGTACCAAACAACGTTGCACAATACGAAACAACTTTTGTTCAACGATAGGATGTGAATCTGGAAGTTGAATCTCGATCATATTTTTAGTTCTTTATCAAATGATTTATTCAAGTAAACAAAACTTCGAAATAAATTCATTAACTTATTTAAACAATTAAAACAAGCATATTCAAATTGTAAAACATTTATTTGAATACTTAAATACCCAAAATACAAAAACTTTCCTTAAATGCTCATTTTTTAAAATGATGACATCATTAAAATAGTTAGCCATAAATATGAAAAATATTTTTATTTGCTAATTACTTTCCTAATGATTAATTATATATTCATTTAAATTTTCAACCACATTTATTGAGAAAATAGCCATATATCGATAAAAATGGTTTTCGGTCACATTTTCAACATTTTTCCGAAAAATATATATTTATTAAAGCAGTTTTCCAGAACAAGTCTAGGATCATTAATTACTAATTAAATGATGTTTAACAAGGTTATAAAATCACATTTCTAACATTTAGCAATAGTACAAATTGTTACGATATTCAAGGATTAAGTGTTCGATTTTTCTAGGTCTTTACATTGAATTGAAAATCTTTTGGCATAGATTATTATGTTTTATTTTGAGACACATTTTTAAATAATGATCATTTGATTTGGATATTTTTTTTAAATCATTTGAAATTGTTGATATCTTGAATCTCACACACTTCTTGGATTTGAAATTGATAATTTTGTGTGATCGATTTATTGAATCTTGAAATTTACACATATCTTCAAGTGATTTCAAATTAACTGCTCTAATCCTGGATCATGATATTTATTTTGTGCTTATTACAAATAATAGTAAAAAATTCTCCTGCGATTTATTTTGAAATTGTAAGTTTGCTACTCTGATAGATGAGAGTGAATTGTAAGATTTGTTGGCTTAGGATTGACTTATTCTGAAAAAGTATATAGTTTTTTTTTACTTCTATTGGCAATTAGGTGCTCTAAGTGGTATCAGTCTTAAAAGTCTTGAAAATTTTCTCACTTAATTGTTTGATTTTTTTTAAAATTGATTTTCAACTTATATAGTTCTTTCAGAATCCCTCTTGTAATCAATATTTTTAATTTAAAATCATTTTTGGCTATTTATTCAAAAATTGAAAACATTGACTAAACGGAACTATATTCGTCAAAATTATTATTAGATTTATGAAATTGTGATGACTTGTGAGTATAACATATTTCATAATAAGAGAAGATTTTATTTAAATTCTCATGATGTTTGAACAGACTTGTATAATATCTTTAAATTAGTGCTAATTTCACAAACACCTTCTTTTTCTACCATTCTTATGTCATCCATCATGGTTTTACTTAATGTGGAGAGTTTACCTTTTTTATTATCAAAGAATATATAGATTCAAAATTTGTGATTGAAATGTGACTATATTATTTTTCTGAAAAAGAGATAATTGAAAATTTTCAAAAAATCCCGGTATAGCTGAGCATACATAATATGATTAATTTAGAAATTTATTTCACAACCATTTTTGTACCTACCAAAATTTTATCATTCATTTTGGTTTTATGTATTGAGGAGATTTTTATGTAATAAGTGTTTCTCTAATCTCATTTTAAAAACCTAAACATGGTCATGCATGGTTAAAGATTACTTATAATTTAAGTTGCAACTGAACCCATTTGAAAGTCCTAATAGGCTATGTGTGGTTAGTATGCTCTTAAAAGAAAAGATAAGGAAAAGAAAATAAACAGAAATATATATATATATATATATATATATGAAATCTTCCTTGGTATGTAAAGAACAACCTATCAGTCCTTTTTCTAAATTGTGAAATGTGTTAATATTATATGATATATTATGATTTTTTGATTGAAGTTTGTGGGATCTACAATTATTTGATTTTGTCACTTAATTTGAATTTATAACCATAGTTCAAATCCATTG
Organism: Allium sativum; assembly: GCA_030737875.1. Classification (NCBI taxonomy): domain Eukaryota; kingdom Viridiplantae; phylum Streptophyta; class Magnoliopsida; order Asparagales; family Amaryllidaceae; genus Allium; species Allium sativum. The sequence goes on along the minus strand of CM060919.1, from coordinate 655,173,879 downwards.
CTATTTTGTGCTCAATTTTGAATTTTGTTTGAAAATAATTGGAATTCATATCATCTTATAACTCTCTCTCCATTTTATAAAATTCCTCATAAATCCATCGTTCAAAAATGTGAAATTTGCTTCTAGTTTTTAAGAATATTATGATTTTTGTTTGATTAGGTGAGGTTTACAATATACATTATCTCTCTTGTTTTTGAATTTATATTTCTAGTCTATATTCATCACTATTTAAATTTAAAAATCCTTTTGATGATAACAAAAGGAGGAGAATAGTTAAGATTTTGATTGATGAGTGAATATTTCATGAATATTTTAATATTGAAAATTCAATTATAATTTCTTCTTCACTCATATGCACATATATAGGGGGAGATCGATTGTGGGGTAGCATACATGTAGGGGGAGTTCTATATTTGACTGTCAAACACATTTATTATATTCAAAATCTTAATATATGTTTGTCATCATCAAAAGGGGGAGATTGTTGTATATAACAATATGATTTTTCTTTGATGATAACAAACGCATTATTATAACATAAATGTGTTTATATCTGTACTATTCTATATTACGTCACATACAGAAATATATATTTATTTTGAATGAGATGTTATTGCATAGAATTTATAATTCAAATAGTATTTTAATTTAGATATAATATTTATTTCAATATTTGAATAATACAAACTTCTATCTCAACTGTTATACATTCCACTGATATAATACATTCAATTTCGTTAATTACATTGGCTCCTCCCTACATTTCACTTGGTTCACTCATATACATGCATTCACTCACATACTCACACTCACTTGTTTTCAGTCTGCTTCGGAGTCGGTCTAGTCACTTGCATACCTATCACAGAAACACACATATTAAACTAGAATAAAAATCGATTTTCATTCTAGAAGATATAAATTTATTTTAAAATTTTATTTGCCTCAGAATTCTGGTGCGTTTCTTATCATATTGCTTGACTTGGTCTAATAGTTTATACATCTCTATTTGTGTCTAGACTGCTTGTGATATTCATAGCGATTCACTTAAATACCGTAAGGTAAACTATATAACTTGTGCCCGTGGATCAGCCTCAACAAAGCTATAGTGGTCTGCTGATCTTGACCAGCCACGACATATCGTATAGTGGTCTACTAATGTAAATAGAAAGTATAATTACACATGAACAATATATGTATACACATACATATGTATGTATATACTCATATATAATATGCAGGGGAAATATGGTAAAACAATTGTGAGTGCACAGTTCAAGCCAAATTCAGTGAACAAGGGCAAATGTACACATATACATGAGTCGAAGCATAATAATGCACCAAACAAATCAATGTTGCAAGGTGTGACGTAGCAGCTTCATCAACACGTATACGCAAAGCTCATGGACACATGTTTACGAACTTAACAGCAAGTAAATTCACACATACAATGTGCAAGTACAAGACTGGGAGCATACAACAACAGTTCGTGATTTATCGTTTCAAAATGATGCCAAGTACAAGATGTTTCAAAATACATGATACAAGCAGAAGCCAAGTAAATCAACAAGGCAATGACAATACAGTATGGAAACTGGAGCATGGAAAAGAGCAAGCATGGATATTGCACAAAGCAACAATATCTCAAGTAAACATAAATTAAATCATGGTGCATAGTTATAGTATGTAGCAATTACAAGCCACAATGCTATAGCAGATCAAGACATGGCTAATGACATATGCAACTAGACCAGATAATAAGAGCGTCATATAAATGGACCAAAAGTGCATCAGGTTACATACACAAAGCAAAATACAAATGGCAAGTAACATGACAGCAAGCACTGGCCGAACCAATGCTCGTGAATAAGGTGCACATTGGCATGTACACAGTGGACCAACACAACTTAGTGCAATACATAAGGAGGCTCATAACGTATACAGTCACATGACAAAATGAACAAGTTTGAACAAGGCAGAAATACTATGCAAATAAATCAATAGCGACAATAACTACAAGACAAGCAGGTCCAACCAATCAACATGCCACAGAGATATGGTCACAACCCAGCCCAGTGAAGTAAAATGGCAAGTAAATGTTCAAGTACACAAGTAGATTATGTAGAACATTTCAGGGACAACCATGCACAAGGAGGCAAGTCAAGTGGTCCAAAATCATGGCAACATTTATGGCAGGCATGATGCAACATTTAAAAAAAAATGGGTGCATAAGAAGAAGGCTATTTTCTTTTAAATTCACAGGTTTAGAAAATGAATAGAAATCAATTTTCAGTCATGGCTTGCAAATGTGGAGCAGATTATAATTTCATTTTTATTCTTATCAAATATATATGAGTGGATAGACAGCAAGAAAAAGGCATGTGTTACAAATCAACATGAATAATTTTTCCAGAATTTGCATATGTTAAAACTTGCAATAGGTATATATTCTGCATGTATTGAGTTTTTTGGAAAGAAGGAGATTTTAAGTCCAGTATTAATTTTCACAATGCCAAATGAAGAAAGCTTCGATTTCTTCCAGAAATCATCAAATTAATTATGACACCCCACGTCCGTTAATGTCACTCTTTAACAGAATGCATTAAGTTTCGTGAAGCGTTATATGTAAACAGAAACATCACAAAACAAATATTAAATAACAGCGAAATTTATAACATTATTTTCCAACTAGAAAACATTATGTTCCAAATCCAGTTATAACATAAATCTGAAATACAGAAAACCAATTACATCAATTTAAAGTATATGCCTTGTACTAAAATCATCAGACTACAGTAACATAGAAGCATAGTCCCCAAAAAGAGCCATATTAGAGTAGATAGGAAATCAAAGCGGTACATCTAAGCAGCTCCAAGCAGAAACAGAAGAGAGTACCCTAATCAAGCCTGAGTATTCCCACCTTGAGAACCTAGGGGGAAGAGGAAGACAGAGAAAATGAAACAAAACGGGTCAGACATAAAGTCTGGCGAGTCCACTTACTTTTAGCATATAAATAAGTAAAGGCATCGTGATAGGTATATAAACTACATGAGAGAGAAAACAATATCATAAGGCAAGTATAATAGACTAAGCAGGATAAACTGAATAATCAGAACAGAATATATATTGCGCTTCCTAAATACTTTTCTCTACACTAGTACTAGTATAACAGAAACATAGTGATCCCTACATAAATAGATGGTAGACTTAGCTGTACTTCTAGTGACGGGTTTTAACCCCAACAATAATAACAGGAAGGCCAACAGAAATGAAAGGTGTTAACCCCAACGATAATAACGAGCTTCTAAACAAGCAAGACTAGATGTATCCTAACTATTACCCAAATCGATCGGCTCCCAATCCTGTAGATACCCTATGTTGGCCCCATAGCAGGATATCACTTCCTAAATTGGCAACAACCTTATTTTCGAGTGGCACAACCATCTATTGATGTCACATCGTCTCACTATCCTAACTCAAGTGGATTCATGCACGCACATGAGTCCGACGTAATGCGTCGTCAACACCCCCACTCAAATGAACCACTTATAATAAGCTCAATAAGCATTCCCTGACCCCTATCTAGTTCGGGGTTCCCCTTTTGATACCAAGATAGGTTACTGATTGATATGGGTCCCATACAACAGATGATACAAGCCTCCCCCTAGGCTTGCATCTCCACTACTAGGATTTTGACAGGTTATGCCTAAAAGATTAACAAGCGTGCATGACCCCACCGTATAAAACATGTTAAGTTTATCGAGTTTATATAACCCGCCCCCACAAATATAATAGATTTTCTTAAACGCTCATGTATTCAAGCAAGTTTACTTAACCCTTACACAATTTTGACAGGTTCATATAACCCCTACAGATTTAAACAGGTTAAGTATTACCGGTTAACTAGTTATTCCCATTCACATTGACTTCTTTTCAAGTTACCAAGATCCTCTTGCTTATTAATTTCATATATATATATATATAACTTAAGTCAATTAAGTTTATTAAAAATCCCATCACATGTTATTCCCTATACTGTAATTAACGAAAGTAATCTACAATCTCTTATCCCCGGATTGTAATTAACGAAAGTAATCTACAATCTCTTTATATTATTCATTATCTAATTCCATAGTTACAATAACATGTTTTATTTAATACGTAATTAAGTATACCTCATCTCAATTCACCTGTTTTCTGTTTAACACGTCATTTATTATTTATGCTTACATATAACTTATTATATCTAATGTATTAACTTCGTTCTTTCTTACTTAATCATAATTCTGTATTACACTGTTACTAAAACTTATCGTTGTTTACTTATTCACTTAGTTCTCTTAACTAAGGTTTACTAATAAGTTTCCTTTCCATTTATTATAACTTATGTTATAATTTCCACCTGTTCCTAGGACAAGTCTACCTATAAAATAACATTCACATTAAAGTAATTAATTATAATAGGTTTTTATCATTCCCCGTTTATGTATGTTAATGCACCAGACCTCTCACATTAAGTTGACCACTTATGGATGCTGGATATGTCGGGCTGTTACGGGAAGACTTCTACCACAAGCTGGACTTAACCTCGTGTCTTAGCACCATTACATGTATATTTACACACTAGGCCCCTCACATTAAATTAACCACTTGTGGATGCTGGATTCGTTGGGCGGTTCAGGGCAGACTTCTACCACAAGTTGAATTTAACCTCGTGTCCAAGTGCGGTTACAATTTCTTAATTTCCATAATTGTATCAACAATCTTTTTGGTCTAATAATCCTATTTAGGAATTACTCATGCCCATCATAGTTTTTTCAATTAAAGTATTTAGCAGATTAGTCATTTTAACAGATTAATCATATCCGCAAGTTACACCAGGTTACTTACAGTTTCATTAATGTGAATGTAATCAAAATGTCGACTGATTCAGTTGACCTCCTTAATGCAATTTATGTTTGTGCTATGTAATCAAAATGTATGCAAATAATCCTAGTATAACATGTAAGTTCTATATGTGTGCACAATCATTCATCTAAATACAACATCCACATGATGATACACCTATTTTCATCCATAAAATTTAAAATGCACACACATCCATATGCAATATGAGAGTGATTGAGCTGATCTAGTGCCTAATGCATGTGTATATGCATCCATGAGCAGCCACTAGTAAACATTTGCATCCACTTGCATCCATCAAACATAACATGTCTCAAACACATGTTTACGTCAATTGGTTCCTTATCTAAAGGTTGAAGATTTGATCGATAGGATATACCTACATGACAGAAGCAAGTACGAAGAAATGCTTTGGAAAATGAAATTAAGAACATACCCTTGAAAAGAAAAGGGTACGAAGCGCGAATCTTGTCTCCAGACATCCAAGTTGAATCCTCGTGGTCATCTCCCCACTGAACTTTCATCAATTTGACCTCTTGGTTGCATAGCTTCTTAACCTCTGATCTAAGAGTACGGGTAGAAACTTATCTAACTGTCGCCTCCTGTTTCGCCTCTACTTCCTCAAGCATACTCAGATCAACTACTTTTGTGATATTATGTAGAAACTTCCGCAAATGAGAAACGTGGAAATCATAATGAACACCCGCTAATCTCTGTAGTAGCTTTACCCTACAAGTCATTTGACCTATTCTTTACATTATGGGAAATGATCCTACAAACCTTGGCGCCAATCTCTCTACCAATCCAAAATGAACCGCCTTCCCTAGAGGTGATACCTTGATGAGAACCATGTCTCCCACTTCAAAATTTAATATCGGTCCTTCTCTTATCTGTATATGACTTCTTCCTATCCTGAGCTGTCTTCATGTGTCTACGGATAAGGTTAATCTTTTCTAAAGTTTCTCTAATTATCTCAGGTCCAAGTAGAAGTCTATCTATGTTGTCTCAATTTGAGATCCTTCTGCGAGAACAAATACTTGAGTGACTTATGGTCCGTGTATAAGTCGAACCTTTCTCCAAGCAGATACTACCGCCAAGTATTAATCGTGAATACTATAGCAACTAATTCCAAAACATGGGTAGGGTAGTTCTTCTCATGAACTCTCAACTGTCTACCACCATAACATACTACCCTTCTCTCTTGCATCAAAACAGCACCAAACCTTGTACCACATGCATCAGTGTATACTGTGAACACTTTGTTTCCATCAGGCAAATTCAAGACTGGGGATGTTGTTAGACCCTCTTCAATCGCTGAAAAGCTTCCTCACAGTCAACACAACAAGAAAATGTTAGATTCTTCTTCGTTAGTCTGGTGAGTGGGGCTGATATCTTCGCGAAGTCCTTAATGAACTTCCTATAATAGCCTGCTAAACCAAGTAAACTCCTCACCTCCGTTGCATTATTTGGAATCTTCCAGTCTTGAACTGTAACTACTTTGGCGGGATCCACTGCTATCCCATCCTTAGAGACCACATGCCCTAGAAATCTCACTTTCTTTCTCCAAAAATGATATTTGGAGAATTTTTCCTTAAGTTGATGCTCTCGGAGAGTCTTCAAAACCTCCCTTAAATGAAGAGCATGCTCTTCCTTATTCTTCGAGAAAATCAAGATGTCATCAACAAAGACTACAACGAACTTATTTAGAAACTCCTAAAACACCCTACTTATCAGATCACAAAATAGGTGGGTGCATTTGTCCACCCAAAAGGCATGACGAGCCACTCAAGGAAACCATATGGAGTTCTAAAAGCAGTCTTGTATATAATGTCCTCGGCCACACTCAATTGATGAACCCCCATGGCCAAGTCTAACTAAGAGAAAACAGATGCACCAACAAGTTGGTCAAACAGATCATCTATCCTCGGAAGTGGGTGCTATTTTTCTTAGTGAGCTTATTCAACTCCCTGTAATCCACGCATAAGAGAAGAGAACCATCCGCCTTAGTGGTGAATACTACTGGAGAACCTTATTTAGATACGCTTCTCCTAATAAATCCTTTCTCAAATAGCTCCCCTACTTGCTTGCTAATCTCCCTCCTTTCTCTTAGAGCCATATTGCGCACATGCAATGCAAACAGCTTTGTATTGTCCACCAATTATATCCAGAAATCAATCTCATGCCTCGAAGGTAAGCCCTGAACTTCCTTAAAAACATAAGTATGCTCACATACTACTGGTACAGATCGTAAATCATCGATAGACGCATCAAGTGATTATAGGAAACTAAGCATGACAGACCCTTTTAGGTCACAAGTAATCTCAAGAGTCCTCCCATGGCAAGTCAAAAGTCTAATGATCGTCCTCTCACAGTCTAGAGTAGCACCATATATGGCCAGCCAATCCATGCCCAGAATCGAACCATAGCCCATGAAACCAAGCACATATGTGTCACACTCAAACTCGACGCCCAATACTGATATTCTCAAACGCCAACAAATCATAGACAGATGGGTCATGCCCCCAATGGGGTTTGAGACAACAACGGGATCCAAAGCCATACTAGTACTAAGGTGCAGAGACTCAACCAAAAAATCAAATATAAAATAATGTGAAGCGCCAGAATAAAAAAGAGTTCTAACAGGATGATCGGAAAGAGAAATCAAACCATCAACAGAAACTTTCCTACCTCTATCTGGTACACTGGCCACGAGAGCATGCACCTGCCCTCCAGAAGATCCTTCCCATTAGCCATGTCCTTTCTTCTTTGTTCAACCCTTAATATAGTGTCCAACTTTACCATAGTTGAAGCAAGCATTCTTCCTTCGTCGGCAATCTTTGGCCAAATGACCCATGCGCTTGCAACAATAGTATTTCTTAGAGGAATTACCTACTCGTGATGGTGGAGAAACAACGGTTGTAGTTGGGGGAGGGACGTCCCCTTGGCTCCCGGTAGATGTCGTAGCCTTAAAATACCTACGGAACCAAGCCGGTACTTGAAAGCCCTCGGGAATATTCGGTTACCAGACATGCTGAAACGAAAAGGAAGAAGGATTCAAATATAGAATCGAGGGATAATTTATATGGCTTTGGGGAATATGGTTTTCAAAACAGACTTTTCTTTTGAAAATGCTTTCTTTTAAAACCTTTTGAAAATAATTTTCAAAACTTTTTATCTGATCCTGTAACCTTCAGCTCTGATATCAAATGTGACACCCTACGTCCGTTAATGACACTCTTTAACAGAATGCATTAAGTTTCGTGAAGCGTTATAGGTAAACAGAAAAAGAAACATCACAAGATAGATATAAAATAATAGCGGAATTTAAAACTTTATTTTCCAAATAGAAAACATCGCGGTCCAAATCCAGTTACAACATAAGTCTGAAATACAGAAAACCCATTATATCAATTTAAAGTATTTTCCTTGAACTAAAATCATCAGAGTACAATTACACAAAAGCGTAGTCCCCAAAAGGAGCCATATTAGAGTAGACAGGAAATCAAAATAGTACATCTAAACATCTCCAAGCAGAAATAGAAGAGAAGATCCTAATCAAGGCTAAGTATTCTCACCCTGAGAACCTGGAGGAAAGAGGAAGAGAGAGAAAAGGAAACACAATGGGTCAGACATAAAGACTGGCGAGTCCAGTTAATTTAAGCAAATAAATAAGTAAAAGCATCATGACATGTATATAAACTAGATGAGAGAGATAACAATATCATAAAGCAGGTATAACAGACTGAGCAGCATAAACTAAATAATCAGAATATAATATATATTGTGCTTCCTAAATACTTTTCTCTGCACCAATACTAGTATAACAGAAACAGAATGATCCCTATAGAAATAAATGGTAGACTTAGGTGTACTTCTAGTGACGGGTTTACCCCCAACAATAATAACAAACAGTCTGACAGAAATGACGGGTGTTACCCCCGACGATAATAACGAGCTTCAAAATAAGCAAGAATAGATGTACCCTAACTACTACCCAATCGATCGGCTCCCTATCCTGTATATACCCTGTTCTGGACCCACAGTAGGATGTATCACTTCCTAAAGTGGCAACCCCTTTATTTTCGAGAGGCACAACCATCTACTGATGTCACAACGTCTTATTATCCCAACTCAAGTGGATTCATGCACGCACAGGAGTCCGATGGATTGCACCGTCAATACCCCCACTCAAATGAACCTCTTATAATCAACTCAGTAAGCATGCCATGACCCCTACCTAGTACGGGGTTCCCCTTTTGATACCAAGATAGGTTACTAAATGATACGAGTCCTACACAACAGATGATACAAGCCGACCCCTAGGCATGCATCCCCACTACTAGAATTTTGACAGGTTATTCCTAACAGATTAACATGTGTGCATAACCCCACCATATAAAACAGGTTAAGTTTATCGGGTTTATACAACCTGCCCCTAAAGATTCAAAAGATTTACTTAACCCCTCATTGATTCAAGCAAGTTTACTTAACCCTTACACAATTTTGACAAGTACACATAACCCCCATATATTTAAACAGGTTAAGTACTACAGGTTATTCCCATTCACATTGACTTGTTTTCAGGTCACCGAGTTCCTCTGGCTTATTAATTTCATATATATATATATGTATAACATAATCCATTTAAGTTCATTAATAAGCCCATCACATGTTATTCTCTAGAATGTAATTAACGAAAGTAAGCTAAAATCTCTTATCCTCGGATTGTAATTAACGAAAGTAATCTACAATCCTTTTATATTATTCATTGTCTGATTCCATAGTTACAATAACATGTTTTACTTAATATGTAATTAAGTATACTTCAACTCAATTTACCTGTTTTCTGTTTAACATGTCACTTATTATTTATGATTAAATATAATTTATTATACCTCATGTATTAACCTCGTTATTTCTTATTTAATCATAATTATTTCTTTCATCGCCACTACAACTTATCATTGTTTACTTATTAACTTAGTTCTCTTAACTAAGGTCTACTAATAAGTTTCCTTTCCATTTATTATAACTTATGTTATAATTTCCACGTGTCCCTAGAGCAGTCTACCTATTAAATAACATTCTCATTAATGTAATTAATTATAATAGGTTGTTATAATTCCCTATTCATGTATGTTAATGCACCACACCTCTCACATTAAGTTGACCACTTGTGGATGCTGGATATGCCGAGTGATTCCGGGCAGACTTCTACCACAAGCTGGACTTAACCTCATGTTTTAGCATCATTACATGTATATTTACACAATAGACCCCTCACATTAAATTAATCACTTATGGATGCTGGATTTGCTGGGCGATTCTAGGTAGACTTCTACCACAAGTTGAATTTAACCTCGTGTCTATGTGCGCTTACGGTTTCTTAATTGCCATAATTGAATTAACAATCTTTTTGGTCTAGTAATCCTATTTAGGAATTACTCATGCCCATCATAGGTTTTTCAATTAAAGTATTCAGTTTCAATAGATTTTAGCAGATTAGTCATTTTAACAGATTAAACATCTTCGCAAGTTACAGCAGGTTACTTACCGTTTCACTAACATGTTACGCTTAATCTTAAATTAAACCTACAAATTTGTGCACCCTAATTTACGGTCATAATTCACAATATAACATTTGCCCCAAGTTTTAGTCAAATTGTATAGTATAGGTTATGCCCCAAAAACCCTAGTCATGATTCATGATATAAGTTATGTCCAAATTAATGTTTTAGATCAAGGTATAGATTATGCCCCCAACACCTAGTCATGTTTTACAATACAAGTTATGCCCCAATTTATCATTCCCAACAATTCCCAATTTCATTCATTCGCATATTTCAGTGATAGCCTAGGCTCGAAGGTAGCCTGACTATAAAATTAAAAAGGAAGGAGGGAGAGAACAAAATAGGCATAATAACAAAACAGGCATATGATGATAAAATTGGATATAATAGCAGAATAGGTATATGATGGTAGACTTGGACATAATAGCAGAATAGGCATATGATGACAGAATTGGACAAATGAGACCTGAATACCCTTTTGTTGTCGACCCCAAACACCCTGGGTCGACCTAGACGGGTCTCGATCGACCCCTCCAACGAGTTGATTCCGCTCCTGCACTTCTTGCTTCGCTATTTTGAATTATTTTGAATTTTTAGGCTGATTTGTATATATATATATAGTTCTCTTGTGCGTATACAAACTTCCAGACTTAATAACTTCTTTATAAGATATCTGTTTCATGCAAAATCGAAGGCTATCTTAAGAAAAACTTCGAGACAAACGCAATGGCATAGTCTGTTTTACTTAATTTCCAATATTTAATTAAGTATTATTTAGTTTATCATTAGAGTATTCTTTAAAATTATGGGGTGTTACATTAATGCATGACAAGCATTCACGAAAAGACTATGGGAAATTACCAGATATACAAAGCAATTCATTGTCGTAGAATTCAAGTAAGTAATCACGCAAGAATCAACACAATCAAGGCCAAATCATCACAGTGAAATCAGAAAGATTTTAGAGTTTCTATACCTTATATAATACACCATTTCATTATCGTCTAGAGGCATCAAAAACAAAGGAACTAATTCGAGTGTAAGAGAAGTTAAAATCAACCTGAAACCAGATCTATCGACCAAGAGCAACAATGAATCAGAACTTCAAAGAATAAAATCCAAGAGCAACAAAAACCGCGATTTAATTTGGAGGCAAAGAAAACCCTAATTCCATATTCGGTCATTGTTAAGGAGAAGAGAAGCTGAATCAAGTTGCAAAAGAAATAACAAGGGGAGGATAGCTATTTTATTATTGGAAAGGGTTTTTTTTGTTTGTTTGTTTGTTATTTTAAGTTTTTATTCTTGGAATCGACCAACAATTTTCTAGTTTTCTGTAAACTAGGGTATACCAACTATAGGATTTATAGTTAGGGTTTACGAGTTACGGGTTTGTAATTCGGGGAAAATTTGATCTTGTGGATAAAGTTCAGTGCACGGTTTTGAGCGTAGAATTAGAACACTTGGGAGCGGGTGTCTAGAGTTTACAGCATATTTTAAACATAAAGATTGTTTTAATACTTAATATAAGCTTTTGGGAATGCAACACTAGGTAGGTTTTGCCGAAGTTGGGTAAACTCCGTGTCATTTATTTTCTGCATCTATTTACTCTACTATGGTCTGAGCTGTGATGCTTTTTATATTCCTCAAAACTGCAATAAACCCTATTCACCGCTCTCTAGGGTAAATCTAGTTCCTATAAAACTTTGTAACTCGAGAGGATGTGGATGAAATCGTTGAGGGTTTAGCAATAGATTTGAACTCTCGACTTGAGCGACAAGAGGATGCGATGAATACTTTCAGCGCTCGGATGGAGGCCAGGTTTCAAGGTTTTGGAAGGTCGATGGGCTAGGTAGACCTCATTGGTAGAAGTGCCGGTGCTCCTTAGAATGTGGCTCGCAACTTGGGGGCAATCCTTCAAAGCAGGTTCGGGAGCAACACCCCCAACCCCGAGGTGACCATGGCTCAAGACATTTTTGTTGGTAAAGTTTTAGGCTCTAGAACCAGATATACTACTTAGGCGCAAGTGCACAAAGGATTGAATGGAAGCACTCCCATGGTTACGGGAGCTAGGATCACTCCTCTAGTGGAACCACAGGTTATTATTGGATCGGAAGTTCCTATTGAAATGTAGCTAGTGGCTAATTTGAATTCGCATAATGTGGAAAGGTGCGGAGCTCCGATGGAGAGGATTGATGGAGTACGACCCAAACCTTACATTCCCGAATCTCCCCTAAGTACAGGGAACAAGCTTCTTAACTCACTTTCAATGACAACAAGTTAACATAACTTGTATGACGCGTAACTCGATTTGGAACCTCCGACCAAGGGTATAAGAATGTGATTCAGAGCCACTTCACTCTTAACATCTCAAATGCAAAGGCTCCCTCAGATTTTAAACTGCCTGTTTCAGTAACGTATGATGGGAAATCAGAACTTACCACACATCTATATGTCAGGCACATGGATGTGCTGGCGGCATATCTCGATCTCATGCAAAATGTTTCTCTCTGTTCTTGTCGGATTTAGCTTCGCTTTGGTTTAGTCAGCTCAGTAATGGATCGATTGGCTCCTGGAATGAACTTGTGAATCAATTCATACGTAATTTCAAAGTCCATATAGGTCATCCTAGGAATATATGACATTGATGACTACCAAGCAAAGGCCCGGAGTGACTTTGTGGAAGTACTTGGAAAGGTTCAATGTAGTTGTAGCTACGGTGGATAAGCCGCAACCTTCTATGATATTAATAGAGGTCGTAGCTGGAGTGTCCGACAAATCTGAATTCAAGGCTAGCTTGTAATGGAAACCCCTAGGGAACTCGATGAGCTTTATTTTTAGGCTGATAGGACCTAAGCCAAGAGAATGCGCAGGCTCAAAGCAAGGTTAAACCAAACGCTCTGAATGACCACGTGACGCTTATGGATGGAGTCAAGTGTGATGATGGGAAGAAAAAAAATGGAAGACGAGCAGGATGGCTTGAAGAAGAATAGGAAAGGGTAGAGATACCCTTCCTACGCTAAGCTGAATGCACCTTTGGAAAGGATTTACTTGGATACGTGAGAGCATCTCCTATATTGGAAACTGGCTCCCCGAGAGCCCAACGTAAAGGAGTGGAGGTCTAGGGACACTACCTTTTCAATGACATGGATGTTAAAAACACCAATAATTGCAGGCACATCCAAGATCTAGTTGAGGAGCATGTCGGCAATGGGTGTCTCTTAAGCTAGGTTGAACAGCAGCGCCCAAGCAGGGCAGTCGTCTACAAATAAAAACCGAGGAGGACGTCGACCCCGAACTCAAATCGTTATCTCATGATAGAGACGGAGACATCCGGATGAATCCCGATGAGGGTTCGTCTCATCTGATTTCTCTTTTCTTGTGTCATGTTTGTGTCTTTGCTTAAAATCACCTTAAATGGAGATTGAAACTAATGATGTCTTTGCTTCACCCAAAGAGATGAAGTTAAAGACCTAAAATGCTTGCTCCTATCGCTAAGAGGCGATTGGACAGGCTCCTATAATTTCCTATCAGTCTCGGTTGCCAAGCGACGACTGGATGGATTCATAGTGAATCATGAATTGCTTTCGCCAGATGTGATTGGATGAATTCATACCAATGAAATATAAACTTCATCACTGGAGAGTTATAGGATGGGTTCGTACAGATAAGTTTCATCACCAGAGTGTGATAGGATGAACTTATGAATTATGGGTTCCGCCACTGGAGAGAGATAGGATGAACTCATATTGATGAACTATGGGTTCCATCACTAGAGAGCAATAAGATAAACTCATATCATTTAACTATATGTTCCATCGCCAGAGAGCAATATGATGAAATCATATAGATGAACTATGGGTCCCGTCGCTGAAGAGCGATAGGATGAACTTATATCGATGAACATGGGTTCTATCACCTGAGAGAGATAGGATGAACTCATATTGATGAACTATGTGTTCCGTTACCGGAGAGCGATAGGATGAACTCATATCGACGAAATATGGGTTCCGTCGTTAAAGAGCGATATGATGAACTGGTATTGATGAATTATGGGTTCAATCACCGTAGAGCAATAGGATAAAGTCATATCGATGAACTATGGGTTTTATCGTCGGAAAGCAGTGGGATGAGACCATATCAGATTACAACACGGGCAAGGGCATTACTCAACGGGCTTTTGGTCCTCTTGCCAGGGTTTGGCAAGGGACCCATGGACTCATTTAATTGTATGGTTTTATGGATTTCGGGTTTCCCCGACTTCCTAGCTTCGATTATTCTAGCTTTTTGACCTCTTGGTCCAGTGGTTGCTTTAATTACTCTGGTTACCCTGTTCATCTTGGCCATCTCTCGAGAAACGATCTGAGTGATCATCAGCTTTCGTTGGGTTTTAGGCTTTGGTTTAATGGCTAGTACGATCCAGCATGATCATGGATTTCTTGGTAGTACGATCTGATGCGACAGTAGATTTCTAGTTAGTACGATCCGGCGAGATCGCGTCTTTCAAGTTATCTGGTTTTCTAGTTTCTTTTTATGATTAATATGATCCGACGTAATCATGGTTCTTCACCTTTCTGGTTAATAAATTCCCTTTGGACTTCTCCTATCTTTGGTTTATATATTTCTGGATTTATGGTTTACTCGCAAAATACATCTCCCGTTAGGGGCGAAATGTTGATACGCTTTTCTACAAAGCCATAACATAACAAGATTATGGTTAGTAACTCGATCGAGTATCGAGAATGTTCGTTGGAAAACACAAAGTAATTTGGTCGAAGTCGCGAAGTGCTCGAAAAAGGTTGGTCATATTGTTGAAACCTGAATCGTCGCTATCGGATTGGAAAAGTCATTAAAAGCTTGGAAAATCTAGCATGGAAAAAATACATGAACGACACCTTCTGATTAGCTCAAAATCCTTGAGCACGTCAATCCGATTACATGACAAAATTCGTCGAGGCAAAATATATTGATTGGTAAATTTTGGTTTCGATCACTTAAAAACTATTGAGTGGCACAGTGCAATCACCAGAATTGCTTGCACAAACTCAACTGGCTTGGATCAGCCACTTGGCAAAGTTCTAGTTTTAACATTAAAAATATCGTGTTTAACCGGGTAAAATCCCATTTCTCCATGTATGTGCATCGGGTCAAGCAAGCTCTGAAATTTGGTATGGCTTCAAGGAAATTTCGCATCATAGTATTTCACATTCCAGATTGGATGCAAAATCAAGCATTGATCACTTAAAATCATTGGTGCAACAAGGGGATGCGATGCAAAAAATCATGGGATCGAGCATGATGACGCAAAATTTGGCAAATGGCAAAGTAAGGATTTGGCAAATGGGAAAACGCATGCGGATTAATCATTTTTGCTTGCACATCTTTGTCGGATCATGATTTTGGGAATGCAAAAATTGGGTTTGGCACAGGGATGCGAAATGGCCAAGAAAGTGGCTGATCACCCTAAGACCGCATTGATCACTGTTTTTCAGGTGATCAACACGTGCCGATCAACATTTTTCTAGATTTCACTAGGATTCGAAATTTTCAACCTTGACTCGATTTTTTGGCTAAGTATCGGGGATATGAACTTCGTATCACCCTATGTACGAATTTTTTTTTTATGCATGGAAACTTCACCTACAAATACCCCTTGTTTGGCATTCAAAAGGGCTTGCTTGACTTAATATTTTTGGACTTTGGGCTTACGGGAGAGCTTTCTTCCGAGGTCATTAATGGCTTCCATGGTCATTCCCATGGCTTTTGGAAATCTCTTGGACTTGTAAACTTCACACAGAAGTTTGCTTATAACTTTTAAGCATTTACTTGGACTTTTGGATTGCTATTAGACAAATTTTTACATTCCTGGGTATCCTTGGACATCATGGACATTGAGGCTTTCCATTGAACATTAATGTTCACACTAACACACTTTGGCATAACGAAGAAGAAGAAGGGTGTTTTGGTTAAAGTTTAGAATTTACAAGTTATTCGTTATTCCAATGTTTAACTTTGCTCATTCAAATTTTCCGAACTTGGATAAACATTGTAATCGAAAAAACTATGATGAATGACTACTATAAAGTAGACGTAGGCGTTAGTTCTAAACCAGCATAAAACTTGCGCATCCCTTTATGTTTCTCGTACTTTGGTTGTTTGGATATCGAATTTACTTCTAAACCCAGTCTTAGGAGATGGCGTGCGCAAATAACCAATTTTCCATATCAATGCCAAGGCTAAAATCAAAATCTATGTTACCATGCCTTAGTTTTGGGTATCGGGAGCAATTTAAACTCACACAAACCCTGATTGAGCATCCGAATCGACAAATAGCTTAAGAATCATAAGTAAGATTGACTCTATCGAATTTCCTCTGGGTGTCGTCCGATCACACAGAAAAGGCTTGGCCGACTCATAAGATCACTCAGATTACATTGCTCGGTCATCTCCAGGATCAGATCGATCATTCTAGAAAACATGCGACTGGCATAGTCCGATCATCAAAAATCATGGATCGACACAGCCCGATCATCTGGAATTCACGAAGTTATATATCCCCATTTCTCACATCTCGGATCGGTAGGAATTTTGCAAACTCGACCTGATCAATACGAATCCAACACTCCAACCTAGCATTACTCCCAAGTGTTCACTCACCGATCGGATTGGTACGACTCTCACTCCTCTGATCAGTATGAATCCCCACTCTTCGGATCGATATGATTCAAACTCAAACAACTCCACTACTCCAACAAATAAAGGCTATAACTTAATGACTTTCAATTAGAATGCAACTAAACTTCAATGGAGAGATAAGAAGACTTAGAGGGACCCATACACGGGGATGAGAATCCCAAATCAAAAAGTAGATGAATCGATTTTGAACCCTATAGGGACTGGTGCCGACCCAATCACAAATTCTTAATGGGCCATAAGCCTTGCATAACTATTTTTAATGGATTTTCGAATTTCCTCTTGAACCGCAACTTTAAATAACCCCTTTTTAAAGGTAAAATGGATCTTTTTGCACTCCTATTACTTTGTACTATCTTCCTATGGAGTAATACCGATCCGAGCACCATACATCGTAATTTTTGATAATAAAGTAATAAAACATCCTAATTGGACATAGGCCAAACTACGTTGAACTATTATAAACCATTGTCTCTTACTCCTGCAGCATTCATATTATTTTCATCCTTAATTTTCATTTGTTTAAGTTTAAATATTGTTGAACTCATTAGGTACTGTACCATTTTTTTGTTAACATTCTGATGCTTTCACCAAGAATTGATAAAAACCTGATTTTTTTCCTTTCTTCCTACCATTCGAATTTCAAAATCTCCTCAGATCTCTTTGTGGTCTACATTTGAAGCTTGATATCATGGTTAAAAAGATGTAACCCCAAGACATTGGAATTTCTTATGCCGAAAACAAGAGGCATCACTACAATGGAAACCATATATCCTAAACCTCTTGCCACAACCGATGTGACCACTTCGTCCAACCTCGATGCTCCGATCACCTAAGCACAAATGTTCGAAATGATGAATAAATTGGACATCACTCAGAGGGAGCTCAATTAGAAGATCAAAAAGGAATCTAGAACTATTGCAGTGGCTACAAAAATTTATTCGAAGGGACATTACTTGCCTAGGGGAGATAGGAGCATTCATACTCTTAATAATCATGCCTCCAGAATCTTTTCATCGGGTTCCTACCAAAGCAAATTAAGCTATTGGAGAAGGACATCTTATGATGACGTGAGAGCTTACATCAGAGAGGGAGTGAATCACTTGGTTGTTCCCAACTCAATTTAGGTCCTAACCAAGGAACTGGAACCATACCCCCTAACACTCAACCTCACACCACTACCCAAAATTTGGTTTTTGGACTTCTTGTTATCAATCAAAACCAAACAACTCCTATTCAACATCCTCAAAACCAGATAGATAATGTAGTCTAGCTTGATGATGATTAATTCCTCTTAGGAGACGATGCAGGAACCACAGTTCGGAGAGGGATCACAACCGCTGAACTTAGCGGAAACCTTCCCTTTGGGTATTTCCGCTATGATCTGTAGGATCGTAAGAGAAACTCAAGGATGCGACAATAATGACCAGGAGGTCAGTAGAGACACGATCCTTTCGCTAAGCCACTATGAACACCGAGTGGCCTCGAAGGTTCGGTAAGCCACAAGTTACTGCTTACTTAGGGAAAATCAATCCTCATGAATTCCTTAATAGTTACGAGTATCATATGGATTCGGCCCATGTCAATGATGTTGTGATGTGAAAGAACTTTCCCATATTCCTTGAAGGTGTAGGTTTGTTATGGTTCTCTCGACTACTGCCGAAAACTATATCCACTTTTGACCAGCTTGCTAAAGAGCTGGTGAAGCAATTCAAGATTCATACAACCATGCCTAAAGAAATCCTGGACATTTCCATCATATCCCAGTGGGCTGGAGAATCTTTGAAAAGCTTCTTGGAGGGATTAAATAATTCTCTTTGCGGAACTTGATGAACTACAACCAAATGTTGATTTATTCCAGCTAGCAAAGGGTGTTCATACGGATACTGAATTTGAACTCTTGCTTGATCGAAAGTGTCCAAAATCTTTTGTGGTATTCTACAAGTAAGCCAGCCAATACCTACATCAAGAAAAAACGTGTAGGAATCGGGAAATACATCGTCATCCCCATAATACACAATAGGAAGTTGTGAAAGGCAAAGTCGTTGTTAAACCATCTACAGAAAATTCTGGAAAGGATGAGGGGAATACACCTAACAAGCATAAGCAAGGAGGCAATAACAATAACAACTCTAAAGGCCATGATAAAAAGAAGGAATCGAAGAAGAGAAGTAGATTTCTTACATATAATGTCTATATTCCACTGAACCCTCAGCTGGAGATCATTCTACCTAGAGACCTGCAATATAATCCAGTACAAAAAGCTCAATCCGCAGGAATCCATAGAAAGACAGTAGCTTGGAAAGTATTTCAAATTTTATGACATGCACGACCATAATACTAATGATTGCTATCATCTCAGGGACGTTATCGAAAAGAGAATAAACAAAAAGCATCTTGAGAAATATTCCAGAACCAGCCTCTACAAAATGGAGCACCGGATCCTTCAGAACCCGCTTAAACTCAGATGGCACAAAGGTCATCCAATATTAGACATTCTCGACAGGGTCTCATCATCAACATTGTTTGCATTGGGCCTCACGCCATAAATCAAATCTTCAAGTGTATGGAATAATACATCAATTCCATTAACCATATTGACTATTATGAATGCTTCATCACAGATGAGTGTGTCCCAACCAAATTCTAAAAGACGGTGAGTGATGACATTATCTTCCATAAAAGAGAATTGGCTGGAGTAGAAGCTCTGACCATAGATCCCTTCATCATCTTAACTTGCATAGGTCTCACATTTGTTCAGAAGATCCTCGTAGGATGGGGGAGTTCCAACAATATCTTATTCAAGAAGGCCTATGATGGATGAAGCTGGAGGCCAAAGACCCGAAATCCTATAAATCCACAATCTATGGCTTTAAGGTACCGCAAATAAACCAGTTGGAATTGCAGACCTTCGTATGCAACTTGGCAAAAGGGAATGAAGCTGAGTATGCCTAAAAAACATGCATCGATTTTGACCTTAACAAAGTATGCCTAAAAAACAGTTCCACACCACGGAAGGTTGACCATCTTATTAACTAAGCTTCATATCATCAAATCCTATCATTCATGGATGCTATTTAGGTTATAATCAAATGTTGATGCGTGTTAATGACAAGGAACATGCAAGTTTCATTGCAGACTTTGGGATGTATTGCTATGTCATAATTCCCTTCATATTAAAGAATGTAGTGTTAACCCACAAACGACATGCAAATCGAATGTTTAAAGATCGGATCGGGAGAACCGTGGAAGTCTATGTGTGATCGTAAATTCATGGAAGTTGAGTAACCACAACAATGATCTTGTAGAGATGTTCGATATTCTCCACAAATATGACATGAAACTCAACGCTTTAAAATGTTCTTTTTGCATTGCTTCAAGAAAATTCTTGGGTTTCATTATCAACTCATAAGGGATTGAAGTCAATCCTAACAATATAGAAGCAATCTAAAAAATCAAAGTACTAGTGAATATCATAGACATTCAAAATATCAATGGAAAGGTTGCTGCCTTAAGTAGATTCATCTCTATAACCGTCGATAAGTGAATTTTGTTTTTCGATCTAATCAAAAGGAGGAAACACTACTTTGCTTCAACACCAGAATGTGTTGTTGCATTCCAGGACCAGATGAATCACTTTGAAAGACCACTCATCCCATTAAAGCATGCAGATCACGAGGATCTATTAATTTACTTATCTATTTCTATGCATGCTATCAGTTCCCGCTTGTGTGTGAGGAGAATCATATCTAAAGTCTCATCTATTACATCATCAAGAGAGCTGAAAGTAACCATCCCAAACTTGAAAACTCACACATTGTTTGTTGATATTTTCCTGGAAGCTCTTCCCTTATTTCAAATCCCATCTAGTCAAAGTATATACTAAGAAACCGCTATGACAAGCCCTTCAACAACCTGAGGCATTTGGTAGATTCTTGAAATGAAATATTGAACTCAAACAGTTTGACCACACGTTTGTCCCTCGAGAAAGCTATCATAAAGAAAGCCTTAGCGGATTACATCATTGAATTCACTACTTCTGACAATCCATTAGAAAGTAGTGAGCCACCTAACATTCGATGAAAATGTACGTGGGCTCAGAGTTATGTTGGATCTTGATTAATCCTAGAAGGGGAGTGAATAAGTTTTATTGAATTAATTCGAGATATTAAACAAATCGCAGCACAAATAACAGGAGATAAAAAAATGCAGAAAATAAATAACATAGATTTTACTCAGCTTCGGCAAACCCTGCCTACTGTTGCATTCCTCACGGTTTTTACTAGGCATTAAAACAGATCCTGCTTACAAAACCCTGTAAACTCGCAAACCCTACTCCTAGTCTAATCCTACGCTCAATACCCTCGACTGATCTATATCCCCATAATTAGATTTTTCCCTAGCTATAAACCCGTAGCTAATAAACCCTAGTTATGACAGACACCAGAAAACTGCTAGTTAAAACCTTATAACTAGATGACCTAGTTTTGCAGAAAAACTAGAAAACTATAATTTTATTTACAAAATAAAAACAACAATAAAATAAAACAACAAAAACCCTAAAGTAAAGGACTTAAATAAGGAAAAAGAAGTGGCCCTTTTTATTTCTATTTTGAGAACTTTGGTCGTCTTCTATTCTTCAATGGTACCCAAAAAAATGCGAACTGGATTTGTCTAAAATGCTCCAAATCAAGAGGAATGAAATGAATTGACTTCAGATGTTCTTCGAATTTTAGTGCTGATAAACTTCCCGATCCGGAATCCTAATATCTCAGTCGATTCGACACAGTAAGATCTCTGATTTGTTTTGAATACTTGGATTGTTTTTCTGTGTAATCAAATTTTCTTGCCGATGAGGATTTGGTTAATATGGGGTTTTGTAAACCCTTAACTACTCCGATCAGTATGATTTTGATTTGATTGTTGCATGATTTACTCTTGTGTGATAACTGGAAATAATCTACGTAAATTCTTGACAACTAGATTTGTGAATTACACTTGTGCCAAAAATAATTCCATTATGTATTTGGCCTTGAATCACTAATTTATTGCTTGATAAATTAGTCGTGAATGTCAAGATTCTTCAGTTTATTTTCTTGCCATTCAAGTCTGGAATGATTTAAGGCTGTGATACTCTTGTTGATTCTTTGATGAAAAATTGAATGAATTTCTTGCTCAATATAGACTACCCGAAAATTGAATTTGCCATAATGGTTCATTCGATGTATAAATCAATCCATTTAAATTTTATTCCACGCCTTTTATTTCAATGTGATTTCAGGAGAATAATACAAAAATGTTTTTTGCCGGAAAAAGATTCTCTAGCCTTAAACATCATGTTGATTTCTGAAAATATATATTGCCGATTGGAAAATTTTTAGGAAACAATTTCCTTGAGCTATCAAATCATTTTATTGAAATAATTTTGATTTCTTTCATTGAAAAAATTAAGTTGAAAAACAATGCCAAAACTTGGAAGTAGGACTGAATTTCGAAATTTATTTCATGCCAAAACAATGCTATGATTTTCTGGAATCATTAGAAGCTTTGCCAATAAACTTTTGCTTTGGCTTGCATGTGATATTGTTGCTTTTGATCACTAATGATTCGGATGTCCATATATATTCTCTCTTCTTTGCTTTGATTGAATTCACTAATTGGTTGATTTGTTTTTCGACCTTAATTGACTTGATTATATTGTCTTGTAAACTGTTGCACTTTTGTAAATGTCCCAAAAAAAATAGCCATGTTGAGTTTTTGTACCTGATGCAGTTGCTCAACGATTAATTTTGTTCACCACTTCTTGATGATTTTCGTGACCCATTCCATTGTTGGAATCAATAAATTCTTGAAACAATTTTGACCATTGTTTTGGCACTAAAAACTTTCTGGTACGATCATGATATATATAGACAGAGTGTATATATGTTTATACACACAATTGTGTGCATAAATGTATATCAGCTCAGTTTTACCCTTGACTTTGTAACATGTTCTTGTATTTGTTGTAATTGGTGACTTGTTCACACACCCATATATAAGTGATTAGCTAGATTGTCTCGGCTTGAACATATAAAATATATGTGAACCTGCTTTGCTCATCCAATTGCCATTGTTTTGCTGTGTACACTCATGTATACAAGAAGTTGTTCACTTGTATTCTTGCCAAAGTTGTTTTGACCTAAACCATTTTCTTTAATTGGCTATACACTTGTCTGATCTATTTGTTTGTGATGCTTCATTTATATTTATGGTTGTTGACCTGTCCATATTGTTGAGTGCTTATTTTTGTTCCTGAAAGCAGCTTGACATGTTGTTGCGTTCACGGCTCCACTTTTGTTGATGCTCAAGTCTGAGTTGTATTTGTGGCATTGTTATACTTGAACTAGTTTGTACCATGGATGGTCCATTTTGGTTTTGCATGTACTCCATGATATTGACTTATGAATGATTGGACTGTCTTGACCCTTGTTGCGTATATACATGTTGCCTTGTATATACATATGTATATATATACACATATGTGTACATATACATGTATATGTTTGTATATACGAGCACTTCATATGTGCAGTGTAATTTATGTGTTCATGGATACTTGCAGCACGTCTGTGTTGTCAAGCTTTACCTGACACATCATATTAGATATATTTGTCCCTTTCTGACCATATTGCCCCTGGACAGAATATGTGTATATATATACACATGTATGTGTAGAATATATATATGTGAGCACTATAGACGATATCTACCTTGTGGTATTTACAATGTATCACTGTGAATATCACAAGCTGTCTAGACCCAGATGGATGTCCATATAAATCAAATCAAGTCATGAAAAATGATGAGATACACACCAAAATTCTAAGGCAAATAAATTTTAAAAATAAATTATATTTACTAGAATATAAAATTATTTTTGTTCCAGATTACTCTGTGTGTTCCTTTTTGTGACAGGTAAGCAGAAGACTGGACCGACAGTGAGGCAGACAGAAGACAGAAAGCAAATGAGTGTGCTTGTATACGAGTGTATAATGTATATGAACAACTGTATATGACTGCATGAATGTATATGAACAACTTAAGTGAAATGTATTCGAGTGACAGAGTGATTTAGTGAGGAACAGGGTATCAAAATAAACTGAATGTGAATGAATTGTATTTCAATGAAAAGTATAAATAGTGGAGTTATAAATTTGTACTATTGAGATGTTGAAATAAAATATTATATTTAAATAAAATACTGTTTGAATCTTTAAATTCTTGTGCAGTAGTATTCTATATAGATATAAATATTACACATTCTGTTTGTGATTTAGTATAACCGTACAATTACAAACACATTTATAATAATAAATATATGTTTGTTATCATCAAACAAATATCATAGAATTGTAAGATACAACAATCTCTCCCTTTTAATGATGACAAACACAAAATAGAATTTTGAATAGAATATTATAATAAATGTGTTTGACGTTAATTATTGAATTCCCCCTATTTGAATGTCCCCTACAAAAATATTCCCCCTAAATATGTGCATGAGTGAAAGACAATGATTGAAACTTCAATATTAAAATATTCAAAGAATGTCCGCTCATCGATCAAAATCCTAACCCATTCTCCCCCTTTTGTTATCATCGAAAGGATATAGAAATTAGAATAGTGATGAAAAAATTGATTAAAAATATAATATCAGCTTAAAAGAGAGAATAATCATCATAAATCTCAATCAATCAAACAAAAATCATAATATTCTAAGAACCGGGGGCAAATTTCACATTGTAGAATGATGGATATACAATGAAATTTATAAAAATGGAGAGAGTTTTAAAAAAATATATGGATTCCAATTATTTTCCAATAAAAAATTTGAGCACAAAAACGGTAATGGATTTGGATAACAATTATAAATTCAATTTAAGTGGCGCAATCAAATGTTCTCAAATCCAATAGCTATCAATCAACAATTCATAATACATCATAAAATACTAACATATTTCACAAATTAGAAAATGGATCGGTAGGCTGGTTTTTACACATCAAGAAGAATTTCATATAAAAATTTATTTATTGCAAATTATTTCCTTTTCTTTTTCTTTTTTATTTATTTAAGAGCAATTAACCACGCACTACCAGATCTGGGATTTATAAATGAAGTTAGTTGAAGCTAAAAAATAAGTAATCTCATAACCATGCATAAGCAGAGCCTGGATTTTTTAAATGAGGTTAGAAAAACACTTATGAATATTATATTTTTATTACTTTCTGTTCCAAAAGAAAAACTCCTTAGTATGTAAAACTAATATGGATGATTGAAATGTGGTAGGTACAGAAATGGTTATGAAATAAATTTCTAAATTAATCATATTATGAAATATGCTCATATGTACCGGGATTCTTGAAGAATTTCAATTATCACTAATCATAAAAAATAATATGATCACAATTCCATTAGAAATATTTCCATTGTTTATTCAAGATGATTTTAAACTCTCCACATTAATATAAAATCATGATGGATGGCAGAATAATGGTAGATAAAGGAGATGTTCGTGAAATAAGCGCCAATTCAAAGATATTATAAAAATTGTTCAATCATCATGAAAACAATTTAAATAAAATTTCCTCTTGTTGTGAAATATATTGTAATCACAACTCACCACAATTTCAATAATCTAATAATAATTTTGATGAGTTCTAATTATAGTTATTTTTGGTTACTGATTTCTGAATAAATAATCAGTAAATGATTTTAAAATTGAAAAATCAATTACAATATGGAATTCAGAAAGATTTGTACAAGATAAGAAGGATATAAAAAATATATTCAAAATGAGAATAAGATCAATAAAATATTTCAGAACTTCCAAACTGATACCACTTGTTGTCTCTGCTAACGGGGATTTTAATACCACCCTAGTTGCTAAAAAAGATATCTCAGACAACAAATTTTACGTTCTGCCACTCGACACAGAATTATCCAAAAAAAAAAATATACCAAGCCCAAACCGTTAAATCTAACAGATCAATTTCATCTATTAGAGAAGCAAGACAAATTCAGAAAAAGTTTCAGAAAATATATAACAAGTCCACGAAGACAAATTGTGATTCAATATTTAAAGAAACAGTTTATTTGAAATCACTTGAAGGGATGCAAAAACTTCAAGATTCAACGAATCGATCACACAAGATTATTATTCTCAAATTCAAGAAATGTGTGAGATTCAAGATATTAAACTATATTCAAATGATTTCAAACAAAACAATATCCAAGGAAGTGATCATGATTTCAGAATGAATTTCAAGAAAGATTTTCAATTCAGAGTAGTTAAGTCAATCGGAAAATCTTTGAACCTTTTATCAGAGCAACAAACGATACCAAAACAAGAAGTTATCAAAAAAAATTCAAAATGATTTCTTTTATCAAAGCAGCACAACAATCAATTTCAAAGCAGTATAAAAAAAAATCATAAATATTTTTGACAATCACAAAAGATGATTCATGGCCCAAGATGAAAAATACAGCTCATTTTAATGCATTTGAAGGAATATGAATATTTCAACTTTCAATGAGTCGATCACATCAAATTATAAGTTTCAAATCCAAGATATGTGTGAGATTCACAAATGAATCAAATGATTTCAAACAAAACAAATATTCAAATCAAATGATCATGAAATAATAGTGAGTTTCAAGACCTGATTTTCAAAGAATTTTTCACAATTATTTTTGACAAGCACAAGAGAGGTTTTCAAAATCAAGCATGAGAGATAGTTCGTGATCCAAAATTAAAACAGTTTATAAGAAATCACCCGAATAAATGTGAATTTTGAGATATAAAGAAACAATCACACAAGATTATTAATTTCAAATTTAAGAGGTTTGTGAGATTCATAATATCAAAATTTTCAAATGATTTCAAACCATAAAATATCTAACCAAAAATGATCATGAATAAAAAGAATTTCTTGGCTCTGATACCATTAAGCCAAATGTTTTTCAAATCAGAAATCTCCAAGCCAATCCCAAAATCAATGAAATTATCACAATTAAAAAATAGTAGTGTGCTGTAATGAGAAGAAATTTTCGAGTCTTTCCAAAATGAATTATAAGAAACTCAAAACTGCAGGGATGTGTGAAATTTCATTAATTTTTCAGATCTTTAAAAAATTTAGAATTCTAAATAACAGTGTTCAAGATATAACAATAATTCTTCAAGGCTATTAGGAATTCAAAAATAAAATAATAATCTTTAAAACGATTGCAGATGTTTACAAGTTTAAATTCATGATCTGGAAATGATTAAAACATGAGAGTTTTATTCGATTGAAGCGAATTTCCAGAAAAACAAGAATTCTGCAATTAAAGAAACTCAAAATAAAAGAAAAAATAATATGACAGTGCCAATTGCAAATCAGAAATAACCAAAAGGAAATAGAAGGAACAGAAGGAGGAATAAACAAATAAAAATATATTAACAGTGATGATTTTAGAGATCATACCAGAATTCGATGTGAGCAAATGAATCTCTAACTCAACAACTTAGCTAAGGAACTTTGAACAATTCAATTATGTGAAGCAGTTTGAATACATATCTATTTTTGTAAAGTAGTTCCTCAGCATCCTCTCGTACCTAACAGTTTAGGGGATCAAGTGGTCTAACAAAATTTGTAAAATCATTCTGAATTGTGTTCACGATTTTAGGTACCCAAACCTGTTCGTATAACACTCCACTCGAATTTACCTTTGTACCTTTAGGAGCCCAAATCTATTTAAACTAAGTTGAATTCATTTTATTTCTTTTTGTGGTCCAAGATGGTTTGAATGGATTGTTACACAATCATTTTCCATCCCGTTTATGATTTAAAAGTCTTTTGAAATTATTAAAGTCCAGATTTTTCAAATCTATTCTTTTTAAAGAAGTTTGAAGGATTTTTAATACCATTTGAATTTTGGTTTTCAAAAACATTTATTTTCCCAAAGTCGATACAACATTTATTTCCAATAGAAACTTAATTTCATAACAAAGTATTTAACGATTTTTCCCCATTAGATAATTTTTCCGAAGTTGACTCTAGTCGTTGAATTTTGGATCTAAGATCACTGCTTTCTTTGATTAAATCTAAACAATGGTTATTAGTGATCTTCTTTTAGCATTATGCTGTTTCAAAACTAAATTTTCAAATTCAAGTAATTTGATTTTGACTTCGATCTCAGAAATTTCAAATTAAAAATGTTTCAGCTTTTCAAATTCAAGTTTTTCAAAATCTTTGGATTTTCAATCCCATTTTCAAGATCTTTCAAAATCAAATCAGTTTTCAACAAGCTTTCTTTTTCAAAAATTTCAATCTTGGAATTTTCAGATGTTTTAAAAATATTCAATTCCTTTTGCATAAAATTATTCGAATTTAATTGTTGTAATGATTTGGATTTTGCTCGGACCTAATCGATCGCAAAATCGACCAAGACCGTTCAAAAACTCGAACATGCTAACTTTGGGCATACAACACATTAGAACAAATAACAGAAGACTTTTATTACATCATAATAATGTTACGTCAGAGTAAGAATATATCAGAGTACATCGATAAAATGCAGCGGAAGATAATTTACAATAAACGTAATACACTGCACAGTGGAAATATAAACTAACACAGCGAAAGACTATCAATGCTCTGGACACTGCTTTAAGCTTCGATCCAGAATCCTGCTCAATATATCTGCAAAATAAGTTACTCGACTGCCCACGTGGAAAGGAGGGCACTAGGGTTTGCAAAGTGAAACAAAGTACGGGTCAGTCATGGGATTGGTATGAGAAATCTTTCCTAACTTTAATAATAAATCACAGGGACACGCAATGCAACGCAAACCGGAGGATAGAGTTTTACCTTATAATGATCAAACATGCTTGATACGTAGAAAATAATATTTTAATATTATTATTAGTGTCTAATCAGTTTTAAAATACTTCAACGTAAATGTATCAATCCTAGACGGCATAGCTACCATATACTATGTCGCCATATATAGGTTTACAATCAAAATCGTAATGTCGTATTGGAAATTGGGTTTCCATCATGAGTCAAGGCTAGGGATGATCTCCTTACCGATTCGAGACACTCAAGCAATGTCTCAGGACTCGGACGCTAGCGAGCCCTTGGATCCTCCAAGACTGGTCCACAAATACTTTAGTGGATTAGTTATGCCTGAACGCACGTTTCCCGGTCCTATTGAACCTATCAATTGGTCACTTCCGACCAAAATAACCGAGGGCTCGTAATCCATCATCTACATAAGTAAAAATGTCAGGGTTTGTAAACGCTGACACCACTCCTAGCTAGAAAAAAAGCATGCACTCCTTGCGTCCCTTGTCCCGTTTCTGACTCTTATCGGGGTGTGAGGCTCGCGAAGTTATGCTATACACAAAGCTACGCATAAGCAGGCCATGCTTTGATCATCAACCACAAGGCCCTGCTTTTCAACAAAAGCCTCAATCATTTGCATCTTGGCATGCCACATTGGCAGCCCACGCCTTGCGATCGATAGCTACCAATATATACTCTCTGAGCTTGTGCGTCTCAGAGAAGGGTGTTAAGAAAGAGAATACATTCTCCGCCACCAAACAGATATATATAAAGTAGGAATCAACTTGCATAGAATGAAATCCAATGTCAGACACACATCCATTTACAAGTCTGTTCTGGGTCTGAACGAAACTGGAGACACCTTATTCCTCGTCCCGTATGTCCAATACGGAAGAGAGGATCTTGCATATCTGAACAATCAACATGTACGTCTGGACAACTACCACATTAACCCTTTACTGGGAGCTACCCAATGCTAGGCATCAGTAGTCATCCATTCGATGTGAAGATCGCCGGTCTTCAATCACCGTCTTCAATATCTTCGACTTAAATCGTAGTATAATTATTTGAAATGAGATTGAACTCGGTCTTTTCAAATAATTATCGCATATATATAATTTAAACCATGTCATATCGTTAATATTATTTTATAACGATTTATCACTATTTTATTTATATAAAAAATAGCCCAATTTAATTTGACGGCGCTTCGAGTCAATAGGCGGCTCTGGCGCTGTTTCTATTAAAATTTGATTTACACATATCTCGAAATCTAGCCGTTGGATTTTAACAAAATTTATATCGTTGGAAAGATCTTCCCAAAGCGGTCCTAATGGTTCCAGTTTTGGGGAAATCCGATGATCAGATCTTTCGATATAATTGTTTAAATTACGATTTTGAAACGCGAACTACTACGCGCGATTCGTTCAATTTTAATTTATTTATATATATATATATAATAATAATATATAAATATAAACCATTTGACGATTCAACTAACCTGTTTAACAACCAAACAAAAAGATATTTTATTGGCATAACACATCTACATGTTCGTACTGTCAAATGTACTGTCAAATAAAATGTATTTATTTACATGACAATTGCTAATGTAATCTTATTATTATTTCTATTTTTAACTCTAACAAATAAAAAGGAAATATTTTATTTGTATATATTTTCAACGAATGTTTTGACAATAAAATTAATTCTTTTATTAACATACAAATTCTAATGTATGTTTTAACAATAAAAATGATCTTTATTTAACACACAAATTCTAATGTAAGTTTTAACAATAAAAATGATTGTTTATTTAACATACAAATTCTAATGCATGTTTTAACAATAAAAATGATTGTTTATTTAACATACAAATTCTAATGTATGTTTTAACAATAAAAATGATTGTTTATTTAACATACAAATTCTAATGTATGTTTGAACGATAAAAATGATTTTTTATTTAACATACAAATTCTAATAAGTATCCTTTTATAGGATATTACTAATCCTACCTCTGATGAGTGTTTTGTTCAGTTCTAACGAGTTGTACACCAAAGATTTGAATTAACCAAAGCTTGATACCAACTGTAACGATTAGGATTTTGCCCAGGCCTAATCGATCGCAAAATCGACTAAGACCGTTCAAAAACCCGAGTACGCTAACTTTAAATCGACTAAGACCGTTTAAACTTTTCTTTAAATTAAAATTTAGATCATTTATTTATTTAATTCGATCGTACATTTAAATTTACCGGGACGACATACAGTTTCCGAAAATTCCCGAAAAATAAATCTAGCTACGTTTTGACGATACGGTCCTAACAAAATTAATTTCGTCGAATGTGGAGACCGTTTGAAAAATGGTCATTTTCCGGTCGATTCAAATTGACTGAAATTGACAAACACATTTTTATTTGCCACGCTTACATATTAATTTCAAAAATTATGAAAATTGGAATCTTGCAATAAATTGACATTCTGGATCCAACCAATGTGGTTTCGTCGAAAACGGATGTCGTTTGCAAAATGACTATTTATATGGGTTATATATTATATTAAAGTGAAAATTAGTGTCACATCCCTATTATGTTTCAAAATTAGGCTCGGGTCCGGTCTTAAACTTATTATAATTTTGGTCCCTGTTTTCATTTTTACGTGTTATTCATAATATTTGCATACATGTATGCAAAAATTCAATATGCAACAATTCTGATGAATATTTGCATACATGTATGCAAATATTCATTGGAATAGTTGCATACATGGAAGCGAATATTGAAAATATTTGCATACATGTATGCAACTAATCGAATGAATATTTTCATATATGTATGCAAATATTATAAATTTTTGCATACATGTATGCAACTATTCTGGACGAATATTTGCATACACGTATGCAAATATTCATCAGAATAGTTGCATACATGTATGCAAATATTCAAAATATTTGCGTACATGTATGTAACTATTCTAATGAATATTTTGCACACATGTATGCAAATATTCTAAATTTTTACATACATGTATGCAACTATTCTGAACGAATATTTGCATATATTGTAATGAATATTTTGCATAAATGTATGCAAATATTCTAAATTTTTGCATATATGTATGCAACTATTCTGAATGAATATTTGCATACATGTATGCAAATATTCTAAATTGTTGCATACATGTATGGAAACAAAGTTGAACTAATGCTGATGAATTGTTGCAGAAATGTATGCAATTTTTCTAAATAGAAAAATAGGGACCTAATTTATAATAAGTTTAAGACCGAATGTGAGCCTAATTTCGAAACTTAACAGGGACCTGTGCCAAAAGTACCCTATATTAAATTCTATAGCAACTATTCTGAATTTTAAACTGGGCATAACTTTTGATTCCCGCTATGAAATTTCAATTTTTCGGATTCATTGGAAAGATATTATTAAACAGATTCTAATATTTTTTGTTTTAATGAAATCCGATTTATTTTGAATCCCGTACATTCCGTCAAAGTTCAAATTTTCAAATTAGTGTGCTATTTCTAACTCCAAATAAATATATTTATCCTGACTTCAATTTAAGTAGATTTTTAATCGTTATTATTTAAAATATTTAAAATCTATTAAAATTTCTAAAATAAAAATTTTAAATTGGTTCCAAAATTTTGGGTTGTTACAATCTCCCCCACTTAAAATCTTTTCGTCCTAAAAAAGGAACGGAGCTGAAAGTTGTTTAATTAACCAACTCAACTTTCATTTTTTTTATTGGTTTCAATAACTTGATTAGTTAATTAACTTTTCAAATTTATATAACTTTTACATATTCAAAAATTATAATTTCTAAGATCGGATTAAATATATATAATCACAAATACGTTAATTATAAAATTTTCACTCACAACTCATTATAGGGAATTTCTAACCCCATCTCTAACGAGTTTTCTCATTATAGGATACTACTGATCCTATCTCTAATGAATATCCTTTTATAGGATATTACTTATCCTACCTCTGATGAGTCTTTTGTTCAGTTCTAACGAGTTGTACCCCAAAGATTAGAATTAACCAAAGCTCTGATACCAACTGTAACGATTCGGATTTTGCCCGGACATAATCGATCGCAAAATCGACTAAGACCATTCAAAAACCCAAATACGTTATTTTCATTAAACCATGTCATATCGTTAATATTATTTTATAATAATTTATCACTATTTTTATTTATACAAAAAATTAGCCCAATTTAATTTAACGACGCTTCGGGTCAATAGGCGGCCTTGGCGCTGTTTTTATCAAAATTTGATTTACACATATCTTGAAATTTAACCATTGGATTTTAAGAAAATTTATATCATTGGAAAGATCTTCCCAAAGTGGTCCTAGTGGTTCCAGCTTTGGGGAAATCCGACGGCCGGATCTTTCGGTATAATCGTTTAAAGTTACGATTCCGAAACGCGAACTACCGCGCGCGATTCATTCAATTTTAGTATATATATATATATATATATATATATATATATATATATATATATATATAAACCATTTGACGATTCAACTACCTGTTTAACACACCGAACAAAAGGATATTTTATTGGCACAACACACCTACATGTTCGTACTGTCAAATAAAGTGTATTTTATTTACATGACAATTGCGAATGTAATTTTATTTATATTTCTATTTTTAACTCTAACAAATAAAAAGGAAATATTTTATTTGTATATAGTTTCAATTAATGTTTTGACAATAAAATTAATTCTTTTATTAACATACAAATTCTAATGTATGTTTTAACAATAAAAATGTTCTTTATTTAACACACAAATTCTAATGTATGTTTTAACAATAAAAACAATTGTTTATTCAACATACAAATTCTAATGTATGATTTAACAATAAAAATGATTGTTTATTTAACATACAAATTCTAATGTATGTTTTAACATTAAAAATAATTCTTTATTTAACATACAAATTCTAATGTATGTTTTAACAATAAAAGCGATCTTTTATTTAACATACAAATTCTAATGTATGTTTTAACAATAAAAATGATCTTTATTTGTACACAAATTCTAAGTCTACATTAATAGATATTTTTATTTGTCGACCATTCTATTTTAACCAAAATGAATAAAGATGATTCTTTAATTTTTTGTTGAAACTCTATTTCAACAAAATGATTAAAAGTGATTCATTCATCTTTGTTGACAATTCTATTCCATCAAAATGAATAAAAGTAATTCATTCATCTTTGTTGACAATTATATTTCAACAAAATAATTAAAGGTAATTGATTCATTTTTGTTGACAATTCTAGTTCAACAAAATAATTAAAAGTAATTGATTCATTTTTGTTGAGAGTTCTAGTTCAACAAAAAGAACAAAAAGTGATAATTTCGTTTTGTTGACAATTCTATTTCAACAAAATGATAAAAAAAATGATTCATTCATTTTGTTTAATGTTCCATTTTGACAAAATGCATAAAAGTGAAAATTACATTTTGCCTAAAATTCCATTTTAACAAAATGAACAAAAGTAATCTATTTTACAAAAATGTTATTTTTGTTTTAACTCAAGTCTCCTTAACAAGAATGTTATTTTTGTTTCAACTAATCTTTTTAACAAAAATGTGTATTTTTGTTTCAACTAATCTTTTAAACAAAAATGTGTACTTTTTTTCAACTAATCTTCTTAACAAAAATGTGTATTTTTGTATCGACTAATCTTCTTAACAAAAATGTGTATTTTTGTATCAACTAATCATCTTAACAAAAATGTGTATTTTTGTATCAACTAATCTTTTTAACAAAAATGTGTATTTTTGTATCAACTAATCTTTCTAACAAAAATGTGTATTTTTTTTAATCAATTATTCTTTTTAACAAAAATGTAATTCTTGTTTTTTAACTCTTCATATTTTGACAAAATGTATATTTTTGTTTTAACTATTACATTATGATAGAGATGTATATATTGTTACAACTAATCTGTTTTGAAACAAATGTTCATTTTTTTTCAACTATTCTAATTTGACAAGAATGTGTATTCATTTTCAACTGTTCAATTTTAACAAAAATGTTAATTTTAATTCAACTACTCTAATTTGTCAAAAAATGAAAATTTTGATACAACATTTCTAATTTGTCAAAAATGACAAATTTTGATTCAACAATTATATTTTGTTCAACACAACAATCATCAAATCAATGGATCTACATAACAAATTCAATCATCAATTCCAGATCAAATCACACATAACATCAAATAAAATTTAACATCAAACAGAATTGGTTATTGTTAATTATAAAATAAATAGAATTCTCACATTAATTTTGTCTGAATTTTCAACGTGCTCCGTTTTTGTCCTGGTCAGTTCCATCGCGTAGATCTTGTGAAGACGATTCCAACGAACCCGAATTTGCTGAATTCTGATGTCAGATGTACAAGTTATGATCGCTTAAAGATTTGATTACTTTAATTAATAAATAATTAAAAAATTAATTAAATAATTAAAAACTATTTACTTAGTCACGTTAAAAAAAGTATTGCCGCTCCCTTCCTTTTCTTCTTCCTCACGTTACAGGAAACCAGCGAACCCAAAATCCACCCACGTCCTTGAATCGCGCGCCACCCTAGTGCTGTCGTACTCCGATCAAGTCACACCACATCGTAGAGCTTCCAAAACCCTCCCATCGCCTGAAGCACCACTCACCTCGGTCCCCTATAGCGCCGGAAAAACGGCTTCAAAGTCGTCCCCTTCGGGATGGAAATTCGACCACCTGAGAGTGTTAAACTCATTCATGACCGTTGAGTATCTAGATCTCACTTGGATCAAGATTTCCCCCTTGAAGGTGTTTGAATTTGGTGAGGGATCGGAGAGAAAAAGAGAGGAGAAGGAGAAAATCGGCCATTGGTTTTAGGGATGGCGGCTGGGTTAGAATTAGGATTTTAAGGTTTTCTTTAATTCCTACTTATAATATTATATTATTAAACGTTAAAATTTACAAATAAACCCGTTACTCCTTAATAATTCCAATTTCATCCCAACGAGAGTTGTTCCTAGGCAAATGCCCCCGTTCCGGGCATAATGGGCTAGGTCCTGAAACACCCCACCTCCGTTAAGGTCACTCACAAAGGGAATGTATTAACTTTGGTGGAGTATTATAGGTAAAAGACATAGAAAATTTACAAGACAGAAATATAAGCAGCGGAAAACAAACATTTATTTCATACGTGGTTCAATACAAAAACCATTTCAGTAAATTGTCTCAAAATAACTTCCAAAACATTACATCATAATCTATGTCTGGATTAGAACATAAATAAGCATAAAAAATAAATATAACTGCATATATCCCCAAGTCTAGCGTGTCCAAAGCCATAGTCAAAGATAAGAGATACCAAGCCGTACATCACAAAGTCTTCAAGCTTGGAAAGATGAATGGTCCAAATTAAGCTGAGTTATTCCCTCCCTAGCTACCTGAGGGGGAGGGGAACGGAAGAAAAGAAGATGAAAGAAAAATGGGTCAGACATAAGTCTGAGTAAGTCCAGTAACCTTTCAGTGTGTGAATAAAGAAAAGGTCATGACAGGAATAAACTGAAAATAGGACAGTACCAGAACAGCAAACTAACATAAAACTATATAAGGCAGGATAAACCGAATATAAATCGCACCCATGTAATTCTCTGCACCTACTTATACTTGTCCAACTAGCACCACGTGTTCATGGTGAAATGATCCCCTTATATCGATTGGCTCCTACTAGCATGCATTTATCACGTGTGTCATTCGGCCCCCGCTTGACTGTAGATACCTGTGCTAGTCCCACCACGGGGTGTATCAAGTCCTATGGTGGCAACCCGACATGATTCAAGATGCACAGTGTATGACTACTGATGCCTAGTGCCTGCTTTTTCTAGTCCGGAGTACATGAACGCCCATACTCTGTTGGAAACTACACTGACGCACCACTCGCCGAAGTTTTTGACCGCTTATAATCAGCCCAGTAATCGTGCCCTACCCAGCCTAGTTCAGGGTCCCATGATACATCTGTGTGGGTTATTGCTGAAATGGGTCCCCGTTACTAGTGTTTTCCAGCCTACGTGTTAAATTGGTTAAGTGTCCAAATTTACCTAACCCCACCTACCAGTTTAGCTAACATGTTGAATTGGTTAAGTGTTTCCTTAATTTACTTAACCCTACCACTCTTGACTTAGCTATATTAGAGCACCAATCAATCACATTAGACATACATTGTTGTGGTCACTGGATGTGCCGGTCGGTTCCGGGCAGTTTTACACCACAACTCAATCTAACCTCGAGTCCTTTTTGGGCTCAATGCACTAACCACCCACATTAGACAGGTATTGTTGTGGTTATTGGATGTGCCGGTCGGTTCCGGGCAGTTTTACACCACAACTCAGTCTAACCTCGGGTTGGGCATATTCGACTTTTCTAAATTTACATATTTATCCTTTTATGCTTATATGTAAATTTGTCAACAATTTATTGTCATGGCCCACTTTCTTTCTAAATCAAATTCATAATTTTTGGTAAGTAAATTATACCATTTCAATGCCATACCACTTATATGGTTATGAGCCAAATATGTTAATTATGTATAGTTTCATGTTTTCCCCCAACGTTACCCCCGTTGTACGTTCGCAAAATTTCAGAGGATGTTAGGCTCGACGTTTTAGCCTAACTTATAAAACAAAAAGGGGAAAAAGAGGAACTTGCAACATTCCAATATCATACAAAAAAAAATTATGGATCTCACAACAGATGTGTCACATGAACTTGGCATAATATACTTTTAATTATGAACTTGCAAACTAGATCTATGCAACATGAGTCATAAAATAATAGTTTTACATAGAACTACCAAAACTTAATTAGACATGTAGTGGTGAACTTGCATAGGTGTTGAATCATGCAAATATGGATCTAACATAGAGGCATATGGATCTAACATATAAAGTGTAGATCTAAACATATAGGTTTACATAATCATGTTTTTACCTATAAACTTGCATGTATTCATAACATGATAGCATCACTTAACTTGCATAAACATGGCATAATTTCTGAATTGACATACAACATATAGATGTCATCACCAAACTATACAAGGTCGTAGATCTAAACATGTATGCATAATGGATCTAAACAATTTGGCATAAACGACATGACTTAGCCTAAAACTTGTATGTATCATAATATCACCAAACGTACATATGATAATTTCATTCCCAAATCCCTATACAACATCATAGGTTTATTCACCAATTTCCACATAACATGATAGGTTTGATAGACCACAATAGTTCATAGGCATATACGATAGAATAGACATGAATAAACATAAATCAGCATCACATATAACTTGATAAAATTCTATTTCACAATTCATTACAAACCATGTCTTTAATTTATTCACATGTGAAAGATAATTACACTTACAAACAAAAAGGAATTCTTGAGTTCTGCGATCTGTATTCTAAAATTGAATTGCTTTCCTTTGATGTAGATCATTGAATTTTCTTAGTTGAATTAGATTTGATTTGATTTTGACGTAGTTTCTATCTTGCCTTTGAGTTGAAAGAGATGGCGGCTATTCTAGGATCACTGTTGACAGCATGGCGGCTCTTGGTATGAATATTTGTGATTTAGGGTTGAGAGTTAGGTTGCTTTTATAGAGGTTTAATTAATTTAGAGCCGTCAGATTAACCCTAGAAGCAATCAAGACCATCCAGTCAAGATAGGATAACACCTCAGCCCTAATGACTCGGCAGGGAGTCTGAAATCGTCATCTTTTCAGATCTGGCCGGGGGAGGTAGGTCGACCCTAGGTCGACCCCTAGGTCGACCCCCAGGTCGACTTGTAGGATAGGTCGACAATAGGGTCGACCCCCTGGTCGACCTGGCCTGGGGCGGGAATTTTCCCGCCCTGCCCTCTTCTGTGTTTAAATTTGAATTTTGAATTTTTGAAACTTCTGAAGGCCATAACTTCTTCATACGAAGTCCAATTTACGCAAACTCGGACTCTATCTCAACCAGAATTCCGAGACGAACGCAATGGCGTAATCTGTTTCCCTTAGTTCTCACATTTAAAATTAATTATTTTTTAATTTGTTACTTTAAGGTTTACAGAAAGCATGGGGTGTTACATTCTCCCCTCCTTAAAGGATTTCGTCCCCGAAATCTTCAAGTCAAGAAAAACGTATATCCTACCATCCAATCGTCCATCTACTCAACCATCAAACACAGGCGTCCCTTGTCCTTAAAAGACTTCTAATGCTTCATGATCATATGCATAGTGTGTGTACATGTCCCTATCTAATGCAAAATCAGGCGGTCTACTGATTCAGTTGACCTCCTTAATGCAATTCATGTAGGTGTCATGCGTCGATTATGTATGCAATCATCCTAATCATACTTTCTACATGATTGCACAAGCATTCATACAAATGCAACATCCACATGATAACACATCAAGTTTCAATCATACACAAGTACATATATGCATATGCAATATGAAAGCGTCTGAGCCGATCTAATACCTAAAGTGTGTGTATATACATCCACGAGCAACCATAGTTGCAGCCACTTGCAACCACCAATCATAACATGTTTCAAATACATGTTTACATCCATTGGTTTCTACTTAAGGAAAAAGATATCAAAGATGTACCCTCAAAATGAAAAGGTTAGGCTGCGCGTATTTTGGCTCAGTCTCCCAAGTCGTGTCTTCCTCAGCGTCACTCCATTGAACTTTTACAAGTTTGACTTCGCGGTTGCGTAGCTTTTTTACTTCTGTACCCAAGATACGAGTTGGAACTCTTCTCATAGTCGCCTCTCGTTCTACTTCTACGTCCTCTAATATGCTTGGTTCGACCACTTCCGCAGACTCATGTAGGCACTTTCGTAAGTGAGAAAC
This sequence comes from Allium sativum, assembly GCA_030737875.1. Lineage (NCBI taxonomy): Eukaryota > Viridiplantae > Streptophyta > Magnoliopsida > Asparagales > Amaryllidaceae > Allium > Allium sativum. The sequence goes on along the minus strand of CM060919.1, from coordinate 655,133,905 downwards.
GTGAAAGACATTATGAACTCCAGCCAATCTTTCGGGCAACTCTACTCTATAAGCCATCTTCCTAATCCTTCCAATGATAGGAAACGACCCTACAAATCTTGGTGCCAACTTTCCTGTGGATCCGAAGCGAACAACGTTCCTTAAAGGAGATACCTTAAGGAAAACCCTGTCCCCAACCTCAAACTCAAGGTCGGTCCTTCTCTTATCTACGTAGGACTTTTGTCTATCTTGGGCAGTCTTCATTCTTTTTTGTATCAAGTCCACTTTCTATGAAATTTCTGTAATCATATCTGGTCCAAGTATGAGCTTATCTGTGGACTCCCACCAGCAAGTTGGTGATCGACACGGTATTCCATATAAAGCTTCGAAGGGTGCCATAACTATGGTGGCTTGGTAGCTATTGTTGTAGGAAAACTCTACCAAAGGAAGATGATCCTCCCATGTTCCTCTGAAGCCAAGAATGCATAATCTCAAGAGGTCTTCTAACACTCTGTTCGCTCTTTCCGTCTGACCATCGGTTTGGGGGTGATAGGTCGTGCTTAAGCATAACTGTGTGCCTACAGCTTCTTGCAAACTCCTCCAAAACTCGCTTGTAAAGATAGGATCTCGGTCGCTAACAATGCTGGAGGGTATCCCTTGGAGTCGGACTATCTCTTTAAGATAAATGGATGCTAAAGATGAGGCAGTCCTCCTACTCTTAACGGGTATGAAGTGAGCGCTTTTTGTGAGCCTGTCCACTATTACCCAAATACTGGTATTGCCTCTTCTTGACCTAGGCAGCCCATAAATAAAGTCCATCAAGATTCTATCCCATTTCCACTGTGGAACCTCTAGAGGATGAAGCAAACCACCAGGCTTCTTCTGTTCCGCCTTGACTTGCTGGTATACTAAGCACTTGGAAACGAATTCAGCTACATCCCTCTTCATGCCATTCCAAAAGAAAACCCTTTTGATGTCTTTGTACATTTTGTCTCCATGGGGTGTATGGTCAACTTGGAATGGTGTGCCTCTTTGAGAACCTTCTTCACCAAATCCCTTGCTTGTGGGACGCATAGCCTTCCATCCCGCGACAACCATCACTTATCATCGATGGAGTATCTATTGAGGTGACTAGAAGTCTCACCTCTACTCAGCTTATCCATCACATCAACTAGCTGAGGGTCTCCACATTGCGCGGTTCCTATTGAGTCCAAAAGAGTAGGCCGCACCTCTAGCGATGCTTACAAACCAGTCACATGATCGACAAAGGGTCTAAAATCAAAGTTGGCTATGTACTCCAAGCTCTACCTTTCAACAAAGAGAGGGCTTAAGGTCAGCTTCTTTCTACTCAAGGCATCTGCTACTACATTGCCCTTGCCAGGGGTATAGGAAATCTCGAAATCGTAGGATGCCAAGAATTCCATCGACCTTTGTTGCCTCAAGTTAAGATCTTTCTGCGAGAAAAGGTACTTCAACGATTTATGGTCAGTATACAATTCAAATTTCTCACCTAGGAGATAATGGCGCCAAGACTTAAGCGCAAAGACGATGGCAGCCAACTCTACGTCGTGCGTTGGGTAGTTTTTCTCATGTGCTTTCAGCTGTCGGCCTCCATAAACTACTACCTTCCCTTCTTGCATTAAGACAGCACCTAGTTCCGTACCACATGCATCCGTGTATACAGTAAACATCTTGTTCCCATCCAGCAATGTCAGAACCGGAGCTATCGTTAGAGCTCTTTTTAACCGCTGGAAAGCAATATCGTAATCCAAATCCCAAGTGAAAGTTAAGTTCTTCTTTGTCAACTTTGTAAGTGGAGCTGAGAATTTCGCAAAATCTATGATGAACTTCCGGTAAAAGCCCGCTAGCCCGAGGAAGCTTCGGACTTCAGTTGCATTCCGTGGGACCTTCCAATCTTGCACCGCAACTACTTTTGCGGGGTCCACAGCTAATCCTTCCTTGGATACCACATGTCCAAGAAACCTTACTTCTTCTCTCCAGAAATGGCATATGGAGAATTTGGCTTTTAGCTGGTGTGGACGAAGAGCATCCATGACTTCCTTTAGATGCTAAGCATGCTCTTCCTCACTCTTCGAGAAAATCAAAATGTCATCCACGAAGACCACTACAAACTTATTGAGGAATTCCCTAAACACCCTGCTTATTAAATCGACGAAATAAGTGGGTGCGTTTGTCAAGCCGAAAGGCATGGCAAGCCACTCGAAGAAACCATCCGGAGTTCTGAACGCGGTCTTATCAATGCTTTCTTCAGCTACTCTCAGCTGATGAAACCCGGTAGCTAAATCTCGTTGGGAGAAAACTGATGCACCTACAAGCTGATCGAACAAGTCGTATATTCTTGGGAGTGGGTGCCTATTTTTCTTGGTCAGCTTGTTTAGCTCCCTATAATCAACGCATAGGCAAAGCGAACCGTCCGCTTTAGTTGCGAACACTACTGGAGCACCCCATTAAGAAATACTCTGTCTTATAAACCCCTTCTCAAGCAAATCTTTAACTTGCTTGAAGAGTTCTTTCCTCTCCCTCGGAGCCATGTGTCTAATGGGTAGAGTGACGGGTTTTGCATTATCAACGAGGTATATGCGGAAGTCTATCTCTCGCTTCAGAGATAACCCTTTAACCTCTTCAAATATATCCGAGTATTCACGGACTACTCTAACAGACTGTAAATTATCAATAGACGCATCAAGAGATTCTAGATAGCTAAGCATAACAGAGTTCATGGGATTACAAGAAATTTCGAGAGTGTTACCGAGGCAAGTCATGAGTCTAACCACTCTCCTTTCACAATCGAGGATGGCACTATAACTCGATAGCCAATCCATGCCTAGAATCAACCCATAGCCCGGGAAGCCCAAAACATAGGCGTTGCATCTAAACCCCACACTTAATATGGAAATTTCCAAATCCAAATAAATCATTGACAAATAATTTGAGCCCCCAATTGGATTTGAAACAATCAAGGGATCCTTTACTAAACTGGTGTCTAGGTGTAGAGATTCAACTAAAGCAGTAAATAAAAAAGAGTGCGATGCACCAAAATGAAAGAGTGTACGAACAGGATGATCAAAAAGATAAACTAAACTCTCAACAGAAACATTTCTACCTTGTTCTTGCGGAGGTGCCATGAGAGCGTGAACCTGCCCTCAAGAAGTAGATCCAACTCTCTGCCCTTGCCCTTGCTTTCTTGGGCAGTCCCTAGCCACGTGTCCTGCCTCACCGCAATGGAAATAGCCACCCATCTTCCTTTTTTTCTTCCTGCAATCCTTAACCAGATGTCCAGGAATGCCACAAAAATTACACTTCCTCTTGTCACAGGTTTTGTTGTTTTTCCCGCCTTTCTTGGAGTCTGTCTTCTTATTCTATGATCCTTCCCCTTTCTTATCTTGAGATGCTTCCTCCTTTGTCTCCTTCTTGCCAACCTTATCTTCTTCTTGTAATAGTGCCATGTCCACCAGCCTTTCATAAGTCGCACCCATAGGTATATGGGACATAGCTACGCTGTGTAGTGGTTCATTCAATCCTTCAACAAAGCGGAGAGCCTTCTTATGTGGAGTGTTCACTAACTCCAATCCGAACCTAGCTAGCTGATTAAATTGGTTAACGTACTCTTTGACTGGGATACTTCCCTGTTTGAGAGCTAAGAACTTCTCCATCTGTAGGCTTCGTTTAGCTTGTGAGAGGAATTTCATTTCAAACCTCATCCTAAAATCCATCCAAGTTTCAATTAGTCTTTCCACGTTAGTGACTTCCCACCAATAGGAAGCTTCATCTTTGAGCAACCATACCGCCAACTGTATCTTCTTCCTATCATCCACTTCGAAGATATCGAACAAATCCTCAGTTTCTTTGAGCCAGTTTCTTGCTTCCACGAAGGATTCATTTCCATTGAAGTTCTTTCCACCTATGGTTCGAAATTCCCTACATATTTTTGAGAAAGCATTTGCACGAGGAGGAGGAACCCTGCAGCTGGGGGAGGAGGAATGTCTGTTGGGCCTGCGTCGTTGGCCCTAGCCTCTAAGTACCTCCTGAACCAGCCGGGTATCGGTACACCCTCTGGAAGGTTAAGATTCGCAGACATGCTGAAACGAAAAAGGAAATATTCAAAACAAAGGATAGGAAGAAAGTGCATATGGCTTGGGGGGATTATGCCTTTTAAAAGTAAAATAACACTTTTTCTTGAAAAATGCTTCTTTTTGAAAATAGTTTTCAAAAACTTTTATCTGATCTAGTAAACCTTTGCTCTGATACCTAGTGAAACACCCCACCTTCGTTAAGGTTACTCACAAAGGGAATGCCTTAACTTTGGTGGAGTATTATAGGTAAAAGACATAGAAAATTTACAAGATAGAAATATAAGCAGCGGAAAACAAACATTTATTTCATACGTGGTTCAATACAAAAACCGTTTCAGTAAATTATCTCAAAATAACTTCCAAAACATTACATCATAATCTTTGTCTTGATTAGAACATAAAGAAGCATAAAACATAAATAAAACTGCATAAATCCCCAAGTCTAGTGTGTCCAAAGCCATAGCCAAGGATAAGAGATTCCAAGCCGTACATCACAGAGTCTTCAAGCTTGGAAAGATGAACGGTCTAAATTAAGCTGAGTTATTCCCTCCCTGGCTACCTGAGGGAGGGAATGGAAGAAAAGAAGACAAAATAAAAATGGATCAGACATAAGTCTGAGTAAGTCCAGCGACTTTTCAGTGTGTGAATAAGGAAAAGGTCATGATAGGAATAAACTGAAAATAGGACAGTACCAGAACAACAAACTAACATAAAACTATATAAGGCAGGATAAACCGAATATACATCGCACCCATGTTTAATTCTCTGCACCTACTTATACTTGTCCAACTAGCACCACGTGTTCATGGTGAAATGATCCCCTTATATCGATCAGCTCCTACTAGCAAGCATTTATCACGTGTGTCATTCGGCCCCCGCTTGACTGGAGATACCTGTGTTGGTCCCACCACGGGGTGTATCAAGTCCTATGGTAGCAACCTGACACGATTCAAGATGCATAGTGTATGACTACTGATGCCCAGTGCCTGCTTTTTCCACTCTGAAGTACGTGCACGTCCATATTCCATCGGAACCTACACTGACGCACCACCCGCCGACGTTTTTGACCGCTTAAAATCAGCCCAGTAATCGTGCCCCACTCTGCCTAGTTCAGGGTCCCATGATACATCTATGTGGGTTACCGCTGAAATGGGTCCCCGTTACTAGGGTTTTCCAGCCAACATGTTAAATTGGTTAAGTGTCCAAATTTACCTAACCCCACCTATCAGTTTAGCTAACATGTTGAATTGGTTAAGTGTTTCCTTAATTTACTTAACCTTCCACTCTTGACTTAGCTTTATTAGAGCACCAACCACTCACATTAGACAGGTATTGTTGTGGTCACTGGATGTGCCGGTCGGTTCCAGGCAGTTTTACACCACAACTCAGTCTAACCTCGGGTCCTTTTTGGGCTCAATGCACTAACCACCCACATTAGACATGTATTGTTGTGGTCACTGGATGTGCCGGTCGGTTCCGGGCAGTTTTACACCATAACTCAGTATAACCTCGGGTTAGGCAAATTCATCTTTTCTAAATTTACATATTTATCCTTTTATGCTTATATGTAAATTTGCCAACAATTTATTGCCATGGCCCACTTTCTTTCTAAATCAACGTCATAATTTTTGGTAAGTAAATTATATCATTTCAATACCATACCACTTATATGGTTATGAGCCAAATATGTTAATTATGTATAGTTTCTTGTTTTCCCCCAATTTTACCCCCGTTGTACGTTCGCAAAGTTTAAAAAGATGTTAGGCTCGACGTTTTAGCCTAACTTATAAAACAAAAAGGGGGAAAAGAGGAACTTGCAACATTCCAATATCATACCAAAAAAATATGGATCTTACTAAAGATGTGTCACATGAACTTGGCATAATATACTTTTAATTATGAACTTGCAAACTAGATCTATGCAACATGAGTCATAAAATAATAGTTTTACATAGAACTACCAAAACTTAATTAGACATGTAGTGGTGAACTTGCATAGCGGCTGAATCATGCTAATATGGATCTAACATAGAGGAATACAGATCTAACATATAAAGTGTAGATCTAAACATATAGGTTTACATAATCATGTTTTTACCTATAAACTTGCATGTATTCATAACATGATAGCATCACTTAACTTGCATAAACATGGCATAATTTCTGAATTGACATACAACATATAGATGTCATCACCAAACTATACAAGGTCATAGATCTAAATATGTATGCATAATGGATCTATACAATTTGGCATAAATGACATGACTTAGCCTAAAACTTGTATGTATCATAATATCACCAAACAGACATATGATAATTTCATTCCCAAATCCCTATACAACATCATAGGTTTATTCACCAATTTCCACATAACATGATAGGTTTGATAGACCACAATAGTTCATAGGCATATATGAGAGAATAAACATAAATCAGCATCACATACGACTTGATACAATTCTATTTTACAATTCATTACAAACCACGTCTTTAATTTTTTACGAACAAATTATACAATTGTAAACAACTGTAAAATTCGTTTGGTTTTCCTAAACAACAAGGATTGTTGTAGAGGGTGTCGAACTCTGGGACCAAAAATATTTTAATTAATAAATCCAATCAAGTTATTCCAAGATTTTGATTGATTGAAAACACAGGAAATAACAGCAATTAAATAAAGAAGAGAGATTTATCTAATAAGAGAAAGCAATTAGGTGATAATGACATAGATTAGATTCACACTCATCAATAGCCAACAAATAAATATAGATCTAATTCATGTTTCTGTCACAAACACGAATCAACGATAAATAGATTCTTAGAAACAAAAAGTAAATAACGACAAGCATAGCCTATGCAGGAGCTGAGCTCTTAAACAACCATAGACTATCAGGACAGATTCAAACATTAATTTCTAAAAACCTAAAACTAGATCTAAATCTGATAATTGTTAGATCGAACACGAATATACCCTGTGAAGGAGCATAGCTCTTAAACGACACAGAATATGAAGGTTCAGAACTAACCCTTGATTCATCTCTAGATCTACATATATAAAGTCCTCATCTATTGGCTATGTGATTCATGTTGAATCATATCTATTAGCGTCATCACCCCCTAATCAAAGGGGATTAGCTAGACATAGCTAAAGAAGAGGAAAAACAGAAATTAAATAACATGAACATAAATAAAACTAAAACTAAATAGAACAGAGGAAGAAAAGTTTTATTCCAAGAGAAAGATTACAGAACAAAACTAAGTGTCTTTACATGAATGAGATACAAGGTATTTATAGCTGATATGACAAAGACTACTTGGCAAATTCCACAATGTGGGACTAACGAATTAGCCCGAATAACACATAAGCTAGTGTGAACGGGGTTGTAGAGTAAGAGGCCTTGTAAGTGAGCCAGTGTGAACGCGTGCAGTGCATGAATGAGAAGCCTTGCAAAGGAGCTAATGTGAACGCTACATGAGTGAAATGGTCTGCAATTGAGCTAATGTGAACACAATATGAGTCTTTAGTGAGCCAAATCTACCCAACTGAACTCTATTTGCAACCGTTCTTCAAGCTTTAAACTCTTCAAGCTTTAGTAATTTTAACTTCACTCTTTTTCAGCAAATTCTTCATGCTTTATTCATCAAATGCTCTAAACCATGATTCTTGTCAACAATCTGAAAACACGGCTATAAATACACAATATCAATTATTTAAAAGATAAAATAAGATAAATATGCGGATAAAATATACACATTTACGTGTATATCAAATACCCCCACACTTATCTTTTTATTCGTCCTCGAATAAACTAAACTAAGATATGTCACACTTTCGTAGGAAACACGATTGCATTTAGCGTATGCAACAAGCCTTTAAACCCCTGGGTGTCCCCAGTAGGACGAGTGTTGTCTCGTGAGGGTTTTCAGCGGATACTACCCACAAAATCCTAAGCGTCTTATGTACGCGGATTAATCAAACAATATATTTAAGGTCTTTCACATTCCAAGGATTTCACCTAACTTCAATAATAACGGTTTAGCCCCAAATTGTCCATCCCATAATTAGTGCAAAAAAAAAAAAAAAAATTCAAGCTGAATCGTAATTCCTTGATAACACTGTAATTGTCTTGAAGATTTAGAGCGTGGTGTCAACCAAAGTTCTACACATCGACAATGTGCACCCAATCATTTCTTTATTCCTTTTTTTTTTGAATGATTTTGCACCAATGTAACTGTAATGTATTGGATATGAGTTATGCATAGATGAAGGAAAATTTTGTAAGTTCTAAAAATATTCTAGATAAGAGGGCAAGTGTATTAGTTGAACTTCAAATTACAAAAGATAAAGTAATACTAAGGCACATATGAACATTTTTATTTCCTTTCATCTCGTCTACTACAATCCTCACTTCCAAGTACAGTAGAATGGATGTGGATGGAATGGAATTGAATGCTTTTATAGTCAAGAATGATGAATGACTATTTTATTTAGAGAGACTCTCTCTTTATTTCATTTTTTTTCTTTTTTCTCTTTTTTTTCTTTTCTTTTCCCTTTTTTTTCATTTTTTTTCTTTTGCATGATGACTGATGAGCGGAAATGGAATGGAATGACATCGTATTATTTCATTTGATTCCTCCTCTACTAAACCAATCATAACCAACACTTCATGAAAGGAAAGTTTTGTGCCCTAGTCACTCTACTTCTATAACTCTAATTCAACACACAAGTCTGGATTGATGTTATACAAAAAGCTGAAAGGAATGATAAGCAAAATTTCGTAAGATAGATAACCCATATAAAATAAGATGTGGTATATGGTTATCCTACCTTAAAACAAGTACGGAGTGGGTAGTGTAATATTTGTATAAAAAGTGATGTTTCTGAACCTTTGAAAATAAATCAGTACAAGGTTCTTAAGTATACCAATATAAGAAAAACTTGTCGAAACATGGATGTAATTCGACTAAAACTTGGGTTTGAATAATGTGGGGTATCGAAGAAGAATGCTACAATGAGTCATTTCTCCATAATTGGGCCAAGTGGATTTTAGAACTTACGATTTTGAAAATTTGAGTGGAAAAGAAAATATTATGCATGAAAACGAACTCAGAAAATTCAACAAATGTAGGTGCAAAATCATTATTATTTGACTTTTTTTTTATTATTTTTACTTGCACGTTCTAACATGTATAACAAAGGTTGACACGCTTACTCCAGAACACGACTAACGTCTGCACAGTCTCAAGCTAGCATCTTAAAAAGACACATTACGATTCAATGAATAAATAATGTTCATTCTCATCACCCAACAATTCAACTTATCAAACAAGAACCAAGGTGTTGTTTATGACTTTTAAGTTAATCCTTGTTCAATGAATGACCTACTTCATAAAATTTGATTGCTGATGTAATGTAAATTCCCCCTACACTTGAGTGTGACTGTGTCCTCACAGTCGTTAATCAGACATATCTTAGTGAAAGGAAAAATAAAATAAGAGACTATTTACATATGTACAAAAGAGGGTTAGTGCGTCTTACCGAATGTAATGTGGCTCATGGAGGACCATGAGCTCTTCCTCTTGGTTGGGTATTGGTTCCAAGTAAGGTTTAAGGCGTTGACCATTGATCTTAAAGGATGATCCATCAGTTGGATTCTCAAATTCTACCGCACCATATGGAAAAACAGTCCGTACAGTGTAAGGTCCTGTCCATCTAGATTTTAGCTTACCCGGAAATAGATGCAGTTTTGAGTCATACAACAGAACTTTTTGACCTGACATGAAAGTTTTACGTAAAATTGATTTATCATGAAAAACTTTTGTTCTGTCCTTGTAAATTCGTTCATTTTCATAGGCATCATTTCGAATTTCATCAAGTTCATTAAATTGAAGCTTCCTATGTTCTCATGCTTGCTCAAAATCAAGATTCAAAGTTTTTATTGCCCATAACGCCCTATGTTCTAGTTCAACTAGCAAGTGACATGGCTTACCAAAAATCAACCGATAAGGGGACATACCCAAGTTGGTTTTGAAAGCGGTGCGGTAAGCCCAAAGAGCGTCGGTTAACATTTTGGGACCAATCTTTACGATTTCGATTCACAGTTTTCTCAAGAATTTGTTTAATCTTCCTATTCGATACTTCAACTTGCCCACAAGTTTGAGGATGGTAAGGAGTAGATAACTTGTGGGTTATCGAATACTTTCTCATGAGAGCTTCAAAAGAACGATTACAGAAGTGTGTACCATTATCACTGATTATTGTGCGAGGTGTGCCAAACCTAGAAAAGATGTTTTCTTTCAAGAAGCGCACAACAACCTTGTTATTGTTTGTTTTGCATGGTATAGCTTCGACCCATTTGGAAACATAATCAACAGCTAAGAGAATGTAAAGGTTCCCAAAAGAATTAGGGAAGAGTCCCATGAAGTCTATACCCCACACATCAAAAATTTCGACCTCTAGAATGGGGTTTAGGGGCATCATATTCCGTTTAGAAATTTTCCCCAAGAATTGACATCGATCACAAGTTTTGCAAAATTCGTATGCGTCTTTGAAAAGGTTGGGCCAGTAGAAACCCGATTGGAGAACCTTTTCGGCTGTCTTTTTGGGACCGAAGTGACCACCACAGGCTTGGTCATGACAGAAAGAGAGGACACTGTGAGTTTCAGTGTCGGGAACACACCTTCGAATGATTTGATCGGGACAATACTTGAAAAGATAGGGGTCGTCCCAATAAAAATGTTTCACTTGGGAAAAGAATTTGTGTTTATCCTGCTTAGACCAAAAAGAAGGGGTCTGCTTAGTGACTAAGTAGTTGACAATGTCAGCAAACCAAGGATCAGTGGATAGAGAAAACAGCTGTTCATCAAGGAAATTCTCGTTGATCGGAAGAGAAGAAGACGGGGCATTTGGAAGACGAGACAAGTGGTCTGCAATAACATTGTCAGATCCTTTTTTATCCTTAATGGTAAGGTCAAATTCTTGAAGTAGAAGGATCCAACGAATGAGACGAGCCTTAGCATCCTTTTTAGAGAAAAGATACCTAAGTGCGGAATAATCGGTATAAACCGTGATGTGTGAGCCAACTAGATAAGGCCTGAATTTTTCTAGAGCAAAAACAACTGCCAAAAGTTCTTTTTTAGTGGTCGTATAATTGATTTGGGCATCGTTCAAAGTCTTACTCGCATAGTAAATGACGTGAAGAATCTTATCGATACGTTGTCCTAGAACAGCGCCAACAGCGAAATTCGAGGCATCACACATGATTTCAAAAGGCAGCTTCCAATTTGGAGAGCAAATGATCGGGGGCAGAGACAAGTTCATTTTTAAGACACTCAAAAGATGAAATGCAATCAGAATTGAAGTCGAAAGGAACATCCTTACCAAGAAGATTGGTCAAAGGTCGAGTGATTTTGCCAAAATCTTTTATAAAGCGACGGTAAAAACCAGCATGACCTAAAAAGGATCGGATGTCCTTAACGGATTTGGGAATGGGAAGATTCGAGATAACTTCGATTTTGGCTTTGTCTGCTTCAATTCCTTTGTTAGAGATGACATGTCCTAAAACAATGCCATGTTTAGCCATGAAGTGACACTTTTCCCAATTAAGCGTTAAGTGTTTATCTTTGCAACGGTTAAGAACAAGATCCAGGTGATGTAAACACTCAGTGTAGGAATCCCCGAAGATGGAAAAATCATCCATGAACACTTCCAAAAATCGCTCGATCATATCAGAAAAAATGCTAATCATGCACCTCTGAAAGGTTGCAGGTGCATTACAGAGACCAAAAGGCATACGTCGGTACGCAAATGTACCAAATGGACACGTGAAAGTGGTTTTCTCTTAGTCCTCAGGAGCGATAGGGATTTGATTATATCCCGAGTACCCGTCAAGGAAACAATAGTACTCGTGACCGGCTAGTCGTTCTAACATTTGATCGATAAATGGCAGAGGGAAATGATCCTTTCGTGTTACAGCGTTAAGTTTCCTATAGTCAATGCAAACACGCCAACCAGTCTGGGTGCGGGTTGGGATAAGCTCGTTAGCTTCATTTTGAACCACGGTAATCCCTGATTTCTTAGGTACAACATGAATCGGACTAATCCATTGACTATCGGAAATCGGGTAGATGATTCCATTGTCAAGGCATTTAAGGATTTCAGCCCGAACTGCTTCTTTCATGATGGGGTTTAGTCGACGTTGGGGATCACGAGTGGGTTTGGCATCATTTATAAGGTGGATTTGATGTTGGACAATCGAAGGACTAATCCCCTTAATATCAGCCATGGACCAACCAATTGCTTCCTTATTTTTCTTAAGGATGGGAAGGAGCAATTGTTCCTGCTCTAAAGTAAGGTCAGAAGCGATAATGACAGGAAAAGTTTCATTGTCTCCTAAGTAAGCGTACTTAAGATGACTGGGCAGCACTTTGAGGTCAGATTTTGGGGGCGACTCAACCGAAGAAATTGGTTGAGGGATATACTCATTTGTGAGAGGCTCGACATGAATCGAATCAGAGACATTTTCGGGAGTATCTTGAAACAAAGTTTCGTAATCTGATTCACTTTCGTTATTCAGATGGTCGAGCTCAGATTCATTATCGTGGACAGCATGGATTTCAGAAAACTGGTCCACATAAGAGTTAGGAGAGTTTTCAGTTCTGAAGATGTTTAGCTCGACAGTCATGTTACCGAAAGAAAGTTTCATAGACCCATTTCTACAGTTGATGAGAGCATTAGAGGTTGCTAAGAAGGGTCGTCCTAGAATCAAAGGGATCTGGTTTGCAGGATTGCTAACCTGTTGAGTTTCCAAGACAATGAAATCAACTGGAAAGATGAATTCGCTAATTTTGATCAACACGTCCTAGATTTCTCCCACATGTTTCTTAATTGAACAGTCAGCAAGCTGAAGGGTAACCTTGGTGGGTTTCAGTTCTCCTAGCCCTAATTGGCGATGGACGGAATATGGAAGCAAGTTAACACTAGCACCTAAGTCTAGCAGGCATCTATCGATTTTCTTGTCCCCAATAGTACATGATATTGTGGGGCAGCCAGGATCTTTGTATTTCACTGGCATCGATTGGGACAAGACTTCGCTTAGAGTTGCCGCTAGAAACACTTTCTTAGGTACATGTGTATGACGTTTTTGAGTGCACATATCTTTTAGAAATTTTGCGTATTGTGGAACTTGTTGTATAATATCTAAAAGAGGAATGTTCACTTTAACTTGCTTAAATATTTCAAGGATTTTTTCTAGCTGATCCGTCTTTTTCCTAGGTCGGAGTCTATGAGGAAATGGAGCAGACAACTAAGTAGGTTGGGCTACTTGAGTTTGAGGATGGTCCTTGTCAGAAATTGGCTCAATGTTTTGATCTGAGTTGGTCGAATTTTCGATAGGGTTTGGAAGATCGTCCGGTAAAGCATTTGGGTTGACCACATGGTTGTCAATCTTTTTGCCGGATCTAAGAGTCATCACCGCATTCAAGTGACTAACATTTGAATCTTGAATGATGTGAATTTGGTTGGAGTTTGGATTTTGACGGTTGGGGTTTGGAATGGGTTGACTCGGGAAAGTGCCTCTTTCCCGTTCGCTCACCGAAGTGGCTAACTGACTCATTTGCATTTCAAGTTTAGCGATCGATTGACTCGTGTTTTGCATGTGTGAAGTCAATAAATTTTGAAGATTGGTATTTGATTGGAGATTTTGAGTCGTCGCTTTAGTCAATTCTTCGAGAGTTTTCTCCAGTGATGTCAATCGTTTATCGTCTTGGGGAACAAAAGATTGTTGCGCTTGGTTTTGAGAAGGTGGCACAAGATGTTGGAATTGAGTTTGTTGAAAGGGAGGTTTCGAAGGATTATTCGAAAATGATTGAAAAGGAGGTCGAACTGCACTCAAATTTGCATTGTTTTGGGTCCAAGAGAAGTTAGGATGGTTTCTCCAACCTGGATTGTACGTTGGGGAGAATGGGTCATTCCTATCTTTGTTAAATGCGTTGAGTTGTTCCAATGAATGTGGGCATTGATCAGATATGTGGTTAGGATCGTTACATTTGTAACCCGAGGTCTGAGACGCTTGAGCTTGATTTATTTGAGTTGATGAAAGGACATTATCAAATTTGGATATCATCGCGTCTATTTTTGTTCTAAGGCTACTGATGATCCTACCGAATGAGCGTTAGAACGGGAATAAATCGATTTCTCGTTAGATCTTTCCCATTGAGCTGATTTTTCGGCCAAATTTTCGAGAAATTGCCAAGCGGCATTGTGATCTTGGGCTAGAAAATTTCCTTGGCACATTGATTCGAGCGTGGTTCGAGAGTTATTTTCAAGTCCATCGTATAAAATTTGACAAAGAGTCCATTTTTCGAAATTGTGATGTGGACATTTGACTAGAAGCTCTTTAAATCTTTCAAAATATTTTGCAAAGGATTCACCCCCAAATTGACGATTTCATTTCGAATTTGGGATGTTTTTTCTAGAGGGTAAAATTTCTTTAGAAAAATGTTTACAAATTCACCCCAAGTTCCAATCGTATTTGAAGGCAAGCTATACAACCATTTCTCAGCATAATCGGTAAGTGCAAATGGAATTAACCTAAGTTTGATTCCATCGTCACTTAATTGTTGAAATTTCATGGTTTCACAAACTTGTTCAAATTTGGTCAAGAAAATATACGGATCATCACATTCTAAATTGCCGAACTTTGGAAGAGTATTTATGTGATTCGAATGAATTTCAAAGTTGTTACCCGTTGGGGCGGGCAATATGATGCAAGAAGGAATAGAAACCCGATCGGGGAAGTATCTATCCATAAGAGATCGAGGGGGATTTTCTTTGGCCATGGTTAAAGAAATGTTTGTTCGAACTAAACGATTGTCTGAAGGATCACGAGTCCAATGACGCATGCACTAGCGAGAAGAATAAGGGAAGATGAGAAAAAACAAATTTGAGCGATTTTTTTTTTTACAAAACGAGAATTAATTTAATTTTTTTTTTAGAGAAAAAGAATTAGACACAAAAGAATTTTTTTTAAATGAACCTAATGCAATTTACAATTTCTAGAATTATATAATGACGGTTTGATTTATTTCAACAAAATACTTCTCAGCCAGTTAACGGACAGGAGTTATCGGTGCACCAGGAATCACCCTAGCAATGCAGCCGAAGGTTTAAGTACCCTCAGAGGAACAACCGATATAATATTTACGAATCACCGTAATATTTATAAACAGTTATTACTCTGCCGTAGTTTAGACACCGAGAAATAATCCGTTAGAACTAAACCAAATTGTCAAAATATAATGAAGTCCTTAGAAAATAAAAACAAAACTAAGACGAATGCAATATTGTTTTTTCAGTCACAAAATGAACAGTCTTAGAACAGTCAATAGTAGAGATAAATAAAAAAACAAATTTTTTTACAAGCAAGCCGATGCCCTGCAGAAGAGTTTTACAAGCAATGTCTATATTTTTTTATTTGCAGCAGCGGTCCCTGTAAAGTTAGAAAATACTCACCTTGATCGGCGGTCCATCCAGTGCAATTGAGTCGCGCTAGCGCGTTCACACCCCACTTGGTGTGCAACCGCTCCAACAATTCCTGAATTCTACAACCTATTGTTGATTGTTTGAACTCTTTACGTCCTGTTGGCTTTTGATTTGAAACTCTCTCCTTTTTTTTTACTCGAATAAAACAAAACAAAAACACCCACACAATAAAAACACTTACAAAAATTTCAAGTTTGTCACAAAATAAAAACAAGGACACCAAAGGAAAGTTTAAAACCCTCTCCTAAAACAAGAATGAAATCTTTTTTTTTAATTTAAGGAAACAAATCACGAGTGGAAGGAAATACTTCAAATTTTCAGATTTTGGATTTCGGGTTTTTGGAAACAAAACTCTCAAAAGAAATAATCAACAAGAAAATCAGGTTTCCTTCCTTTAGTACACGATTCACGATTCAAAGCTGTAAAACAATTCCACAACTCACAAGGGAAAACAATTCTTATAAAAAAAATGCACCAAACTCACGGTTAATACAAAAACTCACGGTTAATATATCCACCACACTAATTCTCAACAAGTCCATTCAGAAAACAAATCGCATCCCGCTCTATTCCCAAAATAAATGCAAAATAAGAAAAAAATCACGTCTCCCAAAAAAAATCACGAAACAATTGGTTTCGAATCCGAATCGGTTTAATTTGGTGCTATCGGCTTTGGCTTGTGAGAGATGGACAGTGCGATTGAGGTTTTCGAGTGTGATGATCGATTTGTGGAAGGGTATTTGCGGAGGCTTGGATTGGTTGAACTATTGGAGTAGACGTGGGTATTTTTGTGGGCAGACTGTGGACGAGGATCTGACTAAATGGTCCAAAGCAGATGTGAGTTGGCGAATGGGATCTGGGGTGAGGATCTTGTTGCGTTGTTTGCGGTTGGCACAATTGTTGAGGCAAAGAACTCTTGGCAGTTGTTGGAGTTAGCTGAAGCAAAGGTGATGAAGGTAGTAGGGGTTAAGTGAAGTCGTGGGTGGTTGTGGTGATAGGATTTGAACATTGATGGGCTTGATTTGCGTCGAGGTCGTGGAATTTGTTGCAGTTTTGGAAGTCTGTTGTGATTTTTTTTGTGGACTTGAGGATCTGAGGTATTGAAGTTTAAAGAAGGTGGACGTGTTGTTGTTGGCTGCAGTGGATTTGATGCCTGATGGAGTGGTTCTTCGCGTTATCTGCGTGGAGGCGTGGAGGTGATTGGGGTGATACTGTAGTAGTTTGTGACTGTGGAAGGTGCGAAAAATGGTGGAGCTGCACTCTGATATGGTTCTGAAAGATGATGATGGTGGTCTGAGTGGAAGGTTTGGTGAGTAAGGAAGAGGGGGTTGTTGAAATTAATTGCTGTAAGGAGAAAGGAAATTGAAATGGGGTGTTGATGAGGATATGAAGATGATTTTGTAGAAGGGAGTTTGGTCAAGGGAGATGGGTTAAACTGCTATTGAGTGGTGATGAAGAAATGAATTGTAGTGATTGGCAAGGGTTAAGGGATAATTTGGAATTGATACAATTCGTGAATTTGCCGTGGGTGGTGGATTTCTCGGTTTAGGTATTTGTAGAGTACTAGCGTGGGTTAGATTTTGTGGTGGCGGATGTTTCAATAGTGGTTGAAGGTGCTTGAACGGTGTATGAAGAGGAAGGTAATTTGTGGATCCCGAGGGGGGGACTTTCAGGTGATTTACTGTTTCAATGGTTCGAGAAGTTAATTGGGCTTCGTATTTAAGGGTTGGACGTGGTTTGTAGCTGTAGTTGCGACGATGTTGGTGACTGGAGTTTGTAATGTAAGAGAAAGGTGAAACTGTGAGACTATGGCAGTGGAGAAGAGGATGGAGGAAAATTTTGTTGGGTATGTTTTGAAAGGTGGATGCTGAATTTGAATCGGGTAGACACAATAAGAAATAAAAGCAAACAAGAAACAGTAAAAGGATATATTATTTTACTTGTCTGTAACAATTGTGAAAAGGAAAGAAATAAATGAAAGAAAAGGGAAGAAATTGTACTGAAAAAAAGGAAAGAAATAAAAAAACAAAAAGCAAGAATTTATTTTTAAAAAAAAATTGGAAGATTACGGTATCGTGGATCACATACCAAATCAACCAACTAGATTTTTTTTCTATCTATGCAATAAAACAAAAGGAAAAAATTAGAAATATTTTTGTGTTTTTCTTTTATGAAAATAATAATAATAAGAAAAAATATAACCCGAAGGATCTACTAATAAAAATTATTTTGGTCCCCGGCAACGGCGCCAAATTTTTTTTACGAACAAATTATACAATTGTAAACAACTGTAAAATTCGTTTGGTTTTCCTAAACAACAAGGATTGTTGTAGAGGGTGTCGAACTCTGGGACCAAAAATATTTTAATTAATAAATCCAATCAAGTTATTCCAAGATTTTGATTGATTGAAAACACAGGAAATAACAGCAATTAAATAAAGAAGAGAGATTTATCTAATAAGAGAAAGCAATTAGGGGATAATGACATAGATTAGATTCACACTCATCAATAGCCAACAAATAAATATAGATCTAATTCATGTTTCTGTCACAAACACGATTCAACGATAAATAGATTCTTAGAAACAAATAAGTAAATAACGACAAGCATAGCCTATGCAGGAGCTGAGCTCTTAAACAACCATAGACTATCAGGACAGATTCACAAATTAATTTCTAAAAACCTAAAACTAGATCTAAATCTGATAATTGTTAGATCGAACACGAATATACCCTGTGAAGGAGCATAGCTCTTAAACGACACAGAATATGAAGGTTCAGAACTAACCCTTGATTCAGCTCTAGATCTACATATATAAAGTCCTCATCTATTGGCTATGTGATTCATGTTGAATCATATCTATTAGCGTCATCACCCCCTAATCAAAGGGGATTAGCTAGACATAGCTAAAGAAGAGGAAAAACAGAAATTAAATAACATGAACATAAATAAAACTAAAACTAAATAGAACAGAGGAAGAAAAGTTTTATTCCAAGAGAAAGATTACAGAATAAAACTAAGTGTCTTTACATGAATGAGATACAAGGTATTTATAGCTGATACGACAAAGACTACTTGGCAAATTCCACAATGTGGGACTAACGAATTAGCCCAAATAACACATAAGCTAGTGTGAACGGGGTTGTAGAGTAAGAGGCCTTGTAAGTGAGCCCGTGTGAACACGTGCAGTGCATGAATGAGAAGCCTTGCAAAAGAGCTAATGTGAACGCTACATGAGTGAAATGGTCTGCAATTGAGCCAATGTGAACACAATATGAGTCTTTAGTGAGCCAAATCTACCCAACTGAACTCT
Organism: Allium sativum; assembly: GCA_030737875.1. Taxonomy (NCBI): domain Eukaryota; kingdom Viridiplantae; phylum Streptophyta; class Magnoliopsida; order Asparagales; family Amaryllidaceae; genus Allium; species Allium sativum. The sequence goes on along the minus strand of CM060919.1, from coordinate 655,114,973 downwards.
ATTTGCAACCGTTCTTCAAGCTTTAAACTCTTCAAGCTTTAGTAATTTTAACTTCACTCTTTTTCAGCAAATTCTTCGTGCTTTATTCGTCAAATGCTCTAAACCATGATTCTTGTCAACAATCTGAAAACACAGCTATAAATACACAATATCAATTATTTAAAAGATAAAATAAGATAAATATGCGGATAAAATATACACATTTACGTGTATATCATTAATTTATTCACATCTGAAAAATAACTACACTTACAAACAAAAAGGAATTCTTGAGTTCTAAGATCTGTATTCTGAAATTGAATTGCTTGCCTTTGATGTAGATCGTTGAATTTTCTTAGTTGAATTAGATTAGATTTGATTCTGACGTAGTTTCTATCTTGCCTTTGAGTTGAAAGAGATGACGGCTATTCTAGGTTCACCATTGACGGCATGGCGGCTCTTGGTATGAATATTTGTGATTTAGGGTTGAGAGTTAGGTTGCTTTTATAGAGGTTTAATTAATTTAGAACCATTAGATTAACCCTAGAAGCAATCAAGACCATCCAGTCAAGATAGGATAACACCTTAGCCCTAATGACTCAACAGGGAGTCAGAAATCATCATCTTTTCATATCTGCCCGGGGGGGGGGGGGGGTGAGGTAGGTCGACCCCCAGGTCGACCTATAGGGTAGGTCGACACTAGGGTCGACCCCCTGGTCGGCCTAGCTTGGGGCGGTAATTTTCTCGCCCTGCCCTCTTTTGTGTTTAAATTTGAATTTTGAATTTTTGAAACTTCTGATTGCCATAACTTCTTCATACAAAGTCTAATTTATGCAAACTCGGACTCTATCTCAACCAGAATTCCAAGAAGAACGCAATAGCGTGACCCGTTTCCCTTAATTCTCACATTTAAAATTAATTATTTTTTAATTCGTTACTTTAAGGTTTACAGAAAACAGAGGGTATTATAGGTCCCGCCATCCCAATCGGTCGTTTTCAATCTGTTTTCTTTAAATTAAAATTTAAATCTTTTATTTAATTCGATCGTACATTTAAATTTACCGAGACCACATACGGACTCCAAAAATTCTCAAAAATAAATCCAGCTATGTTTTGACGATACGGTCCTAACAAAATTAATTTCGTCGAATTTGGAGGCCGTTTGAAAAATGGTCATTTTCTGGTCAATCCAAATTGACAAAACACATTTTGATTTGCCACGCTCACATATTAATTCCAAAAAATTATGAAAATTGGAATCTTGCAATAAATTGACATTACGGATCCAACCAAAGTGGTTTCATTGAAAACGGAGGTCGTTTGCAAAATGGCTATTTATATGGGCTATATATTATACTAAAGTGAAAATTAGCGTCATATCCCTGTTATGTTTCAAAATTAGGCTCAGGTCCGGTCTTAAACTTATTATAATTTTTGTCCCTGTTTTCATTTTTATGTGTTATTCATAATATTTGCATACATGTATGCAAATATTCTAAATGAATATTTACATACATGTATGCAAATATTTTGAATTTTGCCATACATGTATGCAAATATTCTGAATGAATATTTACATACATGTATGCAAATATTTTGAATTTTTGCATACATGTATGCAACTATTCCGATGAATATTTGCATACATGTATTCAAGTAGAATAGTTGCATACATGTATGCAAATATTCAAAATATTTGCATACATGTATGCAAATATTCTAAGTTTTTGCATACATATATGCAACTATTCTGAATGAATATTTGCGTACATGTATGCAAATATTCTGAATTGTTGCATACATGTATGCAAATAAAGTTGAACTAATGCTGATGAATTATTGCAGAAATGTATGCAATTTTTCTAAATAGAAAAATAGGGACCTAATTTATAATAAGTTTAAGACCGGTTGTGAGCCTAATTTCAAAACTTAACAGGGACCTATGCCAAAAGTACCCTATATTAAATTCTATAGCGACTATTCTGAATTTTAAACCGCGCATAACTTTTGATTCCCGCTATGAAATTTCAATTTTTCGGATTCGTTGGAAAGATATTATTAAACAGATTCTAATATTTTTTGTTTTAATAAAATCTGATTTATTTTGAATTCCATACATTCAGTCAAAGTTCAAATTCAAAATTTCAAACTAGCATACTATTTCTAATTCCAAATAAATATATTTATTCTGACTTCAATTTAAGTAGATTTTTAATCGTTATTATTTAGAATAAATCATTTTAAATATTTAAAATCCATGAAAATTTCTAAAATAAAAATTTTAAATTGGTTCCAAAATTTCGGGTTGTTACAGTCTCCCCCACTTAAAATCTTTTCGTCCTAAAAAAGGAACGGAGCTGAAAGTTGTTTAATTAACCAACTCAACTTTCATTTTTTTTATTGGTTTCAATAACTTGATTAGTTGATTAACTTTCCAAATTTATATAACTTTTATATATTCAAAAATTATATTTTCTAAGATTGGATTAAATATATATAATCATAAATATGTTAATTATAAACTTGTCACTCTCAACTCATTCTAGGGCATTTCTAACCCCATCTCTAACGAGTTTTCTCATTCTAGGATACTACTGATCCTATCTCTAATGAGTATCCTTTTATAGGATATTACTTATCCTACCTCTAATGAGTCTTTTGTCAGTTCTAACGAGTTGTGCCCCAATGATTTGAATTAACCAAAGCTCTGATACCAACTGTAACGATTCGGATTTTGCCCGGACCTAATCGATCGCAAAATCGACTAAGACCGTTCAAAAACCCGAATAAGCTAACTTTGGGCATACTACACATTTGAACAAATAACAGAAGACTTTTATTACATCATAATAATGTTGCATCATAGTACAAAATATATCAGAGTACATCGATAAAATATAGCGGAAGATAATTTACAATAAATGTAATACACTGCACAGCGGAAATATAAACTAACATAGCGGAAGACTATCAATGCTCTGGACACATCTTTAAGCTTCGATCCAGAATCCTGCTTAATATATCTGCAAAATAAGCTACTCGACTACCCGTGTAGAAAAGAGGGAACCCGAGTTTGCAAAGTGAAACAAACTACGGGTCAGTCATGGGACTAGTATGAGAAATCTTTCCTAACTTATCTAATAATAAGGCTAATTACAGAACCACGCCGCTAACGTGGAATGGGTTTACTCCATTGGATTTCCAGTGCATAAATTAAATAAGTTTTTATTCAAAACAACGCAATGCTTTTTAGAAAAATGAAATCATTATAAGACTCAAGTCCCATCAGACAATGCAACACAAACCGGAGGATAGAGTTTTACCTTATAATGATCAAACATGCTTGATACGTAGAAAATAATATTTTGATATTATTATTAGTGTCTAATCAGTTTTAAAATTCTTCAAAGTATATGTATCAATCCAAGACGGCATAGCTACCATTTACTATGTCGCCATATATAGGTTTACAATCAAAACCGTAATGTCGTATTGGAAATTGATTTTCCATCATGAGTCAAGGCAAGGGACGATCTCCTTACCAATTCGAGACACTCTAGCAATGTCTCAGGACTCGGAAGCTGGCGAGCCCTTGGATCCTCTAAGGCCGGTCCACAAATACTTTAGTGGATTAGTTATGCCTGAACACACGTTTTCTGGTCCTATTGAACCTATCAATTGGTCACTATCGACCAAAATAACCTAGGCCTCGTAATCCATCATCCACATAAGTAAAAATGTCAGGGCTTGCAAACACTGACATCACTCCTAGCTAGAAAGAAACGCATGCACTCCTTGGGTCCCTTATCCCGTTTCTGTCTCATATCGGGGTGTGAAGCTCGCGAAGTTATGCTATACACAAAGCTACGCCTAAACAGGTCGTGCTTTGATCATCAACCACAAGGCTCTGGTTCTCAACAAAAGCCTTGAACATTTGCATCTTGGCATGCCACATTGGAAGTCCACGCCATGCGATCGATCACTACCAATATATAACCTCTGAGCTTTTGCGTCTCATAGAAGGGTGTTAAGCAAGAGAATAAATTCTCCGCTACCAAATAGATATATATTAAATAGAAATCAATTTACATGGAATGAAATCCAATGTCAGACACACATCCATTTACAAGTCCGTTCTGGGTCTGAACGAAACCGGAGACACCTTATTCCTCGTCATGTATGTCCAATACGGAAGAGAGGTTCTCGCATATCTGGACAATCAACAAGTACATCCGAACAACTACCACTTTAACCCTTTACTGGGAGCTGCCCAATGTCGGGCATCAGTAGTCATCCATTCGATGTGAAGATTGTCGGTCTTCAATCACCGTCTTCAATATTTTCGACTTAAATCGTTCGTATAATTATTTAAAATGAGATTGAACTTAGTCTTTTCAAATAATTATTGCATATATATATATATATATAATTTAAACCATGTCATATCGTTAATATTATTTTATAACGATTTATCGCTATTTTTATTTATATTAAAAATAGCCCAATTTAATTTAACGACGCTTCGGGTCAATAGGCGGCCCTGACGCTGTTTTTATCAAAATTTGATTAGCACATATCTCGAAATCAAACCATTGGATTTTAACAAAATTTATATCATTTAAAGTTACGATTCCAAAACACGAACTACCGCACGCGATTCGTTCAATTTTAATTTATATATATATAATTATATATGAATATAAACCATTTGACGATTCAGCTAACCTGTTTAACACACCAAACAAAAGGATATTTTATTGGCACAACACATCTACATGTTCGTACTGTCAAATAAAATATATTTTATTTACATGACAATTGCTAATGTAATCTTATTTGTATTTCTATTTTTAACTCTAAAAAATAAAAAGGAAATATTTTATTTGTATATAGTTTCAATGAATGTTTTGATAATAAAATTAATTCTTTTATTAACATACAAATGTATGTTTTAACAATAAAAATGATCTTTATTTAACACACAAATTCTAATGTATGTTTTAACAATATAAATGATTGTTTATTTAACATACAAATTCTAATGTATGTTTTAACATTAAAAATGATTCTTTATAAAAAATACGAATTCTAATGTATGTTTTAACAATAAAAGTGATCTTTAATTTAACATGCAAATTCTAATGTATGTTTTAACAATAAAAATGATCTTTATTTGTACACAAATTCTATGTCTACATTAATTGATATGTTTATTTGTCGACCATTCTATTTCAACCAAAATGAATAAAGATGATTCTTTTATTTTTGTTGACAGCTCTATTTCAACAAAATGATGAAAAGTGATTCATTTATCTTTGTTGACAATTCTATTTCATCAAAATGATTAAAAGTAATTCATTCATCTTTGTTGACAATTCTATTTCAACAAAATGATTAAAAGTAATTGATTCATTTTTGTTGACAATTCTAGTTCAACAAAATGATTAAAAGTAATTGATTCATTTTTGTTGGCAATTCTAGTTCAATAAAAAGAACAAAAAGTGATAATTTCATTTTGTTAACAATTCTATTTCAACAAAATGATATAAAAAATGATTCATTCATTTTGTTTAAACTTCCATTTTGACAAAATGCATAAAAGTTAAATTTTCATATTGCCTAAAATTCTATTTTAACAAAATGAACAAAAGTAATCTATTTTACAAAGATGTTATTTTTGTTTTAACTCAAGTCTCCTTAACTAGAGTGCTATTTTTGTTTTAACTAATCTTTTTAACAAAAATGTGTATTTTTGTTTCAACTAATCTTTTTAACAAAAATGTGTATTTTTGTATCAATTAATCTTCTTAACAAAAATGTGTATTTTTGTATCAACTAATCTTGTTAACAAAAATGTGTATTTTTGTATCAACTGATCTTTTTAACAAAAATGTGTATTTTTGTATCAACTACTTTTTTTAACAAAAATGTGTATTTTTTGTATCAACTAGTCTTTTTAACAAAAATGTGTATTTTTGTATCAACTAATCTTTTTAACAAAAATGTGAATTTTTGTATCAACTAATCTTTTAACAAAAATGTGTATTTGTTTATCAACTAACCTTTTTAACAAAAATGTAATTCTTGTTTTTTAATTCTTCATACTTAACAGAATGTATATTTTTGTTTTAACTATTACATTTTGACAGAAATGTATATTTTGTCACAACTAATCTATTTTGACACAAATGTTCATTTTTGTTCAACTATTCTAATTTGACAAGAATGTATATTTATTTTCAACTATTCTATTTTGACAAAAATGTCAATTTTAATTCAACTACTCTAATTTGTCAATAAATGACAACTTTGATACAACATTTCTAATTTGTCAAAAATGACAAATTTTGATTCAACAATTATATTTTGTTCAACACAACAATCATCAAATCAATAGATCTACATAACAACTTCAATCATCAATTCCAGATCAAATCACACATAACATCAAATAGAATTAATTATTTTTAATTATAAAATAAATAGAATTCTCACATTGATTTTGTCTGAATTTTCAAGGTGCTCCGTTTTGCTCCTGGTCAGTTCCGTCGCGTAGATCTTGCGAAGACGATTCAAACGAACCCGAATTTGCTGAATTCTGATGTCAGATGAACAAGTTATGATTGTTTAAAGATTTCATTACGTTAATTAATAATTAATTAAATAATAAAAACTATTTACTTAGTCACGTTAAAAAAAAGTATTGCCGCTCCCTTCCGTTTCTTCTTCGCGTTACAAGAAACCAGCGAACCCAAAATCCACCCACGTCCTTATATCGCGCGCCACCCTGGAGCTGTCGTACTCCGATCAAGTCACACCACATCGAAGAACTTCCAACACCCTCCCATCGCTTTAAGCACCACCCACCTCGGTCCCCTACAGCACCTGAAAAACGGATTCAAAGTCGTCCCCATTGGGATGGAAATTCAACCACCTGAGAGCGTTAAACTTGATCATGACTGTTGAGCATCCAGATCTCACTTAGATATAGATTTTTCCCTTTGAAACTGTTTGAATTTGGTGAGGGATGGGAGAGAAAAAGAGAGGAGAAGGAAGGAGCTAATCGACCATTGGTTTTAGGGATGGCAGCTGGGTAAGAATTAGGGTTTTAGGGTTTGCTTTAATTCCTATTTATAATATTATATTATTAAATGTTCAAATTTACAAATAAACCCGTTAATCCTTAATAATTCCAATTTCAGCCCAACGAGAGTTGTTCCTAGACAAATGCCTCCGTTCCAAACACAATGGGCTAGGTCCCGTCAGCCTAATTGGTCATTTTCAATATGTTTTCTTTAAATTAAAATTTTATTCATTTTTTTAATTCGATCGAACATTTAAATTTATCGGGACCACATACGGACTCCAAAAATTTCCGAAAAATAAATCTTGCTATGTTTTGACGATACGGTCCTAAAAAAATTAATTTTGTCGAATTTGGAGACCGTTTGAAAAATGGTCATTTTCTGGTCGATCAAAATTGATTGAAATTGACAAAACACATTTTGATTTGCCACACCCAAATATTAATTCCAAAAATTATGAAAATTGGAATCTTGCAATAAATCGACATTCCGGATCCAACCAAAGTGGTATCGTCGAAAACGGAGGTCGTTTGCAAAATGGATATTTATACGGGCTATATATTATATTAAATTCTATCGCGACTTTTCTGAATTTTAAACTAGGCATAACTTTTGATTCCCGCTATGAAATTTCAATTTTTCGGATTTGTTGGAAAGATATTATTAAACAGATTCTAATATTTTTGGTTTCACTAAAATCCGATTTATTTTGAATCCCGTACATTTAGTCAAAGTTCAAATTCAAATTTTCAAACTACTATGCTATTTCTAACTCCAAATAAATATATTTATTCTGACTTCAATTTAAATAGATTTTTAATCATTATTATTCAGAATAAATCATTTTAAATATTTAAAATCCATCAAAATTTCTAAAATAAAAATTTTAAATTGGTTCCAAAATTCCGGGTTGTTACAATAGCTCAATCTCGTTCTCTTTTAAGATCAGAATTTCATTCTCAAGCTTTTGAATATTTTTATTGAGATGAACGAGATCGGTTTTCAATTTTAAACAACTTTTACAATCAAAATTCTCAAATTTCCTAATTTTTTCAAACTTTAATTCCAAATCATGATTTTTGCTAGTCAATTCAAGATTTTTTTGATTTCACGCTTTTATTTTTCCGTCGGATCTTATCAACAAATTTAGCTAAATTGGCACACATATAAACTAATTCTTCGTATGAGAAATCTCATTGTCTATTGAGTCTCCATCGTTTGATCTACTTTAATTTTCCTCTATTTCTCCTTTCAAGCATAGATCTGAATCTATGTTGACCTTTCGGGGTTTTGAGCTGTTGTTGTTAATTCTTCCATACTTCGCATCGAGAGTACTCTAGATTTCCTGCATAGTTAAACAATTAGAGATAACGCTATTTTGGACATCGTCAATATAAGAATATAAAATATGAATAACACGCGAATTAAACCTAATATCATTCCTATTAACCATATCATACCCATTTATAATAATATTCCAACATTTAATATCAACAGATTTTAAATAGGATTCCATTCCGAATTTCTAATTTAAAAAATCTATACCATTAAAAATAGTTGGAATACGACTGGACCGACCCTCACTGGAATGACATCTAGGGATTACCATAACTCTAGAGTTAATGAATAACCTAGCTCTAATACCACTTGTTGGATCTAGATTAACCCAAGAGGGGGGGGTGAATAGGGTTTACCGAATCAATTCGAGATATCAAACAAATCGCAGCACAGAATAATAATCACAGCACATATAGCAGGAGATAAAATAAATGCAGAAAATAAATAATACAGATTTTACCCAACTTCGGTAAACCCTTCCTACTGCTACATTCCCCATGGTTTTTACTAGGTATTAAACAGATCCCGCTTACAAAACCCTGTAAACTTGCAAACCCTTCTCATGTTCTAATCTTACGCTCAAAACCCTAGAGTAATCTATATCCCCAAGATCAGATGCCCCTAGCTACAAATTCGTAGCTAGTAAACCATAGTTATTACAGATACTAGAAAACTGCTATTTAAAACCCTATAACTATATGACCTAGTTTTACAGACAAACTAGAAAACTATAATTTTGTTTACAAAATTAAAACAACAATAAACCAGAACAACAAAAACCCTAAGTAAAGGACTTAAATAAGGAAAAAGTAGTAGCCCCTTTTATTTCTGTTTTGAGAACTTCGGCCCTCTTCTATTCTTCAGTGGTGCCCAAAAAAATGCGAACTAGGGTTTTTTCGAAATGCTCCAAATCAAGAGGAATAAAATGAATTGACTTTCGGTGTTCTTCGAATTTGAGTGTTGATGAACTTCCCAATCTGGAATCCCAATATCTCAATCAATGCGACATAGTAATATCTCTGATTTGTTTTGAATACTTGGATTGTTTTTCTGTGTATTCAAATTTGCTTGCTGATGAGGATTTGGTTAATATAGGGTTTTGAGAACCCTTAACTACTATGATTTCACAATATGATTTTAATCTGATTGTTGCATGATTTACTCTTACATGATTGCTGGAAATAATTGAAGTAAATTCTTGACAACTTGATTTGCGAATTACACTTGTGCCAAAAATAATTCCATGATGTAGTTGGTCTTGAATATCTGGTTTATTGCTCGATAAATCAGTCGTGAATGTCATGTTTATTTCTGGAGATTCTTCAATTTATTTTCTCGCCATTCAAGTCTGGAATGATTTAAGGTTGTGATACTCTTGTTGATTCTTTGACGAAAAATAGGATGAATTTCTTTCTCAATATAGACTTGCCGAAAATTGAATTTGCCATAATGATTCATTCCATGTATGAATCAATCCATGTAGATTTAAAAATGTTTCTTGCTCTAAAAAGATTCTCCTGCATTAAATAGCATGTTGATTTCTGAAAAAATATATTGCTGATAGGAAACATTTCAGGAAACAGTTTACTTGATTTATCAAATCAATTCCTGGAAACAATTTTGATTTCTTGCCCTGAAAATTTTGAGTTGAAAAACATTGCCAAAGCTTGGAAGTAGGATTGAATTTCGAAATTTATTTCATGCCAAAAACAATGCTTTGATTTTCTGGAATCATTAGAAGCTTTGCCAATAAACTGTTGCTTTGACTTGCATGTGATATTGTTGCCTTTGGTCACTAACAATTTTCATTTCCATATATATTCTATCTTATTTAGTTTGATTGATTTCACTAATTGGTTGATTTGTTTTTGGCCCTTAATTGACTTGATTACATTGGCTTGTAAACTGCTGCACTTTTCTAAATATTCCCAAAAAAAAAGCCATGTTGAGTTTTTGTACTTGATGCAGTTGCTCGACGATTAATTTTATTCACCACTTCTTGATGCTTTTCGTGACCCATTCCATTGTTGGAATCAATAAATTCTTGAAACAATTTTGACTATCGTTTTGGCACTAAAAAGGTTTTTAGTACGATCGTAATATATATATATATACAGAGTGTATATATGTTTATACACACAGTTGTGTGCATAAATGTATATCATCTCAATTTTACCCTTGACCTTGTAACAAGTTCTTGTATTTGTTGTAATTTGTGACTTGTTCATGCACCCTTGTATAAGTGATTAGCTGCGTCTTGAACATATAAAATATAAATGAACCTCCAATGCTCATCCAATTGCCATTGTTTTGCTATGTACACTCATGTATACAAGCAGATGTTCACTTGTATCCTTTCCAAAGTTGTTTTGACCTGAACCATTTGCTTTAGTTGGCTATGAACTTGTTTGATACATTTGTTTGTGATGCTTCATTTATATTTGTGGTTGTTGACCTGTCCACATTGTTGAGTACTTGTTTTTGTTCCTGAAAGCATCTGGACATGCTGTTGTGTTCACTGCTCCACTTTTGTTGATGCTCAAGTCTGAGTTGTATTTGCAGCATAGTGATACTTAAACTAGTTTGTATCATGGATGGTCCACTTTGGTTTTGCATGTACTCCATGATATTGACCTATGAATAATTGCACTATCTTGACCCTTCTTGCGTATATACATGTTGCCTTGTATATACATATGTATATATATATATATATACATATGTGTATATATACATACATATATATATATGTTTGTATATACGAGTACTTCATATGTGCGTTGTCAATTATGTGTTCATGGATACTTGTAGCATGTTTGTGTTGTCAAGCATTACCTAACACATCATACTAGACATATTTGTCCCTTTCTAACCATATTGCCCCTGCATAGAATATGTGCATATACATTCACATGTATGTGTATACATATATGTGTAGAATATATATATGTGAGCACTACAGATGATGTCTACTTTGTGGTACTTACAATGTATCACTGTGTATATCACAAGTTGTCTAGACACAGATGGATGTCCATATAAAACGAATCAAGTCATGAAAAATGATGAGAAACACACTAAAATTCTAAGGAAAATAAATTTTAGAAATAAAATTATATTTTCTAGAATATAAAATTATTTTTATTCCAGATTATTGTGTGTGTTTCTTTTTGTGACAGGTAAGCAAGAGACTGGACTGACAGTGAGGCAGACAGAAGGCAATTGAGTGTGACTGTTTACGAGTGTATGAATGTATATGAACAACTGTACACAGTTGTATGAATGTATATGAACAGTTTGAGTGAAATGTAATTGAGTGACAGAGTGATGTAGTGAGGAACAGTGTATCAAATGAAACTGAATGCGAATGAATTGTATTTCCGTGAAAAGTACGAATGGTGGAGTTATAAATTTGCACTATTGAGATGTTGAAATAAAATATTATATTTAAATAAAATATTATATTCAAATAAAGTACTTTGAATATTAAAATTCTTGTGCAGTAGTATTCTATATAGATATAAATATTATATTGTCTGTGATGTAGTATAACAGTACAAGTATAAACACATTTATAATAATAAATATATGTTTATTATCATCAAACAAAATCATAGAATTGTTAGATACAACAAGTTATACTTGTAACTCTTGAGGAACACTCGATATGTTACACAATAAAACTCGACCTCCCTGCAACCAATAATGATGCTGAATATAAATCCCTAATTGCTGGGTTTAAGATTGCAAAATAGTTGAAAATAAGGTCTATTCAGATCTTCTCAGATTACCAACTCATTGTATGCCAAGTGGTTGAAGAATTTCAAGCTAAAGGAGTGCGACTAGCTCCTTGTCTTACTCGAGTAAGGAATTACTTAGTAATTTCAAGCATTATACTATCATGTACAATTCCTAGGGACCAAAACTAAAAGCAAATTCTTTAGCAAAACTTGTAAGTTATGGGGATGCACAACTTATAGAAATTATCCCGGTCGAAGTAATCGAATCTTTGAGTATCGATCAAATGGAGACAAATTGGATATTAATGATGAAGCTTGTACCTAAGCCAGAGTCATCATAACTCTAATCAAATATTTCTTACAATAGGGAATCCTTCCTAAAAGTCACAATAAAAACACTCACTTCTTCACAAAGCCTCTCGTTGCATCCTTTAAGAAGTTCCATATTAAAGAGGTTTCTATGTTCTACTACTCTGATGTGCAGTCCATAACGATGCCAAACAAGTGTTACATGAAGTACGCAAAGGCAAGTGTGGTGACTATACAGGAGGGAAAACTCTAGCGAAGAAAATTATCTGCTATGGCTATTCTTGGAAAACAATTGATTGGGATCAGCTGACTACACCCGAAAATGTGAGGTCCAAAGATTCTCTGAAATTCCAAGATCCTCGCCTACTGAACTCTCAAAAATGGTCAGTCCATGGCCTTTTTCATTTGAGGAATTGATATCATTGGAACCATGCCAATGGCTAAAGGCAATGCTCGTTATGTCATCGTCGCAGTAGATTACTTTACAATTTGGGCTAAAGTCAAGACTCTCACTACAAAGAAAGTAATCAACTTTGTTGTCCATAACATCATATGTCGCTTTGGAGTTTTCAAGACCATCATCTTTAATAATGGGACCCAAATCGACAGCTTTGAGTTTAATTTTTTTGTCGACGTCAATACATTGAAAACAATTCTCGGCAGTTGCCCAGCCATAAGCCAATGGACAAGTCAACGCAATTATAAAATATCATTGTGTCTATACTCAAGAAGCGCTTGAAAAAGGATGGATGCAAGTGAGTAAATAATCTTCCATTAGCCTTTTTAGGCATAACTACCCATAAGTCAATGACTGACCATACTCCATTCACTCTATCTTATGGCATCGAAGTTGTAATATCCATTGAGTTTGGAGTACAATATCTTTGTGTGACATATTATGGTCCTCGAACCAATAGAGAACTCCTTACGGAATGTCTAAACTTATTAGATGAGAAACAAGAAGAAGCTGAACTCAGAGCAGCCGCACATCGTCAATAGGTCACCTAATACTTTTATACTAAAGTCCATCCAAAGCATTTTTACATTGAAAACCTCATCCTAAAAAGGATCTTTCCTACATCCACCGGTCTTGTTTCTCGCTAGGGAATTCCTTATGTCATTCAACGGAGGCTTAAAGATGGAAGCTTCAAGTTAATGACCATTGGTGGTGCCAAGCTATCAAGAGAATAATATAGAAAACATCATTGTTGCACTTTACCTAGGCCTTTGTTTAGTATTTTGTATTTCCACTTTCATTATTACATTATTTTCAATTCAAGAAACGCAATAAGGAAGGAGTTTCCCACATTTTTAAGTAGTTTTTTTAAAAAGGCTCTTGGTTCCTAAAGCTCTTGGTGTTCTTTCATATATGCGTAGTATGTTAGTTGTGATATGATTGACTTTCACGCATGAGTGCAACACAATGAATACGATGCATCAGAGCTCGGTGTTGGTTGTTCATCATTTAGATACAAACATATAGATGTGATCTGACCACCCATGAACTAACTCGAGCCTTGAATGAACAACAAGACCGAGCATAAATAAATTATGGCACTCATGACTTGAGTGCCTCAACCACCAACCCTTACTCTTTGTACTTGGAGGAAACCACTCAAGCTAAGCGAATGTAATACCGACCATTCGCTTAGCGAACTTCGATCTTTAGAGTCTGGATTTGTGTATAAATAGGTGAACGAATTACGCCTTCATATCTAACCTAAAGGAAACAATGGGGGAGTATAAAGGATGAACCAACAACATTCTTAACTCAAACTTGAATCCATGATAGGTGAGTGTAAATTGATGATTACAATGCCTAAACTGAATCACATACGACTTGAGATCAACAACCGAGAGGAGATCTCAAGAGTGGAATCAATGATTTTAAGTTTCATATGACTCGAGTTCACGATCAAAAAGAGATCTTAAGAGTGAAATTTAGAACAATTAACCTGAATCTTAGTATGCGATGAGTTACAACACATTACTACAATTACTAGAAAGCATAAAAAAAATTGTAAGTTAGACAATTTCATGAAAAATAAAAGGAAAACTAACCTTTTATTTACAAGTCTTTACAATATCATGATATGTGTAAAAGTTTTATCGTGCGAAGCCAAAAACAAGGGTCGTACTCACATCCAATCAAAAAGCAAAGAGTACATCAAGTACAATCAATAAGTTACTTAGAAGAATCACCCTTTTTCTTCTTGGATGATTTCGTAGATGGTGACTTACTCTCTAGATCCATTCTCTTAGCCGCTTCCATTTCCATCAACTCCTTTCTTTCCTTTAGTTGGGGTTGATTTGGGATGAGGTTTGATCTTGAAACCCTTGGATGAGTCTTCTTTGGATAGCTTCTCACCCTCAATTGAAATTTCTGTTACTTCTTCCCCAGTACCCCGAGGAAGGTTCACCTTTATTAGCAAAAGAGTTAGCTCAATTATTGTAGTTGAAGCTTGCAACTTCTCAGCTTCCTCTTAGTCTTCTTCTCAGCTTCAGTCTCCTACTATTTTGCGGCTAGCTGAGCATGTTGCTATTTTGTTAACTTTTACATGGTTGGACCAAACGACTTACCATCGACACCTATGATCGTCGCCTCCTCATCTTTCCTTTCTCCCCAGCCAGCTAGCAACTCATCCATTTTTTTGAACATCTGCTTTAGGTAAATTTACCTGAGCTCCAAGATTTTAAAGGACTTAATGTCCCCAAATTTAGATTCATGAGCTCTCTGTACTCGTCCACATCAAAAATTGCTCCAAAAGTCATTGTTAATGCTAAAGTAACATGAATTTCCATCCCACGAGTACCTACATCATGAAGATGAAGTAGTATTAGCCTCCTTTTATTCTTTTGTAATTTAGCAGGAAGCCAAGCGACATCCTAAAATGCTTTAATCATCTTCTTAAATACTGGAGAAAGAGTTGATATACCTTCTAGTTTGTGTTCCACACCCTCTATTGCAGTATAGACTTCTTCAATCCGTGATAGACATGTCCTAGAACCCAGTCTAGGATTCTCAAGGTCATATCCTAGATCGGTGGTAGCTGAACGGGATGGGCCACCGGTGGAGTTGGTGTAACGACTTGGATCTGGGAAGCACACGCTTCGGTTGAATGGGTAACGATGATGCTATCGATTAGAGTGTCTTCCTTTTAACCCAAGTTGCTTCTTTTGCATCCTCTGCCTTAGCATCTTCCTTCAACTGATGCCCCTTTACTCGAGAATCTAGCATTTATCTTCTCTCAAGTAATGAGCCGCCAGTGCCGCCTCATCCACCTTATCAACATTTGGAGCAACAACCTCGCCATCCAAAAATATCTCCCACATCAAGGAAAATATTATTGCATAATCATCTACCTAGGAGACACCATGATGATGGAGGACTTGATCATAGAAACCTAAAACATAAGATTCAAGTTTCTTGTAAGTTTGGGACTCCGCTTCCCAAGCTTTGGCCCTGAGCTCCTCAATCTTGTTTTCAAATTCCCTTCTAACTCTACTTCCCAAGCTTAGGGGAAGGAGGAGGCAGGGTTGCCATAGACTGCCTCATGCTTCTAGATTCAGGCCTCTTTTACATTTCCGCTAGCTTTGAGGAAAATTATTTTTCCGATAATAGTCGTTATCATAATTATGCATGCGCTTGCAACGTGACTGAAGCCTTTGTATGCCATTAAAGAATATTTCTCTAATATTGTGTCATCTGGGCGAGAGCTTCCCTTACCCCTATCTCTGACTCGCTTTCTATCTTTATCCGGATCACTCTTTTGAACAATTGTGCTTGCATAAAACAAAATTTGAGTTAGATATGATTAATCAACACATGAATAAGTGTCGTGATGTGTAGTGCTTGTGAGTATGTATCCTTGTATTCCTCCCAATGGACTAGTTTCCAATTTTCTTAAGGAAGTTATCTCCCCGACACATAACAATGTTGATGCCAACTCAGAGCTCGGCAATAAACATTCGATGTTCATGTCACTCAAACCAAAAAAGGAAATCTCTAATGGAATCTTGTTCAGATCCTTGAATTTTCCTTTAACTTCCATTGATGTAGCGGTCCCATTTGTAGTTATAAAAGATAAAGAATTTATTACTTCTCCTATCATTGTCCCCATTGACAGAAAAGGAATAAGAGTGGATGGTAGTTCCTCTTTTCCTATAGGCTCTTCCTTATGGCGCACATCGTCGCTTTCTTTTTCCTCCTGAGCTCAGCTTCTCCTTCTTCAACAGAAGGGCAAGGCTTGATGCACGATAAGGACACATCTCCTTCACCAGCCTATACATAATCCCTACCACCGATAGAACAACCTTATGGCATTATATTGGAAGTACGGAGGAGATAGTCAGAAATCAAAGCATGTGCATTACAGAAGTCTTCCCATACATCCCATAGGGTCAACACGCTATTCAAATATACTTGTCCCATTGGCCTTGGGCCAATACCTATAAAAATTAGATTTCAAGTTTGTCTAGAACTTACGACTCGAATAACTTGAAATAGACATACGAGAGTCAACATATTTACGAGCTCCCAACCATCGTCTAGAAAATCATAGCAGGTAAAGCATGTGGAACAAATCATGCTTAAAATAACTCAACCTGTTCTAGGCCCTCAAGATGATCCAACCGTTAGGATGAGCTTCGAGATATACAAGTAGAGGATGTATGCTTCGACGCTTGAATGTATAAAAATATCTAATATCTTCATCTATCGGTTCTCCACCTAGGTTTTCAACGTAGAAGAGGTAGGTTTCGAGCAGAAAAATGTATCCATTAGAATGAAGCGGTACGGGCGTTAATGGCATGTACTACAACATATCTCGAATATACATGCACGAAGGTGGCATGCACTCGATGGAACACATATATCTGTTCCATGCCATGAACCCTTATGGGGGTGCATGCATCCTGTCATCACGACTGGGAGCCCAAAGTAATTCGATGGTATGTCATACTTAGGGGTGAGCATTCGGTTGGTTCAATTGGTTTGGAGGTAAAAAAACTCAAACCGAATTAGAACTGAAAATTTTCCAAACCAAACCGAACTAAATTAATTTTGGTTATTTCTGTTGGTAACCAATTTAAACGAACTTGAAGGATGTATTATCATTCCAACGATGGATACACTCAAAGAAAAACATAAATTTTTGTTTGGAGTAATTTTATTTAGTAAATTTTATGTTTATGATAGGATTTGGTCTATTTGCAACAAATGCATTGTATTATATAACTAAACTAATTTTTTAAACTACTACAATACTGTAGACATAGATAGTAAATTAAAAGTTCGGTTATTTTGGTTAAGACGATAACCAAAAATTATATATTTTACAAACCGATTTAGTTTTAAAGCCAAACCGAACCGACCTAAATGAACCGGCATAGTCGGTTAACTCAGTTTGAACCGAATATTGCTCACCCCTAGCCATACTTCATGCAAATCCTTTCCAACGTAGCTTCATCGATTATAGAAGTGACCGAATGTTGGGAGTTTCCAAGATGACTGCATCCTATAAAATATCCAGTGTTGATGGAAAGTCTTATTAATCGACCCCACCTCTCCGACCTCTTGTGGGCTCGCTTTTACCTTTTGGTGGCCTTTCTCAATAATCATCTCACCACCGAGCTGATCTACTGATTGTAGATCATCAAGTTGCTTATCCTATTCTTGCCCTGTAACACCCCGTACTTTTCTAAGCCGAAAGTTTGACAAAAATCAAAACTTGAACACATCCAAGCATGGAGCATGTAAATCTGGTACCTGCAATAAATGAGCATGAGCATAATCAGCGTATGATAAAAGATAACTTGCAGCGGAAACAAAATAGGATGAACTAGTATTAACTCAAGCAACTACCTTTTTCAAAGTAAGTCACTCTGCCAATACCGAGCATGAGAGAGAATGAGAACCGAAAGCCAAAATTAATCGTCTGCGAGAACCTAACCTTCTCTAGGAAACCTGGGAGGTTGTAATGAGGAGGGGGGTCAGAAAAACAAGTTCTGGTGACTAAGAAGTGTACAACACAGATTATAATATACAGATGCATCCCATTTGGTTTAACCTAAGATGCATGCCTAACAAGGTAAGTAATTCTAACCTAACCTTGTAGCTGTTTACGCACAACTTTACTACTCTTCCCAAAGTAGTATTCCTAAATTACAATACCGAGACAGGATGTTTACACATATTTTTGTGAAGCCTTTATATTAGAGCTTAACTAGTTACTATATCAAGATTAGACCCTTAATTACAGAGTTTCTATATCCATATACTTTCATTCGCTTATCCTTCATCATTTATTGCCTCACTATCGATGATAGATAGGGTGGATTCTTCCTGATCACTTAAGATCCTATGCGGACCGATTGGTCACTTATTGCTTCTCGATAATTTACTTAATTTTAAAATGAACTAGAGGGCACTAGCTACGGGCCCTACTAGTTAAGGCTTCCGTCATTAACGCATATATCCTTATCTCGCATAAAGTGAGAATGGTATTTTATCGTTCGCTATACCTTTTAGCGGACCTTATTAGATAACCTCCTTACACTACAAGAAAATGGGGTCTTTACCTACCAACTATAAGCGTAGGTAAAACTAACATAAGAGTAGGCAATATATTTCTGTTAACTGGCTTTTTTGTCCGGTTCCCAAGAGTGCATCAAACATGCTCAACCCAATGTAACACGTGAAGCTAAGAGAAAGAGAGGGAGACTCAAGAGCAAAGGAGACAGGATCAAGAAGGGACTGCACCACTCAGAACTTCGCGACACTCACGACCCATTTTCGAGTCGAGATCTCAAATCCCGAAGGAATCGCACGCCCCGAGAGGCCCGGAACCGCGATCATTCCACACCTCGAAAAGCGGACCTTGCACCAGAGCGGGCGCGAAATCTCGCACCCAGCAGGCACGAAATCTCGCACCCAGCAGGTGCGAAATTTCACACCTAGTTCCGGGTGCGAAATTTCTGCAGCTGCTAGTGGCGGGTGCGAAATTCTGCTAGTGGTCCCCTATTTCTACCTACTCTTACTTAATCCTACCTAACCCCTCTCCTATAAATAGCCCATGGCCTCACACTTCAAAGGGGTTGGATTTTCTTCACTTGAGACCTTTAAACCCCATTAATGGCATCTCCTATTTAAGGAAGATGGTGAATTAAATATTCTTTTTCCCAAATACCTAGCAGATGGCAATTATGAAAGTAAATGTAATGAATGTGGTCTACCTTTGTAATTCTTGAGTGATTAATAAAATTCCAACATCCTTCAAAAGTGGATGTAGACTTAATACACAACTGAACCACTATAAATACTCGTGTCATTTACCACTTTTTCTACTTAGTTTTGTGACCAAAGTAATAGGAATCTTTGGTGTTTACGACATTTTCGGCCGTCAACATTTGGTGCTTTCATTGAGAGTTGAACTCAAGATTTGTGTCTTTCTTCCACATTGTCATCTCGACTTCGATCAGCTTAAGGTTCCTTGCTCAACCTGCTGTCGAGTCCATTTACGATGGTAAAGAAGTCAAAGAACGCAATGGTCAGCTCTTCAGCCACAGCCGAGGCCGGTACATCCCAACAACCTCAACCGGTAGATATCCCAGCCACTAATGAAACCGTCCCTCCTATTGTGGACCCCGAAGCGCTGTTACACAAGCTCAAATTCACATGTTCAATGAAAGATATGAGAACACCATGGTCAAGCTCAACCAAGCATTAAGGAATAACATCAACCTTATGCGGCAACTTCAAGAAAGTCAACGCGTTGTCGCCCGACTTCAGCTAACTCGGAACAACGCTTGACCCCGACCAATTGCCTTAGAAACTTCCTCTTCTGAGTCAAGGGGCCCACAACAAAGGAGCAAATTCACTCTCATCAACAACGTCGCAATACGTACCAATGCCTACGATAACGGTAACGATCATGCCAAACGACAATGGAAATGGCAACGACGACCGAACTGCAGTCACATATAATGAGGGGGCACAGTTCCGAGACCACACTTGCTTGATTATCAACGACGGACCAGATCCTACAAACCAACCTCTTCCTCGACACAACCTGATGGTCGCTAATCAGGGTGATGGGCCCGCCATTCTAACGGCCCACGCTCCCCCAGAGCAGGATCCGCATCACCCCGCTCCACCTCACCATCCACATCAAGACCCAACCATAGATGGCGAGGACATAGAGGAAGACGATCCAGACATCCATCATAGAAGACGACCTCGCAACAGGACTCCGGACCCATGTCAAAATCCATGGTTCCCGATAGTGAATCCACAACCAACTTACCTTCCCGACATGGTGCGAAGGATCATGAGGGAAATGCGAGGGGGCGAGAATGGGAAGCTCATATTAGGTGCAACCCCTTCACAAGGAGAGTAAATAATGCCGAGTGGCCGAGGCGCTTTAGCATGCCGCAAATGCCACTCTACGATGGTACCACCATCCTTGTGCCTTCTTGAATCGCTATGAATGGCAAATGGACTCGAGCCGGGGTGATGATCCAGCCAAATGTAAATGGTTCCGGGTTTTCCTATCCGGTACCGCTTTACTTTGGTTCTCTCTCCTCCCAGTTGATTCCATTAACAACTTCAGGAAACTAGCAACAGAGCTGGTCAAGCAATTCTGGGTGCATATCCCCCTCCGAAGAATGCCCTCACTTTATCCAACCTATACCAGGGGCCCGCCAAGTCGCTTAGAAGCTATCTTTCTCGCTTTTACATAGCTCTCGCCAAGGTCGAGGATCCAGATCCTCGCACCGTAATCTTTCAACTAGCGAAAGGTGTCCTCATTACTTCAGAGTTCGGGGCCTGGATCGATCAGAAGCAACCAAAAAGCCTTGATGCCTTTTATGAGAAGGCAGATCAATATTTGTGCCAAGAAGAGGCAAGACGGAACCGACTCTCCACCACAAGCCGTCCCAATAATCCCCAAGCGGACACTGCAAATAACAACCTCAGGGGTAGGAGAGGCGGGGAGCCCTTTGACCAAAACAGGGGGCAGGTCCATATAGGCAAAGACCAAACAACGACAAGCCGAATGGACAGAATAACGGGCAAGCCCCAGTAGAATCGAGAAATCCCGGCCTTTGCCAAGCTTTCGAGACCTACACCCCATTGAATGAAGACATAGAGACAATCTACTTGGAAACATGTAACACCTTGCCGTATAAGAAGTCGCGCGTCAGAGAGTCAACTGACCGCGAGAAGAACACCGGGAGGTACTGTCGATACCATGACATATACGGGCACGACACCAACGAATGCCGCCAACTTAGGGACGCAAGCGAGAAACTTATTCATGAGAAACGGCTCGAGCAATATGTCATACAGCCCTTTCCCCCCGAAGAAAACTCGCAGCCTCCAGCGTCAGCTCCACAAGCAGCCACCAAGGCAGCTCCGGGACCGTCTAACCCAAGGCGAGGAATCATGATCAACACCATATGTGGCG
Organism: Allium sativum; assembly: GCA_030737875.1. NCBI lineage: Eukaryota > Viridiplantae > Streptophyta > Magnoliopsida > Asparagales > Amaryllidaceae > Allium > Allium sativum. The sequence continues at coordinate 655,093,058 of CM060919.1, read as the reverse complement.
GACCTTACCCCACACACGACAATTTTCGAAAAATGGAGGAGTATGTGAGTTCCATAAAGTATGCTACTTATGAAGCCTGCTCCGCTCTCCCTGAGTCCACCCAATACAAGCTACAAAAGAACCATGCGAGATGACATCGTCTTCCTAGAAAAAGAATCGACAAGGGTATAAATCCTGACCATCGATCCATTGGTCCTCACGGCCCAGATCGGTGCCGCTTCCGTTCGAAAGATCATAGTCGACTCAGGGAGCTCAGTCAACATCATCTTCAAGGCCGCCTACGACCAAATGATATTGGAAACGAATGATTTGAAGCCATGTTGCATCGCGATTCATGGCTTCAATGGGGCCTCCAGTTCCCCCGTAGGGATGATTGACCTACCTGTGAAACTGGGCGAGGGGGACCGAAGACGAGTCCGAATTCTCACTTTCATGGTTATAGACATCGGCTCCCCTTACAATGCTTTTCTAGGGCGTACTTTTCTCACTGAATTCCTAATTTATATGGCGCCATGGTCTTTCCTGATAAAATTCCTAACAGAAAACGGGATTGGAACCGTTAAGGGCGATCAAGTAAGCGCCAGGGAATGCTACGCGATAGAATGGAAGAATGCGTGCAACAAGGACAAGGGAAAAGCCGTGCCCACGCCTTCTTGAGCCAAAAGCATCTCAGCATAGCAATCAACTACGTATGGGCCCTGGCTCGGGCGCCACTACCGTCTTTCTGATGACATTTACCCACGGAAGGACGAAGAGCCCGAGTATGAGAGGGCTACTCCGGTCGAATCCACAATAGACGTTCTCGTCAACCTCGACGACCCAACAAGGGTGTTAAAGGTAGGGTCATAACTCCACCCTGCAACCAAAGAAGATCTTACATACTTCTTGAAAGCCAACCTGGATGTGTTTTCACGGACTCACTCCGGCATGAAGGGCATCGACCCCGTGATTTCTTGCCATTCCCATAGCTTGGACCCTAGAAAGCTCCGCTTTGGGACCCGGGAGGTTCAAAGCACTCGAGGAAGAGGTAGACCGGCTGCTCAACAACAACTTCATCCATGAAGCCAACTATCCTGAATGGGTTTCCAATCCAGTTCTGGTTAAAAAATCCAATGGTAAATGGCGGACATGCGTCGACTTCTCCAATCTAAACAAGGCATGTCCCAAGGACAATTTTCCACTTCCAAAGATTGATCGATTAGTCGACTCGACCGCCGGATACCAGTTGCTATCTTTCATGGACACCTACTCAGGCTACAATCAGATCTCGACGAGTCTCCGCGACCAAGATCATACCTCTTTCATAACTGACCTTGGGCTCTACTGCTATCGTGTTATGCCCTTCAGCCTCAAGAATGCCGGCGCCACTTATCAACGAATGGTTAATCGACTCTTTAAAAATCAGATCGGAAAGTCCATGGAGGTGTACGTGGACGATAAGCTAGTAAAATCTAAAATATCAAGCGACCACATCCACGACCTCTCCGAAATGTTCGATGTCCTCCACTAGTACGATATGAAACTCAACCCCTTGAAATGCTCCTTCGGAGTCGCTTCGGGAAAGTTCTTGGGTTTCATTGTCAATTCACGAGGCATCGAAGCCAATCCAGAAAAAATCCAGGATATTCGGGACATCTGAGTCCGCAAGAACGTCAGGGATGTCCAAAGTTTGAACGGAAAGGTCGCCGCTTTAAGTCGGTTCATCTCTAAGGCCACCGACAAGTGCATTCCCTTCTTCGATTTACTCTGAAAAGGGAAATGCAATTTCGAGTGGACCCCCGAATGCGTCTCGACATTTAAGGAACTTCTGGATCACTTAGAGCAAGCACCAATCCTTTCTAAGCCTATAGATCATGAGGACTTATACATTTACATGGCTGTTTCTGCGCAGGCAATCAGCTCAGCACTAATACGCCTTGAAGATCGCACTCAACGGCCCGTCTACTATATTAGCAAGCTGCTGATGGGGGCAGAGAAAAATTATCCAAAGCTAGAAAAGCTGGTATTCTTCTTATTGATTTCCTCAAGAAATCTCTAACCATACTTCCAGTCTCATCCCATAAAAGTTTTCACTGACCAGCCACTGTGTCCGCTCCTACAACGACCCGAGGTGTCAGTCGATTATTAAAATGGAGCATGGAGTTAAGCCAGTTTGAGATAACCTTCATCCCCCGACGATCCATCCACGGCCAAGCTCTTGCAGATTTCATTGTGGAGTTCGCAGCCCTCGAGGAGGCTTCCACAGAGAACGCTGGGGCTTCCGATGCCCAATGGAAATTGTTCGTAGACGACTCCTGTAACAGAAAGTGCTCCGGGGCCTGAGTCGTGCTCATCACCCCTCATGAACGCCCAATGTATTACGTGTAAGGCTAAATTTCCCTGCTACTAACAACAATGCAGAATATGAGGCCTTAATCGCTGGGCTTAGAATCACGATCGAACTCAAGCTAGAGAACTTTCACATCTTCTCCGATTCACAGCTTATCGTCCGACAAGTGCTGGGAAAGTATCAAGCAAAAAAGGGACGGCTCGCCCAATAACTTGTCCGGGTCTAGGGGCTACTCGCCCACCTCGAACATTTTACCATCACCCATGTCCCGTGCAAGCAAAATGAAAAAGCAGATTCCCTCGCCAAAATGGCAAGCTCTGGAGATCCGCAACTTAACGAATTCGCCCCGGTCGAAGTCCTCAACTCTCTAAGCATCAAGCAAGAGCAAGATGAGATGATCGTGAGCACCAAACCCTAGCCTGAGTCCTAGGTGACACCGATCAGAAATTACCTGTAGCACAGGACCCTACCGAGGCACTACAAGGAAAGGCGCGTGCTCACTCGCCAGTCGGCCCGTTACCTTCTTATGGACGGGTACTCTACCATAGAGTTTTTTCTGTTCCCTTGCTTCGATGTGTAGCCCACGGCAATGCCCTCTGAGTGCTAAGCAGTGTGCATGAAGGCGAATGCGGCGACCACACTGGGGGAAAACCCTGGCCAGAAATATTCTCGGACATGGTTATTACTGGCCCACGCTTGATGAAGACGCCGCGGTCTACCCTCGCAAGTACGATAAGTGCCAGCGCTTCTCCAAAATTCCAAGAGCCCCGCCTACCAAATTGTCCTAAATGGTCAGTCCATTGTCGTTTGCCATGTGGGGAATCAACATCATCGGATCCCTCGCAATGGCTAGAGGCGGGGCATGATACGCCGTCGTTGCGGCGGACTATTTCACCAAGTGGGAAGAAGCTGAGGCTCTCGCCATTATTACCACAAAGAAGATGATCAACTTTGTTGTCCGCAACATCATTACCCGCTATGGGGTGCCCCAAGCTATTATCTCCGACAACGACACTCAATTTGAGAGCACCGAGTTCAAAACCTTCTGTCAGCGTCACGACAGCGATAAAAGATTCTCAGTAGTGGCTCATCCTCAAGCCAATGGGCAAGTCGAGGCGGTTAACCAGGTCATCAAATATATCATCAAGAAGCGCTTGGAAAAGGCTGGGGGCATGTGGGCAGACGAACTTCCTCTAGCTCTATGGGCTTATCACACCACCCACAAGACAACAACCGAACATACTCCTTTCGCCTTCGCATACGAATCTGAAACCGTCATTCCCATTGAACTCAAGCTTCAATCCCATCGAGTCACGTGCTTCGATCCAAGGGCGAACCAAGATTTACTTCTGGGATCACTCGACTTGCTGGAAGAAAAGAGGAACGAGGACGATATCAGGGCCGCCGCCCAATGATAGCGAGTAGCCCGATACTTCAATTACAGGGTCCTCCATAAGGACCTCAACATCGGCGACCTTGTTCTTAAGCGAGTTTTCCCCCACCAACAGGCCTTGCGCCTCGCTGGTAAGGCCCGTACTCCATACAAGCTCAGCGATGGGACTTTCAGACTCGCCACCGTCGTCGGAGCTGAACTCCCAAGGACATGGACCAGCGAACATCTCCGCCACTACTTTACATAACTCAGTTTACGGTTGTTTATGCTTCTCAAACAATGTTCTGTTTTTTTCAGAAATTCTGGGCATTGTAAATGTAACAACCCTGAATTTTGGGGTAAATTTAAAATTTTATTTTAAGTAATTTTAATGAGTTTTTGATATTTAAAATAATTTATTTAGAATAATAATGATTAAAAATTTATTTAAATCGAAGTTAGAATGAATAATTTAATTGTAATTATAAAAAGAGTTAGAAATAACGCGGTAGTCTGAAAAGTCAAACTTGAACTTTGACTGACCGTACAGGATGCAAAATTTAACGGATTTTAGTGAAACCAAAAATATTGAAATCTATTTAAAAATATCTTTCTAACGAATCCGAAAAATTGAAATTTCATAGCGGGAATCAAAAGTTATGCCAAATTAAAATTTAGAAAGGTCGCTATGAAATTTATAAAGGTCAAAAATGCTACTTTTTGCATACAAACGGATTTGGACTCGAAACCACTTCCATTGAAGTTCCGAATGACGTTTCTGCATTGAAAAACAGTAAACACTTATATATTTCGAGTTTCGAAAATTATTTGTTTAAAATGTATTTTTGATATTTAATATATAGCCCTAAAAAATAGCCATTTACAAACGAACTCCGTTTTCGACGAAACCTCTTTTGTTAGAACTGGAATATCAAATTATGGTTAAGTTTAATTTTCCATAATTTTTTGAATTTATATGTGAGCATAGTAAATATAAATGTGTTTTGTCAATTTCGGTCAATTTTAATCGATTTGAAAAATGCCATTTTTCAAACGGGCTCAGAATTGAACGAAATTTATTTTCTAGGTTAGCAGCATCAAAACAAAGCCAGAAATAATTTTTCTGGATTTTTCTGAGTTTGTATGAAACCCCGGTAGATTAAAGAGTACGTTCGAATTAGTATTAAAAAAAAGATTTATTTTAAAAATAAAAGAAAACATGTTGTAAACTTCAGAATTAGACTTTGACACTAGCGCCATTGCGTTCAGAAGACGTTAAAACCTATTGTTCGACAATCGTTGGGCTCTGTTTGGTGATCGGACGGAAAAAACCCCAAATTTTGGATTTAATTAATTAAAAATAAAAAGAAAATACTCTAAAATACCAGTATAAATACGTACGTAAAGTATCCTTCTTCTTCCTTCTCAATTTCACGCCGCCGTAACCCATAACTTCTCAAAATTTCAAACTTCGATTCCTCCTTCGTTTCTCAACGAAATTCTTCGCAGGAGTACACGTTTCGAAGAGATTTCTGAGCTCTTCGATTCCATACCCAAATCACCACCCCCCGTACCCTGTAGCCGCCGCCTTGACGCTCCAAAACCGTCGCCGTTCGCACCAAACCGGGCCCACCACAGGTGTGCGCACCCTCCCCCCTTCCAGGCGCCAACTCCCCTCTCGTAGCTCTCTAATCTCCAACAAACCATTCTGAAAACCATCAACTACATCTCCCGATTTCTGAATTTAAAGTTTTGAACAAACTAAAAGTATAAGGTATGTAATTCATTTCAGATTTTGTCACGCTTTTGTCTGTTACAGCAGCAGTTGTGAAAAGTAATTGATAATTAAAATTTCATAGTAAATTCATACGAACTCCGAATATAAAAATTTCAGATCCGACGGAACCATGACGACAAATAGACTTTGCTGAAATTGATTGGAACGTTTTCTGACTCTCTGTTGATTGTAGATTCGTGCAATAGCAAGGTGAGATTCTCTTTTTAATAAATTTAATTTATTAGATTATTAATCGTTATTTAAATAATTGAACAATGAATGAAATAGAATTGAGATGTGATAATATTACGAATGATGGTTTACATCGTATGTATGATTCCAGATCAATCATTTAGATCTGATGCTGGGCTGTTATTTTTCTCTTGGTTCAGCTCTATTATTGTAGATTTGTTAATGCGATCAAAATCTCATTATTGGGATATATATATATATATATATATATATATATATATATATATATATATATATATACCTACGTTTGGTTCCTTAGTTTGTTGCATTCAAAATTCACAGTTGTGTAAATTAGAAATGGTAAACAACATTCACCCTCTTTGTTTATTCATACCATTGGAGAATTTTGTTTATATTAAAACGATTAGATTTTTAAAGTCGTTTGTTCAAAATAAAGGATCGCTTTTTAACATCGTTTTAATGAAAATAAAAATTACATTTTTATTTGAAACTATGATATGCAGTTGGCGATGAAAATAAAAATTACATTTTTATCTGAAACTATGATATGCAGTTGGCAATGAAAATAAAAAGTACATTTTTCTATGCAACTAAAGACATGAGATTTGCAATGCAAATAAAAGTTACATTTTTCTATGTAGCTATGAATGAGATTTGAAAGACGAAAAGAAATCATTTTTTTTAGAATGAGAAATTGCATAGAGAATGAAAATTCACATTTTATATGTGGATTAAGGACGAGGATTTACATAGTAAGAAAAAATTCATTTCTATTATGTAAGTGAAAAGTAGAATTTACATAGTGAAATAAAATTTACATTAAGTTAAGATATGAATTTGCATAGTAAATATAAAATTTACATTTTTATATGTGAATAAAAGTAGGAACTTGCATTTGAAATAAAATTTACATTTTTATATGAAAATAAGAAGTAGGAATTTACAGTAAAGAAAATTTACATTTTTATTATATGTAAACAAAAATGAGAATTAGCATGTAGTTAAAAACTTCATTTTTATAATGTAAATTATAAGTAGCATTTGCATGTAAGTAACAATTACATTTTTCATATGTAATAAAAGTTAAGAACTTGCATGTAAATTAAATTACATTTTTATAATGTAAGTTAGAAGTAGAACTAGCATGTAATTAAAAATTATATTTTTATAATGTAATCAAAAAGTATGATTTGCGTTGTAATATAAATTTACATTTTCATATGTAATTAGAAGTGGAGAATTTACATTGAAAAAAAAAGTCATTTTTATATGTAATTAAGAATGAAAGTTTACAATGCAAATTAAATATTACATTTTTCTTATATGTAATTAAGAATGGTATTTACATTGTAAATTAAAATTGCATCTTTATTATGTAACTTAGGAATAGGATTTACAATGTAAATTGAGATTACATTTTTTTTATGTAATTAAAAGGCATGAAGTTGTACCACATACAAAATCACATCTTTATATGTGAATTAAGAAAGAGAATTTACATCGTAATGAAAATTACATTATTTTTAATGTGATTAAAATATGAATTTACACCGTAAAATAAAGTTACATTCTTTTTTATGTAATTAGGATGAGATTTTACATTGTAAAATAAAAATTACATTTTTATGTGTAATTAGAAAAGTGAATTTACATTGTAAAATAAAGAATACATTTTTTTTTGATGTAGTTAGAATTAACAATTTACACCGTAGGTTAAAAAGTACATTTTTATATATAATTAGAAATGAGAATTTACATTGTAATTAGAAATTACATTTTTAGAGAAGAGGAATTCAATGTAAGTAAAATTACATATTTTTAATGTAAAAAAAAAGCCGATTTGGACGGTGTAATTAAAATTACATTTTTAATGTAATTTACAAAGATGGAATTTTTCATCATTATGATTAAGTACATTTTGATGGAATTAGAAAGAGAATTTGATGTGGAAATAGATTTACATTTTTATAATGTAATTAAGAAGAAAAATTGAGCGTTTTATTCAAAAGGACATTTTTTTTGTAATAGGAATTGTTGTAAATTAAAAAGATATAAAAATTAACACAGAATGTTAATTACATTTTTATCATGTAACTAAAGAAGATTTTGCATTGTAGATTAAAAGAATGAATTGGACGATGAATTATAATTTACATTTTAATGTAAATATAAGATGAAAAGAACGAATTGCGACGTTGAAATATAATAGACAATTCCAATGTAAATAGAAGATTAGAAATTCACAGTTCTAAGGAATAGATTTTCTCTAGGAAAATGATGAAACCAAATATACGTTTTGTGTAAATTGACGGACGGAAGAAGAAAATAAACCTTGTTATGTTTAGGATGTGTATGTAAAGTAAAAATAGCGATAGATCGTTATAAATTATTAACAACGATATGAAATGGTTTCCAAATTTATATATGCGAGAGTTATTTGGAAAGTCCGAGTTTACTCTCATTCCAAATAATGATACGACGTTCGAAGAATTGAAGACGACGATTGAAGACCTACGATCTTCACATCGAATAGGTAACTAGTGTTGAGGCCCTTGATTGATTTGCTCCCAAGACGGGGCTAAAATGGTAGTTATCCGGACGTAGTGCTGATTTATACGGATTTGGCTTTCGCTTAGACCCAGAGCATAAGCTTATAAATGGAATGTGTGTCTGACATTGTACTCCTTTATTTTGTACTTATTGATTTTCTGTCGAATGTATGAATGTTTGGTGGCGGAGAATTTATTCTCTTGCTTAACACCCTTTCATATATTTCGGCAAAGGATTGGTAGTGTGATGTGGAGTGACGATGTGGCATGCTAAGATGCATATGATCAAGGCTTTGTTGAAAAGCAGGCCTTATGGGATGATCAAAGCATAACCTGTTTAGGCATAGCTTTGTGTATAGTGTGACTTCGCGAGCCTCACACACCGGCGGAGTCTAAAACGGGAGAAGGGAACGCAGGGTGAGCAGCACGTTTCTTTCTAGCTAGAAGTGGTGTTTGGGTTTTAACATGGCCCGGCATTTTACTTATGTGGATGATGGAATGAGGTGCCTCGGTTGATAGGTCCTATAGGACCGGGAAACGTGTGTTCAGGAATAACTAATCCGCAACTCGTATGGTGGACCGGCCCTGCAGGATCCAAGGGTTAACTGCGGGGAATCCCGAGGCATTAGCTAGAGTTTCTCGAATCGGTAAGGAGCTCCTCTCTAGCCTTGACTCATGATGGAAACCCAATTTCCAATACGACCTCATGCGGATTTGATTGTATTACTAGTATGGAAGCATAGTATTACGATATCTATATGTCCTAGGATTGATACATTATGATTGAACTATTTTTGAAACTTATATACACTATAATAATATCAAACCCATTTTTATCGTATCAAGCATTTTTAACCATTATAAGGTAAAACCCTATCCTCCGGTTTGCGTTGCATTGTGTGATGGGACTTGGGTCTTATGATGGTTTCATTTTTCCAAAAAGCATTGCATTGTTTAACGATTTACTTTAATTTATGCACGACAATCCATTGGAGTAAACCCGTTCCGCGTTAGCGCCGTGGTCCTTGGATTTGTCTCATTGTTATTAGTGAAATTAGTTTAGAATTATCACACCAGTCCTTGTTTGCCATGCCTGGTAATAGGATGCAGCATGATGGGGGGGTCCTCGCTTCGCGGTTTGGTGGCGAACGGGAGACTGTTACCCCCACATGTCCCTTTTTAGGGTTGGTAGGCTGCGGCCGGGGGATCCCGAAAGGGTCGCCGTAAAACAAGGTGTCTGGGGTACAACTGTAAGCCACGGTGGGTTTTACCTGCTGTACTGGAGGATGAAGGATGGTTGCAAAGCCTACCGGATTTCGCAGTATCGTTACAGTTGGTATCAAAGCTTTGGTTAGCTCAAAACCTTTGGGATACAACTCATTAGAATGGAACAAAAGACTCATCAGAGATTGAATTAGTAATATCCAATAAGAATTCTCATTAGAGATAGGATCAGCAGTATCCTAGAATGAGAAAACTCATTAGAGATGGGGTTAGTAATGCCCTAGAATGAGTTGACAGTAACAAGCTTATAATATACGTATTTGTAATTATAATCTATTTTAGAAAATATAATTTTTGAATATATAAAAGTTATAAATATTTAGAAACCTAATCAACTAATTGATTGATGATTGTGTAGTGTAATGATTAGTTCAACTAATAAAATTATAGAAACCAATTGAAAAAAAATAAAAGATGAGTTAGTTAATTAAACAACTTTAGCTTCGTTCCTTTTCGAGGACGAAAAGATTTTAAGTGGGGAGACTGTAACAACCCTGAATTTTGAGGTAAATTTAAAATTTTATTTTAAGTAATTTTAATGAGTTTTTGATATTTAAAATAATTTATTTAGAATAATAATGATTAAAAATCTATTTAAATCGAAGTTAGAATGAATAATTTAAGTGTAATTATAAAAAGAGTTAGAAATAACGCGGTAGTTTGAAAAGTCAAACTTGAACTTTGACTTACCATACAGGATGCAAAATTTAACGGATTTTAGTGAAACCAAAAATATTGAAATCTATTTAAAAATATCTTTCTAACGAATCCGAAAAATTGAAATTTCATAGCGGGAATCAAAAGTTATGCCCAAATTAAAATTTAGAAAGGTCACTATGAAATTTATAAAGGTCAAAAATGCTACTTTTTGCATACAAACGAATTTGGACTCGAAACCACTTCCATTGAAGTTCCGAATGACATTTCTGCATTGAAAAACAGTAAACACTTGTATATTTCGAGTTTCGAAAATTATTTGTTTAAAATGTATTTTTGATACTTAATATATAGCCCTTAAAAATAGCCATTTACAAACGACCTCCGTTTTCGACGAAACCACTTTTGTTAGAACCGGAATATCAAATTACGGTTAAGTTTAATTTTCCATAATTTTTAGAATTTATATGTGAGCGCAGTAAATATAAATGTGTTTTGTCAATTTCGGTCAATTTTAATCGGTTTGAAAAATGCCATTTTTCAAACGGGCTCAGAATTGAACGAAATTTATTTTTCTAGGTTTGCAGCATCAAAACAAAGCCAGAAATAATTTTTCTGGATTTTTCTGAGTTCATATGAAACCCCGGTAGATTAAAGAGTACGTTCGAATTAGTATTAAAAAAAGATTTATTTTAAAAATAAAATAAAACATGCTGTAAACTTCAGAATTAGACTTCGACACTAGCGCCATTGCGTTCAGAAGACGTCAAAACCTATTGTTCGACAGTCGTTGGGCTCCGTTTGGTGATCGGACGGAAAACCCCCAAATTTTGGATTTAATTAATTAAAAATAAAAAGAAAATACCCTAAAATACCAGTATAAATACGTACGTACAGTACTCCGTCTTCTTCCTTCTCTTCACGCCCGTAACCCATAACCTCTCAAAATTTCAAACTTCGATTCCTCCTTCGTTTCTCAACGAAATTTTTCGCCTGAGTACACGTTTCGAAGAGATTTCTGAGCTCTTCGATTCCATACCCAAATCACCACCCCCCGTACTCTGTAGCCGTCGCCCCGACGCTCCAAAACCGCCGCCGTTCGCACCAAACTGGGCCCACCACAGGCGTGCGTACCCTCCCCCCTTCAGGCGCCGACTCCCCTCTCGTAGCTCTCCAATCTCCAACAAACCGTTCTGAAAACCATCAACTACATCTCCCGATTTCTGAATTCAAAGTTTTGAACAAACTAAAAGTATAAGGTATGAAATTCATTTCAGATTTTGTCATGCTTTTGTATGTTGCAGCAGCAGTTGTGAAAAGTAATTGATAATTAAAAATTCATAGTAAATTCATACGAACTCCGAATCTAAAAATTTCAGATCCGACGGAACCGTGACGACAAATAGACTTTGCTGAAATTGATTGGAACGTTTTCTGACTCTCTGTTGATTGTAGATTCGTGCAATAGCAAGGTGAGATTCTCTTTTTAATAAATTTAATTTATTAGATTAGTAATCGTTATTCAAATAATTGAACAATGAATGAAATAGAATTGAGATGTGATAATATTACGAATGATGGTTTACATGTATGTATGATTCCAGATCAATCATTTAGATCTGATGCTGGGCTGTTATTTTTCTCTTGGTTCAGCTCTATTATTGTAGATTTGTTAATGCGATCAAAATCTCATTATTGAGATATATATATGTGTATATATATATATATATATATATACCTACGTTTGGTTCCTTAATTTGTTGCATTCAAAATTCACAGTTGTGTAAGTTAGAAATGGTAAACAACATTCACCCTCTTTGTTTATTCATACCATTGGAGAATTTTGTTCATATTAAAACGATTAGATTTTTAGAGTCGTTTGTTCAAAATAAAGGATCGCCTTTTTAACATCGTTTTAATGAAAATAAAAATTACATTTTTTTTTGAAACTATGATATGCAGTTGGCGATGAAAATAAAAATTACATTTTTATTTGAAACTATGATGTGCAGTTGGCAATGAAAATAAAAAGTTCATTTTTCTATGCAACTAAAGACATGAGATTTGCAATGCAAATAAAAGTTACATTTTTCTATGTAGCTATGAATGAGATTTGAAAGACGAAAAGAAATCATTTTTTTTTAGAATGAGAAATTGCATAGAGAATGAAAATTCACGTTTTATATGTGGATTAAGGACGAGGATTTACATAGTAAGAAAAAATTCATTTCTATTATGTAAGTGAAAAGTAGAATTTACATAGTGAAATAAAATTTACATTTTTATAAGGTAAGTTAAGATATGAATTTGCATAGTAAATATAAAATTTACATTTTTATATGTGAATAAAAGTAGGAACTTGCATTTGAAATAAAATTTACATTTTTATATGAAAATAAAAAGTAGGAATTTACAGTAAATAAAATTTACATTTTTCTTATATGTAAACAAAAATGAGAATTAGCATGTAATTAAAAACTTCATTTTTATAATGTAAATTAGAAGTAGAATTGGCATGTAAGTAACAATTACATTTTTCATATGTAATTAAAGTTAAGAACTTGCATGTAAATTAAATTACATTTTTATAATGTAAGTTAGAAGTAGAACTAGCATGTAATTAAAAATTATATTTTTATAATGTAATCAAAAAGTATGATTTGCATTGTAATATAAATTTACATTTTCATATGTAATTAGAAGTGGAGAATTTACATTGAAAAAAAAAAAGTTATTTTTATATGTAATTAAGAATGAAAGTTTACAATGCAAATTAAATATTACATTTTTCTTATATGTAATTAAGAATGGTATTTACATTGTACATTAAAATTGCATCTTTATTATGTAACTTAGGAATAGGATTTACAATGTAAATTGAGATTACATTTTTTTTATGTAATTAAAAGGCATGAAGTTATACCGCATAGAAAATCACATCTTTATATGTGAATTAAGAAAGAGAATTTACATCGTAATGAAAATTACATTATTTTTAATGTGATTAAAATATGAATTTACACCGTAAAATAAAGTTACATTCTTTTTTATGTAATTAGGATGAGATTTTACATTGTAAAATAAAAAGTACATTTTTATGTGTAATTAGAAAAGTGAATTTACATTGTAAAATAAAGAATACATTTTTTTTGATGTAGTTAGAATTAACAATTTACACCGTAGGTTAAAAAGTACATTTTTATATATAATTAGAAATGAGAATTTACATTGTAATTAGAAATTACATTTTTAGAGAAGAGGAATTCAATGTAAGTAAAATTACATATTTTTAATGTAAAAAAAAGGCGATTTGGACGGTGTAATTAAAATTACATTTTTAATGTAATTTATAAAGATGGAATTTTCACCATTTTGATTAAGTACATTTTGATGAAATTAGAAAGAGAATTTGATGTGGAAATAGATTTACAATTTTATAATGTAATTAAAAAGAAAAATTGAGCATTGTATTCAAAAGGACTTTTTTTTGTAATAGGAATTGTTGTAAATTAAAAAGATATAAAAATTAACACAGAATGTTAATTACATTTTTATCATGTAACTAAAGAAGATTTTGCATTGTAGATTAAAAAAATAAATTGAATGATGAATTATAATTGACATTTTAATGTAAATATTAGATTAAAAGAATGAATTGGACGATGAATTATTATTTACATTTTAATGTAAATAAAAGATGAAAAGAACGAATTGCGACGTTGAAATTTTATAGACAATTCCAATGTAAATAGAAGATTAGAAATTTACATTTCTAAGGAATAGATTTTCTTTAGGAAAACAATGAAACCAAATATACGTTTTGTGTAAATTGAAGGATGGAAGAAGAAAATAAACCTTGTTATGTTTAGGATGTGTATGTAAAGTAAAAATAGCGATAGATCGTTATAAATTATTAACAATGATATGAAATGATTTTCAAATTTATATATGTGAGAGTTATTTGGAAAGTCCGAGTTTGCTCTCATTCCAGATAATGATACGACATTCGAAGAATTGAAGACGACGATTGAAGGCCGACGATCTTCACATCGAATAGGTAACTAGTGTTGATGCCCTTGATTGATTTGCTCCCAAGACGGGGCTAAAATGGTAGTTATCCGGACGTAGTGTTGATTGGTACGGATTTGGCTTTCGCTCAGACCTAGAGCATAAACTTATAAATGGAATGTGTGTCTGACATTGTACTCCTTTATATTGTATTTATTGATTTTCTGTCGAATGTATGAATGTTTGGCGGCGGAGAATTTATTCTCTTGCTTAACACCCTTTCATATATTTCGGCAAAGGATTGGTAGTGTGATATGGAGTGATGATGCGGCATGCTAAGATGCATATGATCAAGGCTTTGTTGAAAAGCAGGCCTTATGGGATGATCAAAGCATAACCTGTTTAGGCATAGCTTTGTGTATAGTGTGACTTCGCGAGCCTCACACACCGGCGGAGTCTAAAACGGGAGAAGGGAACGCAGGGTGAGCAGCACGTTTCTTTCTAGCTAGAAGTGGTGTTTGGGTTTTAACATGGCCCGGCATTTTACTTATGTGGATGATGGAATGAGGTGCCTTGGTTGATAGGTCCTATAGGACCGGGAAACGTGTGTTCAGGAATAACTAATCCGCAACTCGTATGGTGGACCGGCCCTGCAGGATCCAAGGGTTAACTGCGGGGAATCCCGAGGCATTAGCTAGAGTTTCTCGAATCGGTAAGGAGCTCCTCTCTAGCCTTGACTCATGATGGAAACCCAATTTCCAATACGACCTCATGCGGATTTGATTGTACTACTAGTATGGAAGCATAGTATTATGGTATCTATGTGTCCTAGGATTGATACATTATGATTGAACTGTTTTTGAAACTTATATACACTATAATAATATCAAACCCGTTTTTATCGTATCAAGCATTTTTAACCATTATAAAGTAAAACCCTATCCTCCGATTTGCGTTGCATTGTGTGATGGGACTTGGGTCTTATGATGGTTTCATTTTTCCAAAAATCATTGCGTTGTTTAACGATTTACTTTAATTTATGCACGACAATCCATTGGAGTAAACCCGTTCCGCGTTAGAGGCATGGTCCTTGGATTTGTCTCATTGTTATTAGTGAAATTACTTTAGAATTCTCACACCAATCCCCTGACTGACCTGTAGTTTGTTTCACTTTGTAAACTCAGGTGCCCTCTTTTCCATACGGGCAGTTGAGCCGTTTGTCTACAGGTTTATCTCTTTAGCAGGATCCTGGATTGAAGCTTAAAGCTGTGTCCAGAGCATAGAAGTCTTCCGCTGTTTATTTTTATTTAATTTATTGAAATTTATCTTCCGCTGTAATTTTATTCGATGTACTCTGATATTCTGTACTCTGATGTAAAATTATTGTAATGTTTATAAAAGTCTGCTGTTATTGTTCTGATGTTGTTGTATTTCCAAAGCTAAAGTATTCGTGGATTTCCAACTTTTGGGTCAGACTTGTGTGGTTTATGGTCGATCCAAAGAGCGGGAATTTACGGGTCTTTACAGTAAAGGCTATAACTACTAAAGTTATCTTTAGAAATGATGTTCAGTTTCCTATCTCCTTGTTGTTTACTTCTCACATAATGCGTCTTGTTAGTCCCGATGACCAGCTCGATTCACGCCTACGACTGCCGCATCGGCACCCCGGGCATGGGAGCCGGCGCTGCCATTCCAACCTCTAAGCAACATCGAGTCTGAAACATTTGTCTATGCCCGACACCCCGAGCACGGGAGCCTGCAACGCTATTCGAATCGCCGGACCGCGGCGCGACCGAGTATAAACAACCACTAACTCGAACCTCGGCCCAGTGCTGAGGCCGTGGATAAATCATTCCGCGCCCTAGTCCAGGCAACTTGGCGCCACTCAGCGACCGACTCTTGGCGCAGCACCAAGACCGTCCTTAAATCTTTTCTTCCCCCTTAGCTCTCAAGGCTTCGGGGCAGCCCATGGCCACGATCGGACCTTACAAGCTGATGATTGGGGCTGAAAACTACGCCGGCGTATAAATGACGTCTGGTGGCTTGCCTCAACCCGATGAACGACAGGAGAGCCACCCACCTGGCGGACCACACAACTCAACGCCTTACACCTTCGCTATACTTAGGCTTAACCCCAGGCCACCCAAAACAGCAGGCGCACAGCCTAGTTTCGCAAACTACGGGTTTCCTAAGCCGAGGGAAACTTATTGAAACCAACGCTCTATCTCACCTCTCTGAAATAATTTACCCAGAGATGACCCCTAATCACTTTTGTGACGAGTGTAACAATAAGTATGCTTATGCAAGTATAAGACAATGGAAAACATAAAAAGAACATCTAAACACTTGACATAAACAGTGATCTTTACTAATTCATATTTCATTTTCACACACACACACTAAACAAACTACATGTCTAATACTTTTACTTTCTAATGAGAGGGTGTACATGAGAACCACACCATGTCTTGAAAAACCAAAAGCGAGGGTTGTACTCGCATAAACTATCGGCCTACACTACCAAAATAAACAGTAACTCCTACTAATGGCTGCTAACACTAATCATGTTTCTTTCTCTTGTGCTTATGCGTGTCCTTTTTTGCAGGTTCAACGTTTGACTGTTCATCCTTGGCACCGGGCCTCTTCTTACAAGACCCGCTCTTTCCATCTCGGCCCCTTCGAGAGGTGGTTGATTCATGAGAAGCCGAGAGGCGTCTCTCGCCCATTCCATCGCCTCTAGAGACCTCGGTAATATCAATGAGAGTGGCATGCGGTATGGGCTTGGGGCACCCTAAGTAGCGAGGCCGACCACAGCGTCGCTCGTCTTCGGGCCCGCCCTGCCTTCCCGCTCAGCTTTTTCCTTATCCCCTTTGGCATCCCTCCGCGCAGCAAGCTTTTGGGACCTATGCGGCGTGACTTCACCAGCTTTGGCTTTCTCAAGGGACTCAGTAGTCCTCCGCTGTGCGTCCTCATCTTCCCTCTTTTTCGGGGCCTCATCATTAGCCCTTTTCTTCTCATCCTCCTTATCGGCTCTCTTCTTTGTGACAATGTCGGCGGCCCTCGCCTCAGCACTCTGCCTGATCTTTATTAGGATCTCCTTTCGGGCAGCCTCATTGTACTCTCGCTCGTCCTTTACTTCTTTGCTCTTAGCCACCATCTTGGCTTTTTCAGCCTCCACCATAGCAGCCATCGAAGTCACATCGGCCTCCACCGGACCTATGGCATGGGAACTTTGTCCATTAATTGTCTCCCCTTCATCAGTCAGACCCTCATAAAGACTGGTTGTTATCTGTATATCCGAGAAGGTGTCAAGCTAATCCCCTCCTCCTCCATACCGCGCTTCCGTAGGCTCTCGCCCAGACTCAATCACTTATAGGACCACAGGGGCAGGGCCCGATGTCATGGTTGGTTTAGGAAGGGCTGCATGGTAAAAATACAACCGTTTAGTTCGCAAATTCGGTAACCACGTTATCCACTAGGATGCATTGTAAAGGTAATTTACCTCCGGTCAGGGATGATATGAAAAGAATAGAAGGGGCACTCGGTGTCGTAGGCAATGGAAATCCAGTCTCTCCCAGTACGGGGTGATCCGGGTCATACTCATTCAAATTCCGAATCAAGACTGCGAGATCGCTCACCACCATCGACTCAGAGGCTAATGGACGATAGAAGCTTTCCTCTGCAAACATCACCGTAAACCTAACACTCTCAAACATGACAGACTTCCCTTTCTCGGCAGCGAGCCTCTCCAATCTCTCTCGCTCAGCATCCTCAAGCAACAATCTCTCACCCTCCTCCAACTTCTCTTGCTCCTCAGCGGTCAAGAGATCAATCCTAAGCTGTCGCTCGTCCAAGGAGCCGACATCCACTTGGCGTAAATAGGCTTCGTATGAAATCAACCTCCCCCAAGTTTGAGCTAGTTCGTGGGGATAGTCCTCAACCCACGGAATTTCTCAGAATCTCAAAGCCTTGACATACATATTGTGGATACTCTCCTCGAAGGAGGACCCAATACGGAACTCTACATCACTCAGTTGCCCCCTCGGCTGCTCAATCTCCCTTAAAAATTTGGCCTTTATACCCTCGAATGCACTCAACACGTCCCTGTTTCTAGCTTCAGCATCCTCCTTTGCTTTCCTCATCACCTCGAGCTGCCTCCTAAACTCAGCAACTTCGGCATTCTCAGCCCACAACTTTTCATTTTCCGCCCTCAAGGAGACGTTGTCATTCTAGAGCTCGGTAACCCTCTCATTATCCTTATCCAAGATGTCGCATGCTCGCACTAGATCAGCTTTGTCCTTTTTTAGAGCTGTGGTCTTGGTAGTTAAATCTACCACAGTGGCTTTAAAATTCGATAGGGCATACTCTGACTCCCTCTTCAATGTATCATAAGTCTGCGACATCTCAGCTGCAGCGCCAAAGCTAGCGTCAAAGGGTCTGATAATGCATAAAAGAGAACTTACCATGCGGGGAATAGGCATACCTATCCTCTTGTTCAAAGCTTTGATGGTGGTCTTCTCGACGTCAGTAATCGACCTCTGATCAGCAAGCTGCCGGTTCTTCTTTTCGATTAGCTCCGAAACCCAAAAGGAATACTTGATAAGCTCATTGGTTTGATGATAGGAAGCTTTCACGTGATCCACACCTCCCCAGACTCTCTGTCGGGAGCTGGGCGGAGGTCAGGGACGAACTTTAGCTCGTCAAAATAGTGCTGGGTGGAATGGTGTTTCAGGAATGCCCATCGATCTTGTATGGATAGCCCTTGATGTTGGGGTTCTGTCAAGTTTGGCACCTCTATCTCAGTCTCTCTTTCCGACCTCGGCTGGCCAAGAGGTGCTCCCCCTTCCCTAACAGGATGAACGGGAGCCGAAGGGGCGAAAGACAAGGGAGATGTCAATGACCAAGAGCCACCTATGTTAAGTCGAGTATCTCCCACAACCACACGAATAGGAGGAGGAGGTCGTGTCGGAGATTGCCTAGATCGATCCCTGCCTTGGTGCTCGCTGCCGTGTTCCGGTGGAGGTGGAGTGCCATACAAACTGGTAGACCTTTATAAACTCTCAAAGGAAGAACTTTACGGATGCTAGCGGCCTCTGCAACCGTAGCCTTGTCCACCACGTTATCTTGCCATATCACTTCCAATGAAACAGGCCAAGGTTAATAAAGTCACCCGCACAGGAAAACATCTATGCTATGCAGTGTTACGGATGTATGCCCTAAGTGTTCTATCAACAGACCAGATTGTTATCTGCTCGAGGGAGTTAACCCCTCTATAACACAAGTAAGTTTTTCCAGGATTGTCGTGTTTTGCCATGGAGTCACTACCAGTTCAAGCCTTTTTAAGCCATCGAACAGGCCCACAGGTTCGAGCGAGGCGGTGGCCCATGAGCGAGTCGCAGGAGACTGCGGTCTAACCAGCACTCCCTCCCCCTCCCCTGTCGGGGGCGGGACTGAAGTGCTCGGCAACCCCTTGTCTCTGGCGACCTCCTCTTAACCATGGGCCTCGCCCTCATGCACATCTCTTAAAGGCTGAGCAGTCTCTGGCCGCTCTCCTCCTGCGGGGGCATTTTCCTCTTCCGCCCAGTGGTAGTTGGGCCTGCCACAACTCCCTCTTTTTACTCACTAATAGCAATTACGGGCCTGATCATAGCCCGATTGTTAGGTAGCAAGCCAGCACGGCGAAGGCGATCCTGACTGGTAACGGTGCTAGTATCGCGGAGGTTCTCTGGTATCGCCCGCAAAGCATTAAGGCGTTGCCGATATTTGTCCCCAGTAGGCATCTTTGGATTTCCTGTCATACCCCAACTAAAACCATGAATAAAGGAAGGAGTCCAAAAGTTACGACAAGGAACAGAGCTAGAGAAATACTTACTTCCCTCAATCCATCTACTGGCAAATCTAAGAGGACAACTAACGAAGAACTACTCGTGTTTAAACACTGACAGCCTGGGCCACGTTCCGACAAAGAAATTGGTAGCAGCAGTCACTTCTAGAAACCATTGAGAGGGGGAGGAAGCACTCGTTTTCCTTAGGTGGAAGAAATATCGAATAACTTCCCCGGTGGGTTCCTGTGCAAAAACTAGTGGAAGAGAACATAAGTGCCCAGAAGAGAAGCACAAGCATTAGGGTGCAGTTGTGATGGCGCGAGACAGAAATAGAAAAGCATGTCCCGAATGAAGTGATTAGCCGAGGACACACACCCGGCAAAGCAAGCATGTCAGTTCCAAGCAGTTTGACCCTCGGGCGGCGCATGGGCTCTGCCATCTCTCCTGGGGGCATGGGCGTCGTCCACCGGTACGTTAAATCACACCGCCGTTTTCCTGACCGCGGTAGCATCCATACACGATGGCACCGAATCAGTGGGGTTCTCTAAAATCACCGCATCAGGAAGCATGTCCAGAGCTATCATAGGTGCGGCCGCATCCTCACCCATGATATCCATATTCTCGGCCTCTTCAGTCACGACCGGGAATGCTGTCGGTCAAACCGTTCCCCGTGTCCAGACACTTTGGGCGAGCTGGTCGTATGAGAAGGAGTCAATCCTTTAGTAGTCTCAAGCTCGCTACCAGATGTGCCACCGCTAGGGGTAGGGTCGGATGCGTGTGATGAGGGATCGGCAACCTTGGCTTCCGTGGTCTTTCCGATACTTGATCTTGTTTGCATCTCTAGTTATACTTTAACGCATCAATATTAGAACGGGCAGTATAGTGACATGTACCCGTCATGTTGGTGACAACTAATATGTGCGTGAAATGCTATGCAAAGATAAGCTACATAAGGAGAGTTTCAAAATAATTCAATACAGTCCAAGTCCCAGTCCGGTTGTATGCTCTATCCTATGTGAACAATCCTAAACCCCGCTCGCGCGGTTAACAACATATGCATCAATGCTGTATGCAAATCTGAAGACGGATGTTCAGAAGGTCAAAGTCCAGGAGCATGAAAGATTGGAATCTCGACACCCCGAAATCTGAATTCCCCGAACCTTGTTAGGCTCGAAACTTCGAACCTCCCGATTTGAAACTTCGAACCTCAAGGGGTTCGAAATTATGAAACCGTGGGCTTGAAATCTCGAACCCCCTGGGGTTCGAAATTCCGAACCGCCAGGCTCGAAATCTCAAGCCCCTTGGGCTTGAAATTTCGAATCCTTTGGGTTCAAGACTTCGAACCTCTCAGGGTTCGAAGATTCTCGACACCAGATTTGAAAGAAATGGTGACAATAACAACTCCGAGTGTGAAAGCGCCATGCCACACTCTCTCGTATACGTTCTCCATGTATGTGCATACCGACCCCCGAGCATCCATGGAGGCGACACACTATGGACGCTTAGCGATTTGAGTACGGTGCATCCTCCAACGACGGCTCATCCGCACCACCAGAGAGAATGAGCCCAACAAATCATGCTTGTTCGCCCTTTGAATTACAGGAAGAATTAACAGCTTAGCTACTATCTCAACCAACACAAAGCACATTATGTCAAGACAAACATGCTTTAGGGGGAAAATATTAACCGGCTTTTTGGTCCGGTTCCCAAGAGTGCATCAGACACACTCAACCCAATGTATCACGTGAAGCTAGGAGAGAGAGGGATACTCAAAAGCAAAGGAGACAGGATCGAGAAGGAACTGCACCACTCAGAACTTCGCAGCACTCATGACCCAATTCCGAATCTAGATCTCAAATCTCGAAGGAATCGCACGCCCCGAGACGCCCGGAACCGCGATCCTTCCACACCTCTAAAGCGACCTCGCACCCAGCGGGTGCAAAATTTCGCACCCAGCAGGTGCGAAATTTCGCATCCAGTCCCAGGTGCGAAATTTCTGCAGTTGCTAGTGGCGGGTGCAAAATTCTGCTAGTGGTCCCCTATTTCTACCTACTCCTACCTAATCCTACCTAACCCGTCTCCTCTAAATAGCCATGGCCTCACACTTCAACAGGGTTGGATTTTCTTCATTTGAGACCTTCCGAAACCCTATTAATGGCATCTCCTATTTGAGGAAGAAGGAGAATTAAATATTCTTTTTCCCTAATACCTAGCATATGGCAATTATGAAAGTAAATGTAATGAATGTGGCTCTACCCTTGTATTTCTTGAGTGATTAATAAAATTCCAACATCCTTTCAAAGTGGACATAGGCCTAATCCGCGGCCGAACCACTATAAATACTCGTGTCATTTACTGTTTTCTTCTACTTAGTCTTGCGACCAAATTAACTATTCCTAGTAATAGGAATCTTTTGTGTTTTCGACATTTTTTGCCATCAACAATTTTAGCTACCGATATTGAATTGGTAGAAATTGGTAGTTAAAGGTTAATAGTGAAAGAGCCTTTACCTACACTTATTGATATTGGTAGGTAAAAGAATCAATGAACTCCACTATGTTATGACTCAAATGATGAGTCATCAGTTCATGTGTTTGATGATGTATCATCGTACATGGATGCTAACATGGCTGATGATGTACCATCCTACATGGCTTCTGATATGGTTGTCGTAGTAGTATACACATAGCATATATTAATACCGACACTTGGCATTTAATGGTTGGTTCATTTGTCAAACAATAATTTGTCCATGTGTCATCATTTGATTAGTGCATATAACATCATTTTTTAGACCACATGACATAATTTACTATAAATAAATATTTACAAGAATTGAATATTTAACACAGAAATTATTTTTAAACAAATAACATATACTTATTCAAATAAATTTTTATTATACTTTCGAATAGTATACATACTGTTTCCTCACTATTACACAATCACTTATACATACACTTTCTCACTACATTTCACTTGTATACATTGGCTCCTTACCAGATACTCATTCACTCATATACATGTACACAGTCACTCACACTATCACTTTAGTTTTTGTGACGGCCCGTCCCGCATCAACTGAAATTTCCTCCAAAGGTGCGCTGTACACATGTCCAGTTAGCACGGAACGGTCGTCAGAAGAAAAGAAAGATAACGAAGAATCAACAAAGAACTTGTAGAATGTCTCACAACGCATGGAACAAAATATAATAACAACGTACTTGACATAAAACAGGTGAGACGGTGCATAAGCTGAAAACAAACTATCATAGCAGCGGAAAATCCAAATACAGCTTATGATCCAAAGCCAACATTGTTACAACTTTTAAAACTGTCTCAAAAAGAAAAGCAAGAAAGGTACACTACTAATGCCCAAAGTAGTGACCACCAACGACACAGGGAGAATATCTATATATATCATACGTGGGAGCCTCACGATCGTCTTCAGATCAACTACTCGTGCATCACCAGTTAACCTGTCTCTAGTCTGCTCGTGAGAGCACCCAGAGTAATAAGAAGAGACATAAAACTCTGGGTCAGACAAAAGGTCTGGTATGAGCGATAAGCAGCTAAACAGAACAATAACAGGTATACTAAACCATATCTGAACCCGGACCTGCAACCAAAGAGTTAGCACTACATACTGTACAACACTCTAAGGTGCCACTAACATATGGTGTACTAGCATATGGGGGTGGCGTGTGCATGTCATAGTGATGGCAACAAATCAAACATAGCAACCATCCTCACATCTCACACTTAGTGCGTAAAGCATATGATATTCACCACTTCGATCACCCAATACTTTTCTATGATCACTTTGCCCCATGAAGTCACAACGGCTTCACTGCACTAATCCATAGCTACTAATCCTTCGCTATGTCCACCTTGCCCCATGGAGTCGTACACACCCCACTGCACTGGCTCGTAGCCTTACTAATCCTTTACTATGTCCACTCTTCCCCCATGGAGTCACAATGGCTCCACTGCACTGGCTCATAGTCTTACTACGATCACTTTGCCCGTCAAGTCGCGGGGACTCTACTGCACTGATACGTAGTCCTGCTACGATCACTTTGCCCCTCGAGTCATAATGACTCTACTGCACTGATACGTAGCCCATCATCCCTTTTCAATGGTGAATCGAAGTTATGAACGTCGACAACTCCTTAGCACACGTCCCGCAGCAAAGCCCAACCATGAAGTGAACTCATTGGTTCCCAACTGGATCCTGAGCTCTAACTTCCATTTGGACTACCTTTGCATCTCGGGTTTTTGGTCATCACTGGATCGGTTCGGTTTACAGCTCTTCTTCTCTGTCGGTTCGGATCGGTCTCCTCCAAGTGCTCCGGGTCGGATCGTAGCCTCCAAGTCCCTTCGTAGTACATCGGTTCGGTTCGGGTGCTCTCTGGCGGGTCGAGTCTGGTAGATGCATCTTGGTTCGGTTCGGTGTATACTTGCTCCATCGGTTCGGTTCTGGTTCCTGGTCTCCGATCCGATCCACTTCCCCTTCCTCTTCCGTTCCGATCCCCTTCTCTTCCCTTCAGTCGATTCGACTCCCCCTTCTTAAGCTCGATCCGATCCCAGTTCAACCATTGTGGCCTTCCTTTTTGCCATACTTTATCTCGTGCTAAGCCTCGGTTCAGTTGGGTGATCCCTTGCCCAGTCCACTATCCGGTCCGAGCCCATCCCTCCGATCCGATCTGAAAACCTGCACCATTTTTCTGCAACTTTTCCAGCGAGTGTTTTACGCCTTCGACGACGTTTTCGACCATTCTATATATTCTAATCAATCAAAAAGCATACCATACAGTCATAGCAACAAGTAGAAGTGACCTCAAGCACCAAAACATAAATTTGATAGGTTAAAATGGATCAAACATAGCCAAAACCCCATATTTTCCCTTAAGCATGTTCAAGCATAATTAATGATAGGATTAGCAAAACTTAACCAAATTAACCCAAATTCATATCAGAGGTCTAAAACATCATTTAGGAATTTATAAGTATTTTTCCAGATTTTTATCATGTTTAAATTCGCTAATTAACACTAATTACCCTTAATTAACCATAATTAGTGAGGAACTATGCAAATCACTCACCTTAGCCACAAATAAACCTTAGATCTGAAATAAATCTCTGATATGGCACGGATACCAATGCTAAATAGCTGCTCTAATCTTGATTTGGTGAAGATCTGTGACAGCCCGCCCCGCACCAACCGACATTTACTCCAAAGGTGCGCTGTACACATGTCCAGTTAGCATGGCACGGGTCGCCAGAAGGAAAAGGAAGAAGGAAATGAACATACAAAGAACCTGTAGAATGTCTCACAGCGCATAGAACAAAATATAATAATAACATACTTGACATAAAACAGGAGAGACAGTGCATAAGCTGAAAATCAGAACTAAACATCATAGCAGCGGAAATCCAAAATACAGCTTATTACAACTTTCAAACTGTCTCAAAGCAAAAGTAAGGTAAATGAGGTACACTACTAATGCCCAAGTAGTGACCACCAACGACACAGGGAGAATGTGTATATATATATCATACGTGGAAGCCTCCTGCCCGCCTCCGAATCAGCTACTCGCGCATCACCAGCTAACCTGTCTCTAGTCTGCTCGTGTGAGCACCCAGAGTAATAAGAGGAGACATAAAACTCTGGGTCAGACATAAAGCCTGGTATGAGCGATAAGCATCTAAAGTGAACAATAACAGGTAGACTAAAACATACCTGAACCTGGACCTGCAACCAAAGAGTTAGCACTACATACTGTACAACACTCTAAGGTATCATATCAATCAATATAAAGATACGGAGGTGGGGGAGGTGTGCATGTCATAATGATAGCAAACAATCAAGCATAGCATCCATCCTCACATCTCTCACTCAGTGCGTAAAGCATACGATATTCACCACTTCGATCACCCAACATACCTTGCTACGATCACTTTGCCCCATGAAGTCATAAATGGCTTCATTGCACTGATAACGTAGCCACTAATCATTTGCTATGTCCACTTTGCCCCATGGAGTCACAAGAACCCCACTGCACTGGCTCATAGCCTTACTAATCCTTACTATGTCCACTTGCCCCATGGAGTTATTCACCCCATCTGCGCTGGCTCATAGTCTTACTAATCCTTACTATGTCCACTTGCCCCATGGAGTTATTCACCCCATCTGCGCTGGCTCATAGTCTTACTACGCATCACCTTGCCCCTCAGGTCATAATGACCCTACTGCACTGATAACGTAGTCTTGCTACCATCACTTTGCCCCTCAGGTCATAATGACCATACTGCACTGATAAGTAGCCCATCATTCTTAGTGGTGAATCGAAGTTATGAAAGTCGACAACTCCTTAGCACACGTCCCGCAGCAAAGTCCAACCATGAAGTGAACTCATTGGTTCCCAACTGGTTCCGGGATCCTGAGCTCTAACTCCCATATGGACTACCTTTGCATCTCGGGTTATTGGTCATCACCATCGAATCGGATTGGATCAGCCTTCACATTCTTCATCGGATCGGATCGGCCTTAGGCATTCGGATCGGGTCGCGCTTCCTGCATCGGATCGGGTCGTGGTCCTCCAGGTGATCGGATCACCCTCCTCCATGGTCTCGTGAATCCAGTCTCCATCGGATCGGGTCTCCCCCTTCTGGTCGGATCGTGAACTCCCGGCGGATCGCGTTCCAACGGGTCGGATCGTGCTACATGGATCGGGTCGTGACTTCCCATCAGTTCGTGAGGCTGGTCGATTCGTGGAAGGACGAGGCGGATCGCATAACAACTCCTCATATCGGATCGTGATCATCTGATTCGGATCGGGGTGCGAAGCGCGAGTGCAGATCGTGGACATGACATGCGATCCAATCCAATCCCTGCATACTTCCTGTAGCTGTTCCAGCGAGTTGTTTACGCCTCTCGACGGCGTTTTCGACCATTCCAACTATTCTAATCAGTCACAAAGCATTTCATACAATCATAGCAACATACATAATCAACCACAACCATCAAAACATCAATATGATAAGTAGAAATGGATCAAACATACCCAAAATCCCATATTTTCCCTTTAAGCATGTTTAGGTGAAACTAATGATATGATTAGCAAAACTTAACCAAACGGAACCAAATTTCTAACAGAGATCTAAAACATCATTCCAAATTTTATAAACATTTTTCCAGAATTTTATCATGTTTAAATTCGCTAATTAACACTAATCAACCCTAATTAGCCATAATTAGTGCAAAACTATGCAAATCACTCACCTTAGCCACAAAATAAACTAAGATCTGAAATAATTCTCTGATTTGATGTAAATCTCAATGCCAAACAGCAGCTCCTAAGTTGCTTTAGTGAAGATCTTCCTTGATTAGGGGTTGCTAAGCCAAATCCTTGACCAAAAGATGATTTGGAGGTGATTTAGAGGTTAAAGGCCATTTTTAGGGATCCTTGGTGATAAGTGGAGGCTAGAAAACTGAAATGGAATGATTCTCCATCTCATTTCAGCCCTCCCATAACCCTAATCCCGAAATGGGTTATGGGCCTACTCACTAATCACTCAATTTGGCCCGGTTAAGCAGTTTTTCACCCTCCAAACCTTGTTTCAGCCATATCTCCCAAACGGTAAGTCCGTTTGACTGTTATGACCACTCTACGGAAAGAGAAACCATCAAACGAATCAAATGGAAGTGGTTTCAGGTCAAAATTCCTTTCCAATCAAAAGTTATGGCCTAAACAGTACCGACTAGGGGCAAAATGGTCATCCAAAAATCAACAAAAATCATGAACATGGGAAATGACTCTCATGGATGTTTCCCAAAGTTACATGACCATACGACTTCACACGGGAAAGAAATAAATATTCTACAATCCTATGATGTGTAGAATACGGGTCGTTACACTCTCCCCCCCTTAAGAAATTTCGCCCCCGAAATTCCCTAATCCAAACACACACAAAGGTCCTGCATGCCTATCAATCATAAAACAACAATCAACATGCAAAACAAGTCTACCCTAGCATGCGGAAAACTAAATCGTAAAGTAAATCTTACCAGACAAAGAGTTCTGGATATGCCCTCCTAATGCTTTCTTCTGTCTCCCAAGTACAATCATTCTCGTCCTCGCCCCACTGAACCTTGACTAGCTTCACCGACTTCCTTCGAAGTTGCTTTGTATCGTGCCCCACAATACGAATCGGCTTGCGGTTCCCAACCGCCTCGGGTTCTACTTCGAAGTCCTCTAACTGATCAGGTGAAATGGTCACATCTGAGTCGTGAACGAACTTCCTTAGTTGGGAAACATGAAATACATCGTGAACTCCCGCCATTTTCTCTGGTAAGCCAACTCTATATGCCAAATTCCCGACTAATTCAAGAACGGGGAACGGGCCAACAAATCTTGGTGCCAACTTGCCTCTCCTGCCAAATCGTATCACGCTCTTCAACGGAGAGATCTTAACAAACACCAAGTCACCAACGGAGAATTTCAAATCTCCTCTCCTCTTATCAGCATAACTCTTCTGCCTATCTTGGGCAGCTTTCATTCGTTGCTGAATGATTTTAATCTTATCTGAAGTTTCTCTCACCATATCTGGTCCAAGCACAAACTTCTCGCCAGTCTCTATCCAACATGATGGTGAGTTGCACGGTCTTCCGTACAAAGCTTCATATGGAGCCATACCGATACTGGATTGGTAGCTATTATTATATGCAAACTCTACTAGATGCAAATGGTCATCCCATGATCCACCAAAATCCAATATACACGCTCTCAAGAGATCTTCCAATATACGATTCACCCTTTCCGTCTGACCGTCGGTCTGAGGATGATATGCGGTACTGAGATGTAATCCTGACCCTAGAGCCTCTTGTAAGCTCTTCCAAAACCCACTAGTGAACAACGGGTCTCGGTCACTCACAATGCTTTTGGGTACTCCATGAAATCTCACTATCCACTTCATATACAATTCTGCCAACTTGGCTGCCGTTCTGGTCGATTTGACGGGTATAAATCTTGCGCTCTTAGTCAATCGATCCACAATTACCCAAATGCTATCATGTCCCGATCTAGTCCTTGGTAAACCATCGATGAAATCCATCGAGACTTGCTCCCATTTCCATTCGGGAATTTCTAATGGTTGCAACAACCCACTAGGCTTCTTTTGCTCGGCTTTAACTAGCTGACAATTCATGCATTTGGATATAAACTTCCCAACGTCTCTTTTCATCCCTTCCCAGTAGTAAGTCTGTCTCATGTCTCGATACATCTTATTACCACCGGGATGTATAGTCAGTTTTGAGTGATGACATTCTCTAAGCACTTCATCTCTCAAACCGTTCACGTTGGGCACAACTAATCTTCCATTCTTTCGAAGCCATCCATCTCGATCAAGCCCATACACATTCATCTCCTCATCGATACCCATCTCTAACTTGGAGATGATTTCCAATAGGTTAGGATCGTCCCTCTGATTAGAACCAATCCGCTCTATCAAAGTGGGTCTGATCGCCAAACTAGCTAGCATAACTGGATCCAATTCACACCTTGGTCTGAAATCAAACCCCGCGATAAACTCCAGTTGCTTCCATTCGAGAAACATTGCCCCTAAGCTGGCTTGTCTCCTACTCAAGGCATCGGCTACCGCATTACCCTTCCCAGGTGTATACGCGATATCAAAATCATACGAAGCCAAGAACTCTAACCATCTCTGCTGACGGAGATTCAGATCTTTCTGAGAGAAGAGATACTTTAACGATTTATGATCGGTAAACAACTCAAATCTTTCTCCCAAGAGATAGTGTCTCCACATCTTCAGCGCAAATACAATCGCTGCCAATTCCAAATCATGGGTAGGATACTTCTTCTCATGCGGCTTTAGTTGCCGACTAGCATAAGCTACAACCCTACCTCCTTGCATCAATACAGCACCTAGTCCGGTACCACAAGCATCCGTGTATACCGTCATCTCTTCATTCCCTTTAGGAATGACTAACACTAGTGCACGCATCAACTTTTCTTTCAGACTCTTGAATGCATTCTCACACACTCCGTCCCAGACGAAGGCTTGATTCTTCTTAGTCAACTGAGTCAACGGTGTTGCTATCTTGGAGAAGTCTTGGATAAACTTACGATAATATCCAGCTAACCTCAAGAAGCTCCTTACGTCTTTTGCATTCTTGGGCGTAGGCCAATCCTGTACCGTAGCCACCTTCGCAGGGTCCACGGCAATACCGTTCTCTGAAACAACATGACCCAAGAATCTCACTTCCCTCCTCCAGAAGTGACACTTAGAGAATTTCGCTTTCAATTGGTGTTTCCTCAACACCTCCAACACTATCCTCAAGTGTCCCTTGTGTTCCTCCTCTGTCCTCGAGTAAACAAGGATATCGTCCATGAATACAAGAACAAACTTATACAATTGATCTCTGAATACCCTATTCATAAGATCCACGAAGTATGCTGGTGCATTGGTCAACCCAAATGGCATGACCAACCACTCATAAAATCCAGACGGCATCCAAAATGTCGTTTTGGCTATACTATCAGCTGCTACTCGATGCTGATGAAATCATGCCGCGAGGTCTAACTGGGAGAACACTCTTGCTCCTTCCAGATGATCAAACAAATCATCTATCCGCGGTAGAGGATACTTATTCTTCCTCGTCACCATATCCAACTCGCAATAGTCCACACACAAACGAAGGGAACCATCTGCCTTAGTGGTAAACACAACTGGTGCTCCCCACTCGGAGACACTTCTTCTAATAAACCCCTTCTTCAAAAGATCGCTTACTTGTACCCCGAGCTCTCGCTGCTCCCTAGGTGCCATACGACGAAGTGGCATCACTATAGGTCTGGCATCTTTCACCAAATCAATACGGAACTCAATTTCTCGGTGTGGTGGAAGCCCGATCACTTCCTCGAAGACGTCCAGATACTGGACAACCACGGGCACATCTGATAACTCATCATGCGGGATATGGAGGGAATTTATAAAACTAGCCATTACCCCATCACTAGGTAGACTATCAAACACTACCCTCCGCCCATCATTCGCCCTAATTGTCACCAAAAAGCCCTCACAGTCTACCACCACCCCGTATCTTTGGAGCCAATCGACCCCCAATATAATGCCATACCCAGTAAAGCCCAAAACAAAGCAATCACAAACAAACATACATCCATGACTCGATAAGACCAAATTTCGGCAAATTATACTAAGGTTAGTCGAACCACCAATCGGGTTCGTCACAACCAACGGTCTATCGACTATCTCGGGTTCTAGTCCCAAACTATCTACCAGGTCACTAGATATGAAGGAACAGGAAGCCCCAGTATCAAACAAAACTTGAACAGGCACTTCAAGAATAGAAAGCATACCTTGAATGACGACATTCTTTCCTTTCTCCGCCGCAGTTGGGGAATTCGACGAAGAAGGAACATCATTAATAGCATATGCTTTCACAATTTGCTTTTCTTTAAGAGGTTGTGGACATTTATCCTTATGATGTCCCACTTGGCCACAGTTGTAGCACTTCCTATCCGCTGGCTTGGCCCGACATTCTTTAGCATAATGGCCCTTCTTTCCACAGCTGAAGCACTCAACGTCTTTCTTGCTCTTTTTCTGGCCATCCTTAGTTTGGTTCTGCTTCCTCTTATTCTGAGAGTTGTTCTTGCCTCCACCGCTCGCCTGCGGTTTTGGCCCTTCTGTAGATGCAGCCTCAGTCTTCGACTTAGGGTAAAGGCTCTCTGATCTCAAAGCTTTCCCCACGATCGACTCAAACGTCTCATCGATGTGGTTACTAAGCCTTTCCCCCAAGTATCCATCCAAACCAGTAATGAACTTCTCATTCTTCTTCTCTGGAGTATCAATAAGAGATAGTCCATACTTCGACAGAGTGTCGAACTCAGCAATATAGTCCGAGACTGCCCTACCATTCTTCTTAAGCTCCAAGAACTTCCTAAACAATTCCGACTTCTGAGCAGCTGGGATGAACTTGTCGCTAAAGCGAGCCTTAAACTAATCCCAAGTAACCTGACCCTCTGGAGTGGCTGTCTTAATAGCATTCCACCAGTTCATCGCTCGCCCTTGCAGCTGACGAGACGCTAGCCTTCTCTTCATCGCATCCTCGATACCCAAGTCGTCGAAGATACGATCACAGCTATCCAACCAATCCTGAACATCCGTGGCTGACTCCGTTCCATGGAACGGCTTCCCACCAAGGTTAGTATAATCCTTGGAAAGCTTGGCGAAATCGGCCCTAGGCGCCTGTACTACTAGACCACCACCATTACCGGGATTGGGAACTGCTTCATGAACATCCCTAAGCATCTCTCTCATGAAGTCAGTGAACACCGTCCTCATGTCAGGAGCATTCCCATTATTGGCCCTTCTCCCAGCACCCCTCGTGTCTCGACTCATCGTTAAATCTGTAAAGAGAAAACGATTAACTATCTCCATAGTGGTGCTAGTGCAGTACGATTTCATCCTTATACTACTAATAGTACATATATATATATATATATAGCTTTTGAAAACCAAAGTAATCACAAATACGCGCTCTCATATACGTATTATCTCTCCCTGGTGTCTTTCCTTAGGTTAACTACGCAACCTAGAGCTCTGATACCAAATGTAACGGCCCGCCCCGCATCAACCGACATTTCCTCCAAAGGTGCGCTGTACACATGTCCAGTTAGCACGGAACAGTCGTCGGAAGAAAAGAAAAAAAACAAAGAATCAACAAAGAACCTGTAGAATGTCTCACAGTGCATGGAACAAAATATAATAACAACATACTTGACATAAAACAGGTGAAACAGTGCATAAGCTGAAAACAAACTATCATAGCAGTGGAAAATCCAAATACAGCTTATGATCCAAAGCCAACATTATTACAACTTTTAAAACTGTCTCAAAAAGCAAAGCAAGAAAAGTACACTACTAATGCCCAAAGTAGTGACCACCAACGACACAGGGAGAATATCTATATATATCATACGTGGGAGCCTCCTGCTCGTCTTCAGATCAGCTACCCGTGCATCACCAGTTAACCTGTCTCTAGTCTGCTCGTGAGAGCACCTAGAGTAATACGAAGAGATATAAAACTCTGGGACAGACAAAAAGTCCGGTATGAGCGATAAGCAGCTAAACAGAACAATAACAGGTATACTAAACCTAGACCTGCAACCAAAGAGTTAGCAATACATATTGTACAACACTCTAAGGTGCCACTAACATATGGTGTACTAGCGTACGGTGGTGGGGGTGTGCATGTCATTGTGATGGCAACAAATCAAACATAGCAACCATCCTCACATCTCTCACTCATTGCATAAAACATAAGATATTCACCACTTCGATCACCCAATACATTGCTATGATCACTTTTCCCCATGAAGTCACAACGGCTTCACTGCACTAATCCATAGCCACTAATCCTTCGCTATGTTCACTTTGCCCCATGGAGACGTGCACATCCCACTGCACTGGCTCATAGCCTTACTAATCCTTTACTATGTCCACTCTGCCCCATGGAGTCACAATGGCTCCACTGCACTGGCTCATAGTATTACTACGATCACTTTGCCTCTCGAGTCGCGGGGACTCTACTGCACTGATACGTAGTCCTGCTACGATCACTTTGCCCCTCGAGTCATAATGACTCTACTGCACTGATACGTAGCCCATCATCCCTTTTCAATGGTGAATCGAAGTTATGAACGTCGACAACTCCTTAGCACACGTCCCGCAGCAAAGCCCAACCATGAAGTGAAATCATTGGTTCCCAACTGGATCCTGAGCTCTAACTTCCATTTGGACTAACTTTGCATCTCGGGTTTTTGGTCATCACTGGATTGGTTCGGTTCTCAGCTCTTCTTCTCTGTCGGTTCGGATCGGTCTCTTCCAAGTGCTCCGGGTCGGATCGTAGCCTCCAAACCCCTTCGTAGTACATTGGTTCGGTTCGGGTGCTCTCCGGCGGGTCGGGTCGGGTAGATGCATCTTGGTTCGGTTCGGTGTACACTTGCTCCATCGGTTCGGTTCGGGTTCCTGGTCTCCGATCCGATCCACTTCCCCTTCCTCTTCCGTTCTGATCCCCTTCTCTTCCCTTTAGTTGATCCGACTCCCCCTTCTTAAGCTCGATCCGATCCCAGTTCAACCATTGTGGCCTTCCTTTTTGCCATACTTTATCTCGTGCTAAGCCTCGGTTCGGTTGGGTGATCCCTTGCCCAGTCCACTATCCGGTCCAAGCCCATCCCTCCGACCCGATCCGAAAACCTGCACCATTTTTCTACAACTTTTCCAGCGAGTGTTTTACGCCATTCGACGATGTTTTCAACCATTCTATATATTCTAATCAATCACAAAGCATACCATACAGTCATAGAAATAAGTAGAAGTGACATCAAACACTAAAACATAAATATGATAGGTTAAAATGGATCAAACATAGCCAAAACCCCATATTTTCCCTTAAGCATGTTCAAGCATAATTAATGATAGGATTAGCAAAACTAAACCAAATTAACCCAAATTCATATCAGAGGTCTAAAACATCATTTAAGAATTTATAAGTATTTTTCCAGATTTTTATCATGTTTAAATTCGCTAATTAACACTAATTACCCTTAATTAACCATAATTAGTGAGGAACTATGCAAATCACTCACCTTAGCCACAAATAAACCTTAGATCAGAAATAAATCTCTGATATGGCACGGATACCAATGCTAAACAGCAACTCTAATCTTGATTTGGTGAAGATCTCCCTTGATTTGATGTTGCTAAGCTTAATCTTTGATTAGAAAGTGATTTGGAGGTGCTTTAGAGGTTGGAGGCCATTTTTAGGGTTTCTAAGAGGTAAGTGGAGGCTAGAAAACTGAAATAGAATGAAACCCTAACCCTTTTCAGCCCCCCCCCCCACATTACCCTAATCCCGAAATGGGTTATGGGCCCATTCACTAATCATCTTATTTGGCTCGGTTAAACAGTTTTTCACCTTCCAAACCTTATTTCAGCCATTTCTCCCAAACGGTAAGTCTGTTTTCCACATGTGACCACTCTACAGAAAGGTAAACCATCATCCGAAGCTAATGGAAGTGGTTTTGAGGTCAAAACTTCTTTCCAATCAAAAGTTATGGCCGAAACAATATCAGCTAGGGGCAAAATGGTCATTTAAAAATTGGCAAAAATCATGAACATGGGAAATGACCCCAATGGTCATTTCCCAAAGCCACATGACCATACGACTTCATATAAGAAAGAAATAAATATTCTACGATCCTCCGATATGTAGAATACGGGTTGTTACAGTTTTAGTCATCGGCTTCTTGCTCCAGAATTTGTCCAGTCGTCTGTCGTAACTGTCATAATAAAATAGCACAATAAATTGGAAAAAAACAATTTAATTCTCTTTTTTGCTGCCATTAATGAATCTGTAATAATATCAGCTTGAACCATCTATAAAAGACCAATAAAGAAATAAGGAACTAGGCATTTTTTTCCAATTTTATGCTATAAATGATACAAACATCGTATCCAATATGAAACTCATATGTGATCTCTTAAAACTTCACCTTCCCTTGGTTAAGAAAAGCACATACTTGATCAGCCATTATCAAGAATTGGCATAGAATCATCCTTTCTAAAATCACAGATACTTAGGTTTCCAACAATGGCATCTGCCTAATTCATTTAAATAAAAAATATGTTAAAAAAGGGAATTCGCTTCTATAGATAAAGATATTCACATTACACAGTACCATAGCTTCGGCTAGGGCCACTGCCAAATCCTTGGCTTCTCTCTTCGAATTTCTCTCTCATCGATATTCGCACTCTAAAGCAAAATCCAAATGGTTGCCCTTCGGTATTGTGATTTTAAAACAATAAAATAATATTATAGTATTTCAAAATAGATGGAGTGTATCATGACAGTGAAATCATATCCTATATCAGATAAAATCTGTTTACGAAAAGAAGATAAAGAACCTAGTATTAACTGCCAAAAAAAAGGAGCAAAAACATTAGTAAAGGAACCAAAAATATAACATGTTGAATTTCAAAGCTAGAGGAAAATTTTGACATTGAAAGGTGAAACTGATCTGTACAAACCATCAGAGAAGCCGATTTTTTTGATTTTTTGCTTTACTCAAACCATCAGAGAACCTTTAGACATAAACCATCAGAGATGCTGATTTTTTGCTTTACTCAAACCCCCAATATCCTCAGGACCATCCCTGATCTGTACAAAATCCTGCTATTCCAATGTGTGCATCGGGTTCATTCAAACTAACAAAAAAAACTATGTTCAAGATCTCAGAATTTTTTATCTTTAACTAGAAAAAGCAGTTGATCTTTGCATAAATTATTAGTGAAACCAAAAAATCGTGTATTTTAAAACAATGATACTTGGTTTAATGGAAGCTCAACATAATCGTAGATCTGGCAAATCAGATGGTAAATAGGACACTTGATCGTATGCAGGTTAGGTTTTGGAAGGTGGGTTGTTTTGATGAATCAGATTCAAACTGGATACTGGAATTGTGGAGAAGCAAAAAAAAAACAAGGAGAAGTAGGAAAAATGAGAAGAAATTGGGAAATGAGAAGGAACAACGATGGAGAGAAATAGAAATACGAGGGGAACATGCATTTTTTTGGCCAATTATGTAAAAAAAGTAATTATCTTTACTGATAATTGTTATCAAATATCCTTAAAAATAGGATCTAATCTATATATGTTATCAAATTTTCTTCAACGTAGGATTTAATTAACAAGCTTTATTTACAAATTCAAAACTTCTTTCTACGTATATTTTCAAATCTTAATATCTCTTAAAAATAAGATTTAATATCAAATCCATAAATTAATATCTCTTAAATACATGATATAAAATTTAGTTTTCTTTACAAATTCAAAACATATGTATACAATAACTTAAAAATATGATATAACAATTAAACTTTATTTACTAATTAAAAACGTTCATCTAAAAATATTATCAAAGCTTATTACTTAAAAATAGATCTAAAGAGTAAACTTTCTTTACAAAATTAATTTAACGTGATTTTATTAAATCTTAATATATATCACTAAAATGTAGGATTTGACATATAAAAAAGTTCATTTAACAATATTATCAAATCTTAATATGTATATATATATATCACTTAAAATTAGGATCTGACAAATAATCTTAATTTATAAATTCATTTTTCATTATATAATAATAGAAATAGTGATTCAAACATTAAAAATAATAGATATTGAAACTTAGATATAAAAAATAAAATCACATGATTTTAACATAAAAATATAAATGTAAATCATTTTGTTTATTTATTAGTAGTTGTAATATGTTTGGTGTCAACGTGAACTACCAAAAATGTGCCTCCGTAGATATTATGAAATCTCCTTAAAAATAGGACCTAATCTATATATGTTATCAAATTTCCTTCAACGTAGGATCAAATTTATAAGCTTTATTTACAAATTCAAAACTTCTTTCTACGTATATTTTCAAATCTTAATATTCTTTAAAAGCGGGATCTAATATCAAATCTCGAAATTAATATCTCTTAAATACATGATATAAAATGTAGGTTTCTTTACAAATTCAAAACATATTTATACAATAACTTAAAAATATGATATAACAATTAAACTTTATTTACTAATTAAAAATGTTCTTCTAAAAATATTATCAAAACCTATTACTTAAAAATAGATCTAAGGAGTAAATTTTCTTTGTAAAATAACGCGATTTTATTAAATCTTAATATATATCACTAAAATATAGGATATGACATATAAAAATGTTGATTTAACAGTACTATCAAATCTTAATATATATCACTTAAAATTAGTATCTAACAAATAAACTTAATTTACAGATTCAATTTTCATCATATAATAATAGAAATAGTGATTCAAACTTTAAAAATAATAGATAATGAAACTTAGATATAAAAAAAATAAAATCACATGATTTTAACATAAAAATGTATATGTAAATCATTTTATTTATTTATTAATAGTTGTAATATGTTTGATGTCACATTTTTTTGGTGTCAATGTGAACTACCAAAAATGTACCTCCATAGATATTACAAATCTCTTTAAAAATAGTACCTAATCTATATATGTTATCAAATTTCCTTCAACGTAGGATCTAATTAATAAGATTTATTTACAAATTTAAAACTCCTTTATATGTATATTTTCAAATCTTAATATTCCTTAAAAGTAGCATTTAATATCTAGTCTAGGAATTAATATCTCTTAAATACATGATATAAAATTTAGTTTTCTTTACAAATTCAAAACATATTTATAAAATAACTTAAAAATATGATATAACAATTAAACTTTATTTACTAATTAAAATCATTTATCTAAAAATATTATCAAATCTTATTACTTAAAAATAGATCTAAAGAGTAAACTTTTTTTGCAAAATTAATTTTAACGTGATTTTGTTAATATATATCACTAAAATATTGGATCTGACATATAAAAACGTTCATTTAACAATATTATCAAATCTTAATATATATCACTTAAAATTAGGATCTAACAAATAAACTTAATTTACAAATTCATTTTTCATTATACAATAATAGAAATAGCGATTCAAACTTTGAAAATAATAGACATTGAAACTTATATATAAAAATAAAATCACATGATTTTAACTTAAAAATATATATAAATTGTTTTATTTATTTATTAATAGTTGTAATATGTTTGGTGTCACACTTTTTTGGTGTCAACGTGAACTATAAAAAACGAGCGTCACGGCACGCGCTTCGCGCGTGGTGTTGACACGCGATTCGCATGTGGATTATTGTTACTCAGATATATAGAATGGGTACCTAGCAAACCTTTCATAGCCGGTTAAATGTTATAGCCTATGGTCAAACAAATGTGCATGCACCCATACCCAAACTATTGGGCTACAAAACTTAAGCTACAGGACTATTTGTGTCCTTATTAGTAAAGATGTACCTCTATAGATATTATCAAATCTCCTTAAAAATAGTTTTTAAGACCTAATCTATATATGTTATCAAAATTCCTTAAACGTAGGATCTAGTTAATAAGCTTTATTTACAAATTCCAAACTCCTATCAATGTATATTTTCAAACCTTAATGTTCCTTAAAAGTGGTATCTAATATCAAATCTACGAATTAATATCTCTTAAATACATTATATAAAATTTAGTTTTCTTTACACATTCAAAACATATTTATAAAATAACTTAAAAATATGATATAACAATTAAACTTTGTTTATTAATTAAAAAACGTTCACCTAAAAATATTATCAAAGCTTATTACTTAAAAATAGATCTAAGGAGTAAACTTTCTTTGCAAAATTAATTTTAACACAATTTTATAAAATCTTAATATATATCACTAAAATATAGGATCTGACATACAAAAACCTTCATTTAATAATATTACAAATGTTAATATATATCACTTAAAATTAGTATCTAACAGACAAACATAATTTATAAATTCATTTCATTATTATATAATAATAGAAATAGTGATTCAAACTTTAAAAATAATAGATATTGAAACTTTGATATAAAAAATAAAAGCACATGATTTTAACATAAAATGTATATGTTAATCATTTTATTTATTTATTAATAGTTGTAATATGTTTGGTGTAACACATTTTTGATTTCAACGTGAACTGCCAAAAATGTACCTCCGTAGATGTAACAACCCGAAAATCTGGGCCAGTTTAAAATTTTTATTTTGGCAATTTTAGCGAATTTTGAACATTTAAAATGAATTATTTTAAATAATATCAACGAGAAATTTATTTTGAATAGAATTAGAACGTATATATTATATATGCCGTCGTTAGAATATAAATATTTATATATAATTATAAAATAGAATTGAAAATGGCGCGGTAGTTCGATAATTTGATTTCAATCTTCAATTGAATGTACCGGGTGCAAAACAATCCAGATTTTAGCGAAACCAAAAATAATAGGATCTAATTGATAATATCTTTCCAACGAATCCGAAAAATCGAAATTTCATAGCGGGAATCAAAAGATATGTCCAGTTGAAAATTCTGAATAGTCGCTATGGAATTCAGGCCCTTAAAAATGGTAATTTTGCAAACGACCTCGGATTTCGACGAAACCACTTTTGTTGGGTCCGTGATGTCAAATTATTGCTAGGTTTCAAATTTCATAATTTTTCGAATCAATATGTGAGCGTGGCAAAGGAAAACGCGTTTGACCAATTTTAGTTGATTTTAATCGACTGGAAAATGGCCATTTTTCCAACGGTCTCAGAATTCGACGAAACTAGTTTTGTTAGGACCGTATCGTCAATACGAAGCTAGAAAATATTGTTCTGCAATTTTTAGAGTTCGTATGTGACCCCGGTAAATTGAAATGCGCGTTCAAATTCAATATATAGAGTTATACGTTGATTTTGACGAAAACTGATCGAAACAATCGAATCAGCCTACAATACATATCCCATTGTGTTCGAAATGGGGGTAAAACGCTATGGACGACAGGCGTTGGGCCTCGTTTCGAGGTCGTATGTAAAAGTCAACCTTTTTTAAATTAAATAATTAAAATAAAAATATTCTCTCTCTCCCTCCCCTTCAAAACCGCTGCCCCCCTTCGTTCAATCAGATTCAACAGGAAGAAAAAAAGAAAAAAAAATAGAAACCTAAATCGAATCGCGCGCCGCCAGGGGGAGCACCACCGCACCCCGTCGCCCCCGTGCCCGCCCTCGTCGCCGCCGTCCAAGGATGTCGCCGCCCCTCCGATGAACTTTGCCTCTCTCCCCATCGTTCTCCTTCCACCCCAACCCCGCTGCTACCCCCAATTCGAAGCCCCCTCGAACCTTAGCGCGCCTCAACCCCCGAACCACCCTGAATCCACTCGCTACCACCTCCAGACTTCACCGCCGGCCACCCGAGGCCGCGACTCCAGTAGCCCTACCACCTGCGACGCTCCAGACAAACAGAGTGAGTTTTTTTATTTATTATTTATTTATTCTTATTTTATATTTATTTTAAATCCGATTTTAAAGTATATGGTTTCTACTCATATGAGGGATAGGAAATCTTTTTTTTATTTATGTGGCGAACAAAAGAAATGATTTTTATTCGACAAAAGATAAGATTTTTATTCGACGAAATCTATATTTTTGAAAAACGAAATCTATATTTTTGAAAGGCGAAATCTGTATTTTTGAAAGGCGAAATCTATATATATAAAAAGAGCCATATTTTTTAGAGTTGATATTTTTATAAGTGAAAGGAATTGGTATCAAAAATTCGATTTTTATATATTGAATAGCGAAGTAAAAATTCGATTTTTATATATTGAAAAGCGAAGTAAAAATTCGATTTTTATATATTGGACAGCGAAGTAAAAATTCGATTTTTATATATTGGACAGCGAAGTAAAAATTCGATTTTTATATATTGAACAGCGAAGTAAAAATTCGATTTTTATATATTGAATAACGAAGTAAAAATTCGATTTTTATATATTGAACAGCGAAGTAAAAATTCGATTTTTATATATTGAACAGCGAAATAAAAATTCGATTTTTATATATTGAACAGCGAAGTAAAAATTCGATTTTTATATATTGAACAGCGAAGTAAAAATTCGATTTTTATATATTGAACAGCGAAGTAAAAATTCGATTTTTATATATTGAACAGCGAAGTAAAAATTCGATTTTTATATATTGAACAGCGAAGTAAAAATTCGATTTTTATATATTGAACAGCGAAGTAAAAATTCGATTTTTATATATTGAACAGCGAAGTAA
This sequence comes from Allium sativum, assembly GCA_030737875.1. NCBI lineage: Eukaryota > Viridiplantae > Streptophyta > Magnoliopsida > Asparagales > Amaryllidaceae > Allium > Allium sativum. Next base: position 655,051,193 of record CM060919.1, on the reverse strand, counting down.
AAATTCGATTTTTATATATTTAAAAAATTCGATTTTTATATATTGAATAGCGAAGTAAAAATTCGATTTTTATATGTTGAATAGTGAAGTAAAAATTCGATTTTTATATATTGAATAGCGAGGTAAAAATTCGATTTTTACATATGTAGAGAATACGGGCAACGAAGGTGACAAAAAGGCGAGAACGACGAAGATTTCTATAAATGAAGAGTCGTGGAATGGGGATAGTTATCGGTGAGAATTTCTCACTCTTCAATTTCTTTTCTAGTTATATATATATACTAGGATGCAGACGGTGTTTAGTAGCACCCGACACCCGTCATCCACAGACCATGGATGGCTTGTTTGTTTAATTGTTTGGTTGTGTAGTTGGTTAGATTATTTAGGTTGAATTGAATTGTTTGGTGAAATGAAATTGATTTGATTGATGTGTGAATGGCGTGGGCCTTCACTAGACCGGGGATAAGGCTAGGCCTTGTCCCGTTTCTAGTATCGTGTCGTTATGCCGCCGAAATTTTCTAAAATAAGTTAGAAAAATAAAAATATCATTTTTATTTTGTAAATGAACTAAATAAAAATTCATGTGTTAAAATAAAATGTTTTATCGTTAAAAATATAATTTTTAACGTGAATATGAGTAAATAAATATTCATTTACAAACCAGACGGTTTGTTTATGTACACCTATTTGAATGACATTGATTGGGACGATAAATTTTACACATCGCCCAACTGCACAAATAAAATCTGTGTTTGTTGATTTGAAACCCCACACGGGTGTTGGGATGAAATTGAATTTCACTCATCCTGATTGATTAAATATGTCGATCGATGGATCGACAGGCTGTTATAAGCGTTAGATATCTATATTTGATGCTTATACAATGTAGTGCACTTTGGATGATGGTTAACTATGTATCGTTGCTATTATATACATGTGTTGAATGGAATCCATATAATTAACTTTATATGGTAATTGATTGGGCCTCATTCCAATTTAGAAGGTAAAGAATATTATAAAATAAAGGTTTATGTTTTGACTGTACTCATTCGTTGAGATTAGTCATGTGTTGAACGAAATATTTTAACAATAAGATTTACATCTTTATCATATATAAAATATATTAAATAACAAAAAGAGTCACACGTGGACAGTACTCATTCGTTGAGATTAGTTGTGTGTTGACGAAATATTTATTCACATATTGAATAGAATAAATATTCATTTGTTGAATAGAATAACGGAATTATTGAAATATATAAAGCCGTGTTGATTAGAGATGCGCTATTTTGACGCGAACGATATTTATATCGATTATATTCGTTTTTATATTTGAAATGAATTTGAATCGAATAGAAAACCAATTTGAATTGAATTGAATAGAAAACCAATTTGAATTGAATTGAATAGAAAACCAATTTGAATTGAATTAAATAGAAAACCAATTTGAATTGAATCGAATAGAAAACCAATTTGAATTGAATCGAATAGAAAACCAATTTGAATTGAATTGAATAGAAAACCAATTTGAATTGAATCGAATAGAAAACCAATTTGAATTGAATCGAATAGAAAACCAATTTGAATTGAATTGAATAGAAATCCAATTTGAATTTGAATCGAATAGAAAACGAAATGAATTGAATCGAATAGAAAACCAATTTGAATTGAATTGAATTGAAAATGAATTCGAATTGAATTGAAAACGAATTCGAATCGAATAGAAAATGAATTCGAATTGAATTGAAACCGAATTGAAATGAATTCAAATTGAATTGAAATTTGAATTGAATAGAAATGAATTTTAAAACGAATTTATAAGGAAGAATTCAATTTTGATTTGAATTGAAATGGAAGTTGAAATTGTTTTTGAAACGAATTTAAACCTATTTATAAAATTCGTTTTAAATAGAAATCGATGAAATACATATTATATATATTATATATATAATATAATGGCCTGAATAGAACGCGCTGCGCCTTGGCAGTTCGTGAATTTCGACCATTTATTTCAAACGGACATTACGGGAGATCCGACCGTCGGATTCTCTTAAAACCGGAACCTGTGGGTACGTATCGAAAAGAGATTTCTAACGAATATTAGAAATTTAAAATATAACGGTTGGATTTGGAGATACGTCCAAATCAAATTTGAAAAAGGTCGCTGTAAGTGCAGTTCGATGGCTGTTGATGGAAATCAACTGTACGGGCCTTGATAAAATTATTAAAATTAGTAATAATTTGTGTAAAATCATAAGAAATGATTTGGAAAAAATTGGGATGAAAAACTCCATATTTGAAAAGATAAAAATAGATTTTTATCGAAATGAACTAGTTTTGAACTAAAATTAAACCCGTTTATTTTTAAATAAATAAAATGGATTTGGAATGGGTTTTAAACAGAATTGATTTGTGGGTTTATCGTGAACGGTGTTTTAAATAACATTTGTTCTTTAACCCGATAATAAATAGATTATGATTTGGGTTTATCGTGAACTGTGTTTTAAATAAAATTAGTTCTTTAACCCAGTAAAAGGAGTTTTAATGAATCTACAATTAGATTGAAATGTGAATTGATAATCTAAATTATCAAATATATAGAATGAGCGAGAATGGAGTATCACCAGTTTTGCTCCAAAGCGGTAGTTAAATCTTTAATTAGATTTGAACGTGAAATGGTAATTAATTTTACCGATAACACCGTGGTATTAGATATGGAGTATTACCAGTTTTGCTTCATGGGATGTATAGGTTGGGATTGGGAAATAAAATAAATAATTACTTCGGTGTGGTTCGCTAATCTCGACTAGTTTAGAAAACCATAATTTGGTTTGAAAAGACATCCAAAGGAAGATTAAAGGATAAATTTTAAAGAATTTATCTTGGATAAAATTAATGGGAACCTTTCCCTGAGAATATGAATTGGAATGAGGCGTATGTTGTGTTTGTGTAATGTTTTTAATATACGCGGGTCGTTCGGAAAGTCCGGGTTTATACCCATTCTGAATAACCGATTCGACGATATGTCGAAGATGAAGACGGTGGTTGAAGACCGGAAGTCTTCACATCGTTTGGGTGATTACTGATGATCTTGATTGGGCTGTACACCCAAGATGAGGGAATCAGTTGGTTGTCGTCCAGACGTACTTGGAGATGGATGGATATGCGAGGAAAGTGCCTCCGGTTTCGTTCAGACCCAGAACGAACTTGTAAATGGATTGTGTGTCTGACATTGGATTTTATTCTATGTTGATTGATTTCTGTTAAATATATATCTGTTTGGCGGCGGAGAATTTATTCTCTTGCATAACGCCCTTCTCTGAGACCTACGAGCTTAGAGGTTATATATCGATAGATATCAATCGCATGGCATGAATTGCCTGTGTGGCACGCTGAGTTGCATGGATCAAGGCTTCTGTTGAAAAGCAAAGTCTTGTGGTTGATGATCAAAGCACGGCCTTTGTGGCGTAGCTTTGTGTATAACGTGAATTCGCGAGCCTCACACCTCGGTATGAGTTAAAAACGGGATACGGACTACAGGGAGAGCACGACGTTTCTTTCTAGCTATGGTGGTGTCAGTGACTTACCAGCCCTGACATTTATATACTTTTCACCTATGTGGTTTTTGGATGAGGCGCCTCGATTTTAGGTCTGTAAGGACCGGGAAACGTGTGTTCAGGAATTGCCAATCCTCTAACGTAAGTGAGGACCGGCCCTGAAGATCCAGGGTTGCCCAGAGTGCGTAGCCCTTAGACATTTGCTAGAGTGTCTTGAAAGCGGAGAGGAGCTTGCCCCTTGCCTCGACTCATGACGGAAATCCAATTTCTAATACGTGTATTTCGGCTTTATTTGTAGAGCCTAGTATGGCGACATAGTGGTATGGGGCACTTATGCCGTCTATGATTTATATTTATGATTGAAAATGTTTTGACACTATACACTTATTATAGTATCAAATGATTTGTTTTAAAACGTACCAAGCATGTTTGGCTGTATAAGGTATAACCCTATCCTCCGGCTTGCGTTGCATTGTGTGATGGGACCTGGGTCTTATAATAGCTTCATTTTTCGAAAAAGCATTGCGTTGTTTATTCTTTGCACTGGTATTCTTGGGAGGAAACCCGTTTCGTGTTATACGGCGTGGTCCCTTGAATTACTCTCTTTTAAAGAAAAGCTTTAAATAACTGTTTTAGTTTTCACACCAGTCCCGTGAATGACCTGGAGTTTATTGTTTTAACCTAAACTCTAGGTGTCCCTATTTTCTACACGGGCAGCTAGTAGTTTTGGTTTTGCAGATTTATATTCACAGGATCCTGGTTTACAGCTGGAATGATATCCGGAAAGCTCTGTATCCGTATATCACCTTCAGTTGTGCTTTGTATTATTTTCCGCTGCTATGTAATTTATTGTAATCTCTGATAATTATCGAATGTAATTTATTCAATTATACTCTGTATATTCTTGTATCTGATGGAATTGTTGTAATAACAATGAAATGTTCTTCTGTTTGTGTTCTGATTTGTCCTGTTCTCAAAACGATTAGGGGTTTCGAACGGTCTAGATCGGTTTAACGACTGATTCGGATCGAGCGAAATTCGCGGCCGTCACATTTTGTATCAGAGCTTTGGTTTACAGAGCTCGAGAACAAGACACATTAGAACCGTACGAAAGAATTCATTAGATATTGGATTAGTAATATCCAATTAGAATGACTCGTTAGAGATAGGATCAGTATTATCCTAGAACGAGTGTGAAGAGTATATTTTTCAAATGAAAACAATTTTGTTTTGAAAATTTAAATCAATTCTACGTATTTGATTATTTATTTATTTTGAATATGGACAATCTGATATATAAATTTTTTGCATATACGCGTCATGAACGTATATTCGATGTTTTAATATACTGGAAAGATATAGGATTACACTCTAGTCGCTCGGAGATGATTTTGATGATGGAGCTCCATCACCAAAATTTATGTTCGTGTTTCGATGGTTTGATATCTATATATCTCCATTAGACTGGTGTGAGAACCAAAACTAATATAGCTAGAATACATTGTTGTGAATTGGCATCAAAAACATGATTTTTGTATATGTATCAAAATTATGAATTTGAAACTCTAATTCACTAATTGATTGATGTTTGTGTTGTTTGTTTATTTGTTTGATAATTTTGAACCATTTAGCCTAATAGAGTCAAATATTGAAAATTATTGAAAATTTGTCGCATTTGCTTGCATATACATATACTTACATTGAACAGGTCATAGCAAGGAGGCTAGAGCAGAGAATAAAATTTGTTTGCCCGACAAGTAGGTACATGTTTACTATATAATTTACTGTTTTGTTTGGGTGATGATGATTTTATGAGCCTATTGGCTAGCCGCTTGGCTTTTTCTTTTTCTTTTTGAGATCAAAAGACCTATATGGCAATTTCGGGATTTTCCCGTGGCTCCCGGTGCAGGGGAGGTTATGGCGAAATTTTTCGAAAATTTAGGGTGTTAGCCAAATTTTTGAAAATTTAAAATTCTCAGAAACTGAAAAGTTGGAGAATGGAAGCCAGATCGAACGTAGAGTTGATTAATCAAACCACTTTCGACTTTGTTCCTTTTCGGGGACGTAAAGTTTTAAGTGGGGGAGATTGTAACAACCCGAAAATCTGGGCCAGTTTAAAATTTTAATTTTGGCAATTTTAGCGAATTTTGAACATTTAAAATGAATTATTTTAAATAATATCGATGAGAAATTTATTTTGAATAGAATTAGAACGTATATATTATATACGCCGTTGTTAGAATATAAATATTTATATATAATTATAAAATAGAATTGAAAATTGCGCGGTAGTTCGATAATTTGATTTCAAACTTCAATTGAATGTACCGGGTGCAAAACAATCCGGATTTTAGCAAAACCAAAAATAATAGGATCTAATTGATAATATCTTTCCAACGAATCCGAAAAATCGAAATTTCATAGCGGGAATCAAAAGATATGTCCAGTTGAAAATTCTGAATAGTCGCTATGGAATTCAGGCCCTTAAAAATGGGAATTTTGCAAACGACCTCGGATTTCGACGAAACCACTTTTGTTGGGTCCGTGATGTCAAATTATTGCTAGGTTTCAAATTTCATAATTTTTCGAATCAATATGTGAGTGTGGCAAAGGAAAACGCGTTTGACCAGTTTCAGTTGATTTTAATCGACTGGAAAATGGCCATTTTTTCAACGGTCTCAGAATTCGACGAAACTAGTTTTGTTAGGACCGTATCGTCAATACGAAGCTAGAAAATATTTTTCTGCAGTTTTTAGAGTTAGTATGTGACCCCGGTAAATTGAAATGCGCGTTCAAATTCAATATATAGAGTTATACGTTGATTTTGACGAAAACTGATCGAAACAATCGAATCAGCCTACAATACATATCCCATTGTGTTCAGAATGGGGGTAAAACGCTATGGACGACAGGCGGTGGGCCTCGTTTCGAGGTCGTATGTAAAAGTCAACCTTTTTGAAATTAAATAATTAAAATAAAAATATTCTCTCTCCCACCCCTTCAAAACCACTGGCCCCCCTTCGTTCAATCAGATTCAACAGGAAGAAAAAAAAAGAAAAAAAAAGAAACCTAAATCGAATCGCGCGCCGCCAGGGGGAGCACCACCGCACCCCGTCGCCCTCGTGCCCGCCCTCGTCGCCGCCGTCCAAGGATGTCGCCGCCCCTCCGATGAACTTCGCCTCTCTCCCCATTGTTCTCCTTCCACCCCAACCCCGCTGCTACCCCCAATTCGAAGCCCCCTCGAACCTTAGCGCGCCTCAACCCCCGAGACGCCCTGAATCCACTCGCTACCACCTCCAGACTTCACCGCCGGCCACCCGAGGTCGCGACTCCAGTAGCCCTACCACCTGCGACGCTCCAGACAAACAGAGTGAGTTTTTTTATTTATTATTTATTTATTCTTATTTTATATTTATTTTAAATCCGATTTTAAAGTATATGGTTTCTACTCATATGAGGGATAGGAAATCTTTTTTTTATTTATGTGGCGAACAAAAGAAATGATTTTTATTTGACAAAAGATAAGATTTTTATTCGACGAAATCTATATTTTTGAAAAACGAAATCTATATTTTTGAAAGGCGAAATCTGTATTTTTGAAAGGCGAAATCTATATATATAAAAAGAGCCATATTTTTTAGAGTTGATATTTTTATAAGTGAAAGGAATTGGTATCAAAAATTTGATTTTTATATATTGAATAGCGAAGTAAAAATTCGATTTTAATATATTGAATAGCAAAGTAAAAATTCGATTTTTATATATTGAATAGCGAAGTAAAATTTCGATTTTTATATATTGGATAGCGAAGTAAAAATTCGATTTTTATATATTGGATAGCGAAGTAAAAATTCGATTTTTATATATTGAATAGCGAAGTAAAAATTCGATTTTTATATATTGAATAGCAAAGTAAAAATTCGATTTTTATATATTGAACAGCGAAATAAAAATTCGATTTTTATATATTGAACAGCGAAATAAAAATTCGATTTTTATATATTGAACAGCGAAGTAAAAATTCGATTTTTATATATTGAACAGCGAAGTAAAAATTCGATTTTTATATATTGAACAGCGAAGTAAAAATTCGATTTTTATATATTGAACAGCGAAGTAAAAATTCGATTTTTATATATTGAACAGCGAAGTAAAAATTCGATTTTTATATATTGAACAGCGAAGTAAAAATTCGATTTTTATATATTGAACAGCGAAGTAAAAATTCGATTTTTATATATTGAACAGCGAAGTAAAAATTCGATTTTTATATATTGAACAGCGAAGTAAAAATTCGATTATTATATGTTGAACAGCGAAGTAAAAATTCGATTATTATATGTTGAACAGCGAAGTAAAAATTCGATTATTATATGTTGAATAGCGAAGTAAAAATTCGATTATTATATGTTGAATAGCGAAGTAAAAATTCGATTTTTATATGTTGAATAGTGAAGTAAAAATTCGATTTTTATATATTGAATAGCGAGGTAAAAATTCGATTTTTACATATGTAGAGAATACGGGCAACGAAGGTGACAAAAAGGCGAGAACGACGAAGATTTCTATAAATGAAGAGTCGTGGAATGGGGATAGCTATCGGTGAGAATTTCTCACTCTTCAATTTCTTTTCTAGTTATATATATATACTAGGATGCAGACGGTGTTTAGTAGCACCCGACACCCGTCATCCACAGACCATGGATGGCTTGTTTGTTTAATTGTTTGGTTGTGTAGTTGGTTAGATTATTTGGGTTGAATTGAATTGTTTGGTGAAATGAAATTGATTTGATTGATGTGTGAATGGCGTGGGCCTTCACTAGACCGGGGATAAGGCTAGGCCTTGTCCCGTTTCTAGTATCGTGTCGTTATGCCGCCGAAATTTTCTAAAATAAGTTAGAAAAATAAAAATATCATTTTTATTTTGTAAATGAACTAAATAAAAATTCATGTGTTAAAATAAAATGTTTTATCGTTAAAAATATAATTTTTAACGTGAATGTGAGTAAATAAATATTCATTTACAAACCGGACGGTTTGTTTATGTACACCTATTTGAATGACATTGACTGGGATGATAAATTTTACACATCGCCCAACTGCACAAATAAAATCTGTGTTTGTTGATTTGAAACCCCACACGGGTGTTGGGATGAAATTTGAAGTTCACTCATCCTGATTGGTTAAATATGACGATCGATGGATCGACAGGCTGTTATAAGCGTTAGATATCTATATTTGATGCTTATACAGTGTAGTGCACTTTGGATGATGGTTGACTATGTATCGTTGCAATTATATACATGTGTTGAATGGAATCCATATAATTAACTTTATATGGTAATTGATTTGGCCTCATTCCAATTTAGAAGGTAAAGAATATTATAAAATAAAGGTTCATGTGTTGACTGTACTCATTCGTTGAGATTAGTCATGTGTTGAATGAAATATTTTAACAATAAGATTTACATCTTTATCATATATAAAATATATTAAATAACAAAAAGAGTCACACGTGGACAGTACTCATTCGTTGAGATTAGTCGTGTGTTGACGAAATATTTATTCACATATTGAATAGAATAAATATTCATTTGTTGAATAGAATAACGGAATTATTGAAATATATAAAGCCATGTTGATTAGAGATGCGCTATTTTGACGCGAACGATATTTATATCGATTATATTCGTTTTTATATTTGAAATGAATTTGAATCGAATAGAAAACCAATTTGAATTGAATTGAATAGAAAACCAATTTGAATTGAATTGAATAGAAAACCAATTTGAATTGAATCGAATAGAAAACCAATTTGAATTGAATCGAATAGAAAACCAATTTGAATTGAATTGAATAGAAAACCAATTTGAATTGAATTGAATAGAAAACCAATTTGAATTGAATTGAATAGAAAACCAATTTGAATTGAATTGAATAGAAAACCAATTTGAATTTGAATCGAATAGAAAACGAAATGAATTGAATCGAATAGAAAACCAATTTGAATTGAATTGAATTGAAAACGTATTCGAATCGAATAGAAAACGAATTCGAATTGAATTGAAATCGAATTGAAATGAATTCAAATTGAATTGAAATTTGAATTGAATAGAAATGAATTTTAAAACGAATTTATAAGGAAGAATTCAATTTTGATTTGAATTGAAATGGAAGTTGAAATTGTTTTTGAAACGAATTTAAACCTATTTATAAAATTCGTTTTAAATAGAAATCGACGAAATATATATTATATATATTATATATATAATATAATGGCCTGAATAGAACGCGCCGCGGCAGTTCGTGAATTTCGACCATTTATTTCAAACGGACATTACGGGAGATCCGACCGTCGGATTCTCCTAAAACTGGAACCGTTGGGTTCGTATCGAAAAGAGCTTTCTAACGAATATTAGAAATTTAAAATCTAACAGTTGGATTTGGAGATACGTCCAAATCAAATTTGAAAAAGGTCGGTGTAAGTGCAGTTCGATGGCCGTTGATGGAAATCGACTATACGGGCCTTGATAAAATTATTAAAAATAGTAATAATTTGTGTAAAATCATAAGAAATGATTTGGGGAAAATTGGGATGAAAAACTCCATATTTGAAAAGATAAAAATAGTTTTTTATCGAAATGAACTAGTTTTGAACTAAAATTAAACCCGTTTATTTTTAAATAAATAAACTGGATTTGGAATGGGTTTTAAACAGAATTGATTTGTGGGTTTATCGTGAACGGTGTTTTAAATTACATTTGTTCTTTAACCCGATAATTAATAGATTATGATTTGGGTTTATCGTGAACTGTGTTTTAAATAACATTAGTTCTTTAACCCAGTAAAAGGAGTTTTAATGAATCTACAATTAGATTGAAATGTGAATTGATAATCTAAATTATCAAATATAGAGAATGAGCGAGAATGGAGTAACACCAGTTTTGCTCCAAAGCGGTAGTTAAATCTTTAATTAGATTTGAACGTGAAATGGTAATTAATTTTACCGATAACACCGTGGTATTAGATATGGAGTATTACCAGTTTTGCTTCATGGGATGTATAGGTTGGGATTGGGAAATAAAATAAATTATTACTTCGGTGTGGTTCACTAATCTCGACTAGTTTAGAAAACCATAATTTGGTTTGAAAAGACATCCAAAGGAAAATTAAAGGATAAATTTTAAAGAATTTATCTTGGATAAAATTAATGGGAACCTTTCCCTGAGAATATGAATTGGAATGAGGCGTATGTTGTGTTTGTGTAATGTTTTTAATATACGTGGGTCGTTCGGAAAGTCCGGGTTTATACCCATTCTGAATAACCGATTCGACGATATGTCGAAGATGAAGACGGTGGTTGAAGACCGGAAGTCTTCACATCGTTTGGGTGATTACTGATGATCTTGATTGGGCTGTACACCCAAGATGAGGGAATCAGTTGGTTGTCGTCCAGACGTACATAGAGATGGATGGATATGCGAGGAAAGTGCCTCCGGTTTCGTTCAGACCCAGAACGAACTTGTAAATGGATTGTGTGTCTGACATTGGATTTTATTCTGTGTTGATTGATTTCTGTTAAATATATATCTGTTTGGCGGCGGAGAATTTATTCTCTTGCTTAACGCCCTTCTCTGAGACGTACGAGCTTAGAGGTTATATATCGATAGATATCAATCGCACGGCATGAATTGCTTGTGTGGCACGCTGAGTTGCATGGATCAAGGCTTCTGTTGAAAAGAAAAGTCTTGTGGTTGATGATCAAAGCACGGCCTTTGTGGCGTAGCTTTGTGTATAACGTGAATTCGCGAGCCTCACACCTCGGTATGAGTTAAAAACGGGATACGGACTGCAGGGAGAGCACGACGTTTCTTTCTAGCTATGGTGGTGTCAGTGACTTACCAGCCCTGACATTTATATACTTTTCACCTATGTGGTTGTTGGATGAGGCGCCTCGATTTTAGGTCTGTAAGGACCGGGAAATGTGTGTTCAGGAATTGCCAATCCTCTAACGTAAGTGAGGACCGACCCTGAAGATCCAGGGTTGCCCAGAGTGCGTAGCCATGAGACATTTGCTAGAGTGTCTCGAAAGCAGAGAGGAGCTTGCTCCTTGCCTCGACTCATGACGGAAATCCAATTTCCAATACGTGTATTTCAGCTTTATTTGTAGAGCCTAGTATGGCGACATAGTGGTATGGGGCACTTATGCCGTCTATGATTTATATTTATGATTGAAAATGTTTTGACACTATACACTTATTATAGTATCAAATGATTTGTTTTAAAACGTACCAAGCATGTTTGGCTATTATAAGGTAAAACCCTATCCTCCGGATTGCGTTGCATTGTGTGATGGGACCTGGGTCTTATAATAGCTTCATTTTTCGAAAAAGCATTGCGTTGTTTATTCTAAGACTGGTATTCTTGGGAGGAAACCCGTTCCGTGTTATACGGCGTGGTCCCTTGAATTACTCTCTTTTAAAGTAAAGCTTTAAATAACTGTTTTAGTTCTCACACCAGTCACATGACTGACCTGGAGTTTATTGTTTTAACCTAAACTCTGGGTGCCCCTATTTTCTACACGGGCAGCTAGTAGTTTTGGTTTTGCAGATTTATATTCACAGGATCCTGGTTTACAGCTGGAATGATATCCGGAAAGCTCTGTATCCGTATATCACCTTCAGTTGTGCTTTGTATTATTTTCCGCTGCTATGTAATTTATTGTAATCTCTGATAATTATCGAATGTAATTTATTCAATTATACTCTGTATATTCTTGTATCTGATGGAATTGTTGTAATAACAATGAAATGTTCTTCCGTTTGTGTTCTGATTTGTCCTGTTCTCAAAACGATCAGGGGTTTCGAACGGTCTAGATCGGTTTAACGACTGATTCGGATCGAGCGAAATTCCCGGCCGTCACAGAAGATATTATCAAATCTCCTTAAAAATAGGACCTAATCTGTATATGTTATCAAATTTCCTTCGATGTAGGATCTAATTAATAAGCTATATTTACAAATTCAAAAGGGTAATTAATTTACAAGGACAATTAGCATTAAAAATTTAGGGTATTCTTATTGACACTCCAACTATTGTTATGGGGGGTCCATTTTTTGAAAACACTCCACTCTTTGAAAAATTGTTAAGGGGCTACACAAACATATTATTTCACACTATTCAATATTCCTGGATTGCCCTTTTGAAACACCCCACCTCCGTTAAGGTCACTCACAAAGGGAATGCCTTAATTTTGGTGGAGGTTTATAAGTAAAAGCCACAGATAAACTCAAGACAGATATAAATACACTTATTTTAAATAGCGGAAACCAACAGACTTTTATTTCATCAATACGTGTTAAAAACAAAACATTCCAAAATTGCCTCAAAATACTTCCATCATTACAACCTCATAACCGTCTTGATTATTAAAGAAGCATAAAACATAAATAAAGTGGCAAAAATCCCCATAGTGATATCCAAAGCCATAATCCGAGCAAAAGAGATCCAAATCATACATCTACGGTCTTGGAGCTTGTAAAGAGCCTGACTGAGCTGAACTGTTTCCTCCCTGTGGACCTGAAGGGAGGGGGAACGAAAGAAAAGAAGACGAACAGAAAACAGGGTCAGACATAAAGCCTGAGTAAATCTAGTAACTCTTCAGTATGTGAATAAGAAAAGGGCCTGATAGATATATACTGAAAATAGGAAAGTGTCACAACCTAAGGAAGTGTCGAATGTACTATCGCACCCATGCTATATCTCTGCATCTACTTGTGTTTATTCTAACTAGCACCCCATGTTGAGGGTGAAGTGATCCCCATTCTTATTAACAGATCGGCTCCTACTCGCGTTAATATGTGTCATACGGCTCCCAAGAATTGTAGATACCTATGCTGGTCCCACCATGGGGTGTATCAAGACACATGGTGGCGGCCCCGACACGAATTCTAGAAGGCATAGGTTATACTACTGGTGTCCCCAGTGCCATGGTTGTCTGCTCCGGAGTGTGTGCACGCCCGCACCCCGTTAGACCTGCACTGTGCTCCCATCGCCATCGTTTGACCGCTTACAATCAGCCCAGTAATCGTGCCCCACCCTGCCTAGTTTCAGGGTACCGTTGATACCTAACTTGGGTTACTGCTGAAACGGGTCCCTCGTTACAAGGATTTTTTAGTCAAACATGTTAAGTGGTTAAGTGTCTGTATTTACCTAACCCCACCCATCAATTCTTGTTAACATGTTGAATTTGGTTAAGTGTTATAGTTGACTTAACCCTACCATCTGTCCTTAGCCTCTTAGGAGCACCCGACCGCTCATATTAGACAGGTATTGCTACGGTTACTAGATATGCCGGTCGGTTCCGGGCAGGTTTACACCGTAGCTCAGTCTAACCTCAGGTCATTATTGGGCTCAATGCTTAACCACCCACATTGGATAGGTATTGTTGTGACTACTGGACAGCCGGGCGGGTCCGTGCAGGTTTACATCACAACTCAATCCAATCTCGGGTTAAGCATATCGTGTTTTCTAAATTTACATATTTTATTACTTCTTAATTATATATGTAAATGTCATATCTTTTGTTTTTGGGGTATTACAATTCATACCGCTTTAAATGTCATTGTCGTTGGCATGTGCCAAACATGCCAACATGTATTTTAAATGTTTTACACCCAACGTTCTTACCCCCGTTTATACGTTCACAACGTTATAAAAAATTTTGGGCTCGCCACAATTCGGCCCAACTTTATGAACGTGAGAAAAAGGGGGAAATCAATAACATGTAATACATAAAGGTGTGTAGCGCATGAACTTGCAATTTAGCGATTCAACTAACATATAATATGAGTCATGTGAACTTGCATTCAAATCAATGTATAACTAAGTAGGTGACATATGAGATGGCATAGTTTAGGCTTACACAAACTTGTGTTTAAACATGTTTAACTTGTCATATTGTCAAACACAAAACTAGCATGATGTATATTCACCAAAAGATCCAATTATATCATTTAATCACATAGCCTATTTCAACATGAACTTGCATAGTTTTTGAAACCCAAACGATACTTAACATAGATCGAATTACACTTGTAAATAAACATGAACTTGCATAGTTTATGAAACACAAACGATACTTAACATAGATCCAATTATACTTGCAAATAAACATGGAAGTGATATCATAGGTTTTGGGTCATGTAGGCATAAATGGTTTCAAGTCTAAATCATGTTTTACATAAGCCTTAATTTAGACTTAGTGAATGTATAAGGTCCATGTCATAGGCATAAACAAAAAGGGATCAATTTCTAGTTTTTGCCACAAACTTACAAGTACCATTGTTTTCATATACAATTGTTCAATAGGCTTGCATCAATAAATTTATGCCACGAACATCAATACACAAGTCATGATAGAACCATCACAATACATAGAATTTATACAATACAATAACACAATTGTATTTCATTTACATCGAATCACATCACAAATTTTATTCATATTCTGAAAGGTCACTATACTTACAACGAATGCAGAATCTTGAATTTTGGATTCTGAATTCTGAAACTGAGATGCGCTCCTTTGGGTAGACTAACGTTGCGTTGATTAATTTGTTTAAACTTTAATCTTCTTCTTAATTTGATTCGTCTCTAAGCTTTTCTCTCTTGACGGCTATGTTCAATCCCTCCCTGGCAGCATGACGACTCCTTATTTTTTGTGTGAATTTTCAGTTGAGACTTAGGGTGTATTTATAGATTTTTAATTTTTTTTGAGCCGTCAGATGAAGACAGGAGAAATCTAGGCCATACAAAGTTCAAAGAGCCAATCAAGAGGTGACACGTCAGCCCTAGTGCCACATAGGGCCATAGAAATTCGAGCCAGAGCCAGACCTGGCCAGCCAGGTCGACCAGGCAGGTCGACACCCAGGTTGACACTATGGTTGACCTGGGGGGACCAGGTCGACACTATGGTCGACCTGGGTTGACCAGGTTGACACCATGGTCGACCCTATGGTCGACCTGGTCTCTAGGCGGGAATTTTCCTGCCCAGCCCAGTTTGAATCTGAAATTCGAATTTTGAAATTTAAACTGAGCTGTTTGAATTTAAATTTTATTCTGATACTTTCGAAGGCCATAACTTCTTTATACGGAGTCCGA
The DNA here is from genome assembly GCA_030737875.1 of Allium sativum. Taxonomy (NCBI): domain Eukaryota; kingdom Viridiplantae; phylum Streptophyta; class Magnoliopsida; order Asparagales; family Amaryllidaceae; genus Allium; species Allium sativum. Next base: position 655,035,474 of record CM060919.1, on the reverse strand, counting down.
TTCACGCAAACTCGGACTCTATCTCAAGCAGAATTCCGAGACGAACAAAATGGCGCAACCCATTTCCCTTAATTCTTTCATTTAGAATTAATTACACTTTAATTTGTGAATCTTAACATTATAGAATTCACGGGGTGTTACATTCTCCCCCCTTAAAAGGATTTTGTCCCCGAAATCTTCAAGTTAGGAAGAATGTATATCCTATCATCCAACAGTCCATCTACTCAACCAATAAACACAGGCATCCACTTTCCTTAAAAGACTTCTAATGCTTCGTGATCATATGCATAGTGTGTGTACATGTCCTTATCTAATGCAGAAATCAGGCGGTCTACTGATTCAGTTGACCTCCTTAATGTGAATCATGTAAGTGTCATGAATCCATTATGTATGCACAATTTTCCCTACTCATAATTCTATATGAGTGCACAACTATTCATACAAATGCGACTACCATATGACAGCATATCAAGTTTTCAACCATTACAAATGAGAATACATATATGTGCATATGCAATATGAAGTGACTGAGCCGATCTATAGCCTAGGGTGTGTGTGTATATGCATCCACGAGCAACCACTAGCAATTACTAGCAACCATTTGCAACCATCATCCATAACATGTTTTCAAATACATGTTTGCATCCATTTGTTTTCTACCTAAGGATTTAGGAAAAGGACCGAGGAGATATACCTAAAAAGGTAGATAAAGCATAACTTAAGGAAAAAGAGAGATCAAAGATGTACCCTCAAAAAGAAGAGGGTAGGCAGCGCGTATTCTGTCCTCCGTTTCCCAAGTCGCGTCTTCCTCGGCGTCGCTCCACTGGACTTTGACGAGTTTGACTTCGCGGTTGCATAGCTTTTTCACTTCAGTTCCTAAGATGCGGGTTGGAACTTTCCTCACAGTTGCTTCACGTTCCACTTCGGCTTCTTCTAGAATGCTAGGTTCCACTACTTCCGCAGACTCATGCAAACACTTCCGGAGGTGAGAAACATGAAAGACGTTGTGAACTCCGGTTTGTCTCTCGGGTAGCTTTAATCTATAGGCCATCTTCCCAACCTTCTCGATGATAGGAAACGGTCCTACAAATCTTGGTGCTAGCTTTCCTGCGGATCCAAAACGAACGACGTTCCTTAAAGGTGATACCTTAAGGAAAACCCTGTCCCCAACCTCAAACTCAAGGTCGGTCCTTCTTTTGTCGGCGTAGGATTTCTGTCGGTCTTGGGCAGTCTTCATTCTCCTACGTATCAAGTCTACTTTCTTCGAAGTCTCTCTAATCATGTCTGGCCCAAGTATAAGCTTATCTGTAGACTCCCACCAACAAGTTGGTGATTTGCACGGTCTTCCATACAAGGCTTCGAAGGGCGCCATACCGATGGTAGCTTGGTTGCTGTTGTTATAGGCAAATTCCACTAAAGGAAGGTGATCCTTCCAAGTCCCTCCAAAGTCAAGAACGAAAAGTCTCAAAAGATCCTCTAAAACTCTATCCACCCTTTCCGTCTGGCCATCGGTTTGGGGGTGATAGGCCATGCTCAAACATAACTGTGTGCCTACAGCTTCTTGCATACTCCACCAAAACTCGCTTGTGAAGATAGGGTCTCAGTCACTAACATTGTTGGAGGGTATCCCATGGAGTCGATCTATTTCCTTGAGATAAAGAGATGCTAGAGATGTGGCAGTCCTTCTACTCTTGATAGGTATAAAGTGGGCGCTCTTAGTAAGCCTATCCACTATTAGCCAAATGCTAGTATTGCCTCTTCTCGACCTAGGCAGTCCATAAACAAAGTCCATTGAAATGCTATCCCACTTCCACTGTGGGACCTCTAAAGGATGAAGTAGTCCTCCAGGCTTCTTCTGTTCTGCCTTGACCCGTTGGCAGGTCATGCACTTGGAAACGAAATTTGCCACGTCTTGTTTCATGCCGCTCCAAAAGAAAGTCCTTTTTATATCCTTGTACATCTTATCACCGCCAGGGTGTATAGTCATCTTGGAATGATGCGCTTCTTCGAGAACCTTCTTTGTCAACTCCCTTGCTTGTGGGACGCATAATCTTCCATCTCGCCTCAGCCAACCCTTATCATCGATGGCGTACCTACTGAGGTGACTAGAAGTCTCACCCCTAATAAGTTTATCAATCACATCAACAAGCTGAGGGCCTTCACGTTGTGCAGCCCTTATTGAGTCCAAGAGAGTAGGGCGTATTTCGAGAGATGCTAGCAAACCCGGTACAAAATTTGAGGAGGGCCTAAAGTTAAAACTGGCTATATACTCCAGGCTTTGCCTTTCCACAAAGAGAGGGCTTAAGGTCAGTTTCTTTCGGCTCAACGCGTCTGCTACTACGTTGCCTTTGCCGGGAGTACAGGAAATTTCAAAGTCATGAGAGGCAAGAAACTCCATCCATCTTTGCTGCCTCAAGTTAAAATCCTTCTGCGAGAAGAGATATTTCAATGATTTATGGTCAGTGTATAATTCAAACTTCTCACCTAGGAGATAATGGCGCTAAGACTTAAGCGCAAAGACGATGGCGGCTAACTCGAGATCGTGGGTTGGGTAGTTCTTTTCATGAACTTTCAATTGTCTTCCACCATAAGCTATTACCCTTCCTTCTTGCATTAGAACAGTGCCTAGTCTCGTTCCACATGCATCCGTGTATACTGTGAATATTTTGCTTCCATCTGGCAAAGTCAGAACTGGGGCTGTTGTGAGGGCCCTTTTTAATCGTTGGAAAGAAAACTCGAAGTCCAAATCCCAAGTGAACGCCAGATTCTTCTTTGTTAGCCTTGTGAGTGGGGCTGAGATTTTCGCGAAATACCTAATAAACTTTCGGTAAAAACCGGCTTGCCCAAGAAAGCTTCGAACTTCGGTTGCATTTCTTGGTGTCTTCCAATCTTGCACTGCCACCACTTTCGCGGGGTCCACGGCCAACCCCTCTTTGGACACTATATGCCCAAGAAATCTTACCTCCTTTCTCCAAAAGTGGCACTTGGAGAATTTGGCTTTTAGCTGATGTGAACGGAGAGTTTCCATGATTTCTTTCAGATGCTGAGCATGCTCTTCCTTATTCTTTGAGAAGATTAAGACATCATCTACGAAGACAACCACAAATTTGTTGAGGAATTCTCTAAACACCCTGCTCATTAGGTCTACGAAATAACCGGGTGCGTTTGTCAAGCTGAAAGGCATGACAAGCCACTCGAAGAAACCGTCTGGGGTTCTGAACGTCGTTTTGTCAATACTATCTTCAGCTACTCTTAGCTGATGGAACCCAGTTGCCAGATCAAGTTGGGAGAAGACCGTTGCACCTACAAGCTGATCAAACAAATTGTCGATTCAGGGAAGAGGGTGCCTTTTTTTGGTCAATTTGTTTAACTCCCTATAGTCGACGCAAAGGCAAAGCAAACCGTCCGCTTTGGTTGCGAACACCACTGGAGCACCCCATTCCAAAATGCTCCGTCTAATGAACCCTTTTTCGAGAAGTTCTTTAACCTACTTACTGAGCTCCTTTCTCTCCCTTGGAGACATGTGTCTAACAGGTAAAGCTACAGGCTTTGCGTTATCCACAAGATATATGTGGAAGTCTATTTCCCGCCTCGGAGGTAAGCCTTTCACCTCCTCAAAGACATCCGGATATTCCCAGACTACTCTTACTGATTGCAAATTCTCATCGGAAGCATCAAGCGACTCTAGATAACTAAGCATAACAACATTCAAGGGATTACAAGAAATTTCTAGAGTGTTTCCAAGCCGAGTCAAGAGTCTAACTACTCTTTTCTCACAATCAAGAATGGCACTATTACTGGGTAACCAGTCCATGCCTAAGATCAAACCATATCCCGAAAAGCCCAAGACAAAGGCATTACAACTAAACTCAACGCTGAGAATAGAGATTTTGAAACCCAAACAAACCATTGACAAGTAAGTGGAGCCCCCAATTGGATTTGAAACTACTAAGGGATCTTCTACCATACTAGTGTCTAGATGCAGAGATTCTACTAAGGCAGATGAAATAAAAGTGTGTGATGCGCCAGAGTCAAAAAGTGTACGAACTGGATGATCATAAAGATAAACTACACTTTCTACAGAAATATTACTACCTCGTTCCTGCTGAGGTTCCACTAGCGCATGAACCTGACCCCTTGAAGTGGATCAGGCTTTTTGTCCCTGCCCTTTCTTCTTTGGGCAGTCCTTAGCTTGGTGTCCAGTCTCTTCACAATGGAAGCAACCACACATCTTCGCCTTTCTTTTCTGGCAGTCATTTGATATATGGCCCACAATGCCACAGAAATTGCACCTTATCTTCTCACGGGGCTTATTGTTCTTCCCTCCTTTCTTGAAGTCAGTTTTCTTTTCTTGTAGACCCTCTTTCTTCTCTTCCACCTTAGTTTCTTTCTTGCCGTCGTCTTCCTCGTGTAGCAACGCCATGTCCACCAAGCTTTCATAAGTCGCTCCCGTGGATACATGGGTCATGGCAAGGCTGTGCAGAGGCTCATTCAAACCCTTGACGAAGCGAAGTGCCTTCTTGTGTTGGGTGTTTACTAAGTCTAACCCAAATCTGGCCAGCTGATTAAACTGATTAACATATTCCCTGATCGTCATGCTCCCCTATTTCAGAGTTAGAAACTTCTCCATTTGCAGGCTCCTTTCTGCTTGGGAGAGGAATTTCATCTCAAACCTTGTCCTGAAATTTTCCCATGTTTCCACCGCCCTCTGAGCATTGGTAACTTCCCACCAATAGGAAGCTTCATCCTTAAGCAACCATACCGCTAGTTGTATCTTTTGTCTGTCATCCACTCCAAAGATGACAAACCGATCCTCAGTCTCCTTTAGCCAGTTTCTTGCTCCTACAAAGGATTCTGTCCCATAAAAGTCTTTTCCACCCATTACCTTGAAGTCTCTACATGTTTTTGCGAAGGCATTTCCACGAGGAGGTGAAGAAGGAGGGTGAACCGCGACCACTGGAGGAGGGATGTCTACTGGGCCTGCGCCATTGGCCCTTGCTTCTAAGTACCTCCTAAACCAGCCGGGAATCAGCACTCCTTCTGGGAGGTTAAGGTCTCCAGACATGCTGAAACAGAAAGGAAAAATTCAAAACGAAGGATAGAGAGAGATAGATAGGGCACATGGCTTTGGGGGATTTTTTCTTTTTATAAATATAACATTTTTTTTTGAAAATTGCTTCTTTATACTTTCTTTTTGAAAATAATTTCAAAAACTTTTATCTTATCTAGTAAACCTATGCTCTGATACCAAGTGAAACACCCCACCGCCGTTAAGGTCACTCACAAAGGGAATGCCTTAATTTTGGTGGAGGTTTATAAGTAAAAGCCACAGATAAACTCAAAGCAGATATAAATACACATATTTTAAACAGCGGAAACCAACAGACTTTTATTTCATCAATATGTGTTCAAAACAAAACATTCCATAATTGCCTCAAAATACTTCCATCATTACAATCTCATAACTGTCTTGATTATTAAAGAAGCATAAAACATAAATAAAGTGACAAAAATCCCCATAGTGATATCCAAAGCCATAATCCGAGCAAAAGAGATCCAAATCATACATCTACGGTCTTGGAGCTTGTAAAGAGCCTGACTGAGCCGAACTGTTTCCTCCCTGTGGACCTTGGGGGGAACGAAAGAAAAGAAGACGAAAAGAAAATAGGTCAGACATAAAGCCTGAGTAAATCTAGTAACTCTTCAGTATGTGAATAAGAAAAGGGCATGATAGATATATACTGAAAATAGGAAAGTGTCACAAGCTAAGGAAGTGTCGAATGTACTATCACACCCATGCTATATCTCTGCATCTACTTGAGTTTATTCTAACTGGCACCCCATATTGAGGGTGAAGTGATCCCCATTCTTATTAACAGATCGGCTCCTACTCACGTTAATATGTGTCATACGGCCCCCAAGAATTATAGATACCTGTGTTGGTCCCACCATGGGGTGTATCAAGACCCATGGTGGCGGCCCCGACACAAATTCTAGAAGGCATAGGTTATACTACTAGTGTCTCCAGTGCCCTGGTTGTCTGCTCCGGAGTGTGTGCATGCCCACACCCCGTTAGACCTGCATTGTGCACCCACCGCTGTCGTTTGACCGCTTACAATCAGCCCAGTAATCGTGCCCCACCCTGCCTAGTTTCAGGGTACCGTTGATACCAAACTTGGGTTACTGCTGAAATGGGTCCCTCGTTACCATGATTTTTTAGTCAAACATGTTAAGTGGTTAAGTGTCTGTATTTACCTAACCCCACCCATCAATTCTTGTTAACATGTTGAATTTGGTTAAGTGTTATAGTTGACTTAACCCTACCATTTGTCCTTAGACTCTTAGGAGCACCTGACCACTCAAATTAGACAGGTATTGCTACGGTTACTGGATATGCCGGTCGGTTCCGGGCAGGTTTACACCGTAGCTCAGTCTAACCTCAGGTCATTATTGGGCTCAATTCTTAACCACCCACATTGGATAGGTATTGCTGCGACTACTGGACAACCGGGCAGGTCCGGGCAGGTTTACATCACAACTCAATCCAACCTCGGGTTAAGCATATCGTGTTTTCTAAATTTACATATTTTATTACTTATTAATTATATATGTTAATGCCATATCTTTTGTTTTTGGGGTATAACAATTCATACCGCTTTAAATGTCATTGTCGTTGGCATGTGCCAAACATGCCAACATGTATTTTCAATGTTTTACACCCAACGTTATTACCCCCGTTTATACATTCGCAACGTTATAACAAATGTTGGGCTCGACACAATTCGGCCCAACTTTATGAACATGAGAAAAAGGGGAAAATCAATAACATGTAATACATAAAGGTGTGTGGCGCATGAACTTGCAATTTAGCGATTCAACTAACATATAATATGAGTCATGTGAACTTGCATTCAAATCAATGTATAACTAAGTAGGTGACATATGAGATGGCATAGTTTAGGCTTACACAAACTTGTGTTTAAACATGTTTAACTTGGCATAATGTCAAACACAAAACTAGCATGATGTATATTCACCAAAAGGTCCAATTATATCATTTAATCACATAGCCTATTTCAACATGAACTTGCATAGTTTTTGAAACCCAAACGATACTTAACATAGATCGAATTACACTTGTAAATAAACATGAACTTGCATAGTTTATGAAACACAAACGATACTTAACATAGATCCAATTATACTTGCAAATAAACATGGAAGTGATATCATTGGTTTTGGGTCATGTAGGCATAAAAGGTTTCAAGTCTAAATCATGTTTCACATAAGCCTTAATTTAGACTTAGTGAATGTATAAGGTCCATGTCATAGGCATAAACAAAAAGGGATCAATTTCTAGTTTTTGCCACAAACTTACAAGTACCATTGTTTTCATATACAATTGTTCAATAGGCTTGCATCAATCAGTTTATGCCACAAACATCAATACACAAGTCATGATAGAACCATCACAATACATAGAATTTATACAATACAATAGCACAATTCTATTTTCATTTACATCGAATTACATCACAAATTTTATTCATATTCTGAAAGGTCACTATACTTACAACGAATGCAGAATCTTGAATTCTAGATTCTGAATTCTGAAACTGAGATGCGCTCCTTTGGGTAGAGTAACGTTGCGTTGATTAATTTGTTTAAACTTTAATCTTCTTCTTAATTTGATTCGTCTCTAAGCTTTTCTCTCTTGACGGCTATGTTCAATCCCTCCCTTGCAGCATGACGACTCCTTTCTTATTTTTTGTGTGAATTTTCAGTTGAGACTTAGGGTGTATTTATAGAATTTTAATTTGTTTTGAGCCGTCAATGAAGACAGGAGGAATCTAGGCCATACAAAGTTCAAAGAGCCAAACAAGAGGTGACACGTCAACCCTAGTGACACACAGGGCCACAGAAATTATAGCCAGAGCCAAACCTGGCCAGCCAGGTCGACACTATGGTCGACCAGGGGGGGGACCAGGTCGACACTATGGTCGACCTGGGGTGACCAGTTCGACACCATGGTCGACCTGGTCTCTGGGCGGGAATTTTCCTGCCCAGCCCAGTTTGAACCTGAAATTCGAATTTTGAAATTTAAACTGAGCTGTTTGAATTTAAATTTTATTCTGAAACTTCCGAAGGCCGTAACTTCTTCATACGGAGTCCGATTCACACAAACTCGGACTCTATCTCAAGCAGAATTCCGAGACGAAAGAAATGGCGCAACCCTTTCCCTTAATTCTTTCATTTAGAATTAATTACACTTTAAATTGTGAAGCTTAACGTTATAGAATTCACGGGGTGTTACACCTTTCAAAATAGATTCTTTTTATAAAAAAACTTATTCAATAAGGTAAACCAAATTAAAATAAGCAGTTCGTCACCACTGCACCGAATGCAGCACGTAATCAATTATATATATATATATATATATATTCGATAGTGATATGTAGAAAATTAATAATCATTTCAGTGCATTGCCTCCGTAATTATAAAATTCGGCATATTTATGTCGAAAAAAAATAGTTCGATCCTATTCTTATGAAAACGCTTATCACTTAGGGTTTAAAAAAATCGATATATGCGAATCAAAAAATAAAATAAATATACTACGGCCCTTGCAGTATTTGTTAAGGTAAAATTACCTTTATCTGTTAAGGGGCTAAATGGGTAATAATGTAAAATTACCTTTATTTGTTAAGGGGCTACTTTCCTCGTTGGTACACCTCTTAACAATTTTTGAAAGAAAAAAATTGGCTCCCCCATAACAATATTTTGAGTGTCAATAACAATGCCCAAAATTTAACCATAAGGACAGCCGCTCCATTTTTTAATCAAAAGGATAGCTCCGCTTCATTTTTTATTCAGAAGGTCAATACACATAAAGTCTTCCGTCGCGTCGGCCATCTCTCCAGTGATTTCATCTTCATCTTCAGAATTTACGAGCTCCTCAATTATCATGTGAAACAACAATTTATCAATCTCGCTCAATTATACGTCGTTTATCAATCTCGCTCGATTTCAAACAATCCATTCAAAAATCAAAAGTAACAAAAACACGAAATCATCTTGAGTAGCAACCGATTCAAATTCCTCATCATTTCAGACAACCGAATGACACCCAAAAATCATACGAAACAGCAAAAATCGACACCTTTTTTTTTATCTTAATATTATAGCTGTTTTTAGGTATCAGTTTGCTATTTTTTAAGGTATCAGTTTTCCTATTTTAACTGTGTTATGTGTTTTTTTAATGTGATTTTGCTGTGTTAATTTTGTAGTTGTATTGTTGCATCAACTTTGTAACTCAGTCGAACTTATTTCATTTTAATCAATCAAACTGTGGTGCAAACATTTTTTTACATTAATTTTTCTTTAAAATATTGCATAAGTTTTTAGGTAGCAGTTTTTTTAGGTATCAGTTCAATAGTATTAAATGTGTTCTATTTTTTTCATGTGATTTTATCGTTGTGGTAATTATTTTAACATCCGTTATTTTTGATCATTCAAATTGACAATGATCCTCAATTGTCAACTTAAACAAATAAAAAACACGGATAGTTATTGGGATTTATATAAGAAAAAGAATAGAAGAAGAAAAAAAATATAAAATCTCGCAGCAGAAGGACAAAACATAATAAATAAATAAATAAATAACAGTTCATGAAGTTGTTAAAACATATATTTGATTATATTTTACAACAATTATCAGAGCTAACTATTAAACAACATACCAATAATTGCAGCGGAATATTAATAATAATACTGCGTCTGTTAAGCTCCATCTTCATCTTCATAATAGTGTCTTCAAGGCAAAGTAAACTTCGCTAAGTGCAACTTCGGCTGACCCCAGTGTATTGGATAAAAAGAAACACAACAAATACTCGGATCAGAACTAAATCATTCACATATTAGTCAAATTAAAATACGAAATAACATGAGTGTTATGGGTGCAGTAATCAAAAGAAGTATTATGGAAAATTCGAAAATAATTTTGAAAAAATGAAGCTATCATAAGCTCGTCCCACATCACACAATGCAAGCGCACACCAAATGGGCGAGTTTTGTCTTAAGACAACCAAACATGCTTTCATACATCAAAATCTTCTTTTAATACTATTATTAGTGCATAGTGTTGAAAACTATTTCGCAAATAAATATATTAATCTTAGCAAGCATAATGACTATGCCTACATACATAGTTTACAAACAAAACGAAAGGCTCATATTGGTTGTTGGGTTCCAATATGATGGTTCGTGATGTAACAACCTGGATTTTCATAACCAATTTGAAATTTTTATTTTTGCTATTTTAATGGATTTTAAATATTTAAAATGATTTATTTTAAATAATAACAACAAATTTTTTATTTAATCGAAGGTAGAATGTATAAATTTATTTTAATTATAAAACGAGCCTGAAATGGCGCGGTAGTTTGAAAATTCGATTTTAAATTTCAATTGAATGTACAGAATTCAAAATAAATCATATTTCAGTGAAACAAGAAATATTTGAATCTGTTTAATTATATCTTTCTAACGAATGCGAAAAATTCATATTTCATAATATAGATTGAAATTTATGGCTAGTTTAAAATTTAAAATAGTCGCTATGGAATTTATATATATTTTTAAATAATATGTAGCGCTTAAAAATAGCCATTTTGCAAACGACCTCCGTTTTTGACGAAACCACTTTTGTTGGATCTGGAATGTCACAATGTTGATATATTCCAATTTTCATAATTTTTGGAATTAATATGTGAGTGTGGTAAATTTAAATGTGTTTGGTAACTTCATTTTAAATTGGATCGACCAAAAAATGACCATTTTTCAAACGGTCTCCAAATTCGATGAAATTAGTTTTTTTAGGATCGTATCATCAAAACATAGCTAGATTTATTTTTCTGGAATTTTTGGAGTTAGTTTGTGACCCCGATTGATTAAAATATACGTCTAAATTAAATACATATTGATTTATATTTTGACTTTGACAAAAACTGATCAAAACAATCGAATTGACTTACGGGACATATCCTATTGTGTACGAAATGGGGGTATTTAGCTAGGGGCGACATACGTTGGGTCTCGTTTGGAGTTCTGAGCAATAATCAAGTGATATACGAATTTAATATATATATATTTATAGTTCACTTTTGGTCAAAAACCCTAGATTCTTTCTGAGCCATGGTCAACCGAGTAGGAGCCGCCCCCAGTTCAGATTCGATGATTAAAATCTTCAATCCAATCCTCCTCCTTTTCACGAAATCTACTGATCAATAGCGGGAACTTATAAAGCAAAAATTGTTCATCTCCGAGATCTCGTTCGATTGATATGAGTATGATTTAATTTCGTATGGTATGCTAGAAGAAATCGGGCCTCGAAGTGGCCGTCGTCGCATTGAAATTCGCGATGCCTGAGGCGATCGAACTGGCTGCTCTTCCGGTCGGTGGTTGCGTACTCCAGCAGCTCCGATGTGGACTCATCAGAACATCCTACGATCAGCTAACGAGGAGGCGACGGCGAACCCTAAGTATTGAGCTCTAGAAAATAACGTCGGCCTAGTTTTAGATGGAAGAAAGAGAAGTAAATAAAATATTAATTATTAATTAATTATTTAATTAAGTAATTAATGTTCGTAATATCATATCTTTGTCATACGAGGTCCAAATCGGACAATTTCAGTCTTGTTGGAACCGTCTCAACGATATCTACGCAATGGAACTGACCAGAACGGAAATGGAGCTTGTTTGAATTTGGAGCAAATTTAAATCCAAACCATTCAAAAATTCATAAATAAAAACTGGCGGAGTGGAAACGAAAGTGAGAACTCTTTCTCACTCAAATTATTTTACAATTATTATATCCTAGGTTGCAAACGGGGCTTAGTAGCTCCTGATACTATTTTTTTGTAAAACCATGGTTGATTTTTTGTTTGGATTGTGATTGAGATTATCCTTGATTGAATTGTTGTATATAAAATTATTTATGTAAATTATTTATATAAAATTATTATGAAATGAAATTAGAATAAATATTCATTTACAAGCCGGAAGGTTTGTTTATGTACACATATTTATCTGATATGGATTGGAACGATAATTTTTACACATCGCCCAACTGCACAAATAATAATCAGTATTTGTTGTTTGAAAACCCCACACAGGTATTGGGATGATATTTGACATACAATAATCCCAATTGTTTAGCTGTATGTCAATCGATGGGTTGACAAACTGTATAAGCATTATTTATTTATTTTAATGCTTATACAGTAGTAAAATGCACTCTGGATGTTGTATGAATTTCTAATGATTGTTTATCGTTATTGTTGTATACATGCGATGTATGAAATCCATATAACTAAAATTATATGGTAATTTATTGAGTCTGATTCGAGTTCAGAAATAACGAATATTTTTAAAATAATATTCAGTGAATAATCAAAATGTGATTCTGATGTCCGATTTTGGATGGACACGAAAATAGTGAAATGAGAAGCCGTATTAAGTAGTTAAACGCCATTTTAACATGAACGGGATTTTCTGTCGGTTTTATTCATTTTATAATGAATATAAAAAAGTGAATTCAAAATCTAATATTTTCAAAATATTATCATAACCAGACACGAAAACAAATGTCTCTAGGCACTTATTTAATTTAAACCTTCGAAAACATATTATAATGATATGGAATATTCAATTTTGATTTGAAAATTGAAATGAAATTGAAATCGTTTTAAAATGAATTTAAAATGAATATATTATAGAATATTCAATTTTGATTTGAAAATTTAATGAAATTGAAATCATTTTAAAATGAATTTAAAATGAATATATTATGGAATATTCAATTTTGATTTGAAAATTGAAATGAAATTGAAATCGTTTTAAAATGAATTTATAACGAATACTTTATGGAATATTCAATTTTTATTTGAAAATTAAGTGGAAACTGAAATCGTTCTAAAGCAAATTTAAAGCGAATATATTAAGGAATATTCAATTTTGATTTGAAAATTGAAATGAAATTGAAATCGTTTTAAAACGAATATATTATGGAATATCCAATTTTGATTTGAAAATTGAAATGAAATTTAAAACGAATATATTAAGTAATATTCAATTTTGATTTGAAAATTGAAATGAAATTGAAATCGTTATAAAACGAATCTAAAACGAATTTATAAAGGAATGTTCAATTTTGATTTAAAATCGAAATGGAAGTGTAAATCGTTTTTAAAACGAATTTATAAATGAATTCATAAAATATGATTCAAATGGAAATCTACGATATATATTATATATGTATAATGGCTTGAATAGAACGCACCGCGGAGCGACCATTCGCGAATTCCGACCATTAACTTCAAATTGATGTAACGGGAGATCCGTCCGTCAGATACTCCTAAAACCAGAACCATTGTATTCGTATCAAAAAGAGATTTCCAACAAATATAAGAGATTTAATTTTAAATGGTCAGTTTTTAAGATTTGTCCAAATCAATTTCAGAAAATGTCGCTATGGATGCAGTTCGGTGGCCGTTATTGGAAAACGACTATAATGGCTTTAATAAAATTATTAAAAATATGGAAAAATTATGTAAAATCATAATAAATGATTTAGAAAGATTTTTGATGAAAAATTTCAATTTTGAAAAGATAAAAATATATTTTTATCAAAATTAACTAGTTAATAACTAGAATGAAAATTCAACGATTTTTAAATAAATAAATTGTATTTGAAAAAGGGTTTTAAAATAACCAGACTTTTCCAATGAATATATTGGAATGGAAATTATCTTTGGAATATTTTAATATTGGATTCCGTGGTTATATGGATATTGTTGAGGAATTTGGAAGATATATATATATATCGCTATTCCCAATACGATATTTGTTGGTTTCAGAATTTGATATTGATTGTAAGTCGGTATAATTTCTATTCAGAGCCTTGTATTTAATATCAAATGAGATTTTGGGTTTGTCGTGAATGGTGTCTTTATTAACACTGTTCCTAAACCCCGATGAGAAAAGAATAAGTCTTTTAAATAAGATTTAGAGAAGTTTACCAATTAATTCATTTTAGTTGGAATTTAACTGAGATTGAATTTTGGGTTTATTGTGAACTGTATTTTAAATAATATTTGTTCTTTAACCCAATTAAAAGTGAAGATATGATTTGGAATTCATAAATATTTTTATTAAGATTTAATGGAAATTTTCCAAAGTAAAAGTTTTCCAACTTTAATAAAACAAATTGGAATTGAATGGAATTCGATCAGATGATAATCGAAATGAGCTTCTGTGGAGGAAGCCTGTTACTATATATGGAATTTAAAAGGTTTTGTCGTTATTCCATTTATATTATTAGCCGGATACGGAAATTGATATCGATTATATATTGATCTGTTTCCCGTGAAAGCTCCATTTATATGGAATAGGATTTGGGTATATCGTGAACTGTGTTTTAAATGACATTAGTTCTTTAACCCAGTTAAAAACAGGATTTCATGTTGGACATTGTATTTCAAACTGTATTGTTGATCTTTGCTAAATATATTATCTATTTGGTGGCGGAGAATTTATTCTCTTGCTTAACACCCTTCTTTGAGACGTATGAGCTTAGAGGTTATATATCGGTAGAAATCGATGGTACGGTGTAGATTGTCAATGTGGCATGTTTGATTTCCCAAAGTTAAATAATCATTAAATAATGATTGTTGGAAGACTAAAACTAAGTGGAGTTTTAATGAATCTTTAATTAGATTGAAATATGAATGTGATAATTTAAATTATCAAATTTGGGAAATGATCGAGAATGGAGTATTACCATTTTTGCTCCAAGCAATAGTTAAATATTTAATTAAATTTGAATGTGAAATGATAGTTAATTTTAGTGATAACACCGTGGGTGTTAGATATGGAGTACTTCCAGTTTTGCTCCATGTGGTGAAAAGGATGGGATTGGGAAATAAAATAAATGATTTCTTCGGTAAGGTTCGCTAATCTCGACTAGTTTTGAAAACCTTAATTTGGTTTAAATTGTGAAAAGAATGTTTTAATAAAAATATATTTTGGACTGGAATGAGGCGTATAATGTGTTTTTATATCACTTGATTATAAGATATGCAAGTTATTCGAAAAGACCGTGTTTATCCCATTCTGAATAATTAATACGACGATAAGTCAACGATGAAGACGATGGTTGAAGACCAGAGATCTTCACATCGTTTGGATGATTACTGATGTCTTGATTGGGATGTACACCCAAGACAAGGTAATAAGTGGTGATCGTTCAGACATACTTGGAGATCGACCGGATATGCGAGGGCCTCTCTCCTGTATTAGACATATGGGATGAGGAATAAGGTGTCTCCAGTTTCGTTCAGACCCAGAACAGACTTGCAAATGGATGGTGTGTCTGACATTGATTCCTTTATATTGTATTCGTTGATCTCTACTAAATATATATCTGTTTGGTGGCGGAGAATTTATTCTCTTGCTTAACACCCTTCTCTGAGACGTATGAGCTTAGAGGTTATATATTGGTGGAAATCAGTGGTACGGTATGGAATGACGGTGTGGCATGTTGAGATGCATATGATCAAGGCTTTGGTTCAAAAGCAAAGTCTTGTGGTTGATGATCAAAGCACATCTTTAAATAGCATAGCTTTGTGTAGCGTTAATTCGCGAGATTCACACCCAGTTATGAACCAAAAACGGGATAGTGACAGCATGGAAATGGACATATGTTAGTTCTAGCTACGAGTAGCGTCATGGTATGGAGCCCAGACTGTTAGTCATATGGATGTTGCATACTATTATGACAGATAGACAAGGTACTCGGGAGTGAGGTAAGTCCTTAAATGGCTCTCGATATGGTCGACTGGACTGACCATTTTGGAGGTTCGATAGAACTACTTAACATATAGTTTATGGTATAACTAATCATCGACGGATGACTGGAATTTTGCGTATCAAGCATATTTGGCTATTATAAGGGAAAACTCTATCCTCGGCTGCGTTCATTGTGTGATGGGACCTGAGTCTTATAATAGCTTCATTTTTCTCTTTAGCATTGCATTGTTATTTTTATGCACCGGTATTCATTGGGGATAAACCCATTCCGTGTTATACGGCGTGGTCCCGTGATTTACCTGACTTTAAAATCAAGCTAATAACTGTTTTAGTTCTCACACTAGTCCCATGACTGACCCGGAGTTTGTTGTTCCTACCTAAATTCTAGGTGGCCCTATTTTCCACACGGGCAGCTAGTAGTTTTGGTATTTGCAGATATTATTTTCACAAGATCCTGGATTTACAGCTGAAGCTATATTCGGAAAGCTCTATATCCGTGTATTTCTTTCAGTTGTGTTATGTATTATTTTTCCATTGCTTTGTATTTTAAATCTCTGATATTTTTTTGTTGTACATTATTCATTTATACTCTGATATCTTGTACTCTGATGTAAATTGTTGTAATAGCAATGAAATGATCTTCATTTTGTGTTTTGATTTGTTGTGTTCTCAACTCAATCCGTGCTTTCCCGCAAGGGGAAGTTTGTGTCGTTTCAGTTTGGTATTAGAGCTTTGGTTTACAGAGCTCGAGAACTAGACACATTAGAACCAAACGAAAGAATTCATCAGAGATTGGATTAGTAGTATCCAATAAGAATGACTCGTTAGATATAGGATCAATAGTATCCTAGAACGAGTGTAAAGAGTGTTATTTTTAAAATAAAAATGAAAACAAATTTAGTTTTGGAATTTAAATCTTATCATACATATTTAAGTAATTTATTTAAAATTGATTTTGGACTATTGGGTATAAAGAAATTTTCAAAATATGTCTGATCCACGTGTATATGAAGTCTCAAGTATATTGGGTAGATATAGAATCACACTTTAGTCACCCAGAGATGATTCTGATGATTGCTAGCGTCATCAGTGTTTATGTTCGAATTTCGAGAGTAGGATATCTATATATTTCCAATTGACTGGTGCGAGAACCAAAACTTAGTTAGAATTTGTTGTTTGTGATTTGGCACTAAAAATATGATTTCTGGGTATATATTAAAGTTATATGATTGAAAAGCTAACCAACTAATTGATAGCTGGCTGTGATGTTTGGTTATTAATTTAACTAATAAAATTATTGGAATGATAATTAATTTAACCAATAAGAGAATGAAAAGTAAATTTTAGCCAAATTGAAACAAATATTGAACTGAATTGAAAATTGATTGGAATTGTATACATATACATGTAAATATGATGAACAGGTCATAGCATGGAAGCTAAGAAAAGGAATAAAATTGTACGCCCGACAAGTAGGTACATGTTTATTGTATTTATTGGTTTTTTGATGATTTTATGAGCCGATTGGCTTTTTCTTTTGGATTGATGAGGGCCTTGTGAGGCAAGTTGCGGTTTTAAATATCAACCCGTACAAAGGAGGTTATGGCGAATTTTTTTGAAAATTTAGGGTGTTATGAAAAATTAGAAAATTCTTAGAAACTGAAGAGTTGAAGAATGAAAGTTGAGTTGGTTAGTTAAAAAACTTTCAGCTCCATTCCTTTTTGATGATGAAGAGATTTTAAGTAGGGGAGACTGTAACAATCCGGATTTTCAGAACCAATTTAAAAAATTTATTTTAGCTATTTTAATGGATTTAGAATATTTAAAATGGTTTATTTTAAATAATAATGACAAAAAATTTATTTAATCGAAGTTAGAACGTACAAATTTTTTTTAATTATAAAACGAGCCTGAAATGGCGTGGTAGTTTGAAATTTTGATTTTAAATTTCAATTGAGTGTATAGAATTCAAAATATATCGGGTTTCAATGAAACAAGAAATATTTCAATCTGTTTAATTATATCTTTCTAACGAATGTCAAAAATTCATATTTCATAATATAAATTGAAGGTTATGGCCAGTTTAAAATTTAAAATAGTTGCTATGGAATTTATATATCTTTTTAAATAATATATAGCCCTTAAAAATAGACATTTTGCAAACAACCTCCGTTTTCGACGAAACCACTATTGTTGAATCCAGAATGTCACAATATTGTTATACTCTAATTTTCATAATTTTTGGAATTAATATGTGAGCGTGAAAATTTTAAATATGTTTGGTAACTTCGGTTTGAATTAGATCGACCAGAAAATGACCATTATTCAAACGGTCTCCAAATTCGACGAAATTAGTTTTGTTAGGACATATCGTCAAAACTAGGACTGTCAATTGGTCGGGTTGGGTCGGGTTCGGGTTGGGCCAAGTCATGTTCGGGTTGAGTTTTAGTCATGTTAGCTCAACCCGTTTGTTAAACGGATCAGTTTCGGGTTGACCCATTTATAATCATGCGGGTTTCGAGTTTAATTCGTGTAACCCGTTAAGAAAATTATTTGCATAAAAAGATGAAAACGTGAAAGAAGGGTGTTGTCGTCATTCACTTGTTGCAAGCTAAGATGAGAATAAAAATGTAAAAAGTTGTTAATTTGGGAATAAACATGAGAACTTGAAGGAGTGAATCAGTGAAGAAGTAGAACTGCAGGAATTAGAATGGCTGAATGAGTGGCGGCTTGGTAACTGGTAAACTAGGGTAAAGCGGCAAATGGGTAGTGGACTGGGCTGGGCCTATGTTTTGTAGATTATAGAGTAATAAAAATATTTTTATATTAAACGGGTTCACGGGTCGGGTCGGGTCAACCCGTATATTAAACGGGTCAGAGTGGGTTGACCCGAAATTGACCCATTTATAAATAGGTCGGGTCGGGTCAGTTTTTTTGTGCGGGTTACGAGTCGTGTTAGAAATTGACGGCCCTAGTCAAAACATAGCAAGATTTATTTTTCTGGAATTTTTGGAGTTAGTATGTGACCCCGGTAAATTAAAATATACGTTTAAATTCAATATATATTGATTTATACTTTAATTTTGAACAAAACAGATCAAAACAATCGAATTGGCTTACGGGACATATCCCATTGTGTCCGTACTGGGGGTATTTAGCTAGGGGCGACATACGTTGGTTCTCATTTGGAGTTCCGAGCAATAATCAAGTGATATACGAATTTAATATTAATATTAATATATATAGTTTATTTTTGGTCAAAAACCCTAGATTCTTTCTGAGCCGTGGTCAGCCGAGTAGGAGCTGCCCCCAATTCAGATTCGATGATTAAAATCTTCAATCCTATCCTCCTCTTTTTCACGAAATCTAATGATCAAAAGCATGAACTTATAAGGCAAAATTTATTCATCTCTGAGAGCTCGTTCGATTGATACGAGTGTGACCTAATTTCGTATTGTGTGCTGGAAGAAATCGGGCCTCGAAGTGGCCTCCGTTGCATTGAAAATCATGGTGCCTGAGGCGATCGAACTGGCTGCTCCTCCGGCTGGTGGTTGCGCACTCCAGCAGCTCCGACGTGGACTCATCAGATCGTCCTCCGGTCAGCTAACGAGAAGGCGACTATGAACCCTAAGTATTGAGCTCCAGAAAATAACGTCGGCCTATGTTTAGATGGAAGAAAAAGAAGTAAATAAAATATTAATTATTAATTAATTATTTAATTAAGTAATTAATGTTCGTAATATCATATATTTGTCATAAGAGGTCCAAATCGGACGATTTCAGTCTCGTTGGAACAGTCTCAACGATATCTATGAAATGGAACTGACCAGAACGGAAACGGAGCTTGTTTGAATTTGGAGAAAATTTAAATTCAAACCATTCAGAAATTCAGAAATAAAAACTGGAGGAGTGGAAACGAAAGTGAGAACTCTCTCTCACTCAAATTATTTTACAGTTATTATATCCTAGGTTGCAGACGGGGCTTAGTAGCTCCTGACGCTATTTTTTGTACAAACCATGGTTGATTGTTTGTTTGGATTGTGATTGGGATTGTCCTTGATTGAATTGTATATAAAATTATTTATATAAAATTATGATGAAATGAAATTAGAATAAATATTCATTTACAAGTCGGACGGTTTGTTTATGTACGCCTATTTATCTAATATGGATCAGGACGACAATTTTTACACGTCGCCCAACTGCACAAATAATAATCAGTATTTGTTGTTTGAAAATCCCATACGGGTATTGGGATGATATTTGACATATACTAATCCCAATTGTTTAGCTGTATGTCAATCGATGGGTTGACAGACTGTATAAGCGTTATTTAATTATTTTAATGCTTATACAGTAGTAAAATGCACTCTGGATGTTGTATGAATTTCTAATGATTGTTTATCATTATTGTTGTATACATGTTGTCAGACCAAAAATTGGGCCTAACACCCAAATGCAGATCACAGATCACAGAATGCAGAAAAGAGTAAATAAAGAGGAGACACACAAGGTTTTTATAGTGGTTCGGCTGTAGATGTAGCCTACGTCCACTTTATAATCTTATTGTTATACTGACAGATTACAAGAATCAGTTTCATGTAGACATACAATCCGTGTGTTAATTGTATTGAAAAGAGAAGAATTTGAGTGTATGGAGGTGCAAAGTCCTTGCACTTCAGTAATGGTGGAAGCTATGAAGAGTTAAAGCCAAAAAGGATCCTTGAAAATGCCTTCAAATGGGGTATTTATAGCCGTTTCCTGAAGGTGGTTCATGGGACACATGGCACGCATCCCAAAAATCTCGAAATGTGGTGAAAAACGTCCAGATATCATCTTCAAATCGCCATATGACATGTGTAATCAGATCCATGCAAGTTGGAGTGAAAATAGCCTTGAGAATAGGTCAGAACAAGCTGCGCAGGAGTAGGTGCGGGGATCAGATCGTGGTGGGGTACGTGGCACACGATCCAGGGTAATAGGAGCAAGATGTGGCATGAGAGTAGGTCAAAACAGGGAGCGTATCCACAGGTCGGAAGTTCGGATCGCGATCATGAGGTCGGATCGTGGTCATGGGTCGGATCGTGGTCATGGGTCGGATTGTGATATGGCTATCACGAGCCGAGTCTGGTCGTGAGCGGCATAGTGAAGCTGGAGTGAAGTGCTGGCGATCGGGTCGGATCGTGAAATGTACCACGAACGGTTCGTGGTCTGAGGAGGGCGATCCGATGAGGGGCGATCCGATGAGGGGCGATCCGAGGGTGCGTGATCCATACTTCAATCGTGTGCTGCTTCGTCGCTTTATCCAGGAAATTGCCAGATTACACCAGTTTACGGAAACGGGCATAACTTTCAAACCGTAAGTCCGATTGAGCCAAACCGAAGCTCAAACCGAAGCTAACTCGGAGATCTACAAAAGTTACAGAGCATTGCTTCGTAATCGCTATTTTCGAGCCCAAAAGAGGTCGTCTGATAGGAGTTTCAGGCCTGTTTATGTTGAGGATGTGATTTTGACCAAATCTCTCAATATCTTCTGACGTCGTTTCTATCGCTCGAGCATGTTATCATTCAGGAATTCCATGTGTGACGGCTTTTGCCAAAAAATGTGTCAACACATGTGATGTATGAAATCCATATAACTGAAATTATATGGTAATTGATTGAGTTTGATTCAAGGTCAGAATTAACGAATATTTTTAAAATAATATTTAGTGAATAATCAAAATATGATTTTGATGTCTGATTTTGGATGGACACGAAAATAGTGAAATGTGAAGCCATGTTAAGTAGTTAAATGCCATTTTAACACGAACGGGATTTTCTGTCGATTTTATTCATTTTATAATGAATATCAAAAAGTGAATTCAAAATCTGATATTTTGAAAATATTATCATTTTAATATTATAATGATATGGAATATTCAATTTTGATTTGAAAACTGAAATGAAATTGAAATCATTTTAAAATGAATTTAAAACGAATATATTATGGAATATTCAATTTTGATTTGAAAATTGAAATAAAATTGAAATTGTTTTAAAATGAATTTAAAACGAACATTTTATGGAATATTCAATTTTGATTTGAAAATTGAAATGAAATTGAAATCGTTTTAGAATGAATTTAAAACAAATATACTATGGAATATTCAATTTTGATTTGAAAATTGAAATGAAATTTAAATCGTTTTAAAATGAATTTAAAACGAATATATTATGGAATATTCAATTTTGATTTGAAAATTGAAATGAAATTGAAATCGTTTTAAAATGAATTTAAAACGGATATATTAAGGAATATTCTGTTTTGATTTGAAAACTGAAATGAAATTGAAATCGTTTTAAAATGAATTTAAAATGAATATATTAAGGAATATTCAATTTTGATTTGAAAATTGAAATTATTTTAAAATGAATTTAAAACGAATATATTAAGGAATATTCAATTTTGATTTGAAAATTGAAATCATTTTAAAATAAATTTAAAATGAATTTATAAAGTAATTTTCAGTTTTGATTTAAAATTGAAATGGAAGTGTAATTGGTTTTTAAAACAAATTTATAAATGAATTCATAAAATATGATTTACATGGAAATCGATGATATATATATATATTATATGTAGAATGGCCTGAATAGATGCAGCGACCGTTCGCGAATTTCGACCATTAACTTCAAATTGATGTAACGGGAGATCCGACCGTCGGATTCTCCTAAAATTGGAACCGTTGGATTCGTATCGAAAAGAGACTTCCAAAGAATATTATAGATTTAAATTTGAATGGTCGGATTTAAGAAATGTCCAAATCAATTTCAGAAAAGGTCGCTATGGATGCAGTTCGGTGGCCGTTATTGGAAACCAACTATAATGGCCTTAATAAAATTATTAAAAATTACGTAAAATCATAATAAATGATTTGGAAATATTTTAGATGAAAAATTCTAGTTTTGAAGAGATAAAAATATATTTTTATCAAAATGAAATAGTTAATAACTAGAATAGAAAATCCAACGATTTTTAAATAAATAAATTGGATTTGAAAAAGGGTTTTAAAATAACCAGAATTTTCCAATGAATATACTGGAATGGATTGGAATGGAAATTATCTACGACATATTTCGATATTGGATTCCGTGATTATACATATATTGTTGAGGAATTTGGAAGATATGTATATATATCATTATTCCCAATACAATATTTGTTGGTTTCAGAATTTGATATTGAATATAAGCCGATATAATTTCTATTCAGAGCCTTGTATTTATTATCAAATGAGATTTTGGGTTTGTCGTGAATGGTGCCTTTATTAAAACTGTTCTTAAACCCCGATGAGAGAAGAATAAATCTTTCAAATAAGATTTAGAGATGTTTACCAATTAATTCATATTTTGTTGGAATTGAATAGAGATTAAATTTGGGTTTATCTTGAACTGTTTTAAATAACATTTGTTCTTTAACCCAATTAACAGTGAAGATATGATTTAGGATTTATAAATCATTTTATTAAGATTTAATGGAAATTTTCCAAAGTAAAGTTTTCCAATTTAATAAAATAAATTGGAATTGAATGGAATTCGATCGGGTGATAATCGAAATGAGCTTCTATTAAGGAAGACAGTTACAATATATGGAATTTAAAAGGCTTTGCCGTTATTCCATTTATATTATTAGTCGGATACGGAAACTGATATCGATTATATATTGATCTGTTTCCCATGAATGTTCCATTTATGTGGAAGATGATTTGGGTTTATCGTGAACTGTGTTTTGAATGACATTAGCTCTTTAACCCAGTTAAAGACATGATTTCATGTCGAGCATTGTGTTTCGAACTGTATTGTTGATCTTTCTTAAATATGTATCTGTTTGGTGGCAGAGAATTTATTCTCTTGTTTAACACCCTTCTCTAAGACGTATGAGCTTAGAGGCTATATATCGTCAGAAATCAATGGTACGGTGTAGATTGTCAATGTGGCATGTTTGATTTCCAAAGTTAAATAATCATTAAATAATGATTGTTGGAAGATTAAAACTAAGTGGAGTTTTAATGACTCTTTAATTATATTGAAATGTGAATGTGATAATTTGAATTATCAAATTTGGGAAATGATCGAGAATGGAGTATCACCAGTTTTGCTCCAAGCGATAGTTAAATCTTTAATTAAATTTGAACGTGAAATGGTAATTAAGTTTATCGATAACACTGTGGGTGTTAGATATGGAGTACTACCAGTTTTGCTCCATAGGATGAATAGATTGGGATTGGAAAATAAAATAAATGATTTCTTCGGTAAGGTTTGCTAATCCGGACTAGTTTGGAAAACCTTAATTTCGTTTAAATTGTGAAAAGAATATTTGAATAAAAGAATATTCTGGATTGGAATGAGGCGTACAATGTGCTTTATATCACTTGATTATAAGATACGCGAGTTATTCGGAAAGACCAGGTTTATCACATCCTGAATAATTAATACGACGATAAGTCAATGATGAAGACGGTGGTTAAAGACCGGAGATCTTCACATCATTTGGATGATTACTAATGTCTTGATTAGGATGTATACCTAAGACAAGGTAATAAGTGGTGATCATCCAGACATACTTGGAGATCGACCGGATATGCGAGGGCCTCTCTCCTGTATTGGACATATGGGACAAGGAATAAGGTGCCTCCGGTTTCGTTCAGACCCAGAACGGACTTGCGAATGGACGATGTGTTTGACTTTGATTCCTTTATATTTTATTCATCGATCTTTACTAAATACATATCTGTTTAGTGGTGGAGAATTTATTATCTTGCTTAATACCCTTCTCTGAGACGTACGAGCTTAGAGGTTATACATTAGTGGAAATCAGTGGTACAGTATGGAACGACAGTGTGGCATGCTGAGATGCAAATGATCAAGGCTTTTGCTGAAAAGCAAAGTCTTGTGGTTGATGATGAAAGCACGGCTTTAAATGGCATAGCTTTGGGTAGCATTAATTTGCGAACTTCACACCCAGTTATGAACCAAAAACGGGATAGTGACTACATGGAAATGGACATATGTCAGTTCTTGCTACGAGTAACGTCATGGTATGGAGCTCAGACTGCTTACTCATGTGGATGTTGCATACTATTATGACAGATATACGAGGTACCCAGGAGCGAGGTAAGTCCTTAAATGGCTCTCGATATGGTCGACTGGACTGACCATTTTGGAGGTTCGATAGAACCGGCTAACATATAGTTTGTTGTATAACTAATCATCGACGGATGACTGGCCATGAAGATCCAAGGGGTTCACTGCGGGGGATCCTGAGGCATTTGCTAGATTGTCTCTAAATCGGTGAGGAAGATCCCTTGCCTCGGTTCATAGATGGAAACCCAATTTCCAATACGTGATATTCGGTTTTAGTTGTGAGTGTGTATATATATATGGCGACGTAATATAATGGTACCTACACTGCCTATGATTGATACATTTATATTTGAAGTTGATTTCTTCATTTATAGTGATAATAAAAGATGAAATTTCGCGTATCAAGCATATTTGGATATTATAAGGGAAAACTCTATCCTCGGCTGCGTTCATTGTGTAATGGGACCTGAGTCTTATAATAGCTCATTTCATAACTTGAGTAAGCCACATTGTCAATTTACAACATGTCACTGATTTCCATCAATACATAACCTCTAACACGTAAAACATGGAGACAGGAATAATTAATTGCCACAACCCGATATATATAGTAATAAAAATTAGTGTTACACAGTCAATTACAATGTCAGACACACAATCCATACAAGTCCGTTCTAGGTATGAACGGAACAAAATCCGGAAATCTCTAAAGATATTCAGATCTCGTGCCACTTATAACCTCGTATTGGGTGATCGGCCCAATCGAGACATCAGAAGTCAATCCAAACTATTTAAGGATTCTCGGTCTTCGCTTATTGATCTCCAAGTCTTCAGTTTCTTTCTCACGTCGTATTAATACTTGGAATGGTTTTCAAACATATATTTAACCCTGGTCTTCCCAAATAATAAGCGCATTTTTAAAACAGTAGTTATTGATCATTACGGATTTCTCATTTAAATCTTGTAATGTCCCGTATTTGTACGATCAAATAATTAATTTAATTATTTAAATAATGGTTTAGAGAATTAAATGGTTGTTTAATTAAATAACTTTGAATATTTAATTAAAATAATAATCAAGTAATATATTTAATTCTGAAATAATCAGAATCAGCTGAAATGGCAATATGGTGTGAATTGGGCAATTCAAAATATATAATTCAGTTTAAAATTGAATTACGATAACGAATATATTTAATTAACGATGGTTGAACATATAAATTATATTATAATTATAATCGAGCTCGAAATGGCGCTGTAGTTCGTAGTTTGGCGATCCGAACTTTAATTGAATAAACAAAATCCATTTTAAATCAGATTTCTGTGAAACAAGAAATGTTAGGAACTGGTGACGTATATTTTTCTAATGGAAGATAAAAATCAGGATTTCATCGTAGATTTTGATTTATGTCCAAATCAAAATTTAAAATAGTCGCTATAGAATCGTTTATTGTCCGTAACGGTTTATTCGATATAACTAGATACCGGTTTCGAATTTAGACAAGATTCTTTTGAGACGTAGTGATAATTTAATTTTTAGAATTTTATTGTAATTTTTAATTAACTAAATAGCAACTTTTTATTTGGAGTATTTTGCACCCTATATCAATGTTTTGGGGTTTCACAATATGAGTTAACCTACCCATATTTTTATATTTTTGAAATCATGGTAAACTGCTTGTCACAACAGCATTTTTGTTTTTGTTGTTAGCAGTCCGGATGAGTACAGAATTTCATAATAGAAGGGTCGCCGTCCATCCGCTATTTGTGGCTTCCCATTGCACACGTAGGATAATTTCAGCCTTAAGTCTTTTTGTCTCGGTATATAAATATAACATAAATCCTAAACCTAATTAAATCACTTCTGCTCAAACAAAACGTAGCCGCCATCATTTTTTTTCCATAAACCAGAAAATCGAAAATGACAATCTCTCAAACAAATCAAATAAAATCCGATTTATCTCCAAACAATGATTCTTGCCTTGGTTCATCGAATCTCTTCAACCTTGTAGGAGTTCCGGGGGGTTCTTCGATCCTGTTGTTCGTGGTTTTGGTATAGCGTATGCTGGTCGAGCTCTAGGGCTCTGATGTGGGGTTATGCGGTGGAATGAGGTTTGTTGGCATTAGAAGCCCACGTAAGTTGTGGAGTTTGGATTTTTATACTTTCGGTGATGAGGTGAGTGTGAGGTTGGTGGCAGGAAAACAGTGCGGACGTGAGTTCCTGGTGTTTGCGTGATGTAATGAAGGGGTGAAGGTGAGGTAGTGAAAGGAAACTGTGTACGGTTCACTGGTGGAAGGAGATAATGATCGAGCAAGGAGCAGGTGGGGGAGCATTACTGGTACAGTGAAGAGAAAGTGCGGAGTGAAGGTGAACGTTAGGTCAGTCAGTGGTTTCGTGATGTATTGTAGAGTACACCACTGTTGGAAGTAGATGTTGAATGACATAATGGTGAGGAGTATGGCGAATGGTTGAAGGAATACTGGAAGAACTAATACGTGAGTATATGTTGAAGGACCCAAAAGAAGAAGGCGAAAGTAGCTAGAAAAGGAGAACAGAAAGGGGATGATGCCAGTGAGTTGCCTTTGTTGGGGATGGTATCAAAGGGGGGGGGGGACGTGACGCGTGGATTATGGAGTGGGTGGCAAGAGCATGTACAGGTAGTTGGGCAGGAGCATGCGTTAAAAATAAAGTTTAATATTGGCTTTAAATAAGGAAATGGCGTGCAAAACATTTTACTAGAGGTTTTTTTTTAGTTTGATGAGGAGATGATACTATTCCTACATGATGCGGGTTTCGTTGCGTAATACATGGGGAATTGTTGGGCCGTGAAACTAAGGGGTAAGGCCCGATTTAATAAAATCAAGTTCTATTTTAATTTAAACAATAACTGAATTTATAATTTAAATATCTGGTGCATACATTATTCGAATTTAACAAACTTGGATCCATCGGGATTGTATGATCACAGGCTATATCATGGAACCAGTCTGGAGTAATCTGGAGTTCGTAACAATTTATCGAAATAAATTGCCTGATTAGAATCAGCGACCGAAAATCGTTATTTAACGATTACGGAAAAAGTGAATAAAACTCACTAACTCTTCAGTTTATATTTTTATATATATAATCTAGAAATGATAAATAATGATTTATTACTGTGTGTGATTGTTTGGACTATTAAATAGATTTGATTGAAAATGTAGATATAGTTATATATAAAAATCAACAATCAAATATTGATTCTTTTTATCAGTATATTTCAGGTTGAAATGAAATTAATGTTATTTATATTGTGTAATATCTATGGATGCAGGGAAACAGGTTGGAGGAATCCAACTGGATTCCTCAACATTTATTTTACTGTTTTTCATATATTTTGATATATGATATGATATATAATCTGTTGTTGATTATATGGGTTTGAATGATATCTATCATTGTTATTTGGTATTTTAAATACCGTGAGAAATCCTGGGATGAAAAAGGGGGATTTTCAAAGTATATTAGAAAATAAATTATTTATATAAAATCAATGGATTTTATATATAAAAGGAAAAGGATTTAATAAAAGGAAATAATTATAAAATCAAAGAGTTGAAAAGGGAATTATTTGTAAAACAAATATAAAGGAAAATATTTGTAAAACAAATATAAAGGAAAATACTTGTAAAAGAAGTGCAAAAGGAATATTTATTTAGAATGTAAATAGATTAATTTTTAAAAGGAAATATTTATTTAGAAAATAAATAAAGTTATAAAAAGAAATATTTATTTAGGAAATAAATAGAATTATCAAAAGGGAATTGTTTGATAAATAAATAGAATTGTATAAAAAGAGAATTTTACACTAGGAAAGTTTAGACCCGTGCTTCGCAGAATATGAATTTAAAGTAAATTTTAAATAGAAATCTATTTTAACAGATAAGTGGAGAAGATAAATTTATAAATAGTATTTTATAAATTAAATAAAATATTTATAATTGGATAAATAGAATATATAAGTCAAGACTTATATGGAGAAGTA
The DNA here is from genome assembly GCA_030737875.1 of Allium sativum. NCBI lineage: Eukaryota > Viridiplantae > Streptophyta > Magnoliopsida > Asparagales > Amaryllidaceae > Allium > Allium sativum. The sequence goes on along the minus strand of CM060919.1, from coordinate 655,006,456 downwards.
AGAATCGATTTCAACATCGATATTTGAAACTGAATATTGACGAAGAGTAAATTGGATAGAGTTAACCAGTTAGAGTTAACCAGTTAGAGTTAACCAATTAGAGTTAACCAATTAGAGTTAACCAGTTAGAGTTAACCAGTTAGAGTTAACCAATTAGAGTTAATCAGTAGAGTTGACTGAATATTAGTTTTTCAATTAGAGTTAATTGAATATTAGTTATTCGAATAAAGAGTTAACCAGATAGAGTTAATTGAACATAGTTAATCGAATTAGGATTTAATTGAATATTAGTTATCCAATTAGAGTAAATCAAATATAAGTTATTCAAATGGAGATAAATCGAATATTAGCTATTCGAAATAAAGTTAAAACAGACATAGTTTATTCGAATAGAATTAGAAGAGTTAATCGAATATAGTTTATTCGAATAGAATGAAGGAGTCAATCAAAAGAAGTTAATCGAAATGAGTTAATCAAATTAGAGTTAATCGAGTTAGAGTTAGTCAAGTGTTAGTTAATCGAGTTAGAGTTCGACGAGTATTGATTAATCGAAGATAAGAATTTATCGAATAGAGTTATTCGAAATGAGTTAATCGAATATTAGTTATTCGAAAGGGGTTATCGAATATTAGTTATTCGAAAGGAGTTATCGAATTAGTTATTCGAAAGGGGTTATCGAATATTAGTTATTCGAAGGGGTTATCAAATATAGTTTATTCAAAAGGAGTTAAATTGAATATAAGTTATTCGAATGGAGTTAAACCGAATATAAGTTATTCGAAGAGAAGAGTCATCGAATATTAGTTATTCGAAGAGAGTTAATCGTCGAATTTGATTATATCGAATTCGGGAAAGTACTTATACTTTCCGGTGTTTAAATCAAGATTTATTTATTTATAAATTAGGTGTTTATTTATTTATTCAAATTAAAGAATAAAAGTTATATTATAAGTTAGATATTTCGAAAGTAGGGATTATAACGTTATCGTTATAACCAATGTTTTTGTAAAAGAAGTGGATTCGTAAATAGAATCCGTGTGGTTCGCAAGGAAGTTGTTAAAGGTTTGAAAAGATAAACTTTGTCTATTCCGAAGTTAAAACGTTGTTTAGTTAAGGTCTAAGAGGTTACCCCAACTTGATTGACTTCCTTCTTAACTAAGGAATGGTTAAAGTTTGATAGTAAAGGTAGGTTAAGTGAATTTAGTTAATGAGCGTAATGGTTTGTGTTGGCATAGCGATGTTTATTTAAACATCAGTTTAAATCAAATGAAGGAGTTTTGGAAATGTTTTCCAAATAAGAATCAGAAATGTTTTCTGATAATAGAAAATAAGAAATGGGAATAAATATGGAAACATTTTCCAGTGATTAATAACGTATATTTTCTAAGTTTAGAAAATAAGGATTTACGAATATATGAAAACGGGAAATAAGGAAATGAATAAATTAATAATAAATTAATTTAAAGGGATAAATGTTGAATGTGACTGATCGATAAAATTTCCATTTGGAAATAATATCGTTGTTTGCACACGAGTTTTCTTTCGATAGTTAAATCATAGACTATCAAAGTTTTGACCATTTTTCCGTCGTCAATACGGAGAGACCGGTTGGGTTATTATCCGAGAACCACTCTGTATGGGCATTAACATTTTGAATCAAATAGATCGAAGACAAATTGAAGACGGAGTTATGCAAGGGCTATCCTGTTTACAGAATAGTGCCTTCGGTTTGTCCAGTCCCAGGACAACCTGTATGGAAGAATGTTTGACAGAGTATATCCAGTGGATAACGTGAGTTCATCATTTCAAACGTATTTACATTGGTGGCGGAGGAATTCGTTTCTCTTAGCTTATACCCATGGTATTTTTGGGGAAATCAAATTGTGATTTGACGGTTATGATGATGTGGCATTCAAAGTAAATGAAGACGTGATCTGTATAGAGATATGTTATGACCTCCAGCCTCATCAATTGGGAAATGAAAGAAATCGGGTGTAAGGACCCGTAACTTCCCCGGTAAGGAAAGAACGGATTGCTTTGAGCACAACCCACATCGGAACACAGACAGAAGAACATTTCATTGTATATTACAACAATTCCATTAGAATACAAGAATATTACCGAGTATGAATAAATATTACATAGAAAATACCAGAGATTTAAATTACATTGCATAGCAGCGAAAATAATACAAAACACAACTGACAGAGATATACGGATACAGAGCTTTCCGGATATCGTTCCTGCTGTAAATCAGGATCCTATGAATATAAATCTGCAAAACCAAAACTACTAGCTGCCCGTACAGAAAATAAGGGCACCCAGAGTTTAGGTTAAAACAATAAATGCCAGGTCAGTCATGTGACTGGTGTGAGAACTAAAACAGTTATTTATCTTTATTTTAAAGTTAGGTAAATCAAGGGACCACGCCGTATAACACGGAATAGGTTTCCTCCCAAGAATACTAGTGCATAAAACAACAACGCAATGCTAAATAAAGAACAATGAAGCTATTATAAGACTCAGGTCCCATCACATAATGCAACACAAGCCGGAGGATAGGGTTTTACCTTATAATAGCCAAAGAATGCTTGATACGCTAAATTTCATCTTTTATTATTACTATAAGTGTATAGTGTCAAAACAATTTCAATCATAAGTATCAATCATAGACGGCATAAGTGCCCCCATACCACTATGTCGCCATACTAGGCTCTACAATCAAAACCACAAAGTCACGTATTGGAAGTTTGATTTCCATTTGTGAACCGAGGCAAGGGATCGTCCTCACCGCTTCGAGACAATCTAGCACATGTCTCAGGAACAACCGCAACTGCCCCATGGATCGTCAGGGTCGGTCCACTGATGTGGATTATAATGCCTGAACACTGCATTTCCCCGCCCTTTGGGGGCGTAAATGAGCCAAATGACTCCATCGGCTCCACATAGTCATCGATATATCCGAGGCGCCTCGCAATCCAACAACCACACAGGTGAAAATAATATAAATGTCAGGGCTGGTAGGTCACTGACACCACCCTAGCTAGAAGGAAACGCATGCCCTCCCTGAGGTCCTCTCCCGTTTCTGGTTCACACCAGGGTGTGAGGCTCGCGAATTAACACTATACAAAGCTATGCCACACAGGCGGTGTTTTGATCATCAACTACAAGACTTTGCTTTTCAACAGAAGCCTTTATAATTTGCATCTCGGCATGCCACACAGGCAATTCACGCTATCCAACCGATATCAATCACACAGAATGAAATCCAATGTCAGACACACAGTCCATTTACAAGTCCGTTCTGGGTCTGAACGAAACCGGAGGCACCTTGTACCACGCATATCCATCGATCCCCAAGTACGCCTGGACGATCACCAACTGATGCCCTCCTCTTGGGTGTACAGCCCATTCAAGATCATCAGTAATTATCCAAACGATGTGAAGACCTCCGGCCTTCGACCACCGTCTTCATCCTCGACACATCGTCGAATCAATTATTCAAAATGGGATAAACCCGGTCTTTCTGAATAACTCGCGTATATAATAAACAAGTGTTACACAAACACAACATACGCCTCATTCCAATTTGAATATTCTTTTATTCCAATATTCTTATACTTTGGGAAAGGTTCCCATTGATTTTATCAAAGATAAATTCTTTAAGTTTATTCTTTAATCTTCTTTTGAATATCAGTTCAAACCAAATTATGGTTTATCCAAACTATCAGGATTAGCGAACCTTACCGAAGTAATCACTTGTTAAATTTCCCAACCCCAACCTATTCATCCCATGAAGTGAAACTGGTCTACTTCATATCTAACACCACGTTGTTATCGGTAAATTCAATTACCATTTCACGTTCAAATCTAATTAAAGATTTAACTATCGCCTGGAGCAAAAATGGTGATACTCCATTCTCGATTATTTCAATATAATTAAAGATTCATTAAAACTCCACTTGGTTTTAATCTCCCCAATAATCACTATTAATGACTATTTAACTTGGCAAATCATATCCTGTCTTTAACTGGGTTAAAGAACCAATGTCATTTAAAACACGGTTCACGATAAACCCGAAATCACATTCCATTAACGATGGAATATTCATGGAAAACAAATCGATATATATAATCGATATAAACTTCCATATCCGACTAATAATATAAATGGAATAACGGCAATGCCTTATAAATTTCAAATATATTAGCAGTCTTCCTCAACAGAGATTCACTTTGATTATTACCAAATCGAATTCCATTCCATTCCAAATTATTTTATTAAATTGGAAAACTTTACATTGGAAAATTTCCTTTAAATCTTATCAAAAAGATTTATAAATTCCAAATCCCATTTCACTGTAAATCGGGTTAAAGAACGAATGTCGTTAAAGCACAGTTCACGATAAACCCAAAAATCAATTCCAGTTCAATTCCAATTAAATATTATTTAATTGGTACACTTCATTAAATCTAAATAAAAAGATTTAATCATTTTCTCAACTGGGTTTAAGAACAGTGTTAATGAAGACTCCATTCACGACAAACCCAAATCCCATTTGATATTAAATACAAGGCTCTGAATAGAAAATACATCAGCTTATATTCAATATCAAATACTGCAACCAACAAATATTGTATTGGAAATAACGATATAAATATATCTTTCAAATTTCCATAACAATATCTGTATAATCACGAAATTCAATATCGAAATATTCCGAAGATAATTTCGATTTAAATCCATTTCCAATTTATATATTGGAAATTCTTGTTATTTTTAAAACCCTTTCAAATCCAATTTATTTATTTCAAAAATAAATGGATTATAATTCTAGTTCAAAACTAGTTCATTTCGATACAAATCTATTTTTATCTTTTCAAATATGGAATTTTTCATCCCAATTCTTTCCAAATCATTTCTTATGATTTTACACAAATTATTGCTATTTTTAATAATTTTATCAAGGCCAGTACAGTCGATTTCCATCAACGGCCATCGAACTGCACTTACAACAACCTTTTCCAAATTTGATTTGGACATAATTCCAAATCCAACCGTTAGTTTTAGGAGAATCCGACGGTCGGATCTCCCGTAATGTCCATTCGAAGTCAATGGTCGAAATTCGAGAACTGCCGCAGCGCTGCGCGTTCTATTCGAACCATTATATATATATAATATATATTATATATATTTCGTCGATTTCCTTTTAAAATGTATTTTATAATTCGTTTTCAAAACGATTTCAACTTCATATTCAATTTCAAATCAAAATTGAATATTCCAAATCATCGATATATATATGATAGTATTTTCTAAATATTATATTTTGAAATCAATTCCTTTTCGATATTCATTATAAAAATGAATAAAATCGATATAGATATCGTTCATGTCAAAATGGCACATATCTAATCAACACGGCTTTATAAATTTCAATAACTTTGTTATTCTATTCAACAAATAAATATTTTCTTCAACACATGAATTTTCTTTTATTCAACACATGAATATATATTTTATTCAACACATGAATTTTCTTTTATTCAACACATGAATATTCTTTTTATTTAACACATGAATTTTCTTTATTTTCCAACTTGGAATGAGACCCAATCAATTACCATATAATGTTAATTATATGGATTCCCTACAACACATGTATATAATAGCAACGATAAATAATCAACCATCATCCTGAGTGCATTCTACACTGCATAAGCATCAAATATAAATATTTAACGCTTATAATAGCCTGTCAATCAATCGATCGACATACAGCTAATTATTGGGACTAGTGTATGTCCAATTTCATCCCAACACCCGTGTGGGGTTTTCAAACAATTAAACACAGGTTTTATTTGTGCAGTTGGTTGATGTGTAAAATTTATCGTCCCAATCAATATCAGTCAAGTGAGTGTATATAAAAAAATCGTCCGATTTGTTTATAGATATTTATTTCATATACACGTTAAAAATTATATTTTTAACTATAAAATATTTTCAACTATAAAATATTTTATTCCATCCCACATCACACAATCAACTTTCACAACACATCAATTAAACAAACAAGTTATCCATGGTCTGTGGACAACGAGTGTCGGGTGCTGCTAAGCACCGTCTGCATCCTAGTGTATATTTCAAACTAGAAATAAAATAAAAGTGAGGAGTTCTCACCTTTGGGTTCCACCCCGCCATTCTATATTTCTGAACGGTCTGGATTTGTTCGAAATTCCAATGCAATCCTTACCACGCTGTTCATAATAAAAATTATATTTTTATTTCAAATGCATGTGAAAAAATACATTCTCAACACAATGTTTACATTATAAAAATCATATTTTATTATTTCTATAATATAAAAATCATATTTTTATTATCGCTACCTTTAAAATAAAAATCACATTTTTATTACTTCGCTATATTTATAAAAATCTAATTTTTATACTTCAAAGATCTAATCTTTTCATTTTTAAAAATCATACTTTGCTATTTTTTAAAAATCAAACCTTTTTTGTTTTTATAAATTTAATCTTTATGTTTCTATGAATATAATCTTTATGGTTTTACACTCTGCTTTCTATTCAAAAATCTATATTTTCTACTTATAAAAAAAACCAAAACTTTTGTTCATAAAAATCAAAACTGAAAAGAAAAATCAAAACTGAAAAGAAAATCAAACTGAAAAGAAAATCAAAACTCACTTGTTAATCGAAGGGGAGGAGGGGCTTAGCTTTGTTGTCGAACTGAGAAAAAAAAGGGTTTTCACTTCAGTCCCACGCCAGCGTCGAGGGAAGGAGTTGGAGACGGAGGGGGTGAAGGCGCGACCTTTGTAATGACCGGCATTTGCAGAGGTATTATAATTAATTAATTTAATTATATAAATAGTGATATAATGAATTTAATGGTCGTGGAATTAAATAATGGTGAATATTTAATTAAAATAATAATTAAATAATATATTTAATTCTGAAATAATCAGAATTGGCTGAAATGACGATGTGGCGTGAACTGGATCATCTGTGATATTTAATTCAGCTTGGAATTGAATTTGAATAACGAATATATTATATAAACGACAGTTTGAACATAGAATTATAATATAATTAAAATCGAGCTTGAAATGGCACTGCAGTTCGTAAATTGGCGATTCGAACTTCAACTGAATGTACAGGATTCGTTTTAAGCTGGATTTTTGTGAAATAAGAAACGTGTGGAGCTGGTGGAGTATATCTTTCTAGTGGAAGAAAAAAATCGAGATTTTGTCGTGTAGATTTTGAGATATATCCAAATCAAATTTTAGAAAAGTCGCTGTGGAATTCCTTTATAATTTATAAAGGAATTATTTATATTTTAAAAAGGAATTTCAATATAAATCGAATATCGGGTTGACCCTGATTTGAAATATCAAGCTTGAAATCCATATAGGGTTTTCTGAACTGTATGGTATTCCACTGTGAATATAGACGATAATATTTAATTTTAAACATTTAATGTAATTATATTTAAATATATTAATATATTTAAATAGGCTATTTAGAGCTTTAAAAATAGCCACTTTTGCCAACAGAGTCGGAATTCGACGAAACTAATTTTGTTGGATCCGAAATGTCAAATAGTTGTTAGATTTCCAGTTTCGTAATTTCTAGAGTCAGTATGTGGTCATACGCGTTTTTAGAGTGAAAAACAATCAGTATTTCGACAGTTTAAAATACGCTGTGTGAGCATACGGAGTCGGAATTCGACGAAACCAGTCTCGTTGGGTCCGTAAGGTCGAGAGCTAGCTGTATGTCCAGTTTCGTGATTTTTGGGTACCGTGTGTGATCACATGGATTTTTAGAGTGCAGAAACGAATAGAAAATGATTAAAATAAAATTAGTAAAATATCCTAAATGTTGTGTGGACCTAAACTAGGCCACCCACACATCATTCCAACCACACAAAAAAATTCCGTTCTCCCTATAAGATGAAATTTATGAGCCGCCATCAGTTTTCTTTCCTGAACATGAAGAAACCAACAATCAAAAATTCGAAACAAAATCCACAAATATCTATAAATCGCCACAATTACATATTTGAATTTCAGAGACCATGCTCTTCATTTTTTGATTTGTTTCAGTGAGATCGACGTTCACTTTGGATGCGGGGTTTTATCACCGTTAGCCTAGGGCTAAACTTTTCTGGGATCATGGGTATTGATTCTCGAATTCGAGTATAGATTCGAACTCGTGGCGAGAAGCAGTTTCATCTGTGAATTTGTGGTGAAGTACGGTGGTTACTTGTATCGATCGACACTGTACAGCTGCGTGAGGGACTTGGAGACGCAGTGTAGATGAGGCCGTCGAGTTTTATAGCTTGGCGTCAGTGTGGTTGAGGAATCAAAGACGAGGACTTAGGTGGTGTAGGGGTCGGTTTCAGTGAAAAGAAGAGAGAATGGTTGGAGGGATGTTGGTCGTGATTTGGAGTTTTTACTGGAGCCGCAAATTTCATTTGGGGAAGAAGAATGTCGGGTGTAGGTATGGTACTTCAACGTGGGGATGTTGGGCCAAAAAAGAAGGTTAAGGCCCAATATTCAATTTAAATTAAAGCTTATATTTTAATTTAAAATAATGTCTTATATTGTAAACCTCATAACTTCGTGATACGATATCATAATTGAGCGAAACAAGATCCAATGGGATCGTATGGATGGACACTACCCAATGGGACTAACTGGGAGTGGAATGGAGCTCGTTTGAATTCATGGCGAAATAAATTGTTTGATTCAAATCAAATAACAGTTTATCGTTCTTTAACGATGAACTGCCAAAGTGAGTTAATCTCACTAACTCTAAATAGTTTAAAATTTTCGTGTTGTATTTTTAGAACTGTTAAATATTGGCTGATTGACTGTGTGTTGACTGTTTGATTGAACTGCTAGTCAGTTAGTTGAATTTCTATATTGATTCTATTTAACAGAATATATCATATGGAACTGAAAGTGATGTTATCTATATTGTTTAACATCTGTGATGCAAGGAAAGAGGTTGGAGGAATCCAACTGGATTCCTCAACATTTATTTTACTGTGATTCATATATTGTGGTATATGATGGGATATATAATTTGTTGTTGATTATGTGTGTTTGGACGATATTTATCGTTGTTATATGGTATGTTAAATACCATAAGAAATACAGGATGTGGGAAAGGAGATTTTCAAAGTGTATTTTGAAAATGAATTATTTATATAAAATCGATGGATTTTATATAGAAAAGGAAAAGGGTTTATAAAGGAAATAGATTTATAAAATCAAAGGATTTTATAAAAGAAGGAATTTATATAATCAAAGGATTTTATAAAAGAAGGAATTTATATAATCAAAGGATTTTAATAAAGGAGATATTTATTTAGAGGAAATAATTAGGATTATAAAGGTTATTGATTTAGGAAATAAATAGGATATTTTAAAAGGAAATATTTATTTTTATAATAAATAGAATAAAATAAAGGAGATATTTATTTGTTGAATAAATAGGATGAGATAAGGAGATATGTGTTTGTATAAATAAGTAGAATTAAAAGGAGATATTTATTTGTTAAATAAATAGAGTTAAATGGGAGTTAATCGAATATAGTTTAATCAAATAGAGTTAAAAAAATATATAGAGTTAAACAAGATTTGAAACTGACTAGAGATTAGTTAAGTTGAATAGTTTTCTGAGTGTCTATCTGATGTTGGTTTCGGCCTTCGGGGTTTATACTTGGGTAGTTGTTCTCCTACTATTTTACAGTCAGGGACTGATAGTTGTGAATTGATAGTGATATGTAAATAAACAATGGAAATGTTTTCCAGTGTTAATAACGTATATTTCTAAACATAGAAAATTAGGATATATATATATGATTGATGATTGATTGATAGAATTTCAAACTTGGAAATAATATCGTTGTTTGCACACCTGTTTTTCTTTGATGGTGAAATCACAGACAATCGAAGTTTTGACCATTTTAACGTTGTTAATATGGAGAGACCGGTTGGATTATTATCCAAAGAACCACTTTGTATTGGCATAAGCGTTGCGAATCATATATGCCAAAGATAATTGAAGACGGAGTAAAGTGCAAGGGCTATTGTATAAGTCTTAGATAACAGTGTCTAAGATGGATGTATTGAATAGTGCCTTCGGTTCATCCTGTTCCTGGATGACTTGTATGGATGAATGTCTGACAGAGTATTTCCAGAAAGGTCACGTACATTCATTTCTTCAACCGTACCAAGAGTGGAAGCGGAGAAGGAAACTTTTTTTAGCTAACACGTAATGTATAGTTGTAGACGTCAATCAGTGATTTGATGGATGTGACGATGTGACATTCGAAGTTAATCTGGTGTGATGATAAAGCGTAGCTTCTAGCCTCACATCCGGTAAATGACAGAAATCGGGCAGGCAGCATGGCTAAGTCGGTCGCTCCGAAGTAGGGTGTATAATCACCTGATCTAGAGTTTCATTTATTTATAAAAATCTATTGTCGATACTGCCCCATTCGGGAAACGGTTGCTGATCCCAACCGTTGGTGATATACATTCGATACACTCAAGCGAAATGAGTGGTCAGTCATGTGTGGTCGGGTTGCAAGATGTTCTTGTTGAACCCAGTGTATTCCTTTCTAGAGGTACACTAGCGAAAGGTGGTTCCATACCTTGTCATAGTTGGAAATCCATTACCCAATACGTGCTTGCGGTTTTTGATTGTATGCTATATATGTAGAACGTGAGATGAAAGAGTTTCTGCTAGATGATTATTATATTGTGGTTGATAGACATTATTATATTATCAAAAAGTTTTTGATACAAAGATAATTTGGATTCTCATAAGGGAAAAACCCATTCCGTTATACGGCGTGGTCTTATGAGATATCGTTTACTTGTTCAACTGTTTAAACTGTTTTACTCATACCAGTCCCATGACTGACCCGGAGTTTATTTTGTTTTGTTTTCCCTAAACTCTTGGGTGCCCAATTTTGTATGGGCAATCAAGTAGTCGGGATTTACAGATACCTGATGAGCTGAAGCAGGAGGCTTCAGAAATGATATAGCTATAGATTATTTCTGCTGTGTTGTAAGTGCTGTACTTTGATAATCATGTATATTCAAGTACAGATTTGTATTTCAAAGTTATGTTATGAAATATATTTATTCGTTCTGCTGTGAGATTCGTGTTACCCTGATATTGTGTTCTTCTTCTTCTTCTTTTTCTGTAAATTTCTATCTTATCATTCCTCACCCTCTAATTTCTTTCATTAATTACCGGAATTTTTCGATGTTTGGTTAGTCATCATTGAGTTTATGGCGATAATCAAAGTCGACAAAATCAGGGTCATTACAATTGGTATCAGAGCTTAAGTTAAGTGAATTACTTGGCTCTGTGGCGTGACTCAGTAGAGATAGGGTTAGTAATACCCTAGATTGAGTCGAGTGTATATATACGAGAAAGCGTATTTGTAATTTGATATGTGGAGATTTATTGGTTGAGTCGTTTATGGGTTCTGGTCGATCATTTGATCCACTGTATCAGTAGGAGTTTATAGAACACTCGAATACGATGGGTCGACACGATATGTTTTGAAAAGAGGGTAAATTAAAATAAGTTACCCAAGGTATATCTTGATATAGTGAAGATATATATATATATATATATCAAAATTATAATATAGTGGATATATTGGTTGTTATTATAATCGAGTAAGATTATAAATTAAATGGTTATGTAAATAACCAATCAGAATTCATATAAGTGAAATACGTGAAATTAGATGAGTTAAATCTGGAATTTAAAACCAGAAATTGAGTTAAAACTCTAGAGAATTGGATAAGTGTTTGTAAATGGATTTGGATTAAAAATAAGGAAAATTTAAGATCCTGGGAGATTTTAAATTTGTTTTACAAGCAGTGTGAATCATATTTTGAAATGAATTTCAAAGTGGAAATGTTTAGAAATGGTTTTATAGTATTGAACTCACTTCGATCGCTGGAAAATAGATTCCGATGATGACAGCTGCATCATCAATATTCATTTTCGAGTTGTAAGTGACGAATTACTACAAGAGATACTGCTTTGAATTTGTTTTAGGAAAGACAAGTTGTGTTGAATTTCAAAATAGAATTTGAATAGAATTTGATATATAGAATTTGAATAGAATTTGATATATAGAATTTGAATAGAATTTGATATATAGAATTTGAATAGAATTTGATATATAAAATTTGAATAATAGAATATGATATATAGAATTTGAATAGTAGAAGGGAAATAGATTTGAATAATAGAAATGATATAAAATTTGATTAGAAATTGAATAGAATTAACTAAGTCAAAGAGGAGTTAGTTAATCGAGTTTTGAATTTGAAGTTGAACTTTGAAAGGTGAATTGGATATGTAAATGGATATTCGAAATCGAATATAGAACTTAAATTTGGAATTTGGATTCAAATTAGTTAATAAGCAAGTTAAAATATATTTGAACATGTCATGTTCAAATATAAAAGTGAAATGGACTAAAGAGTTAATTAACAAACTAATTAACGAATTGAGTTAAAACGATCAGGTATAGTTAAAATAGATTGGGCAGGTATAAATATACATGAGATAGGTATGGATAAGGTATGAAGGTGTATAAATAGAATGCTCGACGAAAAGTTATGTATTTAATTCATATATGGGATTTTATGCACCGTATCGGCTAGCCGCTTGGCTTTTTCTTTTTCTTTTGGATTGGTGGGGATCATGGGAGGCTATTTGAAATATCCCGATGCTCCTGGTACAAAGGAGGTTATGGCGAATTTTTCCTGGAATTTAAGGAGTTAGAAATTTTTTAAGATAATTTGATAGTTAGAAATCAACGTATCGATATATATATAGAAGTCGATAAGGAAACGAACTTAGAAATAGAATAGTAAAGTCAAAAAGGAAGACTAAGAATAAAATCTAGTAAGAATAGAAAGAGGAAGCGTATACGTGTTTAAAAGTGAATAAGTAGTTGTATGGTATTGGTTATTCGAGTAAGTAGTCATATCTGTTTTGACGTTATAAATGTTTTTCAGTCAAGGTCTGGGAGGTAGTTATACCCCAACTTGATTGACTACATTATTAACAAATAAATAGTAAGATTTCAGGCTCGAAGATCAATGTTGAATAAGAGTTAGTTGAATATAGTATTTGGGTTGTCGTAACGATGTTTTACACAACATCCGTTTTAACCCAAATAAGTGTAAGCTTAGAAATATAATGAAGAATATTTCCTAAGTATAGTAATAAACGAGATCGGAAAAGAGATAAGTAATTAGAATATTTTCCAATTATAAACAGCATATATTTTCTAAAAGTTTAGAAAATAAAGGAAGGCGATATTCAGAAATGTTTTCCAAATAACATAAAAGGACAATATGGTTATTGAAAATATTTGGTTAACAAATATTGATAAAGAAATTGAGAAGTGATTTAACCAGTGGAATATTAATTAAGGGCTCAGTGACATGTTCAAAAGGAAAATTTGACTTTTGAAAAGAGTAAACTGTTACAAACTCCTAGGGAAAGATTGTTTGAATTAAAAACAAATTTAACAGAAATTTTTGAAAGCAAATTTGAATTAAAGTAAAGCCAGTAAAGTGGTAACTGAGATTGAATTAGAATGATATCAAGACAAATTGGATTGTGAGATTCAAATTTGAAGTGTAATGTGATAATCAAGTTAAGAGTTGGGAATTCGAGAAGAAACTCGAGTTGAAATGATATTTGGCTTGGATATAAGCGAATGGTGGTGTTGTGGATAAAAGTAGATTGGAATTTGATTGGGATGACCCTTGTATCTGCTGAATTGATAACAGGTGGAAAGGATATAATGATATGCCGACAAAAAGGTACAAGTTATATTTCTATTGGATATAAGATTTATGAGCCGAATTGGCAAGCCGCTTGGCTGATTGATTTTCTTTTGGGATGGAGATGGCCCAGAGAGACGAGTTGGAGTTTGACCTATTGACCAGTACAAAGGAGGTGCTGACGAATTTTTTTGAAAAGTTAAGGAATTAGAAAATTTTCAGGATTTTTGGAAATTTTTGTTGATAAGAATTAATTAATAATTTAATTTGAAATTAAATTGGTTCAGTTGAAACCGAAGTTAAGAAGTGAACAAATATGTTCTAACCAATCGATAGGGTCGTTCTCTACCTTGGAAATTTCGAGGACGAAATTATTTTAAGTGGGGAAGATTGTAATGACCCTCATTTGCAGAGGTATTATAATTAATTTATTTAATTATATAAATAGTGATATAATGAATTTAATGGTCATGGAATTAAATAATGGTGAATATTTAATTAAAATAATAATTAAATAATATATTTAATTCTGAAATAATCAGAATTGGTTGAAATGACGATATGGTGTGAACTGGATCATCTGTGACATTTAATTCAGCTTGGAATTGAATTTGAATAACGAATATATTATGTAAACGACAGTTTGAACCTAGAATTATAATATAATTAAAATCGAGCTTGAAATGGCGCTGCAGTTCGTGAATTGGCGATTCGAACTTCAACTGAATGTACATGATTCGTTTTAAGCCGGATTTCTGTGAAACAAGAAACGTTTGGAGCTGGTGGAGTATATCTTTCTAGTGGAAGAGAAAAATCGGGATTTCGTCATGTAGATTTTGAGATATATCCAAATCAAATTTTAGAAAAGTCGCTGTGGAATTCCTTTATAATTTATAAAGGAATTATTTATATTTTAAAAAGGAATTTAAATATAAATCGAATATCGGGTTGACCCTGATTTGAAATATCGAGGTAGAAATCCATATAGGGTTTTCTGAACTGTATGGTATTCCACTGTGAATATAGAAAGTAATATTTAATTTTAAATATTTAATGTAATTATATTTAAATATATTCATATATTTAAATAGGCTATTTAGAGCTTTAAAAATAACCACTTTTGCCAACGGAGTCGGAATTCGACGAAACTAATTTTGTTGGATCCGCAATGTCAAATAGTTGTTCGATTTCCAGTTTTGTAATTTTTAAAGTCAGTATGTGGTCGTACGGATTTTTAGAGTGAAAAACAATCAGTATTTCGACTGTTAAAAATACGTTGTGTGAGCATACGGAGTCGGAATTCGACGAAACCAGTCTCGTTGGGTCCGTAAGGTCGAGAGCTAGCTGTATGTCCAGTTTCGTGATTTTTGGGTACCGTGTGTGATCACACGGATTTTTAGAGTGCAGAAACGAATAGAAAATGATTAAAATAAAATTAGTAAAATATCCTAAATATTGTGTGGACCTAAACTAGGCCACCCACACATCATTCCAACCACACAAAAAAAATTCTGTTCTCCCTATAAGATGAAATTTATGAGCCGCCATCAGTTTTCTTTCCTAAACACGAAGAAACCAACAATCAAAAATTCAAAACAAAATCCACAAATATCTATAAATCACCACAACTACATATTTGAATTTCATAGACCATGCTCTTCATTTTTAGATTTGTTTCAGTGAGATCGACGTTCGCTTTGGATGCGGGGTTTTATCACTGTTAGCCTAAGGCTAAACTTTTCTGGGATTAGGGGTACTGATTCTCGAATTCGAGTATAGATTCGAACTCGTGGCAAGAAGTAGTTTCATCTGTGAATTTGTGGTGAAGTACGGTGGTTACTTCTGTCGATCGACATGGTACAGCTGCGTGAGGGACTTGGAGACGCAGAGTAGATGAGGCCGTCGAGTTTTATAGCTTGGCGTCAGGGTGTTTGAGGAATCAAAGATGAGGACTTCGGTGATGTAGGGGTTGGTTTCAGTGAAAAGAAGAGGAGAATGGTAGGAGGGATGTTGGTCGTGATTTGGATTTTTTACTGGAGCCGCAAATTTCATTTGGGGAAGAAGAATGTCGGGTGCGGGTATGGTACTTCAACGTGGGGATGTTGGGCCAAGAAAGAAGGTTAAGGCCCACTATTCAATTTAAATTAAAGCTTATATTTTAATTTAAAATAATGTCTTAGATTGTAAACCTCATAACTTCGTGATACGATATCAGAATTGAGCGAAACAAGATCCAATGGGATCGTATGGATGGACACTACCCAATGGGACTGACTGGGAGTGGAATGGAGCTCGTTTGAATTCATGGCGAAATAAATTGTTTGATTCAAATCAAATAACAGTTTATCGTTCTTTAACGATGAACTGCCAAAGTGAGTAAATCTCACTAACTTTGAACAGTTTAAAATTTTCATGTTTTATTTTTAGAACAGTTAAATATTGGTTGATTGACTGTGTGTTGACTGTTTGATTGAACTGCTAGTCAGTTAGTTGAATTTCTATATTGATTCTTTTTAACAGAATATATCATATGGAACTGAAAGTGATGTTATCTATATTGTTTAACATCTGTGATGCAGGGAAAGAGGTTGGAGGAATCCAATTGGATTCCTCAACATTTATTTTACTGTGATTCATATATTGTGATATATGATGTGATATATTATCTGTTGTTGATTATGTGTGTTTGGATGATATTTATCGTTGTTATATGGTATGTTAAATACCATAAGAAATACTGGATGTGGGAAAGGGGATTTTCAAAGTGTATTTTGAAAATGAATTATTTATATAAAATCGATGGATTTTATAAAGAAAAGGAAAAGGGTTTTATAAAGGAAATCGATTTATAAAATCAAAGGATTTTGTAAAAGAAGGAATTTATATAATCAAAGGATTTTATAAAAGAAGAATTTATATAATCAAAGGATTCTAATAAAGGAGATATTTATTTATAGGAAATAAATAGGACTATAAAGGTTATTGATTTAGGAAATAAATAGGATATTTTAAAAGGAAATATTTATTTGTTAGAATAAATAGAATAAAATAAAGGAGATATTTATTTGTTGAATAAATAGGATGAGATAAGGAGATATGTATTTGTATAAATAAGTAGAATTAAAAGGAGATATTTATTTGTTAAATAAATAGAGTTAAAGGGGGGTTATTCGAATATAGTTTAATCAAATAGAGTTAAAAAAATATAGAGATAAACAAGATTTCAAACTGACTAGAGATTAGTTAAGTTGAATAGTTTTCTGAGTGTCTATCTGATGTTGGTTTCGGCCTTCGGGGTTTATACT
This sequence comes from Allium sativum, assembly GCA_030737875.1. Lineage (NCBI taxonomy): Eukaryota > Viridiplantae > Streptophyta > Magnoliopsida > Asparagales > Amaryllidaceae > Allium > Allium sativum. Next base: position 654,989,289 of record CM060919.1, on the reverse strand, counting down.
TGGGAAGTTGTTCTCCTACTAGTTTACAGTCAGGGACTGATAGTTGTGAAATGATAGTGATATGTAAATAAACAATGGAAATGTTTTCTAGTGTTAATAACGTATATTTTCTAAACATAGAAAATAAGGATATATATATATGATTGATGATTGATTGATAGAATTTCCAACTTGGAAATAATATCGTTGTTTGCACACCTATTTTTCTTTGATGGTTAAATCACAGACTATTGAAGTTTTGACCATTTTAACGTTGTTAATATGGAGAGACCGGTTGGATTATTATCCAAAGAACCACTCTGTATTGGCATAAGCGTTGCGAATCATATATGCCAAAGATAATTGAAGACAGAGTAAAGTGCAAGGGCTATTGTATAAGTCTTAGATAACAGTGTCTAAGATGGATGTATTGAATAGTGCCTTCGGTTCATCCTGTTCCTGGATGACTTGTATGGATGAATGTCTGATAGAGTATTTCCAGAAAGGTCACGTACATTGATTTCTTCAACCGTACCAAGAGTGGAAGCGGAGAAGGAAATTTCTTTTAGCTAACACGTAATGTATAGTTGTAGACGTCAATCGGTGATTTGATGTATGTGACGATGTGACATTCGAAGTGAATCTGGTGTGATGATAAAGCGTAGCTTCTAGCCTCACATCCGGTAAATGACAGAAATCGGGCAGGCAGCATGGCTAAGTCGGTCGCTCCGATATAGTGTGTATAATCACCTGATCTAGAGTTTCATTTATTTCTAAAAATCTATTGTCGATACTGTCCCATTCGGGAAACGGATGCTGATCCCAACCGTTGGTGATATACATTCGATACACTCAAGCGAAATGAGTGGTCGATCATGTGTGGCCGGGTTGCAAGATGTTCTTGTTGAACCCAGTGTATTCCTTTCTAGAGGTACACTAGCGAAAGGTGGTTCCATACCTTGTCATAGTTGGAAATCCATTACCCAATACGTGCCTGCGGTTTTTGATTGTATACTATATATGTAGAACGTGAGATGAAAGCGTTTCTGCTAGATGATTATTATATTGTGGTTGATAGACATTATTATAATATCAAAAGGTTTTTGATATAAAGATAATTTGGATTCTCATAAGGGAAAAACCCGTTCCGTTATACGGCGTGGTCTTATGAGATATCGTTTACTTGTCCAACTGTTTAAATTGTTTTACTCATACCAGTCCCATTACTAACCCGTAGTTTATTTTGTTTTGTTTTCCCTAAACTCTTGGGTACCCAATTTTGTGCGGGCAGTCAAGTAGTCGGGATTTACAGATACCTGAAGAGCTGGAGCAGGAGGCTTCAGAAATGATATAGCTATAGATTATTTCCACTGTGTTGTAAGTGTTGTACTTTGATAATCATGTATATTCAAGTACAGATTTGTATTTCAAAGTTATGTTATGAAATATATTTATTCGTTCTGCTGTGAGATTCGTGTTACTCTGATATTGTGTTCTTCTTCTTCTTTTTTTCTGTAAGTTCTATCTTATCTTTCCTCACCCTCTAATTTCTTTCATTAATTACCGGGATTTTTCGATGTTTGGTTAGTCATCATTGAGTTTATGGCGAAAACCAAAGTCGACAAAATCCGGGTCATTATAGCCTTCTTGGCTGGTGGCACGTCATTGGCAGCGCTCCAGGTTGGGGGTTGCTCGAACGCGTCTGAAAAAGGGGGGGTGATCGGAACGGGCGGGAGGAAGGGGCCGCGGTGGTGATCGACGTCGAGGGGGGGCTGATGAAGGGAGCGGCGGCGTGGACAGACAGGGGGCGACGGGATCGGGTTTCTCCATTTTTTAATTTTTTTTTCTTTCTGTTTGATCTTTGACTAAGTGAGGGAGAAAAGGGTGAGGGCTTAAGTATAAATAAATAAATATATATATTATTCCTTTAAAATCCCAAAAAGCAACTTTTATTTTCTAACTCCAAACGAAACCCACCGACTGTCGTTCATAACTAAGTACCCCCATTCCGAACACAATGGGATATGTTTCGTAACCCAATTTGGCTGTTACGATTAGTTTTGATCAAAATTAAAATATAAATCAGTATATATTTAATTTAAACGGACGTTTTAATTAACTGGGGTCACATACAGACTCTAAAAATTCCAGAAAAATTATTTCTAGCTTCGTATTGACAATACGGTACTAACAAAACTAATTTCATCGAATTTGAAGACAGTTTGAAAAATGGCCATTTTCTGGTCGATCGAAATTGACTGAAACTGTTAAAAAAACGTTTTCTTTTGCCACGATCACATAATGATTTCAAAAATTATGAATTTTGAAACCTAGCAATAATTTGACATCCCAGATCCAACAAAAGTGGTTTCGTCGAAAACAGAGGTCGTTTGCAAAATGGCTATTTTTAAGGGCCTTTATATATATTAAAATATATATAAATTCCACAGCGACTTTTTTGAATTTTAAACGGGACATATCTTTTGATTCCCGCTATGAAATTTTAATTTTTAAGATTCGTTGGAAAGATATTTTCAAACAGATTAAAATATTTTTGGTTTCGCTAAAATCCGGTTTGTTTTGAATCCTCTACATTCATTTGAACTTTGAAATCGAATTTTCGAACTACCGCGCCATTTTCAATTCCTTTTATAATTTAAAATAAATATTTATATTCTAACGTCGATTCAAATAAATATATACATTCTAATTCTATTCAAAATAAATTTCTCGTCGTAATTATTTAAAATAATTCATTTTAAATACTGAAAATTCGCTAAAATTGCCAAAATAAAAATTTTAAATTGGCTCGGATTTTCGGGTTATTACAATCTACCCCACTTAATACTTTTCGTCCCTGAAAAGGAACGAAGCTGAAAGTTGTTTAACTAATCAACACAACTTTCACTATTTTCATTATGGCTTAAGTTCTTCAACTTTTCAGTTTCTAAAAACTTTTCAAATTTTTCAAAAATTTGGCTAACACCCTAAATTTTCGAAAAATTTCTCCATAACCTCCCCTGCACGGGAGCACCGGGATAATCCCGAAATTACCATACAGGCCTCTCCAATCCAAAAAGAAATAGAAACAGCCAAGCGGCTAGCCAATCGGCTCATAAAATCATCAAAAACCACAAGAAATACAATAAACATGTACCTATTTGTCGGGCAAACATTTTTATTCCTCTTCTCTAGCCTCCTTGCTATGACCTGTTCACACATATATATGCACATGCATGCATTTCCAAACAATTTTCAATACAGTTCAAAATCTGTTCAATTTGGCTAAATTTACCTTACATGTACAAATTAGTTTCAACAATTCTATTAGTAAAACTAATAATCAAACAACACAACCATCAATCAATTAGTTGATTAACGTTTCAAATTCATAACTTTGATATATAGTCAAAAATCACATTTTTGATGCCAAATCACAACAATAAGCCCTATCTAGTTTTGGTTCTCACACAAGTCAATTGGAATCATATAGAAATCCCACTTTCGAAACTCGAACATATATCCACTGATGATGCAGCTGCTATCATCAGTGTCATCTCCGAGCGACTAGAGTGTGATTCTATATCTATCCAGTATATTAAAACTTCGAATACACGTGGATACAGAGCTTTCCGGATATCCTTCCAGCTGTAAATCAGGATCCTATGAATATAAATCTGCAAAACCAAAACTACTAGTTGCCCGTGCGGAAAATAAGGGCACCCAGAGTTTAGGTTAAAACAATAAACTCCAGGTCAGTCATGTGACTGGTGTGAGAACTAAAACGGTTATTTATCTTTATTTTAAAGTTAGGTAAATCAAGGGACTACGCCATATAACACGGAACGGGTTTCCTCCCAAGAATACCAGTGCATAAAACAACAGCGCAACGCTAAATAAAGAACAATGAAGCTATTATAAGACCCAGGTCCCATCACACAATGCAACACAAGCCGAAGGATAGGGTTTTACCTTTTAATAGCCAAAGAATGCTTGATATGCTAAATTTCATCTTTTATTATTACTATAAGTGTATAGTGTCAAAACAATTTCAATCATAAGTATCAATCATAGATGGCATAAATGCCCCATACCACTATGTCGCCATACTAGGTGTAATGACCCGAAAATCTGGTCCAATTTGAGCTGACTAAATAACACAAGTCCAACCCCATATTGCACTGGAAACCAGGAAATTAATAGAAAGAAGATAGAGGGTGAGTTTAGATAAGATAGAAACTTACAATAGAAACAGAAGAAGAACACAACATCAGAGTAACACAAACCTCACAGCAGAATAGATAACATATGTTAGATGACTGATCCTTGAAATAAAATCAGTATATGTTTACATTAGCATTATCAGAGTACAACACTTACAACACATCGGAAATAACTATAGCTATATAATCCTGAAACCTCCTGCTCCAAGCTCTTCCAGTATATCTGTAATTCCCGACTACTTGACTGCCCGTACAAAATTGGGCACCCAAGAGTTTAGGGAAAACAAAACAAAATAAACTCCGGGTCAGTCATGGGACTAGTGTGAGTAAAACAGTTTAAAACAGTTTGAGCAATTAAACGATATCTCATAAGAACACGCCGTATAACGGAACGGGTTTTTTCCCTTATGAGAATCCAAAATATCTTTATATCAAAAAAACCTTTTGATATTATAATAGTGTCTATCAACCACAACACAATAATCATATAGCAGAAATGCTTTCATCTCACGTTCTACATATATAGTATACAATAAAAACTGCAAGCATGTATTGGGTAATGGATTTCCAACTATGACAAGGTATGGAACCACCTTCCGATCAGTGTACTCTAGGAACGATACACTGGAGTTCAACAAGAACATCTTGCAACTCAGCCACACATGACCGACCACTCATTTCGCTTGAGTGTATCGAACGTATATCACCAACGGTTGGGATCAGCAACCATTTCCCATATTTATATGGGACAACATTGATAGAGCAAATGAATATTCTCTAGATAGGTGATTATACACCCTACTTCGGAGCGACCGACTTAGTCATGCCGCCTGCCCGATTTCTGTCATTTACTGGATGATGAGGCTTGAGGTTAAGCTTTATCATCACATCAGATTCACTTTGAATGCCACATTTGTCAAATCCATAGAAAATCACTAATTGACGTCTACAACAGTACATTACGTGTTAGCTAAAGAAGTTTCCTTCTCCGCTTCCACTCTTGGTACGGTTGAAGAAATCAATGTACGTGACCTTTCTGGAAATACCCTGTCAGACATTCATCCATACAAGTCATCCAGAAACAGGATGAACCGAAGGCACTGTTATCTAAGACTTATACAATAGCCCTTGCACTTTACTCCTTCTTCAATTACCTTTGGCATATATGATTTGCAACGCTTACGCCAATACACAGTGGATCTTTGGATAATAATCCAACCGGTCTCTCCATATTAATAACGTTAAAATGGTCAAAGCTTCGATAGTCGGTGAGTTAACTATCAAAGAAAAACATGTGTGCAAACAACGATATTATTTCCAGATGGAAATTCTATCAATCAATCATCAATCATATATATATATAAATATAAATATATATTTATATTTCCTTATTTTCTATGTTTAGAAAATATACGTTAACACTGGAAAACATTTCCATTTCTAATCCATATTTCCAATTTCAATATTTGATTACGTTTCTGATTCTAATTGGAAAACATTTCCAAATCTTCTTTACTTGGATTTAAACAGATGTTTTAAATCAACATCGCGACGACACTCAACCCACTATACTTATTTACTAAATTCACTTAACCACTTTCACTCTCGAACCTTAACTATTTCTAAATTACAAACGAAGTCAATCAAGTTGGGGTATAATTACCTCTCAGACCTTAACTGAACAACATTTCAAATCTTGAAATAGGATAAGTTCATCTTTAAACTTTTTAACACTTCCTTATGTAACTCTCGTTCGAATAAATCTCTATTCGATAACTCCTCCCTTCGAATAACTATATTTGATAATCTCTCTTACGAATAACTAGATTTGAAAACCTTTCTTCGAATAAACTAAATTCGATTAACTTTATTTATTTAACCCTAATCGATTAACTCTTTTTACTTAACTCCTTTCGAATAACTAATTCGATAACTCCTTTCGATTAAACTATAATCGATAACTCCTTTCGAATAACTAATTCGATACCTCCTTTCGATTAAACTAAAATTGAAAACTCCTTTCGAATAACTAATTCGATAACTCCTTTCGATTAAACTATAATCGATAGCTCCTTTCGAATAACTCATTCAATAACTCTTATGTGTTTAACTCTATTCGAATAACTAATTCGAATAACTCTTATTTATTTAACTCTATTCGAATAAACTAAATTTGATTAACTCCATTTGAATAACTCTAGTTCGATTTAAGTCTATCGTTTAACCCTAACTGATTAACTCTAACTGGTTTAACTGTACGGTTTAACCTAACTGGTTAACTCTACTAGTTTTACTCTAACTGGTTAACCTTAACTGATTAACTCTTTGTCCTTATTCAGTTTCAACCATCGATGTTGAAATTGATTCTTACTTCTTTATATAAGTCTTGACTTATATATTCTATTTATCCAAATGATAAATATTTAACTTAATTTATAAATATCATTTAAAAATCAATCTGTTCCTTTTATCTGTTTGCTTCTTCATATATAAGTTCAGAATTATATATATCTATTTATCCAAAGATAAATATTTCTTTTAATCTATTTGTTTTCTAAACAAATATTTCCTTTATCATCTATTTGATTATGGTTTTACACTATTTCCTTTTCAATCTTATTTGTAATTGGTTTACTAATATTTCCTATTTATAAATATCCCATTTGATAAAATCTTTGTTATTATATATATTATATATATAATATAATGGCCTGAATAGAATGCGCCGCGCCGCGGCAGTTCGCGAATTTTGACCATTGACTTCGAACGGATATTACGGGAGATCCGACTGTCGGATTCTCCTGAAACCCCAAATGAGACGACCCCGAACCCCGCACTGACGGCGACAAGGGTAATCTTTGGAATATAAAACATAAAAAGATATAACAGAACAGAATTAAATAAATACACCAGATAATGCACAATAGAATATACTGGAATCATCAGAGTTACACAGTATACAGGATCATACTTAGTATAAATACAGTTCAGCTATACATAAATGTCTACAGCGGAAACAAACATAATATGTACAACAGGAGCTGAACAGCATAAAAAGAGATAAATGATAGAATCCATCTTCAGCTCCAGCTATCCAGAAAGAGCCTGCTAAACCTGAATACAAGGCTGCCCGTGTAGAAAAGGGGCACCCGAATTTGAAAGTGAAACAAACTATGAGTCAGTCATGGGACTGGTATGAGAAATCTACTTAACACATTATACAAAAGGGCTAATCACAGGACCACGCCACTTTCGTGGAACGGGTTTACTCCATCGGATTGCCAGTGCTTTAAAACAAATAATTCTTTTAAACATCACAATGCTTTTTATCAAAATGAAGCCATTATAAGACTCAGTTCCCATCACACAATGCAACGCAAACCGGAGGATAGAGTTTTTACCTTATAACGGCCAAAATATGCTTGATACGAATAAAACAAAAGCATTTGATATTATTACTAGTGTTTATATGTTTCAAAAACAATTTAAAATCATAACTATCAATCATAGACGGCATTAATGCCCCATACCACTATGTCGCCATATATAGGTATACAATCAAAGCCGCACAGTCACGTATTTGGAAATTGGATTTCCGTCATAAACAAAGGCAAAAGATAGTCCTTACCGAATTCGAGATGCTCTAGCCCGTGTCTCAGGATCAGAACGCATCGACCCTTGGATCGTCAGGGCTGGTCCACCGATGTGAATTAAAATGCCTGAACACTGCGTTTCCCCGCCCTATGGGGGCGTAAGTGAGCCAACGAACGACTCCATCGGACCCGGATCGTCCGATCTAACCGAGGCACCTCGCAACAGTAACAACCACATAAGTCAAACTCGTCAGGGCGTGTAAAACCACTGACGCCACTTCTAGCTAGAAAGAAACGCATGTCCTCCCTGAGGTCCTTCTCCCGCTTCTGGTTCATACCGGGGTGTGAGGCTCGCGAATTCACGTTATACACAAAGCTACGCCACACAGGCGATGCTTTGATCATCACCATAAGACTTTGCTTTTCAACAGAAGCCCTGATCACTGCATCTTAGCATGCCACACAAGCAATTCACACCATGCAACTAATGGCTATCAATCACACCGAATAAATTCCAATGTCAGACACACCATCCATTTGCAAGTCCGTTTTGGGTCTGAACGAAACCGGAGGCACTATATACCTCGCAAACCCATCGATCTCCACGTACGTCTGGACGATCACCACTCATTATCCATATTTCGGGATTCCTCCCAATCAGGACATCGGTTACCATCCAAACGAGGTGAAGATCTCCGGTCTTCGACCACCGTCTTCATCTTCGATTTCTTATCGTCGATTCAGTTATTCAGAATGGGATAGACCCGGTCTTTCTGAGCAACTCGCGTATATAATAAACAAGTGCAACACAAACACACATACGCCATATTCCAGTTCATTAGTCACTAACCGTAAATCAGTAAGAGAACGATTTCCCAAATATTAACTCCGAAGGCCGAAACCAACACCAGATCAAAATCCAGGAAACCATTCGACTTAGCCAACCTTCAGTTAGTTTCTAAATTTCACTTCCATATCGTTTATAATATTTTATAACGATTTATCGCTATTTTTATTTATTTTAAAATAGCCAATTTATTCAAACGACGCTTCGGCCATAACGCGGCCGTGGCGCTGTTTTTCTTCAGATTTGATTTACACATATCTGAAAATCTAACCGTTGGATCTTCACAAAATTTATATCATTAGAAAGATCTTTTCAAAATGAATCCAACGGTCCCAGTTTCGGGAAAATCCGACAGTCGGATCTCCTGGTATAATCGTTTGAAGTTTCGATTTCAAAATACGAACTGCAACGTCGTTATTCGATTTAATTTAATTATATATATATATATATATATAATCGATTCTGGCGCTGTTTTTCTTTAGATTTGATTTACACATATCTGAAAATCTATCCGTTGGATCTTTATAAAGTGGATGTCTTTAGAAAGATATTTCCAAAGCGAACCCAACGGTTTCGGTTTCGGGAAAATCCGATGGTCGGATCTCCCACACTAATCGTTTGAAATCACGGTTTCAAAACACGAAATGCAGCTTCATTATTCGATATATTTCAATTCTATTTATATACATATATATATATATATTGATTCTTCGATTTCAAAACTATATTCTTTTCATACATTTGATAAAAATGATATTTTTATCCAACCGACAATTATTTCAACACTTCACTATTTTTAACCATTCATATATATAGAAAAAATGTGATTTTTATTGTAAAACAATTTATTTCGAAACACGATTATTTTATATTATATAGGTGATAAAAATATGATTTTTATTATAAAACAATTTATTTCTAAACACGACTATTTTATATAGTCTATATAGATGACAAAGATATGATTTTTATTATAAAACAATTTCTTTCGAACCCGAATATCATTCAACACATGAATTTCTATTCAACATATGAATGTTATTCAAAATTCGTATATATACAATAAAAAGGTGATTTTTATTGTTAAAACAATTTATTTAAAACACGAATACCATTCAACACATGAATTTCTATTCAACGAATGAATTTCGATTCAACACATGAATGTTTTCTATAGTTTGTATATATAGAGTAAAAATGTGATTTTTATTGTTAAAACAATTTATTTAAAACACGAATACCATTCAACACATGAATTTCTATTCAACGAATGAATTTCGATTCAACACATGAATGTTTTCTATAGTTTGTATATATAGAGTAAAAATGTGATTTTTATTATTAAAACAATTTATTTAAAACACGAATACCATTCAACACATGAATTTCTATTCAACGAATGAATTTCGATTCAACACATGAATGTTTTCTATTCAACACACGAATATAGTTTCAACACAGGAAAATAATTCTAACACATGAATATTATTCAAAATTTCGGCAGCATAACAGCAGGGTAGTTAAAACCGGGATCGTCCCTAGTACGGCTCCTCGCTCTACCTTAAAGCCTCGCAGCTTTTGACAATGGGGAATCATGCATCTGGTTCGCACGCAAGCGACATGTATATTTTTTTTTTCATTTCCACAAACTAATCCTGTGTGGTTTCAACCAAATATTTCTCAACCACAAACGGGTATTTTTCAACCACAATCAATCAATTTCAACCATAAACAATTCTAATCAACCATTCGTAATCAACCAATTTTCACACCAATCACAACTAATAAATATCGTCCATGGTTTATGGACGAGGGGCGTATATATATATATATATATATATATATATATATATATATATAAGCATTTCACTTCTATTTCAACACATATATAATTTTTACAACGCATATATAACTTATACATCGAACGTACAACTTATACAACGCTTATACATGAGGTGTACAACGCTTATATAACTCATACATCGACTATATAATTTATACATCATTGTTTTCCATATCGTTTAAAAATTAGAAGTCTCACATCACATATATATATTTTCACATAGAATACAAGCAAATAAGTCGTCCATGGTCTGTGGACGACGGGGAGCAGTTCATATATGCAGTTACAAAATAAATAACTGTAAAGAAAATTTAAAGTGAGAGAATTCTCACTTTGGATTCCACTCCATCGGTTTTTTTATTTCTAAATTTCTATCCTGTTTTGAATTCACTTCAAATTCTAATGTGCTTTGTTTCCTTTCCGGTATGTTCTGTGCTGTAGTATTTTTCTTCACGGTTCCAACGAACCTGAAATCATAGAATTCCGTTTTGATTGGAACGAGATACGGCCATTTATAGATTTAATCATTAATAAACATCATTAATTAATAATTAATATAATTAAACCTTAAAATAATCCTCCCCTTCATTCTTCCTTCTTCGTTGACTCCTTCAGACGAATTAACCCATCGAGATCGCACCAAAAATCTCCCTACACACGAAGATCGAGGCAGTCGGTCGACCATCAGGCGGCGCCACCACCTCCGTCGTTCTGACGCCTCCCCATAGCCGCCACCATCAGCGATTCGGTGGACCATATGATCAGATAAACGGGTCTGAACCCGTTGTCTTTGTGCCCAAAATTCGAGGAATCCAGGACACCATTCACGATCTCGGCCGTCCATATTAAAGAGCTCTTGAAGCTCTTCATTTTCCTTTTTGAAATTCTGAAATCTATCGAGCGGATTAGGAGAAATTTTGGATTGAAAATCGGAGCATCATAGCCCTTCAATGCCGTATGGCGGCGGCCTGTTATGAACGGGCTAGGGTTTGGCTTTTGAGGGGTATTTATATAAATTTTATTATTATTTAATTCAATAAAAGTAAGTTCTTCATTCGAACTCTAAATCAGACCCAACGCCTGTCGCCCCTAGCTAAATACCCCCATTCTGAACACAATGGGATATGTTTCGTAAGCCAATTCGACTGTTTCGATCAGTTTTCGTCAAAATTAAAATATAAATCATTATATATTGAATTCAAACGTACATTTTAATTTACCGGGGTCACATACTGACTCTAAAAATTCCAGAAAAATAAACCTGGATATGTTTTGACGATACGGTCCCAACAAAACTAGTTTCGTCGAATTCTGAGACCGTTTGAAAAATGGCCCTTTTTTGGTCGATCTAATTTAATAGAAATCGATCAAACGCATTTTCCTTTGCCATGCTCACATACTAGCTTCAAAAATTATGAAATTTGAAACCTAGCAATAGTTTAACATCCAGGATCCAACAAAAGTGGTTTCAACGAATTCCGAGGTCATTTGCAAAATGGCCATTTTCACGGGCTATATATATTCTATAGCGACCTTTTTGAAAATTCATTTGGCCACAACTTTTGCTTCCCGCTATGACACTTCAATTTTTCAGATTCGTTAGAAAGATATTCACTAACAGATTTAAATATTTTTAGTCTCACTCAAATCCGTTTTGTTTTTCACCCGGTACAGTCAGTCAAAGTTTGAATTCAAATTTTGAAACTGCCGCGCCATTTCAGGCCTTGTTTATAATTCAAAGTAATTATATTCATTTTCAATGTCGATTCAAACTTACTTTTCCTCGTTATTATTTAAAATATTTATTTTAAATATTTAAAATCCACTATTTTAGCCAATTTAAAATTTTTAAATTGGTTCAGATTTTCCGGGTCGTTACAAATATTTTCTCTTCTATAATATCCTTTGATTTTATAATTATTCCCTTTTCTAAAAATCTCCTATTTATAAATATTCTAATTTATAAATAGTTCTTATTTATAAATATTCCAATTTATAAATATTTTGTTTTCAATATCACTTTGAAAATCTCCTTTCCCATTCCGATATTTTATGGTACTTAACACATCAAATCACGATGACCAATATCATCCAAACATATATAATCGACCACAGATTATAAAACACATTGTATATCACAATATATGAAAACAATAAAATAACTGTTGAGTAATCCAGTCGGATTCCTCCAACCTGTTTCCCTGCATCCACAAATGTTACACAGTAAAATCAACATCACTTTCAGTTCTATATGATATATTCTGTTAAACAGAATCAATATAAAATTCAACTAACTGACTAGCAGTTCAATCAAATAGTCAACATACAGTCAATTAGCCAATATTTAACAGTTCAAAAAATACAACATGAAATTTTAAACTGTTCAGAGTTAGTGAGATTTACTCACATTTGCAGTTCATCGTTAAAGAACGATAAACTGTTGTTTGATTTGAATCAAACAATTTAATTCGCCGTAAATTCAAACGAGCTTCAATCCACTCCCAGTCAGTTTCATTGTGGAGCTCTCGTCCATACGATCCTAACGAATCTTGTTTCGCCCAATTCTAACACCGTATGAAATAGATATACATTTTTAAAGTTAACACACTATTTGATTTTAAATTAAAGCCAAACACTATTTAAATTGGGCCTCACCCTTACCATGACTTTGGCCCATTCCCACTAGTACCAGACCCGAACACTTCTCCCTCCCCAAATCCATTCGTGAGCATCAGGAACCGAACTCCTTTATTTTCAAAACTTCACGCATCTCGTTCATAGAAACCCAAACCGAAATCACCATTCACATCCTCTTCTCGTCCTCTTCGACCTCATCACCATTAAACGGAGCTCGCCCCAACCGTGCCAAATCCGATGTCGAGCCCTCAATTCCAGTATCGACATTTTTTTTCTGTTTAATTCCCAAAAATATGAACTAAATGCTATTTGCCACCAGGAATGCAAAAACGATGGTGAAAACATGGATCGATGCTCCATTTTGCTCGAATCTCTAACCCTAACGCTATTGTTCGAAAACCGAACCCCGCAAATGAACGTCGAACACATGAAAACGGGTATGAGATTGAAGCCTCTTCCCACATGAAAACGGGTATTAAATTAAATATTTATAAATAAATATTGTTGTATATATATTCACAGTGGAATACCACACAGCTCTAGAATATTCCTATATGAATTTCTAACTTGATATTTCAAATCTGGGTCAACCCGATATTCGATTTATATTGACATTCCTTTTATAACGTAAATAAAGCGTTACTAATTATAAAGGAATTCCACGGCGACTTTTCTAAAATTTGATTTGGACGTATCTCAAAATCTACACGACGAAATCCTGATTTTTCTCTTCCATTAGAAAGATATACTCCACCAGCTCCTAACGTTTCTTGTTTCACAGAAATCCGATTTAAAACGGCTTATGTATATTCAGTTGAAGTTTGAATCGCCAATTTACGAACTACAGCGCCATTTCGAGCTCGATTTTAATTATAATATAATTATACGTTCAAACTGTCTTTCAAATAATATATTCGTTATTCAAATTCAATTCTAAACTTAATTAAATATCACAGATGATCCAGTTCACACCAGATCGCCATTTCGGCCAATTCTGATTATTTCAGAATTAAATATATTATTTAATTTATTATTTTAATTAAATATTCACCATTATTTAATTCTACGACCATTAAATTCTCTAAACCACCATTTCAATAATTAAATAAATTAATTAATATACCGCTGAAGATGCGGGTCATTACACTAGGCTCTACAATCAAAACCGCAAAGTCACGTATTGGAAGTTGGATTTCCATCTGTGAACCAAGGCAAGGGATCATCCTCACTGCTTCCAAACAATCTAGCCCATGTCTCAGGAACAGCCGCAACTACCCATGGATCGTCAGGGTCGGTCCACCGATGTGGATTATAATGCCTGAACACAGCGTTTCCCCGCCCTTTGTGGCGTAAATGAGCCAAATGACTCAATCGGCTCCACATAGTCACCGATATATCCGAGGCACCTCACAATCCAACGACCACACAGGTGAAAATAATATAAATGTCAGGGCTGGTAGGTCACTGACACCACCCCTAGCTAGAAGGAAACGCATGCCCTCCCTTAGGTCCTCTCCCGTTTCTGGTTCACACCGGGGTGTGAGGCTCGCGAATTAATGCTACACAAAGCTATGCCACACAGGCGGTGCTTTGATCATCAACCACAAGACTTTGCTTTTCAACAGAAGCCTTGATCATTTGCATCTCAGCATGCCACACAGGCAATTCACGCTATGCAACCGATATCAATCACACAGAATGAAATCCAATGTCAGACACACAGTCCATTTACAAGTCCGTTCTGGGTCTAAACGAAACCGGAGGCATCTTGTACCTCGCATATCCATCGATCTCCAAGTATGTCTGGACGATCACCAACTAATTCCCTCCTCTTGGGTGTATAGCCCAATCAAGATCATCAGTAATTATCCAAACGATGTGAAGACCTCCGGTCTTCGACCACCGTCTTCGTCCTCAACACGTCGTCGAATCAGTTATTCAAAATGGGATAAACCCGGTCTTTCTGAATAACTCGCGTATATAACAAACAAGTGTAACACAAACACAATATACGCCTCATTCCAATTCAGAATATTCTTTTATTCAAATATTCTTATACTTCGGGAAAGTTTCCCATAAATTTTATCAAAGATAAATTCTTTAAATTTATTATTTAATCTTCCTTTGAATATCAATTCAAACCAAATTATGGTTTATCCAAACTAGTCGGGATTAGTGAACCTTACCGAAGTAATCACTTGTTAAATTTCCCAACCCCAACCTATTCATCTCATGAAGTAAAACTGGTTATACTTCATATCTAACACCACGGAGTTATCGGTAAATTCAATTACCTTTTCACGTTCAAATCTAATTAAAGATTTAACTATCGCCTGGAGCAAAACTGGTGATATTCCATTCTTGATTATTTCAATCTAATTAAAGATTCATTAAAATTCCACTTGGTTTTAATCTTCCCAATAACCACTATTAATGATTATTTAACTTGGGAAATCATATCCTGTCTTTAACTGGGTTAAAGAACCAATGTCATTTAAAACAAGGTTCACGATAAACTCGAAATCACATTCCATTAACGATGGAATCTTCATGGAAAACAAATCGATATACATAATCGATATAAACTTACATATCCAACTAATAATATAAATGGAATAACGGCAATGCCTTTTAAATTCCAGATATATTAGCAGTCTTCCTCCACAGAAATTCACTTCGATTATTACCAAATCGAATTCCATTCCAATTTATTTTATTAAATTGGAAAACTTTACTTTGGAAATTTTCCTTTAAATCTTGTCAAAAAGATTTATAAATTCCAAATCCCATTTCACTGTAAATCGGGTTAAAGAATGAATGTCGTTAAAACACAGTTCACGATAAACCCAAAAATCAATTTCAATTCAATTCCAATTAAATATTATTTAATTGGTACACTTCATTAAACCTAAATAAAAAGATTTAATCTTTTTCTCAACTGGGTTTAAGAACAGTGTTAATGAAGACACCATTCACGAAAAACCCAAATCCCATTTAATATTAAATACAAGGCTCTGAATAGAAAATATATCAGCTTATATTCAATATCAAATATTACAACCAACAAATATCGTATTGGAAATAATGATATAAATATATCTTTCAATTTTCCCTAACAATATCTGTATAATCACGAAATTCAATATCGAAATATTCCGAAGATAATTTCGATTCAAATCCATTTCCAATTTATATATTGGAAATTCTGGTTATTTTTAAAACCCTTTCAAATCCAATTTATTTATTTCAAAAATAAATGGATTACAATTCTAGTTTAAAACTAGTTCATTTCGACAAAAATCTGTTTTTATCTTTTCAAATATGGAATTTTTCATCCCAATTCTTTCCAAATCATTTCTTATGATTTTACACAAATTATTGCTATTTTTAATAAATTTATCAAGGCCCGTACAGTCGATTTCCATCAATGGCCATCGAACTGCACTTACATCGACCTTTTCCAATTTTGATTTGTACATAATTCCAAATCCAACCATTAGTTTTCAAATCTCTAATATTCGTTAGAAATCTCTTTTCGATTCGAACCCAACGGTTCCGGTTTTAGGAGAATCCGACGGTCGGATCTCCCGTAATGTCCATTCGAAGTCAATGGTCGAAATTCGTGAACTGCCGCAGCACGGCGCGTTCTATTCAGGCCATTATATATATATAATATATATATTATATATATTTCATCGATTTCCTTTTGAAACGTATTTTATAAATCATTTTAAATTCGTTTTCAAAACAATTTCAACTTTATATTCAATTTCAAATCAAAATTGAATATTCCATATCATCGATATATAAATGATAGTATTTCCAAAATATTATATTTTGAAATCAATTCCTTTTCGATATTCATTATAAAAATGAATAAAATCGATATAGATATCGTTCACGTCAAAATAGCGCATATCTAATCAACACGACTTTATATATTTCAATAACTTCGTTATTCTATTCAACAAATGAATATTTTCTTCAATACATGAATTTTCTTTAATTCAACACATGAATATATATGTTATTCAACACATGAATTTTCTTTTATTCAACACATGAATTTTATTTTATTCAATACATAAATATTCTTTTTATTCAACACGTGAATTTTCTTCATTTTGCAACTTGGAATGAGGCCCAATCAATTACCATATAATGTTAATATATGGATTCCCTACAACACATGTATATAATAGCAACGATAAATAATCAACCATCATCCAGAGTGCATTCTACACTGCATAAGCATCAAGTATAAATATTTAATGCTTATAACAGCCTGTCAATCAATCGATCGACATACAACTAATTATTGGGACTAGTGTATGTCCAATTTCATCCCAACACCCATGTGGGGTTTTCAAACAATCAAACACAGGTTTTATTTGTGCAGTTGGGCGATGTGTAAAATTTATCGTCTCAATCAATATCAGTCAAGTGTGTGAATATAAACAAATTGTTCGATTTGTTTATAGATATTTATTTTATATACACGTTAAAAATTATATTTTTAACTATAAAATATTTTCAACTATAAAATATTTTATTCCATCCCACATCACACAATCAACTTTCACAACACATCAATTAAACAAACAAGTCATCCATGGTCTGTGGACAACAGGTGCCGAGTGCTGCTAAGCACCGTCTGCATCCTAGTATGTATTTCAGACTAGAAATAAAATAAAAGTGAGGAGTTCTCACCTTTGGGTTCTACTCTGCCATTCTATATTTCTGAACGGTCTGGATTTGTTCGAAATTCCAATGCAGTCCTTACCACGGTGTTCATAATAAAAATTATATTTTTATTTCAAATGCATGTGGAAAAATCACATTCTCAACACAATGTTTACATTATAAAAATCATATTTTTATTTTCTCTATAATATAAAAATCATATTTTTATTATCGCTACCTTTAAAATAAAAATCACATTTTTATTACTTCACTATATCTATAAAAATCAAATTTTTATATCGTTATTCATAAGATAAAAATCTAATTTTTATACTTCAAAGATCTAATCTTTTCATTTTTAAAAATCATACTTTGCTATTTTTTTAAAAATCAAACCTTTTTTTATTTTATAAATTTAATCTTTGTGTTTCTATGAATCTAATCTTTATGGTTTTACACTATGCTTGCTATTTAAAAATCTATATTTTCTACTTTAAAAAAAACCAAAACTTTTGTTCATAAAAATCAAAACTGGAAAGAAAAATCAAAACTGAAAAGAAAATCAAACTGAAAAGAAAATCAAAACTCACTTGTTAATCGAAGGGGAGGAGGGGCTTAGCTTTGTTGTCGAACTGAGAAAAAAAAGGGTTTTCACTTCAGTCCCACACCAGCGTCGAGGGGAGGAGCTGGAGATGGAGGGAGTGAAGGCGCGGCCTTTTGGGTTGGTGGCGCGTCGTTGGCAGTGCTCCAGGCTGGGGGGTGCTCGAATGCATCAGAAAAAGGGGGTGTGATCGGAACGGGCGGGAGGAGGGGTCGCGGTGGTGATCGACGTCGAGGGGGGGCTGGCAAAGGGAGCGGCGGCGTGGACAGAAAGGGGGCGACGAGATCGGGTTTCTCCATTTTTTTATTTTTTATTTTTTTTCTATTTGATCTTTGACTAAGTGAGGGAGAAAAGGGTGAGGGCTTAAGAATATATACATATATATATATATATTATCCCAAAAGGCAACTTTTATTTTCGAACTCTAAACGAATCCCACCGACTGTCGTTACAATGGAATATGTTTTGTTACCCAATTCGGCTGTTACGATCAGTTTTGATCAAAATTAAAATATAAATCAGTATATATTTAATTTAAACGGACATTTTAATTTACTGGGGTCACATACAGACTCTAAAAATTCCAGAAAAATTATTTCTAGCTTCGTATTGGCAATACGGTCCTAACAAAACTAATTTCGTCGAATATGAAGACCGTTTGAAAAATGGCCATTTTCTGGTCAATCGAAATTGACTGAAACTGTTAAAACACGTTTTCTTTTGCCATGCTCACATAATGATTTCAAAAATTATGAATTTTGAAACCTAGCAATAATTTGACATCCCAGATCCAACAAAAGTGGTTTCGTCGAAAATAGAGGTTGTTTGCAAAATGGCTATTTTTAAGGGCCTTTATATATATTAAAATATATATAAATTCCGCAGCGACTTTTCTGAATTTTAAACTGGACATATCTTTTGATTCCCGCTATGTAATTTTAATTTTTCGGATTCGTTGGAAAGATATTTTCAAACAGATTCAAATATTTTTGGTTTCGCTAAAATCCGGTTTGTTTTGAATCCTGTACATTCGTTTGAACTTTGAAATCGAATTTTCGAACTACCGCGCCATTTTCAATTCCTTTTATAATTTAAAATAAATATTTATATTCTAACGTCGATTCAAATAAATATATACGTTCTAATTATATTCAAAATAAATTTCTCGTCGTAATTATTTAAAATAATTCATTTTAAATACTCAAAATTCGCTAAAATTGCCAAAATAAAAAATTTTAATTGGCTCGGATTTCCGGGTTATTACATCGGGCAGGCAGCATGGCTAAGTGAGCCGCACCCAAGTAGGCTATATTGTCACCATCTAGAGAATATTCATATTTGTTACTTCTTTTAATTCTGTATCTCCCGGGAATGGTTATGTTGGTTTACCAACTGTAAGGTGACAATATATTCGATACACTCAAGCGAAATGAGTGGTCGGTCATGTGTGGCCGAGTCGCAAGATGTTCTTGTTGAACTCCAGTGTATCACTACTAGAGTACACTAATCGGAAGGTGGATCCATACTTTTTCATAGTTGGAAATCCATTACCCAAATAAGAGCCCGCAGTTTTGATTGTATATTATATATGTAGAACGTTAGATGCAAGCGTTTCTGCTAGATTTCTATTTACTTAATCTAGACATTATTATAATATCAAACAAGTATAGTTTTAGAAATATTTTGCGTTATCATAAGGTAAAATCTATCTGTGTTTATGTGAGGATCGGTCTTATGATTATCCTTTGTTTCAAAAGAAATTTTGAAAGTTAAATCAAATGATTTGAGTTTACTCACACCAGTCACATGACTGACCCGGAGTTTATTTTGTTTTGTTTTCCCTAAACTCTTGGGTGCCCAATTTGGTATGGGCAGTCAAGTAGTCGGGATTTACAGGTACTCGAAGAGCTGGAGCAGGAGGCTTCAGGATTATATAGCTATTTTTATTTATGCTGTGTTGTAAGTGTTATACTCTAATAATGGTATTGTATACAGATACTGTTTTATTTCAAAGTTATGTTATGAAATATATTTATTCGTTCCGATGTGAGATTCGTATTTACTCTGATGTTGTATGTTCTTCTTCTATTCTAAGTTTCTATCTTAGCTATTCTCACACTCTAATTTCTTTCATGGACTATCCGGTATTTTCCGACGCTTGGAGTGTCGACATTGAGTATATGTCGGTAACCAAGGTCGACAAATTCCCCGGGTCGTTACAAATCTCCTCCAAAATCATATTCAAATTAGAATGAAATTTCATATCAGTATCATGATTATTTGAGCATCGATTTTTATTCAGAAGGGAACTATATTTTTATTTCAAATCTCAATTGAATCAATGTGCTTAAATCGAGAAATATTCCAATTTAATAAACATTACAAATATTTAAATAACTTGAAAAATAGATGATTATAAATAAAACTCATATTTTTGAAAATATATAATAGAATAATTAGAGTATAATAAAATAATTTAAATCACTACATATATACATATATTAAATGCTTTAAAAAAATCTTTAAATAATAAATAATAAAATATAATTTACTTTATTTCAAATTATAGGTATATATTAAATGCTTTACTAAAATAATCTTTAAATAATAAATATAATTTATTTCAAAATCCATAGGTATATATAGCTAACTAATTTTAAAAACATAATTTTTATAAATATAATATAATTTATTTCATTTCCATATCTTGATTTCAAATAACATTCAAATTTGACCTTTCAAATAAAAGGGCTTTTAAATTCGTATTCAATCCAAATTTCGACCATTCCAAGTGTCTTCGAATACTCTTATTTAAATTAAATTTTAAGAGAATTAATAAATTAAGTTTCAAACGATTAAATTTGAGTAATAAAAGTCGTATTTAAATCAAATTTCCAAATTCCCAATTTATTTTGGAATAATGGCCTTAACAAATCCAATGAATGTTCAAGTGTCAATAACAGTCCAACAGTCAATTTCAAAGCAAGGCATTCATCATAACCATTTCATTCAAGTGGTAATTATTTAAATCGTTTCATTAGTTGATAAAGTTTGTGATTTCAATTAGAGATTAACTTAATTAAAATAATTATTTATCAATCTCAATTTACACATTAACACACTTGCATGTCAAATTTTTAAGCAACCAATCAACAATCCATTTCAACCATACAACCGACTTATTTCATAATTTAATTTAACAAACACGAGAATAATTCAGTAAGTTGTGAGCGAGAAATCCACTCACCTTTGGGTCTTTAGTTGATCAAACGTCCAACCAAAGGCCAAAAATGTTCTGTCTCCAAATGCAGTCGGATTAGTTTCAGAACGTCCGCAATTTCATCACGATCCCAACGCAACAAACTGTGCTCGAATTCGACCCCGTATGAATAAGTTATTGACGTTTTAATCATTTTAATTCAATATATATATATATATATAATTAATAAAACATATTCTCACCCATTTAGATGTATACCATCTTGAAGCTCTCGAATATAGCAGTTCATCGATTCTAAAATCGTGCGATTTTGTTGAGTATTTCGATCGAATATTTTTCTAAAGACAGAACAATGGTGGCATCCTCCTTATTTTAGTTAAAGGAAAGAATGAATTAGGTTAGCAGAGAACGTGGCCTAATTTATATGAAAGAAATAAAAAGACGTCATTGATTTTATTTTGAGTAGGATGGTGGTTATGGTGACCATAAAATGTAATGAATTTGCAAACGCAAGACGCTTGGATTTCTAAATTTAAAATTTATTTATACTTTAAATGTTCAATCTTACCATGTTCATCGCTTATTATACGTTACCTAAAATATAGCCTTTCCATTAGAACCAAAATCTAGTTAAATTTTCTAATGGACACAATTAGCATTTATTTACACATGCATATAACATTTATTTCAATCGTTATATATTCACTTTTTTTCGAATTTATAAGTTCATAAATTTCATTTATGTCCAAATAGGTCCTTAAATGCTTTACATACTAATTTCCTACCGAACAGGACACACTAACTCTTTGTTTTATATATTTACATTTTCAATTTTTCATTTTCTTTTTTTCTTTTTGTGGTCCGTGCGCATGAAACATTAATGTCAAGTGCCACAACAGTATGCTTCATGCATAGAGGTTTATACATTGTCATCCTTTGTTTCATACATATACCATGAAACACTCAGCATTAAGGAAAGAATATTAAAAAAAAGGTATAAATGCAATAACTTCCTTTCACACGTTATTAAATGCATGCATAAATTTCTATTTTTCTATCCATAAACTTGGTTTTACACGTACATGAAAAAGCAAGCTACATACATGCATGACAATAAATTTCACAATATGGCAATAAATATTTATCTTTTCTTTAATTCATGTACAAGAAAATATTAAAACAAAAATTTGGTTTATTTGGTTATACTTAGTATATAACAGCAAATAACCAACCAAGATTCTAAAATGCGAACGTTGTCAGTTCAAAACAACATCGCGCATTTCAAACCGAACGTCTGAACACACGAAATAAAGTATCGTTGTGTTTAATGTGTTAATACGATTAAAATAACATATGAAAACCTGTTAAATTAACGTTCGTATGAAATTTGCTATGAAGTCTCAATACATATAATTATCTTAAATTAAATTTAAAAAACTAATCAACTTTATTCACATCAAAATAAATTTAATTTTAACTTAGTAAATCAAATTTATTTTAATTATAAATTATTAATTACCTCAATCAATCTCATTAAATATATAAATATTAAATTCCATCCTTCCATGTTAACCAATAAACAAGATCACAAAATGATTTACAATCAATACATGCTATAATTATCAAAATAAGTTAAAATTAATCACTTAAACAATTTATTTAAATTTTCAGCATGCATTAATACAATTTCAATATTTAAAGTTTAATTCTAAATTTATTGACTTAATTAAGTTTAAATAACCCTCAATAATTACCATATAAATCAATTTATAATTTATATTTTAAATCTACATAAATAATGATACTTATTACCAGTCGACCTTCATTACACAAACAACGAATGTATGCTACTACCATATAAATTAATTTAAAATTTCCAACATAAACGAATTTCAAAAATTTATAAATTCATTAATTTTAGTAATTAAAGAAATTTTGTTCCAATAACAAATTAATTTAATATTTTAAATTATCGCAAAATATCGGGATGTTACAATTGTGTAGTTGCATTGTTGTATTAGCTTTGTATGTCAGTCGATCTTATTTCATTTTAATCAATCAAACTGTGATGTAAACATTTTTTTCATTTGTTTTCTTTAAAATATTATAGTATTTTTTAGGTATCAGTTTTATATTTTTTAGGTATTTGTTTTATGACTTTGTGTATCAGAACTGTGTCAAGGAATTGCAGTTTTGAGTTGTTTTCTTTGGTAAATGATTTTTTTTATAGCCAACATTAATTCGAACTGATAACCACGAATTAAAAAAATAATACAAATCAACTCAATTCAATTCTCAAAAAAATAATAGTTATTCTCCATAATACACACTAATTAAAAAAATAATAGCAATCAATTCAATTCTCACAAAAATGAGATTTATTCTCAATAATACCCACTGATATTAATTCAACAATTGTATATAATGTTGCTATGATCTAATCACTTATATCATATGATAGCTACAATGATACATAACTGATACAATAGGATCGATTGTTTTTAAGTTCACAGGTAGCAGTTTGTATCAGTGTGTTTTTTTTATGATGCTCTTTGAACATTTAGTGGGTATCAGTTTTAACCTCCTGTAGGTTTCCTATCAGTATTCTGCATTATTTTTTAGTTTTAGGTGTTGGGTATCAGTTTTATACCATTGTAGGTACCAGTTTTGTTGCTAATTTTATTGTAGCAGGAATTGGGTATCAGTTTTTTTTTTTTTTTTTTTTTTGCATAGGAAGCGAGGTTGAATGGCCCCTACCATTTTTATTTTAACATTACTATTACAGAGAACAAATACAAACCCAAACAACATTAAATACAAGATATGATAGAGCGGAACAATAAGTGTTTAGAAATAGAAACATTTGTAAACACCCTAGTGTTCCGCTCCATCCGCAAAAGGTAAATCGTCTTCTTCAATACTTTCAGAAGCAGGCAGCCACTTAAGTTTTTCCATCTTGTGAATTTGAAAATAAAATACTATTCTTCTGCCGATTCAATAGCAAGAGTGTGTAATCTAAAATGTAGAAGAACTTGCATCCATACAAATCTGGTAAAGCCACATTCGAAAAATAAATGCTTTAAGGTTTCGGAGTGATGGCCACATAGCATGCATACATCTGAATTGATAGTTCCCAGTTCAAACAGTTTCCTTTTAGTATGAAGTCCATTCTGAAGTAGTCTCCACAACAGTAGGTTCTCCTTTGGAATGTTGTTAGATATCCAGATGAGACTTCCCATTCCATAATGCACAGCCAGAGGAAGTAGGTAATGTAGAATTCATTAAACTGGACCAAACTGTTTGAATCAATGAAGAGCTACACCGTGGAGGACAAAGAGTATCATTATTCATCACACTTGCCATAGCAGCACTTTCATTTATGCCAGTCATTCTTCTTGTATTATAATCTACCAATTCAGCAAATATCACTCCTTTATCATACCACAGATCAAACCAAAATGAAATATGATCCAAATGCATCATGCCACACTGGAACAAGGGTAAAAAGGACATTCTCTGTTTTAACATATTTCTCCACGACCCGCTACAATCATTTGGTACAGTCAATGTCCAGAAGTGCTCATCCTTTATCAAATTCCTTCTGCTCCAAAAAGCCCACAAATTTGCATCATAGGAATGAATTTTATCAATTCTTGTAGACAGTGCCGCCTTATTCCACTGTTTAAGATTCATAACACCTAACCCACCATTTACATAACGGCAGCATACTCTCTTGAATGAAATAGGAACTAATTTTTTGGAAAAAGGATTGCCATGACACAGGAAATGATTAAGTGCAGAACTCACCATATAAATAACTTTAGATGGAAGGATAAATAGCCTTGCATAATAAATGCACACTGCCATGATTTAACTATAACTAGTCTACCAGCTATGGAAAACTTGGAAGACGACCAGCTAGATATTTTGGTTATGATATTCTCAAACATTGGTAAACAGTGTGATGCTTTCAGTCTAGTAGAGAACATAGGGGCACCCAAATACTGTTCATCATCATTCGTTGGGGATAAACCAGATAGGTTATACAAAACAGATTTAAGCTCTTCAGGAATACCACCACATTTGATTTTAGATTTGTTTCTATTAATAGAAAGCCCATTCAATTTTCTGAAGTTCTCTAGCAATCCCAGAACACCATTCATAGATTTATAATTAGGCTTGGTGAATAGTAGCAGATCATCCGCAAATAAAAGAGAAGAGATATTAGCACTTTTGCAATATAGATGATAGTCAATCTGCTTAGATATCAATGCCTTGTGTGATAAGAAGGTGAATAACTCCATAACACACAAATAAATACGGGGAGATGGGATCCCCTTGACTTAAGCCCTGCTTAGATTTAAAGTAGCCAAATGTATTCCCATTTATACTAAGCGAGATTTGAACTGAGGAAAGACAAGTATAGATCCAGCATAGGAAAGGGATTGGAAAGTTCATGTTAAAGAGAATATAAATAATAGTGTCCCACCGTACAGTGTCATATGCCTTCTGTATGTTGAGTTTAAGGACACATCTTGGAGAAACCGATGATCTATTGTATCCACGCATCAATTCTGTGTCTAGTAGAATATTGTCTGCAATATCACTCTTAGATAGGAAAGCACTTAGATTTGGAGATATAATATTCGAAACAAATTTCTTCATGCGGGTAGCCAGAACTTTAGCAATACATTTATACAACACATTATAGCAGGCAATCAGATGGAAGTTAGTTACTGACTGAGGATTGTTAATCCTTGGAATTAAAGCCAATCTTGTAGAATTAATTTCACCTAACATTCAAATGTGTATGGAAAAAAATAGCTTTAATTACCTCCTTACCAACCACTGGCGAAAAACATTTGAAAAAATGATCATTAAAACCATCAGGCTTCGAAGAACTAGAACTTTTCATAGAAAAATGGATTTAACTATTTCCTCCACCCCTATTTCATAAATTAAACTACTCTTCATATCATCAGAAATGGCAGGTACATCAACATGAGAAAAGGATTCTAAGTAAACAGGAGTACTTGCAGAGTTACCCAACGTAGCGGTGAAAAATTTCAAGAAGGCATTTTGCACTGCATCAGAAGAAGTACAAATACTACCATCAATATCAGATACGGAAGAGATATTCGCAGCTGCTTGTTGTATCATTGGAGCTTTGTGAAATATTGAAGTGTTCTTGTCCCAAAATAGGTTCCATTTTTTCTTATTCTTCTATTTTTCCATTTTAGCTTCTTCATTAATCACTTTCGAAAGTTCAGCAGACAGCCTATTTTCGTTCTCTGAGAGAGTACCAATTGCAGCACCATCATTGCATAAACGTGTTTCGTTTTGTATTTGAAAAAGAGATTGTCTGATTGAATTCGAAAGACTAGTCCCATTACCAAAGTGGACAGCTGACCACATTTTCAGATCACCCTTCAATCTATTAAGTTTTTCCTACACAATAAACATAGGGTTACCATAAATATGATTGTTCCAACTATTAGAGACTATACTTAAAAAGTCTGGGTGATCTACCCAGTTGTTAAAAAATGAAAAAGAGGAGTGATTTCTCAAGTTTCTCTTGCCCCAGTCTAGAATAATGGGAGAATGGTCTGATAAAGAAGGCAGGGGAATGAAAGAACATAGAGAAGGCCACGTGTTAACCGAGGAGAAGTTTTGGTAGGCTCTATCAAGCTTGTAGTAAGTTCTAAGACCATTTCTAGAGCAATTATTCCATGTGTATGTTGCTCCAGAAAAAGGAATGGGAAACAAATTAGCATCATAAATGTCATTGTTAAGGGGTATGACTTGTCTAAAGGTAAGAGGAGTGCCACCTTGTTTGTCCGTTGAATGCTACATACAGTTCCATTCTCTAATGAAAATCCAAGGGAGAACAACATGTTGAAGTGAGGGAAGAGAATCCAGAAAAGTCTTCCTTCTTGCAGCATAATTATCTGCATATATGACAGTCGGGAGGAAAGAGGAATTGGTTGGAATATGAGTGATTTCAGAATGGATGAATTATCTGTGAACAGATAAATGATTAAGAGAGAAAATAACAGGGTTCCATAGAATCAATATTCTCCCAAATGGAGCTTGAGCTAGATTGTGTATTGAGTTCCAAGTAGGTTGAATATTGAAGCTAGCTTTTGAGGTAGTGAAGTGGTTAAGTTTAGTTTCATCTATTGCCATGGGGTGGATATTATGAGACATGATCAAGTTCTTAATTTCAAGTTGCTTAGGAAGGGGATTTGCACCCCTGATATTCCAGAATGAAATTTTGTCTATCATTGAGAGGTTAATGAGGATGAAGCTCTAGTTTTAACACCAGACGAAGAAGGCTTGGATGATTGTTGAGAAGGCAAGGCAAGGACGGATTCTTCAATGGAAAATTCAGTAGAATTAACAAGATCAAGGGAAGTGGATGTATATTTCTTTGGCCTTCCTCTGTGTTTTTGGTAACTATGTTTCTCGGAATGGGTAATGAATTTGGTATTTTTAAAGTCGAAGCTGTAGAGGGGTTTTGTTGAATGCGAGGTGGAGAATTGGAAGAATTTTGAATGATATTTAAATCACCAAAGATATGGTTTGGAAGTGAAAGAGAAGGGTATGGGGATTTAAGTTGAAGAGATAAATGTAATGAAGGGATATCAGGATCTTTGATAGGGGTGTGCATGTTTGCTGTAGAAATAGTAGTATGCACAAGAGAATTGTGCAAAGTAGAATTTTTCAATGATACATGCTTCGAATTTGAATGTAATTCAAGCAGTTCAAAAGGGTTATTAGTGCAAACAACAAATGATTTGGACACAGGAGTTAATGAAGTTCTGGATATTTTACTATTTGCAGAAAATCTGAAGAAATTCTTATCCACAACATCATTCTTTTCATCATTCGATAATACCACCTTTTCAGAAAGCTTAACAACATCCAACTGATCATCATTCTCTTGCAAAATTTTACTTTCATCATGTCCATCTACACATTCCACAGATAAGTCATCCATCTTAGTATTTCCATCATTCTCTTTATCTTTAAGCACCCTTCTCCATATCTGTTTTGTATTTCTAGTCCTCTTTCTTTGCATTACCGTAAATCCCTCTTGAGTTTCATGCTCGTAATCCTCATTTCCTTCAACAAATGCCTCTCCCTCACATTCCTTATTGGATTCATGCATTGTTGGTTTGTGTCAACCCTCTACTGCCTTACTCTCGTTATTCTTTTCATAATGCATTGATGCATGACCAAAAATCTTGCAAGTAGTACAAATTAATGGTTTCCATGAATACCCCACGACTATACTTGCACATGTATCATCACCAACAACTAGGAATTTCGGTAATTCTTTATCGGGACTAACCTCTATCAGGCATTTTGCATATTCAAACCTCTTCATTTTTTTTGTATTCTCATCATAGCATAGGACTTTTCCAATGTCCAAACCTATCCAGTTAATGCCAACAAGAGACCACAATATCATTGGTATTCAATAGAAATGTGTCCAAATGGGGACAGTTCTAACTACAGCCTGACCAGATGATACTGATGGAGTCCAGTTACAAATAATGAACATCTTCCCCCTAATAAACATTGGGTCTCTTTTTAAAACATATAGTCTATCTTCCAAATTCACAAACTTGAAAAAAATAATTTTGTTTATCATAAAACATTTTAAAATCACCCTTGAATTTCCAAACCCTATCAACATGTTTCTTAACGACCATAAAGTCGTTACCAGCTAGGAAGGATCCAACCAGGCAGTCAGTCCACGATTTTGATCCCTCTTCCATGACTACTTTAGGTGGTTGCACTGATTTTCCTTCATATTTGACATCAAAATGAACTAGCACAAAAGCTCCCGCATTCTTTGGTTTTGAATAGAATAGAGATGAAAACATCACAGAGGAAGAAGTCGAGATTGGAGAAGAAGGTTGTGGACGAATTGGAGGAGGAGGTGGTTGTGGACGAATTGGAGGTGGAGGTTGAGGTCGAATTAGAGAAAGAGGTTGAGGTAATGGCGGAGGAGGGGTAGGGATGGGAATGGGGACAGTTCTAACTGCAGCCTGACTAGATGATACTGATGGAGTCCAGTTACAAATAATGAACATCTTCCCCCTAATAAACATTGGGTCTCTTTTTAAAACAGATAGTCTATCTTCCAAATTCACAAACTTGAAAAAAAATAGTTTTGTTTATCATAAAACATTTCAAAATCACCCTTGAATTTCCGAACCCTATCAACATGTTTCTTAACGACCATAAAGTCGTTACCAGCTAGGAAGGTTCCAACCAGGCAGTCAGTCCACGATTTTGATCCCTCTTCCATGACTACTTTAGGTGGTTGCACTGATTTTCCTTCATATTTGACATCAAAATGAACTAGCACATAAGCTCTCGCATTCTTTGGTTTTGAATAGAATAGAGATGAAAACATCACAGAGGAAGAAGTCGAGATTGGAGAAGAAGGTTGTGGACGAATTGGAGGTGGAGGTTGAGGTCGAATTAGAGAAAGAGGTTGAGGTAATGGCGGAGGAGGGGTAGGGATGGGATCAGGGATGGAATTAGGGACGGCTAGAGGGACCGAGATGGAGTCAGAGAGGAGAGAGGATGAAGCGGCAATGACAGAGGGATGGGTGATAGGATGTGACAAGAGAAGGTCAAGAGAAGACACTTTAGAAGACATTTTTAATAATAGTTCATAATTTATTTGAATGTAGATATATTTTATACGACTGGGTATCAGTTTGTAATCGTTCTAGATATCAGTATTAATAATTTTATTTCTTCACAATGTTCATGTATCAGTTTTATGCCTTGGTAGGTATCAGTATTCTTTTTTTTCATCTGCAGTTTATGTGTATTAGTTTTAAAGTATTTTGGTATCATTTTTTGAAATTCAGTCATGCATGAATGTCACAGTATCACTACTGCATTAAAATTTGTGTCACTTCAATAATTTTTCATGCAAAGCAGCAATATTATGAATATTTTATCCATCATCATATATATGAGCAACATTAAAATTGTATACATCAATTCAGTCAAAACTGATATGCAAAAAAATATAGAATAGTTTACACATTAAACTGACATAAAAAACATTGTTTTCCAACATGATCCAGTATTGAATTCAAGTAAACTCCAGCAACATGCAGTATCTTCAAGTATTTCACACACAATCAAAACTGCTACCAACATAATTATGTAAATTCAACTAGCAAAACAAATAAAACAAAACTGATAGCAACATAACACTGTATTTGATACTCACGGAAATTAAAATGGTACCTAATTAAATAAAAATCATACCGAAAAACTGTTACAATGCTAAAAAAACAAAAACTAATACATAACACATTTAAAACTGTAAAACTGATACATAAAAAATTATAAAATTGCTACCTAAAAACTACTGCCTTTCTAACACATTAAAAACTGTAAATCTGATACCTAAAAAAATATAAAACTGCTACCTAAAAACTGCTGCCTTTTTAACACAAAACTGTAAAATTAATGCCTAAAAAAATATAAAACTGTGACCTAAAAACTGCTGTATAGCTAAACATCAAAATGATTATATCACTAAATTAAAACGATTATAACAGTAAACAAAAATTAAATCAATGCGAACAGATATCAATAAACAAATATTAAATCGTAAATTAATTTCAAATTGCAAAATCGATCGCAAAATTTAATGATGAGATCTGAAATGCAATCTGAAATGCACGAGCCCCTCAATATGCGCGAGATCAATTTTGCAATATGAAATTTGCGAGCAATACAGATGGTTGAAGATTAAAACATGGAAGAAAAAAAATCGCATTAGAGAAAAATTGAACGAGATCGCGCACAAGATAGAAATGACGAAGAAGAAACAGGGCGCGTGATTTAGGGTAAATTAATAAAAAAACAATGTAATGTCCTTCTGATTAAATTATTAACAGGTTTGTCCTTGGGATTAAAATTTTAATGGGCTATCCTTATGGTTAAAAAAACCCAAGCTAATTGTCCTTGTGATCATTTTCCTGAATTCAAAACTCCTTTCAACGTATATTTTCAAATCTTAATATTCCTTAAAAGTAGGATTTAATATCAAATTTAGGAATTAATATCTCTTAAATACATGACATAAAATTTAGTTTTCTTTACAAATTCAAAATATATTTTTACAATAACTTAAAAATATGATATAACAATTAAATTTTATTTAATAACTAGTATAACCGCACAACGATGGGAAAAACCGACCATGCAAATATATATATATATGTGTGTGTGTGTGTGTGCGCACGTGTGTGTACGTATAATTTTAGAGAAAAACCATTTTGTGTCCATAATATTTTTCGATCGCTTGTTTGTGTAATTCTAAAATTCATTTTCTTTAAATTTTCAATAATTTAATTTAATTACTTGTTTATACACAAGGACAAAATTAGAGAAAAAATTAGTCACATGGACAAAAACCAAAAATTTAGACATAATGACACTTTTTAGTGTAAATCAAGGAACTCAGGGGTCTACTGTCATTTCCCAGTTTACAGTAAAAAGTGTCCTTGTACCTAAATTTTTGGCCTCTTGTCCTTGTATTTAAATTTTTCTCTAATTTTGTACTTCACGCTATTTGCCGGAAATTTTAATGCATAACATTCAAATTGTAACATCAAATTATAACAATAAAATTATAACATTAAAATATATTTTTAACAATACATGTGACATATATGTGTGTGTAATACATTGAATTCTTTTTCTTTTTTCCAAATTAATGGTTAATGCATTCATTTTAACGATCCATATTAAGTTATACTTCAGAAAAGAACAGCAAATTTAGAATATCTCATTTTTCTTTTGATTCAAAATACAATGAGGGTGCTACAAAGAAGCATCACCAAGCCTTCATGTGTGTGTATGGCAAGATATGCATGTCCTTTAAATTGTTCTTAAATTCATAGCATACAGAAGCACTAAAAGATATAAAGTTCTGCAAATATGATCCGAACAAAAAAATTCATCACTTCACAACTTTTGTCTCAATCAAAAATAAAACTTAATATGAACCCAAACCATTAAAAAATATTTATTTAAATCATCAACTTAAATGATTTTGAATAAGCTGGAAGTTTTTAAAATCATACAAAAAGTTAATAGAAATTATCTTGATAGCAAATGAATCGTATTTAGAAAAAAAAAGGATTTACTTAGGAAGTTTTTGACACAAAAGGACAAATAGGGGATGTGGAAGGGATAAATGAAAGGAAGATGTGTGTAACAACCCGGAAAATGCGAGCCAGTTTAAAATTTTAATTTTGGCAATTTTAGCGAAGTTTGAATATTTAAAATGAATTATTTTAAATAATATCGATGAGAAATTTATTTTGAAATGAATTCGACATATATATTTATATACGTCGTCGTAAGAATATAAATAATTATTTATAATTATAAAAAAGGAATTGAAAATGGCGCGGTAGTTCGATAATTCGATTTCAAACTTCAATTGAATGTACCGGATGCAAAATAAACCGGATTTTAGTGAAACCAAAAATATTTGAATCTATTTGAGAATATCTTTCCAACAAATCTGAAAAATTGAAATTTCATAGCGGGAATCAAAAGATATGTCCAAATGAAAATTCAGAATAGTCGCTATGGAATTCTGGCCCTTAAAAATGGAAATTTTGCAAACTATCTCGGATTTCGAGGAAACCACTTTTCTTGGATCCGCGATGTCAAATTATTTCTAAGTTTCAAATTTCATAATTTTTCGAATCAATATATGAGCATGGCAAAGGAAAACGCATTTGGCCAGTTTCAGTTGATTTTAATCGACTAGAAAATGGCCATTTTTCAAACGGTCTCAGAATTCGATGAAACTAGTTTTGTTAGGACCGTATCGTCAATACGAAGCTAGAAAATATTTTTCTGGAATTTTTCGAGTTAGTGTGTGGCCCCGGTAATTTGAAATGTGCATTTAAATTGAATATATAAAGATCTATATTTTAATTTAAATCAAAATTGATCGAAACAGTCGAATCAGCTTACCGTACATATCCCATTGTGTTCAAAATGGGGGTAATTAGCTAGGGGCGACAGTCGTTGGACTTGATTCTGAACACAAATGGAAAGTCAACTATTTGGAATTAAATAGAAAATAAATAATATAATAAATATATAAATTTATATTAAACCCCCATCCCACTCCTTTCTCCCTCATTCATTACGGATCTAGAGAAAAAAAAAACCATGACAATGACGGGATCGCGCTCCTGCTTCACGCCACCGCCGCCGCTCCGTCCTCTCCACCCGTCAGACCCCTCCGACGTTCCTCCGCCGCTCCCACCTCCGCTGCATCGAAGAAGCCCCACGCCTAACCCCATCGACGAGACCCCCGCCGAGCCACCCCCCTTCAACTGCCGCGCTCAGTCACCGTCCCCACCACCAGCACCTCCCCTCCCCCCCTCCCCAACGACCATCGATCCCCTCCTCCACCTGAAAATCGCCAGCACCCCAATCTCAATCGAAGAAGCCGTGAGCCCCTTTTTCTGTTAACCTCGAGCGCGCCACCGCGACTGGCACAGGCAGGAGGCGCTCCGGCATGTAGAGGGGACACCGTCGATTAGGTTCAGGCGACTCGTGAAGGAAGCATCGACGCTATGAAGTTTGGATGATGGGTTTTGGCACCTGGTAGCAAAAGAGAAGACAACGGGGATTACTTCCCTCCTCATGACGTGATTAGTGAAAGAGGTAATTAATTGAAAAAATTTCATTATTTTAATTTGATTTAAATTTGCAATTGGCATTCTGAAGGAATGATTTTTAACATTCAAAAGAAATGATTTTTACAATGAAAAGATCGATATAAAAAAATACGGTTTTTATTATACGAATGAAATGTTAAGAACGTGATTTTTATATGAAGATAGCCATGATTTATTTATTTCAAAAAGATAGAATTTTTAAGTTAGAAAAGAATTGATCTTTAAAAATAGAAAAAGGTAAGATCTTTAATTATATAAAAATTATAATTTTTATATAAGTGAAGAGAGATAAAAATAAGATTTTTATAATATCATAGCGGGGTAAAAATATAATTTTTACATATGTAGTGACGAAGTAAAAATATGATTTTGATATAGAAACATGAATTATAAAAATATAATCTTTTCTATACATGTAGCTTTATAAAAATACGATCTTTTTATAGTAAGAGGATTTTTAAAAATTTGATCTTTGTATATGTAGCGATATAATAAAAATGCGATTTTTATTATATGTATAACGATATAAAAATATGATTTTTATATATGATGTGGCGATATAAAAATATAATTTTTATAACGAAGTGGCGATGTAAAAATATGACTTTTATAAATAAAACTAAATAATAAAAATGTGACTTTTATTTATATATGAACAGCGTGAAAAGGATGCGTTGGAATTTCGAACAAATCCAAACAGTTCAGAAATAAAGAATGACGGAGTGGAACCCCAAGGTGAGAATTTCTCACTTTAAATTTTCTTTTCTAGTTTAAATTATATACTAGGATGCAGACGGTGCTTAGTAGCACCCGACACCCGTCGTCCACAGACCATGGACGGCTTGTATGCTTGTTTAATGTGTTGTGAAATTTGTTTGTGATGTTGATGTGAAATCGATAATAAAATGTAGATGGTTGAAATAAATTAATTATCGTTAAAAATATAATTTTTAACGTGAATGTTAATAAATAAATATTTATAAATTAATCGGCCGATTTGTTTATATACACTGATTTGACTGACATTGATTGGGTCGATAAATTTTACACATCGCCCAACTGCACAAATAAAAAATCTGTGTTTGTTGATTTGAAACCCCACACGGGTGTTGGGATGATATTTGCGTACACTAATCCCAATTATTTAATTGTATGCCGATCGATTGGTCGACAGGCTATGTAAGCGTTAGATATCTATATTTGATGCTTATATAGTGTAGTGCACTTTGGATGATGGTTGATTGCTTATCGTTGCTATTATATACATGTGTTGTATGGAATCCATATAATTAACGTTATATGTAATTGATTGGGCCTCATTCCAATTGGGAAATAAAGAATATTAGAATAAAAAAATAGTCATGTGTTGACGACGCTCATGTGTTGAGAATATTCATGTGTTGAAACTATTCATGTGTTGAGTAAAATATTTTAACAATAAAATTTACGTCTTTATCATATTTAAGATTAGACTCTACTTTACGGTTGGAGTCTAATTAAAAATCAAACGATAGATACCATAATTTTATAAAATATATTACATAACAAAAACAGTCGTGTGTTGACAGTACTCATGTGTTGAGATTAGTCATGTGTTGAAAAAAATATAGATTCATGTGTTGAACAGAATAAATATTCATTTGTTGAATAGAATAACGAATTTATTGAAATATATAAAGCCGTGTTGATTAGAGTTGCGCTATTTTGACGTGAACGATATTTATATCGATTATATTCGTTTTTATAATGAATATAGAAAAGGTAGTGATTTCAAAATATAACGTTTTGAAAATATTATCATTTATATGGTAATGATATGAAATATTCAATTTTGATTTGAAATTGAATATAGAGTTGAAATGGTTTTGAAAACGAATTTAAAACGATTTATAAAATGTATTTTAAAAGGAAGTCGACGAAATATATAATATATATATATTATATATAATGGCCTGAATAGAACGCGCCGCGCCGCGGCAGTTCTTGGATTTCGACCATTGACTTCGAATTGACGTTGCGGGAGGTCCGACCGTCAGATTCTCCTAAAACCGGAACCGTTGGGTTCGTATCGAAAAGAGCTTTCCAATGAATATTAGAAATTTTAAATCTAACGGCTGGATTTGGAATTATGTCCAAATCAAATTTGGAAAAGGTCGCTGTAAGTGCAGTTCGATGTCCGTTGATGGAAATCGACTGTACGGGCCTTGATAAAATTATAAAAAATATCTATAATTTGTGTAAAATCATAAGAAATGATTTGAAAAGAACTGGGGTGAAAAATTCCACATTTGAAAAGATAAAAATATATTTTTGTCGAAATGAACTAGTTTTGAACTAGAATTAAAATCAATTTATTTTTGAAATAAATAAATTGAATTTGAAAGTGGTTTTAAAAATAATCAGAATTTCCAATATACGAATTGGAATGGATTTGAATCGAAATTATCTTCGGAATATTTGGATGTTGGATTCCGTGATTCTACAGATATTGTTATGGGAATTTGAAAGATATATTTATATCGTTATTTCCAATACGATATTTGTTGGTTTTAGAATTTGATATTGAATATAAGCCGGTATATTTTCTATTCAGAGCCTTGTATTTAATATCAAATGTGATTTGGGTTTGTCGTGAATCGTGTTTTAGATGACATTGGTTCTTTAACTCAGTTAAAGACAGGATGTTGATTTTTGGGAAGATTAAAACGAAGTGGAGTTTTAATGAATCTTTAATTAGATTGAAATGTGAATTGATAATTTAAATTATCAAATCTGAAAATTGATCGAGAATGGAGTATCACCAGTTTTGCTCCAAAGCGATAGTTAAATCCTTAATTAGATTTGAACGTGAAATGGTAATTAACTTTACCGATAACACCGTGGTGTTAGATATGGAGTATTAGCAGTTTTGCTCCATGGGATGAATAGGTTGGGATTGGGAAATAAAACAAATAATTACTTCGGTGTGGTTCGCTAATCTCGACTAGTTTGGAAAACCATAACATGGTTTGATATGATATCCAAAGGAAGATTAAAGAATAAATTTAGAAGAATTTATCTTTGATAAAATTAATGGGAACCTATTCCCTAAGAATGTGATTTTGTGAATAAAAGAATATTCTGAATTGGAATGAGGCGTTTGTTGTGTTTGTGTAACATTTGTTTATCATATACGTGGGTTATTCGGAAAGGTCGGGTTTATACCCATTCTGAATAATCGATTCGACGAGATGTCGAAGATGAAGACGGTGGTTGAAGACCGAAGGTCTTCACATCGTTTGGGTGATTACTGATGATCTCGATTGGGATGTACACCCAAGATGAGGGAAACAGTTGGTGATCATCTAGACGTACTTGGAGATCGATGGATATGCGAGGAAAGTGCCTCTGGTTTCGTTCAGACCCAGAACGAACTTGTAAATGGATTGTGTGTTTGACATTGGATTTTATTCTTTGTTGATTGATCTCTATTAAATATACATCTGTTTGGTGGCGGGGAATTTATTCTCTGGCTTAACGCCCTTCTCTGAGACATACGAGCTCAGAGGTTGTATATCGATGGACATCAGTCGCATGAAGTGAATTGCCAGTGTGGCACGCGTAAGTGGCAATTGATCAAGGCTTCTGTTGAAAAGCAAAGTCTTGTGGTTGATGATCAAAGCATGGTCTGTGTGACGTAGCTTTGTGTATAACGTCGATTCGCGAGCCTCACACCCCGGTATGAGTCAAAATTGGGAGAAGGACCCAAGGAGTGCGCGACGTTTCTTTGTAGCTATGGTTGTGTCAGTGACCTACCAGCCCTGACATTTATATCTACTTTTCACCTATGTGGTTGTTGGAATGTGAGGCGCCTCGGATATAGGTCTGTACGGACCGGGAAACGTGTGTTCAGGGATTGCCAATCCTCAAAAGTAAGAGAGGACCGGCCTTGGAGGATCCAGGAATTGCTGTGTGCGGTCCCGAGGCATTTGCTAGAGTGTCTCGAATCAGAGAGGAGCTTGCCCCTTGCCTCGACTCATGATGGAAATCCAATTTCCAATACGTGATATTGCGGTTTTAATTGTAGAACTAGTATGGCGACATGATATATGGTACCCATGCCGTCTATGATTGATATTTATGGTTGAAATTGTTTTGACACTATACACTTATAATAGTATCAAATGATTTGTTTTAAACGTACCAAGCATGTTTGGCTATTATAAGGGAAAACCCTATCCTCCGGCTTGCATTGCATTGTGTGATGGGACCTGGGTCTTATAATAGCTTCATTTTTCGAAAAAGCACTGCGTTGTTTATTCTATGCACTGGTGTTTTTGGGAGGAAACCCGTTCTGTGTTATACGGCATGGTCCCTTGAATTACTCTCTTTTAAAGTAAAGTTTTAAATAACTGTTTTAGTTCTCACACCAGTCACATGACTGACCTGGAGTTTATTGTTTTAACCTAAACTCTGGGTGCCCCTATTTTCTACACGGGCAGCTAGTAGTTTTGGTTTTGCAGATTTATACTCACAGGATCCTGATTTACACCTGGAACGATACTCGGAAAGCTCTGTATCCGTGTATTACTTCTAGTTGTGTTTTGTATTATTTTCCGCTACGATGTATGTAAATGTAACCTAAATCTCTGATATTTGTTAAATGTGTAATATTTATTCATACTATGTATATTCTTGTATTCTAGTGGAATTGTTGTAATATACAATGAAATGTTCTTCTGTTTGCGTTCTATTATGTGTTGTTCTCAAGATAATCCGGGCTTTCCTTCACGGGGAAGTTACGGGTCATCACAATGTGGCTTCTTCATTACGTAGCTTTTAAGTTTCGGTTTTTGGTCATGTTTCATCTTGTGTATTTCACACATGAGAACTCTTATCATGTGAGATCTCATATGAAATGAATGCATATCATGTGTGCATATCATATTGATGTCTTAAATCATAACGCATCTCAAAACCAATTTGAAGTAACTTATAAGACTAAAATTGATATTTTTTATGATTTTTAACTGTAGTGTGAAAATAGGAATACATGTGTAGCATACGAAATTTGCATAAAATAGTGGTTGTGCCATTTACAGAAGATTATTCATTGTTTTTGAACGAGAAAAGTGGCTTATTAATTTATTAGTAAGTTAAAAAAATTCTTCTCATCTGAACATTGACAAAAGGAAACTGGAAAAGTTTCAAATTAATTTGTTGTAAGTTATCCAAATAAAAATAAAAGATATGAATAAATGAACTATTAAATAGATGGTATGATTACATTGTCCACTTCAGTTGTTGTTCAATCGTTGGCGTGTGAACCAACTTTCCCTGCATTTAGTTCAGGCAGTTCAATGAAGTTCAACGATATAACATGTCATACTTTGCTATTATTTCAGTTTTTGTCTCGCTTGAAGTCCATTTCTTCTTTATTTACCCCTTCTCATATTTATATTATACTATTTAATTACGATAATATGTAGCAATGACGGAAGTTAATATATACCATCATCAAATGTGTCATATAAAGAAATGGACTTTTCATCTTCATCTTATTGAAATTGATACATTGTCCTTTTTATTTAAAATATATAAACTAACTGATAACCAAATATGTGGGCAAGATATAGCCCATTTATATTTTACAGAACAACCAAGTCCACTAAACAAAAATCTGTAGTCTTTATAATAGAATCCTAGATATGTTGGAATCTTCGATGCCAGAACCTCTTAGGATACATATGAAGCTTATGTAATACACTGATCTTAGTTATTATTGTGGGTTGTGTACAAGAACATATTCACCTTCAGCCTTTTCCTGTTATCGAGTATATACTGTTGTAGGTATATAGTATAATTCATTTAATCAACAAATCAAAACCTTTAATAATATAACAATATGTTGTTAACTATTAGAAATGCATCCATCTACACGATATACTTTAACATCACTTAATAATATAATTTGACAATTGAACTTCTTTTACTAATTACATACTCTTTTAAAGCAAAAATATAGTTAAATATTTGTGCAAGTCGATCGATATCATTTGAAAAACGAGTGATAAGATAGCGTGCAGTCAGTTTGACTTCCTACGAGCACGCACACACAAGCGCACGCTCGTGCCCATATACATACATAAATGTATAAAGAAATTTCAACACTAAACACTCTTGCTCTTCCCCATAATGGTATTATAGATAAAATATATGGGAAATGATTATTCATTTTCACTTCATTCTTTAGTGTCCAACATCAAAACAGGGAATTGTTATCATGTAAAGATCATAAGTAAAATGCTTAAATGTTAACAAAAATCTATATGCAGGCATATTGCATCACATGGATAACTCAAGTTAAGTGCAATGAATTTTGCAATTTACTGCAAACTTTATATTTCAAGTAACCCCATATGTCAATGGGTAGCATTTCTTGTATGAGGTACTAAACTTGTGGATGATAAACAAAAGAATCATAACTATATGCCTGAATATGTTTATTTATATTAATATATCGGGAGATACATTTATATGAATTATAACCTGCTGCACAAGCAGCATGAAATAGTGGTTGCCGATAAGGTAGTTAATTAACTTTGAAAGATAAGCACATGCCCAAGAAAAATTATAATATTTTATAGTTGTTATGATCATAACAAAAAGGCTCCACCATCCATGCCTTGTACGAAATATGGATTGCTCAACGGTAAAATAAAGGAAGCACGTGTTTTAGGCCAATTAAAGAGGTCTCACATGTGTACAAGTATATATATATATTATATCAGGTTTCTCACCTTAGGATTGCATGAGTACTAAAATCTACATGATAGTTGATGGAGATTATGGTGATGTTGGGAAATACTAAAATCTACAAAATATTTGTAAGTTCTTCTTCCTATTTTCCCAAGATCTAAATTTTTATTTTAATCTATGTCTCAATTTTATTTTCCTTTTCTCCTTTTCTTTTCCTTTTCCTTTTCCTTTTCCTTCTCTAGTCCAAGATCTATCTTCTCGTCATCATCTCCTCGCTCTACCTTTGGCCGCCACCACCATCAGCCCCACCAACTTCACACTCTCCTCTAGCCGCCAGACCAGTCACATCCCTTGCCTCGACCAAAGTCTCTAGCTCAAAGCCTAACCCTAAAC
This sequence comes from Allium sativum, assembly GCA_030737875.1. Classification (NCBI taxonomy): domain Eukaryota; kingdom Viridiplantae; phylum Streptophyta; class Magnoliopsida; order Asparagales; family Amaryllidaceae; genus Allium; species Allium sativum. Next base: position 654,947,777 of record CM060919.1, on the reverse strand, counting down.
CTAGAAAAACCTAACATCCAAAAAAATCCATGCTTTTATTTTTCAGTTTCTACTTTCCACGGCCATATCTTCCTCTAAAATTTTCCAAATTAATTATTTTTTTTTTTTTTCAGAATTAGTGCAATTGAGTTGGCTATATTTTTCTTTTACCCATTTTTTCAAATTTTTTGTTTTACTATGTCAAAAATACAAATCTTTCAAACTCATTTTTAAGCCCAAGATTTTAAGATTCGAAAATGCACTTCAATGTTTCATACATATCTCCCTCAAAACTAAATGAAATCCAGCTTTTATTTTTTTAAATTGTACAGAAAAAATTTGCAAGAACTTCTTCTATCGTCACTTATATTAACATATCCGAAAATCACCTTGAAAACGACCAATTTTTTTTCTTCCTTGTTTTGGTAAATTTATGAAAATCTAAGCATCTTCCCTAGCCAAAACTCTATTGTCCTCTTCTCTTCATAAAAATATATACAAAAGTTGTGGTTGTTACTTTATTCGTCGTTTCTTTGCTGGTGTATTCGTGTTTTGAGTCTCCATCTAAACCACGAAAGGTGAGATTTCACTCATGACTAATATATATTTGCAAGTATTGATACTAACATTGAAATTTTTATATGTTGGATGATGTTGTTATAAAATGTTGGTGATTGATTTATGTTTGTTTAACTATATGTTTTTCTGTATGTTTACTCACACGAAACCATATTGTTATAAAATGTTAATGATTGAATTTATGTGTATCTTATATTACTGTTTATGTATATTGATACGATTCATGTTATCACGCTACAAGTTCCCTACACTATAAACTATGAATAAAATCATCATGGGATTGAAATGATAAATACCCAATAAATTTGAATTGGGATATGGGTTGAAATGGTACATGCCTGAATATTAAATCAGTATGTGTTGAAATGATATATACTCGAATCACTTGACCATAAGATATAAAATTGTATACGGGCATTGCTGGTCTAATAATTTTAATTGAAATTTACCATTATGTTTTGATTTAAACAAACTGATTTAGAAAATTAATTTATATTTTTCTGTTAAAATTTATGATCGAAATGTTCAAACAAGAACTTATGAATTAAAAATTAATTGATTTAAAGAAAGATTTGGATTTAAAATTGCAAATTTAATCTGTTTGAATTAATTGAATGAAAGGTTTGATCTAATTTAAAATTTTAATTGATATAATATTTTTGTTCGACTTTAATTATTAATTGATTTAACAATAAAAAATAATAATTCTTGAAGAATTTGACTAAAATGATAAAACCTGATATTTAACTTTAAATATGTTTTAAACCAAAGTAATGAAATGAAAATGAATTTAGAATTTAAGTTCAAAACAAATTGGAGTAAATGGTTTGAAATTGGAATTTTATGCTGCAAACTGATTTAAATACTAGTTCAAATTAAAAATTTATGCCATTTTGAGTTCTAAGTGGAATTGAATTAAAATTCAAAATCTGAATTATGTTAAGTCGAATTTTGGAAATGTGGGAATTTGGTTCGGAATGGATTATTATTTTAAATTTGTATAATTTTATATTAAACTATTAAACCAAATTGTCTTCTACATTTTATTTTCATGACATTATATATTTTCAACCATTTTAATTAAAATACTATTATTCAACTATTATATATTGTTATAATATTTTATTTTAATTTAACTATTATACATTTTATAACCATGTTAATCAAACTAATTTATATAAAAATTTAACTATTATATATACTTTTATAACTATTTTATATTAAATTTAATGAACTTAAAAAAAAGCATATTTTTGGTCTGGGCTATTAAGTTGGAATTGATTTAATAAAGATTGCATGTAATAACAATATATACTGTGATATAGAATTATAAAATCGAAATGTGAACTTGATAGTGAAAATCAATATTGGGAACCAATATAAATGAAACTGAATCCAATGTTGGAATAATAATGAAAATCAATATCAGAAGTCAATTGATTCACGTCACTGAAATATGATAATCATTTTAAATATAAATGAACGTGGTGGGAAATTAACGTTTGGTTGTTAAGAGACCGAGGCTGGATATCAGCATACTCTCTATCAATATAAGAATCAATTTAACAACTGTGTATGTGGCGAAGAATCCAGCATGAAGTAGGATGGATTGGCAGCTCTATTGGAATGAAGTAAGAGAACGATGATGAATAGCCTTGACCTTCGGATCATAATTAAAATGACTAAAACAGAGCTATGTTGAGGCAAAGTAAGGTCGCTCCTCCAATCAGACATACTTCTTTGTTTACTATTTCAATCCCTCGGTTTGATTTAATTTGATGTGCACCCGTGATTATGGGAGTGTTCTTTGAGGTGAGTGTAGCTATAGATATGCATTACCACCAGCGTAGCTCTGCAAAGTGCTAGAATGATATCCTGAGTACAGCATCGTGTATCTTGTTATATTATCTTGATCGAACCGACTACGATTTTGGTTTGGTATCGTACACTATGGAGTGCCCTCTAATAACACTAGTACGGTGAATATTTAGATAGTGTCGCGTACTCCGACTGACTAACTAAAACTATAAGGCAAGTCAATCAATAGTTATCCAATAACTTTCAATACGTAACCACATGATACCCCAACAATCATGAGTAACATTATCCAATATTTAGAGACTATCACGCACTCTGATCTCAACGGATGTATTCTTTCTCAAAACTAAGGATGACAATGGGGCGGGTCTAGTGTCCAAAGCCAGTTGAGTCGCCGCTATTTTGGCCCATTTAGACCTCTCCTATTGGGTTTTCGGGGTGGCTAGATGTGACGAGAAGGAATTTCGCTCGATCCGAATCAGTCGTTAAACCGATCTGGACCGTTCGAAACACCCTATCGTTTGAGAACACGACAAAATAGAACGCATACAGAAGAACATTTCATTGTTATTACAACAATGCACCAGATTACAAGAATATACAGAGTAAAAATAAATATTACACAGAAATACCAGAGATTTAAATTACATTTAAATACATAGCAGCGGAAAATAATACAATACACAACTAGAAGAGATATACGGATACAAAGCTTTCCGGATATCGTTCCAGCTGTAAACCAGGATCCTGTGAATATAAATCTGCAAAACCAAAACTACTAGCTGCCCGTGTCAAAATAAGGGCACCCAGAGTTTAGGTTAAAACAATAAACTCCATGTCAGTCATGTGACTGGTGTGAGAACTAAAACAGTTATTAATCTTTATTTTCAAAGTTAGGTAAATCAAGGGACCACGCCGTATAACACGGAACGGGTTTCCTCCCAAGAATACCAGTGCATAAAACAAACAGCGCAATGCTAAATAAAGAAAAATGAAGCTGTTATAAGACCCAGGTCCTATCACACAATGCAACGCAAGCCGGGGGATAGGGTTTTCCCTTATAACAGCCAAAGAATGCTTGATACGTTTAAAACAAATCATTTGATACTATTATAAGTGCATAGTGTATAAAACAACTTCAAATCATAAGTATCAATCATAGGCGGCATGGGTACCATATATCATGTCGCCATACTAGTTCTACAATTAAAACCGCACATGTCACGTATTTGGAAGTTGGATTTCCATCTATGAACCGAGGCAAAAGATAGTCCTCAACCGATTCGAGACTGCCTAGCCCCAGTCTCAGGATCAGAGCTCGAGTGACCTTAGGAGCGACAGGGCCGGTCCACCGATGTGGATTAAAATGCCTGAACACTACGTTTCCCCGCCCTTTGGGGCGTAAATGAGCCACTAAATGACTCCATCGGTTCGAGAACGACCGATCAATCCGAGGCGCCTCGCAACAGCAACAACCACATAAGTCAAACTCGTCAGGGCGTGTAAAACCACTGACGCCACTTCTAACTAGGAAGAAACGCAGGCCCTCCCTGAGGTCCTTTCTCCCGTTTTTGGTTCATACCGGGTGTGAAACTCGCGAAGTAAACGTTACACAAAGCTACGCCACACAGGCCTTGCTTTGATCATCACCATAAGACTTTGCTTTTCAACAGAAGCCTCGATCAATTGCCACTTAGGCATGCCACACAGGCAATTCACTCCATGCGTTTGATATCCATCAATATATAACCCCTGAGCTCGTACGTCTCAGAGAAGGGCGTTAAGCAAGAGAATAAATTCTCCGCCGCCAAACAGATATATATTTAATAGAGATCAACCACACGGACTAAAATCCAATGTCAGACACACAGTCCATTTACAAGTCCATTCTGGGTCTGAACGAAACCGGAGGCACCTAGTACCCCGCATATCCATCGATCTCCAAGTACGTCTGGACGATCACTAACTGTTTCCATCTTCTTGGGTGTACAGCCCAATCAAGATCATCAGTAATTACCCAAACGACGTGAAGACTTCCGGTCTTCGACCACCGTCTTCATCTTCGACACCACGTCGAATCAGTTATTCAGAATGGGATAAACCCGGTCTTTCTGAATAACTCGCGTATATATTATAAAAGTGTTACACAAACACAACATACGCCTCATTCCAATCCAGAATATTCTTTTATTCGAATATTCCTATACTTTGGGAAAAGTTCCCATTAATTTTATCCAAGATAAATTCTTTGAATTTATTCTTTAATCTCCTTTGAATATCAATTCAAACTAGTCGGGATTAGCGAACCACACCGAAGTAATCATTTATTTTATTTTCCCAATCCCAACCTATTCATCCCATGAAGTAAAACTGGTAGTACTTCATATCTAACACCACAGTGTTATCGGTAATTCAATTACCATTTCACGTTCAAATCTAATTAAAGATTTAACTATCGCTTGGAGTAAAACTGGTGATACTCCATTCTCGATCTTTTCAATCTATTTAAAGATTCATTAAAACTCCACTTAGTTTTAATCTTTAACTGGGTTAAAGAATCCGTGTCATTTTAAAACACGGTTCACGATAAACCCAACGTCACATTCATTAATTATCGGGTTAAAGAACGAGTGTTATTTAAAACACTGTTCACGATAAACCCAAAAATCAATATCAATTCAATTCCAATTAAATATTATTTAATTGGTACACTTCATTAAATCTAAATAAAAAGATTTAATCATTTCTCAACTGGGTTCAAGAACAGTGTTAGTGAAGACACCACTCACGACAAACCCAAATCACATTCGATATTCAATACAAGGCTCTGAATAGAAAATATATCGGCTTATATTCAATATCGAATTCTACGACTAACAAATGTCGTATTGGAAATAACGATATAAATATATATCTTTCAAATTTCCATAACAACATCCGTATAATCACGAATTCCAACATCGAAATATTCCGAAGACAATTTCGATTCAATTCCACTCCAATGCAATCATTGGAAATTCTGGTTATTTTTAAAACCCTTTTCAAATTCAATTTATTTACTTAAAAATAAATAGAATTATATTTCTAGTTCAAAACTAGTTCATTTCGATAAAAGTCTATTTTTATCTTTTCAAATATGGAGTTTTTCATCCCAAATCTTCACAAATCATTTCTTATGATTTTACACAAATTATTACTATTTTTAATCATTTTATCAAGGCCCGTATAGTCGATTTCCATCAATGGCCATCGAACTGCACTTACAGCGACCTTTTTCAAATTTGATTTGGACGTAACTCCAAATCCAACCGTTAGATTTCAAATTTCTAATATTCATTAGAAAGCTCTTTTCGATACGAACCCAACGGTTCCGGTTTTAGGAGAATCCGACGGTCGGATCTCCCGTAATGTCCATTTGAAACAAATGGTCGAAATTCACGAACTACCGCGGCGCGGCGCGTTCTATTCAGGCCATTATATTATATATATAATATATATAATACATACTTCGCCGATTTCTATTTAAAACGAATTATATAAATAGTTTTAAATTCGTTTCAAAAGCAATTTCAACTTCCATTTCAATTCAAAGCAAAATTGAATTCTTCTCTATAAATTCGTTTTAAAATTCATTTCTATTCAATTCAATTTGAATTCGTTTTCAATTCAATTCATTCTGAATTCGTTTTCAATTCAATTCATTTCGAAATCGTTTTCAATTCAATTCACTTCGAAATCACTTTCAATTCAATTCACTTCGAAATCACTTTCAATTCAATTCATTTCGAAATCACTTTCAATTCAATTCATTTCGAAATCGTTTTCAATTCAATTCATTTCGAAATCGTTTTCAATTCTATTTAAAATTATATATAATTATTTATATTCTAACGACGACGCGTATAATATATACGTTCGAATTATATTCAAAATAAATTTCTCGTCGATATTATTTAAAATAATTCATTTTAAATAATCAAAATTCGCTAAAATTGCCAAAATAAAAATTTCAAACTGGCTCGCATTTTACGGGTTGTTACACTAGACCCACGACCCACTTTTAGAGGTCCAGGTCTAGGATTGGGACTGGGGCACACCTAACCTGCCCCAACTCAACCCGTATTATTAAAACATCATTAAAATGTTTTGTAACTATAATGATTACTTATCAATATTTTTATGTATGCGTGGTTATAACGTGAATATTATATACTTCCAATAAATAAGGTTTAATTTTTTCATAGTATTTAGTTTCATCACTGACAATTACATAATAACAAATGCATACATTCTGAAATATTATCTGTAACGACCCGCATATCCGTACTATCTGAGTCAACTAATAACACCACATGTCCAACCCAAATTGCACAGAAATACGAATCATTATTAGAAAGAAGTTAGAGGATGAGAAATAGGAAGAAAGAAATATTAGAATAGAAGAAAAAAACAAAGATCACAAACTCACAGCGGAACGAATAAAATATATTAAATAACATAATCTTTGAAATACAAATATGTTTTGAATACACATACCATTATCAGAGCACAACAGTTATTCCTGGAACAGTTATAAACACCTATTTCCAGATACAACATAGTATACAGCGAAAATATGATAGTTTATAGTTAACTGGTGAAGCCTTCTGCTTCCAGCTCTTCCAAGTGAATCTGTAAAATCCCGACTACTTGACTGCCCGTACAAATTTGGGCACCCAAGAGTTTAGGGAAAACAAACAAAATAAACTCTGGGTCAGTCATGGGACTGGTGTGAGTAAACTCCAACCATTTGTTTAACTTTAAATTTTTTTCAAAAGAAAGATAATAGTAAGACCAGCCCACACATAAACATGGACGGTTTTTACCTTACTATAACCCAAAACACTTTGATACGAAAATCCAGTTATATTATAATAATGTCTACATCAAATAAATAGAATCTAGCGGAACGCTTACATCTTACGCTCCATATATAATATAAAATCAAAAACTGCATGGCTCTTATTGGAGATTGAATTTCTAACATGACAAGGTATGGAACCACATTCCACTAGTGTATCTCTAGAGAGGAATACACCGAGTTCAACAAGAACATCTTGCAACCCGGCCCACACACGACAGAGCACTCATTTCGCTTGAGTGTATTGAATGTATATCACCAACGGTTGGGATCAGCAACTGTTTCCCAAATGGGACAGCATCGAATAGAATAAGGAATCAAATGAATCTCTAGATAGGTGATAATACACCATAATGGGAGCGACCCACATAGCCATGCTGCCTGCCCGATTTTTGTCATTTCCCGGTTGTTGAGGCCTGAAGCTACGATTACTTGCCATTCATTGATAGCACGATCACTTTGAATGCCACATTGTCAGATCTGTTAATCACTCATTGATTTGCACAAATACATTCTGGATATTATGCTTAGGGAATAAATCTGTTGCCACCATATATATATTTATACATACCAACATATTCGATCATTGGAAATACTCTGCCAGGCATTCATCCATTTACGTTCGTTATGGGATTGAACAAAACTGAAGGCACGATTTCTGTTAACAGAAAAAGTACTTACACTTTACTCCGTCTTTGATTATCTTCATATAGTCTGATTTGCAACGCTACTGCCAAAACAGAGTGGTTCTCGGATAATAATCCAACCGGTCTCTCCATATTGACAACGATATTGGCAAATACTTCGATAGTCGGTTGTTTAACTATTGAAGAAAAATAAACAAACATTCCATTCATCCATAACATCAATCAATCACTGGGCCTGTTAATTAATATTTCATTAATTAATTCACTTCTCTATTTCTCTATCAATATTTGGTAACCTAATAATTTCGATAATCATCTTGGCCTCTTACGCTATTTGGAAAACATTTCCATATATCGCCTTCTCTTATTTTCTATAGTTAGAAAATATATTCTATTTGAAATTGAAAACAATTTCAATCGCTTATCCCTTTCCTGACTACTTTAATTATACTCGGGAAATATTTACTTTTATATTTCCAAAATTCCACCACTTGGGTTAAAATGAATGTTGTGTAAAACATCGTTACGACAACCCAAAATATTTTATTCAACTAACTCTTTTTCAACACTTCTCTTCAAGACTGGGTCTTGCTATTTATCGATTAAAAATGAAATCAATCAAGTTGGGGTATAACTACCTCCGAGACCTTGACTGAAAACATCATTAACTTCAAAACAGACAAAACCACTTACCTCGAATAATCAACATTATAAAAACCAATTATTCATTTTTAAACGTATTATGTTTCTCTTTCTATTACCAGCCTATCGATTTCCTTTTTGTTTATAATATCCTATTTTAAATTCGTTTCCTTATCGAATTCAATATATATATGTTGATATATTGATTTCTAACTATCAAAATTTCTTAAAAATATTCTAACTCCTTAAATTTCTGGAAAATTTCGCCATAACCTCCTTTGTACCGGGAGCATCGGGATATTTCAAATAGCCTCCCATGGTCCTCACCAATCCAAAAGAAAAAGCAAGCGGCTTAACGATACGGCGCATAAAATCTCATATATGAATTTAAACATGTATCTTCTTGTCGGGCACATAAATTAAAATCTTCATATACTTCATCCCGTACCTGTCTAACACATGCTCACCTGTTTTCAACTCAATCCAATAGTTTGAATTCAGTTTCGCCCATTTATTCTTTTAATTAGCTAATTTTCCTATTTCACTTCTTTGTTTGAACATAACAGGTTCAAACAAAATATTTAACTTGCTCAAAACCAAATTGAATTTCAATTTCAATTCTAGTTTTCTTTTCGATTTTGAATATAAATTTTCAAATCGAATTCAATTATTCAAAGCCCAATATCAATTCAAAATCTCATTAACTAATTACTATTCGAATTAGTTAATTCTATTCAATAATCAAAAATCTGATTTTTGTTTCAAAAATCAATTCATTACTCCACTTGAGTTCACATATAATTTACAACTCAAGTCTGAAATTTTCTAAATAGAAATTCGAATTTTATTCACTTAAAATCTTTTTATAAAATTAAATAAACCGTTATGGTTATTAAATGGTTATGGCGCTATTTTTCTGAAAATTTGATTTTGACATAACTCAAAATATATTCGACAAAATCCAGATTTTTCTCCTCCATTAGAAAACTATTATCAAATCGGTCCTGACGTTTCTTGTTTCAAAGAATTCCAACTTCAATTGAGTTTTGTATATTCAATTGAAGTTCGAAACGACAATTTACGAACTGCAGCGCTGCGGCGAGTTCGTTTTAATTATATTTATAAATATAAACGTTTAAACTTTGCCTATAATAAATTCAACTCCATTCTGATACATTTTTAATATATATCAAATCAATTTTTCCCAATTCAACATATTATTTCCAATTTTTCTAAAATTGTCGATTTTTCCTTATTCGGTAATTAATTCAATTATACTTCGTTCTTCTATATTTAATTTCATTTCCTTTTATAAATTACAAATTCTTTGGATTAATTTTTAATCTGTTTAAAAATCCACATTTCGAAATATATTTCGTCATTCCCATTTCGAAATGATTTCAACTTTCTATTTTCAAATTTTATTTGTAATTTCTATTTTCAAATTCTATTTGGATTCTCTATATTCAAATTCTATTTTTCAATTCTATTTGAATTTTCTATATTCAATTCTATTCAAATTCTATATATTCAAATTCTATTTGAATTTCATATTGAAATTCTATTTCAATTCTATTTCAAATTCTCTATATTCAAACTCCATTTGAATTTCTATATTCGAATTCTATATTTAAAATTCCTTTATTCAAATTCCATTTCACTTTCTATATTCAAATTCTATATTTGAATTTCCTTTATATTTTCTATATTCAAACTCCATTTGAATTTCTATATTCAATTTCTATTTGAATTTTCTTTGTATCTTATAACAAACAAGTCTTGATTTCCAATTCAGTAGAAATCAATAATTTCTACTTTGGAAAAAATAACTTTCCCTTTTCAACTTCACACTTGTGTTTTTATTTCTGAATTACCCAATGATAATTCTTTTCACTTCATTTATAAACTTCATTTATAAATGAATCACTTGTTTTAATTTTATTTAAACAAGTTAATATTTTATTCCATGCTAAAATTTCAAATTCTATTTTAAAAATAGAATTTTCCTTTTAATCTCAAAAATCCTTTTTAGGATATTTTTATAAATTAACACTTAGGCCCAGTGATATTCAAACACCACACAACCAATTATTTATTTCAGGTTTTCTAACACATCATATATGACAGTATATATGCAAACAAATAAATAAACAGATAATATATTTTTGAGGAATCCAGTTGGATCCCTCCAACCTGTTTTCCTGCATCCACAGACGTTAGCACATAAATAATACCCATTCTGCTTCGAGGCAGGATATCGCGGTATAGAAGGTCATCCACTATCATAGCGTGGGGTATATAGGGTAATCATCCGCTAATGGTACCGCGGGCATCCGCTAATGAGACTGCGGGAATCCAACCACCAAACCAATATATATGTAATAGTCACCCTAAATAACTAATATATTTAAAACAACCAGAAAGTGTAACAACCCGTATTTTCAATAACCTGTAATGATGTAAATCGAGGCAGAATTTAATTCTAATATCTGAATCAAGGGAAACGGGCTATGCCATTGCGTTCGTCTCGGAAAAATACGCGAAATAGAGTCTGAGTTTTCGAAAATCGGAGTCCGTATGACCCGATTAAGGCCCAACGAAGTTTTCAGAAAATTCCAAAGTAAAAACAGATTTCAAATTCAAGTTTGAATTTGGAAATTTGGGCCAGTTTGGGCCAGGCGGGAAAATTCCCGCCAGAGCACCCAAGTCGACAGCCCTGTCGACTTGGGAGTCGACTTGGTCCAGACGGGCTGTTTAGCCTGGTGCACCATTTTGAGATTGTGTTGAGCTTGGGGGCCTGATTCGGTTTTAAGGGCTGAGATTGCAACTAGGGTTTAATCCTATGGCCTAAAACACTTGCCTAATCTATAAATAAGACCCTAAGCTAGCCCTAAATCATCATTATTCATTCTAGTAACTAAACTATGGCAAAATCATCCCTCTCATGGCCTCCACTCTCTTCATAAAATTCCTAAATAAATTTCTAAGTGATTTTCCATGCATACAAGTGTTTTCAAACTTGTATGAGCATCATTCGCTTGCATTCAAGTCAAGTTTCTATATTTGCATCATAAAGAAAGAGTTTTGATTATTTTGGCTCAAGGGTTTTTATGTTAGAACTTGCATTTTGGGTTTGATTGATCTCATAAGGGCTTTGTCATATTTTTGTGACTTCTTAAGCGTTGTAAGCCCTATTCTACTTTCATACTTAAACTCTAAAGTTAAATGTATGATATGCAAGTTTATATGCAAGTTTGCTATGCTATGATATGCAAGTTTATCATGTTGTGATATGCAAGTTTATATGCAAGTTTGCTATGCTATGATATGCAAGTTTATCATGTTGTGATATGCAAGTTTATATGCAAGTTTGCCATGCTATGATATGCAAGTTTATCATGTTGTGATATGCAAGTTTATATGCAAGTTTGCCATGCTATGATATGCAAGTTTATCATGTTGTGATATGCAAGTTTATATGCAAGTAGGTCATGTCATGATATGCGAGTTTGTCATATGATATGCAAGTTATGTTATGCAAGTTTGGGTTGAACATTTTGTGCATGCTATCATGTTATGCAAGCTTATCTTGGGTTTATGAACATAAAGCTTCAAGCTTTATGCCAAAGGTTGCATTTTGGCAACATGTAAGTTATCATATCTCTTATGATAACTTGCATGTAAGGCTAAATGCGAACTTATGGCCATTTCTACATGTCATTTAGCACCATGTATCACCAATATGCCAAGTTTGGTTTTATGCATGCTTTTGAGGCCTAAAAATGTAATATGCAAGTATATGTACATTTCATATGCCACCATGTTAAACTTGTGGCTTCAATACCTTTATGTCATGATTATGCCAAGTTCCCTCTTTCTATCCTTTATGCGCTATTGCGATATGTAAGCGATGGGATTGCGTTTGGGATTGGGTAAACTTAAAAGACATAAAAACATAAGCTTGGGAATTTACCTATTAAGTTAGGTCTACCCATTGGGAATTTACCTATTAAGTTAGGTCTACCCAATTGCTTGAAAATTTGTAACATGTTTTGGAAACATGATGGACATGACACTTAGAAAAGATAAGTTTGACCAACTCGAGGTTGGGTTGAGTTTGTAGCGTAAACCTACCCGGAACCGACCGGCTTAACTAGTTGCTACAAACAATAGGACCCAATGTGAGAAGTTGGCCATGTTGTACCTTGAACCCGAGGTTAGACCAAGTTGTGGTGTAAAGCTACCCGGACCCGCCCGGCTTAACTAGTAACCACAACGAGGTCTAATGTGAGAGGTTAAGGCGCATTAAATTAATTAATGCCTCGTGATTAGGGTTAAGTCATGGTCCACTTAATACTTAACCAATTTGGGCTTGGTAGATTAATCAGGGTTAAGTCGTGAACTCATCGTTACACTTAACCAAGTTAATCCATGATTAGCAAGAGGGTTAAACCGTACTTAACCCACTAGAAAATCCTAGCAATGGGGGCCCACTCCAGCAGTAATCCCAAGTTTGTATCATTAAGGCCCTAGGGACTAGGCTAGGGAGGGGGCACGATTACTGGGCTGGAGGTAAGCGACCAAAGGCGACGGCAGGGTGGTACGCCGGTGTAGTTCCGGGCGGACTCTGGTCGTGCACATAGTCCGTAGCCGGAGAAAACATGCACGGGTACCAGTAGATCGAGACTGTGCACTCATGTTCATGGTGTCCAGGGGTTGACACCCTAGGGCTTGATACACCCGAAGGGTGGACCCGGCACAGTTTGACTACAATTATGTTTGGGCCGTATTGACACCAACACGTGACGAGTTAGGCTTAGGGAGCCGATCGACTAGACCGTTTGGTTGGACCTTGTATTAGGGTCATTTCATGTTATTGGGCCAAAGCTTGGGCCAAGGGATCAATACTTGTTTATTCCAGTCATGTTAGTTTGCTAGTACACCTGTGGTGCAAAACCTTAAACCTGATTATGCGATGACACCTTTATCTACCTGGTTGGTAAATCACCTTGCTAGTATGTTGTTATCCTTATGATCATATCTGCTTCTCATGCCAGTTAACTTTATCAGTTTACATTGATTATAGTAGGGCTTACTCAGTCTTTTTGACTGACCTGTTTTCTTTCGCCTCTTTTCTTCCGTCCCCCCCCCCCCCCAAGGTTCTCAGGGAGGGAATATTGGAGCTTAGCTGGATTTCTGATCGCTTGCTTGTGGGATTTTAGCTCATGTACGGTCTTGACATGAAGCTAGCTATGGTTATCACTTATTTTGGGGATAGTACTTATGTATTTCAGTTTTCAGTTGATGTTGTTTTTATCTAGACTTGTGTATTTGGAAAGTTGACATTATGTTGTACCAGACTTGTTTTGAAATGGTTTGAAATCTTCCGCTGTTTTATCTATGTTATTTACTCTGTTTACATATATACATATGTTCTTGTTCTGCCTTGATATATCATTATGCATGTTTACCTGATTCAAACGCCCCTCCAAAGTCAGAGTGCTTGCAAGAGACACCCTGGCGGAGGTGGGGTGTTACATTTGGTATCAGAGCATATGGTTTACGAGAAGGAACAAAAAGGTTTTTTAGAAAGTCTAGTTTATTTTAAAGGCTATTCCCCAAAAAGCCATTAGCAAAATTCCTTCGTTTTTCTCTATTCTGAATCTGTCTTTTCTTCGTTTTAGTATGGCCGATAACTTCGCTATTCCGGAGGGAGTACACGTACCAGTTTGGTATAGGAGACTTTTGGAGGCTAGGGCGACCGAAGCCGGCCCCGCAGATGTTCCTCCTCCTCCTCCTCCGGTAGTCAATGTTCCTCCTCCTCCTGTCGCTGGTGTTCCTCCTCCTCCTGTCGCTGAGGTTCCTCTTCCTCCTCCCCCTCAGCATCCTCAAGCTGACTTCGCAAAGACTTGCAAAGACTTCAAAGCAATGGGTGGCAAGAACTTTCAAGGCACTGAGACTTTTGTAGAGGCCAGAAATTGGTTGAAAGAGACCGAGGATTTATTTGCTATCTTTGGGTTAGACGATCAGAGGAAGATCTTGTTGGCGGTTTGGCTTATGAAGGATGAAGCCGCTTATTGGTGGGAAGTCACCAATGGTACTAGGCCTGTTGAGACTTGGGCCGATTTCAGGGCAAGGTTCATGCTTAAGTTTTTATCTTCTGCTGAGGAGAATCTGCAAATGGAGAGGTTCATAACTTTGAAACAAGGAGATATGTCTGTCAAAGAATATGTGAACAAGTTCAATCAGTTAGCTCGTTTTGGCTTGGATATGGTGAATACTCCTCATAAGAAGGCTCTTCGTTTTGCTAGAGGATTGAATGAGCCGTTGCAGGGATTGGCTATGTCACATATTCCCCATGGGGCCACGTTTGAGAGTTTGGTTGATATGGCGTTACTTCAGGGAGATGTCAAGAAAGAGACCAAGATGAATGATACTCAAGCCAAGAAGACTAATTCCCAGGGAAAAGGAAATCAGGGTAATCCAAGTGGTCAGAGCAGTCAAGGCAATCGGAACAAGAACAAGAACAAGAGTCAAGGCAACAAGGGAAACAACAACAAGGGCAAGAACGTCAAGGGGAAGTGCCATTATTGCGGTTCAGTTGGGCATCTTATTAAGGATTGTAAGAAGAGGAAAAGGAAGAATGGTGAATGCTTTTTCTTCGGTGAGACTGGACATTTCAGTAAGGATTGCCCGAAGAAGCAAGGGCAAGGCCAGGGTCAGACTCAGCGTGCTGGACCTTCAGGAGGGCAAGTTCATGCTCTCAATACCGCTCCAGTTCCCGATCGAGGTAGTATTTCTGTTGAGAGCCTTGTATATATTTCTGATTTTCCAGTTCGTACCTTGTTTGATTCTGGTGCATCGCATAGCTTTATCTCATCTGATCTTGTTGATAGTTTGCACCTTAGTACTAGCTTGGTAGATGATCCCGTCTGTGTCTCAAATCCTATTGGGGGTTCCGCCCATTTGTCTATGATATGTGGGGATTTGAGGATCTCTATACTGAGTGTAGAGTTCTTGTGCAGTGCTTATGTTCTTGGTTTTAGGGGATACGGATTGATATTGGGCATGGATTGGCTGTCCAGATATGGAGCCATTCTTGATTGTGAGCATAGGGTTGTGAGGCTAGTGACTCGCCTCGGAAACACCCTAGAGATTTCTTGTGATCCGAGAGGTCCCGTCATGTTGTGCTATCTGGAATCACTCGACTCGTCAATGGAAACTCTTCAGTCTGTGAGAGTGGTTCAAGAGTATCCGGATGTTTTCGATGAAGTTAGGGGGTTGCCCCCTAAGCGAGAGATTGATTTCCGCATTTATCTGGTGGATAATGCAAAGCCGGTTTCTTTGCCCGTTCGGCACATGGCTCCGCGTGAAAGGCGGGAGCTAAGTAAGCAAGTGAAGGAGTTGCTTGAGAAGAACTTCATTAGACGAAGTATATCTGAATGGGGAGCGCCTGTGGTATTTGCTACCAAGGCAGATGGTTCTCTCCGACTTTGTGTTGACTATCGAGAGTTAAATAAGCTGACTAAGAAGAACAGACACCCGTTACCGAGGATTGATGATCTCTTTGACCAGCTTGTCGGTGCTTCTGTTTTCTCTCAGCTTGATCTTGCTACTGGATTCCATCAGCTCAGGGTAGCTGAGGATAGTATAGACAAGACTGCGTTCAGGACTCCAGATGGATTCTTCGAATGGCTTGTCATGCCGTTCGGCTTGACTAATGCACCCGCATATTTCGTGGACTTGATGAGTAGGGTGTTCAGGGAGTTCTTGAACAAGTTTGTCGTGGTCTTCGTAGATGATATTCTGATCTTCTCTAAGGATGAGGAAGAGCACGCAAGGCATCTCGTGGAGGTGATGGATACGCTTAGGGCGCATCAGTTGAAGGCCAAGTTCTCCAAGTGTCACTTTTGGAGAAGGGAAGTTAGGTTCCTTGGGCATATAGTATCTAAGCAAGGCTTAGCAGTGGATCCCGCTAAGGTGGTTGCAGTTCAGGATTGGAAGACTCCAAGGAATGCAACCGAAGTGAGAAGTTTTCTAGGTCTTGCGGGTTTTTACCGGAAGTTCATCAAGGACTTTGCGAAGATTTCCGCTCCTCTCACTAAATTGACGAAGAAGAATTTAGTTTTTGCTTGGAGCATAGAATGCGAGCTTGCTTTTCAGAAGCTCAAGAGAGCCCTCACATCAGCACCTGTTCTAGCTTTGCCCGATGGAGGGAAGTTATATACAGTATACACCGATGCATGTGGCACGGGGTTAGGAGCTGTTCTGATGCAAGAAGGAAGAGTGATATGCTTTGGCGGTAGACAACTCAAAGTGCATGAGAAGAATTATCCCACTCAAGACTTAGAGTTGGCAGCAATAGTATATGCACTCAAGGCTTGGCGCCATTATCTTCTGGGCGAAAGATTTAAGCTTTATACCGATCACAAGTCATTGAAGTATCTCTTTTCTCAGAAGGATCTGAATCTGAGGCAACAAAGATGGATGGAATTCTTGGCGTCCTATGATTTTGAGATAGCTTATACCCCTGGCAAGGGGAATGTGGTAGCAGATGCATTGAGCAGAAAAAGGTTGACTCTGAGTCCTATATTCGTTGAGATGAAGAATTTAGAGTATGTGGCAACCTTTGATTTCTCTTTGGCGATTGAGTCGATGACCGGTTCTTTAGCATCTCTAGAACTCAGACCTACCCTTCTTGATCAAGTTGGGGCTTCGCAGAGAGAAGACCCTCAGGTAGTTGAGATTATGGATAAGCTGATTCGAGGAGAGGCGTCTAGTCATCTCGCTCGATATTCTATTGATGACAAGGGTTGGCTGAGGAGAGACGGAAGGTTATGTGTTCCAATGGTAGAAGATTTAGTAAGAAAAGTTCTGGAGGAAGCGCATCGCTCTAAGTTGACTATACATCCGGGCGGAGATAAGATGTATAAAGATATGAAGCGTATTTTCTTTTGGCCTGGGATGAAAAAGGATGTGGTAGAGTTTGTCTCTAGATGTATTATTTGCCAGCAAGTTAAGGCCGAGTCGAAGAAGCCCGGTGGGCTATTGCATCCTCTAGACGTTCCACTATGGAAGTGGGAGAGTATTTCCATGGATTTTATCGATGGGCTACCAAGGTCAAGGAAAGGGAATACGAGCATTTGGGTTATTGTGGATAGACTTACGAAGAGTGCTCATTTCATTCCGGTGAAGAGCAAGAGGACCGCATCTTGGCTAGCGTCTGTATATCTTCGTGAGATTGTGAGACTACATGGAGTCCCTTCTAGTATAGTCAGTGACCGTGACCCAATTTTTACAAGTCAGTTCTGGAATAGCTTGCAAGAAGCTATGGGCACGAGGTTGAATCTAAGTACTGCTTATCACCCACAGACGGACGGTCAAACCGAAAGGGTGAATAGGGTACTCGAGGATCTGTTGAGGCTTTGTATTCTGGATTTTGGTGGTACTTGGGAAGACCATCTTCCTCTTGTTGAGTTTGCATATAATAACAGTTATCAGGCAAGCATAAGGATGGCACCATTTGAAGCTTTATATGGGAGGCCGTGCAAGTCTCCTACATGTTGGTGGGAGACTACAGATAAGCTTATACTTGGGCCTGATATGATCAGAGATACATCCGAGAAGGTCGAGTTGATTCGGAGACGGATGAAAGCGGCCCAAGACCGACAGAAATCCTATGCTTTTAAGCGAAGAACTGATTTGGAGTTTGATGTTGGGGATATGGTTTTCGTGAAGGTTTCTCCTTTGCGGAATGTGGTCCGATTTGGAGCCGTTGGGAAGTTAGCACCGAGGTTTGTTGGACCATTCCCTATTATAGAAAGGATCGGGCAGATGGCTTATAGAGTGGAGTTGCCCGAGAAGCTTGCCGGAGTACACGATGTTTTTCACGTCTCGCATCTCCGGAAGTGTTTACATGAATCAGCAGAGGTTGTTGAGCCAAGTGTTCTGAAAGACGTGGAAGTGGAGAAAGAGGCTACCTTGAGGAGAGCTCCGATTCGTATCTTGGGGACGGAGACCAAGAAGCTAAGGAATCGAGAGGTCAAGTTGGTGAAGGTTCAATGGGGTGAAGCCGAAGAAGACGCAACTTGGGAAACCGAGGAGAAGATGCGTGGGCTTTATCCATTCCTTTTTGAGGGTACACTCCCAATCTCTTTTCTTTGTTAGCATATCTTTCTCTTTGCTATCCATGTTTATCTAGTTTATCGTGTTAATCTTGTCATGAGAACCTTAGGTAGAAACCCTTTGGATGAAACATGTGTTTGAAACATGTTATGCTTGATGGTTGCAAGTGGTTGCAAGTGTTTGCAAGTGGTTACTCGTGGATGCATTATACACGTTAGGCACTAGATCGGCTCACACACTCCTCATATTGCATATGCATGAGTGTTTATGCTTATTCATGGATGAAAATTTTTGTGTTATCACATGGATGTGGCATATGGATGTATGTTATGTGCACACATATAGATGTTATACATTATGTTAGGAATTGCATACATATGGATTCATTTCACTAACATAATTTGCATTGAGGATATTTGCATTAGATAAGGACATATACACACACCTTTGCATATGTTCATACAACATTTAGAATCTTGTAAGGACAATGATTGCTCGTGGATGATGTTTTGAGTAGATGGATGATTGGATGGTAGGATACGTTCTTCCTAACTTGAAGATTTCGGGGACGAAATCCTTTAAGGAGGGGAGAATGTAACAACCCGTATTTTCAATAACCTGTAATGATGTAAATCGAGGCAGAATTTAATTCTAAAATCTGAATCAAGGGAAACGGGCTATGCCATTGCGTTCGTCTCAGAAAAATACGCGAAATAGAGTCCGAGTTTTCGAAAATCGGAGTCCGTATGACCCGATTAAGGCCCAACGAAGTTTTCAGAAAATTCCAAAGTAAAAACAGATTTCAAATTCAAGTTTGAATTTGGAAATTTGGGCCAGTTTGGGCCAGGCGGGAAAATTCCCGCCAGAGCACCCAAGTCGACAGCCCTGTCGACATGGGAGTCGACTTGGTCCAGACGGGCTGTTTAGCCTGGTGCACCATTTTGAGATTGTGTTGAGCTTGGGGGCCAGATTCGGTTTTAAGGGCTGAGATTGCAACTAGGGTTTAATCCTATGGCCTAAAACACTTGCCTAATCTATAAATAAGACCCTAAGCTAGCCCTAAATCATCATTATTCATTCTAGTAACTAAACTATGGCAAAATCATCCCTCTCATGGCCTCCACTCTCTTCATAAAATTCCTAAATAAATTTCTAAATGATTTTCCATGCATACAAGTGTTTTCAAACTTGTATGAGCATCATTAGCTTGCATTCAAGTCAAGTTTCTATATTTGCATCATAAATAAAGAGTTTTGATTATTTTGGCTCAAGGGTTTTTATGTTAGAACTTGCATTTTGGGTTTGATTGATCTCATAAGGGCTTTGTCATATTTTTGTGACTTCTTAAGCGTTGTAAGCCCTATTCTACTTTCATACTTAAACTCTAAAGTTAAATGTATGATATGCAAGTTTATATGCAAGTTTGTTATGCTATGATATGCAAGTTTATCATGTTGTGATATGCAAGTTTATATGCAAGTTTGCGATGCTATGATATGCAAGTTTATCATGTTGTGATATGCAAGTTTATATGCAAGTTTGCCATGCTATGATATGCAAGTTTATCATGTTGTGATATGCAAGTTTATATGCAAGTTTGCCATGCTATGATATGCAAGTTTATCATGTTGTGATATGCAAGTTTATATGCAAGTAGGTCATGTCATGATATGCGAGTTTGTCATATGATATGCAAGTTATGTTATGCAAGTTTGGGTTGAACATTTTGTGCATGCTATCATGTTATGCAAGCTTATCTTGGGTTTATGAACATAAAGCTTCAAGCTTTATGCCAAAGGTTGCATTTTGGCAACATGTAAGTTATCATATCTCTTATGATAACTTGCATGTAAGGCTAAATGCGAACTTATGGCCATTTCTACATGTCACTTAGCACCATGTATCACCATTATGCCAAGTTTGGTTTTATGCATGCTTTTGAGGCCTAAAAATGTAATATGCAAGTATATGTACATTTCATATGCCACCATGTTAAACTTGTGGCTTCAATACCTTTATGTCATGATTATGCCAAGTTCCCTCTTTCTATCCTTTATGCGCTATTGCGATATGTAAGCGATGGGATTGCGTTTGGGGTTGGGTAAACTTAAAAGACATAAAAACATAAGCTTGGGAATTTACCTATTAAGTTAGGTCTACCCATTGGGAATTTACCTATTAAGTTAGGTCTACCCAATTGCTTGAAAATTTGTAACATGTTTTGGAAACATGATGGACATGACACTTAGAAAAGATAAGTGTGACCAACTCGAGGTTGGGTTGAGTTTGTAGCGTAAACCTACCCGGAACCGACCGGCTTAACTAGTTGCTACAAACAATAGGACCCAATGTGAGAAGTTGGCCATGTTGTACCTTGAACCCGAGGTTAGACCAAGTTGTGGTGTAAAGCTACCCGGACCCGCCCGGCTTAACTAGTAACCACAACGAGGTCTAATGTGAGAGGTTAAGACGCATTAAATTAATTAATGCCTCGTGATTAGGGTTAAGTCATGGTCCACTTAATACTTAACCAATTTGGGCTTGGTAGATTAATCAGGGTTAAGTCGTGAACTCATCGTTACACTTAACCAAGTTAATCCATGATTAGCAAGAGGGTTAAACCGTACTTAACCCACTAGAAAATCCTAGCAATGGGGGCCCACTCCAGCAGTAATCCCAAGTTTGTATCATTAAGGCCCTAGGGACTAGGCTAGGGAGGGGGCACGATTACTGGGCTGGAGGTAAGCGACCAAAGGCGACGGCAGGGTGGTACGCCGGTGTAGTTCCGGGCGGACTCTGGTCGTGCACATAGTCCGTAGCCGGAGAAAACATGCACGGGTACCAGTAGATCGAGACTGTGCACTCATGTTCATGGTGTCCAGGGGTTGACACCCTAGGGCTTGATACACCCGAAGGGTGGACCCGGCACAGTTCGACTACAATTATGTTTGGGCCGTATTGACACCAACACGTGACGAGTTAGGCTTAGAGAGCCGATCGACTAGACCGTTTGGTTGGACCTTGTATTAGGGTCATTTCATGTTATTGGGCCAAAGCTTGGGCCAAGGGATCAATACTTGTTTATTCCAGTCATGTTAGTTTGCTAGTACACCTGTGGTGCAAAACCTTAAACCTGATTATGCGATGACACCTTTATCTACCTGGTTGGTAAATCACCTTGCTAGTATGTTGTTATCCTTATGATCATATCTGCTTCTCATGCCAGTTAACTTTATCAGTTTACATTGATTATAGTAGGGCTTACTCAGTCTTTTTGACTGACCTGTTTTCTTTCGCCTCTTTTCTTCCGTCCCCCCCCCCCCCCCCAGGTTCTCAGGGAGGGAATATTGGAGCTTAGCTGGATTTCTGATCGCTTGCTTGTGGGATTTTAGCTCATGTACGGTCTTGACATGAAGCTAGCTATGGTTATCACTTATTTTGGGGATAGTACTTATGTATTTCAGTTTTCAGTTGATGTTGTTTTTATCTAGACTTGTGTATTTGGAAAGTTGACATTATGTTGTACCAGACTTGTTTTGAAATGGTTTGAAATCTTCCGCTGTTTTATCTATGTTATTTACTCTGTTTACATATATACATATGTTCTTGTTCTGCCTTGATATATCATTATGCATGTTTACCTGATTCAAACGCCCCTCCAAAGTCAGAGTGCTTGCAAGAGACACCCTGGCGGAGGTGGGGTGTTACAGAAAGCATTCAAACAAGCAACAAACAATTATTTTTAACGAATAAAAATAATTCTAAATAAAAGGTGAGTGAGATTTACTCACCAGGGATTTTATTTGCGATCCATTCTGATTTTAAATTCTTAAATGCTGAATTATGTATCCCTGAGCAATGCCTTTCTCGACTGATTCCACTCGATAATATCTTGTATATATTTAATGAAATATTCCTTAGTTAGTAAAATTTTACGAATATGGATTAAACTAATTTAATCCTAACTAACATGCCAATACAATCCTAACTGATATACTGATTAATTTCTAATCATTTTACTAATAAAATTCTAACCTTTTCACTAATTAAAATTCTAACTTTTTTCACTAATTAAAATTCTCACTTTTGCGATTAGTTTATAAAAATTTATTTACTAAAATAAATAAATAACGAAATAAATTACCTTAAATCCATTTTTAAATCTCTAACTCCTTCCTTTAACAAAGTATGGCCTTTACGCCCAGTTAATATTTCCGATGGCCGATACAAAAATCCCCATCTTTTTTTCCTCCAGTTCATGAAGAGTTGAACCCCTTCCACTTATTTCAATCACAAATTCCCATCACCAGACAAACCGAGCACCCCCACGAAGCCTCACTCCAGTTTGTCCAAAACTGCTAATCCAAAACTGGCTATAGTTCCACGCATTTGACCCTTTCACTAAATCGCAAATCCTCCAATCGAACACCTCCATTTCCCTCAGGCATACACAAAATCGAACTACAATTCGAGTTAGTATGTTGAGCTTCACCTCATCGCAACCCCTCGCCTATCACTAGAAGCCACGCAACCCATCGTCGATGTCTCCTCCTTCGATCTCCTCAGAAATCGCTACAGTCCCCCACTTCCTTGCCGCAAGCGAGCGCTTCAGCGATGGCTCGAGCTTCAGATTATTGCGACGCTGGCTTGGATCGAGATTTCGATCTCGATTTGGAATTTAGGGCAGTAGGTAATTTTGGTACGAAAGGATAGAAGAGGAGTATGTCGTGATTTTTATAGAGAGGAGAGACTTAGCGATTAAGGAATTTAAAGTAGGTTTTTACCGGGTAGGGTTTATCTGAGGTAGGTTAATTAACTTGATTTGATGTAGTGCTTATCCACTTATATTTAAAATAATATAATTCGGGGTTCCTTAATTTAAACCACGAACCGCTATTTTAACGTAACCACTGTTGTTTTAACAGTGTAACACTATTCTGAACTAACTGACTATATTTTGATATTTAATTTGAATGTAAATATAAATAACCAGAATAAATTAATACAATATAATTTAAATTCAAAAACAAATAATTTCCTTGATAATAAATTATTATTATTATTATCATTTAAATTCAAATAAAAATTCATATTAACCATTTAAATCATTTTTGACTCCATTTTAAATTCAAATTGAATTACTTAAGATCCTCGTATTTCAATAATTATGTCGATAATTCAATATAAAAATCGATTAATATTACCAGCTCAATAATAAAAAAATATTAAATATTTAAAATAAATCGACCAGAAAATCTGGGTCATTACATTCTTCCCCCCTTAAAAGAATTTCGTCCCCGAAATTGCTAAGGTAAGAAAAATGATTCAAACACATTACTTTTCAAAACTCACTTATGTTGAAACTCAACATTTCATATTTCAACAAATTTAATTCTACCAAAACATTTGGTTTCCATTCACATAATACATCATCTATACTCACATTCATTTATTTTGAATGATTTATCACCAATTCATATTTCATTCAGATGTATTTAAATCCATTCAAATTGATTCTAGTCAATTTATTCACTTCGATTCATTTAACTTGCTGAATAAATTTAAATTCCAGAATTCTAATTCCTGGGTTTTCCTTTCAAATCCTTTTGATATCACATAAATATATACAAATATTGTATAATTATTTCAAATTCAAAATATCTGAACTTTCCAAAACAACTTGTTTTCTTTCAAACAATTTTTCATCAAAAACATTTCTAAGGTAGCAATCCATCACTTAGAAACTCGAAAATGAACGCTGATGATGTTGCGACCATCGTCAGAATTATTTCCCAGCCACTGAAGTGAGTTCAGTGCTTAATCACTTTCAAAAATCCATTCAAAATAATTTTTATTCAATAAAACAAAGCTATATTATTTTAATATACTTCGAAAATATTTTTCCAAACACCCAGGATTACATTCTTAGTTCTGATCCTGATTCCAATTTCAGTTCATTACATTTGTAAATTTCACTTATATACAGATTCTATTTGGTTTTAGATAACCATTTCAATTTTATAATCTCATTTGATTATAATGATAACATTCAACACATCGATAATTTCAGTAAATTATTCTTTTTATATCAAAATATAATTTTGGGCAAAATTATTTCATTTACCCACATTAAAACAATATCGTGTTCAATCTTCTGTTCAAGTATTTACAAACTCTTATCGACGTCGTGGCGTCCCACGATTCGACCAGAATACATAAACCACTGAACAGACTAGCCAACACAATATAAAACAACTTTTATATCAATTTACAAATACCCTCTCTCGTATATATACGCTTAACTCATTCTAGGGTACTACTGACCCTATCTCTAATGAGCACAACACCACAGCCTAGGTATTCGCTCAACCTAAGCTCTGATACCAACTGTAACGTCCCGCATATCCGTACTATCTGAGTCGACTAATAACACCATACGTCCAACCCAAATTGCACAGAAATACGAATCGTTATTAGAAAGAAGTTAGAGGATGAGAAATAGGAAGAAAGAAATATTAGAATAGAAGAAAAAACGAAGATCACAAACTCACAGCGGAACGAATAAAATATATTAAATAACATAATCTTTGAAATACAAATATGTTTTGAATACACATACCATTATCAGAGCACAACAGTTATTCCTGGAACAGTTATAAACACCTGTTTCCAGATACAACATAGTATACATCGGAAATATGATAGTCTATAGCTAACTGGTGAAGCCTTCTGCTTCCAGCTCTTCCAAGTGAATCTGTAAAATCCTGACTACTTGACTGCCCGTACAAATTTGGGCACCCAAGAGTTTAGGGAAAACAAACAAAATAAACTCTGGGTCAGTCATGGGACTGGTGTGAGTAAACTCCAACCATTTGTTTAACTTTAATTTTTTTTCGAAAAGAAAGATAATAGTAAGACCAGCCCACACATAAACATGGACGGTTTTTACCTTACTATAACCCAAAACACTTTGATATGAAAATCCAGTGATATTATAATAATGTCTACATCAAATAAATAGAATCTAGCGGAACGCTTGCATCTTACGCTCCATATATAATATAAAATCAAAAACCGCATGGCTCTTATTGGAAATTGAATTTCTAACATGACAAGGTATGGAACCACCTTCTGCTAGTGTATCTCTAGAGACGAATACACTGGGTTCAACGAGAACATCTTGCAACCCGGCCCACACATGACCGACCACTCATTTCGCTTGAGTGTATCGAATGTATATCACCAACGCTTGGGATCAGCAACCATTACCCGAATGGGACAGCATCGAATAGAATAAGGAATTAAATGAACCTCTAGATAGGTGATAATACACCCTAATGGGAGCGACCCACATAGCCATGCTGCCTTCCCGATTTTTGTCATTTCCCGGTTGTTGAGGCCTGAGGCTACGATTACTTGCCATCCATTGATAGCACGATCACTTTGAATGCCACATTGTCAGATCCGTTAATCACTCATTGATTTGCACAAATACATTCTGGATATTATGCTAAGGGAAAAATCCGTTGCCACCATATATATATATATATATATATATACATACCAACATATTCGATCATTGAAAATACTCTGTCAGACATTCATCCATTTACGTTCGTTCTGGGATTGAACGAAATCGAAGGCACGATTTCCGTTAATAGAAAAAGTACTTACACTTTACTCTGTCTTTGATTATCTTCATATAGTCTGATTCGCAACGCTACTGCCAATATAGAGTGGTTCTCGGATAATAATCCAACCGGTCTCTCCATATTGACAACGATATTGGCAAATACTTCGATAGTCGGTTATTTAACTATTGAAGAAAAATAAACAAACATTCCATTCATCCATAACATCAATCAATCACTGGGCCTGTTAATTAATATTTCATTAATTAATTCACTTCTCTATTTCTCTATCAATATTTGGTAACCTAATAATTTCGATAATCATCTTGGCCTCTTACGCTATTTGGAAAACATTTCCATATATCGCCTTCTCTTATTTTCTATAGTTAGAAAATATATTCTATTTGAAATTGAAAACAATTTCAATCACTTATCTCTTTCCTGACTACTTTAATTATACTCAGGAAATATTTACTTTTATATTTCCAAAATTCCACCACTTGGGTTAAAACGAATGTTGTGTAAAACATCATTACGACAACCCAAAATATTTTATTCAACTAACTCTTTTTCAACACTTCTCTTCGAGACTGGGTCTTGCTATTTATCGATTAAAAATGAAATCAATCAAGTTGGGGTATAACTACGTCTCAGACCTTGACTGAAAACATCATTAACTTCAAAATAGACAAAACCACTTACCTCGAATAATCAACACTATAAAAACCAATTATTCATTTTTAAACGTATATATGTTTCTCTTTCTATTACCAACCTATCGATTTCCTTTTTGTTTATAATATCCTATTTTAAATTAGTTTCCTTATCGATTTCAATATATATCTGTTGATATATTGATTTCTAACTATCAAAATTTCTCAAAAATATTATAACTCCTTAAATTTCCGGAAAATTTCGCCATAATCTTCTTTGTACCGGGAGCATCGGGATATTTCAAATAGCCTCCCATGGCCCTCACCAATCCAAAAGAAAAAAAAAGCCAAGCGGCTTGCCGATACGGCGCATAAAATCTCATATATGAATTTAAACATGTATCTTCTTGTCGGGCACCTAAATTAAAATCTTCATATACTTCATCCCATACCTGTCTAACACATGCTCACTTGTTTTCAATTCAATTCAACTCAATCCAATAGTTTGAATTCAGTTTCGCCCATTTATTCTTTTAATTAGCTAATTTTCCTATTTCACTTCTTTGTTTGAACATAACAGGTTCAAACAAAATATTTAACTTGCTCAAAACCAAATTGAATTTCAATTTCAATTCTAGTTTTCTTTTCGATTTTGAATATAAATTTTCAAATCGAATTCACTTATTCAAAGCCCAATATCAATTCAAAATCTCATTAACTAATTACTATTCGAATAAGTTAATTCTATTCAATAATCAAAAATCTGATTTTTGTTTCAAAAATCAATTCATTACTCCAATTGAGTTCACATATAATTTACAACTCAAGTCTGAAATTTTCTAAACAGAAATTCAGATTTTATTCACTTAAAATCTTTTTATAAAATTAAATAAACCGTTATGGTTTTTAAATGGTTATGGCGCTGTTTTTCTGAAAATTTGATTTTGACATAACTCAAAATATATTAGATGAAATTCAGATTTTTCTCCTCCATTAGAAAACTATTATCAAATCGGTCTTGACGTTTCTTGTTTCAAAGAATTCCAACTTCAATTGAGTTCTGTATATTCAATTGAAGTTCGAAACGACAATTTACGAACTGCAGCGCTGCGGCGAGTTCGTTTTAATTATATTTATAAATATAAACGTTTAAACTTCGTCTATAATAAATTCAACTCCATTCTGATACATTTTTAATATATATCAAATCATTTTTTCCCAATTCAACATACTATTTCCAATTTTTCTAAAATTGTCGATTTTTCCTTATTCGGTAATAAATTCAATTATACTTCGATCTTCTATATTTAATTTCATTTCCTTTTATAAATTACAAATCCTTTGGATTTATTTTTATTCTGTTTAAAAATCCACATTTCGAAATATATTTCGTCGTTCCCGTTTCGAAATGATTTCAACTTTCCATTTTCAAATTTTATTTGAAATTTCTATTTTCAAATTCTATTTGGATTCTCTATATTCAAATTCTATTTTTCAATTCTATTTGAATTTTCTATTTTTAATTCTATTCAAATTCTATTCAAATTCTATATATTCAAATTCTATTTGAATTTCATATTGAAATTCTATTTCAATTCTATTTCAAATTCTCTATATTCAAACTCCATTTGAATTTCTATATTCGAATTCTATATTTAAAATTCCTTTATTCAAATTCCATTTAATTTTCTATATTCAAATTCTATATTTGAATATCCTTTATATTTTCTATATTCAAACTCCATTTGAATTTCTATATTCAATTTCTATTTGAATTTTCTATGTATTTTATAATAAACAAGTCTTGATTTCCAATTCAGTTGAAATCAATAATTTCTACTTTGGAAAAAATAACTTTCCCTTTTCAACTTCACACTTGTGTTTTTATTTCTGAATTACCCAATAATAATTCTTTTCACTTCATTTATAAACTTCATTTGAAAATGAATCACTTGTTTTTATTTTATTTAAACAAGTTAATATTTTATTCCATTCTAAAATTTCAAATTCTATTTTAAAAATAGAATTTTCCTTTTAATCTCAAATATCCTTTTCAGGAAATTTTTATAAATTAACACTTAGGCCCAGTGATATTCAAACACCACACAACCAATTATTTATTTCAAATTTTCTAACACATCATACATGACAGTATATATGCAAACAAATAAATAAACAGATAATATATTTTTGAGGAATCCAGTTGGATCTCTCCAACCTGTTTTCCTGCATCTACAGACGTTAACACATAAATAATACCCATTCTGCTTCGGGGCAGGATATCACGGTATAGAAGGTCATCCACTATCATAGCGTGGGTGTATAGGGTAATCATCCGCTAATGGTACCGCGGGCATCCGCTAATGAGACTGCAGGAATCCAACCACCAAACCAATATATATGTAATAGTCACCCTAAATAACTAATATATTTAAAACAACCAGAAAGCATTCAAACAAGCAACAAACAATTATTTTTAACGAATAAAAATAATTCTAAATAAAAGGTGAGTGAGATTTACTCACCAGGGCTTTTATTTGCGATCCATTCTGATTTTAAATTCTTAAATGCTGAATTATGTATCCCTGAGCAATGCCTTTCTCGACTGATTCCACTCGATAATATCTTGTATATATTTAATGAAATATTCCTTAGTTTGTAAATTTTTACGAATATGGATAAAACTAATTTAATCCTAACTGACATGCCAATACAATCCTAACTGATATACTGATTTATTCTAACCATTTTACTAATAAAATTCTAACCTTTTCACTAACTAAAATTCTAACTTTTTTCACTAATTAAAATTCTAACTTTTGCGATTAGTTTATAAAAATTTATTTACTTAAATAAATAAATAACGAAATTAAATCCATTTTTAAATCTCTAACTCCTTCCTCTAACAAAGTATGGCCTATACGCCCAGTTAATATTTCCGATGGCCAATACAAAAATCCCCATCTTTTCCTCCTCCAGTTCATGAAGAGCTGAACCCCTTCCACTTATTTCAATCGCAAATTCCCATCACCAGACAAACCGAGCACCCCCACGAAGCCTCACTCCAGTTTTTCCAAAACCGCAGATCCAAAACTGGCTATAATTCCACGCATTTGACCCTTTCACTAAATCGCAAATCCTCCAATCGAACACCTCCATTTCCCTCAGGCATACACGAAATCGAACTACAATTCGAGTTAGTATGTTGAGCTTCACCTCATCGCAACCCCTTGCCAATCACTAGAACCCACGCAACCCATCGTCGATGTCTCCTCCTTCGATCTCCTCATAAATCGCTACAGTCCCCCACTTCCTTGCCGCAAGCGAGCGCTTCAGCGATGGCTCGAGCTTCAGATTATTGCGACGCTGGCTTGGATCGAGATTTCGATCTCAATTTGGAATTTAGGGTAGTAGGTAATTTTGGTATGAAAGGATAGAAGAGGAGTATGTCGTGATTTTTATAGAGAGGAGAGACTTAGCGATTAAGGAATTTAAGGTTGGTTTTTACCAGGTAGGGTTTATCTGAGGTATGTTAATTAACTTGATTTGATGTAGTGCTTATCCACTTATATTTAAAATAATATAATTCGGGGTTCCTTAATTTAAACCACGAACCGCTATTTTAACATAACCACTGTTGTTTTAACAGTGTAACACTATTCTGAACTAACTGACTATATTTTGATATTTAATTTGAATGTAAATATAAATAACCAGAATAAATTAATACAATATAATTTAAATTCAAAAACAAATAATTTCCTTGATAATAAATTATTATTATTATCATTT
Source organism: Allium sativum (assembly GCA_030737875.1). Classification (NCBI taxonomy): domain Eukaryota; kingdom Viridiplantae; phylum Streptophyta; class Magnoliopsida; order Asparagales; family Amaryllidaceae; genus Allium; species Allium sativum. Next base: position 654,917,011 of record CM060919.1, on the reverse strand, counting down.
AAATTCAAATAAAAATTCATATTAACCATTTAAATCATTTTTGACTCCATTTTAAATTCAAATTGAATTACTTAAGATCCTCGTATTTCGATAATTATGTCGATAATTCAATATAAAAATCGATTAATATTACCAGCTCAATAATAAAAAAATATTAAATATTTAAAATAAATCGACCAGAAAATCTGGGTCATTACATTCTTCCCTCCTTAAAAGAATTTCGTCCCCGAAATTGCTAAGGTAAGAAAAATGCTTCAAACCCATTACTTTTCAAAACTCACTTATGTTGAAACTCAAATTTTCATATTTCAACAAATTTAATTATACCAAAACATTTGGTTTCCATTCACATAATACATCATCTATACTCACATTCATTTATTCTGAATGATTTATCACCAATTCATATTTCATTTAGATGTATTTAAATTCATTCAAATTGATTCTAGTCAATTTATTCACTTCGATTCATTTAACTTGCTTAATAAATTTAAATTCCAGAATTCTAATTCATGGGTTTTCCTTTCAAATCCTTTTGATATCACATAAATATAAACATATATAGTATAATTATTTCAAATTCAAAATATCTGAACTTTCCGAAATAACTTGTTTTCTTTCAAACAATTTTTCATCAAAAACTTTTCTAAGGTAGCAATCCATCACTTAGAAACTCGAAAATGAACGCTGATGATGTCGCGACCATCATCAGAATTATTTCCCAGCCACTGAAGTGAGTTCAGTGCTTAATCACTTTCAAAAATCCATTCAAAATGATTTTTATTCAATAAAACAAAGCTATATTATTTTAATATACTTCGAAAATATTTTTCCAAACACCCAGGATTACATTCTTAGTTCTAATCCTGATTCCAATTTCAGTTCATCACATTTGTAAATTTCATTTTTATACAGATTCTATTTGGTTTTAGATAACCATTTCAATTTTATAATCTCATCTGATTATAATGATAACATTCAACACATCGATAATTTCAGTAAATTATTCTTTTTATATCAAAATATAATTTTGGGCAAAATTATTTCATTTACCCACATTAAAACAATATCGTGTTCAATCTTCGGTTCAAGTATTTACAAACTCTTATCGACGTCGTGGCATCCCACGATTCGACCAAAATACATAAACCACTGAACGGACTAGCCAACACAATATAAAACAATTTTATATCAATTTACAAATACCCTCTCTCGTATATATACGCTCAACTCTTTCTAGGGTACTACTGACCCTATCTCTAATGATCACAACACCACAGCATAGGTATTCGCTCAACCTAAGCTCTGATACCAACTGTAACGTCCCGCATATCCGTACTATCTGAGTCGACTAATAACACCACACGTCCAACCCAGATTGCACAGAAATACGAATCGTTATTAGAAAGAAGTTAGAGGATGAGAAATAGGAAGAAATAAATATTAGAATAGAAGAAAAAATGAAGATCACAAACTCACAGCGGAACTAATAAAATATATTAAATAACATAATCTTTGAAATACAAATATGTTTTGAATACACATACCATTATCAGAGCACAATAGTTATTCCCGGAACAGTTATAAACACCTGTTTCCTGATACAACATAGTATACAGCGGAAATATGATAGTCTATAGCTAACTGGTGAAGCCTTCTGCTTCTAGTTCTTCCAAGTGAATCTGTAAAATCCTGACTACTTGACTGCCCGTACAAATTTGGGCACCCAAGAGTTTAGGGAAAACAAACAAAATAAACTCTGAGTCAGTCATGGGACTGGTGTGAGTAAACTCCAACCATTTGTTTAACTTTAAAATTTTTTCGAAAAGAAAGATAATAGTAAGACCAGCCCACAATTAAACATGGACGGTTTTTACCTTACTATAACCCAAAACACTTTGATATGAAAATCCAGTGATATTATAATAATGTCTACATCAAATAAATAGAATCTTGCGGAACGCTTGCATCTCACGCTCCATATATAATATAAAATCAAAAAATGCATGGCTCTAATTGGAGATTGAATTTCCAACATGACAAGGTATGGAACCACCTTCCGCTAGTGTATCTCTAGAGACGAATACACTGGGTTCAACAAGAACATCTTGCAACCCGGCCCACACATGACCGACCACTCATTTCGCTTGAGTGTATCGAATGTATATCACCAACGGTTGGGATCAGCAATCGTTACCCGAATGGGACAGCATTGAATAGAATAAGGAATTAAATGAACCTCTAGATAGGTGATAATACACCCTAATGGGAGCGACCCACATAGCCATGCTGCCGGCCCGATTTTTGTCATTTCCCGGTTGTTGAGGCCTGAGGCTACGATTACTTGCCATCCATTGATAGCACGATCACTTTGAATGCCACATTGTCAGATCCGTTAATCACTCATTGATTTGCACAAATACATAATGGATATTATGCTAAGGGAATAAATCCGTTGCCACCATATATATATATATATATATATATTTATACATACCAACATATTCGGTCATTGAAAATACTCTGTCAGACATTCATCCATTTACGTTCGTTCTGCGATTGAACGAAATCGAAGGCACGATTTCCGTTAATAGAAAAAGTACTTACACTTTACTCTGTCTTTGATTATCTTCATATAGTCTGATTCGCAACGCTACTGCCAATATAGAGTGGTTCTCGGATAATAATCCAACCGGTCTCTCCATATTGACAACGATATTGGCAAATACTTCGATAGTCGGTTATTTAACTATTGAAGAAAAATAAACAAACATTCCATTCATCCATAACATCAATCAATCACTAAGCCTGTTAATTAATATTTCATTAATTAATTCACTTCTCTATTTGTCTATCAATATTTGGTAACCTAATAATTTCGATAATCATCTTGGCCTCTTACGCTATTTGGAAAACATTTCCATATGTCGCCTTCTCTTATTTTCTATAGTTAGAAAATATATTCTATTTGAAATTGAAAACAATTTCAATCACTTATCTCTTTCCTGACTACTTTAGTTATACTTAGGAAATATTTACTTTTATATTTCCAAAATTCCACCACTTGGGTTAAAATGAATGTTGTGTAAAACATCGTTACGACAACCCAAAATATTTTATTCAACTAACTCTTTTTCAACACTTCTCTTCGAGACTGAGTCTTGCTATTTATCGATTAAAAATGAAATCAATCAAGTTGGGGTATAACTACCTCTCAGACCTTGACTGAAAACATCATTAACTTCAAAACAGACAAAACCACTTACCTTGAATAATCAACATTATAAAAACCAATTATTCATTTTTAAACGTATATATGTTTCTCTTTCTATTACCAGCCTATCGATTTCCTTTTTGTTTATAATATCCTATTTTAAATTCGTTTCCTTATCGAATTCAATATATATATATATATATATATATATATGTTGATATATTGATTTCTAACTATCAAAATTTCTTAAAAATATTCTAACTCCTCAAATTTCCGGAAAATTTCGCCATAACCTCCTTTGTACCGGGAGCATCGGGATATTTCAAATAGCCTTCCATGGCCCTTACCAATCCAAAAGAAAAAGCCAAGTGGCTTGCCGATACGGCGCATAAAATCTCATATATGAATTTAAACATGTACCTTTTTGTCGGGCACATAAATTAAAATCTTCATATACTTCATCCCATACCTGTCTAACACACGTTCACCTGTTTTCAATTCAGTTCAACTCAATCCAATCGTTTGAATTCAGTTTCGCTCATTTATTCTTTTAATTAGCTAATTTTCCTATTTCACTTCTTCGTTTGAACATAACAGGTTCAAACAAAATATTTAACTTGCTCAAAACCAAATTGAATTTCAATTTCAATTCTATTTTCCTTTTTGATTTCGAATATAAATTTTCAAATCGAATTCACTTATTCAAAGCCCAATATCAATTCAAAATCTCATTAACTAGTTACTATTCGAATTAGTTAATTCTATTCAATAATCAAAAATCTGATTTTGCTTCAAAAATCAATTCATTACACCACTTGAGTTCATATATAATTTACAACTCAAGTCTGAAATTTTCTAAATAGAAATTCGGATTTTATTCACTTAAAATCTTTTTATAAAATTAAATAAAACGTTATGGTTTTTAAATAGTTATGGCGCTGTTTTTCTGAAAATTTGATTTTGACATAACCCAAAATATATTCGACGAAATCCAGATTTTTCTCCTCCATTAGAAAACTATTATCAAATCGGTCCTGACGTTTCTTGTTTCAAAAAATTCCGACTTCAATTGAGTTTTGTATATTCAATTGAAGTTCGAAACGACAATTTACGAACTGCAGCGCTGCGGCGAGTACGTTTTAATTATATTTATAAATATAAACATTTAAACTTCATCTATAATAAATTCAACTCCATTCTGATACATTTTTAATATATATTAAATCAATTTTTCCCAATTCAACATACTATTTCCAATTTTTCTAAAATTGTCGATTTTTCCTTATTCAGTAATAAATTCAATTATACTTCGATCTTCTATATTTAATTTCATTACCTTTTATAAATTACAAATCCTTTGGATTTATTTCTATTCTGCTTAAAAATCCACATTTCAAAATATATTTCGTCGTTCCCATTTAGAAATGATTTCAACTTTCTATTTTCAAATACTATTTGAAATTTCTATTTTCAAATTCTATTTGGATTCTCTATATTCAAATTCTATTTTTCAATTCCATTTGAATTTTCTATTTTCAATTCTATTAAATTCTATTCAAATTCTATATATTCAAATTCTATTCAAATTCTATTTGAATTTCATACTGAAATTCTATTTCAAATTCTCTATATTCAAACTCCATTTGAATTTCTATATTTGAATACTATATTTAAAATTCCTTTATTCAAATTCCATTTCACTTTCTATATTCAAATTCTATATTTGAATTTCCTTTATATTTTATATATTCAAACTCCATTTGAATTTCTATATTCAATTTCTATTTGAATTTTCTTTATGTTTTATAATAAATAAGTCTTGATTTCCAATTCAGTTGAAAACAATAATTTCTACTTTGGAAAAATAACTTTACCTTTTCAACTTCACACTTGTGTTTTTATTTCTGAATTACCCAAGGATAATTCTTTTCACTTCATTTATAAACTTCATTTATAAATGAATCACTTGTTTTATTTTATTTAAACAAGTTAATATTTTTATTCCATTCTAAAATTTCAAATTCTATTTTAAAAATAGAATTTTCCTATTAATCTCAAATATCCTTTTCAGGATATTTTTATAAATTAACACTTAGGCCCAGTGATATTTAAACACCAAACAACCAATTATTTATTTCAAGTTTTCTAACACATCATATATGACAATATATATGCAAACAAATAAATAAACAGATAATATATTTTTGAGGAATCCAGTTGGATTCCTCCAACCTGTTTTCCTGCATCCACAGACGTTAGCACATAAATAATACCCATCCTGTTTCGAGGCAGGATATCGCGGTATAGAAGGTCATCCACTATCATAGCGTGGGGCGTATAGGGTAATCATCCGCTAATGGTACCGCGGGCATCCGCTAATGAGACTGCGGGAATCCAACCACCAAACCAATATATATATAATAGTCACCCTAAATAACTAATATATTTAAAACAACCAGAAAGCATTCAAACAAGCAACAAACAATTATTTTTAACGAATAAAAATAATTCTAAATAAAAGGTGAGTGAGATTTACTCACCAGGGCTTTTATTTGCGATCCATTCTGATTTTAAATTCTTAAATGCTGAATTATGTATCCCTGAGCAATGCCTTTCTCGACTGATTCCACTCGATAATATCTTGTATATATTTAATGAAATATTCCTTAGTTAGTAAAATTTTACGAATATGGATTAAACTAATTTAATCCTAACTGACATGCCATTACAATCCTAACTGATATACTGATTTATTTCTAACCATTTTACTAATAAAATTCTAACCTTTTCACTTATTAAAATTCTAACTTTTTTTCACTAATTAAAATTCTAACTTTTGCGATTTGTTTATAAAAATTTATTTACTTAAATAAATAAATAACGAAATTAAATCCATTTTTAAATCTCTAACTCCTTCCTTTAACAAAGTATGGCCTCTACGCCCAGTTAATATTTTCGACGGCTGATACAAAAATCCCCATCTTTTCCTCCTCCAGTTCATGAAGAGCTGAACCCCTTCCACTTATTTCAATCGCAAATTCCCATCACCAGACAAACCGAGCACCCCCACGAAGCCTCACTCCCGTTTGTCCAAAACCGCATATCCAAAATTGGCTACAGTTCCATGCATTTGACCCTTTCACTGGATCGCAAATCCTCTAATCGAACACCTCCATTTCCCTCAGGCATACACGAAATCGAACTACAATTCGAGTTAGTACGTTGAGCTTCACCTCATCGCAGCCCCTCGCCAATCACTAGAACCCACGCAACCCATCGTCGATGTCTCCTCCTTCGATCTCCTCATAAATCGCTACAGTCCCCCACTTCCTTGCCGCAAGTGAGCGCTTCAGCGATGGCTCGAGCTTCAGATTATTGCGATGCTGGCTTGGATCGAGATTTCAATCTCGATTTGGAATTTAGGGCTGTAGGAAATTTTGGTACGAAAGGATAGAAGAGGAGTATGTCGTGATTTTTATAGAGAGGAGAGACTTAGCGATTAAGGAATTTAAGGTAGGTTTTTACCGGGTAGGGTTTATCTGAGGTAGGTTAATTAACTTGATTTGATGTAGTGCTTATCCACTTATATTTAAAATAATATAATTCGGGGTTACTTAATTTAAACCACGAACCGCTATTTTAACGTAACCACTGTTGTTTTAATAGTGTAACACTATTCTGAACTAACTGACTATATTTTGATATTTAATTTGAATGTAAATATAAATAATCAGAATAAACTAATACAATATAATTTAAATTCAAAAACAAATAATTTCCTTGATAATAAATTATTATTATTATCGTTTAAATTCAAATAATATTTCATATTAACTATTTAAATCATTTTGACTCCATTTTAAATTCAAATTGAATTACTTAAGATCCTCGTATTTCGATAATTATATCGATAATTCAATATAAAAATCGATTAATATTACCAGCTCAATAATAAAAAATATATTAAATATTTAAAATAAATCGACCAGAAAATCTGGGTCGTTACATTATCGTACAATTCATTTTGTTATATTCTCTTACAATTGCAAACACATTATTAATTATATTTAATTTATCATTTAGTTACAAAATATAAATAAATAAAATTATATATATTGGTACATAATTTCTTCAAATCTTGGGATGGACTGGGTCTATCCTGACTCGTACAGGATCCGGGTACGGAGTAAAATTCTAGACCTGCATGGGGTCTACGGGGCGGGCATGGGACGAAGTTGAAAAAACTCGGAGCAGGTCTGAGGCATAAAAAATCCGCCCATCTCATTGTCATCCCTACTCAAAACATATAGACTAAAAATGACTTAAAATGAAACATCATTATATTTTACGATTAGTTACTCCCGATTGCGACCATTTTTAATAACAATCACATAATAATTTATTTATTGATTTTCTTATTATATACTTAATATTAGTTATATAAAAGCATAAAAAAGTATTTGAAAAAAAATCAACATTGTTATTATGAACAAGATTGATTACAAAGCTTATATATATAATAAATTTCATGATTATTGTTATACGTATAATAAATTACATAATTAACTCTATAGCATACTAGTAACTCTTTCAGCTCAAAACTGGCTCATAAGATGTGACCTCGTCACAAATAACAAAGTTTTGTCCCCTTGGCAAAACACTCAACTTTGTCAAAGTAACATCAGCCAATAACGAGACTGAGTTTGTTCACACTTTTTATAAAGTGTGAACAAAACACTCGGTTCATATTGGAGGAATTCGAGGAGGAGGGGGGTCTATATGTGATCCACCAAATTCCTTCAATAGGAGGAAAGTGTTCTGTTCACACTTCAAAAAAATGTGAACAAAATCACGTTCGCCAATAATTGGGTCGATCTTAAATGCTAATTGCCGAACATATTAAAACTCCATGTCAGACCCACGAAACTAAGTTACCTAGTGCATTGAACTAAATTAATTCAACTGCTAGTATATTTCCCTATCTATTTGATTGTCTGCCATGGATTTTAAATCCAAACCCCAGTAGCCTAAAGATAAAATTTTAGTATTTCCATCTATGATTAAAGAACACTTGGTAAACCTACACATGATTCTGCATGCATGGAAACCAACACTTATAACAAAATCCATCACAAAGAAAAGGGCAAAAAAAGAATGTATCACCTAGGGCTGTTATGGTAATGGTTGTCATTACCATTTGCTAAACACCGTTACCATACCGCTTTTACTGATAAGTCAAAATTGTTTACCATAACTGGTCGACTGGTCTACCGAAGATTAGTATAACGATAATTTGCTAATAATTACATTGGCATTGATAAATTACCGTTTGCCAACAAAGTTTGAATCTCAATATGCTGTTTATACACATTGCATCTTTATTATATGCAATGTTAGTTAATAAAATAAATAAATGAGAATAAAAATATGCACGCTTGGAATTATTTCACCTTATTATTGAACTAAATTTAATTATTTATTTGGTTCTAAATGCATGCTATAAAGCATGTCAAATGAATATACATATGTTTTAAATTAATAAGTAAAATTACAATTGTCCTTGGTATTAAAGAAAAATTGCCGATAATTTATTGTTAAAAATGGTAAATTTACCGTTACCATACCGTTTTAACTGGTATAACGATTTCAATCAAAAATGATTGCCAATAGACTGGTAATTGTATGTTAATGGTATGGTAATGGTAAATTTAACGTTACCTTATAACCTGTTCATACACATACATGAGGCAAACTAGGAAATGTTTACATTGCTAAAGCACACAGAAAAACCTATGCTATGACTTGGGGGGTAAAATATCATCTAAAACATATTTCATAAAATAAAATCAAAACTACCATTGTTAAAAATTCCTGCAAATGTATGCCCATTTGCTACTGTTCAGCTTCTGAATTTGCCAAAAAAGGAGGCATTTTTACATAGCTATAAACTGAGGGGTTATATCCCAATAATGACAACTATGTGCACTTTGATCCTAAGATGAAATAAAAGACCGGTTAGCGTTTGGCGATGTAGAATGAGCATCAAATTAATACGCCGTAAAATAAATGAAACTTCTCACCAAACTGAAATTGTGTCCTATATAATCCTATTGACTATAAACATATACCCTACTGACATGGTGTACAAATTTAGCAAACAACCGTGTAATCGTAACATGTTCAGAATGTTGAAACCACTAAAAAAACCACTAAGAATATAACAAGTGTTAGAAATTAGACATAAAAGAAAAAGGGGAGTTACATCATCTCCTGGAGATGAAGGGGTCACTTGCAGTATCCAACCTGGTTTCAGCTGAACTGGCACTATAAGAGGCCAACATTTCTCTCTGAAAAACATAAATATTTTCAAAAATTCTAGTTATGATATTATTTCAAAAGGCCATGAAATATTCAGTTCATATAATACAGAAGGCTTGGTGTACTCACATGTTCTTCACAACTAGGGCTTGTTCGATTGATTGAAAGATTTCTCATGTCCTGCAGTACCTGTAAGAACAACAAGTGATACAAATAACATGTAGCTGTGTAAGTCTATTTGTCACTACAACATACTTCAATTAACATGCCAATAAACTTGATTAAATCATCATTCAGAAACACAATTATCAGATGATGCTATTACACAAATGTCCAAGGTAAGACGACAAATATCGACCCAAAAAAAAGTTACTAGAACGGCAGGAATTGCAATGAGTGGGGGAAAGCAAGTACAATCGATAAATACAAATGAATATATTATGGAAGACAAATTTTCATTTTTGGCCTATCAGGTAAACTTATTTAAGTTTAGGCATATCCGAAAACCAATTATAGAGATAACCATGTCTTATCACATTGAAGTTGACTGTCTGGTATTTCATGAGTGTACCAAGCATATTGAAGTTAACAGCCACGTCGTACGTGATACTATTCAAGACGGTCTTATCGCTCCCTCTCATGTTCCTACCACTGAACAGCTAGCAGATGTTTTTACCAAAGCTTTGAGTAAACAACAGTTTGATTACCTTCTAGGCATGTTGGGCATATGTAACACTCATGCTCCAACTTAAGGGGGTATTAGAAAATCACTAGGGGTGTTACGGTTACGACAACCGTCATTTTTGCCTCTAACCATAACCGCAACCGTTGTTGACGGTCAGCAAATTTTATAACCGTTACCGTAACCATCTAACCGTTACCGCAACCATTACCATAAATTTACATTGTTATCCATAAATAATTCAAGTTCTAACGTTTTTTCATAAGAATTAATTTGTTTATCTATGAAACAAACCATCCATGTGCATGTTGTCTATAAATTAAAGCGTATATAATTTATACATATGTTAATTCCCTAGCTTAAGTTGTTAAAAAACACATATTTTCGTATGAAATACTACAAAAAAATCATGTGCGGTTGGTATGGTTTACCGCGGTTATCAAAATCCTCAGCCGTTACCGCAGTAGATGGTAACGGTGTATACGGTTGGTGCGGTTTGGTGGTTGAACGGTCTTAGGGATGTAATTTGCAGCTTTCATATTTATGTGATTTGTTGACAAAATCAAGTTTAAAGATGTAATTTGTAGTTTTCATATTTATGTGATTTGTTGACAAAGTCAAGTTTAGGGATGTAATTTGTAGTTTTCATATTTATGTGATTTGTTGACGAAATCAAATTTAGGAATGTAATTTGTAGTTTTCCTATTTAAGTGATTTATTGACAAAATCAGAATGAGACGTTGTGTATATATGACTTCTGCTAATAAATGAAAAGATAAGACTTTTAGCCTAAGAAATATCAATTTTTTCCTCTTTCACTGTTTAGCATTTTTGTAGTTGCATATTTTAGAAACACGCAAGCACAAATTTTTGTTTCTAAAATAAAATAAAATAGACGTTTTGCGCACTTTGAAAATGCACAAATACAAAATGCTTTAAAGTGAACAATGTGTGTGTTTCCATGAGAAGTTTCGGATGAGGCTTAAAATTAAAATAAAGTGTTTTTCTTAGGTCTGAAATGAAATTTCAGTCTATTATAGATGGTAGCCAAATGGTGTTAACGTATGCAAAAGATACAAGATGACGCATTGATGAGGTGAGGAAATAATAAGATCAGGAAATAATATTTACACTGAAAGAATGAGACAAGAAAAACTTAATTAGCATGTGAAGTATAAAAATTAATACTAGGGCGTTAAATTTAACAAAAAAAAAGGTGATGATTATGGAAAACTATGGACAATGAAAATTCATGTGTTGGCCCCAAGTAAAATGGATAAAAAGAGCCACAAAGAAGCAGCAGTTGATGCTGCTGATGATGATTATAAGGCCTACAGAATATTATCCTAATATTGTATGCATGATTGTTTACCGTTACACTATGTAACACTATAATATATTTTATTAGGTAATATTTTATTTCATATAGTTTATTAAGGGATAGTCTAAGCTACTAGGGTAACAGCTGAAGAAATATATAGCTGTAGTAAAAAACATTGTATGACAAACATGTAGAAATGCAAGTTAGGATGCTAACACATACCCTAGTATCAAATATTGTGTAATTCACTAATATATTTTATACAATCCGTTAGGTAACAGTGTATTTTTATATACTTTGTCAGGGTAATAGCTGAAAAGAAAAAAGTTACAGCGCAGTAAAACAATGGTACGACAAACATGCAGGAATATAAGTTAGGATGCTGATACATACCAAACCAATGTCGACAGCTGCATCCATTTCCTTCAACTTCTGCAAATGGCCACTTGAGTTTGGATCAAAAATACTTCCGATGGAGTTGTAGACTAGGGCAACAGCTAGCTTATCTTCATTACGAATTCCATAAGAAAAAGGTAGAATTGAGGAGTATAAAACCGAGTAAGGACAACAAAAGTCAATGCAAAAAATTTATGCATCGGAGCAAAGGAAATGAATGGAACAAATACTAGATGCTTCTTTCAAATTAAAGATAATATATTTTGCATGTAGTCTACCAATATTATGGCTGAATATCAGTTTGCAACTGAAAATAATCAAACACTCCCTTTGTTTATTCATGGATGACTATAAGGAGAGTTCGCTGCATTCTGAATAAAGCATGACATGACATAATACGGTGCCATTGATATTAGCTTGAACCAAAATTTAACAGAGATAAAGAGAACTTTGCAGTTAATAGTAAGGGGGACGTGAACTAAGCAAATATGTTTTGCAAAATATTATGACATGATGATATAAGGTTCATATGAAACATTCTCTGCAAGTTTACATTTCGATAGGATGAGAAACTATACATGTTTTTACTACCTGCATTTTTATTTTGTAGCTTATATGCACTTTTGAAAAGTGCGAAATATACCTACTTTACATGTTTTTACTACTACATATGTGGATTCTATTTTTTTGTATATTGGGTATTCATACATCATTACATTGCAACATTTTGCAAACCACGAAAATTTTACTTTTTAAAGTTAGTTGATAAATTGCATAAAACTTGCTAGTTTATTTCATAATTAATAGAAACGCGAATAATGTTTTGTATATCTTTAACGCACAATGTTTCGACAACAACAACAACTAAGCCATAAATCTCAAACAAGTTGGGGTTGGCTAGATATATATATAAAAAAAAAGTTAAAATTTTCCGTAAAAGTAAAATAAAGGTTTTAAAAAAACGAAGATTAAAAACTTTCGTAAAAGCAAAATAAAGGTTTTTTTTTTCAAAAAGAAATATAAGGTTCTGGTACATGGATTGCTAACTTCCATGCACTCCTATTCAAAGTCAGCTCTTCAGATATATTCCAATTCCCTAAGTCTTTTTTACTATCTCCTCTCATGTCATTTTAGGTCGGCCCCTACCTTTTCTTGGGCCTTCGGCACAGCCTATAATTCCAACGCGCACTGGTGCATCGTGCGCTCTTCGTTGGAGATGTCTGAACCATCTCTAGCGGTGTTGGACTAACTTCTCTTCAACATATGCAACTCCAAGTTTGTCCCGAATATCATCATTCTTAATCCGATCCCCTTTGATATGTCCACAGCTCCAACGCAACATACGCATCTCTGCTTCACTTATTTTCTGAACGTGTTTCCTTTTAGTAGGCTAACATTCTGCACCATATAATATTGCCGGTCTGATTGCTATTCTATAAAATTTTCCTTTAAGCTGCTGAGGAATCTTCTTATCACAGAGAATGCCAGATGCAACCGGCCTTTCACCCATCATGCTTGAACTCTAAAACTAACATCCCTATCATTCTCCCTATCAAATTGCAACTTAGTTCCTATTTATCGAAAGGATTCTTTCTTGAGTACTACTTGACTGACCAGGGTGACATCTCTGTCATCTGACCTGACACCGCTGAACTCACACTTCATATACTCCGTTTTAGTTCTGCTAATCCTGAAACCCTTCGATTTCAAGGTCTCCCTCCACAACTCCATTTGTCTATTAACCCCAATTCTACTTTCATCAATCAGCACAATATCATCAGCAAAGAGCATACCCAAGGAATCTCCCCTTGTATAGCTTTTGTGATTTCATCCATTACTAAAACAAATATATAGAAGCTCAAAGCCGAACGTTGATGTAATCATATGGTAATGGGAAAGTCACTAGTCTCACCATCGCATGTCCTGACACTAGTCACAACCCACTCGTACATATCCTTGATAAGGGTAATGCACTTTGATGACACCATCTTCCTTTCTAGCGCTCATCACATAACCTTCCTCGGTACTCTGTCATAAGCTTTCTCCAAATCGATAAAAACCATGAGAAGATCTTTCTTTTACTCCCTGTATCTCTCCAGAAGTTTCCTAATCAAGAAAATCACCTTAGTAGTTGACCTTCCAAGCATGAAATCAAATTGATTTTTAGAGACAATTGTCAACCTCCTCAAACGTTGTTCGCAAACTCTCTCACAAAACTTCATTGTATGACTCAAAAGCTTAACTCTTCTGTAGTTTGTGCAACTTTGAATATCTCATTTATTCCTGAAGACTGAAACAAAAATGCTTCTCCTCCACTCATCTGGCATCTTGTTTGATTTGAAAATATTATTAAACAACTTAGTCAGCCAGGTTATCTATGCATCGCCAAAGCATCTCCACACCTCAATAGGAATGTCATCAAGCCCTACCGACTTGCCTGTTTTCATCCATCTCAACGCCCCCTTTACCTCATCCTCTTGAATTCTCCGAATGAAATGTCTATCGGTGATGCCGGCAGAGTCTTCTAACTCGATCGGGGAGTTACCACTTTCTTCGTTGAAAAGTCTATGTAGTATGCACTCCGTCTATTTTCTATCTTGTCGTCCTTCACCAAAAGCATATCGTTCTCGTCCTTAATGCATTTAACATGGTTGAAGTCTCTTGTCCTCTTTTCTCATAGTTTGGTTATTCTGTAGATGTCTCTTTCACCCACCTTCGTACTCAGCCTTTGATACAAATCCCCATATGCTCGACCCCTTGCTTCACTCACCGCTCTCTTTGCAGTCTTATTTACCACTTTGTACTTTTGTATGTTGTCCTCGCTCCTATGATGGTGCATGCATTTGTAGCATTTCTTCTTCTCTTTGAAGCCTTTTGCACCTCATCGCTCCACCACCATGAATCCTTGGGTTCTCGCTTATTTTCTCTTGTTTTCCCAAACACCTCAGTAGCAACTCTCCTAATGCAAGTTGTCATCTCATTCCACATGACATTTGTTTCTCCTTCCACGTTGCATGCCCCTCCTCCCATCAGTCTATCTTTAAACACCCGTAATTCATCTCCTTTGAGTTTCCACCATCTCGTCCTACTAATCTCCTTTTTCTTATCCTTCACCGCTCGAAGATGAAACACGCAAACCAAGAGCTGATGTTGTGAGATGACACATTCTCCAGGTATGACCTTGCAATCAATACAATCTCGTTTACTATCCCTTCTAGTTAGGACAAAGTCAATCCGCCTAGAATGTTGTCTACTACTTAAGATGATCAGATGTGATTCTCCATTTTTAAAGAAGGTATTAGCAATCATGAGATCAAAAAACAAAGCGAAATTCAAAATTTCTTCACCCTCCTGGTTCCTACTGCCAAAACCAAAACCACCATGTATTCTCTCAAATCCGCCGCTAGATGAACCAACATGACCATTGAAGTCTCCTCCTATAAAAAGTCTCTTGCTATTAGGCACATCTCTAACCATGACATCCAAGTCTTCCCAGAACTTCCTCTTGGCTTCTTCACTTAGGCCAATCTGTGAGGCATATGTACTAATGACATTCAAAACTGCATTACCAACTAATAGCTTAACTAGGATGATCATGTCCCTTTGTCTTCCGACGTCAACCACTTCGCTCTTAAGGTTATTGTCAATCAATATGCCTATCTTGTTCTTGTTACGTACTTCTCCCGTGTACCACAATTTAAAGCCAGTGTTCTCCACCTCCCTCGCCTTCTGTCGTGTCCATTTAGTCTCTTGAACATGTTTGGACTAAAAGTTCTAATTAATTTTATAAAATTCATCAACATTTTATTTTCAAATTATATTTCGAATACATTATGGAAAAGTGCCTATGTATGCACTTTGCATATTTTTATTTTGAACAACGACAATTTCCATCATTAATGTATACAATGTCATTTTCTTAACTGTTGTTGCAGTGAAAAATTTGTAATAAATTTTATTCTTATAAAAGATTATACTAGTACAAAGAAGAGTACAAAGAATCATATCTACATGAGTAATAACAGTTTAATATATTAGTAAGGACACAACTGAAACCAGTTCCAACTTAGTGTGAATCCAAAAATACAAAAACTATACATCAGCTTTCTCAGTATCGAAGTGGTTATTCATGTCAAAAATAAGAGGAAGAAACTGAACTTTACCTGGCACTGGTAGGACATGACTCCTTTGAACGCTTGTTTTGCAAATAGGCGATGGGCTGGTAGAATTGCTAGTGCAACCATAACAATTGTCGACCATCCTTCCAACAGGAGACATTATATTTTCTACATAAAATAAGTCACTTTATAATGAACAAAAACAAATTACATGTTTCTTTAACAAACTGATTATCGAACCCTTATTCTTCAAATTCAAGCAAAACCTGACACAATGGCATTAAACTTCCCCAGATACAAGCCTGGTTACCACAAGTCTATACGAGTTTGATACACAAAATATCTTTTGGTTTGAACTCCGCAATGTCATTTCATCTGTGGCTCAATTTCCTTTAATTTCGTTATTACTAATCCTCTTGTGCAATGCATGTGTTTGTATCCATTATCAAAATGTAGATGCTTATCTATTTTGTCAAAGGACACACATACGCACCCTTCATGTGTATGCTTAAATACAAGATAGAAGCATTTGATGTCTATTATTGATGTTGGTTAACAATAAGTCAGGGACAAATAAATCATATACCATATGTCCTTACTTTTGCTTTCGTGTAAAGGGATTGTAATCGCATTTTTTTTCTCCTTTATTATTGTAAAACTATCACCCATTTGAACTGTGGGAAAGAATAAAAATTTGAACACTTAAAAAAAAGTATTTTGTACATTAGTAGTACTAAAACATAGATATGCTTTTAGTATATACGGCGATCTGCAATTTTCACCTACATTTGAAATTTATGCATGTGGTCTAGATTTATAAATATTTATACTCCTAAAAAGCTAAAGTTATTTGGATTGTCAAAAACGTGATATATGTGTTTATCTTGTATTTCTATATTGCAAATTGTTTGAACGTTACAATTTTGAGTTAGTTTTAAAAACAATACAACCTGCATTTTTATTTTATAGCTTATATGCACTTTTGAAAAGTGTGAAATATACCTACTTTACATGTTTTTACTACTACATATGTGGATTCTATATTTTTGTTATCGGGTATTCATTCATCATTACATTACAACATTTTGCAAACCACGGAAAATTTACTTTTTAAAGTTAGTTTGGTAAATTGCATAAAACTTGCTAGTTTAATTCGTAATTAATAGGTAACTTTGAAACTTGGTTAATGTTTGGTAAATCTTTAACACACAAAGTTCAGACTAAAAGTCCTAATTAATTTTATAAAATTTCCCAACTATTTATTTTCAAATTATAGTTCGAATACATTTTGGAAAAGTGCCTATCTATATATGCACTTTGCATGTTTTTATTTTGAACAGCGACAATTTCCAGAATTACCGTTTGCAATGTCATTTTCCTAACAGTTATTGCAGTGAAAATTTTGTAATAAATTCTATTCTTACGAAAGATCATATTTGGAAAAAAAGGATTCAGTCCAAATTCCCATTTAAATATTGATGTAGTTACATGATGGACATGTAAATTGGTAAACTAAAACCGAACAATATCTAATATTCTGTTTATTTGTTTCAACATTGATATATTAGTACAAAGAAGCATCTCTATATTAGTAATAACAGTTTAATATATTAGTAAGGATACGAATGAAATCGGTTCCAACTTAGTGTGAATCCGGAAATACAAAGACTATACATCCGCTTTCTCAATATCAAAGTGGTTATTCATGTCAAAAATAATAGAAAGAACCCGATCTTCACCTAACACTGGTCGGACATGACTCCTTTGAATGCTTGTCTTGAAAATAGGCCATGGGCTGGTAGAATTGTCAGTGCTACCATAACAATTGTCGTTCATCGTTCCAACATGAGGCATTATATTTTCTACATATAACAAGTCACTTTATCATGAACAAAAACGAATTACATGTTTGACTAACAAACTGATTATCGGACCCTTATTTTTCAAATTCAAGCAAAACCCAACACACTGACATTAAATTTCCCCAGATACAAGCATGGTTACCATAGGTTTATATGAATTTGATACACTAAACATATTTTGGTTTGAACTCCGCAATGTCATTTCATCCATGCCTCAATTTTCTCTAATTTCGTTATTACAAATCTGCTTGTGCAATGCATGTGTCTGTATCCATTATCAAAATGTAAATGCTTATCTATTTTGTCAAAGGACACACATACGTACCCTTCATGTGTAGGCTTATATACAAGATAGAAGCATTAGATGACTATTATTGATGTTGATTAACAATAAGTCAGGGATAAATAAATCTATACCATATTTCCTTACTTTTGTTTTCGTGTAATGGGATTGTCATCATATTTTTTCCCTTTCATTATTGTAAAACTATCACCCATATGAACCGTCGGAAAGCATAAAAAATTGAACACTTAAAAAATATTTTGTACATTAGCAGTGCTAAAACATAGATATGCTTTTAATATATACGGCGATCTGCAATTTTCACTTACATTTGAAATTCATGCAGATGGTCTTCATTTAAAATTATTTATACTTCTTAAAAGCTAAAGTTATCTGAATTTTCAAAAACGTGATATATGTTTATCTTGTATTTCTATATTGCAAATTGTTTGAATGTCGTTACAACCTGCATTTTTATTTTATAGCTTATATGCGCTTTTGAAAAGTGCGAAATACACCTACTTTACATGTTCTTAACGTGATACATGTTTATCTTGTATTTCTATATTGCAAATTGTTTGAACGTCGTTACAACCTGCATTTTTATTTTATAGCTTATATGCGTTTTTGAAAAGTGCGAAATACACCTACTTTACATGTTCTTACTACTACATATGCGGATTCTATATTTTTGTATATAGGGTGTTCATTCTTATTACATCACAACATTTTGCAAACCACCGAAAATTTACATTTTAAAGTTTGTTTGGTAAATTGCATAAAACTTGCTAGTTTAACTCATAATTAATAAGTAATTTTGAAATGTGTGTGATGTTTCATATATCTTTAATACACAATGTTTAGACTAAAAGTTCTAATTAATTTTATAAAATTCATCAACTTTTTATTTACAAATTATAGTTCGAATACATTTTGGAAAAGTGCCTATGTAAGCATTTTGCATATTTTTATTTTGAACAGCAACAATTTCCGTCATTAATGTTTGCAATGTCATTTTCCTAACTGTGATTGCAGTGAAAATTTAATAGTCAAATCTATTCTTATAAAAGATTATATTTGGAAAAGGGAGTCAATCCAAATTCCCATTTAAATATTGATGTAGTTACATGATGGACAGGTTAATTGATAAAGTAAAGCTGAACAATATCTAATTATCTATTTATTTGTCTCAACATTAATATATTAGTACAAAGAACCATGTCTAAATGAGTAATAACAGTTTAATATATTAGTAAGGATACAACTGAAATTAGTTCCAGCTTAGTGTGAATCTGTAAATACAAAGACTATCGTCAACTTTCTCAATATCAAAGTGGTAATTCATGTCAAAAATAATAGGAAGAAATTGATCTTTACCTGGCACTAGTGGGACATGACTCCTTTGAACTCTGGCCTTGCAAACAGGCCATGGGCTGGTAGTATTGTCAGTGCTACCATAACAATTGTCGACCATTGTTCCAACATGAGGCATTATATTTTCTACATCAAACAAGTCTCTTTATCATGAACAAAAACAAATTGCATGTTTGACTAACAAACTGACTATCAAACCCTTATTTTTCAAATTCAGGCAAAACCCGACACACTGTCATTAAACTTCCCCGGATACAAGTATTACATAATTATTTTCATACTAAAAAGCTCCAACTTACCGTTATAAACTGTCACAAAATTGTCTTAGCATATGAATTATATATAAACTGATTTTTGATATTGAAGAACAAAAGGATAAATGACTGATCACAGCTTACAGCAGCAGAATAGAAAGAAAACAAAGTGTGTTGTTAACCACTTAATATTGCTTGAAATTTTGAGTAGAAAATTAATATTGCACATAATAAATGCTTTGACTAGAAAATGAACTATCATCATAAAATAGGAAATTGGAAATTCTAAGGAATACTGATTATTTAAAGAAAGCATTTCAAAAATTCATTATTTCATGGAAAAACTCCAAAACACATTCATGAAATTTTAACTTTTTAAATGGATGAGCTGAAAGATGTATATCAACAACTCTTACCTTATCCATAAATTAAAGTTGTCATGTTTCATTGAAACAATTAATCTAATTTACATAGATTATTATATTAAGTGGTAAGATAGAAATTTAATCAACAAAACAGGAAAATAAATAAAATTGCACATCGAAGAGTGAAGGAGCACTTAAGTACATATAGTTATTTCCACCCATGGAGCCTTTTTGATGCATCAGTTGAAGCATCAAATTTTCTATCTTTGGAGATGCGGTCTTTTTACTATTTCCCACACACCAAGAATTTATAACATATACAATCAATGGAAAAAATTTACCTTCATAAGCAAAACTCTAATTTGTTGCCAAAAAAAGTCAAAAAGGTAACAAATAACACAAGGGTTCGCTTGAAACATTAAAAAGTTTTTGAAATCAGTTGCTATTTTTACTGAAAATGAGTACTCTATCGTTATTATCAAAATAATATATAATCTATACAAATAATAACTACAATTATCTCATTTCAACCTTAAGTCACTTTTGCATACTCAAATTTTTACCCTTGCATCTCCATATCCTCTTCATCTTCCACAGAGAAGGTTAGGTGCTGAGAAAATGCGAGATGTTTGATCTATAGAATTGCAAAGATGAAATTTTATATGATACTTTTTATGATTATTATGATTTTTGAATTAATGATAGTAGAAATGCATCTTTTTATGCAAATGGTGATTGAGTATGTACTTACTACATACTTTTACCTACAAGTATTATATGTACAAACATCTCGCATGCCTTATGCTAGTCTATAACTTATGTATATCCATCATCATCGTCATCATCTGTTTAGACAATCATACCACTTACTGCTTGAGATAGCGATCCTAAACATGTAGGTCCATATCCTCTTTATCTTCCACAGAGAAGGTTAGGTGCTGAGAAAATGCGAGATGTTTGATCCATAGAATTGCAAAGATGAAATTTTATAAGATACTTTTTATGATTATTACGATTTTTGAATTAATGATAGTAGAAATGCATCTTTTTATGCAAATGGTGATTGAGTATATACTTACTACATACTTTTACCTACAAGTATTATATGTACAAACATCTCGCATGCCTATGCTAGTCTATAACTTATGTAAACCCATCATCATCGTCGTCATTTGTTTAGACAATCATACCACTTACTGCTTGAGATAGCGATCCTAAACATGTAGGTCCGTCATTAGTCTAATAATAATAATAAAATCAAGCTTAGTATTTCCAATACGAAGACTATTAAAAGTTATGGCCACACTTTGCCTAAAGGGCAGTCTAATGATTTGGGATCAAGATTTATTTTCAAAATTTGGTAAATAAAAACAATCCTGAAAATTGCTTAAATAAATATCCATTCTACTACATCCTAGTTCTTCAAAATCCAAATATATTTTATTCTCAAAACCATAATTATGGTTCACATGCTACATTGTTGGCCTTTATGCTCATACCCCAAATATTGATGAATACTTTAGAAATTTTACAATTTACTTCATTTCTATTCATTGTTGGTTTTCGAATTTTTAGTTTTTGCTCAGAATATAAGAGGATTGATCACAATCTAAGTTTATAACATAAATAGAATAACCCAAGAACAGAAAAAAGGACATTTAAAAGAGTATATTTTCACTCAGTAATGCAGTATAAATGTGAATTGGAATTTCAGTTTGAGTATGATTCACAAAAATTATGCACTCATAAGCAAATTGATAATGTGAATGGTAATATCCTAAAATTGTATCGTACATATTTCATAAGAGTATGATTTTATGTAACTTAATATAACTTTCTTAAAGAACGCATATTAACATATTCCTTGTGAATAATATTAAAATTCAAAAAAAAATCAAAGTGAATATTAGGCACGCATCCCCAAAATGAAACTTACTTCAAAGTACATCTCTCTCAACAATGGTTATATAAGACATGGTTCGATACGAAACGTGGTACGAAAACGGATACATGGAAGACTGTCTTGAATGTTTTCGGGACAAGGGAACACATGGGTACGAGGGAACGTAAGGGTACGAAACATGTTTTTTTTTCTACTTTGGAAAAACTAATTTATTTATTTATTGTGTTAATTACCAAAATTTAGAAGTCAAACAATGCAATCTGTGAAGATCTTGCAAACTTACAGCTGTCCTTCCAATCTATGTACAAATTGATATATTATATAGTTGTCTTTCCAATATATATTACAGCCCACATACAGTTGTACAACACAAATCGAGGGGTTGTTTATTATTATCAAAAACCTGTGTCATCGTCTGCTTCCCTGCCACTCTTATTTCTATGCCCAACAGAGGAATAAAACCCTAGCTGCCTTCTAACTCACCCCATTCAAATGCCTCTTCTTCAATAATGTCATCCAGATGGTAAATATATATAAGATCCGCCTGCAGAAAGTACCCGCGAGATGAGATGGAGATAACGCCACCAAATCTAGGTTGTCGGATCGTCACTGTCGGCGTTTCAGGTCGCGACTACTTACGTTTCAGATCACGTTTGCTTCGGGATCGGGGACGTACGAACTGGGTCGTAGATCGTGGTCACATCCCACGTTCCTTGTTTCCATGCTCTCAACTATGAAATGCAAAGCGGAGTTTACTGCAATGATTTTGTTTCATGTTTTTTTGTTCTACAACTTAAAAAAAAATCATAAAATTGTAAATATTAAAACTAGGCAACTAGAGAAAAACAAAAAATAAATGCAAAAATGTCTACAATTATTGAGAAATATTGCAGATAAATACAAAAATATTCACTTAATGACTACAAATATATCTGCATATATTAACCAAGTAAGTCAATATTTGCAGACAATGCAAAACTACAGAAATGCCTTCAATTATATTACGTAAAATTGCAAAGTCATCTGCAAGCTGGAGGTGATCTTTTTATTTGTGTTCATTATGCATTAACTTTTTTTTTGCTTTCTCTGCAATAAATAAGATGTTGAATGTAATTTAAAGTAAAATTTCAAAATTTTGAATTATTCATCAAACATTGCATAAATTAAGCAATTATTTATCATAACTGCTTGTAACTCAACAACATTTTGAATAAGTATATAATTTTTTGCAAATTTTTGTGAAGTTTACTATTTTTTTTGTTTTCCATCTACTTTTTCTAATTTTTCTAACATGAATAGGAAGTTAAATATAAGATGAAATAAGTTTTGAAATTTGGAAGTTTGTTACATTGTTTTTTGATGATTTTCGCAGAAGGACCTAATTGACATGTGTTTTCCAATAAGAATGGTTTGTGTATTTTAAAATTTAATAAGAACCTTAGTCAAATTGTTCTTTTTGCGAAATTATGAATGATATTTTAAATTCAAGTTGTTAAAATCCAATATATCATGGAATCAGTGCATACACTTTCAGGATAATGTCTAGTAAATCCAATTATAATTTTACAAAAAAAAAGTTCATGAATTTCTAACCTTTTTGCATGTTCATGGCATGAGGACAAGAATAATTATGGTTGGGCGCAGTAAATGGATCAATTCCATAGATGTATTCTGGCTCAGGCAAATACGAAGGAACTTGAAAAGCAGTAGCAGGTTGAGATGTTAATGGAGCTGTTTATATTGCAGTAGCCAATCCTAATGGAGCTGTAGTAAAACAACTTAATACGTTTCACAGAACTGAATGCACATTCATCAAACAAAAGGATTCTAACCAATATTTGATGCTTTTCGGGGATATGGACTAACTGATTTTCTCTTAGGGCGAGGAGGAGGAACATATTCACCTATTCCTTAGACCTTTAAAAAGTACTTTTGTGCATGGATCCTTATCTGCGATCAAAGCATGTGCATCAACAAGTTTATAGATATGTATCCAGTATCATGTAAAAGAACTACGACATGTAGGAATATACCAAAGAATAAACATTGAAGTCGGGACATGCCATCTATCAAAACATATTGCCTTAACTTGTATAAGACACGATAGTATGTGTACCCTGTGTTGACTGTTATTCCAAAATTTATATGCTGCAAACAATCATGCTAAATTGCTAATTATATTTGAGTTACATGGTGAGTGCTTCAAATAGATACTCTATGATTTTGTCATGTTACTTCTCATCTTGTACAAAGGAATGTGCTATCGTATTTATGGAAGGAACAAACTATGAATCCGAGTCTGTTTCCGTTTGCTCACTTTTAGGATATTTTTGAACTACATGACTAGCTTCGCTAATTTCTTATGAATATTAAATAATAGTAAATCTGAACCTTTTAAAGCTCTCTCCTTAATTTTAGGAGTTTTCTCTTTTCACCTTAATTCTCTTTAGATATTTTATTTTTAAATTAGTTTATCACTTTATACTTATTTACTATTCCTCCCACATTATTTTACCCCTTCTATCATTTTACATACTGATATGGACATTTCATAACTTACACAACTATTTATTAAGAGCCTACTCATAACATTTCAAAATGAAAAACTTAAATTAATTACAAAATCCAAAATTTAAGTAACTTAGATAAACTTAATTAGCTAATATTTCATTTAAATATTGAAAATAACATAATTATGTTTTTTTGCTCTAAATACCTACACTTCAAAAAAATTATAATCATTTAAATCTCTTTCAAAATATTTTACATTTAATACCATATTTTAGAAATAATTACATAATATTAAAATTATTCAAACAACTTTAACAAACTATTATTCACTAATTCGCCTAATAAACCACATCAAGATTAACCATATTAATTTTAACAAAAATGTAAGAAAAATCTAATATATAGACATGTCAATCACGCAATATAAGTTATATACTTAAATAACTATTATAAATTCAAAGTTAAACTCATTTACGTCAACGTATTTACCATGTGTTACATTGCAGTATTGATGTCAACCGCCTAAGTTTTAAAATTTATTTAGTTATTTAAAAAACACTATACAGTATCACTAACATTGTACATTTAAGTCAATATGTTAAAATTAGTTATGTGATTTGACTTTCCAATCTTATGTTTCATCCTACTCATGACCAATTTATTTCTCATTTTCCATTATAAAAAAACCAATGTTTACATAATACATCCAATATCTCGACCAAAACGGTTTCAACCTAGTGTTTCATCCTAGTGACAATTGGGACAAAATCAGGATGGCTAGAATTTTGAAGTTCCGGCCGAAATCTCGAACCTTGAATTTCATTGTGAATTTAAAACCATAAGTTTTACACATAAACCATTTTATTTAAAACTATGATTCCGAACTCGGAATTAAAGTTTAAACTTTGAATCAAAATATGATACTAAGTAAAAACATTGAGTCTAACAGTGAATTAAAACTGTTAGAAATTAATGTTTAAAATGGTTTGATCAAAATTTAAGATTTGAATTTAAAAATGTTAAATACATTGTTTGAAATTAAAGCAGTTACTTTAGAAGGGCATTTATGTTCTTCATTTTATTAAACAGTAATGACACCGATGAAGTGATTTATTGTGTCTGGATGTAATTTTCCCAGCAAAATATGTATAATTTGGTATAAGACTGAACGTAATACATCATCTATACTCACATTCATTTATTCTGAATGATTTATCACCAATTCATATTTCATTCAGATGTATTTAAATTCATTCAAATTGATTCTAGTCTATTTATTCACTTCGATTCATTTAACTTGCTTAATAAATTTAAATTCCAGAATTCTAATTCCTGGGTTTTCCTTTCAAATCCTTTTGATATCACATAAATATATACATATATTGTATAATTATTTCAAATTCAAAATATCTGAACTTTTCGAAACAACTTGTTTTCTTTCAAACAATTTTTCATCAAAAACTTTTCTAAGGTAGCAATCCATCACTTAGAAACTCGAAAATGAACGCTGATGATGTCGCGACCATCATCAGAATTATTTCCCAGCCACTGAAGTGAGTTCAGTGCTTAATCACTTTCAAAAATCCATTCAAAATGATTTTTATTCAATAAAACAAAGCTATATTATTTTAATATACTTCGAAATATTTTTCCAAACACCCAGGATTACATTCTTAGTTCTAATCCTGATTCCAATTTCAGTTCATCACATTTGTAAATTTCATTTATATACAGATTCTATTTGGTTTTAGATAACCATTTCAATTTTATAATCTCATCTGATTATAATGATAACATTCAACACATCGATAATTTCAGTAAATTATTCTTTTTATATCAAAATATAATTTTGGGCAAAATTATTTCATTTACCCACATTAAAACAATATCGTGTTCAATCTTCTGTTCAAGTATTTACAAACTCTTATCGACGTCGTGGCGTCCCACGATTCGACCAGAATACATAAACCACTGAACAGACTAGCCAACACAATATAAAAGAATTTTATATCAATTTACAAATACCCTCTCTCGTATATATACGCTCAACTCTTTATAGGGTACTACTGACCCTATCTCTAATGATCACAACACCACAGCATAGGTATTCGCTCAACCTAAGCTCTGATACCAACTGTAACGTCCCGCATATCCGTACTATCTGAGTCGACTAATAACACCACACGTCCAACCCAAATTGCACAGAAATACGAATCGTTATTAGAAAGAAGTTAGAGGATGAGAAATAGGAAGAAATAAATATTAGAATAGAAGAAAAAATGAAGATCACAAACTCACAGCGGAACGAATAAAATATATTAAATAACATAATCTTTGAAATACAAATATGTTTTGAATACACATACCATTATCAGAGCACAACAGTTATTCCCGGAACAGTTATAAACACCTGTTTCCTGATACAACATAGTATACAGCGGAAATATGATAGTCTATAGCTAACTGGTGAAGCCTTCTGCTTCTAGGTCTTCCAAGTGAATCTGTAAAATCCTGACTACTTGACTGCCCGTACAAATTTGGGCACCCAAGAGTTTAGGGAAAACAAACAAAATAAACTCTGGGTCAGTCATGGGACTGGTGTGAGTAAACTCCAACCATTTGTTTAACTTTAAAAAAAATTCGAAAAGAAAGATAATAGTAAGACCAGCCCACAATTAAACATGGACGGTTTTTACCTTACTATAACCCAAAACACTTTGATATGAAAATCCAGTGATATTATAATAATGTCTACATCAAATAAATAGAATCTAGCGGAATGCTTGCATCTCACGCTCCATATATAATATAAAATCAAAAAATGCATAGCTCTTATTGGAGATTGAATTTCCAACATGACAAGGTATGGAACCACCTTCCGCTAGTGTATCTCTAGAGACGAATACACTGGGTTCAACAAGAACATCTTGCAACCCGGCCCACACATGACCGACCACTCATTTCGCTTGAGTGTATCGAATGTATATCACCAACGGTTGGGATCAGCAATCGTTACCCGAATGGGACAGCATTGAATAGAATAAGGAATTAAATGAACCTCTAGATAGGTGATAATACACCCTAATGGGAGCGACCCACATAGCCATGCTGCCGGCCCGATTTTTGTCATTTCCCAGTTGTTGAGGCCTGAGGCTACGATTACTTGCCATCCATTGATAGCACGATCACTTTGAATGCCACATTGTCAGATCCGTTAATCACTCATTGATTTGCACAAATACATTATGGATATTATGCTAAGGGAATAAATCCGTTGCCACCATATATATATTTATACATACCAACATATTCGGTCATTGAAAATACTCTGTCAGACATTCATCCATTTACGTTCGTTCTGGGATTGAACGAAATCGAAGGCACGATTTCCGTTAATAGAAAAAGTACTTACACTTTACTCTGTCTTTGATTATCTTCATATAGTCTGATTCGCAACGCTACTGCCAATATAGAGTGGTTCTCGGATAATAATCCAACCGGTCTCTCCATATTGACAACGATATTGGCAAATACTTCGATAGTCGGTTATTTAACTATTGAAGAAAAATAAACAAACATTCCATTCATCCATAACATCAATCAATCAATAAGCCTGTTAATTAATATTTCATTAATTAATTCACTTCTCTATTTCTCTATCAATATTTGGTAACCTAATAATTTCGATAATCATCTTGGCCTCTTACGCTATTTGGAAAACATTTCCATATGTCGCCTTTTCTTATTTTCTATAGTTAGAAAATATATTCTATTTGAAATTGAAAACAATTTCAATCACTTATCTCTTTCCTGACTACTTTAATTATACTTAGGAAATATTTACTTTTATATTTCCAAAATTCCACCACTTGGGTTAAAATGAATGTTGTGTAAAACATCGTTACGACAACCCAAAATATTTTATTCAACTAACTCTTTTTCAACACTTCTCTTCGAGACTGGGTCTTGCTATTTATCGATTAAAAATGAAATCAATCAAGTTGGGTATAACTACCTCTCAGACCTTGACTGAAAACATCATTAACTTCAAAACAGACAAAACCACTTACCTTGAATAATCAACATTATAAAAACCAATTATTCATTTTTAAACGTATATATGTTTCTCTTTCTATTACCAGCCTATCGATTTCCTTTTTGTTTATAATATCCTATTTTAAATTCGTTTCCTTATCGAATTCAATATATATATATGTTGATATATTGATTTCTAACTATCAAAATTTCTTAAAAATATTCTAACTCCTTAAATTTCCGGAAAATTTCGCCATAACCTCCTTTGTACCGGGAGCATCGGGATATTTCAAATAGCCTCCCATGGCCCTTACCAATCCAAAAGAAAAAGAAAAAGCCAAGTGGCTTGCCGATACGGCGCATAAAATCTCATATATGAATTTAAACATGTACCTTTTTGTCGGGCACTTAAATTAAAATCTTCATATACTTCATCCCATACTGTCTAACACATGCTCACCTGTTTTCAATTCAGTTCAACTCTCAGTTTCGCTCATTTATTCTTTTAATTAGCTAATTTTCCTATTTCACTTCTTCGTTTGAACATAACAGTTTCAAACAAAATATTTAACTTGCTCAAAACCAAATTGAATTTCAATTTCAATTCTATTTTCCTTTTTGATTTCGAATATAAATTTTCAAATCGAATTCACTTATTCAAAGCCCAATATCAATTCAAAATCTCATTAACTAGTTACTATTCGAATTAGTTAATTCTATTCAATAATAAAAAAATCTGATTTTGCTTCAAAAATCAATTCATTACACCACTTGAGTTCATATATAATTTACAACTCAAGTCTGAAATTTTCTAAATAGAAATTCGGATTTTATTCACTTAAAATCTTTTTATAAAATTAAATAAAACGTTATGGTTTTTAAATAGTTATGGCGCTGTTTTTCTGAAAATTTGATTTTGACATAACTCAAAATATATTCGACGAAATCCAGATTTTTCTCCTCCATTAGAAAACTATTATCAAATCGGTCCTGACGTTTCTTGTTTCAAAAAATTCCGACTTCAATTGAGTTTTGTATATTCAATTGAAGTTCGAAACGACAATTTACGAACTGCAGCGCTGTGGCGAGTACGTTTTAATTATATTTATAAATATAAACGTTTAAACTTCGTCTATAATAAATTCAACTCCATTCTGATACATTTTTAATATATATTAAATCAAATTTTCCCAATTCAACATACTATTTCCAATTTTTCTAAAATTGTCGATTTTTCCTTATTCAGTAATAAATTCAATTATACTTCGATCTTCTATATTTAATTTCATTACCTTTTATAAATTACAAATCCTTTGGATTTATTTCTATTCTGCTTAAAAATCCACATTTCAAAATATATTTCGTCGTTCCCATTTCGAAATGATTTCAACTTTCTATTTTCAAATACTATTTGAAATTTCTATTTTCAAATTCTATTTGGATTCTCTATATTCAAATTCTATTTTTCAATTCCATTTGAATTTTCTATTTTCAATTCTATTAAATTCTATTCAAATTCTATATATTCAAATTCTATTCAAATTCTATTTGAATTTCATACTGAAATTCTATTTCAAATTCTCTATATTCAAACTCCATTTGAATTTCTATATTTGAATACTATATTTAAAATTCCTTTATTCAAATTCCATTTCACTTTCTATATTCAAATTCTATATTTGAATTTCCTTTATATTTTATATATTCAAACTCCATTTGAATTTCTATATTCAATTTCTATTTGAATTTTCTTTATGTTTTATAATAAATAAGTCTTGATTTCCAATTCAGTTGAAAACAATAATTTCTACTTTGGAAAAATAACTTTACCTTTTCAACTTCACACTTGTGTTTTTATTTATGAATTACCCAAGGATAATTCTTTTCACTTCATTTATAAACTTCATTTATAAATGAATCACTTGTTTTATTTTATTTAAACAAGTTAATATTTTTATTCCATTCTAAAATTTCAAATTCTATTTTAAAAATAGAATTTTCCTGTTAATCTCAAATATCCTTTTCAGGATATTTTTATAAATTAACACTTAGGCCAAGTGATATTTAAACACCAAACAACCAATTATTTATTTCAAGTTTTCTAACACATCATATATGACAGTATATATGCAAACAAATAAATAAACAGATAATATATTTTTGAGGAATCCAGTTGGATTCCTCCAACCTGTTTTCCTGCATCCACAGACGTTAGCACATAAATAATACCCATCCTGTTTCGAGGCAGGATATCGCAGTATAGAAGGTCATCCACTATCATAGCGTGGGGCGTATAGGGTAATCATCCGCTAATGGTACCGCGGGCATCCGCTAATGAGACTGCGGGAATCCAACCACCAAACCAATATATATATATATAATAGTCACCCTAAATAACTAATATATTTAAAACAACCAGAAAGCATTCAAACAAGCAACAAACAATTATTTTTAACGAATAAAAATAATTCTAAATAAAAGGTGAGTGAGATTTACTCACCAGGGCTTTTATTTGCGATCCATTCTGATTTTAAATTCTTAAATGCTGAATTATGTATCCCTGAGCAATGCCTTTCTCGACTGATTCCACTCGATAATATCTTGTATATATTTAATGAAATATTCCTTAGTTAGTAAAATTTTACGAATATGGATTAAACTAATTTAATCCTAACTGACATGCCAATACAATCCTAACTGATATACTGATTTATTTCTAACCATTTTACTAATAAAATTCTAACCTTTTCACTTATTAAAATTCTAACTTTTTTTCACTAATTAAAATTCTAACTTTTGCGATTTGTTTATAAAAATTTATTTACTTAAATAAATAAATAACGAAATTAAATCCATTTTTAAATCTCTAACTCCTTCCTTTAACAAAGTATGGCCTCTACGCCCAGTTAATATTTTCGACGGCTGATACAAAAATCCCCATCTTTTCCTCCTCCAGTTCATGAAGAGCTGAACCCCTTCCACTTATTTTAATCGCAAATTCCCATCACCAGACAAACCGAGCACCCCCACAAAGCCTCACTCCTATTTGTCCAAAACCGCATATCCAAAATTGGCTACAGTTCCACACATTTGACCCTTTCACTGGATCGCAAATCCTCTAATCGAACACCTCCATTTCCCTCAGGCATACACGAAATCGAACTACAATTCGAGTTAGTACGTTGAGCTTCACCTCATCGCAGCCCCTCGCCAATCACTAGAACCCACGCAACCCATCGTCGATGTCTCCTCCTTCGATCTCCTCATAAATCGCTACAGTCCCCCACTTCCTTGTCGCAAGTGAGCGCTTCAGCGATGGCTCGAGCTTCAGATTATTGCGATGCTGGCTTGGATCGAGATTTCAATCTCGATTTGGAATTTAGGGCAGTAGGAAATTTTGGTATGAAAGGATAGAAGAGGAGTATGTCGTGATTTTTATAGAGAGGAGAGACTTAACGATTAAGGAATTTAAGGTAGGTTTTTACCGGGTAGGGTTTATCTGAGGTAGGTTAATTAACTTGATTTGATGTAGTGCTTATCCACTTATATTTAAAATAATATAATTCGGGGTTCCTTAATTTAAACCACGAACCGCTATTTTAACGTAACCACTGTTGTTTTAACAGTGTAACACTATTCTGAACTAACTGACTATATTTTGATATTTAATTTGAATGTAAATATAAATAACCAGAATAAACTAATACAATATAATTTAAATTCAAAAACAAATAATTTCCTTGATAATAAATTATTATTATTATCGTTTAAATTCAAATAAAAATTCATATTAACTATTTAAATCATTTTTGACTCCATTTTAAATTCAAATTGAATTACTTAAGATCCTCGTATTTCGATAATTATATCGATAATTCAATATAAAAATCGATTAATATTACCAGCTCAATAATAAAAAAATATTAAATATTTAAAATAAATCGACCAGAAAATCTGGGTCGTTACATTATCGTACAATTCATTTTGTTATATTCTCTTACAACTGCAAACACATTATTAATTATATTTAATTTATCATTTAGTTACAAAATATAAATAAATAAAATTATATATATTGGTACATAATTTCTTCAGATCTTGGGATGGACTGGGTCTATCCTGACTCGTACAGGATCCGGGTACGGAGTAAAATTATAGACCCGCATGGGGTCTACGGGGCGGGCATGGGACGAAGTTGAAAAATCTCGGAGCAGGTCTGAGGCATAAAAAATCCGCCCATCTCATTGTCATCCCTACTCAAAACATATAGACTAAAAATTACTTAAAATGAAACATCATTATATTTTACGATTAGTTACTCCCGATTGCGACCATTTTTAATAACAATCACATAATAATTTATTTATTGATTTTCTTATTATATACTTAATATTAGTTATATAAAAGCATAAAAAAGTATTTGAAAAAAAATCAACACTGTTATTATGAACAAGATTGATTACAAAGCTTATATATATAATAAATTTCATGATTATTGTTATAC
Organism: Allium sativum; assembly: GCA_030737875.1. Classification (NCBI taxonomy): domain Eukaryota; kingdom Viridiplantae; phylum Streptophyta; class Magnoliopsida; order Asparagales; family Amaryllidaceae; genus Allium; species Allium sativum. The sequence goes on along the minus strand of CM060919.1, from coordinate 654,883,871 downwards.
GTATAATAAATTACATAATTAACTCTATAGCATACTAGTAACTCTTTCAGCTCAAAACTGGCTCATAAGATGTGACCTCGTCACAAATAACAAAGTTTTGTCCCCTTGGCAAAACACTCAACTATGTCAAAGTAACATCAGCCAATAACGAGACTGAGTTTGTTCACACTTTTTATAAAGTGTGAACAAAACACTCGGTTCATATTGGAGGAATTCGAGGAGGAGGGGGGGTCTATATGTGATCCACCAAATTCCTTCAATAGGAGGAAAGTGTTATGTTCACACTTCAAAAAAAATGTGAACAAAATCACGTTCGCCAATAATTGGGTCGATCTTAAATGCTAATTGCCGAACATATTTAAACTCCATGTCAGACCCACGAAACTAAGTTACCTAGTGCATTGAACTAACTTAATTCAACTGCAAGTATATTTCCCTATCTATTTGATTGTCTGCCATGGATTTTAAATCCAAACCCCAGTAGCCTAAAGATAAAATTTTAGTATTTCCATCTATGATTAAAGAACACTTGGTAAACCTACATATGATTTTGCATGCATGGAAACCAACACTTATAACAAAATCCATCACAAAGAAAAGGGCAAAAAAAGAATGTATCACCTAGGGCTGTTATGGTAATGGTTGTCATTACCATTTGCTAAACACCGTTACCATACCGCTTTTACTGATAAGTCAAAATTGTTTACCATAACTGGTCGACTGGTCTACCGAAGATTAGTATAACGATAATTTGCTAATAATTACATTGGCATTGATAAATTACCGTTTGCCAACAAAGTTTGTATCTCAATATGTTGTTTATACACATTGCATCTTTATTATATGCAATGTTAGTTAATAAAATAAATAAATGAGAATGAAAATATGCACCCTTGGAATTATTTCACCTTATTATTGAACTAAATTTAATTATTTATTTGGTTCTAAATGCATGCTATAAAGCATGTCAAATGAATATACATATGTTTTAAATTAATAAGTAAAATTACAGTTGTCCTTGGTATTAAAGAAAAATTGTCGATAATTTATTGTTAAAAATGGTAAATTTACCGTTACCATACCGTTTTAACTGGTATAACGATTTCAATCAAAAATGATTGCCAATCGACTGGTAATTGTATGTTAATGGTATGGTAATGGTAAATTTAACGTTACCTTATAACCTGTTCATACACATACATGAGGCAAACTAGGAAATGTTTACATTGCTAAAGCACACAGAAAAACCTATGCTATGACTTGGGGGGTAAAATATCATCTAAAACATATTTCATAAAATAAAATCAAAACTACCGTTGTTAAAAATTCCTGCAAATGTATGCCCATTTGCTACTGTTCAGCTTCTGAATTTGCCAAAAAAGGAGGCATTTTTACATAGCTATAAACTGGGGGGTTATATCCCAATAATGACAACTATGTGCACTTTGATCCTAAGATGAAATAAAAGACCGGTTAGCGTTTGGCGATGTAGAATGAGCATCAAATTAATACGCCGTAAAATAAATGAAACTTCTCACCAAACTGAAATTGTGTCCTATATAATCCTATTGACTATAAACATATACCCTACTGACATGGTGTACAAATTTAGCAAACAACCGTGTAATCGTAACATGTTCAGAATGTTGAAACCACTAAAAAAACCACTAAGAATATAACAAGAGTTAGAAATTAGACATAAAAGAAAAAGGGGAGTTACATCATCTCCTGGAGATGAAGGGGTCACTTGCAGTATCCAACCTGGTTTCAGCTGAACTGGCACTATAAGAGGCCAACATTTCTCTCTGAAAAACATAAATATTTTCAAAAATTCTAGTTATGATATTATTTCAAAAGGCCATGAAATATTCAGTTCATATAATACAGAAGGCTTGGTGTACTCACATGTTCTCCACAACTAGGGCTTGTTCGATTGATTGAAAGATTTCTCATGTCCTGCAGTACCTGTAAGAACAACAAGTGATACAAATAACATGTAGCTGTGTAAGTCTATTTGTCACTACAACATACTTCAATTAACATGCCATTAAACCAGATTAAATCATTATTCAGAAACACAATTATCAGATGATGCTATTACACAAATGTCCAAGGTAAGACGACAAATATCGACCAAAAAAAAAAGTTACTAGAACGGCAGGAATTGCAATGAGTGGGGGAAAGCAAGTACAATCGATAAATACAAATGAATATATTATGGAAGACAAATTTTCATTTTTGGCCTATCAGGTAAACTTATTTAAGTTTAGGCATATCCGAAAACCAATTATAGAGATAACCATGTCTTATCACATTGAAGTTGACTATCTGGTATTTCATGAGTGTACCAAGCATATTGAAGTTAACAGCCACGTCGTACGTGATACTATTCAAGACGGTCTTATCGCTCCCTCTCATGTTCCTACCACTGAACAGCTAGCAGATGTTTTTACCAAAGCTTTGAGTAAACAACAGTTTGATTACCTTCTAGGCATGTTGGGCATATGTAACACTCATGCTCCAACTTGAGGGGGTATTAGAAAATCACTAGGGGTGTTACGGTTACGACAACCGTCATTTTTGCCTCTAACCATAACCGCAATCGTTGTTGACGGTCAGCAAATTTTATAACCGTTACCGTAACCATCTAACCGTTACCGCAACCATTACCATAAATTTAGATTGTTATCCATAAATAATTCAAGTTCTAACGTTTTTTCATAAGAATTAATTTGTTTATCTATGAAACAAACCATCCATGTGCATGTTGTCTATAAATTAAAGCGTATATAATTTATACATATGTTATTTCCCTAGCTTAAGTTGTTAAAAAACACATATTTTCGTATGAAATACTACAAAAAAATCATGTGCGGTTGGTATGGTTTACCGCGGTTATCAAAATCCTCAGCCGTTACCGCAGTAGATGGTAACGGTGTATACGGTTGGTGCGGTTTGGCGGTTGAACGGTCCAACCGTAACAACCCTAAAAATCACGGATATTATGTGATATGGTCAACTAATGGTGATTAAAAAATCAGTGAAGTTTAGGGATGTAATTTGCAGCTTTCATATTTATGTGATTTGTTGACAAAATCAAGTTTAAAGATGTAATTTGTAGTTTTCATATTTATGTGATTTGTTGACAAAGTCAAGTTTAGGGATGTAATTTGTAGTTTTCATATTTATGTGATTTGTTGACGAAATCAAATTTAGAAATGTAATTTGTAGTTTTCCTATTTAAGTGATTTATTGACAAAATCAGAATGAGACGTTGTGTATATATGGCTTCTGCTAATAAATGAAAAGATAAGACTTTTAGCCTAAGAAATATCAATTTTTGCCTCTTTCACTGTTCAGCATTTTTGTAGTTGCATATTTTAGAAACACGCAAGCACAAATTTTTGTTTCTAAAATAAAATAAAATAGACGTTTTGCGCACTTTGAAAATGCACAAATACAAAATGCTTTAAAGTGAACAATGTGTGTGTTTCCATGAGAAGTTTCGGATGAGGCTTAAAATTAAAATAAAGTGTTTTTCTTAGGTCTGAAATGAAATTTCAGTCTATTATAGATGGTAGCCAAATGGTGTTAACGTATGCAAAAGATACAAGATGACGCATTGATGAGGTGAGGAAATAATAAGATCAGGAAATAATATTTACACTGAAAGAATGAGACAAGAAAAACTTAACTAGCATGTGAAGTATAAAAATTAATACTAGGGCGTTAAATTTAACAAAAAAAAGGTGATGATAATGGAAAACTATGGACAATGAAAATTCATGTGTTGGCCCCAAGTAAAATGGATAAAAAGAGCCACAAAGAAGCAGCAGCTGCTGCTGATGATGATGATTATAAGGCCTACAGAATATTATCCTAATATTGTATGCATGATTGTTTACCGTTACACTATGTAACACTATAATATATTTTATTAGGTAATATTTTATTTCATATAGTTTATTAAGGGATAGTCTAAGCTACTAGGGTAACAGCTGAAGAAATATATAGCTGTAGTAAAAAAAATTATATGACAAACATGTAGAAATGCAAGTTAGGATGCTAACACATACCCTAGTATCAAATATTGTGTAATTCACTAATATATTTTATACAATCCGTTAGGTAACAGTGTATTTTTATATACTTTGTCAGGGTAATAGCTGAAAAGAAAAAAGTTACAGCGCAGTAAAACAATGGTACGACAAACATGCAGGAATATAAGTTAGGATGCTGATACATACCAAACCAATGTCGACAGCTGCATCCATTTCCTTCAACTTCTGCAAATGGCCACTTGAGTTTGGATCAAAAATACTTCCGATGGAGTTGTAGACTAGGGCAACAGCTAGCTTATCTTCATTACGAATTCCACAAGAAAAAGGTAGAATTGAGGAGTATAAAACCGAGTAAGGACAACAAAAGTCAATGCAAAAAATTTATGCATCGGAGCAAAGGAAATGAATGGAACAAATACTAGATGCTTCTTTCAAATTAAAGATAATATATTTTGCATGTAGTCTACCAATATTATGGCTGAATATCAGTTTGCAACTGAAAATAATCAAACACTCCCTTTGTTTATTCATGGATGACTATAAGGAGAGTTCGCTGCATTCTGAATAAAGCATGACATGACATAATACGGTGCCATTGATATTAGCTTGAACCAAAATTTAACAGAGATAAAGAGAACTTTGCAGTTAATAGTAAGGGGGACGTGAACTAAGCAAATATGTTTTGCAAAATATTATGACATGATGATATAAGGTTCATATGAAACATTCTCTGCAAGTTTACATTTCGATAGGATGAGAAACTATACATGTTTTTACTACCTGCATTTTTATTTTATAGCTTATATGCACTTTTGAAAAGTGCGAAATATACCTACTTTACATGTTTTTACTATTACATATGTGGATTCTATTTTTTTGTATATTGAGTATTCATTCATCATTACATTACAACATTTTGCAAACCACGGAAATTTTACTTTTTAAAGTTAGTTGGTAAATTGCATAAAACTTGCTAGTTTATTTCATAATTAATAGAAACGCGAATAATGTTTTGTATATCTTTAACGCACAATGTTTCGACAACAACAACAACAACTAAGCCATAAATCTCAAACAAGTTGGGGTTGGCTAGATATATATAAAAAAAAAGTTAAAATTTTCCGTAAAAGTAAAATAAAGGTTTTAAAAAAACGAAGATTAAAAACTTTCGTAAAAGCAAAATAAAGGTTTTTTTTTTCAAAAAGAAATATAAGGTTCTGGTACATGGATTGCTAACTTCCATGCACTCCTATTCAAAGTCAGCTCTTCAGATATATTCCAATTCCCTAAGTCTTTTTTTACTATCTCCTCTCATGTCATTTTAGGTCGGCCCCTACCTTTTCTTGGGCCTTCGGCACGGCCTATAATTCTAACGCGCACTGGTGCATCGTGCGCTCTTCGTTGGAGATGTCTGAACCATCTCTAGCGGTGTTGGACTAACTTCTCTTCAACATGTGCAACTCCAAGTTTGTCCCGAATATCATCATTCTTAATCCGATCCCCTTTGATATGTCCTAAGCTCCAACGCAACATACGCATCTCTGCTACACTTATTTTCTGAACGTGTTTCCTTTTAGTAGGCTAACATTCTGCACCATATAATATTGCCGGTCTGATTGCTATTCTATAAAATTTTCCTTTAAGCTGCTGAGGAATCTTCTTATCACAGAGAATTCTAGATGCAACTGGCCTTTCACCCATCATGCTTGAACTCTAAAACTAACATCCCTATCATTCTCCCTATCAAATTGCAACATAGTTCCTATTTATCGAAAGGATTCTTTCTTGAGTACAACTTGACTGACCAGGGTGACATCTCTATCATCTGACCTGACACCGCTGAACTCACACTTCATATACTCCGTTTTAGTTTTGCTAATCCTGAAACCCTTCGATTTCAAGGTCTCCCTCCACAACTCCAGTTGTCTATTAACCCCAATTCTACTTTCATCAATCAGCACAATATCATCAGCAAAGAGCATACCCAAGGAATCTCCCCTTGTATAGCTTTTGTGATTTCATCCATTACTAAAGCAAATATATAGAAGCTCAAAGCCGAACGTTGATGTAATCATATGGTAATGGGAAAGTCACTAGTCTCACCATCGCATGTCCTGACACTAGTCACAACCCACTCGTACATATCCTTGATAAGGGTAATGCACTTTGATGACACCATCTTCCTTTCTAGCGCTCATCACATAACCTTCCTCGGTACTCTGTCATAAGCTTTCTCCAAATCGATAAAAACCATGAGATGATCTTTCTTTTACTCCCTGTATCTCTCCAGAAGTTTCCTAATCAAGAAAATCACCTTAGTAGTTGACCTTCCAAGCATGAAATCAAATTGATTTTTAGAGACAATTGTCAACCTCCTCAAACGTTGTTCGCAAACTCTCTCACAAAACTTCATTGTATGACTCAAAAGCTTAACTCTTCTGTAGTTTGTGCAACTTTGAATATCTCATTTATTCCTGAAGACTGAAACTAAAATGCTTCTCCTCCACTCATCTGGCATCTTGTTTGAGTTGAAAATATTATTAAACAACTTAGTCAGCCAGGTTATCTATGCATCGCCAAAGCATCTCCACACCTCAATAGGAATGTCATCAAGCCCTACCGACTTTCCTGTTTTCATCCATCTCAACGCCCCCTTTACCTCATCCTCTTGAATTCTCCGAATGAAATGTCTATCGGTGATGCCGGCAGAGTCTTCTAACTCGATCGGGGAGTTACCACTTTCTTCGTTGAAAAGTCTATGAAGTATGCACTCCGTCTATTTTCTATCTTGTCGTCCTTCACCAAAAGCATATCGTTCTCGTCCTTAATGCATTTAACATGGTTGAAGTCTCTTGTCCTCTTTTCTCATAGTTTGGTTATTCTGTAGATGTCTCTTTCACCCACCTTCGTACTCAGCCTTTGATACAAATCCCCATACGCTCGACCCCTTGCTTCACTCACCGCTCTCTTTGCAGTCTTATTTACCACTTTGTACTTTTGTATTTTGTCCTCGCTCCTATGATGGTGCATGCATTTGTAGCATTTCTTCTTCTCTTTGAAGCCTTTTGCACCTCATCGCTCCACCACCATGAATCCTTGGGTTCTCGCTTATTTTCTCTTGTTTTCTCAAACACCTCAGTAGCAACTCTCCTAATGCAAGTTGTCATCTCATTCCACATGACATTTGTTTCTACTTCCACGTTGCATGCCCCTCCTCCCATCAGTCTATCTTTAAATACCCGTAATTCATCTCCTTTGAGTTTCCACCATCTCGTCCTACTAATCTGCTTTTTCTTATCCTTCACCGCTCGAAGATGAAACACGCAAACCAAGAGCTGATGTTGTGAGACGACACATTCTCCAGGTATGACCTTGCAATCAATACAATCTCGTTTACTATCCCTTCTAGTTAGGACAAAGTCAATCCGCCTAGAATGTTGTCTACTACTGAAGATGATCAGATGTGATTCTCCATTTTTAAAGAAGGTATTAGCAATCATGAGATCAAAAAACAAAGCGAAATTCAAAATTTCTTCACCCTCCTGGTTCCTACTGCCAAAACCACCATGTATTCTCTCAAATCCGCCGCTAGATGAACCAACATGACCATTGAAGTCTCCTCCTATAAAAAGTTTCTTGCTATTAGGCACATCTCTAACCATGACATCCAAGTCTTCCCAGAACTTCCTCTTGGCTTCTTCACTTAGGCCAATCTGTGAGGCATATGTACTAATGACATTCAAAACTGCATTACCAACTAATAGCTTAACTAGGATGATCATGTCCCTTTGTCTTCCGATGTCAACCACTTCGCTCTTAAGGTTATTGTCAATCAATATGCCTATCTTGTTCTTGTTACGTACTTCTCCCGTGTACCACAATTTAAAGCCAGTGTTCTCCACCTCCCTCGCCTTCTGTCGTGTCCATTTAGTCTCTTGAACATGTTTGGACTAAAAGTTCTAATTAATTTTATAAAATTCATCAACTTTTTATTTTCAAATTATATTTCGAATACATTATGGAAAAGTGCCTATGTATGCACTTTGCATATTTTTATTTTGAACAACGACAATTTCCATCATTAATGTATACGATGTCATTTTCTTAACTGTTGTTGCAGTGAAAAATTTGTAATAAATTTTATTCTTATAAAAGATTATACTAGTACAAAGAAGAGTACAAAGAAGCATATCTACATGAGTAATAACAGTTTAATATATTAGTAAGGACACAACTGAAACCAGTTCCAACTTAGTGTGAATCCGGAAATACAAAAACTATACATCAGCTTTCTCAGTATCGAAGTGGTTATTCATGTCAAAAATAAGAGGAAGAAACTGAACTTTACCTGGCACGGGTAGGACATGACTCCTTTGAACGCTTGTTTTGCAAATAGGCGATGGGCTGGTAGAATTGCTAGTGCAACCATAACAATTGTCGACCATCCTTCCAACAGGAGACATTATATTTTCTACATAAAATAAGTCACTTTATAATGAACAAAAACAAATTACATGTTTCTTTAACAAACTGATTATCGAACCCTTATTCTTCAAATTCAAGCAAAACCTGACACAATGGCATTAAACTTCCCCAGATACAAGCATGGTTACCACAAGTCTATACGAGTTTGAGACACAAAATATCTTTTGGTTTGAACTCCGCAATGTCATTTCATCTGTGGCTCAATTTCCTTTAATTTCGTTATTACTAATCCTCTTGTGCAATGCATGTGTTTGTATCCATTATCAAAATGTAGATGCTTATCTATTTTGTCAAAGGACACACATACGCACCCTTCATGTGTATGCTTAAATACAAGATAGAAGCATTTTATGTCTATTATTGATGTTGGTTAACAATAAGTCAGGGACAAATAAATCATATACCATATGTCCTTACTTTTGCTTTCGTGTAAAGGGATTGTAATCGCATTTTTTTTTCTCCTTTATTATTGTAAAACTATCACCCATTTGAACTGTGGGTGAAACACCCCACCTCCGTTAGAGTCACTCTCAAAGGGAATGCCCTAATTTTTGGTGGAGGTTTATAAGTATAAGTCACAGATATACAAGACAGATATAAGAACACATATTTGTAAACAGCGGAAAAACAACAACTTTTATTTCATAGAAGCAAATACGTGTTACAACAACATCACCATAATTGTCTTACATCTTTTCCAAAAACATAACACTTTCATAATCTGTCTTGATTACATTATTTAAAGAAGCATAAAGAAAACATAGATAAGACTGCAAAAGCCCCATAGTGGTTGTCCAAAGCCATAGTTCAAAAAGGAAAGGTCCAAGCAATACATTTCTCCTCTTCAAGCTGGATGTTAAGGCTGGTCAAGCTGCAGTGTTCCCTCCCTATGGACCTGGGGGGGGGGAACGGAAGAAAAGAAGACGAAAGAAAAGTAGAGTCAGACATAAAGCCTGAGTAAGTCTAGTACTATTCTGTCTATGAATAAAGAACTGGGTATGATGAGTATAAACAAGAAGTGGGAAAGCACTATAACTTGGTTAAGTTGTCTAGGGTCGAATATACTATCGTACCCCATGTTAATCTCTGAACCCATATAAACTAGTTTCCAACTGGCACCCCATAATCAGGGTGATGTGATCCATTCTATGATGATCGGCTCCTACTCGCATAGTTACATGTGTCTTACGGCCCCCCGATGTTGTAGTTACCTATGCTGGTCCCACCATGGGGTGTATCAAGCCCCATGGCGGCGGCCCGACACAACCTTAGAATGCACAGGTATGCTACTGGTGCCCAGTGCTTTATTTTTCTGCACCGGAGTGTGTGCACGCCCGCACCCCGTTAGAACCTACACTGCTACACCACCGCCGTCGAATTGACCTCTTACAATCAGCCCAGTAATCGTGCCCCACCCTGCCTAGTTTCAGGGTATCCTGATACACCTTCTAGGGTTACTGCTGAAAAGGGTCCCCCGTTACTAGGTTTTCTATCTCTAGCCAACATGCTAAGTTGGTTAAGTGTTTTCTAACCTAACCCCCACCAGTCCGTTTAGTTTAGCATGTTCCATTTGAAGGAAATCTTGGATCGATTGCGCAGCGGAATAAACAGATTTACATTGATTGCAGCTTATAATTCTCGAATTCAAAGTGAATCTAAATTGTGTACCTTGTATATGAACTTTCAAATCGATGGATCTGATCTCGATTTCAATTGCAGATCTGAACAGGGTTGCTTTGACCGAATCGAAATTAGCGTCTGAAATCAAACGCCTCTATCGGAAGTCCACCAACGATGCTTTCAATCAAATTGAGGAAGGAAGAATTAGTACTAGCTAAATTTTGGGATTTAGGGTTTCTTAGGAATTCGGTTAAAAAAAAATTAATTAGGTAAAGGTCCGACCTTTCCTTTTTATAATAGTTAGAACCGACTTTTCTTATCTTCATAAGACCCGTTCATCCCTTTTAAATAGAAGAATTAGTCATAACTCTTTCATTCAAATATCCTTACCTTTTGCAACGCTTGTAAGTGTGACCCTATAGGCTATTACAGCGTTGGCAACAGTTTAAATAATTTTAGACTGTAAACAATGAGCGGCGTCTAGTAACACATCATTGTTACCCAAGCTATAATAGTAATGATTCAATACAACCTGTTGTGAATAGTGTGTCAATATAATTTAATCCTTTTAACCGTTATATCCTAGATTAAACTGAAGGCATGGATCGTATCATCCTCTTTATAATTTAATCTGTTTTCTTGATCAATGAGTAGACTGTACAGAACAAATCGATATTTGAGCACGGCCATGCATTTCACAGTCTCACTCAATCAAGAGGCCCAAGGATATCACTACGAATATATCGTAGGGTTAAATTCCATCTAGATCATTCATAATTTATATTCGATTCTAGATATATCCAATAATCACCGTTATCATTACTCTGTTACGAAATAACTTTAGATGATATCAAAACATAAATATCCTCGAATAAAATTATAATGATTTTAGGTCTGAGGACCATTATATCACTATCACTATGAGAACAACTTATGACACTGTTGATTACATTCCATGTAGTTATCTCACGGTGGGTCAGCCCAATACGCTATTCTCTAATACGTATTTATATCTTGACTTTAATATCACGTATATTAATGATCAATGAGATGTGATCATCAGTCAATCAATATACTAGTCTCAGTGCTTTATTGTTGTCCTGTGTAAACAATAAAACTCGACTAGGGACATTTAAGAATTACAATACTTGACATATCATATAATCTCAAGTTCAGTCTTACTTGAACTATATAATCCTGTATTATTATTCTAAGGACTTCTATTATATAAATATTTATTCTACGCAGTAAATAAAATAACAGAACATTTTATTCCAAACAAAACATAACAATAACAATGTCATTATTATTCACATCTAACATATTGCCTCTAGGGCACAAACTCTAACAATCTCCCACTTGCACTAGAGCCAATCACACATGTATCGAATACCCATGAAACTAGTGTGACTATCATTCTTTTGCTGCGACAAAGCTTTAGTCAATGGGTCTGCAACATTATTATCCGTTAGGACTTTGCAGATATGTATGTCTCCTCTGTCAACAATTTCACGGATGAGATGGTATCGCCGAAGTATGTGTTTGGATCGTTGATGTGATCTAGGTTCCTTAGCCTGAGCAATGGCCCCGTTGTTGTCACAATAAAGATCTATTGGATCAACAATGGATGGAACAACAGAAAGTTCAGAGATGAACTTCTTAATCCAAACAGCTTCCTTAGCAGCTTCTGAAGCAGCAATGTATTCAGCTTCCATGGTCGAATCAGCGACTGTTTCTTGCTTTGAACTTTTCCAGCTAACAGCAGCACCATTCAGGAAAAACACATAACCCGACTGTGACTTGAAGTCATCTTTATCAGTCTGGAAACTAGCGTCTGTGTAACCTTTTACCATTAATTCCTCTTCGCCTCCATATATCAAGAATGAGTCTTTAGTCCTTTTCAGGTACTTAAGAATGTTCTTGACGGCTGTCCAATGACTTTCACCTGGATCTGATTGGAATCTACTTGTCATACTTAAAGCATACGAGACATCTGGACGAGTACACAACATTGCATACATGATTGATCCAATTGCCGAGGCATAAGGGATCATCTTCATGCGTTCCTTATCATCTGATGACTTAGGACATTGAGATCTAGAAAGTGATGTACCATGTGATATGGGTACATATCCTTTCTTTGCCTCTTGCATGCCAAATCTTTTTAGCACTTTATCAATGTATGTACTCTGACTTAGGCCTATTAACTTTCTTGATCTATCTCTATAGATCTTAATTCCTAAAATATAGGATGCCTCGCCTAAGTCTTTCATTGAGAAACTTTTTCCCAACCATGTCTTTATCGCTTGTAATGAATCAACATTATTCCCAATAAGCAATATGTCATCCACATATAATATTAGGAATATAATGTTACTCCCACTAATTTTCTTATATACACAAGGTTCATCTTCGTTCTTAGTGAAGCCAAACTTTTTGACTGTTTCATCAAAACGAAGATTCCAACTTCGAGATGCTTGTTTCAATCCATATATGGATCGTTGCAGCTTACATACTTTTCCAGCTTCCTTTGGATTGACAAAACCTTCAGGCTGTGTCATGTACACATCCTCGATAAGATTCCCATTAAGGAATGCGGTTTTGACATCCATCTGCCAGATTTCGTAATCGTAAAAGGCTGCAATTGCAAGCATAATCCTAATGGACTTAACCATTGCCACTGGGGAGAAGGTTTCATCATAATCAACACCTTGAACTTGTTTGAAACCTTTTGCCACCAATCGGCCTTTATAGGTTTGTACTTTACCATCCATGTCGGTTTTCTTCTTGAAAACCCATTTACACCCGATTGGTTTTACCCCATCAGGTGGATCAACCAGAGTCCATACTTGGTTGGTATACATGGAATTCATTTCAGATTTCATGGCTTCAAGCCATTTCTCAGATTCTGGCCCATTCATAGCATCTTGGTAAGTATTGGGCTCATCTTGATCTATGAGTATTACGTCTCCTGTTTGAGTTACTAGATATCCAATATATCTATCGGGCTCATGACGTATTCTACCAGATCTACGAATGTCTTGTGTAATTTGAGCATCTTCAGTTTCCGCAACAGTTTGTGGTTCTTGCTCAATTTCTAGATTAGGTTCAATATCATCTTGTGGTTCTCGAATTTCATCGAGTTCTACTTTATTTCCATTAGAATTTTTAAAGACTAGTTCCTTTTCCATGAAAACACCAAATCGAGCAATAAACACTTTATTCTCAGATGGTTTGTAGAAATAATATCCTTTTGTTTCCTTTGGATATCCCACAAAATAACATTTATCTGATTTGGGTCTGAGCTTGTCAGAAATGAGACGTTTAACATAAGCCTCACATCCCCAAATCTTCATAAAAGAGACAACGGGATTTCTCCCAGTCCATATCTGATATGGTGTCTTTTGAACCATTTTAGTGGGTACTCTATTAAGTATGAATGCAGCTGTTTCAAGGGCATGACCCCAAAAACTTATTGGAAGATCTGTATGACTCATCATCGATCGTACCATATCTAATAAGGTGCGATTTCTCCTTTCTGAAACACCATTCCATTGTGGTGTCCCTGGCGGAGTGAGTTGTGATACAATTCCACATTCTTTCAGATAGTCATTAAACTCTTGGCTTAAATATTCTCCTCCCCGATCTGTTCGAAGAGTTTTTATATTCTTACCAAGTTGATTTTGAACTTCATTCTTGAATTCTTTGAACTTTTCAAAGGATTCGGATTTGTGTTTCATAAGATACACATATCCATATCTACTGAAATCATCAGTAAATGTAATGAAGTAATAAAACCCGCCTCTAGCCGATGTGCTCATTGGACCACATACATCACTATGTATAAGTTCCAATACATCTTTAGCCCGTTCACCGTGTTTAGTAAAAGGAGTTTTTGTCATCTTGCCTAATAAACAAGATTCACATTGTTCAAATGATTCTAAATCAAATGAATTCAAAATTCCATCTTTATGGAGCTTTGATATGCGTTTCTCGTTTATATGGCCTAGACGACAGTGCCAAAGGTACGTTGGATTTAAATCATTTGATTTAATCCTTTTGGTATTAATGTTATAAACTGGCATATCAAAATTAAGAACATAGAGACCATTAACTAACTGTGCACTTCCATAAAATATCTCGTTCAAATAAAATAAACAGCATCTGTCCTTTATTATAAACGAAAATCCTAACTTGTCCAAACAAGAAACAGAAATAATATTTGTTTTGATTGAAGGCACAAAATAACAATCTTCTAATTTTAAAACTAATCCAGTTGGCAAGGACAAGTGGCAGCTTCCTATGGCTAATGCGGCAACTTTTGCTCCATTCCCCACACGTAAGTCCACTTCCCCTTCTGCCAAGTCTCTACTCTTTTGCATTTCCTGCAAATTGACACAGATATGTGATCCACATCCAGTATCTAATACCCATGATGTTGAAGTAGATAAATTGACATATATAACATTTATACCTGAATTAGGCGAAGTCAAACTTCCCTTCTTCTTCTTTAGTTCTTCCAAATAAGCATAACAGTTACGTTTCCAGTGGCCTGGCTTTCCGCAGTGGTGACAATCACCTTCTTTGGGAACCCCTCCTTTAGGCTTTGAACCCCTTTTGAAATTGGTCTTATTAGCAGTCTTCTTAAGCTGCTTTTTCTTATTCTTGCCCTTCCCTTTGGGTTTAGCAGTCTCGTTTTGTACCATCATCATGGCACCCGGTTCTGCCTTTTTCATGTTATTCTCAGCAGTTCTCAACATGCTCAATAACTCAGTCAAGGGCTTCTCAATTTCATTCATGAGATAGGTCATGATAAATTGAGAATACTTACTATTTAATGATTGGAGCACAAGATCAGTTTGAGCTTCCGGTGTCAAAGGAAACCCTAACCTCTCGAGATACTCTATATAACCAATCATCTTCAGTACGTGTGGACCAACGGGCTCTTTTTCACCCATCTTGCAGTGATACAGTGCTTTGCTCGTGTCATACCTCTCTTGACGAGCATGCCCTTCGAACAACTTCTTAAGGTGTTCGATCATATCATAAGCATCCATGAACTCGTGTTGCTTCTGAAGCACCGGATTCATGGTTGCCAGCATAAGACAGCTAACATCAAGAGCATCGTCTTGATGTTTCTTATGAGCATTAATCTCTGCACGGGGTGCAGTACTTGGTGGTGCCTCTGGAACAGGCCCATCAAGTACATACAACTTCCTTTCTTGCTTGAGGACAATCCTCAAGTTACGGTGCCAGTCTAGGAAATTTATTCCATTCAGTTTTTCTTTTTCAAGAACAGACCTAAGAGATAGATTATTATTGGTGTTGCTTGCCATTTAGTATCTACAGGAGATAATAAAATAATGATTAATAATTTTGACAATCAAAATGATAACAATCACTGTTATTTAAATACAAATGTAAAAATGAAATAAATGCGCTCCCACTCAAATCAACATCCCTATATTTTAATATATATATCAGTATATGTATATTAAGGTGTTCCAAGATCCATATCTGATCATGTTTTGACTCTGCTTTGGCAAATCCCCAAAACATAATCTTTTAGGTAGGCATCTTATGCCAATTATATCGCATATATAATTCTTGGATCGCATGTTGAACATTTTGTTCAGTATTATTCATTTGCTCAAAATCCAGAATAAATCATGCTGTTTGTCTCTAAGCCATAATCTTATTATGCAGCTTAGTTAAGTCTGACCCAATAATACAGTTCAAGTATCACTTTTTACTCCGTCGCATATAACCAAAATAAAAGAATGCACAATGCTTTGGCATTACCTATATCCAGTGATTTTGGACATTGATGAGTGTATTATTGGAAGACGTCACCTAGACTTAATATAAACAATAGTTTTATATGGGATTTCAAACTTAAATTGGCAAACCATGTTATTCATACATTTACAAGCATTTTAAATTAACAATTTTAATTCCCTATAATAATAATTAAAAGGATATTAAAACTTTTAAAATTATGGTAATATAAGTGGTTATAAAATAATTTGAAAATTGTTGCTTTAAACATTTTAAAACACAAATTTCAATTAGCCATAACAAATTAAAAAGGTTAAAATAAAATATTTGTTATGAACATTTCAGAACAAACCTTTTATATTAATATTATTCATCCGAGTTGTGCTTTATAATATATGAAACTAATTCATAAATATACAGAGTACGTTAAGATGAACACGGTTTTGGTTTTCAAACCAATGCTTTTGTATACATAGTTAACCAGAATCATGTTATTGATCAACACAGCACAATTAGTTAAAAGGGGATTGAAACCATGTTTTGCAGCGTCCCATTTCATTAATCTAAGATGGATGATGATTGAACTAACTGTATACAGTATTCACAAATCAAATATTGCACAACTTATATCTGAAAACCATTACAGAGTAACGCATTTTGTATATAAAACGGATATCATAAACTGATTCACTCATACATATAACCAAATAGTCATACTGCATATAAATAAACAGTAGACAGATATATAAACAAACATATATCGGGCATATTCAGAATAAATTGGTATATGCAGTATTGCAGAAGAGTTTAAACTCCATGTGTCAAAACATATTAATCACCACTATTACAGATTGTAAACGCATACTTATAGAATACACTTGAATCCAGTTTGCAGATTCATCAAAAACAGTTCTGACTTTATCTTTGAAACTTATAGATCAGTTTGAAATGAGTCCAGATTAGTCATATTAGTACAATATCAAATAATGACTAATATATGATAGGTGTAAAAGATGTTCCAATATTATATATATTAACATGCGTAACACCATATGTATATATATATATCAATATATATATCTAGCATATTCTGAGCTCAAAACAATTTTAATTAGATCTGGATTTAACAAACACTCATAAGTTTAAATATGTGTAAGATAAAACAGATTGAAGATGACTTGCAAATCTGGGTTTAATATGAGTATCTATCATCAACCCCATGATATCCAATCACAGTTCATTATCAAGTATGCGAGAACTACAAATCTGTGTATTATAAATATCACTGAATATTATATATATATACATATCTAACTTATATACAGTGTTTAACGGCATTAACCTATGACCAGTTTATCAGTAAAGACAAGAATGATTCATAGGAATAAACCAGTATGCTAATTAGTATAAAAGCAAATGTTTGTAACTATCAAACAAGCAGAATGTCAATATCTGGGTGATATTACACAGTATATCTAGCAACTGATGAACTTGGATAAAATTTAATTACAGAGTCATCCTGCCATTTTAATGAAACAACATTACACATGATTACAGATCCTAAATTCAGTAATTTGGATCATTCATGTAATCAAGGTATTTGTCTCATTTAATTATCATGACAGATTGATCATAGTTGTTTGAAAAAGTAAACACATATCTAAATTATACACATAACACAGATCTGGATTTACACAATCATCCAAAGGATAGAAGATATGATTCCAGTAGTAATAACAAATACTGTTTTACTGTTTTAGATCAATCCAATAAACAGATCCAAACACATGCGAAAAATCATATTCAGATTATAATCTAAACAAGGTTTATTAGATCCAATCAAAGCGCAATAATCAGTACATATATATAACAGATTTACTCGAAATCGAACTGTATATATATTCATTATTGTAACAATTACAGAATGCATATTTATACAGAACTTCGATGTTCAAACAGAATTCATTTGTTCGGATTCAACATTTGATCCATTACAAATTTATAAATTCATACATCACGATCTGAAATTCATATTAGTGTTCGTAACACTATTAAGTTACATATGCACACGGAATCGAATTCCTAACTCAAACTCAACATTTGAATTCGATAAAAAACTGGCTCCGATACCAATGAAGGAAATCTTGGATCGATTACGCAGCGGAATAAACAGATTTACATTGATTGCAGCTTATAATTCTCGAATTCAAAGTGAATCTAAATTGTGTACCTTGTATATGAACTTTCAAATCGATGGATCTGATCTCGATTTCAATTGCAGATCTGAACAGGGTTGCTTTGACCGAATCGAAATTAGCGTCTGAAATCAAACGCCTCTATCGGAAGTCCACCAACGATGCTTTCAATCAAATTGAGGAAGGAAGAATTAGTACTAGC
Organism: Allium sativum; assembly: GCA_030737875.1. NCBI lineage: Eukaryota > Viridiplantae > Streptophyta > Magnoliopsida > Asparagales > Amaryllidaceae > Allium > Allium sativum. The sequence goes on along the minus strand of CM060919.1, from coordinate 654,865,530 downwards.
TAAATTTTGGGATTTAGGGTTTCTTAGGAATTCGGTTAAAAAAAAAATTAATTAGGTAAAGGTCCGACCTTTCCTTTTTATAATAGTTAGAACCGACTTTTCTTATCTTCATAAGACCCGTTCATCCCTTTTAAATAGAAGAATTAGTCATAACTCTTTCATTCAAATATCCTTACCTTTTGCAACGCTTGTAAGTGTGACCCTATAGGCTATTACAGCGTTGGCAACAGTTTAAATAATTTTAGACTGTAAACAATGAGCGGCGTCTAGTAACACATCATTGTTACCCAAGCTATAATAGTAATGATTCAATACAACCTGTTGTGAATAGTGTGTCAATATAATTTAATCCTTTTAACCGTTATATCCTAGATTAAACTGAAGGCATGGATCGTATCATCCTCTTTATAATTTAATCTGTTTTCTTGATCAATGAGTAGACTGTACAGAACAAATCGATATTTGAGCACGGCCATGCATTTCACAGTCTCACTCAATCAAGAGGCCCAAGGATATCACTACGAATATATCGTAGGGTTAAATTCCATCTAGATCATTCATAATTTATATTCGATTCTAGATATATCCAATAATCACCGTTATCATTACTCTGTTACGAAATAACTTTAGATGATATCAAAACATAAATATCCTCGAATAAAATTATAATGATTTTAGGTCTGAGGACCATTATATCACTATCACTATGAGAACAACTTATGACACTGTTGATTACATTCCATGTAGTTATCTCACGGTGGGTCAGCCCAATACGCTATTCTCTAATACGTATTTATATCTTGACTTTAATATCACGTATATTAATGATCAATGAGATGTGATCATCAGTCAATCAATATACTAGTCTCAGTGCTTTATTGTTGTCCTGTGTAAACAATAAAACTCGACTAGGGACATTTAAGAATTACAATACTTGACATATCATATAATCTCAAGTTCAGTCTTACTTGAACTATATAATCCTGTATTATTATTCTAAGGACTTCTATTATATAAATATTTATTCTACGCAGTAAATAAAATAACAGAACATTTTATTCCAAACAAAACATAACAATAACAATGTCATTATTATTCACATCTAACATATTGCCTCTAGGGCACAAACTCTAACACCATTTTGATTAAGTCTTTAGTTCACTTAATCCTAACAATCCTGACTCAGCCTTAATTGTCTTATTAAAGCCTTGACCTCTCACATTAGACAGGTGTTGTTGTGGCTGCCTGTTGCCGGTTGGTTCCGGGCAGTCTTACGCCACAACTCAGTCTAACCTCGGGTCCTTATTGGGCTCCATGTTTAACCTCCCACATTGGATAGGTATTGTTGTGACTACTGGACAGCCGGGCGGTTCCGGGCAGGTTTACATCACAACTCAATCCAACCTCGGGTTAAACACATCGTATGTTCTACATTCACATATTTTGTCTTTCTTCTTTATTTTCTTATATGTAAATATTTGCGGCCCATTATTAAGTTAATGGTGTAAAGGTTACACCAATCATGGGCCCAACCCATACTTGAATTTGGGCCCTTCTACTTTATGTTTTCATTTATTAATTAAGTTAACCCAACGTTATTTTCCCCCGTTTAACACGTCCGTTTATTATATATATGTTGGGCTTAGCCCTTTTTAAGCCCAACTTAGCCATGCGAAAAGGGGAGGCTTAAAGCGAGATTACATACAAAAAAGGGGGAATGTGAACGCATGAACTTGCAATGTGACGTTGGAACTACAAAATGGAAATTGGTGTACTTGCATAGTAGTAACATATACTTTGGTCATAAAGCATAAGTGACATGAATCAAACCATGTAAACTTGTAGTTAAGTTAAGAATATCACTATACAACATAAACCTATATTTTTATTCAGGCATAATGTCAAACATAAGCAAATCATGTTCATAAGACTACTACATGTTTACAAAGGTGCCTACTTTTGTGACTAATACAAAAGTATAGTTAAATTTGTTCACATAACCATGGCATAAATATTTCTAACATGAAATCATGATTTTTACTTTAGTCATGCAAACTTGCAAAAAGGGATTTTGAATCTAACCTAGCTATGTACCACATATGTCATCATATAATTCTTGTAAACAATATAGACTTAACATGGATTTCAATTATGCCAAATATCAATCATAGCCTAGTCATATTCATAAGTTTGCAAATAGGTTTTCTAGTACAAAAGCATGTCTTAATACATAAATCATGGTGCCAAATTTTCAACATAATTTCATATGGACTATGATAACCCAAACTTATTCCAATTACTTCACAAAAATGATGTTTGTATAAAAATACACATTATGATGGCATAGTAGCAAAACCCCAAACTTGCATGAATTTCAATTAATCAACTACCTACATGTAGCTTCAATATGGATTACATAATTTGCGAATATTCCAAACGTATACTTGCATAAAACTACCGCATGTAGTTTTTCATAATTGAATAACATAATTCGAGAATATCCAAACGTATACAATATTCCAAATCGATAAGAATCATAGTAACGCACAAATATGAATTACTTTATCGCCACAAATCAAGTATACAAACCAACACAATTATTTGTTCATACCAAAATAATACTCTACTTACAATGGTGTGGCGAATTCTCCAATTTAGGGATTTGGAGATGCGATTCTTTGTTGATTTGATTTGTTTAGGTTGCTTTATGCCTTAGAATTTGCCCTCCTAATGCTCTCTCCAATTGGCGGCTACTCTTAGTCGTTCCTCAGCAACATGGCGGCTTTGTTCTTATTTTTGAATGAATAGATTAGGTTGAGTCTAGGGTCATTTTTATAGGGTTTATAAACTGATTAGGACCATTGATGTTGCTTGGTTTGATCGTAGCCATTCATACGAAAGAGAGACCAATTAGAGCCTGCCACCTAGCCCTAATGACAAAGCAGACTACAGAAAACCGACCAACAAAAAAATAGGCCAGCCAGGTTGGGCTGGGTTCGACCTGGCTCTGGACCAGGTCGACATGCCTGTCGACAGCCCTGTCGACAGCCCTGTCGACCTGGCTAGACCAGGTCGACAGCCCAGTCGACCTGGGTGCGTTAGGCGGGTGTTTTTCCGCCCTGGCCCATTGGGCCCCATTTTGGAATTTAAACTTGATTTTCTGAGCTATTTTATTCTGTTTGAATTTTAAACTTAATTCAGAAACTTCCGAAGGCCATATCTTCTTCATACGGACTCCGTTTTTCGAAAACTCGGACTCTATTTCGCGTATTTTTCCGAGACGAACGCAATGGCGTATCCCGTTTCCCTTAGTTCTTTGATTTTGAAACTAATTATACTTTAAATTTGTGAATTTCACAGTTATAGAATGCACGGGGTGTTACATTCTCCCCCACTTAAAAGGATTTCGTCCCCGAAATCTTCAAGTTAGGAGGAATGTATATCCTAACATCCAATCATCCATCTACTCATCCATCAAACACGAGCATCCATTGTCCTTAAAAGACTTCTAATGCTTCATGATCATATGCGAAGTGTGTGTGTACATGTACTTATCTAATGCCAAATCAGGCGGTCTACTGATTCAGTTGACCTCCTTAATGCGAATTATGTAAGTGCCATGAATCCATTATGTATGCAAATTTTCCTATTCATGATTCTACATGAGTGCTCAATCATTCAATACAAATGCAACATCCACATGACAACACATTAGAGTTCAACCATATACGAATGCAAACATATATGCATATGCAATATGAAGTGACTGAGCCGATCTAAAACCTAGATTGTGAGTGTATATGCAACCACGAGCAACCACTAGCAATCACTTGCAACCACTTGCAACCATCATCCATAACATGTTTCAACTACATGTTTCCATCCAAAGGGTTTCTACCTACAAGTTAAGGTCGAGGAAATATACCTAAAAAGATAGATAAAAGCGCAACTTAAGGAAAAATGAAAGATCAAGGATGTACCCTCGAACAGAAAAGGGTAGGCAGTGCGTATTCTAGCTTCAGTTTCCCAAGTCGCGTCTCCCTCGGCGTCGCTCCACTGAACTTTGACGAGCTTGACTTCACGGTTGCGTAGCTTCTTCACTTCCGTTCCTAATATGCGTATTGGAACTTTTCTTATGGTTGCTTCGCGTTCCACTTCGAGGATATTTGGCTCTACCACTTCAGCAGACTCATGTAGACATTTTCGGAGATGTGAAACGTGAAAAACGTTGTGGACTCCAGCCAACTTCTCGGGTAGCTCTAATCTATAGGCCATTTTCCCAATTTTCTCGATGATAGGAAATGGCCCTACGAACCTTGGTGCCAGTTTTCCTGTGGTTCCAAAACGAACAACGTTCCTTAGCGGTGATACCTTGAGAAAAACTCTGTCTCCAACCTCAAATTCAAGGTCGGTCCTTCTCTTGTCGGCATAGGACTTTTGTCTGTCTTGGGCCGTCTTCATCCTTCTTCGTATTAAGTCTACTTTCTATGAAGTCTCTCGGATCATATCTGGTCCAAGTATGAGCTTATCAGTAGACTCCCACCAACAAGTGGGCGATCGGCATGGTCTTCCATATAAAGCTTCGAAGGGCGCCATTCCGATGGTTGCTTGATAGCTGTTGTTGTAGGCAAATTCCACCAAAGGAAGGTGGTCTTCCCAAGTCCCTCCGAAGTCAAGGACGCATAGCCTTAAAAGGTCTTCCAAAACTCTGTTCACTCTCTCTGTTTGGCCGTCGGTTTGGGGATGATAGGCTGTGCTCAAGCATAACTGCGTTCCTACTGCTTCTTGCAGACTCCGCCAAAACTCACTGGTGAAGATGGGGTCTCGGTCACTAACAATGCTAGATGGTATTCCATGGAGTCGAACGATTTCCTTGAGGTAAAGTGATGCTAAGGATGAGGCAGTTCTTTTACTTTTTACAGGTAAAAAGTGGGCGCTTTTAGTAAGCCTATCCACTATTACCCAAATGCTAGTGTTGCCTCTCCTAGACCTAGGCAGCCCATCGATGAAGTCCATTGAGATGCTATCCCACTTCCACTGCGGGACCTCCAGAGGATGTAGCAGTCCGCCAGGCTTTTTCTGTTCCGCCTTAACCTGTTGGCACACCATACACTTAGAAACGAACTCTGCCACGTCCTTTTTCATGTCGTTCCAGAAGAAAGTCCTTTTTATGTCTTTGTACATTTTATCTTCGCCCGGGTGTATCGTCATCTTGGAGTGATGTGCTTCCTCGAGAACCTTCTTTACTAAATCTTTTGTCTGTGGGACGCATAGTCTTCCGTCTCGCCTTAGCAAACCCTTATCGTCGATGGAGTATCTGTTGAGGTGACTTGAAGTCTCACCCCTAATTAGCCTATCAATTGTTTCCACAAGCTGAGGGTCTTAGCGTTGTGCTGTCCCTACTGAATCCACTAAAGTTGGCCGTACTTCGAGAGATGCTAGCAAGACTGGTACGAAATCGGAGGAGGGCCTAAAGTCGAAACTGGCTATAAACTCTAGGCTTCGTCTTTCAACGAACAACGGGCTTAGGGTCAATTTCTTTCGGCTCAACGCATCTGCCACTACGTTGCCTTTGCCCGGAGTATAGGAGATTTCGAAATCGTACGAGGCAAGAAACTCCATCCATCTCTGTTGCCTCAAGTTAAGATCCTTCTGCGAGAAAAGATATTTCAACGATTTATGGTCAGTGTAAAGTTCGAACTTCTCACCTAGGAGATAGTGTCGCCAAGACTTGAGTGCAAAGACGATGGCGGCTAACTCAAGATCGTGGGTTGGGTAGTTCTTTTCGTGCACTTTCAACTGCCTCCCGCCATAAGCTACTACCCTTCCTTCTTGCATTAAGACGGCGCCTAGCCCTGTCCCACATGCATCCGTATAAACAGTGAACATCTTGCTCCCATCTGGCAGCGTCAAAACTGGGGCTGTTGTGAGAGCCCTTTTCAGTCGTTGGAAAGCAAACTCGCAATCCAAATCCCAATTGAACACTAGATTCTTCTTAGTTAATTTCGTGAGCGGAGCTGAGATTTTCGCAAAATCCCTTATAAATTTTCGATAGAAACCTGCTAGTCCTAGAAAGCTTCGGACCTCAGTTGCATTCCTTGGTGTCTTCCAATCCTGTACCGCCACTACCTTAGCAGGGTCCACTGCTAACCCTTGTTTGGATACTATGTGCCCAAGGAACCTCACCTCTTCTCTCCAAAAGTGGCATTTGGAGAATTTGGCTTTTAGTTGATGGACTCGCAAAGTTTCCATGATTGCCCTTAAGTGCTGAGCATGTTCCTCTTCACTCTTTGAGAAGATAAGGATATCATCTACGAAGACCACTACGAATTTGTTGAGGAAATCTCTAAATACCCTACTCATCAGGTCCACGAAGTAAGCAGGTGCATTTGTCAAGCCGAAAGGCATGACAAGCCATTCAAAGAAGCCGTCTGGGGTTCTGAACGCCGTTTTACCGATGCTATCTTCAGCCACCCTTAGCTGATGAAAACCGGTTGCTAAATCGAGTTGGGAGAAAACAGACGCTCCTACAAGCTGGTCAAACAAATCGTCAATTCTAGGGAGAGGGTGCCTATTCTTTTTCGTTAGCTTGTTGAGCTCCCTATAGTCAACACATAGACGGAGTGAACCATCCGCCTTTGTAGCGAACACCACCGGAGCGCCCCATTCTGAAATGCTTCTCCTTATGAACCCCTTTTCTAGAAGCTCTTTAATCTGTTTACTGAGCTCTTTCCTTTCTCGTGGAGCCATGTGCCTAACGGGCAACGCAACGGGCTTTGCATTATCTACAAGATATATGCGGAAGTCTATTTCCCGCTTCGGAGGCAAGCCCTTCACCTCTTCGAAGACATCCGGATATTCCCGGACCACTCTAACTGATTGCAAATTTTCAACAAAGGCATCTAGCGATTCAAGATAACTAAGCATAACCGCATACGAGGGATTACAAGAAATTTCCAAAGTATTACCGAGCTGGGTTAGGAGCCTAACAACCCTTTTCTCACAATCAAGGATGGCCCCATTACTGGATAGCCAATCCATACCCAAAATCAAACCATAACCCGAAAAGCCCAAAACAAAGGCACTACATTGAAATTCTACACTTAGAATAGAAATTTTCAATCCCAAACAGATCATAGACAAATGAGCTGGGCCCCCAATTGGGTTTGAAACAATTAAGGGGTCCTCTACCATACTAGTTTTTAGGTGCAGAGATTCTACTAAAGCAGACGAGATAAAGGAGTGTGATGCGCCAGAATCAAATAAAGTGCGAACGGGTTGATCATAAAGATAAACTACACTTTCTACAGAAGTATTTATACCTCGCTGTTGCAGAGGTGGCGCTTCCAGCACATGAACCTGTGCCCCTGGGGTGGATCCAGCCCTCTGCCCCTGTCCTCGTTTCTTTGGGCAGTCCTTAGCCCTGTGGCCTGTCTCACCGCAAGAAAAGCACCCACCATTCTCCTTGGCCTTCTTTTTCCGGCAGTCCTTTACTAAGTGCCCCACTTTGCCACAGAAATTGCACTTCCTCTTCTCTTTGTTGCCTTTCCCGCCCTTCTTAAAGTCTGTCTTCTTAGGCTGCAAACCCTCTTTCTTCCCTTGAGAGCTTTCTGCCTTTGTCTCCTTCTTGCCCTTATCCTCTTCATTCAGCAATGCCATTTGCACCAATCTTTCATACGTGGCTCCCATGGGTATATGGGTCATGGCCAAACTGTGTAATGGCTCATTCAACCCTTTGACGAAACGGAGAGCCTTCTTGTGCGGGGTGTTGACTAGGTCAAGCCCAAACCTAGCCAGCTCATCGAACTGATTCACATACTCTCTGACTGTCTTGTCCCCTTGCTTAAGAAATAAGAATTTTTCCAACTGCAAACTTCTTTCCGCATCTGAGAGAAATTTAGTCTCAAACCTTGCCCTAAAGTCCTCCCATGTCTCCACTGGTCTTTCAGCATTAGTGACTTCCCACCAGTAGGAAGCCTCGCCCTTCAATAGCCACACTGCCAATTGTACTTTTTGTCTATCTTCTACCTCAAAGATGATGAATAGGTCCTCCGTTTCTTTCAGCCAATTTCTAGCTGCCACGAAGGACTCAGTTCCATGGAAATCCTTTCCTCCCATAGCTTTAAAATCTCTACATATCTTAGCAAACGTGTTTCCCCGCGGAGGAGGTGGAGGAAAAGGTGCCGCTGCAGCTGGATGATTTCCGGCAGCTGGGGGAGGAGGAACGGTAGGACCTGGCTGAGTGGCTCTTGCTTCTAAGAACCGCCTGAACCAACCAGGTATTGGCACCCCTTCTGGCAAGTTAAGGTCTTCAGACATGCTGAAACAAAAAGGATAGATTCAAAACGAAGGATAAGAGATAGTACCTATGGCTTTGGGGAGTGGACTTTGCCTTTTAGAATAAAATAATATTTTTCTTTTAAAAATGCTTCTTTAAAATTTCCTTTTTGAAAATAAATTTTCAAAACTTTTTATCTTATCTAATAAACCTCGCTCTGATACCAAGTGAAACACCCCACCTCCGTTAGAGTCACTCTCAAAGGGAATGCCCTAATTTTTGGTGGAGGTTTATAAGTATAAGTCACAGATATACAAGACAGATATAAGAACACATATTTGTAAACAGCGGAAAAACAACAACTTTTATTTCATAGAAGCAAATACGTGTTACAACAACATCACCATAATTGTCTTACATCTTTTCCAAAAACATAACACTTTCATAATCTGTCTTGATTACATTATTTAAAGAAGCATAAAGAAAACATAGATAAGACTGCAAAAGCCCCATAGTGGTTGTCCAAAGCCATAGTTCAAAAAGGAAAGGTCCAAGCAATACATTTCTCCTCTTCAAGCTGGATGTTAAGGCTGGTCAAGCTGCAGTGTTCCCTCCCTGTGGACCTGGGGGGGGAAACGGAAGAAAAGAAGACGAAAGAAAAGTAAAGTCAGACATAAAGCCTGAGTAAGTCTAGTACTATTCTGTCTATGAATAAAGAACTGGGTATGATGAGTATAAACAAGAAGTGGGAAAGCACTATAACTTGGTTAAGTTGTCTAGGGTCGAATATACTATCGTACCCCATGTTAATCTCTGAACCCATATAAACTAGTTTCCAACTGGCACCCCATAATCAGGGTGATGTGATCCATTCTATGATGATCGGCTCCTACTCGCATAGTTACATGTGTCTTACGGCCCCCCGATGTTGTAGTTACCTATGCTGGTCCCACCATGGGGTGTATCAAGCCCCATGGCGGCGGCCCGACACAACCTTAGAATGCACAGGTATGCTACTGGTGCCTAGTGCTTTATTTTTCTGCGCCGGAGTGTGTGCACGCCCGCACCCCGTTAGAACCTACACTGCTACACCACTGCCGTCGAATTGACCTCTTACAATCAGCCCAGTAATCGTGCCCCACCCTGCCTAGTTTCAGGGTATCCTGATACACCTTCTAGGGTTACTGCTGAAAAGGGTCCCCCGTTACTAGGTTTTCTATCTCTAGCCAACATGCTAAGTTGGTTAAGTGTTTTCTAACCTAACCCCCACCAGTCCGTTTAGTTTAGCATGTTCCATTTTGATTAAGTCTTTAGTTCACTTAATCCTAACAATCCTGACTCAGCCTTAATTGTCTTATTAAAGCCTTGACCTCTCACATTAGACAGGTGTTGTTGTGGCTGCCTGTTGCCGGTTGGTTCCGGGCAGTCTTACGCCACAACTCAGTCTAACCTCGGGTCCTTATTGGGCTCCATGTTTAACCTCCCACATTGGATAGGTATTGTTGTGACTACTGGACAGCCGGGCGGTTCCGGGCAGGTTTACATCACAACTCAATCCAACCTCGGGTTAAACACATCGTATGTTCTACATTCACATATTTTGTCTTTCTTCTTTATTTTCTTATATGTAAATATTTGCGGCCCATTATTAAGTTAATGGTGTAAAGGTTACACCAATCATGGGCCCAACCCATACTTGAATTTGGGCCCTTCTACTTTATGTTTTCATTTATTAATTAAGTTAACCCAACGTTATTTTCCCCCGTTTAACACGTCCGTTTATTATATATATGTTGGGCTTAGCCCTTTTTAAGCCCAACTTAGCCATGCGAAAAGGGGAGGCTTAAAGCGAGATTACATACAAAAAAGGGGGAATGTGAACGCATGAACTTGCAATGTGACGTTGGAACTACAAAATGGAAATTGGTGTACTTGCATAGTAGTAACATATACTTTGGTCATAAAGCATAAGTGACATGAATCAAACCATGTAAACTTGTAGTTAAGTTAAGAATATCACTATACAACATAAACCTATATTTTTATTCAGGCATAATGTCAAACATAAGCAAATCATGTTCATAAGACTACTACATGTTTACAAAGGTGCCTACTTTTGTGACTAATACAAAAGTATAGTTAAATTTGTTCACATAACCATGGCATAAATATTTCTAACATGAAATCATGATTTTTACTTTAGTCATGCAAACTTGCAAAAAGGGATTTTGAATCTAACCTAGCTATGTACCACATATGTCATCATATAATTCTTGTAAACAATATAGACTTAACATGGATTTCAATTATGCCAAATATCAATCATAGCCTAGTCATATTCATAAGTTTGCAAATAGGTTTTCTAGTACAAAAGCATGTCTTAATACATAAATCATGGTGCCAAATTTTCAACATAATTTCATATGGACTATGATAACCCAAACTTATTCCAATTACTTCACAAAAATGATGTTTGTATAAAAATACACATTATGATGGCATAGTAGCAAAACCCCAAACTTGCATGAATTTCAATTAATCAACTACCTACATGTAGCTTCAATATGGATTACATAATTTGCGAATATTCCAAACGTATACTTGCATAAAACTACCGCATGTAGTTTTTCATAATTGAATAACATAATTCGAGAATATCCAAACGTATACAATATTCCAAATCGATAAGAATCATAGTAACGCACAAATATGAATTACTTTATCGCCACAAATCAAGTATACAAACCAACACAATTATTTGTTCATACCAAAATAATACTCTACTTACAATGGTGTGGCGAATTCTCCAATTTAGGGATTTGGAGATGCGATTCTTTGTTGATTTGATTTGTTTAGGTTGCTTTATGCCTTAGAATTTGCCCTCCTAATGCTCTCTCCAATTGGCGGCTACTCTTAGTCGTTCCTCAGCAAAATGGCGGCTTTGTTCTTATTTTTGAATGAATAGATTAGGTTGAGTCTAGGGTCATTTTTATAGGGTTTATAAACTGATTAGGACCATTGATGTTGCTTGGTTTGATCGTAGCCATTCATACGAAAGAGAGACCAATTAGAGCCTGCCACCTAGCCCTAATGACAAAGCAGACTACAGAAAACCGACCAACAAAAAAATAGGCCAGCCAGGTTGGGCTGGGTTCGACCTGGCTCTGGACCAGGTTGACATGCCTGTCGACAGCCCTGTCGACAGCCCTGTCGACCTGGCTAGACCAGGTCGACAGCCCAGTCGACCTGGGTGCGTTAGGCGGGTGTTTTTCTGCCCTGGCCCATTGGGCCCCATTTTGGAATTTAAACTTGATTTTCTGAGCTATTTTATTCTGTTTGAATTTTAAACTTAATTCAGAAACTTCCGAAGGTCATATCTTCTTCATACGGACTCCGTTTTTCGAAAACTCGGACTCTATTTCGCGTATTTTTCCGAGACGAACGCAATGGCGTATCCCGTTTCCCTTAGTTCTTTGATTTTGAAATTAATTATACTTTAAATTTGTGAATTTCACAGTTATAGAATGCACGGGGTGTTACAGTGGGAAAGAATGAAAATTTGAACACTTAAAAAAAAGTATTTTGTACATTAGTAGTACTAAAACATAGATATGCTTTTAGTATATACGGCGATCTGCAATTTTCACCTACATTTGAAATTTATGCAGGTGGTCTAGATTTATAAATATTTATACTCCTAAAAAGCTAAAGTTATTTGGATTGTCAAAAACGTGATATATGTGTTTATCTTGTATTTCTATATTGCAAATTGTTTGAACATTACAATTTTGAGTTAGTTTTAAAAACTATACAACCTGCATTTTTATTTTATAGCTTATATGCACTTTTGAAAAGTGTGAAATATACCTACTTTACATGTTTTTACTACTACATATGTGGATTCTATATTTTTGTTATCGGGTATTCATTCATCATTACTGTAACACCCCACACCCGCTACGGTCACTCACTAAGGGAATGTCATAACATCGGTGGAGTATTTTAAGTGAATATAGAACAGAAAAATTACAACAAGACAGATATAGGTAATACTTGAGAATTTAAAACATCATTTCATTGCAGCGGAAAGTAAAACATGTTTGGTTACACCGAAACCATAAACAAGAGTCAAGTACATAATATCCATCCTGATAAAACAAAAGTACATAATCCCACTACATAACTTAATAGCCATAATAGAAAAGATAAACTGAGCTTTACATCCACGGTCCAAGCTCCAAAAGATAGATAAAGCAGTCTGATCAAAGCCCACTAGTGCTAGGCCCACTCTGATAACCTGAGGGTTGGGAAAAAGATAAAAACAACGGGGTCGGACATAAGTCTGAGCGAGTCCTATAACTTTAACAATAAAATCATTAAAGTAACCAGAGTAAGACATAAGCTTGATATACGGTAACGACTGGGGATAAATGGCTACACTAAGCAGCCAACTAGACTTAGGATGAACTAAGATAACCGTAAAGACGCATCTACCCACCCAAGGATAATTACTACACTGCACCACACCAGTCATTCCCAATTTAAAGGTTGATCCCACTAAGTATACTTAGTAATCTATAATTAGTAGTTTCGTGTACCCCTAGCTGACTACATAGGTGCCGTCTGCCCCTATTTCCACTAGGTGTACCCACTACCCCCCATTCGATCGGCTCCCTAACGTAGATACCCGTGCTGGCCCCACAGTGGGGTGTATCATCCCCCAAAGTGGCAACCTGATAATATCAACGGTGCACGGCTTATACCTACACGATGCAACAACGTCTTACTTACCAGCCCGGGTCCACACACGCATATGAAACCCGTTGGACTTGCGTTGCCACCGCTAACCTATTTTAGCCTCTTACAGTCAAGCTCAATATGCGTGTCCCGCCCTCGACTTGGGTCGAGCCCACAAAGATACGTTTGGGATATTGGTTGAAATGGGCCCCCACAAGCTACCCACCTAAGCTTGTCATTTCTAGTGAATCCCACTTAACCCTTTAACCATGTCCACTTACATGTTATAAATTTTGGTTAAGTCTTTTAATCATATTTTAATTGCCACTCAAGGCACCCACTAGATTTCCACATGCCACCCAAGGCACTTACTTGATTCCCACATGCCACCCAAGGCACTTACTTAACCCTTTAATCATGTTTAATTACATGTTCCACTTTGGTTAAGTATTCTAATCGTATTTTCTATTGCCACCCAAGGCAACCCACTAGTTTCCTCATGCCACCCAAGGCACCCCCACTAGTTACTACATGCCACCCAAGGCACCCACTTAACCTCTCATGCCCCACTACATGCTAATTTGGTTAAGTGTTTCTTAATTAATTAAGATCGTAACCTTTGTAAAGACCTCTCACATTAGATTGTCTTTTATGGCAGCTGGATATGCCGGTTGGTTCCGGGCAGCCTTACACCATAACAGAGTCTAACCTCGTGTCTTTACACTTGTCACGTATTTAGTTTATGACTAAGACCTCTCACATTGGGCCAATCATTTGTAGCTGCTGGATTTGCCGGTCGGTTCCGGGCAGTCTTATGCTACAAAAGGGTCCAACCTCGTGTCTTAGTCGATTAATTACACCTAATTAATCACCCCCATAATTTGTATTAATTATCCCTAATTAATTACAAATATTTAAAAATATGGGTAGACCTAACTCAATAGGTAAATTCCCAATTCCATAATATGGGTAGACCTAACTTAATAGGTAAATTCCCAATTATGTCCATCCACTTTATGGTATGTTTAATCATACCAACTTCACACAATTTTATGTGTTCATTAATTTTTACCCCATCGTCCCCACGTAAATACGTTAACATGACATACTTTAAAAGAGGAGATTCATCATACGCACAATGGGTTCAACTTAGCATATCATTAGCATTATCATGGGTTTAAAAGGTGTCAACTTGCATATATGACCATAAACCCAACTTGCATAAATAACCAACCCAAACTTGCATGAATCACATATGTCATAAAGATGGTAACTTGCATAAATGTTCATGTCATAGACCTATCATAAAGGTGTCAACTTGCATACATGTCATAGGTCTAAAAGGGATGAACTTGCACATGTACTTATGTCATACAAAGGGGTAAACTTGCATATGTATGTATGACATACAAAGGTGTAAACTTGCACATGTTACTTGCATATAATCAACCACCAAACTTGCATAACATGTCATATATAGACTTGCATATAATCAAACACCAAACTTGCATAACATGTTACATATGAACTTGCATATAATCAACCACCAAACTTGCATAACATGTTACATATGAACTTGCATATAATCAACCACCAAACTTGCAAAACATGTTACATATGAACTTGCATATGTATGTATGACATACAAAGGTAAACTCGCATATGTTATGCATATCACTAATCCAAACAACTTGCATAGATTATGCATATTATAGATCCAAACTCATAGGTTAAACTTGCATGTCATGTCACTTATTTCACACATGATTCTAGCATAAAATCAAGCATTTAACTTGCATAAAACCAAACATTTAGCATGCATAAAACCAAACACTTAGCATGCATAAAACCCACCACTTAACATGCATAAACCCAAACACTTAACTTGCATAAACATAGTGTCATCATGAATAAGTGTTAAACATAGTGATTAGCAAACTAGCATCATAACATATGACCTAAAACCCATTGATCCGCAAGCAAAACCATATGATCTCATCACATCTCATCTACTTAGTTTAGCAATTGGTTATTAAAGTGATAGAAACTCACAAACTCCAAGATTAGCTCCTTAGATAGTTGCTAGAGTTGAAGTAGAGGTGGATTAGTAGTTGATTAGCTTGCAATCCTCTTCTCTAATTAGTGGAGGCTCCTTCTAAGTTGCATTTTGGCGGCATGATGGCATAGGTTCTATTTTTAGTATGGATTAGGGTAGTCTAAGGGTGTATTTATAGGATTAGGTTGTGTTTTAGACCCTTAGATTAACCCTAGGTTAGTTTAGGTCCGTCAGATTTCGTCCCAAGCCCTCCAACCCAGCCCAAAACTCAACCAGGTGCACCCAGGCCAGAATCAGCCGACAGGGCAAGTCGACAGCCCTGTCGACTGCCAAGTCGACTTGGCTGAGCGGGAGTTTTCCCGCCTGGCCCCCATTTCTGCATGTTTCGAAATTCAAATTTCCCGAAAACTTCTTTGGGCCTTAACCAGGTCATACGGACTCCGATTTACAAAATTTCGGACTCTATTTCGCGTATTTTTCCGAGACGAACACAATGACGTAACCCGTTTCCCCTGATTCTCAAATCTGAGATTATTAATTCTGTAATTAGTGAATATCGGTGTTAACTGAAATTCGGGGTGTTACAATTACATTACAACATTTTGCAAACCACGGAAAATTTACTTTTTAAAGTTAGTTTGGTAAATTGCATAAAACTTGCTAGTTTAATTCATAATTAATAGGTAACTTTGAAACGTGGGTAATGTTTGGTAAATCTTTAACACACAATGTTCAGACTAAAAGTCCTAATTAATTTTATAAAATTTCCCAACTATTTATTTTCAAATTATAGTTCGAATACATTTTGGAAAAGTGCCTATCTATATATGCACTTTGCATGTTTTTATTTTGAATAGCGACAATTTCCAGAATTACCGTTTGCAATGTCATTTTCCTAACAGTTATTGCAGTGAAAATTTTGTAATAAATTCTATTCTTACGAAAGATCATATTTGGAAAAAAAGGATTCAGTCCAAATTCCCATTTAAATATTGATGTAGTTACATGATGGACAGGTAAATTGGTAAACTAAAACCGAACAATATCTAATTTTCTGTTTATTTGTTTCAACATTGATATATTAGTACAAAGAAGCATCTCTATATTAGTAATAACAGTTTAATATATTAGTAAGGATACGAATGAAATCGGTTCCAACTTAGTGTGAATCCGGAAATACAAAGGCTATACATCCGCTTTCTCAATATCAAAGTGGTTATTCATGTCAAAAATAATAGAAAGAACCCGATCTTCACCTGACACTGGTCGGACATGACTCCTTTGAATGCTTGTCTTGAAAATAGGCCATGGGCTGGTAGAATTGTCAGTGCTACCATAACAATTGTCGTTCATCGTTCCAACATGAGGCATTATATTTTCTACATATAACAAGTCACTTTATCATGAACAAAAACGAATTACATGTTTGACTAACAAACTGATTATCGGACCCTTATTTTTCAAATTCAAGCAAAACCCAACACACTGACATTAAATTTCCCCAGATACAAGCATGGTTACCATAGGTTTATATGAATTTGATACACTAAACATATTTTGGTTTGAACTCCGCAATGTCATTTCATCCGTGCCTCAATTTTCTCTAATTTCGTTATTACAAATCTGCTTGTGCAATGCATGTGTCTGTATCCATTATCAAAATGTAAATGCTTATCTATTTTGTCAAAGGACACACATACGTACCCTTCATGTGTAGGCTTATATACAAGATAGAAGCATTAGATGACTATTATTGATGTTGATTAACAATAAGTCAGGGATAAATAAATCTATACCATATTTCCTTACTTTTGTTTTCGTGTAATGGGATTGTCATCACATTTTTCCCCTTTTATTATTGTAAAACTATCACCCATATGAACCGTCGGAAAGCATAAAAAATTGAACACTTAAAAAATATTTTGTACATTAGCAGTGCTAAAACATAGATATGCTTTTAATATATACGGCGATCTGCAATTTTCACTTACATTTGAAATTCATGCAGATGGTCTTCATTTAAAATTATTTATACTTCTTAAAAGCTAAAGTTATCTGAATTTTCAAAAACGTGATATATGTTTATCTTGTATTTCTATATTGCAAATTGTTTGAATGTCGTTACAACCTGCATTTTTATTTTATAGCTTATATGTGCTTTTGAAAAGTGCGAAATACACCTACTTTACATGTTCTTAACGTGATACATGTTTATCTTGTATTTCTATATTGCAAATTGTTTGAACGTCGTTACAACCTGCATTTTTATTTTATAGCTTATATGCGTTTTTGAAAAGTGCGAAATACACCTACTTTACATGTTCTTACTACTACATATGCGGATTCTATATTTTTGTATACAGGGTGTTCATTCTTATTACATCACAACATTTTGCAAACCACCGAAAATTTACATTTTAAAGTTTGTTTGGTAAATTGCATAAAACTTGCTAGTTTAACTCATAATTAATAAGTAATTTTGAAATGTGTGTGATGTTTCATATATCTTTAATACACAATGTTTAGACTAAAAGTTCTAATTAATTTTATAAAATTCATCAACTTTTTATTTACAAATTATAGTTCGAATACATTTTGGAAAAGTGCCTATGTAAGCATTTTGCATATTTTTATTTTGAACTGCAACAATTTCCGTCATTAATGTTTGCAATGTCATTTTCCTAACTGTGATTGCAGTGAAAATTTAATAGTCAAATCTATTCTTATAAAAGATTATATTTGGAAAAGGGAGTCAATCCAAATTCCCATTTAAATATTGATGTAGTTACATGATGGACAGGTAAATTGATAAAGTAAAGATGAACAATATCTAATTATCTATTTATTTGTCTCAACATTAATACATTAGTACAAAGAACCATGTCTAAATGAGTAATAACAGTTTAATATATTAGTAAGGATACAACTGAAATTAGTTCCAGCTTAGTGCGAATCTGTAAATACAAAGACTATCGTCAGCTTTCTCAATATCAAAGTGGTAATTCATGTCAAAAATAATAGGAAGAAATTGATCTTTACCTGGCACTAGTGGGACATGACTCCTTTGAACTCTTGCCTTGCAAATAGGCCATGGGCTGGTAGTATTATCAGTGCTACCATAACAATTGTCGACCATTGTTCCAACATGAGGCATTATATTTTCTACATCAAACAAGTCGCTTTATCATGAACAAAAACAAATTGCATGTTTGACTAACAAACTGACTATCAAACCCTTATTTTTCAAATTCAGGCAAAACCCGACACACTGTCATTAAACTTCCCCAGATACAAGTATTACATAATTATTTTCATACTAAAAAGCTCCAACTTACCATTATAAACTGTCACAAAATTGTCTTAGCATATGAATTATATATAAACTGATTTCTGATATTGAAGAACAAAAGAATAAATGACTGATCACAGCTTACAGCAGCAGAATAGAAAGAAAACAAAGTGTGTTGTTAACCACTTAATATTGCTTGAAATTTTGAGTAGAAAATTAATATTGCACATAATAAATGCTTTGACTAGAAAATGAACTATCATCATAAAATAGGAAATTGGAAATTCTAAGGAATACTGATTATTTAAAGAAAGCATTTCAAAAATTCATTATTTCATGGAAAAACTTCAAAACACATTCATGAAATTTTAACTTTTTAAATGGATGAGCTGAAAGATGTATATCAACAACTCTTACCTTATCCATAAATTAAAGTTGTCATGTTTCATTGAAACAATTAATCTAATTTACATAGATTATTATATTAAGTGGTAAGATAGAAATTTAATCAACAAAACAGGAAAATAAATAAAATTGCACATCGATGAGTGAAGGAGCACTTAAGTACATATAGTTATTTCCACCCATGGAGCCTTTTTGATGCATCAGTTGAAGCATCAAATTTTCTATCATTGGAGATGCGGTCTTTTTACTATTTCCCACACACCAAGAATTTATAACATATACAATCAATGGAAAAAATTCACCTTCATAAGGAAAACTCTAATTTGTTGCCAAAAAAGTCAAAAAGGTAACAAATAACACAAGGGTTCGCTTGAAACATTAAAAAGTTTTTGAAATCAGTTGCTATTTTTACTGAAAATGAGTACTCTATCGTTATTATCAAAATAATATATAATCTATACAAATAATAACTACAATTATCTCATTTCAACCTTAAGTCACTTTTGCATACTCAAATTTTTACCCTTGCATCTCCATATCCTCTTCATCTTCCACAGAGAAGGTTAGGTGCTGAGAAAATGCGAGATGTTTGATCTATAGAATTGCAAAGATGAAATTTTATATGATACTTTTTATGATTAATACGATTTTTGAATTAATGATAGTAGAAATGCATCTTTTTATGCAAATGGTGATTGAGTATGTACTTACTACATACTTTTACCTACAAGTATTATATGTACAAACATCTCGCATGCCTTATGCTAGTCTATAACTTATGTAAATCCATCATCATCGTCATCATCTGTTTAGACAATCATACCACTTACTGCTTGAGATAGCGATCCTAAACATGTAGGTCCATATCCTCTTCATCTTCCACAGAGAAGGTTAGGTGCTGAGAAAATGCGAGATGTTTGATCCATAGAATTGCAAAGATGAAATTTTATATGATACTTTTTATGATTATTACGATTTTTGAATTAATGATAGTAGAAATGCATCTTTTTATGCAAATGGTGATTGAGTATATACTTACTACATACTTTTACCTACAAGTATTATATGTACAAACATCTCACATGCCTATGCTAGTCTATAACTTATGTAAACCCATCATCATCGTCGTCATCTGTTTAGACAATCATACCACTTACTGCTTGAGATAGCGATCCTAAACATGTAGGTCCATCATTAGTCTAATAATAATAATAAAATCAAGCTTAGTATTTCCAATATGAAGACTATTAAAAGTTATGGCCACACTTTGCCTAAAGGGCAGTCTAATGATTTGGGATCAAGATTTATTTTCAAAATTTGGTAAATAAAAACAATCCTGAAAATTGTTTAAATAAATATCCATTCTACTACATCCTAGTTCTTCAAAATCCAAATATATTTTATTCTCAAAACCATAATTATGGTTCACATGCTAAATTGTTGGCCTTTATGCTCATGCCCCAAATATTGATGAATACTTTAGAAATTTTACAATTTACTTCATTTCTATTCATTGTTGGTTTTCGAATTTTTAGTTTTTGCTCAGAATATAAGAGGATTGATCACAATCTAAGTTTATAACATAAATAGAATAACCCAAGAACAGAAAAAAGGACATTTAAAAGAGTATATTTTCACTCAGTAATGCAGTATAAATGTGAATTAGAATTTCAGTTTGAGTATGATTCACAAAAATTATGCACTCATAAGCAAATTGATAATGTGAATGGTAATATCCTAAAATTGAATCGTACATATTTCATAAGAGTATGATTTTATGTAACTTAATATAACTTTCTTAAAGAACGCATATTAACATATTCCTTGTGAATAATATTAAAATTCAAAAAAAAAATCAAAGTGAATATTAGGCACGCATCCCCAAAATGAAACTTACTTCAAAGTACATCTCTCTCAAAAATGGTTATATAAGACATGGTTCGATAAGAAACGTGGTACGAAAACGGATACATGGAAGACTGTCTTGAATGTTTTCGGGACAAGGGAACACATGGGTACGAGGGAACGTAAGGGTACGAAACATGTTTTTTCTTCTACTTTGGAAAAACTAATTTATTTATTTATTGTGTTAATTACCAAAATTTAGAAGTCAAACCATGCAATCTGTGAAGATCTTGCAATCTTACAGCTGTCCTTCCAATCTATGTACAAATTGATATATTATATAGTAGTCTTTCCAATATATATTACAGCCCACATATAGTTGTACAACACAAATCGAGGGGTTGTTTATTATTTTCAAAAACCTGTGTCATCGTCTGCTTCCCTGCCACTCTTATTTCTATGCCCAACAGAGGAATAAAACCCTTGCTGCCTTCTAACTCACCCCATTCAAATGCCTCTTCTTCAATAATCTCATCCAGATGGTAAATATATATAAGATCCGCCTGCAGAAAGTACCCGCGAGATGAGATGGAGATACGCCACCAAATCTAGGTTGTCGGATTGTCACTGTCGGCGTTTCAGGTCGCGACTACTTACGTTTCAGATCACGTTTGCTTCGGGATCGGGGACGTACAAACTGGGTCGCAGATCGTGGTCACATCCCACGTTCCTTGTTTCCATGCTCTCAACTATGAAATGCAAAGAAGAGTTTACTGCAATGATTTTGTTTCATGTTTTGTTCTACAACTTAAAAAAAATCATAAAATTGTAAATATTAAAACTAGGCAACTAGAGAAAAAAAAATGCAAAAATGTCTACAATTATTGAGAAATATTGCAGATAAATACACAAATATTCACTTAATGACTACAAATATATCTGCATATATTAACCAAGTAAGTCAATATTTGCAGACAATGCAAAACTGCAGAAATGCCTTCAATTATATTACGTAAAATTGCAAAGTCATCTGCAAGCTAGAGGTGATCTTTTTATTTGTGTTCATTATGCATTAACTTTTTTTTTTTGCTTTCTCTGCAATAAATAAGATGTTGAATGTAATTTAAAGTAAAATTTCAAAATTTTGAATTATTCATCAAACATTGCATAAATTAAGCAATTATTTATCATAACTGCTTGTAACTCAACAATATTTTGAATAAGTATATAATTTTTTGCAAATTTTTGTGAAGTTTACTATTTTTTTTGTTTTCCATCTACTTTTTTTAATTTTTCTAACATGAATAGGAAGATAAATATAAGATGAAATAAGTTTTGAAATTTGGAAGTTTGTTACATTGTTTTTTGATGATTTTCGCAGAAGGACCTAATTGACATGTGTTTTCCGATAAGAATGTTTTGTGTATTTTAAAATTTAATAAGAACCTTAGTAAAATTGTTCTTTTTGCGAAATTATGAATGATATTTTAAATTCAAGTTGTTAAAATCCAATATATCATGGAATCAGTGCATACACTTTCAGGATAATGTCTAGTAAACCTAGTAAATCCAATTATAATTTTACAAAAAAAAAGTTCATGAATTTCTAACCTTTTTGCAGGTTCATGGCATGAGGACAAGAATAATTATGGTTGAGCGCAGTAAATGGATCAATTCCATAGATGTATTCTGGCTCAGGCAAATAAGAAGGAACTTGAATAGCAGTAGCAGGTTGAGATGTTAATGGAGCTGTTTATATTGCAGTAGCCAATCCTAATGGAGCTGCAGTGAAATAACTTAATATGTTTCACAGAACTGAATGCACATTCATCAAACAAAAGAATTCTAACCAATATTTGATGCTTTTCGGGGATATGGACTAACTGATTTTCTCTTAGGGCGAGGATGAGGAACATATTCACCTATTCCTTAGACCTTTAAAAAGTACTTTTGTGCATGGATCCTTATCTGCGATCAAAGCATGTGCATCAACAAGTTTATAGATATGTATCCAGTATCATGTAAAAGAACTACGTCATGTAGGAATATACCAAAGAATAAACATTGGAGTCGGGACATGCCATCTATCAAAACATATTGCCTTAACTTGTATAAGACACGATAGTATGTGTACCCTGTGTTGACTGTTATTCCAAAATTTATATGCTGCAAACAATCATGCTAAATTGCTAATTATATTTGAGTTACATGGTGAGTGCTTCAAATAGATACTCTATGATTTTGTCATGTTACTTCTCATCTTGTACAAGGGAATGTGCTATCGTATTTATGGAAGGAACAAACTATGAATCCGAGTCTGTTTCCGTTTGCTCACTTTTAGGATATTTTTGAACTACATGACTAGCTTCGCTAATTTCTTATGAATATTAAATAATAGTAAATCTGAACCTTTTAAAGCTCTCTCCTTAATTTTAGGAGTTTTCTCTTTTCACCTAAATTCTATTTAGATATTTTATTTTTAAATTAGTTTATCACTTTATACTTATTTACTATTCCTCCCACATTATTTTACCCCTTCTATCATTTTACATACTGATATGGACATTTCAAAACTTACACAACTATTTATTAAGAGCCTATTCATAACATTTCAAAATGAAAAACTTAAAGTAATTACAAAATCCAAAATTCAAGTAACTTAGATAAATTTAATTAGCTAATATTTCATTTAAATATTGAAAATAACATAATTATGTTTTTTTTCTCTAAATACCTACACTTCAAAAAAATTATAATCATTTAAATCTCTTTCAAAATATTTTACATTTAATACCATATTTTAGAAATAATTACATAATATTAAAATTATTCAAACAACTTTAACAAACTATTATTCACTAATTCGCCTAATAAACCACATCAAGATTAACCATATTAATTTTAACAAAAATGTAAGAAAAATCAAATATATAGACATGTCAACCACGCAATATAAATTATATACATAAATAACTATTATAAATTCAAAGTTAAACTCATTTACGTCAATGTATTTACCATGTGTTACATTGCAGTATTGATGTCAACCGCCTAAGTTTTAAAATTTATTTAGTTATTTAAAAAACACTATACAGTATCACTAACATTGTACATTTAAGTCAATATGTTAAAATTAGTTATCTGATTTGACTTTCCAATCTTATGTTTCATCCTACTCATGACCAATTTATTTCTCATTTTCCATTATAAAAAAACCAATGTTTACATAATACATGCAATATCTCGACCAAAACGGTTTCAACCTAGTGTTTCATCCTAGTGACAATTGGGACAAAATCAGGATGGCTAGAATTTTGAAGTTCCGGCCGAAATCTCGAACCTTGAATATCATTGTGAATTTAAAACCATAAGTTTTACACATAAACCATTTTATTTAAAACTATGATTCCGAACTCGGAATTAAAGTTTAAACTTTGAATCAAAATATGATACTAAGTAAAAACATTGAGTCTAACAGTGAATTAAAACTGTTAGAAATTAATGTTTAAAATGGTTTGAATAAAATTTAAGCTTTGAATTTAAAAATGTTAAATACATTGTTTGAAATTAAAGAGTTACTTTAGAAGGGCATTTATGTTCTTCATTTTATTAAATAGTAATGACACCGATGAAGTGATTTATTGTGTCTGAATGTAATTTTCCCAGCAAAATATGTATAATTTGGTATAAGACTGAACATAGAATTATATATACCAAACTAATAAAAAAATCATTAAACTTGATTGTTAATAATTACTATTCTACATTATATTTATTGTTCGGGGGACTGATTACTGTTTTTAGGTGATTCAAGTGACTCAATGAAGAATATTTAGGTGAGCTGATTATGAACATATCATAGCATGAAGTGTTCATAAGACTAGCTATCAATTGTAAAACAATATTTTCGAAAACTTTAGGCTTGTAATTGCGTTTAGGGTGTGTGCGCACATAGGCAATAGAACATTTTGATGGGATATTTAAATGGAATGTTTAAACGGAGTTGAATTAAGGCTTTAAACAGGTATCTAAGCCAGACATTTAAATAAAAGATTTTAATTTGTGATTTAATTTACTTTATTTGTACTCAATTCATAATTTGTTTAATAGCGTAATATACGTTTAATAATTGCAAATAAAACAAAGCAGAGTAAATTCAATATATTTTTCAATCACAACACCACATTTTTTTACTCAAATACCGACGAATCAAATGAACTACAAAACAATTTGAATATCGATAACAATAGATAGAATAAAATATCATCGTGTTATCATTTTAGTGAAATAGTTTGTCAAAACCAATGGTTGTGGCCTGCCTGAAGTTATAGTGTTGTTGGAGTTGATGAGTCCAGGTTGGACAAATGACGTGTCACTAGTCATTCAATCGCCATGTAGAGATTGTCTCACTCCCTCCAAAGATGCTTTAAATTGTCTCACTTATTCTTCATCTGCAACTCTGTCTAGTTGTCGTTGAATCTATCATTAAATTTTGTAGCCACAGCTGTTAAAAATAACTGATTGCTTCTTTTGAGGCCTAGGTTACTGATGTAGACATCAACGAATGTTGTCGTGCATTTATCCATCCAGTCCACGATAGGCGCGGACGAAAAGCAGCATAAATGGAACCTTCTGATGGGGTCATACTAACGAAAGAACAAAAATTTAAAACTATCTAGAAAGTTCAAAAAAAATGTCATAGAGAACTAAAAAATTAGCATATGTAGAGAAAATACCTTAAAAGAACGATCTCGAGACCGAACAAAGCATAAAGAGATGGTGTTAACAGCTAAAATGGATACTAACACCGCAAGAGGTGTATTAACACTTTATAACTATGAAAAACAAGGTTAACAACATAAATGTGCAGAAAATGACAAAGTAGAAAGCAGTTTATAATTGTTCAGCCTCGGCTTTAGCCTAAGTCCACATTAATCGATAATTTCATTATCTTAATCCATAAAAGGTACACAATCGGTATCGTTTTGTATTTTTTTTCCTTTGATTTACAATAATTCTCTCTTTCTTCTCTACAACTTCTCTATTTCTTCCGGAGAAATGCTCGAAATCTCACTAATAGCGTAGAATATTGAAGTAGATCTTCAATAATCGTGCACGATGATGATATTCACGATGAAGATGATGGTGGAGATGATTGAATCTCGCTTGAAGATGCTTTAATGGAGTTGGAAATGTTAGAGCAATGTCGAATATTGAAAATGGAAGCCCTTCGGGAGAGAAAATTAGTAACGTCCCGCATTTTTAACGATCAAATAATTTATTTATTTAATTATTTAATTTATTTGGCAATATAAATGACTTGAATTAAATATATTTGGAATATTTAATTATTTTAAATAATGGAATAATATATTTATTTCTGAAATAATCAGAAATAGTTGAAATGACAATATTGTGTGAATTGAATCATTTAAAATATTTAATTCAGTTCAGAATTTAATCATAATAATGAATTTAATTATAGATGACGTTTGACGTATAATTATAATATAATTTAAAACGAACCCGTAATGTCGCGGTAGTTCGTAATATTGAGTTTTGAACTTCAACTGAATATACAGAATTCGTTTTATGTCGGATTTCTGTGAAAAAGAAATGTTCGAATTCATTTAATGACTTTTTTTAATGGAAGAGAAAAATCGAGATTTCATCTTATAAATTGTAAGTTATGTCCAAATTAAATTTTCAGAAAGTCGCTATGGAATCTTTTTTAAACCACAACAATATATTTAATTATAATAAAATATTGTTTTCGAATTTGAACAAGATTTCTAAGACTTATTTTTAATTTAATTTATAGAATTTTTCTGTAATTTTTGTTTTGGAAAATAAAAAACTATTTGATTTGAAGTATTTTGCACTCTAAATCAGCATTTTGGGGTTTTACAAAATAAGCTAACTTGTCTATTATATTACATTTTTGGGATCGTGGCACATTGCTCGTCCCAGCGGTATTCTTATTTTTGACCATAACAGCTCGTAAGTGAATGGAATTTTACGATATGGGGTATGCTAAATGTAACACCCCACGCCCGCTAAGGTCACTCACTAAGGGAATGCCATAACTTCGGTGGAGTATTTTAAGTGAATATAGAACAGAAAAATTACAACAAGACAGATATAAGTAATCATTGAAATTTTAAAACATCATTTCATTGCAGCAGAAGGTAAACATGTTTGGTTACATATCAAAAACCAACAAGAGTCAAGTACAAAATATCCATCTCGTTAAAAACATAAGTACATAATCCCCCTACATACTAATAGCCATAATAGAAAAGATAACCGAGCTTTACTTCAAGAATCCAAGCTCCAAAAGATAGATAAAGCAATCTGATCAAAGCCCACTAGTGCTAGGCCCACTCTGATAACCTGAGGGTTGGGAAAAAGATAAAAACAACGGGGTCAGACATAAGTCTGAGTGAGCCCTATAACTTTAACAATACAATCAATAAAGTAATTAGGGTATGATATAAACCTGTACGGTACGACTGGGGATAAATGACTACACTAAGCAGCCAACAAGACTTAGGATGAACTAAGATAATGGTAAAGACGCGCCTATCCACCCAACGATAAATACTACACTGCACCACACCAGATCTACCCACCCAAGGGTAATTCTTACACTGCACCACACCAGATCTACCCACCCAAGGGTAATTCCTACTTAAAGGTTGATCCCTCCCAAGGACTTAGAAATTTTAACTAGTAGTTTTGGGTACCCCTAGCTGACTACATAGGTGCCGTCTGCCCCTATCTCCACTAGGTGTACCTAGTAATTTTAATAGTAGTTTTGTGTACCCCTAGCTGACTACATAGGTGCCGTCTGCCCCTATCTCCACTAGGTGTACCTAGTAATTTTAATAGTAGTTTCGTGTACCCTAGCTGACTACATAGGTGCCGTCTGCCCCTATCTCCACTAGGTGTACCCACTACCCCCATTCGATCGGCTCCCTAACGTAGATACTCGTGCTGGCCCCACAGTGGGGTGTATCACTCCCCAAAGTGGCAACCCAATACAATCAACGGTGCACGGCTTATACCTACACGATGCAACAACGTCTTACCTACCAGCCCGGGTCCACACACGCATATGAAACCCGTTGGACTTGCGTTGCCACCGCTAACCCGTTTTGGCCTCTTATAGTCAAGCCTAGTACGCGTGTCCCGTCCTCGACATGGGTCGAGCCCAATAAGATACATATGGGTTACTGGTTGAAATGGGCCCCCATAAGCTACCCACCTAAGCTTGTCTCTTTTTCTAGTGTATCCCACTTAACCCTTTTTGAATAATCATGTCCACTTACATGTTTAAAGTTTGGTTAAGTCATCTAATCATATTTCAATTGCCACTCAAGGCACCCACTAGATTTCCCATGCCATCCAAGGCACTTACATGATTTCCACATGCCACCCAAGGCCCTTACTTAACCCTTTTATCATGTTTAATTACATGTTCCACTTTGGTTAAGTATTCTAATTGTATTTTCTATTGCCACCCAAGGCAACCACTAGATTTTCCCCATGCCACCCAAGGCACTTATTTGATTTCCACATGACACCCAAGGCACTTACTTAACCCTTTTATCATGTTTAATTACATGTTCCACTTTGGTTAAGTATTCTAATTGTATTTTCTATTGCCACCCAAGGCAACCACTAGATTTTCCCCATGCCACCCAAGGAACTTATTTGATTTCCACATGCCACCCAAGGCACTTACTTAACCCTTTTATCATGTTTAATTACATGTTCCACTTTGGTTAAGTATTCTAATTGTATTTTCTATTGTCACCCAAGGCAACAACTAGATTTTCCCCATGCCACCCAAGGCACGCACTTAACCCTTTAATCATGTTTAATTACATGTTCCACTTTGGTTAAGTATTCTAATCGTATTTTCTATTGCCACCCAAGGCAACCCACTAGATTTCCACATGCCACCCAAGGCACCCACTTAACCCCTCATGCCCACTACATGCTTATCTGGTTAAGTGTTTCTTAATTGATTAAGAACGTAACCGTTGTAAAGACCTCTCACATTAGACTATCTTTTATGGCAGCTGGATTTGCCGGTCGGGTCCGGGCAGCCTTACGCCATAACCGAGTCTAACCTCGTGTCTTTACACTTGTCACGTATTAAGTTTGTGCCTAAGACCTCTCACATTAGGCCAATCATTTGTAGCCGCTGGATTTGCCGGTCGGTTCCGGGCAGTCTTATGCTACAAAAGGGTCCAACCTCGTGTCTTAGTCGATTAATTGCACCTAATTAATCCCCCCATAATTTGTATTAATTATCCCTAATTAATTACAAATTTAACGACGTACATAATTGACTCAATTATGTCCATCCACTTTATGGTATGCATAATCATACCAACTTCACACCATTTCATTAACATGTATATTAACCACATCGTTCCCCACGTAATTCGCTAACATGACATATTCAAAAGGGAAGATTCATCACACATACAATGGGTTCAACTTGCATAACATTAGCATCAACATGGGTTTTAGAGGTGTCAACATGCACATAGCATCAAACCCAACTAGCATAAATAATCAACCCAAACTTGCATGAATCACATATGTCATAATGAGGGTAACTTGCATAAGCTACTTATGTCATCAAAAGGGGTAAACTTGCATATGTATGTGTGACATACAAAGGGGTTAACTTGCATATGTATGCATATCATACTAAGGTGTACACTTGCACATGTTACTTGCATATAATCAAACACCAAACTTGCATAACACGTCATATATGAACTTGCATATAATCATACACCAAACTTGCATAACATGTATGAACTTGCATATAATCATACACCAAACTTGCATAACATATCATGTATGAACTTGCATACAATCATACACCAAACTTGCATAACATATCATGTATGAACTTGCATATAATCATACACCAAACTTGCATAACATGTATGAACTTGCACATAATCATACACCAAACTTGCATAATCATGGTGTCATAATGGATCAATGTTTATCATAGTGATTTGCATACTAGCATCATGAACACATAGCCTAAAACTTGCATAACTTGCATAACATCATGATCACCTAGCATATGACTTGCATAACTTGCATAACATCATGATCACATAACATATGACTTGCATAACTTGCATAACATCATGATCACATAGCATATAACTTGCATAACTTGCATAACATCATGTACACATAGCATATGATAACATAACTTGCATTGATCCACATTCATAGCCATAACCTCATTATATCCTATCATAATCAATTCAACAATTGGTCATTATGGCTATATAAACTCACAACTTGTTGATTAGCACTTCTATGAAGAAGATTAAGTTGCTAGAGTTGATTAGAAGTTGATTTGAGAAGCTATCTTCCTCTTTAGATTGATGGAGGCTCCTTCAAGTTGCATTTTGACGGCATAACGGTGTTGTAGCTATTTTTAGTATGAATTAGGGTAGTCTTAGGGTGTATTTATAGATTAGTTAGGTGTTTTAGGCCATTAGATTAACCCTAAATCAGATTAGAGCCGTCAGATTTCGTCACTAGCCACCAGCACAGCCCAAAAGCCAAAATGGTGCACCCAGGTCACACAGACCGACAGGGGGGGTCGACCCCTGGGTCGACCCCTAGGGAGGGGGTCGACACCCATGTCGACCCCTGGGTCGACTCCCTCAGTCTGGCGGGAATTTTCCCGCCTCTTCTGAAACTTGAAATTTTTATATTTAAATCTTTTTGAATTTTCTAAAAACTTCTTCGGGCCTTAACTGGGTCATACGGACTCCGATTTTCGAAAACTCGGACTCTATTTCGCGTATTTTTCCGAGACGAACGCAATGGCATAGACCGTTTCTCCTGATTCAGATTTTAAAATTTAATTCTGCCCTGTTTTATATTATAGCAAGTTATTCAACATACGGGGTGTTACATTCTTCCCTACTTAAAGGATTTCGTCCCCGAAATCTCTAAGTCAAGGAGAACGTATCCTACCATCCAAACAACCATCTACTCAAACCATCAAACACTGGCATCCATTGTCCTTAAAGTTTCTAATGCTGTATGAACATATGCAAAGAGTGTGTGTATATGCTCCCTGTCTAATGCAAAATCAGGCGGTCTACTGATTTAGTTGACCTCCTTAATGCAAACCATGATAGTGACATGCATCCAATATGTATGCGAAAGAACCCTATCGACACATACTATTTCTACATGAGTGCACAATCATTCACCAAAATGCATCATCCATATGATAGCACAACCATTATACATCCATTAATATAGCTACCTACACACAATTATATGCAATATGCAATATGAAGTGACTGAGCCGATCTAGTGCCTAGAGTGTGTGTATATGCATCCACGAGCAACCACTAGCAACCACTTGCATCCACTCGCATCCATCAATCATAACATGTCTCAAACACATGTTTCAACCATAGGTTTACCCTATCTAAAGGTCAAAGGTACTAATGAGAGGACATACTAAAGATAAGATAAGTACTAGACAAACGATAAAGGAGAAGTTAAAAGACATACCCTAAAAAAGGAATGGGTATAGTGAGCGCATCTCCGCTTCTGTCTCCCAAGTAGCATTGCTCTCATCCTCTCCCCATTGCACTTTGACTAGTCGAACCTCTCTGTTTCTCAACTTCCTAATCTCTGACCCAAGGATGCGGGTAGGAGCTCGTCGAATAGTTGCATCACGCTCTACCTCCACTTCCCTAAGCAAGCTCGGCTCTACCACCTCTGCGGTCTCATGTAGGCACTTCCTCAAATGTGACACATGGAATACGTCATGTACCCCACTAAGTCTCTCGGGTAAATCCACTCTATATGCCATGGAGAGTCCTCTTGCTCTTCACGGGTATGAAATGGGCGCTCTTAGTAAGTCTGTCTACCACAACCCAAAATCCCGTATTACCCTTCCTCGATCTCGGTAACCCATCAATAAAATCCATCGAGACGCTATCCCACTTCCATTGTGGAACTTCCAATGGGTGAAGCAACCCACCTGGTTTCTTTTGCTCTGCTTTCACTTGTTGGCACACCAAGCATCTAGTGACATACTCGGCCACATCTTTCTTCATACCGGCCCAAAAGAAAACTCGCTTCATGTCTTGGTACATTTTGTCCTCACCGGGATGAATGGTCATCTTCGAACGATGTGCATCATCAAGTATAGCCTTCCTCAAACCCTCATCTTGCGGTACACAAAGTCTACCGTCTCTACGCAACCACACCCTATCGTCTAGGGTGTACCTACTCAGATGGCTGGACGACTCCCCCCCTTATGAGCCTCTCTACCAACTCAACCAACTGTGGGTCGTCCCGCTGTGCCTCGCCAAGCCGTCCCAAAAGAGTAGGTCTGACCTCTAAGGATGCTAGCAAACCGGGTACAAAGTCAACGGAAGGTCTAAAATCAAACATCGAGATAAATTCCAAGCTTCGTCATCCCACGAACAATGGACTCAAGGACAACCTTTTTCTGCTTAAGGCGTCCGCCACCACGTTACCCTTGCCAGGGGTATACGCTATCTCGAAATCATAGGATGCTAAGAACTCCATCCACCTTTGTTGTCTTAAGACTATGCGCTCTAAGAGTCTCCAACACTTCCCTAAGATGTAGGGCATGCTTTTCTCCACCTCTAGAGAAAACCAGGATATTCTCCCATGCAAAAATCGTCACAACTATCCATCTCTCATGCAGACCATCCTAGTCGAACTCGACATCCCCCAAGTGCAAGCCCCAAAGGCCTAAACCAATTTCAGACAAACACCCAAGGGATACCTCCTTCGAATTCAGACGACCTACGTGAGATGATACTAGTAAAAACGGCTAAATAATTAAGCCCTTGTCCAACTCTGGATGTCCTTGCCAGTCTTGCTCCAAAACCACCGTTTGATCAAATAACTGGCTTTGCTTAACCTCTTAAGCGCATACGAAAACTTATTTCGCTCTTAGAAAAGACCAAGATGTCATCCACAAGGACCACTACGAAGTTATTTAGGTACTCCCTGAACACCCTACTCATCAAATCAACAAAGTATGCGGGGCGTTCGTCAAACCAAATGGCATCACCAGCCACTCATAGAAACCATCCGGAGTCCTAAAGGCGGTCTTCTCTATACTATCCTCAGCCACTCCCAACTGATGAAACCCCGTGGCCAAGTCCAACTGCGAAAACACTGAGGCGCCAACCAACCTGATCAAAGAGATCCTCAATCCTCGGCAATGGGTGTCAATTCTTCTTTGTGAGCTTGTTGAGTTCTCTATAGTCTACACAAAGTCTGAGGGACCCATCCGCCTTCGTGGCAAAAACTACTGGAGCACCCCACTCCGATATACTTCGTCTTATGGACCCCTTCTCAGGCAACTTCCCTACTTGCTTATGGAGTTCCCTCCTCTCACTAGGAGCCATGTGGCGCATGGGTAAAGATACTGGTTTAGCATTGTCCACCAGATATATTCGGAAGTCTATCTCCCACCTCGGAGGTAAGCCCTTCACCTCCTCAAACACATCCGAGTATTCCCGGACCACTCTAACAGATCGCAAACTCTCGACCGAAGCGTCAAGCAATTCAACATAACTTAGCATAACAGAATCTATGGGATTACAAGAGATCTCGAGAGTGTTCCCCAAGCGGGTCATGAGCCTAACAACTCACCTTTCACAATCAAGAACGGCACCATTACTGGATAACCAGTCCATGCCTAAAATCAACCCATAGCCCGTGAAGCCCAAAACAAAAGCATCACATCTAAACTCAACGCTAAGTATAGAAATCTTCAAACCCAAACATATCATGAACAAATAAGTGGAGCCCCCAATTGGGTTTGAAACAACCAAGGGATCATCTACTAGACTGGTGTCTACGTGCAGTGACTCAACTAACGATGATGAGATAAACGAATGCGATGCGTCAGAATCGAATAAAGTTCGAACAGGATGATCGAGGGAACCAAATTTCAACCTAGACGGTCCTACCCCCATCAGGTATACCAGCCGTGAGGGAATACATCCACCCTCCAGAAGATCCTGTCCTCTGTCCTTACCTCTTTGGACAATCCTAATAAGGTGTCCTATTTCTCCAAAACAACTAGCCTTCCCCTTCACATTCTCCTTTCGTGACCTCCCACCACGATGAGGTTTCGTCCTTTATTTACCTAATAGCTATTTGAACCTTCCTCTCTCGTCCATCTTAAAGGTACCCACAAGCCCTCCACCTCCTTGGACTAACTTCAAACGTCTTAGTCCCTTGAAGTGGTTCTTCCGTCCTTCATACGGAAGTCCTTATTTATCTTTAAAAGACATATATACGCGGAGGGGAAAATTCAAAAAGAGAAAGAGGAAGAGATTCAAAACGGAGAATCGAAGGAAAGATATATGGCTCTTGGGGATTATGTTCTTTTCTTTCAAAAACTTTTCTCTTAAAAGACATGTTTTTGAAAATACTTCTTCCAAAAATGTTTTTAGAAAAATAGTTTTCTAAAAATTTATCTGTTCCGGTAACCTTCAGCTCTGATACCACGTGTAACACCCCACGCCCGCTAAGGTCACTCACTAAGGGAATGCCTTAACTTCGGTGGAGTATTTTAAGTGAATATAGAACAGAAAAATTACAACAAGACAGATATAAGTAATACTTGAAATTTTAAAACATCATTTCATTGTAGCAGAAGGTAAACATGTTTGGTTACATATCAAAATCCAACAAGAGTCAAGTACAAAATATCCATCTCGTTAAAAACATAAGTACATAATCCCCCTACATACTAATAGCCATAATAGAAAAGATAACCGAGCTTTACTTCAAGAATCCAAGCTCCAAAAGATAGATAAAGCAATCTGATCAAAGCCCACTAGTGCTAGGCCCACTCTGATAACCTGAGGGTTGGGAAAAAGATAAAAACAACGGGGTCAGACATAAGTCTGAGTGAGCCCTATAACTTTAATAATACAATCATTAAAGTAATTAGGGTATGATATAAACCTGGTACGTTACGACTGGGGATAAATGACTACACTAAGCAGCCAACAAGACTTAGGATGAACTAAGATAACGGTAAAGACGCGCCTATCCACCCAAGGATAAATACTACACTGCACCACACCAGATCTACCCACCCAAGGGTAATTCTTACACTGCACCACACCAGATCTACCCACCCAAGGGTAATTCCTACTTAAAGGTTTATCCCTCCCAAGGACATAGAAAATTTAACTAGTAGTTTTGTGTACCCCTAGCTGACTACATAGGTGCCGTCTGCCCCTATCTCCACTAGGTGTACCTAGTAATTTTAATAGTAGTTTCGTGTACCCCTAGCTGACTACATAGGTGCCGTCTGCCCCTATCTCCACTAGGTATACCTAGTAATTTTAATAGTAGTTTCGTGTACCCCTAGCTGACTACATAGGTGCCGTCTGCCCCTATCTCCACTAGGTGTACCCACTACCCCCATTCGATCGGCTCCTTAACGTAGATACCCGTGCTGGCCCCACAGTGGGGTGTATCACTCCCCAAAGTGGCAACCCGATACAATCAACGGTGCACGGCTTATACCTACACGATGCAACAACGTCTTACCTACCAGCCCGGGTCCACACACGCATATGAAACCCGTTGGACTTGCGTTGCCACCGCTAACCCATTTTGGCCTCTTATAGTCAAGCCCAGTACGCGTGTCCCGTCCTCGACATGGGTCGAGCCCAATAAGATACATATGGGTTACTGGTTGAAATGGGCCCCCACAAGCTACCCACCTAAGCTTGTCTCTTTTTCTAGTGTATCCCACTTAACCCTTTTTGAATAATCATGTCCACTTACATGTTTAAAGTTTGGTTAAGTCATCTAATCATATTTCAATTGCCACTCAAGGCACACACTAGATTTCCCATGCCATCCAAGGCACTTACTTGATTTCCACATGCCACCCAAGGCCCTTACTTAACCCTTTTATCATGTTTAATTACATGTTCCACTTTGGTTAAGTATTCTAATTGTATTTTCTATTGCCACCCAAGGCAACCACTAGATTTTCCCCATGCCACCCAAGGCACTTATTTGATTTCCACATGCCACCCAAGGCACTTACTTAACCCTTTTATCATGTTTAATTACATGTTCCACTTTGGTTAAGTATTCTAATTGTATTTTCTATTGCCACCCAAGGCAACCACTAGATTTTCCCCATGCCACCCAAGGAACTTATTTGATTTCCACATGCCACCCAAGGCACTTACTTAACCCTTTTATCATGTTTAATTACATGTTCCACTTTGGTTAAGTATTCTAATTGTATTTTCTATTGCCACCCAAGGCAACAACTAGATTTTCCCCATGCCACCCAAGGCACGCACTTAACCCTTTAATCATGTTTAATTACATGTTCCAGTTTGGTTAAGTATTCTAATCGTATTTTCTATTGCCACCCAAGGCAACCCACTAGATTTCCACATGCTACCCAAGGCACCCACTTAACCCCTCATGCCCACTACATGCTTATCTGGTTAAGTGTTTCTTAATTGATTAAGAACGTAACCGTTGTAAAGACCTCTCACATTAGACTATCTTTTATGGCAGCTGGATTTGCCGGTCGGGTCCGGGCAGCCTTACGCCATAACCGAGTCTAACCTCGTGTCTTTACACTTGTCACGTATTAAGTTTGTGCCTAAGACCTCTCACATTGGGCCAATCATTTGTAGCCGCTGGATTTGCCGGTCGGTTCCGGGCAGTCTTATGCTACAAAAGGGTCCAACCTCGTGTCTTAGTCGATTAATTGCACCTAATTAATCCCCCCATAATTTGTATTAATTATCCCTAATTAATTAAAAATTTAACGACGTACATAATTGACTCAATTATGTCCATCCACTTTATGGTATGCATAATCATACCAACTTCACACCATTTCATTAACATGTATATTAACCCCATCGTTCCCCACGTAATTCGCTAACATGACATATTCAAAAGGGAAGATTCATCACACATACAATGGGTTCAACTTGCATAACATTAGCATCAACATGGGTTTTAGAGGTGTCAACATGCACATAGCATCAAACCCAACTAGCATAAATAATCAACCCAAACTTGCATGAATCACATATGTCATAATGAGGGTAACTTGCATAAGCTACTTATGTCATCAAAAGGGGTAAACTTGCATATGTATGTGTGACATACAAAGGGGTTAACTTGCATATGTATGCATATCATACTAAGGTGTACACTTGCACATGTTACTTGCATATAATCAAACACCAAACTTGCATAACACGTCATATATGAACTTGCATATAATCATACACCAAACTTGCATAACATGTATGAACTTGCATATAATCATACACCAAACTTGCATAACATATCATGTATGAACTTGCATATAATCATACACCAAACTTGCATAACATACCATGTATGAACTTGCATATAATCATACACCAAACTTGCATAACATGTATGAACTTGCACATAATCATACACCAAACTTGCATAATCATGGTGTCATAATGGATCAATGTTTATCATAGTGATTTGCATACTAGCATCATGAACACATAGCCTAAAACTTGCATAACTTGCGTAACATCATGATCACCTAGCATATGACTTGCATAACTTGCATAACATCATGATCACATAACATATGACTTGCATAACTTGCATAACATCATGATCACATAGCATATAACTTGCATAACTTGCATAACATCATGAACACATAGCATATGATAACATAACTTGCATTGATCCACATTCATAACCATAACCTCATTATATCCTATCATAATCAATTCAACAATTGGTCACTAAGGCTATAGAAACTCACAACTTGTTGATTAGCACTCCTATAAAGAAGATTAAGTTGCTAGAGTTGATTAGAAGTTGATTTGAGAAGCTATCTTCCTCTTTAGATTGATGGAGGCTCCTTCAAGTTGCATTTTGACGGCATAACGGTGTTGTAGCTATTTTTAGTATGAATTAGGGTAGTCTTAGGGTGTATTTATAGATTAGTTAGGTGTTTTAGGCCATTAGATTAACCTTAAATCAGATTAGAGCCGTCAGATTTCGTCACTAGCCACCAGCACAGCCCAAAAGCCAAAATGGTGCACCCAGGTCACACAGACCGACAGGGGGGGTCGACCCCTGGGTCGACCCCTAGGGAGGGGGTCGACACCCATGTCGACCCCTGGGTCGACTCCCTCAGTCTGGCGGGAATTTTCCCGCCTCTTCTGAAACTTGAAATTTTTATATTTAAATCTTTTTGAATTTTCTGAAAACTTCTTCGCGCCTTAACTGGGTCATACGGACTCCGATTTTCGAAAACTCGGACTCTATTTCGCGTATTTTTCCGAGACGAACGCAATGGCATAGCCCGTTTCCCCTGATTCAGATTTTAAAATTTAATTCTGCCCTGTTTTATATTATAGCAAGTTATTCAACATACGGGGTGTTACACTAAACTAAAACTAAAATAAACACAACATGTACACACGTAACTTTACATACCAACGCATGATTCCTTTTCTTTTCTTCTTTTTAGCCTGCAAGTTCTTAGCCAACTAAGGAGGACTCTATTTTTGCCATGCGGTCTAGATAGAATTACATTTGCTGGTGATATCATATTCCATAGATGATATTCTCTTTCAAAGAAGTGTAAAGGGGTCCACAAGTGTATCTTTCAAAGAAGCCCGTTGTACAATTTTGCCATCGCCCAATGATATAGGTCTTGTAGATAAACAGAATCAATAGATTGTGTAACCAAGTACCTTTTTGATTGACAATGAAGAATGCTACAATATATATATATATATATATATTTATCTTAACAACTAAGGAAAACGGTACAACCCTATGTCTTAGCGCACAACTATCAAATGAGTTGTCATCTATCAGGAAACCGTACCTATCGAAAATCATATGTAAACCTATATTAGCCTACTCCTTCGCCACCAAGCTTCTACACATTATAAATACAGAAGCACATCATCGTTCCTCCTTTTTGTTTCAGGAAAACAATTCGAAGTCGTGTATTTTCAAAGTTAAAAAAAAAGTGAGCATGCTTTGAAAGCAACGCCAGCTTTTCCCTCTCTCTATTCTTCACGCATACGCAAAAGCAAAACAAGAAAAAAAGACGCATGCAAATCTGAGGGGAATGGGAAGTCGTATGGGCTCGGCGGAGTCACATGGGTAGGAAAACGCACGCAGATATGGAAGAATGGAGGTGCACGGGAATTTGTGGAAGGAGAAACGAGGCACGCAAGAAATGACAAAGGCCGGTTGATTATTTGGAGGAGCGATCCGTGTTTGGAGAGAGAAAGCGTGGGTAGGAAATGAGAATGTGATGCTGGTTTAAATTTTTGTGTAAAGGGATTGTTAGAAGAATGAACTGGCATGGTGATAGAAAGCTTCAGGAGCTTGCGGGATAACTTCATAGTGGGAAGGAGATACTGTAGCCCTTGGGTACGTGGATATTGGGCTAACTCGAAAACAGTAAGGCCAGATATGGAATTAAAGTTTAAGTTAATTTAATAAGAATAATATAGTGGAGTAGATAGGTTAAAAGAGAGTAAGGATGTTTTGCGTGTTGGTTTGTTCTACAGGCGTGTTCACGTTGGAAGGAGTGATGAGCGGCTAGATTGATAAGGTAATGAATGATTAGGGTGATGGTAATAAATTGTTATATATATATATATAAGTTAATGGCGACAAATGTATACAAACTTAATAAATGTATAACTATTGCATACGTGCATAGAATCTTAAGAAACCAGTCACATTGGAACCGCATTGACGAATACTAAGAGTCTGTGAAGTTTGGAGCGATCTGGAGTTCATTGGGATTTCAGGAAAAAATAGAACGCCTGAATCAAATCAACGACAGTATACCGTTATTTAACGATAAATGGCCAATGTGAGTAAACTCACTAACTCTGTCCAGTTTATATTTTTATGAACTTAATTCAGTATTGATAAATGATGATTGATTACTGTGTGATGGTTATTTGGGTGAATTGCAAATAATTGGTTGAAATTATATATATATATCGTTATTAAATATTGATTCTATTTATCAAAATATTTAATATAAAAAATGAAATTGATGTTATTTATGTTGTTTAACATCTATGGATGCAGGAAAATAGGTTGGGGAGATCCAACTGAATTTCTCAACATTTATGCTATTGTTTTTCATATATTGTGATATATGATGTGATATATAATCTGCTATTGATTATGTGTGTTTGGATGATTTTAATCCTTTTTATTTCGTACTTTAAATACCATAAGAAATACTGGGAAAAAAAATCATTTTTGGAGTGAGTATTGAATTTAAGTAATTTATAAATTTAATGAATTTTATAAAAGGAAATATTTGGAAAATTAATTGAATATTGAAAAGGGAATTTCGAGTTATAAAAGAATCATGAGAAGATGGATTTAAAGTAAATTTTAAATAGAAATCTGTTTTAACAGATAAAATCGAGAAGATTGATTTATAAATAGTGTTTTATAAATTTAGTAAAATATTTATCATTGGATAGATTGAATATATAAGTCTGAACTTTTATAGAGAAGTAAAAATTGGTTTTAACACTGATATTTTAATACAATTTGAACTTAGCATTTATAAAGGGAATTATAAATGGGATTTTAAGGGTTAGAAGTAAAAAGGAGATTTCGTATGAGTAATTCTATAAATAGAAGTATAAAAAGAATTTGGATTTGAGTCATTTTTTTAAAGCGAAATCAAACTGATTTGATTATATAAAAGAAATATTTCTCACGATCGAAGTGAATAACGGTTTAAATCAAATATTTTGCAAAATGAAAAATAGTTTAAAGGAAATGTAGCAACCCGAACTTCCCGGCCGGCCTAACCAAACAAGAAGGCGGACTGCTTTGAGAACACGACTCATTAGAACACAAAACAATAGAACATTTCATTATTATTACAATAATTTATACCAGAGTACAAGATAGCAGAGTTCAAATAAATAATATATAGCGGAAAATACCAGAGTGTTAAATTACAAAACAACGGAAATATATATACGTAAATATAATATGCTGCGGAAAACATCAACTACCACAACTGAAAGAAATACAAGGATACAAAGCATTCTGAATATAGCTCTAGCCATAATCCAGGATCATGTGAAAAGAAATATCTGCGAAAACCAAAACAATAAGTTGCTCGTGTGGAAAATATGGGCTCCTAGAGTTTAGGTGGAAACAATAAACTCTGAGTCAGTCATGAGACTGGTGTGAGAATGAAAATAGTTATTAACTTTGTTTTTATGTTGGGTAAATCAAAGGACCATGTCGTATAACACAAACGTGTTTTTTCCCAAGAATACCATAAAACAAATAACACAATGCTAAAAAGGAAAAATGCAGCCATTATAAGACTCAAGTCACATCATACAATGCAACACAAAGCAGAGGATAGAATTTTACCTCATAATGGCCAAATATGCTTGATATGCAAAATTTATCTTTTACTATTTTTAGTGCATAGTGAAGAAATCAACTTCAAATATAAATGTATCAATCATAGGCGGTATATGTACCATTATATTATGTTGCCATATAGGTTTACAACTAAAACCGTAACATCATATATTGGAAATTGAGTTTCCATCTATGAACCGAGGCAAAGGATCTTCCTCACCGATTTCGAGACACTCTAGCAAATGCCTCAGGATCACGCCTTTGGGCAACCCTAGGATCTTCAGGGCCGGTCAGCCATCGCTGATTAGTTATACCATAAACAATACGTTAGTTGATTCTATCGAACCTCTCACAAGGTCAGTATGTCGACCAAATCAAAGGCCTTTTAGTCACCCAAATCAATTCTGATGTACCTCGACTTCCATCAAATAATATCCAACATCCACATAAGTAAAATGTCTGAGCTCCATATCATGACATCACTTTTAGCTAGAAGTTAAAGTATGTCCATTTTCCTGCAGTCTCTATCCCGTTTTTGGTTCACACCGGGGTGTGAGGTTCACGAATTAACGCTGCACAAAGCTATGCTACTTAAAGCTGTTCTTTGATCATCATCCACAAGGCCTTGCTTTTAAACAAAAGCCTTGATCGTTTTCATCTTAGAATGCCACATTGTCAATTCATGCCGTACAACTGATATCTATCAATATATAACCTCTAAGCTCGTACGTCTTAGAGAAGGGTGTTAACCAAGAGAATAAATTCTCCGCCACCAAATAGATACATATTTAATAGAAATCAATCAATACAGAATGAAATATAATGTCATACATAATCCATTCACAAGTCCGTTCTAGGTCTGAACGAAACCGAAGGCACCTTATTTCTTGTCATATATGCCCAATACAAGGGAGGTCCTCGCATATCTTATCGATCCCTAAGTACGTCTAGACGATCACCACTTATTACCTCGCCTTCGGTGTACACCCCAAATCGAAACATCAGCAATCATCCCGAGGATGTGAAGATCTCCGGTCTTCAATCACCGTTTTCGTATCTTTGACTTTTAGTCATCGTAACAGTTATTCAGAATGGGTTAAACCCGGTCTTTCCGAATTACCAACGTATCTTTATAATCATGTGATGAATACACAAAGATAGCCCACGTCTTATTCCAATCTAGAATATTCTTTTAATCAAATATTCACATCTTTAGGGAAATGTTCCCATTAATTTTATCA
Organism: Allium sativum; assembly: GCA_030737875.1. NCBI lineage: Eukaryota > Viridiplantae > Streptophyta > Magnoliopsida > Asparagales > Amaryllidaceae > Allium > Allium sativum. Next base: position 654,823,168 of record CM060919.1, on the reverse strand, counting down.
AAGATAAATTCTTTTAAACTTATTGTTTAATCTTCCTTTGGGTATCATTTCAAAAGATTTTAATATATTTTTTACAACTTAAACCAAATTAAGGTTTATTAACTAGTCGGGATTGACGAGCCTTACCGAAGTAATTATTCATTTTATTATCCCAGTCCCGATCTATTCGTTCCATGGAGAAAAACTGGTGGTACTCCATATTTAACACCCATCGTTTTATTGGTAAATTTAGTTACCATTTATTGTTCAAATCTAATTAAAGATTTAACTATCGCATGGAATAAAACTGCGGGGGAAGGGGGAGAGGAGAAGGGAGGGGAGGTGGGGTACTCCATCTCGAACATTTCTTAAATTCGGTAAATTTAATTACCTTATTCACATCTCAATCTAATTAAAGATTCATTAAAACTCTAGTTCAAAATTAATCTTCAAAAATCATTATTTAATGATTATTCAACCTCTGGAAATTAATCTTGTTTTTACTTGGGTTAAAGAACAAATGTTATGTAAAAACATGGTTCACAATAAACCCAAAATAATCTTCCATTTAATATGGAGTCTTCATAGAAATTTGAACAATTCATAATCAGTATTAATTTCCGCACCAGACTACTAATAACGGCAAAGCCTTTTGAATTCCATAAATAGTAAACGCCTTCCTTCACGGAAGCTCATTTCGATTATTATTAATCGAACTCCATTCAATTCCAATTTAATTAATTACACTGGAAAACTTCTCTAAATCTTATTTAAATGATTTATTCCTTTCACTTAAGGGTTCAAGAACAGTATTATTTAAGATACCATTCACAACAAACTCAAAATCCAATTTGAAATTAAATATAAGATCTTAAATGGAAAGCATGTCGACTTATATTCAATACCAAATTCTAAAATTAACATGTATCGTTTTAGAATAATGATATCAATATCTTTCAAATTCCCACAACAATATATGTATAATTACGGAATCCAATATCGAAATATCCGAAGATAATTTCCCTTTAAATCCATTCCAATTTATTAATTGGAAAACTATGGTCATATCAAAACCATTCACGAATCCATTTTATTAATTTGAAAACATGGGATTATTACTCTAGTTGTTAACTAGTTCATTTCGATAAAAATATCTTTTATCTTTTCAAAATTTGGAACGTGTCATCCAGAATCTTTCCAAATCATTTATTATGATGTACATAATTTATTCATATTTTTAATAATTTTATTAAGGCCCTTACAATCGGTTTCCAATATCGGCCATAGAACTGCATCCATAGCTACCTTTTCCAAAACTGATTTGGACATATCTTAAAATATCACCATTAGATTTCAAATCTCTTATTATCATTCAAAATCTCTTTTCAATATGAACGTAACAATTCCGGTTTTAGAAGAATCCGATGGTCGGATCTCCTGTTACGTCCATTTGAAGTTAATTGTTTAAATTTGCGAACAGTCGCTACGTGGCACGTTCTATTCAAGCCATATAAATATATTTAATATATATATCGTCGATTTCCATTTAAAACATATTTTATAAAATGTTTTAAATTAATTTAAAAATGATTTCAAGTTCCAATTCTATTTTAAATTGATCATCCCATTTTATTATAATATCAAAATGATAATATTTTCAAAATGTCATATTTTAAAATTCAGTCTTCTCGATATTCATTAATAATGAATAAAATCGATATAAAAATCCATTCAAGTCAAAATAGCGTTTAAATACTTAACTCGGTTTCATATTCATTTCAGTTATGAATATTTCAATATTTTCGTGTCCATCCAAAACCGGACATCAAAATCATATTTTGATTCTTCACTGAATATTATATTTAAAATATTCGTTATTTCTGAATTGGAATCCGACTCAATCAATTACCATATAATTTTATTTATATTGATTTCATACGTCACATGTATTCAAAAATAGTGATAAATAACTGTTAAATATACAATTCACATCCAAAGTGCAATTTACAGCTGTATGTGCATTAAATAATTAAATAATGCTTATAACAGTCTGTCTGTCCATCAGTTGACATACAATTAAATTCAAGGGAGATGTGAAAATTAATTATCATCCCCAAAACTGTGTGGGGTTTTCAACTATCAACAATAATAATTATTATTTATACACTTAGGCGATGTGTAAAATTATCGTCCCAATACCCATGTGGAGTTTACATCACGGTCCATGTGAATTTATTTATTATTAGAGAGATGGGTGGGTAAATTGTCATCCCATAATAATTTATAATCTAAGTGTTTATTTTTAACATCACATATATTCATAGTTTGATGATAATAACAATAAAACTGTAAACAACCATCAACCACCAAACAAATATTGCAATCATTGGCAATCAATATAAATTAAGTTATAAAAATAAATAACTATACAAAATATTTGAGTGAGAGAGTTCTCACTTTTGGTTTCCACTCCGTCAGTCTTTAATTGAGGAGTTTATTTTTAAACTAAATTGAACGAACGGTTAATTTAGCTTAAAATTCAGCTTGCCCCTTTTCTGTTTTGGTTAGTTCCATGTTGTAGTGCTCTTTAATGCGATTCCAACGCAAGTTGTTTCATTGAATTCTGATTTCATATGAATAAGTTACGGCCTTTTAAACGTTAATTACAAAACTAAAATAATTAAAATATAACTAGTTTTAATTAACCAACGTTGATTTCCTATCTCATATGTTCATGACCAAAATCAAATTAGTATTTCCCAACATCACCAAAATCTTTGTGCAAGTCGATCGATATCATTTGAAATAATTAAACTACTATTATTCAACTATTATATATTGTTACAATATTTTAATATAATTTAACTATTATACATTTTATAATCGTGTTAATCAAACTATTTTATATAAAAATTTAACTATTGTATATACTTTTATAACTATTTTATATTAAATTTAATAAATTTAAAATAAGAGCATATTTCCGGTCTGGGCTATTAAGTCGGAATTGATTTAATATAAATATATTACATGTAATAACAATATTTTAATATAGAATTCTAAAATTGAAATGTGAATTTGATTGTGAAAATCAATATTGGGAACCAATATAAATGAAACTGAATCCAGTGTTGGAATAATGATGAAAATCAATATCAGAAGTCGATTTTTTTTATGTCACAGAAATATGATAATCATTTTAAAAATAAATGATTGTGGTATAGAATTAACGTTTGGTTGTTAAAGAGACTGAGGCTAGAAATCAACATACTCTCTATCAATATAAAATTTAGTAATCAATATCTCTTAAATACATGATATAAAATTTAGTTTTCTTTACAAATTCCAAACATATTTATACAATAACTTTAAAATATGATATAACAATTAAAATTTATTTAATAATTAAAAACGTTCATCTAGAAATATTATCAAAGCTTATTACTTAAAAATACATCAAAAAAGTAAACTTTCTGCAGTAACCCGTAACTTCCCCGCGAAGGAAAGAGCGGATACTTTGAGGACAAGCCACATCGGAACGCAAACAGAAGAACTTTCATTATTTATTACAACAATTCCATCAGAATACAAGAATATACAGAGTATGAATGAATAAATATTATACATCAGATAATTATCAGGGATTTAAATACATTACTGCAGCGGAAAATAATACAAAACACAACTGAAGGAGATATACGGATACAGAGCTTTCCGGATATCATTCCAGCTGTAAATCTGGATCCTGTAAATATAAATCTGCAAAACCAAAACTACTAGCTGCCCGTGCGGAAAATAAGGGCACCCAGAGTTTAGGTTAAAACAATAAACTCCAGGTCAGTCATGTGACAGGTGTGAGAACTAAAATAGTTATTTAAAACTTTACTTTAAAATAAAGTAAATCAAGGGACCACGCCGTATAACACGGAACGGGTTTCCTTCCAAGAATACCAGTTCATATATCAAAATAGCGCAATGCTTTTTGGAAAAATGAAGCTACTATAAGACCCAGGTTCCATCACACAATGCAACACAAGCCGGAGGATAGGGTTTTCCCTTATAATAGCCAAACTTGCTTGGTACGTTAAAAACAAATCATTTGATACTATTATAAGTGCATAGTGTATAAAACAACGTCAAATGTAAATGTATCAATCCTAGACGGCATGGGTACCATATATCATGTCGCCATACTAGGCTCTACAATCAAAACCACAAAGTCACGTATTTGGAAGCTGGATTTCCATTTGTGAACCGAGGCAAGGGTCGTCCTCACCGATGCGAGACTGTCTAGCCCGAGCCTCAAGAACAGCCGCAATTGCCCCTTGGATCGTCAGGGCCGGTCCACCGATGTGGATTAAACTTAAACCCTGGACACTGTGTTTCCCCGTCCTTTGGGGTGTAAATGAGCCAAATGACTCCATCGGCTCCACATAGTCACCGATATATCTAAGGTGCCTCGCAATCCAACAACCACATAAGTCAAACTCGTTAGGGCGTGTAAAACCACTGACGCCACTTCTAGTTAGAAAGAAACGCATGTCCTCCGTGAGGTCCTTCTCCCGTTTCTGGTTCACAACCGGGGTGTGAGGCTCGCGAATCAATGCTACACAAAGCTACGCCAAACAGGCCGTGCTTTAATCATCAACCACAAGACTTTGCTTTTCAACAGAAGCCTTGATCATTTGCCACTTAGGCATGCCACACAGGAAATTCACTCCATGCGATTGATATCCATCAATATATAACCCCTGAGCTCGTACGTCTCAGAGATGGGCGTTATGCAAGAGAATAAATTCTCTGCCGCCAAACAGATATATATTTAATAGAAATCAATCACACAGAATAAAATCCAATATCAGACACATAGTCCATTTACAGGTTGGTTCTGGGTCTGAACGAAACCGGAGGCACCTTGTACCTCGCATATCCATCGATCTCCAAGTACGTCTGGATGATCACTAACTGATTCCCTCCTCTTGGGGGTACAACCCAATCGAGATCATCAGTAATCACCCAAACGATGTGAAGACCTCCGGTCTTCGACCACCGTCTTCATCCTCGACACATCGTCGAATCAGTTATTCAGAATGGGATAAACTAGGTCTTTCTGAATAATTCGCGTATATAATAAACAAGTGTTACACAAACACAACATACGCCTCATTCCAATTCAGAATATTCTTTTATTTAAATATTCTTACACTTTGGGAAAGGTTCCCATTAATTTTATCAAAGATAAATTCTTTAAATTTATTCTTTAATCTCCTTTTGAATATCAATTCAAACCAAATAATGGTTTATCCAAACTAGTCGGGATTAGCGAACCTTACCGAAGTAACCAATTGTTTTAATTTCCCAATGCCAACCTATTCATACCATGAAGTAAAACTGGTAATACTTTATATCTAACACGACGGTGTTATCGGTAAACTCAATTACCGTTTCACGTTCAAATCTAATTAAAGATTTAACTATCGCCTGGAGCAAAACTGGTGATACTCCATTCTCGATCATTTCAATCTAATTAAAGAGTCATTAAAACTCCACTTAATCTTCCCAAAAATCAATATCAATGATTGTTTAACTTGGGAAACCATATCCTGTTTTTAGCTGGGTTAAAGAACCAATGTCCTTTAAAACACGGTTCAGATAAACCCAAAATCACATTCATTAATTATCGGGTTAAAGAACAAGTGTTATTTAAAACACCGTTCGTGTTAAACCCAAAAATCAATTTCAATTCAAATCCAATTAAATATTATTTAATTGGTATACTTCATTAAATCTAAATAAAAAGATTTAACATTTTTCTCAACTGGGTTTAAGAACAGTGTTAATTAAGACACCATCAACGACAAACCCAAATCACATTTGATATTAAATACAAGGCTCTGATTAGAAAATATATCGGCTTATATTCAATATCAAATTCTAGGACCAACAAATATCGTATTGGAAATAACGATATAAATATATCTTTCAAATTTCCATAACAATATCTGTATAATCACGAAATCCAACATCGAAATATTCCAAAGACAATTTCGATTCAAATCCATTTCCACTTTATATATTGGAAATTCTGGTTATTTTCAAAACCATTTCAAATCCACTTTATTTATTTTAAAAATAAATGGGATTATAATTCTAGTTTAAAACTAGTTCATTTCGATGAAAATCCATTTTTATCTTTTCAAATATGGAGTTTTTCATCCTAATTCTTCACAAATCATTTCTTATGATTTTACACAAATTATTACTATTTTTAATAATTTTATCAAGGCCTGTACAGTCGATTTCCATCAACGGCCATCGAACTGCACTTACAACGACCTTTTCCAAATTTGATTTGGACATAATTCCAAATCCAACCGTTAGATTTCAAATCTCTAATATTCGTTAGAAAGCTCTTTTTGAAGTCAATAGTCGAAATTCGTGAACTGCCGCCGCGCGGTGCGTTCTATTCAGACCATTATATTATATATTATATATATAATATATATTTCATCGATTTCCTTTTAAAATGTATTTTATAAATCGTTTTAAATTCGTTTTCAAAACGATTTCAACTTTATATTCAATTTCTAATCAAAATTGAATATTCCTTGTCATCGATATACTAATGATAATATTTTCAAAATGTTATATTTTGAAATCACTTCTTTTTCTATAATCATTATAAAAACGAATATAATCGATATAAATATCGTTCGCGTCAAAATGGCGCATATCTAACCAACACGGCTTTATATATTTCAATAACTTTGTTATTCTATTCAACAAATGAATTTTTCTTCAACAATGAATATATATTTTTATTCAACACATGAATATATATATTTTATTCAACACATGAATTTATATTTTATTTCAACACATGAATATTTATACATGAATTTTCTTTCTATTCAACACAAGAATTTTCTTTCCATTCGACACACGAATTTTCTTTCTATTCAACACATGAATTTTCTTTCTATTCAACACATGAATTTTCTTTTATAATATACCTTATTTTCCAAATTGGAATGAGGCCCAATCAATTACCATATAATGTTAATTATATGGATTCCCTACAACACATGTATATAATAGCAACGATAAATCATCAACCATCATCCAGAGTGCACCACACAACTGCATAAGCATTAAATATAAATAATTAATGCTTACACAGTCTGTCAACCCATCGACTGACATACAACTAAACAATCGGGATTAGCGTACGTCAAATATCATCCCAATACCGTGTGGGGTTTCAAATCAACAAACACAGATTTTATTTGTGCAGTTTGGCGATGTGTAAAATTTATCGTCCCAATCAATATCAGTCAAATCAGTGTATATAAACGAATCGTCCGATTTGTTTATAAATATTTATTTTATATACATGTTAAAAATTATATTTTTAACTATAAAATATTTTTAATGATAATATATTTTATTTCATTCCTCATCACACAATCAAATTTCACAACACACCAGTCAAACAAACAAGCCATCCATGATCTGTGGACAACGGGTGTCGGGTGCTACTAAGCACCGTCTGCATCCTAGTATATATTTCAACTAGAAAACAAAATAAAAGTGAGGAGTTCTCACCGATAAGCTAAACCAAACGGCGCGACTCTTCATATGTAGAAAATTTCGCCGTGCTCGCTTTTGTCACTTTCGTCGTCCGTATTTGCTACATATATAAAAAGCATATTTTAATAACTCTACGTCATAGATAAAAATCTTATTTTTATAATGTTGTTCATACAATAAAAATCATATCTTTATAACGAAGTTCATATAATAAAAGTCATATATTTTTGCAACGCTTCTTTCTATATAAAAATTATATTTTTATTTCTCTACTTCTCGGATAAAGATCGAATTTTTATCGCTAATTCATATATATAAAAATCGAATTTTTATCTTTAAAAGTCTAACCTTTTTCATGTATAAAAATCTAATCTCTTTATAAATAAAAATCAAATCTTTTTATAAATAAAAATCAAATCTTTTCTAATATATAAAAAAACTTAACTTTTCTTAGCTACTACTTGAATAAAAATCATATTTCTAAACCAGTTTCAATTATATAAAAATCATATCTTTTCATTGCCATTCAAGCGATAAAACCGATATTTTCATTTCGCTTTACACGTAATAAAAATCTTATCTTTAAACAAAATAAAAATCCATTCTTTTTATTTAAAAATCACTTCTTTATCTAAGTAAAAATCATAGCTTTATACAAGTTAAGAATCAGATTTTACACAAGTAAAATAAAATAAAAACAAAATTAGGAAACTCACGGTGTTATCGGAGGAGGGGGGTGCGTCGGGGTGGAGTTGTGGCAGTCGCTGGAGGTGGGGGTGTGCTCCTGACAAGCGGCGGTGGCTAAGGCTGGAGGCGCGGTGGATTTAGGGTTCTATGGTTCAGATTTTGGGGCGCTGGCGGTTTACGAGGTCGCGGTGGCCTGGGTGGAGGGTCGGAGAGGCTGGGGAGGCGGAGCAGCCGGAGTTGAGAGGCTCACGACATGGAGCGGCGGCCTAGGCTGAGGGGCGACATCGATTTCCTTTTTTTTTATATTTCTCTTTGAAATGAACGACGGGGTGAGGGATAATGGAGTTGACCAAATAATTATATTTATTTTTAATTTAAATTAAATTCAAAAAAGTTAGTTTTTTCATCCGAACTCCGAATCGAACCCAACAACTTTCGCCCCTAGCTAAATAACCGCATTCCGAACACAATGGGATATGTTTCGTAAGCAAATTGGGCTGCTACGATCAGTTTCCGCTAAATTTAAAATATAAATCATTATATATTCAATTCAAATGCATATTTCAATTTACCGGGGTCACATAGGGACTCAGAAAATTCCAGAAAAAATATTTCTAGCTTCGTATTGACGATACGGTCCTAACAAAACTAATTTTGTCAAATTCTGAGATCATTTGAAAAATGGTCATTTTCCAGTCGATTAAAATCAACTAAAACTGGTCAAACGTGTTTTCCTTTGCCACGCTCACATATTGATTCAGAAAATTATGAATTTTGGAATCTAGCAATAATTTGACATCCCGGATCCAACAAAAGTGGTTTCGTCGAAAACCGAGGTCATTTGCAAAATTTCCTTTTTTAAGGGCCATAATTCCATAGCAACTATTCCCAATTTTCAACTGGGCATATCTTTTTATTCCCGCTATGAAATTTCAATTTTTCAGGTTCATTGGAAAGATATTTTCAAATAGATTCAAATATTTTTGGGTTCGCTAAAATCCGGTTTATATTGAATCCTGTACATTCATTTGAAATTTGAAATCGAATTTTCAAACTACCACGCCATTTTCAGTTCCTTTTATAATTAAAATAAAATATTTATATTCTAACGTTGGTTCAAATAAATATATACATTCTAATTCTGTTCCAAATAAATTTCTCGTTGTCATTATTTAAAATAATTCATTTTAAATATTCAAAATTCATTAAAATAGCCGAAATAAAAAATTTAAATTGGCTTAGATTTCCGGGTTATTACAGTCTCCCCCACTTAAAACTTTTCGTCCCCGAAAAGGAACGAAGTTGAAATTTGTTTTACAAATCAACTCAACTTTCATTATTTTCATTACGGCTTAAGTTCTTCAACTTTTCAGTTTCTAAGAACTTTTCAAATTTTTCAAAAATTTGGCTAACACCCTAAATTTTTGAAAAATTTCGCCATAACCTCCCCTGCACCGGGAGCTTCAGAATATTTCAAATACCCTCCTATGGCCCTCACCAATCCAAAAAGAAAAAGAAACAGCCAAGTTGCTAGCCAATCGGCTCATAAAATCATCAAAAACCCAAGAAATACAATAAACATGTACCTATTTGTCGGGCAAACAATTTTATTCCTCTTCTCTAGCCTCCTTGCTATGACCTTTTCAATGTAAGTACATGCAAATGCGACAAATTTTCAATACAATTCACTATTTGGTTCAACATTTAATTAATCAAACAATAATCAAACAACACAACCAGCAATCAATTAGTTGACTATCTTTTCAATCGCATAACTTTAATACATATCCAAAAAATCAGATTTTTGATGCCAAATCACAATAAGCCCTATCTACCTTTGGTTCTCACACCAGTCAATTAGAATCATATAGAAATCCCACTTTTGAAACACGAAAATAAATTCTGATGATGACGCGTCAATCAGTAGAATCATGTCCGAGTGACCAGAGTGTGATTCTATATCTATCCAGTATATTAAAACTTCGAATACACGTGGATTAGATGTATACGCAAAATCTTTATATACTGGATTGTCCAAATTCAATATAAAATAAATAATCAAATATGAATAATTGATTTAAATTTTCAAAACAAAATTTGTTTTCATTTTAAAAATATACTCTTCACATTCGTTCTAGGATACTACTGATCCCATCTCTAACGAGTCATTCCCATTGGATATTACTAATCCAATCTCTGATGAATTCTTTCGTATGGTTCTAATGTGTCATGTTCTCCGAACTCTGTAAACCAAAGCTCTAATACCAAATGTAACGAAAAGGAATTTCGCTCGATCCGAATCGATCAATAAACCGACCAAGACCGTTCGAAACCCCTTATTGTTTTGAGAACACGACAAATCGGGACACAAACAGAAGAAAATTTCATTGCTTATTACAACAATTTCCATCAGAATACAAGAATATACAGAGTACGAATGAATAAATATTATACATCAGATAATTATCAGAGATTTAAATACATTACTGCAGCAGAAAATAATACAAAACACAACTGAAGGAGATATATGGATACAGAGCTTTCCGGATATCATTCCAGCTGTAAATCTGGATCCTTTGAATATAAATCTGCAAAACCAAAACTTTACCATGCGAAAAATAAGGGCACCCAGAGTTTAGGTTAAAACAATAAACTCCAAGTCAGTCATGTGACTGGTGTGAGAACTAAAACAGTTATTTAAAACTTTACTTTAAAATAAAGTAAATCAAGGGACCACGTCGTATAACACGGAACGGGCTTCCTCCCAAGAATACCAGTGCATATAACAAAACAGCGCAATGCTTTTTGGAAAACATGAAGCTATTATAAGACCCAGGTCCCATCACACAATGCAACACAAGCCGTAGGATAGGGTTTTCCCTTATAAAAGCCAAACATGTTTGGTACGTTAAAAACAAATCATTTGATATTGTTATAAGTGCATAGTGTATAAAACAACTTCAAATATAAATGTTCCTAGACGACATGGGTACCATATATCATGTCGCCATACTAGGTTCTACAATCAAAACCGCAAAGTCACGTATTTGGAAGCTGGATTTCCATCTGTGAACCGAGGTGTTGACCCGCTTTTTAGTCAAAGCAGTTACCCAGGGAATTTCTAGTTAACAATATGCTCAAGTATTGGGAACATTGTCAGAAGACAGGAAGCGATTTGGTTGAAGTCGCATCACGAACAAAGAATGGCCTGAAACTCCTATCAGACGATCTCTTTTGGGCCCGAAAACAGCAATTACGGGGCTGAGCTCTGTAACTCTTGTAGCTCTCTGAATCAGCTTCAAGTCGAGCTTTCGTTTGCCTGAAACTGACTTACGGTTTGGAAGTTATGCTCGTTTCCGTGAACGCATGCAGAACCGGAAACTTGGATTTGGAAATTTGGCATTACCCTCAACCAGTTCGGATCGGATGAACTGGGTCAGTTCGGTAAGGAACACCCGACCCACCTGAAGTATTCTGCACTGAAGTGCTTCCAGTCTTCGGATCGGAGACATCACCTCGGTTCGGATCGGCTAAAGGAAGACCCGACCCGCACAAGGCTCCTTCTACTCGTCAAGCACACTTGGCTTTGGACACTCCGGTTCGGATCGGATGGAGAACCGATACACCCATCGACCTTCTGCACTTTTGAATTGACCTATTCATGTGGCACCATTTCCTCTTATTAATCCGGATCGGCTTCCACCTGTCCTTGCACATACTGAAGACCACTTCTTCCACTTTCTCCGAGATGGCCTCTCTACCCTCCACGTGGCCCATCCGAACCGGACCGCTTCTGGGCCTAGCAAGGCCCCTCTACGCCTATAAATACACCATAAGATGGACATTTGAAGGGATCTTTTGGCTCTCACTCATCATGGCTTCCACCATTACTTCATGCAAGGCCATTGCTCAATAAGGAAGCCAAGTTCCACATTACAACACGAGGCTATCGTGTATAATCTTCCCTTTAATCTCCTCTTCTTCAGTGTAAACACGAGGATTTCGTGTATAAACAACAAGCAAATAGTATTGTAATAGCTTCTTAGGATTTAAGAAATTATAAAGTGAACGTAGGCTTGGTTTGAGCCGAACCACTATAAAAATCTTGTGTGTCTCCTCTTATTTTTACTGCTTTTTCTGCATTGATCTGTGATTGTGAGGTTTTCACATAGCATTTGGGTGTTAGTGCCATTTTTTGTTCTAACATTTTGGCGTGCCGGGAAGGGGGCACACAACTACTTCAATTTCTAGCTCTAAAGGAAGCGGATTATTTGGCTATTGGATCAATGGTCAAACGAAAGAAAGACGGAACCTTCTCTCGTGCTGAGGACATTGGCACTGAAGGCGCAGGGAACGAGGCGAGCCAGGAGGCTTCCTCTCATGGAAATTCGTTAGCATACATGATGCGAGAAGAATGGATTGTGTTCTCACCAAATTGAGGACCCAGATGGCAAGGCAAGATGATCTCCTCCGTAAGCAACAGGGGATGATCGGCCAATTCTTTGCTCGGATGGAAGGAAGGCCGAGCGGCTATGCACAACTTGCTGGAAATAACATTGAATCAGCCCCAGTAGGAGCAGAGAACCGGATCGGTTCGGACCCGATCTGAACCGATGAGCGAACTCCGAGAGAACTCAGGGGAAATCCCCCTCTGCAGCGTGCAGCTCCACCGCACAATGCTTTGGATAATGGCGTCTCAGGAAACTCAACTCGAGCGCGGTCGACATCAGCTCCGGTTCGGTTCGAGACTCAAGCATCAGAACCTGCGTAGCTTCAGCATGAGTTGCCTCGGATGGGGGCACGGGAACAGGTTCGGTTCGGCCCTGCTACAGCCGATCCGAACAGGACATCTCTCCAAGTACCCCCACACACTTCCAAACCCTTCTAGATTCAACGCTGCGGGTATCAGCTCTTACCTTAGCAGCTTGCAACAGCTCTTGGAAGGCGACCGACTCGCCAATCTGATCTAACGCCTCTCGAGAGGCCGCACCTATAAGAATGACATGGATGATGTCAACCACAATCCATTCACACAAGAAATTAGAAATTCTCGCAATCCCCCAGATTTCAAACTTCTACAACTGGAGCCCTACAACGGCAGGACGGATCCTACCGTGCATCTAATGCGCTACAAGCGTCATATGGAAGTTCAATCCGCGTCGGAAAACGTCATGGCAAAATGCTTCCCTCTCTTCTTAACCGACATAGCTGCTATGTGGATTCAGCAGCTAGAATCTGAATCGATCAACAGCTAGAACATGTTGGTCGCTCGCTTTATTGAACAGTTTCGGGTCCACATCGCTCGACCCAAGAATGTAATGTCACTAACTACAATCAAGCAAAAGCCCAGAGAAACTCTGCGCTCATTTTTGGAATGGTTCAATGTTGCAGCAGCATCCGTTGATCGACCTGAGCCATCTATGGTATTGATGGCGGCAGTATCCGGCGTTCTGGACAACTCGGAGTTCAAAAAATCCTTATACCGAGACCCACGAAGGAATCTCAGCAATTTCTACCTTGAATCGGATAGGATTCTGCGTGAAGAAGATGCAACGTCCAAAAAGAAAATTCTCGATGTTAACATGCTCAAAGACGAAGAACCGTCTGATTCTGGTAAAGGAAAAGGAAAAGCTGCCGTCAAGAATGACCGCAACATTCAGCCCCGGAGAAGGCCCAGATATGAAAAGTACACAGAGCTCAATTCGTCACTAACTGACTTCTATGTGAACACAAACGGTGACGTCTCCTATCTAAAGCCTCCCAAGAGGGAACCATCGCAAAGGGAACGCGATTCTGGAAAATACTGCATATTTCATGATATGGACGGTCATGACACAAATGACTGTAGACACTTGCTAGACTTGATTGAGGAACGGGTTAGACATGGAGAGCTACCCGAGTATGTGAAACAACCTACATCGCCTGTACCCGCGCTGCCACCACCTGCTCCCTGGAGAGGCAATGACCCTAGATCGAGCTCCCGTGGGCTCATCATCAACTGATCTGGATTGGATCACTCTGCATTTTCAGCATTTCTTAGGATTTAAGATATGTCTCTTTGCTTTCTTTAGGTTTTCCGATTGGCTAAATCGGAGTACACATGTTTGGGGTTAGGATTTAACTCCAAAGCGTGCCCTGCACTCGATGGCAAACCAATTAGGATTTGCTTTGGTGTTGTATTTTGAATTGAATAAGGAAGGACTTTCCGAGCATGGATTATGTTTGGCGAATTTAAGTGTCTTGTCAGGTTGTGGCAGATTTCTCAATCTTAATTAAAGTATGGTTTATACTTATCTCGGACCCCTAGGCATGGATTATGCCTAGGGACAGACTGTTTTGTCAGGTTTTGGCAAGTATATCTCTATCCCGACATGAGTATGGATTGTACTCACTAAGATGCTTAAGTATGAATTATACTCCGTAACGACGAACGATCTTGTCAGGATTGGGCAAAGGAACTCAATAAAACTCGAGTATGGCTTATGCTCAGTTTGAACTTCCTGGTATGGCTTATACCCGGAAGGTTAGGTCCCTCGCCAGGTTTTGGTAGGATGATTCGAACGTACCTCGAGTATGGTTTATGTTCAAAAAAACGCCCAAGCATGGTTTATGCTCAAAAGTGTAATCAGTTTTGTCAGGATTTGACACACCTTTTTGCTCTCTTTTCTTCGCAGGTATGGATTATACTTGCAGCTGGCAGGCCCGGCGTGGCCTTGGATTTCTTGGATTATCCAGAACACATCCTCCTTCGTTAAGCAAGATATGTTCTGGGGGGCAAAATGTTGACCCGCTTTTTAGTCAAAGCAGTTACCCAGGGAATTTCTAGTTAACAATATGCTCAAGTATTGGGAATATTGTCAGAAGACAGGAAGCGATTTGGTTGAAGTCGCATCACAAACAAAGAATGGCCCGAAACTCCTATCAGACGATCTCTTTTGGGCCCGAAAACAGCAATTACATAGTTGAGCTCTATAACTCTTGTAGCGCTCTGAATCAGCTTCAACTCGAGCTTTCGTTTGGCTGAAACGGACTTACGGTTTGAAAGTTATGTCCGTTTCCATGAACGCATGAAGAACCGGAAACTTGGATTTGGAAATTTGGCATTACCCTCAACCGGTTCGGATCGGATGAACTGGATCGATTCGGTAAGGAACACCTCGGTTCGAATTGGCTAAAGGAAGACCCAACCCACACAAGGCTCCTTCTACTCGTCAAGCATGCTTGGCTTTGGACACTCCGGTTCGGATCGAATGGAGAACTGAACCGACCCCCTTCGACCTGCTGCACTTCAGAATTGACCTATTAATGTGGCACCATTTCCTCCTATTAATCCAGATCGGCTTCCACCTGTCCTTGCACGATCTGAAGACCACTTCTTCCACTTTCTCCGAGATGGCCTCTCTACCCTCCACGTGGCCCATCCGAACCGGACCGCTTCTGGGCCTGGAAAAGCCCCTCTACGCCTATAAATACACCATGAGATGGACATTTGAAGGGATCTTTTGGCTCTCACTCATCATTGCTTCCACCATTACTTCACGCAAGGCCATTGCTCAATAAGGAAGCCAAGTTCCACATTACAACACGAGGCTATCGTGTATAATCTTCCCTTTAATCTACTCTTCTTCAGTGTAAACACGAGGATTTCGTGTATAAACAGCAAGAAAACAGTATTGTAGTAGCTTCTTAGGATTTAAGAAACAATAAAGTGGACGTAGGCTTGGTTTGAGCCGAACCACTATAAAAATCTCGTGTGTCTCCTCCTATTTTTACTGCTTTTTCTACATTGATCTGTGATTGTGAGATTTCACATAGCATTTGGGTGTTAGTGCCATTTTTTGGTCTAATACGAGGCAAGGGATCGTCCTCACCGATTCGATACTGTCTTGCCCGAGCCTCAGGAACAGCCGCAACTGCCCCTTGGATCGTCAGGGCCGGTCCACCGATGTGGATTAAACTTAAACCCTGGACACTGCGTTTCCCCGCCCTTTGGCGCGTAAATGAGCCAAATGACTCCATCAGCTCCACATAGTACCCGATATAACCGAGGCGCCTCGCAATCCAACAATCACATAAGTCAAACTCGTCAGGGCGTGTAAAATCACTGACGCCACTTCTAGCTAGAAAGAAACGCATGTCCTCCCTGAGGTCCTTCTCTCGTTTCTGGTTCACAACCGGGGTGTGAGGCTCGCGAATCAACGCTACACAAAGCTACGCCAAACAGGCCGTGCTTTAATCATCAACCACAAGACTTTGCTTTTCAACAGAAGCCTTGATCATTTGCCACTTAGGCATGCCACACATGCAATTCACTCCATGCGATTGATATCCATCAATATATAACCCCTGAGCTCGTACGTCTCAGAGAAGGGCGTTAAGCAAGAGAATAAATTTTCCGCCTCCAAACAGATATATATTTAATAGAAATCAATAACACAAAATAAAATCCAATGTCAGACACACAGTCCATTTACAGGTTCATTCTGGGTCTGAACGAAACCGGAGGCACCTTGTATCTCGCATATCCATCGATCTTCAAGTATGTCTGGACGATCACCAACTAATTCCCTCCTCTTGGGTGTATAGCCCAATCAAGATCATCAGTAATCGCCCAAACGATGTGAAGACCTCCGGTCTTCGACCACCGTCTTCACCTTCGACACATCGTCGAATCAGTAATTCATAATGGGATAAACCCGGTCTTTCTGAATAACTCGCGTATATAACAAGCAAGTGTTACACAAACACAACATACGCCTCATTCCAATTCAGAATATTCTTTTATTTAAATATTCTTACACTTTGGGAAAGGTTCCCATTAATTTTATCAAAGATAAATTCTTTAAATTTATTCTTTAATCTCCTTTTGAATATCAATTCAAACCAAATTATGGTTTACCCAAACTAGTCGGGATTAGCGAACCTATCTGAAGTAACCAATTGTTTTAATTTCCCAATCCCAACCACTCATCCCATGAAGTAAAACTGGTAATACTTCATATCTAACACCACGGTGTTATCGGTAAACTCAATTACCATTTCACGTTCAAATCTAATTAAAGATTTAACTATCGCCTGGAGTATTAAAGATTCATTAAAACTCCACTTGGTTTTAATCTTCCCAAAAATCAATATTAATGATTGTTTAACTTGGGAAACCATATCCTGTCTTTAACTGGGTTAAAGAACCAATGTCCTTTAAAACACGGTTCACGATAAACCCAAAATCACATTCATTAATTATCGGGTTAAAGAACAAGTGTTATTTAAAACACCGTTCACGATAAACCCAAAAATCAATTTCAATTCAAATCCAATTAAATATTAATTAATTGGTATACTTCATTAAATCTAAATAAAAAGATTTAATCTTTTTCTCAACTGGGTTTAAGAACAGTGTTAACGAAGACACCATCCACGACAAACCCAAATCACATTTGATATTAAATACAAGGCACTGAATAGAAAATATATCGACTTATATTCAATATCAAATTCTACGACCGACAAATATCGTATTGGAAATAACAATATAAATATATCTTTCAAATTTCCATAACAATATTTGTATAATCACGAAATCCAACATCGAAATATTCCAAAGACAATTTCGATTCAAATCCATTTCCACTTTATATATTGGAAATTCTGATTATTTTCAAAACCATTTCAAATCCACTTTATTTATTTTAAAAATACATAGGATTATAATTCTAGTTCAAAACTAGTTCATTTCGATAAAAAACTATTTTTATCTTTTCAAATATGGAGTTTTTCATTCTAATTCTTCACAAATTATTTCTTATGATTTTACACAAATTATTACTATTTTTAATAATTTTATCAAGGCCCGTACAGTCGATTTCAATCAACGGCCATCGAACTGCACTTACAGCGACCTTTTCCAAATTTGATTTGGACATAATTCCGAATCCAACCGTTAGATTTCAAATCTCTAATATTCGTTATAAAACTCTTTTCGATACGAACCCAACGGTTCGGTTTTAGGTGAATCCGACTGTCGGATCTCCCGTAACGTCCATTCGAAGTCAATGGTCGAAATTCGCGAACTACCGCAGCGCGGCGCGTTCTATTCAGGCCATTATATTATATATATATATATAATATAATATATATATATATAATATAATATATATATATAATATAATATATATTTCGTCGATTTCCTTTTAAAACGTATTTTATAAATCGTTTTAAATTCGTTTTCAAAACGATTTCAACTTCATATTCAATTTCTAATCAAAATTGAATATTCCATATCATCGATATACAAATGATAATATTTTCAAAACGTTATATTTTGAAATCACTTCCTTTTCTATAATCATTATAAAAATGAATATAATCGATATAAATATCGTTCGCGTCAAAATGGCGCATATCTAACCAACACGGCTTTATATATTTCAATAACTTCGTTATTTTGTTCAACAAATGAATTTTTCTTCAACACATGAATATATATTTTTATTCAACACATGAATATATATATTTTATTCAACACATGAATTTATATTTTATTTCAACACATGAATATTTATTTTATTCAACACATGAATTTTCTTTCTATTCAACACATGAATTTTCTTTCTATTCAACACATGAATTTTCTTTTATAATATTCCTTATTTTCCAAATTGGAATGAGGCCCAATCAATTACCATATAATGTTAATTATATGGATTCCTTACAACACATGTATATAATAGCAACGATAAATCATCAACCATCATCCAGAGTGCACCACACAACTGCATAAGCATTAAATATAAATAATTAACGCTTACACAGTCTGTCAACCCATCGATTGACATACAACTAAACAATTGGGATTAGTGTACATCAAATATCATCCCAATACCCGTGTGAGGTTTCAAATCAACAAACACAGATTTTATTTGTGAAGTTGGGCGATGTGTAAAATTTATCGTCCCAATCAATATCAGTCAAATCAGTGTATATAAACGAAACGTCCGGTTTGTTTATAAATATTTATTTTATATACACGTTAAAAATTATATTTTTAACTATAAAATATTTTTAACGATAAAATATTTTATTTCATTCCTCATCACACAATCAAATTTCACAACACACCAATCAAACAAACAAGCCATCAATGGTCTGTGGACAACGGGTGTCTGGTGCTACTAAGCACCGTCTGCATCCTAGTATATATTTCAACTATAAAACAAAATAAAAGTGAGGAGTTCTCACCGATAAGCTAAACCAAACTCCGCGACTCTTCATATGTAGCAAATTTCGCCGTACTCGCCTTTTGTCACTTTCGTCGTCCGTATTCGCTACATGTATAAAAAGCATATTTTAATAACTCTACGTCATAGATAAAAAATTTATTTTTATAATGTTGTTCATACAATAAAAATCATGTCTTTATAACGAAGTTCATATAATAAAAATCATATATTTTTGCAACGCTTCTTTCTATATAAAAATTATATTTTTATATCTCTACTTCTCGGATAAAGATCGAATTTTTATCGCTACTTCATATATATAAAAATCGAATTTTTATTTTTAAAAGTCTAACCTTTTTCATGTATAAAAATCTAATCCCTTTATAAATAAAAATCAAATCTTTTTATAAATAAAAAATCAAATATTTACTAATCTCTTTATAATTTTTCTTAGCTACTACTTGAATAAAAATCATATTTCTAAACCAATTTCAATTATATAAAAATCGTATCTTTTCATTGCCATTCAAACGATAAAGCCCATATTTTCATTTCGCTTTACACCTAAAAAAACTTATCTTTAACAAAATAAAAATCCATTCTTTTTATTTAAAAATCACTTCTTTATCTAAGTAAAAATCATAGTTTTATACAAGTTAAGAATTAGATTTTATACAGTAAAATAAAATAAAAATAAAATTAGGAAACTCACGGTGTTATCGGAGGAGGGGGTGCGTCGGAGTGGAGTTGTGGCAGTCGCCGGAGGTGGGGTGTGCTCCTGATAAGCGGCGGTGGCTAAGGCTGGAGGCGCGGTGGATTTAGGGTTATAGGGTTCGGATTTTGGGGCGCTGGCAGTTTACGAGGTCGCGGTGGCCTGTGTGGAGGGTCGGAGAGGCTGGGGAGGCGGAGCAGCCGGAATTGAGAGGCTCACGACATGGAGCGGCGGCCTGGGCTGAGGGGCGACATCGATTTCCTCTTTTTTTGTTTTTATGTTTTATATTTCTCTTTGAAATGAACGATGGGGTGAGGGATAATGGAGTTGACCAAGTAATTATATTTATTTTTAATTTAAATTAAATTCTAAAAAGTTAGTTTTTTTCATTCGAACTCCGAATCGAACCCAACAACTGTCGTCCCTAGCTAAATAACCCCATTCCGAACACAATGGGATATGTTTCGTAAGCCAATTCGGCTGTTACGATCAGTTTCCACGAAATTTAAAATATAAATCATTATATATTCAATTCAAATGTATATTTCAATTTACCGGGGTCACATAGGGACTCAGAAAATTCCAGAAAAATTATTTCTAGCTTCGTATTGATGATGCGGTCCTAACAAAACTAATTTCGTCAAATTTTGAGACCGTTTGAAAAATGACCATTTTCCAGTCTATTAAAATCAAATGAAACTGGTCAAACGCGTTTTCCTTTGTCATGCTCACATATTGATTCAGAAAATTATGAATTTTGGAATCTAGCAATAATTTGACATCCCGGATCCAATAAAAGCAGTTTTGTCGAAAACCGAGGTCGTTTGCAAAATTTCCATTTTTAAGGGCTAGAATTCCGTAACGACTATTCCCAATTTTCAACTGGGCATATCTTTTTATTCCCGCTATGAAATTTCAATTTTTCGGATTCATTGGAAAGATATTTTCAAATAGATTCAAATATTTTTGGTTTCGTTAAAATCCGGTTTATTTTGAATCCTGTACATTCAATTGAAATTTGAAATCGAATTTTCAAACTACCGCGCCATTTTCAATTCCTTTTATAATTAAAATAAAATATTTATATTCTAACGTTGGTTCAAATAAATATATACATTCTAATTCTGTTCAAAATAAATTTCTCGTCGTTGTTATTTAAAATAATTCATTTTAAATATTCAAAATTGATTAAAATAGACAAAATAAAAAATTTAAACTGGCACGGATTTCCGGGTTATTACACTTTCTTTGAAAAATTAATTTTAACGTGATTTTATTAAATCTTAATATATATCACTAAAATATAGGATCTGACATATAAAAACGTTCATTTAACAATATTAATATATATTACTTAAAATTAGGACCTAACAAATAAACTTAATTTACAAATTCATTTTTCATAATATAATAATGGAAATAATGATTCAAACTTTAAAAACAATTGATATTGAAACTTAGATATAAACATTAAAATCACATGATTTTAACATAAAAAAATATATGTAAATCATTTTATTTTAAATGTGTTAAACATATAAGAATTGCAAAGAAACTAACTCACACGCGAAGCACGTGCCATAACACTCGTAATAAATAGTTGCCATCAAGATTATTGTTATTTGTTCGTAGTGGAAGTTCTTATGGTTTAATACTGTAGCCAATCAAAAGAGACTACGTGGATTGAGGCCACAAAAGAGATCACGTGGATTGAAATTTGTACTGTTAGAATTGATTTAAAGCAAGCTCTTAAATTTAAAGCAAAAGAGGATGATATGGATTGTGTCTCTGCAACAAAGTAGAAAAAATTATGTTTTAATCGTTCAGATGACGACATATTCGTGTGAAATTGTGAAACATTTCAAAAAAAATTAAAGTTAAAATTTTTTTAGTCAATTGTTTGGAAAAAACAATGTATGATAAGTTATTAATAAATGATTATTTAATATTAATTATTTACAATTTAATTATTGTTTATCAATTCATTAACCACTAATTATTTCATATTTAAAAATAATTGGTAGTAATTTATAAAGAAATTATTTTACAAAAAACATTGTTAGGATTTGTAAACGAAATCTTCAATTTAAAAAAATTGCTAGAATATACTTTTTTGACACATCATCACACAACTAAGCGTTATTTTTAACGAAAGGTCAAAATGATGTGAGAAAAATGCAGGGGCTAATCGAAAAAAAACTTTTCCTTCTATATATGTGTAGATACATTTAACCTATAACTATTGGTAGATAATAATTGTAACACCCCGAATTTCAGTTAATACTAAAATTCACTGATTGAAGAATAAATAGTCTCAGATGTGAGAATTGGGGGAAAACGGGCTGCGTCATTGCGTTCGTCTCGGAAAAATACGCGAAATAGAGTCCGAAATTTTGTAAATCGGAGTCTGTATGGCCCAGTTATGGCCCAATGAAGTTTGCAGAAAATTCAAAGTTCAAAACAGATTTAAAATTCAGGTTCAAATTTCGAAATTGGGGCCATTGGGCGCAGGCGGGGAAAATTCCCGCCTAGCTACCCAAGTCGACAGCCCTGTCGACTGGGCAGTCGACTTGGCTAGGATCAAGTCGACAGCCCTGTCGACTTGGGTGTCGACAGGGGGTGCTCGGCCAGTTTAACCTGGTGCACCATTTTAGGGTTTGGCTGTGTTTTGGGTTGTTCTCTAGAAGCTTCCGAGATCTGATAGTCCTAATCTAATTTAGGGTTAATCTAATGGCCTAAAACACTTGCCTAATCTATAAATACACCCTAAGCCTACCCTAATTCATACTAAAGGCCTCATGCCGTCAAATTAAAACTAGAAGGAGCCTCCACCAAAGTTGAGAGGAAGTTAGCATCTCAAATCAACTCTAAGCAAGTTCTAATCCACTCTAGCAACTTAATCTTCCTCATTGGAGTGCTAATTAGTGATTTGTGAGTTCCTATGCCTTTAGCAAGCAATTGCTAAACTAATTAGGATAGGATATTAGGAGGCTATGGATGTAAATGAGGATCTATGCATGTTGTGGTTGTCATATGTTATAAGTGCATATGCAAGTTTGTCTCTTTTTATGATATGCATAACATATGCAAGGTTGCCTCTATGTATGACATGTTATGCAAGTTCATATGCAAGTTTATATGCAAGTTCATATGCAAGTTTGTCTCTTTTTATGATATGCATAACATATGCAAGGTTGCCTCTATATATGACATGTTATGCAAGTTCATATGCAAGTTTATATGCAAGTTCATATGCAAGTTTGCCTCTTTTTATGATATGCATAACATATGCAAGGTTGCCTCTGTGTATGACATGTTATGCAAGTTCATATGCAAGTTTATATGCAAGTTCATATGCAAGTTTATATGCAAGTTCATATGCAAGCTTATATGCAAGTTCATATGCAAGTTTATATGCAAGTTCATATGCAAGTTTGGGTTAATGATTATGCTAGTTGGGTTTAATGTTATGATGCAAGTTGACACCTTTTAAACCCATGTAAATGCCAACGTTGTGCTAAGATTGAACCCATTACATTTATAATGAAACTCCCCATTTATATGACATGTCATGAGAACGAATTACGTGGGGAAACGATGGGGTTAATATGCATGTTAATAGAAATGTGTAAAGTTGGTATGTTTAAGCATAACATAAAATGAATGGACATAATTGGGAATTTACCTATTAAGTTAGGTCTACCCATATTATGTAGTTGGGAATTTACCTATTAAGTTAGGTCTACCCATACTATGGAATTGGGAATTTACCTATTGAGTTAGGTCTACCCATATTCTTGAAAATGTGTAATTAATTAGGGATAATTAATACAAATTATGGGGGTGATTAATTAGGTGTAATTAATCAACTAAGACACGAGGTTGGACCCTTTTGTAGCGGAAGTCTGCCCGGAACCGACCGGCAATCCAGCAGCTACAAATGATTGGCCCAATGTGGGAGGTCTTAGTCATAAATTAAATACGTGATTAAAGTAAAGACACGAGGTTAGACCCTTTTTATGACGGAAGTCTGCCCGGACCCAACCGACATATCCAGCAGTCATAAAAGATGGTCTAATGTGAGAGGTCTATATGAGGTCATGATCTTAATTAATTAATTAAGAAACACTTAACCATATTAGCATGTAGAGGGACATGAGGGGTTAAGTGGGTGCCTTGGGTGGCATGTGGAAATCTAGTGGTTGCCTTGGGTGGCAATAGAAAATATGATTAGAATACCTAACCAAAGTGGAACATGTAATTAAAACATGATTAAAGGGTTAAGTGGTATACACTAGAAATGACAAGCTTAGGTGGGTAGCTTGTGGGGGCCCATTTCAACCAATATCCCAAACGTATCTTTGTGGGCTCGACCCAAGTCGAGGACGGGACACGCATATTGGGCTTGACTATAAGAGGCCAAAACGGGGTAGCGGTGGCAACGCGAGTCCAACGGGTTTCATATGCGTGTGTGGACCCGGGCTGGTAGGTAAGACGTTGTTGCATCGTGTAGATATAAGCCGTACACCATTTGTTGTATCGGGTTACCACTATGGGGAGTGATACACCCCATTGTGGGGCCAGCACGGGTATCTACGGTAGGGAGCCGATCGCTTGGGAGTAGTGGGTACACCTAGTGGAGATAGGGGCAGACGGCACCTATGTAGTCAGCTAGGGGTACACGAAACTACTGGGTAAATTTTCTAAGTCCTTGGGAGGGATCAACCTTTAAGTAGGAATGACTGGTGTGGTGCAGTGTAGTAATTATCCTTGGGTGGGTAAAGGCGTCTTTATAGTTATCTTAGTTCATCCTAAATCTGATTGGCTACTGAGTGTAGTCATTTATCCCCAGTCACACCGTACCAAGTTATATCATACCCTAATTACTTTAATGATTGCATTGTTAAAGTTGTAGGACTCGCTCAGACTTATGTCTGACCCCGTTGTTTTTATCTTTTTCCCAACCCTCAGGTTCTCAGAGTGGGCCCAGCACGAGTGGGCTTTGATCAGGCTGCTTTTATTACTCTCTTGGAGCTTGGACCCTAGATGTAGAGCTCATCTTACCCTTTTCTTTTATGGCTATCAGTTCAAGTATTGGGATTATGTATTTTTATTTATCAGGATGGATATTTTGTACTTGACTCTTATTATGGTTTTGTGATGTAACCAAACATGTTTTACTTTCCGCTGCAATGAAATGATGTTTTAAATTTTCAAGTATTACTTATATCTGTCTTGCTGTAATTTCTCTGTTCTATATTCACTTAAAATATTCCATCGATGTTATGGCATTCCCTTAGCGAGTGATCATAGCGGGAGTGGGGTGTTACACGTGGTATCAGAGCCAAGTTTACCGGAACAGATAAAATTTTTAGAAAACTATTTTTCTAAAAAAAATTTTGGAAGAGATATTTTCAAAAACATGTCTTTAAAGAGAAAAGTTTTTGAAAGAAAAGCATAATCCCCAATAGCCATATCTTTATCTTTCGAATTCTCCGTTTTGAATCTTTCCTTTTTCGTTTCAGCATGGATGAGGATCTTAACTTTCCGGAGGGTGTGACGATACCAGTATAGTATAGGAGATTGATGGAGGCTAGGGCCACCACTGCGGGTCCAGCAAATGTTCCTCCACCAACCGTAGCACCCGATCTTCCTCCTCCCCCTCCTCCTCGCACGGATACTTTTGCTAAGACTTGTAAGGAATTTAAAGCTATGGGAGGGAAACCTTTTCAAGGATCTGAAAAATTTGTGGAGGCTAGAGATTGGCTTAAGGAGGTGGAAGAGTTGATAGATATCTTTGAGATGGAAGAAGGAAAGAAAGTCAAGTTAGCTGCTTGGTTAATGAAGGGAGAGGCCTCATTCTGGTGGGAGGTCACTAATGGAGAACGCCCCGTTGACTCTTGGGCGGATTTTAGACAAAGATTTGTGGCAAAGTTTCTCTCAAGGGCGGAGGAAAACTTGTATATGGAAAGATTCTTGATTCTAAAGCAAGGAAATCTCTCAGTGAAGGAATATGTCAACAAGTTTAATCAATTGGCAAGGTTTGGCCTAGACATGGTGAATACACCGGAGAAGAAGGCTTTGAGGTTCGTGAAAGGCTTGAATGAACCGATGCATGGATTGGCTATGACTCATATCCCTATGGGGGCCACCTTTGAGAAGCTAGTTGACATGGCACTCATGCATGAAGAAGAAAAGGGTCCCAATGCTAATAAGGCACCCGAGAAGAAGGGAGATCAAAAGAGACCTCAGCAACAACAGCAAAACAAAGGTGGGAAAGGCAACGGTGGCAAGGGAAAGAAGAAGTGCTTCAATTGCGGGATACCAGGTCACATAAGCAAAGATTGTCGAAAGAAGAAGAAGACTGGCTGCTATAACTGTGGCGAAGCAGGGTATCTAGTGAAGTATTGCCCTAAGAAGGGGCAAAGGACGAGATCTACCACAGGAGGACAGGTGCAAGCTCTTATGGCACCGGGTCAGGCTAGGGGGCAAGTACAGGCTCTCGCGGTTCCACCGATTCAGGAAAGAGGTAGAACTATTTCCGTTGAAAGTCTGGTTTTTCTATTTGATCATCATGTCCGTACATTGTTTGATTCTGGCGCATCGCAATTGTTTATCTCATCATCATTAGTTGAGTCACTGCACTTAGACACCAGTCTAGTAGATGATCCCTTGGTTGTTTCAAACCCAATTGGGGGCTCCACTTATTTGTCCATGATATGTTTGGGTTTGAAGATTTCTATACTTAGCATTGAGTTTAGATGTGATGCTTTTGTTTTGGGCTTCACGGGCTATGGGTTGATTTTGGGCATGGACTGGTTATCCAGTAATGGTGCCGTTCTTGATTGCGAAAGGAGAGTTGTTAGGCTCATGACCCGCTTGGGTAACACTCTCGAGATCTCTTGTAATCCCATGGATTCTGTTATGCTAAGTTATCTTGAATCGCTTGACGCTTCGGTCGAGAGTTTGCAATCTGTTAGAGTGGTCCGGGAGTACTCAGATGTGTTTGAGGAGGTGAAGGGCTTACCTCCGAAGCGGGAGATTGACTTCCGAATATATCTGGTGGATAATGCTAAACCTGTATCTTTACCAGTGCGCCACATGGCTCCTCGTGAGAGTAGGGAACTCCATAAGCAAGTAGGGGAGTTGCTTGAGAAGGGGTTCATAAGACGAAGTATATCGGAGTGGGGTGCTCCAGTAGTTTTTGCTACGAAGGCGGATGGGTCCCTCAGACTTTGTGTAGACTATAGAGAACTCAACAAGCTCACAAAGAAGAATAGACACCCATTGCCGAGGATTGATGATCTTTTCGATCAGTTGGTTGGCGCTTCAGTATTTTCTCAGTTGGACTTAGCCACGGGGTTTCATCAGTTGAGGGTGGCTGAGGATAGCATAGACAAGACTGCCTTTAGGACTCCGGATGGTTTCTATGAGTGGCTGGTGATGCCATTTGGGTTAACGAACGCCCCTGCATACTTTGTTGATTTGATGAGTAGGGTGTTCAGGGAGTTCCTTAATAAGTTCGAGGTGGTCTTTGTGGATGATAACTTAGTATTTTCTAAGAGTGAAGAAGAGCATGCCCTACATCTTGGGGAGGTGTTAGAGACTCTTCGAGCACATAGCCTTAAGGCTAAATTCTCTAAATGTCACTTCTGGAGGAAGGAAGTGCGGTTCTTGGGGCACGTGGTCTCCAAGGAAGGGATAGCTGTGGATCCCGCGAAGGTAGTATCAATTCAAGATTGGAAGGTTCCTAGAAATGCTACCGAAGTAAGAAGTTTCTTGGGGTTGGCGGGTTACTATAGGAAGTTTATCAAAGACTTCGCGAAGATATCAGCCCCATTAACCCGCTTAACGAAGAAGAATCTTGTTTTCACATGGGACGTAGATTGTGATGATGCGTTCCGACGGTTAAAGAGAGCTTTAACCACTGCTCCAGTTTTAGTGTTGCCAGATGGGAGTAAGCCATTTGTTGTCTATACCGATGCTTGTGGGACAGGACTGGGCGCAGTCTTAATGCAAGAGGGAAGGGTAATAGCCTATGGTGGAAGGCAGTTGAGGGCACATGAGAAAAATTACCCTACCCATGATTTAGAGTTGGCCGCTATTGTTTTTGCGCTTAAGATTTGGCGCCATTATCTTCTTGGTGAGAGATTCGAATTGTTCACTGACCACAAATCATTGAAGTACTTGTTTTCTCAGAAGGATTTGAATTTGAGATAGCAAAGGTGGATGGAGTTCTTAGCATCCTATGATTTCGAGATAGCGTATACCCCTGGCAAGGGTAACGTGGTGGCGGACGCCTTGAGCAGAAAAAGGTTGTCCTTGAGTCCATTGTTCGTGGAACAACGAAGCTTGGATTTATCTCGATGTTTGATTTCAGACCTTCCATTGACTATATACCCGGTTTGCTAGCATCCTTGGAGGTCAGACCTACTCTTTTGGGGCGGATTGGAGAAGCACAGAGGGACGACCCACAGTTGGTTGAGTTGGTAGAGAAGCTCATAAGGGGGGAGTCGTCCAGCCATTTGAGTAGGTACACCCTAGACGATAGGGGGTGCTTGCGTAGAGATGGTAGACTTTGTGTACCGCAAGACGAGGGTTTGAGGAAGGCTATTCTTGAGGATGCACACCGTTCTAGGATGACCATTCATCCCGGTGGGGACAAGATGTACCAAAACATGAAGCGGGTTTTCTTCTGGGCCGGTATGAAGAAAGATGTGGCTGAGTATGTCGCTCGATGCTTGGTGTGCCAACAGGTGAAAGCGGAACAAAAGAAACCAGGTGGGTTGCTTCACCCATTGGAAGTTCCGCAATGGAAGTGGGATAGCGTCTCGATGGATTTTATTGACGGGTTACCCAGATCGAGAAAGGGTAATACGGGAATTTGGGTTGTGGTAGACAGACTTACTAAAAGCGCCCATTTCATACCTGTGAAGAGCAAGAGGACTGCTCCATGGCTAGCTTCGGTATATCTTTGAGAGATAGTTCGATTGCATGGGGTACCCTCTAGCATAGTGAGTGATCGAGATCCTATCTTCACTAGCGAGTTCTGGAAAAGTTTGCAAGAAGCAGTGGGGACTCAATTATGTCTGAGCACCGCATATCATCCTCAGACGGACGGCCAGACTGAGAGGGTGAATCGTGTCCTAGAAGACCTTTTGAGGCTTTGTATCTTAGATTTTGGAGGTACATGGGAAGAGCATCTTCCATTGGTGGAGTTCGCATATAATAACAGCTTTCAGTCCAGTATTGGTATGGCTCCTTTCGAAGCTCTTTATGGAAGGCCTTGTCGATCACCTACATGTTGGTGGGAATCTACGGATAAGATCTTGCTTGGGCCTGATATGGTTAGGGAGACTTCTGAGAAGATTGACTTGATTCGAAGAAGGATGAAAGCAGCGCAGGATAGGCAAAAATCGTATGCGGACAAGAGGAGGACGGATCTTGAGTTTGAAGTTGGGGACATGGTCTTTGTCAAAGTGTCTCCGTTACGAAATGTGGTTCGCTTTGGATCTGTTGGGAAGTTAGCACCAAGGTTCGTAGGGCCGTTTCCTATTAAGGAAAGGATTGGATGGATGGCATATAGAGTGGAGTTGCCCGACAGACTTAGTGGTGTACATGATGTATTCCATGTGTCACATTTGAGGAAGTGCCTACATGAGACCGCAGAGGTGGTAGAGCCGAGCTTGCTTAGAGAAGTGGAAGTAGAGCGTGATGCGACTATTCGACGAGCTCCTACTAGCATCCTTGGGTCAGAGACTAGGAAACTGAGGAATCGAGAGGTTCAACTAGTCAAAGTACAATGGGGAGAAGATGAGGGCAACGCTACTTGGGAGACGGAAACGATGATGCGTTCATTGTACCCATTCCTTTTTGAGGGTATGTCTTTTAACTTCTCCTTTATCGTTTGTCTAGTACTTATCTTATCTTTAGTATGTCCTCTCGTTAGTACTTTTGACCTTTAGATAGGGTAAACCTATGGTTGAAACATGTGTTTGAGACATGTTATGGTTGATGGATGCATGTGGATGCAAGTGTTTGCTAGTGGTTGCTCGTGGATGCATATACACACACTCTAGGCACTAGATCGGCTCAGTCACTTCATATTGCATATTGCATATAATTGTGTGTAGGTAGCTATATTTATGGATGTATAATGATTGTGTTATCATATGGATGATGCATTTTGGTGAATGATTGTGCACACATGTAGATATTGTATGTGTCGATAGGGTTCTCTCGCATACATAACGGATGCATGGCACTATCATGGTTTGCATATGTTCATACATTAGATAGGGAACATATACACACACTTTTTGCATATGCTCATACATCATTAGAAATTGTTTTAAGGACAATGGATGCCCGTGTTTGATGGATTGAGTAGATGGTTGTTTGGATGATAGGATATGCATTCTCCTTAGCTTAGAGATTTCGGGGACGAAATCCTTTAAGGAGGGGAGAATGTAACACCCCGAATTTCAGTTAATACTAAAATTCACTAATTGAAGAATAAATAGTCTCAGATGTGAGAATTGGGGGAAAACGGGCTGCGTCATTGCGTTCGTCTCGGAAAAATATGCGAAATAGAGTCCGAAATTTTGTAAATCGGAGTCCGTATGGCCCAGTTATGGCCCAATGAAGTTTGCAGAAAATTCAAAGTTCAAAACAGATTTAAAATTCAGGTTCAAATTTCGAAATTGGGGCCATTGGGCGCAGGCGGGGAAAATTCCCGCCTAGCTACCCAAGTCGACAGCCCTGTCGACTGGGCAGTCGACTTGGCTAGGATCAAGTCGACAGCCCTGTCGACTTGGGTGTCGACAGGGGGTGCTCGGCCAGTTTAACCTGGTGCACCATTTTAGGGTTTGGCTGTGTTTTGGGCTGTTCTCTAGAAGCTTCCGAGATCTGATGGTCCTAATCTAATTTAGGGTTAATCTAATGGCCTAAAACACTTGCCTAATCTATAAATACACCCTAAGCCTACCCTAATTCATACTAAAGGCCTCATGCCGTCAAATTAAAACTAGAAGGAGCCTCCACCAAAGTTGAGAGGAAGTTAGCATCTCAAATCAACTCTAAGCAAGTTCTAATCCACTCTAGCAACTTAATCTTCCTCATTGGAGTGCTAATTAGTGATTTGTGAGTTCCTATGCCTTTAGCAAGCAATTGCTAAACTAATTAGGATAGGATATTAGGAGGCTATGGATGTAAATGAGGATCTATGCATGTTGTGGTTGTCATATGTTATAAGTGCATATGCAAGTTTGTCTCTTTTTATGATATGCATAACATATGCAAGGTTGCCTCTATGTATGACATGTTATGCAAGTTCATATGCAAGTTTATATGCAAGTTCATATGCAAGTTTGTCTCTTTTTATGATATGCATAACATATGCAAGGTTGCCTCTATGTATGACATGTTATGCAAGTTCATATGCAAGTTTATATGCAAGTTCATATGCAAGTTTGTCTCTTTTTATGATATGCATAACATATGCAAGGTTGCCTCTATGTATGACATGTTATGCAAGTTCATATGCAAGTTTATATGCAAGTTCATATGCAAGTTTATATGCAAGTTCATATGCAAGCTTATATGCAAGTTCATATGCAAGTTTATATGCAAGTTCATATGCAAGTTTGGGTTAATGATTATGCTAGTTGGGTTTAATGTTATGATGCAAGTTGACACCTTTTAAACCCATGTAAATGCCAACGTTGTGCTAAGATTGAACCCATTACATTTATAATGAAACTCCCCATTTATATGACATGTCATGAGAACGAATTACGTGGGGAAACGATGGGGTTAATATGCATGTTAATAGAAATGTGTAAAGTTGGTATGTTTAAGCATAACATAAAATGAATGGACATAATTGGGAATTTACCTATTAAGTTAGGTCTACCCATATTATGGAGTTGGGAATTTACCTATTAAGTTAGGTCTACCCATACTATGGAATTGGGAATTTACCTATTGAGTTAGGTCTACCCATATTCTTGAAAATGTGTAATTAATTAGGGATAATTAATACAAATTATGGGGGTGATTAATTAGGTGTAATTAATCAACTAAGACACGAGGTTGGACCCTTTTGTAGCGGAAGTCTGCCCGGAACCGACCGGCAATCCAGCAGCTACAAATGATTGGCCCAATGTGAGAGGTCTTAGTCATAAATTAAATACGTGATTAAAGTAAAGACACGAGGTTAGACCCTTTTTATGACGGAAGTCTGCCCGGACCCAACCGGCATATCCAGCAGTCATAAAAGATGGTCTAATGTGAGAGGTCTTTATGAGGTCATGATCTTAATTAATTAATTAAGAAACACTTAACCATATTAGCATGTAGAGGGACATGAGGGGTTAAGTGGGTGCCTTGGGTGGCATGTGGAAATCTAGTGGTTGCCTTGGGTGGCAATAGAAAATACGATTAGAATACCTAACCAAAGTGGAACACGTAATTAAAACATGATTAAAGGGTTAAGTGGTATACACTAGAAATGACAAGCTTAGGTGGGTAGCTTGTGGGGGCCCATTTCAACCAATATCCCAAACGTATCTTTGTGGGCTCGACCCAAGTCGAGGACGGGACACGCATATTGGGCTTGACTATAAGAGGCCAAAACGGGGTAGCGGTGGCAACGCGAGTCCAACGGGTTTCATATGCGTGTGTGGACCCGGGCTGGTAGGTAAGACGTTGTTGCATCGTGTAGATATAAGTCGTGCACCATTTGTTGTATCGGGTTGCCACTATGGGGAGTGATACACCCCATTGTGGGGCCAGCACGGGTATCTACGGTAGGGAGCCGATCGCTTGGGAGTAGTGGGTACACCTAGTGGAGATAGGGGCAGACGGCACCTATGTAATCAGCTAGGGGTACACGAAACTACTGGGTAAATTTTCTAAGTCCTTGGGAGGGATCAACCTTTAAGTAGGAATGACTGGTGTGGTGCAGTGTAGTAATTATCCTTGGGTGGGTAAAGGCGTCTTTATAGTTATCTTAGTTCATCCTAAGTCTGATTGGCTACTGAGTGTAGTCATTTATCCCCAGTCACACCGTACCAAGTTATATCATACCCTAATTACTTTAATGATTGCATTGTTAAAGTTGTAGGACTCGCTCAGACTTATGTCTGACCCCGTTGTTTTTATCTTTTTCCCAACCCTCAGGTTCTCAGAGTGGGCCCAGCACGAGTGGGCTTTGATCAGGCTGCTTTTATTACTCTCTTGGAGCTTGGACCCTAGATGTAGAGCTCAGCTTACCCTTTTCTTTTATGGCTATCAGTTCAAGTATTGGGATTATGTATTTTTATTTATCAGGATGGATATTTTGTACTTGACTCTTATTATGGTTTTGTGATGTAACCAAACATGTTTTACTTTCCGCTGCAATGAAATGATGTTTTAAATTTTCAAGTATTACTTATATATGTCTTGCTGTAATTTCTTTGTTCTATATTCACTTAAAATACTCCACCGATGTTATGGCATTCCCTTAGCGAGTGATCATAGCGGGAGTGGGGTGTTACAATAATACTTCAACAATTCTATAACGCTGACATATTTACCTACCAATAAATTTTACCACTGAATATTAGTTGATAAAAGTTCTCTTTACCTACCCATATTTATTGGTAGGTAAAAGTCATATTTCTTGTATTGTTAGTCGCTTATTACTTCCCATAGGATAGGTAGCCATGTATGACATATTAGTCTCCAGGTTTGGGTAGGCCCACGCACATTTTCCATTTAAGACCCCTAAACTGAAATACCTATTCCCAGGTGGACTCTTCAACCCTAGTCACTTGGCCATTTAGGACCCAAGACGTGGATTACACGCGAAGGTTATTAGTTCGTACCTCCTTTAGCCTCCTGTACCTTTCCCTATTTGGGAGAAGGTGGGCTACGTTATTAAGTCATTCCCGTTTAGTCCCTCTACACGGAAATACTATTCTTACATGATTCATTTTAGTCATGGGTTTATATGGTCAATAATATCTTACATACTTAACCTACTAAGTCTAACTATATTTTCATTAATATAAAAAAGGAAGGTTATATCCCCTTTTTCCCTAGGATATTTATTTGATTTCTTCCCTAATTTGTACTTAGTATTTAAACGATAATCATAAATTCCCTTACGACAACCATTTCCTTTTATTTCTATTTCATTTCCCTTTATG
Organism: Allium sativum; assembly: GCA_030737875.1. Lineage (NCBI taxonomy): Eukaryota > Viridiplantae > Streptophyta > Magnoliopsida > Asparagales > Amaryllidaceae > Allium > Allium sativum. Next base: position 654,788,786 of record CM060919.1, on the reverse strand, counting down.
ACCATAACGGTCATATTTTTCCTAAGGCAACTATTTATCTATCCCAAGTTATCTATTTGTTGTACCCTAACAGGTAATTTCCCTTCTTACTTCCTTATTAATTTATTTACTTTTATATTTATTTATTTACATACAATGTCTCTCACATTAAGTTGACAACTTGTGGATGCTGGATTCGTTCGGTTGATTCCAGACAGACTTCTACCACAAACTAAACTTAACCTCGTGCCTTAACATGATTATATTTATGCATTAGAACCCTCATATTAAGCTGACTACCTATGGTTGCTCGATTTGTCGGTCGGTTCCGGACAGGCTTACACCACAAGTTGAGCTTAACCTCATGTCTAAATACGGTTATCGATTTGTGTTCCTATTTACAACAATTAATTATATCGATTGCTACAAGTGGTCACCACAAATATGTTAATTCAGTATGGATGGCATTTACATATAATTCCATAATTGAACCTTATCCAAAGATTCAAACATTCCATACAATGTATATTTTACCATTCTACGCTAGTTTGGACGGATAACATGTATATATATTTATATTATTTTCGTGTGGTCAACGTAGTTGTTATTTTTATTTTTGTTATTATTCTCAAATTAATGATTTGGTTTAATCAATTAACCAAACATCTCCTTTTTATATTTAGTTTTGCCAAAAGGGTTTCAAATCTCATAAAAGACCGTTAACCAAATCATTATAAACAATGCCTAATTAGTGGAATTAACATATTTCCAAATCACAAGAAATATGTTGTAATACGTCGTATTTTTAGCGTAAGATAACAAAATAAGAGTACCTTAATTAAATATTCATAATTAAGTAAAATGGATTGCGCCATTGCGTCCGTCTCAAAATTCTAGTCAAAATAGACACCTGGTTTGCGTAAAACAGACACCGTATGAAGATGTTATGAGCATTAGAAGTTTGTATACATATAAGGAGCTTATATGTATATATATTAGATAAATATATCCATAAAATTCGAAAATCAGTTCAAAGATCAAAATTCACGAGCGGGAAAATCTGGAGGGAATTTAGACCGTTGGGGGTCGACCCACCCGTGGATCTGGAAACTTCTTCTCTGACGTGGACAATTCTGATTGCTTTTGGTCTAATTTGAGGGTCTTGGTTGCTCCAATACTCTTATAAATAAGACCCTAGACCTAACCCTAAATCTCGTAATTCGGTAGCTACGCTGGAGCTCTGCCATTACACACACACTCTCTCTCTCTCTCTCTTTTCTCAAATCTATTTTGAAAATTAAAATATTAGCCTAGGAAAATTATGAATCCAGATCCGGGAGAGAGAATCAATATAAATAAAAAGGGAGTTCAGAATCACATGAAAAGCAAGGTAACGTTCCAGATCCAATCTATTCCTCCTCTTTCTTTTCCCTTTTCTCTTTTAATGAAAATAATAAATCCATGGACATTAGGTTGTGAATCCGATTAAAAGGGAATAAAATGATGGATGTTAAAACTGGATCAAATCCAGAATTGGGGAAAGCTTACAACGTGTGTGGGTTTAAAGTACACTTTTTGAATAATAGTATATTTATCATTTGCCATTCCCCATTAACATACACAATGAACATATTGGAAGATTTAGTTTGTTGGAATGAATTATTGTGCTAAAATGGATAATATGTTCAATTAGTTCATATGTTGAGATGTACATGAATACTGTTGTAAAGATCTATTTTATGAACTTGTCAATTGGGAAAATTGAGATTTTAGGGAAATGATACACTATTGGGGAATTACACTTTATTTTAAATAAAGTTAATTACATGTAGAAAGACATGCAACACATATTGGGATTTAGGGCATAATTTGTAATGGAATTTTGGAACATAAGATACATTTTGTTTTGAAACTTTAATTTGGGAGCGAAATTATATATGAACATAAATGATTGAATGAAGATGAATATTCCTAGATTTACAATTAGAAATTGTAACTGCACTTATGGCACGAGGTTAGGTTGCATTAGTGGTGGAAGCCTGCCCGGACCCGACCGACATATCCAGCAGCCACTAATGTTGAACCTAATGTGAGAGCCCTAAGTGAAAAATTAAAAACATGTAATGGTGCTAAGACACGAGGTTAAGTCAACTTCTGCAGAAGTCTGCTCGGACCCGCCCGACAAATCCAGTGTCCACAAGTGTAGGCTTAATGTAAGAGGTCTAGTGCTTATATATATGTATTTGTATATAACAAGATGTGAATAAATTTCAATTATGGTAATTAAATGTCTAACTCAGAAAATAAGAAAGGAAGGGATGTAATGAACTGAGTTAGTCAGATACGAGGGAAAAGTGATGTATTTCCGTAAATGACCTATTTCTTAGAACGTGGTTGCAAGTAAGCCACAGTAACTAAAGTAAGAAGAGTAAAGAAATTACTTGATACCACAGATTTAGATGGGAATACTTTATGAAAATGAATTACTGATTCCTTCTATCAGCTGATAAGGTGCATGAAGTGTTTTCCTTAATTAAAATAAGGAATATATATTACAGTGGGTGAATAATACTGGAATACAACAGAAAGAGAAAATGGTTTAAAAGGGGAATGATGATCACCTGTTATAAATAAATAACATTAATGAAAATGTTGTATAATAGGTAGACTTGTCCTAGGGACAAGTGGGGATTATAACTTCGATTATAATAAACTATTAGGGAAATTTGATAACTGGTGAAATGAGTTAAGGGACACTTAATTGTAAATTAAGTAAGTAGTAAATGGGGAAGCCGGAAACCAGTTGAGAAAAGGGGGGAAAATATACGAAATATAAGAAGTTGTACTTAATTATAAATTAAGTAATATGTAAGCTTGGAAGTCTGAAACTAGTTGATAAGAATGTTTAGGCTTGTCCTAGGGACAAGAGGAAATTATAACATAGGTTATAATAAATGGGTAGAGAAACTTATTAGTGGGTCTTAGTTAATAGAACTAAGTTAATAAGTAAACAGCGATAAGTTGTATTGACAATGTAAAATGGAATTGTGATTAAATGAGAACGGATGAGGAAAACTTATGAAATGAAATAAGTTATATTTAATCATAAATGGTAAGTGATATGTTAATTAGAAAACATGTGAATTGGATATACTTAATTACATATCAAGTAAAACATGTTATTGTAATGACGAAATCAAACAAGAATATAAAAGAGATTGTGGATTATAGACCTTGGACCACAATCTGGAGAATAACATGTTGTGGGCTTATTAATAAACTGAAATGGGTTAAGTTGGATGACCAAAATTAATAAGCAAGAGAAACTTAGTAATTTGAATAGAATTCAATATGAATTGGAATAACCAAGTTAACTGGAAACCCGATGAGGTGAGACAAGCGCGTAAAAGAATGTTTAGATATGGGGTCTAACAATATGCTAAAGTAAGGCGCTTAGACCAGTCCTTGTTTGTCCAAGACAACGTGATAGAGGGTTCTTGCTCTTGGCTTAGTGGCGAGCGGGAGACTCTTACCTCTACACATCCCAAAGGGGGTTGGTTAGGCAAGGGGGCCTGGACAGTCTAAAGGCTGGCCGTAAAACAAGGAGCTGGGGTATCAGTGTGATGCCATTGCGGAATGTTGCCGTCTCCATTATGGTTGTCACATCTGGTATCAGAGCGTAGGTTTAGGATTCCTATATAAACAGTGAGTGAACGTATTTGTATTTTTGAAAATATAGATATATTATATATATATACCTAGATCCATAGAGGAACCCACTAAATAGAAATAGTATAATATGGTAAGAAATGGGATGCTTGTTTTGTACACTGAAGGAATGAATAAGGAAATTTGAGACCCTTAGGTAATTGGGTGGAAAGTGTACAACGTATTTTGTATGAAAGGAAAGTGAATCCCATATGATTAGTATTTTGGGTTAATGGGATTGAAAACCTTATAAATTGTAAAAGGTTAAAAACGAGAAAAACTAAATGGATTAGGAAGATATATAGTCGTCAGAATTGACCTTGGGGAGTGTCTAGGAAAGCCTAGAAAAATTGGAAACCCGCTTTGAGTCTGTAACGACCCACAAAATCTGAACCAATTTAAAATTTTTAAATTGGCTAAAATAATGGATTTTAAATATTTAAAATAAATATTTTGAATAATAGAGATGAAAAGTGAGTTGGAATCGACAATTGAAAACGAATATAATTAATTATAATTATAAACAAGGCCTGAAAAGGCGATGCAGTTTCAAAAATTGAATTCAAACTTTATCGGACTGTACCGGGTGCAAAACAAAATGGATTTTAGTGAAACCAAAATTATTTAAATCTGTTAGTGAATACCTTTCTAACGAATCTGAAAAATCGAATTTTCATAGCGGAAAGCAAAAGTTATGGCCGAATGAATTTTCGGAAAGGTCGCTATGGAATTTATATAACCCGTGAAATTGGCCATTTTGCATACGACCTCGGAATTTGACGAAACCACTTTTGTTGGATCCGGGATGTGAAGTTATTGCTAGGTTTCAAATTTCATAATTTTTGAAGCTAGTGTGTGAGCGTGGCAAAGGAAAATGTGTTTTGGTCAATTACAGTTAAATTGGATCGACCAAAAATGGGCCTTTTTGCAAACAGTCTCAGAATTCGACGAAACTAGTTTTGTTGGGACCGTATCGTCCAAACATAGCTAGATTTATTTTTCTGGAATTTTTCGAATCAGTTGTGGCCCTGGCAAATTGAAATGTACGTTCAAATTGAATATTGAATGTTATATATTTTAAATTTGAAGGAAAACTGACTGAAACAGTCGAATGGGACTACGAAACATATCCCATTGTGTTCGGAATGGGGGTAAAACGCTAGGGACGGCAGTCGTTGGGTTTGATTTCGAGTTCGTCTAAGAAAACCCCAATTTTTGAATTTAATATAACATCGGCCAATAGAATTTTTTTATTTCATTAATTTAAAAATATAAAAAAAACCAAAAAACCCATAAACCCTTATTTTGACGGCGGAAAGCCTTCTTCCGTTCTTCCCTCGATTCCTCTCTGATCGTTCCCCTAAACCCATCGATCCTTTTGGTGATTTTGAAGATCGTCCTTCGACCTTCGAATCAAGACCAGAATCGGCCGATATCGTTGCGTGGATCTCGAGATATCCTGCTCGAAAGTCGAGCTACTTCGAGGCCAGCGCCGCCGCCGATCTGCCACCGCATCAAACGCCACCACCGCCGATAGGAGCGCCGCGCCTAGCTCTTCATCGCAGTGCAGCCCGATCATCACCTCGTGCTACGAATCCAAAGATAAATCCAACCCTAGTTTCGAACCTGTGGACTGAGGTACGGGTTTATCTATTTTAAACTGATTTTCACACTATAAAGCGTTGCAAACTTTGTAAAAATCATATCTTTTTGCTGTGTTAACGAAATTCGATGAAACAGGAAACATCATGACCGTGTGGACGCCTTCTACATTTTAGAAGAGACCGCATATTTTTCTGAGCCTTCTGCTATTTTTGGTGGAGTGGAACCCAATGTGAGATTTCTAATTTATAAACGATATGGAAAGCGACGATGTGTAAATTATATATTTGATGTATGAGTTATATAAGCGTTGTACACCTCATGTATAAGCGTTGTATAAGTTGTACGTTCGATGTATAAGTTGTATATGCGTTGTAAAAAATTATATATGTGTTGAAATAGAAGTGAATTGCTATATATAAATATATATATATGCCCCTCATCCACAAACCATGGACGATATTTATTGATTGTGATTGGTGTGAAAATTGATTGATAGCGAATGGTTGTTTGGGATTGTTTGTGGTTGATATTGATTGATTGTGGTTGAAAAATACCCGTTTGTGGTTGAAAAATATTTGGTTGAAACCACATAGGATTAGTTTGTGGAAATGAAATAAATATATACATGCCGCCTGCGTGCGAACTAGATGCATGATTCCCATTGTCAAAAACCGCGAGGTTTTAAGGTAAAGCGAGGAGTCGTACTAGGGACGGTCCCGGTTTTAACTACCCTGCCGTTATGCTGCCGAAATTTTGAATAATATTCATGTGTTTGAATTATTTTCATTTGTTGAAACTATATTTATTCGTTGAATAGAAAACCTTCATGTGTTGAATCGATATTCATTCGTTGATTTGAAATTCATGTGTTGAATGGTATTCGTGTTTTAAATATAAAAATCACATTTTTATCTATATATATAAACTATAGAAAACCTTCATGTGTTGAATCGATATTCATTCGTTGAATTGAAATTCATGTGTTGAATGGTATTCATATTCTGAAAGAAATTGTTTTAGAATAAAAAAAAATCCCATTTTTAACATCAATATGAAAAGTATAAAATAATCCTGTTTTGAAATAAGTTGTTTTACAGTAAAAATCCTATTTTATCCCCTATATTAACTATACGAAATAATAGTGTTTTGAAATAAATTGTTTTACAATAAAAAACATATTTTTACTATATACATGAATTGTTGAAATGTGAAGTGTTAAAAATAGGAACTCGTTCAAATAAATATGCATGAGTCGAAATCTTCACTGATTAGCTAATGATATGATTTTTGCCTATACATGCAACATTAGAATGAACGGTGTTTTTAAACCAAATGGAATCAAATCTGAAGTTGAATGGAAAATGATAAGTGATAAGAACTGTATATATGTACATGCATATTTATTGAACAGGTTATAGCAAAGGGGCTAGAGAAGAGGAATAAAATTTTGTGCCCGACAAATAGGTACACGTTTACTGTTTTGTTTGGGTGATGATTTTATGAGCCTGTTGGCTAGCCGCTTGGCTTTTTCTTTTCGACATGAGACGCCCGTGTGGCTATTTGGGAATTTTCCCAGCCCCTCCCGTACAAAGGAGGTTATGGCGAAATTTTCCAAAATTTAAAGGCGTTATTGAAATATTTGAAGTGAAAACGATATTGAAATTGTTGAATGAACTATATTTATATAAATATATAAATATAAATAAAATTAAAACCAAACGTGGCCGCGCAGTTCGTGTTTTGAAACCGTGATTTCAAACAACTAGTGCGGGAAATCCGACCATCAGATTTTCCTGAAATCGCAACCGTTGGGTCCGCTTTGGAAAAATCTTTCCAACGGCACCAACTTTGTAAAAATCCAACGGTTGGATTGTCTGGAATGTTTAATTCAAATCTGAAGGAAAACAGCGCCAAAATCGATTATATATATATATATAATTATATATAATCGAATAACGACGCTGCAGTTCGTATTTTGAAATTGAAACTTCAAACGATTGTACCGGGAGATCCGACCGTCGGATTTTCCCGAAACTGGAACCGTTGGATTCGTTTTGAAATGACCTTTCTAATGATGTAAATTTCGTAAAGATCCAACGGTTAGATCTTCAGATATGTGTAAATCAAATCTGAAGAAAAACAGCACCACGGCCGTGTTATGGCCCGAAGCGTCGTTTTGAATAAATTGGCTATTTTAAAATAAATAAAAATAGCGATACATCGTTATAAAATATCATAAACGATATGGAATGGAAATAAACTGAATTTGCTCGATTTATGTCGTATTTGATGATTGATTGTGTTTGGTGTGAAAATTACATTAAAGAACAAAATTGGTGTTGTCGAATGATTTAACCATTGAAATAAATTGATTTGAAATTCTAAATATACGTGAATTATTTGAAAGGGCCGAGTTAATTCTCATTTCAAATGATTGACCGACGATTGAAAGTCAAAAATGAAGACGGTGGTCGAAGACCGGAGATCTTCACCTCGTTTGGATGGTAACCGAGGTCCTGATTGGGAGGCATCCCGAAATATGGATAATGAGTGGTGATCGTCCAGACGTACGTGGTGATCGATGGGTTTGCGAGGTATATAGTGCCTCCGGTTTCGTTCAGACCCAGAACGGACTTGTAAATGGACTGTGTGTCTGACATTGGATTTTATTCTGTGTTGATTGATCTCTATTAAATATACATCTGTTTGGCGGCGGAGAATTTATTCTTTCGCTTAACGCCCTTCTCTGAAACGCACGAGCTCAGAGGTTGTATATCGATGGACATCAGTCGCATGGCATGAATTGCCTGTGTGGCATGCTAAGATGCAGTGATCAGGGCTTATGTTGAAAAGAAAAGTCTTGTGGTGATGATCAAAGCACCGCCTATGTGGCGTAACTTGTGTATAACGTGAATTCGCAAGCCTCACACCCCGGTATGAACCAGAAACGGGAGCAGGACCTCAGGGGGGACGTGCGTTTTCTTTCTAGCTAGGGTGGTGTCAGTGACCTACCAGCCCTGACATTTATATACTTTTCACCTGTGTGGTTGTTGTTGTTGCGAGGCGCCTCGGTTTGATCGGACGATCCGGGTCCGATGGAGTCATTCGTTGGCTCATTTACACCCCAAAGGGTGGAGAAACGCATTGTTCAGGGATTATAATCCACTTCGTGTGGACCGGCCCTGACGATCCAGGGTATGGTCGCGGCTGTACCTGAGACACGGGCTAGAGCATCTCGAATTCGGTAAGGACTATCTTTTGCCTTGGTTCATGACGGAAATCCAATTTCCAAATACGTGACTGTGCGGTTTTGAGTGTATATATATATGTGGCGACATGATATATGGTACCCATGCCGTCTATGATTGATAGTTATGATTTGAAATTGTTTTCAAAACATATAAACACTAGCAATAATATCAAATGCCTTTGTTTTATTCATATCAAGCATATTTTGGCCGTTATAAGGTAAAAACTCTATCCTCCGGTTTGCGTTGCATTGTGTGATGGGAACTGAGTCTTATAACGGCTTCATTTTTATAAAAAGCATAGCGATGTTTAAAAGAAAGATTTGTTTTAAAGCACTGGCAATCCAATGGAGTAAACCCGTTCCACGAAAGTGGCGTGGTCCTGTGATTGGCCATATTATATATGTGTTGAGTAGATTTCTCATACCAGTCCCATGACTGACTCGTAGTTTGTTTCACTTTCAAACTCGGGTGCCCCTTTTTCTTCATGGGCAGCCTTGTATTCAGGTTTAGCTGGTTCTTTCGGGATAGATGGAGCTGAAGACGGATTCTATCATTTACCTCTTTTTATGCTGTTCAGCTCCTATTGTACATATTTTGTTTGTTTCCGCTGTAGACATTTATGTATAGCTGAACTGTATTTGTACTAAGTATGATCCTGTATACTGTGTAACTCTGATGATTACTTTTATCCAGTATATTCTATTGTTCATTATCTGGTGTATTTATTTAATTTTGTTCTACTATTATCTGTTTCTGTGTTATATTCCACGGATTACCCTTGTCTCCGTCAGCACGGGGTTTGGGGTCGTCTCAGAGTCTAACCCCATTATTAACTTTTAAGAACTTGGAATTATAAAAGTTTTGGGAAAATGGTTTATGGTGTTTTCAAGTTTTAATCTTAAAAGTTATACGTTTTAAATATGTAAAGTATACATACTGGGTTTTTGAAGGAAAATGGGTTAAGTTCTGCAAACTGTGATTTCTTGCGAATTTTTTTATCTAAAGTAAAATTCTTTCAATAAAAAGGTGCATATTATTGAGCAGGTATAGGTCGCTAGTTTTTTTGTTACATTTCATATAAGAATTTTCAATAAAAGAAAGATTTTATATCTCTATTCTTATGACAACCCTTTTTGATAAATTATTTTAAGATAATTTTATGGGTGGACAAAATAAGTTATAGAAAATAAGAATAGAGTGGATGTTGGCACTTTGTAGTAACAGACTAAATCAACCTTATAGGTAAGAACAAGTCGTAAACCCGATAGAGAAAATAGTTGTCCGTATCTACTCCAGTTTTGTGATTTGAAAAAAATGATGATTTACATTTTTAAGACAACATGTTTTTATGGTTTGGCGAAAGAAAGTTTTCATGAGGAAAATAAAGTTTTGGCACTTTTAAATTTTGGAAGTAAAAGGGCCAAACCATATTTTAAAAGTACGGAGTAGGTAAGGATTAGTGCCTAGGAAAGATGGGAAAAGTTTCGAGATTATAAAGTAAATAGAGAGATTATCTTGGAATAATAGCGAGTTCCCGTAGAATGTGTAAGCATTGGAAAGCCTAGGATGTTGCTTTAAATAATAGTTAGAACACAGCTAGGACTAGTGGCGCCTACTAGATAGAAAAGGGGCAAGTAAGTGTGTAGACCCTGTTACTAACTTTCAGGTTATGGGAAAAACTCCTTACTACATTTCGGTTGGGATCGTTCCATAATATTATTCTTGTTGGGAAATTAGGGCAACACCTGAACTTGTCGTGGATCCCATGGTTTGGACTTTTCTGACAAAGGGGGACATAGTCCCAAGATTCTTAACCCTTAGTAGTAGCGGTGTAGGGCATCTGTTTTCCTGTTTTAGTTGAAAGACTAGAGGCTTATTTAAATTTAAACTAAATCAGATGATTAAACATGCTAAGAAAAGAAAAATAGTACAACTAAAAAGGAAATAGAAAATTCAGTAAAGCAACAAAAATGAAAAATTATGAGAAAAGATGGATAAGAATAAAAATTTCCAAGATAAGATGAAACAAAAATCAATAACAAAGAAAATTTTCTTATGTGGGTTGTGCTTGGAGAGTTAAATATGGAATCTTTATAAATAGTTATATAAAAATCCAAGTACAGTTAGAGAAAGATTGAAAAAGAAAAATGGATGATGCGGAGTTTTCTGTTTTCCACCTTTTTGTAACATAAGAAATCAAATTTAGAAAAATTAGATTTTTCTGAAATTCAAAAAATAAAGTTGGTTGGTAGGATTATGGATGCAACAATTGGATGAACTATGCTCTTACTCAGTAAGAGTGTGGGAAAATTTGAATGAAAAAGCATTTTGATTTTCAAAATATTGCATTCATATAGAACTGCCAGTATATTTAGGATGTGAGCATCATATTTTAAATGGATTTTTTGAAAAATTTGCATACACGTAGGAGGTACTGCTTAGACATACATGCATTATGATATTGTATTTCACTTTGCACAAGTGCACAATGTTTGCAAAAATTGGATGCACGTATAATGGATGTATATTATGCGAGGGATTAATTTATTTTGCCCTTATCAAATTTCAAGGAAAAAATTTCCCAAGGGTGGGAGAATATAACACCCTGTATTTTTAGTGTAAGATAATAAAGTAAGAATACCTTAATTAAATATTCAGAATTAAGTAAAACGGACTACGCCATTGCGTCCATCTCGAAATTATGGTCAAGATAGACGCCTGGTTTGTGTAAAATGGACACCGTATGAAGAAGTTATGAGCATTAGCAGTTTGTATACATATAAGGAGCTTATATGTATGTATATATATATTAAATAAATACATCCAGAAAATTCGAAAATCAGTTCAAAAATCAAAAAGCACGGGCAGGAAAATTTGGAGGGAATTTAAACCGTTGGGGTTCGACCTATGGGTCGACCCACTCGCGGATCTGGAAACTTCTTCTCTGACGTGGACGATTATGATGGCTTTTGGTCCAATCTGAGGGTCCTGGTTACTCCAATACTCCTATAAATAAGACCCTAGACCTAACCTAAATCTCATAATTCGGTAGCTACGCTGGAGCTCTGCCATTACACACACTCTCTCTTCTCAAATCTATTCTGAAAATTAAAATATTAGCCCAGGAAAATTACGAATCCAGTTATGGAAGAGAGAATCAACATAAATAAAAAGGGCGTTCAAAATTACGTGAAAAGCAAGGTAACGCTGTAGATCCGATCTATTCCTCCTCTTTCTTTTTCCTTTTCTCTTTTAATGAAAATAATAAATAAATGGACGTTAGGTTGTGAATCCGATTAAAAGGGAAAAAACGATGGATGTTAAAACCGGATCAGTTTCAGAATTGGGGAAAGCTTACAAGATGAGTGGGTTTAAAGTATACTTTTTGAATAATAGTGTATTTATGGTTTGCCATTCCCTATTAACATACATAATGAACACATTGGAAGATTTATTTGATGGAATGAATTATTGTGGTAAAATGGATAATATGTTCAATTAGTTAATATGTTGAGATGTACATGAATATTGTTGTAAAGATCTATTTTATGAACTTGTCAATTGGGATAATTGAGATTTTGGGGAAATGATACACTATTGGAGAATTACACATTATTTTGAATAAAGTTAATTACATGTAGAAAGACATGCGACACATATTGGGATTTAGGGCATAATTTGTAATGGGATTTTGGAACATAACATACATTATGTTTTGAGACTTTAATTTGGGAGCGCAATTTGATATGAACATAAATGATTGAATGACATACACGTAAATGTGTATATATTATCCGCTTACTTATCTTGTTTTCTCTTAAAAATAATCGATACTATGTATTTATAGTTGTGTTTTCAGGTTTTTCAAAGATGAATGGAATTGATGCACTTAATTGTTGAAAAGCTTGAAGAAATTTGATGTAACAAGAGTGTTGATTTTGAGAATTAGATTAAAGCTTGAAGAAATGTTGATGTTCAACCAACTTCTACTGCATATTTTAAAGATTCAATGCCTTTTCATAAAAAATAGCTTGTCACAGATGTTATTGAGTTCCTATTCATGCTCAAAACAGTTGGAGTTGATGCCATTTGATGCCCACAAGCTATGACACTTGCAAATCCACTCTTACGTGTTCACATTTAGCTAGTTGGTTTATGTGTTATTTTGAAAAAGAGCTTTTGTCCCACATGGTGTAATGGGCCGCTTAGTCTTGGCTTGGGCAACTATAAAAACACTTGTATTTAGTTCATTTGGATTCATTCAATCTTAGGTTTTATTCTGTAACTTTCTTCTGTCAGAATAAAATTAGTCTTCTCCCTTTTCTATTTAGTTTCCTAATTACATGTTATTTTCTTTTCTGCAAGTAGACTAGATTGTCCATTATTTTATTTTTATTTTCCTTTTCTCTTGTTTTTTTGTTCTATGTTGCAATTTACATTCGTTGTTAGAATAATAAACATGTGAGGCTAATCCCTTTCAACTTAGGGGTAATGAAGCTCTCTTGATCATGTAGTTGCAACATAATTTATCTTTTCATTCTCTCTTTGTGTTTCATGTTATGTTGATGTCATGGTGATTAAGTGGAGGTTGAAACCAAAAAGTTGATGGTCTATAGTTCTAATTAACAATTCATGGCTAATGCTTAAAGTATATTTCAATTTCAACTTGTTTATTTTTCATTAGATCTAGTAAGGTGATTTAGTGGGTATGATATAGTTTGATAGTTTATGTTTTGCTAGTTAATAGCATGAATAAGCTATATTTATAATAATCATATCAACTAAATTCACAAATGACCAAAAGAAAAGAGAGATCTTAATTTCATAACTTGTTGTTCTACATGATCTAGAATGTGAATTTATTCCTAATTTGCCATTTATCTCATAGTCTTTTTTATTAATTTTAATTTTCTAGTTTAATTGTAGTTAAATCATCACTCGAATTCGATTTAATTTGACTGAATAAGATTGAAATTACTTCTTTCCATGTGGATCGACTCGTATTCGCCAACAATTGTACATCGTGCGCTTGCGGTTTATTACACTTCTCGACGATATTCTAATTCATAGAATATTCGTCGTCAAACAAGTTTTTGGTGCCGTTGTCGGGGAAAGAATTTAATTTTAGCTTTATTCTTTGAATTACTTTTCTAGTTTGTTCATTAAAAAAAAATTATGTGCATTTGTGCGTTTGTTTTGTTTGATCTCATTTCAACTGCATTTGTGTGTGTTTTGTCTGTCCATTTTTGTTTGTTTGTTGTTTCTTTAAAATAAAAAGGTCTTTAATTTGTGCATTTCTTCTTTCTTGCAATCATCTCCCTGTTTTCTTCCTTATATTTGCATTTTTGTTTTTTTTTAACGGAAAAAATATTCGCTTGCCTTTTGTTTTCAATCTCCATTTTTGTGTTTTCAATTTCCTTTATTTCTTTCCCTTTCTTTTTTTCTCATTTATTTCTCTCTTTCCCTTTCATTGCCCTTTTTAATTTCTTTCCCGTTACATTGCTTTCCACTTTTCAACAAATCTTTAATATATATATATATATATATATATATATATTATTCCCAAATTTTCTCTCCTTGCCTTATTTCTGTACCACATAACCTCTACACCATTTCATCACCACCACTTTTGTCATTTTTCTTTCACCATCTTCTGCCTCTCAGTCTCTCACTCCTTATACAACTCCTCCTTCCTTCTAATCTTCACCAGACAGCCATACAAACAACACCGTGAACACCTACGACATCACCTCCAGTCCTCATCTAGCATCCACTTTCAAAATCTGTCAACAATACCACAAACTCATCAGAGACCACCATCACCCATCTTGTCACCCTCCCCTCATGACAAAATATTTGGTCATCGCAACTAATCCCTTTCTCAAACATAGTCACTTCCGATCCCCTTCTTGCACACAACACTTCATCTCGACACTGCATTACTCACATACCAAATACCATCCACATCCAATATCCATCACAATCTGACACAAATCAATCTCCCAGTCATACCATCATCCACTATAAACTCCACACAAACCATATCCAAAACTTGAAGAGAGTCTGCACACACCTCCAATTCACGCAAATACAAAAATTTGCTTCAGTACTCTTCAGAAACCATTCCACCCGTACACAGTTCAAGCCACAAAACCCACAGCACCTACCACCGTTTCATTAACACTTCACACTACATCAGTCATCCCTCAAACCTCCTCAACCCATCACCCGGTCTTCAACTTGACCAATTCAAAATCACCACACCACCACAAACTCGCAACTCAGGAACCTATCCAGAGCAACTGACCACCTAAAAACCTCAATCACACCACAACAGACCTTCACAATCCCCTCACCCAAATCGTGAATCCCAAAGCAATCGCCGAAGACCGAAGACTACTGCGCCAATACATCCATAACACAGCAGCTCCACTCCTCTTAGATCGATCTCACATCTACCACCTGCAACCACAGACCGAAATCGCTCCTTTCCATCAGCTCCTAACCCCCCAAATTCAAACCTGCAATCGAACCAGCTTGCACCACCTCCAATTGAAATCGTAATAAAAAAAACCAAATTTGCAAATCAAACCTCAATCGCTGCAATCCCCAAAAACAAAAGTAAAATCCCCAATTCGAAGTCACCTTCCGTTATCCCGTAAACACCAGTTGTTTCGCGATAACTAATTTCCGATTTAGGAATCGGGTTTTTTTTTGGGTTTTGGGTTTGCTTCTTTGACGTGTAGAGATTGATTTCATTTTTTGGGAGCTTCTGCTGGGAGAGTTTTAATTCGGTGATCGAAATATAAGCCGATAACTGCGTTTGGTTTTGGGCCTTATAAGTGGGTTGAACGTGTTGGACTTCTAAGCTGATTTTAGTCTTCAGTTGATGTTTTTAAGTGTATTGCATTTTACTTTAATTTGCAATTGGGTTGATTTTTAATTTCCATTGAGTTATAGTTCACTGATTTGTTTCTTCTGAAATAGTTAGCGTATCACTATTTTTGGTTGAGCAAGTTTAGACGTCGGGTTTTTCCTTGATTTTGGCACTTGCTTTTAGAATTTACAAGAGCTTGCTTGCTTTTTAGTAGCAATGTGTGGATCATGTTTTTTTTCTTAAAAAAAATCTTGCCTTGTATAAAGATCACTTTTTAGGTTACACAAAGAGGAACTGTTTTGCTTTGGATAGCTTGCTTGGATTTGCTTTGCTTCAACTGCTTTGCTTGCTTGCTAAAAAAAATCACCGCTAAAAAAATTGCTAATAAATTCAGACGCTCTGGTATTTCTCTCTTCTCCTTTGTTTTTATTTAATTGCATTGTTGTTTGCTTGTATTTGCATCAAAAATCCAAAAAACAAAATAAAAATTCATTCGTAGTTGCATCATTAATTCACGTTTAATTTCTGTTGTGCATTCATCTCATTTTGTTTTAATTTTCTTTTTTTTAGGACACTATTATCTATTGACAAATTGGTTTTTTTCCAATGAATTTTTTCTTGGTGTCTAGACTATGGCAAAATAGTAACCGTTTATAAATGTTGCGCTGATTTGAAAATATTATATCGGTTGTTCGTTTGAAGGTACTTAAACCTTCGGCTGCATTGCTAGGGTGATTCTTGATGCACCGATAACTCCTGTCACTTAACTGGCTGAGAAATCTTTTGTTGAAATTAATTTAACCATCATTATACAAATTTAGATAATTGTAAATAAGTAGTTTGCATTCATATAGTTGCATTAGGTCCATGCACACACAAAAAAAACAATTTTCTTTTGTGAATATTTCTTTCTCTTAAAAAAAATTCTTGAAAATGTCTCAAACTCCTTCTTCCTATGAATTTTACGATAGTTGAAAAAATCAATTCAATTCATATAATTTTACACCAAATTCATATGGATATTTTAATGAAAACTATTGTACAAATAATTTTGATTTTACACCACCAAATTTTCAAAATGATGATCAAACCTCAAGTCTTTAAATAAGTATTCAATCTCTACTTGAAGAAAGTCAAAAGTTTAATGCATCAACACAAAGATTAATTGAAGTAACAATTCAAGTCAAAGTTTCCAAAATAATCGAAATTCAAATTCAAATGATTTTGATTATAGCCCTTGTTAATCCAATTTCGAACTCCAAAATGAATTGCAAATTCAAAATAGAAATGTGAATAACTTTTCAAATGGTTTTGGCAATGGGAATAATTTCAATTGTGGTGCAACTGAAAATTTTTGTTCTCAGCAATTTCAAATTAAAGATTCTCATGTAAATAATTATAAATTTGATTATGTTGAGAAAATGAATGAAATTCACGATAAACACATGAATTTGTTGGTTCAAGACTACTTGAATTTACATGAAAAACAAAATCAAATTTCAGCATGTGATGAATCAAATGATAATTCACCTTTTAAGACAATCAACGGCCTTCAATTTAAAATTTTTGTGAAAAACAAAATCAAATCTCAGCATGTGATGAGTCAAATGAATGAAATTCTCATGTAACTAACAACTTTTAAAATTGATGAAAATCTTAATGAAGTTGTTTAAAGCTCTGTGATTGATTTGAATTTAGATTCTCTTGAAAACAAAGACGTCAATCTTCAATTTGATCTTCCTCTCTAAAATTTTGAAACTTTAGCAACTTTAGATTGGCAACATGAAAAAAATGATAAAGTTGTTAACAACTGTTTAAGTGAGGACGACTTTGATGAGCAAAAACATCTTAGACTGATTGACGATGATGTTGTTGGGTCTAAAACTGAAAACAAAACATTTGACAACTTTGAAATTCTTAAGGTTGAAAACAAAGAAACTGCTGAATGTGATCTGAAACACAATGACGATTTTTTAGAAACTATTGAAACTCCTTGCGACTTAATCGTTTCAATTGAACCTCACTGTGATCACTTGTTTTTCATGATAATTTTTTGCAGTATATGAACTCTTTTTTGGCTAACACTGTTTTTGAGATAACACAATTTCGAAATTTACTGAAAATTCAATTGTTTGGTTTTAACTTTAGGTTTACGAATGAACCTTTAATCAGCAAAATTTCAGCTGTCAAAGCAAAACTGAACATTTTTCTCAAAAGAAGTGTGGGGGTGAGAATGATGCACACATCTCTCAATTTATACATCATCTGAACAAATCAAACTTTGTTTTTTAAACTTTTACTGAACCCAGCGCGATGACCTCTCTTTAGTTGCTACAGATATTCAATTCGATTTTAGGATCAATTGTATGTTAAAAATTTTAAAATTAGCAACTTAAACTTTCGTAAAAACAAATTTTTTTTTTCAAATCTGAAACGTGGTTTAAATTTTTTTATGATTTGGTTTTTTGTGCTTGAGCTGTGTCTCTCATACTTGAAGAGACAAGTGAATCGGTCTTTAGAAGACCGTTTCATTTACTTTTGTCAATATATTTTCTGATATTTTGTAAATATTTGTTTTTCCTTTTTTTGTAAATATAGGGCATATTTTCAAAATTTTCTTTTCTTTTTCTCCTTTCACTTGACTTTGGGGACTCAGCCGAAATCAAGTGTGGTGGAAGTCTCATTTTCATTCTGTTTTGCATAGTTTAAGTTCACATTTATTTTCTTTCCTTTATTTCTTTTTGCATTTTTTTTCTTTTTTTCTTCTTCCTTAAAAAAAAATTTCGCATTTCTATTTACTTTTAAATAAGACATGATGGAGTTAGCATACAATTTTGGTCATTCAATTAAAATGTTTGGAGATTTACCTCGCTTAGTGGATAACGAAAGGAAAGTTTGAATTATAAGCAATTTTGGTGTAACTGGTATATTGAGAAATTCGTTGATGATGAGTATGAAATGTTTTCTGAATTGTAATCCGATTAAATAAATGGTTGATTTAGACTACTTCCGATAACATTTTAGATCTTTTAAGTGAGGTTATGCTAAGATATTCTTGCTTAACTCTCTCTCTCTCTCTTATGTAAAAAAAAGAAAAAGAGAATGTATATATATTAATAATCCAAGGGTATCCAACATTGCTAGTACATCTCGCGTTGGTGTGCAAACCCGCCAAGCTCTTTCCGACACCTTGTTGACAAAGTCAGCGTCGATATATTTTGGTCTCATTTTGTGAGTTGGACACCTAAGGATTACTGACATCTTGTTGACAAAGTCAGCATCGGTATATTTTGGTCTCATTTTGTGAGTTGGACACCCAAGGATTACTGACATCTTGTTGACAAAGTCAGCGTCGGTCTGCACAATCCGCGAAGCTCTGTCCCAAACTCTGACAGGTGGTATGCCTTGGTCTTTTCGGTTAGGTGTTTGTAAATAGTAATAATGTATATATTTTGTAATAAAGAGAGAGTAATCACTTGAAATCCAAGCACACTCTTCACTTATTCGACCTAACTTGTTAATAAAAAGAAGTTGAGATGTCATTTTACGATTTTTGATATCGATTATAGAATTCATTTCATATTTGCACTATGTTTCTACTAAAACAACTGGCCAAGCTAGAGGAGTTTGTGAGGATAACATGACTTTTTTTGAAGTTTTGATTAGTAACAGACCAAATTTCATTGTGATGACCCAAATTTGTGTTAACTCGTTCGTGTAATATTTAAAAGTAAATTATCCATTTCTAAATATTCCTTTGAAAAAGTTTTCATTCATATTGTAAATATTTTCAAAATTTGCATTTTGTACATACTTTTTGCTTTTGGATTTTGTGGGTAGTATCCGCTGAAAACCCTAATGAGACAACACTCGTCCAACTGGGGATACCTAGAGGTTTAACGGCTTGTTGCATACGCTCAATGTTATCGTGCTCCCTACGAAAACGGATTTATCTTAGTTTATATTATTTTATTCGAGGACGAATAAAAAGATAAGTGTGGGGGTATTTGATATACACGTAAATATGTATATTTTATCCGCTTATTTATCTTGTTTTCTCTTAAAAATAATCGATACAATTTATAGTTGTGTTTTCAGGTTTTTTAAAGATGAATGGAATTGATGCACTTAATTGTTGAAAAGCTTGAAGAATTGATGTAAGAAGAGTGTTGATTTTGAGAACTAGATTAAAGCTTGAAGAAATGTTGTTGTTCAACCAACTTCTGCCGCATATTTTAAAGATTCAATGCATTTTCATAAAAAATAGCTTGTCACAGATGCTATGGAGTTCCTATTCATGCTCAAAACAGTCGGAGTTGATGCCATTTAATGCCCGCAAGCTATGAAACTTGCAAATCCATTCTTACGCGTTCACATTTAGCTAGTTGGTTTATGGGTTATTTTGAAAAAGAGATTTTGTCCCACATGGTGAAATAGGCCGCTTAGTCTTGGCCTGGGCAACTATAAAAACACTTGTATTTAGTTCATTTGGATTCATTCAATCTTAGGTTTTATTCTGTAACTTTCTTCTGTCAGAATAAAATTAGTCTTCCCCCTTTTCTCTTTAGTTTTTTAATTACATGTTATTTTCTTTTCTGCAAGTAGATTAGATTGTCCTTTATTTTATTTTTATTTTTATTTTCTTTTTCTCTTGTTTTTTGTTCTATGTTGCAATTTACGTTCGTTGTTAGAATAATAAACACGAGAGGCTAATCCCTTTCAACTTAGGGGTAATGAAGCTCTCTTGATCACGTTGTTGCAACATAATTTATCTTTTCATTCTCTCTTTGTGTTTCATGTTATGTTGATGTCATGGTGATTAAGTGGAGGTTGAAACCCAAAAATTGATGGTCTATATTTCTAATTAATAGTTTATATGCCATGCTTATAGTATATTTCAATTTCAATTTGTTCATTTTTCATTAGATCTAGTAAGGTGATTTGGTGGATATGATATAGTTTGATAGTTTATGCTGTGCTAATTAATAGCATGAATAAGCTATACTTATAATAATCATATCAACTAACTTCACAAATGACTAAAAGAAAAGAGAGATCGTAATTTCATAATTTGTTGTATTACATGATCTAGAATGTGAATTTATTCTTAAGTTGTCATTTATCTCGTAGTTTTTTTATTAATTTTAATTTACTAGTTTAGTGTAGTTAAATCATCACTCGAATTTAGTTTGATTTGATTGAATAAGATTGAAATTACTTCTTTTCCTGTGGATCGACTTGTTTTCGCCATGTACTAATAATTGTACGTCGTGCGCTTGCGGTTTATTACACTTCGCGATGGTATTCTAAATCATAGAATATTCGTCGTCAAACATTGAATGGAGATGAATATGCCTAGATTTACAATTAGAAATTGTAGCTGCACTTATGGCACGAGGTTAGGTTGCATTAGTAGCGGAAGCCTACCCGGACCCAACCAGCATATTCAGCAGCCACTAATGTTGAACCTAATGTGAGACGCCTAAGTGAAAAACTAAAAACATGTAATTGTGCTAAGACACAAGGTTAAGTCAACTTGTGGTAGAAGTCTGCCCGGACCTGCTCGGCAAATCCAGCGTCCACTAGTGTAGGCTTAATGTGAAAGGTCTAGTGCTTATATATATATATATATATATATATATGTATGTGTATATGTATGTATATAAGAAGATATGAATAAACGGCAACGATGGTAATTAAATGTCTAACTCAGAAAATAAGAAAGGAAGGGATGTAATGAACTGAGTTAGTGTGATACGAGGGAAAAGTGATGTATTTCCCTAAATGACCTATTTCTGAGAACGTAGTTGCAAGTAAGCCACAGTAACTAAAGTAAAAAGATTAAAGAAATTACTTGCTACCACGGATTTAGATGGGAATAGATTATGAAAATGAATCACTGATTCCTTCTATCAAAATGATAAGGCGCATGAAGTATTTTCCTTAATTAAAATAAGGAATATATATTACAGTGGGTGAAGTATAATGGAATATAACGAAAAAAGAAAATAGTTTAAAGGGGAATGATAATCACCTATTATAAATAAATAACATTAATGAAAATGTTGTATAATAGGTAGACTTGTCCTAGGGACAAGTGGAGATTATAACTTCGGTTATAATAAACTAATAGGGAAATTGGATAACTGGTGAAATGAGTTATAGGACACTTAATTGTAAATTAAGTAAGAATTAAATGGGGAAAGCCAGAAACCAGTTGAGAAAATGGGGAAAATATATGAAATATAAGAAGTTGTACTTAATTATAAATTAAGTAATCTGTAAGCTTGGAAGTCTGAATCCCGTTGATAAGAATGTTTAGGCTTGTCCTCGGGACAAGAGGAAATTATAACATAGGTTATAATAAACGAGTAGAGAAACTTATTAATAGGCCTTACTTAATAGAACTATGTCAATAAGTAAATAATGATATGTTGTATTGACAATATAAAATGGAATTATGATTAAATGAGAAAGGATGAGGAAAACTTATGAAATGAAATAAGTTATATTTAATCATAAATGGTAAGTGACATGTTAATTAGAAAACATGTGAATTGGATATACTTAATTAAATATTAAGTAAAACATGTTATTGTAATAATGAAATCAAACAAGAATATAAAAGAGATTGTGGATTACAGACCTTGGGCCACAATATAGAGAATAACATGTTGTGGGTTTATTAATAAACTTAAATGGGTTAAGTTGTATGACCAAAATTAATAAGCAAGAGAAACTTGGTAATTTGAATAAAAATTCAATATGAATTGGAATGACCAAGTCAACTGGAAACCTGATAAGGTGAGACAAGTGCGTAAGAGAATGTTTAGACATAAGGTCTAACAATATGCTAAAGTAAGGCGCTTAGACCAGTCATTGCTTATCCTCTCAATTTCATATTAATTGGATTTGACTTGTTATGTATGAATATATTTTTATTTTATAAATTAGGTTTGGAGAAGGAGGAAAATGGCAAAGCACTGCTGCCTTTGCAGCTAATGTGGGAAAAGAATGAGGTCTTCCCCCTTTATTTATAGGGGTGGAAATAGCCTAGAACGGTCAGATTAGTTTTAAATTATATCTGTCCATTCGTTATATAAATAATTTAACCTAACCTCTCAAAAACCTAGCCGCCACTGGGCAGCCTGACGCCCAGTAGGTTGACCGAGGCGTTCGACCGCTTGGATATCAGATTGCCCAAGTCGGCTTGGTTAAATCAAGTAAATTATAATTATAAATTCGGGTTAATTTATTTTCTGTCCCTTTTCATATTTCTCCTGTAATTTTTTCATACGGACTCCATTCGCGAAACTCCATACATGAAAGTTGACCAGAATTCCGGGACGAACGCATCGGTTAAAGTCTCGTAGCCCAATTCCATCGTTTGAAAAAATTCCTATGTTTTAAATTCTAATAAATAATTCATATCGCCAAAATTTTGGGTTGTTACATTCTCCCGTCCTTAAAATGAATTTTGTCCCGAAATTCTGACACCTATAGTCTTATTCTACACAACCTATTTGTGTACATCCACTTTGGAACCATGTGTATATGTGCATGGTGTACGTTATGCAATTCAACTGTTAAATATGCATGCAAGATGATTTTAATCGGATCCTCCTATATCTTTGCATTAAAATTTTGAAATAATTTTGAAAACATGATGCAAAACATCCTAAATATACTGGAAGTTCTATATATGTGCAAATTTAGTAGAAAAAAAATCATCCATTACCCTCACATAATTACGAATAAAAGTGTGAAGCAACCAATGTTGCATCCAAACCTTACCTTCCAAAAGATCACGCAATCTAATCATTTCCAATTTAATCTCTCCTAAACCGAAAAAGGAAATTAAGGCGAAGAATTTTAACATTTCCTTTACTGTCAAATATTTCATTTCCCGTCCAACAGTGGGAGTTTCAGCTCAGTTACCCAAAATACTCCAAAAGTTTCCATCTATAGACTGTAAAGGAGGCTCAAAATAAGCTCTAAAACGTAAAACGAGTTAATTAATAGCTCATACGTATCATTCACAGGTATGGAAACGGCATTTCCAAGGTTAAAATAGCCTTTTCTTTGTTATCGTTAATATTTTTATCGTATCGTCGGTCCTAATGCACTGTTAAAACATGCACACAAAGCATCCAGAAATCTTCCTTACACCGTTTATGTGACCAAAAATAAAAAAAATAACATAAAAATAAATTTCTGCTTAAAACTTGTCGTGTTTATTTTGAAATTTTCCTTCCAAAACTGCTTCGCTTTCTGTAAAATAAGAAGATGATAAAAACGTTTTTTTTTCAAACATTTTCCAAAAACCTTCAAAAACGTATTTTGCGGAAACTTGAACGATTCAAGCCACATGTTTGCGAAAAAGGAAGTCAGTTACGCCAAAAATGCGAAAACTAAAATCACACACAAAGATAAAAATAAATTATAGTTTTGATAAGGAACGGTGATTTATTCATTTATATACTCGTGACATGGAACCATTCCTTTACCAAAATTTACCCAACACAGAATTTTATTCTTTCCAGCTCTAGGACAAGTGCTAGTAAATGAATGAGATTTCATTCAATTAATTGTGTGTGAATGACAAAACATTTTTTTTCAACATAAAAATATCATTACTAAAGTCATGCGAATTTTCATTACTAGCAGTTTCAAACACAACACTACATCAAAGGAAAAGAAAAATGACTTATACTGCCTACTGTAGGCTGGTCTACTTCCGCGGTTGGAGCGTGATCCAATACCACGTTTGTGCCAGGAATGTAGTATAGCGGAGATGCAGCCAATCTCATGTGTCTGTCAGCGCTGCTCGTCGCAAATTTCTCGAAGCTCAGCATGCATAGCACGGATGGCAGTGAGCTCTTGGCACTCATGACCAAGTTGCTATGGTTGCTGAGCTGGAGCGGCTGGTGCGGGGGCAGGAGCATCGGGCAGCTGAATGTCCATCTTCCGGAAAGTGGTGCGACCGATGGCGGTCAGCACCTTCCTCACTGGCGTCTCCCCAGAAAGTCTCGCCTGGAAGTGTCGGAAGACGACTATAAGGAAAATGGCTCCGCGGGGAGCCGACAAAGGGCACATTAAGATGGCTATGCCGCCAAGGATAGCATATGTGGCGCGGCAAACAGAAGGATAAATCTGCTCCAAGCTTCCCGTCTTTGAGATGATGTTGTGTTGTATGATGCGCACAACTATGCGGGCGATGGGTCGCAGATTGGTGGTGGTCCAGGCTCCGGGCTCTCCAATAAAGATATGCCGAAGGATCTGAGAGTTCTCCATCACAGTAGCATCAAGCTTGGCTCCCTCTGCCCAGATACCCTAAATCTGAGTTACGTCAGCATCAATGAAATCGATGTGGGTGCCCATGACCTCAAATCTGATGATGCAGGACTCGTCATCGATGTCGCATTCCATCCAAGCATCGAACAGACGGACACAACGCGGATATTGGTCGCGCTCAAAAGTGTCGAAGCGTAGGATTAGTGCTAGGCCTACGGCGACAAAAAGCTTCTCCAAACCAAATGCGGAGAAGTCGGCGAACTTCACTGATCGACCAATTTGAAATTCAAAACTGACCGTGGCTAAGTACTGCATATTCTTCGCCTCATTGCGATCTAGCCAAGCGGCTTTCTGAGGCATGAGACCGGGGAGTTGGTTACGAGATGCTAAGGAGGGATCGACGAATCGGAAAACGAAATTGCAAACTCGGAGTATAATTGGGTAGAGATTTGCACGAGGATGATTGTGGTGGCAATTAGGGGTGAAATAGAGCACGGGTTGCTCGGATTGGAGCTTGGGAAGGAGGAGGGTTTGGGTTTTTCGGTGGAAATGGGGTTGGGGAGGAAGAGTCAGCAAAACGATGTATATATACATCATTCAATCCATTCGGGTCCGGTCTAGGCACATCAAATAGGGGAGGTGGTCGACCTGGCCATTGGAGGGCGGTCGAAAGCTCACCCGTAAAAAGGCGCGGTCTGAACCTCGGGCCAACGACCCGTTTAAATTATATAAATTAAACTTAAAATTTCTATTACATCGAAACAACTTCTACTCCTAACCATATTCTTGTATCAACTTATACCACTCGTCTAGTCAAGAAATTTAATTTTCCAACGCCTTTTCCCTACCTTCAAAAAGATTTGTGACCACCGAAACGAACTAACTTGAAACAGGAAATTAGATAGAAATCCAAAATAAAATTTTAAAATGGATTTTCCCCTTACTAGCCGACATAAACTAAACGATTCAAATTCAAATGCCCCAACAATCAAGATGAAGGATTTTCCTTAGCCTTTCTGAAGAGAAATTTAAAACTTTTCCAAAAATGGAATTTGTTTATAAACTAACAGTTTCGTATTTATAAATCCATTTTTGTTATTACTATTTATATTCTAGTTTTATATTTCAAACTGGGAAACCTTTTCATGTTCAAAAATATTGGAGCTTAAAACAATTAAGATTAAATGTCATAACTTTTAATAAATTACCCGATATATATAGGAAGATGGATACTAAAAATCACAAGGATGGATATTTATTATTCTTGAATTTAGTGGTATATTCCTTGTTATTTTTACTTCCTTCTTTCCTACTAATTAGACCATATTTATTAAAATTATCGAATGGGCCACAAATTTTTTTAAAACACGAATAGATTAAGAATTTAAAACCACTTCTTCATAAACTATTTTCCGAAACCATATTTCAAAACCGTTTTTATTTTTCAAATATTTTTAAAAATAAATTTCCTCGAATACAAGTCCAAGAACTCAATTGAATATTTCAAAATGGTAGATTTGGAATTTTAATGAAGTAACAAATGGATACACCTCGTAATTATATTTCCTTAATGGATACGACATACTAACATGGGATTTTTCCTTGTTTTGGATCGAGTAATGGCCTTAACTGGAACTACCAACGAAACCAAAACAGGAATTATGACTATCTCGGTAGTAGCTAGATTTTTGTCCAGTCTCAAACTCAAATCAATGGGATCCACCATATGTTGTTCTCATGCTCTTCACGATAAAATCGCCAATGTACAGTTAGGTAAGACCAAATTGGCTAGAAACCCGAACTCGTCATATTTCAAATCTTCGTCGCTCAAAGTTCATTTTAAATAATTAGTCCAACGACTAATTTAATTGTCGAAATAGATTAAAGTCGAGTAAGAAAGACGAAGGTCGAATTACATTCTCTCATGATTCCTAATTTAACTAATTCCTTTGATCACTTAACCGAAGCTCTGATACCAAATGTAACACCCCACACTTTTCTATGCCCAAATTTTGACAAAAATCAAAACCTGAACACATCCAACCATAGAGCGTGTGAATCTGGTACCTGGAATAAATGAGCATGAGCATAATTAGAGTACGATAAAAGATAACTCACAGTAGAAACAAAATACGATAAGCTAGTACTAACTCAAGCAACTAACTTTTTTCAAAGTAAGTCACGTTGCCAATACCAAGAATGAGAGAGAATGAGAACTGAAAGCCAAACTTAATCGTCTGCGAGAACCCGGCCTTCTCTATGAAACCTGGGAGGTTGTAATGAGGAGGGGGTCAGAACAATAAGTTCTGGTGACTTAGAAATGCACAACACGGATTATAATACACAGATGCATCCCGTTTGGTTTAACCTAAGATGTATGCCTAACAAGGTAAGTAATTCTAACCTAACCTTATAGCAATTTATGCACGACTTTACTACCCTTCCCAAAATAGTATTCCTAAATTACAATACTAAGATAGGATGTTTACACATATTTTTGTGAAGCCTTTATACCAGAGCTTAACTAGTTACTATATCGAGATTAGACCCCTAATTATGTAGTTTCTATATCCATATACTTTCATTCGCTTAACCTTCATCATTTATTGCCTCACTATCAATGACAGATAGGGTGGATTCTTCCTGATCACTTAAGACCCTAGACGAACCGATTGATCACTTATTATTTCCCGATAATTTACTTAATGTTAACATGAACTAGAGGGCACTAGCTACAGGCCCTACTAGTTAAGTCTTCCATCATTCACGCATATACCCTTACCCTGCTTAAGGTGAGAAATGAAATTTTATTGTTTGCTATACCTTCTAGCCCACCTTATTAGATAACCTCCTTAGTCATTTATTACTTCCCGTAGGATAGGTAGTCATGTCTGAAGTTTTAGTTTTAGGTTTGGGTAGGCCCACACAAACCTACCATTTAAGACCCCTAAACTGAAAAATCTATTTTCAGGTGGACTCTTCACCCCTAGTCACTTAGCCATTTAGGGCCTAGGAAGTGGACTATACGCGAAGGTTATTAGTGCATACCCCTTTTAGCCTTCTGTACCTTTCCCTATTTGGGATAAGGTGGGCTACGTTATTAAGTCATTCCCGTTTAGTCCCTCTATGCGGAAATAATATTCTTACATGATTCATTTTCGTCATGGGTTTATATGGTCAATAATATATTACATTATTAACCTACTGAGTCCAACTGTATTTTCATTAGTATAAATAAGGAAGGTTATATCCCCTTTTTCCCTAGGATATTTATTTGATTTCTTCCCTAATTTGGACTTAGTATTTATACGATAATCATAAATTCTCTTATGACACCCATTTCCTTTTATTTCTATTTTCATTGCCCTTTATGACCATAACAATCACATTTTCCTAAGGAAACTATTTATCAGTCCCAAATTATCTATTTGTTGTACCCCAACAAGTAATTTACTTCTTACTTATTTATTAATTTATTTACTTATATATATACACATGTACCAGGCCTCTCACATTAAGTTGACAACTTGTGGATGCCGGATTTGCAGGTGGGTTTTGGGTAGACTTCTACACAAACTAAACTTAAGCTCGTGCCTTAATAAGCTTACATTTATGCATTAGACCCCTCACATTAAGCTGACTATATGTGGTTGTTGGATTTGCCGGTGGGTTCCGGGCAGGCTTATACCACAAGTTGAGCTTAAATGTAATGACCCGCATTTTTCAGCGATATAATAATTAATTTATTTAATTATTTAAATGGTGAATTAAAGGATTTGATGGTTGTGGAATTAAATAATGGTGAATATTTAATTAAATAATAAATTAAATAATATAATTAATTCTGAAATAATCAGAATTGGCTGAAATGGCGATATGTTGTGAATTGGATCATCTGTGATATTTAATTCAGTTTAGAATTGAATTAGAATAACGAATATATTTAAATAACGACAGTTTGAACGTATAATTATATTATAATTAAAATCGAGCTTGAAATGGCGCTGTAGTTCATGATTTGGCAATTTGAACTTCAACTGAATGTACAAGGTTCGTTTTAAATCGGATTTCTGTGAAACAAGAAACGTACGGAGCTGGTGGAGTATATCTTTCTAGTGGAAGAGAAAAATCTGGATTTCATCATGTAGATTTTGATTTACGTCCAAATAAAATTTTAGAAAAGTCGCTGTGGAATTCCTTTATAATTTATAAGGGAATTAATTATATTTAAAAAGGAATTTCATTATAAATCGAATATCGATTTAATCGGGATTTGAAATATCGAGTTAGAAATCCATACAGGATTATTCTGGAGCTGTATGATATTTCCACTGTGAATATATATACGATAATATAAATTTATTTATATTTAATTTAATTTAATTTAAATATATTTATATATTTAAATGGGTCATCCAGAGCTTTAAAAATACGCTGTGTTTGCAAACGAAGTTGGAATTCGAAAAACAAATTTTGTTGGATCCGCAATGTTAAATTATTGCTAGATGTCAGTTTCCGTGATTTTTAGAGTCACTGTGTGGCCGTACGGATTTTTAGAGTGAAAAACAGTCGGTATTTTGACAGTTAAAAATACGCTGTGTGAGCATACGGAGTCGGAATTCGACGAAACCAGTTTCGTTGGGACCGTAATGTCGAACTGTAGCTGCTTGTCAATTTTCGTGAATTTTAGGTATCATGTGTGATTACAGAAATTTTAAAGGACAAATAAAAACAGCATTTGATTATAATTTAATATAATATTCGAAAATAAATATCTAAATTTTTCCACTATAAAACCAAGCTAACTATCACCCTTTCTAACCTAATCCTCATTTGCCAAAATCAAGCCGCCACCACCGAAAACTAATTCATACAGTGAAAAATCCCAATTCAAGAATCAAAGTAAAATCAAATAAAAGTCTATAAATTACGAAATATATACATATGGAATCAATGATGAAAGAGATTCACATTGGTACAACATTTGCTGAGTTCGACGTCCACCTCTGAGAGTCGAAATCATGCAGCAGCGCTTAGGGTTAAGGTATTCGGGATGTTGGAGCATCGATGGATGGAGTGAGCATCATATTTGGGTCCCTTGTTGAAAACCGCACTTGCTTGCGGTAATTGATGGTATTCGGTTCTAATTTGTGTCAATGGGTTTTTGTGGGTGATGGCTTTGAGCTGGAGTTCGGAGGTGTAAGGGTTCGTGCGAGTTGGAGTTTACTGGGTGGGAATTGAAGAGGAGAACTTCGGTGAAGTGTTTGTGGGTATGTATGCCAAAACGAGGGAGTTTGTGGTGTTAGAAGGTTCGGTTATGGCCTTCAAATGAGCAGCGAGTTTCTGTGTGATTGGGGATGAAAGGAAGGATGGTTAACAGTATAACAAGGGTATTTGTTGTCAACCTTTTTGTTGGTTTGTGATGAAGGAGGGACTGTTTTTGGGCAGTAAAGGAGATCGTGAATAGAAGTGGGATGTCACGGCAAAAGGGTGGATCTTGGGTGGAGAACTCAAGCACATATTGTGCTATACAAACATGGATTCATTTTCATATATAAATAATGGAGAAGAAAGCAATGATGAAATGAAGAAGCTTTCCGGTGTATGGCATTCGAAATGAGGAGGACGGGATTTGTTGGAGCAGCTTGGATGGGTTCTGGGATTTCAATTCGGAGAAGAGAAGTAGATGACGAGTCGGTGAGCTTGGGTTGTGGATGTCAGGCCAAAGAACAAAATTTATGTTCCTTTAGAAAATAAAATATCTTTATTTTAAAAATCAAATTGTATGTTAACCTATAAATTTTATAACTTCGTCCGTTATCAGAATTACACAAAATCTGATCCGACCAGATCATATGGACGGGAACGACAACATACAGACTGGACTGGAATGTTTTGGAGTTCGTAACAATTTATGGCGAAATAAATTGACTGATCAGAATGGAAAATCGTTATTCGTTATTTAGCGATAATGAACAATGTGAGTAAAACTCACCAACTCTGAACAGTTCTATTTTTACAATGTATATTTAGAACTGATAAATGATGACTGATTGCTGTGTGTTGATTTGGTTGATTGAACTGCTAGTCAGATAGTTGGAATTATATATATATATATATATATATATATATATTTATACAAATATATATATATATATATAAACCGTTAAATATATGTTGATGTTGTTTATCAGAACATTTCATATTGAAATGAAATTGATGTATATTATACTGTGTAACATCAGTGGATGCAGGGAGACATGTTGGAGGGATCTGACTGGATTCCTCAACATTTAATTTAGCGTTTTCTTATATTGTGATATATGTTGTGCTATAAAATCTGTTGTTGATTGATCATTGTTATTCGATATTTTAAATATCATAAAAAGACCCTGGAATGTAAAAAGGGATATTTCAATGTATATTGAAATAAAGGGATTTTATAAAATCTACCGGTTTTATAAAAGGAAATAATTTGAAAATAAAGCATTTATAAAATCATAGGATATTATAAAGGGGATAATTTATTTAGAAAATAAATGGAATTGTAAAAGGAACATTTATTTAGAAAATAAATAGGATAAAAGGAAATTAACGAGATAGGAAAGAGTTATCCGATAAGAAGTTAATCAAATATAGTTTATTCAAAGAAGTTAATCAAATACAGTTTATTTGAAGAAGTTAGTCAAACATAGTTATTCAGAATAAGTGCCATTTAGCACGACTGCTAGCGTAAC
This sequence comes from Allium sativum, assembly GCA_030737875.1. Classification (NCBI taxonomy): domain Eukaryota; kingdom Viridiplantae; phylum Streptophyta; class Magnoliopsida; order Asparagales; family Amaryllidaceae; genus Allium; species Allium sativum. Next base: position 654,757,335 of record CM060919.1, on the reverse strand, counting down.
TCGCAGGGCTGCAGATAGCCTACAGCGAACGGATGTTTCCAGAGGGAATCAAGCGTAACCATTGTGATCGCTGCGATCTTGAGTCAAGCGAATGGAGTTAAATCAAATATAGTTATTCGAAATAAAGTTAAAACAGATATTAATTTAGAAATAGAGTTAATCGAATAGAGTTAAAGAAATAGAGTTAAGCAAAATTAGAAACTGACTAGAGATTAGTAAGTTGAATGGTTTCCTGAGTATCGATCTGATGTTGGTTTCGGCCTTTGGGGTTTATACTTAGGGAATCGTTCTCATGCTAGTTATAGTTAGGGACTGATAGTTGTGGAAGGATAGTGATACGTAAATAAACAATGGAAATATTTTCCAACGTTGATAACGAATATTTTCAAAATATAGAAAATAAGGAAATATGTATAGATATACATGATGATTGATCGATATAATTCCATCTAGAAATAATATCATTGTTTACACACGAGTTTTTCTTTGATAGTTAAATCACCAACTATCAAAGTTTTGACCATTTTAACGTTGTTAATATGGAGAGACCGGTTGGATTATTATCCAAAGAACCACTCTTTATTGCCATAAGCATTGCGAATCAAGTACACTGAATATATTGAAGAAGGAGTAAAGTGCAAGGGTTATTGTATAAGTCTTAGATAACAGTGCCTAAGATGGATGTACTGAATAGTGCCTTCGGTTTGTCCAGTCCCAGGACAACTTGTATGGACGAATGTCTGACAGAGTATTCCTAACGAATCATATATGTTGATCTCTTCAACGTATTTCATTAGTGGCGGAGGAATTCGTTTCTCTTAGCGTCATACCCACGATACTGTTAGGGGAATTGATAATTATTTGGCGGGTATGACGATGTGGTATTCCAAGTAAATGAAGATACGATATAAAAAAGATATGCGTAGCTTTTAGCCTCACATCCGGTAAATGACAGAAATCGGGCAGGCATCATGGCTAAGTCGGTCGCTCCGAAGTAGGGTGTATAATCACCTATCTAGAGAATATTCATTTGCTTCTTTAATCTATCAATGTTGTCCCATATATATATATATATATATGGGAACGGTTGTTGATCCCAACCATTGGTGATGTATATTCGATACACTCAAGCGAAATGAGTGGTCGGTCATGTGTGGCTGAGTTGCAAGATGTTTTTATTGAACTCCAGTGTATCGTTCCTAGAGTACACTGATCGGAAGGTGGTTCCATACCTTGTCATAGTTGGAAATCCATTACCCAATACGTGCTTGCGGTTTCGATTGTATACTATATGTAGAACGTGAGATGAAAGCGTTTCTGCTAGATTGATATCTATTTGTACATAGACATTATTATAATATCAAAAGGATTTTGATATAAAGATATTTTGGATTCTTATAAGGGAAAAACCCGTTCCGTTATACGGTGTGGTCTTATGAGATATTGTTTACTTGTTTAGTCCGTTTTAAACTGTTTTACTCATACCAGTCCCATGACTGACCCGGAGTTTATTTTGTTTTGTTTCCCTAAACTCTTGGGTGCCTAAATTTGTACGGGCAGTCAAGTAGTCGGGATTTACAGATACACTTGGGGAGCTTGGAGCAGGAGGCTTTAAGATTCTATAGCTATTATTATTTCTGTTGTTATTGTAAGTGTTGTACTCTAATAAGTGCTATTGTATCCATAATTGTTTTATTTCAAAAGTTGTGTTATATTTTATTCGTTCCGCTGTGAGTTTCGTGTTTACTCTGATGATGATGTTCTTCTTCTTCTATTCTATAAGTTTCTATCTTATCTATTCTCACCCTCTATCTTCTTTCTATTAGTTTCTTGAATTTCCAGTGCAATTTGGGGTTGGACTTGTGTTATTTGGTCAGCTCAAATTGGTCCGGATTTTCGGGTCACTACAGTCGGTATCAGAGCTTAAGGTTAAGTTATTACCTTGGCTCTGTGGAGTAACTCAGTAGAGATGGGATTAGTAATATCCTAGATTGAGTTTGAGTGTTTATATATATGAGCGCGTATTTGTTATTCAATATAAAGTGATTTTATATTGTGGAGATTTATCGGTTGAGTTGTTTATGAGTTCTGGTCGATCAGTTTGATCCACTGTATCGGTAGGAGTTTTATAAATACTTGAATACGATGAACCAACATGGTATGTTTTGAAAAGAGGGTACATGAAATAATTTTATCCGAAATATATTTTATATATATTGGAAATATTGTATTGGATGTGTTGGTTGTTATTATAATCGAATGAGATTATAAAGTGAAATGGTTATAAATAACAAATTAGAATTCATATAGGTGTAACATATGAAATAAGATGAATTAAATCTGAATTTAAATTATATTTGGAATTAAATATAAGGAAATTTTAAGTTCCTGGGAGATTTTGGAAAATGTTTACAAATTGAAAGAAATATAGTATTGAACTCACTTCGATCGCTGGGAAATAGATTCCGATGATGAAGCATGCCATCATCAGTGTTCATTTTCGAGTTCTTAGTGACGGATTACTACCAAAGATTTTGTTTTTGAAATGTTTTGCGAAAACAAGTTGTTTAGGAAATTCAAAGGTTTTGAATTGTTGTTATGATTTCAAATTGATTTGAAATAAACCCAGGAATTTAAATTATGGAATTTAAATTTAACTTATGAAGTTAAATAAAAATGAGATGGTAAAAATAAATTGAATTTAACTTGAACTAAGTTAAAGAAAACTGGATTTGATTAGTGAATAATCTGGAATTGGTGAGTTAATATTTTGAAATCGAGAATGAAACTCAAGTGGAAATAGAATTCGACTTAGGTATAAGCGATTGATTTGGTTTTGAGAATGAACTGATCGGAGATCAAGTTGGTAATGCATTGTTATACGCAGAAGTGGAAATGAATGGTAGGGATATAATGATAAGCCCGACAAAAAGGTACAAGTTTATATTCTATATGAGTTTGGAATTTATGAGCCGATTTGGCAAGCCTCTTGGCTGTTTGGTTTTCTTTTGGGTTGGAGAAGGCCTAGAGGGGCGAGTTGTGGTTTTACCGATAGGGCTGTACAAAGGAGGTTATGGCGAAATTTTTCGAAAAGTTAATGTGTTAGAAAATTTTCAGGATTTTTGGAAATTCTCGATGATAAGAATTAATTAATAATTTAATTGAAATTAAATTGGTTCAGTTGAAACTGAAGTTGAGGAGTGAACGAATATGTTCTAACCAGTCGATAGGGTCGTCCTCTACCTTAGGGATTTCGAGGACGAAATTATTTTAAGTGGGGAAGAATGTAATGACCCGCATTTTTCAACGATATAATAATTAAATAATTTAATTATTTAAATGGTGAATTAAAGGATTTAATGGTCGTGGAATTAAATAATGGTGAATATTTAATTAAATAATAAATTAAATAATATATTTAATTCTGAAATAATTAGAATTGGCCGAAATGGCGATATGGTGTGAACTGGATCATCTGTGATATTTAATTCAGTTTAGAATTGAATTAGAATAAAGAATATATTTAAATAACGACAGTTTGAACGTATAATTATATTATAATTAAAATCGAGCTTGAAATGGCGCTGTAGTTCGCGATTTGGCGGTTTGAACTTCAACTGAATGTATAGGGTTTGTTTTAAATCGGATTTCTGTGAAACAAGAAACGTACGGAGCTGGTGGAGTATATCTTTCTAGTGGAAGAGAAAAATCTGGATTTCATCGTGTAGATTTTGATTTACGTCCAAATCAAATTTTAGAAAAGTCGCTGTGGAATTCCTTTATAATTTATAAAGGAATTAATTATATTTAAAAAGGAATTTCATTATAAATCGAATATCGATTTAATCGGGATTTGAAATATCGAGTTAGAAATCCATACAGGATTATTCTGGAGCTGTATGGTATTCCACTGTGAATATATATACGATAATATTAATTTGTTTATATTTTATTTTATTTTATTTAAATATATTTATATATTTAAATGGGTCATCCAGAGCTTTAAAAATACGCTGTGTTTGCAAACGAAGTCGGAATTTGACGAAACTAATTTTGTTGGATCCGCAATGTTAAATTATTGCTAGATGTCAGTTTCCGTGATTTTTAGAGTCACTATGTGGCCGTACGGATTTTTAGAGTGAAAAACAGTCGGTATTTTGACAGTTAAAAATACGCTGTGTGAGCATACGTAGTCGGAATTCGACGAAACCAGTTTCGTTGGGACCGTAATGTCGAAATGTAGCTGCTTGTCAATTTTCGTGATTTTTAGGTATCATGTGTGATTACAGAAATTTTAAAGGACAAATAAGAACAGTAGCTGATTATAATTTAATATAATATTCGAAAAATAAATATCTAAATTTTCCACTATAAAACCAAGCTAACTATCACCCTTTCTAACCTAATCCTCATTGCCAAAATCAAGCCGCCACCACCGAAAACTAATTCATACAGTGAAAAATCCCAATTCAAGAATCAAAGTAAAATCAAATAAAAGTCTATAAATTATGAAATATATACATTTGGAATCAGTGATGAAAGAGCTTCACATTGGTACAACATTAGTTGAGTTCGACATCCACCTCTGAGAGTCGAAACCACGTAGCAACGCTTAGGGTTAAGGTATTCGGGATGTTGGTGCATCGATGGATGGATTGAGCATCATATTTGGGTCCCTTGTTGAAAACCGCACTTGCTTGCGGTAATTGATGGTATTCGGTTCTAATTTGTGTCGATCGGTTTTTGTGGGTGACGGCTTTAAGAAGGAGTTCAGAGGTGTAAGGGATCGTGCGAGTTGGAGTTTACTGGGTGGGAATGGAAGAGGAGAACTTCGGTGAAGTGTTTGTGGGTATGTGTGCCAAAACGAGGGAGTTTGTGGTGTTAGAAGGTTCGGTTATGGCCTTCAAATGAGCAGCGAGTTTCTGTCTGATTGGGGATGAAGGGAAGGATGGTTAACAGTATAACAGGGGTATTTGTTGTTAACCTTTTTGTTGGTTTGTGATGAAGGAGGGACTGTTTTTGGGCAGTAAAGGAGATCGTGAATAGAAGTGGGATGTCACGGCAAAAGGGTGGATCTTAGATGGAGAACTCAAGCACATATTGTGCTGTACAAACAAGGATTCATTTTCATATGTAAATAATGGAGAAGAAAGCAATGATGAAATGAAGAAGCTTTCCGGTGTATGGCATTCGAAATGAGGAGGACGGGATTTGTTGGAGCAGCTTGGACGGGTTCTGGGATTTCAATTCGGAGAAGAGAAGTAGATGACGAGTCGGTGAGCTTGGGTTGTGGATGTCAGGCCAAAAAACAAAAGTTAAGTTCCTTTAGAAAATAAAATATGTTTAATTTAAAAAATCAAATTGTATGTTAACCTATAAATTGTATAACTTCGTTCGTTATCAGAATTACACAAAATCTGATCCGACCGGATCATATGGACGGGAACGACAACATACAAACTGGACTGGAATGTTTTGGAGTTCGTAACAATTTATGGTGAAATAAATTGACTGATCAGAATGGATAATCGTTATTCGTCATTTAACGATAACGAACAATGTGAGTAAAACTCACCAACTCTGAACAGTTCTATTTTTACAACGTATATTTAGAACTGATAAATGATGACTGATTGTTGTGTGTTGATTTGGTTTATTGAACTGCTAGTCAGTTAGTTGAAATTATATATATATATATATAAAAACCGTTAAATATATGTTGATGTTGTTTATCAGAACATTTCACATTGAAATAAAATTGATGTATATTATACCGTGTAACATCTGTGGATGCAGGGAGACAGGTTGGAGAGATCCGACTAGATTCCTCAACATTTAATTTACCATTTTCTTATAATGTGATATATGTTGTGCTATAAGATATGTTGTTGATTTGGTATGTTTGAATGATATTGCGCATTGTTATTCGATATTTTAAATATCATAAAAAGACCCTGGGATGTAAAAAGGGATATTTTAATGTATATTGAAATAAAGGAATTTTATAAAATCAACCGATTTTATAAAAGGAAATAATTTGAAAATAAAGCATTTATAAAATCATAGGATATTATAAAGGAGAATATTTATTTAGAAAATAAATGGAATTGTAAAAGGAACATTTATTTAGAAAATAAATAGGATAAAAGGAAATTAACGAGATAGGAAAGAGTTAGTCGATAAGAAGTTAATCAAATATAGTTTATTCAAAGAAGTTAATCAAATACAGTTTATTTGAAGAAGTTAGTCAAACATAGTTATTCAGAATAAGTGCCATTTAGCACGACTGCTAGCGTAACTCGCAGGGCTGCAGATAGCCTATGGCGGACGGATGTTTCCTGAGGGAATCAGGCGTAACCATTGTGATCGCTGCGATCTAGAGTCAAGCGAATGGAGTTAAATCGAATATAGTTATTCGAAATAAAGTTAAAACAGATATTAATTTAGAAATAGAGTTAATCGAATAGAGTTAAAGAAATAGAGTTAAGCAAAATTAGAAACTGACCAGAGATTAGTAAGTTGAATGGTTTCCTGAGTATCGATCTGATGTTGGTTTCGGCCTTCGGGGTTTATACTTAGGGAATCGTTCTCATACTAGTTATAGTTAAGGACTGATAGTTGTGGAAGGATACAGATACGTAAATAAACAATGGAAATGTTTTCCAACGTTGATAACGAATATTTTCTAAATATAGAAAATAAGGAAATATGTATAGATATACATGATGATTGATCGATATAATTTCCATCTGGAAATAATATCGTTGTTTGCACACGAGTTTTTCTTTGATAGTTAAATCACCGACTATCAAAGTTTTGACCATTTTAATGTTGTTAATATGGAGAGATCGGTTGGATTATTATCCAAAGAACCACTATGTATTGGCGTAAGCATTGCGAATCAAGTACGCTGAATATATTGAAGACGAAGTAAAGTGCAAGGGCTATTGTATAAGTCTTAGATAACAGTGCCTAAGATGGATGTACTGAATAGTGCCTTCGGTTTGTCCAGTCACAGGACAACTTGTATGGACGAATGTCTGACAGAGTATTCCTAACGAATCATATATGTTGATCTCTTCAACGTATTTCGTTGGTGGCGGAGGAATTCGTTTCTCTTAGCTTCATACCCGTGATACTGTTAGGGGAATCGATAATGATTTGGCGGGTATGACGATGTGGTATTCCAAGTAAACGAAGATAGGATATGAAAAAGATAAGCGTAGCTTTTAGCCTTACATCCGGTAAATGACATAAATCGGGCAGGCAGCATGGCTAAGTCGGTCGCTCTGAAGTAGGGTGTATAATCACGTATCTAGAGAATATTCATTTGCTTCTTTAATCTATCAATGTTGTCCCATATATATATATACGGGAACGGTTGCTGATCCCAACCATTGGTGATGTACATTCGATACACTCAAGCGAAATGAGTGGTCGGTCATGTGTGGCTGAGTTGCAAGATGTTCTTGTTGAACTCCAGTGTATCGTTCCTAGAGTACACTGATCGGAAGGTGGTTCCATACCTTGTCATAGTTGGAAATCCATTACCCAATACGTGCTTGCGGTTTCGATTGTATACTACATGAAGAACGTGAGATGAAAGCGTTTCTGCTAGATTGATATCTATTTGTACATAGACATTATTATAATATCAAAAAGTTTTTGATATAAAGATATTTTGGATTCTCATAAGGGAAAAACCCGTTCCGTTATACGGTGTGGTCTTATGAGATATCGTTTACTTGTTCAGACCGTTTTAAATTGTTTTACTCATACCAGTCCCATGACTGACCCAGAGTTTATTTTGTTTTGTTTCCCTAAACTCTTGGGTGCCTAAATTTGTACGGGTAGTCAAGTAGTCGGGATTTACAGGTACACTTGGGGAGCTTGGAGCAGGAGGCTTCAAGATTTTATAGCTATTATTATTTCCGCTGTTGTTGTAAGTGTTGTACTCTGATAAGTGCTATTGTATACATAATTGTTTTATTTCAAAAGTTATGTTATATTTTATTCGTTCCGCTGTGAGTTTCGTGTTTACTCTGATGATGATGTTCTTCTTCTTCTTCTATTCTATAAGTTTCTATCTTATCTATTCTCACCCTCTATCTTCTTTCTATTAGTTTCTTGAATTTCCAGTGCAATTTGGGGTTGGACTTGTGTTATTTGGTCAGCTCAAATTGGTCCGGATTTTCGGGTCACTACATTAAACTCATGTCTAAATGCAGTTATAATTCAAGTTTCCTAATTGGGGTTTACAACATTTATCCTAATTGATTTTAGGAATCGTAACCTTTTCCCTTTCATTTTCATTTTCCCCAACCAATATTGGCTACAATTGGTATTTATTGATTTGTGTACCTATTTACATCAATTAATTATATCAATTGTTACAAGTGGTCGCCACAAATATATTAATTCAATATAGATTACATTTACATATAATTCCATAACTGAACCTTATCCAAACATTCCATACATGGTATATTTTACCGTTCTACGTTGATTTAGACGAATAATATGTACATATTTATTTTATATTTTCATGCAGCCAACGTAGTTGTTATTTTTATTTTTGTTATTGCCCTTAAATTAATGATTTGGTTTAATCAATCAACCTAACATTTCCTTTTTTACATTCAATCTTGCTAAAAGGATTTCAAATCTCATAAAAGGCCATTAGCCGAAATCATTGTAAATGTAAGGACCCGCATTCTACGCATCAAGGGATCGTAGAATATTTATTTCTTTCTCATACGAAGTCGTATAGCCATGTAACTTTGGGAGACGACTATCGGGGTCATTTCCCATGTTCATGATTTTTGCCGATTTTTAAATGATCGTTTTGTCCCTAGTTGATCTTGTTTTAGCCATAACTTTTGATTGGTAAGGAGTTTTGACCTAAAACCACTTCCATTGGAGTCGGAAGATGGTTTACAATTCCGTAGAGTGGTCACATTAGCCAAATGGACTCACTATTTGGGAGATATGGGTGAAACAAGGTTTAAAAGGTGAAAATAGCTTAACTGGGCCTAATTAGGGTGATTATTGAGTGGGCCCATAACCCATTTCGGGATTAGGATATGGGAAGGCTGATAGGGTTAGGAAATTCGGTTTTTATCATTTTCTAGCTACGACTTTTTGCTCCTTAAAGTCTAGCCATGGCCTCCACCTCCTAAATTCATCCCAAATCACATTCTAATCACCATTTGCTCAAGGATTAGCCTAATCTACATTGAATTGAAGAGGATTAGCATAGTATTGGGAATAGAGTTGTTGTGTTGCTTTAGAAACAGTGCCATTATAGAGATTATTCCAGATCTAAAGTTAATTTGTTGCTAAGGTGAGTGATTTGCATTGTTTTTCACTAATTACAGCTAATTAGGGGTGATTAGTGATAATTAGCGAAATTATAACTCAGAAAAATTTGGAAAAAAATTTGTAAAATTCTAAAATATTATTTTAGGGCTCTGATAGAAATTTGGGTTAGTTTGGATAAGTTTTGCTAATTGTATGCTTAAACTGATTAAGGGGGATTAAGGGGAAAACATGGGTTTGGGCTTGTTTGATCCGTTTAAACTTGTCACATTGTTGTTTTGGTGTTTGTGGATGATTGTACATGTTACTATGACTGTATGGTATGCTTTGTGATTGATTAGAAAAGTTAGATTGGTCGAAAACGCCATCGTATGGCGTAAAACAATCGCTGGAAAAGTTGAAGAAAATGTGCAGAGTTTCGGATCGGATCGGATATAGGGCTCGGGTCGGATAGGAGGACCTAGCAAGGGATTTGATTCGGATCAGAACTTGGCACCAGGGAAGTCTTGGCCAGAAGGAAGGCCAGTTGCAAAGAGTTGGAGTTGGGTTGAGGATCGGATCGGGCCGGAATGGAACGTGGGATCGGATCGAAGTAAGCAAGCTGGAGCAGGAGGGACGAACGGAACCAAGAAGCAAAGCACCGAACCGAGCCACATGGAGGAGGTGAACCTGAACCGAACTGAAGGAGAGGAATTAATATGAACTGAATGGGGAGCCTACATACTGAACCGAACTGGATAAACCGAACCGAACCGAGTTTGGACCTCTACCTCTACTACGCGATGACTCTTCTGAAGGCCAACTCCAATTCGACCAAAACCCGAGATGCAAAGGAAGTCCAAATGGGAGGCTATTACTCAAGATCCAAATAGGGATCAACGAGATAACTTCATGAGTTGGGCTTTGCTGCGGGATGTGTGCAAAGGGGTTGTCGACGTCGATAGCTTTGATTCACCACAGAGATACGGATATTGGCTATGGATCAGTGCAGTGAAGTCATCATGACTTCATGGGACAGAGTGATCGTAGCATGGTTATGAGCTAGTGCAACGGAGTCGTCATGACTTCATGGGGCAGAGTGGACATAGCAAGGACTAGTGGCTATGGATCATTGTAGTGGATTCGCCATGACTCCATGGGGCAGAGTTATCATAGCAAGGATTTAGGTGATCAAAGCGGTGGATATCGTATGCTTTACGCACTAAGTGAGAGATGTGAGGATGGTTTCTATGCTTGATTATTTTCCATCATTATGACATGCACACCCCCATCCCCGTATCCTTACACCATATGTTAGCGTCACCTTAGAGTATTGTACATCTTGTTGTGCTAACTCTTTGGTTGCAGGTCCAGGTTAAGGTATGGTTTAGTATACCTGTTATTGTTCTGTTTTGCTGCTTATCGCTCATACCAGACTTTTGTCTGACCCAGTGTTTTATTTCTCTTCTTATTACACTGGGTGCTCTTAAACGGGCAGATTAGAGACAGTTAGCAGGTTATGCACGAGTAGTTGATCCGGAGACGAGCAGGAGGCTCCTACGTATGATATATATGTATTCTCCCTGTGTCGCTGTTGGTCACTACTTTGGGCATTAGTAGTGTACCTTTCTTTTTTTTCTTTAGAGACAGTTTTAAAAGTTCTAATAAGGATGGTGTGGAACACACGCTGTATTTTGAATTTCTGCTGCTATGATGATTATGTTTTAGTTCTCAGCTTATGCACTGTCTCGCCTGTTTTATGTCAAGTATGTTATTATTATATTTTATTCCATGCACTGTGAGACATTCTACAGGTTCCTTTGGCATTTTTAGCTTCACATCCTTTTTCTCTGGCAACCGTCCCGTGCTAGTTGGACATCGGCACATCGCATTTCAGAGAAATGTCGGCTAGTCCAGGGCGGGCCGTCACATTTAGTATCAGAGCTCTAGGTTTCGTAGTTAACCTAGGGAAGACACCAGGGAGAGACAGTACGTATATGAGAGCGCGTATTTGTGATATTTTGGTTTTTGAAAGCTATATATATACTACTAGTATATTTAAGGATAAAGTCGCACTACACTGGCACCACTGAAGAGATGGTTAATCGTTTTCTCCTTACAGATTGAACGATGAGCCGATATGCTAGGGGTGTTGGTAGAAGAGCTAATAATGGGAATTCTCCTGATATGAGGACAACGTTCACTGACTTCATGAGAGAGATGCTTATAAATGTGCAAGGAGCAGCTCCCAATGCTGCAAATGGTGGTGGTGCAGCAGTGCAGGCGCCTAGACTCGATTTCGCCAAGCTTTGCAAGGATTACACTAGTCTTGGTGGGAAGTCGTTCCATGGAACGGAATCAGCTACAGAAGTTCAGGATTGTTGGATACCGGTGAGCATATCTTCGAAGACTTGGGTATCGAGGATGCGACGAAGAGAAAGCTAGCATCCCGTCAGCTGCAAGGACGGGCGATGAATTGGTGGAATGCTATTTAGGCAGATACTCCAGAGGATCAAGTTATATGGGATCAATTTAAGGCCTGATTCAGTGAAAAGTTTATCCCAGCTGCTCAGAAGTCAGAGTTGTTTAGGAAGTTCTTTGAGCTTAAGCAGAATGGTAGGGCAGTGTCGGAGTATATTGCTGAGTTCGATAATTTATCGAAGTATGGATTATCTCTTATCGACACTCCCGAGAAGAAGAATGAGAAGTTCATAGCAGGCTTAGATCAGTAGTTGGGGGAAAGGCTTATAAACCATATCGATGAGACGTTTGAATCGATTGTGGGGAAAGCTTTGAGATCAGAGAGTCTATACCCTAAGTCGAAGACTGAGGTTGCATCTGAAGAGGAGCCAAAACCGCAAGCAAGCGGTGGAGGCAAGAGTGGTTTTTAGAATAAGAGAAAGCAGAATCAGACCAAGGATGGCCATAAGAAAAAGAATAAGAAAGATGTTGAGTGCTTTAGCTGTGGCAAGAAGGGCCATTATGCTAAAAACTGTCAAGCGAAGCCAGCGGACAAGAAATGCTTCAACTGCGGCCAAGTGGGACATCACAAGGATAAATGTCTGCAAACCCCTAAAGAGAAGCAGATTGTGAAATCATATGCTCTTAATGTTGTTCCTTCTTCGTCGAATGCCCCAACCGCGGCGGAGAAAGGAAAGAATGTCGTCATTCAAGGTATGCTTTCTGTTTATGATGTTCCTGTTCGAGTATTGTTTGATACCAGAGCCTCTCATTCCTTCATATCTAGTGACCTGGTAGATAGGTTGGGTTTTGAACCCAAGATAGTCGATTGACCTTTAGTGGTGACGAACCCAATTGGTGGTTCAACTAGCCTTAGGATGATTTGTCGTAATGTGGTCTTATCGAGTCATAGATGCATGTTTGTTTGTGATTGCTTTATTTTGGGCTTTACTGGGTTTGACATTATTTTGGGAGTCGATTGGCTTCAAAGGTATGAGGTGGTGGTAGACTGTGAGGGCTTTTTGGTGACAGTTAGAGAGGATGATGGGCGGAGGGTAGTGTTTGGTGGTCTACCTAGTGATGGGGTAATGGCTAGTTTTCTAAATTCCCTCGACATCCCGCATGATGAGTTGTTAGAAGTGCCCGTGGCTGGCCAGTATCCGGACGTCTTCGAGGAAGTGACTGGACTTCCACCACACAGAGAGATTGAGTTTGGATTGATTTAGTGAAAGATGCCAGACCTATAGTGATGCCACTTCGTCGTACGGCTCCAAGGGAGCAGCGAGAGCTCGGGGTGCAAGTAAGCGATCTTTTGAAGAAGGGATTTATCCGAAGAAGTGTCTCCAAGTGGGGAGTACCAGTTGTGTTTGCTACCAAGGCAGATGGTTCCCTTCGATTGTGTGTGGACTACTGCGAGTTGAATAAGGTGACGAGGAAGAATAAGTACCCTCTACCGCGGATAGATGATTTGTTTGATCAGTTGAGTGGTGCAAGAGGGTTCTCTTAGTTGGATCTCGCGACAGGTTTTCATCAGCTTAGAGTGGAAGCTGAGAGTATCGCTAAAACGACCTTTCGGACGACATCTGGATTCTATGAGTGGTTGGTCATGCCACTTGGGTTGACCAATGCACCACCGTATTTTGTGGATCTTATGAATAGATTATTCCGAGATCAATTGAATAATTTTGTTCTTGTGTTCGTAGACGATATCTTGGTTTATTCGAGGACATAGGAAGAACACAAGGAACATTTGAGGATAGTAATGAAGGTGTTGAGAAAACACCAATTGAATGCAAAGTTTTCTAAGTGTCACTTCTAGAGGAGGGAAGTGAGATTCTTAGGCCATGTTGTTTCAGAGAATTGTATTTCCGTGGACCCTGCGAAGGTAGCTACGGTACAAGATTGGTCTACGCCCAAGAGTGCAACAGACGTAAGAAGTTTCTTGGGATTGGCTGGATATTATCGTAAGTTCATCCAAGACTTCTCCAAGATAGCAGCACCATTGACTCAATTGACCAAGAAGAATCAAGCTTTTGTTTGGGACGAAAAGTGCGAGAATGCATTTAAGAGCCTAAAGGAAAAGTTGACATGTGCACCAGTTTTAGTCATTCCTAAAGGGAATGAACAGATGACGGCATACACAGATGCCTGTGGTACCGGACTAGGTGTTGTATTGATGCAAGGAGGTAGGGTTGCAACTTATGCTAGTCGGCAACTGAAACTGCATGAGAAAAGATATCCTACCCATGATTTGGAATTGGCAGCGATCGTGTTCGCATTGAAGATGTGGAGACATTATCTCTTAGGAGATAGATTCGAGTTGTTTACCCATCATAAATCGTTAAAGTATCTTTTCTCTCAGAAGGATCTAAATCTCCGACAGCAAAGATGGTTAGAATTCTTGTCTTCCTACAATTTCGATATCGCATATACACCAAGAAAGGGCAATGCGGTAGTTGATGCATTGAGTATAAAACATGCCAGTTTAGGGGCTATGTTTCTAGAATGGAAGCAACTGGAGTACATCACTGGGTATGATTTCAGACCAAAGTGCGAATTGGATCCAGAAGTATTAGCAAGTTTGACGATCAGACCCACTTTGATTAAGCGGATTGGTTCCAGTCAGAGAGACGATCCTAACCTATTGGAAATCATCTCCAAGTTAGAGATGGGCACCGACGAGAAGTTGAACAAGTATGAGCTTGACCGAGATGGACGACTTAGAAAGAATGGAAGACTAGTTGTGCCCAATGTCAATGAATTGAAAGACAAAGTGCTTAGAGAATGTCATCACTCGAAACTGACCATCCATCCCGGTGGTAACAAAATGTATCAAGATATAAGGCAGACCTACTACTGGGAAGGGATGAAAAGAGATGTTGGGAAGTTTATATAAAGACGAGAAAAAGAAGCCTAGTGGTTTGTTGCAACCATTAGAAATTCCAGAATGGAAATGGGAACAAATTTCAATGGATTTCATTGATGGGTTACCAAGGACTAGATCGGGCCATGATAGCATTTGCGTGATTGTGGACCATTTGACTAAGAGTGCAAGGTTTATACCCATCAAGTCAAATAGAATGACAGCTAAGTTAGCAGAACTATATATGAAGTGCGTTGTGAGATTTCATGGAGTACCTAAAAGAATTGTGAGTGACCGAGACCCGTTGTTTACAAGTGGGTTTGGAAGTGGTTACAAGAGGCTCTAGGGTCTGAATTATATCTCAGTACTGCATATCATCCTCAAACTGATGGTTAAATAGAGAGGGTAAATTGTATATTAGAAGATCTCTTGAGAGCTTGCATATTGTATTTTGGTGGATCATGGGATGACCATTTGCATCTAGTAGAGTTTGCATATAATAATAGTTATCAATCCAGTATTGGTATGGCTCCATTTGAAGCTTTGTACGGAAGACCATGCAACTCACCGTCATGTTGGTTAGAAACTTGTGAGAAGTTTGTGCTTGGACCAGATGTGATAAGAGAAACTTCAGATGAGATTAAGATCATTCAATAGCGAATGAAGGCTACCCAAGATAGGCAGAAGAGTTATGCTGATAAGAGGCGAAAGAATATGAAATTCTCCGTTGGCGACCTAGTATTTGTCAAGATCTCTCTATTAAAGAATGTTATTCGATTTGGAAGGAGAGGAAAGCTGGCACCAAGATTTTTTGGTCCATTCCCAATCCTCGAGCAAGTTGGGAAGTTGGCATATAAGGTTGAATTACCAGAGAAGATGGCAGGAGTTCATAACGTGTTTCATGTTTCCCAGTTAAGGAAATTCGTGCACGACCCTGATATGACTATTTCACCTGATCAGTTGGATGATATCGAAGTAGAACCCGAGGCGGTTGGGAACCGCAAGCCGATTCGTATTGTCGAGCACGATACGAAGCAACTTCGAAGGAAAGCGGTGAATCTAGTCAAAGTTCAGTGGGGCAAGAATGAGAATGACTGTACTTGGGAGATAGAGAAGAGCATTAGGAAGACGTATCCAGAACTCTTTGCCTGGTAAGATTTTAATTGCAATTTAGTTTTACGCATGCTAGGATAGACTTGTTTGTTGTTTTGTATGTTTGATTGTTGTGAATGGTTGGTAGGCATGCGGGATCCTTTACTTGTTTCTTAGTTAAGGAATTTCGGGGCCGAAATTTCTTAAGGGGGGAAGAATGTAACGACCCACATTCTACGCATCAGGGGATCGTAGAATAGTTATTTCTTTCTCATGAGTCGTATGTCCATGTAACTTTTGGAGACGACTATCGTGGTCGTTTACCACGTTCATGATTTTTGCTGATTTTTAAATGACCGTTTTGCCCCTAGTTGATCTTGTTTCGGCCATAATTTTTGATTAGTAAGGAGTTTTAACTTGAAACTACTTCCATTGGATTTAGATGATGGTTTACAATTTCGTAGAGTGGTCACATTAGCCAAACAGACTCATCGTTTGGGAGATATGGCTAAAACAAGGTTTAGAAGGTGAAAAACAGCTTAATCGGGCCTAACTAGGATGACTAGTAAGTGGGCCTATGACCCATTTCGGAATTAGGGATATGGGAAGGCTGATAGGGTTAGGAAATTCGGTTTTTATCATTTTCCAGTCGCCACTTTTTGCTCCTTCAAGTCTAGCCATGACCTCCACCTCCTAAATTCATCCCAAATCACCTTCTAATCACCATTTGCTCAAGGATTAGCCTAATCTACATCGAATTGAAGAGGATTAGCATAGTGTTGGGAATAGAGCTGTTGTGTTTCTTTAGAAACAGTGCCATAACAAAGATTATTTCAGATCTAAAGTTAATTTGGGGCTAAGGTCAGTGATTTGCATTGTTTTTCACTAATTACGGCTAATTAGGGGCGATTAGCGATAATTAGCGAAATTATAACCCAGAAAAATCTATAAAAAAAATTTAAAATTTCTAAAATATTATTTTAGGGCTCTGATAGAAATTTGGATTAATTTGGATAAGTTTTGCTAATTGTATGCTTAAACGTGATTAAGGGGAAAACATGGGTTTTGGTATGTTTGATCTGTTTAAACTTGTCACATTGTTGTTTTGGTGTTTGTGGATGATTATACATGTTACAATGACTGTATGGTATGCTTTGTGATTGATTAGAAAATTTAGATTGGTCGAAAACGCCGTCGTATGGCGTAAAACAGTCGTTGGAAAAGTTGCAGAAAATGTGCAGGGTTTCAGATCGGATATAGGGCTCGGGATAGGAGGAACAGGCAAGGGATTTGATTCGGATCGGAACTTGGCACCAAAGAAGGCTTGGCAAGAAGGAAGGCCACTTGCAAAGATTTGGAGTTGGGTTGAGGATCGGATCGAGTCGGAATGGAACATGGGATCAGATCGGAATAAGCAAACTGGAGCAGGAGGGAAGAACGGAGCCAAGAAGCAAAGCACCAAACCGCATGGAGGAGGTGAATCCAAACCGAACCGAAGGAGGGGAATTAAGATGAACCGAATGGGGAGCCTGAGCACCACATACCGAACCGAACTGGATAGACTGAACCGAACTGAGTTTGGACCTCAACCTCTACTATGCGATGACTCTTCCGAAGACCAACTCCAATTCGACCAAAACCCGAGATGAAAAGGAAGTCCAAATGGGAGGTTATTACTCAAGATCAAAATAGGGATCAATGAGATAACTTCATGAGTTGGGCTTTGCTGCGGGACGTGTGCAAAGGGGTTGTCGATGTCTATAGCTTTGATTCGCCACTGAGATGCAGATATTGGCTATGGATCAGTGCAGTGAAGTCATCTTGACTTCATGGGGGCAGAGTGATCATAGCATGGCTATGAGCCAGTGTATTGGAGTCGTCATGACTTCAATGGGGGCAGAGTGGACATAACAAGAACTAGTGGGTATGGATCAGTGCAGTGGAGTCGTCATGACTCCATGGGGCAGAGTGATCATAGCAAGGATTTGGGTGATCAAAGCGGTGGATATAGTATGCTTTACGCACTGAGTGAGAGATGTGAGGATGGTTGCTATGCTTGATTATTTGCCATCATTATGACGTGTAACACCCCACATCCGTTAAGGTCACTCACAAATGGAATGCCTTAACTTCGGTGGAGAGTTATAGGTAAAAGATACAGATAAATTACAAGACAGATAATTAAAAACAGCGGAAAATAAAACTTTACTTTATTGCTAAAATAGTTTGTACAATAATTGTTTTCCAATACCAGAGTATCAGTCTTACAAAATAAAGAAGCATAAAATAACTTTTATATTCCCCAATGTAGTATGAGCCAGCCATAGCAATGGAAAAGTGAATCCAAGGAAAACTTCGACTAATCATCAAGCTTTGAAAGAAAACTGGGCTAAGTAGTAATATTCCATCCCTGCGAACCTGGGGGGAACGGAAGACAAGAAAGCGAAAGAAAACAGAGTCAGACATAAAGTCTGGTAAGTTCAGTAACTTTCAGCATGTGAACAGGTAAAAAGCAACATGGCATGAATTAACTGTATACAAGACTACACCATGATGACGGGAATCATAAGGTTACCACAAGATATGATAAGGTAAGATAAACTGGATGCACTTCTATACTTCCTCTGCTTCGCCACTACCTTGTTATTCTAATTTCTATATCCCTGCACCACCTAACCAGTAATCTATATAAACTGATAAGAACAGATACGTGATCCCAATCCCCACAATTTTGGTTGTTTCAGGTGTACATCTATCATTCATTACCTAGGTCTAACCTAGGATTTTTCTATCGAGTGCTTCCTAGATCCAACCAGGTTTTTCGCTACCCAGGGCTATTCTGGTTTATGCTACCTATTGAACGGTTCTCGGATTTTAGGGTTTACGCGACCTAGGTCCAACTAGGAATTACGCTACCTTTTGAACAACGCTCCTAATCTAGGACACACTACCCAGGGTGGTATATGTTCCTAGACTTTCCCCACGTATGTGTCGTGGATCGTTATCGCTTTCTAAATGCACATGTCCTCTATATGTGCGACCCGAGTCTCGTGGCAGGGCAAATCAAGAAACACGGAACTCGGTCGGGAGCTTTCAGATATCTGCCGATGCAGATGCTAAGGTCTGTTTTTCCAGTAGCTGTGGTCCCACCTGACCCCTTCCTCAACAGATGAGAGGCACACCTTGAAAAATGAGAACTATACGCAGGCCCTCTATGCCTCCACTAACCTATGGCCATCCGCACCCATAACTATATAGCAAGTATATGGTCTGTTGGAGTTCTCCGCCTTTCCGCTTCACGTATCTCGATTGACTCAAGATGGTAGGTAGACGACGAGTTGCTATCACAGGGCTACTGGCCTCGCCGAATCACGCTAGTCCATCCTAGTCTTTAGGTTGCCTTATTGCAACCAAGGCATACCCTTGGTTCTTCTAACACAGACCTTAACCTCTGTGAGCCCAGGCAGATCATTTGCAGCCTCACAGAGGGATACCAAGAGTACCCTCACGTCCCCTCGAAGCCGCGTGCTTCGTAACCCAGTTTGATGGAGCCTTCTTTAAGATCAGATGGGCGTTCGCTTCTTATCGTGTTGTACTAAGGTTTACTAATTAGTTCCCTTAACTAAGGTTTACTACTTAGTTCCTGAATCGTCATTTTCTTGACTAAGGTTTACAACTTAGCCCTTCTTAACTAAGTTTACTACTTAGTCCTTTTCTCGTCGAGTTGGATTGATTAAGTGTCATTAGTCCATTCAAGTTAACTTAACCCATTCATTTGTCATGTTAAACTGGTTAAGTGTTATCAGTAATTCATGTTGACTTAACCCTACCACAAATCAAGTTATATTGGTTAAGTGTTTCTTATTACTTAACTTATATTGGTTAAGTGTTTCCCCTTAGTTAACTTAACCCTTACATCTGTTCACATATTCTAATGGTTAAGTATTGTCCCTTCATGTTTTAATTTAACCTTGTTCATTTGTCACACTATGATGGCTAAGTGTTCTAAGCTTACTTAACTCCACCTTCTAGTTAAGATGTTAAATTGGATAAGTGTATTTTACTTAACCCCACCTTCTAGTCTAGTTAACATGTTATAACGGTTAAACCTCTTCTTAACCTCACCCACTTGTCTAGTCAACATGTTATAACGGCTATTTAACCCCTACAAGTCTTGTTAACATGTTAAGTTGGTTAAGTGTTCCTATGGACTTAACCCTCCCATTCTAGCTTAACTGTTTCTTAGCTTTAGATTATTCTTTAAAGCACCAACCACTCACATTAGACAGAAATCGTTGCAGTTACTGGATGTGCCGGTCGATTCCGGGCATATTTACACCGCAACTCAGTCTAACCTCGTGTCCTTTTGGGCTCAATGCCCTAACCACCCACATTAGATAGGTATTGTTACGGTTGCTGGATTTGTCGGGCGGTTCCGGGCAGTCTTATACCGTAACTCAATCTAACCTCGGGTTAGGCATATTCGTCTTTCCCTAGATTTACATATCTATTCTTTTTGTCTATATGTAAATTGCTAAAGACTCTTTTAAAAATATTTGGCCCATGTCATATTCATTTGTCATGCCCACTAACATACCTATATTCTAGGCCCAAATCTTGATTTACCTATCAATTAACCCAACTTGCAGTTTTATGCCAATTTATATCTGGTATTCTCATTTATATTTCATGTCAAAACTAGATTTGATACTCTAGTTTACAGTTTATGCCCAAAACTTGGCTAGCGTGCCAATTACATACTTTGCGCCCAATTAACAATTTACCATTATACGCCCAAGTCTAATATGCATGTAATATTTAATATTATAGCAAATTTAGATTTATATCAACATGTTTATTATGCCAAATTATAGAAATTAAGCTACGCCCAAATTCCCCCGCTGTAGTCGTACGTATAACATGATTTCACAAGTTTCTAAGTACTTATGAAATGAAACTAGCAAAAGGAACAGGTGATAAGCACGAGAATTTGACATAAAAGAATAGGCATGCGAAAGCGGACAAAATACAAAGGTAATGGTTCCAATAGGTTTGATGTACATAACAGTGAATATGAATAAACTAGACAAGCTACATCATAAATACAAGATCAACACAATTTAGGGAATAGGCATAGGTGATTGGGTCTAACATAATGCCAATTCGGGGTACAACATGATTTGCAACTAGAGTGTTATGGGCATAAGCAACTAACCATACCAGTCATAGGCAATTAACCTCAATAGTTATAGTCATGGTTTCATAGTTATGAATCATGGGCGACTAAACACAATAGTCATGGATAATTAACAAAAATAGTCCTAGGCAATTACCCTAAATAGTCATAGGCAATTAACTGTAATAATTTCAAAGTCATGGTCGTGGACAATAGTCTTATGTTCATAATCATAGGCAATAATCTCATAGTCATGAGTCATAGGTGATTGGCCCAAATTGTCCTTGTCATAGTTGTAGGCAGTAGTCTTATGTCCACAGTCATAGGCATATGCATAGTCTTATGTTCACAGTCATAGGCATAGTCTTATGTTCACAGTCATAGGCATAGGTACAGTCTCATCGGTAATTAATCTCAATAGTTCTTAATTAGATCCAAGGGCATATACAAGCACAGATTCAATTGAGAGGATCAGGCATATTCTTATATCCATTTAATTACATGCCACAGAAAGATCTAGACGTTCAAATCTAAAAAGTAACTGACTTACATTGATCGTTTTTAGAAAAGGATAATAAGATAACGTTGAGGTGATTTGCTATGATTCGCGCGACGTTGCTCGAAGCCGTTGAATTAGCCATTCCTTCCCTTCTTGAAGCTCTAACTTGATTTGATTCTCCAATTTGAAATTCCTAGCCGTAGTCTTCAAGAAATAGTCTTCATATTTTATTTTAATTTATTTATTTCAATTATTCCAGAGGCATCATAAGGAGAGAATGAAATGGTGTAAAGAGAATGAGGCTAGGAGGCTGTTTATATAGGATTAGGCGGACGAATCTAGACAACAAAACGAGACCGGATACGTCAGAATGAACCTAGGCTCAGAACTGGGTTCTGGCACCAGGTCGACCCCCAGGTCAACACTATGGTCGACCCAGTCCCTGGGAGGTCGACACTATGGTCGACCCCCAGGTCAACCTGGTCCTGGGTGGGAAATTTTCCGCCCATCCTGTTCTGGGTTTTCGAATTCGAATTTTGAATTCGAATTTCGAGCTGTTTTTCTATTTTGAAAATTCCTTAAAGTTCGGAGGGTCATATCTCCCTCATACGGACTCCGTTTCTCGAAAACTCGGACTCATTTCCAAGCTAAATTTCGAGAAGAACGCAATGGCGTAATCCGTTTCCCTTGATTCTTATTTTAAAATTTAATTCTACCTTGATTTATGGTTTTAACAAATTATAGAAATACGGGGTGTTACATTCTCCCCCACTTAAAAGGATTTCGTCCCCGAAATCTTCAAGTTAGGAAGAATGTATCCTACCATCCAATCAACCGTCTACTCAACCATTCAATCATAGGCATTCATTGTCCTTAAAAAGATTTCTAATTCTTTCATATTCATATGCATAGTGTGTGTATATGTCTTTATCTAATGCAAAATCAGGCGGTCTACTGATTCAGTTGACCTTCTTAATGCGAATTATGTCAGCGTCCAATCGTGTATGCAAGCATCCTAGTTATGTAAATACTACATGTGTGCATAGCCATTCATCCATATGCAATATCCTTATGATAACATATCCAGTTAAATCCGTTAAGCAAATACATATATACTAATTCAATATGAAGGTGACTGAGTCGTTCTAGCTCCTATGGTGTGTATATGCATCCACGAGCAACCATTTGCAACCATCAATCATAACATGTTTCAAATACATGTTTACATCCATTGGCTTCTACCTAAGGATCGATGATACGCCCTAGAGGATATACCTTAAAAGCTAGGAGGTATCCTAGAAAAAGTGATCAAGGATGTACCCTTAAGAAAAAGGGTATGATGCGTGTATCCAGTCTTTAGTCTTCTAAGTCGCATCTTCTTGGGCTTCACTTATTCCGTCCCTTATCTAAATAATTCTTCACGACTGCGAAGCTTCTTGATCTTCATTTCCAAAACGGTCGTTGATCGGATACTGGTTTTTCATTGTCAACTGGGTACATGCTGGAGTCTATCCCGCGTTTTAGGGGTAAGCTCCTGACCTAATCAAAAACATCTGCGTACTCATGGACTACCCTAACGGATTGCGAATCGTCAATAAATGCATTAAGCGATTCTAGTTAGCTAAGCCTAACTGATTCTTTACACGGAATCTCGAGGGTGTTTCCAAGGCAAGTCAAAAGTCTAACTACCCTCCTTTCAGAATTACTAGCCAATCAACCCATGCCTAGAATCAACTCATAGCCCATGGTACCAAAAACATAAGCATTACGCTTAAACTCAACACTTAATATTGTTATTCTCAAATCCTTACCAACCAAAGGTAAACGGGCCGAACCATCCATTGGATTTGAGATACTAATGGGATCTTCTACTATACAATTACTAAGGTGCAGAGACTCAGCTATGGAAGTAGATATGAACGAATGTGAAGTGCTAAGATCAAAAAGAGTACGAACTGTTTGATCAAAATGAAAAGATAAACTTTTCCAACAGAGACTTTTACTATATCTCTTAGGTATTCTGGTGGTGAAAGCATGCACTCGCCCTTCTAAAAATTATGTCCCTTGTCCTTAATTATATGCCCTATTATACCATGGAAAAGATACTTCCCCTCACCTTAGGTTTTATAATTCCTTCTTTCTTCGTGAGTCGAGTTTATATCCATGAATTTCTCATTCTTACGTCAAGCTCCCTAGCCAAACTCACTCATCCTCATCTTTTACCATCCCTGTGTAATCATATTGACAAATTTCTCAAAAGCTGGCCCCATCGCATGGAAAACCCTTCAAAGCTTAAAAGAAAACTAGCTGTAGGTGAAACTACTATGGCTATAGATAGAAGTCGGGCACTACTTTGCCCTTCGATAGGTATCGTAGTCTTATCAAGCCTACATAACTGTGTTGCGATGAGGTTACCTCCCAGAAAGCCAGGAGCCCTGAAGACTCAAGAAAGAAGGGGACAAGAATTCAAACAAAGGATCAGAAGATAGTACATATGGCTATTGGGGAATATGCCTTTAAAACAAAACTTTTCTTTTGAAAATGCTTCTATTAAAACCGTTGAAAATAATTTTTCAAGTCTTTTATCTGATCTGGTAACCTTCAGCTCTGATACCACGTGTAACACCCCACATCCGTTAAGGTCACTCACAAATAGAATGCCTTAACTTCGGTGGAGAGTTATAGGTAAATGATACAGATAAATTACAAGATAGATAATTAAAAACAGCGGAAAATAAAACTTTACTTTATTGATAAAATAGTTTGTACAATAATTGTTTTCCAATACCAGAGTATCTGTCTTAAAAATAAAGAAGCATAAAATAACTTTTATATTCCCCAATGTAGTATGAGACAGCCATAGAAATGGAAAAGTGAATCCAAGGAAAACTTCGACTAATCTTCAAGCTTGGAAAGAAAACTGGGCTAAGTAGTAATATTCCCTCCCTGCAAACCTTGGGGGGGGCGGAAGACAAGAAAGCGAAAGAAAACAGAGTCAGACATAAAGTCTAGTAAGTTCAGTAACTTTCAGCATGTGAACAGGTAAAAAGCAACATGGCATGAATTAACTGTATACAAGACTACACCATGATGACGGGAATCATAAGGTTAGCACAAGATATGATAAGGTAAGATAAACTGGATGCACTTCTATACTTCCTATGCTTCGCCACTACCTTGTTATTCTAATTTCTATATCCCTGCACCACCTAACCAGTAATCTGTATAAACTGATAAGAACAGATACTTGATCCCAATCCCCGCAATTTTGGTTGTTTCAAGTGTACATCTATCATTTATTACCTAGGTCTAACCTAGGATTTTTCTATCGAGTGCTTCCTAGATCCAACCAGGTTTTTCGCTACCCAGGGCTATTCGGGTTTATGCTACCTATTGAACGGTTCTCGGATTTTAGGGTTTACGCGACCTAGGTCCAACTAGGGATTATGCTACCTTTCAAACAACGCTCCTAATCTAGGACACACTACCCAGGGTGGTATACGTTCCTAGACTTTCCCCACGTATGTGTCGTGGATCGTTATCGCTGTCTAGATGCACATGTCCTCTATATGTGTGACCCGAGTCTCGTGGCAGGGCAAATCAAGAAACACGAAACTCGGTCGGGAGCTTTCAGATATCTGCCGATGCAGATGCTAAGGTTTTTTTTCCAGTAGCTGTGGTCCCACCTGACCCCTTCCTCAACAGATGAGAGGCACACCTTGAAAAATGAGAACTATACGCAGGCCCTCTATGCCCCCACTAACCTATGGCCATCCGCACCCATAACTATATAGCAAGTATATGGTCTGTTGGAGTTCTCCGCCTTTCCGCTTCACGTATCTCGATTGACTCAAGATGGTAGGTAGACGACGAGTTGCTATCACAGGGCTACTGGCCTCGCCGAATCACGCTAGTCCATCCTAGTCTTTAGGTTGCCTTATTGCAACCAAGGCATACCCTTGGTTCTTCTAACACAGACCTTAACCTCTGTGAGCCCAGGCGGATCATTTGCAGCCTCACAGAGGGATACCAAGAGTACCCTCACGTCCCCTCGAAGCCGCGTGCTTCGTAACCCAGTTTAATGGAGCCTTCTTTAAGATCAGATGGGCGTTCGCTCCTTCTCGTGTTGTACTAAGGTTTACTAATTAGTTCCCTTAACTAAGGTTTACTACTTAGTTCCTGAATCGTCATTTTCTTGACTAAGGTTTACAACTTAGCCCTTCTTAACTAAGGTTTACTACTTAGTCCTTTTCTCGTCGAGTTGGATTGATTAAGTGTCATTAGTCCATTCAAGTTAACTTAACCCATTCATTTGTCATGTTAAACTGGTTAAGTGTTATCAGTAATTCATGTTGACTTAACCCTACCACAAATCAAGTTATATTGGTTAAGTGTTTCTTATTACTTAACTTATATTGGTTAAGTGTTTCCCCTTAGTTAACTTAACCCTTACATCTGTTCACATATTCTAATGGTTAAGTATTGTCCCTTCATGTTTTAACTTAACCTTGTACATTTGTCACACTATGATGGCTAAGTGTTCTAAGCTTACTTAACTCCACCTTCTAGTTAAGATGTTAAATTGGATAAGTGTATTTTACTTAACCCCACCTTCTAGTCTAGTTAACATGTTATAACGGTTAAACCTCTTCTTAACCTCACCCACTTGTCTAGTCAACATGTTATAACGGCTATTTAACCCCTACAAGTCTTGTTAACATGTTAAGTTGGTTAAGTGTTCCTATGGACTTAACCCTCCCATTCTAGCTTAACTGTTTCTTAGCTTTAGATTATTCTTTAAAGCACCAACCACTCACATTAGACAGATATCGTTGCAGTTACTGGATGTGTCGGTCGGTTACGGGCAGATTTACACTGCAACTCAGTCTAACCTCGGGTCCTTTTGGTCTCAATGCTCTAACCACCCACATTAGATAGGTACTGTTACGGTTGCTGGATTTGCCGGGCGGTTCCGGGCAGTCTTATACCGTAACTCAATCTAACCTCAGGTTAGGCATATTCGTCTTTCCCTAGATTTACATATCTATTCTTTTTGTCTATATGTAAATTGCTAACGACTCTTTTAAACAAATTTGGCCCATGTCATATTCATTTGTCATGCCCACTAACATACCTATATTCTAGGCCCAAATCTTGATTTACCTATCAATTAACCCAACTTGCAGTTTTATGCCAATTTATATCTGGTATTCTCATTTATCATTCATATCAAAACTAGATTTGATACTCTAGTTTACAGTTTATGCACAAAACTTGGCTTACATGCCAATTACATACTTTGCGCCCAATTAACAATTTACCATTATATGCCCAAGTCTAATAAGCATGTAATATTTAATATTATAACAAATTCAGATTTATATCAACATGTTTATTATGCCAAATTATAGAAATTAAGCTACGCCCAAATTCCCCCGTCGTAGTCATACGTATAACATGATTTCACAAGTTTCTAAGTACTTATGAAATGAAACTAGCAAAAGGAACAGGTGATAAGCACGAGAATTTGACATAAAAGAATAGGCATGCGAAAGCGGACAAAATACAAAGGTAATGGTTCCAATAGGTTTGATGTACATAACAGTGAATATGAATAAACTAGACAAGCTACATCATAAATACAAGATCAACACAATTTAGGGAATAGGCATAGGTGATTTGGTCTAACATAATGCCAATTCGGGGTACAACATGATTTGCAACTATAGTGTTATGGGCATAAGCAACTAACCATACTAGTCATAGGCAATTAACCTCAATAGTCATAGTCATGGTTTCATAGTTATGAATCATGGGCGACTAAACACAATAGTCATGGATAATTAACAAAAATAGTCCTAGGCAATTACCCTAAATAGTCATAGGCAATTAACTGTAATAATTTCAAAGTCATGGTCGTGGACAATAGTCTTATGTTCATAATCATAGGCAATAATCTCATAGTCATGAGTCATAGGTGATTGGCCCCAATTGTCCTTGTCATAGTTGTAGGCAGTAGTCTTATGTCCACTGTCATAGGCATAGGCATAGTCTTATGTTCACAGTCATAGGCATAGGCATAGTCTTATGTTCACAGTCATAGGCATAGGTACAGTCTCATCGGTAATTAATCACAATAGTTCTTAATTAGATCCAAGGGCATATACAAGCACAGATTCAATTGAGAGGATCAGGCATATTCTTATATCCATTTAATTACATGCCACAAAAAGATCTAGACGTTCAAATCTAAAAAGTAACTGACTTACATTGATCGGTTTTAGAAAAGGATAATAAGATAACGTTGAGGTGATTTCCTATGATTCGCGCGACGTTGCTCGAAGCCGTTGAATTAGCCATTCCTTCCCTTCTTGAAGCTCTAACTTGATTTGATTCTCCAATTTGCAATTCCTAGCCGTAGTCTTCAAGAAATATTCTTCGTATTTTATTTTAATTTATTTATTTCAATTATTCCAGAGGTAGCATAAGGAGAGAATGAAATGGTGTAAAGAGAATGAGGCTAGGAGGCTGTTTATATAGGATTAGGCGGACGAATCTAGACAGAAAACGAGACCGGATACGTCAGAATGAACCCAGGCTCAGAACCGGGTTCTAGCACCAGGTCGACCCCCAGGTCGACACTATGGTCGACCTGGCCCCTGGGAGGTCAACACTATGGTCGACCCCCAGGTCGACCTGGTCCTGGGCGGGAAATTTTCCGCCCATCCTGTTCTGGGTTTTCGAATTCGAATTTTGAATTCGAATTTCGAGCTGTTTTTCTGTTCTGAAAATTCCTTAAACTTCGGAGGGTCATATCTCCCTCATACGGACTCCGTTTCTCGAAAACTCGGACTCGTTTCCAAGCAGAATTTTGAGATGAACGCAATGGTGCAACCCGTTTCCCTTGATTCTTATATTAAAATTTAATTCTGCCTTGATTTATGGTTTTAACAAGTTATAGAAATACAGGGTGTTACATGACATGCACACCCCCACCCCCGTATCTTTACACCATATGTTAGTGTCACCTTAGAGTATATTACATCTTGTTATGCTAACTTTTTGGTTGCAGGTTCAGGTATGGTTTAGTATACCTGTTACTGTTCTGTTTTGCTGCTTATTGCTCATACCAGACTTTCGTCTGACCCAGAGTTTTATGTCTCTTCTTATTACTCTGGGTGCTCTTAAACGGGCAGACTAGAGACAGGTTAGCTGGTTATGCATGAGTATCTGATCCGGAGACGAGCATGAGGCTTCCACGTATGATATATATATATATATGTATGTATGTATGTATGTATGTATTCTTCCTGTATCGCTGTTGGTCACTACTTTGGGCATTAGTAGTGTGCCTTTCTTATTTTTCTTTAGAGATAGTTTTAAAAGTTGTAATAAGGATGGTGTGGAACACAAGCTGTATTTTGAGTTTCCGCTGCTATGATGATTATGGTTTTGTTCTCAGCTTATGCACTGTCTCGCCTGTTTTATGTCAAGTATGTTATTATTATATTTTATTCCATGTGCTGTGAGACATTTTACAGGTTCCTTTGGCATTTTTAGCTTCACATCCTTTTTCTTTGGCGACCATCCCGTGCTAGTTGGACATCGGCACAATGCATTTCGTAGAAATGTCGGCTCGTCCGGGGCGGGCCGTCATAGTAAATAATGCCTTACTAGTGGAATTGACATATTTATAAATCATAAGAAATATATTTAAATCTGTATTTTGGAATAATCGATGCAAATTACATAAAAATATATGTATTTGCATTTATACGTACATTTGCACCACTTTTCCCTTTTTAATCCTTTTTATCATACCTTTTGTGATTTCAAAATAATACCTTTTTATTCAAAAAGAAGAAAACGACATGTTTACATTGATTAAGCCAAAAACCCAACAATATTTAATACAAACTGGAATATCTATAATTCACCAGTTTCATCTTTTTACCCAAATTCACATATTCCATTATTCAACACTGGACTTAAGATCTGGAATGTATCTACATCTAATTTGTGTTTAATGGGATTGATTTTCGGATCCACAGTGCTATGCAACATGTACAACATTTTTCATGACATAACTGTAGGAATATATGTGAACAAGTTTAAGCATCCTACAATTTATGTTGTACATAACCACAACTTATAATTCACAAGTTTTAACCATGTTTATAATCAGATCTGATGGTTGCCACTAAATTCACAATATTTAGATGAACATATCTAATAGGCATAAAAGCATAGATTTAATTCGAACGAAATAGATAAGTCATTATTATTGTATTCGTAAATTTCCCACTCACATAATAGCCTCCAAATCCAAAGTTTGAACCCTTTAGGCCTACAATCCCCAAATTTTTATAAATCTACAATTTATCTGGAAAGGGGAAAATTCCAAATCTGTAGAAATGTAAGAAAATAGGAACTGAGGGAGAAATCTGATTTGGAGTGCCACTTTGCATTCTTTTCCATTAGATCTGCTTATCCTCTCAATTTCATATGAATTGGATTTGATTTGTTATGTATGAATACATTTTTATTTTAGAAATTAGGTTTGGAGAAGGAGAAAAATGGCAGAGCCCCGCTGCTTTTACAGATTTATGTGGAAAAATATTGAGGTCTTACTTCTTTATTTATAGGGGTGGAAATGGCCTAGAACCATTGCATTAGTTTTAAGTTATATCCGTCCATTCGTTATATAAATAATTTTACGTAACCTCTCAAAAACCTAGCCGCCACTGGGCAGCCTGATGCCCAGTCGCCTGGGCATCAGACTGCCCAAGTCGGCTTGGTTAAATTAGGTGAATTATATTTATACATTCGGGTTTATTTATTTTCCATCCATTTTCGTATTTCGTCTGTAACTTTTCGTACGAACTCCGTTCGCAAAACTCCAAACATGAAAGTTGACCAGAATTCCGGGACGAACGCATCGGTTAAAGTTTACAAATTCCATCGTTTGCAGAATTACTATTTTTGAAATTCTAATAATTAATTTATATTGCCAAAATTTTGGGTTGTTACATTCCCCTTGGGTTGACTCATTTGTTGAGGAAGGTTGGATTCCTCAAAAGTGGAATGGTTACTAGTCGATGGGCTCGTCCCATCAGCAGAGTGGCTACATTCTGAATTCAACTTCGAAGCCGTATGTGCACATAAATGTGTACAATTATATTCACACATTTATTCTTGTTTTAATTAAATATATAAGATAATGAGATATTTTTACATGTTTTAACCAAAAACTCAAAATCCTTAAATTAGAAGGCATTCACCTTCATATTGGAGTAAAACGGTAAATTTACATGTTCTAATTTGTGACAGTATTTATTTGTTCCTTGTAGTTGTCTCTTGTAGGAATTTAAGATAAAAAATGATTATGCATATGAAGATATGAAGAAAGGCATGCACATACACAATTGGAGGCAAAGAAATAATTCATTCTATGGAAAGTTGAGGACTCCACCTCTCAACTAATCAATTTACTCTTAAGCTTCATTTTACAGACTAATGCACTAACTGGATGAGACAAAAAGTGCATTCTACATGATGGATTAGTGGCCAAAGACAAAATTAAAAGCTTCATGAAGAGGGCATTTTAGGAGTTCCCCAACAAAATGGATTAGGGTTTTAGGGTTTAAACATGTATATATAGCCCTTTATGCCATGTAAATAAATCCCCTTTTTTATCCTCTCCTTTAGTTTGTTTAGTTTAGAGGATCAAAGTTCTTTCTTTTCTCTTTAATGGCTACATATCCAATTTCCCTCTTATGTAATTATTTTTAATGCAATTTTAATTCAAGCAATTCTTATTTCATGTTTACCCCTTTATGTTAGTAGTGTATATTTACATTTCATGCAAGTAGATCAGATTTATTTTATGCAAGTAAAATAGATTTTCCTTTATTTTGTTCTCTTTTTCCTTTGCTTTTCTTTCATATTGCATGCTACATTAGTTATGATAACCAGTATGAGTAGCTAAACCCCTTCAACTTAGGGGTAATGAAGCTCTCTAATTATGTAGCTTCAAAATAATTTGAATTTATGTTCTCTTTTTGTGCTTAATGAAAATATGATTATGGCAAAGAAGTGATTATTTAAACTGAAATTTTATGGCCTATATTTCTAAACAATACTTAATAAGCCATGCTTAAAATAGATTTATTCTAATCTTTTTGTCATTTTCATGAGAGTTAAACAAGTAGGTTGGAGGTTGTGTTATAGTTTGATGGTTTATGTAGGGCTAATTAATTTTAAAAATATGTCATGCTTAGGATAAACACATCAACTAATCACACTAATGACCATATTAGAGAGATCATAATTCCATAACTTGTTGAACTATATGATCTAGAAAGTGGGTTTGCTTCTAAGTTGATATTTAACTCTCATATTTTTATCTAACTTAGTTTGTTAATATATTTTAGTTGTAGTTGTAGCTAGCATCTCTCTCGGCATTGTTTTAATTTGATTGAGTAGAATCTAAAATTATTTCTTTCCCCGTGGATCGACTCGTATTCGCTAACGTACTACAAGTGTACGCCATGAGCTTGCGGTTTATTGCACTTCGCGATGGATTTCTAATTGATAGAAAACTCATCGTCGAACAAACCCTCATCCTCCAAACCTTGGAGCTGTCTCGAGCTTCTCGCAGCCATAATTTACTATACTTATAAACAATCATAACAGTTAGCGAGATTAATTTGTGCCCCCATGTTAGTGCAAACTTACAAAAAACATGCAATATCGTGTATTCTTATGAAGTTAAAATAAACACTTTGGAACGCGATGATGATTTCCAGTTTCACAATTGGAGTGACTGTCATCGCTGGCTGTCTTCCCAACACTAAGATCATATCGTAGAATTTCATCAAAAATAAAAATACATAATCGATGGTTCAGTCATGTGTCCATTATCCAATTTTATGCTCTATCCTATGTGCATGTATGAATTGTCGGTTTAATATGATGCTCATTTCAATGAATAATCATTTCGAGTATTAATATGACAACTACGAAATCAATAATTCAAAAACTTAAAACTTGCAATTGAATTTCCATGATGTTCGAGTTTGCAACGATATGAACTAAAAGGTTTAATATTTATATTGAATCAATGATCGCACTCCATGGAAAAACCAACCTATTCCAAGTTCAAAATCGCAATTTCCTTCAAATCCAAATTCAATACACTCCCTTTAAATCTGAATCTCTCGTTTCCCCTCCTTTCTTCTTCTTCAATTTCAAATCCTCCCTCTATGAAAATTTTCATATCCAAAAACTTTGTATCCTAGGGATTGAAACCATCGAATCTCCCTATCTTCCCTCACTAACATTTTCTCATTCTCTTTTTCTTCCTTTTATTTCATTGGACTGGCCCGCTTACTCCATCTTCCCACTCTATCTCATAGCATATCCAGGCCTCATCTACTATGGAGACCCCACCTCCGACAATTAACGTGCCTCCACTTCACCTCGAGCTAGTCACCTCTACCACAATACCTAGTAAAACTCGAATGTCAGCAAAATTAGTGATTGTAAGATAAAACCATCTCAGATTGTTCGAGATGGATGGAGAATGGACGTCGAGTGGTGGAACCAGGTCGATTTTAGTATGGAGAAGGTCGACGGTGGTCAACAGTGCTTGGAGATGGAAATGGTTAATTTTTCTTTAAGGGTTATTATTTTTGGATATGAAAGGAAAAGTTAAGAAGGAGTGGGATGAAAACTATTTATATTGAGGGGGAAGTTGAATAGGCCTGCAAGTTAAAAACTTGCAAAATTTTCTCTATGTATATGGGTAGATATAGATCCCTATATAGGGATCAGTACCGATACCTTATGATAAAAAAATTTAATTTAAAAAAGAGAAGAAGGGGTTGGTATAAACATTTATATACACACATATGCCTTTATAAATGTTAATATCCAAGACTCTGCTTGTTAGCATGATCCCAAATCGAACATCGATCGTGTATCCACCAATATGGGACAAGTTATACAATCCTAAAATGTATGTCCAATTCTGAGATAAACTCAAACTCAAATTCCGCTATCATAATCTTATTTATTACACTTTGAGCTTGTCTCACCAAAACTCGTATGAGCATGTAAGTGCATATGTGACTCTAAACCGATAATGACTTGTATGTACTTTATAATAAGTAGAAGACGATGACTAACAGTTAATTTCTTAAATAGAAAAAATTAGATGTTTACCTGAGAAATTCAAATGATTTCTAGTCTAAATGGTAAAGTGTTAGAGAGATAAAAACAAAAAAACGAAGCTGGAATCGCATACTTATACTATTGGAGTCCGATAAAACGTCACTACTACTCAAAATAAACATACTCCTAAGTTTACTTTACTCAAAGGAAGAATCACGACCATTCATTGAGCGTAGCATGGAGATCGTTCCACGCATTAAAACTTGTTTTGATTCAAAGCACACCACGTTCACACAAGACTTACTTTGGAGGCCAAGTGTTACCCAGTCTTTGGTCCGGCTATAAGGAGAAATCTAAACTCACACAAACTCGAACCAAGCATCAAAATTAAAAAATAGCTTGAGAGTTAAAGGTTAGCTCAACTGGGACCGATATCCTCTGAGCATCGATCGATCACTTCAAAAAGGGTTGATTGACTTATAGGATCACTTGGATTACGTTAACTATCATCTCTAGGATTAAATCAATCAGTCCAGAAAACATGTGATCAACATAGTCCGATCACCCAAAAATCATGGATTGACACAACCTAATCTTTAGGAATTCACAAAGTCACATATGCCTAATCCTCGCACCTCGGATCAGTAGGAATCCCTCAAACTCAACAAGATCAATATGACCCTAGATTCCAACATAGCATAATTCCTAAGTATTCACTGATCGGTTCGGTATGACTCTACACTCTTTGGATCAGTAGACTCCAGCTCTGACAACTCCTTTACTTCGATAAATAAAGGCTATAACTCAATGAATTTCAATAAGAATGCAACCAAACTTCAGTTGATTGATAAGGAGATTTAGAGGGACCCACACATCCTAAATTAGAAAGTAAAGGGATAGGCATGGATTCTTATAAGGATCGGTACCGATCCACTCACAAATTCTTAGTGGGTCTTATGACCTGTATGAATCTCTCCATAAACTCTTTTCGATTTTCCAACTTGAACTACAATTGTAAATAGCCCCATCCAGATGGGAAATAGATCTTTTTGCGCTCTTGTTGCTTTGCACTGTCTTCCTTCGCAGTAATGCCAATCCAAGCAATGTACCTTGTAATTTTTGGCAATAAAGTGATAAAACATCCTAAGCGGACATAGGCGGACTTACATTGAACGACTATAAATCGTTATCTCTTTACTTCTATTGCGTTTCTATTATTCTTATACTCAATTTTCATTTGTTTATCTTTGACTATCGTTGAACTCATTGGATGTAATACCCCTTTTTTGGTGTCAACAATCCATAATAATCATAGTGTAAAGTATAATCAAGACACAAAGTCGAAATTATAGCATAAAATAAAAAGTATAATTCAAAATCAAGATATAAATGTAAATCCATAGTACAAATATTGAAATCAAAGATATAATATTAAAATCAAAATATAAGTGTGAAAACCAAAATATTTGAAATAAGAAATTAATGTTATTAAAAGTGTGTAAAAGTATTTCGAAGTAAAGATATTAAAACTTAAAATTCCATTTTGAAAGTACTTTGAAAAGTCATTTTAAAATTAGGAATATTTGATAATATTTTGTAAAGAGATCTAAAAATAGGAATACTTTGAATATATTTATAAAATAGACAAAGAGAGAGAGAGACATCAGGTGAGTGTAACAACTCGAACTTTCAATACATGATGATTAATTAAAAATTAATTAATAAAATAATAAGTTGTAAAATTGTTAGAACTTGGTAACGAGACTTTCACCATTAGGTCCGCTGCGATTTTTTGATTCAGTTATATATTTGGTTTGCAACAAACGAATGATATACGAACATGTTAAGACATTTTGAAATTCTAAAAGAAATATTATAGGGTCGAATAACCCCGACCCAAAGTTAGTCGACCAATAGCTCGACCTGGGCCAATTGGGGGTTGACCTGCCCCCTTACTGGTGCGATTTCGTGCTTGTCACGAAACCGATGGAGAAATTTAATTTTTCGACATGTTTTTTTAACTTAGCAGGTTGTGATTGTCCTATTTTCAAACCTAAGATGGCGTGGTAAGCTCTGATTGGTCCAATGACGTGGCTAACCTAGATTAATCTAATAAATCTAATGGTTTAAGATCCCTAGTTTAACCTATAAATAGACCTCATCTGTCCCTGATTTCTCATAATACAATCTCTTCCCCTTAAAAGATGGACTTTTATTTTAGATACAGGGCAATCTAAATTATTAAATTTCAGGGGAAGAGGTTTATAAATAACAATATTTACATATACATATCCTCTGGAGCGGGTTCTGCCGGGGCTACGGAGGAAAGCTTTGTCATGTTGGATTTTTGTAGTTACTTAGATTTTTGATATGTTTAGGTAAATAAGCATAATAATAATTGTAGTTTTTATATGTAGTTTCTTATAATTTTTGTTCATCTATTGTAAGTTTATAATTTTTCCTTAAATTTCTTTCTGTAAGTTTTTTTTACAGTTTTTCTGTCCATTTCTTATAGTTTTTATTCGGTTCAAATTTAAAATACTATAAGACATTTTATTTGTCATCTTTCCCCTTTTCTAATGTCAAATTTTACAGTTTATGTTAATTTTTTTCTTATGCCCAAAACATGCTTGGATTCGTAATATTGGCATATGTATACGACTGATTTAGGCGGTTGATTTTTACATCTAATTTTATGCGATTGATTATAATCCTTCTTATTTTGCATGTGTTGAAAAATAAGATTCAATTAGAATCATGTGAAACAGGATTTGTTAAGTTGGGGCTAAATTGATATGTAATACTAAAACTGTAACAAAAGGGAATTTGGACTAAAAATCGGCAAATTTGTTAAGCTTTTCCAAGAAACTATGCCATAGGTTATTATAGAAAAATGGACTGAAATATATTTTCGGAAATAATAATAAATTCTACAAACATGAAGAATCATAATAAATAAATACGATTTACATGCAAATATAGTTATAAAATAAGGTTATGAATGAACAAATTGGTTTAATATAATATTTAACTTAAAATGATGTTAAGTTTATAAGCCTATTTCTATTGTTCTGTAATGGCCCCGTAAATAGGAATTCTATGGTTATTCTGTGGTTCTATGGTTGCCTTATAAAAAGGCATTCTACGACTATTCTATGGTTCGATAGTAGTCTCGGAAATAGGCATTCTATGATCACCCTATGGCTATGGTTCTATGGTAACTCTTTGGGGGTCCTAATCAAAGGGAATTTGGGCCAAGTAGCATTTGTTTGTTGGGGATCTACACTAGACAGCATTACCTTTTCACAGATGGACTCACAATAGGAAAGAGGCTAGGATACCTTTATGCTGAGTTAGGTAGTGAGATGCTCTAAATGGAGGTGGGCGCGGGTGTGTCTTGACAGTATAATGTGTGCGCATTGAACCGATTGAGGAAGATAAGACACTGCAATGTCTATGGTAATGCTATGTCTTTTGCAGATGGCTTAGGCCTGATAAGCCCAAGACCCAAAATGGGAAAAGTTTATCACTCTATAATTTATTTTCAGTTGATCAATGGGTATGGTAGTATTAGGAAATTATCCCAACTATAATTATTGTGTCCAGTAATCATGAAAGTGCAAACAATCGAATTCAATCGAATAGGATAACGATTGACCAATCCTTGTATATCATTCCTACATGTTCATCAATAGTTGCACATACACTTCCCTACATGAAACTAGAATTATTATTTTGTCTATTGCCTTTATTTATCAAACATACTAGTAATTATACAACTCACTGGACTTTATGTCTGACCTTCTCCTTTCTTATTTCCTTTTCCTTTTCCTTGCTCACCATGCTTGCATGGTGGAAGTGCTTAGTGTGGATTGCTTAAGAGACATTTCTTGGAGGTTTATCTTTGAAGCAAATGTATTCTCATTACTATTTTACCTTATTCCACTATCTGGTTGTGCTGATGATTCATTCAGGGACATTTCTAGCTGCACTCTGATTTTATGACTGTGATTTATTTTCATTCCATAATACATATGGCATCGATGTTTTGAGATAGATTGTTATGAAATAAATGTAATGTTTATATTTTAGATTATTTTCCGTTGTTTACATATATATATTTTTATGTCTTGTGAATCTTATTCCCTATGGTGTACATTTATGCCTTTATACCTATAATGCTTGGCACTCCTTAGCAGAGGGAAAGTTAAAGGGTGTAGGGTATTTCATTTGGTATCAGAGCCTAAGATTACATGATTTATAAAAAAATTGCTTTTAAAAAAGGGAAACTTCAAATCAAAACATTTTTTTAGAAGTAAAGGATATTCCCTCAAGTTAGTTACAATCTTTGTTTCGAATTTTGAAATCTCTATCTTCTCTCTTTCGCAATATATCTTGGGCTCCCAATCTTCATGGAGGTGTCAGGATTCCAAGTTGGTTTTGATGATGCTTAGAGGCTATGACACCAATCGTTGGACAATAGCATGCGCAAGTTCCTGCACCCACTGCGGTGGTTCTTCCTAACCCACCAGCAGTTATCGATTTTTCTAGGCTTTGTAAGGATTTCACAAATTTTGAAGGTAAGACTTTCTTAGGCACTTACTTCTGTAGAAGCTCGTGCTTGGCTCAGAAATACAGAGCAGATTTATGGATTGTTAGAGCTTGGGGATCCATAGAGGTTTCAGCTAACCACTTAGCAACTTAAAAATATAGCATCTTAATGGTAGGAGGTTATTGAAGCCGAGGATAGAGACTTGGATTGGGATGGATTTCAAGGCAAATTTATGAAAAAGTCTATCGCAAGAAGAGAAGGGTATGCAACTAGATCGTTTTCTTGGATTGAAGCAAGGAGATCTTTCTGTCATGGAGTATATCAACCAGTTAAATGAGCTATCAAGGTTTAGGAGGTTAATACAGCTAATAAGAAAGCTATCAGATTTGCAAGACGGATGAATTAACCTCTTTGGTGATTAGTTATGACGCATATTCCAAGAGGAGCTACCTCTGAGGCATTAGAGGAGGTGACTCTGATGCACGAGGATAGTAAGAAAGATGTTAAAGATGTTAAGGGAGGAGTTCCTAAGTCAGTTGGCTCAAAGAAGAAATGGCAGCAAAAGAAGAAAAACCAAAAAAACAATTTGGTGGATCTCAGAAATGACAGATTAAGAAAGAGGTTAAGTGTTATGGTTGCGGGATGATGGGACATTTCATCAAACGTTCTAGAAAAACCACGTTGAAATGAAAATGCTTTAATTGCGGACAACCTAGCACATTAGCGAGTCGTTTCCATAAAACGCAGGACATGGAGTTGGTTCATCTACGGTGCAGGTTCATGTGCTGGAGGCAGATCCGACTAGCAGTTATCCACATAGAGGTAGGAAAGTAGTCGTAGAAGGTTTTATTTTTATTTTTGAATTTCCCATTTGCACTCTTTTTTATTCGAGTTCATCACATTCATTTATTTTTAGCACATTGTTCAATTGGTTGCACCTTGATATTTCACTTGTCACCGATCCCATAGTTGTTTCAAGCCCCATAAGTGGTTCAGTGCACTTTTCAATAGCTTATGTGGGTTTGAAAGTTTCTATTTTAGGCATGGATATTGACTATGATGCCTACATGTTAGGATTCTCTGAGTATGGTATGATATTAGGGATAGATTGTTTAGCCATGTACGAGGCTATCCTTGACTGCGAGAGGAGTGTCTTTCTATTGATGAGTTGTCTCGAGATTTCTCATGACCCACGAGGGTCAGTCATGTTGAGTTTTTTGTACTCTTTAGATTCTTCTATCGATGGCATTGATTCTGCACCCATTGTGTGCGAGTATCCGATTGTATTTGAGGAGATGAGAGGATTACCTCTTAAGTGAGACATTGACTTCCGGATCTATCTCAATGGGAATGTAAAGCATATAGCATTGCCCATTCGTTATACTGCTTCGAGGAAATAAAGACAACTTAACAAGTAGGTGGGTGAGCTTTTAAAGAATGGATTCATTAGACATAGTATCTCCGAGTGGGGAGCACCGATCATCTTTGCTACCAAGGCGGATAGTTCTCTCCGAATTTGTGGGGACCACAGAGAGTTGAATAGGATCATGAAGAAGAATCACTACTCACGCGCACAAATTAATAATTTGTTGACCAGTCGGTTGTCGCGTCAATGTTTTCTCAGATGGATTTAGCCACTGGCTTTCATCGGCTTCGTGTAGCAGAGGACATTATAGAAAAGACGGATTTTTGGACTCCTCACGGAATCTTTGAGTGGTTGTTTATGTTTGGACTGGCGAATATAACAACATATTGTTTTGGATTTAATGAGTCAAGTATTCATGGATGTTCTTAATAGTTTCATTGCTTTCTTCATGGATGATATCTTGGTATTCTTAAGGAGCAAGGATAAACATGCCTTACATTTGGGAGGCGTTCTTCGTACACTCCACGCGCATTAGCTTAAGGCGAAGTTTTCTAAGTGCCATTTTTGGCACAAAGAAGCGCATTTCTTGGGGCGCATGGTTTCCAAGGGTGAATTAGATGTGGATCCTACCAAGGTGGTGGCAGTACAGGAATGAAAGATCCCTAAGAATGTGACAAAAGTGAAGAGCTTTATAGGTTTGGCAGGTTACTATCGGAAGTTTATTAAGGACTTTGCATGGATTTTGGCACCGCTTACCCATCTAATAGAGAATAATTTAGTGCTCTCATGGGATATTGATTGTGAGGGTTCTTTCTTGAGACTGAAGAAAGCTCTTACTACTGCACCCATATTGACGCTTCTTGATGGTTTGAAGACGTTCACTCTGTACATTGATGCATGTGGGCAAGCTTTGGTGTAGTTTTGATGTAGGAGGGTAGGGTTGTGTGCTATAGAAGCGGACAACTGAGGGATCACAAGAGGAGTTACCCTACGTACGGTTTGGTATTGGCTATAATAGTTTTTACACTCAAGTCGTGTAGGAATTATCAGTTAGACGAGAGATTTGAGCTTTACACGGATCATAAATCTCTGAAGTATTTGTTTTTGCAGAAGGACTTTAATCTGAGTTAGTGGCGTTGGATGAAGTTCTTGGCATCATATGACTTTGAGATCGCTTATAACCTAGGCAAGGGGAATGTAGTCGTAGATTCCTTAAGAAGGAAGAAGGCATCGTTGAGTCCATTGTTTATAGAGTCATAGATCTTGGAATTTATTTCCACTTTTGATTTTAGTCCATCTGCAGATTATACCCCTAAGTTATTGGTATCTTTGGAGGTACGTACTAATTTCTAGAGAAGATCGTGTCGAGGCAACGAAAGATCTTGAGCTAGTGGATATTTTGGATCAGCTTGGTAGAAGGGAGACTTCTAGATATCTTCTTTGGTATTTTATTGATAGTGGAGGACGGTTGGGCCAAGATGGCAGACTGTGCTCCTGGCATAGGACGTTTGATGAATGTGGTTTTGGCTGAGGCACATCACTCTCAGATGACTATCCATCTGGGCGATGATAATATGTACCATGACATGAAGAGAGGTTTCTATTGGACTGGATGAAAAAGGGTATGGTCGAGTTCGTGGCAAGGTGTATGATGTGCTAGAAAGTAAAGGATGAGCATAGGAAGCTTGGTGGATTGCTTCGGCCATTAGACGTACCACATTAGAAGTAGGAGAGCAAATCCATGGATTTATTGATGTGTTGTCTAGATCAAGGGAAGGCAATATCAGTATATGGGTTATAGTAGACCGATTGACCGAAAGTGCCCACTTTAATTGGGTCAAGAGCAAGAGGATAACTCCATGGTTAGCTTCAATTTATTTGAGAGAGAGAGTCCAACTCCATGGTGTTCTACTAGCATAGTTAGCGACTGGGATCCTATTTCACTAGCAAGTTTTAGAGGAGTCTACAGGAGGCTTTAGGGATACAACTCTAGTTGAGTATAACTTATCACCCTCAGGCTAATTGGCATATTAAAAGGGTGAACATGATCTTTAGAGGATTTACTGAGATTGTCTACCCTAAATTTTGCATGGACACGGAAGGAGCACCTATCCTTGGTAGAGTTCACATATAATAATAGTCTCCAGAAGAGCACTAGCATGGCTCCCTTTGAGGCATTATATGGACAACCTTGCAAATCTCTCTAATGTTGGTAGGATTCGACTAAGAGATTGCTTATTACACCTTATATGGTAAGAGAAACCTCTGAAAATATTGACTTGATAAGGAAAAGAATGAAATCAACACAATGGTTTCGCTACGTAGGAATATGGAAAGGGTTGGTTCTATAGGAAAGTTGACACCTAGATTCATATTACAGTTCCATGTTATGGAGAGAGCAGGCAGATGGCTTATAGAGTGCAGCTACC
Source organism: Allium sativum (assembly GCA_030737875.1). Taxonomy (NCBI): domain Eukaryota; kingdom Viridiplantae; phylum Streptophyta; class Magnoliopsida; order Asparagales; family Amaryllidaceae; genus Allium; species Allium sativum. The sequence goes on along the minus strand of CM060919.1, from coordinate 654,715,427 downwards.
CAAGAGACTTTCCGGAGCACACGACGTATTTTGTGATTCACACTTGTGGAAGTGCTTGTATGATTCAGTAATGGTGGTGGAGCCTAACCTATTAGAGGATGTAGAGATTGAGAGGGCGCCATTCGTCCATCAAGAACCTATACGGATTCTAAACCACGAGATCAAGAAGCTAAGGAATAAGGAAGTGCAACTAATGAATTTTCAGTGGGGAGACGATGTCAGCAAGGCTACTTGGAACCTGATGAGAAAATACACATTTCTTATCCATTTCTCTTTGATCATACGATTTGACTTTTTCGATCATTAGTATTGAATAGTTTCTATCTTTCCTATCCTTTGAATCTATAAATATTAGAATTTAACCCAAGGATGACATGATATGGTTGAAACATGTTTGGGCATGGATTATGCTTAAAGGACATAATTATGTTGTCAGGTAGTGACATGACCACTTAATAAGGATTTGAGCATGGTTTATACTCGATTTGGATTTCCAAGCATGGCTTATACCTGTTAGATTAGATCCTCTTATCGGGTTTTGGCGAGAAAGCTCACTCACAACTAGGGTATGGCTTACACTTAGTTTAAATTTCCCAATATGAATTATACTTGAAGGATAGAGCTATCTTGTTAGGTCTTGGAAGGATGATTCGATCATGGATCGAGTATATACAATACTCATTTTGGATTTCTAAGCATGGTCTATACTTGGAAAGGCTAAATGCTATTTTCAGGATTTGATAGCACTATTTACATGGTTTGTTTGTAGGTATGGCATATACTCGCATTGGATAGGCCCAGCGAGGCCCTGGATTCTGAATCACTTGATTTTCTCTTTTAATATGATATAGCGTGATCGTTGGATTTCTTCAGCATTATGGTTTCTGGTTTTCAAAAAAATATGATCCGGAGTGATCATGGTTTCCTATTAGTACGATCTAAAGCGATCTTGGTTTTCTATTATTACGATCCAGCATGATCGTGGGTTTATGGACTTTGGATATTACGATTCAATCTTGGATTTATATTCTAAATTTATATGGACTACTGGACTAACACATCTTCCAAATAAAGGTATGTTTTGGAGGGAAAACTATTGCCAGCTTTTTGGCATGGCAGTCAAATCAAGGATTTCTGGCTACCAGGATTCGGACTTGTATAACACTCCACATTTTTAATTAAAGATAATATAATGGGAATAACTTAATGTAATTAGGAACTAAGTAAAACATACTATACCATTATGTTCGTCTCTGAATTCTAGTTAAGATAGACTCTGAGTTTGCATAAAAAGGACAACATATGAAGAAGTTATGAGCTTTAGAAGTTTGTATACACATAAGGTTCAGTATGTATAAACAAATAAATAAATATATTCAGAAAATCAAATTGTTCAACGCGGCGTGTAACACCCCACGTCCGTTAGTGTCACTCGCAAAGGGAATGCACTAAGTTCTGTGGAGCATTATGGGTAAAAGATGCAGATAAATTACAAGACAGACAAACAATTAACAGCGGAAAATAAAACTTTGCTTTATTGATAAAATAGATTGTACAAGATTGCTTTACAATATCAGAGTATCATCTGTCTTTACTAGATAAAGAAGCATAAAAATACATTTATATTCCCCAATGTAGCATAAGCCAGCCATAGCATCTGAAAGAGAATCCAAGGACAACTTCGTCAAATCTTCAAGCTGGGAAAGAGCAACGGTCCAATTTAGTCCTGAGTTATACTATTCCCTCCTCAACAACCTTGGGGGGGGAACGGAAGAAAAGAAGCGAAAGAAAAACAGAGTCAGACATAAAGCCTGAGTAAGTCAGTAACTTCTAGCATGTGAACAGGGGAAACAGAACGACATGAATTAACTGAATACAAGATAATACCATGATGATAAGGCTAACAAGATAAGATTCACACAAGACATGCTAAGACAAGATAAACTGGATATACTACAACACTTTCTCCGCTTCGCTTTTACCGCGATATACTCGTTTCTATATCTCTGCACCACCTAACTAGTGTTCCAACTAGTAACGATAACGTGATCCCAATCCCTGTAGTTTCCGTCGCCTTCAGGCATACCTTGATTATTTATTACCTAGATCTAGTCTAGGTTTTATATCAAGTGCTTTCTAGATTCAATTAGAGTTTACGCTATCTGTTGAACGCTTCTTGTATTCAGGATTTATGCCACCTAGTTCCAAACTAGGGATTATGCTACCTGTCGAACGATGCCCTTTAGTCTAGGATACACTACCTAGAGTGGTATATGTTCCTAGACTTTCCCCACGCATGTATCGCGAATCGTTATCGCTTGTCTAGATGCACATGTCCTGTAATGTGCTACCCGAGTCCCGTGTCAGGGCTACTCTAGAAATACGGAACTCGGTCGGGAGCTTTCAATATCTACCGATGCAGATGTTAAGGTCTGCTTTTCCAGTGGCTATGGTCCCACTCGACACCTCCCTCAACTAATGGAAGGCCACCCTTGTAAAATGAGAACTGTACGAAGGCCCCTATCTGCCCCACTAATTCTATGGCCAACAACACCCCGCAACCACAACTAGATAGCAAGTATGTGGTCCGTATGAGTCCTCCAGCCTTCCCGCTTCACGTGTCTCGCTTGACTGAAGATGGTAGGTAGACGACGAGTTGCTATCACAGGGCTTCCGTCTTCTCGCCGAATCACGCTGGTCCATCCTAGTCTTTTGGTTGCCATATATTGCAACCAAGGCATACCCTTGGCTCTTCTACCGCAGACCTTAACCTCTGTGCGCCCAGGCGGATCATCTGCAGCCTCACAGAGGGATACCAAGAGTACCATCACGTCCCCTCGAAGCCTCGGGCTTCATATCCCAATTCGTTGGAGTCTTCTTTAAAATTAGATGGACGTCCTCTCCTTTGCGTTATACTAAGAATTACTACTTAGTTCTACTAACTAAGTTTTACCACTTAGTTTCCAGGATCATTGTCTTCTTAACTAAGTTTTACTACTTAGTTCCCTTTCCCGTTAAGTTGGATTGGTTAAGTGTCTTTAGTCGATTCAAGCTAACTTAACCCTCTTCCCTTATCCTGTTAAACTGGTTAAGTGTTGCCAGTATTCATGTTGACTTAACCCCACCACAAACCAAGTCATATTGGTTAAGTATTTCTTAACCCCACCCATTCATCTTGTATTGGTTAAGTGTTCCCTTTTTAACTTAACCTTTCCCACCGGTTTTAACTAAACCTGTTATTAATGGTTAAGTATCATCTCTTCGTGTCTTAGACTTAACCCTGTTCATTTATCATATTCTGATGGTTAAGTGTTCAAGTTTACTTAACCCTACGGTCCAACCCAGCTAACATATTAAATTGGCTAAGTGTATTACTTAACCCCAACCTCTAGTCTAATTAACATGTTAAATTGGCTAAGTGTATTAACTTTACTTAACGCCACCTTCTAGTCTAGTCAACATGTTAATTTGGCTAAGTATTCCCATGGACTTAACCCTCCCATTCTAGCTTTAACTGTGTTAAGTTGGTTAAGTGTTTCTATGGACTTAATCCTACCATTCTAGCTTAACAGTGTTAAGTTGGTTAAGTGCTCCTATGGACTTAACCTTCCCATTCTAGCTTTAACTGTGTTGGTTAAGTGTTCCTATGGACTTAACCCTCCCTTTCTTGTTCTAGCTTTAATTAATAAATTAAAGCCGCAACCTCTCACATTAGACATATATTGCTGCGGTTACTGGATGTGCCGGTCGGTTCCGGGCAGGTTTACACCGCAACTCAGTCTAACCTCGGGTTAGGCATATTCATGTTTTCTAAGTTCAAAGGGTTTTCTGATTAATTTCCAAACCTGGTTTTGAAAGCAACCATCTCGTTCGTCGGATCAGTTAGGGATAGCCAGGGAGGGCAGGAAACTTATATTTTCCAAACCCAAACCTAGACACTATCCTCTCTGTCACCCTAGAACTTTCTGGTACGTGTTATAAAAAGGGGTGTTATCAAAATATCTTTCTTTTGTTTATAAATTGTTAACAATTTATCTTACAGCCCATTTCCCCCTATTTAAACAAATTTGGCCTATATTCATTTGTCGCTAACAGACTTATATTCTAGGCCCAAATCTTGATTTGCCTAACCTACAGTTCATAGCAATTTAGATCTATCATCTTTATTTTGAGTTTATGCTAAACTAGATTCTATATGCCAAACTAGATTTTCTATTCTAGTTCACCGTTTATGCCCAAAAACTAGATTTATTCTTAGTTTACAGTCTACATACAAACTAGATTTATTATTCTAGTTTTTCAGTTTACAGGCCAATACTAGATCTAAATTTCATAACCTATAATCCATGTCAAATCTACCCAATTCACATGTCTTAACACATGTTCTAAAATTGTATAAATCAGAATCATGTTCGCTTCCAAACTATGCCAATTTCAAGCTTACAACTATATTTATGTTTACTTTTGTGTTTTTCCCAAATCGCATTCCCACCGTTCGTATAATCATGATTCAACCTAGATTGTAAATAAATCTAGATTCGTAGAAAATAGGGAATGAACCAAAGATGCTATGAAAAAGGGTGGACATAATAATTGGCATAAAAAGATTTTGAATAACGACGCAGGTTCAAGAATATGGGTAGACCTAACTTAATAGGTAAATTCCCACGGTCTAAAACCAAGAATAGACAGATTAGGTTCGAGAACATGGGTAGACCTAACTTAATAGGTAAATTCCCACAGTCTAAAACCATAGAAAATCAAGAACAGACAGAATAGACAAATCGGGTTTTAGACCCAATTTCATAGTCAAAAAACCTAAGCAACATTTTTCCTAGTCATGAATCATAGGTGTTTAAATCACCGTTGTTATGTCATAGGTAATACTTTATTTCCAAATCAAAGGCTTGTGTTCATAATCATAGGCAAATGTCCATAGTCATAGGCAATATTCATAGTCAAAAGGGAAAATAATTCCCACAGTCATAAGTCACCGTCATAGGTAATGTTTTATTTCCCAAAATCAAAGGCTTATGTTCATAGTCCAAAGGCACATGATCTCAGATCCATAGTCATAGGCAACGGTCTTAGGCAAAGTCTTATTTGTCCTTGAATCATAACAGTTCTTAATTTAGTCCAAGAGTATAAACACAGATTCGAATAGAGAGAGAGAGAGATTTGGCATATTCTTTTATTCCTTTAATTTCATGTCACAAAATAAAGCAAAAACGTTCAAATCTAGAAACAACTGACTTACAGAAATTAGATCTAGAATAGAAGAATGGCGATGCTAAGATTCGTATGTCGTTGCTCGAGGTTTGTTGATTTAGCCTTTGAATTCTTCACTTTGATTTGAATCTTCTCTTGAACAGATTTGAGCACCATCTCCATGTCTTGAATTTATATTTTATTTTAATTATTTAAGAAAATTTAGAGGAGGGGAAGAAGCCATGAATCTTAGCAGCATAAGGATAGAAGAGAATTGGTGCAAAGAGAATGAAGACTAGGGCTATTTATATAGCTGCTCAAGACCTTATCGTACACGCAGCGCTGAGTCAGCATTGAACCTAGTTAAGAAAATAGTCCAGGTACGTAGATGAATCTAGCCAAACCTTATCATACACGCAGTGCTGAGTCAGCATTGGGTCCCACTATTTTGGCGTAGAAATTTGAAATTCGAATGAATTGTATTTGGCGTAGAAATTTGATTTTCGAACTTTTGAATTTCTGGAATTTATTTAACTGTTTTATTCACATGAAATATTCTTATATGTATACAATTCCTCTAACGACCATTTTACGCATATATATATATATATATATACGCACAACTTTCATTTTATTTTCAAAATTCAAATGATGTTGCCATATTTCATTGACTGTAGCCTTATCTTAAATTTTATCTTTCGTATACATATATTTTTGCATATATATTTATATTCTCATATGTATATATATTTTTTCTTTATTTCCTTATATGTACGTTCTTATCCTTTCAAATTTTGAATTTGTATACGTACATATATTTGCATGTTCAATTGGCCCTCTCAAAAACAAAGATAAAAAATTATGCCACCGCCGGGGTTCGAACCCCCGACCTCTATGCTACAAATCCAATGCCTTAACCAACTGAGCTACAGAGGCTTTTGTTAATAAGTCTTAGAACAATAATAATTATTGTTCTCTCCTTACTTCTCTTTTTCATGTTAGTTACAATACTTAAATTAAACAACTGCATGGATCTTTTTTTTTTCTTTTAAAAATTAATTGTACTTTAATTTGTGAATCTTAATGTCACAGAATTACGGGGTGTTACATTCTCTCCCACTTAAAAGGATTTCGTCCCCGAAATCTTCAAGTTAGAAAGAATGTGTCCTACCATCCAATCACCCATCTACTCAACCATTCAATCACAGGCATTCATTGTCCCTAAAAGATTTCTAATGCTTTCATGTTCATATGCATAGTGTGTGTGTATATGTCTCTATCTAATGCAAAATCAGGCGGTCTACTGATTCAGTTGACCTCCTTAATGCAAATCATGTTAGTGCCATGCGTCCAATCATGTATGCAAGCATCCCTGGTCATGTAAATACTACATGCGTGCACAACCATACATCCATATGCAACGTCCATATGATATCATATCAAGTTCAACTTACAAACAAATGCATATATGTAAATTCTATATGAAAGCGTTCGAACTTGATCTAGTGTCTAATACGTATGCATATGAATCCACGAGCGACCATTTGCAACCACTTGCAACCATTCAACCATAACATGTTTCAAATACATGTTTACATCCATTGGCTTCTACCTAAAGATCGCAGATTCGATCTAGAGGATATACTTTGGAAAGAGAGAAACAACTATGCGTAAAGCTCCTAAATAAAGAAATCAAGGATGCACCCTTAAGAAAAAGGGTATGTTGCTAGTATCTAGCCTTCTTGAGCTTTACTCCACTGTATCTTAACCAATTTTTACTCCACGATTGTGAAGTTTCTAAGCTCCATCTCCAAAATGAACAAATGTCAACCAAGTGTATATACTAGGATGATCAGAGGTCTATCCTCCTATCTTATCCATCATGCCATAATTATAAGGGTCAAAAGGTCACTACGCGCTTTTTAGAGCGCCTGCCACAACTATCCATCTCTCACGCAAACCATCCTAGTCGAACTCAACATTCCTCAAGTACAAGCCCCAAAGGCCTAAACCAATATCAGACAAGCACCCAAGGAATATCTCCTTTAGACAATCTACGTGATATGATATAAGCAAACTCGATAGCTATTCAAACCCCTACTAACCAAAAGTAAACGGGTCGAACCACCCACTGGGTTTGAGACTGATTGGGATCTTCTTACTATACAAGTACTAAGGTGCAGAGACTCAACTATGGAAGCAAATATGAACAAATGCGAAGCGCTAAATCCGAACAGAAAAACTAGATTCTTCCAACAGAAACTTTAACCACCTATCTCCTAGGTACGCTCAGCATGTACTTGCCCTTCTGAAAATCTTGTCCTTTGTCCTTAATTATATGCCATATCATACCATAGTAAAGATACTTCCTCTTGTCTTAGGTTTTATAATCCCTTCCTCCTTCGTGAGCCAAGTCTACATCCATAATTTCCTCATCCTTGGGTCGTGCTCCTTTGCCAAACTTCTGCGTGTAACCATGTTGGCAATTCTCTCGAAAGTTGCCTCTATCGCATGGAAAAACCCTATAAACTTGAAAGAAGACTGGCCGTAAGTAAAACAACTACGGCTATAGATGGAAGTCGGGCACTACTTCGCCCTTCGATGAGGTTACCTCCCAAAAAGACAGGAGCCCCAGAGAGTCAAGAAAGAAGGAGACAAGAATTCAAATAGAGGAAGAGAAGATAGTGCGTATGGCTTTGGGGAATATGCCTTTAAAACAAAACTTTTCTTTTGAAAATGCTTCTTTAAAGACCGTTTTGAAAAATATTTTTTCAAATCTTTTATCCGATCCGGTAACCTTCAGCTCTGATACCACGTATAACACCCCACGTCCGTTAGTTTCACTCGCAAAGGGAATGCACTAAGTTCTGTGGAGCATTATGGGTAAAAGATGCAGATAAATTACAAGACAGACAAACAATTAATAGCGGAAAATAAAACTTTGCTTTATTGATAAAATAGATTGTACAAGATTGCTTTACAATATCAGAGTATCATCTGTCTTTACTAGATAAAGAAGCATAAAAATACATTTATATTCCCCAATGTAGCAAAAGCCAGCCATAGCATCTGAAAGAGAATCCAAGGACAACTTCGTCAAATCTTCAAGCTAGGAAAGAGCAACGGTCCAATTTATTCCTGAGTTATACTATTCCCTCCTCAACTACCTGGGGGGGAACGGAAGAAAAGAAGCGAAAGAAAAACAAAGTCAGACATAAAGCCTGAGTAAGTCAGTAACTTCTTGCATGTGAACAGGGGAAACAGAACGACATGAATTAACTGAATACAAGATAATACCATGATGATAAGGCTAACAAGATAAGATTCACACAAGACATGCTAAGACAAGATAAACTGGATATACTACAACACTTTCTCCGCTTCGCTTTTACCGCGATATACTCGTTTCTATATCTCTGCACCACCTAACTAGTGTTCCAACTAGTAACGATAACGTGATCCCAATCCCTGTAGTTTCCGTCGCCTTCAGGCGTACCTTGATTATTTATTACCTAGATCTAGTCTAGGTTTTATATCAAGTGCTTTCTAGATTCAATTAGAGTTTACGCTATCTGTTGAACGCTTCTTGTATTCAGGATTTATGCCACCTAGTTCCAAACTAGGGATTATGCTACCTGTCGAACGATGCCCTTTAGTCTAGGATACACTACCTAGAGTGGTATATGTTCCTAGACTTTCCCCATGCATGTATCGCGAATCGTTATCGCTTGTCTAGATGCACATGTCCTGTAATGTGCTACCCGAGTCCCGTGTAAGGGCTACTCTAGAAATACGGAACTCGGTCGGGAGCTTTCAATATCTGCCGATGCAGATGTTAAGGTCTGTTTTTCCAGTGGCTATGGTCCCACTCGACTCCTCCCTCAACTAATGGAAGGCCACCCTTGTAAAATGAGAACTTTACGAAAGCCCCTATCTGCCCCACTAATTCTATGGCCAACAACACCCCGCAACCACAACTAGATAGCAAGTATGTGGTCCGTATGAGTCCTCCAGCCTTCCCGCTTCACGTGTCTCGCTTGACTGAAGATGGTAGGTAGACGACGAGTTGCTATCACAGGGCTTCCGTCTTCTCGCCGAATCACACTGGTCCATCCTAGTCTTTTGGTTGCCATATATTGCAACCAAGGCATACCCTTGGCTCTTCTACCGCAGACCTTAACCTCTGTGCGCCCAGGCGGATCATCTGCAGCCTCATAGAGGGATACCAAGAGTACCCTCACGTCCCCTCGAAGCCTCGGGCTTCGTATCCCAATTCGTTGGAGTCTTCTTTAAAATTAGATGGACGTCCGCTCCTTCGTGTTATACTAAGAATTACTACTTAGTTCTACTAACTAAGATTTACCACTTAGTTTCCAGGATCATTGTCTTCTTAACTAAGTTTTACTACTTAGTTCCCTTTCCCATTAAGTTGGATTGGTTAAGTGTCTTTAGTCGATTCAAGCTAACTTAACCCTCTTCCCTTATCCTGTTAAACTGGTTAAGTGTTGTCAGTATTCATGTTGACTTAACCCCACCACAAACCAAGTCATATTGGTTAAGTATTTCTTAACCCTATCCATTCATCTTGTATTGGTTAAGTGTTCCCTTTTTAACTTAACCTTTCCCACCGGTTTTAACTAAACTTGTTATTAATGGTTAAGTATCATCTCTTCGTGTCTTAGACTTAACCCTATTCATTTATCATATTCTGATGGTTAAGTGTTCAAGTTTACTTAACCCTACGGTCCAACCCAGCTAACATATTAAATTGGCTAAGTGTATTACTTAACCCCAACCTCTAGTCTAATTAACATGTTAAATTGGCTAAGTGAATTAACTTTACTTAACCCCACCTTCTAGTCTAGTCAACATGTTAATTTGGCTAAGTATTCCCATGGACTTAACCCTCCCATTCTAGCCTTAACTGTGTTAAGTTGGTTAAGTGTTTCTATGGACTTAATCCTACCATTCTAGCTTAACAGTGTTAAGTTGGTTAAGTGCTCCTATGGACTTAACCTTCCCATTCTAGCTTTAACTGTGTTGGTTAAGTGTTCCTATGGACTTAACCCTCCCCTTCTTGTTCTAGCTTTAATTAATAAATTAAAGCCGCAACCTCTCACATTAGACATATATTGCTGCGGTTACTGGATGTGCCGGTCGGTTCCGGGCAGGTTTACACCGCAACTCAGTCTAACCTCGGGTTAGGCATATTCATGTTTTCTAAGTTCAAAGGGTTTTCTGATTAATTTCCAAACCTGGTTTTGAAAGCAACCATCTCGTTCGTCGGATCAGTTAGGGATAGCCAGGGAGGGCAGGAAACTTATATTTTCCAAACCCAAACCTAGACAATATCCTCTCTGTCACCCTAGAACTTTCTGGTACGAGTTATAAAAAGGGGTGTTATCAAAATATCTTTCTTTTGTTTATAAATTGTTAACAATTTATCTTACAGCCCATTTCCCCCTTTTTAAACAAATTTGGCCTATATTCATTTGTCGCTAACAGACTTATATTCTAGGCCCAAATCTTGATTTGCCTAACCTACAGTTCATAGCAATTTAGATCTATCATCTTTATTTTCATTTTATGCTAAACTAGATTTTATATGCCAAACTAGATTTTCTATTCTAGTTCACCGTTTATGCCCAAAAACTAGATTTATTCTTAGTTTACAGTCTACATACAAACTAGATTTATTATTCTAGTTTTTCAGTTTACAGGCCAATACTGGATCTAAATTTCATAACCTATAATCAATGTCAAATCTACCCAATTCACATGTCTTAACACATGTTCTAAAATTGTATAAATCAGAATCATGTTCGCTTCCAAACTATGCCAATTTCAAGCTTACAACTATATTTATGTTTACTTTTGTGTTTTTCCCAAATCACATTCCCACCGTTCGTATAATCATGATTCAACCTAGATTGTAAATAAATCTAGATTCGTAGAAAATAGGGAATGAACCAAAGATGCTATGAAAAAGGGTGGACATAATAATTGGCATAAAAAGATTTTGAATAACGACGCAGGTTCAAGAATATGGGTAGACCTAACTTAATAGGTAAATTCCCACGGTCTAAAACCAAGAATAGACAGAATAGGTTCGAGAACATGGGTAGACCTAACTTAATAGGTAAATTCCCACAGTCTAAAACCAAAGAAAATCAAGAGCAGACAGAATAGATAAATCGGGTTTTAGACCCAATTTCATAGGCAACATTTTTCCTAGTCATGAATCATAGGTGTTTAAATCACCGTTGTTATGTCATAGGTAATACTTTATGTCCAAATCAAAGGCTTGTGTTCATAATCATCGGCAAATGTCCATAGTCATAGGCAATATTCATAGTCAAAAGGGAAAATAATTCCCACAGTCATAAGTTACCATCATAGGCAATGTTTTATGTCCCAAAATCAAAGGCTTATGTTCATAGTCCAAAGGCACATGATCTCAGAATCCATAGTCATAGGCAACGGTCTTAGGCAAAGTCTTATTTGTCCTTGAATCATAACAGTTCTTAATTTAGTCCAAGAGTATAAACACAGATTCGAATAGAGAGAGAGAGAGAGATTTGGCATATTCTTTTATTCCTTTAATTTCATGTCACAAAATAAAGCAAAAACGTTCAAATCTAGAAACAACTGACTTACAGAAATTAGATCTAGAATAGAAGAATGGCGATGCTAAGATTCATATGTCGTTGCTCGAGGTTTGTTGATTTAGCCTTTGAATTCTTCACTTTGATTTGAATCTTCTCTTGAACAGATTTGAGCAGCATCTCCATGTCTTGAATTTATATTTTATTTTAATTATTTAAGAAAATTTAGAGGAGGGGAAGAAGCCATGAATCTTAGCAGCATAAGGATAGAAGAGAATTGGTGCAAAGAGAATGAAGACTAGTGCTGTTTATATAGCTGCTCAAGACCTTATCGTACACGCAGCGCTGAGTCAGCATTGAACCTAGTTAAGAAAATAGTCCAGGTACGTAGATGAATCTAGCCAAACCTTATCATACACGCAGTGCTGAGTCAGCATTGGTCCCACTATTTTGGCGTAGAAATTTGACATTCGAATGAATTGTATTTGGCGTAGAAATTTGATTTTCGAACTTTTGAATTTCTGGAATTTATTTAATTGTTTTATTCACATGAAATATTCTTATATGTATACAATTCCTCTAACGACCATTTTACGCGTATATATATACGCACAACTTTCATTTTATTTTCAAAATTCAAATGATGTTGCCATATTTCATTGACTGTAGCCTTATCTTGAATTTTATCTTTCGTATACATATATTTTTGCATATATATATATATTTATATTCTCATATGTATATATATATTTTCTTTATTTCCTTATATGTACATTCTTATCCTTTCAAATTTTGAATTTGTATACGTACATATATTTGCATGTTCAGTTGGCCCTCTCAAAAACAAAGATAAAAAATTATGCCGCCGCCGGGGTTCGAACCCCCGACCTCTATGCTACAAATCCAATGCCTTAACCAACTGAGCTACAGAGGCTTTTGTTAATAAGTCTTAGAACAATAATAATTATTGTTCTCTCCTTACTTCTCTTTTTCATGTTAGTTACGATACTTAAATTAAACAACTGCATGGATCTTTTTTTTTCTTTTAAAAATTAATTGTACTTTAATTTGTGAATTTAATGTCACAGAATTACGGGGTGTTACACGGCGGGAAAGAGATTCATTAGGGTTCGACCCACACCCTTAGGTGTCGACCCTAAGGTCGACCCCATTAAGGGTATGTCGACCCTAGGGTCGACCCCGGGGTTGACCCCCCCTCCCGATCTGGAGTAGATTCACTTATGCGAACATGAACTGCTTTCAAGAACAAATTCGTTGTTGAACACCTATAAATAGGCTACCATAGCCTAGCCTAAATCTCACATTTTCTAGCAGGCTGCCTAAGCTCTGCCATTCTTCTTCCTCCTCAAACCTCTTCAGAAAAATAGAATAATTAGTTTAGGAAAATTGCGATTCAGGATCTGGAGGAAAAGAACGTACATTAATAAAGAAGGTGTTCAGAATTCTATTTGAAGTAAGGTAAATTCTTGGATCTGGTCAATTTAAATTTCTCCTCTTTCTTCCCTTTTTCTTTTAGTTGAGAATTGTGGATCCATGGTTGTTTAGGTTCTAAATTAAGTTAGGAGAACTATGGAATGTCATATCTGGACCAGATTCATGAATTGGAAAGCAAAAGGTAAGTGGATTTAAGTTATACCTTTTTTATAATGGTATATTCATTGTTTGACATTCCCCGTTAATATGCATAATAAATCTGCTGAAATGTTAATATGTTGAAATGTTAACATGTGGAAATGCATAAACCTATTAAAATATGTGGAAACGATTACAGTGTATACATACATGTTTTAATTACATGTTAATCTGTGGCATATTATGTACTTGAACCCTTAACTATAAGAACTGGGATAATTACATGTTAATTTGTTAGACTGGAATAATTACATGATTGGATGGTTACACGTCATTCTTTTAATATGGAATTAATTACATGTTAGGAAGAACATGCGATAAGATAATCAAAAATGAACTTAATATGATATTAAGTATGATATGTAAAAATAGATTACAGTAAAATTTGGAAGAACGAATATGCCTAACTTACGGTAAATAGAAAATTGTAAACGCACTTAGACACGAAGTTAAATTCAACTTATGGCAGAAGTCTGCCCGGAACCGCCCAGCAAATCCAGCATCCACAAGTGATTAATTTAATGTGAGGGGTCTAGTATGTAAAAATGCATATAATGGTGCTAAGACACGACGTTAAGTCAACTTGTGGTAGATGTTTTCCGGAACCGCCCGGCAAATCCAGCATCTACAAGTGGTAGGCTTAATGTGAGAGGTCTGGTGCATAAACATATATATGAACATATGTATATTACATGATAGAAATAATAGGAGTTAATTGTAATTAATGGAAAAGAATGAAAGTTACAATAGTAAAAGAAGTGGAATGAATGGGGAATGATAATAACTGATTATAATTAAATACATTAACGAGAATGTTATATAATAGGTAGGCTTGTCCTAAGGACAAGTGGAAATTATAACCTAAGTTATAACGAATGAAAATGGGACTTATTAATAAACCTTAGTTAAAAGAACTAAGTTAATAAGTAAACAACAACAAGTTGTAGTGACAATGTAAGATGAAATTATGACTAAATGAGAAAGGATGTGGTAAACTTATGGAATGATATAAGTTCTATTTAATCATACATAATGAGTGACATGTTAATATAAAACATGCGAATTAAATATACTTAATTATTTATTAAGTAGAACATGTTATTATAACCATGAAACCGGATCATGAATTACATGGTGATAATATCAAAAGGGACTGTAGACTACAGACTTTGGATTACAATCTAGATAATAACATGTTATAGGCTTGTTAATGAACATAAATGGATTAAGTTATATAACTGAAATTAAGAAGCAAGAGAAGTCCATTCCTTAGAGATATAAGGGGCTCGGAGTGAACTTGGTAACTTGAAGTTAATATAATTGGAAACAACCAAGTTAATCGGAAATCAGGTGAGGTAGAGCAAGTGTAGTGACCCGAAAATCCGGTCCAATTTGAGCTGACTAAATAACACAAGTCCAACCACAAATTGCACTGGAAATTCAAGAAACTAATAGAAAGAAGATAGAGGGTGAGGAAAGATAAGGTAGAACTATTAGAATAGAAGAAGAAGAAGAACATCATCAGAGTAAAACATGAATCTCACAGCGGAACGAATAAAATATAACATAACTTTTGAAATACAAACAGTTATATATACAATAGCACTTATCAGAATACAGCACTTACAACAACAGCAGGAATTAATAATAGCTATAGAATCCTGAAGCCTCCTGCTCCAAGCTCTCCAAGTGTATCTGTAAAATCCCGACTACTTGACTGCCCGTACAAATTTAGGCACCCAATAGTTTAGGGAAAACAACAAAGTAAACTACGGGTCAGTCATGGGACTGGTATGAGTAAAACAGTTTTAAAACAGTTTTGAACAAGTAAACGATATCTCATAAGACCACGCCGCATAACGGAACGGGTTTTTCCCTTATGAGAATCCAACAACTTTGTAAACAATATCATTCTGATATTATAATAATGTCTAAATACAATTAGATAACAATCTAGCAGAAACGCTTTCATCTCACGTTCTACAAATATAGTATACAATCAAAACCGCAAGCACGTATTGGGTAATGGATTTCCAACTATGACAAGGTATGGAACCACCTTCCGATCAGTGTACTCTAGGAACGATACACTGGAGTTCAACAAGAACATCTTGCAACTCAGCCACACATGACCGACCACTCATTTCGCTTGAGTGTATCGAATGTACATCACCAACAGTTGGGATCAGCAACCGTTTCCCGTATATATATGGGACAGCATTGATAGATTAAAAGAAGCAAATGAATATTCTCTAGATAGGTGATAATACACCCTACTTCGGTGCGACCGACTTAGCCATGCTGCCTGCCCGATTTCTGTCATTTACCGGATGTGAGGCTAGAGGTTACGCTTACCTACCTTCCATTGATAACACAATTTTTTTGAATGCCACATTATCATATCCGTTAATCATTAATTGGTTTACACAAATATTCTGGATGTTATGCTAAGGGACTAAATCCGTTGCCACCATATATATTTATACAGACCAACCCATTCGATCATTGGAAATACTCTGTCAGACACTCGTCCATATACGTTCGTTCTGGGACTGAACGAAACCGAAGGCACTATTCTGTAAACAGGACAGCCCTTGCATAACACTGTCTTCAATTATCTTCATCGTATTTGATCACAACGCTTATGTCAATACGGAGTGGTTCTTCGGATAATAATCCAACCGGTCTCTCCATATTTACAACGTAAATTGGTCAAAACTTCGATAGTCTGTGATTTAACTATCAAATGAAAACATGTCGATGTACAAACAACGATCTTAATTCCAAATGGAATTATCGATCCAATCATCAAAACATATATACATATTCCTTATTTTCTATGATTAGAAAATATACGTTATAACACTGGAAAACATTTCCATAGCTTATTCATGTATCACTATTCTTCCACAACCATCAGTCCCTAACTGTAAACTAGTAAGAGAACAATTCTCTAAGTATAAATCCCGAAGGCCGAAACCAACATCAGATCCACACTCAGAAAACCATCCGACTTAACTAATATCTAGTCAGTTTCTAATATTGTTTTAACTCTATTTGATTAACTCTTATTCGAATAACTAATATTCGATTAACTTCATTCGCTTTTAAAAAGATCCCTTTTTATAACGTTTTATTTATTTAAAAGGATTTACTTTTTTAACATCGTTTATCCATTTATAAAGATTTACTTTTAAATAACGGTTCTTCACTTTATAAATGATTTCCTTATAACAGCGTTTTCCTTTTCATAACGGTTTCCTTTTTATAACATCCTATTCCGTTACAAATATTTCCTATTTATAACTTCTAATTTCCGTTACAAATATTTCCTATTTATAACTTCTAATTACCGTTACAAATATTTCCAATTTATAACTTCTAATTACCGTTACAAATATTTCCTATTTATAACGTTTTATTTATCTTCTAAATAAATATTCCTTTATTCTATTTATTTTCTAAATAAATATTTCCCTTTTCAATTCAATTTATTTTATAAATACTTCCTTTTATAAAACCGTGTTCGTTTTATAAATACTCTATTTTCAAATTGTTTCCTTTTATAAAATCGGTTGATTTTATAAAACTCCTTTATTTCGATATACATTGAAATATCCCTTTTTCCTATTCTATTTGTTTTATCAACATTTTTTTCCCCTTTTATAAAACTCTATTCGTTTTATAAATACTTTCCTTTTATAAAACCGTGTTCGTTTTATAAATAATTTCCTTTTATAAAATCCTGTGATTTTATAACATTCCTTTATTTCAATACACATTGAAATATTCGATTTCACAACTCAGGGTTTCTTATGATATTCAAAATATCAAACAACGATGATCAATATCGTTCTAACATCCATAATCAATAACAGATTATAAATCCCAACATATATCACAATATATGAAAACAGTAAAATAATTGTTGAGGAACCCAGTCGGATTCCTCCAACTTGTCTCCCTGCATCCACAGAAGTTACACAGTATAATATATATATCATATTTCATTTTGAAATGAAATATCCTGCTGTACAGAACCATATTTGATTAAAAGTACATAGATTAACTATAACTACGTTTTCAATCAAATTTATTTAACAGTCCAGTTTAACAATCAATCTACAGCAGTCAATAAATAAAGTACAATTTATATTAAAATACAAATTGAGGAGAGTTAGTGAGTTTTACTCACTTTGGCAGTTCACCGTTAAAGAACGATAAACTGTTATTTGATTTGAATCAAACAATTTATTTCACCATAAATTCAACCAATCTCCTATCCACTTCCAATCAGTTCCATTGGGTAGTGTCCATCAATACGATCCTGTCGGATCTGACTGTTCGTCATTCTGACATCGTACGGTCAAGATACACCATTTACAAATTAGTATACATATTTAAATAGTTTTAATTTAAATATTCTTTGTTATCGGGCCTTACCACAAAACTACAGCCCACCCAACTCTGAACCGGTCAAACCCGCATCCACGTATACATTCTTCTTCTTGGATCAACCATTCCGCTGCGATGCTCTAGCATTTATCACCGATTCCAGATTCTTTAATCCCCAACTCCATTCTTACACCGTTCGATCTCCCCTAACTCATGGATTCCAGTACCAACAAAAAGGACACAGCCATTTCCAAGCCTTTCTCTTCTTGGAATAAAAACTCCAGTATTTCTGCCATATTAAACATCAGTTCCAGATTTTCAAACTCCTCAACAAAACCATCTCAAACACTTCCCACACTGTATCATACATCGAACAAAAAAATCCATCCCTTTTTTCCAGTTTATACCTCACTTCAGTACTTCGAATGGCTCCAGTACTACACGAGCTTCCAACTTTGATGTATCCCCACTCCAGCGTATTTCTTCACGAATTCAAAACTCCAGGACACGCTGAAGCTTCCCTTCCAGCTTTAACGCAGCTCGAAGACCTTCTTCACGGCTCCTCCTCCCACAAACTAAACCAAACCGCAAGTACTGTTTCTTTTTTTTTCCTTTCATATGTATAACACCATCCCACTCCCACTGTTCAATGCACCGCCCTTTTTACGTGAGCATCTCCACCTGAACCTTCAAGTGAGAAAACGCAGTCCCTTCTTCATGAAAGAACTCGCCAACTCCACAATAAAACCACATCCTCCCAAGCGTTTTCACCACCCACGTGATCCCCTCCTACTCCTATACGCCCCCATCAGCATCCCATAGAGCTCGGTCACCCCTATTCAACTGTGGCTTCAGGCGAACTACCGGCATCGCACTGCTACAGCAGTACATTCACTGACCGTCATCACAACCGAACTCAACCACGACATCACCGCTTGCATCCCCTTCACGAGCTCTACAAAGCATACCCACAATGACAGACTCGAGCTCACCCTTTCCCTCGCTCCTTCAGTACACTCGAACGCGAGTTTCCACCCATCAACACCTGCCTAAAAGCTGACGTTATCCTCTCCTCTACGTATTTAACTAAACCCAGTCCCCTTTCCATTTCCTTCTTTTGATTTCAATCTCTCTCGTTTCGATTTTTGTTTTGCTGAATGAATTAGTGGCGGCGGAGACTTTGTTGCGTGGTCTCTTTCTAAACCTAGAAGAGGTGCAGTATTTATATGATCTGATTAAATTTTTGGATGGATTACCTTCATCCACATTTGCTTTTTTTTTTGTTTAAACGGTGGAGTCATCTTGCCCTTTGAAGACGCGAAGGAGTACAAAAGAGTTGGTAGAAAATGTGTCCAACAGGGAACAAATGTGAGGGCTAAAATGTGTCATCAATACTTAGGTGTTAAGCAGCACAGTGTCCCTTATAAAATATATATAGGCGTGGTCTTGTTTAGGCCATAAAACAAGTTAGGATATTTTATTATTAAAGTTTTTCGTACCCTGTTACGTAAAGTTCTGCTTACGTACGGACAGAAATAAAAACACCATCATGACGAGCGAGGTGTCCCGACTCCAGAAATAAAATAATATCGGTAGGTTGACTCATATTGTGTAACCTTGAAATGTTGATTATAGGGTGCAAAATACCCCACATAAAAAGTTGCTTATTAAATTAATTAAAAATTTCCATAAAATTCTAAAAACTAAATTATCACTATTTCCCAAAAGAACCTTGTCTAATTTCAAACCCGATCTCTAGTTTATCGAATAAACCGTTACGGTCGATAAACGATTCTATAGCGACTATTCCAAAATTTGATTTAGACATATCTCAAAATCTACACGACGAAATCCAGATTTTTCTCTTCCACTAGAAAGATATACTCCACCAGCTCTACGCGTTTCTTATTTCACAGAAATCC
Source organism: Allium sativum (assembly GCA_030737875.1). Classification (NCBI taxonomy): domain Eukaryota; kingdom Viridiplantae; phylum Streptophyta; class Magnoliopsida; order Asparagales; family Amaryllidaceae; genus Allium; species Allium sativum. Next base: position 654,695,644 of record CM060919.1, on the reverse strand, counting down.
TGCTTAAAACGAATTCTGTACATTCAGTTAAAGTTCAAATCGCCAAATAGCGAACTGCAGCGCCATTTCGAGCTCGATTATAATTATAATTATAAATTTTACGTTCTGACGCCGCATATTAAATATATTCGTTATTTAAATAGTTAAATAACTTCATTATTACGTTGCTAAAATTCTGGGTCATTACATTCTTTCCCCCTTAAAATAATTTCGTCCTCGAAATTGCTAAGGTAGTGGACGACCCTATCTACTGGGTAAAAGTATATCAGTTTACCTCTTATCTCTGGTTTCAACTGAACCAATTAATATCGACTAAAATATTAATTTTTTTTTTCGACTAACTAAATTTTCAAAAATTCTGAAAATTTCTAACACCTTAACTTTTCGAAAAAATTTCGCCAGCACCTCCTTTGTACTGGTCAATAACTCAAACTCCCACTCGCCTCTCTAGGCCATCTCCAACCCAAAAGAAAATCAAACAGCCAAGCGGCTTGCCAATTCGGCTCAAAAATCTCATATCCATATAAAATATAAACTGGTACCTTTTTGTCGGGCATACCAACTCTATAACTTCCATATGCTATCAACTCAGCATATACCAGTGTTATCTCAATCAAATCTCAATCAGTTCATATCCTCAAATCCAACTCGAATTTCATTCGATCCCCAATATCAAATTCCAAATTATTGACTTATCAACCCAATTCCATAACAGATTATTCTCTAATCCAATTCAATTCTATTTAACTCAGTTCAAGTTAAATTTCAACTTATTTTTACCATCTCATTTTATTTAACTTCATTAGTTAAATTTTAATTCCAGAACTAAAATTCATGGGTTTCTTTCAAATCAATTTGAAATCATACTGCCAATTCAAAACCTTTGAATTTCTGAACAACTTGTTTTCTCAAAACAATTCAAAAACAAAACCTTTGGTAGTAATCCGTCACTTAGAACTCGAAAATGAACACTGATGATGTCGCGATTCATCATCAGAATCTATTTTCTAGCCATCGAAGTGAGTTCAATACTATATCACTTTCAGTTTGAAAAACGTTTTCAAAATCTCCCAGGAACTTAAAATTTCCTTATTTTAAATTCCAAATCTGATTTAAATTCAGATTTTCTTCATCTTATTTCATATACTTTACTTATATGAATTCTGATTAGTTATTTATAACCATTTCACTTTTATAATCTTACTCGATTATAATAACAACCAACACAACTAATATACTATATCAAAACATACTATGTCGGTTCATCGTATTCAAGTGTTTATAGAACTCCTACCGATACAGTGGATCAAACTGATCGACCAGAATTCATAAGCCACTCAACCAATGAGTCTCCACAATATAAAATCATTTTATATTAACTAACAAATACGCACTCGTATATATACACTCAAACTCAGTCTAGGATATTACTAATCCCATCTCTACTGAATTTCGCCACAGAGCCAAGGTAATAACTAAACCAATGCTCTGATACCAATTGTAGTGACCCGAAAATCCGGTCCAATTTGAGCTGACTAAATAACACAAGTCCAACCACAAATTGCACTGGAAATTCAAGAAACTAATAGAAAGAAGATAGAGGGTGAGGAAAGATAAGGTAGAACTATTAGAATAGAAGAAGAAGAAGAACATCATCAGAGTAAAACATGAATCTCACAGCGGAACGAATAAAATATAACATAACTTTTGAAATACAAACAGTTATATATACAATAGCACTTATCAGAATACAGCACTTACAACAACAGCAGGAATTAATAATAGCTATAGAATCCTGAAGCCTCCTGCTCCAAGCTCTCCAAGTGTATCTGTAAAATCCCGACTACTTGACTGCCCGTACAAATTTAGGCACCCAATAGTTTAGGGAAAACAACAAAGTACACTCCGGGTCAGTCATGGGACTGGTATGAGTAAAACAGTTTTAAAACAGTTTTGAACAAGTAAACGATATCTCATAAGACCACGCCGCATAACGGAACGGGTTTTTCCCTTATGAGAATCCAACAACTTTGTAAACAATATCATTCTGATATTATAATAATGTCTAAATACAATTAGATAACAATCTAGCAGAAACGCTTTCATCTCACGTTCTACAAATATAGTATACAATCAAAACCGCAAGCACGTATTGGGTAATGGATTTCCAACTATGACAAGGTATGGAACCACCTTCCGATCAGTGTACTCTAGGAACGATACACTGGAGTTCAACAAGAACATCTTGCAACTCAGCCACACATGACCGACCACTCATTTCGCTTGAGTGTATCGAATGTACATCACCAACAGTTGGGATCGGCAACCGTTTCCCGTATATATATGGGACAGCATTGATAGATTAAAAGAAGCAAATGAATATTCTCTAGATAGGTGATAATACACCCTACTTCGGTGCGACCGACTTAGCCATGCTGCCTGCCCGATTTCTGTCATTTACCGGATGTGAGGCTAGAGGTTACGCTTACCTACCTTCCATTGATAACACAATTTTTTTGAATGCCACATTATCATATCCGTTAATCATTAATTGGTTTACACAAATATTCTGGATGTTATGCTAAGGGACTAAATCCGTTGCCACCATATATATTTATACAGACCAACCCATTCGATCATTGGAAATACTCTGTCAGACACTCGTCCATATACGTTCGTTCTGGGACTGAACGAAACCGAAGGCACTATTCTGTAAACAGGACAGCCCTTGCATAACACCGTCTTCAATTATCTTCATTGTAACACCCCGCCTCCGCTAGGGTCACTCGCAAAGGAATGCACTAGCTTTAGAGGGGCATTATTGGTAAACATGCACAGAAATATCACAAGACAGAACATATAAAATAGCGGAAGTAAAATCAAACTTTCATAACATGAATAAATAAGGTCTAAAGCCTTTTACATCAGAGTACAACAAAACCTGTCTTGTAATAGTAAAGAAGCATAAAGACTTTTTAATAAATTATTCCCCAAGTAAAAACAGTAAAGTAGCCATAGCCAAGAGAAGTCCAAGCCATCCATGATGACCTTCAAGCAGAAGAAGTCCGAACTAAACTGCATTGTTTCCTCCCTGTAACCTGGGGGGGAAACGGAAGAAAAGAGGCGAAACAAAACGGGTCAGTCAAAAAGACTGAGTAAGTCCTATCTACTTCCAGTATAAAACAGGTAAAGGTAACATGACATGCATAAACTGAAAGTAAACATAAGGATAACTATAAGATAGATAAACTAAACCGGGCTAGCCGGTTTAACTACTGTGGCAAGGTAAACTAAGGTATCCTGATAAACTACGGTGTTATGATAAGTCAAGGTATCACATCGTCAGATTTCTATCGAGTACATTATCCCAAGGTATCTGCCCCGTCTATCATCCCACGGTATCTATTATGTATTTTAGTTCTAACATGTATATTTGCTCTGCACCCTCCGTACTAGTATCCCAGCCTTGTTATGTGTTAACCATGAATGTCCCTTACTCAAAGTCGTGTAATGGTCCATGTCAACCTAATATATCGCATATATAGGTTACTCAAATCATATGTTTCTTTCCATGTATATAAGTTCAGTCCTTTGCCGTACCTCGTACGGGCTTCCTCATGTCGTATTATCCTAGAAATCGTTTGGACTGTCACCCTTGTTCTAGCTAGGCTCTTCCATATGAATCATCGTTTGAACTACTAGGACTTACGCCACCTAGCACCACTAGGGATTACGCTTATCTATTGCACGCTTTCGTATTTTGGTTTGGGTTAAACCACCTAGGCCACTAGGGATTACGCTAACCCTCAACCGCGCCCTTTTTCCCACGCAATCATCGTGAATCGTTTTTCTATAACTGTATGCACATGTATCACATCGTGCCATCCGAGTCCTGTCACAGGGCAGAACAAGAAATACAGGACTCGGTCGGGAGCTTTAGATTTATCTGCCGATGCAGATACTAAGGTCTGCTTTTCTACACGTGGCTATGGTCCCACGAGACCCCTCCCTCAACTAGTGAAAGGCAACACAAGAGAAAATCTTGCTTGAGAACTACACTCCGGCCAGCCCACATCCTACGGCCTACCTCACCCATAATTAGATAGCAATTATGGTCTGTTGGGTGTTCCCTGCCTTTCCGTACGTACACGCTTGACTCAAGATGGTAGATGATCGACGAACTTGCTATCTCGGGCACCTTATGTATTCGTCGAGTCACTGCTATCCACCCCAGTCTTTAGGTCGCTCGCATAGCAACCAAGGCATATTCTTGGTTCTTCTACCGCAGACCTCAACCTCTCGTGAGCCTAGTATAATGACCTGGCAGCTCACAGAGGGATCCCAAGAATATCCTCACGTTCCCCGAAGCCGCTGCTTCGTTACCCAGTTCGTTGTAGCCTTTATCTAAATCAGATAGCCTGCTCCTACACGCATACTTAAACGTTGACCTAACGTATCGGGTTACTAATCTATCTAAGAAATGGTCCAAATTTCCTTGACTAAGAATTATTACTTAGTTTCCCTTAACTAAGGTTTACCACTTAGCCTTATTTCCATAATCCTTGTTAACTATGGTTATTTACCTAATCCTCCGAATTAGGGTTTATCTAATGGGTTAAGTGTCACTTAAGTTCATAACTTAGCCCGTCTACAAACCATGTCAAAATTGGCTAAGTATCCAAGTCCAAGACTTAACCCTACAAACCATGTGTCAAGTTGGCTAAGTATATTAAGCAATCCATAACTTAACCTCGTCTAATTATCATTTTAGATTGGTTAATTATATAAATTAACTTGACCTTGTCAAATTACCGAGTCAAATCGGTCAAGCGTATTCAAGTGATTCGTGACTTAGCCTTATCATGTTTTCACGTTAGATTGGTTAAGTATAGATTAACTTAACCTTATCAAATTAACGAGTTAGATTGGTTAAGTATAGGTCACTTAACCTCATCAAATCATCGTGTTAAATTAGTTAAGTGTTTAACTTAACCCCATTAAATTACCAAGTTGGATTAATTAAGTCTAGGCTAACTTAACCCCATCCGATTACCATGTTTAGATTAGTTAAGTCTAATCTTAACCCCATCCATTAACTGTATTATACGGTTAAGTGTCATTAAGAAAATTTACTTAACCTTATCACGTTATCGTGTTGGATTGATTAAGTGTTGGTTAACTTAACCCCGTCCACTAGTCGTATAAAAATGGTCAAGTGCCATTAGGCAAATCAAGTTACTTAACCTACCCAAGCTTATCATGTTTTGTTAAGTATCATTAGCCTAATCAAATTACTTAACCCATTTGTCCATATCATATTTGGTTAAGCCTCATTAATCAGATTAACTTAACCCTATTATGTGGCATTAATTTAATTAATGCACCCTCAACCTCTCACATTAGACCTTGTTGTGGTTACTAGTTAAGCCGGGCGGGTCCGGGTAGATTTACACCACAACCTAGTCTAACCTCGGGTCTTAAGCGCGACATGACCAACTTCTCACATTGGGTCCTATTGTTTGCAACTACTAGTTAGGCCGGTCGGTTCCAGGTAGTTTTACGTTGCAAACTCAACCCAACCTCGAGTTGGCCATACTTATATTATCTAAGTTCATCATGTTTCCAAAACATGTTACAAGTTTTCAAGCATTTGGGTAGACCTAACTTAATAGGTAAATTCCCAAAGGGTAGACCTAACTTAATAGGTAAATTCCCAAGCTCATGTTTTTATGCATACTTATATGTCATCTTCCATGTTATCTTTCAAGTCATATTTTCAAGTATAAACACATGCCATATTCAAGTTAAGATTTTGCGACATGTTCATGTTTATCTAACTACCCAAAATCGTGTTTTCCCAACGCAAGCAAAGCGAGTCAACATAGTAAGGATACTATGTCACATATTGGTCTCAAAACATGCATGATGCCAAAAAGGGCTTGGCTTCCACATGCATAACATCATAAAGAGATTGGCCATAAACATGCATAGTGTCATAAGGTAATTTGGCCACAAACATGCACATTATCAAAAAGGGTTTGGCCATAAACATGCACAACTTAAAAGAGGGGATTGGCCACGAGCATGCATAATCTCATAAAAGATTTGGCCACAAACTTGCATGTTAGCATAAGGGGTTTGGGTTCATAAACATGCATAAGCCCCAAAATCTTGTCTTAGCCAATGTTTCACAAGTAAAGTGGTTCCTAAAGGTTCATGCTAGCATTTCGTGCATAAAGATCCAAACTTGCAAGTTAAACTAGGTTATGCATAGCATGAGAGGTATGATTAAGTCACTCACATGGCCTAAAATCATAAACATGAACACAAGAGGCAAGGTAAGGTTCATATAGGTTCGCATAATCATGTTTAGCCCCATTTTATCCCATGTCATTATCAAAACTACCGTTTCCATCTAAAAGTAGCTAGAACTTACATAGTTAGGCCTAGGCAAAGAAGCATGAATCATCTTGGCTAAGAAAGGTGCTGAGACGACCCAAAATCCCGTTCTCACGGAAACCAGGGTTATCTTTGGAATATAACACAGAAACCGAAAATAGCAGAACAGGATTAAATAAATACCAGATAATGAACAACGAAATATACTGGATAAAAGTAATCATCAGAGTTACACAGTATACAGGATCTTACTTAGTACAAATACAGTTCAGCTATACATAAATGTCTACAGCGGAAATAAACAAAATATGTACAATAGGAGCTGAACAGCATAAAAAGAAATAAATGATAGAATCCATCTTCAGCTCCAGCTATCCAGAAAAAGAACCAGCTAAACCTGAATACAAGGCTGCCCGTGTAGAAAAAGGGGCACCCGAGTTTGAAAGTGAAACAAACTACGAGTCAGTCATGGGACTGGTATGAGAAATCCAATCAACACATATATAATTGGCTAATCACAGGACCACGCCACTTTCGTGGAACGGGTTTACTCCATTGGATTGCCAGTGCTTTAAAACAAATCTTTCTTTTAAACATCGCTATGCTTTTTATAAAAAAATGAAACTGTTATAAGACTCAGTTCCCATCACACAATGCAACGCAAACCGGAGGATAGAGTTTTTACCTTATAACGGCCAAATATGCTTGATACGAATAAAACAAAGGCATTTGATATTATTGCTAGTGTTTATATGTTTTGAAAACTATTTCAAATCATAACTATCAATCATAGACGGCATTAATGCCCCATACCACTATGTCGCCATATATAGGTATACAATCAAAATCGCATCGTCACGTATTTGGAAATTGGTTTTCCGTCATGAACCAAGGCAAAAGATAGTCCTTACCGAATTCGTGACTCTCTAGCCCGAGCCACAGGATCAGAGCTCGAGTGACCCTACGAGCGACAGGGCCGGTCCACCGATGTGGATTAAAATTCCTGAACAATACGTTTCCCCGCCCTTTGGGGCGTAAACGAGCCAACGAATGACTCCATCGGACCCGGATCGTCCGATCAAACCGAGGCGCCTCGCAACAGCAACAACCACATAGGTGAAAAGTATATAAATGTCAGGGCTAGTAGGTCACTGACACCACCCTAGCTAGAAGGAAACGCATGTCCTCCCTGAGGTCCTTCCTCCCGTTTCTGGTTCATACCGGGGTGTGAAGCTCGCGATTTTACGTTATACACAAAGCTACGCCACACAGGCGGTGCTTTGATCATCACCACAAGACTTTGCTTTTCAACAGAAGCCCTGATCACTGCATCTTAGCATGCCACACAGGCAATTCATACCGTGCAACTGATGGCTATCAATCACACAGAACAAATTCCAATGTCGGACACACAGTCCATTTACAAGTCCGTTCTGGGTCTGAACGAAACCGGAGGCACTAAATACCTCGCAAACCCATCGATCACCACGTACGTCTGAACGATCACCACTCATTATCCATATTTCGGGATGCCTCCCAATCAGGACCTCGGTTACCATCCAAACGAGGTGAAGATCTCCGGTCTTCGACCACCGTCTTTATCTTCGACTTTCAATCGTCGATCAATTATTTGAAATGAGAATTAACTCGGCCTTCTCAAATAATTCACGTATATTTAGAATTTCAATTCAATTTATTTCAATGGTTAAATTATTCGACAACATCAAATTTGTTCTTTAATGTAATTTTCACACCAAACACATTCAACCATCAAATATCACATAAATCAAGCAAATTCAGTTTATTTCCACTCCATATTGTTTATGGTATTTTATAACTATTTATCGCAATTTTTATTTATTTTAAAATAGCCAATTTATTCAAAACGACGCTTCGGGCCATAACGCGGCCGTGGCGCTGTTTTTCTTCAGATTTGATTTACACATATCTGAAAATCTAACCGTTGGATCTTCACAAAATTTACATCATTAGAAAGGTCTTTTCAAAACGAATCCAACGGTTCCAGTTTCGGGAAATTCCGACGGTCGGATCTCCCGGTACAATCGTTTGAAGTTTCGATTTCAAAATACGAACTGCAGCGTCGTTATTCGATTAAATATATAATTATATTTATATATATATAAATATAATCGCTTCTGGCGCTGTTTTTCTTCAGATTTGAATTAAACATTCCAGACAATCCAACCGTTGGATTTTTACAAGGTTGATGCCGTTGGAAAGATATTTCCAAGGCGTACCCGACGGTTGAGGTTTCGGGAAAATTCAATGGTCGGATTTCCCGCATTAGTTGTTTGAAATCACGGTTTCAAAATACGAACTGCACGGCTTCGTTTCGTTTTAATTTTATTTATATATTTATATAAATATAGTTCATTCAATGATTTCCATATCGTTTTCACTTCAAAAAAATTTCTAACACCTTAAAATTTTGGAAAATTTCGCCATAACCTCCCCTGCACCGGGAGCATCGGGAAATCGCAAAGAGCGTTCCCGGTCCTTCTAATCTCAAAAAGAAAAAGAAAAAGCCAAGCGGCTAGCCAACAGGCTCAAAATCATCACCCAAACAAATCAGTAAATGTGTACCTATTTGTCGGGCACAAAATTTTATTCCTCTTCTCTAGCCTCTTTGCTATAACCTGTTCAATGAATATTGCATGTACATATATATACAGTTCTTATCATTTATCAATTTCTATTCGACTTCATATTTGATTTCTATTTGGTTTTTAAAAAAAAACACCATTCATTCTAATTTTACATAAATAGGTGCAAATCATTTCATTAGCTAATTAATGAATATTTCAACTCATATATGTTTATTTTGAACAAGTGGCAATTTTTAACACTTCACATTTCAACGATTTATGCATACAATAAAAATGTGATTTTTATTGTAAAACAATTCATTTCAAAACACTACATTTCTATATAGTTCATATAGTCGATAAAAGGTGATTTTTATTATCAAACAATTTATTTCAAAATATGAATACCATTCAACACATGAATTTCTAATCAACGAATGAATATTAATTCAACACATGAATGTTTTCTATAGTTTCTATATATAGATAAAAATGTGATTTTTATTATCGAACAATTTGTTTCAAAATATGAATACCATTCAACACATGAATTTCTAAACAACGAATGAATATCAATTCAACACATGAATGTTTTCTATAGTTTCTATATATAGATAAAAATGTGATTTTTATTATCGAACGATTTATTTCAAAATATGAATACCATTCAACACATGAATTTCTAAACAACGAATGAATATCAATTCAACACATGAATGTTTTCTATAGTTTCTATATATAGATAAAAATGTGATTTTTATTATCGAACAATTTATTTCAAAATATGAATACCATTCAACACATGAATTTCTAAACAACGAATGAATATCAATTCAACACATGAATGTTTTCTATAGTTTCTATATATAGATAAAAGTGTGATTTTTATTATCAAACAATTTATTTCAAAATATGAATACCATTCAACACATGAATTTCTAATCAACGAATGAATATCAATTCAACACATGAATGTTTTCTATAGTTTTTATATATAGATAAAAATGTGATTTTTATTATCAAACAATTTATTTCAAAATATGAATGCTTTTATATGCTTTTGAAAGTCAGTTTTTATTTCCTTTTAAAAATCAGGTTTTTATTATTTAAACAAATCAGTTTTTAATATTTAACAAAATCAGTTTTTATCTATTTAACAAAATCAGTTTTTACTATTTAACAAAATCAGTTTTTATCTTTTTAAACAAATCAGTTTTTAATATTCAACAAAATCAGTTTTTATCTTTTAACAAAATCAGTTTTTATCTTTTTAAACAAATCAGTTTTTATCTTTTCAACAAAATCAGTTTTTATCTTTTACAAAAATCAGTTTTAAATTTTTAACCAAATCAGTTTTTGATATTCAACAAAATCAGTTTTAAATTCTGTTTTTATAAAATAAAAATAAAATAATAAAATAAAAGAAATACTTACAGAAAGGGGGGGTTCCTGCAGTTCGTCGGAGGCGGGAGGAGTCTGGCTTCGAGGTGGCGGCTCGGGTTTCGAACGGTGGTGGCAGGCGGTCGTCAGACGGGGAGGGGGCTGCTCGAATCACTCGCGATGGCTGCTGGAGGACGGGGTCTTATATCGATGGAGGGGGGGAACAGGCGGCTCGTCTTCGTCGGCGGCGTTCGCTTGAGGGAGGCGGTCGTCGGCGAGCGATTAGGGTTTTTACCTTTTTTTTTTCCTGATTAAATGAATCGGGGGGGGGGGGGCAGAAAGGAGGTAAAGGAGGGAAATTATTTTTATTATTTTATTATTTAATTATTTAATTTTGCTAAAAGGTTGACTTTTACATACGACCTCGAAACGAGGCCCACCGCCTGTCGCCCATAGCGTTTTACCCCCATTCCGAACACAATGAGATATGTATCGCAAGCTGATTCGATCGTTACAATCAGTTTCCGTTAAATTTACATTTAAATCACTATATTGAATTTTAAACGTACATTTCAAATTACCGGGGTCACATACTAACTAGAAAAATTCCAGAAAAATATTCTCTAGCTTCGTATTGACGATACGGTCCTAACAAAACTAGTTTCGTCGAATTCTGAGGCCGTTGGAAAAATGGCCAATTTCCAGTCGATTAAAATCAACTGAAACCGGCCAAACGCATTTTCCTTTGCCACGCTCACATATTGATTCGAAAAATTATGAAATTTGAAACCTAGCAATAACTTGACACTGCGGATCTAACAAAAGTGGTTTCGTCGAAATCCGAGGTCGTTTGCAAAGTGTCCATTTTTAAGGGCCTGAATTCCATAGCGACTATTCAGAATTTCCAACTGGACATATCTTTTGATTCCCGCTATCAAATTTCGATTGGTCGGATTCGTTAGAAAGATATTCACTAACAGATTTAAATGTTTTTGGTTTCACTAAAATCCGGATTGTTTTGCACCCGGTATAGTCCGACAAAGTTTGAATTTAATTTTTGAAACTACCACGCCATTTCAGGCCTTGTTTATAATTATAATTAATTATATTCGTTTTAAATTGTCGATTCAAACTTAGTTTTCATCGCCATTATTTAAAATATTTATTTTAAATATTTAAAATCCATTATTTTAGCCAATTTAAAATTTTTAAATTGGTTCAGATTTTCTGGGTCGTTACAGGTGCCTCCTTTGTAGAAGAATCGTCATGGAATTCGCATAGAAATGTTGATTTGGCCTTGATTTGGTGTAGCAAGCTTGCACCTTTTGATTTGAACTTGATTTGAGTGCATAGGCTCTAGGGATTTGAGATGGAGGCCATGATCACTTTGCATTTGGGCAGCACTTCGTGGAGAGGGTGAGTTATGAGGGTTTAGGGGGGGCTTAGGGGTGTTTTTATAGAGATTAGGATAGTTTTAGGCCCTTAGATTAACCCTAGGATAGATTAGGACCATCAGATCTCGGAAGCTTCCAGAACCAGCCCAAGGACAAGACCAGGTGAGACAAGCAGGTGCGCCAGGCAGCTTGCCCCGGCCACCCCCTGTCGACAGGCAAGTCGACAGGGCTGTCGACTTGGTCTGGGCCCAAGTCGACAGGCCTGTCGACAGCCCTGTCGACATGGCCTAGGCGGGGAAACTTCCCGCCTAGCCCCAGATCTGATTTCCAAAACTGTTTCCGAAATTCAAATTCCCAGAAATCTTCTTTGGGCCTTTAACGGGTCATACGGACTCCGATTCTCGAAAACTCGGACTCTATTTCGCGTATTTTTCCGAGACGAACGCAATGGCATAGCCCGTTTTACTTGATTCAGAATTTAAAATTAAATTCTGCCTTGATTCTCGTTTTAACATGTTATTGAAATACGGGTTGTTACATTCTCCCCACCTTTTAGGATTTCGTCCCCGAAATCTCTAAGTTAGGAAGAACATATCCTACCATCCATCATCCATCTACTCAAAACATCATCCACAAGCAACCATTGTCCTTAGATGATTTCTAATGCTGTATGAATATATGCAAAATGTGTGTGTACATGTTCCTTAGCTAATGCTAATGATCAGGCCTGAATAATCTTCTAATGCAAAATATGTATAGTGCCATGAATCCAACATGTATGCAAATAGTCCTAGTCATATAGATACTATATGCGTGCACAATCATTCATTCATATGCAACAACCGCATGATAATACATTCGATTTCATCCATAAACAAGTATAAATACTCGTGCATATGCAATATGAAATGTGACCGAGTCGAGCTAGTATCTAATGTAAATTTGCGCATCCACGAGCAACCACTTGCAACCATTTGCAATCATATCAACCATAACATGTTTCAAATACATGTTTACATCCATAGCGTTCTACCTAAGATTCCCTGAAACAGGGTCGAGAAGATAAACAAAACAAACTCCGTACGGGGTTTGTAACAGAGACAGGACCGAGAGGATATCCATAAAAGATAGCCTACAAGCAAGCTCAACAGAAAAACAGGGATCGAGGATATATTCCCAAAAGAGATATCATGCACGTATTTAGTCTTCAGTCTCCTGAGTCGCATTACCTTGAGCTTAGTTCCTTCGTGCCTTGACCGCCCCATGACTTCATGATTTCCCGTTTCCATAACATGGGTTGGAACTCATTCCCTCGTCGCCTCCCATTCCACTTGCACTTCTTCTCCTTCTAGAACACTTGGCGCAAACAGGACTGCGTACTCCTGATTCCACGTAAGCTTTCCAAAATTTCATTAGTGAATCCTGGACCTTGTACCCCAAGGTATTCCACGTAGAAAAACTTTCTCTTGAAAGTAGACAGGTTGCCATGCGCCCTTACTAGGGTAATTCCCATAACCCATACCTAATCGAAGTAAACCATCCGTCTTATTAGCGAACACCATTCGATCGGGTTTCTAATTTCCAACAAAGGCATCTAGGGATTCTAAGTAACTAATCATGACAGAACCCAAAAGGTTACGCGATACTTCAAGGGTATTACCAAAGCAAGCCAAGAGTCTAACTACCCTCCTTCTAAAACCGAGAGTGGCACCCCTTACTGGATAACCACTTCATCCCTAGAATCCATCCACAACTTCTAAACACAAGCATTATTTCCAAGCTCAACACTTGATATAGACATTCTCAAATCCAAATAAGCCATGAGTAAATGGACCGATCTTCCAATAGGACTTGAGACAAAAGCGGGATCCTCTACTACGCTAGTACTAAGGTGCAGAGACTCACTATCGGAGCGGACTTAAAAGATGCGGTGATCAAAACAAAGTCCCGACAGGATGATAGAGAAGAAAAGCTAAACCTTTAACAAGATCGTTACCCTCCTTCTGAGGTACCCTAGAAATGAGAGCATACTATTGCCCTCCGAATGATCTTGTCCCTGTTCCATGATACTTAACTATCCGTCCGGTTTTACCATGCCAAAGGTACTCTCTCATCATGGGTTTCATTGTTCATCTTTCTTCTTCCTTTTAGGACTCAGCCATACCAACATGTTGCTTATCCCTGAGCTCGTATCCTTTATCCTTGTTCTTACTATCCTTTCATGCATAACTCTGCAACGGTCTCTCGAGAACCACCTCCATCGTACGGGAAACACTTACGCAGCTAGAAAGACTAGTCGCAGTCAAAACCACTGCGACTACAGATGGAGGAAAGAAAGAAAAAGAGATTCAATCAAGGAAACCAGGATAGTGCTAATGGCCTTTGGGGAATAGCCTTTTTCTTTTTAAAAGAGAATTTTCTTGAAAAATGCTTCTTTATAAACGATTTTCAAATAGTTTTCAGAAGGTCTTTAAAAACTTTTGCCCAGTCTGGTAACCTTCTGCTCTGATACCAAATGTAACACCCCGCCTCCGCTAGGGTCACTCGCAAAGGAATGCACTAGCTTTAGAGGGGCATTATTGGTAAACATGCACAGAAATATCACAAGACAGAACATATAAAATAGCGGAAGTAAAATCAAACTTTCATAACATGAATAAATAAGGTCTAAAGCCTTTTACATCAGAGTACAACAAAACCTGTCTTGCAATAGTAAAGAAGCATAAAGACTTTTTAATAAATTATTCCCCAAGTAAAAACAGTAAAGTAGCCATAGCCAAGAGAAGTCCAAGCCATCCATGATGACCTTCAAGCAGAAGAAGTCCGAACTAAACTGCATTGTTTCCTCCCTGTAACCTGGGGGGGAAACGGAAGAAAAGAGGCGAAACAAAACGGGTCAGTCAAAAAGACTGAGTAAGTCCTATCTACTTCCAGTATAAAACAGGTAAAGGTAACATGACATGCATAAACTGAAAGTAAACATAAGGATAACTACAAGATAGATAAACTAAACCGGGCTAGCCGGTTTAACTACTGTGGCAAGGTAAACTAAGGTATCCTGATAAACTACGGTGTTATGATAAGTCAAGGTATCACATCGTCAGATTTCTATCGAGTACATTATCCCAAGGTATCTGCCCCGTCTATCATCCCACGGTATCTATTATGTATTTTAGTTCTAACATGTATATTTGCTATGCACCCTCCGTACTAGTATCCCAGCCTTGTTATGTGTTAACCATGAATGTCCCTTACTCAAAGTCGTGTAATGGTCCATGTCAACCTAATATATCGCATATATAGGTTACTCAAATCATATGTTTCTTTCCATGTATATAAGTTCAGTCCTTTGCCGTACCTCGTACGGGCTTCCTCATGTCGTATTATCCTAGAAATCGTTTGGACTGTCACCCTTGTTCTAGCTAGGCTCTTCCATATGAATCATCGTTTGAACTACTAGGACTTACGCCACCTAGCACCACTAGGGATTACGCTTACCTATTGCACGCTTTCGTATTTTGGTTTGGGTTAAACCACCTAGGCCACTAGGGATTACGCTAAGCCTCAACCGCGCCCTTTTTCCCACGCAATCATCGTGAATCGTTTTTCTATAACTGTATGCACATGTATCACATCGTGCCATCCGAGTCCTGTCACAGGGCAGAACAAGAAATACAGGACTCGGTCGGGAGCTTTAGATTTATCTGCCGATGCGGATACTAAGGTCTGCTTTTCTACACGTGGCTATGGTCCCACGAGACCCCTCCCTCAACTAGTGAAAGGCAACACAAGAGAAAATCTTGCTTGAGAACTACACTCCGGCCAGCCCACATCCTACGGCCTACCTCACCCATAATTAGATAGCAATTATGGTCTGTTGGGTGTTCCCTGCCTTTCCGTACGTACACGCTTGACTCAAGATGGTAGATGATCGACGAACTTGCTATCTCGGGCACCTTATGTATTCGTCGAGTCACTGCTATCCACCCCAGTCTTTAGGTCGCTCGCATAGCAACCAAGGCATATTCTTGGTTCTTCTACCGCAGACCTCAACCTCTCGTGAGCCTAGTATAATGACCTGGCAGCTCACAGAGGGATCCCAAGAATATCCTCACGTTCCCCGAAGCCGCTGCTTCGTTACCCAGTTCGTTGGAGCCTTTATCTAAATCAGATAGCCTGCTCCTACACGCATACTTAAACGTTGACCTAACGTATCGGGTTACTAATCTATCTAAGAAATGGTCCAAATTTCCTTGACTAAGAATTATTACTTAGTTTCCCTTAACTAAGGTTTACCACTTAGCTTTATTTCCATAATCCTTGTTAACTATGGTTATTTACCTAATCCTCCGAATTAGGGTTTATCTAATGGGTTAAGTGTCACTTAAGTTCATAACTTAGCCCGTCTACAAACCATGTCAAAATTGGCTAAGTATCCAAGTCCAAGACTTAACCCTACAAACCATGTGTCAAGTTGGCTAAGTATATTAAGCAATCCATAACTTAACCTCGTCTAATTATCATTTTAGATTGGTTAATTATATAAATTAACTTGACCTTGTCAAATTACCGAGTCAAATCGGTCAAGCGTATTCAAGTGATTCGTGACTTAGCCTTATCATGTTTTCACGTTAGATTGGTTAAGTATAGATTAACTTAACCTTATCAAATTAACGAGTTAGATTGGTTAAGTATAGGTCACTTAACCTCATCAAATCATCGTGTTAAATTAGTTAAGTGTTTAACTTAACCCCATTAAATTACCAAGTTGGATTAATTAAGTCTAGGCTAACTTAACCCCATCCGATTACCATGTTTAGATTAGTTAAGTCTAATCTTAACCCCATCCATTAACTGTATTATACGGTTAAGTGTCATTAAGAAAATTTACTTAACCTTATCACGTTATCGTGTTGGATTGATTAAGTGTTGGTTAACTTAACCCCGTCCACTAGTCGTATAAAAATGGTCAAGTGCCATTAGGCAAATCAAGTTACTTAACCTACCCAAGCTTATCATGTTTTGTTAAGTATCATTAGCCTAATCAAATTACTTAACCCATTTGTCCATATCATATTTGGTTAAGCCTCATTAATCAGATTAACTTAACCCTATTATGTGGCATTAATTTAATTAATGCACCCTCAACCTCTCACATTAGACCTTGTTGTGGTTACTAGTTAAGCCGGGCGGGTCCGGGTAGATTTACACCACAACCTAGTCTAACCTCGGGTCTTAAGCGCGACATGACCAACTTCTCACATTGGGTCCTATTGTTTGCAACTACTAGTTAGGCCGGTCGGTTCCGGGTAGTTTTACGTTGCAAACTCAACCCAACCTCGAGTTGGCCATACTTATATTATCTAAGTTCATCATGTTTCCAAAACATGTTACAAGTTTTCAAGCATTTGGGTAGACCTAACTTAATAGGTAAATTCCCAAAGGGTAGACCTAACTTAATAGGTAAATTCCCAAGCTCATGTTTTTATGCATACTTATATGTCATCTTCCATGTTATCTTTCAAGTCATATTTTCAAGTATAAACACATGCCATATTCAAGTTAAGATTTTGCGACATGTTCATGTTTATCTAACTACCCAAAATCGTGTTTTCCCAACGCAAGCAAAGCGAGTCAACATAGTAAGGATACTATGTCACATATTGGTCTCAAAACATGCATGATGCCAAAAAGGGCTTGGCTTCCACATGCATAACATCATAAAGAGATTGGCCATAAACATGCATAGTGTCATAAGGTAATTTGGCCACAAACATGCACATTATCAAAAAGGGTTTGGCCATAAACATGCACAACTTAAAAGAGGGGATTGGCCACGAGCATGCATAATCTCATAAAAGATTTGTCCACAAACTTGCATGTTAGCATAAGGGGTTTGGGTTCATAAACATGCATAAGCCCCAAAATCTTGTCTTAGCCAATGTTTCACAAGTAAAGTGGTTCCTAAAGGTTCATGCTAGCATTTCGTGCATAAAGATCCAAACTTGCAAGTTAAACTAGGTTATGCATAGCATGAGAGGTATGATTAAGTTACTCACATGGCCTAAAATCATAAACATGAACACAAGAGGCAAGGTAAGGTTCATATAGGTTCGCATAATCATGTTTAGCCTCATTTTATCCCATGTCATTATCAAAACTACCGTTTCCATCTAAAAGTAGCTAGAACTTACATAGTTAGGCCTAGGCAAAGAAGCATGAATCATCTTGGCTAAGAAAGGTGCCTCCTTTGTAGAAGAATCGTCATGGAATTCGCATAGAAATGTTGATTTGGCCTTGATTTGGTGTAGCAAGCTTGCACCTTTTGATTTGAACTTGATTTGAGTGCATAGGCTCTAGGGATTTGAGATGGAGGCCATGATCACTTTGCATTTGGGCAGCACTTCGTGGAGAGGGTGAGTTATGAGGGTTTAGGGGGGGCTTAGGGGTGTTTTTATAGAGATTATGATAGTTTTAGGCCCTTAGATTAACCCTAGGATAGATTAGGACCATCAGATCTCGGAAGCTTCCAGAACCAGCCCAAGGACAAGACCAGGTGAGACAAGCAGGTGCGCCAGGCAGCTTGCCCCGGCCACCCCCTGTCGACAGGCAAGTCGACAGGGCTGTCGACTTGGTCTGGGTCCAAGTCGACAGGCCTGTCGACAGCCCTGTCGACATGGCCTAGGCGGGGAAACTTCCCGCCTAGCCCCAGATCTGATTTCCAAAACTGTTTCCGAAATTCAAATTCCCAGAAATCTTTTTTGGGCCTTTAACGGGTCATACGGACTCCGATTCTCGAAAACTCGGACTCTATTTCGCGTATTTTTCCGAGACGAACGCAATGGCATAGCCCGTTTTACTTGATTCAGAATTTAAAATTAAATTCTGCCTTGATTCTCGTTTTAACATGTTATTGAAATACGGGTTGTTACATTCATCGTATTTGATCACAACGCTTATGTCAATACGGAGTGGTTCTTCGGATAATAATCCAACCGGTCTCTCCATATTTACAACGTAAATTGGTCAAAACTTCGATAGTCTGTGATTTAACTATCAAATGAAAACATGTCGATGTACAAACAACGATCTTAATTCCAAATGGAATTATCGATCCAATCATCAAAACATATATACATATTCCTTATTTTCTATGATTAGAAAATATACGTTATAACACTGGAAAACATTTCCATAGCTTATTCATGTATCACTATTCTTCCACAACCATCAGTCCCTAACTGTAAACTAGTAAGAGAACAATTCTCTAAGTATAAATCCCGAAGGCCGAAACCAACATCAGATCCACACTCAGAAAACCATCCGACTTAACTAATATCTAGTCAGTTTCTAATATTGTTTTAACTCTATTTGATTAACTCTTATTCGAATAACTAATATTCGATTAACTTCATTCGCTTTTAAAAAGATCCCTTTTTATAACGTTTTATTTATTTAAAAGGATTTACTTTTTTAACATCGTTTATCCATTTATAAAGATTTACTTTTAAATAACGGTTCTTCACTTTATAAATGATTTCCTTATAACAGCGTTTTCCTTTTCATAACGGTTTCCTTTTTATAACATCCTATTCCGTTACAAATATTTCCTATTTATAACTTCTAATTTCCGTTACAAATATTTCCTATTTATAACTTCTAATTACCGTTACAAATATTTCCAATTTATAACTTCTAATTACCGTTACAAATATTTCCTATTTATAACGTTTTATTTATCTTCTAAATAAATATTCCTTTATTCTATTTATTTTCTAAATAAATATTTCCCTTTTCAATTCAATTTATTTTATAAATACTTCCTTTTATAAAACCGTGTTCGTTTTATAAATACTCTATTTTCAAATTGTTTCCTTTTATAAAATCGGTTGATTTTATAAAACTCCTTTATTTCGATATACATTGAAATATCCCTTTTTCCTATTCTATTTGTTTTATCAACATTTTTTTCCCCTTTTATAAAACTCTATTCATTTTACAAATACTTTCCTTTTATAAAACCGTGTTCGTTTTATAAATAATTTCCTTTTATAAAATCCTGTGATTTTATAAAATTCCTTTATTTCAATACACATTGAAATATTCGATTTCACAACTCAGGGTTTCTTATGATATTCAAAATATCAAACAACGATGATCAATATCGTTCTAACATCCATAATCAATAACAGATAATAAATCCCAACATATATCACAATATATGAAAACAGTAAAATAATTGTTGAGGAACCCAGTCGGATTCCTCCAACCTCTCTCCCTGCATCCACAGAAGTTACACAGTATAATATATATATCATATTTCATTTTGAAATGAAATATCCTGCTGTACAGAACCATATTTGATTAATAGTACATAGATTAACTATAACTACGTTTTCAATCAAATCTATTTAACAGTCCAGTTTAACAATCAATCTACAACAGTCAATAAATAAAGTACAATTTATATTAAAATACAAATTGAGGAGAGTTAGTGAGTTTTACTCACTTTGGCAGTTCACCGTTAAAGAACGATAAACAGTTATTTGATTTGAATCAAACAATTTATTTCACCATAAATTCAACCAAGCTCCTATCCACTTCCAGTCAGTTCCATTGGGTAGTGTCCATCAATACGATCCTGTCGGATCTGACCGTTCGTCATTCTGACATCGTACGGTCAAGATACACCATTTACAAATTAGTATACATATTTAAATAGTTTTAATTTAAATATTCTTTGTTATCCGGCCTTACCACAAAACTACAGCCCACCCAACTCTGAACCGGTCAAACCCGCATCCACGTATACATTCTTCTTCTTGGATCAACCATTCCGCTGCGATGCTCTAGCATTTATCACCGATTCCAGATTCTTTAATCCCCAACTCCATTCTTACACCGTTCGATCTCCCCTAACTCATGGATTCCAGTACCAACAAAAAGGACACAGCCATTTCCAAGCCTTTCTCTTCCTGGAATAAAAACTCCAGTATTTCTGCCATATTAAACATCAGTTCCAGATTTTCAAACTCCTCAACAAAACCATCTCAAACACTTCCCACACTGTATCATACATCGAACAAAAAAATCCATCCCTTTTTTTCCAGTTTATACCTCACTTCAGTACTTCGAATGGCTCCAGTACTACACGAGCTTCCAACTTTGATGTATCCCCACTCCAGCGTATTTCTTCACGAATTCAAAACTCCAGGACACGCTGAAGCTTCCCTTCCAGCTTTAACGCAGCTCGAAGACCTTCTTCACGGCTCCTCCTCCCACAAACTAAACCAAACCGCAAGTACTGTTTCTTTTTTTTTTCCTTTCATATGTATAACACCATCCCACTCCCACTGTTCAATGCACCGCCCTTTTTACGTGAGCATCTCCACCTGAACCTTCAAGTGAGAAAACGCAGTCCCTTCTTCATGAAAGAACTCGCCAACTCCACAATAAAACCACATCCTCCCAAGCGTTTTCACCACCCACGTGATCCCCTCCTACTCCTATACGCCCCCATCAGCATCCCATAGAGCTCGGTCACCCCTATTCAACTACGGCTTCAGGCGAACTACCGGCATCGCACTGCTACAGCAGTACATTCACTGACCGTCATCACAACCGAACTCAACCACGACATCACCGCTTGCATCCCCTTCACGAGCTCTACAAAACCATACCCACAATGACAGACTCGAGCTCACCCTTTCCCTCGCTCCTTCAGTACACTCGAACGCGAGTTTCCACCCATCAACACCTGCCTAAAAGCTGACGTTATCCTCTCCTCTACGTATTTAACTAAACCCAGTCCCCTTTCCATTTCCTTCTTTTGATTTCAATCTCTCTCGTTTCGATTTTTGTTTTGCTGAATGAATTAGTGGTGGCGGAGACTTTGTTGCGTGGTCTCTTTCTAAACCTAGAAGAGGTGCAGTATTTATATGATCCGATTAAATTTTTGGATGGATTACCTTCATCCACGTTTGCTTTTTTTTGTTTAAACGGTGGAGTCATCTTGCCCTTTGAAGACGCGAAGGAGTACAAAAGAGTTGGTAGAAAATGTGTCCAACAGGGAACAAATGTGAGGGCTAAAATGTGTCATCAATACTTAGGTGTTAAGCAGCACAGTGTCCCTTATAAAATATATATAGGCGTGGTCTTGTTTAGGCCATAAAACAAGTTAGGATATTTTATTATTAAAGTTTTTCGTACCCTGTTACGTAAAGTTCTGCTTACGTACGGACAGAAATAAAAACACCATCGTGACGAGCGAGGTGTCCCGACTCCAGAAATAAAATAATATCGGTAGGTTGACTCATATTGTGTAACCTTGAAATGTTGATTATAGGGTGCAAAATACCCCACATAAAAAGTTGCTTATTAAATTAATTAAAAATTTCCATATAATTCTAAAAATTAAATTATCACTATTTCCCAAAAGAACCTTGTCTAATTTCAAACCCGATCTCTAGTTTATCGAATAAACCGTTACGGTCGATAAACGATTCTATAGCGACTATTCCAAAATTTGATTTGGACATATCTCAAAATCTACACGACGAAATCCAGATTTTTCTCTTCCACTAGAAAGATATACTCCACCAGCTCTACGCGTTTCTTATTTCACAGAAATCCGGCTTAAAACGAATTCTGTACATTCAGTTAAAGTTCAAATCGCCAAATAGCGAACTGCAGCGCCATTTCGAGCTCGATTATAATTATAATTATAAATTATACGTTCTGACGCCGCATATTAAATATATTCGTTATTTAAATAGTTAAATAACTTCATTATTACGTTGCTAAAATTCCGGGTCATTACAGCAAGCGCGTATTTAAACGTTTAGACATAAGGTCTAATAATATGTTAGCATGATGCACTTGGGCCAGTCAACACGTCTGAAGGTGAAGAACCCAACGGGGTAGATCATCGGGCTGTTTGGAGACATGGGAGGAGCACGTCCACTTGATTACTCGGCTCGACTTACAGCTTGTTTCTTGGTGGGACTAGAAGGAAGCACACATCTTCCGAGGGACGTAGAAGGTACTGATGGTTGTCCTCTGTGTGGTGACAGCGCTCTTTGGGGGGAAAATGTTAACCAACTTTTGGGTCTAGTTACCGAAAGTACATATGACACGTTCGACTCAATGTATCGCATGAAGCTAAGGCCGGAAGGGACGCTCAGGAGCAAAGGAGACAGGATGAATAGGGATAGCATCACGAATGACCTCGAACCTCTACCAGCACATTTCCAAACCAAACCTCGAGCCCCCGAGCACTCATTCAGACAGATCTCGCACCTCTCAGGATAGAGATTTCGTACCCCTAAGGATATGAATTTCGCACCCTTAAGAGGTGCGAAATTCTTACCAAGTAGGGTGCGAAATTCGTACCTCTCTAGGTGCGGAATTCGCATCCCACAAGGTGCGAATTTCACACCCAGCGGGGTGCGAAATTCAAACCTCAAGGTTTAAATTTCTCACTACCGAAGGTACGAAATCTGTACTCTTCGGGGTACGAAATTTAAACCCCTCAAGGTACGAATTTCGTACCCCCGAGGGGTACCAGGCACAAATTTTGCACCCCCAGGAGGTGCGAATTTCGCACCCCACGAGGTGCGAAATTCGAACCTCCTAGGCCAGGGTGTGAAAAAACCGTGCGTGCAGTCTCTAGTTGCGAATTTTCTGCATGTGGTCCCTTTTCCTACCTGCTCCCACCTACTCCTGGCTAACCACTCCCTATAAATACCCCATGACCTCACACTTCAAAGGGGTTGGGTTTTGTGACCTTGGGACCTTCCCAGAGCTCCATTAATGGCATCTACTCTTTGAAGAAGAAGGACAAATTTGTTTTTTCTTATTTATTCAATATATGATAATCATGACATCATGTATCATGGAAAGTAAATGTAATGAGATATCATGAGATAGTCTCAACCTTGTAATCCTTGGCCATCAGTAATATTCCATCCAAGCTTCAAAGTGGATGTAGGCCCCTCACAAGGACAAACCACTATAAATCTCTCATGTTATTTACTTTTTCTGCTCTTGTCTGTACGACCCAATTAATTATTCCTAGTAATTGGAATCTTTGGTGTTTTCGACATTTTTTTGTTGTTAACAGATATATTTAATAAATGGTAGAAAGAAACTATTCAAGTGGATTTCCATGCCCTTTTCAAAACAATTTGAAACTTCGAATGGATGCAACTTTTCCAATGGGTTTCCTGAAAGATAATGTAATGACCCGAAATTCCCCTCATGGGAAATAGCCAGATACACTAACTTTGGGCATTACTTTTGATTCCTATTATGAAATTTCAATTTTTCAGATTCATTGGAAAGTTATTTTTAAACAGATTTAAATATTTTTGGTTTTACTGAAATCCGATTTATTTTGCATCATGTACATGCAGTCAAAGTTTAAACTCAAATTTTCAAATTGCCGCGCTATATCTAACTCCTTTTAAAATTAAAATAAATATATTCATTTTAACTTCGATTTAAATAAATTTTTAGTGGTTATTATTTAAAATATATTATTTTAAATATTTAAAATCCATTAAAATTTCTAAAATAAATTTTTTAAATTGGTTCACAATTTTCGGGTTGTTACAATCTCCCCCACTTAAAATCTTTTCGTCCTCGAAAAGGAATGGAGCTGAATGTTGTTTAATTAACCAACTCAACTTCCACTCTTTTATTGGTTTCAATAATTTTTATTAGTTGATTAACTTTTAAAATATATATAACTTTTATATATTCAAAAATCATATTTTCTAAAATCGGATTATATATATAATCACAAATACGTTAATCATAAACTCGTCACTCTCAACTCATTCTAGGGCATTTCTAACCCCATCTCTAATGAGTATCTCATTCTAGGATGTTATTGATCCTATCTCTAATGAGTATTCTTTAAAAGGACATTTCTAATCCTACCTCTGATGAGTCTTTTGCTCAGTTCTAATGAGTTGTACCCCAAAGATTTGGATTAACCAAGGCTTCGATACCGCATATAATGACCCAAAAATTCCCCTCGCGGGAAATAGCCGGATACACTAACTTTGGGCATAACTTTTGATTCTCATTATGAAATTTCAATTTTTCAGATTTGTTGGAAAAATGTTTTTAAACGGATTTAAATATTTTTGGTTTTACTGAAATCCGATTTATTTTGCATCATGTACATACAGTCAAAGTTCAAATTCAAATTTTCAAACTGTCGCGCTATTTCTAACTCCTTTTAAAATTAAAATAAATATATTCATTCTAACTTCAATTTAAATAAGTTTTTAGTCATTATTATTTAAAATAAATTACTTTAAATATTCAAAATCCATCAAAATTTCTAAAATAGAAATTTTAAATTCGTTCAGAATTTTTGGGTCATTATAGATAACAACTGTTTAATGGCATCTAATTGCTCCTATATAAGCCTTTTACCATCATAAACCAAATACAACAATTTTCCTTTCTAATTTGCTCTCTTATTGCTACAAAATATTTAAACCCTGTATTTATTTCAAAGCAAATATTGGGCCAGCGCTACATCACTCCACAAATATTCAAATTTGGTCAATATTCACTTCCCAGCCTCTACGCACTCAATTTGCATCATTATTGTTAAAGGCCGTAGAAGTTGTACTACACTGCGACTACTTCGTGTATTGAAGACACAATATATAGTCAGTCATCTACTTACTTTGTATTCAAAGTTTCAGTAAGCCTATAGCCTATTCAACTCAGGTGGGCAAGCTTGTAGCCCGTTAAATCAAGTGGGTAAGCTTGTAGCCCATCCAAATCAACTGGGTAAGCTTGTGGCCCGTGAAATCAAGTGGTGGATGTAAACCTGTTCCTCTGGGTGAAGTGAGGGTTGTTTTGATAGTTAAAAAGCCGAAGAGGAGCTTCGGGACAAGACGGGAAGTCTGAACCAGTATAAATCGATTGTGTGATTTTTATATTGCATAGCCACTATTCATTCATCGCCGCACCCGACTTTTCAATTGGTATCAGAGCAAGGAATTCTATTGATCGTCACAACATCATAGAATAATGGCCAGAAAGAGATGTGATCGAAATACAGCAAGAAACAAGTCCCGTACAAGCAAACCTACAACAAATAAGGACTACAAAAAGGTACTTTATGATTTATAAATTTTAATGAAAAACAGTGATGATTTAGGAAAATTTTAGTTTATTATTCTAAAAAAGTTGAAATCTATTGAACTTGAAAATGAAAAATTAAGACAAGAAAAAATTGATTCAGAAAATAAAACGTAATTTTGAAAAATAATTTTATGAATCTTAAAGATTTTATAGATGAACAATATACCATATTCTAAAAAGAAAAGGAAATTTTGTCAAAAGAAATTTGTGAGTTGAAAAGACAAAATAATTTATTACAATCATCCTTAGATAATACAGAATCTCGAATTAGCGGTCTCGAAAATGAGAATATTACATTAAAGAAGGAGAATTCTGAATCAAATATTAAGATTGATGATTTGAAAAATAGCAAAATTTCTTTTAAAAATGTCAATTGCGGCTTTGGATTCAAATTTGAAATACGTACAAGTGAGTTCGCCAAATTTAATAAAGGTTAAGATGATTTAAATAAGATTTTATCTAATTCTAGACCTTTACATGACAAAAGTGGATTAGGATATACTAAATCTAATCGTAAAATATGTACTAGATACGCTTTCATTTGTAATAAAAATACTAGTGGTAGTACTGAATTTCAAGCATGTTCTAGAACTTGTTTTCATAAAAACAACTTTATGAATAGTAATTTGTAATGTTCATGGATGTGCAAAACTGGTAACAGAAAATATGAGAAATTATTTAAGTATTTGGGTTCCTTTTAATTGTAAAGATAGAGAGAAACATATTAATAATTATTTTGATATAGTTATAAATAACGAAAATTATATTTTTAAAGGTTCCACTAAACCCTCTTGGGCATGATTACCTTCTGTCTAACCCTTTGGACCCTAACGGAGGAAGTGAGTACCAAAATATTGAATTTACTTTTTTGCAGGTGCCCGGAAAAGATAAAAAGATGATACGAATTTGACAGAGCTAGCATTCCTTACATAAGATAGAGAACATAGATAATGGATCTACAACAAATTCGGTATATTTGATCCATTATTTTATTTAATTCGGGGTTGATAGTTGTAATTTTACATTAAAAAAAACTATTATTGCTGTGAAGTAGTCCAAAATATACTACCCAAAGCCGAATATTATTTTGACCCTTTTTGTTGATGCCAAAGGAGGAGAAAATTGTGCATATTGACCGGGGAAGTATATAAAATTAGATGAAGCAAAGTTGAGGGAAAAAAATATAATACTATTTTTTATATAGTCATATAGTTGTCATCATCAAAAAGGGGGAGAATGTTGAAAACACGAATTTGACGTTTTGACGTTTTGACGATGACAATAGTACGACGTCTGCTACTAACATATTTATTAAGTGATTTCAGGTTTTGATGTAATCATATCATTTCTCAAATTAATGTTAAGAATGCAAAGATGAAATTGATAAAATGAAGTGGCATCTGAAAAAATTGTTGTTATTTCCATCAGTTGCTTTGCCAAGTCTGAACGGATGATCTCTATTTCCTGAAATACACTCCATCAGAAAACAAAAGGCATTTAAACCATGCATCACAAGACTGGAAAGCAAGCAACATAACGATCACGATGCATGTCTTTTAAGTTAGAAAATAGTGGCTGCTTACAATTCAAAATGGAATTCATTTTAACCAAAAAAATGATGGCAATGGAACCAAGCACGCTGAGTGAAGAGGCGGATGCCTTTGCCAACTGCACCATACAGTAGTTTATTGAATAGATATGTACAAATTATGTTTTATCGCTACAATGGGTAAATAAAAAATGCAAATGCTTTTAGACCAGATAGGACTCGAACAAAGACCAACACAGAGGCATGCGTGAGTCAGTACCAAATGGGACAAGCATCCATTGATGCTCAAAACCGAACATCCATATTTTATTCTATATAAATGGCGGATCTTCCCAAAAATAATGCCATTGCCAGCGGTTGAATGGTGACCTCATCTGTAACAGGAAAACACCTTTACCACCTGCGCTATAGCATCGTTCAGAATGAAAATAACGGATATACTTAATAAACGGTAGAAAGAAACTATTCAAGTGGATTTCCACCCGTTTCAAAACAATTTGAAACTCCGAATGGATGCAACTTTTCAAATGGGTTTCCTAAAAGATAACAACTGTTTATTGGCATCTAATTGCTTCTATATAAGCCTTCTACCATCATAAACCAAATACAACAATTCTCCTTTCTAATTTGCTCTCTTATTGCTACAAAATATTCAAACTCTATATTTATTTCAAAGAAATATTGCACCAGCGCTACATCACTCTACAAATATTCAAATCTAGTCAATATTCACTTCCTAGCCTCTGCGCACTCAATCTTCATCATTACTGTTGAAAGCTGTAGAAGTTGTACTACACTGCGACAACTTCGTGTATTAAAGACACAATATATAGTCAGACATCTACTTACTTTGTATTCAAAGTTTCGATAAGTCTATATCCCGTTCAAATTAGATTGGTATCTTGTAACCCGTTAAATCAAGTAGGCAAGCGTGTAGCCCGTCCAAGTCAAGTGCGTAAGCTTGTGGCCTATGCAATCAAGTGGTATTGTAAACCTATTCCACCGGGTGAAGTGAGGGTTGTTTTGATAGTTAAAAAGTCAAAGGGGAGCTTTGGGACTGGATGTAGGACAGGAAGTCTGAATCAGTATAAATCGCTGTGTGATTTTTATTTTCCGCTGCTATTAAAATTATTTTACTGTTGCTGTGGTTACTGCGTTTCAGATTCTACACATTATATTGCCATCATCGATCCAGTGCATAGCCACTATTCATTCATCGTGGCACTCGACTTTTCACCAACCACTTTTTATTAACGCACTCAGAAACGAAGGAATACAAAACAAACAAGAAAACATTGCAACACAGTGAATCAATCACTTGAAGACAACAAGAGAAAACATATATTTACAAGAACAAGAAAATGTCATAGAAGCTTCTGTAGAATTCCCGGATCATATGTAAAGTTCAGAAGTTGTAGTCCACTACGTATGTCCAGACATATACTCCTCCTTATCTGATCATCAATTTTTGGATTGCGTCGGGTTAAACACCCTTATATTTCTTTCTCTATAGATAGAAGCAGTATATTGCTTGAGCATATAAAATAAGAGCCTGCATTTACTACTTTTCCTACTAGTCAGCTGCGCAAGTTTCCTCCATTCATAAGCATTGTCTTGTTTTGCATCATCTCTCCCTACAATCCTCATAAGATCATCCCATTTAAGAAAGCCAGTATTATATTTGAAGAGCACATACTTAACCGACTCATTGTGTGCATGGCACAACACACAAGTCAGCACAATTTGCATACACATACCATTAAGTCTTTCTCTAGTTAACAGAGCTTCCTTAATTATCCTCCATAACAACAAGTTTTCTTTAGCATTGTTGTCCTTGCACCAAATTATTTTCTACCACTTGCATCTCGCCGTTCATTCAAACTCGCACATATAATTGTACATCTTGTTAGTTTTGTAACTAGTACCTTTTCTCCCCAAGCAGTGATCGAACCAGCACTGTTGTCAACTTTACTTTGTCTTGCACGACTCCACAGTTGATTAATTCTAGGCACTGTTGAATCAGGTAAACTAATAATATTATTATGTATATACATACTCACCTTCGCTTCACTACCCAAACCAGTCACAGCCATTTCGAGGAAGTAAGCTCACGGCTTAGAATCATGACATTCTCCAACCAAGGGTCATTCCACAGTTTAACAGTGCAAGCAGTATTCACTTTGTATTTAAAAATAGGTAGCGTTATCTCTCTCAGCTTGAAAATACTATGCCATGTCCAGCTGATATTTTGTGGTTGATACATAGTCCAGAAGTCTTTATGTTTAACGACATGTTTCATCGACCACTGAACCCAGACACTTTTATGATCATTAAGATAGCAATCAAGATGCTTGATGAATGCTTCTTTATTCCACTTTACCATATTAACTATACCCATTCCTCCTTTACTGACAGGCTTTTCTAAGACTTTAAACCCAGTTTCTTGCATTGCGAACACCATTGACCTGATAAGCGTTAATCTGCTCGCCTGACTTAATAACCTACTAGTCCAATAGTTAATTCTAGTATCTGGAGAACATTGGCATACATTGACAAGTAGTGATCGTGGCATTTGTTAATGTAAGGCCAAGGTAAGAGTTGGTATCACGATTACACATTAGCCCGATTTTTTCACTTAATTCTTGAATACTGGTATCTGACTATCCTGCAACTTTCATTTCAGATTTTGCAAGATTTATATTTAGTCCCGTCATCTTGTAAAAGCACATCAAAATTTCAAAAATGGTGTTAACTGTAGCAGTGTCAGGGGTACAAAAAATTACCAAGTCGTCAGCGAACATCAATGATGAGATACGAGGGTCAATGCACTTGGGATGCAGGGTGAAACTGCCTTCGTTTATTTTTCTATTCAGCATATGTGTGAGCATTTCTATGATGAAGATGTAAGCAGATAAGGGGTCCTCCCGCCGAATACCCTGCTTACAACTGAAAAACCCAACAGCAGAACTGTTAAATATAATCGAAAACTTAGCTGTAGAGATGCAACAGTAAATCCAGCTAACAAATTGATGTGGGAAGTTTAAGAATCCCATGATTCTAACAATGGAATCCTATTGTAGCATATTAAATGTTTTCATTATATCCAGTTTGAACATAGCACGAGGGGAGACATTACTTTTCGTATATCTGTTAAGCAGTTCATGAGAAAAAAATGCATTATCCAATATATTTCTCCCAGGAAAAAACGCTGCTTGATTAGTAGAAATTATTTTGGGAAGCACGTCTTTGAGCCTCGAAGAAAGGACCTTGGAGATACATCTATATATCGTATTACAGCTTGAGATAGGCCAAAAATCAGTGACTTTTGAGGCATTCTTGATTTTTGGGATGAGCGCAAAGTTGGTATTGTTGAAACACTGATTCATTGTAGCTTTCTTATAGAAACTTCTAGCTGCGTTACACATATCATGTTGAATAATTTGCCAGCATTTGTAGTAGAAGAAATCATTAAAGCTGTTAGGTCCACTAGCAGAATTTCTATTAAGTGAAAACATTTCATATTTAATCTCATCATTAGTAACTTCAGCGCATAGATATTAAAAGTCGGTACTGGATAGCTTGGGTAATATATATGGGTTGATCAATTCAAGGTCGAGTATGAAATTTGCTTTGTTATCCAGTAAGTCAGAAAAATAACTAATAAAAGCATCTTCGACTTCAAGTTGTGTGTTGGCAGTGTTTCCATTCTATCAATTATAGTTACCAAATTTTCCCTGCACTGTTTATGTTTTAGTTAGGTGTGAAAAAAATGTACTGTTGTAGTCTCCCTCTAGTTTCCATTTTAATCTTGTTTTCTGCTTTATCATCGTATCTTCAGCAAGCAATGCTTCATGATGCTGTTTTGTTATGTAGGTTTCCGTATTATAATGCACACCGTTAGAAGGATCCATCATCATACAAGTCTGTACATTTTCAAGTTTGCTCCTCCAAAAAGTACTTCTCTTATTACCATTCCTGAATCTCTCTTTAGCCTTGTTCTTCAGAGAGATTTTGATCTCTTTCAGCTTAACCTACAAAATATACATAAAGTTACCATTAACAGGCTTCTCCCAAACCTCTTTGACAACATCGTAGAAGTAAGGTTCGTTGGCCCAATTATTATTTTTTTAAACTTGAGGCTCCTTTCATGCCCAGTCCATAAAGGTATAGGATTAAAGGGGAGTGGTCAGAGAGTAAAGGTGGGGGATGGTTGCAAGAGAGAGCAGGCCACGCATTAAGAGCAGGGGATTACAAAAGGCATGGTCAATGTGGAAGAAAGTTCGAGGACCAAATCTTTTCTTATTAGCCCATGTAAAAGGTAACCCAGTTCTCTTTATGTTGATAAGATTGTTGGAAAAATGGTTCATCCTTTTAAAGATGAATTATTTAAAAATTGGATAAGTGTGAGGTGACTCATATATGAATAGTCCCACATCATGAGACTATATGAAAGAAAAAGTTTTTATTTGACTTGGTAAAAAAAAAATTGAGATCCAGTTTCTTTGGATCTGAACCGACTTCCTCTACAAGTATTACTACGTTTTTTTTTTTGTTCAACAACTCAGAAAAAATATGATTTTTTATCTCTAGCTCTTCTAATTCTTTCTCCACTATTAAAAATTCTTCAAAACAAAAATCAGAACGAGTAGTTATATTTTATGCGAAAGTGCACATCTGAATTGATTTGTTGTGCAAGCAAATCAATTATTATTCGAGGCTGTTTTATCCTAGAGGTGTCGGTGATAGAGAACGACTGGTTTGCACCTTTGACCAGATCGCCGAATCGTCTTCAAGAAAGCAACCTAGTCCGCGACTCAGCCATTATGTCCCAACAATTTGAAGACGATTGGAAACAATGGCTTCACTATCAAACTCTAAATAAAGTGCCAGTCGAAAGTTGCAACTAAATCAGTAAACGAAGGGAATCTCTGGAATTTGACTAAAATAATTTCAGAAGAGAGAAAGCTTAGCGTCGATAATAGCAACACTCTATCTCCTTTGGTTCTACTAAAATTCCATAGTTTCATTACTTGTAGCATTTGGATCTGACTTTTTGCTCACTTAGGACTGCAAGTTTTTTGAATCCGTTCGAGTGGGAGTCGAGGTTCGTTTGTGGCGACGCTGATCGAAATCCATGATGGCGGATCAGGGAAAAAGTGGTAGTTTGGAGAGGGATACCGAATAGACCCTGAATTCAGCAATTAGGGTAAATTTAGGGGAACAATGAGTGGTGTATGGCTAAAGCCTTTACTCCAATGTTCAAAGGAGTTGTTTAAGCACTAAGATCTGCAGAGAAATATGTGGGTTTGGAGAAGCTCTATGGACTGGGGACCAATTGCGGTTCATTTAAAGCATTTAGATGGCCATATTGAAGAGGTTCCATATTTTGCCTGTCAGCAAATGAATGAGTCGATGTCATTGCACCACCCTGTTATAGCTACTTTGACTACACAAATGCATTAGCGGATTTGATTGTTGGATACGTGGATGTGCCAAAATATTCTGGATTAAAAATGATGGAGCATCCACAATATATTACTGTTAGAAATGAACGTGAAAAGGAAATGCTTAGTCTTGTGGATAATCGACTAGAGATATCTCCTACAATCTGCAGAGGTGACAACCATCTGTAATGGAAACAGTTAAAGCTGATGACCAAGCCAAAGAGCATCCTATCCACTTCAATGCTTTTCGGGAAAAGCTATTAGAGATTGGTTACAATAATGGAGTTCCAATTACGGAAGATTTCTTTGTTGAGAAAATGAGCGTCTGGACTCAAAGTGGCGGCGATCCTCGTAGGGACTCTTGTAATTGAATATCCAAGGATTGTTCATTGAATAATGCTTCATTACGAAAGCTTATTCAAGCATCAGGTTCGTGAGCTGCATTATCTATTGGAAGAGAATGTATCTCGTGGCGAAGGTATGTTTATGAGATTTACAGTATTTAATTAAAGTTTCAATGCACCAACGTGTAGCGCATTTGGTCTACCGTACGTATCACCCTGTCAGAACATGTAAATAAACATTACATGACAAAACCTAGCGTAAAGAATGCTTAGAAAGACCTTGATTTTATGATTTAAGGTCGAGATGAGATTGAGTTCTAAGTAATTATTAGGATTGATAAGTAAAAATGCAGAAAATGATATTTTCAGTCATTATGTTAGTCTCTGAGCTTTCATATATTTTTCTATAAAAAAAATGAATTCTCAAACATATGAACATCTTTAACAATAGTAAGCTCCCACAGCTAGTCAGTACATAATAGAATGGGAATCCGCAAGGAAACCATAAAGGACAGCAGCGACCAACCCAAAAGAATGATTCTGGATGGTTGTTCTATCAACTATAGAAAACCAGATCATATGGCACGAAAGTGTCGGAACAGGCCATGCCTTGCACCGCTGGCAAACCTGACAAAGAAGCCTTTAACGACTATGACTACTGAGATTCACT
This sequence comes from Allium sativum, assembly GCA_030737875.1. Classification (NCBI taxonomy): domain Eukaryota; kingdom Viridiplantae; phylum Streptophyta; class Magnoliopsida; order Asparagales; family Amaryllidaceae; genus Allium; species Allium sativum. The sequence goes on along the minus strand of CM060919.1, from coordinate 654,661,689 downwards.
TTGATTGTGGATCAGAGGGTTGGTGGTTAGACACTAGTGTTTCTCGCCATGTCTGCTATGATCGTGATATATTCACAATATACATGGCTGCTGATGATTAGAAAGTGTTGTTGGGAGATCCTCACACCAATAAAATTGTAGAGATTGGTAATGTGAAAATAAAGCTTACAATTAGAAAGACAATGTTTCTTAAAGTTGTGATGCATTTGACATGTTTGAAACATTAGAAACTGAAATTGAGTAACAAGAAAATTAAGAGAATTCATAGTGATAGAGGAACAGAATATGAATCTAGTTTATTCTGAGTTTTTTTTATAAATTACATGGTATAGTACATGAGAGAGATGCACCATTTTCACTTGAAATGAACGGTAAAGCTGAAAAAAATAGGACCTTTACCGAATTAGTAATTGTCGTTTTATTAAATTTTGGTGCAACAAAACATTGGTGGGGGGATATTTTAATTGACTGCATGCTACGTTCTGAATAGAATCCCCTAATCTAAGAATAAAATTTCACCTTATGAAATTTTATAGAATTATAAATCCAATGTGTCATACCTTAGAACTTGGGGTTGTTTAGCACATGTTCGCATTCCAGACCCTAAGAGAATAAAATTGGCAAGTAGAGCATATGAATTTTATTTATAGGCTATGCTATTAATAGCAAAGCATACCAATTTTATGACCTAAATGCACATAATATAATTGAATCAAATGATGCCGATTTTTATGAAACAAAATTTCCTTTTGAATTAAGGAATAGTGGGGGCACTTCAAGTATGCCTATTAGAATAGAACTTAATAAAAGTTCTGAAACTGAACCTAGATGAAGTAAAAGAGTAAGAACCGTAAAAGATTTTGGTTCGGATTTTTGTGCTTTTACTATAGAGGAGGATCTCTTAAACCTCCAAGAAGCCTTATTTTCTTTAGATGCCGATTTTTGGCAAGAGGCTATAAATGATGAGACGGATTCTCTGGAATCCAATAAGACTTGGCATTTGGTAGATTTACCCCCTGGTTGTAAATCTATAGGCTGTAAATGGGTGCTTAAAAAGAAATTAAAACATGATGGCACTATTGATAAATACAAAGCACGACTAGTAGCTGAAGGTTTTAGACAAAAAGAAAATATAGATTTCTTCGACACTTTTTCACCTGTAACTAGAATAACATCCATTCGGTTATTAATCTCACTTGCTTTTATTTGTTATTTATTAATACACAAAATGGATGTTAAAACCACGTTCTTTAAATGGTGAATTAGAAGAAGAAATTTATATGGACCAGCCTGAAGGATTTGTAGTACATGGTCAAGAACATGAAGTATGCAAATTAGATAAATCATTATATGGTTTAAAACAAGCACCTTAACAATAGCATAAAAATTTGATAACTTAACCATTTCTTATGGTTTTAAAGTTAATAGAAGTGACAAATGCATTTATTGTAAATTTGAAAATGATATTTGCACTGTTATATGCCTGTATGTGAGTGATTTATTAGATCAAACATTCATGCCATAAACACATTCAAATCTTTATGAGTGCCATCTTTGATATGAAAGATCTAGGTGAGGCGAGTGTAATCCTTGATATTAAGATTACTAGGTAAAAAAAGACTTTCTTTTGATCAATCTCATTATATTGAGAAGTTTCTAAAGAAAGATAATTATTTTGACTGTAAATCTGCATGTACACCATATGATCCCAGTGCAAAGATATTTAAGAACACTTGTGAAGGTGTAAGACAGTCAAAGTAAGTGAGCATCATTGGCTGCCTTCGGATGCCACTGATTGTATTAGACCCGACATTGCCTATGTCGTGGGATTATTATGCATGTTTACTAGTAGACCTAGTATAGAGCACTGACATGCTATTGAAAGGGTTATGAGATGCCTTAAACGAGCCATGAACCTTGGATTACATTATGAAAAGTTTCCAGTTGTACTTGAAGGATATTCTTATACCGGCTGAAATAATTTATCTGATGATTCTAAAGGGCCAGTGGCTATATATTTAGCATCGCTGAAGAAGCTGTCTCTTGAAAACCCAAGAAACAGACTATTTTGACTCAGTCTACTATAGAGACTGAGATAATAGCACTAGCCACAGCTAGTTAAGAAGCAAAGAACTAAAGAAATCTGCTATTTGAGATCCCCATAAGGGAAAAACCGACACCAATGGTGTAATCGATTGCGATAGTACCGCGGCTATTGCAAAAAGTATAGAACTATTATTACAACGGTAAAAGAGACAACGTCTTAAGTACAATACTGTAAGAGAACATCACATACATAGTGACGAAAATTTGACGACTATTGAAAGAAGGACAGAACCAATATTACAACGGTAAGAAATGATAGTCGTATGCACAGTATTGTTAGAGAACATCTCATATGAAGTGATGACAATTTGGCAGATCCTTTGACGAAAGGACTGACCAGAAAGAATGTCCTTAATGATTCTAAAAGAATGGGACTATTGCCCAGAGATTGTGGAATCATGCACGATGGTAACCCGACCTAAATGACTGGAGATCCCAAGAACTAGGTTCAATGGGTAAAAACAAGTTGTGTAGTGACAGTGGATGAACATGTTAAGAAGCATGTATTCCTGAAGTGATTAGAGGATGAGTTGATAGAAACTCTTAATGAGATCTATACTCTAATTGGAGTGGAGTACCTACCTTCAAGAGTACTCTTGATAGACTCACCTATGTGAATGGGGAAATGTGGCTGTTTCCTATGGAGTTTTGGGCAAGATTCCTAGAGCGTTCACTAAACTGGGATAGACGTGCATGGCCATTAATGCACGGGCTTATTTGATTGCACTATAGAAAAAGTTGTGTGTGGTCTGATGTCAGGAATAGAGTTCAAGACTACGTGTCACTCTAGTAAAAGCTGAATCTTATTCACTATGCAAAGGTTCAAGTCGGATGACACCTTTGTTTATGTACAATCTTATGCTTTTAGAAACTGCTCGGAAAATAATTTTAAAAATTCAAGTGGGGGATTGTTGGAAAATGGTTCATTTTTTAAAGATGAATTATTTAAAAATTGGATAAGTGTAACACCCCACACCCGCTAGGGTCACTCACTAAGGGAATGCCATAGCATCGGTGGAGCATTTTAGTGAATATAGAACAGAAAAATTACAACAAGACAGATATAAATAGTACTTGAAATTCTAAAACATCATCTCATAACAGCGGAAATAAACATGTCTGGTTACATCATAAAACCATGATAAAAGTCAAGTACAACATCTGTCAAAATAAAGAAGTACATAATCCCACTCTCATATACAATAGCCATAAGAAAAGAAAAGATAACTGGATAACTGGAGCTTTACATCTACCCAAGCTCCTCAAGACTGGAAACAGAAATCCGATCAAGCTCTACTACCGCTAGGATCCACCGTAGGACCTGAGGGTTGGGAAAAAGATAAAAACAACGGGGTCAGACATAAGTCTGAGTGAGTCCTATAACTTTAACAATACAATCATTAAAGTAACCAGAGAAGACATAAACTTGACCTACGGTAATATCTGGGGATGAATGGCTACACTAAGCAGCTTGGTAGACTTAGAATAAACTAAGATAACCGTCAGGACGCATCTACCCACCCAAGGATAATTACTAACTGCACCACACCAGTCATTCCTACTTAAGGTTGATCCCTTCTAAGGACTTAGAAAATTTCCCCAGTAGTTCCATGTACCCCTAGCCCACTACATAGGTGCCGTCTGCCCCTATCTCTACTAGGTGTACCCAGTAATTCTTACCCAGTAGTTTCGTGTACCCCTACATAGGTGCCGTCTGCCCCTATCTTCATTAGGTGTACCCACTACTCCCAAGCGATCGGCTCCCTACCGTAGATACCCGTGCTGGTCCCACAGTGGGGTGTATCACTCCCCTAAAGTGGCTACCCAATACTAACGGTGCACGGCTTTATATCTACACGATGCAACAACGGCTTATCTACCAGCCCGGGCCCACACACGCATATGAAGCCCGTTGGACTTGCGTTGCCACCGCTAACCCGTTTTGGCCTCTTATAATCAAGCCCAATATGCGTGTCCCGTCACTCGACTTGGGTCGAGCCCACAAAGATACGTTTGGGATATTGGTTGAAATGGGCCCCCACAAGCTACCCACTTAAGCTTGTCAAATATCTAGTGTATCCCACTTAACCCTTTAATCATGTTTAATTACATGTTTCCACTTGGTTAAGTATTCTAATCGTATTTTCTATTGCCACCCAAGGCAACCCACTAGATTCCACATGCCACCCAAGGCAACCATTAAATTTCCACATGCCACCCAAGGCACCCACTTAACCCCTCATGTCCCACTACATGCTATTATGGTTAAGTGTTTCTTAATTAATTAAGACCGTGATCTTCCATAAAGACCTCCCACATTAGACTGGCTGTTATGACCGCCTGGTTAAGCCGGTAGAAACCGGGCAGTCTTACGTCATAACAGAGTCTAACCTCGTGTCTTTACCTTAATCACGTATTTAATTTATGGCTAAGACCTCTCACATTGGGCTGACATTTGTAGCAACTGGTTAAGCCGGTCGGGTCCGGGCAGTTTTACACTACAAATGAGTCCAACCTCGTGTCTTAGTCGATTAATTACACCTAATTAATCACCCCCATATTAATTATCCCTAATTAATATCAAGTTTTCCATAACATGGGTAGACCTAACTCAATAGGTAAATTCCCATGGGGTAGACCTAACTCAATAGGTAAATTCCCACTTATGGTAATTTATTTTTATTTTTATGGTATGCTTAATCATACCCAATCATTCATTTATTAACATATTTACCAATCCCATCGTTCCCCACGTAAATCGTTCTCGTTACATGACATAATAAGGGGAAGATCATCACAAATATCATGGGTTTAACATACAACTTTGTCATGGGTTAAGAGGATGTCAACTTGCATATATGAGCATATTAACCCAACTACATATAACCCAAACTTGCATATTATCATACACATGATTTGCATAACATGTTGCATATGAGCTTGCATATTATCATACACATATCTTGCATAACATGTTAAACTTGCATATAGGCATTCTCAATCTTGCATAACATGTTAAACATGCATTTAAGCATACACATAACTTGCATAAGCATTCACATACTTGCATAAGCATCCACATACTTGCATAAGCATTCACATACTTGCATAACTTGCATATCATGTCATTTAAGCATATACATATCTTGCATAAGTATTCATATACTCGCATAAGCATGCATAACTTGCATATCACATAAATCTTGCATTTAAACATATACATGACTTGCATAAGCATCCATACACTTGCATAAGTATGCATAACTTGCATATCACTTTCAACTTGCATTTAGACATATACTTAACTTGCATATCACTTTCAACTTGCATTTAAACATATACTTAACTTGCATATCTCACTTTGCTAAACATGCATAATTCCACTTATTAAATATGCATATATCAACTTGTTAAACATGCATAAATCAACTTATTAAGCATGCATAAACCAAGTTATCACATATGCATAATCATAGAACAACATAGAGTAACATATCATCATACATGATTCAAACTCACAAATCCGCATTTAAGACCATAAGTCTCATTACACCCATTCTACTTACTTTAACAATTGATGTTAAAGTGATAGAAACTCACCAAACTTAAGATTAGCAACCTTATGAAGTAGAATTAGTTGCAACTATGAAGATAATGATGATTAGAGAATGATTTGAGAGGGATTAGCTTGCAACTTCCTTCATGAACTAGTGGAGGCCATGCTCAAATTTCAATTTGCCATAGTTTAGTTACAAGACTTAATTATGAATGAATTAGGGTAGGGTTATGGTCTTATTTATAGGATTAGGTGAGTGTTTTAGGCCCTTAGATTAACCCTAGATTAGATTAGGACCCTTAGATTTAGGAAATCTCTAGAACCAGCCCTCCTAGCCAGCCTGAAACCCAACCTGGTGCAACCTGGTGCACCCAGGTTCACAGAACGGCGCCACCCGGTCGACAGGCAAGTCGACAGGCATGTCGACACCCCTGTCGACAGGCCTGTCGACACCCCTGTCGACATGGGCTGGGCGGGAAGCTTCCCGCCTGACCCCGCCTGGCCCATTCCAAATCTGAATATTTTAAATTTTTAAATCTGTTTTAGTTTTGAATTTTCTGCAAACTTCATCGGGCCATAACTGGGCCATACGGACTCCGATTTTCGAAAACTCGGACTCTATTTCGCGTATTTTTCCGAGACGAACGTAATGACGCAGCCCGTTTCCCCTAATTCCCACATCTGAGATTATTTATCCTGTAATTAGTGAATTTTAGTATTAACTAAAATTCGGGGTGTTACATTCTCCCCTCCTTAAAGGATTTCGTCCCCGAAATCTCTAAGCTAAGGAGAATGCCTATCCTATCATCCAAACAACCATCTACTCAAACCATCAACCACGGGCATCCATTGTCCTTAGAATAATTTCTAATGATGTATGAGCATATGCAAAGAGTGTGTGTATATGTTCCCTATCTAATGTATGAACATATGCAAACCATGATAGTGCCATGCATCCATTATGTATGCGAGAGAACCCTATCGACACATACAATATCTACATGAGTGCACAATCAATCACCAAAATGCATCATCCATGTGATAACACATCCATTATTCATCCATAAATATCTTCCTACACACAATTTTATGCAATATGCAATATGAAGTGACTGAGCCGATCTAGTGCCTAGAGTGTGTATATATGCATCCACGAGCAACCACTAGCAAACACTTTCATCCACTTGCATCCATCAACCATAACATGTCTCAAACACATGTTTCAACCATAGGTTTACCCTAACTAAAGGTCAAAGGTACTAACGAGAGGACATACCAAAGATAAGATAAGTACTAGACAAGCGATAAAGGAGAAAGTAAAGACATACCCTCAAAAAGAAATGGGTACAATGAACGCATCTTCGCTTCCGTCTCCCAAGTCGCGTTGCTCTCATCTTCTCCCCATTGCACTTTGACTAGCTGAACCTCTCGATTCCTCAATTTCCTAGTCTCTGACCCAAGGATACGAGTAGGAGCTCGTCGAATCGTCGCCTCACGCTCAACCTCTACATCTCTAAGCAAGCTTGGCTCTACCACCTCTGCGGTCTCATGTAAGCACTTCCTCAGATGTGACACATGGAATACATCATGAACACCACTAAGTCTGTCGGGCAACTCCACCCTATATGCCATCCGTCCAATCCTTTCCTTAATAGGAAATGGCCCAACAAACCTCGGTGCTAACTTCCCAACGGATCCGAAGCGAACAACATTTCTCAACGGAGATACCTTGACAAAAACCATATCCCCAACCTCAAATTCAAGATCCGTCCTTCTCTTGTCCGCATAAGATTTTTGCCTATCCTGCGCTGCTTTCATCCTTCTTCGAATCAAGTCAATCTTCTCAGAAGTCTCCCTAACCATATCAGGCCCAAGCAAGATCTTATCCGTAGACTCCCACCAACATGTAGGTGATCGACAAGGCCTTCCATAGAGAGCTTCGAAAGGAGCCATACCAATACTGGACTGAAAGCTGTTATTATATGCGAACTCCACCAGTGGAAGATGCTCTTCCCATGTACCTCCAAAATCTAAGATACAAAGCCTCAAAAGGTCTTCTAGAACACGATTCACCCTCTCAGTCTGGCCGTCTGTCTGAGGATGATATGCGGTGCTCAGACACAATTGAGTCCCCACTGCTTCTTGCAAACTTCTCCAGAACTCGCTAGTGAAGATAGGATCTCGATCACTTACTATGCTAGAGGGTACCCCATGTAATCGAACTATCTCTCGAAGATATACTGAAGCTAGCCATGGAGCAGTCCTCTTGCTCTTCACAGGTATGAAATGGGCGCTCTTAGTAAGTCTATCTACCACCACCCAGATTCCTGTATTACCCTTCCTCGACCTGGGTAACCCGTCAATAAAATCCATCGAGACGCTATCCCACTTCCATTGCGGAACCTCTAATGGGTGAAGCAACCCACCTGGTTTCCTTTGCTCCGCCTTCACTTGCTGACATACCAAGCATCGAGCTACATATTCGGCCACATCTTTCTTCATACCGGCCCAGAAGAAAACCCTTTTCATATCTTGGTACATCTTATCCCCACCGGGATGAATGGTCATCCTAGAACGGTGTGCATCATCAAGAATAACCTTCCTCAACCCTTCATCTAGCGGTACACAAAGTCTACCGTCTCTGCGCAAGCACCCTCTATCGTCTAGGGTGTACCTACTCAAATGGCTGGACGACTCCCCCCTTATGAGCTTCTCTATCAACTCAACCAACTGTGGGTCGTCCCTCTGTGCTTCTCCAATCCGCCCCAAAAGAGTAGGTCTAACTTCCAAAGAAGCTAGCAAACCGGGTACATAGTCAACGGAAGGTCTAAAATCAAACATCGAGATAAACTCCAAGCTTCGTCGTTCCACGAACAATGGACTCAAGGACAACCTCTTCCTACTCAAGGCGTCCGCCACCACGTTACCCTTGCCAGGGGTATACGCTATCTCGAAATCATAAGATGCTAAGAACTCCATCCACCTTTGCTGTCTTAAGTTTAAATCTTTCTGAGAGAATAAGTACTTCAATGATTTATGGTCAGTGAACAACTCGAATCTCTCACCAAGAAGATAATGGCGCCAAATCTTAAGCGCAAAAACAATAGCGGCCAGCTCTAGATCATGGGTAGGGTAATTTTTCTCATGTGCCCTCAACTGCCTTCCACCATAGGCTATTACCCTCCCTTCTTGCATTAAGACTGCGCCAAGTCCTGTCCCACAGGCATCGGTATAGACAACAAATGGCTTGCTCCCATCTGGCAACACTAAAACTGGAGCCGTGGTTAAAGCTCTCTTTAACCGTCGGAACGCATCATCACAATCTACGTCCCATGTGAAAACAAGATTCTTCTTTGTTAAGCGGGTTAATGGGGCTGATATCTTCGTGAAGTCTTTGATAAACTTCCTATAATAACCCGCCAACCCCAAGAAACTTCTTACTTCGGTAGCATTCTTCGGAACCTTCCAATCCTGAATTGATACTACCTTCGCGGGATCCACAGCTATCCCTTCCTTGGAGACCACGTGCCCCAAGAACCGTACTTCCTTCCTCCAGAAGTGACATTTAGAGAATTTAGCCTTAAGGCTATGTGCTCGAAGAGTCTTCAATACTTCCCCAAGATGTAGGGCATGCTCTTCTTCACTCTTAGAAAACACTAAGATATCATCCACAAAGACCACCACAAATTTATTAAGGAACTCCCTGAACACCCTACTCATCAAATCAACAAAGTAGGCGGGGGCGTTCGTCAACCCAAATGGCATCACCAGCCACTCATAGAAACCATCCGGAGTCCTAAAGGCAGTCTTGTCTATGCTATCCTCAGCCACCCTCAACTGATGAAACCCCGTGGCTAAGTCCAACTGAGAAAATACTGAAGCGCCAGCCAACTGATCGAAAAGATCATCAATCCTCGGCAATGGGTGTCTATTCTTCTTTGTGAGCTTGTTGAGTTCTCTATAGTCTACACAAAGTCTGAGGGACCCATCCGCCTTCGTAGCAAATACTACTGGAGCACCCCACTCCGATATGCTCCGTCTTATGAACCCCTTCTCAAGTAACTCCCCTACTTGCTTATGGAGTTCCCTCCTCTCACGAGGAGCCATGTGGCGCACTGGTAAAGATACCGGTTTAGCATTATCCACCAAATATATTCGGAAGTCAATCTCCCGCTTCGGTGGTAAGCCCTTCACCTCCTCAAACACATCCGGATATTCCCGGACCACTCTCACAGATTGCAAACTCTCAACCGAAGCGTCAAGCGATTCAAGATAACTTAGCATAACAGAGTCCCTGGGGTTACAAGAAATCTCGAGAGTGTTACCCAAGCGGGTCATGAGCCTAACAACTCTCCTTTCGCAATCAAGAACGGCACCATTACTGGATAACCAGTCCATGCCCAAAATCAACCCATAGCCCATGAAGCCCAACACAAAAGCATCACATCTAAACTCAATGCTAAGTATAGAAATCTTCAAACCCAAACATATCATGGATAAATAAGTGGAGCCCCCAATTGGGTTTGAAACAACCAAGGGATCATCTACCAGACTGGTGTCTAGGTGCAGTGACTCAACTAATGATGATGAAATAAACGAATGCGATGCGCCTGAATCAAACAATGTACGGACAGGATGGTCAAATAGAAAAACCAGACTTTCAACGGAAATAGTTCTACCTCTCTCCTGAATCGGTGGAACCGCGAGAGCCTGTACTTGCCCCCTAGCCTGACTCGGTGCCATCAGAGCTTGCACCTGTCCTCCTGAGGTAGATCCCGTCCTTTGCCCTTTCTTAGGGCAATCCTTCACTAAGTGCCCTGCTTCGCCACAGTGGAAGCAACCGGTCTTCTTCTTCTTGCGACAATCCTTGCTTAGGTGGCCAGGTGTCCCACAATTGAAACACTTCTTCTTCTTGCCCTTGCCACCGTTGCCTTTCCCACCTTTGCTTTGCTGTTGTTGAGGTCTCTTTTGATCTCCCTTCTTCTCGGGTGCCTTATTAGCATTAGGACCCTTCTCTTCCTCAAACATGAGTGCCATGTCAACTAGCTTCTCAAAGGTGGCCCCCATAGGGATGTGAGTCATAGCCAACCCATGCATCGGTTCATTTAAGCCTTTCACGAACCTCAAAGCCTTCTTCTCCGGTGTATTCACCATGTCTAGGCCAAACCTTGCCAATTGATTAAACTTGTTAACATATTCCTTCACCGAAAGATTTCCTTGCTTTAGAGTCAAGAATCTTTCCATATACAAGTTTTCCTCCGCCCTTGAGAGAAACTTTGCCACAAATCTTTGCTTAAAATCCGCCCAAGAGTCAACGGGGCGTTCTCCATTAGTAACCTCCCACCAGAATGAGGCCTCTCCCTTCATTAACCAAGCAGCCAACTTGACTTTCTTCCCTTCTTCCATCTCGAAGATATCTATCAACTCTTCCACCTCCTTAAGCCAATCTCTAGCCTCCACAAAGGTTTCAGATCCTTGAAAAGGTTTCCCTCCCATAGCCTTAAATTCCTTGCAAGTCTTAGCAAAAGTATCCGTGCGAGGAGGAGGGGGAGGAAAAAGATCGGGTGCTACGGTTGGTGGAGGAATATTCGCTGGACCCGCAGTGGTGGCCCTAGCCTCCATCAATCTCCTATACCATACTGGTACCGTCACACCCTCCGGAAAGTTAAGATCCTCAGCCATGCTGAAACGAAAAAGGAAAGATTCAAAACGGAGAATTCGAAGGATATAGATATGGCTATTGGGGATTATGCTTTTCTTTCAAAAACTTTTCTCTTAAAAGACATGTTTTTGAAAATATCTTTTCCAAAAATGTTTTAGAAAAATAGTTTTCTAAAAATTTTATCTGCTCCGGTAACCTTTGCTCTGATACCACGTGTAACACCCCACACCCGCTAGGGTCACTCACTAAGGGAATGCCATAGCATCGGTGGAGCATTTTAGTGAATATAGAACAGAAAAATTACAACAAGACAGATATAAATAGTACTTGAAATTCTAAAACATCATCTCATAACAGCGAAAATAAACATGTCTGGTTACATCATAAAACCATGATAAAAGTCAAGTACAACATCTGTCAAAATAAAGAAGTACATAATCCCACTCTCATATACAATAGCCATAAGAAAAGAAAAGATAACTGGATAACTGGAGCTTTACATCTACCCAAGCTCCTCAAGACTGGAAACAGAAATCCGATCAAGCTCTACTACCGCTAGGATCCACCGTAGGACCTGAGGGTTGGGAAAAAGATAAAAACAACGGGGTCAGACATAAGTCTGAGTGAGTCCTATAACTTTAACAATACAATCATTAAAGTAACCAGAGAAGACATAAACTTGACCTACGGTAATATCTGGGGATGAATGGCTACACTAAGCAGCTTGGTAGACTTAGAATAAACTAAGATAACCGTCAGGACGCATCTACCCACCCAAGGATAATTACTAACTGCACCACACCAGTCATTCCTACTTAAGGTTGATCCCTTCTAAGGACTTAGAAAATTTCCCCAGTAGTTCCATGTACCCCTAGCCCACTACATAGGTGCCGTCTGCCCCTATCTCTACTAGGTGTACCCAGTAATTCTTACCCAGTAGTTTCGTGTACCTCTACATAGGTGTCGTCTGCCCCTATCTTCATTAGGTGTACCCACTACTCCCAAGCGATCGGCTCCCTACCGTAGATACCCGTGCTGGTCCCACAGTGGGGTGTATCACTCCCCTAAAGTGGCTACCCAATACTAACGGTGCACGGCTTTATATCTACACGATGCAACAACGGCTTATCTACCAGCCCGGGCCCACACACGCATATGAAGCCCGTTGGACTTGCGTTGCCACCGCTAACCCGTTTTGGCCTCTTATAATCAAGCCCAATATGCGTGTCCCGTCACTCGACTTGGGTCGAGCCCACAAAGATACGTTTGGGATATTGGTTGAAATGGGCCCCCACAAGCTACCCACTTAAGCTTGTCAAATATCTAGTGTATCCCACTTAACCCTTTAATCATGTTTAATTACATGTTTCCACTTGGTTAAGTATTCTAATCGTATTTTCTATTGCCACCCAAGGCAACCCACTAGATTCCACATGCCACCCAAGGCAACCATTAAATTTCCACATGCCACCCAAGGCACCCACTTAACCCCTCATGTCCCACTACATGCTATTATGGTTAAGTGTTTCTTAATTAATTAAGACCGTGATCTTCCTTAAAGACCTCCCACATTAGACTGGCTGTTATGACCGCCTGGTTAAGCCGGTAGAAACCGGGCAGTCTTACGTCATAACAGAGTCTAACCTCGTGTCTTTACCTTAATCACGTATTTAATTTATGGCTAAGACCTCTCACATTGGGCTGACATTTGTAGCAACTGGTTAAGCCGGTCGGGTCCGGGCAGTTTTACACTACAAATGAGTCCAACCTCGTGTCTTAGTCGATTAATTACACCTAATTAATCACCCCCATATTAATTATCCCTAATTAATATCAAGTTTTCCATAACATGGGTAGACCTAACTCAATAGGTAAATTCCCATGGGGTAGACCTAACTCAATAGGTAAATTCCCACTTATGGTAATTTATTTTTATTTTTATGGTATGCTTAATCATACCCAATCATTCATTTATTAACATATTTACCAATCCCATCGTTCCCCACGTAAATCGTTCTCGTTACATGACATAATAAGGGGAAGATCATCACAAATATCATGGGTTTAACATACAACTTTGTCATGGGTTAAGAGGATGTCAACTTGCATATATGAGCATATTAACCCAACTACATATAACCCAAACTTGCATATTATCATACACATGATTTGCATAACATGTTGCATATGAGCTTGCATATTATCATACACATATCTTGCATAACATGTTAAACTTGCATATAGGCATTCTCAATCTTGCATAACATGTTAAACATGCATTTAAGCATACACATAACTTGCATAAGCATTCACATACTTGCATAAGCATCCACATACTTGCATAAGCATTCACATACTTGCATAACTTGCATATCATGTCATTTAAGCATATACATATCTTGCATAAGTATTCATATACTCGCATAAGCATGCATAACTTGCATATCACATAAATCTTGCATTTAAACATATACATGACTTGCATAAGCATCCATACACTTGCATAAGTATGCATAACTTGCATATCACTTTCAACTTGCATTTAGACATATACTTAACTTGCATATCACTTTCAACTTGCATTTAAACATATACTTAACTTGCATATCTCACTTTGCTAAACATGCATAATTCCACTTATTAAATATGCATATATCAACTTGTTAAACATGCATAAATCAACTTATTAAGCATGCATAAACCAAGTTATCACATATGCATAATCATAGAACAACATAGAGTAACATATCATCATACATGATTCAAACTCACAAATCCGCATTTAAGACCATAAGTCTCATTACACCCATTCTACTTACTTTAACAATTGATGTTAAAGTGATAGAAACTCACCAAACTTAAGATTAGCAACCTTATGAAGTAGAATTAGTTGCAACTATGAAGATAATGATGATTAGAGAATGATTTGAGAGGGATTAGCTTGCAACTTCCTTCATGAACTAGTGGAGGCCATGCTCAAATTTCAATTTGCCATAGTTTAGTTACAAGACTTAATTATGAATGAATTAGGGTAGGGTTATGGTCTTATTTATAGGATTAGGTGAGTGTTTTAGGCCCTTAGATTAACCCTAGATTAGATTAGGACCCTTAGATTTAGGAAATCTCTAGAACCAGCCCTCCTAGCCAGCCTGAAACCCAACCTGGTGCAACCTGGTGCACCCAGGTTCACAGAACGGCGCCACCCTGTCGACAGGCAAGTCGACAGGCATGTCGACACCCCTGTCGACAGGCCTGTCGACAGCCCTGTCGACATGGGCTGGGCGGGAAGCTTCCCGCCTGACCCCGCCTGGCCCATTCCAAATCTGAATATTTTAAATTTTTAAATCTGTTTTAGTTTTGAATTTTCTGCAAACTTCATCGGGCCATAACTGGGCCATACGGACTCCGATTTTCGAAAACTCGGACTCTATTTCGCGTATATTTCCGAGACGAACGTAATGACGCAGCCCGTTTCCCCTAATTCCCACATCTGAGATTATTTATCCTGTGATTAGTGAATTTTAGTATTAACTAAAATTCGGGGTGTTACAATAAGTGTGAGGTGACTCATATATGAGTAGTCCCACATCATGAGACTTTATGAAAGAACAAGTTTTTATTTGACTTGGTAAAAAAAATTGAGATCCAATTTCTTTGGATCTGAACCGACTTCCTCTACAAGTATTACCACGTTTATTTTTTTTTGTTCAACAACTCAGAAAAAATACGATTTTTTTATCTCTATCTCTTCTTCTTTCTCCACTAGTAAAAATTCTTCAAAACAAAAATCAGAACGAGCAGTTATATTTTATGCGAAAGTGCACATCTGAATTGATTTGTTGTGCAAGCAAATCAATTATTATTCGAGGCTGTTTTATCCTAGAGGCGTCGTTGATAGAGAACGACTGGTTTGCACCTTTGACCAGATCGCCGAATCGTCTTCAAGAAAGCGACCTAGTCCACGACTCAGCCATTATTTCCCAACAAAGATCAACATCTACAATGGTACTCTTTAATAGTTGAATTTCCGCATGGGATAACGGATTGTCACCATGTCTTTGGGAGACATAAAAGCAACAACTGAAGTCTCCAAAACAATTCAGGGGTGTTAGATTGGCTGAGGGAAGGGAGCTTGTCGAGAAGGATTTGTCTGGTTAAGGTTGCGTTTGCAGCATACACAAAGGTTAATTGGAAAGGAGTAAAGTCATTGTGAAAGTCAGGTTGATAATGGATCATTTGAGAAGTGGTATAGATTGGGTTGATGGTGATCAATGTTGGGTTAAAGAGGACCATAATTCTGTTATATGGTGCTCCAGTTAGATTGTGCAAAAGTTCCAAGAGGGATTTTGTAACAACCCGAAAATCTGGGCCAGTTTAAAATTTTTATTTTGGCAATTTTAGCGAATTTTGATTATTTAAAATAGATTATTTTAAATAATATCGACGAGAAATTTATTCTGAATATAATTCGAACGTATATATTCGTTTGAATCGTCGTTGGAATATAAATATTTATTTATATTTATAAAAGGAATTGAAAATGGCGCGGTAGTTCGATAATTCGATTTCAAACTTCAATTAAACATACCGGGTGCAAAACAATCCGGATTTTAGTGAAACCAAAAACATTAGGATCTAATTGATAATATATTTCCAAAGAATCCGAAAAATCGAAATTTCATAACGGGAATCAAAAGATATGTCCAGTTGAAAATTCTGAATAGTCGCTATAGAATTCAGGCCCTTAAAAATGAAAATTTTGCAAGCGACCTCGGATTTCGACGAAACCACTTTTGTTGGATCTGTGATGTCAAATTATTGCTAGGTTTCAAATTTCATAATTTTTCGAATCAATATGTGAGCGTGGCAAAGGAAAACGCGGTTGACCAGTTTCAGTTGATTTTAATCAACTGGAAAATGGCCATTTTTCAAACGGTCTCAGAATTCGATGAAACTAGTTTTGTTAGGACCGTATCGTCAATACGAAGCTAGGAATAATTTTTCTGTAATTTTCGGGATCCGTATGTAACCCCGGTAAATTGAAATGCGCGTTCAAATTCAAAATATAAAGGATTTATATTTTGATTTTGACAGAAACTGACCGAAACAGCTGAATTGGCTCGAGTGGCATATCCCATTGGGTTCGGAATGGGGGTAATTAGTTATAAACGACAGTCGGTGGATTTCGTTTAGTGGTCAAATACAAAGTCAACTTTTTGGAATTTAAAATAGAATTAAATATATTTATATATATTGGCCAACACCCCCCTTTTCCCCTTTCCACCGATTAAACCAATTTCAGATCTAAAAAAAAATGACGAGCACAGACCGACCGCGGCGCCACCAGAGTTCACCGTCGCTCCTCCCTAGATGCGCCGGACACCACCCACCGCTCCTCTCTTCCCCCTTCGATCTGCCGACGCCCCTCCTCTCGATTCAAGGCGCGAGCCCCCTTTTTGTTGCGCGAACCCTCCAGGCCCCAAACCGAAGCCACGTACCCCCCCTTGCGCCACCCTCGCGAGCACTGTTCACCGCCGCCATCCCCTTTGCAGTCCGACGCCGTCTCAGCCCTCCATCCCTTCCTGAAGTGCATCAGACCCCCCCCCTTCTAACTCGGAAAAAGGTGAGTTTTTAATGTTTTATTTTAATTTAAAAACTGATTTTTGTTATATTTAAAAACTGATTTTTGTTATATATAAAAACTGATTTTAGTTATATATAAAAACTGATTTTATTTTATGTTATAAAAGCAATGATTTTTATTTAGAAATCTTTAAATTAGAAAAGGTAAAATCTTTAAATTTGAAAAGGCGAGATTTTTATATATTGAATAGCATAGTAAAAATTCGATTTTTATATATTGAATAGCATGGTAAAAATTCGATTTTTATATATTGAATAGCATAGTAAAAATTCGATTTTTATATATTGAATAGCATAGTAAAAATTCGATTTTTATATATTGAATAGCATAGTAAAAATTCGATTTTTATATATTGAATAGCATAGTTAAAATTTGATTTTTATATATTGAATAGCATAGTAAAAATTCGGTTTTTACATATGTAGTGGCTACGGGCAACGAAAGTGATAAGAGACGAGAACAGTGAAGATTTCCTGCATTAGAAGTGTCGTGGAGTTAGGATAGCTATTGGTGAGAACTTCTCACTCTTCAATTTCTTTTTCTAGTTATATATATACTAGGATGCAGACGGTGTTTAGTAGCACCCGACACCCGTCATCCACAGACCATGGATGGCTTGTTTGTTTAATTGTTTGGTTGTGTAGTTGGTTAGATTATTTGGTTTGAATTGAATTGTTTGGTGAAATGAAATTGATTGGATTGATGTGTGAATGGCGTGGGCATTCACTAGACCGGGGATAAGGCTAGGCCTTGTCCCGTTTCTAGTATCGTGCCGTTATGCCGCCGAAATTTTCTAAAAATAAGTTAGAAGAATAAAGATTACATTTTATTTAATAAATGAACCGAATAGAATATTCATAGGTTGAATAAAATAGTTAGATCGTTAAAAATATAATTTTTAACGGGAATGTGAATAAATAAATATTCATTTACAAACCGGACGGTTTGTTTATGTACACCTATTTGAAGGACATTGATTGGGACGATAAATTTTACACATCGCCCAACTGCACAAATAAAAATCTGTGTTTGATTGCTTGAAATCCCACACGGGTATTGGGATGATATTTGACGTACACTAATCCCGATTGTTTAGTTGTATGTCGATCGATTGATTGACAGGCTGTTATAAGCGTGGAATATTTATATTTGATGCTTATACAGTGTAGAATGCACTTTGGATGATGGTTGATTATTCATCGTTGTTGATATATACATGTGTTGTAGAAAATTCATATAATTTACATTATATGATAATTGATTGGGCCTCATTCCAGTTTTAAAATAGAAATATTTGAAATAGAATATTTGAAAATAGGAATATATGAAGCCGTATTGATTAGATTGACGCCATTTTGACGTGAACGACATTTATATCGATTTTATTCATTTTATAATGAATATCGAAAGTGATTTCAAAATCTGATATTTTGAAAAGAATTGAATATAAATAAATTCGAATTGAAATTGAATATAAATGAATTAGAATTGTAATTGAGTTGAAATGAATTCGAATTGAAATTGAATTGAATTGAAAACGAACTGAAATTGAATTAGAAATCAATTTGAATTGAAATCAATTTGAAATGAATTTAAAATGAATTTAAATTGGAATATTCAGTTTTGATTTGAAATTGAATATGAAGTTGAAACCGTTTTGAAAATGAATTTAAAATCGATTTATAAAGCACGTTTTGAATTGAAATCGACGAAGTATATATTATATATAATATAATGGCCTGAATAGAACGCGCCGCGCCGCGGCAGTTCGCGAATTTCGACCATTGACTTCGAACGGATATTACGGGAGATCCGACCGTCGGATTCTCCTAAAACTGGAACCGTTGGGTTCGTATCGAAAAGAGCTTTCTAGCGAATATTAGAAATTAGAAATCTAACGGTTGGATTTGGAATTATGTCCCAATCAAATTCGAAAAAGGTCGCTGTAAGTGCAGTTCGATGGCCGTTGATGGAAATCGACTGTACAGGCCTTGATAAAATTATTAAAAATAGTAATAATTTGTGTAAAATCATAAGAAATGATTTAGAAAGAATTGGGATAAAAAACTCCATATTTGAAAAGATAAAAATAGATTTTTATCGGAATGAACTAGTTTTGAACTAGAATTATAATTCTATTTATTTTTAAATAAATAAATCAAATTTGAAATGGTTTTGAAAATAACCAGAATTTCCAATAATTATGTTGGAATGGATCTGAATCGAAATTGTCTTTGGATTATTTCGATGTTGGATTTCGTGATGATACAGATATTGTTATGGGAATTTGAAAGATATAGATATATATATATATCATTATTTCCCATACGATATCTGTTGGTCGAAGAATTTGATATTGAATATAAGCCGATATATCTTCTATTCAGAGCCTTGTATTTAATATCAAATGTGATTTGGGTTTGTCGTGAATGGTGTCTTGACTAACACTGTTCTTGAACCCAATTGGAAAAAGATTAGATCTTTTTATTTGGATTTAATGAAGTGTACCAATTAAATAATATTTAATTGAATTGATATTGATTTTTGGGTTTATCGTGGACAGTGTTTTAAATAACACTCGTTCTTTAACCCGATAATTAATGGAATGTGGTTTTGGGTTTATCGTGAACCGTGTTTTAAATGAC
Source organism: Allium sativum (assembly GCA_030737875.1). Lineage (NCBI taxonomy): Eukaryota > Viridiplantae > Streptophyta > Magnoliopsida > Asparagales > Amaryllidaceae > Allium > Allium sativum. The sequence goes on along the minus strand of CM060919.1, from coordinate 654,642,076 downwards.
ACTGATTCTTCAACCCAGTCAAAGATTAAAACTAAGTGGATTTTTAATGAATCTTTAATTAGATTGAAAAGATCGAGAATGGAGTATCACCAGTTTTGCTCCAGGCAATAGTTAAAACTTTAGTTAGATTTGAACGTAAAATGGTAATTGAATTTACCGATAACACCGTGGTGTTAGATGATTGGGAAACTAAAACAAATGATTACTTCGGTAAGGTTCGTTAATCTCGACTAGTTGAATCGAAATTCAAAAGGAGATTAGAGAATAAATTCAAGGAATTTATCTTGGATAAAATTAATGGGAACCTTTCCCTATGAATGTGAAATTCAGAAACTACCTGTCGGTTAGCCAAGCAGAATGGTTTTCTGGATATTGATCTGATGTTGGTTTCGGCCTTCGGGGTTAATATTTGGGGAATTATTCTCTTGTTAATTTATGGTTAGTGACTGATGAATTGGAATGAGGCGTATGTTGTGTTTGTGTAACACTTTTATAATATATACGTGAGTTATTCAGAAAGACCGGGTTTATCCCATTCTGAATAACTGATACGACGATAAGTCGAAGATGAAGACGGTGGTTGAAGACCGGAGGTCTTCACATCGTTTGGGTGATTACTGATGATCTTGATTGGGCTGTACACCCAAGAAGATGGAAACAGTTGGTGATCGTCCAGACGTACTTGGAGATCGATGGATATGTGGGGTACTAGGTGCCTCTGGTTTCGTTCAGACCCAGAGCGAACTTGTAAATGGACTGTGTGTCTGACATTGGATTTTAGTCCGTGTGATTGATCTCTATTAAATATATATCTGTTTGGCGGCGGAGAATTTATTCTCTTGCTTAACGCCCTTCTCTGAGACGTACGAGCTCAGGGGTTATATATTGATGGATATCAAACGCATGGAGTGAATTGCCTGTGTGGCATGCCTAAGTGGCAATTGATCGAGGCTTATGTTGAAAAGCAAAGTCTTGTGGTGATGATCAAAGCATAGCATGTGTGGCACAGCTTTGTGTAACGTGAATTCGCGAGCCTCGCACCCCGGTTGTGAACCAGAAACGGGAGAGGACATCAGGGAGGGCATGCGTTTCCTTCTAGCTAGGGTGGTGTCAGTGACCTACCAGCCCTGACATTTATATACTTTTCACCTGTGTGGTTGTTGCTGTTGCGAGGCGCCTCGGTTTGATCGGACGATCCGGGTCCGATGGAGTCATTTTTTGGCTCATTGACGCCCCAAAGGGCGGGGAGATGTATTGTTCAGGCATAATAATCCACATCGGTGGACCGGCCCTGACGATCCAAGGGGCAGTTGCGGCTGTTCCTGAGACACGGGCTAGAGCGTCTCGAATCGGTAGAGGATGATCCCTGGCCTCGGTTCATAGATGGAAATCCAATTTCCAAATACGTGACATTTGCGGTTTTATTTGTAAACCTATATATGGCGACATAGTGGCATGGGACGCTCATGTCGCCTATGATTGATACTTATGATTTGAAGTTGTTTTATACACTATGCACTTATAATAGTATCAAATGATTTGTTTTAAACGTATCAAGCATTCTTTTGCTGTTATAAGGGAAAACCCTATCCCTCGGCTTGCGTTGCATTATGTGATAGGACCTGGGTCTTATAACAGCTTCATTTTTCCTTATTTAGCATTGCGCTGTTGTTTTATGCACTGGTATTCTTGGGAGGAAACCCGTTCCGTGTTATACGGCGTGGTCCCTTGATTTACCTAACTTTAAAAATAAAGATTAACTGTTTTAGTTCTCACACCAGTCACATGACTGACCTGGAGTTTATTGTTTTAACCTAAACTCTGGGTGCCCCTATTTTGACACGGGCAGCTAGTAGTTTTGGTTTTGCAGATTTATATTCACAAGATCCTGGTTTACAGCTGGAACGATATCCGGAAAGCTTTGTATCCGTATATCTCTTCTAGTTGTGTATTGTATTATTTTCCGCTGCTATGTATTTAAATGTAATTTAAATCTCTGATATTTCTGTGTAATATTCGTTCATACTCTGTATATTCTTGTAATCTGATGCATTGTTGTAATATACAATGAAATGTTCTTCCGTCTGCGTTCTGTTGTGGCTTGTTCTCGAACTATCCGCGCTTTCCTTTACGGGGAAGTTACGGGTTTTTACAGATTTATATATTTTGCAGCTCTCAAGGTAAGATCAACGTTAAGTTTTGTCTCAAGCAGTGCAAGCACACTTAATTGTCATCAACTATTAGTATTTTACTTTGATTCAGTTTGATATCATCATGGCACCCTTTGATATTCCACACTCCTATTGTTTGCCGCATGGCTAAATAGTAGGTGGAATTTGAATCTCATTTCGCTTACTCCTTAGCACGTATTCACGTACAAAGGCAGGAGTGTTTAGTTCCTTTTCATTGCTTGTCACTGCAATTATGGGGGTAAAGAAATCAGTTGGAGGCGATCTAAAGGATGGCAGTGGTTGCAGTTGATGTAAGGTTTAGTTAAAGGCAACGTGTCTTTTTGTGTTGTTGAATGATGATGAATGGACAGTGTATACGGAAAATGACATTTTGTGAAGGTTCATGTGGTGTAAGGAAGGCTGGTTCAATAGAGAAAGTATTGGATGTGGCCTTATGCATGCAAAATTCTTCATGTGGATCATTGATGATAAGGGTGGTTGCTTGTGTGTTAATTTCTTCAATGGCGTGTGATAAAGGAAGTATACTCTGATCACAAACACTAGCAATAATACCTTTACCTACCACATTACGACTAACTTCCACAATCGTCTATTCATCACTTTTTTCCTTTCCATTACTTTTTGATTCTTGTGTTCCTTCCATCACCTTCTTCCTTATCATTTCGTACAATTTCATTTCTTCATTAACTTCACCAAACTTTTCCTCTTGCACTATCCTTACATCAATTACCTTACTTCGATCCATCTTTTGTTCAATATGTCTTGGCATATTCCTCTGTTTTAGTAACTCTTGCACTAAAGGAACCATATAATTAGTAATCCCCTCCATGAATTCATCCTCTTGTTCCTCTAAAAAAGTCACTTCGTCAATATCTTTATTTTCATTATGATCTATTTCTCCCTCCTCAAGCACCCGATACTTGTTCCTCTCTTCTAAAGGTTGCCTCTGCATCTTGTTACTGTTATTCTCAACACCACTTTTCTTTGTTTCTTCCTCATTACCACTTGTTTCCGTCACACTTCTATTTTTCTTGTTTGAGACCACTTTCCACGTTTGATTGCTATTTCTACTCTAGATGTATGGTCTGTATACAATTTGCTCTATAACCTGTGTCTTGTTCTTTGTACTTTCTTTCTCCTAGTTTTGATTCTCCTAGTTTTGTTTCTCCTTGTTTTCTTTAACTTCTCTTGTATCGTAGTAACTACTTGTATGTCCAAACGATTTGCATTGGCCATAGATATTAGGTTTCCATAGATACTCAACATATATCCTCTACACTCCACCATCAACCGTTTTCACTAAAAAGTCATTAACAAGTTCTTTATATGGCTTTACTTCTATTAAACACTTTGCATGCTGCAAGCTTTGTCTAATCTCCGTCATCTCGTCCATACAAAGCAGCTTGCCCAGCATAACACTTATCCAATTTATACAATAATTTGACCATGAAAATATAGGTATATTGTTGAGTCTTATTCATATAGGAATAGATTTTAAGTTACCACGTACATTACTTATCGCTGGGTCATATGGTTTCAGAATAAAAAGTTTGTTTTTCATTACAATAGGGTCAGACTGTAGTATCTGATTTCTGTCATCCGCATAGGAGAAAAGAAACATGAAGACTACCACGTCCGATGTTACTTTAACCGAGCCTTTCAGTTGCCATAAAAATTTCAATTTTTTTACCACTGCTGTGTAAGATAATGGCTTATCCAAAAAGAAGCCAACAATGTAGTCATTCCACACTTCAGATCCTGCTTCAGGTACTCCATCAAGGAGCTGCACTACACCATTGATAATGGTGAAGGTGATATCAACAGGCATGTACTTGTCGGCGTTAATAGGCTTACGCTTGAACATGTTAGTGCATGGTTGTTGTCATGCTGACTTAATTGGTGGATTATCATTAGAAGGTGATTGATGGTTACGGTTTATGGTTATAGATAGAGGCTGGTCAGGAGGCAAGGGCAGCAGATTTGGTGGAGGAGGTACATTGGATGGGTGTCTCGATAAAGGAGTGGATGGGTTGACGGGATTGGGCGGGGAAGGGGTTGCTGCCGACATGGACAAGAAAGGTCGAAAAAAGATAATAATAACTACGTTGACTGCACGAAAACATAAATATAAATATATACATATTATCCATCCAAATCAGCATCAAGCGGTAAAATATACATTGTATGGAATGTTTAGATAAGATTCCATTATGGAATTATATGTAAATGCAATCCATATTGAATTAATATAGTTATAGTGACCATTTGTAGCAATCATTATAATTAATTGCTATAAATAGGACTGCAAATCAATAAATAACAATTGTAACCAACGTTGATTGGGGGAAATAATATAATAAGAAAATGGTTACAATTTATAAATTAATTAGGATTAATGTTGTACACCCCCAAATTAGGAAATTTGAATTGTAATCGCATTTAGACATGAGGTTAAGCTCAACTTGTGGTATAAGCCTACCCGGAACCGACCGGCAAATCCACCCACAGGAAGTCAGCTTAACGTGAGGGGTCTAATATGTAAATATAAATGTACTAAGACCCGAGGTTAAGTTTAACTTGTGGTAAAAGTCTGCCCGGAACCAACCGGCAAATCCAGCATCCACAAGTAGTTAACTTAATGTGAGAGGCCTAGTACATAAATATACATACATACATATATATAATAGTCAACTAATAAATAAATAAATAAACAAGAATATTAATTATCTGTTGGGGTACAACAAATAGATACATTGGGACTGAAAAATAGTTGCCTTAGGAAAATATGACCGTTATAGTCATAAAGAGCAATAAAAATAGAAATAAAAGAAAATGGTTGCCAAAAGGGGATTAATGGATATTGATTGTCGTTTAAATACTAAGTCCATATCAGGGAAGTAATCAAATAAATATCCTAGGATGAAAGAGGATATAACCTTCCTTATTTATATTAATGAATATAGAACTTATAACTAAAACAGAGTTGAACTTAGTGGGTTAATGATGGAAAACTATTATTAACCATAAGAACCCGTGCCAATAAAAATTGTGTGGAGAGAGATCATACAGAAAAGGGCGTAATAACGTAGCCCGATTTATCCCAATAAGGAAAGGTATTAATGACTAATGGGGTATGAACCTAATAACCTTCGCGCATAGTCCGTTTCCTGGGTCTTAAGTGGATGGGGTTGGAGAGTCCACCTTGGGATAGGTCCTTCAGTATAGGGGTCTTAAACGACATATGTGTGTTTTGCCTACCCAAATAGGAAACTAAAAACGTCAAATATGGCTACCTACCCTACGGGAAGCAGTAAGCGGCTAAGGGGGTTATCCAATAAGGTCAGCTAGAGGTATAGTGAGCGATAAAATACCTTCTCTCACCTTATACGTGGTAAGGGTATATGCGTGAATGACGGAAGCCTTAACCAGTAGGGCCCATAGCTAGTGCTCTCTAGTTTAAAAAAATGTGGATTAAGTTACCGAGAGGTATTAATCGACCAATAAGTCCGCCGACCCATAAGTCCGCCTAGGGTCTTAAGTGATTGGGAGAATCCGCCCTATCTATCATTTATAGTGAGGCGGAAACGATAAAGGGAAAGTGGATGAAAAGGTGTGTGTATATATATAAGGGCCCCACATATAGGAGCTCACGTCCCGCTCTAATAATTTGTTAAATCGTGGTATAAAGGGATTCCTTAATATATGCGTAAACGTTCTTTCTTGGTATTATATCTTAGAATACCACTTTGGAAAGGGTGGTAGAGTCGTGCATAAACATCTACAAGGTTAGGCTAGAATCACTAACCTTGATAAGCATACATCTTGGGTTGAAAGAAACAAGATACATCTGTTTATTATAATCTGTGTTGTACATTTCCTATTTACCAGATTTTTTGTTATTCTGACCCCCTCCTTATTACAGCTACCCAGGTTTTTAGAGAAGGTCGGGTTCTCATATGTGTTTAATCTTGGCTTTCAATTCTCGTTCTCTCTCATGCTTGGTATTGGCAAAGTGACTTACTTTGAAAAAAGGTAGTTACTCGAGTTAATACTGGTTTATCCTGTTTTGTTTCTGCTGTGAGTTATCTTTTATCGTACTCTAATTATGCTCATGCTCATTTATTGCAGGTACTAGATATACACGCTTCATGCTTGGACGCGTTTGAGTTTCGATTTTTGTAGAAATTTGGGCACAGAAAAGTGTGGGGTGTCACATTTGGTATCAGAGCATATGTTAAACGATCAGAGGAATTAGTTATATTCGGACCCGTGAGAGAAAGTAATTCAATTTTCTTTTCTGTGTTTCTTCTTCTTTCTTACTCGACTTTAATTTATTTCGATGATGAATTAGTCATGGGCCTAATAATAATTAAAAAAAGGGCTTTAAGCAACTAAGAGTTGGAATATTTTGGGCTCGGGTTTCTAGCCAATTTTTTCTTACCCCACAGCACGTTGGCGATCTCATCCTGAAGAGAACGAGGACGACATATGGTGGATTCTATTGATTTAAATCTAAAGACCAGAATGGTAATATACATATAAAAATCTAGCTACAACCGATGTAGTCACTGTATTTTGATCTGATTTTATTTAGCAGTTCCGGTTAAGACCAATACTCGATCTAAAACAGGAAAGTCCACATTAATATGTCAAATCTATTTCGGAAAGTACAATTCCATGGTATATCCGTTCGTCACTTCGTTAAAACTCTGAATCTACCTTTATTGAAATATTCAATTGAGTTCTTGGCCTTGTATTCGCAGAAATCTTATTTTTAAAACTATTTGAAAATAAAAGTGGATTTCAATAGCTTCGAAATATTGTTTGGGAAAATCGTTTTGTAAAGATGTGGTTTTTAGCGTTTAATCTATTCGTGTTTCAAAATTATAGGGCTATTGGGTAATTATAATAAATATAATCCAATTGGTAGGAAAGATGAAATTAGAAATGACAAGGAATATGCCACTAACTGTAAGAATAATAATATCTATTCTTTGTAATTTTTAGTATCTCTCTTCCTATATACGTTGGATAATTTATTGAAATTATCCCAATTAATCCTTAAGATTTTAAAAGCCTAACATTTTTTAACATGAAAAGTGTTTTCCAGTCTGAAATATAAACTGGAATATAAATAATTGTAATAATAAAATAGATTTATAAATACGAAACCATTATTTTATAATAAATACAATTTTTGGAAAAGTTTTAAATTTTTCTCCGGATAGGCTAAGGAAAATCCTTCATCTTGATTTTTGGGGTATTTGATCTCGTGAATCGTTTGTTTGTTATCAGCCAGGTAAGGGGAAATCCGTTTTAATTTATATTATGGATTTCTAGCTGAATTATTTTGTAATTCGTTTGTTCGTTAGTCGCAGCATCGTTGTTGGGACTATAAATCTTAGGAGTTGGTTCGGAATTTGACTACGGTCTTTAAATACCGTAGTAATGAGGATAATTATTTTTTGGATCGCGTCAGATAACACGGAATGATTAATATTTTTATCTTGGTCTAATAAGGTCAAGGTTCAATCTTTGACCACAACCATTTAATAGTTGATTGTTTAGCGTTATGCAAGGATGGTCAACTAGTCGATGAGTTTTGTTACAACTTGGACCTAAGACTCAATCATAAAAGTTGTGTCCAAATTATCCCCTTAACTTCCTTCTTTTGTCATTTATTCCTCATCTAGCCAAACTATATCTCTATCCTTCTTCTCTTTCTTTGTTGCCGCCTTGTTTCCTCTTTTTCCCGCGCTAGTTTGCGCATGAGATCTTGCCTCACTAGCACTCCAAGATCTAATTTCTTCTCTCCATTCATTTCTTAGTCCATAATATCTAATTGCGCTATCCAATCTTACTCGTACTATTTAAGTCTTACCCTTAGGGAAAGATCATTTGGTTGGATTGGAATGTGCAAAAAGATTTCACCACTTTAGGTTCAAGAAAATTTGTCGCAGTAGTTGGATTTGCACTGATCTATTGTTTCGAGATCTTAGAATAGGATTTTTGTCTGTGCTGCATCCGCCTTTGTTATGTCTTGTAGTAATAGCTTTTGATGAACGTAATCGTCGTTTCGAAGATGAAGACTGTACTATCTTTGGATGGTTTTTCTGAGGAGGGTCTCGATGAGATTTCAGAGGCATCCGTGTTTTACACGGACTTGTGTGGTCTTTTGTTGACTGGCTTTGGAGATTTTGCAGCAAATCTCTTTTTCTTAATGTTATATTTTGGAATCTATGTCGAAACTGCCCATGATGATGTATGACCCATTTAGCACATCGTTTCATAAATAGGGAGTTAAGACTTGATTTATCTCATGATGCGGAAATTAATCTTTTGCTTGATCGATGGCGTAACCATCATTTAGTAATGTATCATATTCGATTCAACCTGTTGTTCTTGTGTGTTGTCTCATGGAGTTACTTTCTGTAATTTCACTACCCATTTTTATCTTTAGACAATATTAGGTAGGTTTCCATGAGGAACAATTTTGTGGTAGGTTTCTTTTCTCGTTGCAAATTCTCTCTTAGAAGAGATGGTGATGTGAGAACCTCCAACAACACCAGCAGTGTTTATAACACAAGATTGAGATTTTTGCATTCATGATATGATTGATCCAAGATCATAAAAATTATATGAGCTCCAGCCGTGGAGAAAGACATCTCGTTGTTTATAATCATTATTTCGGGAGTCTCGTAGTTGTTGTTTTGTCATCGTATTTGTTGTTTTCCCTTTCCAGCATTGGATTCTTGGTTTTGTGGTGATTCATGCTTGTATCTGTTAGTGTTTTTTGAATCGCACGACTTACGTCAATGAGATTTCTATGTACGGAATGCTTATGTCATTCATGCCTGCCTGTTCAAATGAAATCTCATTTCTTACCTAAAGTAACAGTTGTCCTAGAGCTGGAAAGAACAGAATTCTATGTTGGATAATTTTTTGCAAAAGACCGGTTTTGCGCTGTCTTCATCATGGGTTAATTAGTAAATCACCATTCGTTGTCAAGCTAAAATTTATTTTGGCCTTTTGGGTGTGATTTCAGTTTTCGTATTTTGCGTGGCTGACTTCTTTTTTCGCCAACATGTGACTTAAATCGTTTAAATTTCAACAAATACATTTTTAAAGCTTTTGGAAAACGTTGCTTGAAAAAGAAAAAAAATTAATTGATTTACTTTCTTTTATTTCGATTTGTGCGAAAACGCAAAATTTGGATACGACAAATTATGCATATTTAAACATCTATTTTATATCAAGGTAGATGATTTGAATGGCGCAAAGTGCACGTTACCAAAATTTTGTTTTTCATATGAATCTCATATGGAAAGTAAAGCGATATTGAAAAGAAATTCTCAAAATAAACATGACAAGTTTTTAAGTGGAAATTTATTTTTATGAAAAATTTTGATTTTTGGTTACATGAATAGCTTAAGGAAGATTTTTGGATGTTTTGTGTGCACGTTTAGCGGTGCAATAGGACCGATGATATGATAAAAACGTTAAGATAACTAGAAAAGGGTTGTTTTAGCCTTGAAAACATTGTTTCCATGCCTTGCCAATTATGCATGCGAGTTATTAATTAACTCATTTTACGTTTTAGAGCTTGTTTTAAGCCCCCTTTACAGTCTACAAATGGGAAATTTTGGAGTATTTTGGGTAGCTAAGGTGAAAATTCCACTATAGGGCGAGAAATGGAAAAGTTGTAAGCGAGAAAGATGTTAAAATTCTTCGCTTTAATTTCCTTTTTCCGATTTAGGAGAAATTAAATAGAAAATGATTAGATTGCATGATGTTTTGGACAGTAGGGTTTGGATGCAAAATTGGTTTCTTCACACTTTTATTCGTAATTGTGTGAAGGTAATGGATGACAAAGAGTTTTCAACAGTTGCATTCAAATAGAACTGCCAATATATTTAGGATGTTTTGCATTATGCTTTCGAAGGTATTTCAAAATTTTAATGCAAACATATAGGAGGATCCGATTTAGAATCATCTTGCTAGCGTATTTTATGGTTCAATTGCATTATGTACACCATGCACATATAAACATGGTTGCAAAGTGGATGAACACAAATTGGTTGTGCAGAATAGGACTATAGATGTCCGAATTTCGGGACGATATTCCTTTTACGAAGGTAAGAGTGTACAACGTGGAATTTTGGCAATATAAATTAATTATTAGAATTTCAAAAATAGGAGTTTCTACAAACGATGGAATTTGGCTACAGAACTTTAACCGATGCGTTCGTCTAGGAATTCTGGTCAACTTTCATGTTTGGAGTTTCGCCAACGTAGTCCGTATAAAAAAGTTACAGATGAAATATGAAAATGGACGGAAAATTGATAAATTAGAATCTATAAGTATAAATTACCTTAATTAACTAGCTGGTCTGGGAATTTGACGACCCAGGCAATCAACCATAGTGGTCGACCGGTGGTCGAACGCAGCGATCGACCCACTGAGCGTCAGTTTGCTCGGTGACGGCTAGGGTTGGTAAGGTTTAGTTTATAATATATATATATATATAATGAATGGACGATATGAATTAAAATGAATACAATGGTTCAAGTCCAATTCCTCTCCTTTAACTATGGGGATATGGCCTCATTCTTTTCCACACAGATCTGGAGGCAGCAGCGAAGCTCTGCCATTTTCCTCCTTCTGCAAACCTAATTTCTTAATCAAACATATATTCTTATACAACAAATCAAATCCAAATCACATAAGATTGAGACGATTATCAGGTCCAATAGAAAAGAATGCAAATTAGCGCTCAACAATAGATTCTCCCCTCTCTTCCTATTTTCTAATATCTCTATAGATCTGGAATTTTCTCCTTTTCAGACAAATTGTAGATTTATAAGAATTTAGGGATTGTAGGCCTAAAGGGTTGAAAACTTTGGATTTTGATGCTTGTAGGTGAGTGGGAAATTTATATATACATTTATAATAACGTGTTTATCTCGTTTATAATAGATCTCAATCTTTATGCCTATTTCTATCAGATCTGCTCATTAAATAGTTGTAATTAGATTGACACCCATCAGATCTGATTGTTAAAATTGTTAAAAACTTGTGAATTGTATATTGTGATTATGTCATATTAGTTGTTGGATTCTTAAACTTGTTTACACATATTCTTATAGTTATGCTGTAAAATGTTGATGTCAAAAGTTGGTCGCTAGTGACAATCAACCCCCAATCATGTGGAGAGCACACGAATAATGATTAGTAAGTACGATAAAGTAAAGAAAACAGGGAACACATAAGACTTTTTATAGTGGTTCAACAAAGATGGTGCCTACGTCCTCTTTATATGTATTGATTCACTTCTGCTTACAAGTACAAAACTTTTTCTATTTTTGAGAAAGAAGAAGAACTGGCTATTTTTAGACTTAGGCATAGAGAAGCTTAGATTCGGGAGGAGAAGTTCAGCTAAGAGTTGAGGTTACAAAAGAAGTCCTTTTCCATTTTGAGCTTGGATGCATTTATAGGTGAAGAAGTGGGCTGAGTGGGCCTCCACGTGGCTTTCCTCTTTTCCGGAGCTTAGACATGTGGAGTTCGGTTATTGGTAGTAGTTGCGGCGAGGACCCGGTCTACTGTTGATTAATAGTATCCTTGGAAATAGTGTCTTACGTGGCACTCGAGGTGAGGTGTACCAAAAGTAGAGCTTTGTTCGGAGATGGTTGACCGCCTTTATTGCTTTGAAAGTTGGGCCGAGTATTGAACGACTTAGTTGGATATTTCCTAATGGATACGAGATATTTGGTCGATTCGATTCTGAGGAAAACGGCTAACTCGATCAGTTGAGAGGAGTGATTCTTACGAGCTCGATGAGCCATTGTTTGATGGAAACCAACTCGAGCTATCCTTGGTTCGAGCTAACTTTGAAGGAAGCTTGTTTGGACCAAGCCTTGCCTGGGCTTTCTGGAGCGCAAGTTGCTATGTCGGTCGATCGACCAATGTTGAAGAGAGTTTCTGGATATTTGGCTTCGATATGTTGAACCGCGATAGCTTTTGACAAAAAGGTGCTCAACATAAAATATATTGCAGTTGTTGTAAAGCACTGTAGATCTGGAATCAGTCCCATTAAACACCATTTAGATATAGGTACATCCAGATCTCTAGTTCAGTGTTGAATAATAAATTATGTGAATTTGGGTAAAAAGATGCGATTGGTAAATTATGTGATTGCAATATTAAAAGAAATATACTTGTTTGTATTCAATATTGTTGGGTTTTGGCTTAATTGTTGTAAGTATGTCGCTTTTTCTTTTGAATAAAAAGCATCATTTTGAAATTACAATGGGCATGATAAAAAGATCAAAAAGGGAAAAGTGATGCAAATGTATGTACAAATAAATACATACATACATACATCTATCTATATATATATATATATATATTTGTGCGTAATTTGCATCAATTATTCCAAATTATATATTTGCATACATTTCTTGTGATTTTGAGATATATCAATTCCACTGATTAGGCATAATTTACAATGATTACGGCTAAAGGTCTTTTTGTAGAATTGAAACCTTTTCGCAAGATTGAATGCAAAGAGGAATGTTTGGTTATTTACTTAACCAAATCATTGAATTTAGAATAAAAATAAAAACAATAATAACTACGTTGACCGCACGAAAACATAAATATAAATACATACATATTATCCGTCCAAATCAGCGTAAAACAGTAAAATGTACATTGTATGGAATGTTTGAATGTTTGGATAAGATTCAGTTATGGAATTATATGTAAATGTAATTCATATTAAATTAATATATTTATGGCAACCATTTGTAGCAATCAATATAATTAACTGCTATAAATAGGACCGCAAATCAACTAAAAACAATTGTAACCAACATTGGTTGGGGAAAATGAATATACTATGAAAATGGTTACAATTCCTAAATTAATTAGGATTAATGTTATACAACACAAATTAGGAAATTTGAATTATAACCGCATTTAGAAACAAGGTTAAGCTCAACTTGTGGTATAAGCCTGCCCGGAACCGACCGATAAATCCAGCATCCATAGAAAGTTTGCTTAATGTGAGGGGTTTAATGTGTAAATATAAATGTACTAAGGCCTGAAGTTAAGTCCAACTTGTGGTAGAAGTTTGCCCGGAATCTACTGGCAAATCCATCATCCACAAGTAGTTGACTTAATGTGAAAGGTCTGGTACATAAGTATATGTATATATATATATATATATAACAATCAACTAATAAATAAATGAATAAGAATAGTAATTGTCTGTTGGGGTACAACAAATAGATACATTAGGACTGATAAATATTTGTCTTAAGAAAATAGACCGTTATGGTCATAAAGGGCAATAAAAATAGAAACAAAAGAAAATGGGTGTCAAAAGGGGATTAAATGATATTGATTGTCGTTTAAATACAAAATCCAAATCAGGTAATAAAATAAATATCCTAGGATAAAAGAGGATATAACCTTCCTTATTTATTTTATTAAATATAGAACTTATAATTAAACTAGATTTGGACTTAGTAGGTTAATGATGGAAAACTATTATTAACCATAAGAACCCGTGACAATAATAAATCGTACGTAGAGAGATTAAACAGAAAAAAGGGTAATAACATAGCCCGCTTTATCCCAATAGGGAAAGGTATTAAGGGCTAATGAGGTACGAACCTAATAACCTTCACGTATAGTCTGCTTCTTGGGTCTTAAGTGGATGGGGTTGGAGAGTCCACCAGGGGATAGTCCTTCAGTATAAGGGTCTTAATCGGCATGTGTGTGTATTGCCTACCCAAACCTGAAAACTAAAAACGTCAGATATGTCTTCCCTATAGGAAGTAGTAAGCGGCTAAAGGGGTTATCCAATGAGGTCAACTATATAGTGAGCGAGAAAATACCATGCCTCGCCTTATACGTGGCAAGGGTATATGCGTGAATGACGGAAGCCTTAACCAGTATGGGTCATAGCTAGTGATTTCTAGTTTAAAGGAATGTGGAATAAGTAATAGAGAGGTATTAAGTGACTAATAAGTCTGCCGACCCATATGTCCGCGTAGGGTCTTAAGTGATCGGGAGAATCCACCTTATCTATCATATATAGTGAGGCGGAAACGATAAAGGGAAAGTAGATGGAAAGGTATATATGTATATAAGGGCCCCGCAGATGGGAGCTCACTTCTCGGTCTAATAATTAGTTAAACATGGCGTAAAGGGCTTCCTAAATATATGCGTAAATGTTCTATCTCGGAATTATATCTTAGAATACCACTTTGGAAAAGGTGGTAGAGTCATGTGTAAGCATCTATAAGGTTAGGCTAGAATCACTAACCTTGATAGGCATACATCTTAGGTTGAAACAAATGGGATATATCTGTGTATTATAGTCTGTGCTGTACATTTCCTGTTCAATAGAATTTTTGTTGTTTTGATCCTTTTCCTCATTACAACCACCCAGGTTTTCTAGAGAAGGTCGGGTTCTCACAACTGTTTAAGTTTGGCTTTCTGTTCTCGTTCTCTCTCATGCTCGGTATTGGAAAAGTGACTTACTTTGAAAAAGGTGGTTACTCGAGTTAATACTGGTTTATCCTGTTTTGTTTTCGCTGTGAGTTATCTTTTATCTTACTCTGATTTTGCTCATGCTAATTTATTGCAGGTACCAGATATACATGGTCCATGCTTGGACGTGTATGAGTTTCTATTTTTGTCAAAATTTGGGTGCAAAAAAGTGTGGGGTGTCACAAAGTCCCTTCGTTCTATTGTAAAAGGCGTGCCCACTCCCATCATTCACTTTTACATCTTTACTGCCGTCGAATCTGTTATTTCTCAGAAGAATTGGAAAAATCTCTTTCGTCGAAGATCAAGACCATCTCCTCTGATTTTGTCGCAAGTTTGGATTAACCTTCTTTTTCTTTCTTTTAAACACATTTTGATATGATTTCACACACAAATATTCTTCATTTTTCTTTTTCTGTTTCAACTTGTATCCCATATAATCCATGGTCTGAACCGCAAACGTCGAGTTCGTCGGAATTATGATCTGGTGGTAGGCGGCGGTCACGGGCGGTTTTGGTAGCATAATGATGATAGTCGGCGATGGAAGTGAAGTCGTCTTTGAAAAAAGGTGTGGGATGAAGTGGAATCTCGTTCTTCAAAGTAATTTGAATTTCGAGGCACCATTAATTCTAAGTACACGTGGCAGTGGGAAAGAGGGTGTGATTAAATGGGTGTGCTCAGGTACTGATGATTGCTGTTGATGTGATCAGACGGAAGGAGACAAAAACGACTTCAAAATCGATGCTTGTGGACTTGGTACGGTAGCATAAGTAATTGTCTTCATCATGTTTAGAAATAATAACCAGCCTTGGGCCAGTAAGGTTATCGGTCGACTTCTTTGAGGTCGAACAGAATAAGATAAACATCTGGGAAGTGCTCGTCCTACGCTTGTCCAAGAAGGTTGCCCCGATGTTCAGGGCTTCCCAAAAGTTTTTAGTCGAATGATTGATTTCATTCATCCTTCTTAGTTAGGGTTGAAAGCCATGAAACTGAACATGTTCTTGGCTGTTGCTTTTTAAGTTAGGCTATCACTCCACCAGTTATACATATGTTAATGCACATACTAAGGGGTTAGGATCCTACCATCTTAACTTGTGAATACTTGTTAATGACTCAGCTAACAATGGTTGGACGATACGAGATCCATGGTTCTAGAGTGGTGAAAAGTAAAAAATCTATCCATCCGTATAGATTCAGACAGTGACTCCTCCTTTGAGTCTAGAACTGAATCCGAACCCAGCCCTAATATAGGTATCCAGGCCCAACCAGCAAACCCATCTTCCATCATGGAAATAGGAGAATCCAATGGAGGCGTAGATGCACCCGATACTCTTCCAGGTGCTACCTTTGTACAAGATCCTCCTGACTCTTGGCACATTGTGATGAATGATAGACAGCTGAGAAGGGTAAGTGCTAAACATAAGATTCCATGGGTTTATGTCTGTGTCCCCGAAGAGGGTGATCTTCCTCACAATTCGTCAGGAGGATATATAGAGCTTACTCGCCCTATGTGCATTATCGGGGCTATCCCCTCCTTTTCTCCTTTGTAATCAACTTTCTAAGGCAAATGAATCTGGCGCCTATGCCGTACCAACCTATTGTCTTTATATGTCTTGTACGTGAAGTATTTGAACCAACCTCCAACACTTAATGACATAGTGTTTTTCTTCAACTTTAGACATCGAAAAAAGTCTCCTTCTTTTCTTTTCTTTTCTTTGAGGTAGTCCGTAGTCAATAAATCATCGATGACATCCCCGGAAAATTGGGAGATATCAAGCATGATTGGTTTTATATTAAGCAACAACAAGGGTGCAACTGCTACTGGCTTCGAAGCAGTAAGTCTTTTATTTTAGCTGATTTGATCATAAGCAGACTTCTCACGTGAACTATTTCCGTGTAGGTGATAAGCCAGAAAGCCCTACGGGGCGAATGTTTTAAGAGCGTTTGAATACCTTAGCCGCTCTTAGTTTGAAATGCCAAAATTATAAGAGGTTTTTGACCGATGTAAACCTGCACATATCCTGCATGAGGGGAGAAAGTTAGGATCCCCAGATAGTCAAGCTTCTCCTTCATGCGTTGCCCATGCCAATGTGCCATTATCTAAAAAAACATTGACCGTTGCTAGGGTCGTGCTCCCAGTTGGGGGGTCGTCTGTTCGAACCTTGTCTAGGGATAAAAAGGTCGTTCATCCACGGGTGAAAGGGAAGAGACCTGATATGAAGAGACTTATTCGAGAGGCCGGCCTATTAAGAATGCAGAAGAGTTCAATTGAAGGCTCTCCTGGGAAGGTCCCAAAAAAACAGTTGAGGAGGAGCTTCATGACCATCGACCAAAAGACTCTGGCATTAGAAAAGATCCTTCCCATGTTCATCGTCCACATGAGGAAGAAGCGGAAGATTCCATACCAGTCGACCCAAAAGACATAAGAGACGCAAACTAAGTTCTAGGTTTGGGTTGGTTTAGCAGAATCACTTAGAACATACACAGCACAAGCACTGCACGTCACATCGCTATCTTCTCTTGTGCATATTGAACATTGATCAAAGTCTCTTTGTCATAATGCAGGTGCTATGGTTGATGAGTATTTTCACGACAACTTCGGTTCTCTGTTGAAGAGAGGTGGACCTGCTTGGTCGGCCCCGGAGCATGCTAAGCAAGATAGTGGTCATGAGGATGACAGTCATAAAGAAAAGAAGAGAAAAGAAAGGAAAAGAGGAAAAAGATTATGGGAGAAAGAGAAGTGAGAAACAGGAAAAGGGAGACCGAGAAAAGCTTAAGAGGCATCATGAGGAAGAGGGAGCAAAGGACCAGGGACAAGAAAGGATCATGAGATTCCTAAGCGTCGATCCACATCCTATTCCCAGGATGAAACTCCCAAAGATGTTGACAAACCCGCCAGTGAGCATTCTCATGTTTCTCCATCCCATTCCAAACTCTTGGTCGATCCTTTTCCCGTAACGTCGCCGGTTGGAATTCACGATAATTAATCTACTCCTTTACCCAGACGTCATGGAAAATGTCCTTAGGTATCGATCTCTCGGCTCAAGAGAGGACATCCTCCAATCGAATTAAGGAAATGGAAGAGCATTTCCCCGGTCTTTATTTCACTAGAATTGAGTTGTTTCCCGTACTACGACCGTTCCCACCAAACATCCATGATCGAGTCAGATCTGATGTTGACTTCGCTCTATCCTAGTACAATGCAATGTATGCCTATGCAAGGAAAATAAGTGAGGTGGTTAAGAACAAAGGGATAGAGAATGAAAACTTGCGGATGGAACAGGATTCTAACAGAAAGGTTTTTGAGGTTATTAAAGGAAAAATGGAGGAATGTGAGACGAAAGTGGCCATTCTCATGCAAAAGTATGAAAAAATTATAAAGGAATTTGAGGCCCAATTACAATCAATGATTCAGGATAATGTGCCTCTCAGAATTGAAAGTGAAGCTTTAAAGAATGGTAAAGATCGATTGGACTTGGAAGTGCAAAACCTCAAGGCTTAGCTTGATTTATCCGAGTTCGCTAAGACGCAAGCCGAGGATAACGTCGTCGTTGCGATTGAAAATGCTAGCAACTCTCAACTCCAATATGATATTGAGTTTCATTTAATCAGGGCTGAACATGCAGCTGAGAAAAAAGGAATGAGAAAGAGATTTGGTGTCAACGTTCTGCTGTTCTTTGCCCGAGTTCTTTGCCACGGGAACCTATCTTGGATGGGGAATTACCAATGAGTTCTGGACGACGCATGGGAAATATTTGTAAGAGAAGAGATCGAGGCAGTGAAGAGACAACCGCTGAATGAGGCAGCTTTAACAGCCCAACGTATGTGCAATGATGAGCAAGATGCGTTAGTCGTAGGGAATAGAATGCCGAGGGAAGCAAGAGATATCGAGCGATACAGGGCAAAGGGAAAATTGATCCTGAAGGGGGAAACTAGCGCAAGTACGCTAAAAACATCCCTCCCTCTTCCTGCTGCATGGGTTGCTGCTTGTTCGTCCTCTGCTCCTCTTCCCTCATTCAGAAAGTGTTCAGCTGCTCCTGCTCCCAAAACAATGACTTCGGAAAGACTGATGAAATCTGCAACTGGAGATAGCCCATTCCTTCCTCTTTAGTCCATTTGAATATTCATTCCTTTGATCATAACTTATGTTCTTCCTTTCATAGGTATGCCATTGGCGAAATCAGTTTCTGGGTCGGAGACTAAAGCACTAGATAAGGATCCCATTGCCATTCCCATAAGAAATGAAGAAATGGCCGATGCTCCGAAGAAACTGGAAATGAGCACGGTTCATTCAGACGATAAGGATGTAGTATTTGTGTACAAGTCCAAGAAGAACGATCTTCT
Organism: Allium sativum; assembly: GCA_030737875.1. Classification (NCBI taxonomy): domain Eukaryota; kingdom Viridiplantae; phylum Streptophyta; class Magnoliopsida; order Asparagales; family Amaryllidaceae; genus Allium; species Allium sativum. The sequence continues at coordinate 654,622,984 of CM060919.1, read as the reverse complement.
GTCTATTGTTGGTATGAAAGGCAGGGGAGAGGAGGACTAGGTTTATTCCCTTGAAGCCGAACTATCTGATGATCCTCTAGATATTCCTTTGCTTCAAACCATCCCTCCAACTATAATCTCGTCTGTCGAGGTGCCTCCTTTTCCAACATCAACTGGCTTAGTAGGCGAAGAAGTGATGCAATGACGTCCAGCTATCCTATTCCCTTTAGCAACAAGCCCAAGAAGCCAAGGCATCATTTGACGATCACAAAGACCTTGGAGATGATCAAAGACAAAGAGTTAGAGGAGATTCAGAAGTCTAGCCGTAAACTACCCCGAGTTTAGAAGCCTTTTATTGTATGTTTGTTCTAGGCCCTATGGAAGTTGTTTGAGAGTGCGCCCGTCTCATTTTTCTCCTTGTTAAGCCTTGCATCTTGTGTATGAAGTTTATTGTACCTGTAAACAATGTTAGTTTGTAAACGAAACTTGTATTAATGTTTAACTACCTTCAAATACTTGTATTATTGATGTGTCCAAGTATTGTGAAAGTCATAGGAGAACAATGTTGATGTCCCTAATCTATCCTGAATTGAGAGGAAGACCAAAGTGAAACTCATGGTCGGATCATTTGTTTATTCTCATGCCCCCAGTGTCGTGGGGGATCGATTCTACGTCAAGTTTACCTATTTTCCAAGATCGATTCGACCAGACCGGGATTAAATGATCTTAGTTTGGGATACATAAGGTTTTTTCATACTCTCCCTCTAGTCGTTAAGGGTTACAGCTCCAGGGATCGAGCGGTCTTTAGTCGGAGTGCACCTTTCACACTCGTCCATAATTTTATACTCCTTCTCCAATCATGAGAACCAGAGTTGTTTTAAACAGGCAGTGACATTGTTTACATCGGTGTCATCCCCACTTTTGTCTGCAAAATGTGGTCTGAAGGTTCGAGCGTCGACATCAAGCTCAAAAAAAGTTGACCCATATTTCTTTTGGTTCCTGAACGAGGTTGACTCATCGAGACATGGACCGTTTAGTTGGGGAGTACGCTTTTGACCTAATGTTGGTGGAATCACAACATACAATCATTACAGTAACGAGATAGAGTAGGAACGGAGATTTAATTCATAAACTAAACACGGTGATAAGACACACCTTATTACAATACTGATATAGATAAAATAATAAGAAAAAAGTTCTAAGAAAGATAATGTCGTAAATGCTCAGCATTCCACGAACTGGTTCACCTTCAACCACTGCTAGCCTGAAGGTTCCATTATCAAGCTTCTATCAGATCACGTAAGGACTTGTGGCACATATGTACGGGAGTTGGGAAGACCCGTTTTAGAACAAGGTCATCAGTATCGAAGGCCTTGGGTTGGACCCTCTTATTGTAATATTGAGCGACCCTACGCCGATGAGCTTCAGTGGGGAGGTTCGCTTCTTCTCTTTTTTCATCAGTCATGTCTAATGATTCAAAGAGAAGGGCTTTGTTTAATAGAGGGTCATAGTACATATCCTATGGGAAGGAACTTCAAGCTCTTTGGGAATGACTACTTCTGAATCGTATGACAAAAGAAAATGAGTATGGCTGGTAGTCTCCTATGGGTGGTTTGATATGCCCAAAGGGCTAAAGAAAGCTCGTCAACCCATTTGCCTTTGGCTCGTTCTAAGCGTTTCTTTAGGATAGACTTGATAATTTTGTTAACAGCTTCAACCTGTCCATTGGATTGTGGATGCGCGACTGTTGTGTACTTCTTCTCGATGTGATATCGTTCATAGAAGTTTCTAAATTCCGAGCTGTCGAATTAATTCCCGTTATCAGTTATGATTATCCGAGGTAATCCAAACTGACATATGGTATTTCTAACAATAAAATTGATGACACGCTTTGTCGTGATCGTGGTCAGCTGTTCGGATTCTGCCCATTTTGTAAAGTAGTCGACAACCACGATCGCATATGTTGCACCCTCTTTTGAGATCGGTAAACTTCAGATGATATCTATTCCCCAAAAAGCAAAAGATCAGGGGCAGACCATCTAAGTGATCTCTGTTGGTAGGGCTCATGGAATCTGAGCAAACCTCTGACATCTATCACATCGTCTAGAATAATTGGCGGGGTCCTTGCTAATGGTCAGCCAGAAGTACCCATATCGCAGCACTTTTCTTAGCCAGGGTATGAGAGCCACACTCTCATTTGTGCACTTCTCTCAATGTTTTCTTGACATCATGGTTAACCATACTTCGAAGCAGCAGAATTGAGAAACCCCTCCTATAAAGCTGGTCTTGTTGAATGACGTACTTGGAGGCTTGTCGTACGGGAGCTCATTTCTTATTCCTTTTCTCTTGGAAAGTTGCTTTCAGAAGAAAATTCTAATGGGGGTCATCCAAGAATCTTTTTTAGGTTCGGTTTCTGATTGATTGACCTCCATTTGATCTACTCTCGGAGTGCTCAGAGTCTCTATGGGGGCCAATTCAGTTTTGCTCGGAGCATCAGAGTTAGTCAGTTTTGCCAATCGGTTTGCCTTCTGGTTTTCTTCCCTGGGAACATGGGAGATGCTATACTGATCAAAGCCATTCAGCAATTCTTTGACCTACTTAAGATAGGTGGCAAGTCAAACCCCTTTAGTTTGATACTCCTTTCGAACCTGAAATACAATAAACTATGAGTCGTTGAAAATATTTAGCGCTGCTACTCTTAAGTCCCTTGCGAGCTTGAGCCCGACAATCAGGGCCTCGTACTCGGGGTCATTATTGGTAGTAGAGAAATCTAGTCTCAAGACATAATATATCGATCGCTCTTCAGGAGTTAATAATACCATGCTTGCACCGGAACGTCGATTGTTTTGGGCTCCATCTGTAAACAAATTCCAAGTGTCTGATCTTAATTCAACACCCGGAGGCTTGGAACTATCCTCTAAGTTTTCGTCTTATGGAGTGGTAACCTCGGCTATGAAATCAGGAAGTTCTTGCTCCCGGATGGACTTCCGAGGGACAAAGGTCAGGTCGAATTGACTGAGTTGGATATTCCATTTAAGCAGCCTTCTGCTTGCCTCAGGTCATTATAAGACTTGTCATAGTGGTTGGTCAGTGAAAACCTTGATAGGATGCGCCTGGAAGTAATGACGGAGCTTTCGTGATGCAATCAGCAAACTATAGGCGAGCTTCTCAATCTTTGAATAGTTGCATGCAGCCCCTATTACTTTCTTGCTCACATAATAAACCGATCTTTATACCCGATCTTCTTCACGGATTAGGACCGAGCTGACTGGATGTGTGTATATCACCAAATATACAAATGGATGCTCATGGTCAATTTGTTTAGATAAGATATAAGGTTTTTCTAGGTGATTGAATAAATTTTGGAAGGCTTCAATACAGTCAGGTGTCCAAGGGAAGTTTTGTTTCCCTCTTTTGATCAATTCGAAGAAAGGTAGACACTTGTTGGTGGCTTTAGATATGAATTGACCCATGGTTGCGACCATTCCTACCAAACTTTGCACATCCTTGACTCTTCTAGGTTCCTGGATCCCCTTGATGGCTAGTATTTGGTCGGGATTAATTTCAATTCCTCAGGAACTAACTATGAAACCCAAGAATTTTCCCGATGCTGCTCCAAAAGAGCACTTCAAGGGATTATGCTTCATCCCATATCTTTGGAGAATGCAGAACATATCTGACAGATCCCTAACATGATTGAACGATTGCCTCGACTTCACTAACATATCGTCTATGTAAACCTCCATCGTTCTTCCTATCTGGTCATAAAACATTCGACTGACCAAACATTGACATGTTGCCCTAGCATTTTTCCGTCTGAAGGGCATGAACACATAACAATACAATATGAGGTCTATTACGAAGCTGGTATGTTCTTGGTCGGGGACCTGCATTGTAATCTAGTTGTACCCGAAATAGGCGTCCATAAACGAAAGCAGTGCATGTCCTGCGGTAGAATCCACTAGCTCATCAATCCTAGGTAATAGGAAGTTATCTTTGGGGCTGGATTTATTCAAATCAAAGAAATCAATACATGTTCTCCATTTCACGTTATCTTTCTTGACAAGTACATGGTTTGCTATCCACTTGGGATAAGTCACATCCCGTATGAACCCATTGGCTTGAAGCTTTCCAATTTTTTCCTTTAAAGCTGCGGACCTCTCGGGGCCGAGCGCCCGCCTTTTCTATTTCACAAGGGTATACTTCGGATCGATGCTAAGAGAATAAGTCATGATGGAGGGAGAGATTCCACATATGTCAGCATGGGTCCATACGAACACGTCAAGGTTAGCGCGGAGAAACTCGATCAAATCCCCAGTCTGGAGGGGTCAAGGTGGGATCCAATCTTCAAGACCCGAGTTGGGTCGTCATCGTCGATCGAGATTTCTGACGTGGTTTCATTCGGGGCTGCTTTCCTAATTCCCAGTTCTTTATCCTCTCTTGATCTATATCCTCGAGTTGGCAAATGGGCGTTTTTGTCCGGGATGTTTTTTTGTAGTTGTTATGCCTCCCTCCCCTCTGCGGGATAAGGATAATACATTAGAAACGATCTTTAGTAGTGTTTAAAAAATGCTACCAAAGCTTTTGGTAGTGTTTTAAAGAACGCTACTACAGGTCCCAGAATTAAAAGTCTATTTTTTTTTTGTTGCATTTTGATAAACGCTACCAAATGTTTCATATAGTCGCGTTTTCAAACGCCACCAAAGGCTTTCTGCAGCGTTTAAAAAATCCTACAAAAATTAACATTTTTAGTTGCGTTTGTGCTAGGACCTTTTTCTTTGATTTTTTGTAGTGCTTATATTGTGCAAACTAAAAACATTTCGTTGCATTTATTTTATGCCACTATAAATTCAGATAGTATTTTACAACTGTTTCAGCAGCGTTTCTAAATGTTGTTGAAAAGTATTAATTGTTTTGTAGCATTTTTAGATGCTACTATATACTGTTAATGGCTTATATTGTTTCTAGCAACCAGCTTTGTAGTCATATTAAAATCAGCAACAATCATATAATTACTATATTCAAATCAACAATCAATCGATCATGCAATCATCATATTCAAATAACTGAAAACAAGTTAATCACATTAAGTATAATATCCGTAATCATTTAAACAATAATTATTTGGTAAAATGAGCAAATTCACATACCGTAAGCATTCACAAAAAAGTTTACGCAATGAGTACTAACAAATATTATAATACGTATAATAGTTGAAGTCATGTCCATAATTCTTTATTGCATGCATAAGTGAAAGCTAGCACCATAAAAGTCCAAACTTGCTCTCTTCGAAGCCTGCTGTGTAACACCCCGAATTTCGGTTAATACTAATATTCACTAATTACAGAATAAATAATCTCAGATGTGAGAATTGGGGAAAACGGGCTGCGTCATTGCGTTCGTCTCGGAAAAATACGCAAAATAGAGTCCGAGTTTTCGAGAATCAGAGTCCGTATGGCCCAGTTATGGCCCAATGAAGTTTGCAGAAAATTCAAAGCTAAAAACAGATTTAAAAATTCAAATTCAGATTTTAAAATAGAACCAGCGGGGCCAGGCGGGAAAGTTCCCGCCCTAGCCATGTCGACAGGGCTGTCGACAGGCCTGTCGACTGGGGGGTCGACTTGCCTGTCGACTTGCCTGTCGACACGGCGTGTCGAGCCAGAGGGCCTGGGTGCACCAGGTCTGGTTTTCTGGCTAGGGCTGGGCTGGGTTCTAGAGACTTCCTAAATCTGACGGACCTAATCTAACCTAGGGTTAATCCTATGGTCTAAAACACACCCTAATCCTATAAATACACCCTAATGCAAGCCTAATCCCTACTAAAAATAGAAATGATGCCATCATGCCGCCAAAATCAAACTTGAGAGGAGCCTCCACTAGTTTATGAAGAAAGTTGCAAGCTAATCAACCTCTAATCATCATCTTCTTCTTGTATAGCAACTAGTTCTACTACATAAGTTTGCTAATCTTGGTTTTGGTGAGTTTCTATAGACTTAACAATCAATTGTTAAATTGATTATGATAGGATGTGATAAGATATGGCTATGTTTGTGGAATCAATGTGTTTATGCAAGTTTGTATGATATGTGTTTTGCAAGTTTCATGCTATATGCAAGTTTAATGCCATGTTTTATGATGCAAACACTATGTTGAACATTTATGCATATGTAACATGTTATGCAAACTATATGTGAGAGTATATGCAAGTTATATGTAACATGATATGCAAGTTATGCATGTGGTTTTATGCATGCTAAGTATTTGGTTTTGTGCATGCTAAGTATTTGATTTTATGCATGCTAAGTATTTGATTGTATGCATGCTAAGTATTTGATTTTATGCATGCTAAGTATTTGATTGTATGCATGCTAAGTATTTGGTTTTATGCATGCTAAGTGTTTGGTTTTATGCAAGTTTGTCTCTTTTTATGATATGCATAATATATGCAAGTTTGTCTCTAAGTATGGCATGTTATGCAAGTTCATATACAAGTTATGATACATATTCATATGCAAGTTATGATATAAGTTTATATGCAAGTTATGATATAAGTTCATATGCAAGTTATGATGCAAGTTCATATGCAAGTTATGATACATATTCATATGCAAGTTATGATGCAAGTTCATATGCAAGTTATGATACATATTCATATGCAAGTTATGATGCAAGTTCATATGCAAGTTATGATGCAAGTTCATATGCAAGTTATGATATAAGTTCATATGCAAGTTATGATGCAATTTCAAATGCAAGTTATGATATAAGTTTATATGCAAGTTATGATATAAGTTCATATGCAAGTTATGATGCAAGTTCATATGCAAGTTATGATACATATTCATATGCAAGTTATGATGCAAGTTCATATGCAAGTTATGATGCAAGTTCATATGCAAGTTATGATATAAGTTTATATGCAAGTTATGATATAAGTTCATATGCAAGTTATGATGCAAGTTCATATGCAAGTTATGATACATATTCATATGCAAGTTATGATGCAAGTTCATATGCAAGTTATGATGCAAGTTCATATGCAAGTTCATATGCAAGTTATGATGCAAGTTCATATGCAAGTACATATGCAAGTTGTCTCTTTTATGATATGCATAATGCAAGTTTGGGTTAATTACTAGTTGGGTTTAATGTATGTTCATATATGCAAGTTGACACCTTTTGAACCCATGATAAAGTTACATGCTATGTTGGCTAAACCCATGACATTTGTGATGAATCTTCCCTTTTATTATGTCACGTTACGAGAACGAATTACGTGGGGAACGATGGGGTTAGTATGCATGTTAATAAAATGATGTGGAATGGGTATGCTTAAGAGTAACATAAATTAAATGAAAATAATTGGGAATTTACCTATTGAGTTAGGTCTACCCATATTATGGAGTTGGGAATTTACCTATTGAGTTAGGTCTACCCATACTACGGAGTTGGGAATTTACCTATTGAGTTAGGTCTACCCATATTCTGGAAAACATGATTAATTAATTAGGGATAATTAATATAAATTAGGAGGGTGATTAATTAGGTGTAATTAATCGACTAAGACACGAGGTTGGACTCAGTTGTAGCGTAAAACTGCCCGGACCCAACCGGCTTAACCAGTTGCTACAAATGTTAGCCCAATGTGAGAGGTCTTAGGCACAAATTAAATACGTGATTAAAGTAAAGACACGAGGTTAGACCCTTTTTATGACGTAAGGCTGCCCGGACCCAACCGGCATATCCAGCAGTCATAAAAGACGGTCCAATGTGAGAGGTCTTTATGAGGTCATGATCTTAATTAATTAATTAAGAAACACTTAACCATATTAGCATGTAGAGGGACATGAGGGGTTAAGTGGGTGCCTTGGGTGGCATGAGGAATCTAGTGGGTTGCCTCGGGTGGCAATAGAAAATACGATTAGAATACTTAACCAAAGAGGAACATGTAATTAAACATGGGTAAAGGGTTAAGTAAGTGCTTTGGGTGGCATGTGGAAATCTAGTGGGTGCCTTAAGTGGCAATTGATATATGATTAGATGACTTAACCAAACCTTAACATGTAGGTGGGCATGATTATAACAGGGGTTAAGTGGGATACACTAGATAAAATAACAAGCTTAGGTGGTAGCTTGTGGGGGCCCATTTCAACCAATATCCCAAACGTATCTTAGTGGGCTCGACTCTAGTCGAGTGATGGGACACGCATATTGGGCTTGACTATAAGAGGCAAAAATGGGTTAGCGGTGGCAATGCATGACCAACGGGTTTCATATGCGTGTGTGGACCCGGGCTGGTAAATAAGACGTTGTTGCATCGTGTAGATATAAGCCGTGCACTGTTAGTTTTATCAGGTTGCCACGCTGGGGAATGGTACACCCCACGGTGGGGCCAGCACGGGTATCTACGTTAGGGAGCCGATCGAAAGGGGAGTAGTGTGTACACCTAGTGGATTGTAGGGCCCCGTGGCATCTACTTAAGTCACCTAGGGATACGCGAGAACTATTAAGTTAATTTTATAAGTCCATGGGTGGGATCAACCTTTAAGTTAGGAATGACTGGTGTGGTGCAGTGTAGGAATTACCCTTGGGTGGGTAGATCTGGGGTGGTGTAATCCAGTAATTATCTTTGGGAGGATAAATGCGTCTTTTTGGTTATGTTAGTACGTCCTGCGTTTAGTTGGCTACTTAGTGTAGTCATTATCCCCAGAGGTACCGTACCTTGTTTATATCATACCCTAATTACTTTAATGATTGTATTGTTAGGGTTATAGGACTCACTCAGACTTATGTCTGACCCCGTTGTTTTTATCTTTTTTTTTTCAACCCTCAGGTTATCAGAGTGGGCCCAGTACGAGTGGGCTTAGATCAGGCTGCTTTATTCTCTTTTGGAGCTTGGACCATAGACGTAGAGCTCAGCTTACCCTTTCTTTTATGGCTATCAGTTCATGTATTGGGATTATGTACTTTTATTTATCAAGATGGATATTTTGTACTTGACTCTTATTATGGTTTTGGTGATGTAACCAAACATGTTTTACTTTCCGCTGCAATGAAATGATGTTTTAAAATTTTCAAGTATTACTTATATCTGTCTTGTTGTAATTTTTCTGTTCTATATTCACTTAAAATACTCCACCGATGTTATGGCATTCCCTTAGCGAGTGACCATAGCGGGTGTGGGGTGTTACACGTGGTATCAGAGCTTAAGGTTACCAGAACAGATAAAATTTTTAGAAAAACTATTTTCTAAGAATATTTTTGAAAGGAGTATTTTCAAAAACATGTCTTTTAAGAGAAAAGTTTTTGAAAGAAAAGCATAATCCCCAATAGCCATATCTATATCTTTCGAATTCTCCGTTTTGAATCTCTTCCTCTCTCGTTTTGAGTTTCCCCTCCGCGTATAGATGACCTTTCTAAGATAGATAAGAACGGAAAACCACTTTAAGGGACTTAGACGTTAGTCAGATTAGAAGTTGGTTCAAGAAGGAGGAGGACTGGTAGGTATCTATTGGATAGATGAAGGGAGGAAGGCTCAAATAGTTGTTTGGTTAATGAAGGATGAAACCTCATTGGTGGGAGGTTACGTGTGGAGAATGGGAAGAAGAAGGCGAGTAGTTATCCTTTTGAGAGGAATAGGACACCTTATTAGGATTGTCCAAAGAGGCATGGGCAAGGTATGGAATCTCCTGGAGGGTAGTTGTATTCCCTCGCGGCTAGTGTACCAGATGGGGATAGGACCGTCTAGGTTGGAATTTGGATTTCTCTATTATCCGGTTCAAACTTTATTTGATTCTGACGCATCGAGTTCGTTTATCTCATCATTTTTAGTTGAGTCACTGCACTTAGACACCAGTTGGTAGATGATCCCTTAGTTGTTTCAAACCCAATTGGGGCTCCATGATATGTTTGGGTTTGAAAGTTTCTATACTTAGCGTTGAGTTTAGATGTGATGCTTTTTGGGCTTCACGGGCTATGGGGCATGGACTGGTTATCCAGTAGGGGTGCCGTTCTTGATTTTGAAGGGAGAGTTGTTAGGCTTATGACCCGCTTGGGTAACACTCTCAAGACCTCTTGTAATCCCATGGAAACTGTTATGCTAAGTTATCTTGAATCGCTCGATGCTTCGGTCGAGAGTTTGCGTTCTGTCAGAGTGGTCCGGGAATATCCGGATGTGTTTGAAGAGGTGAAGGGTTTGCCTCCGAAGCGGGAGATAGATTTCCGAATTTATTTGGTGGATAATGCCAAACCAGTGTCTTTGCCAGTGTGCCACATGGCTCCTCGTGAGAGGAGGGAACTCCATAAGTAAGTAGGCGATTTGCTTGAGAACGGGTTCATAAGACGAAGTAAGTCGGAGTGGGGTGCTCCAAGTAGTTTTTGCCACCAAGGCGGATGGGTCCCTCAGACTTTGTGTAGGCTAAGGAGAACTAAATAAACTCACGAAGAAGAATAGACACCCATTGCCGAGGACTGATGATCTCTTTGATCAATTGGTTGGCGCCTCAGTATTTTCGCAAGTTGGACTCAGCCACGGGGTTTCGTCAGTCGAAGGTGGCTGAGGATAGTATAAAGAAGATTGCCTTTAGGACTCCGGATGGTTTTATGAGTAGCTGGCGATGTCATTTGGTTAGACGAACGCCTCCGCATACTTTGTTGATTTGATGAGAAGGGTGTTCAAGGAGTACCTAAATAAGTTCGTGATGATCTTGGTGGATGACATCTTGGTCTTTTCTAGGAGCGAAATAAGTTTTCGTATGTGCTCAATAGGTTGAGCAAAGCCCGTTATGGGATAAACGGTGGTTTTGGAGCGAGACTGGCAAGGACATCCAAAGTTGGACAAGGGGCTTAATTATTTAGCCGTTTTTACTAGTATCATCTCACGTAGGTCGTCTGAATTCGAAGGAGGTATCCCTTGGGTGTTTGTCTGATATTGGTTTAGGCCTTTGGGGCTTGCATTTGGGGGATGCCGAGTTCGACTAGGGTGGTCTGCGTGAGAGATGAACAGTTGTGATAATTTTGGATGATATCCTGGTGGAGAAGAGCATGCCCTACATCTTAGGGAAGTGTTGGAGACTCTTTGAGCGCATTGTCTTAAGACAACAAAGGCGGATGGAATTCTTAGCATCCTATGAGTTTGAGATAGCGTATACCCCTGGCAAGGGTAACGTGGTGGCAGACGCCCTAAGCAGAAAAAGGTTGTCTTTGAGTCCATTGTTCGTGGAATGGCGAAGCTTGGAGTTTAATTCTATGTTTGACTTTAGACCTTCTGTTGACTTTGTACCTGGTTTGTTAGCATCCTTGGAGGTTAGGCCTACTCTTTTGGGGCGGATTGGCGAGGCACAACGAGACGACCCACAGTTGGTTGAGTTAGTAGAGAAGCTCATAAAGGGGGGGGGAGTCGTCCAACCATTTGAATAGGTACACCCTAGATGGTAAGGGGTGGTTGCGTAGAGACGGTAGACTTTGTGTACCGCAAGACGAGGGTCTGAGGAAGGCTATACTTGATGATGCACATCGGTCGAAGATGACCATTCATCCTGGTAGGGACAAGATGTACCAAGACATGAAGCAAGTTTTCTTTTTTGGCCGGTATGGAGAAAGATGTGGCCGAATATGTCGCTAGATGCTTAGTGTGCCAACAAGTTAAAGCGGAGCAAAGGAGACCCGGTGGGTTGCTACATCCATTGGAAGTTTCGCAATGGAAGTGGGATAGAGTCTCGATGGATTTCATCGATGGGTTACCGAGATCGAGGAAGGGCAATACGGGAATTTGGGTTGTGGTAGACAGACTTACCAAGAGTGCCCATTTTATACCCGTGAAGAGTGAGAGGACCGCTCCATGGCTTGCTTCAGTCTATGTTAGAGAGATTGTTAGATTGCATGGCGTACCATCCCGCATTGTGAGTGATCGAGATCCTATCTTCACTAGTGAGTTTTGGAGAAGTTTGCAAAAGGCGGTAGGGACTCAGTTGTGTGTGAGCACCGCATATCATCCTCAGACGGATGGTCAGACCGAGAGGGTGAACCGTATCTTAGAAGATCTCTTGAGGCTTTGTATCTTGGATTTTGGAGGTACATGGGAAGAACATCTTCCTTTGGTGGAGTTCGCATACAATAACAGCTTTCAGTCTAGTATTGGCATGGCTCCTTTTGAAGCTCTTTATGGAAGGCCTTATCGATCTCCTACATGTTGGTGGGAATCTACGGATGAGATCTTGCTTGGGCCGGATATGGTTAGAGAGACTTCAGAGAAGATTGATTTGATTCGAAGAAGGATGAAGGCAGCGCAAGATAGACAGAAATCTTATGCGGATCAGAGAAGGACGGATCTTGAGTTTGAGGTTGGGGACATGGCTTTTGTTAAAGTATCTCCGTTGAGAAATGTTGTTCGCTTTGGGTCCGTTGGGAAGTTAGCGCCGAGGTTTGTTGGGCCGTTTCCTATTAAGGAAAGGATTGGACGGATGGCATATAGGGTGGAGTTGCCCGACAGACTTAGTGGTGTTCATGATGTATTCCATATATCACATTTGAGGAAGTGCTTACATGAGACCGCAGAGGTCGTAGAGCCGAGCTTGCTTAGAGATGTAGAGGTAGAGCGTGATGCGACGATTCGACGAGCTCCTACTTGCATCCTTGGGTCAGAAACTAGGAAGTTGAGGAACAGAGAAGTTCAGCTAGTTAAAGTGCAATGGGGAGAAGACGAGGGAAATGCTACTTGGGAGACGGAAGCGAAGATGCGTTCTTTGTACCCATTTCTTTTTGAGAGTATGTCTTTTAACTTCTCCTTTATCGCTTGTCTAGTACTTATCTTATCTTTAGTATGTCCTCTCATTAGTACCGTTGACCTTTAGATAGGGTAAACCTATGGTTGAAACATGTGTTTGAGACATGTTGTGTTTGATGGATGCGTGTGGATGCAAGTGGTTGCTAATGGTTGCTCGTGGATGCATATACACACACTCTAGACACTAGATCGGCTCAGTCACTTCATATTGCATATTGCATATAATTGTGTGTAGATAGCTATATTTATGGATGTATAATGATTGTGTTATCATATGGATGATGCATTTTGGTGAATGATTGTGCACTCATGTAGATATTGTATGTGTCGGTAGGATTCTCTCGCATACATAATGGATGCATGGCACTATCATGGTTTGCATATGTTCATACATTAGATAGGGAACATATACACACACTTTTTGCATATGCTCATACATCATTAGAAATTGTTTTAAGGACAATGGATGCTCGAGTTTGATGGATTGAGTAGATGGTTGTTTGGATGGTAGGATATGCATTCTCCTTAGCTTAGAGATTTCGGGGACGAAATCCTTTAAGGAGGGGAGAATGTAACACCCCGAATTTCGGTTAATACTAATATTCACTAATTACAGAATAAATAATCTCAGATGTGAGAATTGGGGGAAACGGGCTGCGTCATTGCGTTCGTCTCGGAAAAATACGCAAAATAGAGTCCGAGTTTTCGAGAATCAGAGTCCGTATGGCCCAGTTATGGCCCAATGAAGTTTGCAGAAAATTCAAAGCTAAAAACAGATTTAAAAATTCAAATTCAGATTTTAAAATAGAACCAGCGGGGCCAGGCGGGAAAGTTCCCGCCCTAGCCATGTCGACAGGGATGTCGACAGGCCTGTCGACTGGGGGGTCGACTTGCCTGTCGACTTGCCTGTCGACACGGCGTGTCGAGCCAGAGGGCCTGGGTGCACCAGGTCTGGTTTTCTGGCTAGGGCTGGGATGGGTTCTAGAGACTTCCTAAATCTGACGGACCTAATCTAACCTAGGGTTAATCCTATGGTCTAAAACACACCCTAATCCTATAAATACACCCTAATGCAAGCCTAATCCCTACTAAAAATAGAAATGATGCCATCATGCCGCCAAAATCAAACTTGAGAGGAGCCTCCACTAGTTTATGAAGAAAGTTGCAAGCTAATCAACCTCTAATCATCATCTTCTTCTTGTATAGCAACTAGTTCTACTACATAAGTTTGCTAATCTTGGTTTTGGTGAGTTTCTATAGACTTAACAATCAATTGTTAAATTGATTATGATAGGATGTGATAAGATATGGCTATGTTTGTGGAATCAATGTGTTTATGCAAGTTTGTATGATATGTGTTTTGCAAGTTTCATGCTATATGCAAGTTTAATGCCATGTTTTATGATGCAAACACTATGTTGAACATTTATGCATATGTAACATGTTATGCAAACTATATGTGAGAGTATATGCAAGTTATATGTAACATGATATGCAAGTTATGCATGTGGTTTTATGCATGCTAAGTATTTGGTTTTGTGCATGCTAAGTATTTGATTTTATGCATGCTAAGTATTTGATTGTATGCATGCTAAGTATTTGATTTTATGCATGCTAAGTATTTGATTGTATGCATGCTAAGTATTTGGTTTTATGCATGCTAAGTGTTTGGTTTTATGCAAGTTTGTCTCTTTTTATGATATGCATAATATATGCAAGTTTGTCTCTAAGTATGGCATGTTATGCAAGTTCATATACAAGTTATGATACATATTCATATGCAAGTTATGATATAAGTTTATATGCAAGTTATGATATAAGTTCATATGCAAGTTATGATGCAAGTTCATATGCAAGTTATGATACATATTCATATGCAAGTTATGATGCAAGTTCATATGCAAGTTATGATACATATTCATATGCAAGTTATGATGCAAGTTCATATGCAAGTTATGATGCAAGTTCATATGCAAGTTATGATATAAGTTCATATGCAAGTTATGATGCAAGTTCATATGCAAGTTATGATATAAGTTTATATGCAAGTTATGATATAAGTTCATATGCAAGTTATGATGCAAGTTCATATGCAAGTTATGATACATATTCATATGCAAGTTATGATGCAAGTTCATATGCAAGTTATGATGCAAGTTCATATGCAAGTTATGATATAAGTTTATATGCAAGTTATGATATAAGTTCATATGCAAGTTATGATGCAAGTTCATATGCAAGTTATGATACATATTCATATGCAAGTTATGATGCAAGTTCATATGCAAGTTATGATGCAAGTTCATATGCAAGTTCATATGCAAGTTATGATGCAAGTTCATATGCAAGTACATATGCAAGTTGTCTCTTTTATGATATGCATAATGCAAGTTTGGGTTAATTACTAGTTGGGTTTAATGTATGTTCATATATGCAAGTTGACACCTTTTGAACCCATGATAAAGTTACATGCTATGTTGGCTAAACCCATGACATTTGTGATGAATCTTCCCTTTTATTATGTCACGTTACGAGAACGAATTACGTGGGGAACGATGGGGTTAGTATGCATGTTAATAAAATGATGTGGAATGGGTATGCTTAAGAGTAACATAAATTAAATGGACATAATTGGGAATTTACCTATTGAGTTAGGTTTACCCATATTATGGAGTTGGGAATTTACCTATTGAGTTAGGTCTACCCATACTACGGAGTTGGGAATTTACCTATTGAGTTAGGTCTACCCATATTCTGGAAAACATGATTAATTAATTAGGGATAATTAATATAAATTAGGAGGGTGATTAATTAGGTGTAATTAATCGACTAAGACACGAGGTTGGACTCAGTTGTAGCGTAAAACTGCCCGGACCCAACCGGCTTAACCAGTTGCTACAAATGTTAGCCCAATGTGAGAGGTCTTAGGCACAAATTAAATACGTGATTAAAGTAAAGACACGAGGTTAGACCCTTTTTATGACGTAAGGCTGCCCGGACCCAACCGGCATATCCAGCAGTCATAAAAGACGGTCCAATGTGAGAGGTCTTTATGAGGTCATGATCTTAATTAATTAATTAAGAAACACTTAACCATATTAGCATGTAGAGGGACATGAGGGGTTAAGTGGGTGCCTTGGGTGGCATGAGGAATCTAGTGGGTTGCCTCGGGTGGCAATAGAAAATACGATTAGAATACTTAACCAAAGAGGAACATGTAATTAAACATGGGTAAAGGGTTAAGTAAGTGCTTTGGGTGGCATGTGGAAATCTAGTGGGTGCCTTAAGTGGCAATTGATATATGATTAGATGACTTAACCAAACCTTAACATGTAGGTGGGCATGATTATAACAGGGGTTAAGTGGGATACACTAGATAAAATAACAAGCTTAGGTGGTAGCTTGTGGGGGCCCATTTCAACCAATATCCCAAACGTATCTTAGTGGGCTCGACTCTAGTCGAGTGACGGGACACGCATATTGGGCTTGACTATAAGAGGCAAAAATGGGTTAGCGGTGGCAACGCATGACCAACGGGTTTCATATGCGTGTGTGGACCCGGGCTGGTAAATAAGACGTTGTTGCATCGTGTAGATATAAGCCGTGCAGTGTTAGTTTTATCAGGTTGCCACGCTGGGGAATGGTACACCCCACGGTGGGGCCAGCACGGGTATCTACGTTAGGGAGCCGATCGAAAGGGGAGTAGTGTGTACACCTAGTGGATTGTAGGGCCCCGTGGCATCTACTTAAGTCACCTAGGGGTACGCGAGAACTATTAAGTTAATTTTATAAGTCCATGGGTGGGATCAACCTTTAAGTTAGGAATGACTGGTGTGGTGCAGTGTAGGAATTACCCTTGGGTGGGTAGATCTGGGGTGGTGTAATCCAGTAATTATCTTTGGGAGGATAAATGCGTCTTTTCGGTTATGTTAGTACGTCCTGCGTTTAGTTGGCTACTTAGTATAGTCATTATCCCCAGAGGTACCGTACCTTGTTTATATCATACCCTAATTACTTTAATGATTGTATTGTTAGGGTTATAGGACTCACTCAGACTTATGTCTGACCCCGTTGTTTTTATCTTTTTTTTTCCAACCCTCAGGTTATCAGAGTGGGCCCAGTACGAGTGGGCTTAGATCAGGCTGCTTTATTCTCTTTTGGAGCTTGGACCATAGACGTAGAGCTCAGCTTACCCTTTCTTTTATGGCTATCAGTTCATGTATTGGGATTATGTACTTTTATTTATCAGGATGGATATTTTGTACTTGACTCTTATTATGGTTTTGGTGATGTAACCAAACATGTTTTACTTTCCGCTGCAATGAAATGATGTTTTAAAATTTTCAAGTATTACTTATATCTGTCTTGTTGTAATTTTTCTGTTCTATATTCACTTAAAATACTCCACCGATGTTATGGCATTCCCTTAGCGAGTGACCATAGCAGGTGTGGGGTGTTACATGCTGTGACGGCCCGCCCGCACCAGCCTGCATTTCCTCCAAAAATGCGCTGTACACATGCCCCGACTAGCACGGAACGGTCGCCAAAAAAAGGAAAGAAGGGAATGAACTAATCAAGGAACCTGTAGAATGTCTCACAGCGCATGGAATAAAATATAATAACAACATACTTGACATAAAACAGGTGAGACAGTGCATAAGCTGATAACTAAAATCAACATCAATCATCAGAGCAGCGGAAATCCAAATACAGCTTATTACAACTTTTCAAATTTTCTGTCTCTAACAAAAGAAAGTTAAAGTGGAAGATGCACCACCAATGCCCAAGCAGTGATCTTCAACAACACAGGGAGAATACTATATATATATATATATATATATATATATTACGTGGAAGCCTCCTGCTCGTCTCCGGATCATCTACCCGTGCATCACCAGCTAACCTGTCTCTAGTCTGCTCGTGTGAGCACCCAGAGTAATAAGAGGGGACATAAAACTCTGGGTCAGACATAAAGCCTGGTATGAGCGATAAGCATCTAAACAAAACAATAACAGGTATACTAAACCATACCTGAACCTGGACCTGCAACCAAAGAGTTAGTACCACATACCGTACAATGCTCTAAGGTGCCATAATAAATAGTGTAAGAATACGGGGGTGGGGTGTGCATGTCACAATGATAGCAAACAAATCATCCATAGCAACCATCCTCACACCTCTCACTCAGTGCGTAAAGCGTACGACATCTACCACTTTGGAACACTAGACAAACTGAGGTAACGACGAATCCCGACTTGTAGAAACCCTGCTATGACCAAGCTAAACATATGGAGTCATGACCAAACATTTCAATGACCCACTTCATTGGTTGTAACCCTTGGTTCTACCGATGCCATAATGGCCCTGAATCCGTCTTCGTACCTCCTACCATAGTGGTCCAAAGCTATAGACGTCGATAACTCCTTGGCACGCGTCCCGCAGCAAAGCCCAACCATGAAGCGAACTCGTTGATTCCCATCTGAATCTTGAGCTCTAACTTCTCATTTGGACTTCCTTTGCATCTCGGGTTATAGTCTTCACTTCCGGATCGGTCTTCATTCAGTCTTCTCCTCGGATCGTGCTCCCTTGGATGGTTCGGTTCGTGATGCGCCTCCCCAATCGGATCGGATCGAGTTCCTGCTGGCTCGTGGTGCTCCAGCTCCATCGGATCGTGTCGCACCATACGGATCGCGCCTCAACAGCTCGTGGCGCTGGCAACCCATTGGGTTCGGGTCGTGCTACCTCGTCTGAATCGTCGCGCCTCATCTCGGATCGCACCTTCTGATCGGTTCGTGGTCTACCAAGCTGGAGCGATTCGGATCGAGGTACTTCAGTTTGGACACGGCGCTGCATCGGTTCGTGGTCTTCGAAGTGGAACGGATCGTGGCGTGAGCTTCCATCGGATCGTGCTCATAGGAGGCGATCCGATCCGGGTAAATTCCTGCACTTCGTTTCAGCGACAGTCTTTCGCCATTCGACGGCGTTTTTGACCAAATTAACACTTCTAAACAATCACAAAACATCTCATACAGTCATAGCAATGTATAGTATCGACCACGAACACCATAACACAAATCATAGCATGTAAAGTGGATCAAACATGGTCAAAACCCCAAATTTTCCCTTAAGCATGTTTTAAGCAAATCAAGTGATATACTTAGCAAAACTTAATCAAATCGTCTAAATTTTCTAACGGAGGCATGAAATATTATTTAAGAATTTCTAAACATTTTTCCAGAATTTATTAGTGTATAAATTCGCTAATCTTCACTAATTACCCTTAATTACCGTAATTAGTGCAAAAACTATGCAAATCACTCACCTTTGCCACAATAAAACTTTCAGATCTGAAGTGAACATCTGATTTGCACGAATTCCAATATATAACAGCAGCTCTACCTCGGTCCTTGTGCTAATCCTCCTTGATTTGATGCCTCTAAGCCTTAATCCTTGATTAGGAAGTGATCTTGGGTGTTTTAGAGAGATTTAGAGAGATTTAGAGAATGGAGGCCATGGCTAGATCAAGAGGAATGAATAGTGACGGCTGAAAAATGAGAAAAAGGTATTCTCCAAACCCTAACAGCCCTTTTAAACTCCTAATCCCGAAATTCCCCTTGGGCCTAGCTGTTAATCACCCGGTTAAGCCCAATTAAGCTGTTTTTCACCATCTGAAACTTGTTTCAGCCATATCTCTCAAACGGTGAGTCCGTTTGGCTAATGTGACCACTCTACGGAAAGAGAAACCATCATCCAGAGCCAATAGAAGTGGTTTCAAGTCAAAATTCCTTTCCAGTCAAAAGTTATGGCCAAAACAGTGCCAACTAGGGGTAAAATGGTCATTTAAAAATCGGGAAAAATCATGAACATGGGAAATGACCCCAATAGTCGTCTCCCAAAGTTACATGACCATACGACTTCGTATGTGAAAGAAATAAATATCCTACGATCCTATGATGCGTAGAATACGGGTTGTTACACTCTCCCCCCCCTTAAGAAATTTCGTCCCCGAAATTCCTTAACCCAAAACATACAAAGGATCCCGCATGCCTAACAACCACATACTACAATCAAACATGCAAAACAAGCAAACAAGCCTATCCTAGCATGCGGAAAACTAAATCGAAGTCAAAATCTTACCAGGCAAAGAGTTCTGGGTATGTCTTCCTAATGTTCCCCTCTGTCTCCCAAGTACAATCATTCTCGTCCTCGCTCCACTGTACCTTGACTAGCTTCACCGCCTTCCTTCGAAGTTGCTTCATGTCGTGTGCGACAATACGGGCCGGCTTGCGGTTCCCAACCGCCTCGGGTTCTACTTCGAAGTCCTCTAACTGATCAGGTGAAATAGTCATATCTGAGTCGTGAACGAACTTCCTTAGTTGGGAAACATGAAATACGTTGTGAACTCCCGCCATCTTCTCTGGTAAGTCAACTCTGTATGCCAAATTCCCGACTAGTTCAAGAACAGGGAATGGACCAACAAATCTTGGTGCCAACTTGCCTCTCCTGCCAAATCGTATTATGCTCTTCAACGGAGAAATCTTGACAAACACCAAGTCACCAACGGAGAATTTTAAGTCTCTTCTTCTCTTATCGGCATAACTCTTCTGCCTATCTTGGGCTGCCTTCATTCGTTGTTGAATGATCTTGATCTTATCTGAAGTTTCCCTCACCACATCTGGTCCAAGCATAAACTTCTCGCCAGTCTCTATCCAACATGATGGTGAGTTACACGGTCTTCCGTACAAAGCTTCAAACGGAGCCATACCGATACTGGATTGGTAGCTATTATTATATGCAAACTCTACTAGATGCAAATGGTCATCCCATGATCCACCAAAATCCAATATACATGCTCTCAAGAGATCTTCCAAAATACGATTCACCCTCTCCGTCTGGCCGTCGGTCTGAGGATGATATGTGGTACTGAGATGTAACTCTGACCCTAGAGCCTCTTGTAAGCTCTCCCAAAACCCACTAGTGAACAACGGGTCTCGGTCGGTCACAATGCCTTTAGGTACTCCATGAAATCTCACTACCCACTTCATATACAATTCTGCTAACTTAGCTGTCGTTCTAGTCGATTTGACTGGTATAAACCTTGCACTTTTAGTCAGTCGATCTACAATTACCCAAATGTTGTCATATCCCGATCTAGTCCTTGGTAACCCATCGATGAAATCCATCGAGACTTGCTCCCATTTCCATTCGGGAATTTCTAAGGGCTGTAACAACCCACTAGGCTTCTTTTGCTCGGCTTTAACTAGCTGGCAATTCATGCACTTGGATATAAACTTCCCAACGTCTCTTTTCATCCCTTCCCAGTAGTAAGTCTGGTTCATATCTCGATACATCTTGTTACCACCGGGGTGTATAGTCAGCTTTGAGTGATGACATTCTCTAAGCACTTCATCCCTCAATCCATTGACATTGGGTACAACAAGCTTTCCATTCTTTCTAAGCCATCTATCTCGATCAAGCCCATACTTGTTCATCTCCTCATCGATACCCATCTCTAACTTGGAGATGATTTCCAATAGGTTAGGATCGTCCCTCTGACTAGAGCCGATCCGTTCAATCAAAGTGGGTCTGATCGTCAAACTTGCTAACATTTCTGGATCCAATTCGCACTTTGGTCTGAAATCAAACCCCGCGATATACTCCAGTTGCTTCCATTCAAGGAACATAGCCCCTAAGCTGGCATGTCTTCTACTCAATGCATCAGCCACCGCATTGCCCTTTCCCGGTGTATATGCGATGTCAAAATCATAGGAAGCTAAGAACTCTAACCATCTCTGCTGACGGAGATTTAAATCCTTCTGGGAGAATAGATACTTCAACGACTTATGATCTGTAAATAGCTCAAATCTTTCTCCCAAGAGATAGTGTCTCCACATCTTTAACGCGAACACGATCGCTGCCAATTCTAAATCATGGGTAGGGTATCTTCTCTCGTGCGGTTTCAATTGCCAACTTGCGTAAGCTACAACCCTACCGCCTTGCATCAATACAGCACCCAGTCTGGTACCACAGGCATCCGTGTATACCGTCATCTCTTCATCCCCCTTAGGAATGACTAACACTGGTGCGCTTGTCAACTTGTCCTTTAGATTTTTAAATGCATTCTCGCACCTTTCATCCCAGACAAAAGTTTGATTCTTCTTGGTCAACTGGGTCAATGGTGCTGCTATCTTGGAGAAACCTTGGATAAACTTACGATAATATCCAGCTAATCCCAAGAAACTTCTTACATCTGTTGCGTTCTTGGGCGTAGGCCAATCTTGTACCGTAGCCACCTTTGTCGGGTCCACGGCAATACCATTCTCTGATACAACATGGCCCAAGAACCTCACTTCCCTCTTCCAGAAGTGACACTTAGAAAACTTTGCTTTCAATTGGTGTTTTCTCAACACCTCCATCGCTACTCTTAAATGTTCCTTGTGTTCTTCCTCTGTCCTCGAATAGACCAAAATATCATCAACGAACACAAGGACAGACTTATTCAACTGATCTCTGAATACCCTATTCATAAGATCCACAAAATATGCCGGGGCATTAGTCAGCCCAAATGGCATAACCAACCATTCATAAAATCCAGACGGCGTTCGAAATGCCGTTTTAGCTATACTCTCAGCTTCCACTCTAAGCTGATGAAAACCTGTCGCGAGATCCAACTGAGAAAATATTCTCGTGCCACTTAACTGATCAACAAATCATCTATCCGCGGTAGAGGATACTTATTTTTCCTCGTCACTTTATTCAACTCGCGGTAGTCTACACACAAACGAAGGGAACCATCTGCCTTGGTAGCAAACACAACTGGTGCTCCCCATTCAGAAACACTCCTTCTGATAAATCCCTTCTTCAAAAGATCGCTGACTTGCACCTCGAGCTCTCGCTGCTCTCTTGGTGCCATACGACGAAGTGGCATCACTATAGGTCTGGCATCTTTTACCAAATCAATACGGAACTCAATCTCTCGGTGTGGTGGAAGTCCGGTCACTTCTTCGAAAACATCCGGATACTGGCCAACCACGGGCAAACCTGACGACTCACTATGCGGAATGTCGAGGGAGTTTAGAAAACTAGCCAATACCCCCTTACTGGGTAGACCACCAAACACTATCCTCCGCCCATCATCCGCTCTAGCTGTCACCAAAAAGCCCTCACAGTCTACCACCACCCATACCTTCGGAGCCAATCTACTCCCAAAATAATGCCAAACCTAGTAAAGCCCAAAACAAAGCAATCACAAACAAACATGCATCCATGACTCGATAAGACCACATTACGACAAATCATGCTAAGGCTAGTCGAACCACCAATCGGGTTCGTCACTACTAAAGGTCTATCGACAATCTCGGGTTCCAATCCCAACCTATCTACCAGGTCACTAGATATGAAAGAATTGGAAGCTCTGGTATCAAACAAAACTCTAACAGGAACATCATAAACAGAAAGCATACCTTGAATGACGACATTCTTTCCTTTCTCCACCGCTGTTGGGGCATTCGACGAAGAAGGAATAGCATTAAGGGCGTAGGCTTTCACTATTTGCTTTTCTTTAGGGGGTTGCGGACACTTGTCCTTGTGATGTCCCACTTGGCCACAGTTGAAGCACTTCTTGTCCGCTGGCTTGGCCCGACAATTACTAGCATAATGGCCCTTCTTACCACAGCTGAAGCACTCAACATCTTGCTTATTCTTTTTCTTCTGGCCATCCTTAGTCTGATTCTGCTTTCTCTTATTCTGGGAACCACCTTTGCCTCCACCACTTGCTTGTGGTTTTGGCTCTTCTGCAGACGCAACCTCAGTCTTTGGCTTAGGGTAGAGACTCTCCGACCTCAATGATTTTCCCACAATCGACTCAAACGTCTCATCGATATGGTTAATAAGCCTTTCCCCCAAGTACTGATCCAAACCAGTTATGAATTTCTCATTCTTCTTCTCGGCAGTATCAATAAGAGATAAACCATACTTTGACAAAGTGTCGAATTCAGCGATGTACTCCGAGACAGCTCTACCATTCTGCTTGAGCTCCAAGAATTTCTTAAACAGCACTGACTTCTGAGAAGCTGGAATGAACTTCTCGCTAAAGCGAGCCTTAAACTGCTCCCAAGTAATCTGATCTTCGGGAGTAGCTGCTTTTATAGCATTCCACCAATTCATTGCCCGCCCTTGCAGCTGACGGGACGCTAGCTTTCTCTTCATCGCATCCTCGATACCCAAATCCTCGAAGATACGTTCGCAACTATCCAACCAATCTTGAACATCCGTAGCCGACTCCGTTCCATGGAACGGCTTCCCACCAAGGCTAGTATAATCCTTATTCAGCTTGGCGAAGTCGACTCTTGGTGCCTGCACTATTGGACCACCACCATTTCCACCATTGGGAGCTGCCCCATGTACATCTCTAAGCATCTCTCTCATGAGGTCAGTAAACATCGTCCTCGTGTCAGCAGCATTCCCATTATTGGCCCATCTACCGGTACCTCTAACATATCGGCTCATCGTCAATCTGAAAAAGGAAACGATTAACGACCCCATAGTGGTGCTAGTGCAGTACGACTTCATCTTTATACTACTAATAGTATATATATATATAGCTTTTAAAAATCAAAATAATCACAAATACGCTCTCTCGTATACGTATATTATCTCTCCCTGATAACTTCCCTAGGTTAACTACGCAACCTAGAGCTCTGATACCAAGTGTGACGGCCCGCCCGCACCAGCCTGCATTTCCTCCAAAAGTGCGCTGTACACATGCCCCGACTAGCACGGAACGGTCGCCAAAGAAAGGAAAGAAGGGAATGAACTAATCAAGGAACCTGTAGAATGTCTCACAGCGCATGGAATAAAATATAATAACAACATACTTGACATAAAACAGGTGAGACAGTGCATAAGCTGATAACTAAAATCAACATCAATCATCAGAGCAGCGGAAATCCAAATACAGCTTATTACAACTTTTCAAATTTTCTGTCTCTAACAAAAGAAAGTTAAAGTGGAAGATGCACCACCAATGCCCAAGCAGTGATCTTCAACAACACAGGGAGAATACTATATATATATATATTACGTGGAAGCCTCCTGCTCGTCTCCGGATCATCTACCCGTGCATCACCAGCTAACATGTCTCTAGTCTGCTCGTGTGAGCACCCAGAGTAATAAGAGGAGACATAAAACTCTGGGTCGGACATAAAGCCTGGTATGAGCGATAAGCATCTAAACAAAACAATAACAGGTATACTAAACCATACCTGAACCTGGACCTGCAACCAAAGAGTTAGTACCACATACCGTACAATGCTCTAAGGTGCCATAATAAATAGTGTAAGAATACGGGGGTGGGGTGTGCATGTCACAATGATAGCAAACAAATCATCCATAGCAACCATCCTCACACCTCTCACTCAGTGCGTAAAGCGTACGACATCTACCACTTTGGAACACTAGACAAACTGAGGTAACGACGAATCCCGACTTGTAGAAACCCTGCTATGACCAAGCTAAACATATGGAGTCATGACCAAACATTTCAATGACCCACTTCATTGGTTGTAGCCCTTGGTTCTACCGATGCCATAATGGCCCTGAATCCGTCTTCGTACCTCCTACCATAGTGGTCCAAAGCTATAGACGTCGATAACTCCTTGGCACGCGTCCCGCAGCAAAGCCCAACCATGAAGCGAACTCGTTGATTCCCATCTGAATCTTGAGCTCTAACTTCTCATTTGGACTTCCTTTGCATCTCGGGTTATAGTCTTCACTTCCGGATCGGTCTTCATTCAGTCTTCTCCTCGGATCGTGCTCCCTTGGATGGTTCGATTTGTGATGCGCCTCCCCAATCGGATCGGATCGAGTTCCTGCTGGCTCGTGGTGCTCCAGCTCCATCGGATCGTGTCGCACCATACGGATCGCGCCTCAACAGCTCGTGGCGCTGGCAACCCATTGGGTTCGGGTCGTGCTACCTCGTTTGGATCGTCGCGCCTCATCTCGGATCGCACCTTCTGATCGGTTCGTGGTCCACCAAGCTGGAGCGATTCGGATCGAGGTACTTCAGTTTGGACACGGCGCTGCATCGGTTCGTGGCCTTCGAAGTGGAACGGATCGTGGCGTGAGCTTCCATCGGATCGTGCTCATAGGGGGCGATCCGATCCGGGTAAATTCCTGCACTTCGTTTCAGCGACAGTCTTTCGCCATTCGACGGCGTTTTTGACCAAATTAACACTTCTAAACAATCACAAAACATCTCATACAGTCATAGCAACGTATAGTATCGACCACGAACACCATAACACAAATCATAGCATGTAAAGTGGATCAAACATGGTCAAAACCCCAAATTTTCCCTTAAGCATGTTTTAAGCAAATCAAGTGATATACTTAGTAAAACTTAATCAAATCGTCTAAATTTTCTAACGGAGGCATGAAATATTATTTAAGAATTTCCAAACATTTTTCCAGAATTTATTAGTGTATAAATTCGCTAATCTTCACTAATTACCCTTAATTACCGTAATTAGTGCAAAAACTATGCAAATCACTCACATTTGCCACAATAAAACTTTCAGATCTGAAGTGAACCTCTGATTTGCACGAATTCCAATATATAACAGCAGCTTTACCTCGGTCCTTGTGCTAATCCTCCTTGATTTGATGCCTCTAAGCCTTAATCCTTGTTTAGGAAGTGATCTTGGGTGTTTTAGAGAGATTTAGAGAGATTTAGAGAATGGAGGCCATGGCTAGATCAAGAGGAATGAATAGTGACAGCTGAAAAATGAGAAAAAGGTATCCTCCAAACCCTAACAGCCCTTTTAAACTCCTAATCCCGAAATTCCCCTTGGGCCTAGCTGTTAATCACCCGGTTAAGCCCAATTAAGCTGTTTTTCACCATCTGAAACTTGTTTCAGCTATATCTCTCAAACAATGAGTCCGTTTGGCTAATGTGACCACTCTACGGAAAGAGAAACCATCATCCGGAGCCAATGGAAGTGGTTTCAGGTCAAAATTCCTTTCCAGTCAAAAGTTATGGCCAAAACAGTGCCAACTAGGGGTAAAATGGTCATTTAAAAATCGGAAAAAATCATGAACATGGGAAATGACCCCAATAGTCGTCTCCCAAAGTTACATGACCATACGACTTCGTATGTGAAAGAAATAAATATCCTACGATCCTATGATGCGTAGAATACGGGTCGTTACACCTGCACAAGTATAAGCACAACATATAGTCAAACAATCTTACACTTATATATGAAACTTTGTTAAATTGGTAATATGATAATCATTTATAAAATATAGTTAATTTAAACTAAGTTAATTTTTATTAACTTGATTAACTTAGTTAATCTATTATTAAAACTTGATTAATTTAATTATATTATTATTAAAGACTTATACTTATTACAAATTAGGCTAATTAATTCTCAGTATTATTATTTATAAAACTTTGTCAGCTTGGTTATATTATTATTATTTGGAATTCATTTAGCTTAAAATTAGCTAATTGTTATTAATTTAGTTAACTTAATTAATTTTATTATTACTATTATAATTAAACTCAATTAACTTAATTATATTATTATTACTATTAATATTATTATAAACTTAGTTAATTTTTATAACTTAATTAATTCATCACCATTACCATCCTTATTTATAAAATTTATTAAATAGTTATGTTGTTATTATTTATAAATTTTAGTTATCTTAAACTTAGTTAATTTTATATAACTTATATATTTGCACGATGATGGAGATGCTTATAGAATTCTACCCAGAGAAGATGTGAAATTACTGGGGATCGATTGATACTTCGATGTTCAGAAAATTTTCTAGTTATTAAAAGGAAATTAAGCCCTCCCAACAAAGTGCGGAATGTTTGGAAAATATGAAATGGTTGCTTAGGGAAGCCTCGAATGTGGACTTAAAATGATGTACCAAAGATGATACCCATCAAAACTCTCGCTGAAGACAATTTCTCTAATAACGAGTGCAGGCGTGTACAACTCAAGAAGTCCCCTAGAACATCTGTAAAATTAACTAGTGACGGAGAGTTTGTAAAAGACAAGGAGGTGAAATGGTGTACGCTGGCCTTGTTGCTTGACTAATGGGTTTCGATTCATTTCTTCTTGCCAATAAGCAACATAATGAGCAAAGAAAGATAAAGTCCAAAAGTTCAACATTTACTAATTCTGAGGAATGCAAAGTTGTATTTGAAGTGACAGAATTTTCAAAATCCAAAAAACAGGAACATATGTCATACCATCAAAGTAAATTTGACCTGAAATCGCATGACATATGTTGTAACCAAAAAATGGCCACAACACCAAAGGTATCTTCACAACACTTCACCAAAAGGTTAGAAATAAGAAAACGTGGATGCAATCACAAAATAAATAGTAAAAAGTAGAAAACACAAAGTTTAGAGTGGTTTGCCTTTAAAAGTAGCCTACATCCACTATAGAGTCGCTTCTCATTATCATACTTGAGTTTACAAAGCATGGGTTTTCACTCATTTACATTCATTCTCTCTCTTTAATAATGATCTTCTACTATTCTCTCTCTTTTTACTCTAGATTTCACTTGGATTTGTGAAGGAATCAGTGAGATCTTTTGATTTGTGATGGTAGTTGTGTAAATATTCAACCACTTAGACACTTAGATGATCTTCAGAGGATCGATTATGATTTTATGTCAGATCTAGGCTTTGGAGAGAGTTAATGGTAGTTGTATATCACTTTGATTGAGTTTGAGAGATTTCTAATAGAGTTTAGAGAAGATTTGATCCATTTGTTGTTGGAAGAAGACCGAGTAAGCTTAAGAAGCCATTACTGGAGCTTGAAGTGTTTGAGAGTGGTGGAGAAATGATTTGGATAGCCCTTCGAGGTGGAAAAATCGGTCCTTAGAATGGCGGAGAAGTGGGCTATTTATATGTGTAGTTTTGGTGTAGTGGCAGTGTTGTAATTATGGTGAGCGGGGTTTGGATCAGCCTCAAACTTATTTACGAAAATGTCACTGGGTTAAAACCCGACCGACCCACTTTACAACTATACCCATAGTTACCAACCCAAATTCTCCTAGTTTGATACCGACCAATTGTTTATTACAAAATGTGCCATCGCTTTGTTCTTCAATGACCGATCCATAAAAAACTTTGAGCACCGATCCACGTGGTAGTCTATGCTTCAGATTTGTTGGAGCCACCTGTTTTTTTAGCGAGCTGTTGACAGGTGTAACCACAAAATTACTTGCATGCTATATATATATATATATATAAAGTTATCACCTGATGCATTGATCCATATCGCTCCTTAGGCCATCCCCAACGCGGGGTCGGTTGAAAAACAACCGACCCCCAACGCTGGGGTCAAAGAGGGCTTCAGGGTTGCTTCAGCAACCTTGGAGGTTGCTGGAGCAACTGGAGCAACCAAATGGTTGCTCCAACAACCGCTGTTTGCCGGCTTTGTTAAAGCCGTTTAAAGATACATGGTTAGATCTTATTTCGATAACACACGGATTGCAATCGGGTGGTCTAAAAGTGTGCAAAAATTTAGCCGGTTTATTATTAGCCGGGTAAGATATTTTGCGTTGGGGTGACTTTTGGTTGGTAAGCTGTTAAAGTGATTGAAAGGATGGAATTGACCTGCTAGCGTTGGGACTGCTCTTAGTATTAGCATGTGACACGTTACCTTGTCGAGATCCTATTCTTTGTGTATTGTAATTGGGATACTGTAATTTGAACTGGTTCACACGTGGCCAATCCGTATTCACGCGACACATGGAATCTTTGTATGCACAATATTCCGCCAATCCATGTTATTGCGTTGTAGCCGATCCATGCAAACGTTTTAGGACCGACCCAAGCGTCATGTATCTCCTATGATTCTAGGCAGCGCATGCATGTACATGGTCCATGTATTTAGCTAAGCCATTTCATGCTGCTTTTAATAATGACCCGATATATTATATGACGACCATGCATTTCAGTTGTGACCAACCCACTTTGAAAAAGACTGCCGATCCGATTATTGTGAACTGGAGAAAACCAACCCATGTTCTTGTGTATTGACTGTATTCTCCACGCTCATCATACAATGCATGACCCACACTTGTTGGCGACGTGGCTTGTGTACACTACGTGTGTATGCTTATGTGTAGGTGAGTAATGGACCCGTATTATGCATTACAGTGTATCCATAACATGCTTCATAAATGCTAACTCATATCTGCTGAGTCATTCCATGCAGTCTTCACGTTCTCACAATGTCACTTATGCTTTGCAGTTCATGTGTATAACATAAGAGCTCCTTTACAACATATGAGGCCAAGTGTACACTTTATTCCACATTGTTCAAGCACCTCACGTGTTTACAAATCTATGCATCAGAGAATGGAGCCGACCCAATACTTAATGGATGTTGCCTTGTAAATGCATGTTTACATTTGTGCTTCATATTGGTCCATGGTTTTTATTTGCCAGCATGTGGTTCTCTTATTCTTCATGAAATGTGTGTATGCACGCTAGTAGTTGCCACGTGGACTGCATGTCCCTCACTTTAAAGTGAACTAATCCATTTCAATGCTCTTGACTGACCCGTATTATTGAGACCGACTCATATAGCTGAGACCGACCATTTGTTATAGACTGACTCATATAGCTGACACCGACCCATTGTATTTATGTTGACTGATTCATCGTTTACAATGTGACCGACCAACCCATTGTTTACAACATGACCGACCGGTCCGTATTGAAATGAAGTGACCGACCACGCATACTGAGGTTGACCGACCCATGCACATTGAGTGTATTGTCTGATCCATCAATTCTAAGTTCCAATTATATCCAACAGTATATGCAAGATATTTAGCGGATAATAACATAGACATGGCGTATTCAGAATGCAAATTATTTGATGAAACTGCCATGGAAACAAGTGAGAGATTTTGTAACATATTAGAAGACTTTGATGTTAATGAAGACTGCATGGTATTAGAAGGCTTACATGGTATTGGACAGGAAAACTTGGATTATCATTTTGTTAAATATCAGATGTTATGGATTTAGAAATTACAACGGTAAATAATACATATTTGATGTACATGTTAACTTATTTATATTGAAAAAGCTTCTCGTAAGATTATTAAAACCAGAGCAATAAATAAGGTGGAACAACGGAGATTTCCAAAACAAAACCGAAAAATTAAAATTTGAATGAACAAAATGGAACCGAAAACCAAAATTTCAGACCTTGGTTGTAACTCTACAAAAAAGCCTAAACGGGAGAAAAAAAAGACCCTTCAGTAATACCAAACCGATAAATTATATAAACCATTAAGCATAGAACCCTTAGAAGCATACTTGAAATTTTGATTAACTTAAATAATGGGATAGCCACAGCAAACTAACACAATCGAAACTGGGTGTGCGCCATGTAAACGGATGCCTTAAAATAAAATCCTTACGCAGAAGTATGAAAACATCGTACTTCCATTTCCGACTGTTTATCAAGAAAGTGATACATAAAATATAAACTTTAGTTCAATTGTACTTACTTTTGTCAGTTCTCTGACTTTTCTTTCATGCCTAATTTCTCTAGTCTAGCCTTCAGGTAAACCAAGTGGAGACAAGACCTGGTTAGAATACAAGCTAGCTAATTTGATGGTGATACTACACTATAAAATATCTAGATTCTTAACTCACTGATATAAAAAATACTTACAAATTAAATTAATATCTAGCTATAATACTTTGTCATATAATGTTAGACACAGCAGAGTAATATGTGGAGAGATGGATAAAAAATTGGATTTTTCTTTGATACTTTTTTTTCATTTCATCACTATATGAGATACAACTGTCTTATATAATGAAATACATTATCTGGAATATTCCTGACAATGCCTTATCTAGAATTCTCTAATATGTCATATATAAGATTTCTTTATTCTTAAATTATTCCTTACATTAATACAAGACAAATTTGTAAACTGCAATTAATTGTTGCCTAATAACATGATTATTTCCAACAGATTAATCTTGAAAATTACAAATTAACTTTTAACACTCCTCCTTAATTTGTAATTTGTAATTTCTTTTTGAACTTTTCAAACTTCTTTAATGTGACTGCTTAGTAAGGAAATCCGTTGGCTGCTCTTTTATGTTGATGAAGTCCATGGCGATCTCCTCCTTGCTAATCAATTCTCGGATAAAATGATAACGTATCTCAATATGCTTTGTGCGAGCATGAAACACTGGATTTTTGGTCATTGCCACAACCGACATATTGTCACAGTAGATTTTTGTTGGCTTGTCTTGAGTTTGCTTCATATCATTTAGAATTCTCTGCAGCCACAATGCTTGACAGGTTGCCTCTTTAGCTGCCATGTACTCAGATTTAGCTGAAGATAAAGTTATGGTCTTTTGCTTCCTTGAACTCCATGAGATTACGTTGGAACCGAGACAAAAAACATAGTCTGATGTGTTCTTCCGATCATCCAATGCTCCTGCCCAGTCACTATCAGTGAATCCGACTAACTTACATTCGTCCTCTTTGACATATTGAAGCCCACATTCTTTTGTCCCTTTCAGATATCGTAAAATTCTTTTTGCTGCAATCAAGTGATTGTTACTTGGATTTTGCATGAATCTTGAAAGTATACTTACTGCATGACAAATATCAAGCCTTGTATAAGTGAGAAAAATCAGCGAACAAACCAAGCTTCTAAATATCTTTCCATCCGCCTTTTTTGCGCTATCTTCTTGCTTTAATTTTTCATTTAGCATCATTGGTGTGTTAACTGGTTTGCAATCTACCATGTGAATTTTTTTGAGAATGTCTTCAATGTATTTCTCTTGTGAAATGAAGATTTTGCCCCTTGCTTGTTTGACTTGCATGCCTAGAAAATACTTCATCAGACTGAGGTCCGCCGTCTCAAAGTCCATCATCATTCTTTCCTTAAATTCCTTAACAAGATTGTTGCTGGTACCAAAATAGATTAGAACGTCAACATATAGACATACAACCAGAAATTCTACTCCTTGATTTTTCACATAAAGGGCAGGTTCGTTCTTGCTTGTTTGAAAACCATTTTGAATGAAGTAGTTATCAATCTTGCAATTCCATGCTCGAGGCGCCTGTTTTAGTCCATACAGCGCCTTTTGAAGCATATATACTTTATTTTCTTTTCCTCTTATCACAAAATCTTCT
The DNA here is from genome assembly GCA_030737875.1 of Allium sativum. Classification (NCBI taxonomy): domain Eukaryota; kingdom Viridiplantae; phylum Streptophyta; class Magnoliopsida; order Asparagales; family Amaryllidaceae; genus Allium; species Allium sativum. Next base: position 654,590,002 of record CM060919.1, on the reverse strand, counting down.
GGCTGCTCAACATATACCTATTCCTTAAGCTCGCCATTAAGAAAAGCAGACTTCACATCGAGTTGGAAAACATTAAGCTCTAATTGCGCGGCAACTGCAAGAGCTGCTCTAATGGTTTCCATCCGAACTACTGGAGCAAATGTCTCATTAAAGTCAATTCCGGGCTACTGCGAATATCCCTTTGCAACGAGTCGTGCTTTGTGTCTTGTTATAGATCCATCTTCATCATATTTTGTCTTGTAAAGCCATTTCAGGCCAATGACTTCTTTATCTTTTTGCAAGTCAACTAACTGCCATGTTTTATTTTTCTCAATGGCTATTATTTCTTCTTTCATTGCTTCAATCCACACATCCTCTTAGCTTGCCTCTTCAAACAACTGCTGTTAACAAAAAAAAGAACAACATTGCACGAGTCATAAATGTCTTGTAAAGAGCGTACCTTTCAAATAGGAGAGTCCAAGTCTTCATATTCATTTTCATCATTTGAGCCATAACTAGGAGCAGTATCCATATGGATACTTTGCTAAGAACCGTCAGGTTGTGAGCCATTATTTTGAGATCTTTTAGGCTCCATAGAATTTGATTTTTGGTGGCCATCATGCTGCCATTTCATCAAAGACAACATCTCTTGAGATAATGAGTTGATCATTTTTTGGATTTAATAACCGATATCCCTTCGACTCTTCGCTGTAACCATAAAGATACATTTCTCTCCTTTCTTCTCAAATTTATCTTTGTTTGGGCTCTGGTTCAATGCATACGCTACACTTCCAAATACTTTCATGTGATCTACTTGGGGCTTTCTTTTATGCCAGGCTTCAGATGGTGTCATATTTCTAACAGCTTTAGTTGGCGAACAATTTAATATATAGACAGCCGTGTTGACAGCTTCGGCCCATAACTTCTTTGGCATGGATTTTCCTTCCAGCATACTTCGAGCCATTTCAACAATTGTTCGATTTTTCCTTTCTACGACGCCATTTTGCTGCGGTGTATATCACATAGTAAGCTGCCTTGCAATCCCTTCTTTCTTGCAATGACTCATGAACTCGCTGTAAATAAACTCTCCTCCACGATCAGTTCGAAGAGTTTTTATTAAGTATCTGCTTTGGTGTTCTACAAGAGCTTATAAACCGTAAGAAACTTAAGAAAGATTTTGATTTTTCACTTAAAAAATAAACCCACATCATACGAGTGTAATCATCAACAAAAAGAATGAAATATCTCTTGTTATTTGGTGAAAGATTCCTTGTAGGACCAAAAATATCAGCATGTATCAACTCCAAAGGACCTTTTGATCGCCATGAAGTTTTCGAAAAAGGAAATCTATGCATCTTGCCAAAAATACAACCTTCACACACCTTATTTTCCTTCATGATGATAGGAAGTCCAATGACCATATTCTTTGATTTCAGCAAATGCAACCCCTTGTTGCTTAAGTGGCCATATCTCAAATGCCATAAATGAGATACATTAGAATTTTCAGATTTGAATGCATAATTCTCATTTAGAGACATAAGTAGGTGGAAAATTTTATTTGGATCCATGTCAATATTTGCCACTGTTAAATTACTTTTCTTATCAATGATCTTGCAAGAATTATCATCAAAATTCACTTCATAACCTTTTTGAACAAGCCGTCCCAAACTTAAGAGATTTTGAGCTAAATTTGGCGTGTAAAGCACATCATGAATAAGTTTCTTACCTTTTTTTAGTGTGGACTGCAATGGTTCCCTTTCCTTCAACTCTTTGCGCCTTACCATCTCCAAGCTTTATCTTTGATGAAAAATTTGCATCAAGTTCTAGAAAAAAGTCTTTGTTGTCGGTCATGTGGTTGCTACAACCACTGTCAATATACCAAGCATCTTGTGATTCATTTTCAGCAGATAAAAAAGAGTAGAAAACCTACTCTTCATTTTCTTCACTTGTAAAATTTGCTTTGTCCTTCTCTTTTTTATTTTGATACTAACAATCTCTTTGGGATTGATTAGGAATTCGACAGCTCATGCATTTGAAGCGACAATTTTCAGAATTATGATTAGATTTATTGCAAATAATGCAATAAGTGGCAGAATTACCTTGCATTTTCTGTTGTTCTCGTCTTTGTTCTCCTTTGCCTTGATAATTTCTTTCGTTGCCCTTTCTTTGATTTTGATTTTGCTTCCGAAATTAGCCCTTCTTTGAGTTGTAATAACTTCGTTTCTTTTCTGAAAAACTTAGATTGGATTGGAATGCGTGCTCCAATGAATTTGCTGATATTTTATTAATTCTTTGTTCATGAGCTTGAAGTGAACTCATTAGCTCATGTGTTGACATCTTGCCAAGGTCCTTTGATTCCTCTATTGCAGTGACGCAATGATCGAACTTTGGAGGAAGGCATCTCAATATCTTCTCTACCACCTTCTTTTCTTTAATGCTATCTCCAAGGCATTGAATTTTGTAACACCCCACCTCCGCCAGGGTGACTCTTGCAAGCACTCTGACTTCGGAGGGGTGTTTGAATCAGGTAAACATGCATAATGATATATCAAGGCAGAACAAGAACATATGTATATATGTAAACAGAGTAAATAAGATAAGTAAAACAGCGGAAGATTTCAAACTATTTCTAAACAAGTCTGGTACAACATAATGTCAACTTTCCAAATACACAAGTCTAGATAAAAACAACATCACCGGAAAACTGAAATACATAAGTACTATCCCCAAAATAAGTGATAACCATAGCTAGCTTCATGTCAAGACCGTACATGAGCTAAAATCCCACAAGCAAGCGATCAGAAAGCCAAGCTAAGCTCCAATATTCCCACCCTGAGAACCTGGGGGGGGGGGGAACGGAAGAAAAGAGGCGAAAGAAAACAGGTCAGTCAAAAAGACTGAGTAAGCCCTACTACAATCAATGTAAACTGATAAAGTTAACTGGCATGAGAAACAGGGATGAACATAAGGATAATTACATACTAGCATGGTGAATATCTAACAGATAGTTCAAAGGAGTCATCACATAATCAAGGTGAAGTTTTTCACCACAGGTGTACCAGCATTCTAACATGTCATGTATAAACAAGAATTTATCCCTTGGCCTAAACTTGGCCCAATATCAGGTGTTGACCTAAGTCAAGATCCAACTTCTTAGTACCAATACTAGTATAACAGGATTAGGTGTTACCCTAATGTCTACATCGAAACAGGACGGAACAGAATGGTCCATAGATAGAGTTCGGGAAAAATGGGCTTTTACCACCCTAACAGATAAAGTACAGAAACGGAATGCTAACAATAATGGGCCTTTACCACCCTAACAGATAAAGTACAGAAATGGAATGCTAACAATAATGGGCCTTTACCACCTTAACAGAACAGAGTACAGAAACGGAATACTACAATTAGGTGTACACTAGTAGTGGGCCTTTACCACCCTAACAGACGGTACCACGCAGACACAGATGGGTGTTACCACCCAACAAAACAGACGGTACCAACAGAATCAGACAGAGCTAAGTGTACCCTAAATCCTACCCAAGCGATCGGCTCCCTAATACATAAATACCCTATGTCGGCCCCACGATAGGGTGTATCACTCCCTAAAGTGGCAACCAATTGGCACAGGCATATTTACAGATGTCACGGCGTCTTACATCCTCAGAGGCAGACCGGGATTCATGCACGCACATGACCCGGTTGGAACGCACCATCAACACCCATCGCCATTATCAGAATGAACCACTTATAATTAGTTCAGTAAGCGTGCCCGGACCCTACCTACAGTTGGGTCAAAGTTTTGATACCAGAAAGGGTTACTGACTAATATGGGTCCCAAACAACAAATGACACAAGTATTCCCCCTTGTGTCCCCAGACTATCAGATTCATATTAACTTATTAACAGAGTTCAGACATACAAAGTTGAGACGATCAGTTTTCAGACTAACGGATCAGATAACAGATTTACAAACTTGCCTAACTTGGTGTGGGTCCTACAGATCCGCAAAACAGGTTCGTTTAATTTATCAATCAAGTTAGTTTATCCAGACCAGGTATAAAATCGGTTCTCAGCCTTATCAAATTACTGAGTTGGATTGGTTAAGTATAGTTCAACTTAACCCCGTTAAATTACCGAGTTCAGATTGGTTAAGTGTAGGTTAACTTAACCCTAACCACTAGTCGTATTTTACGGTTAAGTGCCATTAAGAAATCAAGCCCGGTTTCACTTAACCTACCCATTCATGTCAAATTGGTTAAGTGTCATAAATCAAATTTACTTAACCTTATCATGTAGCATTAATTAATTTAATGCACCTTAACCTCTCACATTAGACCTCGTTGTGGTTACTAGTTAAGTCGGGCGGGTCCGGGTAGCTTTACACCACAACCTAGTCTAACCTCGGGTTCAAGCACAACTTGACCAACTTCTCACATTGGGTCCTATTGTTTGTAGCCACTAGTTAAGCCGGTTGGTTCCGGGTAGATTTATGCTACAAACTCAACCCAACCTCGAGTTGGCCACACTTATATTTTCTAAGTGTCATGTCCATTATGTTTCCAAAACATATTACACGTTTTTTTCTTCAAGAATTTGGGTAGACCTAACTTAATAGGTAAATTCCCAATGGGTAGACCTAACTTAATAGGTAAATTCCCAATCTTATGTTTTTATGTCCTTTAAGTTTACCCAACCCCAAACGCAATCCCATCGCTTGCATATCGCAATAGCGCTTAAAGGATAGAAAGAGGGAACTTGGCATAATCATGACATAAAGGTGTTGAAGCCACAAGTTTAATCATGGTGGCATATGAAATGTACATATGTTCATATACTTGCATATTACATTTTTAGGCCTCAAAAGCATGCATAAAACCAAACTTAGCATATTGGTGATACATGGTGATAAATGACATGTAGAAATGGCCATAAGTTTGCATTTAGTCTTATATGCAAGTTATCATAATAGATATGATAACTTACATGTTGCCAAAATGCAACCTTTAGCATAAAGCTTGAAGCTTTAAACTCATAAACCCAAAATAAGCTTGCATAACATGATAACATGAACAAAATGATCAACCCAAACTTGCCTAACATAACTTGCATATCATATGACAAACTTGCATATCAAACTTGCATAACATAACATGATAAACTTGCATATCACAACATGGCAAACTTGCATAGCATAACATGGTAAACTTGCATATCATAACATGGCATACTTGCATAACATAACATGATAAGCTTGCATATCATAACCTATCAAACTTGCATAACATGACATAGTAAACTTGCATATCATGGCAAACTTGCATATCATAATGATCAACCAAACTTGCATCATTCATTTAACTTTAGAGTTTAAATATGAAAGTAGAAAAGGGCTTACAATGCTTATGAAGACACAAAAATATGACAAAGCCCTTATGCAATCAAATAGACCCAAAATGCAAGCTCTAATAGAAAAACCCTTGAGCCAAAATGATCAAAACCCTTGCTTTATGATGTAAATATGGAAACTTGACTTGAATGCAAGCTAATGATGCTCATACAAGCTTGAAAACACTTGTATGCATTGAAAATCTCTCATAGAAATAACTTAGGAATTTTATGAAGAGAGTGGAGGCCATGAGAGGAATGATTTTGCCATAGTTTAGTTACTTGAATGAATAATGATGATTTAGGGTTAGGTTAGGGGCTTATTTATAGGATTAGGATGTGTTTTAGACCCTTAGATTAACCCTAGGTTAGATTAGGACCATCAGATCTCGGAAGCTTCCAGAAAACAGCCCCAAAACACAGCCAAACTAAAAAATGGTGCATCAGGCCAAACTGGCCGAGCACCCCCTGTCGACACCCAAGTCGACAGGGCTGTCGACTTGGTCCTAGCCAAGTCGACTGCCCAGTCGACAGGCCTGTCGACTGGGGTAGCTAGGCGGGAATTTTCCCACCTGCGCCCAATGGCCCCAATTTCGAAATTTGAACCTGAATTTTAAATCTGTTTTGAACTTTGAATTTTCAGAAAACCTCTTCGGGCCTTAACCGGGCCATACGGACTCCGATTTTCGAAAACTCGGGCTCTATTTCGCGTATTTTTCCGAGACGAACGCAATGGCATAGCCCGTTTCCCTTGATTCAGATTTATAAATTAAATTCTGCCTCGATTTACGATATAACAGGTTATCAGAAATACAGGTTGTTACATTCTCCCCTCCTTAAAGGATTTCGTCCTCGAAATCTTCAAGTTAGGAAGAACGCATCCTACCATCCATCATCCATCTACTCAAATCATCATTCACGAGCAATCATTGTCCTTAAAGATTCTAATGCGGTATGAACATATGCAAAAGGTGTGTGTATATGTTCTTATCTAATGCAAAGATCCTCAGTGCAAAGTATGTTAGTGAAATGAATCCATTATGTATGCAAATAGTCCTAATCATATAATACTATATGTGTGCACAAACATTCGTCCATATGAAACATCCATGTGCTGAATTAACCATCTTGCAACCATAAGAATTGAAAATGTACACACGTCCATATGCAATATGAGAGTGTATTTCAAGCCGATCTACTGCCTAGTGTGTGTTTATGCATCCACGAGCAACCACTTGCATCCACTTGCAACCATCAAACATAACATGTCTCAAACACATGTTTACATCCATAGGATTCCTATCTCAACAAGATACAGTCGAGTGATGGAAGCGAGCACAGATAAAACAAAAACTTGGTACATATACTTACAGACTACTAGTACAGATCATATTTTCCCCAAATGATTCTTAGGAAACTAAGCATGGTAGAAACCCAGAATGTATTCGTCATAGTCACCCTCATGCCCAACACAGATACTCTCAAACCCCAATTTATCACAAACAGATGAGTTATAACTCTCAGGGAGTTTGAGACTATTACCAGATCAGAAGCAAGACTAGCATTAAAGTACCGAGTTTCCATTACAGAATCAAAATACCAGAAAAAGAGTTTCAAACTGAAAATCAAACAAGGAAAATTAAACATCCTACAGACAAATTATTCTAGCCCTAATCTATTCACTCGCCATGCGAGTATTCACCATTCCTTCCTATGTAGTCCCTTTCTTCTTCGGGCAGTCCCTAGTGAAGTGTCCCATCTCTCCACAGTTAAAGCAAGTCCCCTTCCTCTTTCTGCAATCCTTGTTTAGATGAGTTGAGCTTCCACAAGTAAAGCACTTCTTTTCCTTCTTATCTTCAGACTTCTCCTCCTTCTTTTGCATTTCCTTTTTGGGCCCCGTTTTCTTGTTTTGAGACTCATTCACCTTGACCTCCTTCTTTGCACTCTTGTTCTCTTCATTGAGTAGGGCCATATCTACCAAACTCTCAAACGTGGCCCCCATGGGCACATGAGACATAGCTAACTCATGTAACGGCTCATTCAATCCTCTAGCAAAACGAAGAGCCTTCTTCTGAGTAGTACTCACCATATCCAAGCCAAAACGAGCTAACTGATTGAACTTGTTCACATATTATTTGACAGACATGTCTCCTTGCTTCAAAGCAATAAACCTCTCCATTTGCAAATTCTCTTCAGCAGAAGACAGAAACTTAAGCCCGAATCTTGTCCTGAAATCGGCCCAAGTCTCAACGGGCCTAGTCGCGGTGGTGATCTCCCACCAATAAGCGGCTTCATCCTTCATAAGCCAAACCGCCAACAAGATCTTTCTCTGATCATCTAATCCAAAGATAGCGAATAAATCCTCGGTCTCTTTCAACCAATTCCGGTCCTCTACAAAAGTCTCAGTACCTAGAAAGTTCTTGCCACCCATTGCTTTGAAGTCTTTGCGAAGTCAGCTTGAGGATGCTGAGGGGGAGGAGGAAGAGGAACCTCAGCGACAGGAGGAGGAGGAACATTAACTACTGGAGGAGGAGGAGGAGGAACATCTGCGGGGCCGGCTTCGGTCGCCCTAGCCTCCAAAAGTCTCCTATACCAAACAGGTACGTGTACTCCCTCCGGAATAGCAAAGTTATCGGCCATACTGAAAACGAAGAAGAAGACAGATTCAGAATGGAGAAAAACGAAGGAATTTTGCTAATGGCTTTTTGGGGAATAGCCTTTAAAATAAACTAGACTTTTCTTTGGAAAATACTTTATACTTGGTTTTGAAAATAGTTTTCCAAAAGTTTTAAAAACCTTTTTGTTCCTTCTCGTAAACCATATGCTCTGATACCAAATGTAACACCCCACCTCCGCCAGGGTGACTCTTGCAAGCACTCTGACTTTGGAGGGGTGTTTGAATCAGGTAAACATGCATAATGATATATCAAGGCAGAACAAGAACATATGTATATATGTAAACAGAGTAAATAAGATAAGTAAAACAACGGAAGATTTCAAACTATTTCAAAACAAGTCTAGTACAACATAATGTCAACTTTCCAAATACACAAGTCTAGATAAAAACAACATCACCGGAAAACTGAAATACATAAGTACTATCCCCAAAATAAGTGATAACCATAGCTAGCTTCATGTCAAGACCGTACATGAGCTAAAATCCCACAAGCAAGCGATCAGAAAGCCAAGCTAAGCTCCAATATTCCCACCCTGAGAACCTGGGGGGGAAACGGAAGAAAAGAGGCGAAAGAAAACAGGTCAGTCAAAAAGACTGAGTAAGCCCTACTACAATCAATGTAAACTGATAAAGTTAACTGGCATGAGAAGCAGGGATGAACATAAGGATAATTACATACTAGCATGGTGAATATCTAACAGATAGTTCAAAGGAGTCATCACATAATCAAGGTGAAGTTTTTCACCACAGGTGTACCAGCATTCTAACATGTCATGTATAAACAAGAATTTATCCCTTGGCCTAAACTTGGCCCAATATCAGGTGTTGACCTAAGTCAAGATCCAACTTCTTAGTACCAATACTAGTATAACAGGATTAGGTGTTACCCTAATGTCTACATCGAAACAGGATGGAACAGAATGGTCCATAGATAGAGTTCGGAAAAAATGGGCTTTTACCACCCTAACAGATAAAGTACAGAAACGGAATGCTAACAATAATGGGCCTTTACCACCCTAACAGATAAAGTACAGAAACGGAATGCTAACAATAATGGGCCTTTACCACCCTAACAGAACAGAGTACAGAAACGGAATACTACAATTAGGTGTACACTAGTAGTGGGCCTTTACCACCCTAACAGACGGTACCACGCAGACACAGACGGGTGTTACCACCCAACAAAACAGACGGTACCAACAGAATCAGACAGAGCTAAGTGTACCCTAAATCCTACCCAAGCGATCGGCTCCCTAATACATAAATACCCTATGTCGGCCCCACGATAGGGTGTATCACTCCCTAAAGTGGCAACCAATTGGCACAGGCATATTTACAGATGTCACGGCGTCTTACATCCTCAGAGGCAGACCGGGATCCATGCACGCACATGACCCGGTTGGAACGCACCATCAACACCCATCGCCATTATCAGAATGAACCACTTATAATTAGTTCAGTAAGCGTGCCCGGACCCTACCTACAGTTGGGTCAAAGTTTTGATACCAGAAAGGGTTACTGACTAATATGGGTCCCAAACAACAAATGACACAAGTATTCCCCCTTGTGTCCCCAGACTATCAGATTCAGATTAACTTATTAACAGAGTTCAGACATACAAAGTTCAGACGATCAGTTTTCAGACTAACGGATCAGATAACAGATTTACAAACTTGCCTAACTTGGTGTGGGTCCTACAGATCCGCAAAACAGGTTCGTTTAATTTATCAATCAAGTTAGTTTATCCAGACTAGGTATCAAATCGGTTCTCAGCCTTATCAAATTACTGAGTTGGATTGGTTAAGTATAGTTCAACTTAACCCCGTTAAATTACCGAGTTCAGATTGGTTAAGTGTAGGTTAACTTAACCCTAACCACTAGTCGTATTTTACGGTTAAGTGCCATTAAGAAATCAAGCCCGGTTTCACTTAACCTACCCATTCATGTCAAATTGGTTAAGTGTCATAAATCAAATTTACTTAACCTTATCATGTAGCTTTAATTAATTTAATGCACCTTAACCTCTCACATTAGACCTCGTTGTGGTTACTAGTTAAGCCGGGCGGGTCCGGGTAGCTTTACACCACAACCTAGTCTAACCTCGGGTTCAAGCACAACTTGACCAACTTCTCACATTGGGTCCTATTGTTTGTAGCCACTAGTTAAGCCGGTTGGTTCCGGGTAGATTTATGCTACAAACTCAACCCAACCTCGAGTTGGCCACACTTATATTTTCTAAGTGTCATGTCCATTATGTTTCCAAAACATATTACACGTTTTTTTCTTCAAGAATTTGGGTAGACCTAACTTAATAGGTAAATTCCCAATGGGTAGACCTAACTTAATAGGTAAATTCCCAATCTTATGTTTTTATGTCCTTTAAGTTTACCCAACCCCAAACGCAATCCCATCGCTTGCATATCGCAATAGCGCTTAAAGGATAGAAAGAGGGAACTTGGCATAATCATGACATAAAGGTGTTGAAGCCACAAGTTTAATCATGGTGGCATATGAAATGTACATATGTTCATATACTTGCATATTACATTTTTAGGCCTCAAAAGCATGCATAAAACCAAACTTAGCATATTGGTGATACATGGTGATAAATGACATGTAGAAATGGCCATAAGTTTGCATTTAGCCTCACATGCAAGTTATCATAAGAGATATGATAACTTACATGTTGCCAAAATGCAACCTTTAGCATAAAGCTTGAAGCTTTAAACTCATAAACCCAAGATAAGCTTGCATAACATGATAACATGAACAAAATGATCAACCCAAACTTGCCTAACATAACTTGCATATCATATGACAAACTTGCATATCAAACTTGCATAACATAACATGATAAACTTGCATATCACAACATGGCAAACTTGCATAGCATAACATGGTAAACTTGCATATCATAACATGGCATACTTGCATAACATAACATGATAAGCTTGCATATCATAACCTATCAAACTTGCATAACATGACATAGTAAACTTGCATATCATGGCAAACTTTCATATCATAATGATCAACCAAACTTGCATCATTCATTTAACTTTAGAGTTTAAATATGAAAGTAGAAAAGGGCTTACAATGCTTATGAAGACACAAAAATATGACAAAGCCCTTATGCAATCAAATAGACCCAAAATGCAAGCTCTAATAGAAAAACCCTTGAGCCAAAATGATCAAAACCCTTGCTTTATGATGTAAATATGGAAACTTGACTTGAATGCAAGATAATGATGCTCATACAAGCTTGAAAACACTTGTATGCATTGAAAATCTCTCATAGAAATGTAACGACCCGGATTTTGAGCGACTTTGGTTATCGACGTAAGCACGACGTCGATAACCAAAACATCGAAAAATCCTGGTAATTAGTGAAAGAAATTAGAGGGTGAGGAAAGATAAGATAGAAAATTAGAATAGAAGAAGAAGAAGAGCACAACATCAGAGTAACACGAATCTCGCAGCGGAACGAATAAATATATTTCATAACATAACTTTGAAATACAAACTTGGTACTTGAATATACATATCATTATCAAAGTACAGCACTTACAACACAGCGGAAATAAACTATAGCTATATGATCCTGAAGCCTCCTGCTCCAAGCTCTTCCAGTATATCTGTAAATCCCAACTACTTGACTGCCCGTACAAATTTAGGCACCCAAGAGTTTAGGGAAAACAACAAAGTAAACTCCGGGTCAGTCATGGGACTGGTATGAGTAAAACAGTTTAAAAACAGTTCGAACAAGTAAACGATATCTCATAAGACCACGCCGCATAACGGAACGGGTTTTTCCCTTATGAGAATCCAAATATCTTTATATCAAAAACCTTTTGATATTATAATAATGTCTATCAACCATAACTATAATAATCATCTAGTAGAAACGCTTTCATCTCACGTTCTACATATATAGTATACAATCAAAACCGCAAGCACGTATTGGGTAATGGATTTCCAACTATGACAAGGTATGGATCCACCTTTCGCTCGTGTACCTCTAGAGAGGGATACACTGGGTTCAACAAGAACATCTTGCAACCCGGCCACACATGACCGACCACTCATTTCGCTTGAGTGTATCGAATGTATATCACCAACAGTTGGGATCAGCAACCGTTTCCCGAATGGGACAGCATCAACAATAGATTTTTAGAAGTAAATGAAACTCTAGATCAGGTGATTATACACCCTACTTCGGTGCGACCGACTTAGCCATGCTGCCTGCCCGATTTCTGTCATTTACCGGATGATGAGGCTAGAAGCTACGCTTTCATCATACCAGATTCACTTTGAATGTCACATCGTCAAATCCATCAAATCACCGGTTGACGTCTACAACAATACATTATGTGTTAGCTAAAAGAAGTTTCCTTCTCCGCTTCCACTCTTGGTACAGTTGGAGAAATCAATATACGTGATCGTCTGGACATACTCTGTCAGACATCCGTCCATACAAGTCACCCAGGAACATGATGAACCGAAGGCACTATTCTGTAAACAGGATAGCCCTTGCATAACTCCGTCTTCAATTTCCTTTGGCATATATGATTCGCAACGCTTATGCCAATACAGAGTGGTTCTTTGGATAATAATCCAACCGGTCTCTCCATATTAACAACGTTAAAATGGTCAAAACTTCGATAGTCTGTGATTTAACTATCGAATAAAAACAAGTGTGCAACCAACGATATTATTTCCAAATGGAAATTATATCGATCAAACATCATTTAACATTCATCTCCTTAGTTCATTTTCCATCTCCTGTTTCCCTATGTTCGATATTCCTTATTTTCTAAATTGGGAAAAATATACGTTATTAACAATGGAAAACATTTCCATTTCTTGTTTTCTTTATTAGAAAACATTTCTGGTTTCTTATTTGGAAGACATTTCCAAAGCTTCTTCATTGGACTTAGACAGATGTTTAAACAACCCATCGCGATGCCAATTCAAACCATTTCCTTTACTGTCGAACCTTAACTGTTCCTTAGTTAAAAACGAAGCCAATCAAGTTGGGGTAGAACTACCTCTCAGACCTTAACTGAACAACATTTCTAACTTTGAAATTAGCAAAGTTCACTTTATTCCTTTTTCTAACTTCCTTACTTAACCCTCCTTCTAATAAATCTCTATTCGATTAACCCTTATCAATTAACTCTATTGGACTAACACTATTGGATTAACTCTATTTGACTAACACTATTGATTTACTCTTTTCACTTAACTCCTTTCGAATAAACTATATTCGATAACTCCTTTTACTTTCTTCGAATAAACTATATTCGATTAACTCATTTTCTTCTCTTCGAATAACTATATTCGATTAACTCATTTTCTTTTCTTCGAATAAACTATATTCGATTAACTCATTTTCTTTTCTTCGAATAACTATATTCGATTAACTCATTTTCTTTTCTTCGAATAAACTATATTCGATTAACTCATTTTCTTTTCTTCGAATAAACTATATTCGATTAACTAACATCGATTATCTCCTTTCAACTTTATTCTCTAATCGATTAACTAACATCGATTAACTTCTTTTTACTTTAACACTAATCGATTAAACTAACATCGATTAGCTCCTTTTGATAAACTACGTTTTCCGTTACAACTATTTCCCTTTTATAACGTTTACTTACCGTTACAAATATTTCCTATTTATAACTTCTATTTACCGTTACAAATATTTCCTATTTATAACTTCTATTTATCGTTACAAATATTTCCCATTTATAACTTCTATTTACCGTTACAAATATTTCCCATTTATAACTTCTATTTACCGTTACAAATATTCCCCATTTATAACTTCTATTTATTTTCTAAATAAATATCCATTTTTCTATTTCTATTTATTTTCTAAATAAATATCCCTTTTATAAAACCGTGTTCGTTTTATAAATAATTCCTTTTATAAAATCATGTGATTTTATAAAATCCCTTTATTTCAATATACATTGAAATACTTCTTTTTACATCCCAGGGTCTTTTATGATATTTACAATATCGAATAACAATGATCAACATCATTCTAACAACCATAATCCATAACAGATTTTATAACACATCATATATCACAATATATGAAAACAGTAAAATAAATGTTGAGGAATCCAGTTGGATTCCTCCAACCTGTCTCCCTGCATCACAGATGTTAAACAATATAGATAACATCACTTCCAGTTCTATATGATATATTCTGTTAAACAGAATCAATATAGCAAATTTAACTAACTGACTAGCAGTTCAATCAAACAGTCAACACACAGTCAATCAACCAATATCTAACAGTTCTAAAAATACAACATGAAATTATAAACTGTTCAGAGTTAGTGAGATTTACTCACCTTGGCAGTTCATCGTTAAAGAACGATAAACTGTTATTTGATTTGAATCAAACAATTTATTTCGCCATAAATTCAAACGAGCTCTGATCCACTCGCAGTCAGCCCCCCTTGTGTTGCTCCCGTCCATACGATCCCAACGCAACTTACGGTTCGTCAATCTGATTTTATATGACCGAGATATCGCGTTATGAAGTTAATACGACATTTTAAAATATTAAAACAAACTTAATTGAATTGAAATGGGCCTCACCCCCTCTTTTTAACTTCTCGGCCCATTTAAAAATGTCAGCCCACTCCTCTTCATTATTCTTCTTCCATGGACAGTAGTGGAACCACCTTCTCCTTCAAATATCTTGCTCCAAATTTCACATCCCCTTTTCTTCTTTGGGCTTTTATATATTTTTTTCCTTTCTTCTCATAAGTACTGGGCCTCACCATAAATAGCTTGGCCCATTTTCCCTCAACAGGCCCGCACCCTGAATCCGTTCTTCTCCAAATTGAAATCACCGTACTCCCGTGAACTTCGAACAACAGGACGTGGCCATTTCGCCTCCTTCTTGCCTCCCGTACTCCACTTCTTCTCTGCTAAAAACCAAACCGACACACCATCACACTCCTCAACTCGAGAGCAACCTCCCCACATCATCAGAGTGAAACTCGGATCAACCGACACACATGCGGTTCCAGGCTTTCGATCCGCATCACTACACTCGCGATTTACCCCAGGGCTTCGAACCACTCCAGATTTCCACGACAGGTGCTATTTTGTGTGCTGGTCTCGAATGTGAACTCCAATATCGTTTGCCTCAAATTCCCAAAACATACGAACCCTAGCTTCCTGCTCAAACCTTGAGCAACAAAGAAACGCATCGCACCACTAAAGTGGACTTCGAACTCTACAAAAACCATACGGGATTGTTGCCGACCCTGCTACGAGTTCATATAAGTGTATAATCTAATTTATAGATTTTTCCATGCTTTACTTTTGATTTTTGAACTTTCATTTTTACTGTCGAAGTCTTGTTTTGGTGGCGGCACAAAATTGGTATTGACCAGACCAGTAAAGAATTAGGTTTTAAGGGGTTAAGGGGGTATTTATAGCCAATAAAATATCTAGATATTTTTATTTTGGCATCTTCTTGGTATATTCTCTTCTCATGTTCATTTTTGCTTTCTATGTCCTTGTTTTTGATTGGTTTGATACCCTGATTGGGTTGGTTTTGGTTGTGGTTGAGACCGAAGGCCCCAGAGGTCTGTGCTGGATTATAGAAAAATAAAGGGGATATTTCGAATTTGATTTTCGTATTTTATTTTCTCGTTTTTCTCCTTGTCTTCGGTCCTTAAAAATCACTGCGATCACATATGATCTTCTAAAATCACAAAAACTGACATGCCACTAGAGTTTGACATTACGGACCCAACGAAACTGGTTTCATCGAATTCCGACTCCGTATGCTCGCACAGTGTATTTTTAAAGCTCTGGATGACCCATTTAAATATATAAATATATTTAAATATTATTAAATTAAATATAAATAAATATATATTATCGTATATATTCACATATGTTATCGTACAGCTCCAGAATATCATATCAGAATATACAGTTTGATATTTCAAATTCCAGATTATCCCGGTATTCGGTTTATACTGAAAATCTCTTTTATAACGTATATAAAACGTCGCAAATTATAAAGGAATTCTACAGCGACTATTTTGAAATTTGATTTGTACATATATCAAAATCTACACGACGAAATCCCGATTTTTCTCTTCCACTAGAAAGATATATTCCACCAGCTCCACACGTTTCTTGTTTCACTGAAATCCAGCTTAAAACGAATCCTGTACATTCAGTTGAAGTTCAAATCGCCAAATCGCGAACTGCAGCGCCATTTCAAGCTCTATTTTAAATTATATTATAATTATACGTTCAAACTGTCATCGATTGAATATATTCGTCAATATAATTCAACTCTAAGCTGAATTGAATCTAAGTGACGACCCCGTTCATCGAATATTGTGATTTCCAACATTTTTGATTATTTCTGAATTACATATATTATTTAATTATTTAATTAAATTAATTATCCCCTATTATTTAATTAAACCTCTATTTAATTCACTACATCACTATATATATAATTAAATAAATTAATTATAATACCTCTGCCAATGCGGGTCATTACATTCTTCCCCACTTAAAATAATTTCGTCCTCGAAATTGCTAAAAAGTAGGGGACGACCCTATCGACTGGTTAGAACACATTTGTTTACTTCTTAACTTCAGTTTCAACTGAACCAATTTAATTTCAATTAAATTATTAATTAATTCTTATCGACGAAAATTTTCAAAAATCCTGAAAATTTTCTAACGCCTTAACTCTTCGAAAATTTTCGCCAGCACCTCCTTTGTATTGGTCAATCGGTCAAACCATCACTCGCCTCTCTGGGCCATCTCCAACCCAAAAGAAAATCAAACAGCCAAGCGGCTTGCCAATTTGGCTCATCAAAATCACCAAACTTATATATAATATAAACTGGTACCTTTTTGTTGGGCATTCTACTCTGTCACTTCCATATGCTATCAACTCAGCATATACAAGAGTTACCCCAATCACATCCAATCTGCTTTTATCCACGACCCAACCATTCACTTATATCCGAGCCAAATATCATTTCAAACTCAAGTTTCGTTCTTGATTCCCACTCTTAACTTGATTATCACATTACACTTCACATTTGAATCTCACACTCCAATTTGTCTTGATATCCTTCTGGTTCAACCTCAGTTACCACTTTACTGGCTTTACTTTAATTCAAATTTGCTTTCACAAATTTCTGTTAAATTTGTTTTTAATTCAAACAGTCTCTTCCTGGGAATTTTAAACAGTTTATTTTTTTCAAAAATCAAATTTTCCTTTTTGAAATTCAACTGAGCCCAAAATCAATATTCCATTAGTTAAATCACTTCTCTATTTCTTACTAGATTTTCTTCTTATACTACCTTTTTGATTTTACTGTTCTATTTCTAAGTTCATTTCCTTATCGACTTCTATATATGTCGATACGTTGATTTCTAATTATCAAATTATCTTAAAAATATTCTAACTCCTTATATTCCCGGAAAAATTCGCCATAACCTTCTTTGTATCGGGAGCATCGGGAAAATCCCCAAACTGCCACACAGGCCTTTTCCAATCAAAAGAAAAAGAAAAGCCAAGCGGCTAGCCGATACGGCGCATAAAATCTCATATATGAATTAAATGCATACCTTTTCGTCGAGCATTCTATTTAACTCTTGCATTATCCTTACTTATCTCATGTATATCCATATATTTCTAATTTATTTCAACTTAATCCAATCGTTTTAACTTAGTTCGTTAAGTGATTTTCAAATTACTGGTTTGCCCATTTCACCTTCATATTTGAGTATAACATGTTCAAATATATTTTAACTTGTTTACCAACTAATTGAATTCCATTTCAATTCTATTTGAATCTTCTATATTCAAATTTCAAATCCAATTCTCTTATTCAAATTCTATACTTGAATTCCATTATTCAAATCTATTTTCAAACTCCATTTGAATTCCTATATTCAAATCTATTTGAATTCTCTTTATTTCATTTTAATTCCCTTTGAATCTCCTATATTCAAATTTCAAATTCAATTCTATTTGAATCCTCTACATTCAAATTTCATTTCACTTTCGATATTCAAATCCTATATTTGAATCCCTTTATATTTTCTATATTCAAACTCTATATTTGAATTCCATTTGAATTTCTATATTCAAACTCTATTTCAATTTCATTGAATTTAATATATTCAAACTCCCTTTGAATTTCTATATTCAAAGTCTATGTTTGAACTTCCTTTCTTCAAATTCCTTTTCAAACTTTCTTTATTTATTCTTTACATAAGTCTCGATTTCAATTCCTTTTGAAATCAATATTACTACCTTTGGAAAATAGGTTCCCCTTTCAACTTCCCACTTGTATTTTTATTTCTGAATTATCCAATGATAATTCTTTTCACTTCATTTTATAAACTTCGTTTATAAAGGAACCTCTCGTTTTATTTCTTTTAAAACAAGTTAATATTTCAAATCTATTTAAAAATTCAAATTCTATTATTCAAATCCCATTTTTGAAATTCATCACAACTTGTCTTTCCCAAAACAAATTCAAAATAGTATCTCTGGTAGTAATTCGTCACTTACAACTCGAAAATGAACACTGATGATGCAGCTGTCATCATCAGAATCTACTTTCCAGCGATCGAAGTGAGTTCAATACTATAAAACCATTTTTAAACATTTCCACCTTGAAATTCATTTCAAAAATATAATTCACACTGCTTGTAAAACAAATTAAAATCTCCCAGGATCTTAAACTTTCCTTATTTTTAATCCCCATCCATTTACAAACACTTATACAATTCTCCAGAGTCTTAACTTCAATTCTGGTTTAAATTTCAGATTTAACTTATCTGATTCACGCATTTCACTTATATGAATTCTGATTGGTTATTTACATAACCATTTAATTTATAATCTTACTCGATTATAATAACAACCAATATATCCAATATATTCAAAATATATGTTGGGTAAACTATTTCGTTTACCCTCTTTCAAAACATACCATGATGGTTCATCGTATTCAAGTGTTTAGTAACTCCTACCGATACAGTGGATCAAACTGATCGATCAGAACTCATAAACAACTCAACTAATGAATCTCCACAATATAAAACAAATTTTTATATCAATAACAAATACGTCCACTCGTATATATACACTCAATCTCAGTCTAGGGTATTACTAACCCTATCTCTACCGAGTCACGCCACAGAGCCAAGTAATTCTTAACTTAAGCTCTGATACCAACTGTAACGACCCGGATTTTGAGCGACTTTGGTTATCGACGTAAGCACGACGTCGATAACCAAAACAACGAAAAATCCTGGTAATTAGTGAAAGAAATTAGAGGGTGAGGAAAGATAAGATAGAAAATTAGAATAGAAGAAGAAGAAGAGCACAACATCAGAGTAACACGAATCTCGCAGCGGAACGAATAAATATATTTCATAACATAACTTTGAAATACAAACTTGGTACTTGAATATACATATCATTATCAAAGTACAGCACTTACAACACAGCGGAAATAAACTATAGCTATATGATCCTGAAGCCTCCTGCTCCAAGCTCTTCCAGTATATCTGTAAATCCCGACTACTTGACTGCCCGTACAAATTTAGGCACCCAAGAGTTTAGGGAAAACAACAAAGTAAACTCCGGGTCAGTCATGGGACTGGTATGAGTAAAACAGTTTAAAAACAGTTCGAACAAGTAAACGATATCTCATAAGACCACGCCGCATAACGGAACGGGTTTTTCCCTTATGAGAATCCAAATATCTTTATATCAAAAACCTTTTGATATTATAATAATGTCTATCAACCATAACTATAATAATCATCTAGTAGAAACGCTTTCATCTCACGTTCTACATATATAGTATACAATCAAAACCGCAAGCACGTATTGGGTAATGGATTTCCAACTATGACAAGGTATGGATCCACCTTTCGCTCGTGTACCTCTAGAGAGGGATACACTGGGTTCAACAAGAACATCTTGCAACCCGGCCACACATGACCGACCACTCATTTCGCTTGAGTGTATCGAATGTATATCACCAACAGTTGGGATCAGCAACCGTTTCCCGAATGGGACAGCATCAACAATAGATTTTTAGAAGTAAATGAAACTCTAGATCAGGTGATTATACACCCTACTTCGGTGCGACCGACTTAGCCATGCTGCCTGCCCGATTTCTGTCATTTACCGGATGATGAGGCTAGAAGCTACGCTTTCATCATACCAGATTCACTTTGAATGTCACATCGTCAAATCCATCAAATCACCGGTTGACGTCTACAACAATACATTATGTGTTAGCTAAAAGAAGTTTCCTTCTCCGCTTCCACTCTTGGTACAGTTGGAGAAATCAATATACGTGATCGTCTGGACATACTCTGTCAGACATCCGTCCATACAAGTCACCCAGGAACAGGATGAACCGAAGGCACTATTCTGTAAACAGGATAGCCCTTGCATAACTCCGTCTTCAATTTCCTTTGGCATATATGATTCGCAACGCTTATGCCAATACAGAGTGGTTCTTTGGATAATAATCCAACCGGTCTCTCCATATTAACAACGTTAAAATGGTCAAAACTTCGATAGTCTGTGATTTAACTATCGAATAAAAACAAGTGTGCAACCAACGATATTATTTCCAAATGGAAATTATATCGATCAAACATCATTTAACATTCATCTCCTTAGTTCATTTTCCATCTCCTGTTTCCCTATGTTCGATATTCCTTATTTTCTAAATTGGGAAAAATATACGTTATTAACAATGGAAAACATTTCCATTTCTTGTTTTCTTTATTAGAAAACATTTCTGGTTTCTTATTTGGAAGACATTTCCAAAGCTTCTTCATTGGACTTAGACAGATGTTTAAACAACCCATCGCGATGCCAATTCAAACCATTTCCTTTACTGCCGAACCTTAACTGTTCCTTAGTTAAAAACGAAGCCAATCAAGTTGGGGTAGAACTACCTCTCAGACCTTAACTGAACAACATTTCTAACTTTGAAATTAGCAAAGTTCACTTTATTCCTTTTTCTAACTTCCTTACTTAACCCTCCTTCTAATAAATCTCTATTCGATTAACCCTTATCAATTAACTCTATTGGACTAACACTATTGGATTAACTCTATTTGACTAACACTATTGATTTACTCTTTTCACTTAACTCCTTTCGAATAAACTATATTCGATAACTCCTTTTACTTTCTTCGAATAAACTATATTCGATTAACTCATTTTCTTCTCTTCGAATAACTATATTCGATTAACTCATTTTCTTTTCTTCGAATAAACTATATTCGATTAACTCATTTTCTTTTCTTCGAATAAACTATATTCGATTAACTCATTTTCTTTTCTTCGAATAACTATATTCGATTAACTCATTTTCTTTTCTTCGAATAAACTATATTCGATTAACTCATTTTCTTTTCTTCGAATAAACTATATTCGATTAACTAACATCGATTATCTCCTTTCAACTTTATTCTCTAATCGATTAACTAACATCGATTAACTTCTTTTTACTTTAACACTAATCGATTAAACTAACATCGATTAGCTCCTTTTGATAAACTACGTTTTCCGTTACAACTATTTCCCTTTTATAACGTTTACTTACCGTTACAAATATTTCCTATTTATAACTTCTATTTACCGTTACAAATATTTCCTATTTATAACTTCTATTTAACGTTACAAATATTTCCCATTTATAACTTCTATTTACCGTTACAAATATTTCCCATTTATAACTTCTATTTACCGTTACAAATATTCCCCATTTATAACTTCTATTTATTTTCTAAATAAATATCCATTTTTCTATTTCTATTTATTTTCTAAATAAATATCCCTTTTATAAAACCGTGTTCGTTTTATAAATAATTCCTTTTATAAAATCCAGTAATTTTATAAAATCCCTTTATTTCAATATACATTGAAATACTTCTTTTTACATCCCAGGGTCTTTTATGATATTTACAATATCGAATAACAATGATCAACATCATTCTAACAACCATAATCCATAACAGATTTTATAACACATCATATATCACAATATATGAAAACAGTAAAATAAATGTTGAGGAATCCAGTTGGATTCCTCCAACCTGTCTCCCTGCATCACAGATGTTAAACAATATAGATAACATCACTTCCAGTTCTATATGATATATTCTGTTAAACAGAATCAATATAGCAAATTTAACTAACTGACTAGCAGTTCAATCAAACAGTCAACACACAGTCAATCAACCAATATCTAACAGTTCTAAAAATACAACATGAAATTATAAACTGTTCAGAGTTAGTGAGATTTACTCACCTTGGCAGTTCATCGTTAAAGAACGATAAACTGTTATTTGATTTGAATCAAACAATTTATTTCGCCATAAATTCAAACGAGCTCTGATCCACTCGCAGTCAGCCCCCCTTGTGTTGCTCCCGTCCATACGATCCCAACGCAACTTACGGTTCGTCAATCTGATTTTATATGACCGAGATATCGCGTTATGAAGTTAATACGACATTTTAAAATATTAAAACAAACTTAATTGAATTGAAATGGGCCTCACCCCCTCTTTTTAACTTCTCGGCCCATTTAAAAATGTCAGCCCACTCCTCTTCATTATTCTTCTTCCATGGACAGTAGTGGAACCACCTTCTCCTTCAAATATCTTGCTCCAAATTTCACATCCCCTTTTCTTCTTTGGGCTTTTATATATTTTTTTCCTTTCTTCTCATAAGTACTGGGCCTCACCATAAATAGCTTGGCCCATTTTCCCTCAACAGGCCCGCACCCTGAATCCGTTCTTCTCCAAATTGAAATCACCGTACTCCCGTGAACTTCGAACAACAGGACGTGGCCATTTCGCCTCCTTCTTGCCTCCCGTACTCCACTTCTTCTCTGATAAAAACCAAACCGACACACCATCACACTCCTCAACTCGAGAGCAACCTCCCCACATCATCAGAGTGAAACTCGAATCAACCGACACACATGCGGTTCCAGGCTTTCGATCCGCATCACTACACTCGCGATTTACCCCAGGGCTTCGAACCACTCCAGATTTCCACGACAGGTGCTATTTTGTGTGCTGGTCTCGAATGTGAACTCCAATATCGTTTGCCTCAAATTCCCAAAACATACGAACCCTAGCTTCCTGCTCAAACCTTGAGCAACAAAGAAACGCATCGCACCACTAAAGTGGACTTCGAACTCTACAAAAACCATACGGGATTGTTGCCGACCCTGCTACGAGTTCATATAAGTGTATAATCTAATTTATAGATTTTTCCATGCTTTACTTTTGATTTTTGAACTTTCATTTTTACTGTCGAAGTCTTGTTTTGGTGGCGGCACAAAATTGGTATTGACCAGACCAGTAAAGAATTAGGTTTTAAGGGGTTAAGGGGGTATTTATAGCCAATAAAATATCTAGATATTTTTATTTTGGCATCTTCTTGGTATATTCTCTTCTCATGTTCATTTTTGCTTTCTATGTCCTTGTTTTTGATTGGTTTGATACCCTGATTGGGTTGGTTTTGGTTGTGGTTGAGACCGAAGGCCCCAGAGGTCTGTGCTGGATTATAGAAAAATAAAGGGGATATTTCGAATTTGATTTTCGTATTTTATTTTCTCGTTTTTCTCCTTGTCTTCGGTCCTTAAAAATCACTGCGATCACATATGATCTTCTAAAATCACAAAAACTGACATGCCACTAGAGTTTGACATTACGGACCCAACGAAACTGGTTTCGTCGAATTCCGACTCCGTATGCTCGCACAGTGTATTTTTAAAGCTCTGGATGACCCATTTAAATATATAAATATATTTAAATATTATTAAATTAAATATAAATAAATATATATTATCGTATATATTCACATATGTTATCGTACAGCTCCAGAATATCATATCAGAATATACAGTTTGATATTTCAAATTCCAGATTATCCCGGTATTCGGTTTATACTGAAAATCTCTTTTATAACGTATATAAAACGTCGCAAATTATAAAGGAATTCTACAGCGACTATTTTGAAATTTGATTTGTACATATATCAAAATCTACACGACGAAATCCCGATTTTTCTCTTCCACTAGAAAGATATATTCCACCAGCTCCACACGTTTCTTGTTTCACTGAAATCCAGCTTAAAACGAATCCTGTACATTCAGTTGAAGTTCAAATCGCCAAATCGCGAACTGCAGCGCCATTTCAAGCTCTATTTTAAATTATATTATAATTATACGTTCAAACTGTCATCGATTGAATATATTCGTCAATATAATTCAACTCTAAGCTGAATTGAATCTAAGTGACGACCCCGTTCATCGAATATTGTGATTTCCAACATTTTTGATTATTTCTGAATTACATATATTATTTAATTAAATTAATTATCCCATATTATTTAATTAAACCTCTATTTAATTCACTACATCACTATATATATAATTAAATAAATTAATTATAATACCTCTGCCAATGCGGGTCATTACAAGAAATAACTTAGGAATTTTATGAAGAGAGTGGAGGCCATGAGAGGAATGATTTTGCCATAGTTTAGTTACTTGAATGAATAATGATGATTTAGGGTTAGGTTAGGGGCTTATTTATAGGATTAGGATGTGTTTTAGACCCTTAGATTAACCCTAGGTTAGATTAGGACCATCAGATCTCGGAAGCTTCCAGAAAACAGCCCCAAAACACAGCCAAACCCAAAAATGGTGCATCAGGCCAAACTGGCCGAGCACCCCCTATCGATACCCAAGTCGACAGGGCTGTCGACTTGGTCCTAGCCAAGTCGACTGCCCAGTCGACAGGCCTGTCGACTGGGGTAGCTAGGCGGGAATTTTCCCACTTGCGCCCAATGGCCCCAATTTCGAAATTTGAACCTGAATTTTAAATCTGTTTTGAACTTTGAATTTTCAGAAAACTTCTTCGGGCCTTAACCGGGCCATACGGACTCCGATTTTCGAAAACTCGGGCTCTATTTCGCGTATTTTTCCGAGACGAACGCAATGGCATAGCCCGTTTCCCTTGATTCAGATTTATAAATTAAATTCTGCCTCGATTTACGATATAATAGGTTATCAGAAATACGGGTTGTTACAAATTTGATTTACAATTTCAAAGACTCTGGAGAAGAAATCTCTGATATTTTCACATTCCTTCATTTGCAGGTTGTCAAAATCTCTCCATAAAGATTGAAGTTTAATGGAGATAACTTTGTCATTGCCTCAAAATTCTTTTTGCGAAACTTCTCATGCATCCTTTGCTTTTCTTTTATTGAAAATTCTTGGATAGATAGATTTACTCACTCCTTGTTTGATATACCGAAGTGCAGTGGCATCTTTCTTTTGATTTTCATTGTACAACTTCTCTTGTGCAGTTGTCCATCTTGTAGAATCTCCATCTGCAGGTGGCTCCGGATAATCTTTTTCGATGACATCCCATAAATCATGAGAGATGAAGAAATCCATTATCTCACTGCTCCAATGGTCATAGTGCTCGCCTTCGAATATTGACACTTCACTTGGAGAGTACTTGAACATTGTAGGGACTGCCGCCATTGTTTTTGAGTGACTGATCAAGACTGTTGATATGGCTCTGATACCAAATTTGTTAGGCGCAGCAGAGTAATATGTGGAGAGATAGATAAAAGATTGAATTTTTCTATGATACTTTTTTCATTTCATCAGTAAATGAGATAAAACTGTCTTATATAATGAAATACATTCTCTGGAATATTCCTGACAATTCCTTATCTAGAATTCTCTAATATGTCATATATAGGAATTCTTTATTCTTAAATTATTCCTTACATTAATACAAGAAAAATTTGTAAATGCAATTAATTGTTGCCTAATAATAAGATTATTTCCAACAGATTAATCTTGAAAATTACAAATTAATTTTTAACATATAATAGTTTAAACACACCGATAATATTTTGTGATGTATTAAATTTCTCGAAGAATCCAGAGTTTTCAAAAAGCATGCAAGCCAAGCCATGTTTTTAGAGCCATCTAATGAATTGAGTTATTATACTGACATATATGATGGAAGGCACTCTCAACATCCGAGAGGCCATGTAAGTTCACATAGGAAACATGTAAAGAAAGGTAGACCGCTACTATACTCCTGCTGTTCTACACAAGCCAGGTTTTGATGAAGTGCAAGACATGATAAAACAGTTCCTTCCACTAGATTTCTAAATAAAAAACAGTACAATCTCAGAAAGCAAGAAGGATTTCATGTTCCTAAGAGGTGTGTTATGCATGCAGGAGAAAGAGAAATGCAATCTGTATAGTAATTTAGAAGTAACTAGTCATGATTCAAATTGAATACCAAAAATAGCCAGACAAGTCACTGAAAGACTAAAAAAGAATGGATAGCATCAACAGTTCATTGTATTACTCTTCTGAATTTGCATTCAGCAAAGAAGCTAGAAAATGCTTGTCTAATGAATTTAAAATGTTCCAACAAAAACAAATGTCTACTCGTAAATCACATGGAAATATTCAAGAAATACTTGTATATGACAAAGAGAGATCGAGGACTAACTCTAATTTTCCATATAATCAGCACAATGTAAGCTATAGAATGACTTCAAAATTTTCACTTTCATCATTGTTTGCTCATCAAGATATTTAACATGCTATAGGAAAAACTTGCCATAATATGGTACCTGAT
The DNA here is from genome assembly GCA_030737875.1 of Allium sativum. NCBI lineage: Eukaryota > Viridiplantae > Streptophyta > Magnoliopsida > Asparagales > Amaryllidaceae > Allium > Allium sativum. The sequence goes on along the minus strand of CM060919.1, from coordinate 654,563,205 downwards.
AAAAAATAAAATGACTTCGTAGATGTAAACCTTACTCCAAGAGAATCTGCATTCCATAATTTAAGCTTATACCCAACTCTAGTTTACTCTAGCAGGAGGAAAGTAAGATGTCTGAAAGAGAAATTCACATGGATATACAGATGAGAGGTATTTGCCTCCACAGGTCAAAGATGAAGAATCTTTGTTTCTAGATGATGGGATGTCGGTGCAGCATGCCTAATGTTTATCATTGCAAACCACTGATGTAGAGAGTTCAAATGTTGATTTTTCCGGTTCATTGATAAAGAAAAAAATTGATGGTAGTCCGCAGGTCAATTTTACAATTCCATGCACAATATTGTTATTATTTATAAAATGTAATTAACTTAAACTTTGTTAATTTTATAAAACTTGTTTTATATTTTAACATAACTTAATTACTTTAACAAAACGTAGTTACTTTTATAATCAGGCTCGCATTTAATTATGCTCGCATTTAATCAGCCTTGCATTCCATGATGATACTCAAGCAAGTGTGCTCTAAAAACTGAATAAAGGTACCTTAAGACCAGGTGTAACACACCACGTCCATTAATGTCACTCACAAAGGGAATGTGTAACGGCCCCGGATTTCGCCCGACCCGATCGATCGCTAGATCGACTAAAACCGTTCAAAATCCGAACACGTTAACTCTGGGAATGCAACAACATCTGAACAATAACAGCAGACTTTTATAAAACATCATAATAATGTAACATCAGAGTCCAGAATATATCAGAGTACATCGAATAAAATTACAGTGGAAGATAAATTACAGTAAATTAAATACAATAAACAGCGAAAGACTTCTATGCTCTGGACACAGCTTTAGGCTTCGATCCGGAATCCTTCTCAAGAGATAAATATCTGCAAAAAGCTACTTGACTGCCCGTGTGGAAAAGAGGACACCCGAGTTTGCAAAGTGAAACAAACTACGAGTCAGTCATGGGACTGGTGTGAGAATTCTTAACTAATATAACTATTAGCAATAAGGCAAATCCAAGGACCACGCCGCTAACGCGGAACGGGTTTTATTCCAATGGATTGCCAGTGCATAATTAAAAGTAAATCATTAAACAACGCAATGCCTTTTGGGAAAATGAAACCATTATAAGACTCAAGCCCATCATATAATGCAACGCAAACCGGAGGATAGAGTTTTACCTTATAATGGTCAAAAGATGCTTGATACGATAAAACGGATTTGATATTATTATTAGTGTATATATGTTTCAAAAACATTTCAATCATAATGTATCAATCATAGACGGCATAGTACACCATCCTACTATGTCACCATACTAGTTCTACAATCAAAACCGCATGAGGTCGTATTGGAAATTGGGTTTCCATCAGGAGTCAAGGCTAGGGAGGAGCTCCTTACCGATTCGAGACACTCTAGCTAATGTCTCAGGATCCTCTGCAGTGAACCCTTGGAAAGCTGCAGGGCCGGTCCGCACATACGATTTTGCGGATTGGCAGTTCCTGAACACACGTTTCTCGGTCCTATAGGACCTATCATCCGAGGCGCCTCATTCCATCATCCACATAAGTAAAATGCCGGGCCGTGTAAAACCTAAACACCACTTCTAGCTAGAAAGAAACGTGATGTTCTCCCTGCGTTCCCTTGCTCAGTTTTAGACTCAATCGGGGTGTGAGGCTCGTGAAGCTACGTAATACACAAAGCTATGCTTTTCAAGCCGTGCTTTGATCATCATCCACAAGGTTCTGCTTTTCAACAAGAAACCTTGATCATTGCATCTTGGTATGCCACGTTGTCAATCCATATCATACTATTAATCCTTTGCTAAAATATACAAAAAGGGTGTTAAGCAAGAGAATAAATTGTCCGCCACCAAGCATTCATACATTCGACAGAAAATCAATAAATACAATATAAAGGAGTGCAATGTCGGACACACATTCCATTTATAAGCCCATTCTTGGTCTGAACGAAACTATATCCGGTAGATCTCCAAATACGTTTGGAAAAACTACCACCGAAACCCTTTTCAAGGTAGCAAATCAATCGAGGGCATCAGCAGCCGTCATCCATTCGATGTCGAAGATTACCGGTCTTCAATCACCATCTTCAACTCTTTGACTTAGGTCGACGTATAATCATTTGAAATGAGATTGAACTCGGACTTTTCAAATGATCCTCGCATATATATATATATATTTTAAAATCATTTCATATCGTTATTAGTATTTAATAACGATATATCGCTATTTTTATTTGTATAAAAATAGCTAAATTTAATTTAACGACTCTTCGAGTCAATGGGCGACCCTGGCGCTATTTTACTCAAATTTGTTTTACACGTTTCTCTAAATCATACCGTTGGATTTTAACATAATTCATATCTTTGGAAAGGTCTTCCCAAGGCGAACCTAACGGTTTCAGTTTTGGGAAAATCCGATGTTCGGATATTTCGGTATAATCAATTAAAGACACGATTCCAAGACGCGAACTACCACGCTCGGTTCGTTTGATTTTAATTTCTATATATATAATTATTTATAATTCCGTCATCCATTCCATTCACTATATTTTGCTAACATCGAGTATCCCTATTTGTATATATAATGTCGAGGTATAACATGACACACAATAATGCTTATTTTTATTTTAATTTACATACACATCCTAAACATAACAATGTATATTTTCTTTTATCTTTCAAATTACACAAAATGTATATTTGGTTTCATTATTCTTTCTAATGAAAACCCATTCCTTAAAATGTAAATTTCTAATCCTTTTATTTACATAAAAAAATGTAAATTTCTATTCCTATTTTATTTACATTGAGAAATGTAAACTTATATTTCAATATATTATTATATTGAAAATGAAACTTTTATTTCATATTCTATTTACATTGGAAAATGTGAATTCCTAATATTTCTTTTGTTTACATTGAAAAATGTAAATTCTTTTAATTACATATAAAAAAAATATAATTTCTATTTCATCCTTATTTACATTAAAAAAAAATGTAAGTTTCTATATTTCTCTAATTACATATAAAAATGTAACTTCCTATTTTTCTTTTACTTACATTGAAAAATGTAACTTCTTTTTACCGTCTCAAAATGATGATAAAAATATATAATAATTGTTCTATTCTTTTTATCGCATCTAAAGTGACGATAAAAATATACATTTCATTTCTACTCTTTTTATCGCATCTAAAGTGACGATAAAAATATACATTTCATTTCTACTCTTTTTATCGCATCTAAAATGACGATAAAAATATACATTTCATTTCTACTCTTTTTATCGCATCTAAAGTGACGATAAAAATAAGCATTTCAATTCCATTATTTCTATTCACATTAAAAATGTAAACTTTTCTTTTTAATATAATCTACATGGCATTAAATAATTTTGCAATGTCAAAATCTAATATTTTCATGACATAAAAATGTAATTTCCTTACTTTAAATCTTAATTACATGAAAATATAAACTTTAACTTATTTACATAAAAACGTAATTTTATCTTTCTATAAATCTATTTACATATAAATGTATTTTTCTTACTTTTTAATTTGCAAATGTAAATTTTAATACTTTAATTACACATAAAAATGTAATTTTATGTACTATGCAAATTCTTCCTCTTTAATTACATATAAAAAATGTAATTATATTTTACATGCAAAAACTTATTCTTTAATTACATTTAAAAATGTGATTTTATTTACAATGTAAATCTTTTTAATATCGCTTTGTTCATATTAAAAATCTTTTTAATATTGTATTGTTATATGAAATTAAAGATTTACATTGTAAATAAAATCACATTTTTAAATGTAATTGAAAAATAAGTTTTTGCATGTAAAATATAATTACATTTTTATATGTAATTAAAGAGGAAGAATTTGCATAGTAAATAAAATTACATTTTTATGTGTAATTAAAGTATTAGAATTTACATTGCAAATTAAAAAGTAAGAAAAATACATTTATATGTAATTAGATTTATAGAAAGATAAAATTACATTTTATGTAATTAAGTTAAAGTTTTTATTTTCATGTAATTAAGATTTAAAGTAAGGAAATTACATTTTATGTCATGAAAATATTAGATTTTGACATTGCAAAATTATTTAATGCCATGTAGACTATATTAAAAAGAAAAGTTACATTTTTAATGTGAACAGAAATAATGGAATTGAAATGTATATTTTTATCGTCACTTTAGATGCGATAAAAAGAGTAGAAATGAAATGTATATTTTTATCGTCATTTTAGATGCGATAAAAAGAGTAGAAATGAAATGTATATTTTTATCGTCACTTTAGATGCGATAAAAAGAGTAGAAATGAAATGTATATTTTTATCGTCACTTTAGATGCGATAAAAAGAATAGACTAATTATTATGTATTTTTATCGTCATTTTGAGGTGGTAAAAAGAAGTTACATTTTCAATGTAAATAAAAGAAAAATAGGAAGTTACATTTTTATATGTAATTAGAGAAATATAGAAACTTACTTTTTTTTCCAATGTAAATAAGGATGAAATAGAAATTATTATTTTTTATATGCAGATATTTTTTTTTACATTTTTCAATGTAAACAAAAGAAATAAAAGAATGATTAGGAATTCACATTTTCCAATGTAAATAGAATATGAAATAAAAGTTACATTTTTGGTATAATAATATATTGAAATATAAGTTTACATTTCTCAATGTAAATAAAATAGGAATAGAAATTTACATTTTTTTTAATGTAAATAAAAGGATTAGAAATTTACATTTTAAGGAATGGGTTTTCATGAGAAAGAATAATGAAACCAAATATACATTTTGTGTAATTTGAAAGATAAAAGAAAATATACATTTTTATGTTTAGGATGTGTATGTAAATTAAAATAAAATAAGCATTATTGTGTGTCATGTTATACCTCGACATTATATATACGAATAGGGATATTCGATGTTAGCAAAATATAGTGAATGGAATGGATGACGGAATTATAAATAATTATATATATATGTATATATATATATATAGAAATTAAAATCAAACGTACCGAGCGTGGTAGTTCGCGTCTTGGAATCGTGTCTTTAATTGATTATACTGAAATATCCGACCGTTGGATTTTCCCAAAACTGAAACCGTTAGGTTCGCCTTGGGAAGACATTTCCAATGATATGAATTATGTTAAAATCCAACAGTTAGATTTAGAGAAACGTGTAAAACAAATTTGAGTAAAACAGCGTCAGGGTCGCCTATTGACCCAAAGAGTCATTAAATTAAATTTCGCTATTTTGTATAAATAAAAAGAGCGACAGATCGTTATTAAATACTAATAACGATATGAAATGATTTTAATATATATATATATATATATATATATATGCGAGGATCATTTGAAAAGTCTGAGTTCAATCTCATTTAAATGATTATACGTCGACCTAAGTCGAAGAGTTGAAGACGGTGATTGAAGACTGTAATCTTTGACATCGAATGGATGACGGCTACTGATGCCCTCGATTGATTTGCTACCTTGAAAAGGGTTTCGGTGGTAGTTTTCCAAACGTACTTGGAGATCTAATGGATATAGTTTCGTTCAGACCCAGAACGGGCTTATAAATGGAATGTGTGTCCGACATTGTACTCCTTTATACTGTATTTATTGATTTTCTGTCGAATGTATGAATGCTTGGTGGCGGAGAGTTTATTCTCTTGCTTAACACCCTTTTGTATATTTTGGCAAAGGATTAATAGTATGATATGAATTGACAGTGTGGCATACCAAGATGCAATGATCAAGGTTTCTTGTTGAAAAGCAGAACCTTGTGGATGATGATCAAAGCACAGCTTGAAAAGCATAGCTTTGTGTATTCCATAGCTTCACGGGCCTCACACCCCGATTGAGTCTAAAACTGAGCAAGGGAACGCAGGAAGAGAAACACGTTTCTTTCTAGCTAGAAGTGGTGTTTGGGTTTTACACGGCCCGACATTTTACTTATATGGATGATGGAATGAGGCGCCTCGGATGATAGGTCCTATAGGACTAGGAAACGTGTGTTCAGGAATTGCCAATCCGCAAAATCGTATGTGCGAACCAGCCCTGCAGCTTTCCAATGGTTCATTACGGGGGATCCTAAGACATTAGCTAGAGTGTCTCGAATCGGTAAGGAGCTCCTACCTAGCCTTGACTCATGATGGAAACCCAATTTCCAATACGACCTCATGCGGTTTTGATTGTAGAACTAGTATGGCGACATAGTAGGATAGAGTACTATGCCGTCTATGATTGATACATTATGATTGAAATGTTTTTGAAACATATATACACTAATAATAATATCAAATCCATTTTATCGTATCAAGCATCTTTTGACCATTATAAGGTAAAACTCTATCCTCCGGTTTGCGTTGCATTGTGTGATGGGCTTGAGTCTTATAACGGTTTCATTTTCCAAAAGGAATTGCGTTGTTTAACGATTTACTTTTAATTATGCACCGGCAATCCATTGGAATAAAAACCGTTCCGCGTTAGCGGCGTGGTCCTTGGATTTGCCTCATTGCTATTAGTTGTATTAGTTAAGAATTCTCACACCAGTCCCATGACTGACTCGTAGTTTGTTTCACTTTGCAAACTCGGGTGCCCTCTTTTCCACATGGGCAGTCGAGTAGCTTTTTGCAGATATTTATCTCTTGAGCAGGATTCTGGATCGAAGCCTAAAGCTGTGTCCAGAGCATAGAAGTCTTCCGTTGTTTATTGTATTTAATTTACTGTAATTTATCTTCCACTGTAATTTAATTCGATGTACTCTGATATATTCTGGACTCTGATGTAATATTATTTTGATGTTTTATAAAAGTCTGCTGTTATTGTTCTGATGTTGTTGTATTCCTAGAGTTAACTTGTTCGGGTTTTGAACGGTCTTAGTCGATCTAGCGATCGATCGGGTCGGGCGAAATCCAGGGCCGTTACAGTCTTCTATAATCAAAATTAAATTATTCATCCTAACTTCGATTTAAATAAAATTTTAATCATTATTATTTTAAATAAATTATTTTAAATATCAAAACCCATCAAAATAAATTAAAATAAATTTTTAAATTTACCCCAAAATTCAGGGTTGTTACAGAATGCATTAACTTCCATGGAGCATTATTAGTGTATAGAACATAATATAATAAGACAGATACATATATTGGTACATGAAAATTTTAATACAACTTTTATTGCAGTGGAGAAATAGTTTGATTACAACAACTTCATAAATCAACAGTAAAACCAAGTACACTTAATATCCATCTTGACAAATTGTTTTCTGAGTATATAAAGTAAAAAAGCATAACCCCAAACACAAGTAGCCATAAAAGAGATGAGCTGAACTTTAGTTTCAGCAATCCAAGCATTTCCAAAAGAGAGAGAAAGAGATCCAAGATCAAGCTCCACTAGTACTAGTCCCACCCTGAGAACCTGGGGGAGGGGGGAGGGGAGGAAGAAAAGAGGCGAAAACAAAGGGGGTCAGACATAAAGTTTGGTGAGTACCGTAACTTTAACAATACAATTATTAAAGTAATTAAGATAAGGCATAAACTGGTAAAACAAGGAATGACTGTGAAACAAGTGGGCAAGAAAAAACAAACAGAGGAGTATTCTTGCGTTAATTGCGCTCCTAGTCCCTATAGGATAATTTCTATACTGTACCAATGCTAATTATGCCACACCATTACTAATCACCCTAAAAGTTGATCCCGCCCACTGAACAAAATAATAATAATGCTAGTTTCGTGTACCCCTAGCTGTCTCCATAGGTGCCGCCTGCCCCTATATCTACTAGTTGTAGCCCCTACCTTCCCCATTCTAATTACAATGTTCATTCATAATATGGTAGTTATACTCCTAGCTGTCTTCATAGGTGCCGTCCGCTCCTATCTCCGCTAATCGTACCCACTACCTTCCCCATTCGATCGGCTCCCTAACTCGTAGATACCCTTGCTGGTCCCACAGTGGGGTGTATTACTTACCAAAGTGGAAACCCGATACCACTAAAGATGCATGGCTTACATCTACATCATGCAACAACATCTTACCTACTAGCCCGTGCCCACGCACGCACATGACCCCGTTGGACTTGCGTTGCCACCGCTAACCCGTTTTGACCTCTTACAATCAAACTCAGTAAGCGTGTCCCATCCTCGATCCAACTTGAGCTCACAAAGATACTTAATGGGTTACTGGTTTGAAAAGGGTCCCCATGTTTGACACAAGCTTTCCGCCTATGCTTGGTCCCCACTAAGATTCCCCACTTAACCCCTTGTTATTCATGTCTTCATACATGTTTTCAACTTGGTTAAGTGTTTATAATTATATCCCACATGTCACCCATGTTATCCACTTAACAAATCAATATGTGTTATTGGTTAAGCTTGTCTTTAAACCTATCCGCTTATCAGATCAATATATTATTGGTTAAGTTGGTCTTAAACCCATCTACTTATATCTTATTAGTTAAGTTGGTCTTAACCCTATCCACTTATCAAATCAATATATATTATTGGTTAAGTTTGTCTTAACCCTATCAGATCAATATATATTATTGGTTAAGTTTGTCTTAACCCTATCCACTTATCAGATTAATATATATATATATATATATATTATTGGTTAAGATGATCTTAACCCTACCCACTTATCAAATTATTGGTTAAGCTGGTCTTAAACCTATCCACTTATATATTATTGATTAAGCTGGTCTTAACCCTATCCATATATTATTGGTTAAGCTGGTCTTAACCCTATCCACTTATCATGTATTACTTAATTTATGATTAAGTACATCTTAGTTCACATATACATTGGTTAAGAGAATAACTCCCTAAGTATCAACCCTGAAGACCGAAATCAACATCAGATTGGTACTCAGAGAATTATTCACTCAACCAAACTTATGTTTGTCATTCATATTCGTCTTTGATCAGCATTAATTAATTATTAATGAACAGACCTCTCACATTAAGTTGATTGCTTGTGGCCGCTGGATATGTCGGGCGGTTCCGGGCAGACTTCCACCACAAGCAAGACTTAACTTTGTGTCTAAGCATCTTTTAATTTATGCCTTTGACCTCTCACATTAGACTACCGTTTGTGGTTGTTGGATTTGTCGGGCGGGTCCGGGCAGTCTTACACCACAAATGAGTCTAACCTCGTGTCTTAGGCCTTTATTACTCATTTAATTTATGCCTTTGACCTCTCACATTAGACTACTATTTGTGGTTGCTGGATTTGCTGGGCGGGTCCGGGTAGTCTTACACCACAAACGAGTCTAACCTCGTGTCTTAGGCATTTATTATTACAAATTATTATTCAATCCCAATTTGAATTAATATCCCTATTTCAAATTGCCAATAACTTCAATTTTAATCCATGTCCATAATTGTCACTTAAATTATATCCATAATTACAGGTATATAATTTATACCAATTAATGTCTCAAATTAATTATATGCCCTTTTAAGGTCATTATATGCCAATTCACAATATTAATATTCAATATTTTCCCATTGTCCCCACATTATTCATACGTTTTAATACGACATTTGTTAGACTCGCAAATAGTCTAACTTATAAAAAGAAAAGCAACATCGCAACTTGCATAACACACAAAATGGATCTAAGAATCATGACACAAGTTTGCATAGCCAATAACTTGCTTGGGCAATACATAAATTTGCATAACTATCAAGGATCTAAATATAGATCTAAACATGTAATCGCGAACTTGCATATATGCATATGGTTTGCCTACAACTTGCATATGAATTTCATTCAAACTAGCATATGATTCACATACAAAACTAGCATAGACAATGGACATATAGAACATAAATTTTCATAACTATTACTGCCATGGATCTAAATATTGATCTAAACAGAAAGATGTGAACTTGCATATGGATCTAAACATAAAGATGTGAACTTGCATATGGATCTAAACATAAAGATGTGAACTTGCATATGGATTTAAACATGTAAATCAATGTCACACAAACTAGCATATGTATCTACATGATTCACATATGAACTTGTGTATAATCCACCTACAGACTTGCATAAGATTCACATATGTTTTAACATCCCAAACTTGCATAAGATTCACATATGTTTTAACATCCCAAACTTGCATAAAATTCATAAACTTGCATACATATGAATCAAGTTAAACATATATAATTGTATATATAAATAGATCTACCAACATACAATAACAATACTGTCATATGTTCACAAACAGACAATAACATCACATGATTCAACAGGCACGTTCTCATAATCCAATTACAACACATCATAACTAATTTATTAATTATATTGTGAAAGAAATAGTACTGACAAACAAAAGATCAGTCTTGTTTTTCTGGGATCTGTATTGTAACACCCCGTATTTTCTGTGAACGTATAAGTAACAAATCATAGAATAATTAATTTTTAAAATAAGAATCAAGGGAAATGGGTTGTGCCATTGCGGTCGTCTCGAAATTCTTCTTGGAAACGAGTCCGAGTTTTCGAGAAACGGAGTCCGTATGAGGGAGATATGGCCCTCCGAAGTTACAGAGATTTTCAGAATCGAAAACAGCTCGAAAATTCGAATTCAGATTCAAATTCAAAATCCCAGAACAGGCTGGGCGGGAAAATTCCCGCCCATGGACCAGGTCGACCCGGGCGTCGACCATAGTGTCGACCTCCCAGGGGCCAGGTCAACCATAGTGTCGACCTACGGGTCGACCTGCTCCCGAAACCCAGTTTTTGAACCTGATTCATTCTGATGCATCTGGTCTCGTTTTCTATCTAGATTCGTCCACCTAATCCTATATAAACATCCCCCTAGCCTCATTTTCTCTACACAATTTCATTCTGTCTATACTCTGCATCTGTTCTAATTAAAAATGAAAATGGCGTCGCTACTCTGCTGGAATCAAAACTTGGACTGATGCATCTTCTTCCAACCTGAATAGAATTAAAAGCTAAATCAAATCTCAAATCAAAGTTTAGAGCTTCAACAACAATTAAAGAAGAGTAATTCAGCCTTTCTGCATCAACACTAGTTTATTTCCTTTCTTAAATCACGAAAGGCAAGTACAGTTATTTTCCAATATAAACGTTAATTATGATTGTGACATGAATTGTAAATCTGAATCTGAGGTTATGTCTTTTCTGTTCTATTTAGATCTATCTTATTCTGTATCTCTTTCTTCTTTCTATTCTATAGCCAGGCTACCACGAGCTTGAGCCAAATCTCATAAGATATTAACGCACGAACGCTAAAATGTTTGGGACAAATAATGAATGATGCATAATTGGACAGGACTGATTCGAGGACATGACATAAAATCTAAGGCATATAATTGGACATGTGGCATATTTATGACTTGAGATTGAGGGATAAAATATACTGGATATATGACTTGGGATTCGGGGCGTAGATTTAACCGTAAACATGAAACTAATTTAGATACATAGTACATGTTGTAATCTTGATCTATAGTTAATTTGAGAAATAAACATATGTTAGATCTAGATCTGTTCATACTAGGTACGATGATCTGTGATTTGGGAGAAGGGGAATTATAGGACAACTTGAAACTTGGGGACATAATGCATGTTTTAAATCAAGGTCTGATGTTAGAGTTTAAAGATAATTCACAACATGTTATGCATGAATGATAATGCATGTTGAGGAAATACTACATGTTATAGTTTAAAAATCTAGGTTTTTGGACATATTCTTTTATGTAAAAATTCATGACTTGAAAAAGGAATATGTGACTTAGGCGTAAAGCCCTATACAAAAACAGGATAACTATTAATGTGAATGCGCCTAAATAAGGGTTTTTGGATATCTGGCACCATAGGCTATAATTTGGCATAATTCTTATTGTTTATCGTGATTTATGGAGAATATTCTGTACTGTGTAATGTTTAACTAAAAATTAGAAGCATATGTGGTATTATGAATTATGACCATGATTTGGCAAGTGAGTTTAGGCTAAATTTATGATTAGGCAAGATATGATATATATAATCTGCTAAATCTTTTAAATTGCCTAATCCGTTATCTGCTAAATCTGTTGAATTGCCTAAACTGCTAAATTTGTTATCTGCAAAATCTGTTGAATCGCTTAAACTGCTAGATCTGCCACCTGTTGATTTGTCCGATCTGTTCAAAACTAGATAATGGTAATCTGGGTAGAGAAATCCATAGGCTCGACCTAAGATTTAGTAAACCATGGAAATTTGATTAGTCTGTTGTATCCTGTGAAGAAGTTTAATCTATTAAATAAACAGAATTAGTCTGATATCTGAAAAATTTGTATTGGAATGAATTGGCTATGACACGAGGTTAGGCTCTGTTTGCGGTAGAAGCCTGCCCGGAACCAACCGGCTTAACCAGCGACCACAAACTGCCAGTCTAATGTGAGAGGTTGTAGGCATAACTAAAATATGCTTAGACACGAGGTTAGGTCTGGCTTGTGGCAGAAGTCTACCCGGAACCGCCCGGCATATGCAGCGGCCACAAGCTACCGACCTAATGTGAGAGGTCTGTGCATTAATATTTAATTAATGCAAATCTGGGATAAATATGATGTCTAAAACGTGTTGGGTGGATAGGGTTAAACCAATTGGACTAATGAATTTAACAAACCCGTTTCGTGAATCTGTAGGCCCAATTACAAAGTTAGACAAATCTGTAAATCTGTTAAATCCGCATATCTAATCCGTTAGTCTGAAAACTTGTCTGATCTGTGAACTAGTTGATCTGAACTCTGTATGTCTGAACTTGTAGACAAGTTAATCTGAAATCTGTTAGTCTGGGGACACAAGGTTAGGAGGGAAATTACTTGTGTCATCTGTTGTTTGGGACCCATATTAGTCAGTAACCCTTTCTGGTATCAAAACTTTGACCCAAAAGTAGGTAGGGTCCGGGCATGCTTACTTAACTAATTATAAGTGGTTCATTCTGATAATGGCGAGGGGTGTTGATGCTGCGTTCCAGCCGGGTCATGTGCGTGCATGGATCTCGGTCTCCCTCTGAGGATGTAAGACGCCGTGACGTCAGTAAATAATTCTGTGCCAATTGGTTATAACTTTAGGGAGTGATACACCCTACTGTGGGCCCGACACAGAGTATTTATGTATTAGGGAGCCGATCGCTTGGGGTAGGGTTTTAGGGTACACTTAGTTCTGTCTGTTTCTATTGGTACTGTCTGTTTCTGTTGGATGGTAACACCTGTCTGTTTCTGCGTGGTACCGTCTGTTAGGGTGGTAAAGGCCCATTTACCAGTGTACGCCTAATTCTACATTCTGTTTCCGTAGGGATTAATCTGTTTATGTACCTTCTGTTCGGGTGGTAAAGGCCCATTATTAGCATTCTGTTTCTGTACTTTCTGTTGGGGTGGTAAAGGCCCATTACTAGCATTCTCTTCTGTGGAAATTATTCTGTTCCCGTTTCTGTTTCAGTTTAGACATTAGGGTGACACCTAATCCTGTTATACTAGTATTAGTGAAGAGAAGTGAAAAGTAATAGCTTATATCATTCTGTTTCTTCTGTTTAACCTAAGTATATCTGCTACTCCTGTTACCGTAATCTCTCATCCAGTTTTATTTGCATGACATGATTATTATTATCTGTTCATATGCTGAAAGTCACTGGACTTGCCAGACTTTATGTCTGACCTTGCTTGTTTTCGCCCCTTTTCTTCCGTTTCCCCCCATGTTTTCCAAGGAGGGAATACTTTAACTTGATTCAGATTTCTTCTGCTTGAAGTGCTTGAAGTGTGTAAAGTATGGCTTAACTTCTTATGGCATCTTCTGTGGGGATTATGAATTTAAAGTTTTGTACTCTGATGACTTTCTGAACAAGACTGATATTTATGTACTTGAGTTTTTGGTAAAGATGTAACCATACTGATTTCTGTTTTCCGCTATAATAAAGTTATAATTTCTCAAGTATTGTTATCTGTCTTGAAATTTTTTGTTCTATTTACTCAAATGCTCCACCAAAGTTAAGGCATTCCCTTTGTGAGTGTCCTTAAAGGAGGTGGGGTGTTACACTTGGTATCAGAGCTGAAGGTTACCAGATTGGGTAAAGTTTTTGAAAACTATTTTAAAAAATGTTTTAAAAATGAAATATTTTCAAAAGTAAAGCTTATTTTTGAAAAACATAGTCCCCAAAAGCCATATATCTATCTTTTGATCCTCTGTTTGAATCTTTGTTTCCTTCTTTCTCCGGGGCTCCCGGCTTTTTGGGAGGTAACCTCATCGCAGCATGGTTCTGTAGGCTTGATAAGACTATGACACTGGTCAAAGGGCAAATAAGCGCCCGATTTCCATCTGTAGCCACAGTAGTCTCACCTACGGCTAATTTTCTTTCGAGCTTTGTACGATTTTCCGTGCGATGGAGGCCGCTTTCAAGGGACTTGTCAATGTGTTACACACAGATAGTAAAGATGAGAATGAGGGAGTTTGGCTAAGGAGCACAACCCAAGGATGAGAAAATCATGGATATGGACTTGGTTCACAAAGGAGGCTAAAAGGAAACACAAAAGAAGGATGAAAAGTCTGAAGATAAGAAGGAAAAAAGTGCTTTACTTGTGGAAGCTAGACTCATCTGAATAAGGATTGCCGAAAAGAGGAAGGACACTCACTTCAACTGTGGTGAGATAGGACACTTCACTAGGGACTGCCCGAAGAAACGGGGGCAATGACATAGGACATGACCTACTTCGGGAAGGCAGGCGAATGCTCTCATAGTTGGTGGATAGGATAGAAGTAGGAAAATTTCCGTAGAGAGTTTAGTTTCCTTATCTAATTATTGAGTTAGAACTCTTTCCGATTATGGCATTCTGATTCTGTAGTCGAGTCTCTACACTTTAATACTAGTCTTGTTTCTGATCTGGTTATAGTCTCAAACCCCATAGGGGTTACGACTCATCTGTTGGTGATTGGTTGGGGTTTGAGGGTATCTGTGTTAGGCGTCAAGTCTATTGTAATGCATACATTCTAGGTTTTTGAGGGATTTGGTGGAATTTTCCCATGCTTATTTTTCTAAGAATCATTCGGTAATCTGATCTGTACTAGTAGTCTGTAAGCATCTGGATATTTCTGAAAAGGTCAAGGTTTCCAGTTTTGACATTGTCTAAAGAGGGTAATCCTCTGGGTGTCAACCTGATGTTGATCTCGGTCTTCGGGGTTGATACTTAGTTGAATTATTCTCTCAACCAATGTCTGATGGGAACCAAGTTTTTGTTTTATCTGTACTCGCTTCCATCACTCGACTGTATCCTATTGATCGAGTATTCAACCTATAGATAGGAATCCTATGGATGTAAACATGTGTTTGAGACATGTTATGTTTGATGGTTGCAAGTGGATGCAAGTGGTTGCTCGTGGATGCATATACACACACTAGGCACTAGATCGACTCGAAAACACTCTCATACTGCATATGGATGTGTGAGCATTCTCAATTTTTGCGGATGTAAAATGATTGACTCATCACATGGATGTTGCATATGAATGAATGGTTGTCACTCATACAAGAATGATATGGATCAAATAGGAAAATTGCATACATGTTGGACTCATGGCACTGACATAATTCGTATTAAGGAGGTCAACTGAATCAGTGGACCGCCTGATCTTTGCATTAGATAAGGAACATATACACACACTTTTGCATATGTTCATACAACATTAGAAGTTTTCTAAGGACAATGGATGCTTGTGGATGATGGTTGAGTAGATGGATGACTGGATGGTAGGACACATTCTTCTTAACTTGAAGATTTCGGGGACGAAATCCTTTAAGGAGGGGAGAATGTAACACCCCGTATTTTCTGTGAACGTATAAGTAACAAATCAGAGAATAATTAATTTTTAAAATAATAATCAAGGGAAATGGGGTGCGCCATTGCGTTCGTCTCAAAATTCTGCTTGGAAACGAGTCCGAGTTTTCGAGAAACGGAGTCCGTATGAGGGAGATATGGCCCTCCGAAGTTTCAGAGATTTTCATAATCGAAAACAACTCGAAAATTCAAATTCGAATTCAAATTCAAAATCCCATAACAGGCTGGGCGGGAAAATTCCCGCCCATGGACTAGGTCGACCTGGGGGTCGACCATAGTGTCGACCTCCCAGGGGCCAGGTCGACCATAGTGTCGACCTGGGGGTCGACCTGCTCCCAAAACCCAGTTTTTGAACCTGATGTATCTGGTCTCGTTTTCTGCCTAGATTCGTCCGCCTAATCCTATATAAACAGCCCCCTAGCCTCATTTTCTCTACAGAATTTCATTATGTCTATACTTTGCCTCTGTTCTAATTAAAAATAAAAATGGCGTCGCTACTCTGCTGGAATCAAAACTTGGACTGATGCATCTTCTTCCAACCTGAATAGAATTAAAAGCTAAATCAAATCTCAAATCAAATTTAGAGCTTTAACAACAATTAAACAAGAGTAATTCAGGTTTTCGGCATCAATACTAGTTTATTTCCTTTCTTAAACCACGAAAGGCAAGTACAGTTATTTTTCGATATAAACGTTAATTATGATTGTGACATGAATTGTAAATCTGAATCTGAGGTTATGTCTGTTCTGTTCTATTTAGATTTTTCTTATTCTGTATCTCTTTCTTCTTTCTGTTCTATAGCCAGGCTACCACGAGCCTGAGCCAAATCTCATAAGAGATTAACGCACGGACGCTAAAATGTTTGGGACAAATAATGAATGATGCATAATTGGACAGGACTGATTCGAGGACATGACATAAAATCTGAGGCATATAATTGGACATGTGGCATATTTAACATATGACTTGAGATTGAGGCATAAAATATACTGGACATATGAATTAGGATTCGGGGCGTAGATTTAACCGTAAACATGAAACTAATTTAGATACATAGTACATGTTGTAATCTAGATCTGTAGTTAATTTGAGAAATAAACATATGTTAGATCTAGATCTGTTCATACTAGGTACGATGATCTGTGATTTGGGAGAAGAGGAATTATAGGACAACTTGAAACTTGGGGACATAATGCATGTTTTAAATCAAGGTCTGATGTTAGAGTTTAAAGATAATTTACAACATGTTATGCATGAAAGATAATGCATGTTGAGGACATACTACATGTTATAGTTTAAAAATCTAGATTTTTGGACATATTCTTTTATGTAAAAATTCATGACTTGAAAAAGGAATATGTGACTTAGGCATAAAGACCTATACAAAAACAGGATGTGAATGCGCCTAAATAAGGGTTTTTGGATATCTGGCATCATAGGCTATAATTTGGCATAATTCATATTGTTTATCGTGATTTATGGAGAATATTTTGTACTGTGTAATGGTTAACTTAAAATTAGGAGCATATGTCGTATTATGAATTATGACCATGATTTGGCAAGTGAGTTTAGGCTAAATTTATGATTAGGCAAGATATGATATATATGATCTGCTAAATCTGTTAAATTGCTTAATCCGTTATCTGCTAAATCTTTTGAATTGCCTAAACTGCTAAATTTGTTATCTGCAAAATCTGTTGAATCGCTTAAACTGCTAGATCTGCCACCTGTTGAATTGTCCGATCTGTTGAAAACTAGATAATGGTAATCTGGGTAGGGAAATCCGTAGGCTCGACCTAAGATTTAGTAAACCATGGAAATTAGATTAATCTATTGTATCCTGTGAAGAAGTTTAATCTGTTAAATAAACAGAATTAGTCTGATATCTGAAAAATTTGTATTGGAATGAATTGGCTATGATACGAGGTTAGGCTCTGTTTGCGGTAGAAGCCTGCCCGGAACCAACCGGCTTAACCAGCGACCGCAAACTGCCAGTCTAATGTGAGAGGTCGTAGGCATAACTAAAATATGCATAGACACGAGGTTAGGTCTGGCTTGTGGCAGAAGTCTGCCCGTAACCGCCAGGCATATCCAGCGGCCACAAGCTACCGACCTAATGTGAGAGGTCTGTGCATTAATATTTAATTAATGCAAATCTGGGATAAATATGATGTCTAAAACGTGTTGGGTGGATAAGGTTAAACCAATTGGACTAATGAGCTTAACAAACCCGTTTCGTGAATCTATAGGCCCAATTACAAAGTTAGACAAATCTGTAAATCTGTTAAATCCGTATATCTGATCCGTTAGTCTGAAAACTTGTCTGATCTGTGAACTAGTTGATATGAACTCTGTATGTCTGAACTTGTAAACAAGTTAATCTGAAATCTGTTAGTCTGGGGACACAAGGTTAGGAGGGAAATTACTTGTGTCATCTGTTGTTTGGGACCCATATTAGTCAGTAACCCTTTCTGTTATCAAAATTTTGACCCAACAGTAGGTAGGGTCCGGGCACGCTTACTAAACTAATTATAAGCGGTTCATTCTGATAATGGCGAGGGGTGTTGATGGTGCGTTCCAACCGGGTCATGTGCGTGCATGGATCTCGGTCTGCCTCTGAGGATGTAAGACGCCGTGACATCTGTAAATAGGTCTGTGCCAATTGGTTGTTACTTTAGGGAGTGATACACCCTACTGTGGGACCGACACAGAGTATTTATGTATTAGGGAGCCGATCGCTTAGGGTAGGGTTTTAGGGTACACTTAGTTCTGTCTGTTTCTGTTGGTACCGTCTGTTTCTGTTGGTTGGTAACACCTGTCTGTTTCTGCGTGGTACCATCTGTTGGGGGTGGTAAAGGCCCATTTACTAGTGTACACCTAATTCTACATTCTGTTTCCGTAGGGATTAATCTGTTTCTGTTTCTGTACCTTCTGTTCGGGTGGTAAAGGCCCATTATTAGCATTCTGTTTTTGTACTTTCTATTGGGGTGGTAAAGGCCCATTACTAGCATTCTCTTCTGTGGAAATTCTTCTGTTCCCGTTTCTGTTTCAGTTTAGACATTGGGGTGACACCTAATCCTGTTATACTAGTATTAGTGAAGAGAAGCGAAAAGTAATAGCTTATATCATTCTGTTTCTTCTATTTAACTTAAGTATATCTACTACTCCTATTACCGTTATCTCTCATCCAGTTTTATTTGCATGCCATGATTATTATTATTTGTTCATATGCTGAAAGTCACTGGACTTGCTAGACTTTATGTCTGACCTTGCTTGTTTTCTTCCCTTTTCTTCCGTTTCCCCCCAGGTTTTCCAAGGAGGGAATATTTTAGCTTGATCCGGATTTCTTCTGCTTGAAGTACTTGAAGTGCGTAAAGTACGGCTTAACTTCTTATGGCATCTTCTGTGGGGATTATGATTTTAAAGTTTTATACTCTGATGACTTTTTGAACAAGACTGATATTTATGTACTTCAGTTTTTGGTAAAGATTTAACCATACTGATTTCTGTTTTCCGCTGTAATAAAGTTATAATTTCTCAAGTATTGTTTATCTGTCTTGAAATTTTCTATTCTGTTTACTAAAATGCTCCACCAAAGTTAAGGCATTCCCTTTGTGAGTGTCCTTAATGGAGGTGGGGTGTTACATGTATTCTGAAACTGAATTGCTCGCCCTTGATGTAGACTAATTGATATTCTAATTTAGATTAGATTTGATTTTTGATTATTGCTTCTATCTTGTTTTGAGTTGAAAGAGAACGACGGCTACTCTAGGTTCACCATTGACGGCATGGCGGCTCTTGGTGTGAATTAGTGTGATTAGGTTTGAGGGTTTGGGAGTGTTTTTATAGAATTTTAGGATTATTTAGAGCCTTTAGATGAACTAGGAGTCCATCAGAACCACCCAGCTCAAATACACATCATCCGACCACTCATAAGAAGACACATCATCACAGAACACTCCAGAATTCTGTGTTGGATCAGTATGGGCGCACTTGGCAGGTGCAACAGTGCATTTTTGTACTGCCGCACTTGTGAAGTGTGCCAATGCATTCTGGTTGATTTTCGGTTTTTCTGCCTAACTTCCTTCGCCCATATCTTCTTCATACGGTATCCGTTTTATTCAACTCGGAATCTGTCTCAAGCAAAATTCCGAGATGAACGCAATGGCGTAACCCGTTTCATCTAATTCTTCTTTTAATAATCAATTATTCTTTAATTATCTCTTATGTCCCGTTTTAAAATTACGGGGTGTTACATTCCCCCATACTTAAAGGATTTCGTCCAAGAAATCTTAAAGTTAAGAAGAATGTATATCCTATCATCCAACATCCATTCACTCAACCATTCAATCACATGCATCCATTGTCCTTAAAAAGGTTTCTAATGACTTTCATGAACATTTGCATAGTGTGTGTATATGTTCCTTATTCAATGCAAAATCAGGCGGTCTGCTGATTCAGTTGTCCTCCTTAATGCAAATCATGATAGTGCCATGCGTCCATTATGTATGCGAAAGAATCCTAACGGTACATATTATTTCTACATGTGTGCACAACCATTCATCAGAATGCAGCATCCATATGATAACACAACCATTATACATCCATTAATTAAATATGCACACATATTTATATGCAATATATAAGTGATTGAGCCGATCTAGTGCCTAATGTGTGTTTACATGCATCCTCGAGCAACCACTTGCACCTCTTTGCATCCGCCAAACATAACATGTCTCAAACACATGTTTACAACCATAGGGGTTTTCCTAACTAAAGATCGAAGATATCATCGCAAAGACATACTAAATGATAGGACAAGTGTCAACAAAGCGGTAGAAAAAAGGAGAATTTAAAAATCTCATCTTTCGTTTCTCAAGTCGCATCTCCTTGATCATCTCCCCATTCCGCTTTGACCAATTTGACCTCTCTGTTGCGTAGCTCTAATACCTTCATCCCAAGGATGCATGTAGGAGCTCGTCTAATCATGGCATCTCACTCTACTTCCACTTCTCTAAGCATGCTTGGCTCTACTGCTTCCGCGGTATCTTGTAACACTTCATATCTGACCCCCTTTGTTTCGCCTCTTTTCTTTCTTCCCCCCTCCCCCAGGTTCTCAGGGTGGGACTAGTATTAATGGAGCTTGATCTTGGATCTCTTTCTCTCTCTTTTGGAAGTGCTTGGATTTCTGAAAGTAAAGTTCAGCTCATCTCTTTTATGGCTACTCGTGTTTGGGGTTACGCCTTTTACTTTATGTACTCAGAAAACAATTTGTCAAGATGGATATTAAGTGTACTTGGTTTTACTGTTGGTTTATGAAGTTGTTGTAATCAAAATATTTCTTCGCTGCAATAAAAGCTGTATTAAAATTTTCATGTACCAATATATGTATTTGTCTTGTTATATTCTGTTCTATACACTAATAATGCTCCATGGAGTTTAATGCATTCCCTTTGTGAGTGACATTAACGGACGTGGTGTGTTACACGTGGTATCAGAGCTGAAAGCTAACAGAACAGATACGGGATTTTGAAAAACTGTTTTTCAAAAGCGTTTTTATAAAGAAATACTTTCAAAAATATGATTTAAGGGAAGTATTTTCAAGAGAAAAGTTTGTTTTAAAAACATAACCCCCAAGAGCCATATATCTTTCCTTCGGTTCTCCGTTTTGAATCTCTTCCTCTTTCTTTTTTTTGAATTTCTTCCTCCATATATAGAAGCTTTTTCTAAGATATGTAAGAACTTCCGTATGATGAGCGGAAAACCGCTTCATGGGGCTGGGACGTTTGTCAAAGCTAGAAGGAAGCAGAAGACTGATATCTTCGCGAAGTCCCTAATGAACTTCCTATATTAGCCCAAGCAAAATTCAGGTTCTTCTTCGTTAACCAAGTAATTGGGGCTGATATCTTCGCGAAGTCCCTAATGAACTTCCTATATCAGCCTGCCAGTCTTAAAAAGCTTCTTACTTCTGTTGCGTTCTTAGGAATTTTCCAATCTTGGATTGCCACCACCTTTGCGGGATCCACAGCTGTCCCTTCCTTAGAGACCATGTGTCCTAAGAAACTCACTTCTTTTCTCCAAAAAATGGCACTTGGAGAACTTAGCTTTAAGCTGATGCGTTCGTAAGGTCTCTAAGACTTTCCTAAGATGTAGGGCATGCTCTTCTTCAATTTTAGAGAAATTCGGGATGTCGTCCGTAAAGACTGGCACAAACTTGTTTAGAAACTCCCCAAACACCCTACTCATTAAGTCAACAAAGTATGCAGGTGCATTCTTCAAACCAAAAGGCATGGAAGCCACTCGAAGAAACCATCAGGAGTTCTAAATGCAGTCTTGTCTATGCTATCTTCAGCCACCTTTAGCTGATGAAACCCTGTGGCCAAATCCAGTTGTGAGAAAACCGAAGCACCTACCAACTGATCAAATAAATCATCTATCCTCGGCATTGGGTGTCTATTCTTCTTTGTGAGCTTATTCAGCTCTATATAGTCCACGCACAATCTAAGTGAACCATCAACTTTCGTAGCAAAAACAACTAGAGCACCCCACTCCGAAATACTTCTTCTTATGAGCCCATTCTCAAGCAACTCTTTCACTTGCTTACCGAGTTCTCCCCTCTCTCTCGGAGCCATGTGGCATACTGGCAATGCAACTGGCTTTGCATTATATATTAGGTATATACGAAAGTCTATCTTGCGCCTTGGGGGTAAACCCCGAACTTCATCGAAGACGTCACTATATTCACGGACCACACGAATAGATTCCCAATCATCATTAGATGCGTCAAGGGATTCTAGGTAGCTAAGCATTACCGGACCTCTAGGGTCATAAGAAATATCGAGGGTCTTTCCACAACGAGTCAACCATCTAACTACCCTTCTTTCACAATCTACGATGGCACCGTATCTAGTTAGCTAATCCATGCCTAGAATCAATCCGTAGCCCATGAAGCCAAGAACGAAGGCGTTGCATTCAAACCCAACGTCCAAGATAGACACTCTCAAATCCCGACAAATCATTGAAAGATGAACCGAACCACCAATAGGATTTGAGACTACTATGGGATCCGTAACTAGACTAGTATTTAGGTGCAGTGTTTCAACTAACGAAGCAGATACAAACAAGTGTGAAGCTCCAGAATCAAGCAAAGTTCGAACAGGATGATCAAAAAAACTTCCAACCAAGATATTTCTACCTCTATTAGGTATGCTAGCAGTGAGGGAACGCGTCTGCCCTCCAGAAGATCCTGTAGTTTGCCCTTACCATTGCCTTTTGCTTCTTTGGACGATCCTAATAAGATGTCATGTTTCTCCGTAACGATGACAACGAGTCTTCTTCTTCTTTCTAACATTTTATTTTAAGTATTCAGGTATTTCACACGTGTGGCCCTTCCTTTTCTCTTGGTCCCTTGTTATCCTTACCGCCTTTCTTTGGATCTACTTTCTTATTGTGTGTACTATCCATGTCTCTCATGCACATTCTCCATTCGTGACCTCCAACCAAAATGAGGTTTCGTCCTTCATTAACCAAGTGGCCAATTGAACCTTCCTCCCATCGTCCATCTTAAAGGTACCAACAAGTCCTCCGCTTCCTTCTGGATTTGAGAAACGTCCCAGTCCCATGAAGCGGTTTTCCGCCCATCATACGGAAGTTCTTACATATCTTAGAAAAAGAGAATATATGTGGAGGAAGAAATTCAAAAAAAAGAAAGAGGAAGAGATTCAAAACGGAGAACCGAAGGAAAGACATATGGCTCTTGGGGTTATGTTTTTAAAACAAACTTTTCTCCTAAAAATACTTCCCTTAAAACATATTTTTGAAAATATTTCTTTATAAAAACGCTTTTGAAAAAAAGTTTTTCAAAATCCCTTATCTGTTCTGTTAGCCTTCAGCTCTGATACCACGTGTAACACACCACGTCCATTAATGTCACTCACAAAGGGAGTGCATTAACTTCCCTGGAGCATTATTAGTGTATAGAACAGAATATAACAAGACAGATACATATATTGGTACATGAAAAATTTAATACAACTTTTATTGCAGCGAAGAAATAGTTTGAACAACTTCATAAACCAACAGTAGTACACTTAATATCCATCTTGACAAATTGTTTTCTGAGTACATAAAGTAAAAAAGCGTAACCCCAAACACAAGTAGCCATAAAAGAGATGAGCTGAACTTTACTTTTAGCAATCCAAGCACTTCCAAAAGAGAGAGAAAGAGATCCAAGATCAAGCTCCACTAATACTAGTCCCACCCTAAGAACCTGGGGAGGGGGGGAGGAAGAAAAGAGGCGAAAACAAAGGGGTTCAGATACGAAGTCTGGCGAGTACCATAACTTTAACAATACAATTATTAAAGTAATTAGGATAAGGCATAAACTGGTAAAACAAGGAATAACTATGAAACAAGTGGGCAAGACAAAACAAACAGAGGAGTATTCTGGCGTTAATTGCGCTCCTACTCCCTATAAGATAATTTCTATACTGCACCAATGCTAATTACACTGCACCATTGCTAGTCACCCTAAAAGTTGACCCCGCCCACTGGACAAAATAATAATAATGGTAGTTTCGTGTACCCCTAGGTGTCGCCTGCCCATGTCTCCACTAGTTGTACCCACTACCCTCCCCATTCTAATTACAATGTTCATTCATAATATGGTAGTTATACTCCTAGATGTCTTCATAGGTGCCGTCTGCTCCTATCTCCGCTAGTCGTACCCGCTACCTTCCCCATTCGATCGGCTCCCTAACTCGTAGATACCCGTGCTGGTCCCACAGTGGGGTGTATCACTCCCCAAAGTGGCAACCCGATTCCACTAAAGATGCACGGCTTATGTCTACACGATGCAACAACGTCTTACCTACCAGCCCGGGCCCACACACGCACATGACCCTGTTGGATTTGCTTTGCTATCGCTAACCCGTTTTGACCTCTTACAATCAAACTCAATAAGCATATCCCGTCCTCGATCCAACTCGAGCTCACAAAGATACTTAAAGGGTTAGTGGTTTGAAAAAGGTCCCCATGTTTGACACAAGCTTTCCACCTATGCTTGGTCCCCACTAAGATTCTCCACTTAACGCCTTCTTATTCATGTCTTCTTTCAGGTTTTCAACTAGGTTAAGTGTTTATAATTATATCCCACATGTCACCCATGTTATCCACTTAACAAATCAACATGTGTTATTGGTTAAGCTGGTCTTAACCCCATCCACTTATATCTTATTGGTTAAGTTTGTCTTAACCTTATCCATTTATCAAATCAATATATATTATTTGTTAAGTTTGTCTTAACCCTATCATATCAATATATATTATTGGTTAAGTTTGTCTTAACCCTATCTACTTATCAGATTAATATATATATATATATATTATTGATTAAGATGATCTTAACCCTACCCACTTATCAAATTATTGGTTAAGCTGGTCTTAACCCTATCCACTTATATATTATTGGTTAAGCTGGTCTTAACCCTATCCACATATATATTATTGGTTAAGCTGGTCTTAACCCTATCCACTTATTATGTTTTACTTAATTTATGATTAAGTACTTCTTAGTTCACAGATACATTGGTTAAGAGAATAACTCCCTAAGTATCAACCCTGAAGACCAAAATCAACATCAGATTGGTTCTCAGAGAATTATTCACTCAACCAAACTTCTGTTTGTCATTCTTATTTGTCTTTGATCAACATTAATTAATTATTAATGCACAGACCTCTCACATTAAGTCGATTGCCTGTGGCCGCTGGATACGCCGGGCGGTTCCGGGCAAACTTCTACCACAAGAAAGACTTAACTTTGTGTCTAAGCATCTTTTAATTTATGCCTTTGACCTCTCACATTAGACTACCATTTGTAGTTGCTGGATTTGCCGAGCGGGTCCGGGCAGTCTTACACCACAAACGAGTCTAACCTCGTGTCTTAGGCCTTTATTACTCATTTAATTTATGCCTTTGACCTCTCACATTAGACTACTGTTTGTGGTTGCTGGATTTGTCGGGCGGGTCCGACCAGTCTTACACCACAAACGAGTCTAACCTCGTGTCTTAGGCATTTATTATTACACATTATTATTCAACCCCAAGTTGAATTAATATCCCTATTTCAAATTGCCAATAACTTCAATTTTAATCCATGTCCATAATTGCCACTTAAATTATATCCATAACTACAGGTATATAATTTATACTAATTAATGTCTCAAATTAATTATATGCCCTTTTAAGGTCATTATATGCCAATTCACAATATTAATATTCAATATTTTCCCATTGTCCCCACATTATTCGTACGTTTTAATATGACATTTGTTAGACTCGCCAATAGTCTAACTTATAAAAAGAAAAGCAACATCGCAACTTGCATAACACACAAAATGGATCTAAGAATCATGACACAAGTTTACATAGCCAATAACTTGCTTGGGCAATACATAAATTTGCATAACTATCATGGATCTAAATATAGATCTAAACATGTAATCGCGAACTTGCATATATGGATATGGTTTTCCTATAACTTGCATATGAATTTCATTCAAACTAGCATATGATTCACATACAAACTAGCATAGACAATGGACATATAAAACATAAATTTTCATAACTATGCACTGCCATGGATCTAAATACAGATCTAAATATAAAGATGTGAACTTGCATATGGATCTAAACATAAAGATGTGAACTTGCATATGGATCTAAACATAAAGATGTGAACTTGCATATGGATCTAAACATGTAAATCAACGTCACATAAACTAGCATATGTATCTACATGATTCACATATGAACTTGTGTATAATCCACCTACAGACTTGCATAAGATTCACATATGTTTTGACATCCCAAATTTGCATAAAATTCATAAACTTGCATACATATGAATCAAGTTAAACATGTATAATTCTACATATAAATAGATCTATCAACATACAATAACAAAACTATCATATGTTCACAAAAAGGCAATAACATCACATGATTCAACAGACATGTTCTCATATTCCAATTACAACCCATGATAACTAATTTATTAATTATATTATGAAAGAAATAGTACTCACAAACAAAAGAACAATCTTGTTTTTCTGGAATTTGTATTCTGAAACTGAATTGCTCGCCCTTGATGTAGACTAATTGTTATTCTAATTTAAATTAGATTTGATTTTTGATTCTTGCTTTTGTCTTGTTTTGAGTTGAAAGAGAACAGCGGCTACTCTAGGTTCACCATTGACGGCATGACGGCTCTTGGTGTGAATTAGTGTGATTAGGGTTGAGGATTTAGGAGTGTTTTTATAGAAGTTTAGGATTATTTAGAGCCTTTAGATGAACTAGGAGTCCATCAGAACCACCCAGCTCCAATACACATCATTCGGTCACTCAGAAGAAGACACATCATCACAGAACACTCCAGAATTCTGTGTTGGATCAGTATGGGCGCACTTGGCAGGTGCGCCAGTGCACTTTTGTACTGGCGCACTTGTGAAGTGCGCCAGTGCATTCTTGTCGACTTCCGGTTTTTCTGCCTAACTTCGTTCTTCCATCTTCTTCATATGGTATCCATTTTACGTAAAGTCGGACTCTATCTCAAGCAGAATTCCGAAACGAACACAATGGCGTAACTCGTTTCATCTAATTCTTCTTTTAATAATTAATTATTCTTTATTTATCTCTTATGTCCCATTTTAAAATTGCGGGGTGTTACACCTGGATTGATTCCTGATGCTGCATCAAAACAAGCACCAGTTATATGCTAATGTTTACATAGTTCAGGCCTAGGAGCTCCATCCAATCATCTTTCTGGGTTCGAACCAATAACAAAGAAATATATGAAAAAGGATTAGATGGTAAATTATAAATATATATTAACTTATTTTAGTGTTTTTTTTGTCAATGTAGATATGAGGTAAATCTAAATACCATTATAGCCATGTCATTTGTCTTCGAGTAATCCAAAATCATATCGTTTGCCATTTTCTTGGCCTTTCCATATGTACAAATTGAAAAATGCAATTGAAAATAAAATAAAAAGAAATAATACGGTTAACTGATGCTTCTAGCAGAGTAAAAAAAAGAGGACTACATGGATTCCAAATGTTCCCAACAACATTTGACTTGGTTATCAAAGTGGGGTTTATCAGCAAGAGAACTGAAGTAGTGATCAAGCAGCTGAGTGATAACACACACGCAATCATCTGTTAATCGACCAACAAACCTTACCAAATCCAGAACTAAGTGGCTCAGAAACAATTTAGCCATTTTATTTCTGCATGTAACTTAACTTGGTATCGTCAGCACAAAATACTGCATGGTGAAATAGTTTCAAATCCCCTGCCAGCAAAAATGTCAATAAAACACTAAAGTTGTAGAATTTTATCTAATTAGTGGAAGTAGAAATTAAAAATAGATGTACCTAATGTGCCCATCATATGGCGATAAATAGATAATACCAAGAGGAAAATTTGAATATCAATGCAAAAATGAAATTTATTTCAAATAATTACTAGAAGTCAAATCGATTTTTAACATCCTCATTTCTTTATAACTCTTCTGATTATGCGTGTTGGCTGTACTGAGTGAGATAAGGATACAGATTAATTGTATGACAAATTGATAATTAATCATGAAAAATATTTGAAATCTACAATATTTATTTCTAGCCGGTGTTTAAAATTTAAACTAATCTTTAATGGCAGTAATTGTAATAGCTTATTACGGTATTGATAGCAAACTACGTGCCAACTACCTCTTCATCTGTACGCACCAGATAAAATTTATAAATTAAGCATTATTATGATATAAAGAACATACGACATATATTTAAAAATTTGATTTTTGCCAGTATTTCAGTTGAATCAAAATATATTCCTAGTTGCATCAATATATATGAAATTTCAAACATAGAACCAAAATAAGTACATATAAATGATCTACCTAGAAAACATAGAAAAACAATCAATCAACATAAACGATATACCTGAGCTTCAGAAATCTTTCTGAATCAACCAAAAGCATCTTCAAGTTGTCGTTCTGTTGTTTCCCATTATAACAACGAATATTTGATATTCATCCCTGCTGTCCATTTCCTCTGGAAATTGTTCAGAGCTCGTGATAAATGACTATTACATCTACTTCTTCAGTTATCTATTTTGATTACATGTGTTCACTGCAAATGTAAAGTTGGTCTAATACTATTTAGGACAATATATTTTTGATGAATATAATTGATTAGAATTACCTTGACACGAGCACCATGGGAAGTAAAGCAAGCGATGGTGTTTGCAATAGCAATATTATGTACCCGTTCATTCATCTCAATAACTTCCTCGCAAATGATTTTACCATCATGAATGGCCAAGATCTATCCATAAGAAGTATCGTTATTTTCTTAGTTTCTACAACAAGGAGATTTCATTATATTAGTATCAATATCATGCAACTTACCCGTACTATTTTGTCGAGAGAGCCGCTGTACAATTTTGCTCCTAACTGTAAAACTGCCGGGCTTTTGATCCCCTTTGTATGTTCCCGAACTTCCTGGACGTGGAGAATATTCTCACAGCCACTCCACACCTAAAATTTCCACATATCATGTTTCTTACTTGGATTCAATTCATAATTAATTAAGCAATGGCTATATGTCACAGCAGACTGAATTTTTACCATTTAAATGTATACATTCATTGGGAATTAATAACTAACCTTAATTATGCCGTCTGAATCACCAGAAAAAATATTGTTCTTGAAATATGCTGTTGATACAACTTTTCCATTTATGCTAATATCCACATGATTCAACTACCTATGATTCCATAAATCATGCTGCAACATTTTTGTATGACATGAGAATAGAAACGAAACTTTTAAGCATGAAAAGCCTAGATGCACCTCATAATCCGGTGTCAGAAGAACATATAGCATGTGTACTAACCAAGTTGCTAATATAAGACATGCTAAGGATAGTACAATGTTTCTTCTTTTCATACCATTGAGTACATGTACACAAATAATTCGCTCCTGCCTTTTTATTGGATAGCGTTGAGTACATGCACCTTAAAGCATGTAATAACTGTAATGTGCTAGAAGCATGTAATACATGCACCTTAAAGAAAAATTTGGGAACATAGAATAGTTATAGTGACAGGTTCTTAACTTTATTATAGTGAGAGGTTCTTTAAATTTCATATTGTTTCCAGTGCAAAATTTGTATTCAGAGAATCAACGTGAAAATATATAACAGTCTAACACTAAGCCACTTTAAAAATATCATACCAATGTCCAAAGGAGAGAATGTGTGACTCAACATTGAAGAGTCCACCCATGCAGTTGCAAAACATCCAACTTTATCTGCAAATGCCCTAGAATACGTTAAGAAGGACGTACTTTTGCAGAATCTGGTGGTAGCAAATCATCTCTTCTAAGCCTAGGATATAAGTGAGCTCACATTCACATGCATACAATAAACATATCCATGGATTACCATGTAAGTGTAAACATGAAATTGTGTACAAAATGAATAGGATAAAATCTCACTTGCTTAAATAAGCCAACAGTGAGACCAGTGGCAGAGCTAGAAAAAAAACTAGCGAGGATGCAAGTAAGGTTCTTAAAATCAATCTTTTTAAAATAACAAAACACAATTTGTTTTTTGTTGTACGCAGAACAACTAACTGATGGTGAAAAGAAAAATAAAACTTGGAAATATTATAATCTGGATAAGTTGGAAAGTAAAAAGATTATTACAGGTTCATCTGACAACAAAAGTAATAATATGATGTGTGCCGACCAAGTACGTACATTGTACAGGAAAGTACTAAATTATAAATTACCCACGTCGCAGTTTATGGTGTAATCAGCGCAAGAAGTATGGACTAAAGCGGAAAAAAGATTGGATTATTATACTACAAGTAATTAACGTACCTGACACTGTGACAAGCTTAAGAATTTTTTTCCTATGTTTTTTTGCTTCCCAGTATCCTGGTGAGGTCACTTGACCTCACCGGCCATACATTGGCTCCGTCACCGAGTGAGACCATCTACAATAGTCATGAATAGGCTCAATCCACTAAAACTCGCTAACTGTTAACTAAAATGATATAGACAATTAAGGTTGGTTAAGTAACCTTTGATCAGTTAACCATTTTAGTTCGTTAAGCACATTTATGATGAGCCCACAATAATGTTAATGGATTTGAGATTAACAAACTGTGTAGATCGTCTAACAGTTAATATCATTTCGACATATATTGCCCCAATAATATCATGAATAAAAAAAAATATCAAAGTAACAAAATTATTGTGTGGAAAAGGAGTAACTACTTTTATAAGATTCTACATGATTCTAACAAAAAAGATTGACATTTCCACTACTAGTTATAATAAAAGTTAAGAACAAAACCTAAAGTGCAGCCTTTCTACGAGCATCATATTTGATAACGGCAGGAGAGCCTTGACACCATTCACTTCGAAATCCAGAACAATCGAGCGAGTGGCATTGACGCCTCCATATGTAACAATGGATTAATGTGAGGGAGTAAACTAAGACCAACAAGAGGACCAAAATAGGATAAAGCAAAACTTTATCTAATATAAATTTACCCATCACGTCTGGCCTATGTCATATGTGGTGCTACCTGAGATAACATAAAACTTAACATGCCTCAGTTATCATCATTATATCGTATGCATTCCTGAAAAAAATATCACGTCCAAACATTAAAAACAGTGTTAAAGAATAATTTTACCCATACAAATGGTTTATTAGAATACTCACTTTTCCATTGAAGTAACATTCAGACAGAACAACATCGGGTACAAAAATGCACACAAGCTCTTAGATATTGAATCTATAGTTCATAAACTCCATCATTGAGAATTTATACTGAGAAGAAAATACCAAATAATTGCAGCTCACAGTCATCAACATCACACTCCATATCTGAAATCAATTAGAGACTCATCGTGACCACCACCGACCAACTCAGTGGCAAGTATAATACCTGACTTCTAACTTTGAGTTAGTCCAATCCATACATCCATCACTCTAAGTAGCACAAGATCTACAAAAAACAATGTGAAGACCGGTGTTAGATCCATACCCTGATGGTCGTTGCTCCAACTTCAAATCATGAGGCGATTTAGGGAATTTTGAGTGATGTAAACGGAGAAACGAAACATGGAAGGAAATTGGAAACGGACCTAGGGTTACGTGGAGGAGAGGAAAAAGGAGAAACGTGAATGGAGCTAAGCGAAAATGGATGGATAACAATTTCCGTTTTGTCCCACCGCCCATAAAAAAATAATCTTATCAGTAGTTTTAACAAAATAAAATAGTTGAAATAAAAGCAACCAAGTCTATTTAGTTGCACTTATTTATGAACGCAACCATTATAAGCAACTAAAAGCATTTTTTTCTTGTAGTGGGATTATCTTATAATTCCTTACTATCTCTACTTCGCAGTTCTTTCCACTCTACCGAATAGTATTCTTGTCTTGTCACTTGGTCCCCGTGCACCATTCCAATCCCTTCATTGGTCGGGAATTTCAAAAGAAGACACCAGTGAGAAATATAAGCATTAAAATCTGCCAGGTTCGGTCAACCCAGAAATGCATTGTACTGTGAACTTATGTTCATTACCACAAACGGCAAGATCCGAACTCTCCTGCGATCTCCGTCTCCTAGTTCTACGATAAATCGATTAGACCGACCAGCTTGGTAAATGATCCATTAAAGCCATGTATCTGGTCTGTACATGGTTTCAAATCTTGCAGTTCTAACTTAATATGGTCAAAGGCTTGTTTGAACAAAATATTTACTGAACTTCCGTCGTCGACCAAACCTTCTGTACTGTAGTTGGGCCAATAATGGCCGTTATGACCAACTGGTTGATACTCGGGGCTCTTAAACCGATCGACTCTTGGTTGCGAAAGATGATGTCAGTCGTCATCGTCTTTCTTTTCTTTAGAGGACTTGCAGCTTCAAAGGTGTTGGATTCTGCAACACCAAGGTGTTTCGCGGAGTTTACATATTGTTCCATGGTCTGAATGATCTGCCCCGCTGAATGAGGTCCTCCAACAATGGAATTTCTCACTATCCCCTTTGCCTTTTCTTGGGTTGTGGCTTTGGGCGTTGCCTGGCTTTGCTTGGGAGATGACGTTTCTTTCTCCAAGTCTCTCTAGGTGACCTTATACTCATTGAGCTTTCCCTCTCGAATTAGCTTTTCAACAATGTCCTGGAAGTACAACACTCATTTTCCGCATGCCCGTAAGTTCCGTGGAACAAACAAAACTTCCCAGTCGCCCTTTCCTTCTCTATGGATTCACGCAAGGGCGACTTTTTATACTGAACTGCACTATATGTATCGAGGTAGATGTTTTCAAGCGTATTGTTCTACTTTGTATAACTATCAAAGACTTAGAATCGAGGTTGCTTCCTGGAATTCCCTCTTTGTCCAAGGTTTCCGTTGTTCCCCTTAGGTTCGTTACCATTTCATTTGCCATGATTTCCAACATTTACTTCCACCTTTATGGAATTATCCCCGGACTGCTTGACTGCTTCGTTGCTTTGATAGATGCGACTTTCAACCCATCCTCTTCTCCAACTGTGCACCTTCCTACCACAACCAGATATTAGCCTTATCATAGAATATCTCAATTGTTGTTGGAGACTTCCCGATCAAGTACTTCCTCAATTCTGTTCTTTTTTCGATACCGTCTACTATACTATTAGGACTGTCTCATAGTTAGGATTGCTTACTTCGGTAGCAGCCTGGTTGAATCTACTGAGGTAATTCCTCAAGGATTTACCCCTTGCTTGCTTTATTGCCGAAATAGCAATGGCATGCTTTGACTTGGAGGCAAAATTGATTTAGGAACTTCTCACTTAAATCTTTGAAGCTTGGGACCGATCTGGGGGGAAGCCAAGCGAACCATATAAGCGCTACCCCGCTCAAGAAAATCGGGAAAGCTTTGCATTTGAGGGTGTCTGGATCTACATCTACCTCCATCTGCCATGAATACCCCCATCAAATGTTGTTACGTGTTAGTGGTTCCTACTTAGTGGCTCATCTGGGGCATATTGAATCTTTTGGGGAATTCTACCTGTAGAATGTCGTCTGTAAACGGCGTATGGATTCAGTCAATTCCTCAATCTTCATTCATATATCCTTTGTTGGCATTCATGATTTGTTGTACCATGGCAGTCAAATATGGAGGGATAAATGTACATCGATCGTCTTCTTCAACCGATCGAACTCTCCCTGCTCCCTCTCCCGAAACGGTCGCCTAAGTCACCGTTCAGGCGGAACTTCCTTGATCCCTGACATCTCGGTTGTGTATGAGACGTCTGGGAGAAAGAGCGAGAGCATGGGATGTTTGAGTAGTATTCCAGTGAGCTGAAGCAGAGGTGCTTTGATCCTATCGAGTCATGGAATCGGTATCCCTTAGGTTAGTTAGATCGACTCGAGCTTTATCAGCTGTTCCGAGCTAGTTGGAACGCCTTTCCAGTTGCAATTGTTGTATGTTTTCGGGTCTTTTCAGCGGGCGTCGCAGTGGAAATCAATCTCTGCTTCCTTCAGACGATGAGGAGCCTTCCGAGTTTTGGTCCGGCAAATATTATTGACTCCTGAATTCTTCCCATTGCCTCAACATATGACTCATGTCCAGGCTTAAGCATTTAAAGCTGCATTTGTTTCCCGAAGTTGATTCATCACGGTCACAAACTCATCACGGATAGAAAAGGATGAGGGGGAAGATGTAGAAGGTTACACCGAAGATGGTAGTATTGGTGGGTGCGGAGTAGTCCCCAGAACGGTCGACCCCTCGGCTGCATCTGTTGATGTTGCAGCCTGGGGCTGCTTTCTAGTTTTACGTGCCAAGGATTTGGCGACCATGGTTCAATGATATTGGAAAAGATGTAGGATATCGTCTCAAACATGGTGATCCAAAAGTAGAGCAAAATTCTTCAAATGCTAATAATATCAGCGTTCTCAGTAACAACACCAAAGTGTTGACACCAAAAAATCGTACAGCACCCAAGAAATGAAATTGTAAAGAATAAATGAAGATAATTAAAATGAAAAATGAAGATGAAAGAAATCACATACAAGTTTGTAGTGGTTTGGCATTGATGAGAGAACGTCCACTTTGTAATCTCTTATATATGTACCGAACTACTATATGTGAAATAATTACAACAATAATATAATCAGAGATTGGCCAAAAGATCCTTCTTATTAGTCCAAAAGGTCTATTTACAAGGCTACAACATTTAAACTGACTGAGATGTGTGTTATCCAATCCAAGATTGTAGGAGATCCAGAAGAGGCGTACTTCTTGTACAGAATGGCATAATTTGAGTGTGTAGTAACGAGTGGCATTTGATCCGTTATTTATGGATGATTGGAAGCGGTCATGTAGGAGCAGGAACAAATCTTCAGGAGGATATTTGGCATGGATTCAGGCTTGGATTGGCTTGATCGGCCTACAGATTACACTTAGGTTTTAGGTTTAGGTTGAGCAACTTGTAGATCGACTAGTTATCGGGTTGGGGTAACTCGGTCTTCTATGCCACTTTAGCTGAAGTTTGTGATATTAATGAACCTTTATGGCCTTGCCAAAAGGTTGGTCAACACTCTGGACCCCCAAAGTATGTCGTGTTTAAGAATGGGGCTTTCTTTGTATTTTTTATTCTGGATCATATCTATTTGCATCAGCTTGAATATTTTTCCATGAGTTATGTGAGTCAAGGATCAGTGGATATCATGGGAATTCACACTGGTCCAAGAAATGATGAAGCTTTGTAGGCATG
This sequence comes from Allium sativum, assembly GCA_030737875.1. Lineage (NCBI taxonomy): Eukaryota > Viridiplantae > Streptophyta > Magnoliopsida > Asparagales > Amaryllidaceae > Allium > Allium sativum. The sequence goes on along the minus strand of CM060919.1, from coordinate 654,527,469 downwards.
TGTCCATTCGCATCGTTCTGGCTTATTACTGAAGTGACACATTAACTTCGTTGTCCTATTCAACGGTCATATCAACAGAATATGATGAGTCTCTTCGTTCAATTATAAAAGGTGGGCCCACTCCCAATATTCATTTTTACTTCTTTGCTGCCATTATTCAACTGATTTTCAGATATGTAAACAAAGTTATTATGAAAAGTGTTCAAAACAAAAGTTTTTCATTTTCATTCCTCTATTACTTTAAAAAGGAAAATCTACATTTTGTTTTATTTCGAGTTAGACACGGTCGAAACAGTATGAGCCATTTTTGAACCTCAAAAACTGAATCGGAAAATGGATCTGAAAGAATTAAAAATTTGACATAGTATAACCCGGAATCTAAAAAAGTGGTTAAAAGAAAATTATTGCTAACTCAAATTTTACAAAATCTTAAAAAAAAAGAAATTCTTACTTTGAAGCATTTTATATGGAGTAACGACCGAAAGAATTAGAGGCAAAACCTGAGTAAAAATTGCAAATAAATGCATAGGCTTTTGAGTTTTGAAAATGGAAGAAATCAAATAACTTTTAAGTTTTAAAGCCATAAAAATTAAATTTGAAAACCAAAAATCCATTAAATATTATTTATGAAACTTGGAGGAAGATGATGAAGCTGAAATAAAAATGATAAAGTAAAATGAAAATGAGAAGGAAGAAGAAGAAAATCACTTTGATATAAAATAAAGTTGCCAATTTACCAAACTACCCTTTAGTACTATACCCTCCTTAAGCTAATTTCACTCCCCATATTCTTCCATCTTCCATGCCACCTCATAAACATTCATAATGAGTAATATGTACAAATTAGACGCTTAAGTACTTACTTCCTTAATTTAAAGGTACTATGTACCATTATTTCATTTTTATTTATATAAAGGAAGTAAGTGGATTATGTCACATTATACTCGCTTTAAACATAATTAAACTTTAGTAACACTAATATAAGTTCACTAGTTGATATGTATATCTGTTATATTTATTTAAATATTTTAAACAATATTTTAAACAACTTTTACATGGTCAAAAATCAACGTTTTAGAAAAATTCAGTCACTCACATTTTCTAATTTTCTTTTGAATTATTTATTTTTGTAAACCAAATTAAAAATTATTTTCATATTATTTAATATAAACTAAAAGATGGTATTTTAATAATAAAAACAATTATTTTTGAATATTTAAAATTATTCAAATATTCCAAATTTAAGTGGTAAAATTTCGGGTTGTTACAGGTGGTTTCCCTTACATGTTCGCTGAAACTCTTAATAGTCGATCCCCTATATAGAACCTCTCTAGCCTCTAATAGTTTATTAGAGGAAGCGGAAAACTGCCGTAGAACTACCTAACTCATTTGAGACCATTAGTACTTCATAACTATTAAAGTGGACAATGGACCATTTAATACCTATTAAGGGCAGGCCCTATGGCAATAGTCTGAACTCCTAAGGATAAAATCAATAGAGGAGGGATGATTCCAACCACTTAATACCATCAAGACACAGATCTACCAATTAATACCTTCTTGGGGCACGTCGAACCACATGCTAAATGGCCTATGGTACTAGATGTCTTACATTAACACGTCTTCTTGCAACTACTAGCAGTCGGGTGATCTGGGTAGTCTTCTACTGCAAGTTGGGGTTGACCTCGCATCCATATGTTATTAAATATTAGTAAAGGCCATTATAAAACACATAACACACAATTTTCCTAGTGGGGAAATTCAAAAGGTACTCCTAATTAAATTTGCTAAACACGGAGTTAGGATATATCGATTACGTTATATAATAAGTATACATAAATGTGTAATAAATGGCACACATAAAAGAAAAATACACTAATCGATGAATTGTCAACGTATATGTAAATAAACTGATTTATAAATCATATTTTCTGAATTCACAATATGACATATAAGATCTTGCTTTAGGATCATAGCTTTTTTTGGCATAGCCGAACGATTTTTTAGGTGACCACAAACACCTTTTTATTATAGCCAATAATAAAAATACAAAAATGAACAAGTGACTGGGGTTGACGGTCGGCTAATATCGGTTTTTAAGAAGGACATTCCACCGTCATCGGAATTTATAGTGGTTCGCCCACTCTAAATTACTCCATGTAGGGAGTCACATGTTTTGTTACAATAATTACATACTACAATACGTAGTGTTACATATGGATTTAGTACATAGCAGTACTAGACCAAAAGAAATAAGCCCAGGTATCCATCAAGTGCCATGCCAAGTCCAGTGTATGCACATAATAAAGTTGTTGCTCCAACTGCAGCAAACAGTGCCTAGCTGATTTCTTGAGCTCCACTCCAAAAGGGGCAGTACATTGCACATATTTCATGGACAAGTTGACAAAACAACCAAAACAATATGCTTCCTAAATCGTGGAAGGAAGGGGTTGAACACATCGAGATGATAGTAATAATTGAGCCAAAGCTTCCCTGCATCACTAAAATTCTAATGGCTTAAATTGTTCCAAAATACCAGGCACAACACCATATGTTCACCATTGTGTGAACTGCTCGACATAAATAAAATTGTTGAAATACATTCATCATGAATCCCATAAGTAAAACATTCAATCGAAACATCATCGAAAGAGTTACAGCAAAGGTCCGTGCAAATCATCGTGTATATTGCCACCACGCTTTGGTGATGACCCAACCATTCTATTGACAAACTCCGTGACTCATAACATAACAACTACCATAAGGAAGGGGAAAGAAAGTTCAAAAATATCGTGATGTTTGCCAAGCAACAGAACAAAAAAAAAGAACTAAGCACCAATTCATACATGTAGCAGCCCAATCACGTAAAACCAATTACCAAACTACTAATAAGATGCGTACCAGATATACATTGAATACTGAGAAGGCTAAACTGTACCAGCACAATCAAGGAGACGAGATGGGAGACAACTCAACCTTTAGATTGTTACTGCATGCCAGATAACTCCACGTTAGTGACCGACAACCACAGTCTCCATAGATACTAGTTGAATGTCTAGTCGACTGCAACTACGCAGGAGGAGGAGTAGTGGCTATTGTTGCCTAAAATAGCCATAGTGAAGAGGAAGGCGGGGAATTCAAAAAGGGTGAACGGGGGGAAAACGAATGAGGAGATGAGGTTAAAGTGAAGGGTCGTTCGAAGCTCAGAACAAACTACATGGTTCAAAAGCTCAGATTTGAGAAGACGAAATAGATTTATTTCGGGGATCCACGCATTGCGTAAACAGGGTTGAGGGAAAGAGAGTAAATTGAGAAGAGAAAGGTGAAGAAATCATAAGAGAGGCAGAAAGGGAGATGTGAGTAGAGGGGCAAAGAGAAGAAACCCTGACGCCAATAGCAGATCCCAGAAACAAATGGAGCTTTTGCTTTTGAGATAGGATCATATCTTTAATAAGTAAGTAACACAATATAAAAAAAAGATAAACTTGTAATCCTAGACTTTTAGATTATGTCAATAAACAAAAAGGGATCAAATAAATGTATAACTTCATATATATTCTTTTTAGTACAATTTTTCTATCTTTCCAACTCAGGTGAATTTGACATAGAAAACACGGATTTTGTTTCCACGTGGTTTAATATACCAAAATTTGTTATTTTCTAAATGAAATAGAGATCTTAGTACAAATAATTTACTATACCCATGTAACACCCCGCATTTTATAATAATTAAATAATGCATATATGTATATATATGCACAGACATAAGCATATAAGAAAAAGAAAATTTTGAAGAGATTCCAGAATTTGGCCACGGGATTAGGGTCATTGCGTTCGTGGTGATTTTCTGGTAAATTTATACCTATGGATTGCAGAATACTGATTTAAGGTGAAAGAGGTACTTTTAAATGAAGTATTGTAGTGAAACATGAAAATAAGGTAAAAGAAGAAGAACAATGATCACCATTGTTTTTCAACTTATGAACAACAGGCATTATAGCTCAACTGGTTAAGGCATTGGATATGTAACATAGAGGTCGGGGGTTCGAACCCCGGCTGCGAAATAATTTTTATCTTTGTTAAAGAGGGGGCCAACTGAACATACAAATATATGTACACATACAAATTCAAAAACTGAAAAGATAAAATGCACATATAAGGAAATAAAGAAAATATATATGTGTGTATATATATGTGTGTGTGTGTGTTTGCAGAAATATATATATATATACACACACAAGAGATAGAATTCAAGATAAGGCTGAAATCATAGAAATATGGCAAGAATCAAATAGCGGTGCAATACCGTTTAAATTTTGGAAACGAAACGAAAGTTGTGCATATATATATATATATATATATATATATATATATATATATATATATATATATATATATATATATATATATATGTGCGTAAAGTGATCATTACAAGTTTTGTATGCATATAAGGGGCTTATATATGAAAATAATTCAGATCATTTCAAATTGAAGAACATACACAGTAGAAGAATATACATATATATATGTGTGTGTGTGTGTGTGTGTATTGTTGGGGTCGATCCAGGGGTCGACCCAGGCATGGGGGATCGACCCATGTGTCAACCCACCCATAGGGGGGTCGATCCCAGCAAAGATCTAGGCAGATTCGTTAAGATACATGGACTGTTTTCTTAACAAAGTTCAATGCTGAGTCGCGCAGCATGTACGATAAGATCCTAAACACCTATAAGTAGGCTAGTAGAGCCTAGCCAAATCTCATATTTCGGAGACAACGCAGAAGCTCTGCCATGTTTCTTCCTCCTCAAATCCCTTCAGAAAAATAAGATTATTAGTTTAGGAAAAATTCTAAATCAAGATCTGGAGGAAAATAATTGACGATAATAAAAAGGTGTTTAGAATCATATGCAAAGTGAGGTAATTTTATAGATCTGGTCTATTCAAATTTCTTCCTCTTTATTCCTTTTTTATTTTAGTAAAAATTATGAATCCATGGTTGTTAAGTTCTGAATCCAATTAGGGAAAAACCATGGAATGCTAGATCTAGATCGGATCTAGGATTTGGAAAGCAAATGAGGTGAGTGGATTTAAGTTATATCATTTTTGATAACAATATATCATCGTTTAACATCCCTGGTATCATATAATGTGAATTTGGTAGAATAATTAAAAGTATTGAAATGTTATTATGACATGCTTAAATATGATATGTTGAAATGTTTAAACATATGTTAAAAGGATTAAAGTGATGAATATGACATGTTGGAATATTAATATGCTAAGATATTAATATATTGGAGAATTCATATGTTGAAATATAAAATTTTCAAAATAATTGTAGCGATTACTGTTGTTTCAATCCCATGATTAACTCGTGACATTTATGTACCCAGACCATTAACCGTAGAAATTGAGGAAATTACATGTTAGTTTGTTTGATTTGAACAATTACATGATCAAACGATTACATATTAGAATAGAATTTATTGTATGTTAAAAAGAACATGTGATATAAAATGGGTTAATATGTTGACATGTAAAATATAGACTTGAAAGAATGGAAACACCAAAATTATATAGAAAATTTACAGTGAATAGGAAACTGTAACCGGGCTTAGACACGAGGTTAAATTAATCTTGTGGTAGAATTCTGCCTGGAACCACCCGGCATATCCAGCATGCACAAGTAGTAAATCTAATGTGAGGAGTCTAAGTGCATAAATAAAACATGTAATGGTGCTAAGACACGAGGTTAATCAACTTGTGTAGAACTCTGCCTGAAACCACCCGGCAAATCCAACATCCACAAATATAGGATTAATGTGAGAGGTCTAGTGCATAAATATATACATATATATTAATATATGTAAATAGCAGGGCTGATAAACAGCATTAATTGGAATTAATGGAAATAAATGGAATTGTACGAAAGATACTACAGTAAAAGGATTGGAATAAACGGGGAATGATAATAACCTATTATAAATGAGAATGTTGTATAATGGGTAGACTTGTCCTAGGGACAAGTGGAGATTATAACTTAGGTTATAATAAACTAGTAAGGAAATGAGATAACTTGTGAAATGAGATAAGTGGCACATAATTATAAATTAAGTAATCATTAAGGGGAAAACATGAAACTAGTTGTTTGTAATAAGTAGAGAAAAGGGGGAAAATTTATGAAATGCAAGAAGTTGTACTTAATCATAAATTAAGTAATCTGTAAACTTGGAAATATGAAATATGCTAATAAGGATAACATGTTAAGGCTTGTCCTAGGGATAAGTGGAAATTATAGCATAGGTTATAATAAATGGAAAGGAGACTTATTAGTAAACCTTAGTTAAGAGAACTAAGTTAATAGTAAACAACGATAAGTTGTAATGATAGTATAAAGATGGAATCATGATTAAATAAGAAAGAAGGAGGCAAACTTATGAAATGAAATAAGTTATATATGAACATAAATAATGACTAACATGTTAAATAGATAACATGTGAATTGAGATATACTTAAATACATATTAAGTAGAATATGTTATTTTAACTTTAAAATCAACAAGAATATAAAGGTATTGTGGATTACAGACCTTGGATCACAATCTAGAGAATAACATGTTGTGGGCTTATTAATAAACTTAAATGGGTTAAGTTATATGAATGAAATTAATAAACAAGAGGAACTTGGTAACTTGAATAAGAAGTCAATGTAAATGGGAATAACCAAGTTAAATGGAAACCTGATGAGGTAAAGATAGTGCATAAAAAAATGTTTAGACATAGGGTCTAATAACATAATAAAATGAGGCACTTGGACCAGTCCGCACATTTGAGGGTGAATAACCCAACGAGGTAGATCGTCGTGGTGTCAGGAGGCACGAGGGGCGCACACGTTCATATGATTATTCTGTCGGCTTCAAAGGACTGGAAGGGGAAGCACTTCTTGAGTTATGTAAGGTGCTCCTGGTAGTCCTCTGTGCGGTGGTAGATGTTCAGGCTATGCTCGTAGAGGTTGGATCTACGCGTTACAACCAGGTGGGTGGGCCTTACTGCAAAAGTAGATTTGCAGTCAAAATGTTGTAACATGGTGACACTAGGGTGATTTGGCGATGGCCTCAACGGAAGGCGAGGTTAGGACCAACAAAGATAGTATACCAGCGGGTACCCATCATCGGCAGCCAGTGGGATGCGAAAAGACTAGAGCTAAACCTGCTAGATCATTCACCTTTCACTATCGAGGTACGATGGTTGAGGGAAGATGCCAACTGGATGTTTAGATTATTTGTTAGGGCAAGTCGCTCAGCTCTTGTAGTCTTTACTAGTTGAGGAACGGGCCAAGGTGGGGCCATAGCCACAATGAAAAATATGTTTGAGGGATATCTGTATATTTGACGCTCTTAAAGGCAGGCCCGTACAGGTATAAAAAAGCTCCTGACCGAGTTCTGTGTTTCTTGTATAGCCCTTCCATAGAACTCTGTGCACATTACGTGTGGTTAAGGCATCAAATACAATTGACGATACGTACATGGGAAAGTCTAGATACATGCATGTCTGCTCTGGGTGGTGTATCGTAAACTTGAGGGCATTACTTTGGTATGGAATCTGATTTGATCGAAGGTGGCAGTCCGTACGCTTACATAGCAAAGTAATGACAGATATATGCGGAATGTAACATTGTTATGTAGAGATTCGTACATCTCTAAGGCATAGGATGAGGGATTGCGTTCATTTCTGTGGCATTACGGTGGAGATCGTGCTAGTGGGGTACCATGGGGTGTACCTCAATATTGGGGATAGCTACATATATACTGTATTAGGTTAAACCACTGGGAAGTAAATGGATATGACGTGTGTGTAAGCATTGCGTGTTGTTAACCCAAGTAACCTAATAAATAAGAAAATGTGATTGAACGATATGTTTAGGATAATCCAAAGTGTATAGCTTAAATCCAGTCACCAGAACTTGTGTTCTGACTCCCCCTACCTCAATAACATATTCGCCGGTTAGATTTGTGGTAGAGACATAATAGCTTTGGATACTGGTTAGGAAGTATGATTAATACGGTAACGTTATACTTTGATTATATTATATTTTATCCATTCCACTGCGAGATATTTTCTGAGCTCTGACATATTTTATGTTCCTGTCTTTTCTGTAGGATACCAGAGCAAACCAACACGAGTTTCGATAGATTAGAATTTTGAAAAAAAAAATCGGTCTATTGGAATTTGGGTTATTACATCTGGTATCAAAGCTTAGGTTTAGGATTCCTATATAAATAGTGAGTGAACGTATTTGTATTTTTAAAAATATAAATATTATATATTTACCTAGATCCATAGAGGAACCCACTAAATAGAAAGAGCATAATATGGTAAGAATTAAGATGACTGTTTTGTACGCTAAAGGAATGAATATAGAAATTGAGACCCTTAGGTTATTTGGGTGGAAAGTGTACAATTACTTTGTATGGAAGGAAGGTGAAACCCGTATGACTAGTGTTTTGGGTTAGTGGGTTTGGCAGTAAAACCTTATAAATTGGAAAAGGTTAAAAAGAGTAAAATGGATTAGGAATATATATACTTGAGAGAATTTACTTTGTGGGATTGTCTAGGAAAGCCTATAATTTTTTTTTTTTGGAAACCCATGTTAGTATAACCCCATTGTTAACTTTAAGAACTTGAAATCGTAGAAGTTTTGGGAAAGTGGTTTATGGTGTTTCCAAGTTTTAATCTTAAAAGTTATAGTTTTAATTATGTAAAGTACAAATATTGCGTTTTAAAGTAAAATGGGCTATATTTTGTAAATAGTGATTTCTTGCAGAAAATTTGTCTAAAGTAAAATTTTCTTAGAAAAAAGGTGCATATTATAGAGCACGTATAGATCACTAGTTTTCTTGTTATATTTCATACAAGAATTTTTATTTAAGAAAGTTTTGAAGTCTCTATTCTTTTGACAAACATTTTTGATAAATTGTTTAAAAGAGAAAATTTTGTTGGTTGGACAAAATAAGTTGTAGGAATTAAGAATATAGTGGATGTTTGCACCTTGTAGTAAGAGACTGAACTGACCTTAAAGGCAAGAACAAGTGACAAACCCGGTTGAAAAATAGTTGTCCTTATCTACTCTAGTTTTTGTGATTTGAAATAAAAATGATTTACATTTTTATATATGACATGTATTATGGTTTGGAAAAAGTAAGTTTTCATGAGGAAAATAAACCTTTGACAATTTTTGGAAGAAAATTTAAATGAAAATGGCCAAACCATGTTTTAAAAAGTATGAGTAGGTTTAGTACTAGTGCCTAGGGAAGATAGGAAAATTTTTGAGGCTATGAAGAAAATAGCAAGAATTATCTTGGAATAATAGTAAGTTCCCGTAGAATGCATAAGCATTGAAAAGCCTAGGGTGTTGCTTGAAATAATTGTTGGTACACAAATAGGACTAGTAGTGACTACTAGATAGTAAAAGGGAAAGTAAGTGTAACAACCCAGCTTCTGACAGACCGATTTTTTTCAAAATTCCAATCTACCAAACCTGAGTTGGTTTGCCCTGGTATCCTGAAGAAAAGACAGATATAAAAATATATCAGAGCTCAGAAAAACATCTCACAGTGGAGGAGATAAAATATAATGTAAATAATTATAGCCTTACCATATTAAAAATACTTCTTAGCCAGTATCCAAAGTTATGTCATCTCTGTCACGAACCTAACCTGCGAATGTTGTGAGGAGGGGGTCAGAACATAAGTTCTGTGTGAATGAATTTAAATTACACTTCTGGATAATCCTACATATACCGTTCAATTACTTCTTCTTATTTATAGGTTAACTGTGTCAACAGCGCTCCATGCTTACACACGTCGTACCCATCTACCCCTAGTAGATTAACCTAATATAGTGTATATGTAGCTACCCCCAAACTAAGGTACACCCCATAGTACCCCACTTGCACGGTCTTCACCGTATCATCGTAGGAATATACGCAGTCCCTCATCCTATACGTAAGTGTAATGACTGCCATCCTCGAATAATGCCCTCTAGTCTACGATACACCACCCAGAGCAAACATGTATGTACCTAAACTTTCCCACTTACGTATCGTCAAACATGTTCGATGCCTAACCCGCACACCTATCGTGTGTGCGTGTCCGAGTTCCGTGGTAGGGCTACACACGGAACTCGATTGGGAGCTTTCCTTATATTTGTGCAGGCCCACCCTTAAGAGTCTCTCACACAAATATCTCTAGGGTCTGGTTTTCTATGGTGGCTATGGCCCCACCTTGGCCCCTCCCTTAACTAGTAAAGACTACAAGAGCCAGGCTTTTAGTTCTCCACGAGATCGCCGAGAAAATTCCGAGATATTAGCCAAAATCCGAGATTTGGTAGCTAGTTTAGTTATAAGTGTTTCAAATATCACCCGAGATAGCCGAGATATTTTTCCGAGATTTTGGCCAAAATCCAAGATTTAAAACCTTGACAAGAGCTAAGCGACAAGCCCCTAAGCAAACAATCTAAACATTCACGTGGCGTCTACCCTCAACCACCGCCTCGATAGTGAAAGGTCGATGGCCTCTTAGGTTTAGCTCTAGTCTTTCTTCATCTCGCTGGCTGCCAATGACAGGTTCTGGACGACCTATACAATCTTTGTTGGTCCTGGCCCTCCGCCTCCGTAGTGAGGCAGCCGCCGAGCTACCCTTAACGTCACCATGTCATAGCATTCTGACTGCCAGTCTATAGGTGCAGTCAAGGCCCACCCACCTGATAGTTCCGCCAGACCCAACCTTTGCTATGCTAGCCCCGAGTCTAGCCCACCACAAAGGATTATCAGGAGCACCTTTAACATCTTAGGAAGCCTGCGTGCTTCCTCTTCCAATCCGTCGGAGCCACCAGAATAATCATATTAACATGCGCTCCCCTTGTGCCTTATGACACCGTGATGATCTACCTCGCTAGGCTATTCATCCTATAACGTACAGACTGTTCCAAGCGCCTCGGTTTAATATGTCATTAGACCCTACGTCTAATCATTAATTACGCGCTTGCTCCACATTGTCAATTTTCTTATTAACTTGGTTATTCTCATTCATAATGACTTCCTTTTCAAGTTTACCAAGTTACCTTTGCTTATTAATTCCATTTATAACTTAATCCATTTAAGTTCATTAATAAGCCTTTAACATGTTATTCTCATAACTTACTCATTGTCCCATCTTACTATAACATGTTCCACTTAATTTATAACTAAGTACATCTTAATTCACATATACCTTGGTAAGAGAACAACTCCCTAAGTATCAACCCCGAAGACCGAAATCAACATCAGACTGACACTCAGATAATCACTCAACTAAACCAATCTTATGTTATCTTCATTCGTAGATTTATTCTTGCCCTTACAGATTACTTAGTTTACAATTAAGTATAACTTACCTTATTACATAAGTTATTTTATTTTTCTCTATCCTTCATTATAACTTACCTTATTCCATAAGTTATAATTTCCACTTGTCCCTAGGACAAGTTTACCTATTATCTTTCCTTTTCTTGAGTTTATTCATGATAGGTTATTATCATTCCCCATTCGTTCCCTTTTCCTTACAGTTGTAATTATCTTTCATTCAATTTCATTTATTTCCATTAATTACAATTAATGGTATTCGTCTGTCCTGCCATTTACATATTTTCATATATGTGTACATGTATTAGACCTCTCACATTAAGTCTACACTTATGGATGCTAGATTTGCCGGGCGGGTCCGGGAAGTCTTCTACCACAAGTTGACTTAACCTCGTGTCTTAGCACAACTACTTGTTTCATTTATGCACGTAGACCCCTCACATTAGGTTCAACATTAGTGGCCGCTGGATATGCCGGTCGGGTCCGGGCAGACTTCCACCACTAATGCAACCTAACCTCATGTCTTAATACTATTTTATATATACGCACTAGGCCTCTCGCATTAGATTCACCACTTGTAGTTGCTGGGTATGCCGGTCGGGTCCGGGCAGACTTCTACCACAAGTGCAATCTAACCTCGTGCTTAGGTGCGGTTCAGTTTTAGGCATATTCATCTCTATTCCATTATTTATGTTCATATCAAATTGCGCCTTCAATATAAAGTCATAAAACATAATATATGTCTATTCCCCATTTCAAGTTTATGCTTATAATTCTAACAATAAGTTATGCGTATAATTTATATGCATAATTTCCAATTCACATTCATAATTCCAATTCAATTTATATGCATAATTTCTAATTTACATTCATAATTCCAATTCAATTTATATGCATAATTTCTATTTCAAATTCATAATTCCAATTTAATTTATACGCCTAATTTCCACCATAGTTATGCCATTAACCCCATCATAATTTATGCTCCCAAATCTCTCAATATGAGTTGCATGTCTTTCTACATGTAATTAATAATGCATAGATACCAAATAGTGCATCTATTACCCAATGTCTCAATTATCCTAATTTATAGGTTCATAAAAAGGATCTATACAACAGTATTCATCTTAAACATTCAAATAAATGTACATCTTAGCTGATTGAACATAATTTTCATTTTAGCGCAATTATCCATCACATCAATTAACTTTTTCAATGCATTCATTATAAATATCCATGGAGAATGATTAAACGATCAACATACTATTATTCACAAGGATAATTTAAACCCACTCAACTTGATTTGTTTTCCCAATCTGGAATCTGGCCTATCATTCCACGATTTACTCTTAATTGGATTGAGAACTTTGCTTTGATTAATCTTTCATTATTGTTGTTCCTCTCCTCCAGATATAGATTCATAACTTTCCTAGACTAATATTTAGTTTCAGAATAGATTTGAGAAGAGAGAGAGAGAGAGAGGAGTCCATGGCAAAGCTCCAGCGTAGCCGCCAAGTAATGAGGTTTAGGGTTAGGTCTAGGGGTTTATTTATAGGTGTGGTAGAAAGCTATGGGCCTTTAGATTTATTTAAAACCTCATCAGAACTAAACACGTCATCCGACCAATAGGAAATGATCACGTTGCAGTGCTCACCAATAAAAATAAGCCACGTGTACAGTATGACACGCAGGGGTATCAACACCCCCGCTTGGGTGTCACCAAAGGTGTCGACACCACCGCTTGGGTGTCGACACGGGTGTCGACACCCCCATGTGGGTGTCGTCCCACTTACGTATATATATATATATTTATTTGAAATTTGATTTATTTATTCACATATAAATCAAATTCCAAATATCCTTTCTTTGTTTGCTTCCTTGTTCGCACGTAACTTCTATTTTGAATTATGTTCATATGTATTCCACTCTTGCGCGTATGCTAAGCAAACAATTTCAAATTTCAAACCAATTAATGTATATTTTTTTCCTCTTTTGAAACATTCTCTCAATTAAACCCCTTTTTAACCCATTTCATACTAAGCCACTTTTTAACTACTTTCACACTAAGCTACTTTTAAGCTATTACCTTAACCAAAAATATGGCGCTGGCGGGGATCGAACTCAGAACCTCTTGTATACAAGTCACATGTTCTAACTAATTAAGCTACAAAGTCTTTTGTTAACAAGACTTATGACAATGCTAGATATTGTCCTTTTTCTCATTCCTCTTTTTCACGTATTGATACATTATTTAAATTAAAGATATCTCTTTCAGTTTAAATCGATTTTCTACAAACCATAGGTCTAAGTTGACCAGAAAATCGCAACAAATGCAATGATGCTAATCTCATGACCAAACTCTGGAAGCTCTTCAAATTTTCCTTTTAATTTCTTTTTAAATGTTCGCATGTAATTTCCACTGCATTGTATTGCATTCCTTCTCATTTCATATATTGCATGTAATTTCCTTTATTAATTTTTTTCTTCATTTCACCGCAGAATTTATTACTTGATATTATATTCATTATTTAATTTTTTTTCCTTTAAATATGTCTATGCATACAATATATACATATATGCATATTTGTAATTGTCATTAAAAATGCGGGGTGTTACAGTAAGTATTTAGATCATGTTGCGAATTTTCATGTTAGGGGTACAACCCGTTATTGCGTTTCTGTTGGGATAGTTTTGTTATTTTTCTTGTTGGGTAGTTAGGGTGATAATTAAACCTATCGTGGATCCCGTGGTTTGAACTTTTCTGTCTGAGGGGACATAGTCCTGAGATTCTTGGACCATAGTAGTAGCTGTGTAGAGCGTCTGTTTTCCTATTTTAGTTGAAATACTAGAAGGCTTATTTGAAAACTAAACATAGATTAGATGATTAAATAAGCTAAGAAAAGGAAAAAAGGGTACAACTAAAAAGGAAACAACAAATTATGTTAAGCGACAAATATGACAAGGAAAATTATGAGAAAAGATGGATAAAAATAAAAATTTCCAAGACAAGATGAAAAAGAAAATCAGTAACAGAGAATATTTTCTTATGTAGGTTGTGCTTGGATAGGAAAATAAGGAATCTTTATAGATAGTTACATAAAATCCAAGTACGGCTGGAAAAAGATATATAAAAGAAAAACGGAAGATGTGAAATTTTCAGCTTTCCACCTTTTTGTAACATAAGAAATTGAATTTAAAAAATTATCTTTTTCTGAAATTCAAAAAATAAAATTGCTTGGTAGGGTTTTGGTGCAAGAATTGGATGAACTATGCTCTTACTCAGTAAGAGTGTGAGAAAATTTGGGTGAAAAAGCATTTTTGATTTTCAAAACATTGCATTCATGTAGAACTTCCAGTGTATTTAGGATGTGAGCATCATGATATTAAAGGATTTTTGAAAAATTTGCATACATATAGGAGGTACCGCTTAGGCATACATATATTGCTATGTTGTTTCACTTTGCAAAATTGCACAATGTTTCCAAAAATTGGATGCACACATGATGGATGTATATTATGCGAGAGGTTAATTGTTTTTTACCATTACCAAATTTCGGGGACGAAATTTCCTAAGGGTGGGAGAATGTAACACCCCGCATTTATAATAATTAAATAATGCATATATGTATATATATACGCACAAACATAAACATATAAGAAAAAGAAAATTTTGAAGAGCTTCCAAAATTTGGCCACATGATTAGCGTCATTGCGTTCGTGGCGATTTTCTGGTCAATTTAGACCTATGGATTGCAGAAAACTGATTTAAGATGAAAGAGACACCTTTAAATGAAGTATTGTAATAAAACACGAAAATAAGCTAAAAGAAGAAGAACAATAATCACCATTGTTTTTAAACTTGTTAACAAAAGGCATTATAGCTCAGTTGGTTAAGGCATTGGATATGTAACATACAGGTTGGGTGCTCGAACCCTGGCGGCGACATAATTTTTATCTTTGTTTTAGAGAGGACCAACTGAACATACAAATATATGTACGCATACAAATTAAAATTTTGAAAGGATAAGAATGCATATATAAGGAAATAAAGAAAATATATATGTATATATATGAGAATATATATATATATATGTGTGTGTGTGCGTGTGTGTTTTTGCAGAAATATATATATGCATATACAAGAGATAAAATTCAAGATAAGGCCGAAGTCATAGAATATGGCAAGAATCAAATAGCGGTGCAATACCATTTGAATTTTGAAAATAAAACAAAAGTTGTGCATATATGTATACGCGTAAAATGTTCATTACAAGTTTTGTATACATATAAGGGACTTATATATGAACATAACTCAAATCAATTCAAATTGAAGAACATACGTAGCAGAAGAAATATATATATATATATATATACACACACACACATACATACATTGTTGGGGTCGACCCATGTGTCAACCCACCCATAAGGGGGTCGACCCTAGCACAGATCTGGGCAGATTCGTTAACATACATGGATTGTTTTTTTAACCAACTTCAATGCTGACTCAGCCTTGCATGTACGATAAGATCCCGAACACCTATGAATAGGCTAGTAGAGCCCAGCTAAATCTCATATTTCTGAGACAAGCAGAAGCTCTGACATTCTTCTTCCTCCTCAAATCTCTTCAAAAATTTAATATTATTAGTTTAGGAAAAATTCTAAATCAAGATCTGGGGGGAAAAGGTGTTCAGAATCATATGCGAAGTGAGGTAATTTTCTAGATATGGTATATTCAATTTTCTTCATCTTTCTTCCCTTTTTCTTTAGTAAAAATTATGAATCTATGGTTGTTAGGTTCTGAAACCAATTAGGGGAAAACCAAGGAATGCTAGATCTGGACCAGATCCAGGATTTGGAAAGCAAATTAGGTGGGTGGATTTAAGTTATATCATTTTTGATGATGATATATTATCGTCTAACATTCCCCGTTATCGTATAATGTGAATTTGCTAAAATAATTAAAAATATTGAAATGTAATTATGACATGCTTAAATATGATATGTTGAAATGTTTAAACATATGTTAAAAGGATTAACGTGACGAATATGACATGTTGGAATATTAATATAATAAGATAATAATATGTTAGAGAACTGATATGTTGAAATATAAACTTGTCAAAATATGTGTAGCGATTACTACTGTTTCAATTCCATGATTAACTTATGACGTTTATGTACCTAGACCATTAACGGTAGAAATTAAGGAAACTACATGTTAATTTGTTTGATTTGAACAATTACATGATCGAATGATTACATGTTAGAATAGAATTCATCGTATGTTAAAAAGAACATGCGACATAAAATGGGTTAATATGATGACATGTAAAATATAGACTTGAAAGAATGGAAACGCCTAAACTGTATAGAAAATTTACAGTGAATAGGAAACTGTAAACGCGCTCAGTCACGAGGTTAGATTACACTTGTGGTAGAAGTCTGCCCGGAACCGCTCGGCATATCCAGCATCCACAAGTGGTAAATCTAATGTGAGGGGTCTAAGTACATAAATAAAACATGTAATGGTGCTAAATCACACGGTTAAGTCCACGTATGGTAGAAGTCTACCCGGAACCGCCCGGCAAATCCAGCAACCACAAGTGTAGGCTTAATTGAGACGACCCGATTTCCCGTTCTGACGGAAACAAGGTTATCTTTGGAATATAACACAGAAACAGATAATAGCAGAACAGAATTAAAATAAATACACCAGATAATGAACAACAAAATATACTGGATAAAAGTAATCATCAGAGTTACACAGTATACAGGATCTTACTTAGTACAAATACAGTTCAGCTATACATAAATGTCTACAGCGGAAATAAACAAAATATGTACAATAGGAGCTGAACAGCATAAAAAGAAATAAATGATAGAATCCATCTTCAGCTCCAGCTATCCAGAAAAAGAACCAGCTAAACCTGAATACAAGGCTGCCCGTGTAGAAAAAGGGGCACCCGAGTTTGAGAGTGAAACAAACTACGAGTCAGTCATGGGACTGGTATGAGAAATCTACTCAACACATATATAATATTGCAAATCACAGGACCACGCCACTTTCGTGGAACGGGTTTACTCCATTGGATTGCCAGTGCTTTAAAACAACTCTTTCTTTTAAACATCGCTATGCTTTTTATAAAAAATGAAGCCATTATAAGACTCAGTTCCCATCACACAATGCAACGCAAACCGGAGGATAGAGTTTTACCTTATAATGGCCAAAATATGATTGATACGAATAAAACAAAGGCAATTGATATTATTGCTAGTGTTTATATGTTTTGAAAACAATTTCAAATCATAACTATCAATCATAGACGGCATGCGTACCATATATCATGTCGCCATATATATATACAATCAAACCGCACGATGTCGTATTTGGAAATTGGATTTCCGTCATGAACCAAGGCAAAAGATAGTCCTTACCGAATTCGAGACGCTCTAGCCCGCCCCTCAGGATCAGAGCTCGAGTGACCCTTGGATCGTCAGGGCCGGTCCACCGATGTGGATTAAAATTCCTGAACACTGCGTTTCCCCACCCTTTGGGGTGTAAACGAGCCAACGAATGACTCCATCGGACCCGGATCGTCCGATCAAACCGAGGCGCCTCGCAACAGCAACAACCACATAGGTGAAAAGTATATAAATGTTAGGGCTGTTAGGTCACTGACACCACCCTAGCTAGAAAGAAACGCATGCCCTCCCTGAGGTCCTTCTCCCATTTTAGGTTCATACCGGGGTGTGAGGCTCGCGAATTCACGTTATACACAAAGCTACGCCACACAGGCGGTGCTTTGATCATCACCACAAGACTTTGCTTTTCAACAGAAGCCCTGATCACTGCATCTTAGCATGCCACACGGGCAATTCACGCCATGCGATTGATGTCCATCGATATACAACCTCTGAGCTCGTACGTCTCAGAGAAGGGCGTTAAGCAAAAGAATAAATTCTCCGCCGCCAAACAGATGTATATTTAACAGAAATCAATCAACACAGAATAAACTCCAATGTCAGACACACAGTCCATTTACAAGTCCGTTCTGGGTCTGAACGAAACCGGAGGCACTAAATACCTCGCAAACCCTTCGATCACCACGTACGTCTGGACGATCACCACTCATTATCCATATTTCGGGATGCCTCCCAATCAGGACCTCGGTTACCATCCAAACGAGGTGAAGATCTCCGGTCTTCGACCATCGTCTTCATCTTCGACTTTCAATCGTCGATCAATTATTTGAAATGAGAATTAACTCGGCTTTTTCAAATAATTCACGTATATTTAGAATTTCAAATCAATTTATTTCAATGGTTAAATTACTCGACAACACCAATTTTGTTCTTTAATGTAATTTTCACACCAAATACATTCAACCATCAAAAGCCACACAAATCGAGCAAATTCAGTTTATTTCCCTTCCATATCGTTTATAATATTTTATAACTATTTATCGCTATTTTTATTTATTTTAAAATAGCCATTTTATTCAAAACGACGCTTCGGGCCATAAGGCGGCCGTGGCGCTGTTTTTCTTCAGATTTGATTTACACATATTTGAAAATCTAACCGTTGGATCTTCACAAAATTTAAATCATTAGAAAGGTCTTTTCAAAACGAACCCAACGGTTCCAGTTTCGGGAAAATCCGACGGTCGGATCTCCCGGTACAATCGTTTGAAGTTTCGATTTCAAAATACGAACTGCAGCGTCGTTATTCGATTAAATATATAATTATATTTATTTATATATATATAAATATAATCGCTTCTGGCGCTGTTTTTCTTCAGATTTGAATTAAACATTCCAGACAATCCAACCGTTGGATTTTTACAAGGTTGGTGCCGTTGGAAAGATTATTCCAAGGCGAACCCGACGGTTGAGGTTTCGGGAAAATCCAATGGTCGGATTCCCCGCATTAGTTGTCTGAAATCACGGTTTCAAAATACGAACTGCATGGCTTCGTTTCGTTTTAATTTTATTTATATTTATATATTTATATAAATATAGTTCATTCAATGATTTCCATATCGTTTTCACTTCAAATATTTTTCTAACGCCTTAAATTTTGGAAAAATTTCGCCATTACCTCCCCTGCACCGGGAGCATCGGGAAATCGCAAATAGCTTTCCCGGTCCTTCTAATCTCAAAAAGAAAAAGAAAAAGCCAAGCGGCTAGCCAACAGGCTCAAAATCATCACCCAAACAAATCAGTAAATGTGTACCTATTTGTCGGGCACAAAATTTTATTCCTCTTCTCTAGCCCCTTTGCTATAACCTGTTCAATGAATATTGCATGTACATATATATACAGTTCTTATCATTTATCAATTTCTATTCGACTTCATATTTGATTTCTATTTGGTTTAAAAACTCCATTCATTCTAATGTTACATAAATAGGTGCAAATCACTTCATTAGCTAATTAATGAATTTTTCAACTCATATATGTTTATTTTGAACAAGTGGCTATTTTTAACACTTCACATTTCAACGATTTATGCATACAATAAAAATGTGATTTTTATTGTAAAACAATTCATTTCAAAACACTATTCTTCTATATAGTTCAAGTTGGTGATAAAAATGGGATTTTTATCATAAAACAATTTATTTCAAAATATGAATACCATTCAACACATGAATTTCTAATCAACGAATGAATATCAATTCAACACATGAATGTTTTCTATAGTTTCTATATATAGATAAAAATGTGATTTTTATTATCGAACAATTTATTTCAAAATATGAATACCATTCAACACATGAATTTCTAATCAACGAATGAATATCAATTCAACACATGAATGTTTTCTATAGTTTCTATATATAGATAAAAATGTGATTTTTATTATCGAACAATTTATTTCAAAATATGAATACCATTCAACACATGAATTTCTAATCAACGAATGAATATCAATTCAACACATGAATGTTTTCTATAGTTTCTATATATAGATAAAAATGTGATTTTTATTATCGAACAATTTATTTCAAAATATGAATACCATTCAACACATGAATTTCTAAACAACGAATGAATATCAATTCAACACATGAATGTTTTCTATAGTTTCTATATATAGATAAAAATGTGATTTTTATTATCGAACAATTTATTTCAAAATATGAATACCATTCAACACATGAATTTCTAAACAACGAATGAATATCAATTCAACACATGAATGTTTTCTATAGTTTCTATATATAGATAAAAATGTGATTTTTATTATCGAACAATTTATTTCAATATATGAATACCATTCAACACATGAATTTCTAAACAACGAATGAATATCAATTCAACACATGAATGTTTTCTATAGTTTCTATATATAGATAAAAATGTGATTTTTATTATCGAACAATTTATTTCAAAATATGAATACCATTCAACACATGAATTTCTAATCAACGAATGAATATCAATTCAACACATGAATGTTTTCTATAGTTTCTATATATAGATAAAAATGTGATTTTTATTATCGAACAATTTATTTCAAAATATGAATACCATTCAACACATGAATTTCTAAACAACGAATGAATATCAATTCAACACATGAATGTTTTCTATAGTTTCTATATATAGATAAAAATGTGATTTTTATTATCGAACAATTTATTTCAAAATATGAATACCATTCAACACATGAATTTCTAATCAACGAATGAATATCAATTCAACACATGAATGTTTTCTATAGTTTAAGCATATGAAAATAATTCAAACACACGAATATTATTCAAAATTTCGGCAGCATAACGGCAGGGTAGTTAAAACCGGGACCGTCCCTAGTACGGCTCCTCGCTCTACCTTAAAACCTCGCGGTTTTTGACAATGGGGATCATGCATCTAGTTCGCACGCAGGCGGCATGTATATATTTATTTCATTTCCACAAACTAATCCTATGTGGTTTCAACCAAATATTTCACAACCACAAATGGGTATTTTTCAACCACTATCAACCAATATCGATCACAAACAATCCCACACAATCATTCGCTATCAATCAATTTTCACAACAACTTCAACCAATAAATATCGTCCATGGTTTGTGGACGAGGGGCGTATATATATATATATATATATATATATATATATATATTATATATAGCAATCCACTTTTATATCAACACATATATAATATTTTTAAATCAGAAATCTCACCAATAGCTATCCAACTTCACGACACTTCACTTTTAGAGAAATCTTTGCCAATCTCGCCTTTTGTCGCTTCGTTGCCTTTATTCTCTACATATGTAAAAATCGAATTTTTACTATGTTATTCAATATATAAAAATCGAATTTTGACGTCGCTATTCAATATATAAAAAAAATCGAATTTTGACTTCGCTATTCAATATATAAAAATCGAATTTTGACTTCGCTATTCAATATATAAAAATCTGATTTTTACTTCGACTTTCAATATATAAAAATCTGATTTTTCTTTCGACTTTCAATATATAAAAATCTGATTTTTCTCTTTTTAAATTTCTAATCTCCTTCTATTTTAAATCTTAAAATAAATTAGTTTATAAATCATTTTTAAAAATCAGTTTTTAATACTTTTTAAAATCTGTTTTAATACTTTTTAAAATCAGTTTTTACTTTTTAAAATCTGTTTTAATACTTTTTATTTAAATCAGTTTTAATACTTTTTAAAATCAGTTTTAATACTTTTATAAAATCAGTTTTAATACTTTTTATTAAAATCAGTTTTAATACTTTTTAAAATCAGTTTTAATACTTTTTAAAATCAGTTTTAATACTTTTTATTTAAATCAGTTTTAAATTCTTATTAAAATCAGTTTTAATACTTTTTATTTAAATCAGTTTTAAATTCTTAAAATCGAAATTCAAAGATGAAAATAAAATAAAATATAAACAATTTACCTGCGAAAAAAGGGGGGGAGCCAAGCTCGGCGGCGTCGGAGCTGCTTCGAGGGGCGGCGGCTTCTGGCTTCGAGGCGTCGGCTCGGGGCTGCTTGATTCGCTCGCGATGGAGGGAGGAGCGGGCGGAAGCGGGGATCCCTTCGACGAGGATGGCGGTCGGTCTCGAACTGGGCGGAGCGGTGGTGCGGCCGGCGGTGGGAGGTTGGTGGAGGCGGTCGTCGGCGATCGATTTGGTTTAGGGTTTTTTTTTTTTTTTCCTGAGCGATTGAATTTTGAAGGGGGGGGGCAGAAAGGATATAAAGGAGGGAATTTAAAATTTATTTTTATTATTTAATTATTTAATTATTTAATTTTGCAAAAAGGTTGACTTTTACATACGACCTCGAAACGAGGCCCACCGCCTGTCGTCCATAGCGTTTAACCCCCATTCCGAACACAATGGGATATGTATCGCAAGCTGATTTGATCGCTTCGATCAGTTTCTGTTAAAATCAACATATAACTCTATATATTGAATTTGAACGCGCATTTCAATTAACTGGGGTCACATACTAACTAGAAAAATTATCGAAAAATATTTTCTAGCTTCGTATTGCCGATACGGTCCTAACAAAACTAGTTTCGTCGAATTCTGAGACCGTTTGAAAAATGGCCAATTCCCAGTCGATTAAAATTAACTGAAACTGGTCAAACGCGTTTTCCTTTGCCACGCTCACATATTGATTCGAAAAATTATGAAATTTGAAACCTAACAATAACTTGACACTGCGGATCCAACAAAAGTGGTTTCATCGAAATCCGAGGTCATTTGCAAAATGTCCATTTTTAAGGGCCTGAATTCCACAGCGACTATTCAGAATTTTCAACTGGACATATCTTTTGATTCCTGCTATCAAATTTCGATTTGTCAGATTCGTTGGAAAGATATTATCAATTAGATCCTAATGTTTTTGGTTTCACTAAGATCCGGATTGTTTTGCACCCGGTATATTCAAACGAAGTTTGAAATCGAATTATCGAACTACCGCGCCATTTTCAATCCTATATATAATTATAATTAATTATATTCGTTTTCAAATGTCGATTCAACTCAGTTTTCATCGCCATTATTTAAAATGTTTATTTTAAATAGTTAAAATCCATTATTTTAGCCAATTTAAAAATTTTAAATTGGTTCAGATTTTCTGGGTCGTTACAATCTCCCCCACTTAAAACTTTTCGTCCCCGAAAAGGAACAAAGTCGAAAGTGGTTTGATAAATCTACAATCACACCACACAACAACCAATCCAATTGTTTTTAACCTTTTTAACTTTTCAAATATATATCTTTTATATATTCAAAAATTATATTTCTAAAACCAGACTATATATAAATATAATCACAAATACGTTATTTAAAAACATATTACCCTCGACTCGTTCTGAGGCACTTCTGACCCCATCTCTAACGAGTTGTTCTGATTCTGCTACTCATACTAGGATATTGCTGATCCTATCTGTATTGAGTTACCCATCCTAGAACACATCTGGTTCTATTTCTGACGAGTTCGTTCAAATGTTATATTCCAGAACTAAGTTTAACCAAAGCTCTGATACCACGTTGAGACGACCCGATTTCCCGTTCTGACGGAAACAAGGTTATCTTTGGAATATAACACAGAAACAGATAATAGCAGAACAGAATTAAAATAAATACACCGGATAATGAACAACAAAATATACTGGATAAAAGTAATCATCAGAGTTACACAGTATACAGGATCTTACTTAGTACAAATACAGTTCAGCTATACATAAATGTCTACAGCGGAAATAAACAAAATATGTACAATAGGAGCTGAACAGCATAAAAAGAAATAAATGATAGAATCCATCTTCAGCTCCAGCTATCCAGAAAAAGAACCAGCTAAACCTGAATACAAGGCTGCCCATGTAGAAAAAGGGGCACCCGAGTTTGAGAGTGAAACAAACTACGAGTCAGTCATGGGACTGGTATGAGAAATCTACTCAACACATATATAATATTGCAAATCACAGGACCACGCCACTTTCGTGGAACGGGTTTACTCCATTGGATTGCCAGTGCTTTAAAACAACTCTTTCTTTTAAACATCGCTATGCTTTTTATAAAAAATGAAGCCATTATAAGACTCAGTTCCCATCACACAATGCAACGCAAACCGGAGGATAGAGTTTTACCTTATAATGGCCAAAATATGATTGATACGAATAAAACAAAGGCAATTGATATTATTGCTAGTGTTTATATGTTTTGAAAACAATTTCAAATCATAACTATCAATCATAGACGGCATGGGTACCATATATCATGTCGCCATATATATATACAATCAAACCGCACGATGTCGTATTTGGAAATTGGATTTCCGTCATGAACCAAGGCAAAAGATAGTCCTTACCGAATTCGAGACGCTCTAGCCCGCCCCTCAGGATCAGAGCTCGAGTGACCCTTGGATCGTCAGGGCCGGTCCACCGATGTGGATTAAAATTCCTGAACACTGCGTTTCCCCACCCTTTGGGGTGTAAACGAGCCAACGAATGACTCCATCGGACCCGGATCGTCCGATCAAACCGAGGCGCCTCGCAACAGCAACAACCACATAGGTGAAAAGTATATAAATGTCAGGGCTGGTAGGTCACTGACACCACCCTAGCTAGAAAGAAACGCATGCCCTCCCTGAGGTCCTTCTCCCGTTTTAGGTTCATACCGGGGTGTGAGGCTCGCGAATTCACGTTATACACAAAGCTACGCCACACAGGCGGTGCTTTGATCATCACCACAAGACTTTGCTTTTCAACAGAAGCCCTGATCACTGCATCTTAGCATGCCACACAGGCAATTCACGCCATGCGATTGATGTCCATCGATATACAACCTCTGAGCTCGTACGTCTCAGAGAAGGGCGTTAAGCAAAAGAATAAATTCTCCGCCGCCAAACAGATGTATATTTAACAGAAATCAATCAACACAGAATAAACTCCAATGTCAGACACACAGTCCATTTACAAGTCCGTTCTGGGTCTGAACGAAACCGGAGGCACTAAATACCTCGCAAACCCTTCGATCACCACGTACGTCTGGACGATCACCACTCATTATCCATATTTCGGGATGCCTCCCAATCAGGACCTCGGTTACCATCCAAACGAGGTGAAGATCTCCGGTCTTCGACCATCGTCTTCATCTTCGACTTTCAATCGTCGATCAATTATTTGAAATGAGAATTAACTCGGCTTTTTCAAATAATTCACGTATATTTAGAATTTCAAATCAATTTATTTCAATGGTTAAATTACTCGACAACACCAATTTTGTTCTTTAATGTAATTTTCACACCAAATACATTCAACCATCAAAAGCCACACAAATCGAGCAAATTCAGTTTATTTCCCTTCCATATCGTTTATAATATTTTATAACTATTTATCGCTATTTTTATTTATTTTAAAATAGCCATTTTATTCAAAACGACGCTTCGGGCCATAAGGCGGCCGTGGCGTTGTTTTTCTTCAGATTTGATTTACACATATCTGAAAATCTAACCGTTGGATCTTCACAAAATTTATATCATTAGAAAGGTCTTTTCAAAACGAACCCAACGGTTCCAGTTTCGGGAAAATCCGACGGTCGGATCTCCCGGTACAATCGTTTGAAGTTTCGATTTCAAAATACGAACTGCAGCGTCGTTATTCGATTAAATATATAATTATATTTATATATATATAAATATAATCGCTTCTGGCGCTGTTT
The DNA here is from genome assembly GCA_030737875.1 of Allium sativum. NCBI lineage: Eukaryota > Viridiplantae > Streptophyta > Magnoliopsida > Asparagales > Amaryllidaceae > Allium > Allium sativum. The sequence continues at coordinate 654,501,372 of CM060919.1, read as the reverse complement.
TTCTTCAGATTTGAATTAAACATTCCAGACAATCCAACCGTTGGATTTTTACAAGGTTGGTGCCGTTGGAAAGATTATTCCAAGGCGAACCCGACGGTTGAGGTTTTGGGAAAATCCAATGGTCGGATTCCCCACATTAGTTGTCTGAAATCACGGTTTCAAAATATGAACTGCACGGCTTCGTTTCGTTTTAATTTTATTTATATTTATATATTTATATAAATATAGTTCATTCAATGATTTCCATATCGTTTTCACTTCAAATATTTTTCTAACGCCTTAAATTTTGGAAAAATTTCGCCATAACCTCCCCTGCACCGGGAGCATCGGGAAATCGCAAATAGCTTTCCCGGTCCTTCTAATCTCAAAAAGAAAAAGAAAAAGCCAAGCGGCTAGCCAACAGGCTCAAAATCATCACCCAAACAAATCAGTAAATGTGTACCTATTTGTCGGGCACAAAATTTTATTCCTCTTCTCTAGCCCCTTTGCTATAACCTGTTCAATGAATATTGCATGTACATATATATACAGTTCTTATCATTTATCAATTTCTATTCGACTTCATATTTGATTTCTATTTGGTTTAAAAACTCCATTCATTCTAATTTTACATAAATAGGTGCAAATCACTTCATTAGCTAATTAATGAATTTTTCAACTCATATATGTTTATTTTGAACAAGTGGCTATTTTTAACACTTCACATTTCAACGATTTATGCATACAATAAAAATGTGATTTTTATTGTAAAACAATTCATTTCAAAACACTATTCTTCTATATAGTTCAAGTTGGTGATAAAAATGGGATTTTTATCATAAAACAATTTATTTCAAAATATGAATACCATTCAACACATGAATTTCTAATCAACGAATGAATATCAATTCAACACATGAATGTTTTCTATAGTTTCTATATATAGATAAAAATGTGATTTTTATTATCGAACAATTTATTTCAAAATATGAATACCATTCAACACATGAATTTCTAATCAACGAATGAATATCAATTCAACACATGAATGTTTTCTATAGTTTCTATATATAGATAAAAATGTGATTTTTATTATCGAACAATTTATTTCAAAATATGAATACCATTCAACACATGAATTTCTAATCAACGAATGAATATCAATTCAACACATGAATGTTTTCTATAGTTTCTATATATAGATAAAAATGTGATTTTTATTATCGAACAATTTATTTCAAAATATGAATACCATTCAACACATTAATTTCTAAACAACGAATGAATATCAATTCAACACATGAATGTTTTCTATAGTTTCTATATATAGATAAAAATGTGATTTTTATTATCGAACAATTTATTTCAAAATATGAATACCATTCAACACATGAATTTCTAAACAACGAATGAATATCAATTCAACACATGAATGTTTTCTATAGTTTCTATATATAGATAAAAATGTGATTTTTATTATCGAACAATTTATTTCAAAATATGAATACCATTCAACACATGAATTTCTAAACAACGAATGAATATCAATTCAACACATGAATGTTTTCTATAGTTTCTATATATAGATAAAAATGTGATTTTTATTATCGAACAATTTATTTCAAAATATGAATACCATTCAACACATGAATTTCTAATCAACGAATGAATATCAATTCAACACATGAATGTTTTCTATAGTTTCTATATATAGATAAAAATGTGATTTTTATTATCGAACAATTTATTTCAAAATATGAATACCATTCAACACATGAATTTCTAAACAACGAATGAATATCAATTCAACACATGAATGTTTTCTATAGTTTCTATATATAGATAAAAATGTGATTTTTATTATCGAACAATTTATTTCAAAATATGAATACCATTCAACACATGAATTTCTAATCAACGAATGAATATCAATTCAACACATGAATGTTTTCTATAGTTTAAGCATATGAAAATAATTCAAACACACGAATATTATTCAAAATTTCGGCAGCATAACGGCAGGGTAGTTAAAACCGGGACCGTCCCTAGTACGGCTCCTCGCTCTACCTTAAAACCTCGCGATTTTTGACAATGGGGATCATGCATCTAGTTCGCACGCAGGCGGCATGTATATATTTATTTCATTTCCACAAACTAATCCTATGTGGTTTCAACCAAATATTTCACAACCACAAATGGGTATTTTTCAACCACAATCAACCAATATCGATCACAAACAATCCCACACAATCATTCGCTGTCAATCAATTTTCACAACAACTTCAACCAATAAATATCGTCCATGGTTTGTGGACGAGGGGCGTATATATATATATATATATATATATATTATATATAGCAATCCACTTTTATATCAACACATATATAATATTTTTAAATCAGAAATCTCACTAATAGCTATCCAACTTCACGACACTTCACTTTTAGAGAAATCTTTGCCAATCTCGCCTTTTGTCGCTTCGTTGCCTTTATTCTCTACATATGTAAAAATCGAATTTTTACTATGTTATTCAATATATAAAAATCGAATTTTGACGTCGCTATTCAATATATAAAAAAAATCGAATTTTGACTTCGCTATTCAATATATAAAAATCGAATTTTGACTTCGCTATTCAATATATAAAAATCTGATTTTTACTTCGACTTTCAATATATAAAAATCTGATTTTTCTTTCGACTTTCAATATATAAAAATCTGATTTTTCTCTTTTTAAATTTCTAATCTCCTTCTATTTTAAATCTTAAAATAAATTAGTTTATAAATCATTTTTAAAAATCAGTTTTTAATACTTTTTAAAATCTGTTTTAATACTTTTTAAAATCAGTTTTTACTTTTTAAAATCTGTTTTAATACTTTTTATTTAAATCAGTTTTAATACTTTTTAAAATCAGTTTTAATACTTTTTTAAAATCAGTTTTAATACTTTTTATTAAAATCAGTTTTAATACTTTTTAAAATCAGTTTTAATACTTTTTAAAATCAGTTTTAATACTTTTTAAAATCAGTTTTAATACTTTTTATTTAAATCAGTTTTAAATTCTTATTAAAATCAGTTTTAATACTTTTTATTTAAATCAGTTTTAAATTCTTAAAATCGAAATTCAAAGATGAAAATAAAATAAAATATAAACAATTTACCTGCGAAAAAAGGGGGGAAGCCAAGCTCGGCGGCGTCGGAGCTGCTTCGAGGGGCGGCGGCTTCTGGCTTCGAGGCGGCGGCTCGGGGCTGCTTGATTCGCTCGCGATGGAGGGAGGAGCGGGCGGAAGCGGGGATCCCTTCGACGAGGATGGCGGTCGGTCTCGAACTGGGCGGAGCGGTGGTGCGGTCGGCGGTGGGAGGTTGGTGGAGGCGGTCGTCGGCGATCGATTAGGTTTAGGGTTTTCTTTTTTTTTTCTTGAGCGATTGAATTTTGAAGGGGGGCCAGAAAGGATATAAAGGAGGGAATTTAAAATTTATTTTTATTATTTTATTATTTAATTATTTAATTATTTAATTTTGCAAAAAGGTTGACTTTTACATACGACCTCGAAACCCCCATTCCGAACACAATGGGATATGTATCGCAAGCTGATTTGATCGCTTCGATCAGTTTCTGTTAAAATCAACATATAACTCTATATATTGAATTTGAACGCGCATTTCAATTTACTGGGGTCACATACTAACTAGAAAAATTCTCGAAAAATATTTTCTAGCTTCGTATTGCCGATACGGTCCTAACAAAACTAGTTTCGTCGAATTCTGAGACCGTTTGAAAAATGGCCAATTCCCAGTCGATTAAAATTAACTGAAACTGGTCAAACGTGTTTTCCTTTGCCACGCTCACATATTGATTCGAAAAATTATGAAATTTGAAACCTAACAATAACTTGACACTGCGGATCCAACAAAAGTGGTTTCGTCGAAATCCGAGGTCATTTGCAAAATGTCCATTTTTAAGGGCCTGAATTCCACAGCGACTATTCAGAATTTTCAACTGGACATATCTTTTGATTCCTGCTATCAAATTTCGATTTGTCAGATTCGTTGGAAAGATATTATCAATTAGATCCTAATGTTTTTAGTTTCACTAAGATCCGGATTGTTTTGCACCCGGTATATTCAAACGAAGTTTGAAATCGAATTATCGAACTACCACGCCATTTTCAATCCTATATATAATTATAATTAATTATATTCGTTTTCAAATGTCGATTCAACTCAGTTTTCATCGCCATTATTTAAAATGTTTATTTTAAATAGTTAAAATCCATTATTTTAGCCAATTTAAAAATTTTAAATTGGTTCAGATTTTCTGGGTCGTTACATTAATGTGAGAGGTCTAGCGCATAAATATATACATACATATATATATATATATATGTAAATAGCAGGACTGATAAACAACATTAATTGGAAATAATGGAAAAAAGGGAATTGAATGAAAGATACAATAGTAAAAGGATAGTAATAAATAGGGAATGATAACAACCTATTATAAATGAGAATGTTGTATAATAGGTAGACTTGTCCTAGGGACAAGCGAAGATTACAACTTAGGTTACAATAAACTAGTAAGGAAATGAGATAACTGGTGATATAAGATAAGTGGCACTTAATTATAAATTAAGTAATCAGTAAATGGGGAAAACATGAAGCCAGTTGTTTGTAATACATAGAGAAAAGGGGGGAAATTTATGAATTGCAAGAAGTTGTACTTAATTATAAATTAAGTAATCCGTAAACTTGGAAATATGAAATCTTCTAATAAGGATAACATGTTAAGGCTTGTCCTAGGGATAAGTGGAAATTATAACATAGGTTATAATAAATGGAAAGTGTCACGACCGGGAATTTCGCTCGATCCGAATCAGTCGCTAAACCGATCAAGACCGTTTGAAACGCCTGATTGTTTTGAGAACACGACAAAATAGAACATAGACAGAAAAACATTTCATTGTATATTACAACAATTCCATCAGAATACAAGAATATACAGAGTATAAATCAATATTACACATTTACCAAATATCAGAGATTACAATAAATTACATAGCAGCGGAAAATAATACAATACACAACTAAAGGAGATATACGGATACCAAGCTTTCCGGATATCATTCGAGCTGTAAACCAGGATCCTGTGAATATAAATCTGCAAAACCAAAACTACTAGCTGCCCGTGCGGAAAATAGGGGGACCCAGAGTTTAGGTTAAAACAATAAAGTCCAGGTCAGTCATGTGACTGGTGTGAGAACTAAAACAGTTATTAATCTTTATTTTCAAAGTTAGGAAAATCAAGGGACCACGCCGTATAACACGAAATGAGTTTCTCCAAAGAATACCAGTGCATAAAACAAACAAAGCAATTCTAAATAAAGAAAAATGAAGCTATTATAAGACCCAGTTTCCATCACACAATGCAATGCAAGCCAGAGGATAGGTTTTTACCTTATAATAGCCAAGAATGCTTGATACGTTTAAAACAAATCATTTGATACTATTATAAGTGCATAGTGTATAAAACAACTTCACATCATAAGTATCAATCATAGACGGCATAAGCGCCCCATCCCACTATGTCGTCATACTAGGCTTTACAAATAAAACCGCAAAGTCACGTATTGGAAGTTGGATTTCCATCTGTGAACCGAGGCAAAAGATAGTCCTCACCGACTTCGAGACTCTCTAGCCTGAGCCTCAGGGTCAGAGCGCATCGACCCTTGGATCGTCAGGGCCGGTCCACACGGAGTGGATTAAAATGCCTGAACATGCGTTTCCCCGCCCTATGGGGCGTAAATGAGCCAACGAATGACTCCATCGGCTTCACATAGTCACCGATAAATCGGAGGTGCCTCGCAAACCAAAAACCACATAATTCAAACTTGTCAGGGCATGTAAAACCACTGACGCCACTTCTAACTATAAGGAAACGCATGCCCTCCCTGATGTCCTCTCCCGTTTCTAATTCATACCGGGTGTGAAACTCGCGAAGTAAACGTTACATAAAGCTATGCCACAAAGGTCGTTCTTTGATCATCAATCACAAGACTTTGCTTTTCAACAGAAGCCTTGATCATTTGCCACTTAGGCATGCCACACAGGCAATTCACTCCATGCGATGGATATCCATCAATATATAACCCCTGACCTCGTACGTCTCAAAGAAGGGCGTTAAGCAAGAGAATAAATTCTCCGCCGCCAAACAGATATATATTTAATAGAAATCAATCACACAGACTAAAATCCAATGTCAGATACACAGTCCGTTTACAAGTTCGTTCTGGGTCTGAACAAAACCGGAGGCACCTAGTACCCCGCATATCCATCGATCTCCAAGTATGTCTGGATGATCACCAACTGTTTCCCTCCTCTTGGGTGTACAACCCAATCAAGTTCATCAGTAATTATCCAAACGACGTGAAGACCTTCGGTCTTCCACCACCGTCTTCACCTTCGACTTATCGTCGTATCAGTTATTCAGAATGGGATAAACCCGGTCTTCCCGAATAACTCGCATATATAATAAACAAGTATTACACAAACACAACATACGCCTCATTCCAATTCATCAGTCACTAACCGTAAATTAATCAAGAGAATAATTCCCAAACTATTAACCCCGAAGGCCGAAACCAACATCAGATCAATACCCAGGAAATCACTCTGCTTAGCCAACCTAAAGCTAGTTTCTAAATTTCACATTCTTAGGGAAAGGTTCCCATTAATTTTATCAAAGATAAATTCTTTTAAATTTATTCTTTAATCCTCCTTTTGAATATCACTTCAAACTAGTCGGGATTAGCGAACCACACCGAAGTAATCATTTATTTTATTTCCCAATCCCAACCTATTCATCCCATGAAGTAAAACTGGTAATACTTCATATCTAACACCACGGTGTTATCGGTAAATTCAATTACCATTTCACGTTCAAATCTAATTAAATATTTAACTATCGCCTGGAGCAAAACTGGTGATACTCCATTCTCGATCATTTCAATCTAATTAAAGATTCATTAAAACTCCACTTAGTTTTAATCGTTAACTGGGTTAAAGAATCAGTGTCATTTAAAACACGGTTCACAATAAACCCCAAAATCACATCACATTTTAATCAGTCCCTAACCGTAAATTAGCAAGTGAGCAATTCCCTAAGTATTAACCCCGAAGGCCGAAACCAACATCAGATCAATACCCCAGAAACTATTCAACTTAACTAATCTCCAGTTAGTTTCTGATTTTCTTAACTCCTTTGGGTCTAAGAACAGTATTATTGAAGATACCGTTCACAACAACCCAAAATCACATTCCATTAATTACCGGGTTAAAGAACAAGTGTCATTTAAAACACTGTTCACGATAAACCCAAAAATCAATTCATTATTCAATTCCAATTAAATTCCATTTAATTGGTACACTTCATTAAATCTAAATAAAAAGTTTAAATCTTTTTCTCACCTGGGCTTAAGAACAGTGTTAATGAAGACACCATTCACGACAAACCAAAATCACATTTGATATTAAATACAAGGCTCTGAATAGAAAATATATCGGCTTATATTCAATATCAAATTCTACGACCAACAAATATCGTATTGGAAATAACGATATATATATATATATATATATATATCTTTCAAATTTCCCTATCAATATATGTATAATCACGAACCCAACATCGAAATATTCCGAAGACAATTTCGATTCAATTCCATTCCAATTTACTTATTGGAAATTCTGATTATTTTCAAAACCATTTCAAATCCAATTTATTTAATTTAAAAATAAATAAATTATTATTCTAGTTCAAAACTAGTTCATTTCGATAAAAATCTATTTTTATCTTTTCAAATATGGAGTTTTTCATCCCAATTCTTACCAAATCATTTATTATGATTTTACACAAGTTATTACTATTTTTAATAATTTTATCAAGGCCCGTACAGTCGATTTCCATCAACGGCCATCGAACTGCACTTACAATGACTTTTTCCAAATTTGATTTGGGCATAATTCCATATCCAACCGTTAGATTTCAAATTTCTAATATTCGTTAGAAAGCTCTTTTTGATACGAACCAAAGGTTCCGGTTTTAGGAGAATCCGACGGCCGGATCTCCCGAAATATCCGTTCGAAGTCAATGGTCGAAATTCGCGAACTGCCGTGGCACGGCGCGTTCTATTCAGGCCATTATATTATATATATATATATATATATATATATAATATACTTTGTCGATTTCCTTTTAAAACGTATTTTATAAATTGTTTTTAAATTCGTTTTCAAAACGATTTCAACTTCATTTCAAATTCAAATCAAAATTGAATTTTCCCTTATAAATTCATTTTAAATTCATTTCAAATTGATTTCAATTCAAGTCGATTTTTAATTCAATTTCAGTTCGTTTTCAATTCAATTTAAATTCGAATCATTTCTTTTCAAATTTCAATTCGAATTCATTTCAAAATATTCGATTTCAATCCGAATTCAATTCTATTCAATTTCAATTCGAATTCATTTCAAAATATTCGATTTTGAAATTGTTTCCATATTCATTATAAAATCGATAAAATTCTCGTTCGTGTTAAAATGACGTGTAACTACTTAACACGACTTCATATATTTCTATTTTCAAATATTCTATTTCAAATATTTCTTTTTCAAATATTCTATTTCAAATATTTCTATTCAAATATTTATTTTCAAATATTTCTTTTTCAAATATGGAATGAGGCCCAATCAATTACCATAGATTTTATTTCTATGGATTTCCATACAACGCATGTATATATCAACAACGACAAATAACCAACCATCATCCAAAGTGCATTCTACACTGTATAAGCATCAAATAAAAATATTTAATGCTCATAACAGTCTATCAATCAATCGATCGGCATACAACTAATTATTGGGATTAGTGTATGTCACATATCACCCCAATACCCGTGTGGGGTTTTCAAACAATCAAACACAGATTTTATTTATGCAGTTGGGCGATGTGTAAAATTTATCGTCCCAATCAATATCAGTCAAATGGGTGTATATAAACAAATTGTTCGAATTTTTTATATTAATTTATTTCATATACATGTTAAAAATTATATTTTTAACTATAAAATATTTTCCACTATAAAATATTTTATTTCACATCACACAATCAACTACACATCAAAATCAAACAAACAAGCATACAAGCCGTCAATGAACTGTGGACGACGGGTGTCAGGTGCTACTAAACACCGTCTGCATCCTAGTATATATTTATATAACTATAAAATAAAATCAAAAGTGAGAAGTTCTCACAGAGGGTTCCACTCCGTCGGGCTTTGCTTTTGAACCGCTGAACCGTCTGGATTTGTTTGAAATTCCAATGCGGCCCTTTTCACGTTGTTCAAATAAAAATTATATTTTCATCACTACTTCGTATATTTTTACAACACTTCATTCTACATAAAAATTATACTTCATATAAAAAGATCGAATTTTTATATCATCGTTATAAAAATCACATTTTTACTTCACTATATATATAATAAAAATCAGATTTTTATTTTGCTATATATATAAAGATAACATTTTTATATTCTCTACCTTATAAAAATTATATTTTTATAATCTCTAATGTATAAAAATCATATTTTTATTGTCTACATTATATAAAAATCATATTTTTAATCTCTACATATAATAAAAATCTTATTTTTATTATCGCCGCTATATAAAACTCATATTTTTATTATATCTACTTTCTAAAAATCATATTTTTTTTTCCAACTATAAAAATCGAACCATTTTAATACTAAAATCAAAACTTTGTACGGATAAGAATCACGTTTTTAGTTTCATAAAAATCTCATCTTTATGATGATAAAATTCACATCTTTAGATATCTAAAAATCTCATCTTTATAACTCTTCTTATAAGGTAAAAATTTAAACTTTTTTCATATAAAAACTGATTTCATACCATTCTTATTATGCAATAATGATCAATTCTATTCATAATGATATAGTGATAATCAATTCCACTACTTCATATCACATTAAAAATTGAAAATAAATTGTATGGTTCATACGTAAATAAGGAATAAATAAAAGTAGAAATAGAAAATAAAATAAAATAAAATCTTACCGTGTCTGTCGCTTAACGGGGAGGAGGGGAAGGCGTTTCACGTCGGAGCAGCTAGGGGTGGGGCGCGTCGGCAGGAGGAGCGACGGTGGAAAAGGGGGCTGGGGTTCGGTTTTGGGGAAGAGAGAGGATCGCTCGGAGGGGTTTCGAGATGGAGGAAGGAGGGAGAGGGCGCACGCGTCTAGGGGGGTCTAGTCAGGGAGGCGGCGCCGCCACTCGGAGGGGAGGCGCGATTTCCGTCGATCCCCTTATTCTCTTTTTTTTATTTCAGTTTAAATGAAGAGAGAGAGGAGGGTAAAGGCTTAAATGAAAATATATATTTTAATACTTTTATTTCTAAAAAGCAACTTTAAAATTCGAACTCGAAATTGAGCCCATCGACTGTCGTCCCTAGCATAATACCCCCATTTCGAACCCAATGGGATATGTAGTGTAAGCTGATTCGATCGTTTCGATCAGTTTTCGTCAAAATCAACATGTAACTCTATATATTGAATTTGAACGAGCATTTCAATTTACCGGGCCACATACTAACTTGAAAAATTCCAGAAAAATATTTTCTAGCTTGGTATTGACGATACGGTCCTAACAAAACTAGTTTCGTCAAATTCTGAGATCGTTCAAAAAATGGCCATTTTCAAGGGCCAGAATTCCATAGCGACTATTCTGAATTTTCAACTGGGCATAACTTTTTTACCCCTGCTATGAAATTTTGATTTTTCGGATTCATTGGAAAGATATTCTCCATTAGATTCAAATACTTTTGGTTTCACTAAAATTTGGTTTATTTTGCACCCGGTACATTCATTTGAAATTTGAAATCGAATTTTCGAACTACCGCGCCATTTTCAATTCCTTTTATAATTATAAATAATTATTTATATTCTAACGACGATTCAAATAAATATATACATTCGAATTCCATTCAAAATAAATTTCTCGTCGTTATTATTTAAAATAATTCATTTTAAATATTCAAAATTCATCAAAATTGCCAAAATAAAAATTTTAAACTGGCTCAGAATTTCCGAGTTGTTATCGAAAGGAGACTTATTAGTAAACCTTAGTTAAGATAACTAAGTTAATAAGTAAACTATAACACCGCGTATTTTTAAGATAATAAAATAAGAATAACTTAATTAAATATTCAGAATTGAGTAACGGACTGCGCCATTGTGTCCTCCTCAAAATTCTGGTCAAGATAGACACTTGGTTTGCGTAAATCGGACACCGTATGAAGAAGTTATTAAGGTTTGAAGTTTGTATACGTGCATGAAGAATATATATATATATATAATAGGTTCAGAAATTCAAAAATGGATCCATAAATTCGAAAATCGGCTCAAAATTCAAAATTTCAAAAGGCGGCTGTAACAACCCGTAACTTCCCCGTAAAGGAAAGCGGCGGATAGTTCGAGAACAAGCCACAACATAACACATACAGAAGAACATTTCATTGTATATTACAACAATGCATCAGATTACAAGAATATACAGAGTATAAATGAATATTACACAGAAATATCAGAGATTTAAATTACATTTAAATACATAGCAGCGGAAAATAATACAATACACAACTAGAAGAGATATACGGATACAAAGCTTTCCGGATATCATTCCAGCTGTAAACCAGGATCCTGTGAATATAAATCTGCAAAACCAAAACTACTAGCTTCCCGTGTCAAAATAAGGGCACCCAGAGTTTAGGTTAAAACAATAAACTCCAGGTCAGTCATGTGACTGGTGTGAGAACTAAAACAGTTATTAATCTTTATTTTTAAAGTTAGGTAAATCAAGGGACCACGCCGTATAACACGGAACGGGTTTCCTCCCAAGAATACCGGTGCATAAAACAAACAGCGCAATGCTAAATAAAGAAAAATGAAGCTGTTATAAGACCCAGGTCCTATCACACAATGCAACGCAAGCCGGGGGATAGGGTTTTTCCTTATAACAGCCAAAGAATGCTTGATACGTTTAAAACAAATCATTTGATACTATTATAAGTGCATAGTGTATAAAACAACTCAAATCATAAGTATCAATCATAGGCGGCATGGGTACCATATATCATGTCGCCATATATAGGTTTACAAATAAAACCGCAAATGTCACGTATTTGGAAATTGGATTTCCGTCTATGAACCGAGGCAAAAGATAGTCCTCTACCGATTCGAGACAATCTAGCCCATGTCTCAGGTCCCAGACTCAGGTGGGCCTTGGATCGTCAGGGCCGGTCCACCGATGTGGATTATTATGCCTGAACACTACGTCTCTCCGCCCTTTGGGGCGTAAATGAGCCAACGAATGGCTCCATCGGACCCGGATCGTCCGATCTAACCGAGGCGCCTCGCAACAGCAACAACCACATAAGTCAAACTCGTCAGGGCGTGTAAAACCACTGACGCCACTTTTAGCTAGAAAGAAACACAAGTCCTCCCTGATGTCCGTCTCCCGTTTTTGGTTCATACCGGGTGTGAAACTCGCGAAGTCAGCGTTACACAAAGCTACGCCACAAAGGCCGTGCTTTGATCATCACCACAAGACTTTGCTTTTCAACAGAAGCCTCGATCAATTGACACTTAGGCATGCCACACAGGCACTTCACTCCATGCGTTTGATATCCATCAATATATAACCCCTGAGCTCGTACGTCTCAGAGAAGGGCGTTAAGCAAGAGAATAAATTCTCCGCCGCCAAGCAGATATATATTTAGTAGAAATCAATCGCACGGACTAAAATCCAATGTCAGACACACAGTCCATTTACAAGTCCGTTCTGGGTCTGAACGAAACCGGAGGCACCTAGTACACCGCATATCCATCGATCTCCAAGTACGTCTGGACGATCACTAACTGTTTCCATCTTCTTCGGTGTACAGCCCAATCAAGATCATCAGTAACCACCCAAACGACGTGAAGACCTCCGGTCTTCGACCATCGTCTTCATCTTCGACTTATCGTCGTATCAGTTATTCAGAATGGGATAAACCCGGTCTTTCCGAATAACTCGCGTATATCTTAAGTAAGTGTTACACAAACACAACATACGCCTCATTCCAATTCATTAGTCACTAACCGTAAATTAATCAAGAGAATAATTCCCCAAATATTAACCCCGAAGGCCGAAACCAACATCAGATCAATACCCAGAAAACCATTCTGCTTGGCCAACCGACAGTTAGTTTCTAAATTTCACATTCATAGGGAAAGGTTCCCATTAATTTTATCCAAGATAAATTCCTTGAATTTATGCTTTAATCTACTTTTGAATATCAATTCAAACTAGTCGGGATTAGCGAACCTTACCGAAGTAATCATTTGTTTTAATTTCCCAATCCCAACCTATTCATCCCATGAAGTAAAACTGGTTATACTTCATATCTAACACCACGGTGTTATCGGTAAATTCAATTACCATTTCGCGTTCAAATCTAATTAAAGATTTAACTATCGCCTGGAGCAAAACTGGTGATACTCCATTCTCGATCATCTCAATCTAATTAAAGATTCATTAAAACTCCACTTAGTTTTAATCGTTAACTGGGTTAAAGAATCCGTGTCATTTAAAACACGGTTCACGATAAACCCAAAGTCACATCCCATTAATTATCGGGTTAAAGAACGAGTGTTATTTAAAACACTGTTCACGATAAACCCAAAAATCAATATCAATTCAATTCCAATTAAATATTATTTAATTGGTACACTTCATTAAATCTAAATAAAAAGATTTAATCTTTTCTCAACTGGGTTCAAGAACAGTGTTAGTGAAGACACCATTCACGACAAACCCAAATCACATTTGATATTCAATACAAGGCTCTGAATAGAAAAATATCCCGGCTTATATTCAATATCAAATTCTACGACCAACAAATATCGTATTGGAAATAACGATATATAAATATCTTTCAAATTTCCATAACAACACCTGTATAATCACGAAATTCGACATCGAAATGTTCCGAAGACAATTTCGATTCAAATCCATTCCAATGCAATTATTGGAAATTCTGGTTATTTTCAAAACCATTTCAATATTCAATTTATTTATTTAAAAATAAATAGAATTGTAATTCTAGTTCAAAACTAGTTCATTTCGATAAAAATCTATTTTTATCTTTTCAAATATGGAGTTTTTCATCCCAATTCTTTCTAAATCATTTCTTATGATTTTACACAAATTATTGCTATTTTTAATAATTTTATCAAGGCCCGTACAGTCGATTTCCATCAATGGCCATCGAACTGCACTTACAGCGACCTTTTTCGAATTTGATTTGGACATAATTCCAAATCCAACAGTTAGATTTCAAATTTCTTGTAACAACCCGCAAATTCTGGGCCAGTCTAAAATTTTTATTTTGGCAATTTTAGCGAATTTTGATTATTTAAAATGAATTATTTTAAATAATATCGACGTGAAATTTATTTTGAATATAATTCGAACGTATATATTATATACGTCGTCGTTAGAATATATAATAATTATATATAATTATAAAAGGAATTGAAAATGGCGCGGTAGTTCGAAAATTCGATTTCTAATTTCAAATGAATATACAGAATTCAATATAAGTCAGAATTGAACGAAACAAGAAATATTTGAATCTGTATAACTATATCTTTGTAACGAAGTTAACAAACTGAGATTTCATCTTAGGAATGATAAGATATGTCCAGTTTAAAATTAGAAATAGTCGCTGTGGAATTTATATATATTTTTATATATATAAGGCCCTTAAAAATAGCAATTTTGCAAACGACCTCGGATTTCGACGAAACCAGTTTTGTTGGGTCCGTGATGTTAAGTTATTGCTAGATTCCAAATTTCATAATTTTTCGAATCAATATGTGAGCGTGGCAAAGGAAAACGCGTTTGACCAGTTTCAGTTGATTTTAATCGACTGGAAATTGGCCATTTTTCCAACAGTCTCAGAATTCGACGAAACTAGTTTTGTTAGGACCATATCGTCAATACGAAGCTAGAAAATATTTTTCTGGAATTTTTCTAGTTAGTATGTGACCCCGGTAATTTGAAATGTACGTTTAAAATTCAATATAGTGATTTAAATGTAAATTTAACGGAAACTGGTTCAAACGATCAAAACAGCTTGCGATACATATCCCATTGTGTTCGGAATGGGGGTTAAACGCTATGGGTGGCAGGTGGTGGACCTCGTTTAGAGGTCGTATGTGAAAGTCAACTTTTTAATAATTAAATAAAAAAAATATAATTCTCCTCTCCTTTCCTTTATCTTCTGGCCCCCCCCCATTCTCGATTCAGAATCAAAACGAGAACGAAAAAAAAAAAAGAAACTAAACCTAATCGATGCGCCTCCACCAGGTTCCAGCCGCCCCTCCCCTTAAAACGCCGCCGCCACGCGAAGACCCCCCCCCCCCCCAAGGCGCCTGAGGCGATGCGCGAGAGCCCCCCCCGGCGGCGCGACGATCGCGACACCCCCCCCCCCCTTTGCCGCAGTCCACCATCGGAGCCCCCCTCTGTAAGTAAAACCCATTATTTATTTTACAGTAAAACCGATTATTTATTTTACAGTAAAACCATTATTTATTTTACAGTAAAACCGATTATTTATTTTACAGTAAAACCCATTATTTATTTTACAGTAAAACCCATTATTTATTTTACAGTAAAACCGATTATTTATTTTACAGTAAAACCGATTATTTATTTTACAGTAAAACCGATTTTTTTTATTTTATTTTCTTTAAAACTGATTTTTATAAATATAGATTTGAAAGGAAATAAAAATCTGATTTTTTTTTCATTTGCGAAGCGAGATGAAAGGTAGGATTTTTATTTATATAAATGACATTAAAATTTGATTTTTATATGCAAGAATTAAAATGGAAAAGATTGAATTCTTAAAATAAGAAAAATTAGATTTTAAAAATAGAATTAAAAATAGGATTTTTATATATTGAACATCGATAGAAAAATAGGATTTTTATATATTGAACTTTGAAATAAAAATTCGATTTTTATATATTGAACAACGAAATAAAAATTCGATTTTTATATATTGAACAACGAAATAAAAATTCGATTTTTATATATTGAACAACGAAATAAAAATTCGATTTTTATATATTGAATAGCGAAGTAAAAATGTGATTTTTACGTATGTAGTGAAAGCAGCAACGAAGGTGACAAAAAGGCGAAACGACGAAGACTTCTGCAAATGAAGAGCCGTGGAGCTAGGATAGCTATATGTGAGAATTTCTCACCTTTCAATTTCATTTCTATTATATATATATATATATATATATATATATATATATATATATACTAGGATGCAGACGGTGCTTAGTAGCACCCGACACAATCGTCCACAGACCATGGACTTGTTTGTTTGGTTGCATAGCTTAGTTATATGAATTGATTTGATTGATGTGTGAATGGCGTGGGCCTTCACTAGACCGGGGATAAGGCTAGGCCTCGTCCCGTTTCTAGTATCGTGCCGTTATGCCGCCGAAATTTTCTAAAATGAGTTAGAAAAAAATAAAAATATCATTTTATTGTGTAAATGAATAATAGAAATTCATGTGTTGGAATAAAATGTTTTATCGTTAAAAATATAATTTTTAACGTGAATATGAGTAAACGAATATTTATAAACAAATCGGCCGATTTGTTTATATACACTGATTTGACTGATATTGATTGGGTCGATAAATTTTACACATCGCCCAACTGCACAACTAAAATCTGTGTTTGATTGTTTGAAAACCCCACATGGGTGTTGGGATGAAATATGAAGTTCACTCGTCCTGATTGATTAAATTTGTCGATCGATTGATTGACAGGCTGTTATAAGCGTTGAATATCTATATTTGATGCTTATACAGTGTAGTGCACTTTGGTTGATGGTTAATTATTTTTCAATGCTATTATATGTGTGTAATGTATGAAAATCCATATAATTAACTTTATATGGTAATTGATTAGGCCTCATTCCAATTTGAAAAATAATGAATAATATAAAATAAAAGTTCATGTGTTGACAGTACTCATCCATTGAGATTGGTCATGTATTGAACGAAATATTTTGATAATTACAACTATTTTGAAAAAGAAATATTCGAAATAGAATATTTGAAAATAGAAATTTATGAAGCCGTGTTGATTAGATTGACGCCATTTTGACGTGAACGATATTTATATCGATTTTATTCATTTCGAAATGAAATGAATTGAAAACGATTTCGAAATGAATTGAATTGAAAACGATTTCGAAATAAATTGAATTGAAAACGATTTCGAAATGAATTGGATTGAAAACGATTTCGAAATGAATTGGATTGAAAACGATTTCGAAATGAATTGAATTGAAAACGAATTCGAATTGAATTGAAAGCGAATTGAAATGAATTCAAATTGAATTGAAATTTGAATTGAATAGAAATGAATTTTAAAACGAATTTATAAAGAAGAATTCAATTTTGATTTGAATTGAAATGGAAGTTGAAATTGCTTTTGAAACGAATTTAAAACTATTTATATAATTCGTTTTAAATAGAAATCGACGAAATATATATTATATATATTATATATATAATATAATGGCCTGAATAGAACGCGCCGCGCCGCGGCAGTTCGTGAATTTCGACCATTTATTTCAAACGGACATTACGGGAGATCCGACCGTCGGATTCTCCTGAAACCGGAACCGTTGGGTTCGTATCGAAAAGAGCTTTCTAACGAATATTAGAAATTTGAAATCTAACGGTTGGATTTGGAATTATGTCCAAATCAAATTTGAAAAAGGTCGCTGTAAGTGCAGTTCGATGGCCGTTGATGGAAATCGACCGTACAGGCCTTGATAAAATTATTAAAAATGGTAATAATTTGTGTAAAATCATAAGAAATGATTTAGAAAGATTTGGGATGAAAAACTCCATATTTGAAAAGATAAAAATAGATTTTTATCGAAATGAACTAGTTTTGAACTAGAATTATAATTCTATTTATTTTTAAATAAATAAACTGAATTTAAAAAGGGTTTTAAAAATAACCAGAATTTCCAATGATTGCATTGGAGTGGATTTGAATCGAAATTGTCTTCGGAATATTTCGATATTGGAATTCGTGATTATACGGATGTTGTTATGGAAATTTGAAAGATATATATTTATATCGTTATTTCCAATACGACATTTGTTAATCGTAGAATTTGATATTGAATATAAGCCGATATATTTTCTATTCAGAGCCTTATATTGAATATCAAATGTGATTTGGGTTTGTCGTGAATGGTGTCTTCACTAACACTGTTCTTGAACCCAGTTGAGAAAAGATTAAATCTTTTTAATTAGATTTAATGAAGTGTACCAATTAAATAATATTTAATTGGAATTGAATTGATATTGATTTTTGGGTTTATCGTGGACAGTGTTTTAAATAACACTCGTTCTTTAACCCGGTAATTAATGGAATGTGACTTTGGGTTTATCGTGAACCGTGTTTTAAATGACACGGATTCTTTAACCCAGATAACGATTAAAACTAAGTGGAGTTTTAATGAATCTTTAATTAGATTGAAATGATCGAGGATGGAGTATCACCAGTTTTGCTCCAGGCGATAGTTAAATCTTTAATTAGATTTGAACGTGAAATGGTAATTGAATTTACCGATAACACTGTGGTGTTAGATATGAAGTACTACCAGTTTTACTTCATGGGATGAATAGGTTGGGATTGGGAAATTAAAACAAATGATTACTTCGGTAAGGTTCGCTAATCCCGACTAGTTTTGAATTGATATTCAAAGATGGATTAAAGAATAAATATAAAGAATTTATCTTTGATAAAATTAATGGGGACCTTTCCCTATGAATGTGAAATTTAGAAACTAACTGTCGGTTAGCCAAGCAGAATGGTTTTCTGGATATTGATCTGATGTTGGTTTCGGCCTTCGGGGTTAATATTTGGGGAATTATTCTCTTGATTAATTTACGGTTAGTGACTAATGAATTGGAATGAGGCGTATGTTGTATTTGTGTAACACTTATTTAAAATATACGCGAGTTATTCGGAAAGACCGGGTTTATCCCATTCTGAATAACTGATACGACGATAAGTCGAAGATGAAGACGATGGTCGAAGACCGGAGGTCTTCACGTCGTTTGGGTAATTACTGATGATCTTGATTGGGCTGTACACCCAAGAAGATGGAAACAGTTAGTGATCGTCCAGACGTACTTGGAGATCGATGGATATGCGGGGTACTAGGTGCCTCCGGTTTCGTTCAGACCCAGAACGGACTTGTTAATGGACTGTGTTTCTGACATTGGATTTTAGTCCGTGTGATCGATCTCTATTAAATATATATCTGTTTGGCGGCGGAGAATTTATTCTCTTGCTTAACGCCCTTCTCTGAGACGTACGAGCTCAGGGGTTATATATTGATGGATATCAATCGCATGGAGTGAATTGCCTGTGTGGCATGCTAAGATGCAAATGATCAAGGCTTCTGTTGAAAAGCAAAGTCTTGTGGTTGATGATCGAAGCACGGCCTTTGTGGCGTAGCTTTGTGTAACGTTGATTCGCGAGTATCACACCCGGTATGAATCAAAAACGGGAGACGGACATCAGGGAGGACCTACGTTTCTTTCTAGTTATGAGTGGCGTCAGTGCTTGAACTGGCTGACGAGTTTAACTCATGAGGATGTTACTTATTATTACTTGCTGAAAAGCGAGGCGCCTCGTGATATCGGTTTCGGCCGATGCTTCTGGTCGGCTGACGGGCCAGATTTACGCCCCAAAGGGCGGAGAAACGTAGTGTTCAGGCATAATAATCCACATCGGTGGACCGACCCTGACGATCCAAGGGGCAGTTGCGGCTGTTCCGGAGACATGGGCTAGATTGTCTCGAATCGGTTGAGGATCTTGCCCCTAGCCTCGGTCCATACCATAAATGATAACCCAACTTCCAATACGTCGTCTTGCGGTTTTGATTGTAAACTTATATATGGCGACATAGTGTTATGGGCCATTCATGCCGCCTATGATTGATACTTATGATTTGAAGTTGTTTTATACACTATGCACTTATTGTAGTATCAAATGGTTTGTTTTAAACGTATCAAGCATTCTTTGGCTGTTATAAGGGAAAACCCTATCCTCGGCTGCGTTGCATTGTGTGATGGGACCTGGGTCTTATAACAGCTTCATTTTTTCTTTATTTAGCATTGCGCTGTTTGTTTTATGCACTGGTATTCTTGGGAGGAAACCCGTTCCGTGTTATACGGCGTGGTCCCTTGATTTACCTAACTTTAAAATAAATAATAACTGTTTTAGTTCTCACACCAGTCACATGACTGACCTGGAGTTTATTGTTTTAACCTAAACTCTGGGTGCCCCTATTTTGACACGGGCAGCTAGTAGTTTTGGTTTTGCAGATTTATATTCACAGGATCCTGGTTTACAGCTGGAACGATATCCGGAAGGCTTTGTATCCGTATATCTCTTCTAGTTGTGTATTGTATTATTTTCCGCTGCTATGTATTTAAATGTAATTTAAATCTCTGTTATTTCTGTGTAATATTCATTTATACTCTGTATATTCTTGTATTCTGATGCATTGTTGTAATATACAATGAAATGTTCTTCTGTATGTGTTCTGTTGTGGTTTGTTCTCGAACTATCCGACGCTTTCCTTTACAGGGAAGTTACGGGTTTTTACATTTCTAATATTCGTTAGAAAGCTCTTTTCGATACGAACCCAACGGTTCCGGTTTTAGGAGAATACGACGGTCGGATCTCCCGTAATGTCCGTTTGAAATAAATGGTCGAAATTCGCGAACTGCCGCGGCGCGGCGCGTTCTATTCAGGCCATTATATTATATATATAATATATATATAATATATTTCGTCGATTTCTATTTAAAACGAATTATATAAATAGTTTTAATATTCGTTTCAAAAGCAATCTCAACTTCCATTTCAATTCAAATCAAAATTGAATTCTTCGTTATCAATTCGTTTTAAAATTCATTTCTATTCAATTCAAATTTCAATTCAATTTGAATTCATTTCAATTCGTTTTCAATTCAATTTGAATTCGTTTTCAATTCAATTCATTTCGAAATCGTTTTCAATTCATTTCATTTCGAAATCGTTTTCAATTCAATTCATTTCGAAATCGTTTTCAATTCAATTCATTTCGAAATCGTTTTCAATTCAATTCATTTCGAAATCGTTTTCAATTCATTTCATTTCGAAATCGTTTTCAATTCAATTCATTTCGAAATCGTTTTCAATTCAATTCATTTCGAAATCGTTTTCAATTCAATTCATTTCGAAATCGTTTTCAATCGATATAAATATCGTTCACGTCAAAATGGCGTCAATCTAATCAACACGGCTTCATATATTTCTAATTTCAAATATTCTATTTGAAATATTTCTATTATTAAAATATTTCGTTCAACACATGACCAATCTCATGAATGAGTACTGTCAACACATGAACCTTTATTTTATAATATTCTTTATTTTTCAAATTGGAATGAGGCCCAATCAATTACCATATAAAATTAATTATATGGATTTTCATACAACACATGTATATAATAGCATTGAAAAATAATCAACCATCAACCAAAGTGCACTACACTGTATAAGCATCAAATATAGATATCTAACGCTTATAACAGCCTGTCAATCAATCGATCGACATATTCAATCAATCAGGATGAGTGAACTTCAAATTTCATCCCAACACCCGTGTGGGGTTTCAAACAATCAAACACAGATTTTATTTGTGCAGTTGGGCGATGTGTAAAATTTATCGACCCAATCAAAGTCCTTCAAATAGGTGTACATAAACAAACCGTCCGGTTTGTAAATGAATATTTTATTTTATTCACTTCCACGTTAAAATTTATATTTTTAACGATAAAATATTTTATTTCAACACATGAATTCCTATTCAGTTCATTCTTTAAATAAAATGATATTTTTATTTTTCTAACATATTTTAGAAAATTTCGGCGGCATAACGGCACGATACTAGAAACGGGACGAGGCCTAGCCTTATCCCCGGTCTAGTGAAGGCCCACGCCATTCACACATCAATCAAATCAATTCATTTCACCAAACAATTCAATCCAAACAAAATATTCTAACCAACCACACAACCAAACAATTTAACAAACAAGCCATCCATGGTCTGTGGATGACGGGTGTCGGGTGCTACTAAGCACCGTCTGCATCCTAGTATATATATATAACTAGAATAATTAAATTGAAAGGTGAGAAGTTCTCACAGATAGCTATCCTAGCTCCACGGCACTTCTAATGCAGGAAATCTTCGCCAACTCGCCTTTTTGTCGCTTTCGCCCGTATTCTCTACATATGTAAAAATCGAATTTTTACTATGTTATTCAATATATAAAAATCGAATTTTGACTTCGCTATTCAACATATAAAAATCATATTTTTATTTCGAAGTTCAATATATAAAAATCATATTTTTCTTTTGAAGTTCAATATATAAAAACCATATTTTTCTTTCTGTAATATAAAAGATTATATTTTTAAATCAATATCATTCATATGAAAATCACTTCTTCATGTATACAAAAATCGTTCTTCTCATATTGCTACTTCAAAATGATAAAAATCATACCTTCACTTTAAATAAAAATCCTTCCTTTACTTTAAATAAAATCCGACCTTTCTTCTAAATAAAAATCCTTTATTCGTTCACTTCCATAATAAAAATCAAATCTTTTTGGTTCATAAAATCAATTCTTTTTATTATGCTTGTCATATTTTTATTCAAAGAAAATCCGTTCTTAAATCAAAGAAAAGCAGTTTTGAAATCAAATAAAAAAATCAGTTTTTACTCAAGGAAATAAGTAACGCGATGAAAGGAATAATAACTCACATTTCAATCGGCGGAAAGGGGGTTTCTGGGTGCGAACAGTGGAGGAGGAGGTTCGGGGGGGTGTGGCGTCGGTGGAGCTCGGCGGTGGGCCCCTTCTGGCGCAGCGTGGGGGTTTACTGGAGGGTGCGGTGGGTGTTCGATCTAGGGTTTCGAGGCTGGGCGTGGCAGTTGTTCGCTGGGGGGAATTGGAAGGAGGAGGAAGCGAAGCAGAAGAGGGGGAGCGACGGCGGAGGAGTTGTCGGAGATGGGGGGAGGAGCGCGCTCGACGGCGCGATGGCCGACGTGGCCAGGAGCGAGATCGACAGTCGTCCATTTTTTTCTTTTTTTATTTCGTTTAATTTTCTGAATGAAGAGGAATAAAGGGGGGGTGGGATTATATTTTATATTATTTAATTTATTTTATTTTTCGCCTAAAAGCAACTTTTATTTTCGACCTCAAAACGAGGCCCACCGCCTGTCGCCCATAGCGTTATACCCCCATTCCGAACACAATGGGATATGTATCGTAGGTTGATTCGGACGTCTTGATCAGTTTCCGTTGAATTTACATTTAAATCTATATATTAAATTTGAACGCGCATTTCAATCTACCGGGGTCACATACTAACTCGAAAAATTCCAGAAAAATATTTTCTAGCTTCGTATTGACGATACGGTCCTAACAAAACTAGTTTCGTCGAATTCTGAGACCGTTAGAAAAATGGCCATTTTCCAGTCGATTAAAATCAACTGAAACTGGTCAAACGCGTTTTCCTTTGCCACGCTCACATATTGATTCGAAAAATTATGAAATTTGGAACCTAGCAATAACTTAACATCACGGACCCAACAAACCTGGTTTCGTCGAAATCCGAGGTCGTTTGCAAAATTCCCATTTTTAAGGGCCTGAATTCCATAGCGACTATTCAGAATTTTCAACTGGACATATCTTTTGATTCCCGCTATGAAATTTCAATTATTCGGATTCGTTGGAAAGATAATATCAATTAGATCCTAATGTTTTTGGTTTCACTAAAATCCGGATTGTTTTGCACCCGGTACATTCATTTGAAGTTTGAAATCGAATTATCGAACTACCGCGCCATTTTCAATTCCTTTTATAATTATATATAATTATTTATATTCTAACGACGACGTATATAATATATTCATTCGAATTCTATTCAAAATAAATTTCTCGTCGATATTATTTAAAATAATTCATTTTAAATAATAAAAATTCGCTATAATTGCCAAAATAAAAATTTTAAACTGGCCCAGATTTTCGGGTTATTACAATCTCCCCCACTTAAAACTTTTCGTCCCCGAAAAGGAACAAAGTCGAAAGTGGTTTGATCATTCAACTCTACGTTCGATCTGGCTTCCATTCTCCAACTCTTTAGTTTCTGAGAATTTTCAAAATTTCAAAAATTTGGCTAACACCCTAAATTTTTGAAAAATTTCGCCATAACCTCCCCTGCAATTGGAGCATCGGGGAATTTCAAATAGCTTCCCCGGTCCTTCAGATCTCAAAAAGAAAAAGAAAAAGCCAAGCGGCTAGCCAATAGGCTCATAAAATCATCATCACCCAAACAAAACAGTAAATTATGTAGTAAACATGTACCTATTTGTCGGGCAAACCAATTTTATTCTCTGGCTCTAGCCTCCTTGCTATGACCTGTTCAATGATATATATGTATATGCAAGCAAACGCAACCAATTTTCGATACAATTCAATATTTGGTTCTGTTAGGCTAAATGGCTAAAAATTAGCAAACAAATAAACAAACAACACAAACATCAATCAATTAGTTGATTAGCTTTTCAAATTCATAATTTTAATACATATACAAAAATCATGTTTTTAATGACAATTCACAACAATAGGCCCTATCTAATATTTGGTTCTCACACCAGACTAATGGAAATATATAGATATCACACCTTCGTCACACGAATATAAATTCTGACGATGAGTACTCAACCATCAGAATCATCTTCGGGCCACTAGAGTATGATTCTATATCTATCCAATATATTAAAACTTCGAATACACGCGGATCAGACGTATACGCAAAATCTTTATATACTGGACTGTCCAACTCAATATAAATAGATAATCAGATACGAATAATTGATTTAAATTTTCAAAACAAAAATTGTTTTCATTTGAAAAATATACTCTTCACACTCGTTCTAGGATACTACTGACCCTATCTCTAACGAGTCATTCCCATTGGATATTACTAATCCAATATCTGATGAATTCTTTCGTATGGTTCTAATGTGCCTTGTTCTCTGAGCTTTGTAAACCAAAGCTCTGATACCACGTGTAACAACCCGTAACTTCCCCGTAAAGGAAAGCGGCGGATAGTTCGAGAACAAGCCACAACATAACACATACAAAAGACATTTCATTGTATATTACAACAATGCATCAGATTACAAGAATATACAGAGTATAAATGAATATTACACAGAAATATCAGAGATTTAAATTACATTTAAATACATAGCAGCGGAAAATAATACAATACACAACTAGAAGAGATATACGGATACAAAGCTTTCCGGATATCATTCCAGCTGTAAACCAGGATCCTGTGAATATAAATCTGCAAAACCAAAACTACTAGCTGCCCGTGTCAAAATAAGGGCACCCAAAGTTTAGGTTAAAACAATAAACTCCAGGTCAGTCATGTGACTGGTGTGAGAACTAAAACACTTATTAATCTTTATTTTTAAAGTTAGGTAAATCAAGGGACCACGCCGTATAACACGGAACGGGTTTCCTCCCAAGAATACCGGTGCATAAAACAAACAGCGCAATGCTAAATAAAGAAAAATGAAGCTGTTATAAAACCCAGGTCCTATCACACAATGCAACGCAAGCCGGGGGATAGGGTTTTTCCTTATAACAGCCAAAGAATGCTTGATACGTTTAAAACAAATCATTTGATACTATTATAAGTGCATAGTGTATAAAACAACTCAAATCATAAGTATCAATCATAGGCGGCATGGGTACCATATATCATGTCGCCATATATAGGTTTACAAATAAAACCGCAAATGTCACGTATTTGGAAATTGGATTTCCGTCTATGAACCGAGGCAAAAGATAGTCCTCTACCGATTCGAGACAATCTAGCCCATGTCTCAGGTCCCAGACTCAGGTGGGCCTTGGATCGTCAGGGCCGGTCCACCGATGTGGATTATTATGCCTGAACACTACGTCTCTCCGCCCTTTGGGGCGTAAATGAGCCAACGAATGGCTCCATCGGACCCGGATCGTCCGATCTAACCGAGGCGCCTCGCAACAGCAACAACCACATAAGTCAAACTCGTCAGGGCGTGTAAAACCACTGACGCCACTTTTAGCTAGAAAGAAACGCAAGTCCTCCCTGATGTCCGTCTCCCGTTTTTGGTTCATACCGGGTGTGAAACTCGCGAAGTCAGCGTTACACAAAGCTACGCCACAAAGGCCGTGCTTTGATCATCACCACAAGACTTTGCTTTTCAACAGAAGCCTCGATCAATTGCCACTTAGGCATGCCACACAGGCACTTCACTCCATGCGTTTGATATCCATCAATATATAACCCCTGAGCTCGTACGTCTCAGAGAAGGGCGTTAAGCAAGAGAATAAATTCTCCGCCGCCAAGCAGATATATATTTAGTAGAAATCAATCGCACGGACTAAAATCCAATGTCAGACACACAGTCCATTTACAAGTCCGTTCTGGGTCTGAACGAAACCGGAGGCACCTAGTACCCCGCATATCCATCGATCTCCAAGTACGTCTGGACGATCACTAACTGTTTCCATCTTCTTGGGTGTACAGCCCAATCAAGATCATCAGTAACCACCCAAACGACGTGAAGACCTCCGGTCTTCGACCATCGTCTTCATCTTCGACTTATCGTCGTATCAGTTATTCAGAATGGGATAAACCCGGTCTTTCCGAATAACTCGCGTATATCTTAAGTAAGTGTTACACAAACACAACATACGCCTCATTCCAATTCATTAGTCACTAACCGTAAATTAATCAAGAGAATAATTCCCCAAATATTAACCCCGAAGGCCGAAACCAACATCAGATCAATACCTAGAAAACCATTCTGCTTGGCCAACCGACAGTTAGTTTCTAAATTTCACATTCATAGGGAAAGGTTCCCATTAATTTTATCCAAGATAAATTCCTTGAATTTATGCTTTAATCTACTTTTGAATATCAATTCAAACTAGTCGGGATTAGCGAACCTTACCGAAGTAATCATTTGTTTTAATTTCCCAATCCCAACCTATTCATCCCATGAAGTAAAACTGGTTATACTTCATATCTAACACCACGGTGTTATCGGTAAATTCAATTACCATTTCGCGTTCAAATCTAATTAAAGATTTAACTATCGCCTGGAGCAAAACTGGTGATACTCCATTCTCGATCATCTCAATCTAATTAAAGATTCATTAAAACTCCACTTAGTTTTAATCGTTAACTGGGTTAAAGAATCCATGTCATTTAAAACACGGTTCACGATAAACCCAAAGTCACATCCCATTAATTATCGGGTTAAAGAACGAGTGTTATTTAAAACACTGTTCACGATAAACCCAAAAATCAATATCAATTCAATTCCAATTAAATATTATTTAATTGGTACACTTCATTAAATCTAAATAAAAAGATTTAATCTTTTCTCAACTGGGTTCAAGAACAGTGTTAGTGAAGACACCATTCACGACAAACCCAAATCACATTTGATATTCAATACAAGGCTCTGAATAGAAAAATATCCCGGCTTATATTCAATATCAAATTCTACGACCAACAAATATCGTATTGGAAATAACGATATATAAATATCTTTCAAATTTCCATAACAACACCTGTATAATCACGAAATTCGACATCGAAATGTTCCGAAGACAATTTCGATTCAAATCCATTCCAATGCAATTATTGGAAATTCTGGTTATTTTCAAAACCATTTCAATATTCAATTTATTTATTTAAAAATAAATAGAATTGTAATTCTAGTTCAAAACTAGTTCATTTCGATAAAAATCTATTTTTATCTTTTCAAATATGGAGTTTTTCATCCCAATTCTTTCTAAATCATTTCTTATGATTTTACACAAATTATTGCTATTTTTAATAATTTTATCAAGGCCCGTACAGTCGATTTCCATCAATGGCCATCGAACTGCACTTACAGCGACCTTTTTCGAATTTGATTTGGACATAATTCCAAATCCAACCGTTAGATTTCAAATTTCTAATATTCGTTAGAAAGCTCTTTTCGATACGAACCCAACGGTTCCGGTTTTAGGAGAATCCGACGGTCGGATCTCCCGTAATGTCCGTTTGAAATAAATGGTCGAAATTCGCGAACTGCCGCGGCGCGGCGCGTTCTATTCAGGCCATTATATTATATATATAATATATATATAATATATTTCGTCGATTTCTATTTAAAACGAATTATATAAATAGTTTTAATATTCGTTTCAAAAGCAATCTCAACTTCCATTTCAATTCAAATCAAAATTGAATTCTTCGTTATCAATTCGTTTTAAAATTCATTTCTATTCAATTCAAATTTCAATTCAATTTGAATTCATTTCAATTCGTTTTCAATTCAATTTGAATTCGTTTTCAATTCAATTCATTTCGAAATCGTTTTCAATTCACTTCATTTCGAAATCGTTTTCAATTCAATTCATTTCGAAATCGTTTTCAATTCAATTCATTTCGAAATCGTTTTCAATTCAATTCATTTCGAAATCGTTTTCAATTCATTTCATTTCGAAATCGTTTTCAATTCATTTCATTTCGAAATCGTTTTCAATTCAATTCATTTCGAAATCGTTTTCAATTCAATTCATTTCGAAATCGTTTTCAATTCAATTCATTTCGAAATCGTTTTCAATCGATATAAATATCGTTCACGTCAAAATGGCGTCAATCTAATCAACACGGCTTCATATATTTCTAATTTCAAATATTCTATTTGAAATATTTCTATTATTAAAATATTTCGTTCAACACATGACCAATCTCATGAATGAGTACTGTCAACACATGAACCTTTATTTTATAATATTCTTTATTTTTCAAATTGGAATGAGGCCCAATCAATTACCATATAAAATTAATTATATGGATTTTCATACAACACATGTATATAATAGCATTGAAAAATAATCAACCATCAACCAAAGTGCACTACACTGTATAAGCATCAAATATAGATATCTAACGCTTATAACAGCCTGTCAATCAATCGATCGACATATTCAATCAATCAGGATGAGTGAACTTCAAATTTCATCCCAACACCCGTGTGGGGTTTCAAACAATCAAACACAGATTTTATTTGTGCAGTTGGGCGATGTGTAAAATTTATCGACCCAATCAAAGTCCTTCAAATAGGTGTACATAAACAAACCGTCCGGTTTGTAAATGAATATTTTATTTTATTCACTTCCACGTTAAAATTTATATTTTTAACGATAAAATATTTTATTTCAACACATGAATTCCTATTCAGTTCATTCTTTAAATAAAATGATATTTTTATTTTTCTAACATATTTTAGAAAATTTCGGCGGCATAACGGCACGATACTAGAAACGGGACGAGGCCTAGCCTTATCCCCGGTCTAGTGAAGGCCCACGCCATTCACACATCAATCAAATCAATTCATTTCACCAAACAATTCAATCCAAACAAAATATTCTAACCAACCACACAACCAAACAATTTAACAAACAAGCCATCCATGGTCTGTGGATGACGGGTGTCGGGTGCTACTAAGCACCGTCTGCATCCTAGTATATATATATAACTAGAATAATTAAATTGAAAGGTGAGAAGTTCTCACAGATAGCTATCCTAGCTCCATGGCACTTCTAATGCAGGAAATCTTCGCCAACTCGCCTTTTTGTCGCTTTCGCCCGTATTCTCTACATATGTAAAAATCGAATTTTTACTATGTTATTCAATATATAAAAATCGAATTTTGACTTCGCTATTCAACATATAAAAATCATATTTTTATTTCGAAGTTCAATATATAAAAATCATATTTTTCTTTTGAAGTTCAATATATAAAAACCATATTTTTCTTTCTGTAATATAAAAGATTATATTTTTAAATCAATATCATTCATATGAAAATCACTTCTTCATGTATACAAAAATCGTTCTTCTCATATTGCTACTTCAAATTGATAAAAATCATACCTTCACTTTAAATAAAAATCCTTCCTTTACTTTAAATAAAATCCGACCTTTCTTCTAAATAAAAATCCTTTATTCGTTCACTTCCATAATAAATATCAAATCTTTTTGGTTCATAAAATCAATTCTTTTTATTATGCTTGTCATATTTTTATTCAAAGAAAATCCGTTCTTAAATCAAAGAAAAGCAGTTTTGAAATCAAATAAAAAAATCAGTTTTTACTCAAGGAAATAAGTAACGCGATGAAAGGAATAATAACTCACATTTCAATCGGCGGAAAGGGGGTTTCCGGGTGCGAACAGTGGAGGAGGAGGTTCGGGGGGGTGTGTGGCGTCGGTGGAGCTCGGCGGTGGGCCCCTTCTGGCGCAGCGTGGGGGTTTACTGGAGGGTGCTGTGGGTGTTCGATCTAGGGTTTCGAGGCTGGGCGTGGCAGTTGTTCGCTGGGGGGAATTGGAAGGAGGAGGAAGCGAAGCAGAAGAGGGGGAGCGACGACGGAGGAGTTGTCGGAGATGGGGGGAGGAGCGCGCTCGACGGCGCGATGGCCGACGTGGCCAGGAGCGAGATCGACAGTCGTCCATTTTTTTCTTTTTTTTTATTTCGTTTAATTTTCTGAATGAAGAGGAATAAAGGGGGGGTGGGATTATATTTTATATTATTTAATTTATTTTATTTTTCGCCTAAAAGCAACTTTTATTTTCGACCTCAAAACGAGGCCCACCGCCTGTCGCCCATAGCGTTATACCCCCATTCCGAACACAATGGGATATGTATCGTAGGTTGATTCGGACGTCTTGATCAGTTTCCGTTGAATTTACATTTAAATCTATATATTAAATTTGAACGCGCATTTCAATCTACCGGGGTCACATACTAACTCGAAAAATTCCAGAAAAATATTTTCTAGCTTCGTATTGACGATACGGTCCTAACAAAACTAGTTTCGTCGAATTCTGAGACCGTTAGAAAAATGGCCATTTTCCAGTCGATTAAAATCAACTGAAACTGGTCAAACGCGTTTTCCTTTGCCACGCTCACATATTGATTCGAAAAATTATGAAATTTGAAACCTAGCAATAACTTAACATCACGGACCCAACAAAACTGGTTTCGTCGAAATCCGAGGTCGTTTGCAAAATTCCCATTTTTAAGGGCCTGAATTCCATAGCGACTATTCAGAATTTTCAACTGGACATATCTTTTGATTCCCGCTATGAAATTTCAATTATTCGGATTCGTTGGAAAGATAATATCAATTAGATCCTAATGTTTTTGGTTTCACTAAAATCCGGATTGTTTTGCACCCGGTAC
Source organism: Allium sativum (assembly GCA_030737875.1). Classification (NCBI taxonomy): domain Eukaryota; kingdom Viridiplantae; phylum Streptophyta; class Magnoliopsida; order Asparagales; family Amaryllidaceae; genus Allium; species Allium sativum. The sequence continues at coordinate 654,469,794 of CM060919.1, read as the reverse complement.
ATTCATTTGAAGTTTGAAATCGAATTATCGAACTACCGCGCCATTTTCAATTCCTTTTATAATTATATATAATTATTTATATTCTAACGACGACGTATATAATATATTCGTTCGAATTCTATTCAAAATAAATTTCTCGTCGATATTATTTAAAATAATTCATTTTAAATAATAAAAATTCGCTATAATTGCCAAAATAAAAATTTTAAACTGGCCCAGATTTTCGGGTTATTACAGCGGCAGATTTCCCGCCCATGTGGGTCGTTCCTCTCAAAGGTGGGTCGACACTATGGTCGACACCCTCAATGGTGGATCGACACCATAGTTGACCCCCTCAAAGGGTTGTCTACCCACTTACGGCAGATTTTGGTAGATTAGGGTTTTGTGATATTTTGACGATTCAGATGGCTTTTGGGCAAATCTAAGGGTCCTGGTTGCTCCATACTCCTATAAATAGACCTTAGACCTAACCTTAAACTTCGTAATTTGGCGGCTACGCTGGCACTCTGCCATTACTCTCTCTCCCCCGTCAAATCTATTCTAAAAATTAAAGTATTAGCCTAAGAAAATTATGAATCCAGATCTGGAAGAGAGAATCAACATTAATAAAAAGATTATTGAATCGTGAAAGCAAGGTAACGTTCCAGATCCAATCTATTCATATTCTTCCTATTTTCTTTCCCTTCTCTTTTAACGAAAATAGGCAATCCATGGCTACTAGGTTTCAAACGAATTAAAGCAGAAATGAAAACCATGGATGATAGAATGGATCAGGTCCAAAATTTGGATAAAGCATGAAAGGTGAGTGAGTTTAAAGTATACTTTTTGAATAATAGTATATTTATCATTTACCATTCCCAATTAACTTACACAACGAACATATTGAAATATTTAATTTGATGGAATGAATTGTTGCGCTAAAATGGATAATATGTTCAATTAGTTAATATGTTGAAATGTGCATGAATACTGTTGTAAAGATCTATTTTACGAACTTGTCGACTGGGATAATTGAGACCTGAGGTAAATGATACATTATTAGAGAATTACACTTTATTTTAATTAAAGTTAACCACATGTAGAAAGACGTGCAACACATATTAGGATTTAGGGCAAAATTTGTAATGGGGTTTTGGAACACATATATTATGTTTTGAGACTTTAATTTGGGAGTGCAATTTGATACGAACATAAATGATTGAACGAAGATGAATATGCCAAGGATTACAATCAGAAATTGTAAATGCACTTATGGCACAAGGTTAGGTTGCATTAGTGGCGGAAGTCTTCCCAGACCCGACCGACATATCCAGTAGCCACTAATGCTGAACCTAATGTGAGTGGCCTAGGTGAAAAATTAAAAACATGTAATGGTGCTAAGACACGAGGTTAAGTCAACTTGTGGTAGAAATCTGCCTGGACCCGCCCGACAGATCTAGCGTCCACAAGTGCAGGCTTAATGTAAGAGGTCTAGTGCTTAAATATATGTATACATATATATTTATATATATATATATATATAACAAGATATGAATAAATGGCAATAATGGTAATTAAATGTCTAACTCAGAAAATAAGAAAAGAAGGGATGTAATGAACTGAGTTAGCGTGATACGAAGGAAAAGTGATGTATTTCCCTAAATGACCTATTTTTAAGAACGTGGTTGCGTGTAAGCCACAGTAACTAAAGTAAGAAGAGTAAAGAAATTACTTGTTACCATGGATTTAGATGGGAATACATTATGAAAATAATTCACTGATTCCTTCTATCAAACTAATAAGGTGCATGAAGTGTTTTCCTTAATTAAAATAAGGAATATATTATAGTGAATGAAGAATACTGGAATACAACAATAAAAGAAAATGGTTTAAAAAGGGGGATGATATTCAACAATTATAAATAAATAACATAAATGAAAATGTTGTATAATAGGTAGACTTGTCCTAGGGACAAGTGGGGACTATAACTTTGGTTATAATAAATTAATAGGGAAATTGGATAACTGGTGAAATGAGTTAAGGGACACTTAATTGTAAATTAAGTAAGTAGTAAATGGGGAAAGCCAGAAACCAGTTAAGAAAAGGAGGAAATATATGAAATATAAGAAGTTGTACTTAATTATAAATTAAGTAATTTGTAAACTTGAAAGTCTGAAACCCATTGATAAGAATGTTTAGGCTTGTCCTAGGGACAAGAGGAAATTATACCATAGGTTATAATAAACGAGTGGAGAAACTTATTAATGGGCCTTAATTAATAGAACTAAATTAATAAGTAAACAACAATAAGTTGTATTGACAATGTAAAATGGAATTAAGATTAAATGAAAAAGGATGAGGAAAACTTATGAAATAAAATAAGTTATATTTAATCATAAATGGTAAGTGACATGTTAATTAGAAAACATGTGAATTCGATATACTTAATTACATATTAAGTAAAACATGTTATTGTAACGATGAAATCAACAAGAAGGCAAAAAGGGTTGTGGGTTACAGACCTTGGGCCACAAACTAGAGAATAACATGTTGTAGGCTTATTAATAAACTTAAATGGATTAAGTTGTATGACTGAAATTAATAAGCAAGAGAAACTTGGTAATTTGAATAAGAATTCAATATGAATTAGAATAACCAAGTTAATTGGAAACCTGATGAGGTGAGCCAAGCGCGTAAAAGAATGTTTAGACATAGAGTCTAACAACATATTAAATTGAGGTGCTTAGACCAGTCCGTACGGTTGAGTGTGAATAACCCAACAGGGTAGATCATCAAGGTGTTATAAGGCACAAGGGGAGTGCACATTCATTTGATTGTTCTGACGGCTCCAAAGGACTGGAATGTGAAGCACATGACTTCCTGAGGTACGTAAGGTACTTCTAGTAGTCCTCTGTGCGGTGACAGATGTCTTAGGCTGTGCTCGCAGAGGTTGGGTCTGCGCGTAACTACTAGGTGGGTGGGCCTTGACTGCAGATGTAGTTATGCAGTCAGAATACTATGACACTGTGACACCAGGGTGGTTCGGCGGTTGCCTCACGAGGAGGCAGAGGGTCACGACCTATAAGGATATTAGACCGTTAGATACCCGTCGTTGACAGCTAGTGGGATGCGAAAAAGACTAGAGCTAAACCCAAGATACCATTTTACTCTTCACTATCGGGGTAAGGGGTTGAGGGGAGACGCCAAATGGATGTTTAGATTGTGTGTTGTTAGGGGCATGTCGCTTAGCTCTTGTAGTCTTTACTAGTTGAGGGAAGGGCCTACGTGGGGCTATAGCCGCCGTGAAAACAGACCCTAGGAACATCTGTATAGGCTCTTAAAGATGGGCCCATACAGATATGGAAAAGCTCCCGACCAAGTTTCCTGTTTCTTTTATCGCCCTGCCATGGAACTCGGTGCACATTAGAGAACGTGCGATTGAGGCATCGAGCTACAATTGAAGATACATATGGTGGACACTCTAGATACATGCATGTCGGCTCTGGGTGGTGTATCATAGACTTGAGGCATTACTCCGGTATGAATTCTGATTTGAACAAAGGTGGCAGTCCGTACGTGCACGTAGTATAGTAATGAGAGATATATGCGGAATGAAGTATTGTTATCTGTACGTCACTACGGCGTAGGATGAGGGTTGCGTATATTTCGACAGTGTTATGGTGGAGATCGGGCGAGTGGGGTACTATGGGTTGTACCTCAATATTGGGGTAGCTACATATATAATGTATTAGGTTAATCCACTAGGAAGTAAATGGGTGTGACGTGTGTGTAAGCCTTGAGTGTTGTTAACCCAAGTAACATGATAAATAAGAAAATATGATTGAACGGTATATGCAGGATTATCCGAAGTGTATAGTTTGAATCCAGTCACTAGAACTTGTGTTCTGACCCCCGCCTCATAACTTACTCGCATGTTAGATTTGTGGTAGGGACATGATAACGTTGGATACTGGTTAGGCAGTGTTATTAATACAGTAAGGGTATATTTTGATTATATTATATTTTATCCATTCCGATGTGAGATATTTTTTGAGCTCTGACATATTTTATGTCTCTTTCTTTTCTGCAGGATACTAGAGCAATTCAATCCGAGTTTCAATATATAGAAGTTTTTGAAAAAACATAGGGCTGTCGGAATTTGGGTTGTCACATCTGGTATCAGAGCTTAGGTTTAGGATTCCTATATAAATAGTGAGTGAATGTTTTTGTATTTTTAAATATATAAATATATTACATATATATACCTAGATCCATAGAGGAACCCACTAAATAGAAAGAGTATAATATGGTAAGAAATGGGATGCTTGTCTTGTACACTAAAGGAAAGAATACGGAAATTTGATACCCTTAGGAAGTTTGGTTGGGAAGTGTACGATATACTTTGTACGGAAGAAAAGTAAATCCCATATGATTAGTATTTTGGGTTAGTGGGTTTGGCAGTAAAACCTTATAGATTAGAAAAGCTTAAAAAAGAGAAAAACTAAATGGATTAGGAATATATATTGTTGAGATAATTGACCTTGGGGAGTGTATAGGAAAGCCTAGAAAAATTGGAAAGCCGCTTTGAGTCTAACCCCATTATTAACTTTTAAGAACTTGAAATTATAAAAGTTTTGGGAAAATGGTTTATGGTGTTTTCAACTTTTAATCTTAAAAGTCATAATTTTAAAATATGTAAAGAAGTACACATATTGATTTTTAAAGTAAAATGGGGTATATTTTGTAAATAGTGATTTCTTGCAAACTTTATCTAAAAGTAAAATTCTCTTAGTAAAAGTTGCAAATTATAGAGCATGTATAGCTCGCTAGTTTTCTTGTTACATTTTATAGAAGAATTTTTTAATAAAGAAAGATTTGAAATCTCTATTCTTATGACAACCGTTTTTTATAAATTATTTTAAGATAATTTTGTGGGTGGACAAAATAAGTAGTAGAAAATAACAATAGAGTGGATGTTGGCACCTTGTAGTAAGAGACTAAACCGACCTTATAGGTAAGAATAAGTCATAAACACGATGGAGAAAATAGTTGTCCGTATATACTCCAGTTTTTTTATTTGAAAAAAATGATGATTTATGTTTTTAAGATGACATGTTTTTAGGGTTTGGCAAAAGTAATCTTTTATGAGCAAAATGAAATTTTGACACATTTCAATTTATGGAAGAAAATTTAAATGAAAAAAATGGGCCAAACCGTGTTTTGAGGCTAAAAAAGTATGGAGTAGGTAAGGATTAGTGCCTAGGAAAGACGGGAAAAGTTTTGAGGCAATAAAGTAAATAGCGAGAATTAACTTGGAACAATAGTGAGTTCCTGTAAATGTGTAAGCATTAAATAGCCCAGGGTGTTGCTTGGAATTATCATCAGTACACAGCTAGGACTGGTGGCGACTACTAGATAGAAAAGGGGCAAGTAAATGTTTATACCCTGTTACTAATATTTAGGTTAGGGGTAAAACTCGTTACTACATTTCGTTTGGGATTGTACTATTATATTGTTCTTGTTGGGAAGTTAGGGTAACACCTGAACTTGTCATGGATCCCATGGTTTGGACTTTTTGATAGAAGGGGATATAGTACCGAGATTCTTGACCCTTAGTAGTAGCTGTGTAGGGTGCCTGTTCTCCTGTTTTAGTCGGAAGACTAGAAGCTTATTTAAATTTAAACCAAGATCAGATAATTAAATAAGCTAAGAAAAGAAAAAAGGTACAACTAAAAAGGAAACAGAAAATTCAGTAAAGCAACAAAAGTGCAAAATTATGAGAAAAGATGGATAAGAAAAAAAAATTCCAAGATAAGATGAAAAAGAAAATCAGTAACAAAAGAAAATTTTCTTATGTGGGCTTTGCTTTGATAGGAAACTAGGAGAATCTTTATAATAGTTTCATAAAATCCAAGTATGGTGGGAAAAAGGTATATAAAAGAAAAACGGAAGATGTGAAATTTTTCGTTTTCCACCTTTTTCAAACATAAGAAATCGAGTTTGGAAAATTAGATTTTTTTGAAATTAGAAAAATAAAGTTGGTTGGTAGGATTATGGATGCAACAATTGGATGAACTATACTCTTATTCAGTAAGAGTATAAGAAAATTTTGATGAAAAAGCATTTTGATTTTCAAAATATTGCATTCATGTAGAACTTCCAGTATATTTAGGCTGTGAGCATCATATTTTAAAAGGATTTTTGAAAAATTTGCATACATATAGGAGATACCGCTTAGGCATACATGCATTATTATGTTGTACTTAACTTTGCACAACTGCACAATTTGCAAAAACTAGATGCACACATGATGGATGTATATTATGCGAGGGGTTAATTGATTTTACCCTTATTAAATTTCGAGGGAGAAATTTCTTAAGGGTGGGAGAATGTAACACACCGTATTTTCAAGATAATAAAATAAGAATAACTTACTTAAATATTTAGAATTGAGTAAAACGGACTGTGCCGTTGCGTCCATCTCGAAATTATGGTCAAGATAGACACTAGTTTGCGTAAATCGGACACCGTATAAAGAAGTTATTAAGGTTTGAAGTTTGTATATGCACAGGAAGAATATATATATGTATATATATTAGATTTAGAAATTCTAAAATGGGCCTAGAAATTCGAAAATCGGTTCAAAATTCAAAATTTCAGAAGGCGGCAGATTTCCCGCCCAGGTGGGTCGACCCTTTCAAAGGTGGGTCGACACCACGGTCAACACCCTCAAGGGTGGGTCGATAACATGGTCAACCTCCTCAAAGGGGTGTCTATCCACCTACGGTAGATTTTGGCAGATTAGGGTTTTGTAATATTTTGACGATTCGGATTGCTTTTGGGCAAATCTAAGGGTCCTGGTTGCTCCATACTCCTATAAGTATGACCCTAGACCCAACCCTAAACCTCATAATTTGGCGGCTACGCTGGAGCTCTGCCATTACTCTCTCTCTCCTTAAATCTATTCTAAAAATTAAAATATTAGCCTAGGAAAATTGTGAATCCAGATCTGGAAGAGAGAATCAACATTAATAAGAAGATTATTGAATTGTGAAAGCAAGGTACGTTCCAGATCCAATCTATTCATATTCTTCCTATTTTCTTTCCCTTCTCTTTTAAGGAAAATAGGCAATCCACGATTATTAGGTTTCAAATCGAATTAAAGGGGAAAGGAAAACCATGGATGATAGAATGGATCAGATCCAAAATTTCGGGAAAGCATGAAAGGTGAGTGGGTTTAAAGTATACTTTTTGAATAATAGTATACTTATCGTTTGCCATTCCCCATTAACATACACAATGAACATATTGGAATATTTAATTTGATGGAATGAATTATTGTGCTGAAATGGATAATATGTTCATTTAGTTAATATGTTGAGATGTACATGAATACTGTTGTAAAGATCTATATTATGAACTTGTCAATTAGGATAATTGAGATCTTGGGTAAATGATACACTATTGGAGAATTACACTTTATTTTTAATAAAATTAATTACATGTAGAAAGACATGCGACACGTATTGGGATTTAGGGCATAATTTGTAATGGGATTTTGGAACATAACATATATTATGTTTTGAGACTTTAATTTGGGAGCGCAATTTGATATGGACATAAATGGATTGAATAAATATGAATATGCCTACGATTATAATCAGAAATTGTAACTGCACTTATGTCACGAGGTTATATTGCATTAGTGGCGGATGTCTGCCCGGACTTGACTGGCATATCTAGCAGCCGCTAATGTTAAACCTAATGTGAGAGGCCTAAGTGAAAAATTAAAAACATGTAATGGTGCTAAGACATGAGGTTAAGTCAACTTATGGTAGAATCCTGCCCGGACCCGCCCGGCAAATCCAGCATCCACAAGTGTAGGCTTAATGTGAGAGGTCTAGTGCTTATATATATTGTTGGATCTAGATTAACCCTAGAGGGGGGTGAATAGGGTTTATTACAAATTTTTGCAGAGTTATAATCTAATGGGATATTGAAATAACAATCAGATCACAGAATGCAGCAGACATAAAAATACAGAAAGTAAATGATACACAGAGATACCCAGCTTCGGTAAAATCCTGCCTACTGCTGCATTCCTAAGGTTTCTACTAGGTGATAAAACAAATCCTGCATACAAGACCATGTACACTCGCAAACCCTGCTCCTATTCTAACCCTACGCTCAAAACCCTGGACTGATCGATATCCCCTCGATCAGATTTACAGACTCTACTGATTACGACCCTGTAACCAGTAACCCTAGATTTACAGACTCTACTGGACTGCCAGTCAACACTCTGACTGGTTTCCTAGAATTTTACAGATCTTTAGAAACTGTTCTGATTCGTTTTACAAAAAATGATACAACCAAAAATTACAAAACAAAATATGAAACCCTAGTTCAAAAGATTAAAAGGAGGAGTTTTAAATATTAAAGGGTCATCCCCTTTTTCTCAAGACAATGCGCCGACCTCTTTTTGAATTGGTTCCACTCTTCTTTTTTGACCGGTCTCCTTTCTTTTTCTCTAGAGAAAATATATGGCGGCTGAATAAAAAATTATCCCTAACTAGGATTTGGTTCGATCCAAAATTAAATCGATTTCTTGATGAAGTCTTGTGTGGATTCAATGTCGAGTTGATTGAATTTATTGCTCTCTGATTTGGAATGGCTCTCTTTATCGATTTGAGAATCGGCGTTGAGGAATAGAGGATCGAAACCCTAAATTGAATTGTGAGTGATTTTCACTTTTCTGATTTGCTTTGATTGACTGTGGTTTTGATTTGAAATGTTGGGTTCGTTTTCCATGGCTGCCGATGATGAATTTGTGTAAATAAATATAGGGTTTTCAAACCCTTTGATTCTCTCTGATTCCGCGATAACGATTCGATCTGAAATTGCCCAGTTTCCCCTTTTGAAATTTTCGAATTAAAATGGAATTTTTTTTGCCTTGAGTACACATGAATTGCTTTCGAAAATTGTTTCTTGCCTTTACAATACTTTGTGCAATTACTGGAAATTTTGCTTGCTGAGAATGAATCTTGCTCCTGATTTGTTGCGTTGCAAATTTGATTGCTTATCTTCTGGAAAAGAGAATTTATACATCTGGCAACCTGCTTCGATTTCTTTCCTTCTTTCCAATGAAAGTTATTTGCCAAGCCAATTAAACCTTTGCCAGAAAATGTTTTCAAAACAGAATTGGTTTGTTACCTGTGTTGCCTTAAATGAATTCGGCCTTGATTGGTTCCCAAAAGAAAAACTGCATGATTTGTTCAGAAATGATGGTATAGTTTTTCCCATGCCAAGTTTGAAATGATGATTGACTTCTTGCCAAAAACATGCTTGTTGATCTCTTCGAATTTAATTGTGTGATCCATGCAATGTATCCAGATATGTTTTTATGAAATCTTTGATTTGTTTATTTACTAGTTTGTGATATAGCACTGCTCGACCACATTGGTTTCACACTTGACCTTGATTAAATCTTGATAACATGAATCTGCTGTATATGAATTATCACCTACTTGCTGAAATGAACATTTCTTGCTTCACTCAGTCTTGTACACTGCCATTTTGAAGTCCATTTTACCTTGCATGTAGTACTAACTGTACACTTGTTTTACCATACCAAATGTTGCATAATAAAAACTTGACTTGAACTTGTTGTGAACTTTGAATATTTCACCATGCTTTGTATACACCCATGTAAAAACTTCCATGTTTAAAAATGATCACCCTTGCGCCATACTTGCTGCTTGAAAACATGTTGAACCTGCTCTGTTTGTGAAGGTCTTTGCCATGCAGCACCTATGTGCACTGATTTGCTAGTGTTGTGCATATCATACCACTGTCTTGAGCATGCTTGAAATGGCTGCTTGCATATGAACTTGAACAATATGCTGCTGTACTCATTTAAAATTCGTGAACCCATTTGTGTTTACGTTGTTTTCTTTGCCCATTTATAGCTATTGACTTCTTCCTGCTTGACATGCATGTACACCATTTTGCATTTGAGCTTGACTGTTGTGATCCATGTACATGTTTCAGCTCCATATGTTTGTTGATGATTTCATTGGTTTCATGTTTGCTTTGATCCTTTGAGCTACCATGACTTTGTTTTCATGTGCACTGAGTCGAGAAGGTCCATGTGGCTACTCCTCAGTGGCACACTGAATTGGCGTGGCAGTGCACATGTGTATATATATACACATGTGTATATATATACACATGTGTATATGCAGCCATTCAGAAAATTTCTTGTACCTGTACATATACAAACTGTCCGCCTATACACAGATGAATCAGATCAAGTCATGAAAAATGATGAGAAACACACCAGAAAATTGAGGCAAATAAAATTTTAAAAAATAAATTTATATTCGCTTGTATTTGTTTTATTCCTGTTGCAGTGTACTGTTAGTGTTTCTATTTTATTTGACAGATATGCAGAAGATGACCGGACTGACAGTGAAGAATACTGTGAAGACAGAAGATAAAGAACTGAAGACTAAGAGACAGTGTATCAGTGAATATATATGGATATGACAATGAAAAAAGAGTGATTGTATATATATGAGATGTATAGACAGAGTGTTATAGTGAGGAGCTGTGTAACAACAGAATTGTACTGTGATGTGTAATAAACAAATTTGTTTGAAATAAAATATTTTTTTATTGTTGTCAAACAAACTTGTCTATCGTATTCAGTTTATTTGCAAGTACAATCTCATGTGTAATCGTATATGAATTGTGAATATCAGTAAATATAAGAGAAATGTATAAACAGTGGAGTTTATAAATTTGTACTGTTTTGATAGTGAAATAAAATATTATATTTAAATAAAATACTGTGTGAATATTTAAATTTCTGTACAGTCGTATTTTATTTAAATATGAATATTATATTCCAGTCTGTGATGTATAATAACAGTACAGTATCAAACACATTAAAATAATATTTATTTGGTTGTTATCATCAAACAAAAATCATATAATTGTGTATACAACGCCGTTATATACAACAATCTCCCCCTTTTGATGATGACAAACAAATAAAAGATTTTGTATACAATAAATGTGTTTAACAGTGAAAAATGAACTCCCCCTATTCATTAGCTCCCCCTGCAACAGAAAGCACCCCCTATAACTGTGCTTGAGTGAAATTAACTGAATAATAATGAATTTTCAAAATTAAGAATATTTATCAAATATTCACTCATAAATCAAAATCAAAATCCATTCTCCCCCTTTTGTTATCATCAAAAGGATTCAGAATTTGAAATACAGATGAAAAGGGACGAATAAATATAATATCAGCATAAGAGGAAGACCAGTCATCATAAATTTCAATCAGTCAAACAAAAATCATAATAAACTGAGAACTGTTGGCATATTTCACATTGTAGAAAATGACGGATTTGCGATGAATTTTATATATTATGGAGAGAGTTTCAAAATCATATATTTTCAATTATTTTCCAGAAGATTTTTATAAAAAATAAAGCACAAAATACAGTGATGGATTTGGACTATAATTATAAATTCAACTTAAGTGACAAAATCAGATAGTCTCAAATCCCATTAGCTATCAATCAACAAATCATAATACTTCATAAGATATTAACACATTTCACAGATTAGAACATGGATTGATAGGCTGGTTTTTATAAACACCAAGGAGGATTTCAGTTTAATTTCAATTTAGCATTTTTATTTATTTATTTATTTATTTAAGAGCACACTGACCACACATAACCAGAGCTTGGATTTTTAAATGATGTCAGTCGCAGCTTAAATTATAAGTTGTCTTATAACCATGCATGACCAGAGCTTGGATTTTTAAATGAGGTTAGAGACACACTTATGTATTAATTATATTTATTATTTTCAACTTTAAAAGGAAAAACTCCTCGTCACATAAAACCAATATGAATGAAGGAAAAGTGGAAGGTACAGAAATGGACTCTGAAATAAATTTCTAAATTAATTATATTATGAAATATGATCAATTGTACCGAGATCATTGAAAATTTCAATTGTCACTAATTCTGAAAAATAACATAACCACAATTCCATCACAAATATTTTCACTGTTAAAAAAAAATAACTCTCCACATTAATATAAAATCATAACGGATAGCAGAAGGATGATAGGTAATGAAGATGGTCATGAACTAATTGCCAGTTCAAAAATATTATAATAAATATTCAACCATTATATAAAGTGTAACGACCCGTATTCTACGCATCATGGGATCGTAGAATATTTCTTTCTTTCACATACGAAGTCGTATGGTCATGTAACTTTGGGAGACGATTATTGGGGTCATTTCCCATGTTCATGATTTTTGTCGATTTTTAAATGACCGTTTTGCCCCTAGTTGGTACTGTTTTGGCCATAACTTTTGACTAGAAAGGAATTTTGACTTGAAACGACTTCCATTGGATTCGAATGATGGTTTCTCTTTCCGTAGAGTGGTTACAATAGCCAAACGGACTTACCGTTTGGGAGATATGGCTGAATTAAGGTTTAAAGGGTTATTTTCAGCTAATTGGGCTTAACCGGGTGATTAGCAACTAGGCCCAATGGGGGATTTCGGGTTTAGAGGTATTTGAGGGCTGCTAGGGTTTAGAAAACGATTCTTCATTCATTTTCCAGCCGCCACAAACCTCCTTTGAGCTCTAGCCATGGCCTCCAACACCCAAATCACCTTCTAATCACTTCCTAATCAAGTTTTGGCCTAATCTACATCAAATCAAGGAAGATCTTCACCAAATCAGCGAGAGAGCTGGTGGAACACGTAGGGATTGGATCCAAATCAGAGGACATTTCAGATCTATGGTTTAATTTGTGGCAAAGGTGAGTGATTTGCATAGTTCCTCACTAATTACGGCTAATTATGGTAATTAGCGAAGATTAGCGAAATTATGGCTCAGAAAAATCTATAAAAATTCCTAAAATTCTAAAACATCATTTTATGCCTCTGATATGAATTTGGGTTAATTTCGACTAATTTTGCAAATCCCAGAATTTGGGGGATTAAGGGGTAATTAGTGATAATTAGCGAATTTATGCATGTTAAAAATCTGGAAAAATGTTCAGAAATTCTGAAATATTGTTTTAGACCTCTGTTAGAAGTTTGGTTCAATTTGGTTAAGATTTGCTAACCTTATTGTTAGATTTGCTTAAGTATGCTTAAGGGAAAATATGGGGTATTGGCTATGTTTGATCCATTTTACATGCTATGATTTATGTTTTGGTGTTTGTGGTCGATACTATATGTTGCTATGACTGTATGGTATGCTTTGTGATTGTTTAGAAGTGTTAGTTTGGTCAAAAACGCCGTCGAATGGCGAAAAACAGTCGCTGGAACGAAGTGCAGGAAATACCCCGAACCGGATCGCCCCTACCCCATGCGAACCGATCCGATTGAAGCTCGCGCCACGAGACGTCCCGATCCGCTCCACTTCGAAGGTCACGATCCGACCTGACGTCACGAGCCACTCCAGGCTCGACCGATGCCACGAATGGATGAAGCACGATCCGATGATGGCGATCCGACCATTCGCGAAGGAGGACTGCGAACCGAACCGAAGGGGGATGGTGACCACGAGTGCATCGCGACCCGACCCGATACAGCAGGCGCGATCCTAATGAGCTGACGAATGGTGCGACCCGACCCGAGCTGACGTAACAGGCACGACCCGATCCGAGCGAAGGCAATGACCACGATCCGCGAGTCGAGCTGATGCGAGGGGGCGAGTCACGAACCGAACCAGGAGGTTGCGAACTGAATGAAGACCGATCCGGAGGAGATGCTGAGCAAAACCCGAGATGCAAAGGTAGTCCAAATGGAAGTTAGAGCTCAGGATCCCGGACCCAGTTGGGAACCAATGAGTTCACTTCATGGTTGGGCTTTGCTGCGGGACGTGTGCAAAGGGGTTGTCGGTATTCATAACTTTGGTCCACCACTGAGAGATGGATAGTGGGCTGGTAGTGATAGTTATACGGGATTGGATTCCGTCATGGCCCAAAGGATTAGAGGACCAAGGTAGTGGGTATCGTATGCTTTACGCACTGAGTGAGAGATGTGAGGATACTTGCTATGTTTGATTGTTTGACACCACTATGACATGCACACCCCCACCCCCGTTATCTTTACACCATTTGAAAGGGCACCTTAGAGCGTTGTACAGTATGTAGTGCTAACTCTTTGGTTGCAGGTCCAGGTTCAGGTATGATTGGATTATACCTGTTATTATTCTGTTTAGATGCTTATCGCTCATACCAGGCTTTATGTCTGACCCAGAGTTTTATGTCTCCTCTTATTACTCTGGGTGCTCACACGAGCAGACTAGAGACAGGTTATGGTTAGCTGGTGATGCGCGAGTAGCTGATTCGGAGGCGAGAAGGAGGCTTCCACGTATGATATATAGATATTCTCCCTGTGTCGTTGGTGATCTCTACTTGGGCATTAGTAGTGTACCTCCTTTATCTTGCTTTTGTTTTGAGACAGTTTGAAAAGTTGTAATAAGCTATATTTTGGATTTCCGCTGCTATGATGCTCAGTTCTGGTTTTAGCTTATGCACTGTTTCTTCTGTTTTATGTCAAGTATGTTATTATTATATTTTGTTCTATGCGCTGTGAGACATATTACAGGTTCCTTGATTAGTTCATTCTCTTCTTTCTTTTTCTTCTGGCGACCCGTTCCGTGCTAACTGGACATGTGTACAGCGCACTTTTGGAGTAAATGTCGGTTGGTGCGGGGCGGGCCGTCACACTTGGTATCAGAGCTCTAGGTTGCGTAGTTAACCTAGGGAAAGACACTAGGGAGAGATAGTATGTATATGAGAGCGCGTATTTGTGATTACTTTGGTTTTTAAAAGCTATATATATATATATATATACTATTGGTAGTATGAGAATGAAGTTGTACTGCACTAGCACCACTATGGGGTCGTTAATCGTTTCCCCTTTTACAGATTAACGATGAGCCGATATCCTAGAGGTGCTGGTAGAGGGACCAACCAAGGGAATGCTCCTGACATGAGGACAATGTTCACTAACTTCATGAGAGACATGCTTAGAGATGTTCAGGGAGCAGTTCCCAATCCCGGAAATGGTGGTGGTCCAGTAGTGCAGGCGCCTAGGGTCGATTTCGCCAAGTTGTGCAAGGATTACACTAACCTTGGTGGGAAGCCGTTCCACGGAACGGAGTCGGCCACAGATGTTCAGGATTGGTTGGATAGCTGTGATCGTATCTTCGACGACTTGGGTCTTGAGGATGCGATGAAGAGAAGGCTAGCGTCTCGTCAGCTGCAAGGGCGAGCGATGAATTGGTGGAATGCCATTAGAACAGCTACTCCAGAAGATCAAGTTACTTGGAATCAGTTTAAGACTCGCTTTTGTGATAAGTTTATTCCAGCTGCTCATAAATCGGAACTGTTCAGGAAGTTCTTGGAGCTTAAGCAGAACGGTAGAGCAGTCTCGGGGTATATCGCTGAATTCGACACTTTATCGAAATATGGATGGTCCCTTATCGATACAGTCGAAAAGAAGAACGAGAAGTTCATAACAGGCTTGGATGGATACTTGGGGGAAAGACTTATAAACCATATCGATGAGACGTTCGAGTCTATTGTAGGAAAGGCATTAAGGTCAGAGAGCCTTTTCCCTAAGTCGAAGGCCGAAGTTGCTACGGCATCTGCAGAGGAGCCAAAGCCGCAAGCAGGCGGTGAAGGCAAGAAGAATTCTCAGAACAAGAGGAAGCAGAACCCAACCAAAGATGGTCAGGATAAGAAAAATAAGAAAGATGGCGAATGCTTTAGTTGTGGCAAGAAGGGCCATTATGCCAGAGATTGTCGAGAAAAGCCTGGGGAAAGGAAGTGCTTTAACTGCGGCCAGGCGGGACATCACAAGGATGATTGCCCACAACCTCCTAGGGAGAAACAGACTGTGAAAGTGTATGCTATCAACGCTGTTCCTTCTTCGTCAAATGCCCCAACTGCGGCACAGAAGGAAAAAGGTGTCGTTATTCGAGGTATGCTTTCTATTTAAGATGTTTTGATCGGGTTTTGTTTGACAAAACCTGAGTTAGTCGATAGACCTTTAGTAGTGACGAACCCGATTGGTGGTTCGACTAGTTTTGGCACGATTTGTTAATGTGGTCTTATCGAGTCATGGATGTATGTTTCCTTGTGATTGCTTTGTTTTGGGCTTTACTGGGTTTAGCATTATTTTGGGGAGTCGATCTACCCCAAAGGAATAGGGTGGTATTAGGTACCTACCTAGTGATGGCGATAGTAACTGGAGTTAAGGAAGCCAAGAGGTTATCGTTGCAGTAAGTTCTAGTTGTCTCTGGGAGGCAAATGAGTACTCCAGTGCTAGATTGTTTTGCTAGTATCACCTCATGTGGTTTATCCGAACTCGGAGGAGATGTTCCTTGGGTGCTTGTCTGATATTGGTTTAGGCCTTTGGGGCTTGTGCTTGGGGAATGTCGATTTCGACTAAGATGGGTTGCGTGAGGGGTAAATAGTTGTTGTGATTTTTCATTGGATGATATCTTGGTTCACTCGAGGAGTGACGGGCAGATGGAACATGATAAGACTGTTCAATGGTATAGACTGCCCAGAGTTAGACTCTATTGGGTTATGAGATTGCTCGAGTGGGACTCGAGAAAGATGCAAAGTAATGGATTAGTTAGGACCCTATGTTGATGTTCTTTTTGAAAGAATAGGATGTGTTCGTTGATCATGGAAGATGCAACGAAGATTAGGACGATTCAAGTTAGACTTGAACTCGTAAAAGAAAAATGGGGCGAGTTCGTTAGTCATGGTGATATAACGAATATGGAAATACTTCACATTAGATTTGAAGTATGTTTGGAACATTGTGGGAAGCTCGTTGATCTTGGAGATTCAGCGAACATAGGAGAGTTTCACGTTGGACTTGGACTCGTAGGTAGAGTACCTAGATTCACTAGGTGGGTCTTGTTTACCTTTGGAAGGTGAATGTACGTTGGACGTGCAGTACGAGATTCATTGGATGAGTCTAGTTTATCTCTGGGAGATTGACTCGAGTTAGACTCGAGAAGGCTGCAAGGAATTGGATTCAGCTCGAGTTGGACTCGAGAGGGCAGCAAGATAATGGATAGACTTGGGTTGGACTCAAGTATTTTAGGAGGACTATAAGCAGGGGTATCTGGGGACGCCCGTTACCTTGGATCCGTTGGACGTGATCTAGTTATCCTTGGAGGATAAACGTACGTTGGACGTACGGTAGTCCAATTGGAGGCTGGGCTTCCATTAGTTTAGTTATCCTTGGAGGATAAACGTACGTTGGACGTACGGTAGACCGAAGGGAGGCGGGGCTTCCATTGGCCTGGGATTGGTTGGACCAGTCAAGTAGGCATCGGTGTATGGAGGCTGGGCTTCCATTAGTTATTGATGTTGGTTGGACCAGACAGACTGAAATCGACATATTGGGATTGGTTAGACCAATCATGTAGGTGTCGATGTGTTTATGACTTTAGCAGGTGATAGATAGGATTTGTTTGATGGATGTTATGGTTGCTATGTTGTTCCTATTTTTCTTCCCTTGAGTAGACTATCACCTGTAGGGTTCCAACGATGGGGAACAAAGTGATTGTAGTAGGACTGAGCCAGTGCAGTAGAGTCGTCATGACTCGAGGGGCAAAGTGGACATAGTAAAGGATTAGTAAGGCTATGAGCCAGTGCAGTGGAGTTGTTATGACGTCATGGGGCAGAGTGGACATAGCAAAGGACTAGTGACTATGGATCAGTGCAGTGGAGTCGCCATGACTCCATGGGGCAGAGTGATCATAGTAAAGGATTTGGGTGTAGTACTAGTTGCATTGAGTAGGAGACATGCCAGTTTAGGGGTTCTGTTTCTAGGATGGAAGCAACTAGAGTATGTCATAGGATATGATTTCAGACCCAAGACTGAATTGGATTCAGAAACGCTAGTAAGCTTGACGATTAGATCGATTTTGATTGAGTGGATTGTTTCCAGTTAGAAGGACGATCCTAATCTATTGGGAACCATCTCTATGGTAGAGATGGGTATGGATGGAAAGAGAATGATCAGGTAAGGATTTGATCGAGAAGGGTGGCTTTGAAAGAATAAGGGACTAGTTGTACCCAACGTAGATGGACTGAGAGGTGAAGTGCTTAGAGCATATCATCACTCGAAATTGACTATACATCCCAGTGGTAACAAGATGTATTGAGACATAGAGCAGATATACTACTGGAAAGGGATAAAGATAGGCAGAAGGTTTATCTCGATAAGAGACGAAGAGATTTGGAATTCTTCGTTAACGACTTGGTGTTCGTCGAGATCTCTCCATAGAGAATGTGATTCGGATTGGTTGGAGAGGTAGGTTAGCACCAAGATTTGTTGGCCCATTCCCTGTTCTTGAACTAGTCGGGAATTTGGCATATAGAGTTGGCTTACCAGAGAAAATGGCGGGAGTTCACAATGTGTTTCATGTTTCCCAACTAAGGAAGTTTGTTCACGACTCAAATGTGACTATTTCACCTGATCAGTTGGATGATATCGAAGTTGAACCCGAGGCGGTTGGGAACCGCAAGTCTATGCGTATTGTTGGGAACGATATGAAGCAGCTTCGAAGGAAGGCGGTGAAACTAGTCAAAGTCCAGTGGGGTGAGAATGGAAAAAGACTGTACTTGGGAAACAGAGGAGGATATAAGGAAGAAGTATCCAGAACTCTTTGCCTAGTAGGGTTTTGGTAGTGATAGTTCCTTCCCTTGTTAGTAAACTGCATGCTAGGATAGACTTGTTTTGCATGTTGATTGTTGTTTATGGTTGATAGGCATGCGGGACCCTTTGTGTGTTCTGGTTAGGGAATTTCGGGGGCGAAATTTCTTAAGGGGGGAAGAGTGTAACGGCCCGTATTCTACGCATCATGGGATCGTAGAATATTTATTTCTTTCACATACGAAGTCGTATGGTCATGTAACTTTGGGAGACGATTATTGGGGTCATTTCCCATGTTCATGATTTTTGTCGATTTTTAAATGACCGTTTTGCCCCTAGTTGGTACTGTTTTGGCCATAACTTTTGACTGGAAAGGAATTTTGTCCTGAAACCACTTCCATTGGATTCGAATGATGGTTTCTCTTTCCGTAGAGTGGTTACAATAGCCAAACGGACTTACCGTTTGGGAGATATGGCTGAATTAAGGTTTAAAGGGTTATTTTCAGCTAATTGGGCTTAACCGGGTGATTAGCAACTAGGCCCAATGGGGGATTTCGGGTTTAGAGATATTTGAGGGCTGCTAGGGTTTAGAAAACAATTCTTCATTCATTTTCCAGCCGTCACAAACCTCCTTTGAGCTCTAGCCATGGCCTCCAACACCCAAATCACCTTCTAATCACTTCCTAATCAAGTTTTGGCCTAATCTACATCAAATCAAGGAAGATCTTCACCAAATCAGCGAGAGAGCTGCTGGAACACGTAGGGATTGGATCCAAATCAGAGTACATTTCAGATCTATAGTTTAATTTGTGGCAAAGGTGAGTGATTTGCATAGTTCCTCACTAATTACGGCTAATTATGGTAATTAGCGAAGATTAGCGAAATTATGGCTCAGAAAAATCTAGAAAAATTCCTAAAATTCTAAAACATCATTTTATGCCTCTGATATGAATTTGGGTTAATTTCGACTAATTTTGCAAATCCCGGAATTTGGGGGATTAAGGGGTAATTAGTGATAATTAGCGAATTTATGCATGTTAAAAATCTGGAAAAATGTTCAGAAATTCTGAAATATTGTTTTAGACCTCTGTTAGAAGTTTGGTTCAATTTGGTTAAGATTTGCTAACCTTATTGTTAGATTTGCTTAAGTATGCTTAAGGGAAAATATGGGGTATTGGCTATGTTTGATCCATTTTACATGCTATGATTTATGTTTTGGTGTTTGTGGTCGATACTATATGTTGCTATGACTGTATGGTATGCTTTGTGATTGTTTAGAAGTGTTAGTTTGGTCAAAAACGCCGTCGAATGGCGAAAAACAGTCGCTGGAACGAAGTGCAGGAAATACCCCGAACCGGATCGCCCCTACCCCATGCGAACCGATCCGATTGAAGCTCGCGCCACGAGACGACCCGATCCGCTCCACTTCGAAGGTCACGATCCGACCTGACGTCACGAGCCACTCCAAGCTCGACCGATGCCACGAATGGGTGAAGCACGATCCGATGATGGCGATCCGACCATTCGCGAAGGAGGACTGCGAACCGAACCGAAGGGGGATGGTGACCACGAGTGCATCGCGACCCGACCCGATGCAGCAGGCGCGATCCTAATGAGCTGACGAATGGTGCGATCCGACCCGAGCTGACGTAACAGGCACGACTCGATCCGAGCGAAGGCAATGACCACGATCCGCGAGTCGAGCTGATGCGAGGGGGCGAGTCACGAACCGAACCAGGAGGTTGCGAACTGAATGAAGACCGATCCGGAGGAGATGCTGACCAAAACCCGAGATGCAAAAGTAGTCCAAATGGAAGTTAGAGCTCAGGATCCCGGACCCAGTTGGGAACCAATGAGTTCACTTCATGGTTGGGCTTTGCTGCGGGACGTGTGCAAAGGGGTTGTCGGTATTCATAACTTTGGTCCATCACTGAGAGATGGATAGTGGGCTGGTAGTGATAGTTATACGGGATTGGATTCCGTCATGGCCCAAAGGATTAGAGGACCAAGGTAGTGGGTATCGTATGCTTTACGCACTGAGTGAGAGATGTGAGGATGCTTGCTATGTTTGATTGTTTGACACCACTATGACATGCACACCCCCACCCCCGTTATCTTTACACCATTTGAAAGGGCACCTTAGAGCGTTGTACAGTATGTAGTGCTAACTCTTTGGTTGCAGGTCCAGGTTCAGGTATGATTGGATTATACCTATTATTATTCTGTTTAGATGCTTATCGCTTATACCAGGCTTTATGTCTGACCCAGAGTTTTATGTCTCCTCTTATTACTCTGGGTGCTCACACGAGCAGACTAGAGACAGGTTATGGTTAGCTGGTGATGCGCGAGTAGTTGATTCGGAGGCGAGCAGGAGGCTTCCACGTATGATATATAGATATTCTCCCTGTGTCGTTGGTGGTCTCTACTTGGGCATTAGTAGTGTACCTCCTTTATCTTGCTTTTGTTTTGAGACAGTTTGAAAAGTTGTAATAAGCTATATTTTGGATTTCCGCTGCTATGATGCTCAGTTCTGGTTTTAGCTTATGCACTGTCTCTTCTGTTTTATGTCAAGTATGTTATTATTATATTTTGTTCTATGCGCTGTGAGACATATTACAGGTTCCTTGATTAGTTCATTCTCTTCTTTCTTTTTCTTCTGGCGACCCGTTCCGTGCTAACTGGACATGTGTACAACGCACTTTTGGAGTAAATGTCGGTTGGTGCGGGGCGGGCCGTCACACTAATACAATCTCCTCTTGTTGTGAAATATAATGCAGTCACAATTCATCACAATTTCAAAATCTGGTAATTGTTTTGATGAATTATAAATACAATTGAATTCGGATATTGATTTAAATTTCTGAATGAATAATCAATAAATAATTTTAAAATTGAAAGTCAATTACAAGAGGAATTATACAGATTTATACAAGAAAAAAATGTGTATGGTGTCTATACAAGGTGGAAATTCAAAACAGATGGATGAAAAAGCTGATACCAATTGTAGTCTCCTTTATTGAGGAATTTATTCACACCGTAGATATCTCAGACTAAAGAAATTTCAAACACAAAGCCCAAACAGACAAGATTACAAATTTGGCACAATTATCAGAGCAGCAGTCAGATTAAAGCAGGCAGTTATTTGAAAACAGTATCAGAGCAGCACAGCAGAAACAGTTTCAAATTAGACTTGTTAAGATGTTGGTCACACAAGATGATTCATGGTCCAAGATTAGAAATACTGTTTATTTGAAATCATTTGAGGAATATAAAGAACTCTAGATTTAATGAATCGATCACACCAAATTATTAGTTTCACATTCAAGATATGTGTGCGATTCAGTAAACCAATAATTTCAAATGATTTTAAACAAACAGATATTCAAACCAAATAATCATGGAATAACAGTAAGTTTTACGACCATATTTTCAAAGATATTTTCGCAAGCAATTTTCTGACAAGTATACAAGAAATTTTAGATCATTTACATCAGGCTTAAGAGATATTCATGATCCTAACAATTTAAAATAGTTTATTTGAAATCGCTTGAGTCAATGTTAAGTTTTGAGATACAATGAATCAGACACGCAAGATTGATAATTTCAACTTTAGGCGGTGTGGGATATTCAAAATATCTAGAATCTCAGATGATTTCAAACAAAACTAATTTCAATCATAATAATCATGAATAACGATGAATTTCAAGATGTATCACTGATTCAAGACAATTTAACATATTCAAGCCAATCAGAAAATTTCTGAAATTATCACAACTGATAAATAACTAAGTGTACTGTAATGAGTATAATATTTTAAGCGTTTCCAAAATGAATTGGAAGAAACTCAAAAACATCTAAGTTGTGTGAAATTCCATTTAATTATCAGATCTTCAAAAATTTAGAATTCAAATTAACAGTGTTCAAGATATGACAAGAATACATCAACACTGTTATGAATTCAGAAATCAGAAAACTAAACTTCATAACAGTTGCAGATATATACAAGTTCAAATTTAGGATATGGAAAAGATTAACACGTGATGATTTTATACAAATAAAGCAAATTTATAGAAAACCATGAATTCTGCAACTGGAAGTTTAAGAAGTACAGTCAAAGAAGAATATGGCAGTGTCAAATCAAAAACAAAAAAACAGAATAGGATAAAGGAAGGAATAAACACAGAAAATAAAAAAAACAAAGAGAATATACAAAGGTGAGTTTAGAGATCATACCAGAATCCAATGTAAAGTAGAATCTCTAACTCGATAGATCTTGGCCAAGGAACTGTAAAGAATACAGAAAAAATAGAACAGATTGAAATTAACCTCTTTTCAGCATAGCAATTCCTCACCCTTCACCGGTACCTAGCAGTTGAGTGAATCAAGTGGTCTAACAAAATTTGTAAAACCACTCAGAAATATATTTACCACTTTTGGTACCCAAACCTGATTGTATAACAAACCATCAGAATTAACCTTTGTACCCTTAGGAACCCAAATCTGTTTAAACTTAACGAAGCCCGTTTTATTTCCTTTTAGGTTCAAAGAATGTTTAAATGGTTTATTATTGAACAAATTCACATTTTTCTTTTGATTCAAAAATCCTTTGGAATTATCAAAGTTCAAATTATCAAAACAATTATTTCCAAAGCAGTTTGAGGGACTTTTCAAATCATTTTAATTTCATTTTTCAAAAACATTATTTTTTCCAAAGCCGAGTCCACTTTTATTTCCAGATGAAAATTGATTTTTTAACAACATATTCAGAGATTTTTCAGCGTTAAATTTTTTGCCAAATTTGTTTCAAGTTGTTGAATTCTAGTTTTAAGATCACTATTTTCTTTCACTAAATCCGAACAACGATTTTCAGTGATCTTATATCTTTCAAAATCATATTTCAAAACCAATTTTTCATATTTAAGCAAATTAATTTTTGTTTGGGACTCAGCAATCTCAAATTCAAAATGTTTTCGATTTTCAGACTCAAATTTCTTGAATCTTTCAATCTCATTTTCAATGTCTTCTAAAATCAAATTTGATTTCAAGAAATTCTCCTTTTCAGTAATTTCAAATTTGGAATTTATATCTGTTTTGAAATTTTCAAGTTCCTTTTGCAGAAGGTTATTCAAATTTGACAACTCAATCTTGTTCTCATTTAAGATCAGAATTTCATTTTCAAACTTTTGAATATTTTTATTGAGATGAACAAGATTGGTTTTCAATTTCAAACAATTTTTGCAAACTGAATTTGAAGAATTTTTAACAAATTCAAGTTGTGATTCCAAATCATCAATTTTGCTAGTCATCTAAAAATTCTTTGATTTTAGAGATTTATTTTTAGATTGGGGTTTATCAACAGACTTAGTTAGATCAGCACAAAAATAAACCAGATTTTCATAAGAGTAATTTTCTACTTCATTGTCTGTTGAGTCTCCATCGGTTGATCCATCTGAATTATCATCTGTAAGTCCTGTTAAGCAAAATTCTGAAACTGAGTTGATATTCTAGGGTTTTGAGCTGTGGTAGTCAGATCTTCCATACTTCATATTGAGAGTATCCCAGATTTCTTGTGCAAGTAAACAATGACAAATAAGATTAAACTGTTCAGTACTAGATAATCAAACATAATTTTCATAGCACGAGCATTGAAAGTAATATCTACACTATTAAACCCATTTATAACAACATCCCAACATTTAATATTAACAGATTTTAAATAAGATTCCATTTTGGATTTCCAGTCTACAAAATCTGTTCCATCGAAAATAGTTGGAGATGAACTGGACTGGCTCTCTATCGACTGACAATAAGGAATCACCATTACTCTAGAGTCAATAAAAATGCCTGCTCTGATACCACTTGTTGGATATAGATTAACCCTAGAGGGGGGGTGAATAGGGTTTATTACAAATTTTTGCAGAGTTATAATCTAACGGGATATTGAAATAACAATTAGATCACAGAGTGCAGCAGATATAAAAATACAGAAAGTAAATGACACACGTAGATACCCAGCTTTGGCAAAATCCTACCTACTGCTGCATTCATAAGGATTCTACTAGGTGATAGAACAGATCCTGCATACAAGACCATGTACACTCGCAAACCCTGCTCCTATTTTAACCCTACGCTCAAAACCCTAGACTAACCGATATCCCCTCGATCAGATTTTCCCTGATAACGACCCCGTAACCAGTAACCCTAGATTTACAGACTCTAGTGGACTGCAATCAACACTCTGACTGATTTCCTAGAATTTTACAGATCTCTAGAAACTGTTCTGATTCGTTTTACAAAATTAATACAACCAAAACTTAAAAAACAAAATATGAAACCCTAGTTCAAAAGATTAAAAGGAGGAGTTTTAAATATTAAAGGGTCATCCCCTTTTTCTCAAGACAATGCGCCATCCTCTTTTTGAATTGGTTCCACCCTTCTTCTTTGACCGATCTCCTTTCTTTTTCTCTAGAGAAAATATATGGCGACTGAATAAAAAATTATCCCGAACTAGGGTTTGCTTCGATCCAAAATTAAATCAACTTCTTGATGAAGTCTTATGTGGATTCAATGTCGAGTTGATTGAATTTATTGCTCTCTGATTTGGAATGGCTCTTTTTATCGATTTGAGAATCGACATTAAGGAATAGAGGATTGAAACCCTAAATTGAATTGTGAGTGATTTTCACTTTTTTTGATTTGCTTTGATTGACTGTGGTTTTGATTTGAAATGTTGGGTTCGTTTTTCATGGCTGCCGATGATGAATTGGTGTAAATAAATATAGGGCTTACAAACCCTTTGATTCTCTCTGATTTCGCGATAATGATTCGATCTGAAATTGCCCGGTTTCCCCTTTTGAAAATTTCGAATTAAAATGGAATTTTTTTTTGCCTTGAGTACACATGAATTGCTTTCGAAAATTGTTTCTTGCCTTTACAATACTTTGTGCAATTACTGGAAATTTTGCTTGCTGAGAATGAATCTTGCTCCAGATTTGTTGCATTGCAAATTTGATTGATTATCTTCTGGAAAAGAGAATTTATACATCTGGCAACCTGCTTTGATTTCTTTCCTTCTTTCCAATGAAAGTTATTTGCCAAGCCAATTAAACCTTTGCCAGAAAACGTTTTCAAAACAGAATTGGTTTGTTCCCTGTGTTGCCTTAAATGAATTCGGCCTTGATTGGTTCCCAAAAGAAAAACTGCATGATTTGTTCAGAAATGATGGTATAGTTTTTCCCATGCCAAGTTTGAAATGATGATTGACTTCTTGCCAAAAACATGCTTGCTAATTTCTTCGAATTTAATTGTGTGATCCATGCAATGTATCCAGATATGTTTTTATGAAATCTTTGTTTTGTTTATTTACTGGTTTGTGATATAGCACTGCTCGACCACATTGGTTTCACACTTGACCTTGATTAAATCTTGATAACATGAATATGCTGTATATGAATTATCACCTACCTGCTGAAATGAACATTTCTTGCTTCACTCAGTCTTGTACACAGCCATTTTTAAGTCCATTTTACCTTGCATGTAGTACTAACTATACACTTGTTTTACCATTACCAAATGTTGCATAATAAAAACTTGACTTGAACTTGTTGTGAACTTTGAATATTTCATCATGCTTTGTATACACCATGCAAAAGCTGCCATGTTTAAAAATGATCACCCTTGCGCCATACTTGCTGCTTGAAAACATGTTGAACCTGCTCTGTTTGTGAAGGTCTTTGCCATGCAGCACCTATGTGCACTGATTTGCTAGTGTTGTGCATATGATACCACTGTCTTGAGCATGCTTGAAATGGCTGCTTGCATATGAACTTGAACAATATGCTTCTGTACTCATTTAACATTCGTGAACCCATTTGTGTTTATGTTGTTTTCTTTGCCCATTTATAGCTGTTGACTTCTTCCTGCTTGACATGCATGTACACCATTTTGCATTTGAGCTTGACTGTTTTGATTCATGTACATGTTTCAGCTCCATATGTTTGTTGATGGTTTCATTGGTTTCATGTTTGCTTTGATCCTTTGAGCTGCCATGATTTTGTTTTCCTGTGCACTGAGTCGAGAAGGTCCACGTGGCTACTCCTCAGTGGCACACTGAATTAGCGTGGCAGTGCACACGTGTATATATATACACGTGTGTATATGCAGCCATTCAGAAAATTTCTTGTCCCTGTACATATACAAACTGTCTTCCTATACACATATGAACCAGATCAAGTCATGAAAAATGATGAGAAACACACCAGAAACTAAGGCAAATAAAATTTTAAAAAATAAAATTTATATTCGCGTGTATTCTGTTTTATTCTTGTTGCAGTGTACTGTTTGTGTTTCTATTTTATTTAACAAGTAAGCAGAAGATGACTGGACTGACAGTGAAAAATCCTGTGAATACAGAAGATAAAGAACTGAAGACTAAGAGACAGTGTATCAATGAGTGTATAAGGATATGACAAAGAAAAAAGAGTGACTGTATATATATGAGTTGTATAGACAGAGTGTTATAGTGAGGAGCTGTGTAACAACAGAATTGTACTGTGATGTGTAATAAACAAATTTGTTTGAAATAAAATATTATTTTATTATTTTCAAACAAACTTGTCTATCGTATTCAATTTATTTACAAGTACAATCTCATGTGTAATCGTATATGAATTGTGAATATCAGTAAATATAAGAGAAATGCATAAACAGTGGAGTTTATAAATTTGTACTGTTTTGATAGTGAAATAAAATATTATATTTAAATAAAATACTGTGCGAATATTTAAATTTCTGTACAGTCGTATTTTATTTAAATATAAATATTATATTCCAGTCTGTGATGTATAATAACAGTACAGTATCAAACATATTAAAATAATATTTATTTGGTTGTTATCATCAAACAAAAATCATATAATTGTGTATACAACACAGTTATATACAACATATATATATATATGTGTGTGTGTGTGTGTGTATATAAAAGGATATGAATAAATGGAAATAATGGTAATTAAATGTCTAACTCAGAAAATAAGAAAAGAAGGGATGTAATGAACTTAGTTAATGTGATACGAAGGAAATGTGATGTATTTCCCTAAATGACCTATTTCTGAGAATGCAGTTACAAGTAAGCCAAAGTAACTAAAGTAAGAAGAGTAAAGAAATTACTTGCTACCACGGATTAGATGGGAATACGTTATAAAAATAAATCACTGATTCCTTCTATCAAACTGATAAGGTGCATGAAGTGTTTTCCTTAATTAAAATAAGGAATATATTACAGTGAATGAAGAATACTTGAATACAGCAGTAAAAGAAAATGGTTTAAAAAGGGTAATGATGATCACCTATCATAAATAAATAACATTAATGAAAATGTTGCATAATAGGTAGACTTGTCCTAGGGACAAGTGGGGATTATAACTTCGGTTATAATAAACTAGTAGGGAAATTGGATAACTGGTGAAATGAGTTAAGGGACACTTAATTGTAAATTAAGTAAGTAGTAAATGGGGAAAGCCGGAAACTAGTTGAGAAAAGGGGGAAATATATGAAATATAAGAAGTTGTACTTAATTATAAATTAAGTAATCTGTAAGCTTGGAAGTCCGAAACCTTTTGATAAGAATGTTTAGGCTTGTCTTAGGGACAAGAGGAAATTATAACATAGGTTATAATTAAAGGGCAGAGGAACTTATTAATGTGAGTAAAAAGCAATAAGTTGTATTGACAATGTAAAATGGAATTATGATTAAATGAGAAAGGATGAGAAAAACTTATGAAATAAAATAAGCTATATTTAATCATAAATGGTAAGTGACATGTTAATTAGAAAACATGTGAATTGGATATACTTAATTACATGTTAAGTAAAACATGTTATTGTAATGATGAAATCAACAAGAAGATAAAAAGGGGTTGTGGATTACAGACCTTGGGCCACAATCTAGAGAATAACATGTTGTGGGCTTATTAATAAACTTAAATGGATTAAGTTGTATGACTGAAATTAATAAGCAAGAGAAACTTGGTAATTTGAATAAGAATTCAATATGAATTGGAATAACCAAGTTAACTAGGAACCTGGTGAGGTGAGACAAGCACGTAAAAGAATGTTTAGACATAGGGACTAACAATGTAACAACCTGGAAAATACGAACCAATTAAAAAAAAAATTGACAATTTAATGAATTTTGGACATTTAAAATGAATTATTTTAAGTAATAACGACTAGAAATTTATTTTGAATAGAATTAGAACGTATATATTTATTTGAATCGACATTAGAATAAAAATATTTGTTTTTAATTATAAAAAGGGATTGGAAATGGCGCGGTAGTTTAAAAATTCAATTTCAAATTTCAACTGAATGTACAGGATTCAAAATAAACAGGATTTTAGTGAAACTAAAAATATTAGAATCTATTTGAAATATCTTTCCAATGAATCCAAAAAATTGAAATTTCATAGCGGGGATAAAAAGTTATGCCTAGTTGAAGATTCAGAATAGTCACTATGGAAATATAGCCCTTAAAAATGGAAATGGTGCAAATGACTTCCGTTTTTGACGAAGCCAAGTTTGTTGGATGCGGGATGTCAAGTTATTGCTTGATTCCAATTTTCCTAATTTTTGGAATTAATATGCGAGCGTGGCAATGCAAAACGGGTTTTGATAGTTTTAGTCAATTCGGATCGACCAGAAAATGACCATTTTTTGAACGGTCTTCAAATTTGACGGAATTAGTTTTGTTAGGACTTTATCGTTAATATGAAGATAAAATAATTTTTCTGGAATTTTTAGAGTCCGTATGTGGCCCCGGTAAATTGAAATGTGTGTTCAAATTCAATATATAGATTTATATTTTGATTTTGATGGAAACTGATCGAAACAGCCGAACTGGATTACGATACATATCCCATTGTGTTCGGAATAGGGGTAATTAGCTAGGGGCGGCAGTAGTTGGGTTCGATTTAGAGTTTGGATGGAAAAGTGACTTTTTGGAGGATTAAATTAATTAAATAAATAACTATATAATACCCTAACCTCCTTTCTCTCAGTAGAACGTGCCCCCTACCCCAAAATCAAACAAAACCCATTAACCCTGATTCCCCTTTTCCCCGTCAGCCCCCCCTTCGCGGCTTGCATCGTCGCAACTAGGCCCAGCGCCCGCCTCTGCCGTGCTCCGGCAATCCCCTCTTTCCTCCATCTCTCCTCCGTCCGCCTTCTCCATCCAATCAAAGAAACCCAACCCTAGCTCCCCCAATCTGCCAGACCCGACCACCAACCACCCGGCGCTACCCCTCGCACCCACCAGCAGCCACCTGTGCCGCTTCCCACTACCCGCCTCCGACTGTGGGACCCCTATTCGCTGAAAAACAATGTTAGTAAATTAATTTTCAAATGTAAGCACCGTTATTTTTATTTTCAGAATTATATATATATATATATAGCATTGCACAAGAATGTGTTTTTATATGGCTAGCAATATAAAGTTGAGATTTTTAATTATGTAAAGGAAAGATTAGATTTTTTATTTCTAGCGAATAAAAATATAATTTTTATTTATATAGTTATAGTGTAAAATTTTGATTTTTATATAAAAAGTGATGTGATTAAAGTGGCATCTTTATATATATATTAACATGGTGAAAATATAATTTTCTTATGAATAACAAATTAAAAATATGATTTTTACACGAGTAGAGAAATAAAAATGTGATTTTTATTTGAATAAAGCGATAAAAATATGATTTTGTTATGAACAGTGTGAAAAGGAGTGTAATGGAACGGACTGAAATCAAAACAAAATCTGAACCGTTCAGAAACAAAGCATGGCGGAGTGGATCCCAAAGGTGAGAACTTCTCACTTTTATTTTATTTTTCTAGTTAAAATATATACTAGGATGCAGACGGTGCATAGCAGCACCCGACACCCGTCGTCTACAGACCATGGACGACTTGTTTGTTTGTTTGATTATGTTGTGAAAGTGATTGTGTGATGTGGAATGGAATAAAATATTTTATATTTTTAACGTGTATATGAATAAAATAAATATTCATAAACAAATCAGATGATTTGTTTACGTACTCACATTTGACTGATATTGATTGGGACGATAAAATTTTACACAATGCCCAACTGCCCAAATAAAACCTGTGTTTGATTGTTTGAAACCCCACACGGCTATTGGGATGATATTGGACATACACTAATCCCAATAATTAGCTGTATGTCGATCGATTGATTGACAGGCTGTTGTAAGCTTTGAGTATTTATATTTAATGCTTATGCAGTGTAGAATGCACTCTGGATGATGGTTGACTTTGTTTGATCGTTGTTGTGTACATGAGTTGTATGAAATCCATATAAATAAAATTATATGTTAATTGACTGTGTCTGATTTTAGTTCAGAAAGAATGAATATTTTAAAGTAACGAATATTTTAAAATAATATTCAGTAAAAGAACAAAATCTGATTTTGATGTCTGATTTGGGATGGACACAAAAATATTTAAATATATAAGCCGTGTTGATTAGATTAACGCCATTTTCGACGTGAACGATAGTTATATTGGTTTTATTCATTTCTATAATGAATATCGAAAAGGAATTGATTTCAAAATCTAACGTATTGAAAATATTATCACTTATATGTCGATGATATGGAATACATTTTAAATGGAAATCGATGAAATATATATTATATATATAATATAATGGCCTGAATAGAACGCGCAGCGCTGCGGCAGTTCGCGAATTTCAACCATTGACTTCGAATGGACACTACGGGAGATCTGACCGTCGGATTCTCCTAAAACCAAACCATTGGGTTCGTATCGAAAAGAGATTTCTAATGAATACTAGGGATTTGAAATCTAACGGTTGGATTTGGAATTACGTCCAAATCAAATTTGGAAAAGGTCGATGTAAGTGCAGTTCGATGGCCGTTTTTGGAGATCGACTGTACGGGCCTTAATAAAATTATTAAAAATATCAATAATTTGTGTAAAATCATAATAAATGATTTAGAAAGAAATGGGATGAAAAATCCCATATTTGAAAAGATAAAAATATATTTTTGTTGAAAAAACTAGTTTTGAACTAGAATTAAAAATCCAATATTTTAACTAAATAAATTGGATTTGAAATGGTTTTAAAAATAATCAGGATTTCCGATATATGAATTGGAATGGATTTAAATCGAAATTATCTTAGGAATATTTCGATATAGGATTCCGTGATTATACGGATATTATGGAGGAATTTGGAAGATATAGATACATCATTATTCCAATACGATATTTGTTGATTTCAGAATTTGATATTGAATATAAGCCGATATATTTTCTATTCAGAGCCTTGTATTTATTATCAAATTGGATGTTGGGTTTGTTGTGAATGGTATCTTTAATAATACTGTTCTTAAACCCAATGGAGTTAAGAAAATAAGAAACTAACTGGAGATAAGTTAAGTTGAATGGTTTCCTGGGTATTGATCTTGTAGTAACCCGAAAATCTGAGCCAATTTAAAAAATTTATTTTGGCAATTTTAATGAATTTTGAATATTTAAAATGAATTATTTTAAATAATAATGATGAGAAATTTATTTTGAATAGAATTAGAACGTATAAATTTATATAGACCGTCGTTAGAATATAAATAATTATTTTAAATTATAAAAGGAATTGAAAATGGCGCGGTAGTTCGATATTTCGATTTCAAAGTTCAAATGAATTTACAGGATTCAAAATAATCCGGATTTTAGCGAAACCAAAAATATTAGAATCTAATTGAGAATATCATTCCAACGAATCCGAAAAATTGAAATTTCATAGCGGGAATAAAAAGATATGCCCAATTGAAAATTCAGAATAGTCGCCATGGAATTTTGAGCCCTTAAAAATGGAAATTTTGCAAACGATCTCTGTTTTCTACAAAACCACTTTTGTTGGATCCGAGACGTCAAATTATTGCTAGGTTTCAAAATTCATAATTTTCTGAATCAATATGTGAGCGTGGCGAAGTAAAACGTGTTTTGTCAGTTTCAATCAAATTTAATCGACCAGAAAATGGCCATTTTTCAAACGGTCTCAGAATTTGACGAAATTAGTTTTGTTAGAACCGTACCGTCAATACGAAGCTGGAAAATATTTTTCGGCAATTTTTAAAGTCCGTATGTAGCCCTGGTAAATTGAAATGTGCGTTCAAATTCAATATATAGATTTTGATGGAAACTGATCGAAACGAACGAATCGGCTTACGATACATATCACATTGTGTTTGGAATGGGGTAATTAGCTAGGGATGACAGTCGTTGGGCCTCGATTGGAGTTCGAAAGGGAAGATAACTTTTTGGTAAATTAAATTAATTAAATGTATAATTAAATAAAAAAAGTCAACTCCATTATCTCCTTTATTCCTTCCCACGTCGTTCACTTCAGAACAGAACGAAATAAAAAAGGGGGAAAGAAAGAAAAAAAACCTCACTGCTCCCCGTCGCCCCCTCCAGACCGCCGCCACCGCTGGCGCCGAACAGCGTCGGACCTCCTCCCTCATTGCTCGCTCCCCTTGCCTCCTCGGTGAACCCGGATCCAAATCGCAGCCCCCCAAATAAAACTCGTTCAACCCTAGCTTCCAGCCGCAACCTCTGGCGAAACACCACCGCAAAGACCACCATCTACAACACGCATCTCCACCCACGCCCCCCTCCCCCGCGCTCCTCTCCCTCCTCCGAAAGCAACAGTGAGTTTTTAAAACTTGTTATTTTATAAAAAAAACCGACTTTTATTTATTTATAGTAAATCAGATTTTTATTAGAGAAAGGTTTGATTTTTATATAATGAAAAGTTTGATTTTTATTAGAGAGAAGTTTGATTTTTGTGTAAAGAAAGGTTTGATTTTTATTTAAAGATTAGATTTTTGAAACTATAAAGATTTGATTTTGAAATGATTTGTATAAGGAAGTAGCGTAAATAAAAATATAATTTTTATATATGTATAGCGAAATAAAGATTAGATTTTTTAATTGAAGTAAAGATAAGATTTTCGTTCATGAAATGCGTATAAAGATGCGATTTCTTTATAAGTAGTGAATCAAATATATAATTTTTATATAGTGAGAACAATAAAAATATAATTTTTATATAGTGAGAAGAATAAAAATGTGATTTTTATATTATAGAAAGAATAAAAATACGATTTTTATAAGATAGAGAATATAAAAATACGATTTTTATATATGTTGTAGCGAAATAAAAATTCGATTTTTATATGAGTAGCAGATTAAAAATAGAATTTTTATATACTAGAGAATATAAAAATGTGATTTTTATATATGTAGCAAATACGGGTGACGAAAGTGACGAAGGGCAAGCACGATGAAGATTTCCTACATATGAAGAGT
The DNA here is from genome assembly GCA_030737875.1 of Allium sativum. Taxonomy (NCBI): domain Eukaryota; kingdom Viridiplantae; phylum Streptophyta; class Magnoliopsida; order Asparagales; family Amaryllidaceae; genus Allium; species Allium sativum. Next base: position 654,435,664 of record CM060919.1, on the reverse strand, counting down.
CGTGGCGTTTGGTTTAGCTAATCGGTGAGAACTTCTCACTTTTATTTATTTTCTAGTTGAAATGTATACTAGGATGCAGACGGTGCTTAGCAGCGCCCGACACCCGCCGTCCACAAACCATGGACGACTTGTTTGTTTGATTTCGTTTGGATTGATTTGTTTGTGTGAAAATTGATTGTGAGGTGGAATGGAAAGAATAAAATTCATGTGTTGAATAGAATAAAATTCATGTGTTGAATAGAATAAAATTCATGTGTTGAATAGAATAAAATTCACGTGTTGAATAGAATAAAATTCACGTGTTGAATAGAATAAAATTCACGTGTTGAATAGAATAAATTTCATGTGTTGAATAGAATAAAATTCATGTGTTGAAATAAAATAAAATTCATGTGTTGAAATAAAATAAATATTCATTTACAAATCAAATGACTTGTTTATTTACACCGATTTGACTGATATTGATTGGGACGATAAATTTTACACATCGCCCAACTGCACAAATAAAATCTGTGTTTGATTGTTTGAACCCCACACGGGTGTTGGGAGGAAATTGGACATACACTAATCCCAATAATTAGTTGTATGTCGATCGATTGATTGAAAGGCTGCTATAAGCGTTGAATATTTATATCTGATGCTTATACAGTGTATAATGCACTCTGGATGATGGTTGATTATTTATCGTTGTTATTATATACATGTGTTGTGTGGAATCCATATAATTAACATTATATGGTAATTGTTTGGACCTCATTCCAATTGAGAAAATAAAGAATATTATAAAATATATTAAATAATAAAAATAGTCGTGTGTTGACGATACTCATGTGTTGAGAATATTCATGTGTTGAAAGAAATATAGATTCATGTGTTGAATAGAATAAATATTCATTTACTGAATAGAATAACGAAGTTATTGAAATATATAATGCCGTATGAATTAGATTTGCACCATTTTGACGCGAAATATATTTATATCGATTATATTTGTTTTTATAATGAATACAGAAAAGGAAGTGATTTCAAAATATAACATTTTGAAAATATTATCATTTGTATATCGGTGATATGGAATATTCAATTTTGATTTGAAATTGAATAGGAAGTTGAAATCATTTTGAAAACGAATTTAAAACAACTTGTAAAATATGTTTTAAAGGGAAATCGACGAAATGTATTATATATATTATATATATAATATAATGGCCTGAATAGAACGTTCCACGCTACAGCAGTTCGCGAATTTCGACCATTGACTTTGAATGGACATTACGGGAGATCCGACCGTCGGATTCTCCTAAAACTGAATCTGTTGGGTTCGTATCGAAAAGAGCTTTCTAAGAATATTAGAGATTTGAAATCTAACGGTTGGATTTGGAATTATGTCCAAATCAAATTTGGAAAAGGTCGTTGTAAGTGCAGTTCGATGGCCGTTGATGGAAATCGACTGTACCAGCCTTGATAAAATTATTAAAAATAGTAATAATTTGTGTAAAATCATAAGAAATGACTTGTGAAGAATTGGGATGAAAAATTCCAAATTTGAAAAGATAAAAATAGATTTTTATCGAAATGAACTAATTTTGAACTAGAATTATAATCCCATTTATTTTTAAAATAAATAAAGTGGATTCGAAATGGTTTAGAAAATAACCAGAATTTCCAAAATATAAAGTGGAAATGGATTTGAATCGAAATTGTCTTTGGAATATTTTGATGTTGGATTTCGTGATTATACAGATATTGTTATGAAAATTTGTAAGATATATTTATATTGTTATTTCCAATACTATATTTTTTGGTCGTAGAATTTGATATTGAATATAAGCCGATATATTTTCTATTCAGAGCCATGTATTTAATATCAAATGGGATTTGGGTTTATCGTGAAACGTGTTTTAGATTACATTGCTTCTTTAACCCAGTTAAAGACAGGATATTAATTTTTGAGAAGATTAAAACTAATTGGAGTTTTAACGAATCTTTAATTAGATTAAAATGATCGAGAGTGGAGTATCAACAGTTTTGCTCCGGGAAATAGTTAAAATTTTAATTAGATTTGAACGTGAAATGGTAATTGAATTTACCAATAACACGTGGTGTTAGATATGAAGTATTACCAGTTTTACTTCATGGGATGAATAGGTTGGGATTGGGAAATAAAATAAATGATTACTTCGGTGTGGTTTGATAATCCCGGCTAATTTGAATTGATATTCAAAGGAAGATTAAAGAATAAACTTAAAGAATTTATCATTGATAAAATTAATGGGAACTTTTCCCAAAGTGTATGAATATTTGAATAAAAGAATATTCTGAATTGGAATGAGACGTATGTTGTGTTCATGTAACACTTGTTTATTATATACGCGAGTTATTCAGAAAGACCAGGTTTATCCCATTCTGAATAACTGATTCGACGATGTGCCGAGGATGAAGACGGTGGTCGAAGATCGGAGGTCTTCACGTCGTTTGGATAATTACTGATGATCTTGATTGGGCCGTACGCCCAAGAGGATGGAATCAGTTAGTGATCGTTCAGACGTACTTGGAGATCGATGGATATGAGAGGTACAAGGTGCCTCCGGTTTCGTTCAGACCCAGAACGGACTTGTAAATGGACCAGGAGTCTGACATTGGATATCATTCTATGTGATTGATGGATATCGGTTGCATGGAGTGGTCTGCCTGTGTGGCATGATAAGATGCAAATGATCAAGGCTTCTATTGAAAAGCAGAGTCTTGTGGTTGATGATCAAAGCACAGCCTGTGTGGCACAACTATGTGTAGCGTTAATTTGCGAGCCTCACTCCCCGGTGTGAACCAGAAACGAGAGAAGGACCTCAGGGAGAACATGCATTTCCTTCTAGCTAGAAGTGGCGTCAGTGGTTTGACATGCCCTGACGAGTTTGACTTATGTGGTTTTTGGGTTGCGAGGCGCCTTGGATATATCGGTGACTATGTGGAGCCGATGGAGCCATTGGACTCATTGACACCCCCATAGGGTGGGGAAACGCAGTGTTCAGGCATTTTAATCCACATCGGTGGACCGACCCTGACGATCCAAAGGTCATTCGAGCTCTGACCTGAGGGGCGGGCTAGAGCGTCTTGAAGCGGTAAGGATGATCCCTTGCCTTGGTTCACAGATGGAAATCCAACTTCCAATACGTGACATTTGCAGTTTTGATTATAGAGCCTAGTATTGGCGACATGATATATAGTACCCATGCCGTCTATGATTGATACTTATGATTGAAATTGTTTTAACACTATACACTTATAGTAATAATAAAAAAACATGAAATTTAGAGTATCAAGCATGCTTTGGCTATTATAAGGTAAAACCCTATCCTCCGACTTGTGTTGCATTGTGTGATGGGAACTGGGTCTTATAATAGCTTCATTGTTATTTATTTAACATTGTGCTGTTGTTTTATGTACTGATATTCTTGGAAGGAAACCCGTTCCGTGTTATACGGCGTGGTCCCTTGATGTACCTAACTTTAAAATGAAGATTAATAACTGTTTTAGTTCTCACACCAGTCCCATGACTGGCCTGGAGTTTATTGTTTTAACCTAAACTCTGGGTGTCCCTATTTTCTACGTGGGCAGCTAGTAGTTTTGGTTTTGCAGATTTATATTCACAGGAACCTGGTTTACAGCTAGAATGATATCCGGAAAGGTCTATATCTGTAAATTCTTTTCAGTTGTGTTTTGTATTGTTTTTCCGCTGCAATGTATTTAAATGTAATTTAAATCTATGATATTTTCTATGTAATTTTTATTCATTACTTTGTATATTCTTGTATTCTGATAGAATTGTTGTAATATACAATGAAATGTCCTTCTATTTGTGTTCTGATGTGTCGTGTTCTCAAAACAATCAGGGGTTTTGAGAGGTATTGGTCGGTTTAGCGATCGATTCAGATCAAGCGGAATTCCTTATCGTTTCATTTGGTATCAGAGCTTTGGTTTACAAAGCTCGAGAACAAGACACGTTAGAACCAAACGAAAGAATTCATCAGATGTTTGATTAGTAATATCCAATGAGAATGACTCGTTAGAGATAGGATCAGTAGTATCCTAGAACGAATTTGAAGAGTGATATTTTGAAAATAAAATTGAAAACAAATTTTGTTTTGAAAATTTAAATCACTTATTCGTATTTGATTATTTATTTTATATTGAATTTTGACAATCCAGTATATAAATATTTTGCGTATATGTCTGATCCATGTGTATTCGAAGTTTTAACATACTAGGTAGATATAGAATCACACTCTAGTTGCCCAGGGATGATTCTGATAATGCTGCAGCATTATCAGTATTTATGTTCGAGTTTTGAAAGTGGGATTTCTATATGATTCCAATTGACTGGTGCGAGAACCAATTCTAGATAGGGCTTATTGTTGTGAATTGGCATCAAAAACGTGATTTTTGACTATGTATCAAAGCTAAGTGATTGAAATGATAATCAACAAATTGATTGCTGATTGTGTTGTTTTATTATTGGTTGATTAATTAAAATTTGAACCTTTAGCCAAATTGAACCAAAAAGTGAATTGTATTGAAAATTAGTCGCATTTTCATGCATATACATGTACTTACATTGAACAGGTCATAGCAAGGAGGCTAAAGCAGAAGAATAAAATTGTTTGCCCGACAAATAGGTACATGTTTACTAATTTCTTGGGTTTGGATGATTTTATGAGCCGATTGGCTATTTCTTTTTCTTTTTGGATTGGTGAGGGCCATGGGAGGCTATTTGAAATATCCCCAAGCTCCCGGTGCTGGGGAGGTTATGGCGAAATTTTTCGAAAATTTAGGGTTTTAGCCAAATTTTTGAAAAATTTGAAAAGTTCTTAGAAACTGAAAAGTTGAAGAACTTAAGCCGTAATGAAAATAATGAAAGTTGAGTTGATTTGTAAAACAACTTTCAGCTTCGTTCTTTTTCGGGGACGAAAAGTTTTAAGTGGGGGAGATTGTAATAACCCGGAAATCTGAGCCAATTTAAAAATTTTATTTTAGCAATTTTTAATGAATTTTGAATATACAAAATGAATTATTTTAAATAATAACGATGAGAAATTTATTTTGAATAGAATTTGAATGTATATATTTATATAGATCGTCGTTAGAATATAAATAATTATTTTAAATTATAAAAGGAACTAAAAATGGCATGGTAGTTCAAAATTTCGATTTCAAAGTTCAAATGAATGTACAGGATTCAAAATAAATCGGATTTTAGCGAAACCAAAAATATTAGAATCTAATTGAGAATATGTAACACCCCACCTCCGCTAGGGTCACTCACAAAGGGAATGCGCTAGTTTTGGTCGAGTATTATCTAGGTAAACATGCACAGAGATATCACAAGGCAGAACATAAATAAAGCAGCGGTAGAAATTAAAAACCAACTTTTTATTAATTTCAAGAAAAGAGTCAAAACCTCATATATCCAAGATACACATTATTCCATTACATCAAATTTCAAATAAAGAAGAAGAAACTTAAGATAACAAAAGTAAATTATTCCCCATAAATAGCAGAAGCAGCCATAGCATAGCCCAAGACCAAACCGTACATGAGCTGTCAGAAAGCAAGCTAAATCCAAGCTAAGAGCTAGTGTTTCCCCCCTGAGAACCTAGGGGGGAAAACGAAAGAAAAAGAGGCGAAAGAAAAAGGGTCAGTCATAAAGACTGGTAAGCCCTAGTGACTTTCAGTATGAAAACCAGTAAAGATAACATGATATGTGAAAACTGGAATTAAACATAAGGATGGTAACAGGACTGATATGATAACTGAGATAACAAGATAAGTCAATTCTAGCATCGCATATCCAAGGTTCATTGCACCAACTGTACAAGTGTTCTAACCCATGTCAAGTATTAATCATGAAATGATCCATTGGCCCAGTATCATGAAGTGACCCATTACGGGGTCCTACAGTACGATCTACTAATCGATCGGCTCGCTACAAGTTCTAGCTCGTCATGTGTCTGTGTCATACGACCCTATCCTGAAATGTAGTTACCTGTGCTTGGTCCACCATAGGGTGTATCAAGCCCTATGGTGCCAACCATCGACACGAATCAAGCACGCACAGTGTAAATCTACTGGTGCCCAATGCCTGCTTTTTCAACTCCGGACTACGTGCACGACCATAGTCCGCTTGAACCAACAATGGCGCACCTACTCAGCCATCGTTCTGGTCGCTTACAATCAGCCCAGTAACCGTGCCCCACCCTGCCTAGTCCTAGAGTATCGTGATACATCCATGTGGGTTACTGCTGAAAAGGAACCGCATAACTAGGGTTTCTAATGGGTTAAGTGTTGTCATTCAAATTCGTGACTTAACCCTATCCAAATCATGTATCAATTTGGTTAAGTGTATTTGAGCGGTTCAAGACTTAACCCTATCAAATCATCGTGTCAAGTTGGTTAAGTATATTCAAGTGGTTCATGACTTAACCCTATCATGTGGCGTTAATTCATTAATGCACCCCAACCTCTCACATTAGACTAACTGTTGTGGTCACTGGATTTGCCGGGCGGTTCCAGGCAGATTTACACTACAACATTGTCTAGCCTAGGGTTTTTCGTGCGATATGACCAACTACCCACATTGGATCCTATTGTTTGCAGTCACTGGATTTGCCAGGCGGTTTCGGGCAGATTTACACTACAAACTCAACCCAACCTCGAGTTGGTCATTTTCAAGTTTATCTAATTGTCATGCCCACGTTCAAGTTTTCATGTCAAAATTCATGTCGAGTTTTCATGCCAAATCATGTCAAGTTTACATCCATATCCAGGTTCAAGTTATAATAACGTTCATGTTCAAAGTCAATTCATGATTTACCTAATCTATCCAAATCATATTCCCATCGCACATACGCTCGAGTCGATACAAATAAATCTAATTAGGGAATAACATAAAAAGGGACGGGTATAAGGTGGCAAAAGTGATTACTAGCATAGCATGGTATGACTTGAGATAAAGGATTATAACATTACTGTCATATGGAATATTGGCCTCAAATATAAAGATTCCAAATCTAGCAAAATAAGGTACTAGTCAAGATAACAGTTGTCATAAGGTGATAGTATAGTCATGGTAACGATTAACATAAGGTGATAGTATAGTCATGGTAGCTATTGACATAAGGTGATAGTCATAAACTTGTGACTAACAGCAGATTCAACATGATAATATGAGGGGTTTTTCTTTTTGATTTACAACATGAATAGGCCCCAAATCAATGTCATAGTAATATCCAAGAGTCAAGATCTAAGATGAACAAGAATGGATGTAATAACCCTGAAATTTGGGGTCAATTTAAAATTTTCATTTAGGGGTGTTTAAAAATTTAAAATAAATTATTTCAAATAAAATGAATTGGAATTTGTTGAGAAAAGTTAATGCAAAGTTAAGCCAAAAATAAATTGCATAGAGAATTAGAAATAGGAAGGTAGTTTGAAAAGTCAAACTTGAACTTTGACCTACTGCACAGGATGCAGAATAAACCGGATTTTGGTGAAACGAAAAATATCTAAATCTGTTAATGAGTCCCTTTTTAACGAATCCGAAAAATCGAAGTTTCATAGCGGAAGTCAAAAGTTATGGACAAATGAATTTTCAGAAAGGTCGCTATAGAAATATATCGCCCTTGAAAATTGACATTTTGCATACGACCTCGGAATTCAACGAAACCACTTTTGTTGGGTCCGGAATGTAAAACTATTGCTAGGTTTCAAATTTCATGATTTTTGAAGCTAGCATGTAAGCGTGGCAAAAGAATTTGTGTTTTGTCAGTTTCGGTCAAAATTAATTGACTGAAAAATAGCCATTTTTCAAACAGTCTTAGAATGAGTTGAAATAAATTTTGTTAGGACCGTATGGACATAAGAAAGCCAAAAATAATTTTTCTGGATTTTTCTGAGCTAGTATGTGGCCCTAGTGGAATTAACAAGTACGTTCGAAATTAAATTAAATGATTTATTTTAAAAATAAAAGAAAACATGACTGTAACTTCAGAATTAGACCTTGGCAGTAGCGCCATCGCGTTCAGAAGACGTCAAAACATTTAGTGTGACAGTCGTTGAGCTTCGGTTGGAGGTCGTACGAGAAAACACTATTTTCTATAAGTAATTAAAAAAAACCCTAAATACTAGTATAAATACGGTATGCTACAGGGCCATCGTCTTCTTCATTTTGCACAGCTGCAAGAACCCATATTTGCTCAATTCTTTGAGCTTCGATTTCTCCTCCGATACTCAATGAAAATCTTCGAACCAATACCCGTTTCGAAGCTCTTCGCGAGCTCTTCGATTCTAGATAAGGAGCATCCATCACAGTGCCTCGACAAAGCCGCCATACCCACGCAAACAGCCGTCGTTCGCACCCACCTGGGCCCCACCGCCGCACCCTCCCCTCTTCTGGCCGATCGTAGCTCTCTCCAAGACGGTCCACCTCCAACAAACGGTTCGTCGTTTCATCAACCGTAGCTCCCGCAATCTGAAAACAAAGATTTGAACCTCTCTTGAAGGTAAAAGCTTCAGATTTAGTCATGCTTATAAGCGTCGAAGAGTCAGTTGTTAAAGGCTGATTTCTAATTTTTCATATGAACTTGAATGCTAATTGTTTCAGATCCGCAACCGTCTTGATTTCGAACACCAAATCTGACCAAACTCAATTCATCTCAGAACCAACAGCGGTGAGAATTTATTTTTAATTAAATATAATTTATTTAATTATTTATTAATTCTTTGTTATTAAAGAATATTGACTGATCTGCTATGTAGCAATATTGAAATACAGATCTAAGTTGTTTATGACTGTATGATGTTAGATCCGCGAATCTAAACGTTAGATCTGAAATTATTGGCTAATTAAAATAGATTATTTGTTAATATTATTGAATTATGTCTCGCCGATTTGTCATATGCCAAAATATACATCACCTGTATGTTATTTTGATTTGAACTGTTAGATCTAGATCTCTTGGATTATTTGAATGTTGTGGATTTGTTGATATGAAATTTACAATTTATTTTGTAAATTAAAAATTAGAAATTGTTGTTGATATGAAATTTACAATTTATTTTGTAAATTAAAAATTAGAAATTGTTGTTGATATGAAATTTACAATTTATTTTGTAAATTAAAAATTAGAAATTGTCGTTGATATGAGATTTACAATTTATTTTGTAAACTAAAGTGAAAATTTGTCATTGTCATAAAATTTACATTTTATTTTGAAAATTTAAAGTTAGAACTTGCCGATGTCGTAAAGTTTACATTTTATTTTGAAAATTTAAAGTTAGACTTTGCGATGACATTAAAATTACATTTTGTTTTGTAAATTTAAAATTAGAATTTGCAATGTCATGAAGATGTACATTTTATTATGTAAGTTAAAATTAGAATTTGTGATGACATGAAATTTTACATGTTACTATGTAAATAAAATATTTTCACCGTATGCATAAATTTACATTATTTTCAATGTAAATTAAATAGTAAATTTAACCGTAGGATGCTATTAACATTTTTAATGATAATATAACACTATGGGTTGTCATTAACATTTTTAATGTTAATATTTAAAAGGAATTTAACCGTAGGAAGATTTACATTATTTTTAATGAAATAGAAAGAATGGATTTCACATTGTAATTAGAGAATGAAAATTTACAGTCTCCCCAATATAAATATGTATGAATTTCACCATGTGTACATTTTACATTATTTTTAATGTGAATTATATAGTAATTACAACGTAGGATAATTTTTCACTATTTTATAATGAAAATAAAAAGTCAACATTTTTATGTTGAAAGTAAAAAGATCATCTTTTTATGTTGTAAATAAAAAGACAACATTTTTATGTTGGAATTAAAAAGGCAATCTTTTTACGTTGAAAATAAAAAGACAATATTTTTATTGTAAATAAAAAGATGAAAATTTGACGATGTAAATAAAAAGACAATCTTTTTGAAATTAAAATAAAAAGATGAGTTTTTACGGTGAATATAGAAGAAGTTGATATTTTTGCATCATAAAGAAAAAAATATATCATTTTTACGTGGTAAAATAGAAAAGATAATATTTTTACATTGTAAAATAGAAAAGATAATATTTTTACATTGAAAAATATAAAAGGGATATTTTTACATTATAAAGAGAAAACGTTGACATCTTTACATCGTAAACACAAAAGTGAATATTTTTACATTGTAGGTAAAAGAATGAAACTTTATGATGTAAAATAAGTTGCATCGTCATTTGAAGTTAAAAAATGAATTTTTGGCATGTGAAATAAATAATATTTTTATATGTTACGCAAGTTTACATTTTATCCATTGTAAATAAATAAGAATGCGTCATGTAATGCAAGTTTGCATTTTATTTTATTTTTAATGTAAATAAAAGTAAGATTCTGAGAATGCGTCGTTAAGTAAGAAATTTAATTATCTTAAATAATTAAGACGAGAATTAGCCATTATAAAATGATATAATGATATAATGACATAAAATAGTTTTCCAAAAACTATAACTATGCGAGGTTATTTGGGAAGTCCGAGATACTCTCATCCCAAATTAAACCAAACGACGTTGAAGATCGAAGTAGTAAGTTGACGTATGAAGACCGTAAATCTTCCCTCGAATGGACGATAACTAAGACTCTGAGTTGACTTGCTCCCAATTCAAGGGTCAAGGTCATTGGCCAGACGTACGTGTTGATTTCACGGCTTTGACTTTCGCTCAGACCCAGAGCATAAGTATAAATGGATTGTGTGTCTGACATCGTACCCCGTTGAATATCATGTTGTTGATTTTCTGTTAATATGTAAATGTTGGTGGTGGAGGATTTATTCTCTACTTAACACCCGTTTATATATTGACGGACGATCGACGGCACGGTATGGAGTGACAGTGTGGCATACTAAGATGCAATGATCAAGGTTTCTTGTTGAAAAGCAGAACCTTGTGGTGACGATCAAAGCACCGCTTGAATAAGCAGAGCTTTGTGTATTACGTAACTTCACGAGCCTCACAAAAGAGTCTAAAACGGGAGAAGGGAACGCAGGGAGAGCAGCACGTTTCTTTCTAGCTAGAAGTGGTGTTTGGGTTTTAACACGGCCTGACATTTTACTTATGTGGATGATGGAATGAGGCGCCTCGGATAGGTCCTATAGGATCGGGAAACGTGTGTTCAGCTATAACTAATCCGCTAAGCTGTATTTGCGGACCGGCCCTGCAGCTATCCAAGGGTTATCCGCGGGGAATCCTGAGACACTAGCTAGAGTGCTCGAATCGGTAAGGAGCTCCTCCCTAGCCTTGACTCAGATGGAAATCCAAATTCCAAATACGACCCTACGGATTTGATTGTATTACTAGTACGGAGGCATAGTATATGGTACCTATGCTTCCTAGGATCGATACATTTATTTTGAAATGTTTTGTTATAAATATTAATAATATTAAACCCGTATTTGCCGTATTTAGCATGTTTAATCACCATAAGGGAAAACTCTATCCTCTGGTGTGCGTTGCATTGTGTGATGGGACTTGAGTCTTATGGTGATTTCATTTTTCCAAAAAACATTGCGTTGACTAAACGATTTATTCCTCTGCTTGTTCTGACACTTAAAATTATGCACGACAATCCATTGAAATAAATCTGTTCTGCATTAACGGCATGGTCTTTGGATTTGCCATATTATGAATAGTATGATAGTTAAGAATTTTCACACCAGTCCCACGACTGACCCATAGTTTGTTTCACCTTTTTGCAAACTTCGGTGCCCTCCTTTCTACACGGGCAGCCAAGTAACAGGTATTCTTTTGCTTGGAGTCTTTTCTTTGGAGCTGCTCATCATTTTCCTTGGACCAGTTTTTGACGTAGAGGTGATGACTTGGAGCTTCGAAGACTTTCTATCATTTGCTTTTATCACATTTCCTTTTTCATTCTAGACATTAGACTTATTTCCATTTCATGTCATTTATTTTGGAATTGGGATTTATGTCACTTTTCTGCAAACTTGATGTAGTAACTTAGAATTCTGTGACTGTGGATTTTCTATTGTTGATGACATTATATTTCCGCTGCTATGATGTTGTTACTATATGGATTTCCTTTACTATGTTGTTTCTGTGACTTGTTATATTATATTTATGTTGTATTCCAAATGATTACTCCTACTTTCATACCATGGAAGTTTGGGGTTATCAAAGTTGGTATCAGAGCTTTGGTTTACAAAGCGGAATATAACATAATTATAATAATTCGTTTACGTAGAATCACTATATTCTATGGCGAACATTTCATGAGATACATAATATTTAGTCATTCTATCATAATCTTTATCCATCCTTCTATCTTCATCATTTCTCAAAATCATCATTAAAGTTGTTCTGACTCTTTCTTTGATCGTACAGAAACAACTAGAAAATGAGTTCCGCTGCTGCTAGAGCTGCTAGGGCCAGGAGAAGGCAAAATACCACCGTGACAGAGGAGCCCACTGTCCAACAACAACCACCACCTCCGCCTCAGCCCTTTGATTTGGATAAGGTGGTGAAGAAGTTCAAAAACTTAGGAGGAGTGCCATTCAAAGGTATAGAAACTGTGACACAGGATCAAGCTTGGCTGAGAAACTGCGAAAAGATTTTTGACGGATTGGAGCTACCGGATCAGAGGAAAAGATTCATGGCTTCATGGCTACTACAGGAAGAAGCTCAAAACTGGTGGGACGTAGTCACGATTGGAGGGGTTGCGGATGATATGTCTTGGACAAGATTTAAGGAGCTTTTCAACGACAAATACATCCCGAGGCTAGGAGTGATGACACCAAAGACTGCTATAATTGTCACAAGAAGGGTCACATCAAGTCTAACTGCCCACTGTTGAAAGGAGCTCAGATTGCACATGTGTATGACGGGGCAACTGCACCATCTTCCTCCGCACCTACTGAGGGAGGTAAGCCTGATGTTTTAGATGGTATCATTTCTATTAAAAATATTCCTATCACTGCTTTGTTTGATACGGGTGCATCAAGAAGTTTTGTCTCTAGCAACACGGTTAGGAAATTGAAATTAAAACAAAGAAGTCTAAAGGAACCAATTAATGTTCATAATCCTGTTGGAGGTTCTATCGCTCTTGATTCATACTGTCGAGTACCTATTGCTTTCTCTTACTTTCAGTTCCCCTTTAACTTGACCATTATGAATTTTTCTGAGTTTGATATCATCCCTGGTCTGGATTGGCTAACAAAATATGACGTTGAAGTGCTATGCTCAGAAAGAATAGTAAAGGTGAAAATAGGACTTGGAAATACTGTTACTATACCTTGCCATGGCTCGAAATCTGATAGAAAGGAATTTTGGTCTTCCCTCGAGATCACTCCTATTTCTCTAGAGAATATTCCCATGGTCAAAAATTACGCTGATGTATTTGAAGAAGTGGACAGCTTACCACCGCGAAGGGAAATCGATTTCAGAATTGATCTTTTTCCGAATGCAAGACCTGTAGTCCATGCTGTCCGAAGGATGACCCTTAAAGAAAAAGAAGAGTTGCAAGCCCAAACTAAGCAGCTCTTATGGAAGGGACTAATCCAGCCTAGTTTTTCCGAATGGGGTGCAGCTGTGGTGTTTGGCCCCAAATCTGACGGTACTCTAAGGCTCTACGTGGATTACCGCGACCTAAATAAACAAACATTGAAGAACAAATACCCCTTGCCTCGCATAGATGATTTGATGGATCAATTAAATGGGGCCAAGGTGTTTTCGAAGATGGATCTAGCTACGGGTTTTCACCAACTCCGCATAACTGAAGAATGCATTCCTTTGACCGCTTTCAGAGGTCCTGACACATTCTACGAATGGTTGGTGATGCCGTTCGGGCTGTGCAATGCTCCAGCCTACTTTGTTGACTTGATGAATAGGGTCTTCCGCGAGGTCCTAAATAAATTTGTCCTAGTCTTCATTGATGATATCCTTATCTATTCTAAAACTAAGGAGGAGCACGAAGGGCATTTAAGAGAAGTGTTGGAGATTCTGCGAAGAAATATTTTAAAAGCAAAATTTTCAAAATGCACATTTTGGCAAGAGGAGGTAAAATTCTTGGGCCATGTTGTGTCAAAAGAAGGAATCGCAGTTGATCCAAGTAAAGTTGCCGCCATTCGAGATTGGAAGCGACCCAGCACTCCCACAGAAGTAAGAAGCTTCCTAGGTTTGGCCGGGTATTATAGGAAATTTGTCGAAGGTTTCGCCAAGCTATCTAGCCCATTAACAAAACTTACCAAGAAGAATGCCAAATTCAATTGGACATCAGATTGTGAGGAGGCATTCCAAAAGCTAAAGGTGAGTTTGACTACTGCTCCCGTACTCACCATCATCGATGGCAACCAAGATTTAAAGGTCTATACGGATGCTTCTCAAAGTGGTGGTCTTGGCGCAGTACTGATGCAAAGGGGCAGAGTTGTTGCATATGCAAGCCGACAATTAAAGCCGCATGAGAAAAATTATCGTGTCCATGACTTAGAGTTGCTGGCCGTAGTCTTTGCTTTAAAATTTTGGAGACATTATCTTTTGGGCGAAAAATTTGAGTTATACACCGACCATCAATCTTTGAAATATCTCTTCGATCAAAAGGATCTGAATTTAAGGCAGCAAAGGTGGCTAGAATTCCTTGCGGCGTACGATCTCGACATCCTATATACGCCGGGGAAAGCCAATGTGGTGGCAGACACACTCAGTAGAAAGAATGCCATTGTCGCAAGCCTTATCATTACCCCCTCTTTGATCAATAAAATTTCCGCTCTTCAAAAAGATGATAAATTCGTTCAAAGAATTATTAAAAGAATCCAAGATGGAGAGAACACAAGCTTCCAAATTGATGGCAAGGGAATTCTTAGATTGCAAGGTCGGATTTGTGTTCCAAATATCCCAGAGCTCGTAAGGGAAGTTTTAGACGAAGGACACAAGCCAAAGCTTTGCATCCACCCAGGTGTGAGCAAGATGTATAAAGATTTAAAGCGCACTTTTTGGTGGAAATCTATGAAGAGGGATATATCCATATATGTAAGCAGATGCCCGACATGCCAACAAGTGAAGAGCGATCAACAAAAGCCTGCGGGATTGTTGCAGCCATTAGAAGTTCCTGATTGGAAGTGGGACCAAGTCTCTATGGATTTCATAGATGGTCTGCCTCGTATTAGGAAGGGAAATGACAGCATATGGGTGATCGTGGATCGTTTCACCAAGTCCGCTCATTTCATACCCGTCAAATCCACCAGAACTGCTCAAAGTCTGGCGCAAATCTATTTCAAAGAAATCGTCAGGCTACATGGGTAATAAAGCTAAATCTTTCCTTCTCTTCATAATTTGAATAGGAAGTTTTTCTTTTGCAAAATAAATTTTAATCCTTTCATTTTGCAGAGTCCCTAGTAGCATTGTTAGCGACCGTGATCCTATCTTTGCTAGTAAATTTTGGGAAGCATTCCAAAACGAGTTGGGAACGAAGTTGAATCTTAGTATCGCGTATCACCCTCAGACTGACGGCCAGACTGAGCGAGTGAATCGCATTCTAGAAGATCTATTGCGAGCTTGTATACTCGATTTTGAGGGTCTTGGGAGCATCACTTGCATTTAGTTGAATTCTCGTACAACAATAGCTATCAAGCAAGTTTGAAAATGTCTCCATTTGAAGCCTTATATGGTAGGCCATGTCGATCGCCAGCGTGTTGGGTTGAAAAAGGAAATCGGCTTGTGTTGGGTCCTGACATGATCCGAGAAGCTTCGGACAAAGTTGACTTTATTAAGAAGCGACTATTGGCGGCCCAAAGTAGACAGAAAAGTTACGCAGATGCGAGAAGGCGAGAGCTAGCTTTTGATGTGGGTGACTATGTCTATCTAAAAGTCGCTCCAATGCGAGGTGTTATCCATTTTGGAAAAACAGGGAAAATAGCACCCAGATTCATAGGCCCTTTCCCTATTCTTGAAAAGATTGGCACCCTAGCTTACAGAATTCAGATGCCCGACTGGTTGCCTGGAGTGCACGATGTATTCCATGTATCTCAACTTCGGAGGCATGTCCATGATCCGGATCTGGTTGTGGAGGAAGCTGCACAGCAAGATTTGGAAATTACCCCAAGCCTAGCAGTGAGGAGAGAGCCACTGAAAATTATTGACAAAGAAACTAGGGTATTGAGGAATAAAAGAATCAACCTAGTCAAGATGCATTGGAGTAGTGACCCTAGAGACTGCACTTGGGAAACGGAAGAGAGCATCAAACAGGCCTATCCCAACTGCAAAGTGGATACCTCCGATTAGGTTTTGTTTTGAGGTACGTACAATCTTTTCAGTATCCCCTGTGTTGTTTCCTACTCTTCTAATTTTCCTCTTTCCTTTTCGAGGACGAAAAGTTCTTAAGGAGGGGAGATTGTAACAACCCTGAAATTTGGGGTCAATTTAAAATTTTCATTTAGGGGTGTTTAAAAATTTAAAATAAATTATTTCAAATAAAATGAATGGGAATTTGTTGAGAAAAGTTAATGCAAAGTTAAGCCAAAAATAAATTGCATAGAGAATTAGAAATAGGAAGGTAGTTTGAAAAGTCAAACTTGAACTTTGACCTACTGCACAGGATGCAGAATAAACCGGATTTTGGTGAAATGAAAAATATCTAAATCTGTTAATGAGTCCCTTTTTAACGAATCCGAAAAATCGAAGTTTCATAGCGGAAATCAAAAGTTATGGCCAAATGAATTTTCAGAAAGGTCGCTATAGAAATATATCGCCCTTGAAAATTGACATTTTGCATACGACCTCGGAATTCAACAAAACCACTTTTGTTGGGTCCGGAATGTAAAACTATTGCTAGGTTTCAAATTTCATGATTTTTGAAGCTAGCATGTAAGCGTGGCAAAAGAATTTGTGTTTTGTCAGTTTCGGTCAAAATTAATTGACTGAAAAATAGCCATTTTTTAAACAATCTCAGAATGAGGTGAAATAAATTTTGTTAGGACCGTATGGACATAAGAAAGCCAAAAATAATTTTTCTGGATTTTTTTGAGCTAGTATGTGGCCCTAGTGGAATTAACAAGTACGTTGGAAATTAAATTAAATGATTTATTTTAAAAATAAAAGAAAACATGACTGTAACTTCAGAATTAGACCTTGGCAGTAGCGCCATCGCGTTCAGAAGACGTCAAAACATTAAGTTTGACAGTCGTTGAGCTTCGGTTGGAGGTCGTACGAGAAAACACTATTTTCTATAATTAATTAAATAAAAAAAACCTAAATACTAGTATAAATACAGTATGCTACAGGGCCATCGTCTTCATTTTGCACAGCCGCAAGAACCTATATTTGCTCAATTCTTTGAGCTTCGATTTCTCCTCTGATACTCAACGAAAATCTTCGTACCAATACCCGTTTCGAAGCTCTTCGCGAGCTCTTCGATTTTAGATAAGGAGCATCCGTCACCGTGCCTCGACGAAGCCGCCATACCCCCGCAAACAGCCGCCGTTCGCACCCCCCGGGCCCCACCGCCGCCTCACCCTCCCCTCTTCTGGCCGATCGTAGCTCTCTCCAAGACGGTCCACCTCCAACAAACGGTTCGTCGTTTCATCAACCGTAGCTCCCGCAATCTAAAAACAAAGATTTGAACCTCTCTTGAAGGTAAAAGCTTCAGATTTAGTCACACTTATAAGCGTCACAGAGTCAGTTGTTAAAGGCTGATTTCTAATTTTTCATATGAACTTGAATGCTAATTGTTTCAGATCCGCAACCATCTTGATTTCGAACACCAAATCTGACCAAACTCGATTCATCTCAGAACCAACAGCGGTGAGAATTTATTTTTAATTAAATATAATTTATTTAATTATTTATTAATTCTTTGTTATTAAAGAATATTGACTGATCTGCTATGTAGCAATATTGAAATACGGATCTAAGTTGTTTATGACTGTATGATGTTAGATCCGCGAATCTAAACGTTAGATCTGAAATTATTGGCTAATTAAAATAGATTATTTGTTAATATTATTGAATTATGTCTCGCCGATTTGTTATATGCCAAAATATACATCACCCTGTATGTTATTTTGATTTGAACTGTTAGATCTAGATCTCTTGGATTATTTGAATGTTGTGTATTTGTTGATATGAAATTTACAATTTATTTTGTAAATTAAAAATTAGAAATTGTTGTTGATACGAAATTTACAATTTATTTTGTAAATTAAAAATTAGAAATTGTTGTTGATATGAAATTTACAATTTATTTTGTAAATTAAAAATTAGAAATTGTTGTTGATATGAAATTTACAATTTATTTTGTAAATTAAAAATTAGAAATTGTCGTTGATATGAGATTTACAATTTATTTTGTAAACTAAAGTGAAAATTTGTCATTGTCATAAAATTTACATTTTATTTTGAAAATTTAAAGTTAGAACTTGGCGATGTCGTAAAGTTTACATTTTATTTTGAAAATTTAAAGTTAGACTTTGCGATGACATTAAAATTACATTTTGTTTTATAAATTTAAAATTAGAATTTGCAATGTCATGAAGATGTACATTTTATTATGTAAGTTAAAATTAGAATTTGTGATGATATGAAATTTTACATGTTGCTATGTAAATAAAGTATTTTCACCGTATGCATAAATTTACATTATTTTCAATGTAAATTAAATAGTAAATTTAACCGTAGGATGCTATTAACATTTTTAATGATAATATAACACTATGGGTTGTCATTAACATTTTTAATGTTAATATTTAAAAGGAATTTAACCGTAGGAAGATTTACATTATTTTTAATGAAATAGAAAGAATGGATTTCACATTGTAATTAGAGAATGAAAATTTACATTCTCCCCAATATAAATATGTATGAATTTCACCGTGTGTACATTTTACATTATTTTTAATGTGAATTATATAGTAATTACAACGTAGGATAATTTTTCACTATTTTATAATGAAAATAAAAAGTCAACATTTTTATGTTGAAAGTAAAAAGATCATCTTTTTATGTTGTAAATAAAAAGACAACATTTTTATGTTGAAATTAAAAAGGCAATCTTTTTACGTTGAAAATAAAAAAGACAATATTTTTATTGTAAATAAAAAGATGAAAATTTGACGATGTAAATAAAAAGACAATCTTTTTGAAATTAAAATAAAAAGATGAGTTTTTACAGTGAATATAGAAGAAGTTGATATTTTTGCATCATAAAGAAAAAAAAATCATTTTTACGTGGTAAAATAGAAAAGATAATATTTTTACATTGTAAAATAGAAAAGATAATATTTTTACATTGAAAAATATAAAAGGGATATTTTTACATTATAAATAGAAAAAGTTGACATCTTTACATCGTAAACACAAAAGTGAATATTTTTACATTGTAGGTAAAAGAATGAAACTTTATGATGTAAAATAAGTTGCATCGTCATTTGAAGTTAAAGAATGAATTTTTGGCATGTGAAATAAATAATATTTTTATATGTTACGCAAGTTTACATTTTATCCAATGTAAATAAATAAGAATGCGTCATGTAATGCAAGTTTGCATTTTATTTTATTTTTAATGTAAATAAAAGTAAGATTCTGAGAATGCGTCGTTAAGTAAGAAATTTAATTATCTTAAATAATTAAGACGAGAATTAGCCGTTATAAAATGATATAAAGACATAAAATAGTTTTCCAAAAACTATAAGTATGCGAGGTTATTTGGGAAGTCCGAGATACTCTCATCCCAAATTAAACCAAATGACGTTGAAGATCGAAGTAGTAAGTTGACGTATGAAGACCGTAAATCTTCCCTCGAATGGACGATGACTAAGACTCTGAGTTGACTTTCTCCCAATTCAAGGGTCAAGGTCATTGGCCAGACGTACGTGTTGATTTCACGGCTTTGACTTTCGCTCAGAACCAGAGCATAAGTATAAATGGATTGTGTGTCTGACATCGTACCCCGTTGAATATCATGTTGTTGATTTTCTGTTAATATGTAAATGTTGGTGGTGGAGGATTTATTCTCTACTTAACACCCGTTTATATATTGACGGACGATCGACGGCACGGTATGGAGTGACAGTGTGGCATACTAAGATGCAATGATCAAGGTTTCTTGTTGAAAAGCAGAACCTTGTGGTGACGATCAAAGCACCGCTTGAATAAGCAGAGCTTTGTGTATTACGTAACTTCACGAGCCTCACAAACCGGTAGAGTCTAAAACGGGAGAAGGGAACGCAGGGAGAGCAGCACGTTTCTTTCTAGCTAGAAGTGGTGTTTGGGTTTTAACACGGCCTGACATTTTACTTATGTGGATGATGGAATGAGGCGCCTCAGATAGGTCCTATAGGATCGGGAAACGTGTGTTCAGGTATAACTAATCCGCTAAGATGTATTTGTGGACCGGCCCTGCAGCTATCCAAGGGTTCTCCACGGGGAATCCTGAGACACTAGCTAGAGTGCTCGAATCGGTAAGGAGCTCCTCCCTAGCCTTGACTCAGATGGAAATCCAAATTCCAAATACGACCCTACGGATTTGATTGTATTACTAGTACGGAGGCATAGTATATGGTACCTATGCTTCCTAGGATCGATACATTTATTTTGAAATGTTTTGTTATAAATATTAATAATATTAAACCCGTATTTGCCGTATTTGCCGTATTTAGCATGTTTAATCACCATAAGGGAAAACTCTATCCTCTGGTGTGCGTTGCATTGTGTGATGGGACTTGAGTCTTATGGTGATTTCATTTTTCCAAAAAACATTGCGTTGATTAAACGATTTATTCCTCTGCTTGTTCTGACACTTAAAATTATGCACGACAATCCATTGAAATAAATCCGTTCCGCATTAGCGGAATGGTCTTTGGATTTTCCATATTATGAATAGTATGATAGTTAAGAATTTTCACACCAGTCACACGACTGACCCATAGTTTGTTTCACCTTTTTGCAAACTTGGGTGCCCTCCTTTCTACACAGGCAGCCAAGTAACAGGTATTCTTTTGCTTGGAGTCTTTTCTTTGGAGCTGCTTATCATTTTCCTTGGACCAGCTTTTGACGTAGAGGTGATGACTTGGAGCTTCGAAGACTTTCTATCATTTGCTTTTATCGCATTTCCTTTTTCATTCCAGACATTAGACTTATTTGCATTTCATGTCATTTATTTTGGAATTGGGATTTATGTCACTTTTCTACAAACTTGATGTAGTAACTTAGAATTCTGTGACTGTGGATTTTCTATTGTTGATGACATTATATTTCCGCTGCTATGATGTTGTTACTATATGGATTTCCTTTACTATGTTGTTTCTGTGACTTGTTATATTATATTTATGTTGTATTCCAAATGATTACTCCTACTTTCATACCATGGAAGTTTGGGGTTATCACAATGGATGTAAAGAAGTCATCATACATAGGTCTAATTTCAATTTACAACATATTCATATTACGTTTACTGTTTAAATCTAAAAATAACTAGGGCTTACAGATCGTGGTTCGAGAATTAGGAAAAGAGAGTCGATGTTGAATCTTTATATGCTTAGTAAAGTCCTAACAGAAATCCCCAAATCAGCAACGTAGTTTCGACGTAGAAGAAGTAGTCCCTTTCTCTAACTTTTCAACCAGAATTAGAGCAGCATAAGGTCAGAAAGAATTTTGTGTAGAGAGACAAGTGTGAGGGAGGGGCTGTATATATAAGGTCAGGTCAACGAATGTAGACAGAATCGAGGCCAGAAACATCAGAGTGAATCCAGCTTCAAAAGTGGGCTCGGCCACCAGGTCGACACTATGGTCGACCTGGTCCTGGGCGGGAAATTTCCCGCCCAGTCCATTTTGAGGTTTGAATTTCGAAATTTGAATTCGAATTGAGCTGTTTTTGAACTTGAAAACTTCTGAAAACTTCGAAAGGTCATAACTTGGTCATACATACTCCGATTTTCGAAAACTCGGACTCGTTTCCAAGCAGAATTTTGAGATGAACGCAATGGCATAACCCATTTCCCTTGGTTCCTATTTTAAAAATTAATTCTGCCTTGATTTATGGTTATTACACGTTATAAAAATACGGGTTGTTGCATTCTCCCCTCCTTAAAGGATTTCGTCCCCGAAATCTCTAAGTTAGGGAGGATGTGTCCTACCATCCATCATCCATCTACTCAAAGCATCATCCACAGGCAACCATTGTCCTTAAAAGATTTCTAATGTTGTATGAACATATGTAGAAAGTGTGTGTATATGTACTTATCTAATGTAAAAGATCAGACGGTTACTGATTCAGTAAACCTCCTTAATGCTAAATATGTTAGTGTAATGAATCCAACATGTATGCAAATTCCTAACATAGTTTATAATCTCTACATGAGTGCACAAACATTCATTCATATGCAACATCCAAGTGATAGCATAACAAGTTCCATCCATGTACAAGTATAAGCACTCATGCATATGCAACATGAAAATGTGACTGAGCCGATCTAGTGCCTAATATGTGTCATGCATCCACTAGCAACCACTCGCAACCACTTGCAACCATTTGCAAACATCAACCATAACATGTTTCAATCACATGTTTACATCCGTACGGTTCTACCTAAGGTTCTCAAGATAAGATCGAGAAGATAACAAGACAAACGTAGATAGTAGAAGCATGATACGAAAAGGTTTTCAAGTTTATAGGAAAAAGAGATCGAGAATGTACCCTCAAAAAGAAATGGATAAAGTGCGCGTATCTTCTCTTCAGTTTCCCAAGTTGCGTCCTCTTGGGCTTCACTCCACTACACTTTAACTAGCTTGACTTCTCGATTCCTTAGCTTCTTAATCTCCGTTCCTAAGATACGAATCGGAACTCACCTCAATGTTGCTTCTTTTTCCACTTCTACGTCTTCAAGGATGCTTGGCTCAACCACTTCGGCCGACTCATGCAAGCACTTTCGGAGATGCGAGACGTGAAAGACATTGTGTACTCCAGTCAGTTTCTCGGGTAAGTCTACCCTACAGGCCATCCGTCCAATCCTCTCAGTGATAGGGAACGGTCCTACGATCATTGGTACTAGCTTTCCAACTGCTCCAAAGCGAACTACATTGCGTAATGGAGAAACTTTTATAAAGACCATATCTCCAACTTCGAACTCTAGGTCTATCCTTCTCTGGTCCGCATAAGATTTATGTCTATCTTGGGCTGTTTTCATCCATCTTCGTATCAACTCAATCTTCTCAGAAGTGTCCTTTATCATGTCGGGCCCAAGTATAAGTTTGTCTGTTGTCTCCCACCAACAAGTTGGCGATTTGCATGGTCTTCCATACAGGGCTTCGAACGGTGCCATTTTGATGCTAGCTTGGTAACTATTGTTATATGCAAACTCCACGAGAGGAAGATGGTCTTCCCAAGTACCACCAAAGTCAAGAATGCATATCCTTAGGAGATCTTCTAGTACCCTATTTACCCTTTTGGTTTGTCCATCCGTCTGTGGGTGATAGGCCGTGCTTAAATTCAGTCGTGTTCTCATTGCTTCTTGCAGACTATTCCAAAAATGGCTAGTGAAAATCGGGTCACGATCACTAACTATACTAGAAGGAACTCCGTGCAACTGTACTATCTCTCGAAGGTAAATAGACGCTAGCCCTGATGCGGTCCTCTTGCTTTTCACCGGAATGAAGTGAGCACTTTTCGTGAGTCTATCAACTATGACCCATATGCTAGTATTTCCCTTCCTTGACCTAGGCAGTCCATCCACGAAATCCATCGAGATAGTCTCCCATTTCCATTGCGGAACCTCTAAAGGATGTAATAGCCCACCAGGCTTCTTCGACTCGGCCTTTACTTGTTGGCACACCATGCACTTCGAAACGAACTCTGCCACATCCTTTTTCATTCCAGCCCCAAAAAATGCGCTTCATATCTATGTACATCTTATCTCTTCCAGGATGAATGATCATCTTTGAGTGATGCGCCTCTTTGAGAACTTTCCTTACCAAGTCTCCCACTTGTGGGACACATAGTCTTCCATCGCGCCTTAGCCATCCCTTGTCATCTATGGCATACCTACTGAGGTGACTTGACGTCTCACCACTAATCAGCTTGTCCATGATTTCAATTATTTGTGGGTCTTCCTTCTATGAAGTCCCTACTTGATCTATAAGTGTAGGTCTTAACTCAAGAGATGCAAACGTAGCAGTCAATGACTCAACAGCAGGTGTAAAATCAAAGGTTGCTATAAACTCAAGGCTTTTCCTTTCAACAAACAAGGGGCTCAAAGTCGACCTTTTTCTACTTAGCGCGTTCGCCACCACGTTACCCTTGCCAGGGGTTTAAGCTATATTGAAGTCATATGATGCCAAGAACTCCATCCACCGCTGTTGTTTCAGATTCAAATCTTTCTGTGAGAAGAGGTACTTAAGCGTTTTGTGGTCGGTATACAGCTCGAACCTCTCCCCTAGAAGATAATGGCGCCAAGCTTTAAGTGCAAAAACAATCGCGGCCAACTCCAAGTCATGCGTGGGATAGTTTTTCTCATGGACTTTAAGTTTTCTGCCCCCATAGCATATTACTCTTCCTTCTTGCATTAGGACAGCGCCTAATCCCGTGCCGCACGCATCTGTGTACACCGTAAACATCTTACCTCCATCGGGTAATGCCAAAACTGGAGCTGTGGTGAGGGCTCTCTTAAGTCTCTGAAAAGCAACGTCACATTCTATGTCCCATGCAAAAGCTAGGTTCTTCTTTGTTAACTTAGTAAGAGGGGCTGAAATCTTAGCGAAGTCCTTAATGAACTTCCTGTAGTAGCCCGCCAAACCGAGAAAGCTCCTCACCTCCGTCGCATTCTTAGGAATTTTCCAGTCTTGTACCGTGACTACCTTTGCGGGGTCCACGGCTATGCCTTGCTTAGAAACTACATGTCCAAGGAACCAAAATTCCTTCCTCCAAAAATGGCATTTGGAGAACTTACCCTTTAACTGGTGTGCTCTAAGTGTTTCCATGACTTCCTTGAGATGTCTAGCATGCTCTTCTTCATCTTTTGAGAAGATCAAAATATCATCCACGAAAACTACCACAAACTTGTTAAGGAACTCCCGAAACACCCTACTCATCAAATCCACAAAGTATGCGGGTGCATTTGTTAACCCAAACGGCATGATGAGCCATTCGAAGAACCCATCTGGAGTCCTAAACGCAGTTTTGTCAATGCTATCCTCAGCCACTCTAAGCTGATGGAATCCTGTGGCTAGATCGAGTTGAGAGAAAACAGATGCTCCCACAAGCTGATCAAACAAATCGTCGATTCTTGGTAGTGGGTGCCTATTCTTCTTTGTCAGCTTGTTTAACTCACGATAATCTACGCATAGACGAAGCGATCCATCCGCCTTAGTAGCGAATACCACTGGAGCACCCCATTCAGAAATGCTTCATCTTATGAAATTTTTCTCAAGCAACTCGTTAACTTGTTTACTGAGCTTTCTCCTTTCTCGCGGGGCCATGTGCCTAACGGGCAATGAAACTGGCTTGGCATTATCAACAAGATAAATTCGGAAGTCTATCTCGCGTTTAGGAGGTAACCCCCTCACCTCATCAAAGACATCTGGATATTCTCGGACCACTCTTAAAGATTGCAGATTATCGTCGGACGAGTCAAGGGATTCAAGATAACACAACATGACCGGACCCTTAGGGTTACAAGAAATTTCAAGGGTATTACCAAGGCGAGTCATGAGCCTCACTACCCTTCGTTCACAATCAAGAATGGCTCCATAATTGGACAACCAATCCATACCTAGGATCAAACCGTATCCCATGAATCCGAGAACATAAGCATTACACGTGAATTCTACGCTTAAGATAGAGATCCTCAAATCCATACACATCATAGATAAATGGGAAGAGCCCCCAATTGGATTTGAAACTATAACGGGATCCTCAACCAGACTAGTACTTAGGTGCAGATTTTCAACAATATTAGAAGAAATAAAAGTATGCGATGCGCCAGAGTCAAATAAGGTTCGATCAGGAAAGTAAGAAATGTAAACAAGGCTTTCTACGGAAATATTACTACCTCGGTCAAGAGCTGGAGTGGTGTTGAGAGCATGCAACTGCCCTCCAGAAGGTCCTGTTCGCTGGGTCTGTCCTTGCCCCTGCCCTTGCTTCCTAGGGCAGTCCTTGCTGATGTGTCAAGTATCTCCACAATGAAAGCATTCACCCAAATTCCTCTTCTTCTTTCTACAGTCTTTAGCTAGATGTCCAGTAATACCACAGAAGTTGCACTTCCTCGTCTCATGTGGTTTGTTGTTGCTCTTGTTATTCTTGTTATTCTTGTTGCCCCCCTTCTTGAAGTCAGCCTTCTTATTCTGAGTCTCATTAGGCTTAACCTTCTTCTTGCTATTCTTGTCTTCCTCATGAAGTAGAGCCATATCCACCAAGCTTTCAAAGGTCGCCCCCATGGGTATATGAGTTATGGCCAAACTGTGTAGTGGCTCGTTCAATCCTCGAGCAAAGCGTACAGCTTTTTTCTGGGCTGTGTTGACCAAATACAAATCGAATCGAGCAAGCTGATTAAACTTATTCATGTACTCCCTAACAGACATGTCCCCTTGCTTGAGTGCTAGGAACCTCTCCATCTGAAGGTTCTCTTCTACTGACGATAAGAATTTAAGCCCAAACCTCTCCCTAAAGTTTGCCCAAGTCTCAACTGGCCTGGTAGCGTTGGTGACTTCCCACCAAAATGCAGCTTCCTCTTTCAACAACCATGCTGCCAACTGAACTTTCCTATGGTCCTCCATATCAAAGATAATGAACAAGTCTTCAGTCTCCTTTAGCCAGTTCCGTGCCTCAACAAAGGTTTCAGTTCCAACGAAGTTCTTGCCGCCCATTGCTTTAAAGTCTTTGCATATTTTGGCAAAGGCGGTACCAGGAGAAGGAGGAACCACGGCCACCGGGGGAGGAGGAGGAGGGATGTCAGTCGTGCCCGCGTCGTTGTCCCTGGCTTCTAAGTACCTTCGGAACCATCCAGGCATGGGTATTCCCTCAGGAAGGTTAAGATCAGCCATGCTGAAAAACGAATAGAAAAAGATTCAAACGAGGAAACAAAGGGAAGTGCTAATGGCTTTTGGGGAATAGCCTTTTTAAACATAAAACTTTTCTTGAAAAATGCTTCTTTATAAATGGTTTTGAAAATAGCTTCAGAAGGTTTTTAAAACTTTTGCCCAGCCTGGTAACCTTCTGCTCTGATTCCAAATGCAACACCCCACCTCCGATAGGGTCACTCACAAAGGGAATGCACTAGTTTTGGTGGAGTATTATCTAGGTAAACATGCACAGAGATATCACAAGGCAGAACATAAATGAAGCAGCGGTAGAAATTAAAAACCAACTTTTTATTACTTTCAAGAAAAGAGTCAAAACCTCATATATCCAAGATACAAATTATTCCATTACATCAAGTTCCAAATAAAGAAGCATAAACCTAAGATAACAAAAGTAAATTACTCCCCATAAATAGCAGAAGCAGCCATAGCATAGCCCAAGACCAAACCGTACATGAGCTGTCAGAAAGCAAGCTAAATCCAAGCTAAGAGCTAGTGTTTCCTCCCTGAGAACCTAGGGGGGAAACGAAAGAAAAAGAGGCGAAAGAAAAAGGGTCAGTCATAAAGACTGGTAAGCCCTAGTGACTTTCAGTATGAAAACTAGTAAAGATAACATGATATGTGGAAACTGGAATTAAACATAAGGATGATAACAGGACTAATATGATAACTGAGATAACAAGATAAGTCAATTCTAGCATCGCATATTCAAGGTTCGCTGCACCAACTGTACTAGTGTTCTAACCCATGTCAAGTATTAATCATGAAATGGTCTCTTGGCCCGGTATCATGAAGTGACCCATTACGGGGTCCTACGGTACGATCTACTAATCGATCGGCTCCCTACAAATTCTAGCTCGTCATGTGTCTGTGTCATACGACCCTATCCTGAAATGTAGTTACCTGTGCTAGGTCCACCATAGGGTGTATCAAGCCCAATGGTGCCAACCATCGACACGAATCAAGCACGCACAGTGTAAATCTACGGGTGCCCAATGCCTTCTTTTTCAACTCCGGACTACGTGCACGACCATAGTCCACCTGAACCTACAATGGCGCACCTACTCAGCCGTCGTTCTGGTCGCTTACAATCAGCCCAGTAATCGTGCCCCACCCTACCTAGTCCCAGGGTATCATGATACATCCAAGTGGGTTACTGCTGAAAAGGACCACGTAACTAGGGTTTCTAATGGGTTAAGTGTTGTCATTCAAATTCGTGACTTAACACTATCCAAATCATGTATCAAGTTGGTTAAGTGTATTCGAGCGGTTCATGACTTAACCCTATCAAATCATCGTGTCAAGTTGGTTAAGTATATTCAAGTGGTTCATGACTTAACCCTATCATGTGGCATTAATTCATTAGTGCACCCCAACCTCTCACATTAGACTAACTGTTGTGGTCACTGGATTTGTCGGGCGGTTACGGGCAGATTTACACCACAACATAGTCTAACCTCGGGTTTCTCGTGCGATATGACCAACTACCCACATTGGATCCTATTGTTTGCAGTCACTGGATTTGCTGGGCGGTTCCGGGCAGATTTACACTACAAACTCAACCCAACCTCGAGTTGTCCATTTTCAAGTTTATCTAAATGTCATGCCCACGTTCACATTTTCATGTCAAAATTCGAGTTTTCATGTCATGTTTCATGTCAAATCGTGTCAAGTTTATGTCCATATCCAGGTTCAAGTTATAATAACGTTCATGTTCAAAGTCAATTCATGATTTACCTAATCTACCCAAATTGTATTCCCATCGCACATACGCTCGAATTGATACAAATAAATATAATTAGGGAATAACATAAAAAGGGACGGGTATAAGGTGGAAAAAGTGATTACTAGCATAGCATGGTATGATATGAGATAAAGGATTATAACATTACTGGCATATGGAATATTGGCCTCAAATATAAAGATTCCAAATCTAGCAAAATAAGGTACTAGTCAAGATAACAGTTGTCATAAGGTGACAGTATAGTCATGGTAACGATTGACATAAGGTGATAGTATAGTCATGGTAGCTATTGACATAAGGTGATAGTCATAAACTTGTGACTAATAGCAGATTCAACATGATAATATGAGGGGGTTTTCTTTTTGATTTACAACATGAATAGGCCCAAATCAATGTCATAGTAATATCCAAGAGTCAAGATCCAAGATGAACAAGAATGGATGTAAAGTAGTCATCATACATAGTTCCAATTTCAATTTACAACATATTCATATTACATTTAAAGTTTAAATCTAAAAATAACTGGGGCTTACAGATCGTGGTTCGAGAATAAGAAAAAGAGAGTCGATGTTGAATCTTTATATGCTTAGTCAAGTCCTAACAGAAATCCCCAAATCAGCAATGTAGTTTCGACGTAGAAGAAGTAGTCCTTTTCTCTAACTTTTCAACCAGAATTAGAGCAGCATAAGGTCAGAAAGAATTTTTTGTAGAGAGATTAGTGTGAGGGGCTGTATATATAGGGTCAGGTCAACGAATGTAGACAGAAACGAGGCCAGAAACATCCGAGTGAATCCAGCTTCAAAAGTGGGCTCGGCCACCAGGTCGACCCCCAGGTCGACACTATGGTCGACCTGGTCCTGGGCAGGTCGACTACATAGTCGACCCCCAGGTCGACCTGGTCCTGGGCGGGAAATTTCCCGCCCAGTCCATTCTGAGGTTTGAATTTCGAAATTTGAATTCGAATTGAGCTGTTTTTGAACTTGAAAACATCTGAAAAGTTTGAAAGGTCATAACTTGGTCATGCGGACTCTGGTTTTCGAAAACTCGGACTCGCTTCCAAGCAAAATTTCGAGACGAATGCAATGGCGTAACCCGTTTCCCTTGATTCTTATTTTAAAAATTAATTCTGCCTTAATTTATGGTTACTACATGTTATAAAAATACGGGTTGTTACAGAATATCTTTCCAACGAATCCGAAAAATTGAAATTTCATAGCGGGAATAAAAAGATATGTCCAATTGAAAATTCAGAATAGTCGCTATGGAATTTTAAGCCGTTAAAAATGGAAATTTTGCAAACGATCTCTGTTTTCGACGAAACCACTTTTGTTGGATCTGGGACGTCAAATTATTGCTAGGTTTCAAAATTCATAATTTTCTAAATCCATATGTGAGCGTGGCGAAGTAAAATGTGTTTTGTCAGTTTTAGTCAAATTTAATCGACCAGAAATGGCAATTTTTCAAACAGTCTCAGAATTTGACAAAATTAATTTTGTTAGAACCATATTGTCAATACGAAGCTAGAAAATATTTTTCGGGAATTTTTAGCGTTCGTATGTGGCCCCGGTAATTTGAAATGTGCGTTCAAATTCAATATATAGATTTATATTTTGATTTTGATGGAAACTGATCAAAACGATCGAATCGGCTTATGATACATATCCCATTGTGCTCGGAATGGGGGTAATTAGCTAGGGACGACAGTCGTCGGGCCTCGATTGGAGTTCGAAAGGGAAGATAACTTTTTGGTAGATTAAATTAATTAAATAAAAAATTAAATTAAAAAAGTCAACTCCTTTATCTCCTTTATTGCTTCCCACATCATTCACTTCAGAACAAATCGAAATAAAAAAAAGGGAAAGAAAGAAAAAAACCGCACTGCTCCCCGTCGCTCCCTCCAGACCACCGCTATCGCCTTGGCTGGCACCGCCGAACAGCGTCGGACCTCCTCCCCCATCGCTCGCTTCCCTGCCTCCTCGGTGAACCCGGATCCAAATCGCAGCCCCTCAAATAAAACTCGTTCAACCCTAGCTTCCAGCCGCCACCTCAGGCGAACCACCACCGCACCGACCACCATCTACAGCCCGCGCCTCCACCCGCGACACCCCCCCCCCCCCCCCCGGGCTCCTCTCCCTCCTCCGAAAGCAAAAATGAGTTTTTAAAACTTGTTATTTTGTATAAAAAAACTGACTTTTATTTATTTACTTATAGTAAATCAGATTTTTATTAGAGAAAGGTTTGATTTTTATATAATGAAAAGTTTGATTTTTATTAGAGAGAATTTTGATTTTTGTATAAAGAAAGGTTTGATTTTTATTTAAAGATTAGACTTTTGAAACTATAACGATTTGATTTGAAATGATTTGTTTAAGGAAGTAGCGTAAATAAAAATATAATTTTTATATATGTATAGCGAAATAAAGATTAGATTTTTTTGTTGAAGTAAAGATAAGATTTTGGTTCATGAAATGCGTATAAAGATGCGATTTTTATATAAGTAGTGAACCAAAAATATAATTTTTATATAGTGAAAAGAATAAAAATATGATTTTTATATTATAGAAAGAATAAAAATACGATTTTTATACGATAGAGAATATAAAAATACGATTTTTATATATGTTGTAGTGAAATAAAAATTCGATTTTTATATGAGTAGCAGATTAAAAATAGAATTTTTATATACTAGAGAATATAAAAATGTTATTTTTATATATGTAGCAAATACGGGTGACGAAAGTGACGAAGGGCAAGCATGATGAAGATTTCCTACATATGAAGAGTCGTGGCATTTGGTTTAGCTAATCGGTGAGAACTTCTCACTTTTATTTATTTTCTAGTTGAAATAAAATAAATATTCATGTGTTGAAATAAAATAAATATTCATTTACAAATCAAACGATTTGTTTATGTACACCGATTTAACTGATATTGATTGGGACGATAAATTTTACACATTGACCAACTACACAAATAAAATCAGTGTTCGATTGTTTGAAACCCCACACGGGTGTTGGGATGAAATTGGACATACACTAATCCCAATAATTAGCTGTATGTCGATCAATTGAATGACAGGCTGTTATAAGCATTGAATATTTATATCTGATGCTTATACAGTGTAGAATGCACTCTGGATGATGGTTGATTACTTATCGTTGCTATTATATACATGTGTTGTATGGAATCCATATAATTAACATTATATGGTAATTGTTTGGGCCTCATTCCAATTGGGAAAATAAAGAATATTATAAAATATATTAAATAATAAAAATAGTCATGTGTTGACGATACTCATGTGTTGAGTAAATTCATGTGTTGAAAGAAAGATAGCTTCATGTATTGAATAGAATAAATATTCATTTGTTGAGTAGAATAACGAAGTTATTGAAATATATAAAGCCGTGTGGATTATATTTGCGCCATTTTGACACGAGCGATATTTATATCGATTATATTCGTTTTTATAATGAATATAGAAAAGGAAGTGATTTCAAAATATAACATTTTGAAAATATTATCATTTGTATATCGGTGATATGGAATATTCAATTTTGATTTGAATTTGAATAGGAAGTTGAAATCGTTTTGAAAACGAATTTAAAACGATTGGTAAAATATGTTTTAAAAGGAAATCGATGAAATATATATTATATATATAATATAATGGCCTGAATAGAACGCGCCGCGCTGCGACAGTTCGTGAATTTCGACCATTGACTTCGAGTGGACATTACGGGAGATCAGACCGTCGGATTCTCCTAAAACCAGAACCGTTGGGTTCGTATCGAAAAGAGCTTTCTAACGAATATTAGAGATTTGAAATCTAACGGATGGATTTGGAATTATGTCCAAATCAAATTTGGAAAAGGTCGTTGTAAGTGCAGTTCGATGACCGTTGATGGAAATCGACTGTACGAGCCTTGATAAAATTATTAAAAATAGTAATAATTTGTGTAAAAACATAAGAAATGACTTGTGAAGAATTGGGTTGAAAAGTTCCAAATGTGAAAAGATAAAATTAATTTTTTATCGAAATGAACTAGTTTTGAACTAGAATTATAATCCCATTTATTTTTAAAATTAATAAAGTGGATTTGAAATGGTTTAGAAAATAACCAGAATTTCCAAAATATAAAATGGAAATGGATTTGAATCGAAATTGTCTTTGGAATATTTCGATGTTGGATTTCATGTTTATACAGATATTGTTATGGAAATTTGAACGATATATTTATATCATTATTTCCAATATGATATTATTGGTCGTAGAATTTTATATTGAATATAAGCCGATATATTTCTATTCAGAGCCTTGTATTTAATATCAAATTGGATTTGGGTTTATCGTGAACCGTGTTTTAGATGACATTGGTTCTTTAACCCAGTTAAAGAGAGGATATTGATTTTTGAGAAGATTACAACTAAATGGAGTTTTAACGAATCTTTAATTAGATTAAAATGATCGAGAATGGAGTATCACCAATTTTGCTCCAGGCGATAGTTAAATCTTTAATTAGATTTGAACGTGAAATGGTAACTGAATTTACCGATAACACCGTGGTGTTAGATATGAAGTATTACCAGTTTTACTTCATGGGATGAATAGGTTGGGATTGGGAAATAAAATAAATGATTACTTCGGTGTGGTTTGATACTCCCGACTAATTTGAATTGATATTCAAAGGAAGATTAAAGAATAAATTTAAAGAATTTATCATTGATAAAATTAATGGGAACTTTTATCAAAGTGTAAGAATATTTGAATAAAAGAATATTCTGAATTGGAATGAGGCGTATGTTGTGTTTGTGTAACACTTGTTTATTATATACGAGAGTTATTCAGAAAGACCAGATTTATCCCATTCTGAATAACTGATTCCACGATGTGTCGAGGATGAAGACGGTGGTCGAAGACCGGAGGTCTTCACGTCGTTTGGATAATTACTGATGATCTTGATTGGGCCGTACACCCAAGAGGAGGGAATCAGTTAGTGATCGTCCAGACGTACTTGGAGATCGATGGATATGCGAGGTACAAGGTGCCTCCGGTTTCATTCAGACCCAGAACGGACTTGTAAATGGACTATGTGTCTGACATTGGATATTATTCTGTGTGACTGATGGATATCAGTTGCATGGAGTGGTCTGCCTGTGTGGCATGCTAAGATGCAAATGATCAAGGCTTCTGTTGAAAACCAGATTCTTGTAGTTGATGATCAAAGCATAACCTGTGTGGCACAGCTTTGTGTAGCGTTAATTCGCGAACCTCACAAACCAGAAACGGGAGAAGGACCTCAGGGAAAACACGCGTTTCCTTCTAGATAGAAGTGGCGTCAGTGGTTTGACATGCCCTGACGAGTTTGACTTATGTGGTTGTTGGGTTGCGAGGCGCCTCGGATATATCGGTGACTATGTGGAGCCGATGTAGTCATTGGACTCATTGACACCCCCATAGGGTGGGGAAACGCAGTGTTCAAGCATTTTAATCCACATTGGTGGATCGGCCCTGACGATCCAAAGGTCACTCGGGCTCTGACCTGAGGGGTGGGCTAGAGCATCTCGAAGCGGTAAGGACGATCCCTTGCCTTGGTTCACAGATGGAAATCCAACTTCCAATATGTGACATTTGCGATTTTGATTGTAGAGCCTAGTATTGACTACATGATATATGGTACCCATGCCGTCTATGACTGATACTTATGATTGAAATTGTTTTAACACTATACACTTATAGTAATAATAAAAAAACATGAAATTTAGTGTATCAAGAATGCTTTGGCTATTATAAGGTAAAACCCTATCCTCCGGCTTGTGTTGCATCGTGTGATGAGACCTGGGTCTTATAATAGCTTCATTGTTCTTTATTTAGCATTGCGCTGTTGTTTTATGCACTGATATTCTTGGGAGGAAACCCGTTCCGTGTTATACGGCGTGGTCCATTGATTTACCTAACTTTAAAATAAAGATTAATAACTGTTTTAGTTCTCACACCTGTCCCATGACTAACCTGGAGTTTATTGTTTTAACCTAAATTCTGGGTGCCCCTATTTTCTACACGGGCAGCTAGTAGTTTTGGTTTTGCAGATTTATATTCACAGGAACCTGGTTTACAACTGGAATGATATCCGGAAAGCTCTGTATCCGTATATTCTTTTCAGTTGTGCTTTGTATTGTTTTTCCGCTGCGATATATTTTAATGTAATTTAGATCTCTGCTATTTTCTATGTAATATTTATTCATTACTCTGTATACTCTTGTATTATGATGGAATTGTTGTAATATACAATGAAATGTTCTTCTGTTTGTGCTCAGATGTGTCGTGCTCTCAAAACAATCAGGGGTTTCGAGATGTCTTGGTCGGTTTAGTGATCGATTCGGATTGAGCGGAATTCCTTATCGTTTTAGATCTGATGTTGGTTTCGGCCTTTGGGGTAAATACTTAGGGAATTGTTCACTTGCTAATTTACGATTAAAGGCTGATGTGATGGAATGTGATTTTGGGTTTATGGTGAACTGTGTTTTGAAGGGCATTGGTTCTTTAACCCAGTTAAAGACAGGAATAAGATTTTGGGTTGTCGTGAATGGTGTCTTTAATAATACTGTTCTTAGACCCAGTGGAGTTAAGAAAATCAAAAACTAACTGGAGATTAGTTAAGTTGAATAGTTTCCTGGGTATTGATCTAATGTTGGTTTAGGCATTCGGGGTTAATACTTAGGGAATTGTTCACTTGCTAATTTACGGCTAAAGGTTGATGGAATCAAATGTGATTTTGGGTTTATCGTGAACCGTGTTTTAAATGACATTGGTTCTTTAACCCGGTTAAAGACAGGATATGATTTCCCAAGTTAAACAATTGATAATATTGATTTCTGGGATGATTAAAACCAAGTGGAGTTTTAATGCATCTTTAATTAGATTGAAATGATATCCAAAGAAGGATTAAAAAATAAATTTAAAGAATTTATCTTTGATAAAATTAATGGGAACCTTTCCCAAAGTATAAGAATATTTGAACAAAGGAATATTCTCGATTGGAATGAGGCGTATGCTATGTTTTTATAGTACTTGTTTATTATATACGCGAGTTATTTAGAAAGACCGGGTTTATCCCATTCTGAATAAAAAATTCGACGATGTGTCGAGAATGAAGACAACGGTTGAAGACCGGAGGTCTTCACATCATTTGGATGATTACTGATGTCTTAATTGGACTGTACACCCAAGACAAGGTAATAAGTGGGGATCGTCCAGACGTACTTGGAGATCAATCGGATATGTGAGGGCCTCTCCCCTGTTTTGGATATATAGGGGAGGAATATGGTGCCTCTGGTTTCATTCAAACCCAGAACGAACTTGTAAATGGATGTGTGTCTGACATCGGATTTCATTCAATGTGATTGATTGACATCGGTTGCATAGCGTGAATTGCCTGTGTGGCATGCTGAGATGCAAATGATCAAGGCTTATGTTGAAAAAGCAGAGTCTTGTGGATGATGATCAAATCACCGCTTTAACATAGCATAACTTTATGTAGCGTTAATTCGCGAGCCTCACACCCCGCTGTGAACCAGAAACGGGAGAAGGACCTTAGGGAAATGGACATATGTTGGTTTCTAGCTAGGAGTGGTGTTTTGGGTTTTACACGCCAGGACATTTTACTTATGTGGATGATGGAGAGCGAGGCGCCTCGGTTATATCAATCGATCCGGGGCCGATGGAGTCATTTGGCTCATTTATGCCCCATAAGGCAGACTAACATACCATTTACGGTATTATTAACCCACTAAGTGTAAGCCGACCCTGATGATCCTAGGGTCACTCGAACTCTGATCCGAAGGCTCGGGCTAGACAGTCTCGAAGCGGTAAGGGCGATCCCTTGCCTTGGTTCACAGATGGAAATCCAACTTCCAATACGTCATTTTGCGGTTTTAATTGTAAACCTATATATGGTGACATTGTGGTATGGGGCACTTATGTCGTCTATGATTGAAATTGTTTTGACATTATACACTTATAGTAATAATACAACATGAAATTTTACGTACCAAGCATTCTTGGCTATTATAAGGTAAAAACTCTATCCTCTGCTTGTGTTGCATTATGTGATGGGACCTGAGTCTTATAATAGCTTCATTATTCTTTATTTAGCATTGCACTATTATTTTTATGCATTGGTATTCTTGGGAGGAAACCCGTTCCGTGTTATACGGCGTGGTCCCTGGATTTACCTAACTTTAAAATAAAGATTAATAACTGTTTTTGTTCTCACACCAGTCACATGACTGACTTGGGGTTTATTGTTTTAACCTAAACTCTGGGTGCCCCTATATTCCACACGGGCAGCAAGTAGTTTTGGTTTTGCAAATTTATATTTATAGGATCCTGGTTTACAGCTGGAATAATATTCGGAAACCTATGTATCCGTATATTCCTTTCAGTTGTGTTTTGTATTATTTTTCCGCTGCATTGTAATTTGTAAATCTCTGATATTTAGTAAATGTGTAATATTTAATTTGTACTCTGTATATTCTTGTATTCTGATGAAATTGTTGTAATAAGCAATGAAATGTTCTTCTGTTTGTGTTCTGATTCGTCTTGTCCTCAAAGAAATCCGGGCTTTCCTTTACGGGGAAGTTTCGGGTCCTTACACATATTAAATTGAGGCGCTTAGACCAGTCCGTACGGTTGAGGGTGAATAACCCAACTAGGTAGATCATCGAGGTGTTATAAGTCACGAGGGAAGCACACATTTATCTGATTGTTCTGACAGATCCAAAGGACTGGAATGGTAAATACGTGTCTTCCTGAGGAACGTAAGTTGCTCCTAGTAGTCCTCTATGTGGTGACAGATGTCTTAGGTTGTGCTCACAGAGGTTAGGTCTGCGCATAACTACTAGGTAGGTGGGCCTTGACTGCAGATGTAGCTATGCAGTCAAAATGCTGTGATGCGGTGACACCAAAGGTGGTTTGGCGGTTGCCTCATGAGGAGGCAGAGGGTCACGACCAATAAGGATAGTAGTCCATCGGATACCCGTCGTCGACAGCCAATAGGATGCGAAAAGACTAGAGCTAAACCCAAGATACCATTTCACCCTTCACTATCGGTGTAAGGGGTTGAGGAAGATGCCAAATGGATGTTTAGATTGTGTGTTATTAGGGGCATGTCTCTTAGCTCTTGTAGTCTTTACTATTTGAGGGAGAGGCCTAGGTAGGGCCATAGCCACCGTGAAATTAGACCCTAGGAACATCTGTAGAGGCTCTCAAAGGCGAGCCTATACAGATATGGAAAAGCTCCCGATCGAGTTCCATGTTTCTTGTATCGCCCTGCCATGGGACTCGGTGCGCATTAAAGGAAATGCGATTGAGGCATCGAGCTACAAATGAAGATACGTATGGTGGACAGTTTAGATACATGCACGTCGGCTGTGGGTGGTGTATCGTAGACTTAGGGCATTACTCCGGTATGAATTCTGATTCGAACAAAGGTGGCAGTCCGTACGTTCGCGTAGTATAGTAATGAGATATATATGTGGAACTTAGTATTGTTATCCATTCGTCACTACGGTGTAGGATGAGGGACTGCATATATTTCGATGGTGTTATGGTGGAGACTAGGCAAGTGGGGTACCATGGGTTATATCTCAATATTGGGGGTAGCTACATATATACTGTTTTAGATTAATCCACTGGGAAGTAAATGGGTGTGACGTGTGTGTAAGCCTTGAATGTTGTTAACCCAAGTAACCTAGTAAATAAGAAAATATGATTGAATGGTATATGTAGGATTATCCAAAGTGTATAATTTAAATCCAATCACCAGAACTTGTGTTCTGATCCCCGCCTCATAACATACTCGCACGTTAGATTTGTATCAGGGACATGATAGCCTTGGATACTGGTTGGGCAGTATTGTTAATACGGTAAGGCTATATTTTGACTATATTATATTTTATCCATTCCACTGTTAGATATTTTTTGAGCTTTGACATATTTCATGTCTGTCTTTTCTACAGGATACCAAAACAACTCATTCCGAGTTTCGATAGATTGGAGTTTTTGAAAAACAAAAATTGGTCTGTCAGAATTTGGGTTGTCACATAAACAACGATAAGTTGTAGTGACAGTATAAAGATGGAATTGTGATTAAATAAGAAAGAAGGAGGCAAACTTATGAAATGGAATAAGTTATATGAAATCTCAACGATAAGTTGTAGTGAATAATAAGTCAATGTGAATGGGAATAACCAAGTTAAATGGAAACCTGATGAGGTAAAGCAAGAGAATAAAAGAATGTTTAGACATGGGGTCTAATAACATATTAAAATGAGGCGCTTGGACTAGTCTGCATGTTTGAGGGTGAATAACCCAACGAGGTAGATCATCATGGTGTCATGAGCCACGAAGAGAGCACACGTTCATCTAATTATTGTGTCGGCTTCGAAGGACTGGAAGGGGAAGCACGTGGCTTCCTGAGATACGTAAGGTGCTCCTGGTTGTCCTTTGTGTGGTGGTAGATGTTTAGGTTGTGCTCGCAGAGGTTGGGTCTGCGCGTTATTACCAGGTAGGTGGGCCTTGACTGCGAATGTAACGCCCCGCATTCTACGCATTGAAGGATCGTAGAATATTTTTTTCATTTTTATATGAAGTCGTATGGTCGTGTAACTTTGGGGAATGACTATTGGGGCCATTTCCCATGTTCATGATTTTTTCCAATTTTTAAATGACCGTTTTGCCCCTGGTGAATCTTTTTTTCCCTTTAACTTTTGACTAGTAAGGAGTTTTGACCTGAAAACACTTCCATTGGATTTGAATGGTGATTTACCTTTCATAGACTGGTCACATTGATCGAACGGACTTACCGTTTGTGAGATATGTCTGAAACAAGGTTTAGAAGGTGAAAAACTGCTTAAATGGACTTAATAGGGTAATTAGTGAATGGGCCCATGACCCATTTCGTGATTAGGGTTATGGGGAGGCTGAAACGAGTTAGTAAACCATCTCATTTCATTTTTCTCAGCCGCCATTTTCATTTCATCAACCCTAGCAATGGCCTCCACCTTATAAATTCATCTTTGATCACTTTCTAATCACATATTAGCCAAATCTACTTCAAATTAAAGCGGATTAGCATAGAAATCGAGATAGAGCTGCTGGAATACATTGGGATCCACGCAAAATCATTTAGAGTTTCAGATCTATAGTTTATTTGTGGCTATGGTGAGTGATTTGCACATTTATTCACTAATTACGGCTAATTAGGTGTGATTGGTGATAATTAATGAAATTATGTATCATAAAAATATGCTAAAATACGTAGAAATTCTAAAATATTATTTTATGTC
Source organism: Allium sativum (assembly GCA_030737875.1). Taxonomy (NCBI): domain Eukaryota; kingdom Viridiplantae; phylum Streptophyta; class Magnoliopsida; order Asparagales; family Amaryllidaceae; genus Allium; species Allium sativum. The sequence goes on along the minus strand of CM060919.1, from coordinate 654,395,447 downwards.
ACTGACGAAAATTTGGGTTAATTTGGATTAATTTTGCAAATTTATAGTTAAAACAGGGTTAAGGGGATTAAGGGGAAAATCATGGTTTTGGGTATATTTGATCCATAATTACATGTTAAATCTTTGTTTGGATGTTTATGGTTGATTATATATTTTGCTATTACTGTTTGGGATGTCTTATGGTCGCAAAGGAAGGTTAGAATGGTTGAAAACGCCGTCGTGTGGCAAAAATTGCTTGCTGGAATGTATGCAGGAAATGGGATCGGTCGCACCCACGACAGCGTTTGTGAAACGCTGTGGTCGGTCGCACATATGTTTCGGTCGCGCCTATGACAACATTTGCAAAATGTTGTAGTCAGTCACGCATACAACTACATTTGTGAAATGCTGTGATCGGTTGCGCCTACGACAACATTTATGAAATGTTGTGGTCAGGTCGCGCATACGGCAACATTTGTGAAATGCTGTGGTCGATCGTGCATGGGTTTCGGTCGCACCTGAGCTACGACAGTACTTCTGAAACGCTGTAAAAAGGACATAAATGTTGTGAAAGCCAGTTTTGTTTAGCTTTTCACACCAGATGAATGCAGAATTGAACCCGGGGATATAACAACATTTTTGTAACGATGTAAAAGGCGGTTTTTGAAATTTTTGCCGGTTTTCATAGCCTAACAGCTTTGTCGCGGGACGGGTGCATAGGAGTTATCGATATCTATAACTTTGGTTCACCGTTGAGAGAGGGGGTATGTAGACGAACCAGAGCCAAAGGATGTATGGACTGGGAAGGGTTATTGGCTATAGACCAGAAGGGCATGGTCACGAAAATTAGTTATACGGAGTCCACAAGGGCAGGGACCCGTCATGTCCCAATGGATTTGGTGATCAAGGCAGTGGATATCGTATGCTTTACGCACTGAGTGAGAGATATGAGGATGATTGCTATGTTTGATGTTTGCTATCACCATGACACGCACACTCCTATTTTACACTCTATTGTTAGTGTTTACCTTAGAGTACCGTACATCTTGTTGTGCTAACTCTTTGGTTGCAGGCCCAGGTTCAGGTATGATTTATTTATACCTGTTATTGTTCTATTTTAGTGCTATCGCTCATACTAGACTTTTTCTTGACCAAGAGTTTTATGCCTTTTCTTATTACTTTGGGTGCACTTAAACGAGCAGACAAGAGACAGGTCAATGATTATGCACGAATAACTGCCCGAAGACGAGCAGGAGGCTTCCATGTACTGTTTACGTATATTCTCCCTGTGTTGTTGATGGTCATTGCTTTGGGCATTAGTAGTGTACCTTTCTATTTTGCTTTAGAAATAGTATTTTGAAGTTTTAATAATGGCTTGGATCATAAGCTGTATTTCGAATTCCACTACTCTGATGGATATGATTTAGTTTTTCAGCTTATGCACTATCTTGCCTATTTTATATCAAGTTATGTTATTATTATTTTTTATCCCATGCGCTGTGATATATACTACACGTTCCTTGTAGACCATAGTTTAAGATTCCTTTCTTTTGATGACCATCCCGTGCTGGTCTGGCATCGTCACAGCTCATCTTCGGGACAAATGTCGCCTAGTGTAGGGTGGGCCATCACACTTGGTATCAGAGCCTAGGTTGCGTAGTTTAACCTAGGAGAAGATATCAGGGAAAGATAGTATACGTATATGAGAGCGCATATTTGTGATATTTTGGTTTTTAAAAGTTATATATGTATATATTATTAGTATAGCTAAGTATGAAGTCGCACTGCACTGGCACTACTAAAGAGATGGTTAATCGTTTTTCACTTTACAGATTGAACGATGAGCCGATATACAAGGAGTATGGGTTCAGGGGCCAACAATGGGAATGCCCCTGATATGAGGATGACGTTTACTGCCTTCATGCGAGAGATGCTTAGGGATGCTCAGGGAGAAATTCCTAATGCTGCTAATGGTGATGGTGCAGCGGTGCAGATGCCTAGAGCTGATTTCACAAAGCTCCGCAAGGACTATATTAATCTTGGTGGAAAGTCGTTCCATGCAACAGAAGTTCAAGATTGGTTTGATAGTTATGAGCACATTTTCAAGGATTTGGGAATCGAGGATGTAATGAAGAGAAAGTTAGCATCACGCCAGCTTCAAGGACGAGTAATGAATTGGTGGAATGCCATTAAAGCGGCTACTCGAGGATCAAGTTACTTAGAATCAATTTAAGACTCACTTCAGTGATAAGTTTATTCTAGCTGCTCAGAAATCAGAATTGTTCAAGAAATTTTTGGAGCTTAAGCATAATGGAATAGTAGTCTTGGAATATATTGCAGAATTCGATACTTTATTGAAATATGGATTATCCCTTATCAATACTGCCGAGAAGAAGAACGAAAGGTTCATAATTGGCCTAGATGAGTACTTGGGGGAAAGACTTACAAACCATATCGATGAAACTTTCGAATCTATTGTGGGAAAAGCATTGAGATCTGAGAGCCTATACCCTAAGTCAAAGACCGAGGTTGCTGTTACATCTGCAGAGGAGCCAAAGCCTCAGGCAAGCGGTGGAGGCAAGAATAATTCCCAGAATAAGAGGAAATATGACCAGGCTATGGATAGTCCGAAAAAGAAGAATAAGAAAGATGCCCTGTGCTTTGGCTACGGCAAGAAGGGCCACTATATCAAAGATTGTCGAGCAAAGAAGGGGGAGAGGAAGTTCTCCAATTGTGACCGAGTGGGACATTTCAAGAATGAAAGTCCACAACCCTGTGAAGAGAAGCAGATCATGAAAGCATATGCTTTCAACGTTGTTCCTTCTTCATCGAATGCCCCAACTGCGGCGCAGAAGGGAAAAGATGTCGTTATTCAAGGTATGCTTTCCATTTATGATGTTCCTGTTCAAGTTTTGTTTGATACCAGAGCTTCTCATTCCTTCGTATCTAGTGACCTATTAGGTTGGAATTGGAACCCAAGCTTGTCGATAGACCTTTAGTTGTGACGAACCGGCTTAGTGGTTCGACTAGCCTTAGTATGATTTGCCGTAAATTGGTCTTATCGAGTCATGGATGTATGTTTGCTTGTGATTGCTTTGTTCTAGGATTTACTGGGTTTGGCATTATTTTGGGAGTCAATTGGCTCCAAAGGTATGGGTTGGTGGTAGACTGTGAGGGTTCTTCGATGACCATTAGAGTGGATGATAGGCGGAGGATGGTATTGAGTTGCCTACCTAGTGATGGGGTGATGGCTAGTTTTCTAAATTTCCTCAACATCCTGCACGATGAGTTATCAGATATGCCTATTGCTGGAGAGTATCCAGACATCTTCAGGGAAGTGACCGGACTTCCACCACACCGAGAGATCTAATTTTGAATTGATTTAGTGAAAGATGCCAGACCTATAGTGATACCACTTCGTCGTATGGCGCCAAGGGAGATGTAACACCCCACGTCCATTAGTGTCACTCACAAAGGGAATGCGCTAAGTTCTGTGGAGCATTTAGGGTAAAAGATGCAGATAAATTACAAGACAGACAAAATTAAACAGCGGAAAATAAAACTTTGCTTTATTGATAAATAGTTTATACAATGATTTCTTTACAATATCAGAGTATCATCTGTCTTACAAAATAAAGAAGCATGAAAATACATTTATATTCCCAAATTTAGCAAGAGCCAGCCATAGCATCTGAAAAGAGAATCCAAGCAAACTTCGACAAATCTTCAAGCTGGGAAAGAGTGGCAGTCCAACTTAACCTGAGCTAAATTATTCCCTCCTTTACTACCTGGGGGGAACGGAAGAAAAGAAGACGAAAGAAAAATAGAGTCAGACATAAAGCCTGAGTAAGTTTAGTAACTTCTAGCATGTGAACATGGAAAACAAAACATCATGAATTAACTGAATATAAGATTACACCATGACGATAGGGTCAACAAGATTAGACAAGGTAGTCATAAGATATGCTAAGATAAACTGGATATGCTCTAATACTTTCGCCGCTTCGCTATTTCCTTATTATACTGGTTTCTATATCTCTGCACCGCCTATCTAGTGTCCCATCTAGTAACGATAACGTGATCCCAATCCCTGTATTTCCCATTGCCTTCCAGCATACATTCATTATTTATTACCTAGATAAAATCTAGGGTTTTCTATCAAGTGCTTTCTAGATTTAACTAGAGTTTTACGCTATCTGCTGAACGCTTCTCGAGTTCAGGGTTTATGCCACCTAGTCCAACTAGGGATTACGCTACCTGTCGAACGATGCCCCCAAGTCCTAGGACACACCACCTAGAGTGGTATATGTTCCTATACTTCCCCACGCATGTATCGTGAATCGTTATCGCTTGTCTAGGTGCACATGTCCCATAATGTGCGGTCCGAGTCCTGTGTCAGGGCAAATCAAGGAAAACAAAACTCGGTCGGGAGCTTTCAGATATCTGTCGATGCAGATGCTAAGGTCTGTTTTTATTCCAGTGGCTATGGTCCCACTTGACCCCTCCCTCAACTAATGAAAGGCACACCTTGTAAAATGAGAACTATACGCCGGCCCCCGGTGCCCCACTATCCTATGGCCATCTGCAACCATAACTAGATAGCAAGTATATGGTCTTTTGGAGTTCTCCGCCTTTCCGCTTCACGTATCTCGATTGACTCAAGATGGATGGTAGACGACGAGTTGCTATCACAGGGCTACCGTTTGCTCGCCGAATCACGCGGGTCCATCCTAGTCTTTAGGTTGCCATGTATTGCAACCAAGGCATACCCCTGGTTCTTCTACGCAGACCTTAACCTCTGTGGGCCCAGGCGGATCATCTGCAGCCTCACAGAGGGATACCAAGAGTACCCTCACGTCCCCTCGAAGCCTCGGGCTTCGTAACCCAATTCGTTGGAGCCTTCTCTCTATTCAGACGGACATTCGCTCCTTCCCGTGTTAGACTAAGAATTACTACTTAGTTTTACTAACTAAGATTTACCACTTAGTTTCCAGAATCGTTGTTTTCTAAGGTTTACTACTTAGTTCCCTTTCCCGTCAATTTGGATTGGTTAAGTGTCATTAGTCAATTCAAGCCAACTTAACCTTCTTCATTCATCCTGTTATACTGGTTAAGTGTTATTGGTAATTCATGTTGACTTAACCCCACCACAGACCAAGTTATATTGGTTAAGTATTTCTTATTACTTAACCCTACCCATTCACCTTGTATTGGTTAAGTGTTCCTTTTTAACTTAACCTTGCCCGTCTGTTTTAACTAACCTGTTATTAACGGTTAAGTATTATCCCTTCATGTTTTAGACATAACCCTATTCCTTTATCAAAATCTGATGGTTAAGTGTTTAAGTTTACTTAACCCTACGGTCTAGCCCAGCTAACATATCAAATTGGCTAAGTGTATTAAATCTTACTTAATCCCAACCTCTAGCCTAGTTAACATGTAAATTTGGCTAAGTGTATTAACTTTACTTAACCCCTACAAGTCTCGTTTTGCTACCTTGAGTTTGGTTAAGTGTCTCTATGGACTTAGCCCTCCCATTCTAGCTTAACTGCGATAAGTTGGTTAAGTGTTCTTATGGACTTAACCCTCCCTTTCTAGCTTAACTGTGTTAAGTTGGTTAAGTGTTCCTATGGAATTAACCCTCCCATTCTAGCTTAACTGTATGAACCTAACCCCACCTACCAGTCTTGTTATCATGCTAAGTTGGTTAAGTGTCTTAGTTAACTTAACCCTAGCATTCTTGTTCTAGCTTTAACTAAATAAATTAAAGCCATGACCACTCACATTAGACAGATATTGTTGCGATTACTGGATGTGCCGGTTGGTTCCGGGCAGGTTTACATCGCAACTCAGTCTAACCTCGGGTTAGGCCTATTCGTGTTTTCTAGTTCAAAGGGTTTTGATAAATTTTCAAATCAGGTTTTGAAAGTAACCATCCCGTCCATCGGATCAGTTAGGGATAGCCAGGGAGAGCAGGAAACTTGTATTTTCCAAACTCAAGCCTAGACACTATCCTCTCTGTCACCCTAGAACTTTCTGGTGTTTCATTAAAAGAGATGTCGTTAATAAATCTTTAATTTGTCTAGATTAATATTTCCTCATTTAGGACAAATTCTATAAGTAAATTAATCCTAATTTACTTATTTCCCAATTTCTCTTTTAATGTAAATTGTCAACATTTATTCTTACGGCCCATTTTCCCCTCTATATCATGTTTATGCTTTTTGGTATGTAAACCATACCAAATGAAGTGTCACTAACCATGATTCTGCTAATCCTGACAATTACCCCTAATTATGGCCAATTTCAAATTTATGCCAATATACTTATCGAGCCAAATTAGCTAATCCAATTCTGATTAACATTCTAAGACTTATTACTCTAGTTCACTATTCATGTAAATGCTAGATTTACACGTCAATACAAGATTCAAATTACACATCTTATAATTCATGTCAAATTTATCCAATTTGCATTTCTATGAACATGCCATAATACATGTTCCCAATTTATGCCAATTTCCAAGTTAAACTACGTTTTAGTAAATTTCATATTTTGCCCCAAATCGCATTCCCACCGTTCGTAAAATCGTGTTTCAATCTAGATTCTAGATTCGTAGCAAATAGGGAATGAACCAAAGATTGCTATGAAAAGGATAGATATAAAAACTGGCATAAAATGGTTTTGAATAACGACGTAGGTTCAAGAACATGGGTAGACCTAACTTAATAGATAAATTCCCAAGGTCTAAAACCAAGAATAGACAGAGTAGGTTCAAGAACATGGGTAGACCTAACTTAATAGGTAAATTCCCATAGTCTAAAACCAAAGAAAACCAAGGACAAGCAGAATAAATAATTGGGTTTAGCCCCAATCTCAAAATCACAGAACTTAAGCAACACTTTCCTAGTCAGGAATCATGGAGGTTAAATCAAAGATATCCTTGTTATGTCATAGGCGATAGTTTATGTTAATCAAAGGCATAGGTTTTGTCAAGGAAGTAATCCTCATAGTCATAGTCACAATCATAGGCAATGTTCATAGTTATAGGCAGTGTCCATAGTCATAGGCAATGTCCGTAGTCATAGGCAAATGTCCATAGTCATAGGCAAATGTTCATAGTCATAGGCATATGGTTTTTAGGTCCATAGTTTCATAGTCACGGTCTTATTTGTCTTTGAATCATGACAGTTCTTAATTAGGTCCAAGAGATAGGCACAGATTCGAATAGAAAGAAAAAGAATTGGCATATTCTTTTATTCATTCAATTTCATGTCATGAACAAAGAAAAACGTTCAAATCTAGAAATAACTGACTTACAGAGATTTAGATTAGAAAAGAAAGATGGCGGTGCTATGATTCATAGAAAATCATTCGTTGAAGTCGTTTGAACCTCCTTTTGAATCCTAGCTTGAATCTCTTCTTCTTGAAAGTCTTTTGAGCAGCATCTCTTCGTCTTGTTTTATTTTATATATATTATTTATTTATTTATATATTTTAGAGGAGGAGAAGAAGCCATGTCTAACTAGAATCTTCGCAGCATAAGGGTAGAAAAGAATTGTGAATAGAGGAGGAGACTAGGGCTGTTTATATAGTTGCTCAAGACCTTATCGTACACGCAGCGCTGAGTCAGCATTGAACCTAGTTAAGAAAATAGTCCAGGTTCGCAGATGAATCTAGCCAAATCTTATCGTACATGCAGTGTTAAGTCAGCATTGGGTCCCACAAGCTGTTTTGGCGCAGAAATTTGAATTTCGAACTTTTGAATTTCTGGAATTTATTTAACTGTTTTATTCACATGAAATATTCTTATATGTATACAATTCCTTTAACGACCATTTTACGCGTATATATATACGCACAACTTTCATTTTATTTTCAAAATTCAAACGATGTTGCACCGTTATTTGATTCTTGCCATATTTCATTTACTATAGCCTTATCTTAAATTTTATCTTTCGTATACATATATTTCTGCATATATATATATATATATATATATATTCTCATGTATATACATATATTTTCTTTATTTTCTTATATATACGTTCTTATCCTTTCAAATTTTGAATTTGTATATGTACATATATTTGCATGTTCAGTTGGCCCTCTTTAAAACAGAGATAAAAATTATGCTGCCACCGGGGTTCGAACCCCCGACCTCCCTGTTACAAATCCAATGCCTTAACCAACTGAGCTACAAAGTCTTTTGTTAATAAGTCTTAGAACAATGATAATTATTGTTCTTTCCTTACTTCTCTTTTTCATGTTAGTTACAATACTTAAATTAAACCAATGCATGAATCTTTTTCTTTTAATGTTAATGCATTATGTTTGCAAATCAGTGCATGCAACATATTTACATCGCATGCAACCAATCCTTTCTTTCTTTCATATATTAATTAATTTTCATTATACATCACCATATTAATCCTATCTGTGGATAAATATACATTTTTAATTACATTAAAAATACGGGGTGTTACATTCTCCCACCCTTAAAGGATTTCGTCCCCGAAATGTCCAAGTTAGGAAGAATGTATCCTACCATCCAATCACCCATCTACTCAACCATTCACTCACAGGCATTCTTTGTCCTTAAAAGATTTCTAATGCTTTCATGTTTATATGCATAGTGGGTGTATATGTCTTTATCTAATGCAAAATCAGGCGGTCTACTGATTCAGTTGACCTCCTTAATGCGAATCATGTCAGTGCCATGCGTCCAATCATGTATTAAAGCATCCCTAGTTATGTAAATACTACATGCATGCATAGCCATTCGTCCATATGCATCATCCATATGATCACATATCAAGTTCAACTTACAAACAAATACATATCTGTAAATGCAAGATGAAAGCGTCCGAACTTGGTTTAGTGCCTAATACGTATGCATATGCATCCACGAGCAACCATTAGCAACCACTTGCAACCACCAACCATAACATGTTTCAAACACATGTTTACATCCATTGGCTTCTACCTAAGGACCGAAGATACGACCTAGGTGATATACTTCGGAAAGAGAGAAACAATTATGCGTAAAGCTCCTACACAAAGAAATCAAGGATGCACCCTTAAGAAAAAGGTTATGACGCTAGTATCTAGCCTTCTTGAGCTTTATTCCACTGTATCTTAACTAATTTAACTTCATGATTGTGAAGTTTCTGACCTCAATTCCAAAATAAACAGATGTCAATCACGGTACCAAGTATATGTACTAAGATGATTAGAGGTCTCCCTCTTATCCGCCATGCCATAACTATAGAGGTCGAAAGGTTACTACGTGCTTTTTAGAGTACCTGCCACAACTATTCATCTCTCACGCAAACCATCCTAGTCGAACTCGACATTCATCAAGTACAAGCCCCAAAGGCCTAAACCAATATCAGACAAACACCCAAGGAATACCTCCTCCGAATTTAGACGATCCTCGTGAGATTATATAAGCAAACTCAATAGCTATCCTCAAATCCCTACTAACCAAAAATAAACTGGTCGGACCACCAAATGGGATTTGAGACTCTAGTGGGATCTTTCTACTATACAAGTACTATGGTGCAGAGACTCAACTGTGGAAGTGGATATGGACAAATGCGAAGCGCTAAAACCAAAGGAAATAGTACGAATAACAAAACTAGACTCTTCCAAAAGAACTTTTACTACCTTTCTCCTAGGTATGCTTGGTGTCGAAAGTAGGTTCTTGTCCTTATGAAAATCTTGTTCCTCGTTCTTGCTCTTGTCCTTAATTATATGCCCTATTATATCATAGAAAATCTACTTCCTCTTGTCTTACGCTTTATAATTCCTTCCTCCTTGGTGAGCCAAGTCCCTATCCATGAATTTCTTATCCTTAGGTTGTGCCCCTTAGCCAAACTCCTCATCCCCTTCCGTGTGTAGTCATGTTGACGAATCTCTCGAAAACTGCCTCCATCGTCCGGAAAACCCTATAAGCTTCGAAAGAAAACTGCCCGTAGATGAAACAACTACGGCTATGGATGGAAGCCGGGCACTACTTTGCCCTTCGATGAGGTTACCTCCCAGAAAGCCAGGAGCCCCAGAGACTCAAGAAAGAAGGAGACAAGAATTTAAACAGAGGAAGAGAAGATAGTGCGTATGGCTTCGGGGAATATGTCTTTAAAACAAATCTTTTCTCTTGAAAATGCTTCTTTAAAAACCGTTTTGAAAATAATTTTTCAAATCCTTTATCTGATCTGGTAACCTTCAGCTCTGATACCACGTGTAACACCCCACGTCCATTAGTGTCACTCACAAATGGAATGCACTAAGTTCTGTGGAGCATTTAGGGTAAAAGATGCAGATAAATTACAAGACAGACAAAATTAAATAGCGGAAAATAAAACTTTGCTTTATTGATAAATAGTTTGTACAATGATTTCTTTACAATATCAGAGTATCATCTGTCTTACAAAATAAAGAAGCATGAAAATACATTTATATTCCCAAATTTAGCAAGAGCCAGCCATAGCATCTGAAAAGAGAATCCAAGCAAACTTCGACAAATCTTCAAGCTGGGAAAGAGTGGCAGTCCAACTTAACCTGAGCTAAATTATTCCCTCCTTTACTACCTGGGGGGGAACGGAAGAAAAGAAGACGAAAGAAAAATAGAGTCAGACATAAAGCCTGAGTAAGTTTAGTAACTTCTAGCATGTGAACATGGAAAACAAAACATCATGAATTAACTGAATACAAGATTACACCATGACGATAGGGTCAACAAGATTAGACAAGGTAGTCATAAGATATGCTAAGATAAACTGGATATGCTCTAATACTTTCGCCGCTTCGCTATTTCCTTATTATACTGGTTTCTATATCTCTGCACCGCCTATCTAGTGCCCCATCTAGTAACGATAATGTGATCCCAATCCCTGTATTTCCCATTGCCTTCCAGCATTCATTCATTATTTATTACCTAGATAAAATCTAGGGTTTTCTATCAAGTGCTTTCTAGATTTAACTAGAGTTTTACGCTATCTGCTGAACGCTTCTCGAGTTCAGGGTTTATGCCACCTAGTCCAACTAGGGATTACGCTACCTGTCGAACGATGCCCCCAAGTCCTAGGACACACCACCTAGAGTGGTATATGTTCCTATACTTCCCCACGCATGTATCGCGAATCGTTATCGCTTGTCTAGGTGCACATGTCCCATAATGTGCGGTCCGAGTCCTGTGTCAGGGCAAATCAAGGAAAACAAAACTCGGTCGGGAGCTTTCGGATATCTGTCGATGCAGATGCTAAGGTCTGTTTTTATTCCAGTGGCTATGGTCCCACTTGACCCCTCCCTCAACTAATGAAAGGCACACCTTGTAAAATGAGAACTATACGCCGGCCCCCGGTGCCCCACTATCCTATGGCCATCCGCAACCATAACTAGATAGCAAGTATATGGTCTTTTGGAGTTCTCCGCCTTTCCTCTTCACGTATCTCGATTGACTCAAGATGGATGGTAGACGACGAGTTGCTATCACAACGCTACCATTTGCTCGCCGAATCACGCGGGTCCATCCTAGTCTTTAGGTTGCCATGTATTGCAACCAAGGCATACCCCTGGTTCTTCTACGCAGACCTTAACCTCTGTGGGCCCAGGCGGATCATCTGCAGCCTCACAGAGGGATACCAAGAGTACCCTCACGTCCCCTCAAAGCCTCGAGCTTCGTAACCCAATTCGTTGGAGCCTTCTCTCTATTTAGACGGACATTCGCTCCTTCCCGTGTTAGACTAAGAATTACTACTTAGTTTTACTAACTAAGATTTAGCACTTAGTTTCCAGAATCGTTGTTTTCTAAGGTTTACTACTTAGTTCCCTTTCCCGTCAATTTGGATTGGTTAAGTGTCATTAGTCAATTCAAGCCAACTTAACCCTCTTCATTCATCCTGTTATACTGGTTAAGTGTTATTGGTAATTCATGTTGACTTAACCCCACCACAGACCAAGTTATATTGGTAAAGTATTTCTTATTACTTAACCCTACCCATTCACCCTGTATTGGTTAAGTGTTCCTTTTTAACTTAACCTTGCCCGTCTGTTTTATCTAACCTGTTATTAACGGTTAAGTATTATCCCTTCATGTTTTAGACATAACCCTATTCCTTTATCAAAATCTGATGGTTAAGTGTTTAAGTTTACTTAACCCTACGGTCTAGCCCAGCTAACATATCAAATTGGCTAAGTGTATTAAATCTTACTTAATCCCAACCTCTAGCCTAGTTAACATGTAAATTTGGCTAAGTGTATTAACTTTACTTAACCCCTACAAGTCTCGTTTTGCTACCTTGAGTTTGGTTAAGTGTCTCTATGGGCTTAGCCCTCCCATTCTAGCTTAACTGTGTTAAGTTGGTTAAGTGTTCTTATGGACTTAACCCTCCCTTTCTAGCTTAACTGTGTTAAGTTGGTTAAGTGTTCCTATGGAATTAACCCTCCCATTCTAGCTTAACTGTATGAACCTAACCCCACCTACCAGTCTTGTTATCATGTTAAGTTGGTTAAGTGTCTTAGTTAACTTAACCCTAGCATTCTTGTTCTAGATTTAACTAAATAAATTAAAGCCATGACCACTCACATTAGACAGATATTGTTGCGATTACTGGATGTGCCGGTTGGTTCCGGGTAGGTTTACATCGCAACTCGGTCTAACCTCGGGTTAGGCCTATTCGTGTTTTCTAGTTCAAAGGGTTTTGATAAATTTTCAAATCAGGTTTTTAAAGTAACCATCCCGTCCATCGGATCAGTTAGGGATAGCCAGAGAGAGCAGGAAACTTGTATTTTCCAAACTCAAGCCTAGACACTATCCTCTCTGTCACCCTAGAACTTTCTGGTGTTTCATTAAAAGAGATGTCGTTAATAAATCTTTAATTTGTCTAGATTAATATTTCCTCATTTAGGACAAATTCTATAAGTAAATTAATCCTAATTTACTTATTTCCCAATTTCTCTTTTAATGTAAATTGTCAACATTTATTCTTACGGCCCATTTTCCCCTCTATATCATGTTTATGCTTTTTGGTATGTAAACCATACCAAATGAAGTGTCACTAACCATGATTCTGCTAATCCTGACAATTACCCCTAATTATGGCCAATTTCAAATTTATGCCAATATACTTATCGAGCCAAATTAGCTAATCCAATTCTGATTAACATTCTAAGACTTATTACTCTAGTTCACTATTCATGTAAATGCTAGATTTACACGTCAATACAAGATTCAAATTACACATCTTATAATTCATGTCAAATTTATCCAATTTGCATTTCTATGAACATGCCATAATACATGTTCCCAATTTATGCCAATTTCCAAGTTAAACTACGTTTTAGTAAATTTCATATTTTGCCCCAAATCGCATTCCCACCGTTCGTAAAATCGTGTTTCAATCTAGATTCTAGATTCGTAGCAAATAGGGAATGAACCAAAGATTGCTATGAAAAGGATAGATATAACAACTGGCATAAAATGGTTTTGAATAACGACGTATGTTCAAGAACATGGGTAGACCTAACTTAATAGGTAAATTCCCAAGGTCTAAAACCAAGAATAGACAGAGTAGGTTCAAGAACATGGGTAGACCTAACTTAATAGGTAAATTCCCATAGTCTAAAACCAAAGAAAACCAAGGACAAGCAGAATAAATAATTGGGTTTAGCCCCAATCTCAAAATCACAAAACTTAAGCAACACTTTCCTAGTCAGGAATCATGGAGGTTAAATCACAGATATCCTTGTAATGTCATAGGTGATAGTTTATGTTAATCAAAGGCATAGGTTTTGTCAAGGAAGTAATTCTCATAGTCATAGTCACAATCATAGGCAATGTTCATAGTCATAGGCAGTGTCCATAGTCATAGGCAATGTCCACAGTCATAGGCAAATGTCCATAGTCATAGGCAAATGTTCATAGTCATAGGCATATGGTTTTTAGGTCATAGTTTCATAGTCACGGTCTTATTTGTCTTTGAATCATGACAGTTCTTAATTAGGTCCAAGAGATAGGCACAGATTCGAATAGAAAGAAAGAGAATTGGCATATTCTTTTATTCATTCAATTTCATGTCATGAACAATGAAAAACGTTCAAATCTAGAAATAACTGACTTACAGAGATTTAGATTAGAAAAGAAAGATGGCGGTGCTATGATTCATAGAAAATCATTCGTTGAAGTCGTTTGAACCTCCTTTTGAATCCTAGCTTGAATCTCTTCTTCTTGAAAGTCTTTTGAGCAGCATCTCCTCGTCTTGTTTTATTTTATATATATTATTTATTTATTTATATATTTTAGAGGAGGAGAAGAAGCCATGTCTAACTAGAATCTTCGCAGCATAAGGGTAGAAAAGAATTGTGAATAGAGGAGGAGACTAGGGCTGTTTATATAGTTGCTCAAGACCTTATCATACACGCAGCGCTGAGTCAGCATTGAACCTAGTTAAGAAAATAGTCCAGGTTCGCAGATGAATCTAGCCAAATCTTATCGTACATGCAGTGTTAAGTCAGCATTGGGTCCCACAAGCTGTTTTGGCGTAGAAATTTGAATTTCAAACTTTTGAATTTCTGGAATTTATTTAACTGTTTTATTCACATGAAATATTCTTATATGTATACAATTCCTTTAGCGACCATTTTACGCATATATATATATATATATATATATATATATATATATATATATATATATATATATACGCACAACTTTCATTTTATTTTCAAAATTCAAACGATGTTGCACCGTTATTTGATTCTTGCCATATTTCGTTTACTATAGCCTTATCTTAAATTTGATCTTTCGTATACATATATTTCTGCATATATATATATATATATATATTCTCATGTATATACATATATTTTCTTTATTTCCTTATATATAGGTTCTTATCCTTTCAAATTTTGAATTTGTATATGTACATGTATTTGCATATTCAGTTGGCCCTCTTTAAAACAGAGATAAAAATTATGCTGCCACCGGGGTTCGAACCCCCGACCTCCCTGTTACAAATCCAATGCCTTAACCAACTGAGCTACAAAGTCTTTTGTTAATAAGTCTTAGAACAATGATAATTATTGTTCTTTCCTTACTTCTCTTTTTCATATTAGTTACAATACTTAAATTAAACCAATGCATGAATCTTTTTCTTTTAATGTTAATGCATTATGTTTGCAAATCAGTGCATGCAACATATTTACATCGCATGCAACCAATCCTTTCTTTCTTTCATATATTAATTAATTTTCATTATAAATCACCATATTAATCCTATCTGTGGATAAATATACATTTTTAATTACATTAAAAATACGGGGTGTTACAGGAGAAGCGAGAGCTCAAGGTGCAAGTGGGTGACCATTTGAAGAAGGGATTTATTCGAAGAAGTGTTTCCAAGTGAGGAGCACCAGTTGTGTTTGCTACCCTGACCGATGGTTCCTTTTGCTTATGTGTGGATTACCGCGGGTTGAACAAGGTGACTAGGAAGAATAAGTATCTTCTTCCATGGATAGATGATCTGTTTGATCAACTGATTGGAGCAAGAGTGTTTTCCTAGTTGGATCTTGTGGCAGGTTTTCATCAACTCCGAGTAGCAGTTGAGAGTATACCTAAAATGGCTTTTCGGACGCCGTCTGGATTCTCTGAGTGGTTGGTCTTGTCATTCGGGTTGACCAATGCACCCGCATATTTTGTGGATCTTATGAATAGGGTTTTCAGAGAACAATTGAATAAATTTGTTCTTGTGTTTGTAGACGATATCATGGTTAACTCAAGGACAGAGGAAGAACACAAGAAACATTTGAGGTCATTGATGGAGGTGTTGAGGAAACATTGATTAAAAGCAAAATTTTCTAAGTGTCACTTTTAGAGGAGGGAAGTGAGATTCTTGGGTCATGAAGTTTTAGAGAATGGTATTGTCGTGGATCCTGCGAATGCGGCTATGGTACAAGATTGGTCTACGCCCAAGAATGCAACGAATGTGAGGAGTTTCTTAGGATTAGCTCGATATTATCATAAGTTTATTCAAGACTTCTCTAAGATAGAGCACCATTAACTCAGTTGAACAAGAAGAATCAAGATTTCGTCTGGGACGGAAGGTGTGGAAACACATTTAAGGGTCTAAAGGAAAAGTTGATGTGTGCACCAGTATTAGTTATTCCCAAGGGCGATGAAGAGATGACGATATGCACGGATGCCTGTGGTACTAGACTAGGTGTTATACTGATGCAAGAAGGTAGGGTTGTAGCTTACGCTAGTCGGCAACTGAAACTACATGAGAAACGATATCCTACCCACGATTTGGAATTGGCAGCGATCGTATTCACGTTGAAGAAGTGGAGAAATTTTCTCTTGGGAGAAAGATTCGAGTTGTTTACCGATCATAAGTCGTTAAAGTACCTTTTCTCTCAAAAGGATTTGAATCTTCGTTAGCAAAGATGGTTGGAGTTATTGGCTTCATATGATTTCAATATCATATACACCCGGGAAGGGCAATGCGGTAGCCGATGCATTGAGTATGAGATATGCCAGTTTGGGAGCTATGTTTCTGGAATGGAAGCAACTTGCGTATATCGCAGGATATGATTTCAGACCTAGGTGTGAATTAGATCCAAAGATGTTAGCAAGTTTGACGATCATACTGACTTTGATTGAGCGGATTGGTTCCAGCCAGAGGGACAATCCTAACCTATTGGAAATCATCTCCAAGGTAGAGATGGGCATCGACGGTGAGGGAATGGACAAGTATGGACTTGATCAAGAAGGATGGCTTCGAAAGAATGGGAGACTAGTTGTACCCAATGTTAATGGATTGAGAGATGAAGTGCTTAGATAATGTCATGACTCAAAACTGACTATACATCCCGGTGGCAACAAATGTATCGAGACATGAATCAAACCTACAACTGGGAAGGGATGAAGAGAGACGTTGGGAAGTTTAAATATAAATGCATGAATTTCCAGCTAATTAAAGTCGAGCAAAAGAAGCCTAGTGGTTTGTTACAACCACTGGAAATTCCCGAATGGAAATGGGAACAAGTCTCAATGGATTTTATTGACGGTTTTCCTAGGACTAGATTGGGTCATGATAGTATTTGGGTGATTGTGGATCGATTGACCAAAAGCGCAAGATTTATACCTGTCAAGTCGAATAGAACGACAGCTAAGTTAGCATAACTGTATATGAAGTGGATAGTGAGATTCCATGGAGTACCCAAAGGTATCGTGAGTGACCGAGATCCATTATTTACTAGTGGGTTTTGGAAGAGCTTACAAGAGACTTAAGGGTCAGAATTACATCTTAGTACAGCATACCATCCTCAAACTGATGGTCAAACAGAGAGGGTGAATCGTGTATTAGAGGATCTCCTGAGAGCTTGTATATTGGATTTTGGAGGTTCATGGGATGAACATTTGCAACTGGTTGAGTTCGCATACAATAATATTTATCAGTCCAGTATTGGTATGGCTCCATTTGAAGCTTTGTACGGAAGACCGTGCAATTCACCATCTTGTTGGTTAGAGACAAGTGAAAAATTTGTGCTTGGGGCAGATGTAATAAGAGAAACTTCAGATAAGATCTAGGTTATTCAACAGAGAATGAACGCTGCCCAAGATAGGCAGAAAAGTTATGCTGATAAAAGACGAAGAGATTTGAAATTCCCCGTTGGTGACTTGGTATTAATCAAGATTTATCCGTTGAAGAGTGTAATTCGATTTGGTAGGAGAGGAAAATTGGTACCAAAATTTGTTGGTCCATTCCAAGTTCTCGAACAAGTTGGGAATTTAGCGTATAAAGTTGTCATTGACAAGATAGCGGGAGTGCATGATGTATTTAATGTTTCCCAATTAAGGAAGTTCGTGATTCTGATAAGACTATCTCACCCGATCAGATGGATGATATCGAGATAGAACTCGAGGCAGTTGAAAGCCGCAGACCGATTCGTATTGTCGAACATGATACGAAGCAACTTCAGAGGAAGACGGTGAAACTGGTTAAGGTCCAGTAGGAAGATAACGAGAGTGACTGCACTTGGGAAACTAAGGAAAACACAAGGAAGTCATATCCAGAGCTCTTTACCTAGTAAGGTTTTAAACGCGATGTAGTTATTCTGCATGCTAGGATAGGCTTGTTGTGATTATTATGTATGTTTGATTGTTGCAAATGGTTGATAGGCATGCGGGACCTTTTGGCTGTTTTCTTAGTTAAGGAATTTCGAGGGCGAAATTTCTTAAGGGGATAGAGTGTAACGACCTACATTCTATGCATCGGAGGATCGTAGAATATTTATTTCATTTTTATATGAAGTCATATGGTCGTGTAACTTTGGGTAACGACTATTTGGGTCATTTCCCATGTTCAAGATTTTTGCCGATTTTTTAAATGATCAATTTGCCCCTCGCGAATTTTATTTTGCGTATAACTTTTGATTGGTACGGAGTTTTAACCTGAGACAACTTCCATTGGAATCAAATGATGGTTTACCTTTCAGTAGAGTGGTCACATTGATCAAACGGACATACCGTTTGAGAGATATGGCTGAAATAAGGTTTAGAAGATGAAAAACTGCTTAAACGGGCTCAATAGGGTAATTAGTGGATGGGCCCATAACACATTTCGCGATTAGCTTATGGGGAGGTTGAAATGAGTTAGTAACTCATCTCATTTCATTTTTCTCAGCTGCCACTTTCATTTCTTCAACCCTAGCGATGGCGTCCAACTTAACATGTTAATAAGACAAGACTTGTAGGGGCTAAGTAACTAAGAAAACACTTAGCCAATTTAACATGTTAACTAGACTAGAAGGCGAGGTTAAGTAAAGTTAATACACTTAACCAATTTAACATATTAACTAGACTAGAGGGTGAGGTTAAGTAAATTCAGGACACTTAACCGTTATAACCTGATAATTAGATAAGTGGGTGAGGTTAAGTAAATTTAGAATACTTAACCATTATAACACGTTAGCTAGATAAGTGGGCAAGGTTAAGTAAATACACTTAGCCAATTTAATATGTTAGCTGGACTAGAGGGTGGGGTTAAGTAAACTTAGAACACTTAACCATCATAGTGTGATAAATTGAACATGGTTAAGTTGAAACATGAAGGGACAATACTTAACCATTAGAACATGCTAATTAAACAGATGTTAGGGTTAAGTTAACTAAGGGAACACTTAACCGTTATAACATGTTAGTTAAAACAGATGGGCAAGGTTAGGTTAAAAGGGACACTTAACCAATACAAGGTGAATGGGTAGGGTTAAGTAATAAGAAATACTTAACCAATATAACATGGTTTATGATCAGGTTAAGTCAACGTGAATTACTGATAACACTTAACTAGTTTAACATGACAAATGAATGGGCTAAGTTAACTTGTATCGACTAATGGCACTTAACCAATCCAACTTGACGAGAAAGAGAACTAAGTAGTAAACCTTAGTTGAAAGGGGCTAAGTAGTAAACCTTAGTTAAGAAAACGACGATTCAGGGAACTAAGTGGTAAACCTTAGTTAGGAAAACTAAGTAGTAATCCTTAATATAACACGAGGAGGAGCGAACGTCCATCTGATCTTAAAGAAGGCTCCAACGAATTGGGTTACGAAGCCTGAGGCTTCGAGGGGACGTGAGGGTTCTCTTGGCATCCCTCTGTGAGAATGCAGATGATCCGCCTGGGCTCACAGAGGTTAAGGTCTGCGCTAGAAGAACCAAGGGTATGCCTTGGTTGCAATATAAGGCAACCTAAAGACTAGGATGGACCAGCGTGATTCGGCGGGACAAATGGCCCTGTGATAGCGACCCGTCGTCTACCTACCATCTTGAGTCAGTCGAGATAAGCATGTGGAAAGGCATAGAACTCCCAACAGACCATTTGCTATCTAGTTATGGGTGAGGCTGTCCAATAGGAAAGTGGGGCATAGGTGGCAGGAGTATAGTTCTCGTGCTTGATTTTCTTGGATGGCCTTTCATTAGTTGAGGGAGGGTTCAGGTGGGACCATAGCCACTGGAAAAACAGACCTTAGCATCTGCATCGGCAGATATCTGAAAGCTCCCAACCGAGTTCCGTGTTTCTAGAATAGCCCTGCCACGGGACTCGAGTCGCACATTTAAGGACATGTGCATCTAGACAGCGATAAACGATTCGCGACACATACGTGGGGAAAGTCTAGGAACATATACCACTCTAGGTAGTGTGTCCTAGACTAGGGGCATCATTCGACAGGTAGCATAATTCCTAGTTGGACCTAGGTGGCATAAATCCTGAATCCGAGAAGTATTAGATAAGTCGCATAAACCCTAGTTGAATCTAGGAAGCACTCGATAAGAAAACCCTAGATTAGATCTAGGTAATAAAAAATAGATGTACACCTAAAGGCAACCGCAATTACAGGGATTGGGATCACGTTATCATCTTTATACAGATTACTAATTGGGATACTAGTTAGGTGGTGCAGAGATATAGAATGGGGTGTGATAGTATATTCGGTTTAAACTGTCTTGATTTGGTTTATATTAGTTTGTTATTCTGGTACTGTCCCATTTTCCAGTTTACTCCTATCATGAACTTTATCCTGCTCACATGCTAAAAGCCACTAGACTTACTCAGGCTTTATGTCTGACTTTGTTTTACTTTCATCTTCTCTTCTTCCGTCCCTCCCCCCCCCCCCCCAGGTAGTCAGGGAGGGAATAGCTTTGCTTAGTATGGACTGTTACTCTTTCCAAGCTTAAAGACTCTTGGATATATCGCTTCAGACTCTCTTTTCTGCTGCTATGGCTGGCTTATGCTACATTGGGGAATATAAATGTTATTTTATGCTTCTTTATTTTGTAAGATAGATGATACTCTGGTATTGGAAAGCAATTGTTGTACAAACTATTTTATCAATAAAGTAAAGTTTTATTTTCCACTGTTTTAATTTTGTCTGTCTTGTAATTTATCTGCATCTTTTACCTTAAATGCTCCACAGAACTTAGTGCATTCCCTTTGTGAGTGACACTAATAGATGTGGGGTGTAACACGTGGTTTCAGAGCTGAAGGCTTCCGGATCAGATAAAAGATTTGAAAAATTATTTTCAAAACGGTTTAAAAAAAAAGCATTTTCAGAAGAAAAGATTTGGTTTAAAGGCATATTCCCCAAAGCCATACGCACTATCTTCTGATTCTCTGTTTGAATTCTTGTCCCCTTCTTTCTTGAGTCTTCGGGGCTCCTGGCTTTCTAGGAGGTAACCTCGTCGCAGCATGGTTCCGTAAGCTTGATAAGACTACGATACCTATCGAAAGGCGAAGCAGTGCCGGAATTCCATCTATAGTCGCGGTAGTTTCACCTACGGCTAATTTTCTTCCAAGCTTTGTAGGGTTCTTTGTGCGATAGAGGTAGCTTTAGAGAGAACTGTAAACATGTTACACAAGGATGGTAAAGGTGGGAGATGAATAATTGTGGCAGGTGCCATAGGTAGGAAGAAAGACTGACCTTAAGAGAGGTAAAAAGTACATAGCAACCTTTAGCTTTAGACCCTCAGATTTGTAACATGGTGGATAAGCTAAGTAGAGGAGAGATCTCTAATCATCTTAGTATATACACTAGTATCAAGGTTAACATCCGTTTATCTTGGAAATGGAGGTGAAGAAGCTTCGCAATCATGAAGTTTAATTAAATAAGGTACCGTATAGTGAAGCTCAAGAAGGTGTGACATATAAGACTGGAGACTAGACATGAGCATCATACCCTTTTTCTTAAGGGTATATCCCTGATCTCTTTTTCTAGGAATTTTATGCATACTTTCTAGCTTTTAAGGTATATCCTCTAGGACGTATCATCGATCCTTACGTAGAAGCCAATGGATGTAAACATGTATTTGAAACATGTTATGATTGATGATTGCAAGTGGTTGCTCGTGAATGCATATACACACCATAGGTGCTAGAACAACTCAGTCACTTTCATATTGCATTCGCATATATGTATTTGTTTACAGATTGAACTCAATGTGTTATCATATGGACGTTGCATTTGAGTGAATGGTTGTGCACTCATATATAAATGATATGTATCATTAGGATTGCATACATGATTGGACGCATGGCACTGACATAATTCACATTAAGGAGATCGAATGAATTAGTAGATCGCCTGATTTTGCATTAGATAAAGACATATACACACACTATGCATATAAATATAAAAGCATTTAGAAATCTTTTTAAGGACAATAAATGCCTATGATTGAATGGTTGAGTAGATGGGTGATTGGATGGTAGGACACATTCTTCCTAACTTGAAGATTTCGGGGACGAAATACTTTTAAGAAGGGGAGAATGTAACACCCCGTAATTATATAACATTAAGTTTCACAAATCAAAGTATAATTAAATTTTAGAAGAATAATTAAGGGAAACGGGTTACTCCACTGCGTTCGTCTCGAAATTCTGCTTGAGATAGAGTCCGAGTTTGCGTAAATTGGACTCCGTATGAAAAAGATATCCTTAAATTAAATATTGCAGCAAAACATGGAAAAAGAGGAATGAGAAAAGAATAATGTTTAGCATTGTTCTAGCTTTTGTAAGCAAAAGACTTAGTAGCTTATTTGGTTGGAACACATGACTTGCATACAAGAGGTACAGAGTTCGATCCCCGCCAGCGTCCTATTTTTGTTTTAGGGGAATGGCTTAAAAAAGCCTAGTGTGAACGCAGTTCAAAAAGTGGTTTAGTGTGAAAATGGGTAATTGGGAAGATAGATAAAAAGAAAAAAACTGAATATATATACGCATATATATATATATGACGTGTACGCATCATGTAGCGTACGTTGCGCATTTTTGGTTGTCAAGGATTGTTTTTTTTAAATGGCCTTCCCCAATTGGATTTATGAAAAATTAAAAGTAAGAAAAGATTTATTCACATATATATATAAATATTTATATATGGGTAATTAATGTAAACGGTAAAGGGAAAATGTATCTATTAATACGTATTTACGTTTGAATTGATTGACAATAAATAATAAAAAGAAAAGATGAACATTAGAATATCACTTTTGTTATGTTAACATTAGAATAACATTTCGTTAAGAAATGTATATTTAGAATAAAATGTTTATTCAGATTAAACTGACATTTCAGTTAAGAAATGTTCATTTAGCTAATGTTTTGTTAAAAAAATGTCCTTTTGGTTATGATATGTTAGGAAAGAACCAATGTGTCATTTATGAAAAAAAATGAACATTTAATATGCTGAGTCAATGCTGAGTCATTTCTGACTCATTGCTGAGTCAATAGGATAATTCTCTCTTGACTGAATGGTTGTGGTCATTTCTAGGGTTAATCAAACGGCCTAAATTAATCCTAAACTTCTATATATACAACCTAGCTCTTAACCTAATTCACACAATTAAACTTGGAGCCGTCATGCTGCTGTAAGATAGCTTGTAATGGTCGCCGCATAAAGCTTAAAAACAAACAAAGCTAGAACAAATCTAATTCAAAACTAAGAATCAAAACAACGTCTACCTAAAGGAACGCATCTCAATTTCAGAACCTTAGATCTCAGAAAAACAAGACCGTCTTGCGTTGTAAGTATAGTGGCTCTTTAGATGGGAATGCGATTAAGACATGATTTGATGTAAATTGTAATATGGAATTATATCAGTGTTGATGATGTTGTTTTATATTTGTTATTTGTGATAATTTGAATGTTGTGGTGATTGAATCTTTTATGTATTGTGAATCAAACAATCAACACCTTATGCGAATTATATGTATACAGTTAGATCTAAATATATGCTTATGCAAGTTATAGGTTGCAAGTTAGATTTACACAAATATTTATATGATTCATGTAGGCTCTATGTATATATGTTTTAAACCAATTGTGCCTACATGACTAGAATAGATCTATATTCACATGTTCTTATGCAAGTGAGAACTTATAATCGGATCCATGTCAAGATCTGTTTAGGATTGATATGAAAGTTTATTGTTAGATCTATGTTTATACATATGTGTTGCAAGTTCACACCCTTAAGTGGTTGTCAAAGTTATACATATAGTTTTGTCTTACGCCAGTTTTATGTGTGAGGTTATGCCTAGACCTTTGCATTAACATGTTATACCATGTTGTAGTGGATTCATATGACACCTATTAAGTTATACTATGTTATACCTTTATGTTAGGCTAAAACTATATAATTCATGTGACACATATTTAACTAGGCCCAATATTTATATGCAAGTTTGTGGCATGTTATGCAATGTTATGATATCCATGTCGATTATTTTTCAAGTTCACACCTATGATGTTCATATTGACTATGTCGAGAATGCCAAGTTTACACCAATGACATGTTTATGTTAATGAATTATTTTTGTGCCAATTTTGTGTACGCTAAATTAGGCTGAGTTTTTAACCTAATATTATATGTCAAAATCATACGGACGGAAAATTAGGCTAAGATTGTTAGCCTAATATTTAGACGGGGTAACGTTGGGTAAAATTGGTAACTATAGGAAACTTGACATAAATTGGTTAAAAATCACATAATTGATTTATGTCATAAAATGGTATTAATTATATACCTAAATTAATGAGATTATTGGAAACAAATTTGGCAGTAACTTGAATTTTAATAGTTTAGATAATTAAAATGTAAATTAGAAAATACGAATATGTTTAACCCGAGGTTGGATTGAGTTGTGATGTAAACCTGCCCGGACCCGTCCGGCTGTCCAGTAATCACAACAATACCTATCCAATGTGAGAGGTTAAGGCATTGGGTCCAATAAAGACCCGAGGTTAGACTGAGTTGTGGCGTAAGACTGCCCGGAACCGACCGGCATACAGGCAGCCACAACAATACCTGTCTAATGTGAGTGGTTGGTGCTTTAATAAGACAATTAAAGCTAAGTTAGGATTGGTAGGGTTAAGTTAATCTGAACACTTAACCAACTTAACATGTTAACAAGAAAAGACTTGTAGGGGCTAAGTAACTAAGAAAACACTTAGTCAATTTAACATGTTAACTAGACTAGAAGGTGAGGTTAAGTAAAGTTAATACACTTAACCAATTTAACATATTAACTAGACTAGAGGGTGAGGTTAAGTAAATTCAGGACACTTAACCGTTATAACCTGATAATTAGATAAATGGGTGAGGTTAAGTAAATTTAGAATATTTAACCATTATAACACGTTAGCTAGATAAGTGGGCAAGGTTAAGTAAATACACTTTGCCAATTTAATATGTTAGCTGGACTAGAGGGTAGGGTTAAGTAAACTTAGAACACTTAACCATCATAGTGTGATAAATTGAACAGGGTTAAGTTGAAACATGAAGGGAGAATACTTAACCATTAGAACATGTTAATTAAACAGATGTTAGGGTTAAGTTAACTAAGGGAACACTTAACCGTTATAACATGTTAGTTAAAACAGATGGGCAAGGTTAGGTTAAAAGGGACACTTAACCAATACAAGGTGAATGGGTAGGGTTAAGTAATAAGAAATACTTAACCAGTATAACTTGGTTTGTGATAAGGTTAAGTCAACGTGAATTATTGATAACACTTAACCAGTTTAACATGACAAATGAATGGGTTAAGTTAACTTGTATCGACTAATGACACTTAACCAATCCAACTTGACGAGAAAGAGAACTAAGTAGTAAACCTTAGTTGAAAGGGGCTAAGTAATAAACCTTAGTTAAGAAAACGACAATTCAGGAAACTAAGTGGTAAACCTTAGTTAGAAAAACTAAGTAGTAATCCTTAGTATAACACGAGGAGGAGTGAACGTCCATCTGATCTTAAAGAAGGCTCCAACGAATTGTGTTACGAAGCCCGAGGCTTCGAGGGGACGTGAGGGTACTCTTGATATCCCTCTGTGAGAATGCAGATGATCTGCCTAGGCTCACAGAGGTTAAGGTCTGCGTTAGAAGAACCAAGGGTATGCCTTGGTTGCAATATAAGGCAACCTAAAGACTAGGATGGACCAGCGTGATTCGGCAGGACAAATGGCCCTGTGATAGCGACCCGTCGTCTACCTACCATCTTGAGTTAGTCGGGATACGCATGTGGAAAGGCAGAGAACTCCCAACAGACCATATACTTTCTATCTAATTATGAGTAAGGCTGGCCAATAGGAAAGTGGGGGCATAGGTGACAGGAGTATAGTTCTCGTGCTCGATTTTCTTGGATTGCCTTTCATTAGTTGAGGGAGGGGTCAAGTGGGACCATAGCCACTGGAAAAACAGACCTTAGCATCTGCATTGGCAGATATCTGAAAGCTCCCGACCGAGTTCTGTGTTTCCAGATTAGCCCTGCCACGGGACTCGGGTCGCACATTTCAGGACATGTGCATCTAGACAGCGATAAACGATTCGCGACACATATGTGGGGAAAGTCTAGGAACATATACCACTCTAGGTAGTGTGTCCTAGACTAGGGGGATCGTTCGACAGGTAGCATAATCCCTAGTTGGACCTAGGTGGCATAAATCCTGAATCCGAGAAGTATTAAATAAGTCGCATAAACCCTAGTTGAATCTAGGAAGCGCTCGATAAGAAAACCCTAGATTAGATTTAGGTAATAAATAATAGATGTACACCTAAAGGCAACCATAATTACAGGGATTGGGATCACGTTATCATCTTTATACAGATTACTAGTTGGGATACTAGTTAGGTGGTGTAGAGATATAGAATGGGTGTGATAGTATATTCAGTTTAAATTGTCTTGCTTTGGTTTATATTAGTCTGTTATTCTGGTACTGTCCCATTTTCCAGTATACTCCTGTCATGAACTTTATCATGTTCACATGCTAAAAGCCACTAGACTTACCCAGGCTTTATGTCTGACTCTGTTTTTCTTTCGTATTCTTTTCTTCCGTCCCCCCCCAGGTAGTCAGGGAGGGAATAGCTCTGCTTAGTATGGACTGTTACTCTTTCCAAGCTTAAAGACTCTTGGATATATCGCTTCAGACTCTCTTTTCTGCTGCTATGGCTGGCTTATGCTACATTGGGGAATACAAATGTTATTTTATGCTTCTTTATTTTGTAAGATAGATGATACTCTGGTATTGGAAAGCAATTGTTGTACAAATTATTTTATCAATAAAGTAAAGTTTTATTTTCCGATGTTTTAATTTTGTCTGTCTTGTAATTTAACTGCATCTTTTACCTTAAATGCTCCACAGAACTTAGTGCATTCCCTTTGTGAGTGACACTAACGGATGTGGGGTGTTACAGTTTAAGTTCACCCAAACCAAGTTGTTGGTAAACGGAATAAGGAATCAAATTGACACTCGCACCCAGATCAACTAGGCATTTGTTAATTGTTTTCTTTCCTATCGTGCGCGAGATTGTAGGGCATCCAGGATCTTTGTATTTAACAGAGACAGTTGGGTCAAGACTTCGCTAAGTCCAGCGGCTAAGAAAACTTTCTTGGGTACATGAGTGTGCCATTTTTGGGTACACAATTCTTTGAGAAATTTAGCATAAGTGGGAACTTATTGAATGATGTCAAGAAGAGGGAAGTTTACTTTCACTTGTTTAAAAATTTCCAACATATTCTCCATTTAGTCGGGATGTTTCCTTAGTCAAAGACGATGAGGAAATGGGATGCAAAACTCAGTAGGTCGGTCTACTTGAGTTGGAGCAGAACTAGACTCAGAATTGGATCAATATCATTCGTGGTTTTAGAAGACTCGAGAGGAACACTCGGTAAGTTATTTGGATTTTCAACTTGATTATCAATTTTCTTACCCGATTGTAAAGTTATGATAGCATTCAATTGAGTTTGATTGCTATCCTAGATGACATGAGCTGGGTTTGGATTAGGATTTTGGCTCCTGGGGTTTGGAATGGGTTGACTTAGGAAAGTGCCTCTTTCCCATTCACTTATAGAAGTGGCTAACTGACTCATTTGCATTCCAAGTTTAGAGATTGACTGACTTGTGTTTTGCATGTGTGAAGTCAATAAGTTTTGCAGATTGCTATTTGATTGGAGATTTTGAGTAGTTGCTTTAGTCAACGCTTCGAGACTTTTCTCAAGTGATGTCAATCGTTTATCGTCTTGAGGAACCAAAGATTGTTGCGCTTGATTATGAGAAGGTGGCGCAAGATTTTGGAATTTAGTTTGTTGAAAGGGAGAATTCAAAGGATTATTCGAAAATGGTTGAAAAAGGGGTCGAACCAAATTCGAATTTGCATTGTTTTGGGCGCAAGAGAAGTTAGGATGATTTCTCCAAACCGGATAGTATGTAGGGTAGAATGAGTCATTTTTAACTTTATTAAATGCATTGAGTTGTTCTAAAGAATGTGGGCATTGTTCGGCAATATGGTTAGGATCGTTACATTTGTAATATGGAGGCTGAGACGTTTGAGTTTGATTTATTTATGTTGATGAAAAGACATTATCAAATTTGGTTAACATCACGTCTATTTTAGCTTCTAAAGCCATTGAGGATCTTACCGAATGAGCGTTTCATCGGGAGTAAATCGATTTCTCGTTAGATCTTTCCGATTGAGCTGATTTTTCGGCCATATTTTCGAGAAATTGCCAAGCGACATCGTGATTTTGGGCTAGAAAGTTTCCTAGGCACCTTGAATGAGAATGGTTCGAGAAGAGTCCATTTTTCGAAACTATGGTAAGGACATTTGACTAAAAGCTCTTTAAATCTTTCAAAATGTTTTGCAAAGGATTCACCCCCAAATAGATGAAAATTAACGATTTCGTTTTGAATTTTGGATGTTTTTTCCAAGTGGTAAATTTTCTTTAGAAAAACATTCACAAATTTTTCCTAAGTTCCAATCGTATTTGAAGGCATGCTATATAACCATTTTTCGGCATAATCGGTAAGTGAAAATGGAATTAACCTAAGTTTGATTCCATCGTCACTTAGTTGTTGAAATTTCATCGTTGCACAAACATGTTCAAATTTTGTTAAGAAAATATAAGGATCATCACGTTCAAGATTTCCGAATTTTGGGAGAGTATTTATGTTATTCGAATGAATTTCAAAGTGGTTACCCGGTGGATCGGGCAATATGATGCAAGATGGAATAGAAACTCGATCGGGGAAGTATCTATCCATAAGAGTTTGAGGGTGATTTTCTTTGGCTATGGTTAAAGGAATGTTTGTTTGAACTAAAAGATTAGTAGAAGGATCACGGGTCCAACTACGCATGCACTAGTGAGAAAAGTAAGGGAAGACGAGAAAAACAAGTTTGAGAAGAGAATAGAAGTGAATTTTTTTACAAAACGAAAATTGTTTTGGAAATCTTTTTTATAGAGAGAAAAAGAAATACTCACAAAAGAAAATTGCCTTTTTTATTTTGGGTTTTTTTTTGTTTTTTTTTAATGGGTGAACCTAATGCATATTACTTATTTACTATTTTTCTAGAATTATACAATGACGGTTAGATTTAATTCAACAACAAAATTCTCAGTCAGTTAACGGACAGGAGTTATCGGTGCACCAGGAATCACCCTAGCAATGCAACCGAAGGTTTAAGTACCTTCAAAGGAACAACATATATAATATTTACGAATCACCGTAATATTTATAAATGGTTATTACACTAGCGCAGTCCAAAATCCAAGAAATAATCCGTTAGAAATAAACCAATTTGTCAAAATATAATGAAGTCCTTAGAAAATAAAAACAAAACTAAGATTAATGAATTTTTTGGAATATTTTAATCAATCACAGAACGAACAGTCTCAGAACAGTCATAAAATGGTCACATAACAAGAAACTGCAAAAATAAAAATTTTACAAGCAAGCCGAGGCACCTACATGATATCTTTACAAGAAAAATTATATATATTTTTCAAACAACAGCAGGCCCAGTAGAGTTTAGAAAATTCCCACCTAGATCGGCAGTCCGTCCAGTGCAACTGAGTTGCGCTACCGCGTTCACACCCCACTTGGTATGCAACCGCTCCAACAATTCAAACTCTGTTAATTTGTTTGGTTTTCTCGAATTCGATTCCTTTGATTTGCTTGTTTGAATTCTCTTTTCACTTTAGTCCTCTGATAATTGTTTTTTTCTTTCTTTTTCATTTTCTTTAAGGAGAGGAAAAAATACAAACTCAAAGAAGACAAAAACTGACTAGGAACTAAACAAAAGAAACTAGATAAAATAAATAAATAAACTAAGCTGACTCAAAGAAAAAAAACTAAGCTTAGGAAAAAATAAAAATATAAATAAAACTAAGACTAAGCAAATAACAAAAATTGGGCTTAACTAATTGGGCTCGCACCCACGGGTTTGTGACAAACAACCAACTTTCCAGAATTCCAAATACCATAAAACAATTAAATACGCTACCCTCTTCTTTGATTCGCAATACCCTTTTTCTTGTTCCCCAACCAAAAAATGCAGCCTCTCAATAAAAGGAACAACGAGTCCCAAAGTTATCACGCCCAAACCCAAAATAATTGCCCCTTTTTTTTATCATGCAGCAATCATAAAAATTTCGATGAATGGGTTCGAACTTTGATTTTTAGATAGCTGGAATTCGATTGGGGTTTAGAATTGGTTCAAATTTTCAAGTTGGGTTTGGGGATATTCGAGATTTTAGATCCGGGTTTTTGAGGTAAGTGTTTTTAGTTTTGACGGTTTGAAATTGAGGTGCGAATTCTGGTTGATTTTTGGGTTCGATTGCGAGGCAATTGATTTCAGGTTTTGGGGATTTTGCAATTAGTTCGGTGAAGGGCAGGGACGTGGATTTGGGGATTTGTGGTCTTCAATTTGGGTGGAGTGGTTGTCTTTGTTGTATACTGGTTGGTCTTCAATTTGGGTAGAGTGGTTGTCTTTGTTGTATACTGGTTGGTATGGAAGATGTGCCGAAGTGGTGGGAGATGTAGTATTGTGTGAAGGTACTATTATGGTGGTGGAGAGTGAAGATGCAAGTGCTTATCTGTAGGAGGTTAATGAAGAGATAGTTGAGTAGTCTTGTTATGGTATTGGAAGAGTTGATGATGAGGGGGTTGTGGGTTGAACGTGGTGTATCGAAGTAAGGAACGAGTCCAATGTTGTTTGTAATGACGGGTGGTGCACTGTTTTGTGGATGTTAAAATTGTGATGTGGGCAATAAAGAGAGGATGTGGCCGTGAGTGGTGGGTTGGCAATACTAGAAGTTTGTATTGATTATTTTGGAAGTTGTAGGGATTTATTTCCGCAATGGGTGTAGGAGCGCCGAAGGGGTAATGAACAGAGAGGTGGAGGATTTGTAGACGTTCTGTTTTGTGGTAGTGATTGGCAGTAACAAAAAAAAAGAAACTTGTAATTCTTTTTTTTAGAAAATCTGTACCAAAAGAAAGGGAAAGAAATGTATTGAAAGAGGGAAAGAAATTGAAAACAAAAATTGGAAAGTTTTTTCTTCTTAATTGAAAGATTATGGTATCAATAATTCAATACCATATCAACTCAACAAGAATTTTCTTCTATGTACGAAAGAACTAAAAAGGAATAAAAGAAATTGTGTTTTTTTATATGGAAATGTTGAAAAGAGGAAAGAGAACTTAAAGGGAAGGAAATCAAACAGAAAATTGCAATTTTTTTCTCTATTCATTAAAAGATCATTGTATCAATCAGCAATACTAAATCAAAACTAATCAAGAGATTTTTTATACATAAAGAAAACAAAAGGAATAAAATAAGAGAATAAAAATATAACCCAAAGGATTTACTAATAAAAATTATTTTTGTCCCCGACGATGGCACCAAAATTTGTTCGCGAACAAATTAAACAATTGTAAACAACTATTTAATTCGTTCGGCTTTCCTAAATAACAAGGTTTATTGTAAAGGGTGTTGAACACTGGGACCAAAAATATTTTACTAATAAATCCAATCAAATTATTTCGAAAGTTTGATTGTTAATAAATAAGAAAAAATAAATAAAAAGAGATTTTTTTATAATAAATGAATGCAATTAGAGAGTAATGACATTAACAAGATTAATAATCATCAATAGCCAAATAGATAAATATAGATTTAACTCATGTTTCTATCATAAACATGAATCAACAGTAATTAGATTTTTAGAATCAAACATGTGAATAATAACAAGCATAGCCTATGCAGGAGCTAAGCTCTTAAACAACCATAACCTATTAGGACAAATTCACTACTTTATTCCTAAAACCCTAAAAATTAGATCTAAATCTGATAAGCGTTAGATAGAACACGAATATACCCTGTGAAGGAGCATAGCTCTTAAACGACAGAGTATAAAGGTTCAGATCTAACTCTTGGTTCAGATCTGGATCTATATACATATATATATATATATATATATATATATATATATGAAGTCCCAATCTATTTGGCTATGTGATTTATATTGAATCTAATCCAAGCGTCATCACCCCCTAATTAAAGGGGATTAGCTAGACATAGATAGATAAGAAATAGGAAAGACGGAAAGAAATAACATAAACATAAATAAAATAAAAGAACAACTAAGAAGTGAAGAAGAAGAATTTTATTCCAAGCAAAGAATTACAGAATAAAACCTAAGATTGAATGGTTCTAAATAAAAGAAATACAAGTGTATTTATAGTTATTATGATAGAGACAAAATGGACAATTACACAATGTAGGACAAAACCCCTTTTCCCAAAATAAAAAATAGACCAAATAGCAAAATGTGAACGCGTGTAAATGCAAATGTCATAGCTTGCAGGCATCAAATGGCATCAACTTCAATTGTTTTGAGCATGAATAGGAACTCCATAACATTTAAGACAAGCGATCTTTATGAAAAGGCACTGAATCTTTAAAATAAGCGGCAGAAGGTGGTTGAACAACAACACTTTTTCAAGCTTTAATCTAGCTCTAAAAATCAACACTCTTCTTACACCAATTCTTCAAGCTTTTCAACAATTAAGTGCATTATTCCATTCATCATAAATAATCTGAAAACATGATTATAAATACACGGTATCAATTACTTTAAATATAAAATAAGATAAATAAGCGGATAAAATTTACATATTTATGTGTATATCATATATATATATATATATATGTGTGTATATATATATATATTACCTTCGTACCCAGCGCCTGGGACATGAGATTTTCCTGTCCCACATGGGGAAACAAAGTTTCATGTCCCACGTGGGATACGAATTTTTCGTATCCCACTGAGATATGAAAATTCGTATCCCTACGTGGGTTACGAATAGCTCGCTGGGCTGAAGCCCAACTCCCTTTTCCCTATAAATCCGGACCCCCATCCTTGCTCCCATTTCTTTTCTTCAATTTTCTTAACACCCGAGAGAAAAGAAAAGGGAAGAAGAACGGGAAAGCCGAGTAATTTGAATTCTTTCACAAAGGTGATGTTGGGAGACGATGGGTTTGTAATAACGGAGGCGGCTTTTTAGATAGTGCAACGCCGTTACACGAAGCAGTCGCATGGGGGGATCTCGAGGCAGGTCGGAGATGACTGCTTCCTAATACTCGTCATCGACACTCGACACGGTGGCTCATCGTGAGTGGATAGGCTAACCCTAGAAAGTTGATGAGGAGTGAAATTCGAGAGAGAAGGAGCTCGGAGAAGGAGATGAGTGGGTCGAGAATCCTTATTGGTTGAGGGAGTCGAGGTGGTAGAAGGGGATCGAAGATTAAAGAGAGGAGAGTAAAATTTCGTACCCCTTGTCAGAGGGTCAAGATCTCATATCCTTTGATGAGATACGAGATTTTGTGTCCCATGTGGACACAAAGTCTCGTATCCCTTGATGGGATACGAAATTTTGTATCTCATGTGTGGGTACGAAATCTTGTACCCCTTAATGGGATATGAGATTTCGTGTCCCATTACAAGTTACAAAATTCTCTCTAGGCCCGAGGACTTTGAGTCCTACTCCGACAGCTTGTGATACTCTTATTTCGGGATGTTGAGGTTTTCGACTTTCACGTCTAGGGTTTGCTTCGTTCTTTCGGCATTGTACGATTGAGCCATCGACTACGTTAACTATTGACGATTCAGCCTCGCACATAGGTTTAAAGCATACATCTGGACTGTGACTGAACTGTCGAACTATAGAACATGTTTCATCGATTCCAATCATAATGTACTCGAGTTTCGATGCGAATCCAGTAATGTTGGTTGACCACGATGATGGTTACAGTCTTGGGGACTTGTGGCCATTGTCGTGTCTCAAGTTTCTAAATTATAAATTGTATTACTCTTACACTGCACAACATTGCACGCACATGTTAGTTCGCACCAACATGAGGGGTACATGATATATAGTTGCGATGTCTAACGGTAGTATATTTAAAGTATAATTAGCAATTAAGACAAGGTCTATGATAGATTAAACTTCAGAAGCCAAGGCTTCATTGCATTCGTCACGCACATTTAATTCAACTAGCGATGCTAGCTCAAAAGGAAGCGAGCATGAGACTTCCGAGAGTCCACTACTTCTCCGGTGATGAGTTTCCTAGAAGGGTCTGATCATGGGGTGCAGCCGGAAAGACATCATTCTCCAGTCGAGCATGAGGAGGTAGAGCATGAAGATATTGTTGAGGGAGGCGAGTCAATGGCACCGGATATGTTGGCGGACGTGGTTATATTTGAAAATCCGTCGGATTCAATGCCATCGCATATGGATGCAACTGCGTTATGACGCATGGCATTGCGGTTCTTTATTCCACAAAGAGACGTTCTTGCACCCAGAAAGGACGGCAGAGCTCTCGCACCACTAGAGGGGTAAATTGGCTGGAACAGGAAGGCATGTGTTACTAGGTGTGTTCCCTGGCTAACCACTTTATTTGGGATATGCTGTACTACTTTTGCCTTGTGCCATCGCAGCTTCATCGGAATGCATACCTTCCCTTTTATGGACTACATTCTCTACAGGGAGTACTTGCAGCAGGAGCCCACCGGAGATGACATCCGTTCTTTTTTTCAGCTGAAGAGGAGAGCCACTACCTCACCATCTCAAAATTTCTTGGAGGCTTCGCACAGTACTAAGTTCTTCAATGGGACATGGCCTAAGCTGACTATATATGAGCACGATTGTTCTTCGTGCGTTGTCCTCCGGGGTTCATTAGGAGATGGTTGGAAGGAAGTAAGCATTTGGTTTTACCTTTAGTTTCAGAACTTGTGGGTTCTGATAGCTCAGGTTTTTTTAACTCCATTATTTCATGATAGGAAATCCTGAGGTGCCCACAGACACCGTGTATCAAGAGTGTCTCAAGTCTTTGTTGTCCATCCCGGCCAAGTCATGTTCCACCGCGACTGTTCTAAAATAGGACCGACTCTATCATGTAGGGTTACTTCCTGATGATCGAGTGATAATTAGACCAGCCACCGTCGGAGGTGGAAGGAAGGTGGAGACTGGGAAAGAAGCGGGTTCTCCAAGTTGAAAAATGGAGGTGCCCTCTATCGGCCAGAAGCCACATAAATCGTCGAAGATTCAGGAGGTGACTTGTGGATGCGAGGTTGGCGATGAGGAGGCAACTGCTAGGGGCGAGGACCCATCGAGTGCTCTTGTTCTTCCTTCAACAGAGGAGGCGAGGGTAGGGGCATCGACCTGGTCCCAGTCTCCTGTGACTCCCTCTGAGACTGCCTTCTCACTCGAGAAAGAAGGTCTGTTTGATGAGTTAAACAAGATCTCGCTTGTTGGGTTTTCTTGGCCTAGCGCTACAAGCTAGGAGGAAGTAAGTTTGGTTGTTGGGGAATTTTCTCCATCAGGCGGACCGTTATCTGTTAACATTTAGGATACACACACTCATAAAATCTGCATGAAATAACATTTGTTTGTATGTGTAGGGTGCTTGAGTTTTAACTTTAAACTCTTTCCTTGGTAGGTGACATAGCTAGAGGTAGAGGTGAAGGTCGTGATTGTGGATCAGGGAGTTACCAGCCTGCATGAAGTGCTTTTCTTGATAGCTTTAGAAGAGAGACTAGCTTGTTTGGTGAGCCTCCGCATTTACATGACCATGGCGGCGAATATCGTCATAGAGATCGGTCCCCTACTCCTCCACCTCCTGTTTCAAACATCTGTGATAGATTTCCGGTTTGATGTCGCGGGTACCAGACATTCCTCGTCAACGGATCCTTCTTACGTTGCGCTTTCGGATCCTACCCAAGCTACTAAAGGGAAAGAGTCAGTACTTGGCTATTCGAGAAAGAAGGAAATGGCTAAGAAGAAGAAGCAGGATCTGGTGGTGCCTGAGACCCAGGAGATTTTTGTTGAGGAGAGGAAAGCATTGTTAAAGCAAAAGTTTCCCCATCACTATTTCGATGAACTAGTATTCCTTCCTGATATCAGTTCGATCCCCTAGGCATATACCGAAGAGGCGTGGATGCAGGTGAGGGCTACGTATTTCCTGGCTAAAGATCTTACTATGTACTCCTTGCACCTCTCGGACTTGATTAGAAAGAAGAATGTGGAATCTAGAGCCGGGGTTGACTATTAATGCTGAGCGGACCACCATCTAAAACTTAGAGAAAGATATTGGTGAGGCCTAACCCTCTATTGTTATTGTTTCTTTACTTGCGGCGCCCCACTCAAAAGCTAAATTTTTTGTTGTTGTCATAGTAGAGCTGAAGGAGACTATGAGAAGCTGAAAAAGGAGGTGGAGAATGCAACTTCGACCTTCAAGGTCACAGTGGCCTCACTAACAACTGAGAATACAACCCTCAAAAAGGACAAAGTTGAGCTGGTATAGGTGAATGTTGAACTGAAGAAGGATAACGAAAGGGTATTCCAGCTTTAAATGGAGAATGAGGCCCTGAGGAAGGAAAACAAGAGGTTAAAGACTGAGAATGAGGGGACTCAGAAGCATTAGGAGGAGGTTACCGAGCTGAACAGGCAGCTGGATGTGGCTTGGAAGGATAAGGAGGAGACCGAGGCTGTTAATTAGGATATAAAGAGCTTGGTGGAAGGGTTGAAGGCTAAGCACCAGAGGGAAGTGGACAGCTTGAGAGAGGAAATCATGGATGCAGAGATGATAGTGGAGGCATCCTTAGAGGAGCATGTCTGAAATATGTACGTCAAGGCCTTAAGATTTCGTGGAATCTCGTAGGTCGGAGACTACTTTCGGGTGTTGGCCCAAACATGGGAAAGGTTGGTACCGTATGAGGCTTGGCTGCTTCAAGTGGATGTGGGATCTTTGAATGAGAATCAGCTGATGATCGATCTCCTGACTGAGGATGAGCATAAGAAACCGGAAGGAGGGAGAAGATTGTTACAGGAGGATGCCGAGAGGGAGAGAATGGCGAAGCGCACTGCTGAAACGAGAAAGTTTATAACTACTGAGAGCATAGTCGTCACTCAGACATTTGCGAAAAGCTCCTACCATTTGCCAGCTCCAGCATCCTCCACAACTAGTGGTCCTACTGTTCCAGTTCAGGTCTCAGCATAATATGACCCCAAGCATCCAGGATTGGGAGAGATGAGATCTACTTTGACCGCAACAGCGAGTACACTCCCTATCATACACAAACCACTTCTTTCTGGAGGTAAATTTTTGTTATCGTGGATATCTGAAGATGACGTGATTACCGAATTCATGGAGTAAAAGGTTCTATTTTTACTATGCAGCCCCTTCTGAAGTGGATGTGACACCAGGCTTTGCCCTCATGCTTCCCCAAAAAATAGAGTCTGGATTGGGATTACAAGGAATACAATTTGGAGAGGAAAGTGGTCACGTAACCACGTTTTCAAATGTTGAGCTAGGGCCCCATGTTTATAAGGACCTTATAGAGGAAGGAGAGGTTGTGGATGGCCAGAGCGTCCATGTTACAAGCCCCATGGATGCAAACGTATCGAAAATGCATGCAATGGTTGAAGCCTAAAAAGCTCAGATGGTGGCAAATTCTGAAGAGCATGAGGAGAAGAAGAGGCAGGATCAGGCTGCCATTCTGGAGGCACATGTCGAGGCTACGCGGGATGCCGAGAAAAAGGCTGCTACTGTAGTGGAGAAGGAGAAGGCCGATGCCGAGGCAGAGAAGGTGA
Organism: Allium sativum; assembly: GCA_030737875.1. Taxonomy (NCBI): domain Eukaryota; kingdom Viridiplantae; phylum Streptophyta; class Magnoliopsida; order Asparagales; family Amaryllidaceae; genus Allium; species Allium sativum. Next base: position 654,357,482 of record CM060919.1, on the reverse strand, counting down.
GGGATGAAGAAGAGTCCAGGAAGAAAAGAGCCGCCAATAAGGCTGAGAAGGAGAGAGTTGCCGTGGAGGCTAGGAAGAAGAAAGCCGATGATGCTGCCAAACAGAAAGACACAACGACTTATGAGAAGCTCAAGGTCGATGACACTGTGAAGCTCAAATCCAAGAAGTTATTCGATCGAAAGACTGTCAGAGAAGCTAAGAAGAAACCGGAGCAAGAGGCCAAGAAAGTTCTAGGAGAAGGTGATGTCGTGCTGGCCCTCACTTCTAGTGTTGCCCCCAAACGACTACAATATATTGCCCTTGGCACGGATACTACAAGTTGTAAGGATGAAAAAGGAAGGCACACCTCAATTTCTCACGAGTCTATCACATCCACAAAGGGCAGAGAAGGGAAAAGCAGGAGCCGCTCTGGAAAGAAGATGCCCATCACTAGAGACCCACCTAGAATTTGTACAAAAAAAGAAAAGAAAGAAGAAAGATGAGAAGTATTAGTAATTGTTATAGATATTACCAACATTTCGGTTATGTAGGCCGATAGTATACGTGAGTACGGCCCTTACTTTTGGTCTTTTGGAGGCATGGTGTGGTTCTCAAGTACAACCTATCGTTAGAAAGAAAGATATGTGATATGTAGTTTGCTTTTGACATGTGAAAAGGAAATATAAATTGACTTTACTAAAATCGCATTTCATGTTAAGTGTTTGAATGATCGTCTCATGTTTTCTAGCATCTTATGCTTGCACAAGTGTACTTGTTGTTGCACTTAAAAAATGTGGTTGATGACCATGGTCTGGGGTGTCCCCATTCGTGCGGAGATCGCATGCTGGTTTTACTCATAGGGTTTCCTTTGTTCAGGAATCTCGAGGTGTGTGAAATCCAAACCAGGTGCCCTCTCCCTTGGACCGCCCGGAGTTCGTCAGTCATAATTCGTAAGAAGCCATGGACATAGTGAATTCGTCCTTTTTGGCTCTCCCGTCGTTCCTTCAGGTTCAGAGCGCGAGGGCATCTTTTATTCGCCAAAGGGTACCCGGATCCTGATCCATTGGGTCGGATGGTGGCCGTTGGGCTGCACAGTCTGAGGACTTGAGAACGAAATGATTTGTCCTTAGTCTCGTCATGGGTTCGAGATTCGAGAGGTTTCCAAATCCTGACCCAGTAGGCCGGATTGAACCGTGGGAGTGCTCGTTCTCACACTAGCTTGGCTGGTGGGATTCCCCCAAATCCGGGGACTTGGAAGCCAAACGATTTATACTCGGTCTCGTCGTTGGTTCGAGATTCGAGTAGTGTTGTTTATACTCGGTCGCGTCGCAGGCTCGGTACTCGAGAGGTGTTATTTATACTTAGTCTTGTTGTTGGTTCGAGACTAGAGTGGCGGTGCCGGCTCCTATGCTCGGGGTGCTGACTCGACGTTATTTGCGATCGGCCCCATCGTTGGTTCGAGGCTTGAATGGCGGTACCATCTCCCTTTCCCGGGGTGTTGATCTGGTTTTTGTGTGTGCAATCTAGTTGTTATAGTCGATCAAACATATCATGCAGAAAGTAAACACAATGAGAACACAGAGAAAATAAACATCATCTTTACTAGTAACTTTGGTAGTAACAGCCTTTACAATGCCTTGAATTTAAGGAAAACAAAACATTGTTGGAAAGTAGAAAAATGAACACTAAGTTACATGAAGTAGCGACGTATATGTTCACTGTTTCATGCCCTTGGGAGCTCAGTTCCGTCAAATGTTACTAATCTAAAAGTTCCATCTTCGAGCCTTCGTTGTATGACGTACGGGCCTTCCCAGCGAGAACTGAAAACAACTGGTGAAGGAAAGATACGTTTCAGGACGAGGTCGCCGACATTGAGGTGCTTATAGAGGACTTTAGAGTTGAAGTATCAGGCTACTCATTGGCACTGAGTAGCAGCTCTGAGCTCATCTTCATTCTTTTTCTCTTTGGGTAAGTTGAGTGATTCCAAAAGTAAGTCCTGGTTGGTCTTTGGATCGTAGTAGGTAACTCAATGAGATTGAAGTTTTAGCTCAATAGGAATGACGACTTTGGATCCATAGGCGAGGGCGAATGGAGTGTGGTCTGTCGCTGACTTATAGGTGGTCTGGTAGGCCCATAGGGCCAGAGAGAGCTCGTCTGACCATAAGCCTCCATCCTTTTCCAAACGCTTCTTAATTATGGATTTAATCACTTTGTTGACAACCTTGACTTACCCATTGGCCTTAGGGTGAGCCATTGCCTTGTATCTCTTTTCAATGTTGTATCGTTAGCAAAAAGTCTTGAACTCTGCGCCCTCAAACTGGGTTCCATTGTCTAAGATGATGGCCTGGGGGACTCCATAATGAGCGATGATATTGCGAATGATGAAGTTGATTATTTTCTTGGTAGTGATTATAGTGAGAGCTTCGTCTTTCGCCCATTTGGTGAAGTAATCAACTACGACGATAGCGTAGCGTGCCCCACCTCTGGGCATCAGGAGAGCCCCAATGATGTCTATCCCCTACATGGCGAACGACCGAGGGCTGAGCATTTGCGTTAACTCGATAGGCAGGGCTCTTGGGAACTTCGAGAACCGCTGGCATTTATCACACTTGCATACATAGCTTGTGGCATCATGATTGAGCGTGGGCCAGTAATAGCCATACCTGATGATCTTTCTCGCTAGGGTTTACCCTCCAGTATGGTCCTCACACTCGCCTTCGTGTATGTCTCACAACACACGGTCAGTGTCATTGTAGGCTATACATCGGAGTAATGGAACGGAGAATCCACTTTGGTAGAGCACTCCATCCAAAATGATATAGCGAGATGATTGGCGGGTGAGTGCTCGTCTTTCTTTGAAGCATCCTGAGAGGGTCCCATGTAGCTATTAGTTATTAGTTGGTGCCATCCAAGACTCAGGCTCAGTTTTGGTCTCTACTGTCACTATTGAATCAGTCTTCATCTGATCAATGCTTGGAGAATCGAGTACTTCGACTGAGGTATCCCTTTCGGAGTCGGTCTCTTCGTCCTCCCTTGGATCGAGATCATCGGAAAGATGGCAGGGGCGTCTGAGCCAAAAGTCAGACATCATTGATTGCTATGCAGAGATAGTCTTGGCACAAGAAAGCGAAGGCACAGTCTTGCCTTTGTCTTTATTGCGCGCATTCTTCCATTCTATTGGCGTAGCAATCTTGAGCGGTTGCTTGGTTACCTTTAACGGTACTGACCCCATTTTCAATGGGGAACTTCATTAGGGGAGACCATAGTGACATGCAGACTTGGAACTCTACGAGTAATGGACGTCCAAAGAATACATTGTATAAAGAGATGACGTTGATAACCAAAAAGGTGAGGAATCAGACCTGGCTCTGATCCCCATCTCCAAGTTCTACAGGTTGGTCGACCATGCCTACTGGGTGATTAGAAGACCCGTTGAAGTCGTGGATCGTGGCATGGCAGGGCTTCAAGTCTTTGGTTTCCAACTTCATTTGATCGTGGGCAGTTTTGAAGATGATACTGACTGAACTTCCCGAGTCGATCAGGATCCTTCGGACAGAGGCAGGGCCAATCTGGGAAGTGATCACGAGGGGGTATCTGGTTGGTATCTCAATTCCTGTAGACTCTCTTTTGCAAAACAAAGATATCATCCCGCATCGTTTTCTGAAGCTTGGCAGAACAGGCTCATCTAGAGTGGAGCAGGCTTCGTAAGTAGCTTGTTTTATGGAGTTTGCATATTCTTCCATTCTTCGAAAATTTTCATGCGTGGGGTAAGGCCTGCCGTAGATAATGTTGATCACGATGCCATACCTTTGGTTGGACGGACCCGAGGCTGTATTGGCAGGTGTTGGAGGTGCGGTCATTGGAGGACCTACAGCTGCTTCGGGAGGAGCAGGGTCTTGGACATAATGCACCAGACGTTTCTCACGGATGAGCTTTTCGATCGCGTCCCTGAGGTGGCGAAAATCATTAGTATTATGCCCATACATGTCGTGGTTTCTCCAGTATCTACCGGAGTTCTTCTCGCGGTTAGTGGATTCCTGAGTGTTGGGCTTCTTGTATTGGAGCGTATTATAGGTTTCCAAGTAGATTGCCTCTATGTCTTGATTCAGTGGAGTGTAGGTTCCTTAATTTTGGTAGCGACCGTGCTTCTTGGGATCTATCGGAACCTGGTTGTTATTACAGGTGCCTTGCCTGCCACTGTTCGGCTTTGGTTTGTAGTGGGCTGCTGTCGGGGGACTCTCCAACTTATTTTCCTTTGATGTTGTCATCAACGGTGTCGGTGCGTGGATTGTTGGAGTGGTTGTTGTGAGAAGCTCAATTACGTCTTGCTTCTTCTTGACATAAGAACTGGCCGACCATTTCGTAAAAAGATTCAAGGCTCTTAGGATGTTTCCTGTCGATCCATCCTTCAAATTCGGAAGTAGGAAGGTGTCCTTTTGCAAGTTGGAAGAGTACGGCGTGAGGTTCCGGATCGTCGACCTCGGCGAGGGCGGTGTTGAATCACATGAGATAGCTTTTGAGAGACTCCGCAAGCCCTTAGTAAAGATTAGATAGGGTAAGGGCATTCTTCGGAGTCGAAACATGCATTTTGAATTGCTTAACAATTCCCTGGGCAGTTGGCCGAAATTTTTGATACAGTGAAGCGGAAGGTGAGAGACCCAAAATACGTCATGCCTGATAAGAAGACTGAAAAGCATTTGCACTTGACTACATCGGTGGCTTGGCTAGAGTCCATCTGCCACTCATAGCGGTTTAGGAAGGCGCAAGGATCAGTCATACCGTCATAGAAGGCCATCTATGGCATACTAAAATGTCGTGGCTACTCGGCTTCGTGTACGATCCTAGTGAAGGGATTATGCATCAAATAGGATTCCTACGAGTCATTGGCGTTCCGCCGCATATCTCACATGATCCTTCAGACCATGTCAGGGAGATATTTTGGATGCGGATCTTCTGGTCGAATCCATTGGTTTCAATGAACTTTGGGGGTACAGTTCTATGGATGTCTCCTATGATGCACATCCCGGTCATCCTCTTCCATGTCGTCGACGTCGATGGTTTGGTTTTGGTATGGCTGGTGAGGTTGAGCAGGCCGGTGTGCATCCTGATCCGGAGGTACTTGGGCATGTTGGGTTGTCGAAAGCTTAGGCCCTGTTTCTGAGCGGCGACATATGGGTTCTATCGAGGAGGGGGTCGGTTACTCAGACCTGGTTCATTGTTGATAATCAACCCGAAGTGGTCGCAGTACTATGTTCCCTCGCTGTAAGTGATTGTAGTTCGATCACTATTTTTGTTTCCATTTTCGTTTCCATTAGTATGGGCGCTGGAGCGAACGGAAACATTATTGATGAGGCTGAACCTCCTTCTTTGATGTGGGCCCCTTGATTCGGAAGAATAGGTTTCCGAGATAGTACGTCGCGGTAGGCCGTTGTTCTGAGTGAGCTAAAGTCGAGCGACGATGCGTTGACTTTCTTGGAATTGGCGCATAAGGTCGATGTTGTTATTTAATGCTTTATTGAGTTCAAGAGTTGTACTTTCATACCTCTTATTAAGCGCGTGGATTTACGCTTTGGTTACGGGAGCTTCGGGGTCCATACGAGGAATGATATCGGTTTCAGTATGGATATCCGCTGGTTAAGGTTGCTGAGATGTTCCAACTTCGACTATAGCAGAAGAGTCGATCATTTGATTCTTTGTTCGCTTAACCATCATAAGCGGACCTAACAGCAGGTTGTGAACGGAACCTAAAGCGCGTTGAAGTCGAGATAGAGTTAAGCAACAAAGATGCGAATCCGAGTTTTCTCGGGGAAAGCACCAGGATGTTGATAGCAAAATATGTCATAAAAACCCAAGATTCTTAATTACTTAAGAATTATGTGGCTATATAAGTGCAAAAAGTAGTAAGTAGCATAAGAGATTAAAAGTGATTCGATCCCGAAAGGGGCCTATGTCCACTTTGGAAGAGTCACTGATATTTTTTGAAAATAAAGAATTTAAAGCTTAGGACTATCTCATGACTCCTTTTACAAACATTTCTAAGTGTTTTGAGGTCATAATTATCATATATGCATATTGGGAAAAAGTCATTTTTTTTCCTTCTTCTTCCTCAAAGCATGGATGCCATTAAACAGGTCACTTGGATCTCTCAAGAGATGTCAAATCAGCCAATTTCCAACCCCTTTGAAGTGCAAGCTTGAGGGTATTTATAGTGGAGTGGTTAATTGGGAGTAGGTAGGATTTGGGGACCACAAAGCAAATTTTCGTATCCCAAAATTCAAGTCTCTTAGAAATTCGGACCCCTTCCATTGTGTCTATGAAATTCATACCCTACTCTAGGGGTATGAATTTTGTACCCCAAGGGGCACGAAATTCGTACCCTAGAGTGGGGTACGAATTTCCTAGACACAATAGAAGGGGTCCAAATTTTATTCCCTAAAGGGCACGAAATTCTACCCCAAGGGGCACAGATTTCGTGCATATGGGGTACGAATTTTGTACCCCGTGGGGGTACGAGTTCTATATTAAAATTGTGGGGGTTGGACATTGAGGGATTCGGGTACGAGTTTGAGGGACTCTAAGGTGCATGTGGGGTTCGAACTTTAAAGGAGGCAAGGGGTTCGAGGCCTATATGTATTGAGGGATTCAGAGGCTTCGAGTACGAACTCGAGGGGCACGAGCTATAAGAGTTCGAACATCTCATCCGCGGGTAGGGCTGGCAATTAGAACCAAGAACCGAAATCCCGAACCAATCCAACCTGAAAAGACCTGAACTCGAACCGAACCCGATGGGTCTTGGGTTGGGTCTAGGTGATGAAAATACCATCAAGACCCGATCAAACCCGACCCGCATAGACCCGACCAGAAATACCCGACCAAAAAACATTGAAATATGTGTATTTTTAGTGTTATTATTCATTCAGACCTAACCCGGCCCGACCTGAGCTTCAACCTGACCCGACCGGAACCGAAGCTCGAATCGGGTCCAGATTTTTGAAATGTATAGTTTAGACCCGACAAAACCCGACCCGCCTTGTATCGAAATGCGTTGGGTCGGGTCCAGGTCCATCGGGTCGGGTCTAATTGACACTTCTATCTGCGGGATAAGGAAATATGTTTTGTGCATTTTTTTGTGGAGTTGTGAGGTTCTCGCTTGCATGACCATTTCTGGGCTTATTCCATTAGTTTCTTGGTGACACTTCGGGTCGTAACGTCACGCGATGTGTTGAGTCGAGCGTGCCTCATGTAATTTTGGGAATCGGACCAAAAGACAAGTTAACAATACATCTTTTTCTATTTTCTTTTACAATGAATTTCACTTCTCTACGAATCTCTATCTTTTCTCTTCAATCTCCGGAATTCATCGTAGAAATGCTTAGATCTCTTAAGTTACGGAGATTATTGAAATAGATCTTCGATAATCCAGCACTTTGAAGGGAGTGGAGATGCCATACTCAAAAAGGAAGAGACTCATAGAATGGCAGAGGCAAATAGAGCTTTTGCACATTTTCGTTAATCCATGAACAAGATCTATATAGACACGTAGATCCATGGATCTTTGATGATTTCGCCATGATGGAGATGATTGAAGCTTGATGGAGCTCTAATGGAGTTTGAGATGATTTCTTGATGTGGAGAAATGAAAATGGCAGCCCTTCAGGGTGAAGAAATTCGGTCCCTTAAATGTTTGTGGAGACAGGGTATTAATAGATAGGATTGGAATGAATGGAACGGAGGCTTGAAAGGTGACGTCAAGAGCTTCCATGGATTGGTAAGGAATCCGCTATGGACCGACTCTTGTTTTCTATAACTTCTACCGATCCATAATTTATATTTGTTACCAATCCATCTTTATGTCGTACGCCTCCAATTCATTTTAACCAACCCATATTTTATGTAATACATGAAAAAGCCACCTGTTTTCCAGCTGTCTCTTTGACAACGGACAATCCATGTTAATACAGCTGGCGCGTGCTTTTTTCTCTCATATATAAACATTCCAATCAATGCAAAAAAAAAACTCTGATCCATCATTTAGTTAAACTGCCAGTCTACCATTTGAGAATATGCCCAATCCATGGGTTAGTATAATCACTAATCCATTATATTTACAAAACTGCCACCGCATTAAGATTGCAAGCAATCCATGAATTTAGAGAGAGACTGATCCATATTAGCAGCTGCTAATCCATCTTTTAATAGAGCTTTATCATTTATAGTCTACAAGACATACACAGTACATGTTTGTACTTTGCATGTGCTTAATATGCATGCGATAAATACATGTAGCACCATTTGCAAGCCGATATTTGTGTGTTGTGCCAATTATAAGTGAACAATCCAATTTTTGTGTTCATATATGATATGAACCGACCCAAGAATGCAGCATAAGTAATCCATGCACTTATGTTATATCAATTCATGCTTATTCACGTGTTCCTGCATACGTATCAAAATTCGTCAAGGAACCGACCCATGCTTTATGAAGACAGATGGTCAATGTATTATAATGTTTTCACCGATCCATACTGCTGAAAACATGGCCATGTGGAACCTTGTAAAATAGGGTACAACTGATGCAGCGCATGTCATGATCCATGATGGAATTTGCCCCCGATCCATACGCATATGCACTCTCCGATCCATTGAGAAGAATAACCGATCCATACACCGAATATATGCCCGATCCATAGGCATAAAATATGCCTGATCCATGCTTTAGTCCGATATGGATCTCGTGGCTTCACATGAATATACTTTTGTTGAACAATATAACTTTATATAGAGTTAGCACATCATATAGACCTACGTTTGCAGGATATTATTATAAGTGTGTGTTTGGCAAAGGTCCCTATTAAGTTTCAAAATTAGGCTCAGGTCCGGTCCAAAACTTATTATAAATAACATCCCTATTTTTCAAAAATTCATAAAAAAATAAAATATAAAAAAATTATATAAATTCATATTTAAATTAAAAACGTACATTTAAAAAAATTCAGATGAGAAAACCATCAAAAACAAAAAATACATAAAAACAGCGAAGCAGCAGTTATTTCCATAACAGTATGCTAATATTTGAATTTCTTGCATACATCTGTGCGGCTATTTTCGTCAAGCATCTGCGTTGGCTTTTTTGCATACACGCATGCAAGTAATACAGAATTCTTGCATACAAGTATGTTATAATCTGTAAGCATGCAAATCAGTTCAAATTTATTTGCATACATGCATGCAAGTATTCAGCATAAATGCATGCATGTATGCAACAATCCACATGCATAAATATTAGTTCATTTTTACTTGCATACATGCATGCAAGTATTTAGAATACTTGCATACACACATGCAAGTAAACACGTAGATTTTCAATGTAAACTGCTTCACGAATAGTTGCATACATGTGTGCAACTATTGGTATATGTATGCAAATTTTTTCCCGTGATCTTCTAGGAAATTTGCAGATTTTGATTTTTTTTATACTGTAGCGCACATTTTTTTCCAGAAAACACGTAACGTCGAAAATAGGGACCCACTTTATATTCAAAACATGGGAGGGAGGCCGATTGTATTTGCAAAGTTTTTAGGGATGTGTCCCTTATTTTCACTTATTATAATTTGTGGTTCATGTTGCACCTTATAATCTGACCCAGTATTTATCTCATGGTCAATATATTATTTAACATGCCAGTAGCCCATTACCCTTATTTTACCATGCACTTCTTCGGTTGATTAACGTGTACAAGCTTCTATATATATTTTGCAAGCCGTGGTTTTTGAGCGGTCCTTACTGTGTATGTCGACTGACGCGTTAATACATGTTGTGCTCACTTTAAAAGCTAATCCAATGTATTTGTCGACCCACTTTAAAAGCGACCCGATCCTTATTTCTTGAATCGTTTTAGTGCGGGGTTTAGAGCGGGTTGACATTTACCCCTCTAAGCTTATGATTTTTTACTTGTAGAAATTGTGAGCTTCGAAATCTCAATAGTCATGATGCCTTCAGATGGTTCATAAAATATTTTTCAACTGTTGATCACACATACATATCCTGATAGACCTAATACGACCCAATATATGGATCGGTTGGCCTTTTTTCAACTGCCATATATCTTTTCTTTAGATCCTCAATTCTCTACTTCAACTTTAAGCTAAAAATCGTTTTAATGGCGAGATTCTTTTCTTGAGAATTTTTTTCCCCAATCTGTGACACCCTACATCCATTAATGTCACTCACTAAGGGAATGCATTAACTTTCATGGAGTGTTATAAGAGTATAGAACAGAACATCATAAGACAGATATATAAAATGGTACTTAAAAATTCGAAATTTATTCATTGCAACGGAAAAGCAAGACATGTCTGGTTACAACATCAAAACCACATACTAAAGCCAAGTACACAAATATCCATCTTGAACAAAATTATTATCAGAGTACATAAAAGCAAAACCATAATCCCATCTTTCAGCACTTCTAAGCACTTCCAATAGAGAGAGAGAAATCCAAATCAAGCCTCGCTAGTCCCACCCTGAGAACCTGGGGGGAAAAGGAAAGAAAAGAGGCGAAACAAAAAGGGTCAGACATATAGTCTGGTGAGTCCAGTGACTTTAACAATATAATTAGTAAAGTAATAGGATAAGAACATAAACTGGATATAAGAAATGATTGTAACATAAGCAAGTATGACAAGGTAAGCAAGATGAACAAGGTATAACATCGATTGCGCTTCTAACCACTATAAGATACTTCCTACACCACACCAATACTAGTCTCATACTAAAAGGTGATCCCTCCCTACTAATCATAATAATGGTAGCTTCGTGTACTCCTAGCTGCTCTCGTAAGTGCACACTTTCTCCTACCCCCACTAGTTGTACCCACTACCCCCCCATTTGATTGGCTCCCTAACTCGTAGATACCAGTGTTGGCCCCACAGTAAGGTGTATCACTCCCTAAAGTGGCAACCTGATACTACTAAAATGCATGACTTATACCTACACAATGCAACACCGTCTTACCTACCAGCCCAGACCCACGCATGCACATGACTCCGTTGGACTTGCGTTGCCATCGCTCTTTACTCTTTTGACCTCTTACAATCAACCCAGTAGGCGTGTCCCGTCCTTGACCTAGTTCGAGCTCATATAGATACTAAAAATGGGTTACTGGTTGAAAAGGGTCCCCATACTTGACACAAGCTCCCCTCCTAGGCTTGGTTCCTACTAGGATTTCCCACTTAACCCCTTTTATTACTCCCATGTCTTACCACATGTCTCATTATGGTTAAGTGCTCTTAATTATGTTTCACATGCTACCCATGTCACCCACTTAACCCCTTTACTATTCCCATGTCTTACCATATATCTTACCTTGGTTAAGTGTTCATTAATTCATTATATCCGTAATTGTGCAAGACCTCCAACATTAGATTACCGTTTGTGGTTGCTGCATATGTCGGGCGGTTCCGTGCAGACTTCTACCGCAATCCGGATCTCACCACGTGTCTTAGCACTATTACGCTTCAATTTCTGCCTTCGACCTCTCACATTAGATTTTCGTTTTGCGGTTGCTGGATATGCCGGGCGGTTCCGGGCAGGCTTCTACCGCAACCCAATCTAACCTCGTGTCTTAGGCGTTCATTACCTTTTCCTTTTATTCATGCCCAATTTCAAATCTTCAATTAATGTATTCCAATTGCCCATAATTTCCAATTATGCTTATAATGCTAATTCAAGTTATGCCTATAATTCCATGTATACAAGTTGTACCAAATTATGCCCAAATCAATTTCATAGTTATCAACAATTTATGCCAAATCTCATTTTATAACATATTTCCCAAACATTTCCCAATCATCCCAACGTTATTTGTACATAAATCTCAACGTAATATGCTTAGGCATGATGTTAGCCTAATCTCAGAAGGAAAAAGGAAAAGAAGAAGGGAAGAGAATCAAACATTAAACTTGGCATAAACATATAAATAGGCATGTGAAATGAACAACGATAAGATAGATTAGACAGGCATATGATAATAGCAATTTGGTACGAATCTGAAGGATAATGATTTACAAACTTGATAAGATTCATCTTACGTACGGGCATATACATTAGATCCAATTTACAGTCCTATCACAATTACTTTTTAATTTAATTATATGTGCAACTAACATAAACTCACAATGATAGGATTCTTAGAAAAGAGAAATAGTCGTTATTGTAGCAATTCTGATCTTCTAATTTGACTTGATGGAGAAGAAAGGCTTGTTTAATTTAGATAAGAGCAGCATGGAGGCACCATGGATTAGGGTTAAATGAGATTAGGGTTAGGCTTAGGTGTTTATTTATAGATGTATTAGGTTAGTTAGGGCCTGTAGATTTGATTAGGAACCATACGAACCACTCAAATTATAAAAACACATCATCAGGAAACTGCTAGAATCAACCAGTCGATTGGCCAATTTCAACCAGTCGACAATTTTCACTTCTGCTTAAAAACGATCGACTGGTGATAAATGGGCGGTCGACTTGTAAACGGTCGAATGGTGAAAAATGGGCGGTCGACTTGTTTTACAGCTTTAAACTTTAAATCTTCCGAGCTTCATAACTTCTTCATACGATGCCCATTTCACGCAAACTCGGACTCTATCTTAAGAAGAATTCCGAGACGAACACAATGGCATAACACGTTTCACTTAATTCTTCTTCTAAAAATTAAGTATTCTTAAATTTGTCAGTTTTAATATTTTAAAATTACGGGGTGTTACATTCTCCCCTACTTAAAGGATTTCGTCCCCGAAATCTCCAAGTTAAGAAGAATGTATGTCCTACCATCCATCATCCATCTACTCATCCATCAATCACGGGCGTCCATTGTCCTTAAAAGATTTCTAATGCTTTCACGAACTTATGCAAAGTGTGTTTATATGTCCTTATCCCAATGCAAAATCAGCGGTCTACTGATTCAGTTGACCTCCTTAATGCAAAACATGATAGTGCCATGCGTCCATTATGTATGCAAAGAATCCTAATGATGCATATCATTTCTATATGAGTGCACAACCATTCATCCAAATGCAACATCCATATGATAACACATTCAATATACATCCATTAATTTAAATATGCACACTCATCCATATGCAATATGAAACTGATTGAGCCGATCTAGTGCCTAATGTGTGTGTAAATGCATTCATGAGCAACCACTAGCAAACACTTGCATCCACTTGCATCCACCAAACATAACATGTCTCAAATACATGTTAACAACCATAGGATTTCTACCCAAAGATCGAGGATACAATCGAGAGGATATACTAAACGATAGAACAAGTATAAACAAAGCGGTAGAAAAAAGGAGAAGCTAGGAACATACCCTCAAAAAGGAAAGGGTACGACGCATGTATCTTGTCTTCCGTTTCCCAAGTCGCGTCTCTTTGATCATCTCCCCATTGGACTTTAACCAACTTGACCTCTCGGTTTCGTAACTTCTTGACCTCTGATCCAAGGATGCGTGTAGGAACTCGCCTAATCGTGGCATCTCGCTCTATTTCCACTTCCCTAAGCATGCTCGGCTCCACTACTTCCGCGGTATCATGTAAACACTTCCGCAAATGTGACACGTGAAATACGTCATGAACACTTCTAAGCTTCTCAAGCAACTTTACTCTGTAGGCCATCTTTCCAAGATGCATAACCTCAAAAGATCTTCTAGAATCCTATTCACTCTTTCTGTTTAGCCATCCGTCTAAGGGTGATAAGCGGTGCTCAAACACAACTGCGTTCCTACCGCATCTTGCAAGCTCTTCCAAAACTCACTAGTGAAAATGGGATCTTTGCTCACAATACTAGAAGGTATGCCATGTAGACGAACTATCTCTCGGAGATAAAAAGATGCTAACCATGCTGTTGTTCTTCTACTCTTAATGGGAATGAAATGGTCGCTCTTAGTAAGTCTATCTACTACTACCCAAATCCCCGTATTACCCTTCCTTGACCTCGGCAACCTGTCGATGAAATCCATGGAAACACTCTTCTGTTTCCACAGCGGAACTTCTAAAGGGTGAAGCAAACAATCAAGCTTCTTGTGCTCAGCCTTGACTTACTGGCACACTAAGCATCCAGAAATGAATTCAGCCACATCCTTCTTCATTCCGGCCCAAAAGAAAACTCACTTCATGTCCCTATACATCTTGTCGCCATCGGGATGTATGGTCATCTTAAAACGATGTGCGTCTTCAAGGATCATCCTCCTCAAGCTTTCGTCTCGTGATACGCAAAGTCTCCCATCCCTACGCAACCAACCTTTTTCATCTATAGTATACCTACTAAGATGGCTCGAAGCCCCCCTCTTATGAGCTTGTCTACTACCTCTATTAGCTGTGGGTTATCTCGTTGTTTCGCTCCTATCTATCCCAAAAGCATAGGTCGCACCTCTAATGATGCCAACAAATCGGGTACATAATCGATAGAGGTTCTAAAGTCAAAGATAGACATGTACTCTAAATTCTGCAGCTCGACAAACAAACGACTCAAAGTCAACCTCTTTCTACTCAAGGTGTCAGCTACAACGTTACCCTTGCCAGGGGTATATGCAATCTCAAAAAATTGTAGGATGCTAAGAACTCCATCCACCTTTGTTGCCATAAGTTTAAATCTTTTTGAGAGAACAAATATTTTAGTGACTTATGGTCTGTATACAACTCAGACCTCTCCCCAAGCAAATTGTGACGCCAAGACTTAAGTGCAAAAATTATGGCAGCTAACTCTAAGTCGTATGTAGGGTAATTCTTCTCATGGACCTTTAACTGCCTTCCACCATAGCATATCACCCTTCCCTCTTGCATCAAAATTGCGCTAAGCCCTGTCCTGCAAGCAACGGTATACACGGTGAATGGTTTAGTCCCATCCGGCAAAACTAAAACTAGAGTTGTCGTCAATGCCCTCTTAAATCATTGAAAAGCATCGTCAAAGTCAACATCCCAAGAAAAAGTCAAATTCTTTTTCGTAAAACTTGTAAGTGGGGCTGATATCTTTGTGAAGTCCTTAATGAACTTCCTATATTAGCCTGCTAACCCAAGAAAACTTCTTACTTCCGTTGCATTCCTAGGAATCTTCCAATCTTGGATTGCCACCACCTTCGCGCGATCCACTGCTATCCCCTCCTTAGAGACCACGTGCCCTTAGAACCTTACTTCCTTCCTCCAAAATGGCATTTAGTGAACTTAGCCTTGAGTTGATGTGCTCGAAGGGTCTCTAAGACTTCCCTAAGATGTAGGGCATGCTCTTGCTCGCTTCTAGAGAATATCAAGATATCATCCACAAAGACTACTACGAACTTGTTTAGAAACTCTTTGAACACCAAACTCATCAAGTCTACGAAATATGCGGGTGCATTCGTCAAACCAAAAGGCATGACGAGCCATTCAAAGAAATCGTTTGGTGTTCTAAAAGCAGTCTTATCTATGTTATCCTCAACTACTCTCAACTGATGAAATCCTGTAGCTAAGTCCAACTGCGAGAAAACTGAAGTGCCAACCAGCTGATCGAACAAATCATCTATCCTCGGCAATGGGTGTCTATTTTTCTTCGTGAGTTTATTAAGCTCCTTATAGTCCATGCACAATCTAAGCAAACCGTCCGCCTTCGTAGCAAAAACAACTGGAGCACCCCATTCCAAAATACTTCTTCTTATGAACCCTTTCTCAAGTAGCTCCCCTACTTGTCTATTGAGTTGCTTCCTCTCTCTCGGAGCCATGTGACGCACTGGCAATGCAGCTGGCTTTGCATTATCTACTAAGTATATATGGAAGTATATCTCGCACCTCGGGGGTAAACCCCGAACCTTATCAAAGACGTCATCATACTCATGGACTACTCGAACAGATTACGAATCATCGATGGATGAATCAAGTGATTCTAGGTAGCTAAGCATCACTGAACCCCTAGGGTCACAAGAAATATCAAGGGTCCTTCCACAACAAGTCAACTATCTAACTACCCTCCTTTCACAGTCTAGGATGGCACCATACCTGGCTAGCGAATCCATCCCTAGAATCAAACCATAGCCAATGAAACCAAGAACATAGGCGTTGCATTCAAACTTAATGCCCAAAATAGACACTCTCAAATCCTGACAAATCATAGATAAATGAGCCGAACCACCAATAGGATTTGAGACTACAATGGGCTCCATAATTAAACTAGTATTTAGGTGAAGTGTTTCAATTGAAGCAGATATAAACGAATATGAAGTGCCAGAATCAAACAAAGTTCGAACACGATGATCAAAAGGGAAAATCAAACATTTGACAGAAATGTTTCTACCTCCTTCTTGCCCCGGTGCCATGAGAGCATAAACCTGCCCTCTAGAAGTAGATTTTATCCTCTGCCCTTGCCCTCATCCTTGCCTCCTCGGGAAATCTTAAATCATGTCCTGCCTCACCGCAATGGTAACAACCAGGCTTCTTCTTCTTCTTTCTACAGTCTTTCTTTAAGTGGCCAGGTATTTCACAATTGTGACACTTCCTTTTCTCTTGGCCCTTGTTATCCTTACCGCCTTTCTTTTGTTATTGTTGTGCCTTCTTTGGATCTACTTTATTATCCTGTGTCCTATCCATTTTAGCATCTTTCTCCTCTTTATTCATCAATGCCATATCAACAGGTTTCTCGAAAGTAGCCCCCATAGGAATGTGGGACATAGCCAACCCGTGAAGCGGTTCGTTCAAGCCCTTAGCAAATCTTAAGGCTTTCTTATGCGGCATGTTAACCAACTCTGAACCGAATCTCGTCAACTGATTAAACTTGTTAACATACTCCTTAACAGACAAATTTTCTTGTTTCAAAGCCAAGAACCTCTCCATGTATAAACTTTCTTCTACTTGTGAAAGAAATTTCAACTCGGGCCTCTTCTTGAAATCCATCCCTGTCTCCACTGCACGTTCTCCATTCATGACCTCCCACCAAAATGAAGCTTCATCCTTCATTAACCAAGAAGCTAGATGAACCTTTCTTCTATCATCTACCTCAAAGATACCAAACAAGTCCTCCACTTCCTTGAGCCAATTTCTAGCCTCAACAAACGTCTTAGTCCCATGAAATGGTTTTCCGCCCATCGCACGAAAGTCCTTACATATCTTAGAAAAAGCATCTACACACGGAGGAAGAGGTGGAACAACGGCTGCAGCTGGGGGAGGAGGAACATTTGTTAGGCCTGCGGCAGTAGCCCTAGCCTCCAAATACCTTCTGAACCAGTTTGGTATTCGTACGCCCTCAGGTATATCCGGTTCCCCAGACATGCTAAAAAGAAAAAGGAAGAGATTCAAAACAGAGAATCGAAAGAAAGATATATGGCTTTTGGGGATTATGTTTTTCATAATAAACCTTTCTCTTGAAAATACCTTCTTTAAAACATGTTTTTGAAAATACTTCTTTTTAAAAATGCTTTTGAAAACAGTTTTCAAAATCTTTTATACGTTCTGGTAACCTTCAGCTCTGATACCACATGTGACACCCCACGTCCATTAATGTCACTCACTAAGGGAATGCATTAACTTTCATGGAGCGTTATAAGAGTATAGAACTGAAAATCACAAGACAGATATATAAAATGGTACTTAAAAATTCAAAATTTATTCATAGTAGAGGAAAAGCAAAACATATATGGTTACAACATCAAAACCACATACTAAAGCCAAGTACACAAATATCCATCTTAAACAAAATTATTATCAGAGTACATAAAAGCAAAACCATAATCCCATTCCAAAATGCCATAGGAAAGAGAACCAAAGCTGAGCATTACTTTCAGCACTTCCAAGCACTTCCAGTAGAGAGAGAGAGAAGTCCAAATCAAGCCTCGTTAGTCCCACTATGAGAACCTGGGGGGGAAAAGGAAAGAAAAGAGGCAAAACAAAAAGGGTCAGACATAAAATCTGGCGAGTCTATGGCTTTAACAATATAATTAGTAAAGTAATAGGATAAGAATTAAACTGGATATAATAAATGATTGTAACATAAGCAAGTATGACAAGGTAAACAAGATGAACAAGGTATAACATTGATTGCGCTTCTAACCACTATAAGATACTTCCTGCACTGCACCAATAACAGTTTCATACTAAAAGGTGATCCCTCCCTACTAATCATAATAATGGTAGCTTCGTGTACTCCTAGCTGCTCTCGTAGGTGCCCACTTGCGCTCCCTAGCTCGTAGATACCCGTGCTGGCCCCACAGTAAGGTGTATCACTACCTAAAATGGCAACCCGATACTACTAAAATGCACGAATTATACCTACACAATGCAACAATGTCTTACCTACTAGCCCGGACCCTTGCACGCACATGACTCAGTTGGACTTGCGTTGTCATCGCTCTTTATTCTTTTGACCTCTTACAATCAACCCCAGTAAGCGTGTCCCATCCTTGACCTAGTTCGAGCTCATATAGATACTAAAAATGGGTTACTGGTTGAAAAGGGTCCCCATACTTGACACAAGCTCCCCTTCTAGGCTTGGTCCCCACTAGGATTTCCCACTTAACCCCTTTTATTACTCCCATGTCTCATTATGGTTAAGTGCTCTTAATTATGTTTCACATGCTACCCATGCCACCTACTTAACCCTTTTACTATTCCCATGTCTTACCACATGTCTTACCTTGGTTAAGTGTTCATTAATTCATTATATCCGTAATTATGCAAGACCTCCCACATTAGATTACCGTTTGCGGTTGCTCGATATGCCGGGCGGTTCCGGGCAGATTTCTACCGCAATCCGGATCTAGCCTCATGTCGTAGCACTATTACGCTTCTAATTTTTGCCTTCGACCTCTCACATTATATTGCCGTTTTGCGGTTGTTGGATATGTCGGGCGGTTCCGGGCAGACTTCTACCATAACCCAATCTAACCTCGTGTCTTAGGCGTTCATTATCTTTTCCTTTTATTCATGCCTAATCTCAAATCTTCAATTAATTTATTCCAGTTGCCCATAATTTACAATTATGCTTATAGTGCTAATTCAAATTATGCCTATAATTCCATGTATACAAGTTGTACCAAATTTTGCCCAAATCAATTTCATAGATATCAACAATTTATGCCAAATTTCATTTTATTACATATTTCCCAAATTTTTCCCTGTCATCCTAACGTTATTCGTACATAAATCTCAACTTAATATGCTTAGGCTCGAAGTTAGCCTAATCTCAAAAGGAAAAAGGAAAAGAAGAAGGGAAGAGAATCAAACATCAAAATTGGCATAAACAAATAAATAGGCATGTGAAATGAATAACGATAAGATAGATCAGACAGGTATATGATAATAGCAATTGGGTATGAATCTGAAGGATAATGATTTACAAACTTGATAAGATTCATCTTACGTACATGCATATACATTTGATCCAATTTACAATCCTACCATAATTACTTTTTAATTTAATTATATGTGAAAGTAACATAAACTCACCGCGATAGGATTCTTAGAAAAGAGAATTAGTTGTTGTTGTAGCAATTATGATCTTCTAATTTGACTTGATGGAGGAGAAAGTCTTGTTTAATTTAGATTAGAGCAGCATGGAGGCACCATGGATTAGGGTTAAATGAGATTAGGGTTAGGTTTAGGTGTTTATTTATAGATGTTTTAGGTTAATTAGGACCTTTAGATTTGATTAGGAACCATTCGAACCACTCAAATTAGAAAAACACGTTATCAGGAAACTGCCCAGAATCAACCAGTCTACTGGCCAATTTCAACCACTCGACAGTTTTCACTTCTGCTTAAAAAAGGTTGACTGGTGATAAATGGGCGGTCGACTTGTAAACGGTCGAATGGTGAAAATTGGACGGTCGACTTGTTTTATAGCTTTAAACTTTAAATCTTCCGAGCTTCATAACTTCTTCATACGATGTCCATTTTACGCAAACTCGGAACTCTATCTTAAGCAGAATTCCGAGAAGAACGCAGTGTGTAACACCCCACCTCCGCCAATGCCACTCTTGCAAGGACATTAGCTTTGGAGGGGCGTTAAACAAGGTAAACATGCATGCAGATATCACAAGACAGAACATATAAGTAAAACAGAGTAGTAAAGCAGCGGATAAAACTTAGCATTTCAAAACCATAGTCATGTTACAACAAAGTACTTGGTCATTATTTTCCAACAACAAAGTCTAGATAAAAGCATAAACTGAAAAACTGAAATACATAAAGTATTATCCCTGATAAACCATAGCTAGCTCAATGTCCAAAACCGTACATGAGCAAATCCAGTAAGCAAGCTGTAAAGATCAAAGCTAAGCTCCAATGTTCCCACCCTGAGAACCTGAGGGGGGGAAACGGAAGAAAAGAGGCGAAAGAAAACAGGTCAGTCAAAAAGACTGGTAAGCCCTACTACTATCTGTCTATGAACTAGTAAAGTTAACTGGCATGAGAAGCTGAGATGAACATAAGGATAACAACATACTGGCATGATGATTAACTAATAAGATAGATAAAGGTGTCATCGCATAATTAAGGTTAAGTTTTGAACTACGGGTGTACTAGCATTCTAACATGTCAAGTAAAAACAAGAATTGATCCCTTGGCCCAAGCTTGGCCCATCATCATGAGGTGACCTAAATTAAGGTCCAACTACACGGTCTAGTCGATCGGCTCCCTATAAGCCTAACTCGTCAAGTGTCGGTGTCATACGGCCCAAACATGAAATGTAGCTAACTGTGCTAGGTCCACCCCAGGGTGTATCAAGTCCTAGGGTGTAGACCTCGGACACCAATCAAGTATGCACAGCCGAGATCTACTGGTACCCGTGCCTGATTCTCCAACGCCGGACTATGTGCACGATCATAGTCCGCCTGGACCTACACCGGAGTACCTACACAGCCGTCGTTTTGGTCGCTTACATGTCAGCCCAGTAATCGTGCCCCACCCTAGCCTAGTCCTAGGGTCTTATGATACTATCAAGAGGGTTACTGCTGAAAAGGACCACGCAACTAGGGTTTCCTTAACGGGTTAAATGTGGTTAACCCGATCCAAACGTGGATTAAATTGGTTAAGTGTACCCAAGATCCATGACTTAACCCCGATTAACCCATCAAGCCCAAATTGATTAAGCATTAAGTGGACCATGACTTAACCCTAATCAGGAGGCATTAATTAATTAACTTAATGTGCTTTAACCTCTCACATTAGACTTTGTTGTGGTTACTAGTTAAGTCGGGCGGGTCCGGGTAGCTTTACACCACAACTTGGTCTAACCTCGGGTTCGAGCACAACATGACCAACTTCTCACATTGGGTCCTATTATTTGTAGCCACTAGTTAAGCCGGGCGGGTCCGGGTAGATTTATGCTACCAACTCAACCCAACCTCGAGTTGGCCACACTCATATTTTCTAAGTGTCATGTCCATTATGTTTCCAAAACATAATTACAAGTTAACATATCACGTTATGTTATAAAAACCATGTTTTTGTCATAATGTTGCCCAACCCCAACGTAATCCCATCGTTTACATAATCGCAACAACGCATAAAGGGTAAAATATGGAACTTGGCATAATCATGACAAAAAGGTGTTGAAGCCACAAGTTTATCATGGTGGCATATGAGATGTACATATGTTCATATACTTGCATATTGCATCATTAGGCTTCAAAAGCATGCATAAAACCAAACTTAGCATATGAGTGATACATGGTGATAAATGACATGTAGAAGTTGCTAGAAGTTCGCATTTAGCGTCACATGCAAGTTATCATAGGGGGTATGATAACTTTCATGTTACCAAAATGCAACCTTTAATATAAAGCATAGAGCTTTATGCTCACCACATCAAGTTTAACTTGCATAACATGATAACATGATCAACCCAAACTTGCATAACATAGCAACATGTGTCATACATAATGGTTAAACCAACTTGCATAATGATCATCCAAACTTGCATATAATGATCAACCAAACTTGCATATAATGATCAACCAAACTTGCATATAATGTTCAACCAAACTTGCATATCATAATGATCAACCCCAAACTTGCATCATTCATTTAACTTTAGAGTTCAAAGAAAGAAAGTAGAAAAGGGCTTACTACGCTATGAAGACACAAATGAATATTTATTATAAAGATTGAGACGAAGCCCTTATGCAAGCACCAAAATATGAAAGCCCCAATTGAAAAACCCTTGCGCCAAATCAATAAAAATCCTTGCTTTGAAATAGAAATGTTGCAACTTGACTTGAATGCAAACTAAGAACACTCATACAAGTTTGAAAGCACTTGTATGAACTCACAATCTCTCATAGGAATAGGCTTAGGAATTTTAGCATGAGAGTGGAGGCCATGAGAGGAACAAATTTGACATAGTTTAGTTGTAGGATTGAATAATGGTGATTTAGGCTAGGTTTAGGGGTCTTTTTATAGAGGATTAGGATAGTATTAGCCATAGGATTAACCCTAGATTCAATCCAAGCCATCAAAGCATGTCTTGGGGAAGAAGTCAAGTGTAGGAACCATCTAGGGCCTTTAGATTAAAGCTGAACCATGAGAACCATTCAAATGCAAAATCTGCATTTGAGCGAATCGGCCCACGGGTTGATAGCCAAACACCCTGGATTAACCCCTAGTCGACCCAGCAAGCTCGGGTCGACCTCAAAAATCGGCCGGTTCGGTTATTCCCCTCTCCCAATTCGCTGTTTTGAACATTTTTGCATATTTATTTATTTAATTTTCAATTATATATATATCAATATATATATTTCTCTGCGCAACCCGTTTCACTAAATTAAGTATACTTTAATTTGTGAATTTTTATGTTCAAATTACGGGGTGTTACATTCTCCCCTCCTTAAAGGATTTCGTCCCCGAAATCTCCAAGTTAGGAAGAACGTATCCTACTATCCATCATCCATCTACTCAAAACATCATCCACGTGCAGTCATTGTCCTTAAAGGATTCTAAATGTTGTATGATCATATGCAAAGGTGTGTGTATATGTACTTATCTAATGCAAAAATCAGGCGGTTACTGATACAGTAAACCTCCTTAATGCAAAGCATGTTAGTGAAATGAGTCCATATGTATGCAAATTCCTAACATAATTTATAATCTCTACATGAGTGCACATAACATTCATCCATATGCAACATCCACGTGATAGCATAACAAGTTTCATCCATGAATAAGTATAAGCACTCATGCATATGCAACATGAAAGTGTGTGAGCCGATCTTAGTACCTAATGTGTATCATGCATCCACGAGTATCCACGTGCAAACACTTGCAACCACTTGCAACCATCAAGCATAACATGTTTCAAATACATGTTTCAACCAAGCGTTTCTACCTAAGGTTCTCATGACAAGATCTACGAAATAAGATAAACTAGATAAACGCGGATAAAAAGAAAGATATGCTAATTAGGAAAAGAGATCGAGAATGTACCCTCAAAAAGAAATGGATAAAGCCCACGCATCTTCTCCTCGGTTTCCCAAGTTGCATCTTCGTCGGCTTCACCCCACTGAACTTTCACCAACTTGACCTCTCGATTCCTTAGCTTCTTGATCTCTGTTCCCAAGATACGAATAGGAGCTTTTCTCAAGGTTGCTTCTTTCTCTACCTCAATGTCTTCAAGAATGCTTGGTTCAACCACCTCAGCGGACTCATGTAGGCACTTTCGGAGATGCGAGACATGAAAGACATTATGCACTCCGGCTAGCTCCTCGGGCAATCCCACCTTATAGGCCATCTTTCCAATTCTCTCTATGATAGGGAAGGGTCCTACGAACCTTGGTGCCAGCTTCCCCGCTGCTCCAAAACGTACCACATTTCGCAAAGGAGAAACCTTCACGAAAACCATGTCTCCCACTTCGAATTCCAAATCTGCCCTTCGCTTGTCAGCATAGGATTTCTGTCTATCTTGGGCCGCTTTCAACCTTCTTCTTACTAATTCAACTTTCTCGGATGTGTCTCGTATCATATCGGGCCCAAGTATAAGTCTATCTGTTGTCTCCCACCAACAAGATGGTGACCTACACGGCCTCCCATATAAAGCTTCAAATGGTGCCATCCCTATGTTGGCTTGATAGCTATTATTATAAGCAAATTCTACAAGAGGAAGGTGGTCTTACCAAGTACCACCGAAGTCGAGAACACAAAGCCTCAAGAGATCTTCTAGCACTCTATTCACCCTTTCGGTTTGGCCATCCGTCTGGGGGTGATAGGCTGTACTCAAATTCAATCGCGTACCCATCGCTTCTTGCAAACTGTTCCAGAACTGGCTAGTGAAAATCGGGTCACGATCGCTAACTATGCTAGAAGGAACTCCATGCAACCGCACTATTTCTCGGAGATAAATAGACGCCAGCCCTGATGCGGTCCTCTTGCTCTTTACTGGGATGAAGTGAGCACTCTTCGTAAGTCTGTCAACTATGACCCATATGCTTGTGTTCCCTCTCCTTGACCTAGGCAATCCATCCACAAAATCCATAGAAATACTCTCCCACTTCCATTGTGGGACCTCCAATGGATGTAATAGCCCACCTGGTTTCTTTGACTCGGCCTTCACTTGTTGGCACACCATGCACCTTGAAACATACTCTGCCACATCTTTCTTCATTCCATCCCAAAAGAAACTGCGCTTCATCTCTCTATACATCTTATCTCCTCCCGGATGTATAGTCATCTTCGAGTGATGCGCTTCTTCAAGAACTCTATGGACCAAATCTCCCACCCGAGGAACACATAATCTCCCATCACGCCTTAGCCATCCTTTATCATCAATAGTATATCTAGCAAGGTGACTAGACGTCTCACCCCGAATCAACTTGTCCATAACTTCGACTATCTGTGGATCTTCCCTCTGCGAAGCCCCAACTTGATCAAGAAGTGTGGGTCTAAGCTCAAGGGATGCTAATGAACCCGTCATCAACTCAACAGCCGTCGTGAAATCAAAGGTTGCCAAGAATTCCAAGTTCTTCATCTCAATGAACAGGGGGCTTAAAGTCAATCTCCTTCTGCTTAGTGCATCCTCCACAACATTACCCTTGCCAGGGGTATAAGCTATCTCGAAGTCATAAGATGCCAAAAATTCCATCCACCTTTGCTGCCTTAGATTCAGATCTTTTTGCGAGAAGAGGTATTTGAATGACTTGTGATCAGTATACAACTCAAACCTTTCGCCTAGAAGATAGTGGCGTCAGGATTTGAGTGCCAAGACGATCGCGGCTAACTCCAAATCATGAGTGGGATAGTTCTTCTCATGAACTTTAAGTTGCCTACCCCCATAACATATCACTCTTCCCTCTTGCATCAGAACAGCTCCTAACCCCGTGCCACATGCATCTGTGTACACGGTAAACATCTTACCACTATCGGGTAATGCCAAAACTGGAGCTGAGGTAAGGGCTCTTTTGAGCTTTTGAAAAGCAAGCTCACACTCCAAGTCCCATGCAAAGACTAAGTTCTTCTTCGTCAACTTAGTGAGAGGGGCCGAAATCTTAGCGAAGTCTCTGATGAACTTCCTATAGTAGCCCGCCAAACCGAGAAAGCTTCTTACTTCGGTCGCATTCCTAGGAGTCTTCCAATCTTGAACCACAACCACTTTCGCGGGATCCACCGCTATGCCTTGCTTAGAAACTATATGTCCAAGAAACCGAACTTCCCTTCTCCAGAAATGACATTTGGAGAACTTGGCTTTCAACTGATGCGCTCTAAGCGTATCCATCACTTCCTTGAGATGTATGGCATGTTCTTCCTCGTCCTTTGAGAAGATCAGAATATCATCCACGAAGACAACAACAAACTTGTTGAGGAACTCCCTGAACACCCTACTCATCAAGTCTACGAAGTAGGCGGGTGCATTAGTCAATCCGAATGGCATGACAAGCCATTCAAAGAATCCATCCGGAGTCCTAAACGCAGTTTTATCAATGCTATCCTCAGCTACTCTAAGCTGATGGAATCCGGTGGCTAGATCGAGCTGAGAGAAAACAGAAGCACCTACAAGCTGGTCAAAGAGATCATCAATCCTCGGTAACGGGTGCCTATTCTTCTTTGTCAGCTTGTTCAACTCTCGATAATCAACACATAGACGAAGTGAACCATCCGCCTTAGTAGCGAATACCACCGGAGCACCCCATTCGGAAATGCTTCGTCTAATAAAACCCTTCTCAAGCAGCTCCTTGATTTGCTTACTGAGCTCCCTTCTCTCACGAGGGCCATGTGCCTAACGGGCAATGATACTGGCTTGGCATTATCGACTAGATAAATGCGGAAATCTATCTCTCGTTTAGGGGGTAACCCCTTAACTTCTTCAAAGACATCAGGATAGTCTCGGACCACCCTTACAGATTCCAGATCATCGATGGATGAGTCGAGAGATTCAAGATAGCATAACATGACGGGACCTCTAGGGTTACAAGAAATTTCTAGGGTATTACCGAGGCGAGTCATGAGCCTCACCACCCTATGCTCACAGTCAAGAACGGCTCCATAACTGGACAACCAATCCACACCCAAAATCAACCCGTATCCCATAAACCCGAGAGCCTAAACATTACACATGAATTCTATGCTCAAGATAGAGATTTTCAAATCCACACAAATCACAAGTAGATGGGCGGAACCCCCAATTGGATTTGAAACACTAACGGGACCTCAACTAGACTAGTACTTAGGTGCAAAACTTTCAATAAGATCAGAAATAAAACTATGCGATGTGCCAGAATCAAATAAGGTATGAACAGGGAAATCAGAAATGTAAACATGACTTTTTACAGAAACACTACCTCGACCAAAAGCTGGAAGAGTGAGGAGAGCCTGCAACTGCCCTCCAGAGGGTCCTACTCGCTGAGTTCGTTCTTGCCCTTGTCCTTGCTTCTTGGGGCAATCCTTGCTAAAATGTCCAGATTCTCCGCAATGGAAACACTCGCCTAACTTCCTCTTCCTCTTCCTGCAATCTTTGGCTATGTGCCCAACGATCCGACAGAACTTGCACTTCCTTGTTTCCCTGGTCTTGTTGTCATTGCGATTGCTGTTGCCCTTGTTCCCCTTCTTGTTGTTCTTGTCTCTTTTCTCGGTATCTTCCTCTTGAAGTAGGGCCATATTCACCAAACTCTCGAAGGTCGCCCCCAGGGGTATATGAGACATGGCCAAACCGCGCAATGGCTCATTCAATCCTAGAGCAAAGTGTAGGGCCTTCTTCCGAGCTGTGTTAACCAATTTTAGACCGAACTGAGCAAGTTGATTAAACATATCCACGTATTCCCTAACTGTCATGTCCCCTTGCTTTAGAGATAGGAACCTTTCCATCTGAAGGTTCTCTTCTGTCGATGATAGAAACTTTAGTCCAAACCTTCTCCTAAAGTCATCCCAAGTCTCAATTGGTCTAGTAGTGGTGGTGACTACCCACCAATAAGCAGCTTCCCCTTTCAATAGCCATACCGCCAACAGAACTTTCTTACGATCTTCGACATCAAAGATAGCAAAGAGGTCTTCAGTTTCCTTTAACCAGTTTCTTGCCTCCACAGAAGTCTCCGTTCCGACAAAATTCTTGCAACCCATCACCTTAAAGTCTTTGCAAAGCTTTGCAAAATCCTCTTCCGGATGCTGAGGGTGAGGAGGAACCTCAGCTACGGGAGGAGGAGAGATGTTAGCGACCGGGGAAGGAGGAGGAATGTTCGCGGGGCCGGCTTCATTCGCCCTTGCCTCCATAAATCTCCGGAACCAGACTGGTACTTGCACGCCTTCCGGGATGTTAAAGCGATCGGCCATACTAAAACGAAGAAAAAGATAGATTCAGAACGAAGAAACGAAGGATAGAGCTATGGCTTTTGGGGAATAGCCTTTTTAAAATAACTAGACTCTTCTTGGAAAATACTTAAATGGTTTTGAAAATAGTTTTTCAAAAGGTAAGTTTTAAAAACACTTTTGCTCAAATCTTGTAAAGCTTATGCTCTGATACCAAATGTAACACCCCACCTCCGCCAATGCCACTCTTGCAAGGACATTAGCTTTGGAGGGGCGTTAAACAAGGTAAACATGCATGCAGATATCACAAGACAGAACATATAAGTAAAACAGAGTAGTAAAGCAGCGGATAAAACTTAGCATTTCAAAACCATAGTCATGTTACAACAAAGTACTTGGTCATTATTTTCCAACAACAAAGTCTAGATAAAAGCATAAACTGAAAAACTGAAATACATAAAGTACTATCCCTGATAAACCATAGCTAGCTCAATGTCCAAAACCGTACATGAGCAAATCCAGTAAGCAAGCTGTAAAGATCCAAGCTAAGCTCCAATGTTCCCACCCTGAGAACCTGAGGGGGGGAAACGGAAGAAAAGAGGCGAAAGAAAACAGGTCAGTCAAAAAGACTGGTAAGCCCTACTACTATCTGTCTATGAACTAGTAAAGTTAACTGGCATGAGAAGCTGAGATGAACATAAGGATAACAACATACTGGCATGATGATTAACTAACAAGATAGATAAAGGTGTCATCGCATAATTAAGGTTAAGTTTTGAACCACGGGTGTACTAGCATTCTAACATGTCAAGTAAAAACAAGAATTGATCCCTTGGCCCAAGCTTGGCCCATCATCATGAGGTGACCTAAATTAAGGCCCAACTACACGGTCTAGTCGATCGGCTCCCTATAAGCCTAACTCGTCAAGTGTCGGTGTCATACGGTCCAAACATGCAATGTAGCTAACTGTGCTAGGTCCACCCCAGGGTGTATCAAGTCCTAGGGTGTAGACCTCGGACACCAATCAAGTATGCACAGCCAAGATCTACTGGTACCCGTGCCTGATTCTTCAACGCCGGACTATGTGCACGATCATAGTCCGCCTGGACCTACACCGGCGTACCTACACAGCCGTCGTTTTGGTCGCTTACATGTCAGCCCAGTAATCGTGCCCCACCCTAGCCTAGTCCTAGGGTCTTATGATACTATCAAGAGGGTTACTGCTGAAAAGGACCACGCAACTAGGGTTTCCTTAACGGGTTAAATGTGGTTAACCCGATCCAAACGTGGATTAAATTGGTTAAGTGTACCCAAGATCCATGACTTAACCCCGATTAACCCATCAAGCCCAAATTGATTAAGCATTAAGTGGACCATGACTTAACCCTAATCAGGAGGCATTAATTAATTAACTTAATGTGCTTTAACCTCTCACATTAGACTTTGTTGTGGTTACTAGTTAAGCCGGGCGGGTCCGGGTAGCTTTACACCACAACTTGGTCTAACCTCGGGTTCGAGCACAACATGACCAACTTCTCACATTGGGTCCTATTGTTTGTAGCCACTAGTTAAGCCGGGCGGGTCCGGGTAGATTTATGCTACAAACTCAACCCAACCTCGAGTTGGCCACACTCATATTTTCTAAGTGTCATGTCCATTATGTTTCCAAAACATAATTACAAGTTAACATATCACGTTATGTTATAAAAACCATGTTTTTGTCATAATGTTGCCCAACCCCAACGTAATCCCATCGTTTACATAATCGCAACAACGCATAAAGGGTAAAATAGGGAACTTGGCATAATCATGACAAAAAGGTGTTGAAGCCACAAGTTTATCATGGTGGCATATGAGATGTACATATGTTCATATACTTGCATATTGCATCATTAGGCTTCAAAAGCATGCATAAAACCAGACTTAGCATATGAGTGATACATGGTGATAAATGACATGTAGAAGTTGCTAGAAGTTCGCATTTAGCGTCACATGCAAGTTATCATAAGGGGTATTTCATGTTGCCAAAATGCAACCTTTAATATAAAGCTTAGAGCTTTATGCTCACAACATCAAGTTTAACTTGCATAACATGATAACATGATCAACCCAAACTTGCATAACATAGCAACATGTGTCATACATAATGGTTAAACCAACTTGCATAATGATCATCCAAACTTGCATATAATGATCAACCAAACTTGCATATAATGATCAACCAAACTTGCATATAATGTTCAACCAAACTTGCATATCATAATGATCAACCCCAAACTTGCATCATTCATTTAACTTTAGAGTTCAAAGAAAGAAAGTAGAAAAGGGCTTACTACGCTATGAAGACACAAATGAATATTTATTATAAAGATTGAGACGAAGCCCTTATGCAAGCACCCAAATATGAAAGCCCCAATTGAAAAACCCTTGCGCCAA
This sequence comes from Allium sativum, assembly GCA_030737875.1. Lineage (NCBI taxonomy): Eukaryota > Viridiplantae > Streptophyta > Magnoliopsida > Asparagales > Amaryllidaceae > Allium > Allium sativum. The sequence goes on along the minus strand of CM060919.1, from coordinate 654,327,320 downwards.
ATCAATAAAAATCCTTGCTTTGAAATAGAAATGTTGCAACTTGACTTGAATGCAAACTAAGAACACTCATACAAGTTTGAAAGCACTTGTATGAACTCACAATCTCTCATAGGAATAGGCTTAGGAATTTTAGCATGAGAGTGGAGGCCATGAGAGGAACAAATTTGACATAGTTTAGTTGTAGGATTGAATAATGGTGATTTAGGCTAGGTTTAGGGGTCTTTTTATAGAGGATTAGGATAGTATTAGCCATAGGATTAACCCTAGATTCAATCCAAGCCATCAAAGCATGTCTTGGGGAAGAAGTCAAGTGTAGGAACCATCTAGACCTTTAGATTAAAGCTGAACCATGAGAACCATTCAAATGCAAAATCTGCATTTGAGCGAATCGGCCCACGGGTTGACAGCCAAACACCCTGGATTAACCCCTAGTCGACCCAGCAAGCTCGGGTCGACCTCAAAAATCGGCCGGTTCGGTTATTCCCCTCTCCCAATTCGCTGTTTTGAACATTTTTGCATATTTATTTATTTAATTTTCAATTATATATATATATCAATATATATATATTTCTCTGCGCAACCCATTTCACTAAATTAAGTATACTTTAATTTGTGAATTTTTATGTTCAAATTACGGGGTGTTACACAGTGGAATAATCTATTTCACTTAATTCTTCTTATAAAAATTATTTATTCTTAAATTTGTCAGTTGTAATATTTTAAAATTACGGGGTGTTACACTATCCGAGAATTCACTACCTCGTCATTGATTCAATTCGTTGCCAGTCAGACTCTATTGCCGTCGATCAACAAAAAGCTTCACATCGCACCCAAATCCTACCATACCTACAACTTTAATCGATTCGAACTAATATGTGGCTGATTATCAATGTTTGCCTTCAGTATTTAGTCGTTTTCATCCATCTCAAACCGTTGTAGGCGTATGCTATCATATGTGTCGAGTTGAGTTTCTCATTGTTTATCATGGACCTTTGCGATTTACACTTTGATTTATATTCGGTAATATCGTTTTTTGGTTGAACTGCAGTTCCAGACCGATCTCAATGATATAGGGTTTGTATTGTGTTGATGAGACATGCTTTAATTCGGTTTTTAGGCGACGATCTGAGGCTTGTAACTAATCAGCTTGTTGGTTTACCCTTTAGTGGATTGTAGTCCATAAATTGTTGTAGTGATCTTCGGTTTTATGACTATTTGTGATCTGATGATCTTGCTTTTTTAATGTTGTTGTGTGTCTCAACAAGTTATTTTTTGTGTTTTCATGCAATGTCTCATTATGATGATCGTGCATCTCGGATGAATCGCGCTTTGAATTACTTCTTTGTCGATTGCTTGTTCAGTGTAGATTCGAATTTAACATTTTTGAAAATTTGGTCTTGACCACTGGTTTATCTTGATTCTCAAGTACCAAATAATTAGAAGTTTGTATGTATTTTAGAAAACTGCTATTCGACTTTTTTGTGCATACGTTTTGTGGTTGTTGGTCAAGTTCACCACTTGTTAATTTGCGTTGAAGTGTGAACTCCTCTTTGTTTATCACGCCACTTGTACACTACATTCGTGATGATCAACATTTCTAGTGTTAATTAAAATATAGGTCATTCGCACTTCGTTGAAGATGCATAGATGCCCTTAGTTTGTACTTAGCACTTTGGCACACAAACTGTTGGACTTGATCGCTCAAACTGTTTGGATTACATTTTGAATTCAGGCATGACTTTAATGGACCAATGGTGTACAACTTGTGATAAGTCGGACATGCATGATCCACCATGGATTGGATATTGCCGAACCATGATGGATTTTATGTTGTCAATCCATCATGAATCGTACATACACAAACCATTAGTAGATTGCACGCCTTGAAAATCCTTTGATCGTGATATTTCTAAAGCAGTCCAAAATTTAAAGCGACCATCGATTCGAACTTGAAGCTAAACATGCCTTTTCACTGTTACAACTTATTCTGTAACAACAAAAACACTTGCACACTTCTGGGCCAATATTTTGTCATCGACTGCCCATATTGACAACATATTAGATAATCATTAAGAATTCAACTACAATGAATTTCCTGTTCTGAATTGATTGAAGTACTTACACAAAAACATTTTATTAAACTATTTATAACTCGTTGAACTTCACCAACATAAAGACAAAATTCTAATCTGAATTCGCAATGACGCTTGAGATTTGCTAATCGATATATACGCTGACTATAGATTTCAAGCCTCCCTTTAATAATTTTTATAATTCTACACGATGGTTCACATTTTATGAAACGTGCACTTGTATATTGTATAAAAATGAGATTCCACGTGTAGAGTGAATACTAGACATATGGCTAGTTAACGTTATAGAAAGGAAATCACTTCTGCTCAAATTGGAGCTTCAATTTTAGTTTTCCAAGGCTAAAGCAATTGTAGCTTCAAGATCGGAAGTAGATCAGTCCTTTCCTATTCCCTGTCACCTTGACAACCTCTCAAAGAAATGTCATTCTGTGCTAACTCAATGTGTTTTGAACTAAGCATGCATCTAACTTGGCATTTCCGAATTTGACGCAAAATTGTCGGGGAAAGAGGAATTTTCAAAACGTCCGCCTTGTGACTTTGTTGCAGTAGCCTCTAAGTTTCACGATATTTTTTAGACTCGGAAATTTGAGCTTTTAATCTGCACATGGTTTTCGAACTAGTCGACGATGCACACTAGACTCATTTGGACCCTTGCCTTATTTCGATGAACAATGGTGCAACATTGACCCAGTTTTATTGGAAGGTTTCTATTGGCATGTGTGCTCTTCCAGAGAATATGCAATGAAGATCTTTTGTGCTCATTTGGCAGCGAATTCATTGTCACTTGCTCAAGCCAACAACGGGCTAGTCCAATAAAAGTAAATAGATTATGGGAATCTTTTACAAACTCAAATGTGTTATCAATGTGAAACTGTTTTTTCTAGGAGTTTGTGGCTTTCTTGATATAATCCATATTGGTAATACATTTTTCTTGCTTGTCAATGACAATTGAGATTTGTCAGTCTAGATTTTAAACTGCAAATCCTAAGTATCATCTTTTAGAACTGTCATTGAGCAGCATTCAATATTTATGAAAGGTGTTGTAACAACCGGAATTTTGAGAGTACATCAGTTATTTAATTAGATTCTCAATAATAGGAATTTCTACAAAGGATGAAATTTGACCACGAAACTTTAACCGATGCGTCCGTCTCGGAATTTCAGTCAACTTTCATGTTTGCAGTTTCGTGAACGGAGTCCGTATGAAAAAGTTACGGACAAAATACGATAATGGACGAAAAATAAATAAATCAAAATATATAAATATATTATACCATATTTAATTAGCCTCATTGGGCAGCGGACGACCCAAGCAGTCGATCTACTAGGCACTAGAACACCCAGTGACGGTGAGGGTTAAGGGGGTTAGGTCATATTATATTATTAAACGAATGGACGGATATAAATTAAAGTAAATCTAATGGTTCATGGCCAATTCACTCCTATAAATAAAGGGGTAAGGCCTCATTCTTTTCCACACAAATCTGTAGGCAGCAGTGAAGCTCTGCCATTCTCCTCCCTCTTCAAACCAAATTTCTTAATTAAAAATATATCATATACAACCAATTAAATAAAAATTATATAGAATTGAAAGGGATTATCAAATTCAATGGAAAAGAATGTAAATTGACGCTCTACATCAGATTCTCCCCTCGCTTCCTATTTTCTTACATATCTACAGATCTGAAAGTATCCCCTTTTCGGATAATTGTAGATTTATAAGAATTTGGGAATTGTAGGCCTATAAGATTATTCAAACATCAGATTTGGATGCTTTCAGGTGAGTGGGAAATTTATATACAAAGTTATGATAGCCTATTTATATCGTTTGAATTAGATCTCGAAATATATACTTATTTCTTCATATATGTTCACAATGTTGTCGTATTTGAATTAACGCCTATTAGATTGCTAGTAAATATTTTCAAAACTTGTAAATTGTGTTTAGGAATAATACTAATCGTAGGATTATTAAATTTGCTTATACATATTTCCTACAATTATGTTGTGAAATGTATTGTAGTTGTTGTAAAACACTGAGGATTTGGAAATCGGTCCCAATAACACTATTTAGATGTAGTCTTCTTTCAAATCCCTAGTTTCAGTGTAAGTTAGTGAATTATGTGATTTTACTTTAAAATAATTATACCTGTTTGCATTTAATGTTGTCAGGGTTTATGGCCTAATTGTTGTAAATATGTCGTTTTCCTTTTTTTGAACAAAAAGACATTACGTTGAATTCACAAGGGATATGACAAAAAGATTAAAAAGGCAAAATTGTGCAAATGTGTGTATAAATATAAATATACATATTTGTGCATAGTTTGCATCAGCTATTCCAAAATAAACACACACACACACACACACATACATATATATACATATTTCTTGTGAACTTGAAATATGTCTATTCCATTACTCAGGCATAATTACAATAACTATAACTAATAGTCTTTTTGTAAGATTTGGAACCTTGTGGTAAGGTTGAATGCAAAAAGAAATGTTTGGTTATGGATTAAACCAAATCATTAAATTTTAAAATAAATAATAAAAAAGAAAATAATCACGTTAACCGCGCGAAAAATATAAATATAAATATATACATTATCTGTCCAAATCTGTGTGAAACTGTAAAATATACATTGTATTGATTGTCCGAATGTTTGAACGATATTCAATTATGGAATTATATATGAAAATTAATCTATATTGAATTAATATATTTGTGGTGACTATTGTAGCAATTAATATAATTGACTGCTATAAATAGGGCTGCAAATCAATAAATAATAACTGAAAGCGGTGTTAATTGGGGAAAAGTGAATATAATAGGATAATGGTTACAATTCCTAAACTGATTAGGATTAATGTTGTAAACCCCAATTAGGGAATTTGAATTATAACTGCATTTAGACATGAGGTTGAGCTCAACTTGTGGTAGAAGTCTGCCTGGAACCGCTCGACAAATCCAGCATCCACAGGTGGCCAGTTTAATGTGAGGGGTCTAATGCGTATATATAAATGTACTAAGGCACGAGGTTAAGTTAAACTTGTGGTAGAAGTCTGCCCGAAACCAACCGGAAAATCAAGCATCTACAAGTGGTCAACTTAATGTGAGAGGTCTGGTGCACGAATATATATATATATATATATATATATATATATATATATATATATATATTGAGTAGGACGATGTGTAGCGCGAAACTACACAGCCGATTAAACATAATATTAATATATATAAATAGCCCAGTTGACAAGCCCAACTGGTGGCCCATAGTTCTATAGCAAAAGAGTAATAGAAATACCATAGTTCAAGCCAAAGCAAGCATAATTACAGTGTCTACACCACCCAAAACACAGCTAATAAATTAAGGATGTTGTAACAAGCAATAAATAAATAAATAAGAATAGTAATTGTCTATTGGGTTACAACAAATAGATACTTTGGGACTAATAAATTAAGGATGTTGTTACAACCCGGAATTTTGGAACCAATTTAAAAATTTTATTCTAGAAATTTTAGTGGATTTTAAATATTTAAAATGATTTTTTTTAAATAATAATGATAATTTTTTTTATTTAAATTGAAGTTAGAACAAATTTTTTTAATTTAATTATAAAAGGAGTTTAAAATAGCGCGGTAGTTTGATAATTTGAATTTGAACTTTGACTGACTGTACATGATGCAAAATAAATCGGATTTTGGTGAAACCTAAAATATTTAAATCTATTTAAATATATCTTTCAAAAGAATCCAAAAAATCGAAATTTCATAGTGGGAATAAAAAATTATGCCCAGTTTAAAATTCAGAATAGTCACTATGGAAAATATATATATATATTTTTTAATATTAAAAATAGCCATTTTGCAAACAACCTTTGTTTTCGACGAAACCACTTTTGTTGGAACCAGAATGTCAAATTATTGCTAGATTCCAATTTCATAATTTTCAGAATCAATATGCGAGCGTGGCAAAAGAAAACGTGTTTTGTCAATTTCAGTCAAATTGGATCGACTAGTAAATGGCCATTTTTCAAATGGTCTCGGAATTCGATGAAATTAATTTTATTAGGACCGTATCGTCAAAACATAACTAGAAATAATTTTTCTATATTTTTTAGAGTCAGTATGTGGCCTCGGTAAATTAAAATGTACGTTTAAATTAAATATAAATTGATTTATATATTAAATTTAAAAAAAACTGATCGTAACAGCCGAATTGGGTTACAAAACATATTCCATTGTGTCCGGAATGGGCGTATTTAGCTAAGACCGACATTCGTTGGGTTTGATTTGGAGTTCGTGGTGTTAAACTGATATTATGCGGATTAAATAGAATTAAATAAATATAGAAATACGCTATAAATACTCCTCCAAATACCTAACCCTAATCTAAAATACACCAGCCACCATCGTTCAGTTCAATGGCCACTGCATTCCCAATTTTCTTCCTTAATCAAAATCACTCCGCTCAGTATTATTTAAAATTTCTAAAGCAAACATGGAAGACCTTTTCATACGGTTAAGATGGTGTTCAGTTCATCAGAGTAGGCGATTTGGTGCTCCCAACAGACGCCGTTCGAATGGATTTTGAGGATAAGAAGGGCCCGCGAGTTGAACATGGTGGGGTGGAGGTGCGCGACGGAAGGGGGTACAAGGTGACAACGATGGATTTGTGAATGGTTCGCAGTTGGAGGAGCTAGACGAAGCCCTAGAAGGCAGCAATAGGTTTTGATGGCTTAGTTTTGTACAGGAGTATTTCGGTGAAGAAAGATTAGTGACCAAGCAGTGTATTTAATTGTTATGATAAATTTAATTATATAATTTAGTAATCAAATGTTTAAAGTACCGTAGCTAGTTCGTTTGAAATCGAAATTCAGAAATTTCAGTTCCGTTGGAATCACAGAGATGAGATCTACGACATGAGACAGACCTAATCTGAATCAGAGCACGTTGAAAATTCAGACAAATTCAAAACCCCCAATGTGAGATTTCTGATTTAAATAATTAATTGTAATTTAACAAATTTTCTCGCTTTTAAAATCAATGTATGTAGGTTAATGATTTAGATCTGCGATGTTTGTGATTTCTAATTTATTGATTGTTGTTTGTGATATATTATGATGTTCATGTTTTGCTAGATCTATGATGAAATTTCATTTTTGTTGAATCTTTAGTTGCGGTTAAATACAGATCTAAAATAAAACCATATTTTATTTTAGATCTATGGATACGGTTATAGTTTGCAGTAAAATCGTTCTTCTATTTTCTAGATTTACCTTCCATCATTCAGATCTATATCTTTCATTTTAGATTCATGCGTACAGATTTGATTGAAATAAAAATTTCAACTTTTATTTTTTATATTGATGTGATATATTCATAAAAATATAGTTTTTATTGAATACATAAACTTGGGATTGAGAGTTAGAATAAAGATTTCGTCTTTATTTTGATTCATGAACCTAGGATTATTTTAGATTAAAGATTTCATCTTTATTTTGGCACGTGAACATTGGAATTAACTTAACAATAAAAATCTCATTTTTATTTTTACATGAAATATGGTTCTTGTAAATATATTAGAGTTGAAATAAAAAAAATTAATTTTTCTTCTTTTCAATTAGTTAAAATGTAAAAAGAACATATTTTGTTGTCATTTTCTTTTTAGATAAAAAGAACACATTTTTAACGTCAAAGTTGTCCAACTGAAAGAACACATTTTTAGTGTCGAATTGTTTCAACTGAAAGAACACATTTTTAGTGTCGAATTGTTTCAACTGAAAGAACACATTTTTAGTGTCGAATTGTTTCAACTAAAAAGATCATATTTTTAGTGTCTAATTGTTTCAAATGAAAAGAACATAGTTTTAAAAGTTACATTTTTATTGTCAATTTAGATGTAACAAAATAGCAGAAATAAAAGCTTCATTTTTATTGTCATTTTAGATACAATAAAAAGAAAAGAATTAAAAAATACATTTTTATTGTCATTTTAGATGCAATAAAAAGAATAGATTTAAATGTCATATTTTTATTGTTATTTTAGATGCAATAAAAATAGTAGATTTAAAAATAACATTTTTACTGTCATGTTAGTTACAATATAAAAAGAGTAGAATTAAAAATCATGTTTTTATTTTCATTTGGTTTCAATAAAAAGAGTGAACATTAAAAAAAATACATTTTCAATGTAATTTAGTTTCCACTGGAAAGAATGAAACATTTTTGTTCAATAAAATTGATTAAACAAAAATATACATTTTAGTTCATTAGAAAGAATGAATACATTTTTGTTCATTAAAAAGGATTAAATAAAAACAAACATTTTTGTCAAACATGTTAGTTGAAATAAAAATAAATATTTTTGTCAAACATGTTAGTTGAAATAAAAATAAACATTTTTGTCAAACATGTTAGTTGAAATAAAAATACTCATTGTTGTCAAACACATTAGTTAAAACAAAATATCCATTTTTGTCAAATTATCAAAGTTAAAACCAATTTGTCACTTTTCTCAAATTATCATAGTTAAAAAAAATTTGCCATTTTTATCAAAATGTAACAGTTGAAACAAAATTGGCATTTTTGTCAAAATATAATGGTTAGAACAAAATTTACATTTTTGCAAATTAGAATCGAGTTAGAATAAAAATTCCATTTTTTGCCAAATAGATTTGTGTTAAACAATAATATCGTTTTTGTTAAATAGAAATTGTAGACCAAAAAAGTTATTGTTTTTATTTGTTATGTTGAATAGAAAAATGTAAACAAACATGTCACTTTCATTTGTTTTATTGGATTAAAATTGACGACAAAACAAACACGTCACTTTTGTTTGTTTTGTTTAATTAGAATTGCCGACAAAACAAAGTTATTCTTTTTATTGTTTTGTTGAAATAGATTTGTCAACAAAACGAAGTCACTATCTTTATTGTTTTGTCAAAATAGATTAATTGAATCAAAATTCACATTTTTGTCAAATTGAACATTTTTGGCCAAATAGATTTGTTGAACCAAAATAGTTATTTTTGTCAAAATATAATAGTTGAAACAAAAATTACATTTTGTTAAATATGATGGTTGAAAACAAAAACCACATTTTTGTTAATTAGATTTTAAATGAAATAAAAATTACATTCTTGGTTAAATAAAAGTGTTAAACACAAATAGCATTTTGGTTAATTAGGTTTGTGTTACAACAAGAATATTCATCTTGATAAAATAGGATTGTCAGCAAGATGGATGTACCACTTTTTATACATTTTGTTGAAATATAATTTATATGCAAATATAAGAATCATTCTTATTTGCATAACATACATTAGAATTTATATGCAGACATAAGAATCATTTTTATTTGCATAACATACATTAGAATTTATATGCAAACATAAGAATCATTCTTATTTGCATGACATACATTAGAATTTATATGCAAATATAAGAATCATATTATTGGTCAAAACATACCTTAGAATTGTATGTAAATTAAAGTAACATTTTATTGTTAAATTTTACAATAGAATTTGTATGCAAATCCAAGTGACATTTGTATTGTCGAATTTTATATTAGAACTTGTGTACAGAATAAAGAGGCATTTCATGTGCTATGATTTGAAATTATACATACAAATAAAATATTTCTTTTTATTTGTTAAAGTTTAAAATAAAAATTGCATACAAGTAAAGGAAATAGGAATTATCTTTTTATTTGTCATCAGCAATAATAACATGTATTACATTTTATTAGATATTAGAAACATGTAGGAAAATTATGCGAGTAAAATACATTTTTTATTCGACATTAGGAATATAATAACATGTTTGTTCATTATCGTCAACATGTTAGCAGAAATTAAAATTGGTTAAATTTATCAACCAATTATTTATTTGTATGAACTGTTGTTGGTTGAAAACCCCAAATGGGTATTGGGATGATATTTAACATACATTAGTCCCAATATTTAGTTGTATGTCGATCGATGGATTGACAGGCTGCGATAAGTGCTATTTATTCATTTTAATGGTCATACAGTTATAAATTTCACTCTGGATGTGAATTGATTGTTTAATGATTATTTATCATTGTTGTTGTGTTCATGCGATGTATGAAATCCATATACCCAAAATTATATGGTAAATGATAGAGTCACATTCCGATTCAAAATATCTTTTAAATAAAGAATATTTTTAAAGGACATTGTAAAATAAAGATTATTTTAAAGTAAAGAATATTGTAATATAAAGAATATTTTATATAAAGAATCTTTTTATATAAATTATATTTTTAAATAATGGATATTTTAAAACAATATTCAACGAAGAGTAAAATAATGATTTATATGCCCGTTTTTGGATGGACAAAAGATAAAAATATATTTTTATCAAAATAAACTAGTTATTAACAAGGAATAAATCTTTTAAATTAAGATTTAATGAAGTCTTCTAATTAATTAATATTTAATTGGAATTAAATAAAAGAATTAGATTTTGGGTTGTCGTGGATGGTGTCTTAAATAACACTGTTCTTAAACCCCATATGAAAGGAATAAATCTTTGAATTAAGATTATTAGAGTTTCCAATTGTATTTAGTAATTGGAATAAAATGATATGTGAATTGGGTTTATCGTGAACTATGTTTTAAACGACATATGTTCTTTAACCCAATTAACAGTGAAAATATAATTTGGAATTTATAAACCTCTCATTAAGATTTGAAAAGAAATTTTCCAAAGTCAAATTTTCCAGTTTAATATATTAAATTGGAATTGAATGGAAGTTTGATTTGATTATAATCGAGATAGGCTTCTGTAAAAGAGGATTGTTACTATATATGGAATTTAAAAGGCTTTGCTGTTATTCCATTTATATTAGCGGTCTGATACGGAAATTTATATTGATTATATATTGATTTGGTTTCTGTGAAATTCCATATTTAATGGAAGATGATTTTGGATTTATCGTGGACTGTGTTTTAAATGGCATTGGTTCTTTAACCCAGTTAAAGACAAGATTAATTTCTTAAAAATTGAATAATCATAAAGTAATGATTTTGATATTAAAACCAAATTGGAGTTTTAATAAATCTTCAAAAAGAAGATTTAAGAATAAATCTAAAAGAATTTATCTTTGATAAAATTTATGGGAATCTTTGCCCTTATAATATGAATATTTTATTAAAAGAATATTCTGAATTGGAATGAGGCGTATGATGTGTCTTTATAGCACTTGATTTTTAATTATAAAATACGCAGGTTATTCGGAAAGACCGGGTTTAACCCATTCTGAATAATTATTACGACGATTAAAAGTCGAAGACATTGAAGACGGTGGTTGAAGACCGGCGCTCTTCACATCGAAAGGATAACTACCGATGCCCGGCATTGATTAGCTACCAGTAAAGGGTTAAAGTGGTAGTTGTCCGGACGTACTTGTTGATTTCGGATATGCGAGCACCTCTCATCCGTATCGGACATACGGGATGAGGAATAACATGTCTCCGGTTTCGTTCAGACCCAGAATGGACTTGTAAATGGTTGTGTGTCTGACATTGGATTTCATTCCATGTAAATTGATTTCTATTCAATACATATCTATTTGGTGATGGAGATTTATTCTCTTGCTTAACACCCTTCTCTGAGACGCATGAGCTCAGAGGTTATATATTGATAGTTATCGATCGCATAGCATGAATTGTCAATGTGGAATGCCAAGATGCAATTGATCGAGGCTTTTATTGAAAAGCAGAGCCTTGTGGTTGATGATCAAAGCATAGTCTATTTTGGCACAGATTTGTGTATAGCTTTACCTCGCGAGCATCACACCCCGGTATGAGTCAAAAACGGGACAAGAGAACGCAGGGAGTGCACACGTTTCTTTCTAGTTAGAAGTGGTATTAGGGTTTTACAAGCCCTGACATTTTACTTATGTGGATGATGGATTACGAGGCCTCGGTTATATTGGTCGGTAGTGACCAATTTATTGGTTCAATAGGATCGGGAAGCGTATGTTCAGGAATTGCTAATCCACTAACATATTAGTGGACCGACCCTGTAGTATCCAAGGGTTGCCCATAGGTGTGATCCTGAGACATTGCTAGAGTGTCTCGAATCGGTAAGGAGATCGTTCCTAACCTTGACTCATGATGGAAATCCCGACTTCCAATACGACACCATGTGGTTTTGATTGTAGAACTAGTATGGTGACATAGTATATGGTAGCTATGTCGTCTATGATTGATACATTATAATTGAAATGGTTTGAAACATATATACACTAATAATAATATCAAATCCATTTTATCGTATCAAGCATTTTTGACCATTATAAGGTAAACCTCTATCCTCCGGCTTGCGTTGCATTGTGTGATGGGACCTGAGTCTTATAATGGTTTCATTTTTCTAAAAAGAATTGCGTTGTTTTAAACGATTTACTTTATTTATGCACTAGCAATCCAATGGAGTAAACCAGTTCCGCGTTAGCGACGTGGTCCTGTGATTAGCCTGAACACTAGTTAAGTAAAGTAAAGATTTCTCATACCAGTCCCATGACTGACCCATAGTTTGTTTCACTTTGCAAACTCGGGTGCACTCTTTTCCACACGGGCAGTCGAGTAGCTTATTTTGCATATATATTGAGCAGGATTCTGGATTGAACCTTAAAGCTGTGTCCAGAGTATTGGTAGACTTCCGCTGTATCAGTTTCTTGTTTCCGCTGCACTGTATAAAATTATTGTAAATTATCTTCCGTTGTATTATTACTTCAATGTACTCTGATATTCTGTACTCTGATGTAACATTTTTGTAATGTTTATAAAAGTCTTCTGATGTGTTGTATTCCCAAAGTTAATGTATTCGAGTGTGGAACGGTCTTGGTCGATTTTACGATCGATTAGGTCCGGGCGAAATCCGAGTCGTTACAGATATCCACCTAAATGTTTGCCTTAGGAAAATATGACCGTTATGGACATAAATGGCAATAAGTTTAGGGATAGAAACAAATGGGTTAAAAAGGGGATTAATGGATATTGATTGTTGTTTAATGACTAAGTCCAAATTAGAGAAATAATGAAATAAATATCCTCGTGTAAAGAGGATATAACTTTCCTTATTTATACTAGTTAATATGGAACTCATAATTAAAAGTTAGAGTTGGACTTAGTAAGTTAATGATGTAAAATATTATTAACCATAAGAACCGGTGACGATAATAAATTCTGTGCGTATAGTATTTTTGTGAAGAGAAACTAAATGGAAAGGACTTAGGGACGTCGCCCACTTTATCCTAATAGGGAAAGGTATTAAAGGCTAATGGGGGTACAAACTTAATAACCTTCATGTATAGTCCACTTATTGGGTCTTAAGCTGCTGGGGTTGAAGAGTCCACCTGGGAGTAGATCTTTCAGTTTAGGAGTCTTAAATGCCGTGAGTTGTGGGTACTACCCAACCTGGAAACTAAAAAGGCCAGATATGGCATGGCTACCTATCCTATGGGAAGTAGTAAGCAACTAAGGAGGTTATCCAATAAGGTCAGCTAAATGGTATAGTGAGCAATAAAATACTGTCTCTCACCTTACGTAGGGAATGGGTTAACACGTGAATGATGGAAGCCTTAACTAGTAGGGCCCCTTAGCTAGTGCCCTCTAGTTTATGTTGACATCAAATATATTATCGAGGAATAATAAGTGACTGATAGGTCCGTTAGGGTCTTAAGCGATCAGAGAGAATCCACCCTATCTATCATTAATAGTGAGGCATTAAATAATAAGGGATGAGTGAATGAATATATATATATATATATATGTATAATAACTCTGTAAATAGGGGTCTAACCTCGATTAAATAACCAGCCATGTTCTGTTACAAAGGCTTCATGAATATATGCGTAAACGTTCTATCTTGGTATTATACTTTGGGAATACTATTTCGGGAAGTGTAATAGAGTCGTGTGTAAACATTTACAAGATTAGGCTAGAATCACTAACGTTGGTAGGCATACATCTTGGGTTGGACCAAACGGGATACATCTGTGTATTATAGTCTATGTTGTGCGTTTCCTATTCAATAGAATCTTGTTGTTCTAACGCCCTCCTTATTACAAACACCTAGGTTTTCTTGAGAAGATCGGGTTCTAATAGATGTTTAAGTTTGGCTTTCGGTTCTCATTCTCTCTCATGCTCGGTATTAGCAATGTGACTTACTTTGAAAAAGTTAGTTACTTGAGTTAATACTAATCTATCCTATTTTGTTTCCACTGCGAGTTATCTTATCGTACACTGATTACGCTCATGCTCATTTGTTTGTAGGTACCAGATTTACATGCTCCAAGCTTGGATGTGTTCGAGTTTCGATTTTTGCCAAAATTTGGACACAGAAAAGTGTGGGGTGTTACAGGTGTGTAACTGACAATTTATTTAATGAAGTTTTTAGGCCCAGCATGACTTATACAATTATTAGCGATGTCCAAGTCAGCATAAATCATGTTCTCCGCCAATCCTTTTAGGTGTGACGACCGCAGGATTTTCTAGAAGCTGAGTGACTTATGTGCATCTCTTAACAAGTTGTACTAAGTTGGCAATTGCATTCTGCCTTTGCAGCATCCATCCTGAGAACCGGAGTTTTGGAGCTAGGTCTTAGAATTTAAATGTTGTGCAAAAATGAATCGCTTCTTGCATTATTCCTGTGACACCCCGTATTTTTACGCTTTAAAAATAAGAAATTTACGTACGTATGTGATGATACGCAAGCGTATAAACTAATGAACTATGAAAATAAAAGATATTCTGTTTATACTTTTAGAATTAAGTTAAACGGAATTTACCATTGCGTTCGTCTCGGAAAAATACGCGAAATAGAGTTCGAGTTTTCGAGAATCGGAGCCCGTATGACCCAGTTAAGGCCCATATCGATTTCCAGGAAATTTCAAGTATGAAACAGCTCGAAAATGTAAAAGTTTGGTCCAGGCGGGGTAGGCGGGAATTTTCCCGCCAAAGCCCATGTCGACTGGGGAGTCGACATGGATGTCGAATCCCCAGGACCCAAGTCGACAGGGCTGTCGACTTGGGGGTCGACTGGGCCCAAAAACACACTTCTATTTGTTACGGCCTGGTGCACCTGGTCATCTGTTTTGGTCTAGTCTGGTGGCCTGAGACGGGTTTTAAAGGTTCAGATTGGTCCTAGGGTTAATCCTAAGGTCCTAATCACTCCTAATCTCTATAAATAAGCCCCTAACCCTCTCCTAAATCCTCATTATTCATTCATGCAACTAAACTATGGCAAAATTGCTCCTCTCATGGCCTCCACTCAAAATCCTAACCTCCACTTCATTTCTATGAGAGGTTTCATGATCATGTGAGTGTTAGAGAGTCCCTATGTTAGTATGAGAGCTTCTCAAGTTGATTTAAAGGCTAAAGCTTTAACCTTTGTTCATCAAGATGGGGTTTTTATTGATTTGGAGCTTTCATCTTTGGGTTTTTGAATGATGGCATGAATAGGCTTTGTCTCAATCTTTAATTTAATCGATTTGTGCCTTCATAGCAATGTAAGCCCTTTCCCTACTCTTAGATATTAACTATGAAATTAAATGTTCATGTTGCAAGTTTGGGTTTGATCATTAAGTAGGATACATGCTATCATGTCATGCAAGTTTATGAAGTCATTATCTTGATCTTGTAGGCTAAAAGCTACAACCTTTATGTTGAAATGTTGCATTATGCAACATGAGAACCCTCATAACCTTTATGTCAACTTGCATATGAATTCATAACCCTTATATGATGATATATGCGAGTTACTAGTCATCATTCCATGTCTTTTGTCACCATGATTCGCTTATGTGCCAAGTTTGGGTTTATGCATGTTTTTGAGGCTTAAGAATGTAACATGCAAGTTAATGAACACATTTGTGCCTCATTTGCCACCATGATTAACTTGTGGCTTAATATCCATTTTTGTCATGCCTTTGCCAAGTCTCTTCTTTTAATCCATTACGTTGTTGCGAACGTATATGCGAGTTTAAAAGCGTTGGGTTATGTTATGGGTAATTTCTAATGACATGAAAATATAACTTAAAAACATGAGTTGAAATATGACATGGAAGTTGACATGTAAGTATGCTTGAAAATATGAAATTGGGAATTTACCTATTAAGTTAGGTCTACCCATACTATGGAATTGGGAATTTACCTATTGAGTTAGGTCTACCCATATTCTTAAGAAAACTTGAATATGAACATGACACTAGACTAAACATGAAAGTGACCAACTCGAGGTTGGGTTGAGTTTGCAACATAAAGCTACCCGGAACCGACCGGCCTAACTAGTAGTTGCAAACAATAGGACCCAATGTGAGAAGTTGGTCATGTTGTGCTTGAACCCGAGGTTAGACCAAGTTGTGGTGTAAAGCTACCCGGAACCGACCGGCTTAACTAGTAACCACAACAAAGTCTAATGTGAGAGGTTGAGGTGCATTAAGTAATTAATGCCACATGATAAGGTTAAGTAAGTTTCCTTAATGACACTTAACCGTATAATACAGTTAATGGATGGGGTTAAGTTAACTTAGACTTAACTAATCTAAACATGGAAATCGGATGGGGTTAAGTTAGCCTAGACTTAATTAATCCAACTTGGTAGTTTAATGGGGTTAAGTTAAACACTTAACTAATCTAACATGATGATTTGATGTGGTTAAGTGACCTATACTTAACCAATCTAACTCGTTAATTTGATGTGGTTAAGTGACCTATACTTAACCAATCTAACTCGTTAATTTGATGTGGTTAAATTAACCAATACTTAACCAATATAACGTGAAAACATGATGAGGCTAAGTCACGAACCGCTTGAATACACTTGACCGATTTGACTAAGTAAATTGATAGGGTCAAGTTAATATATACTTAACCAATCTAGAATGATAATTGGACGAGGTTAAGTCGTGAATTGCTTAATATACTTAACCAACTTGACATATGGGTTGTAGGGTTAAGTCTTGAACTTGGATACTTAGCCAATTTTGACATGATTTGTAGACGGATTAAGTCATGAACTTAAGTGACACTTAATCCATTATATAAACCCTAGTTCAGAGAATTAGGTAGATAACCGTAATTAACAAGAATAACGGGAATAAGCTAAGTGGTAAACCTTAGTTGGAGAATAGCTAAGTAATAATTCTTAGTCAAGGAATTTTGGACCAGTTCATAGATTGGATGAGTAACCCGATACGGTAGGTCATCGTTTAAGCACACGAGTAGGAGCAAGTTATCTGATTTAGATAAAGGCTCCAGCGAAATGGGTAACGAAGCAGCGACTTCGGGGAACGTGAGGATATTCTTGGTATCCCTCTGTGAGCTGCCAGGTGATCATACTAGGCTCATGAGAGGTTAAGGTCTGCGTTAGAAGAACCAAGAGTATGCCTTGGTTGCTATACGAGCGACCTAAAGACGGGGATGGATAGGGGATAGTCGACGATACACGGTCGTACCCTAGATAGCATTTCGTCAGGCTACCTACCATCTTTGGTCAAGCGTGTACGTACGGAAAGGCAGAGAACACCCAAAAGACCATAATTGCTATCTAATTATGGTTGCGGTAAGGCTAGGATTGTGGGTTGGCCAGTAGTGTGTTCTCATACAGGATTTATCCTGTCTTGTCTTTCACTAGTTGAGGGAGTGGTCTCGTGGGACCATAGCCACGTATAGAAAAACAGACCTTAGCATCTGCATCGGCAGATAAATCGAAAGCTCCCGACCGAGTCCTGTATTTCTTGATCTGCCCTGTGACAGGACTCGGATGGCACGATGTGATACATGTGCATACAGTCATGGGAAAACGATTCACGATGAATGCATGGGAAAAAGGGCGCGGTTGACGGTTAGCGTAATTCCTAGTGGGCCTGGGTGGTTGAACCAAAACCGAGATACGAAAACGTGCAATAGGTAAGCATAATCCCTAGTAGTCCTAGGTAGCATAAGTCCTAGTTGTACAAACGATGATTCATGTTGAAAGACCCCGGTTAGATATAGGGTGACAGTCCAAAACGATCTTAAGGATCATAGAACTATGTTAAAGTAGTATAGAATCTCATGGGAAAGCCCGTATGGTCTACGGCAAGGGACTGAACATTTACATGGAATGAAACATACGAGTTGAGTAACCTATATATGCGATATATTAGGTTGACATGGACCATTACACGACTTTTGAGTAAGGGTCATTCATGGTTAATACATGATACGGTGGGGATACTAGTACGGTAGGTGCAGAGCTAAAAGACAGGATAGATACCATGGGATGTTATACGTGATAGATATCTTGGGGATATTATACTTGATAGGAACCCGACGATGGGATACCTTGTTTTATCTTGACATCGTAATTTATCATGACACCTTAGTTTATCTGAGTTCAGTAGTTCATCCTGTTATTTTGATTTAGCTTATCTATCTTGTCATCATGCTTATGTTCATCTCGGTTTCTCATGTCAGTTAATTTTACTAGTTTTTATGCTGATAGTAGATAGGGCTTACTCAGTCTTTTTGACTGACCCGTTTTGTTTCGCCTCTTTTCTTCCGTTTCCCCCCCTAGGTTACAGGGAGGAAATACTGTTGTTTAGTTCAGACTTCTTCTGCTTGAAGGTCATCATGGATGGCTTGGACTTTACTTGGCTATGGCTACTTTACTGTTTTACTTGGGGAATAAATTTTGGAAAAAGTCTTTATGCTTCTTTACTATTGCAAGACAGGTTTTGATGTACTCTGATGTAAAAGGCTTTAGACCTTAATTATTAATGTTTATGAAAGTTCGATTTTACTTCCGCTATTTTATATGTTCTGTCTTGTGATATTTCTGTTCATGTTTACCAATAATGCCCCTCTAAAGCTAGTGCATTCCTTTGCGAGTGACCCTAGCGGAGGCGGGGTGTTACACGTGGTATCAGAGCAGAAGGTTACCAGACTGGGCAAAAGTTTTTAAAGACCTTCTGAAAACTACTTGAAAACCGTTTACAAAGAAGCATTTTACAAGAAAAACTTTGTTTTTAAAGGCTATTCCCCAAAGGCCATTAGTATTGTCCTTGTTTTATCGGTTGAATCCCCTTTTCCTTTCTCTCTTCCATCGGTAGTCACGATGGTTTTGGTTACGACTAGTTTCCGAGTTAGGAAAGTGTTTTCTATACGATGGAGATAGTTCTCGAGAGAAATAGAACTGAATTAGGAGAAAGGATGGTAATGGAGGGATAGCTGGGCAAAGGAGGAAAAAAAATTATGGGGCAAGTCGACAGGCCTGTCGACAGGGCAGTCGACTTCCCCCCCCCCCCTGTCGAGAGCCCTGTCGACAC
The DNA here is from genome assembly GCA_030737875.1 of Allium sativum. NCBI lineage: Eukaryota > Viridiplantae > Streptophyta > Magnoliopsida > Asparagales > Amaryllidaceae > Allium > Allium sativum. Next base: position 654,307,879 of record CM060919.1, on the reverse strand, counting down.
AAGGCGTCTGTAGGGGAAAAAAGTATATAAAGCCCCAGCCGACGGCTTTCTTCCCCAAACCCCCATTTCTCTTGCCTCTTCCCTTCCAGCCACCAAACCCGAAAATTCACCACTTCCCCCACCTCCCATCACCTCGTTCCTCCACTATTCTTCATAAATTTGGTCTTAAATCGAAGCTAAAGACCCTCTCTACCCGGATCTATAGTTTACCTCTTCCAATTCGTGCTCGAATCACCATGGCTAATCCACCCAATCTCTACGAGCTTTACCCTCAATTAACCGCGCAAGAGGTCGAGTGGTGTGACGAGCAACAAGAGATAATCGAGCACTACGCGCGGATCGCCAATAGGAATTTGCTTTTAGGCCGACCGGTGAGGTTTGCGGATTTTGCGGGAACCGCCGTGGAAAATTTGTTTGCTAATGCGGGTTTGATTCATATTCTGGATACGCGCACGGCCGAGAGGAGAGGCTACAAACGTATGGTAAGACTTTTTGATGCTCATTTGAAAATTGGTGTGGATAATGACGGGTTAATAACCTATAGTTCAAGGGTTAAGGGTACCCATATATTTATGAATGAGATCCAGTTTGGGGACATGTTGAATATCCGTGGTACGGGACTAGATACGGACGATCTTGAGATGAATGATTTGAATGTGTGGGGTAGGATCTTTTTTAATGGACTGATGAGACATTGGGATAGTACACATTTGCGCCCGCTAGCTAGGTTTGTGGTCAGAATATTGCAATATAATATTGCGGGGCAAAATGCTGGGTTTGATAGAGTCCCAGTCGTTGTTAAGGCTGCCACTTATGCTATTTTTGGGGGCATACAAATGAACTAGGCAAGGACCATCTTACAGCAATACCAAATTTATAGGGAAGCAAGGCACGCCAATATTTGTTTTGGGAACTTATGGACCACGGTTTTTCACCGATATGGGGTTGATTTGCATGATGAGGATTATCTGACACTTTCTAACCATCCCTCTGTTATCATCACTGAGGCTGCACTAGGAAGGATGGGTATAAATATGCAGGATCTGCAAGATGAGCCACATCCTATGGAGCATGAGGGATTAGATGAGGGAGAGAGTGAAGGTGACGAGGAGGAAGAACCACATGATGGTCAGTTCGGACAGTTTGAGGAACCCTATCAGGCACCACAGCATGAGGACGAGCAGGCACAGACAGGGCATGCTTGGGAAGGAGCCTGGGCTCATCAGGCCCTGGCACAGGGGGCTTCAGATACAGGTGCCTGGGATCCATGGGTTGCTAGGGATCCAGATTGGAGGACTGAGCTGAGGTATGTTTCAGAGCAGCAGGCTCGCATAATGAGGAGCCACCGGGACATAATGAAGTCACAGCAGGAGATGCTGCAGGCACAGGTAGGCCTAGCTCAGACTCAGCAGCAGATGCTTCAAGACATGGGTAGCTCCTATGATCAGTTAGGAGCGGGGATACATGACATACAGTTAGAAGTTAGGCAGGGGAACCGACGACATGAAGAGAGGTTAGATAGCTTAGAGGAGCTCATCCGTGGCTACTTCCATCAGGGTTGACTTTTATCAGTGTATCCGTAGGATAGTATTTTTTTTCTCTTTCAGTACTGTTTTCTTTGTTAACTGGCAGTAACGATGTACTGAAAGCTATCTTAATATTTGCACGTTGTTTGTTTATGAAATCTGTTGTGCTTAATGTAATTATGAAATATTGCACGATAATGCCTTATAAACAAAGTAAAGCGAGAAAGTAATAAAACGGGAAATCTTTCCGTTATATAAAGTTTAGAAAATTAGATTTTTTCTAAATTAAAAATGGATGGTAAGGTCTTGAATGCGCCAATTGGATGAACTTCACTCTTATCTTGTAAGAGTGTGGGAAAATTTGGATGAAATTGCTTTCTCAAATTTTTGCATTCATTTAGAACTGCAAGTATATTTTAGGATGAAAGCATCATGTTTTCAGAAAAGAGATTTTCAAGAAATAGCATTCATATAGGTGGTACCACAAGTTAGGCATACATATTTTTCTATATTGTGATTCACTTTTGCACATGTGCACATGGTTGCAACAATTGGCTGAACACTTATGGATGATAATGTGGGGACATAAATCCTACTATTATTGAATTTCGGGGACGAAATTCCTTAAGGGTGGGAGAATGTGACACCCCGTATTTTTACGCTTTAAAAATAAGAAATTTACGTACGTATGTGATGATACGCAAGCGTATAAACTAATGAACTATGAAAATAAAAGACATTCTGTTTATACTTTTAGAATTAAGTTAAACGGAATTTACCATTGCGTTCGTCTCGGAAAAATACGCGAAATAGAGTCCGAGTTTTCGAGAATCGGAGCCCGTATGACCCAGTTAAGGCCCATATCGATTTCCAGGAAATTTCAAGTATGAAACAGCACGAAAATGTAAAAGTTTGGTCCAGGCGGGGTAGGCGGGAATTTTCCCGCCAAAGCCCATGTCGACTGGGGAGTCGACAGGGCTGTCGACACCCCAGGACCCAAGTCGACAGGGCTGTCGACTTGGGGGTCGACTGGGCCCAAAAACACACTTCTGTTTGTTACGGCCTGGTGCACCTGGTCATCTGTTTTGGTCTAGTCTGGTGGCCTGAGACGGGTTTTAAAGGTTCAGATTGGTCCTAGGGTTAATCCTAAGGTCCTAATCACTCCTAATCTCTATAAATAAGCCCCTAACCCTCTCCTAAATCCTCATTATTCATTCATGCAACTAAACTATGGCAAAATTGCTCCGCTCATGGCCTCCACTCAAAATCCTAGCCTCCACTTCATTTCTATGAGAGGTTTCATGATCATGTGAGTGTTAGAGAGTCCCTATGTTAGTATGAGAGCTTCTCAAGTTGATTTCAAGGCTAAAGCTTTAACCTTTGTTCATCAAGATGGTTTTTTTTTATTGATTTGGAGCTTTCATCTTTGGGTTTTTGAATGATGGCTTGCATAGGCTTTGTCTCAATCTTTAATTTAATCGATTTGTGCCTTCATAGCAATGTAAGCCCTTTCCCTACTCTTAGATATTAACTATGAAATTAAATGTTCATGTTGCAAGTTTGGGTTTGATCATTAAGTAGGATACATGCTATCATGTCATGCAAGTTTATGAAGTCATTATCTTGATCTTGTAGGCTAAAAGCTACAACCTTTATGTTGAAATGTTGCATTATGCAACATGAGAACCCTCATAACCTTTATGTCAACTTGCATATGAAGTCATAACCCTTATATGATGATATATGCGAGTTACTAGTCATCACTCCATGTCTTTTGTCACCATGATTCGCTTATGTGCCAAGTTTGGGTTTATGCATGTTTTTGAGGCTTAAGAATGTAACATGCAAGTTAATGAACACATTTGTGCCTCATTTGCCACCATGATTAACTTGTGGCTTAATATCCATTTTTGTCATGCCTTTGCCAAGTCTCTTCTTTTAATCCATTACGTTGTTGCGAACGTATATGCAAGTTTAAAAGCGTTGGGTTATGTTATGGGTAATTTCTAATGACATGAAAATATAACTTAAAAACATGAGTTGAAATATGACATGGAAGTTGACATGTAAGTATGCTTGAAAATATGAAATTGGGAATTTACCTATTAAGTTAGGTCTACCCATACTATGGAATTGGGAATTTACCTATTGAGTTAGGTCTACCCATATTCTTAAGAAAACTTGAATATGAACATGACACTAGACTAAACATGAAAGTGACCAACTCGAGGTTGGGTTGAGTTTGCAACATAAAGCTACCCGGAACCGACCGGCCTAACTAGTAGTTGCAAACAATAGGACCCAATGTGAGAAGTTGGTCATGTTGTGCTTGAACCCGAGGTTAGACCAAGTTGTGGTGTAAAGCTACCCGGAACCGACCGGCTTAACTAGTAACCACAACAAAGTCTAATGTGAGAGGTTGAGGTGCATTAAGTAATTAATGCCACATGATAAGGTTAAGTAAGTTTCCTTAATGACACTTAACCGTATAATACAGTTAATGGATGGGGTTAAGTTAACTTAGACTTAACTAATCTAAACATGGAAATCAGATGGGGTTAAGTTAGCCTAGACTTAATTAATCCAACTTGGTAGTTTAATGGGGTTAAGTTAAACACTTAACTAATCTAACATGATGATTTGATGTGGTTAAGTGACCTATACTTAACCAATCTAACTCGTTAATTTGATGTGGTTAAGTGACCTATACTTAACCAATCTAACTCGTTAATTTGATGTGGTTAAGTTAACCAATATAACATGAAAACATGATGAGGCTAAGTCATGAACCGCTTGAATACACTTGACCGATTTGACTAAGTAAATTGATAGGGTCAAGTTAATATATACTTAACCAATCTAGAATGATAATTGGACGAGGTTAAGTCGTGAATTGCTTAATATACTTAACCAACTTGACATATGGGTTGTAGGGTTAAGTCTTGAACTTGGATACTTAGCCAATTTTGACATGATTTGTAGACGGATTAAGTCATGAACTTAAGTGACACTTAATCCATTATATAAACCCTAGTTCAGAGAATTAGGTGGATAACCGTAATTAACAAGAATAACGGGAATAAGCTAAGTGGTAAACCTTAGTTGGAGAATAGCTAAGTAATAATTCTTAGTCAAGGAATTTTGGACCAGTTCATAGATTGGATGAGTAACCCGATACGGTAGGTCATCGTTTAAGCACACGAGTAGGAGCAAGTTATCTGATTTAGATAAAGGCTCCAGCGAAATGGGTAACGAAGCAGCGACTTCGGGGAACGTGAGGATATTCTTGGTATCCCTCTGTGAGCTGCCAGGTGATCATACTAGGCTCATGAGAGGTTAAGGTCTGCGTTAGAAGAACCAAGAGTATGCCTTGGTTGCTATACGAGCGACCTAAAGACGGGGATGGATAGGGGATAGTCGACGATACACGGTCGTACCCTAGATAGCATTTCGTCAGGCTACCTACCATCTTTGGTCAAGCGTGTACGTACGGAAAGGCAGAGAACACCCAAAAGACCATAATTGTTATCTAATTATGGTTGCGGTAAGGCTAGGATTGTGGGTTGGCCAGTAGTGTGTTCTCATACAGGATTTATCCTATCTTGTCTTTCACTAGTTGAGAGAGTGGTCTCGTGGGACCATAGCCACGTATAGAAAAACAGACCTTAGCATCTACATCGGCAGATAAATCGAAAGCTCCCGACCGAGTCCTGTATTTCTTGATCTGCCCTGTGACAGGACTCGGATGACACGATGTGATACATGTGCATACAGTCATGGGAAAACGATTCACGATGAATGCGTGGGAAAAAGGGCGCGGTTGACGGTTAGCGTAATTCCTAGTGGGCCTGGGTGGTTGAACCAAAACCGAGATACGAAAACGTGCAATAGGTAAGCATAATCCCTAGTAGTCCTAGGTAGCATAAGTCCTAGTTGTACAAACGATGATTCATGTTGAAAGACCCCGGTTAGATATAGGGTGACAGTCCAAAACGATCTTAAGGATCATAGAACTATGTTAAAGTAGTATAGAATCTCATGGGAAAGCCCGTATGGTCTACGGCAAGGGACTGAACATTTACATGGAATGAAACATACGAGTTGAGTAACCTATATATGCGATATATTAGGTTGACATGGACCATTACACGACTTTTGAGTAAGGGTCATTCATGGTTAATACATGATATGGTGGGGATACTAGTACGGTAGGTGCAGAGCTAAAAGACAGGATAGATACCATGGGATGTTATACATGATAGATATCTTGGGGATATTATACTTGATAGGAACCCGGCGATGGGATACCTTGTTTTATCTTGACATCGTAATTTATCATGACACCTTAGTTTATCTAAGTTCAGTAGTTCATCCTGTTATTTTGATTTAGCTTATCTATCTTGTCATCATGCTTATGTTCATCTCAGTTTCTCATGTCAGTTAATTTTACTAGTTTTTATGCTGATAGTAGATAGGGCTTACTCAGTCTTTTTGACTGACCCGTTTTGTTTCGCCTCTTTTCTTCCGTTCCCCCCCAGGTTACAGGGAGGAAATACTGTTGTTTAGTTCAGACTTCTTCTGCTTGAAGGTCATCATGGATGGCTTGGACTTTACTTAGCTATGGCAACTTTACTGTTTTACTTGGGGAATAAATTTTGGAAAAAGTCTTTATGCTTCTTTACTATTGCAAGACAGGTTTTGATGTACTCTGATGTAAAAGGCTTTAGACCTTAATTATTAATGTTTATGAAAGTTCGATTTTACTTCCGCTATTTTATATGTTCTGTCTTGTGATATTTCTGTGCATGTTTACCAATAATGCCCCTCTAAAGCTAGTGCATTCCTTTGCGAGTGACCCTAGCGGAGGCGGGGTGTTACAATTCCTGTCTTTGCCCATATTGACTTTCTCCATATTCTGGAATGCTCTTTTGGTTATTACAGCTTTGGGGTATGTTATCTCTTCCAACAATATTTGACACCGTGGACCATCCCGGGCTAAGTAAAAAATTGGATCTCAATTTCGCAAAGGCTTGCCCTAGTGCATGACCATTGCCCAATCTTCTTTTTGTATCTCATAATGATACCATTAATGGATATTAACTTCAATTGCTTGGGAAGCATTACTGCTCTATTGGATTCAAACTATGCCATATTCGTATAATTGCCTTTTAAGCATCGCTTATCCTAAGGTTTGAAGCAGAATACCATTGGGTTCTTAAAGTTATTTACGATTGGAGCTTTACAGTCAAAAAAGCCTTTTTGTTGAGAGACTCTAGGTTTGGCCAATGAAGGAATTAACTTTCGTAGGAGACTGCTTTTGATTTGATTTGACCGATGTATTTACCACTTCTCCTTTTTGAGGCTCGCAGCAAGTCAGTGATAACCAATTGGATTTCCAAGGTTGATCTTCATCGTGTAATGAATCTCATCGACATATCGAGTATATCGATTTTGTCAAATTTTTAGATGTCCTACTCTTGAAGGCGAGGTCTTTCTGCCAAGCTTTTAAGGAGAGATCTTCCCTTTTTTGTACACTTTGGCTTATATTTTTCTGAGCGTATTCGCCTTTTTGTTGAGTGCAAGCTAGTTTTTTTACTTTTTGTGATGTCGTGATGAACTTGGGGTATGCTTTTCGAGCATCGTCCAATTCTAATGTGGTTGTATTGCCCCTATACCATGGGTCTTCATGAGCTGCAAGAGATAGATATGAGCAATTTGTCGAGTTCCTTTGATTTTGATTGACGCACTAGAAGCTTCTACGTTGTTGGCGAAGTCTCTTTACTTCTGCCAGTATGTTAAGAACTTATGATCTTGTCAATTCATTAAGAAATCCAACTTTGTTGATTGATCTTGCACTTCATCTTGGAAAAGTCTTTATTTCTTGTGCCCCCGCGTGGGAGGTCTTATATTTTGCCCAACGTTCGTCTATAATCCAGCTAGTTAATTCAGGCATTAAAGACTTTCATCTACAATGAAACTGATTAATTCAAGCGTCGGAGACTTCGTTGGGTGCCCCTATGGAGGTCTTTAGTTTTCTAGCCCATCATTCGTCGCACCTGAGTAAATCAGGTGCTGGCGAATTAACTAGGTGCCCCCGTAGAGGTCTTTTACCCAAAGTTCGTCCCTTCCAACCGAGTAAATCTAGCATCGGAGACTAGATTGGCTGTCTTCGCGTAAGTAAGATTTTGGATTATGATCAACGTTCGTTTCATCCGGTTGAGTAATGGCGTTGGAGACTAGGTTGGATGCCTTCGCCTAAGGAATACTTCAGTTCGCCCCAACGTTCATCTCATCTGGCCGAGTAATGGCGTCAGAGACTTGACTGGGTGCCTTCGCGTCAGGTAGGCTTTGGATTTGTCTTCGTGTAAGGAAGACTTTGGGTTTGCCCTAGCATTCATCTCATCCGTCCGAGTAATGGCATCCGAGACTTGACTGGGTGCCATGGCGTAGGGAAGGCTTTAGATTCGTCTTTGCATAAGGAAGACTTTGGGTTCGCCTTCGCGTAAGGAAGTTTTAGTTTCATCTTCGTGTGAGTAAGACTTTGGATTTTCCCTAGCGTTCATCTCATCTAGCCGAGTAATGGCGTCGGAGACTTGGCTAGGTGCCTTCGCGTAAGGAAGGCTTTGGATTCGTCTTCGCGTAAGGAAGATTTTGGGTTTGCCTTCACGTAAGGAATGTTTTAGTTTCGTCTTTGCGTGAGGAAGACTTTGGGCTTGCCTTCGCGTAAGGAAGGTTTTAGTTTCGTCTTCGCATGAGGAAGACTTTGGATTTTCCCCAGCATTCATCTCATCTGACGGAGTAATGGCGTTGGAGACTTGACTGGGTGCCTTTGCGTAAGGAAGGCTTTGGATTTGTCTTCGTGTAAGGAAGACTTTGGGTTTGCCTCTGCATTAGGAAGACTTCTCCTTTTGGTCAACATTTGTCGCAATCGAACCGAGTCAATCTGGCTTTGGCGATCCTGTGGAGTACCACAAGCTCTTTATTCTTTTGAGCTCGCTTACTTCTTCTCTCACAGCTTAGCTCTTAGTGACTCCCCCTTTCGATTTACAAGGTGGTGCATTACATCTTCTCTTATGTCCAGAATGATGCTTACAACACTCGATGCTTGAGTTGTCTTTTTATTGGGACGTGCTGTGAAGGTCACCAGGTCTTGTTGTACTGTGAGGAAGCGAGCGCACTCTATGTAGCCTGCAATATCAAATCAATTTTAAGCAGTTTTTTAATTATTTTATCAAAAATTTGCAAGCATGTAATTGAGATAAGCAGGTATGTTTTCATCAGCAGAGACGATATTTAGTTATAATACCCCCTTTTGATATGGGAGGTTCATACTTGTAAAGAGAAATTACAACAGTTTTTCATAAAAAATGAACAATATTTTAAGTAAAGAGTTGACACGAGTGGTCATTATTCCAGGCTCTGAGCATTTGAACTAGATCAGCCGTCATTAGCTTCAACTTGTCATTGAGCGGAAGAAAAGGTGTTAATTGTTGGTGGTCATTTCACATACCACTGCCGCATATTCTTCATAATCAATTTCTCAATCGGGCTTTTTAAATATCTACATTCATTGGTATCAAGACCAGGTTGGTTGTGGTAGCGACATAACCTTCCAGAATTAACTGCCTTATCATCTAATTTTATTGGTCGTGGAGTTGGATAATATCCTGCATCTTTGATGGCAAAGAAGATGATCTCCGGGATATCATTTAGAGGAGTCAACTATTCAGATTTAATAAAGCGGAATCTTTTGTTATCACTCTCCCCTTTTCCGTTGTCCTCTTTTCCCTTTCCAAACCTCCAACATTCGTCTTGTTACCTTGAGTATCATTTCCTTGTGTGTCTTCCATAATGTTGCGTTTAGCCACATTCTGAGTGATAAAGGGATCTTCTTCCAATCTAATAAATTCTTCTGCTTTCTTGTAGAATTTTTCAGATGTGTTAGGATTTTTCATCTTCACCCATTTCCCGAACTCGGTTTTCTTATCCACGGATCAGACTAGTGCCATCAAAACTATCCGGGGCTCCGGATCTTCAACTTCTACGACAACAGCAATGAAACGAGTAAGAAAAGCTTTTAATGACTCTCCTAGATTTTGCTCCAGATCGAATAGCGACATGACGTCCTTAGTCTTTAAAGCATGCAATCTGAGCCGTTCTCTAAACTTTTTGTGCAAGTCAGATAATTAGTTTACAAAACTGGGTGGCAATTTAGTGAACCATAGTGATGCGACTCCCTCCAAGTAGAGAGGAAAGTGCAAACACCTGATCTCGTCAGTTGCCCTTGCAACATTCATGTGCCATTCATACTTACATAGAAACTGGTTAGGGTCAGCGGTCCCGTTATATGCAGCATTGTCAGTGGGACAGATTTCTTTGGAAACTCAGCCTTGCAGATCTTCTCAGTAAATGGAGTTTTGCTTGGAGTTAAGTCCCATTCACTTTCATATTCATGCCTGGCTAAGCTTTCCTTCATGTCTTCTTAATCATCTCCAAAATATGCTCCTCATCATTGTGTCATGCTACGGGGGGAATGCTAGCTTGGGGGAGTTCCCCTTCGGTTGGACTTGCCATTTTTTAAGAAGTATGCTTTCCAAGGCGATTCTTAGCATTTGCTTTGGAATTCTCAATATCAGCATTGACAAGTCCTCGACTCCCTCTATGTAACACTCATGGTTGCGATCTGAAGCGGAAGAGTGTGCATTTTCATCTAAGTCAACATGGGCATACTGATTTGTTGTATTGGCCTGAGTAGCGAAGAGAGCTTATAGCTTATCCATCATAGCTTTGTTTGAAACTTCCATCTGCTGATTCAAACTAGCGACAACAGTATCCAACTCTTCTCGAGACACTATAGCTCCAACTCCCGAACTTTGGTCAACATTCAGATTATTATTTTGTGGAGTGGCTACGAGATCATTAGCATCACTTCTGGAACCTCTGGTAGACCTACTACCAGTTTTCTTCGATGGTGCCATTATATAGACAACTCTCAAATTTTCGTAGATATCCTTTCATGGGCCTTACTTCTAGATCGTGCAGATCTATCATAGAATGACAGGCTTTCAATCTTCACAATCCACATAAATCCACCAAGGCTGTAAACCTTGTGGTCGTGGATTCGAGCCCCACGGTGGGCACCAAAAATGTTAATGTAAAAAAAAATAGCACTAACACCTCAAGGTGTGTTTCAACACTTTACAGATAATCAAATCAAGGTTAAGAGCATATAAGTGCGGGAAAAAGTAAAGTAGAGAGCGTTTATGGTGGTTCGGCCTCAGATGTGGCCTATGTCCACTTTAATCAAGGATTCCATTATGATTCTCATCATTACAAGGTACATAACCATTTTCACTTTATACATCTTTTTCTATTTTCTTTTACAATGAATTTCTCTTCTCTACGAATCTCTATCTCTTCTCTTCAATCTCTTGAATTTGTCATAGAAATGCTTAAATCTCTTGAGTTGCAGAGATTATTGAAGTAGATCTTCGATAATCTAGCACTTTAACAATCTTTGATGATTTCACGATGATGGAGATGATTGAAGCTTGATGGAGCTCAAATGGAGTTTGAGATGATTGCTTGATGCTGAGAAATGAAAGTGGTAGCTCTTCGGGGTGAATAAATTCGGTCCCTTAAATGTGTGTGGAGACGAGGTATTTATAGATGGAGATTGGAACGAATGGAGTGGAGGCTTAAAAGGTGACGTGAGGAGCTTCCATGGATCGGTAAGGAATCCATTATGGATCAACCCTTATTATCTATAACTTCTACCGATCCATAATTTATATTTGTTACCGATCCATGTTTATACAGTACGCCTCCAATTCATTTTAACCATTCCATGCTTTAATAATAAGCCAACCCATATTTTGTGTAATACACGAATGAGCCACCTATTTTCCAGCTGTCTCTTTGACAACATCTGATCCATGTTAATACAGCTGACACGTGCTTTTTCTCTCATATATAAACATTCCGATCCATGCATAAAAAACACTCTGATCCATCATCCAATCCGTCATTTGAGAATATGCAAGATCCATGGATTAGTACAATCATTAATCCATTATATTTACAAAACTGCCATCGCGTTAAGATTACAACCGATCCATGAATTTAGAGAGTGGTTGATCCATATTAGCAGCTGTTGTTCCATCTTTGAACAGAGCTTTAGCATGTATGGTATACATGACATACACAATACACGTTTGTACTTTGCCTGTGCATAAAATCATGTGATAAATATATGTGGCGCCATTTACAAGCCGATATATGTGTGTTGTGCCAATTATAAGCGAACGGTCCAATATTTGTGTTCACATATGATATGAACCGACCAGGCATGCAACATAAACGATCCATGCACTTGTGTTTTATCAATTCATGCTTATTCACATGTTCCTACATATATGTGAAAACTCGTCAAGGAACCGACCCATGCTTTATGAAGACAGATGGTCAATGTATTATAACGTTTTCAACGATCCATATTGCTGAAAACATAGCCATGTGGCACCTTGTAAATAAGGTACAACCGATGCAACGCATGTCACGATCCATAGTAGTTCTGCCTGATCCATAGGCATACGCATTGCCCAATCCATTGAGAAGAATAACCGATCCATACACAGAATATATGCTCGATCCATGGGCATAAAATATGCCTGATCCATGCTTTACTCCGACCTGGCTCTCGTCGCTTCATATGAATATACTTTTGTTGAACATTATAACTTCATATAGAGTCTGCAAATCATATAGGCCCACATTTGCAAGATATTATTATAATTTTTGGTTCATGTTGCACCTTATAAACTGGCCCAATATTTATCTCATGGTCAATATATTATGTAATGTTCCAACAACCCATTACCCTTATTTTACCATGCACTTCTTCAGTTGATTAATGTGTACAAGCTTCTATGTATTTTTGGCAAGCCATGGTTTTTGAGCGATCCTTACTATATATGTCGACCGACCTGTTAATACATGTTGTACTCGTGTATTTAAATTATATCCGATCCACACTTTATGTACAGTCGATGCAATGTATTAGCCGACCCACTTTATAAGCGATCTGATCCTTATTTCTTGAATTGCGCTTTAGAGCGGGTTAACACGTAGCAGTATAAATACGCTACGCGACATAGCGAGAATATAACGGGGAAATAGCGGGGCATTAACTGCACAGGTTACAAGTCCTACTAATTTAAGGCTTCCGTCATTCACACATGGTAACCCATACCCGCATAAGGCGAGAGATAGTAAGCAATTACTTAAGACCAATCAGATAGGTAGATGTCGCATGCCATTTAAGACCTCCCTATGGTGGACCTCCTCATTACCGTCTAGCTGACCTTATTCGGATAATCCCCTAATCAATTAATACTTCTCCTTAGGATAGGTTGACCTATGGTACCTCCGTAGTGGTCATTTAAAACCTATTTCCAGGGTGGACCCTCAACCCCAGCCACTTAAGACCCAAGGAAGCCAACTAATCACGGAGATTATCAAACTCGAACCCAATTAGCCATTAATGCTTTCATTTATGGAAGGGTGGGCTACACGATCACTTGATACCTTTTTAAAGGTGGATCTAACCACTTAAGACATTAATTGTCAAAGCAGACCACGTCGGTGAATTAATTCCTTTTCGGTTTCTTCTTTTGGATGAGAGGAGGGACCAACAACCACTTAAGACCTCACTCATGAAGTAAACCTTAAATTTGTAAATAATCCACGTACGCAAACTAACTATCGTCACGGGTTCCTATGGTCGACGATGTCTCACATCAGTTGGACATATATTCGACTGCTGGAAAGTGCATACTTCTGTCGACTAGGCAACTGACCTCGCATCATTAACCTACTAAGTCCAATTCTAATTTCTAATTATATTAATTCTAGATTAACTAGAATAAGGAAAACTTATATTTTTCCTGTCCTAGGGATGTTTAATTAATTATTTCCTTATTGGACTTAGTATTTAAAATGAAAATCAATACCCATTAGACCCCTTTTAATTCCATTTATTGCTATCTATTAGGGTTATTGCCATTTATGACCATAATAGTCATATTTTCCTAAAGCACTAATTAAACCCCTTAAATGTCATTTATTACCATCAGTTATAATTAGTGTCATTTATGGACCTAACGACATAATTTCCTAAGACATTAATTAAACCGATAAATGTCATTTTTATATCAGTCCATTTTTATTTCTAATCTAATTATTTTAACTCCTTAAACACTTCTGTTTTACATTAATTTGATTTATTCTTATTGTACCTGTATATTATTTATATATTATAAGGATTATTTATTTCCTTAATTGGAGTTACAATTCTAATTCCTTGTCATTTTTAAATTGTAACCACTTAGGCATAACTACCCAATCCAATTTACTTCCCCTAAATTAACGATGATTACAATGGTTATTATTTCTTTATGACCTTATTTATAGCAAATCAATCACATTTCTTGCTATAACAGTCACAATATATACATTTCCATTTAATATGGATTATAATTCCACATATAATTTCATAAAATGGAAATCATTCAAAAACACATATACAACAACCATTAATTATAATATATATTTCATTATTTACGTAGATTTGGACAGGTGACACACACACACACACACACATATATATATATATATATATATATATATATATATATATATTCACGCAGTTAACGTAGTTAATATGTTTTAATCTTATTATTATTATTAAATTCAAATGGTCTAAGTTTACGACCAAAACAATCCTTTTAGGTTCGATCTTGCATTAAGATTCCCAATCTCATAAAAATTTCAAAACTAAAATTATTATAAATTATGCCATAAAATATTTTGGAAAGGAACTACTTATTTCAAATCATAAGAAATATATAATATATGTTTTTGGAATGGTTGATGTAAACTATGTACAAACATACATAAATCTATGTTTGTCCATGAATTTACATAACCCTTTTCTTTTTTATTTACTGATTTCAAATAATGTCTTTTTATTGAAAAAGAACAAAAAGGCATATTTATAATAATCAAGTTAAAACCCAAGCAAAGCTGAACACAAACAGGTTTATTATTCTTTTAACAAAATTTAATGAATCACAATCAACACCAATACTAAGGATCTAGAATAAAAATACACTTTAACAATGATTTATGAGACTCCAAATCTATGGTGTTTACAATAACTACACTATTTTTAAACACAATTGTAGGCAATAATATGAACAATTGCAATAAGCCCACAAGATAGTAATATTCAAACCACAATTTTTTTTCTTTTAGATTTAACAGTACTCTTTTCAGGTTTGACAAAACTATAAGCAAATCTGATAAATATTTAGGCATACATCTCAAATCTAATACAAACGAAGTAACCAGATTATTGTAAACTATGTATATAGACTTTCCACTCACCTGAAAGCATCCAAATCTGAATTTGAATAGTCTTTTAGGCCTACAATTCCTAAATTCTTATAGATCTACAGTTACTCCAAAAATGGGACACTTTCAGATTTGTAGATCTGCAAGAAAATAAGGAAAGATGGGAGAAATCTGATGAAGAAGAACCTAAACTCCAATCTATATCTTTTTCCACTTGAATTTGATTAATCTCCTCAAATCTGTGTTATTTATATTTGATTATGTTTGCATATAAATATATTTTGTTTTAGAATTTGTTTAAGAAGAAAAGACAATGGCAGAGCTTCGCTGCTGCTCTCAGAAATATGTGGAAAAGAATAGGGGCATAACCCTTTATTTATAGGAGTTGAAATGCCTTGAATCGTTAGATTAGTTTAATAAACATCCATCGTCAATTTAATAATTTTTATATTAAAAACCCTAGCCGCCACCTACTGTGTCGACCCAAGTGGTCGACATAGCGGTTAACCACTTCGGGTTGACCTGGAAGGTGACGGTAGGGTAATAAATATTTACCATATATATATATATATGTATTATTCTATTTTCCGTCCGTTTTCATATTTCGTCTGTAACCTTTTCATACGGATTTCGTTCGCGAAATTCCAAACGTGAAAGTTGACCAGAATTCCGTGAGGAATGCAACAGTGCATGTCGTGGTCAAATTCCATCGTTTGCAGAAATTCCTATTTTTGGAAATATAATTAAATAACTAATTTATTTATTGTCAAAATTCCGGGTTGTTACAATTTTCGTATCCTATCTCTTCAACTTCATGAATTTGTATTCCTCTTGCGATATGAAAGAAGGACTCGATAAATGGTTAGCACATGGATGCGATTTCATTTTTAGTATCTTCAGTTTCTCAGGAATTTGTATCCGCTCAGAGGATACGAATTGTAGGCCGTTATGGGATATGAAGGTGCAGCATGGCACGTGATATGAAAACAACATTTCGTATCACGCGTCGAGATATGAATTCGTATGCCAACTAAGGATACAATTCAAAGATTTCGTATCCCTTTGGGGATATGAAGGCATAGGCATGGCACTCCGATTTTGGTGCAAGGCTTGGGATACGAAAAGCTTATTTCATATTCGGTACCCGTGGTTTTTCGTATCCACTCTAAGATATGAAACGGCAACACAAAATGACTCAAACTCTCTAGCTTTCAAGATACAAAATTTTATTTCGTATCATGGGGTACGAAACGAATTTATGACTTGGATATTCTCTAACTCGTGGGATACGAATATAACATTTCGTAACTCCATCAAGGATACGATATGAGGACTTTGGTTTGGCTTTGATGTTTCCAACAGGCAGCGATGGAAATTGGTTAAGTGTTCGGGATACGGTCTGATCTCAAAAGCGGTACCGATCCCATGATACGAAATATGGAGGATACGAAATCTCGTATCCCACTCCTATAAATACCCATTGGCTTGTCTTGTTTTAGGATCTTTTAGCTGTTTTGATCTACACACGAGAAGCTTCTTCCTAGAGCATTTTAACGGTTTCTTTCTTCGCTTCTATGGCTTTGGAAGGCCACTTGGACCTATAAATTGCACTTAGAAGTTATCCCACTACATTTTGGCATTTGAATTAGACCTTGGCTAGTTTTTTGGGCATTGGAGTATACTTGGAGCTTTTTGGACATATAAGGATTGTAATGGCTACTTGGGCCTTGTAGGGAATTGGCTAGAACATAGCCATTCTTCATTCATAACTTTGTAAACTTAAAGTGTTGAAACTTAGATTAATCTTATAATTGTAATAATGACGATGAATAATTACTATGAAGTGGACGTAGCCGTTAGTGCCGAATCACTATAAACTTGTTGTTATTTACATTTCTGCGTCTTGATTGTGTAGGATTTATTGCACAAACCACTTCATCAGGTGTTGGCGTGTGTTGACCAATTCCCCACGTCAACAACTATATACTTGAATGATGGAGTTTCAGTACAACCATGAAACAATGTGTTCAAATTTCTAAACTTAAGAGGCAAGAAGAACTTGAAATTTTTATATCCCTCAGTCGGCGTATTTCAGCAACCATCGTCTTTGTTGATCGCATCACTCAGTAACCCTCGTTGGTTAATCATAAAAGACTGTAAGGATTACAGTAACATTTTAGATTGTCCTATTTGTTTTTCGTATAAATACCCATATATTGTAGCTCATCCATGTGTTGAACTCAATAAAAATATTCTCGTACCAATATCTAACAAGCACAAGACAAGGACCAAGATTGACATAACATCTAACTACGAACACCAACATCCATTCAAAAATCTAGTCCATAGTACTTTTGGTGGAAGAACCATAAGACTTGTTTGCAGATGTTCTGGAAAATAGAAAATAAAATAAAATATAGATGGTCGGGTAGACGCTAAAAAGAGTTCAATTTTTAGATTTAGAGCCCAAAAGCAGAAGTCGATAAAGAAAATACATCAAAAGTGGGAATAAACAGACAATTAAAGCGGTTGCTCTTGATGAAGAAAATGAAAGGGACACACTCGACGTCTACTATTCATTTAAATGGAGTAAATGCGTGGGGTCATTCTAGTCCAGTCGCCCTTCATAATGATTAATTGTCGAACGTAACACAAAAACTGATTAGTTTTTTTGTTTACCGTGACCTAAAAACAATCCCAACAGGGGTGATGAGCTAAAATATGAGCTTACCACCGACTTCAAGATCGCTATGGTGATCATGACAATCATTGAGTTATCCGATATTATTAATGTCAGATAACTTATGTGATTGCTTTTAATTATTCTTTAAGCGTACTGAAATATAACTGTGCATATTTATCCGACATTATAAATCCAGGATAAATTAATTTAATATTGGAGGTGAGTCACTTCTAGTCAGTATACAAAATAATATTTAATTATGATAATCGATCTTATGTGTTGCGAATCGAATCGTTCTAAAAACATCCTAACATATAAGTCAATCAGTTGATTCAATAAATATTACTTTTTATTGATATAAATTGATTCACCTAAGTATGTACAAGCAAATTTCAACCAATATGATTATCTGACCGTTGGGAGCGTGCTCAACTCACTTTGATACTTGCTCCGAAACAGAAGCGACCAAACATTAGCACAAAACAAGCAACACAGGAATATAGCTATACAGCTCATTAATTGGGCTTCTCTCTCCTGTAAACGCACGAATAAAGAAGACGTTCGTACTACTAAAATCCACTTTAGTCCTCCCTGTCTTCCATTCCCACTGCTTTACCTCCCATTCCCAAAGAATCACTCGGATTGAAAAACCCAAACCCTAGTTTTCCAACTTCATTCTGTAATGGACCGCTTTGCCAAACCGTTCCTTATCCTACTCTTGCTCACTTCGTACGTCACCCTTTCACATTCCAAATCCACAATCGAACCATGCTCCGGCTCCGACACGTGTCCTGCCTTGATAAACTACTCCCTCTACGCCGACCTCAAGGTCTCGGAGCTCGGCGCGCTGTTCCAAGTCGATCCCGTTTCCATTCTTTCATCCAACTCCATTGATGTTTCCATCCCTGACGTTGCCAACCGCATTCTTCCTTCCGGGCTTTCTCTCAACATACCCGTTCGTTGCTCTTGCTATAATGGCATTAGACGCTCTGTCTCGACTACGTATACCGCTCGTCCTTCTGACTCACTTGCTTCTATTTCCGGGTCGATATTCTCTGGGCTGACCACTCCGGATCAGATTAGGGATGCCAATAATGACGAGGTTGGGAATTTGGATCAGGATGATACTGTTGGCGTCGGTACTAAGTATGTGTAATTGTTTATAATTACTTGAATATTTTGATATAAAAGTAATGTTTAATTGTGTTATGCAATGATAGGTTGGTGGTTCCATTACCTTGTACATGCTTTAATAACACAGACAATCTCTTGCCTGCTATTTATTTGTCGTATTTGGTGGAGAAAGGGGATACGGTGCCCGGGATTGCGAGGAGGTATATGACTACTGTTACTGATGTAATGAATGTGAATGCAATGGGGAGTGATGCAATTAAGGAGGGAGATATTCTTGCTATCCCTCTTCCAGGTTAGACAATGTTCATGAATTTCAGTTTTGTAGACCCACTTACATTTTAATGCTCTTAACTGAGAAGAAATTAATAATGCATGCATTTGAAGTGGCTGTAATGGCAATTTCTTTTATTTTATGGCAACTCGAATGATTGTTAGCCCAGTCAAGACCTTACTTGCATTAACAACGAATTTAGCGCTCAAACTATCGACATATATGGATGACGACACGTACTTATTTGGGTGATCTGTTTGACTAGAAGGACTATTAACAGGATGACAACTAGTACCCCAACTATCCACCACAAGATTTTATTTAAATAATAGTATGACATGGACAAAAGATTAGTGTCATTGAACCTTCTTCCTATATATACTCAAACGCGTGTGCACACCGGTTAGCATGTATATAAATTACATACCGTGTCATTAATTAGATTTTAAGTGCCTATCGATTTTAGAAAGATTACAATTTTCATGACTTAAAGCCCGTATAAGGGTATATCTAATCTTGCATAGTTGCCAATGATTATAGTCGTTCAAGCCACTCTTAGTCATGGAGCATTCAATTAGCCTAGTTTTGGAACGACTAATGTGGAAAAAATTGCATACACTTTTGAATAGGCTAATGCGTGGATGTAAAAGATGTTTTCCCTTTTGTTTTCTATCATATTGAAAGAACATCTGAAGTGAAGCTATTAAGCAACCTATTAATGGTTACAAAAGCCTTTATTGTAGCCTCGCAACGTTCATGGATCACTCTTTCCGTCACCACAACCAAACTCTCTACTCAACTCATCGCTTAATTGCTTTTGTCTACATCACCCTTCTATGGTTTATCCACTAAAAGGTTTTGCATATATTTCCTAGAAAATTTGATAAACAAAGGTTGAATCATATGATATGAGTTCATACTAGTATACATTAAATGAACAAAAACGATTGAATCATATGATACATAGTTAAATTTTTTGAATAAGTTAATCACTAGTATAATAACTTACTTATTACTATTATCATTTTAATAAACAACGGAAATGGAAGTTCTTTTACTTTAATATTTATTAGCAATTGTGATATAATTATAATGTTATGGTTGGAATGTGAACCTCCAAGATTACCTTATATTCAAATGAGAGGTTAAAGATTGAACCTTGCCTAAAGCAAAAATTAACATTTAGTTTGAGATAATTTCGTATATATAAACAAATTCAATTGTTCGAATCTAAATCTTAACAGAAGTTTGTATTCTTTTGTTTATATTTTTCAATTTTTATCAGTACTATGTATAAAAGTAGATTTTGATAATTTCATAGCTTATATAAGGCTATTTTCATACATGTGTGTTGCACATGCCAAATGATCTTGTATTATTATCATAGCTAGTTGGGTTTTAAATGACTGAAGTAAAGCTGGTATCACACATCTCTTGTGAAAGTTCACTTTAGTTTATAGAGGAATACAATGAAAAAGATTCTAATGATGCACACTAAAACAAAGATGCCATCTTTTTAAAATTGCAGTGTCCTTTCAAATACTTACCAACAAACTAAATTCTGTATGACGTAAGCATGTTTAACAAAATTAAGGATAAATTAGTGTATGTACAAGAAATTTTCTGAGTTAACAAATACATAAAAATCACATATCCATACGGTAAGTTCAATTTAGCGGCATATATGGATGCCCGCTCCCCAATTTTATAAGTTGTGTACATAATTAAGAAAATGGTGATTTTCTTCTTACATAATATTCCTTTGACATCTTTGAGAAACAATTTTTTTTATTAATAATGCAGGAAAAGTAGTGCATGTGACTATATTGGAACATTGCCGTAACTCATTTAAGCGAGAAAAGCGTTATTGTATGCCAAAAAGGAAAGATGTTGATTGTTAAAATGTTAAGCCATAACCTCATACATGCATAAATTATTAAGAGATCGTGGTTTGTTTAAATGGATTAATTCACCACTTTGTCAAAGGGACATTCAATGTATTCAAAATGCGTCTTGAAATGCAGTTTGGATCGAAGATTGCAAGTGGAAATCAAAAAAGGAAGTTGCAAGCGAAATTGAAGGAAAAACGAGTGTAAAATATTAAAGTAACCGTATCATCTATTTAACATCCTATTATATAAGTTATTTTATATTTTTTTTTTTACCAATGTTTGAGTTTTCAATTGAAATGTCTACCATCTTAATTTGGTTTCAGTTGAAGTTGGGACGAAACTAAGTTCGAAATTCATTTTAGTAGAGAAGTACATTAAATGTTGTATTATAGAACATTTATCAAGGTTTTGAGTTTTTTGTTGAAACCTTAATACCATCTTGGTTTGATTTTGGTTGGACTTAGGATGAAGAACTCGAGTTCAAAATTCCTTTCAATTAAAGATATGTTAAAATAAACAATAATAATGTATTATTGATAACAATACTGATAATTTAAACATAGAACTTATTTGGTTGTTTTAACCGATTGAACACAAGACCTTTAGGACCGCAATATGGAGATATTACCACATAAGTTGGTAATTATTAGACTTTGATCATAAAATCAACATGGAATTATAAAAAAGAAAATAATAAATCATCATAGCTATGAAAGATGCATCAAGGCGCAAGGTGCGTGCAATGCGACGTTTGCACCATTCTTTCCTGCACAAATGGAAATGCCAAGCTAATATTGCATTTTTTGGGTTATTTTTGCTTCTATATCTATTTCTTTTCTCAATCCAAATTGCATTTAATGTTGAAAATAAGTTTGTATATATTAGATAATGATAATAACGTAGAGAAACAAAAGCCGAAGACGCTAGATATTCAAGTAGAAAAACATTCATGTCGAGAGGTTTTCAACATCTGTTTCAGTTCCTTCACATTTTCACAAAGAAGGAAAAACTTTAAATAAGACATACGAGAAATATGTTAAATCTTATGAATCTGAGGACGTAAATATTGATTTGGAAAATATAATTGTTGAATAAAATTCAAAAATTTAATTTATTAGTAATATGTATTGGAATTGGGTCAGCCTGCAACAACGACAATTATGAATGAATTTCATAAAATTTGCCTTATTGAATTTTTATTAGACCTATGAAGTCTAATTTATTTGAATCATTTTTAAATTTATTTTTAAATAAAATCTTATATTTTATTTAAATTCAAATATTTCGTAATATGACATTGATTTGATTTTAGTTTATATGCATATAACATATACATGTACGTGTGTAGCAAAATAATATATGAAGGGTATAATGTATTTGTATATAGATCATGGTTCAAGGTATCGGACGGTACCCCGAAATTTCGGGGGTACCGTACCGGACCTCAACGAGTCGAAATTAGGGCACAAATTCGGTATCGGCCTGCTTCAGCCCAAAAAAAAAGAGAGAGAGAGAGTAATCGTCAGAACCGTATAACAAGGAAGAAGTCGTGCGTAGAGAAGCGATTGAAAAAAAAAAGTGGAATCAATTGACAAAGTAGAGAACGATGCCTTGAATTTCTCCCAAAAGCTTTCAAAGAAGGGAAGAGGAAGCTGTGCGGAAATCCTTAAGCTGCAAAGGCGATTAATCGAACAACGATGAAGTTTTTTCTTTTTTCTTTTTTCCCTTTCCCCCCTTTTTACCTGTCTCGATTTGATTTGCGCTTTTTTATTTGATGTCAAATGCCCTAAAGTTTATGTTTGACTCGGAATGTGACTAGGTAATGTAATAATGTATCAACCGACAGCAAACTGGACTGCCTTTTGGGCTTTAATTATTTTATTATGTATGTGGGTCTTTTTTCCTCCAGTAAATAGCGGTAAGAAACACTATTGCAAATTTGAGTGGGCTGGTAGGCAATGAATTTTTAGTTACATTTTTAGTTATTGTTGTTGCAAATTTAGTAATAAACGACAAAAGAAAGAAACCTGAACCGAAACCGAAACTTCCGAAATTTACGAAATCATCCGAAACTCACAAAAATTCAAATGACCGAACCGAGTTCGAAACCGAGTTCTTGAACCCTGATATAGATGCTGAGATTTACATTGCAAATGATACATTAGCTAATTTTGTACATATCGTATGTTGTCCAAATATGTTTATATATAAGTATTATAATACATTTATGTGTATATATTTGTATATCTTTACTAATAATCGGAATAGGTTTGGTGTCACACTTTTTTGATGTACACGCAAACTACCGAAAATGTCCTTTATTCAAAATTATGTCCTACATTACCTCTTTGCTGAATCAAAATTAATTGCTCTATTTCCGAAAACAGTCAATTCCTTAAAATTCTCATAATCATTCCTATAATATTAATTTCTCTATTTTCAGAAATAGTCAATTCCTTAAAATTCTCATATTTATTCTTATAATACTAATTGCTCTATTTCTAGAAACAGTCAATTTCTTAAAATTCTCATATTCATTTCTATCTTTATTAATAGTTCAAGATATCATCTTAAATTTTGCAACTTGACGGTTTCTTATTTTTAAATGCTCCTACAGTAGATAATGGATTATATAGCGAATTTGCGGAATTTTTATTTTTGAAATTTTGTGCAATTATTTTTACTTATTATCATATAAACATATATTAAACAGTCAAAATTAATTGCCACGCTTATCAAGTTAGACATATATGCTTAAAATAATTTAAAGCATATATTAAAAACAATTTTGTTAGAAATCCAAATGTTTATATGCGCTTCGAGCGTGGTCTTGGCATACTTTATGTTTATATGACCACACGCTTTATGATAAGCATATATTTATTTATTATGATAAACATATATGCGTGGTCATATAAACGTGAAATCCAAATTGTTTATAGTTTGAGAATGTTTATATATGCGTTTATATATATGTTTATATGCGTGGCATATATATTTTTATCAATTGCGCAAATCATACATGCGTAGTGGAGGAAAAAGGAGATATATGCGTTTCCATATAAATGTTAATCATATATGCGTATTTCCAGAAAAGTCAATTCCTTAAAATTCTCATACTCATTCCTTTACTTCGTAGGCTAAATCAGTTTTTTTAAATGTATACCAAAGGATGATAATATGAGTTAATTATTGGTGGAGAGGGTGCAAATTAATTTTTATACATGCCTTTACTTCGTAGGCCAAACCAATTTTTTATTGTATACCTTTACATTTGTTTTATAATTTTTTTAATATTATTAGACTGCTTATACCTGCATCTGTTCCACTCCTTTAGTCTGCTTTTAATTATTTTGAGCATATGCCCCACTTGGTAAAAATTGCATCCTTCCATCTATTCATGCATTTCCATATTTATTGCATTATGCTTATTATTGGCATAGCGGAAAGACTCTCTTTTCTTTAATTTTTTGCCTTTTTCAATCAAAGAAATATGCCATGGATTATGCTTATCTATAGAAGTATTTAAAATATTGGCTTTGATATTTTAAAAATAATAATCCACGCGCGAAGCGCGTGCCGTGACGTTCGTATATCATAAAGTGTTTTAAAACATTGGAATAAATTAATGATATGTAGGTTTACTTATGTATATTTATATTCATATGTATACACATACATACATATAATCCGTAATATATATAATATGTAAATTAGTGAACACATATGTAAATTTATTTAAAAATAAATATAACTAATTTAAATGCAATTAAATATTTCATAATATATATAAGTATATTTTTATAAATATAAATATAATGGTGCAAGCAATTTCCTGGTTTAATATATGTTTACATAAATACGAATTAAGTTAACATACATGTACATAATGATTTAAAATTTTATTCCGCTTCAAAACTAACATAAGTTTATAGAAAATAATAATTTAATATTTTATTGTATATTATTAATGATTTAAATAATGGTTTTGGTTATAATTAAGTAATATAAAATATTCGAATGAGAAAAAAATTTAGTTTTTAAAATTTACGAAAATGAAGGATCACAATGCACATGTCACAACTTTTTTTCGATTTTCTTGGCTTAAATTGTTATTTTTAATAATTGAAATATATTTCGGCCGAAAACTTAAATTAATTATTAAAAATATGAAATTTTCATAATTTTAGAAAGCTTATTCCATGATGTGTTAATTAAAAAAATATAAAATTGAAATTTTGAATTATTAACTATTTCATGTATAATAAATAATTTATATAACCATTAATAATTAGTATTAATATATATATAAATTATTTTTGATTATGGGTTTCTTAACAAGTATAGATAAATATATAAAGAATAAATCAATTTTATATATTATGTAGATATATATGTAGTATATAAACAGAGTTTTTTTATATGCATCCACAATCAATACACACACGCACGCACATATATATATAGTTATATAGTTATAAACCTTTTGTATCATGCACATAACCAATCTATTTGTGACAATTGCATTTACCTAAGAATATTTCACATTACTAAACATCCAACAATAATAAATATACACATGGTTTCAACTATATACAATTTATATATTGCGAAATATGATATAATATAAGTAATATGACGTGAAAGCTAACCATTAATGATGTCTTTTAGTCTCCGCAGAAGCAATAAATTTCATTCTTTATGTGTCTCCTAGTGCGTTAGATTGCAAGTTTGAAATCGATGACCTTCTTCGAATAGTATTTGATTTAACTTGAACTTATTTGAGATTTTAGGAGTTAACTAGAGGATAAATTTTGACTAGTAATCAGTAAAATATGGTGATCAAAAAGTGTATATATGGTTTGGAAATCCATATATAATGGTTGCATAAGAAAAACTAGGTAGGTCAAACATACCTCTTCTCACTTAATCTCAATCATTTATCTCCAATCGTATGTTCTAGCAGTCTCTAGACCTTGCCAAAACTGAAATTTGCAGTCCTAGTGATGGGCTTCAACCCATTTAAGCTCAAGCCAAAATATTATGCAAATAAATCTTATTTAATCGTTTGTCGACATCATATGTCTATCGATACATTTATAAATATGTATATATATAACATTATCTAATTCTCAATCTCAAATCATATTTAAATATTATAATCAATGTCTTGTAGGTATTAATTATTGTAAAAGGTGGATACCCAGTGCCAAAGGCTCCTGTACTCAAGCGTGAGGACTTCCCAGATCAGTCTTCCGTTCTGGTACTATTCTCACGACTTTCCGGGCTCTTGGGTTATTAGTTAGTGCGTACAGTCTTTCCTTCACATTATGTGAAGAGGGTCCCGTATTCGAATGTTAATGTTCACACATCACTTAGAATGTAGCGTGATATGATGACTAAATTTATCGTTTAATCAATCTTGGTCAAATATCATTTTAATTTAATAAGCATTACCGGTTTGTGATATTTATATACATCAATTCTCTTCGTCTAAACTATATTAAATTTGAACTAATTGAATTTGGTAATTGTAAAAATTCCAATATCGTCTATATACAACTCTATAGTCATAATGCAGAACTATTGGTTCAATAATAACAATTATTATTAACGAAGTGTTTTAACCCGAGACTTTGACTTTGAGCTGACGGTGATATTAATCTCATATAACTAAGGAAACCGATACTCGCTTGGATAGTGCTTCACTTCTATTACTTCTACTAGACCAAGCTATAGTAACATAATGGATGCCATGCAATGATACTCGCTTGGATAGTGCTTCACTTCTATTACTTCTACTAGACCTAGCTATAGTCACTTAATGGATGTCATGCAATGATTTGACTATAATCAATGAAGAGCTTTTATATTGAAAATCAATATTACTCTCAAGTCGAGAGAACCGTGTAAATCGGTCACATTGATATTTTCTGTTTTATCCAATAATTATTAGTACGTAACATCCATGTGCTCCCATCAGTCACCAGTAATACATTGCCTAACATTTGGAGAACGTTGCGTACTCTAATATCAGTAAATACATAGATATCCAGTCTTAAATATATTTTGATTAGAAACATTTAAATGCTATATTCATATTCATTGTGATAAATACTCATGGAATATTCATTTAAAATGGTATATACAAAGCTACCAATATTGGAAACCTACCCCCTTTTGCTGGAGAGTTGGGAACCTTTGCCAACTCCACTAGAGTTGCGGGTTATTTTTTGTTGTTGTGACTTAATGAAATCAAGCTGCTATCCTTTTTTTTAGTTTTTCTCAAATGCAACTCTTTTAAATGAAGGACAACAGACTTGTTGAAATTATAGTTACTTATGGATTTCGTTACAGTAATAATTTGGGAATGTTGTTATGTTAACACTTAGATTTATTTATTTGATTATGTTACATTTAAGGGATGATGATATATTTAGATTTATAACATATAAGTCAAGGACCTCTAGCTCAAGTGGTTAGATGTATGATGCTTTAGATAATGGTGCTAGAGGTCATGAGTACGACCTCTGATACATTATAAATACGAGCGTTACAAGAATAATTTAGGAATATTGTTAATTTAACACTTATATTTATTTATTGTTACATTTAAGGGATGATGATATATTTAGATTTATAATATATAAGTCAAGGACCTCCATCTCAAGTGGTTAGATGTTGTGATGCTTTAGACAATGGTGCTAGAGGTCATAAGTATGAGCCTCTGATACATTATAAATAATGAGCGTTACAACACGCGCTTTCCACGTGATTATATTACACTTTTTGTGTATGAGTTGTGTTTTTAGAAACTACATATTTAGAAACTACATATGCTTAATACATTCAAGAGAAAATGATTTGCATGAATTTGTACTTATTTCGTTCTTGTTGAAATCATGTGTTGTTAACTTGAATATTTATTTCTAAATTCTTAATTGCAGTATCTAATTATTTTTGTTACTTTTAATATTTATTTGTGTTATTGACTTATAAAGAACGATGTTATAAAAAACGTTGATTTAATATATCATATTTTTAAGTGATTTTAAGATTTATTAATATTTGTAGAAATGCATTTCAAATATGTAAAAATGATTCAGTTCTAAACCCTATTTTTAAATGACATACAATGATAAAGATATTCAAGAGCAATTTTGAAAGTTTGCGGTTGGACTAATTTTTTTTTTACATGCAAGCCACATATTAGTAAAATTTTTGTAGAAAGGTAGTTCGAATATGTAAAAGTGTTTAATTGTTAAATTCTATTTTTAAGTGATATATAAGGATTAAAATATTCAAAGGCAATTTCGAAAGTCTGTTGTCGGACCAGAAGTTTACACTTTCAAACCACTTATTAATAAATGTGAGTGCTCTGCTTAAGTATCAGTCTTTCTAATAATTTTTTATAACATATAAACTTGCACATGCATTAGACGTACCATGTGCATAATGATGACTGTTATAGTAATGATAACCGCTACTGGTATAAGAAATCTGTTATCATACTTATTGGTAAACCAAGAACGACCATTAGTAAAATGATCGTTGGTATACGTATAAACTGATAGACCGTTGACCAGTGATGGTAAGTTTACCAGTATTATACATTAAATTTTATTGGAAACAAAGTTTGGTATTGGTAAAAAAAAGAAGTATCGTTACTGGTTCGAACTCGATCTATTTATATCAACATCCCAACTTAGTTTAGATGACATAAATAGAAGCATCATCATAAATAATACGACAATTATCTTCCTAAAAGCTAATACACATTCAAAACTGTTTGTGGTTAGAATTAATTTTGAATAGTTAAAAAGCAATATTAATATATAACTTGTAAATTTATTGTTACTAGTTTTGACATTTCATTACTGCTATATTTACATATCAATAGTAAATTTACCGATAGCATTGGTGTATCGATGAATCTAAATATTAGTTACCAATTACTTGCTATTGGTTTGGTAATAGTAAATTTATTGTTACCAAAATAACCTTATGTTAAACATTGTGCGATTTTGAAGCAAACTGATGGGAGAATTTTTGCATGGATTTGCACAGATTTGAACTTTGAATTCGTGTGTGCGCACATGCATGTGTTGAAACATTTGAAATGGAAATAATTAAATTGTTTTTTGGCCATTATTTATATTGAAGTAATTTATATCAAAGCTGCAACTAATTTTCAAAAGTTTTACGGAATAATGGCATGACTTTTGATTGACATGTCCTGTAGGGTTTTAAACTTCTTTCATCTCGTCCTATATCTCCTTATACACTCGCGCGCGCGCGCACACACACACATATATATAGCACCTGGACAAGACCCAGCTTCAAATATAATTTGTAGTCTATTTTACACTCTTCACATCCGAGGTACTAATGTAACATACCGACTTTTCCTTACCCTTTGAGCTAACATCTAACACCCATGTCAACTCAATTGCACAGAAAAGCAGATAGTTAAGAGAAAGAAATTAAAGGGTGAGAGAAGATTGAAAGAAATATTAGAATAGAAGAATAAGAAGATCAGAGTCTCACAACGGATGGACAAAATATAATATTATCAAAATGTTTATTCAAAAGAACTGTATATATATTACAATATCAAAGTACATATATCTCCATATAACACACACAACGGAATAAACTAATACCAGTAAATATAGGTATACGTCTCGACTCCAGCTCCTTTTCTAAAGCTCCAAGTGATACCTAACCTGGAAATATACTCGGTCCGAACCGAGCACATTTGAAGCAAAGCAAAATTCAATCGGATCAGTTTGGAATACTTTCAGTGATAAATTCATATGGCAAACAACTTGCATAATTTTAGAAATCCTTCATGAAAGAAAATGATAATGGCAAGACCAACCCATAACCGCTTCGTCCATGTTTCACTGAACCCCATAAGACCACCTCCGTTCTTCACATCAGCTCGAGCCCGACCATGCCACCACTCCAACGTTGAACTCCGCGCCAGCCTCCACCATGCTAGAACTCCACCGAAACTACAACACCACTGCTCCCAATTCAACCCGCTTCTACTCACCGCCTACTGCTGCTTCTGTCCGATGCCGGAGGTCGGCCGACCCTCTGCTGCACCTCACCCATCACCCAGTTGCCACGCAAAACATTTTCTTTTTCGTATATGTCTTTTATTAATAACTTACGAAAGGCCACTCAGCCCATACAAATTTCTGCACCCGCCCTCGTCCCACTGTCTCTTCTCTTCTTTTACTACATTAAATAGCCATGCATTCCACAACCAAGTCCTTACCAGTCCGCTCATGCGACATTTGCTCCGCTTGACCTCAACTGGAACCAATCGGAACCTCCTCCTCACAAGGTGCTGCCATCACTGCTCTTCACAATCGCAGTTTCCCGGTTCAGCACTGCGTGTCCCTTCTGCAACGTTGATTGTACAAATAATTAATTTTTCTTAATACAAATAATTAGTTTACTATTTAAATTAAACTAATTAAATTCCTAATTATATATATTGTTAGCCCTTAATTACATCTGACTTACCATATGTGAGGCCGACTTTCACTGTTTTCCTTTATGCTGTGACACAAACCTTATCTGTTCCTACATCCAGTATTCGAACCCCTGTCGACATCGAAAATCACCGTCACGCCTCACCATAGTTGATCGGAACGCCATTGGGGACCGACATACATTGCGCCTTGCTGACCTCGTCCAACGTCTTAAGTACGGCCTGTCCTAGTATCTCCGTCCACCACCGTGAAGTAAACTCCATTGCCACCGTTAGCTGGACAATCCTCGCCGATCCCAACATAATCACAGTTGAACAAATTTCAGAATAGCTGAAGGGTTGAGGAGATAAATCAAAGGGAGGAGAGGAAATCTCTGGTCGTTCGTTTGTATATGTGGGGCGGCATTATTCTGCTGTATTTAGAAAGAAGATTGGCAACGTTTGTTACAGGAAGGAAGGGGCTTTCGAAGTAAGAATGAGAAGTTTTGTTTAGGGCTTAGGGATTTACTGGGATGTTTATATAGATGAAGTATATAATATTTTATTTTTGATTTGACTAAAGATTTTTATTGACATGACCATCAATTTTTATTCATGTCTATCGCCATTTCTAAACGTTGTTTATTGATTCCTGTGGTCACACACGAACTCCGTTTGTGATGAAAATGGATGTCATCGTATAATTTGACGTTATGGTCATAACAAAACTTGTTTCGTCGAATTCTGAATCTGCTTGCTCAACTGGTGCTCGTTCGAATCCAAATGATCGATTTGTTTGTATTTAATTTTGCTACGCTCACAAAGTAACTTCAATTTGCGTGAAGCTTAAAATCTAGCAATAATTAGCTATTATGGTTTTAATAAAATTTGTTTCGTTGAAAACGGAGGTCATTTGAATAAAGTCTCTTTTTAAGGGTCCAATTTAAATTAAAATAAATTAATTTAAAAATAGCTCAATATAATAATATTAAAATATTATTATTGGCCATACTCGGGCAGAATTTCATATAATTTCAATATAAAATACTCCGGGTTGAATTACAAGCCAAATCGATGTAAAATAAAATAAAAACCCTTTTATTTTGTATAAATAAAAGTTATCATTTATAAACGAATTCCATAGCGACTATTTGAAAATTTGATTTGGACATAAAACAAAATCTACAATATGAAAACTCGATTTTTCTCTTCTATTAGAAAATATTATCCAATAGATTTGGACATTTCTTGTTTCAAAGAAATATGACTTATATTGGATCATATACAACCAATTAAAGTTCGTTTTATAATTAAATTATAAATTAGACGTTCAGACGTCGTTTAATAAACGAAATCGTCAATATAATTCAAAACTAAACAATATTACAAAAAATTAAATTGCCAGCTCACATTATATTGCAAATCCAACAAATCCCGACCATTTTAGAATTTAAATTATTATTATATTATTTATATTAATAAAATATTCAAAATTATTGAATTCAAGCTAATTAAATTCTAAATCAACAATTAAAACCATTTTAAAATATTAGATTAAATGATTAAAAATATGGGCCATTACAACTAACTTGAGGTATGGACCGAGATCACTGTTATTACGGTGTTCAACTAGTCGTCGACTAGTCGATTAGTGAATGGAAGAGTCGACTTGCCATTAGTGGAGATTGAACTCAAATCACGAAGTCTCGAACTCAAACCCTAACTCGAAGTCGAACCTTAAACCTTAACTGGAAGTCGAACCCTAAACTCGAACTCGAAACCCTAAGTTGAATCCTAACTCGAACCCTAACTCGAAGTCAAACCCGAACTTGCCATTAATTGCAGATGGCAGCAGAAGTATTAATTGTCGTTTAATATTAATATGTATTAACCGCCGTTTATTATCAACTGCAGATTGCAACAGATCCTTCTATCGAAACAAAATCTATATGATAATATGTATAGTATATATATTTATTTGTTCATACACTGCAATTGTGTGTGTGTGTGTGTGTGTGTGTGTATACATATATATATTCATTTTGTTATCGACTAGTCCGACTAGTCGGTTGGTTGAACTTCTATCAACTCGACTCGACTCTTCACATCCGAGGTACTAACCTGAGGTATGGATCGAGAGATATCAGTTCGAGATCGCATTTAAAATTCAAGTCCTCAAACCTTGGGATCAAGTCCCACTGACATCAATTAACTAATATTCAAAAATTATATTAAGATTTCAATATCATGCAAAACCAATGGATATTTTTATCCCATGGTGCAAAAACTACTTCATACATGATTTCACTCAGGTTCTTTAACATAACCGAACTAATTGATATCCTGCTGCATATGCAATTTTTGCCTTGAGTTTGGAAATACTTCAGAAAATTAAAATATTCAAATTATCCACAAGGTTCCAAATGGCATTTTAATCGATAAATTGACAACCTTGGATAAGCTTAATAGAGAAAACATCAGCAAAATTGGAAGTGATATCTGAAAGCTAGGTATTAGCCAATTCAAAATCAGTGACCACCTACAAATGTGCTTCATTGATTCTTATTTCTTAGTTGTTGCTATCCAAATGGACAACTTGCTGATGACATCAAATATTACAAACATTAAATGCACGATATATAACCCTATTTATAATATTGCAACGTATGAAACAAATAACCAAATCGCATCTAAAAGAGTCCACTTGTCTAATGAGACTGCATCCACCAAAATCTCACTTTGGGAAAATAAACATAGCACTTAAATGTTGTTATCAAAAGCCTTAAATTCTTATGATTCAATCCTGTGTTAGATTGGATCTCTCTCTTTACAGTTCGATTTACATCCCGGTTCAAACTTTGTTAAGACAACAGTTCAGAAATTTATTATATCCTTATTTATATATTTAAGATACTTACTTGGATCCGCAATTCCAATTCTGATATTTATAAACAAAATAAAAGTGTAATAAGTGAGAATCTTGAGTTTTAGGTTCAGATGTAAAAGCTGTAACATCAAATTCAGTATAAAAACATGTACAAGAGTTTAAAATATGCATCGTTCAAATGTATGCTTTACGATTTAGATCCCATTTGATATAAAATCTAAACTTTACAATTTAGATCCCATTTTGATAACCTTTAACAAAACATACACTCATCTACCTCGATGTTCATATTTTGATTCTTTTTCCGTGTTCTGTTTGTGTAAGAAAAATATTTGATATTATAATACATGCATGACTGCAGTTAATACTTATAATGATAGTGGGAGGAGATGGTTAACGAAGAAGAATGAAAGATGATACATCGTTAATTCAACTGTATAGCCTGAAGAATCAGCATTAAAAGGTGTTGAAAAGTAAACATGACTGTAGTTCCCATTTGTCGGGGGTATCTAGTATAGAATGAATGTGCCATTTGCAACTTACAGAGATGACTGTATGATTGTCTTTCAATAGTTCCAGGACTAACAGAGATAAGTGTATGATTCCTTTGTCTTTCTATATCATACAGGTACTATGTAGTGAAAGTAACAACACAGAATATTGCGTAACAACCATATGGGTACGAGTATGAAATATTTGTGAATCTGGCAATTTCCTACCCAGCCTTTTATTGCCAGAAATATCAAATCATTCATCAACTTCTTAAAATTATTTAAATTAGCATATCCATCAACCTCCTCCTCTCTTTCATATTTTTCTTTTTCTTTTTTTGTTTCCTCCCTATGTTTTTTTGTGTGTGTGTGTGTGTGTGTGGGGGGGGGGGGGGGGGTGATGGGAAATCACATAATCTGTTTGGAAGGCGCGGGTTGATGCCTAAGCCAAAAAACTAGCATTTGGAATTCAACACTTTTTATATAAAAGCGTGGGAATGCAAATAAAATATGTTCAGCTTTTAAACTGTCATGACTTGCGAACATGTAATATCATTCCTAAGCCTTGCCTCACTCACAGCCTCTAGCGCCTTGACACTTCTGTTTGACATTTGAAAACAGTGGGATCTAATCTTTATAGTGTAGCAATCGATGAAAAACGAATAAATATAAAAGCGGTATAAGATGAGTTAATCATATGCATATCCCCATGCAAGCGTATTGGGACATGTATAGTATGAGTCCATTTAGTTCAATAGAAGAAACTCATTTCATATGATATTTTCATGGTTCAAACATTGTTAGAGAAAACCACTGTATTAAGATTTTTTTTATTTAATGAGTTGTTAGAGCTAGAAGATGGAAAAGAGATGGATGAGAGGAGAAAAAGAAGTAGATGAGCATTGGTGATGATTGAAAGTGACATGCATGTTGTTCTGCAGTTATGCTAAGATATGTTAATGTAGACTACGTTTTGGTGTGCTGCACCTCCAACTGTTTAATATGCAGCACTGTCAACTAGATGAGCATATAAGATCAGCTTCACTTCTAAATATAGTAGCTCACTTATTCAAACCAAATTTGAATTGTGATAGTTCATCCGAATCTTTGTTAGGACAATGCATAGGTTCACCCATCAAAAATTTACAAGTGAATATTTGTTAGCTCACTTATTATATAGATTTAGAAAAATGATAATTATATTAAGTTCAATCATTTCAACAACATTAAAACCTACTTATCCATCTAAACATTTTCTTTCCCATCATTTTTTCTAATGTATGTTTTCCTTTGCTTCCTTACAGCATGCGCATCAAAATTTCCGAATTATGCTTCAGATTTTGGTCTGGTTGTTGCAAACGGAAGTTATGCAATCACTGCCGATCATTGTGTCCAATGCAGTTGCGGGCCTGGAAATCTTAATTTGTACTGCACTCCAGCTTCTCTGTCCGTGTCATGTTCTAGCATGCAGTGCAAAAATAGCAATTTGATGCTTGGAAATGTTACTTCACAGGCCACAAGTGGTGGTTGCAATGTCACTTCTTGTTCTTACAATGGCTTTGTTAATGGAACAATAGCTACAATGTGGGTATCTCATTGTAAATTTTTTTCTTCCTCCTGCACTTCACACCTAGTTAGTTGATGATCCATATATTTTTCTATCTTGTAGGTTATCTACATTCCTTCAACCTCAATGTCCTGGTGAGTAACCCGCCTTTATATATATATATACATATATATATATATACATATATATATATATATATATATATATATATTTGTTTTGTTTTGTTTTGTTTGGAGTAATATTTACCCGATTTATAATCGTGCGTTGTATACAGGAGTGCATCAATTTCCTGCAGTAATACCACCACCGACCGTAGCAATGCACGAGGCATTAGGTACACCATCTCTGGCGCCATCGCCGGAGCCTGCCCAATCAGGTGGAGCCACATCAGCACCGATGAGGTCCGTGGCTGGAGGTATTTCGCTGCCTGGTGTTTCTCCAGCGAATGGTCCTGCTGGAAGTACCTCTGCAGCAGTTTCTTGTGATGTTGGCTACTTGAATCTTGCAACCTTCTCAACTGTTGTGTGTCTGCTCTATTTTTTGTGTGTGTAAGCTGTCAATTTCGGTTCTGTTGTATTTATTGTTTACTGTATCATCTGGGTTTTGGTAGGCTCGGTTGTTGCATTGAACGCATTTATTGAAGATTGTTATTTTAGGTAGAGCATTCTTCTTGTCAAATTGCTAACGTTATGTTTAATCTTGTCACCCCGATGAGTAGCGGGGCTGGCGGGCTGCTTTATTATATAATGCAGTTGAATCACCTTGAAAGTTTCACCAAAGTCAGATAATTTGTTTTTCTTTTATGGGTGTATTTCGTCTTTACCCCCCTTCGTTTGCTTTTGAGTTTAGGATAAACCATGTTAATATATTTTGATATAGGGATGAAAGAATGGTTGGTTTATTTGAAATAAGTCAAAAATGCTAAAAATTGAAGTAACTATTTAAGGAATATAAATCAAATCAAATTAATATTTTTTAAAATAGAAATTAACCGAATGATATTATTTAGTTTGATTGGGTTGGTATTTGATAGATCTTAAAATGAGATAGATTTCATAGTTGTTGATATAGTATAAAATTAAAATAACTTTAGTTTATATGATAGCAAATATTTTGAAAGGCGAAATATTCTTCTAAAAGTATTTGTTAATATCAAAAACGACATTAACATCCCTTATGATTGAAAACATAAGCTTTTGTAGGTAATAACCGGTCTTTTGGTCCGGTTACCAAAAGTACTCAAGACACGCTCGATTCAACTCATCGCGTGAAGACAGGGCCAAGGACGAAGCTTAGGAAGTGCAGGAGGAAGATCGAAGAGAGATCGCGCCAATGAGCCTCGACCACATCCCTCAAGAAACATACTTCGCACCAAGCCAGGTGCGAAATTTCGTGCCAGGTAGGTGCGAAATTCCGCACTTAGGCTTGTAAAACGGACGGACCGGACCACAATGAAATGTCCGAACTCGGACCGAACTATAAATCGGACGGACGATTGTCCGACTCGTTAACATGCGGACAACAACTGTTATGTACGGACTCGGTCTACTAAAAATTTACAAGGACCGTGTCCGGCCCGTTAAACAGATTCGGGCGGACCCGGACGGATTCAGACAGTACGAATTAAGCTTACACATAACTGGTTCAGTAAATACTATAGATTCTGAATTCTGCATACGCATAAAAGCTTACAACTTGAATCAGCTTACACATAACTGATTCAGTAAACACTAGAGATTCTGAATTCTGCATATGCATAAAATCTTACAACTTGAATCAAATGAGCAAATTAGGTAATGAACATCACGTCACTCAAAAATTCGGATGAACATCATATCAATCAAACAAAACTGCACATGAGCATCAGCATAATGATCTTTTATTGCATCTGTAATATGTATAACAAAAAATGGCAACAATAACAGAAAAGTGCAGAAATACTAAAAAAAAAAACTTAGGAAAGAAATCGCTCTTTGTCATACCCAAAAGTTGTGACATTAGAGATGAAGCAGCATGAAGAAATAATAACTTCGGAAGGCATTAAACTGTGGCGCTGTGAAGTCGGTAGCCGATTACTGATGGTTTTCGATTTTGGCGGATCTGAGAGGAGGATGAAGCAAATGTTCGAATATGAAGTAGCGGTCACAACACAGCTCGGTCGGGAAGCTTCGACAATTTTTTAGAAGCAAAACAATTTTGACTTTTAGGGATTTGAAGAAATTTGAAATAGCGATTTGGGAATGAAAAAGCATGGAGAAAGTGAGTCATTTATAATAGAAATAAGGAATACTCGAATAGACAGAGGAAAAAATAATACCATATCATTATTATCATGCATGGAACAGTACACGTTCTTCAAAAAATAATACTACGCGTTCTTCATTTATAGTTGTTGGGTGGTCTGTTCACGGACATACTCGGTCCGGACACACAATGTTCGGGCTCGAACCGAAATTTTCGGACGGACAGCTAACGTTGTTCGATTTTAGACCGTTGCTTATCCGGACGAACTAACGGACGAACAAAAATTCGAGTCGGACTCGGTCGAACTCGGTCGGACATCGAACAATATTGTTTGATTTACAGCCTTATCCGCACCTACCAGATGCGAAATTTCGCGCCTGGCAGGTGCGAAAGTTCGCGCCTAGCAGGTGCGAAATTTCGCGCCTCTGTCCAGGTACGAATTTTTAGTGGCCGACAGCTGGAGGCGCGAATTTCCTGCAGATGGTCCCCATTTCTACCTACTCCTACCTAACCCCTACCTAACCATTGCCTATAAATACCCCATGGTCTCACACTTCAAAAAGGTTGGATTCTTGAGCTTGGAAACCTCCATAAAGCTTCATTAATGGCATCTCCTCTTTGAGGAAGAAGAAGGACAAAATTGTTTTTTTCCTTATTTATTCAATATATGATGATTATGACATCATATATCATGAAAAGTGAATGTAATGAGATTTCATGAGATAGTCTCAACCTTGTAATCTTCCAAGTGATTAATAAAATTCCAACGACTCTTCAAAGTGGACGTAGGCCCTCACTGAGGCCGAACCACTATGAATTCCTTGTGTTATTTACTGCTTATGTTCTTGTCTATGCGACCATATTTATAATTCTTAGTAATTGGGAATCTTTGGTGTTTACGATATTTTTTGCCGTCAACATTTGGTGCTTTCACTGTGAGAACTCGGATATTGCGTCTTTCTCGCAGATTACCATCTCGACTTTGCCGAGCTTAAGGTTCCTTGCTTAACCTGCCGTCGAGTCCGCTTACGATGGTAAAAAGTCAAAGAATGCAATGATCGGCTCTTCAGCCGCAACCGAGGCTAGTACATCTCAACAACCTCGACCGGTGGACATCCCGGCCACTAATGAAATTGAACCTCCATTTGCGGACCCCAAAATGCCCGCAACCCAAGCGCAAGTCCGCGCGCTTAGTGAGAAGTATGAAAATACGGCTGTCGAGCTTAACCAAGCACTAAGGAATAACACCGACCTTATGCGGCAACTCCAAGAAAGTCAGCGCGTCGTCGCTCGGCTACAACTAGCTCGAAACAATGCTCGACCTCGACCACCGACATCAGAAACTTCCTCTTCCAAGTCTAGGGGCCCGCACCAAAGAAGGAGGTTTAGTATCATCAACAACGTCGCCGCCCGGACAAACGCCCTCGACAATGACCATGGGAATGGGTATGCCAACGACAACGGCGACCGGACCACGATTACCTATAGCGAGGGCACCCAATATCGGGACCATCCTCACTTAATCATCAATGAAGGACCCGCTCCTACTAACCAACCTCCTCCTCGACAAGACCCAACTGCCGCTCGTCGAGACAATGAACCTATTATTTTGACGGCCCGTGCCTTTCCGGAACCGGATCCGCGTGACCCTGCCCTGCATCATAACGCACACTAGGATCCCGTTATAGATGTCGATGACATGGAAGAAGACGATCCAGACATCCACCTTAGAAGACGCCCTCGCGCCAGAACTCCAGAACCTCGCCAAAACCCATAGGTCTCGATGGTGGACCTCCATCCGACCTATTTTCTTGACATGGTCCGAAGGATCATGAGGGAGATGCGAGGGAATGTGCATGATTCATGGGAAACGCACATTAGGCGCAACCCTTTCACTCGAAAAGTCAATGAAGCTGAATGGCCGCGAAACTTCAGCATGCCGCAGATGCCGCTCTATGACGGCACCACTGACCCTTTTGCTTTCCTGAACCGTTGTGAATGGAAAATGGACTCGAGAAGAGGCGACGATCCTGTCAAGTGCAAATGCTTTCCAGTCTTACTATCGGGACCCGCTCTATTGTGGTTCTCTCGTCTTCCGCTTAACTCCATCAACAACTTTGGCTAATTGGCGACACAGTTAGTCAAGCAGTTCAAGATGCATATCCCAACTCCGAAGAATGCCCTCACCCTTTCCAACCTATACCAAGGGCACTCAGAGTCACTCAAAAGCTACCTTTCCAGATTCAACATCGCCCTCGCCGAGGTCGAGGATCCAGATCTGTGCACCGTACTCTTCCAGCTAGCCAAAGGCGTCCTTCCAACTTTTGAATTTGGGGCATGGATCGAATGAAAACAACCAAAGAGCCTCGATGCTTTCTAGAGAAAGCGGGGTAGTTCTTATGCTAAGAAGAAGCGAGACGAAACCGCATCTCCGAGACCATTCGCCCCAATATCCCTCGAGCGGACACCGCCAATAACCGTCCTAGGGGGCGAGAAGCGGGAGGGCCCTCCAATCCGAACACGAGGGCATGACCACCCAGACAAAGACCAAACATTGGGGGGGCAAGGTGGCCGAAGCAACAATCAGGTCCAGACAGAGCTGAGGAAGCTCGACCCTTACCAAGCCTACGAGACACACACTCCGCTAAACGAAGATCCGGAAACTATCTACCTAGAGGCATGTGACACCTTGCCGTACAAGAAGCCCCGTGTTAGGGAACCAACCAACGCCGAGAAGAACTCGGAGAGGTATTGCCGATATCATGTTATGTATGGGCACAATACGAATGAATGTCGTTGTGACGGCCCGCCCCGCACCAGCCGACATTTCCCATGAAAGTGCGCTGTGCCAATGCCCAACCAGCACGGAACGATCGCCAAAGAAAGGAAAAGTAAGGAATTCTAAGCTAACAAGGAACCTGTAGAATGTCTCACAACGCATGGAATAAAATATAATAATAACATACTTTGACATAAACAGGCAAGACAGTGCATAAGCTGAAAACTAAACATCATAGCAGCGGAAAATCCAAATATAGTTTCTGTTCCACATCATCATTATTACAACTTTTGAAAACTGTCTCTAAAGCAAAGTAAAGGAAAGCTACACTACTAATGCCCAAAGTAGTGACCAGCAGCGACACGGGGAGAATATCCATAAATGTCATACGTGGGAGCCTCCTGCTCGTCTCCGGTACAGCTACTCGTGCATACCACCTAACCTGTCTCTAGTCTGCCCATTTAAGAGCACCCAGAGTAATAAGAAGAGACATTAAACTCTGGGTCAGACAAAAGTCTGATATGAGCGATAAGCAGCAAAACAGAACAATAACAGGTATACTAAACCATACCTGAACCTAGACCTGCAACCAAAGAGTTAGCACAACATACCGTACACTACTCTAAGGTGCCACTAACATATGGTGTAAAGATACGGGGGAGGGGTGTGCATGTCATAGTGAAGTCAAACAATCAAGCATAGCAACCATCCTCACATCTCTCACTCAGTGCGTAAAGCATACGATATCCACCACTTTTGGTCACTAGACCCATCGAGGTAGTGACAGAGTCCGACTTGTACAACTATTGCTACCACCAAGCTTTCCCCATGGAGTCATGACTAGATCCTTACGAATGACCCCACTTCATTGGTCCATAGCCAATAGTCCTACCTAGGCCACTGTGGCCCTGAATCCGTCCACATGCCCCCTACTCATAGTGGTCCAATGATATAGACATCGATAACCCCTTAGCACACGTCCCGCAGCAAAGCCTAAGTCACGAAGTTAACTCGTTGGTTCCCATCTGGAGTCTGAGTCTTAACTTCCCATTTGATCTTTCTTTGCATCTCGGGTTCTAGTCGAATTGGAGTTGGTCTTCAGAAGAGTCGTCACATAAACGTAACTCCAATCCGGTTCGGTTCGGTCGTCCTTCCCTGGTTCGGTTTGGCTTACTCCACTTCCTAGCCATCAATCCAGTTCGGTTCGATATATGGGGTTCTCCACGTCAAATCGGTTCAGTTTGGCGTTCCTGGTCTCGGTCCGGTCCGTCGCCTCTCATTCTCGAACTCCTGGCTTGGTCCTCCGATCTGATCCCGCTCCCTAGCTCTAGTCCGATCCGATCTCCACGCCAAGCTTCGGTCCGATCCCAACCCCAACTCAATGCAAATGGCCTTCCTTCTTGCCAAGTCTTCTCAGGTGCCAAGTTCCGATCCGAATCAAATCCCTTTGCCCAATTCCCTTATCCGATCCGAGCCCCATACCCGATCCGATCCAGTCCGAAACTCTGCACATTTCCTGCAACTTTTCCAGCAACTGTTTACGCAATACGACAGCGTTTTAGACCACTCTAACTTTTCTAATCAATCACAAAGCATACCATACAGTCATAGCAACATGTATAATCAACCACAAACACCAAAACAACAATATGATGTATTAAAATGGATCAAACATACCCAAAACCCATATTTTCCCCTTAAGCATGTTTAAGCAAATCTAATTATAGGATTAGCAAAACTTATCCAAATTAACCCAAATTTTTATCAAAGCCCTAAAATAATATTTTAGAATTTTACAAATTTTTCCAGATTTTTCTGAGTTATTATTTCGCTAATTATCACTAATCACCCCTAATTAGCCGTAATTAGTGAAAAACAATGCAAATCACTCACCTTAGCCACAAATACAACTTAGATATGAAATGGTTCTCTGATTTGGATTGAATTCTAATGCAACACAACAGCTCAAACTCTGATTTGGTGTTATTTCCCCTTGATTTGACGTAGTTTGGCTTAATCTTCAATTAGAAAGCGATTAGGAGCGATTTGGGATGAAATTAAAAGGTGGAGGCCATGGCTAGGGTTAGAGAATTGTTTTAGGCGGCTGAAAAATGAGATAAAA
Source organism: Allium sativum (assembly GCA_030737875.1). Lineage (NCBI taxonomy): Eukaryota > Viridiplantae > Streptophyta > Magnoliopsida > Asparagales > Amaryllidaceae > Allium > Allium sativum. The sequence goes on along the minus strand of CM060919.1, from coordinate 654,265,386 downwards.
TTCGTTTTCCTACTGTTCTCAGCCTCTCCATAACCCTAATCCCGAAATGGGTTATGGGCCCATTCACTAATCACCTTATTTGGCCCGGTTAAGCAGTTTTTCACCTTCCAAACCTTATTTCAGCCATATCTCCCAAACGGTAAGTCCGTTTTTCACGTGTGACCACTCTACGGAAAAGTAAACCATCATCCGAAGCTAATGCAAGTGGTCTCAGGTCAAAACTCCTTTCCAATCAAAAGTTATGGACGAAACAAGATCAGCTAGGGGCATAACGATCATTTAAAAATCAACAAAAATCGTGAACATGGGAAATGACCCCAATGGTTGTTCCCCAAAAGTACACGACCATACGACCCTCTATGACGATGAAATAAATATTCTACGATCCTATGATGCATAGAATGCGGGTCGTTACAGTCGCCAGCTAAGGGATGCAATTGAAAAGCTTATCTGAGAAAAGCGACTTGAAATACATCCAAGAGCCCTTTCCCCACGAAACCGATCCAAAACCTCCAGGCAACTCCTCAGACGGCCGCCAAGACAGCCCCAGGACCGTCTAACTCAAGACGAGGAATCATGATCAACACTATATACGGTGGGCCTGGCCCCACACATGACAACTTCTGAAAGATGGAGGAATATGTGGGCTCCATTAAGCATGCAACCTACAAGTCTTGCTCTGCTCTCGATGAGTCTATACCGGCCAAGCTCCGGAAAACCATGCGGGATGACATTATCTTCAATGGAAGGGAGTCCACGGGAATTGAAATCCCGACCACCGATCCTTTGGTCATCACTGCCCAAATTGGCGCTGCAACTGTTCGAAAAATATTAGTCGATTCAAGGAGTTTGGTCAACATCATTTTCAAAGCCGCCTATGACCAGATGAAATTAGAGGCAAGAGATCTCAAACCATGCCATTCCACGATCCACGGTTTCAATGGGGCATCCAGCTATCCGGTAGGAGTCATCGACCTACCCGTCGAACTCGGTATGGAGGATCGGAGCCGAGTCCGAATCCTCACCTTCGTGGTTATCGACATCATCTCATCGTATAACGTCTTCCTTGGACGTCCGTTCCTCATAGAATTTCGCGTCTTCCTATCACCATGGTCCCTTCTAATGAAATTTCCAACGGAAAACGGGATCGGGATGGTCAGAGGTGACCAAGTCAATGCTAGAGAATGTTATGCCATAGAGTGGAAGAACGCGCGTAATAAGGACAAGGACAAAGCAATGACCATAGCCTTTTGCGCCAAGACCGCATCCGCATAGCAATCAGCGATGTATGGGCCAGAGCTTAAGCGCCACACCTGTCTTTCCGATGACCTCGATCAAAGGAATGATGAAGAGCCCGAGTACGAGAGACTTACTCCTGTCGAGCCCATAGTAGATGTACCCATAGGTCTCGACGATCCATCGCGAGTATTAAAGATAGGATCACACCTTCACCCAGCAGTCAAAGATGATCTTGTGGATTTCCTAAAGGCTAATCTGGACGTATTCGCGTGGACTCATTCCGACATGAAAGGCATAGACCCGGCAATCGCCTGCCACTCCCTATGCATAGATCCTACAATGCCTTCAGTCAAACAAAAGCGCCGCTTTCTGGGACCTGAGAGATCGAAGGCACTCGAGGAAGAGGTAGATCGCCTGCTAAACAACAACTTCATCCGTGAAGCTGATTACCCCGAATGGGTCTCCAATCCGGTCCTACTCAAGAAGGCCAATGGAAAATGGTGAACGTTCATCGACTTTTCTGATTTAAACAAAGCATGTCCCAAAGACAGCTTCCCGCTCCTAAAGATCGATCGGCTAGTCGATTCAACCGCTGGATACCAATTGCTATCTTTCATGGACGCCTACTCTGGTTACAACCAGATCCCGATGATTCTCCGCGATCAGGACCATACCTCCTTCATAACCGACCTCAGACTTTATTGCTATCACGTCATGCCTTTCGGCCTCAAGAACGCCGACGCCACGTATCAGCGGATGGTTAATCGACTCTTCAAAAATCAAATCGGGAAATCCATGGAGGTGTACGTGGACGACATGCTAGCTAAATCAAAATTGTCTAGCAACCACGTCCACGACCTCTCCGAAATGTTCGATGTCCTTCGTCGACACGACATGAAACTCAACCCTCTCAAATGTTCCTTTGGCGTCGCTTCAGGAAATTTTCTAGGTTTTATCGTCAATGCCCGGGGCATCGAAGCTAATCCCGAGAAAATCCAAGCCATTTGAGATATCCAAATCCCTAAAGATATCAAGGATGTTCAAAGTTTAAATGGAAAGGTCGCCACTTTAAGTCGATTCATCTCAAAGGCCACCGACAAGTGCATTCCTTTCTTCGATTTACTTCGAAAAGGGAAACACAACTTCAAGTGGACCCCTGAGTGCGCTTCCGCATTCAAGGAACTCCTAGATCACTTGGAGCGACCACCCGTCTTGTCTAAGCCTGTAGATCATGAGGACTTATATATTTACTTGGCTGTTTCTACGCAGGCAATCGGCTCGGCATTAATACGGCTTGAAGCTCGCATTCAATGACATGTCTACTACGTAAGCAAGCGATTGACGGGGGCAAAAAATAACTACTCGAAACTCAAAAAACTGGCATTCTGCTTACTAATCTCCTCCCGGAAACTTCGGTCATACTTCCAGGCACATCCCATAAAGGTCTTCACCGACCAGCCGCCACGTCCAGTTCTACAACGACCCGAGGCATCCGGTCGACTGCTAAAGTGAAGCATGGAACTAAGTCAGTTCGAGATAACATTCATCCCCCATCGAGCCATCCTCGGACAAGCCCTCGTCGACTTCATAGTAGAGTTCATGGCCCCCGAGGAAACTTCAACAGAGAACGCTGAGGCCCCCGACAGTAGGTGGAAGTTGTTTGTGAACGAGTCCTCCAGCAACAAGTGTTCGGGAGCCGCCATCGTGCTCATCACTCCCGAGGGGTGCTCGATACACTACGCGCTAAAGCTAAATTTCCCCACTACTAGCAACGATGCAGAATATGAGGCATTGATAGCCGGACTAAGGATTGCGATCGAACTCAATCTAAAGATTATTCAAATTTTCTCCGATTCACAGCTCATCATGTGCCAGGTGAAGGAAGAATTCCAAACTAAGGGGGAAAGACTTGTTCTATACCTAGCTCAAGTACAGAAACTACTCACTCACTTTGACCACTTCATTATCACTCGCATTCCGCGAGAGCAAAATGAAAGGGCCGACTCATTGGCCAGATTAGCAAGTTCCGAGGATCCGCAACTGTTGGGGTTTTCCCCGGTCGAGGTGCTCAATACCCCCAGTACCAAGCCAACACCAACCAGTGCAGCCATGGACGCCGAACCCGAGCCGGAATCTTGGATGACACCATCAAAAACTACCTGCGACAGGGGATCCTCCCAGAAAGCCGCAAAGAAAGGCGAGCACTCACCCGTCAGTCAACCCGTTATCTCCTTATGGATGGGGTACTCTATCGAAGAGGCTTCTCGGTCCCCTTACTCAGATGTGTTGCCCATGAGGACGCTATCAAGGTTCTAGTCAGCGTACATGAAGGAGAGTGTAGTCACCACACCGAGGGGCAAACCCTGGCTAGGAAGATACTCCGAAATGGCTATTACTAACCCACACTCGACCAGGACGCCACTGATTACGCTCGCAAGTGCGACAAATGCCAACGCTTCTCAAAGATCCCGTGAGCCCCGCCTATGGAACTGACGCAAATAACCAACCCATGGCCATTCACCATGTGGGGAATCAACATCATTGGGACTCTTCCCATGGCCAGAGGCTGGGCGCGATACGCTGTCATCGCTATCGATTATTTTACCAAATGGGCAGTGGCCGAAGCCCTCACCACAATCACTACCAAGAAAATGATCAACTTCATGGTATGCAACATAATCACCCGATACGGGGTCCCCCAGGCCATCATTTCAGGCAATGACACTCAGTTCGAGAGCACATAGTTCAAGTCCTTTTGTCAGCGGCACGACATCGAAAAAAGGTTCTCGGCCGTAGCACACCCCCGGGCTAACAGACAAGTTGAGGTAGTTAACAAAGTTATCAAGTCCATCATCAAGAAGAGCCTCGAGAAGGCTGGGGGCATGTAGGAAAATGAACTTCCTTTAGCCCTATGGGCCTATCGGACAACCCACAAGACAACGACTGGGCACACTCCCTTCGCCCTCGCTTACGGGTCCGAAGCCGTCATCCCTATCGAGCTCCAGCTTTAGTCTCATCGAGTCACCTATTTTGATCCAAAGACGAACCAAGATTTATTCATGGGATCACTCGACCTGCTTGAAGAAAAGAGGAACGAAGCCGACCTCCGAGCCGCTGCCCAACGACAACGAGTCGCCCGGTACTTCAACTCTCGAGTCCGCCACAAGGACCTCAACATCGGCGACCTTGTCCTAAAACGGGTATTCCCTCCGCCAGCAGGCCTCGCTCCTTGTTGGGAAGGCCCGTACTCTATCCTACGAAGGCTCAGCGATGGAACTTTCAAGCTAGCGACCGTGGACGGAGCTGAACTACCAAGGGCTTGGAACAGTGAACATCTCCGCCGCTACTTCACATTACTTAGTACATGGTTGTTTACACTTTCCAGCGATGTTTTGTAGCAATTCAAAGCATTGTAAAGGCTATTTATGCTAAAAGCTATTAGTGGAAATGATGTTCATCTTTCTGTCTCTTTGTTTCTGTGTTTACTCCTACCGTGACATGTTTAATTAATCCTGACAGCTAGCTTTAGTGTAAACTCCCGATCGCTGTGTCAACCTCTAGTATAGGTGCCGACATCGCCGTCCGAGCCACGAGCCAACCTCATGGCCTAATCACATTGGCACCGACCGGCACCCCGAGCATGGGAGCCGGCCACGCTACTCGAGTCGCCGACCCGCGGCGTGACCGAGTATAAATAATCTCTAACTCGGACATAGGCCCAAGGCCGAAGCCGAGGATAAATCGTTCGCCCAAGTCCCACGCGACTTGGGGCCACCCAACAGCCAGACGGGGCGATACAAACTCCCCCCGAGCTACGGGTGATGGTCGAATCTTGGCGCAGCACCGAGATTGACCCTTAAACTGTTACTTCCCCGAAGCTCTCAAGGCTAAGGGGTAGCCCACGGCCACGACCGGACCATACAGGCTGATGATCCGGGCTTCTCTTCCCAAGCGAACAACGACGCCTACAGGCTTGCCTTAACCCGATGAACGACGGGAGAGCCTACACCGGATGGACCACACAATGAGACGTCATACGCCTTTGCTACACTTGGGATTAACCCCGGGCAACCCAAATACACTAGGGCACGTAGCCTGACTTCGCAAATGACGGGTTCCCTGAGCTAAGGAAACTTACTAGAAGCCTGCACACTATCACTCCTCCCTGGAACCGTCGATCCAGGGCACAACACTCACAATCGCTTTTTTCGTTAAGTGTAACGATAAGTAGGCCTATGCAAGTACGGGATGCCCGAAAACATGGGAAGAACATCCGAACATTTAACACAAAATGCGATCTTTACTAATTCATATTTCATTACAACACACGCACATTACAACCAACTACATAGCTAATATCTTTCTTTCTAATGACATGGTGCACATGAGAACCGCACCATGTCTTGAAAAACCAAAAGCGAGGGCCGGACTCGCATAAACTATCGGTTTACACTACCAAAATAAGCACTAAACCTATACTTAAGCAACTAACTCTAACCGTGCTTCTTCTTCTTGTCTTTGTGCTTTTTCTTTGCAGATTCGGCACTCGACGGTTCATCCTTGAAGCTAGGCTTTCTCTTGCCAGACCCGCCTTTTCCACTTCGGCTCCTTTGGGAGGTGGTCAACTCGGGAGAAGCTGGGAGATGCCTCTCTCTGCCCCGTCACCGCTGGAAATTTCAGTAACATCGGTAGGGGAGGTAAGCAACAAAGGCCTGGGAGCACCCCCGACAGCAAGACCTATCACTACGACACTCGTCTCTGGGATAGTTTTCACTTCCCGTCCAGCTTTCTCCCTGGCTTCCTTAGCGGCTCGTCGCTCAATAAGTTTTTGGGACTTGTGCTTTGGATCACCGACCCTGTTTTTCTTTCGAGTCTCGATGGCCCTCCACTGAGCCTCCTCATCATCTTGTCTCTTCTGAGCCTCGTCAGCTTCCCTCTTCCTCTCTTCTTCCTCATCAGTATGTTCCTAGGCAACAGTCACAACAGCCCTCTCTACAATATCCTCCCAGGTATGTGTTACGACCTCCTGCCTTGTAGCTTCATCCGGCCCCAACTTTTCTTCCACCAGACCTCGGGCAGTCGCACTTTTCCCATCTACCTCCTCTCCTTCGTCAATAAGGCCTTCATAGAGACTGGGAGTTATCCTTATCCCCGAGAAGGTATTAAGCTGATCTCCGCTCTCTCCAAAATGTATCTGTAACGACCCGTATTTATACTGATAATAATTAATTTATTTAAATAGTGAAAATGGTTGTTTAATTAAATTATATAGAATATTTATTTAATATAATAATTAAATAATATATTTAATTTTGAAATAACCAGAATTAGCTGAAATGGCAATATTGGTTGAATTGGGAAATTCAAAATATATATAATTCAGTTTAAATTTTTAATTATGATAATGAATATATTATTTAAATGAAATCCGGACATATAATTATAATATAATTTAAATCGAGCTCGAAGTGGCACGGCAGTTCGTGATTTGGCGATTTGAGCTTTAAACGAATATACAAAGCCGTTTTAAATCGGATTTCTGTGAAACAAGAAACGTTCAGAGCTGGAGAAGTATATTTTTCTAATAGAAGAGAAAAATCGGGATTTCATCATGTAGATTTTGATTTATGTCCAAATCAAATTTTCGAAAAGTCGCTATGGAATTCGTTTATAATTTATATCGATTTATTTATATTTTAAAAGGATTTAAATATAAACCAAATATCGATATAACTGGAAAATTGGAAATACCAAGTTATAAATCCAATTGGAGCTGTATGATATTCTGTTGGGAATATATACGATAATATTTATTTATAAATATTAAATTTAATTATTTTTAAATATATTAATATTTAAATGGGTTATTTAGAGCTGTAAAACTAGCCAGTTTTTAAAACGACCTCCAAATTCGACGAAACCAATTTTGTTGGATTTGTAATGTCAAATTATTGTTAAATTTCAATTTTTGTGATTTTTGAAGTCAGTATGTGGCCGTGAGCGATTTTAATATAAAAAACAGTCGATAATTGGACCTTTAAAAATACGCTGTGTGAGCAAACGGAGTCGGAATTCGACGAAACCAGTTTCATTGGGTCCGTAATGTCAAACTGAAGGTTTATGTCCATTCTCGTGATTTTTGGGTATCGTATGGGATTTTAGGAATTTTTATTCAATAGATAAACATAGCGATGGCTTAAAATAGAATAAAATATTTAATATAAAAATATTTTTAATTTCCTATAAATATCCTACCCCTTTTCACTAAACCCTAAATTTGTCTTCCTCTTAGTTAAATGAAATCCCGCCGCTTCAGGGGAAATAAAACCAACGAAAGCAAAGTTTTGAAAAATCAAAAATAATAAAATAAAAATCATTAAATCATGAGACTTGTATTTCTGCATTCCTCAAACTACTCTCTTCGGCCTGATGTCCTTTGTGTTGGGTTCGACGCTCATACCTGAGTTCGATTTTGAGGACAACGAAGCTAGGGTTCCGGTATTGGTAACATTTGGGGCTTCGATTTATGATGTTGATCTTGTTTTCGGAACCTAGAAGGGAAATCGCACCTGGCGTGGTATTTTTGAGGGAATTCATGAGGGAAAGTGTCGCTACTTCCTTGCTGTATTACGGTGAAGGACGGAAAACGCAAACCAGAAATGTCATTGTGAGTTGTTCGAAATTTATATGGTTGTGTGGAGATTTGCTTGAGAAGTTTGCTAGTGATTTTAGTTGGATTTTTAATGGGAGGAAAAAGGAGAGTAAGGTGATGGAAGTTCAGGAAATGGTGAATGCGGCCTGCGTCGTATGTTCCTGTGTGGTGTTCGGGGAAGATGGATCGAGAGAAGCAGGTTGGAAAATAATGGGCTTAAGTAAGTGTGAGGCCCATTTGAATATACATGTTTTATTTTAGTTTAAATTTGTACAAAACTTGTTTATATCATATCTAATTCATACATAAACGAAATCGAACAAAACAGGATCCGTTAGGATCGTATGGACGGGCACTACCCAATGGAACTGACTAGGAGTGGATTGGAGCTAGTTTGAATTTATGGCGAAAAAAATTGTTTGATCTGAATCAAACAACAATTTATCGTTCTTTAACGATGAACTGCCAAAGTGAGTAAAACTCACCAACTCTAAATAGTTATGTTTCTATAACATATTTTTAGAACTGATAATTATCTGTTGATTGCTTTGTGTAAACTGTTTGGTTGAATTACTTGTGTATTGGTTGAAATTACAGATAACGATATATATATAAATCGTTAATCAAATATTGATTCTGTTGATCAGAATATTTCATATTGAAATGAAGTTGATGTTAATTATATTGTTTAACATCTGTGGATGCAGGGAAACAGGTCGGAGGAATCCAACTGGATTCCTCAACATTTATTTTACTATTTTTCATATATTGTAATATATGATGTGATATATAATCTGTGTTGATTACGTGTGTTGAATGATATCGATCATTGTTATTTGGGTATTTTAAATACCATAAGAAATACTAGAATAGAGAAAGGGGATTTTCAAAGTATATTTTGAAAATAAAGTATTTATATAAAATCAATGGATTTTATATATAAAAGGAAAAGGATTTTATAAAAGAAATAATTATAAAATCAAAGGATAAATATAAAAGGGAAATATTGGCGAAACAAATATAAAAAGGAAAATATTTGTGAAACAAATATAAAAAGGAAAATATTTGTGAAACAAATATAAAAGGAAAAGTATTTGTGAAACGAATAGGAAAGGAATATTTATTTGTTAAATAAATAGAATAGGAAAGGAATATTTATTTGTTAAATAAATAGAATAGGAAAGGAATATTTATTTGTTAAATAAATAGAATTGAAAAGGAATATTTATTTGTTAAATAAATAGAAATATAAAGGAAATTATTTGTAAAACAAATATAAAGGAATTTTTTTGTAAAACAAATATAAAGGAAAATATTTGTAAGAAGAATAAGAAGGAAAATATTTGTAAAACATTTACAAATAGAATTGAAAAAAATGAATTTATTTATTTAGGAAATAAATAAAGTTATAAAGGAAATATTTATATGACATAAATATAGACAAATAGAAAAGGAGGTATTTGTAATCGAATAGAGTTAGTCGAATAGAGTTATCAAGTATAATTTATTTAAATAAGAGTTAATCAGTTAGAGTTAACCAGTTAGAGTTAATCAAATAGAGTTAATCGATTAGAGAGTAGAGTTAATCGATTAGAGTAGAGTTAATCGAATTAGAGTTAATCGATTAGAGTTAGAGTTAATCGATTAGAGTAAACGAATAGAGTTAATTGAAGAAAGCGTTATCGAATATAGTTTATTCGAAAGAGAGATTATCGAATATTAGTTATTCGAAGAGAGTTAATCGAATATAGTTTATTCGAGAGAGAGATTATAGAATATTAGTTATTCGAAAGGGGTTATCGAATATTAGTTATTCGAAAGGGGTTATCGAATATTAGTTATTCGAAAGGAGTTATCGAATGTTAGTTTATTCGAATAGAGTTAAAAGGAGATATCGAATATAGTTTATTCGAATAGAGTTAAAAGGAGTTATCGAATATAGTTTATTCGAATAGAGAAAGGGGTTAATCAAATATAGTTAAATTGATAGGAGTTAATCGATTAGGGTTAATCAAAAAGAGTTAATCCAATAGAGTTAATCGAATAGTATTAATTGAATAGAGTTAGTCGAATATGGCTATTTGAAGAGTGATTATCGAATATAGTTTATTCGAAGGAAAGAGTTATCGAATAGAGTTTATTCGAGAGAGAGTTATACGTTGAAATTCGATTATATCGGATGTTGGAAAGTACTATTTACTTTTCGGTTTTTAAATTAAGTTTTGTTTATCTAATAAATCGATTATTTATTTATTTAAATTAAGGAATAAAAGTTATACATAAGTTAATATAGTTTGGAAGCATGGAATTATAACATTAATGTTATTATCAAATGATTTCTATAAAAGAGGTGGATTCATAAATAGAAATCCGAGAGTTATGTAAGGAAGTTTGTTAAAGATTTAAAAGATAAACTTTGACTATTTTGAAGTTAAAACGTTGTTCAGTTAAGGTCTGAGAGGTAATTATACCCCAACTTGATTGACTTCCTTCTTAACTAAGGAATGGTAAGGTTTGATAGTGAAGGTTGGTTAAGTGAATATAGTTAATGAAGGTAATGGTTTGAATTGGCATAGCGGTGTTTTATTTAAACATGTGTTTAAATCCAAGGAATGAGTTTTGGAAATGTTTTCCAAATATAATCAGAGATATTTTCTAATCATAGAAAATGAAATGTTAGATGGTAAAGAATACTGGAATGACAGTGATACATGGAAAGGAGATGGAAATGTTTTCCAATGATTAATAACGTATATTTTCTAAATTTAGAAAATAAGAATTTCTGTATATATACGGAAACAGGAAATGGGGAATGAACAAATTAATGATAAATTAATTTAAGAGGTAAATGATGAATGATGATTGATCGATATAATTTCCATCTGGAAATAATATCGTTGTTTGCACACGTGTTTTTATTTGATAGTTAACTCACCGACTATCGAAGTTTTTTGACCATTTTTCCGTCGTCAATACGGAGAGACCGGGATCAGACTCAGCTGAAAACCACTCTGTATGGGCGTTAGCGTCTCGAATCAAATAGATCGAAGACAAATTGAAGACGGAGTTATGCAAGGGCTATCCTATTTACAGAATAGTACCTTCGGTTTGTCCTGTCCCAGGACAACCTGTATGGAAGAATGTTTGACAGAGTATATCTGGTGGATCACGTGAGTTGATCGTTTCAAACGTATTTACGTTGGTGGTGGAGGAATTCATTTCTCTTAGCTTATACCCATGGTATTTTTGGGGAAATCAATTTGTGGTTTGACGGGTATGACGATGTGGCATTCAAAGTGAATGAATGATTAATCTGTTGAAAGATACGTTATGACCTCCAGCCTCATCAACTGGGAAATGACAGAAATCGGGCAGGCAACATGGCTAAGTGGTTCGCAACCAATTAGGGTATATTGTCACCATCTAGATAATATTCATATTTGTTACTTCTTTCAATTCTGTATCTCCCGGGAATGGTTATGTTGGTTTACCAACTGTAAGGTGATAATATATTCGATACACTCAAGCGAAATGAGTGGTCGGTCATGTGTGGCCGAGTTACAAGATGTTCTTGTTGAACTCCAGTGTATCGCTTCTAGAGTACACTGAGCGGTAGGTGGATCCATACCATGTCATAGTTAGAATCCATTCCCCAAATAAGAGCCCGCGGTTTTGATTGTATATTATATATGTAGAACGTTAGATGCAAGCGTTTCTACTAGATTGATATTACTTGTGTTAGACATTATTATAATATCAGAATAATTTTGTTTTACAAATGATTTGGGTTATCGTAAGGTAAAAACCATCTGTGTTATGTGTGGATCGTCTTACGATTATTCTTTCTTTGAAAGGATCTTTAAAGTTAAACAAATGATTTGAGTTTACTCACACCAGTCATATGACTGACCCAGAGTTTATTTTGTTTTGTTTTCCCTAAACTCTTGGGTGCCCAATTTTGTACGGGCAGTCACGTAGTCGGGATTTACAGATAGACTTGAAGAGTTGGAGCAGGAGGTTTCAGGATTATATAGCTATTGTTATTTCCGCTGTGTTGTAAGTGTTATACTCTAATAATGGTATTGTATACAAATACTGTTTTATTTCAAAGTTATTTTATGAAATATATTTATTCGTTCCGCTGTGAGATTTGTGTTTACTCTGATTATGTTGTGTTCTTCTTCTTCTATTCTAAGTTTCTATCTTATTGATTCCTACCCTCTAATTTCTTTCATTAACTACCGGTTATTTTCAATCCTTGGATGTTCGATATGTGTTGTATATCGGATGACCAAGATCGACTTTTTCCGGGACGTTATAGTATCTCCTCGAATCCTAGCCCAGACTCGGTCACTTCGGGAATTGCGGGGGCAAGGCCCGATGCCATAGTTAATCCAGAAGGGGCTGCACAATGAAAACACAAGCTTTAGTCCGCAAACTCGGTAATCACGTCATCCTCGGGGATGCATTTGTAAAGGAAATTTACCCCAGGCCAAGTGTGGTGTAGGAAGCGCGGAAAGCGCACCCGACATAACGGGCAACGTAAATCCAATCTCCTCTGGCTCCAGATGCTCAGGATAATGCTCGGTCAAAGCCCGAGTCAGAGATGTCGGGTCAATCGCCGTGATCGACTCAAGAACAGATGACCGATAAGAGCTTCCCTCAGCAGGATCCTCCGCTACCACAACGCTCTCAGTGATGACAAACTTCCCTTTTTCGGCAGCAAGCCTCTCCAACCTCTCTCTCTCTCTGCATCCTCGAGCAACAACTTCCTACCCTCCTCTAACTTCTTGCGCTCCTCCTCGGTCAAGAGGTCAATCATAAGTTGTCGCTCATCCAAGGTCCCAACATCCACTCGGCGCAAGAAGGCCTCGTACGGAACCAACCTATCCCAGGTTCGAGCTAGCTCATGGGAGAAGTCATCCATCCAAGAAATTCCACGGAATTTTAGGACCTTAACAAGAATGTCCTTAATACCTTCCTCTACAGACGACTGTGCCCGGTACACTACATTCGCTAGCTTGTCTCTTAATTGCTCCACCTCTCTCTGGAACTTGGCTTTTGATCCTTCTACGGTGCCTAACACATCCCGATTGCTGGCTTCTGTGTCCTCCTTCGCCTTCTTCGCCACCTCGAGCTCTCTCTTTAAGCGGTCATTCTCCATTTGTAAAGCTTTATTATCCTCCTGAAGCTGGAAGGCCTTGGCGTTTTCTCTCTCCAGGTCAATGCAAGCCTGGTCCACCTCAGCCTTTTCCTTCTTCAAAGTCATGTTCTGGGTGGTTAAGTCGGCTATAGTCTCTGTGAACACAGAGCGAGAGTCATCAGCCTCCTTTTTGAGCATCTCATACCCCTGCTTCAGCTCCGCTGAAAGACCACGAGACCAGTAAGTCAGTGGTTAAAGATACAAGAACAAAAGACTTCTAATAAACAGGAAAGGAGGAGAACGATGAAGACCTACTGATTTCGGCATTCAAGTTAGCAACCGATGTCTTCTTAGCATCAATGGTTAGTTGGTGGTTCAGGAGATGCAGGTTCTTCTGCCTAATCAGGTCCGATAGGAGGTGAGAGTATCTGGTAAGCTCATTGACCTGGTGATACGCGGCCTCCACGTGCATCCATATCTCTCCGAATGCCCTATCGGGAGCTGGACGAAGATCAGGGAGAGATGGCAGCTCGTCAAAGTAAAGACGAGGGAAGTGATGCTTCAAGAATGCCATCTTCTCCTCCGAGGAAAGCTCTTGGACTTGGGGTTCCGTCAAATTTTGCGTTTCTATCATAGTCGCCTTATCCGGCCTTGGCTGAGCAATCGGTGGCTCCCTCTCCATTGAAGTCTGAACGGGAACCAACGGAGTAGGGATGGGCAGAGTTGTTGACGACGTATGCCTCGACCCTCCTAGATCAAGCCGTGAATGTCCTCTGGGCACTCGAATCGGAGGAGGAGGGGGAGGAGTCGGGAAGGATCGAGGCCTGTTCAGGTGATGACTCCCGATGCCGCGACCCCGTGGGGTCGGAACATCACCATATAAGCTGGGCCCCCTCTTGAAGGAGCTGATAAAAGCACTCTTGGGGAAATGGCGGTCTCCACGACCTCGTCCTCCACTTCCTCTGGCCATGTCACCTGTCAAAGAAATAAAGCAAAATCAGTCAAGCAACACGCACATGCACTCTTCTATGCAGTGTGATGTGTATAAGTGTATGCCCTAAGTGTTCTCTCAACAGACTGGATTGTTCCCCAATCAAGGGAGGTAGCCCCTCTGTAGCAGGAGCTAGATCCTCCATACTAGCTGCGCTTGGCCACAGAGACAAGTCCATAGGGACGGTACCCAGACCAGCAAACTGGTCCGCTTTATTCTATTCAACACATGAATCTATATTTCTTTCAACACACGACCAATCTCAACACATGAGTACTGTCAACACACGACTATTTTTGTTATGTAATATATTTTATAAAATTATGGTATCTGTCGTTTGATTTTTTTAAATCAGACTCCACCGTGAAGTAGTTTCTAATTTTAAACTAATAAAGGTGTAAATTTTATTATTAAGATATTTTACTCAACACATAAATAGTTTCAACACATGAACATCGTCAACACATGACTATTTTTATATTCAACACATGAATTTTCTTTTATAATATTCATTATTTTCCCAATTGGAATGAGGCCCAATCAATTACCATATAACGTCAATTATATGAATTCCATACAACACATGTATATAATAGCAACGATAAACAATCAACCATCATCCAAAGTGCACCACACAACTGCATAAGCATCAAATATAAATAATCAACGCTTATACAGTCTGTCGACCAATTGATCGACATACAATTAAATAATTGGGATTAGTGTATGCCAAATGTCATCCCAACACCCGTGTGGGGTTTCAAATCAACAAACACAGATTTTTATTTATGCAGTTGGGCGATGTGTAAAATTTATCATCCCAATCAATATCAATCAAATCAGTGTATATAAACAAATCGACCGATTCGTTTATAAATATTCATTTATTCACATTCACGTTAAAAATTATATTTTCAACGATATTTTATTTATTTCAACCATCTACAATTTATTATCGATTTCACATCAACATCACAACCAAATTTCACAGTACATCAAACAAACATACAAGTCGTCCATGGTCTATGGACGACGGGTGTCGGGTGCTGCTAAGCACCGTTTGCATCCTAATATATATATAACTAGAAAAAGAAATTTGAAGTGAGAAGTTCTCACAGAGGGTTCCACTTCGCCGTGCTTTGCTTTTGAACTGCCGAACTGATTGAATCTGTTTGAATTTCCACTGCAGTCACTATCCCGTAGCCACTACATATATAAAAATCACATTTTTATATTGTTGCCATGTATATAAAAATCATATTTTTATAACCATTCTATATGGATAAAAATTATATTTTTACACCGCTACTATATAGATAAAAATTCTATTTTTACATCGCTACTGTATAGATAAAAATTCTATTTTTACAACGCTACTATATAGATAAAAATTCTATTTTTACATCGCTACTATATAGATAAAAATTCTATTTTTACATCGCTACTATATAGGTAAAAATTCTATTTTTATAGCGGTGTTCATATAATAAAGATTATATTTTTATCATGCTATTCTCTATATAAAGATTTCGCCTTTTCAAATATAAAGATTTCGCCTTTTCAAATATAAAGATTTCGCCTTTTCAAATATAAAGATTTCGCCTTTTCAAATATAAAGATTGGATCTTTGTGTTATTAAAATATGATCTTTTTATTTATAAATATAAAAATCATTTCTTTTTGGTTTATAAAAATCGAATCTTTCCTTCTTATTATAAAGATCTATTCTTTTCTATAACAAAAACTTATTCTTTTCTATAACAAAATCGAATCTTTTCTATACTAAAATTCCGATCTTTCCTATTCTAAAAATCCGATCTTTTCTCTATTAAAAATCGAATATTTTCAAAACTAGAAATCATATATTTTCCTAGCATAAAAATCAGATTTTTCATAGTTTTATAAATATGAAAACTTACAAAGTTTTGATCTAGGATTTCGGATTGAGACGGAGGCGTCGGAGTAGGAGGTCCTGAAGGCAATGGCATCTGGTTTCAGCGAGGAGCAGCATCAGGGGGGAGTTTCGCGGATCGAAATGGAGGAACGGGGGGGGGGGGGGGGTTTCCTATGCTGGTGGACGTTTGGGTGGGTGGTGGAGGTGATGGCCGGTCCGAAGTGTAGGGTGAGGTCGGGGGTGCTGTGGGATCTTCAGGGTGGCGGCGGCGGTTCTCAGGTGGAAGCAGGGTTTGGGGATTCGCGGCTTCGTGGCTTGAACGGAGGGAGAAAAGGGATGTCGACGAAGCTGAGGATGGGAGGGGGCGAGTAGCGAAGTTGAACGGAGGGGGCCTCAACGCCGGGGAGGGGAGGCGCGATGCCATCGGCGGTTGTCGAGAGGGATCGACATTTGGGGATTTTTCTGAGTGGGTTTGACTTTAATGAGGAAGAGAATATAAGGGGCTAAGAGGTTATATAATATATATAATTATTTTCTTATTTCATTATTCAAAAAGTAACTTTTTATATCGATCTCCAAACGAGACCCAACGACTGTCGCCTTCAGCTAATTACCCCCATTCCGAACACAATGGGATATGTATCGTAAGCTGATTCGATCGTTTCGATCGGTTTTCGTCAAAATCAACATATAACTCTATATATTGAATTTGAACGCGCATTTCAATTTATTGGGTTCACATACTAACTCAAAAAATTCCAGAAAAACATTTTTTAGCTTCGTATTGATGATACGGTCCTAACAAAACTAATTTCATTGAATTCTGAGACCGTTAGAAAAATGGCCATTTTCCAGTCGATTAAAATTAACTGAAACTGGTCAAACGCGTTTTCCTTTGCCACGCTCACATATTGATTCGAAAAATTATGAAAATTGGAATCTAGCAATCTCTTGACATCATGGATCCAACAAAAGTGGTTTCGTTGAAATCCGAGGTCGTTTGCAAAATTACCATTTTAAGGGCCTGAATTCCATAACGACTATTCAGAATTTTCAACCGGACATATCTTTTGATTCCCGCTATGAAATTTTGATTTTTCGGATTCGTTGGAAAGATATTCTCAAATAGATTCTAATATTTTTGGTTTTGCCAAAATCCGGTTTATTTTGCACCCAGTACATTCAATTGAAGTTTGAAATCGAATTATCGAACTATCGTGCCATTTTCAATTCCGTTTATAATTATATATAATTATTTATATTCTAATGACAATCTACATAAATATATATGTTCTATTTCTATTCAAAATAAATTCCTTGTCGATATTATTTAAAATAATCTATTTTAAATGTTCAAACTTCACTAAAATTGCCAAAATAAAATTTTTAAACCGGCTCGCATTTCCGGGTTGTTACATTGAAGTAGAATAATAGAGGTATGAGAAAGGATGAAGAAGAAGAATATTGATTATTTAAAATTTCAAAAACGAGGCCTTTATATAGTGTTTCAAAGGTCATAATTGTTCTGGAACGTTTTAAAACACGAAAAGACACTTCTTTTGAAATTTAAAAATTTTGACGGTTATATATCGACATGTCAAAAACTGTTTGTCGACATATATGTGATTTTTGAATTTTTAAATCATTTTTTCAAGTATTTAAACTATTATATATATTCTAGAAATTCTTGAATCAAAACTAGTTGTTTAAATTGAATTTTTTAAAGTATAAAATATAATATATAATTTAAACATATATATAAAATTATATGATATAAAACTATATATTATAATTATAAATTATAAAAGTTTATAATATATATAAACTATATAATAAACATATATATTTGAAATCATAAGTAAAAAAACCTTTAATAATTTGAATTCAGTTAGAAAGGAGTTTGAAATAATTTTGAAATCAATTTAAAAATAGTTTGAAATAATTTAAAAATAGAATTTGAAAGTGCTATCTAGAGTTTTATATACTAACTAGACTCTATTACTTTGATAATCTTGAACTCTTGAAATCTTGATATCTTGATACTCATTAGTCTTGAATCTCCTTTGAAATCTTGAACATCTAAAACTCATAACTGTACAGTCTTCTATTATTTATTTCATGCACATAAATCCTACGTATATATTCTAGATAAAAATGTTAGTATATATTTTACAATCAATAATGTAAACAAGGTTGTTCTCATCAAAATTCCATCCTCCAACATTATATTTTGGAATGATTATTATAAACTATGTACAAATATATGTGAATTTACACATCTTTTCCTATTTGATTTGTACATATTTCTTATTGATACCAAATAATGCCTTTTTATTAAAAAGAACAAAAATGACATATTTATAATATCCAAGTAAAAACCCCAAATAATATCGAACACAAACATGCATATCTTTTTAATCAAAATTTACATAAACCACAAATCAACACCAAATCTAAGAATCTGGATAATTACTTCAAATCTAACAATGATTTAGGGACAAATTGCCAGATTCGATGTGTTTTCAATAACCACAAAATAATCTATGAATAATTATAAGCAATAAATTTATTAACCAAAAAGGCCTAAAAATTCAACACTCAGACCACAACCTATTATTTCAGATTTGATAAGAACAAACAAACAAATTTGAAAACTTTTAGGCATATAATTTAGATCTAAACAAACAAATTAAAATAATTTAATATAAACGATGTATATAATTTCCTACTCACTTGAATGCTATCCAACTCTGAATCAACAAAACTTTTAGGCCTACAATTCCCAAATCTTACAGATCTACAATTATTTCAAAAAGGAGATTCATTAGATTTGTAGACCTGTAAGAAATAGGAAAGAGGAAGGAAATCTGAATTGAAGAACGCCTATTCATTGCACCATTTCTTTTGCACAAAAATTCAAACTCAGTCCTCTCAAATCTATGTTCATTTAATTTGTATATGTTTAGATTTGTTTTAGAAGAGATTTAGGAGAAGAGAAACCGGTAGAGCCTCGCTATTGCTTTCAGAATTGTGTGCAAAAGAATCGGGGCCTAACCTTTTATTTACAGGTGTTGAAATGACCCTTAACCGTTAGATTGAGTTCCATGTAAATCAGTATATATAAATTATATATATATATATATAAATACCCTATAAAACCTAGTCGTCAATGGGCATTTTTGACTAGAGGGGTCGACCCCTAGGGTCGACCGCTCTGGTTTGAGTTGTCAAATGAGGCTGAGTTGGTATCAAAATTTCAAATATTCTCTTGTATTTATTTTCTGACTATTTCTGTAACGACCCAACTTTCTGACCGGTTTTCGCCGATATTTAAACCATCTTAAACCATTCACAAAGATGGATTGTTATGGGTACTTACATATTTTTATAAGCCTATTTTATTCGATTTCTTCTTTCAATCGTCGAACTGCGCGTATAGCGACTTTTTCAAATTTTATTTATATATAACTTAAAAACCATACGTTGGAATTTGAAAATTCCTTTTCTAAATAAAACCCATTTTTAATAGAAACTCATTGTTTTTCATTTCAAGTCAATTCGATTCAAAACATTCAAGTTATAATCATTTGAAATTTAAAATCGATATCATCGAACTGTCGTTACGCGACGCGTTCAATTTGCGCTATATTAAATTTGCCCAATTCTTTCCTTTTCCAAAATGAATCACATTTCCATACTTAGATCCAAAATCATTCAGAATTCACATATTTTAACTCGAATCAATTTTACATAATAAAAGATGATTTATCATATTTTTCTGGATTTTTAAATATTTTTATATAATATAACAAGATATTTATCAAACCAAAATGCAAAAGATTATCAATGTTAGAATTTAAACCTTATTAAATTTAGAATATATTCAGAAAAATACCAATATTAATTTTAAACTTAATTAAATTTTTTGGTATATTACATTCATCCCCCCTTAAGACTTTTCGTCCTCGAAAAGGATAAACAATTGGTTTTAAACTTCTATATAAACTATAAATCAACTTTTATACATTTTGGAACAGGTTCATAAATATTCAAAACAAATAGACTTAAATAAAAATGGAACACACATATCATAGTCAATCCAAAATATCTTGTCATATAGATCATTCAAGTCAGCATACAAAATGTATCTAACCCTACCTGAGCACGTACTACATACTTGGGGTAGTCCAAAATACAGTCACCGAAAGTGTACCTAGCTATCTGGTACTAGTCCCTCAAAAACAAACCATACTAACCCAAAACATCTTAGTGCATCTAGACACTTAAGGTAACATACATACATTATACACAAGGTTTAAACTCGTCGCAGCTAGTCGTCTAAGGCATCTGATCCGTCATCGGATGGATCTGTCAAACTAATCTCCTCAGGCTCCTCATCATCAAATGGCTCCTCGTCATCATCCATATAGCCATCATCAATACAACAAAACAGTCATTTTACAACGGGCAAAAACCGTTGTTATATGTTTTTCACAACGGGAAAATGCCTGTCCTAATATGCGTCGTCGTAATTGGTCCTCACTAAATTACAATGGTCAGTGACTGTTGTAAAAGACCGTTGTAATAATGTGCTCTATCACGTGCAACGACTCTATGACAATGGCTACAAACCCGTTGTAATAGCTAATAAAGTACAAGCGACTTCTGCCCGTTGTGATACATTATACTACAACAGGCATAGCCCGTTGTAAAAAGTCAGTTTTGTTTTTTTTTAAAAAAATTTGATTGTAGTAATATAAAAATATTGCATAAATTAAAATATTGAACTCAAAATTTCTTATTTTAATATAAATATGTTATTACACTCTTGAACAATACATAGTTTTATTCCTTTCTATTACACAATTACTATACAAAATATGAAAATACTCATTTGTACAAATATTATTTCACTACATACACTTAGTTACACTCACTCACACCCTCTCATGCTCAATGTCTCCGTCTTCGGTGATTGATCCAAAATGTGCATTAAAAGAACTGGATGAAGAAGAACAAACAAGTTAAAAAATGTGCATTGAGTAGGAAACGTACATAAAAACTTGGAATAAAGTTCGTATAAGTGAATGTTCTGAGGAACAAAAACATGAGATACCTGTACCTTAATTAACCTTCTCCAAATTCACCTTAGTTAAATACATAAATAGCTAATAAACAAGATGCTTCACTCTATTTTAAATCTTTGACTTCTTGCTCTTAATTTTGTCCAGTCGTACTTATCATAATATAATAAAAGCAATAAGCTGGTGGGTAGGCAGCCTTTGTTGAATGTTTGTGGAAATTACAGTGCAGGTTTTGATGCCAAAGTGGCTATTGCAGAGAGTTGGAAAGTACGAGAGGTGATAGGTTTATGTATTTATGAGAATGAATTTGTAATGATTATCAATATTTGAACTCACACATGTTAGCCTAGAAATATCGAATTAAAAAAGGAACCAGGGCGGGTATGAAATCTTAATTTGCAATTCTAAATAATGATAAGCATACTACAGTAACATTGAAATAGAATGTTCTTATTTGAAAGTTCAAAAAGATGAGAAGCATGGTATAAATTCGGAGTGTTAAGCCACGTAAGTTACTTTTGGTATCTTAACACTGATTTCCTTTTTACTGTTGACAAGATTAAGAAGTCAAAATTGAGTGGAGCCAAGTAGCTAGAAGTGAAAAAGCTACAAATTTCAGAGTGTTCCATTGTCACAAAAGACCTTGCTGTGTCGAAATGCTCTTAACATGAGTGGATAAGGTGAACTTTGCAAATGAAATGGAAAAAGTGACTGCGAATTGTATGGATTCTATTGCATGAAAAATGGCAAATATCCCTGCAAATACAATCTTATGAAACAAGTAAAGAGAAGAATTTACTTTGATAATGCAAGAGATTGGATTTTCAGATTCCAGAAATGCAGGAAAAGGGATAAGCTGAACTAAGACACAAGTTGAATTGATTTGTATTTAGAAACTTACCATTTTACGGTGATGGACTGGTTCGGCGGCGGCGCTAGAGGCTCGAAAAGAGAGGGCGAAGCTCGCGGCGAGGATGAACGACGGAGCGGTTCGATCTGAGGAGGAAAGCTTTGGTAGGCGGCGGTGAACGGCAGTTGGGTAGGTGCTACTAGAAAGAATCCGACTTATGAAATTGATGTACCTACCATTCAACAGCAGAAGCTTAAGTAAGACACAAAAATATATTAAGAAATCAATTGCTTAGTAATTGGAAATAAAATGGAACAAACACTTGACTCTAACTAGTCACCAACACTTTCAAGGGGAGCCCATGGCACACATGTCATTTGCAATCATTTCAACGTGAGATTTGGTTTTAAGGCCATTTTATTTTGTCACAATACCTTTATTTCTGTTTTAACCATCCCCAAAATAGAAATAAAAAGCAAAATATGAACATCATGTAAATGAAAAAACTAAAGCAAAGAAATGTGGCATGCGATATTGCCTATATTTAGTTTCTGATGGCAAGAGAAATGTGGCCTGCGATAAAGCCTATATTAAGAAATGTGACCAACATCATCTAAATAAAAAAACTGAAGGCAAGAGAAAGAACACCAGATCTGATGACTACATTTAGTTTCTTTTTTCCCTTTCAACTCACCTTCTATTTTCCTACAACAGGTATGATTTTTACACTTAGTTTCTATTTTCCCATAACAGATCAAGCAAAAAAAGTTAAGCTACCAAAAACAACCACAAACATGCAACCAGGAAACCGCAAGGTAGATAAAGGTGTTTAAATTTACTATTATATAACAAATGGATGCAGGGAAGCTCTACAGTTTATAAAATGATACACAACCTTAAAACATGAAAGGGCAACTAGCAACGTGACATAAATCAACTTGAACTGGCTGAATTTAAAGAGTACTTAAGGATTTTTGCTTATCGAAGCTTCTTGTGTGCTGAAATTTCCCAGTCTTCATCGAATAATTTTAAAATTAATTAACAACGTATTACAGGAAGACATCTTCCCCGAATATTACGTTTTTATCGAGTTCCTCAATCTCGATATTATCTTCAACCCTCAATTAATAACGCCATCATTGAGAAGAATGTGACCATGATCTTCCACCCCCACCCCCCGTCTTTCCCCAACAAACAGGCCGGAGACTCATCCCCAAGAAGAAAGATTGAAAATTTAATAGAAATACCATCAAAGGATAAAAGAGCGGTTTCGTACCTCGCTATTGAATTTGTACGTGCCATGGAGAAATCGAAAAATTAGGTTTTTTTCCTTCGTTAGGAGACGGTGAATTGGGAGTTTTGGATGATGCTTTGTTAGAGAGTTTAGCGGCACACATACGTAATTCAAGCGAAGCACAGATTTGGAGCCAAAATTTGGGGTTGGAGCCAAAATTTGCGTATGAAGCTACAACGCTACGTTTGAAACCAAAATAAAATTTGTATTTGCTAAAAATAAGAGTGGTTTGGATAAAATTAATATTAATCCAAATCAATTATTATATTTCAGTATTAAATAATTATTTCATGTTACCGAACCAATGTTTCGAGCGCATGGAGCCAAAACAGTTTTCAAGAAAAGTTAAAATTTCCTATAAGAGCCAAAAGAAATCTTATATATACATGTTAAAGAAACAAGTTATAAAATAAACATTCAAATACATAAGAAGTTAATGATATACAACGTGATGACCATATCATTCAATTTTATTTTTTCTCTAATTTTTTTTAATTTCTTGTCCATTGTAAAAGAAGCAAAGTAGATCTGAGAAGACAAAAGAGGAGGCGGTAATCCAGATTAAGTGAAAATGGGTAAGCAAGAAATGAAAATTAGGAGAAAATAGGGTGGCAAACAGGGACAGGTTTTTTCAGCCCATTATTTTCTCTCACGTTGTGTCATGGACATCTGATTTGAGGATTGGGTTTTAGGACACCATAGGCTAGTTTGTAAGTATGTATTTTGTTAGTATAACAATAACAGAAGCTAGTGCCATTTTCAAAGAGGGGAAGAAAATATAAAGCAATCATAAGTTATGAAAAGCTATAAATAATGATTTATTTAAATTTTTATTGATAATTATTAATTATAAATTGACATTTATAACTAATTAATTAGATATAAGTTATCTTTTATTAATTATAAATTACCAATCATCAATTGTAATGGTTTTTTCAAATTTCTAATTAAAAATCGTTTGTTACTAAAACTACAAAATATTAAATCAAAATTGTTATTTATTAATTTATAAGTTGATATTTATAACTATTATTTATAATTTACCATACACTTTGAGTAAGTATTACTGATTCTTAACTACACATTATCAGTTATAATAAATTATTAATTATTAATTATTTAAAAATTAAGTTTGTTGGAATACTGATTATATATAATAATGAGTAATTAGAGATTATTTATTAATAATCATTAATTATTATAATTTATAAATGATTAATATAATATTATTAATGATTGATTATTAAATATTAATAAATAATATAATATTATTAATGATTAGTAATTAGTAATAAAATATTATACTTAATAATAAGTAACATATGATTAATTATTGAATAATCAAAATTAATTTTATGGAAGCATTGTAATTATTAATTATTTACTATCAAGAATTAGTGTCTATTACAACAGACATTTTGTGATCGTTGTAAAATAGACATCTATGACAATGGACCTTTTATGACCATTGTAAAATAGATATCTACTACAACGGGCCTACAAATGACCGTTGTAATAGCATTTATTACAACGGACATTATATGCCCGTTGTAAAAGTGGTGTTGTACAGGCATCCATTACAATGGTCCAGAAAATGGTCGTTGTAATAGCAGCCTATTACAACGGGCAACAAATGCCCATTGTAAAATAGACGTTGTAGTAGATCTGTTTTGTTGTAGTGCATCATCATCTACTCCCACGATAAACCCATCTCCATCTACTATAAATCCATCGTCACCAATATCATATGCAACAACATCATTATCCTCGTGCAGGGGCTGCTCCATATTCTCCATAACATCATCAAGTCCATCGTCTCCCACCTCTGGAAGTGGGTCGTCCTCAACTACAACTACCGGCCGCCCAAGCTCATATTATAACACATTCAACTGTTTTATTAATGCAGGATCTATCGTCCAACCAATGACCTGTGGTGGGGCCTGAGCTAGTGCGACGTCTCCTAACAACTGCTGATCCCTCTGGTCTAGGATCTGCTACCATATAGCCTGCAATGTATGCTCATCCAAATCAGGGGGAATCTCAATCCCGAAATATGCTGCTGCCTCAATACCTGTCATCTGGTCAAGGATCACTGGTCCTGGGACATAATCGCACATTAACTCTGGATCATCCTGCTGTGGAGCTGGGTATGCTGATCCTAGCATATCGGGATTTGGTCTGAACCGACATCCATATCATTATCAGGGTATGTCATCTGATCCTATGTAGGCGTGGAATCTGAGGATATCTCGATGATTTCATGCTCACTGGTGTCGCTAGAGATGTCTATAATGGAGTCTACTGAGTTGGACCCAGAGCTACTACTAGGTGGAGAAAGGCATTGTCTAATGTTACCCTAAAAGTAAAAATTTAAAGCTTAGAAATCATCCAAAATCAAAAATCATTACTTAACTTAACCAAAATGATTCAAGTTAAGGGTTTATACCCAAATTCTCTTTTTCAAAGTATCAAAAATTTGTTAAGGGATTTACTCACCAAACCAAAAATCATATGAAATGGTTAAGGGCCTTAATCGGGTCATCCTTATTCCTACTAAACCAAATCGAACATCATTCTTAAACAAAAATGGGTAGTGAACTTTTCTTAAGGTTTAGTGCAAATCCAACATTTCCTTAACTACCTTTTTCAAAGGATTTTATACTTAAGTTATTCATCCAAATTCATTCTTACCAAACAAATCTAATACTTCAAATTTCAATATAACTTATCAATTTTTACAAGAAAAATACGCTCTCTCAAACGCAATATTCCGGAATCTCATTCTAAGGTATTCCTAACCCTATCTCTAATGAGATATTGTAACTCTGATGAATCCTCTCTTTTGTTCAAATATGGCGTACCCAATAGCTTTTTTTAAACCAAAGCTCTGATACCACTTTTGTAACGACCCAACTTTCTGACCGATTTTCACCAATATTTAAACCAACTTAAACCGTTCACAAAGATGGATTATTATGGGTACTTACATATTTTTACAAGCCTATTTTATTCGATTTCTTCTTTCAATCGTCGAACTGCATGTATAGCGACTTTTCCAAATTTTTAATTATATATAAATTAAAAACCATACGTTGGAATTTGAAAATTCCTTTTCTAAATAAAACCCATTTTTAATAGAAACTCATTTATTTTCGTTTCAAGTCAATTCGATTCAAAACATTCAAGTTATAGCCATTTGAAATTCAAAATCGATATCATCGAACTACCGTTACGCGACGCGTTCAATTTGCGCTATATTAAATTTGCCTAATTCTTTCCTTTTCCAAAATGAATCACATTTCCATACTTAGATCCAAAATCATTCAGAATTCAAATATTTTAACTCGAATCACTTTTAAATAATAAAAGATGATTTATCATATTTTTCTAGATTTTTAAATAATTTTATATAATAGAACAAGATATTTATCAAACCAAAATGCAAAAGATTATCAATGTTAGTATCTAAACCTTATTAAATTCAGAATATATTCAAAAAAATACCAATATTAATTTTAAACTTAATTAAAATTTTCGGGATATTACAATTTCCGTATTTGTTCGTAATTTTTTTATATGGGCTCCGTCACGAAATTCCAAACATGAAAGTTGGCCATAATTCCATCAAAAATGCAACGTTGCAAGTTTTGTAGTCAAATCCCATCATTTGCAAAAGTTCCATTTTTGGAACCTAATTAAATAATTATTGCCAAAATTTCAGGTTGTTACATTCTTCCCTCCTTAAAAAAGAAATTTCATCCCAAAATTTTACAAGTGACAAAGTCACGGCGCTGGCGCCTATTTATCCTTAGTTATACAACCAATTAGTGTTCAACCAATTTTGTAACACACGTGCGCATGAGCACGGTGTGCATAATGAATTGCAATCATAAAATATGCATGCATAATGATTCTAAATCAGATCCGTCAGCCTGAATGTATTTTATTTTTTGAAAACACTTTTGAAAATATGATGCAAACATCCTAAAACATACTTGCAGTTCTATATGAATGCAAATTTTAAATCCTTTTTCACCCAAAACCCTCATACAACCACGAATAGAGGTGTGAGGCAACTATTTTGCATCCAAATCCTACCATCCAATACGTTAACTGCATCTAATCGCTCCCTCTTAATTTCTCCTAAGTCAAAAAGGAAATCAAAGTAGAGAAATTCTACGTTCTTTCTTTTTACAATTGTTCCAATCCATGTCATATAGTGGGAATTTTCCACGATTGCCCCAAAATTATCCAAAAAATCCCAACTATAAACTGCAAAGGAGGTATAAACAAGCTCTAAAACATAAAACAAAGTAGCTAATAATTAGCATGCATTATCGACAAGGTATGGAAACAATGTTTCCACAGCTAAAATAGCTTTTCCCTCGTTACCGTTAATGTATTTAACACATCGTCTTTCCTGTGCACTGCTAAAACGCGTAAACAAATCATCTAAAATCTTCCTTATGCTTTACATGTGACAATACAATCGAGTTTTTTTTCATAAATTTCTTCTTTAAAATCCCCAAAGAAAAATTTGAAATTCCGTTTTAATAATGCTTTATTTCCATATAGGATTTGCACAAAAACTGAAAGTTTGGTAATACGCACTCTACTATATTTAAACCATCTATTTTGATACAAAATGGATTTTAAACATAAGTAAACTACTGTACCAAAATCTACATTTTTGCATAAATTTGATTAAAATATAAAATTTTAAAAAGGAAAGACTTTTTTTTCAAACAACATTTGTAAAAAGGTTTTAAAAATATATTTTGTGGAAACTTAAACAATTCAAGTCGCACGTTGGCATTGAGGAAGTCGGTCATGCAAAAACACAACAATCGAAATCATACTAGCAAACCCAAAAGTAAATTTTAGCTCAAAAGGAACACATGACAAATAATAAATATACCCATGACGAAAAAAAAATGCAAAAATCTATCTTTCGCTAGAATTTGTCCACTACAGGATTCTACACTTTCCATCTTTAAAAAACAATTAGTTAGATAATAAAAATAATATTTCATTTCCAATAGATAAGCGAGAATGACACAAAATATTTCAATCACAGAATCTCATTAGTCATTGTGCGATTTCAAAGACAGTACTACCAGTTACAACACATACTACAACCATAAAGACAAAATGCTGAAAAGAAAAAATACAAAAGATACAAGACACACACAAGATACAGGCTAACACCGTGTGTAGACTACGAGAAGGTCGGGCTCCTCGGTTGGAACTCAAACCATAACCATGTCCACGCTAGGAACATATTATGGAATAAATGCAACCAATCTCGTGAGCCTGCCGATGCTGCTCCCTGTGGACCTCTCGAAGCTCGGCCTAGATCTGGCGAATGGCGAATAGCTCTGGGCTCTCCTGGCAAGGGTGCTGCTGGATTGGAGCGGAAGGTGCTTGAACCGGAGTTGCGGGCAGTTAAATTCCCATCTTACAGAGAGTGGCACGGTAAATGGAAGCCGAAGCCTTCTTGACCGATGTCTCTCCACTCAACCTAACTCCAAAGCGTCGAAAGACACGGGTGAGAAGATGGCTATACAGGAAGTTTCTCCTTGACCTGCCAGCAAAAGACCCAGAAAGATGAATCATAAGCATGCGCACCCAATTGACAGCTATGCCGCATAGAATAGCATAAGTGGCTCAACGCATCGAGACTTCCTGTCTTAGGGATGATGTTGTGTTGTATAATACACACAAGCAGATGGGCAATAGATCGCAAGTTACTGGTGTCCCAAACACCGACACCTCCAATGAAGATGTGGTAAAGAAAACAAGGATCGTCCATCTCAATGGCATTCAGTTATGCTCCGACCGCTGAAATACTCAAGATCTCCGCTAAATCTTAAACGATAAGCTCAATACATGTGTCCATAGTACAAGAAATTTTCCCTTTCAAGCATTGCAGAAATGTTGTGAAAACCTTTAACAGCGTTTTGATGAACGCTATCTACCAACAAGTTGTAATAGGTCCTAGAAATATCACAATACATACCTAAACGCTGTAGAAATTGATATACTACAGCGTTTCAACTGGTGTTGTTCTTATGTTTGTACAATGTTTTATGTTATTGTGTTTTTATAGTGTATCACAGCGATTCCTTCTCCCATCAAATATTTAACAACATTTTATATCGTTTATAATTGTTGCCATCTTCCCTTTTCTACAGCGTTTTTCCATATATCCCTTCGTTTCTGGATGTTTACATGTATTCTATAGTCTTCTATTTGATGGTCAGATGTTTTTACAACGTTTTTGGTTTTCTGTACAGTGTTTGAGGTACATCTATCACAACTTTTATTATTTTCTACAGCATTTTCACGTAATGCACATATGTTCAAAATAATCACTAAATTCAAACAACACAAAATAATTATAATCTTAAAACTCTGTCACATAAGTTACAATAATTCCATATGCCAAATAGACGATAGTCATACATAACATTGTGTAATCAATGTTCCCATCAAAGATGTTACTAACATGTTTTTATAAAAGGTGCTTACTAAGAAAAATAAAATATGAATCGCTGAATGTCCAAGCTCATGTGCTCCAAAGTTGAATTTCCTGCACAGGGGAAAATTGAAATTAGAACCTAAAAATCATAATCATGTTTAAAGAAAAGAAAATATCAGCAATTTGAACTTCTTTTTGGCATGGCTTCAATCCTTGGTTTTCCTGTATTTCCATTACTACCTGTGTGCACTACGTGAGCTCGATAATTTTGCCATTAATATGTGATTTGTGGCATGGTGTTCTAATGTATATGCGCATCGTGCATATATGCGATAACATATGAGTTCATTTTTACCTTAATTTTGTGCGTGAGGGCCTACGATTTTTCTAATATACACAGTGTCCATATGTTTTTCTTCAGAGGCTTTAGAAATATCCAAGCATTTGTGTAGCATGCATCTTTCATCGGCACCAGCAAGGAAACACCAGATGCACCATAAAGGGGTCCTACTACACCACTGAGTTGTGTAACGCACCAATATGGTGCATTTGCACACAACAGTGCGGTAGATGCACCACGTAGTGGTGCTGCTGCACCACTGCAACAGTTGCACCATAGCGTGGTGCTGCTGCATTGTGGTGCAACAATGCCACTGTTGTCTGCAAATGTGCAATACTGGGGCACTACACCACTGCAGCGTTGCATAGCACCATGCAGAATCACCACTCTGTGGTGCACTGCACCGTTGTCGTACTTGCATTAGAAATATTACATTATCAAGGAAGGAACATCCAACGATCAATTTAATTATCTAAATGTCTTCGTAGAAAATCAAGATCAACAACATGCACCTATATTTAACACTTTTATTCCTCTTTTATTAAACAAAAGGCATATATATATCTTAACTCAAATAAACCAATCAACCGCTTGTAGGAGAAAATTGCAAGGTGCTATTAACTGGTGCATTAACATATAAACTACTAGTTAGACTAACATTTCTTAGAATTCCAAGATCCTATTAACTACGGACAAATGAACAGAAAGAGGCATGAGCAAGGAATGGGAGCAACAAGTGATTAAGCAGCAAGTTATATCTTATTCAAGGAATATTGAGTTATGATATCATCACAATACGCATTAAAACTTAACATATAACTAGAATTAAGAAAATATATAAACCCGATCTCCAATATTTTATCATACTTTACTGTCACAACTTCTTGCATATCAGAAATTTTGCATCTGACTTCCAATACTAGCCAAAACCATGAAAGATCTTAATTAAAAAAAATGATATTTACTACATTATATCAACATTTCATGATCTTTACCATAATGTATGTTAATGTAACACTTCATGAGCTTTACCATAATGTATGTTACTGCACATTCATAAGTATTATTATATTCATGCACTGTAAAATTTTAGTAACTTACCTTATGCTCAGTCAACCCATTGTTAACCTCCACTCCCAACTATGCCCAGTCGACCAAACAATAATGCAACTCAACCAAACAAATTTAGATGCATATTCCATTTACAATCATACATATTCCATTGTTTAAAACCAACAACCATGAAATATGCTAACTGGCAAAGACAAAAGAGAACAATATTAACAGTCGTATGTTTATGGGCAATATCTAATTACCTTCAACATGACAGTAGAAACCGATGGCGAGATATGGATCTATTTAGTTAAGTGACATGTCTCAGACAACATTAACGACGACAACTACATAATGGAAACCGTCTATATATGCATATAAACATTTACAGGCTATCTAGTAGAATTGACTCAAGTAGAAACAAGAAATCAATGCTCGGCAACAAGAAAAAAGAATACAAGAAGGAGCAAATCGAAGATAACAACATAGGATATGAACAAGATTGAAGAAAAATAGGTTAAAGAAATGCATAGCTGATTCAAGTGTGTCAGACATCTTAAAATTATATCATACGTCTGAAATAAGACCCGGGAAACTACCTAAAGTGTGTCCAGACGTCTGATATTACATCCCAGACGTCTGAATTTTTCCTTGGACTGAATGATGAAGTCTGAAGAAACAACCAGACGTTTGAATAAATTTTCAGATGTCTGATGTTGATCTTGGATCAAAAAATTACATATGCCTATGCAGATGATCTTTTGATCTTCTCCAAAGCCATGCCAGTAAATGTACAGGCCATCAAGAATATTCCGAAAAATATAAACTTGCATTCTAGCCCACTAATAGATGAACAAAACACTTGCTAAAATATGGAGATTGAATAGGAAACTCAAAGTGAACGAATGCAATCTGAATAGGAAACTCAAAGTGATTTAAATGAATTTAAGGAAATTCACATTTT
Organism: Allium sativum; assembly: GCA_030737875.1. Lineage (NCBI taxonomy): Eukaryota > Viridiplantae > Streptophyta > Magnoliopsida > Asparagales > Amaryllidaceae > Allium > Allium sativum. The sequence goes on along the minus strand of CM060919.1, from coordinate 654,233,401 downwards.
CCCATAACTGGCATATTTTCCGAGACAAACATTAAACGATGACAATATTTCAATTTCTTGTTATACATGAACATGATAAAAAATAGTTGTTGATAGGTAGATTTCTACATCTATAGGTAGAAAAATAGCCAAACATTTCTCAACTAAGGTGACATGAATGTAATCCTTAACATGAGAATACTCTTCATGTACAACATGAGGGTACTTTTCAGTGACACCAAAAAAAAAATCCTTGTGTGGACTGTCAAATGCATGGATATAGAACTGTGTACTTGTTTTAATTATATGGTTTCTGAATTCATAGGGAAGAGGGTATACATACATGAGTACCATTTAATTCAGCTTCAAGTTCACAGATTTAATCACATTTCATCCCATTAAGGTATCCTGCACAGTGTTATACCATCTCTCCCTTGATTTTAAAAAGACCAATTAGAACTTATGTATGGGAGCAGTATATTATTTATATCAAAGTTTGACCCTATTGCTTAACTTAAAAGATGGAAACAGAGAATGTCATATTAAATAAACAGAAACCACTTCACTTCTGTAGCATACCAACTTGAGGATTAGTTCATACATGTATGACTATAAACCGTGCACTACACACAAGATAAATATAAGGAAATATCTAAGATCCTGGATCTTATTGATATGATAAGGGTTTCTTTTAGTAGGTTATAGAATGTAGCAAAAAGGCGATTCTCTGCTTTTATTTTTAATTTCTTATTTTTCTATAATACAAATAAAACAAAATAAAATTCTTGATAAAGCAGACAACTCAATGTAGTAGCTGGTAAAGAAACCATATCTGTCAACTATATAATAACACAAAAGGCGAAGTGAATCAAAGGAACACATTTACCTTGCTATGATTGCATCTCTCAAATCCATAAGCCGTCAATATTTTCTTAAATAGTTGTGGGCTTTGTGGTAAAGCATAAAACAATCCTGGTTTTGAATATCACATTAAAGGTTAGTAACCGATATAGCTTGTAACCTTTTTTTGTGAACAAAACAACATTAAACTAGTAACCAAACAAGAAATGTGCAGTCAAAGCATGCAGCCTTTTCTATAGACAAAAATAGCATTAAACTTGCATGCTAGGTAATATTTATCTTAGGAATTTTTTTGAAAAAATAATACTACATTTATTTGTAATGCAAACTATGGTTGTTTTGGCAAACTTGGCTTAATAAAATCTGATATGCCAAAATAAGTTCCTTGAAAAAATGGAATGAAGGATCATTATTAATATCAATGGTAAAATTTCACATTTTCCCATAAACATCATGTTGAAATGCAGGGTCATTAAAGTTAAGAAACTAAAAGAATAGATGCAAAGAGCATCAATAAGTACACTGCACATATTATGAAAAGAGAGAATATGACACCATAATAAGGTAAACAAATATAGTCTTACAAGTTTTTCTATCTCTAGTTTGATAAAAAGGCAGGCACTTGGAATGTTTATTCCATGAACACATGACCATATTTTGAACTTAGATGCAACAATTGCTGATTTTTTGTCACTACAAGCAATCAAATATCCAACAGGAGATAATACATATGATTTTGATGATCTCACACATACATCAGTTATAAAAAAAATAAGAAAATAACGCATATAAACTATCAATAATATCACTGCTCAATCATATATTCACACTACAGTAATTTATTGACAGACCTGATTGAGTAATGTGCACATTCCCACCTTGCTTCATCTTCAAAAACCATTCAATGGATATCCCAAAAATATCTGTCCTCATCCATATTTGAAAAAGTAGAAAAATACCCAAAATCTGAAAATGGATATAATAATATCCATATCCAAAAAATTATCCAACACTCCTAACATGATAGTAGTTAAGATTATGCATATTATAATGACTGGTATCTACATTTTTATTTAAGTAATATCCAATGCTATGTGTATAGTTAATAATTATTGTCCATAACTTATTATTACCATCACATTTCTTATACCTTGTGTTTGTATATTAGCATTATGTCAGACCTACTATTCATTCATTAAGAACCATTAAAATGATTGAGTAGAAACAAGGCATGGAAGACGGTTCATCAAGCAACCAGAAGGCAAAAGAGGCACAAAAAAATTCAATAAATAATTACAGTTATAAATCACTACACCAAAACAGGGGATTCCCAACTAGTATAGGTGTTACAGATAATTTCTATAAAACTGTTAAGTGTTACCAATGGCATGTGGGAAATTGACCTGCCAAATTTGTAACACTTATAAGTGTTACAAACATAATAATTGCTAACACTTATAAATGTTGGAACTATAAGATAATGTTACACTTATGAGTGTTACAAACATATTCATTGCTAACACTTATAAATGTTGTAACTATAAGATATAGTAACACTTATAAATGTTGCAAACATATTCATTGCTAACACTTCTAATTGTTGGAACCATAAGATATAGTAACACTTATAAACACTACAAACATATTCATTGCTAACACATATATATGTCAGTATCATCATCCTACTAACACTTAGAAATGTTGGCATACATAAATTGCTAACACCTGTAAATTAATATAACATGTCTTTATGATTTCCAATCACATATATAATTCAACATATCGATTCAACATAAGATATAATACACTTCCATATTTCAAATTCAACAATGTCACATTCCCGTAATGCTCAAGTATTTGTTACATGCTTCCAGTTTCAAAATACCATAATATCATGTTCAAATTATAAAAATCAACACAAAGTTTTACTAAAGAAACATAGAATTTTAGATACTGCGAAGGCGAAACATGGACCATATCACAAAGCCTCCATCCGAAAGGTCACACATATTTGCTTTCTCGTTGCGATAACATTCCAAATTCTGCTTTTCCTTCCTCCTCCACAAGTGCCTACAAAATATAAATGCACCCATTTTTATAGAAATAACAAATTGCAAAACTGATAAATAACAATTGTATTTATAAACAACAAAACTGAGTCGCCGAACTAGTTTGCGAAACTAAGGCTCGACTCAGTTTGCAAAAACAGAACTGAGTCACGAATAGGCGACTCAGTTCACAAACTATGTCGGCGTTCGTAAACTGAGTCATCGAGGCTTAGTTCGCAAACTGAGTCGTCGTGGCTTAGTTCGCAAACTGAGTCGTCGCGGCTCAGTTCGCAAACTGAGTCGTTGTGGCTCTGTCCGCAAACTAAGTCGGTTGCTCAGTTCGCAAACTAAGTCGCTGCGACTCAGTTCCCGAACTGAGTCGGTGACTCAGTTTGCAGCTCAGTTTGCGGCTCAGTTCGCAAACTGAGTCGTAGCGGGTTAGTTCGCAAACCGAGTCTCCCCGCCTCAGTTTGCAAACTAAGTCACCGCGGCTCAGTTCGCAAATTGAGTCGCTGCTGCTCAGTTCGCAAACTCCTGCCTGTTGTAGTAATTCCAATGTAATATAGTCCACATTATTCTATTCTAGAAATAAAGCATAACATCAGTATATTTGCCACAAGCAAAAACAACTATACATAACTGGAGTTGTACAGGCAGACATGTCATGGTGGTGGAATAGCAGAAGTGCATGACACATGTAAGCAGTAATGGCGAAGAGGAAAAAAACATAAATAGTGTAAACAAATATAATTGTGATATGTAGAAGCAAAGCAGATGAAAATAGATTGTAGTAGATAGTTGCTACAATAAAATCACGCACTTTTGAATAAGTTGTTAATTAGTATATTAAATTCATATGTTGTTTCCAGGACAACCATTGGTTCGATATATTATGCTCTTTTGAATGCAAAATTCACTAGTTTATTAAATTATTTGTAAAAATACATATGGACAATAAAATATGTCTTGACATAGAATAGGTTATAGTATGTTTTATATTGTATAGAGTCATAGACCATCTACATGATGACCTTATCTTCTTTAAATCATTATTATCAACTACTATAATGTCACCCATCAGACTTGTTGATGCCACATAATTTATTAATTTCATATAACTTCAAGTGTTTTCCTTGCTACGACCGCTACTTTTTCATTAAGAAAATCATTTTTTTATTTGAAATAAAATTCCTATTATTCATCGACCAATTTTACCGATCAATTAATCAAATTTTAGCACTAGATTTGATGAATGTAATTTTATAGTTGACGTAATGACTGAATAATGTACAATAAAAGATCAACTATAACCATTTATTTCACAAATTTGAATTGCCTATTTTCATTTTGTTCCTAAGCACAACCTTCGATCAAAGACACTAAAATCACTGCTAATTTTGATCAAATTATTCCCTATATTTTGATTAAGAATATACTAGGTGGATTAATATATATTCATTCGATATCGATAACAACTATTAAACATATCAATAAAATTATTTACAAAGAATTTTTTTAGTTAATTCAATTTATCTATGGGATTTGATCAAGATATTTCAGAAAAAATGATTAAAATGCATATATGAAACAAAAACTAGTATTTAGATTAAACGTTTTCCCTAGCTGTAAAAAAATGTAATAATTCCTCTTGAACTATCTTCGACACATTGTTGATATAGCACCATATATGTTTGAGTTACTAGTTGCATCAATAGTTAGGAATCATCAAGCATTTCTAAGAATTCAAACATTATATAAATAATGTAGATCTTTAGAAAGAATGTATAGCCCAACATACAAAACCTACGTACCTACAAGGATATTCCTACTATAATCCTTATACGGCAGTGTTGCATGTTGAAATATGGACCATATCTACAAAGTTTCAAATATAGTAAGACACCTACTCAACAACGGATCTTATGTGCACTTGTGTATTTGAATATGTAAATTTAGTCGCATTGTAGCTTCCAAAAGTCTTCATTAATCCGCCATACATAAATATCACGATCAGGAATGATTAAGTACAGTGTATCATTTTTTTTGTTTGCACAAACGGATGCAATAGAAATAATTCCGGAAAACACTTAATTCTCTAATAAAACATCAAGTAGCAGAACAGTTAGGTGACTACATTTATACATGCAGTTAGAATTTAAATTAGAAATCTTACTCACAACTGACATTCACGTATATGCAGAGTGGTCGTTGTGTCTCTTGTCATACGTCAAGCCTTCTACTAAATCTGTACCTGTAAATGTAACCATGAGATAAGCGCATAAAAAATATAACCTCCTACGCGATAGCATATGTACCCCTAGAATATACATATTTCTTAAAAAAATCCAGTTCCAATGCACAAAATTTGGTATTCATAGTCAGTGGATATAGTAATTGAGGACTGACAACAATGTTTGCTGCAGATGGTTCGTAAAATAACAAGTGAAAAATTGCAGGGAGTGTAACACAGATTGCAAATTGTTGAATATAACCCCGTGGAAATAGGGAATAAGGAAATGAATGGGGAAGAAAACCAATTGTAGGGAATTGATATGGAAAAGCAACATATTGTACTTTTGTCAGCTGTTGCAATCCCAATGAAGATACAGCCATATTCAATACAGTAAAAGAGTGAAGAAAAATGACAACAAATAGTAGAAACACGGTATGACAAACATAAATCTAACTTACAAATAACAACTAGGGAACGTCTAACTGTTCAACCACGTAAAGCACGTAAATTGATTTAGGATCAAATTATGTGGTAAAGTGGATTAAAAAATTACAAACAAATTACCTTTTGTTGACCGACCTGCAGTGTAAGACGAAGGACTAAGCAGAGTCAGCTATTTATAGGGTGGTAGGACAGGTCCTATTGAAAAGAGGGATTGCAAGGCCTATGCAATAAGTATACAGCTGGAATATCGAAATCTAGTCCATAGGAAGGTTCCGACCGACGTAGAAGAAGTTGGAATAATAATCATTTCTACGTGGGCAACAATTCCTGGACGATCTTATTTGCAAAATAAAAAAATTTATAGTGTCAAAATTCTTTCTAATAAAATATCAAAAAGTAATATTCAGAATACACTTGATGCATATATGTTGGCGATAGACATGGAAAATAATGTCCATTGAAGTCATAAAGAAGAAAATGTTAAGTTTTTTGTGCGATAAAATACAAAAAAATTATACATTTTTGTGTGATGCAACTTGATATGTGTAATAGGAATGCATTTGAATTCTATATATAAGGGAATTTTCCACATACTAAGCTTTTGCATGTTCTGGATGCAAATATATTTACCAGAGAAGTGCATAGTAATCACTACTAATATGAGAGTTTGCATGCATAAAATTATGTTTGACTAATTTTAGTAATTACATTCAATTACAGGATCAATGAAGCAGAAAAGATGGACTACCATGATCAATAATCAATATGTGTTAAATAAAATACCCTTTATCATAAATTGAAACTTAAGTTAAATTGCTTGAAAAAGAGAATCGAAATTATGTCTCACAAAATAACATGCTTCCATATGACCATATAACAAGTAGATCAAAATGAGTAAATGGATAATTAAACAGTGAATGATGGAAAAATTCAAACCTCGAGTAACAAACCCTTAAAACTTGTTGCATTACTTAAGTTATATATCCAAATTTGACAATGCAAATTCTGATCAGCGAGTTTAGTATTATCATCTATGGAAATAATTGCTTTTTTTTTTTGAAGATTTCTCAGAGATAAAGTGAGCGTACCCTGTTTTTATTTGGACTTCGACTGAATTATGTTTACCTGTATTTCAATTTCTCTTGCTCACACTTATCTTTGAAATTGTTAAACCTTCAAAGTTGCATATTTCACTTTTTTCATCTCCTATTTTTCTAAGCATCTCATATTTATGGAAAAAAAATGCTATATGGTTTTTCAAATGTTCAAAAGTTAGAAAATGGAGTTAATAAATGGTTACAAGAAAAAGGAAATCAATTTTTGATACTACAGAATATAAAAAGCATAAATTGATGTTTTACAGTCTCACGTGAAAAGTGGGAATCACATAATGAAAATTTTAAAACAGCTGAAGTAGTATTTTATGTTTTACAAAGATCACAATGTATTAAAAGTATATACTCTTGTTTGTAATCATATCATAGCAATTCCATAATTTCATTGCTATGAAAACATAAGAAGTAGAGAATAACCATAACATGTAGCATTTTGAACCCATGCAAGCGAATCTCGGAAGACCAATCTGTCCTTATAGGGTTTAGTGATGTGTTTGCTAAGGTCCGAACATCTCCACATTTCATCTACACGAAATATATCCTTAGAATATCAGTATAACAAAATGCATCAATTTAAGGGAAAGAACAAGTAACGGATAAAACCGTGTTAGCCGATCTACCCATCAAATTGTCAAAGGAGGAGCAACTATTTTTGCAAATGTCTCTGCCTCGGGATCTGTGCAAAACTTGAAACTTCACAACTAGTTTACTTTATTTTATGCAAGTATGCAACATACATCTTAAAACATTTGAGCAAGATAGCAATTTTTCCTAGCTTAACTAGATGATGATTTTCTAATTAGAATTGGCCAATCAGATGAAAATCACTACTAAAATTAATGCTTGCACATGTACTAAAATCACTACTAAAATTAATCTATCATCGTCCAACTCTATTTTCTCTTATTAGAAATATTCCACTCTACATACACAAAAAAGTATCACAGTCCCCGTAACTGTTATCTCAAACAATCGCGTTCAGTGTGTACTGATAGCTAGGAAGAGCCAAAGAACATGCACGATATATCTAAGTGCTTTATTTTGAAAATAGAAATCCAAAAAATTTAAATATCAAACTAGCCTATAAACTAATAATTTAAAGGTCCACTTGAGATTGTTTGTAGATTAAACAGGAATAAAAAGAACAAAAACTTAACATATTTAAGCTTGTAATTAATCTCTTAACTGATAGTAAAATTTGATCTTTATATGACGTCTAAAATTTTATAATAAAAATTATATAAAAAACTATAATTCAAGAATAAGTAATACAAAAAAATAACTTTCTAATAAATAACTCAACCCAATTAAAGCATGCAAATTTGAATGAAGTATTGAAAAATACACAATGATTTTTTAATCTATCATTAAGCTCTTATTTTAAGTATAGTATTAACTATTGATTACTTTATAATTATGAATAGTTACTCATACAACACTACCAAAAAGTTTTGTTCCGAATTATGTGATTGCTACATTACCCGATAAACAATTCAATTATTCACAACGTATTATTCAAGTAGTGATGTAAAAGTTTGCTAATTTAAACAACAATTGTTGAATTCGACATGCACATAGTAAAAATAATTCACTTGAAGCCAAAATGCAAAAAAATAAAGAAAATAAATAATAACAGCCAAAATGAATCACTGAAGCCAAACATAGAAATTAAAAGTAGGTCAAACCTTGCAAATCGTTCGCCTGAAGCCAAAGTCCAAGGGCTGAAATCGTGACTCCTTGAACTCAACATCGATTATCTTGCTACCGATCCATAGGAATCAGAAGTCAAAAGTTGAGGAGCCGATTCTCTAAAGCAATAGTCGATTATGACTGCCAGGATTCGACGCCAAGGACTCTGAAGTCGAAGTCCCTAAATTTGCGCAGCACAAGTGGTGGAGTATATGTTAGGGATTGCGGAATGGATCGTTAAGGAAAAACAACCAATAAAAGGGGTGAATAGCGTTTTTGAGAATTTAAACTAAATCTTAAACTTATATGATAAACTATATGTAGTAACCCGGATTTTCGGCGACTTTGGTTATCGACGTAAGCTCGACGTCGATAACCAAAACATCGAAAAATCCCGGTAATTAATGAAAGAAATTAGAAGGTGAGAATAGATAAGATAGAAACTTAGAATAGAAGAAGAAGAAGAACACAACATCAGAGTAACACGAATCTCACAGCGGAACGAATAACATATAATAGATAACATAACTTTGAAATATAACAATTATGTATACAATAGCACTTATCAGGGTACAACACTTACAACACAGCGGAAATAACTATAGCTATATGATCTTGAAGCCTCCTGCTCCAAGCTCTCCAAGTATATCTGCAAATTCCTGACTACTTGACTGCCCGTACAAATTTAGGCACCCAAGAGTTTAGGGAAAACAACAAAATAAACTCCGGGTCAGTCATGGGACTGGTGTGAATAAACTCAAATCATTTAAACAGGTATATGATATCTCATAAGACCACGCCGTGAATACGGAACGGGGTTTTCCCTTATGAGAATCCAAATAACTTTTCAAAGCAATATCATTCTGATATTATAATAATGTCTAAGTACAAATAAATATCAATCTAGCAGAAACGCTTGCATCTCACGTTACTACATATATAGTATACAATCAAAATCGCAAGCTCGTATTGGATGATTGGATTCCCAACTATGACAAGGTATGGAACCACCTTCCGATCAGTGTACTCTAGGAACGATACACTGGAGTTCAACAAGAACATCTTGCAACTCAGCCACACATGACCGACCACTCATTTCGCTTGAGTGTATCGAATGTACATCACCAACGGTTGGGATCAACAACCGTTCCCGTATATATGTATGGGACAACATTGATAGATTTAAGAAACAAATGAATATTCACTAGATAGGTGATTATACACCCTACTTCGGTGCGAGCGACTTAGCCATGCCGCCTGCCCGATTTCTGTCATTTACCGGTTGATGAGGCTAGAAGTTACGCTTTATCATCACATCAGATTCAGTTCGAATGCCACATTGTCAGATCCATCAGAATCACTAATTGACATCTACAACCATACATTACGTGTCAGCTAAAAGAAGTTTCCTTCTCCGCTTCCACTCTTGGTATAGTTTGAAGAAATCAATATACGTGATCGTCTGGAAATACTCTGTCAGACATCCATCTTCATTCACTTAGAAATGTCACATCGTCATACCCGCCAAACCACAAATTGACTTATCCAAAATTAACACGGGTATACAGCTAAGAGAAACGAATTCCTCCGCCACCAAACGTGAATACGTTTGAACAGATCAACTTACGCGATCCATTGGATATACTCTGTCAGACCTTCGTTCATACAAGTTGTCCTGGGACTGGACAAACCGAAGGCACTATTCTGTAAACAGGATAGCCCTTGCATTTTACTCCATCTTCAATTATCTTTGGCATATATGATTCGCGACGCTTATGCCAATACAGAGTGGTTCTTTGGATAATAATCCAACCGGTCTCTCCATATTAACAACGTTAAAATGGTCAAAACTTCGATAGTCTGTGATTTAACCATCAAAGAAAAACAAGTGTGCAAACAACGATATTATTCCCAGATGGAAATTATATCGAACAAACATCATTTAACATTAATCTCTTTAGTTCATTTATTTACTTATCTCCTGTTTCCCTATATTCTAAATTCTTATTTTCTTTTATCAGAAAACATTTCTGATTCTCGTTTGGAAAACATTTCCAAAACTCCTTTACTATCAAACCGTACCATTTCTTAGTTAAGAAGGAAGTCACTCAAGTTGGGGTATAATTACCTCTCAGACCTTAACTGAACAACGTTATAACTTCGAAATGGTCAAAGTTTATCTTTTAAATCTTCAATAACTTCTTTACGCCTTCCTCGGATTCAATTTTACTAATCCACTTCTATATTTAAAACATTGGTTATAACGATAACGTTATAATCCCTACTTTCGAATTATCTAACTTTAATTATAACTTCTATTCTTATTAGTGAATAATTAACCTAATATTTATTTATTTATAAATAAATAAATCTCTATTTAAATCACTGGAAAGTATAAGTACTTTTCCGAATTCGATATAATCGAATTTTGCCGATTAACTCTCTTCGAGAAATCTCTATTTGATTAACTCTTCTTCGAATAACCTATATTCGATTAACTCCTTCTCGAATAAACGATATTCGATAGTCTCTCTTCGAATAACTAATATTCGATAACTCTTCCTTTCAAATATCCCATATTTGAAAATCTCACTTCGATTAAACTATAATCGATAACCCCCTTCGATGAAACTAACATCGATAACTCCTTTCGATGAAACTAACATCGATAACTCCTTTCGATGAAACTAACATCGATAACTCCTTTCGATGAAACTAACATCGATAACTTTAACTCGACGAACTTAACTCGACTAACTTAACTTGACTCGACTAACTCGACTTACTTGGTTCGACCAATTCGATTCGATTAACTAGGCTCGACTAACTTGACTAACTTAACTCGACTTACTTGGTTCGACCAATTCGATTCGATTAACTAGGCTCAACTAACTTGACTAACTTAACTCGACTTACTTGGTTCGACCGACCAGGTTTGACTAACCTGACCCATTTGGTTTGACTGACCAGGTTTGGCTAACCTGACCCATTTGGTTTGACCACTGGGCTTGACTACTTGGTTCGACCGACCAGGTTTGACCATTTGGTTCGAATACCATATTCGACTAACTCCTCTCGGTTCATTAAAACCGATTAACTCATCTCGATTGACTAAATCAATTAACTCCTATCGATTAACTAAATCGATAAACTCCTTTCGATTAACTAAGTTTGATTTACTCGACTCGACTGACCAGGTTCGACTAATTTGACCAGCTTGGTTGTACTGACCAGGTTCGACTAACTTGACCAGCTTGACTCGATTGGTTCGACTCGACCATCTTGACTCGATTGGTTCGACTCGACCATTTGGCTCGATTTGGTTCGACTCGACCATTTGGCTCGATTGGTTCGACTCGACCATTTTGCTCGATTGGTTCGACTCGACCATTTTGACTCGGTTGGGTTCGACTAGCTTGACTAGTTTGGTTCGACTAGCTTGGTTTGACCACTTAACTAACTTGATTCGAATATTTATATCCGACTAACTAAATTTCCTTTTATTTCTATTTATTTTAACTTCTATTTATTTCCTAAATAGATTTCCTTTTGTATAATCTATTTATTTTCCTAAATAGATTTTCCTTTATAACTCTAATTATTTAATCCCTAATTAAATATCCTTTATTCTATTTATTTAATCTAAATAAACATTCCTTTATTTTATTTATTTATTTCTAAATAAATATCCTTTTATAAAATCCTTCGATTTTATAAATAGATTCATTTTCAATATAAATATTGAAAATCCCCTTTTTCTACATTTTCAGTGTTTTCCATTGTTTTTAAACAACCAACTGTCAATGATCAATATCATCCAAACATATACAATCAACATGTAACAACCCGAAAATCTGGGCCAGTTTAAAATTTTTATTTCGGCAATTTTAGCGGATTTTGATTATTTAAAATAGATTATTTTAAATAAAATCGACGAGAAATTTATTTTGAATATAATTCCAACGTATATAGTTATATAGTTCGTCGTTAGAATATAAATAATTATATATAATTATAAAAGGAATTGAAAATGGCGCGGTAGTTCGATAATTCGATTTCAAACTTCAATTGAATGTACCGGGTGCAAAGCAATCCGGATTTTAGTGAAACCAAAAACATTAGAATCTAATTGGTAATATCTTTCCAACGAATCCGAAAAATAAAAATTTCATAGCGGGAATCAAAAGATATGTCCAGTTGAAAATTCTGAATAGTCGCTATGGAATTCAGGCCCTTAAAAATAGACATTTTGCAAACGACCTCGGATTCCGACGAAACCAGTTTTGTTGGGCCCGCAGTGTCAAGTTATTGCTAGATTCCAAATTTCATAATTTTTCAAATCAATATGTGAGCGTGGCAAAGGAAAACGCGTTTGACCAGTTTCAGTTGATTTTAATCGACTGGAAAATGGCCATTTTCTAACGGTCTCAGAATTCGATGAAACTAGTTTTGTTAGGACCGTATCGTCAATACGAAGCTAGAAAATATTTTTCGGGAATTTTTCGAGTTAGTATGTGACCCCGGTAATTTGAAATGCGCGTTTAAAATTCAATATATAGATTTAAGTGAATATTAGGCACACATCCCTAAAACGAAACTTAATTAGGCTCACATCCGGTGATAAACTTATTGTAAATTTAGTCCCTATTTTTAAAACATATAAAAACATACAAAAAAAATATAAAAAAATCATGTAAATTCGTAATTAATTAAATCAAATAATCGTGAAAAAAATCAGATCAAAAACAACGTCGAAATCATGAAATACAGAAAATCAACGAAATGCAGTAAATTACATCAAAACATGCATATAAATCGATTAGTTGCATACATGTATGCATTTATTTGAAATCTGCGTCAAAACTGCAGTATAAATGCATACATGTATGCACATATTGTTGAAACATGCATCTGCTGATGCATTTGTTTAAAAACTGCATACCTACGTGCAACTTATTCACGTTTGCATGTATTTTGACATATATGCACACATGTATGCAGTTATATAGAAAAACTGCACACATGTATGCAATTTTTCAAACAGGCGTGCATAAGTATATGCATGTGTATTCGAATAGTTGCATAAATGTATGCAACTATTCGTAAAAGTTGCATACATTTATGCAACTTTTTTTTTTAAATTTCTGTGGACTTCCGAGAATATTTATAGATTTTAGAATTTTTTTTTTTTTTTAAGTGACAGCGCTTGAAAATTTGGACAGAAAACGAAAGAGGCGGAGGTATGGAAAGTGGCAGGCGGAAGATTCCAGGCGGCAGCTAAAATAGGGGGCGGGTTTACAGAGAAAACATTAATTACAGGGATGTATTGTGAATTTAAAAACTTGCAAATAGTTGCATACATGTATGCAACTTTTGCCAATAGTTGCATACATGTATGCAAGTATTTCTGAAGCTGTTTTAGTTGAAAATGCATGCAGAAACCTGCATACATGTGTGCAACTATTTGAAATACTTGCACACATGTATGCAAGTATTTACATGTGAAAATAAAATATGTGCAGAAACTTGCATACATGTATGCAACTATTTTAAATACTTGCACACATGTATGCAAGTATTACATGTAAAAATATAACAGAGAAATACTTGCACAGATGAATGCAAGTATTCCAAATATGTGCATGATTTGATGCAAATTACTGCATTTTTCGTTGTTTTCTGTATTTTTTTGATTTTGATGCATGTTTTGATTTTATTATGATCTGAATTTTTGGGCGAGTACATGTTTAATTTAAATACGAATTATCGTGATTTTTTTATATTTTTTTTATGAATTTTCGAAAAATAGGGACTAAATTTACAATAAGTTTATGACCGGGTTTTTTTTATATTTTGAAACCTAATAGGGACCTCTAAAAAACGCACCCTAGATTTAAATGTAAATTCAACGGAAACTGATCGAAACGGTCGAATCAGCTTGCAATACATATCCCATTGTGTTTAGAATGGGGGTGAAACGCTATGGACGACAGGCGGTGGGCCTCGTTTCGAGGTCGTATGAAAAAGTCAACTTTAGGTTGAATTAAATAATTAAATAATAATAAAATAAAACAAAATAAAAAACCCTTTCCCTTATCTTCTGCCCCCCCGTTCACAATCGGATTCGCAGAAAAAAAAAGGAGAAAGAGGCGGACGGGGGGAGACTCGTCGCCCCCCCCCCCCCCCCGATGAGCGCCGCCGCGCCTCAGGCGGGCCACTGTCGCCCCTCCTGCCTTCTCGCTCCCCTCTCCTCTTCAATCGACAGCCCCCCCCTCAGAAACGCGCCACCACATCCCCAAGACACCACGCCCTCCGCCTCGACGTAACCCCCCCACGAAGAGGAGCAGCCACCACCGCAAGCCCTCCGACCACCCACCGCTGGAGGAGCCTCCGACCACTCAGGAGCGCGCAAAAACAGTGAACGTTCTTCTAAATTTTAGTAATTATTTGTTTTAATCCTATTTTATGATTTTGTATGAATTGACATTTTATGAAATAGGTATAAAGCAAAAATGAATGATTTTTATAAAGCAAAAATGAATGATTTTTATAAAGCAAAAATGAATGATTTTTATAAAGCAAAAGGAATGATTTTTGTATAAGTAGCGAGTAATAAAAATATGATTTTTATATTTTTAAAGTATTAAAAATATAGTCTTTACTATATAGAAGAATTAAAAATATAATTTTTACATGATAGAAATATTAAAAATAGCATCTTTATATGGGTAGAAAAATAAAAATGTGATTTTTATAATGATATATTTTTGAAAAGATGAAGTCTATATTTTTGAAAAGGCGAAATCTATATTTTTGAAATGGAATTTTTATCTATATGACATCGCGGTAAAAATTCGATTTTTATATATTGAATAGCGGGGTAAAAATTCGATTTTTATGTATGTAGTGGCTACGGGCGACGAAGTGACGAAAGGCAAGAACGATGAAGATTTCTATCAATGAAGTGCCGTGGAGCTTGGATAGCTATTTGTGAGAATTTCTCACCTTTCAATTTCTTTTCTAGTTATATATATATATACTAGGATGCAGACGGTGCTTAGTAGCACCCGACACAATCGTCCACAGACCATGGACTTGTTTGTTTGGTTGCATAGATTAGTTGAATGGTTTGGTGAAATTAAATTGATTTGATTGATGTGTGAATGGCGTGGGCCTTCACTAGACCGGGGATAAGGCTAGGCCTCGTCCCGTTTCTAGTATCGTGCCGTTATGCCGCCGAAATTTTCTAAAATAAGTTAGAAAATAAAAATACCATTTTATTTAAAGAATGAACTGAATAGAAATTCATATGTTAAAATAAAATGTTTTATCGTTAAAAATATAATTTTTAACGTGAATATGAATATAGTGAATGTGAATAAAATAAAATATTCATTTACAAACCGGACGGTTTGTTTATGTACACCTATTTGAAGGACATTGATTGGGACGATAAATTTTACACATCGCCCAACTGCACAAATAAAATCTGTGTTTGATTGTTTGAAACCTCACACGGGTGTTGGGATGAAATTTGAAGTTCACTCATCCTGATTGATTAAATATGTCGATCGATTGATTGACAGGCTGTTATAAGCGTTAGATATCTATATTTGATGCTTATACAGTGTAGTGCACTTTGGTTGATGGTTGATTATTTTTCAATGCTATTATATGTGTGTAATGTATGAAAATCCATATAATTAACATTATATGGTGATTGATTGGGCCTCATTCCAATTTAGAAAATAAAGAATAATATAAAATAAAGGTTCATGTGTTGACAGTACTCATCCATTGAGATTAGTCATGTGTTGAACGAAATATTTTAGTAATAAAATTTACATCTTTATCAATATAAAATAAAGGTTCATGTGTTGACAGTACTCATCCATTGAGATTGGTCATGTGTTGAACGAAATATTTTAGTAATAAAATTTACATCTTTATCAATATAAAATAAAGGTTCATGTGTTGACAGTACTCATCCATTGAGATTGGTCATGTGTTGAACGAAATATTTTGATAATAACAACTATTTTGAAAAAAGAAATATTTGAAATAAAATATTTGAAAATAGAAATTTACGAAGCCGTGTTGATTAGAATGACGCCATTTTGACGTGAACGATATTTATATCGATTTTATTCATTTTGAAATGAATTGAATTGAAAACGATTTCGAAATGAATTGAATTGAAAACGATTTCGAAATGAATTGAATTGAAAACGATTTCGAAATGAATTGAATTGAAAACGATTTCGAAATGAAATGAATTGAAAACGATTTCGAAATGAATGGAATATAAAACAAATTCAAATTGAATTGAAAGCGAATTGAAATGAATTCAAATTGAATTGAAATTTGAATTGAATAGAAATGAATTTTAAAACGAATTTATAAAGAAGAATTCAATTTTGATTTGAATTGAAAAGGAAGTTGAAATTGCTTTTGAAACGAATTTAAAACTATTTATATAATTCATTTTAAATAGAAATCGACGAAATATATATTATATATATTATATATATAATATAATGGCCTGAATAGAACGCGTCGCGCCGCGGCAGTTCGCGAATTTCGACCATTTATTTCAAACGGACATTACGGGAGATCCGACCGTCGGATTCTCCTAAAACCGGAACCGTTGGGTTCGTATCGAAAAGAGCTTTCTAACGAATATTAGAAATTTGAAATCTAACGGTTGGATTTGGAGATACGTCCAAATCAAATTTGAAAAAGGTCGCTGTAAGTGCAGTTCGATGGCCGTTGATGGAAATCGACTGTACGGGCCTTGATAAAACTATTAAAAATAGTAATAATTTGTGTAAAATCATAAGAAATGATTTGTGAAGATTTGGGATGAAAAACTCCATATTTGAAAAGATAAAAATAGATTTTTATCGAAATGAACTAGTTTTGAACTAGAATTATAATTCTATTTATTTTTAAATAAATAAATTGAATTTAAAAAGGGTTTTAAAAATAACCAGAATTTCCAATGATTGCATTGGAGTGGATTTGAATCGAAATTGTCTTCGGAATATTTCGATGTTGGGATTCGTGATTATACAGATGTTATGGAAATTTGAAAGATATAGATATATATATCGTTATTTCCAATGCGATATTTGTTAGTCGTAGAATTTGATATTGAATATAAGCCGGTATATTTTCTATTCAGAGCCTTGTATTGAATATCAAATGTGATTTGGGTTTGTCGTGAATGGTGTCTTCACTAACACTGTTCTTGAACCCAGTTGAGAAAAGATTAAATCTTTTTATTTAGATTTAATGAAGTGTACCAATTCAATAATATTTAATTGGAATTGAATTGATATTGATATTGATATTGGGTTTATCGTGAACAGTGTTTTAAATAACACTTGTTCTTTAACCCGATAATTAATGGAATGATTTTTGGGTTTATCGTGAACAGTGGTTTTAAATAACACTTGTTCTTTAACCCGATAATTAATGGAATGATTTTTGGGTTTATCGTGAACAGTGGTTTTAAATAACACTTGTTCTTTAACCCGATAATTAATGGAATGATTTTTGGGTTTATCGTGAACAGTGTTTTAAATAACACTCGTTCTTTAACCCGATAATTAATGAATGTGATTTTGGGTTTATCGTGAACCGTGTTTTAAATGACACTGATTCTTTAACCCAGTCGAAGATTAAAACTAAGTGGAGTTTTAATGAATCTTTAATTAGATTGAAATGATCGAAAATGGAGTATCACCAGTTTTGCTCCAGGCGATAGTTAAATCTTTAATTAGATTTGAACGTGAAATGGTAATTGAATTTACCGATAACACTGTGGTGTTAGATATGAAGTATTACCAGTTTTACTTCATGGGATGAATAGGTTGGGATGGGGAAATTAAAATAAATAATTACTTCGGTAAGGTTCGCTAATCCCGACTAGTTTGAATTGAGATTCAAAAATAGAATAAATTTAATGGGAACCTTTCCCTATGAATGTGAAATTTAGAAACTAACTGTCGGTTAGCCAAGCAGAATGGTTTTCTGAATATTGATCTGATGTTGGTTTCGGCCTTCGGGGTTAATATTTGGGGAATTATTCTCTTGATTAATTTACGGTTAGTGACTGATGAGTTGGAATGAGGCGTATGTTGTGTTTGTGTAACACTTACTTAAAATATACGCGAGTTATTCGGGAAGACCGGGTTTATCCCATTCTGAATAACTGATACGACGATAAGTCGAAGATGAAGACGGTGGTCGAAGACCGGAAGTCTTCACGTTGTTTGGGTGATTACTGATGATCTTGATTGGGCTGTACACCCAAGAAGATGGAAACAGTTGGTGATCGTCCAGACGTACTTGGAGATGGATGGATATGCGAGGAAAGTGCCCCCGGTTTCGTTCAGACCCAGAACGGACTTGTAAATGGATAGTGTGTCTGACGTTGTATTCCTTTATACTGTATTGGTGATCTCTGCTAAATATATATCTGTTTGGTGGCAGAGAATTTATTCTCTTGCTATACACCCTTCTCTGAGACGTACGAGCCTAGAGGTTATATATTGGCAGAAATCAGTGGTACAGTATGGACTGACAATGTGGCATGCTGAGTTGCATGGATCAAGACTTTTGTTGAAAAGCAAAGTCTTGTGGTTGATGATCAAAGCACGGCCTTGTGTGGCGTAGCTTTGTGTAACGTTGATTCGCGAGTATCACACCCGGTATGAACTAAAAACGGGAGACGTACCTCAGGGAGGACATGCGTTTCTTTCTAGTTAGGAGTGGCGTCAGTGCTTGAACTGGCTGACGAGTTTGACTCATGTGGATATTGCTTATTATTACTTGCTGAAAAGCGAGGCGCCTCGTGATATCGGTTTCGGCCGATGCTTCTGGTCGGCTGACGGGCCAGATTTACGCCCCAAAGGGCGGGGAAACGTAGTGTTCAGGCATAATAATCCACATCGGTGGACCGGCCCTGACGATCCATGGGGCAGTTGCTGCTGTTCCTGAGGCTCGGACTAGACAGTCTCGAATCGGTGAGGATCTTGCCCCTAGCCTCGGTTCATACCATAAATGATAACCCAACTTCCAATACGACATTGCGGTTTTAATTATAAACTTATATATGGCGACATAGTGGTATGGGGCATTCATGCCGCCTATGATTGATACTTATGATTTGAAGTTGTTTTACACACTATGCACTTATTATAGTATCAAATGATTTGTTTTAAATGTATCAAGCGTTCTTTGGCTGTTATAAGGGAAAACCCTATCCCTCGGCTTGCGTTGCATTGTGTGATAGGACCTGGGTCTTATAACAGCTTCATTTTTCTTTATTTAGCATTACGCTGTTTGTTTTATGCACTGGTATTCTTGGAAGGAAACCCGTTCCGTGTTATACGGCGTGGTCCCTTGATTTACCTAACTTTAAAAATAAAGATTAACTGTTTTAGTTCTCACACCAGTCACATGACTGACCTGGAGTTTATTGTTTTAACCTAAACTCTGGGTGCCCCTATTTTGACACGGGCAGCTAGTAGTTTTGGTTTTGCAGATTTATATTCACAGGATCCTGGTTTACAGCTGGAATGATATCCGGAAAGCTTTGTATCCGTATATCTCTTCTAGTTGTGTATTGTATTATTTTCCGCTGCTATGTATTTAAATGTAATTTAAATCTCTGATATTTCTGTGTAATATTCATTTATACTCTGTATATTCTTGTAATCTGATGCATTGTTGTAATATACAATGAAATGTTCTTCCGTCTGCGTTCTGGTTTGTCCTGTTCTCAAACGATAGGGCATTTCGAACGGCCTGGGTCGGTTTAGCGACTGGTTCGGACCGAGCGAAATTCCTTTTCGTCACAGTTGGTATCAGAGCTTTGGTTTACAAAGCAGAGAACAAGGCACATTAGAACCGTACGAAAGAATTCATCAGATATTGGATTAGCAATATCCAATGAGAGTGACTCGTTAGAGATGAGATCAGTAGTATCCTAGAACGAGTGTGAAGAGTATATTTTTAAGGTGAAAACAAATTTTGTTTTGAAAATTTAAATCAACTATTCGTATTTGAATAATTTATTTATATTGATTTTGGACAATTCAGTATATAAAGAATTTGCATATACGCCTTGCAAACGTATATTCAAAGTTTTAATATACTGGATAGATATAGAATCGCACTCTAGTCGCCCGAAGATGATATTGATGATAGCGATCGCATCATCAACATTTATGTTCGAGTTTCGAAGGTGTGATTTTCTATATATTTCCATTAGACTGGTGTGAGAACCAAAACTAATATAGCTAGAATACATTGTTGTGATTTGGCATCAAAACGTGATTTTCTTTATATATATCAAAATTATGAATTTGAAACGTTAATCCACTAATTGATTGATGTTTGTGTTGTTTGTTTATTTGTTTGATAATTTTGAACCATTTAGCCTAATTGAACCAAATATTGAATTGTATTGAAAATTGGTCGCATTTGCATGCATATACATGTACTTACATTGAACAGGTCATAGCAAGGAGGCTAGAGCAGAGAATAAAATTTGTTTGCCCGACAAATAGGTACATGTTTATTACATAATTTACTGTTTTGTTTGGGTGATGATGATTTTATGAGCCTATTGGCTAGCCGCTTGGCTTTTTCTTTTTCTTTTTGAGATCTGAAGGACCGGGGAAGCTATTTGAGATTTCCCGATGCTCCCATTGCAGGGGAGGTTATGGCGAAATTTTTCGAAAATTTAGGGTGTTAGCCAAATTTTTGAAATTTTGAAAATTCTCAGAAACTGAAAAGTTGGAGAATGGAATCCAGATCGAACGTAGAGTTGATTAATCAAACCACTTTTGACTTTGTTCCTTTTCAGGGACGAAAAGTTTTAAGTGGGGGAGATTGTAACAACCCGAAAATCTGGGCCAGTTTAAAATTTTTATTTCGGCAATTTTAGCGGATTTTGATTATTTAAAATAGATTATTTTAAATAAAATCGACGAGAAATTTATTTTGAATATAATTCCAACGTATATAGTTATATAGTTCGTCGTTAGAATATAAATAATTATATATAATTATAAAAGGAATTGAAAATGGCGCGGTAGTTCGATAATTCGATTTCAAACTTCAATTGAATGTACCGGGTGCAAAGCAATCCGGATTTTAGTGAAACCAAAAACATTAGAACCTAATTGGTAATATCTTTCCAACAAATCCGAAAAATCAAAATTTCATAGCGGGAATCAAAAGATATGTCCAGTTGAAAATTCTGAATAGTCGCTATGGAATTCAGGCCCTTAAAAATAGACATTTTGCAAACGACCTCGGATTCCGACGAAACCAGTTTTGTTGGGCCCGCAGTGTCATGTTATTGCTAGATTCTAAATTTCATAATTTTTCGAATCAATATGTGAGCGTGGCAAAGGAAAACGCGTTTGACCAGTTTTAGTTGATTTTAATCGACTGGAAAATGGCCATTTTTCTAACGGTCTCAGAATTCGACGAAACTAGTTTTGTTAGGACCGTATCGTCAATACGAAGCTAGAAAATATTTTTCGGGAATTTTTCGAGTTAGTATGTGACCCCGGTAATTTGAAATGCGCGTTTAAAATTCAATATATAGATTTAAATGTAAATTTAACGGAAACTGATCGAAACGGTCGAATCAGCTTGCGATACATATCCCATTGTGTTTAGAATGGGGGTGAAACGCTATGGACGACAGGCGGTGGGCCTCGTTTCGAGGTCGTATGAAAAAGTCAACTTTAGGTTGAATTAAATAATTAAATAATAATAAAATAAAATAAAAAACCCTTTCCCTTATCTTCTGGCCCCCCCGTTCACAATCGGATTCGCAGAAAAAAAAAGGAGAAAGAGGCGGACGGGGGGAGACTCGTCCCCCCCCCCGATGAGCGCCGCTGCGCCTCAGGCGGGCCACTGTCGCCCCTCCAGCCTTCTCGCTCCCCTCTCCTCTTCAATCGACAGCCGCCCCCCTCAGAAACGCGCCACCACATCCCCAAGACCCCACGCCCTCCGCCTCGACGTAACCCCCCCACGAAGAGGAGCAGCCACCACCGCAAGCCCTCCGACCACCCACCGCTGGAGGAGCCTCCGACCACTCAGGAGCGCGCAAAAACAGTGAGCGTTCTTCTAAATTTTAGTAATTATTTGTTTTAATCCTATTTTATGATTTTGTATGAATTGACATTTTATGAAATAGGTATAAAGCAAAAATGAATGATTTTTATAAAGCAAAAATGAATGATTTTTATAAAGCAAAAATGAATGATTTTTATAAAGCAAAAATGAATGATTTTTATAAAGCAAAAGGAATGATTTTTGTATAAGTACCGAGTAATAAAAATATGATTTTTATATTTTTAAAGTATTAAAAATATAGTCTTTACTATATAGAAGAATTAAAAATATAATTTTTACATGATAGAAATATTAAAAATAGCATCTTTATATGGGTAGAAAAATAAAAATGTGATTTTTATATTGATATATTTTTGAAAAGATGAAGTCTATATTTTTGAAAAGGCGAAATCTATATTTTTGAAATGGAATTTTTATCTATATGACATCGCGGTAAAAATTCGATTTTTATATATTGAATAGCGGGGTAAAAATTCGATTTTTATGTATGTAGTGGCTACGGGCGACGAAGTGACGAAAGGCAAGAACGATGAAGATTTCTATCAATGAAGTGCCGTGGAGCTTGGATAGCTATTTGTGAGAATTTCTCACCTTTCAATTTCTTTTCTAGTTATATATATATACTAGGATGCAGACGGTGCTTAGTAGCACCCGACATAATCGTCCACAGACCATGGACTTGTTTGTTTGGTTGCATAGATTAGTTGAATGGTTTGGTGAAATTAAATTGATTTGATTGATGTGTGAATGGCGTGGGCCTTCACTAGACCGGGGATAAGGCTAGGCCTCGTCCCGTTTCTAGTATCGTGCCGTTATGCCGCCGAAATTTTCTAAAATAAGTTAGAAAATAAAAATACCATTTTATTTAAAGAATGAACTGAATAGAAATTCATATGTTAAAATAAAATGTTTTATCGTTAAAAATATAATTTTTAACGTGAATATGAATATAGTGAATGTGAATAAAATAAAATATTCATTTACAAACCGGACGGTTTGTTTATGTACACCTATTTGAAGGACATTGATTGGGACGATAAATTTTACACATCGCCCAACTGCACAAATAAAATCTGTGTTTGATTGTTTGAAACCCCACACGGGTGTTGGGATGAAATTTGAAGTTCACTCATCCTGATTGATTAAATATGTCGATCGATTGATTGACAGGCTGTTATAAGCGTTAGATATCTATATTTGATGCTTATACAGTGTAGTGCACTTTGGTTGATGGTTGATTATTTTTCAATGCTATTATATGTGTGTAATGTATGAAAATCCATATAATTAACATTATATGGTGATTGATTGGGCCTCATTCCAATTTAGAAAATAAAGAATAATATAAAATAAAGGTTCATGTGTTGACAGTACTCATCCATTGAGATTAGTCATGTGTTGAACGAAATATTTTAGTAATAAAATTTACATCTTTATCAATATAAAATAAAGGTTCATGTGTTGACAGTACTCATCCATTGAGATTGGTCATGTGTTGAACGAAATATTTTAGTAATAAAATTTACATCTTTATCAATATAAAATAAAGGTTCATGTGTTGACAGTACTCATCCATTGAGATTGGTCATGTGTTGAACGAAATATTTTGATAATAACAACTATTTTGAAAAAAGAAATATTTGAAATAGAATATTTGAAAATAGAAATTTACGAAGCCGTGTTGATTAGATTGACGCCATTTTGACGTGAACGATATTTATATCGATTTTATTCATTTTGAAATGAATTGAATTGAAAACGATTTCGAAATGAATTGAATTGAAAACGATTTCGAAATGAATTGAATTGAAAACGATTTCGAAATGAATTGAATTGAAAACGATTTCGAAATGAATTGAATTGAAAACGATTTCGAAATGAAATGAATTGAAAACGATTTCGAAATGAATGGAATATAAAACAAATTCAAATTGAATTGAAAGCGAATTGAAATGAATTCAAATTGAATTGAAATTTGAATTGAATAGAAATGAATTTTAAAACGAATTTATAAAGAAGAATTCAATTTTGATTTGAATTGAAAAGGAAGTTGAAATTGCTTTTGAAACGAATTTAAAACTATTTATATAATTCGTTTTAAATAGAAATCGACGAAATATATATTATATATATAATATAATGGCCTGAATAGAACGCGCCGCGCCGCGGCAGTTCGCGAATTTCGACCATTTATTTCAAACGGACATTACGGGAGATCCGACCGTCGGATTCTCCTAAAACCGGAACCATTGGGTTCGTATCGAAAAGAGCTTTCTAACGAATATTAGAAATTTGAAATCTAACGGTTGGATTTGGAGATACGTCCAAATCAAATTTGAAAAAGGTCGCTGTAAGTGCAGTTCGATGGCCGTTGATGGAAATCGACTGTACGGGCCTTGATAAAACTATTAAAAATAGTAATAATTTGTGTAAAATCATAAGAAATGATTTGTGAAGATTTGGGATGAAAAACTCCATATTTGAAAAGATAAAAATAGATTTTTATCGAAATGAACTAGTTTTGAACTAGAATTATAATTCTATTTATTTTTAAATAAATAAATTGAATTTAAAAAGGGTTTTAAAATAACCAGAATTTCCAATGATTGCATTGGAGTGGATTTGAATCGAAATTGTCTTCGGAATATTTCGATGTTGGGATTCGTGATTATACATATGTTATGGAAATTTGAAAGATATAGATATATATATCGTTATTTCCAATGCGATATTTGTTAGTCGTAGAATTTGATATTGAATATAAGCCGGTATATTTTCTATTCAGAGCCTTGTATTGAATATCAAATGTGATTTGGGTTTGTCGTGAATGGTGTCTTCACTAACACTGTTCTTGAACCCAGTTGAGAAAAGATTAAATCTTTTTATTTAGATTTAATGAAGTGTACCAATTCAATAATATTTAATTGGAATTGAATTGATATTGATATTGGGTTTATCGTGAACAGTGTTTTAAATAACACTTGTTCTTTAACCCGATAATTAATGGAATGATTTTTGGGTTTATCGTGAACAGTGGTTTTAAATAACACTTGTTCTTCAACCCGATAATTAATGGAATGATTTTTGGGTTTATCGTGAACAGTGGTTTTAAATAACACTTGTTCTTTAACCCGATAATTAATGGAATGATTTTTGGGTTTATCGTGAACAGTGTTTTAAATAACACTCGTTCTTTAACCCGATAATTAATGAAAGTGATTTTGGGTTTATTGTGA
This sequence comes from Allium sativum, assembly GCA_030737875.1. Taxonomy (NCBI): domain Eukaryota; kingdom Viridiplantae; phylum Streptophyta; class Magnoliopsida; order Asparagales; family Amaryllidaceae; genus Allium; species Allium sativum. The sequence continues at coordinate 654,207,633 of CM060919.1, read as the reverse complement.
ACCGTGTTTTAAATGACACTGATTCTTTAACCCAGTCGAAGATTAAAACTAAGTGGAGTTTTAATGAATCTTTAATTAGATTGAAATGATCGAAAATGGAGTATCACCAGTTCTGCTCCAGGCGATAGTTAAATCTTTAATTAGATTTGAACGTGAAATGGTAATTGAATTTACCGATAACACTGTGGTGTTAGATATGAAGTATTACCAGTTTTACTTCATGGGATGAATAGGTTGGGATGGGGAAATTAAAATAAATAATTACTTTGGTAAGGTTCGCTAATCCCGACTAGTTTGAATTGAGATTCAAAAATAGAATAAAATTAATGGGAACCTTTCCCTATGAATGTGAAATTTAGAAACTAACTGTCGGTTAGCCAAGCAGAATGGTTTTCTGAATATTGATCTGATGTTGGTTTCGGCCTTCGGGGTTAATATTTGGGGAATTATTCTCTTGATTAATTTACGGTTAGTGACTGATGAGTTGGAATGAGGCGTATGTTGTGTTTGTGTAACACTTACTTAAAATATACGCGAGTTATTCGGGAAGACCGGGTTTATCCCATTCTGAATAACTGATACGACGATAAGTCGAAGATGAAGACGGTGGTCGAAGACCGGAAGTCCTCACGTTGTTTGGGTGATTACTGATGATCTTGATTGGGCTGTACACCCAAGAAGATGGAAACAGTTGGTGATCGTCCAGACGTACTTGGAGATGGATGGATATGCGAGGAAAGTGCCTCCGGTTTCGTTCAGACCCAGAACGGACTTGTAAATGGATAGTGTGTCTGACGTTGTATTCCTTTATACTGTATTGGTGATCTCTGCTAAATATATATCTGTTTTGTGGCAGAGAATTTATTCTCTTGCTATACACCCTTCTCTGAGACGTACGAGCCTAGAGGTTATATATTGGCAGAAATCAGTGGTACAGTATGGACTGACAATGTGGCATGCTGAGTTGCATTGATCAAGACTTTTGTTGAAAAGCAAAGTCTTGTGGTTGATGATCAAAGCACGGCCTTGTGTGGCGTAGCTTTGTGTAACGTTGATTCGCGAGTATCACACCCGGTATGAACTAAAAACGGGAGACGGACCTCAGGGAGGACATGCGTTTCTTTCTAGTTAGGAGTGGCGTCAGTGCTTGAACTGGCTGACGAGTTTGACTCATGTGGATATTGCTTATTATTACTTGCTGAAAAGCGAGGCGCCTCGTGATATCGGTTTCGGCCGATGCTTCTGGTCGACTGACGGGCCAGATTTACGCCCCAAAGGGCGGGGAAACGTAGTGTTCAGACATAATAATCCACATCGGTGGACCGACCCTGACGATCCATTGGGCAGTTGCGGCTGTTCCTGAGGCTCGGACTAGACAGTCTCGAATCGGTGAGGATCTTGCCCCTAGCCTCGGTTCATACCATAAATGATAACCCAACTTCCAATACGACATTGCGGTTTTAATTGTAAACTTATATATGGCGACATAGTGGTATGGGGCATTCATGCCGCCTATGATTGATACTTATGATTTGAAGTTGTTTTACACACTATGCACTTATTATAGTATCAAATGATTTGTTTTAAACGTATCAAGCGTTCTTTGGCTGTTATAAGGGAAAACCCTATCCCTCGGCTTGCGTTGCATTGTGTGATAGGACCTGGGTCTTATAACAGCTTCATTTTTCTTTATTTAGCATTACGTTGTTTGTTTTATGCACTGGTATTCTTGGGAGGAAACCCGTTCCGTGTTATACGGCGTGGTCCCTTGATTTACCTAACTTTAAAAATAAAGATTAACTGTTTTAGTTCTCACACCAGTCACATGACTGACCTGGAGTTTATTGTTTTAACCTAAACTCTGGGTGCCCCTATTTTGACACGGGCATCTAGTAGTTTTGGTTTTGCAGATTTATATTCACAGGATCCTGGTTTACAGCTGGAACGATATCCGGAAAGCTTTGTATCCGTATATCTCTTCTAGTTGTGTATTGTATTATTTTCCGCTGCTATGTATTTAAATGTAATTTAAATCTCTGATATTTCTGTGTAATATTCATTTATACTCTGTATATTCTTGTAATCTGATGCATTGTTGTAATATACAATGAAATGTTCTTCCGTCTGCGTTCCGATTTGTCCTGTTCTCAAACGATAGGGCATTTCGAACGGCCTGGGTCGGTTTAGCGACTGGTTCGGACCGAGCGAAATTCCTTTTCGTCACAGTTGGTATCAGAGCTTTGGTTTACAAAGCAGAGAACAAGGCACATTAGAACCGTACGAAAGAATTCATCAGATATTGGATTAGCAATATCCAATGAAAGTGACTCGTTAGAGATGAGATCAGTAGTATCCTAGAACGAGTGTGAAGAGTATATTTTAAGGTGAAAACAAATTTTGTTTTGAAAATTTAAATCAACTATTCGTATTTGAATAATTTATTTATATTGATTTTGGACAATTCAGTATATAAAGAATTTGCATATACGCCTTGCAAACGTATATTCAAAGTTTTAATATACTGGATAGATATAGAATCACGCTCTAGTCGCCCGAAGATGATATTGATGATAGTGATCGCATCATCAACATTTATGTTCGAGTTTCGAAGGTGTGATTTTCTATATATTTCCATTAGACTGGTGTGAGAACCAAAACTAATATAGCTAGAATACATTGTTGTGATTTGGCATCAAAACGTGATTTTCTTTATATATATCAAAATTATGAATTTGAAACGTTAATCCACTAATTGATTGATGTTTGTGTTGTTTGTTTATTTGTTTGATAATTTTGAACCATTTAGCCTAATTGAACCAAATATTGAATTGTATTGAAAATTGGTCGCATTTGCATGCATATACATGTACTTACATTGAACAGGTCATAGCAAGGAGGCTAGAGCAGAGAATAAAATTTGTTTGCCCGACAAATAGGTACATGTTTATTACATAATTTACTGTTTTGTTTGGGTGATGATGATTTTATGAGCCTATTGGCTAGCCGCTTGGCTTTTTCTTTTTCTTTTTGAGATCTGAAGGACCGGGGAAGCTATTTGAGATTTCCCGATGCTCCCATTGCAGGGGAGGTTATGGCGAAATTTTTCGAAAATTTAGGGTGTTAGCCAAATTTTTGAAATTTTGAAAATTCTCAGAAACTGAAAAGTTGGAGAATGGAATCCAGATCGAACGTAGAGTTGATTAATCAAACCACTTTCGACTTTGTTCCTTTTCGGGGACGAAAAGTTTTAAGTGGGGGAGATTGTAACAACCCGAAAATCTGGGCCAGTTTAAAATTTTTATTTCGGCAATTTTAGCGGATTTTGATTATTTAAAATAGATTATTTTAAATAAAATCGACAAGAAATTTATTTTGAATATAATTCCAAAGTATATAGTTATATAGTTCGTCGTTAGAATATAAATAATTATATATAATTATAAAAGGAATTGAAAATGGCGCGGTAGTTCGATAATTCGATTTCAAACTTCAATTGAATGTACCGGGTGCAAAGCAATCCGGATTTTAGTGAAACCAAAAACATTAGAACCTAATTGGTAATATCTTTCCAACGAATCCGAAAAATCAAAATTTCATAGCGGGAATCAAAAGATATGTCCAGTTGAAAATTCTGAATAGTCGCTATGGAATTCAGGCCCTTAAAAATAGACATTTTGCAAACGACCTCGGATTCCGATGAAACCAGTTTTGTTGGGCCCGCAGTGTCAAGTTATTGCTAGATTCCAAATTTCATAATTTTTCGAATCAATATGTGAGCGTGGCAAAGGAAAACGCGTTTGACCAGTTTTAGTTGATTTTAATCGACTGGAAAATGGCCATTTTTCTAACGGTCTCAGAATTCGATGAAACTAGTTTTGTTAGGACCGTATCGTCAATACGAAGCTAGAAAATATTTTTCGGGAATTTTTCGAGTTAGTATGTGACCCCGGTAATTTGAAATGCGCGTTTAAAATTCAATATATAGATTTAAATGTAAATTCAACGGAAACTGATCGAAACGGTCGAATCAGCTTGCGATACATATCCCATTGTGTTTAGAATGGGGGTGAAACGCTATGGACGACAGGCGGTGGGCCTCGTTTCGAGGTCGTATGAAAAAGTCAACTTTAGGTTGAATTAAATAATTAAATAATAATAAAATAAAATAAAAAACCCTTTCCCTTATCTTTTGGCCCCCCCGTTCACAATCGGATTCGCAAAAAAAAAGGAGAAAGAGGCGGACGGGGGGAGACTCGTCCCCCCCCCCCCCCCCCCGATGAGCGCCGCCGCGCCTCAGGCGGGCCACTGTCGCCCCTCCAGCCTTCTCGCTCCCCTCTCCTCTTCAATCGACAGCCACCCCCCCTCAGAAACGCGCCACCACATCCCCAAGACCCCACGCCCTCCGCCTCGACGTAACCCCCCCACGAAGAGGAGCAGCCACCACCGCAAGCCCTCCGACCACCCACCGCTGGAGGAGCCTCCGACCACTCAGGAGCGCGCAAAAACAGTGAGCGTTCTTCTAAATTTTAGTAATTATTTGTTTTAATCCTATTTTATGATTTTGTATGAATTGACATTTTATGAAATAGGTATAAAGCAAAAATGAATGATTTTTATAAAGCAAAAATGAATGATTTTTATAAAGCAAAAATGAATGATTTTTATAAAGCAAAAGGAATGATTTTTGTATAAGTAGCGAGTAATAAAAATATGATTTTTATTTTTTTAAAGTATTAAAAATATAGTCTTTACTATATAGAAGAATTAAAAATATAATTTTTACATGATAGAAATATTAAAAATAGCATCTTTATATGGGTAGAAAAATAAAAATGTGATTTTTATAATGATATATTTTTGAAAAGATGAAGTCTATATTTTTGAAAAGGCGAAATCTATATTTTTGAAATGGAATTTTTATCTATATGACATCGCGGTAAAAATTCGATTTTTATATATTGAATAGCGGGGTAAAAATTCGATTTTTATGTATGTAGTGGCTACGGGCGACGAAGTGACGAAAGACAAGAACGATGAAGATTTCTATCAATGAAGTGCCGTGGAGCTTGGATAGCTATTTGTGAGAATTTCTCACCTTTCAATTTCTTTTCTAGTTATATATATATATACTAGGATGCAGACGGTGCTTAGTAGCACCCGACACAATCGTCCACAGACCATGGACTTGTTTGTTTGGTTGCATAGATTAGTTGAATGGTTTGGTGAAATTAAATTGATTTGATTGATGTGTGAATGGCGTGGGCCTTCACTAGACCGGGGATAAGGCTAGGCCTCGTCCCGTTTCTAGTATCGTGCCGTTATGCCGCCGAAATTTTCTAAAATAAGTTAGAAAATAAAAATACCATTTTATTTAAAGAATGAACTGAATAGAAATTCATATGTTAAAATAAAATGTTTTATCGTTAAAAATATAATTTTTAACGTGAATATGAATATAGTGAATGTGAATAAAATAAAATATTCATTTACAAACCGGACGGTTTGTTTATGTACACCTATTTGAAGGACATTGATTGGGACGATAAATTTTACACATCGCCCAACTGCACAAATAAAATCTGTGTTTGATTGTTTGAAACCTCACACGGGTGTTGGGATGAAATTTGAAGTTCACTCATCCTGATTGATTAAATATGTCGATCGATTGATTGACAGGCTGTTATAAGCGTTAGATATCTATATTTGATGCTTATACAGTGTAGTGCACTTTGGTTGATGGTTGATTATTTTTCAATGCTATTATATGTGTGTAATGTATGAAAATCCATACAATTAACATTATATGGTGATTGATTGGGCCTTATTCCAATTTAGAAAATAAAGAATAATATAAAATAAAGGTTCATGTGTTGACAGTACTCATCCATTGAGATTAGTCATGTGTTGAACGAAATATTTTAGTAATAAAATTTACATCTTTATCAATATAAAATAAAGGTTCATGTGTTGACAGTACTCATCCATTGAGATTGGTCATGTGTTGAACGAAATATTTTAGTAATAAAATTTACATCTTTATCAATATAAAATAAAGGTTCATGTGTTGACAGTACTCATCCATTGAGATTGGTCATGTGTTGAACGAAATATTTTGATAATAAAAACTATTTTGAAAAAAGAAATATTTGAAATAGAATATTTGAAAATAGAAATTTACGAAGCCGTGTTGATTAGATTGACGCCATTTTGACGTGAACGATATTTATATCGATTTTATTCATTTTGAAATGAATTGAATTGAAAACGATTTCGAAATGAATTGAATTGAAAACAATTTCGAAATGAATTGAATTGAAAACGATTTCGAAATGAATTGAATTGAAAACGATTTCGAAATGAATTGAATTGAAAACGATTTCGAAATGAAATGAATTGAAAACGATTTCGAAATGAATGGAATATAAAACAAATTCAAATTGAATTGAAAGCGAATTGAAATGAATTCAAATTGAATTGAAATTTGAATTGAATAGAAATGAATTTTAAAACGAATTTATAAAGAAGAATTCAATTTTGATTTGAATTGAAAAGGAAGTTGAAATTGCTTTTGAAACGAATTTAAAACTATTTATATAATTCGTTTTAAATAGAAATCGACGAAATATATATTATATATATAATATAATGGCCTGAATAGAACGCGCCGCGCCGCGGCAGTTCGCGAATTTCGACCATTTATTTCAAACGGACATTACGGGAGATCCGACCGTCGGATTCTCCTAAAACCGGAACCGTTGGGTTCGTATCGAAAAGAGCTTTCTAACGAATATTAGAAATTTGAAATCTAACGGTTGGATTTGGAGATACGTCCAAATCAAATTTGAAAAAGGTCGCTGTAAGTGCAGTTCGATGGCCGTTGATGGAAATCGACTGTACGGGCCTTGATAAAACTATTAAAAATAGTAATAATTTGTGTAAAATCATAAGAAATGATTTGTGAAGATTTGGGATGAAAAACTCCATATTTGAAAAGATAAAAATAGATTTTTATCGAAATGAACTAGTTTTGAACTAGAATTATAATTCTATTTATTTTTAAATAAATAAATTGAATTTAAAAAGGGTTTTAAAAATAACCAGAATTTCCAATGATTGCATTGGAGTGGATTTGAATCGAAATTGTCTTCGGAATATTTCGATGTTGGGATTCGTGATTATACAGATGTTATGGAAATTTGAAAGATATAGATATATATATCGTTATTTCCAATGCGATATTTGTTAGTCGTAGAATTTGATATTGAATATAAGCCGGTATATTTTCTATTCAGAGCCTTGTATTGAATATCAAATGTGATTTGGGTTTGTCGTGAATGGTGTCTTCACTAACACTGTTCTTGAACCCAGTTGAGAAAAGATTAAATCTTTTTATTTAGATTTAATGAAGTGTACCAATTCAATAATATTTAATTGGAATTGAATTGATATTGATATTGGGTTTATCGTGAACAGTGTTTTAAATAACACTTGTTCTTTAACCCGATAATTAATGGAATGATTTTTGGGTTTATCGTGAACAGTGGTTTTAAATAACACTTGTTCTTTAACCCGATAATTAATGGAATGATTTTTGGGTTTATCGTGAACAGTGGTTTTAAATAACACTTGTTCTTTAACCCGATAATTAATGGAATGATTTTTGGGTTTATCGTGAACAGTGTTTTAAATAACACTCGTTCTTTAACCCGATAATTAATGAATGTGATTTTGGGTTTATCGTGAACCGTGTTTTAAATGACACTGATTCTTTAACCCAGTCGAAGATTAAAACTAAGTGGAGTTTTAATGAATCTTTAATTAGATTGAAATGATCGAAAATGGAGTATCACCAGTTCTGCTCCAGGCGATAGTTAAATCTTTAATTAGATTTGAACGTGAAATGGTAATTGAATTTACCGATAACACTGTGGTGTTAGATATGAAGTATTACCAGTTTTACTTCATGGGATGAATAGGTTGGGATGGGGAAATTAAAATAAATAATTACTTCGGCAAGGTTCGCTAATCCCGACTAGTTTGAATTGAGATTCAAAAATAGAATAAAATTAATAGGAACCTTTCCCTATGAATGTGAAATTTAGAAACTAACTGTCGGTTAGCCAAGCAGAATGGTTTTCTGAATATTGATCTGATGTTGGTTTCGGCCTTCGGGGTTAATATTTGGGGAATTATTCTCTTGATTAATTTACGGTTAGTGACTGATGAGTTGGAATGAGGCGTATGTTGTGTTTGTGTAACACTTACTTAAAATATACGCGAGTTATTCGGGAAGACCGGGTTTATCCCATTCTGAATAACTGATACGACGATAAGTCGAAGATGAAGACGGTGGTCGAAGACCGGAAGTCTTCACGTTGTTTGGGTGATTACTGATGATCTTGATTGGGCTGTACACCCAAGAAGATGGAAACAGTTGGTGATCGTCCAGACGTACTTGGAGATGGATGGATATGCGAGGAAAGTGCCTCCGGTTTATTTCAGACCCAGAACGGACTTGTAAATGGATAGTGTGTCTGACGTTGTATTCCTTTATACTGTATTGGTGATCTTTGCTAAATATATATCTGTTTGGTGGCAGAGAATTTATTCTCTTGCTATACACCCTTCTCTGAGACGTACGATCCTAGAGGTTATATATTGGCAGAAATCAGTGGTACAGTATGGACTGACAATGTGGCATGCTGAGTTGCATGGATCAAGACTTTTGTTGAAAAGCAAAGTCTTGTGGTTGATGATCAAAGCACGGCCTTGTGTGGCGTAGCTTTGTGTAACGTTGATTCGCGAGTATCACACCCGGTATGAACTAAAAACGGGAGACGGACCTCAGGGAGGACATGCGTTTCTTTCTAGTTAGGAGTGGCGTCAGTGCTTGAACTGGCTGACGAGTTTGACTCATGTGGATATTGCTTATTATTACTTGCTGAAAAGCGAGGCGCCTCGTGATATCGGTTTCGGCCGATGCTTCTGGTCGGCTGACCGGCCAGATTTACGCCCCAAAGGGCGGGGAAACGTAGTGTTCAGGCATAATAATCCACATCGGTGGACCGGCCCTGACGATCCATGGGGCAGTTGCGGCTGTTCCTGAGGCTCGGACTAGACAGTCTCGAATCGGTGAGGATCTTGCCCCTAGCCTCGGTTCATACCATAAATGATAACCCAACTTCCAATACGACATTGCGGTTTTAATTGTAAACTTATATATGGCGACATAGTGGTATGGGGCATTCATGCCGCCTATGATTGATACTTATGATTTGAAGTTGTTTTACACACTATGCACTTATTATAGTATCAAATGATTTGTTTTAAACGTATCAAGCGTTCTTTGGCTGTTATAAGGGAAAACCCTATCCCTCGGCTTGCGTTGCATTGTGTGATAGGACCTGGGTCTTATAACAGCTTCATTTTTCTTTATTTAGCATTACGCTGTTTGTTTTATGCACTGGTATTCTTGGGAGGAAACCCGTTCCGTGTTATACGGCGTGGTCCCTTGATTTACCTAACTTTAAAAATAAAGATTAACTGTTTTAGTTCTCACACCAGTCACATGACTGACCTGGAGTTTATTGTTTTAACCTAAACTCTGGGTGCCCCTATTTTGACACGGGCAGCTAGTAGTTTTGGTTTTGCAGATTTATATTCACAGGATCCTGGTTTACAGCTGGAACGATATCCGGAAAGCTTTGTATCCGTATATCTCTTCTAGTTGTGTATTGTATTATTTTCCGCTGCTATGTATTTAAATGTAATTTAAATCTCTGATATTTCTGTGTAATATTCATTTATACTCTGTATATTCTTGTAATCTGATGCATTGTTGTAATATACAATGAAATGTTCTTCCGTCTGCGTTCTGGTTTGTCCTGTTCTCAAACGATAGGGCATTTCGAACGGCCTGGGTCGGTTTAGCGACTGGTTCGGACCGAGCGAAATTCCTTTTCGTCACAGTTGGTATCAGAGCTTTGGTTTACAAAGCAGAGAACAAGGCACATTAGAACCGTACGAAAGAATTCATCAGATATTGGATTAGCAATATCCAATGAGAGTGACTCGTTAGAGATGAGATCAGTAGTATCCTAGAACGAGTGTGAAGAGTATATTTTTAAGGTGAAAACAAATTTTGTTTTGAAAATTTAAATCAACTATTCGTATTTGAATAATTTATTTATATTGATTTTGGACAATTCAGTATATAAAGAATTTGCATATACGCCTTGCAAACGTATATTCAAAGTTTTAATATACTGGATAGATATAGAATCACACTCTAGTCGCCCGAAGATGATATTGATGATAGCGATCGCATCATCAACATTTATGTTCGAGTTTCGAAGGTGTGATTTTCTATATATTTCCATTAGACTGGTGTGAGAACCAAAACTAATATAGCTAGAATACATTGTTGTGATTTGGCATCAAAACGTGATTTTCTTTATATATATCAAAATTATGAATTTGAAACGTTAATCCACTAATTGATTGATGTTTGTGTTGTTTGATAATTTTGAACCATTTAGCCTAATTGAACCAAATATTGAATTGTATTGAAAATTGGTCGCATTTGCATGCATATACATGTACTTACATTGAACAGGTCATAGCAAGGAGGCTAGAGCAGAGAATAAATTTTGTTTGCCCGACAAATAGGTACATGTTTATTACACAATTTACTGTTTTGTTTGGGTGATGATGATTTTATGAGCCTATTGGCTAGCCGCTTGGCTTTTTCTTTTTCTTTTTGAGATCTGAAGGACCGGGGAAGCTATTTGAGATTTCCCGATGCTCCCATTGCAGGGGAGGTTATGGCGAAATTTTTCGAAAATTTAGGGTGTTAGCCAAATTTTTGAAATTTTGAAAATTCTCAGAAACTGAAAAGTTGGAGAATGGAATCCAGATCGAACGTAGAGTTGATTAATCAAACCACTTTCGACTTTGTTCCTTTTCGGGGACGAAAAGTTTTAAGTGGGGGAGATTGTAACAACCCGAAAATCTGGGCCAGTTTAAAATTTTTATTTCGGCAATTTTAGCGGATTTTGATTATTTAAAATAGATTATTTTAAATAAAATCGACGAGAAATTTATTTTGAATATAATTCCAACGTATATAGTTATATAGTTCGTCGTTAGAATATAAATAATTATATATAATTATAAAAGGAATTGAAAATGGCACGGTAGTTCGATAATTCGATTTCAAACTTCAATTGAATGTACCGGGTGCAAAGCAATCCGGATTTTAGTGAAACCAAAAACATTAGAACCTAATTGGTAATATCTTTCCAACGAATCCGAAAAATCAAAATTTCATAGCGGGAATCAAAAGATATGTCCAGTTGAAAATTCTGAATAGTCGCTATGGAATTCAGGCCCTTAAAAATAGACATTTTGCAAACGACCTCGGATTCCGACGAAACCAGTTTTGTTGGGCCCACAGTGTCAAGTTATTGCTAGATTCCAAATTTCATAATTTTTCGAATCAATATGTGAGCGTGGCAAAGGAAAACGCGTTTGACCAGTTTTAGTTGATTTTAATCGACTGGAAAATGGCCATTTTTCTAACGGTCTCAGAATTCGACGAAACTAGTTTTGTTAGGACCGTATCCTCAATACGAAGCTAGAAAATATTTTTCGGGAATTTTTCGAGTTAGTATGTGACCCCGGTAATTTGAAATGCGCGTTTAAAATTCAATATATAGATTTAAATGTAAATTCAACGGAAACTGATCGAAACGGTCGAATCAGCTTGCGATACATATCCCATTGTGTTTAGAATGGGGGTGAAACGCTATGGACGACAGGCGGTGGGCCTCGTTTCGAGGTCGTATGAAAAAGTCAACTTTAGGTTGAATTAAATAATTAAATAATAATAAAATAAAATAAAAAACCCTTTCCCTTATCTTCTGTCCCCCCCCGTTCACAATCGGATTCACAGAAAAAAAGAGAGGAGAAAGAGGCGGACGGGGGGAGACTCGTCGCCCCCCCCCCCCCCCCCGATGAGCGCCGCCGCGCCTCAGGCGGGCCACTGTCGCCCCTCCAGCCTTCTCGCTCCCCTCTCCTCTTCAATCGACAGCCGCCCCCCCCTCATAAACGCGCCACCACATCCCCAAGACCCCACGCCCTCCGCCTCGACGTAACCCCCCCACGAAGAGGAGCAGCCACCACCGCAAGCCCTCCGACCACCTACCGCTGGAGGAGCCTCCGACCACTCAGGAGCGCGCAAAAACAGTGAGCGTTCTTCTAAATTTTAGTAATTATTTGTTTTAATCCTATTTTATGATTTTGTATGAATTGACATTTTATGAAATAGGTATAAAGCAAAAATGAATGATTTTTATAAAGCAAAAATGAATGATTTTTATAAAGCAAAAATGAATGATTTTTATAAAGCAAAAGGAATGATTTTTGTATAAGTAGCGAGTAATAAAAATATGATTTTTATACTTTTAAAGTATTAAAAATATAGTCTTTACTATATAGAAGAATTAAAAATATAATTTTTACATGATAGAAATATTAAAAATAGCATCTTTATATGGGTAGAAAAATAAAAATGTGATTTTTATATTGATATATTTTTGAAAAGATAAAGTCTATATTTTTGAAAAGGCGAAATCTATATTTTTGAAATGGAATTTTTATCTATATGACATCGCGGTAAAAATTCGATTTTTATATATTGAATAACGGGGTAAAAATTCGATTTTTATGTATGTAGTGGCTACGGGCGACGAAGTGACGAAAGGCAAGAACGATGAAGATTTCTATCAATGAAGTGCCGTGGAGCTTGGATAGCTATTTGTGAGAATTTCTCACCTTTCAATTTCTTTTCTAGTTATATATATATATATACTAGGATGCAGACGGTGCTTAGTAGCACCCGACACAATCGTCCACAGACCATGGATTTGTTTGTTTGGTTGCATAGATTAGTTGAATGGTTTGGTGAAATTAAATTGATTTGATTGATGTGTGAATGGCGTGGGCCTTCACTAGACCGGGGATAAGGCTAGGCCTCGTCCCGTTTCTAGTATCGTGCCGTTATGCCGCCGAAATTTTCTAAAATAAGTTAGAAAATAAAAATACCATTTTATTTAAAGAATGAACTGAATAGAAATTCATATGTTAAAATAAAATGTTTTATCGTTAAAAATATAATTTTTAACGTGAATATGAATATAGTGAATGTGAATAAAATAAAATATTCATTTACAAACCGGACGGTTTGTTTATGTACACCTATTTGAAGGACATTGATTGGGACGATAAATTTTACACATCGCCCAACTGCACAAATAAAATCTGTGTTTGATTGTTTGAAACCCCACACGGGTGTTGGGATGAAATTTGAAGTTCACTCATCCTGATTGATTAAATATGTCGATCGATTGATTGACAGGCTGTTATAAGCGTTAGATATCTATATTTGATGCTTATACAGTGTAGTGCACTTTGGTTGATGGTTGATTATTTTTCAATGCTATTATATGTGTGTAATGTATGAAAATCCATATAATTAACATTATATGGTGATTGATTGGGCCTCATTCCAATTTAGAAAATAAAGAATAATATAAAATAAAGGTTCATGTGTTGACAGTACTCATCCATTGAGATTAGTCATGTGTTGAACGAAATATTTTAGTAATAAAATTTACATCTTTATCAATATAAAATAAAGGTTCATGTGTTGACAGTACTCATCCATTGAGATTGGTCATGTGTTGAACGAAATATTTTAGTAATAAAATTTACATCTTTATCAATATAAAATAAAGGTTCATGTGTTGACAGTACTCATCCATTGAGATTGGTCATGTGTTGAACGAAATATTTTGATAATAACAACTATTTTGAAAAAAGAAATATTTGAAATAGAATATTTGAAAATAGAAATTTACGAAGCCGTGTTGATTAGATTGACGCCATTTTGACGTGAACGATATTTATATCGATTTTATTCATTTTGAAATGAATTGAATTGAAAACGATTTCGAAATGAATTGAATTGAAAATGATTTCGAAATGAATTGAATTGAAAACGATTTCGAAATGAATTGAATTGAAAACGATTTCGAAATGAATTGAATTGAAAACGATTTCGAAATGAATTGAATTGAAAACGATTTCGAAATGAAATGAATTGAAAACGATTTCGAAATGAATGGAATATAAAACAAATTCAAATTGAATTGAAAGCGAATTGAAATGAATTCAAATTGAATTGAAATTTGAATTGAATAGAAATGAATTTTAAAACGAATTTATAAAGAAGAATTCAATTTTGATTTGAATTGAAAAGGCAGTTGAAATTGCTTTTGAAACGAATTTAAAACTATTTATATAATTCGTTTTAAATAGAAATCGACGAAATATATATTATATATATAATATAATGGCCTGAATAGAACGCGCCGCGCCGCGGCAGTTCGCGAATTTCGACCATTTATTTCAAACGGACATTACGGGAGATCCGACCGTCGGATTCTCCTAAAACCGGAACCGTTGGGTTCATATCGAAAAGAGCTTTCTAACGAATATTAGAAATTTGAAATCTAACGGTTGGATTTGGAGATACGTCCAAATCAAATTTGAAAAAGGTCGCTGTAAGTGCAGTTCGATGGCCGTTGATGGAAATCGACTGTACGGGCCTTGATAAAACTATTAAAAATAGTAATAATTTGTGTAAAATCATAAGAAATGATTTGTGAAGATTTGGGATGAAAAACTCCATATTTGAAAAGATAAAAATAGATTTTTATCGAAATGAACTAGTTTTGAACTAGAATTATAATTCTATTTATTTTTAAATAAATAAATTGAATTTAAAAAGGGTTTTAAAAATAACCAGAATTTCCAATGATTGCATTGGAGTGGATTTGAATCGAAATTGTCTTCGGAATATTTCGATGTTGGGATTCGTGATTATACAGATGTTATAGAAATTTGAAAGATATAGATATATATATCGTTATTTCCAATGCGATATTTGTTAGTCGTAGAATTTGATATTGAATATAAGCCGGTATATTTTCTATTCAGAGCCTTGTATTGAATATCAAATGTGATTTGGGTTTGTCGTGAATGGTGTCTTCACTAACACTGTTCTTGAACCCAGTTGAGAAAAGATTAAATCTTTTTATTTAGATTTAATGAAGTGTACCAATTCAATAATATTTAATTGGAATTGAATTGATATTGATATTGGGTTTATCGTGAACAGTGTTTTAAATAACACTTGTTCTTTAACCCGATAATTAATGGAATGATTTTTGGGTTTATCGTGAACAGTGGTTTTAAATAACACTTGTTCTTTAACCCGATAATTAATGGAATGATTTTTGGGTTTATCGTGAACAGTGTTTTAAATAACACTCGTTCTTTAACCCGATAATTAATGAATGTGATTTTGGGTTTATCGTGAACCGTGTTTTAAATGACACTGATTCTTTAACCCAGTCGAAGATTAAAACTAAGTGGAGTTTTAATGAATCTTTAATTAGATTGAAATGATCGAAAATGGAGTATCACCAGTTTTGCTCCAGGCGATAGTTAAATCTTTAATTAGATTTGAACGTGAAATGGTAATTGAATTTACCGATAACACTGTGGTGTTAGATATGAAGTATTACCAGTTTTACTTCATGGGATGAATAGGTTGGGATGGGGAAATTAAAATAAATAATTACTTCGGTAAGGTTCGCTAATCCCGACTAGTTTGAATTGAGATTCAAAAATAGAATAAAATTAATGGGAACCTTTCCCTATGAATGTGAAATTTAGAAACTAACTGTCGGTTAGCCAAGCAGAATGGTTTTCTGAATATTGATCTGATGTTGGTTTCGGCCTTCGGGGTTAATATTTGGGGAATTATTCTCTTGATTAATTTACGGTTAGTGACTGATGAGTTGGAATGAGGCGTATGTTGTGTTTGTGTAACACTTACTTAAAATATACGCGAGTTATTCGGGAAGACCGGGTTTATCCCATTCTGAATAACTGATACGACGATAAGTCGAAGATGAAGACGGTGGTCGAAGACCATAAGTCTTCACGTTGTTTGGGTGATTACTGATGATCTTGATTGGGCTGTACACCCAAGAAGATGGAAACAGTTGGTGATCGTCCAGACGTACTTGGAGATGGATGGATATGCGAGGAAAGTGCCTCCGGTTTCGTTCAGACCCAGAACGGACTTGTAAATGGATAGTGTGTCTGACGTTGTATTCCTTTATACTGTATTGGTGATCTCTGCTAAATATATATCTGTTTTGTGGCAGAGAATTTATTCTCTTGCTATACACCCTTCTCTGAGACGTACGAGCCTAGAGGTTATATATTGGCAGAAATCAGTGGTACAGTATGGACTGACAATGTGGCATGCTGAGTTGCATGGATCAAGACTTTTGTTGAAAAGCAAAGTCTTGTGGTTGATGATCAAAGCACGGCCTTGTGTGGCGTAGCTTTGTGTAACGTTGATTCGCGAGTATCACACCCGGTATGAACTAAAAACGGGAGACGGACCTCAGGGAGGACATGCGTTTCTTTCTAGTTAGGAGTGGCATCAGTGCTTGAACTGGCTGACGAGTTTGACTCATGTGGATATTGCTTATTATTACTTGCTGAAAAGTGAGGCGCCTCGTGATATCGGTTCGGCCGATGCTTCTGGTCGGCTGACGGGCCAGATTTACGCCCCAAAGGGCGGGGAAACGTAGTGTTCAGGCATAATAATCCACATCGGTGGACCGGCCCTGACGATCCATGGGGCAGTTGCGGCTGTTCCTGAAGCTCGGACTAGACAGTCTCGAATCGGTGAGGATCTTGCCCCTAGCCTCGGTTCATACCATAAATGATAACCCAACTTCCAATACGACATTGCGGTTTTAATTGTAAACTTATATATGGCGACATAGTGGTATGGGGCATTCATGCCGCCTATGATTGATACTTATGATTTGAAGTTGTTTTACACACTATGCACTTATTATAGTATCAAATGATTTGTTTTAAACGTATCAAGCGTTCTTTGGCTGTTATAAGGGAAAACCCTATCCCTCGGCTTGCGTTGCATTGTGTGATAGGACCTGGGTCTTATAACAGCTTCATTTTTCTTTATTTAGCATTACGTTGTTTGTTTTATGCACTGGTATTCTTGGGAGGAAACCCGTTCCGTGTTATGCGGCGTGGTCCCTTGATTTACCTAACTTTAAAAATAAAGATTAACTGTTTTAGTTCTCACACAAGTCACATGACTGACCTGGAGTTTATTGTTTTAACCTAAACTCTGGGTGCCCCTATTTTGACACGGGCAGCTAGTAGTTTTGGTTTTGCAGATTTATATTCACAGGATCCTGGTTTACAGCTGGAACGATATCCGGAAAGCTTTGTATCCGTATATCTCTTCTAGTTGTGTATTGTATTATTTTCCGCTGCTATGTATTTAAATGTAATTTAAATCTCTGATATTTCTGTGTAATATTCATTTATACTCTGTATATTCTTGTAATCTGATGCATTGTTGTAATATACAATGAAATGTTCTTCCGTCTGCGTTCTGGTTTGTCCTGTTCTCAAACGATAGGGCATTTCGAACGGCCTGGGTCGGTTTAGCGACTGGTTCGGACCGAGCGAAATTCCTTTTCGTCACAGTTGGTATCAGAGCTTTGGTTTACAAAGCAGAGAACAAGGCACATTAGAACCGTACGAAAGAATTCATCAGATATTGGATTAGCAATATCCAATGAGAGTGACTCGTTAGAGATGAGATCAGTAGTATCCTAGAACGAGTGTGAAGAGTATATTTTTAAGGTGAAAACAAATTTTGTTTTGAAAATTTAAATCAACTATTCGTATTTGAATAATTTATTTATATTGATTTTGGACAATTCAGTATATAAAGAATTTGCATATACGCCTTGCAAATGTATATTCAAAGTTTTAATATACTGGATAGATATAGAATCACACTCTAGTCGCCCGAAGATGATATTGATGATAGCGATCGCATCATCAACATTTATGTTCGAGTTTCGAAGGTGTGATTTTCTATATATTTCCATTAGACTGGTGTGAGAACCAAAACTAATATAGCTAGAATACATTGTTGTGATTTGGCATCAAAACGTGATTTTCTTTATATATATCAAAATTATGAATTTGAAACGTTAATCCACTAATTGATTGATGTTTGTGTTGTTTGTTTATTTGTTTGATAATTTTGAACCATTTAGCCTAATTGAACCAAATATTGAATTGTATTGAAAATTGGTCGCATTTGCATGCATATACATGTACTTACATTGAACAGGTCATAGCAAGGAGGCTAGAGCAGAGAATAAAATTTGTTTGCCCAACAAATAGGTACATGTTTATTACATAATTTACTGTTTTGTTTGGGTGATGATGATTTTATGAGCCTATTGGCTAGCCGCTTGGCTTTTTCTTTTTCTTTTTGAGATCTGAAGGACCGGGGAAGCTATTTGAGATTTCCCGATGCTCCCATTGCAGGGGAGGTTATGGCGAAATTTTTCGAAAATTTAGGGTGTTAGCCAAATTTTTGAAAATTTGAAAATTCTCAGAAACTGAAAAGTTGGAGAATGGAATCCAGATCGAACGTAGAGTTGATTAATCAAACCACTTTCGACTTTGTTCCTTTTCGGGGACGAAAAGTTTTAAGTGGGGGAGATTGTAACAACCCGAAAATCTGGGCCAGTTTAAAATTTTTATTTCGGCAATTTTAGCGGATTTTGATTATTTAAAATAGATTATTTTAAATAAAATCGACGAGAAATTTATTTTGAATATAATTCCAACGTATATAGTTATATAGTTCGTCGTTAGAATATAAATAATTATATATAATTATAAAAGGAATTGAAAATGGCACAGTAGTTCGATAATTCGATTTCAAACTTCAATTGAATGTACCGGGTGCAAAGCAATCCGGATTTTAGTGAAACCAAAAACATTAGAACCTAATTGGTAATATCTTTCCAACGAATCCGAAAAATCAAAATTTCATAGCGGGAATCAAAAGATATGTCCAGTTGAAAATTCTGAATAGTCGCTATGGAATTCAGGCCCTTAAAAATAGACATTTTGCAAACGACCTCGGATTCCGACGAAACCAGTTTTGTTGGGCCCGCAGTGTCAAGTTATTGCTAGATTCCAAATTTCATAATTTTTCGAATCAATATGTGAGCGTGGCAAAGGAAAACGCGTTTGATCAGTTTTAGTTGATTTTAATCGACTGGAAAATGGCCATTTTTCTAACGGTCTCAGAATTCGACGAAACTAGTTTTGTTAGGACCGTATCGTCAATACGAAGCTAGAAAATATTTTTCGGGAATTTTTCGAGTTAGTATGTGACCCCGGTAATTTGAAATGCGCGTTTAAAATTCAATATATAGATTTAAATGTAAATTCAACGGAAACTGATCGAAACGGTCGAATCAGCTTGCGATACATATCCCATTGTGTTTAGAATGGGGGTGAAACGCTATGGACGACAGGCGGTGGGCCTCGTTTCGAGGTCGTATGAAAAAGTCAACTTTAGGTTGAATTAAATAATTAAATAATAATAAAATAAAATAAAAAACCCTTTCCCTTATCTTCTGGCCCCCCCGTTCACAATTGGATTCGCAGAAAAAAAAGGAGAAAGAGGCGGACGGGGGGAGACTCGTCGCCCCCCCCCCCCGATGAGCGCCGCCGCGCCTCAGGCGGGCCACTGTCGCCCCTCCAGCCTTCTCGCTCCCCTCTCCTCTTCAATCGACAACCGCCCCCCCTCAGAAACGTGCCACCACATCCTCAAGACCCCACGCCCTCCGCCTCGACGTAACCCCCCCACGAAGAGGAGCAGCCACCACCGCAAGCCCTCCGACCACCCACCGCTGGAGGAGCCTCCGACCACTCAGGAGCGCGCAAAAACAGTGAGCGTTCTTCTAAATTTTAGTAATTATTTGTTTTAATCCTATTTTATGATTTTGTATGAATTGACATTTTATGAAATAGGTATAAAGCAAAAATGAATGATTTTTATAAAGCAAAAATGAATGATTTTTATAAAGCAAAAATGAATGATTTTTATAAAGCAAAAGGAATGATTTTTGTATAAGTAGCGAGTAATAAAAATATGATTTTTATACTTTTAAAGTATTAAAAATATAGTCTTTACTATATTGAAGAATTAAAAATATAATTTTTACATGATAGAAATATTAAAAATAGCATCTTTATATGGGTAGAAAAATAAAAATGTGATTTTTATATTGATATATTTTTGAAAAGATGAAGTCTATATTTTTGAAAAGGCGAAATCTATATTTTTGAAATGGAATTTTTATCTATATGACATCGCGGTAAAAATTCGATTTTTATATATTGAATAACGGGGTAAAAATTCGATTTTTATGTATGTAGTGGCTACGGGCGACGAAGTGACGAAAGGCAAGAACGATGAAGATTTCTATCAATGAAGTGCCGTGGAGCTTGGATAGCTATTTGTGAGAATTTCTCACCTTTCAATTTCTTTTCTAGTTATATATATATATATACTAGGATGCAGACGGTGCTTAGTAGCACCCGACACAATCGTCCACAGACCATGGACTTGTTTGTTTGGTTGCATAGATTAGTTGAATGGTTTGGTGAAATTAAATTGATTTGATTGATGTGTGAATGGCGTGGGCCTTCACTAGACCGGGGATAAGGCTAGGCCTCGTCCCGTTTCTAGTATCGTGCCGTTATGCCGCCGAAATTTTCTAAAATAAGTTAGAAAATAAAAATACCATTTTATTTAAAGAATGAACTGAATAGAAATTCATATGTTAAAATAAAATGTTTTATCGTTAAAAATATAATTTTTAACGTGAATATGAATATAGTGAATGTGAATAAAATAAAATATTCATTTACAAACCGGACGGTTTGTTTATGTACACCTATTTGAAGGACATTGATTGGGACGATAAATTTTACACATCGCCCAACTGCACAAATAAAATCTGTGTTTGATTGTTTGAAACCCCACACGGGTGTTGGGATGAAATTTGAAGTTCACTCATCCTGATTGATTAAATATGTCGATCGATTGATTGACAGGCTGTTATAAGCGTTAGATATCTATATTTGATGCTTATACAGTGTAGTGCACTTTGGTTGATGGTTGATTATTTTTCAATGCTATTATATGTGTGTAATGTATGAAAATCCATATAATTAACATTATATGGTGATTGATTGGGCCTCATTCCAATTTAGAAAATAAAGAATAATATAAAATAAAGGTTCATGTGTTGACAGTACTCATCCATTGAGATTAGTCATGTGTTGAACGAAATATTTTAGTAATAAAATTTACATCTTTATCAATATAAAATAAAGGTTCATGTGTTGACAGTACTCATCCATTGAGATTGGTCATGTGTTGAACGAAATATTTTAGTAATAAAATTTACATCTTTATCAATATAAAATAAAGGTTCATGTGTTGACAGTACTCATCCATTGAGATTGGTCATGTGTTGAACGAAATATTTTGATAATAACAACTATTTTGAAAAAAGAAATATTTGAAATAGAATATTTGAAAATAGAAATTTACGAAGCCGTGTTGATTAGATTGACGCCATTTTGACGTGAACGATATTTATATCGATTTTATTCATTTTGAAATGAATTGAATTGAAAACGATTTCGAAATGAATTGAATTGAAAACGATTTCGAAATGAATTGAATTGAAAACGATTTCGAAATGAATTGAATTGAAAACGATTTCGAAATGAATTGAATTGAAAACGATTTCGAAATGAATTGAATTGAAAACGATTTCGAAATGAAATGAATTGAAAACGATTTCGAAATGAATGGAATATAAAACAAATTCAAATTGAATTGAAAGCGAACTGAAATGAATTCAAATTGAATTGAAATTTGAATTGAATAGAAATGAATTTTAAAACGAATTTATAAAGAAGAATTCAATTTTGATTTGAATTGAAAAGGAAGTTGAAATTGCTTTTGAAACGAATTTAAAACTATTTATATAATTCGTTTTAAATAGAAATCGACGAAATATATATTATATATATAATATAATGGCCTGAATAGAACGCGCCGCGCCGCGGCAGTTCGCGAATTTCGACCATTTATTTCAAACGGACATTACGGGAGATCCGACAGTCGGATTCTCCTAAAACCGGAACCGTTGGGTTCGTATCGAAAAGAGCTTTCTAACGAATATTAGAAATTTGAAATCTAACGGTTGGATTTGGAGATACGTCCAAATCAAATTTGAAAAAGGTCGCTGTAAGTGCAGTTCGATGGCCGTTGATGGAAATCGACTGTACGGGCCTTGATAAAACTATTAAAAATAGTAATAATTTGTGTAAAATCATAAGAAATGATTTGTGAAGATTTGGGATGAAAAACTCCATATTTGAAAAGATAAAAATAGATTTTTATCGAAATGAACTAGTTTTGAACTAGAATTATAATTCTATTTATTTTTAAATAAATAAATTGAATTTAAAAAGGGTTTTAAAAATAACCAGAATTTCCAATGATTGCATTGGAGTGGATTTGAATCGAAATTGTCTTCGGAATATTTCGATGTTGGGATTCGTGATTATACAGATGTTATAGAAATTTGAAAGATATAGATATATATATCGTTATTTCCAATGCGATATTTGTTAGTCGTAGAATTTGATATTGAATATAAGCCGGTATATTTTCTATTCAGAGCCTTGTATTGAATATCAAATGTGATTTGGGTTTGTCGTGAATGGTGTCTTCACTAACACTGTTCTTGAACCCAGTTGAGAAAAGATTAAATCTTTTTATTTAGATTTAATGAAGTGTACCAATTCAATAATATTTAATTGGAATTGAATTGATATTGATATTGGGTTTATCGTGAACAGTGTTTTAAATAACACTTGTTCTTTAACCCGATAATTAATGGAATGATTTTTGGGTTTATCGTGAACAGTGGTTTTAAATAACACTTGTTCTTTAACCCGATAATTAATGGAATGATTTTTGGGTTTATCGTGAACAGTGTTTTAAATAACACTCGTTCTTTAACCCGATAATTAATGAATGTGATTTTGGGTTTATCGTGAACCGTGTTTTAAATGACACTGATTCTTTAACCCAGTCGAAGATTAAAACTAAGTGGAGTTTTAATGAATCTTTAATTAGATTGAAATGATCGAAAATGGAGTATCACCAGTTTTGCTCCAGGCGATAGTTAAATCTTTAATTAGATTTGAACGTGAAATGGTAATTGAATTTACCGATAACACTGTGGTGTTAGATATGAAGTATTACCAGTTTTACTTCATGGGATGAATAGGTTGGGATGGGGAAATTAAAATAAATAATTACTTCGGTAAGGTTCGCTAATCCCGACAGTTTGAATTGAGATTCAAAAATAGAATAAAATTAATGGGAACCTTTCCCTATGAATGTGAAATTTAGAAACTAACTGTCGGTTAGCCAAGCAGAATGGTTTTCTGAATATTGATCTGATGTTGGTTTCGGCCTTCGGGGTTAATATTTGGGGAATTATTCTCTTGATTAATTTACGGTTAGTGACTGATGAGTTGGAATGAGGCGTATGTTGTGTTTGTGTAACACTTACTTAAAATATACGCGAGTTATTCGGGAAGACCGGGTTTATCCCATTCTGAATAACTGATACGACGATAAGTCGAAGATGAAGACGGTGGTCGAAGACCGGAAGTCTTCACGTTGTTTGGGTGATTACTGATGATCTTGATTGGGCTGTACACCCAAGAAGATGGAAACAGTTGGTGATCGTCCAGACGTACTTGGAGATGGATGGATATGCGAGGAAAGTGCCTCCGGTTTCGTTCAGACCCAGAACGGACTTGTAAATGGATAGTGTGTCTGACGTTGTATTCCTTTATACTGTATTGGTGATCTCTGCTAAATATATATCTGTTTGGTGGCAGAGAATTTATTCTCTTGCTATACACCCTTCTCTGAGACGTACGAGCCTAGAGGTTATATATTGGCAGAAATCAGTGGTACAGTATGGACTGACAATGTGGCATGCTGAGTTGCATGGATCAAGACTTTTGTTGAAAAGCAAAGTCTTGTGGTTGATGATCAAAGCACGGCCTTGTGTGGCGTAGCTTTGTGTAACGTTGATTCACGAGTATCACACCCGGTATGAACTAAAAACGGGAGACGGACCTCAGGGAGGACATGCGTTTCTTTCTAGTTAGGAGTGGCGTCAGTGCTTGAACTGGCTGACGAGTTTGACTCATGTGGATATTGCTTATTATTACTTGCTGAAAAGCGAGGCGCCTCGTGATATCGGTTTCGACCGATGCTTCTGGTCGGCTGACGGGCCAGATTTACGCCCCAAAGGGCGGGGAAACGTAGTGTTCAGGCATAATAATCCACATCGGTGGACCGGCCCTGACGATCCATGGGGCAGTTGCGGCTGTTCCTGAGGCTCGGACTAGACAGTCTCGAATCGGTGAGGATCTTGCCCCTAGCCTCGGTTCATACCATAAATGATAACCCAACTTCCAATACGACATTGCGGTTTTAATTGTAAACTTATATATGGCGACATAGTGGTATGGGGCATTCATGCCGCCTATGATTGATACTTATGATTTGAAGTTGTTTTACACACTATGCACTTATTATAGTATCAAATGATTTGTTTTAAACGTATCAAGCATTCTTTGGCTGTTATAAGGGAAAACCCTATCCCCCGGCTTGCGTTGCATTGTGTGATAGGACTGGGGTCTTATAACAGCTTCATTTTTCTTTATTTAGCATTGCGCTGTTTGTTTTATGCACTGGTATTCTTGGGAGGAAATCCGTTCCGTGTTATACGGCGTGGTCCCTTGATTTACCTAACTTTAAAAATAAAGATTAACTGTTTTAGTTCTCACACCAGTCACATGACTGACCTAGAGTTTATTGTTTTAACCTAAACTCTGGGTGCCCCTATTTTGACACGGGCAGCTAGTAGTTTTGGTTTTGCAGATTTATATTCACAGGATCCTGGTTTACAGCTGGAACGATATCCGGAAAGCTTTGTATCCGTATATATCTTCTAGTTGTGTATTGTATTATTTTCCGCTGCTATGTATTTAAATGTAATTTAAATCTCTGATATTTCTGTGTAATATTCATTTATACTCTGTATATTCTTGTAATCTGATGCATTGTTGTAATATACAATGAAATGTTCTTCCGTCTGCGTTCTGGTTTGTCCTGTTCTCAAACGATAGGGCGTTTCGAACGGCCTGGGTCGGTTTAGCGACTGGTTCGGACCGAGCGAAATTCCTTTTCGTCACACAACAACAGATTATATATCACAGTATATATCACAATATACAAATAACAGTAAAATAAATGTTGAGGAATCCAGTCGGATTCCTCCAACCTGTTTCCCTACATCCACCGATGTTAAACAACGTTTATAACATCACTTGCATTTCTAATGAAATACACTGATAACAAAATCACCATTTAATAACGATATATATATATATATGTAGATATATATATATATATCCATACTGTTTTCAATCAATTATTTAACAGTCCAATCTACAGTCCAATTTAACAATACAACTTAACAGTCCAAATTAACAGTACATAACTAGCAGTCAAATACAGAAATAAAAATACAATTTATATTAAAATATAAATTGAGGAGAGTTAGTGAGTTTTTACTCACTTTTGCGCGTTAGCCGTTAAATAACGGTTTGCGTTTATTTGACTCAGTCGAACAATTTATTTCGCCATAAATTGTAACGAGCTCGGATTCACTCCCGGTCAGTCTCATTGTGTTCCTCCCGTCCATACGATCCCACGGGATCTCGTTTTGTTGGATTCCGTCCACATATGAACAAGTTATGGAAAATATAAGTTTACACATTTTATAAATACAATTAATATTTAAATTTTAAACCTTAATGGGCCTCACCCCATTTTTCTCGGCCCAAACCCCTTTCACATTGGTCCAAACCCGGTTTACACCTTCTTCCCCAAACAGCCAACCACGACTCCAGTATTCACGCCATGAACACATCTTTGATCCCCTTTCTCTCCTACCTCGTTCCACGAAAAACCAGACTGAAAATACCACTCCCTCCCTCTTCGCATCCGGATCAAACCCATACCCATAAAACCCAGTTCGACGTCACCCTGGTACTTTCCGTCGAAACCCCAAACCGTGATATCCATACAGGTCACAAACTTTATTAGCACCAAATCATACAAAAATTTCACCTCAGCTTCTCCTCCACCACTCGAACACAAAACCGTATCCCATTTCAAGATTCGATCTATGAATTACCTCAAAAAGGGAACCCTAGGACTTCCTGTAACTTCGGCCTTCACTGAACAACAGCGTCGAGCGTAGTGAAATGAGCAGGAACGGAAAGCTTAAGGCCAGAGCATGTTAATAGACCTTATTCCGAGATTTTAGGATTTTTAATTTGAATTTGCATTGATTTTCTTTGTTGCGATTCTTTTCTGTGTAGAGATAAAGGAGTGGCGGCGGATGTCTGTTGACTTATGGAAGAAATGAATTAGGTTAAGGGATGGGGTGTGGTATTTATAGTGGGATTATAATAAATTTTATATTTATTTACTATGATACGCTCTTGTATTTACCCTTCTAAAAATTCCTACGGTCACGTATTATACCCAAAAATCATGAAAATTGACATGCACCTTCAGTTCGACATTACGGTCCCAACGAAACTAGTTTCGTCGAATTCTGAGGTCGTTTGCAAAAGTGGCTATTTTTAACGCTTTGAATAGCCCATTTAAATATATAAATATATTTAAATATATTAAATTAAATATTAATAATAATATTATCGTATATCTTCACATATGATATCGTACAGCTCTAGAATATCATATCAGATTTTAGATTTATCGATATTCACTTTATATCGAAAATCCTTTTATAACGTAAATAAAGCGTTGCAAATTATAAAGGAATTCTACAGTGACTTTTCTGAAATTTGATTTGGACGTAAATCAAAATCTACACAACGAAATCCAGATTTTTCTCTTCCATTAGAAAAATATACTCCACCAGCTCCACACGTTTCTTGTTTCATAGAAATCCGGCTTAAAATGAATCGTGTACATTCAGTTGAAGTCTGAATCGCCAAATAGCGAACTGCCGCGTCGTTTCAAGCTCTATTTTAATTATATTATAATTATACGTTCAAACTGTCGTCGATTGAATATATTTGTCAATATAATCCAACTCTAAGTTGAATTATATCTTTGGGATGACCCCATTCACAGAATATTTGTATTTCCAATATTTTTGATTTTTTTCGACATTATAATATATTTTATTATAAAATAATTATTAATTAAATATTCAATATTATTTAATTCACGTTCTCGATATCGATAAATCGATATTTAATAATTAAATAAATTAATTGTTCAACAGCTAAAAATGCTGGTCACTACATTCTTCCCCACTTAAAATAATTTCGTCCTCGAAATTGCTAAGCTAGGGGACGACCCTATCTACTGGGTAAAAATTTATCTGTTTACCTCTTGTCTCCGGTTTCAACTGAACCAATTAATATCGACTAAAATATTAATTTATTTCGACTAACTAAATTTTCAAAAATTCTGAAAATTTTCTAACACCTTAACTTTTCGAAATTTTTTGCCAGCACCTCCTTTGTACTGGTCAATATTTCAAACTCCAACTCGCCTCTCTGGGCCTTCTTTAACCCAAAAGAAAATCAAACAGCCAAGCGGCTTGCCAATTCGGCTCATAAATCTCATATCCATATATAATATAAACTGGTACCTTTTTGTCGGGAATATCAACTCTATCACTTCCGTATGCTATCAACTCAGCATATACCAGTGTTATTTCCATCGAATTCCAATCAGTTCATATCCTCAAAACCAAATCGAATCTCATTCGAACCCGAATATCAAATTTCAAATTCTTAACTCATCAACCCAATTCCATAACAGATTATTCTCTAATCCAATTCAATTCTATTTAACTCAGTTCAAGTTAATATTTCAATTTATTTCTACTATCTATTCTATTTAACTTCATAAGTTAAAATTAAATTCCGAAACTTAATTTCCTGGGTCTATTTCAAATCAATTTGAAATTACAATGCCAATTCAAAACCTTTGAATTTCTAAACAACTTGTTTTCTCAAAACAATCCAAAAACAAAACCTTTGGTAGTAGTCCGTCACTTAGAACTCGAAAATGAACACTGATGATGTCGCGATTCATCATCAGAATCTATTTTCCAGCTATCGAAGTGAGTTCAATACTATATCACTTTCACTTTGAAAAACATTTTCAAAATCTCCCAAGGACTTAAAATTTTCTTATTTTAATTCCAAATCTGATTTAAATTCAGATTTTTCTTCATTTTATTTCATATACTTTACTTATATGAATTCTGATTAGTCATTTATAATCATTTTACCTTTTTATAATCTTACTCGGTTATAATAACAACCAACACAACCAATATACTATATCAAATATATTCGGGTAAAATTATTCCATTTACACTATTTCAAAACATACCATGATGGTTCATCGTATTCGAGTGTTTAGTAAACCCATCGATATAGTGGATCAAACCGATCGACCAGAATTCACAAACAACTCAACCAATAAAACTCCACAATATAAAATCATTTTATATTAACTAACAAATACGTTCACTCGTATATATACACTCAAACTCAGTCTAGGATATTACTAATCCCATCTCTACTGAATCACGCCACAGGGCCAAGGTAATAACTAAACCAATGCTCTGATACCAACTGTAGTAACCCGGATTTTCGGCGACTTTGGTTATCGACGTAAGCTCGACGTCGATAACCAAAACATCGAAAAATCCCGGTAATTAATGAAAGAAATTAGAAGGTGAGAATAGATAAGATAGAATCTTAGAATAGAAGAAGAAGAAGAACACAACATCAGAGTAACACGAATCTCATAGCGGAACGAATAACATATAATAGATAACATAACTTTGAAATATAACAATTATGTATACAATAGCACTTATCAGGGTACAACACTTACAACACAGCGGAAATAACTATAGCTATATGATCTTGAAGCCTCCTGCTCCAAGCTCTCCAAGTATATCTGCAAATTCCTGACTACTTGACTGCCCGTACAAATTTAGGCACCCAAGAGTTTAGGGAAAACAACAAAATAAACTCCGGGTCAGTCATGGGACTGGTGTGAATAAACTCAAATCATTTAAACAGGTATATGATATCTCATAAGACCACGCCGGGAATACGGAACGGGTTTTTCCCTTATGAGAATCCAAATAACTTTTCAAAGCAATATCATTCTGATATTATAATAATGTCTAAGTACAAATAAATATCAATCTAGCAGAAACGCTTGCATCTCACGTTACTACATATATAGTATACAATCAAAATCGCAAGCTCGTATTGGATGATTGGATTCCCAACTATGACAAGGTATGGAACCACCTTCCGATCAGTGTACTCTAGGAACGATACACTGGAGTTCAACAAGAACATCTTGCAACTCAGCCACACATGACCGACCACTCATTTCGCTTGAGTGTATCGAATGTACATCACCAACGGTTGGGATCAGCAACCGTTCCCGTATATATGTATGGGACAACATTGATAGATTTAAGAAACAAATGAATATTCACTAGATAGGTGATTATACACCCTACTTCGGTGCGACCGACTTAGCCATGCTGCCTGCCCGATTTCTGTCATTTACCGGTTGATGAGGCTAGAAGTTACGCTTTATCATCACATCAGATTCAGTTCGAATGCCACATTGTCAGATCCATCAGAATCACTAATTGACGTCTACAACCATACATTACGTGTCAGCTAAAAGAAGTTTCCTTCTCCGCTTCCACTCTTGGTATAGTTTGAAGAAATCAATATACGTGATCCTCTGGAAATACTCTGTCAGACATCCATCTTCATTCACTTAGAAATGTCACATCGTCATACCCGCCAAACCACAAATTGACTTATCCAAAAATAACACGGGTATACAGCTAAGAGAAACGAATTCCTCCGCCACCAAACATGAATACGTTTGAACAGATCAACTTACGCGATCCATTGGATATACTCTGTCAGACCTTCGTCCATACAAGTTGTCCTGGGACTGGACAAACCGAAGGCACTATTCTGTAAACAGGAGAGCCCTTGCATTTTACTCCATCTTCAATTATCTTTGGCATATATGATTCGCGACGCTTATGCCAATACAGAGTGGTTCTTTGGATAATAATCCAACCGGTCTCTCCATATTAACAACGTTAAAATGGTACAAACTTCGATAGTCTGTGATTTAACCATCAAAGAAAAACAAGTGTGCAAACAACGATATTATTCCCAGATGGAAATTATATCGAACAAACATCATTTATCATTAATCTCTTTAGTTCATTTATTTACTTATCTCCTGTTTCCCTATATTCTAAATTCTTATTTTCTTTTATCAGAAAACATTTCTGGTTCTCGTTTGGAAAACATTTCCAAAACTCCTTTACTATCAAACCTTACCATTTCTTAGTTAAGAAGGAAGTCACTCAAGTTGGGGGATAATTACCTCTCAGACCTTAACTGAACAACGTTATAACTTCGAAATGGTCAAAGTTTATCTTTTAAATCTTTAATAACTTCTTTACGCCTTCCTCGGATTCAATTTTACTAATCCACTTCTATATTTAAAACATTGGTTATAACGATAACGTTATAATCCCTACTTTCGAATTATCAAACTTTAATTATAACTTCTATTCTTATTAGTGAATAATTAACCTAATATTTATTTATTTATAAATAAATAAATCTCTATTTAAATCACTGGAAAGTATAAGTACTTTTCCGAATTCGATATAATCGAATTTTGCCGATTAACTCTCTTCGAGAAATCTCTATTTGATTAACTCTTCTTCGAATAACCTATATTCGATTAACTCCTTCTCGAATAAACGATATTCGATAGTCTCTCTTCGAATAACTAATATTCGATAACTCTTCCTTTCAAATATCCCATATTTGAAAATCTCACTTCGATTAAACTATAATCGATAACCCCCTTCGATGAAACTAACATCGATAACTCCTTTCGATGAAACTAACATCGATAACTCCTTTCGATGAAACTAACATCGATAACTCCTTTCGATGAAACTAACATCGATAACTCCTTTCGATGAAACTAACATCGATAACTCCTTTCGATGAAACTAACATTGATAACTCCTTTCGATGAAACTAACATCGATAACTTTAACTCGACGAACTTAACTCGACTAACTTAACTTGACTCGACTAACTCGACTTACTTGGTTCGACCATTCGATGAAACTAACATCGATAACTTTAACTCGACGAACTTAACTCGACTAACTTAACTTGACTCGACTAACTCGACTTACTTGGTTCGACCAATTCGATTCGATTAACTAGGCTCGACTAACTTGACTAACTTAACTCGACTTACTTGGTTCGACCAATTCGATTCGATTAACTAGGCTCGACTAACTTGACTAACTTAACTCGACTTACTTGGTTCGACCGACCAGGTTTGACTAACCTGACCCATTTGGTTTGACTGACCAGGTTTGGCTAACCTGACCCATTTGGTTTGACCACTGGGCTTGACTACTTGGTTCGACCGACCAGGTTTGACCATTTGGTTCGAATACCATATTCGACTAACTCCTCTCGATTCATTAAAACCGATTAACTCATCTCGATTGACTAAATCAATTAACTCCTATCGATTAACTAAATCGATAAACTCCTTTCGATTAACTAAGTTTGATTTACTCGACTCGACTGACCAGGTTCGACTAATTTGACCAGCTTGGTTGTACTGACCAGGTTCGACTAACTTGACCAGCTTGACTCGATTGGTTCGACTCGACCATCTTGACTCGATTGGTTCGACTCGACCATTTGGCTCGATTTGGTTCGACTCGACCATTTGGCTCGATTGGTTCGACTCGACCATTTTGCTCGATTGGTTCGACTCGACCATTTTGACTCGGTTGGGTTCGACTAGCTTGACTAGTTTGGTTCGACTAGCTTGGTTTGACCACTTAACTAACTTGATTCGAATATTTATATCCGACTAACTAAATTTCCTTTTATTTCTATTTATTTTAACTTCTATTTATTTCCTAAATAGATTTCCTTTTGTATAATCTATTTATTTTCCTAAATAGATTTTCCTTTATAACTCTAATTATTTAATCCCTAATTAAATATCCTTTATTCTATTTATTTAATCTAAATAAACATTCCTTTATTTTATTTATTTATTTCTAAATAAATATCCTTTTATAAAATCCTTCGATTTTATAAATAGATTCATTTTCAATATAAATATTGAAAATCCCCTTTTTCTACATTTTCAGTGTTTTCTATTGTTTTTAAACAACCAACTGTCAATGATCAATATCATCCAAACATATACAATCAACAACAGATTATATATCACAGTATATATCACAATATACAAATAACAGTAAAATAAATGTTGAGGAATCCAGTCGGATTCCTCCAACCTGTTTCCCTGCATCCACCGATGTTAAACAACGTATATAACATCACTTGCATTTCTAATGAAATACACTGATAACAAAATCACCGTTTAATAACGATATATATATATGTAGATATATATATATATATCCATACTGTTTTCAATCAATTATTTAACAGTCCAATCTACAGTCCAATTTAACAATACAACTTAACAGTCCAAATTAACAGTACATAACTAGCAGTCAAATACAGAAATAAAAATACAATTTATATTAAAATATAAATTGAGGAGAGTTAGTGAGTTTTTACTCACTTTTGCGCGTTAGCCGTTAAATAACGGTTTGCGTTTATTTGACTCAGTCGAACAATTTATTTCGCCATAAATTGTAACGAGCTCGGATTCACTCCCGGTCAGTCTCATTGTGTTGCTCCCGTCCATACGATCCCACGGGATCTCGTTTTGTTGGATTCCGTCCACATATGAACAAGTTATGGAAAATATAAGTTTACACATTTTATAAATACAATTCATATTTAAATTTTAAACCTTAATGGGCCTCACCCCATTTTTCTCGGCCCAAACCCCTTTCACATTGGTCCAAACCCGGTTTACACCTTCTTCCCCAAACAGCCAACCACGACTCCAGTATTCACGCCATGAACACATCTTTGATCCCCTTTCTCTCCTACCTCGTTCCACGAAAAACCAGACTGAAAATACCACTCCCTCCCTCTTCGCATCCGGATCAAACCCATACCCATAAAACCCAGTTCGACGTCACCCTGGTACTTTCCGTCGAAACCCCAAACCGTGATATCCATACAGGTCACGAACTTTATTAGCACCAAATCGTACAAAAATTTCACCTCAGCTTCTCCTCCACCACTCGAACACAAAACCGTATCCCATTTCAAGATTCGATCTATGAATTACCTCAAAAAGGGAACCCTAGGACTTCCTGTAACTTCGGCCTTCACTGAACAACAGCGTCGAGCGTAGTGAAATGAGCAGGAACGGAAAGCTTAAGGCCAGAGCATGTTAATAGACCTTATTCCGAGATTTTAGGATTTTTAATTTGAATTTGCATTGATTTTCTTTGTTGCGATTCTTTTCTGTGAAGAGATAAAGGAGTGGCAGCGGATGTCTGTTGACTTATGGAAGAAATGAATTAGGTTAAGGGATGGGGTGTGGTATTTATAGTGGGATTATAATAAATTTTATATTTATTTATTATGATACGCTCTTGTATTTACCCTTCTAAAAATTCCTACGGTCACGTATTATACCCAAAAATCATGAAAATTGACATGCACCTTCAGTTCGACATTACGGTCCCAACGAAACTAGTTTCGTCGAATTCTGAGGTCGTTTGCAAAAGTGGCTATTTTTAACGCTTTGAATAGCCCATTTAAATATATAAATATATTTAAATAAATTAAATTAAATATTAATAATTTAATATTATCGTATATCTTCACATATGATATTGTACAGCTCTAGAATATCATATCAGATTTTACAGTTTGATATTTCAGATTTTAGAATGATCGATATTCACTTTATATCGAAAATCCTTTTATAACGTAAATAAAGCGTTGCAAATTATAAAGGAATTCTACAGCGACTTTTCTGAAATTTGATTTGGACGTAAATCAAAATCTACACAACGAAATCCAGATTTTTCTCTTCTATTAGAAAAATATACTCCACCAGCTCCACACGTTTCTTGTTTCATAGAAATCCGGCTTAAAATGAATCCTGTACATTCAGTTGAAGTCTGAATCGCCAAATAGCGAACTGCCGCGTCGTTTCAAGCTCTATTTTAATTATATTATAATTATACGTTCAAACTGTCGTCGATTGAATATATTTGTCAATATAATCCAACTCTAAGTTGAATTATATCTTTGGGATGACCCCATTTACAGAATATTTGTATTTCCAATATTTTTGATTTTTTTCGACATTATAATATATTTTATTATAAAATAATTATTAATTAAATATTCAATATTATTTAATTCACGTTCTCGATATCGATAAATCGATATTTAATAATTAAATAAATTAATTGTTCAACAGCTAAAAATGCGGGTCACTACACTATATGAATCAAACACCATAGAGACAATGACAGACAAAGAATCAAATACAAATGCAAAGATAAACAAAAGTAAAGTGCAGAAAAGGAAAGAACACACTAGATTTTATATTGGTTCGGAATTGCTCCTACGTCCAGTCCTACGTAACGCTGGATTGTACAGAGTTTTACTACTATATGAATATTCAATTACAACCCTCCTTGATTTCACGACTACAAGGGATACCACTGGTTCCACCCACACACTTGATCAAGTATACCTTCCTTAATTTCACGGCTACAAGGGATACCACCGATTACCCATCCTTGATTTCACGGCTAAAAGGGTTACCACCGATTCATTTACTCAACCCAAATAATTACAAACAAACCTATAACTCTTCAATAACACTTGATTCAGAGATTAATGAGTAGAGAGTGAGAAGAGAAGAAGTTTGAGAAAAACAGAATTGAATTCGGCAGAGTATAAGTGTAGAAATCATAAAAATGGTTAAGAATAATGGTATAATGGAAGAGAGTGAAGTTAGAGAAGAAGAGATGATTAAAAATTCGAATTCAAGCCCTTTGTATAGTGTGTGAAAGGTTACAATGATTCAGAACCATCATAATTTGTGAAAAGACACTTTCTTTCAGAATTGAAAAAATGACAGCTATATGTCGACATATTTTTTTTCTTTATGTCGACATATATATAGTAGAAATTTGATTTTTTATCCTTTTCAAAGTGTTTTGATATAAATATAATTTTGGAAATTCTTGAATTAAAATATAGTGTTATAAAATAATATTATAAAGTAGGAAATCATGTGAAAACATAAATATATACTATATAAATATATTTGTAAAATTATAAAGTTTAAAACTATATAAATGTAAAAATATAAATATATAAAACTTTCAATTTGAAAACAAAATTAAAATAAGAAAGGAAAATAGAAAGGATATCGAATAAAATAGAAAGAACATAAAATAGAGAGGATTGAAGGTAGAATTTCAAAACAGAATTTGAAAAATAGAATTTGGATTTGAACCTGGAGTGCTATTTAGACTCTTACATAATCTAGACTATATAACTATATTAGTCTTGAACTCTTGAATCTTGAGTACTCATGAGTCTTGAAATTTATCTAAATTCTGAATCTCTAATATCTTTAAACAGTACAGTCTTCAATAATATTTCCTGTATATAAATCCTACATATGTGTATATATATATTCTATACAAAAATGTTAGTATATATTTTATATCAATTAATATTGAAATAAGGTTGTTGCAATCGAAACTCCCTTCTCCAACAATCTCCCCCTTTTGATGATGACAACCTTAGTTTATAAAATATCATACCTATATATACCTGTTGATGATGATCCTTCAAATGCTCCCCTTGTCTATATGAATCCTATAAACTATGTCTATGTTTTATAATTTCTCTCCCTTTGGCATTATCAAAAGAAATTATAAAATTACTCCCCCTAAATTGTATAACTATCTAAACAAAACTTAAGTAACTAACCTAATTATGACACTCTCCTTAATCTATAACTAGTTCAACATAAAAATACTCCCTCTTAATCTATACAAACCTATAATGGTAGTTCCCAACAATATGATGATTAAATACAAACCAATCCAAGTATTATAATTACATAGGTTTGTTTGTTATATATACAAACCAAATCAAACCAAAACACACCACACCATATGTCTTAATATATATATACACACAAGTTTCAAATCATGGAATCCAATATCAAACAAATCAATCAAATCGTACAGAATAATTAACCATTTCTTGGGACTTCAACCCAACCGTCTTCTCCAAAGATAGGATCCTTCTTAATGACATCCCAATCCTCATCTTCTTTGGTTGGCGAAGACTTTGCAAGATTATTATCTTCATTTTGAAAAGAGAGGAGATTATCCATCACATTGAATCAAAAGGCTTTTCTTGCGGCTCAAACATCTTTATTTGACTCAGTTTAGATGACATTGGTTTCGTAGAATGATAGAGAGAATGTTTTTGAAAGAATTCAAGGTTTCTTCTAGATTTTCACTATGATTATGAATTGGATTTGCCATGGATATTGTAACACCCCGTATTTTCTATGAATGTTAAAGTAACGAATTAAAGAACACTTAATTTTAAAAGTGGGAAATAAGGGAAACAGGTTGTGCCATTGTGTTCGTCTCGGAATTCTGCTTGAGATAGAGTCCGAGTTTGCATAAATCGGGCTTCGTATGAAGAAGTTATAGAGTTCAGAAGATTTCAAGTTTAAACATAAATTAAAATAAAATAATAATTAAAAGTCAAAACAGTTCAAAATTTGAAATTCGATAAGAGCGGGCTGAGCGGGAAATTTCCCGCTCAAAGGTGTCAACCCCCCGAGGGGGAGTCGACATAGGTGTCGACCCCCCTATAGGGGAGTTGACGTAGGTGTCGACCCCCTATAGGGGTGTCGACATAGGTGTCGACCCACCTGTAGGGAGTCGACCCCTTTTTGATCCGGATTCCAGTGACGAATTTTGATAGTCCTGAGTTGATGTTGCCTTCTCTGATTTGCCAATGACTAATTTCTGAAGTATTACGGCTTGTATGTCATGCTATGGTTGGCTGGATGACACATCTCTTTGGTTTGATGGCTCTGATTTCTCCTAGACTAATCTAAGGGCTAGAATTAATCCCATACATCTACATATACGTAGCTAAATCTAAACCCTAACCTCATAACCCTAAAACTATGGTGCCGTCATGCTGTTCGTCAACAAGCTAGCCTAGCCTCCTTCATCTTATCCAAACTA
Organism: Allium sativum; assembly: GCA_030737875.1. NCBI lineage: Eukaryota > Viridiplantae > Streptophyta > Magnoliopsida > Asparagales > Amaryllidaceae > Allium > Allium sativum. The sequence continues at coordinate 654,170,107 of CM060919.1, read as the reverse complement.
GAAAATCAAATCCAAACTAGTAATCGTTTAGAAGAACTTCAAATCAAACGTCTACATCAAAGGATAGCTTTTCAAATTCAGAAATCAGATCCCAGAATACAAGATCCATTCTTTTTCTGTAAGTTCAGTTATTATTTAGATTTAAACATCTAATAGAAATCATGACTATAATAAACGGATCTAGAACAATGCCTAATTCTGATTTGTGCCTATCCTTTTGTCAAATCTGAATTGCTTATGCCTATGAGACTATTGTGATCGAAGAAATGACACCTATCATGCCTATGAGACTGTTGGATTGACATAATGGAACCTACCGTGCCTATGAGATTGTTGTGATTGATATGATGGAAACTATCATGTTGTATATCCTATGCCTACATGACTATTGCGATTAAAATAATGGGACTTATCATGTTGTACATAAAAATTAGTGATTCTCTGTCCAATTCTATCTAATCTTTATACCTATGGTATAAATTTCTTAGCTTGTCTACACATATTGTTATTGTACGACATTGAAACATGATTCTTGAATTGGGTACACTTTTACATGCCTATTTTTCCTTATGACAATTCTTATGCTCCTTCTCTATTTCTCCCCTTTTTACCTGCTTTTGTGAATATTAAGTTCATTCGGAACTTAGACTGAATCTCGTTGTACGTGCGATTATAACGCGGGGAAAATTGGGTATAATTTAATTTAGTAAATTTTGGGCATAACATGCGAATGTGGCATAAAACTTGTAATAGATATTGGGGCATTATTATTATTATAACTGCAAGTTTGGGGTTAATTGGCACGTAAACCAAGTTTTGGGTATAAACTGTAAACTGGAATATTAAATCTAGATTGGGCATAACTATTGGTTAGGACGCCAAGCATAATGTATATTGTGATTTTGAAACATGACTAGTTTTGTGAAATTGGGATAATTAGCATATAAAATCTAGACTTGGGCATGTATAGTAAATATGTAGATTTGTTGAAAGAGAAACATGCCTAACCTGAGGTTAGATTGAGTTGCGGTGTAAAACTGCCCGGAACCGCCCGACACATCCAGTAACTGCAACAACACAAATATAATGTGAGAGGTTAGCGCATTTAGCCCAAAACCCGAGGTTAGAATGAGTTTGCGGTAGAAGTTTGCCCAGAACCGCCCGACACATCCAGCAACCGCAAACAACAGTTCTAATATGAGAGGTTAAGGCATTAATGAATGAGTTAATGCTAATAAACCAGACATGCTAAGGATGGTGGGGTTAAGTTAATAAGTAGCACTTAACAAATATAACCTGATGAATAAACAGGGTTAAGTTAATAGGAAACACTTAACCAATATAATGTGATGAATGAGTGGGGTTAAGTTAATAAGAAACACTTAACCAATATAACATGATGAACGAGTGGGGTTAAGTTAATGGGAAACACTTAACCAATATAACCTGATGAATAAACAAGATTAAGTTAATAGGAAACACTTAACCATTACAACATGATGTGTGGGTGAGTTAAGTTAACATGAATGGACAAGTACACTTAACAATATTACATAAACAAAGTGGATAGGGTTAAGGCAAGCTTAACCAATAACAAATATTGACTTGATCAGTGAGACGGTTAAGTGCATCTCGTGTAGGTGGGTAATATTAGTATATATACGCCTGCAAACTTAGCCGTTAATTAAACATGTTTGAATCAGTGGGATGGTTAAGTACATCTCGTGTAGGTGGGTAATATTTGTATATATAGGCCCACAAACTTAACCAGTAGGAAACCCTAGTAACGGGGACCCATTTCAGCAGTAACCCACATAGATGTATCAGGTACCCTAAACTAGGCAGGGTGGGACACGATTACTGGGCTGATTATAAGCGGTCAAATTAGCAGCAGATGATGCAACAGTGCAGGTTCCGACGGGATCACGGGCGTGCACGTATTCCGGAGTGGAAGAATTAGCCACTGGGCATCAGTAGATATAAAGCTGTGCATCTTGTTCGTGTCGGGTTGCCACCTTTGGGCTTGATACACCCTACGGTGGGACCAACACAAGTATCTATAAGCAGAGGGCCGAGCAACACAAACTAGAACTAGATCGATCTGAGTTGGAGCCGATCGGTTAAGGTAGTAAGGATACATCTAACATCTTCATGGCAATTAGGCTGATTGAGGTAAGATCCTCATACTGGATGTACACCTGAAGGCTACCACAATTGCGGGGTTGGGATCACCTTATTATATAACACAGGATACTAGTTGGGACACTAGTAGGGAATGCGAATCATTCTATAAAAGACACTAGTTAGTTGGTGCAGAGATATAAAAATCAGAATAACAAGGTAGTAGCAAAGTAGAGAAAGAGTAGAAGCGCATTCGGTTTATCTTTCCTTATCATTTCTTATGCTAATCTTAGGTTATCTTGTTATCCCTATTATCATGATATTGTCTTATATTTAGTTTATTCATGTCATGTTACTATTACCTGTTTACATACTTAAATTCACTGGACTTACCAGACTTATGTCTGACCTAGTTTTGTTTCACCTCTTTTCTTCCGTTTTCCCCCCAGGTAGTCAGGGAGGGAATAGCTCAGCTTAGTTTGGACCGTTTCTCTTTCCAAGCTCGAAGATAGCCGACGTATTGCTTTGGACTCTCATTTCCACTGCTATTACTGGCTCATGCTTTGTTGGGGTATATCATTGTCATTTTATGCTTCTTTATTTTGTTAAACAAGACATATACTTTGTTGTACTGGGTATTGGTGTTTTGGTGTTGGAAAACAATCTTTGTACAAGCTGTTTTACCAAGCTGCTGTTTTATCAATGAAGTAAAGTTTTATTTATTTTCCGCTGCTTTATTTGTCTTTCTTGTAATTTATCTGCATCTTTTACTTATAACGCTTCGCTGAAGTTAATGCATCCCATTTATGAGTGACATTAATGGATGTGGGTTGTTACACGTGGTATCAGAGTTGAAAGTTACTGGATCAGATAAAAGATTGGAAAAAATATTTTCAAAATGGTTTTAAAAGAAGCATTTTCTGAAGAAAAGTTTTATTTTAAAGGCATAATCCCCAAAGCCATATGCATTATCTTTTGATCCTCTGCTTGAATCCTTGTTTTCCTTCTTTACTGAGTCTCCGGGGCTCCTGGCTTTCTGGGAGGTAACCTTATCGTGGCATGGTTCCGTAGGCTTGATGAGACTACGACACCTGTCGAAGGGCGAAGAAGTGCCCAACTTCCATATATAGCCGCAGTAGTTTCACCTGCGGCTAATTTTCTTTCAAGCTTTGTAGGGTTTTACGTGCGATGGAGGCATCTTTCGAGAAACTTGTCAACATGTTACACAAGGATGATAAAGATGAGAATGAGGGAGTTCAGATAAGGTGCACAACCCAAGGATGAGGAACTCATGGATATAGACTTGGTTCACAAAGGATGTAAAAAGAAAGAGGTGTTAGTGGAAGAATCACAGGACAAGAAGGGAAGAAAGAATAGGAAAACCTAAGACAAGTGGAAGTGTCTTTATTATGGTACGGGTCATATAATTAAGGACAAGGGCAAGAACTAAGGACAGGATTTTCAGGAGGGCAAGTGCATGCTCTCACCGGCAGCGTACCTGAGAGAGAGGTAGTAAAGTTTCTTTTGAAAAAGTCTAGTTTTTCTTTTTGATCATCCTGTTAGTATTTCACACTCGTTTATATCTGCTTCCATAGTTGAGTCTCTGCACCTTAGTGCTTGTATAGTAGAAGATCCCATTATTGTCTCAAATCCAATTGGTGGTTCAGCTCATTTATCTTTGGTTTGTAAGGATTTGAGAATAGCTATATTAAGTATAGAGTCTAAGTGTAATGCTTATGTTTTTGGTTTCATGGGCTATGGGTTGATTCTAGGCATGGAATGGTTAGCTAGTAATTGTGAAAGGAGGGTAGTTAGACTTTCGACTTGCCTCGGGAATACCCTCGAGATTTCGTGCGATCCTAAGGGATCAATTTGTCTTAGCTACCTAGAATCACTTGATGCATCTATCGACGATTTGCGATCCGTTGGAGTAGTCCATGAGTACGCAGATGTTTTTGATTAGGTTAAGGGGTTTGTCCCCTAAAACGCGAGATAGACTTCCGCATATATCTAGTTGACAATGCAAAGCCAGTTGCATTACCTGTACGACACATGAATCCAAGGGAAAGGAAGGGCTCAGTAAACAAGTAGAAGAGTTACTTGAAAAAGGGTTCATAAGGCTAAGTATTTCTGAATGGGGTGCTGTAGTTGTTTTCGTTACAAAGGCGGATGGTTCACTTCGCTTGTTCATAGATGATATTTTGGTTTCCTCTAAGAATAAGGAAGAACATGCTTCGCATATAAGGGAAGTCTCGGATACCCTCTAAGCGCATCAACTTAAGGCGAAGTTCTCCAAAAATGTCATTTTTGGAGAAAAGAAATAAGGTTTCTAGGACATGTGGCATCCAAAGAAGAGATAGCAGTAGATCCCGCAAAAGTAGTTGTGGTGCAAGACTGGAAGGTCCCAAGGAATGCAATAGAAGTAAGAAGCTTTCTTGGACTAGCGGGCTAATATAGGAAGTTCATTAAGGAGTTTGCAAAGGTATTAGCCCCACTTACAAGATTGACGAAGAATAATCTAACCTTTGCTTGGGATATTGGTTGTGACGTCGCTTTCCAACAATCGAAAAGGGCTCTTACAACGGCCCCAGTTTTGACTTTTACCTTACAGTAGTAAAAGGCTTACGGTATACACGGATGCATGCGGCATGGGACTAGGCGCCATTTTGATGTAAGGGTAAGGTCGTAGCCGATGCCTTAAGAAGAAAAAGGCTGACTTCAAGTCCTCTTTATGTGAAAAGGAAAAGTTCAGAATACGTATCAAACTTTGATTTTAAAACCTTCGGTTAAGTTAGTAGTCGGCATCGCTAGGAGTCTGTAACAACCCGTAAAATGCGAGCCAGTTTGAAATTTTTATTTTGGCCATTTTAGCGAATTTTGAATATTTAAAATGAATTATTTTAAATAATATCGACGAGAAATTTATTTTGAATATAATTCGAACGTATATATTATACGCGTCGTCGTTAGAATATAAATATTTATATATAATTATAAATAGAATTGAAAATGGCGCGGTAGTTCGATAATTCGATTTCAAACTTCAATTGAATGTACCGGGTGCAAAACAATCCGGATTTTAGTGAAACCAAAAATAATGGAATCTAATAGTGAATATCTTTCCAACGAATCCGAAAAATCAAAAGTTCGTAGCGGGAATCAAAAGATATGTCCAGTTGAAATTTCTGAATAGTCGCTATGGAATTCAGGCCCTTAAAAATGGACATTTTGCAAACGACCTCGGATTTCGACGAAACTAGTTTTGTTGGGTCCGTGGCGTCAAGTTATTGCTAGATTCCAAATTTCATAATTTTTCGAATCAATATGTGAGCGTGGCAAAGGAAAACGCGTTTGACCAGTTTCAGTTGATTTTAATCGACTGGAAATTGGCCATTTTTCAAATGGTCTCAGAATTCGACGAAACTAGTTTTGTTAGGACCGTATCGTCAATACGAAGCTAGAAAATATTTTCGGGAATTTTTAGAGTTCGTATGTGACCCCGGTAATTTGAAATGTACGTTTAAAATTCAATATAGTGATTTAAATGTAAATTCAAAGGAAACTTATCGAGACGATCGAATCAGCTTGCGGTACATATCCCATTGAGTTCGGAATGGGGGTGAAACGTTGTGGACGACAGGCGGTGGGCCTCGTTTCGAGGTCATATGAAAAAGTCAACTTTTAATGAATAAAATAATTAAATAAATAAAAAATTAAATTCTCTCTCCCTTTCTCCCCTTAACTACCAGGCCCCCCCCACGATTTATTACAGAAACAAAAAAAAAAGAAAAAGAAAAAAACCTGACGAACGATGGAGCGCACCCCTCCCATCGCGCCGCCGCCCCGTCCACCTTTCGTCCAGCGCCCCAAGCATCGACGCCGCCGCCCAGGTGATCCTCCCCGTCAGCTCCTCCGTGCCCCCAAAGCCTCGTGCGCCAAACATACCTCGAAACCCTCGATTTCAAACCCACCTCCGCCAGCTCCGACAAGCTGCCCACCGCCTCCAGAGCACGGAAGACCCCCTCCTCTAATTACAGTAAGATTTTGATTTTTTTTTTATTTCGTTTATTAAAAAAAAAAAAAAAAAACTGATTTCGTTTATTAAAAAAAAAAAACTGATTTTGTTTATAAAAATAAAATTAGAACTCTTTTGAAAATAAAATTAGAATTGGTTTTTTTTTTTAATTTATATATAGAATTTGATTTTGAAATATATAAATTTGTTAAAGAAAAATATAAACTTTGCTAAGGAAAATATATAAATTTGTTAAAGAAAAATATAATTTTTATAATATAGAAATATTAAAAATATGATTTTTACATTTTTAAAGTATTAAAAATATTGTCTTTACTATATAAAGATTATAAAAATATGATTTTTATATTTTTAAAGTAGTAAAAATATAATCTTTTATATTGTAGAAAGGTAAAAATATAATCTTTGCATAGTAGGAACTATAAAAATCAAATCTTTGTTTTTGAAAGAGGTGAAATCTTTATTTTTGAAAAAGGCGAAATCTTTATATAGAGAGTAGCATGATAAAAATATAATCTTTACTATATGAACATCGATGTGAAATTATAATTTTTATCTATATAGTAGCGGTATAAAAATAGGATTTTTATATATTGAATAGCGAAGATTTTTATATATTGAATAGCAAGGTAAAAATTCGATTTTTATATATTGAATAGCAAGGTAAAAATTCGATTTTTATATATTGAATAGCAAGAAAAATTCGATTTTTATATATTGAATAGCAAGGTAAAAATTCGATTTTTATATATTGAATAGCGAAGTAAAAATTCGATTTTTATATATGTAGTGGCTACAGCAACGAAGTTGCGATGACGACGAAGATTTCTATCAAAGAAGAGTCAAGATGATTGGATAGCTAAATGTGAGAATTTCTCACCTTTCAAATTTATTTTCTAGTTATATGTATATACTAGGATGCAGACGGTGCTTAGTAGCACCCGACACCCGTCCACAGACCATGGACTTGTTTGTTTGGTTGCATAGATTAGTTGGATTATTTGTTTGAATTGTTTGGTGAGATGAAATTGATTTGATTGATGTGTGAATGGCGTGGGCCTTCACTAGACCGGGGATAAGGCTAGGCCTCGTCCCGTTTCTAGTATCGTGCCGTTATGCCGCCGAAATTTTCTAAAATAAGTTAGAAAAATAAAAATATCATTTTATTGAATAAATGAATTGAATAGAAATTCATAAGTTGGAATAAAATGTTTTATCGTTAAAAATATAATTTTTAACGTGAAGTGAATAAAATAAAATATTCATTTATAAACCGAACGGTTTGTTTATGTACACCTATTTGAAGGACATTGATTGGGTCGATAAATTTTACACATCGCCCAACTGCACGAATAAAATATGTGTTTGATTGTTTGAAACCCCACACGGGTGTTGGGATGAAATTTGAAGTTCACTCATCCTGATTGATTAAATATGTCGATCGATTGATTGACAGGCTGTTATAAGCGTTGAATATCTATATTTGATGCTTATACAGCGTAGTGCACTTTGATTGATGGTTGATTATTTTCAATGCTATTAAATACATGTGTTGTATGAAAATCCATATAATTAACTTTATATGGTAATTGATTGGGCCTCATTCCAATTTGAAAAATAAAGAATATTATAAAATAAAAGTTCATGTGTTGACAGTACTCATCCATTGAGATTGGTCATGTGTTGAACGAAATATTTTGATAATAACAACTATTTTGAAAATAGAAATTTATGAAGCCGTGTTGATTAGATTGACGCCATTGTGACGCGAACGATATTTATATCGATTTTATCGATTTCGAAATGAAATGAATTGAAAACGATTTCGAAATGAAATGAATTGAAAACGATTTCGAAATGAAATGAATTGAAAACGATTTTGAAATGAAATGAATTGAAAACGATTTCAAAATGAAATGAATTGAAAACGATTTCGAAATGAATTGAATTGAAAACGATTTCGAAATGAATTGAATTGAAAACGAATTCGAATTGAATTTAAAACGAATTGAAATGAATTCGAATTGAATTGAAATTTGAATGGAATAGAAATGAATTTTAAAACGAATTTATAAAGAAGAATTCAATTTTGATTTGAATTGAAAAGGAAGTTGAAATTGCTTTTGAAACGAATTTAAAACTATTTATATAATTCGTTTTAAAAAGAAATCGACGAAATATATATTATATATAATATATATATAATATAAATGGCCTGAATAGAACGCGCCGCGCCGCGACAGTTCGTGAATTTCGACCATTTATTTCAAGCGGACATTACGGGAGATCCGACCGTCGGATTCTCCTAAAACCGGAACCGTTGGGTTCGTATCGGAAAGAGCTTTCTAATGAATGCTAGAAATTTGAAATCTAACGGTTGGATTTGGAATTATGTCCAAATCAAATTCGAAAAAGGTCGCTATAAGTGCAGTTCGATGGCCATTGATGGAAATCGACTGTACGGGCCTTGATAAAATTATTAAAAATAGTAATAATTTGTGTAAAATCATAAGAAATGATTTGTGAAGATTTGGGATGAAAAACTCCATATTTGAAAAGATAAAAATAGATTTTTATCGAAATGAACTAGTTTTGAACTAGAATTATAATTCTATTTATTTTTAAATAAATAAATTGAATTTGAAAAAGGGTTTTGAAAATAACCAAAACTTCCAATAATTGCATTGGAGTGGATTTGAATCGAAATTGTCTTCGGAATATTTCGATGTTGGAATTCGAGATTATACAGATGTTGTTATGGAAATTTGGAAGATATGTATATTTATATCGTTATTTCTAATACGACATTTGTTAATCGTAGAATTTGATATTGAATATAAGCCGAGATATTTTCTATTCAGAGCCTTGTATTTAATATCAAATGTGATTTGGGTTTGTCGTGAATGGTGTCTTCACTAACACCGTTCTTGAACCCAGTTGAGAAAAGATTAAATCTTTTTATTTAGATTTAATGAAGTGTACCAATTAAATAATATTTAATTGGAATGGAATTGATATTGATTTTTGGGTTTATCGTGGACAGTGTTTTAAATAACACTCGTTCTTTAACCCGATCATTAATGAAATGTGATTTTGGGTTGTCGTGAACGGTATCTTCAATAATACAGTTCTTAGACCTAAAGGAGTTAAGAAAATCAGAAACTAACTGGAGATTAGTTAAGTTGAATAGTTTCCGAGGTATTGATCTGATGTTGGTTTCGGCCTTCGGGATTCATACTTAGGGAATTGCTCACTTGCTAATTTACAATTAGGGACTGATTGAAATGTGATGTGATTTTGGGTTTATCGTGAACCGTGTTTTAAATGACACTGATTCTTTAACCCAGTCACAGATTAAAACTAAGTGGAGTTTTAATGAATCTTTAATTAGATTGAAATAATCGAAATGGAGTATCACCAGTTTTGCTCCAGGCGATAGTTAAATCTTTAATTAGATTTGAACGTGAAATTTAGAAACTAACTGTCGGTTAGCTAAGCAGAATGATTTTCTGGATATTGATCTGATGTTGGTTTCGGCCTTCGGGGTTGATATTTGGGAAATTATTCTCTTGATTAATTTACGGTTAGTGACTGATGAATTGGAATGGGGCGTATGTTGTGTTTGTGTAACACTTATTTAAAATATACGCGAGTTATTCGGAAAGACCGGGTTAATCCCATTCTGAATAACTGATACGACGATAAGTCGAAGATGAAGACGATGGTCGAAGACCGGAGGTCTTCACGTCGTTTGGGTAATTACTGATGATCTTGATTGGGCTGTACACCCAAGAAGATGGAAACAGTTAGTGATCGTCCAGACGTACTTGGAGATCGATGGATATGCGGGGTACTAGGTGCCTCCGGTTTCGTTCAGACCCAGAACGGACTTGTAAATGGACTGAGTGTCTGACATCGGATTTCATTCTGTGTGACTGATATCGGTTGCATAGGATGGTTTGCCTGTGTGGCATGCTAAGATGCAAATGATCAAGGCTTCTGTTGAAAAGCAAAGTCTTGTGGTGATGATCAAAGCACGGCCTTTGTGGCGTAGCTTTGTGTAACGTTTACCTCGCGTGTTTCACACCCGGTATGAACCAAAAACGGGAGACGGACATCAGGGAGGACTTGCGTTTCTTTCTAGTTAGAAGTGGCGTCAGTGGTTTTACACGCCCTGACGAGTTTGACTTATGTGGTTGTTGCTGTTGCGAGGCGCCTCGGATTGATCGGTCGTTCTCGAACCGATGGAGTCATTTAGTTGGCTCATTTACGCCCCAAAGGGCGGGGAAACGTAGTGTTCAGGCATAATAATCCACATCGGTGGACCGGCCCTGACGATCTAAAGGGTTGATGCGTTCTGATCCTGTGGCTCGGGCTAGAGAGTCACGAATCGGTTGAGGATCTTGCCCCTAGCCTCGGTTCATAGACGGAAATCCAATTTCCAAATACGAGACTTTGCGATTTTGATTGTATAACCTATATATGGCGACATAGTGGTATGGGGCATTCATGCCGCCTATGATTGATACTTATGATTTGAAGTTGTTTTATACACTATGCACTTATAGTAGTATCAAATGATCTGTTTTAAGCGTATCAAACATTCTTTGGCTGTTATAAGGGAAAACCCTATCCCCCGGCTTGCGTTTGCATTGTGTGATAGGACCTGGGTCTTATAACAGCTTCATTTTTCTTTATTTAGCATTGCGCTGTTTGTTTTATGCACTGGTATTCTTGGGAGGAAACCCGTTCCGTGTTATACGGCGTGGTCCCTTGATTTACCTAACTTTGAAAATAAAGATTAATAACTGTTTTAGTTCTCACACCAGTCACATGACTGACCTGGAGTTTATTGTTTTAACCTAAACTCTGGGTGCCCCTATTTTGACACGGGCAGCTAGTAGTTTTGGTTTTGCAGATTTATATTCACAGGATCCTGGTTTACAGCTGGAACGATATCCGGAAAGCTTTGTATCCGTATATCTCCTTCTAGTTGTGTATTGTATTATTTCCCGCTGCGATGTATTTAAATGTAATTTAAATCTCTGATATTTCTGTGTAATATTCTTTTATACTCTGTATATTCTTGTAATCTGATGCATTGTTGTAATATACAATGAAATGTTCTTCTGTATGCGTTCTGTTGTGGTTTGTTCTCGAACTATCCGACGCTTTCCTTTACGGGGAAGTTGCGGGTCTTTACAGAGTCAGACCTACGCTTTTGAAATAAATAGGGACTTCACAAAGAAAAGACTCTCAGATAGCTGACGCAATGGATAAATTAAGTAGAGAAGAGACCTCTAGTCACCTTAATAAACAAGCTTGCAAGAAGCCATGAGTACGCAGTTATGTTTGAGCACCGCTTATTATCCTCTGACTGAAAGGGTGAATAGGATTTTGGAAGACCTTTTGAGGAAATGTTAGCATGACACGGCATAATTTGTAGTCCCAAGTATACTAGAAGAAGAAAAGGTGGAACGAGAGGCGACAGTGAAATGAGTTCCAACGCATATTCTGGAAACAGAAATTAAGAAGCTACGCAATTGTGAAGTTAAGATAGTCAGAGCAATATGGATTGAAGCCCAAGAAGAAGCGACTTAGAAGACTAGATACGCGCATCATATCCTTTTTGAAGGTATATCGTTGATCTCTCTTTTTTTGTAAAGTTTATTCGCTAGTCTTTATCTTTTAAGTATATCTTCTCTGTCCTATCCTCGATCTTTTGGTAGAAGCCAATGGATGTAAACATGTGTTTGAGACATGTTATGTTTGGTGGATGCAAGTGGATGTAAGTGTTTGCTAGTGGTTGCTCGTGGATACACACACACACTAAGCACTAGACCGGTTCCGTCACTTCCATATTTCATATGCATGAGTGAATTTTTATATATATGGATTGAAACTTGATGTGTTATCATATGGATGTTGCATTTGTATGAATGATTGAGCACTCATGTAGAAGTTATAAAGTACGATTAGGAATAATTGCATACGTGATGGACTCATAGCACTGACATAATTCGCATTAAGGAGGTCAACTGAATCAGTAGACCGCCTGATTTTGCATTAGATAAGGGCATGTACACACACTATGCATATGATCATGAAAGCATTAGAAATCTTTTTAAGGACAATGGATGCCTGTGATTGATGGTTGAGTAGATGGATGTTGGATGTTAGGATACATTCTTCTTAACTTAGAGATTTCGGGATGAAATCCTTTAAAGGAGGGGAGAATGTAACACCCCATATTTTCTGTGAATGTTAAAGTAACGAATTAAAGAACACTAAATTTTAAAATTGGGAATTAAGGGAAACGGGTTGTGCCAGTGCGTTCGTCTTTGAATTCTTCTTGAGATAGAGTCCGAGTTTGCGTAAATCGGGCTCCGTATGAAGAAATTATGGAGTTTAGAAGATTTCAAGTTTAAACAGAAATTAAATTAAAATAATAATTAAAAGTCAAAACAGTTCGAAATTCGAAATTCGGTAAGAGCAGGCTGAGCGGGAAATTTCCCGCTCAAAGGTGTCGACCCCCCCGAGGGGGAGTCGACATAGGTGTCGACCCCCATATAGGGGAGTTGACATAGTTGTCGACCCCCTATAGGGGTGTCGACATAGGTGTCGACCCACCTGTAGGGAGTCAACCCCTTTTTGATTCGGATTCCAATGATGAATTTTGACAGTCCTGAGCTGATGTTGCCTTCTCTGATTTGCCAATGACTAATTTCTGAGGAATTACGGCTTGTGTGTCATGCTATGGTTGGCTGGATGACACATCTCTTTGGTTTGATGGCTCTGATTTGTCCTAGACTAATCTAAGGGCTAGAATTAATCCTAGACATCTATATGTACGTAGCTAAATCTAAACCCTAACCGCATAATCCTAAAACTATGGTGCCGTCATGCTGTTCGTCTACAAGCTAGCCTAGCCTCCTTCATCTTATCCGAACTAGAAAATCAAATCCAAACTAGTAATCGATTAGAAGAACTTCAAATCCAACATCTACATCAAAGGATAGCTTTTCAAACTCAGAAACCAGATCCCAGAATACAAGATCCATTCTTTTTCTATAAGTTCAGTTATTATTTAGATCTAAACATCTAATAGAAATCATGACTATAATAATATGATCTAGAACAATGCCTAATTCTGATTCGTGCCTATCCTTTTGTCAAATCTGAATTGCTTATGCCTATGAGACTATTGTGATCGATGAAATGACACCTATCATGCCTATGAAACAGTTGTGACTGACATAATAAAACCTATCTTGCCTATGAGACTGTTGTGACTGACATAATAAAACCTATCATGCCTATGAGACTGTTGGATTGAGATAATGGAACCTATCATGCCTATGAGATTGTTGCGATTGGTATGATGGAACCTATCATGTTGTATATCCTTTGCCTATGTGACTATTGCGATTAAAATAATGGGACTTGTCATGTTGTACATTAAAATTAGTGATTCTCTTAAGTCCAATTCTATCTAATCTTTATACCTATGGTGTAAATTGCTTAGCTTGTCTACACATATTGTTAATGTACGACATTGAAACATGATTCTTGAATTGGGTACACCTTTACATGCTTATTTTTCCTTATGACAATTCTTATGCTCCTTATCTATTTCTCCCCTTTTTACCTGCTTTTGTGAATACTAAGTTCATTCGGAACTTAGATTGAATCTCGTTGTACGTGCGATTATAACGTAGGGAAAATTGGGTATAATTTAATTTAGTAAATTTTGGGCATAGCATGCGAACGTGGCATAAAACTTGTAATAGATATTGGGGCATTATTATCATTATAACTGCAAGTTTGGGGTTAATTGGCATGTAAACCAAGTTTTGGGCATAAACTGTAAACTGGAATATTAAATCTAGATTGGGCATAACTATTGGTTGGGACGCCAAGCATAATGTATATTGTGATTTTGAAACATGACTAGTTTTGTGAAATTGGGATAATTAGCATATAAAATCTAGACTTAGACATGTATAGTAAATATGTAGATTTGCTAAAAGAGTAACATGCCTAACCCGAGGTTAGAATGAGTTGCAGTGTAAAACTGCTCGAAATCGCCTGGCACATCCAGTAGCCGCAACAACACAGATCTAATGTGAGAGGTTAGCGCAGTTAGCCCAAAACCCGAGGTTATAATGAGTTTGCGGTAGAAGTCTGCCCGGAACCGCCTGGCACATCCAACAACCGCAAACAACAATTCTAATGTGAGAGGTTAAGGCATTAATGAATGAATTAATTCTAATAAACAAGACATGCTAAGGATGGTGGGGTTAAGTTAATAATAAACACTTAACCAATATAAGCTGATGAATAAATAGGGTTAAGTAATAGGAAACACTTAACCAATATAACCTGATGAATGAGTGGTGTTACGTTAATAAGAAACACTTAACCAATATAACATGATGAACGAGTGGGGTTAAGTTAATAGGAAATACTTAACCAATATAACCTGATGAATAAACAGGGTTAGGTTAATAGGAAACACTTAACCAATACAACATGATGTGGGGGTGGGTTAAGTTAACACGAATGGACAACACTTAACCAATATTAAATGAACAAAGTGGATAGGGTTAAGGCAAGCTTAACCTATAAAACATATTGACTTGATCAGTGAGAGGGTTAAGTACATCTCGTGTAGGTGGGTAATATAAGTATATATAGGCCCACAAACTTAACCGTTAAATAAACATGTTTGAATCAGTGGGAGGGTTAAGTAATCTTGTGTAGGTGGGTAATATTTGTATATATAGGCCAACAAACTTAACCTGTAGGAAACCCTAGTAACGGGGACCCATTTCAGTAGTAATCCACATAGACGTATCATGGTACCCTGAACTAGGCAGGGTGGGGCACGATTACTAGACTGATTATAAGCGGTCAAATTAGCGGCAGATGGCGCAGCAACGCAGGTTCCGACGGGAACACGGGCGTGCACGTATTCCGGTGTGGAAGAATTAGCCACTGGGCATCAGTAGATATAAAACTGTGCATCTTGATCATGTTGGGTTGCCACCTTAGGGCTTGACACACCCTATGATGGGACCAGCACAGGTATCTACAAGCAGAGGGTCGAGCGACACAAACTAGAACTAGATCGATACGAGTAGGAGCCAATCGGTTAAGGTAATAAGGATACATCTAATCTTCATGGCAATTAGGCTGATTGAGGTAAGATCCTCATACTAGATGTACACCTGAATGCTACCACAATTGCGGGGTTGGGATCACCTTATTATATAACAAAGGATACTAGTTGGGACACTAGTAGGGAATACAAATCATTCTATAAAGACACTAGTTATGATGCTAGTTAGTTGGTGCAGAGGTATAAAAATCAGAATAATGGGGTAGTAGCGAAGCAGAGAGAGTAGAAGCACATTCGGTTTATCTTGCCTTATCATATCTTATGCTAATCTTAGTTCATCTTGTTATCCATGTTATCACGGTATTGTCTTACATTCAGTTTATTCATGTCATGTTACTGTTACCTGTTTACATACTTAAAATCATTGGACTTACTAGACTTATGTCTGACCTAGTTTTGTTTCACCTCTTTTCTTCCGTTTCCCCCCCAGGTAGTCAGGGAGGGAATAGCTCAGCTTAGTTTGGACCGTTTCTCTTTCCAAGCTCGAAGATAGTCGATGTATTGCTTTGGACTCTCTTTTCCACTGCTATGGCTGGCTCATGCTTGGTTGGAGAATATCATTGTCATTTTATGCTGCTTTATTTTGTTAAACAAAACAGATACTTTGTTGTACTGGGTATTGGTGTTTGGGTGTTGGAAAACAATCTTTGTACAAGCTGTTTTACCAAGATGCTGTTTTATCAATGAAGTAAAGTTTTATTTATTTTCCGCTGTTTTATTTGTCTGCCTTGTAATTTATCTGCATCCTTTACCTATAATGCTTCACTGAAGTTAATACATTCCCTTTGTGAGTGACATTAATGGAGGTGGGGTGTTACAAATATGATAAGAAATGAATAAGGAAGAAGGAGGAATAGAATAATGAAATTTTCTGGAAGAAATAAACTTAAATAAGGTCTGGAATTCGTGGGATTTTGAATGGACATGAATAGTTATTTTAATTTTATAATTTGAAATAATTTGAAAATCTAGCAATTATATGTCGACATATACTTATTTTTATCTCGACATAACATAGTGATAAATTTGAAAATTTTCAATTCTTTTGTACTTTATTATATTGTAATTATTTCTAAAGTTTTTACAGAGACATAAAGATGATTTTACCATAAATATAACTCCATTCATAGAAAGCAAATACATCCAATTATTCAAGACACTCTTAAATACGAGATTCGAAAGAAAATACAAGGAAATTTAATTGAATACATAAGGATAGATTGAACTAGAATAACTAGTTTTATGATGACGATGAAGGAGTTGAGAATCCAAGCTTTCTTCCAATCTTGACCATGAATTTGGTAATTTTGGAAAGATTCTTGTTAAGTGTCTTTTGATTTTTGACGATTTTCACTTGATTTTGTATAATCGTCTCTTTGTAAATGTGTTTAGTGTCGGTTGGATACTCAACACTTTCTATTGAAGCCTCTTCTTCTTCGAATTCCATTGACTCTTGTTCTTGTGGAATTTGAGCTTGTTTGGCTTCGTATGTTTCATATGGTTTGAAAGTGAGAGGAATTTGCATGAGATGAATGTTTGATGAGTCAAACACTTTTCTGGGCACAAATTCTTCTCCATGAAGATCAACATTAAAGTACTTGAAAATACGAGTGAGATAAACACCATAGCAGAGAGTGTTTTCTCTAGAGGATAATTCTATGGGCTTAATTTCGTTTAAGATCATTTCGGCCCAATTGATAGTATAGCCACCCATAATAGCGAAGAGAGTCTTTTGGACTTCGAGAGATGGATTATTGAAATTTCCGGAACGAGGAGTGTAACACCCCATAATTTTAAAGCATGACATAAGGGATAATTAAATAATAATTAATTTTTAGAAGAAAAATTAAGTGAAATGGGTTACGTTGTTGCATTCATCTCGGAATTCTGCTTGAGATAGAGTCCAAGTTTGCGTAAAATGGATACCGTATGAAGGAGTTATGGACAATGGAAGTTTGGCAGAACAATCAGGAAACAGGCCAGGATAACTGGCACACTTGTGAAGTGCGCCAGAACAAAAATACACTGGCGCACCTGGGAAGTGCGCCCAGGCCTAGCCCAGGTCTACAAGATTCTAGAGAGTTCCCTGATGACGTGACTTTTTAATCTGAGTGGTTCTGATGGTCTCTAATCTAATCTAAAGGTCCTAATTCACCTAGTACATCTATAAATAAACACCTAAACCTAACCCTAATCTCATTGTTCTCATCCATGGCACATCCATGTTGCTCTAATCTAAATTAAAACAAGCCTTTCTTCTCCATCAAGTCAAATTAGAAGATCGGATCTACAAACAACAAAACCTAATTCTCTTCTTTTAAGATCCAACCAAGGTGAGTTTATGTTACTTTCACATATAATTAAATTATAAAGTAATTGTGATAAGTTTCTAAACTGGATTTAATGTATATGCCTGTAAACAAGATGAATCATATCAAGTTTTCTAATTTGTTATCTTTCAGATTCATACCCAATTGCTATTATCATATGCCTATCTGATCTATTTATTCTTATTCATTTCACATTCCCATTTATATGTTTATGCCAATTATGATGTTTGATTCTCTTCCCTTCTTCTTTTTCCTTTTCCTTTTGATATTAGGCTAACTTCGAGCCTAAGCATATTGCGTTGAGATTTACGTGCGAATAACACTGGGATGATTGGGAAAAAGTTTGGGAAATATGTAATAAAATGAGATTTGCATAAATTGTTGATGGCTATGGAAAATGGATTTGGGTATAAATTGGTACAACTTGTACACATGAGATTATAGGCATAATTTGGATTAAAACTATAAATATAATTTAGATTGGAAGTTATGGGTAATTGGAATGTATTATAATCCAAGATTTGAAATTGGGACTTGAATCAAGAAAGTGGAAATGAACGCCTAAGGCACGAGGTTAGATTCAGATTGCGGTATAAGCCTGCTCGGAACCGCCCGACATATCCAGAAACCGCAAACGGTAATCTAATGTGGGAGGTTTTGCAAGATTACGGTTATAATGAATTAATGAACACTTAACCAAGATAAGACATGTGGTAAGACATGGGAATAATAATGGGTTAAGTGGGTAACATAGGTAGCATGTAAAACATAATTAAAGCACTTAATTAAGATGAGACATGTGATGAGACATGGGGATAAAAAGGGGTTAAGTGGGAATTCCTAGTGGGGACCAAGCTTGAGAGGGAAGCTTGTGTCAAGTGTGTGGACCCTTTTCAACCAGTAACCCATTTTAGTATTTATATGAGCTCGAACTACGTCGAGAACAGGGACACACTTACTTGGGTTGATTGTAAGAGTTCAATAAAGAGTTAGCGATGACGGTGCAAGTCCAACGGAGTCATGTGCGTGCGTGGGTCCGGGCTGGTAGGTAAGACGCTGTTGCATCGTGTAGGTATAAGCTGTGTATTTCAGTAGTATCGGGGTTGCCACCGTAGGAAGTGATACACCCTATTGTGGGACCAACACAGGCATCTATAAGGTTAGGGAGCCGATCGAGTGGGAATGGTAGTGGGTACAACTAGCGGGGATATGAGCAAGTTGGCACCTATGATAGTAATTAGAATTACACGAAACTACCATCATTATATTTGTTTAAGAGGGATCATCTTTTATTATGTAACTAGAATGTTGGTATGGTGCAGAGCATATCTTATAGTGGTTAGGAGCGCAGTCGATGTTCTATCTTGCTTACCTTGTTTACCTTGTCATATCTTCTTATGTTACAGTCATTTGTTATATCCAGTTTATGTTCTTATCCTATTACTTTGCTGATTATATTGTTAAAGTCACTGGACTCGCCAGACTTTATGTATGATCTTTTTTGTCTCGCCTCTTTTCTTTCTTCCTCCCCAGGTCCTCAGGCTGGGATCAGTGAAGCTTGACTCAGATCTCTTTCTTCTTGAAGTTCTTGGAAGTGTTGAAAGTAATGTTAAACTTTATCTCTTTTTCACTATGGCTATTTGAAGTGGGATTATGGTTTTGCTTTTATGTACTCTGATAATAATTTTGTTCAAGATGGATATTTGCGTACTTGGCTTGGTATGTGGTTTTGATGTTGTAACCAAATATGTTTTGCTTTTCCGCTGCAATGAATAAATTTTGAATTTTTAAGTACCATTTTATATATCTGTCTTGTGATGCTCTTTTCTATACTCTTATAACGCTACATGAAAGTTAATGCATTCCCTTAGTGTGTGACATTAATGGACATGGGGTGTGACACGTCGTATCAGAGCCAGGTTACCAGAACAGATAAAAGATTTTGAAAACCGTTTTCAAAAGCATTTTTAAAAAGAAGTATTTTCAAAAAGATGTTTTTAAAGAAG
Organism: Allium sativum; assembly: GCA_030737875.1. NCBI lineage: Eukaryota > Viridiplantae > Streptophyta > Magnoliopsida > Asparagales > Amaryllidaceae > Allium > Allium sativum. The sequence goes on along the minus strand of CM060919.1, from coordinate 654,150,433 downwards.
GTATTTTCAAGAGAAAGGTTTATTATGAAAAACATAATCCCCAAAAGCCATATATCTTTCTTTCGATTCTCTGTTTGAATCTCTTCCTTTTTCCTTTCAGCACGTCCGGGGAACCCGATATACCCGAGGGCGTACAGATACCAGGCTGGTTCAGAATGTATCTGGAGGCTAGGGCTACTGCCGCAGACCCAGCAAACGTTCCTCCTCCCCCAGCTGCAGCCGCTCCTCCTCCTCCTCCCTGTGTAGACGCTTTTCCAAGATATGCAAAGACTTCCGTGCGATGGGCGGAAAACCGTTTTATGGAACTGAGACATTTGTTGAGGCTTGGAATTGGCTCAAGGAAGTGGAGGACTTGTTTGGTATCTTTGAGTCAGACGATGGAAGGAAGGTTCAGCTAGCTGCTTGGTTGATGGAGGATGAAGCTTCATTTTGGTGGGAAGTAACTAATGGAGGACGTGCAATGGAGACGTGGATGGATTTTAGACAAAGGCTCGAGTTGAAATTTCTTTCACAAGCAGATCAGGAGAGTTTATACATGGAGATGTTCTTGGCTTTAAAACAAAGGAGTTTGTCTGTGAAGGAGTACGTTAACTAGTTTAATCAGTTAGCAAGATTTGGTATGGAATTAGTTAATACACCACATAAGAAAGCCTTGAGAACTGCCAAGGGTCTGCATGAACCATTACACAGGTTGGCTATGTCTCACATTCCTATGGGGGATACTTTCAAGAATCTTGTTGATATGGCGTTGATGCATGAAGAGGAGAAAGGTGCTAATGTAGATAAGACATAGGATAAGAAAGGCGATTCAAAGAAGGCACATCAACAACAAAAGAAGGGCGGTAAGGATAACAAGGGTTCAGAGAAAAGAAAGTGTAACAATTGTGAAATACCTGGACATTTGAAGAAGGAGTGTAGGAAGAAGAAGAAGACGGGTTGCTTCCAATGTGGTGAGGCAGGACATATGATTAAAGACTTCCCGAGGAGGCAAGGACAAGGGCAAGGACATGATCTACTTCTGGAGGGCAGGTTCATGCTCTCATGGCAACTACGCAAGAGAGAGGTAGAAACATTTCTGTTGAAAGTTTGATTTTCCTTTTTGATCATCCTGTACGTACTTTGTTTGATTCTGGCGCTTCACATTCATTTATATCTTCTTCTGTTGTTGAGTCTCTGCACCTAGATACTAGTATAGTAGTGGATCCCGTTGTTGTCTCAAATCCTATTGGGGGTACGGCTCGTTTGTCTATGTTATGTCGGGATTTGATAATATCTGTGTATGGCGTTGAGTTCAAATGCAATGCTTATGTGCTTGGTTTCCCGGGCTATGGGTTGATTCTAGGAATGGATTGGCTAGCCAGATATGGTCCCATTCTCGACTGTGAAAAGTGGGTAGTTAGACTGTTGACTAGTTTGGGTAGTACTCTCGATATCTCATGCGACCCTAAGGGCTCTGTTATGCTTAGCTACCTAGAATCTCTTGACACATCTATTGATGATTTGCAATCTATTCGAGTAGTCCGTGAGTATGCAGATGTCTTGGAGGAGGTTAGCGGCTTACCTCCAAAATGCGATATTGATTTCCATATATACTTAGTGGACAATGCAAAGCCAGTTGCATTGCCTGTGCGCCACATGACTCCAAGAGAAAGGAGGGATCTTAGTAAACAAGTGAAATAGTTGCTTGAGAAAGGTTTCATAAGAAGAAGTATCTCGGAGTGGGGTGCTCCAATTGTTTTTGCCACGAAGGCTGATGGTTCACTTAGATTGTGCGTGGACTATAGGGAGCTAAATAAGCTCACAAAGAAGAACAGACACCCATTACCGAGGATAGATGACTTGTTCGATCAGTTGGTTGGTGCTTCAGTTTTCTCACAGTTGGATTTGGCTACAGGATTTCATCAACTAAGGGTGGCTGAGGACAGGATAGATAAGACTGCATTTAGAACTCCAGATGGTTTCGTTGAATGGATTGTCATGCCTTTTGGTTTGACAAATGCACCTGCATATTTCGTGGACTTGATGAGTAGGGTGTTTAGGGAGTTTCTAAACAAATTTGTGGTAATCTTTGTAGATGATATCCTGATCTTCTCAAGAAATGAGGAAGAGCATGCCTTACATCTTAGGGAAGTCTTAGAGACCCTTCGAGCACATCAACTCAAAGCTAAGTTCTCCAAATGTCATTTTTGGAGGAAGGAAGTGAGGTTCTTATGGCACGTGGTCTCTAAGGAAGGGATATCAGTGGATCCCACGAAGGTAGTGGCAATCCAAAATTGGAAGATGCCTAAGAATGCAACGGAAGTAAGAAGTTTTCTTGGTTTGGCGAGCTATTATAGAAAGTTCATCAAGGACTTTGCTAAGATATCAGCCCCACTTACTCAGTTAACGAAAAAATTTGACCTTTTCTTGGAATGTTGACTGTGATGATGCTTTTCTATGATTGAAGAGGGCGTTGACGACAGCTCCAGTTTTAGTTTTGCCAGATGGGAGTAAACCGTTCATAGTGTATGCCGATGCTTGCGGGATAGGGCTTGGCGCAGTTTTGATGCAAGAGGGAAGGGTGATATGTTATGGTGGAGGCAGTTGAAGTTCCATGAGAAGAATTACCCTACTCACGACTTAGAATTAGCTACCATAGTTTTTGCGCTTAAGTCTTGGCGCCATTACTTGCTTGGTGAGAGGTTTGAGTTGTATATGGGTCATAAGTCATTAAAGTGATGTTCTCTCAAAAGGATTTAAACTTAAGACAACAAAGGTGGATGGAGTTCTTAGCATCCTACGATTTTGAGATTGCATATATCCCTGGAAAGGGTAACGTTGTAGCTGACGCCTTGAGTAGAAAGAGGTTGACTTTGAGTCCTTTGTTTGTCGAGCGATAGAGTTTAGAGTATATATCTACCTTTGATTTTAGATCCTCTATCAATTATATACCCGGTTTGTTGGCATCGTTAGAGGTGCGACCTACGATTTTGGGACAGATAGGAGCGGTACAACGAGATGACCCACAACTAATAGAGATAGTAGACAAGCTCATAAGAGGGGAGTCTTTGAGCCATCTTAGTAGGTATACTATGAATGAAAAAGGTTTTTTGCATAGGGATGGGAGACTTTGTGTATCACGAGACGAGAGTTTGAGAAGGACAATCCTTGAAGAATCACATCGTTTTAAGATGACCATACATCCCGGTGGTGACAAGATGTATAAGGACATGAAGCGAGTTTTCTTTTGGGTAGGAATGAAGAAGGATGTAGCTGAGTTCATTTCTAGATGCTTAGTGTGCCAGCAAGTCAAGGCTGAGCAAAAGAAGCCTGGTGGTTAGCTTCACCCTTTAGAGGTTCCACAGTGGAAATGGGAAAGTGTTTCCATGGATTTTGTCGACGGGTTGCCAAGGTCAAGAAAGGGTAATATGAGGATTTGGGAAGTAGTAGATAGACTTACTAAGAGCGCCCATTTCATTCCCGTTAAGAGTAAAAGAACAATGACATGGTTAGCATCTGTTTATCTCCGAGAGATAGTTTGTCTACATGGCATACCTTCTAGTATTGTGAGCGATCAAGATCCCATTTTCACTAGTGAGTTTTGGAAAAGCTTGCAAGAGGCAGTAGGAACACAATTGTGTTTGAGCACTGCTTAACACCCTCAGACGGACGACCAAACAGAAAGAGTCAATCGGATTCTAGAAGATCTTTTGAGGTTATGCATCTTGGACTTTGGAGGAACATGGGAGGAACGCCTTCGTTAGTAGAGTTCGCCTACAACAACAACTATCAGACTAGTATTGGCATGGCACCTTTTGAAGCTCTATATGGACGACCTTGCCGATCACTGACTTGTTGGTGGGAATCTACGGATAAGATTTTGCTTGGGCCCGAGATGGTTAGAGAAACTTCGGAGAAGATAGACTTTATTAGAAGATGCATGAAGACGACACAAGACCGATAAAAGTCATACGCTGATAAGAGACGAACCGATCTTGAGTTCGATGTTGGAGACACGGTTTTTATTAAAGTATCACCATTGAGGAACGTAGTTTGTTTTGGATTTGTAGGGAAATTGGCACCAAGGTTCGTAGGGCCATTCCACATTATAGAAAGAATTGGATAGATGGTCTACAGAGTGAAGTTACCTGAGAAGCTTAGTGGTGTTCATGACGTATTTCACGTGTCACATTTGAGGAAGTGTTTACATGATACCGCGAAAGTGGTAGAGCCGAGCATGCTTAAGGAAGTGGAAGTAGAGCGAGATGCCACGATTAGACAAGTTCCTACATGCATCCTTGGGACAGAGGTTAGGAAGCTTCACATTCGAGAGGTCAAGTTGGTCAAAGTCCAATAGGGGATAATCAAGAATACGCAACTTGGGAGACGGAGGACAAGATATGTGCGTCGTACCCTTTCCTTTTTGAGGGTATGTTCTTAACTTCTTTCCAAAGCTTTTTGTTTATGCTTGCTTCTATCGTTTAGAGTATACCATATCTATCGAGTCCTAGGTAGAAAACTCAATGGATGTAAACATGTGTTTGAAATATGTTATGTTTGATGGATGCAAGTGGATGCAAGTGTTTTCTAGTGGATGCATTTACACACACATTAGGCACTAGATCAGCTCAATCACTTTCATATTGCATATGGATGAGTGTGCATATTTAAATTAATGGATGTATATTGAATGTGTTATCATATGGATGTTGCATTTGGATGAACGGTTGTGCACTCATATAGAAATGATATGTATCATTAGTATTCTTTTGCATACATAATGGACGCATGGCACTATCATGTTTTGCATTAAGGAGGTCAACTAAATCAGTAGACGGCCTGATTTTGCATTAGGATAAGGGCATATTCATGCACTTTACATATGTTCATGAAAGCATTAGAAATCTTTTAAGGACAATGGATGCTCGTGATTAATGGATGAGTAGATGGATGATGGATGGTAGGACATACATTCCTTTCAGCTTCGAGATTTCGTGGACGAAATCCTTTAAGTAGGGGGGAATGTAACACCCCGTAATTTTAAAACATGACATAAAGGGTAATTAAAGAATAATTAATTTTTAGAAGAAAAATTAAGTGAAACAGGTTACGACATTGCGTTCTTCTCGGGATTCTTCTTGAAATAGAGTCCAAGTTTGCGTAAAACGGATAACGTATAAAGGAGTTATGGACAATGGAAGTTTGGCAGAACAATCAGGAAACAACTAGGATAATTGGCGTACTTGTAAAGTGTGCCAGAACAAAAAATGCACTGGCGCACCTGGGAAGTGCGCCCATGCCGAGCCCAGGTCTGCAGGATTCTAGAGAGTTCCCTGATGATGTGTCTTTTTAATCTGAGTGGTTCTGATGATCCCTAATCTAATCTAAAGGTCCTAATTCACCTAATACATCTATAAATAAACACCTAAACTTAACCCTAATCTCATTGTTTTCATCCATGGTGCCTCCATGCTGCTCTAATCTAAATTAAAACAAGCCTTTCTTCTCTATCAAGTCAAATTAGAAGATCAGATCTACAAACAACAAAACCTAATTCTCTTCTTTTAAGATCCAACCATGGTGAGTTTATGTTACGTTCACATATAGTTAAATTAAAAAGTAATTGTAATAAGTTTGTAAATTGGATCTAATGTATATGCCTGTAAACAAGATGAATCATATAAAGTTTTGTAATTTGTTATCCTTCAGATTCATACCCAATTGCTATTATCATATGCTTATCTGGTCTATTTATCGTTATTCATTTCACATGCCTATTTATATGTTTATGCCAATTATGATGTTTGATTCTCTTCCCTTCTTCTTTTCCTTTTTCCTTTTGATATTAGGCTAACTTCGAGCCTAAGCATATTGCGTTGAGATTTACGTGCGAATAACATTGGGATGATTGAATTTTTTTGGGAAATATGTAATAAAATGAGATTTGGCATAAACTGTTGATGGCTATGGAAAATGGATTTGGGCATAATTTGGTACAACTTGTACACATGAGATTATAGACATAATTTGGATTTAAATTATAAACATAATTTAGATTGGAAATTATGGGTAATTGGAATGTATTATAATCCAAGATTTGAAATTGGGACTTGAATCAAGAAACTGAAAATGAACACCTAAGTCACGAGGTTAGATTCAGATTGCGGTATAAGCCTGCCCGGAACCGCCCGACATATCGAGCAACCGGAAAATGGTAATCTAATGTGAGAGGTCAAAAGAAGAAATTAGATGCGTAATAATGCAAATACAGGAGCTTAGATTCGGATTACGGTATAAGCCTACCCGGAACCGCCCGACATATCCAGCAACCACAAACGGTAATCTAATGTGGGAGGTCTTGCAAGATTACGGTTATAATGAATTAATGAACACTTAACCAAGATAAGACATGTGGTAAGACATGGTAATAATAAAGGGTTAAGTGGATAACATGGGTAGCATGTAAAACATAATTAAAGCACTTAACCAAGATGAGATATGTGATAAGACATGGGGATAAAAAGGGGTTAAGTGGGAGTTCCTAGTGGGGACCAAGCTTAGGAGGGAAGCTTGTGTGAAGTGTGTGGACCCTTTTTAACAAGTAACCCATTTTAGTATCTATATGAGCTCGAACTAGGCCGAGGACAGGGACACGCTTACTGGGGTTGATTGTAAGAGGTCAGTAAAGAGTTAGCGATGGAAGTGCAAGTCCAATGGAGTCATGTGCGTGCGTGGGTCCAGGTTGGTAGGTATGATGATGTTGCATTGTGTAGGTATAAGCTGTGTATTTCAGTAGTATCGGGGTTGCCACCTTAGAGAGTGATACACCCTATTGTGGGACCAACACAGGTATCTACAAGGTTAGGGAGCCGATCGAATGGGAAGGGTAGTGGGTACAACTAGTGGGGATAGGAGCAAGTTGGCACCAATGATAGTAATTAGAAGTACACGAAACTACCATCATTATATTTGTTTAAGAGGGATCATCTTTTAGTATGTAACTAGAATGTTGGTACGCTGTAGAGCATATCTTATAGTGGTTAGGAGCGCAGTCGATGTTCTATCTTGCTTACCTTGTTTACCTTGTCATATCTGCTTATGTCACAGCCATTTCTTATATCCAGTTTATGTTCTTATCCTGTTACTTTACTGATTATATTGTTAAAGTCGCTGGACTCGCCAGACTTTATGTCTGACCCTTTTTGTCTCGCCTCTTTTCTTTCTTTCCCCCCAGGTCCTCAGGGTGGGATTAGTGAAGCTTGACTCAGATTTCTTTCTTCTTGAAGTGCTTGGAAGTGTTGAAAGTAATGCTCAGCTTTATCTCTTTTTCACTATGGCTATTTGAAGTGGGATTATGGTTTTGCTTTTATGTACTCTGATAATAATTTTGTTCAAGATGGATATTTGTGTACTTGGCTTTAGTGTGTGGTTTTGATGTTGTGACCAAACATGTTTTGCTTTTCCGCTGCAATGAATAAATTTTGAATTATTAAGTACCATTTTGTATATCTATCTTGTGATGTTCTGTTCTATACTCTTATAACGCTCCATGAAAGTTAATGCATTCCCTTAGTAGTGGCATTAATGGACGTGGGGTGTCACAGGGAGTGATGGTATGTTGAGGAGAAGGTTGACAATTCTTCTTTTTGGACGAAAGTAGCGATTCTTGAATTCCATTGGAGCACCGTCTCCAAATATGTCGAGATAGGTTTCCAAATCGGTTTGTTTGATAACAAAATCCAAAAAATTTGAGCCCATGCTTCTACAATTTAGAATAGTACCTAAGAGTTCGGCATCGAGAACAATTTGAGTGCCTTTGACACTACTCCAAATTTGGTCTTCATTGCCTTCGTAAAATCAGCGATTGAGATTCGCATAGAACATTTTGACGAGTTTGGGATAACGCACTTCGTCATTGTCATGGGAGTCAAATAACTCAAGACTTCGTTATTTTGAAAGAGAGAGGTAAGATCATAAGAGGGAAAATCGCTAAAGACGGCGAAATCATCCGTCTTAACTTTAGCACTTGCTAAATAGTTACTGTTAGATCAAAATTTGGACCTAACACCCAAATTGTTCTGGTTTGTAAAGAATTATAACTGGAGAATGAAGGAAAAGCAGAAAACGCACAGAATTTATAGTGGTTCGGCGTTAACGAGCCTACATCCACTTTATATGTTATCGATTATACTTTTAATGCTAGTACAATCAATGATTTCTCTCAAACTCACTCTTACAATTGTGATTTCTCTCAGTAATCTCGTAATAAAACTGACAAGAAATAGTGGTATGACAGTAATGGTGGAATCAGTTCTCAATACTGCCAAAAGATCCTGAAAAATGCCAAGCTCGGGGCTATTTATAGCTGATTTTGTCAGGCGGATCGCGGTCACACGTGGCACGGATCCCGAGAATATCGGATCGTATCGCAGCTTGATGAAGAATTAGTCAAATTAGCCATTGTGGACAGGTGTCGCGATCCCCTTAAATATCGGATCGAGCAAGGAGGAGGAATTGGTCAAAGCGACAGTTGGGGACACGTGTCGCTGGATCCGTGCATCACGGATCGCCGAAGACTAGCTCATGCTTGAACAGGTCAGAGGCTTCGCTGTGCGTCGGGGAATCGGATCGGTCCGTGCAGGGTAATGGTGTAAGTACGGATCGGGTCGTGTAGAGGTAGTGTAACACCCCGTATGTTGAATAACTTGCTATAATATAAAACAGGGCATAATTAAACTTTAAAATCTGAATCAGGGGAAACAGGCTATGCCATTGCGTTCGTCTCGGAAAAATACGCGAAATAGAGTCCGAGTTTTCGAAAATAGGAGTCCGTATGACCCAGATATGGCCCGAAGAAGTTTCAGAAAATTTAAAAACAGAAATTTCAAATTTCAGAAGTGGCGGGAAAATTCCCGCCAGACCCAGGGGGTCGACCTGGGGGTAGACTGGGTAGTCGACCTGCCCACCAGGTCGACTGGGGAGTCGACCCTAGTGTCGACCTGGGGGTCGACCTCCCTGGTCGAGCCCAGGTGACCTGGGTGCACCAGTTTGGCTTTTGGGCTGTGTCTGGTGGCTTGTGACGAGATCTGACGGCTCTAACCTAATCTGGGGTTAATCTAAGGGCCTAAACTACATCCTAATTCTATAAATACACCCTAAGACTACCCTAATTCATACTAAAATTGGAGACAACGTCGTTATGCCGTCAAAATGCAACTAGGAGGAGCCACCAACAAATTAAAGAGGAGGAAAGCTTCTCAAATCAACTTCTAATCAACTCTAGCAACTTAATCTTCTTCATTAAAGTGCTAATCAACAAGTTGTGAGTTTTCTATAGCCTTAATAACCAATTTTTGAAATGATTATGATAGGATATAATGAGGTTATGGCTATGAATGTGGATCAATGCAAGATTATGTTATCATATGCTATGTGTTTGTGATGTTATGCAAGTTATGCAAGTTATGTGCTATATGTTCATGAAGTTATGCAAGTTATGCAAGTCATATGATACATGTTCATGATGTTATGCAAGTTATGCAAGTCATATGCTATGTGATCATGATATTATGCAAGTTATGCAAGTCATATGCTATGTGATCATGATGTTATGCAAGTTATGCAAGTCATATGCTATGTGATTATGATGTTATGCAAGTCATATGCTATGTGTTTATGGTGTTATGCAAGTTATGCAAGTCATATGCTATGTGTTTATGATGTTATGCAAGATATGCAAGTCATATGAGAAACATTGATCCATTATGACACCATGATATGCAAGTTTGGTGTATGATTATATGCTAGTTCATACATGATATGTTATGCAAGTTTGGTGTTTGATTATATGCTAGTTCGTACATGATATGTTATGCAAGTTTGGTGTATGATTACATGCAAGTTCATATATGACATGTTATGCAAGTTTGGTGTTTGATTATATGCAAGTAACATGTGCAAGTTTACACCTTATTATGATATGCATACATATGCAAGTTAACCCCTTTGTATGTCATACATGCATATGCAAGTTTACCCTTTTGTATGACATAAATAACTTATGCAAGTTAACATCTTTATGACATATGTGATTCATGCAAGTTTGGGTTGATTATTTATGCTAGTTGGGTTGATGCTATATGCATGTTGACACCTTTAAACCCATGTTGATGTTAATGTTATGCAAGTTGAACCCATTGTATTCGTGATGAATCTTCCCTTTTATGTCATGTTGGCGAATTACGTGGGGAACGATGGGGTTAATATACATGTTAATGAAATGGTGTGAAGTTGGTATGATTATACATACCATAAAATGGATGGACATAATTGAGTCAATTATGTACATCGTTAAAATTGGAATTAATTAGGGAAAATTAATTCGAAATATGGGGGTGATTAATTAGGTGTAATTAATCGACTAAGACACGAGGTTGGACCCTTTTGTAGCATAAGACTGCCCGGAACCGACCGGTAAATCCAGCGGCTACAAATGATTGGCCCAATGTGAGGGGTCTTAGGCACAAACTTAATACGTGACAAGTGTAAAGGCACGAGGTTAGACTCGGTTATGGCGTAAGGCTGCCCGGACCCGACCGGCAAATCCAGCTGCCATAAGAGATAGTCTAATGTGAGAGGTCTTTACAACAGTTACGTTCTTAATCAATTAAGAAACACTTAACCATATTAGCATGTAGAGGACATGAGGGGTTAAGTGGGTGCCTTGGGTGGCATGTGGAAAAATCTAGTAGTTGCCTTGGGTGGCAATAGAAAATACGATTAGAATACTTAACCGAAGTGGAACATGTAATTAAACATGATTAAAGGGTTAAGTAAGTGCCTTGGGTGGCATGGGGAAAATCTAGTGGTTGCCTTGGGTGGCAATGGAAGATAAGATTAAAATACTTAACCAAAGTGGAACATGTAATTAAACATGATTAAAGGGTTAAGTAAGTGCCTTGGGTGGCATGGGAAATATCTAGTGGTTGCCTTGGGTGGCAATGGAAGATAAGATTAAAATACTTAACCAAAGTGGAACATGTAATTAAACATGATTAAAGGGTTAAGTAAGTGCCTTGGGTGGCAAGTGGAAATCAAGTAAGTGCCTTGGGTGGCATGAGGAAATTTAGTGGGTGCCTTGAGTGGCAATTGATATATGATTAGATGACTTAACCAAACTTTAAACATGTAAGTGGACATGATTATTAAAAAGGATTAAGTGGGATGCACTAGAAACAAATGACAAGCTTAGGTGGTAGCTTGTGGGGGCCCATTTCAACCAGTAACCCATATGTATCTTATTGGGCTCGACCCATGTCGAGGACGGGACACGTGTACTGGGCTTGACTATAAGAGGCCAAAACGGGTTAGCGGTGGCAACGCAAGTCCAACGGGTTTCATATGCGTGTGTGGACTCGGGCTGGTAGGTAAGACGTTGTTGCATCGTGTAGGTATAAGCCGTGCACCATTGATTATCGGGTTGCCACTTTGGGGAGTGATACACCCCACTGTGGGGCCAGCACGGGTATCTACGTTAGGGAGCCGATCGAATGGGAGTAGTGAGTACACCTAGTGGAGATAGGGGCAGACGGCACCTATGTAGTCAGCTAGGGGTACACGAGACTACTACTAAAATTACTAAGTTGTGGGTACACCTAGTGGAGATAGGGGCAGACGGCACCTATGTAGTCAGCTAGGGGTACACGAAACTATTATTAAAAATTACTAAGTACACTTAGTGGGATCAACCTTTAAGTAGGAATTACCCTTGGGTGGGTAGATCTGGTGTGGTGCAGTGTAGGAATTACCCTTGGGTGGGTAGATCTAGTGTGGTGCAGTGTAGTATTTATCCTTGGGTGGATAGACGCATCTTTACCGTTATCTTAGTTTATCCTAAGTCTAGTTGGCTATTAAGTGTAGTCATTTATCCCCGGTCATACCGTACCAGGTTTATATCATACCCTAATTACTTTAATGATTGTATTGTTAAGGTTATAGGGCTCACTCAGACTTATGTCTGACCCCGTTGTTTTTATCTTTTTCCCCAACCCTCAGGTTCTCAGAGTGGGCCTAGCACTAGTGGGCTTTGATCAGATTGCTTTATCTATCTTTTGGAGCTTGGACTCTTGAAGAAAAGCTCGATTATCTTTTCTATTATGGATATTAGTATGTAGTGGGATTATGTACTTATGTTTTAACGAGATGGATATTTTGTACTTGACTCTTGTTGGTTTTTGAGATGTAACCAAACATGTTTACCTTCTGCTGCAATGAAATGATGTTTTAAATTTCAAGTATTACTTATATCTGTCTTGTTGTAATTTTTTAGTTCTATATTCACTTAAATACTCCACCGAAGCTAAGGCATTCCCTTTGTGAGTGACCTTAGCGGGTGTGGGGTGTTACAGGTAGTCGGATCGCTGATGCTATGGGGCGATCCGTTAGGGGGGGGGGGCGATCCGAGAGGGGCGACCCTATGGTGCGATCCGATCCTTCATGGACTTAAGGAACGTAGTTTCATACTTTCTTCTTGTGAGTGAACCTTGGTGGCTTGGTCAAAAATCTAGCCAACATTTTGCCTCCTCGAAGTATGTTTCATCGATGATGGAACATGCTTCGAAACTATAGAGATATTTTTTCATAAAGAGATGCAAGTCAATGGTAGCGTATATTCGAAAGACCATATCCTTTACGGAAAGTTGTCCCTTTGCTCGCTATAAATATCGGATAAATCTTTAATATTTTCCCTGTTTATTGGACAGTTCTTTTCTGGGATCTTTTAGAGTCTTCATCATCGAATCTACCAGGTACTTTTTTGGAATTTTCTGCGATCATTTCTGAATTTTCATTCCTATCGGTCATTTATCGGCTCGGGTCGCATGTGCAAGTCACAGTCCGTAGGCAAGTCGTTCGCCTCGTCCTTTGGTGACCATTTGGGCCTCTTCACAGAACGAGGCGGGCTTTTCTTCGAGACGTCGTGGCCTTTTGGTTCGTGGCCCGCCTATTTTCACGGATCGAATAAGACAAAAAGGGGAGACTAACGGTCGCCCCTTAGCCTATATAAATCGGACCCCCTCTCCACTTTCTTCTTTCTTCTCACTTTTGTATCGCACCGCCAGCTCCATCGAGGAAAAACCCTAGTTTCGATTTCCAAATTCCTACCCGATTTCGAACTTTAAAAAGGTAATTAAACGACTTCTCTTTAGTTTCTACCGTGTTCGCACTGGCTTAGAGAGTAGAGGCAGCGTAGTTTTGTAGGATTTGGCGATGTTAAACATGAACGTGCCTGGTCGGTTCCATGGGTTTAAGGGTGGAGAGGAGAGTTGAGGAAGAAGGAAGGGATGACCAGGACGGTTCGTGGGTAGGAGCTTCGACTTAGGTCGCGGTAATGGTGAAAGCAACGAGAGGAGTGGGAGAGCAGTCTTGGATGGGAACGAGGTAGCAGGAGCGGGTCGGACCGGGTCGTGAAAAGTCACTGGTTCACGAGGGAATAGGAGGAAGTGGATCGCGGTGGGCACTAACGATCCGGATGGGTTTCGCGAATCGATGCTGTTTTCCACGAGACGATGCCATGAGCTCATAGCGGCTTCACGATCTGGATGAGTGCGATCCTCTACGTGTATCACGAACCGATCATACCTCTCTTGTGAATTGAGTCCTCAACCCACGATCCAAACACACATTTTTTAACTTTAAGCAATACACTGTTATCACAAGAATCTGGACAGTTAGGTTTAGAGCCTTGATGTTGGACTTTCTGGACTGGACGACAACATAATTGGACTGCATAATTTGACTGCATATCTTGATGATCTTGTTGACTTTTATGTTTTTTCCTTTGATGCACGCACAGGCACACACTTACACTTTCACACACAGGGGAAAAAGGGCAATTATATTCTTATATCTCATGTTTACTCGCCTAAACAGTAATGTCGGATAATCACTCCCCTTCAAGATCTAACATAGAGACGGATCCCGAGGTGTCTGAGCACCATAACCCTGAGGTCCCTCCAACTAACCCAAGGGGCGAGGATTCTGGATCCGAATATGGGACAACGGAATCGGATCCATCTGAAAGTACTTCACTTGATGAGGAGTCAGAGGTAGATGGCCGAGCTCCCGACGAAGTCCCCGGTGCCGTAGAAATAGAGAAATTCACAGACTCTCTAGCTTCCAAGCTCGACGACATAAAGCTTAAGAGAATTTGCTTGAGACATGGGATTCCCTGGGAAGATGTGAGGACACCCGACGGCGAAGATAGACCTCACTTAGCTCCGGAAGGATATATGACAGTCAGGCGACTCATGTGCTGGGTAGGAGCTATTCCTCCGTTTCCTCCAATCGTGATTGAGACCTTAAAACGACTGGGTATCGCTCCAATGCAGCTCCATCCCAATGCCTACGCAGCTCTATACACTTTGTATATTGCATACGTCGAAATCCTGCATACCAATCTTACATTTAAAGATTTAAAATTCTTTTATCTTTTCAAGCACCGCTCCTCGACAACCCCAAATTTCTCTTTCTTCGAATCGGTAGCGAATAGGAAGGTTCTGTATGACGGATAAAGCAACATAGGGGATCCCAAGGCTGATTGGTTCTATATAAAGAGACTGGCTGGGTGCTCAAGAAGATGGCTTAAATCAAGTAAACTTTGATCTTTTGACTGAATATCTTGCTTAAGAAATCGAAGCATGAACATCCCCCCTTCTTCTTTTTTTTTAAGCAGATCACGTCTTTCCCAAGATGGAAGGTTTGGTATACAATAATCGATTGTCTATTCTTCTACAAAGCAGATCCGATTTTCTAAGGATCAAGAAGTGCATTACTGACGAGAATCTTCACAAGCATCGCCTTCTGGATATAAGGTTTGGACTTGGTGCAGGCGGCAAACCCTACAAATACGTGCCCCCAACAGAGGGAGAAGGAACATCACGGGCAGCAGAAAAACCTAAATTCCGTAAGAGTCCTTCCCCGATAATCATCCATGACGACGAGGACCTAAACATATATAGAGGAGATGAGGCCCGTGGTGACAAGTCTAAGGAAATCCCAGTTTCTCCGAGGGGTTTCCCCTCAAGGACTTCTCTTCCGATCGAACCTGCTGCTCCCGATGATTTGACAAAAGAACAGCTATTTAAAGAGCTGAGCAAAATTCCTTTGCCTGATGATGTATACATAGAGGGGGACTTTGAAGGGAAGCCATTTTCCCCTGCTTCTGAGGAAACCACCATTCCAATTGGAGGACAAGAAACTACTCAGATGAGCTTGACTTCAGGCCTGGGTCTATTAGGGGGAATTATATGGGACACACAAATCACACGCACTACTTGACCCCACACTTTTATATCAACAGTATTCAAGGTTTTAATATGCTCTTTTTTATTTTGTAGGAAAGACGTCTCGCAGGCGGTCTTATTACTATCGCTCTCTTCGTGAAGGTACACCCAGTCTTCACCCAAATCCTGAGCGTTCTCGTGGCCTTTCTCACAAGCCTACTTCTTCGCAATCCTGGTCTCCACCAAAATCAACCTCTGGCAAGCTTCCCAGTTATTCGATGCCTCCTACAGGGGGAAAACAACTTCCTAAAGAGCTAACCGCTCTAAAGAGTGCACCCTCTCACAGCAGGTCATCGAAAAGACACTACGAGCCCAAAGATAAAAGCAAGGATCCAATCAAGGATTCTGAGAAAGAGAAAAGCGACATTGTCCCTTCTAGCCAGCAAGACTTGGTTGCCCCCGGGTCACGAGATTACATCCATGGTCCCGAGATTCAGGCTAAGCTGGAAAAGTTGCGAGAACAATTCCCTACCATCTTCTTCGAAAGGATGACGTTTGTTCCAGCCTTGGAACCAGTCCCTAGGAACTAGGATTCTGAAGTCATTGGGCACATTCACCATGTAGCCAGGCAGTATGAAGTGATGAAGAAACATGCTGTTAATCTTTCAGAAGTCATCCGAACGCTTGAGATGGAAGCACATAGATCCAAGGTGAAGATAGATAACAATGAAAGGGCTAGAACAAAGATGGAGAAGGACTTGGAAGACGCTCAATCCCAACTTGCCCTAGCGAGGAGAGATGCTGAAAATTATAAGACTGAATTAGAGAACGCTAAGAAACGCTTTCATTCTGAACTTGACTCAAATAGTCAAGAGAAAATGGCCTTAAAGAAGGAGGTAGAAGATCTTAAAATGGCCAATATTGAGTTGAAGACGGCACAGGGCCATCTTGAAGCTGAGAGAGCTGCTTGGGAGGAAGAAAAAGCAAGTCTGAGAGAAAGTCTAGCTTTGGCTGAAGCGGAGAAGGTAATTTTAAATGATCAAGTCGCGGATGCAGAGAGGCAAGCGACTCTCGCCGAAAAGAATGTAGAAAGTGCCATTGAGATGGCTACTGCTTCTAACAACAAACTCCTCGAGAGAGAAAAGGATATCGAAGGGTTTGAAGAGATGATATTTGACTTCCTCGGCCACGTCCTTAAAACCCGTAACATTTCGTGGATCCCGGACTACCACGTTACTTTAGCCAACTTATGGGATGCCATCGTCAAGGGTGAGAAGCAGAGATTAGGAGTTGAAGAGATTGACGAAGATGAGCTGATGAAGACCATTCTGACGGATAACGAGCCCGAGGATCTGGCAGAAGGCCGTCGTCTAATTCAAGAAGAAATGGAGAAAGAGAGGGCCCTGGCTAAGGGCAAAAACAAGATTGATGAAGGTTCGAGCTCAGCTGTTGAGCCTAAGGCCTCCGGAGTTGAGGAATACCATCCTGATGATCCATTAATTCCTTTGGGCCTAACTCCTGTGGTTGTCGGAGCTTCTGCAGCTAGCCTAGATGGAGGATCAGTGGAAGGTATCTCCCTTTTTTCCCCACAATTTGTCAAAGCAATTATGAATTGTCGTCGTCTGGTAGAGCAACCAATCGAATTAATAACATGTGTTCCCCATAATATAGGTGGCGAGCCCGTCGACAAGGATGTCGAGAAGAGGACAGAAGCAGAGAAGATTGTCGTCTCGCCTAGCGCCGGCATTGATATACCAAAGCAGGCTGAGGGTACAATAGCAGAGAAGGGCGTCCTGGCACCCAGTGCTGATGCTCCCAAGGATGATGAAACCATCGAGGCCTTGAAAGATATGGATGGGCGCCATGTAGAGGATGAGGAGGATATCATTAGTACCAAAGAGACCGAAGACGATGACAACGAAACTTTAGCTAAAATAAAAGCTAGACAGGAAAAGGAGCTGGCTTTAAAGAAGGTGGGACAAGAGCCTTTGAACATAGCTCCTATCTCGGAGTTTAATCCCAAAACTGGGATGGTTCTGAAACTCCAGCCCAAATCCATCAGCAAACAGCTTCATTTTGCTAATCCTGATGATTTCCCAGCTTCCTTGACTGATAAAAGAAAGAGAAAGGAGGTGGAGGAGGAGTCTTCTGATGAGTCGGACGTTCCTCTTATAGACAAACGGAAAAGAAAGAAGGGTGATCAATCCGAAACTGACAAGGCGAAGCTGGAGAAGCAGAAACAGGAGAAGAAGTCCAAGCGTAAATAGGATATTGTCGCTTGTCTATATTTTGTCTTTAGGCTTCCCACTGGCCAGAAAATGTAATTATGAGACTGGCCCTTATTTTGTTTTAGGTTGTTTTTCACTTTGTAGGCTTGCACTTTATAAATGAAAGTTTATCTCTTTTGCATCATCGTGTACCTGCATTTAGTAAACTTTTCATGCTTAGTCGTAAATCATCTGATTATAACTACAAATCAGTCAAGCAACAGAAGGAAAAATTTAAAAATTTCCGTGCTGTATCAAGGTTCATGTGTATATGTATATGGCCCCCAATCAATTGTTAACTTGGCGCCTGACTATGGCTTATTAAGGATTGATTAGCGTTGTATGCACGTTGCCCCCTATTTCTGAATATGAGGAACTTAGAAAATTTAGCAAGATAGCTGTCCTTATGGTGCCGAGTTTCCGGTACCTTTCTCAGCGCTTAATCATAGACTCTCTTATACTCTCCTGGCGGTCGCCGAGGTTAGAGTTTGAATTCAGCAGTTCAGTCGCTCCCCGATCGTTCAGCGGGACAAGAGCTCTTTCTCACCGCTCAGCCGGAGACGCTTTTATACTCTCTCTCTGTTCTGGAGAGTTAGAGTTCGAGCTCAGCAGTTCAATCGCTCCCCGATCCTTCAGCGGGGCAAGAGCTCTTTCTCAGCGCTCAGTCGGAGACGCTTTTATACTCTCTCTGCTCTGGAGAGTTAGAGTTCAAGCTCAGCAGTTCAATCACTCCCCGATCCTTCAGCGGGGCAAGAGCTCTTTCTCAGGGCTCAATCGGAGACGCTTTTATACTCTCTCTCTGCTCTGGAGAGTTAGAGTTCAAGCTCAGCAGTTCAATCGCTCCCCGATCCTTCAGCGGGGCAGGAGCTCTTTCTCAGCGCTCAATCGGAGACGCTTTTATACTCTCCTGGCAGTCGCCGAGGTTAGAGTTCCGTCAAGGCGGTTCCGATCATGGTACACCGCCATGACTTACGGACATCGCCTTCATGTCCGTTATGCTCTCTCTCGGCTCTGGAGAGTTAGAGCGCTATTAATGATATGATTCACTTTATCGCACCCTCAGAGTTTTGACTGGTGATTGCATTCCATTCTGATGGAAGGCACCTATAATTATACGCTTCTGTGATCGTTGCATGATTCACAGCAATTTCCATAAAAATAGAAAGGCAGATAAATAATAGTGCAATAAAGGTAAACGACACATAATATTTTTATAGTGGTTCGGTCGAATCATGACCTACGTCCACTTTATAATTTTTTGCTTAAGAAATCGAACTATTCTAGGCAAGTCGTGCCTTGTACATGGTCCTTAATAAAGCAAAAGAACAGATCTGACATCTTTACGTTAGGTACGGCCGTAAATGTTGGGCATTCCACACTCTGGGGATTTCCTTTCCATCTACGGTTGCTAGCTTGAAGGTTCCATTATCAAGCTTGCACAGAATAGAGTACGGTCCTTCCCACTTCGCGCCCATATGAGTTGGGGCTGGAAAGACACGCTTCAGAACCAAGTCTCCGGATTCAAAGGTTCGGACTCGAACCTTTTTGTTGTAGTATCGGGCGACCTGTTGCTTGCATCTCAAGGCACGCAGGTTTGCTTCGTCCCTCTTTTCTTCGATCATATCTAGGGATTCAAGGAGCAATTCGTTATTAGTCATCGGATCGTAATAAGTCACTCGGTGAGAAGGTACTTTTATTTCAACCGAGATGACTGCTTCTGCTCCAAAAGCAAGGGAGAAGGGGGTATGGCCTGTTGCCGATTTATACATTGTCCTGTAGGCCCATAGTGCTAAGGGTAATTCATCAAACCATATGGCTCTGGCCCGTTTCAGTCTTCTTTTCAGAATGGACTTAATCACTTTATTCGCCGCTTTGACCTGTCCGTTCGATTGCGGGTGCGCCACAGAGGTGTACCGTTTCTCGACGTGGTATTTCTGGCAGAAGTCTCTGAATTCAGTGCTATCGAACTATGTTCCGTTGTCAGTTACAACAATCTTTGGAATCCCAAATCGACAGATGATGTTTCTAACGACGAAATTGATCACTCGTTTGGTTGTGATTGTAGTCAGTGGCTCAGCCTCGACCCACTTAGTGAAATAATCTACGGCTACAATAGCGAACTTCGCTCCGCCCTTAGCTATGGGGAGACTTCCGATGATATCAATCCCCCGCATAGCGAAAGGCCATGGGCTCGTCATCGTTTTTAACTGATTAGGAGGTGCTCTACGTATCTTTGAAAATCTCTGGCACACATCACACCGTCGTGCATATTTCGCCGCATCTTTGTTTATGGTAGGCCAGAAATAACCATGCCGTAACACCTTTTTCGCCAATGTTTTCCCTCCAGTGTGATCACCGCATTCACCTTCGTGTACCTCTTGCAGCACACGCTTGATTTCGTCATGAGCTATACACCGGAGAAGGGGCATTGAAAATCCCTGTCTGTAAAGAACTCCACCTTGCAGAACGTATCGGGCAGCTTTACGAATTACTTTACGCCTCTCGCTTTTCTTGGTCGGAAGCGTTCCATTCATCAAGAAATTCTTTACAGGGGTCATCCATGACTCCCTTTCTGGTTCCGTCTCTAGTACCAAATCAATTTCCATCTGATCTATACTAGGAGACCGAAGTACTTCGACTGGGGCTAGCCCGGTCTTTTCAGGATCGTCGGAACTAGCCATCTTTGCCAACTTATCCGCCTGTTGATTCTCTGACCGCGGAATATGAGATATGCTGAAATGATCGAAGCCATTTAGCAACTCCTTCACTTTCTTCAAGTATAAAACCAATCTTGCGCTTTTGGCTTGGAATTTTCCTGTAACCTGGTTCACAACTAACTTGGAGTCACAAAATATGTCTAGCTTTGTGATTTCCAACTCCTTTGCGATCCTTAGCCCGGCTATCAGGGCTTCATATTCAGAGTCGTTGTTAGTGGCGTGAAACTCCATCCGGATAGCATAGGATATCAGCCATTTCTCCGGAGTTTCAAGCACTACTCCAGCGTCGGATCTCTTGTCGTTCCTAGCGCCATCAGTATACATTCTCCAGACACTGGGGTTGAGAAGTAATTTTGAGGGGTCAACCTCTTCGTTTGCTATATCTTCCTCCGGGACAGTAAACTCTGCTATGAAGTCGGCTATCACTTGCCCCCGTATTGACCGCCGGGGCTGAAAGTTCAGAACAAATTGACTTAACTCAATGTTCCATTTGAGTAATCTTCCAGACGCCTCTGGTCTCTGTAGAACTTGCTTGAGTGGATGATCAGTGTATACGGTAATGGGATGAGCCTGAAAATAATGTCGAAGCTTTCTAGAGGTAATCAGCAAACTGTATGCCAATTTTTCTATCCTTGGATAATTACGCTCTGCTGCCGTCAATTTTTTGCTCACGTAATACACTGGTCTTTGAACTTTATCTTCTTCTCTTACCAATGCTGAGCTGATCGCGTGGGACGACACTGCCAAGTACACGAATAAGTCCTCGTGATCCAATGGCTTAGATAATATCAGAGGTTTCTATTAGTGTCTCAGCAAGTTCTGAAACGCTTCTATGTAGTCGGGCGTCCATTTGAAGTGGCGTTTTCCTCGCTTTATCAATTCGAAGAATGGGATGCATTTGTCCATAGACCTGAAGATAAATCTGCTTAGTGCGGCTACTTTCCCTGCAAGGCTTTGCACATCTTTAATCTGCCTAGGTTCCTGAATGTCTCTAATTGCTGCGATTTGGTCTGGATTAATCTCAATCCCACGAGAACTGACGATGAATCCTAAGAATTTTCCGGAGGCAACTCCGAATGAACATTTTGTTGGGTTGAGTTTCATCCCGTACTTTCGAAGAATGCCAAACATCTCTGCCAAGTCTAGTGTGATTGGAGGATTGCCTGGACTTAACCAACATGTCGTCGATGTATACTTCCATTGTTTTCCCAATCTGGTTATAGAACATTCTGTTCACTAACCGTTGATATGTAGCGTCTGCATTCTTCAAGCCAAAGGGCATTACCACATAGCAGTATAACTCCAGATCCGTAATAAAGCTAGTGTGTTCTTGATCTGGAAAGTGCATTGGAATCTGGTTATATCCTGAATAAGCATCCATAAAGGAGAGAAGTTCATGACCCGCCGTTGAGTCCACCAACTGATCGATCCTGGGTAACGGAAAACTGTCTTTCGGGCAGGCTTTATTCAAATCCGAGAAATCGATACATGTTCGCCACTTCCCGTTGGCCTTCTTTACCAGAACTGGATTTGAAATCCAATATGGGTAGATTGAGTCTCTGATAAATCCATTACTCTTTAGCTTTCCAACTTCTTCTTTCAAGGCCGCGGACCTCTCTGGGCCCAGCATTCGCCTTTTTTGTTTTACCGGAGGATGTTCAGGGTTAATGCTTAATGAATGGCTCATGATTGATGGAGATATCCCGCACATGTCTGCGTGGGTCCAAGCAAATACATCCAGATTATTTTTTAAGAAATTCGTCAGTTCTTTAGCCAAATTCGAATTTAACTGGGATCCAATTTTAAGGACCTTCTCTGGGTCACTATCATCGATCGGTACATCCACAGTCGTCTCGTTGGGAGTCGCCATTCCGCCCCCAGGTTCTTTGTCCTCTCTGGGATCTATATCCTCGGGCAATTCTCTGGGCAACTCTCCTACGGTTATTCTCTTTAATTGCTATAAGGTTTCCGCCCTTGCGGGGGGAGAAGCGCCCTTGGTTTCTATGTCCCCTCCATTGCGGAGTAGCTTTAGCTCTGCAACATAACATGCTCGTGCGGCAACCTGATCTCCTCTGACAATACCAACACCAGCTTCCATAGGAAACTTCAATAATAAGCACCAGGGGGCTATACAGGCTCTAAACTTTGCGAGGGCCGGTCGGCCCAAGAAGGCATTATAGGGTGATTCAATATCCAAAACCACGAAGGGAAGGATCCTCACTCTCTGGCGTTCTCCTTCCCCAAGCGTAACTGGTAGCTCTACATAACCCATTGGAGCGGTAGATGCTCCGTTAAATCCACGGATCCATCCCTGACAGAGCTTCAAGTCTTTTATCTCGAGATTCATCTGGTCGAATGTCTTTTTGAAAAGAATGTTGACAGAACTCCCGTTATCCACCAAGACTTTATGAACAGTGGCCGGGCCAATAGGTACTGTGATTGCAAATGGATCTTCAGTCGGAGCATGGACTCCAATGCTTTCTCGTTCGCGGAAAACAACATCGTCGGACATCATCCTTTGTTGCTTTATCGGGACGTTGTCCTCAGGGTTGCTACACTCCCCTACCTCAAGGTGTTGCTTGGCTGCATTGACATACTGATCCAATGCCTTGGAACCGTGTCCGGCGAGATAAAGCCCTCCGATTACGGTATTGATAACAAGGTCCTTTCCCTTTTGCTGGGTAGTTGGCCTGACAGCAGGTTGATTCTGGTTCTGATTTGGGGCCTGTACGGCTTGCCCCCTGTCTCTGGGTGTCACTCTGTATTCGTCCAATTTTCCTTCTCGGAGAAGCCTCTCGACTACATCTCTTAGGTGACGACATACATTTGTCGAATGGCCATGAATCTGATGAAAGAGACAAAACTTCCCCGTTTCACGTTCTTTCTCCGTCGACTCTCTAGGAGGAGGCCTTTTATTTTGGAGGACGTTGTACGAATCCATGAAGATATTCTCCAAAGTATCGTTTATTGGCGTATAACTCTCAAAAGACCTGGGACGAGTCCTTCTCTGGGAGTCGTCCCCTCGATTCCTCTTCCGGTTGTTGCCATTACTGTTACTATCATTGTTTCCTGACTGACGACCACCCTGATTCCGATTTCCGACATTAACCACGACCTTCCCCGAGCTGTCTCCTATCTGCTTAATGGCGACATTGCTCTGGATTTCCTCTTTATCGGCCGTTTTTGCCTTTCGGTTAGCATATACTTCCTCTCGGCGTAAGTGTACGTTAGCTTTTTCGTAGAATAATTCTCTAGTATGGGGTGGCTTGCCGGCCAGATATCTCCCAAATTCGGTGTCTTTATCTACCCCATCAATTAGGGCTGCCACAACAGTTGGCTCATGAGGATCTTTGACTTCAGTAGCGGCCAGGTTGAAACGGTCTAGATATACCCTCAAACTCTCGCCTGGTCGTTGCTTGACAAGGAATAAGTCAATCACACTCTTCGTCTTTTGTGCATAGATGCAGAACTGTTCCACGAACCTTTCACTCAACTCCCTGAAGCTGGAAATTGATCTTGCTTGTAAGCGAGTAAACCATAATAATGCTACATCCTCCAGGAATATGGGAAATGCTTTGCACTTGACAGCATCAGAAGCTGCGGCAGCGGTCATTGACCAAGAATATCTCATCAGATGTTGGACGGGATCAGATCTACCTGCGTAACGGTTCATCTGCGGCATGTTGAAGCGCCTCGGGAACGTCGCATCTAAAATGTCATCAGTGAAAGGGGTGTGACTATGGTCAATTCCCCAATCTTCATTCCGTTGTCCACGGCTATCTTCCAGAATTTGATGGATCATGGCTGCAACATTTTCACTGGTCAGCGGAGGTTCGGGGTCAGCGCTTCTTGCTCGGTGGGGTTCTCTAATCTCTCTTCCAGGAGCGGTCATGAAATTCGGGGCTCGGATTGGGCTTCGCTGCCCCCTGTTACCATGAGCATTTGTACGACGACGAGACTGAGGTAGTCTGTTATGTACAGGGTTGTCCACACCTCGAGCTTTGGGAGTTGCGGCGTGATCGTTCACATTGCGGTTTGAGGGCCCTGCACCCAGTGCCTCTTCTTCCCGTGATGGCAGGGTACCAAATCGAAGCTGCTCTATATTTTCAGGCCTCTCATATGGTCGCCGCGGAGGTCTCGGCGATTCCTCTGACGAAGAAGAGTATTCTGGGGTGAGCGGACGAACTGTGGGCGTCCTTTGCCTTGCGAGATCATTTAGCCTTCTATCCATAGCAGTTAAGTTCTGTCGCAGAACGGAGCTCTCCTGCCTTTGAGCAGCCAATTCATCAAACAGCCTCTCCCACATTTCAGAAAAGCGAGAGAGATCCCCCTCAGTAACGGGAGCAGAAGGGTCATATTGATCATCATCATTTTCTCTTATGCGCAAAGAGCTTGAACCAGGTCAAGCGGAGGGGCCAGGACGGTAGGAGCGAGCCATAGGCTCCTTTCCAGGTCGAGTTGTAGTCTGGTCATCAATTTGGATCGCTGTGGATCGAGGTTGGTGGCTCGCAGTGCCCCCTGGGATCGGTTCGTGGTCACGGTATGCGGAGGATTCGGGGCGCTATCACGGGATCGAGTAACAACCCCTCCAGCTTCGCGGTTCGCAGCGCCACCCTCAAGTCGGATCGTGGCACCTAGATTGCTTCGGGTCGCCCCCTGTCCTCGCGATCCGTGACCCCCTCAACGACCTGCCCGTGTGCACTTTCGCCAACCATTTCATTCGCGACTTCATTCGCTTGCGAAGCTCGCACTTCCTTAGACTTCTTTCCAGCATGATATCAAATGTCGCAGAAATCTTCGAAAATCTGAACAGTGAAGTTTTGGGACTGTTTTCTTCGGACTTTCAAATCCAAATAGTAGAATAGCAATCCGATAGGTTGAGAATTCGTTTCTCAGTGAAAGCACCAAAATGTTAGATCAAAATTTGGATCTAACACCCAAATTGTTCTGCTTTGTAAAGAATTATAACTGGAGAATGAAGGAAAAGCAGAAAACACACAGAATTTATAGTGGCTCGGCGTTAACGAGCCTACGTCCACTTTATATGTTATCGATTATTCTTTTAATGCTAGTACAGTCAATGATTTCTATCAAACTCACTCTTACAATTGTGATTTCTCTCAGTAATCTCGTAACAAAACTGGCAAGAAATAGTGGTATGACAGTAATGGTGGAATCAGTGCTCAATACTGCCAAAAGATCCTGAAAAATGCCAAGCTCGGGGCTATTTATAGCTGATTTTGTCAGGCGGATCACGGTCACACGTGGCACGGATCTTGAGAATATCGGATCGTATCGTAGCTTGATGAAGAATTAGTCAAATTAGCCATTGTGGACAGGTGTCGCGATCCCCTTAAATATAGGATCGAGCAAGGAGGAGGAATTGGTCAAAGTGACAGTTGGGGACACGTGTCGCTGGATCCGTGCATCTCGGATCGCCGAAGACTAGCTCATGCTTGAACAGGTCAGAGGCTTCACTGTGCGTCGGGGAATCAGATCGGTCCGTGCAGGGTAATGGTGTAAGTACGAATCGGATCGTGTAGAGGTAGTCGAATCGCTGATGCTATGGGGCGATCCGATGGGGGGGGGGGCGATCCGAGAGGGGCGACCCTATGGTGCGATCTGATCCTTCATGGACTTAAGGAACGTAGTTTCATACTTTCTTCTTGTGAGTGAACCTTGGTGGCTTGGTCAAAAAGCTAGCCAACAGTTACCATAGGTTTTGATGGCCTCTTTTTAATTACGAAGATAGCTTTTGATGGTTTTGGTTATCTTCAATTTTGAGATGAACTACAGAAAGCTATGGAATTGATAATTTTGAAGAGAATAGATATGAAGGATATTGTTTTGAGATGTGAATGAAAGGTAAAGAGAATAGATGTATATATAGAAATTTAAATGGATATGAATTGAATGAGCACAACCTTTCAGATTGAAATGACACATTTTCAGACCT
The DNA here is from genome assembly GCA_030737875.1 of Allium sativum. NCBI lineage: Eukaryota > Viridiplantae > Streptophyta > Magnoliopsida > Asparagales > Amaryllidaceae > Allium > Allium sativum. The sequence continues at coordinate 654,124,233 of CM060919.1, read as the reverse complement.
TGGGAGTTGGTGAAAAGTTGGAGGGAAGTTCGAAAATTTTAACTTTTTAAATTCAAAATTCAAAATTCAAGTTTCTGACTATATGTCGACATATAGCAAAATGTATGTCAACATATAGGCTGATTTTCAAAGAGAATTTGGTTTTGGTGATTTTTATTTTAAATCGACGATATATATTTCAGGTTTAATGATTTCCTAAAATAATTCTAATCCTATCAAACATGCAAACAATTTATTTTATTATTTTGTTTGTTATTTATTATTTATTATTATATTGAATGTCAAATTTCAAATTTCAATTTTTAAAGTTTTTAAATTCAAATCAGAGCAAATAAACAAACCAACCATTCAACCAAATGAAATTAAAAATTAATTAAGGCATACCTCGTTTTTAGATCCTTTTCTTCAAAATTTTCTGAACTCTGAATTGCACTAAAGCATATATTCGTATTTCCATTTTTTGGTTCTTCATAACTTGATGATGAATCTGAATCATCTAATGTTGCTGCATATGCTTTCTTTCTCTTTCTTGACGAATTGTTGTTGTCTATTTGTTGAGTTGATTTATTTGGATATGGACACATTTTCTTTATATGACTTGGTTTTTTGCAGTTATAACATCGACCATCATTACTTCTTGAACTTCCTTAATTATAATTTTTCCTTCTATGTCTCAGAATTTTCTAAAATGACTTGTTATGAGAGCTGTTTTTTCAACATCTTCACTACTCGAGTCAGAATCATTTGCTGTTGCTTTTAATGCAATAGATTTCTTCTCAGTTGGCCTGTTTTCTTTTCTCTTTTGTAATTGGATTTTGTAAGACATCAGTTTTCCGATTAACTCTTCAATCTTCATTCCATTCACATCATTGGCTTCTTCAATTGCCGAAGTTTTCTGATCCCATTCTGAAGTTAATGAACTTAGTATTTTTCTGACTTGATCAGTTTTAGGATAATTTTTTCCAAGTGCTGTTAACGAATGCATTATCTCTTGAAATCTGCAATACATATCTGAAATAGACCCATTCTCGTTCATTTTGAATAACTCAAACTTATTTACTAACACTTCTATTTTAGTTTGTTTAGCTTTACTAGTTCCTTCATGAGTAACTTGTAAATTTCTCCAAATTTCATAAGCAGTTTTACGTACTGATACTCTATTAAACTCATTCCTATCTAATAAACAAAATAACCTATTCATGACTTTAGAATTACTTTGTGCAACAACCTTTTGTTCATTTGTCCTTTGTGCAAACGTAGTTGTGGGTTCGACATATTCATTTTGTGCACTATTCCATGTGTCTAAACCTACTGATTGCAAATAAATTTTCATTCTACATGCCCAATATGAATAATTACTACCATTAAACAATGGTGGTCTAATGGTGGACCGACCCTCTATAAAAGAACTATCACTGGTACCAATGTTGGTTGCCATTATCACTATTTTCAAAAATCAGATTGTGAACTTTTTGAAAGACCTCGCTCCGATACCAAATGTTAGGGATTACGGAATGGATCGTTAAGAAAAAACAAAAACTAGGAGGGGTGAATAGTGTTTTTGAGAAACAAAATCTAAAACTTATGTGATAAACGATATGAATCAAACACCACAGAAACAATCACAGACATAGAATCAAACACAATTGCAAAGATAAACAAAAGTAAAGTGCAAAAAAGGACAGAACACACCGGATTTTATACTGGTTTGGAATTATTCCTACGTCCAGTCCCACGCAACGCTAGATTGAACAGATTTTTATAACTGTCAATATCCAATTACAACCCTCCTTGATTTCACGGTTACAAGGGATACCACTGTTTCAACCCACACTTGATCAAGTATACCTTCCTTGATTTCACGGCTACAAGGGATACCACCAATTACCCATCCTTGATTTCAAGGCTACAAGGAATACCACCAATGTTGAGTCAAGGATTTCATAGCATTTTGATTAATGACAAGGAGAAGTCTCATGATCAACAAAAAGAAGAAAATCAATGATATCGTAAGTTAGAGGTTGATTATTTAGTGTTTTAGCCATGTTATAAATGTTAAAATCTATCCTCAAATAATCATATATCTCATTATTGTGAATATATATATGTATATATATGAATGCACATTTATTGTGCATATTGCTAGAAACCGGTCGACCGGTTTCAAAATAGGCGGTCGACCGTTTCTGGGCAGAAAGCACAATAAACGTGCACACATATACGTAACGTATATATATTCAAATTTCAGTTTACTGGTTAATTTTGATCTGTCGACCGATTTTCAAACTGAAAGCAACACTTTGAATAGACACCTCTTTTCATCAAAAGTTGCTTCTCTTTCCTTTCATCAAAAATCATTTCTCTTCAATGCTTCTCTTCACAAATGGTTACGACTGTTTAATCATTATATAAACATCGTTAAACCATCATCCAATTAACAAAAAACAAAAAATTACTCTCAATTCGTCGATCTGTCTTGCACTCTACTCTATATTCAAAAAGTACTCATATTCAATATATTATCATTTGAATCTCAAAGCTTACTTAATATTCTTGTGATTCAATACGATATCCACTTCCAAATCTCACATACATCAAATTATATTTGAGGATAAGATTATAGGAAGGGTGTACTACAAGTGACAAATCCGTGTTGAAAAGAGCACAAGTTGTCAACATACAAAATGTAATCTTAGTTACTGAAGTCCTCAGAGTTGTAAGTGGCGAGTGTTGAAGTCCTTAGTGTTGTTGAGGCGTGAAATCCCGTTCGGTTGTCCGGGTGTTGTGAACCTGTTCCTCTCGGTTAGGCGAGGTTGTTGATTAGTGAAAATTTAGAGAGAAGTCTGGGAGTGGACGTAGGACGGTGCTCCAAACCACTATAAAAAGCCCTGGTGTTATTACTTTACTGCTTTTTATTTTTGATATATTTCACTATCTCATAATTTTTTTGTATAACTATTGTAAATATACAAGTTAGTTTATCACATACATTTCGTATATCCATATTATTGATCCTGCCTAAGTCGTACACCGACTTTTCAATTGGTATCAGAGCTCGGTCATTACATAACCGTAACACAGTTTTTTGATATATTCTAGTAATATGGCAAATAAACCAAGTAGTAGCACTAACACCACTTACACTGAAGGTCAGTCGACACAAAGACCTCCTTTCTTCAATGGTCTTAACTATAGCTATTGGGCAACACGTATGGCTTTTTACATGCAATCAACTAGCTATGTTGCTTGGAATTCTACTCAGAAAGAAATAGTGAATCCAACAACTCAGTATGCAGAATGGACAGCTGGTGAGAAAACTGCAGCAACTGTAAATGCAAAAGCAATAAATATGTTGTTTTGTGCATTAGATCAAAACAAATATTACCGTGTTAGTATCTGTACCACTGCATATCAAATTTGACAAACGCTAAAAACCACTCATGAAGGTACTAACAAGGTTAAACAAGCCAAAATAGCTATGTTGAAAAGTCAATTTCAAATTTTCAAAATGAAGCCGAATGAAACAATCAATGAGATGCATTCACGGTTTCAAACTATTCATCATGCAATTATAGGATTAGGGCAAAAATATTCTGATTTTGATGTTTTTTTAACAGTCCTACATTCTTGACTAATGAATGGGAAGGAAAAGTATTAGCAATAGAAGAAGCTAATGATCTTTCCACCATGAAGCCAGATGAATTGATAGGAAATCTAATGTCCTAAGAAGCTAATTTGCAGGCTAGAAAAGAACAAAAAGAAGAAAAGAAAAATGTAGCTTTTCATGCTAAAAAAGATGAAGACAACTTAGATTCCGAAGATGAAGATCTAGCGTTCATTGCAAAAGGATTCAAGGAATTCTTAAAGCAACGAAAAGCTAGTCGATACAACACAAAGAAGTTTGGTTCAAATAAACCATTATCATCAAATATAGAATGCTTCAATTGTCACAAAAAGGGGCATATGCAAAAGGATTGTCCGAAGCAAATGAAGAAGTCAGAAAATGACAAATTCAAATACAAGAAAGACAAATCAAAGAAACGAGCATTCTCAGTGACATGGGGTGATTCAGACTCATCTTCATCTGATAGTGAAAGTGACTCAGACAATGAACAAGCTAATGTATGTTTCATGGCAGCAGAAGATGAGGTACAAATTTCTACTTTATAAGAAGTTCTTGATATTAATGCTGAATTAATAGTTAAATTTAAAGACGTAAAACATCAATTAAAAGAAGCCAGAGCTGATTTAAATAGATCAGAGTTAGAACGAGATATGCTAAAAGACGAGAAAAATATATTAGAAGAAGAACTTGAAAAACTTCAAGAATCATCATCTAATATTGACTCTCAATTATCTCTTTTGAGTCAAGACATTGTAACTCAAAAAGAGAAAAATGAAGTTCTTACTTCTGAAAATCATGAGCTTAAGGAAAAAGTCAAAATTCTGGACCTAGAGAAATCTAGTTTACAAAGTAAGCTAGATTATATTACTCAAAATATTTCTAACTTCAACAAAGGTCGAGAAAATTTGACAATAATCATTGAGAGTTCACAATCTGCTTCGAATAAATAAGGATTGGGATATAAGAAACAAGAAACCAAGAAATATCCGGGCAATAAAAGAAAAAATAAAGTAGTACAAGAAACTGAAGCTAAGAAAAATCTTAGTTTATTATATTCCAAGCCAAAACCTGTTGTGAAATCTCAAAAAAATATATCAAAATTATCAAAATATGGGTTCCTAAAACAAACAATAATTTGATTAGGAACAAATATATTCAAAATTTTATGAATACAGTGCATTATAATTCTAATTATTTATATAAAGGGGATACCGGACCCGTATGGGTTTGAAATCCTAAGACCTAACTCTTAGGACCCTATAAAAAGGTGGGTACCATGGACTTAATGTTATTTTTTGCAGGTCCCACTTAAGAAAAGAGGAAAGCGGATTTTAGACAGTGGTTGCTCGAAGCATATGACTGGAGACAAGAATTTGCTGACAAATATTACATACTTAGATGGTGGCTCCGTCACTTTTGGAGATAACTCAAAATTAGGCTATATCATCGACAAAGGCGATGTGAGCAATTACGGTACATCTAACTTACCTCTCATTACTATTGTCATGCTAGTTAAAAATTTGAAGCATAATTTGCTTAGTATTAGTCAATTGAGCGATAAAGGTTTTACAATTTCCTTTTCAAATAATAAATGTAGTATTCTAGGCAAAGACAAAAATTTAGTTTTTGAAGGATATAGAGATAGAAGTATATATATTCTGAATATGAATATTAATCATAATTCAGATATGTGTCTCATAGCTAATGACAATGATCCATGGCTATGGCACAAACATTTCTGCCATATAAACTTCAAAACTATTAACAAGCTAGCCAAAAATGATCTAGTTAAAGGACTACCCAAGTTAAGCTTTAAAGTTGACAATCTTTGTGATGCATGTCAAGTAGGAAAATTGACCAAATCATCATTTAAATCCAAGAAGGTGATATCAACATTACAACCACTTGAATTACTGCATATGGATTTATTTGGACCTACTCAAGTACAATCCATAAATCATAGTAGATATGTGTTTGTAATTGTTGATGACAACTCTCGTTATACTTGGACTATTTTTCTCAAAAGTAAAAGTGACACCTTCGAAAAATTCAAGTCATTCGTCAAAAAAATTCAAAAATCAAAAGGACTCAAAGTTAAAAACATAAGAAGTGATCATGGCGGAGAATTCGAAAATAATGAATTTGAACATTTTTGTGCAAAGAAAGGCATATCACATAATTTTTCGTTTCCTAGAACTCCACAACAAAACGGAGTTGTAGAAAGGAAAAATCAGACACTACAAGAATGTGCAAGGACATTATTGAATGGAAGCACGTTACCAAAACAATTTTGGGTAGAAGCTGTAGCAACTGCATGTTATGTTTTGAATCGTGTATCTATTCGACCTCTCACTAAAAATACATCTTATGAGTTATTTAATGAAAGAAAGCCAAATATTTCATATTTCAAAGTTTTCAGTTCCAAATGCTTTATTTTTAACATGAAATATCAACTCGGTAAATTCGATCCAAAAGACGATGAAGGAATTTTTGTTGGTTATTCGGAACGAAGCAAAGCTTATCGAGCATTTAATAAACGAACCAAAATTATTGAAGAATCACTTCATATTTCGTTTGTTGAATTCTATAAGCATAAAAATAATATCATAGATATTGACGAAATAATGGTCACAGAAAATCCGATCGTTACAAATACAGATTCTGTCTCAGAAATAATTGTTGAAAGTAATACTCATCAAATAGACTCACGATCTCCACCAAGAATACGTTCTCCAACTAGAATTTTACGAGATCATCCTGTTCAAAATATAACCGGAGAAGTATCTTCTCAAATAAGAACAAGAAGTGAACTTAATCAAATGGGTCATGTTGCGTTTATCTCAAATATCGAACCTAAAAATCCTAAGGAAGCTGCTACCGATGACTAATCATTGCCATGTAGGAAGAACTAAATCAGTTTGAGCGCAATGATGTGTGGGAACTTGTTCCAAGGCCAACCGATCAATCGGTAATAAGTACTAAATGGGTTTATAAAAATAAGGCTGATAAGGAAACATCACTAGAAATAAAGCACGGTTAGTAGCACAATGTTATAATCAAGAAGAGGGTATCGATTATGAAGATACATTTGCACCTATTGTTAGATTAATGGCTATTATAATTTTATTATCTTTTGCTTGTCACCATAATTTCAAATTATATCAGATGGATGTCAAGAGTGCGTTTTTAAACGGGTTTATCAAAGAGAATGTGTACGTTGAATATCCCCCTCTATTTAAACATGAAAAATACCTAGATCATGTGTTTAAACTTAAAAAGGCTTTGTATGGTTTAAAACAAGCACCTCGTGCTTGGTATGAACGTTTACAAAGTTATCTTATTGATTCGGGATTTCAAATAGGGAAAGTTGATCAAACATTGTTTATTAAGCATTCTCAAAAAGATGTTTTGGTTATATACATATATGTGGACGACATAATCTTTGGATCAACAAATGATAAACTCTATAAGGAGTTTGAGGATATTATGACCAAAGAATTTGAAATGTCACATATGGGAGAATTATCATATTTTCTTGGTCTTCAAATTAAACAACTTTCTAACGGTATATTTTTAAATCAAGAAAAATATTGTAGAAATCTTAATAAACGGTTCGGACTAGATAACACTTCCAGAAAACCTACTCCAATGAATACATCTAACCATCTTGAAAAGATGAGGACAAGAAAAGTGTAGACCAAAAATTATATCGTAGTATGATAGACTCTCTTTCATATCTAACATCTAGTCGTCCTGATATTATGATGAGTGTTTGTTTATGTGCACGTTTTCAAGTCGATCCTAAGGAATCACATTTACGAGCAGTGAAATGTATAATTCGTTATCTTAATAATACCAAAGATTTCGGTCTTTTCTATCCGAAAGATTGTCCATTTGAGTTGGTATCATGTAGTGATGCTGATTTCGGAGGATCTTAAACAGATAGAAAGAGTACAAGTGGTACGTGTCATTTTATTGGAAAATCACTTATCTCTTGGTTTAGTAAGAAACAAAATTATGTTTCACTATCGACATGTGAAGCGGAGTATATATCGGCGGCTCTTGCTTGTACACAAGTTATATACAAGCAACAAATACTTAAAGATTTTGGTATTAATCTATCAACTTCAATCATATATTGCGATAATACAAGTGCGATAAATTTATCTAAAAATCCAGTTAATCACTCTCGAACTAAATATATAGATATACGAAATCATTTTCTCAGAGATAATATTGAGAAAGGAAATATAAATCTCGAATATGTACACACGGAAAATCAACTAGCAGACATCTTTACTACTCGAATCAAATTTTATCAAACTACGTAGAGAGCTTGGTCTCATATCATGGAAGGAACTTCAAAATTAATATTTCCATATGTGTTTCATGATATATAATAAGTTAAAATATGCACGTATTAATTTCCTACAACTTTTGCTCAGCATATTTTAAATTTTGCTATTATTAGCACATTGAATATGAGCCGTTTTTTAAGTTTACGGACAAAACTCTATATCATTTCCTGGCCATTCATTCATATATAGTAAAACACTGTATATATGATAGGATATATCACTTTCAAATTCATCATTCATATCTCCCTTTGTTATAATGGCACATATTTATGATGAATGCGCTCGTTGCTCCCACATTTCCATTACTAGCTCTGACTCAGAAAAGCATCTTTCTCCAAAAACACCCGAATATCCTCCAGGATACCATCCAAGTACTCGAACCCCTGGTACGACACCAACTCCAAAACGATGTAAGAAAGCATTGTTTTGTTCCCCATGTACAAAAGAAAAAATCGACGAAATACATCACTATCAGAAGCATCAAGTTGATCTTCAACGAGAAATGTATTACGAGCAAAAACTGACGGCATCTCATCTAACTTATTTGGAACAAATCGCATCATTCTTTTGTAGCGCAAGCAAACGAAATGTTCATGAACCAACTCCTCATGTACCATCATCTTCACAAACTCCAAAGTCATGGGACAGGAATTTCAATAAAAATGAAGGTGGAAAGTATTCTCCTTCGGAACCTCAGAAATAAAAATTTCATATCATCACGATTCTTTTATGTTGTTCTAATAAGTGTCTTCAAATCTTGAGGGATCTTTTCATACTTGTATATTTCATGTATTTTGTTTGTTTATTTCAAGTTTTGAAATAAATTCAATTTATATGAAATGGTGGAGCTTCGGAAAAATCTTAAAAAACTGAAAAAACAATGCACAGGAAAACCATTCGACTGGTAAGATACCACCAGTCGACCGTTTATGTTTCTGTCTGGAAACAAAACATTTCTCAGATCAACCAGTCGATAGGTTGAAATTCACTAGTCGACCGTTTTAGTTTCTGTTTCAAAACGGTCGATCGGTGATTTCATAGCGGTAGACCAGTTTCGCTGATTTCTGTTTTTAAAACTCAAACTTAAAACATCGGTTCCTCACTCACATCTATTCATTTACCCTTTTCATCTTTGAAACACACAATTCCTTATCAACCCTGAATCCCCAATTCAAGTTCCTTAGAAATCAATGGCTCCACCGCAAAAGAAATCGAAGAAATCATCTTTTACGCAACTTCAACCCATTGATTCCAATTTAAAACGATGGTTAATGGATCCAATAGCAGTCAAGAGATGGAATGAAATGAAAGATTATACGATTCATGAAGGTTCATTCATCAAATTCCTTGATTTCATTCTTTATGATGTTAAAGAATTAGCAATCAAAGCCCGTATTCAATCTCTCCTTGACTTTGATAAGAACAACGTGGAAATCAATCATATCATGATCAAGTTGTTCTATGCTAACCTTAACTTAGAAAAGTTTAAACCCGAGAATTCTACTCATTGTCTATGGTCGGTTGTATGTGGTGTGGATGTATTTATTTCAAAGGAAAGGATGGCAACGGTTCTTGTTCGGATAACAATGGTAGAAAGTTCTCTAGCGATTTTTGTACTATTCATACTCAAGACAAGGTAAGTCATCTATTTATTGAAATCATAAAGTTAGTCCAAAAGCAATCAACTTACGGCCTTCTGCTAGAATTCTTCATCATGCTATTACGCATTCTTTATTACCGAGAGTTGGTAACTTCGATGCGGTATATAAAGAGAATTTTAAGGCTTTATACGCTATACATGGAGATATGCAAATTAATTGGATAAGTATGATCTTTGATGAGATTTTACTAGTGAATGATCGTACGAGACCACATTTATTCTACAATGAATATATCATGCGGCTTCTACTTGATTGTGGTATCAAATCTCCCGAATCTAAAGTCTCAAAGCCAAAATGTATCAACAAAGCATCGAAAAAGAGAATGAAGCTTCCTGAACCATGTTTAAATATCATACCCTTCGAACAGTATAAGGAACAAAGTCACCAAGAAGGCACTTCTTCAAGCCCTCTAAATCTAAACCGGAAGAGGTTAAGCTTCTTCAACTGTCTTCGTCGACTAAAGGTTCACTTGAACAAATTGCACGAAATCAATTTCTTCTTGAAGCTAGACTTAAGCGTACCGACAATAAGATCGATCATTTAAATACAAAACTTGACAAACGCTTTACCAAACTTAATTCTTTCTTCAGTATACTTTGGGATGCAATATCATGTGGTGCATCATCCTCCTCTACTCATATACAAGACCCAGGCAAACGTCCAATGCCTCCTACTTTTACATGGACATCATCAGAGGAAGGCACAAGTTCTGGAACAAGTAATGGACTTGGTCGTGGAACATCTTATATTGAGGAAGAAGGAGACGAAGAAGAAGAAGACGAAGGGAAAGAAGGAGATGAGACTGAATCCGAATCACCATCTCACTAGTTCTTTTTATCCATCTTTTATGGTACTATGAATATTATATTAAGACTTAAATCAGCACTTGTACATAAGTAGTGCGGTATTTTATTTTGGGTTTGTGTGTATTAATTCTTATCTACATAACTTGGTTAGGAATGTATGGTATGTATTGTATGATACAATCCTGATGTATTTTATGTTTGATGTATGTATGTGTGTCTTAACTCTTTATTAAACTACGCCTTTTTGTCGATGACAAAGGGGAGAAAAATGTTGCTAATAATATTTTTTGCAGATTTTTAGTTTAGATATATTTCAGGGGGAGTACATATACAGGGGGGAGTCAGCAATACTTTCAGAGCTGTGTTGTCATCAATCAAAAAGGGGGAGAATGTTGAGTCAAGGGTTTCATAGCATTTTGATTAATGATAAGGAGAAGTCTCATGATCGACAAAAAGAAGAGAATCAATGATATCGTAAGTTAGAGGTTGATTATTTAGTGTTTTAGCCGTGTTATAAATGTTAAAATCTATCCTCAAATAATCATATACCTCATTATTGTGAATATATATATGTATATGTATATATATGAATGCACATTTATTGTGCATATTGCCAGAAACCGGTGGACTGGTTTCAAAATAGGCGATCGACCGTTTCTGGGCAGAAAGCACAATAAATGTGCACACATATATGTAACGTATATATATATATATTCAAATTTCAGTCTACTGGTTAATTTTGACCTGTCGACTGATTTTCAAACTGAAAGCAACACTTTGAGTAGACACCTCCTTTCATCAAAAGTTGCTTCTCTTTCCTTTCATCAAAAATCATTTCTCTTCAATGCTTCTCTTCACAAATGGTTACGACTGTTTAATCATTATATAAACATCAATAAACCATCATCCAATTAACAAAAAACAAAAAATTACTCTCATTTCTTTGATCTATCTTGCACTCTACTCTATATTCAAAAAGTACTCATATTCGATATATTATCGTTTGAATATCAAAGCTTACTTAATATTCTTGTGATTCAATACGATATCCATTTCCAAATCTTCACATACATCAAATTATATTTGAGGATAAGATTATAGGAAGGGTGTACTACAGGTGACAAATCCATGTTGAAAAGAGCACAAGTTGTCAACATACAAATTGTAATATTAGTTGTTGAAGTCCTTAGAGTTGTAAGAGGCAAGTGTTGAAGTCCCCAGTGTTGTTGAGGCGTGAAATCCCGTTCGGTTGTCCGGGTGTTGTGAACCTGTTCCTCCGGGTGAAGCGAGGTTGTTGATTAGTGAAAATCCAGCGAGAAGTCTGGAACTGGACGTAGGACGGCGCTCCGAACCAGTATAAAAAGCCCTGGTGTTATTACTTTATTGCTTTTTATTTGTGATATATTTCACTATCTCGTATTTTTGTATAACTATTGTAAATATACAAGTTAGTTTATCACATACATTCCGCATATCCATATTATTGATCCTGTCTAAGTCGTACACCGATTTTTCAACCAATTCCTTTAGTCAACCCAAAAAATTACAAACAGCCCTATAACTCGTCAATAGCACTTGATTCAGAGAGTAACGAGTGGAGAGCGAGAAGAGAAGAAGTTTGATCAAAACGGAATTGAATTCGGTAGAGTATAATTGTAGAAATCATTAAAATGATTAAGAATAATGGTGTAATGGAAGAGAGTGAAGTTAGAGAAGAAGAGATGATTAAAAATTTGAATTCAAGCCCTTTTTATAGTGTGTGAAAGTTTGCAACGCTTCAGAACCGTCACAATTAGTGAAAAGACACTTCCTTTCAAAATTGAAAAACTGACAGTTATATGTCGACATATAGTTTTCTTTATGTCAACATATATATAGTAGAAATTTGATTTTTGATCTTTCTCAAAGTGTTTTGACATAAATATAATTTTGGAAATTCTTGAATTAAAATATAGTGTTACAAAATAATATTATAAAGTAGGAAATCATGTGAAAACATAAATATAAACTATATAAATATATTTATAAAATTATAAAGTTTAAAACTATATAAATGTAAAAATATAAATATATAAAACTTATAAAATTTTGAGTTTGAAAACAAAATTAAAATAAGAAAGGAAAATAGAAAGGATAGAGAATAAAATAGAAAGAACATAAAATAGAGAGGATTGAATGTAGAATTTGAAAACAGAATTTGGATTTGAACCTAGAGTGTTGTTTAGAGTCTTACATAATCTAGACTCTATAACTATATTAGTATTGACCTCTTGAACTCTTGAAATCTTGAATACTCATGAGTCTAGAAATTTCTCTGAACTCTGAATCTCTGATATCTTTAAACTGTACAGTCTTCAGTAATATTTCCTGTATATAAATCTTGCATATGTGTATATATATATTCTATACAAAAATGTTAGTACATATTTTATATTCAATTAATATTGGAATAAGGTTGTTGTCATCAAAATTCCATTCTCCAACAGTCTGAAGCCGCGAAGTCGCTCAGAAATGGATAAGAGAAGATTGAGAGAGGGATTGAGAAATAGTGATAGAAATCAACCGTCATTCACTTTTTTCTTTCCCCAAATAAGCGGCTAAGCAAGTAAAAAGCATTTAGAAAGGAAACAAGAGAGGGATTAGGGTTGAGGGCTGAAGACAATAGTCTGTTTACCTTTTTGCACCTAGGCATCATCTTAATTTCAGTTTAACCAACACATATAAGTGTTGGCAATAAAAAAATTATAATTATGTATTTTTGGTGACACATATTTAATATAGCAACACATATTAATATCACTGGTCTACAACACAAATAAGTGTTGGTAAATAAAAAAAATCAAATGTTACTAAATGACCATTATGGTGTAGTGAATGCTGCAACCACCTCAGGTGAAGATTCAGTGACGATGTTGACTAAGCAAGGACAACGATAGACTCGACTTGACCAAGAGCCTGATTCTGGCCCATTCGTGCATTTCAAATCTGGTGCAAAGTAGTGTTTACGTACACAAATGCACAGGCCGTGTACCAATAGCAAAAGCTATTTTCAGGAGCCGAATTTGATTGGGTTTTGGAATCGTTCAAGGCCCATTAAGGTTCTGTGATGATTCTCGATTATTATCCCAACTATGTATAAATACTAGGGAATGTTGAATTGTAACGAGTGTTGAGAAAATAAAGAAGAAATTTCTTTTGGATATTCTTTAAACTACCATTACCTTCGACACTTTGTTCTTTTGCTCGTTATTTCCTAATTTATGTCTGACCTGCATTTTGTTAACGCATCCATAACTCAACCCATTTACATCTAATAACCTGCATCCCATTCATTATCCATCAAATTCTAAGACCATTTCCTCGCCTCCGTGTTGACAAGAAATACATTTTAGGTTGTGATGATGATCAGACCTAAGAAAAAGTAACAGGGGAATAACACTTGTTATCGAAAAAGATTAATGTCGAACCAAAAATTCTCCATTTACATTTTGAGTGTATCAAGTATGAACAAAACATATATCCATCCAAAGATATCCGAAAGGATTGGTAGAAAGTCCAATTCATACCCATAGTAGAAGAATGCAAACATTGATGAATCCTTATCTTTCCTTCCTTGGGATCAATAATAATACCCAAAGACCCATCCAAATCAATAAATGCGGAAGCCTCCTGAGACGACCCAAATTCACCCTTACGGGGAAGCCCGGATTGAATTGAGAACACGACAAATCAGAACACAAACAGAAGAACATTTCATTGCTATTACAACAATTTACATCAAAGTACAAGAATATATCAGAGTATGAATAAATATTACATAGAAAAATATCAGAGATTTAAAATGCAAAGCAGTAGCAATAAAATGTATAAATACAATGCACAGCAGAAAATACAATAACTAGCACAACTGAAAGAAATACATGGATACAAAGCTTTCTGAATATAGTTCCAGCTGTAATCCAGGATCCTGGAAAGAGAAATCTACAAAACCAAAACTACTAGCTGCCCGTGTGGAAAATATGGGCATCCAGAGTTTAGGTTAAAACAATAAACTCCATGTAAATCATGGGACTGGTGTGAGAACTAAAACAGTTATTTAAAACTTTACTTTTAAAATAGGGTAAATCAGGGGACCATGCCGTATAACGCGGAACGGGTTTACCCCTAAGAATACCAGTGCCTAAAACAAACAACGCAGTGCTAAATAAAGAAAAATGAAGCTATTATAAGACTCAGGTCCCATTACACAATGAACGTAGTCGAGGATAGAGTTTTACCTTATAATAGCCAAATATGCTTGGTACGTTTTAAAACAAATCTTTTTATTATTTTTATAAGTGAAGAAATCAACTTCAAATATAAATGTGTCAATCCTAGATGGCATGAGTGCCCCATCCCACTATATCGCCATATATAGGTTTACAACTAAACTGCAAAATGTCATATTGGAAGTTTGGATTTCCATCATGGTGGCTCCTGATCCGAAAGATCTATTGCGTAGTGCAATTCCCAATGATTTACGTCGCAGGCATGCGAAAACACCGTAATGCACATCCGCACTATCCAGGAAATGAGTTACCATGGCTTACGTTCAAGCATTGGAAAACAGCGCAAACTCTATCGATCTGGGAATCGGGGGGTGGGCCCTATCTCTACTAGTGTGGAGCGACCACACCCAGTATCACCTCGGTCGACCGAATCCATGACGACCCGTAGGATGTCTATCCTCATCTCTAAAGTATACTGATCTAACCATCAGTTTACCATCATACCGGTGTGTGAGGCTCGCAAATTAATGCTACAAAAAGCTGTGCTATTTAAAGCTGTGCTTTGATCATCATCCACCAAGCTCTGCTTCTCAACAAAAGCTAGGATCACTGCATCTCAGCATGCCACACTATCAATCCATGCCGTACCATTGATTTCTGTCGATATATAACCTCTAAGCTCGTACGTCTCAGAGAAAGGTGTTAAGCAAGAGAATGAATTCTCCGCCACCAAACAGATATATATTTAGTAGAGATCAACGGATACAACATAAAGGAATACAATGTCAGACACACCATCCATATACAAGTCCGTTCCGGGTCTGAACAAAACCGGAGGCACCTTATTCCTCGTCCCATATGTCCAATACAGGAGAGATGCCCTCTGTAAAAACCCGGAAATTCTGAGCCAATTTAAAATTTTATTTTGGCAATTTTAATGAATTTTGAATATTTAAAATGGATTATTTTAAATAATAACGATGAGAAATTTATTTTTAATAGAATTCGAACGTATATATTTATATAGATTGTCGTTAGAATATAAATATTTATTTATAACTATAAAAGGAATTGAAAATGGCGCGGTAGTTCAATAATTCGATTTCAAAATTCAAATGAATGTACAGGATTCAAAATAAACCGGAATTTAGTGAAACCAGAAATATTAGAATCTAATAGAGAATATCTTTCCAATGAATCCGAGAAATCAAAATTTCATAACGGGAATCAAAAGATATGTCCAGTTGAAAATTCAGAATAGTCGCTATGGAATTCTGGCCCTTAAAAATGGAAATTTTACAAACGACCTCGGTTTTCGACGAAACCACTTTTGTTGGATCCGGGATGTCAAATTATTGCTAGATTCCAAAATTCGTAATTTTTCGAATCAATATGTGAGCGTGGCAAAGGAAAACGCGTTTGACCAGTTTTAGTTGATTTTAATCGACTGGAATATGGCCATTTTTCAAACGGTCTCGGAATTCGATGAAATTAGTTTTGTTAGGACCGTATCATCAATACGTAGCTAGAAAATATTTTTTGGGAATTTTTAGAGTCCGTATGTGGTGGCCCCAGTAAATTGAAATGTGCGTTCAAATTCAGTATATAGAGTTGTATTTTGATTTTGATGAAAATTGATCGAAACGATCGAAACAGCTTACGATACATATCCCATTGTGTTCGGAATGGGGGTAATGTGCTATAGGCAACAGGCGTTGGGTCTCATTTGGAGACCGAACAAAAAGGTAACTTTATTGAAATTAATTAATTAAATAATTATATAAAATTCTTATCCCCCCATTCTCCCTTACCCGAAGTCAACCCCCCCTTCGTTATTTTCCAAATCAAAAAGAAAAAAATCCCCGTTGCCCCTCGGAAGCGCCGCCGCCGCTCAGCTCCATCCGCCGCCGCACCACCTCGATGACCCCCCAGCCGTCGCCTCCTTCCCCCGTCCCTCCGCCCCTCTTCCCTTCGATTCCCACAAGCCCTAGCCCCCTCAAACCCTTACGACAGCAATGCACCACCCAACTCCATGCCCTAGCCACCCCTGAAACCGCCAGCGCGCCTCCCCTTTGGTTCCCCTACCTCCGACGAACCCAGCGGCAGCCCATTCCCTCCCCCGCAACACTGTAAGTCCTTTAATCTATTTATTTTAAGTAGTTTTTAATAATAAGTTTTTATAAGAGGGAAAGTATGGTTTTAAAAATACGAAGTTATATATATTTTGTTGTTTAAAAATGCGATCTATAACATACATAAAAATGTGATTTTCCTTTGCATAAAAATGTGATTTTCCCATTGCATAAAGAAGTGATTTTCCATTGCATCAAGATGAGATTTTTTTGTATATAAAAGTATAATTTTTAGTTCAGGGAAAAGTATGATTTTTGATTATAGAAAACACGATTGTATACATAGAAAGATATGATGTGTATTTTAGAAAAGGTATGAACTTTAAATATAAAAAGGTTTGAACTTTAAAAATAAAAAGGTATGAACTTTAAATATAAACAGGTATGAGCTTTAAATATAAAAAGATTTGATTTTTCTTAACAAAAAGATTTGATTTTTAATTTGAAATCAAGAGGTAATTTTTATATGAAATACATCATAATAAAAATGGGATTTTTATTATATGAAAGGCATTGTAAAAATTGGATCTTTATATGTATGGAGCGTTCAGAAAGGTATGATTTTTATGGAAGTAAAGATTTGGTTTTTAAACGATGATAAAGATTAGATTATATATATATATATATATATATATATATATATAGCGATGGTAAAAATCTGATTTTTATATAAGTAGCAATATAAAAATATAATTTTTATATAGAAAATAGCGTTATAAAAATGTGATGTTTAAAAATATAAACATTGATTTAAAATATAAGCATCATGATAAAAATGTGATTTTTATAGTGTTGAAATAAAAATATGATTTTTAACATAAAATTGGAAGCAAGGCGAAGATTTTCTACATATGAAGAGTCGTGGCGTTGGGTTTAGCTCTTGGTGAGAACTTCTCACTTTTATTTTATTTTCTAGTTAAAATATATATAGGATGCAGACAGTGTTTAGTAGCACCCGACACCCGTCGTCCACAGACCATGGACGACTTGTATGCTTGTTTGTTTGATTGATTTTGATGTGTAGTTTATTGTGTGATGTGAAATGAAATAAAATATTTATATAGTTAAAAATATTTTATAGTTGAAAATAGAATTTTTAACATGTATCTAATATAAAACAAAAATTTACAAACAAATTGGACGATTTGTTTATATACACACATTTGACTGATATTGATTGGGACGATAAATTTTACACATCGCCCAACTACACAAATAAAACCTGTGTTTGATTGATTGAAACCCCACACGGGTATTGGGATGAAATTAGGCGTACACTAATCCCAATAATTAGCTGTATGTCGATTGATTGATTGACAGACTGTGTAAG
Organism: Allium sativum; assembly: GCA_030737875.1. Taxonomy (NCBI): domain Eukaryota; kingdom Viridiplantae; phylum Streptophyta; class Magnoliopsida; order Asparagales; family Amaryllidaceae; genus Allium; species Allium sativum. Next base: position 654,106,053 of record CM060919.1, on the reverse strand, counting down.
CGTTGAATATTTATATTCAATGCTTATATAGTGTAGAATGCACCATGGATGATGGATTGCTGTTTTTATTGTGGCTATACGCATCTGTGGCATGAAATCCATATAATCACATTATATGGTAATTGACTGTGTCTGATTCCACTTCAGAATTATCGAATATTTTAAAATAATATTCAGTGAATATTGAAATGTAAAGCCGTGTTAAGTAGTTAAACGCCATTTTAACACGAACGGGAATTTTGGCGATTTTATTCATTTTACAATGAATATCGAAAGTGATTTCAGAATCTGATATTTTGAAAAGATTTGAAATTCGAATTAAATTGAAATGAATTGAAATTCGAATTAAATTGAAAAGAATTGAATTTCGAATTAAATTGAAACAGAATTGAAATCGTTTTGAATTGAATTTAAAACGAATTGAAATTGAATTGAAATCGATTTGAAATGAATTTAAAACGAATTTATATTGGAATATTCAATTTTGATTTGAAATTGAATATGAAGTTGAAATTTTTTTGAAAACGAATTATAAAATACGTTTTAAAAGAAAATCGATGAAATATATTATAAATATATTATATATATATATATATATATATATATAATGGCCTGAATAGAATGCACCGCGCTGCAGCAGTTCGTGAATTTCGACCATTGACTTCGAATGGATATTACGGGAGATCCGACCGTCGGATTCTCCTAAAACCGGAACCGTTGGGTTCGTTTCGAAAAGAGCTTTCTAACGAATATTAGAAATTAGAAATCTAACGGTTGGATTTGGAATTATGTCCAAATCTAATTGGGAAAAGGTCGCTGTAAGTGCAGTTCGATGGCCGTTGATGGAAATCGACTGTACGGGCCTTGATGAAATTATTAAAAATATCAATAATTATTGTAAAATCATAAGAAATGATTTGAGAAGAATTGGGATGAAATTGAAAAGATAAAAATGGATTTTTATCGAAATGAACTTGTTTTGAACTAGAATTATAATTTAATTATTTTTAAATAAATAAATTGGATTTGAAATGGTTTTGAAAACAACCAGAATTTCCAATAGATAGATTGGAAATGGATTTGAATTGAAATTGTCTTCGGAATATTTCGATGTGGGATTTCGTGATTATACAGATAGTGTTATGGAAATTTGAAAGATATATATATATATATATATATATATGTCGTTATTTCCAATACGATATTTGTTGGTCGTAGAGTTTGATATTGATATAAGCCGATATATTTTCTATTCAGAGCCTTGTATTTAATATCAAATGAGATTTGGGTTTGTCGTGAATGGTGTCTTCATTAACACTGTTCTTAAACCCAGTTGAGAAAAAGATTAAATCTTTTTATCTAGATTTAATGAAGTGTACCAATTAAATGATATTTAATTGGAATTGAATTGGAATTGATTTTATGGTTTATCATGAACGGTGTTTTAAATAACATTTGTTCTTTAACCCGATAATTAATGAAATGTGATTTGGGTTGTCGTGAATGGTATCTTTAATAATACTGTTCTTAGACCCAACGGAGTAAAGAAAATCAAAAACTAACTGGAGATTAGTTAAGTTGAATGGTTTCCTGGGTATTGATCTGATGTTGGTTTCGGCCTTCGGGGTTATCACTTAGGGAATTGTTCACTTGCTAATTTACGGTTAAAGGCCGATGGAATAGAATGTGATTTTGGGTTTATCGTGAACCGTGTTTTAAATGACATTGGTTCTTTAACCCAGTTAAAGATAGGATTTATTTCCTGGAATTAAATAATCATTAAGTAATGATTTTTGGAAATTAAAACTGAATTAAAGTTTAAATGAATCTTTAATTAGATTGAAAAGTGAATTTGATAATTAAAATTATCAAATTAAAGAAATGATCGAGAATGGAGTACCACCAGTTTTACTCCAGACGATAGTTAAATCTTTAATTAGATTTGAATGTGAAATGGTAATTGAATTTACCAGTAACACCGTGGTGTTAGATATGAAGTATTAACAGTTTTACTTCATGGGATGAATAGGTTGGGATTGGGAAATTAAACAAATGATTACTTTGGTAAGATTCGTTAATCCCGACTAGTTTGAATTGATATTCAAAAGAAGATTAAAGAATAAATTTAGAAGAATTTATCTTTTATAAAATTAATGGGAACCTTTCCCTATAAATGTGAATATTTTAATAAAAGAATATTCTGAATTGGAATGAGGCGTATGTTGTGTTTGTGTAACACTTATTTAAAATATACGCGAGTTATTCAGGAGGACCGGGTTTATCCCATTCGGAATAACTGATTCGACGAGGGGTCGAGGATGAAGACGGTGGTCGAAGACCGGATGTCTTCACATCATTTGGATGATTACTGATGATCTGATTTGGTTGTACACCCTAGAGGAGGGAATCAGTTGGTGATCGTCCAGACGTACTTGGAGATCGATGGATATGCGAGGAATAAGGTTCCTCCGGTTTCGTTCAGACCCAGAACGTACTTGTAAATGGAATGTGTGTCTGACATTGGATTTCATTCTGTGTGACTGATATCAGTTACATAGAGTGGTTTGCCTGTGTGGCATGCTAAGATGCAAATGATCAAGGCTTCTGTTGAAAAGTAGAGTCTTGGGATTGATGATCAAAGCACGACCTTTATGGCGTAGCTTTGTGTAGCGTTAATTCGCGAGCCTCACACCTCGGTTGTGAACCAGAAACGGGAGAGGACATCAGGGAGGGCATGCGTTTCTTTCTAGCTAGGAGTGGTGTCAGTGCTTGAAATGACTGATATCTTATTTATGTGGATGACGGATTGCGAGGCGCCTCGGTTAGATCATACGATCCGGGTCCGATGGAGTCATTTGGCTCATTATGCCCCATAGGGTGGGGAAATGCAGTGCTCAGGGTTTAAGTTTAATCCACATCGGTGGACTGGCTCTGACGATCCAAGGCTTGCCTGCGCGCTTGCCTGAGACATGGTAGGCTAGATTGTCTCGAAGCGGTGAGGATGATCCCTTGCCTCGGTTCACAGATGGAAATCCCACTTCCAATACATGACTTTGCGGTTTTGATTGTATAACCTATATATGGCGACATAGTGGTATGGGGCACTCATGCCGTCTATGATTGATACTTATGATTGAAATTGTTTTAAACACTATACACTTATTATAGTATCAAATGATTTGTTTTAAACATATCAAGCATGCTTTGGCTATTATAAGGGAAAACCCTATCCTCCAGTTTGTCTTGCATTGTGTGATGGGACCTGGGTCTTATAATAGCTTCATTGTTCTTTATTTAGCTTTGCGCTGTTGTTTTATGCACTGGTATTCTTGGGAGGAAACCCATTCCGTGTTATACGGCGTGGTCCCTTGATTTACCTAACTTTAAAATAAAGATAAATAACTGTTTTAGTTCTCACACCAGTCACATGACTGACCTAGAGTTTATTGTTTTAGCCTAAACTCTGGGTGCCCTTATTTTCGACACGGGCAGCTAGTAATTTTGGTTTTGCAAATTTATATTCAAAGGATCCTGGTTTACAGCTGGAATGATATTCGGAAAGCTTTGTATCCGTATATCACCTTCAGTTGTGTTTTGTATTATTTTCCGCTGCTATGTAATGTATTGTAATCTCTGATATTTTTGTTGTGTAATATTGATTTATACTCTGTATATTCTTGTATTCTAATGGGATTGTTGTAATATACAATGAAATGTTCTTCTGTGTGTGTTATGATGTGGCTTATTCTTAACTCAATCCATGATTTCCCGTAAGGGGGATTTCGGCTCATCTCACCCTCGCATATCCATACAATCAACATGTAAGTCTGAACGGCTACCATTGTAGCCCCTTCAAGGTAGCTACTCCAATCATGGGAATCAGTAGCAACCCATCCATTCGATGTGAAGATCATTGGTCTTGCACCGTCTTCAATCTTTTCGACTTTTCGTCGTATTAGTTATTCAGAATGGGTTAAACCCGGTCTTTCCGAATAACTCGCGTATCTTATAACCAAGTGTTATAACAACACATCATACGCCTCATTCTAATCCAGAATATTCTTTTATTCAAATATTCTTTTCACAATTTAAGCCAAATTAAGGTTTTCCAAACTAGTCGGGATTAGCGCACCTTACCGAGGTAATCACTTATTATATTTCCCAATCCCAACCTATTCATCCCATGGAGCAAAACTGGTAATACTTCATATCTAAAACCACGGTGTTATCGGTAAAAAATACTTACCCTTTCACATTCAAATCTAATTAAAGATTTAACTATCGCTCGGAGCAAAACTGGTGATACTCCATTCTCGATCATTTCCCAAATTTGATAATTTAAATTATCACATTCACGTTTCAATCTAATTAAAGATTCATTAAAACTTCACTTAGTTTTAATCTCCCCAAAAATCATTATTAATAATTATTTAACTTTGGGAAATCAAACATGTCACATCGACCAACTACACTATACCACTGATTTCTTCCAATATACAACCTCTGAGCTCGTACGTCTCAGAGAAGGGTGTTAAGCAAGAGAATAAATTCTCCACCACCAAACAGATATATATATAGCAGAGATCAACGAATACTGTTTGAAATACAATATTAGACATGTATTCCAGTCTTTAACTAGGTTAAAGAAACAATGTCATTTAAAACATGGTTCACAATAAACCCAAAATCACATTCCATTAACCATGGAATCTTCATGGAAAACAGATCAATATATAATCGATATCAATTTCCGTATCTGACTAATAATATAAATGGAATAACGACAAAGCCTTTTAAATTCCATATGTATTAACAGTCTTCCTCCATAGAAACTCACTCGATTATTACCAAATCAAATTACATTCAATTCCACTTTAATATTTTAAATTGGAAATCTTTACTTTGGAAAATTCCATAAATCTTAATTAAAAGATTATATATTCCAAACCATATTCTCCACCGTTAATGGGGTTAAAGAACAAGTGTTATTTAAAACACTGTTCACGATAAACCCAAAAATCCAATTCTTTTATTCAATTCCAATTAAATATTAATTAATTGGAAAACTTCACTAAATCTTAATTTAAAGATTTACTCTTATCTCAACTGGGTTTAAGAATAGTGTTAATGAAGACACCGTTCACGACAAACCCAAAATCTAATTTCAATCCAACTAAATATTAATTAATTGGTAAAATTCCCTAAATCTTAATTAAAAGATTTATTCGTTTCTAAAGTGGGTTAAAGAACAATGTTATTAAAAACACCGTTCACGACAAACCCAAAATCCAATATGATATGAAATACGAGGCTTTGAATAGAAATTATATCAGCTGATATTCAATATCAAATTCTGAAACCAACCAATATCGCATTGGGAATAACGATATATATATATATATATATATATATATATATATATATATATCTTCCAAACTCCTCAACAATATCCGTATAATCACGGAATCCAATATCGAAATATTCCGAAGATTATTTCCACTACGAATCCATTCCAATTTATTCTTTGGAAAAATTCTGGTTATTTTAAAACCCTTTTCAAATCCAATTTATTTATTTCTAAAAGTAATTAAATTATTATTCTAGTTAATAATTAGTTCATTTCGATAAAAATATATTTTTATCTTTTCAAAACTAGAATTTTTCATCCAAAATATTTCCAAATCATTTATTATGATTTTACATAATTTTTCCATATTTCTAATAATTTTATTATAGCCCGTACAGTCGGTTTCCAATAACGGCCACCGAACTGCATTCATAGCGACCTTTTCTGAAATTGATTTGGACATATCTTAAAATCAAACCATTAGATTTCAAATCTCTTGTATTCATTGGAAAGTTCTTTTCGATATGAACCCAACGGTTCCAGTTTTAGGAGAATCCGACGGTCGAATCTCCCGTAATGACAATTCGAAGTCAATGGTCGAAATTCGCGAACAGTCACAGCGCGGCGTGTTCTATTCAGGCCACTAAATTTATATAATATATATTTCGTCGATTTCCATTTAAAACGAATTTTATAAATCGTTTAAATTCGTACTTCCATTTCAATCTCAAATCAAAACATATATTCCTTTATAAATTCGCTTTAAATTCATTTTAAAACGATTTCAATTTCATTTTCAAATTTAAATCAAATTTGAGTACTCCTATATAAATTCGTTTTAAATTCATTTTAAATCAATTTCCAATTCATTTTCAAATTTAAATCAAAATTGAATATTCCATTATAAATTCGTTTTAAATTCATTTTAAAACGATTTCCATTTCATTTTTCAAATTTAAATCAAAATTGAATATTCCATTATAAATTCGTTTTAAATTCATTTTAAAACGATTTCCATTTCATTTTCAAATTTAAATCAAAGTTTGATATTTCATATCATTATAATATTAAAATGATAATATTTTCAAAATATCAAGATTTGAAATGACTTTCCGATATTCATTATAAAATGAATAAAATCGACAAAATTCCCATTCGTGTTAAATTGGCGTTTAACTACTTAACACGGCTTCACATTTCAATATTTTTTGAAGATTATTTTAAAATATTTGTTAATTCTGAACTGGAATCAGACTCAATCAATTACATATAATTTTAGTTTCATGAATATCATACATCGTGTATACAACAATAATGATAAACAATCATTAAAAATTCAAACAACATCCAGAGTGCATTTTACAATTGTATAAGCATTAAAATAAATAAATAACGCTTATACAGTCTGTCAACCCATCGATTGACATACCACTAATTATTGGGATCAGTGTATGTCAAATATTATCCCAATTCCCGTGTGGGGTTTTCAAACAACAAATACTGTTTATTATTTGTGCAGTTGGGTGATGTGTAAAATTTATCGTCCCAATCAATATCAGATAAATAAGTGTACATAAACAAACCGTCCGGTTTGTAAATGAATATTTATTTTATTTCATGATAATTTATATATACATATTTTATATAAATAATTTTGATATACAACAATATTAATACATGACAATCCAATCACAATCCAAACAAACAATCAACTAGTCTATACAATAAATAGTGTCGGGGGCTTCTAAGCCTCGTCTGCAACCTAGTATATAATAACTGTAAATAATATGAATGTGAGAGAGTTCTCACATTCGTTTCCACTCCACCGTTCTTTTATTTCTGAATTTCTATTCTGTTTGAATTTGAATTTGCCTCTAATTCTAATTTGCTCCATTTTTGTTCTGATCTTCTCCATGTTGTAGATCTCGTCAAGATGAATCCAATACATCTAATTTCATCTAATTCTGTGGTTGTTATAATGAGATATGGTCATTTAAATATCAAATGATTTATTAAATCACTAATGTAACAATTAAACCTTGATTTTCTTTAATCCCATTTTAATCCCTCTTTTGACCCCGTCTTCTTCTTCCAGGTAACAACTTTGAGCCCGTGAACCATTGTCGCCCTCCCCTTATCGAAATTGCACGTCAATATAGGCCATTACCGATCGATCAGAGACTACCACATCAAAACCTCTCGACTCCTCCTTCACTTACGATGGCGCCTCCGGTGGTTCCCCCTAGAGCTTCAAAAACCTGTTCGAACGCACCATCTTTGCAGCCCAAATTCTCCCAGATTATAACACTAAAATCAATCACCACCATATAGATCTAAAGCCCTAAATTTTCTCTTTAATTTTTGTTTAGGGAGCAATTAAAATCAGTTTGCGAATTTGATGATTTTAAGGGATTAAAAATCAAAATTTTTGGCCATCAACGATGGACCTGGCGGCTACTGAACGAGAGGTAAAAATTAGGGTTTTAGAATACCCTTTATACCCTTTTTATATTTATTTTTTTAATATTTAATTCCAAAAATGTTTGTTTATTGATACGAACCCCAAATAAAACCCAATGACTATCGCCCCTAGCCAAATACCCCCATTCCGGACATAATGGAATATGTTTCGTAATCCAATTCTATCGTTTAAATAAGTTTTTCTTTAAATTGAAATATAATTCAATATATATTGAATTTGAACGTGCATTTTAATTTACCGAGGCCATAGACTGACCTAAAAATTCTAGAAAAATAAATCTAGCTATGTGTTAATGATACGGTCCTAACAAAATTAATGTCATCGAATTTGGAGACCGTTTGAAAACCGGTCATTTTTTTGCAAGGCTTACGGGGTTGAGTGGACCCCTACCACTTTATTAAAGAACCAAAGAAAAAAAGAAAATTACAGCACACACAATATTACATAGAAACACGGCTCTTTAGACGCAACAAACACAACATAAGAAGAAAAAAGAAAAAACACAAAACTACAAGAGATTACTAATTATCCCGGGGTCAAAAGTGAAGTTCAAGAGCTTAATACCGTCTCCAATTACCATGCGAACATAGTTGCTAAATATTTCACATGTCATAGCTTTATTACTGTCGAACACAATAGTGTTCCTTTCTCTCCAAACTGAGTACAAAAACTTCTTAAGCACAAAGTTAAGGATTCTTCCTCTCAATCTTCTTCTACTAGTCTGATTCTTTAAGGTTCTCCACTGAATTTTTGCGTTCTGACATGCATCATTCCTCCCCATGTTTGCCATTATTTCATTCTATATTGCAAACAGCCGTGGACATTCAAAAAATAAGTGTTCAATTGTTTCAATATATTCTCTGCAAAAAACACATAACTATTCACACATTACTCCCCGAAGAAGCAGCTTATCTTTTGTAAATAAGGAGTTATTTAAGACTTTCCATAACATAAGATTCTCCCTCGATTGATTGTCCTTCGTCCAAGTTCTCCTTCTCCATTTACAGTTTTGCATGATTGAGTTTCCAGTGATGAAGTTGTAAACATTTTTAATGCGGAAAATACTAACTTGGTCACACCAACTTGTCACTCTCGAGTGCTCTCCATGAATCTTGACAAGGCAAGCTTTAGTCCACAAAGCATTCAGGCTCGCAACAGAAGTCATGGGTACCATGATTGTAACAACCCAAATTTTTATAATATGTTGAAACTAGAAATCAGGGTATAATTAAATTTTAAAATGATAATCATGGGAAACGGGTTGCGCCATTGCGTTCGTCTCGAAATTTTACATGAAATAGAGTACGAGTTTTCGAAAATCGGAGTCCGGATGAAGAAGTTATGGCCTGTAGAAGATTCAGCGGATTTTAGGCAGCACAGGACCAGGCAGGTCGACCTGGGGGTCGACCTGGGGACCGGGTCGACCATGTGGTCGACCCTAGGGTCGACTTACCCCCAGGTCGACCATGTAGTTGACCTCCACCCCCTTAAAGGTCGACCTGATCGGCCTGTTTTGACCCAGAACTCATTTTTGAAGCCTTAGACGTGTTTTGATCGTCCGGATTGATTCTAGGGTTAATCTAAGGGCCTAAACTAGTTGCTACACCTATAAAAACACCCTTAGACCTAACCTAATTCATATCAAATCATTCTTACACTATTATGCTGCTGAACTCCCTCTTGAACCATGGCCTCCGCCCCCAAATTAAAGTACAAACATTCAAACTCAAATCAATTCAAAGAACAAAGCTTCAACAATGATTCAAGACAATAAATCAACAACGCCGCAACATTTTTACAACAAATTCAGTCCCAAATTCACTAGCCATGCTCTGTAAGTTCTAGTTACTTTTAGATTTAAACATTTAATTATAATATGGACATGAAATAAAGTGGAATTGGATCTAAGTATGTTTATCGATTCGGATCTATTTCTGTTGCTTCTTGAACCTTGAGTTTTTGAGACTTGTCTATCTTTATTCTCATGTCAAGTTCATGATCTATTCAGCCTGTTGTAAATCAGTTTTCTCAATTCATGTTGATATTATTATCAAGTTCTAATCTTCATGCCTATGATGATGTTTTTCTCTCTGATCTTATTTTTATGCAAAATTCTATCTTCCCTTATTTATTTTCTTTTGATGAAACTAGGTCAATTTCGGACCTAGGCCTAAACTACGATATGCGTGCGATGGTATACGGGGGAAATATTGAAATATTGCCTAGTGGAATATATGTGTTTGGTGGAATTGATGGCATAAGATGAAAATTGGATATTTGGGTATTACTACCATTAACATGAAATGGAATATTCGGGTATTGTCATTATAATGGTAATCGCAAGAATGGGGGTTAGCGTATATATTTTGACATGGATCTTGATATATGTAATTTGACCTGGATTTTGATATATGTAATTTAGCTAGAACTTGTTATGGGTAAATTAGTATAAACGTGGTATACATGTAATTTTGGGTATAAAACCTGATCTATGTAAATTAAGCATAGCTTTGCAAACATGTAAATCATGGATTTTGACATATGTAAAACTGACATGTAATCTAGAACTTGGGCATATGTTAATTATGTAAAATTTGGAGTTGAAACATATATGATAATTTATGACTTGGTAGAGGTTTAATATGAATGCGCCTAAGTTGGGTTTTTGGATAGTTGGCATGTATTGTAAATAAAAGGCTATAACTTGGCATAACCTTATAGTGAATTATGATAATAATTTGGGAATACGTTTTGGGGCAAAAACGTGAATTATGAACATGATAATTAGCATATAACTGGAAATATGAACATGGTTGAAACATGAACATTTTTATATGTTAAACACATGAACTGATATTGGGGTTATGGATGGAATACGACCATTAATGAACCTTTGACACGAGGGTAGACTCAGTATGTAGTGTAAATCTGGCCGGAACCGCCCGACAAATCCAGTAGCCACAAAGTGTCTGTCTAATGTGAGAGGTCGAAGGTCGAATTGTAGGCGTAACAATTTATGACACGAGGTTAGACTCAGTTTGTGGTGTAAATTTGCCCGGAACCGCCCGTCAAATCCAATGACCACAAAATGCACGGTCTAATGTGAGAGGTCATGATTCGTTCGTCATAATGAATGAATTAAGTAATACTAACCATAAAAAGACGTGGGTATGGTTAGAGGGTTAGGTAGGATGACATGGAAATTTGACATGTAGGTGTGGACCTAACCGGTATGAGTTAAGAACATGTAAATCTTATAAATGTAGGCTCAACCAATATGATATGAATGTGCCGGTTAAATAACGTGGCTAGGCTAATGGCACTTAACCGTTATAACATGACTAGAGGATGGGTTGGGCTAACTTGAATAGGTTGATAACACCCAATTGATATAACCTGATGCGTGGTAGGGCCAAGTAAAACACACGAGGGTAACACTTAACCATTATAATATGACTGGTGGATGGGGTTAAGTTAACATGCACTTAACCAATATAACGTGATGCGTGGTAAGGTTAAGTAACAACAGAGGGTAACACTTAACCGTCACAACATGATAAGTAGGTGAGCTAAGTCAATGTACACTTAACCAATATGACATGACATGCGGTGGGGTTAAGTTAGCACAAGGGAGAACACTTAGCCAATATAACAAGGCTTGCGGTAAGGTTAAGTAACACAAGGAACAACACTTAACCGATATAACATGATGTGTGGTAGGGTTAAGTAAAATAAGAGAAAACACTTAACCAACTTAACGTGATGGACGGAGAGGGTTAAGTACATATCGGGTTGGTGGGTAATATTAGTAAATATAGGCCCACAAACTTAACCATTAATAAGCATGCTTGAATCGGTGGGTTAAGTACATCACAGGAAGGTGGGTAATATCTATATATATAGGCCTGCACACTTAACCAATAGGAAACCCTAGTAACGGGGACCCATTTCAACAGTAACCCAATTAGGTATCATGGTACCCTGAAACTAGGTAGGGTGGGGCACGATTACTGGGCTGATTGTAAGCGGTTGAAGCGATGGCGGTGGGTGCAATAGTGTGGGTTCTAACGAAGTGTGGGCATGCACACACTTCGGAGCAGACTAACAGGGCACTGGGGGCACCAGTAGTATAACCTATGTATTCTAGAATTGCGTCGGGCCACCACCATGGGTCTTGATACACCTCATGGTGGGACCAGCATAGGTATCTACAATCATTGGGGACCGTATGACACACATAGGTAGCATAATCCCTAGGTTGGACCTAGGTGGCATAAACCCTAAATCCGAGAAGTGTTCAATAGGTAGCATAATCCCTAGGTTGGACCTAGGTGGCACAAATCCTGGTTGAATCTAGGAAGCGCTCGATAGAAAACCCTAGATTAGATCTAGGTTATAAATAATAGATGTATACGTGAAAGCAACCTTAATTTCGGGGATTGGGATCACGTTATGATTTTATCATTTTATATAGATTACTAGTTGGGACACGAGTTAGGTGGTGCAGAGCAAATAGATATCATTTTAAATGGTGAAGCAGAGAAATCTTGCGATGCTTGATAGAAATCTTGCAAAACTATACTTAGTTCATCTTGAATGGGAACCTTGAAATGTTATACATGACAGGAATCCTATGATGTTATTCTTAGTTATCGTGCCTGTAGCTTATCTTGTCATCATGCTTATGTTTACTTTCAGTTTATTCATGCCATGTTATCTTTACCTGTTTTTATGCTGAAAGTCACTAGGACTTACTCAGTCTTTATGACTGACCCGTTTTGTTTTGCCTCTTTTTCTTTCATTTCCCCCCAGGTTCGCAAGGTGGGAATATAGCTTAGTTTGGATCTTACCAAGCTCCAAGGCTCTTTCATGAACTGATTGGATTTCTCTTGGCTATGGCTTGCTTTGCTTTAATGGGGAGTACTACAATTTATTTTTATGCTTCTTTGTTTTTGAGCAAGACAGATATTTTAGCTATGTAATTGGGTATTGGAAGTTGATGGGCTTTTATTTTAAACAATTATATTTAATAAATGATTTGAAGTACTTTTACTTTACTTTCCGCTGTTTTATATATGTCTGTCTTGTAATATTTCTGTTCCAGTACCCATAATGCTCCATTGAAGTTAAGGCATTCCCTTTTTGAGTGACCTTTATGGATGTGGGGTGTTACATTAGGTATCAGAGCAGAAGGTTACCAGACTGGGCAAAAGCTTTTAAAAACCTTCTGAAATTATTTTCAAAACGTTTACAAAGAAGCATTTTTCTAAGAAAAGTTTTGTTTACGAATGGCATATTCCCCAAAGCCATATGCACTATCTTTTGATTCTCTTCTTGAGTCTCTTCTCTCTTTCTTTTTCACCATAGTTTGTAGGCATGCTACACATGTCGGAGGGCAAAGTAGTGTCCAACCTCCATCTGTAGCCATAGTAGTTTTACTTGCGACTAATCTTATTTCAAGCTTTGTAGGGTTGCCGTGCGATGGAAGTAGCTTTTGAGAAACTTTTCAACAAGCCATACAAGGATAGTAGGAACGAGGATAAAGAACACAAGTGTAAGGATGAGAAACTGGTTGATGTGGCTTAATCCACGAAGAGGAAAAAAGTGAAAGGAAAGAGGCCAAGTGGAAGAATAATAAAAACCCATGACAAGAGAGAATAACTTTAGTATGGTAAAAAGGGGCATGTAATTAAGTATTATAGGACAAGGGCAAAGAACAAAATCGTCAAGAGGGCAATTGTATGCTCTCACTACTAGCGTACCTAAGAGAGGTAGTAACGTTTCTGTTAAAGGCTTAGCTTTTCTTTTCTATCATCCAGTTAGATCTTTGTTTTTGTACATCGCATCCTTTTAATTTTGCTTCGATAGTTGAGTCTCTGCACCATAGTACTAGCGTAGTAAAGGATCCCATTTTATTCTCAAATCCTGTTAGGGAATCGGCTCATTTATTCATGACTTGTTTGGATTTGAGAATGTCTATGCTAAGTGTTGAGTTTAGAAGTAGTGCTTATGTTTTTTTTGGGTTATGGGTTGATTCTAGGGATGGAGTGGTTATCCAATAATGGTGCCATTCTTGAGTATGAAAACAGGGTAGTTAGATTCTTGACTTGCCTTGGTAATGCCCTCGAAGTCTAGTGTAACCCTTAGGGTTCTGCCATGCTTAGTTACCTAGAATCCCTTGATACATTTATTGATCCTCTCGAGTAGTGTTCGCCACTAAGGCGAATGGTTCATTTCGCTTATGCATGAGTCATAGAAAATCACCTTAGTAAGTACATTTGGAAACATGGTTGGCATTTGTTTGTTTTCAAGATATAGTTCTTCTGCGTGGAATACCTTATAATAAGTAAACGAGATCCAGGATTCACTAGTGAATTTTGGAGAGCTTGCATGAAACCATGAGTATGCAGTTATGTTTGGGCCGAGTATACTAGAAAAAGAATAAGTGAAAGTGGAACGAGAGGCGACAATGAAATGAGTTCCAACACATATTTTGGAAATAGGAATTAAGAAGCTACGAAATTTAGAAGCTAAAGACAGCCAAAGCACAATGGAGTTAAGCTCAAGGAAATGCGACTTAGAAGATTGAAGACTAGACACGCGCATCATATCTCTTCTTAAGAGTATATCCTTGATCCCTCTTTTCCTGTAGAGCTTACCTATATGTTATCTTTTAAGTATAACCTCTCGGTTCTATTCCCTATCCTATTTCTGTTGCAAACTTCATAGTGAGTATGACTCATCTGTTAGTAATACATGTTGGGGCTTGAGGGTGTCCGTTGGGTTGACTAAACTTTTTGGGTTTTATAGGATATGGGTTGGTCTTAGGAAGGGATTTCTTGTGACCAAAAAGGAGTCCATCATGCTTAGTTTCCTAGAAACATATATATTGGTTGGTTAATTCTTTGGGTGTCAGCCTGATGTTGATTTCGATCTTCGGGGCTGGTGCTTAGGGAGTTCTTCTCCAAATCAGTATATATGTGACATAGATTTCCAGTTTTGACATTGCCTAATGGGCACATGGTTTTTACTTGCTTCTATCGTTGACTATACCTTTAGGTAGGAACAAGTGGGTGTAAACATGTGTTTGAGACATGTTATGATTGATGGTTGCAAGTGATTGCAAGTGGCTGCTAGTGGTTGCAAGTGATTGCATAACACACATTAGGCAGTAGATCGGCTCAGACACATTTCCATATTGCATATGCATGAGTGTTTATACTTGTTTATGGATGAAATTGGATGTGTTATCATATGGATGATGCATATGGATGGATGTTTGTGTACACATATAGTGTTTATGTGACTAGGACTATTTGCATACATGTTGGACTCATTGCACTAAACATATTTTGCATTAAGAAGATCAATCAGGCCTGATCATTTGCATTAGATAAAGAACATATACACACACTTTCTGCATATGTTCATACAGCATTAGAAATCTCTTAAGGACAATGGATGCCTGTGATTGATGATTGAGAAGATGGATGATTGGATGGTAGGACACATTCTTCTTAACTTGAAGATTTCGGGGACGAAATCCTTTAAGGAGGGGAGAATGTAACAACCAGAATTTTTATAACATGTTGAAACTAGAAATCAGGGTATAATTAAATTTTAAAATGAGAATCATGGAAAACGGGTTGCGCCATTGCGTTCTCAAAATTTTACATGAAATAGAGTCCGAGTTTTCGAAAATCGGAGTCCGGATGAAGAAGTTATGGCTTGTAGAAAATTCAGCGGATTTTAGGCAGCACAGGACCAAGCAGGTCGACCTGGGGGTCGACCTGGGGACCAGGTCGACCATGTGATCGACCCTGCCTACCCTCCAGGTCGACCATGTAGTCGACCTCCCCCCCTTACAGGTCGACCTGGTCGACCTGTTTTGACCCAGAACTCATTTTTGAAGCCTTAGACATGTTTTGATGGTCCGGATTGATTCTAGGGTTAATCTAAGGGCCTAAACTAGTTGCTACACATATAAAAACACCCTTAGACCTAACATAATTCATATCAAATCATTCTTACGCTATTATGCTGCTGAACGTCCGCTTGAACCATGGCCACCGCCCCAAAATTAAAGTACAAACATTCAAACTCAAATCAATTCGAACAACAAAGCTTCAACAATGATTCAAGACAATAAATCAACAACGCCGCAACATTTTTACAACAAATTCAGTTCCTAATTCACTAGCCATGCTCTGTAAGTGCTAGTTACTTTTAGATTTAAACATTTAATTATAATATGGACATGAAATAAAGTGGAATTGGATCTAAGTATGTTTATCGATTCAGATCTATTTCTGTTGCTTCTTGAATCTTGAGTTTTTGAGACTTGTCTATCTTTATTCTCATGTCAAGTTCATGATCTATTCAGCCTGTTGTAAATAAGTTTTCTCAATTCATGTTGATATTATTATCAAGTTGTAATCTTCATGCCTATGATGATGTTTTTCTCTCTGATATTATTTTTATGCAAAATTCTATCTTCCCTTATTTATTTTCTTTCGATGAACCTAGGTCAATTTCAGACCTAGGATGTAACACCCCGTATTTTCTATGATCGTATAAGTAACAAATCAGAGAATAATTAAATTTTAAAATAAGAATCAAGGGAAAAAGGTTGCACCATTGCGTTCGTCTCGAAATTCTGCTTGGAAATGAGTCCGAGTTTTCGAGAAACAGAGTCCGTATGAGGGAGATATGGCCCTCCGAAGTTTCAGAACATTTCAGAATCGAAAGCAGCTCGAAAATTCGTATTCAAATTCGAATTCAAATCCAGAAGCGAGCTGGGCAGGAAATTTCCCGCCCAGGACCCAGGTCGACTGGGTGGTCGACTGGGTAGTCGACCCACCCCTGACCAGGTCGACTGGGTAGTCGACCTCCCCCAGACCAGGTCGACCATAGTGTCGACCTGGGGGTCGACCTGCTCCCAAAACCCACTTTCTAAACTTGATGCATTCTGATGTATTTAGACTCGTTTTCTGTCTAGATTCGTCCACCTAATCCTATATAAACTCACCCTAGCCTCATTCTCTCCACACAATTTCATTCTGTCTATATTCTGCCTCTGTTCTAATTAAAAATAAAAATGGCGTCGCTACCCTATTGGAATCAAAACTTGGACTGATGCATCTTCTTCCAACCTGAATAGAATTAAAAGCTAAATCAAATCCCAAATCAAAGTCTAGAGCTACGACAACAATTAAAGAAGAGTAATTCAGCCTTTCTGCATCAACACTAGTTTATTATCCTTTCTTAAAACCACGAAAGGCAAGTACAGTTATTTTCCGCTATAAACTTTAATTATGATTGTGGCATGATTGTAAATCTGAATTTGAGGTTGTGTATATTCTGTTCTGATCTATTTTATTCTGTATCTCTTTCTTCCTTCTGTTCTATAGCCAGGCTACCACAAGCCTGCACCAAATCTCATAAGAGATTAACGCACAAACGCTAAACTTTAGGACAAATAATGAATGATGGCATAATTGGACTTGGCTAATCTGTGACTAAAAGGACATATGTTGTAAACTTGATTTAGACCTATGCATATTCTGTGAATTGGAAGAAGAGGAACAATTGTATGTTAACATTTGACTTGGGACATTTATAATGACCCAGAAAATCTGAACCAATTTAAAAATTTTAAATTGGCTAAAATAATCGATTTTAAATATTAAAAATAAATATTTTAGCTAATGGCAATGGAAAGTGATTTTGAATCGACAATTGAAAACGAATATAATTAATTATAATTATAAACAAGGCCTGAAATGGCGCTGCAGTTTCAAAAATTGAATTCAAAATTTGTCGGACTGTACCGGGTGCAAAACAAAACGGATTTTAGCGAAACCAAAAATATTTAAATCTGTTAGTGAATACCTTTCTAACGAATCTGAAAAATCGAATTTTCATAACGAAAAGCAAAAGTTATGGCCAAATGAATTTTCAGAAAGGTCGCTATGGAACTTATATAGCCCGTGAAATTGGCCATTTTGCATACGACCTCGGAATTCGACGAAACCAGTTTTGTTGGATCCGGGATGTAAAGTTATTTCTAGGTTTCAAATTTCATAATTTTTGAAGCTAGTATGTGAGCGTGGCAAAGGAAAACGTGTTTTGGCCAATTACAGTTAAATTGGATCGACCAGAAATGGGCCTTTTTGCAAACGGTCTCAGAATTCGACGAAACTAGTTTTGTTGGGACCGTATCGTCAAAACATAGCTATATTTATTTTTCTGGAATTTTTCGATTCAGTTTGTGGCCCTGGCAAATTGAAATGTACGTTCAAATTAAATATTGAATGTTTTATATTTTAATTTGAAGGAAAACTGACTGAAACCTTCGAATGGGCCTTCGAAACATATCTCATTGTGTTCGAAATGGGGGTAAAACGCTAAGGACGACAGTTGTTGGGCTTGGATTGGTGTCCGTGTGTGACGAGGGGTATTTTCGGATTTTTAAAACTTTATAAAAAAAAATTACATTGGTCCACGTCAGAACGCCCCCCTGCTTTTCTCTCTCCCCGACTCGAACGAACGACGGAAATTGGCCGTCGCCTTCTCTCCTCCTTTTCTTTTGACCCGCTCAATGAAATCCAACGCCACACTTAAGGTTTTTGTAGTGCTTCTCATGATCTTCAAATCCATATAAGTGTTGGATTTTTTCGTGGCCTGTAGGAGGAGAACAATCCTCAAGAAGTTCGGCCGTTCGCACCTAGATTCCGCTGCCTGGGGACCACCGAGTTCGACCCCCTCCCTGGCGCACGTGCGCCTCTCCTAGCCCGACAAGGTGGCGCAGCCGATCGAAGCAACAATCAACGGATTTGAAGAAAATTCAAAACCTAGTTTTGAAGAATTCAGAGAGGTATCGGCTTGTTTTATTTTCAACTGTTTTAACACCTTTAAACCGTTGCAAAATTTGAAAAATCATATCTCTTTCGTTCGTTAACGAAATTCGATGAAACAGGAAACATCGTGACCGTGTGGACGTCTTCTACATTTTAGAAGAGACCGCGTATTTTTCTGAGCCTTCTGCTATTTTTGGTGGAGTGGAACCCAATGTGAGATTTCTAATTTATAAACGATATGGAAAACGACGATATTTAAATTATATAGTCGATGTATGAGTTATATAAGCGTTGTACACCTCCCGTATAAGCGTTGTATAAGTTGTACGTTCGATGTATAAGTTATATATGCATTGTAAAAATTATATATGTGTTGAAATAGAAGGGAATTACTATATATATATATATATATATATATATATATATATATATACGCCCCTCGTCCACAAAACATGGACGATATTTATTGATTGTGATTGGTGTGGAAATTGATTGATAGCGAATGGTTGTTTGGGATTGTTTGTGGTTGATATTGATTGATTGTGGTTGAAAAATACCCATTTGTGGTTGAGAAATATTTGGTTGAAACCACATAGGATTAGTTTGTGGAAATGAAATAAATATATACATGCTGCCTGCGTGCGAACTAGATGCATGATCCCCATTGTCAAAAACCGCGAGGTTTTAAGGTAGAGCGAGGAGCCGTACTAGGGACGGTCCCGGTTATAACTACCCTGCCGTTATGCTGCCGAAATTTTGAATAATATTCATGTGTTTGAATTATTTTCATTTGCTGAAACTATATTTATTCATTGAATAGAAAACCTTCATGTGTTGAATTGATAATCATTCGTTGATTAGAAATTCATGTGTTGAATGGTATTCGTGTTCTAAATATAAAAATCACATTTTTATCTATATATAGAAACTATAGAAAACCTTCATGTGTTGAATCGATATTCATTCGTTGAATTGAAATTCATGTGTTGAATGGTATTCATATTTTGAAATAAATTGTTTCATAATAAAAATCACCTTTTATCAACTATATGGACTATGTAAATTAATCTTTTTAAAAGAAATCGTTTTATAATAAAAATCCTATTTTTATCACCTATATAAACTATATAAAATAATAGTGTTTTGAAATGAATTGTTTTACAATAAAAAATCACATTTTTATTATACACATGATTTGTTGAAATGTGAAGTGTTAAAAATAGCAACTCGTCCAAATAAATATGCATGAGTCGAAATATTCATTAATTAGCTAATGATATGATTTTTGCCTATGCATGCAACATTAGAATGAATGGTGTTTTTAAACCAAATGGAATCAAATATGAAGTTGAATGGAAAATGATAAGTGATTAGAACAGTATATCTGTACATGCATATTTATTTGAACAGGTTATAGCAAAGGGGCTAGAGAAGAGGAATAAAATTTTGTGCCCGACAAATAGGTACACATTTACTGTTTTGTTTGGGTGATGATTTTATGAGCCTGTTGGCTAGCCGCTTGGCTTTTTCTTTTTCTTTTTGACATGAGACGCCCGTGTGGCTATTTGGGAATTTCCCCAGCCCCTCCCGTACAAAGAATGTTATGGCGAAATTTTCCAAAATTTAAAGGCGTTAGTGAAAATTTGAAGTGAAAACGATATTGAAATAGTTGAATGAACTATATTTATATAAATATAAATAAAATTAAAACGAAATGTGGCCGTGCAGTTCGTGTTTCGAAACCGTGATTTCAAACAACTAGTGCGGGAAATCCGACCATTGGATTTTCCCGAAACCACAGCCTTTGGGTTCGCCTTGGAAAAATCTTTCCAACAGCACCAACTTTGTAAAAATCCAACAGTTGAATTGTCTGGAATGTTTAATTCAAATCTGAAGAAAAACAGTGCCAGAAACGATTATATATATATATGTATATATAAATATAAATTTATTTAATCGAATAACGACGCTGCAGTTCGTATATTGAAATCGAAACTTCAAACGATTGTACTAGGAGATCCGACCGTCGGATTTTCCCGAAACTGGAACCGTTGGATTCGTTTTGAAAGGATCTTTCTAATGATGTAAATTTTGTGAAAATCCAACGGTTAGATTTTCAGATATGTGTAAATTAAATCTAAAGAAAAACAGCGCCACGGCCGCGTTATGGCCCGAAGCGTCTTTTTGAATAAATTGGCTATTTTAAAATAAATAAAAATAGCGATAAATCGTTATAAAATATTATAAACAATATGGATGTGATTTAGAAACTAACTGAAGGTTGGCTAAGTCGAATGGCTTCCTGGGTATTGATCTGATGCTGGTTTCGGCCTTCGGGGTTAATATTTGGGAAATCGTTCTCTTACTGATTGACGGTTAGTGTTTAATGAATTGAAATGATGCGTGTATATGCTAGTGTTGCACTTGTTGATTATATACGCGAGTTGCTCAGAAAGACCGGGTTTTTCCCATTCTGAATAACTGAATCGACGATAATAAATCGAAGATGAAGACGATGGTAGAAGACCGGAGATCTTCACCTCGTTTGGATGGTAACCGTGGTCCTGATTGGGAGGCATCCCAAAATATGGATAATGAGTGGTGATCGTCTAGACGTACGTGGTGATCGATGGGTTTGCGAGGTATTTAGTGCCTCCGGTTTCGTTCAGACCCAGAACGGACTTGTAAATGGACTGTGTGTCTGACATTGGATTTTATTCTGTGTTGATTGATCTCTATTAAATATACATCTGTTTGGCGGCCGAGAATTTATTCTTTTGCTTAACGCCCTTTTATGAAACACACGAGCTCAGAGGTTGTATATCGATGGACATCAGTCGCATGGCATGAATTGCCTATGTGGCATGCTAAGATGCAGTGATCAGGGCTTCTGTTGAAAAGCAAAGTCTTGTGGTGATGATCAAAGCACCACCGGTGTGGCGTAGCTTTGTGTATAACGTAAAATCGCGAGCCTCACACCCCGGTATGAACCAGAAATGGGAGAGGACATCAGGGAGGGCCTGCGTTTCTTCCTAGATAGGGTGGTGTCAGTGACCTACCAGCCCTGACATTTATATACTTTTCACCTGTGTGATTGTTGCTGTTGCGAGGCGCCTCGGTTTGATCGGACGATCCGGGTCCGATGGAGTCATTCGTTGGCTCGTTAACGCCCCAAAGGGCGGAGAGACGTAGTGTTCAGGCATAATAATCCACATCGGTGGACCGGCCCTGACGATCCAAGGCTTGCCTGCGCGCTTGCCTGAGACTCGGGCTAGGCAGTCTCGAATTCGGTAAGGACTATCTTTTTCCTTGGTTTATGATGGAAATCCAATTTCCAAATACGACATCATGCGGTTTTGATTGTATATATATATGGCGACATGATATATGGTACCCATGCCGTCTATGATTGATAGTTATGATTGAAATTGTTTTTGAAACATATAAACACTAGTCAAAATATCAAATGCTTTTGTTTTATTCGTATCAATCATATTTTGGCCATTATAAGGTAAAACTCTATCCTCCTGTTTGCGTTGCATTGTGTGATGGGAACTGAGTCTTATAATGGCTTCATTTTTATAAAAAGCATAGCGATGTTTAAAAGAAAGATTTGTTTTAAAGCACTGGCAATCCAATGGAGTGAACCCGTTCCACGAAAGTGGCGTGGTCCTGTGATTAGCCATATTATAAATGTGTTGAATAGATTTCTCATACCAGTCCCATGACTGACTCGTAGTTTGTTTCACTTTCAAACTCGGGTGCCCCTTTTTCTACACCGGCAGCCTTGTATTCAGGTTTAGCTGGTTCTCTCTGGATACCTGGAGCTGAAGATGGATTCTATCATTTATCTCTTTTTATGCTGTTTAGCTCCTATTGTACATTATGTTTGTTTTCCGCTGTAGACATATATGTATAGTTGAACTGTAACTGTACTAAGTATGATCCTGTATACTGTGTAACTCTGATGATTACTTTTATCCAGTATATTCTATTGTTCATTATCTGGTGTATTTATTTATTTCTGTTCTGCTATTATCCGTTTCTGTGTTATATTCCACGGATTACCCTTGCCACCGCCAGTACGGGGTTTGGGGTCGTCTCAACATTCGACATAACGCATATTTTGAATTAAGATCTGTTATAATTTAAAGTTCTAGATTGTTGGGCATAATGTTTGTATAACAATTCATGACTTGAGATAAAAAGAGAATACGATTTAGGTGAAGATCTGTATTAAGATTTGATAATTACTAAATGTAAATAGCACCTAAGTGGGAGATTTTTGAGTATATGACATGCATTGAAATCGATGGCTATATTTGGTATAATTTATATGTGAATCTTTTGTACTAGGCAAGTTTAACAAAATTTGGGGACACGTGTTATATGGTAAATTATGACCATAATCTGTGCCATGTAAATTCAATGCAAGCTTGGGGTAAATGATCATATTGTGAATCATGACGACTATTTAGGCATGCAAACTTAGGCCAAATTTACAATTAGGCAAGATATTTCTATGAAAATTTAAGGAATGATTAAATCTGTTATATTGCCTAATCTGCTAGTTCTGTTATATTGCCTAATCTGCTAGTTCTGTTATATTGCCCAATCTGCTAGTTCTGTTATATTGCCCAATCTGCTAGTTCTGTTATATTGCCTAATCTGCTAGTTCTGTTAAATTGCCCAATCTACTAGTTCTGTTATATTGCCTAATCTGTTAGTTCTGTTATATTGCCTAATCTGCTAAATCCGTTATCTGCTAAATCTGTTGAATCGCTTAAACTGCTAGATCTGCTACATGTTGAATTGTCTGATCTGTTGAAACTAGATAACGGTAATCTGAGTATGGAAATCCGTAGGCTCGACCTAAGGTTTGGTAGAACATGGAAATTTGATTAATCCGTTATATCCCATGAAGAAGTTTAATCTATTAAATAAACAAAATTAGTCTGATACCTGAAAAATCTGTATTGGAATGAATTGACTATGACACGAGGTTAGACTCTGTTTGCGGTAGAAGCCTTCCCGGAACCAACCGGCTTAACCAGCGACCGCAAACTGTCAGTCTAATGTGAGAGGTCGTAGACATAACTAAAATATGCTCAGACATGAGATTAGATCTGGCTTGTGGCAGAAGTCTGCCCGGAACCGCCCGGCATATCCAGCGGCCACAAGCTACCGACCTAATGTGGGAGGTCTGTGCATTAATATTTAATTAATGCAAATCTGAGATAAATATGATGTCTAAAACGTGTTGGGTGGATAGGGTTAAACCAATTGGACTAACGAATTGAACAGACCCGTTTCGTGAATCTGTAGGCCCAATTACAAAGTTAGACAAATCTATAAATCTGTTAAATCCGTATATCCGAGCCGTCAGTGTGAAAAATTGTCTGATCTGTGAACTAGTTGATCTGAACTCTGTATGTCTGAACTTGTAAACAAGTTAATCTGAAATCTGTTAGTCTGGGGGATACATGGTTAGGAGGGGAATTTTATGTGTCATCTGTTGTTTGAGACCCATATTGGTCAGTAACCCTTTCTGATATCAAAACTTTGACCCAACAGTAGGTAGGGTCCGGGCACACTTACTGAACTAATTATAAGTGGTTCATTCTGATAATGGCGAAGGGTGCTGATGGTGCGTTCCAACCGGGTCATGTGCGTGCATGGATCCTGGTCTACCTCTGAGGATGTAAGACGCCGTGACATCTGTAAATAGGCCTGTGCCAATTGGTTGTCACTTTAGGGAGTGATACACCCTATTGTGGAGCCGACACAGGGTATTTATGTATTAGGGAGCCGATCGCTTGGGGTAGGGTTTTAGGGTACACTTAGTTCTGTCTGTTTCTGTTGGTACTGTCTGTTACTGTGGGGTGGCAACACCTGTTTGCGAGGTACCGTTTGTTCGGGAGGTAAAGGTCCATTTACTAGTGTACACCTAATTCTACATTCTGTTTCCGTAAGGATTAATCTATTTCTGTTTCTGTCTGTTTCTGTTCGTGTGGTAAAGGCCCATTATTAACATTCTGTTTCTGTCTGTTTCTGTTCGGGTGGTAAAGGCCCATTATTAGCATTCTGTTTTTATCTGTTTCTGTTCGGGTGGTAAAGGCCCATTATTAGCGTTCTGTTTCTGTGGAAATTATTCTGTTCCTGTTTCTGCTTCAGTTTAGACATTAGGGTGACACCTAATCCTGTTATACTAGTATTAGTGCAGAAAAATGAAAAGTAATATTATTCTGTTTCTTCTGTTTAACCTAAGTACATCTGCTGCTCCTGTTACTGTTATCTCTCATCTAGTTTTATTTGCATGCCATGATTATTATTATCTATTCATATGCTGAAAGTCACTGGACTTGCCAGACTTTATGTCTAACCTTGCTTGTTTTCGCCCCTTTTCTTCCTCCCCCCAAGGTTTTCCAAGGAGGGAATACTTTAGCTTGATCCAGATTTCTTCTGCTTGAAGTACTTATAGTGCTTAAAGTATGGCTTGACTCTTTGTGACAGCTTCTGTGGGGATTATGACTTTAACGTTTTGTACTCTGATGATTTTCTGAACAAGACTGATATTTATGTACTTGAGTTTTTTTGGTAAAGATGTAACCAAACTGATTTTCTGTTTTCCGCTGTAATAAAGATATAATTTCTCAAGTATTGTTTATCTGTCTTGTAAATTTCTGTTCTATCTACTAAAACGCTCCACCAAAGTTAAAGCATTCCCTTTGTGAGTGACCTTAATGGAGGTGGGGTATTACACTTGGTATCAGAGCTGAAGGTTACCAGATTGGGTAAAGTTTTTGAAAACCATTTTCAAAAAGGTTTTAAAAGAAGTATTTTCAAAAATAAAGTTTATTTTGAAAAACATAATCTCCAAAAGGCCATATATCTATCTTTTCCGTTCTCCGTTTTAAATCCTTTTTCTTTCATTCCAGCATGTCTGGGAATCTTAACTTTCCAGAGGGCGTGCCAATACGTGGCTGGTTCAGGAGGTACTTAGAGGCTAGGGCCAACGATGCAGGCCCAGTAGATATTCCTCCTCCAGTTGCAGCGATTCCTCCTCCTCCGCCCCTTCCTCGTGCAATTGCTTTTTCAAAGATCTGTAAAGATTTTAGGGCCATGGGTGGAAAGGATTTCAAGGGAACTGAATCATTCGTAGAAGCAAGGAACTGGCTTAAAGAAACTGAGGATCTGTTCATTATTTTCGAGGTGGACGATAGGCAGAAGGTACAATTGGCGGTATGGTTGCTTAAGGACGAAGCTTCCTATTGTGGGAAGTCACTAACGCCGAAAGACAGGCTGAAACATGGATGGATTTCAGAACAAGGTTTGAGACGAAATTCCTCTCGCAAGCTGAACGAAGTCTACAACTGGAAAAGTTCTTATCTCTTAAGCAAGGAAGTATGATGGTCAGAGAATACGTCAATCAGTTCAACAAACTGGCCAGGTTCGGGCTAGACTTAGTCAACACCTAGCATAAAAAGGCTCTCCGCTTTGTTAAAGGATTGAACGAGCCACTGCACAGCCTAGCCATGACCCATGTATCCATGGGAGCGAATTACGAGAGACTGGTGGACATGGCACTACTGCACGAGGAAGACAACGACAAGAAAGAGGTAAAGAAGGAAGAACCACAGAACAAGAAAGCATGGCCCAAAAAGGAAAAACAAAAGAAGGATGAAAAGTCTCAAGATAAGAAGGAGAAAAAGTTCTTTACTTCTGGAAGCTTGACTCATCTGAACAAGGATTGCAGAAAAAGAAAGGGTACTTGCTTCAACTGTGGTGAGATGGGACACTTCACTAGGGACTGTCCGAAGAAACGAGGGCAAGGGCAGAGGGCAGGACCAACTTCTGGAAGGCAGGCGAACACTCTCGAGGCTAGTGGATAGGATAGAGATAGGAAAACTTTATGTAGGAGGTTTAATTTCTTTATCTGATTTTTGGGTTAAAACTCTTTTCTGATTCTGGCATTTCGATTCTGTAATTGATACTCTGCACTTGAATACTAGTATTGTTTCCGATTCCGCTGTAGACTCAGACCCATAAGGGTTATGACTCATCTAAGCATGGTAAGTTGGGTATCTGTGCTGAGCGTTAAATTGACTACGACGCATACATTCTGTGTTTTTATCATGCTTAGTTTCCTAAGAATCATTTAGTAATCTGATATGTACCGGTAATCTGTTAATATCTGAATATTTCTGATAAGGTTGAGATTTCCAGTTTTGACATTATCTATAGAGGGTAATCCTCTGGGTGTCAATCCGATGTTGATTTCGGTATTCGGGGTTGATACTTAGGGGAGTTTGTCTCTCAACCAAGGTTTAATGGAAACCAAGTTTTGTTTTATCTGTACTCGCTTCCATCACACGATTGTATCCTATCAATCGAGTCTTCGACCTATAAATAGGAATCCTATGGATGTAAACATGTGTTTGAGACATGTTATGTTTGATGGTTGCAAGTGGTTGCATATACACACACTAGGCACTAGATCGGCTCGAAAACACTCTCTTACTGCATATGGATGTGTGAGCATTTTCAATTTCTGTGGATGCAAAATGATTGACTCATCACATGGATGTTGCATATGAATGAATGGTTGTCACTCATATAAGAATGATATGCATCAAATAAGAAAGTTGCATACATGTTGGACTCATAGCAATAACATAATTCGCATTAAGGAGGCCAACTGAATCAGTGGACCAGCTGATCTTTGCATTAGAAAAAGAACATATACACACACTTTTGCATATGTTCATACAACATTAGAAGTTTTCTAAGGACAATGGATGCTTACGGATGATGGTTGAGTAGATGGATGACTGGATGGTAGGACACATTCTTCCAAACTTGAAGATTTCAGGGACGAAATCCTTTAAGGAGGGGAGAATGTAACACCCCGTATTTTCTATGATCATATAAGTAACAAATCAGAGAATAATTACATTTTAAAAGAAGAATCAAGGGAAACGGGTTGTGCCATTGCGTTCGTCTCGAAATTCTTCTTGGAAACGAGTCTGAGTTTTCAAGAAACGGAGTCCATATGAGGGAGATATGGCCCTCCGAAGTTTCAGAAAATTTCAGAATCGAAAACAGCTCGAAATTTCGAATTCAAACCCAGAAGCGGACTGGGCAGGAAATTTCCCGCCCAGGACCCAGGTCGACTGGGTGGTCGACTGGGTAGTCGACCTACCCCTGACCAGGTCGACTGGGTAGTCGACCTCCCCAGACCAGGTGGACCATAGTGTCGACCTGGGGGTCGACCTGCTCCCGAAACCCACTTTCTAAAACTGATGCATTCTGATGTATTTAGACTCTTTTATGTCTAGATTCGTCTGCCTAATCCTATATAAACTCACCCCTAGCCTCCTTCTCTCCACACCATTTCATTCTGTCTATATTCTGCCTCTGTTCTAATTAAAAATAAAAATGGCGTCGCAACCCTGCTGGAATCAAAACTTGGACTGATGCATCTTCTTCCAACCTGAATAGAATTAAAAGCTAAATCAAATCCCAAATCAAAGTCTAGAGCTACGACAACAATTAAAGAAGAGTAATTCAGCCTTTCTGCATCAACACTAGTTTATTATTCTTTATTAAAACCATGAAAGGCAAGTACAGTTATTTTCCGCTATAAACTTTAATTATGATTATGGCATGATTGTAAATCTGAATTTGAGGTTGTGTAGGTTCTGTTCTGATCTATTTTATTCTATATCTCTTTCTTCCTTCTGTTCTATAGCCAGGCTACCACGAGCCTGCGCCAAATCTCATAAGAGATTAACGCACAAACGCTAAACTTTGGGACAAATAATGAACGATGGCATAATTGGACATGGCTAATCAGTGACTAAAAGGACATATGTTGTAAACTAGATTTAGACCTATGCATATTCTGTGAATCGGAAGAAGAGGAACCATTGTATGTTAACGTGTGACTTGGGACATTGGACATAACGCATATTTTGAATTAAGATCTGTTATAATTTAAAGTTCTAGATTGTTGGGCATATTGTTTGTATAACAATTCATGACTTGAAATAAATAGAGAATATGATTTAGGTGAAGATCTATATTAAGATTTGATAATTACTAAATGTAAATAACACCTAAGTGGGAGATTTTTAAATATATGACATGCATTGAAATCGATGGCTATATTTGATATAATTTATATGTGAATCTTTTGTACTAGGCAAGTTTAACTAAATTTGGGGACACGTGTTATATGGTAAATTATGACCATAATCTGTGCCATGTAAATTCAATGCAAGCTTGGGGTAAATGATCATATTGTGAATCATGGCGACTATTTAGGCATGCAAACTTAGGCCAAATTTACAATTAGGCAATATATGTCTATGAAACTTTAAGGAATGATTAAATCTGTTATATTGCCTAATCTGCTAGTTCTGTTATATTGCCTAATCTGCTAGTTCTGTTATATTGCCCAATCTGCTAGTTCTGTTATATTGCCCAATCTGCTAGTTCTGTTATATAGCCTAATCTGCTAGTTCTGTTAAATTGCCCAATCTACTAGTTCTATTATATTGCCTAATCTGCTAGTTCTGTTATATTGCACAATCTGCTTAATCCGTTATCTGCTAAATCTGTTGAATCGCTTAAACTTCTAGATCTGCTACATGTTGAATTGTCTGATCTGTTGAAACTAGATAATGGTAATCTGAGTATGGAAATCCGTAGGCTCGACCTAAGATTTGGTAGAACATGGAAATTTGATTAATCCGTTATATCCCATGAAGAAGTTTAATCTGTTAAATAAACAGAATTAGTCTGATACCTGAAAAATCTGTATTGGAATGAATTGGCTATGACACAAGGTTAGACTCTGTTTGCGGTAGAAGCCTGCCCGGAACCAACCGGCTTAACCAGCGACCGCAAACTGTCAGTCTAATGTGAGAGGTCATAGGCATAACTAAAATATGCTCAAACACGAGGTTAGGTCTGGCTTGTGGCAGAAGTCTGCCCGGAACCGCCCGGCATATCCATCGGCCACAAGCTACCGACCTAATGTGGGAGGTTTGTGCATTAATATTTAATTAATGCAAATCTGAGATAAATATGATGTCTAAAACGTGTTGGGTGGATAGGGTTAAACAAATTGGACTAACGAATTGAACAGACCCGTTTCGTGAATCTGTAGGCCCAATTACAAAGTTAGACAAATTTGTAAATCTGTTAAATCCGTATATCCGATCCGTTAGTCTGAAAAATTGTCTGATCTGTGAACTAGTTGATCTGAACTCTGTATGTCTGAACTTGTAAACAAGTTAATCTGAAATCTGTTAGTCTGGGGAATACAAGGTTAGGAGGGGAATTTCTGGTGTCATCTGTTGTTTGGGACCCATATTAGTCAGTAACCCTTTCTGGTATCAAAACTTTCACCCAACAGTAGGTAGGGTCTGGGCAAGCTTACTGAACTAATTATAAGTTGTTCATTCTGATAATGGCGAGGGGTGTTGATGGTGCGTTCCAACCGGGTCATGTGCGTGCATGGATCCTTGTCTGCCTCTGAGGATGTAAGACGCCGTGACATCTGTAAATAGGCCTGTGCCAATTGGTTGTCACTTTAGGGAGTGATACACCCTATTGTGGAGCCGACACAGGGTATTTATGTATTAGGGAGCCGATCGCTTGGGGTAGGGTTTTAGGGTACACTTAGTTCTGTCTGTTTCTGTTGGTACCGTCTATTTCTGTGGGGTGGCAACACCTGTCTGCGATGTACCGTCTGTTCGGGAGGTAAAGGCCCATTTACTAGTGTACATCTAATTCTACATTTTGTTTCCATAGGGATTAATCTGTTTCTGTTTCTGCCTGTTTCTGTTCGGGTGGTAAAGGCCCATTATTAACATTCTGTTTCTGTCTGTTTCTGTTCGGGTGGTAAAGGCCCATTATCAGCATTATGTTTCTGTCTGTTTCTGTTCGGGTGGTAAAGGCCCATTATTAGCGTTCTGTTTCTGTGGAAATTATTCTGTTCCTGTTTATGCTTCAGTTTAGACATTAGGGTGACACCTAATCCTGTTATACTAGTATTAGTGCAGAAAAATGAAAAGTAATATTATTCTGTTTCTTCTGTTTAACCTAAGTACATCTGCTGCTCCTGTTACTGTTATCTCTCATCCAGTTTTATTTGCATGCCATGATTATTATTATCTGTTCATATGCTGAAAGTCACTGGACTTGCCAGACTTTATGTCTGACCTTGCTTGTTTTCGCCCCTTTTCTTCCTTCCCCCCCCCCAAGGTTTTCCAAGGAGGGAATACTTTAGCTTGATCTGGATTTCTTCTACTTGAATTACTTAGAGTGCTTAAAGTATGGCTTGACTATTTGTGACAGCTTCTGTGGGGATTATTACTTTAAAGTTTTGTAGTCTGATGATTTTCTGAACAAGACTAATATTTATTTACTTGAGTTTTTTGGTAAAGATGTAACCAAACTGATTTTCTGTTTTCCGCTGTAATAAATATATAATTTCTCAAGTATTGTTTATCTGTCTTGTAAATTTCTGTTCTGTCTACTAAAACGCTCCATCAATGTTAAAGCATTCCCTTTGTGAGTGACCTTAACGGAGGTGTGGTATTACATAGGCCTAAACTACGATATGCGTGCGATGGTATATGGGGGAAATATTGGAATATTGCCTAGTGGAATATATGTGTTTGGTGGAATTGATGGCATAACATAAAAATTGGATATTTGGGTATTACTACCATTAACATGAAATGGAATATTTGGGTATTGTCATTATAATGGTAATCGCAAGAATGGGGGTTAGCGTATATATTTTGACATGGATCTTGATATATGTAATTTGACATGGATCCTGATATATGTAATTTGGCTAGAACTTGTTATGGGTAAATTAGTATAAACGTGATATACTTGTAATTTTGGGTATAAAACTTGATCTTTGTAAACTAAGCATAGCTTTGTAAACATGTAAATCATGGATTTTGACATATGTAAAACTGACATGTAATCTAGAACTTGGGCATATGTTAATTTTGAAAAATTTGGAGTTGAAACATATATGATAATTTATGACTTGGTAGAGGTTTAATATGAACGCGCCTAAGTTGGGTTTTTGGGTAGCTGGCATGTATTGTAAATAAAAGGCTATAACTTGGCATAACCTTATAGTGAATTATGATAATAATTTGGGAATACGTTTTGGGGGCAAAAACGTGAATAATGAACTTGATAATTAGCATATAACTGGAAATATGAACATGGTTGAAACATGAACATTTTTATATGTTAAACACATGAACTGATATTGGGGTTTTGGGTGGAATACGAACATTAATGAACCTTTGACACGAGGTTAGACTCAGTTTGTGATGTAAATCTGCTCGGAACCGCCCGGAAAATCCAGTAGCCATAAAGTGTCAGTCTAGTGTGAGAGGTCGAATGTCGAATTGTAGGCGTAACGATTTATGACACGAGGTTAGACTCAGTTTGTGGTGTAAATCTGCCTGGAACCGCCCGACAAATCCAGTGACCACAAAATGCACGGTCTAATGTGAGAGGTCATGATTCGTTCGTCATAATGAATGAATTAAGGAATACTAACCGTAATAAGACGTGGGTATGGTTAGAGGGTTAGGTGGGATGACATGGAAATTTGACATGTAAATGTGGACCTAACCGGTATGAGTTAAGAACATGTAAAACTTATAAATGTAGGCTCAACCAATATGATATGAATGGGTGGGTTAAGTAACATGGCTAGGCTAATGGCACTTAACCGTTATAACATGACTAGCGGATGGGTTGGGCTAACTTGAATCGGTTGATAACACCCAATCAATATAACCTGATGCGTGGTAGGGTTAAGTAAAACACACGAGGGTA
Source organism: Allium sativum (assembly GCA_030737875.1). Lineage (NCBI taxonomy): Eukaryota > Viridiplantae > Streptophyta > Magnoliopsida > Asparagales > Amaryllidaceae > Allium > Allium sativum. Next base: position 654,073,481 of record CM060919.1, on the reverse strand, counting down.
ACACTTAACCATTTTAATATGACTGGTGGATGGGGTTAAGTTAACATGCACTTAACCAATATAACGTGATGCGTGGTAAGGTTAAGTAACAACAGAGGGTAACACTTAACCGTTACAACATGATAAGTAGGTGAGCTAAGTCAATGTACACTTAACCAATATGACATGACATGCGGTGGGGTTAAGTTAACACAAGGGAGAACACTTAGCCAGTATAACAAGGCTTGCGGTAGGGTTAAGTAACACAAGGAACAACACTTAACCGATATAACATGATGTGTGTTAGGGTTAAGTGAAACAAGAGAAAACACTAAACCAACTTAACGTGATGGACGGAGAGGGTTAAGTACATATCGGGTTGGTGGGTAATATTAGTAAATATAGGCCCATAAACTTAACCATTAATAAGCATGCTTGAATCAGTGGGTTAAGTACATCACGGGAAAGTGGGTAATATCTGTATATATAGGCCCACACACTTAACCAGTAGGAAACCCTAGTAACGGGGACCCATTTCAGCAGTAACCCAATTAGGTATCATGGTACCCTGAAACTAGGCAGGGTGAGGCACGATTACTGGGCTGATTGTAAGCGGTCAAAGCGACGGCGGTGGGTGCAACAGTGTGGGTTCTAACGGAGTGCGGGCGTGCACACACTTCGGAGTAGACAAACAGGGCACTGGGGGGCACCAGTAGTGTAACCTATGTATTCTAGAATTGCGTCGGTCCGCCACCATGGGTCTTGATACACCCCATAGTGGGACCAACATAGGTATCTATAATCATTGGGGGTCGTATGACACATAGGTAGCATAATACCTAGGTTGGACCTAGGTAGCATAAACCGTAAATCCGAGAAGTGTTTAATAGGTAGCATAATCCCTAGGTTAGACCTAGGTGGCATAAATCCTGGTTGAATTTAGGAAGCGCTTGATAGAAAACCCTAGATTAGATCTAAGTAATAAATAATAGATGTATATGTGAAAGCAACCTTAATTTCGGGGATTGGGATCACGTTATGATTTTATCATTTTATATAGATCACTAGTTGGGACACGAGTTAGGTGGTGCAGAGCAAATAGATATCATTTTAAATGGTGAAGCAGAGAAATCTTGCGATGCTTGATAGAAATCTTGCGAAACTATACTTAGTTCATCTTGAATGGGAAACTTGCAATGTTATACATAACAGGAATCCTATGATGTTATTCTTACTTATCGTGCCTGTAGCTTATCTTGTCATCATGCTTATGTTTACTCTCAGTTTATTCATGCCATGTTATCTTTACCTGTTTTTATGCTGAAAGTCACTAGGACTTACTCAGTCTTTATGACTGACCCATTTTGTTTCACCTCTTTTTCTTCCGTCCCCCTCCCCGGTTCGCAGGGTGGGAATACAGCTTAATTCGGATCTTACCAAGCTCTAAGGCTCTTTCATGTACTGCTTGGATTTCTCTTGGCTATGGCTTTCTTTGCTTTATTGGGGAATACTACAATTTATTTTTATGCTTCTTTGTTTTTGAGAAAGACAGATATTTTAGCTATGTAATTGATTATTGGAAGTTGATGGGCTTTTATTGTAAACAATTATATTTAATAAATGATTTAAAGTACTTTTACTTTACTTTCCGCTGTTTTATATATGTCTGTCTTGTAATATTTTTGTTCCAGTACCCATAATGCTCCATTGAAGTTAAGGCATTCCCTTTGTGAGTGACCTTAACGAATGTGGGGTGTTACAATGATACTGCCATCATGTACAAGGTCTTTGATTTTGGCGTGAGTGGAAACACCAGAGGATATCATTTCATGGTGAGTGAGAGTCTTACTTAATATCATTCCATTCTCTATCCATGGATCATTCTACAGGTGAACTTCAGAATTAGAAGAGACCGCAAATTTGAAACATGGAAGAAATGAAGATCTTAATTTGAATAAACATCTTTAAGTCGAACTTAAATTCTGAGGTTGATTCAAAGTCCAGAAGTATCTACCTTTAATCGCATGTTGCTTAGACCAGGTTACCCAAAGTCTTGCAGTGTTGTTGAGAAAGTCGTCCAGATGCTTAATGAGAGCAGCTTTAGTCTGAAGTTTTATGTTAACAATGCCAAGTCTACCTTTAAAACAGGGCGTTCAACTTTGTGGAACGCAACAGGCAACATGTATCTACTATCTGTCTTGCCTTTCCATAAAAAATTCATGAGAGCGGACCGTAACATAGCAACAAGTTTAGTTGGTAGAATAAACATCCTCGACCAGTAAACTTGCATGGAAAAAATGACCGATTTGACAAGCGTTAATCTACCGGCTTGGCTAAGAAATCTCGTTGTCCAAACATTAAGCCTCGCTGTGATCTTTTCAAGAAGAGGAAGGCATTGGCTCACAGTGATTTTGGAAGAAGAGAGCGGGAGACCAAGATAAGACATCGACTCCAAACTATTTGATAAACTAGTTCTTTCCAGAATGGCCTGCAAATGCGTTTCAGAACTTCCTGAAGCACACATGTTAGATTTTTGAACATTGACTCTTAGCCCCGTCATAGCATAGAACTCATCCAGGTTCTCGAAGATAGCTCTGACAGTCTGTATCTTAGGGTTACAAAATATAAATAAATCACCCGCGAACATTAGGGATGAGACCCTTGGTTCTTGGCACATCATGTGAAGTTGAAACTGCCCTACTTCAATCTTTTTATTTAACATACGAGATAGCATTTCCGTCACGACTATGAAAATATACGCAGAGATCGGATCCCCTTGCCTTATTCCTTGATTACTCTTAAAGTATCCCATCGCAGTTCCATTGATGATTATAGAGAAGTGCGCAGAAGAAATGCATGATTATATCTACGCCACAAAGTGTTTAGGGAAGTTCATATAGCCAAGAATTCTCACAATCGAATCCCATTGAAGCATATCGAATGCTTTCATAATATCAAGCTTGAACATCGCTCTAGGGCTTTTGTTCGCATGAGAATAACCATTTAAAAGCTCATGTGATAGACGAACATTATCTAAGATACTCCTACCCGGAAGGAAGGCGGCTTGATTAGGCGAGATTAAGTTCAGGAGAATTTTTTGAGTCTTGAAGCAATTATTTTTGAAATGCATTTGTATAGCGAGTTGCAACACAAAATCGGAGACTTTAGTAGCGTTGTTCACCTTCGGAATTAGAGCAATGTTAGTCGCATTGAAAGACGACAGCATACGTGATTTAAGAAATACATGCTTAACAGCGGCATACACGTCATTTCCTATGATGGGCCAGCAGGAGGAGTAAAAGAAAGTATTGAATCCATCCGGACCTCCCAATGAGTTTTTGTTGAGGGATAACATAGCTTCTTTGATTTCATTGTCGGTGACTTTAACACTCAGGGATTGCCTATGTAAAAGTGATATTTTAGGTAGTATACAAGGATCAACTTAGTCAATGATAGCGCAGCAGTTGTTATAGTTTCCAAACAGGCGAGAGAAATGCAGCAAGAAGGCCTTCTGCACATCACCTTGGTTAGCGTGAGTTACACCATCTTTGTCAATAATTCTAACTAAGTTCGCCCTGCATTGCTTGTTCTTGAGAGATGCATGAAAGTATGCACTATTGTTGTCCCCTTCAGTCGTCCATTTTATGCGATCTTTTTTCTTTATCATTTCATCCTCATGTTGTAAAGCATTAAGATAATGCTTGGTAGTTTCACACTCGAGAACAGAATATTCTGGGTTTGACAGGTCTTCCATCATGTTAGTTTGAACTTGCATTAGTTTTTCTCTCAAATAGTTGCTTTGTTTCTTGCCACTGCCATACTTTTGCTTCGTCCACTCCTTAAGCTTGATCTTCGTGCTCCGAAGCTTTGCCTGCAAAATAATTTGTTCTTTATCATCTCATCCTCATGTTGTAAAGCACTAAGATAATGCTTGGTAGTTTCACACTCGAGAACATAATATTCTGGGTTTGACAGGTCTTCCATCATGTTAGTTTGAACTTGCATTAGTTTTTCTCTTAAATAGTTGCTTTGTTTCTTGCCACTGCCATACTTTTGCTTCGTCCACTCCTTAAGCTTGATCTTCGTGCTCCGAAGCTTTGCCTGCAAAATAATTTGAGGATTGCCAAAATGAGGTTTCACCTAAATTCCTCTGACGATGTCAAGGAATTCCGGTTCATTAACCTAGTTATTAAAAAATTTAAAACTAGTAAAGCCTTTCATGTCTAATTCTCTCAGATGAAGGACCAAAAGTGAATGGTCGGATAGGATGGGAAGGGGCAGGACACAATGGAGGGCAGACTAATTGTCAAAAGCTTTAGCATTGCAGAAGGAATGATCAATGAGAGAAAATGTTCGTGGTCTATCTCTTTTTTTGTTGTTCCAGGAGAAAGGAAAACCAGAGTGTTTGATGTTGATGAGATTATCATGTTCAATGGTACTTCTTAGAGGAAGGATTTCAGGGAAGGATAAGGGATTACCACCAGTTCTATAAGAGATTTCGAAGCCGCAGTTGAAGTCACCGAGAAGAAGCCAAGGTTGGGAAGATTGTCTTAGTGAGAGAATGGATTTGAACAAGTTTTTCCTGGGAAGAAGACTACAAGCTGCATATATGAAGGTGAAGTAGAAGGATGTTTGATCACTATGGTTAACAGCATGGTAATGAATATGTTGGTTAGATGAATGCAAAGCTGTCAGCATTAAGATATTCGGGATATAAAGAACAAGGATTCGGCCATACGGGGCTTGTTCTAGATTATGAATGTATTTCCAATATGGGTTGATGTAGTTAGCAACGCGGATGGTCAACGTGAGGTTAAATTTAGTCTCAACAATAACTAGGATACTCAGCTGATTTTCAGAGATCAAAAGTTTGCACTGATCTAGTTTAGTGTCACGATGACAGCCCCTAATGTTCCAAACACATACTATTTTCACCATAAATTAAACTGCAGGGGGTTGGGTAGATTTCAGTTTCATACTCCTTGTCAAGTACTGCCATTGAGAAGAACTAGGAGTGGTAGATTTATAGGCATTCACTAATATGTCAGGAGGGATAGAAGCAAAGGAGTCAGTAGGTGGTTCTTTGAATGTAGAAGGCGGTTTGATCTTGGAGTAAACATTGCACATAATTAGAGGAGAAGAGGTTGGCAGCCTCGAAACTAGAGAGATGTTTGGATCATGGGTTGGAGAAAGTAACGTATGGTGTTGCATGCATGAGGCATTATCATTGATGGTAGGGGAGGTAGTTACTGATTAAGTCCATTGATTGTATCAGGTAATTTTGTCTCACTGAACTGATTCCCTTTTGGATCATTTATCACATTTTCCACTACACCTACTTTTTGTTTACCTTCCTTTATTTCCCTCCTTCTATCTTTCATACACGCTTGCATTATTAAATCTCGAAAGTAAATGTTGATTTCTTCTTCAGCCTCTAATTCTTCGTCATGAATACTTTCTAATTCAGGGGGATTAATAGTAGAATGAACAATTTTGTTGTTAATGAGGCTTTCCAGCGACGGCATTGGAATTTTGGCGATGTCTTGAGTTTCCGTGTTTAAGAATTCCTCATCGCTATCATTGATTTCTTCATCCTCTAATACTTCATCACTCTCATTGTTTTCTTCATTAAGGTTTGTTTCACCTTCCTCAAGTACAGAGAAACTATTACTTTTCTAAACAAGATCATCCAGTTGATTCTTCATCATCCACATCTGACTATTTCCTTTATCACTTGCATTTATATCCTTCCTATTCCTCCTAATGCCAATCGTTTGCCAATTCAAGTTTTCTTTGTTAGCTCTTGGAAGAATTCTTTGTTGGGGGTGTTGTCTTACATTCATCATTTCATTAGATTGTTGTACATTATTCTCCTCATTCTCATATCTAGTTGTGTTGACTACTTCTTCTCTAGTTCTTTCATTCTTGTCACAGTTACCCTTCAAGTGCCTAAAAGATAGACATGAACAACAAATGTATGGCTTCCACAGATATTCTACATAATTTCACTGAACACCTCCCTCTACTATCTCAACTAGAAAATCATTAACCAGTTCCTTGTTCGGTTTAACTTCAATCAAACACTTTGCATATAGTAATCTCCTTCTACTTTCAGTCATTTCGTCCATACACAGTAGTTTCACAAGCATACTGCTTATCCAGTTTATTCCGTAGTTAGACCACGCAGTAATTGGAATGTTATAGGATTTGACCCATACAGGTACTGATTTTACATTACCGCAAACATTGCTTATAAAAGGATCGAACTTCTTGATGATAAATAACTTATTGTTCATGATGATTGAATCCGCTTGTCGAATTCTCTCTCGATCTTCATCACAAGAAAAGTCAAATAAAAACAACACTCCATCAGATTTTACACTTACTGAACCTTTTAGCCTCCATAATGAATTGAGTTTAGCCACAACCACAGTGTAAGAGAGCGGTTTGTCCAAGAAAAACCTGACCACCGAGTCATTCCATACATCAATTCCGCCTTCTATAACTCCGTGAATCAATTACAGTGTACCATTTACGACAGTGGGAGTTAATTCAACATGAATGTACTTCCCAGCGTTTAAGGCTTTGCTCATGAAGAGGAAAGAAGTCCATGGTTGTTGAATTACCTGATTTATGCTGAGAGGTGGAATAGAGGAGGAGGGGAGAACTGGGTTTGGCGGTGCAGAAGGCGATGGGTTTGGAGGAATCAGAGGGGGACCAAGCTGTGGAGTTGGGATTGGGGTTTGGCTCGAGGAAGGTTCGGTGATAGGATGGAAAGGATGGGTTCGGCGATGGGACAAGGCGGGAAAGGACGAGAGGTATCAGACATGGAAGATGTGGAAAATAAAATTATATGACCATCATCCTTTTGAAAAAAATGGTCATTTTAACTGGTCAATTAATTTCAAATTTAAATTACCCAACACATTTAAATTTACTGCGCTCACATATTAATTCCACAAACTATGAAATTTGAAACCTAGCAATAATTTGACATTTCAGATCCAACAAAAGTGGTTTCATCGAAAACGGAGGTCATTTGCAAAATGGCTATTTATTATGTTATATTATATTCCATAGCGACTATTTTAAATTTTAAACTGGACATAACTTTTTATTCCCACTATGAAATCTGGATTTTTCACATTTGTTGGAAAGATATTTTTAAACAGATTCAAATACTCTTGTTATATTGAAATCCGATTTATTTTGAATCCTGTACATTAATTTGAAATTTGGAATCGAATTTTCAAACTACCGCACCATTTTTAACTTGTTTTATAATTAAAATAAATTAATTCATTCTAACTCCGATTTAAATAAATTTTTAGTCGTTGTTATTTAAAATAAATCATTTTAAATATTCAAAATCCATTAAAATTGCTAAAATAAAAATTTTAAATTGGTTCTGAAAATCCGGGTTGTTACACCTCCACCATTACGTTTCACTTTTGAAATTCTAGGAATCTCAACGTCGTAATGAAATTGCTAAGCCAGAAAATAGAGTGCATCAAATATACACTAGCATTGTCTAATATTTTCCCTCGGCTTTATTTGCAATAATCATGATGTGAAATATATTTTAATAAAAGTATGTAACTATTTAAAATCGGTCAAAATGTTGTGTATTGAAAACTATGGATGTAATGAACCACATAATTTATTTGTGTATGAAACAGTGTGTAGACACTAAGTTTTGTATCTTTAAGGACATGAGTTTGTTCTTGCAAACTGTCTATAGAACTTGAGCGTAAAATGTAGGTAATGAATGGAAAACCTGAGATCAAAGGCAAAGATACACAATTATATTACACTATGTTGTATTTAGTTTGAATCATATTACAAGGCAAATTCTACTTGAATCCGGGGATTTGCTGAGTATCCCCTACAATTCAACAAAATTAGGAAAACCCTCATTCTGCTGAGTAGCCCCCCGTGTAATTAAATACAAAAACAAAAATACCCCTCATAGTAGTGGCTTTACCTGGTTTGTAAGAAAACCACGTAGGAGCACTGTGAGTTGCGCTAAATAATCTCGTAGAGCCACCACGTGGTTGTTCTGCGTACCATGCGATTCTTTTATGTGGTTTCATTACAAACCACGTAGAGCCACTATGAGGTAGGCTAGAAATTAAAAAAAAATATTGAAAAGGGCAATTTTTCCCATGACTTTTTTTTTAGAAACGGGGGTTATTTAGCAGTTTCTCGGGTTCAAATAGAATTTTCCTAGTTACAATATATTTACTTCTTAGTTTCCTCCAATTTTTTTTACTATTGCACCATATTGCATTTGTTAACACAATGAAAACCTTGTTGACAATTTTATAGTCAATGTTATGTTTTTTATTTTATTTTGGGAAATAAAGAAAAAAAGATAGAAAAACACGACGACCTTAATACCTATGCATATGCTAAGCTTGGTCATGTTTCTTAATAGCTTAGGCTACTTGAAATCTCTGGTTTACTAAAATCAAACCATATTTGAAATGAATTAGAAAATAGCACCCCAAAACAAATATTTAAAAGAAATCAGGAAAGACAACATTTGTCACCCAAAAATTTATGACATCAAAACCCCAATAAATAGTTAAGAGGCTGTATGATGATTATTTCACACACAGTTTAGCATATTCAACATATCTTAGTTAAAAGGACAAAAAACCAATCAAAATTTTAATTGAATAATTTACAAAATATCATGTCACAGTTCATAAATAAGTGCCAACTACTAGATTCCCAAGTAGTTTGAAATGCTATTTGAAAAAATAATCATCGTAGAACACATACCCAAAAAAGGAAGCAACTGAGACAAATATAAAAAAATTATTATTATTTTTTCTCAAAAAATCATGCAACTGTACAAAGCAATGTGAGATAATTACAAAATTAGAATGTTGAAAGGAAAAGAGTGGATCATGCAACTGTACACACCAGTAATGGTCATGATTTACTTCAAAAAGGGGATATCAAGAATGAAATACCAAGTCATTGTTTCAGTACCGAGCTGCCTCTCCAGAACAACCTAATTCTGAACCCAGACCTAAGAAAGAGGCTTCAACTATTGAATTCAACACTACTAACAAAGAAGAATTTACATATATTAGAAAGTATTGCTTAAGGAGCCAATATACCTAAAGAAGGAAAAAAATTCTCCTCCTTCGTTGATGATAATACGCCATTTGAAGAACATAAATTATTCATAATAAGCCAAAAATCCTTAAATTTTACAACAGAAACAAAAGCTAATTCGCCAAAGCAATTTTCAAGATAATCAATTTTCATCCACAAAGCATTTTAGCAAAAGCAATAACATGAGTTTCTAAAGTATGGCTATCATTATAAGCTTACATCGCAAATAGGTGAGGAGAAGTACGAGGCTCAATCCATGGTCCATTAAAATGTGACAAATTTCTCTTGACTCGAAGAAGTAGATGAGATTGAAGGAAGAATCTACTTCCGCTGTTTTACTTTTTGTTTTTTGTATTTTTGGGGATAAAGAGGGAAAATAGATATATATGCTGCAAGTGTAGAAAGAACGCGACCTCCAAAATTATTTCGAATCCCACATTTTATCGGCTGCTAGGGTTGAGGTAAACAACATTTATATTTATTCTTGTACGTTTGTGCAACACATAAAACAACAACATTCCATCCAAAACATTGTTCAATATTTCTGTTTATATTTACTTTTCTTATAGTGCCTTCACCTCGAAATGGATAACGAAGGTTTCCTTATCGATGTTGACTTCCATTTGGGTATCGAAGAGACGAATGCAGCATGGGAAGTAATCATGATCAAAAGTGTCAAAGCACATGATCGGTGCAAGGCCTACGACAACGAAAAGCTCCTCCAACCGAGTCTGAGTGAAATCAACGAATTTCACCAGTCGTCCATAGTGATACTCGTCGCAGGCCACTTTAGAGTAAGTACAATTTTTCTCTCTCTTCCATCTAACCATGCAACCTCCTGCAGTGTCAAACCAGGATGTTACTCGCTGATATTTGAGGTCCGAGAGGGCCTATTGAAGGAATCAGCAAAATGAACGAATGAAATTACAGATCTGCGGTATAGAAGGGAATAGATTTGTGCTGTAAGAATTTCGATGGTAGTTAAAGGCGAAATGGAGATAGGAGGCAGTTAGGGATTTGAGGAATGGTGGAAGTCGGGTTTTGGCTGTTGGAATGAGGGAGATGAAGGCTGGGACAATATATATTTATACACACACATATATATATATATATATATCATTCCAACAAGTCAGGTCGGGCTTGGGTCGCGCCTTGGTAGGTGAAGCGATCAACCTAGGCCATGAATGGCGGTCGACCACTACCTTATTTTGGGCACGGCCTGAACCTCGGCCCAACGACCTAGTTCAGTATACAAAAAATTAAAATAAAATTATATTAAATTGTATCAATTTCCCTACTCCACCAAAAACCTCTTGTTGACGTTTACCACCCGTCAAGCTAGAGAATAATTCCCAAACGCCACTCGTTTGCCTCCAAATGGTTGTGACCATCAAACAAGGAATGAATTATGAAATAGAAAATCAGCTAGAAATACGAAATAAAATTACAATGGATTTCCCCTTTACCAAGCTGACAAACAAATCAATCGATTTCCTAAATCAAATACTGTAACGTCATGTATCTTTAATGGTTGAATAATTTATTTAATTAATTAAATATTGATTCGGCAATTTACATGATTTGAATTCAAATATTTTGAATATTTTATTAATATAAATAAAAGGATAATATATTTAATTCCGAATCTATCAGAAATAAGTTAGTTTGGCAATATTTTGTGAATTGGATAATTTAAGAGTTTTAATCGACTTTATATTCGAGTTATAATAATGAATTTATTTATTAAATGACGTATGAACATATAAATTTTTACTTTAAATGAATATACATGATTCATTATAAGTTGGATTTCTTTGAAACGAAAAACATTCGAATCTACTGAACTATACTTTTTGAAAGTGAAAAATTGAGATTTCGTCTTGTAGATTGTAAGTTACGTCCAAATCAAGTTTTCATGAATTTATTATGAAATTGTTTATAAACTATAACAATTTATTTATATAATAAAAGGATTTTTATATAAATTGAATATCGATTTAATTTGGATTTTGAAATATAGTGTTATAAATCCAAGTATGTTTATTTTGAAGCTATATGACATTCTATTTGGATATATACAATAGTATTAATTTATTATTATTAAATTGGGTTATTTTTGAATATATTAATATTTTATTGGTTTTATTTAAGTCTTAAAAATATCCATTTTGCAAACGACCTTTGTTTCGACGAAATGAATTTTATTAAATCCGCAATGATTACTTATTGCTAGATTTCAAATTTTGCGCCAATCGGAGGTGTTTTGTGACCATGCGAAATTAAAATATAAATCAATCAATAATTTAAGTAAAAAATAACGATGTGTGAGCGAACGGACTCGGATTTCAACGAAACAAGCTTCATTGGGTCTGTAATGTCAAACTATAGCAGTGTCAATTTCATTGAAATTGGATATCTTACGTAATCATACAAATTTTTAAACGACGAATATAAACAACGATTTAATAAAATTGAATATAAAAATCAAATATAATAATATTAAAATCTTCTTATAGATATAACCCTAAATTATCTAACCACAAATCAGTTTTCATTTCTCTGGTCAATACACGAAGCAACCACCATTAAATAAATTGGAAAAATGAACTTTGAAATTCAATATAAAATCAAATACATGATGGAATCCGATGATTTTGGATTCATTGAGATCATTATAGTAAGGGCTTTGCGATGATATACATTTTAGCCACTCGCACCATTTTCATGCATCTTCGAAATGGCATAGGGCTTTGAGTTGCTGGAGTTTGAGGTGATGAGGGAGGAAATCATTGTTAGCGTGGGCCTCGAGGGTGAAAGGAGCATGTCCTGCAAAATTTTGGGTGATTTTCTAGAAAAAAGGGCATGCTTCTTTTTTGTAGCAGTCAAGGTTAGGCTCGGGGAAGTGGTCACATAAGGAGGCGACGAGATAGACATAATGGTGATGGTGTTGGAGCTTGTGCGGAGAGAAGGTGAACGGAGAAGATGACTTCGAATTTCGTCGGATATGGAAGGAGATATTGGTGAAGTTACGTAGCAGCCATGGTGTTTGAAGCTTCGGCGTGGTTCAATACTTTTGGATGAGAGAGGAGATGAGCAGATGTTTTGAAAGGATAATGATGTTGATAAGGTTTTAATCATTGTTTAACCATATTTCTAATGACTGTTATATATATTATAACTTGTAAAAATATAACTTTATAGTACATTGTCAGAATCTGATGAAACAAATCCGTCGGGATCGTCTGACGAAACAAGATCCGGCAGGATCGTACAGACAAAGGATACACATTGAAACTGGTGCGGAGTAATTTGGAGCTCATTGCAATTTATGGCGAAATAAAATGCCTGATCGGAACTATCAGAAATTGTTCACTGATTAATAACCAAAGTGAGTAAACTCACTAACTCTGTCCAGTTTTATAATCATTTTTTAGAATTGATAAATGATGATCGAATGTTGTGTGGTGGTTGTTTGGTGAATTGCTAATAATTGTTTGAAATTGTAGATATAGTTATATGTATATCATTTGTTAAAAATTGATTATATTAATCATGGTATCTCATATTAAAATAAAACTGGGGTTATTTACATTGATTTACATATGTGAATGCAGGGAATAGGTTGGAAGGACCCAACTGGATTCCTTAAAATATTACTGTTTTTTTTCATATATAATGTGATATATAATATGTTAAATGTTTTGTTGTGTTTGGATATAGCATCGACCCTAAAATAATTTGTATTTAAACACCATAAAAATATATTCGAATGAAATGGAAAATAATTTTGGTTTTTAAAAGGAAAATTTTATTTTTTAAATAGAAATTGAATTTTGAATGGGCTAGAATATAATAACTTGTTTTTACAAATAAAAATAAGTATTTTAATTTATAAACATGTTTATAAATGAAGTGGAATAATTATCATTGGATAATTTGAGAATGTAAATTCAAGATTGAATTTAAAAAGGGAAATTGGAAATTATTTTAAAAAGAAAATGATGAAATTTATTTCAATGTTGGAAATGTGAATAGAATTAAAATGAATCCATAAGGTATTATAATTTGAATTCGACTATGTGAATTGTATATAAGTAATATATTTTCATGAAATTATATATAATATAATAAAGAATTTGATAAGATAATTAATATTCAGTTTGAAATCGATATATTTTAATCAAATGTAAAATGGATATAGAATTATAATCTTGCTAAATAAAATAAATTAGAAAGTTGATGTATAAACGATATTTGATAATGAGTTAGAAGTTATAAAATGATTCAATAAACGGGATTTGAATTGTAATAGTATTTATAAATGAAATCAAGATTAATTTAATGTAACGAGTCAATATGTACATGAAGGAATAATATTCATAATTTAATGTGGATAATGGTTTAAAAGTAAACGTTTTGCAGACTGAAATGATTATAGGAGAATTTGGTAAAGATTTGGAAGTGATAAATTCAAAGGTGAATTTAGAATGAAAAATAGAAATGTAGTTAACCTGAAACGTAAATTATTTCAAAGTTCGGAACATTAATCGAATAGAGGTTATTCGAAAGAAAGTTATCGAATAGAGATTATTCGAAAGAGAGTCATCGAATACAGATTATTCGAAGAAGAGTTATCAAATGAAGATTACTTAAAAGAGAGTTATACATTGAAATTCGACAAAATCGAATTTAGGAAAGTACTATTTACTTTCTGTTTTAATCAAGACTTATTTATTTATTTAAGTAGTATTATTTTATTTATTCAAATTAATGAATAAAATTTATATTTTTAAGATTTATTATCTCGGAGCATGGATTATAACATTATTGTTATAATCAATTATTTCCGTTGAAGAATTGAATTTGAGAGTTTTGTGAGTGATGTTTTGGTTGGTATTTGAATTTGTGAGCTTTGTCTATTTCGAAGTTAAGAATGTTGTCAGTTAAGATCTGGGAGGTAATTATACCTTAACTTGATTGATTTCATTTTCGACTAAGAAATGGTTAACGCTCGGTAGCAAGGATTGGTTAAAGACACGGTTAGTTAATGAGTGATTAATGGGTTGAGTTGTCATAATGATGTTTTATACAACAATCGTTTAAATCCAAGTAAACGAGTTTTAATACGTTTTCCAAATATAATCAGAAATGTTTTCCAAGCATAGAAAATGGAATGTTGTGGTTAAATATAGAATATATAAAACGTAAAGCAATGAAAATATTTACCAATGTTAATAACATATATTTTTTAAATATAGAAAATGAGAATTTGTGAATATATGGAGATGTTTTCCAACTGTGGTAAGAAATATTTTATGGAACATAGAAAATAAATAGTTTATGATATATGGAAATGTTTTCCAAGAATCGTGAGAGGCCAAACGGGTTTTAAGAATTATCCGGGGATAGATATACAAAGCAGAAAACTAGAAACGAGAAATTAGGAAATGATAAATTAATAAGAAATTAATTTAAAGGGGGCTCAATGTTGCATGATACCTTGTCGATAGAATTTCTATTTGGAAATATGATCATTGGTCGTATGGATGTTTCCTTCCATACTTAAATAACCGCTATCAATGTTTTGGCCTGTTTTATATTTCCATTGTAAATATGGAGAGAACGAGATCAGGTTTATTATCTGAAAACCACACCGTATGGGTGTAAGCGCTGCGAATCAAATATGTTGAAGATAATTGAAGATGAAGTAAAGTGCAAGGGATGTTCTATTAATCCTTGTTACAAATTGTCAAAGTGGATTGATGAGATGGTGCCTTTGATTTGTCCAGTCCCAGGAAAACTTGTATGGATGAATGTCTGACAGAGTATGCCAAATGGATCATCTACATTATCCTTTTTAAACGTAATTAAGTTGGTGACGAAGGAATTCGTTTCTCTTAGGTTTATACCCATGATATTTTTGGGGAAATCAATAAATGATTTGGCAGGTTTGAGGATGTGACATTCAAAGTGAATGACGTTGTGGTGTAAAAAAGGTAAATATGGCCTCAAGCCTCACAACCGTGAAATTACAAAAATTGGGCAGACAACATGGCTAAGTGGGTCGCTCCTATTAGGGTGTATTATCACCTGATCTAGAGAAATATCTATTTTCTTCTTTATTATATCGCTGTTGTATGCTTCGGAACGGTTGCTGATCCCAAACGTTGGTGATAAGACATTCGGTACACTCAACGAAATAAGTGACCGGCCATGTGTGGCATGTGTTATAAGATGTTCTTGTTGAACACTGTGTATTCCTCTCTAGAGATATACTATCGGAAGGTGGTTCCATACCTTGTCATAGTTGGAAATCCATTACTTAATAAGTGCTTTCGGTTTTGATTGTATACTATGTATGTGAAGCGTGGGATGCAAGCGTTTCGCTACATTGCTATTGATTTTATTAGACACTATTATAATATCAAAATAGTGTTGATATAAAGAATATTTTGGGTTATCCTAAAGTAAAATTGGGTTATCGTAAGGTAAAAGCATTCCGTGTTTATGTGGGGATCGATCTTACGATTATCTTTTCTTTTGAAAGGATTTTTTTTTAAAGTTAAACCAAGTGGTTGGAGTTTACGCACACCAGTCCCATGACTGACCCAAAGTTTATTTTGTTTTGTTGTTCCCTAAACTCTTGGGTTCCTAAATTTGTACGGGCAGTCAAGTAATCGGGATTTTGCAGATACTCTTGGAAAAGTTTGGAGCAGGAGGCTTCATCTTTAGATAACTAATATTTATTTCCGCTGTGTTGTAAGTGTTGTACTCTGATGATGGTTAGTATATACAGTTGTAGATTTGTAATTCAAAAGATTATGTTATATAATATATTTTATTCGTTCCGTTCTATGATTGTGTCTGCTCTAATTCTGTGTTTTTGTAATCTTCTTTTCTTCTATTCTAACTTTTCTTTCTGTCTATTTCTCACCCTCTAACTTCTTTCTGTTAACGTTTCGGTATTTTTGGTGCTTGAAGCCAGCATGTTATATGGTGAATGTATTTATGTCGATTTTCGGGGTTGAAAATTTGTAACGACCCAGCTTTTTGCTCGTTTTTTGTCGGTAATTAAACCAATTTAAACCATTCATAAAGACGGATTGTTAGGAGCACTTACACATTTGCACAAAATAAAAACAACTTTTCCATTATCATTAAAATAATATTACATTAGAGTAACAAGAGGTACATCAGAGTACATCGATTACACAGCGGGAAAGATATTAAACTCAGCAGGAGAATGTGAATGCTCCAAGTCATAATAGCCTCAGCTAAAACCAGATCCTCATCCAACTAACTCTAAGGCTAAATCTGCGAACCAAACTACTAGGCTGCCCATGTAAAAATTATGGGCACCTAAAGTTTAGGTGAGGGAACAATAAACTCCAGGTCATTCGTGGGACTGGTGTGAGAACTCAAAACAGTTGTTTTTAGGGTTTATTTTAAAGTTAGGTAATTCACCAAACCATGCTGCTAATGCGGAACGGGTTTACTCCATGTGGATACCAGTGCATAGAAATCCGCAATGACTTTTTGAAAAGTGAAGCTATCATAAGCTCGTCCCACATCACACAATGCAAGCGCACACCAGATGGGCGAGTTTTGCCTTATGATAACCAAAAATGCATTCATACATGAAAGTCCTCTTTTACTATTATATGTAGTGTGAAAAACCTTTTCGTAAATAAATGCATTAATCCTAGCTAGCATAATGCCCCATCCCATTATACTGACAATCCTGCCAGTAACCAGCAAGCTATACAATCAAAACCGTACGGGCTTGAGGTGGAGATTGGGTTTCGAACATGATGGTTCCTGGTACGAAAGATCATTCGTGGGCTCACAAACTTTCTTGCACGCATCATTCAGTACTCGCTGATAACGTCCAGACTCAGAATCTGTAATACTATCCCACCATACATGAACCAGAGTACCCAACAAATAGCGTCCCAGACTGGGGACTTCACATTACCCTTTCATCATCACATCCCGGTGCACCGAACATACGAAAAGAACATAAAAATCTGAGCACCAGTTTACCATCAATCCGGGGAGTGAGGTTCGTCGAGGTCACGATATACACAAAGCTATGCTTAAATAAGCCATGCTTTGAACATCCATAGCTCATCTCATAACTTAAGTATGCCACATTGTCCATTCACTATGCATCACTGATTTTCATCAATATATAACCTCTAAGCTCATATGTCTTAGAGAAGGGTGTTAAGCAAGATAATAAATTCTCCGCCACCAAGCAGATATATATTTTACAAAGATCAGTGCTACACAGTCAATTACAATGTCAGACACTCAATCTATACAAGTCCGTTCTGGGTCTGAACGAAACCACAATCCGGAGTTCCTTCACATACGTTCGGGCTTTTTTCCACTTAACTGATATAAAATCCATCTGCAAATGGGTGCGACCCATTCGAGACATTCATCAAGTCGTCCTTACGACATGAAGGGTCCCGGTCTTAAATGTCGTCTCCAATGTCTTCAATTGCTCCACAACGTCGTATTATTACTTGGAATGGTTTTCAGACATACATCCTATCCCGGTCTTTCCAAATAATAGGCGCAATTAAAAAAACACAATTATAGAACACATAGGCTTTCTACCAATCTCCTTCCATCTTGGATTTTGTCAAAATTAAACTTCTTTAAACCCATTCTCAAATTATTACAAAATCCATATTCAACCTTTCTCTTTTAAAACACATCCCTTAAATCAAAGATGATTTAGCCTTAAAGCCTTAATTAATTTTCCGTTTGATAACTCGTTATCAAAATCCAGTTTCCTTTGAAAACCCTTAATCCACATTTCAACCATAGTTTCCAATTAAATTGATTTTCCAACATTCCATTCTTTAATCTTAACCAAAAGATTACACTTTCTTTCCAATTCCTCACTTTTAGTTTCCTCAAATCAATGATCTGATTAAATCCTCAAATTACGATATGAATTTCCATAACTCAATCTCATGGGGTTTCAAGAATGATATTATTGAAGATATGATTCATGACAAAACCCAAATCAATTGATATTGAACATAAGTTACGCAGAAATTGTATCTATTTATATTCGATATCAATTCTCATAATCAACGAATACTATATGTGGAATAACGATATAATAATATCTTCCAAATTCCTCAAATAGTATACGTTTACACCATAGAATTTCATATCAAATATCTGAAGATTATTTCTATCTAACTTATTCCAATCAACTTAGGAAACTCGTATCTTAATTAAAAGATTTATTCAACTCTTTGACATTAGATCTGGATAGAAATACCATCATCTTATACTTAATATTAATCTCGATATCCAACTCACACTACAAGTGGAATAATGATGAACTACCTTTTAAATTCCTCAAATAGTAAGAATCATCATCTACCGGATTAATATCAAACGTCCAAAGATTTATCTCCGACCGTATCCTATTATTTAAAATTGAAAACCCATATTAATATCAATTTAAATTCCATATAAAATATTTATTATACTTTTAAACTTTGAAAACATTCCCCAAATCATTACTTATAGTTCGGAAACTAGTTTGCGGTTTAAAACTTCAAAATAGATTGTTTACGAAGGAAGCGTTACAATAACATTTCAAAAGTGTTACAAAAGCATTACAAAACAGTTATCTTAACTATTTTGATCAAAATATCGTTTATCTTACCCAAAACTTAAACTTTACAATTCAAAACACCTTTTCATAAATTGCATTGATTTTACAAGTTTTTTCCATATTTTTAAAACATTTATAAATAGTTGTTTATAGTTATGGTCAACAATTGTTCTTACATCGATCTTTTCCAAAACGGTTTCAAACATAACTTGAAAATTATAACTCGAATTTAAAATCTGCTTTCACTCATTTGAAATTTCTTGTTAATGGAAATCAAACGTTTTTCATTTTATGGAAACGCGATTTAGATTGCAAAAGATATAAGCGTTTAAAGTTTGCATCTAAAATATGTAAATTGCCGTTATGCGACAAGCTCTATTTTGACCATAATAACCATTATTCTACGATACTTCAAAATATCTTAGAAAACCATTATATCCTTATATAACCCTTAAAATCATTTAAATTTACTTTCCAAATTATTTTGGATCTAAAATTCAACTTTCATAAATTCCAATTCATTTCTAAATTCAAATAACTTCAAATTAACCTTCCCATTCGTCGGATCAGTTAGGGATAGCCAGGGAGAGCAGGAAACTTCATTTCCAAACCCAAGCCTAGACACTATCCTCTCAGTCATCCTTGAATGTTCCAGTATTTATTTATTCATTTAAAGGACTTTAACTATATATATGAATTCATACATATGGTCTTTTCCAATTATTAACCTTCAATTTCAATAATAATATTGCTTTTAATTATGAAGGATATTTTTTGATCACCCATGTGATACCATAATTGTTGTGTCATAGTGTGTGCAAACCAAAATCAACAACCATTTAAACATCCATAGCAACCATCATCAACATGATTCAATAAATTATAATTGTGCACAAGCGTTATAACACTAACGCTTAATAGTGTGTGTTCTAAACTTCGTATCCATCACAACAAATATCAATCATCATTAGCCAATAATAATTCATCACTATATTTAAATTAGTCTAGCTACTAATTAAATATATAAACCGTGATTAAAGAGTTCTCACCTAACAGCTTTCCAAATCTTCACGGTAGGCGAGCCTAGCTGAACGAACCCTCAGACAGTATTTCCGCACACCATCTTCTTTGCCAATATATATTGAAATATACTACTCTTATCTCCTCATAAGAGGAGGAGGACAAACTTTGGCAAGGTGGTGGTGGTGGTAATAGAGGCCGAGTTTTTAAGGAGGGAGGAGGAAAAAGACTAAGCCAAAATGGTGAAAGGAAGAGGAAAGGTGAATGGCTTAGGAAGCCATTGATAAGAAGGGGAGAAGGATGAAAGAAAATGGAAGAAATGAGAAATGGGGAAGGATGGTGAAAAGAGAGTGTTAATGTGGGTTTATATTGGAAACTTAAAGGTATAAGGAGCTTACACCTCATAGGACACTTGTCCTTTCCTTATGTTTTTGATTCATGCATGTTAACACATAATCCTTAAGTGAATAAGCTGGTGACACCTCTTTAGGACACATGTTACATTCATATTAAATCATTTTGCGACATTATTTCTAACACTTATTTTGTGTTACTGACTTGAAACACTTATTTAAGTCACAAATTTTAAACACTTATTTGTGTTGCTATGTTATTATATTTGTGTTAACAAAATTTGATTCAACAAAATATAATGACAACTCGTAATGACAAAAGTCCTGTTTTGACAAAATATATTATCAAATCTTACTTATCATATCTTTGAAATTATATTTGAATTTATATCTATCATTTAACTTGTCAAAATTACCATATATATTTATGTCAAATTCAAATTCATATTTAAATTCAAATTAAGTAATGAATATTCCAATTTTAAATTGGTTTAAAATTTTGGATCGTTACATTCACCCCCCCTTAAAACTTTTCATCCTCGAAAAGGAAAGGGAATCGTAACTGCTCATTCAACAAATTCAAGATTAAGATTCTTTATACCAAAGCTCCCTGTTCTTATAATGGATATACCAGGTAAAATATTATAATACACATATTTACGGACAACCATATCTACATGTCCTCCAATGATAACCTCCAGTTACCCATTATATTCGATTCATCGTTTACTGGGCCAATTACTTAGAATCAACCATTTACTTTTTTCAAAAAAATTCAGAGTTATAAATTTATTCTCTTAGATCTTATCTTGCAAATACAAAGGTTATGAAACTTATTCCTTTTCAGTTTCCAAAATTATTATTATTCTTTGCATGGAAAACTCGATCATCTCAGAACTCATCTTATCTAAATGTTTTAGTTTAGGTAATATTTTCTTAATATTCCTACTTTCCAAATGTCCTTTAATCAAATTGTGAAACTTAATTCACAAGGTATTAATGCTCACTTAAATAGTTCCTTTTGTTGTCACAATATACTTTAAAACTTATCAACTGTCCAAATTCACCGATAATTACAGATTTAATTCCTTATATTGTTTAAGTTTGGCTCTCCTCATTAATTATTCTAAATTCAAGATTACAAAACTTATTTCCTTCAAACTTTAGAGAAACAGCTTTAACCAATGTAGTCCTTAACCAAAATATCATCAAATATCATATCATCATATTGAATTCTCAAGATATTTGCATTTTAAATTTAATTAGTTGGGGAGGACTAATTATAAAATATCCTGATTGATTAATTCCAACTTAGCCTTAAAATCTTTTCCCAAACTACTTGGATTGCTTATGTAAATTACAACTTTACGTAAATGTCTTTTAATCAACTGAGAAATTCCAATCACAAGATGTCCGTGCTCAAGTTTTTAATTTTCAAATATTTTCAAAGATCTTTTTCCTTTTAATTCAAAATATATTCTTCTAAAATCAATTCCAAAGTAACTGCCAATTCTTACCCAAAATTTTGATTTGAGTTTTCAAATTATGCATCTTTTCAAAACCTTTATGTGTATGTGTATATATATATATATATCACAAATGCACTTTCTCATATACACTTTACTGGCTTATCCTTATTACAGGTCTACCTGATATAATTCTTACAACTTATCAAATTTTCAAGATCTCGTTTACATATTCTAATTCATATCAATTTATCCAATATTTTCAAACACTTACCTAAATTGGTTTAAGTATATATTGATATTTTAATTGGAATAATATAGTCATCCCACCTTCGAAACTCGAAAATACATACTGATGATGCTGTAGTCATCAAAAGAACCATCTTCAAGCGACTAGAGTGTGATTCTATATCTATCTACTATACTTAAGACTTCGTATATACGTTGATCAGACGTATATGCAAAATCTTCTTATACTCGATAGTCCAACCTTAAATCAAATAAAATACTCAAATTCTAATTTTTAATTTCTAACCATATTGATTAGTTACCTTAACAATTTTGACCCAAGTTTATCGATATTTCAAAATGTTACCCAATAGTGAAATTAAATCCAAAAGGCATTTGTATTTTCCTGATCAGTGGAAGTGGCTTAATTACCATGACACAAGAATTATTTTATGTGTAATTATAATCACAAAATTGAAACTTAACCTTAATCATTTGATTAAGTATCCAGGTTATAATTAACCATATATTTCCAAAATATGTTTCTTTCTTAAAATTTAACTTTTCAAAACTCATTTCATATTTTCAAATACGCTTTCTCAAATATAATATTCCAATATCTCATTCTAGGGCATTACTAACCCTATCTCTAATGAGATATATAACTCTGATGGGTCTTTCCTTTCGTTCAAATGTGCCGTACGCCATTGCTTTGTACAAACCAAAGCTCTGATACCAAAAATGTAACGACCCGACATTTTGCTCGGTTTTTGCAGGTAATTAAACCAACTTAAACTATTCATAAAGACGGATTGTTAGGAGCACTTACACATTTGCACAGAATAAAAACAACTTTTCCATTATCATTAAAGTAATATTACATCAGAGTAATAAGAGGTACATCAGAGTACATCGATTACACAACGGGAAAGATACTAAACTCAGCGGAAGAATGCGAATGCTCCAAGTCATAATAGCTTCAACTAAAACCATAATCCTGCTCCACTAACTCCAAGGATAAATCAACGAACCAAACTACTAGGCCGCCCTTGTAAAAATTATGGGCACCCAGAGTTTAGTGAGGGAACAATAAACTCCAGGTCAGTCGTGGGACTGGTGTGAGAGCTCAAAACAGTTGTTTTTAGGGTTTATTTTAAAGTTAGGTAATTCACTGAACCATGCCGCTAATGCGAAACGGGTTTACTCCATATGGATACTAGTGCATAGAAATCCACAATGACTTTTTGAAAAGTGAAGCTATCGTAAGCTCGTCCCACATCACACAATGCAAGCGCACACCAGATGAGCGGGTTTTGCCTTGTGATAACCAAAAATGCATTCATACATGAAAGTCCTCTTTTACTATTATATATAGTGTGAAAAACCTTTCGCAAATAAATGTATTAATCCTAGCCGGCATAATGCCCCATCCCATTATACTGACAATCCTGCCGGTAACCAGCAGGCTATACAATCGAAACCGTACGAGCTCGTAGTGGAGATTGGGTTTCGAACATGATGGTTCCTGGTATGAAAGATCATTCGTGGGCTCACAAACTTTCTTGCGCGCATCATCCCAGTACTCGCAGATAACGTCCAGACTCGGACTCCGTTATACTAACCCACCATACATGAATCAGAGTACCCAACAAATAGCGTCCCAGACTGGGGACTTCGCAGTACCCTTTCATCATCACATCCCGGTGCACCGAACATACGAAATGAACATTAAAATCTGACCACTAGTTTACCATCAATCCGGGGTGTGAGGTTCGTCGAGGTCACGATAGACACAAAGGTACGCTTAAATAAGCCATGCTTTGATCATCCATAGCTCATCACATAACTTAAGTATGCCACATGGTCCATTCACTACGCATCACTGATTTCTATCAATATATAACCTCTAAGCTCATACATCTTAGATAAGGGTGTTAAGCAAGAGAATAAATTCTCCGCCACCAAGTAGATATATATTTAACAAAGATCAGTGCTACGCAGTCAATTACAATGTCAGACACACAATCCATACAAGTCCGTTCTGGGTCTGAACGAAAACACAATCTGGAATTCCTTCACATACGTTTGCGTTTCTTGCCACTTAATTGATATAAAATCCATCTGCAAATGGGAGCGACCCATTCGAGACATTCAGCAAGTCGTCCTTACGTCATGAAGGGTCCTGGTCGTCAATGTCGTCTCCAATGTCTTCAATTGCTCCACAACGTAGTATTATTACTTGGAATGTTTTTCAGACATACATCTGATCCCGGTCTTTCCAAATAGTAGGCGCAATTTAAAAAAACACAATTACAGAACACATAGGCTTTCTACCAATCTCATTCCATCTTGGATTTTGTCAAAATTAAACTTCTTTAAACCCATTCTCAAATTATTACAAAATCCATATTTAACCTTTCTCTTTTAAATCACATCCCTTAAATCAAAGATGATTTAGCCTTAAAGCCTTAATTAATTTTCCGTTTGATAACTTGTTACCAAAATCTAGTTTCCTTTGAAAAGCCTTAATCCACATTTCAACCATAGTTTCCAATTAAATTGATTTTCCAACATTCCATTCTTTAATCTTAACCAAAAGATTGTACTTTCTTTCCAATTCCTCACTTTTAATTTCCTCAAATCAAAGATCTGATTAAATCCTCAAATTACGATATGAATTTCCATAACTCAATCTCATGGGGTTTCAAGAATGATATTATTGAAGATATGATTCATGACAAAACCCAAATCAATTGATATTGAACATAAGTTACGCAGAAATTGTATCTATTTATATTCGATATCAATTCTCATAATCAACGAATACTATATGTGGAATAACGATATAATAATATCTTCCAAATTCCTCAAATAGTATACATTTACACCACAGAATTTCATATCAAATATCTGAATATTATTTCTATCTAACTTATCCCAATCAACTTAGGAAACTCGTATCTTAATTAAAAGATTTATTCAACTCTTTGACATTAGATCTGGATAGAAATACCATCAACTTATACTTAATATTAATCTCGATATCCAACTGACACTATAAGCGGAATAATGGTGAATTACCTTTTAAATTCCTCAAATAGTAAGAATCATCATCTACCGGATTAATATCAAACATCCGAAGATTTATCTCCAGCCATATCCAATTATTTAAAATTGAAAACCCATATTAATATCAATTTAAATTCCATATAAAATATTTCTAATACTTTTAAACCTTTGAAAACATTCCCCAAATCATTACTTATAGTTCGGAAAATAGTTTGCGGTTTAAAACTTCAAAATAGATTGTTTTCGAAGGAAGCGTTACAATAGCATTTCAAAAGTGTTACAAAAGCGTTAAAAACAGTTATCTTAACTATTTTGATCAAAATATCGTTTATCTTAGCCAAAACTTAAAATTTACAATCCAAAACACTTTTTCATAATTTTTAATGATTTTACAAAAAATTTCCATATTTTTAAAACATTTAAAAGTAGCTGTTTAAAGTTATGGTCAACAATTGTTCTTACATCGATCTTTTCCAAAATGGTTTCAAACATAACTAGAAAATTATAACTCGAATTTAAAATATGCTTTCACTCATTTGAAAGTTATTGGAAATCAAACGTTTTTCTTTTATGGAAATCCGATTTAGATTGCAAAAGTTATAAGCGTTTAAAGTTTGCACCTAAAATACGTAAATTGCCGTTATGCGACAAGCTCTATTTTGACCATAATAACCATTATTCTTTGATACTTCAAAATATCTTAGAAAACCATTATATCCTTATATAACCCTTAAAATCATTTAAATTTACTTTCCAAATTATTTTGGATCTAAAATTCAACTTTCATAAATTCCAATTCATTTTTAAATTCAAATAACTTCAAATTAACCTTCCCATTCGTCGGATCAGTTAGGGATAGCCAGGGAGAGCGGGAAACTTCGTTTCCAAACCCAAGCCTAGACACTATTCTCTCTGTCATCCTAGAATGTTCCGGTATTTATTTATTCTTTTAAAGGACTTTAACTATATATATGAATTCATACATATGGTTTTTTCCAATTATTAACCTTCAATTTCAATAATGATATTACTTATAATTATGAAGGAGATTTTTCGGTCACCCATGTGATACCAAAATTGTTGTGTCATAGTGTGTGCAAAAAAACATCAACAACCATTTAAACATCCATAGCAACTATCATCAACATGATTCAATAAATCATAATTGTGCACAAGCGTTATAACACTAGCGCTTAATAGTGTGTGTTCTAAACTTCGCATCCATCACAACAAATATCAATCATCATTAACCAACAATAATTCATCACTATATTTAAATTAGTCTAGCTACTAATTAAATATATAAACTGTGGTTAAAGAATTCTCACCTAACAGCTTTCCAAATCTTCACGGTAGGCGAGCCTAGCTGAACGAACCCTCAAACAATATTTCCGTGCACCATCTTCTTTGCCAATATATATAGAATTATATTAATCTTATATCTTCATAAGAGGAGGAGGACGAACTTTGGCAAGGTGGTGGTGGTGGTGGTGATGGAGGCCGAGTTTTTAAGGAGGGAGGAGGAAAAAGGCTAAGCCAAAATGGTGAAAGGAAGAGAAGAGGTGAATGGCTTAGGAAGCCATGGACAAGAAGGGGAGAAGGATGAAAGAAAATGGAAGAAATGAGAAATGGAGAAGGATGGTGAAAAGAGAGGGTTAAGGTGGGTTTATATTGGAAACTTAAAGGTATAAGGAGCTTACACCTCATAGGACACATGTCCTTTCCTTATGTTTTTGATTCATGCATGTTAACACATATTCCTTAAGTTAATAAGCTGGTGACACCTCTTTAGGACACATGTTACATTCATATTAAATCATTTTGCGACATTATTTCTAACACTTATTTTGTGTTACTAACTTGAAACACTTATTTAAGTCACAAATTTTAAACACTTATTTGTGTTGCTAGGTTATTATATTTGTGTGAACAAAATTTGATTCAACAAAATATAATGACAACTCGTAATGACAAAAGTCCTGTTTTGACAAAATATATTATCAAATCTTACTTATCATATCTTTGCAATTATATTTAAATTTATATTTATCATTTAACTTGTCAAAATTACCATATATAATTATGTCAAATTCAAATTTAAATTCAAATTAAGTAATGAATATTCCAATTTTAAATTGGTTAAAAATTCTGGATCGTTACAAAATCTCTTCGGATGTTACAGTGGTATCAGAGCTGAAGGTTAAGTGATAACCTTGGCACCTTGGCATAACACGATAGAGATGGGGTTAGTAATACTCTAGACTGAGTATGAGTGCATATATATATATATATATATATATATATATATGAGAGCTTATTTATAAGTGTTATAAAAATAATTTATACTACATTTGTTTATATGTTGAGTGGTATATGAATTCCACATTGACACTTTAACTGACGAGGTCGATAGGGTTTTATAAACACTTGGGCAAGGAAAATCGATATAATATTGTTTTATAGATTTGGGGAATGAAATAATTTGACCAAGATTTTACATATTTTATATAAAAGGACTTTTTAAGCTAATTATAGTTTGATGAATGTTTGGTTGATTGGTGGTTATACCTGAATAGTTATGGATATTGACTGTCTATTGGGATAAGATAATCTTATCTTTTATATCGGTTGGTTAAGAGATTTAACTTAAGTAAAATTATTTAATATAAATATAAACCAAGAAGAACCCATGCGAATTAAACTTACATTGAATAAAAATTATACAAGTGAAGTTTATAGACAAGGTTTATAAATGGAACATGAATTCGAGTTGAGAATCTAGAATTTGAATTTCTGTTGGAAATGTAAATGGTTTTCCAGAAGTTTTGGAAAAGGGATGTTTTGATTATTTTTAAGGAGTTTATAAATGTAAATGGATATAGAAGATTTTGGGTCACTGGAAAATAATTATGATGGTGACTGTGCAACATCATCGGTGTTCATTTTCGCATTTCTAAGTAAGATTTGCGATTCTAAATAAATTGTTGGATTAAAAACGATATTTATTTTTGAATCCATAATATATGATTTTAAAACCTAGATTTTGGTTCTAAAATTCTCAAAAAATTATTAAAATGAATTTAAGATGGTTATATATAACCCAATATAATCTGTATATGGATAAAATACACACATGAGATGAACTAAGATTGAATAAGAAGCAGAATATGGAAGTTAAACCCCGGAATGTTGGAAGATATTTTTTTGAAGTGTTTTGAAAATATAATAGAAGTATTTTTGAAAATATTTGAATAAAAACCGTTTTAAATGGATTTTGAAAGTTATTAAGCATTGAAATCACTTCAACTGCTGGAAAATAATTCTGATATTGGATCGCGACATTATCAGTGTTTATTTTTAAGTTTATAAGTGACGGATTGCTACCGTAGTAGGATCGATATTGATTTTTTTAGGAAAACAAGTTGCTTTGAGAATTCAAATGTTTTTAATTGAAATATTTATTATTATATATTTATAGTTATATATTTCAAACTAATTTGAAATAAAACCTAAGAATTTGGATTTTGAAATTTAATTTTAACTTATGAAGTTAAATAGGTTGAAATGGTAAAAGTGAATCAAATGGATTGAAATTTAACTTAAGCTAAGTGAAATGAAATTGGGTTAGACTAGGGATAATCCCGAATGAAATTCAATATGTTGGAAAAGAGAAACGTTTGAGGTTCGAATTATTAAAATGAATCCGACTTATGCCTAAGAAAGTTGAATATATATCGAATGTTGTTTACTGAAATAAGGATAAGTGAATGGGTTTTGAAATAGAAATCAAATTTGAATTATAGAATGGAAGTGAACGAACAAGGAAGTTTATTAGTGAATTAAAAACTAAAGGTTGGATTGATATGAAATCGATTGGAATGGATGAATATATGTTGAACAGGTATGGAATGAAGAGAATGAAGAAAATAAATGGTATGCTCGACAAAAGATACATATTTAATTGAGTATGAGATTTTTTGAGCATATGGGGAAAGCAGCTTAGCTGTTTTATTTTCATTTGGATTAGAGCAGGCGTACAAAGGAGAGTTATGGTTGTACCGATAGATCCGTACAAAGGAGACGCTGGCAAAAAAATTCGAAAATTTAACGAGTTAGAAGTTTCTAAGAAATTTTGATAATAAGAAATCAACTTATTGATTGTATAAGAGATTAGAAAACCCAGAATTTGTGAATACAATTTAGAGACAAAAAAAATGAAGTTGATAAATTTAGAATCAGTTTGAATAGATGTGGAAATATGCAGGAGAGGATATGGATTAAAGATGAGTATGTGATAATGGATTGTCCAAAAATGGTAGACAGATCATTTGGAATGTATGATGAAAGGTCGGGTTTCGATATGAGAAATTAAAAGTTGTGTAAGGAACCGAGTTGAAGAAATATGAAATGTAAGATTTTAACCAAGTGGGTTAAGAGAAGTTGGAAGAGTTATAACAGTGCTTAATAAGTTCGAGGACGAAATTCTTTTAAGGGGAGAACAAATGTAATGTCCCGTATTTTTGATTGTTGAATAATTTACTTAATTATTTAAATATTGATTTGGCGATTTAAATGAGATGAATTCAAATATTTTGAATATTTAATTAATATAAATAGTGGGATGATATATTTAATTTCTAAATTGTTGGAAATAGTTTGAATTGGCAATATTGTGTGAATTGGATAATTTAAGAGATTTAATCGAGTTTGAAAATAGTTTGAACTGGCAATATTGTGTGAATTGGATAATTTAAGAGGTTTAATCGAGTTCAGATTCGAGTTATAATAACGAATTTATTTATTAAACGACGTTTGAACAAATAATTTATAATTAAATTAAAAACGAGCTCGTAACGTTCCGATAATTCGTAGTTTAATGTTTCGAACTTTAAATGAATATACAAGATTCATCATAAGTCGGATTTCTTTGAAACGAGAAACACTTGAATCTATCGAACTGCAGTTTTCAAATGAAAGTGAAAATTTGAAATTTCGTCTTGTAGACTGTAAGTTATGTCCAAATCAAATTTTTGGAAAGTCACTATGGAATCGTTTATAAACTATAACCATTTATTTATATAATAAAAGGACTTTTATACAAATTGAATATCAATTTAATTTGGATTCTGAAATATAGAGTTATAAATCCACATATGTTTATTTTGAAGCTATTTGATATTCTATTTGGAGTTATATAATATTAATTTATTAATATTAAATTGAGTTGTTTATGAATATGTTAATATTTTATTGGTTTTATTTAACCTTACAAATAGTCATTTAGCAAACAATCTCCATTTTCGACGAAACAAAGTTTATTAAACCCGTAACGATTAATTATTGTTAGATTTCAAATTTTGCGCCAGTCGAAGTTGTTTTGTGATCGTGCGTAAATAAAATATAAATCGGTCAATAATGTGAGGTTAAAATAACGTTGTGTGAGAAACGGACTCGGATTTCGGCGAAACAAGTTTCATTGGATCCTAATGTCAAACTATAGCTGTATAACCATTTTCATTAAAATTTGGTATCGTATGTAATCATACGAATTTTTAAACGATGAATGTAAACAACGATTGAATAAAACTAATTATAAAAATCAAATAATATAGTATTGAAATCTCCCTATAAATATAACCCTAAATTATCTAACCCTAAGTCAATTTACATTTCTTTGGTCAATGCACGAAGAAGCCACCATTAAATAAATTGGAAACGTGAACTTTGAAATTCAATATAAAATCAAATATGTTATGGAATCCGGTGATTTTGGATCCGTTGAGATTGTTACAGCGAGGGCTTTGTGATGATATCCATTTTAGCTAGCTCGCACCATTTTCCCGTGTCTTCAAAATGAAACAACAACCTAGGGCTTTGAGTTGCCGGAGTTTTAGGTGATGAGGGAGGAAATCTTTGTTAGCGCGGTGATCGAGGGTGCAAGGCGTACGTCCTAGAAATGTCTGGGTGATTTTCTAGAAAAAAGGCACTCTACTTTTCTATCGTAGTTGAGGATAGGCTCGAGGACGCGATAACACAGGGAGGCGACGAGTTGGACAAAATGGTGATGGTGTTGGAGCTTGTCCGAAGAGGAGGTGAATGAAGAAGATGACTCCAAATTTCGTCGGGTATGGAAGGAGATCGTAACAACCAAGATTTTGGAACCAACTTAAAATTTTATTTTTAATTGATTTAATGGATTTTAAGAATTTAAAATGATTTATTTTGAGAATTAACGATTTAAAATTAATTTAAACCGAAGTTACAACGTATAAATTTAAAATTTAATTAAAATGAACTCGAAATGGCGTGGTAGTTTGAAAATTCGATTTTTAATTTCAAATGAATGTACAAAATTCAATATAAATCAGATTTTAGTAAAACAAGAAACATTGGAATATTTTGAATTGTACTTTTTTGACAAATGTAAGAAATTGAGATTTCACTTTTTAAATTATAAGTAATGTCCAGATTAAAATTTAAAATAGTCACTATAGAATTTATATATTTTTTAATAATTAAAAATCCCTTAAAAATAGCCATTTTCAAACGACCTCCGTTTTCGATGAAACTACTTCTATTAGATCCAAAATGTCAAAATATTGTTAAGTTTAAAATTACAAGTCATTTGGAATTAGTATGTGGGCGTAGTAAATATAAACGTGTTTCCAATTTTAGTTTGAATTTAATAAGCTAATAAAAAGGCCATTTTTCAAACGGTCTCCAAATTCGACGAAATTAATTTTGTTAGGATCGTATCGTCAAAACATAGCTAGATTTCAAACTTCATAATTTTTGGAGTCAGTATGTGGCCCTAGTAAATTAAAATGTATGTTGAAATTCAATATTGATCGTTATATTAATTTATATTTTAATTTATGACAAAAACTAATCAAAACAGTCGAATTGGATTACGAAACATATCCCATTGTGTCCAGAATGGGGTATTTTGTGACACCCCACGTCCGTTAATGTCACTCTATAAAGAATGCATTAAGTTTCGTGAAGCGTTGTTGGTAAATAAGAACATAATATCACAAGACAAACATGTAAAATAGTAGCGGAATTAAAAACTTTATTTAAATCAAAACATCATGGTCCCAAATACTGAGTTTACATCATAGGTTTGAAAATACAAATTACATTAATAATCTGTCTTGCCAAAAATATCAGAGTACAAAGACATAAAACCATATTTCCCTTGCGAAGCCATAGGAGAGTTGACAAGAAGTCAAAGAGTTACATATATTTACAAAATCCAAGCTAAGCTAAAAGAATCCAAATCAACTCTAAGCACTTCCACCCAGAGAACTTGGGGGTGAAATGGAAGAGAGAGAAGAGGAAACTAAAAGGGTCAGACATAAAGTCTGGCGAGTCCAGTTACTTCTAAATATAAATAAATAAAAGTATCATGGCAAGTATATAAAAACTGAAAGAACAAGATAACAATAACAATGACAAGTGTGAACTGAGCAAGATAAGATGAATAGGACATATTGCGCTTCTTAAATACATTTCTCTGCACCACACTAATACTAGTATATCAGAAATAGAATGATCCCTACCAATACCATTCCATTACAGTTTCTTGATTATTAGGTTACTTGGGTTAGTATAACTCAAGACTTATCCGCGCATCGTACCCATTTACTTTCCCATGGATTCACCTAATACAATATATGTAGCTATCTCTCAATATTGAGATCACTGTTTCAAATCTCGCAAATATCGCCCGAGATCTCCTCCGAGATCTCGTTTGGGCTCCTTCCGAAATGAAACAGCAAATATCACTCTAAATCTCCTTTCGAATATATCGCCTGAGATATTGCAATATCGAATGATACATCAACCGAGACGAAATAGTAGAATATCGTCTGAGATCTTAGTTTTTTGGTTAAAATTTAAACTTGTGCCTGAACTAGAACTATAATTAAAAAATTCAAATCTAGCCGTATCAATCTTTTGCTATTTTATATTTTGCATGTTAAATGACTATATTGTATGTTCGTATATGTATTTTATGGTCTATTTATACTGGATTTTTTTTAATGTTTTGGATCCTTTTAATGTTTCCTATCTAAAAATATTCCTGTTTTAAGCATATTACGATTTAGAGTATGAATGATCTTCGGAAAAATAAAGAATCATAAAGTTGTTTTGCATTTTAAGTTTAAGTTACTATGTTTCTGATAGCATTCATGAAAATCATTTTGTTAAAATATCATTTTTAACATATCATGTACCCCAAGATTGTTCCGATATGAACTTTCAGACCCGAGATGAAAATCCGAGACGAACTCCTGAGTTAGACTCATCACGTCCGAGATCTCCCCCGATACGAGACCGAGTCTATAAAATCCCCGAGACGAAACGCGATCGATATTCGAGATTTAAAATCTTGATTGAGATACACCCCATGGTAACCCACTCACACGGTCTCCACCGTAATAAACGCAGTCCCTCATCCTACGTCGGATTGACGTACAGATCTCTATATAACAATGTTACGTTCCACATATATCTGTCATTACTGTGCTACGTAAGCATACGGACTGCCACCATCGATCGAATCAGATTCCTTATCAGAACAATGCTCTCTAGTCTACGATAAACCACCCTGAGAAGATATGTATGTATCTAGACTGTCCCACATATGTACTGTAATTGTAGCTCGATGTCTCAATCGCACGTCCTCTAATGTGCACCGACTTCCGTGGACAAGAAACACGGAACTCGGCCAGGAGATTTTCCATACTTGTACAGGCCCGCCTTTAAGAGCCTCCAAATATAGATATTCCTAGGGCATGTTTTCCATGGTGGCTATGGCCCCACCACGGCCCCTCCCTCAACTAGTAAAAACTACAAGAGCTAACCAACCGACCCTAATAACAACCAATCTAAACATCCATGTGGCGTCTCTCCTCAACCCTGTACCTCGATAGTGAAAGGTGAAATGGTATCTTGGGTTTAGCTCTAGTCTTTTCGCATCTTGCTGGCTGCCGATGACGGGTATCCGACGATCTACTATCCTTGTTGGTAGTGAACCTCTGCCTCCTCGTGAGGCAACCGCCGAACCACCCTGGTGTCATCTCGTCACAGCATTCTGACTGCATAGCTATGTCTGCAATCAAGGACCACCCACCGAGTAGTTACGCGCAGACTCAACCTCTGCGAGGACAGCCTAAGACATCCGTCACCACACAGAGGACTACTAGGAGCACCTTACATACCTCGGGAAGCCGCGTGCTTCCCCTTGCATTCCTTTGGAGACGTCAAAACAATCAGATGAATGTGCACTCCCCTCGTGCCTTATAACACCTCAATGATCTACCCTGTTGGGTTATTCACCCTCAAACATGCGGACTGGTCCAAGCGCCTCACTTTAATATGTTATTAGACCCTATGTCTAATCATTCTATTGCGCGCTTGCTTTTCCTCCTCAGTTTCCTTTTAACTTGGTTATTCCCATTTATATTGAATTCTTAATCAAGTAATCAAGTTCCCCTTGCTTATTAATTTTGGTTATCTGTCTTGCCAAAAATATCAGAGTACAAAAGCATAAAACCATATTTTCCTTGCGAAGCCATAAGAGTGTTAACAAGAAGTCAAAGCGGTACATCTATATCCAAAATCCAAGCTAAGCTGAAAGAATCCAAATCAACTCTAACCACTTCTGTAACGACCCGAAAAAATTTTGACTTAGAAAATCGACACACAACACCATGTCGACTATTCAAATCGGAAATACCGGATAGTTAATAGAAAGAAGTTAGAGGGTGAGGATAGATAAGATAGAAAATTAGAATAGAAAAAGAAGAAGATCACAACAACAGAATCAGAGCAACACGAATCTCACAGCGGAACGAATAAAATATAAAATAACTTTGAAATAAAACCAGTATATACAATAACATTTATCAGAGTACAATACTTACAACATAGCGGAAATAAACAATTGCTATAAAATCCAGAAGCATCCTGCTCCAAGTTCTCAGTATATCTGTAAAATCTTGACTACTTGACTTTCCGTACAAATTTGGGCACCCGATAGTTTAAGGAAAACAAAACAAAATAAACTCCGGGTCATTCATGGGACTGGTATGAGTAAACAATTTAAAACAGTTTGAGAAAATTAACGATATCTCATAAGACCACGCCATATAACACGGAACGGTTTTTCCCTTATGAGAATCCAAAACACTTGATTCAACATTCAAAAAAATCATTTTGAAAGAAACAATAATCTTTATATCAAAATCCTTTTGATATTATAATAGTGTCTATCAACCCCAATATAATAATCACCTAGCAGAACGCTTTCATCTCACGTTCCACATACATAATATATAATCAAAAACCGCGGGCGCTTACTGGTTAATGAATTCCAACTGGCAAGGTATGGGACCACCTTCCGATAGTGTATCTCTAGAGAGGAATACACCGGGTTCAACAAGAACATCTTGCAACCCAGGCTAAACATGACCGGTCACTCATTTCGCTTGAGTGTACCGAATGTATTATCACCAACGGTCGGGATCAGCAACCGTTTACCAAAAGGGACAGCATCGAAATAGATTATAGAAGTAAATGGAATTTATCTAGATCAGGTGACAATACACCCTAATTGGCAGCTAACCACTTAGCCGTGCAACCTACCCGATTTTATACCATTTCTCGGTTGTGAGGCTAGAGGCCATAACGTATTATTAACAGAACATATTTCATTTACTTTGAATGCCACATCGTCATACCCGTCAAATCACAAATTGATTTCCCCAAAAATACCATAGGTATAAGCTAAGAGAAATGAATTCCTCCGCCATCAACGTAAATACGTTTGAAATGATCAACTTACGCGATCCACCAGATATACTCTGTCAGACACTCGTCCACACAAGTTGTCCTAGGACTGGACAACCCGAAGGTACTATTCTGTAAATCCATCTTAGGCAATTTCTACCTAGGATTTACTGAACAATCCTTGCATAACTCTATCTTCAATTATCTTCATCATATTTGATTCGCAATGCTAATGCTATACAGAGTGGTTTTCGGATAATATATTTGACCGTATTGACAACGGAAATGGTCAAAATCTTTGATATCGGTGATTTAACTATCAAAGGAAAACATGTGTACAAACAACCGTCATATTTCCAAATGGAAATCATACCGATCACTCATCATTTCATTTCCCAATTTCCCATTTATCGTTTCCATATATTCATAAATTCCTTATTTTCTAAAATGAGAAAATATACGTTATTAACTTTGGAAAACGTTTCCATTTCTGATTCATGCATCAATATCTTCCCACCTCTACCAGTCTCTAACTATAAACTAGTAAGAAAACAACTTCCCAAGCATAAACCCCGAAGGCCGAAACCAACATCAGATCGATACCCAGAAAGCCATTCAACTCAACTAATTTCCAGTCAATTTTTAATCTCAGTAATTCCATTTAAATTCCTAATTCAAAACCCAAAATTCCTTTATAATATTTTATTTGCAAAATATTTACTTTAATCTAATTTTTCACATAGAATGTGAATAACATGTCTATATATAATCAAATAGTTTGATTTCGTATTTTAAAAACAACATCTCAAATCCAATTACTTTTCGTACTTTTATTTATAGAATTTTCATATAAAAACTTATTTTATACTTCTAACACTAAAATCTCATTTAATTCCCTTTAAAAATGCTAAGTTCAAATTCCATTAAAAACATCGGTGTTAAAACCGATTTTCGCTCCTTTATATAAATTCAGATTTATATATCCAATTTATCCAATGATAAATATTTTATTTAATATATAAACACCATTTATAAATTTATCTTTCCAATTTATATATGTTAAAACGGATTTTTGTTTAATATCTACTTTAAATCCATATCATGTTATACCCGTGTGTGAAGCACAGGTGTAAATCTTCCTAATGTAAAATTCTCCTTTTATAAAATTCTATTCATTTTCCAAATATTTCCTTTTATAATTCTATTTAATTTTCAAAAAAATATTTCTTTTATAATTATATTTATTTTCCAAATAATTCCTTTTATAATTCTATTTTCTTTTCAAATAAATATTCCTTTTATAAGTATATTTATTTTCCAAATAAATATTCATTTTATAATTATATTTATTCCGTATAAATATTTCATTTATAATATCGTATTTATTTCCTATAAATATTTCGTTTTCAAATTACACTTTGAAAATTCCCTTTTTACATTCCAGTATTTCTAATGGTATTTAAAATACCAGTTAAACAGACCAGTGTCTTCGTAATCAATCACAGGTTTTGTATCACATCATATATCACAACATATGAACACAAACAGTATTATAAATATTGAGGAATCCAGTTGGATCCCTCCAACCTATTTCCCTACATCCATAGAGTTTAAACAATATAAATAACATCGATTTCATTTCAATATGAAATACTCTGGTAAACAGAATCAATATTTGATTACCAATTTATATATATATCGTTATCTATAATTTCAACCAATAAATCAGCAATTCAACCAAATAATCAACACACAACAACCAATTATCATTTATCAATACTTGATTATATTTATAAAAATATAAACTGTACAGAGTTGGTGAGATTTACTCACACTGGTTGGTAATCGTTAAAAAATGATAACCATTTAACAGATCCAACCAGACGTTTTATTTCACCATAAATCCAGACGAGTTCCAAATCTCTCCAAACCTGTTCCATTGTGTAGCTTTCATTCATACGATCCTAATGGATCTTGTTTTATGGAATTATGATCACGTATGCAATTGATAGAGTCGTTACAAGTTCTAATACATCGATTTAAAAATCATTATTAAAATTAATTGTATTATTTAAATCTTAATCACCTAATTGCCACCTAATGACCCCTCTCATGGTGTCATGATTCACGCAAGCTGGAGCTCATCAACAAGTCATTGCCGCATCCTTTTATTTCACCATCTTCCTATGCTTCTCCATATGAAATAAGAATACCATTATTCACTTTTAATAAAAGTTTTAGGTTTTAAATTAATATTGGGCTAACCAATGATAGATGGCCCCATACCCATTTTCAGTTTCCCAGACCTATCGTTCTTCTCCTCCAAAAGGAATACGCCGGATTCAATATATCTCAACCATGTATGCATCTTTTCATCCTCCTCCCGATCATTTCCCATTGCTAAATCTTAAACCGAAACCACCTCCAGACTCCACACCAAAATCTCTTCAACTTGATTCATGATTCATCCACCTCGCTGCCATTTCCAAAACCCATCATTTCCTCTCGAACTCCTGTTGTTCGAAAATAACATGGACACAAATTACCATCGAACTACACAGAATTTTGCACGTGAACTTCAATCGACATCCTAAATCCAAAAACGATCACTAAATATCGCGTTGAGGCC
Source organism: Allium sativum (assembly GCA_030737875.1). Lineage (NCBI taxonomy): Eukaryota > Viridiplantae > Streptophyta > Magnoliopsida > Asparagales > Amaryllidaceae > Allium > Allium sativum. The sequence continues at coordinate 654,035,165 of CM060919.1, read as the reverse complement.
TCAATATCAAGGGATTTGGAATCCTAGTTTTCCTTGTAAGAAATCAGCGCTTAAAAACTTGTGTCGAACTCACCGTTGTTAGTATAAAAATGAAGAGAATGGAAGTAGGAGTTCAAATACATAAATACAGTGATTTATAGAATTTTATTTGAATTCTTCTTGATTTATGAAGATCATCATATACTAGATATATTTTCTTCTGAGTTGCGGCACATTTGTTTAACCTCAGGAGAATGAATTTAGGTGTAATAAGAGTAAGGGTATATATAGTACAATTTATATATTTTTATATTCGAATATTATATTTATTTATAACCAACCGTTATTTGATTTGCTGTTTAAAAATTCATGTGATCACGTACAACATCCAAAAATCATGAAAATGTGTATGCACCTACAGTTCGACATTACGGACCCAACGAAACTTGTTTTGTCGAATTCCGAATCCGTTTGCTCACACAGCGTATTTTTAAAGTCAAATTATCGACTATATTTCACATTAAAATCCTGTACGGCGACATATTGACTCCAAAACTCACAAAAATTGAAATCTAACAATAATTTAATATTCCGGATACAACATAGTTAGTTTCGTCAAAAACGGAGGTCGTTTGCAGAAATGACTATTTTTAAAGCTCAAAATATACCCATTTAAATATTAATATATTTAAAAATAATTAAATTAGTATTAATAATTCAATATTATCATATATATATTCACATAGAATACTATTAAGCTCTGAAATAAACATATTAGGATTTATAACCCGATATTTCAAGTCCAGATTATATCGATATTAAATATATATATATATATACATTTATTATATAAATAAATCATTATAAATTAAAAAGGAATTCCATAGAGACTTTCCGAAAATTTGATTTGGACATAACTCACAATCTACACGACGAAATCTCAATTTTTCTCGTTGATTAGAAAAATATCGTTCAACAGATTCAAACGTTTCGTGTTTCATAGAAATCCAATTTAAAATGGATTCTGTATATTCAATTAAAGTTCGAATCGCCAAATTACAAACTACCGCGCCATTTCAAGCTCGATTATAATTATAATATAATTATACATTCAACTGTCGTTTATATAATATATTCGTTAATATAATTCAACTCTAAACTGAATTATATATTATAAATGATCCAATTCACACAATATTGTGAATTCCACTATTTCAAAAATTATATATATTATTCTATTATTTATATTAATTAAATATTCAATATTATTTAATTCTAGTCATTTTAAATTACCAAACCATCATTTAAATAATTAAATAAAATATTTATTATCCATAAAAAATACGGGTCATTATATTCTTCCCTCCTTAAAATAATTTCGTCCTCAAAATTGCTAAGGTAGAAAACAAACCCTAACTGGGTTAAAAATTATTTGTTTATTTCTCTAACTTTAGTTTCAAATGAACCAATTTATTTCAATTAAAATATTAATTCATTTCGACTAACGAATATTTTCAAAAATCCTGAAAATATTCTAACTCCCTAAATTTATGAAAAAATTTGCCAGCACCTCCTTTGTACGGCTCAATCGGTACAACTACAACTCGCCTCTCTAGGCCTTTTCCAACCCAAAAGGAAATCAAACAGCCAAGTGGCTTACCAAATCGGCTCATAAATCTCATACCCAATAGAAATATAAACTTGTACCTATTTGTCGGGCATATCATTATATCCTTTCCATCTGCTACCAATTCAGCATATACCAATGTCATCTCAATCAAGCTCCAATCAGTTTTTATCCTTAAACCCAATCATTCGCTTATACCTAAGTCGAGTTTCATTTCAAACTCGAGTTCCATTCTCGATTCCAAATTCTTAACTCATCAACCCAATATCATTTCAACTTCCTATGTCACAAATCCAATTTTCTCGATATCATTATAATCCATTTCAATTTGGGTTTAATTCAAAGAATTTTTCCCTGGGAATTTTAAACAACTTTTCTTTTCTAAAATATTCCTTTTTGGATTTCAAATAACTTGTTTCTCAAAACAATTCGAAACAGTATCTTTGGTAGTAATCTGTCACTTAGAACTCGAAAATGAACACTGATGATGTGGCCAGCAGCATCAGGGTTATTTCCCAGCTACTAAAGTGAGTTCAATACTATATCACTTTTTTTTTTAAAACCAATATTTAAAAACTTCCATTTTGAAATATATTTCAAAATACCATTCACAATGCTTATATACAATTTAAAATCTCCCAGTATTTTAAAATTCTCATTTATTTAATCCATATTTATTTGCAAACACTTATTCAAATTTCTAGAGTCTTAATTTCAATTCTGATTTAAATTCAGATTCAATTCATCTAATATCATATATCATATATCATACTTATATGAATTCTGATTGGCTATTTACATAACCATTTTATTTTTATAATTTCATTCGATTATAATAATAACTGATATATCCAATATTATAATAATTCCAATATATATATTCTTTACATAAAAATATAATTTGGATAAAATTATTTCATTTACCCTCTCTTTAAAACATACTGTGTTGGTTCATTGTATTCGAGTGTTTAGAAACCCCTATCGATACAGTGGATCAAACTGATCGATCATAACTCATAAACAACTCAACTAATAAATCTCCACAATATAAAACAATTTTTATACAATCTACAAATATGCGCTCATATATATACATTCAAACTCAATCTAGGGTATTACTAACCCCACATCTACCGAGTCACGCCACCGAGCCAAGATAATCACTTAACCTTCACTCTGATACCACTGTAACGGCCCGAAAAAATTTTGACTTAGAAAATCGTACACAACACCATGTCAACTATTCAAATCGGAAATACCGGATAGTTAATAGAAAGAAGTTAGAGGGTGAGGATAGATAAGATAGAAAATTAGAATAGAAGACGAAGAAGATCACAACAACAGAATTAGAGTAACACGAATCTCATAGCGGAACGCATAAAATATGACATAACTTTGAAATAAAACTAGTATATATATACAATAACATTTATCAGAGTACAATACTTACAACATAGCAGAAATAAACAATTGCTATAAAACCCTGAAGCCTCCTGCTCCAAGCTCTTAGTATATATGTTAAATCCTGACTACTTGACTGCCCATACAAATTTGGGCACCTAAGAGATTAGGGAAAACAAAACAAACTCTGGGTTAGTCATTGGACTGGTATGAGTAAAAAAATTAAAACAGTTTGAGAAAATAAACGATATCTCATAAGACCATGCCGTATAACACGAATGGGTTTTTCCCTTTATGAGAATCCAAAACACTTGATTCAACATTCAAAAAAATCATTTTGAAAGAAACGATAATCTTTATATCAAAATCCTTTTGATATTATAATAGTGTCTATCAACCACAATATAATAATCATCTAGCAGAACGCTTTCATCTCACATTCCACATACATAATATATAATCAAAAACTGCGGGCGCTTATTGGTTAATGAAATCCAACTGGCAAGGTATGGGACCACCTTCTGATAGTGTATCTCTAGAGAGGAATACACCGGGTTCAACAAGAACATCTTGCAACCCAGGCTAAACATGACCGGTCACTCATTTCGCTTGAGTGTACCGAATGTATTATCACCAACGGTTGGGATCAGCAACCGTTTCATGAAAGAGACAACATCGAAATAGATTATAGAAGTAAATTGAATTTCTCTAGATCAGGTGACAATACACCCTAATTGGCAGCTAACCACTTAGCTATGCGACCAACCCAATTTTAAACCATCTCGGTTGCGAGGCTAGAGGCCATAACATATCTTTAACAGATCATATTTCATTTACTTTGAATGCCACATCGTCATACCCGTCAAATCAAAAGTTGATTTTCCCAAAAATACCATGGATATAAGCTAAGAGAAACGAATTCCTCCGTCGCCAACATAAATACGTTTGAAACGATCAACTTAGGCTATATCTACCTAGGATTTACTGAACAGCCCTTGCATAACTCCGTCTTCAATTATCTTCATCATATTTGATTCGCAACGCTAAAGCCATATGGAATGGTTTTCAAATAATATATCTGATCCCGGTCTCTCCGTATTGACAACGGAAATAATCAAAATCTTTGATAGTCGGTGATTTAACTATCAAAGGAAAACATGTGTACAAACAACGGTCGTACTTCCAAATGGAAATCTTACCGATCAGTCATCATTTCGTTTCCCAATTTCCCATTTATCGTTTCCATATATTCATGAATTCCTTATTTTCTAAAATTAGAAAATATACGTTATTAACTTTGGAAAACGTTTCCATTTATGATTCACGCATCAATATCTTCCCACCTCTATCAGCCTCTAACAGTAAACTAGTAAGAGAACAACTTCCCAAGCATAAACCCTAAAGGCCGAAACCAACATAAGATCGATACCCAGAAAGCCATTCAACTCAACTAATTTCCAGTCAGTTTCTAATCTCAGTAATTCCATTTAAATTCCTAATTCAAAAACCCAAATTCCTTTATAATATTTTATTTGCAAAATATTTACTTTAATCCATTTTTTTACACAGAATGTGAATAACATATCTATATATAATCAAACAGTTTGATTTCGTATTTTAAAAACAATATCCCATTCTTTTCATACTTCTATTTATAGAATTTTCATATAAAAACTTATTTTATACTCCTAACACTAAAATCTCATTTAATTCCCTTTAAAAATGCTAAGTTCAAATTCCATTAAAAACATCGGTGTTAAAACCGGTTTTCACTCCTTTATATGAATTCAGATTTATATATCCAATTTGTCCAATGATAAATATTTTATTTAATTTATAAATATCATTTATAAATTTATCTTTCTAATTTATATATGTTAAAACTGATTTTTGTTTAATATCTACCTTAAATCCATATCATGTTATACCCGTGTGCGAAGCACGGGTGTAAATCTTCCTAATATAAAATTCTCCTTTTACAAAATTCTATTAATTTTCCAAATATTTCCTTTTATAATTCTATTTACTTTTCAAATAAATATTCCTTTTATAATTATATTTATTTTCCAAATATTTGCTTTTATAATTCTATTTACTTTTCAAATAAGTATTCCTTTTATAATTATATTTATTTTCCAAATAAATATTCATTTTATAATTATATTTATTCCCTATAAATATTTCATTTATAATATCGTATTTATTTCCTATAAATATTTCATTTTCAAACTACACTTTGAAAATTCCCTTTTTACATTCCAGTATTTCTTATGGTATTTAAAATACAAATGAAACAGACTAATGTCTTCATAATCAATCTCAGGTTTTATATCACATCGTATATCACAATATATGAAAACAAAAAGTATTATAAATACTGAGGAATCCAGTTGGATCCCTCCAACCTGTTTCCCTGCATCCACAGATGTTAAACAATATAAATAACATCGATTTCATTTCAATATGAAATATTCTGGTAAACAAAATCAATATTTGATTAACAATTTATATATATATATCGTTATCTATAATTTCAACCAATAAATCATCAATTCAACCAAACAATCAACACACAACAATCAATCATCATTTATCAATACTAGATTATATTTATAAAGGTATAAACTATATAGAGTTGGTGAGATTTACTCACACTGTTTGGTAATCGTTAAAAAACGATAACCATTCAATAGATCCAATCAGACATTTTATTTCTCCATAAATCCAAACGAGTTCCAAATCTCTCCAAACTGGTTCCATTGTGTCACTTTCGTTCATACGATCCCAACGGATCTTGTTTTATGGAATTCTGATCAGGTATGCAATAGTTAGAGTTGTTACAAGTTCTAATACATCGATTTATAAATCATTATTAAAATTAATTGTATTATTTAAATCTTAATCACCTTATTGCCGCCTAATGACCCCTCTCATACTATGATAATTCACGCAAACTGGAGCTCCTCAACAAGTCACTGCCGCATCCTTTCAATTCACTATCTTCCTATGCTTCTCCATATAAACTAAGAATACCATTATTCACTTTTAATAAAAGTTATGAATTTAAATTAGTATTGGGCTAACCAATGACATATAGCCTATACCCATTTTCAGTTTCCAGACCTGTCGTTCTTCTCCTCCAAAAGGAATACTGTGACGGCCCGCCCCGCACCAACCGACATTTACTCCAAAAGTGCACTGTACACATGTCCAGTTAGCACGGAACGGGTCGTCAGAAGGAAAAAGAGAAGGAGAAAATGAACTAATCAAAGAACCTGTAGAATGTCTCACAACGCATCGAACAAAATATAATAATAACATACTTGACATAAAACAGGAGAGATAGTGCATAAGCTGAAAATCAGAACTAAACATTATAGTAGCGGAAATTCAGAATACAGCTTATTACAACTTTCAAACTGTCTCAAAGCAAAAGTAAGATAAATGAGGTACACTACTAATGCCCAAGTAGCGACCACCAACGACACAGGGAGAATGTGTGTGTGTATATATATATATATATCATACGTGGAAGCCTCCTGCCCGCCTCCGAATCAGCTACTCGCGCATCACCAGCTAACCTGTCTCTAGTCTGCTCGTGTGAGCACCCAGAGTAATAAGAGGAGACATAAAACTCTGGGTCAGACATAAAGCCTGGTATGAGCGATAAGCATCTAAAGTGAACAATAACAGGTAGACTAAAACATACCTGAACCTAGACCTGCAACCAAAGAGTTAGCACTACATACTGTACAACACTCTAAGGTACCATATCAAATAGTGTAAAAATACGGAGGTGGGGGAGGTGTGCATGTCATAATGATAGCAAACAATCAATCATAGCATCTATCCTCACATCTCTCACTCAGTGCATAAAGCATACGATATTCACCACTTCGATCACCCAACATTCCTTGCTACGATCACTTTGCCCCATGAAGTCATAAATGGCTTCACTGCACTGATAACGTAGCCACAAATCCTTCGCTATGTCCACTTTGCCCCATGGAGTCGCAAGAACCCCACTGCACTGGCTCATAGCCTTACCAATCCTTATTATGTCCACTCTGCCCCCATGGAGTCATAAGAACACCACTGCACTGGCTCATAGTCTTACTACGCATCACCTTGCCCCTCGGGTCGTAATGACCCTATTGCACTGATAACATAGTCTTGCTACCATCACTTTGCCACTCAGGTCATAATGACCCTACTGCGCTGATAAGTAGCCCATCATTCCTTTTTAGTGGTGAATCGAAGTTATGAACGTCGACAACTCCTTAGCACACGTCCCGCAGCAAAGCCCAACTCATGAAGTGAACTCATTGGTTCCCCACTGGTTCCGGGATCCTGAGCTCTAACTTCCATTTGAACTACCTTTGCATCTCGGGTTATTGGTCATCACCATCGAATCGGATCGTAGCCTTCAGATCGGATCGGCTCGGAGTCCTGTTCCCTTCATCACCACGGTTCGGATCGGGTTCGTGCATTCGGATCGGGTTCCTGCATTCGGGTCGCGCCATCAACTCGTGGTCCTCCAATTCCATCGGATCGGTTCGAGTACCCTTCAGCGGATCGGGTCGGGGTCTCCAAGTCCATCGCCACTGATCGGTTCGTGATAAGCTCATTCGAATCGGATCGTGGTCCTTCAAGCGGTTCGGGTCGGAAAGCACTTCTCCAGGTCGACGGATCGTGCTCACCCTTCATGGACGGATCGGGTCGTAATGCTCATTCGCGATCCGGATCGGAGTACTTCAATTTAGGCACGGCGCTGCATTGATTCGTCTCGTGGGCCTTGCGCAGATGGTTCGGTTCGGAGGAGATGACTCGACTCGTGGTGATGTCCCACGGTCCCATAGGGCGATCCGATCGTCCCTCAATCCCCTATCCGATCCGAATCTCTGCACCTTGTCCAGCGAGCTGTTTACGCCCCTCGACGGCGTTTTCGACCATTCCAACTATTCTAAACAGTCACAAAGCATTTCATACAGTCACAGCAACATGCATAATCAACCACAAACATCAAAACATCAATATGATAGGTAAAAATGGATCAAACATACCCAAAATCCCATATTTCCCCTTAAGCATGTTTAGGTGAAACTAATGATAGGATTAGCAAATCTTAACCAAATTAACCCAAATTCATATCAGAGGTCTAAAACATCATTCCGAATTTTATAAACATCTTTCCAGAATTTTATCATGTTTAAATTCGCTAATTAACACAAATCACCCCTAATTAGCCATAATTAGTGCAAAACTATGCAAATCACTCACCTTAGCAACAAAATAAACTAAGATCTGAAATAATTCTCTGATTTGATGTGAATCTCAATGCCAAACAGCAGCTCCTTTGTTGCTTTGGTGAAGATCTTCCTTGATTAGGGGTTGCTAAGCCAAATCCTTGACCAAAAGATGATTTGGAGGTGATTTAGAGGTTGGAGGCCATTTTTAGGGATCCTTGGTGATAAGTGGAGGCTAGAAAACTGAAATGGAATGATCCTCTATCTCATTTCAGCCTCCCCATAACCCTAATCCCGAAATGGGTTATGGGCCTACTCACTAATCACCCGATTTGGCCCGGTTAAGCAGTTTTTCACCTCCCAAACCTTATTTCAGCCATATCTCCCAAACGGTAAGTCCGTTTGGCTATTATGACCACTCTACGGAAAGGTAAACCATCAAACAAATCCAATGGAAATGGTTTCAGATAAAAATTCCCTTCCACTCAAAAGTTATGGCCAAAATAGTACCAACTAGGGGCAAAATGGTCATTTAAAAATCGACAAAAATCATAAGCATGGGAAATGACTCTAATGGATGTTTCCCAAAGTCACATGACCATACGACTTCATACGGGAAAGAAATAAATATTCTACGATCCCTCGATACGTAGAATGCGGGTCATTACACTCTCCCCCCTTAAGAAATTTCGCCCCCGAAATTCCCTAATCCAAACACAAATAAAAGTCCCGCATGCCTATCAATTATAAAACAACAATCAAACATGCAAACAAGCAAAACAAGTCTATCCTAGCATGCGGAAAACTAAATTGCAAAGTAAATCTTACCAGGCAAAGAGTTCTGGATATGCCTTCCTAATGCTCTCCTCTGTCTCCTAAGTACACTCATCTGAGTCGTGAACGAACTTCCTTAGTTGGGAAACATGAAATACATTGTGAACTCCCGCCATTTTCTCTGGTAAGCCAACTCTATAGGCCAAATTCCCGACTAGTTCAAGAACAGGGAATGGGCCAACAAATCTTGGTGCCAACTTGCCTCTCCTGCCAAATCGAATCACGCTCTTCAACGGAGAGATCTTGACAAACACCAAGTCACCAACGGAGAATTTCAAGTCTCTTCTCCTCTTATCAGCATAACTCTTCTGCCTATCTTGGGCAGCTTTGATTCGTTGCAGAATGATCTTGATCTTATCGGAAGTTTCTCTCACCACATCTGGTCCAAGCACAAACTTCTCGCCAATCTCTATCCAACATGATGGTGAGTTGCATGGTCTTCCGTACAAGCTTCATATGGAGCCATACCGATACTGGATTGGTAGCTATTATTATATGCAAACTCTACTAGATGCAAATGGTTATCCCATGATCCACCAAAATCCAATATACAAGCTCTCAAGAGATCTTCCAATATACGATTCACCCTTTCCGTCTGACCATCGGTCTGAGGATGATATGCGGTACTGAGACGTAATCTTGACCCTAGAGCCTCTTGTAAGCTTTTCCAAAACCCACTAGTGAACAACGGGTCTCGGTCACTCACAATGCTTTTGGGTACTCCATGAAATCTCACTACCCACTTCATATACAATTCTGCCAACTTGGCTGCCGTTCTGGTCGATTTGACTGGTATAAATCTTGCACTTTTAGTCAATCGATCCACAATTACCCAAATGCTATCATATCCCGATCTAGTCCTTGGTAAACCATCGATGAAATCCATCGAGACTTGCTCCCATTTCCATTCGGGAATTTCTAATGGTTGCAACAACCCACTAGGCTTCTTTTGCTCGGCTTTAACTAGCTGGCAATTCATGCATTTGGATATAAACTTCCCAACGTCTCTTTTCATTCCCTCCCAGTAGTAGGTTCGCTTCATATCTCGATACATCTTATTACCACCGGGATGTATAGTCAGTTTTGAGTGATGACATTCTCTAAGAACTTCATCTCTCAAACCATTTACGTTGGGCACAACTAGTCTTCCATTCTTCCGAAGCCATCCATCTCGATCAAGCCCATACACATTCATCTCCTCATCGATACCCATCTCTAACTTGGAGATGATTTCTAATAGACTAGGATCGTCCCTCTGGCTAGAACCAATCCGCTCTATCAAAGTGGGTCTGATCGCCAAACTAGCTAGCATAACTGGATCCAATTCGCACTTTGGTCTGAAATCAAACCCCGCGATATACTCCAGTTGCTTCCATTCAAGAAACATTGCCCCTAAGCTGGCATGTCTCCTGCTCAAGGCATCGGCTACCGCATTACCTTTCCTAGGTGTGTATGCGATATCAAAATCATACGAAGCCAAGAACTCTAACCATCTCTGCTGACGGAGATTCAGATCTTTCTGGGAGAAGAGATACTTCAACAATTTATGATCGGTAAACAACTCGAATATCTCTCCTAAGAGATATAGTCTCCGCATCTTCAGCGCAAACACGATCGCTGCTAATTCCAAATCATGGGTAGGATACTTCTTCTCATGCGGCTTTAGCTATCGACTAGCATAAGCTACAACCCTACCTCCTTGCATCAATACTGCACCCAGTCCGGTACCACAAGCATCCGTGTATACCGTCATCTCTTCATTCCCCTTAGGAATGACTAACACTGGCGCACGCGTCAACCTCTCCTTTAGACTCTTGAAAGCATCCTCACACACTTCGTCCCAGACGAAGGACTGATCCTTCTTAGTCAACTGAGTCAACGGTGCCGCTATCTTGGAGAAGTCCTGGATAAACTTACGATAATATCCAGCTAATCCCAAGAAACTTCTTACATCTGTAGCATTCTTGGGCGTAGGCCAATCCTGTACCGTAGCCACCTTCGCAGGGTCCACGACAATACCACTCTCTGAAACAACATGACCCAAGAATCTTACTTCCCTTCTCCAAAAATGACACTTAGATAATTTCGCTTTCAATTGGTGTTTCCTCAACAACTCCATCACTATCCTCAAGTGTCCCTTGTGTTCCTCCTCTGTCCTTGAATAAACAATGATATCATCCACGAACACAAGAACAAACTTATTCAATTGATCTCTGAATACTCGATTCATAAGATCCACAAAGTAGGCTGGTGCATTGGTCAACCCAAATGGCATGACCAACCACTCATAAAATCCAGACGGCGTCCTAAATGCCGTTTTCGAAACACTCTCATCTGCTACTCTAAGCTGATGAAATCCTGTCGCGAGGTCCAACTGGGAGAACACTCTTGCTCCTTCCAGCTGATCAAACAAATCATCTATCCGCGGTAGAGGATACTTATTCTTCCTCGTCACCTTATTCAACTCGCGATAGTCGACACACAAACGAAGGGAACCATCTGCCTTAGTGGCAAACACAACTGGTGCTCCCCACTCGGAGACACTCCTTCTAATAAATCCCTTCTTCAAAAGATTGCTGACTTGCACCCCGAGCTCTCGCTGCTCCCTTGGTGCCATACGACGAAGTGGCATCACTATAGGTCTGGCATCTTTCACTAAATCAATACGGAACTCAATCTCTCGGTGTGGTGGAAGCCCGGTCACCTCCTCGAAGACGTCCGGAGACTGGCCAACCACGGGCACATCTGACAACTCATCCTGCGGGATGTCGAGGGAATTTACAAAACTAGCCATAACCCCTTCACTAGGTAGACTACCAAACACTACCCTCCGCCCATCATCCGCCCTCACTATCACCAAAAAGCCCTCACAGTCTACCACCACCCCGTATCTTCGGAGCCAATCGACTCCCAATATAATGCCATACCCAGTAAAGCCCAAAACAAAGCAATCACATACAAACATACATCCATGACTCGATAAGACCAAATTCCTGCAAATCATACTAAGGCTAGTCGAACCACCAATCGGGTTCGTCACAATCAATGGTCTATCGACTATCTCGGGTTCCAGTCCCAACCTATCTACCAGGTCACTAGATATGAAGGAATGGGAAGCCCCAGTATCAAACAAAACTCGAACTGGTACATCATAAATAGAAAGCATACCTTGAATAACAACATTCTTTCCTTTCTCCGCCGCAGTTGGGGCATTCGACGAAGAAGGAACAACATCAATAGCATATGCTTTCACAATCTGCTTCTCCTTAAGAGGTTGCAGACACTTATCCTTATGATGTCCCACTTGACCACAGTTGTAGCACTTCCTTTCCGCTGGCTTGGCCCGACATTCCTTAGCATAATGGCCTTTCTTTCCACAGCTGAAGCACTCAACATCGTTCTTACTCTTTTTCTGGCCACCCTTAGGTTGGTCCTGCTTCCTCTTATTCTGAGAGTTATTCTTGCCTCCACCGCCTGCTTGCGGCTTTGGCCCTTCTGCAGAAGCAGCCTCAGTCTTTGACTTAGGGTAAAGGCTCTCTGATCTCAAAGCTTTCCCCACGATCGATTCAAAAGTCTCATCGATGTGGTTGATAAGCCTTTCCCCCAAGTATCCATCCAAACCAGTAATGAACTTCTCATTCTTCTTTTCAGGAGTATCGATAAGAAACAGTCCATACTTCGACAAAGTGTCGAACTCAGCAATATAATCAGAAACTGCCCTTCCGTTTTGCTTGAGTTCCAAGAACCTCTTAAACAACACTGACTTCTGGGCAGCTGGAATAAACTTCTCGCTAGAGCGAGCCTTGAACTGATCCCAAGTAACCTGATCCTCTGGAGTAGCTGTTCTAATGGCATTCCACCAATTCATCGCTCGCCCTTGCAGCTGGCGAGACGCTAGCCTTCTCTTCATCGCATCCTCAAGACCCAAGTCATCAAAGATACGATCACAGCTATCCATCCAATCTTGAACATCTGTGGCCGGCTCCGTTCCGTGGAACGGCTTCCCACCAAGATTAGTGTAATCTTTGCACAACTTGGCGAAATCGACCCTAGGCGCCTGCACTACTGGGCCAACACCAACTCCGGGATTGGGAATTGCCCCTTGCACTTCTCTAAGCATGTCTCTCATGAGGTTAGTAAACATTGCCCTCATGTCAGCGGCATTCCCTTGGTTGGTCCCTCTACCAGCACCCCTCGTGTCTCGGCTCATCGTCAATCTGAAAAAGGGAAACGATTAATGACCCCATAGTGGTGCTAGTGCAGTGCGGCTTCATTCTTATACTACTAATAGTATATATATACATAGCTTTTGGAAACTAAAGTAATCACAAATACGCGCTCTCATATACGTACTATCTCTCCCTAGTGTCTTTCCCTAGGTTAACTACGCAACCTAGAGCTCTGATACCAAGTGTGACGGCCCGCCCCGCACCAACCGACATTTACTCCAAAAGTGCGCTATACACATGTCCAGTTAGCATGGAACGGGTCGTCAGAAGGAAAAAGGGAAGGAGAAAATGAACTAATCAAAGAACCTGTAGAATGTCTCACAGCGCATCGAACAAAATATAATAATAACATACTTGACATAAAACAGGAGAGACGGTGCATAAGCTGAAAATTAGAACTAAACATTATAGCAGCGGAAATTCAGAATACAGCTTATTACAACTTTCAAACTGTCTCAAAGCAAAAGTAAGATAAATGAGGTACACTACTAATGCCCAAGTAGCGACCACCAACGACACAGGGAGAATGTGTGTGTGTGTATATATATATATATATATATATATATATATATATATATATATATATATATATATATATATATCATACGTGGAAGCCTCCTGCCCGCCTCCGAATCAGCTACTCGCGCATCACCAGCTAACCTGTCTCTAGTCTACTAGTGTGAGCACCCAGAGTAATAAGAGGAGACATAAAACTCTGGGTCAGACATAAAGCCTGGTATGAGCGATAAGCATCTAAAGTGAACAATAATAGGTAGACTAAAACATACCTGAACCTGGACCTGCAACCAAAGAGTTAGCACTACATACTGTACAACACTCTAAGGTACCATATCAAACAGTGTAAAGATACGGAGGTGGGGGAGGTGTGCATGTCATAATGATAGCAAACAATCAAGCATAGCATCTATCCTCACATCTCTCACTCAGTGCATAAAGCATACGATATTCACCACTTCGATCACCCAACATTCCTTGCTACGATCACTTTGCCCCATGAAGTCATAAATGGCTTCACTGCACTGATAACGTAGCCACAAATCCTTCGCTATGTCCACTTTGCCCCATGGAGTCGCAAGAACCCCACTGCACTGGCTCATAGCCTTACCAATCCTTACTATGTCCACTCTGCCCCATGGAGTCACAAGAACCCCACTGCACTGGCTCATAGTCTTACTACGCATCACCTTTCCCCTCGGGTCGTAATGACCCTACTGCACTGATAACGTAGTCTTGCTACCATCACTTTGCCCATCAGGTCATAATGACCCTACTGCACTGATAAGTAGCCCATCATTCCTTTTTAGTGGTGAATCGAAGTTATGAACGTCGACAACTCCTTAGCACACGTCCCGCATCAAAGCCCAACTCATGAAGTGAACTCATTGGTTCCCCACTGGTTCCGGGATCCTGAGCTCTAACTTCCATTTGGACTACCTTTGCATCTCGGGTTATTGGTCATCACCATCGAATCGGATCATAGCCTTCAGATCGGATCGGCTCGGAGTCCTGTTCCCTCATCACCACGGTTCGGATCGGGTTCCTGCATTCGGATCGGGTCGCGCCATCAACTCGTGGTCCTCCAATTCCATCGGATCGGTTCGAGTACCCTTCAGCGGATCGGGTCGGGGTCTCCAAGTCCATCGCCACTGATCGGTTCGTGATAAGCTCATTCGAATCGGATCGTGGTCCTTCAAGCGGTTCGGGTCGGAAAGCACTTCTCCAGGTCGACGGATCGTGCTCACCCTTCATGGACGGATCGGGTCGTAATGCTCATTCGCGATCCGGATCGGAGTACTTCAATTTAGGCACGGCGCTGCATTGATTCGTCTCGTGGGCCTTGCGCAGATGGTTCGGTTCGGAGGAGATGACTCGACTCGTGGTGATGTCCCACGGTCCCATAGGGCGATCCGATCGTCCCTCAATCCCCTATCCGATCCGAATCTCTGCACCTTGTCCAGCGAGCTGTTTACGCCCCTCGACGGCGTTTTCGACCATTCCAACTATTCTAAACAGTCACAAAGCATTTCATACAGTCACAGCAACATGCATAATCAACCACAAACATCAAAACATCAATATGATAGGTAAAAATGGATCAAACATACCCAAAATCCCATATTTCCCCTTAAGCATGTTTAGGTGAAACTAATGATAGGATTAGCAAATCTTAACCAAATTAACCCAAATTCATATCAGAGGTCTAAAACATCATTCCGAATTTTATAAACATCTTTCCAGAATTTTATCATGTTTAAATTCGCTAATTAACACAAATCACCCCTAATTAGCCATAATTAGTGCAAAACTATGCAAATCACTCACCTTAGCAACAAAATAAACTAAGATCTGAAATAATTCTCTGATTTGATGTGAATCTCAATGCCAAACAGCAGCTCCTTTGTTGCTTTGGTGAAGATCTTCCTTGATTAGGGGTTGCTAAGCCAAATCCTTGACCAAAAGATGATTTGGAGGTGATTTAGAGGTTGGAGGCCATTTTTAGGGATCCTTGGTGATAAGTGGAGGCTAGAAAACTGAAATGGAATGATCCTCTATCTCATTTCAGCCTCCCCATAACCCTAATCCCGAAATGGGTTATGGGCCTACTCACTAATCACCCGATTTGGCCCGGTTAAGCAGTTTTTCACCTCCCAAACCTTATTTCAGCCATATCTCCCAAAGGGTAAGTCCGTTTGGCTTTTATGACCACTCTACGGAAAGGTAAACCATCAAACGAATCTAATGGAAGTGGTTTCAGATCAAAATTCCCTTCCAATCAAAAGTTATGGCCAAAACAGTACAACTAGGGGTAAAATGGTCATTTAAAAATCGACAAAAATCATAAGCATGGGAAATGACTCAAATGGATGTTTCCCAAAGTCACATGACCATACGACTTCATACGGGAAAGAAATAAATATTCTACGATCCCTCGATACGAAGAATGCGGGTCATTACAAATACGCCGGCTTTAGTATATCTCAACCATGGCCACATCTTTTCATCCTCCTCCCGATCATTTCCCATTGCTAAATCTTAAACTGAAACCACCTCCAGACTCCACACCAAATCTCTTCAACTCAATACATGATTCATCCGCCCCGGTGCCATTTCCAAAACCCGTCATTTCCTCTCAAACTCCTGCTGTTCGAAAATAACATCGACACAAATTACCATCGAACTACCCATAATTTTGCACGCGAGCTTCAATCGACCTCCTGAATCCAAAAACGATCACTAAATCTCGCGTTGAAGCCTCAATCTCAAGGGAATTGGAACCCTAGTTTTCGCTGTAAGGAATCAGCGCTTAAAAACTTGTGTCGAACTCACCGTTGTTAATATAGAAATGAAGAGAATGGAAGTAGCAGTTCAAATACATAAATATAGTGATTTATAGAATTTTATTTGAATTCTTCTTGATTTATAAAGATCATCACATACTAGCTATATTTTCTTCTAAGTTGTGGTGCATTTGTCTGACCTCAGGAGTATGAATTTAGATTTAAATGGAGTAAGGGTATATATAGTACAATTTATATATTTTTATATTCGAATATTATATTTATTTATGATCAACCGCTATTTGTTTTGCTATTTAAACATTTGTGTGATCACATACAACATCCAAAAATCATGAAAATGGGTATGCATCTACAGTTCGACATTACGGACCTAACGAAACTTGTTTCGTCGAATTCCGAGTCCGTTTGCTCACACAACGTATTTTAAAAGTCAAATTATCGACTGTATTTTACATTAAAATCCCCTACGGCCACATATTGACTCCAAAATTCATGAAAATTGAAATCTAATAATAATTTAATATTTCGGATCCAAAAAATTTAGTTTCGTCAAAAACGGAGGTCATTTGCAAAAATGACTATTTTTAAAGCTCAAAATATACCCATTTAAATATTAATATATTTAAAAATAATTAAATTAATATTATCATATATATTCACATAGAATATTATCCAGCTCCAAAATAAACATATCACGATTTATAACCCAATATTTCAAATCCAGATTATATCGACATTCAATATATATATATATATATCTGTTTATTAAATAAATAAATCGTTATAAATTAAAAATGAATTCCATAGCGACATTTCGAAAATTTGTTTTGGACATAACTCACAATTTACATGACGAAATCTCGATTTTTCTCTTTTATTAGAAAAATATCATTCAACAGATTCATACGTTTCTTGTTTCATAGAAATCTGATTTAAAATGGATTATGTATATTCAATTAAAGTTCGATTCGCCAAATTACGAACTACCGCGCCATTTCGAGCTCGATTATAATTATAATATAATTATACTTCAACTGTCGTTTATATAATATATTCATTAATATAATTCAACTCTAAATTGAATAATATATTATAAATGATCCAATTCACACAATATTGTGAATTCCACTATTTCCGACTATTTTGAAAATTATATATATTGTTCTATTATTTATATTAATTAAATATTCAATATTATATAATTCTGGTCATTTTAAATTACCAAACCATCATTTAAATAATTAAATAAATTATTTATTATCCATAAAAAATACGGGTCGTTAGAACTTCCACCTTGAGAACCTGGGGGTGAAACATAAGTGAGAGAAGAGGAAACAAAAAGGGTCAGACATAAAGTCTGGCGAATCCAGTTACTTTTAAATATAAATAAATAAAAGTATCATGGCAGGTATATAAAAGCTGGAAGAACAAGATAACAATAACAATAACAATGACAAGTGTGAACTAAGAAAGATAAGATGAACATGATATATTGCGCTTCTTAAATACAATTCTCTGCACCGCACTAATACTAGTATATCAGAAATAGAATGATCCCGACCAATACCATTCCATTACATTTTCTTGATTATTAGGTTACTTGGGTTAGTATAACTCTAGACTTATCCGCGCATCGTACCCATTTACTTTCCCATGGATTCACCTAATTCAATATATGTAGTTATCTCTCAATATTGAGATACACCCCATGGTAACCCACTCGCACGGTCTCAATCGTAATGAACGCAGTCCCTCATCCTACGCTGGAGTGATGTATAGATCTCTATATAACAATGATACGTTCCACATATATCTGTCATTACTATGCTACGTAAGCGTACAGACTGCCACCATCGATCGAATCAGATTCCTTATCAAAATAATGCCCTCTAGTCTACGATATACCACCCAGAGAAATATGCACGTATCTAGACTGTCCCACGTATGTACTGTAATTGTAGCTCGATGCCTCAATCGCACGTCCTCTAATGTGCACCAAGTTCCGTGGTAGGGATAAACAAGAAACGCAGAACTCGGCCAGGAGCTTTTCCATACCTGTACAGGCCTGCCTTTAAGGGCCTCCAAATACAGATATTCCTAGGGTCTATTTTCCGTGGTGGCTATGGCCCCACCTCGGCCCCTCCCTCAACTAGTAAAAACTACAAGAGCTAAGCGACCGACCCTAATAACAACCAATCTAAACATCCATGTGGAGTCTCCCCTCAACCCTGTACCTCGATAATGAAAGGTGAAATGGTATCTTGGGTTTAGCTCTAGTCTTTTCGTATCACGCTAGCTGCCGATGATGGGTATTCGACGATCTACTGTCCTTGTTAGTCGTGACCCTCTGCCTCCTCGTAAGGCAACCGCCGAACCACCTTGGTGTCACCTCGTCATAACATTCTGACTGCATAGCTACATCTGCAGTCAAGGCCTACCCACCTAGAAGTTACGCGCAGACCCAACCTCTGCGAGCATAGCCTAAGACATTTGTCACCGCACAGATGACTACTAGGAGCACCTTATGTACCTCAGGAAGCCACGTGCTTCCCCTTCCAATCCTTTGGAGCCGTCAAAACAATCAGATGAATGTACTCTCCCCTCATGCCTTATAACACCTGATGATCTACCCCATTTGGTTATGCACCCTCAAACGTGCGGACTGGTCCAAGCGCCTCACTTTAATATGTTATTAGACCCTATGTCTAATCATTCTATTGCGCGCTTGCTTTTCCTCCTTGGTTTCCTTTTAACTTAGTTATTCCCATTCATATTGAATTTTTATCAAGTTACCAAGTTCCTCTTGCTTATTAATTTTGGTTATATAACTTAACCCCTTTAAGTTCATTAATAAGCCCACAACATGTTATTCTCTAGGTTGTGGCCCAAGGTCTATAATCCATAATCTCTTTTATATTTTCATCGTCCGATCCCATAGTTGCACTAACATGTTCTTATTTAATGTGTAATTAAGTACGTCCCATTTTACATGTTTCCTTTTTAACTTGTCGTTGATTAAATATAACTTATATCCTTTCATAAGTTTTCCTCATCCTTTCTCATTTAATCATAAATTCAATTTACACCGTCACTATAACTCATCGTTGTTTACTTATTAACTTAGTTTTCTTAACTAAGGCCCATTAACAAGTTTCTTAACCTATTAATTATAACCTATGTTATAATTTCCTCTTGTCCCTAGGACAAGCCTAAGCATGTTATTGACATCAGCGGGTTCCAGACTTCTAGATTACTTAATTTATAATTAAGTACCTCTTATCTTATTACACAAGTTGTCTCATTTCCTTACAAGTTATGCTTACCCTAAACGGTGTCTTTTAATTACATAAGTTTATTATTTCTACCGGTTATGTACACCACTAGGTGTCTTTAGTTACATAACCTTATCGGGTTAAGTGTATGGAACTATATGTAAATATTACTCACCCCTCCAATTTACTTCCACCCAACCTTTACCCAATTTTTCTTAACCCCAACTTTAGTTTATACTCATACAATCCCTATGGATTAAACTAGGTTAAGTATTCAAGATTTATTACCATATTTTCATTTGTGGTTACAGTATGCTAGACCTCCCACATTAAGCCTGCTATTTGTCGAAGCTAGATATGTCGTTCGGGTCCGCGCAGACTTATTCCACAAATTGGGCTTAACCTCGTGTCTGAGCACATCTCGTATTTGCTCACTTAGACCTCTCACATTAGGTTCAACATCAGTGGCTGTTGTGTATGCCGGTCGTGTCCGGGCAGACTTCCACCACTAATGCAACCTAACCTCGTGTCTAAGCGTTACTACGGTTCCATTATTTCAGGCATATTCGAATAAGTTTCCCTATTCCAAATATATACTTTCATGCCCCCTTTAAATTCATATTTACAATTATTATATTTCAAATATAGGTTTCCATGCCCTAAATCAATATTCACATGTGTTCCAGTTTATGCCCCAAATTGACATTTGCATATGTCACAATCTATGACCAATTTCATAATTACATATGTTCTAATTTATACGCCAAATCAATATTTACACATTCCAACGCAGGTTTTACCCAAATTCACGTTCACCTACTTTCGAATATATGCCTAGCTTCATATTCACATTATCCAATATGTCCGCCAAATCCATATTCGTATATTTTTCAATTTTATGCCCAAATTTATATTCATAATTTCCAATACCAATTATGCCCCAATTTATTTCTTTCCCAACCGTTCCCAATTTAACACGTTTGCATCTTTCAGTGTTAGGCCTAGGCTCGAAGGTAGCCTGACTATATAAAAATAAAAGGGAAAAGAGGGAGAGAAGAGAATCAGAACAGGCAAGATAACGAATCAATAACATAACGGTAGAAGTAGGCATAAAAACTGAATGGACATATTATGACAAGATTAGACTTGGTAACGATATAAACATATAAGATCAGATCAGAGGAATATGTCATAATTGAACTGATTAGGCACCGATTCAAGATCCAATTTTTATATACATATCACGATTACTATTTAAATATTCAGATCTAGAAATAACATAAACTCATAGTGAATTGATCTTAGGGAAATGGATCCAAATTACTGCGAAGAACACGTTGAATTTGTTGTTGTAGCAATCATTGAATTTGTATAATGCTTGCTGAATTGGTTTCGGAGAAGACTAGGCCATTCAATTTACGTTGCAGCAGAGCTCCCCCGTCGCCACCATTTTTAGATGAATAAAACCTAGGTTTAGGGTCCTTTATATAGCGTAGAACCAACGTATCTAGCTCCAAAATCATCCAGGTTTAGAAAGAAGTTTCCAAAACCACGGGTGGGTCGACCCCCTTCAGGTGGGTCGATCCCTAGTTCTACCAAAAGCGGGCAAAATTCCCGCCTAAACTCCGGCCGTGCAAATTTTGATTTTTGAACTGATTTTTGAATTTTCTGGATATATTCTTTTAATATATATATAAGCTCGGAATACATATACAAACTTCAAACCTTAATAACTTATTCATACAAAGTTCGTTTTACACAAACCAAGTGTCTATCTTAACCAGAATTTCGAGAAGAACACAATGCCATAGTCCGTTTCGCTTAATTCCGAATATTGAATTAATTATTCTTTGATTAACCGTCTTTAGTGTTGTTAAAACTTCGGGGTGTTACATATTTGGTTAGTCGTTGGGTATGATTTTGAGTTTGGATCGATAACAAGTAATATTTGAATTAAATAATATTATTATATATTGAATATAACCCCCTCTATATGGTCAAAACCCTAAACTAGTTCCCAACGTGGTCAACCCAAGGAGCAGTTGCGTTTTTCAATTTAGTGGATGAGATTGTCGAATTATCTTCCTCCAATTATTCTCAAACCATTTCGAATCAGCATATTACAAAGGAAATATCATGGAGATTTCTACGCTCTTTAAAACTATACTAATTTGGTCGATTTACATATTCTGTATAGGGAGAATTTTTAGCTCGAAGTGGGTTTGGAGGTAGTTTTTGGGCGAGATGCGGCGACCAAGTTCGCCTGAACTCCGGCTGTGGAGGCGCAGGTCGGCGACAAGGCTATAATGGGTGTGAATCGACCTCCGGTGACCCTAGTGATGCACGGTAGCGTGAAGAGCAAATCGAATTATAACGTCCCGTATTTTTGGTAGTCGGATGTTTAATATATTTTATTATTTTAAATATTGATTTGAAATTTTAAATAGCTATATGATTCGTTTATATTACAAAGTTTAAATGTTTAATTTATATATAATTATAAAACGAACTCGTAACGACGTGGTAGTTCATAAATTGAGTTTTGAACTTTAATTGAATATACCGGATCCGATATAAGTCGGAATTCGGTGAAACAAGAAACGTTTGAATCGACTCGGTTATAATTTTCTAATGAAAAAGAAAAAAATAAAGATTTCGTGTTATAAATTGTTAATTATGTCCAATTCAAATTTCCAAATAGTCGCTATGGAATTAGAGCGATTTATTTAATAATTTAATTCGATTTAAAAAGGGTTTTTGATCATAACTTGAGATAACGATCGAATTGAGCCACGAAACGAATTCCGTTGAATTCGTATTAACGTTTAGAGTCAGCATAGATATATAATTTGTTATTTTAGGATACTGAATATTTCGGGTGTCCATAATAGCGTTGTTTTACGCGTAAATTGGAATAACGGATTATCAAACGAACTATGTTTTCAGCGAAACTAATTTTATTGGATATCTAACGATGAGGTGTTGTAGCGTTCCAAGTTTCGGATTATTTGGATTTATTTCGTGATTGTGAGCATTTAAGCGCATGTTTTTAGCGTGTGATTTGTAAACTTTTCACAAACGACCTCGGAATTCGATGAAATCTATCCCATCGTGTTCGGAATATTTTTCTAGGTTAAGATTAGGAGTTTCAGCCCAATAGAAGATTGTATGATATTGTTTTAGCACGTCACTTAGTGGTGAAGTATCATATAATATATAATAATAATAATTTTATCACTCTATAAATACCATCGCAATAGTTCAACCCTAATTCCTATTCTTATGTGATCAACGTGGTTCTAAATCGCGCCTCCTCTTTCTGAAATGAATGAACACAAAAAGCTTTTGACCTTCTCATTTGATTTTTCTCAAAAACCCTTTCACCAAAATATAAAACGGTCAACATCAAAAATCTCAGCGATGCAGGGGCTGTGTTAGATCATCGGTGGATTTCCTGGAGGAGGAGGAGCAGTGATAGTTGAGGGCGGGCTACTGGTTTAGTGCGTGCGTACTACAAGTTGGGGTGTTGCAAGTATTTTCTTGGATTTCAAAAGTAGCTGATGGTGTCTTAATGTTGAAAGGCTCCGTGAAGGGTTGTGAATGGATGAGAAGGTATCGGTTTGAAATCAAAGTGATGGGGCAGAAATATTACTAGCATAGGAGTGAGGGACGGGCTGTTCACTTGGGATGAATGAATTTGTGAGCACAGTGCACTGTTTTCAAAGAAGAGAGAAGCAATCGAAAGGAGTTAGTAGGCATATTTTCGTATACGTGTTCAGTACGTGGTGATTGGGAACGTTATATGCTTATATTGAGGGCACGAAGGAACATTATGCGTGATGGGAAGGCCTCGTTTTAAAAGAGGAGTCTGTATGTGTTTTGTCTTGAAGCAGTATGGCGTGAAGATTTCTTTTCGGCAATGAAAACAGTACGTGAAATAAGAAACTTTGAGAAGGAACCATGGGTTACGAAGCAGTTTTAACATGGAAGGAGCATTTCAGTGGGGAACAAACAAAATCAAGAGTGGCAACATAGTTTGGAGTTGCGAATTTTTAATGTAACGAGGAAGTTTTTTTTGAATGGAGCTTGCGTGAAGAAATAAGTAGAAGAGATACAGTATAAAAAAAAAGAATGATTCGAACCTAGCAGTGTGGTGGGATTAGCAGTAAAAAATGAAGCAACAATTCGAGACAAAAGGAAACAAATAACGTGGAGTTATGCATGTTGAAGAATCAGCCTGGTAGAACAATACAGGCATTCGAAAGGTAAAAGGGAATAGAAGTTGGGTTTGTAAAGCATTTCTTTTCTTGAAACTGGGTAGTACGAACTGATAAAAAGAAGTCAGTGCATTAACGTGTGTACTAGGAAAATAACTTATGGGAAGAAACCCTTCTAGCATTATGAATAACCATGAACTGCAAATTCATAAACAGGGGAAAGAAGAGTGGGGTAAAGCAGATGGGGACAAAACAGAACAGGCGTGCATGGGTTTTGAGTAATAACGTAAAGAAGGAGTTGGTTCTTAACGTGGGAAGAAAAACACACTCAGGTGGGAAGTTTAAAATGGAGTTTGTCAATTACGAGGAAGAATTTATAACAGGAATGTTTTGGAGATAATGCAGTGAAGATTTGGGCTGGTTTGATTTTTAGAAAAGGTAATAAGCGGGCTTGGCCTGTTATTGATATATTTGAATAATTAGTATTGATTAAATTTAGTTAAGGAATAGGTTAGTCAAATTATAATACATCACGTATATTATTGTATAACTTGATCATATTTTGGCAGAACCGGATGAGACCAAAAACGTTGGAACCGTATCGAAGCGCATAACATTTTGGAATAGATCTAGACAGTGCAGGAGACGACTGGAGTTTACAGTTAAAAATTAAACGACCGTTTAATTTAATTGTAACCGCACCATTCAACGAACGTAATCAAAGTAAGTTTAACTCACCCAGTTTACCCACTAATATTTATATAAGTTGGGTTTATTATTTGTGTGCTATGTTTGTTAATTTTTTGATGGGTGTTATATATATTTATATGTGTTGAACTGAACTGATTAAATTAAACGTTCATTTAATTTAATTTGAAACAATCGTTATTTTTAGCGATTGTTTCCTAATGAGGTAAATTACCTCGTTGGTTATGTTAATAATAATATAAACGTATTAAATTATAATAGGGATGACTGGATTGCTGTGATTTATTTATTGTTGAATATCATATTTTTTTATTGAAATTGAATAAGATTATTTGAGATAATGTATTTGGATGCAGGGAAAACAGGTTGGAGGGATCCAACTGGATTCCTCAAATTTATTGTTTATTTTCATATCACTGTTGTATGAACAGTGTGACCAACCTGATTTGATGATTGATTGGTTTATTATTTGTTGAACCGTAATTCAACATTTGTTATGATATTAACCAATGGAATGTATTGGTGGGTAATTGGCATCACATGGCCTGTAAATCAATCATTTGATAAATATGGATTTACCGTCAAGCGAATCGACAAAAAAGAAGTTATAAAATTTATTTTGTAACTGAGAATAGATTTAGAAATCTATTATTTTAAATTGAAATTTATAAAAAGTTAATAAATATTTATTATTAATTATTTAAGTTTATAAATAATTATATAATGATTTTATAACGCAGTTTCTTATGTAAATAAGATTAATAAGCTGTTGAGCAGAATTTATGGTAACGGTTAAGAATTGGATTTAATTGTTCTACAAAACAATTAAAGAAAGTTATTTAAATTAATTATAACATTAATTAATTTAAAAAGAGGATTAATTGGAATTGATTAATGAGATAATCATGCGTTGAGTTGACTAATTCAATTATTTTGATTGAAACTGGTTATTTGATTAATTTACTTATAATTGATCGAATAGAATAGTTTAACGAATAGTTATTTAATTTTAATAAGGCTTTAAAAAGGGAATTTATTATTTATTTAGGTAATAAAGAATGTAACTACTCCTATATTAGTTAATAAGGAGTGAAATTACTATTCTTAATTAATAAGGATTTAAGTGATTCTTATTTAAATGAAATTCATTTAAATAAGTAATCAAGTTCGAAATGGAATATCAGTTAAAGTTTGAAAGGTGTTAATGAATCGGTATATATATAAAAACCTAGTTTTTATAACTAAGTTTGAAACACCCCACCTCCGTTAGGGTCACTCTCAAAGGGAATGCCCTAATTTTGGTGGAGGTTTATAAGTATAAATCACAGATATACAAGACAGATATAATAACACATATTTTTGAACAGCGGAAAACAACAACTTTTATTTCATTCAAATACGTGTTACACCAACCATACCATAATTGTCTTACAACACTTCCAAAAACATAACATCTTCATAACTGTCTTGATTACATTATTTAAAGAAGCATAAAGAAAACATAAATAAACTGCAAAAGTCCCATAATTGCTGTCCAAAGCCATAGTCCAAAACGAAAAGATCCAAGCAATACATTCTTTCTCTTCAAGCTGGATATGAAGGCTGGTCAAGCTGTGGTATTCCCTCCCTGTGGACCTGGGGGGGGGGGGGGAACGGAGAAAAGAAGACGAAAGAAAAGTAGAGTCAGACATAAAGCCTGAGTAAGTCTAGGACTATTCAGTCTATGAATAAAGAACTGGGTATGATAAGTATAAACTAGAAATGGGAAAGCACCATAAACCAAGTTAAGTTGTCTAGGGTCGAATATACTATCGTACCCCATATTAATCTCTGTACCCATACAAACTAGTTCCCAACAGGCACCCCATAACCAGGGTGAAGTGATCCATTTTATGATGATAGCTCCTACTCGCATAGTTACATGTGTCTTACGGCCCCCGATGTTGTAGTTACCTATGCTGGTCCCACCATGGGGTGTATCAAGTCCCATGGTGGTGGCCCGACTAAACCCTAGAATGCACAGGTATGCTATTGGTGCCCAGTGCCTTATTTTTCTGCGCCAGAGTGTGTGCACGCTCGCACCCCGTTAGAACCTACACTGCTACACCACCGCCGTCGATTTGACCTCTTATAGTCAGCCCAGCAATCGTGCCCCACCTTGCCTAGTTTCAGGGTATCATGATACGCCTTGTAGGGTTACTGCTGAAAAGGGTCCCCCGTTACTAGGTTTTCTATTTCTAGCCAACATGCTAAGTTGGTTAAGTGTTTTATAAACCTAACCCCCAGTCAGTCTATTTAGTTTAGCATGTTCTATTTTGATTAAGTCTTAATTCACTTAATCCTATCAATCCTGACTCAGCCTTAATTATCTTATTAAAGCCTTGACCTCTCACATTAGACAGGTATTGTTGTGGCTGCCTGTTGCCGGTTGGGTCCGGGCAGTCTTACGCCACAACTCAGTCTAACCTCGGGTCCTTATTGGGCTCCGTGTTTAACCACCCACATTGGATAGGTATTGTTGTGACTACTGGACAGCCGGGCGGTTCCGGGCAGCTTTACATCACAACTCAATCCAACCTCGGGTTAAACACATCGTATTTTCTACATTTACATTTTTTTGTCTCTTTTCTTTTTATATGTAAATATTTGCGGCCCATTATTCAAATTTATCTTTATTGATTAGAATTCATTCATGCCACTTAAATTGATTTTCAAGATTGTTGGCATGCGTCGAACAGGCCAACACATATGTTCTATATTTTAGCCCAAACGTCATTACCCCCGTTTTACACGTTCGTTCAAATGTAAGGTGTATTGGGTTTAATACTTAAACCCAATTTAGCCATATGAAAAGGGGAGGCTTATAACACGGTGTTTATAAGGTAACATAAAATGGGGAGTGTGAACGCATGAACTTGCAACATAACGATTCAATTAACATAAGGTAGGCACATGTGAACTTGCAATTGTAACAACATATAATATAAGCAGTACTTAAACTTGAATCATTCCATTCACATAATCATGGTATAAACAAAACATGAATCATTCTATTTGTGTAGTCATGGCATAAATGATACTTAAACATGAATCATTCTAATCATATAATTATGGCATAATCATAAGTGAACTTGAGTCCTTCTATTCATATAGTCATGCTATAAACATAATTGAACATGAATCCTACTATTCATATAATCATGGTTTTTATCCTATCTATGTAACTTGTAAGTGGGATGTAATTCTAGTATAATTTCTAATGTAACTTATGTGCCAAATATATTATCATATGATTATGATAACAACATAAGCCTAGAAACATGTTTTCAACTAGGCATAATAACAAACATAGTTTAGTCGTGTTCATAAAATTAATACAAGCTTACAAAGACGCTTGCTTTTGTCCCTATTACAAAATCATGATTTTTATACTTGAATTATGATACCAATTTCAACATAACCTTCATATGAATCATAATACTTAAGTGAATCAAATTACACTAAAGATGACCATAGAATTTTACATCATGTTGACATAACAATAAATCATATACTTGCATGAATTTCAAATAAACTATTACAACATATAGTTGTTATTTTCAACATGAATCATATACTTTCAATTATCAAATGGGTGTTGTAAGTAACTACCACAAACATGTAGTTTTCAATATGAACCATATGCTTGCATGAATCCCAATTAAAATTCCAAAACATGTGGTTGTCAACATAAACCATATACTTGTATGAATCAAATCGTACACCATAGCATTGCCAAATCAAAATAACATACAAACATAAGTTATTATCACCACAATTCCATTTCGTAGTTAACTTCCAACGCAAATCGCGTACTTGCAAATATCCAATCGTATACCATAATATTCCCAAATCGTTTAGCATCAAAGAAACATACAAATATAGATTATTATCGTCACAATTCCATTTCTTACTTTACACAAATCAACACAATTATTTAATTCACATCGGAATAGCACTCTACTTACAACGTGTGACGAATCTTCAATTCAGGAATCTGAATTCTGAATTTGGAGATGCTATCCTTTGTTGTAGGCGTTGCTTTGATTTGATTAACGTTGCTTTAAGCTTTTGATTTATCTCCTAATTGTCTCTCTATTTCTGACGGCTATCCTTAGTCTCTCCTCAGCAGCATGACGGTCTCATCTCCATTTTAGTTTATGTGAATTAGGGTTAGTCTTAGGTCCTTTTTATAGAGTTTTTGAGTTAATTTAGACCGTCGATAAAGCTTGGTTTAACAATAGCCGTTCGTTCAAAGAAGAGACCAACCAGGAGCTGACACCTAGCCCTAGTGACAAGGCAAGGCTCAGAAAATCGACCTAACATAGACCAGGCCAGCCAGGGTGGGCTGGGTTCGACCTGGCTCAGGGGCCAGGTCGACTCCCCAGTCGACCCCCAGGTCGACTCTAGAGTCGACCTGCCTGGGCAGGTCGACACCTAGGTCGACTCCCAGGTCGACCTGGCCTGGCAGGTCGACCCTAGGGTCGACCCCCAGGTCGACCTGGTGGGTTTGGGCGGGAATTTTCCCGCCTACTCTGATTGGTCTGAAATTTAAATCTGTTTTCGAAATTTGAATTTTCTGAAACTTCATCGGGCCATAATTTGGTCATACGGACTCCGTTTTTCGAAAACTCGGACTCTATTTCGTGTATTTTTCCGAGACGAACGCAATGGCATATCCCGTTTCCCTTAATACTTTAATTAAAATTTATTATACTTTAATTTGTGAATTTCACTGTTATAAAATACACGGGGTGTTACATTCTCCCCCACTTAAAAGGATTTCTTCCCGAAATCTTCAAGTTCAGGAAGAATGTACATCCTAACATCCAAACATCCATCTACTCATCCATCAAACACGAGCATCCATTGTCCTTAAAAGACTTCTAATGCTTCATGATAATATGCGAAGTGTGTGTGTACATGTACTTATCTAATGCAAAATCAGGCGGTCTACTAATTCAGTTGACCTCCTTAATGCGAATTATGTAAGTGCTATGAATCCATTATGTATGCAAATCCTCATATTCATAATTCTACATGAGTGCACAATCATTCATACAAATGCAACATCCATATGACAACACATTAAAGTTCAACCATATACGATTGCAAACATATATGCATATGCAATATGAAGTGATTGAGCCGATCTAAAACCTAGATTGTGTGTGTATATGCAACCACGAGCAACCACTAGCAACCACTTGCAACCACTTGCAATCATCATCCATAACATGTTTCAATTACATGTTTCCATCCAAAGGGTTTCTACCTAAAAGATAGGGTCGAGAAGATATACCTAAAAAGATAGATAAAAGTGCAACTTAAGGAAAACGGAAAGATCAAAGATGTACCCTCGAAAAGAAAAGGGTAGGCTGTGCGTATTTTAGCTTCAGTTTCCCAAGTTGCGTCTCCCTCGGCGTCGCTCCACTGAACTTTGACGAGCTTGACTTCGCGGTTGCGTAGCTTCTTCACTTCTGTTCCTAATATGCGGGTTGGAACTTTCCTTACGGATGCTTCGCGTTCCACTTCGGCTTCTTCTAGGATATTTGGCTCTACAACTTCAGCAGACTCATGTAGACATTTTCGGAGATGTGAAACGTGAAAGACGTTGTGAACTCCGACCAATTTTTCGGGTAGCTCTAATCTATAGGCCATTTTCCCAATTTTCTCAATGATAGGGAATGGCCCTACGAACCTCGGTGCTAGCTTTCCTGTGGTTCCAAAACGAACAACGTTCCTTAGCGGAGATACCTTAAGAAAAACTCTGTCCCCAACCTCAAATTCAAGGTCGGTCCTCCTCTTGTCAGCGCAGGACTTTTGTCTGTCTTGGGCCGTCTTCATCCTTCTTCGTATTAAGTCTACTTTTTCTGAAGTCTCTCGTATCATATCTGGTCCAAGTATGAGCTTATCAGTAGACTCCCACCAACAAGTGGGCGATCGGCACGGTCTTCCATATAAGGCTTCGAAGGGCGCCATTCTGATGGTTGCTTGATTGCTGTTGTTGTAGGCAAATTCTACCAAAGGAAGATGGTCTTCCCACGTCCCTCCGAAGTCAAGGATGCACAGTCTTAAAAGGTCCTCCAAAACTCTGTTCACTCTTTCTGTTTGGCCGTCGGTTTGGGGATGATAGGCTGTGCTCAAGCATAACTGTGTGCCTACCGCTTCTTGCAGACTCCGCCAAAACTCACTGGTGAAGATAGGGTCTCGGTCACTAACGATGCTGGACGGTATTCCATGGAGTCGAACGATTTCCTTGAGGTAAAGAGATGCTATAAATGAGGCAGTTCTTTTACTTTTGACAGGTAAAAAGTGGGCGCTTTTAGTAAGCCTATCCACTATTACCCAAATGCTAGTGTTGCCTCTCCTAGACCTAGGCAGCCCATCGATGAAGTCCATTGAGATGCTATCCTATTTCCACTGCGGGACCTCCAGAGGATGTAGCAGACCGCCAGGCTTTTTCTGTTCCGCCTTAACCTGTTGGCACACCATACACTTAGAAACGAATTCTACCACGTCCTTTTTCATGCCGTTCCAAAAGAAAGTTCTTTTTATGTCCTTGTACATTTTATCGCCGCCTAGGTGTATCGTCATCTTGGAGTGATGTGCTTCTTCGAGAACCTTCTTTACTAAATCCCTTGTTTGTGGGACGCATAGTCTTCCGTCTCGCCTTAGCCAACCCTTATCGTCGATGGTATATCTATTGAGGTGACTTGAAGTCTCACCCCTAATTAGCCTATCAATCGTCTCCACAAGCTGAGGGTCCTCGCTTTGTGCTGTCCCTATTGAGTCTACTAAAGTCGGGCGTACTTCGAGAGATGCTAGCAAGCCTGGTACAAAATCGGAGGAGGGCCTAAAGTCAAAGCTGGCTATAAACTCTAGGCTTTGTCTTTCAACAAACAGCGGGCTTAGGGTCAGTTTCTTTCGGCTCAACGCGTCTGCCACTACGTTGCCTTTTCCCGGAGTATAGGAGATCTCGAAATCATACGAGGCAAGAAACTCCATCCATCTCTGTTGCCTCAAGTTAAGATCTTTCTGCGAGAAAAGATATTTCAACGATTTATGGTCAGTGTAAAGTTCAAACTTCTCACCTAGGAGATAGTGTCGCCAAGACTTGAGTGCAAAGGCGATGGCAGCTAACTCAAGATCGTGGGTCGGGTAGTTATTTTCATGCACTTTCAATTGTCTTCCGCCATAAGCTACTACCCTTCCTTCTTGCATTAAGACGACGCCTAACCCTGTCCCACATGCATCTGTATAAATGGTGAACATCTTGCTTCCATCTGGCAACGTCAAAACTGGGGCTGTTGTAAGAGCCCTTTTCAGTCGCTGGAAAGCAAACTCGCAATCCAAGTCCCAATTGAACACTAGATTCTTCTTGGTCAACTTTGTGAGCGGAGCTGAGATTTTCGCAAAATCCCTTATGAACTTTCGATAGAAACCTGCTAGTCCTAGAAAACTTCGGACCTCAGTTGCATTCCTTGGTGTCTTCCAATCCTGTACCGCCACTACCTTAGCAGGGTCCACTGCTAACCCTTGTTTGTATACTATGTGCCCAAGGAACCTCACTTCTTCTCTCCAAAAGTGGCATTTGGAGAATTTGGCTTTTAGCTGATGGACTCGCAGAGTTTCCATGATTGCTCTTAAGTGCTGAGCATGTTCCTCTTCATTCTTTGAGAAGATAAAGATATCGTCTACGAAGACCACTACGAACTTATTGAGAAAATCTCTGAATACCCTACTCATCAGGTCCACAAAGTAAGCAGGTGCATTTGTCAAGCCGAAAGGCATGACAAGCCATTCAAAGAAGCCGTCTGGGGTTCTGAATGCCGTTTTATCGATACTATCTTCAGCCACCCTTAGATGATGAAAACCGGTTGCTAAATCGAGTTGGGAGAAAACAGATGCTCCTACAAGCTGATCAAACAGATCGTCAATTCTAGGGAGAGGGTGCCTATTCTTTTTCGTTAGCTTGTTGAGCTCCCTATAGTCAACACATAGACGGAGTGAACCATCCGCCTTTGTAGCGAACACCACTGGAGAGCCCCATTCTGAAATGCTCCTCCTAATGAACCCCTTTTCTAGAAGCTCTTTAATCTGTTTACTGAGCTCTTTCCTTTCCCGTGGAGCCATGTGTCTAACGGGCAACGCAACGGGCTTTGCATTATCTACAAGGTATATGCAGAAGTCTATCTCCCGCTTCGGAGGCAAGCCCTTCACCTCTTCGAAGACATCCGGATATTCCAGGACCACTCTAACTGATTGCAAATTTTCAACGGAGGCATCTAGCGATTCAAGGTAACTAAGCATAACCGCATACGAGGGATTACAAGAAATTTCCAAAGTATTACCGAGCTGGGTTAGGAGCCTAACAACCCTTTTCTCACAATCAAGGATGGCCCCATTACTGGATAGCCAATCCATGCCCAAAATCAAACCATATCCCGAAAAGCCCAAAACAAAGGCACTACACTTAAATTCTACACTTAGAATAGAAATTTTCAATCCCAAACAGATCATAGACAAATGAGCTGGGCCCCCAATTGGGTTTGAAACAATTAAGGGGTCCTCTACCATACTAGTTTTTAGGTGCAGAGATTCTACTAAAGCAGACGAGATAAAGGAGTGTGATGCGCCATAATCAAATAAAGTGCGAACGGGGTGATCATAAAGATAATCTACACTTTCTACAGAAGTATTTATACCTCGCTGTTGCAGAGATGGCGCCTCTAACACATGAACTTGTGCCCCTGAGGTGGATCCAGCCCTCTGCCCCTGTCCTCGTTTCTTTGGGCAGTCCATTGCCATGTGGCCTGTCTCACCGCAAGAAAAGCACCCACCATTCATCTTGGCCTTCTTTTTCCGGCAATCTTTCACTAAGTGCCCCACTTTGCCATAGAAATTACACTTCCTCTTCTCTTTGTTGCCTTTCCCGCCCTTCTTAAAGTCTGTCTTCTTAGGCTGCAAACCTTCTTTCTTCCCTTGAGAGTTTTCTGCCTTTGTCTCCTTCTTGCCCTTATCCTCTTCGTTCAGCAACGCCATCTGTACCAACCTTTCATACGTAGCTCCCTTGGGTATATGGGTCATGGCCAAACTGTGTAATGGCTCATTCAACCCTTTGACAAAACGGAGAGCCTTCTTGTGCGGGGTGTTGACTAGGTCCAGTCCAAACCTAGCCAGCTCATCAAACTGATTAACATACTCTTTGACTGTCTTGTTTCCTTGCTTAAGAAATAAGAATTTTTCCAACTGCAAACTCCTTTCCGCGTCTGAGAGAAATTTGGCCTCAAACCTTGCCCTAATGTCCTCCCATGTTTCCACTGGTCTTTCTGCATTAGTGACTTCCCACCAGTAGGAAGCCTCGCCTTTAAGTAGCCATACTGCCAGTTGTACTTTCTGTCTATCCTTTACCTCAAAGATGATGAATAAGTCATCGGTTTCTTTCAGCCAATTTCTAGCTGCCACGAAGGACTCAGTTCCATGAAAATCCTTCCCTCCCATAGCTTTAAAATCTTTACATATCTTAGCAAAGGTGTTTCCCCGCGGAGGAGGTGGAGGAAGAGGTGCTGTTGCAGCTGGATGATTTCCTGCAGCTGGGGGAGGAGGAACGGTAGGACCTGGCTGAGTGGCCCTTGCTTCTAAGAACCGTCTAAACCAACCAGGTATTGGTACGCCCTCTGGCAAGTTAAGTTCTTCGGACATGCTGAAACAAAAAGGATAGATTCAAAACGAAGGATAAGAGATAGTTCCTATGGCTTTGGGGGGACTTTTCTTTTTAAAATAAAATAATATTTTATCTTTTAAAAATGCTTCTTTAAATTTCCTTTTTGAAAATAAACTTTCAAAACTTTTTCTCTTATCTGGTAAACCTATGCTCTGATACCAAGTGAAACACCCCACCTCCGTTTGGGTCACTCTCAAAGGGAATGCCCTAATTTTGGTGGAGGTTTATAAGTATAAATCACAGATATACAAGACAGATATAATAACACATATTTTTGAATAGCGGAAAACAACAACTTTTATTTCATTCAAATACGTGTTACACCAACCATACCATAATTGTCTTACAACACTTCCAAAAACATAACATCTTCATAACTATCTTGATTACATTATTTAATGAAGCATAAAGAAAACATAAATAAACTGCAAAAGTCCCATAATTGCTGTCCAAAGCCATAGTCCAAAACGAAAAGATCCAAGCAATACATTCTTTCTCTTCAAGCTGGATATGAAGGCTGGTCAAGCTGTGGTATTCCCTCCCTGTGGACCTGGGGGGGAAACGGAAGAAAAGAAGACGAAAGAAAAGTAGAGTCAGACATAAAGCCTGAGTAAGTCTAGGACTATTCAGTCTATGAATAAAGAACTGGGTATGATAAGTATAAACTAGAAATGGGAAAGCACCATAAACCAAGTTAAGTTGTCTAGGGTCGAATATACTATCGTACCCCATATTAATCTCTGTACCCATACAAACTAGTTCCCAACAGGCACCCCATAACCAGGGTGAAGTGATCCATTTTATGATGATCGGCTCCTACTCGCATAGTTACATGTGTCTTACGGCCCCCGATGTTGTAGTTACCTATGCTGGTCCCACCATAGGGTGTATCAAGTCCCATGGTGGCGGCCCGACACAACCCTAGAATGCACAGGTATGCTACTGGTGCCCAGTGCCTTATTTTTCTGCGCCGGAGTGTGTGCACGCCCGCACCCCGTTAGAACCTACACTGCTACACCACCGCCGTCAATTTGACCTCTTACAATCAGCCCAGTAATCGTGCCCCACCCTGCCTAGTTTCAGGGTATCATGATACGCCTTGTAGGGTTACTGCTGAAAAGGGTCCCCCGTTACTAGGTTTTCTATTTCTAGCCAACATGTTAAGTTGGTTAAGTGTTTTATAAACCTAACCCCCAATCAGTCTATTTAGTTTAGCATGTTCTATTTTGATTAAGTCTTAATTTACTTAATCCTATCAATCCTGACTCAGCCTTAGTTGTCTTATTAAAGCCTTGACCTCTCACATTAGACAGGTATTGTTGTGGCTGCCTGTTGCCGGTTGGATCCA
Source organism: Allium sativum (assembly GCA_030737875.1). NCBI lineage: Eukaryota > Viridiplantae > Streptophyta > Magnoliopsida > Asparagales > Amaryllidaceae > Allium > Allium sativum. Next base: position 653,999,218 of record CM060919.1, on the reverse strand, counting down.
GGCAGTCTTACGCCACAACTCAGTCTAACCTCGGGTCCTTATTGGGCTCCGTGTTTAACCACCCACATTGGATAGGTATTGTTGTGACTACTGGACAGCCGGGCGGTTCCGGGCAGGTTTACATCACAACTCAATCCAACCTCGGGTTAAACACATCGTATTTTCTACATTTACATTTTTTTGTCTCTTTTCTTTTTATATGTAAATATTTGCGGCCCATTATTCAAATTTATCTTTATTGATTAGAATTCATTCATGCCACTTAAATTGATTTTCAAGATTGTTGGCATGCGTCGAACAGGCCAACACATATGTTCTATATTTTAGCCCAAACGTCATTACCCCCGTTTTACACGTTCGTTCAAATGTAAGGTGTATTGGGTTTAATACTTAAACCCAGTTTAGCCATATGAAAAGGGGAGACTTATAACACGGTGCTTATAAGGTAACATAAAAAGGGGAGTGTGAACGCATGAACTTGCAACATAACGATTCAATTAACATAAGGTAGGCACATGTGAACTTGCAATTGTAACAACATATAATATAAGCAATACTTAAACATGAATCATTCCATTCACATAATCATGGTATAAACAAAACATGAATCATTCTATTCGTGTAGTCATGGCATAAATGATACTTAAACATGAATCATTCTAATCATATAATTATGGCATAATCATAAGTGAACATGAGTCCTTCTATTCATATAGTCATGGTATAAACACAATTGAACATGAATCCTACTATTCATATAATCATGGTTTTTATCCTATTTATGTAACTTGTAAGTGGGATGTAATTCTAGTGTAATTTCTAATGTAACTTATGTGCCAAATATATTATCATATGATTATGATAACAACATAAGCCTAGAAACATGTTTTCAACTAGGCATAATAACAAACATAGTTTAGTCGTGTTCATAAAATTTATACAAGCTTACAAAGACGCTTGCTTTTGTCCCTATTACAAAATCATGATTTTTATACTTGAATTATGATACCAATTTCAACATAACCTTCATATGAATCATAATACTTAAGTGAATCAAATTACACTAAAGATGACCATAGAATTTTACATCATGTTGACATAACAATAAATCATATACTTGCATGAATTTCAAATAAACTATTACAACATATAGTTGTTATTTTCAACATGAATCATATACTTGCAATTATCAAATGGGTGTTGTAAATAACTACCACAAACATGTAGTTTTCAATATGAACCATATGCTTGCATGAATCCCAATTAAAATTCCAAAACATGTGGTTGTCAACATAAACCATATACTTGTATGAATCAAATCGTACACCATAGCATTGCCAAATCAAAATAACATACAAACATAAGTTATTATCGCCACAATTCCATTTCGTTGTTAACTTCCAACGCAAATCGTGTACTTGCCAATATCCAATCGTATACCATAATATTCCCAAATCGTTTAGCATCAAAGCAACATACAAATATAGATTATTATCGTCACAATTCCATTTCTTACTTTACACAAATCAACACAATTATTTAATTCACATCGGAATAGCACTCTACTTACAACGTGTGACGAATCTTCAATTCAGGAATCTGAATTCTGAATTTGGAGATGCTATCCTTTGTCGTAGGCGTTGCTTTGATTTGATTAACGTTGCTTTAAGCTTTTGATTTATCTCCTAATTGTCTCTCTATTTCTGACGGCTATCCTTAGTCTCTCCTCAGTAGCATGACGGTCTCATCTCCATTTTAGTTTATGTGAATTAGGGTTAGTCTTAGGTCCTTTTTATAGAGTTTTTGAGTTAATTTAGACCGTCGATGTAGCTTGGTTTAACAATAGCCGTTCGTTCAAAGAAGAGACCAACCAGGAGCTGACACCTAGCTCTAGTGACAAGGCAAGGCTCAGAAAATCGACCAAACATAGACCAGGCCAGCCAGGGTGGGCTGGGTTCGACCTGGCTCAGGGGCCAGGTCGACTCCCCAGTCGACCCCCAGGTCGACTCTAGAGTCGACCTGCCTGGGCAGGTCGACACCTAGGTCGACTCCCAGGTCGACCCTAGGGTCGACCCCCAGGTCGACCTGGTGGGTTTGGGCGGGAATTTTCCCGCCTACTCTGATTGTTCTGAAATTTAAATCTGATTTCGAAATTTGAATTTTCTGAAACTTCATCGGGCCATAATTTGGTCATACGGACTCCGTTTTTCGGAAACTCGGATTCTATTTCGTGTATTTTTCCGAGACGAACGCAATGGCATATCCTGTTTCCCTTAATACTTTAATTTAAAATTTATTATACTTTAATTTGGGAATTTCACTGTTATAAAATACACGGGGTGTTACAAAGTTGTAAAAGGATTTTTAAGCAAACACGATAGCTTAAATAAATATTTACTTAATGTTTGAATTAAGTATATGAAATCGAGAAAGAAAATGGATTTATATCGAACCCGAGTTTGTGAATAAGATTTATAAAAGAGATGTGAAGTCGAGGTGTTGATTTTGAATTGGCAATATTAATAATGAAATTAAGTGAAAGGGATGGAATTGAAACAAGATTTTCAAAGTGGAAAATGGTCGAATGAATTAGAAATGGAATAGTATGGGTTGATAATGAGTTAAGATAAGAATTGGAACCTAACTAGATATTGGTTGAGTTGAGTGATTTTCTGAATATTAACCAGATGTTGATTTCGGTCTTCGGGATTAATACATTATTCGCTTACTAATTTACGATCAGGGACTAGTGAATGTGGAAGTATAGAAGTGCATGAAGAAGTGATAAAAATGTTCCATCTATGGAGTAAAAAGATTTGCGAATATATATTAGAATTTCCAAAGTAACGGGAATAAAGGATTTGATAATATATATAATATGATTTCTGAAGTAACGGAAACAAAGGAAGATTTGAAATTATAACAATATTTTCCAGAGAAAAAGGAAATGAGAAGTTGGGTTTTGAAATAGATTTTTATAAGAATAATAGTTTATTAGCGTTTTCAAATAATGAAATAAAGGAGATTTTGCAACGTTGTTTTACGAGTGGTAAGTTGAAGTGATTTCTCGATACTGGATAACGAATAAAATATTGCAAATGTTTGAAAAGCATAATGGAATAGGGAATTTGATATGAGTATAGAATACTTTCCAAAGTATTATAATTGAATAGTTTTGAGGATAATCTTATATTTAAAATAAGAACTGAAATGTTATAATGAAATATCGAAAAGGTTTTTAAGTTCTAAATTAACTATTTCTTTAATTATTTAATTAAAGAAGCCAAGTGATGCTGAGTACCGAACCGGTAAATTCATTTTATTTTTATGATTGAATGGTTGTTTTATTTGATAGTTAAATAACCGACTATCAAATCTGACCTATACGAATGTTAGTATGGAAAGACCGGGATCAAATTTATATTTGAAAACCATTCCGAACCAGTGAATACGTAGAAGATGATTATTGAAGATGGAGAAATTGAAGACCGTTGATCTTCAGGAGCGGAAGAGCCACTTGTTGAATTTCTCTATTTTAGCGGCCAACGACATTTCGACAGTGATTCTGTCGTGATTGAAATCTACGGATTGAAAGGACTACACGCTACTAATCTATAGGGTGACACCTTGGATGTGGTAGGAGGGTGCCTTCGGTTCATCCCGTACCTGGATGACTTGTATGGACGAATGTCCGATAGAATATTTCTTAAGAATCACATACATTGATTTTTACAAACGTATTTCTATTAGTGGTGGAGAACGGCCGTTCTCTTAGCTTAACGACAAGAGTATTTTTGGGGACGTCAATTAATGGTTTGGCAGATCTGATAATGTGGCATTCAAAGTGAATGGTGATGCATTGTGCAAAAGGTAGTGTAAAACCTCAAGCCTCTTCAACCGGGAAATGAAAAAAATTGGGAAGGTAGCATGGCTAAGTGGGTAGCTCCCAAGTAGGGTGTTTAATCACCTATCTAGAGAAAATTCATTTCATTCTTTAATCTATTTCGATGTTGTCCCTTATCGGGAAACGTAGGGTCGCACCCAACTGTTGGTGATATACATTCGATACACTCAAGCGAAATGAGTGGTCAGTCATATGTGGTCGGGTTGCAAGATGTTCTTTTTGAACCGAGTGTATTCGCCTCTAGAGATACACTATCGTAAGGTGGTTCCATACCTTGTTATAGTTGGAAATCCAATCTCCAATAAGTTCCCGCGGTTTTGATTGTATATTATATATGTGGAACGTGAGATGAAAGTGTTCCGCTAGATGTTATTAATTGTGTTTAGACACTATTATAATATCAAAATAAGTTATGATTTCAAAAAGAAATGGTTTGACTTTAGAATCAAGTTTGGTGATGTTTTTAAACTTAGTGAGTTTTTCTCACTCTGGTTCACCAGACTGGTCCGACGTTTGTAAATGCTCGGGTTAGACCGGGTTGTGCAGGTTATGGTTATCGGATGCTGTGAAGTCCGAAGACGAGCTGAAGGAGTTCAGACGTATGATATCTAGTAATTATTCCGCGGTGTGTTCTGTATGAGGACAGATTAAAATAACTTCCCAGATGTATTGATGTACTCTGATGATTGTATGTTTTTATTTCAAACCTCTCAATAAAGTTTTGTTTCTATTATATTTTATTCCATTGCGATGTGAGACTCTGATGTTGTTGTGTTCTTCTTCTTCTATTCTAATATTTCTTTCTTTCTTATCTCACCCTCTATATTCTTTCATTAACTCTCTGGTGTTTTCGATACTTGAGTTCTGGCAAGTAATACTGGTTTATGTAATATTGTTGGAATTCAGGCATCTAATTCTCCGTGGTCGTTACAGTGGTATCAGAGCAATGGTTTAGTAATAACCTTGGCTCTGTGGCATAACTCGATAGAGATGGGGTTAGTAATACCCTAGATTGAGTTGAGTGTATATATATGAGAGCGTATTTGAAATTTTTATATATACAAGTGTTTTGTATTGTGATGCTTGATCGATTCAAGTGTTGAGAAGCATTGAACTGGAAATGGACACGATATTGTTTTGTAAAGAGGATAAATGAAATAATTTTACCCGAAATATATTTTTGTATAGAAAATAAATAATTTTATCAAATTATTTAGATATTGATTTGTTTGATTGACTTGAATGGAATTCAAATTGGATTTTGAATTTGAAATGGTTTAGTATAACCAAAAGAACTTCACATGTGGAACTTGTGAATAAGAATTTCAATATGGAATTGAATGAGTTGGAGATTTACCCGGAGTTAAGTTAAATAAGGATAGATTGGATGATATTTGGAATGAAAATCAGAATTTGGAATTTAAAAACTATGGTAAACTAATTTGAAAAATAAATTAGTAAATTGAATATGAATGAGAACTTAACTTGGTCGGATAAAGTTAAGTGTTGAATTGGAATTAAATTAGTTAGGAATGAATAATAATCATGGAAATCAATCGGATTTAAATCGATTGATAATTATAGACTGTAAAACTCAAGTAAATGTTAATATTGAATATTACTTAAAGTTAATCAATGTTGAATGATTGGTTATATTGGGTATGCACTATTGTTGGTTGTGTTATATGGATTGAATATAGAACTCATAAACGGTTTAATAAGAAATTTAATGAACTATAAGCTAAAGAAAAGAGTTCCAGTATAATAAAATTGGAATTGAATCGTATATGAATTGAACCGAATGAGTTACCCTGGGTTTACATATGAATTATGGCATATGTTTATTTTGAGAATTTGTTTAGTAATACTTGTTCATATATGAAGATTATTTAGAATTTCATGTATTGTTACTCATATGTCAAATTGAGTTGAGTGCAGGTGCCAAAAGGCTTTGAGATTGATTTTGGTTGAGTATATCGTAATAAATTGGGAAAGTATGCTCAATAGCGCTCGCATAAGTTATGCTTACACAAAAATTTAATTTTTGGGTTTTGAATTTTGTTTTTCGACCGTGTGGGTCGATGTATATATATTTGTTGACCCTGCGATATCGCAGAAGTCACTCCATATAGGGGAGACTCTGCCAAATTTTTCCAGGAATTTAATGTGTTAGAAAATTTTCAATATTTTTGAAAAGTTTTATTTACAATAGTGGATTGGTTTTCGATTTGAAATAAGTTGGAGTTTTAAAGTTAATGGGTTGGAACATTTCTTCTACCTTATAAATTTTGGGGATGAAATTCTTTTAAGGGGGAAGGAATGTAACGTCCCGTATTTTCGATAGTCGGGTATTTAAAATATTTTATTATTTTAAATATTGATTTGGAATTTCAAATAGATTTAAAATATATAATTCATATACATAACGAAATTTAAACGTTTAATTTATATATAATTATAAAACGAGCTCGTAATGGCGCGGTAGTTCGTAAATTGAGTTTTGAACTTCAATTGAATATACCGGATCTGATATAAGTCGGAATTCGGTGAAACAAGAAACATTTGAATCGATTTCATTATAATATTCTAATGAAAGAGAAAAAATAGAGATTTCGTGTTATAAATTGTTAATTATGTCCAATTCAAATTTCTAAATAGTCGCTATGGAATTATAGCGATTTATTTAATAATTTAATTCGATTTAAAAAGGGATTTTGATCATAACTCGAGATAACAATCGAACTAAGTGACGAAACGAATTCCATTGAATTGTATTAATGTTTGGAGTCAGCATAGATATGTAATTTGTTATTTTAGGAGATTTGATATTTCGGGTGTCCAAAATAACGTTGTTTTACGTGTAAATTGGAATAACGGATTATCAAACGAACGCCGTTTTCAGTGAAACTAATTTTATAGGATCTGTAACGATGAGGTGTTGTAGCGTTTCAAGTTTCAGGTTATTTGGATTTATTTTGTGATCGTGAGAAATATAAACGCTTATTTTTAACGTGTGATTTATATAGGACTTTTCACAAACGACCTCGGAATTCGACGAAACCTATCCCATCGTGTCCGGAATATTTTTCTAGGTTAAGATTAGGAGTTTCATCCCAATCAGAGATTGTATGGTATTTTTTTAGCGCGTTACTTAGTGGTGAAGTATCGTATAATATATTATAACAATAATTTTAGCACTCTATAAATACCACCGCAACAGTCCAACCCTAATTCCTATTCTTGTGTGGTCAACGCAGTTCTAAATCGCGCCTCCTCTATCTGAAATGAACGAACCCAAAAAGCTTCTTACCTTCTCATTTGTTTTTTCTCAAAACCCCTTTCACCAAAATATAAAACGTTCAACATAAAAAATCTCAGCGACGCAGGGGTAGTGTTAGATCGTCGGCGGATTTCCTGGAGGAGGAGCAGCGGTGATAGTTGAGGGCAGGCTACTGGTTTCAATGTGTGAGTACTACAGGTTGTGGTGTTGTAAGTATTTTCTTGGATTTCAAAAGTAGCTGATGGTGTCTTAATGTTGAAAGGTTCCGTGAAGGGTTGTGAACGGATGAGAAGGTATCAGTTTGAAATCAAAGCGATGGGCATAAATATTACCAGCAAAGGAGTGAGGGACAGGCTGTTCACTTGGGATGAATGAATTTGTGAGCACAGTGCACTATTTTCAAAGAAGAGAGAAGCAATCGAAAGGAGTTAGTTTGCATATTTTCGTATATGTGTTCAGTACGTGGTGATTGGGAACGTTATATGCTTATATTGTGGGCACGAAGGAACATTATGCATGATGGGAAGGCCTCGTTTCGAAAAAGGAGTCTGTACGTGTCTTGTCTTGAAGCAGTATGGCGTGAAGATTGATTTAGAGCAATGAAAACGGTACGGGAAATAAGAAACTTGGAGAAGGAACCATGGGTCATGAAGCAACTTTAACATGGAAGGAGCATTTTAGTGGGGAACAAACGAAAGCAAGAGTGGCAACATAGTTTGGAGTTGGGCATTTTTAATGTGACAAGGAAGTTTTTTTTGAATGGATTTTGCACGAAGAAATAAGTAGAAGAGATACAGTGTACAAAAACAAGAATGATTCGAACCCAGCAGCGTGGTGGGATTAGCAGTAAGGAATGAAGCAACATTTCGAGATAAAAGGAAACAATAATGTGAAGTTATGCATGTTGAAGAATTAGCCTGGTAGAACAATAAAGGCATTCGAATGGTAAAAGGGAATAGAAGTTGGGTTTGTATAGCATTTCTTTTCTTGAAACTGGGTAGTACGAACTGATAAAAGGAAGTCAGTGCATTAATGTGTGTACTAGGAAAATAACTTACGGGAAGAAACCCTTCTAGCATTGTGGATAACTGTGAACTGCAAATTCATAAACAGGGGAAAGAAGAGTGGGGTGAAGCAGATGGGGACAAAACATGTGTGCATGGGGTTTGAGTTATAACATGAAGAAGGAAGTTGGTTCTTAAAGTGGGAAGAAAAACACACTCAGATGGGAAGTTTAAAATGGAGTTGGCCAGTTACGAGGAAGAATTTATAACATGCCTGTTTTGGAGATAATGCAGTGAAGATTTGGGCCGGTTTTATTTTTAGAAAAGGTAATAAGTGGGTTTGGCATGTTATTGATATATTTGAATAATTAGTATTGATTAAATTTAGTTAAGGGATATGTTAGTCAAATTATAATACATAACTTATATTATTGTATGACTTGATCATATTTTGGCAGAACTGGATGAGACCAAAAACGCTAGAACCGTATCGAAGAGCATAACATTTTGGAATAGATCTAAATAGTGTAGAAGACGACTGAAGTTTACAGTTAAAAATTAAATGACCGTTTAATTTAACTCTAACCGCACCGTTCAACGAACGAAATCAAAGTGAGTTTAACTCACTCAGTTTACCCACTTATATTTATATAAGTCGGGTTTATTATTTATGTGCTATGTTTGTTAATTGTTTGATGGGTGCTATATATATTTATATGTGTTGAACTGAACTGATTAAATTAAACGTTTGTTTAATTTAATCTGAACCAATTGTTATTTTTAGCGATTGTTCCCTAATGAGGTAAATTACCTCATTGGTTACATTTATAATAATATAAACGAATTAAATTATAATAGGGATGACTGGATTGTTGTGATTTATTTATTGTTGAATATCATATTTGTTTATTGAAATTGAATAACAATATTTGAGATAATGTATTTGGATGCAGGGAAAACAGGTTTGAGGGATCCAACTAGATTTCTCAAATTTATTGTTTATCTTCATATCACTGTTATATGAACAGTATGACCAACCTGATTTGATGATTGTCTTGTTGATTGTTTGTTGAACTGTAATTCAACATTTGTTATGATATTAACCAATGGACGGTACTGGTTGGGTAATTGGCATCACATGGCCTGTAAATCAATCATTTGATAAATGTGGATTTACCGTCAGGTGAATCGATAGAAAAGAAGTTTTAAAATTTATTTTATAACTGAGAATAGATTTAAAAATCTATTATTTTAAATTGAAATTTACAAAAAGGAAATAAATATTTATTATTAATTATTTAAGTTTATAAATAATTATATAATGATTTTATAATGTAAATTCTTATGTAAATAAGATTAATAAGCAGTTGAGCAGAACTTAAGGTAACTGTTAAGAATTGGACTTAATTGTTCTACAAAACAATTAAAGGAAGTTATTTAAATTAATTATATCATTAATTAATTTAAAAAGAGGATTAATTGAAATTGATTAATGAGATAATCATGGGATGAGTTGACTAATTCAATTATTTTAATTGAAATTGGTTATTTGATTAATTTACTTTTAATTAGTCGAATAGAATAGTTTAACGAATAGTTGTTTAATTTTAATAAGGCTTTAGAAAGGGAATTTATTATTTATTTAGGTAATAAAGAATTTAACTACTCCTACATTAGTTAATAAGGAGTGAAATTACTATTTTTAATTGATAAGGATTTAAGTAATTTTTATTTAAATGAAATTCATTTAAATAAGTAATCAAGTTCGAAATGGAATATCAGTTAAGATTTGAAAGGAGTAAATGAATGGGTATATATATGAAAATCCAGTTTTTATAGCTACGTTGTAAAAAGGTTTTTTTAAGCAAAACGCGATAACTTAAATAAATATTTACTTAACACTTGAATTAAGTAAAAGAAATCAAGATAGAAAAGGGATTTATATCGAACCCGAGTTTGTAAATAAGATTTATAAAAGAGATGTGAAGTCCAGGTTTTGTTTTGAATTGGCGATACTTAATAATGAAATTAAGTGAAAGGGATGGAATTGAAAATATATTTTCAAAGTGGAAAATGGTCAAATGAATTAGAAATGGAATAGTATGGTTTGATAACATGTTAAGATAAGAATTGGAACCTAACTGGAGATTGGTTGAGTTGAGTGGTTTTCTGAATATTAATCTGATGTTGATTTCAGTCTTCGGGATTGATACTTAGGGAGTTATTCGCTTACCAATTTACGGTCAGGGACTAATGAATGTGGAAGTATAGAAGTGCGTGAAGAAGTGATAAAAATGTTCCAACTATGGAGTAAAAAGATTTATGAATATATATATATATATATTAGAATTTCCAAAGTAACAGGAATAAAGGACTGGAGAATATATATAATGTGATTTCCAAAGTAAAGGAAACAAAGGAAGATTTCATGAAATTATAACAATATTTTCCAGAGAGAAAGGTAATGAGAAGTTGGGTTTTGAAATAGGTTTTTATAAGAATAATAGTTTATTAGGGTTTTCAAATAATGAAATAAAGGAGATTTCATAACGTTGTTTTACGAGTGGTAAGTTGAAGTGATTTCCCGATACTGGATAACGAATAAAATATGGCAAATATTTGAAAAGGATAATGGAATAAGGAATTTGATATGAGTATAGAATACATTCCCAGGTATTATAGTTGAATAGTTTGTGGATAATCTTATATTTAAAATAAGAACTGAAATGTTATATTGAAATATAGAAATGGTTTTTAAGTTCTAAATTAACCATTTCTTTAATTATTTAATTAAAGAAGCCAAGTGATGCTGAGTACTGAACTAGTAAATTCATTTTATTTTTATGATTGAATGGCAGTTTTATTTGATATTTAAATAACCGACTATCAAATCTGACCTATAAAAATGTTGGTATGGAAAGACCGGGATCGAATTTATATTCGAAAACCATTCCGAACAAGTGAATATGTAGAAGATGATTATTGAAGATGGAGAAATTGAAGACCGTTGATCTTCAGGAGCGGAAGAGCCACTTGTTGAATTTCTCTGATTTAGCAGTCAGAGATATTTCGACAATGATTCTATCGTGATTGGAATCTACGAATTACAGGGACTACTCACTACTAATCTATAGGGTGACACCTAGGATGTGGTAGGAGGGTGCCTTCGGTTCATCCTGTAATGGTTGACTTGTATGGATGAATGTTTGACAGAATATTTCTTAAGAATCACATACATTGATTTTAACAAACGTATTTCTGTTAGTGGCGGAGAACGCCGTTCTCTTAGCTTAATTACCAGAGTATTTGTGGGGACGTCAATTAGTGGTTTGGCGGATCTAATAATGTGGCATTCGAAGTGAATGGTGATGCGTTGTGCTAATGGTAGTGTAAACCTCAAGCCTCTTCAATAAGGAAATGAAAAAAATCGGCCAGGTACCATGGGTAAGTGGGTAGCTCCCGAGTAGGGTGTATAATCACCTTTCTAGAGAAAATCCATTTCATTCTTTAATCTATTTCGATGTTTTCCCTTATCGGGAAACGGTGGGTCGCACCCAACCGTTGGTGATGTACATTCGATACACTCAAGCGAAATGAGTGGTCGGTCATGTGTGGCCCGGTTGCAAGATGTTCTTGTTGAACCCAGTGTATTCGCCTCTAGAGATACACTATCGAAATGTGGTTCCATAACTTGCCATAGTTGGAAATCCAATCTCCAATAAGTGCCTGTGGTTTTGATTGTATACTACATATGTGGAACGTGAGATGAAAGCGTTCCGCTAGATGTTATATAATTGTGTTTAGACACTATTATAGTATCAAAATAAGTTATGATTTAAAAAAGAAATGGTTTGACTTTAGAATCAAGTTGGTGATGTTTGTAAACTTAGCGAGTTTTTCTCACTCTGGTTCACCAGACTGGTCCGACGTTTGTAAATGCTCGGGTTAGACCGAGTTGTGCAGGTTCAGGTTATCGGATGCTGTGAAGTCCGGAGACGAGCTGAAGGAGTTCAGACGTATGATATCTAGTAATTATTCCGCTCTGTATTGTATATGAGCATAGATTAAAATAACTATCCAGATGTATTAATGTATTCTGATGATTGTAAGTTTTTATTTCAAAGCTCTCAATAAAGTTTTGTTTCTATTATATTGTATTCCATTGCGATGTGAGACTCTGATGTTGTTGTGTTCTCCTTATTCTTCTATTATAATATTTCTTTCTTTCTTATCTCACCCTCTATATTCTTTCATTAACTATTTGGTGTTTTCGATACTTGAGTTCTGGCAAGTAATACTGGTTTATGTAATATTGTTGGAATTCAGGCGTCTAATTCTCCGGGGTCGTTACACGAACTATGGATTTTTCTTGTTTTAGTTAAAATGAGGAAGACGATGGTATTAGCTGACATGGAGTGTTAAGTTAATATAATTATTTAATTAATTATGTTAAATAAGTCATTAGGCAAATCAAGGTTAAAACATTTATATCTTTCTCAAATCAAAACAGAATTTGACGAGGTTAGAACCATTGGAATCGTATCAGCGAGCACTACAACATGGAACAGACCAAAACGAAAACAGAAGCTGTTGAAGTTTCTGATAAAATTAAACGCGCGTTTAATTTTATTAAAACGATCCTCAAATAAAGACTGACGAAGTGGAAATCAAAGTGAAAACTCTCTCACTCAAAATTTTGTACAATTATTTATTTTTATAACTAAATTTATATTGATTCCCTGTGATTGCAATATTCGTTTGATGATTGATGGACGTTTACAGTTTTAATGTCATTATTATTAAACTATATTTAAATTCACATGGATTGTGATGTAAACCCCATACTGGTATTGGAACGAAAATTTTACACATCGCCCAATTATTTGTTGATGATTGAAAAACCCACACGGGTCTGGGGATGATAATTAATTCACATTTCCCTTGGATTTAATTATATGTCAATCGATTGATTGACGGACTATAATAAGCATTATTTAAATATTTAACGCTTAAATAATTGTAAATTGCACTCTGGATGTGAATGGAATGTTTAATAGCCGTGAATCACTATTTTTGAATACATGCGATGTATGGAATCCATATAAATAAAATTATATAGTAATTGATTGAGTCTGATTCCAGTCCAAAAATAATGAATATTTTAAAACAATATTCAGTAAAGAATCAAAATATGATTTTGATGTCTGATTTTGGATGGACACGAAAATATTGAAATATATGAAGCCGAGCTAAGTAGATATTCGCCATTTTAACTCGAATGGATTTTTCTATCGACTTTATTCATTTTATAATGAATATAGAATAGATTTGATTTCAAAATGTGATATGTTGAAAATATTATTATTTTTATATTATAATAATATAGATTGTTCAATTTTGATTTAAAATTGAAAAGGAAGTTGAAATCATTTTAAAATGAATTTATAAACGATTTATAAAATACGTTTTGAATGGAAATCGACAAAATATATTATATATATATTTAAATGGATTGAATAGAAGGTATCACGCAGCGACCGCTCGCGAATTTCAACCATTAACTTCTAATTGGCATAACGGGAGATTCGACCATCGGATTCTCCTAAAACTAAATGTGACGATCTCAAAACCTCGTACGACGGTGTTAAGGATAATCATTGGAATATAACACATTAATCATCATTAGCAGAGTACAGATAATAGCATAATTAGAGAATAGAATAATTTACATCAATATGACAGGGGAATCATAATATGTAATAACATCAGAGTAGCATAGAATAGGATACAACTTGGTGCACAAAAGGGAAATGATCAGTCTACATCGCCATAAGCGGTACATATACATAAAAGAGTACATAAAAGAGATGTTAGTCTACATCGCCATAAGCGGAATCATATACATATATAATAATGGCGGAATATCAAAAGCCAAAATACTGAGAAGTCAAGCCTCGCCATATAAGCCAAAAGAGCACTCTGTGCTGCAGTGCAAAGCCAAAATATAACCTGCTACCTGTCAACTAGGCTTCCCATGTGAAAATAAGGGCACCCGAGTTTGCAAAGTGAAAACAAACAACGAGTCAGTCATGGGACTGGTATGAGAAATCTATTTATCCAATTAAACAACAATAATTAGGCAAATCATAAGACCAGGCCACTTTCGCAGAACGGGTTTACTCCAGTGATTGCAAGTGCATAAAATAAAATAAATCATTTGATAATCACAATGCTTTTTATAAAAAATGAAGCCATTATAAGGCTCAGGTCCCATCACACAATGCAATGCAAGCCGGAGGATAGAGTTTTTACCTTATAATGGCCAAGAAATGCTTGATACGTATAAAACAAAGTGCTTGATATTATTACTAGTGCATATATGTTTCAAAAGCAAATTCAATCATAAATATCAATCATAGGCAGCATGAATGACCCATACCACTATGTCGCCATGTATAAGTTACTATCAAATCCATAATTTCATATTGGAAATTGGATTCCATCATGATTCGAGGCAAGGGGCAAGCTCCTCTCCGTTCGAGACACTCTAGCAAATGTCTCAGGACCACACACAGCGATCCTGGATCTTCATGGTCGGTCCTTTCTTACTTTTGAGGATTGATTATTCCTGAGCACACGTTTCCCGGTCCTATAAGACCTATATCCGAGGCGCCTCGCATTCCAACAACCACACAGGTAAAAATAATATAAATGTCAGGGCTGGTAGGTCACTAGCATCACACATATAGAAAGAAACGTCGTGTTCTCCCTGCAGTCACTATCCTGTTTTTGACTCATACCGAGGTGTGAGGCTCGCGAATTCACGCTATACACAAAGCTATGCCACCTAGATTATGCTTTGATCATCAACCACAAGACTTTGCTTTGCAATAGAAGCCTTGATCATCCACCACTAAGGCATGTCACACAGGCAATTCACTCCATGCGACTGGTTTCTATCGATATATAACCTCTGAGCTCGTACGTCTCAGAGAAGGGCGTTAAGAAAGAGAATAAATTCTCCATCGCCAGACAAATATATATTTTATAGAGATCAATTAGCACAGAACAAAATCCAATGTCAGACACGCATCCATTTACAAGTTCGTTCTGGGTCTGAACGAAACCGGAGGCACCGTATTCCTCGCATATCCGTACAATCAACCAATACGTCCGGACGGCTACCACTTCAGCCCATTCAAGGTAGCTACTCCAAACATGAGCATCAGCAGCACCCGTCCATCTGATGTGAAGATCGTCGGTCTCGAACCGTCTTCATATCTTCGACTTCTAATCGTCGATCAATTATTTGAAATGAGAATTAACTCGGCCTTTTCAAATAATTCACGTATATTAGAATTCAAAACAATTCTTTCCTTGGTAAAATTATTCGACATTCACATTTCAGTTCTTTAGTATAATTATCGTGTCAAACACATTCAACCATCAAATAACAAGCAACCCAAGTACAATTGGTTTATTTACATTCCATATCGTCAAAAATATTCATAACGATATCTCGCTATTTCTATTCATTTAAAAATGGCTCTATTTAATTAAACGACGTTCCAGGTCGTGTTGTGGCACTGGCGCTGTTTTTCTTTAGATTTATTTTACACATATCTGAAAATCTAACCGTTGGATCTTAACAAAGTTCATATCGTTGGAAAGATCTCTCAAAAGCGAACCTGGCGGTTCCAGCTACGTCAAATTCCGATGGTCGGATCTTTCGGTATAATCGTTTGAAAATACGATTTCAAAACGCGAACTGCAGGGGCTCGATTCGTTTTATTTATATTTATATTTATATTCATATTTATATATAAATATAATTCATTCGATGATTTCAATATCGTTTTCACTACAAATATTTCACTAACGCCTTTAAATTTCGAAAAATTTCGCCATAACCTCCTTTGATCGGGAAGGGGTTTGGAAATTTATTGGGCCGTATTAGGCACCCAATAAATCCTAAAGAGCAAACACATATTTATAGTGATATATTCTAGTGTCCACAGGGGAGTTTGTATAGATCATAACTCCAGAGAATAAATTCTCATCACCCTATAAATGGTTTTTGTGCCTTACCAACTAGACAGACGTGTTTATTTTCAACTCCAGGCCCGTGTGGGGTTTGTATTAATCTGGCAGTTTATCGTTACATTTTATATAGTCCATATCAGTCATCAGTTCAACCTGTAAAATATGGTCATCGCCATACAAGCCTCTCGCTTGTATGGTACATGTTCAACATCGTCACATCAGCTCCAAATGCTAATGTGGTATATGATGAAGTATTCTATCTTCTTGCAGCATGCCATGTAGTGTAGTTCAAAATTAATTGTTACTATCATATGGCGACGTTTTATAATTACACATAGAACAACCAGCACTCCGCATCCAATGGCATTCACGGGAGCTGATATAATAATAAAATTGCGCGGCTAACTCATTAATGCTTACCTGTTTGTCGGGCACGCAAATAAATTCTTTACGCAACAGCTAATCCATTTCCCTGTTCAACACTTGTATGTATATATGTGTGCAAACTAAGCTAAAACTAATATTTCTAATGAACAGAGGTTTATTTCTATACATGGTTATTTTTAACACTTCCTACACATGTTAAAAATAATATTTTCAACCCACGAATATTTATTTGAACAAGTGGTTATTTTTAACACTTCATTCCTCATAATAAAATGATATTTTTAGCGAATAAAAATATATTTCAACGCATGACTATTTTATTTAGTTCATACACATGTTAAAAATAATAATCATAGTAAACAAATATTTATTTCAACACTTGTATATTTTTAGCGAGTCGTATACATGATAAAAATGATATTTTTATCATCAAAAATATTTATTCAACACATGAATGTTATCGACTTCACATATACGAAAAAAATATGATTTTTATCGTTCTAGTGCTTTATTCAACACATGAATGATTTCTCACTTTTATATATATAATAAAAATGTGATTTTTATGGTTAAAACAATTTATTTAAAACACGAGTATTTTATATAGTCTATATATGTGATAAAATGTTATTTTTATCATTCAAAGAATTTATTCAACACATGAATTTCTATTCAACACATGAATATTCTATTCAACGCATGAATATGGTTTCAACACATGACTATTGTCTATAGTTTATATGTATAATAAAAATGTGATTTTTATTGTTAAAACAATTTGTTTAAAACACGAGTATTTTATATAGTCTATATATGTGATAAAATGTTATTTTTATCAATCAAAGAATTTATTCAACACATGAATTCGGTTTCAACGCATGAAAATAATTTCAACACATGAAAATAATTCTAACACATGAATATTATTGAAAATTTCGGCAACATAACGGCAGGGTATTTAAAACCGGCACCGTCCCGAGTACGACTCCTCGCTCTACCTTAAAACCTCGTGGTTTTTGACAATGGGGATTTCATACATCTAATTCGCACGCAGGCGAGTATGTTTTTCTTTTCCACAACCTATTCTAAATTTTGTTTCAAACACAAACGGGTATTTTTCAACCACAATGGTATTTTTCAACCACAATCAAACAATATCAACCACAAACAATCCTTTCAACCATTCGCATTATTCACCAAATTTTTCACGCAATTCACAATCAATAAATATCGTCCATGGTTTGTGGACGAGGGGAGTGTATATATATATATATATATATATATAAGTATTTCACTTTCATTTCAACACATTTTCAACGCATATATGTTTCATACAACGCTTGTATAATTTATACATCGCTTAATTAACTTATACAACACATGTACATGAGGTATACAATGCATATATAATTTACACTTCGCTTATATAACTTATACAACTCGTTTCCATTCACATTTCAATTCAGAAATCTCATATTGGTTTGTTGCTTTGCTAAAAATAGTAGTGAGCTCAGAAAAATCCATGGACACTTCTATAATGTGTAGAGCGTCGTTACGGTCCCGATGTCTCCTGTTTCATCGAATTTCTTCAACATAGCAAAAAGATATGATTTTGATTGTAAAATCATAAACCGTAGCGCTTTAAAGTGCTATAGAACAGTTTAAAATAAATTAAATCGTTGCCTTCTTCGAACCTTCAAAACTAGGTTTTGTTTTCTTGTTCAATCCGAAGCATGATAACACGATCGAGTTACACGACGTGGAAGGGGCTGGAAACCCGCACCTGGCGCTAGTGGTTCCACGTGGATCGATGCAGCGGTGGTGGCACAATCTCGGTCGACGCGGCGGCACTTCTTGGGCCCAGAACTCGAGAACCACTCAACTATCGGGGGTAAAACTCATATGGATTTAAAGAGGGAGGAGAGGGCTTCAAAAGGTTGAACTGGGACGGGGTCTAACTCGAAGTGGTTTCTCCGGAATCGACCTAGGAAGTTTCGAGCGATGTGCGTCGTCGGTGAGAGAGAGAGAGGTGGGTTTTTGAGATTTATTTTTTAATTTATGAAAGGAAAAATCTGATTGGCCGACAAATATATATATTTCAGAAAATTAGGGTTTTCACAAACGAACTCCTTTTCAAACCCAACGACTGTCGCCCCTAGCTAAATACCCCTATCCCGAACACAATGGGATATGTTTCGTAGGCCAGTTCGACTGTTACAGTTAGTTATTTTTCAAATTAAAGTATAAAACATTCAATATTTGATTTGAACGTACATTTCAATTTGCCGGGGCCACATACTGATCCCAAAAATTCTAGAAAAATAAATCTAGCTATGTTTGATACGTTCCCCACAAAACTAGTTTCGTCGAATTTTGAGACCGTTTGAAAAATGACCACTTTCTGGTTGATCCAATTTAACAGAAATTGACCAAACACATTTTCCTTTGCCACGCTCACATATTAACTTCAAAAATTATGGAATTTGAAACCTAGCAATAATTTGACATCCTGGATCCAACAAAAGTGATTTCGTCGAATTCTGAGGTCGTTTGCAAAATGTCTATTTCCACGGGCTATATATTCTCTATAGCGACCTTTCTGAAAATTTATTTGGCCATAACTTTTGATTACCGCTGTGAAACTTCGATTTTTCAGAATCGATAGAAAGATATTCATAAACGGATTTAAATATTTCTGGTTTCACTGAAATCCGTTTTATTTTGCACCCGGTACACTCAGTCAAAGTTCAAATTCAAATTTTTTGAAATTGCCGCGCCATTTCAGGCCTTGTTTATAATTAAAGATTATTATATTTATTTTCAAACATCGATTCAAACACTCTTTTCGTCATTATTATTTAAAATAATTTATTTTAAATATTAAAAATCCACTAAAATAGCCGAATTAAAAATTTTAAACTGGCTCAGATTTCCGGGTTGTTACAATCTCCCCCACTTAAAATTTTTCGCCCCCAAAAAGGAAATAACAGTACAGTAGGAAACAACACGGAAATGTAAAGTATTGTAAATGTACATTACACTAGAGTTATTCAGAGATTTCCACTCTGCAATTGGGATAGGCTTGCTTAATGCTCTCCTCAGTTTCCCAAGTACAGTCTCTAGGATCACTACTCCACTGCACTTTAACTAAGTGAACCTTCTTGTTCCTCAGCTCTTTTGTTTCTTTGCCGATGGTCTTCATCGGCTCTCTTCAGACTACCAATTCTGTAGTAATTTCCAAGTCTTGTTGTGCTGCTTCTTCTACAATTAGATCTGGATCATGCACATGCTTTCTGAGTTGCGATACGCGAAATAAATATTATGTAATCCAGGCAACCAATCAGGTAATTGAACCCTATAAGCAAGAGTTCCAATTCATTCAAGTTCAGGAAAGGTACTAATAAATCTGGGTGCTAACTTCCCAGTTTTACCGAATCTGATTACTCCGCTCATCGGAGAAACTGTCAAATAAACATAATCACCAACAGCAAATGCTAAATCTCTCCTTCTAGAATCCGCATAACTTTTCTGTCGGCTTTGGGCAGTTTGTAATCGTTTCTTGATGAAATCGACTTTGTCTGAAGCTTCACGAATCATATCGGGGCCCAATACAAGTCGGTTTTTAGACTCCACCCAACATGCGGGAGATCTGCACGGTCTACCGTATAATGCTTAAAATGGCTATATTTTTAAGCTTGCCTGATAACTGTTGTTGTATGAGAATTCGACCAAATGCAAGTGATCTTCCCATGATCCGCCAAAATCAATAATACAAGCCCGTAGTAAATCTTCTAGAATATGGCTCACCCTCTCCGTTTGACCATCTGTCTGAGGGTGATATGCAGTGCTCAGGTTTAGTTTTGTCCCCAGTTCTACTTGAAATGCCTCCCAGAATTTGCTAGTAAATAATGGATCCCTATCACTGAATATGCTGATCGGCCCTCCATGTAGCTTAACAATTTCTTTGAAGTATATTTGTGCTAGACTTTGAGCGGGCCTATTGGATATGACAGGTATAAAATGGGCGGTCTTCGTGAAGCGATCTACGATCACCCAAATACTGTCATTTCCCTTCTTGCTTCGGGGCAAACCATCTATGAAATCCATGGAAATATGTTCCCACTTCCAACCTGGGATTTCCAATGGTTGTAATAATCCAGCCAGTTTCTGTTGATCGCTTTTGACTAGTTGACAAGTAGGGCACCTGCTAACATATATGGAAATGTCCCTTTTCATTGCCCTCCACCAGAAGGTGCG
The DNA here is from genome assembly GCA_030737875.1 of Allium sativum. Taxonomy (NCBI): domain Eukaryota; kingdom Viridiplantae; phylum Streptophyta; class Magnoliopsida; order Asparagales; family Amaryllidaceae; genus Allium; species Allium sativum. Next base: position 653,978,343 of record CM060919.1, on the reverse strand, counting down.
TTTGAGTTCATTATACATTTTTCTCACACCCGGACGGATACTTAGTTTGGACTTGTGACATTCGTCCATCACTTCTCTTCGGAGCTTAGGGATGTCGGGAACACAAATTCTCCCATTTAATCTCAGAACTCCTTCACTATCCATCTGGAAACTGGAGTTTTCGCCCCTTTGAATTCTTTTGATCATCTCTTTAACAAAATTATCGTTTTTCTGAAGGACAGAGATCTTGTCATTCAATGAAGACGTAACGATAACACTGGCGATGATTTCATTCTTTCTGCTAAGCGCATAAGCTACAACGTTGGCCTTCCCCGGAGTGTACAGAATATCTTGTTCATATGCTGCGAGAAATTCTAGCCAACGCTACTGTTTCAAGTTCAGGTCTTTCTGGGTGATCAAATACTTCAATGATTGATGGTCTGTATATAATTCGAATTTCTCACCCAATAAGTAATGTCTCCAGATTTTCAAAGCAGAAGAGATGGCTAGCAACTCAAGATCATGAGTTACATAATTCTTCTCATGCAGTTTCAGCTGACGGCTTGCATAAGCGACTACTTGGCCTCTTTGCATTAATACTGCCCCAAGACCTCTAATAGAAGCATCTGTCCATATCGTCAAATCCTGATTGCCATCGATAATGGTAAACACTGGAGTGGTTGTCAATTTTGATTTCAGTTCCTCGGAAGCTTCCTCACAATCGGAGGTCCAATTAAACCTCTCTGTTTCTTCGTAAGCTTCGTTAATGGACCTGATAACTTCGAAAAGTCCTTAATGAATTTTCGATAATAACTAGCTAATCTAAGAAAACTTCGAACTTCTGTGAGGGTGGTAAGCCATTTCCTATCTTGAATTGCTGTAATTTTGCTTGGATCCACCGAAATGCCTTCCTTTGACACAACATGGCCAAGGAACTTCACTTCGTCTTGCTAGAAGATACATTTAGAAAATTTAGCTTTGAAGACGATCTTTCTCAGAATTCCCAACACTTGTTCTAAATGCTTTTTATGCTCGCTTTCTGACTTGGAATAGATTAAAATATCATCGATGAATACCAGAACAAATTTATTCAAGACACCACGGAACACACTATTCATTAAATCGACGAAGTATGATGGAGTGTTACATAAGCCGAACGACATTACTAACCATTCATAAAATATGTCAGGACCTCTGAAAGCTGTCAAAGGAACACAGTCTTCGGCTATACGTAATTGGTGGAAACATGTAGCTAGGTCCATTCTGGAGAATACTCGCGCTCCATTAAATTGATCTAACAAATCATCGATGCGGGGCAATGGATATTTATTCTTTAGTGTCTGCATGTTGAGATCTCGGTAATCAACACATAATCGGAGAGTACCGTCTGATTTCAGGACAAACACTACTGCTGCACCCTAATTAGAAAAGCTTGGCCTGATCAGACCCTTCCACAGTAGTTGTCTAGTTTGGTCGCCCAATTCTTCTTTTTCTTTTGGAGTCATTCTTCGAATTGGATGTACCACAGGTCTGGCATTCGGGATTAGATCAATTATGAATTCAATTTCTCTTTGCGGAGGTAAAATTTTGACTTCTTCAAACACATCTGCATAGTTTTTAACAACCAGAATATTTTCCAAGGAAGTGGGAATAACTTCCAGCGCCGACCAGAATACTTTTCTATCTGGATTTGAACCATGGCATGGTATAGTAATATATCCAAGCTTTGTTTTAATTTTAACTTCTCTTTCAACTCATTTTACTTCGGCTTCATATTTCGTTAACCACTCCAACCCGAGAATAACATCAAATTCGGAGAAATACATGACGATTAAATTAATAGGAAACTTATAACAAGAATAAGAGATAGGCACTCTGCAATATGAACTAGGAACAAGAGAACCTCCTATCGGATTTTGAACTATAATTTGTTCTTTAAGGATTCTTATCTTCAATTTTAACTTTTGAACAATGTTATTTGCAATAAAACTACATGATGCCCCAGTGTCATAAAGTACAGAAACAAGAATTTTTTTAATTGTAAGGGTACCTCCCAAAACATCGGGTTTACCTGCTCTAGGAGTAGAAGCTGGCGGGTTTCCCCCGTCATAAACATGAGCAACCTCTGCCTTCTTCATCAATGGAAAGTCTTTGATAAGATGCCCTATCTGTCGACAGTTAAAGCAGGATCTAGAGCTCTGAGGTTTCTGACTTGAGCTTTGTGGGTTGGTCTTCTGCCTCTTTGGAGCGGTGCACACATTGGAATAATGTCCCACCTTACCGCAATTGAAACAGCTTCCCTTGAGTGGCTTACTAGCTTGCTGATTAGCGGTTGCTGCATTGCTGGACTCAGGTTGGTTCCCAGAAGCTTTGCGTTTGTCTCCAGCCTGACTTTTGGCGTGGTCTAGACCGAGGTTCCTCTCGTCTCAGTCCTCATTGTGGCAGGCCATTTCCACCATGTCAACAAATGGAAGTTTGATGTGGCTCATGGCTCTATCCTGATACTTGCGCTTAATCCCATGTATGAACCTTTTGTTCTTTGCCTTTGCAGTCAGGACTAACTCTGGTGCATAACGAGCTAGCTGCGTGAATTTGTTATGGTAATCTTGGATGGAGCGATCTCCCTGTTCGAGATTGGCAAATTCATCATGCATACGCTCCATCGCTTGCTCGGGGATGAACTTCCCCTTAAACAATGTTTGAACTCATCCCAAGTCCTCACTACATCTTCCTTATCCTCAGCGGTGATGGCATCCCACCATAATTCGGCCTCTTCTTGTAAAAGCCATGCACCCATAAATGCCTTATCATGGGTTCCAAGTCTCAAGCCACCTAAGATCTTTTCACAAGTTTTAAACCATGCCAAGGCTTCTATCACTGTGCCAGTGCCTGCAAAGGTTTTGCCCGGAGGTTCTTATATCTCTTCGCCACTCGGTCTAGGTCGAATGGCTTAGGAGCTGGTGCTTGTATCAAGGGCTCTTCTACAATAGGGATATTCCCCCGTCCTCTACCACGGCCTCCTCGGCCTCCTCGGCCTCCTCTAGCTGCTGCTGCTCGTGTAGCCATCTAGTCAAATTCTGTATAAGCAAGAAAAGAGCAAGCCCACAGAAATGATATTTTTAATATATGGTAAAGCAGAAGGACATAAGGAAAGACGATGATGTACTGATCAAATTATTTTTGCTATTCTGCTTAGCTCATTCTAGGACATTACTAATCCTATCTCTAATGAGCTACTCGCCTTAAAACGCTACTGATTCTACTCTGACGAGGTGTTTAATGTGTTAAACTCCAGAACTAAGATTATCCAAAGCTCTGATACCACCTGTGACGATCTCAAAACACCGTAGACGGTGTTAAGGATAATCATTGGAATATAACACATTAATCATCATTAACAGAGTACAGATAATAGCATAATTAGATAATAGAATAATTTACATCAATATGACAGCGGAATCATAATATGTAATAACATCAGAGTAGCATAGAGTAGGATACAACTTAGTGCATAAAAGGGAAATGATCAGTCTACATCGCCATAAGCGGTACATATACATAAAAGAGTACATAAAAGAGATGTCAGTCTACATCGCCACAAGCGGAATCGTATACATATATAATAATGGCGGAATATCAATAACCAAAATACTGAGAAGTCAAGCCTCACCATACAAGCCAAAAGCGCACTCTGTGCTGCAGTGCAAAGCCAAAATATAACCTACTACCTATCAACTAGGCTGCTCGTGTGAAAATAAGGGTACCCAAGTTTGCAAAGTGAAAAAAAACTACGAGTCAGTCATGGGACTGTATGAGAAATCTACTTATCCAATTAAACAACAATAATTAGACAAATCATAGGACCGCGCCACTTTCGCGGAACGGGTTTACTCCAGTGATTGCAAGTGCATAAAATAAAATAAATCATTTGATAATCGCAATGCTTTTTATAAAAAATGAAGCCATTATAAGACTCAGGTCCCATCACACAATGCAACGCAAGCCGAAGGATAGAGTTTTTACCTTATAATGGCCAAGAAATGCTTGATACGTATAAAACAAAAGTGCTTGATATTTTTAATAGTGCATATATGTTTAAAAAGCAAATTCAATCATAAATATCAATCATTGGCGGCATGAATGACCCATACCACTATGTCGCCATACATAAGTTACAATCAAATCCATAATTTCGTATTGGAAATTGGATTCCATCATGAGTCGAGGCAAGGGACAAGCTCCTCTCCATTCGAGACACTCTAGCAAATGTCTCAGGACCACACACAGCGATCCTGGATCTTCAGGGCCGGTCCTTTCTTACTTTTGAGGATTGATTATTCCTGAGCACACGTTTCCCGGTCCTATAAGACCTATATCCGAGGCGCCTCGCATTCCAACAACCACACAGGTAAAAATAATACAAATGTTAGGGCTGGTAGGCCACTGGCATCACCCATATAGAAAGAAACGTCGTGTTCTCCCTACAGTCACTATCCCGTTTTTGACTCATACCGAGGTGTGAGGCTCGCGAATTCACGCTATACACAAAGCTATGCCACCTAGGTTGTGCTTTGATCATCAACCACAAGACTTTGCTTTGCAATAGAAGCCTTGATCATCTGCCACTTAGGCATGCCACATAGGCAATTCACTCCATGCGACTGGTTTCTATCGATATATAACCTTTGAGCTCGTACGTCTCAGAGAAGGGCGTTAAGCAAGAGAATAAATTCTCCGTTGCCAGACAGATATATATTTTATAGAGATCAGACAACACAGAACAAAATCCAATGTCAGACACGCATCCATTTACAAGTTCGTTCTAGGTCTGAACGAAACCGGAGGCACCGTATTCCTCGCATATCCGTACAATCAACCAATACGTCCGGACGGCTACCACTTCAGCTCATTCAAGGTAGCTACTCCAATCATGAGCATCAATAGCACCCGTCCATCTGATGTGAAGATCGTCGGTTTCGAACCGTCTTCATATCTTCGACTTCTAATCGTCGATCAATTATTTGAAATGAGAATTAACTCGGCCTTTTCAAATAATTCACGTGTATTAGAATTCAAATCAATTCTTTCCTTGGTAAAATTATTCGACATTCACATTTCAGTTCTTTAGTATAATTTTCGTGTCAAACACATTCAACCATCAAATGACAAGCAACCCAAGTACAATCGGTTTATTTCCATTCCATATCGTCAATAATATTTATAACGATATCTAGCCATTTCTATTCATTTAAAAATGGCTCTATTTAATTAAATGACGTTTCAGGTCGTGTTATGGCACTGGCGCTGTTTTTCTTCAGATTTGTTTTACACATATTTGAAAATCAAACTGTTGGATCTTAACAAAGTTCATATCGTTGGAAAGATCTCTCAAAAGCAAACCTAATGGTTCCAGTTTCGTCAAAATCCGATGGTCGGATCTTTCGGTATAATCGTTTGAAAATACGATTTCAAAACGCGAACTGTAGGGGCTTGATTTGTTTTATTTATATTTATATTTATATGTATATAATTCATTCGACGATTTCAATATCGTTTTCACTTCAAATATTTCACTAACGCCTTTAAATTTCGAAAAATTTCGCCATAACCTCCTTTGTACGGGAAGGGGTTTGGAAATTTATTGGGCCATATTAGGCATCGAATAAATCCTAAAGAGCAAACACATATTTATAGTGATATATTCTAGTGTCCACAAGGGAGTGTGTATAGATCATAACTCCAGAGAATAAATTCTTATCACCCTATAAATGGTTTTTGTGCCTTCCAACTAGAGAGACGTGTTTATTGTCAACTCCAGACCCGTGTGGGGTTTGTATTAATCAGGTAGTTTACCGTTACATTTTATATAGTCCATATCAGTCATCAGTTCAACCTGTAAAATATGGTTATCGCCATACAAGCCTCTCGCTTGTATGGTACATCTTCAACCTCGTCACATCAGCTCCAAATGCTAATGTGGTATATGATGAATTCTATCTTCTTGCAGTGTGCCATGTAGTGTAGTTCAAAATTAATTGTTTCTATCATATGACGACGTTTTATAATTACACACAGAACAACCAGCACTCGGCATCCAATGGCATTCACAGGAGTTGATATAATAATAAAATTGCCCGACCAACTCATTAATGCTTACCTATTTGTTGGGCACGCAAATAAATTCTTTACTCAACAGCTAATCCATTTCCCTGTTCAATACATGTATGTATATATGTGTGCAAACTAAGCTAAAAATAATATTTCTAATGAACAGAGGTTTATTTCTATACATGGTTATTTTTAACACTTCCTACACATGTTAAAAATAATATATTCAACCTACGAATATTTATTTGAACAAGTGGTTATTTTTAACACTTCATTCCTCGTAATAAAATGATATTTTTAGCGAATAAAAATATATTTCAATGCATGACTATTTTATTTAGTTCATACACATGTTAAAAATAATAATCATAGCAAACAAATATTTATTTCAACACTTGTATATTTTTAGCGAGTCGTATACATGATAAAAATGATATTTTTATCATCAAAAATATTTATTCAAAACATGAATGCTATCGACTTCACATATACGATAAAAATATGATTTTTATCGTTCTAGTCCTTTATTCAACACATGAATGATTTCTCACTTTTATATATATAATAATAATGTGATTTTTATGGTTAAAACAATTTATTTAAAACACGAGTATTTTATATATCTATATATGTGATAAAATGTTATTTTTATCATTCAAAGAATTTATTCAACACATGAATTTCTATTCAACACATGAATATTCTATTCAACGCATGAATATGGTTTCAACACATGACTATTGTCTATAGTTTATATGTATAATAAAAATGTGATTTTTATTGTTAAAATAATTTATTTAAAACACGAGTATTTTATATAGTCTATATATGTGATAAAATGTTATTTCTATCATTCAAAGAATTTATTCAACACATGAATTTAGTTTCAACACATGAAAATAATTTCAACACATGAAAATAATTCTAACACATGAATATTATTGAAAATTTCGGCAGCATAACGGCAGGGTATTTGAAACCGGCACCGTCCCGAGTACGGCTCCTCACTCTACCTTAAAACCTCGCGGTTTTTGGCAATGGGGATTTCATACATCTAATTCGCACGGAGGCGAGTATGTTTTTCTTTTCCACAACCTATTCTAAATTTTGTTTCAACCACAAACGGGTATTTTTCGACCACAATGGTATTTTTCAACCACAATCAAACAATATCAACCACAAACAATCCTTTCAACCATTCGCATTATTCACCAAATTTTTCCCGCAATTCACAATCAATAAATATCGTCCATGGTTTGTGGACGAGGGGAGTGTGTATATATATATAAGTATTTCACTTTCATTTCAACACATTTTCAACGCATGTATGTTTCATACAACGCTTGTATAATTTATACATCGCTTATATAACTTATACAACATATGTACATGAGGTATACAATGCGTATATAATTTACACTTTGCTTATATAACTTATACAACTCTTTTCCATTCACATTTCAGTTTAGAAATCTCACATTGGTTTGTTGCTTTGCTAAAAATAGTAGCGAGCTCAGAAAAATCCACGGACACTTCTAGAATGTGGAGAGCGTCGATATGGTCCCGACATCTCCTATTCCATCGAATTTCGTCAACATAGCAAAAAGATATGATTTTTATTGTAAAATCATAAACCGTAGCGCTTTAAAGTGTTATAGAATAGTTTAAAATAAATTAAACCGTTACCTTCTTCGAACCTTCAAAAGTAGGTTTTGATTTCTTGTTCAATCCAAAGCACGATAACACGATCGAGTTACACGACGTCGAAGGGGCTGGAAACCCGCACCTGGCGCCGGCGGTTCCACCTGGATCGATGCAGCAGTGGTGGCACAATCTCGATTGACGCGGCGACATATTTATGGGCCTAGAACTCGAGAACCACTAAACTATCGGAGGTAAAACTCATATGGATTTGAAGAGGGAGGAGAGGGCTTCAAAAGGTTGTATTGGGTCGGGGTCTAAATCAAAGTGGTTTCGCCGGAATCGGCCTGGGAAGTTTCGAGCGCTGGGCGTCGTCGGTGAGAGAGAGAGAGGCGGGTTTTTGATTTTTTTTTTTTAATTTATGAAAGGAAAAATCTGATTGGCTGGCATATATATATTTCCGAAAATTAGGGTTTTCACAAACGAACTCCTTTTCAAACCCAACGACTGTCGCCCCTAGCTAAATAATGTTGAATCAAGGAATTCATGGCATTTTGATTAATGACAAGGAGAAGATCGAGATCGACAAAAAGAAGAGTTTCAATGATATTGAAAGTTAAGAGGTTGATTATTTAGTGTTTTACTTAAGTTATATTTGTTAAAATCTATCCTCAAATAATCATATACCTCAATGGTTTGAATATATATATGTGTATATATGTATGCACATTCATTGTGCATACTACCAGAAACCGGTCGATCGGTTTCATTATGGGAAGTCGACCGTTTCTGGGCAGAATGCACAATGAACGTGCACACATGTATATAATGTATATATATTCAAATACCAGTCTACTGGTCATTTTTAACCTATTGACTGGTCTACGAACTGAAAGCAACTTTTCGAATAGACACCCTTATTCATCTATGGTTGTTTTCTTTTCTCTTCACCAAAAATCATCTCTATTCGTTGCTTCTCTTCACCAATGATTACAACTCTCCATCCTCTATAAAAACAACATGAAATCACCATTTTTAAATCACCAATTCTTTCTATTCTTGCTATCTAATTGATGATTTCATTCTTACTCTCTAAAAGCACTCAAAAGCTCATAATTCTCGTATATCGTTATTTGAATCCTTGAATCTATATATTATTCCTTCGATTCAAACAACGATATCATCTTCCAAATCTTCATAATCACAAAATCATATTTGAGGATAAGATTATAGGAAGGTTGTACAAGAATTGACAAATTCGTGTTTTTGAGAACACACATTGTCAAATTACAACTTTACTCATCTTGTTTGAAATCCTCAGTATTGTAAGAGGCAATTTGTGAGTCCTCGGTGTTGTAAGAGGCGAGTTGTGAAGTCCTCGTATTGATAGAGGCGTGAAATCCCGTTCGGCTGCTCGGGTGTTGTGAACCTGTTTCCTCCGGGTTAAGTGAGGATATTGTTTAGTGAAATTCCCGATAGGAGATCTGGGACTGGACGTAGGACAGTGCTCCGAACCAGTATAAAAATCCCTGGTGTGATTTTTCTATTACTGCATTTACTTATCTGTGATATTGCTACTGTGAGATCTTTCTTTATTAAATATTTTGCATAACTATTGTAAATATACAAGTTAGTATATCACATACATTCCGCATATCCATATTACTGATCATGTCCAAGTCGTATATCGACTCTTTCAATTGGTATCAGAGCAAGGTTATCACATAATCGTAAAACAGTTATTTGATATATTCTAGTAATATGGCAAATAAACCAAGTAGTAGCACTAACACCACTTACACGGAAGGTCAATCGACACAAAGACCTCCTTTCTTTAATGGTCTTAACTATAGTTATTGGGCAACATGTATGGCTTTTTACATGCAATCAACTAGCTATGATGCTTGGAATGCTACTCAGAAAGAAATAGTCACTCCAACGACTGAGTATGCAGAATGGACGGCTGTTGAGAAAACCGCAGCTGCTGTAAATGCAAAAGCAATTAATATGTTGTTTTGTGCATTAGATCAAAACGAATATAGCCGTGTTAGTATTTGTACCACTGCTTATCAAATTTGGCAAACGCTAAAGACTACGCATGAAGGAACTAACAAGGTTAAACAAGCAAAAATAGCTTTGTTGAAAAGTCAATTTCAAATTTTCAAAATGAAGCCGAATGAAATAATCAATGAGATGTATTCAATGTTTCAAACCATTAATCATGCACTTATCGGATTAGGTCAAAAATATTCTGATTTTGATGTAGTTTCAACAGTCCTACACTATCTGATTAATGAATGGGAAGGAAAAGTACTAGCAATAGAAGAAGCTAATGATCTTTCCACCATGAAGCCAGATGGATTGATAGGAAATCTTATGTCCTATGAAGCTAATTTGCAGGCTAGAAAAGAACAAAAAGAAGAAAAGAAAAATGTAGCTTTTCATGCTGAAAAGGATTAAGACAATTCAGATTCTGAAGATGAAGATCTAGCATTCATTGCAAAAGGATTCAAGAAATTCTTAAAGGAACGAAAAGCTAGTCGATACAACAGAAAGAAGTTCAGATCAAATAAATCATCATCATCAAATGTAGAATGCTTTAACTGTCACAAGAAGGGACACATGCAAAAGGATTGTCCGGAACAAAAGAAGAAGACAGAAAATGAAAAGTTCAAACACAAGAAGGACAAGTCAAAGAAACGAGCATTCTCAGTAACATGGGATGATTCAGACTCATCTTCATCTGATAGTGAAAGTGACTCAGATGATGAACAAGCAAATGTATGTTTTATGGCGAAAGAAGATGAGGTACAAATTCCTTCTTTAGAAGAAGTTTTTGATATAAATGCTGAATTAATATATAAATTTAAAGATATGAAACGACAATGCAAGCAATCTCAAGCTGATTTAAGTAGAGCAGAATTTGAACGAGATATGCTAAAAGATGAGAAGAAAATATTAGAGGAGGAACTTGAAAAAGCTCAAGAATCATCATCTAATATTGATTCTCAACTATCTTTTTTGAGTCAAGAAATTGAAACTCAGAAAGAGAAAAATGATGCTCTTACTACCGAAAATCATGAGCTTAAGGAAAAAGTCAAAATGTTAGACCTTGAAAAAGCTAGTTTACAAACAAAGTTAGACGACATTACTCAAAATGTTTCTAACTTTAATAAAGGTCGAGAAAATTTGACAAAAACTATTGAAAGTTCACAATCTGCTACAAATAAACAAGGGTTAGGATATAAGAAACAAGTTATCAAGAAACATCTTGGTAATAAAAGAAAAAGGAAAAATAAGGTAGTACAAGAAACTGAAGCTAAGAAAAATCTTAGTTTATTATATTCCAAACCAAAACCGATTGTGAAATTTCAAAAGAATAATGTCAAATCTATAAAAATATGGGTTCCTAAAACAAATAACAACTTGATTAGGAACAAGTACATTCAATTTTTTTTGAATTCTGTGCATCATAATCCAAATTATTTATATAAAGGGGATACCGGATCCGTATGGGTTTGGACTCCTAAGACCTAACTCTTAGGACCCTATAAAAAGGTGGGTAACATGGACTTAATTTTATTTTTTGCAGGTCCCACTTAAGAAAAGAGGAAAGTGGATACTGGACAATGGTTGCTCAAAGCATATGACTGGAGACAAGAGCTTATTAACAAATATCACTTATTCAGATGGTGGATCAGTCAGTTTTGGAGATAATTCAAAAGGATATATCAACGCAAAGGCGATGTGAGAAATTACGGTACATTTGACTTACCTCTTATTACTAATGTCATGCTAGTAAGAAATTTGAAACATAATTTACTAAGTATGAGTCAATTGTGTGAAAAAGGTTTTACCATTTCCTTTTCGGACAATAAATGTAGTATTTTAGATAAAGATCGAAATCTAGTTTTTGAAGGTTATAGAGACAGAAATATCTATATTCTGAATATAAACATCAATCATAATTCAGATATGTGTCTTGTAGCAAAAGATAATGGTCAATGGCTATGGCACAAACGTTTATGTCACATAAACTTCAGAACTATTGATAAGATAGCTAAAAATGATCTAGTTAAAGGACTACCCAAAATAAGCTTTACGGTTGATATTCTTTGTGATGCTTGTCTATTAGGAAAATTGAATAAATCGTCTTTCAAATCCATGAAAGTCATATCAATGTTACAACCACTTGAGCTATTACATATGGATTTATTTGGACCAACACAGGTTCAGTCAATAAACCATAATCGCTATGTGTTTGTAATTGTTGACGACTACTTTTGTTATACATGGTTGATTTTCTTGAAAAACAAAATTGACACTTTCAAACATTTCAAACCCTTCGTTAAGAGAATTCAAAAGTCAAAAGGGATAAAGGTTAAAAATATAAGAAGTGATCATGGCGGAGAGTTCGAAAATAATGAATTTGAACATTTTTGTACAAAGAAAGGTATAAATCATAATTTTTCGTTTCCTAGAACTCCACAACAAAACAGAGTTGTAGAACGGAAAAATCGAACTTTACAAGAATGTGCAAGAACACTATTAAATGGATCCACTCTACCAAAACATTTTTGGGCAGAAGTTGTTGCAACTGCGTGTTATGTTTTGAATCGTGTATCCATTCGACCTCTGACTAAGAATACATCCTATGAGCTATTTAATAAAAGAAAGCCAAATATCTCATATTTCAAAGTTTTCGGTTCTAAATGCTTTATTTTAAATACGAAAGACCATCTTGGAAAATTTGATTCAAAATCCGATGAAGGTATATTTGTCGGATATTCGGAACGAAGCAAGGCCTATCGTATATTAAATAAGAGAACTAAAACTATTGAAGAATCACTTCATGTTTCTTTTGATGAATTATATAAACCATCTCATATTGTATCAGATGACGAAGAAACCATAGTCACTAATAATTCTATCATCACAAATAATGACTCTGACTCAGAAATTGTTGACGATATTCCTCAACCTGCTGTGGTACCTTCTCCACCAAGATTTAGATCTCCTCCTAGAATTCTAAGAGATCATCCTGTTCAAAATGTTATTGGAGAAGTAACATCACAAATAAGAACAAGAAGTCAACTGAATCAAATGGGTCATGTCGCGTTTCTTTCAAATATCGAACCTAAGAATCCGAAAGAAGCTGCTATTGATGATTACTAGATCATTGCCATGCAGGAAGAACTAAATCAGTTCGAGCGCAATGATGTCTGGGAACTTGTTCAAAGACCGATTGATCAGTCAGTCATTGGTACGAAATGGGTCTATAAAAATAAGGCCGACGAACAAGGAAATATAACCACAAATAAGGCAAGATTAGTAGCACAAGGATACATTCAGGAAGAAGGTATCAATTATGAAGAAACCTTTGCGCCCGTGGCTCGATTAGAAGCTATTCGAATCTTACTGTCCTTTGCTTGTCATCATAATTTTAAACTTTATCAAATGGATGTCAAAAGTGCATTCTTAAATGGGTTTATCAAGAATGTATATGTCGAACAACCTCCCTTGTTCGTACATGAGAAATATCCTGATCACATATATAAATTTAAGAAAGCTTTATATGATTGAAACAAGCACCCCGTGCTTGGTACGAACGATTACGAAGCTATCTTATTGATTCTGGATTTCAAATTGGTAAAGTCGATCAGACTTTATTCATTAAACATTCTCGAAAAGATATATTAGTTATCCAGATATATGTAGACGATATTATCTTTGGTTCAACAAACGATAAACTCTGCAAAGAGTTTGAAAATATTATGACCAAAGAGTTTGAAATGTATCATATAGGAGAACTATCGTATGTCCTTGGTCTTCAAATCAAACAACTTTCTAACGGTATTTTTATTAGTCAAGAAAAATACTGCAGAGCTCTAGTCAAACGTTTCGGGTTAGAAAATACCTCTGGTAAACCAACTCCTATGAGTACAACCACACATCTTGAAAAAGATGAACATGGTAAGAATGTTGACCAGAAGTTATATCGAAGCATGATTGGTTCTCTCCTATATCTTACTGGAAGTCGTCCTGATATTATGATGAGTGTTTGTTTGTGTGCACGGTTTCAATCTAATCCTAAAGAATCACATTTACGAGCTGTAAAACGAATAATACGATATCTTAATAAAACCAAAGATTTTGGTCTTTTCTACCCGAAAGAATGTCCATTCGAATTAGTGTCATATAGTGATGCTGATTTCGGTGGCTCTCGCACGGATAGAAAGAGTACAAGTGGCACGTGCCATTTTATTGGAAAAGCACTTGTCTCTTGGTTCGGTAAGAAAAAAATTGTGTTTCACTCTCGACATGTGAAGTTGAATACATATCAGCAGCTCTAGCTTGTACTCAAGTATTATATATGTAGCAAACACTTTGAGATTTTGATATCCATCTATCAAACTCTATCGTATACTGTGATAACACAAGCACAATCAATTTATCGAAAAACCCAGTCGATCATTCCCGAACAAAGCACATTGATATTCGACATCATTTCTTAAGAGATAATATTGAAAAAGGAACAATATGTCTCGAATATGCCCAGAATGACAACCAATTAGCAGACATTTTTACTAAGCCGATACTCAAATCTAGTTTTATTTCATTACGTAGAGAGCTTGGCTTGATTTCTAGAACAGAACTCGATGTATTTATATATATATATATATATGTATATATAAATACAATGTTGAGTTCCTATCTAGATTTTTTTTAGCTATTTAATAGCTTTTTGCTATTATTAGCAAATAGTTGTGAGCTTTACAAATTTTTAATGGCTTATATTCTTTGAGTGTTTTAAAACCATTGCTTCCTATTTCGTAAATCCTATACATACTCCTTTCCTATTGTTTTCTGCATCTCCATTCTCGAGTCCATTTTGACATCCGTACACAATTTCATATATTTTCTTATAATGGCACACATATGCGACGAATGTGCACAACGATCACATCTCTCGGTCACTAGTTCCGAACCTGAAGAATACTACTCTTCGGAAACACCAAAGAGTAGACCGGAATGTTCGCATACCCCCAGAGATGCACCCAAACCCAAATGTGCTAAGAAAGCATTATTCTGTTCTCCACGGATAAGAGAGAGGATTAGTGAAATTCATCACTACCAGAAACATCAGATAGATCTCCAGCGTCAACTTCATTATGAACAAAAACTCACATCTGATCATTTAACTCTCTTAGAACGAATGGCGTCATTTTTCTGCAGCACGGATAGACATGGAGTTCACGAACCAATGCCACATCCTCCATCTACGTCTAGAAGTCCTAACTCATGGGATCGTAATTACATGAGAAATGAAGGAGCCAGAGAAAATTGGTCGCCATGGACACCGAGAGCTACGAATATTAAATAAATATCCGAAGACAAGTCATCCACCTCTCATTAATTTATATCGCTCTTATTTTTTTACTGCAAAATAAGTTTTTTGTTTTAACTCTAATTTTGTTGTTTTCATGATCTTTGTTTGAATTCATGTTGAGTTGAATTAAATTTAAGTTATACGCTGTTACATAACCTTTTAAACACTCAGAAAACCAGAAAAACAAATATGAACAGAAACAGTCGACCGTCATATATTGACCAGTCGACCGTAAAAGACTCCGGAAAAGTTTATATTTTTGAACCGGTCGACCGATACAATATTACCAGTCGACCGTTCAACTCTCTGGAATTTTTTCAACTCAAACCTATATCGGTCGACCGTATATATTCCACCAGTCGACCGACAAACTTCTCTGGAAATTAAATTTCCTGGTACTAGTCGACCGGTCCAATTTCAACGGTCAACCATTTATGCATTTTTCAGTTTTTTAAATTACCAAACCACCCGTTGATTCATATATCACACCCTTTCACTTTTTATTTATTCATCTCCTTTCTCTCAAATCCCTGAAAAACCAAAACCCCCAAATCAATTTCTTTGTAATCAATGGCACCACCTCAAAAGAAACACAAGAAATCAAGCTCCACTCAACTCCAACCCATAGATTCTAACATCAAACAATGGCTTATGGATCCTATTGCAGTAAAACATTGGAATGCTATGAAGGATTACACCATTCACGAAGGTTCTTTCATAAATCTCTCTGATTTTATCCTCTACGATGTTGAAGAATTATCGGTTAAGGCTCGTATAAAATCTCTCCTTACCTTTGATAAGACAACATAGAAATTAATCATATTATGATTAGGTTGTTCTATGCCAATCTTAACCTACAGAAATTCAAACCAGAGAATGCTGCTAATTGTCTTTGGTCTGTAGTATGTGGTCAACATGTTTTTATTTCCAAAGAATGAATGACCATGGTTCTCGGCTTGCCTAATAGTGGGAGAGAAATTTTCTTCTGATCTTGTACTATTCACACTCATGATAAAATTAGTCATCTTTTTATCGAGGATCATAAAACTAGTACCAAGGCAATTAACTTGCAACTTACGGCTCGCGTTTTACATCATGCCATCACACGCTCTTTATTGCCGGGGGTTGGTAATTTTGATGCCATCTATAAAGAAAATTTCAAGGCATTATATGCGATTTATGGAGATATTGAGGTTAATTGGATAAACATGATTTTCGACGAAATTTTGCTTGTTAATGAACGCACAAGGCCACACATATTTTACGATGAATATGTTATGAGGCTTTTACTCGATTATGGTGTCAAATATTGTGACTCTAAAATTTCCAAGCCAAAGTGCATCGACAAAGCAACTAGAAAAAGAATGAAGCTTCCTGACCCTTGTTTGAATATCATTCCTTTTGAACAATACCAACAACAAGGTTCTCAAGAAATCACTTCTTCTACGGCTCCCAAACCTAAACCGGAAGAAGTCAAACTCATTCCAACTTCTTCGTCAACTAAGGATTCAATAGCACAAATTGCACGGAACCAATTCCTCCTCGAAGTGAGACTTAAACGTACCAACACCAAACTGGAGCGTTTGGATACAAAGCTCAACAAAAGATTTTCCAAACTTAAGTCTTTCTTTGGTATTATTTGGGATGCAATTTCATGTGCATCGTCATCTTCCTCTACCCATATACAAGACCTGGGAAAACGTCCCATGCTTCCTACTTTTACGTGGTCATCATCTGAGGAAGACACCTCTTGAGGAAACAATGCTGGACGTGGTCGTGGGACATATGAGACCGAGGAAGAAGACGAAGGAAACAACGAAGATGAAGAAGACGCTCAAAACGAAGGAGACAAGGATGAAGGAAGAAACAAAGAGATTGATTGGGAGTCTACGGAATCCGATTCTCCATCGCAGTAGATTGTTTTCAACCACGTTTTATGATAGTATGTTTTACTATGCAAGACTTAAAATCGGCACTTGTATGTAAATAGTGCTGTATTCATTTTGGGTTTGTACGTCGTAAACTATTAGTTACATGGCTTTCTTGTGGTATGATTGGTGTGTATTATATGCTATAATCTTAATGTTTTACATGCTTTTTATATATTTTTCTGTGCTCACTACTCCGTTTTGTCGATGACAAAAGGGGAGAAAAATGTTATTAACAATATGTTTTGCAGATTCTTTTAAGTATGTATTTCAGGGGGAATTATAAACACTTTTCAGAACTATGTTGTCATCAATCAAAAAGGGGGAGAATGTTGAATCAAGGAATTCAAGGCATTTTGATTAATGACAAGGAGAAGATCAAGATCGACAAAAAGAAGAGTTTCAATGATATTGAAAGTTAAGAAGCTGATTATTTAGTGTTTTAGTTAAGTTATATTTGTTAAAATCTATCCTCAAATAATCATATACCTCAATGGTTTGAATATATATATATATATATATATATATATGTGTATATATGTATGCACATTCATTGTGCATACTTACAGAAACCGGTCGACCGGTTTCACTATGGGCGGTCGACCGTTTCTGGGCAGAATGCACAATGAACGTGCACACATGTATATAACGTATATATATATATATTCAAATACCAGTCTACTGGTCATTTTTAACCTGTCGACTGGTCTACGAACTGAAAGCAACTTTTCGAATAGACACCCTTATTCATCAATGGTTGTTTTCTTTTCTCTTCACCAAAAATCATCTCTATTCGTTGCTTCTCTTCACCAATGATTACAACTCTCCATCCTCTATAAACACAACATGAAATCACCATTTTTAAATCACCAATTCTTTCTATTCTTGCTATCTAATTGCTGATTTCATTCTTACTCTCTAAAAGTACTCAAAAGCTCATAATTCTCATATATCGTTATTTGAATCCTTGAATCTATATATTATTCCTTCGATTCAAACAACGATATCATCTTCCAAATCTTCATAATCACAAAATCATATTTGAGGATAAGATTATAGGAAAGTTGTACTTGAATTGAAAAATTCGTATTTTTGAGAACATACATTGTCAAATTACAAGTTCACTCATCTTGTTTGAAGTCCTCAGTATTGTAAGAGGCAAGTTGTGAAGTCCTCGGTGTCGTAAGAGGCGAGTTGTGAAGTCCTCGTA
The DNA here is from genome assembly GCA_030737875.1 of Allium sativum. Taxonomy (NCBI): domain Eukaryota; kingdom Viridiplantae; phylum Streptophyta; class Magnoliopsida; order Asparagales; family Amaryllidaceae; genus Allium; species Allium sativum. The sequence goes on along the minus strand of CM060919.1, from coordinate 653,960,087 downwards.
TTGATAGAGGCATGAAATCCCGTTTGGCTGCTCGGGTGTTGTGAACCTGTTTCCTCCGGGTTAAGTGAGGATATTGTTTAGTGAAATTCCAGATAGGAGATCTGGGACTGGACGTAGGACAGTGCTCCGAACCAGTATAAAAATCCCTGGTGTGATTTTTCTATTACTGCATTTACTTATCTGTGATATTGCTACTGTGAGATCTTTCTTTATTAAATTTTTTGCATAACTATTGTAAATATACAAGTTAGTATATCACATACATTCCGCATATCCATATTACTGGTCCTGTCCAAGTCGTATATCGACTCTTTCAAATATCCTCATCCCGAACACAATGGGATATGTTTCGTAGGCCAATTCGACTGTTACAGTCAGTTATTTTTTCAAATTAAAGTATAAAACAGTCAATATTTGATTTGAACGTACATTTCTATTTGTCGGGGCCACATACTGATCCCAAAAATTCTAGAAAAATAAATCTAGCTATGTTTTGACGATACGGTCCCAACAAAACTAGTTTCATCGAATTCTGAGACCGTTTGAAAAATGGCCTCTTTCTGGTCGATCCAATTTAACAAAAATTGACCAAACACATTTTCCTTTGCCACACTCACATATTAACTTCAAAAATTATGGAATTTGAAACCTTGCAATATTTTGACATCCCGGATCCAACAAAAGTGGTTTCGACGAATTCTGAGGTCGTTTGCAAAGTGTTTATTTCCACGGGCTATATATTCTCTATGGCGACCTTTCTGAAAATTCATTTGGCCATAACTTTTGATTCCTGCTATGAAACTTCGATTTTTCAGATTCGTTAGAAAGATATTCATAAATAGATTTAAATATTTCTAGTTTCACTAAAATTCGTTTTATTTTGCACCCGGGACAGTCAGTCAAAGTTCGAATTCAAATTCTTTGAAACTGCCGCGCCATTTCAGGCCTTGTTTATAATTAAAGATTATTATATTTATTTTCAAACATCGATTCAAACACTCTTTTTGTCATTATTATTTAAAATAATTTATTTTAAATATTAAAAATCCACTAAAATAGCCGAATTAAAAATTTTAAACTGGCTCAGATTTTCCGGGTTGTTGCACTAAAACCGTTGGTTTCGTATCGAAAAGATCTTTCAAATGAATATATGAGATTTAAATTTGAATGGTTAGATTTTAAAATATGTGTCCAAATCAATTTTAGAAAAGGTCGCTATGGATTCAGTTCGGTGATCGATACTGGAAACCGGCTGTATGGGTCTTAATAAAGTTATTAAAAATATGAATAAATTATGGAAAATCATAATAAATGATTTGAAATGATTTTGGATTAAACATTCCAAGTTTGTAAAGATAAAATATATTTTTATCTGAATAAGTTGTTTACCGATTTGAGTGAAGATCAGAAAGTAATTGAAACGGTTTTAAAATAACCAAAATTTTCCAATGTATGAATTAGGAAGGATTTAAATGGAAATAATCTTCGGAATATTTCGATATTGGATTCAATGATTATATGGATATTGTTGAGGAATTGGAAGATATAGATATCGTTATTCCCCATATGATATCCGTTAGTTTCAGAATTTGATATTGAATATAAGTCGATATAATTTCTATTCAGAGTCTTGTATTTAATATCAAATTGGATTTTGGGTTCATCTGAATGGTGTCTCCAGTAACACGGTTCTTAAACCCCATTGAGAAAAGAATAAATCTTTTAATTAAGATTCATGAAGTTTTCCAATTTATAAATGTAAATTGGAATTAAATGGTAGTTGATTTTGGGTTCATTGTGAACAATGTTTAAAATAACATTTGTTCCTAAACCCAATTAATAGTGATGATATGATTTGGAATTTATAAATCCTTTAATTAAGATTTAATGGAAATTTTCCAAAGTAAAGTTTCCAATTTAATACATTAAATTGGAATTGAATGGAACTCGATTTGGTAATAATCGAGAAGAGCTTCTGTAAAGGAAGACCGTCACTATTTATGGAATTAAAAGGCTTTGCTGTAATTCCATTTATATCATTAGTCTGATACAGAAATTTATATCAATTATATATTGATCTGTTTTCCGCGAAGATTCCATAATTAATGGAAGTTGATTTGGGTTTATAGTGAACTGTGTTTTTAATGACATTTGTTCTTTAATCCAAGTAAAAACAGGATTTATTTCCTAAAGATTGAATAATCATAAAGTAATGATTTTTAAGATTAAAACTAAATGAAGTTTTTAATAAATCTTAAAGTAGATTAAAATGAGAATAAGATAATTAATTTATTGAATTCAAGAAATGTTTGAGAATGGAGTATCATTAGTTTTACTCCATGCGACAGCCAAATCTTTAATTAGATTTGAAACGAAAAATGGTAATTGAATTTACCGATAACACAATGGGTGTTAGATATGGAGTACTACCAGTTTTCCTTCATGGGATGAATAGGTTGGGATTGGAAAAATAAAATAAATGATTACTTCGATAAGGCTCGATAATCCCGACAAGTTAATAAACCTTGTTTTGGTTTAGATTGTGAAAAGATAAAATAAAATCTTTGAAAGTGATATCCAAAGGAAGATTAAAGAATAAGTTTAAAAGAACTTATTTTTGATAAAATTAATGGGAACCCTTCCCCTAAGATGTGAATATCTGAATAAAAGAATATTCTGAATTGGAATGAGGCGTATGATGTGCTTTTTTATAGCACTTTATTATTGATTATAAAATACGCGAGTTATTCGGAAAGATTGGGTTTACCCCATTCTGAATAACTGATACGGCGATTAAAAATCAGTGATGAAGACGGTGGTTATTCGAAAGAGAGTTATCAAATAGAGATTATTCGAAAAAGAGTTATCGAATAGTGATTATTCGAAGGAAAGTCATGGAATGAAGATTATTTAGAAGAAAGTCATACACTGAAATTCGACTATATCGAATTCAAGAAAGTATAATTTACTTTCCATTCTAATCAAGATTTATTTATTTATTTATTATTTCATTTATTCAGATTAATTAATAAAAGTTATATTTTTAAGATTTAATATCTCAGATCATGGATTATAACGATATTGTTAAAATGAATGATTTCCGTTAAAGAAGTGGATTCTTAAATTGAATTCTAGAGTTTTATGAGTGATGTTTGCTGGTATTTGAATTTGTGAGCTTTGACTATTTTGAAGTTAAAAATGTCATCAGTTAAGGTCTGAGAGGTAATTATACCCTAACTTAATTGATTTCATTTTCGACTAAGAAATGGTTTAGGTTCGATAGCGAGGATCAGTTAAAGATACAGTCATTTAATGAGTGAATAATGGGTTGAGTTCTTGTAACGATGGTTTATACAATGTTCGTTTAAATCCAAGTAAATGAGTGAATAATGGAATGTTGTGGTTAAATATAAAAAAATAAGAAAGGTAAACAGATGGAAATGTTTTTCGAAGTTAATAACGTATATTTTCTAAATATAGAAAATGAGAATTTGTAAATAAATGGAGATATTTTCCAACTTTGATAAGATATATTTTCTGGAACATACAAAATAAATAGTTTATGATACATGGAAATGTTTTCCAAGAATCGTGAGAGGCCAAAGTTTTGAGAAATATCTAGGGATAGATATGGAAAGCGGGAAACGAGAAATAAGAAGTTGGGAAATGATAAACTAATATGAAATTAATTTAAAGGGGGCTCAGTGTTGCATGATGTTTGATCGATAGAATTTCCATTTGGAAATAGGATAGTTGGTTGTATGGATGATTCCTTTTATAGTTAAATAACCGACTATCAAAGTTTTTGGCCTATTTTATATTTCCAATGTCAATACGGAGAGACTGCGATCGGGTTTATTATCTGAAACCACTTTGTATGGGCATAAGTGTTGCGAATTAAATATGCTGAAGATAATTGAAGACCAAGTAAAGTGCAAGCGCGGTTCTGTTAATCCTAGGTAGAGGTTTCCTAAGATGGATTGATGGGATGGTGCCTTCGGTTTGTCCAGTCCTAGGACAACTTGTATGGACGAATGTTTGACAGAGTATGCCTAACAGATAATCTACATTGACCTCTTCAAATGTATTTACGTTGGTGGAGGAGGAATTCGTTTCTCTTAGCTTTATACCCGTGATATTTTTAGGGAAATCAAAAAAATAATTTTGCAAGTTTAACGATGTGGCATTCAAAGTGAATGATGACGTGGTGTCAAAAGGTCGCTCCCATTAGGGTGTATTATCACCTGATCTAGAGAAAAATGTATTTTCTAATTTATTCTATCACTGTTGTATGCTTCAGAGCGATTGTTGATCCTAACCGTTGGTGATAAGACATTCGGTATACCCAACGAAATGAGTGGTCGGTCATGTGTGGCCTGGGTTACAAGATGTTCTTATTGAACCCTGTGTATTCCTCTCTAGAGATATACTATCGAAAGGTGGTTTCATACCTTGCCATAATTGGAAATCCAGTACCCAATAAGCGCCTGTGGTTTTAATTGTATACTATGTATGTGGAGCGTGAGAAGCAAACGTTCCACTCAAGGTTTTAAATCTCGGATATCGGCGGCGTTTCGTTTGGGGGATTTTATAGACTTTATCTCGTATCGGGGGAGATCTCAGACGAGATGAGTCTAACTCGAGAGTTCATCTCGGATTTCCATCTCGGGTCTGAAAGTTCAAATCGGAATAATCTCGTGGTAAATGAAATGTTAAAAAATGATATTTTTACAAAATGATTTTTATGACTGTTATTAAAAACATAGTAACTTAAACTTGAATTGCAAAATAACATTATTATTCTTTATTTTACGAAAGATCATTCATACTCTATATCGTAATATGCTTAAAAAAGAAATACTTTTAGACATAAAACAATAAAAGGATCCAAAGTATTAAAAAAATTCAGCATAAATGGACTATAAAATACATAGTTTTATAAGTAACGTATATGCAAAAAAACGAATACAAAAATCAGAAGTATTGTAGAACATATATGAACATATAATATGGTCATTTAACATGTAAAAGATTATCATGGCTAGATTTGTGTTTTTTAATTATGGTTCTAGTTCAGGCAAAAATTTAAAGTTTAACCAAAAAACTAAGATCTCGGACGATATTCCAGTATTTTGTCTCGGTCGATATATTGCTCGATATTGCAATATATCGGGCGATATATTCGAAAGGAGATTTAGAGTGGTATTTGTTGTTTCATTTCGGAAAGAGCCCAGAACAAGATCTCAAAGGAGATCTCGGGCGATATTTCCGAGATTTGAAACAGTGCTTCCACTATATTGCTATTGATTTGATTAGACACTATTATAATATCGGAATAGTGTTGATATAAAGAATATTTTAGGTTATCGTAAGGTAAAAACCATCCGTGTTATGGATCTTACGATTATCTTTTCTTTTGAAAGAAATTTTTTAAAAGCTAAACCAAGTGGTTGGAGTTTATTCACACTAGTCCCATGACTGACCTAGTTTATTTTATTTTGTTTTACCCTGGACTCTTGGGTGCCCAAATTTGTACAAGCAGTCAGACTTTACAAATGATCTTGGAAAAGCTTGGAATAGGAGGCTTCAGCATTAGATAGCTATTATTTATTTTCGACGTGTTGTAAGTGTTGTACTCTGATGATAGTATGCATATACAGTTATTAATTTGTAATTCAAAAGTTTATGTTATATAATATATTTTATTTGTTCTACTGTGAGATTGTGTCTGCTCTGATTTCATGTTATTGCAATATTCTTTTCTTCAATTCTAGCTTTTCTTTCTTTCTTTTTCTCACCCTCTAAGTTCTTTTTATTAACATTCAGGTATTTTCGATGATTGAAGGTCGGTACTTATACGGTGAATGTATTTATGTCGATTTTCGGGGTGGAAAATCTCTCGGGCCGTTAAAAATACCCCAAGTTAAACAGAAATTTTCTTAGTCTCTTAAGTCTTCGATATTATTATTTTAAATGAGGGTCTCTCAACATAAATATATATTTATAGCTTATATTCCAGTTTTTACTACGGACTGGGATGATCTTTCCATGCTTTGGATTGTAGAGGTTTTAAATCTCTAAAAAGGTTATTTGTGATAATTTCTATAAATCATCCAAAATATTAGGGAAGAGGAATATTAAAAATTACAAGAAATGAGTAATTATAGTTTCTTTATTTCGAGGCTTATTCTTGTTGTTTTCAAATTCCTTCTATTTACCAAAATGGATTATTTATTAAAATTACAAAAAACCCAACGATACAAAACATGGTCTGACTTAAATTACTAAGATTATATATTTGTTTTACTTAAATTGTCATTCATAAAACACTCTTTTGAAAACCATAATTCAATTTTTTTGAAACACCTCCTTAATATTAAAAACACTTTTATAAATTGAAATCCCTCCGAACACAGGACTAGTGATTCAAATGATTAATTCTATCAAAAGGATATCCAGATTTACAACTAAATATGTTTCACAATTATATTTCCAAACATAAACGACATACTAACGTGAATTTCCCGTTTCAAGACCATAATAAGTACATAGTTTGGAAATTCCCATATGAAACCAATACAATATACCGCGACTATCTCGATTGTAGCTAGCTTTTTGTCCAGTCACCAAGCTCAAATTCACAGGATCCACCATATGTCATCCTCATGCTTACCACAATGAAATAGCCAAATGCACCATGGGGTAAACCGGTGTTGGCCAAATACTTAAACCTAAAATATTTCCAACTCTTAGTCATTTAAACCTATCCTGATTTAAATAGTCCCACGACTATCTCATCGTCGAAGTAATTTAAAGTTGAGTAAGGGAGACAAAAGAAAATTGAAAAGAATTTTGAATACATTCTCTTATTAATCCTAATTTATTAATTCCTCAGATAGCCTAAACCTAAGCTCTGATACCAAATGTAACACCCCACACTTTTCCAAGCCTGAATTTCAACAAAAATCAAAACTCAAACCCATCCAAGAATGAAGAATATAAATCTGGTATCTGCAATTAGGGAGCACGAGCATAATCAAAGTAAAATAAAACTAACTCACAGCGAAAAAATAATAAGACAACAAATACTGAGTAACATATCGCCACATCGATATCGAGCACGAGAGAATGAGAACCGATAACCAAACAGAGCACCTACTAAGATCCGTCTTCCCTGACCCAAACCAGAGAGTTGTTATGAGGAGAGGGTCAAAACAATAAGTCCTGGTGAGTAGAAAATGTAAAACATTATTTGCAATACACAAATGTATCCTTTTTGGTCAGAACCAAAAATATGTCTAGCAAGGCTAGCAATTCTGACTTTACCCTGTAAAGATTTATGCACAACGACAAACTACCATTTCCGAGGTCGTATCCAATAACAACCCGTATTTTTGCAACTGGAATATTTAATTAATTAAATATTCAAAACGATTAATTTTAAGATTTAATATTCTGGATTATATTTTAATTGAGATTTGTAATGCCGATTAAACTTTAAATTTAAAACTTTTGAGTTTAAAATCAATGTAAGTTATTTTGAAGCCTTGGGTAATCCTATTTGGATATGAACGATAATAAGAAATTATCGCCAATAGATTTGAATGTTTGAAAACCTAAATATGGAAATTTGTGATTTAAGTATTAACTATATTGAATTCGATAATTTCAAATTGACATCGTTTGGTTAATCTATATTGATTTCAAAACCATTGATAAAACATTTTAAGACTTCAATTTTCGTACCCATTCACTACAAGAAAACAGCCCTTTTACAACGGGCAAAAACCGTTGTTATATGCTTTTTACAGCGGGCATACGCCCGTCCTAATATGCATCGTCATAATAGGTCCTGACTATTTTACCATCATCAATTACTATTGTAAATGACCGTTGTAATAACTTTCTCTATCACGTGCAACGACTCTATGGCAATGTCTATTTTGCCCGTTGTAATAGGTAGTAAATTACAAGGGGCTTTTGCCCGTTGTAATACATCATATTACAGCAGTTCTCGACCATTGTAATAGACTACTTGGTAAACCTATTTTTATAACAGGCAATCAACCATATACATCCATAATAATAAGGAATATTCTAGCATGCAATAAATATTGTGATGCAACAATCAAAATCACATAATAACACATAATAAAAGACTAAAGCGAGAGTCAAAATTCCAACACATTTCAAAAGTTAGACAAGTTTACATTCCAAAAGATTTAGATAAGTTTACATTCCAAAAGATTTAGATGAGTTTACGTTCCAAAAGGTTAGATAAGTTATATCAACATAGTTCTAACATAAATGACATAACTAGTTTCATAAGTACCAACACTAGGCCAAGGAAACGTAATCTTTGTGCCATGCGATGGTAGATCCAACGGAATGTTTGATAATGAACATCTCCGAATTTGGCTTAAACAAAAAAGCTTCCGCCACAACATCAGGATCAGTTTTTGCTATTGTCCCCTCCGCAACTATGTTTTTATCCCAACCCAATAGCCTGCACTTTTTTCTCACCAAACCGTCCAGAGTAACACGATCTCGTTGATCTTGAGCCTGCATACTATTACTAGCACAATGTGATTGCAAAAAAAATGTTACCAAATGCAAAGAGAATATATTATTATACACCATTCAGAATATTATACAACATTTAAGTCGATTTAAGACACAAAAAAGGAGGCAAAAATTGAAAATGACTACATAAAATGAGTGTTAGAATTACCTATAGAGGACTGTTAGCCACCAACATGAACTTTATTTTTATTGGTAGCAATATCAGTACAAGTAGGACTTGAAGAGCAATACAACCTTTGTATTTCAGTCAGAGCACTTGTTTGCTCATTATAGGATTGATTCCACCAATGGACATGCATGCACAAAAAGCAATTAGGGTCGGCCCGATAGTATTTAATGCCCTAGACGAACATTTTTTTGTTCGTTTTTGTTGTCCCACTTCGTAAACTAACTGCTGAAAATTTTGACAGAAGTGATATCTTTTTTTTTACTGGGAAAATAGTAATTTACAGAGACTGTCGTAGCTAGTTTCTCACCATATGTTTAGCTAGTTCACAGAGACTGTCATAGCTAGTTTTGATAAAAGTGATATCTCTTGAAACAAAACAAAAAAGATAAGGCAGATATGTTTAGCTACTTTTTCACTATAACTTTGCAAAGGCAAAATAGTAATTCGCTTAATAAGCATCTATATGGAATATGGACAGAGCACATTTGTTTGGACTGTTATTTGAATGCCTAATCTCATTTGTTTACCAATAACTAATTATACTTTCATTCATAATTCATTCACAACTTATTAACCATAATTCAACAAACTAATCCATTCACAACTTATTAACCAATAAATTAATTATATTAAAACCAAATAGAGTAATCAGCAAATACCAAAAATTGAAATGAACATTAAACTTACATGTTTATTATTGTCTTTTGTCAGAATATTGTTAACCTATTGCAATCTTATGGTCCACAAATTGAAGACCTGCCGCAAATTGAAGACCTGCCGCAAATTGAACAAATGAAGGCCTGCAAATAGAAGATGGTATCACAAAAATTCTCTTCTAGAAAGATGCTATTTCAAATTGAAATAAATTAATCAAGCTTGACATATTCTCTTGTCAGAAATAGAATATTGAACAAATGAAGACCTGCAAATTGAAAGTGGAAGTCCTAGCCTTTGTGATTCCGTCTTGCTGCAAACTGAAGTCGGAAGCCCTCCTGCAAACTGAAATAGTTCGGTTCAACTTGGGTTGTGAGCAGTAGAATGAAATTGCAAATTATAAAAATTATGAAATTCTTGCAAATTGAAATACCTAGATCAATTCCAACTCCAAACAGCAAGATTTGAGGGAGTTGAGCAAAATCGAGTTGAAATTGCAATTGAAAAAAGAGCAGTAGGTGTTGCAGCCCTACGAAGCATTGAAGTTGCCTCTGTCCCTGCCGTTGTGGAGCGTCGCCTCTGTCCCTATCGTTGTGGAGCATGACAATGCCTGTCGGTGTCACTGTGATTTTTGATGCGACAGAGAATTGTTGATTAGCAGTAGAAATTTTTTGGTTTTTGATGCCACTTACGCAAATGATGCCCTAGACATTTGTCTCTCCTGTCTTGGGCACGGGCCGGGTCTGAAAGCAATTCATCAGTAAAAATTATACATATGCCAAATTTCTTACAAATTGTTTCTAAACCGTATACCCTTGCCTTTTAACACATTTAACTGTGACTAAATCTCAGAAGAATTACAACTAAGATTTTGTGTTACTATAAATACTATATATTAATTTGTTGTATGTCATGGGTAATGTGTGTTGATGCTAGATGAAAGCTAACGAACAATAAAGAGCTTCCAAATTGCATTTAATCCTAAATTCAGGTGTAATGTTCCAAACGAATAGCTATAATGCCAATTGAAACACTAGTTTTTTGAGTTTTTAACCCAGTTTTTTGCTTCTTGTGTAAAGTTAAATAGAATCATGCTTACAAAAGTCAAGCAACAATGTGACCAACTTCAACAATATGGTAACCCCATTACTTGCAACTGATAACTAACCCCAATATTGAGATCCAAAATTATAGGACTTGTTACAAATCCTGCATGAGGCTCTGCATGTAGAAGCTACGGAAATTTGACAAAAGTCAAAAGCGATCTAGATAAATCATGGCGATCAGCCTACGAGATTTTTCCATGTCATGATGACTTTTAGAAAAAATAAACTACACATCAATAATTTAATCAATGACAAGGATGATTGTCCCAACCTGCTCAACTTAAGGAGGAGGCTGTTAGCTACTTTTCAGTAACTCCAAGAGGAATAACACTTGATTAGACGACTTGATGTGCAAACAAATTTTAACAGAGAATGCAAAACAAAAACTTGTTCAATCAATACAAACGGAGGAACTGAGGAGTGCAACATTTTAGACTAATGATTCTAACAACCTAAGGCCTGACAGTATCAATGCAAAATTATACAAGCATCATCCGGCACTGATGCTTCATCATCAATTAGTCAATAAGTCAATAAGTCAACATGTGGATACCATAACAGTAGGTATTACAAGTGGATACCATAACAAGAGTAAATATGTCAAATATCGTAACAGGAAACATGCAATCATAGTTTGATTTAGATTTAAGCGATGCAAACAAAATGCAAAAATAAATGTACATGCGTGTGTGTATATATATATATATATATATTCTTATTGGCATGTATACAAAGTTTTTTTTTGCGCTACAGGCTGTTACATGCATGGATAAAAATACAAGTGAATCAAACCAACGTCAAAACATGTGATGCAGGCAAAATGAAAATTCCTTCATTGTCAAAAGCAGCTAAAATAAATCAGCATGTATTACGCCTCTAAATAATTGTAAAAAAAGGGTATATTTGCTGTGATTAAATCCACATTGGAAATAATCCCAACAAAAGCAACAAAATAAGTTCTTGATATTATATATCCACAAATTCATAGTTGCTATAGTTTCTACTCAGGTTATTTATCCATGTGGACTATCCAAATTTCAATCATTATTTCTACTTAACAGCATTCAACTGGATTAAAGAAACAATATTTCAATGGAAAAAATGGTGTTTTGTTAATTTATTGATAATTTCCATTTTAATTTATTTCGGTTTCAAAACAAGCAGTATCCACAAGGTAGTAACAAACCAAAACTCAATCATTTTATCTAGCTCAAATCGGTGTTAAGGAGCCTAAAAAAAGAGAATCGTGAGTAAGATACTCACCTGTAATAGCGAGGAGAAGGACCAATAGGCAATGCTGATTGGCTCATTGGCGAGCTACAAGCGGCCGTTGGTGGAGCGTTGAGACTGGTGCGAAGGAGAGTCGGTTGGGTTGCTGTGCCTGGTGCGCGGGTTCGAGAGCGACGGTCATGAAACAGTGCTTGGATGTGAGAGCGGTGTTGAGGCTCGACTGAGGTAGGTTTTTGATTCGAAGAGAGAGGAGCGACAGACAAAGGCGGTGTTCACTGGCTAGACGCGGTGACGGAGGTGTTAGGTCATCGGTGAAAAGGGCGGAGCGGTGGCAGACATTTATTTTGATTAGGGAAAAAACTGATTTTGATTCAATTTGGGAATGGCTTGAAATGGAAAATTGAAAATAAAGAGGGAAGTGGTTTCTTTTGATTTTGGGAAAACTTAATTGCTGCTGGTAATAAAGGAGACAATGGGAACACGGTAAAAGGAAAAGAAGGCTTAATTAAATGAACGGAGGAAAAACACAGGGATAGACGTTAAAATTTCAGAAATTATAATACAGTGTCAACTTAGTTCAGCCAAAGGAACATGTGGCCAAGTTTAATTAATAAATATATATTTTTTCTAAGAGTATGAATACCATACATTACACCATGTATACAACACTAATGAGTATTTATACATTTGAAATATAACTCATATTAAAATTTAAAACCAATTTAAATCTAATTATATTGAAATAAATTCTCACATTAAACAAAATTCAAAATTCGAAACAAGTAAAATAAATTAGTTTAAAACTTATCAAATAAAAATAGAATCAAAGATTTAAATTTTAATTTACACTTATAAAATCAAGTCAAACCAAGTTAAATAACAAGAATTCAAATTTATAAACAAAAATCAATTTTTAAAATATAAAAAACCAATTTAATTCATATTTTTAAAACGTCAAAAAATTTCCGTCTGTTACAATGCTCTTATATCGGTCCATGTCTACAAAATTGTCTGTGTAGATTAATTTGATTGGTCCTTATAAACTATCTTACATTGTGCCAGTGAAAGCAACTCATCCTACGTGCGATGCTCTGACAGTCTCTTCACTTTTAAGTTCTCAATCGTGCTTGGATGAGCAAGGCCATCAAGTTTATCTAGTATATACAAAGTATAAATCGACACATAACTATGTATGATTTTGTGTTATCAGGCTATTAATTTTTCCGAAAAGCTAAACTAAACCCAAACAATTAACCAAAATCCTAATTAAAAGAACAATGTACAAACATTTGTTAAACTAAACCCAAAAGATTAATGAAAATCTTGGTCAAAGAAACAATGTATAAACATTTAGATAACCCTACTTCAAACCATGCAAAGAAAAAAATGCTGAATGCACCTTGCCTTTTAAATCAAATTATTCTGAAGTGATAGATAAATGGATCAAACAAGAAACATCGTTAAAAGGAGACAGAATTACAAACAATTATCATCGCTAAAGCGACACAAAAAAATTTATATTCATTCATAAAATAATTTTATAGCAGCTAGCAGTATCCTATGAAGCAATACATAACGTAAATACTAGCTTTCATTTGTTTGCTTGAGCCACACGTACAAGAAAAAGCTAAGAGCATTTATTGAAGCAGCCGACGATATGAGCAACTTTTGGGATGGGATCAGTTTATCGTGATTCGTTAGTAGATAAATGGGTCGGGCACTGATAAGTGATCTGGGCATAGTATTATATAGGACGTTTTTATTTTGTTATTATCAGTGCATTTGAAATATACAAATAGAAAAATTTAACATGTGTTCTGTTTCAAATCTAACAGATATTTCTATCGATACCTCTCGCGCTTTTTAAAGAAATTTCGAGGTCATTCCAAAAAAATTGTACTATTAAACAATTTCAAGAAAAAAAATTAATGATGGGATTTTCGAAGTTGTTAAACCTTGCTAGACGACACTGCAATATTGCAGAATATGTAACTAAACTTATTCTTAAAATAATGAAATATATTGAATAAAATAGATCTATCTATTTATTAAAGTTTACTAAACTAGTAAGTATCAAATCATTGTTTTTGATTATAAATTATTAATCATTACAATATTTTAATAAACACTAATAAAATTAGAAAATTTAATGCAAATCTATAAGTAAAATAACGTTTGAAAAGGTTATTTTTAAAAATGACGACTTTTAAAAAAGTTGTTGTTAATTAATATATAATCGAATATTAGTAAATAATAATTACTACAACGGGCATTGTATGATCGTTGTAAAATTAACATCGGTTGAAATGATTATTTTTCATGTAGTGTAGTAATATTATTAATCATAAATTATTAATGTTTATTTTTAATTATAAATTATTGATATTGATTACTGGATATATATTACTTACTAATAATTGGAAAGTAAAATTAAGTTTGTTGGAATATTGATCATATATAATAATGAATAATAAGAGATTATTTATTAATAATCATTAATTATTATAATTTATAAATGATTAATATAATATTATTAATGAATGATTATTAAATATTAATAAATAATATAATATTATTAATGATTAGTAATTAGTAATATTATATTATACTTAATAATAAGTAATATATGATTAATGATTAATTATTAAATATTCAAAACTAATTTTATGGAAGTATTATAATTATTAATTATTGACTATAAAAAAATTAGCGTCTATTACAACGAACATTTTGTGATCGTTGTAAAATAGATATCTATTACAACGACATTTTGTGACTGTTGTAAAATAGATCTATTACAACGGGCCTAAAAATGACCGTTGTAATAGCATTTATTACAACGGATGTTATATGCCCGTTGTAGAAAAGGTGTTGTACATGCATCTATTACAACGGTCCAGAAAATGACCGTTGCGACAGCAGTCTATTACAACGGGCATCAAACGCCCATTGTAAAATGGACGTTGTAATAGATCTTTTTTTTTGTAGTGATTGGGGTTGATCTATGGTCGTGCGCGATAAAAACTCGTGATAATAATCTATTTGAATTTATAATTCGATTTTAATAATAATTGTTAAATGTGGTCGAATTAGCTATCGAAACAATTTCCATTGCTTTCAGAATAGGGGATATTAGCTATGAACGATAGTTAGAACATCTCGTTTTAAGTTCGGAAAATTTTAACCTAAATGAATAGTGTTTTTGGAGGCTATATAAACACCTTAAATTCTTCCTCATTTGATAAACCCTAGCCTCCACTCTTTTTTTCCTCCATCCAAAGGTTATAATATTAATTTCCAACCCGTCCACAATTAGCAAAAACTCCCAACTAGAAAGTTGTTTGTGTCAACATTTAAAGTTTATTTATGCCTGGCTCTCGCCGACCGGAGGTCGTGTGTGGCGAGAATATCACCGTGAACAGTAGGAGGTCATTTTTGTGTTTTGGGTTATTGTTTCCAAGTCGTTGACTTTTAGGCTAGGTGTAATAACCCGGAAATGCGAGCCAGTTTAAAAATTTTATTTTGGCAATTTTAGCGAAGTTTGAAGATTTAAAATGAATTATTTTAAATAATATCGACAAGAAATTTATTTTGAATATATATAGAGCGTATATATTATATACGTCGACGTTAAAATATAAATAATTATATATAATTATAAATAGAATTGAAAATGGCGCGGTAGTTCGATAATTCGATTTCAAACTTCAATTGAATGTACCGGGTGCAAAACAAACCGGATTTTAGTGAAACAAAAAAAAATAGGATCTATTTGAGAATATCTTTCCAACGAATTCGAAAAATCGAAATTTCATAGCGGGAATCAAAAGATATGTCCAGTTGAAAATTCTGAATAGTCGCTATGGAATTCAGGCCCTTAAAAATGGGAATTTTGCAAACGATCTCAGATTTCGAAGAAACTACTTTTGTTGGATCCGTGATATCAAATTATTGTTTGATTTCAATTTTTATAATTTTTCGAATTAATATGTGAGCGTGGCAAAGGAAAACGCGTTTGACCAGTTTCAGTTGATTTTAATCGACTGGAAAATGGCCATTTTTCCAACGGTCTCAGAATTCGTCGAAATTAGTTTTGTTAGGACCGTATCGTCAATACGAAGCTAGAAAATATTTTTCGGGAATTTTTAGAGTTAGTATGCGACCCCTGTAAATTGAAATGTGCGTTCAAATTCAATATATAGAGTTATATGTTGATTTTGATGAAAACTTATTGCAACAGCCGAATCAGCTTACGATACATATCCCATTGTGTTCGAAACGGGGGTAAGACGTTAGGGACGACAGTCGGTGGGCTCGATTTAAGATTCGTATGAAAAGCCAACTTTCAAAGGAATTAATAAATAAATAAAATAAAATATATAGCCCTCTCTCCTTTCTCTCTCCCCTCACTTTTCAAAACCAGTCAAAAAAAAAACAAAACCCCCTTTTCCTTCGATCCCGCCGCCGATCTGCTCAGTCACCCACCTCCGCCCCATTGTTGGAGCCCGGCGCCGCACTTCATCGACCCCCTCCCCTTTCTTCATTGAAAACCGCGCTCGATCCCCTCAGCCTAACCCCTCAAACCGCCGTTGCCCAGCTTCGTCAGCCCCTCCCCTCGCCTGGCCGCCGTCGATGGCCACCTCCCTACCTCCACCGGAACCTGCGACGCTCCCAAACCTTCCTTCTCTCCATCGACACCAAATCAAGCCCTAAAGCCCCCAAGAAACCCTATGCCGCACACCCGACGCCACCCCGAGCCTGCGCCACCTCCTCCCTCCGCCTCCCTTCTTCTTCTTTCGATCCTCTCCCCCTCCGACGAGCGCGTAACCGAACCCCCAGCAGCCCCTTTTTCTGAAATTCAAAAGTAAGTCTTATTTACTTATTTAATTTTAATTTTCAGTTTTCTTTTATTTAAATTAGTATAGGAAAAAAAATCTGATTTTATAAGATTTTTAAAAAGGATTAGATTTTTTAAAATAGAAAAGATTAGATTTTTAAAATAGATAAGATTAGATCTTTAAACTATAAAAGATTTGATTTTTAAACTATGAAGGAATTTGATTTTTAACTTTGAAAAGTTTGATTTTTTACTATGGAAAGATCGGATATTTTTACCATTGTAAAGACGATATTTTTATCATTGTAAAGAAGCGATTTTTCATAGCAAAAAGAAATGATTTTCAATAATATAAAAGTTGAATTTTTATATTCACGAAGGTGAGATTTTTATATATTGAATAGCAGAGTAAAAATTCGATTTTTATATATTGAATTGCGAAGTAAAAATTCGATTTTTATATATTGAATAGCAAAATAAAAATTCAATTTTTATATATTGAATAGCGAAGTAAAAATTCGATTTTTATATATTGATTAGCCAAGTAAAAATAAGATTTTTACATATGTAGAAAATACAGGCAACAAAGATGACAAAAAGGCGAGAGCGACGAAGATTTCTATAAATGAAGTGTCGTGGAGTTGGGATAGCTATTGGTGAGAACTTCTCACTCTTCAATTTCTTTTTCTAGTTATATATATATACTAGGATGCAGACGGTGTTTAGTAGCACCCGACACCCGTCATCCACAGACCATGGATGGCTTGTTTGTTTAATTGATGTGTTGTGAAATTTGTTTGTGTTATTGATGTGAAATCGATAATATAAATTAATGTGTTGAAATAAATTAATTATCGTTAAAAATATTATTTTTAACGTGAAAGTGAATAAATAAATATTCATTTACAAACCGGACGGTTTGTTTATGTACACCTATTTGAATGACATTGATTGGGACGATAAATTTTACACATCGCCCAACTACACAAATAAAATCTGTGTTTGATTGTTTGAAACCCCACACGGGTATTGGGATAAAATACGACATACACTAATCCCAATAATTAGTTGTTTGTCGATCGATTGATTGACAGGCTGTTATAAGCGTTAAATATCTATATTTGATGCTTATACAGTGTAGTGCACTTTGGATGATGGTTGATTATTTATCGTTGCTATTATATACATGTGTTGTATGGAATCCATATAGTTAACTTTATATGGTAATTGATTGGGCCTCATTCCAATTTAGAAAATAAAGAATAAAGGTTCATGTGTTGACTGTACTCATCCGTTGAGATTAGTCATGTGTTGAACGAAAGATTTTAACAATAAAATTTATATTTTTATCACTATAAAGTAAAGGTTCATGTGTTGACTGTACTCATCCGTTGAGATTAGTCATGTGTTGAACGAAAGATTTTAACAATAAAATTTATATCTTTATCACTATAAAAGAAAGGTTCATGTGTTGACCGTACTCATCCGTTGAGATTAGTCATGCGTTGACAAAAATATAGATCCATTTGTCGAATAGAATAATGGAATTATTGAAATATATAAAGCCGTACTGATTAGAGATGCGCTATTTTGACGCGAACGATATTTATATCGAATATATTTGTTTTTTAATTTGAATTTAATTGAATAGAAAACGAATTTGAATTGAATTGAATAGAAAACGAATTTGAATTGAATTGAATAGAAAACCAATTTGAATTGAATCGAATAGAAAACCAATTTGAATTGAATCGAATAGAAAACCAATTTGAATTGAATCGAATAGAAAACCAATTTGAATTGAATCGAATAGAAAACCAATATGAATTGAATCGAATAGAAAACTAATTTGAATTGAATCGAATAGAAAACCAATTTGAATTGAATTGAATAGAAAACCAATTTGAATTGAATCGAATAGAAAACCAATTTGAAATGAATTGAATATAAAACGAATTCGAATTGAATTGAAAACGAAATCGAATTGAATTGAAAACGAATTCGAATTAAATTGAAAACGAATTGAAATGAATTCAAATTGAATTGAAATTTGAATTGAATAGAAATGAATTTTAAAACGAATTTATAAAGAAAAATTCAATTTTGATTTGAATTGAAATGGAAGTTGAAATTGTTTTTGAAACGAATTTAAAACGATTTATAAAATTCGTTTTGAATAGAAATTGATAAGATATATTATATATATATAATATAATGGCCTGAATAGAACGCGCCGCGCTGCGGCAGTTCGCGAATTTCGACCATTTATTTCGAACGGACATTACGGGACATCCGACCGTCGGATTCTCCTAAAACTGGAACCATTGGGTTCGTATCGAAAAGAGCTTTCTAACGAGTATTAGAAATTTTAAATCTAACGGTTGGATTTGGAGATACATCCAAATCAAATTTGGAAAAGGTCGTTGTAAGTGCAGTTCGATGGCCGTTGTTGGAAATCGACTGTACAGGCCTTGATAAAATTAATAAAAATAGTAATAATTTGTGTAAAATCATGAGAAATGATTTGGGAAAAATTGGGATGAAAAACTCCATATTTGAAAAGATAAAAATAGATTTTTATCGAAAGGAACTTGTTTTGAACTGAAATTAAAACCCATTTATTTTTAAATAAATAAATTGGATTTGAAATGAATTTTAAATAGAATTGATTTGAGGGTTTATCGTGAAGGGTGTTTTAAATGACACTTGTTCTTTAACTCGATAATAAATAGAATGTGATTTGGGTTTATCATGAATTGTGTTTTAAATGACACTAGTTCTTTAACCCAGTAAAAGGAATTTTTATGAATCTGCAATTAGATTGAAATGGGGAATTGATAATTTAAATTATCAAATTTAGAAATTGAGCGAGAATGGAGTATCACCAGTTTTGCTCCAAAGCGATAGTTAAATCTTTAATTAGATTTGAACGTGAAATGGTAATTAATTTTACCGATAACACCATAGTATTAGACGTGGAGTATTACCAGTTTTGCTTCATGGGATGAATAGGTTGGGATTGGAAAATAAAATAAATAATTACTTCTGTGTGGTTCACTAATCTCGACTAGTTTGGAAAACCATAATTTGGTTTGAAACGACATCCAAAGGAAGATTAAAGGATAAATTTTAAAGAATTTATCTTGGATAAAATTAATGGGAACCTTTCCCTAAGAATGTGAAATTTAGAAACTAGCTGTAGGTTAGTTAAGAAGAATGGTTCCCTGGGTATTGATCTGATGTTGGTTTCGGCCTTCGGGGTTAATATTTGGGAAATTGTTCTCTTGCTAATTTACGGTTAGTGACTAATGAATTAGAATGAGGCGCATGTTGTGTTTGTGTAACATTTGTTTTTAATATACGCGGGTTGTTCGGAAAGACTGGGTTTATACCCATTCTGAATAACCGATTCGACGATAAGTCGAAGGTGAAGACGGTGGTTGAAAACCGGAAATCTTCACATCGTTTGGGTGATTATTGATGATCTTGATTGGGCTGTACACCCAAGATGAGGGAATCGGTTGGTGGTCGTCCAGACGTACTTTGAGTTCGATGGATATGCGAGGAAAGTGCCTCTGGTTTCGTTCAGACCCAGAACGAACTTGTAAATGGATTGTGTGTCTGACATTGGATTTTATTCTGTGTTGATTGATTTCTGTTAAATATATATCTATTTGGCGGCGGAGAATTTATTCTCTTACTTAACGCCCTTCTCTGAGACGTACGAGCTTAGAGGTTATATATCGATAGATATCAATCGCATGGCATGAATTGCCTGTGTGGCATGCTGAGGTGCATGGATCAAGGCTTCTGTTGAAAAGCAAAGTCTTGTGGTTGATGATCAAAGCACGGCCTTTGTGGCGTAGCTTTGTGTATAACGTGAATTCGCGAGCCTCACACCACGGTATGAGTTAAAAACGGAATAAGGACTGCAGGGAGAGCACGATGTTTCTTTCTAGCTTTGGTGGTGTCAGTGACTTACCAGCCCTGACATTTATATACTTTTCACCTATGTGGTTTTTGGATGAGGCGCCTCGATTTTAGGTCTGTAAGGACCGGGAAACGTGTGTTCAGGCATAATTAATCCTCTAACGTAAGTGAGGACCGACCCTGAAGATCCAGGATTGCCCAGAGTGTGTAGTCCTTAGACATTTGTTAGAGTGTCTCGAAAGCGGAGAGGAGCTTGCCCCTTGCCTCGACTCATGACGGAATCCTATTTCCAATACGTGATATTGCGGTTTTAATTGTAGAACTAGTATGGCGACGTAGTAGATGGTAGCTATGCCGCCTATGATTGATATTTATGATTGAAATTGTTTTGACACTATACACCTATAATAGTATCAAATAATGTGTTTTAAACGTATCAAGCTTGCTTTGGCTATTATAAGGGAAAACCCTATCCTCCGGCTTGCGTTGCATTGTGTGATGGGACATGGGTCTTATAACAGCTTCATTTTTCTTTATTTAGCATTGTGCTGTTTGTTCAATGCACTGGTATTCTTGGGAGGAAACCCGTTCCGTGTTATACGGCGTGGTCCCTTGATTTACCTAACTTTAAAACCAATATTAATAACTGTTTTAGTTCTCACACCAGTCACATGACTGACCTGGAGTTTATTGTTTTAACCTAAACTCTGGGTGCCCCTATTTTCGACACGGGCAGCTAGTAGTTTTGGTTTTGCAGATTTATATTCACAGGATCCTGGTTTACAGTTGGAATGATATCCGGAAAGCTCTGTATCCGTATATCACCTTCAGTTGTGCTTTGTATTATTTTCCGCTGCTATGTAATTTATTGTAATGTCTGATATTTATCGAATGTAATTTATTCAATTATACTCTGTATATTCTTGTATCTGATGGAATTGTTGTAATAGCAATGAAATGTTCTTCCGTCTGCGTTCTGATTTGTCTTGTCCTCACAGTAGTTCGTCCTTTCTCATCTCTTCGGAGACCGGGGAAGTTACGGATCGCTTCATTTGGTATCAGAGCTTTGGTTTACAGAGCTCGAGAACAAGACACATTAGAATCATACGAAAGAATTCATCAGATATTGGGTTAGCAATATCCAATTAGAATGACTCGTTAGAGATGGGATCAGTAGTATCCTAGAACGAGTGTGAAGAGTATATTTTTCAAATGAAAACAATTTTGTTTTGAAAATTTAAATCGTTTTATACGTATTTGAATATTTATTTATTTTGAATTTGGACAATCCAATATATAAAGATTTTGCATATACGCGTCATGAACGTATATTCGAAGTTTTAATATACTGGATAGATATAGGATCACATTCTAGACACCCGGAGATGATTCTGATGATTGATATATCATCATTAGAATTTGTGTTCGTGTTTCGAAGGTGTGATATCTATATATTTCCATTAGACTGGTGTGAGAACCAAAACTAATATAGCTAGAATACTTTGTTGTGAATTGGCATCAAAAACATGATTTTCTTTATATGTATCAAAATTATGAATTTGAAACTCTAATTCACTAATTGATTGATGATTGTGTTGTTTGATTATTGTTTCCTAATTGAATTTTGAACCATTATGCCTAATAGAATCAAATATTGAATTGTATTGAAAATTGGTCGCATTTGCTTGCATATACATGTACTTACATTGAACAGGTCATAGCAAGGAGGCTAGAGCAGAGAATAAAATTTGTTTGCCCGACAAATAGGTACATGTTTACTATAATTTACTGTTTTGTTTGGGTGATGATGATTTTATGAGCCGATTGGCTTTTTCTTTTTCTTTTTGAGATCAGAAGGCCTGTATGGCAATTTCGGGATTTTCCCGTGGCTCCCGGTGCAGGGGAGGTTATGGCAAAATTTTTCGAAAATTTAGGGTGTTAGCCAAATTTTTGAAAATTTGAAAATTCTCAGAAACTGAAAAGTTGAAGAATGGAAGCCAGATCGAACGTAGAGTTGATTAATCAAACCACTTTCGGCTTTGTTCCTTTTCGGGGACGAAAAGTTTTAAGTGGGGGAGATTGTAATAGCCCGGAAATGCGAGCCAGTTTAAAAATTTTATTTTGGCAATTTTAGCGAAGTTTGAAGATTTAAAATGAATTATTTTAAATAATATCGACAAGAAATTTATTTTGAATATATTTAGAGCGTATATATTATATACGTCGTCGTTAGAATATAAATAATTATATATAATTATAATTAGAATTGAAAATGGGGCGGTAGTTCGATAATTCGATTTCAAACTTCAATTGAATGTACTGGGTGCAAAACGAACTGGATTTTAGTGAAACCAAAAATAATAGGATCTATTTGAGAATATCTTTCCAACGAATTCGAAAAATCGAAATTTCATAGCGGGAATCAAAAGATATGTCAAGTTGAAAATTCTGAATAGTCGTTATGGAATTCAGGCCCTTAAAAATGGGAATTTTGTAAACGACCTCAGATTTCGACGAAACTACTTTTGTTGGATCCATTATGTCAAAATATTGTTAGATTTCAATTTTCATAATTTTTCGAATTAATATGTGAGCGTGGCAATGGAAAACGCGTTTGACCAGTTTTAGTTGATTTTAATTGACTGGAAAATGGCCATTTTTCCAACGGTCTCTGAATTCGACGAAATTAGTTTTGTTAGGACCATATCGTCAATACGAAGCTAGAAAATATTTTTCGGTAATTTTTAGAGTTAGTATGCGACCCCGGTAAATTGAAATGTGCGTTCAAATTCAATATATAGAGTTATATGTTGATTTTGACGAAAACTGATTGCAACAGCCGAATCAGCTTACGATACATATCCCATTGTGTTCGGAACGGGGGTAAGACGTTAGGGACGACAGTCGGTGGGCTCGATTTAAGATTCGTATGAAAAGTCAACTTTTAAAGGAATTAAAAAATAAATTAAATAAAATATATAGCCCTCTCTCCTTTCTCTCTCCCCTCACTTTTCAAAACCAGTCAAAAAAAAAATCCCGAAACCCCCTTTTCCTTCGATCCCGCCGCCGATCTGCTCAGTCACCCACCTCCGCCCCATTGTCGGAGCCCGGCGCCGCACTTCATCGACCCCCTCCCCTTTCTTCGTTGAAAACCGCACTTGATCCCCTCAGCCTAACCCCTCAAACCGCCGTCGCCCAGCTTCGTCAGCCCCTCGCCTGGCCGCCGTCGATGGCCACCTCCCCACCTCCACCGGAACCTGCGACGCTCCCAAACCTTCCTTCTCTCCATCGACACCCAATCATGCCCTAAAGCCCCCAAGAAACCCTATGCCGCACCCCCGACGCCACCCCGAGCCTGCGCCACCTCCTCCCTCCGCCTCCCTTCTTCTTTTTCCGATCCTCTCCCCCTCCGACGAGCGCGCAATCGAACCCCCAGCAGCCCCCTTTTCTGAAATTCAAAAGTAAGTCTTATTTACTTATTTAATTTTATTTTTCAGTTTTCTTTTATTTAAATTAGTATAGGAAAAAAATCTGATTTTATAAGATTTTTAAAAAAGATTAGATTTTTAAAATAGAAAAGATTAGATTTTTAAAATAGAAAAGATTAGATTTTTAAAATAGAAAAGATTAGATCTTTAAACTATAAAAGATTTGATTTTAAACTATGAAGGAATTTGATTTTTAACTTTGAAAAGTTTGATTTTTAACTATGGAAAGATCGGATATTTTTACCATTGTAAAGACGATATTTTTATCATTGTAAAGAAGCGATTTTTCATAGCAAAAAGAAATGATTTTCAATAATATAAAAGTTGAATTTTTATATTCATGAAGGTGAGATTTTTATATATTGAATAGCAGAGTAAAAATTCGATTTTTATATATTGAATCCGGAAGTAAAAATTCGATTTTTATATATTGAATAGCAAAATAAAAATTCGATTTTTATATATTGAATAGCGAAGTAAAAATTCGATTTTTATATATTGATTAGCAAAGTAAAAATATGATTTTTACATATGTAGAGAATACGGGCAACGAAGATGACAAAAAGGCGAGAGCGACGAAGATTTCTATAAATGAAGTGTCGTGGAGTTGGGATAGCTATTGGTGAGAACTTCTCACTCTTCAATTTCTTTTTCTAGTTATATATATATATACTAGGATGTAGACGGTGTTTAGTAGCACCCGACACCCGTCATCCACAGACCATGGATGGCTTGTTTGTTTAATTGATGTGTTGTGAAATTTGTTTGTGTTATTGATGTGAAATCGATAATATAAATTAATGTGTTGAAATAAATTAATTATCGTTAAAAATATTATTTTTTAACGTGAAAGTGAATAAATAAATATTCATTTACAAACGGGACGGTTTGTTTATGTACACCTATTTGAATGACATTGATTGGGACGATAAATTTTACACATCGCCCAACTGCACAAATAAAATCTGTGTTTGATTGTTTGAAACCCCACACGGGTATTGGGATAAAATACGACATACACTAATCCCAATAATTAGTTGTTTGTCGATCGATTGATTGACAGACTGTTATAAGCGTTAGATATCTATATTTGATGCTTATACAGTGTAGTGCACTTTGGATGATGGTTAATTATTTATCGTTGCTATTATATACATGTGTTGTATGGAATCCATATAGTTAACTGTATATGGTAATTGATTGGGCCTCATTCCAATTTAGAAAATAAAGAATAGAGGTTCATGTGTCGACTGTACTCATCCGTTGAGATTAGTCATGTGTTGAACGAAAGATTTTAACAATAAAATTTATATCTTTATCACAATAAAGTAAAGGTTCATGTGTTGACTGTACTCATCCGTTGAGATTAGTCATGTGTTGAACGAAAGATTTTAACAATAAAATTTATATCTTTATCACTATAAAATAAAGGTTCATGTGTTGACCGTACTCATCCGTTGAGATTAGTCATGTGTTGACAAAAATATAGATTCATTTGTCGAATAGAATAATGGAATTATTGAAATATATAAAGCTGTATTGATTAGAGATGCGCTATTTTGACGCGAACGATATTTATATCGAATATATTCGTTTTTGAATTTGAAATGAATTGAATAGAAAACGAATTTGAATTGAATTGAATAGAAAACCAATTTGAAATGAATCGAATAGAAAACCAATTTGAATTGAATCGAATAGAAAACCAATTTGAATTGAATCGAATAGAAAACCAATTTGAATTGAATCGAATAGAAAACCAATTTGAATTGAATCGAATAGAAAACCAATATGAATTGAATCGAATAGAAAACCAATTTGAATTGAATCGAATAGAAAACCAATTTGAATTGAATCGAATAGAAAACCAATTTGAATTGAATCGAATAGAAAACCAATTTGAATTGAATCGAATAGAAAACCAATTTGAAATGAATTGAATATAAAACGAATTCGAATTGAATTGAAAACGAAATCGAATTGAATTGAAAACGAATTCGAATTTAATTGAAAACGAATTGAAATGAATTCAAATGGAAATTTGAATTGAATAGAAATGAATTTTAAAACGAATTTAGAAGGAAAAATTCAATTTTGATTTGAATTGAAATGGAAGTTGAAATTGTTTTTGAAACGAATTTAAAACGATTTATAAAATTTGTTTTGAATAGAAATCGATAATATATATTATATATATTATATATATAATACAATGGCCTGAATAGAACGCGCCGCGCTGCGGTAGTTCGCGAATTTCGACCATTTATTTCGAACGGACATTACGGGAGATCTGACCGTCGGATTCTCCTAAAACCGGAACCGTTGGGTTCGTATCAAAAAGAGCTTTCTAACGAGTATTAGAAATTTGAAATCTAACGGTTAGATTTGGTGATATGTCCAAATCAAATTTGGAAAAGGTCGTTGTAAGTGCAGTTTGATGGCCGTTGTTGGAAATCGACTGTACGGGCCTTGATAAAATTATTAAAAATAGTAATAATTTGTGTAAAATCATGAGAAATGATTTGGGAAAAATTGGGATGAAAAACTCCATAATTGAAAAGATAAAAATAGATTTTTATCGAAAGGAACTAGTTTTGAACTGAAATTAAAACCCATTTATTTTTAAATAAATAAATTGGATTTGAAATGAATTTTTAATAGAATTGATTTGAGGGTTTATCGTGAAGGGTGTTTTAAATGACACTTGTTCTTTAACCCGATAATAAATAGAATGTGATTTGGGTTTATCGTGAACTGTGTTTTAAATGACACTAGTTCTTTAACCCAGTAAAAGGAATTTTAATGAATCTGCAATTAGATTGAAATGGGGAATTGATAATTTAAATTATCAAATTTAGAAATTGAGCGAGAATGGAGTATCACCAGTTTTGCTCCAAAGCAATAGTTAAATCTTTAATTAGATTTGAACGTTAAATGGTAATTAATTTTACCGATAACACCATAGTATTAGATATGGAGTAGTACCAGTTTTGCTTCATGGGATGAATAGGTTGGGATTGGGAAATAAAATAAATAATTACTTCGGTGTGGTTCGCTAATCTCGACTAGTTTGGAAAACCATAATTTGGTTTGAAACGACATCCAAAGGGAGATTAAAGGATAAATTTTAAAGAATTTATCTTGGATAAAATTAATGGGAACCTTTCCCTAAGAATGTGAAATTTAGAAACTAGATGTAGGTTAGTTAAGAAGAATAGTTCCCTGGGTATTGATCTGATGTTGGTTTCGGCCTTCGGAGTTAATATTTGGGAAATTGTTCTCTTGCTAATTTACGGTTAGTGACTAATGAATTGGAATGAGGCGTATGTTGTGTTCGTGTAACATTTGTTTTTAATATACGCGGGTTGTTCGGAAAGACCGGGTTTATACCCATTCTGAATAACCGATTCGACGATAAGTCGAAGGTGAAGACGGTGGTTGAAGACCGGAAATCTCCACATCGTTTGGGTGATTACTGATGATCTTGATTGGGCTGTACACCCAAGATGAGGGAATCAGTTGGTGGTCGTCCAGACGTACTTATAGATCGATGGATAGGCGAGGAAAGTGCCTCCGGTTTCGTTCAGACCCAGAACGAACTTGTAAATGGATTGTGTGTCTGACATTGGATTTTATTCTGTGTTGATTGATTTCTGTTAAATATATATCTGTTTGGCGACGGAGAATTTATTCTCTTTCTTAACGCCCTTCTCTGAGACGTACGAGCTTAGAGGTTATATATCGATAGATATCAATCGCATGGCATGAATTGCCTGTGTGGCATGCTGAGTTGCATGGATCAAGGCTTCTGTTGAAAAGCAAATTCTTGTGGTTGATGATCAAAGCACGGCCTTTGTGGCGTAGCTTTGTGTATAACGTGAATTCGCGAGCCTCACACCTCGGTATGAGATAAAAACGGGATAAGGACTGCAGGGAGAGCACGACGTTTCTTTCTAGCTTTGGTGGTGTCAGTGACTTACCAGCCCTGACATTTATATACTTTTCACCTATGTGGTTGTTGGATGAGGCGCCTCGATTTTAGGTCTGTAAGGACCGGGAAACGTGTGTTCAGGCATAATTAATCCTCTAACGTAAGTGAGGACCGGCCCTGAAGATCCAGGATTGCCCAGAGTGTGTAGTCCTGAGACATTTGCTAGAGTGTCTCGAAAGCGGAGAGGAGCTTGCCCCTTGCCTCGACTCATGACGGAATCCAATTTCCAATACGTGATATTGCGGTTTTAATTGTAGAACTAGTATGGCGACATAGTAGATGGTAGCTATGCCGCCTATGATTGATATTTATGATTGAAATTGTTTTGACACTATACATCTATAATAGTCTCAAATAATGTGTTTTAAAGGTATCAAGCATGCTTTGGCTGTTATAAGGGAAAACCCTATCCTCCGGCTTGCGTTGCATTGTGTGATGGGACCTGGGTCTTATAACAGCTTCATTTTTCTTTATTTAGCATTGCGTTGTTTGTTCTATGCACTGGTATTCTTGGGAGGAAACCTGTTCCGTGTTATACGGTGTGGTGCCTTGATTTACCTAACTTTAAAACCAATATTAATAACTGTTTTAGTTCTCACACCAGTCACATGACTGACCTGGAGTTTATTGTTTTAACCTAAACTCTGGGTGCCCCTATTTTCGACACGGGCAGCTAGTAGTTTTGGTTTTGCAGATTTATATTCACAGGATCCTGGTTTACAGTTGGAATGATATCCGGAAAGCTCTGTATCCGTATATCACCTTCAGTTGTGCTTTGTATTATTTTCCGCTGCTATGTAATTTATTGTAATCTCTGATATTTATCGAATGTAATTTATTCAATTATACTCTGTATATTCTTGTATCTGATGGAATTCTTGTAATAGCAATGAAATGTTCTTCCGTCTGCGTTCTGATTTGTCTTGTCCTCACAGTAATTCGTCCTTTCTCATCTCTTCGGAGACCGGGGAAGTTACGGATCGCTTCACTAGGGGTCCTGAAGTAGAAAGGTGCGCTGGGATGAAAGCTTTCAATCTCGGGTGGTAGCGGTCGGAATGGTGGTGTATGGTAGGAGTTTATGATGTTTTCTCTTTTCCATTTAACGTGGTTTTCGGGGCTAACAATGGCGAACTGGGGGACGAGGCTGCTGGCGATGAGGCGGCAGGTTGAGCCGGTCATGGCAACAACGTGAATGTGGGTCCGTGGGGCCTGAGGGACGGCGACAGTGATGTTTTGAGGAGGAGTCAATGTCGGGTTTTGGTTCTTGATAACCTGGAATGAACATGAATTAAACGACGTGTTTAATTTCCTAATTGAGTTGATTAAAGCTAATGAATATCATTAGTGATTAGTTTGTTTATTCTTTAATTCTTGTATAGGTTGTAATGATTGTATATTTTTGTACGAGGTCGATTTCGCGTGAAACAAATTGCATTGGGTACATATTTGCAAACACTACGTGTTCACGTTGGATTGGAGTTCTTTGGAGCTGTTTTGATTTTTATGAAATCGTAGAAATGGATTGTGTGGTGAGTTAACTTTCACACTTCTTGATTACTGTATTATCATATCATATAATATAAATATCTATTGCTGAATCGATATTTATTCATCTGATATTTTTGTTTGATTGATCGATTAGTTTAATGCTTTGTTGGTGGATGTTGACATATATTCTCATCTATGAACGGACGACCTTTGACATTACTTGCTTTTAAGCGGAAGATTCATCTTAAATGAATTGTATTATATTATCTGTTCTATGTGCACATAAATAACCATTTTGTTGCAGGGGACTATAAAAGTGAAAGCGGAGTGCATGCAGCGAATTATGTCGCGATGGAACACTTCAAAATTTACACATCTATGTGTGGTTATTACAAGATTAATAAATTCCTTTGATTATTCATAATTATTACCATTAATCCATTGACGGAACACTTCGAAATTTACACATCTATGTGTGGATATTACAAGATTAATAAATTCCTTTGATTATTCATAATTATTACCATTAATCCATTCATCTATATTTATATTTTCTTGCAATTTTTTATTATGGTCGTTTATCACTCAAATTTACTTATGTTCCGAAATTGATTACTATCGACGATTTAAGTAAATTAAACAATTTTGTTTAATATATAATTACGTTTTCAAAAAAACAATATTTGAATAAAATTATAATTAAATAATGATATTTATAATTTTATATATTAGTTTAGTCAATAATAATGTGATTCAATTATCTATTTTTACAAATGATAATTAAGCCTGAATTTGCATAAGTAACAAATTGAGAATTTAATTTTCATTCTAATAAATGAAAATTAGAATTAAATTCATTACTATAGTCATTGAAACTTTATTTTAATTAATTACTTTAATTAATAATTAATTGAAACTTAATAATCGTTTAAATAATTGATGCTTTATTTCCAATAACTTATTATTCACCAATGAGTTTGAATTGATTGGTCAGTTTTATTTACTATTAAAAGAAGTTAAATTAAAATTGAATTGGTTTAATAAAATAAATAAAAACACCTTAATTGATCAAATATAAATGGGTTAAGAATAATTAACTGATTTATTAAAGGTTTTGAACTTAATTAATAAAATTGTTGCAAACAATCAATTTATTGATTATCAATGACCATAGATGTGATTGATTATTTTACGGAATAAATAATGTTGGTTTAAAAGGTATAAACAAATTTTATATTTGGTTTATTTTCCTTTCGGAGTATTGACGTTGGTTTTTAAATTATAAAAGGAAAGTTAAAAATTGTCTTTCTTGATGTTTAATATTTATTTTAAGTTGGTTAAAGTAAATAAATTTAATAAAATATCTTTTGGATAAATAATATCGTTTAGCCCTTATAAACGATAATTTTACAAAAATGAATGTCTATTTTAAATAGATATTGTTAAAATTTAATCTAAGCGTAATTAAGATGAGTTGGGATTTATCAAAATCGATGTTTCCAAATTAACATTGGTTTCAAATTTTCTTTGATTACGCTTAGAGTTATAATTACCCCTTTAAAAATAATATTTTAAAGAATATTGTTAAAAGTGTTTTCTTTCAAATATCTGAAATGTGAAAACAAAGCATAAGTTCCAGTTCTGAAGTTTAATGATTTTCGATACGAATATGGAAAGAAATTTCCCTAAACGTTGTCGCTTATATGGAAAATATTTAGTTATACTCTTATCACTAAATGTCGGAGTATAAAATCTTTCCTCTATCTCGAAGTTTGAAAACATTGTTCAGGTGGTGCCTAGGGGTAACACTACCTCCACTTGTGCGACTTTTTTTTAACTAAGAAATAATATAAGTTTAGGATCGACAAATAGGGATAAGGGAATGTAATTTAGTTCCTATATATGATCATTTCTGAATATTTCTGATAGTTGATTCAACAACTATTGGTTTATCTTTCTTAGGTTGTATCGTCAAATCAACACGATTAGTTTCTCTTTAAGCACTATTATCCTTTGTTGAAATGGATGGACTGAAAGAGCGAGTGGAAGTCAAGCTATGTTGGGCTGCTTCCATTTGGGTATTATAACATCTACTGTAGATTGGATTCATTTGGTTATGTTCGCAAACATATGTGAAATACTCGGATTCTCGAATTTTGTGTGGGGTCTGAATTGAACGTTTCGAAGAGCCAACAAAGTTCTTAGTATATTCTAGAGGTATAATTTCGGTCAGTGGAGTGCACTCTCCTAGTCATTATTTGTTTGGAAAACTTCTCATTCGATTAGATTGATTAAATATCTAAAAGTTTTCCTATTTTAAATTTGTCTCATGAAGATATAAACCCTTCGCGATGTTCATTTAATTTTAATCCATGATGAGATTGGATGATGTTGAGATTGACCTAGTCTACGGTTAACCGTGCGGTTATGTATTCTTTAGTAAAATCATTTTACCTTGTTGGATCCAAACTCCTAGATTAGTATCTTTGTTTCCATCGAGAAGTGATGTATGCTCTTCTCCATGGGTTGTTGGGTTATTTCCATTCAGTTGGTATTCATATATTTTTATATATGTCACCCATTCCTTATTGGTTAAGTGATTTGGTTTTGTGTTGATGTTTATTCATATATGTTATTCTTATGGGGTAAAAACCCATTCTGCGACCAACGACGTGGTCTCACTGAATTATTGTAAGTTTCCTATTATTTGAGTTTTCTTGAGTCGGTATTCCGGACTGATCTGTATATTATTTTATTATAATGCTCAAGTCAGACCGAGCTTGTTTCCAGGTTGCCTTCACTTGGAAGTGGAGCTCATAGAGTAGAGTAGGAAGTTTGCATGTGGCATTATTTTATTTTTGCTAAATTTTGTTTTGTCTTTTAGCTGAGTAAGGTCAGAATTTTATAACTGTTCAGCTAACAGGATTTGTTTTTAACTCTGATGTATATTGTTTTTTGGTGTGACAGTTCATTTGTCGTTATTATTATTTCATGTTGTTGTTTCCACTGTGAGATTCTGAGTTTCTTTTGTTCCTTTCTTTTTCTTTTTGCCTTAGCAATCTACTTTTTCGATGATTGGATGTTCAACATTAAAGTACAGTGGTCGTAATTAGTGTTGACTTCCAATGGTTGAAAAGGTGGGCCATTACATTTGGTATCAGAGCTAAAGGTTAGGCGAGAACCTTGGCTCTGGTGGGGTAATTCATCAAGATTGGGTAAGCGAGACCGTGAGATGAGTTCGAGAGAATATATTTAAATATGAGAGCGTATTTGTTAGTGTTATAAAAATGTATTATGTTAATTAGTCTATTGATTTATTTAAGTATTTTGGTCGAGATGTGGGACGCCATAGTGTCGATAGGATTTTCTGAACACTTGAACAAGGAAAGTAGACACGATACCTATTTTTGAAAACTTGGTAAATGAAATATTTTACCTAAGATATATTTTTTATATAAAGAAATATTTTTTCTAAATCATATAGTTATATATTGTTGTTTGTTAATGATAATATTAAATTATTATTGCTATTCGTTGTTTGAGTTTGAGTTGTTTGATTTTGTTTTTTTACTTGAAATGATATTTCATATGTTAATTGTAAATGAAATGGAAAATTCGACGATTTTGGATAATCAAGATTTTCAAGTTGAATATGGAAATATAGCTCAGTTTATTAGAAAACTAAAGAGAAAACGGTTATAATTTATTAATTTTAACAAAGTTTAAACATATAAATTAAATTTAATTAAAACAAGCTTGCCGCGTCACAGTAGTTCATAAATTTACGATTTGAAGTTCAAATGAATGTGTAGGATCCAATGTAAGTCGGAATTCTTTGAAATAAGAATCTTTCAGATCTATTGGATTATAGTTTTCTAATGGAAGGGAAAAACCAAGAATTCATCTTGTAAATTTTGAGTTATGTCAAAATCAACTTTTCAGAAAAATTGCGGTATGGTAATCCGTAAATTAAAATTGTTAAATTGAATTAAATAGTGAAAGTGAACTATAATTGATTGGTATATTTAAGAAACCAGTCAATAATGAGTAAGTAGGATATACGTAGGTTGTTTGGTACGCTAGATATGTGGTTTCGAGTTTGGATATGTAATTTCGTGTTAATTTATATCAATTAGAAAAAGGATTTCTCACTTGATTCTGACAACGAACACTTGTTTTGGATTCCTGGCATAATACGAAATTTTTCCGTCATAATTGAAGGCTATGTAAGGAAGACATTATTTTAATCGAGAAACCCGGTCGGAGTCCGACTAGGAAGGTCGAGTGAGCGGTACTGGTTCTGAGGTGAAGTTTATGTGTTTGAGCAAGAATTCAGCATACGAATGGTTTATGTACATCGTATGAACTTGAATATAATCAAATTAGTTGATGTGAGTCATCCAAAACATTGGGTGATATTTAATTGACGTTTTAAATAATGCTAAGTTTTAGATTCTCCTAATGAAATATGTTCTATTGTTGTGTTGGTTTATTCCACTTTTGGATTTTGGTTGTTTTTTAGTTGGCTGATTTGTGCTTTTATAGACTATGGTTTATAAAAAAATTGGTTGTTTAATTAGAGCTTAAATCCCGGTAAATTAAAAAAAAGTGTTTTCAAAAGAATCTGAAAAAAATGTTTGATGAAAATTTTCAAATATTTAGTTATGATAAAATGGGCTTTTGGAAGTTTTTCTGATCGAAAAACTTGCCAGGTAGATTTATTTAGTCTACTTATTGTTTTTTGGGTAACCAGAATACCACTAGACACTCTATGTTATTTGTTTTTAGAGTTATACCATGCTTTGGTAGGAGGACCCCTCTCCTTGTTTTAAATCTCAAATATTGGTCGCGTTTTGTCATGGGGATTTTAGAGTCTTGATCTCATACCCGGGGAGATATTGGACGAGATGAGTCTAACTCGGGGTTTCGCCTCGGATTTCCATCTCAGGTTTGAAAGTCCATATCTGAACAATCTTGGGGCACATGATTTGTTAAAAAATGATATTCTTACAAAATGATTTTTATGAATGCTAGTAAAAACATAGTAACTTAAACTTGAATTGCAAAATCACTTTATTACTCTAAATTTACGAAAGATCATTCATCTGTAAATCATAATATGCTTAAAACAAAAATATAACACAATGCAAATTGATTAGTGCTTAAAACATATAATCCATTTAAATGAATTATTATTAGACATAAAACAATAAGTATATCCAAAACATAAAAAAATATAGCATAAGTAGACCATAAAATACATAATTTCTTAGGTAACGTGTATGTAAAAAAGTCGAATTTGAAAATCATAAGCATTGTAGAACATATGCGAACATACAATATGGTTATTTAACATGCAAAATGTAAAATAGCAGGAGATTATTGTGGCTAGATTGGAGTTTTTTAATTATTTTTCTGGTTCAGACATAGATTTAAATCTTAAACATAAAAACCAAGATCTCGGGCGATATTCAAGTATTTCGTATTGCTCGATATTGCAATATCTCAGGCGATATATTTAAAAGGAGATTTATAGTGATATTTGCCGTTTCATTTTGGAAGGAGCCCAAATCAAGATCTCGGAGGATATATCAGGCAATATTATTAGGTGTTAGACCAAAAAGTGGTTCTAA
Organism: Allium sativum; assembly: GCA_030737875.1. Taxonomy (NCBI): domain Eukaryota; kingdom Viridiplantae; phylum Streptophyta; class Magnoliopsida; order Asparagales; family Amaryllidaceae; genus Allium; species Allium sativum. The sequence goes on along the minus strand of CM060919.1, from coordinate 653,924,978 downwards.
CACCCAAATTGATTAAAAGCAAATGAAATGAGATAAAAATGAAAATGAACACGCAGGATTTATAGTGGTTCGGCGAAGAAATGCCTACGTCCACTTATCTTTCACTATATTCAATGATTCAGTTGCAAATACAATGTGATATTCACTTGGTTCCACTCACAACTCACTTATATTCACTTAATTGACTAAAACAAATAATGAAAGAAGATTTGGATTCTCCGGGAGTACTGGAGTTCGGATTATGGAGGTGGTTGAATTCTCGAAATGCCCCAAAAAAGATCCTTTTCTTTGTCTCCAGACGGGGTATTTATAGGTGTGAATTTGCTCAGAGCCCGATCCGGATCGGAGCCACGTGTCACTCATCCCATCAGCATCGGATTCGGATTGATTTCTCAACGCATCAGAATAATGGACGTTATGGGCAGGAACTGGTCATAGCCGATCCGGATATCCAGGCGCTTATGCTGGAGCATGATATGGAAAATGGGTTCGGGTCGGAGGGACACGTATAAGGGATTCGGATCGGGATACCCGATCCGACCTGGATTGGCTTGAAAACAACGCTCTCTCCTCTTTAGTCTGCTCCGCTCCGCTCCGATCTATCTCCGTAGCAATTGGGTGGCTTTCCGATCCATCTTGAAGAGGACTGCCCTCCGATCCGAACATAGTGTGACGGCCCGCCCCGCACCAGCCTGCATTTCCTCCGAAAGTGCGCTGTACACATGCCCGACTAGCACAGGACGGACGTCAAGAGAAAGGAAAGAAGAGAATGAACTAATCAAGAAACCTGTAGAATGTCTCACAGCGCATGGAATAAAATATAATAATAACATACTTGACACAAAACAGGCGAGACAGTGCATAAGCTGATAACTAAAATCAACATCAATCATCAAAGCAGCGGAAATCCAAATACAGCTTATTACAATTTTCCAAATTTACTGTCTCTAAACAAAAGAAAGCTGAAGTAGAAGATACACCAACAATGCCCAAGCAGTGATCTTCAACAACACAGGGAGAATACTATATATATTACGTGAAAGCCTCATGCTCGTCTCCGGATCATCTACCCGTGCATCACCAGCTAACCTGTCTCTAGTCTGCTCGTGTGAGCACCCAGAGTAATAAGAGGAGACATAAAACTCTGGGTCAGACATAAAGCCTGGTATGAGCGATAAGAATCTAAACAGAATAATAACAGGTATACTAAACCATACCCGAACCTGGACCTGCAACCAAAGAGTTAGTACCACATACCGTACAATGCTCTAAGGTGCCATAATAAATAGTGTAAGAATACGGGGGTGTGGTGTGCATGTCACAATGATAGCAAGCAAATCATCCATAGCAACCATCCTCACATCTCTCGTTCAGTGCGTAAAGCATACGACATCTACCACTTTGGAACACTAGACAAACTGAGGTAACGACGAATCCCGACTTGTAGAAACCCTGCTGTGACCAAGCCAAACACTTGGAGTCATGACCAAACATTTCAATGACCCACTTCATTGGTCGTAGCCCTTGGTTCTACCGATGCCATAATGGCCCTGAATCCGCCTTCGTACCTCCTACCATAGTGGTCCAAAGCTATAGACGTCGATAACTCCTTGGCACGCGTCCCGCAGCAAAGCCCAACCATGAAGCGAACTCGTTGATTCCCATCTGAATCTTGAGCTCTAACTTCTCATTTGGACTTCCTTTGCATCTCGGGTTTTGATCGAATTGGAGTGGGTCTTCAGAAGAGTTGTCGCGCATTAACAGTCCTAGAATTCGGTTCGGTTCGGTAGTCATCATCTTCATCGATTCGGGTCGGTAGTCATCATCTTCCTCGGTTCGGGTCGGTACTCCACTTCGAGTCGGGTCGGTGTCCTCCTCCGGGTCGGGTCGGTTCAGTGATTCTCCCCCTTCAGATATCGGTTCGGTTCGGGTGTCTCTGCTTGAGTTCGGTTCGGGTGTCTCTGCTTGAGTTCGGTTCGGAGGTAGTTCATCCGATCCGATTCTTTCTGTTTGACTTGTTTGCCTGCTCCGATCCGTCCTGTTCCCTTTCTCCGATCCGATCTGCTCTATTGCTCCGATCCGATCTTCTGTCCAACTCCAACTCTAAGCAATGGCCTTCCTTCCTGCCAAACTTCTTCCAGTGACAAGTCCCAATCCAGTTCGGATTCCCTTGGTCAGTTCACTAGTCCGATCCGACCCCTTTCTCCGATCCGAACCGGTTCGGAACCTGCACACTTCTGCATCTTTCCAGCGAGCTTTCTACGCCATTCGACGACGTTTTCAACCAATTTAACTATTCTAATCAATCATGAAACATACCATAGAGTCATAGCAACATGTAACGTCAATTGCAAACACCATAACAACAATTTGATAGATTTAAAATGGATCAAACATAGCTAGAACTCCTCATTTTCCCCTAATCACTCTTAATCATGTTCAAGCATACAATTAACAAAACACATCGAAATTAACCCAAATTTCTAACAGAGCCTTATAACATTATTTTAGAATTTTAAGAATTTTTCCAGAATTTATTTACGTATAAATTCGCTAATCTTCACTAATTACCCTTAATCACCGTAATTAGTGCAAAAACTATGCAAATCACTCACCTTGGCCACAAATGAAACACCAAATCTGAAGTATCCTCTGTTTGGGTCGAATTCCTATGTATAGCAGCAGCCCCAACCTTGCTTTGTTGCTATTTGGCCTTGTTTTGATGTAGTTTAGGCTTAATCTTTACTAAAAATGTGTTTTAGGGTGGTTTTAGTGGATGGAAGCCATTACTAAGGTCTCAAGAAGGTTTGTGGCGGCTCAAAACTGAAATGAAAGTGATAACATAACCCTAATCAGTCCCCCCTATACCTCTAAATCCGAAATTCCCCTCTGGGCCTAGCTGCTAATCACCCGGTTAAGCCCAATTAAGCTGTTTTTCACCATCTGAAACTTGTTTCAGCCATATCTCCCAAACGGTGAGTCCGTTTGGCTATTATGACCACTCTACGGAAAGAGAAACCATCATCCGGAGCCAATGGAAGTGGTTTCAGGTCAAAATTCGTTTCCAGTCAAAAGTTATGGCCAAAACAGTGCCAACTAGGGGGAAAATGGTCATTTAAAAATCGAGAAAAATCATGAACATGGGAAATGACCCCAATAGTCGTCTCCCAAAGTTGCATGACTATACGACTTCGTATGTGAAAGAAATAAATATCCTACGATCCTATGATGCGTAGAATACGGGTCGTTACACTCTCCCCCCCTTAAAAAAATTTCGTCCCCGAAATTCCTTAACCCAAAACATACAAGGGATCCCGCATGCCTAACAACCATATACAACAATCAAATATGCAAAACAAGCAAACAAGCCTATCCTAGCATGCGGAAAACTAAATCGAAGTCAAAATCTTACCAGGCAAAGAGTTCTGGATACTTCTTCCTTATGTCCTCCTCTGTTTCCCAAGTACAATCATTCTCGTCCTCGCTCCACTGTACCTTGACTAGCTTCACCGCCTTCCTTCGAAGTTGCTTCATGTCGTGCGCGACAATACGGGCCGGCTTGCGGTTCCCAACCGCCTCGGATTCTACTTCAAAGTCCTCCAACTGATCAGGTGAAATAGTCATATCTGAGTCGTGAACGAACTTCCTTAGTTGGGAAACATGAAATACGTTATGAACTCCCGCCATCTTCTCCGGTAAGTCAATTCTATATGCCAAATTCCCGACTAGTTCAAGAACAGGGAATGGGCCAACAAACCTTGGTGCTAACTTGCCTCTCCTGCCAAATCGTATTACGCTCTTCAACGGAGAAATCTTGACAAACACCAAGTCACCAACGGAAAATTTTAGGTCTCTTCGCCTCTTATCAGCATAACTCTTCTGCCTATCTTGGGCTGCCTTCATTCGTTGCTGAATGATCTTGATCTTATCTGAAGTTTCCCTCACCACATCTGGTCCAAGCATAAACTTCTCGCCAGTCTCTATCCAACATGATGGTGAGTTGCACGGTCTTCCATACAAAGCTTCAAATGAAGCCATACCGATACTGGATTGGTAGCTATTATTATATGCAAACTCTACTAGATGCAAATGGTTGTCCCATGATCCACCAAAATCCAATATACATGCTCTCAAGAGGTCTTCCAAAATACGATTCACCCTCTCTGTCTGACCGTCGGTCTGAGGATGATATGCGGTATTGAGATGTAGCTCTGACCCTAGAGCCTCTTGTAAGCTCTTCCAAAACCCACTAGTGAACAACGGGTCTCGGTCGCTCACAATGCTTTTAGGTACTCCATGAAATCTCACTATCGACTTCATATACAATTCTGCTAACTTAGCTGCCGTTCTAGTCGATTTGACTGGTATAAACCTTGCACTTTTAGTCAGTCGATCTACAATTACCCAAATGCTGTCATATCCCGATCTAGTCCTTGGTAATCCATCGATGAAATCCATCGAGACTTGCTCCCATTTCCATTCGGGAATTTCTAAGGGCTGTAACAACCCACTAGGCTTCTTTTGCTCGGCTTTAACTAGCTGGCAATTCATGCACTTGGATATAAACTTCCCAACGTCTCGTTTCATCCCTTCCCAGTAGTAGGTCTGCTTCATATCTCGATACATCTTATTACCACCGGGGTGTATAGTCAGCTTTGAGTGATGACATTCTCTAAGCACTTCATCTCTCAATCCATTGACATTGGGTACAACAAGCTTTCCATTCTTTCTAAGCCATCTATCTCGATCAAGCCCATACTTGTTCATCTCCTCATCGATACCCATCTCTAACTTGGAGATGATTTCCAATAGGTTAGGATCGTCCCTCTGACTAGAGCCGATCCGCTCAATCAAAGTGGGTCTGATCGTCAAACTTGCTAACATTTCTGGATCCAATTCGCACTTTGGTCTGAAATCAAACCCCGCGATAAACTCCAGTTGCTTCCATTCAAGGAACATAGCCCCTAAGCTAGCATGTCTTCTACTCAATGCATCAACCACCGCATTGCCCTTTCCTGGTGTGTATGCGATGTCAAAATCATAGGAAGCTAAGAATTCTAACCACCTTTGTTGCCGGAGATTTAGATCCTTCTGGGAGAAGAGATACTTTAACGACTTATGATCTGTAAACAGCTCAAATCTTTCTCCCAAGAGATAGTGTCTCCACATCTTTAACGCGAACACGATCGCTGCCAATTCTAAATCATGGGTAGGGTATCTTCTCTCGTGCGGTTTCAATTGCCGACTTGCGTAAGCTATAACCCTACCGGCTTGCATCAATACAGCACCCAGTCCGGTACCACAGGCATCCGTATATACCGTCATCTCTTCATCCCCCTTAGGAATGACTAACACTGGTGCGCTTGTCAACTTGTCCTTTAGACTTCTGAATGCATTCTCGCACCTTTCATCCCAGACAAAAGCTTGATTCTTCTTTGTCAACTGAGTCAACGGTGCTGCTATCTTGGAGAAGCCTTGGATAAACTTACGATAATATCCCGCTAATCCCAAGAAACTTCTTACGTCTGTTGCATTCTTGGGCGTAGGCCAATCCTGTACCGTAGCCACCTTCGCCGGGTCCACGGCAATACCATTCTCTGATACAACATGGCCCAAGAACCTCACTTCCCTCTTCCAGAAGTGACACTTAGGAAACTTTGCTTTCAATTGGTGTTTCCTCAACACCTCCATCACTGTCCTCAAATGTTCCTTGTGTTCTTCCTCGTTCCTTGAGTAAACCAAAATATCATCCACGAACACAAGAACAGACTTATTCAACTGATCTCTGAATACCCTATTCATAAGATCCACAAAATATGCCGGGGCATTAGTCAGCCCAAATGGCATAACCAACCATTCATAAAATCCAGACGGCGTTCGAAATGCCGTTTTAGCTATACTTTCAGCTTCCACTCTAAGCTGATGAAAACCTGTCGCGAGATCCAACTGAGAAAATACTCTCGCGCCACTCAACTGATCGAACAAATCATCTATCCGCGGTAGAGGATACTTGTTCTTCCTCGTCACTTTATTCAACTCGCGGTAGTCTACACACAAACGAAGGGAACCATCCGCCTTGGTAGCAAACACAACTGGTGCTCCCCATTCAGAAACACTCCTTCTGATAAATCCCTTCTTCAAAAGATCGCTGACTTGCACCTCGAGCTCCCGCTGCTCTCTTGGTGCCATACGACGAAGTGGCATCACTATAGGTCTGGCATCTTTTACCAAATCAATACGGAACTCAATCTCTCGGTGTGGTGGAAGTCCGGTCACTTCTTCGAAAACATCCGGATACTGGCCAACCACGGGCAAACCTGACAACTCACTATGCGAAATGTCGAGGGAGTTTAGAAAACTAGCCAATACCCCCTTACTGGGTAGACCACCAAACACTATCCTCCGCCCATCTTCCGCTCTAGCTGTCACCAACATGCCCTCACAGTCTACCACCACCCCGTATCTTTGGAGCCAATCTACTCCCAAAATAATGCCAAACCCAGTAAAGCCCAAAACAAAGCAATCACAAACAAACATGCATCCATGACTCGATAAGACCACATTGCGACAAATCATGCTAAGGCTAGTCGAACCACCAATCGGGTTCGTCACTATTAAAGGTCTATCGACAATTTCGGGCTCCAATCCCAACCTATCTACCAGGTCACTAGATATGAAAGAACTGGAAGCTCCGGTATCAAACAAAACTCTAACAGGAACATCATAAACAGAAAGCATACCTTGAATGACGACATTCTTTCCCTTCTCCGCCGCAGTTGGGGCATTCGACGAAGAAGGAATAGCATTAAGGGCATATGCTTTCACCATTTGCTTTTCTTTAGGGGGCTGTGGACACTTGTCCTTGTGATGTCCCATTTGGCAACAGTTGAAGCACTTCCTATCCGCTGGCTTGGCCCGACAATTACTAGCATAATGGCCCTTCTTACCACAGCTGAAGCACTCCACATCTTGCTTATTCTTTTTCTTCTGGCCATCCTTAGCTTGGTGCTTTCTCTTATTCTGGGAACCACCCTTGCCTCCACCACTTGCTTGTGGCTTTGGCTCTTCTGCGGGTGCAACCTCAGTCTTCGACTTAGGGTAGAGACTTTCTGATCTTAACGCTTTCCCCACAATCGATTCAAATGTCTCATCGATGTGGTTAATAAGTTTTTCCCCCAAGTACTGATCCAAACCAGTTATAAATTTCTCATTCTTGTTCTCGGCAGTATCAATAAGAGATAACCCATATTTTGACAAAGTGTCAAATTCAGCAATGTACTCCGAGACAGCTCTGCCATTCTGCTTGAGCTCCAAGAATTTCTTAAACAACACTGACTTCTGAGCTGCTGGAATGAACTTCTCGCTAAAGCGAGCTTTAAACTGCTCCCAAGTAATCTGATCTTCGGGAGTAGCTGCCTTTATAGCATTCCACCAATTCATTGCCCGCCCTTGCAGCTGACGGGACGCTAGCTTTCTCTTCATCGCATCCTCGATACCCAAATCCTCGAAGATACGTTCGCAACTATCCACCCAATCCTGAACATCTGTGGCCGACTCCGTTCCGTGGAACGGCTTCCCACCAAGGCTAGTATAATCCTTATTCAGCTTGGCGAAGTCGACTCTTGGCGCCTGCACTATTGGACCACCACCATTTCCACCATTGGGAGCTGCCCTCCGTACATCTCTAAGCATCTCTCTCATGAGGTCAGTAAACATCGTCCTCATGTCAGCAGCATTCCCATTATTGGCTCCCCTACCAGCACCTCTAGTATCTCGGCTCATCGTCAATCTGAAAAAGGAAACGATTAACGATTCCATAGTGGTGCTAGTGCAGTACGACTTAATTCTTATACTACTAATAGTATATATATAGCTTTTGAAAACCAAAATAACCACAAATACGCTCTCTCATATACGTATATTATCTCTCCCTGATAACTTCCCTAGGTTAACTACGCAACCTAGAGCTCTGATACCAAGTGTGACGGCCCGCCCCGCACCAGCCTGCATTTCCTCCGAAAGTGCGCTGTACACATGCCCGACTAGCACAGGACGGACGTCAAGAGAAAGGAAAGAAGAGAATGAACTAATCAAGAAACCTGTAGAATGTCTCACAGCGCATGGAATAAAATATAATAATAACATACTTGACACAAAACAGGCGAGACAGTGCATAAGCTGATAACTAAAATCAACATCAATCATCAAAGCAACGGAAATCCAAATACAGCTTATTACAATTTTCCAAATTTACTGTCTCTAAACAAAAGAAAGCTGAAGTAGAAGATACACCAACAATGCCCAAGCAGTGATCTTCAACAACACAGGGAGAATACTATATATATTACGTGAAAGCCTCCTGCTCGTCTCCGGATCATCTACCCGTGCATCACCAGCTAACCTGTCTCTAGTCTGCTCGTGTGAGCACCCAGAGTAATAAGAGGAGACATAAAACTCTGGGTCAGACATAAAGCCTGGTATGAGCGATAAGCATCTAAACAGAATAATAACAGGTATACTAAACCATACCCGAACCTGGACCTGCAACCAAAGAGTTAGTACCACATACCGTACAATGCTCTAAGGTGCCATAATAAATAGTGTAAGAATACGGGGGTGGGGTGTGCATGTCACAATGATAGCAAGCAAATCATCCATAGCAACCATCCTCACATCTCTCGTTCAGTGCGTAAAGCATACGACATCTACCACTTTGGAACACTAGACAAACTGAGGTAACGACGAATCCCGACTTGTAGAAACCCTGCTGTGACCAAGCCAAACACTTGGAGTCATGACCAAACATTTCAATGACCCACTTCATTGGTCGTAGCCCTTGGTTCTACCGATGCCATAATGGCCCTGAATCCGCCTTCGTACCTCCTACCATAGTGGTCCAAAGCTATAGACGTCGATAACTCCTTGGCACGCGTCCCGCAGCAAAGCCCAACCATGAAGCGAACTCGTTGATTCCCATCTGAATCTTGAGCTCTAACTTCTCATTTGGACTTCCTTTGCATCTCGGGTTTTGATCGAATTGGAGTGGGTCTTCAGAAGAGTTGTCGCGCATTAACAGTCCTAGAATTCGGTTCGGTTCGGTAGTCATCATCTTCATCGATTCGGGTCGGTAGTCATCATCTTCCTCGGTTCGGGTCGGTACTCCACTTCGAGTCGGGTCGGTGTCCTCCTCCGGGTCGGGTCGGTTCAGTGATTCTCCCCCTTCAGATATCGGTTCGGTTCGGGTGTCTCTGCTTGAGTTCGGTTCGGGTGTCTCTGCTTGAGTTCGGTTCGGAGGTAGTTCATCCGATCCGATTCTTTCTGTTTGACTTGTTTGCCTGCTCTGATCCGTCCTGTTCCCTTTCTCCGATCCGATCTGCTATATTGCTCCGATCCGATCTTCTGTCCAACTCCAACTCTAAGCAATGGCCTTCCTTCCTGCCAAACTTCTTCCAGTGACAAGTCCCAATCCAGTTCGGATTCCCTTGGTCAGTTCACTAGTCCGATCCGACCCCTTTCTCCGATCCGAACCGGTTCGGAACCTGCACACTTCTGCATCTTTCCAGCGAGCTTTCTACGCCATTCGACGACGTTTTCGACCAATTTAACTATTCTAATCAATCATGAAACATACCATAGAGTCATAGCAACATGTAACGTCAATTGCAAACACCATAACAACAATTTGATAGATTTAAAATGGATCAAACATAGCTAGAACTCCTCATTTTCCCCTAATCACTCTTAATCATGTTCAAGCATACAATTAACAAAACACATCGAAATTAACCCAAATTTCTAACAGAGCCTTAAAACATTATTTTAGAATTTTAAGAATTTTTCCAGAATTTATTTACGTATAAATTCGCTAATCTTCACTAATTACCCTTAATCACCGTAATTAGTGCAAAAACTATGCAAATCACTCACCTTGGCCACAAATGAAACACCAAATCTGAAGTATCCTCTGTTTGGGTCGAATTCCTATGTATAGCAGCAGCCCCAACCTTGCTTTGTTGCTATTTGGCCTTGTTTTGATGTAGTTTAGGCTTAATCTTCACTAAAAATGTGTTTTAGGGTGGTTTTAGAGGATGGAAGCCATTACTAAGGTCTCAAGAAGGTTTGTGGCGGCTCAAAACTGAAATGAAAGTGATAACCTAACCCTAATCAGTCCCCCCTATACCTCTAAACCCGAAATTCCCCTCTGGGCCTAGCTGCTAATCACCCGGTTAAGCCCAATTAAGCTGTTTTTCACCATCTGAAACTTGTTTCAGCCATATCTCCCAAACGGTGAGTCCGTTTGGCTATTATGACCACTCTACGGAAAGAGAAACCATCATCCGGAGCCAATGGAAGTGGTTTCAGGTCAAAATTCGTTTCCAGTCAAAAGTTATGGCCAAAACAGTGCCAACTAGGGGAAAAATGGTCATTTAAAAATCGAGAAAAATCATGAACATGGGAAATGACCCCAATAGTCGTCTCCCAAAGTTACATGACTATACGACTTCGTATGTGAAAGAAATAAATATCCTACGATCCTATGATGCGTAGAATACGGGTCGTTACACATGCACTCTCTGCTTTCAACAGCAATAGCTCACCAATCCGAACAGGAGATTTTATCCGATCCGAACCGATACGTTGCTTTGACCCGACCCGAACGATTGCAGCTGTCCGATCTAGGCTGTAGTGTCTTCTCCGATCTGAATAGTGATGGTCTCTCCGATCCGAACCGAAGTCTTCTAATTAAAAATGCTCTTCAATGTTTGACATCTTGACTTTGTGTTGCCTAGTTCACAAAGTAGGCTAACATTTTTCCCCCTCAAAGGATGCTTCTGTTGGAAACGGAGCATGCTTTGACTGCCATGGCACAATACCTTCATCCTTCCTTTTGAATTCACATGTCAAGTTGTTGTTCATCATCCTGTTCGGTTCAGGCTCCGACCCGAACGGATTTATAGTTTTAGTTCCGACCCGGATGGATTTTCTATGCCTTGCAACAGATCAATGGGCCAGAAAGTGTGGGCTGTTAGGCTCATACTCCGGACCGAGCGGAAATATAGGAGGGGAATATGAGTAGCCACCTCCCTCTTGTATATATTCTCTGCCCCTGTCTTCTTCTTTCTTTCTCTTTCTTTTACTTTCGCCGTTCTTGCCCAACCGATTTCACATCGAAACCCTAGTCTTTCCAGAAAATTTCAAAATTTTCGCTTCAATCTTTGAATCAAATACATAGGTAGTCTTGCAATCTTGAATCTCGTTGCCATAATTGTTTTTAATTTACATTCGCAGTTAAGTTGAACGATTCTAGCAAGGTATTTGACTAATTCCATCGCCATAGCTTCCTTCATCCTCCGCCTTCGTCGTTAATGGCATCGACGCCATTTCGAGGCGTTGGTGGAGGGCATTGAGATTCGTCGTTGAATATTTGAGTGCTTAAGCACTTGATTTTAATTAAGGCTTTGGATATCGAGTTGGGTTCGCTACTTAAGAGGAGGAAGAGGAAGGAAATTGAAGGAGATCGGTTCGGGTAGGGGAATAGTAGGAGAAAAAGGAAAAGAGAGAAATTCACAGAACCGGACCGGGTCGGGTCGGACCTATGAATAAAATGGAGGTCAAGACTTATGCGCTCGGATCGGACCGGGTTGTGAAACAAAGAGAGAATAGGGGCATTGTTATTCAGGTCAATCCGACCCGCCCCGAAAGTCAATCCCCGAACCGATCCGGGTATATCTCACTGAGTGTGAGCCTTTGCTTTAAGCCGACATGTGACTTTGCCTATCCGATCTGAACCTGATGTATACATCCGAACCGACAACTACACAGTCCAAAGCACAAACTTTTGTCCCACTATTTAAAACAATGCTAGATATTACTTCCAACTTCATGAACAGTTAGGATAGTGCCTTGCGGACATAAATGAACATTAAGAACTACTCTGACTATCACTTTCTCTTCAAAGTTTCGTCTTACATTGTTGCACCTTTACTTTGCATTTCTCACATTCGCTGCACACATTTTAGTTCACACACATGCACAGAGGGGACGGGCTAATTTACTCTAATTCGTGCTATTGCTTCTTCAATAGTTCTGTGACAATGAGACCCAGACGTTCTTCCAGACTATCTGAGAGGAAAGAAGCCCCGGAAACCTCTAACAAAATCACTCTCGAGGATATATCTTCTCCTTCGGATCCAGAATGGGACAGTGAGGGTCCAGACTACGGGGTTGGAAATCGAGAAAGCAACGAGGTGTCTTCAGAGAATGAAGTTTCTCTAGGTTTTGAGGAGGAAGGAGGGATTGGTGACGATCGAGCCCCTAATGAATTTGAATCGGCCATTATATTGGAATCACCTCCAGACTCCGTTGAATCAACAATCGACAACGATCGACTTATCCGAATTTGCTTAAAGTATGGGATAATGAAAAGAGACACTTTAGTGCCTTTAAGCTCTGACCGTCCCCACAACCCTCCAGAAGGATATATGTCGGTCACTCGATTGATGTGCATGGTTGGCGCTATTCCTCCATTCTCTCCCTTCATCGTTGACTTTTTAAGACAAATGCGGATTGCCCCCATGCAGCTGCATCCCAATTCGTATGCCTACTTGCACACTTTGTACATAGCATACCGTGAAATCTTAGGCATTGAGCTCACATTCGATGATGTTCACTTCTTCTATAATTTCAAGCATCGGACTCGAGAGACTCCATCTTTCTGCTACTTTGAATCAGTCCCAAAAAGGAAGATAATCTCAGCACCATTCAGCAGTAAAGCTGGAGATTCTAGATTAGAATGGTTCTACGTGAAGCGACAGACTGGATGTGCCAGGAGGTGGACAAAATCAAGTAAAGCACTGATTTTCTAAGTCCGAGCTCTATACACTTGAATCATCACCTTAACTTGTTTTCCTCTTTGTTTGCAGTTGACAATCCAAAACAAATATCAGATCAGGTGTTCTTTGACCGGATGCACCAACTTCTTAATGGCGATCAAAAATTCTTGACCATCGATGAAGTCCTTAAGGACGAATATCTTCACTTCCATGGGCTGTTATCCGTTTTTCGTAGCATCGGTCATGGGACGACCCCCTACGCATATATTCCTCCAGTGGAGGTGGTCCCAGAGACAGGAGAAGGCTCGGGAATTCCTACAGTGCCTCTTCAAACTTCACCTTCTCCATCTTCTACACAAGATGACGAATTGGCTAACCTGGCCGAAAGGCATCGTGAAGGATATACTGCCCCCGAGGAGGCTACTTCTCTGGAAAAGTCAACATCCTTCCAAGAGTCGCCACTTAATGCTTCCGAGGGGAATATCCCTATTACTGATGACCAAATATTTCAGGGTTTGGGGGATCTTCCCTTACCTGAAACTATATACACTTCGGAGGATTTCAGGAAGGATCCTTTAGTCTTCACCTCTTCTGAAGAGACCACTCCCGCTAAGGCTAAAGAGCCTGCCCGTACTAGTCTAGCCTCAGACTCGGGTTGGTTGGGGGGAAACACACCACTTAGGATACACTTTATACAATGGCATTAGCATTCATTGCACCTCTTTCTTCGTGAATCCATTAATTCTAAATTTCGTTTGTTTTATCGTGCAGGTACGATGTCTCGATCCTACTACGATATCTGGAAGCTTCGCCGCAGCATGTCCAATCCACCTCAGGATATCGAGTATGATCGTCGGGATGATCGTGGTAGGGAGGAGAGAAGGCCTTATGATCCCTATCGTTCTCGACCCTCACGTTCTCACTCACCAGTTCGGCTGGAACAAGAGAAATACAAGGGTTATCAAATCCGCAGGGAAGAGGACAGACCACCATCTAAAGACTCCACTTCTTCCCATGAAAAGCGCAGTAGAGAGAGAAGTCCTCCGAAAGAAACCGGGTCTCGGAGTAAGCACAAGGTTCCTGCTACTAAACGACCTAGGACAGACAAATAATCTACCGAATCCTCCTCACACAGGGACACCGAATTGACAATCCCCGCTCCTCCCCCACTAGATGCGGAAACTGCAGTAAAGCGGGCATACTTGAGGGAACAATTTCCCGAACACTACTTCGAGACTTTGACTTTTTTACCTGCCCTTGAACCTGTTTCGTCTAAATGGGCAGATGAGGCCAAAGCAAAGATAGATGCGGTGGAAAAACAGTATACTGAGATGTTCAAATATTCACGCAATCTTTCTAGAATCATCCGCACTCTAATCACAAATACTGATTCAATGCAAAAGACCGCGGAGGAGGATGCTAAGGCCTTAAAAGCTCTAGGAAAAGATTTGGAAGACACTCAAGCTCAGCTAGCTGTCGCTCAAAGGGACGCTTCTAACTTCAAACAACAATTCGAGGACATGCAAAAACGTTACCATGACTTGCTGGAATCTCACACTCAGGAGCGCTCTGAATTAAAAAAGCAAGCTGACGAGGCCAAGTCAGAAGCTGCTAAGACACGCCTTGCTTATGCTGAGCTTGAACGGAAAAACGCCGAGTTAGCAAAGAGGAGTGCTGAATTAGAAAAGAAGAATGCCGACTTGGCTTCAAATCTATTGGAGGCAGAGAACAGAGCTGCCCTGGCCGAGGGCAATGTGGAGTGTGCTAGCAAATCTGCGGAGGAGGCCCGTAAGCAATTATCAGAGGCGGAGGCTGATATTTAGGGTTTCGGCGAATTAATGATTGAATTCTTCGCACATATCATCCATCGCCGAAACATTTCTTGGATCGAGGATTATCCATCCACTCTAGTTCAAGTGTGGAATCAGATCGTCGAGTGGGAAAAAGAGGAACTTAAGGTCGATTCCATCGATGAAGATAAGCTAATGGAGAAATACTTGAGGGATGATGAACCGGAGCGCCTAGCTGAAGGGCGCCGCCTCATTGTTGAGGCCATGGAAGAAGAGAGACGGAAGTCTAAACAGAAAACTGTTCTCGAAGCTGGTTCCTCTTCTTCTGCCCCTGCAACTTCTGAAGTAGAGGGGTATAATCCTGAAAATCCGGGAATTCCCCGAACAACTCTGCTATCCCCTATTCCTGAAACAACACCAGAGGTAGTAGTCACCCCTGCCGAGAGGTCTTCGGAAGGTATCCCTACCTTTTCTCCTCAATTTGCCAAGGCTATTTCTACCTTTCGCCATGTGATTGAACAATCGATGAAAGACCCATTGTTTTCGCCTGAGTTGATAACTGTTGCTTCTCATTCTGTAGGTGTTGAATCATCCGAAAAGACAGATGTGACTCAGGGAGCCACCGCTGGGGCAAAGCCCGCAGAAAAGGCCAAAAAAGGGGAAGACAAGGCTGCTTCTATAGACTTGGGAGAAGGAAGTGAGCCGACTAAGACCGGCACTCCCCATGATGAAGAAGTGATAGCAGCTTTAAGGGATAATGGCGGTGACGGGGGTCAGGAAGAGGAACCAGAAGTTGCAATAATCGGGGAGTCAAAAAGTGCTGATGACGTTACCTTGGCTGCAATGAAGGCTGATCAAGACAAGCGCTTGCAATTAAAAGCCGAAGAACTAGACCCTGAAGCCCTCAAGCCCCTCGCAGTTGTGGATGCGGGATCAAGGTTAGTTGTTAAGCTCTCAACTAGATCTATTACAGAGGAACTCGCTAAAAAATCTTCTCTTGATTCCAGCGCCCCGCCCTCCGGGAAGAAGTCTACTGGCTCCAGCACCGCATCTTCAGGAAAAAAAGAAGTGAAAACGAATCTTGACGGAGGCTGAGAAAGAAGCAAAGGACGCGGAGAAAGCCGCCAAGAAATCCAAGGCTCATTCGAAATCTATATAGTGGATTGCCTTGTATCGTTTTAGCATTTAGTGAACCAATAATTGCTGCTACAAGAGTAGCTCCTGCACTTTCTTTTTTAGCTATTTTCCTGTACAAATTCATTCATTTGTAAATAAAAATTACTCATTTTCTGCAATGTTTGTTTGTTAGTAGTTCTGCACTTATGTAAAAATGCATGTCTATAGTTATGAAACGAAGTTGTGGAGGGGGGAAATATGCGTATACATACGTGTCCCCAGTCAATTCCCACAAATTATTTAATGCTTAATCAAGCAATCTGAATGCTCCCGATTCTCTGACGGGATAGCACTTCCTGTGTCGTCAGTACCTGTCGTTTTTTCTGGCATTTCTTTTATACTCTCTCTCTTTCTCTTGAGAGTTAGAGTTCGAGCTCAGTAATCTATTCATTCCCCGGTCTTTCAGCGGGGAAAGATTTCTTTTTCAGCGCTCAGTCAGAGACGCCTTTATACTCTCTTTCTCTCTGGAAAGTTAGAGTTAGGAGAAGAATTTCTTTTTCAGCGCTCAGTCGGAGACGCTTTTATACTCTCTCTCTCTCTCTGAAGAGTTAGAGTTAGGAGAAGAATTTCTTTTTCAGCGCTCAGTCGGAGACGCTTTTATACTCTCTCTCTCTGAAGAGTTAGAGTTAAGAATGTCGTTTTCTCATTCTTTTATGTCTTATCGCACAAATAGTCGTTGTGCTTCTTTTTATGTCTAAACTGTTTTCAACCTTTTTAGGCTTTGAGTCATCCTGTATTTTATAATCACAACAGAATAACTGATGAATGTATATATGTAACGCATAAAAGTAAATAACACGCAATATTTTTATAGTGGTTCGGCTAAGTCGTAGCCTACATCCACTTTATAGTTCTTCATTCATATCGTCAGATTTTCCCAAGGCAAGTCGTGCCTTATTACAGAGTTCATAAGAAAAATAACACAAAGTACAGCATTTCTAATCCAAATATCGCATTAAGTGTTGGGCATTCCATGCTCTGGGGACTTCTTCGCCATCTACGGTCGTTAACTTGAAGGTTCCTTTTTCAAGTTTCCGTTGGATGACAAAGGGTCCTTCCCATTTTGGACCGAGGTGAGGAAGGGATGGAAAGACTCTCTTTAGCACCAAGTCTCCTGGTTCAAAAGTCCTGAGGCGAACTTTTTTGTCGTAATAGCGTGCCATCTGACGTCGATGTCTTGCCGCACGCAAATCTGCTTCGTCCCTTTTTTCTTCGACTTCATCAAGAGACTCAAGTAAGAGTGCCCGATTCGTCATCGGGTCATAATATGTCACCCTGTGGGAAGGAACTTCCAGTTCAACTGGAATTACAGCTTCTGAGCCAAAGGAGAGAGAAAGGGGTATGACCGGTGGCCGTTTTAAATGTTGTTCGATATGCCCACAAAGCTAGGGGCAATTCTTCAACCCATTTTGCCTTTGCACGCTCTAGCCATTTCTTGAGGATGGATTTTATTACTTTGTTTATTGCATCTACTTGCCCATTCGATTGCGAATAGGCAACTGCAGTATATCGTTTGTCTATCTTATACTTCTGGCAGAAATTTCTGAATTCAGTACTATCAAATTGGGTTCCGTTGTCAGTTATAATCGTCCTTGGGATCCCGAACCGGCATATAATATTTCTGACCACAAAACTTATCACCTTTCTTGCCGTGATCTTGGTCAAGGGCTCAGCTTCTACCCACTTCGTAAAATAGTCCACGGCCACTATTGCATACTTAGCTCCTCCTTTAGCAATTGGTAGAACTCCAATGATATCAATTCCCCACGTGGCAAATGGCCAAGGACTCACCATTGATTTAAGTTGGGTCGACGGTGCCCTGGGGATTTTGGCGAATCTCTGGCACTTATCGCAGCGTCGTGAATAATCAGCAGCATCTTTATTAATCGTAGGCCAGAAGTATCCGTATCGCAATATCTTCTTTGCTAAAGTTTGACCTCCTGTATGATATCCACACTCACCTTCGTGTACTTCTCTTAGTACACGCTTGATGTCGTCATGTGCTATACATCGTAACAGGGGCATAGAAAATCCTTGCCTATAAAGAGTATCATCTTGTATGACATATCTGGTAGCTTTGCGAACTACAGCTCTTTTCTCACTCTTCTTTGATGGGAGTGTCCCATTCTTAAGGAAATTCTTAATTGGAGTCATCCACGACTCCTTCTCTGGTTCCGCTTCAAAAGAGAATTCAATTTCCATTGACTCAAAGCTTGGTGATTCCAACGTTTCAATTGGAATTATTTCAGTCTCTTCTGGATTGTCGGAACTAGCCAGCTTTGCCAGCCTATCCGCTTTCTGGTTTTCAACTCTGGGAATGTGTGTTATGTTGTACCGCTCTAAGCTATTCAATAGCTCTCTCACTTTCCTGAGGTAGGCGATAAGTCGAGGTCCTCGAGCCACAAATTCCCCTCGCACTTGGCAAACAACAATTTTAGAGTCACAGAATATGTCTAACATTTTTACTCCGAGGTCTTTAGCAAGCTTCAGCCCGGCAATCAGGGCTTCATATTCAGATTCATTGTTAGTCGCCGAAAATTCTAATCGCAGGGCGTAATATAACGACCGTCCTTCGGGAGTGACTAAGACGATTCCAGCTCCGGACCTTCGGTCGTTCTTGGCTCCATCTGTATATAGTTTCCACGGATCTATCTTTAACTCATCCTCGGACTTAACCACTCTGTCATCGATTACTTCCTCCTCTGGAATGGTGAACTCCGCAATAAAGTCTGCTAGAGCTTGCCCCCTGATTGACTTTCGTGGTTGAAAATTCAAATCAAACTGACTTAGTTCTATGTTCCATTTGATCAACCTTCCCGATGCTTCGGGTCTCTGCAACACCTGCCTTAAGGGCTGGTCGGTGTATATGGTTATTGGATGAGCTTGGAAATAGTGACGAAGTTTTCGGGATGCGATCAGGAGGCTGTAAGCGAGCTTCTCAATTTTTGGGTAGTTGCGCTTTGCCGCTGCTAATTTCTTGCTTACATAATACACTGGCCTTTGTACTTTGTCTTCTTCTCAAACCAGGGCTGTGCTGACGGCGTGAGCCGAGACTGCCAAGTAAACAAACAATTCTTCGTGATCTACGGGCTTTGATAAAATCGGCGGTTTCTCTAGCAGTTCCAATAAATTTCGAAAGGCCTCAACACAGTCCGGAGTCCACTCGAAGTTCTTCTTTCCTCTTTTAATCAAATCAAAAAACGAAACGCATTTGTCTGTGGCTTTGGAGATGAATCTACTCAGCGCCGCTACTTTCCCTGCAAGACTTTGGACGTCTTTAATTCTCCTCGGCTCTTCGATATTTCTAATCGCTGCTATCTGGCTAGGGTTGATTTCAATTCCTCGGGAGCTTACAATGAAGCCAAGGAACTTTCCCGATGCCACTCCAAATGAGCATTTCAGAGGATTCAATTTCATCCGATACTTTCGCAGGATACCAAACATTTCCGCCAAGTCTTGCGTATGGCTGGAGGACTGTTTCGATTTGACAAGCATATCATCCACATAAACTTCCATAGTCTTTCCTATTTGATTATAAAACATTCTGTTCACCAAGCGCTGATAAGTAGCTCCGGCGTTTTTCAATCCGAATGGCATTACAACATAACAATATAATCCCAAATTCGTAATGAAGCTCGTATGTTCTTGGTCTGGCACGTGCATAGGAATTTGGTTGTATCCAGAATATGCGTCCATGAAAGAGAGAAGCTCATGACCTGCTGTCGAATCTACAAGCTGGTCAATCCTGGGAAGTGGGAAACTATCTTTTGGGCAAGCTTTGTTCAAATCTGAAAAGTCAATGCAAGTCCGCCACTTTCCGTTTGGCTTCTTTACCAAGACGGGATTCGATATCTAGTCGGGATATGTCGAATCTCAAATAAATCCATTCTGCTTCAACTTCTCTACTTCCTCTTTGAGAGTAGCCGACCTCTCTGGGCCCAGCATGCGTCTCTTTTGCTTCACAGGCGGATGTTTCGGGTTTACATTCAATTTGTGACTTATAATGGATGGCGATATCCCACACATGTCAGCATGGGTCCAGGCAAACACGTCTAAGTTTTCCTTCAAGAAGTCCGTTAGTTCTTTAGGTCGACGTGGATCCAATTTTCAAAACTTTTGTCGGATCAGCTTCATCAATGGGAATTTCCACTGTCGCTTCATTAGGAGTTGCATTTCTAGCCTCTGGTTCCTCATCTTTTCTGGGATCCAGGTCTTCAGGCGTTCCTTTGGGCAACTCCTTTGGGGTCAATCTCTCTAATTGCTATGCCGAGCCCCCCTTTGAGGGAGACGAGGCATCTTTAATCTCAACGTTAAGTCCTTTCATCAACATCTTTAATTCTGCCACATAGCAGGCCCGTCCGGAAACTTGATCCCCTCTCATTACTCCAGTTCCGGCTTCGGTTGGGAACTTAAGTAACAAACACCAAGGGGCGATACAAACTCTTAATTCAGCAAGGGCAGGCCTCCCCAAAAATGCATTATAAGGCGAATCTACGTCCAATACTACGAACTGAAGCATCCGCACTCTTCTACGTTCTCCTTGCCCCAGGGTCACGGGCAACTCTATGTATCCCATGGGAGCTGTCGACGCCCCGTTGAAGCCTCTGATCCATCCTTCACATGGCTTCAATTCTTCAGATTCAAGCTTCATCTGATCGAATGACTTTTTAAATAAAATATTGACAGAACTTCCGTTGTCTACTAATACCTTATGGACCAAGGCCGGCCCAATAGTGGTAGTAATAACCAACGGATCATCAGTGGGTGATTGGATCCCAGTATTGTCTCGGCTGCGGAATACCACGTCGTCAAACATGGTCTTCTGTTGTTTTATGGGGGTGATATCTTCCAAATCATCACCTTCATTCACATCTAGGTGCTTGGCAGCATTTACATATTGATTCATTGATCTGAAACTTCGGATTGCCGGGTGAGGTCCGCCTACTATGGAGTTGATAACAATTCCTTTACCTTTCTGTTGCGCTGTAGGCTTGGGAGCGGGTAGAATCTGTTTTGGAGCCTGCTCTCCTTGCCCCCTGTCCCTCGGGACAACCTTGTATTCATCCAACTTCCCTTCACGCAGCAGCTTCTCAATCACATCCCTCAAATGCCGACATTCATTGGTTGAATGCCCATGAGTTCCATGAAACAAACAAAATTTCCCTGTTGCCATTTCTTTCTCGGTCGAATCACGAGGTGGCGGTCTTTTGTACTGTAACACATTGTACGTATCCAGGTAAATATTTTCCAGGGTGTCGTTCAATGGTGTATAATTCTCGTAGGTCTGGAATCGGGGTCTTTTGTTAGGATCGCTTCCCCTATTTATGTTTCTTCTGTTACCGTTCGGATTACGGTTATTGTTGTTGTTACCCCCGATTCCAGCATTGTTGTTTCCACCTTTGTTTCCCACATTTACTTCAACCTTGCCAGAACTTTCCCCAGATTGCTTCACGGCGATATTACTCTGCACATTTTCTTTTGAAGCCGTCTCAGACTTTCTCTTTCGGTTTGCCTTGGCCTCCTCTCGCCTTAGATAAATATCGGCTTTTTCGTAGAATATCTCCCTTGTGGAGGGTGTTTTCCCAGAAAGGTAATCTCCAAACTCAGATTCAGGATCGACTCCTTCCTTCAATGCCATCAGAATAGTGGGCTCATGCGGGTCACTGACCTCAGTCACAGCTTGGTTAAAACGGTCAAGATATGCCCTCAAAGACTCTCCTGGTGCCTGCTTGATTCTCGATAATTCAATAACACTTTTGGACTTTCGGGCATGGAGTCGGAACTGGTTCATAAAACGCTCGCTTAGTTCCTTGTAATTCGAAATCGAACGAGGAGGAAGTCGGGTAAACCAGAACAGCGCCACATCTTCTAAGTAGATTGGAAATGCTTTGCACTTCACTTCATCAGGGGCAGCAGCAGCATTCATGAGCCATGAGTATTGCATCAAATGCTGTCCCGGATCAGTCCTTCCGTTATACTTGTCCATCTGTGGCAAGTTAAAGCGCCGGGGAAATTGGAAGTCGAGGATATCGTCGGTGAAAGGAGTATGGCTTCGCTCAATGCCATAATCTTCATTTGTATAGTTCCGGCTCTCGGACATGATCTGGCGAACCATTGCCTGCACATCTGCATTAGTTAGGGGCCGCTCAGGTTCCCTGGCCCTAGTATCCGAGTTCCTTCTGGGCTCTTGTTCAGGAGATGCCCTTCTTCTTCGAGCTGCTTCTGCTCGATTCCGTTCCCTGCGCTCCCGGTCGATCTCGGGAGGAGGGGACTGGAGTCTTTGCCCCCGTGTGGGGTCATTGTTTCCTAGTGCTCGTGCAATATCCTCACGAGATCCCAAAGATCCAAATGTCAGCTGCTCCACATTCTGAGGTCGTACGAGCGGCCTTCGTTCACGGGGCCGCTCTTCCTCGGAAGATGAAGATTGATCCACTGGTGTGTGACGAACCGGTGATGGAGTTCTCTGTCGACGGAGTTCACTAATCTCCCGACTCATGAGCCTCATATTTTCCTGCATCATGAGATTAGTGCGCTCGTGGACTTTCATAGCCTCCCTTGTGCTCTCAAGCATGTCAAGTAAGCGCGAGAAATCTCCTTGTGTGATGGGCGCAGATGGATTAACCTGATCACTAGCCCTGGTGGCTGGAATCGGAGCATTCGTAGGGACTCGAGTGGAGGTTCCAGCTTCACCAAGCATCGGATCGGATTGGAGATAGGAGGTCGGGTCGGTTCGGAGCTGGGGAGCCTGGTCGGATCGGTACGTGGCAAGCTGCTCGGGTCGGTTCAGATTGGGGGAATGCACTGCTTCAGAATCTCCTACCCGGATCGGATCGGAGCTCTCCCCCTGTTGGCGGCTCGGATTTCCTGCATTGGTTCTTCCTGCTACTGAACTCTGCCCCCGAGACCTTGTTACAACCGCATTTTGCTGATCTTCGCCAGCTCCATTTCCTCGACCAGATTGAACTTCTTTGCCTTTTCCTTTGGCCATGATTCTTTGACAATCACTTCAACAAATATAAAAGAGCGAAGAAACTTAAGGATTAACTTCTTTGAACCCAACGGTCCAAAAAGTAGAAAGAAATCCCGGAAAATAAAGAATTCAGATGAGGATTCTCAGTGAAAGCACCAAAATGTTAGACCAAAAAGTGGTTCTAACACCCAAATTGATTAAAAGCAAATGAAATGAGATAAAAATGAAAATGAACACGCAGGATTTATAGTGGTTCGGCGAAGAAATGCCTACGTCCACTTATCTTTCACTATATTCAATGATTCAGTTGCAAATACAATGTGATATTCACTTGGTTCCACTCACAACTCACTTATATTCACTCAATTGACTAAAACAAATAATGAAAGAAGATTTGGATTCTCCGGGAGTACTGGAGTTCGGATTATGGAGGTGGTTGAATTCTCGAAATGCCCCAAAAAAAAGATCCTTTTCTTTGTCTCCAGACGGGGTATTTATAGGTGTGAATTTTCTCAGAGCCCGATCCGGATCGGAGCCACGTGTCACTCATCCCATCAGCATCGGATTCGGATTGATTTCTACGTTGACAACGCATCAGAATAATGGACGTTATGGGCAGGAACTGGTCATAGCCGATCCGGATATCCAGGCGCTTATGCTGGAGCATGATATGGAAAATGGGTTCGGGTCGGAGGGACACGTATAAGGGATTCGGATCGGGATACCCGATCCGACCTGGATTGGCTTGAAAACAACACTCTCTCCTCTTTAGTCTGCTCCGCTCCGCTCCAATCTATCTCCGTAGCAATTCGGTGGCTTTCCGATCCATCTTGAAGAGGACTGCCCTCCGATCCGAACATGCGCTCTCTGCTTTCAACAGCAATAGCTCACCAATCCGAACAGGAGATTTTATCCGATCCGAACCGATACGTTGCTTTGACCCGACCCGAACGATTGCAGCTGTCCGATCTAGGCTGTAGTGTCTTCTCCGATCTGAATAGTGATGGTCTCTCCGATCCGAACCGAAGTCTTCTAATTAAAAATGCTCTTCAATGTTTGACATCTTGACTTTGTGTTGCCTAGTTCACAAAGTAGGCTAACATTAGGATTTGAAACAACGCTCCTTGTCATAATTGTTTTTGCTTTGGTTTTGTTTTATTCAAAGGAATTTGAATATATGATTCGAATATTAAACCAACGAAGGTAGTTCTAATATTTTCTTTTAGAAAATTGGATGCATATTGGTTTGTTATAGTTAACCCTATGTAATTTGGTTGCACATAAAATTGTTTGTTGTTTATTACACCATTACTGCCAGTTGCATCATGTTTGGTTGACACTATGTTTGTTGTTACTGTTACGTGTTTATTTGCTTAACTCTTTTTCCGGGTTATGTAAGTATTTACAGGTATATGGAAGCAAAAGCTTGATTTCTTACAGCTTTTGGTTTCATGGAAAAGAAATGTATGCCCGACAAAATTTGTACATATTAACGATTAGATACCGTATGTGGGGCTTACATAGTGTTTTCTCACGGTTTGGGATGCCTAATCACTGCGATAAGATGTATAGTGCCATATTTTGTTGTGAAATTTTCCGAATCGAGCCATACAAAGGAGGTGCTGCCAAAATTTTCTGAAAATTTCAAGTGTTAGAAAATTTTAACCCAATTATAGTAAGAAAAGTTTCTGAAGTTAAAGTAATCGATAGTTTAAACTTATAGGTGTTGTCATTCCTTTTCTTTAGGATTTTCGAGGACGAAATTCTTTTTAGGGTGAGTGAATGTAACAACCCGTATTTTTGTACCCAAAATATTTAATTATTTAAATATTCAAAACAATTAATTTTAAGAATTACTATTCTGAGTTATATTTTAATTGAGATTTGGAATGTCGATTAAACTTAAATTTTAAAACTTTTGAGTTTAAAATCAATTTAAGTTTTTTTGAAGCCTTTGATAATCCTATTTGGATATGAACGATAATAAGAAATTATCAACAATATATTTGAATGTTTGAAAATCTAAATATTGAAATTCTTGATTTATCTATTAACTATATAGAATTCGATAATTTCAAATTGATATCAATTAGTTAATCTATACTGATTTCAAATCCATTGATACTAATAAATAGTTTGGATTTAAATCGATATTTAGATCGTATATTAAAAATATTATTTTAATATAGAAAATTACCAATTTTTAGACGATCTCGGAATTCGACAAAACCAGTTTCATTGGATCTGGAATGGTAAATCATTTTGAGAATTCAGTTTTCGTACACATTGGGGTTAATTTGTGGTCATGCGTGATAAAAACACATGTTGATCATCGATTTGAATTTACAATTCGATTTTAATAATAATTGTTAAATATGATCGAATTAACTTTCAAAACAAATTCTATTACTTTTAAAATATAGGTTATTAGCTATGAACGATAGTTAAAATGTCGCATTTTGAGTTCGGATTAACTTAAATGAATAGAGTTTTCTGGAGGCTATATAAACACCTTAACTTCTTCCTAATTGGTTAAACCCTAGCCTCCACTCTCTTTTTCTTCCATCCAATGGTTATAATTTAATATTCCAATCCGTCCACAAATAGAAAAAAAATCCCATCTGGAAAGCTGTTCGTATCAATATTTAGAGTTCGTCCATGTCGGGGGCTCCCCGATCGGAGGTCGTGCATTGTCGTGATTTCACTGAACAACAATAGGTCATTTTCGTGTTTTGGATTATTGCTGCCATGTTGTTAACTTTTAGGCTAAGGATACTAAAGGAGAAAGGTGCACTAAGATGAGGGCTTTCAATCCCGAGTGGTGGCGGTTGGAATTGTGGCGTGTGGTTAGAGTTTGTGATGTTCTCTCTTTCTCGTTTAACGTGGGTGGCGATGGGGGTGGCAGGCTGAGGCGGTCACGGCGGCGACGTGGATGTAGTGTCCGGAGGGCCCGAGGGACGCCAGCGGTGATATTTTGAGGAGGAAGCTATGTCGGGTTTTGGTTCGTGATAACTTGGAACGAATGTGAAGTAAGCGACATGTTTAATTTCCTAATTGAGGTGATAAAAGCTAATGATTATCATTAGTGATTAGCTAATTAATTTTAAATTCTTTTATAGGTTGTAACGATTGTATCTTTTTCGTATGAGTTCGGTTTCGCACGAAACAAATTGCGTTAGGTCATATTTGCGAACACTACATGTACGTTTTGGATTGGAGTGCTTGGAAGCTGTTTGGATTTTTATGTAATTTCAGATGCCTATTTGAAATTATATAAATCGACATGAAATCGTCAAATTAGATTGAATGGTGACTTATCTCTCACACTTCTAGATTACTATATTATCATATCGTATAATATAGATATCTACTATTGAATCGATATTTATTTGTTTAACATGTTTGTCTGTTTGATTGGTTGATTTACTGCTTTGTTAGTGGATGTTGATATATGTTCACATTTATGAACGAATGACCTTTGACATTGCCTGCTTTTAAGCGGAAGATTCATGTTAAATGAATTATATTATATTATCGTTCAATATGCACACAAATAACCATTTTGTTACAGGGGACTATAAAAGTGAAAGCGGAGTATACGTAGCGAATTAGGTCACGATGGAACACACCAAAATCTACACATCTACGTGTGGTTATTACAGGATTAATAAATTCATTTGATTATTCATAATTATTCTCATTAATCCATTCATCTATATTTATATTTTCTTGCAATTGTTTGTTTTGGTCATTTATCGCTCAAATTTACTAATGGTATTTATAATTTTATTTATTATTTTAATTAATAATAATGTGATTTGGTTATCTTTTTTACAAACGGTAATTGAGCCTGAATTGGCATAAGTAACAAACTGAGAATTTAATTTCCATTATAATAAATGGACATTAGAATTGAATTAATTATTATAGTTATTAACTTTATTTTAATTAATTACTTTAATTAATGATTAATTGAAACTTAATAGTTGTTTAAATAAATGATGCTTTAGTTCCAATAACTTACTTTTAACAAATGAGATTTGAATTGACTGGTCAGTTTTTATTTACATTTAAAAGGAAATTGAATTTAAATTAAATTGCTCTATTAAAATGAATAAAAACACTAAAATTGGTCGAATAAAAATGGTTTTAGAATAATTAATTGATTTATTATAAGGTTTTGAACTTAATTAATAATACGGTTGCAAACAATCAATTTATTGATTATGAATGATCATATATATGATTGATTATTTTATGGAATAACTAGTATTGATTTAAAAGGTATAAACAAATTTTATATTTGGTTTATTTTCCTTTAGGAGTACTGAAGTTGGTTTTTTAGTTAAAAAAGGAAAGTTATAAATTGTCTTTCTTGATGTTTAATATTTACTTTAAGTTGGTTAAAGTAATTATATTTAATAAAATACTTTTGGATAAATAATATCACTTAGTTCTTATAAATTATCATTTTACAAAAATGAATGTTTATTTTAAATAGATATTGTCGAAATTTAATCTAAACGTAAGATGAGTTGGGATTTATCAAAATTGATGTTTTCAAATTAACATTGATTTCTAATTTTGTTTGAATACGCTTAGAATTATTATTACTCCTTTAAAACTAATATTCTAAAGAATAATGTTAAAAGTGTTTTTTTATCAAAGATCTGAAATGTGGAAACCAAGAATAAGTTCCAGTTTTGAAGTTTAAAGATTTTCGATATGAATATGGAAAGAAATTTCCATAAACGTTGGCGCTTATATGGAAAACGTTTAGTTATACTCTTATCACTAGATGTCCGAGTATGAAAACTTTCCTCTATCTCGAAGTTTGAAAACATCGTTCAGATGATGTCTAGGGGTAACACTACCTTAACTTGTCCGGCTTTATTTCTAACTAAGAAATAGTATAAGTCGGGATCTATAAATAGTGATAAGGGATGTGATTTTGTTTCCATATAAGATTATTTTTTAATATTTCTGATAGTTGATTCCATAACTGTTGGTTCAACTTTCTTGAGTTGTATCATCAAATCAAAACGATTTGTTTCTCTTTGAGCACTGTTATCCTTTGTTGAAATGGATGAACCAAAAGAGCAAGTGGAAGTCAAGCTATGTGGGGTTGCTCCGATTAGAGTATTATCAAATCTACTCTATATTGGATTCATTTGGTTATGTTCGCACGTAGATGTAAAATACTCAGATTCTCGGATTTTGTATAGGGTCTGGCTTGAACGTTTCCGAGAGCCATCAAAGTTCTTGGTATATTCTAGAGGTATAATTTTGGCCGGGGAGCGCACTCACTTAGTCATTGTTTGCTTTGAAAACTTCTCATTCGATTCGATTGATCAAATAATTAAAAGTTTTCCAGTTTTAAATTTGTCTCGTGAAGATATAAACCTCTCGCGATGTTTATTTAGTTTTAACCCATGATGAGATTGGATGATGTTTGGACTGACCTTGTCTGTGGTTAATGGTGCGGTCACGTTTTCTTTAGTAAAACTGATTTACCTTGTTGAATCCAAATTCTTGGACTGGTATCTTTGTTTCTATCGAGAAGTGTTGTATGCTCTTTTCCATGGGTTGTTTGGTTATTTTTCTTTGGTTGGTATTCATATATATTTTTTATATGTCACCCATTCCTTGTTGATTCAGTGATTTGGTTTTGTGTTGATGTTTATTCATATATGTTATTCTTATGAGGTAAAAACCCATTCCACGACCAACGATGTGGTCTCACAGAGTTATTGTATGTCTCATGTTATTCAAGTTTTCTCAAGTTGGTATTCCATACTGATCCGTGTATTATTTTATTATAATGCTCGGGTTAGACCGAGCTTGTTTCTAGGTTGTCTTATTGGATGTGGAGCTCATGGATTAGAGTTAGAAGTTTGCTTGTGGCATTATTTTATTTCTGTTGTTCATTATTTTACCTATTAGCCTTGTAAGGTCAAAATTTTATATCTATCCAACTGATAGGATTTGTTTTTAACTCTGATGTACATAGTATCTTGGTGTAACGAACCGTAATTCCGACTGATTTTAGAATATTAATTTGTATCAATTTTGAATAAATAGTTTGAGATATAAAATTCTATGATTTCTTATATGATAGTAAGTTTGTATTATTAATAAGATTTAGATAAAAATTGTTTTATAGCGTTTCGATCAAAAGAAACCAAGAGTTAAATTACTGTGTACGCTATTGCATTAAACAAAAGTAGCGTTTAATTGAAATTAAATTAATATTAGCAGAAAAATAAATTATATGTTTTCATTATGAAGTTAATTATAATTTTGTAAAAGGGATAAATTTGAGTTTTGAAACAATATTTTATAGACATTGAATAACAGTCAAAAGCTATACGGAAACAACTTTGGAGGTTAGCCTAAACTTTAAATTGGAACTTGCTTTGGATTGTGAGAGTTTAGTTTATTTTTGACAAATTCAAATGGTCGTAATATCGGAATTTTATTTTGATTCTAAAATATCGTTCAAATCAAAACGTGTAAGTATTGATTTTCGAAGTATAGTCATTTTTCTTAAAATTAAAAATCTAGAAATTTGTATGATTAAAACGTCGACTTCGTCTCATCGAATTTTGATTTCACTAGCTTCGTTTATATCAATTTATATAACTAACTTATGGTAGCGGCAATGGACATCACGCAAATAATAAAATTTCGCATGAATAATAAATTATATGTTTTCAGTGTACCATCCCGTTCGTACTGACATGCCGAGCATAACGATATTTAATTCGAATGCCTAGATACACAGTTTGGACTTTTAGCCATTGAAATCTAATTTTGATTATTTGGATTAGTCTGGACTAGCTCGTAACATACGCAGGCAAACATAAGAGTTATCCAAAAGAAAATATCCTATTTTGAATTGATAAGTTCAACTTGGAAGTGGGTTGTAACACACCATAATTTTAACAACACTAAAGAGAAAAAGTTAAACAATAATTAATTCAATAATCAGAATTAAGGGAAACGTACTACGCCATTGCGTCCATCTCGAAATTCTAGTCAAGATAGACATTTGGTTTGTCGTAAAACGGGCACCGTATGAAGAAGTTAAGAAGGTTGTATACGCGCAAGATAATTATATATAGGGACTAAAAATTCAAAATTTCAGTTCAAATTTCGAAAATCCCGTAGGCGGTAAAATTCCTGCCCTATGGGTGTCGACCCTTTTGTAAGGGTGTCGACCCAATGGTAGGGGTGTCTACCCCATAACGGGGGGTTGACCCCATAAAGGGGGGGTCGACCCCCTAGGGCTACCAGCTATAAATAAAGTCCATTTCTCTTGTTTTCTTCACTGAAAATCAATGGAAGCCAAATGCTGCGGGTGCCTGAACTGGATCCTTTTCTTAACAACAATTAACTAGAGCTAATCAGTTAGAGATTCACATATAGATCTGAGATTCAACACCAACAATTTCTCTTTTATCTTCTAAAATCCAAACACTGTGAGTTTAGTTACTTTTAGATTTAAATGATTAAAAGTAAAATGTGATATGAATATAATTTGGATCTATTATAAATTATGAATCTATTATACTCTTGGATCTTAAACTTTATCTTGATTGATCTACCTTTATAGATCTAATTCACTTGTGGTTAATTTATCATGTCACATTTGTGGATCTTGACCTTTATCTATGTCTGTGGTTAATTTGGATCTATCATTATTTGGACAGTTAAATCCTTGTTTAGATCTAATTCTCCATCTGGATCATCTTGTACCTATCATGTTATGGTTAACTTAGATCTGTCATTAATTGGACATATGAATCCTTATTTAGATCTATTCATGCCTACTATGACATCCTTAGTATGTTAGATCTAGTTTTATTATCACATGTTCACTAGATCTATTTTTATATTTCCACCTTATCACTATGCCAATTACATGTTTATGTCACTTTTGTTAGAATAATCACTATTGTCATCTTCCCATCACCTTTCCCTTTTCATTGTTTATGGCCAGGCTACTTTCTAGCCTAGGCATGCCGCTAAATATATGTGAATGCGTTAGTTAGGGAACGGGAGAAAACATTGAAATTGGTATAACTTGAATAATGTTTATGAACTTGAATTTTGGTATATAATCCATTATGAATATAATTGGGTAAATGAGCATGAACACCTATAACGACATAGGTGAAAAATTGGATAATAATTAAAATGTCTAGGATTACAGTAATTAGAAACTGTAACTGCACTTATGACATGAGGTTAGATTGCATATATGGTGGAAGTCTGCTCGGAACCAACCGGCATATCCAACAACCGTAAATGTTGAATCTAATGTGAGGGGACTAAGTGCACAAATACGAGACAGGCTAAGACACGAGGTTAAGCCCAACTTATGGAAGAAGTCTTCCCGGACCCAACCGACATATCCAGCATCCACAAGTTGTAGGCCTAATGTAGGAGGTCTAGCCCATTATAAACCATAAATGGACATGGTAAGGAATTGAAATACTTAACCTAGTTGAATCCATAAGGATTGAGTGAACATAAAGATGAATAGGGGTTAAGTAAACTTGGTTAAACAATGGGAGGGTTAAGTTAAGTATATCTGAGATGGGTGGGTAATATTTAAATATAGGCCCACAAAACTTATTCAATTGGGGGTTATGTATTAAAAACAACTATAGGTAAGCATAACCGGTAGAAAGATTGGGGTTATATAATTAAGGACACCTTTTAGGGTAAATATAACATGTGGAAAACCTAGTGGGGGATGCAATACAAAGGGGAGCACTACAACAAAATGACCCTATTACAACGGTGGAACACCGTTGTAATATACATTTTACAACGGTGGGCAAACCATCGTGTATTAAGAAGTTGTAATAGACTAATATCTTTTACAACTTTTTTGCACTGTTGCAACACCGTTGTAATATGTATATTTTACAACTTTTTTCCACCGTTGTAATAAACTTTATTACAACAGCTATGCACCGTTGTAATAAAATCTACTACAACTGTTATGCACCGTTGTGATTGACATTTGAATTTGAAAAAAATAAACATCTTTTGCAACTGAAAAGAACAATACACTAAATATAGCAAATCTCCATAAGCAAATCTGATATTACAGTTATTTGCAAACTAATTTATTAAAATACTCCAATATTCAGTATTACAAACAATAAGTTTTAGACAACATTTCGTACATTATTACATACTTAACCATTACAAAGCAACTTAGTACAAGCACAAGTTATCCACAAAAAATTGCATATCCTATGGGAGTACACCATCGTCCATAATCTACTACAACTGTTATGCACAAGTTACTTGAATCTTTACACCATCATCCATAATGTCCTTATATTCCAGTAATACATTTTCACACTCCATAGGGAGCAAATCTGGAGAAATACCCGCATCATGCTTATTGAGGCAACAATAATATATCCAATCATGGCACCCCACATAACATTGCATACTATGCTAAGGCACAAATTATAACATCTCCAGGCCCTAAAATAAACAACATGATTAAGACAACCAATGCAACTACAAAATTATAAAGAAGTGAATGTCACTACAAAGCAAATTCATGTTTACAGGTTAAACAAGTAACCATTTTGGGTTTAGTATTGTTTCAAAATAAATGTGTTTGTGTACATATGCCTTTGCAAACAAATGGACAACGTAAATATACATACGCAGCAACACAACAATGCCCATACGATCTAGTTCAACTTGGCAATCAACATATGTTAACAAAACAGTACCGCTATAAACATTGCAAACAAAACTAGTACGCCAAGCTTTACAGGTAACTCTTTGGCAGGCAAATATTTTCCCAAAATGATCGGCATTGTACAGTGAACATGATACCACATAACCATGCAAATGACCAATAACTCAAGACCAATATGAACTATAATGTCGGTAAATTAAAACTTCAACATGGAAGGATTTATTATTATTATTATTATTATTATTTTGGCAGACAACAAGTCGAAGGCCAGGACAGCTTGAATGAACTCAAGCACAATTTTTGGCAACAACGACATCATCGATCAAGGCCAATCATTCGGCATCAAAGAATAAAAAGGGAACCCAAAATCACAAACAACAGAAGGCAACAATTTACGCAAATCAATGCCAAGTTTTTAGGGCTAAGAATCACAAATCAGATTAGCAGAAAAAGTGGGATTCCTAAGAAGTTAAATTTACTTAAAACTCAGATTAATCATGAGCTAATTACTCACCCCACACAGCGATGGTTTGAGGCAGAAATGTTGCTTCGATTTGCGATGGGCAAGCTTCGATGCTGGTGGGTTCGGTGAGTATCTTATTCACTGTTGTTGCTGCTGAGTGCTGCTTCGAAACTTGCAATAGAAATTCCAATTTGAGGAAAGCGACGAGGGCTGAGGACATCTCTGAATTTTGGAACAGGGAGTTTTGGTTGACAAATGGCGAAAGGATGAGGAAGGGTTGCGATTTCAAGGCGGTGGCAGAGGCTTCGCTGACTGGCGGCGGCTTCAGGTGGCTCTGGCGTCGGTTGGTGGGCGAGAATCGATGAAGCGTTGGATAAAGGAGGCGCCGGATTTAGGAGGAGCCCAATTCGATTTAGGGGAACGGATTTCAGAGGAAAACGAAAGGGTATGGATTGGAAATTGTGAAGGATGTTGAAGGGTTCGATATAAAACTAAATATAAAAATAAGTGCTGGAAGCGGTGGGAAGTTTACGGAGGCAATTTTGATTTTGCATTAGAGCCAAAAATTTCGTATGGCGGGAAACTTTTGAGTTTTTGTACAGTTGCTTTGAAAATTGTTTAGAATGATAACTTAAGTGTTGTGTTGGAGATATATGTAGACAAAAATTACTAATACAAAGGAAAGTGTCTTATTGATCCCATCATTTAACTATTATTTTGAAAGTTATTTAATATTATCAATTAAATATTGTGCAGTAACTATTTATTAAACTTTTATTATATTTATAGATATTCACATCATTGAAATTTATATATTATAAGTTAAATAGCAATTATTGATTAATAGTACTTATTGGTTATTAATATTTTTGATTAATAATCAAGTATTATTACTTGGTTATAATTATGGATTTCTTAAGAATTTATAAGTTAAAATTTATATTAAATTTAAAGTTATAATTGAATTCTAACTATTAAAAGTTAATAATTATGTAAACATTATTGATTGTATACTATTAAATATTTAATAGTAATTTTTAAAAAGTAACTATTATTTATTAATCATCAATTAAGCGGTTTTTATCTAATCTAATAGTAAATAATAGTAATTGGTATTAATTTGTAAATTTATTATTGAATATGAATTATTCTTAAATGTTAATATTACTAATTATTAAATATAAGTTGTTATTAATATTTAATAGGTCTCTAAAACAAGAAATAGAAAAAGAGTTACTAAAAATAAGTTTAAACAACTTTCTAATTTAACTATTAATTATCAGAAATTAATTAATATATATATATATATATTAGTTATTACAACAGACAAAATAGAAAAGTTGTGATATATATGTTTATTACAACAGTGATTTTTTCACAGTTGTAAAAAACATTTATTACAATAGTGTGTTTTGCACAGTTGTAATAAACATTTATTACAACTGTGCTTTTCACGCCGTTGTAAAATTAAAGTAGTAATATGGTGTTTTTGTTGTACTGGAGAGCTTGTATCATAATGTGTGGGACGCGTTTCACTTAGTAACCCAGAGTAGGTATAAAACAAAGTACTCCGAACTAGGTCGGAGAAAGGGAACGCTTACTGAACTGATTGTAAGAGATCCAAACGTGGAGGATGGCGTGGGCGGCGCAAACCGACCGGGTCACATGCGTTCATGGGCCGGGCAGAGGGGGATAAGACGACCGTTGAGACGACCTGAACTTCCCCGTGAAGGAAAGCCCGGATTGAGTTGAGAACAAGCCACATCAGAACACAAACAGAAGAACATTTCATTGTTAATTACAACAATTTCATCAGATTACAAGAATATACAAAGTATGAATCAATATTACACATCATAAAATATCAGAGATTACAATACATTACATAGCAGCGGAAAATAATACAAAACACAACTGAAGGAGATATACGGATACAAAGCTTTACGAATATCATTCCAGCTGTAAACTAGGATCCTGTGAATATAAATCTGCAAAACCAAAACTACTAGCTGCCCATGTCGAAAATAAGGGCACCCAGAGTTTAGGTTAAAACCATAAACTCCAGGTCAGTCATGTGATTGGTGTGAGAACTAAAATAGTTATTCATCTTTATTTTAAAGTTAGGTAAATCCAGGGACCACGCCGTATAACATGGAACGGGTTTCCTCCCAAGAACACCAATGCATAAAACAACAGCGCAATGCTAAATAAAGAACAATGAAGCTATTATAAGACCCAGGTCCCATCACACAATGCAACACAAGCCGGAGGATAGGGTTTTACCTTATAATAGCCAAAGAATGCTTGATACACTAAATTTCATCTTTTATTATTACTATAAGTGTATAGTGTCAAAACAGTTTCAATCATAAGTATCAATCATAGACGGCATAAGTACCTCATACCACTATGTCGCCATATATAGGTTCTACAATCAAAACCGCAAAGTCACGTACTGGAAGTTGGATTTCCATCTCTGAACCGAGGCAAGGGATCGTCCTTACCGCTTTGAGACAATCTAGCCAACCATGTCTCAGGATCAGAGCTCGAGTGATCCTTGGATCGTCAGGGCCAGTCCACCGATGTGGATTAAAATGCCTGAACACTGCGTTCCCCCGCCCTACGGGGTGAAAATGAGCCAAATGGCTCTATCGGACCCGCATTGTCCGATCTAACCGAGGCGCCTCGCAATCCATCATCCACATAAGTAAAATATCAGGCCGTGTAAAACACTGACACCACTCCTAGCTAGAAGGAAACACATGCCCTCCCTGATGTCCTCTCCCGTTTTTGGTTCACAACCAGGGTGTGAGGATCGCGAATTAATGCTACACAAAGCTATGCCACACAAGCGGTGCTTTGATCATCAACCATAAGACTTTGCTTTTCAACAGAAGCCTTGATCATTTGCATCTCAGCATGCCACACAGGCAATTCACGCTATGTAACCGATATCAATCACACATAATGAAATCCGATGTCAGACACACATCCATTTACAAGTCCGTTCTGGGTCTGATCAAAACCGGAGGAACCTTATTCCTCGCATATCCATCGATCTCAAAGTACGTCTAGACGATCACCAACTTATTCCCTCCTTTTGGGTGTACAACCCAATCAAGATCATCAATAATTATCCAAACGATGTGAAGACCTTCGGTCTTCGACCACCGTCTTCATCCTCGACACCTCGTCGAATCAGTTATTCAGAATGGGATAAACCCGGTCTTTCTGAATAACTCACGTATATAATAAACAAGTGTTACACAAACACAACATACGCCTCATTCCAATTCAGAATATTATTTTATTCAAATATTCACATCTATAGGGAAAGGTTCCCATTAATTTTATCAAAGATAAATTCTTTAAATTTATTCTTTAATCTTCCTTTGAATATCAATTCAAACCAAATTATGGTTTATCCAAACTAGTCGGGATTAACGAACCTTACCGAAGTAGTTATTTGTTTCAAATTTCCCAATCCCAACCTATTCATCCCGTGAAGTAAAACTGGTAATACTTCATATTTAACACCATGGTGTTATCGGTAAAATTAATTACCATTTCCTGTTCAAATCTAATTAAAGATTTAACTATCGCTTGGAGCAAAACAAGTGATACTCCATTCTCGATTATTTATTGAATTTGATAATTTTAGTTATCAAATTCCCTTTTCGATCTAATTAAAGATTCATTAAAACTCTAATTCAGTTTTAATTTTCCGAAAATCATTACTTAATGATTATTTAAATCCAGGAAATAAATCCTATCTTTAACTTGGTTAAAGAACCAATGTCATTTAAAACACGGTTCATGATAAACCCAATATCACATTCTATTCCATCAGCTTTTAACCGTAACTTAGCAAGTGAATAATTCCCTAAGTAATAACCCCGAAGGCCGAAACCAACATCAGATCAATACCTAGAAAACCATTCAACTTAACTAATCTCCAGTTAGTTTCTGATTTTTCTTTACTCCGTTGGGTCTAAGAACGGTATTATTAAAGATACCATTCACGAAAACCCAAAATCACATTCCATTTACAATGGAATCTTCATGGAAAACAAATCGACATATATAATCGATACAAACTTCCATATCCGACAAATAATATAAATGGAATAATGGCGAAGCCTTTTAAATTCTAGATATATTAGTTATCTTCCTGCACAGAAATTCACTTCGATTATTACCAAATCGAATTCCATTCCATCCCAATTTTTCTTATTAAATTGGAAAACTTTACTTTGGAAAATCTCCTTTAAATCTTTACAAAAGATTTATAAATTCCAAATCACATTTCACTGTAAATCGGGTTAAAGAACGAATGTCGTTAAAACACAGTTCACAACAAACCCAACTCACATCCCTTTAATTATTGGATTAAAGAAGGAATGTCAATGAAGACACCATTCACAACAAACCCCAAATCCCATTTGATATTAAATACAAGGCTCTGAATAGAAAATATATCGGCTTATATTCAATATCAAATTCAACGACCAACAAATATCGTATTGGAAATAACGATATAAATATATCATTCAAATTCCCATAACAATATCTGTATAATTACGAAATCCCACATCGAAATATTCCGAAGATAATTTCGATTCAAATCCATTTCCAATCTATATATTGGAAATTCTCGTTATTTTCAAAACTATTTCAAATCCAATTTATTTATTTCAAAAATAAATGGATAATAATTCTAGTTCAAAACTAGTTCATTTCGATAAAATTCTATTTTTATCCTTTCAAATTTGGAGTTTTTCATCCTAATTCTTTCCAAATCATTTCTTATGATTTTACCCTAATTATTGATATTTTTAATAATTTTATCAAGGCCCGTACAGTCGATTTCCATCAGCGGTCATCGAACTGCACTTACAACGACCTTTTCCAAATGTGATTTGGACATAATTCCAAATCCAACCATTATATTTTTAATTTCTAATATTCGTTAGAAAGCTCTTTTTGATACGAACCCAATGGTTCTAGTTTTAGGAGAATCCGACGGTCGGATCTCCCGTAATGTCCATTCGAAGTCAATGGTCGAAATTCACGAACTGCCGCAGCGCGGCGCGTTCTATTCAGGCCATTATATATATATATATATATATATATATATAATATATTATATGTATTTCGTCGATTTCCTTTTAAAACGTATTTTATAAATCATTTTAAATTCGTTTTAAAAACGACTTCAACTTCATATTCAATTTCAAATCAAAATTGAATATTCCATATCATCGATATATAAATGATAATATTTTCAAAACATTATATTTGAAATCAATCCCTTTTCTATATTCATTATAAAAATGAATAAAATCGATATAAATATCGTTCGCGTCAAAATGGCGCATATCTAATCAACACGGCTTTTATTCAATACATGAATGTTTATTCTATTCAACACATGAATATTTTATTTTATTCAACACATGAATATTTATTCTATTCAACACATGAATATTATATTTTAATCAACACATGAATATTTATTTTATTCAACACATGAATATTATATTTTCAACACATGAATATTATTTTAAAATATTCTTTATCTTCCAAATTGGAATGAGGCCCAATCAAATACCATATAATGTTACTTATATGGGTACCATACAACACATGTATATAATAATAATGAAAGTAGCAATCCATCATCCAGAGTGCATTCTACACTGTATAAGCATTAAATATAAATATTTGATGCTTATAAAGCCTGTCAGTCCATCGATTGACATACAACAAATTATTGGGATTAGTGTATGTCCAATATCATCCCAATACCCGTGTGGGGTTTCAATTAACAAATAATGAATTTTATTTGTGTAGTTGGGCGATGTGTAAAATTTATCGTCCCATTCAATATCAGTCAATTGTGTGTACATAAACAAATCGTCCGATTTGTTTATAAATATTCATTTTATGTACACGTTAAAAATTATATTTTTAACTATAAAATATTTATTTCCATTCCACATCACACAATTCAATTTTTCACAACACATCAATCAAACAACCAAGTCATCCATGGTCTGTGGACGATGGGTGTCGGGTGCTGCTAAGCACCGTCTGCATCCTAGTATATATTTTAACTAGAAAACAAAATAAAAGTGAGGAGTTCTCACCGAGAACTAAACCAAACGACGCGACTCTTCGTATGTAGAAAATCTTCTCCGTGCTCGCCCTTTGTCACTTTCATCGTCCGTGTTCGCTACATATATAAAAATCACATTTTTATATTTTCTATTATATAAAAAACATATAATAAAATTATATTTCTACTTCAAAGCCATATGTGTAAAATTCACATCCTTAACACGATGTTTACATTATAAAAATAATATTTTTATCTCGTTACTTCCTATATAAAAATTCGCCACTCATATAAAAATCACATTTTTATATTCTCTAGTATATAATCAAAATCATATTTTCTTTTAGCTCTTCAAATAATAAAGATCATATTTTTATTATCATACATATATAAAAATCATATTTTTAATCTCTTACATTAACAGAAATCATATTTTTATTACTCTACATTATATAAAAATTATATTTTTATACTCTATCTTATATAAAAATTATATTTTTACACTAGCTAACTTCATATGAATAAAAACTAAATCTTTATAACTCGTTATGCATTAAAAAAATTATAACTTCATTGTCATGAAAATCCATATTTTTATTTAAATAGAAATCTATACTTCTTTGAAATAATAAGAAAATAAACAAACAAGTAAATGAAATAAAATAAATAAAACTTACTTTAGCTTTCAAAGAGGAGGGGAGGAGCTGCTAGGGCGGCGAAGGAGGTCGAAGGCGTGTCGGGGGGTCTGAGCTGTCGGAAGGGGCGACGTTCAGTGGAAGGTGGCGGTGGAGGGTTTAATCGGGTTTTAGCGTTTCTAAGGGGGAATAGGGGCGCGGTCAATTCAGAAGAGGGGGGGAAGAAGGGAGGAGGGTGGCGCAGAAGGGGGGCGGCGGCCTTGGTGGCCGGCGATGCGACGGTGGTGGCCCCTTGGAGACGCTGCGACGGGGCTAGGGCGCGATGCCCTTTTCTTTTTTTTTCTTTTTTTATTATGAACGAATGAACGGGGAAAGAGAAAATAGAGAGGGAGAGTGAGAGATTATATAATATAATATATATATATTTAATTATTTTTAAATTCAAAAAGCAACTTTTTATTTCGACCTCCAAACGAGAGCCACCGACTGTCATCCACAGCTAATTACCCCCATTCCGAACACAATGGGATATGTATCGTAAGCTGATTCGATCGTTTCGATCGTTTTTCGTCAAAATCAAAATATAAATCTATATATCGAATTTGAACGCACATTTCAATTTACCGGGGCCACATACGAGCTCTAAAAATTCCAGAAAAAATATTTCTAGCTTTGTATTGACGATACGGTCCTAACAAAACTAATTTCGTCAAATTCTGAGATCGTTCGAAAAATGGCCATTTTCCAGTCGATTAAAATCAACTGAACCTGGTCAAACGCGTTTTCCTTTGCCACGCTCAAATATTGATTCGAAAAGTTACTAATTTTGAAACCTAGCAATAACTTGACATCACGGATCTAAAGAAAGTGGTGTCGTTGAAAACAGAAGTCGTTTGCAAAATTTCCATTTTTAAGGGCCAGAGTTCCATAGCGACTATTCTGAATTTTCAACTGGGCGTATCTTTTGATTCCCGCTATAAAATTTCAATTTTTCGGATTCGTTGGAAAGATATTTTCAAGTAGATTCTAATATTTTTGGTTTTGCTAAAATCTGGTTTATTTTGAATCTTGCACATTCATTTGAACTTTGAAATCGAATTTTCGAACTACTGCGCCATTTTCAATTCCTTTTATATTTAAAATAAAATATTTATATTCTAACGACGATTCAAATAAAAATATACATTCTAATTCTATTCAAAATAAATTTCTCATCGTTATTATTTATGATAAATCATTTTAAATATTCAAAATTTACTAAAATTGCTTAAATAAAAATTTTAAATTGGCTCAGATTTCCGGGTTATTACAACCGTGACACCTGTAGATATGGGGAAGTGCATATCAGCAAAGGATTACCACTTTAGGACGTGATACATCCTACAGTGGGGCCGTCACAGAGTATCTACGCGGATTAGGGAGACGATCGATTAGGGTAGTAGTTAGGGTACATTTGGACGTATGCCTAAGTCTACCACCTTCCAGTGGAAGGGATCATCTCATTTTGGTTATACTAGTAATAGTGCAGAGTAATCATTAGGGCAGCGTATACACTCTATCATGCTACCTTGTCATACTTAACTTTTGTGATGTCATCTTTCTTATCCACTTTATATGCTTATCATGCTACTTTTATTTATTTACTTACTAAAAGTAACTGGACTCGCCAGACTTTTTGTCCGACCCTTTTTGTTTCCTCTTCGTTCTTCTGTTTCCCCCCAGGTTCTCAGGGCGGGAACACTCAGGCTTGACCGTGATTCTGCTTTTATCTTACTAGGAGCTGCTCTTGAAGGATTGCTCAAGTCCATATTTCTACTATGGCTTTGTTTCTTTTTGGGGAATTATGCTTTTTTGTACTCTGATGGAACATGACAGCAAGTTTCATATTTTTTGCAATGGCTTTTATGTAGTTTCAGACTTGTGATATTTTGGACCACGATGTTATGATTTATGTTTGAAATTAAAATTTGAATTCCGCAATTGCTTTTATATTTGTCTTGTAATGTTTCTATTCCTGTTTACCTATAATGCTTCACGAAACTTAATGTATTCTCTTAATGAATGACATTAATGGACGTGGGGTGTCACATGGGTACACTAGAAACTTGGTAAACATTGTAAATATATACGTTCAAATTCTAGGAAGCAGTCCTCTTCTTCATCCATTTAGGGATGTGAGAAAAAGGGCATACCATATTCTAATTTTTAATATCTCTACCACTTTTTATCTAGTTCGACTATTCGTATATTTTAAATAAGCAACCCACTTCTCATCTCCTCACTGGTCTCTACTTCTTATTTCTTATGCCGGAAGCGTTTTTTCTTTCCATCCAAATTCTCAAACTCTTGTACATTATATATATATATATAACCTTCAAATCGTTGAAGCCTGAAGTCTGCATCTCCACGCAATCCGGAGTATATCCTTCCTCCTTTATAATCTGAATGTAACTTCATATGAAAAAAGAATCGAAACCTTGTTGCTCACCCGACCATCGAATTCTACTACCACCGCCACACTAGCCTTATGTCTGTCTTGGCCATCACTGATGCCACTTCTCCTCTCTTCTCCCTTTCTAGATTAGTAGCCGGTTTGTATTTATAGAAAAATAGTTTGAAAATTTCCAAATCAAACTGCTAGACCCCTCACCCATCCGAACCACCGTTCCCCATGCCACCAGCCCACCGAACTCAGCCCTAAGTCTTGCTTCTCAATGAGTTTGTGTTGACTAGCTGAATGTTGATTTGCTAAAGACCATAATGGTTTACCCACTATGATTTACTGGATATAATGGACCATATCGTAATGCTAAAATTATTTAGCATCACTGGGAGATGCATGCGTGATTCTGAAGTGTAGTTGTATCAGGATCATATTTTGAAACTGATTAGACTGAAATGATAAATGGTAGGAGTTAACGGTTTTGTATATGGAGGCAATGGCTAGTGAGGATTCTTCTTACGTTGATTGCTCACTTCCGGAGTTCGGAAAAACGGTAGTAGCCTGTTTTGAGGGGAGCCAGTGATAGTTTGCAAACCGTTTCGATGTTCGTATTTGTGTATCTGCTATGTGTCGTTATTCATGCTACAGGAATTTTCTCAAGCGCAAAGGTGAGTGTTTTAAATTATGACTCATATTTCTCTGTGAATTCAGTTGATAGAATTAACGACATACTTAATTATGCCAATTAGTTATTGAATTGTCAAATGGGTAAATTAGTTTAGTATTGACATTGACACCGTAACTAGTTGATATCTCACATTTGAATTCAATTGAACAAGTTAGTTGTTGTTGATTTATATTAATTGAACTATATTAATTGTGTTGAAATATAAATGTATTAAATGAATATTTCGATCATTTTAATCGAATGGAGAAATCAACTTTAAATTGAATTTATTGACATATGATATTGAAGTAGAATATATTGAATTGAGACTCATTGCATTTAATTTTAATTTAATATTAAAATTTAATAATATCGATAATCGAACACACTGATATATGATAGATGTTTCATATATTGGCTCGTATCTTGATTGTATGCTTGAATGATTGATTGTTATGATGCTTGTTACTAGGGCTGCTATTAGTATATATTACTATCACGTATCTTTATTTATCGAAATGATCTTAGCTTTGAATAGTTATATACCGTACTTGAACTAGAAACCTGAAACAAGTTGAAGGATATATGCTCATTTAATTGATTTATGTAAACCGAATTACATAAAGAAGTTGAACTTAAATATTTGATTTATTAATATAATTTGTTGATATTTAATTTGAAGATTGTTGTCAATTTAATAAAATTTAGCATTTAAACCTGTGTTATATTGAATTGAAATTTTAAATGGGTTAAGATGAATTTCAAATTACAATTGAGTTACGTTAAATTAGAATTTATTCA
Organism: Allium sativum; assembly: GCA_030737875.1. NCBI lineage: Eukaryota > Viridiplantae > Streptophyta > Magnoliopsida > Asparagales > Amaryllidaceae > Allium > Allium sativum. The sequence goes on along the minus strand of CM060919.1, from coordinate 653,881,346 downwards.
TAGACATGTTAAACTAAAAATTGTGTATATAATAATTTCATGATTTTTTTTCTGATGATAACGAACATATATATATATATATATATTATTATTATTATAAATGTGTTTGCAATTGTACTATTCTACTACATCACTTACAGAATTAAATATTTATATTTAAATAGAATACTACTGCACAAGAATTTAAATATTCAAATAGTATTTTATTTCAACATATGAATAGTACATATTTTTCTAACTCCTTTATTTGTACATCTTAGTATTACAATACATTTTTCTTTTGTTACATTCAATCCTCTCTATAATTCTCAGTTCTGTAACAACCAAGAATTTTGGCAATATAAATTTATTATTAGAATTTAAAAAATAGGGATTCCTGCAAATGATGGAATTGGGCCATAAAACTTTAACCGATACGTTCATCTCAGAATTTTGGTCAACTTCCATGTTTGGAGTTTCGCGAACGAAGTCCATATGAAAAAGTTACTGACAAAATACGAAAATGGACGAAAAATAAATAAAGTAGAATATTATATATATAGCAATAAATAATTACCTGGCCACCTCACTGCTTGGTCGACCAAGCGGCCGACCAACGGTCTACCACTGGCTATGACCGCTTTGTCGAGCCACGCAGTGACGACTAGGGTTTTAAGTATATAATATTATATATGAATGGACAGATGTTTAATAAATCAAATCAAATGGTCTAAGGCCAATTCCACTCCTATAAATAAAGGGGTAAGGCCTCATTCTTTTCCACACAAATTTGTGGGAAGTAGCGAAGCTCCGCCATTTTCCTCCTTCTCCAAACCTAATTTCTCAAGTAAAAATATATTCATACATGGCAAATCAAATCCAGAGGATTATAGGATCTAATGGAAAAGAATGCAAATTGATGCTCCAAATCTGATTCTCTCCTCTGTTCCTATTTTCTTACATCTCTACAAATATGAAATTATCCCTTTTTCAGATAATATGTAGATTTATAAGAATTTGGGAATTGTAGGCCAAAAAATTTAGATTTAATTCAAACTTTGGATTTGGATGCTTTAAGGTGAGTGGGAAATTTATGAATATAGTTATAATAAATTATTTACTTCGTTTGAATTAGATCTAAATTTTTATGCCTATTTCTATCAGATCTGTTCACTAACTTATTGTAATTGGATTGACACCCATCAGATCTAATTGCAAACATTATTAAAAATTGAATATTATGAATTGTGGTTAGGAATAAGTGTTAACTGTGGGATTCTTAATTTTTTTTACATATTTCCCGCGATTATGTTGTAAAAATGTATTGTGGACATTGCATGGCACTGCAGATCTGGAAATCATTCCCAATAAACACAATTAGATGTAGTTATATTCCAAATCTCTAGTTCAGTGTTGAATGATAATTTATCTGAATTTGGGTAAAAGGATTCGATTTGTAAATTATGTGATTGTAATATTAAAAGAAATATGTCTATTTGTATTCAATATTGTTGGGTTTTGGCTTAATTATTGTAAACATGTCATTTTCATCCTTTTGAATAAAAAGGCATTATTTTGAAATCACAAAAGGTATGATAAAAAGATCAAAAAGGAAAAAGTGGTGCAAATGTACGTATAAATATAAATATACATATTTGTGTGTAATTTGCGTCAACTATTCCAAATTATATATTTACATATATTTCTTGTGATTTGGAAATATGTCAATTCCACAATTTAGGCATAATTTACAATGATTACGGCGACTAACGATTTTTTTTGGTAAGATTTGAAACCTTATGACAAGATTGAATGCAAAAAGGAATGTTTGGTTGCCAAAAGGAGTAAATAATAATAATAATAAAAGATAACTATGTTAACCGCATAAAATATAAATATATACATATTATCCGACCAAATCAGCATAAAACAATAAATTATACATTGCATTAAATGTTTGAACATTTGAAATTGCACTCATCTGGGGAATCATACAAGTAAATTATATTCCATACTTAATGAATATATTTATGGTGACTGTTGTAGCAATTAGTGTAATTGATTGCTATAAATAAGGCCATAAATAAATAAATAACAATTGTAACTAATGTTGATTAGGGAAAGTAAATATAATAGGATAATGGTTATAATTCCTAAATTAATTAGGATAAATGTTGTGTACCCTAAATTAGGAAATTCGAATTATAATTGTATTTAGACACGAGGTTAAGCTTAACTTATGGTAGAAGTCTACCGGAACCGCCCGGCAAATCCAGCATCCACGGGTAGTCAACTTAATATTGTTGGAGAATGGAGTTTTGATACCAACAACCTTATTTCAATTATCATTAATTATAAAATATATACTAATGTTTTTTGCATAGAATATATATATATATATGTGTGTGTGTGTATGTGTGTGTGTGTGTGTGTGTGTGTGCAGGAATCATATACAGGAAATATTACTGAAAACTGTATAGTTTTAAACATAATAAAGATTCAAAGATCAAAGAAATTTCAAGACTCATGAGTATTCAATATTTCAAGAGTTCAAGCATAATATAATTATAGAGTCTAGATTCTGTAAGACTCTAAATAACACTCCAGGTCCAAATTCAAATTCAAATTTTCAAATTCTAATTTTCAATTCTCTCCTTAATCCTCTCTATTTTATTTTCTATTCTTTTTCCTTTCTTATTCTTCTTTGTTTTTTAAACTTAAATTTTATATTTATATTCTTATACTTTATATAGTTTAAAATCTTATAATGTTATAATTTTATAAATATGTTTATATAGTTTAAATCTATGTTTTCATATGTTTTTCTACTATATAATATTAATTTACAACACTAGATTTTTACTCAAGAAATTCCAGAATTATTTTTTATATCAAAACACTTGAAAAATACTTTAAAATAAAAAATTACACTAGGGTATGTTGGCATACCAGAAACACCTTGTCGACATATAACTATGACTTTTTCCAATTTTGAAAGGAAGTGTCTTTTCACTATTTGAAATGATTCAGAACCGTAGTAACCTTTCACACTATACAAAAAGGGGTTATAACCGAATTTTTGATCATATCTTCTTCTCCACTTTCATCCTCTTTCATTATATAACTATTCTTAATCATTTTTATGATTTATACACTTATACTCTGCTGAATTCAATTCTGTTTTGATCCAACTTCTTCTCTTTACACTCTCCTCTCATTTCTCTCTGAATCAAGTGCTACTGAAGAGTTCTAGAGCTGTTTGTAATTGTTTGGGTTGAGTGAAAGTTGTTTGGATTGAGTAAAAGAGGAGTTGATGTTTCCTTGTAGCCGAGAAATCGGGGAAGTAGGAATTGGTGTCTCCTTATAGCCGAGAAATCAGGGAAATAGGAATCGGTGGTATCCCTTGTAGCCGTGAAATCAAGGAGGTTGTACTTGACTATTGGAATAGTAATAAAACTCTGTGCAATCCAACGTTGTGTGGGACTGGACGTAGGAGCAATCCAAACCAGTATAAAATTTGATGTGTTCTTTCCTTTTCTGCATCTTTATTTCTATTTATTTTGTATTTTTGTTTGAATCTGTTTCTGTGATTGTGTTTGTGGTGTTTGATTAATCACGCAGTTCACATAACTTTTAGATTTTTTTTTTATTCTAACAAACACTATTCACCCCCCCCCCCCTTCTAGTGTTTTTTTCCTTAACGATCCATTCTGCATTCCCTAACAAATATGAGGGGTCTAATGCGTAAATATAAATGAACTAAGGTACGAGGTTAAGTTCAATTTATGGTAGAAGCCTACCCTGAACCGATCAACAAATCCAGCATCCACAAGTGGTCAACTTAATGTGAGAGCCTGGTGCAAAAAAATATATATTTATATATATATATATAAGGCAATAAATAAATAAAAATAGTAATTTTCTTTTGGGGTACAACAAATAGACATTTTGGGACTGATAAGATAAGGATATCCATTGTGAATTAATTCCTTAGGAAAATTATGACCATTAGGCTCATAAATGGCATTAATTATAATCAACGGAATAAAAATGGGATTAATGGATACTGACTGCCGTTTTAAATACTAAATCCAATTAGGGAAGGTAAATAAATTATCCTAGGGTAAGAAGGATATGATTTTCCTTATTTATACTAATTAATATAGAACTTATAATTAAAAATTAGAGTTGGACTTAGTGGGTTAATAATGTAAAATATTATTAACCATAGGACCAGTGGCGATAATAGATCATGTGCGTATAGTATTTCTGTGAAGAGAAACTAAGCGGAAAGGACTTATTGACGTAGCCAACTTTATCCCAACAGGGAAAGGTACTAGAGGCTAATGGGGGTACGAACTTAATAATCTTCGCATATAGTTTGCTTCCTTGGGTCTTAAGTGGCTTGGGTCGAAGAGTCCACCTGGGAGTAGGTCTTTCAGTTCAGGGGTATTAAACGGCATGTGTGTGTATTTCCTGCCAAACCTGGAAACTTAAAATGTCATATATGGCTACCTATCCTATAGGAAGTAATAAGCGACTAAGCAGGTTATCCAATAAGGCCAGCTAGATGGTATAGCGAGCGACAAAATACCATCTCTCACCTTACATGGCGTAAGGGTATATGCGTGGATAATGGAAGCCTTAATTAGTAGGGTCCGTAGATAGTTCCCTCTAGTTTACAATAATGTGAACAAATTATCAAGAGGTACTAAGTGACAAATAGGTCCGTCTAGGGTATTAAGTGATCGGGAGAATCCACCCTCTCTATCGCTGATAGTGAGGCGTTAAATAATAAAGGGCAAGTAAATGGAAAGGTGTAGATATACATGTATAAACTCCGCATTTAAGGGTTCACTTATCAGTCTAATAATCAGTTAAATTATGGTTTAAAGGCTTACAAATATAAGAGTAAACATTCTATCTCGATATCGATATTTGGGAATACTACATTGGGAAGAATAGTAGGGTCGTGCATAAGCAACTACAAGGTTAGGCTAGAATTGCTAACCGTGGTAGGCATACATCTTGGGCTGAGCCAAATGGGATACATCTATGTATTATAATATGTGTTGTGCATTCATGTTTAGCAGAATCTTGTTGTTCTGACCCCCCTCCTTATTACAAACACCCAGGTTTTCTAGAGAAGGGTTCTCACAGGTGTTTAAGTTTGGCTTTTAGTTCTCGTTCTCTCTCATGCTCAGTATTGGCAAAGTGACTTACTTAAAAAGGTAGTTGCTAGAGTTAATACTAGTCCATCCTATTTTGTTTCCGCTATGAGTTTTTCTTATCGTACTCTTATTATGCTATGCTTATTTATTGCAGGTACCAGATGTACACGCTCCATGCTTGGATGTGTTCAAGTTTCGATTTTTGTGGAAATTTGGGCATAGAAAAGTGTAGGGTGTTACAAGTTCACTCTGGTACATTACTCTGACTCAGTTATACTTCAGTCAGTTGTACAAACTCATATATAAATTCACATTCACTCAACACACTCATCGACTCACACTCTATCTCAGCCTTATCTTTTGTCAGGTTCACATTCAGTCCAGTCACCTACATATTTGTCACAGAAACACACACAGTAAATAAGAACATAACTATTTTTATATTCTAGCAGATATAATTTTATTTTAGAAGTTATTTGACTCAGAATTTTTGGTGTGTTTCTCAATATATTTCATTACTTGATCTGATATGCATATGCATCCATTTTGTCTAGACAGCTTGACATATTCACAGTGATTCACTGTAAATACCATATGGTAGAAAGTGTCTCTTATGTCCACACACACACACACACACACACACACACACACACACACACATATATATATATATATATGTATATATATTTTTCATGTACACAATACAAGTATATAGATACATGTATGTATATACACATATATTTTTCAGGCATACAGGGCATTTAGGTCAGATTATCTTCTGTACAATATCAAATATTTCTGGCAGCATTCATATGCAATACATATATATACACACATATGTGCACATATACATATATGTATACAAAGAGAAAATAGCAACTTGCATGTACATGGACAAACTTTCAGCACAAATCAAACCAGTAAGGATCAAATGGCTACAACCTGTACAAGTCCAACCAAGAAGACAGTGGTATGCAAAATGAATGAAGCTCACACACACACACACAATGTATGCATTTACATAGAAGCATGCATTTCAGATCCATGCAATCGTTCACACATCGATTTAAAGACTGCAACAAAACAGATGGACAGAGAACTCAAGAGTCTGGCAACACAAGTGAGCACAAGTATGTTTGCAAAGCTCTCTACATGAAGCAGCGATGCAAAGTGACGCAGGCAAGTGCAAGCCCAAGAATGTTTAGAGAACTCAAAATGGTTCAACATCAAAGTAATGTGGACAGTATAGTCAAGCGAAAATGCCAAAGTGTAACAGCAAGAGTTGTAGCACCCAGAAATTTTAAACATTTTAACTAATTATATAATGAATATAATGTTATAACTTAATTAAATACTGCAAATTAAGTAAAACAGACAGTATCATTGCGTTCATCTCGAAATTTTGGTCAAGATAAACATTTGGTTTGCGTAAAACGGACACCGTATGAAGAAGTTATTAAGCCTTGACGTTTGTATGCATATGAGAAGAATATATATAGAGATATATAAAAAAAAAATCAAAAAAAATTCATAACGATAAAGCGGGAAGCTAAAACACCGAACCGACCCTTTTGACTTGCCATAGGAGGACCCTCGAGATTTCTTGTGACCCAAAAGGGTCTGTCATACTTAGTTTCCTAGAATCTCTTGATGCATCTATCGATGATCTATGGCTTGTAGCGGTAGTCCATGAGTATCCGTATATTTTTTAGGAGGTTCGGGGTTTATCTCCAAGGCGATAGATCGATTTTTGTATATATTTGGTAGACAATGCAAAGCCAGTTGCATGACCCGTGCGCCACATGGCTCCACGATAAAGGAGGAAGCTTAGCAAGCAAGCAGGAGAGCTGCTTGAGAAAGGGTTTATTAGGCGAAGCTATCTGAATGAGGTGCTCCGGTGGTATTCGCAACTAAGGCGTACAGCTTGCTTCGCATAGGTGTGAATATTCACGATGTTTTTCCTCATTTCTTATTTATCGAAGTGTCTACACGATACAGCAGAGGTAGTTGAGTCGAACATGCGTGAGAAAGTAGAGGTAGAACGAGCGACAATTAGACAAGTTCCTACCCGTATACTGGGATCAGAGGTTAAGAAACTGTGCAACATAGAGGTTAGGTTAATAAAAGTGCAATGGGGAGAAAACAGCGAGGATGCGACTTGGGAGACTGAAGACAAAGATCACGCTTCATACCCTTTCCTTTTTGGGAATGTGTTCTTAGCTTCTTTTTTTCCAAAGCTTTTATTCGCACTTGTTTCTATCATTCGTCTGTATCCTATCAATCGAATTTTCGACCTTTAGGTAGGGAAGCCATGGATGTAAACATGTGTTTGAGACATGTTTTGTTTGATGGGTGCAAGTGGATGCAAGTGTTTTCTAGTGGTTTCTTATAGATGCATATACACACACATTTTTTTTTTTGAGGAAGACGGGTGTGTAGCATGGAACTACCCAGTCGGTTACGAGTAGATGCAAATATAATAATATCTAGTTGACAGGCCCAACCAGTAGCAAGCATAAAGCAGACCAAGATGGTCTAAAGTAGTCAGCCTAAGGCATACAGATAGTATATATACATAACATGTCTATGATACCAGTAATATACATAACCAAAATGGCATAGCTACACCATATAGCGGTAATCGATAAACAGCCAAAATAAACTGCTAGATACTCCCCATCAGAAAGGGAACAAGGAGCTGCTACCCCGAGTTCCTGGCGAATGCAGCCTTGGCAGAGAGAGCCTGAAGCGAGCATGCCTGGCCGTGCCTGTCCAGAGTTCGAAGAGATGAAAAATGTGGTAACAAGTTCCCGTCATTAGCTTTTTAGGCTTGCCGAAGACGCAAGCGTTGCGCTCTAACCGGACACACCAAGAGAAGATTTCCACAAGAGAATTTAGAGATGGATTGGGGGGGATTGCTGCCAGTAATCAAAGAAGGAGTGAATTGAGGGGATGAAACCAAGGACGAAAACGGATGTGTGTGCATTTTGATTTTCTTTTAATGGATGAAAACGGATGTATTATCAAGTGAATGTTGCATTTGGTTGAATGATTGTGCACATATATAGAACTTACATGTTATATTAGGATTATTTGCATACATGTTGGATCATGGCACTACCATACATTGCATTAAGGAGGTCAATTGAATTAGTAGACCGCCTGATCTTTGCTTTAGTATTGGGACATATACACACACCTTTGCATTTGTTCATATAAGAATTAGAAATCTTTTAAGGACAATGGATGCCAGTGATTGGTGGATGAGTAGATGGATGTGGATGGTAGGATATACATTCTTCTTAACTTGGAGATTTCGGGGACGGAATCCTTTGAGTAGGGGAGAATGTAACACCCCAAAAATTTTAGACATTTTAACTACATTATATAATGAATATAATGTGATAACTTAATTAAATACTGCGAATTAAGTAAAACAGACTGTATCATTGCGTTTGTCTCGAAATTTTGGTTAAGTGTAATAACCCGGAAATCTGGGCCAGTTTAAAAATTTTATTTTGGCAATTTTAGCGAATTTTGATTATTTAAAATGAATTATTTTAAATAATATCGACGAGAAATTTATTTTGAATGGAATTCGAACGAATATATTTATATAGATTGTCGTTAGAATATAAATATTTATTTATATTTATAAAAGGAATTGAAAATGGCGCGGTAGTTCGATAATTCGATTTCAAACTTCAATTGAATGTACTGAAAGCAAAACAATCCGGATTTTAGTGAAACCAAAAATATTGGGATATAATCGAGAATATCTTTCCAACGAATCTGAGAAATCAAAATTTCATAGCGGGAATCAAAAGATATGTCCAGTTGAAAATTCTGAATAATCGCTATGGAATTCAGGCCCTTAAAAATGACCATTTTGCAAACGACCTCGGTTTTCGACGAAACCACTTTTGTTGGATCCGTGATGTCAAGTTATTGCTAGGTTTCAAATTTCATAATTTTTCGAATCAATATGTGAGTGTGGCAAAGGAAAACGCGTTTGACCAGTTTCAGCTGATTTTAATCGACTGGAAAATGGCCATTTTTCAAACGGTCTCAGAATTTGATGAAACTAGTTCTATTAGGACCGTATCGTCAATACGAAGCTAGAAAATATTTTTCTGGAATTTTTCGAGTTAGTATGTGACCCCGGCAAATTGAAATGCGCATTCAAATTCAATATATAGAGTTATATGTTGATTTTGATGAAAACTGATCGAAACGATCGAATCAGCTTGTGATACATATCCCATTGTGTTCGGAATAGGGGTAATTAGCTAGGGACGACAGGCGGTGGGTCTCGTTTCGAGTTCAAAATAAAAAGTTACTTTTTGGTAAAAATAAAATAATTAAATATTAAAATATATATATCCTTTACCCCCCTCTTTCCCCCTTCTCTCTCCTCATTTCTGATCTGAAAAAAAAGGAACAGGATCGATCCACGCCACCCTCCCACCGCCGCCCTCCACCGCGGTCTGTCACCGCTCCGACACCGCACGCTTCCCCCCTCCTTCAACGATGGCGCTACCTGACCTCGGCCCCCCTCAGTATCGCGATACCCCAAATCGACGGAGTACCGTCACTTCCTCCCCCTCCAAGTCAGGACGTCGTCCACGCCTGGCACCCAGCGCCGCTGCAGGCACCGCCGGCCAACCCCACAACCCCTCCACTTCCAGACGCGCAGAAAACCCCTTTCTCCCACTGCTCCGGCCAATGTGACGTCCTCCGATCAGCAGTCGATGGCCCAGCTTACAATGGAGACGAGCGATGGTTGAAATGGAACGACAGTTCCAAGCAAGGAGAGAAGAACAGTGAGTTTCTTTTTGCTCAATCAATTTAATTTACAAATGAAAAGTAAGTTTTATTTTATTTTATTTATATTTCTTTGATTAAGAATTAGAAGGTGATTAAATTAGGAAAGATTAATTTTTATAACGTAAAAAGGTTCAATTTTTACATGAGAAATCCTTGAATAAAAATGCTATTTCTATATTAATAGCTTTGCAATGAAAATTTGATTTTTATTTATATAGAAGTAAAATAATTAAATTTTTATAGAGTAAAAAATGTTGAGTTTTTTTTAGTAAAAGGATTGAACTTTAATAACGAAAAGAATGTATTTTTATGTAAGAATAATGTTATATTTTTATAATAAGAAGGTTCGATTTTTGAAAACGTAAGGATTTGATTTTTTTTAAATAAAAATATGATTTTTATAGGATATAGAAGTAAAAATTTGATCTTTATAGTTTGAATAGCAAAGAAAAAATTCGATTTTTATAGATTGAATAGCAAAGAAAAAATTCGATTTTTATATATTGAATAGCAAAGTAAAAATTTGATTTTTATATATTGAATAGCGAAGTAAAAATTCAATTTTTATATATGTAGTGAATACGGATGACGAAAGTGATGAAAGAAGAAACGGCGGAGATTTTCCACATATGAAGAGTCGAGGCGTTTGGATTAGCTAGTCGGTGAGAACTTCTCACCTTTTAATTTTGTTTTCTAGTTAATAATATACACTAGGATGCAGACGGTGTTCAGTAGCTCCCGACACCCGTCGTCCACAGACCATGGACGGCTTGTATGCTTGTTTGTTTGATTTTGATGTGTAGTTGATTGTGTGATGTGATGTGAAATGAAATGAAACATTTATATAGTTGAAATAAAATATTTTATAGTGGAAAATATTTTATAGTTAAAAATAGAATTTTTAACGCTTATACGAAGTGAAATAAAAATAAACAAATCGGACGATTTGTTTATATACGCACATTTGACTGATATTGATTGGGACGATAAATTTTACACATCGCCCAACTGCACAAATAAAATCTATGTTTGATTGTTTGAAACCCCACACGGGTATTGGGATGATATTTGACGTACACTAATCCCGATTGTTTAGTTGTATGTCGATCGATTGATTGACAGACTGTTATAAGCGTTAAATATTTATATTCGATGTTTATACAGTGTAGAGTGCACTTTGGATGATGGTTGATTATTCATCGTTGTTATTGTATACATGTGTTGTAGGAAATCCATATAATTAACATTATATGGTAATTGATTGGGCTTCATTCAATATCTGAAATAGAAATATTTGAATAGAAATATTTGAAATAGAAATATTTGAATAGAAATATTTGAAAAAGAAATATTTGGAATAGAATATTTGAAAATGGAAATATATGAAGCCGTGTTGATTAGATGACGCCATTTTGACGTGAACGATATTTATATCGATTTTATTCATTTTATAGTGAATATCGATTTTATTCATTTTATAATGAATATCGAAAGTGATTTCAAAATCTGATATTTTGAAAAGAATTGAAATTCAAACTGAATTTGAATTGAATTGAATAGAAAACGAATTCGCATTGAATTGAATAGAAAACGAATTCGAATTGAATTGAATAGAAAACGAATTTGAATTGAATAGAAAACAAATTCGAATTGAATTGAATAGAAAACGAATTTTAATTGAATAGAAAACGAATTCGAAGTGAATTGAAATGAAAACGAATTTGAATTGAATCAAATAGAAAACAAATCTGAATTGGATTGAATTCAATTGAAAACGAATTGAAATAGAATTGAAATCGATTTGAATTGAAATCAAATAGAAGTGAATGTAAAAAGAATTTATAAGGGAAAATTCAATTTTGATTTGAATTTGAAATAAAGGTTGAAATTGTTTTTGAAACAAATTTGAAATGATTTATAAAATTCGTTTTAAAAAGGAAATCGACGAAATATATATAATATATATATTATATATATAATGGCCTGAATAGAACGCGCCGCGCCGCGGCAGTTCGTGAATTTCGACCATTGACTTCGAACGGACATTGCGTGAGATCCGACCGTCAGATTCTCCTAAAACTGGAACCGTTGGGTTCGTATCGAAAATAGCTTTCTAACGAATATTAGAAATTTGAAATCTAACGGTTGGATTTGGAATTATGTTCAAATCAAATTTGGAAAAGGTCGTTGTAAGTGCAGTTCGATGGCCGTTGATGGGAATCGACTGTACAGGCCTTGATAAAATTATTAAAAATAGTAATAATTTGTGTAAAATCATAAGAAATGATTTGGGAAGAATTGGGATGAAAAACTCTATATTTGAAAGGATAAAAATAGATTTTTATCGAAATGAACTAGTTTTGAACTAGAATAATAATTTATTTTTTTATATAAATAAAGTGAATTTGAAATGGTTTTGAAAATAACCAGGATTTCCAATATATAGATTGGAAATGGATTTGAATCGAAATTGTCTTCGGAATATTTCGATGTGGGATTTTGGGATTATACAGGTATTGTTAGGGGAAATTTGAAAAATATATTTATATCGTTATTTCCAATATGATATTTGTTGGTCGTAGAATTTGATATTGAATATAAGCTGATATATTTTCTATTCATAGCCTTGTATTTAATATCAAATGGGATTTTGGGTTTGTCGTGAATGGCGTCTTCATTAACGCTGTTCTTAAACCCAGTTGAGGAAAATATTAAATCTTTTTATTTAGATTTAATGAAGTGCACCAATTAAATAATATTTAATTGGAATTGAATTGGTATTGATTTTTGGGTTTATCGTGAACAGTGTTTTAAATAACACTTGTTCTTTAACCCCGATAATTAATAGAATGTGATTTTGGGTTGTCGTGAACGGTATCTTCAATAATACTGTTCTTAGATCCAAAGGAGTTAAGAAAATCAAAAACTAACTGGAGATTAGTTAAGTTGAATGGTTTCTGGGGTATTGATCTGATGTTGGTTTCGGCCTTCGGGGTTAATACTTAGGGAATTGCTCACTTGCTAATTTATGGTTAAGGTCTGATTGAAATGTAATTTGATTTTGGGTTTATAGCGAACCGTGTTTTAAATGACACTGATTCTTTAACCCAGTTAAAGATTAAAACTAAGTGGAGTTTTAATGAATCTTTAATTAGATTGAAAAGATCGAGAATGGAGTATCACCAGTTTTGCTCCGGGCGATAGTTAAATCTTCAATTAGATTTGAACGTGAAATGGTAATTGAATTTACCGATAACACCGTGGTATTAGATATGGAGTATTACCAGTTTTGCTTCATGGGATGAATAGGTTGGGATTGGGAAATAAAATAAATAATTACTTCGGTGTGGTTCGCTAATCCCGACTAATTTGGAAAACCATAATTGGGTTTGAAATGATATCCAAAGGAAGATTAAAGAATAAATTTTAAAGAATTTATCTTTGATAAAATTAATGGGAACCTTTCCCTAAGAACGTGAAATTTAGAAACTAACTATAGGTTAGCTAAGAAGAATGGTTTCCTGGGTATTGATCTGATGTTGGTTTCGGCCTTCGGGTTTAATATTTGGGGAATTGTTCCCTTGCTAATTTACGGTTAGTGACTGATGAATTGGAATGAGGCATATGTTGTGATTGTGTAACATTTGTTTACAATATACGCGGGTTGTTCGGAAAGGCCGGGTTTATACCCATTCTGAATAACCGATTCGACGATAAGTCGAAGATGATGACGGTGGTCGAAGACCGGAAGTCTTCACATCGTTTGGGTGATTACTGATGATCTTGATTGGGATGTACACCTAAGATGAGGGAATCAGTTGGTGGTCGTCCAGACGTACTTGGAGATCGGCGGATATGCGAGGAAAGTGCCTCCGGTTTCGTTCAGACCTAGAACGGACTTGTAAATGGATGGTGTGTCTGACATTGTATTCCTTTATATTGTATTCGTTGATCTCTCCTAAATATATATTTGTTTGGCGGCGGGGAATTTATTCTCTGGCTTAACGCCCTTCTCTAAGACATACGAGCTCAGAGGTTATATATTGGCAGAAATCAGTGGTACGATATGGATTGATAGTGTGGCATGCTGAGATGCAGTGATCCAGACTTTTGTTCAAAAGAAAAGTTTGGTGGATGATGATCAAAGCGCAGCTTTGATATAGCATGGCTTTGTGTATAGCATTGATTCGCGAGCCTCACACCTCGGTATGGTGGTAAACTGATGGTTTGATCAGTATGCTTTTTAGTGGATGGGCACCTTAGTGGTGTCGTGGATTCGGTCGACCGAGATGAGCTTAGTGCTCAGGGATATATAGAGTAAGCGGTGTTTTCTCTCGCTGGGACGTAAGCCACGGTGATACTCTGGTCCCAAAAGTGCGGATGTGCAGACGGTGTTTTCTCTTGTTGGGACGTAAGCCGTGGGGAATTGCATTACGCGATCGATCTTTCGAATCAGGAGCCACCATAACGGAAATCCAATTTCCAATACGCAATATTGCGGTTTTAATTGTAGAACTAGTATGGCGACATGATATATGGTACTCATGCTGTCTATGATTGATACTTATGATTTGAAGTTGTTTTACACGCTATGCACTTATATTAGTATCAAATGATTTGTTTTAAACGTATCAAGCATTCTTGGCTATTATAAGGTAAAAACCCTATCCTCCGGCTTGCGTTGCATTGTGTGATGGGACCTGGGTCTTATAATAGCTTCATTTTTCTTTATTTAGCATTGCGCTGTTGTTTTATGCACTGGTATTCTTGGGAGGAAACCCGTTCTGTGTTTTATGGCGTGGTCCCTTGATTTACCTTACTTTGAAAATAAAGATAAATAACTGTTTTAGTTCTCACACCAGTCACATGACTGACCTGGAGTTTATTGTTTTAACCTAAACTCTGGGTGCCCTTATTTTGACACGGGCAGCTAGTAGTTTTGGTTTTGCAGATTTATATTCGCAAGATCCTGGTTTACAGCTGGAATGATATCTGGAAAGCTTTGTATCCGTATACCTCTTCTAGTTGTGTATTGTATTATTTTCCGCTGCGATGTATTTAAATGTAATTTAAATCTCTGATATTTCTGTGTAATATTTATTTATGCTCTGTATATTCTTGTATTCTGATGGAATTGTTGTAAGATACAATGAAATGTCCTTCCGTCTGCGTTCTGATTTGTCTTGTCCTCACAATAATTCGTTCTTTCTCATCTCTTCGGAGACCGGGGAAGTTCGGGTCGCTTCATTTGGTATCAGAGCTTTGGTTTACAAAGCTCAGAGAACAAGACACATTAGAACCATACGAAAGAATTAATCAGATATTGGATTAGTAATATCCAATGGAATGACTCGTTAGAGATGGGATCAGTAGTATCTTAGAACGAGTGTGAAGTGTATATTTTTGAAAATGAAAACAAATTTTGTTTTGAAAATTTAAATCAACTATTAGTATTTGATTAGTTATTATGTTTGAATTTGGACAGTCTAGTATATATAGACTTTGCGTATACGTCTGATCCACGTGTATTTGAAGTTTTAATATACTGGATAGATATAGAAACACACTCTAGTCGCCCGGAGACGATTCTGATGATAGTCTAGACATCATCAGAATTGGTATTCGAGTTTCGAAAGGGAGATTTCTATATATTTCCTTTAGACTGGTGTGAGAACCAAAATTAGATAGGGCTAGTTGTTGTGATTTTGCATCAAAAATCTGATTTTTTGATTATATATCAAAGTTATGAATTTGAAAAGCTAATCAACTAATTGATTGATGGTTGTGTTGTTTGTCTATTTGTTTGAAATTTTGAACCATTTAGACAAATTGAATCAAATAGTGAATTGTAGTGAAAATTTGTCGCATTTCTTGTATATACTTGTACTTACATTGAACAGGTCATAGCAAGGAGGCTAGAGCAGAGAAATAAAATTGTTTGCCCGACAAATAGGTACATGTTTATCTTAATTTACTGTTTTGTTTGGGTGATGATGATTTTATGAGCCGATTGGTTAGCCGCTTGGCTTTTTCTTTCTTTTTGAGATCAGAAGGCCTGTATGGCAATTTCGGGATTTTCTCGTGCTCCCGGTGCAGGGGAGGTTATGGCGAAATTTTTCGAAAATTTAGGGTGTTAGCCAAATTTTTGAAAATTTTGAAAAGTTCTTAGAAACTGAAAAGTTAAAGAACTTAAGCCGTAGTGAAAACACTGGAAGTAGAGTTGGTTAATCAAACCACTTTCGACTTTTTTCCTTTTCGGGGACGAAAAGTTTTAAGTGGGGGAGATTTTAATAACCCGGAAATCTGGGCCAGTTTAAAATTTTTATTTTGGCAATTTTAGCGAATTTTGATTATTTAAAATGAATTATTTTAAATAATATCGACGAGAAATTTATTTTGAATGGAATTCGAACGACTATATTTATATAGATTGTCGTTAGAATATAAATATTTATTTATATTTATAAATGGAATTGAAAATGGCGCGGTAGTTCAATAATTCGATTTCAAACTTCAATTGAATGTACCGGGAGCAAAACAATCCGGATTTTAGTGAAACCAAAAATATTGGGATTTATCGAGAATATCTTTCCAACGAATTCGAGAAATCAAAATTTCATAGCGGGAATCAAAAGATATGTCCAGTTGAAAATTCTGAATAGTCGCTATGGAATTCAGGCCCTTAAAAATGACCATTTTGCAAATGACCTCGGTTTTCGACGAAACCACTTTTGTTGGATCCGTGATGTCAAGTTATTCCTAGGTTTCAAATTTCATAATTTTTTGAATCAATATGTGAGTGTGGCAAAGGAAAACGCGTTTGACCAGTTTCAGTTGATTTTAATCGAGTGTAAAATGGCCATTTTTCAAACGGTCTCAGAATTTGACGAAACTAGTTCTATTAGGACCGTATCGTCAATACGAAGCTAGAAAATATTTTTCTGGAATTTTTCGAGTTAGTATGTGACCCCGGTAAATTGAAATGCGCATTCGAAATCAATATATTGAGTTATATGCTGATTTTGACGAAAACTGATCAAAACGATCGAATCATCTAGTGATACATATCCCATTGTGTTCGGAATAGGGGTAATTAGCTAGGGACGACAGGCGGTGGGTCTCGTTTCGAGTTCGAAATAAAAAGTTACTTTTTGGTAAAAATAAAATAATTAAATATTAAAATATATATATATCCCTTACCCCCTTCTTTCCCCCTTCTCTCTCCTCATTTCAGATCTGAAATTAAAAAAAAGGGAAACAGGATCGATCCACGCCACCCTCCCACCGCCGCCCTCCACCGCGGTCTGTCACCGCTCCGACACTGCACGCTCCCCCCCTCCCTCGACGATGGCGCTACCTGACCTCGGCCCCCCTCAGTATCGCGATACCCCAAATCGACAGAGTACCGTCGCTTCCTCCCCCTCCAAGTCAGGACGTCGTCCACGCCTGGCACCCAGCGCCGCTGCGCGCACCCCCAGCCAACCCCACAACCCCTCCACTTCCAGACGCGCAGAAAACCCCTTTCTCCCACTGCTCCGGCCAATGTGACGTCCTCCGATCAGCAAACGATGGCCCAGCTTACAATGGAGACGAGCGATGGTTGAAATGGAACGACAGTTCCAAGCAAGGAGAGAAGAACAGTGAGTTTCTTTTTGCTCAATCAATTTAATTTACAAATGAAAAGTAAGTTTTATTTTATTTTATTTATATTTCTTTGATTAAGAATTGGAAGGTGATTAAATTAGGAAAGTTTAGTTTTTATAACGTAAAAAGGTTCGATTTTTACATGAGAAATCCTTGAATAAAAATGCTATTTCTATATTAATAGCTTTGCAATGAAAATTTGATTTTTATTTATATAGAAGTAAAATAATTAAATTTTTATAGAGTAGAAAATGTTGAGTTTTTTTTAGTAAAAGGATTGAACTTTAATAACGAAAAGAATGTATTTTTATGTAAGAAAAATGTTATATTTTTATAATAAGAAGGTTCGATTTTTGAAAACATAAGGATTTGATTTTGTTTAAATAAAAATATGATTTTTATAGGATATAGAAGTAAAAATTCGATTTTTATAGATTGAATAACAAAGAAAAAATTCGATTTTTATAGATTGAACAGCAAAGAAAAAATTCGATTTTTATATATTGAATAGCGAAGTAAAAATTCGATTTTTATATATTGAATAGCGAAGTAAAAATTCGATTTTTATATATGTAGTGAATACGGATGACGAAAGTGATGAAAGAAGAAACGACAGAGATTTTCCACATATGAAGAGTCGAGGCGTTTGGATTAGCTAGACGGTGAGAACTTCTCACCTTTTAATTTTGTTTTCTAGTTAATAATATATACTAGGATGCAGACAGTGTTTAGTAGCCCCCGACACCCGTTGTCCACAGACCATGGACGGCTTGTATGCTTGTTTGTTTGATTTTGATGTGTAGTTGATTGTGTGATGTGATGTGAAATGAAATGAAACATTTATATAGTTGAAATAAAATATTTTATAGTGGAAAATATTTTATAGTTAAAAATAGAATTTTTAACGCGTATACGAAGTGAAATAAAAATAAACAAATCGGACGATTTGTTTATATACACACATTTGACTGATATTGATTGGGACGATAAATTTTACACATCGCCCAACTGCACAAATAAAATCTGTGTTCGATTGTTTGAAACCCCACACGGGTATTGGGATGATATTTGACGTACACTAATCCCGATTGTTTAGTTGTATGTCGATCGATTGATTGACAGACTGTTATAAGCGTTAAATATTTATATTCGATGCTTATACAGTGTAGAGTGCACTTTGGATGATGGTTGATTATTCATCGTTGTTATTGTATACATGTGTTGTAGAAAATCCATATAATTAACATTATATGGTAATTGATTGGGCTTCATTCAATATCTGAAATAGAAATATTTGAATAGAAATATTTGAAATAGAAATATTTGAATAGAAATATTTGAAAAAGAAATATTTGAAATAGAATATTTGAAAATGGAAATATATGAAGCCGTGTTGATTAGATTGACGCCATTTTGACGTGAACGATATTTATATCGATTTTATTCATTTTATAGTGAATATCGATTTTATTCATTTTATAATGAATATCGAAAGTGATTTCAAAATCTGATATTTTGAAAAGAATTGAAATTCAAACTGAATTTGAATTGAATAGAAAACGAATTCGAATTGAATTGAATAGAAAACGAATTCGAATTGAATTGAATAGAAAATGAATTTGAATTGAATAGAAAACGAATTCGAATTGAATTGAATAGAAAACGAATTTGAATTGAATAGAAAACGAATTCGAATTGAATTGAATTGAAAACGAATTTGAATTGAATCGAATAGAAAACAAATCTGAATTGAATTGAATTCAATTGAAAACGAATTGAAATCGATTTGAATTGAAATCAAATAGAAGTGAATGTAAAAAGAATTTATAAGGGAAAATTCAATTTTGATTTGAATTTGAAATAAAGGTTGAAATTGCTTTTGAAAAAATTTTGAAATGATTTATAAAATTCGTTTTAAAAAGGAAATTGACGAAATATATATAATATATATATACTATATATATAATGGCCTGAATAGAACGCGCCGCGCCGCGGCAGTTCGTGAATTTCGACCATTGACTTCGAACGGACATTGCGCGAGATCCGACCGTCGGATTCTCCTAAAACCGGAACCGTTGGGTTCGTTTCGAAAATAGCTTTCTGACGAATATTAGAAATTTGAAATCTAACGGTTGGATTTGGAATTATGTCCAAATCAAATTTAGAAAAGGTCGTTGTAAGTGCAGTTCGATGGCCGTTGATGGAAATCGACTGTACAGGCCTTGATAAAATTATTAAAAATAGTAATAATTTGTGTAAAATCATAAGAAATGATTTGGGAAGAATTGGGATGAAAAACTCCATATTTGAAAGGATAAAAATAGATTTTTATCGAAATGAACTAGTTTTAAACTAGAATAATAATTTATTTTTTTAAGTAAATAAAGTGAATTTGAAATGGTTTTGAAAATAACCAGGATTTCCAATATATAGATTGGAAATGGATTTGAATCGAAATTGTCTTCGGAATATTTCGATGTGGGATTTGGGATTATACAGGTATTGTTAGGGGAAATTTGAAAGATATATTTATATCGTTATTTCCAATACGATATTTGTTGGTCGTAGAATTTGATATTGAATATAAGCCGATATATTTTCAATTCATAGCCTTGTATTTAATATCAAATGGGATTTTGGGTTTGTCGTGAATGGCGTCTTCATTAACGCTGTTCTTAAACCCAGTTGAGGAAAAGATTAAATCTTTTTATTTAGATTTAATGAAGTGCACCAATTAAATAATATTTAATTGGAATTGAATTGGTATTGATTTTTGGGTTTATCGTGAACAGTGTTTTAAATAACACTTGTTCTTTAACCCGATAATTAATAGAATGTGATTTTGGGTTGTCGTGAACGGTATCTTCAATAATACTGTTCTTAGATCCAAAGGAGTTAAGAAAATCAAAAACTAACTGGAGATTAGTTAAGTTTAATGGTTTCTGGGGTATTGATCTGATGTTGGTTTCGGCCTTCGGGGTTAATACTTAGGGAATTGCTCACTTGCTAATTTATGGTTAGGGTTTGATTGAAATGTAATGTGATTTTGGGTTTATAGCGAACCGTGTTTTAAATGACACTGATTCTTTAACCTAGTTAAAGATTAAAACTAAGTGGAGTTTTAATGAATCTTTAATTAGATTGAAAAGATCGAGAATGGAGTATCAACAGTTTTGCTCCGGGCGATAGTTAAATCTTCAAATAGATTTGAACGTGAAATGGTAATTGAATTTACCGATAACACCGTGGTATTAGATATGGAGTATTACCAGTTTTGCTTCATGGGATGAATAGGTTGGGATTGGGAAATAAAATAAATAATTACTTCGGTGTGGTTCGCTAATCCCGACTAGTTTTGAAAACCATAATTTGGTTTGAAATGATATCCAAAGGAAGATTAAAGAATAAATTTAATAGAATTTATCTTTGATAAAATTAATGGGAACCTTTCCCTAAGAACGTGAAATTTAGAAACTAACTATAGGTTAGCTAAGAAGAATGGTTTCCTGGGTATTGATCTGATGTTGGTTTCGGCCTTCGGGGTTAATATTTGGGGAATTGTTCCGTTGCTAATTTACGGTTAGTGACTGATGAATTGGAATGAGGTGTATGTTGTGATTGTGTAACATTTGTTTACTGTATACGCGGGTTGTTCGGAAAGGCCGGGTTTATACCCATTCTGAATAACCGATTCGACGATAAGTCGAAGATGATGACGGTGGTCGAAGACCGGAAGTCTTCACATCGTTTGGGTGATTACTGATGATCTTGATTGGGCTGTACACCCAAGATGAGGGAATCAGTTGGTGGTCGTCCAGACGTACTTGGAGATCGACGGATATGTGAGGAAAGTGCCTCCGGTTTCGTTTAGACCTAGAACGGACTTGTAAATGGATTGTGTGTCTGACATTGTATTCCTTTATATTGTATTCGTTGATCTCTACTAAATATATATTTGTTTGGCGGCGGGGAATTTATTCTCTTGCTTAGCGCCCTTCTCTGAGACATACGAGCTCAGAGGTTATATATTGGCAGAAATCAGTGGTACGATATGGATTGATAGTGTGGCATGCTGAGATGCAGTGATCCAGACTTTTGTTGAAAAGCAAAGTTTGGTGGATGATGATCAAAGCGCAGCTTTGATATAGCATGGCTTTGTGTATAGCGTTGATTCGCGAGCCTCACACCTCGGTATGGTGGTAAACTGATGGTTTGATCAGTATGCTTTTTAGTGGATGGGCACCTTAGTGGTGTCGTGGATTCGGTCGACCGAGATGAGCTTATTGCTCAGGGATATATAGAGTAAGTGGTGTTTTCTCTCGCTGGGACGTAAGCCGCGGTGATACTCTGGTCCCAAAAGTGCGGATGTGCAGACGATGTTTTCCCTTGTTGGGACGTAAGCCGTGGGGAATTGCATTACCCGATCGATCTTTCGAATCAGGAGCCACCATGATGGAAATCCAATTTCCAATACGCAATATTGCGGTTTTAATTGTAGAACTAGTATGGCGACATGATATATGGTACTCATGTCGTCTATGATTGATACTTATGATTTGAAGTTGTTTTACATGCTATGCACTTATAGTAGTATCAAATGATTTGTTTTAAACGTATCAAGCATTCTTGGCTATTATAAGGTAAAAACCCTATCCTCCGGCTTGCGTTGCATTGTGTGATGGGACCTGGGTCTTATAATAGCTTCATTTTTCTTTATTTAGCATTGCGTTGTTGTTTTATGCACTGGTATTCTTGGGAGGAAACCCGTTCCGTGTTATACGGCGTGGTCCCTTGATTTACCTTACTTTGAAAATAAAGATAAATAACTGTTTTAGTTCTCACACCAGTCACATGACTGACCTGAAGTTTATTGTTTTAACCTAAACTCTGGGTGCCCTTATTTTGACACGGGCAGCTAGTAGTTTTGGTTTTGCAGATTTATATTCACAGGATCCTGGTTTACAGCTGGAATGATATCCGTAAAGCTTTGTATCCGTATATCTCTTCTAGTTGTGTATTGTATTATTTTCCGCTGCGATGTATTTAAATGTAATTTAAATCTCTGATATTTCTGTGTAATATTTATTTATGCTCTGTATATTCTTGTATTCTGATGGAATTGTTGTAAGATACAATGAAATGTTCTTCCGTCTGCGTTCTGATTTGTCTTGTCCTCACAATAATTCGTTCTTTCTCATCTCTTCGGAGGCCGGGGAAGTTCGGGTCGCTTCTTTAAGATAGACATTTGGTTTGCATAAAACGGACACCGTATTAAGAAGTTATTAAGCCTTGAAGTTTGTATGTATATGAGACATATATATAAAAATTAAACAAATAAATATCGAAAAAAAAATTCATAACGACAAAGCAGGAAGCCAAAACGCCGAACCGACCCTTTTGGGGTGTCGACCCAACGGGTCGACACCGAGGTTGACTCAGGGAGTGTGGGTCGAATTGGCTGAATGTTTCTAGATGCACTCAGTGTCCAGATTCAGGGTGCAGTAGCTACATAAAGGACTCTAAAGCTAGGTTTTATTCGTTGGAAAAATAATGGTGACAGCGAGGCTCTGCTGCAACTTCAATTAAATCGCCTATTTTTCTCCAAAATCAAGTTTTAAAAAAAGATTCAAGCGTTTTAACTATAGATCTAAGATTCAACAGCAACAATTTCTTTTCTATCTTTTAAAATCCAAACATGGTGAGTTAGTTACTTTTAGATTTAAATGATTAAAAGTAATCGCGATATGATTGTGATTTGGATATATGCCTATGATTGAATCATATTGGATCTATCATAATTTGTGAATTTATAATATTCTATGACTTGGATCTAAATCTTCATCATATCCGATCTGTTGGGACTTTTGAATCTATGACATAACTATGATGTGGATCTTAAATATTATCATGCTAGATCTTTTTAGATCTAATTCGCTTGTGGTTAATTTGTCATGCCACAATTGTGGATCTTAAATTATTGTCATGCTAGATTTACCTATTTAGATCTAATTCACTTGTGGTTAATTTATCATGTCATTCTAGATCTATCTTTTTAGATCTAATCTGCTTGTGGTTAATTTGCCATGTCACAATTGCGGATCTTAAATTATTATCATGCTAGATCTACCGTTTTAGATCTAATTCACTTGTGGTTAATTTACCATGTCATGCTAGATCTACCTTTTTAGATCTAATTCGCTTGCGGTTAATTTGTCATGTCACAATTGTGGATCTTAAATTATTACCATGTCAGATCTACCTTTTTAGGTCTAATTCGCTTGTGGTTAATTTATCATGTCATGTTAGATCTACCTTTTTAGATCTAATTCGCTTGTGGTTAATTTATCATTCATACTAGATCTACCTTTATGAATCTAATTCGCTTGTGGTAAACTTATCATGTCATATTCGATCTTTTTAGATCTAATTCGCTTATGGTTAATTTGTCATGTCACAATTTTGGATCTTAAATTATTATCATTCTAGATCTAACTTTATAGATACACATCGCTTGTGGTTAATTTATCATACCACATCTACTTATGGATCTAATTCTGGTTAGATCATTTGGTACTTATCATGTTGTGGCTAATTTAGATCTGTCATTAATTGGACATATGAATCCTTATTTATTCGTGCCTATTATGACATCCTTAGTATGTTAGATCTAGTTTCATTATCACATGCTCATTAGATCTATTTTTATATGTCCACCTTATCACTATGCCAATTACATGTTTATGTCACTTTTTTTCAAATAATCACTATTGTCATCTTTCCCTTTTATTGTTTATGGCTAGGCTACTTTCTAGCCTAGACATGATGCCAAATATATGCGAATGCGTTAGTTAGGAAACGATGGAAAACATTAGAATTGGCATAACTTGAATGACAAATATGAGTTTGGACATATAATCCATTATGAATATAACTAGGTAAATGGGCATGAACACCTATAAAGACATAGGTATAATTAATTGGTTAATAATTAAAGTGTCTAGGGTTATAGTAACTAGAAAACTGTAATGGCACTTAGGACACGAGGTTAGATTGCATTTGTGGTGGAACTCTGCCCGAACTCGACCGGCATATCCAACAACCTCAAATGTTGAGTCTAATGTGAGGGGTCTAAGTGCACAAATACGAGACGGACTAAGACATGAGGTTAGGCCCAACTTGTGGAAGAAGTCTACCCGGACCCGACCGACATATTTAACATCCACAAGTTGTAGGCATAATGTGGGAGGTCTAGCCCATTATAACCATAAACGGACTTGGTAACGAATTGGAATAATTAACCTAGATGAATCCACAGGGATTGTAAGAACATGTTAACTTAAATAGTGGTTAAGTAAACTTGGTTGGAACAGTGGGTGGGTTAAGTAAATCTTGTGGCAGTGGGTAATATATATATAGGCCCACAAACTTAACCAATTTTATACTTTGGTGTTATGCAACTTTGTTAAGTAAACTTGCTTAGATCAGTGAGGGTTAAGTAGATCTTGTGGTGATGGGGTAATATTTACATATATAGGCCCGACAGCTTAACCTATTTTACATGTTGGACTGTTAGGCATAACTAGTTGAAATCCTAGTAGTGGGGATGCAAGCTTAGGGGCAGCTCGTATCATCTTGTGTATAGGACCCGTTTCAGTCAGTAACCCATCTAGGTATCAAATGACTACTCCGAACTAGGTCGGATTAGGGGCATGCTTACTGGGCTGATTGTAAGAGATCCAAAACGAAGGTGCGGTGTCAACAGCGTAGGAAACCAATGGAGTCATGTGCGTGCATGGGTCCGGCTTGCCATGGGAATTAAGAAGTTATGACATCAGAAGATATGGTTGTTCACATCTTGAAAATGAAGGGTTGCCACTTTAGGAAGTGGTACATCCTACTGTGGGGCCAGCACAGGGTATCGACGGAGTAGGGAGCCGATCGATTAGGGTAGTAGTTAGGCTACATCTAAACTCTGGTAAGTTTAGGAGTCCG
Source organism: Allium sativum (assembly GCA_030737875.1). Classification (NCBI taxonomy): domain Eukaryota; kingdom Viridiplantae; phylum Streptophyta; class Magnoliopsida; order Asparagales; family Amaryllidaceae; genus Allium; species Allium sativum. The sequence continues at coordinate 653,855,733 of CM060919.1, read as the reverse complement.
TTATTGGAGCTGCCTGTGGATTGTATGGGGTTAAAACCTCTCACCAGAAGTATGCCTAAGTCTACCATTTCATACATGTTGGGGATTATCTCATTCTGAATATACTAGTAGTAGTGTAGAGTAATCATTAAGGAAGCGTGTACACCCTATCCTGTTTACCTAGTCATACCTGCCTTTTTTGTAGTTATCTCTCTTATCCACCTTATATGTTTGCCATGCTACATTTATTTATTTACTTGCTAAAAGTAATATGTCTGACCATTTTTGTTTCCTCTTCTTTCTTTCGTTCCCCCCACCCCCTAGTTTCTCAGGGCGGGAATACTCAGGCTTGACCGTGATTCTGCTTACTTTTGTTGGAGCTGCTTTGACGTATGGTTGAAGCTTTTATCCTTGCTACTATGGCTATGGTTTATTTGGGGAATTATGCCTTTTATGTACTCTGATATTTTAAAGTACAAGACAGTAGTTTTTATGATGTAATGATTTATGTGTATTTCAGACATGTGCTGTATTATAAATAAAGTTTTAAATTCCGTTGCTTTTATATATGTCTTGTAATATTTCTGTTTTTGTTTACCTATAACGCTTCACGAAACTTAATGCATTCCCTTAGTGAGTGACATTAACGGATGTGGAGTGTCACACTTGGTACCAGAGCTGAAGGTTACCAGATTAGATAAAAGTTTTTGGAAACTATTTTCAAAAAGGTTTTAGAAGAAAGCATTTTCAAAAGAAAACACTGTTTCTAAAAATATATTCCCCAAAGCCATAGGAAATATCTCTCGATTCTCCGCTTGATTCCTTTTTGTTTTTGTTTGGGGAACCAATCCTTCCTAAAAGGTGTACCTATCGCGGCATGGTTCCGTAGGCATGTTAAGACTGTGGCACATAATGAAGTGCCTAACCTCTATCTGTAGCCGCAGTAGTTTCACCTACGGCTAACTTTCTCGAGCTTCGTAAGGATTTCCATGCGATTGAGGAAACTTTCGAGAGACTAGTTAGCTTGTTACACAAATATGGTAAAAACGAGAATAAGGGAGTTAAGGCTAAGGAGCACAACCCACGGATGAGAAAAATGATGGCCCGGGAAGGGAACATAGATAAAGTTCAAATAAAGGAGAAAAGGAAGAAGTTAAGGTTAAGGAAACACAAAATAAAAAGGTATGGCCCAAGAAAGGATAGCAACAATAGAAGAAGGGCGGAAAAAACGACAAGGCTAAGGATAAGAGGAAGTGACACAATTGTAGGCGAGGAGGTTACATGGTCAAGGACTGCAAGAAGAGGAAACACGCTTACTTCAGTTCTGGAGAGACTGGGCACTTTTCTAGGGAGTGCCCAAGGAAGCAAGGACAAGGTCAAAGGACACGAACCCCTGGAGGGCAAGCGAATGCTCTCGTGGCCAGTACTCCAGATAAAGGTAGGAAAATTTATGTGGAAGGTGTAACACCCCGAATTTTGAATGATTGAATTAACTAAATTTAAGAACACTTAATTTTTAAAAGAGGAATGAAGGGAAACGGGTTGCACCATTGCGTTCATCTCGGAATTCTGCATGGAATAGAGTCCAAGTTTTCGAAAAACGGAGTCCGGACGAAGGAGAGATGGCCCTCGGAAGATAAGACAAATATATATATATATATATATATATATATATATATATATATTTGAGCAGGCCAACCAGGGAGGTCGACCTCCCCCTTGGGAGGTCGACCATAGTGTCGACCTGGGGGTCGACCTCCCCCTTTGGGGGGTCGAACCTGGTTCGACCAGGTTGCTGGATGGTGCGATTATTTGGACTGGGACGATTTTTGATGGTCCAGATCAGTTCTAGGATTAATCCTAAGGCCTAAATAACTTCCTACACCTATATATACACCTTAAGACCTAACCCTAATTCATAAATATTATCTATGACACCATTATGCTGTCAAATTCTTTCTTAAACCCGAGTCGCCGCCTCTAAATCAAATCTCAAGTATTCAACTTTAACTCAAATTAATGATTAGAGCTTCTACAGCAATTCAAGAAGATAAATCAGCAACACCGCAACGTTTCTACACCAATTTCAGTGCATAGTTCAATTCTATAACCACGAAAAGTGAGTACGGTGATTTTCACAATATAATGGGATTAAAAGTAACATGATGAAGTTGTAAAGAGGATTCATATGTATGTATGTAATTTAAATCCCATCCAAGTCTTCACCTTTTGATTCATGTCATCATATGCCTATGTTTATCCATAAAGTTCTTACCTTTTATCAGTTTATTCATGTTGAATCTGTCATTATTCCTCTGTGCCAGTTTATATGCCCCTTTATTTCATGATGTTGTGTTAATTCCAATTTTCTGTGATTTGATTCTCTCTTCTTATCCCTATTCCTTTTATTTTTGGATCTAGGCTACCTTCGAGCCTATGTTAAAAATACGCGCGAATGTGAATACGTTGGAACAATGGGAATATGGGAAATATGGAAAATTGGATATTATTGGATATTTTGGATAATTGGATAATATGTGAAATTGGCATATTTGGGTATGAATTACATGGAATTGATGAAATTGCCTATAATTGTAAATTTATAATTAAGGCTAATTAATATGTAATTAGTGACAATTTGGAATAGACAATATTATAAACATGATTATATGTTTAATTGGATATACATGACATGAAAATTGGGTATGAGTGAAATACGATTATTAATAAACCTTTGACACGAGGTTAGGCGCAATTGTGGCGTAAGACTGCCCAGAACCGCTAGACAAATCCAGCTGCCACAATTGGACGTCTAATGTGAGAGGTCAAAGGAATGAATTGTAGGCATAACGGTTAATGACACGAGGTTAGACCCGGTTTGTGGCGTAAGACTGCCCGGAACCGCCCGGCAAATCTAGCGGCCACAAAGTGTTCAGTCTAATGTGAGAGGTCATGCACCGTTCGTCATAAGGAATGAATTAAGGAATACTAACCATAATAAGACATGGATATGGTTAGAGGGTTAAGTGGGGTGACATGTAAATATGGACTTAACCGGAATGAGATAAGGCATGTAAATTATGACATGTAAGCATGGACTTAACCGTAACATGTGTAAGACATGGACATTTAAATTAAAATGGTTATGTGGGAGAAAAACCTAGTGTGGTCCAAGCATATGTGGGAGGCTTGTGTCGGATGGGGACCTGTTTCAACCAGTAACCCATTTGAGTATCTAATTGGGCCCGGTACTAGGCCGGGGTTAGGGCACGCTTACTGGACTTGAATGTATGAGGTAAAAACGTGAATAGTGGTGGCAACGCGAGTCCAACGGGTTCATGTGCGTACATGGGTCCGGGCTGGTAGGTAAGACGTTGTTGCATCGTGTGGGTACGACCGTGCATTTTATGTTGGTATCAGGGTTTCCACTTTGGGGAGTGATATACCCCACTGTAGGGCCAGCACGGGTGCCTACGGGGTTTAGGGAGCCGATCGAATGGGTAGGGTAAGGGTACCTTAGCGGTGGTAGGAGAAAGCTGGCACCTACGATAGCAGTTATGTACAAGTAACTACCAAGTTTATCATGTGGGTACAGTTAGTGGGAAGGGATCAACCTTGAGTAAAAGAGACTAGTAGATGTGCGGTGTAATTAAGTAATATGGTGTAACTTAGCAAAAGTGTGGTGTAACGAAATACATGTTGGTTGAGTTGGATAGTCCTTTGGGTGCTAGTCTGATGTTGACTTCGGTCTTCGGGGTTAGTACTTGGAGGATTGTTCGCTTAGCCAAGGTGTAGGATTGTCTTAGTACTTAGGAACGGAATCATCTTGTCCATCCTTTTATCTACCTTATCTATGTTACAGCCATATCATGATGCCTATTTATGTCATGATCTTTTACCTTACCTATTATTTGTTAAAATTACTGGACTCGCCAGACTTTATGTCTGACCCATTTTGTTTCCACCTCTTTTCTTTCCTTTACCCCCCCCCCCCTCAGGTTTGCAAGGAGGGAATACTACAGCTTAGTGCCGATTTCTTTCAGTTTCTTGAAAAGAGTAGATGTATCACTTAGGACTCTCTCGTCTTTATGGCTTTGCTTATGCTCAGTGGGGATTTATGCATTTATGTTATTTAAGTATTTGCTTCTTTATGTACTTTGAAGTTTTTGGAAAAGACAATTGATCCTGTTGTAATGGTTTTGGAGGCTACTTATGTAAGCTTGTTTTGAAGTTATGATGCTATGAAATAAGTTTTATCTTCCACTGTGTTTTTATTTATTTATTGTTGTAATTTATCTGTTCTACCCTACTATAACGCTTCATGACATTAATGTATTCCCTTTGTGAGTGACATTAATGGCCATGGGGTGTTACATGTGGTAACAGAGCTATGGTTACAAGAACAGATAAAATTTTTTGAAAAGTGTTTTCAAAAGTATTATTTTCACAGAAAGTATTTTCAAAAACTTGTTATAAAGAAGCAATTTTCAAGGAAAGTTTACTTTAAAGTGCATAATCCCCGCAAGCCATACATCTCTCTTTCGCTTCCCTTGTTTTGAAACTCTTTCTTTTTCTTTTCAGCATGTCTGGAGCATATGAGATACCAGAGGGTGTTCATGTACCCAGTTGGTTTCGTCAATATCTCGAGGTTAGGGCCGCTACCGCGTGTCTGGCCGACGTTCCTCCTCCTCCCCCAGCTCCAGTCATTCCTCCGCGTGGAGATGCTTTCTCCAAGATTTGTAAAGACTTTCGTTTGAGGTGGAAAACCCTTTAGTGGGTCTGAAACGTTCGTTGAAGCTAGAAATTGGTTGAAAGAAGTGGAGGATCTGTTTGGCATTTTCGATTTGGACGATTGTAAGAAGGTCCAATTGGCTGCTTGGTTGACGAACGACGAACCTTCGTTTTGGTGGGAGGTTACTAATGGAGAGCGTGCTGTAGAGACGTAGGCATATTTTAGGGGAAGGTTTGAGTTGAAATTCCTTTCTCAAGCTGAGGAGAGTATGTACATGGAGAGGTTCTTGACATTGAAGCAGAAAAACTTGACCGTGAAGGAGTATGTGACTGAATTTAATAAGTTGGCGAGATTTGGGCTAGAGTTGGTGAATACGCCTCACAAGAAGGCCTTGAGGTTTGCAAAGGGCCTAAATGAACCGCTTCACAGTCTGGCTATGTCCCACATTCCAATGGGGGCTACATATGAAAACTTGTTGATATGGCATATATGCATGAAGAAGAGAAGGGTGTAAGTACTTTTAGGCCGCAAGATAAGAAGGAGGATCCAAAGAAAGCCCAACAACAAAAGAAAGGTGGTAAAGAAAAGACGAAGTGTCACAACTGTGGGATACCCGGCCATTTGAAGAAAGACTGTAGGAAGAAGAAGAAGTTCACTAGTTATCATTGTGGTGATCTAGGTCATGCTGTCAAGGATTGTCCTAAGAAGCAAGGGCAGAGGGCAGGTTCTACTTCGGGAGGGAAGGTTCACGCTCTCATGGCTCCAGGACAGGAAGAAGGTAGAAAAATTTCTGTTGAAAGTTTGATTTTCTTGTTTGTTCATCATGTCCGTACATTATTCGATTCTAGCGCATCACATTCGTTTATCTCTACATCATTAGTTGAAACACTACACTTAAATACTAGTCTCGTTGTGGATCCCATTGTAGTCTCAAATCCTATTAGTGGGTCGGCTCATTTATCCATGGTTTGTCGGGATTTGAGATTGTCTATCTTAGGCGTTGGTTTTGAATGTAATGCTTTTGTGCTTAGTTTCATGGGTTATGGGTTGATTCTAGGGATGGATTGGCTAGCCAGATATGGTGCCATCCTAGATTGTGAACGAAGGGTAGTAAAATTGTTGACTCGTAGTGGAAAGACCCTTGATATTTCTCGTGACCCTAGAGGATCGGTGATGCTTAGTTATCTTGAGTCACTTGGCGCATCCAATGATGATTTACATTCTGTTCGTATAGTCCGTGAATATGTTGATGTCTTCGATGAGGTGAGGCGTCTACCCCCAAAACGTGAGATAGACTTTCATATTTATCTTGTAGACAATGCAAAGCCAGTATCTCTGCCAGTACGCCATATGGCTTCTCGTGAGAGGAGGGAGCTCAATAAGCAAGTAGGGTAGTTGCTTGAGAAGGGGTTCATAAGACATAGTATATCGGAGTGGGGTGCTCCAGTAGTATTTGCCACGAAGGCGGATGGGTCCCTTAGACATTGTGTGGACTATAGAGAACTTAATAAGCTTACTAAGAAGAATAGGAACCCACTGCCGAGGATTGACGATCTCTTCGATCAGTTAGTTGGCGCCTCAGTTTTTTCGCAGTTGGTTGGCCACTGGTTTCCATCAGTTGAGAGTGGCTGAGGATAGCATAGACAAGACTGCCTTTAGGACACCAGACGGTTTCTGTGAGTGGCTTGTGATGCCCTTCGGTTTGACAAACGTCCCTGCATACTTTGTTGACTTGATGAGTAGGGTGTTTAGGGAGTACCTTAATAAATTCGTGGTGGTCTTTGTGGATGACATCTTGATCTTTTCTAAGAGCGAGGAAGAGCATGCCCTACATCTTAGGGAAGTGTTGGAGACCCTTCGAGTGCATAACCTTAAAGCTAAATTTTCTAAATGTCACTTTTGGAGGAAGGAAGTGCGATTCTTAGGGCACGTGGTTTCCAAAGAAGGGATAGTTGTGGATCCCGCGAAGGTGGTGGCCATTCAAGATTGGAAGGTCCCTAAAAATGCTACCGAGGTGAGGAGTTTCTTGAGGTTGGCTGGCTACTACAGGAAGTTTATCAAGGACTTCGCAAAGATGTCAGCCCCATTGACATGCTTGACGAAGAAGAACCTAGTTTTCACGTGGGACGTAGATTGTGATGATGTGTTCCAACGTTTAAAGAGAGCTTTGACCACAGCCCCAGTCTTAGTGTTGCCAGATGGGAGTAAGCCATATACCTTTTATACTGATGCTTGTAGGACAGGACTAGGCGCAGTCTTAAAGCAAGAGGGGAGGGTAATAGCCTATGGAGGAAGGCAGTTGAGAGTGCATGAGAAAAATTACGCTATACATAACCTAGAGTTGGCCGCTATTTTTTTCGCGCTAAAGTCTTGGGCCATTATCTTCTTGGCAAGAAATTCGAATTGTTCACAGACCACAAATCGCTAAAATACTTGTTCTCTTAGAAGGACTTAAACTTAAGACAGCAAAGGTGGATTGATTTCTTAGCGTCCTACGATTTCGAGATAGCATATACCCCTAGCAAGGGTAACGTGGTGGCAGACGCCTTAAGTAGGAAAAGGTTGTCCTTGAGTCTGTTGTTTGTTGAGCGGCAAAGTTTAGAGTTCATCTCTACGTTTGACTTTAGACCTTCCATTGACTTTGTACCCGGTTTGCTAGCATCCTTAGAGGCCAGACCTACACTTTTGGGACGGATTGGTGAGGCACAGCGAGATGACCCACAGTTGGTTGAGTTAGTAGAGAAGCTCATAAGGGGGAGTCATCGAGCCATCTCAGTAGGTATACCCTAGATGATAAGGGTTGGTTACGTAGGGACGGTAGACTTTGTGTACCATGAGACGATAACTTGAGAAAGACCATTCTTGATGATGCACATCATTCGAAGATGACCATTCATCCCGGCGGGGACAATATGTACATGGACATGAGACGAGTTTACTTTTGGGCCGGTATGAAGAGGGATGTGACCGAGTTTGTCGCTAAATGCTTGGTGTGCCAACAAGTAAAAGCAGAGAAAAAGAAGCCCGGTGGGTTGCTTCACTCATTGGAGGTCCCACAATGGAAGTGGGAGAGTGTCTCGATAGACTTTGTTGATGGGTTACCGAGATCGAGGAAGGGTAATACGGGGATTTGCGTCGTGGGAGACAGACTTACTAAGAGCGTCCATTTCATTCCCATGAAGAGTAAGAGGACTGCTTCATGGTTAGCCTCTGTATACATTCGAGAGATAGTTCGTTTGTACGGTGTTCCTTCTAGCATAGTGAGCGATCGTGATCCTATCTTTACTAACGAGTTTTGGAAGAGCTTGCAAGAGGCGGTAGGGACTCAGTTATGTTTGAGCACCGCATATCATCCTCAGACGGACGGCCAGACCGAGAGGGTGAATCATATTCTAGAGGACCTTTTGAGGTTGTGTGTCTTAGACTTCGGACGTACATGGGAGGAGCATCTTCCTTTGGTGGAATTCGCATATAATAATAGCTTTCAGTCTAGCATTGGCATGTCACCTTTAGAGTCTCTTTATGGACGGCCGTGTCGTTCACCTACATGTTGGTGGGAATCTACAGATAAGATCTTGCTTGGGCCCGATATGATTAGAGAGACTTCAGAAAAGATCGATTTGATTCGAAGGAGGATGAAGGCGGTGCAAGATAGGCAGAAATCTTATGCGGACAAGAGGAGGACAGATCTTGAGTTTGATATTGGGGACATGGTTTTTTTCAAGGTGTCTCTATTACAGAATGTTGTTCGCTTTGGGTCCGTTAGGAAGTTAGCACCAAGGTTCATAGGGCCGTTTCCTATTAAGGAGAGGATTGGATAGATGGCGTATAGAGTGGAGTTGCCCGAGAGACTTTGTGGTGTACACGACGTATTCCATGTATCACATTTGAGGAAGTGCTTGCATGAGACCGTGGAAGTGGTAGAGCCGAGCTTGTTTAGAGATGTGGAGATAGAATGTGATTCGACGAGCTCCTACGTACATTCTTGGGTCAGAGATTAAGAAGTTGAGGAATCGAGTGGTCAAGCTGGTCAAAGTGCAATGGGGAGATGATGAGAGCGACGCTACTTGGGAAACGGAAGAGAAGATGCGTTCATTGTACCCTTTTCTTTTCAAGGGCATGTCTTTTAATTTCTCCTTTATCGCTTAGCTTGTACTTGTTCTATCTTTAGTATGTCCTCTCACTAGTATCTTTGACCTTTAGATAGGATAGTCCTATGGTTGAAACATGTGTTTGATACATGTTATGTATGGTGGATGCATGTGGATGCAAGTGTTTGCTAGTGGTTGCTCGTGGATGCATATACACACACTTTAGGCACTAGATCGGATCAGTCACTTTCATATTGCATATTACATATAAATGGATGTATTTAGTAAATTGAATGTACGTTGAATGTGTGTATCATATGGATGTTGCATTTAAATGAATGGTTGTGCACACATGTAGTAATGATATGTATAGGGTTCTTTGCATACATGATGGATACATGGCACTATCATTATTTACATTAAGGAGGTCGACTGAATCAGTGGACCGCCTGATTTTGCATTAGTATACGGACATATACACACACTATGCATATGTACATGAAAAGCATTAGAAATCTTTTAAGGACCACGGTTGCTAGTGGTTGATGGTTGAGTAGATGGATGATTGGATGGTAGGATACGTTCTTCTTGACTTAGAGATTTCGAGGACGAAATCCTTTAAGTAGGGGAGAATGTAACACCCCGAATTTTGAATGATTGAATTAACTAAATTTAAGAACACTTAATTTTTAAAAAAGGAATGAAGGGAAACGGGTTGCACCATTGCGTTCGTCTCGGAATTCTGCACGGAATAGAGTCCAAGTATTCGAAAAACGGAGTCCGGACGAAGGAGATATGGCCCTCAGAAGATAAGAGAAATATATATATATTTGAGCAGGCCGACCAGGGAGGTCGACCTCCCAAGGGGGGAGGTCGACCATAGTGTCGACCTCCCAAGGGGGGAGGTCGACCATAGTGTCGACCTGGGTACTCCCAGGTCGACCTGGGGGTCGACCTCCCCCTTTGGGGGGTCGAACATGGTACGGCCAGGCTGCTGGATGGTGCGATTTTTTGGGCTGGGACGATTTTTGATGGTCCAGATCAGTTCTAGGGTTAATCCTAAGGCCTAAATAACTTCCTACACCTATATATACACCCTAAGACCTAACCCTAATTCATAAATATTATCTATGACACCGTTAAGCTGTCAAATTCTCTCTTAAACCCTAGCCGCCGCCTCTAAATCAAATCTCAAATATTCAACTTCAACTCAAATTAAAGATTAGAGCTTCTACAACAATTCAAGAAGATAAATCAGCAACACCGCAATGTTTCTACACTAATTTCAATGCATAATTCTATTCTTTAACCACGAAAGGTGAGTATGGTGATTTTCACAATATAATGGGATTAAAAGTAACATGATGAAGTTGTAAAGAGGATTCATATGTACGTATGTAATTTAAATCTCATCCAAGTCTTCACCTTTTGATTCATGTCATAATATGCCTATGTTTCTATGTAAAGTTCATACCTTTTATCAGTTTATTCATGTTGAATCTGTCATTATGCCTCTATGCCAGTTTATATGCCCCTTTATTTCATGATGTTGTGTTAATTCCAATTTTCTGTGATCTGATTCTCTCTTCTTATCCCTATTCCTTTTATTTTTGGATCTAGGCTACCTTCGAGCCTATGTTAAAAATATGCGCGAACGTGAATTCATGGGAACGACGGGAATATGGGAAATATGGAAAATTGGATATTATTGGATATTTTGGATAATTGGATAATATGTGAAATTGGCATATTTGGGTATGAATTACACGGAATTGATGAAATTGCCTATAATTGTAAATTTATAATTGAGGCTAATTAATATGTAATTAGTGACAATTTGGAATAGGAAATATTATAAACATGATTATATGTTTAATTGGATATACATGACATGAAAATTGGGTATGAGTGAAATACGATTATTAATAAACCTTTGACACGAGGTTAGGCGCAATTGTGACGTAAGACTGCCGGAACCGCCCGGCAAATCCAGCTGCCACAATTGGACGTCTAATGTGAGAGGTCAAAGGAATGAATTATAGGCGTAATGGTTAATGACACGAGGTTAGACCCGGTTTGTGGCATAAGACTGCCCGGAACAGCCCGGCAAATCCAGTGGCCACAAAGGGTTCGGTCTAATGTGAGAGGTCATGCACCGTTCGTCATAAGGAATGAATTATGGAATACTTACCATAATAAGACATGGGTATGGTTAGAGGGTTAAATGGGGTGACATGTAAATTATGACATGTAAATATGGACTTAACCGGAATAAGATAAGGCATGTAAATTATGACATGTAAGCATGGACTTAATCGTAGCATGGTAAGACATGGACATTTAAATTAAAATGGTTAAGTGGGAGAAAAACCTAGTGGTGACCAAGCATAGGTGGGAGGCTTGTGTCGGATGGGGACCCATTTCAACCAGTAACCCGTTTGAGTATCTAATTGGACCCAGTACTAGGTCGGGGTTGAGGCACGCTTGCTGGACTTGAATGTAAGAGGTAAAAACGTGAATAGCGGTGGCAATGCGAGTCCAACGGGTTCATGTGCGTGCATGGGTCCGGGCTTGTAGGTAAGACGTTGTTGCATCGTGTGGGTATGGCCATGCATTTTATGTTGGTATCGGGGTTGCCACTTTGGGGAGTGATACACCCCACTGTGGGGCCAGTACGGGTGCATACGGGGTTTAGGGAGCCGATCGAATGGGTAGGGTAAGGGTACCATAGTGGCGGTAGGAGAAAGCCAGCACCTACGATATCAGGTAGGTACAAGTAACTACCAAGTTTGTTATGTGGGTACAGTTAGTGGGAAGGGATCAACCTTGAGTAAAAGAGACTAGTAGATGCGCGGTGTAATTAAGTAATATGGTGTAACTTAGCAAAAGTGTGGTGTAACAAAATACATGTTGGTTGAGTTGGATAGTCCTTTGGGTGCTAGTCTGATGTTGACTTCGATCTTCGAGGTTAGTACTTGGAGGGTTGTTTGCTTAGCCAAGGTGTAGGATTGTCTTAGTAATTAGGAACAGAATCATCTTGTCCATCCTTTTATCTACCTTATCTATGTTACAGCCATATCATGATGCCTATTTACGTCTTAATCATTTACCTTACCTATTATTTTATAAAATTACTGGACTCACCAGACTTTATGTCTGACCCGTTTTGTTTCCACCTCTTTTCTTTCCTCCCCCCCCCCCCCAGGTTCGCAAGTAGGGAATACTACAGCTTAGTGCCGATTTCTTTTAGTTGCTTGAAAAGAGTAGATGTATCGCTTTGGACTCTCTCATCTTTATGGCTTTGCTTATGCTCAGTGGGGATTTATGCATTTATGTTATTTAAGTATTTGCTTCTTTATGTACTTTGAAGTTTTTGGAAAAGACAATTGATCCTGTTGTAATGGTTTTAGAGACTACTTATGTAAGCTTGTTTTGAAGTTATGATGCTATGAAATAAGTTTTAGCTTCCGCTGTGTTTTTATTTATTTATTCTTTTAATTTATCTGTTCTATACTACTATAACGCTTCAAGACATTAATGCATTCCCTTTGTGAGTGACATTAATGGCCATGGGTTGTAATAGAAGGTTTGATTTCTCTTTCCAGTCACCCTATTAGAACCCTTTTTGATTCTGCCGCTTCGCACTCGTTTATATCTAGTTCTGTAGTTAAATCTCTGCACTTAAATACTAATATGGTAGTGGATCCAATTGTTGTCTCAAACCCCATTGGTGGTTCAGCTCATTTATCTATGATTTGTCGGGGTTTGAGAATATTTGTGTTAGGCATCGAGTTTGAGTGTGACGCACTTCTTGTTTCATGGTATATGGTTTGATTCTAGGGATAGTTTGGCTAGCCATGTATGGTGCCATTCTCGGTTATGAAGGGAGAGTCGTTAGACTTTTGACTTGCCATAGGAGGACCCTCGAGATTTCTTATGACCCAAAAGGGTCTGTCATACTTAGTTTCCTAGAATCTCTTGATGCATCTATCGATGATCTATGGCCTGTAGCGGTAGTCCATGAGTATCCGTATATTTTTGAGGAGGTTCGGGGTTTATCTCCAAGGCGAGAGTTCGATTTTTGTATATATTTGGTAGACAATGCAAATCCAGTTGCATGACCCATGCGCCACATGGCTCCACGAGAAAGGAGGAAGCTTAGCAAGAAAGTAGGAGAGCTGCTTGAGAAAGGGTTTATTAGGCGAAGCTATCTGAATGAGGTGCTCCGGTGGTATTCACAACTAAGGCGTACAGCTCGCTTTGCATATGTGTGGATATTCATGTTGTTTTTCCTCATTTCTTATTTATCGAAGTGTCTACACGATACAGCAGAGGCAGTTGACTCGAACATGCGTGAGAAAGTAGAGGTAGAATGAGAGGCGACAATTAGACAAGTTCGTACCCGTATACTTGGATCAGAGGTTAAGAAACTGCGCAACAGAGAGGTTAGATTAATAAAAGTGCAATGGGGAGAGGACAGCGAGGATGTGACTTGGGAGACTGAAGACAAAGATCACGCTTCATACCCTGTCCTTTTTGGAAATGTGTTCTTAGCTTCTTCTTTTTCCAAACCTTTTATTCGCACTTGTTTCTATCATTCGTCTGTATCCTATCAATCGAATTTTCGACCTTTAGGTAAGGAACCCATAGATGTAAACATGTGTTTGAGACATGTTATGTTTGATGGGTGCAAGTGGATGCAAGTGTTTTCTAGTGATTTCTTGTAGATGCATATACACACACATTAGGCACTAGATCGACTCAATCACTCTCATACTGCACACGGATGTGTGTGCATTTTGCTTTTCTTTTAATTGATGAAAATGGATGTATTATCAAGTGAATGTTGCATTTGGTCGAATGATCGTGCACATATATAGAACTTACATGTTATATTAGGATTATTTGCAAACATGTTGGATCATGGTACTACCATACATTTCATTAAGGAGGTCGATTGAATTAGTAGGCCATCTGATCTTGGCATTAGTATTGGGACATATACACACACCTTTGCATATGTTTATATAAGAATTAGAAATATTTTAAGGACAGCGGATGCCAGTGAATGGTGGATGAGTAGATGGATGTGGATGGTAGGATATACATTTTTCTTAACTTGGAGACTTCGGGGAAAATCCTTTGAGTAGGAGAGAATGCAATGTTGTATATAACGGTGTTGTATACACAATTATATGATTTTTGTTTGATGATAACAACCAAATATATTTTATAAATGTGTTTGTTACTGCACTGTTCTATATTTACATCACAGACTGGAATATAATATTTATATTTAAATAAAATACGATTGTACAGAAATTCAAATATTAACACAGTATTTTATTTAAATAGAATATTTTATTTCAATATTCAAACAGTACAACTTTTACAACTCCACTATTTGTACACTCCACTGTTACTTTTCATATCAGTACAATCTTCATACATTCATTACATTTTATTTACAACACTTACACTCATTATACATTCACTCAGGTACATTCTCATTTTCAGTTAAAAGCTAACAAAACTGTCTTTTGTCTTCTGTCTTCACAGTCTTCACTGTCAGTCCAGCTCACTGTTGTCCGTCAGTCCAGTCATCATCTTCATGCTTACCTGTCACATGAAACACACACACAATACACTGCAATAGAAATAAAACAGAACTCATGCGAATATAAATTTTATTTTTAAAATTTTATTTACCTCAGAATTTCGGTGTGTTTCTCATCATTTTTCTGACTCGATCTGATTTAATCCGACTGTGTCTAGACAGCTTGTGATATTCACAGTGAAACACTGTAAATACCACAAGGCAGACAACATATATATCTAAATGCAGGAACAGGGACAACTAGTCTGATGTCTGCATGTACACACGTGTACACGTATGCACTACCACGCCAATCAGATTGCAACTGAGGAGTAGCCACGTGGACCAACTCGACTCAGTGCGCATGTGAAAATAACTCAATGAAAAGTCAACAACAAGCCTATGGTCGAGCCATGGTCAAGTAAAATCAAAGTCAAATGCTTCAGTCAAAATAATCAAGCCAGTGTCAAGTACAAGTGCCAAAGTGGTCGAGCCTCAAAGCAAATGGAAGTAATACAAGATGAATTTCAAAAGCATGGTGCCAACAAACAAAGGTGCATGGAAAAGGGTCAATGAATACAAAGTAGCAATAGTGAAGTAGTGCAGCATCAACATGTATAGTGTGGTGGCATGTTTTTTTTTAAATGGTTCAACACTTATCAAATAAGTCAACAAAAGGTGAAAACAGCATGTTGATGCAAGACAAGTTCAAATGGATCAAGTCAAGACAGCAAGTGTTCAAGTAAAGCATCAACTCTAATAGCAACAGAAAATACATCTCGACACGCATGCATATATGTGCAAAAGTCAAAACAAGGACTGAACAAAGCTAGCAGTATGGTCAAGTTTCTCAACAACAAGCAAGTTATATTGTTCAAAGCAAATTCATACATACATGCAAAATGATCAAATTTGGGTGACTATGCTCAAGTTCAAACAAGCAGCAGGAAGTTTAACTCAAGTATACAAGACTGAACATGGTGAAGCGGTTTTATATGGTCAATAATTCCAAGGCATTTCAAAATTAATTCAGGTCAATGAATTCCAGAATTTGTAGTCTGGATTTAAGGAATGCAATCGGAAATGCAGAGAACCAAGAGTTTTTTGTCGGGGCAAAACATCAAGATCATGTTTCTGATTTCAGAAATAAAACAGAATGGTTAAATGGGAAAAGTATTCATGTATCTGCCCAGGGTGCATCAAGTTTTTTAAATGGTGCAAAGTTTGTATTAACTCGACACAAAATGAAAGAGATTCTTTTTCGGTTTTTTAATATCAGTGAACCAAGGGGTAAGAAAGTTTTTTTAGTTCCAGAAAACCAGCATGAACATAAATGATTTTTGGAAAAACATATTTAGCAATATTTAATTCCAGAAATCATGCATGGGTTCAAACCAGAGGACAAACAAAATTGTATTCAAGCAGGGCATTCCACATTGTCGAGCCATAAAGCCAAAATTCAATCAAAGATTTCAAAAGAGGAAACAGCAATCTTTCATCCCAAAAATACAAAGTAAAACAAGGGAAGATTCAATCACAAATTCACGGCTCTAATCGAGAGCAATCAAAAAGGGGCCACAAACTTTCAATCAAGAAATTCAGAGATCAAATGTTTTGGCAATCCTTCAACTCGGCAACAAGTAATCAAAAGGGAATTTCAAAACAGCATATTCAAATGGGACAGTGAAATATAATTTCCTGTTTTGAAGAAATCACAGTTTTTTTTATTATTTTTTATTCTTGGCAATTTTTAAAAGGGACGAACTTTTTTTTCCAGATTTGTCAATTTTATTCAAGGGACCACATGTAATTTGTTTCCAGAATTACTCAAAGTTATCAAGTCCAAGAACAGGTCCACGAAATCAATTCATTCATTTTCAGAAAGTCAACAAATCTCAAATTCAATCGAGAGAGGCAAAAGGGGAAACCAGACAAATTCAGATCGAATCACTTTTGCGAAATCAGAGTTATTAGGGTTTTGTTTTACACTATTTAATACATACATCAAATAATCACAGGTGGTGACAAGAAATCGAAAAACAAAACCCAACATCTATGATCGAAAATCCACACAACAAGTAAAAAAAAAGAATTGAAGAGAAAATCACTCACATGCGTTCAGGATTTGGATCGCCAGAAAGGAAACCCAAATCGAAGCATCAAGCCACTTAGATTCAAGTTTCAGGGAATCGGATTCCATCAATCAAGCAATCGAGTTCGATCTGGAGGATTTGCAGAAAACCCTAGTTTTTTTTTCAGAGATCGGCCGCCATTTCTAATTTGAGAATCAAAAGTGATCGGGAATAACACATATGGGTGGAACCATATTGAGATGGCCGGCCTAGTTCTAGTGCTCAAAGGGGAGTTTAAATCCTTTTTAAACTAGGGTTTAATTTGTTTTGTTTTGGTTTAAATTTTGTTGTATTTTAATTTGTTCTGTAAACTGTCCGAACAGTTCTAGAGTCTGTAAAATCTAGGGAATCAGTCAGGGTGTTGACTAATAGTTGACAGAGTCTGTAAAATTTGGGTTACTGGTTACGGGGTTGTAATCAGGGGAAACCCGATCGAGGGGATATCGGTCAGTCTACGGTTTTGAGCATAGGGTTAGAATAGGAGCGTGGTTTGCGAGTGTACATGGTCTTGTATGCGGGATCTATTTTAACACCTAGTAGAAACCTTAGGAATGCAGCAGTAGGCAGGGTTTTGCCGAAGCTGGGTATATCTGTGTGTGATTTATTTATTTCTGCTCTGTTTATTATTTTAATAACCTGTCAGATTTTCAATTCAGTTACAAACTGTGATAAACCCTATTCACCCCCCTCTAGGGTTAATCTAGATCCAACAAGTGGTATTAGAGCTGGTATAAGTTTACAACATGATAGGGAGTTCTCGCTCTATGATCTAGTGACGAAGTAGTGACTCTTATCCCTACATGTCCGTGGGTGGTTGTCCATGTCGAGAGGCAGGACGTGAAATCAGTCTCTGAGGTACCTTTGTTTGCCACCGGGGTGTCATTAAAATCCTCGAGAAAGCGAGAACAGTTGGTATTAGAGCCTGGTAATTTCATTAACCCTAGAGTCATGGATCTTAGTTGTCAGTCTTCTGAGAATCAGTCCAGTCGTATTCCATTTAGTTTCAATGGTACAGATTTTTTAAATTAGAAATTAGAAATGGAATTATATTTAAAATCTATTGATATTAAATGTTGGGATACTGTTATTAATGGTTATGATATGGTCAACAGAAACGATATTGGATTTAATTCTCGTGCTATTCACACTTTGTATTCTTATATAGATGATGTCCAATATAACCTCATTTCTCATTGCTTGACTACGCAGGAAATATGGAATTTTCTCAATACGAAGTATGGAAAGGTTGACAACAGCAGCTCAAAATCCAAAATGGACAACTCAGATTCAGATCTATGCTCAGGAGATGAAACAAATGAAAATTCAAGTAGATCAGACGATGGAGACTCAACAGACAATGAAACTGAAAGCTTCTCATATGAAGAGTTGGTTTATATGTGTACTGATTTAACAAAAATCGTTGATAAACTCCATCGTAAAAACAAATCTTTAAAATCTAAAAATCACGAGTTGAATAGCAAAATCAACTGTTTGGAATCAGAATTTACAAACGTCATAAAATTAGATAATTCTGATTGTGAGAATTGTTTGAAATTAAAAACTGATCTCGTTTATCTCAACAAAAACATTCAAAAGCTTGAAGAAGAAATTCTTATTTTAAAAGATAACGAGATTGAGTTAAAAAGTACAAACAATTGTTTACAAAAAGAATTTATCAATTTTAAGGCTATTAAAAATTCCAAACATGAAATTGCTGAAAATAATAGTTTGTTGAAGATGGATATGATTTTGAGTGAGCTTGAAAAAGAGATTGAAAATCTTAAGAAACTTGAATTTGAAAAACAAATTAAATTTGAATCTGAAATCCTTGAGTCAAACACCAAAATCAAACTGCTTGAAAATGAAAATTTGTTTTTAAAACAAAATGATACTGAGAGAAGGAAAACCAGCATTAATCGTTGCTCGAACCTAATGAAAGAAAATTCCGATCTTAAGTCCAGGATCAGCAATCTTGAGTTGAGTCTAAAACGTTTCTCTAATGGTGAAAAATCTTTGAATATGTTGTTGAAAAACCAAATTTCTGTTGGAAATAAACATGGTCTTGGTTTTGGAAAAACAAATGATTTTGAAAAATTGAATTCTTGTGATTTTAAAAATTCTTCAAATTGCTTCAAGAAGGGTCATTCTAAAAAATTGAATTTTGAAAATTCAAAGAGACTTTTAAGTCACACCAGGAATGAGAACTTGTTTTATAATAAACCATCTATACATTCTTCGATCCCAAAAGGAAATAAAACGGGCTTTGTTAAATTCAAACAGAGTTGGGTTCCTAAGGGTACAAAGGTAAATTCAGATGGTTTGTTATACAGACAGGTTTGGGTACCAAAAGTGGTAAACACATCTCAGAGTGGTTTTACAAATTTTGTTAAACCACTTAACCCTTTAAACTGTTAGGTACCAAAGGAGGCTGAGGAACTGCTGTGCTTGTAGTAACCCGCATTTTAGCTGTTGAACAATTTATTTATTTAATTATTAAATATCGATTTATCGATAGCGAGAACGTGAATTAAATAATATTGAATATTTAATTAAGATTTTATAATGAATAATAAATTGTAAATATCGAAATAGTCGGAAATAGTGAAATTCACAATATCGTGTGAATTGAATAGCATACGAGATTTGGTGGAGTTTCGATTCGAAATATAATAACGATTATATTGAATCAACGACAGTTGAACGTATAGTTTATAATATATTTATAAACGAGCTCGAAATGGCGCTGCAGTTCGTAAATTGGCGATTCGAACTTCAACTGAATATACAGGATTCGTTTTAAGCCGGATTTCTGTGAAACAAGAAACGTGTGGAGCTGGTGGAGTATAGTTTTCTAGTGGAAGAGAAAAATCTGGATTTCGTCGGGTAGATTTTGAGATATGTCTAAATCAAATTTTGAAATAGTCGCTATAGAATCGTTTATCGACCGTATCGGATTATTCGATATAACTAGAGATCGGGTGGGAATTTAGGCAAGGTCCTTTTGGGAAGTAGCGATAATTTATTTTTTAGAATTTTATGGTAATTTTTAATTAATTTAATAAGCAACTTTTTATTTGGAGTATTTGGCACCCTGTATCGACATTTCGGGGTTTCACAATATGAGTCCATCTACCGGTATTATTACATTTTTGGGACCAGAGCACATCACTCATTTAAATGGTACTTTTGTTTCTGTCCATAACAGTCCCTACATAAACAGAATATTTCATAGTGGGGTACGCTATGTTTTTAACTTAAAACAAACTAAACTGAATGGTTAACTGGTCAAACGAACTCAGAATTCAACGAAACAAGTTTCATACGAAACCTTAGGAAGAGGTCTAGTGAAACGTCAAGGCCTTATATTTTTAGGATTTTTTCTGGAATTGTTAGGAATTATTGCTCGGTGTTTTTCATCGATATTTTCTAAAGGATTTTCGCAAACGGTGTCGGAATTCGACGAAACCTGTCCCATTGGATCCGGAATGTGTTTTCATGCTAGGATTAGCTTTGTTTGTCAAAAAATGGAAATCATACGAATATAAAATGGATCGAAAAGGGAATATTCCGGAGAATATTCCCTGTCCACAAAATCCACTATAAAACAAACTTAAGGCCCCTCGTTAAAACCTAAATTCATTTCCACAGAAGTTGAAAACTTTGTAGCCGCCACAAATTTCGTTCCTCTGGATAAGAAAAATCATTCACAGGCTTCAGATAAAATAAAAAGGGGATGTTGTACTGTGAATGGTGGAATGGCGAAAGTAGCGGAGTTGGGATGGCCGTGAGGGTATACTGAAGCTCGGGCTTGAGGGAAACGTGGAGTCTTGGTAGAAGCCGAAGTGATGGAGGGTTTGTTTGCAAGGGTTTCAACATACATGAAGTGGACTTATGTTTTTTGTGTGGAGTTTGTATTTGTGTGTGAGAACCTGAAGTTGCAAAAATGACTGATGATGGAGTCATGGGTTTTCCTGTGTACTGATGGGAGAAGAAGTATCATGGGGTTTTCGGTTTGGTTTAATAATGGGAGAAGGAGGAGCAGTTTGGGGATTTGAAGAATCAGCCGATGTCTGTTGAAGTGTTAAGGAGCGACGGGTTCAAGTCAAACGGGGAAGAAGGGTCTGTAGAGCGGGCTGAGGGGTGTTGGGCCAACCAAGAAAGTTAAGGCCCATTTTAAAGTTCCAATCCAAGTTTAAATTTATTTAAATATGTATTAACTTGTCGATGTGATAACTTGATCATACGATATCAGATTGACGAACCGTAAGTTGCGTTGGGATCGTATGGACGAGAGCTTCACAATGAAGCTGACTGGAAGTGGATTGGGACTCGTATGAATTTACAGCGAAATAAATTGTTTGATTCAAATCAAATAAACAGTTTATCGTTCTTTAACGATGAACTGCAAATGTGAGTAAAACTCACCAACTCTGAACAGTTTATATTTTCATGTTGTATTTTTAGAACTGTTAAAATTGTCTGATTGCTGTGTGTTCGTTGATTGATTGAACTGCTAGTCAGTTAGTAGAAATATTATATATAGATGTATATATATATATATATATATATATAAACTGTTAAATATTTATATGTCGATTCTGTTTATCAGAATATTTAACAGTGAAGTGAAATCGATGTTTATTCAATGGTCTAACATCTGTGATGCAGGGAAACAGGTTGGAGGAATCCGACTGGATTCCTCAACAGTTATTTTATTGTTTTTCATATATTTTGATATATGATGTGAATTATAACCTGTTGTTGATTGTGTGTGTATGGACGAGATTAGACATCGTGATTTAATATGATTGAATACCACAACATACCGGAATGTAGATAAGGGAATTTTCAAAGTGATATTGAAACAGCATAGTTATAAAATGGGATATTTATAAAGTGGAATATTTATAAATAAGAAATGTTTATAAATTGGAATATTTATAAATAGGAGATATTTGAAAAGGAAATAAATTCAAAACATTTCTTTTTGAATGGAAAGGCCTGTGTGGCGAGTTTGGGGATTTTCCCGATACTCCCGATACAAAGGAGGTTATGGCGAATTTTCCCGGGAATTTAAGGAGTTAGAATATTTTTAGAAATAAAACCAAAAAGAGAAAGGTTTGTAAACCATTTTCAAATCAAATAGAAAGAGAAAGGTTTGAAAACCATTTTCAAACCAAATAGTAAGAGAAATGTTTGTAAACTATTTACAAATGAAATTTGGATAAGGAATATTTGTACACCATTTACAAATGAAATCAAAAAGGAAATATTTGTAAACCATTTACAAATAGAATTGAAAAGGAAACGTTATAAAAGGGAAACCATTTTTTTTAAAGTGTAGAACCGTTATGTAAAAGTAAATCTTTTCAAATGAATAAAACGTTGTTAAAAAGGAAATCTTTATAAAGTAAATCGAATATGGTATTCGAAGTTAGTTAATCGAATATAGACATTCGAAAGGAGTTAGTCGAATATGATATTCGAAGTTAGTAAATCGAATATGGTATTCGAAGTTAGTTAATCGAATATAGACATTCGAAAGGAGTTAGTCGAATATGGTATTCAAAGTTAGTTAATCGAATATGGTATTCGAAGTTAGTTAATCGAATATGGTATTCGAAGTTAGTTAATCGAATATGGTATTCGAAGTTAGTTAATCGAATATAGACATTCGAAAGGGGTTAGTCAAATCGAGTTAACCAAATAGAGTTAATCAGTTAGAGTTAATCAGTTAGAGTTAATCAGTTAGAGTTAATCAGTTAGAGTTAACCAGTTAGAGTTAATCAGTTAGAGTTAATCAGTTAGAGTTAACCAGTTAGAGTAATCAGTTAGAGTTAACCAGTTAGAGTTAATCAAATAGAGTTAACCAGTTGGAGTTAATTAGTTAGAGTAAATCGATTAGAGTTAAAACGAACTAGAGTTAATCAAATATAGTTATTTGAGACAATGTTAGTCAAGTTAGTCGAGCCTAGTTAATCGAATCGAATTGGTCGAACCAAGTAAGTCGAGTTAAGTTAGTCAAGTTAGTCGAGCCTAGTTAATTGAATCGAATTGGTCGAACCAAGTAAGTCGAGTTAAGTTAGTCAAGTTAGTCGAGCCTAGTTAATCGAATCGAATTGGTCGAACCAAGTAAGTCGAGTTGAGTTAGTCAAGTTAGTCGAGCCTAGTTAATCGAATCGAATTGGTCGAACCAAGTAAGTCAAGTTAGTCGAGCTAAGTTTGTCGAGTTAAATAAATCGATGTTAGTTTCATCGAAAGGAGTTATCAATGTTAGTTTCACCGAAGGGAGTTGTCGATGTTAGATAATTCGAAAGGAGTTATCGATGTTAGATAATTCGAAAGGAGTTATCGATGTTAGTTTCATCGAAAGGAGTTATCGATGTTAGTTTCATCGAAAGGATTTATCGATGTTAGTTTCATCGAAGGGAGTTATCGATTATAGTTTAATCGAAGTGAGATTTTCAAATATGAGATATTTGAAAAGGAAGAGTCATCGAATATTAGTTATTCGAAGAGAGAGATTTTTGAATATCGTTTATTCGAGAAGGAGTAAATCGAATATAGGTTATTCGAAGAAGAGTTAATCAAATAGAGATTTCTCGAAGAAAGCTAATCGGCGAATTCGATTATATCGAATTCGGGGAAGTACTTATACTTTCCAGTATTTAAATAGAGATTTATTTATTTATAAATAAATAAGTGTTAGGTTAATTATTCACTAATAAGAATAGAAGTTATAATTAAAGTTAGATAATTCGGAAGTAGGGATTATAGCGTTATCGTTATAACCAATGTTTTAAATATAGAAGTGGATTAGTAAAATTGAATCCGAGAAAGGCGTAAAGAAGTTGTTAAAGATTAAAAGATAAACTTTGACCATTTCGAAGTTATAACGTTGTTCAGTTAAGGTCTGAGAGGTAATTATACCCCAACTTGAGTGACTTCCTTCTTAACTAAGAAATGGTAAGGTTTGATCGTAAAGGAGTTTTGGAAATGTTTTCCAAACGAGAATCAGAAATGTTTTCTGATAAAAGAAAATAAGAATTTAGAATTTAGGGAAACAGGAGATAAGTAAATAAATGAACTAAAGAGATTAATGTTAAATGATGTTTGTTCGATATAATTTCCATTTGGAAATAATATCGTTGTTTGCACACTTGTTTTCTTTGATAGTTAACTCACAGACTATCGAAGTTTTGACCATTTTAACGTTGTTAATATGGAGAGACCGGTTGGATTATTATCCATAGAACCACTCTGTATTGGCATAAGCACCGCGACTCATATATGCCAAAGATAATTGAAGACGGAGGAAAATGCAAGGACTATCCTGTCTACAGAATAGTGCCTTCGGTTTGTCCAGTCCCAGGACAACTTGTATGGACGAAGGTCTGACAGAGTATATCCAATGGATCGCGTAAGTTGATCTGTTCAAACGTATTCACGTTTGGTGGCGGAGGAATTCGTTTCTCTTAGCTGTATACCCGTGTTATTTTTGGATAAGTCAATTTGTGATTTGGCGGGTATGACGATGTGACATTTCTAAGTGAATGAAGATGGATGTCTGACATAGTATTTCCAGACGGTCACGTACATTGATTTCTTCAACTATACCAAGAGTGGAAGCGGAGAAGGAAACTTCTTTAGCTAACACGTAATGTACTGTTGTAGACGTAAATTAGTGATTCTCGATGGATTTGACAATGTAGCATTCGAAGTGAATCTGATGTAATGATAAAGCGTAGCTTCTAGCCTCATCAACCGGTAAATGACAGAAATCGGGCAGGCAGCATGGCTAAGTCGGTCGCACCGAAGTAGGGTGTATAATCACCTATCTAGTGAATATTCATTTGTTTTCTTAAATCTATCAATGCTGTCCTATATATATACGGGAACGGTTGCTGATCCCAACCGTTGGTGATGTACATTCGATACACTCAAGCGAAATGAGTGGTCGGTCATGTGTGGCCGAGTTGCAAGATGTTCTTGTTGAACTCCAGTGTATCGTTCCTAGAGTACATTGATCGGAAGGTGGTTCCATACCTTGTCATAGTTGGAAATCCAATCATCCAATACGTGCTTGCGATTTTGATTGTATATTATATATGTAGTAACGTGAGATGCAAGCGTTTCTGCTAGATTGATATTTATTTGTACTTAGACATTATTATAATATCAGAATGATATTGCTTTGAAAAGTTATTTGGATTCTCATAAGGGTAAAACCCGTTCCGTTATGCGGCGTGGTCTTGTGAGATATCCTTTATTAAATCAAGTACTAAATTGTTTTACTCACACCAGTCCCATGACTGACCCGGAGTTTATTTTGTTGTTTTCCCTAAACTCTTGGGTGCCTAAATTTGTACGGGCAGTCAAGTAGTCGGGATTTTACAGATACACTTGGAGAGCTTGGAGCAGGAGGCTTCAGGATTCTATAGCTATTATTATTTCCGCTGTTGTTGTAAGTATTGTACTCTGATAAGTGTTATTGTATACATATACTGATGTTATTTCAAAGATATGTTATGTTATATTTTATTCGTTCCGCTGTGAGATTCGTGTTTACTCTGATGTTGTGTTCTTCTTCTTCTTCTTCTATTCTATAAGTTCTATCTTATCTATTCTCACCTTCTAATTTCTTTCATTAATTACCGGGATTTTTCGATGTTTTGGTTATCGACGTCGAGCTTACGTCGATAACCAAAGTCGCCTAAAAATCCGGGTTACTACAGTTGGTATCAGAGCTTAAGTTAAGTATTACCTTGGCTCTGTGGCGTGATTCAGTAGAGATGGGATTAGTAATATCCTAGACTGAGTTTGAGTGTATATATACGAGTGAACGTATTTGTTATTTAATATAAAATGACTTTATATTGTGGAGTTTTATTGGTTGAGTTGTTTGTGAATTCTGGTCGATCAGTTTGATCCACTGTATCGATAGGGTTACTAAACACTCGAATACGATGAACCGTCATGGTATGTTTTGAAAGAGGGTAAATGGAATAATTTTACCCGAATATATTTGATATAGTATATTGGTTGTGGTGGTTGTTATTATAATCGAGTAAGATTATAAAAAGGTAAAATGATTTTAAATGACTAATCAGAATTCATATAAGTAAAGTATATGAAATAAGATAAAATGGAATCTGAATTTAAATCAGAATTTGAATTTAAAATAAGGAGATTTTAAGTTCCTGGGAGATTTTGAAAATGTTTTTCAAAATGAATGTGATATAGTATTGAACTCACGTTGATATCTGGAAAATAGATTCTGATGATGAATCGCGACATCATCAGTGTTCATTTTTGAGCTGCTAAGTGACGGATTACTACCAAAGAAATTGTTTTTGAATTGTTTTGAGGAAAACAAGTTGTTTAGAAATTCAAAGGTTTTGAATTGGTATTATGATTTCAAATTGATTTGAAATGAACTCGGGAATTTAAAATTTTGGACTTAAAATTTAACTAATGAAGTTAAATAGATTGAGATGGTATAGATGAATAAATAAATTTAAATTTAACTTGAACTATGTTAAATAAGACAGATTTGATTTGAAAATAATCTGGAATGGAATTTCATTGATGAGTTAAGAATTTGGAATTTGATATTGGGGTTCGAATGAAATTCGATTTGAATTTGAGGATATGAACTGATTGGAATTTGATGGAAATAACACTGGTGTATGCTGAGTTGATAGCATATGGAAGTGATAGAGTTGATGTGCCCGACAAAAAGATACCAGTTTATATTATATATGGATATGAGATTTATGAGCCGAATTGGCAAGCCGCTTGGCTGTTTGATTTTCTTTTGGGTTAAAGAAGGCCCAGAGAGGCGAGTTGGAGTTTGAGATATTGACCAGTACAAAGGAGGTGCTGGCAAAAAATTTCAAAAAGTTAAGGTGTTAGAAAATTTTCAGAATTTTTGAAAATTTAGTTAGTCAGAATAAATTAATATTTTAGTCGATATTAATTGGTTCAGTTGAAACCGGAGACAAGAGGTAAACAAATAAATTTTTACCCAGAAGATAGGGTCATCCCCTAGCTTAGCAATTTCGAGGACGAAATTTTATTAAGGGGGGAAGATTGTAGTAACCCGCATTTTAGCTGTTGAACAATTTATTTATTTATTTATTAAATATCGATTTATCGATAGCGAGAACGTGAATTAAATAATATTGAATATTTAATTAAGATTTTATAATGAATAATAAATTGTAAATATCGAAATAGTCGGAAATAGTGAAATTCACAATATCGTGTGAATTGAATAGCATACGAGATTTGGTGGAGTTTCGATTCGAAATATAATAACGATTATATTGAATCAACGACAGTTGAACGTATAGTTTATAATATATTTATAAACGAGCTCGAAATGGCGCTGCAGTTCGTAAATTGGCGATTCGAACTTCAACTGAATATACAGGATTCGTTTTAAGCCGGATTTCTGTGAAACAAGAAACGTGTGGAGCTGGTGGAGTATAGTTTTCTAGTGGAAGAGAAAAATCTGGATTTCGTCGGGTAGATTTTGAGATATGTCTAAATCAAATTTTGAAATAGTCGCTATAGAATCGTTTATCGACCGTATCGGATTATTCGATATAACTAGAGATCGGGTGGGAATTTAGGCAAGGTCCTTTTGGGAAGTAGCGATAATTTATTTTTTAGAATTTTATGGTAATTTTTAATTAATTTAATAAGCAACTTTTTATTTGGAGTATTTGGCACCCTGTATCGACATTTCGGGGTTTCACAATATGAGTCCATCTACCGGTATTATTACATTTTTGGGACCAGAGCACATCACTCATTTAAATGGTACTTTTGTTTCTGTCCATAACAGTCCCTACATAAACAGAATATTTCATAGTGGGGTACGCTATGTTTTTAACTTAAAACAAACTAAACTGAATGGTTAACTGGTCAAACGAACTCAGAATTCAACGAAACAAGTTTCATACGAAACCTTAGGAAGAGGTCTAGTGAAACGTCAAGGCCTTATATTTTTAGGATTTTTTCTGGAATTGTTAGGAATTATTGCTCGGTGTTTTTCATCGATATTTTCTAAAGGATTTTCGCAAACGGTGTCGGAATTCGACGAAACCTGTCCCATTGGATCCGGAATGTGTTTTCATGCTAGGATTAGCTTTGTTTGTCAAAAAATGGAAATCATACGAATATAAAATGGATCGAAAAGGGAATATTCCGGAGAATATTCCCTGTCCACAAAATCCACTATAAAACAAACTTAAGGCCCCTCGTTAAAACCTAAATTCATTTCCACAGAAGTTGAAAACTTTGTAGCCGCCACAAATTTCGTTCCTCTGGATAAGAAAAATCATTCACAGGCTTCAGATAAAATAAAAAGGGGATGTTGTACTGTGAATGGTGGAATGGCGAAAGTAGCGGAGTTGGGATGGCCGTGAGGGTATACTGAAGCTTGGGCTTGAGGGAAACGTGGAGTCTTGGTAGAAGCCGAAGTGATGGAGGGTTTGTTTGCAAGGGTTTCAACATACATGAAGTGGACTTATGTTTTTTGTGTGGAGTTTGTATTTGTATGTGAGAACCTGAAGTTGCAAAAATGACTGATGATGGAGTCATGGGTTTTCCTGTGTACTGATGGGAGAAGAAGTATCATGGGGTTTTCGGTTTGGTTTAATGATGGGAGAAGGAGGAGCAGTTTGGGGATTTGAAGAATCAGCCGATGTCTGTTGAAGTGTTAAGGAGCGACGGGTTCAAGTCAAACGAGGAAGAAGGGTCTGTAGAGCGGGCTGAGGGGTGTTGGGCCAACCAAGAAAGTTAAGGCCCATTTTAAAGTTCCAATCCAAGTTTAAATTTATTTAAATATGTATTAACTTGTCGATGTGATAACTTGATCATACGATATCAGATTGACGAACCGTAAGTTGCGTTGGGATCATATGGACGAGAGCTTCACAATGAAGCTGACTGGAAGTGGATTGGGACTCGTATGAATTTACAGCGAAATAAATTGTTTGATTCAAATCAAATAAACAGTTTATCGTTCTTTAACGATGAACTGCAAATGTGAGTAAAACTCACCAACTCTGAACAGTTTATATTTTCATGTTGTATTTTTAGAACTGTTAAAATTGTCTGATTGCTGTGTGTTCGTTGATTGATTGAACTGCTAGTCAGTCAGTAGAAATATTATATATAGATGTATATATATATATATATATATATATAAACTGTTAAATATTTATATGTCGATTCTGTTTATCAGAATATTTAACAGTGAAGTGAAATCGATGTTTATTCTATGGTCTAACATCTGTGATGCAGGGAAACAGGTTGGAGGAATCCGACTGGATTCCTCAACAGTTATTTTATTGTTTTTCATATATTTTGATATATGATGTGAATTATAACCTGTTGTTGATTGTGTGTGTATGGACGAGATTAGACATCGTGATTTAATATGATTGAATACCACAACATACCGGAATGTAGATAAGGGAATTTTCAAAGTGATATTGAAACAGCATAGTTATAAAATGGGATATTTATAAAGTGGAATATTTATAAATAAGAAATGTTTATAAATTGGAATATTTATAAATAGGAGATATTTGAAAAGGAAATAAATTCAAAACATTTCTTTTTGAATGGAAAGGCCTGTGTGGCGAGTTTGGGGATTTTCCCGATACTCCCGATACAAAGGAGGTTATGGCGAATTTTCCCGGGAATTTAAGGAGTTAGAATATTTTTAGAAATAAAACCAAAAAGAGAAAGGTTTGTAAACCATTTTCAAATCAAATAGAAAGAGAAAGGTTTGAAAACCATTTTCAAACCAAATAGTAAGAGAAATGTTTGTAAACTATTTACAAATGAAATTTGGATAAGGAATATTTGTACACCATTTACAAATGAAATCAAAAAGGAAATATTTGTAAACCATTTACAAATAGAATTGAAAAGGAAACGTTATAAAAGGGAAACCATTTTTTTTAAAGTGTAGAACCGTTATGTAAAAGTAAATCTTTTCAAATGAATAAAACGTTGTTAAAAAGGAAATCTTTATAAAGTAAATCGAATATGGTATTCGAAGTTAGTTAATCGAATATAGACATTCGAAAGGAGTTAGTCGAATATGGTATTCGAAGTTAGTAAATCGAATATGGTATTCGAAGTTAGTTAATCGAATATAGACATTCGAAAGGAGTTAGTCGAATATGGTATTCAAAGTTAGTTAATCGAATATGGTATTCGAAGTTAGTTAATCGAATATGGTATTCGAAGTTAGTTAATCGAATATGGTATTCGAAGTTAGTTAATCGAATATAGACATTCGAAAGGGGTTAGTCAAATCGAGTTAACCAAATAGAGTTAATCAGTTAGAGTTAATCAGTTAGAGTTAATCAGTTAGAGTTAATCAGTTAGAGTTAATCAGTTAGAGTTAATCAGTTAGAGTTAACCAGTTAGAGTTAATCAGTTAGAGTTAATCAGTTAGAGTTAACCAGTTAGAGTAATCAGTTAGAGTTAACCAGTTAGAGTTAATCAAATAGAGTTAACCAGTTGGAGTTAATTAGTTAGAGTAAATCGATTAGAGTTAAAACGAACTAGAGTTAATCAAATATAGTTATTTGAGACAGAGTTAGTCAAGTTAGTCGAGCCTAGTTAATCGAATCGAATTGGTCGAACCAAGTAAGTCGAGTTAAGTTAGTCGAGCCTAGTTAATCGAATCGAATTAGTCGAACCAAGTAAGTCGAGTTAAGTTAGTCAAGTTAGTCAAGCCTAGTTAATCGAATCGAATTGGTCGAACCAAGTAAGTCGAGTTGAGTTAGTCAAGTTAGTCGAGCCTAGTTAATCGAATCGAATTGGTCGAACCAAGTAAGTCGAGTTAGTCGAGTCAAGTTAAGTTAGTCGAGTTAAGTTTGTCGAGTTAAATAAATCGATGTTAGTTTCATCGAAAGGAGTTATCAATGTTAGTTTCATCGAAGGGAGTTGTCGATGTTAGATAATTCGAAAGGAGTTATCGATGTTAGATAATTCGAAAGGAGTTATCGATGTTAGTTTCATCGAAAGGAGTTATCGATGTTAGTTTCATCGAAAGGAGTTATCGATGTTAGTTTCATCGAAGGGAGTTATCGATTATAGTTTAATCGAAGTGAGATTTTCAAATATGAGATATTTGAAAAGGAAGAGTCATCGAATATTTGTTATTCGAAGAGAGAGATTTTTGAATATCGTTTATTCGAGAAGGAGTAAATCGAATATAGGTTATTCGAAGAAGAGTTAATCAAATAGAGATTTCTCGAAGAAAGCTAATCGGCGAATTCGATTATATCGAATTCGGGGAAGTACTTATACTTTCCAGTATTTAAATAGAGATTTATTTATTTATAAATAAATAAGTGTTAGGTTAATTATTCACTAATAAGAATAGAAGTTATAATTAAAGTTAGATAATTCGGAAGTAGGGATTATAGCGTTATCGTTATAACCAATGTTTTAAATATAGAAGTGGATTAGTAAAATTGAATCCGAGAAAGGCGTAAAGAAGTTGTTAAAGATTAAAAGATAAACTTTGACCATTTCGAAGTTATAACGTTGTTCAGTTAAGGTCTGAGAGGTAATTATACCCCAACTTGAGTGACTTCCTTATTAACTAAGAAATGGTAAGGTTTGATCGTAAAGGAGTTTTGGAAATGTTTTCCAAACGAGAATCAGAAATGTTTTCTGATAAAAGAAAATAAGAATTTAGAATTTAGGGAAACAGGAGATAAGTAAATAAATGAACTAAAGAGATTAATGTTAAATGATGTTTGTTCGATATAATTTCCATTTGGAAATAATATCGTTGTTTGCACACTTGTTTTCTTTGATAGTTAACTCACAGACTATCGAAGTTTTGACCATTTTAACGTAGTTAATATGGAGAGACCGGTTGGATTATTATCCATAGAACCACTCTGTATTGGCATAAGCACCGCGACTCATATATGCCAAAGATAATTGAAGACGGAGAAAAATGCAAGGACTATCATGTCTACAGAATAGTGCCTTCGGTTTGTCCAGTCCCAAGACAACTTGTATGGACGAAGGTCTGACAGAGTATATCCAATGGATCGCGTAAGTTGATCTGTTCAAACGTATTCACGTTTGGTGGCGGAGGAATTCGTTTCTCTTAGCTGTATACCCGTGTTATTTTTGGATAAGTCAATTTGTGATTTGGCGGGTATGACGATGTGACATTTCTAAGTGAATGAAGATGGATGTCTGACATAGTATTTCCAGACGGTCACGTACATTGATTTCTTCAACTATACCAAGAGTGGAAGCGGAGAAGGAAACTTCTTTAGCTAACACGTAATGTACTGTTATAGACGTAAATTAGTGATTCTCGATGGATTTGACAATGTAGCATTCGAAGTGAATCTGATGTAATGATAAAGCGTAGCTTCTAGCCTCATCAACCGGTAAATGACAGAAATCGGGCAGGCAGCATGGCTAAGTCGGTCGCACCGAAGTAGGGTGTATATTCACCTATCTAGTGAATATTCATTTGTTTTCTTAAATCTATCAATGCTGTCCCATATATATACGGGAACGGTTGCTGATCCCAACCGTTGGTGATGTACATTCGATACACTCAAGCGAAATGAGTGGTCGGTCATGTGTGGCCGAGTTGCAAGATGTTCTTGTTGAACTCCAGTGTATCGTTCCTAGAGTACATTAATCGGAAGGTGGTTCCATACCTTGTCATAGTTGGAAATCCAATCATCCAATACGTGCTTGCGATTTTGATTGTATATTATATATGTAGTAACGTGAGATGCAAGCGTTTCTGCTAGATTGATATTTATTTGTACTTAGACATTATTATAATATTAGAATGATATTGCTTTGAAAAGTTATTTGGATTCTCATAAGGGTAAAACCCGTTCCGTTATGCGGCGTGGTCTTGTGAGATATCCTTTATTAAATCAAGTACTAAATTGTTTTACTCACACCAGTCCCATGACTGACCCGGAGTTTATTTTGTTGTTTTCCCTAAACTCTTGGGTGCCTAAATTTGTACGGGCAGTCAAGTAGTCGGGATTTTACATATACACTTGGAGAGCTTGGAGCAGGAGGCTTCAGGATTCTATAGCTATTATTATTTCCGCTGTTGTTGTAAGTATTGTACTCTGATAAGTGTTATTGTATACATATACTGATGTTATTTCAAAGATATGTTATGTTATATTTTATTCGTTCCGCTGTGAGATTCGTGTTTACTCTGATGTTGTGTTCTTCTTCTTCTTCTTCTATTCTATAAGTTCTATCTTATCTATTCTCACCTTCTAATTTCTTTCATTAATTACTGGGATTTTTCGATGTTTTGGTTATCGACGTCGAGCTTACGTCGATAACCAAAGTCGCCTAAAAATCCGGGTTACTACAGTGCTGAAAGGAAATTTGAGATCAAGCTGGTATATAATTCTGTATCTTTTACAGTTCCTTTAGCCAAGATCTGTTGAGTTAGATATTTATTTACTCATGTCAATTTCAGGTATAACATCTAAACTCAACCTTTGTAAATATTTTTTTTCTTTTTCTTTGTGTATTCCTCCTTCTATCTCTTTTGTTTATTTTCTTTATCTCTTATGTTTATCTTTCTTTGTCTGTTTGATTTGTCACTCTCATATCTTTGTAACGGCTTGGACTGTCTTAAACTTCCTTTTATAGAACTCATATTTTCTGGAAATTCACTTTAGTTGAATAGAACTCTAATGTTTTAATTATTTCCAGATCTTGAATTTAATCATGTAAATTTCTGCAATTGTTTTTGAAGTTTATTTTTTTCTGATTTCTGAATTCATAACAGTGTTGATGTATTCTTGTCATATCTTGAACATTGTTAATTAAAATTCTAAATTCTTGAAGATCTGAAAAATTTATGAAGTTTCACACACCGCTGCTATTTTGAATTTCTTCTAATTCATTTTAGAAAGGCTTGATATAATATACTCATTACAGCACTTCAATTTTCATCAGTTGTGAAAATTTCATTATTTTTCAGATTGGCTTGGATATATTGATTTATCTTGAATCAGTGATACATCCTGAAATTCCTTTTTATTCATGATCATTGTGACTTATGTTTGTTTTGTTTGAGATCACTTGAAAATTTCTGATATTTTGAATCTTACACACCTCTCAGATCTAAAATTATTAATCTTGTGTGATTGGTTCATTGTATCTCAAGATTTACATTTGTTCAAGTGATTTTGAATAAACCACTATTTTCAGGATCATGAATTATTAGTCAAACTTGATGTAAATGATCTGAAATTACTGTTGTGCTTGTCGGAAATTCTTGTGAATAATTCTTTGAATTCGGTCATAAATCTCTCGGATATTTCATGGTTATTTGATCTAAATATTCGTTTGTTTAAAATCATTTGAAATTATTGATTTATTGAATCTCACACATATCCTGAATATGATATTTAAAATGTGATGTGATTGATTCATTAAATCTTGAAGTTTTCATATTTATCAAATGATTTAAAATAAACAATATTTTTAAATATGGGATCGTGAATCATCTTTTGTGAGCATCTGAAACCTCTGTGAAATTTTTTCTGACAAAGTCTGATTCATGACTGATGTCTTGTGCTACTTTGATATTGTTTTGAAAATATGTTGAAAATTGCTTGTTTATGATTTGATTGCTGCTCTGATACTGTTCTTTAAATAACTGCTTGTTCTTATCTGCTGCTCTAATAAATGTGCTAAATTTGCCTGGCTGGGTTTGTGTTTAAATTTCTTTGGACTGAGCTATCCATGATAGTCCATCAGAGTGTAATTAAATTCCTCGATAAAGGAGACAACAAGTGGTATCAGATTTGGAAGTGCTGAAAAATCGTTTTGGTCTTAATCTCATCATGTATAATTTTTTTTTCTCTCTAAATTTCTCTTGTAATTGATTTTCAATTATAAAGTTATTTATTGATTATTCATTCAGAAATTGAAATCAATATCCAAATTGAACTGTATTTATAATTCATCAAAATTATTATCAGATTTTGAAATTGTGATGAATTGTGACTGCAGTATATTTCACAACAAGAGGAGATTTTTATTTATATTTTCATGATAGTTGAACATGTGTTATAATATCTCTGAACTGGCAATTATTTCACGACCATCTTCTTTACCTATCACATGTCTGCCATCCATCATGATTTTATATTAATGTAGAGAGTTTATATATTTTTTTTGAAATCATCTTGTTTTAAAACAGTGAAAATTATTTGTGATAGAAATGGGACTATATTAGTATTCAGAAATAGTGATAATTGAAAATTATCAATAATCCCAGTACAGTCGAGCTTTTCTCATAATATAATTAATTTAGAAATTTATTTCACAGTCCATTTCTATACCTACCACAGTTCTATCATCCATATTGGTTTCATATACCGAGGAGTTTTTTTTCTTTATAAAGCTGAAAATGATAAAAATATAATTAATATATAAGAGTGTCTCTAACCTCATTTAAAAATCCAAGCTCTGGTCATGCATGGTTAAGAGATAACTTATAATTTAAGCTGCGACTGACCCCATTTAAAAATCCAAGCTCTGGTTATGCGTGGTCAGTGTGCTCTTAAATAAAATAAAAGGAAAAAGGAAATAATGTGCTATTAATTGAAATTAATCTGAAATTCTCCTCAGAGTATAAAAACCAGCCTATCAATCCATCTTCTAATCTGTGAAATGTGTTAAAATCTTATGACGTATTATGATTTGTTGATTGTTAGGTATTGGGATTTGAGATTATTCGATTTTCTCACTTAAGTTGAATTATTAATTATAGTCCAAATTCGTCACTGTTTTTTGTGCTCTTTTTTAATAAAATTCTTTGAAAATAATTGGAAAAGAATTGTTTTTAAAACTCTCTCCATTTTATGTAAAATTCATCGTATATCCGTCAGTTTCTACAATGTGAAATATGCCACCAGTTGTTAGAATATTATGATTTTTGTTTGACTGATTGAAATTTATGATGACCGTTCTTCCTCTTAAGATGAAATTATATTTTTAGTCAATTTTTCATCTGTATTTTAAAATCTGTATCCTTTTAATGATAACAAAAGGGGGAGAATGGATTAGATTTTGATTTATGAGTGAATATTTTATAAATATCTTTAATTTTGAAAATTTATTCATACATTTCACTCATGCACAGTTATAGGGGGAGTTTCTGTTGTAGGGGGAGCATTCAAATAGGGGGAGTTCAAATATTCACGAACAAACACATTTAATCCGTTCAAAATCTTTTATTTGTTTGTCATCATCAAAAGGGGGAGATTGTTGTATATAACGGTGTTGTATACACAATTATATGATTTTTGTTTGATGATAACAACCAAATATATTTTATAAATGTGTTTGTTACTGCACTGTTCTATATTTACATCACAGACTGGAATATAATATTTATATTTAAATAAAATACGATTGTACAGAAATTCAAATATTAACACAGTATTTTGTTTAAATAGAATATTTTATTTCAATATTCAAACAGTACAACTTTTACAACTCCACTATTTGTACACTCCACTGTTACTTTTCATATCAGTACAATCTTCATACATTCAATACATTTTATTTACAACACTTACACTCATTATACATTCACTCAGGTACATTCTCATTTTCAGTTAAAAGCTGACAAAACTGTCTTTTGTCTTCGGTCTTCACAGTCTTCACTGTCAGTCCAGCTCACTGTTGTCCGTCATTCCAGTCATCATCTTCATGCTTACCTGTCACATGAAACACACACACAGTACACTGCAATAGAAATAAAACAGAACTCATGCGAATATAAATTTTATTTTAAAAATTTTATTTGCCTCAGAATTTCGGTGTGTTTCTCATCATTTTTCTGACTCGATCTGATTTAATCCGACTGTGTCTAGACAACTTATGATATTCACAGTGAAACACTGTAAATACCACAAGGCAGACAACATATATATCTAAATGCAGGAACAGGGACAACTCGTCTGATGGCTGCATGTACACACGTGTACACGTATGCACTGCCATGCCAATCAGATTGCAACTGAGGAGTAGCCACGTGGACCAACTCGACTCAGTGCGCACATGAAAATAACTCAATGAAAAGTCAACAACAAGCCTATGGTCGAGCCATGGTCAAGTAAAATCAAAGTCAAATGCTTCAGTCAAAATAATCAAGCCAGTGTCAAGTACAAGTGCCAAAGTGGTCGAGCCTCAAAGCAAATGGAAATAATACAAGATGAATTTCAAAAGCATGGTGCCAACAAACAAAGGTGCATGGAAAAGGGTCAATGAATACAAAGTAGCAATAGTGAAGTAGTGCAGCATCAACATGTATAGTGTGGTGGCATGTTTTTTTTTAAATGGTTCAGCACTTATCAAATAAGTCAACAAAAGGTGAAAACAGCATGTTGATGCAAGACAAGTTCAAATGGATCAAGTCAAGACAGCAAGTGTTCAAGTAAAGCATCAACTCTAATAGCAACAGAAAATACATCTCGACACGCATGCATATATGTGCAAAAGTCAAAACAAGGACTGAACAAAGCTAGCAGTATGGTCAAGTTTCTCAACAATAAGCAAGTTATATTGTTCAAAGCAAATTCATACATACAATGCAAAATGATCAAATTTGGGTGATTATGCTCAAGTTCAAACAAGCAGTAGGAAGTTTAACTCAAGTATACAAGACTGAACATGGTGAAGCGGTTTTATATGGTCAATAATTCCAAGGCAGTTCAAAATCAATTCAGGTCAATGAATTCCAGAATTTGTAGTCTGGATTTAAGGAATGCAATCAGAAATGCAGAGAACCAAGAGTTTTTTGTCGGGGCAAAACATCAAGATCATGTTTCTGATTTCAGAAATAAAACAGAATGGTTAAATGGGAAAAGTATTCATGTATCTGCCCAGGGTGCATCAAGTTTTTTAAATGGTGCAAAGTTTTTATTAACTCGACACAAAATGAAAGAGATTCTTTTTCGGTTTTTTAATATCAGTGAACCAAGGGGTAAGAAAGTTTTTTTAGTTCCAGAAAACCAGCATGGACATAAATGATTTTTGGAAAAACATATTTGGCAATATTTAATTCCAGAAATCATGCATGGGTTCAAACCAGAGGACAAACAAAATTGTATTCAAGTAGGGCATTCCACATTGTCGAGCCATCAAGGCAAAATTCAATCAAAGATTTCAAAAGAGGAAACAACAATCTTTCATCCCAAAAATACAAAGTAAAACAAGGGAAGATTCAATCACAAATTCACGGCTCTAATCGAGAGCAATTAAAAAGGGGCCACAAACTTTCAATCAAGAAATTCAGAGATCAAATGTTTTGGCAATCATTCAACTCGGCAATAAGTAATCAAAAGGGAATTTCAAAACAGCATATTCAAATGGGACAGTGAAATATAATTTCCTGTTTTGAAGAAATCAGAGTTTTTTTTATTATTTTTTATTCTTGGCAATTTTTAAAAGGGACGAACTTTTTTTTCTAGATTAGTCAATTTTATTCAAGGGACCACATGTAATTTGTTTCCATAATTACTCAAAGTTATCAAGTCCAAGAACAGGTCCACGAAATCAATTCATTCATTTTCAGAAAGTCAACAAATCTCAAATTCAATCGAGAGAGGCAAAAGGGGAAACCAGACAAATTCAGATCGAATCACTTTTGCAAAATCAGAGTTATTAGGGTTTTGTTTTACCCTATTTAATACATACACCAAATCATCACAGGTGTTGACAAGAAATCGAAAAACAAAACCCAACATCTATGATCAAAAATCCACACAACAAGTAAAAAAAAGAATTGAAGAGAAAATCACTCACATACGTTCAGGATTTTGATCGCCAGAAAGGAAACCCAAATCGAAGCATCAAGCCACAGAGATTCAAGTTTCAGGGAATCGGATTCCATCAATCAAGCAATCGAGTTCGATCTGGAGGATTTGCAGAAAACCCTAGTTTTTTTTCCAGAGATCGGCCGCCATTTCTAATTTGAGAATCAAAAGTGATCGGGAATAACACATATGGGTGGAACCATATTGAGATGGCCGGCCTAGTTCTAGTGCTCAAAGGGGAGTTTAAATCCTTTTTAAACTAGGGTTTAATTTGTTTTGTTTTGGTTTAAATTTTGTTGTATTTTAATTTGTTCTGTAAACTATCCGAACAGTTCTAGAGTCTGTAAAATCTAGGGAATCAGTCAGGGTGTTGACTGACAGTTGACAGAGTCTGTAAAATCTGGGTTACTGGTCACGGGGTTGTAATCAGGGGAAACCTGATCGAGGGGATATCGGTCAGTCTACGGTTTTGAGCATAGGGTTAGAATAGGAGCAGGGTTTGCGAGTGTACATGGTCTTGTATGCGGGATCTATTTTAACACCTAGTAGAAACCTTAGGAATGCAGCAGTAGGCAGGGTTTTGCCGAAGCTGGGTATATCTGTGTGTGATTTATTTATTTCTGCTCTGTTTATTATTTTAATATCCTGTCAGATTTTCAATTCAGTTACAAACTGTGATAAACCCTATTCACCCCCCCCCCCCTCTAGGGTTAATCTAGATCCAACAAGTAACACCCCGAAAATTTTAGACATTTTAACTACATTATATAATGAATATAATGTGATAACTTAATTAAATACTGCAAATTAAGTAAAACAGACTGTGTCATTGCATTTGTCTCAAAATTTTGGCAAAGATAGACATTTGGTTTGCAAAAAACGGACATTGTATTAAGAAGTTATTAAGCCTTGAAGTTTGTATGCATATGAGATACATACATACATACACATATATATATATATATTAAACAAATAAATATTGAAAAAAAAAATCAAAACGACAATGCGGGAAGCCAAAACGCCGAACCGACCCTTTTGGGGTGTTGACCCAACGGGTCGACACCGGGGTCGACTCAGGGAGTGTGGGTCAAATTGGCTAAATGTTTCTAGACGCACTCAGTGTCCAGATTCAGGGTGCAGCGGCTATATGAAGGACTCTAAACCTAGGTTTTATACATTGGAAAAATAATGGTGACAGCGAGGCTCTGCTGCAATTTCAATTAAATAGCCTATTCTTCTCCAAAATCAAGTTTTAAAAAAAAGATTCGAGCGTTCAACTATAGATCTGAGATTCCACACCAACAATTTCTTTTCTGTCTTCTAAAATCCAAACATGGTGAGTTAGTTACTTTTAGTTTTAAATGATTAAAAGTAATCGCGATATGACTGTGATTTGGATAAATGCCTGTGATTGAATCATATTGGATCTATCATAATTTCTGAATTTATAATATTCTATGACTTGGATCTAAATCTTCATCGTATCTGATCTTTTGGGACTTTTGAATCTATGACATAACTATGTTGTGGATCTTAAATAGTATCATGCTAGATCTTTTTAGATCTAATTCGCTTGTGGTTAATTTGTCATGTCACAATTGTGGATCTTAAATTATTATCATGCTAGATCTGCCTTTTTAGATCTAATCTGCTTGTGGTTAGTTTATCATGTCATTCTAGATCTACCTTTTTAAATCTAATTCGCTTGTGGTTAATTTTCCATGTCACATTTGGGGATCTTAAATTATTATCATGCTAGATCTACCTTTTTAGATCTAATTCGCTTGTGGCTAATTTATCATGTCATGCTCAATCTACCTTTTCAGATCTAATTCGCATGCGGTTAATTTGTCATGTCACAATTGTGGATCCTAAATTATTATCATGTCAGATCTAATTCGCTTGTGGTTTGTTTATCATGTCATGCTAGATCTACCATTTTAGATCTAATTCGCTTGTGGTTAATTTATCTTGTCATACTAGATCGACCTTTATAGATCTAGTTCGCTTGTGGTTAATTTATCATGTCATGCTCGATCTTTTTAGATCTAATTCACTTGTGGTTGATTTGTCATGTCACAATTGTGGATCTTAAATTTTTATTGTGCTAGATCTACCTTTATAGATCCAATTTGCTTGTGGTTAATTTAACATATCACATTTACTTATGGATCTAATTCTTGTTAGATCATTTGGTACTTATCATGTTGTGGCTAATTTAGATCTGTCATTAATTGGACATATGAATCCTTATTTATTCATGCCTATTATGAGATCCTTAGTATGTTAGATCTAGTTTCATTATCACATGCTCACTAGATCTATTTTTATATGTCCACCTTATCACTATGCCAATTACATGTTTATGTCACTTTTTTTAAAATAATCACTATTGTCATCTTTCCCTTTTATTATTTATGGCTAGGCTACTTTCTAGCCTAGACATGACGCCAAATATATGCAAATGCGTTAGTTAGGAAACAGGGGAAAACATTAGAATTGGCATAACTTGAATGGCAAATATGAATTTGGACATATAATCCATTATGAATATAATTGGGTAAATGGGCATGAACACCTATAAAGACATTGGTATAATTAATTGGTTAATAATTAAAGTGCCTAGAATTACAGTAACTAGAAAACTGTAATGGCACTTATGACACGAGGTTAGATTGCATTTGTGGTGGAAGTCTGCCCGGACCCGACCGGCATATCCAACAACCGCAAATGTTGAATCTAATGTGAGAGGTCTAAGTGCACAAATATGAGACAGGCTAAGACATGAGATTAGGCCCAACTTGTGGAAGAAGTCTGCCCGGACCCGACCGGCATATCCAACATCCACAAGTTGTAGGCCTAATGTGGGAGGTCTAGCCCATTATAACCATAAATGGACTTGGTAACGAATTGGAATATTTAATCTAAATGAATCCATAGGGATTGTATGAACATGTTAACTTGAATAGGAGTTAAGTAAACTTGGTTGAAATAGTGGGTGGGTTAAGTAAATCTTGTGGCAGCGGGTAATATATATATATATATATATATTCGTGTGTGTGTATAGGCCCACAAACTTAACCTATTTTATACTTTGGTGTTATGCAACTTTGTCAAGTAAACTTGCTTGGATCAGTGAGGGTTAAGTAAATCTTATGGTCGTGGGGTAATATTTACATATATAGGCCTGACAACTTAACCTGTTTTATATGTTGGACTGTTAGGCATAACCAGTTGAAATCTTAGTAGTGGGGATGCAAGCTTAGGGGCAGCTTGTATCATCTTGTGTATAGGACCCGTTTCAGTCAGTAACTCATCTAGGTATCCAACGAGTACTCTGAACTAGGTCGGATTAGGAGCACGCTTACTGGGTTGATTGAAAGAGATCCAAAACGAAGGGGCGCTGTCAACAGCGTAGGAAACCAATGGAGCCATGTACGTGCATAGGTCCGGCTGGCCATGGGAATTAAGAAGTTGTGACATCAGTAGATATGGTTGTGCACATCTTCAAAATAAAGGTTTGCCACTTTAGGAAGTGATACATCCTATTGTGGGGCCAGCACAGGGTATCTACAGAGTAGGGAGCCGAAAGATTAGAGTAGTAGTTAGGGTACATCTCAACTCTGGTAAGTTTAGGAGTCTGTTATTGGAGCTGCCTGTGGAATGTATGAGGTTAAACCTCTCACTAGAAGTATGCCTAAGTCTACCATTTCATACATGTTGGGGATTATCTCATTCTGGATATACTAGTAGTAGTGTAGAGTAATCATTAAGGAAGCGTATACACCTTATCCTATTTACCTAGTCATACCTACCTTTTTTGTAGTTATCTCTCTTATCCACTTTATATGCTTGTCATGCTACTTTACTTGTTAAAAGTAACTGGACTCGACAGAATTTATGTCTGACCCTTTTTGTTTCCTCTTCTTTCTTCCGTCCCCCCCCCTCCAGTTTCTCAGGGTAGGAATACTCAGGCTTGACCGTGATTCTGCTTACTTTTGTTGGAGCTGTAACAACACGGAAAAGCTGAACCAGTTAGAAAATTTTAAATTGGCTATTTTAGTGAATTTTAAATACTTAAAATAATATTTTAAATAATAACGACGAAGTGAGCTTGAATCGACGTTTGAAAATGAATATAATTAACTCTAATTATAAACAAGGCCTGAAATGGTGCGGTAGTTTCAAAATTTAAATTGAAACTTTGACTGACTGTACCGGGTGCAAATTAAAACGGATTTTAGTGAAACCAAAAATATTTAAATCTGTTAGTGAATATCTTTCTAACGAATTAGAAAAATTGAAGTCTCATAGCGGGAAGCAAAAGTTATGGCTAAACGAATTTTCAGAAAGGTCGCTACAAGGGTATATAGCCCGTGAAAATGGCCATTTTGCAAACGACCTCGGAATTCGACGAAACGACTTTTGTTGGTTCCGGGATGTTAAATTATTGCTAGGTTTCAATTTTCATAATTTTAGAAGCTAGTATGTGAGCGTGGCAAAGGAAAATGTGTCTAGTCGATTTTTGTTAAATTGGATCGACCAGAAAAGGGCCATTTTGCAAACGACCTCAGAATTCGATGAAATTAGTTTTATTGGGACCGTATCGTCAAAACATAGCTAGATTTATTTTTCGGGAATTTTAGAATTAGTATGTGGCCCTGGCAAAT
This sequence comes from Allium sativum, assembly GCA_030737875.1. NCBI lineage: Eukaryota > Viridiplantae > Streptophyta > Magnoliopsida > Asparagales > Amaryllidaceae > Allium > Allium sativum. Next base: position 653,812,643 of record CM060919.1, on the reverse strand, counting down.
TGAAATGTACGTTCAAATTAAATATTGAATGTTTTATATTTTAATTTGAAGAAAAACTGACTAAAACAGTCGAATAGGCCTACGAAACATATCCCATTGTGTTCGGAATGGGGGTATTTAGCTAGGGACGACAGTTGTTGGGTTTGGATTAGAGGTCATGTTAGAAAATCATCTTTTAAAAGCTCCCGGCAAATCAGAATTTTATATAAAAAAAAAATTCTCTCCCCCCCTCGATCGACGACGGAAACACTTCAAAAGCTTCTCGATCATTTTCCGGCCGCCACGATCATTGATAGCCCCTGGCCCTGTTGAACTTTTTGTAGATCCTCTCCTCCTCTTCAAATCTGTATAAGCTGCTCCCTCTCTCGTCGACCCTGCATCGAGAATCGACCCCTTGAAGGTTCGCCGTCACGAGGCGAATTGCCCCCTCCACCGACCATCGGACCTGACGCGGTTGGTACCCCCTAGAGCGGATTTCGAAGCTCTTCCACGTGGCAGTGCCCGATCGACGAATCGTTGCATGGTTTGGTCGTAAATTCAAAACCTAGTTTTGAACAATTTCAGAGAAGGTACGGCTGTTTTTAATTTAACTATATTATAGCACTTTAAAGCGCTACGGTTTTTGATTTCACTGTAAAAAACATATCTTTTTGCTATGTTGACAAAATTCAGTGAAACAAGAGATAGTGGACTCGTGTGGACGTCTTCTACATTCTAGAAGAGACCGCATATTTTTCTAAGCCTTCTGCTATTTTTGGTGGAGTGGAACCCAATGTGAGATTTCTAAATTATAAATGATATGGAAAACGACGATGTATAAATTATATAGTCGATGTATGAGTTATATAAGCGTTGTACACCTCTTGTACAAGCGTTGTACAAGTTGTACGGTCGATGTATAAGTTAAATATGCGTTGTAAAAATAATATATGTGTTGAATAGAAGTGAAATTTATATATAAATATATATATGTATATATATATATATACGCCCCTCATCCACAAACCATGGACGATATTTATTGGTTGAGATTGGTGTGAAAATTGGTTGATAGCGAATGGTTGACTAGAATTGTTTGTGGTTGAAATTGATTGATTGTGGTTGAAATTTATTGATTGTGGTTGAAAAATACTCGTTTGTGGTTGAGAATTATTTGGTTGAACCACATAGGATTAGTTTGTGGAAAAGAAAGAAAAAAATATACATGCCTCCTGCATGCGAACTAGATGCATGAAATCCCCATTGTCAAAAGCTGCGAGGCTTTAAGGTAGAGCGAGGAGCCGTACTAGGGACGGGCCCGATTTTAACTACCCTGTCGTTATGTTGCCGAAATTTTGAATAATATTCATGCGTTAGAATTATTTTCATATGTTGAAACTATATTCATGTGTTGAATAGGAATTCATGTGTTGAACGACATTCATGTTTAAATAAATTGTTTTAACAATAAAAATCACATTTTTTTATATATACGAACTATAGAAAACATTCATGTGTTGAATATATAGATCGAACAATAAAATCATTTTTATTGTGAATGTGAAGTGTTAAAAATGGTGATGTGTCGAAATAAATATCTGTTAGATAAAAATATCATTTTTATCAAATATATGGAGTGAATATGGTTTTGAAATTGACGAATGAATTATATTTCTATATATTTATATAAATATAATTAAAATAGATCGAATAACGAAGCTGCAGTTCGTGTTTTGAAACCGTGATTTCAAACGATTAGTGCGGGAGATCCGACCATCGGATTTTTCCGAGACCGTAACCGTTGGGTTCGCTTTGGAAATATCTTTCCAACGACACCAACTTTGTAAATATCCAACGGTTGGATTGTCTGGAATGTTTAATTCAAATCTGAAGAAAAACAGTGCCAGAATCGATTATATTTATATATATATATATAATTAAATTAAATCGAATAATGATGCTGCAGTTCGTATTTTGAAATCGAAACTTCAAACGATTATACCGGATGATCTGACTGTCGGATTTTCCCAAAATTGGAAACGTTGGATTCGTTTTGAAAAGATCTTTCTAATGATATAAATTTTGTAAAGATCCAACGGTTAGATTTTCAGATATGTGTAAATCAAATCTGAAGAAAAACAGCGCCACGGCCACGTTATGGCCTGAAGCATCGTTTGAATAAATTGGCTATTTTTAAATAAATAAAAATAGCGATAAATCGTTATAAAATATTATAAACGTTATGGAATGTGAAATTTAGAAACTAACTGAAGGTTAGCTAAGTCGAATGGTTTCCTGAGTTTTGATCTGATGTTGGTTTCGGCCTTCGGGGTTAATATTTGGGAAATCGTTCTCTTGCTGATTTACGGTTAGTGACTAATGAATTGGAATAAGCCGTATGTGTGTTTGTGTAGCACTTGTTTATTATACACGCGAGTTGCTCAGAAAGACTGGGTTTATCCCATTTTGAATAACTGAATCGACGATAAGGAATCGAAGATGAAGACAGTGGTTGAAGACCGGAGATCTTCACCTCGTTTGGATGGTAACTGATGTCCTGATTGGGAGGCATCCCGAAATATGTATAATGAGTGGTGATTGTCCAGACGTATGTGGAGATCGATGGGTATGTGAGGTATATAGTGCCTCCGGTTTGGTTCAGACCCAGAACGGACTTGCAAATGGACTGTGTGTCTGACATTGGATTCATTCTGTGTGATTGATAGCCATCAGTTGCATGGTGTGAATTGCTTGTGTGACATGCTAAGATGCAGTGATCAAGGCTTCTGTTGAAAAGCAAAGTCTTGTGGTTGATGATCAAAGCACCGCCTGTGTGGCGTAGCTTTGTGTATAATGTGAATTCGCGAGCCTCACACCCCGGTATGTACCAGAAACGGGAGAGGACATCAGAGAGGGCATACGTTCCTTTCTAGCTAGAGGTGGTGTCAGTGCTTAAATTGGCTGACATTTATATTATTTTCACCTGTGTGGTTGTTTCTTTTGCAAGGCGCCTCGGATATATTGGTGACTATGTGAAGCCGAAAGAGTCATTCGTTGGCTCATTTACGCCCCCAAAGGGTGGGGGAACGTAGTGTTCAGGCATAATAATCCACATCGGTGGACCGGCCCTGATGACCCAAGGCTTGTCTGTGCGCTTGCCTGAGGCTCGGGCTAGAGAGTCTCGAATTCAGCAAGGACTATCTTTTGCCTTGGTTCATGACGGAAACCCAATTTCCAAATACGATACCATGGGGTTTTGATTGTATGTATGTGTGTGTGTATATATATATATATATATATATATATATATGGCGACATGATATATGGTACCCATGCCGTCTATGATTGATAGTTATGATTGAAATTGTTTTTGAAACCTATAAACACTAGTAATAATATCAAATGCTTTTGTTTTATTTGTATCAAGCATATTTTAGCCATTATAAGGTAAAACTCTATACTCCGGTTTGCATTGCATTGTGTGATGGGAACTGAGTCTTATAATGGCTTCATTTTTATAAAAAGCATTGCGATGTTTAAAAGATTTACTTGTTTTAAAGCACTGGCAATCCAATGGAGTAAACCCGTTCCACGAAAGTGGCGTGGTCCTGTGATTAACCATATTATAAATGTGTTAAGTGGATTTCTCATAACAATCCCATGACTGACTCGTAGTTTGTTTCACTTGCAAACTCGGGTGCCCCTCTTTCTACACGGCAGCCTTGTATTCAGGTTAGCAGACTCTTTCTGGATAGCTGGAGCTGAAGGCGGATTCTATCATTTATCTCTTTTTATGTTGTTCAGCTCCTATTGTACATGTTATGTTTGTTTTCCGCTGTAGACATTTATGTATAGCTGAACTGTATTTGTACTAAGTATGATCCTGTATACTGTGTAACTCTGATGATTATGTTTATCCGATGATTATTTGTTCATTATCTGGTGTATTTATTTATTTCTGTCCTGCTATTATCTGTTAATGTGTTATATTCCAAAGATTACCCTTGACACCGTCGTATGGGGTTTTGGGGTCATCACAGGAGCTGCTTTGACGTACAGTTGAAGCTTTTATCCTTGCTACTATGGCTATGGTTTATTTGGGGAATTATGCTTTTTATGTACTCTGATGTTTTAAAGTACAAGACAGTAGTTTTTATGATATAATGGTTTATGTGTATTTCAGACATGTGCTGTTTTTGAACCACGATGATTTATTATAAATAAAGTTTTAAATTCTGTTGTTGCTTTTATATATGTCTTGTAATATTTCTGTTTCTGTTTACCTATAACGCTTCACGAAACTTAATGCACTCCCTTAGTGAGTGACATTAACGGACGTGGGGTGTCACACTTGGTATCAGAGCTGAAGGTTACCAGATTAGATAAAAGTTTTTGGAAACTATTTTCAAAAGGTTTTAGAAGAAAGCGTTTTCAAAAGAAAACTCTATTTCGAAAAATATATTCCTTAAAGCCATAGGAAATATCCCTCGATTCTCCGCTTGATTCCTTTTTATTTTTGTTTGGGGAACCAATCCTTCCCAAAAGGTGTTCCAATTGCGGCATGGTTCCGTAGGCATGTTAAGACTACGGCACATAATGAAGTGCCTAACCTCTAACTGTAGCCGCGGTAGTTTCACCTGCGGCTAACTTTCTCGAGCTTCATAAGGATTTCCATGCGATTGAGCAACTTTTGAGAGACTAGTTAGCTTGTTACAAAAATATGGTAAATAGGAGAATAAGAGGTTAGGGCAAAGGAGCAAAACCAAATATATGCGAATGCGTTAGTTAGGAAACAGGGGAAAACATTAAAATTGGCATAGCTTGAATGACGAATATGAATTTGGACATATAATCCATTATGAATATAATTGGGTAAATGGGCATGAACTAAAGACATTGGTATAATTAATTGGTTAATAATTAAAATGCTTAGGATTACAGTAACTAGAAAACTGTAATGGCACTTGTGACACGAGGTTAGAATGCATTTGTGGTGGAAGTTTGCCCGGACCTGACCGACATATCTAGCAACCGCAAATGTTGAATCTAATGTGAGGGGTCTAAGTGCACAAATACGAGACTGGCTAAAACACGAGGTTAGGCTCAACTTGTTGAAGAGGTCTGCCCGGACCCGACCGGCATATCCAACATCCATAAGTTGTAGGCCTAACGTGGTAGGTCTAGCCCATTATAACCATAAGTGGACTTGGTAACGAATTGGAATACTTAACCTAGATGAATCCATAGGGATTGTGTGAACATGTTAACTTGAATAGGGGTTAAGTAAACTTGGTTGAAACAGTGGGTGGGTTAAGTAAATCTTGTGGCGGTGGGTAATATTTTTTTTTATATATAGGCCCACAAACTTAACCTATTTTATAGTTTGGGGTTATGCAACTTTGTTAAGTAAACTTGCTTAGATCAGGAAACCAACAAAGTCATGTGCTTGCATGGGTCCGACTTTCCATGGGAATTAAGATGCTATGACATCAGTAGATATGGTTGTGCACATTTTGAAAATGAAGGGTTACCACTTTAGGAAGTGATACATCCTACTATGGGGCCAGCACAGGGTATCTACGGATTAGGGAGCCGATCGATTAGGGTAGTAGTTAGGGTACATCTAGACTTTGGTAAGTTTATGAGTCCGTTATTGGGGCTGCTTGTGGATTGTATGGGGTTAAAACCTCTCACCAGAAGTATTCCTAAGTCTACCATTTTGTACATGTTGGGGATTATCTTATTCTAAATATACTAGTAGTAGTGCAGAGTAATCATTAAGGAAGCGTATACACCCTATCATGTTTACCTAGTCATACCTGTCTTTTTTATCGTTATCTCTCTTAACCACTTTATATGCTTGTCATGCTACTTTTTTTTATTTACTTGCTAAAAGTAACTGGATTCGCCAGACTTTATGTCTAACCCTTTTTGTTTCCTCTTCTTTCTTACGTTCCCCCCCCCCCCCCCAATCCCCAGTTTTTCAGGGCATGAATACTCAGGCTTGACCGTGATTCTGCTTACTTTGTGGGAGTTGTTTTTACGTATCGTTGAAGCTTTTATCCTTGCTACTATGGCTATGCTTTATTTGGGGAATTATGCTTTTTATGTACTCTGCTGTTTTAAAGTACAAGACAATAGTTTTTATGATGTAACGGTTTATGTGTATTTCAGACATGTGTTATTTTTGAACCACGATGCTTTATTATAAATAAAGTTTTAAATTCCGTTGTTGCTTTTATATATGTCTTGTAATATTTCTGTTTCTGTTTACCTATAATGCTTCACTAAAGTTAATGCATTCCCTTAGTGAGTGACATTAACGGACGCGGGGTGTCACAAGAGTCATGTACACATATTGTAACGACCCGGCTTTTTGCTCGGTTGTCGCCGATAATTAAACCAACTTAAACCGTTCACAAAGACAGATTGTTAGGGGCACTTACACATTTGCACAAAATAAAAACAACTTTTCCATTATCATTAAAAATAATATTACATCAGAGTTACAAGAGGTACATTAGAGTACATCAGTTACACAGCGGAAAAGATACTAAACTCAGCGGAAGAATGCAGATGCTCTAAACATAATAGCTCCAGTTAAACCAGAATCTTGCTCCAACTAACTCCAAGGCTGAATCTGCGAACCAAACTACTAGGCTTCCCATGCAATAATTATGGGCACCCAGTGTTTAGGTGTGGGAAAAATAAACTCCAGGTCAGTCATGAGACTGGTATGAGAACTCAAAACAGTTGTCTTTAGGATTTATTTTAAAGTTAGGTAATTCACCGGACCACGCCGCCAATGCAGTACGGGTTTACTCCATGTGAATACTAGTGCATAGAAATCCGCAGTGACTTTTTGAAAAAATGAAGCTATCATAAGTTCGTCCCACATCACATAATGCAAGCGCACACCAAATGGGCGAATTTTGCCTTATGATAACCAAATATGCCTTCATACATGAAAATCCTCTTTTACTACTATATATAGTGTGAAAAACCTTTTGGCAAATAAATGTATTAATCCTAGCCAGCATAATGCCCCATCCCATTATACTGACAATCCTACCAGTAAATAGTAAGCTATAAAATCGAAATCGTACGAGCTCGTAGTGGAGATTGGGTTTCAAACATGATGGCTCCTGGTACGAAAGATCATTCGTGCGCTCACAAACTTTCTTGCGCGCATCGTCCCAGTACTCGCGGATAACGTCCAGATTCAGACTCTATTATATTAGCCCACCATACATGAATCAAAGGACCCAACAAATAGCGTCCCAGACTGGGGACTGCGCAGTACCCTTTCATCATCACATCCTGGAGCACCGAACATACGAAACGAACATAAAAATCTGACCACCAGTTTACCATCAATCCGGGGTGTGAGGTTCGTCGAGGTCACGATATACACAAAGCTACGCTTAAATAAGCCATGCTTTGATCATCCATAGCTCATCACATAACTTAAGTATGCCACATTGTCCATTCACTCAGCATTATTGATTTCTATCAATATATAACCTCTAAGCTCATACGTCTTAGAGAAGGGTGTTAAGCAAGAGAATAAATTCTCTGCCACCAAGCTGATATATATTAATAAAGATCAGTGCTACGCATTCAACTACAACGTCAGACACACAATCCATACATGTCCATTCTAGGTCTGAACGAAACAACAATCCGGAATTCCTTCACATACATTCGGGCCTCTTGCCACTTAGCTGATATATAAAATCCATCTGTGAATGGGAGCCAGCCATTCGAGACATTCAACTAGTCGCCCTTACGACACGAAGGGTCCCGGTCTTCAATGCCGCCTCCAATGTCTTCAATTGCTCCACAACGTCGTATTATTACGTGGAATGGTTTTCAGACATAATTCTGATCCCAGTCTTTCCAAATAATAAGCGCAATTAAAAACACAATCACGGAACACACAGGCTTCCTACCAAATCTCCTTCCATTTTGGATTTCGTTAAATTAAACTTCTTTAAATCTATTCTCAAATTATCTTTAACAAAATCCATATTTAACCCTTATTCCTTAAAACACATCCCTTAAATCCAAGATAATCTAGCCCCAAAGCCTTAATTAATTTTCAGTTTGATAACTCGTTATCAAAAATCCAGTTTTCTTTGAAAACCCTTACCCCACATTTCAACCCTAGTCTCCAATTAATTTGATTTTCAAACATTCCATTCTTTAATCTAAACTGAAAAATTATATTTTCTTTCCAATTCCTCGCTTTTAATTTCCTCAAATCAAAGATCTGATTAAATCCTCAAATTACGATATGAATTTCCATAACTGAATCTCATTGATTTTTAAGAATGATATTATTGAAGATATGATTCACGAAAAATCCGTATCAATTGATATTGAACATAAGTTACACAAAAATTGTATCTACTTATATTCGATATCAATTCTCATAATCAACGAATACTATAAGTGGAATAACGATATAATAATATCTTCCAAATTCTTTAAATAGTATACATTTACACCGCAGAATTTCATATCAAATATCTGAAGATTATTTCTATCCAACTTATCCCAGTCAACTTAGGAACTCCTATCTTAATTAAAAGATTTATTCAACTCTTTGACATTTGATCTAGATAGAAATATCATCAACTTATACTTAATATTAATCTCGATATCCAACTCACACTATAAGCGAAATAATGTTGAACTACCTTTCAAATTCCTCAAATAGTAAGAATCAACATCTACCGGATTAATATCAAACGTCTGAAGATTTATCTCCACCCATATCCAATTATTTAAAATTGAAAACCCATATTAAAATCAATTTAAATTCCATATAAAATATTTCCAATACTTTTTAACCTTCCAAAACATTCCACAAAATCATTACTTATTGTTCGGAAAAATGTTTGCAGGTTAAAAACATCAAAATAGATTGTTTTCGAAGAAAGCGTTATAATAGCGTTTCAAAGGTATTACAAAAGCGTTACAAAACAGTTATCTTAACTATTTTGATTAAAATATCATTTATCTTAGCCAAAACTTAAACTTTAAAATTTGAAATACCTTTTCATAGTTTGTAATGATTTTACAAATTTTTCTCATATTTTTAAAACATTTTAAAATAGCTGTTTATAGTTATGGTCAACAATTGTTCTTATATTGACGTTTTCCAAAACGGTTTCGAACATAACTTGAAAATTATTACTCGAATTTAAAATCTGCTTTAACTCATTTAAAAGCTCTTGTTATTTTAAATCAAATGTTTTTCGTTTCATGGAAATCTGATTTAGATTGCAAAAGTTATAAGCGTTTAAAGTTTGCTTCCTAAATTGTCGTTATGCAACAAGCTCTATTTTGACCATAATAACCATTATTCTACGATACTTCAAAATATCTTAGAAAACAATTATATCCTTATATAAACCTTTTTAAAATCATTTAAATTTACTTTCCAAATTATTTTGGATCTAAAATTCAACTTTCATAAATTCCAATTCATTTCTAAATTCAAATAACTTCAAATTAACCTTCCCATTCGTCGGATCAGTTGGGGATAGCCAGGGAGAGCAGGAAACTTTATTTCCAAACCCAAGCCTAGACACTATCCTCTCTGTCATCCTAGAATGTTCCGGTATTTATTTATTCATTTAAAGGACTTTAACAATATGAATTCATAAATATGGTCTTTTCAAATTATTAACCTTCAAATTCCGTAATGATATTGCTTTTAATTATGAAGGAGATTTGTCGATCACCAATGTGATACCATAATTGTTGTGTCATAGTGTGTGCAAAACAACATCAACAACCATTTAAACATCCATAGCAAACATCATAAACATGATTCAATAAATCATAATTGTGCACAAGCGTTATAACACTAACGCTTAATAGTGTGTGTTCTAAACTTCGCAACCATCATCCATCACAACAAATATTAATCATCATTAACCAATAATAATTCATCACTATATTTAAATTAGTCTAGCTACTAATTAAATATATAAACCATGGTTAAAGAGTTCTCACCTAACATCTTTCCAAATCTTCACGGTAGGTGAGCCTAGCTAAGCGAACCGTCGGGCAGTATTTCAGTGCAACGTCTTCTTCACCAAAAAATATATAATATAGTATACACTAATCTCTCTTTATATTATAAGAGGAGGAGAAGAATGACGAACTTTGGCAAGGTGGTGGTGGAAAAGAGGAAGACTTATGCCATGGAAACCATGGCCATAAGCTTTAAGAAGAAGGTGGAAAGGAGGAAATGGAAATGGAATGGTAAAAAATGGAGAAAGTTTCTCCTTATATAGGAAAGGAGGAGTAAGGAGGTAAAGACACATAATGGGGCAAGTGTCAATCATGCATGAAAGGGAGCATGCATAAAGACATGTGTCTTAACACTTGTCTTAAGAAGAAAAAGGAATTTTGGTAGCACTTTCTTTTAAATGTTATGAAAACTAAAGGCGACACTTAATTCTAACGCTACTAATTCGTGTTATGGTTTGACAAATCCGATCGAATGACAAATATTATCAATAAATCCAAACTCATTAATAATCATTCTCATTTATAATTCAAGTAAAATCTATCATATAACTTATCAAAATTATTAAATACTCTTAACCATATATATTTATATCAAATTTAAATTCAAATTAAGTAATAAAAATTCCAATTTTAAATTGGTTAAATATTCTGGATTTTTACATTCATCCCCCCTTAAAACTTTTCGTCCTCGAAAAGGAAAGTGAATCGTAACCACTTATTCGACAAATTCAAGATTAAAATTTTTATACCAAAACTCCATGTTTTCACATGTATTAATGTATAACCATATCTACATGTCCTCCTATGATAACCTCCAGTTACCTATTATATTTGATTCATCGTTTACTTGGCCAATTACTTATACTCAACCATTTACTGCTTTCATAAAAATCCAGACTTATAAATTATGCTCTTAGATCTTATCTTACAAATGCAAAGGTTATGAAACTGATTCCTTTTCAGTTTCCAAAATTTACTATTATTTGTTACACGAAAATCTTGATCATCTCCGAACTCAGCTTGTCTAAACGTTTCAGTTTAGGTAATTTCTTCTTACTATTCCCACTTGCCAAAATCATTTAATCAAATTGTGAAACTTAATTCACAAGGTATTTATGCTTACTTAAACAGTTCCTTTTGTTGCCACAATATACTTTCGAACTTATCGACTTGTCCAAAGTCGTCGATAATTCCAATCTTCCTATCTATACCCTTAATTAAATTCAATAATAATTTCATCAGAATAGGATCTATTTGGATATATGATAGAATATATTAAAAAGATTTATAAAAGAAGTTATATTTATATATATATATATAATTAACATCATATACATACGTTTATTCATGCATCCAACTTTTCAGGGATAATTCCCAAGGGGTCAAAGAGCTTGCTCTGGTTACATAATTCTTGCATTCCTTCTTCTTCACTTATGACGGCAGGTGGTGTTGCTTTAGCTGGTCTTTCTCCCTTCTTTAACCGACAATCCTGGACTACATGCCCTACTTTTCTGCATCAATAACAGTTCTTTTCTTTTTTTTAGGTTCATGGGTTTCTTCTTTGTTTTAGGACACTTACGTATAAAATGTCCTTTCTTCTTGCATTTGAAACAAATTATGCCTTCTCAAATGGTTTTCTTTTGTATTCTTTCTGGGTATAAAACAGCAAAATATCCATCTTGACAATATCTATAACAATAGATACCTTTGAATTTCCCCGATCTAAGGCTTTCTTCCTTTTCTTTTCGATTATGAGCTTTCCTTTCTTGTTTTAGGGTCATCCACCATTCAGTACCTGATAAACCAAACTCCATTTTGTTCCTATAAGGAAAATTTGTTGAAAAATCCAGCTTACCATCCACTTAATTTACTGGCTTATCCCTTACTAACAAGTTTACCTGGTATAATTCTTACAACCCAATCAAATTTTCACTTTTCTATTTAAGTTCATATCAATTTACCAAACAATTTCAAACACTTATCTAATGGATTTAAGTATATATTGATGTTTTAATCTGAATCATATAGTCATCCCACTTTCGAAACTCGAAAATACATACTGATGATGTTGTAGTCGTCAACAGAATCATCTTCAAGTGACTTGAGTGTGATTCTATATCAATCTAGTATACTCAAGACTTCGTATATACGTTGGCTGGGCGTATATTCAAAATATTCTTATACCCGGTAGTTCAACCTCAACATCGAATACAATACTCAAATTCAAAATTTTAATTTCTAACCATATTAATTAGTAACCTTAACAAATTTGACCCAAGTTTATCGATATTTCGAAATCCCCAATAGTGAAATTAAATCCAAAAGGCATTTGTACTCAGATCGTTTTCCTGATCAGTGAAAGGGGCTTAATTACCATGCTATAAGAAGTATCTTATATGTAATTGTAATCACAAAATTCAAACTTAACCTTAATCGTTTGATTAAGTATCCAGGTTATAATTAACCATATATTTCCAAAATATGTTTGTTTCTTAAGTTAAAACTTTTCAAAACTCATTTCATATTTTCAAATACGCTCTCTCAAATATAATACTCCAAAAATCTCATTCTAGGGCATTACTAACCCTATCTCTAATGAGATATATAACTCCAATGAATCTTTCCATTTGTTCAAATGTGTTGTACCCCCATTGCTTTGTATAAACCAAAGCTCTGATACCACTGTGTAACGACCCAGCTTTTTGCTCGGTTTTCGCCGGTAATTAAACCAACTTAAACCGTTCATAAAGACGGATTATTAGGGGCACTTACACATTTGCACAAAATAAAAACAACTTTTCCATTATCATTAAAATAATATTACATCAGAGTTACAAGAGGTACGTCAGAGTACATCAGTTACACAGCGGAAAAGATACTAAACTCAGCGGAAGAATGCGAATGCTCCATACATAATAGCTCCAGTTAAACCAGAATTCTGCTCCAACTAACTCCAAGGCTAAATCTGCAAACCAAACTACTAGGCTGCCCATGCAAAAAATTTGGGCACCCAGAGTTTGGGTGTGGGAACAGTAAATTCCAGGACAGTCATGGGACTGGTGTGAGAACTCAAAACAGTTGTCTTTAGGGTTTATTTTAAAGTTAGGTAATTCACCGGACCACGCCGCCAATGTAGAACGGGTTTACTCCATGTGAATACCAGTGCATAGAACTCCACAATGAATCTTTGAAAAAAATGAAGCTATCATAAGCTCATCCCACATCACACAATGCAAGCGCACACCAAATAGGCGAGTTTTGCCTTATGATAACCAAAAATGCCTTCATACATGAAAATCCTCTTTTACTACTATATATAGTGTGAAAAACCTTTTCGCAAATAAATGTATTAATCCTAGCCAGCATAATGCCCCATCCCATTATACTGACAATCCTGCCGGTAACCAGCAGGCTATACAATCGAAACTGTACGGGCTCGTAGTAGAGATTGGGTTTTGAACATGATGGTTCCTGGTACAAAAGATCATTCGTGGGCTCACAAACTTTCTTGCGCGCATCATCCCAGTACTCGCAGATAACGTGCAGACTCGGACTCTGTTACACTAACCCACCATACATGAATCAGAGTACCCAACAAATAGCGTCCCAGACTAGGGACTTCGCAGTACCCTTTCATCATCACATCTCGGTGCACCGAACATATGAAACAAACATAAAAATCTGACCACCAGTTTACCATCAATCCGGGGTGTGAGGTTCGTCGAGGTCACGATATACACAAAGCTACGCATAAATAAGCTATGCTTTGATCATCCATAGCTCATCACATAACTTAAGTATGCCACATTGTCCATTCACTACGCATCACTGATTTCTATCAATATATAACCTCTAAGCTCATACGTCTTAGAGAAGGGTGTTAAGCAAGAGAATAAATTCTCCGCCATCAAGCAGATATATATTAATAAAGATCAGTGCTATGCAGTCAATTACAATGTCAGACACACAATCCATACATGTTCGTTCTAGGTCTGAACGAAATAACAATCCGGAATTCCTTCACTTACGTTCGGGCTTCTTGCCGCTTAGATGATATATAAAATCCATCTGCGAATGAGAGCCAGCCATTTGAGACATTCAGCAAGTCGCCCTTACGACACGAAGGGCCCCGGTCTTCAATGCCGCCTCCAATGTCTTCAATTGCTCCACAACGTCATATTATTACTTGGAATGGTTTTCAGACATAATTCCAATCCCAGTCTTTCCAAATAATAAGCGCAATTAACGGAACACACAGGCTTTCTACCAAATCTCCTTCCATTTTGTATTTCGTTAAATTAAACTTCTTTAAATCTATTCTCAAATTATCTTTAAAAAAATCCATATTTAACCCTTCTTCTTTAAAACTCATCCCTTAAATCCAAGATAATCTGGCCCCAAAGCCTTAATTAATTTTTCGTTTGATAACTCGTTATCAAAAATCCAGTTTCCTTTGCAAACCCTTACCCACATTTCAACCCTAGTTTCCAATTAAATTGATTTTCCAACATTCCATTCTTTAATCTTAACTAAAAAATTATACTTTCTTTCCAATTCCTCACTTTTAATTTCCTCAAATAAAAGATCTGATTAAATCCTCAAACTACGATATGAATTTCCATAACTCAATCTCATTGGGTTTCAAGAATGATATTATTGAAGATATGATTCACGACAAAACCCAAATCAATTGATATTGAACATAAGTTACACATAAATTGTATCTACTTATATTCGATATCAATTCTCATAATCAACGAATACTATAAGTGGAATAATGATATAATAATATCTTCCAAATTCCTCAAATATTTTACATTTACACCATAGAATTTCATATCAAATATCTGAAGATTATTTCTATCCAACTTATCCCAGTCAACTTAGGAACTCGTATCTTAATTAAAAGATTTATTCAACTCTTTGACATTAGATCTGGATAGAAATACCATCAACTTATACTTAATATTAATCTCGATATCCAACTCACACTATAAGCGGAATAATGGTGAACTACCTTTTAAATTCCTCAAATAGTAAGAATCATCATCTAACGGATTAATATCAAACATCCGAAGATTTATCTCCAACCATATCCAATTATTTAAAATTGAAAACCCATATTAATATCAATTTAAATTCCATATAAAATATTTCCAATACTTTTGAATCTTTGAAAACATTCCATAAAATCATTACTTATCGTTCGGAAAATAGTTTGCAGGTTAAAACATTAAAATAGATTGTTTTCGAAGAAAGCGTTACAATAGCGTTTCAAAGGTATTACATAAGCATTACAAAACAGTTATCTTAACTATTTTGATTAAAATATCGTTTATCTTAGCCAAAACTTAAACTTTACAATTCAAAACACATTTTCATAGTTTGTAATGATATTAATTTTTTTTCATATTTTTAAAACATTTTAAAATAGCTGTTTATAGTTATGGTCAACAATTGTTCTTATATTGACCTTTTCCAAAACGGTTTCGAACATAACTTGAAAATTATTACTCGAATTTAAAATCTGCTTTAACTCATTTAAAATCTCTTGTTATTATAAATCAAATGTTTTTCGTTTCATGGAAATCTGATTTAGATTGCAGAAGTTATAAGCGTTTAAAGTTTGCATCGTAAATTGTCGTTATGCAACAAGCTCTATTTTGACCATAATAACCATTATTCTACGATACTTTAAAATATCTTAGAAAACCATTATATCCTTATATAACCCGTTTTAAAATCATTTAAATTTACTTTCCAAATTATTTTGGATCTAAAATTTAACTTTCATAAATTCCAATTCATTTCTAAATTCAAATAGCTTCAAATTAACCTTCCCATTCATCGGATCAGTTAGGGATAGCCAGGGAGAGCAGGAAACTTTATTTCCAAACCCAAGCCTAGACACTATCCTTTCTGTCATCCTAGAATGTTCCGGTATTTATTTACTCATTTAAAGGACTTTAGCAACATATATGAATTCATACATATGGTCTTTTCAAATTATTAACCTTCAAATTCCGTAATGATATTGCTTTTAATTATGAAGGAGATTTGTCGATCACCAATGTGATACCATAATTTTTGTGTCATAGTACGTGCAAAACAACATCAACAACCATTTAAACATCCATAGCAACCATCATCAACATGATTCAATAAATCATAATTGTGCACAAGCGTTATAACACTAACGCTTAATAGTGTGTGTTCTAAACTTCGCATCCATCATCCATCACAACAAATATCAATCATCATTAACCAATAATAATTCATCACTATATTTAAATTAGTATAGCTACTAATTAAATATATAAATCGTGGTTAAAGAGTTCTCACCTAACAACTTTCCAAATCTTCACGGTAGGCGAGCCTAGCTAAGCGAACCGTTGGACGGTATTTCAGCGCAACGTTTTCTTCACCAAAATATATATAATATATTATTCACTAATCTCTCTTTATATTATAAGAGGAGGAGAAGAATGACGAACTTTGGCAAGGTGGTGGTGGAAAAGAGGAAGACTTATGCCATGGAAACCATGGCCATAATGTTTAAGAAGAAGGTGGAAAGGAGGAAATGGAATGGAAAAAAATGGAGAAAGAGCCTCCTTATATAGGAAAGGAGGAGTAAGGAGGTAAAGACGCATAATGGGGCAAGTGGCAATCATGCATGAAAGGGAGCATGCATAAAGACATGTATCTTAACACTTGTCTTAAGAAGAAAAAGGAACTTTTGGTAGCACTTCCTTTTAAATGTTATGAAAACTAAAGGCAACACTTAATTCTAACGCTACTAGTTTGTGTTATGGTTTGACAAATCCGATCGAATGACAAATAGTATCAATAAATCCAAACTCATTAATAATCATTCTCATTTATAATTCAAGTAAAATCTATCATATAACTTATCAAAATTATTAAATACTATTAACCATATATATTTATATCAAATTCAAATTTAAATTTTAATTAAGTAATAAAAATTCCAATTTTAAATTGGTTAAAAATTCTGGATCGTTACACATATACTGTATATATGCTCAACTAGGCCGAGGCAACTCGACCCAAACACAAATTTCCACAAGAACAAAATTGAAACTGACCTCAAATATGGAACAAGACAAGATAAAACGGGCCATGACTTATCATACACAGCATCATGGTTCAAACTTGCATACGCATAAAAACTGGAATAACAAGAGCACGTCGAGCCAGTTTGAAACAGGTGCAACAATATGATCATAAAAAAGTGCAAGGCAACATATTTACTAAGCAAAGGAAGTCAAGAATTGTTTCAACGAACACAACAGAGGTTCAAGAAGGTGCTCATTAAACTGGCCAAGCAACCAAAGCATGTGCATGCAATTATGTACAACCTCAAAATTTAACACCCCGTATTTTAAAAACACTTAAAGAGATAATTAAAGAATAATTAAATATATGTTTAGAATTAAGGGAAATGGACTACGCCATTGCGTTCGTCTCGGAATTCTGGCCAAAATAGATACCTGGTTTGCGTAAAACGGATACCGTATGAAGAAGATATTAAGGTTTGAAGTTTGTATACATATAAGCCAGTTACGTATATATACATATATACATAATAAGTCCAGTAATTCGAAAATCAGTTCAAATTCAAAGGCGGGAGATTTGGGAGGGAATTGGACTCGTTGGGGATCGACAGCATAAGGGGGGTGTCGACACCCATGTCGGCACTCCCCGGATCCGAGCTAGCATCATTTCTGTGTATGTGGACTTGTTTTCTGGCTAGATTCATGAACCCTAGGCTATAAATAAGACTCTATTCTCAGTGTTTTATTCATTCTAAAAAAATGGAGAACTAGATGATGCCTCTGCCTAAATTGAGAATAGCCTTTTCTTCTTCAACAAACAAGTAATTCAATCTTAGAGATCTGTGATTCAACATCTGCAATTACTCCTCTCTATTATCTTAGATCCATTCACTGTGAGTCTATGTTAGTTTTAGATCTAAATATTTAAAAAGTAAATCTTGACATGACTATTACTTGGATCTATGCCTGTGACTATTTGAATCATATCAAATTACCTGTTTATCTAAGTTATTATGATATGACTATGAACTAGATCTAAACCTATACCTATTTATCATGTCAAATATGTTATTAGTTGGTTATATAATTCATTTTCTAATCTTATCATGCCTGCTTATGATGTCCCTATTATGTTAGAATTAGTTCTACTGTCACATGTTCATCATATCTGTTCCTATATACCTATCTTGTCATTATGCTACCATGTGTTTATGCCTATTTCTGCCATTATATGTCAATCTTGTTAGTATGATCATTTCTGTCCTCTTCCCTCTATCTTTTCACTTTTTATTTTTATATAGCCAGACTACCTTCGAGCCTAGGCATGCCGCTGAAATATGCGAACGCGTTAAATTGGGAACGAGGGGAAAACGTTAAATTGGGGCATAACTTGTAATTGGAAATTTAGGCATAATTGGAACGAAATATATGAATATGAATTTGGGGAGTAATTTGAAGTGTGATTAAAGACCTTAATTCGGGGCATATAGTTCATTATGAACATGACTAGGGAAAGGGGCATGAAAACCTATAACGACATAGGAATAATTGATTAATAATGGAAACACCTAGAATTACAGTAATTAGAAACTATAACCGCACTTCGACACGAGGTCAGATTACACTTATGGTGGAAGTCTGCACGGAACCACCCGACATATTCAGCAACCACAAGTGGTGAATCTAATGTGAGGGGTCTAAGTGCATAAACACGAGACGTGCTAAGACACGAGTTTAATTCCGACTTGTGGAAGAGGTCTGCCCGGAACCGACCGACATATCCAGCATCCACAAGTGGGCTTAATGTGGGAGGTCTAGCACATTTTAACCATAAATGAGTACGGTAGTGAATTGGAATACTTAACCTGGTTGAATCCATAGCGATTGTATGAACATGTTAAACTTGAATAGGGGTTAAGTAAACTTGTTTGAAACAGCGGGTGGGTTAAGTACATCTTGGGTTGGTGGGTAATATTTATATATAGGACCACAAACTTAACCTATAGGGTTATGCGGCCTCTTAACTCTGGTAGGGCATAACCTGTGGAAAACCTAGTAGTGAGGATACAAGCGTGGGGGAAGCTTGTACCATCTTGTGTGTGGGATCCATTTCAGTCAGTAACCCATATATATGTATCAAACGAGCACTCCGAAGTAGGGCGGAGTCAAAGTACGCTTAATGGGATGATTATAAGAGATCCAAATGTGGGTGACGGTGTTGGCGACGCGTACTGACGGAGTCATGTGCGTGCATGGGTCCGACAGAGGAAGTTAAGACATCGTGACGCCTATAGATATGGTTGTGCACATCCTGAAAATGAAGGGTTGCCACTTTAGGAAGTGATACATCCTACCGTGGGACCAGCATAGGGTATCTACGAAGTAGGGAGCCGATCGATTGGAGTAGTAATTAGGATACATCTAGACTTGCTTGTTGGGAAGCTTGTTATTCTTGTTGGGTGTAATACATGTTATTCCTGTTGGGCTACCTATTGTTCTTTTTAGGTAAAACCTGTTACTAGAAGTACACCTAAGTCTACCATTCTGTTCTAGTTGGGATCATCTTGTTCATATGATACTAGTATTGGTGCAGAGAGGGAGAAAGTAGTAGAGAAGCGCAATGCCTGTTCTGTTCAGTTTATCCTGCTCACCGTGTCATACCTGCCTTTTATGATGTTATCTCTCTTATCCACTTTATATGCCTATCATGATGCTTTTACTTATTTATATGCTAAAAGTAACTGGACTCGCCAGACTTTATGTCTAACCTATTTTGTTTCCTCTTCTTTCTCTTCCGTTCCCCCCGCCGGTTCTCAGGGTGGGAATATTCATGTTTGATCAGGATTCTGCTTAGCTTTGCTTGGAGCCGCTTAGATGTATTGCTCGATTTCTTATCCATCTACTATGGCTAAGTTTTGGGGGAATTATGCCTTTTTCATTATTATTGTACTCTAATATTTTAAGTACAAGACAAAATTTTTAATGATGTATTGGGTTTTATGCATTTCAAACATATGATGTAACCATGTTTCGAACTACGATGTTTCTGCTTAATAAAATTAGAAATTCCGCTACTATTTTATATCAGTCTTGTAATGTTTCAATTTCTGTTTACCTATAATGCTTCACGATACTTAATGCATTCTCTTAATGAGTGACATTAATGGATGTGGGGTCTCACACTTGGTATCAGAGCTGAAGGTTACCAGACCGGATAAAAGGTTTTGTAAATTGTTTTAAAAAGCTTTTAAAAAGAAAAGTCTGTTTTGAAAAACATATTCCCCAATGCCATATGAAGTATCTTTCGATTCTCTGTTTGAATCCATTTCCCTTTTTCCTTCAGCATGTCTGGGGAACCTAATATTCCTGAGGGCGTTATGATACCAGGCTGGTTCCGTAGGTATCTAGAGGCCACGACACCCGTCAGTGGCCAAGCAAACGTTCCTCCCCCAGATGCACCCGTTATTCCTCCTCCTCCGCGTGCTGATAATTTCTCTAAGATATGTAAAGACTTTCGTGCTATTTGCGGAAAGCCATTCAACGGAACTGTTACTTTCGTGGAGGCAAGGAATTGGCTTAAAGAAACGGAGGATTTGTTTGGAATTTTCGAAGGTGATGATCATAGGAAGATTCAGTTGGCTGTTTGGTTACTGAAAGACGAGGCTTTGTTCTGGTGGGAAGTGATGCAAGCAGGGCGTCCGGTGGAGACTTGGAATGATTTCCGATAGAGATTCGAAATGAAGTTTCTTTCTCAAGCCGAGCAAAGCATGCAAACGGAAATGTTTCTGGCACTCAAGCAAGGAGGCATGACTGTCAAAGAGTATGTTAACAAATTCAACCAACCAGCAAGGCTTGGGTTGGAGTTTGTAACGATCCGGAATTTTGGGCCGAATTTAAATTTTTTATTTTAATCATTTTAATGGGTCTTTAATAATTAAAATAATTTATTTTATATAATAACAACTATAAATTTATTTTAATCGAATTTAAAATGAATGAATTTTATTTAAATTATAAAAGGATTTAGAAATAGCGCGGCAGTTTGAAATTTTGAATTTTAACTTTGACTAACTATACAGGATGCGAAATAAATTGGATTTTAGCGAAACCAAAAAATTAGAATCTATTTAAAAATATCTTTCCGACGAATCCGAAAAATTGAAATTTCATAGCGGGAATCAAATGTTATGCCCAAATCAAGATATCGGAAAAACACGGGAAAGTTTTTATATATAGGACCCAAAGCGCTACTTTTTTCATACGAATGAATTTGGAATCGAAACCACTTCCATTGAGTTCAAAATGATGTTTCTGCATTGAAAAGGTATAAACACTAATATATTTTGAGTTTTGGAAATTATTCATATACAAATATATTTTTAAATGTAAAATATATACGCCTTGAAAAGTGAAGTTTTGCAAACGGTCTTCAAATTCAACGAAGTTAATTTTGTTGGGTTCGTATCGTCAAAACAAAGCTAGAAATGATTTTTCTGGAATTTTTAGAATTAATATGTAATTATAATCGATCTTTCAGTGAAAACGGTCAATTTTCAGATTTTAAAAATTCATTATTAATTCATACGGACTCGGAAAATGACGAAACCAGTTTCTTTAAATCTATAATGTCAAGGAATATTTATGTTTCAATTTTCAATTACAATGGAATTCTTAGGTGTTAACACGAATTTTTAAACTACGAAAAGCGGACAAAAAAATGTATTAATATATGTACATAAGGGTAATTGGGCCTAATTGAGTTTATAACCTACCTATATATTATATTTTAACAGCCATTAGCTGAACCCTTAACAAAACATAGCCTCCTCCATCTTCATTTTCTTCATATTCCATGGCCTTCACTCTAAAAATATTCTTTGCACAAAAGACCCTAAAACTAAACAATTTATAACTCCAAATCCGTACAAAATTAGACCAAACCTTTCTGGGTTTTGTTCATCTTCTTATCCTCTATCTACCACGAAAAATTCAAGACCTATTGTCGCACGGATTCGCCGGGATCTGAGTTTGATTGCAAAAAGTCAGTTTTGGATTTTGGTGTTTTCTGGCCAAACCGTGAAGAATTGGAGGATGGCGCAATGGAGGAAATTGTAGAGGAGACAAACATCTACAACTTTGCCGCAAAAAGTTTTGTCTGAAAGTCGATGGAAGGGCACGGAAATCGAGAGAAACTAAATTGGAGCAAAATAGAAAATTCCGGCGAGCTCAGAACATAGATGATCAATTTCCGGCCAATTCGGGAAGAATCAGGCGAAGGGCCAAACACGAAAGTTCTTCGTCTACACAAGGAGAAGGTGCTCAGAAATTTTCAGGTCTTTTGGATAAGAGGTGTGGCCTGTGGGACCCACGAACGGATTTTCGTTCACGACGAATTTCCCGATGATCGGAGAAGCTCTAGGGGCGGCGCTTTCTGGTGGTGGTGCGTCTCGCCAAGACGAAGAGATTGGCGGTGGTCCGGTGATGTCAGGTTGCTCCAGGCGGCGGGAAACGGCGGTCAAAGGTGGTGAGGGGCTGTTTGACCGAGATTTGGGGTAATTTTGTAATTCAAACTTTGAAATTGTATATCTCTCTCATACGAATTCAGAATCTGACGATTTCAGATCCGCTACGATCGTGGCGACGAGATCTTCGCAATAACACTAACTACGTTCAATTCTGAGCAAATTGAAATTTTGGGTAATTTTCATAATTTAAATTACAGGAAAATTGGCAAGGAAAATTGGCACAAGGAAAAACTTGGACAAAAGTTTAGTGAGAAGGACAAGAAGTTTGAATTTTCGCCACAAGGACACTTTGTAGTGTATGATAGTGGACCCCTGAATTTTACTTTACACAAAAAGTGTCCTTATGGCTAAAATCCAAACTTCTTGTCCCTAAAACTAAATTTTTCTCTAAGTTTTTCCTTCTCCCTAAAAACCTCTTTAAATTAATTATTTAATTATTACGAAACTTCGAAAATTCATAACTTTGTGATACGAACTCGAAATCGCGCGAAACAGGATTTGCTGCGATCAGCGAGTCGAGAGCTTCGCAACGACACTAACTACGCCTAATTTGGAGCATGTTGAATTTTGGGTCAAAAAATGGGCCCAAAACGTCTATTATAGCCCGGCCAAGATGAGAAGTTTTATTGTAACAACCCGCAAAATCAGGACCAATTTAAAATTTTTATTTTAGAAAATTTTAACGAATTTTGACAATATAAAATAATTTATTTAAATAATAATGATCACAAATTTGATTTAAATTGAAGTTAGAATGAATGATTTAATTATTATTATAAAAGAGTTAGAAATAACGCGGTAGTTTGAAAAGTCAAACTTGAACTTTGACTGACCGTACAGGATGCAAAATTTAACGGATTTTAGTGAAACCAAAAATATTAGAATCTATTTAAATATATCTTTCCAACGAATCCGAAAAATCGAAATTTCATAACGGGAATCAAAAGTTATGGCCAATTCAATATTTAGAAAGGTCGCTATGAAATTTATAAGGGCCAAAATGCTAAATTTTGCAGAATAAGGAATTAGGACCCGAAACCATCTCCATTGGTTTTAGAATGTTGTTTACATATAAAAATGACTATAAGAACTTATATTTTTGAGTTTCGGAAAAATTCCACTATTTTTGGTATTTTTTTAAATATTAAAATATACACCTGAAAAATAGAATTTTTGCAAACGAACTCCGAATTCGACGAAACCAGTTTCTATGGGTTCGGAATATTAAATTAAGGTTAAATTATAAAATTTATAATTTTTGGAATTATTTTGTGGCCTGTATAATTTTTACAGTGGAAATACAGCCTATTTTCAGACTTCGGAAATTTATAATAAATTCATACGGAATCGGAAAATTACGAAATCAGGTTCGTTGGGTTCGTAATGACCTGAAATAATTATGTTTAAAATTTTATTAATTTTGAAACCAGCATGTATTTATAAGGATTTTTGAATTGAAGAAAACAGTTGAAAATTGAGTAATTGGGCACATAATGATATTTGGGCCCAAACCAAAATTAAACCCATGGTATATATTATCTTTTTTCTGAGTTTTAGGGCTGAAATTCGAAATACACAGCAGCCACTCTCTTTTCCATCTTTTTTTCTCAATTTCCATGGCGGCTCCCTCTTCCTCTAAAATTCATAAAAAATAAAATCTCTTCAAACCATAGCAAATTATATGTTTTCTCGAAGGTCTCGACGATACGAAGCTAATGGTGTAGTCGGTTTTGTCAAACAGCGCTCGGATTCGCCGGAATCTCGTCTTAAAGATCGCTGTTTTCGAAATTCAGAAGCTCAAAACCTAAATCACAAATTTCCCGCGAATCTAGCGAGAACTGGAGGAAGTGGCGAACACGGAAGTTCTTCGTCTACGCAAGACGAAGATGCTCAGAAAATTTCAGGCAGTTTGGAGGTGTGAGGCGGCCTGTGGGACCCGCGAGGCGAAATCCGTTCTAGGCGATTTCCCGATGATCGGAGAAGCTTTAGGGGCGGTTCTTTCTGGTGGTGGTGCGTCTCGCCAAGACGAAGAGGTTGGCGGTGGTCCCGTGGCGTCAGGTGGCCTGAGGCAGCGGCAAAGTGCGGTCAAAGTTCGGCGGTAAACAGTGTTTTTCGGTCAATGGGCTGAGGGTATTTTCTATTTTATTTTTAAATTATTTAATTAATTTCCAGAACTTTAAAATTGCATAACTCACTCATACGAAGTCGAAAATCGACGATTTCAGGTGCGTTGGGATCGTGGCGACGAGATGGACGCGTGGACACTAATTTTGTCCAATTCTGAGACAGTGAAATTTTTAGGTATTTTCATGAATATTAATTAATTATTTAATTACCCGATCTTTAAAAATTCATAACTCTTTCATACGAGGTCCGTTTGACGAACCGTAAATTGCGTTGGAATCACAAAATTAAGAGCTTCGCGATGGCGCAGACCGCAGCTGAAAAGGAGACAGTAAAATTTTGGCCAAAAATTCAATGTGAGGATTCTAATTTTATTTGTTTAATTAATTATAAATTATTTTCTTGCATTAAAAATAATTGTTTGATCGTTTAATTCTGACCTGAAATGTTGGGTGTTGTTTGGAGTGATAATTGTTGTTTGTTGAATGATTGTTGTACATGATTTGCAAAATCCGCTTGGATTTATATATATCTTATTTGCGGTTGGAGAAATGGGATCTAAAATGAGATCATAACATATTTTATTCAGTATATATATATATATGTTAAGATTGGATTAGAACTTGTAAAACAAATAAAATCCTCTTTTATTTTTAGAACATGTACACAAATGAATTTCTTTTTGTTCTTAAAAAAAAAGAGTTTTTATTTACATTTCTGTTATTAATAAAAGGACAAATATAAAAGAACAAGTTTTTATTTACATTTCTTTGTAAATAAATGAACACATTTAGATGTGATAAAAAGAAATAAAAAGACAATCTTTTTATATTGGAAACAAAAAGATGAAATTTTGACGATGAAAATAAAAAAGACAATCTTTTTATATTTAAAATAGAAGAAGTTATCATTTTCATTGTAAAATAGAAAAACGTCATATTTTTACATTGCAAAATAGAAAAAGTCATATTTTTACATTGCGAAATAGAAAAGATTATATTTTTACATTGTAAAATAGTAAAGTTGATATTTTTACATTGTAAAATAGTAAAGTTGATATTTTTACTTTGTAAAATATAAAAGATCATATTTTTAAATCGCAAAATAGGTTAATCATTTATTTACACCTTCCTTTGTAAATGATAAGGCTAAAAATATGTTATTCACATTATTGATGTTTATATGGTGAAAGAAAAGAAACAAAGTTTTGTTAGTCATTTTGTTTACATTTCTTTTGTAAATAAATGAATAGAAATATAAAGAAAAATCATTTTTTTCTATGTAAACCAAAAGAGAACATAATTTGTGAATTGTTTTTATTTACATTTATATGTAAAACAAAAGAGAACATAATATGTAAATCATTTTGTTTACATTTTCTTTGTAATAGAAAAAGAGTAAAACATGTTAGTCACTTTGTTTACATTTTCTTTGTAATAGAAAAAGAGTAAAACATGTTAGTCATTTTGTTTACATCTTCATTGTAAAAGCAAAAGAGTAAAATATGTAAATCTTTTTGTTTACATTTTCTTTGTAAAAGAGAAAGAATAAAACATGTTAATCACTTTGTTTACATTTTCATTGTAAAAGAGAAAGAGTAAAATATGTTAATTAGTCATGTAAATAAAAAGGATAGAATTTAGAGATATATTTATTTACATTTTCTTATATAAATAAAAAGGAATATAATTTAGGAATATATATATTTATTTACATTTTCTATGTAGGTAAAAATTGAATTGTTAATGCTGAATATTTTATCGTCATTTGGAATGCGGTAAAAATTGAATTGTTAATGTTGAATATTTTATCGTCATTTGGAATGCGGTAAAAATTGAATTGTTAATGTTGAATATTTTATCGTCATTTTGAATGCGGTAAAAATAGAATTGTTAATATTGAATATTTTATCGTCATTTTGAATGCGGTAAAAATAGAATTGTTAATGTTGAATATTTTATCGTCATTTTGAACGCGGTGAAAATAGAATGGTTAATGTTGTCATTTTTATCGACATTTTTAGTGCGATAAAAATAGACAATGTTAGTGATTCATTTTTATCGACATTCTTGGTGCGATAAAAATAGACAATGTTAGTGATTCATTTTTATCGACATTTTTAGTGCGATAGAAATAGACAATGTTAGTGATTCATTTTATTCGACATTTTTGATGCGATATAAATAGCGATGTTAACGGTACATTTCTATCGTCATTTAGATGTGATAAAAAGAACAGGAACATGAGAATCATTTATTTACAACTCCTATTGTAAATGAAAAGAGTAAAAATATGAGAACCACTTTATTTACAACTTCTTTTGTAAATGAAAAGACCAAAATATGTCGATCATTTTATTGGTATTTCTATGGTAAATAAAAGAACAAGACATGTGAATTCTTTTTATTTTCATTTTCTATTGTAAATGAAAAAGAACAACATTCTTGTCAAGACTTGATTAGTGAATTTAAATTGTCATTTTGAGTTAACATGTCAGTGAATTAGAAAATGAACATTTTTTTGTCATTAAGAGGATTAGTTAAGAATGAACATTTTGTGTCATTTAAAAGGATTAATTAGAAATGAACACTTGGTGTCATTAAAAAGATTAAATTAGAAATAAACATTTTTTTTTATGCATAAGAAAAGAGATTAAAACAAAATACTCATTTTTGTATATTAAAAGTGAATTAGACAAAATGGATATTTTTGGCACATTAAAATGAATGAAGTAAAAATAGACATCTTTATTCATTGAAAAATATTAGACAAAATTCTCATTTTGTTGCATTAGAAGTTAAGAAACGAAATCATCATATTTGTTTATGTTGAGAAAAAGAATGGATTTAAAATGTATGTTTTCATACATTAAAAAGAATGAATTAAGGATGTATATCTTTATACATTAAAAATAATGAAGTCAAATATTCATTTTGTCATTAAAATGAATGAGACCAAAAATATGCATTTTTGGTAAATAAATAAAAGTCACGATTTTTATGGTCATATGTTCATAATAAAGAGAATTGAAATATTTGCCTGTGATGTTGTATTTTGATGTGTTAAATGTGATGTTAGTATATTCAACATTGAATATTACACTTCCATTTACAAGTCATCCGACTTGTTTATGTGATTGGGACGATTATTTTTACACATCGCCCAAGTGCACAAATAATTTATTATTTGTTTGTTGGCTGAAAACCCCACACGGGTATTGGGACGATACTTGACTGACACAAATCCCAATGTTTAATTATATGTCTATCGATTGATCGACAGGCTGCGATGAGCGTTATTGTTTTATTTTAATGCTCACACAGTTGACATTGTCACTCTGGGTGTTAATGGATGGATTGAGGATTATTTCCTGTTTTACCCTATACATGAAATGTATGAAACCCATATGACCCAAATTATATGGTACATGGTTGAGTCGCATTCCAATGCAGAATTTCTTTTTAAATAAAGAATTTTTATATAATAAAAGGATTTTTGTAAAATAAAAGATTTTGTATTATAAAGTATATTTTACATTCAGAATCTTTTATATATAGAATATTTTATTGATTATTTTAAAATATGTTTTTTATATAGTAATGAATTAACATCTTTAAGATAAATCTTTTATTTAAGATTATTAGATCTTAACAATTATGGTTGGTAATTGATATGTAGATTGGATTTGTAGTGGACGATGTTTTAAATAACATTTATCCTTTAATCCAATTTACATTGAAATTACTATTTGAAATTTATAAATCTATTTTATAAATTGAAAATCAAAATTGGAATATTAATAAATCTTTTTAGAAGGATTAAAATGTAATTTATTTTATCTTTGATAAAATTAATGAGAACCTTTTAACATAAATAATAATTTTTATTTAAAAGGATATTCAAAGTTGGAATGTGGCGTATGGTTGATTTTAATTACAAATACGCGAGTTATTCAGAAAGACCGGGTCTAACCCATTCTGAATAATCATCACGACGATCAAGAGTCGAAGATGAAGACGGTGACTGAAGACCTGAGAGCTTCACATCGTTTGGTTGATGGTGACTAATATCTTGAATTGGGACTGATCCCCCAAGGCAAGGTAAAAGTGATGATCTTCCAGACGTACTGGAGATCGGCGGATACGTTGTTTCGTTCAGACCCAGAACGGACTTGTAAATGGATAGCATGCCTGACAATGAAATTTATTTCATGTAATTAAATCGGTTTTTATTTAATATATAAATGCATGGTGGCGGAGGATTTATTCTCTTGCTTAACACCCTTTTGTATGTTAAATAATTACCGATCGCATGATATGAGTTGTTGATGTGGCACGCCAAGTTGCAATTGAACAAAGCTTATTGTTGCAAAGCAGAGCCTTGTATGATGATCAAAGCATAGTCTGGTATGGACATAGCTTTGTGTAATACGTTACTTCGCGAGCCTCACACCCCGGTTGAGTCTAAAACGGAGCAAGGGAACGCAGGGAGTGCGCACGTTTCTTTCTAGCTAGAAGTGGTGTCGGTGCTTAAACTGGCTGACATTTTACTTATGTGGTTGTTGGATTTGAGGTACCTCAGGTATATTGGTCGTATTGTGGCCAATCAGAGATCCGTTAGGATCGGGAAACGTGTGTTCAGGAATAACTAATCCAGTCCATTGCACCAGTTGGACAGAGTACCAACACGGGGACGGACCGGCCCTGCAGGATCCAAGGGTTGGACAGAGTACCAATCCTGGGGCATTGCTAGAGTGTCTCGAATCGGTAAGGAATTCGCTCCTAGCCTTGACTCAGATGGAAACCCAAATTTCCAATAAGACATCATGCGGTTTTGATTGTATACCTATATATGGCGACATAGTGGGATGGGGCACTCATGCCGTCTAGGATTAATACATTTACTTTGATGTACTTCAATTTGGTTGCACACTATTATTATATAATACCGTTTTTTATCGTATCAAGCATCTTTTGATCATTATAAGGTAAAACCCTATCCTCCGGTTTGCGTTGCATTGTGTGATGGGACTTGGGTCTTATAATGGTTTCATTTTTCTAAAAAGCATTGCGTTATTTTGACGATTTACTTTAGTCATGCACTGGCAATCCATAGGAGAAAACCCGTTCCGCGAAAGTGGCGTGGTCCTGTGATTAGCCTTATTATATTATATAAGTTAAGTAGAATTCTCACACCAGTCCCATGACTGACCTGTAGTTTTGTCCACTGGCAAACTCGGGTGCCCATATTTTCCATACGGGCAGTCGAGTAGCTATTTTTGCAGATATATTAAACAGGATTCTGGGTTGAAGCTTAAAGCTGTGTCCAGAGATAGAAAGTCTTCCGCTGTGTTCTTCCGTTGCAGTATATTACATTTTTGTATTTATCTTCCGCTGTAATTATATTCCAATGTACTCTGATATGTATATTCTGTACTCTGATGTAACATTATATGATGATATGTTATAAAAGTCTTCTGTTGTTGTTTTAATATGTTGTATGCCCAAAGTTAAAGTATTCGTAGATTCTCACTTTTTGGGTCAGACCTGTGTGGTTTATGGTCGATTCAAAGGGTGGGAATTTGCGGGTCTTTACAGTTGGTATCAGAGCTCTGGTTAGCTTAAATCTTTGGGGTACAACTTGTTAGAACTGGACAAAAGACTCATCAGAGATTGGATTAGTAATATCCAATAAGAATACTCATTAGAGATAGGATCAGCAGTATCCTAGAATGAGTAAACTCGTTAGAGATGGGGTTAGTAATGCCTTAGAACGAGTTCAGAGTTACGAATTTATAATCTATTCTTTGAAATATGATTTTTATATATATAAAGTTATGTATATTTTGAAAAGATAATCAACCATTAAAATTTAAAATTAAGATAGTTAATTTTATAATTTTTAGCTACGTTCCTTTTCGAGGACGAAAAGTTTTTAAGTGGGGGCGATTGTAACAACCCGCAAAATCAGGACCAATTTAAAATTTTTATTTTAGAAAATTTTAATGAATTTTGACAATATAAAATAATTTATTTAAATAATAATGATCACAAATTTGATTTAAATTGAAGTTAGAATGAATGATTTAATTATTATTATAAAAGAGTTAGAAATAACGCGGTAGTTTGAAAAGTCAAACTTGAACTTTGACTGACCGTACAGGATGCAAAATTTAACGGATTTTAGTGAAACCAAAAATATTAGAATCTATTTAAATATATCTTTCCAACGAATCCGAAAAATCGAAATTTCATAACGGGAATCAAAAGTTATGGCCAATTCAATATTTAGAAATGTCGCTATGAAATTTATAAGGGCCAAAATGCTAAATTTTGCAGAATAAGGAATTAGGACCCGAAACCATCTCCATTGGTTTTAGAATGTTGTTTACATATAAAAATGACTATAAGAACTTATATTTTTGAGTTTCGGGAAAATTCCACTATTTTTGGTATTTTTTTAAATATTAAAATATACACCTGAAAAATAGAATTTTTGCAAACGAACTCCGAATTCGACGAAACCAGTTTCTATGGGTTCGGAATATTAAATTAAGGTTAAATTATAAAATTTATAATTTTTGGAATTATTTTGTGGCCTGTATAATTTTTACAGTGGAAATACAGCCTATTTTCAGACTTCGGAAATTTATAATAAATTCATACGGAATCGTAAAATTACGAAATCAGGTTCGTTGGGTTCGTAATGACCTGAAATAATTATGTTTAAAATTTTATTAATTTTGAAACCAGCATGTATTTATAAGGATTTTTGAATTGAAGAAAACAGTTGAAAATTGAGTAATTGGGCACATAATGATATTTGGGCCCAAACCAAAATTAAACCCATGGTATATATTATCTTTTTTCTGAGTTTTAGGGCTGAAATTCGAAATACACAGCAGCCACTCTCTTTTCCATCTTTTTTTCTCAATTTCCATGGCGGCTCCCTCTTCCTCTAAAATTCATAAAAAATAAAATCTCTTCAAACCATAGCAAATTATATGTTTTCTCGAAGGTCTCGACGATACGAAGCTAATGGTGTAGTCGGTTTTGTCAAACAGCGCTCGGATTCGCCGGAATCTCGTCTTAAAGATCGCTGTTTTCGAAATTCAGAAGCTCAAAACCTAAATCATAAATTTCCCGCGAATCTAGCGAGAACTGGAGGAAGTGGCGAACACGGA
Source organism: Allium sativum (assembly GCA_030737875.1). Taxonomy (NCBI): domain Eukaryota; kingdom Viridiplantae; phylum Streptophyta; class Magnoliopsida; order Asparagales; family Amaryllidaceae; genus Allium; species Allium sativum. The sequence continues at coordinate 653,780,709 of CM060919.1, read as the reverse complement.
AGTTCTTCGTCTACGCAAGACGAAGATGCTCAGAAAATTTCAGGCAGTTTGGAGGTGTGAGGCGGCCTGTGGGACCCGCGAGGCGAAATCCGTTCTAGGCGATTTCCCGATGATCGGAGAAGCTTTAGGGGCGGTTCTTTCTGGTGGTGGTGCGTCTCGCCAAGACGAAGAGGTTGGCGGTGGTCCCGTGGCATCAGGTGGCCTGAGGCAGCGGCAAAGTTCGGTCAAAGTTCGGCGGTGAACAGTGTTTTTCGGTCAATGGGCTGAGGGTATTTTCTATTTTATTTTTAAATTATTTAATTAATTTCCAGAACTTTAAAATTGCATAACTCACTCATACGAAGTCGAAAATCGACGATTTCAGGTGCGTTGGGATCGTGGCGACGAGATGGACGCGTGGACACTAATTTTGTCCAATTCTGAGACAGTGAAATTTTTAGGTATTTTCATGAATATTAATTAATTATTTAATTACCCGATCTTTAAAAATTCATAACTCTTTCATACGAGGTCCGTTTGACGAACCGTAAATTGCGTTGGAATCACAAAATTAAGAGCTTCGCGATGGCGCAGACCGCAGCTGAAAAGGAGACAGTAAAATTTTGGCCAAAAATTCAATGTGAGGATTCTAATTTTATTTGTTTAATTAATTATAAATTATTTTCTTGCATTAAAAATAATTGTTTGATCGTTTAATTCTGACTTGAAATGTTGGGTGTTGTTTGGAGTGATAATTGTTGTTTGTTGAATGATTGTTGTACATGATTTGCAAAATCCGCTTGGATTTATATATATCTTATTTGCGGTTGGAGAAATTGGATCTAAAATGAGATCATAACATATTTTATTCAGTATATATATATATATATATATGTTAAGATTGGATTAGAACTTGTAAAACAAATAAAATCCTCTTTTATTTTTAGAACATGTACACAAATGAATTTCTTTTTGTCCTTAAAAAAAAAGAGTTTTTATTTACATTTCTGTTATTAATAAAAGGACAAATATAAAAGAACAAGTTTTTATTTACATTTCTTTGTAAATAAATGAACACATTTAGATGTGATAAAAAGAAATAAAAAGACAATCTTTTTATATTGGAAACAAAAAGATGAAATTTTGACGATGAAAATAAAAAGACAATCTTTTTATATTTAAAATAGAAGAAGTTATCATTTTCATTGTAAAATAGAAAAACGTCATATTTTTACATTGCAAAATAGAAAAAGTCATATTTTTACATTGCGAAATAGAAAAGATTATATTTTTACATTGTAAAATAGTAAAGTTGATATTTTTACATTGTAAAATAGTAAAGTTGATATTTTTACTTTGTAAAATATAAAAGATCATATTTTTAAATCGCAAAATAGGTTAATCATTTATTTACACCTTCCTTTGTAAATGATAAGGCTAAAAATATGTTATTCACATTATTGATGTTTATATGGTGAAAGAAAAGAAACAAAGTTTTGTTAGTCATTTTGTTTACATTTCTTTTGTAAATAAATGAACAGAAATATAAAGAAAAATCATTTTTTTCTATGTAAACCAAAAGAGAACATAATTTGTGAATTGTTTTTATTTACATTTATATGTAAAACAAAAGAGAACATAATATGTAAATCATTTTGTTTACATTTTCTTTGTAATAGAAAAAGAGTAAAACATGTTAGTCACTTTGTTTACATTTTCTTTGTAATAGAAAAAGAGTAAAACATGTTAGTCATTTTGTTTACATCTTCATTGTAAAAGCAAAAGAGTAAAATATGTAAATCTTTTTGTTTACATTTTCTTTGTAAAAGAGAAAGAATAAAACATGTTAATCACTTTGTTTACATTTTCATTGTAAAAGAGAAAGAGTAAAATATGTTAATTAGTCATGTAAATAAAAAGGATAGAATTTAGAGATATATTTATTTACATTTTCTTATATAAATAAAAAGGAATATAATTTAGGAATATATATATTTATTTACATTTTCTATGTAGGTAAAAATTGAATTGTTAATGCTGAATATTTTATCGTCATTTGGAATGCGGTAAAAATTGAATTGTTAATGTTGAATATTTTATCGTCATTTGGAATGCGGTAAAAATAGAATTGTTAATGTTGAATATTTTATCGTCATTTTGAATGCGGTAAAAATAGAATTGTTAATATTGAATATTTTATCGTCATTTTGAATGCGGTAAAAATAGAATTGTTAATGTTGAATATTTTATCGTCATTTTGAACGCGGTGAAAATAGAATGGTTAATGTTGTCATTTTTATCGACATTTTTAGTGCGATAAAAATAGACAATGTTAGTGATTCATTTTTATCGACATTCTTGGTGCGATAAAAATAGACAATGTTAGTGATTCATTTTTATCGACATTTTTAGTGCGATAGAAATAGACAATGTTAGTGATTCATTTTATTCGACATTTTTGATGCGATATAAATAGCGATGTTAACGGTACATTTCTATCGTCATTTAGATGTGATAAAAAGAACAGGAACATGAGAATCATTTATTTACAACTCCTATTGTAAATGAAAAGAGTAAAAATATGAGAACCACTTTATTTACAACTTCTTTTGTAAATGAAAAGACCAAAATATGTCGATCATTTTATTGGTATTTCTATGGTAAATAAAAGAACAAGACATGTGAATTCTTTTTATTTTCATTTTCTATTGTAAATGAAAAAGAACAACATTCTTGTCAAGACTTGATTAGTGAATTTAAATTGTCATTTTGAGTTAACATGTCAGTGAATTAGAAAATGAACATTTTTTTGTCATTAAGAGGATTAGTTAAGAATGAACATTTTGTGTCATTTAAAAGGATTAATTAGAAATGAACACTTGGTGTCATTAAAAAGATTAAATTAGAAATAAACATTTTTTTTATGCATAAGAAAAGAGATTAAAACAAAATACTCATTTTTGTATATTAAAAGTGAATTAGACAAAATGGATATTTTTGGCACATTAAAATGAATGAAGTAAAAATAGACATCTTTATTCATTGAAAAATATTAGACAAAATTCTCATTTTGTTGCATTAGAAGTTAAGAAACGAAATCATCATATTTGTTTATGTTGAGAAAAAGAATGGATTTAAAATGTATGTTTTCATACATTAAAAAGAATGAATTAAGGATGTATATCTTTATACATTAAAAATAATGAAGTCAAATATTCATTTTGTCATTAAAATGAATGAGACCAAAAATATGCATTTTTGGTAAATAAATAAAAGTCACGATTTTTATGGTCATATGTTCATAATAAAGAGAATTGAAATATTTGCCTGTGATGTTGTATTTTGATGTGTTAAATGTGATGTTAGTATATTCAACATTGAATATTACACTTCCATTTACAAGTCATCCGACTTGTTTATGTGATTGGGACGATTATTTTTACACATCGCCCAAGTGCACAAATAATTTATTATTTGTTTGTTGGCTGAAAACCCCACACGGGTATTGGGACGATACTTGACTAACACAAATCCCAATGTTTAATTATATGTCTATCGATTGATCGACAGGCTGCGATGAGCGTTATTGTTTTATTTTAATGCTCACACAGTTGACATTGTCACTCTGGGTGTTAATGGATGGATTGAGGATTATTTCCTGTTTTACCCTATACATGAAATGTATGAAACCCATATGACCCAAATTATATGGTACATGGTTGAGTCGCATTCCAATGCAGAATTTCTTTTTAAATAAAGAATTTTTATATAATAAAAGGATTTTTGTAAAATAAAAGATTTTGTATTATAAAGTATATTTTACATTCAGAATCTTTTATATATAGAATATTTTATTGATTATTTTAAAATATGTTTTTTATATAGTAATGAATTAATATCTTTAAGATAAATCTTTTATTTAAGATTATTAGATCTTAACAATTATGGTTGGTAATTGATATGTAGATTGGATTTGTAGTGGACGATGTTTTAAATAACATTTATCCTTTAATCCAATTTACATTGAAATTACTATTTGAAATTTATAAATCTATTTTATAAATTGAAAATCAAAATTGGAATATTAATAAATCTTTTTAGAAGGATTAAAATGTAATTTATTTTATCTTTGATAAAATTAATGAGAACCTTTTAACATAAATAATAATTTTTATTTAAAAGGATATTCAAAGTTGGAATGTGGCGTATGGTTGATTTTAATTACAAATACGCGAGTTATTCAGAAAGACCGGGTCTAACCCATTCTGATTAATCATCACGACGATCAAGAGTCGAAGATGAAGACGGTGACTGAAGACCTGAGAGCTTCACATCGTTTGGTTGATGGTGACTAATATCTTGAATTGGGACTGATCCCCCAAGGCAAGGTAAAAGTGATGATCTTCCAGACGTACTGGAGATCGACGGATACGTTGTTTCGTTCAGACCCAGAACGGACTTGTAAATGGATAACATGCCTGACATTGAAATTTATTTCATGTAATTAAATCGGTTTTTATTTAATATATAAATGCATGGTGGCGGAGGATTTATTCTCTTGCTTAACACCCTTTTGTATGTTAAATAATTACCGATCGCATGATATGAGTTGTTGATGTGGCACGCCAAGTTGCAATTGAACAAAGCTTATTGTTGCAAAGCAGAGCCTTGTATGATGATCAAAGCATAGTCTGGTATGGACATAGCTTTGTGTAATACGTTACTTCGCGAGCCTCACACCCCGGTTGAGTCTAAAACGGAGCAAGGGAACGCAGGGAGTGCGCACGTTTCTTTCTAGCTAGAAGTGGTGTCGGTGCTTAAACTGGCTGACATTTTACTTATGTGGTTGTTGGATTTGAGGTACCTCAGGTATATTGGTCGTATTGTGGCCAATCATAGATCCGTTAGGATCGGGAAACGTGTGTTCAGGAATAACTAATCCAGTCCATTGCACCAGTTGGACAGAGTACCAACACGGGGACGGACCGGCCCTGCAGGATCCAAGGGTTGGACAGAGTACCAATCCTGGGGCATTGCTAGAGTGTCTCGAATCGGTAAGGAATTTGCTCCTAGCCTTGACTCAGATGGAAACCCAAATTTCCAATACGACATCACGCGGTTTTGATTGTATACCTATATATGGCGACATAGTGGGATGGGGCACTCATGCCGTCTAGGATTAATACATTTACTTTGATGTACTTCAAATTGGTTGCACACTATTATTATATAATACCGTTTTTATCGTATCAAGCATCTTTTGATCATTATAAGGTAAAACCCTATCCTCCGGTTTGCGTTGCATTGTGTGATGGGACTTGGGTCTTATAATGGTTTCATTTTTCTAAAAAGCATTGCGTTATTTTGACGATTTACTTTAGTCATGCACTGGCAATCCATAGGAGAAAACCCGTTCCGCGAAAGTGGCGTGGTCCTGTGATTAGCCTTATTATATTATATAAGTTAAGTAGAATTCTCACACCAGTCCCATGACTGACCTGTAGTTTTGTCCACTGGCAAACTCGGGTGCCCATATTTTCCACACGGGCAGTCGAGTAGCTATTTTTGCAGATATATTAAACAGGATTCTTGGTTGAAGCTTAAAGTTGTGTCCAGAGATAGAAAGTCTTCCGCTGTGTTCTTCCGTTGCAGTATATTACATTTTTGTATTTATCTTCCGCTGTAATTATATTCCAATGTACTCTGATATGTATATTCTGTACTCTGATGTAACATTATATGATGTTATGTTATAAAAGTCTTCTGTTGTTGTTTTAATATGTTGTATGCCCAAAGTTAAAGTATTCGTAGATTCTCACTTTTTGGGTCAGACCTGTGTGGTTTATGGTCGATTCAAAGGGTGGGAATTTGCGGGTCTTTACATTTATCTCACTCAAATTTCTGAATAATTATTTATTTTTAGTTAACTGTGTTGAAATTGTTTGTTGGAATGAATATTGAGTTGGATGAATATTGTGAATTGTTTAACATTTGAAATATGTGAGTATGGTGAATAATGTTATGTCATTTATGATATATAAAATTTGTTGACACTGCCATAACAAGTTTTCTGACTTGTATATGTTGATTGGACGATCAATTTCCACACATCGTCCAAAAAGCACAATTAATAATGTATTATCTGAATTTGTGTTGGTTGAAACCCTACACGTGTCTTGGGTTGATATTTGAATACACGTCACCCTTGTATTTAGTTATAAATTGCACTTTGGTTGTTATGTGAATGGTTGACTTTATTATGGAATAAGTGCGATGTTTGAAATCCGTGTAATCAAATTACATGGAAATTGTGTGAGTCTCATTCCAATTTTGAGTTAAAGAATATTATAATCCAATATTCAGTTAAAGGAACCAAAGGATGGTTTCCATGTTTTCAAAAGGGAAGGTATGTATTGTCAAAGTTACAATAAAAAGAGTGAATTGGAAAGATAACATTTTAATTAGTAAAAAATTGCAATAAAAGATTAGAATTAAAAAGATACCCTTTTAAATTGTCAACATGTTAAATTAAGAAGATTTGTTTCAAAACTGAACATTTTGAAAAGATTAATATTATTATTATCAATTTTGAATTAATGAATCTTTTAACTTATACTCAATTAATGGAATTAATTGGCGTTGATTTAAATAGATTATATCTTTATTGTTTAAAAATTATAATAAAGGAGATTTAATTATAAAGATTACATATTTACTGTCCACATGTTAAGATAAGAAATCTTGATTTCGAAATTTGAACGTTTTGGAAAGATTACATTTATTCGTCATTATGTGGCAATAAATAGATTTGATTTCAAAATAAGACATTTTGGGAAGATTATTATTAATTGTTATAATAATATGGAAAGCTCAGACATTTATAAAGATTTGAAAGGTAAGTTAATACATTTGGAATCACGTCATTTTAGAATTAAAGAAAATTTAAAATTAAGATTCTTTAATGGAAAGGATATTGTCAAAGAGTAAGTTTTAGAAAAGTTAATTATAATTATAAAATTATAATTGTACTTGGGCACGAGGTTAAGTCACATTTGTGGTGGAAGTCTTCCCGGAACCAACCGGCTTATGCAGCAGTCACAAATGTTGGGCCTAATGTGAGAGGTCCAAGTGCGCAAATATGAATTGGGCCATGATACGAGGTTAAGCCCAACTTGTGGGATAAGTCTGCTCGGAACCAACCGGCATATCCAGCATCCACAAGTCGTAGGCTTAATGTGGGAGGTCTGGCCCAGTGTAAAATATAAATGAATAAGATAATGAATTGAGCTATTTAATCTGTTTTAAATAGCAACACCATTTTAACCCGAACGTGTTTAACGATTTATTTTATACATTTTATAATGCATGTTAAAAGAGCTAATTTCAAAATTAATATTTTGGAAATAATATTATTTTAATATGATAATAGATAGAATATTCAATTTGGATTTAAAATTGGAAATAAAGATTGAAATGAAAATATTACATTTTTCAATGTAATAAAGATTGAAATGAAAATATCACAATTTTCAATGTAATAAAGGTTGAACTAAAAAGATTACATTAAAAAGATTTCATTTTTATTTAAGGTGGATTACATTAGGAAGAATACATTTTTATAGTTAATTTGTTTCATTAGAAAGATTAGAAAATAAGAATGACATTCTCACTATAATATGTTTTTCAAGTAAAAGGCTAGAAAATAAAGATTATATTTTTATTATGGTCTTGTTTCCAGTTATATTGAATCATGTTTTTAAGAAAAGATTTGACTACGAAGATTATATGTTCATTGAATGTGTTGCATTAAAAAGAATTTGATGTTAAATTATGATTTGTGATTTAGAAATCTTTTAATTAAAGTTTAATAGAATTTTCTAAAGAGGAGTTTACCAATTTAATACATATTAAATTGGAATTGGAATTGAAAGAGAAAAAATAGATTTTGGGTTTGTCGTGAATAGTGTCTTAAATAACACTGTTCTTAAGCCCCGTGTGAATAGAATAAATCTTTTATTAAGATTTAAATGAAAAGTTTTCTGAATAAAAGAATTCCAATTAAATAGAATAAATTGGGATTAAATGAAATTCGACTGGTTAAAATTCAAAATGAACTCATGTGGATGAAGACTGCTACTATATATGGAATTTAAAAGGCCTCGCCGTTATTCCATTTATATTATTAGTCTGATACAGAAATTTATACCGATTATATGTGGATCTAATTTCAGTAAAGATTCCATATTTTATGGAAGATGATTTTGGGTTTATCGTGAACTGTGTTTTAAATGACATTAGTTCTTTAACCCAGTTAAAAATATGAATTATTTCATAAAATTGGTTATCATTAAATAATGATTTTTTGATATTAAAACCGATTTGGAGTTTTAATAAATTCTTAATTGGATCAAATAGAATAAATTCAAAGGATATTATCTTTGATAAAATTAACGGGAATCTTTCCCTAAAAATAAGAATATTTTAATAAAGGAATTTTCTTGATTGGAATGAGGCGTTGGTTGTGTTTCTATATAGCACATGATTTTAAAATACGCGAATTATTCAGAAAGACCGGTTCAACCCATTCTGAATAATTCACACGACGCTTGAAGATCGACGATGAAGACGGCGATTGAAAACCGGGAAATGTCTAAGGTGCATGGATGATTATTGATATCTTGATTGGGCCGTACACCCAAAACGATGGAATAATTGGTGATCATCCAAACACACTTGGAGATCTACCGGATATGGTTTCGTTCAGACCCAGAATGGACTGGTAAATGGATTGTGTGTCTGACATTGTATTCCTTTATATTGTATTCGTTGATCTCTGTTTAACATATAGCTGTTTGGTGGTGGAGAATTTATTCTTCGCTTAACACCCGGTTAGATATTGGTAGATGATCAATGATATGGTATTGTCTGACAATGTGGCATGCTAAGATGCATATGATCAAGGCTTTTTTTGAAAAGCAGAGCCTTGAGGATGAAGATCAAAGCACAGCGTCAATTAGCATAGCTTTGAGTATATCGTTACTTCGCGAGCCTCACACCCTGGTATGATGGTGAATGGTTTGTTTGGTTAGTAGGTTGACCAATATACTTTATATATACATGGATTGGGTCAACTGAGCGTTGCTGGGTGTGGTCGCTCCACATCCGGAGGTTGGGCAATTGTTTCAGCCGAAGCCCATGGGGACAGAACACTAGATTGTTCTTCCAAAGTGTGTATTATATGTATTACCGTGTTTTCTCTTGCCGAGACGTAAGCCGTGGAGATACATTCGCGATATGTCTTTCGAATCAGGAGCCATCATGATGGAAACCCAACTTTTCAATACGAGCTTATGGTTTTAGTTGTATACTTGTATGGTGATATAATATATTATGCCGCTAACATAATATATTATGCCACTTAAGATAGATACATTTATATTCGAAATTTATTTCTACACTGTGCACTTATAATAATAAAAGATGAATTTCGCATATTAAGCATTTTTGACCATTATAAGGAAAAACTCTATCCTTCGGTGCACATGCAAGGAATTGAGTCTTATAACGGTTTCATTTTCCTTTATTTAGCATTGCGCTGTTTATTTTTATGCACTGGTATTCTTGGGGGTAAACCCGTTCCGTGTTTTACGGCGTGGTCCTTTGATTTACCTAACTTTAAAATCGACTTAATAACTATTTTTGAGTTCTCATACCAGTCCCATGACTGACCTGGAGTTTATTGTTTTAACCTAAACTCTGGGTGCCTATATTTTCCACACAGGCAGCTAGTAGTTTTGGTTTTGCAGATATTATATTCATAGGATCCTGGTCTACAGCTGAAGTGATATTCAGAAGGCTCTGTATCCGTGTATTTCCTTCAGTTGTGTTTTGTACTATTTTTCTGCTGCTATTTAAATGTATTTTAAACTCTGATATTGTATTTCCAATGTATATTTATTCATTGTAACGACCACGATTTCGCCCGACCCCAATTGATCGCAAGATCGATCAAGACCGTTCAAAACCCGCATACGTTAACTTTGGGCATACAAAACATCAGAACAACAACACATTCTTTTATAACATCAATAATAAATGTTACATCAGAGTACAGAATATATCAGAGTACATCGATAAATAATACAGCGGAAGTTACATTACAATAGATTAAATACATTGTAGCAGAACTAATCTCAGTGGAAGACTATCAATATTCTGGACCCAACTTCAGACTTCAATCCAGGATCCTGCTTAACTATATCTGCAAAAAGCTACTCGACTGCCCGTGTGGAAAGAGGGCACCTGAGTTTGCAAAGTGAAACAAACTACAGGTCAGTCGTGGGACTGTGTAAGAATTCTATACTTAACTTATCTAATAAGTAGGCTAATCACAGGACCACGCCGCTAACGAGGAACGGGTTTACTCCATTGGATTGCCAGTGCATAATTAAAGTAAATCGTCAAATAACGTAATGTTTTTTTTAGAAAAATGAAAACATTATAAGACCCAGGTCCCATCACACAATGCAACGCAAACCGGAGGAAAGGGTTTTATCTTATAATGGTTAAAAGATGCTTGATACATAAAAACGATATTATTATTATTGTGTATATATAGATATTTTAAACATTTCAAATATAATATCAATCGTAGAAGGCAGAGATACCATCTACTATGTCGCCATACTAGTTATACAATCAAAACCGCAAGGGCGTATTGGAAATTGGGTTTCCATCAGGAGTCAAGGCTAGGGAGGAGCTCCTGACCGATTCGAGACACTCTAGCAATGCCTCAGGATTCGGACGCTGGCGAACCCTTGGATACAGCAGAGTCGGTCCACAAATACTTTAGTGGATTAGTTATGCCTGAACACATGCTCCCCGATCCTATTGGATCTACAAATCAGCCGAGGGCGACCGATAAGAATAAACCGAGGCCTCGCAAAAGTTCCATCAACCACATAAGCAAATATCGGGCCGTGTTAAAGCCCAACACCACTTCTAGCTAGAAAGAAACATGTGCACTCCCTGCATTCCCTTCTCCCGTTTTAGACTCAACCGGTGTGTGAGGCTCGCGAAGTCACGATATACACAAAGCTATGCCTAAATAGACTGTGCTTTGATCATCAACCACAAGGCCTGCTTTTCAACAAAGCCTTGATCATTTGCATCTTAGCATGCCACATTGTCAGACCCTACCATATTATTGATCATCTACCAATATATATATATAACCTCTAAGCTCATACGTCTTAGAGAAGGGTGATAAGTAAAGAATAAATTCTTCACCACCAAACAGAAATATATAATCAGTAGCATTCAACAAATACAGTAGGAAGGAGTACAATGTCAGACACGCAATCCATTTACAAGTCCGCTCTGGTTCTGAGCGAAACAACGTGTCCGTCGATCTCCAAATGCGTTTGGATGATCATTACTAAATACCTTGCCTTGGAAGGCCAATCCCAATTCAAGATACCAGTCATCATCATCCCAACGATGTGAAAACCTTCGGTCTTCAATCACCGTCTTCATCTTCGACTCTTGATCGTCGTGATGATTATTCAGAATGGGTTAAACCCAGTCTTTCTGAATAACTCGCGTATTTTGTGATTAAAAAGAAAATATTGGAAAATCACACATTACGCCACATTCCAACTCAGTGTATTCTTTTAATAAGATATTCATATTAGAAGATTCTCATTAATTTTATCAAAGATAAACTCTGGAAATAAAACCTTAAATCTTCTTCCAAAATATGGAATTCCACAGAAATCAAATCAATACATAATCGATATAAATTTCTGTATCGGACTAATAATATAAATGGAATAACGGCAAAGCCTCTTAAATCCCATCCATAATATCGGTCTTCTTTTACAGAAGCCCATTTCGATTATTACCAATCGAATTTCCACTTAATTCCAATTTTAATATATATATTAAATTGGAAAACTTGATTTTTATAAAATGCCCTTTTAAATCTATAAAATAGATTTATAAATTCCAAATAATAATTTCAATGTAAATTGGATTAAAGGACAAATGTCGTTTAAAACACCGTCCACGATAAATCCACTTCACAGCTCAATTTATTTCATACCACAAATTATAATTGCAAATGCTAGTAATCTTTTAAAAACATATTTTAAAATAATCATTAAAAATATTCTTTGTATAAAAGATTCTAAATGGGAAGTTTCTTTATATTACAAATTTTTTTATCTTTTACAAATATTCTTTGTATTAAACATATACTTTATTAAAAATATATTTTATGAAATCATATATAAAAAGGATTTCTAATGTAAATTATTCTTATTTAAAAGAACACCTGAATCGAAATGCGACTCAAACATTTACCATATAATTTGGATTACATGGATTTCACACACATGATATATATGACAATAACAGTATAATCATAAAATCATCCATCTACATCCAAAGTGTAATTTCCACTACGTAAGCGTTAAAAGTAAATAATAACGCTCATCGCAGCTTGTCGATCTAACGATCAACATACAACTGAATATTGGGATTAGTGTGTGTAAATTTTCATCCCAACACCCGTGTGGGGTTTCAACCATCAAACAAATAATAAACTAATTTGTGCACTTGGGCGATGTGTGAAAATTATCGTCCCAATCACATAAACTAGTCGGGTAACTTGTGAATGGAAGTGTAATACACAATATATATATAACCATGACAAACAAATAATTGGTTTCAACAAATGTAAATTGATATAAGTAAATAATTGGTCTTAACTAGTGTGAATTGACAAAAGTGAATATTTGTTTTAACTAGTATAAATTGACAAAAGTGTTTATTTCATTTTAATAATCAAGTTTGGCAAAAATGTTTATTTCATTTTTATGTTTGCAAATAAAAATGTAACTTTTATTTTTTATGTTATATTGCATTGTGGAATGCAAATAAAGAACAAACTTGATTTTCAAAGTACATTTACATTAGTGATTCCAAATAAAACAACAATTTTTCCTTTCAAAATATATTTGCCTTAATGAGTGCAAATAAAGAACTAATTTCATTTCAATGTATTTTTACATTGATGAATGTAAATAAAGTGTTGGATCTAGAATAACCCTAGAGGGGGGGGGGTGAATAGGGTTTTTCACAGTTTTTAAATTAATTAAAAACAAACAGGATATTAAAATAATAAACAGATCACAGAATATAGTAAAAACAGAAATGCAGAAAATAAATCACACACAGATATACCCAGCTTCGGCAAAACCCTGCCTACTGCTGCATTTCTAAGGATTCTACTAGGTGATAGAACAGATCCCGCATACAATACCATGTACACTTGCAAACCCTGCTCCTATTCTAACCCTACGCTCAAAATCCTAGACTGATTCAAACCCCTGAATCAGATTTTCCCCAGATTACAAACCCGTAACCTGTATTCCTAGATTTTACAGATTCTAGTACTGTCAGTTACCTCCTAACTGAAACTCCCCTAGAGTTTTACAGACTCTATAAACTGTTCAGAATTGTTTACAAAAAAAATTGAAGAACAAAACAAAACAAAATAAAAATCAAAACAAGAAAAACCCTTTTAGAGTTAAATTAAAAGGGGTCATCCCCTTTTAATATTAAAACATGGTTAGGCCAAAAGTAAATGGCCGGCCCATTTGTATTTCACTTTTGTCCGATCCTTTGCTTTAGCTCTGGGAAACAGAAATGGCGGCGGCGATTCTAGGGTTTTTCTTCTGACCCAAATCACGACTTCATGAGCTCTGGAAAATCGTACTCTGGTGCTCGAATTCGTTAGCCTCTATGCTTGGTGATTGGGTATACTTCCGATCGAAAAGCTTTGTGAGTTTTCTGAATTGATTTGCTATGTTTTCTCTTTGAATTGTTGAATGGTTTTTCGATTCAATTGTTTGTGGTTTCGATCTGTATGTTGCCGATGATGAATTGGTGTCTAATATAGGGTAGAGTCAAAACCCTTTCACTCTGATTTCGATTATTATTTTTTTAAAAAATGGCTTGGTCTGAGATTGCGGTTTCCCTTTTTGATGCGTCGGCTTTTATTGCTTTCCTGATTTATTGTTGCGTGATTTTTCCTTATGAATTCAGACCTGAAATTTGTCTTCAATGAGTCTGGACATTGCCTCATATGTTGAATTGTTCCCTTGAATGGATTTATGTTTGCCTTGAATAAAAATTCCTTTGAATGATTCCTCTGGTCTTTGAAAACGTCTTGAGTAATTTTGGCAACTTTTAAAAGCAAAATAATTTGTTTCAAGAATATCTTCGAAAATGTTGAATCAAGAAAAAAAAACTTCCCCTTTTTGGATGTGTGAGATGATAATCATTTCTGGAATGTTTTAATTTCCTGCTTAAACAATATTGTGCAATTCTAGAGAGAATGTTCACTGGCCTCCTTGAATTTGTTAGCAAATTAACACTTTCCAAATATATTGCTTGCCAAATATTTTTGAGTTGAATTTTTGCCAAGATTTGACTTTCAATTTGCGGTTGCAATCTCTTCAACATTTTCATACGCAGATTTTAAACCATTCAATATACAATTTCTGAAATTGATTTGTTGCAACATTATTTAGTGTCCCACTTTCATTCTGGACTGAACCTTCTTATGCATGTCTCGAACTGATGCAAACTATTTAACTTCCATATGTTCCTGAATCTGGTTTGTGCATGTTTGTAGCCTGACTCACTTACCTTTCCAGAGTATACTTCACTTGAACATGCTGAATATTGATACTCGAACCATGCACCATGTTCTGAACAAAAACTCCACTGTATTGCTTCCTTATGTCCACTATAGCATGCACCACTGTATATTTTTGAACACTGTATTGAGCCATCCACAATTGTATCACCACTGTCCAGCTTGCACATACACTTGATTATGCTGTATCACTGAAGCTTGCACTCGACCTGTGAGCATACACCCTTGTGTATTTCAGCTCGACCATGCTACATGACCATTTCTGAACTGATTTTCCACCTTGACTTGTTCATGAATTTGGCTTGAGCTTTACTTGATCACACTGGCTTGAAACTGAGATGTACCATTTCTGAATTTGTGCTGAAAGTGTTGTGTCGAATCACATGCACTTGTTTTGCTTGAACACTGCTTGTATCTGCCATGCATGTGTGCTCCAATGCTTGATGTAGAAATGCACTTGAACTCGACCTAGCTCGACCACTTTCACTTGCATTATTTGAACACTTCTGCCATGTCATCTTGTACAGTTTGCATGTTGCACTTTGAGTCTTTGAATCATGTATTGCTGAGTTGCTTTATGCTGCATCATATGTGCACACTTCATTTCAGCTACACAATGTAAGTTTGAGCTGCATCACTTATGCTTGTAGCTGCTTGCATTTGAACTTTTGCCACATTGCTTTGATCCTTGTATGTTGAGCACTTTTGAGTTGCACCATATTTGTGATCCTCGACCATTTAGATGTTTGTATATTCACTTGTCCATGTTTGAGCTGGTTTGTATTGATGCCTTGCTGTACACTTGATCATGGCTCGACCATTTTGACTTTGGTGATTTTTGACTCCATGTTGACTTTGCACTGTCCCTTACTTGTTGTGCACTGAGTCGAGCAGGTCCACGAGGCTACTCCTCAGCTGCACATTGATTGGCGTGGCAGTGCACACGTGTATTTATACACGTGTGTATATGCAGCCATTAGTCGGAAAAAAAATCAGATCGAGTCAGAAAAATGATGAGAAACACACCGAATTCTGAGGCAAATAAAATTTCAAAATAAAAATTATATTTGCGTATAATTTAGAAAAATATTTCTGTACAAGATACTGTGTGTGTGTGTTTCTGAATGACAGGTATACAGGTGATGACTGGACTGACTGGAGACAGAAGATTGAAGAGCAGAAGGCAGAAAACAAGAAGAAAAAAAAACTGAAAACAATATCAGTGTAAAAGTGTAGTGAAGTGTCTGTGTAAGTGTAAATGAAAGAATATATGAAATTGTAAAGCTGAGTGTGAGTGTTGTAGTAAGGAACTGTTCGTGAAAGTAAATATTGTACTGTAATTTGTAAATAAACAAGATTTGTTTGAAAAAAATATTTCATTGTGTTCAAACAATTCTCGTCTAATATTCTGTTTATTTTACAAGTACAAATATTCTGTGAAGTGTTTAAATAGTGGAGTTATAATTCTGTACAGTTTGAAATAGTATATTTAAATAAAATATTGTGAATATATGAAATTCAGTACAGTCGTATTTTATTTAAATATAAATATTATATTCCTGTCTGTGATGTATATATATATATATAAATATATATATATATATGGAACAGAACAGTAACAAACACATTTGTAGTATATATTTATTTGGTTGTGATCATCAAACAAAAAATCATATAATAGTGTATATGACTACGTCATATACAACATTCTCCCCCTTTTGATGATGACAAACAAATAAAAGATTTTGAATATAATAAATGTGTTTGACCAGAGAAATATTGAACTCCCCCTTTTTAAGTGCTCCCCCTACAACAGATACTCCCCCTATAACTGTGCATGAGTGAAGTGAATGACTTTAATAAATTTTTAAAATTAGAAATACTTATAAAATATTCACTCATAAATCAAAATCTAATCCATTCTCCCCCTTTTGTTATCATCAAAAGGATACAGATTTTAAAATACAGATGAAAAATGACTAAAAATATAATTTCAGCTTAAGAAGAAGAACGGTCATCATTAATTTCAATCAGTCAAACAAAAATCATAATATTCTAAGAACAGGTGGTATATTTCACATTGCAGAGAATGACGGATATACGATGAATTTTATAAAAATGAGGAGAGTTATAAAAAAAATATGAGTATTTCCCAAATATTTTCCAGAAAAAAAATGAGATTCAAAACCAGAGATGGAATTTGGACTATAATTAATAATTCAATTTAAGTGACAAGATCGAATAATCTCAAATCCCAGTAGCTATCAATCAACAAATCATAATACTTCATAAGATATTAACACATTTCACAGATTAGAACATGGATTGATAGACTGGTTTTTATACACTGAGGAGAATTTCAAAATTATTTCTATTTTTAGCACTTTATTTCCTTTTCTTTTATCTTTTATTTAAGAGCACACTGACCACGCATAACCAGAGCTTGGATTTTTAAATGAGGTCAGTCGCAGCTTAAATTATAAGTTGTCTCTTAATCATGCATGACCAGAGCTTGGATTTTTAAATGAGATTAGAGACACACTTATATATATGTTTATTATTTCAGTTTTTTTTTTTTTTTTTTTAAAAAAAATTTTAAGAAAAAAACTCTCCACATTAATATAAAAACATGATGGATGTCAGAATGATGATAGATAAAGGAAATGGTCGTGAAATAATTGCCAGTTCAAAGATATTATAATAAATATTCAACCATCATGAAAATCCAAATAAAATTTCCTCCTGTTGTGAAATATATTGCAGTCACAATTCATCACAATTTCAAAATCTGATAATAATTTTAATGAATTCTAAATGCAGTTCAATTTGGATATTGATTTCAATTTCTGAATGAATAATCAATAAATAATTTTAAAGTTGAAAATCAATTACAAGAGTAATATGCTGATCTATACATGACAAGAGGGAAAAATATATATATACAGCAAAAGATATGCATCACTTTTAAACTGATACCACATGGTGTCTCTACAAAGTGAAAATTCATAACAGATGGATAAAAAAAAACTGATACCAATTGTAGTCTCCCTTAACGAGGAATTTAATTACATCTTGATGGAATATCATAGACATTTCAAACTAAAGAAATTTAAACACAAATTCAGTCAGACAAATTTAGCACATTTATTTGTATAAGGCAAAAAGAATATGTGTGGATCTATACAAGGTGAAAATTTGAATCTCAGTACAGATGAGTGAAATAAATATAAGCATTTCTGATACCACTTGTTATCTCGCTCTCGAGAATTTTAATCACACCCCGGTGTCTGACAATGGTACCTCAGTCAACAGAAAAGATTTAATTACAAAGCAAACAACTCAAGCACACAAATTTCATTTATCAGAGCACGATGAACCTTTGATACCAAATCAAGCAGTCAAAAAAAAAAAATTTACAAATCAATTTCTTATAATCAGAGCAGCATGATTCCAAAAACAAACATTTTTCAAAAACAGTATCAGAGCAGCACAGAGAAATCAGTATCACCACAGACTTGTCAAGATGTTGGTCACATAAGGTGGTTCATGATCCAAGATTTGCAAATATACTCTATTTTAAATCATTTGAAGAAATGTGAAAGTATTGAGGATTTAATGAATCAATCACACCAGGTTATATTTCAGATTCAAGATATGTGTGAGATCCAATAAATCAATAATTTCAAATGATTTTAAACAAACATATATTCAAATCAAATAATCATGAAATAACAATGGTTTTCAAAGGCCATTTTCAAAAAGAACATTTTCAAGGATTTCTCAAAACTATTTCTGACAAGCCCAAGAGAAATTTCATGTCATTTACATCAAATTTGAAAATATTCATGATCGGGATAATTTATTTGAAATCACATGAATCAATATAAAGTTTTGGGATATAATGAATCAGTCACACCAGATTGACAATTTCAAAAATAAGAGGTGTGTGATATTCAAAATATCTAGAATTTCAGATGATTTCAAACAAACATATTTCAATATAATGATCATGAATAAAGATGAATTCCAAGATGTATCACTGATACAAGCCAATCTGAAAATCAATGAAATTATCACAACTGATAAATAACAGAGTGCTGTAATGAGTATAATATTTTGAGCTTTTCTAAAATGAATTAGAATAAACTCAGAACAACAAAAGTGTGTGAAATTTCATTAAATATTCAGATCTTCAAAAAATTTAGAATTCAAATTAACAGTGTTCAAGATATGACATGAATGCTTCAGCACTGTTATGAATTCAAGAATAAAAATAAACTTCTAAACAATTGCAGATAATTACAAGATTAAATTCAGAATCTGGAAATGATTATAAACAAGAGAGTTTTATTCAAATAAAATGAATTTCCAGAAAGTCATGAGAACTGCAATTGGAAGTTTAAGAATCACAAAATAAACAAAGAGATATGGTAGTGACCAATCAAAGAAAAAACAAACAAAAGACAAATAAAATAGAAAGGGGTAGAAGAAGGAGAAATAAACAAAGAAAAAATATATTTACAAGGATGAAGTTAGAAATCATACCTGACATATGATGAGAAACAGAATTTCTAAACTTATCAGCCTTGGCTAAGGAACAGTGGATGATTCAATAATATGAAGCGGTTTGAATCACTTTTCTCTTTTCAGCATAGTTGTTCCTCAACCACTTCAGGTACCTAATAGTTGATAGGATCGAGTGGTCTAACAAAATTTGTAAAACCACTCACAGTTTCGTTCATGTGTTTTGGTACCCAAACTTGTTTATATAACAAACCATCCGAATTTACCTTTGTGCCTTTAGGAACCCAAATCGTTTTGAATTTAACAAAACCCGTTTTATTTCCATTTGAGATCCAAGAATGTTTAAATGGTTTGTTATAAAACAAAAACTCATCTCGATTGTGATTTACAAATCCTTTGAAGTTTTCAGAGTTAGAACTTTCAAAACAAACATTTCTAAAGTGATTTGAGGGATTTTTAAAACCGTTTGTATTCTGCTTTTCAAAATCATTCATTTTCCCAAATCCAAGTCCATTTTTGTTTCCAGACGGAAATTGATTTCTCAACAACATATTCAACGATTTTTCTCCATTTGAAAATTTAACCAATGTTGTTTCAAGTTGTTGAAGTTTAAATTTGAGATCATCATTTTCTTTCATTAAATCTGAACAATGATTTTTAGTGATCTTACAATTTTCAGAATCAACTTTCAAAACCAAATTTTCAATTTCAAGCAATTTGATTTTGGCTTGGGACTCAGAAATCTCAGCTTCAAAAAGTTTTTGTTTTTCCAATTCAAGTTTTTCAACATTCTTGAATTTTTCAATTTCAGATTCAAGCTCTTTCACAATCAAATCCGTTTTCACCAAATTTTCCTTTTCAAAAATTTCATGTTCTAAATTAATCTTATCCAACTCCTTCTGCAAAGCGTTATTTTTATGAGTCAACTCATCTTCGAGATTTTTCAAAAACAAAATTTTATTTTCGAGCTTTCCAGAATGTTCATCAAGTTGAGCTAAATCAGTTTTCACAACCATACAGTTTTTGCAGTCAGAGTTTTCAAATTTTAATTTCAACAAATTGTTATTGTGGGTCAACTCAGAATTTTCAGATTTCAAAGACTTGTTTTTCCGTTTGAGACGATCAACAGTTCTTGTTAAATTATTACAAAGAGATACCAGATCGTCATATGATAAGTCCCCATCGTCTGAATCCACATGAATAGTTCCAGTTAAGCACAGATCTGAATTTGAGTTGGCAGTTGAGGGTTTTGAGGAGTTGTCAGAATTTCCATACCGCGCGTTGAGAGTTTTCCAGATGTCCTGCGCAGTTAAACAATGAGAGATAAAGTCAAGCTGATTATTATCAAGATAAGAATATAAAATATGCATAGCTTGAGCATTTAAAACCTTATTCGTCTTATTTGACATATCTTCCATATTTTCAATAATATTCCAATAATCAAGATTAACAGATTTTAAATATGATTCGAAATTTGATTTCCAAATTGAAAAATCTGTTCCCTTAAAAATAATTGGAATATTACTGGACTGACTCTCATAAGACTGACAACTAGGATCCATGTTTCTAGGGTTAATGAAATAACCTGGCTCCGATACCACTTGTTGGATCTAGAATAACCCTAGAGGGGGGGGGGGGGTGAATAGGGTTTTTCACAGTTTTTAAATTAATTAAAAACAAACAGGATATTAAAATAATAAACAGATCACAGAATATAGTAAAAACAGAAATGCAGAAAATAAATCACACACAGATATACCCAGCTTCGGCAAAACCCTGCCTACTGCTGCATTTCTAAGGTTTCTACTAGGTGATAGAACAGATCCCGCATACAATACCATGTACACTTGCAAACCCTGCTCCTATTCTAACCCTACGCTCAAAATCCTAGACTGATTCAAACCCCTGAATCAGATTTTCCCCAGATTACAAACCCGTAACCTGTATTCCTAGATTTTACAGATTCTAGTACTGTCAGTTACCTCCTAACTGAAACTCCCCTAGAGTTTTACAGACTCTATAAACTGTTCAGAATTATTTACAAAAAAAATTGAAGAACAAAACAAAACAAAATAAAAATCAAAACAAGAAAAACCCTTTTAGAGTTAAATTAAAAGGGGTCATCCCCTTTTAATATTAAAACATGGTTAGGCCAAAAGTAAATGGCCGGCCCATTTTTATTTCACTTTTGTCCGATCCTTTGCTTTAGCTCTGGGAAACAGAAATGGCGGCGGCGATTCTAGGGTTTTTCTTCTGACCCAAATCACGACTTCATGAGCTCTGGAAAATCGTACTCTGGTGCTCGAATTCGTTAGCCTCTATGCTTGGTGATTGGGTATACTTCCGATCGAAAAGCTTTGTGAGTTTTCTGAATTGATTTGCTATGTTTTCTCTTTGAATTGTTGAATGGTTTTTCAATTCAATTGTTTGTGGTTTCGATCTGTATGTTGCCGATGATGAATTGGTGTCTAATATAGGGTAGAGTCAAAACCCTTTCACTCTGATTTCGATTTTTTTTAAAAAAAAATGGCTTGGTCTGAGATTGCGGTTTCCCTTTTTGATGCGTCGGCTTTTATTGCTTTCCTGATTTATTGTTGCGTGATTTTTCCTTATGAATTCAGACCTGAAATTTGTCTTCAATGAGTCTGGACATTGCCTCATATGTTGAATTGTTCCCTTGAATGGATTTATGTTTGCCTTGAATAAAAATTTCTTTGAATGATTCCTCTGGTCTTTGAAAACGTCTTGAGTAATTTTGGCAACTTTTAAAAGCAAAATAATTTGTTTCAAGAATATCTTCGAAAATGTTGAATCAAGAAAAAAAAAACTTCCCCTTTTTGGATGTGTGAGATGATAATCATTTCTGGAAGGTTTTAATTTCCTGCTTAAACAATATTGTGCAATTCTAGAGAGAATGTTCACTGGCCTCCTTGAATTTGTTAGCAAATTAACACTTTCCAAATATATTGCTTGCCAAATATTTTTGAGTTGAATTTTTGCCAAGATTTGACTTTCAATTTGCGGTTGCAATCTCTTCAACATTTTCATACGCAGATTTTAAACCATTCAATATACAATTTCTGAAATTGATTTGTTGCAACATTATTTAGTGTCCCACTTTCATTCTGGACTGAACCTTCTTATGCATGTCTCGAACTGATGCAAACTATTTAACTTCCATATGTTCCTGAATCTGGTTTGTGCATGTTTGTAGCCTGACTCACTTACCTTTCCAGAGTATACTTCACTTGAACATGCTGAATATTGATACTCGAACCATGCACCATGTTCTGAACAAAAACTCCACTGTATTGCTTCCTTATGTCCACTATAGCATGCACCACTGTATATTTTTGAACACTGTATTGAGCCATCCACACTTGTATCACCACTGTCCAGCTTGCACATACACTTGATTATGCTGTATCACTGAAGCTTGCACTCGACCTGTGAGCATACACCCTTGTGTATTTCAGCTCGACCATGCTACATGACCATTTCTGAACTGATTTTCCACCTTGACTTGTTCATGAATTTGGCTTGAGCTTTACTTGATCACACTGGCTTGAAACTGAGATGTACCATTTCTGAATTTGTGCTGAAAGTGTTGTGTCGAATCACATGCACTTGTTTTGCTTGAACACTGCTTGTATCTGCCATGCATGTGTGCTCCAATGCTTGATGTAGAAATGCACTTGAACTCGACCTAGCTCGACCACTTTCACTTGCATTATTTGAACACTTCTGCCATGTCATCTTGTACAGTTTGCATGTTGCACTTTGAGTCTTTGAATCATGTATTGCTGAGTTGCTTTATGCTGCATCATATGTGCACACTTCATTTCAGCTACACAATGTAAGTTTGAGCTGCATCACTTATGCTTGTAGCTGCTTGCATTTGAACTTTTGCCACATTGCTTTGATCCTTGTATGTTGAGCACTTTTGAGTTGCACCATATTTGTGATCCTCGACCATTTAGATGTTTGTATATTCACTTGTCCATGTTTGAGCTGGTTTG
This sequence comes from Allium sativum, assembly GCA_030737875.1. Taxonomy (NCBI): domain Eukaryota; kingdom Viridiplantae; phylum Streptophyta; class Magnoliopsida; order Asparagales; family Amaryllidaceae; genus Allium; species Allium sativum. Next base: position 653,757,462 of record CM060919.1, on the reverse strand, counting down.
TATTGATGCCTTGCTGTACACTTGATCATGGCTCGACCATTTTGACTTTGGTGATTTTTGACTCCATGTTGACTTTGCACTGTCCCTTACTTGTTGTGCACTGAGTCGAGCAGGTCCACGAGGCTACTCCTCAGCTGCACATTGATTGGCGTGGCAGTGCACACGTGTATTTATACACGTGTGTATATGCAGCCATTAGTCGGAAAAAAAATCAGATCGAGTCAGAAAAATGATGAGAAACACACCGAATTCTGAGGCAAATAAAATTTCAAAATAAAAATTATATTTGCGTATAATTTAGAAAAATATTTCTGTACAAGATACTGTGTGTGTGTGTTTCTGAATGACAGGTATACAGGTGATGACTGGACTGACTGGAGACAGAAGATTGAAGAGCAGAAGGCAGAAAACAAGAAGAAAAAAAAACTGAAAACAATATCAGTGTAAAAGTGTAGTGAAGTGTCTGTGTAAGTGTAAATGAAAGAATATATGAAATTGTAAAGCTGAGTGTGAGTGTTGTAGTAAGGAACTGTTCGTGAAAGTAAATATTGTACTGTAATTTGTAAATAAACAAGATTTGTTTGAAAAAAATATTTCATTGTGTTCAAACAATTCTCGTCTAATATTCTGTTTATTTTACAAGTACAAATATTCTGTGAAGTGTTTAAATAGTGGAGTTATAATTCTGTACAGTTTGAAATAGTATATTTAAATAAAATACTGTGAATATATGAAATTCAGTACAGTCGTATTTTATTTAAATATAAATATTATATTCCTGTCTGTGATGTATATATATATATATATATATATGGAACAGAACAGTAACAAACACATTTGTAGTATATATTTATTTGGTTGTGATCATCAAACAAAAAATCATATAATAGTGTATATGACTACGTCATATACAACATAAAGGAATAAATTTTGGTTTCAACATATATTTGTATTGGTGAATGCAAATAAAAGGGTAAATTTTATTTTCAATGTACGTTTGCATGAGTGAATGCAAATAAAAGATTAAGCTCAAAATTTCAATCCTCGAATAACATAAAAAAAAGGTATTTCATTGTTTTACACTTTTCTATGTGTTCTAATAACAATTAAAAGAATCCTTTTATTTGCTTATACCTTTCTATACATTCTAATAACATGTAAAAGAATATTTTGTGTGTAATACTTTTCTATGTATTTTAATGTCAAATAAAAGTGAATTTTATTTGTTTAATAAATTCTAATTTTCAAATGACAAATAAAAAGTAAATTTTATTCGTCTAATAAATTCTAAGTTTCATATGACAAATAAAAAGTGAATTTTATTTGTGCAACAAATTCTAAGTTTCAAGTGACAAATAAAAGTGGATTTTATTTGTGCGACAGATTCTAAGTATGTATTTGTGTTGAGCATGTATATAATAAGATGGACTTTATTCTATGTCATATTTGTATGGAAAAATACAAATAAAAAGATGAACTTAATTTCTATGTTATATTTGTATTGAAAAATACAAATAAAAAGATGAACTTTATTTCTATGTTATATTTGTATTGAAAAATACAAATAAAAAGATACTTCATTTGCTAAGGGTATATTTGTGTTAAGAACACAAATAAAAAGAAACAATTCAATTCCTATGTTAGTATTTGTGTTAAGAATACAAATAAAAGAAGCAATTCAATTTCAATGTTAATATTTGTGTTAAGAATACAAAATAAAGAAGCAATTCAATTTCAATGTTAATATTTGTGTTAAGAATACAAAATAAAGAAGCAATTCAATTTCAATGTTAATATTTGTGTTAAGAATACAAAATAAAGGAGCAATTCAATTTCAATGTTAATATTTGTGTTAAGGGTACAAAATAAAGAAGCAATTCAATTTCAATATTAATATTTGTGTTAAGGGACAAAAATTAAAAAGACATTCATTATTCTATGTTTTGATAAAAGTGAAAATTTCAATTCAATAATCAAGTTTTGATAAAAGTGATATTTTCATTTCACTAATAAGGTTTTGACCAAAAATGTTCACTAATAAAGTTTTAGCCAAAAATGTGATCTTTTATTTCAATACTTATGCTTTAACAAAAATGTTATTTTTATTTCAATACTTAAGTTTTAATCGAAATGTTACTTTTATTTCAATTTTTAATTATATTGAAAATATAATCATTTTACTTCAATTTTAATTACATTGAAAAATGTAATCATTTTATTTCAATTTTAATTACATTGAAAAATGTAATCTTTTTAATTTATTTCTAATTACATTAAAAATGTAATTTTTTGATTTATATATTCATTTGCACCTAAAATTGCAAAACAAAATGTAATTTTAATTCTAATAAAATTACAATAAAAATGTACTTTTTAATTTTCAACTAAATGACGGTAAAAGAAAAAAAATGTCCTTTTTAAATCTAGCAAATTTAACAGGGCAAATTGTTCTTTTTATTTCAAACAAATCTCACGGTGAAATAATATTCATTTTATTCTAACTAATGACAGTTATGATTCGACTACCCAAATATGACAATGATGATAATTTTAATTATCTAATTATAACAAACATGAATACATACAATTCCAAACAGAGGTTCATTGCATTCACCAAAAATCAACATTTCAACAGATACATGCAACAGCAACAAGAATCATACATAGATTAAATATATAAATTTCACGATGTAATGAATAAATAATTAATTTATTTAAAATAGAAATCTCACATCGATATGGCTGAAAATTCGACTGTCTCGGATTCAGTTCTGGTCTGCGCCATTGCGAAGATCTCTGAAAGACGAGTCCAACGCAAGTCATTTCGTTGAATTCTGATATCGCAGTGAAAAGATATTCAATTTTAAACATTGGATAATTTAAATATTAAATAAATAAAATAATATAAAAATAAAAACCCTTTCTTCTTCGTTGCTGCAACTAGGCCGAACCCATACACCATCGTCATCCCCCCCCTGCGCACGCAAATCCGAGCCACCGACCGCCGATCGAACACCACCACGTCGTAGCCCCTGTCCTCCTCCCCCTTCGCCTTCCTTGGGTCCCCACTCGCGCCCCCCTGTGGCCCACAAACCCAGTCCAAAACAAGCCACTTCACGCACAAAAATCGAGCATCACAAAGCTCCAGAGATGATCATCACCGTATGATATTAAAGCTCTCGAAAATCTCTTCGATTCGGTATATTACTTGTTGATTTTCGTTGAACGGATTGAGAGAAATTAGTGTTTTAATTTCGGATATTTCTGGCCTTCGAAAGCCATAGGCGGCGGCTAAAAGAATTAGGGTTAGGGTTTTAATTTTTTAATTATTTTATTATTAAAAAATGTGTTATAAAGGTGAAAATGCGGGCTGTCTCCGAATTGGGCTTGCTTACTGTCGATCTTAACGTTTTGAGGCCTTCTGAACACAATGGGATGGGTCTCGGGGTCCAATTCCGAATTCTATAGAATATTTATTTAAAATTACATTTAAAAATTAATTAAATAAATATTGACCGTACATTTAAATATGTTGGGGCCACATACGACCTCAGAAAATTCCAAAAAAAACATTTTTAGCTTTCTTATGACGATACGGTTCTAACAAGAATAATTTCATCGAATTCTGAGACTATTTGAAAAATGGCTATTTTCAAGGAGTTCAAATTTAACTAAAATAGTCAAAACACATTTTTTATTGCCACGCTCACATATTCATTCCAAAAATTGAAACCTAGCTATAATTTGACATTCCGGTTCCAACAAAAGTGGTTTCGTCGAAAATAGAGGTCGTTTGAAAAATGACTATTTTCAAGGCTAATATATTTAATATTAAAAATACATTTTTAAACAAATAAATCCCGAAACTCAAAATATACAAGTGTTTATACTTTTTAAATGCAGAAACATCATTCCAGACTCAATGGAAGTGGTTTCGAGTCCAATTTCCTTCATATATGAAAAGTAGCCCTTCGGGCCATATAATATATATATATATATGTGTATATATATATATATATTCTACAGCGACCTTTCTAAAAAATTGAATTGGCCATAACTTTTGATTTCCGCTATGAAATTTCAATTTTTCAGATTCGTTAGAAAGACATGGTTATACAGATTTAAATATTTCTAGTTTCACTCAATTCTGATTAATTTTGTCCTGTACATTCAGTTAAAGTTCAAAATTAAAATTTTAAAACTACCGCGCCATTTCTAACTCCTTTTATATTTAAAATTAAATTTATTCGTTTTAACTTCATTTAAAATAAATTCTAGCCATTATTATTTATATAAATTACTTTATATTTTTAAAATTCATTAAAATTTTCTGAAATAAATTTTTTAAATTTGTTCAGAATTTGCGGGTTGTTACAATCTCCCTCACTTAAAATATTTTCGTCCTCGAAAAGGAAATGAAGCTGAAGTTATTTATTTAACTAATTTAATTTTGTTGTATATAACAGTGCTGTATACACAATTATATGATTTTTGTTTGATGATAACAACCAAATATATTTTATTATTGAATGTGCTTGTAAATGCACTGATACACTACACAACAGACAGGAATATAATATTTCTATTTAAATAAAATATAACTGTGCAGAAATTTAAACAATCACACGATATTTTTATTTAAATAAAAATATTTTATTCCAATATCAAAAAGTACATCTTTTATAACTCCACTATTTGACATACTATATTTCATTCATACAACTCTGTCACTCTATACAACTATATTTGCAGACATTGTTATACATTGACACTGATATTTTTCCACCGACTTTTGTCTTCTATCTTCTGCCTTCACAGTCTTCAATTAAGTACTGTAGTCATATCTGTCACAAGAAACAAACACACACAGTAGACTGCAACAAAAATAATTTAAATACAAGAAAATAATTTTTTTTCTGCCATGGAATTACGGTGTGTTTCTCATCATTTTTCTAGACTTTGTCTGATATGCAGGAACAGAAAAAATTCGTCTGATGGCTGCATGTACACACGTGCATATACATACACGTGTGCACTGCCTCACAGATCAGTGTACGACTGAGGAGTAGCCACATGGACCGTCTCGATTCAGTGCAAATCAGTGTGCAAATGGTCGAACCAAAAGTGAAAATAAAAATAGAAAACCAAAAATTGTCAAAACATGCAACATGAAATCAAAGTGGCTAAATGGTCGAGCACAAGTTTCATTTCAAATGCAAACTGAAAATGAACAACAAATCCAGGCAAGGCTCAAACAAGTCAGAATGTTCAAGTGTACATGGTAGTTAACAAAGAGTACATAGAACAATGGCCGAGCACAATGGTGCAGCAAGAGGGTACATCAAGTTCAAATCAGCAAGAAGGGACAAAGTAGTGAACATGCAGATTACATAGTCAAGCTAAAGAAGCCAGAAAATCATGTTAAAGTGGCAGGCATGGCCAAGTGAGCATGGGAAATTCATGAGTGCAGTGTAACAAGTACATTAAGCAAGTAATTCATCAAGAAAATTCAAGAGGAACATAGATAGGCATGCAAGGGTGTGGTGCATGATACAATTATGATCGAGCAACAAGGAAAATTCTACATGAATGTGCAGTTCTAACATGTGAACAAAACCCAACTCAAACAGTGTTTCAGCATTTTTCAAGTATATCAACTCATGGACCAGCAAGTAAACAATGGAATTCAAACAAATATGCAAACAGCCGAGGAACGGTTCATGCACAAGTTTCATTTCAAAACAGCAAGTATGTATATGGTGCAACAAGCAAGAAGACACGCAAAGCATGGAAAAATCAAGTGAAGCACCTGTTTTTTTTGTGAACTGAAAGAAAACAAAATCAGTATAGAAAAATCAGAGAAAAACAGTTTTGTCAAGGCAAATTAAGTGGTGCATCATGAACTAAGAACAGCATATACAAAGCCAGAAATGATACAGACACAACAACTTTGCATCTGAACAGGAACAACATAATTGCATACTCGATTACTTCCAAGATGGTGAAGCAAGCAAAGGGTACTGCTTTTTCAATTCTAAGTATGGTTCACGGCAAAGTTCAAAGAGCAGTACTTGTTTTAATCAGTTCAAAAGGAAGTAGAGTGGCATGTGTTCTAATCATTTTTTAAGACAAGCATCAGTTTAAATGTGTTCTTATTTAAGAACTTCAAGGCAAAGGAAATAAAAACTTTAAAGTTCCAGAAATCAAAGAAACCGATTTCAAAGACAAGTGTAATCAAGGCATCTGTTCGTATCAGTTTGAAGTAGTTAATCCAAGGCAGCAAAATTCCAGTTTAAAAATCATGTTGACAAAGTCAAATGAAAGAGGATATGAAATTCCAGAATTAATCAAAGAAATCTCCAGAGTAGCCGAAGACTTCAAGCCCAAGAATTATGCAATATACTCAAGTTTAAATTCGAAGAAACCTCCAGAATTTTAAAAAAAAAATTCAAGTCCAAAGTTCACGAAAATATCAGACCGAGTCTTATAAATCAGAGCATATATCTAGGATTTTAATCCTATAAATACACTGATTCATCACTGGTTTCAATCCATCCAAGTTCAAGCACAATTAAAAAAAATCGAATAGTAAAACCATACCAGAAATCAAGAAAAACTTGAATCCGAATCAGAGCCTATAAATTCAATCGAAGAAGATACAAGCCGCCAGAGATTGAAGCTAAGAAAAATCGAGCAGCAGAGAACTGATTTTCATCAACCAGGCATCTCGATTCAGTGTTCTCAAAGAAACCCTAGTTTTTAAGCTGCCATTTCTATTTCCAGAGAGAGACAAAGGAAGTTTGGGCTAAACAAAATAAAGTGGTGGAGCAATTAAACAAGGCAGCCGCTTTTTCTCTTATGTTAAAAAGGGGATAACCATTAACCTTTAAACTCCTAGGGTTTTATTATCTTTTACTTGTTTTAAAATTCAAATTTCATCTCTTAGAGTCAATAACTACTAGTGTCTGTAGTTGGAAAAATCACAACTTAACGTGTTGAGTTGTGTCAAGGTCTTGAGCGTAGGGTTTAAACAATCGGGAGCGAAGGTCGCAAGTTTACAAGAGTCTGTAAGCGAAGAGATTGTTTATAATTCCTAGTAGAAACCTTGAATGCAGCAGTAGGCACAGTTTTGCCGAAGTTGGGTATTTTCTGTGTGTGATTTCTCTTTCTGCAATTTATTATTTTATTTTAAATTTATTTAATTTACAATAAACCCTATTCACCCCCCTCTAGGGTTAATTTAGATCCTACAAGTGGTATCAGAGCGGATATTTTTTACTCTAGAGTCATGAATTTGTCTAACAACGCTTTTTCTGAGGGTCAGTCCATAGCTAGGCCACTAATGTTTAATGGAACTGATTATGCCTATTGGAAAGCTAGGATGAAAATTTACTTAAGCTCAGTCGATCATGATGTATGGGATATCGTTGAGACAGGTTACAAACCTCCCGTGACGATTATTAATGATATTGAAATTCCTAAGCCAAAAGATAAGTGGGATGCTAATGATAAAAAATTATTCTCAACTGATGCCAAAGCAATGAACGCTTTAATTTGTGCTCTTGATAAAACTGAGTTTAACAGTATATCTCATTGTTCAACTGCGTAGGAAATTTGGCATACTCTGGAAGTTACACATGAAGGAACAGTACAAGTCAAAGAATCTCATCTTGCACTACTCTGCAATGAATATGAAAATTTCACGATGCGTAAAGACGAAGATATAAAAGAGATGTATGGTCGATTCTCCACACTGATATAAAATGCTAGGGCTCTTGCTAAAGTCTACACTGAAGTGGAATTAATACGCAAAATACTAAGAGTACTACCAATAAACTTTGAAGCCAAAGTAACAGCCATTCAAGAATCAAAAGACCTAATTAAGTTAAGAATAGAAGAGTTGATTGGAAACTTGATCGCTTATGAAATGGAGCTAAAAGCCAAAGAAGGACGCGATGAGTCAGAATCAAAGAAAAAGACAATCGCTCTAAACAACACTGTTGAAAGTAATGATGAAGCTGAGAATCCCACTGAAGAATTGGCAATGGTTCTTAAAAAGTGGTCTAACAAGAAATACAAGTCACGAAAGAAGAATTCAAAATCCAACAAATCCAAGAATTCAGACAACTCAGACGATGAAGTCATATGCTACAACTGCAATAAACCAGGCCATATCAAACCAAATAGTCCACTACTTCAGAAAGACAGAAAGAAGAAGAAGAAAAAGAAAAAGAAAGCTTTTGCAGCTACATGGGATGATGAAGAAGGAGAAGAAGAAGACTCTGACAATGATAAAGAGGAAGCCAATTTGTGTCTTATGGCACAGTCAGATTCAGAAAGTAGTGAAGAAGATTCCACTGAGGTACCAAATTACTCTTATAAAGATTTAATCCTAATGTGTCATGATCTTACCAAAACCGTTGATTCTCTTGAGCTAAAAGTTAAGAAATTAAAATCTGATAGGTTAAAATTGGTTCACGAAAACAATAGGTTAGAAACTGAGCTTGAAAAAGTAACAAACCTTGATTGTGAAAACTGCAAGGTATTAAAACAAGAGCAAACAGAATTTGAAGCAAAGTTTGAGAAATTAAAACAAGAACACTTGGCTTTAAAAGAAAGTGATGACACAAAAAGAAAGAATTTCATCAACAGATGCACTTCTCTTGTAAATGAAAATGCAGCACTTAAAACCAAAATAAAAAATCTTGAAATAGCATTAAGTAAGTTTTCTAAAGGGGAAAGATCATTTAGGATGCTGCTTGGAAATCAATTATATGATAATAATAGAAAAGGATTAGGATTTGGGAAAACACACATTAATATGAATGATAATGCAAAGGGTGGAAGTGTTTTTCCTAAATGTATAAAATATGGAAAAATTGGACATAGCTATGAAAAATGTCAAAGTAGGAACTATAATAAAAAATTCATACAAATTTGGGTTCCAAAAGGGTCGACAAGCAATGGTAATAGATTTGGATTTGATAAGAGCAAGCAAATTTGTATTCCAAAAGGATCTGTTGCTAAAAATCAAAAAAATTCAGTCACTAATTTTATTAGACCTATGAGTTTCTCTAGGTCATTTTCTTCTTCTCGTGTGTAGGTGCGTTGGCGGGCTAAGGAACAACAAGAATGGTACTTGGATTCAGGTTGTTCCAAACATATGACAGGAGATAAATTAAAGTTCCTTAGCCTTGAAAAACATAAAGGAGGAAGTGTGATAATGGGCGATAACAGAAAATGTTAAATTATCGGTAAAGGTAAAGTAGGTAATAGTACTTTCTCCTTAACTGATGTTTTATATGTTGAAAACTTGCATCATAATCTCATTTCCATAAGCCAACTATGTGATAAAGGAATGAGTGTGATATTTGATAATGAATCTTGCAAAATTATTGAAAAATCCACAAACAGTATTGTGTTCACGGGAAAAAGAAAAGGAAATGTTTATACGATTTCATTTGATGATTTGACTCTCTCACGATGTTTAGTAGCTACGGATGAAGAAGTTTTCTTATGGCATAGGAGATTGGGTCATGCTAGTATGAGTCTCTTGGAAAAACTTGAATCAAAAGAATTGGTAAGAGGACTACCACATCAGAAATATAAAAATAATAAAGTGTGTAAATCATATGCTATGGGAAAATTCAGTCGTTCATCATTTCATCCCAAAAATATTGTTAGTACTAATAGGGTACTTGAATTGATTCACATGGATTTATTTGGACCAAATGAAATTGCTAGCTTGAATGGAAAATGTTATTGTTATGTGTTGGTTGATGATTATTCTAGATTTACTTGGGTTTATTTTCTAGCCAAAAAATCTGAAACTTTTGATTACTTTTCAAAGTTTGCAAAACTCATTCAAAATGAAAAAGGTGTTTCAATAAAAACTTTAAGAAGTGATCACGGTGGTGAATTTGAAAATTTGGATTTTGAAAATTTTTGTGAAGAAAATGGTTTTAAACACGAATTTTCTGCTCCTCGAACACCCCAACAAAATGGGGTAGTCGAAAGGAAAAATCGTACATTACAGGAATTGGCTAGATCTATGTTAAGTGAATATAATTTGCCTTTGACTTTTTGGGCAGAGGTAGTTAATACATCCTGCCATGTAATGAACAGAGTAATGATTAGACCAATACTTAACAAAACATCCTATGAATTGTGGTTTAACAGAAAGCCTAACATTTCATATTTTAGAGTTTTCGGATGCCCCTGTTATCTTCTTAATACAGGTGATCATCTTGGTAAGTTTGAATCAAAGGCTGATGAAGGAATTTTCATGGGTTACTCTTCAAGAAGCAAGGCGTATCGAATCTTCAACAAACGATCGAAAACTATTGTTGAAACCATAAACGTGAAATTTGATGAATCAGATCTAGATACGGTGAACAAGGAGAAAAACGACGAGGGAATTATATATGAGGGTGAAAAAGAAAATAGCAAAGAGAAGACTGGCAGTGATGATCCAACAAAACAAATATTTGAAGTCGATAAGTTGAAATTCAAAGCCAATCATCCTCCGGAATTGGTAATAGGAAATCCAATGGCAGGTATACGAACTCGTTCATCATTTAATAAAGATATATGTGCCTTTGTATTCACAGCTGTTTTATTTCTGAAAATGAACCTAAAAATGTTGAAATTGCACTTAGGGATGAAAGTTGGATTTTAGCAAAGCAAGAAGAACTAAATCAATTTGAACGGAATAAAGTTTGGAAATTAGTTCCTAGACCAAATGACTATACAGTAGTAGGAACTAAATGGGTGTTCAAAAATAAACTTGATGAATCCGGAAATGTAATTAGAAACAAAGCTAGGTTGGTTGCAAAAGGATATAATCAAGTTGAAGGCATTGATTTTGATGAGACATTTGCACCAGTAGCTAGGTTAGAAGCCATTAGAATTTTGCTCAGTTTTGCATGTTACAAAGGTTTCAAACTTAAACAAATGGATGTAAAAAGTGCGTTTTTAAATGGAGAATTAAAGGAAGAAGTTTTTGTGGAACAACCCCCTGGTTTTGAAAATCATGAATTTCCAAATCATGTATTTAAACTTGAAAAAGCATTATACGGTCTTAAACAAGCTCCCAGATCTTGGTACGAGTGTTTGAGTGCATATCTTTTGGAAAACGGTTTTAAAAAGGGTAGTGCTGACACTACATTGTTTCTATTACATGAAGGTGATGATTTTTTAATAGTCCAAATTTATGTTGATGATATTATATATGGTGCTACTAATGATTGTTTGTGTGAGAAATTTGAAAAAGTCATGCAGGATAAATTCGAAATGAGCTTAGTAGGTGAATTAAAGTACTTCCTTGGGTTTCAAATCAAACAAAGCACCAAGGGTATTTTCATATCACAAACAAAATACATTTCTGAATTGCTGAAAAGATTTGGACTAGAAAATGCAAAACCACTCAGAACACCGATGAGTCCTTCAATCAAGCTTGACAAAGACGAGAAAGGAGTTGCAGTCGATCAGAAAAAATATCGTGGAATAATTGGTTCACTTCTTTATCTCACTGCATCTAGGCCTGATATTATGTTTGCTGTTTATTTATGTGCACGCTTTCAGTCTAATCCAAAAGAATCTCACTTAAAAGCCACAAAAAGAATATTAAGATATCTCTTGCACACAGACAAATTTGGTTTATGGTGCCCCGCATGCAATAATTTTGAATTAATTGGATATTCTGATGCTGATTATGCTGGATCCCTTGTTGATAGAAAGAGCACTAGTGGGACTTGTTTTATGCTAGGACACTCGTTAGTCTCATGGTCAAGTCGAAAACAAAATTGTGTTGCTTAATCCACAACTGAGGCTGAATACATTGCTTTAGGAAGTTGTTGTGCACAAATACTATGGATGATGCAAACTCTTTCAGACTTTGGTCTAATTTATAAAAAAGTACCACTAAAATGTGACAGTAAAAGTGCTATAGACCTGTCTAATAATCATGTTCATCATTCACGCACTAAACACATAGATGTGAGACACCATTTTATTAGAGATCGCATTTCACGAGAAGATATTTGTATTGAGTTTATTTCAACTGATTATCAACTTGCTGATATTTTTACAAAACCTCTTCCCGAAGATAGATTTTCACGATTACGCCTAGATTTGGGAATTATAGAATTTGATTGATCATTATCCATTTAAAAAAAATATTCTTAAATAGTTATTCAAAAGTTAAATGATTGATCATTTGAACTATTTTGGAACTCGCTGAAGTTATGTCAGATCTTGAAATTGTGATGAGTATTGACTAGAATATTTTTTTATATATATCATATCATAAGGAAATATTTTTAAATCTCATGATGATTGGATAGATTTTATAATATTTTTGAATTAGAGCTTATTTCACGACCATCTTCTATATCTACCATACTTCTGTCATTCATCATGGTTTTATTTAATTTGGGGAGTTCTAATTACTCTTGGAATTAAAATAATAATAATAATAATAATAATAATAATAATAATTTATCCTTGGTACTCACTCCCATTTAAAAGTCCTCGTGGTTATGCGTGGGTGAATTACCTTAATCTCTATGTGCTTCCATTCTCACTTAAAAGACCTTTGGGCTGTGCATGGATGGAACTCATTAGAGAGGATAAAGTTAAGTTACTACTAACCCCATTTAAAAGACCTTTGGGCTATGCGTGGTTAGAAAGTGCTTAACACATTCTATATTTAAAATCTTTAAAATTTATATTCAAATATTCAATTTTTATTGAACTCTCCTCATTCTATAAAATCCATCATAAATCCATTCATTCTGAAAGTGAAATTTGCTTCTGATTCAAAGAATATTATGATTTTTGTTTGATTAAATGAGATTTACGATATATTTTCCTCTTGATTTGGAGTCATATTTCTAGTTTATATTCATCGCTGTTTTAATTTCTGTCATTCTTTTGATGATTACAAAAGGGGGAGAATGGTCAAGATTTTGATGGATGAGTAAACATTTATAGAATATTTGATTTTGATGGATGTTTAAATTTGGTGTCTGATTAATTTATTTCATAATTTTCAAATCTATGCATCAATAAGGGAAGCTTAGTTGTAGGGGGAGCATACAAATAGGGGGAGTAATATACTTCACGTTTCAAAAACATTCAAAATCTTTTATTTGTTTGTCATCATCAAAAGGGGGAGATTGTTGTATATAACAGTGTTGTATACACAATTATATGATTTTTGTTTGATGATAACAACCAAATATATTTTATTATTGAATGTGCTTGTAAATGCACTGATATACTACACAACAGACAGGAATATAATATTTCTATTTAAATAAAATATAACTGTGCAGAAATTTAAACAATCACACGATATTTTTATTTAAATAAAAATATTTTATTCCAATATCAAAAAGTACATCTTTTATAACTCCACTATTTTACATACTATATTTCATTCATACAAATCTGTCACTCTATACAACTATATTTGCAGACATTGTTATACATTGACACTGATATTTTTCCACTGACTTTTGTCTTCTATCTTCTGCCTTCACAGTCTTCAGTTAAGTACTGTAGTCATATCTGTCACAAGAAACAAACACATACAGTAGACTGCAACAAAAATAATTTAAATACAAGCAAATAATTTTTTTTTCTGCCTCAGAATTGCAGTGTGTTTCTCATCATTTTTCTATACTTTGTCTGATATGCAGGAACAGAAAAAATTCGTCCGATGGCTGCATGTACACACGTGCATATACATACACGTGTGCACTGCCTCGCCGATCAGTGTACGACTGAGGAGTAACCACATGGACCATCTCGATTCAGTGCAAATCAGTGTGCAAATGGTCGAGCCAAAAGTGAAAATAAAAATAGAAAACCAAAAATTGTCAAAACATGCAACATGAAATCAAAGTGGCTAAATGGTCAAGCACAAGTTTCATTTCAAATGCAAACTGAAAATGAACAACAAATCCAGGCAAGGCTCAAACAAGTCAGAATGTTCAAGTGTACATAGTAGTTAACAAAGAGTACATAGAACAATGGTCGAGCACAATGGTGCAGCAAGAGGGTACATCAAGTTCAAATCAGCAAGAAGGGACAAAGCAGTGAACATGCAGATTACATAGTCAAGCTAAAGAAGCCAGACAATCATGTTAAAGTGGAAGGCATGGCCAAGTGAGCATGGGAAATTCATGAGTGCAGTGTAACAAGTACATTAAGCAAGTCATTCATCAAGAAAATTCAAGAGGAACATAGATAGGCATGCAAGGGTGTGGTGCATGATACAAGTATGATCGAGCAACAAGGAAAATTCTACATGAATGTGCAGTTCTAACATGTGAACAAAACCCAACTCAAACAGTGTTTCAGCATTTTTCAAGTATATCAACTCATGTACCACCAAGTAAACAATGGAATTCAAACAAATATGCAAACAGCCGAGGAACAGTTCATGCACAAGTTTCATTTCAAAACAGCAAGTATGTATACGGTGCAACAAGCAAGAAGACACGGAAAGCATGGAAAAATCAAGTGAAGCATCTGTTTTTTTTATGAACTGAAAGAAAACAAAATCAGTATAGAAAAATCAGAGAAAAACAGTTTTGTCAAGGCAAATTAAGTGGTGCATCATGAACTAAGAATAGCATATACAAAGCCAGGAATGATACACACACAACAACTTTGCATCTGAACAGGAACAACATAATTGCAGACTCGATCACTTCCAAGATGGTGAAGCAAGCAAAGGGTACTGCTTTTTCAATTCTAAGTATGGTTCACGGCAAAGTTCAAAGAGCAGTACTTGTTTTAATCAGTTCAAATGGAAGTAGAGTGGCATGTGTTCTAATCATTTTTTAAGACAAGCATCAGTTTAAATGTGTTCTTATTTAAGAACTTCAAGGCAAAGGAAATAAAAACTTTAAAGTTCCAGAAATCAAAGAAACCGATTTCAAAGACAAGTGTAATCAAGGTATCTGTTCGTATCAGTTTGAAGTAGTTAATCCAAGGCAGCAAAATTCCAGTTTAAAAATCATGTTGACAAAGTCAAATGAAAGAGGATATGAAATTCTAGAATTAATCAAAGAAATCTCCAGAGTAGCCGAAGACTTCAAGCCCAAGATTTATGCAATATACTCAAGTTTAAATTCGAAGAAACCTCCAGAATTTAAAAAAAAATTCAAGTCCAAAGTTCACGAAAATATCAGACCGAGTCTTATACGAAATCAGAGCATATATCTAGGATTTTAATCCTATAAATACACCGATTCATCACTAGTTTCAATCCATCCAAGTTCAAGCACAATTAAAAAAAATCGAATAGTAAAACCATACCAGTAATCAGGAAAAACTTGAATCCGAATCAGAGCCTATAAATTCAATCGAAGAAGATACAAGCCGCCAGAGATTGAAGCTAAGAAGAATCGAAAAGTAGAGAACTGATTTTCATCCACCAGGCATCTCGATTCAGTGTTCTTAAAGAAACCCTAGTTTTTAAGCCGCCATTTCTATTTCCAGAGAGAGACAAAGGAAGTTTGGGCTAAACAAATTAAAGTGGTGGAGCAATTAAACAAGGGAGCCGCTTTTTCTCTTATGTTAAAAAGGGATAACCCTTAACCTTTAAACTCCTAGGGTTTTATTATCTTTTACTTGTTTTAAAATTCAAATTTCATCTCTTAGAGTCAATAACTACTAGTGTCTGTAGTTGGAAAAATCACAACTTAACGTGTCGAGTTGTGTCAAGGTCTTGAGCGTAGGGTTTAAACAGTCGGGAGCGAAGGTCGCATGTTTACAAGAGTCTGTAAGCGAAGAGATTGTTTATAATTCCTAGTAGAAACCTTGAATGCAGCAGTAGGCACAGTTTTTGCCGAAGCTGGGTATTTTCTATGTGTGATTTTTCTTTCTGCAATTTATTATTTTATATTAAATTTATTTAATTTACATTAAACCCTATTCACCCCCCTCTAGGGTTAATTTAGACCCTACAAATTTTCATTCTTTAAATTTGTTTAATCATCTTATTAGCTGAATTCATATACACACAACACAATCATCAATCAATTAGTTGATTAAGTTTTCTAAAATATATAACTTTTATATATTCAAAATCATATTTTCTAAAATCGAATTATATATAATAACAAGTACGTTAATTATAAATTTTCCACTCTGACTCATTCTAGGGCATTGCTAACCCCATCTCTAATGAGTATCTCATTCTAGGATACTGCTGATCCTATCTCTAATGAGTATTCTTATTGGATATTACTAATCCAACCTCTGATGAGTCTCCTACTTAGTTCTAATGAGTTGTAACCCAAAGATTTGAGCTAGCCAGAGCTCTGATACCAGCTGTAACGACCACGATTTTGCCCGACCCTAATCGATCGCAAGGCCGTTCAAAACCCGCATACATTAACTTTGGGCATACAAAACATCAGAACAACAACACAGACTTTTATAACATCAATAATAAATGTTACATCAGAGTACAGAATATATCAGAGTACATCGATAAATAATACAGCGGAAGTTACATTACAATAGATTAAATACATTGCAGCGGAACTAATCTCAGCGGAAGGCTATCAATATTCTGGACCCAGCTTCAGACTTCAATCCAGGATCCTGCTTAACTATATCTGCAAAAAGCTACTCGACTGCCCATGTGGAAAGAGGGCACCCGAGTTTGCAAAGTGAAACAAACTACAGGTCAGTCGTGGGACTGGTGTGAGAATTCTATACTTAACTTATCTAATAAGTAGGCTAATCACAGGACCACGCCGCTAACGCGGAACGGGTTTACTCCATTGGATTGCCAGTGCATAATTAAAGTAAACTGTCAAATAAAGTAATGTTTTTTTTAGAAAAATGAAACCATTATAAGACCCAGGTCCCATCACACAATGCAACGCAAACCGGAGGATATGGTTTTACCTTATAATGGTCAAAAGATGCTTGATACGTAAAAACGATATTATTATTAGTGTGTATATATAGATATTTAAAACATTTCAAATATAATATCAATCCTAGACGGCATAGATACCATCTACTATGTCGCCATACTAGTTATACAATCAAAACCGCAAGGGCGTATTGGAAATTGGGTTTCCATCAGGAGTCAAGGCTAGGGAGGAGCTCCTGACCGATTCAAGACACTCTAGCAATGCCTCAGGATTCGGACGCTGGCGAACCCTTGGATACAGTAGGGCCGGTCCAAAAATACTTTAGTGGATTAATTATGCCTGAACACACGCTCCCCGATCCTATTGGATCTACAAATCAGCCGAGGGCGACCGATAAGAATAAACCGAGGCCTCGCAAAAATTCCATCAACCACATAAGCAATGTCGGGCCGTGTTAAAGCCCAACACCACTTCTAGCTAGAAAGAAACGTGTGCACTCCCTGCATTCCCATTCCATCAACCACATAAGCAAATGTCGGGTCGTGTGTGACAAAAAGGAATTTCGCTCGATCCGAACCAGTCGCTAAATCGATCTAGACCGTTCGAAACGCCTGATTGTTTTGAGAACAAGACAAAATAGAACGTAGACGGAAGAACATTTCATTGTTAATTACAACAAATTCACCAGAATACAAGAATATACAGAGTATAAATGAATATTACACAGAAATATCAGAGATTTAAATTACATTTAAATACATCGCAACGGAAAATAATACAATACACAACTAGAAGGAGATATACGGATACAAAGCTTTCCGGATATCGTTCCAGCTGTAAACCAGGATACTATGAATAAAAATCTGCAAAACCAAAACTACTAGCTGCCCGTGTCAAAATAAGGGCACCCAAAGTTTAGGTTAAAACAATAAACTGCAGGTCAGTCATGTGACTGGTGTGAGAACTAAAACAGTTGTTAATCTTTATTTTTAAAGTTTGGTAAATCAAGGGACCACGCCGTATGACACGGAACGGGTTTCCTCCCAAGAATACCAGTGCATAAAACAACAGCGCAATGCTAAATAAAGAAAAACGAAGCTATTATAAGACCCAGGTCCTATCACACAATGCAACGCAAGCCGGGGGATAGGGTTTTCCCTTATAACAGCCAAAGAATGCTTGATACGTTTAAAACAAATCATTTGATACTATTATAAGTGCATAGTGTATAAAACACTTCAAATCATAAGTATCAATCATAGGCGACATGGGTACCATATATCATGTCACCATACTAGGCTTTACAATCAAAACCGCAAATGGCACGTATTTGGAAGTTTGATTTTCATCTATGAACCGAGGCAAAAGATAGTCCTCAACCGATTCGAGACTGTCTAGCCCGAGTCTCAGGAACAGCCGCAACTGCCCCTTGGATCGTCAGGGCCGGTCCACCGATGTGGATTATAATGCCTGAACACTACATTTCTCCGCCCTTTGGGGCGTAAGTGAGCCAACGAATGACTCCATCGGACCCGGATCGTCCGATCAAACCGAGGCGCCTCGCAACAGCAACAACCACACAGGTGAAAATAATATTAATGTCAGGGCTGGTAGGTCACTGACACCACCCTAGCTAGAAAGAAAACGCATGTCCCCCCTGAGGTCCGTCTCCCGTTTTTGGTTCACCGCCGGGGTGTGAGGCTCGCGAATCAACGCTACACAAAGCTATGCCACACAGGCCTTGTTTTGATCATCATCCACAAGACTTTGCTTTTCAACAGAAACCTTGATCAATTGCCACTTAGGCATGCCACACAGGCAATTCACTCCATGCGATTGATATCCATCAATATATAACCCCTGAGCTCGTACGTCTCAGAGAAGGGCGTTAAGCAAGAGAATAAATTCTCCGCCGCCAAACAGATATATATTTAATAGAAATCAATCACACAGACTAAAATCCAGTGTCAGACACACAGTCCATTTACAAGTCCGTTCTGGGTCTGAACGAAACCGGAGGCACCTAGTACCCCGCATCTCCATCGATCTCCAAGTATGTCTGGATGATCTCCAACTGTTTCCATCTTCTTGGATGTACAGCCCAATCAAGACCATCAGTAATTATCCAAACGACGTGAAGACCTCCGGTCTTCGACCACCGTCTTCATCTTCGACTTATCGTCGTATCAGTTATTCAAAATGGAATAAACCCGGTCTTTCCGAATAACTCGCGTATATTATAAACAAGTGTTACACAAACACAACATACGCCTCATTCCAATTCATCAGTCACTAACCGTAAATTAATCAAGAGAATAATTCCCCAAATATTAACCCCGAAGGCCGAAACCAACATCAGATCAATATCCAGAAAACCATTCTGCTTAGCTAACCGACAGTTAGTTTCTAAATTTCACATTCATAGGGAAAGGTTCCCATTAATTTTATCAAAGATAAATCCCTTGAATTTATTCTTTAATCATCCTTTTGAATATCGATTCAATTAGTCGGGATTAACGAACCTTACCGAAGTAATCATTTGTTTTAATTTCCCAATCCCAACCTATTCATCCCATGAAGTAAAACTGGTTATACTTCATATCTAACACCACGGTGTTATCGGTAAATTCAATTACCATTTCATGTTCAAATCTAATTAAAGATTTAACTATCGCCTGGAGTAAAACTGGTGATACTCCATTCTCGATCTTTTCAATCTAATTAAAGATTCATTAAAACTCCACTTAGTTTTAATCGTTAACTGGGTTAAAGAATCAGTGTCATTTAAAACACGGTTCACGATAAACCCAAAACCACATTCCATTAATTATCGGGTTAAAGAACGAGTGTTATTTAAAACACTGTCCACGATAAACCAGAAAATTAATATCAATTCAATTAAATATTATTTAATTGATACACTTCATTAAATCTAAATAAAAAGATTTAATCTTTTCTCAACTGGGTTCAAGAACAGTGTTAGTCAAGACACCATTCACGACAAACCCAAATCACATTTGATATTAAATACAAGGCTCTGAATAGGAAATATATTGGCTTATATTCAATGTCAAATTCTACGACCAACAGATATCGTATTGGAAATAACGATATCCATATCTATATCTTTCAAATTTCCATAACAACATCTGTATAATCACGAATTCCAACATCGAAATATTCCGAAGACAATTTCGATTCAAATCCATTCCAAAGCAATCATTGGAAATTCTGGTTATTTTCAAAAACCATTTCAAAGTCAATTTGTTTATTTAAAAATAAATATAATTACAATTCTAGTTCAAAACTAGTTCATTTCGATAAAAATCTATTTTTATCTTTTCAAATATGGAGTTTTTCATCCCAATTCTTCACATATCACTTTCGATTATTTTACACAAATTATTAATATTTTTAATAATTTTATCAAGGCCCGTACAGTCGATTTCCATCAATGGCCATCGAACTGCACTTACAACGACCTTTTTCAAATTTGATTTGGACATAATTTCAAATCCAACCGTTAGATTTCTAATTTCTAATAATCGTTAGAAAGCTCTTTTCGATACGAACCCAATGGTTCCGGTTTTAGGAGAATCCGACGGTCGGATCTCCCGCAATGTCCGCACGAAGTCAATGGTCGAAATTCACGAACTGCCGCAGCGCGGCGTGTTCTATTCAGGCCATTATATTATATATATATAATATATATAATATATATTTCGTCAATTTCTATTTAAAACGAATTTTATAAATCATTTTAAATTCGTTTTCAAAACAATTTCAACTTCATATTCAATTTCAAATCAAAAATGAATATTCCACTATAAATTCGTTTTAAATCCATTTCAAATCAAATTCAATTCAAATCGATTTTGAATTCACTTTCAGTTCATTTTCAATTCAATTTCAATTCAATTTCAATTCGAATTCATTTATATTCAATTTCAATTCGAATTCCTTTCTATTCAATTTCAATTCGAATTTCAATTCTTTTCAAAATATCAGATTTTGAAATCACTTTCGATATTCATTATAAAATGAATAAAATCGATATAAATATCGTTCACGTCAAAATGGCGTCAATCTAATCAATACGGCTTTTTATATTCCTATTTTCAAATATTCTATTTCAAATATTTCTTTTTCAAATATTTCTATTTTAAAACTGGACTGAGGCCTAACCAATTACCATATAATGTTAATTATATGGATTTTCTACAACACAGGTATACAATAACAACGATGAATAATCAACCATCATCCAAAGTGCATTCTACACTATAAGCATCAAATATAAATATTCAACGCTTATAACAGTCTGTCAATCAATCGATCGACATACAACTAAATAATCGGGTTAGTGTACATCAAATATCATCCCGATACCCGTATGTGGTTTCAAACAATCAAACACAGAATTTATTTGTGCAGTTGGGCGATGTGTAAAATTTATCGTCCCAATCAATATCAGTCAAATGTATGTATATAAACAAATCGTCCGATTTGTTTATTTTTATTTCATTTCATAAATACATTAAAAATTCTATTTTTAACTATAAAATATTTTCAACTATATAAATATTTTATTTCATTTCACATCACATCACACAATCAACTACACATCAAAATCAAACAAACAAGCATATAAGCCGTCCATGGTCTGTGGACGACGGGCGTCGGGTGCTACTAAACACCGTCTGCATCCTAGTATATATTTATAACTAGAAAAATAAAATTAAAGTGTGAGAAATTCTAACCGATAGCTAATCCAATCCCACGACTCTTCTTAGGTAGAAATCTTCGTCGTTCTTGCCTCTTGTCACTTTCGTCGTCCGCATTCCACTACATATATAAAAATCGAATTTTTACTTCACTATTCAATATATAAAAATCGAATTTTTACTTCACTATTCAATATAGAAAAATCGAATTTTTACTTCACTATTCAATATAGAAAAATCGAATTTTTACTTCACTATTCAATATAGAAAAATAGAATTTTTACTTTGCTATTCAATATATAAAAATCGAATTTTTACTTTGCTATTCAATATATAAAAATCAAATTTTTACTTTGCTATTCAATATATAAAAATCGAATTTTTATCCTCTCTATAATGTAAAATTTATATTTTTAACCTTTCTATATTATAAAAATTATATTTTTACATCACTCACATACATATAAAGATCGTATCTTTCTAGAAATAAAAATCTCATCTTCATGTTGTATAAAAATCTCGTCTTTCTCTATATAAAAATATCGCCTTTCCTTGTATGAAAATATCGTCTTTCATCATATAAAAATACGACCCTTACCTTGCTAAAAATCTCATCTTGACTATAAATAAAAATCTCAACTCAGATTATAAATAAAAATCTAATTCAGATTACATAAAAAAAATACCTAGATTCAGATTTTAAATAAATAAAACTAAAATTAAAAACTTACTTCGTCTTTAAAGGAGAGGAGGGGGAGGGGGGGTTCGGTCGGCAGTAGGAGGAGGGGGGGTTGAAATCGAGTAGAAGAAGGGGAGGGGGCGACTGGGTTAGACTGAAGGGAGGGGGTGCGGCTAGGGTTTCAGGGCGGTGGTGGGAGTGGCAGGCGGGGGTCAGGAGGGAGCGACGGGATTTGGGTGGCGGTCTGGGTTGCTGCGAGGGGAGAGGATCGAAGGAAGGAGACTAGGGGGTAGGTCCCGACTGGCGCAGGTGGGGGGGCGTCGGCTCGGCGGTGGCTCGATGGCCCAGGGCGGCGGCGCAAATTTGTTTTCTCCCTTTTTTTTATTTCTTACTAATCGGTTTGACTTTGAGGGGAGGGAGAATAAAGGTGGGGGCTTATATAAAAATATATATATATTTAATTCAATTTAATTCCATAAAGTTAACTTTTTATTTCGAACTCGAAATCGAACCCATCGCCTGTCGTCCATAGCTAATTACCCCCATTCCGAACACAATGGGATATGTCCCGTAAGCCAATTCGACCGTTTCGATCAGTTTCCATCAAAATCAACATATAACTCTATATATTGAATTTGAACGCACATTTCAATTTACCGGGGCCACATACTAAGTAGAAAAATTCCCAAAAAAATATTTTCTAGCTTCGTATTGATGATACGGTCCTAACAAAACTAATTTCGTCAAATTCTGAGACCGTTGGAAAAATGGCCATTTTCCAGTCGATTAAATTCAACGGAAATGGTCAAAACGCGATTTCCTTTGCCATGCTCACTTATGGATTCTAAAAATTATGAAATTTGGAATCTAGCAATAACTTTACATCACGGACCCAACAAAAGTGGTTTCGTCGAAATCCGAGGTCGTTTGCAAAATTCCCATTTTAAGGGCCTGAATTCCATAGCGACTATTCAGAATTTTCAACTGGGCATATCTTTTTACCCCCGCGATGAAATTTTGATTTCCCAAATTCGTTGGAAAGATATTCACAATTAGATTCCATTATTTTTGGTTTCACTAAAATCCAGTTTATTTTGCACCCAGTACGTTCAATTGAAGTTTGAAATCGAATTATCGAACTACCGCGTCATTTTCAATTCCTTTTATAAATATAAATAAATATTTATATTCCAACGACGATTCGAATAAATATATACATTCGAATTCTATTCAAAATAAATTTCTCGTCGATATTATTTTAAATAGTCAAAATTCGGTTAAATTGCCAAAATAAAAATTTTAAACTGGCCCAGATTTCCGGGTTATTACAATCTCCCCCACTTAAAATTTTTTTTCCCCGAAAAGGAATAAAGCCGAAATTTGTTTCACAAACCAACTCAACTTTCATTGTTTTGATTACGGCATAAGTTCTTCAACTTTTCAGTTTCTAAGAACTTTTCAAAATTTTCAAAAATTTGGCTAACACCCTAAATTTTCGAAAAATTTCGCCATAACCTCCCCTGCACCGGGAGCCACGGGAAAATCCCGAAATTGCCATACAGGCCTTCCGATCTCAAAAAGAAAAAGAAAAAGCAAAACGGCTAGCCAATCGGCTCATAAAATCATCATCACCCAAACAAAACAGTAAATTATAGTAAACATGTACCTATTTGTCGGGCAAACAAATTTTATTCTCTGCTTTAGCCTCCTTGCTATGACCTGTTCAATGTAAGTACATGTATATGCATGCAAATGCGACAAATTTCAATACAATTCAATATTTGACCAATTTGGTTAAAGGTTCAACATTTAATTGTTCAAACAATAATCAAACAACACAACCATCAATCAATTAGTTGGTTATCATTTCAAATTCATAACTTTGATATATAGTCAAAAATCTCATTTTTGGTGCCAATTCACAACAATGTATTCTAGCTATATTTTGGTTCTCACACCAATCTAATGGAAATATATAAATATCACACCTTCGAAACTCGAACACAACACTGATGATGGGTACCCATCATCAGAATCATTCCCGAGCGACTACAGTGGGATTCTATATCTACCCAGTATATTAAAATTTCGAATATACGTTTGCAAGGGGTATATGCAAAACCTTTATATATTGGATTGTCCAAATCAATATAAATAAATAATCAAATACATATAATTGATTTAAATTTTCAAAACAAAAATTGTTTTCAATTTTAAAAATATACTCTTCACACTCGTTCTAGGATACTACTGATCCCACCTCTAACGAGTCATTCTCATTGGATATTACTAATCCAATATCTGATGAATTCTTTTGTGTGGTTCTAATGTGTCTTGTTCTCTGAGCTTTGTGAACCAAAGCTCTGATACCAAATGTGACAAAAAGGATTTTCGCTCGCTCCGAACCAGTCGCTAAATCGATCTAGACCGTTCGAAACGCCTGATTGTTTTGAGAACAAGACAAAATAGAACGCAGACGGAAGAACATTTCATTGTTAATTACAACAAATTCATCAGAATACAAGAATATACAGAGTATAAATGAATATTACACAGAAATATCAGAGATTTAAATTACATTTAAATACATCGCAGCGGAAAATAATACAATACACAACTAGAAGGAGATATACGGATACAAAGCATTCCGGATATCGTTCCAGCTGTAAACCAGGATACTATGAATAAAAATCTGCAAAACCAAAACTACTAGCTGCCCATGTCAAAATAAGGGCACTCAGAGTTTAGGTTAAAACAATAAACTGCAGGTTAGTCATGTGACTGGTGTGAGAACTAAAACAGTTATTAATCTTTATTTTTAAAGTTTGGTAAATCAAGGGACCACGCCGTATGACACGGAACGGGTTTCCTCCCAAGAATACCAGTGCATAAAACAAAAGCTCAATGCTAAATAAAGAAAAATGAAGCTATTATAAGACCCAGTTCCTATCACACAATGCAACGCAAGCCGGGGGATAGGGTTTTCCCTTATAACAGCCAAAGAATGCTTGATACGTTTAAAACAAATCATTTGATACTATTATAAGTGCATAGTGTATAAAACAACTTCAAATCATAAGTATCAATCATAGGCGGCATGGGTACCATACATCATGTCGCCATATTAGGCTCTACAATCAAAATCGCAAATGGCACGTATTTGGAAGTTGGATTTCCATCTATGAACCGAGGCAAAAGATAGTCCTCAACCGATTTGATACTGTCTAGCCCGAGTCTCAGGAACAGCCGCAACTGCCCCTTGGATCGTCAGGGCCGGTCCACCGATGTGGATTATAATGCCTGAACACTACGTTTCTCCGCCCTTTGGGGCGTAAGTGAGCAAACGAATGACTCCATCGGACTCGGATCGTCCGATCAAACTGAGGCGCCTCGCAACAGCAACAACCACACAGGTGAAAATAATATAAATGTCAGAGCTGGTAGGTCACTGACACCACCCTAGCTAGAAAGAAAACGCATGTCCCCCCTGAGGTCCGTCTCCCGTTTTTGGTTCACCACCAGGGTGTGAGGCTCGCGAATCAACGCTACACAAAGTTATGCCACACAGGCCTTGCTTTGATCATCACCCACAAGACTTTGCTTTTCAACAGAAGCCTTGATCAATTGCCACTTAGGCATGCCACACAGGCAATTCACTCCATGCGATTGATATCCATCAATATATAACCCCTGAGCTCGTACGTCTCAGAGAAGAAGGGCGTTAAGCAAGAGAATAAATTCTCCGCCGCCAAACAGATATATATATTTAATAGAAATCAATCACACAGACTAAAATCCAATGTCAGACACACAGTCCATTTAGAAGTCCGTTCTGGGTCTGAACGAAACCGGAGGCACCTAGTACCCCGCATCTCCATCGATCTCCAATTACGTCTGGACGATCACCAACTGTTTCCATCTTCTTGGGTGTACAGCCCAATCAAGACCATCAGTAATTATCCAAACGACGTGAAGACCTCCGGTCTTCGACCACCGTCTTCATCTTCGACTTATCGTCGTATCAGTTATTCAAAATGGGATAAACCCGGTCTTTCCGAATAACTCGCGTAAGTGTTACACAAACACAACATACGCCTCATTCCAATTCATCAGTCACTAACCGTAAATTAATCAAGAGAATAATTTCCCAAATATTAACCCCGAAGGCCGAAACCAACATCAGATCAATATCCAGAAGACCATTCTGCTTAGCTAACCGACAGTTAGTTTCTAAATTTCACATTCATAGGGAGAGGTTCCCATTAATTTTATCAAAGATAAATCCCTTGAATTTATTCTTTAATCATCCTTTTGAATATCGATTCAATTAGTCGGGATTAACGAACCTTACCGAAGTAATCATTTGTTTTAATTTCCCAATCCCAACCTATTCATCCCATGAAGTAAAACTGGTTATACTTCATATCTAACACCACGGTGTTATCGGTAAATTCAATTACCATTTCATGTTCAAATCTAATTAAAGATTTAACTATCGCCTGGAGTAAAATTGGTGATACTCCATTCTCGATCTTTTCAATCTAATTAAAGATTCATTAAAACTCCACTTAGTTTTAATCGTTAACTAGGTTAAAGAATCAGTGTCATTTAAAACACGGTTCACGATAAACCCAAAACCACATTCCATTAATTATCGGGTTAAAGAAAGAGTGTTATTTAAAACACTGTCCACGATAAACCCAAAAATTAATATCAATTCAATTAAATATTATTTAATTGATACACTTCATTAAATCTAAATAAAAAGATTTAATCTTTTCTCAACTGGGTTCAAGAACAGTGTTAGTCAAGACACCATTCACGCCAAACCCAAATAACATTTGATATTAAATACAAGGCTCTGAATGGAAAATATATCGGCTTATATTCAATGTCAAATTCTACGACCAACAGATATTGTATTGGAAATAACGATATCCATATCTATATCTTTCAAATTTCCATAACAACATCTGTATAATCACGAAATCCAACATCGAAATATTCCGAAGACAATTTCGATTCAAATCCTTTCCAATGCAATCATTGGAAATTCTGGTTATTTTCAAAAACCATTTCAAAGTCAATTTGTTTATTTAAAAATAAATAGAATTACAATTCTAGTTCAAAACTAGTTCATTTCGATAAAAATCTATTTTTATCTTTTCAAATACGGAGTTTTTCATCCTAGTTCTTCACATATCACTTTCGATGATTTTACATAAATTATTAATATTTTTAATAATTTTATCAAGGCCCGTACAGTCGATTTCCATCAACGGCCATCGAACTGCACTTACAACGACCTTTTTCAAATTTGATTTGGACATATTTCCAAATCCAACCGTTAGATTTCTAATTTCTAATAATCGTTAGAAAGCTCTTTTCGATACGAACCCAACGGTTCCGGTTTTAGGAGAATCCGACGGTCGGATATCCCGCAATGTCCGCACGAAGTCAATGGTCGAAATTCACGAACTACCGCAGCGCGGCGCGTTATATTCAGGCCATTATATTATATATTTATATATAATATATATAATATATATTTCGTCGATTTCTATTTAAGACGAATTTTATAAATCATTTTAAATTCGTTTTCAAAACAATTTCAACTTCATATTCAATTTCAAATCAAAAATGAATATTCCACTATAAATTCGTTTTAAATCCATTTCAAATCAAATTCAATTCAAATCGATTTTGATTTCACTTTCAGTTCATTTTCAATTCAATTTCAATTCAATTTCAATTCGAATTCATTTATATTCAATTTCAATTCGAATTCCTTTCTATTCAATTTCAATTCGAATTTTAATTCTTTTCAAAATATCAGATCTTGAAATCACTTTCGATATTCATTATAAAATGAATAAAATCGATAAAAATATCGTTCACGTCAAAATGGCGTCAATCTAATCAATACGGCTTATTATTTTACTATTTTCAAATATTCTATTTCAAATATTTCTTTTTCAAATATTTCTATTTTAAAACTGGAATGAGGCCTAACCAATTACCATATAATGTTAATTATATGGATTTTCTACAACACAGGTATACAATAACAATGATGAATAATCAACCATCATCCAAAGTGCATTCTACACTATATTAGCATCAAATATAAATATTGAACGCTTATAACAGTCTGTCAATCAATCGATCGACATACAACTAAACAATCGGGATTAGTGTACATCAAATATCATCCCGATACCCGTGTGGGGTTCCAAACAATCAAACACAGATTTTATTTGTGTAGTTGGGCGATGTGTAAAATTTATCGTCCCAATCAATATCAGTCAAATGTGTGTATATAAACAAATCGTCCGATTTGTTTATTTTTATTTCATTTCATAAATACGTTAAAAATTCTATTTTTAACTATAAAATATTTTCAACTATATAAATATTTTATTTCATTTCACATCACATCACACAATCAACTACACATCAAAATCAAACAAACAAGCATACAAGCCGTCCATGGTCTGTGGACGACGGGTGTCGGGTGCTACTAAACACCGTCTGCATCCTAGTATATATTTATAACTAGAAAAATAAAATTAAAGAGTGAGAAATTCTCACCGATAGCTAATCCAATCCCACGACACTTCTTAGGTAGAAATCTTCGTCGTTCTTGCCTCTTGTCACTTTCGTCGTCCGCATTCCACTACATATATAAAAATCGAATTTTTACTTCACTATTCAATATATAAAAATCGAATTTTTACTTCACTATTCAATATAGAAAAATCGAATTTTTACTTCACTATTCAATATAGAAAAATCGAATTTTTACTTCACTATTCAATATAGAAAAATCGAATTTTTACTTTTCTATTCAATATATAAAAATCGAATTTTTACTTTGCTATTCAATATATAAAAATTGAATTTTTACTTTGCTATTCAATATATAAAAATTGAATTTTTATCCTCTCTATAATGTAAAAATTATATTTTTAACCTTTCTATATTATAAAAATTATATTTTTACATCACTCACATACATATAAAGATCGTATCTTTCTAGAAATAAAAATCTCATCTTCATGTTGTATAAAAACCTCGTCTTTCTCTATATAAAAATATCGCCTTTCCTTGTTTTCTCCCTTTTTTTATTTCTTTCTGATCGGTTTGACTTTGAGGGGAGGGAGAATAAAGGTGGGGCTTATATAAATATATATTTATTTAATTCAATTTAATTCCATAAAGTTAATTTTTTATTTTGAACTCGAAATCAAACCCACCGCCTGTCGTCCATAGCTAATTACCCCCATTCCGAACACAACTGGATATGTCCCATAAGCCAATTCGACCGTTTCGATCAGTTTCCGTCAAAATCAACATATAACTCTATATATTGAATTTGAACGCACATTTCAATTTACCGGGGCCACATACTAACTAGAAAAATTCCCAAAAAAATATTTTCTAGCTTCGTATTGACGATACGGTCCTAACAAAACTAATTTCGTCAAATTCTGAGACCGTTGGGAAAATGGCCATTTTCCAATCGATTAAATTCAACTGAAATGGTCAAAACGCGTTTTCCTTTGCCACGCTCACATATGGATTCGAAAAATTATGAAATTTGGAATCTATCAATAACTTTACATCACGGACCCAACAAAATTGGTTTCGTCGAAATCCGAGGTCGTTTGCAAAATTCCCATTTTTAAGGGCCTGAATTCCATAGCGACTATTCAGAATTTTCAACTGGGCATATCTTTTTACCCCCACTATGAAATTTTGATTTACCGGATTCGTTGGAAAGATATTCACAATTAGATTCATTATTTTTGGTTTCACTAAAATCCAGTTTATTTTGCACCCAGTACGCTCAATTGAAGTTTGAAATCGAATTATCGAACTACATCATCATTTTCAATTCCTTTTATAAATATAAATAAATATTTATATTCCAACGACGATTCGAATAAATATATACGTTCGAATTCTATTCAAAATAAATTTCTCGTCGATATTATTTAAAATAGTTCATTTAAATAGTCAAAATTCGCTAAAATTGCCAAAATAAAATTTTTAAACTGGCCCAGATTTTCGGGTTATTACACCGTGTTAAAGCCCAACAACACTTCTAGCTAGAAAGAAACGTGTGCACTCCCTGCGTTCCCTTCTCCCGTTTTAGACTCAACCGGTGTGTGAGGCTCGCGAAGTCACGATATACACAAAGCTATGCCTAAATAGACTGTGCTTTGATCATCAACAACAAGGCCGGCTTTTCAACAAAGCCTTGATCATTTGCATCTTAGCATGCCACATTGTCAGACCCTACCATATTATTGATCATCTACCAATATATATATATATATAACCTCTAAGCTCATACGTCTTAGAGAAGGGTGATAAGTAAAGAATAAATTCTTCACCACCAAACAGAAATATATAATCAGTAGCGTTCAACAAATATAGCAGGAAGGAATACAATGTCAGACACGCAATCCATTTACAAGTCTGCTCTGGGTCTGAGCGAAACAACGTGTCCGTCGATTTCCAAATGCGTTTGGACGATCATTACTAAATACCATGCCTTGGAAGGCCAATCCCAATTCAAGATACCAGTCATCATCATCCCAACGATGTGAAAACCTTTGGTCTTCAATCACCATCTTCATCTTCGACACTTGATTGTCGTGATGATTATTCAGAATGGGTTAAACCCGGTCTTTCCGAATAACTCGCGTATTTTGTGATTAAAAAGAAAATATTGGAAAATCACACATTACGCCACATTCCAACTCAGAGTATTCTTTTAATAAGATATTCATATTAGAAGATTCTCATTAATTTTATCAAAGATAAACTCTGGAAATAAAACCTTAAATCTTCTTCCAAAATATGGAATTCCACAGAAATCAAATCAATACATAATCGATATAAATTTCTGTATCGGACTAATAATATAAATGGAATAACGGCAAAGCCTCTTAAATCCCATCCATAATATCGGTCTTCTTTTACAGAAGCCCATTTCGATTTTTACCAATCGAATTTCCACTTAATTCCAATTTTAATACATATATTAAATTGGAAAACTTGATTTTTATAAAATGCCCTTTTAAATCTATAAAATAGATTTATAAATTCCAAATAATAATTTCAATGTAAATTGGATTAAAGGACAAATGTCGTTTAAAACACCATCCACGATAAATCCACTTCACAGCTCAATTTATTTCATATCACAAATTATAATTGCAAATGCTAGTAATCTTTTAAAAACATATTTTAAAATAATCATTAAAAATATTCTTTGTATAAAAGATTCTAAATGGGAAGTTTCTTTATATTACAATTTTTTTTATCTTTTACAAATATTCTTTGTATTAAACATATACTTGATTAAAAATATATTTTATGAAATCATATATAAAAAGGATTTCTAATGTAAATTATTCTTATTTAAAAGAACACCTGAATCGAAATGCGACTCAAACATTTACCATATAATTTGGATTACATGGATTTCACACACATGATATATATGACAATAACAGTATAATCATAAAATCATCCATCTACATCCAAAGTGTAATTTCCACTGCGTAAGCGTTAAAAGTAAATAATAACGCTCATCGCAGCTTGTCGATCTAACGATCAACATACAACTGAATATTGGGATTAGTGTATGTAAATTTTCATCCCAACACCCATGTGGGGTTTCAACCATCAAACAAATAATAAACTAATTTGTGCACTTGGGCAATGTGTGAAAATTATCGTCCCAATCACATAAACAAGTCGGGTAACTTGTGAATGGAAGTCTAATACACAATATATATAACCATGACAAACAAATAATTGGTTTCAACAAATGTAAATTGACATAAGTAAATAATTGGTCTTAACTAGTGTGAATTGACAAAAGTGAATATTTGTTTTAACTAGTATAAATTGACAAAAGTGTTTATTTCATTTTAATAATCAAGTTTGGCAAAAATGTTTATTTCATTTTTATGTTTGCAAATAAAAATGTAACTTTTATTTTTGATGTTATATTGCATTGTGGAATGCAAATAAAGAACAAACTTGATTTTCAAAGTACATTTACATTAGTGATTCCAAATAAAAGAACAATTTTTCCTTTCAAAATATATTTGCCTTAATGAGTGCAAATAAAGAACTAATTTCATTTCAATGTATTTTTACATTGGTGAATGTAAATAAAGGAATAAATTTTGGTTTCAACATATATTTGTATTGGTGAATGCAAATAAAAGGGTAAATTTTATTTTCAATGTATGTTTGCATGAGTGAATGCAAATAAAAGATTGAACTCAAAATTTCAATCCTAGAATAACATAAAAAAAAAAGGTATTTCATTGTTTTACACTTTTCTATGTGTTCTAATAACAATTAAAAGAATCATTTTATTTGCTTATACCTTTTTATACATTCTAATAACATATAAAAGAATATTTTGTGTGTAAATATTTTTCTATGTATTTTAATATCAAATAAAAGTGAATTTTATTTGTATAATAAATTCTAATTTTCAAATGACAAATAAAAAGTAAATTTTATTCGTCTAATAAATTCTGAGTTTCATATGACAAATAAAAAGTGAATTTTATTTGTGCAACAAATTCTAAGTTTCAAGTGACAAATAAAAGTGGATTTTATTTGTGCGACAGATTCTAAGTATATATTTTTGTTGAGCTTGTATATAAAAAGATGGACTTAATTTCTATGTCATATTTGTATGGAAAAATACAAATAAAAAGATGAACTTAATTTCTATGTTATATTTGTATTGAAAAATACAAATAAAAAATGAACTTTATTTCTATGTTATATTTGTATTGAAAAATACAAATAAAAAGATACTTCATTTCCTAAGTGTATATTTGTGTTAAGAACACAAATAAAAAGAAATAATTCAATTCCTATGTTAATATTTGTGTTAAGAATACAAATAAAAGATGCAATTTAATTTCAATGTTAATATTTGTGTTAAGAATACAAATAAAGAAGCAATTCAATTTCAATGTTAATATTTGTGTAATGAATACAAAATAAAGAAGCAATTCAATTTCAATGTTAATATTTGTGTTAAGAATACAAAATAAAGAAGCAATTCAATTTCAATGTTAATATTTGTGTTAAGGGTACAAAACAAAGAAGTAATTCAATTTCAATGTTAATATTTGTGTTAAGGGACAAAAATTAAAAAGACATTAATTATTCTATGTTTTGATAAAAGTGAAAATTTCAATTCAATAATCAAGTTTTGATAAAAGTGATATTTTCATTTCACTAATAAGGTTTTGACCAAAAATGTTCACTAATAAAGTTTTGGCCAAAAATGTGATCTCTTATTTCAATACTTATGCTTTAACAAAAATGTTATTTTTATTTCAATACTTAAGTTTTAATCAAAATGTTACTTTTATTTTAATTTTTAATTATATTGAAAATATAATCATTTTACTTCAATTTTAATTACATTGAAAAATGTAATCATTTTATTTCAATTTTAATTACATTGAAAAATGTAATCTTTTTAATTTATTTCAAATTACATTAAAAATGTAATCTTTTTGATTTATATATTCGTTTGCACCTAAAATTGCAAAACAAAATGTAATTTTAATTCAAATAAAATTACAATAAAATGTACTTTTTAATTTTGAACTAAATGACGGTAAAAGAAAAAAAATGTCCTTTTTAAATCTAGCAAATTTAACAGGGCAAATTGTTCTTTTTATTTCAAACAAATCTCACGGTGAAATAATATTCATTTTATTCTAACTAATGACAGTTATGATTCGACTACCCAAATATGACAATGATGATAATTTTAATTATCTAATTATAACAAACATGAATGCATACAATTCCAAACAGAGGTTCATCGCATTCACCAAAAATCAACATTTCAACAGATACATACAACAGCAACAAGAATCATATATAGATTAAATATATAAATTTCACGATGTAATGAATAAATAATTAATTTATTTAAAATAGAAATCTCACATCGATATGGCTGAAAATTCGACTGTCTCGGATTCAGCTCTGGTTTGCGCCATTGCGATCATAGGGATCAATTTCTGATCGCGTAGCTTCATAATAATTCTGTAAAGCTACTGAAAGACGAGCCCAACGCAAGTCGTTTCGTTGAATTCTGATATCGTAGTAAAAAGATATTCAATTTTAAACATTGGATAATTTAAATATTAAATAAATAAAATAATATAAAAATAAAAACCCTTTCTTCTTCGTGGCTGCAACTAGGCCGAACCCATACACCATCGTCATCCCCCCCTGCGCACGCAAATCCGAGCCACCGACCGCCGATCGAACACCACCACGTCGTAGCCCCTGTCCTCCTCCCCCTTCGCCTGCCTTGGGTCCCCACTCGCGCCCCCCTATGGCCCACAAACCCAGTCCAAAACCGGCCACTTCACGCCCAAAAATCGAGCAACATAAAGCTCCAGAGATGATCATCACCGTATGAGATTAAAGCTCTCGAAAATCTCTTCAATTCGGTATATTACTTGTTGATTTTCGTTGAACGGATTGAGAGAAATTAGGGTTTTAATTTCGGATGTTTCTGGCCTTCGAAAGCCATAGGCGGCGGCTGAAAGAATTAGGGTTAGGGTTTTAATTTTTTAATTATTTTATTATTAAAAACTGTGTTATAAAGATGAAAATGCGGGCTGTCTCCGAATTGGGCTTGCTTATTGTCGATCCTAACGTTTTGAGGCCTTCTGAAAACAATGGGATGGGTCTCGGGGTCCAATTCCGAATTCTGTAGAATATTTATTTAAAATTATGTAACGACCCAGAAAATCTGAACCAATTTAAAATTTTTAAATTGGCTAAAATAATGGATTTTAAATATTTAAAATAAATATTTTAAATAATGGCAATGAAAACTGAGTTTGAATCGACAATTGAAAACGAATATAATTAATTATAATTATAAACAAGGCTTGAAAAGGCGCAGCAGTTTCAAAAATTGAATTCAAACTTCGTCGGACTGTACCGGGTGCAAAATAAAACGGATTTTAGCGAAACCAAAAATATTTAAATCTGTTAGTGAATACCTTTCTAACGAATCTGAAAAATCGAATTTTCATAGCGGAAAGCAAAAGTTATGGCCGAATGAATTTTCAGAACGGTCGCTATGGAAATTATATAGCCCATGAAATTGGCCATTTTGCATACGACCTCGGAATTCGACGAAACCACTTTTGTTGGATCCGGGATGTGAAGTTATTGCTAGGTTTCAAATTTCATAATTTTTGAAGCTAGTATGTGAGCGTAGCAAAGGAAAATGTTTTTTGGTCAATTTCAGTTAAATTGGATCGACCAAAAATGGGCCTTTTTGCAAACGGTCTCAGAATTCGACGAAACTAGTTTTATTGGGACCGTATCGTCAAAACATACCTGGATTTATTTTTCTGGAATTTTTCGAATCAGTTTGTGACCCTGGCAAATTGAAATGTACGTTCAAATTAAATATTGAATGTTTTATATTTTAATTTGAAAGAAAACTAACTGAAACCGTCGAATGGGCCTACGAAAAATATCCCATTGTGTTCGGAATGGGGGTATTTAGCTGGGGGTGTCACTCGTTCGGTTCGATTTGAAGTACATATTAAAAAGCAAGTATTTTTGAAATAAAATAATATTAAATTATATATTATAAAACCCTAACCCTCATCCTTACAACAGCCGCCATCTTCTTCCATTCAACGGCCGTCCCTGCTCCAATCTTCTCCTCCAAAAAACTCACAAACCGTTCAACGATTTTAACAACTACATAAGGGATAATTAAAGCACTTCGTGAGAGCTTCAAATCAAGGGTGGTTTCACGCATTATCGTCGAGTGTTCAGTTGGGATTTTAGCCAGAAAGTGGCACCGTTAGGTGGCATTTTCTGACTCCGTGGGGTGATCGAGCTCGACGCCTTTGGGGGCGCGGGGAGGTGAGCGAGCGGCGCTCCTGGTGGTCACAGCCGATCGACGTCCGGCGTCTCGAGGTTCAAGAAAATTCGAACCCTAGGGATCGAGCTGTTTATCTGAGCGTCGGCCTTTAAATACTGAAGGGAGAAAGGTAGCGTTTTCTAAAGCTATAAATTTAATTAACTACATTTTTAAATTGTTTGATATTTAAAATTACATATCTTTTTGCTATGTTGACGAAATCCAGTGAAACAAGAGACAGTGGACTCGTGTGGACGCCTTCTACATTTTAGAAGAGACCGCGTATTTTTCTGAGCCTTCTGCTATTTTTGGTGGAATAGAACCCAATGTGAGATTTCTGATTTAAAAACAATATGGAAAACGATGATGTATAAATTATATAGTCGATGTATGAGTTATATAAGCGTTGTACACCTCATGTATAAGCGTTGTATAAGTTGTATATGCGTTGTAAAAAAAAATTATATGTGTGTTGAAATAAAAGTGAATTGCTATATATATATATATATATATATATATATATATATATACGCCCTCGTCCACAAACCATGGACGATATTTATTGGTTTTGATTGGTGTGAAAATTGATTGATAGCGAATGGTTGTTTGGGATTATTTGTGGTTGATATTGATTGATTGTGGTTGAAAAATACCCATTTGTGGTTGAGAAATATTTGGTTGAAACCACATAGGATTAGTTTGTGGAAATGAAATAAATATATACATGCCGCCTGAGTGCGAACTAGATGCATGATCCCCATTGTCAAAAACCGCGAGGTTTTAAGGTAGAGCGAGGAGCCGTACTAGGGACGGTCCCGGTTTTAACTACCCTGCCGTTATGTTGCTGAAATTTTGAATAATATTCATGTGTTTGAATTATTTTCATTTGCTAAAACTGTATTTATTCATTGAATAGAAAACCTTCATGTGTTGAATCGATATTCATTCGTTGATTAAGAATTCATGTGTTGAATGGTATTCGCGTTTTAAATATAAAAATCACGTTTTTATCTATATATAGGAACTATAGAAAACCTTCATGTGTTGAATCGATATTCATTCGTTGATTTGAAATTCATGTGTTGAATGGTATTCATATTTTGAAATAAATTGTTTGATAATAAAAATCACCTTTTATCGACTATATGAACTGTGTAAAATAATCTCGTTTTGAAAGAAATTGTTTTATAAGAAAAATCCTATTTTATCACCTATATATACACTATTGTGAAACCGTGATTTCAAACAACTAGTGTAGGAAATCCGACCATTGGATTTTCACGAAAACGCAACCGTTGGGTTCGCCTTGGAATAATCTTTCCAACGGCACCAACCTTGTAAAAATCCAACGGTTGGATTGTCTGGAATGTTTAATTTAAATCTGAAGAAAAACAGCGCCGAAAACGATTATATTTATTTATATATATATAAATATAATTATATTGAATCGAATAACGACGCTGCAGTTCGTATTTTGAAATCGAAACTTCAAACGATTGTGCTGGGAGATCTGACCGTCGGATTTTCCCGAAACTGGAACCGTTGGATTCGTTTTGAAAAGACCTTTCTAATGATGTAAATTTTGTGAAGATCCAACGGTTAGATTTTCAGATATGTGTAAATCAAATCTGAAGAAAAACAGCGCCACGACCGCGTTATGGCCCAAAGCGTCATTTTGAATATATGGGCTATTTTAAAATAAATAAAAATAGCGATAAATCATTATAAAATATCATAAACGATATGGAATGGAAATAAACTGAATTTGCTCGATTTATGCAGTATTTGATGGTTGAATGTGTTTGGTGTGAAAATTACATTAAAGAACAAATTTGGTGTTGTCAAATGATTTAACCATTGGAATAAATTGATTTGAAATTCTAAATATACGTGAATTATTTTAAAAGGCCGAGTTAATTCTCATTTCAAATAATCGACCGACGATTGAAAGTCGAAGATGAAGACGGTGGTCGAAGACCGGAGATCTTCACCTCGTTTGGATGGTAACCGAGGTCCTGATTGGGAAGCATCCCGAAATATGGATAATGAGTGGTGATTGTCCAGACGTACGTGGTGATCGATGGGTTTGCGAGGTATTTAGTGCCTCCGGTTTCGTTCAGACCCAGAACGGACTTGTAAAGGGACTGTGTGTCTGACATTGGATTTTATTCTGTGTTGATTGATCTCTGTTAAATATACATCTGTTTGGCGGCAGAGAATTTATTCTGCTTGACGCCCTTCTCTGAGACGCACGAGCTCAGAGGTTGTATATCGATGGACATCAGTCGCATGGCATGAATTGCCCGTGTGGCATGCTAAGATGCAGTGATCAGGGCTTCTATTGAAAAGCAAAGCCTTGTGGTGATGATCAAAGCACCGCCTGTGTGGCGTAGCTTTGTGTATAACGTGAAATCGCGAGCCTCACACCCCGGTATGAACCAGAAACGGGAGAAGGACCTCAGGGAGGGCATGCGTTTCTTTCTAGCTAGGGTGGTGTCAGTGACCTACCAGCCCTGACATTTATATACTTTTCACCTGTGTGGTTGTTGCTGTTGTGAGGCGCCTCGGTTAGATCGGACGATCCGGGTCCGATGGAGCCATTCGTTGGCTCATTTACACCCCCAAAGGGTGGGGAAACGCAGTGTTCAGGAATTTTAATCCACATCGGTGGACCGGCCCTGACGATCCAAGGGCCCACCTGAGTCTGGGTCCTGAGGGGTGGGCTAGAGCGTCTCGAATTCGGTAAGGACTATCTTTTTTCTTGGTTCATGACGGAAATCCAATTTCCAAATACGACATCGTGCGGTTTTGATTGAATATATATATATATATATGGCGACATGATATATGGTACCCATGCCGTCTATGATTGATAGTTATGATTTGAAATTGTTTTCAAAACATATAAACACTAGCAATAATATCAAATGCCTTTGTTTTATTCGTATCAAGCATATTTTGGCCGTTATAAGGTAAAAACTCTATCCTCCGGTTTGCGTTGCATTGTGTGATGGGAACTGAGTCTTATAACGGCTTCATTTTTATAAAAAGCATAGCGATGTCTAAAAGAAAGATTTGTTTTAAAGCACTGGCAATCCCATGGAGTAAACCCGTTCCACGAAAGTGGCGTGGTCCTGTGATTAGCCATATTATATATGTGTTGAATAGATTTCTCATACCAGTCCCATGACTGACTCGTAGTTTGTTTCACTTTCAAACTCGGGTGCCCCTTTTTCTACACGGGTAGCCTTGTATTCAGGTTTAGCTGGTTCTTTCTAGATAGCTGGAGCTGAAGATGGATTCTATCATTTATCTCTTTTTATGCTGTTCAGCTCCTATTGTACATATTTTGTTTGTTTTCCGCTGTAGACATTTATGTATAGCTGAACTGTATTTGTGCTAAGTAAGATCCTGTATGCTGTGTAACTCTGATGATTACTTTAACCAGTATATTCTATTGTTCATTATCTGGTGTATTTATTTTATCCTGTTCTGCTTTTATCTGTTTCTGTGTTATATTCCAAAGATAACCCTTGCCACCGTCAGTACGGGATTTGGGGTCGTCTCAAATTACATTTAAAAATTAATTAATTAAATATTAACCGTACATTTAAATATGCCGGGGCCACATACGACCTCAGAAAATTCCAAAAAAAATATTTTTATCTTTCTTATGACGATACGGTTCTAACAAGACTAATTTTGTCAAATTCTGAGACTGTTTGAAAAATGGCTATTTTCAAGGTGTTTAAATTTAACTGAAATAGTCAAAACACATTTTCTATTGCCACGCTCACATATTAATTCGAAAAATTCCGAAAATTGAAACCTAGCTATAATTTGACAT
The DNA here is from genome assembly GCA_030737875.1 of Allium sativum. Lineage (NCBI taxonomy): Eukaryota > Viridiplantae > Streptophyta > Magnoliopsida > Asparagales > Amaryllidaceae > Allium > Allium sativum. Next base: position 653,717,342 of record CM060919.1, on the reverse strand, counting down.
TCCGGTTCCAACAAAAGTGGTTTCGTCGAAAACAGAGGTCGTTTGAAAAATGACTATTTTCAAGGCCAATATATTTTAATATTAAAAATACATTTTTAAACAAACAAATCTCAAAACTCAAAATATATAAGTGTTTATACTTTTCAAATGCATAAACCTCATTCCAGACTCAATGGAAGTGGTTTCGAGTCCAATTTCCTTCATATATGAAAAGTAGCCCTTCGGGCCATATAATATATATATATATATATATATATATATATAAATTCTACAGCGACCTTTCTAAAAAAATGAATTGGCCATAACTTCTGATTTCCGCTATGAAATTTCAATTTTTCAGATTCATTAGAAAGATATGGTTAAAAAGATTTAAATATTTCTAGTTTCACTCAATTCTGATTAATTTTGAATCCTGTACATTCAGTTAAAGTGCAAAATTAAAATTTTAAAACTACCGCGCCATTTCTAACTCCTTTTATATTTAAAATTAAATTTATTCGTTTTAACTTCATTTAAAATAAATTCTAGCCATTATTATTTATATAAATTACTTTATATTTTTAAAATTCATTAAAATTTTCTAAAATAAATTTTTTAAATTGGTTCAGAATTTGCGGGTTGTTACATTCATACTCTGTAATATTCTTGTACTCTGATGTAATTGTTGTAACAGCAATAAAATGTTCTTCTGTTTTGTGTTCTGACGTGTGTTGTTCTCAAAGCAATCCAGGCTTTCCTTCACGGGAAGTTTGGGTCGTCACATTTGGTATCAGAACTTTGGTTTACAGAGCTCGAGAACAAAACACATTAGAACCGAACGAAAGAATTCATCAGAGATTGGATTAGTAATATCCAATAAGAATAACTCGTTAGAGATAGGATCAGTAGTATCCTAGAACGAGTGTGAAGAGTATTATTTTCTTTAAAATAAATAAGAAAACAAATTTAATATTTTGAAATTTTTTATCTTAAAAATACGTATTTGATATATTATTTTATTTTATTTGGACAATCGAGTATATAAAGATTTTGAATATACGAGTAATTAACGGATATTCGAAGTTTTAATATACTGGATAGATATAGAATCACACTCTAGTCGCCCGGGGATAATCCTGATGATGACAGTGCATCATCAGTATTTATGTTCGAGTAACGATGGTGGAATGTCTATATATTTCCAATTGACTGGTATGAGAACCAAAACTAGATAGGGTTATTTGCTATGATTTGCACTAAAAATATATGATTTTTATCTATATATATTTGAAAAGTTAATCACCTAATTGACTGCTGGTTGTGATGTTTGATTATTAGTTTAACTAATAACATTATTGAAATGGTAATTAACAAAACCAATACATAATAGAATGTTACATTTAACTAGATTAAATTCAATACTGAACAGAATTGAAAATTTATTAGAATGAATATTGAGTTAATTAAGTAAAAGACTTTTAGCTTCGTTCCTTTCCGAGGACAAAAAGTTCTTAAGTGGGGGAGATTGTAACGACCCGGAATTTTGGGCCGAATTTTAAATTTTTATTTTAATCTTTTAATGGGTCTTTAATATTTAAAATAATTTATTTTATATAATAACGACTATAAATTTATTTTAATCAAAGTTAAAATGAATGAAGTTTATTTAAATTATAAAAGGAGTTAGAAATAGCGCGACAGTTTGAAATTTTGAATTTTAACTTTGATTGACTATACAGGATGCGAAATAAATCGGATTTTAGCGAAACCAAAAATATTAGAATCTATTTAAAAATATCTTTCCAATGAATCCGAAAAATTGTAATTTCATAGCGGGAATCAAAAGTTATGCCCAAATCAAGATATCAGAAAAACACGGGAAAGTTTTTATATATAGGACCCAAAACGCTACTTTTTACATACGAATGAATTTGGACTCGAAACCACTTCCATTGAGTTCAAAATGAAGTTTCTGCATTGAAAAAGTATAAACACTTATATATTTTAAGTTTCGGAAATTATTCATATAAAAATATATTTTTAAATATAAAATATATACGCCTTGAAAAGTGAAGTTTTGCAAATGGTCTTCAAATTCAACGAAATTAATTTTTTTGGGTTCGTATCATCAAAAAAAAGCTAGAAATGATTTTTCTGGAATTTCTAGAATTAATATGTAATTATAATTGATTTTTCAGTGAAAACGGTCAATTTTCAGACTTTAAAAATTCATTTTTAATTCATACGGACTCAGAAAATGACGAAACAAGTTTCTTTAAATCCGTAATGTCAAGGAATATTTATGTTTCAATTTTCAATTACAATGGAATTCGTAGGTGTTAACACGAATTTTTAAACTACGAAAAGCGGACAAAAAAAGTATTAATATATGTACATAAGGGTAATTGGGCCTAATTGAGTTTATAACCTACCTATATATTATCTTTTAACAGCCATTAGCTGAACCCTAAACATAACATAGCCTCCACCATCTTCATTTTCTTCATATTCCATGGCCTCCACTCTAAAAATATTCTTTGCACAGAAGACCCTAAAACTAAACAATTTATAACTCCAAATTAGACCAAACCCTTTCTGGGTTTTGTTCATCTTCTTATCCTCTATCTACCACGAAAAATTCAAGACCTATTGTCGCACCGATTCGTCGGGATCTGAGTTTGATTGCAAAAAGTCAGTTTTAGATTTTGGTGTTTTCTGGCCAAAGCGTGAAGAATTGGAGGATGGCGCAATGGAAGAAATTGTAGAGGAGACAAAGATCTACAACTTTGCCGCATAAAGTTTTGTCTGAAAGTCGATGGAAGGGCACGGAAATCGAGAAAAACTGAATTGGAGCAAAACAGAAAATTCCGGCGAGCTAAGAACATAGATGATCAATTTCCGGCCAATCCGGCAAGAATCAGGCAAAGGACCAAACACGAAAGTTCTTCGTCTACACAAGGAGAAGGTGCTCAGAAATTTTCAGGTCATTTGGATAAGAGGTGTGGCCTGTGGGACCCACGAACGGATTTTCGTTCACGGCGAATTTCCCGATGATCGGAGAAGCTCTAGGGGCAGCGCTTTCTGGTGGTGGTGCGTCCCGCCAAGACGAAGAGATTGGCGGTGGTCCGGTGATGTAAGGTGGCTCCAGGCAGCGGGAAACGGCGGTCAAAGGTGTTGAGGGGCTGTTTGACCGAGATTTGGGGGCAATTTTGTAATTCAAACTTTGAAATTGTATATCTCTCTCATACGAATTCAGAATCTGATGATTTCAGATCCGCTGCGATCGTGGCGACGAGATCTTCGCAATGACACTAACTACGTTCAATTCGAGCAAGTTGAAATTTTGGGTAATTTTCATAATTTAAATTAATTATTTAATTATTACGAAACTTCGAAAATTCATAACTTTGTGATACGAACTCGAAATCGTGCGAAACAGGAGTTGCTGCGATCAGCGAGTCGAGAGCTTCGCAACGACACTAACTACGCCCCATTTGGAGCATGTTGAATTTTGGACCAAAAATTGGGTCCAAACCGTATATTATAGCCCGGCCACGGTGAGAACTTTTATCTTACTCAAATTTCTGAATAATTATTTATTTTTAGTTAACTGTGTTGAATTTGTTTGTTGGAATGAATATTGAGTTGGATGAATATTGTGAATTGTTTAACATTTGAAATATGTGAGTATGGCGAATAATGTTATGTCATTTATGATATATGAAATTTGTTGACACTGCCATAACAAGTTTTCTGACTTGTCTATGTTGATTGGACGATCAATTTCCATACATCGTCCAAAAAGCACAATTAATAATGTATTATCTGAATTTGTGTTGGTTGAAACCCTACACGTGTCTTGGGTTGATATTTGAATACACGTCACCCTTGTATTTAGTTATAAATTGCACTTTGGCTGTTATGTGAATGGTTGACATTATTATGGAATAAGTGCGATGTTTGAAATACGTGTAATCAAATTACATGGAAATTGTGCGAGTCTCATTCCAATTTTGAATTAAAGAATATTATAATCCAATATTCAATTAAAGGAACCAAAGGATGGTTTCCATGTTTTCAAAAGGGAAGTTATGTATTGTCAAAGTTACAATAAAAAGAGTGAATTGGAAAGATAACATTTTTATTAGTAAAAAATTAAAATAAAAGATAAGAATTAAAAAGATACCCTTTTTAATTGTCAAAATGTTAAATTAAGAAGATTTGTTTCAAAACTGGACATTTTGAAAAGATTAATATTATTGTTATCAATTTTGAATTTATGAATATTTTAACTTATACTCAATTAATAAAATTAATTGGCGTTGATTTAAATAGATTATATCTTTATTGTTTAAAAGTTATAATAAAGGAGATTTAATTATAAAGATTACATATTTACTGTCCACATGTTAAGATAAGAAAGCTTGATTCCGAAATTTGAACGTTTTGGAAAGATTACATTTATTCGTCATTATGTGGCAATAAATAGATTTGATTTCAAAATAAGACATTTTGGGAAGATTATTATTAATTTTTATAATAATATGGAAAGTTCAGACATTTATAAAGATTTGAAAGGTAAGTTAAGACATTTGGAATCACGTCATTTTAGAATTAAAGAATATTTAAAATTAAGATTCTTTAATGGAAAGGATATTTTCAAAGAGTACATTTTAGAAAAGTTAATTATAATTATAAAATTATAATTGTACTTAGGCACGGGGTTAGGTAACATTTGTGGTGGAAGTCTGCCCGGAACCAACCGGCTTATCCAGCAGTCACAAATGTTGGGCCTAATGTGAGAGGTGCAAGTGCGCAAATATGAATTGGGCCATGACACGAGGTTAAGCTCAACTTGTGGGATAAGTCTGCCCGGAACCAACTGGCATATCCAGCATCCACAAGTCGTAGGCTTAATGTGGGAGGTATGGCCCAGTGTAAAATATAAATGAATAAGATAATGAATTGAGCTATTTAATCTTTTTTAAATAGCAACACCATTTTAACCCGAACGTGTTTATCGATTTATTTTATACATTTTATAATGCAGGTTAATAGAGCTAATTTCAAAATTAATATTTTGGAAATAATATTATTTTAATATGATAATAGATAGAATATTCAATTTGGATTTAAAATTGGAAATAAAGATTGAAATGAAAATATTACAATTTTCAATGTAATAAAGATTGAAATGAAAATATCACATTTTTCAATGTAATAAAGGTTGAACTAAAAGAATTACATTAAAAAGATTTCATTTTTATTTAAGGTTGATTACATTAGGAAGAATACATTTTTATAGTTAATTTGTTTCATTAGAAAGATTAGGAAATAAGAATGACATTCTCACTATAATATGTTTTTCAAGTAAAAGGTTAGAAAATAAAGATTATATTTTTATTATGGTCTTGTTTCCAGTTATAATGAATCATATTTTTAAGAAAAGATTTGACTACGAAGATTATATGTTCATTGAATGTGTTGCATTAAAAAGAATTTGATGTTAAAGTATGATTTGTGATTTAGAAATCTTTTAATTGAAGTTTAATAGAAATTTCTAAAGTGGAGTTTTCCAATTTAATATATATTAAATTGGAATTGAAAGAGAAAAATTATATTTTGGGTTTGTTGTGAATAGTGTCTTAAATAACACTGTTCTTAAGCCCCGTGTGAGTAGAATAAATCTTTTATTAAGATTTAAATGAAAAGTTTCCTGAATAAAAGAATTCCAATTAAATAGAATAAATTGGGATTAAATGAAATTCGATTGGTTAAAAATCGAAATGAACTCCTGTGGATGAAGACTGCTACTATATATGTAATTTAAAAGGCCTTACCGTTATTCCATTTATATTATTAGTCTGATACAGAAATTTATACCGATTATATGTTGATCTAATTTCAGTAAAGATTCCATATTTTATGGAAGATGATTTTGGGTTTATCGTGAACTGTGTTTTAAATGACACTAGTTCTTTAACCCAGTTAAAAATAAGAATTATTTCTTAAAATTGGTTATCATTAAATAATGATTTTTTGATATTAAAACCGATTTGGAGTTTTAATAAATTCATAATTGGATCGAATAGAATAAATTCAATGGATTTTATCTTTGATAAAATTAATGGGAATCTTTCCCTAAAAATAAGAATATTTTAATAAAAGAATATTCTTGATTGGAATGAGGCATTGGTTGTGTTTCTATATAGCACATGATTTTAAAATACGCGAATTATTCAGAAATACAGGTTCAACCCACTCTGAATAATCCACACGACGCTTGATGATCGACGATGAAGACGGCGATTGAAGACCGGGAAATGTCCAAGGCGTATGGATGATTATTGATATCTTGATTGGGCTGTGCACCCAAAACGATGGAATAATTGGTGATCATCCAAACACACTTGGAGATCTACCGGATATGGTTTCGTTCAGACCCAGAACGGACTTGTAAATGGATTATGTGTCTGACATTGTATTCCTTTATATTGTATTCGTTGATCTCTATTTAACGTATAGCTGTTTGGTGGTGGAGAATTTATTCTTCGCTTAACACCCGGTTATATATTGGTAGATGATCAATGATATGGTATGGTCTGACAATGTGGCATGCTAAGATGCATATGATCAAGGCTTTCGTTGAAAAGCAGAGCCTTGAGGATGAAGATCAAAGCATGGAGTCAATTAGCATAGCTTTGAGTATATCGTTACTCCGCGAGCCTCACACCCCGGTATGATGGTGAATGGTTTGTCTGATTAGTAGGTTGACCAATATACTTTATATATACATGGATTGGGTCAACTGAGCGTTACTGGGTGTGGTCGCTCCACATCCGGAGATTGGGCAATTGTTTCATCCGAAGCCCATGGGGATAGAACACTAGATTGTTCTTCCAAAGTGCGTATTATATGTATTACGGTGTTTTATCTTGCCGAGACGTAAGCCGTGGAGATACATTCGCGATATGTCATTCGAATCAGGAGCCATCATGATGGAAACCCAACTTTTCAATACGAGCTTACGGTTTTAGTTGTATACTTGTATGGTGATATAATATATTATGCCACTTACATAATATATTATGCCACTTAAGATTGATAAATTTATATTCGAAATTTATTTCTACACTGTGCACTTATAATAATAAAAGATGAATTTCGCGTATTAAGCATTTTTGACCATTATAAGGAAAAACTCTATCCTTCGACGTACGTGCAAGGAAATGAGTCTTATAATGGTTTCATTTTCCTTTATTTAGCATTGCGCTATTTATTTTTATGCATTGGTATTCTTGGGAGTAAACACGTTCCGTGTTTTACGGCGTGGTCCCTTGATTTACCTAACTTTAAAATCAACTTAATAACTGTTTTTGAGTTCTCGTACCAGTCCCATGACTGATCTGGAGTTTATTGTTTTAACCTAAACTCTGGGTGTCTATATTTTCCACACGGGCAGCTAGTAGTTTTGGTTTTGCAGATATTATATTCATAGGATCCTGGTCTATAGCTGAAGTGATATTCGGAAGGCTCTGTATCCGTGTATTTCCTTCTGTTGTGTTTTGAACTATTTTCCGCTGCTATTTAAACGTATTTTAAACTATGATATTGTATTTCCAATGTATATTTATTCATACTCTATAATATTCTTGTACTCTGATGTAATTGTTGTAATAGCAATAAAATGTTCTTCTGTTTTGTGTTCTGACGTGTGTTGTTCTCAAAGCAATCCAGGCTTTCCTTCACGGGGAAGTTTGGGTCATCACAGAGTTAATGGATACCTTGCATAAGAAAGCTTTGTGGTTTGCAAAAGGACTGAATGAACCCCTCCATGGGTTAGCTATATCCTATATTCCGATGGGAGCAACTTTTGATAGACTCGTTGATATGACATTGATGCATGAGGAAGATAAAGCTAAAAAGAAAGAAGTTAAAGTGGAGGAAACACAAAACAAGAAAGTATGGCCCAAGAAAGGACGATGACAACAACAAAAGAAGGGAGGAAAGGACAACAAGGCTAGGGATAAGAGGAAGTATCATAATTATGGACGTGAGGGCCATTTGGTCAAGGACTGCAAAAGAAAGAAGAATGCTTGTTTCAGTTGTGGAGAGGTCGAACACTTTTCTAGGAGTGCCAGAAGAAGCAAGGACAAGGTCAAAGGGCAAGATCTTCTGGAGAGCAGGTGCATGCTCTCGTGGCCAGTGCTCCCGATAGAGCTAGGAAAGTTTCCATGGAAGGTTAGATTTCTCTTTCCAGTCATCCTATTAGAACTCTTTTTGATTCCAGCGCTTCACATTCATTTATATCTGATTCTGTGGTTAAGTCTCTACACCTTAATACTAGTATGGTAGTGGATCCCGTTGTTGACTCAAACCCCATTGGTGGTACGGCTCATTTGTCCATGATTTGTCGGGGTTTGAGTATATCTGTGTTAGGCGTCGAGTTTGAGTGCGATGCATATGTGCTCGGTTTTATGGGCTATGGTTTGATTCTATGGATGGATTGGCTAGCTAGGTATGGTGCCATTCTGGATTGTGAGAGGAGGGTCATTAGACTTTTGACTTGCCATGGGAGGACCCACGAGATTTTTAGTGACCCTAAGGGTTCTGTCATTCTTAGTTTCCTAGAGTCACTTGATGCATCTATCGATGATCTGCGATTTGTACCAGTAATCCATGAGCATTCTGATTTTTTTGAGGAGATCCGGGGTTTACCTCCGAGGCGCGGAATCGATTTTCGTATATACTTGGTGGATAATGCAAAGCCAATTTCATTTCTTGTGCGCCACATAGCTCTAAGGGAAAGGAGGGAGCTGAGAAATAAAGTAGGGGAGTTACTTGAAAACGGATTTATTAGGCGAAGCATATCTGAATGGGGTTCTCCGGTGGTATTTGCAACTAAGCCGGATGGTTCTCTTTGCTTATGTGTGGATTATAGGGAGTTGGATAAACTCGCTAAAAAGAATAGGCACTCACTCCCGAGTATAGATGAACTGTTTGACCAGCTTGTTGGTGCATCTGTTTTCTCTCAGTTAGACTTAGCCACGGGGTTTCATCTGTTGAGGGTGGCCGAGGATAGTATAGATATGACTGCTTTCAGAATTCCAGATGGTTTCTTTGAGTGGTTAGTCATGCCTTTTAGATTGACTAATGCACCCACATATTTTGTGGATTTGATGAGTAGAGTGTTCCGAGAGTTTATGAACAAGTTTGTTGTGGTCTTTGTTGATGACATCTTAATTTTCTCGAAGAGCGAGGAAGAGCATACCCAACATTTGAGAGAAGTTTTGAAGAATCTCCGTATGCACTAGCTTAAGGCAAAGTTCTCCAAATGTCATTTTTGGAGGAAAGAGGTGAGACTTCTAGGGCATGTGGTTTCCAAGGATGGGATAGCAGTAGACCCTGCGAAGGTAGTTGTAGTTCAGGATTGGCAGATCCCAAAGAATGCAACGGTGGTGAGGAGCTTTCTTGGATTGGCAGGCTAATATAGGAAGTTCATTAAGGACTTCGCAAAGATATCAGCTCCACTCACCAAGCCGACGAAGAAAAATCTGACATTTGCTTGGGATATAGATTGTGATGTTGCTTTCCACTGATTGAAGAGGGCTCTGACAACAGCCCCATCCTTGACTTTGCCGGATGGGAACAAAGTGTTCACAATATACACCGATGTGTGTGGTACAGGGCTCGGTGTGGTCCTAATGCAAGAGGGAAGGTAGAATGTTATGGAGGCAGACAACTCAGAGTCCATGAGAAAACTATCCTACCTATGACTTGGAATTACCTGCCATAGTATTCACACTTAAGACGTGGCGCCATTATTTGCTGGGAGAGAAGTTCGAGTTGTACACCGATCATAAATCTCTGAAGTACTTGTTCTCACAAAAGGATCTTAATTTAAGGCAACAAAGGTGGATGGAATTCCTAGCATCTTATGACTTCGAGATTGCTTATACCCCTGGAAAGGGTAATGTGGTGGAAGACGCACTGAGTAGGCAGAGGATGGCCCTAAGTCCACTGTTTGTGGAGAGGAAAAGCTTGGAGTTCATATCGACTTTCGACTTTAGACCCTTCATCGAGTTTTTTCTTGGCTTATTTACATCACCAGAGGTGCGACCTACTCCTTTGGATCAAACAGGAGCTTCGCAGCGAGAGAGGATCCACAGATTTCAGACATCTTGGATAGGCTCAGTAAAGGGGAGACTTCTGGTCACCTCAGTAGATATTCCATAGACGATAGAGGGTGGTTGCGACGAGATGGAAGGCTTTGTTTTCCCCAAATTGGGAGTTTATTAAAGTCAGTCCTAGAGGAAGCCCATCATTTTAGGATGATTAGTCATCCAGGCGGTGATAAAATGTACAGAGATATGAAGAGGGTTTTCTTTTGGGCTGGGATAAAGAAAGATGTGGCAGAGTTTGTTTCTCAATATCCGATTTGCCAGAAAGTCAAAGTTGAGCAAAAGAAGCCCGGTGGTTTACTCATCCTTTGGAGGTCCCATAGTGGAAGTGAGAGAGTGTCTCTATGTATTTCATCAATGGTTTGCCTAGATCAAGGAAGGGCAACACCAGTATTTGGGTTGTAGTAGATAGACTTACTAAGAGCGCTCATTTCATTTCGGTTAAGAGTAAGAGAATGGCAGCATGGTTGGCAGCAGTTTACATTCGTGAGATGGTCCATCTTCATGGAGTACCTTCCAATATCGTAAGTGATCATGACCCCATTTTCAGCAGTGAATTTCGGAGGAGCTTGCAAGAAGCATTAGGTGCACAGTTGTGTTTGGGCACCGCTTATCACCCTCAGACCGATGGATAGACGGAAAGGGTGAACAGATTCTTGAGGATCTTTTAAGACTGTGTATCCTAGACTTCGGAGGGACTTGGGAAGAGCACCTTCCTTTAGTAGAGTTTGCCTACAACAACATTAACAAGATAGTATTGGCATGGCACCCTTCGAAGCATTGTATGGGCGACCCTGTAGATCACCAACTTGTTGGTGGGAATCTACAGAAAGATTTATACATGGACTGGATATGGTTAGAGAAACGTCCGAAAAGATTGATCTCATTAGATGACGAATGAAGATAGCTCAGAATTGTAAAAAGTCATACACAGACAAGAGAAGGACTGACATTGAGTTTGAGGTGGGAGACATGGTTTTCATTAAGGTGTCACCTTTGAGCAATGTGGTTCGCTTTGGATCTGTAGGGAAATTAGCACCATGATTCGTGGGGTCATTTCAAATAACAGAAAGGATCGGACAAATGGCCTATACAGTAAAGCTACCAGAGAGGCTATCCGGTGTTCACGATGGTTTCCACGTTTCTCATCTACGGAAGTGCTTGCATGACACCATAGAAGTAGTTGAGCCGAGTATGCTTGAAGAAGTAGAGATGGAACGGGAGGCAAAAATTCGAAGAGTTCCTACCCGTATTCTTGGATCATAAGTTAAGAAGCTACGTAACAGAGAAGTCAAGTTGATGAAAGTTCAGTGTGGAGATAACCAAGAAGATGCAACTTGGGAGACTGAAGAAAAGATTCATGCTTCGTACCCTTTTCTTTTCGAGCGTATGTTCTTAACTTCTTTTCCAGAGCTTTTATTCATGCTTGTTTCTATCATTTAAGTATATCCTATCGATTGAGTCTTCGACTATTAGGTAGAAATCCCATGGATGTAAACATGTGTTTGAGACATGTTATGTTTGATGGATGCAAGTGGTTGCTCGTGGATGCATATACACATACATTAGGCACTAGCTCGGCTCAATCACTCTCATACTGCATATGGATGTGTGGGCATTTTTCTTCTTTTCATGAATGAAAATGGGAGTATCACCACATGGATGTTGCATTTGGATGAATGATCGTGCACACTTGTAGAACTTACATGTTATAATAGGATTGTTTGCATACATGTTGGATTCATGGCACTAAAATACATTGCATTAATGAGGTTGACTGAATCAATAGACCGTCTGATCTTCGCATTTGTATTGGGACATATACACACACCTTTTCATATGTTCATATAAGCATTAGAAATCTTTTAAGGATAATGGATGCCTATGATTGGTGGATGAGTAGATGGATGTGGATGTTAGGATATACATTCTTCTTAACTTAGAGATTTCGAGGACGAAATTCTTTGAGTAACAGAGAATGTAACACCCCGTATTTTAACAACACTAAAAGATGATAAATTAGAGAATAATTAAATATATGTTTAGAATTAAGGGAAACGGACTACGCCATTGTGTTTGTCTCGGAATTCTGGCCAAAATAGACACCTGGTTTGCGTAAAACAAATTTGCGTAAAATAGATAACGTATGAAGAAGATATTAAGGTTTGAAGTTTGTATACATATAAGTCAGTTATATATATATAATAAGTCCAGAAATTCGAAAATCAGTTCAAATTCGAAGGCGGGAGATCTGGGAGGGAACCGGACCCGTTGGGGGTCGACACACCCTAGGGGTGTGACCCATGGGTCGACACCATTAGGGGGGTGTCGACACCCATGTCGACACCCGCCAGATCCGAGCCAGGATCATTTCTGTGTACATGCACTTGTTTTTTGGCCAAATTCATGAACCCTAGGCTATAAATAAGACCATATTCACAGTGTTCTATTCATTCTAAAACAATGAAGAACTAGATGTACCTCTCCCTAGATTGAGAATAGCATTTTCTTCTTCAACAAACAAGTCATTCAAGTGTAGAAACCTGTGATTCAACATTTGCAATAACTCCTCTCTATTTTCTTAGATCCATTCACTGTGAGTCTATGTTAATTTTAGATCTAAATATTTAAAAAGTAAATCTTGACATGACTATAACCTGGATCTATGCCTGTGACTATTCGAATCATACCAAATAACCTGTTTATGTAAGTTATTCGGACATGACTATGAACTAGATCTAAACCTATACCTATTTATCATGTCAGATCTGTTATTAGTTGGTTATCTAATTCACTGTTTAGATCTTATCATGCCTGCTTATGATGTCCCTATTAGGTTAGAATCAGTTCTATTGTCACATGTTCATCAGATCTGTTCCTATATGTCTATCTTGTCATTATGCTACTATGTGTTTATGCCTATTTCTGCCATTATATGTCAGTCTTGTTAGCATGATCATTTATGTCCTCTTCCCTCTATCTTTTCCCTTTTTTTTATATAGGCAGGCTACCTTTGAGCCTAGGCATGCCACTGAAATATGTGAATGCGTTAAATTGGGAACGAGGGGAAAACGTTAAAATTGGGGCATAACTTGTAAATGGAAATTTAGGCATATTGGAACGAAATACATGAATATGAATTTAGGGCATAATTTGATGTGTGATTAAAGACCTTAATTTAGGGCATATAGTTCATTATGAACATGACTTGGGAAAGGGGTATGAAAACCTATAACGACATAGGAATAATTGATTAATAATGAAAACCTATAACGAAAGGGTGATTTATATGAAAATGGACTTAATATAGCATAGATCTATGGAAAAACACTTGAATTTGATGAGAAACACGCACAAACACTCATATACTTCATTGAATTCATGTGAGAGATGTAAATCACTCACCGATTTGCCAAAACAAGCTAAAATTGATGAAAAAAGAATCCAGACAGTAAGCACCTCGTACCAAACACCTTGATCCGATGAACTCTTGCCTCAATTGATGTAGATATAGCCTCAAATTGTGTAGATCTATTTCCCTCCTTGGATTTTGATTTTTAATGGTGGAAAGGTGTTATAGGAACGAGGAGCACAAGGCCTCCAAATGAGAGAATGGAATACTAAAACCATTTCCCATATCCCTTACCCCCTATTTATACCCTTCCATCAGCCCACTAATGGGCCTTCCCCAAATCAGCCCATTAGACTCCCAAAACCTGGAAAGCCAACTGAAAAACTTTAAAACAACGATTTCTCCCAAACCGCTAAGCCAAATCTTTAATGTGACCACTCTACGGAAAGGCAATCACCAATTCCTTTCTAATGGCACAGGTCTCACCCTCTGATTCGACCTGAGTCAAAAGTTATGCCCTGTACAATATTGATAGGGGCAAAATGGTCACAAACAAAATTGGTAAAAATTATGGACATGTCTCACGTCCCCATAAGCAACATATCAAAAGATGAGAATGATCTAACCCTCAGGGAATTCGTTTAGACAAGAAATCAATTCATGGTTTCTAGAAATTCGTAAAGATTTTTAAGCAATGAAAATCATTCTTTCATTTCCAGAAATTTAACAAAAGATTCACAGCAACAAATCACTCAAGAATCAATTTAATGCCATGGACAATCACGTAAGAATCGCAACAAATCAGACCAATCCATGGTGTGAAATCGGAGAAGATGTTAAGGATTTCTATATCATATATAAATCACACAATTCATCACATGCTAATTATCGAAAACCAAAAGCAACAATTTGAGAGCATACAGAAGAATCAAAACAGAATACTAACAATTGTTTACGATCTCAAGCCCAAATTGGTGGACAAGAGCAGCTAGAAATAGAGCCAAATCGATGAACAAAATCGAGTTATCAGAAGTCGAATTGATTCGCGAAGGGCAAAACCCTAATTTGGATCCGTCGACATTTCAGAAGACAAAACATGTTAAAGAGATAAAGAAGGGCCGACTATTTTTACTTAGAAGGGAGGGTTTTGTTTTTATTTTATATTGTATTGTTTTTATTTACTTTTGTAATCGCCCATTGGTTTTCTAGTTTGTGTGTACAACTTGGGGTTCTCTAGTTTGTGTGTAAAATAGGGGTTTACTAGTTATAGGATTTATAGCTAGGGTTTATGAGTTATGGGTTTGTAATTCAAGGAAAATGTGATCTTGGGTATAAATATCAGTGTAGGGCTTTGAGCGTAGGATTAGAACAGTTGGAAGCAAGTGCCGCGAGTTTACAGGTAATTTGAAAGCGTAGAGATTGTTTTAATACCTACTAGAAACCTTGGGCAATGCAGTAGTAGGCAGGGTTTGCCGAAGCTGGTAAAATTTGTGTCATTTACTTTTTACATTTATTTTCTCTATTACAATCTATGCTATGATATTTTTAATACCTCGTATAACTCGAAAAAACCTTATTCACCACCCCTTTAGGGGTAATCTAGATTCAACAAGTGGTATCAGGGCAGGTTTTCATTAACTCTAGATTAATGGTGTTCCCTAGTTGCCAGGATAACAAGAGCCAATCTAGCAATATTCCAATTATTTTCAATGGGACAGATTTTATAGTTTGGAAATTGAAAATCGAATTCTATCTAAAATCTGTAAATTCTGAATACTGGAATATTATTGAGAATATGGGAGATATGCTGGATAAGAGGAATAAGGTTTTCAATGCTCATGCTATGAATATTATTTATTCTTATCTTAGTAATGATTAATAAAATTTATCTCTCATTGTTTAATTGTGCATGATATCTAGAAAACTCTCGATGCGTTGTATGGAAGAATTGACAACTACTCAAAACCCTCAATTGCCAACTCAAGCTCAGATGTGTGCTTAACAGGAGTTATAGTTGAAGACTCAACAGATAATGATTCGGACGATGGAAACTTTTCACATGAAGTTTTAATTCATCTTTGTAGTGATTTAACAAAATCTATTGAGAGTCCCAAAATGAAAAATAAACATCTTGAATCTAAGAATTTTTAGTTGAGTAGAAAAATAGATGTTCTGGAATTAGAAATGTTAAGAAATTTAAAAACTCTAATTTAAAATTAATTCATATTTAGAAAAGAAATTTGCTCATCTTTATGAAAATTTTAATCAACTTGAAAATGAAATTTTAGGTGAAGATTAGATAATTCATAAAAACATTGCTTTGCAAAAGGAGTTGGATGAAATTAAGGCAACTGAGAATTCCAAACATAATTTTTTTGAACAAGGAAGTTTTCTGAAAACTAAAATAAGTCTGAAAGAGCTTAAAATTGAAACCAATTGAATCAAAAATCTCAAATGCAATAAATGCACATCTTTCCAAAAAGAATTAACTGAAATAAAAGAGAATTTCAAGTTCCTTAAAAACGAAAACATATTTTTGAAGAACAACAAGACTGAAATTTCTGAGATAAATCATGATTTGGAAAAAGAAATTAAAAAATTCAAGGAATTTGAAAAACGTGAAACTGAAAAGAGTAATCGATGTGAATTTGAGATTTTTGAGTTTAAAGTCAAAATTGAAAAGCTGATAATTGAGAATAACTTGCTGAAATCCAGAGCCAATGATTTTGAGTTGAAATTCAAGAAGTTGTCAAATAGTCAAAATTATGTGAATTTTCTATTGAAAAATAACTCCATATTTGAAAACAAGAAAGGACTTGGATTTGGAATTTCAACTGAAAAACAAACTTCTCAAAAATTCTTGATTTCTTAAAACTGCTTGTATTATGGAAAAGCCAACCACAATCAAAATAAATGTTGGTTTAATAACAATCCATTTAAACAAATGAGGTTCCCGAAATTTACAAATTCAGCTCTGACTAAATTCAAGTGGATTGTTGTTTAGACAAGTTTGGGTACCTAAAGTTGTGAACACTGTTCAGAGTGGTCTTATAGATTTTGTTAGACCACCCGATCCTCTAAACAGTTAGGTATCAGAGTTTGTCTAAGGAACGACATTCTAGTAGAATCAATAGTTGTTCAATATTTGAAATAAAGTTATTCAATATATCTTTCTTAGCCAAGATTGATGAGTTAGAGAATCAAAATCGTCTTTTGAAAATCAAACATGATCTCTAGACTCACAGTTTTGTTTATTTGTGTATATTCTCTGTTTATTTTTTCCCTCCTTCCACCCCTTCTATTTTTTTCTTGATGACGCTTATTTGATTTTCCACTGCCACATTTTCTTCTTCTTAATGTCAAATTGCAGAATTCTTGTTTTTTTTTGGAAATTTGCTCCATTTGTATAAAACTCCATGTTTTTAATGATTCTAGATCTTGAATTTAGTATCGTAAATATTTGCAAATATTTTGTAGTTTATTTTTTTTATTTCTGAATTCCTAACAGTGCGAAAGTATTCTTATCATATCTTGTACACTATTTATTTGAATTCTAAATTTTTTGAAGATCGGAAAAATTAATAAAATTTCACATATCTCTGTTTTTTTGAGTTTATTCTAATTTATTTTGGAAAGACTTAAAATTTATACCCATTATAGCACACTACAATTTTTCAGTTGTGAAAATTTCAATGGTTTTGTGGATTGGCTATTCTGAATACAAATTTTTTTGGCATAGATTTCGGTGTTGCATCTTAAAATTCATTTTTAATTCATGATCATTTGGCTTTAATATTTGATTGTTTAAAATCATTTGAAACTGTTGACGTCTTAAATCTCACACACTTCTTGGATTTGAAATTAATAATCTAGTGTGATCGATTCATTGAATTTTGAAGTTTACACATATCTTCAAGTGATTTCAAATGAAATTCTTTTAATATTGGGTCATGAACCATCTCTTGTGCCTGTTACAAATGTTTTGAAAATTCTTATGAAATTCTTGTTCTAAAATTGAATATTGCTTCTCTGATAAAAAGGTCTGAATTGTTAGATTTGTCTGCTTACGCTTGGTGATTTAAACTAAAAATTTTGTGCTTTGTTTTTTTATTGACCATTATGGATCAATTAGGAGTCCCAAGTGGTGTCAGTTTAGAATTGTTGAATTTTTTTTATTAATCTGATTCTTATCTTGTATATATCTTTTAAATCCCTCTTGAATTGATATTTTCAGTTTTAAAATCATTTATTGATTATTTATTCAGAAATTGAAATCAATCACCAAGTTGAATTATATTTAGAATTCATCAAAATTATTATCAGATTTTTGAAATAATGATGAGTTGTGACTATAGTATACTTCACAACAAGAGGAAATATTATTTAAATTTTCATGATGATTTAACACTTTTATAATATCTTTTAATTGGCTTTCACGAGCATCTTCTCTACTTATCATCCTTTTGTATTCCATCATGATTTTATATTAATGTGGAGAGTTTAATATTTTTTTAAATACCTTAAATATACTGTTTCAAAATCTGTGATGGAAATCGGATTATATTATTTTTCAGAAAAAGAGATAATTGAAAATAATCAAAGTCCGGTACAGTTGAGCATATTTTATAATATGATTAATTTAGAAATTTATTTCACAACCATCTCTGTACCTATCATATTTATATCATCCACTTTGTTTCGTATACTTAGGAGATTTTGTATGACAAGTGTTTCTCTGACCTCATTTAAAAATCCAAGATCTGGTTATGCATGGTTAGAGATTACTTATAATTTAAGTTGCGACTGATCCCATTTAAAAATCCAAGATCTGGTTATGCATAGTTAGTGTGCACTTAAAATAAAAATAAAAATAAAAAGGAAATAAAAAGAAAATAAATAAAATTATATATATATATATGATATTTTCCTAGGTGTTGTAACACCCATATTTTAAAAACCAATTTAAAATTTATTTTTAAATGATTTTCATGGAAATTAAATATTTTATACGATTTATTTTGAGAATAAACGACGAGAAATCAATTTACAACGAAGTTTGAATGTATATATTAATATTAATCATAAAACGAGCTTGAAATGGCGCGGTAGTTTGAAAATTCGATTTTAAATTTCAATTGAATGTACAGAATTCGATATAAATCAAAATTGGATGAAACAAGAAATGTTGGAATATTTTGAACAGGAATTTTTTAACGAATGTAAGAAACTTGGATTTCACTTTATAAATTGTAATTTATGTCTAAATTAAAATTTAGAGATGTTGCTATAAAATTTATTTATATTTTAATATATATATATATATAGCCCTCAAAAATAGCCATTATGCGAACAACCTCCATTTTCGACGAAACCACTTTTTTGTATCCGGAACATCAAATTATTGTCAGGTTTATAATTTCAAGTCATTTGGAATTAGTATGTAAGCGTAGTAAATTTAAACGCGTATTGTAATTTTAGTTGAATTTAATAAGCTAGTTAAAAGGCCAGTTTTCAAACAGTCTCCAAATTCGACGAAATTAATTTTATTAGCACCGTACCATCCAAACATAGCGAGATTTCAAATTTCATAATTATTGGAGTCAGTATGTGGCCTCGATAAATTAAAATGTACGTATATTAATTTTTATTTTTATTTTGATGAAAACTGATCAAAACAGTCGAATTGGCTAACGAAACATATTCCATTATGTTCGTAATAGGGGTATTTGGTTTGGAACGATAGTCGTTGGGTTTGATTTGGAGTTCGGATCGATAAACCACTTATTTGTGAATTAAATAATATAAAATATAAAAAATATATATCTTGGAAAACACTAATTCTCCCCATTCTGATTTTTTCCGCCGTTAGGTAAACAATGGAAGGTCAGGAAGCTCCGGTTTTGGTTTCTTAAATTCTTTCAATACAGTTTGAATTGATCAAAACTTATAAAATAAAAATCGTTGAGCACGTCGAGTTCTTCAACATCAACGGTCGGGATCTTTTCTTGTTTCAGGAATTGGAAAAATTCCAACCCCAAAGATGCCACGTTCGAGCGCAAATTCAGAGTTGATGGGGGTTTTGAGATTTTCCAGGTTAAAGGCGTTGGAGGAGGGGGTCTCGTTGTTCAAGGCGGTTGAATTTGATCGGCCGGTCATGAATTGTGGACGGTGCGGTGGTGGAAGATTGGTGACGAGGTTTGGGTTCGTGCGTAGGAGATGTAATCGGGAGGGAGGAAGTGATTAAGGGGGTGGGTTAAATTAATAATGTAATTATATATTTCATTACTTTAATTTTGTAATTAAAGGTTTGTAACCCCGTAACTTATTCATATGACATCAAAATTTAGCAAACCCGGATCCATTGGGATCGCCTCAACGAGCTTTACAACATGGAAATGACCAAAATAGAAACTGAGCAAACTGAATTTTGGGCTAAATTAAATGTTTATTTAATTAGTTTAAAAATAAAATCCTTAGTAAAAGACCGATAGAGTGGGAATCAAAGTGAGAACTTTCTCACTCAAAATATTTGTACATATTTTATAACTGAATACACATAGACTGCCAATGTCGATTTTTATCAGCTTTAATTATCATAAAATGTTGTACAGTGTATGCTAGCTCACCTCACTGTTGTTTGAAAACCCATGGATGATTTGTTTGACTGTATTATGTTTTGTTTGTGATTTTGAAATGGTTAACATGTTAGAATAATGTTAATATTGTTATGGTAGTTGAAATTGGATATAAATATCCATTTATAATTTGAACAGTGGAAATTAGTTAATTTGAAAAATAACTCGAATTGAACTGTTTACGATTAAATTCATTATTCAGTAATGAATTTAAATTGATTGTTGTTGTTTGAAAACCCCAAGCGGGTCATGGGATGATATTTGACTCACACATCTCCCTTGTGTGAAATAGTATCGGTTGATTAACAAGTTTATGTAAGCATCAATAAACCAATTGAAGCTTATATAAAATAAAATGCACACTGGTTGTCATTTTGAATATCGATAGTTGTTTGCAACCATTGTTGGATATATATATATATATATATATGATGAGTGGAATCCATATGAATTTATTTATATGCATATTGGTTGAGATTTTATTCCGATCAAGAATAAATATGAATAATTTTTATAATATAATATTCAATAAAGACTGGAAATTGAAAATGATGTCTTATTTTGGATCACTACAACAAATTCACCCTATTACAGCGTTGGAACACCGTTGTAATATACTTATTACAACGGTGATGCAACTGTCGTGTATTAAGAAGTTGTAATAGATAAAAATCTTTTACAACTTTTTTGCACCGTTGCAGCACCGTTGTAACTATGTATATTTTACAACTGTTTTGCACTGTTTTAATAAACTTTATTACAACTTTTATGCACCCTTGTAGTAATACCTACTACAACTTTTACGCACCATTGTTAATTCATAATTTTTACAACTATTTCTATCGATTTGTAATACACGTTATTATAACTTTAATTGAATAAATTTTGCAAATGCAACAAAGGCTGGATAAACAGAAAACAAATTAATATAAATTCAAAGCAACGGATCTGTTCATACAAAAAATATTACAACTTTATATTCAAAATACAAAACTAATGAATCATACATCATCACAGTAATATATCAATTCTTCATTACAAACAATGATTACAAATCAGTACCATTCAAAAACTCTGCTTCAACTATCAGCCTGCTTCATCTTTGCACTTCCTCAACATCCCCACCACCATAAGACACACCACCTGCACAATCACAAAACATGCATATATATAAACATAACCTTAAGCTTGTTCTGAACATAAAATGGTGGACATATTAATGCATAGCTTACTCTATTTTTATAAGAAAATCAATAGAAAGCATATTTATCGCATATGTAAACGGATTTAACTATGTTGAGCATTATAGGAAATATGTAGATGATATTATTGAGTGTACTTTACATTGTGAAAATGTCCTTTAAAGGTAAGCTTCACATGACAATATTTTAGTTGTGCAGCAAAGATGCAAGTAACATTGATTATCTTTTATCAAATCATGGCCAAAAGCGCTACCATCATAGTTGGTTAATGTGCCACTGGAAAAATCCAAGTTTTAAGAACAAATTTCGGTCTCAGATTCGAACAATCATGACCCCAACAGTTCAAGTCCTTCCAGCTATTATGAAGTGGCACAGGCAACATGAAACCGGGCAGCTGCAGGACCGGTTTGTGTATCCCACTTCAACATCAATCCTAAAAATAGAATTGTGTATGCTCTGTTGTTTAACTGTTTTAAATTTGAAGTTACAAGACTAAAATGTAGCAGTTCATGGAGAAATTTGAATTTCTCCAAAGTTGAATGTGGATCGATTTACTTCTATGCAGTCGAATGTTGTGATGGATAAGGTGTTCTGATTTGTCAATATATTAGGAATTTCGATTCACTACAACAAAAAAGGCTTTTAACAACGAAATATGAGCCAAAAATAAGATTCTATACCTGAATCTAAACAATACAGTTGACATCAAAAACCAAAAGATTAATCATATCTAAATAGCATGCAACACTTATCTTGTACGTGAGTTTATAAATGAACTAAGCTTGTAAATGTAACGACCCGGAAAATCTGAACCAATTTAAATTTTTTTAAATTGGCTAAAATAGTGGATTTTAAATATTTAAAATAAATATTTTAAATAACAATGATGAAAATTAAGTTTGAATCGAAGTTTAAAATAAATATAATTACTTTGAATTATAAACAAGGCCTGAAATGGTGCGGTAGTTTCAAAATTGAGTTCAAACTTTGACTGACTGTACCAGTGCAAAACAAAACGGATTTGAGTGAAATCAAAAATATTTAAATTTGTTAGTGAATACCTTTCTAACGAATGTGAAAAATCGAAGTTTCATAGCAGGAAGCAAAAGTTATGGCCAAATGGATTTTCAGAAAGGTCGCTATGGAATTTATTTAGCCCGTGAAATTGGCCATTTTGCAAACGACCTCGGAATTCGACGAAACCACTTTTGTTGGATCCGGGATGTGAAGTTATTGCTAGGTTTCAAATTTCATAATTTTTGAAGTTAGAATGTGAGCGTGGCAAAGGAAAACGTATTTTGGTCAATTATAGTTAAATTGGATCGACCAGAAATGGGCCATTTTTCAAACGGTCTCAGAATTCGACGAAACTAGTTTTGTTGGGACCGTATCGTCAAAACATAGCTGGATTTATTTTTCTGGAATTTTTCAAATCAGTTTGTGGCCCTGGCAAATTGAAATGTACGTTCAAATCAAATATTGAATGTTTTATATTTTAATCTGAATGAAAACTGACTGAAACAGTCGAATGGGCCTACGAAACATATCCCATTGTGTTCGGAATGGGGGTAAAACGCTAGGGACGATAGTCGTTGGGTTTGGATTGGGGTTCGAGTGTGAAAGGGGGTATTTTTGGAAAAAAATATATAAATAAAAAAAGGGGATTGGGCCACGTCAGAAACCCCCCCCCCCCAAAATTCTCTCTCCCCGCTACACAGCTCGACGGCGGAAACCCATTCCCCTCTTCCCGAGCATTTTCCGACCAAACCAGGCAAAATTAGCCCCTCCTCCAGTTGAATATTTTGAAGAGCGCGAGAAGATCTTCAAATCCATATATGGTTTGGATTTTTTCGTTGTGTGGTTTGGGAGAACCGACGTCGGGAAGTTCGGGGCTTTAAGCCGCCGCCGCCACCTCTAGGCGCCGTCGCACCTAGCACCGCCACCACCCATTTGCGCGCCTCTCGAGGCTCTCCGCAGTGGTACAACCCGATCGACGCCTCGCTGCACCATTTGATCGAAAAGTGAAAACCTAGTTTCGAATCAAAAACTGAGGTAACGGCTATGTTTATTTTCAAAAGTTTTAACACCTTTAAACCGTTGCAAAGTTTGAAAAATCATATCTTTTTCGTGTATTGACGAAATTCGATGAAACAGGAAACATCGTGACCGTGTGGACGTCTTCTACATTCTAGAAGAGACCGCATATTTTTCTGAGACTTCTGCTATTTTTGGTGGAGTGGAACCCAATGTGAGATTTCTAAATTATAAACGATATGGAAAACGACGATGTATAAATTATATAGTCGATGTATGGGTTATATAAGCGTTGTACACCTCATGTATAAGCGTTGTATAAGTTGTACGTTCAATGTGTAAGTTATATATGCGTTGTAAAAATTATATATGTGTTGAATAGAAGTGAAATGCTTATATATATATATATATATGTATATACGCCCCTCGTCCACAAACCATGGACGATATCTATTGGTTGTGATTGGTGTGAGAATTGGTTGATTAGAATTGTTTGTGGTTGAAATTGATTGATTGTGGTTGAAAAATACCCGTTTGTGGTTGAGAAATATTTGGTTGAAACCACATAGGATTAGTTTGTGGAAATGAAAAAAATATACATGCCGCCTGCGTGCGAACTAGATGCATGATTTCCCATTGTCAAAAGCTGCTAGGCTTTAAGTTAGAGCGAGGAGCCGTACTAGGGACGGTCCCGGTTTTAACTACCCTGCCGTTATGCTGCCGAAATTTTGAATAATATTCATGTGTTAGAATTACCTTCATGTGTTGAATTGAAATTCATTCGTTGAATAGAAATTAATGTGTTGAATGGTATTCGTATTTTAAATATAAAAATCACCTTTTTATCTATATATATATAAACTATAGAAAACCTTCATGTGTTGAATTGAAATTCATTCATTGAATAGAAATTCATGTGTTGAATGGTATTCGTGTTTTAAATATAGAAATACCTTTTTATCTCTCTCTATATAAAAACTATAGAAAACCTTCATGTGTTGAATTGAAATTCATTCGTTGAATAGAAATTCATGTGTTGAATGGTATTCGTGTTTTAAATATAAAAATCACCTTTTTATCTATATATATAAACTATATAAAACCTTCATGTATTGAATCGAAATTCATTCGTTGAACTGAAATTCATGTGTTGAATGGTATTCATATTTTGAAATAAATTTTTTTATAATAAAAATCGTATTTTTATCATCTATATGAACTATATAAAATAGTCGTGTTTTGAAATAAATTGTTTTATAACAAAAATCATATTTTTATCATCTATATGAACTATATAAAATAGTCGTGTTTTGAAATAAATTGTTTTATAATAAAAATCATATTTTTATCATCTATATGAACTATATAAAATAGTCGTGTTTTGAAATAAATTGTTTTACATTAAAAATCACATTTTTATTATATACATGAATTGTTAAAAATAGTGAAGTGTTGAAATAGAAGACAGTTAGATAAAAATATCATTTTTATCAAATGTATGAAAATCGTATAGTTTTGAGATCGAAGAATCGATATATATATAAATAGAATTGAAATATATCGAATAACGAAGCTGCAGTTCGTATTTTGAAACCGTGATTTCAAACGATTAGTGCGGGAGATCCGACCATCGGATTTTCCCGAAACCGCAACCGTTGGGTTCGCTTTGGAAATATCTTTCCAACGGCACCAACTTTGTAAAAATCCAACGGTTGGATTGTCCAGAATGTTTAATTCAAATCTGAAGAAAAACAACGCCAGAATCGATTATATTTATATATATATATATATATAATTATATTTAATCGAATAACGACGCTGTAGTTCGTATTTTGAAATCGAAACTTCAAACGATTATACCGTGAGATCCGACCGTCGGATTTTCCCGAAATTGGAACCGTTGGATTCGTTCTGAAAAGATATTTCTAATGATGTAAATTTTGTGAAGATCCAACGGTTAGATTTTCAGATATGTGTAAATCAAATCTGAAGAAAAACAGCGCCACGGCCGCGTTATGGCCCGAAGCGTCGTTTGAATAAATTGGCTATTTTAAAATAAATAAAAATAGCGATAAATCGTTATAAAATATTATAAACGATATGGATGTGAAATTTAGAAACTAACTGAAGGTTGGCTAAGTCGTATGGTTTCCTGGATTTTGATCTGATGTTGGTTTCGGCCTTCAGGGTTAATATTTGGGGAATCGTTCTCTTACTGATTGACGGTTAGTGACTAATGAATTGAAATGATATGTATGTAGTGTTTGTGTAGCATGTGTTTATTATATACGCGAGTTGCTCAGAAAGACCGGGTTTATCCCATTCTGAATAACTGAATCGACGATAAGAAATCGAAGATGAAGACGGTGGTTGAAGATCAGAAATCTTCACCTCGTTTGGATGGTAACTGATGTCCTGATTGGGAGGCATCCTAAAATATGGATAATGAGTGGTGATCGTCCAGACGTACGTGGAGATCGATGGGTTTGCGAGGTATATAGTGCCTCTGGTTTCGTTCAGACCCAGAACGGACTTGCAAATGGACTGTGTGTCTGGCATTGGAATTCATTCTGTGTGATTGATAGCCATCAGTTACATGGCGTGAATTGTCTGTGTGGCACGCTAAGATGTAGTGATTAGGGTTTCTGTTGAAAAGCAAAGTCTTGTGGTGATGATCAAAGCCCCGCCTGTGTGGCGTAGCTTTGTGTATAACGTGAATTCTCTAACCTCACACCCTGGTATGAACCAGAAACGGGAGAGGACCTCAGGGAGGACATATGTTTCTTTCTAGCTAGAAGTGGTGTCAGTGGTTTTACACGCCCTGACAAGTTTGACTTATGTGGTTGTTACTGTTGCGAGGCGCCTCGGATATATCGGTCGATTCGGGACTAATGGAGTCATTTGTTGGCTCATTTACGCCCCAAAGGGCGGAGGAATGTATTGTTCAGGCACTATAATCCACTCCGTGTGGACCGGCCCTGTCGCTCCAAGGGGCAGTTGCGGCTGTTCCGGAGACATGGGCTAGATTGTCTCGAAGGCGGTAAGGACTATCTTTTGCCTTGGTTCATGACGGAAATCCAATTTCCAAATACGTGACTGTGCGGTTTTGATTGTATACCTATATATGGCGACATAGTGGTATGGGGCATTAATGTCGTCTATGATTGATACTTATGATTTGAAATTGTTTTTGAAACATATAAAGACTAGTGGTAATATCAAATGCTTTTGTTTTATTCGTATCAAACATATCTTGGCCATTATAAGGTAAAAACTCTATCCTCCGGTTTGCGTTGCATTGTGTGATGGGAACTGAGTCTTATAATGGCTTCATTTTTATAAAAAGCATTGCGATGTTTAAAGGAAAGATTTGTTTTTAAAGCACTGGCAATCCAATGGAGTAAACCCGTTCCGCGAAAGTGGCGTGGTCCTGTGATTAGCCATATTATAAATGTGTTGAGTAGATTTCTCATGCCAGTCCCATGACCGACTCGTAGTTTGTTTCACTTTCAAACTCGGGTGCCCCTTTTTCTACACGGGCAGCCTTGTATTCAGGTTTTAGCTGGCTTTCTTTGGATAGCTGGAGCTGAAGATGGATTCTATCATTTATCTCTTTTTATGCTGTTCAGCTCCTATTGTACATTATGTTTGTTTTTCCGCTGTAGACATATATGTATAGCTGAATTGTATTGGTACTAAGTAAGATCCTGTATGCTGTGTAACTCTTATGATTACGTTTATCCAGTATATTCTATTGTGCATTATATGATGTATTTATTTATTTCTGTTCTGCTATTATCTGTTTATTTGTTATATTCCAAAGATTACCCTTGCCGCCGTCAGTACGGGGTTCGGGGGTCCGTCTCAGTAAAGAAATCAATTATCAGAAGAATCTACATTGTACAAAATTAACTTCTGCTTATATGCTACCATATGACGAATATAGAAAAATTAACAAAGAATGAAAAGAAAATTACCATAGCACTAACAACTTATGTAGCAAAAAAGGAGGAAAATGTCATGTGGGAACTGGGAAGAGAAGCGGCTGAGCCTCTTGGTCCATGCATGGCTGAATCTGCAGTAAGACAATTAGGCGCTACTCAAACCATGATGGAAATCATGAGAATTGTTAAAAAGGCCCGGTTGATTGTGGTGGTCTTACCTTCTACCTCAACCACTTTTCCTATATTCAAAGATCCAATATTAGTCTAGGGCTTCAATGGCCATAGTTTCTGTTGTAAAGCAGAGCAACAACATTAGTACAAATGTTGGAAAAGAAACAACCGTTTGCAAAACCAAGCAAAGCAGCAAAAAAAATACACCACACAGACAAAAAAAAAACTGAGACCTCCAAAACCAAGCAAAGCAGCAAGCCCTAAGCCAAGAAAAGACTACCAACATACAAAGCAACAGCAAACACCCCGAAGCTCTGAAAACCAAACTTAACCTCCAGGAAATACTGACCACCATAACATACCCTCATCTCTTTGATCATCATTAACCTGTGGTGTACCCTGAGTTACTATATCAAACATACCCTCATCTTCCTTATTAATATCAGTCTTACCAGTAACACAAGCTTCATTATGTTTCTTCTTTTCTTCCCTCATGTTATCTATAGAGATTAAGGGCTGACTTTGCTTCTGAAATTATCTGGACTACCACCAGAATTCTGAACCAAATGTTTGTACTGAGCATCTATTATATGAATATTCACTTCTTCTTCCATATTTTCCTACATACAAATATTAGAGATTAAAAGAGACCAAACTGGTATAAATCACAAAATACTGTGCAGAATTAAAATTGAATTGGTGTACTACATGATAGTTATATAAATGGAGATGGTCTGGATAGTGGATGATGTTTTGCATTCAAATGAATACTTTATAACTTAATGAATTAGTTTTTATTGTTTCAGCAAACAATAAATACTGTAAATTACGAAATAATTAAAAACTAAAATTATTAATTAAATTTGCATCCTAGCAACTTTTAACCTTCTACAACTTGCAATACCTTCACGTCAAGCAGCAACAAGAAAATCAACATCTGTCAAAGCCCTTGACTGCGAGAATATGAGAGTGAGATGAAGCCTATGGCGATTGGTGTTTGGAGGAGCGGAGACCTACCTAAAGAATGCTAGCTGATACCATATTTATACACTAGCAATTTGATTGAACAGAAAATTCAGCTTAAAAGATAAAATATGAATCAAAATATCCAAACACCATGTAATAATAAGTTTCTGCTTTATTCACTCAAAACACCTAGAGCAGAAAAACAGCAAAATATGAATTAAAAAAGTAGTAAAAAGTCAACATTAATAAAATCATTGCATACATGCATCAAGAGAACTATAGCTCTTTCACCCAGTGATATAGTCTGAAGAGCACTATAGCTCTTTCACTTCAGCATACAGCCAGTTATAACTAATATGAAACAATAGTGATGCTTTCAAATAACAAAAACAATTTTCTTCTATGTTATGTTATGGCCTTAAGAATTATAACATCTCCAAAAATCAATATAAAGTAAGAGGGAAGAAAGAATATATCAAGTAGAGAAATCGACACACTTTTCCTATTTAGACATGCTCTTTCCAACTTCATTATCAATATCATTGTTACTTGGACACAATTTAAGCATCCATAATACTTGTGGTATTTCCCCAATGGACCACGATTTTGCGTAATGTTAGCCAAAATTAATTTCAATACAATCCATACAATTAAAAAAGCCAAATCTACTAATTCTTTAACTTTTTGTGTTATTAACTCCAACAATAAAACACAAAACATTAAAACTTGGTAGCAGTTATTTGTGCATTCTACAAACACCGGTTATGCTAAAAATAAAAAATAAAAATCATTTTTTAGCAATAACTAAACAAACATTTCTATAAACATACATGTTACACTAGATCTGACACATTAATGGATTTATTCTGGAACAATTCCAGACCATTAGAAATATAATGAAAATTATTAATTTATGAAAAAACCAGCAAGCAAAGTCCAAATTTAGTGTAAGCCACATATTCCAAACTCAGACATCCACATATCTTCGTATAATTCCAAAAATCTGACAATAAGTATTAATCAGGGATAACACGAAAAACCATTAATGGTTAACCCTACCATTCACATGCCTTTCTTCTTCTTATTCTAGAGTTTGTGAAAATAACTTGCAATATATAAACATTAGATTATAAATAAGCGACTTAAAATAATGAATATGAAGATTAGAAAATTCACCTCAAATCGGCTTTCCAAAGGGACTGAATCGACAATTTTGGAGCAAATGGCATTTCTGGTTATTAATCAAACTCATAATTGGATTCATCATTGTTTTCGAGAAGAGGATATTAGCGCTTAAGCGAACAGGATGTTGCTGGCAGAATAGAGGATGGACAATGTTTCATCGGCGATTCATAGGTATTTAGGATTTCAATTAGGTTTAAAGAATTTTGGGGAAGATCGATAGTTTTAAGGGTTTAATGAGAAAGAATTAAAATGGGGCGGCACGAAATAAGCGCGAATGGGGGTGGAGATGCGAGAAGTGAAGCGTACGAGATGGAGGCGTAGGTGGAAGAGCAGCTAGGTTTTTTTTTTCATTTTAGGTTTCGCTGAGTGGATGGAAGATGAAAATTTCAGTCCACACTGAAAGCGGGCTTGCGTGGAGAACGAAAATTTTGGTATAGAATGAAAGCGGGCTTGAGGGGAAACAAAACGTTGTTGATATTAATGGTTTTATAAAAACAATATTCATTTATACACAAGACGAATAGAATTTTTTATTTGCTTAGTTATTATTTATTTTCAAACAACTATTTTTAATTATTAGTTACTATTATTAATTATTTATTTAAATTAAAGAAAATCTATCAAAAGCACGAACAAGCGGTTGTTAACTGTTGAACAAACAAGTTGCCAAAATTATATTTATTAAAATTGCTGAAATAGTTACTACCAAATCAAAAATTATTTATTAATAATAGTTATTATTTAACTTTTACTTATTTCTACTAAGTTATAATCAACTAATAATTATTAAAAGCATTAACTATTAAAAATAAATTACTGCTTATTAAATATTAATTATTTAATAATAATTAATAAATATTATTGATTCCTAAGTTTATTATTAATTATTATTAAATATTAATATAATTATTTACTAAATATAGATATTATAAACAT
Organism: Allium sativum; assembly: GCA_030737875.1. Lineage (NCBI taxonomy): Eukaryota > Viridiplantae > Streptophyta > Magnoliopsida > Asparagales > Amaryllidaceae > Allium > Allium sativum. The sequence goes on along the minus strand of CM060919.1, from coordinate 653,686,757 downwards.
GAAGTTTGTAATAAGCATCTATTACAACTAACAAAATGAAAAGTTGTATTTTTATGTTTATTACAACTTTAGGGAATTTACTGTTGTAAAAAACATTTATTACAAATGTGCTTTTCCCACAGTTGTAAAATTAAAGTTGTAATATGGTTTTTTTGTTGTAGTGGATGGACACGAAAATATAAAAATATGAAGCCTAGTTAAGTATATGAACGTTATTTTAACTCGAATGGATTTTTATATCGACTTTATTCATTTTTATAATGAATATCTAGAAGACTGAATTTCAAAATCTGACATTTTGAAAAGATTATCCTTTTGAGATTATAATTAATGGGATGTTCAATTTTAATTTAAAGTTGAAATGGAAGTGAAATCGTCTATAAACGAATTTATAAACATTTTATAAAATATGTTTTAAATGGAAATTGATGATATATATATTAAATATATATGTGGCTTGAATAGAACGCATCGCACAGCGACCGTTCGCGAATTTTAACCATTGACTTCAAATTGTTGTAACGGGAGATTCGACCGCCGGAATCTCCTAAAGCCAAAACCATTGGGTTTGTATCGAAAAGGTATTTCAAATGAATATATGAGATTTAAATTTGAATGGTTAGATTTTAAATTATGTTCAAATCAATTTCAGAAAAAGTCGCTATGAATGCAGTTCGGTGGCCGATATTGGAAACCGACTGTTTGGAACTTAATAAAATTATTTAAAAATATGAATAAATTATGTTAAATCATAATAAATGATTTGGAAAGATTTTGGAAGATAAATTCCAAGTTTTGAAAAGATAAAAGATATTTTTATCTAAATGAACTAGTTAATAATTAGAACGATAATCCAACGATTTTTAGAAATAATAAATTGGATTTGCAAATGAGTTTTTAACATAACCAGGAATTGCACTATATAAATCGAAATGGATTTGAATGGAAATTATCTTCGGATATTTCGATATTGGATTCTGTAATTATATGGATATTGTTATGAGAATTTGAAAGATATTGATATCATTATTCCAAAATGATACCTGTTAATTTCAGAATTTGGTACTGAATATAAGTCGACGTAATTTTCTTTAAGAACTTATGTTTAATATCAAATTGGATTTTGAGTTCGTTGTGAATGGTATCTTAAATAATATTGTTCTTGAACCCATAAGTGAAAGGAATAAATCTTTTAAATGAGATTTAGAGAAGTTGTCCAGTTTATTTAATAAAATTGGAATTGAATGGAATTCGATTAATAATAATCGAGATAAACTTCTATGAAGGAAGGCATTTAATATTTATGGAATTTAAAAGGCTTTGTCGTTATTCCGTTTGTAGTATTAGTCTGATACGGAAATTTATATTGATTTGAAATTATTCAAATTTCCTTTAATATTTCACACTAAATGGAAGAGGATTTTGGGCTTACTGTGAACAATGTTTTTACATAACATTTATTCTTTATCCTAAAATAAGAACAAGATTAATTTCCAAAGATTGAGTAATCATTAAATAATGAGTTTTGAAGGTTAAATATGAACTGGAGTTTTAATGAAATATTTAATTAGATTAAGATCTGAATAAGGTAATTGAATTTACCGAATTTAAGAAATGTTTGAGATGGAATACCCCCTCCTCCCCTTCCCCCGCAGTTTTACTCCATACAGTAGTTAGATCTTTAATTAGACTTGAATGATAAATGGTAATTAAATTTGCCAATAACACGATAGGTGTAAATATGGAGTTACGCCAGCTTTTCTCCATGGGATGAATAGGTTGGGGAGAAAGGACGGATTACTTTGAGAACAACACACATCGGAACACAAACAGAAGAACATTTCATTGTTAATTACAACAATTCCATCAGAATACAAGAATATACAGAGTATGAATAAATAAAATACATTCGATAAATATCAGAGATTACAATAAATTACATAGCAACGGAAAAACAATACAAAGCACAACTGAAATTAATACACGGATACAGAGCTTTCTGAGCATCGTTCCAGCTGTAAATCAGGATCCTGTGAATATAAATCTGCAAAACCAAAACTACTAGCTGCCGATGTCGAAAATAGGGGCACCTAGAGTTTAGGTTAAAACAATAAACTCCAAGTCAGTCATGTGACTGGTGTGGGAACTAAAATAGTTATTTAAAACTTTACTTTAAATATAAGGTAAATCAAGGGACCACGCCATATAACTCGGAACGGGTTTCCTCCTGAGAATACCAGTGCATATAATAAACAACGCAATGCTTTTACGAAAAATGAAGCTATTATAAGACCCAGATCCCATCACACAATGCAACGCAAGCCGGAGGATAGGGTTTTTACCTTATAACAGCCAAACATGCTTGGTACGTTTAAAACAAATCATTTGATACTATTATAAGTGTATAGTGTCAAAACAAATTTCAATCACAAATATCAATCCTAGGCGGCATGAATGACCCATATCACAATGTCGCCATGCTAGGTTCTACAATTAAAACCAAAATATCTCGTATTGTAAATTGGATTTCCGTCATGAGTCGAGGCAAGGGGCAAGCTTCTCTCCGCTTCGAGACACTCTAGCAAATGTCTCAGGACTACACACTCTGGGCAACCCTTGGATCTTCAGGGCCGGTCCTCTCTTACGTTTGAGGATCAGTTAATCCTGAACACTTGTTTCCCGGTCCTTACAGACCTATAATCGAGGCGCCTCGCATCCAACAACCACATAGGTGAAAATAATATAAATGTCAGGGCTGGTAAGTCACTGACACCACCATAGCTAGAAAGAAACGTCGTGCTCTCCCTGCGGTCACTATCCCGTTTTTGACTCATACCGAGGTGTGAGGCTCGCGAATTCACGCTATATACAAAGCTACGCTGTATTAAAGTCGTGCTTTGATCATCAACCACAAGACTCTGCTTTTCAACAAAAGCCTTGATCATTGCATCTCAGTGTGCCACACAGGCAATTCATGCCATGCGACTGATATCTATCGATATATAACCTATGAGCTCGTACATCTCTGAGAAGGGCGTTAAGCAAGAGAATAAATTCTCTGCCACCAAACAGATATATATTTAACAGAAATCAATCAGCACAAAATAAAATCCAATGTCAGACACACAATCCATTTACACGTCCGTTTTGGGTCTGAACGAAACCGGAGGCACTATATACCTGGCATATCCATTGATCTCCAAATACGCCTGGACACGACCACCAACTATTTCCCTCCTCTTGGGTGTACAGCCCAATCAGGATCATCAGTAATTATCCAAACGATGTGAAGACCTCTGGTCTTCGACCACCGTCTTCATCTTTAACTTATCGTTAAATCAGTTATTCAGAATGGGATGAACCCGGTCTTTCTGAATAACTCGCATATATTATAAACAAGTGCTAGAAAACACAACATACGCCTCATTCTAATTCTGAATATTCTGTTATTTAAATATTCACATCTTTTGGGAAAGGTTCCCATTAATTTTATCAAAGATAAATTCTTTAAAATTTATTCTTTAATCTTCCTTTGGATGTCATTTCAAACCAAATTACGGTTTTCCAAACTAGTCGGGATTAGCGAATCATACCGAAGTAATTATTTATTTTATTTCCCAATCCCAACCTATTCATCCCATGGAGCAAAACTGTTATTACCCTATAACTAACACCACGGTGTTATCGGTAAATTTAATTACCATTTCACGTTCAAATCTAATTAAAGATTTAACTATCGCTAGGAGCAAAATTGGCGATACTCCATTCTCGATCATTTCCTATATTTGATAATTTATATTATCAATTCACATTTTTAATCTGATTAAAGATTCATTAAAACTCCTCTTAGGTTTAATCTTCCCCAAAAATCAATATTAGTGATTATTTAACTTTGGAAAATTCCGTTAAATCTATACAAAAAGATTTATAAATTCCAAATCATATTTCACTGTAAATCGGGTTAAAGAACGAGTGTTATTAAAAACACAGTTCACGACAAATCCAAATCACATTCTATTTATTATCGGGTTAAAGAACCAGTGTTATTTAAAACACCGTTCATGATAAACCCAAATCTCATTTCTAATTCAATTCCAATTAAATATATTAATTAATTGGTATACTTCATTAAATCTAAATAAAAAGATTTAATCTTTTCTCAACTAGGTTTAAGAACAGTGTTGATGAAGACACCATTCACGGCAAACCCAAATCTCATTTGATATCAAATACAAGGCTCTGAATAGAGAATGTATTAGCTTATATTCAATATCAAATTCTGAAATCAACAAATATCGTATTGGAAATAATGATATAAAATATATCTTCCAAATTTCCTTAACAATATTCGTATAACCCCGAATCCAATCGTCGAAATATTCCGAAGATAATATCGATTCAAATCCATTCCAATTCATATATTGGATATTCTAGTTATTTTTAAAACTATTTCAAATCCAATTTATTTAATTTAAAAATATTGAATTGATGATTCTAGTACAAAACTAGTTCATTTTGATGAAAATACATTTTTATCTTTTCAAATATGGGATTTTTCATCCCAGTTATTTCCAAATCATTTATTATGATTTTATACAAATTATTAATATTTTTAATAATTTTATCAGGGTCCGTACAGTCGATTTCCTATAATGGCCATCGAACTGCACTTACAACGACCTTTTCTGAAATTGATTTGGACATATCTCCAAATCCAACCATTATATTTCACATTTCTTATATTCATTAGAAAGCTCTTTTCGATACGGACCCAACGGTTCTGGTTTTAGGAGAATCCGACGATCAGATCTCCTGCAACGACAATTCGAAGTCAATGGTCGAAATTCACGAACTGCCGTGGCGCGGCGCGTTCTATTCAGGCCATTATATTATATATATAATATATATAATATACATTTCGTTGATTTCCTTTTAAATCGTATTTTATAAATCGTTTTAAATTCGTTTTCAACACGATTTCAACTTCTTATTCAATTTCAAATCAAAAGTGAATTTTTCCTTATAAATTCGTTTTAAATTCATTTCAAATTGATTTCAATTCAAATCGATTTCAATTCAATTTCAATTCGTTTTAAATTCGATTTGAATTCATTTCAAATCGATTTTATTTCGATTTCCAGTTGCATTTCTATTTAATTCAGTTTCAATTCGATTACAATTCGATTTGAATTCATTTCAATTCGTTTTCAATTCGATTTCAAATCAATTCAAATTTCAAATTTGTTCAATTCAATTTCAATTTCAATTTCAATTTAATTTAATTCGAATTTCATTTCAAAATATTCGATTTTGAAATCGCTTTTCAATATTCATTATAAAACAAATAAAATTGACAAAATTCCCGTTCGCGTTGAAATGGCGTTTAACTACTTAACACAACTTCACATTTCAATTTTCACTGAATATTATTTTACATTATTCGATAATTTTGGAACTGGAATCAGACACAGTCAATTACTATATAATTTCAGTTATATGGATTTCATTCAATTCATATATACAACAGTGACGATAAACAATCAATCATCATCCAAAGTGCGTTCCACACTGTATAAGCATCAAATATAAATATTTAACGCTTATAACAGTCTGTCAATCAATCGATCGACATACAACTAATTATTGGGATTAGTGTATGTCATATATCATCCCAATACCCGTCTGGGGTTTCAAACAATCAAACACAGATTTTATTTGTGAAGTTGGGCGATGTGTAAAATTTATCGTCCCAATCAATATCAGTCAAATGTGTGTATATAAACAAATCATTCGATTTGTTTATACATATTTATTTCATTTTATATACATGTTAAAAATTATATTTTCCACTGTATAAAATATTTTAACTATATAAATATTTTATTCCATTCCACATCACACAATCAACTACACATCAAAATCAAACAAACAAACAAACAAGCCATCCATGGTCTGTGGATGACGAGTGTCGGGTGCTACTAAACACCGTCTGCATCCTAGTATATATTTTTAACTAGAAAATTAAATTAAAGGTGAGAAGTTCTCACAGAGGGTTCCACTCCGCCGTGCTTTGCTTTTGAACTGCTGAATCGTCTGGATCTGTTTGAAATTCTAATGCAGTCCTTTTCACGCTGTTCATAATAAAAATTATATTTTTATCTCTTCATTTCAATAAATAAAAATCATATTTTTATTTCTTCTTCATGTATTTTTTCAACGCTTCATTCTATATAAAAATTATATTTTTATATTTCTACTTCCAATATAAAGATCGATTTTTTTTGTTAGATACACATGATAAAAATTATATTTTTCTCTAACTAAAAACAATATTTTCCTATCGCTCTTCAAATTATAAAAATCATATTTTTATAATTCCTATAATATAAAAATCAAAATTTTAATATCTACATTATTTAAAAATCATATTTTTAATCTTTCTATGATATAAAAATCATATTTTTAATCTTTCTATTAACTAAAAATCTCGTCTTTCTATAATTAAAAATCTCGTCTTTCTATAATTAAAAATCTCGTCTTTAACATTATAAAGACTTAATCTTTCTTCAAATAAAAATCGAATCTTTCTACCTCAAAATTCGACCTTTCATACATTAAAAATCCAACCTTTTATCTATGTTATTTTATTCTATATTTTAAAACTATTTTTAAAAATCATATCTTCTTAAAATATAAAAGTCAAATCTTTTTAAATGCATAAAAATCGAATCTTTTCATGATTCAAAACCTCATCTTTCTTGTAACACCCCACGTCCATTAATGTCACTCACGAAGGGAATGCATTAACTTCCATGGAGGTTATAAGTGAATATAGAACAGAAAAATTACAACAAAACAGATAGTAAATAGTACTTGGAAATCTAAAACTTCATTTTATTGCAGCGGAAATTAAACATGTTTGTTACATCATAAAACCATAGATCATAACCAAGTACAATATCCATCTTCTTAAAAACAAAATACATAATCCCATTACATAATTAGCCATTAAAAAGATAACAAGCTGGACTTTACTTCAACGGTCCAAGCTTTCCAAAGAGAGATGAAGCAATTCAATCAAACTCCACTAGAGCTGGGCCCAACCTGAGGACCTGTAGGGGGGAAAAGGATAGAAATAGAGGGGGTCAGACATAAAGTCTGGCGAGTATGATAATTCTAACAAAACTATTATCAAAATAACTAGACTAAGGCATAAGCTGGAAGACAAGTAAATGTCTATGAACTCTTAGGAAGATAAAGATAACGTTTAAGATAAAGTTAAAGATAATGGTAAAGGCACACCTAATTACTAACGAATGATTACTACACTGCACCGCACATTACTACAGTGCACCACACCAGTCACCCTGTTGTTTGATCCCACTTGCTTCACACAGAAACTTTATAAATAGCCTTACGTACCCCTAGCTGACTACATAGGTGCCGTCTGCCCCTATCTCCACTAGGTGTACCCCACTACCCACTTTCGATCGGCTCCCTACTCGTAGATACCCGTGCTGGCCCCACAGTGGGGTGTATCACTCCCCTAAAGTAGCAACCCGATACAACTTGAGAACACACGGCTTATACCTACACGATGCAACAACGTCTTACCTACCAGCCCGGGTCCACACACGCATATAAAACCCGTTGGACTTGCGTTGCCAACACCGCTCCCCGTTTTGGCCTCTTACAGTCAAACCCAGCATGCGTGTCCTGTCCTCGACTTGGGTCGAGCCCACAAAGATACGTTTCGGATACTGGTCGAAATGGGACCCCACAAGCTACCCACCTAAGCTTGTCACTAGTATATCCCACTTAACCCTCTTAGTCATGCTCATTTACATGTGTGTTTGGTTAAGTCTTACTAATCGTATTTCACATGCCACTAAGGGCACCCCCTAGATTCCTCATGCCACCCAAGGCACCTACTTAACCCCCATGTCCCACCTTACATGTTTATCTGGTTAAGTATTTCTTAATTCATTCAGGCCATAACCTCATAAAGACCTCTCACATTAGACTGACATTTATGGCAGCTGGATTTGCCGGGCGGGTCCGGGCAGTCTTACACCATAAAAGAGTCTAACCTCGTGTCTTTACAACCGTTATGCTTTAGTTTAGGCCTAGGACCTCTCACATTGGGCACATTTGTGACCACTAGATTTGCCGGGCGGGTCCGGGCATGTTTACGTCACAAACGAGTCCAACCTCGTGTCCTAAGCATTGATTAACACTTAAAATCTTTTACCCCAGTTTTAATAATTCCCTATTCAAATTATTAATTAAGTCAACTTTTAATGATGTCCATAATTGACTCAATTATGGCCATCCACTTATGGCATGCAAAATCATATCAATTGCATCCCAACTTTTTAATATTAAATCCTTAATATTACCCCTACCCCACGTTTATACGTTCGCTTATTCAACGCATAATATAGGCTAGACTTGTATAGTCTAACACCTAGCACAAAGATAAATTATCACAACATATAGACAATTAAAATAAATCTAATCATAATAGGGGTGAAACTTGCATAAACTACATATGTTATGGATCAAAAGGTGTCAACTTGTTAAATGTCTCAATTTATATGATATGATCATAGCCCAAATCTATACATAAACTTGCATATGGGGTTTTTAGGCATCATAATGATGATGTGAACTAGCATAGGATATCACATATGTCATATCATAATTCTAGATGTCATAATAGATGTCTTGGTATATGTTCATCACTTTTCTAATCAATCTAACTTGCATATGTGCCTTGTCATATAGATCAACATAACCCAAACATGATGATTTAATTAATAGGAACTAACTAGCATAGATGGTAACATCATGGCCTTTTTAACATGTATGATTCATCACAACTTAGCATAGAAACTTTCAACATACATAACATCATCATAGCATGATTTACAACATATAAGATATCATCATCACATAACATTGGATTTACAATATACATGATAGAAAAAGGGGTTTACAACGACATATATGATAATTCACATCATCTACTCATAATCCATTTATAACTCAACCTAATTAAAATGATAATAATCTTGTTAAGATCATCATACTCACAATTTTGAGAAGAAAAGAGAGAGTTTTGCTTTGCTTTAGGGTTGAGAGAATTAGAATTGAATTTGCTTTTCTTCTTTCTTAGTTGGCGGCGGCTCCATTGATTTCCATGGCGACGGTAACTATTCTATTTTAATTAGGTTTAGGGTTAGCATTAGGATGTATTTATAGGTGTAGGAAGTTATTTAGGACCATTAGATTAACCCTGAACCATGAGAACCAATCAAATGCAAAATCTGCATTTGAGCGAATCGGCCTACGGGTTGACAGCCAAACACCCTGGATTAACCCCTAGTCGACCCAGCGAGGCTTGGGTCGACCTCAAAAATGGGCCGGTTCGGCTATTCCCCCTCCCAATTCGCTGTTTTGAACATTTTCGCATATTTATTTATTTATTTTTTAATTTATATATATATATATCAATATATATATATATATATATATTTCTCTGCGTAACCCATTTCACTTAATTCTTTTCTAAAAATCAAGTATACTTTAATTTGTGAATTTTAATGTTATAAAATTACGGGGTGTTACATTCTCCCCTCCTTAAAGGATTTCGTCCCCGAAATCTCCAAGTCAAGAAGAATGTATATCCTACCATCTAATCGTCCATCTACTCAACCATCAAACACCAGCATCCATTGTCCTTAAAAGACTTCTAATGCTTTAATGTTTATATGCACAATGTGTGTATATGTCCATATCTAATACAAAATTAGGCGGTCTACTGATTCAGTCGACCTCCTTAGTGCAATTCATGATAGTGCCATTCGTCCAATATGTATGAAAAAGATTCCTAATGATACATATTAATTCTACATGCGTGCACAACCATCCACCCGAATGCAGCAACTATATGATAATACAACCATTATACATCCATTTTACTAAATACATCCATATATATGCAATATGCAATATGAAGTGACTGAGCCGATCTGGTGCCTAATAGTGTGTGTATATCCATCCACGAGCAACCACTAGCAAACACTTGCATCCACTTTGCATCCATCATACATAACATGTCTCAAACACATGTTTCAACCATAGGATTATCCTAACTAAAGGTCAAAGATACTAGCGAGAGGATATACTAAAGATAAGATAAGTACAAGCTAAGCGATAAAGGAGAAATTAAAGGACATACCCTCAAAAAGAAAAGGGTATCGTGAACGCATCTTCTCTTCTGTCTCCCAAGTAGCGTTGCTCTCATCGTCTCCCCATTGCACTTTGACTAGTCTGACCTCTCGATTCCTCAACCTCTTGATCTCCGACCCAAGAATGCGCGTAGGAGCTCGTCGAATTGTCGCATCATGCTCTATCTCCACCTCTCTAAGAAAGCTCGGCTCTACCACTTCCGCGGTCTCGTGCAAGCACTTCCTCAAATGTGACACATGGAATACATTATGTACACCACTAAGTCTCTCGGGCAACTCCACTCTATACGCCATCTGTCCAATCCTCTCCTTAATAGGAAATGGCCCTACAAACCTTGGTGCTAATTTCCCAACGGACCCAAAGCAAACAACGTTTCGTAATGGAGACACTTTGACAAAGACCATGTCCCCAACTTCAAACTCGAGATCTGTCCTCCTCTTATCCGCATAAGATTTCTGCCTATCTTGCGCTGCTTTCATCCTCCTTCGAATCAAGTCGATCTTCTCCGAAGTCTCCCTAATCATATCGGGCCAAAGTAAGATCTTATCCGTAGATTCCTACCAACATGTAGGTGAACGACAAGGTCGTCCATATAGAGCTTCGAATGGTGCCATACCAATGCTGGACTGAAAGCTATTATTATATGCGAACTCAACCAATGGAAGATGCTCTTCCCATGTACCCCCAAGGTCTAGGATACATAGCCTCAACAGATCCTCTAGAATGCGATTCACCCTCCCAGTCTGGCCGTCCGTCTGAGGATGATATGCGGTGCTCAAAAATAACTGAGTCCCTACCGCCTCTTGTAAGCTTCTCCAAAATTCGCTAGTGAAAATAGGATTGCGGTCGCTCACTATGCTAGAAGGAACACCATGCAAACAAACTATTTCTCGAACGTATACGGAGGCTAACCATGGAGCAGTCCTCTTACTCTTTACGGGAATGAAATGGGCGCTTTTAGTAAGTCTATCTACTATAACCCAAATTCCCGTATTACCCTTCCTTGATCGCGGTAACCCATCCACAAAATCCATCGAGACACTTTCCCACTTCCATAGTGGAACCTCCAATGGGTGAAGCAACCCACCGTGTTTCTTTTGCTCCGCTTTTACTTGTTGGCACATCAAGCATCTAGCGACATACTCGGCCACGTCTTTCTTCATGCCGACCCAAAAGTAAACTCTCTTCATGTCTTTGTACATCTTGTCCCCGCCGGGATGAATGGTCATCTTCGAACGATGTGCTTCATCAAGAATAGTCTTCCTTAGGTCATCGTCTTTTGGTACACAAAGTCTACCGTTCCTACGTAACCAACACTTATCGTCTAGGGTATACCTATGGAGATGGCTTGATGACTCCCCTCCTTTGAGTTTTTCTACTAACTCAACCAACTGCGAGTCGTCTCGCTGTGCCTCGCCAATCCATCCCAAAAGCGTAGGTCTGACCTCCAAGGATGCTAGCAAACCGGGTACGAAGTCAACGGAAGGTCTAAAGTCAAACATCGAAATGAATTCTAAACTTCGCTGCTGAACAAACAAGGGACTTAAGGATAATCTTTTTCCACTTAAGGCATCTGCCACCACGTTACCCTTGCCAGGGGTATAGGCTATTTCGAAGTTGTAGGACGCTAAGAAATCCATCCACCTTTGCTGCCTTAAGTTCAAGTCCGTTTGAGAGAATAGGTATTTTAAAGACTTGTGGTTAGTGAATAATTCGAATTTCTCGCCAAGAAGATAATGACGCCAAGACTTAAGCGCGAAAATAATAGCGGCCAATTCTAGGTCATGTGTAGGATAATTTTTCTCATGCGCTCTCAACTGCCTTCCACCATAGGCTATTACCCTACCCTCTTGCATTAAGACTGCGCCTAGTCCTGTCCCACAAGCATCAGTATAAACGGTAAACGACTTACTCCCGTCTGGCAATACTAAGACTGGGGCTGAAGTCAAAGCTCTCTTCAAACGTTGGAACGCATCATCACAATCTACGTCCCATGTGAAAACTAGGTTCTTCTTCGTCAAGCGTGTCAATGGAGCTGATATCTTTGCGAAGTCTTTGATAAACTTCTTATAGTAGCCAGCCAACCCCAAGAAACTTCTCACTTCGGTAGCATTTTTAGGGACCTTCCAATCTTGGATGGCCACCACCTTCGCGGGATCCACGGCTATCCCTTCTTTGGAAACCACGTGCCCCAAGAACCGTACTTCCTTCCTCCAGAAGTGATACTTAGAAAATTTAGCCTTAAGGTTATGCGCTCGTAGGGTCTCCAACACTTCCCTAAGATGTAGGGCATGCTCTTCTTCATCCTTAGAAAAGATCAAGATGTCATCTACAAAGACTACCACGAATTTGTTAAGGTACTCCCTAAACACCCTACTCATCAAATCAACAAAATATGCTGGGGCGTTTGTCTAACCGAAGGGCATCACTAGCCATTCATAGAAACCGTCCGGAGTCCTAAAGGCAGTCTTGTCTATGCTGTCCTCAGCCACTCTCAACTGATGGAACCCAGTGGCTAAGTCCAACTACGAAAACACTGAGGCACCAACTAACTGATCGAAGAGAACGTCAATCCTCAGCAGTGGGTGTCTGTTCTTCTTAGTAAGTTTATTAAGTTCTCTATAGTCCACACAAAGTCTAAGGGACCCATCCGCCTTCGTGGCTAATACTACTGGAGCACCCCACTCCGATATACTTCGTCTTATGAACCCCTTCTCAAGCAACTCCTTCACTTGCTTATCGAGTTCCCTCCTTTCACGTGGAGCCATGTGACGTACTGTCAAAGATACTGGTTTCGCATTATCCACAAGATATATTTGAAAATCTATCTCCCGCTTCGGAGGCAAGACCTTCACCTCCTCAAACACATCCGAATATTCTCGGACTACTCTAACAAATCATATATTTTCCTCAGACGCGTCAAGCGATTCTAGATAACTTAGCATAACCGAATTTATGGGATTACAGAAGATTTCGCGAGTGTTGCCAAGGCGAGTCACGAGCCTAACTACTCTCCTTTCACAATCAAGAACGACCCCATTTCTGGATAACCAATCCATTCCTAAAATTAGCCCATAGCCCGTGAAGCCCAACACATAAGCATCACATCTAAATTCAACGCTAAGTATGGAAATTTTCAAATCCAAACACATCATGGACAAATAAGCTGAGCCCCCTATTGGATTCGAAACAACTAAGGGATCCTCTACTAAACTGGTGTTTAAGTGTAGTGATTCAACTAATGATGTAGAGATAAACGAATGTGATGCACCCGAATCGAATAAGGTACGGACAGGATGATCAAACAGAAAAACTAAGCTTTCAACAGAAATGGTTCTACCTCGTTCTTGCAGCGGTGGGACCGCAAGAGCCTGAACTTGTCCCCTCGCCGGCCCTGGTGCCATAAGAGCCTGCACCTGTCCTCCCGAGGTAGCTCCTGCCCTCTGCCCCTTCTTTGGGCAGTCCTTCACTAAATGTCCCGCATCGCCACAATGAAAACAGCCTGTCTTCTTTTTCTTTCGGCAATCTTTGCTGAGATGGCCTGGTGTCCCACAATTAAAACATTTATTCTTTCCCTTGCCTTTATTGTCTTTACCACCCTTCTTGTTTTGCTGTTGTGGTTTCTTCTGATCCCCCTTCTTCTCGGGTGCCTTATCAGCTTTAGCGCTTTTCTCCTCATGCATGAGCGCCATTTCTACTAACTTCTCAAAGGTGGCCCCCATAGGGATGTGGGTCATAGCCAACCCTTGCAATGGTTCATTCAAGCCATTCACGAACCTCAGCGCCTTCTTCTCCGGCGTGTTCACTAAGTCCAAGCCAAACCTTGCTAACTGATTAAATTTATTGACATATTCTTTCACTGATGAGCTTCCTTGCTTCAATGTCAAGAACCTTTCCGTATATAGATTTTCTTCCGTCCTTGAGAGAAACTTCGCCTCGAACCTACATCTGAAATCCGCCCAAGAGTCAACAGGACGCTCCCCATTAGTGACCTCCCACCAAAACGAGGCCTCTCCCTTCATCAACCAAGCTGCTAATCGAACTCTCCTCCCTTCTTCTACTTCAAAGATTTCTAGCAATTCTTCCACCTCCTTAAGCCAATCTCTAGCTTCCACAAACGTTTTTGACCCTTAAAATGGTTTTCCACCCATAGCCTTGAATTCCTTGCACGTCTTTGCAAAAGTATCTATGCGAGGAGGAGGAGGAGGAACGGGTGCAACTGGTGGTGGAGGAACATTGGCAGGACCTGCAGCGGCCCTAGCCTCTAATAACCTCCTATACCATCCTGGTATCGTTACACCGTCGGGTAGATTAAGATCTTCAACCATGCTGAAACGAAAAAGGAAAGATTCAAAATGGAGAATTCGAAAGATAAAGATATGTGGCTATTGGGGATTATGTTTTTCTTAAAAACTTTTCTCTTTAAATTTCTCATTAAAACATGTTTTTGAAAACACTTCTCCCAAAAATAACTATTTTTCTAAAGTATTTTTATCTGTTCTAGTAACCTTAAGCCCTGATACCACGTGTAACACCCCACGTCCATTAATGTCACTCACGAAGGGAATGCATTAACTTCCATGGAGGTTATAAGTGAATGTAGAACAGAAAAATTACAACAAGACAGATAGTAAATAGTACTTGGAAATCTAAAACTTCATTTTATTACAGCGGAAATTAAACATGTTTGTTACATCATAAAACCATAGATCATAACCAAGTACAATATCCATCGTCATAAAAACAAAATACATAACCCCATTACATAAATAGCCATTAAAAAGATAACAAGCTGGACTTTACTTCAACGGTCCAAGCTTTCCAAAGAGAGATGAAGCAATTCAATCAAACTCCACTAGAGCTGGGCCAACCTGAGGACCTGGAGGGGAAAAAATGATAGAAATAGAGGGGGTCAGACATAAAGTCGGGCGAGTATGATAATTCTAACAATACTATTATCAAAATAACTAGACTACGGCATAAGCTGGAAGACAAGTAAATGTCTATGAACTCTTAGGAAGATAAAGATAGCTTTTAAGATAACGTTAAAGATAACGGTAAAGGCACACCTAAATACTAACGAATGATTACTACACTGCACCGCACATTACTACACTGCACCACACCAGTCACCCTATTGTTTGATCCCACTTGCTTCACACAGAAACTTTATAAATAGCCTTACGTACCCCTAGCTGACTACATAGGTGCCGTCTGCCCCTATCTCCACTAGGTGTACCCCACTACCCACATTCGATCGGCTCCCTACTCATAGATATCCGTGCTGGCCCCACAGTCGGATGTATCACTCCCCTAAAGTGGCAACCCGATACAACTTGAGAATGCACGGCTTATACCTACACGATGCAACAACGTCTTACCTACCAGCCCGGGTCCACACACCCATATGAAACCCGTTGGACTTGCGTTGCCACCGCTCCCCGTTTTGGCCTCTTACAGTCAAACCCAGCATGCGTGTCCCGTCGTCGACTTGGGTCGAGCCCACAAAGATACGTTTGGGATACTGGTCGAAATGGCCTCCCACAAGCTACCCACCTAAGCTTGTCACTAGTATATCCCACTTAACCCTCTTAGTCATGTTCACTTACATGTGTGTTTGGTTAAGTCTTACTAATCGTATTTCACATGCCACTAAGGGCACACCCTAGATTCCTCATGCCACCCAAGGCACCTACTTAACCCCTATGTCCCACCTTACATGTTTATCTGGTTAAGTATTTCTTAATTCATTCAGGCCATAACCTCATAAAGACCTCTCACATTAGACTGACATTTATGGCAGCTGGATTTGCCGGGCGGGTCCGGGCAGTCTTACACCATAAAAGAGTCTAACCTCGTGTCTTTACAACCATTATGCTTTAGTTTAGGCCTAGGACCTCTCACATTGGGCTGACATTTGTGACCACTAGATTTGACGGGCGGGTCCGGGCATGTTTACGTCACAAACGAGTCCAACCTCGTGTCCTAAGCATTGATTAACACTTAAAATCTTTTACCCCAGTTTTAATAATTCCCTATTCAAATTATTAATTAAGTCAACTTTTAATGATGTCCATAATTGACTCAATTATGGCCATCCACTTATGGCATGCAAAATCATATCAATTGCACCCCAACTTTTTAATATTAAATCCTTAATATTACCCCTACCCCACATTTATACGTTCGCTTATTCAACGCATAATATAGGCTAGACTTGTATAGTCTAACACCTAGCACAAAGATAAATTATCACAACATATAAACAATTAAAATAAATCTAATCATAATAGGGGTGAAACTTGCATAAACTACACATGTTAAGGATCAAAAGGTGTCAACTTGTTAAATGTCTCAATTTATATGATATGATCATAGCCCAAATCTATACATAAACATGCATATGGGGTTTTTAGGCAACATAATGATGGTGTGAACTAGCATAGGATATCACATATGTCATAGCATAATTCTAGATGTCATAATAGATGTCTTGGTATATGTTCATAACTTTTCTAATCAATCTAACTTGCATATGTGACTTGTCATATAGATCAACATAACCCAAACATGATGATTTAATTAATATGAACTAACTAGCATAGATGGTAACATCATGGCCTTTTTAACATGTATGATTCATCACAACTTAGCATAGAAACTTTCAACATACATAACATCATCATAGCATGATTTACAACATATAAGATATCATCATCACATTACATTGGATTTACAATATACATGGTAGCAAAAGGGGTTTACAACAACATATATGATAATTCACATCATCTACTCATAATCCATTCATAACTCAACCTAATTAAAATGATAATAATCTTGTTAAGATCATCGTACTCACAATTTAGAGAAGAAAAGAGAGAGTTTTGCTTTGCTTTAGGGTTGAGAGAATTAGAATTGAATTTGCTTTTCTTCATTCTTAGTTGGCGGCGGCTCCATTGATTTCCATGGCGACGGTAACTATTCTATTTTAATTAGGTTTAGGGTTAGCATTAGGATGTATTTATAGGTGTAGGAAGTTATTTAGGACCATTAGATTAACCCTGAACCATGAGAACCAATCAAATGCAAAATCTGCATTTGAGCGAATCGGCCCACGGGTTGACAGCCAAACACCCTGGATTAACCCCTAGTCGACCCAGCGAGGCTCGGGTCGACCTCAAAAATGGGCCGGTTCGGTTATTCCCCCTCCCAAGTCGTTGTTTTGAACTTTTTCGCATATTTATTTATTTAATTTTTAATTTATATATATATATATATCAATATATATATTTCTCTGCGCAACCCATTTCACTTAATTCTTTTCTAAAAATCAAGTATACTTTAATTTGTGAATTTTAATGTTATAAAATTACGGGGTGTTACATTTCCCTTATGTCTTTTATATAAAGGTTACATTTTTAAAATGAAGATATATAAATAAAAATTATATTTTTCTATTCTATAATCCAAATTAAAACCAGTTCTATAATAAAAATTAAAATCTTTCCTATATTAAACTTTAAAATTAGTCCTAATTGAAGAAAGAAAAAAGGAGGAACTCACATTTTTGCTTGGCGGAGGGGATTTTCACGTTGGTTACAGATCAGGGGGGCGTCACCATCGGTGGTCGGAGCTGGAGGAGAGGGGTGCTGGAGTGCGGAGGGGGAGGGAAGTGGCTGCGGCGGTCTTCGAGGGGAGCGGCGACGGTTTAGGGCATTGGGGGTGTTTGGGTTTCTCGAGTGACAGAGGAGAGAGGGGGAAACGGGGGCAACGCGAGGTGAGTGGAGGAGGGGAGGAGGAAGAGGGGTTGGAGGTGGCGCGCGGCACGAGGCAGTGGGGGTGGCGATCGGTGGAGGGGGCGCTCGATGGTTTTTTTTCTTCTTTCGATCTGTTAGAATAGAAAGGGGAAGGAGGGAGAGAAAGATATAGAGGGGGGGTATAATGTAAAGGAATATATATATATATATATTTAATTATTTTAATTTTAAAATGCAACTTTTTATTTCAACCTCCAAACGAGACCCACCGCATGTCGTCCCTAGCTAATTACCCCCATTCCGAACACAATGGGATATGTATCGTAAGCTGATTCGGTCGTTTCAATCAGTTTTTGTCAAAATCAACGTATAACTCTATATATTGAATTTGAACGTGCATTTCAAATTAACGGGGTCACATGCTAACCCGAAAAATTCCTGAAAAATATTTTCTATCTTCGTATTAATGATACAGTCCTAACAAAACTTGTTTCGTCGAATTCTGAGGCCGTTTGAAAAATGGTCATTTTCCAGTTGATTAAAATCAACTAAAACTGGTCAAACACATTTTCCTTTGCCACGCTCACATATTGATTCAGAAAATTACGAATTTTGGAATCTAGCAATAACTTGACATCCCGGTTCCAACAAAAGAGGTTTCATCGAAAACCGAGGTCGTTTACAAAATTTCAGGGCCAGAATTTCATAGCGACTATTCGGAATTTTCAATTGGGCATATCTTTTGATTCCCGCTATGAAATTTTGATTTTTCGGATTCGTTGGAAAGATATTCTCAAATAGATTCTAATATTTTTGGTTTCTCTAAAATCCGGTTTATTTTGAATCCTGCACATTCATTTGAAGTTTGAAATCGAATTATCGAACTACCACGCCATTTTCAATTCCTTTTATAATTATAAATAATATTTATATTCTAACGACGATCTATATAACTATATACGTTCGAATTCTATTCAAAATAAATTTTTCGTCGTTATTATTTAAAATAATTCATTTTAAATATTCAAAATTCATCAAAATTGCCATAATAAAAATTTTAAATTGGCTCAGAATTTCCGGGTTGTTACAAATCCCGACTAGTTCCAGAAACCTTAATCTGGTTTACGTTGTGAAAAGGTATAATAAAATATTTTGAAAATGATTTCCAAAGGAAGATTAAACAACTGTTTAAAAGAATTTATCTTTGATAAAATTAATGGGAACCTTTTCCCAAAGATGTGAATATTTGAATAAAACAATATTCTGGATGGGAATAAGATGTGTGCTATCTTCGTGCATTTATCACGTGATTATAAAGATAAGCTAGTTATTCGGAAAGACCGGGTTTGACCCATTCTGAATAACTGTTACGATGACTGAAAGTTGACGATATAAACACGGTGGCTAAAGACCTGAGATCTTCACATCGTTGGGATGATTACTGATGTCTTGACTTGGGTTGTACACACAAGACGAGGTAATATGTAATGACTTCGGAAATTTTAAAAGAATAAATGGATGAGTTGATAATTTTAAAACTTTATAAGAAGAAATAAAATGAATAAAAAACTTGAATATTGAAAACAAATTTTATTTTAATTAAATTTCTAAAATATATCATTGGATAAGTTCAACATTTTTCATTAAATTAAATTTCAACGTGATTTATCTACAGTGCGCATTCACTAGTATATCCAATGTGTGTAAAACAGTTTAACGTTCGTTAGCGCATTCGCTACATTGTCCATTCATGTCCATCTAAATAAATAAATAAATAATAAATAAATAAATAAATAAGGAGAGAAAAAGAAGGGATTTAATTTTATTTCCTTAACCGCATTAACAAACGTTGAAGGAAATAAACGGTTTGAACACAAACTTGAACCATGTGATAAGGTAGGAAATTTCTAGCAAACTTTGACCCTTATTTCTATTAACAATTGTCCTTTCTTTCTTTGAAATAAATTCTCCATGTTGCCCCTTTAATCTGAAATTTTAGTCTCTCTAAAAACATGACAACAGCTCAAATATCTCTACCTGTCAGTTGCAAATATTTTAAAAACACTATTCAAGATTTCAAATATCTCCCTATGTCAGTAGCAAATATTGAGTGATAGTACACCAAGATTTAGAATATATGGATGCAGAGAATCCAAAGCTGTCTCTAATAAATTTTTTGAACCGCACTGATTAAAGCTTTTATGTTCTTCCTCGCGTCACCATACTTCTTCCTCCTATTTATTTTCTTCGATCCCTAATTCTAAGGTGTGCAGAAAAAAACAGACCAGCTTTCGAATGACAAAATTCCATTTTGCTTCCACATCCTCTTCGCAGTTCCAAGTCTCCTTCATGTGAAAAAACCCTGCGAGCACCTACCCACTTCCTTTCATTTTCTCAGTACCCAAAATAATAAAATAAAATAAAATAAATAAGGATGGAAGTTGGCCCAAGAATGAGAATGCCTGGAAGCTAAAAGCTTCACTTAGGTCTTCTGCTGAAAAGCTTTTTCTCCAAAACTGTACGTGCCCCAAACCATGAGCCGTGCCACCTCAACCCATCGCCGGAAGCCACCGACAGAACCCACCGACAGAACCACCAGATCCGACGCCAAGCCTAGCACCAATTCCGGTAAGCTAAGCGAAGTAGCTTGAGTCTCTTGTTCGTCCATTCTTCTTTTACATGAATAACCTGTGTTGAGACAAAATTAATGCTTAGCCTACTGATTTCATTTCAACTCCTCTCCGCCATCGACATAGTTGTTCCCGGTAAAGCCGGCAACCTTCGTCCGAGCTCCGACACGTGGTCACCAAACCAACACCATTCACTGCGAGCCAAGCTAGTGTGGTGAGTCTCTTTCTGCCATTTTTTTTGCATGTAATATTCAATGTATGTGCAGCCTATATATGTGTATTTCCACATACGCACAACCTAATTCGGTTTCAACTAAGAAGGCACAGCATAAATATACATATACATGTTCGCTTTGACCTTACATGAAGTAATAACAGTCAAGCCTTGTTACGTTGATCCCGTTTTTGTATTTGGCCAACTACGATATTTATACACACCAGATCCGTGGAGGATCGGCTTCGTGCTCTGCTGTAACAGCGGAGTACACATGTAGACCTCAACGAGTGGTGTTGTGCTTCATTTCAGTCAATTTGCTAGTGCATGAAAGATCATACCTTTTTGTTATAAACAAAGATCTAAAGCTGAGTGGTTTGACATGTGGCTTGTAACTGAGAGGTCACTAGTTCGAACTCGGCTGTAGCCACTTGGTTTTGGTCCATCATTTTTGACTGAAATCTTTTGGCGTAAATTTTTGACATGAAATTTAGTCTGTCTTCTAAATAAAAATAGTACCTTAGTTCTAGGTAGTGAATTCTTCCTTGTAGCCGTTAGCGTCGCTCTACTCGTATTGTTCCCCCTCATTTTGCCACGGAGGGTGAGTTTTCTCACTCGCGACTAATTGATTATTAAGTGAATTAAAACACTTGAGATGTTGAATGGAATGTTAGGTGCTTTAGATTTGTTTACTTTGTGATTGTGCACGTGCAACACACACACCATTATCTCATATGACACAATATGGTTGTATACGTGATATGCTATGTTTATTTTCCCACATTCAAGTTCCCTTTAGATTAGAAAACCATTAAGGGTTGAAATTATACATCATACCCGAACCCACTGTGTATTCGAATTGATTTGGGATGCGGGTAGAAATGATATATACCCGGGATTCGAATATTTTAAAGAACGGATTGAAATGATAAATATCTGTATCACTTGACCATAGAATAGAAAATTATATACGGACACCGTGGTCAATAAAATAAATATATTTTTGAATATTTTATCGATTTTATAAGTAGGAATTTTAAAAGAAATTTCTATGTATCGTAAAGAAAAGTTTAAAAGAAATTTTGTTCAATTTTTACTTGAATTTTTATAGACAATTAGTATTAAAATAAGTCTTAAAGTGATTTTGCAAGTTAACACTTAAGTTTAATTTATTTAAATAACTTCTTCATAACTTTATGTTCATATAATGAATTTAATAATATGACAATTTCAGAATTTAATGATTTAATGCAAATTATTTTCAAAGACTTGATAAATATTTTCAAGAATTTATTTTAATATATGATTTGTCAAATGGAATTTCGCCATGTGAATGTTGGAAGGATTTTGATTTATAGCTAACGCTAAAAGTGGTTCGGGAATTTATTATATGAAATGGATATGTGAAATACAAGGTAAACAATGATTTGAGAATCGTTTTAACCATAAAGTATTGAAATTGAACCAAATCAAAGGAATTTGATTTAAATGTGAAATCTGGTTGGGAAAGAAATTTTAAGACGTGGACGTAGATTGGATTGGATTAATATTTTTGATTGAAACTGTGATTTCATAAAAGCAATTTTCCGTGTTACTTGATTTTGTAAATATTATTTTATAAAATAATTTGATCACTTTAACTATATAAAATTTTCTACTATATATATATATATGTATGTATGTATATATATACACATTAATTTCAATTTAATATATCTATTCTATTTTTCAAAACTTAACTTTTCTAAATATATTTTACAATTCAAAAAAATCTATGTCCAATTCAGTCTAGTGAATCCAAAGGGTAAAATAAACGATTTCAAGCAATGATGATATTTCAAGGTTGAAACTTTAAAACCAAATGGTTGATAAAGGAATTGTGAATATTGGATTTGTAATCTTAATCAAACCAATGCGAAATTATTTGAGTAATCGATTGTGCGAAATATTTGAAAAAAAACCGACTTAAGATACTTGAAATATGATTTCAAATCTAACGGACACGGTGTGAAAAATGTGAGCGTTCGGTTGTTAAAGAGAACAGAGTAGGTAAGTGGCATACTCTTTGTCAGTGCCAATACCATTTTAACAACTGTGTACGTAGCGGAGATTCCAGAACGAAGCAGGATGACTTGGAGGCGACTACAGGATTGAAGAAGGCGAACAATGACGAAATGGCCTTGACCTTAGGGTCAAAATTAAAATGACTAAAACAGGAGCTATACCAAGACTAATTGAGGTCGCACCTCTGATCGAATACGCTTCTTCGATACTGTCTCGATTACTATGTAATTGATTTGGGCCCCCTTTGATTTTGGGAGTGTGTTCCGAGGTGGGCGGTAGTTGCTGTTATGCGTTACCACCGGTCCAGGAGTGCAACTGGTAGAATCCTAACTAGGGTATTGCCTCGAGTGCCTAGTCATATTTTCCTATCCGAGCCCAAATGATTTTGAATTAGTGTGACTTTCTATGGAGTGCCCTCTGATAACACCAGTTCGGTGAATTTACGGTACTGCATAGACTGTGATGCATATAAACGGCGTAAGGGTAATATGGTAATCCCGCTTACGCTATTTTCATTATATTTTCTTTACTGAATAGACATTACGATAATAGCATACTATTATATAGATATTAGTTTCACGGATCCTTAGAGGATGGAAATCCAAAACATCCTTTAAGTTATTGTACATTTCAGTAAACACTTCACTTTAGTTAATTCACTTATATGAGATTATTAGTCCTGACTCGAGTATATTGTTTCTTTGACTGTGTGCTTGGGTCAGCTTGAGAATCATAGCCGTTCGTGATGCACTTTGGAGGTTAGCATCTCATTTGGATCCTTCAGTTATCATCTATCTAGTTATATATTTTTCAGTCTTATTATCAGTATTTATATGTACTCTAACTATTGTATGAGCTTATGACTCATTATGTATTATTATGTATCATGTATCATGTAAGAACCTATGTACTATTATGTTCCCGCTGCGAGTTACTCTACTTATGTTTTTGTGATTCTGTGTTCTAATTTGCATCTGCCTCTTTAGTAAAAATAACAATTCACTGTTTTAAGAAATTCAAGTCTGACATGTGTGGTTTATTGTCGATTTGAATCATTTGAAATAGTGGGTCGTTACATAATAAGTGGTGATCGTCCAAACATACTTGGAGATCGATCGGATATGTGAGGACCTCTCTCCTATATTGAGCATATAGGACAATGATTAAGGTGCCTTCGGTTTCGTTCAGAACCAGAATGGACTTGTGAATGGTTTATGTCTGACATTGTATTTCATTCTATATTGATTTATTTCTATTAAATATATATCTGTTTGGTGGCAGAGAATTTATTCTCTTGCTTAACACCCTTCTCTAAGATGTATGAGCTTAGACGTTATGTATTGATAGATATCAATTGTATGGCATGAATTGTCAATGTGGCATGCTAAGATGCAAATGATCAAGGCTTTTGTTGAAAAGCAGGGCCTTGTGCATGATGATCAAAGCATGGTTTTAGGTAGCATAACTTTGTGTATAGCGTTAATTCATGAGTCTCACACTCTGGTATGAGTCAGAAACGAGATAAGAGATGCAAGGAGTGCATACGTTTCTTTTTAGCTAGAAGTTCTGTCATGGTATGGAGCTCAGACATTTTTGCTTATGTGGATGATTGGTTGCGAGGCGCCTCAGATATAGAGCTGACTAAAAGGCTCGAGTGATAGGTCCAAAAGGACCGGGAAATGTTTTGTTCAGGAATAACCAATCCTCAAAAGTAAGAGAGGACCGACCCTACAGGATCCAAGGGTTGCCTATAGGTGTGATCCTGGGTCATCTTGCTAGAGGTAATTTGAATCAGTAAGGAGACTATCCCTTGCCTTGACTCAAGACGGAAATCCAATTTTCAATACGACATTTTTCGGCTTTAGTTGTAAACCTATATGGCGACATAACATATGGTACCTATGCCGTCTATGATTGATACATTTATATTTGAAGTTGTTTGCCACACTATGCACTTATAGTAATAACAAAATGATTTGTTTTTAAAGCGTACCAAGCATGTTTGGCTATTATAATGTATAACTCTATCCTCCAGCTTGCATTGCATTGTGTGATGGGACCTGAGTCTTATAATAGCTTCATTTTCCAAAAAGCATTGCGTTGTTTATAAATTGTTCTATTTCAGAGTATCCATGGGAGTGAACCCGTTCCATGACATACGGCGTGATCCCGTGATTTACCTATTTTAAAGTAAAGTTTAATAACTGTTTTTAGCTCTCACACTAGTCCCATGACTGACTCGTAGTTTATTGTTTCCACCTAAACTCTGGGTTCCCATATTTTCCACACAGGCAGCTAGTATTTTTGGTTTTGTAGATTCTTTATTTTCACAGGATCCTAGTTTACAACTGGAGGTTTATTCGAAAAGCTTTACATCCGTGTATTTTTTTTGGTTGTGGTAGTTGATGTATTTCCGCTGTGCATTGTATTTATACACTTTAATTTCCGCTGCTATGTAAATTATTAATCTCTAATATTATTTTTCCGCTGCGTAATATTTATTCGCACTCTGATATTCTTGTAATCTAATGTAAATTATTGTGAAAACAATGAAAAGTTCTATGGTTCTGCGTTCTGCTACGTCGTTTTCTCGCACAATCCGTTGTTTCCCGTCTCTTCAGAGATCGAGGGATTTCGGAGCATGTCAAGTATGTAAATACCATCCTATCAATCCATTTTCAAATTTGGGAAATGTGTTAATATTTTATGATATATTATGATTTGTTGATTGATAGTCATTGGGATTTGAGATTGTTTGATTTTGTCACTTAATTTGAATTTATAATCGTAGTCCAAATCCATCACTGTTTTGTGCTCAATATTAAATTTGTTTGAAAATAATTGGAAATCGTATGTTTTAAAAATCTCTCCATATTATAAAATTCTTCATAAATCCACCATTCTACAATGTGAAATTTTCTTCTAGTTGTTAGATATTACGTTTTTTGTTTGATTGATTGAGATTTATGATGAACATTCTCTCTCTTAAGCTGATGTTATATTTCTAGTTAATTTTTCATCACTATTTTAATTTCTATATCCGTTTGATGATAAAAAAGGGGAAGAATGGGTCAAGATTTTGATTGATGGGTGAATATTCCTTGAATATTTAATATTAAAATTTCAATTCATTTATTCTTTTCACACATGCACATATTTAGGGGAAGTTCTGTTGTAGGGGGAGCATACATATAGGGGGAGTTCTGCAATTCACTGCCAAACACATTTATCATATTCAAAATCTTATTATATGTTTGTCACCATTAAGAGGGGGAGATTGTTGTATATAACAATTATATGATTTTGTTCTATGATAACAAATGTATATATATATATATATATATAATTATAAATTTATTTGCAATTGTACTATTCTACTACATCACTTACAAAATTAAATATTTATATTTAAATATAATACTACTGCACAAGAATTTGAATATTCAAACAACGTTTTATTTAAATATATTATTTTATTTCAACATCTGAATAGTACATATTTTTCCGACTCCTCTATTTGTACATCTCAGTATTACAATACATTCTTCATTTGTTACATTCGGTCCTATTAACAACTCTTAGTTCACTTTGTTACATCACTCAGACCCAATTACACTTTACTCAGTTGTACAAACTCATATACATTCAAATTCACTCAACACACTCACTGACTCACACTCTATCTCGGTCTTGTCTTCTGTCAGCTTCACAGTCAGTCCAATAACCTACGTACTTGTCACAGAAACACACACAGTAAATAGGAAAAATATTTTTTAATTCTAACAGATATAAATTTATTTGCCTTAGAACTTTGGTGTGCTTCTCATCATATTTCATGACTTGATTTGATATGCATATTCATCCATCTGTGTCTAGACAGCTTGTGATATTCACAGTGATTCACTGTAAATACCACAAGGTGGATAGTGTCTCTAGTGTCCATATATATATATATATGTATATGTATATGTATATATATATATATTGCATGTACACAATACATGTATACACATACATGTACGTATATACACATATTTTTTTCAGGCATACAGGGGCATTTTGGCCAGATTCACTTTTGTACAATATCAAATATTTCTGCAGCTCTCATATACAATACATATATATATACACACACACACATATGTGTGCCCATATACATATATGTATGCTTGGAGAAAATAGCAACTTGCATGTACATGGACAAACTTTCAGCACAACTCAAATCAATAAGGATCAAATGGCTACAACTTGTATAGGTCCAACCAAGAAGACAGTGGTATTCAAAATGAATGAAGCTCACATACACACACACAATGTATGCATATACATAGAAGCATGCATTTTAGATACATTAAATCATGACACATCAATTTCAAGACCGCTACAAAACAGATGGACAGAGAACTCATGAGTCTGGCAACACAAGTGAGCACAAGTATGTATGTAAAGCTCACTACATGAAGCAGCAATGAAAAGTGAAGCAAGCAAGTGCAAGCCCAGGAATGGTTAGAGAACTCAAAATGGTTCAACATCAAAGTAATGTAGACGGTATGGTTAAGAGGAAATGCCAGAGTGTAACAACAAGAGTCATGTACAAATATACTGTATACATGCTCAACGTGGCGGAGGCAACTCGACTCAGACTCGACCTAAACACAAAATTTCCATATGAAAAAAATTGAAACTGACCTCAAACATGGAACAAGACAAGAAAAAACGAGCTATGATTGACCATACACAGTAGCATGGTTCAAACTTGCATACACACAAAAACTGGAATAACAAGAGCTTGTCAAGCCAGTTTGACACAGGTGCAACAATATGATCATGAACAAGTGCAAGGCAGCAAATTTACTGGGCAATGGAAGTCAGGAAATGTTTCAATGAACATAACAGAGGTTCAAGCATGTGCTCATAAAACTTATAAAGCAATACACACACACATATATATATATATATATATATATATATATATATATATATATATATGCATACAAATATATATACATGTATATATAGTACAGTGCCTCAGGCAAATTCATGTGTACAAAATATTTGGGATACAAATGCACAACCAAAACAATGGTGATGAAGTCAAGACAGACCAAGAATAGTGGCTCAGGTAGAAACCAAAGCATGTGCATGCAACTGTGTACAAGCTCAAAATGGACATCACGAATCAATGTGTACACACATATATATACACACACAAAAATATATATATATATATGTGTGTGTGTGTGTGTGTGTGTGTGTGTGTGTGCGTGCTTGACAAGATCAGTATACACAATCATGAAGATTGTCAAAATCAAAAAATTCAAGTGGCATTGCTATTCGATTGGTCCCAAATTAAGTGCATTGTTTTAAATCTGACTGTTTTAAAAAATGGAACAACATGAAAGGATATACTGGAAAGAAATCGAATTTGAGAAGGAAAAAAGCATGGCTAGGTACAATAGGATTTTAGGCAATTGTTTTTTAACACCCTATAAAATATACCTAAATATATAAATATCAATAATTAATAGGAATAAAAAATTTAATAATAAAATATGAATAGGTTGGAAAATGAGAATTTGCAACATTAAGAACTTGGCAACGAAAATCTTTTATTTATATTCGTGGCGAAGTTCTGAATTGTTTTCATATATAATATGCTGAAAACGATGATAGTATAAAGAAGTAACAATCAAATGAAATTAGACGGTGAATGCATAAACAAATAAATAAATATTTATATGGTCAGATAAATAATATATATCCAAGAAATAAAATAAATTTGATAAGTTTGAATTTCAAAAGAAGATAAGAAGGAGGGAACAGAGATTAATTTAAACAAGGTAAGAAATAAGGCAAATAAATAAACGTTATATATAGTTTAGCACCTCAGCCCCACATACGTTTATTGAGCAATTCAGTGACCAAGTAGTTAACCGCCCCTCTAGAAGGGATATCGACCGCCAGTCGACCGCCCTTCTAGAAGGGATGTCGACCGCTTGGTGACTGAAACGCCCAATAATGCTAGGTTTGGTTAGGTTTTTAGGGTAATATATATAAACGAATGATTAGGATTATATCTAAATGATCCTACGACCCTTGCTTACACAAGAAACTATAAATAGACCCTTAGACTTCACAACTAAACCCTAGCTACTCTTTCTCTCTCCGCCTCCATATTATCCTTCTACCATGGCTGAATTCCAGAAAGGTTAGGAATTTCTCTTTTATTCCTCTAACCTCCTTTCCGTCTTTTCTCTAATCTAAATCCATATAGATTTTAATATAAATTTTGGAATTTAGTTTCATATATGCATAAGATTCTAAAAATGATTCTTATATATATATATATATTAGAATGATTGAGCATGTTTATCACGAAGGCTGAATCCATATCTGAATCTACAAAAATGATTCTATTGTTCTTCCTTTTAGATCTATAAGTGGAATTAGTGTTTATTTAGGCATATTCTACATTTGTAGATTACCATATTGATTTGTATGCCTAAGAGGATTTGGTACAATGATAATATTAAAATGAAAAACCCCCAAATCCTCTATTTTTTATGTATTTCGCAAGAATTGTCAATTTATTGGTTTATGGATCTTGGTCTTAGAACTAAATCGAGAGCTATTGGATAGTGCACTTCTATTTTATGTAATTTATCCTTCTTCCCAAATATTTGATTGTAACCTAAGAAGTTTTAGATTTGGTTTGATTCATTATTTGATTAGGTTTGGGTTCTATTCTGAATCCAAACGTATTCAGATTTTAAGCCAATCAAATATGAACGTTTTTACGTGCAATGTATGATAAGGGTAAATTAGATAAAATAAAGTCAATTTATATATATATATATGTAAATATATATATATATATATGTATATGTGTATATGTGAAATTATACCCTATTCTTGGTTCGTTACTAGAATCATTCCAATAAGCCTAGAATGCAAGTTGAATTTGTATGTATGTTGTATTTTCCATTTACTATTATTATGCAATTATGCCATCATGCCTTAAATGTAGTGGTCAAAAATATGGAAATTTACTTGTATTCCTTAAACTTAGGATAAGTTGACAATTTTTATCTCGTTGGAACATTCTCTCGTTCATACGAAAATTTATTATCTATACGTAATAAATTTTCTATTTATATAGTGTAACTAACGTAATTAGCATAATAATGACATAATTAATGCGATTAGGATAGGATTTGAATTTGAAATATCCCCATATATTTATTGATTGCTTGTGTGTGTATAGAATGGATTGTGTATATATATATATATTAAATAATGACACACAGACACGAGGTTAGTTTCCATTTGTGGTATAAGCCTGCACGGAACCGACCGACAAATCCAGCAACCACAAGTAGTCCCAACTAATGTGAGAGGTCTGCGTGTCATGGGTCATTCCAACCAAGTACACTATGACATGAGGTTAAACCTACTTGCAGTAGAAGCCTTCCCAGAACTACCAAACATATCTAACATCTACAGGTATACGGTTTAATGTGAGAGGTCTAGTGAGCATATATAAATATATATATATATATATATATATATATTGTAACACCCCGTAATAGACATAAATATTAACAATAAATAAAAATAAAAATTTAATAATAGGGTTGGAAAATGAGATTTTGCAGCTTTAAGAATTTGACTATGACTTTTTTTAATTGGATTCGCGGCGAAATTCTGAATCGTTTTCATATATATATATATATATATATATATATATGCTAAAAACGGTGAAAGCATGAAGAAGACAAGCATACGAGTAATATATATAACCAAAATATATCAAAATAAATATGGGTGAATTTGAAATTAAAATAGAGGGGACATAAAATATTGTAAGGAAAGAGATTAAGCAAATAAAGTAACGTATTATTTAATTAAACATCTCAGTGCCATATACGTTCATTGGGCATTTCAGAGACCAGGAGGTCAACCGCCTGGCGGCTGGAACGCCCAGTGAATTTATGTTTGGTTTGGGTTTTTTAGGGGAATATATATGGCCATTCCTAGGTAGATCCAAACCTTATATTTTCTAGGTAAATCCAAATGATATTTTTAAGGTAGATCCAAATGGTATTTTGTAGGTAGATGCGAATTATATTCTAGGTAGATCCAAGTGATTATGTATCTTGGTAGATCAAAAATATAGAACTTGGCAAATAATTTCCTTTTTTGATACGTGATGATTGATGATTTGGATCCATTCTACGTTGTCTTGTTGATTTGGATCCAATTTTTGATAACATGTTGATTTGAATAGTCTATGAGCTATATTAGTGTCAATTTGAATAAGGATATCTTTTATGTCACTTAAAACTCTTATATGAGTTTAAGTGTAGTCTTTGGAGTTTTACCTTTTTTTTATGGTATGTTTGTGCTTAGTGTATAGCATAGTGCTTTGTTGTTGGGGATAAGTCCTTTTTGAAGTTAATCATATTGTCCAAAGATTTATAGGTTGTTTTCGCTCTAGTGCCTCATGAGTCGATTGTTATCTTGAGTTATCCAATTCCATTTGGTGATAAAAGGGATTATATTTATATGATTTTATATCCATTGTTGATTTATATCTGATATGTAAATTAGACTGATCCATATGTGTAATACTCGGGTCAGACCAAGTTATTTCAGGTTCATTCTTTTATCGATTCTTGGATTGGTGGTATAGATTCGACTACCTTTTGAAGACTCTTTCTAGTTGTGTATTCGTGTATCTGAGTTGTTGTATGTATTTTTTCCATTTTATGTCGTTGTATTCACTATTGTATTCTATTGATATTTAGCACACGTACAAGTTGTACTAAGTGATTGTATCAGTATGTATATGTTCTGTGATATGTGATACGTGATGTATTGTATAGTTTTCTGAAACGATCCTTAGCCACCCTAGTTTCCTATTAGAGGTATTGGGTATGTTGATCCTCCTGAGAAAAGATTTTTTTTTGCTTAATTGACGTATTTGATGCTCAAGGATGGTCGCCCCTAACCAGCCCTATTCTCCGCTATAATAGATGGCATTATTTGTTAATGCTCTTTGTTATGGTGAGTCTTAAAATGTTCATAATACAATAAAACACAAAACATAACCGGAATAATACATGTGTTAAACGTGAATAGATAATACTTGTGTCTACCATTTCATTTCAATCGTTATCCTTATCCCATGATCTTATCTGCTGTCCAAGTTTCTAGAATGCATTAGGAATATAATTTGATTCCATAGTATTCCATGTGGGGTGTCCTATCTGTCAAATCCTATCTTAATAAAACTTCTCTCCTTATCATTTCCAGTGCTTTAATCTTGGGTTTAAAATTTTAAGGAAATTTGTACACATCCTTTTAGTGTTTGTGTTTGTTGAAATATATTGGAATGGATTAGTTAATTTAAATCAAGATAAGCATAGAATTAATTTAAGTTAAGATAATATGATGTTAAGTTAAAATGAATCAGAGTGTGCACCGGAAGCAAGTGAATTATTTCGGTTGTGCAGAGTCTAATAAATCAATAATTGGGATTAAGAGATATTAGACATTGGTGATTAATTGTTGTAAGAGTTACGTCTTTGTGTATATAAAAAGAAATTATTGTGAAGAGTAATGTTAGTTTGTTCTTGTTTTGAAAATAATTGTTCTAGTGAATAATAGAACAACCATTGTGTGATTTGAAAAATATAGTGATTTCCTTTGTGTTGGGTTGTCCGTTGGGTAGTTTAAGGAGTTCTGATTGATACGTTTGATTAACGATATCTATAAGGATTTCTTAAACGCCCTTGATGGGACGATCGAACATAGTAACTTGTGGTTTAAATAAAAAGTTTTTTAGGAAAGAATAAATGAATAATTCGTGAGAATGGTGTTAAACCCCAAATTAGTTGGTAGTATTAAAGTTGAATGGAGAGACGATAACGAGCTTATGTCGACATCACAGCCACAAAATGAGATAAATGGTGATTAATGAGTGATTTAATAGTACTTGAATCGAATTATAGAATTATTTAATGAGAATTTTGTGTTTTTATAAGTTGTAAGATGATTAAATGTAAGTGTTTCATTAACTTGAGGTGTTTTGAAATATGAAACAAACTTCAGCATAAACGATACTTAGAATACTCACTCCAAAATTGAGTTAAGAAATGTTTGTAGCCATCAAATTGTTTATACGAAACGGTGAATGGCAAGGTCACTTGACGTTACAGTCAAGTTAGCAACCATCGTTTGTAGAATCTATATAAAAAGGAGATGGTGTGGAAATGTTTCCATTAGTTGAAATTTGATGGAGATGAGTGCGTATTCTAAATGATCAGCTTTGTGTAAGAATTGTTTCATGTTTTGAATTGTTGTGACATGAAATTTTAAGTCAAATTCGAACATTGTAAGAACCAAGTACCTAAAATTTTTCAAACATTGATGAGTTGAGCATTGACTAAGTGTAAAAGTTGGAAAATTATGTAGCTTTTGATTTAAGCTAAACTTTTCCAAAGTATATTAATAATGAATGTGTTATTAAAGTGGAAATTTATTTTGGGTTTTGTATTAAGTAAATTGTATGGATGCAATTTATTTAAGGGGTGAGTCTGTAACAACCGAGGTATTTGAATACCCGGGCTAAACAGACTTTAGTGTGTTTTCTTGATTTTAATTTTAAAGGGAATAAAATACGAGTTCAGGAGCCTAACCCGTTTATTATTTAAAACAAGAATAACAAAATTGTTGTTTTTATAATTAGTGTGCTTGGAATAAATAATATGTTCTTAATTTACTAAATAATTTATTCCAATGTGTGTTTATAAACTGTAATTTGTTGATCAAGGTGAATATTGAAAATATATAATATTGATTAGCAATAAATATTTAAGTAGAAAATATATTTTCCAGTATTAATAATGTTAGATCGAACAATTATTAAATTGTTTATTTTTATTTTTATTGTAAGTTGTAATTCTTGACAAATAAATTAAGATTTAATTTTAAACTATATTTTGAGGGGATGGTAAATTTTAAAAGAAGTATATATTGTGTGTTTGCCAAGATGTAAAACATAGATTGGAAACGCTGCTATTAATTGTAACTTAATAACATAAACAACAACAACTAGTGATTTAATTGGATTATTATCAATTTGAAATATAAATATTGATTGTGAATCAATATTTCATGATTGGAATATCTTTGTTAATGATATTTTTCTTCAACGCCGGAATGGGTGCTAAGGATGTGGACCTAGGCAGATTACAGGGATTGCTTAACTTCTACAAGCTTGAGTTAGTTCACCATTTCCAAGATATTATGGTTTCGATCCCGAAGATTAGTGTGACGATCTCAAAACTCCGTACGATGGTGTTAAGGATAATCATTGGAATATAACACATTAATCATCATTAGCAGAGTACAGATAATAGCATGAACATAAGACAGCGGAATCATAACATGTAATACCATTAGAGTAGCACAGTGCAGGATACACTTAGTGCATAAAAGTAAGGATCGGTCTACATCACCATTAGCGGTACATATACATACAGTGAGACATAATAGAGATATCAATCTACATCGCCATAAGCGGTACATATACATAAGATAATACATGCTGGAAGTAAATCAGTCTACATCGCCATAAGCGGGATCATATACATAAGATAACAATGGCGGAATGTCAATAGCCAAAATACAAGGAAATCCAGTCTCCGCCATCAAGCCAAAAGCGCACTCCGTGCTGCAGTGCTAAAGCCAAAATATCACCTATCATTTGTCAACTAGGCTGCCCATGTGAAAATAAGGGCACCCGAGTTTGCAAAGTGAAACAAACTACGAGTCAATCGTGGGACTGGTATGAGAAATCTACTTAACTGCTTAAACAACAATAACAAGGAAAATCATAGGACCATGCCACTTTCGTGGAATGGGTTTACTCCAGTGATTGCCAATACATTAAAACAAAATAAACTCTTTAAACAACGCAATGCTTTTAAAAAGAATGAGGCCGTTATAAGACTCAAGTCCCATCACACAATGCAACGCAAACCGGAGGATAGAGTTTTACCTTATAATAGCCAAAATATGCTTAATACATGTAAAGCAAAATCACTTGATATTATTACTAGTGCATATATGTTTCAAAAGCAAACTCAATCATAAATATCAATCATAGACGACATGCGCGTCCCATGCCAATATGTCGCCATATATATGTTACAAATCAAATCCGCAATTTCGCATTGGAAATTGGATTCCATCATGAGTAGAGGCAAGGGAAAAGCTCCTCATCGATCCGAGACACTCTAGCAAATGTCTCAGGACCACACACAACGGTCCTTGGATGCTTCAGGGCCGGTCCTCTATTACTTTGAGGATTAGTATACCTGAACACATGTTTCCCGGCACTTTCAGACCTATAATCGAGGCGCCTCGCATTCCAATAACCACAAAGGTGAAAATAATATAAATGTCAAGGCTGGTAAGTCACTGACACCACCATAGCTAGAAAGAAACGTCGTGCTCTCCCTGCAGTCCTTATCCCGTTTTTGAATCATACCGAGGTGTGAGGCTCGCGAATCCATGCTATACACAAAGCTTTGCCACGTAGGCCGTGCTTTGATCATCAACCATAAGACTTAGCTTTTCAACAGAAGCCTTGATCATCTGCCACTTAGGCGTGCCAAACAGGCAGTTCACTCCATGCGACTGATTTCCATCGATATATAACCTCTGAGCTCGTACGTCACAGAGAAGGGCGTTAAGCAAGAGAATAAATTCTCCGCTGCCAAACAGATATATATTTAACAAAGATCAATTTGCATAGAATAAAATCCAATGTCAGACACACGGTTCATTTACACGTCCGTTCTGGGTCTGAACGAAACCGAAGGCACCTTTCCTCGCATATCCGTACAATCAACAAGTACGTCCAGACGGCTACTACTTCAGCCCCTTTAAGGTAGCAACTCAAATCAAGAGCCTCAGTAGCGCCCATCCATCCGATGTGAAGATCGTCTGTCTTGAACCGTCTTTATATCTTCGACTTCGAATCGTTAATCAATTATTTAAAATGAGAATTAACTCGGCCTTTTCAAATAATTCACGTATATTAGAATTCAAATCAATTCTTTCCATGGTTTAAATTATTCGACATTCACATTATAGTTCTTTAGTATAATTTTCATGTCAAACACATTCAACCATCAAATATCAAGCAAACCAAGTAAAATTGGTTTATTTTCATTTCATATCGCTTATAATATTTTATAACGATTTTTCGCCATTTTTATTTATTTAAAAATGGCCTTATTTAATTAAACGACGTTTCAGGTCATGTCGTGGCACTGGCGCTGTTTTTCTCCAAATTAGTTTTACAGATATCTGGAAATTTAACCATTGGATCTTAACAAAGTTTATATCATTGGAAAGATCTCTCAAAAGCAAACCCAACGGTTCTAGTTTCGTCAAAATCCGATGGTCGGATCTTTCGGTATAATCGTTTAAAATTACGATTTCAAAACGCGAACTGCACGGCCTCGATTCATTTTAATTTTTATATATATATATATAATTCATTCGGTGATTTCTATATCGTTTTCACTTCAAATATTTCACTAACGCCTTTAAGTTTTGGCGCCATAACCTCCTTTGTACGGGAAGGGTCGGGAAAATCCCCAAACTGCCACATGGGCGTCTCATCTCAAAAAGAAAAAGAAAAAGCCAAGCGGCTAGCCAGTCAGCTCATAAAATCATCACCCAAGCAAAACAGTAAATGTGTACCCATTTGTCGGCATACAATTTATTCCTCTTCTCTAGCCTCTTTGCTATAACCTGTTCAATAGATATGCAGGTACATGTGTGCAATTCTAATCACTTTTCAATTTATAATTCAGTTTCATATTTGATTCGATTTGGTTTAATGTTACCATTCATCCCAATGTTGCATACATAAGCTGAAAATCATATTATTAGCTAACTAATGAATATTTCCAACTCATGAATATTTATTTGAACAAGTGGTTATTTTAACACTTCATATTTCATATAAAAATGATATTTTTAGCGAACTAAAATATATTTCAACACATGAATATTTTATTTAGTTCCTATACATGTTAAAAATAATATTCATAGCAAACAAATATTTATTTCAACACTTATATATTTTTAGCAAGTCATATACATGATAAAAGTGATATTTTATTTATTCAACACATGAATGTTTTAGCACGTCATATTCTCAATAGAAAGTAAATTTTATTGTTCAATCTTTTTATTCAACACATGAACCATTTTCAATACATGAATAACTCAACACATGAATATTTCCACACATGGATATTTTATATAGTTCGTACATATAATAAAGATGTGTTTTTTATTGTCAAAACAATTAATTTAAAACACGAATATTTTACATACTTCATATATATAATAAAATGTGATTTTTATTGTCAAAACAATTTATTTATTCAACACATGACTTTTATTCAACACATGAACTTTTTATTCAACACATGAATTTCTCAACACATGAGCGTTATTTATTTCATACTTATGTTAAAGATGTTATTTTTATCGTTTAAAGAATTTATTCTATACATGAATATATTTTTCAGCACATGAATATGGTTTCAACATATGAATTTGGTTTCAACACAAGAATAAGGTTTCAACACATGAAAATAATTTCAACATATGAAAATAATTCTAACAGATGAATATTATTGAAAATTTCGGCAGCATAACGGCAGGGTAGTTAAACCGGCACCATCCCGAAGACGGCTCCTCGCTCTACCTTAAAACCTTGCGGTTTTTGACAATGGGGATTTCATGCATCTAGTTCGCACGCAGGCGGCATGTTTTATTTCTTTTATTTCCACAAACTAATCCTATGTGGTTTCAACCAAAATAATTCTCAACGACAAACGGGTATTTTTCAACCACTTTCAAATAATCACAACTACAAACAATCCTAGTCAACCATTCGCTATCAACCAAATTTTCACATCAATCACAACCAATAAATATCGTCCATGGTTTGTGGACGAGGGGCGTATATATATATATATAAGTGTATTTCACTTCTATTTCAACACTTTTCAATGCATATATGTTTCATACACGCTTGTATAATTTATACATCGCTCATACAGCTTATACAACACATGTACATGAGGTATACAATGCGTATATAATTTATACTCCGCTTATATAACTTATATAACACGCTTTCATTCACGTTTTGAATTTAGAGTTATCACATTGGTTTGTCTCTTTTCTAAAAATCCTAGCAAGCTCAGAAAAATCCCCGGACACTTCTAGACTGTAGAGAGCGTCCTTGCGGTCATGATGTTTCATGTTTCATCGAATTTCGTTAATACATGATAAAGATACGATTTTTCAAAGTTTGCAATACTTAAAATTGTTATTTTCAATTCTGAAAATCAAAGCCGTATACCTCCTTTGAACCTTCGAAACTAGGTTTCGAATTTGCGGCAAATACGCGAAGTATCGCGTCGATCAGGTGGTGCGACGTGACAGAGGGAAGGGAGGCGCTCCTGGGGGTGGCGGCGCTGGCGACTTGGTGGTTGGGATTGGCAGGGCGGCAACATGAAGTTGAAGACTTTGGAGGCGCAGTTCTTTGCGATGGAGCGACGATGCGGAGTAAGGGCGGTATTGATTCGAAGAGGAGGATGAGGGCTTTGAAGATCGGGTGGTGGCTGAGGCGTCAGGTGGCTGTAGCGGTTGGAAAATGGTCGGGAAGGTGGGAAAATCGTTTCCGCTGAGAGCGAGAGAGGCGGGGGGGGGGGGGGGGGAGGGGGGTTTGAAAAGTAAAAGGTGAAGTGGCTGATTCCTATTGGCCCGAGGGTTATATAATTTATTTTTAATTTATTTAAATTCAAAAATACCAGTTTCTCCATATTAACTCCAATCCAAACCCAACGACTGTCGCCCTAGCTAAATACCCCAATCCCGGACACAACGGGATATGTTTCGTAGGCCAATTCGACTGTTACAGTCAGTTATTCTTCAAATTAAAGTATAAAACATTCAATTTTTGATTTGAACGTGCATTTCAACTTGCCGGGGCCACATACTAATTCCAAAAATTTCCTAGAAATAAATATAGCTATGTTTTGACGATACGGTCCCAACAAAACTAGTTTCGTCAAATTCTGAGATCATCTGAAAAATGGCCATTTTCTGGTCGATCCAATTTAACTTTAATTGACCAAACACATTTTCCTCCGCCACGCTCACATATTAACTTCAAAAATTATGGAATTTGAAACCTAACAATAATTTGGCATCCCAGATCCAACAAAAGTGATTTCGTCGAATTCCGAGGTCATTTGCAAAGTGTCTATTTTCAAGGGCTATATATACTCTATAGCGACCTTTCTGAAAATTCATTTGGCCATAACTTTTGATTCCCGCTATGAAACTTCGATTTTTCGGATTCGTTTGAAAGATATTCATAAACAGATTTAAATTTTTTTGGTTTCACTAAAATCCATTTAATTTTTGCACCCGGTACAGTTAGTCAAAGTTTGAATTCAAATTTTCAAACTGCTGCACCTTTTCTAACTCATTATTTTATTGAAATATTCTATTTCAATTGCCTTAATCTCTTTGAAATAACCAATTTAAAAATTTTAAATTGGCTCTTACTTTCCGGGTTGTTACAATCTCCCCCATTTAAAACTTTTCGTCCCCGAAAAGGAAACAACAGTACAGTAGGGAAAAAACGGAAAATGTGAAGTATTGTAAATGTACCTTGCACCAGGATTAGTCAGAGATGTCCACTCTGCATTTTGGGTAGGCTTGCTTAATGCTCTCCTCTGTCTCCCAAGTACGGTCTCTAGGATCACTACTCCATTGTACTTTAACTAAGTGAACCTTCTTGTTCCTCAGCTCTTTAGTTTCTTTGCCAATGATCTTCATCGGCTCTCTTCTGACTGCCAATTTTGGAGTAATATCCAAATCCCATTGTGCTACTTCTTCCACAATAGAGTCCAGATCATGTACATGCTTTCTGAGTTGAGAGACGTGGAACACATCATGTACTCCATGCAACCAATCAGGTAATTGAACTCTATAAGCAAGAGTTCCAATCCGTTCAAGAATAGGAAAGGGACCAATAAATCTCGGTGCTAACTTCCCAGTTTTGCCAAATCTGATTACCCCCCTCATCGGAGAAACTCGTAAGTAAACATAATTGCCAACAGCAAATGGCAAATCTCTTCTTCTAGAATCCGCATAAGTTTTCTATCGTCTTTGAGCGGTTTGTAATCGTTTCTTGATGAGATCGACTTTGTCCGAAGCATCACGAATCATATCGGGTCCCAATACAAGTCTATTCCCAGTTTCAACCCAACAGGCGGGAGATCTGCAAGGTCTACCGTACAACATTTCAAATGGTGACATTCCCAAGCTCGCTTGAAAGCTGTTGTTGTATGAGAACTCAGCCAAATGCAAATGGTCTTCCCATGATCCACCATAATCAATAATACATGCCCACAATAAATCTTCTAGAATACGGTTCACCCTCTAAGTTTGGCCGTCTGTCTGAGGGTGGTAAGCGTTACTTTGATTCAATTTCTCTTTGCGGAGGTAAGTTTTCGACTTCTTCAAACACATCCACATAGCTTTTAACAATTGGAATCTTTTCTAATGAAGTGGGAATAACTTCTAAAGCAGACTAAAATTCTTTCCTATCTGGATTTGAGCCGTGACATGGTATATATATTCCCGAGCTTCGTTTTAATTTTTACTATTCTTTCCGCACAATTTACTTCGGCCTCGTACTTTGTTAACCAGTCCAATCCAAGTATGATATCAAATTCAGAAAGGTTCATGATGGTCAATTTAAAAGGAAACCGATAACAAGAATATGAGGAGGGCACATTACAATATGAACTGAGAACAATAGAGCCTCCTATCGAATTATGAATTCTTACTGATTCTTTAAGCTTTCTTATATTTAACTTTAACTTTTTAACAGTGTCACTTGCAATAAAACTTTGTGATGCACTAGTGTCAAAAAGTACAGAAATAGGAATATTTTTAATAGTAAGGGTACCTCCCAAAACATCGGCTTTACCTGCTCCAGGAGTAGAAGCTGGCGGGTCTCCCCCGTCATAAACATGAGCAACCACTGCTTTCTTCATCAATGGACAATCTCTAATAAGATACCCAGTCTATTTGCAGTTAAAGCATGATCTAGAACCCTGAGGTTTCTGACTGGAGCTTTCTGGGTTTGTCTTCAGCCTCTTTGGAGCGGTGCACACATTAGAATAATGTCCCTTCTTACTGCAATTGTAACAGCTTCCCTTGGGTGGCTTACTAGCTTGCTGATTAGCGGCTACTGCATTGCTAGACTCAGGCTGATCCCCAGAAGCTTTGCGCTTGTTTCCCCCTTGATTCTTAGTGCGGTCTAGAATGAGGTTCCTCTCATCCAAGTCTTCATAGTTACAGGCCATTTCTACCAGTTCTGAAAATGGAAGTTTGATGTTGCTCATGGCTCTGTCCTGATACTTGCGCTGTAGCCCATGTATGAACCTTTTGTTCTTTGCCTTTGAAGTCAAGATAAGCTCTGGTGCATAACATGATAGCTGCGTGAACTTATTAAGATAGTCCTGAATAGAGCTGTCTCCCTGCTGGAGATTAGCAAACTCATCACGCATACGCTCCAATGCCTGCTCGAGGAAGAACTTCCCCTTAAATAATGTCTTTAACTCATCCCAAATCCGCACTATATATTCCTCATCCTCAACTGTGATGGCATCCCACCATAATTCGGCCTCTTCCTGTAAAAGCCAAGCGCCCATAAATGCCTTATCGTGGGTTCCAAGTCTCATGCCACCTAGGATCTTTTCACATGTTTTCAACCATGCTAAGGCCTCTGTCACTGTGCCAGTGCCTGAAAAGGTTTTGCCCCCTAGGTTCTTGTATCTCTTCGCCACTCGGTCCAGTTCGAATGCCTGAGGAGATGGTGGCTGTATCAAAGGTCCTTCTGCAACAGGGATATTCCCATGTCCTCCACCTCAGCCTGCTCGGCCTCCTCTAGTTGCAGCTGCTCATGTAGCCATCTAGTCAAGTTTTGTACAAGCAAGAAAAGAGTCAAGCTCACAGAAATGATAACTTTAAGATATGGTAAAAGCAGGAGAACATAAGGAAAGATAATGATGTACTGATCAATTAGTTTTACTGTTCAGCTTAGCTCATTCTAGGACATTACTAATCCTATATCTAATGAGCTACTTGCCTTAGAACACTACCGATTCTATTCTGACGAGGTGTTTAATGTGTTAAATTCCAGAACTAAGATTAACCAAGGCTCTGATATCAACTGTGACGATCTCAAAACTCCGTACGACGGTGTTAAGGATAATCATTGGAATATAACACATTAATCATCATTAGCAGAGTACAGATAATAGCATGAACATAAAATAGAATAATTTACACAAATATGACAGCGGAATCATAACGTGTAATAACATCAGAGTAGCACAGTGCAGGATACACTTAGTGCATAAAAGTAAGGATTAGTCTACATCGCCATAAGCGATACATATACATACAGTGAGACATAATAGAGATATCAGTCTACATCGCCATAAGCGGTACATATACATAAGATAATACATGCTAGAAGTAAATCAGTCTACATCGCCATAAACGGGATCATATACATAAGATAACAATGGTGGAATGTCAATAGACAAAATACAAGGAAATCCAGTCTCCGCCATCAAGCCAAAAGCGCACTCCGTGCTGCAGTGCTAAAGCCAAAATATCACCTGTCATCTGTCAACTAGGCCACCCGTGTGAAAATAAGGGCACCCGAGTTTGCAAAGTGAAACAAACTACGAGTCAGTCGTGGGACTGGTATGAGAAATCTACTTAACTTCTTAAACAACAATAACAAGGCAAATCATAGGACCACGCCACTTTCGCGGAACGAGTTTACTCCAGTGATTGCCAATACATTAAAACAAAGTAAATTCTTTAAATAATGCAATGCTTTTAAAAAGAATGAGGCCGTTATAAGACTCAAGTACCATCACACAATGCAACGCAAACCGGAGGATAGAGCTTTACCTTATAATGGCCAAAATATGCTTAATGCGTGTAAAGCAAAATCACTTGATATTATTACTAGTGCATATATGTTTCAAAAGCAAACTCAATCATAAATATCATTCATAGACGACATGAGCGTCCCATGCCACTATGTCGCCATATATAAGTTACAAATCAAATCCGCAATTTCGTATTGGAAATTGGATTCCATCATGAGTCGAGGCAAGGGACAAGCTCCTCGTCGATCCGAGACACTCTAGCAAATGTCTCAGGACCACACACATCGATCCTTGGATGCTTCAGGGCCGGTCCTCTCTTACTTTTGAGGATTAGTATTCCTGAACACACGTTTCCTGGTCCTTTCAGACCTATAATCGGGGCGCCTCGCATTCCAACAACCACAAAGGTGAAAATAATATAAATGTCAGGGCTGGTAAGTCACTGACACCGCCATAGCTAGAAAGAAACGTCGTGCTCTCCCTGCAGTCCTTATCCCGTTTTTGACTCATACCGAGGTGTGAGGCTCGCGAATCCACGCTATACACAAAGCTTTGCCACATAGGCCGTGCTTTGATC
This sequence comes from Allium sativum, assembly GCA_030737875.1. NCBI lineage: Eukaryota > Viridiplantae > Streptophyta > Magnoliopsida > Asparagales > Amaryllidaceae > Allium > Allium sativum. Next base: position 653,643,168 of record CM060919.1, on the reverse strand, counting down.
ATCAACCACAAGACTTTGCTTTTCAACAGAAGCCTTGATCATCTGCCACTTAAGCATGCCACATAGGCAGTTCACTCCATGCGACTGATTTCCATCGATATATAACCTATGAGCTTGTACGTCTCAGAGAAGGGCATTAAGCAAGAGAATAAATTCTCCGCAACCAAACAGATATATGTTTAACAAAGATCAATCAACACAGAATAAAATCCAATATCAGACACACAGTCCATTTACACGTCTGTTCTGGGTCTAAATGAAACCGGAGGCACCTTTCCTCGCATATCCGTACAATCAACAAGTACGTCCAGATGGCTACTGCTTCAGCCCCTTCAAGGTAGCAACTCAAATCAAGAGCCTCAGTAGAGCCCATCCATCCGATGTGAAGATCGTCGGTCTTGAACCGTCTTCATATCTTCGACTTCGAATCGATAATCAATTATTTGAAATGAGAATTAACTTGGCCTTTTCAATTAATTCACGTATATTAGAATTCAAATCAATTCTTTCCATGGTTTAAATTATTCGACATTCACATTTTAGTATAATTTTCATGTCAAACACATTCAACCATCAAATATCAAGCAAACCAAGTAAAATTGGTTTATTTTCATTTCATATCGCTTATAATATTTTATAACGATTTTTCGCCATTTTTATTTATTTAAAAATGGCCTTATTTAATTAAACGATGTTTCATGTCGTGTCGTGGCACTGATGCTGTTTTTCTCCAAATTAGTTTTACACATATCTGGAAATCTAACCATTGGATCTTAACAAAGTTTATATCGTTGGAAAGATCTCTCAAAAGCGAACCCAACGGTTCCAGTTTCGCCAAAATCCGATGGTCGGATCCTTCGGTATAATCGTTTAAAATTACCATTTCAAAACGCGAACTTCACAGCCTCGATTCGTTTTAATTTTTATATATATAATTCATTTGGCGATTTCTATATCGTTTTCACTTCAAATATTTCACTAACGCCTTTAAGTTTTGGAAAATTTCGCCATAACCTCCTTTGTACGGGAAGGGTCGGGAAAATCCCCAAACAGCCACACGGGCGTATCATCTCAAAAAGAAAAAGAAAAAGCCAAGCGGCCAGCCAGCCGGCTCATAAAATCATCACCCAAGAAAAACAATAAATGTGTACCTACTTGTCGGGCATACAATTTTATTCCTCTTCTCTAGCCTCTTTGCTATAACCTGTTCAATAGATATGCATGTACATGTGTGCAATTCTAATCACTTTTCAATTTACAATTCAGTTTCATATTTGATTCGATTTGGTTTAACGTTACCATTCATCCCAATGTTGCATACATAAACTGAAAATCACATTATTAGCTAACTAATGAATATTTCCAACTCATGAATATTTATTTGAACAAGTGGTTATTTTAACACTTCACATTTCATATAAAAAATGATATTTTTAGCGAACTAAAATATATTTCAACACATGAATATTTTATTTAGTTCCTATACATGTTAAAAATAATATTCATAGCAAAAAAATATTTATTTCAACACTTGTATATTTTTAGTAAGTCATATACATGATAAAAGTGATATTTTATTTATTCAACACATGAATGTTTTTAGCACTTCATATTCTCAATAAAAATGTAAATTTTATTGTTCAATCGTTTTATTCAACACATGAACCTTTTTCAACACATGAATAACTCAACACATGAATATTTCCACACATGGATATTTTATATAGTTCGTACATATAATAAAGATGTGATTTTTATTGTCAAAACAATTTATTTAAAACATGAATATTTTACATACTTCATATATATAATAAAAAATGTGATTTTTATTGTCAAAACAATTTATTTATTCAACACATGACTTTTATTCAACACATGAACTTTTTATTCAACACATGAATTTCTCAACACATGAGCGTTATTTATTTCATAATTATGTTAAAGATGTTATTTTTATCGTTTAAAGAATATATTCTATACATGAATATATTTTTCAACACATGAATATGGTTTCAACACATGAATTTGGTTTCAACACAGGAATAAGGTTTCAACACATGAAAATAATTTCAACATATGAAAGTAATTCTAACACATGAATATTATTGAAAATTTCAGCAGCATAACGGCAGGGTAGTTAAACCGGCACCATCCCGAAGACGGCTCCTCGCTCTACCTTAAAACCTTGTGGTTTTTGACAATGGGGATTTCATGCATCTAGTTCGCACGTAGGCGGCATGTTTTATTTCTTTTATTTCCACAAACTAATCCTATATGGTTTCAACCAAAATAATTCTCAACCACAAACGGGTATTTTTCAACCACTTTCAAATAATCACAACCGCAAACAATCCTAGTCAACCATTCGCTATCAACCAAATTTTCACATCAATCACAACCAATAAATATCGTCCATGGTTTGTGGACGAGGGGCATATTATATATATATATATATGTATATAAGTATATTTCACTTCTATTTCAACACTTTTCAATGCATATATGTTTCATACACGCTTATATAATGTATACATCGCTCATACAACTTATACAACACATGTAAATGAGGTATACAATGCGTATATAATTTATACTCCGCTTATATAAATTATATAACACGCTTTCATTCACGTTTTGAATATAGAGTTCTCACATTGGTTTGTCGCTTTTCTAAAAATCCTAGCAAGCTCAGAAAAATCCCCGGACACTTCTAGATTGTAGAGAGCGTCCTTGTGGTCACGATGTTTCATGTTCAATTGAATTTCGTTAATACACGATAAAGATACGATTTTACAAAGTTTGCAACACTTAAAAGTGTAATTTTCAATTTTGAAAATCAAAGCCATATACCTACTTTGAACCTTCGAAACTAGGTTTCGAGTTTGCGGCAAATCCATGAAGAATCGCTTCGATCAGGTAGTGCGACGTGACGGAGGGAAGAGAGGCGCTCCTGGGGGTGGCGGCGCTGGCGACTCGGTGGTCGCGATTGGGCAGGGCGGCGGCGGGAAGTTGAAGACTTTGGAGGCGAGGTTCTTCGCGATGGAGCGACGATGGGGAGTGAGGGCGGTATTGATTTGATGAGGAGGAAGAGGGCTTTGAAGATCGGGTGGTGGCGGAGGCGTCAGGTGGCTGCGGCGGTCGGAAAATGGTCGAGAAGGTGGGAAAATCATTTCCGTCAAGAGCGAGAGAGGCCGGGGGGGTTTAAAAGTAAACGGTGAAGTGGCTGATTCCTATTGGCCCGAGGGTTATATAATTTATTTGAATTCAAAAATACCAGTTTTTCCATACTAACTCCAATCCAAACCCAATGACTGTCGCCCCTAGCTAAATATCCCCATCCCGGACACAATGGGATATGTTTCATAGGCCAATTCGATTTTTACAGTCAGTTATTCTTCAAATTAAAGTATGAAACATTCAATATTTGATTTGAACGTGCATTTCAATTTGCCGGGGCCACATGCTGATTCTAAAAATTCCCTAAAAATAAATCTATCTATGTTTTGATGATACTGTCCCAATAAAACAAGTTTCGTCGAATTCTGAGACCGTTTGAAAAATGGCCATTTTCTGGTCGATCCAATTTAACTATATATACTCTATAGCGATCTTTCTGAAAATTCATTTGGCCATAACTTTTGATTCCCGCTATGAAACTTCGATTTTTCGGATTCATTAGAAAGATATTCATAAACAGATTTAAAAATTTTTGGTTTCACTAAAATCCGTTTTATTTTGCACCTGGTACAGTCAGTCAAAGTTTGAATTCAAATTTTCAAACTGCCGCACCATTTCTAACTCATTATTTTATTGAAATATTCTATTTCAATTTCCTTAATCTCTTTAAAATAACCAATTTAAAAATTATAAATTGGCTCGTATTTTCTGGGTTGTTGAAATTAGTTTCTCTTCCTTCTAGAGGTGAGTATCACACTTACGAGACTCAAGAACCAACAGTTACCTTGGGATAAAGGCTTCCTAAGTGCAACACTAGTTAGCATGTTAAACGGCTTACGGAAAGGTATTTCGGTAATTAGACTTGTGCATGAAGCTTTGCCATACGGAATATTAAGGAAATTAGCAGCATAAGAGATAAGGAAATTCATGACATTAATCTCAAATATCAATTCTTTCTTTATTTATCTCTTTGTTGAGTACATAAAAGTTTCTACGTAAAATGCCTAAATCGATTTAGAAATTAGGGTTTACTCTAGAGGAAAAGATTACAAGATTTGAGAATGAGAAAAGTCCCACCAAAATGAGACCCCTGGGGTCTTATTTATAGAAAAATTGGGCCCCCTTTTGGCATCAATTCAGCAGAAGCCTGTTCGTAGTGATTTCGGCTTCGGTAAGCCCCTTCAGAGTCGGTGTCAGCCGCGTCAATGGCTTTTGTTGCTGGATTTTATGTTTCAGTCTCTCATAAATGTTGTTATCCACTACACTTGCTCATGAAGTTGATTTCGCCTCTTGAAAGTGTATCGATACCAAGCAAATTGGTATAGATAGCTTATTTTGATTGCTTTCGGTAGTAAGCCTTGATTTTGATAGCAAACCTTGAGCTTTGTCTTGCTTTGATGACACTTGGGTATAGCCTTTGCCTTATCATTCTCCTTTATCCTGGTATCAACAATAAGCATGTTAGTGTGGATAACCTATCTCCTTATGATCTTTTGCTTGCTCCAGCCTCTTTGGACCTGGTATCGGCTTTGCGATAGCAAGGTTTCGGGGTTCCCTCTAATGATTTTTAACTATTTCCTAGTATCAGTATCGATACTAAGTGAATAAGTATTGATAGCTCCGTTGGTTCCGTCTTAGCTTGGTTTCGTATCTTGGTATCGAAAAGTGTGCCTCTGGATCCAACACAAAATTGAGCGCCTTTAGTGGCGGTATCGATACCACTCTTGGTTGCCCATTGCTTTTAGGTTGATTTTTTTCGGTGTCGAAATTGCTTTGCCATTGTCTTCTGGTATTGGTACCAAGATTTCTTGCTTATGTTCGTACTGACAACACGTCTTTTAAATTATATCCCTTCCTACTTTCGGCATCGGCTGCTTTGGTAGTTTGGTGTTGATCATGTGCTTCCGAACCACTCTCTTTATGTTGGTTGCGCTCCAATACCCCTTCACCATACTCTAGTTTCGATGTTGAAATTTGGTAGTAACACTTGCCTCCACCAATGAAGGGGTATTTTCGACTTTTCAAGTCAAAACATCATGACTTTCTTATTGTGTTGTCCCGAAAATACAGGACTTCCCGCCTTTTGACCTTCCGAAATCGATCTGGTTCGTTGATCCATGCTCACCTGTATGGTCAGGATTAGGGAATCTTTTAGTGTAGGTATACTTCTTTTTCTTCTTTATTTCTCCATCGGCGAAGAATCAACTCAAGCAAAATTACTGTTTTTTAAGATTTCTCAAAGTTTTTAGAGTTACAAATTTGGCATCTTTTTGTAAGCACCTAAATCAATTCAAATTAGACTTCGAAAATTATTTTCCTTACTTGATTATTAAATTGTTTGGGTTTTGCAAATCTTGATTTTCGTCAAAGAAAGAGTTCAAATGAAAGGAGTGACTTAAACAATCATCATTTACAGATGGCATGGATTATTTATTTTCCCCAACATATCTTCAGGGTCTAAAATACAAAAAATAGCTTATAAAGGATTTAACCTTTATTGTAAAGGCAATGTTCTTCTCTCTGTACTGATGGACTCAATATCAACTTGTTGTTAATTTATTTTAATTTTGGTTTAACCGACACCGACTCCTATGCTTTATTTTGCTTTTGGTATCAGCATAATTCAACACTCCGAAATAATTTGATTTAGATCTCATTGGCACTTGATTTTAAGTTTTCTAGCATCAGCTAAGCTTTTCGTATCGATACAAAAATGTTCGGTTTTGGTTAGATCGATACCAAGAATTTTAGTTTCTTTGGTTTTGTTTTCCCCGGCACCAAAATCTTTTGTCACTTTGGTTTTGGTGTCGGGGTAGTTAGTATGAACGACACCAAATTCTTAATTGTTTTCAGGCATATGCAAGGTGCATGACCAAGTGTGAACTTCATCAAGAACTTAATCATAATGAATCATGTTGTGTTCTAATTTTTATATGCATGTTGGATAACTAATATTTACGAGTTTGCACAATGGTTTTGAACTTATAAACAGATGCTTATGTTGGATTATTGTGCTAATGCGTGTTTTAGAATAATATCACCTAGCAGCACCATGTCTGGGGAACAAAATGTTGGTAAATCAAAGTCAAGTAGCTCTGCTACACCTCGTCCTAAGAAGGTAGATGTTCCTCAACATTCTCTCATCAAAACCTAAGACGAATTGGATACCATTCTTAGGAGCTTTAATATAGCTGGGGTTGATGCCATTCCCCCCTCAGGTCAAGATACCATTTGGAATCCGCCAAGGGGATTCTTTGCATACACGGCCATTCATATTTGGCATGGAGGTTTCTTTCCTTTCTCATATTTTATTTCTGAATTCTTGCATCACTCTGGAATTGCTCCTATTCAGCTTTCCCCAAACACATACACTCTCCTCCTATGTCTCAAGATCCTCGCCCTTGAGTCGCGTCAATCTTCCCTTAGCGTCAACCTTCTTCATTATATGCTTCGCTTATCCAAAAGACAGGATTCGTTTTTCTCCGTTCGAATCCTATAAAAAAGTTGATTGGTGATAGCATTAATAAGTCCACAGATTGGGCAAACCAATTTTTCTATATTAGGTGTCCTCTTGGTATTTCTGGAAATCTTGTCATCCCTGGTGAGCCCTTCTTCAATTTTTGTGATGGCTATGTCATTTCTGTGCTCCATCTGACATTCTTTTTTTTTCAGCCCGAACTCCTAAGAAAAAAAGTTTATGTGATGGGGAAGCTCGAGCTAGTGAATCTATTTATAAAACATATGAGAAGCTGGGAAGGCAGGAAAGTTTGCTAACTTTAAATTATCTTCGCAAGCATGCCCTTCTTCCTTCTACGCAAAAGATTTTGGGAGAACCACTCTTTCACTTTCCTGACTCTGATCACTTGCCCTTAGGTTCTGATTCATTTGCTTCTTCGACCCCCATGTTTCAAGGTATTTTGTATAATCCCATCTTTCTTGAATAATTCCAAATTCTCATTTCATATTCTAGTTTTCTACATTCTTGTTTCCATAGCATTATTACTTTTCTTGTTTCCATAACATTATTACCTTGTTCAGCTACTCAAGATGGGGATGAGTCAGCTACTCTGGCTGCCCTAGCCCAATCAAGGAATTTAGCTGCAAAGAGACTTTTTTCGACCGTTGAGGACATGCGTTCAAAAAGGCGTAAGGGTGAAACTTCTGCCCCTCCTTCCCTTAAATGTTAAGCGGCCAACTTTTTGTCCTATTGGTTCTTCAGTCGTTCTCACTTCTAATGTTGATTCCTCTCAAATAGAGACCACATGAAGTGGTTTCGTTGCTGGTTTCTTGACGTCTGATCCTCAGGAAGCCTTGAATTTGAGGGATCATGGGTTTACTTCATTCCCATATCCCCATCATGATGATCCCCTCTGGTCTTCTTTATTATCCTCTGATTTTTATAAAATTGTAAAGTCTGCTCTCTCCTTTAATGATATTTCCAACATGCCACTTCCCTCTTCTTCTTTAGACTTGATGAGTTTTCACCATTATCCTATCAAGCAACAACTCTTGGTACATTTCCATTCTTTCCGACTCTTCTTCACCTTTTATTTTTACATAGAAATTAATATGGATTTCCTCTTTTCAGATATCCAAGGGATGATTCTCTCTTCGAAAGGTAATCTCTTAATCATCTTCTAATGCGCCTAGACTTAAGGACGAGAAGGCTGATTTGGAGTCCAAAGTCAATGCTTTAACCATGTTAAGGGAGAAAGGTGATGAACAATATGCAAGGCTGAAAACATCTCTTGTTAGGACGGAGTTAGAATTCGAGAAGGAGAAAGGCGCCAAGAACCTTTTGTTTGATAAAGTTTCAACTCTTGAAAATAAACGAGTGAGTATGGTAGCTGAACATGCTGACAAATTGAAAGTAAAGGATGATGCACTTTATAATACAAGATGGGTGGTTTATGAAGCCAAAATAAGGATCTCTTTTTTTTTTGAAAACACATCACTCGGATGTAGTAATGGAATATTATGAAGATGCTCTTTTATCACCATACTTCGACAACTTCTGAAAGTTTCCTAGAATGGAATTTCCTTCTGTCCACCCTTCTACTCGGAGCCAAGTCATGGAAAGGATATAACTGATCAAACAGGGAACCATAGTCCCTAAGAGAGAAAAAACGAAACTTGAGGGCCTTCTGTTTATCGAGGATTTTCCCGATGATTCCGATCCTCATGAAGAAGAGGAAGAGGATGTTGCTGCTAATGGAGATAATAAAGATGATGATGACAATGGTAATGACTTTGGTTCTGGAGACGAAGGTCGTCATGAAAACTTTGGTAAGGATGATAGAAACCCTTACTTGGCTACAGGTGGGACTCATGGTTTTAGGCAAGAAAATCCTTACACTTCAAGTGCTCCTGCTACCAAAGATTTGATTAATTCCACACCCGAGGAAACTTACTCCTTCGGGCATAAGGAAGGAGCATGTCTTATTCAGTCTGATACCCTTGTTTCTCTGGTATGGCTCCCAATCTTAAAGAGCTTTCTTCCCTCTTGAATCTGTAGTAATTGGTTTCCTTCGTCTTGGAGCTTTCTGGAATTTGTTAAACTTGATGCTATGAATGTGCGCTTCTGGTGATAACTTTTTTTTTATCTATAATCACTGATTTTCCTTTCACATTATAACAAAACCCAGTTTTTACAATGATGTTTCAAAGGATGATTTGCATTCATTGTCTAGGTTGAGGAGGGAGTTTTCAACAGAACCATCATATAAGTCTATCAGGGATCACCTTCTAAAAGATCTTAGGCATATTTACATGAAATACCCTCAACTTCCTCTTAACTTTCTGGGCGACGATCGAGTAGGGATCTTAAAGAAACTTAAAGCCCATCATGTAGAATTAATATGTAATATAAATAGTAAGTGTGTTGATGAGTAAAATCGAACTTTACGATCTTTGTAATTTAAATTTGTTTGGGATGGATTCAAAATCTATGTAACTGATCTTCTAGAATGATGGGGAAGCATGGATTATTAGTATCATTCCTTTTGAAAGTCGAACTTATGAGTAATGGTATGTTTTGTTTGTAAAATAGGGATTCCAAACCAAGGACTCCCCCTCTTCTATCGGGGAGGAAACATCATAGGTTATAGATCAGAAAGGAGCTTCTAAAGATGTTTCTGCTAACACTTGAGATAGAACTACCTTACTTCAGAAATTGGCTATGAAGCATTTGAATGAGCTAGTGTCCATCCTGGAGGGTCAACTGACAGAAAAGGATAAAACTATTATTGGGTTAAAGAGAGAGATAAAAACAAATCCCTCCATTGATTTTGATGAAGATATAGTTGGATTACATAGCAAATTGTTGATTTATAAATCGGGGGAGACAACGCGCTAGCGAGCTGTAAAACTTGGGAATTTACTTTTAGGTGTACTGCCAATATTTCCGTATTTTAGATACCCCAAGTTACAACTAAAGCTAAGGCACCTGGGTTTGAAAGGTGTTAGCATGCGAGGAACCACCCTCACGGCTTAGATGATTTAGTTGTCAGAAGGTACGATCGGAAGGTCAAGGCCGACATAAAGAGCATTTACGATAAAGAATTCAATGGGGACACGTTTCAGCGTATTAACTGTTATGTTTCCAAAATTATGCACTTACGAAAGGAAAGACATGCTTTACGAAAAAACATTTTTGATTTGGAGAAAGAGAATAAGACTCTTCAAGTCAGGAGTAGAGCCCATATAGGGCTCTGAAACTTCAGATTAAACCCCCAGACAACCCTGACGATATCATAGAAAAGAGGCTAAAGATCGATGAGTTCTTGTGTTTTGCGCTTCATCACGCTATCATTCCTCCTTTACCCGACGATAAGGAGGCGTAAAATATTTGATGTGTTTGTAACACTAATGTTTAACTTTCATGTTTGGATAGTTAATGAAATAAATTTGTAAATGAATTTGTTAATTGTGTGTATATCACCTGATGTGTGATCTTTGTTTGCACTTCTCATAGCTAATAGCAATTTGTGTGTTTGAGTTTAAGAAATCACTATGAGAAAGATGGAAGATCATGATCTTCGTTTAAGGCTTTTTGTAACACACTGTATTTCAACTACAATAAAGAGGATAAATTAAAGAATAATTAATTTAATATTAAGAATTAAGGGAAACAGACTGTGTCATTGTGTCCGCCTCGAAATTCTAATCAAGATAGACATGTGGTTTGTGTAAAACGGATAACATAGAAGAAGTTATGAACGATAGAAGTTTGACGATTAAAACAGGGATAACTGGCGCACTTGACAAGTGTGCCAAGGCATTTTTACACTGGCGCACCTGCAAAGTGCGCCCATAGTAGTTTTTGGGCTTTCGGACCCAAGTGGGGGTCGACCCACAACCCGGTTCGCCCAGGGCTGAGGTGGCATTCGAATTCTAGAGGCCGGCAACAATAAATATACTCTCATATCTCTTGTTTTCTCATACTAAAATAAATGGAGGCCAAATGCCGTCAGTGCCTAAACTGAATCTAATCCTTTCTTCTTCTACAAATCAAGTTTAAAGATTCAAGTATTTCAAGAATAGAACTGAGATTCAATGCCAACAATTTCTTTTCTATCTTCTAAAATCCAAACACTGTGAGTTAGTTACATTTAGATTTAAATGATTAAAAGTAAACGTGATATGACTGTGATTTGGATATATGCCCGTGATTGAATCATATTGGATCTATCACAATTTGTGAATCTATAATATTCTATGACTTAGATCTAAATCTTTATCATATCAGATCTATTAGGACTTTTGAATCTATGACATTCTTGCGTCTTAAATATTATCATGCTAGGTCTACTTTTATAGATTTAATTCGCTTGTGGTTAATTTATCATGTCACAATTGTGGATCTTAAATATTATCATGCTAGATCTACCTTTATAGATCTAATTCGCTCGTGGTTAATTTATCATGTCACAATTGTGGATCTTAAATATTATCATGCTTGATCTACCGTTATAGATCTAATTAACTTGTGGTTAATTTCTCATGTCATAATTGTGGATCTTAAATATTATCATGTTTGATCTACCTTTATAGATCTAATTCGCTTATGGTTAATTTATCATGTCACAATTGTGGATCTTAAATATTATCATGCTAGATCAACCTTTATAGATCTAATACACTTGTGGTTAATTTGTCATGTCACAGTTGTGGATCTTAAATATTATCATGCTAGATATACCTTTATAGATCTAATTCGATTGTGGTTAATTTGTCATGTCACAATTGTGGATCTTAAATATTATCATGCTAGATCTACCTTAATAGATCTAATTCGCTTGTGGTTAATTTGTCATGTCACAATTGTGAATCTTAAATATTATCATGCTAGATCTACCTTTATAGATCTAATTCGCTTGTGGTTAATTTGTCATGTCACAATTGCGGATCTTAAATATTATCATGCTAGATCTACTTTATAGATCCAATTTGCTTGTGGTTAATTTATCATGTCACATCTACTTATAGATCTAATTATTGTTAGATCATTTGGTATTTATCATGTTGTGGCTAATTTAGATTTGTCATTAATTGGACATATGAATCCTTATTTATTCATTCCTATTGTGACATCCTTAGTATGTTAGATCTAGTTTTATTATCACATGCTCAATAGATCTATTTTTATATGTCTACCTTATCACTATGCCAATTTCATGTTTATGTCCCTTTAGTTAAAATAATCACTATTGTCATCTTTTTCTTTTATTGTTTATGGCTAGGCTACTTTCTAGCCTAGACATGATGCCAAATATATGCGAATGCATTAGTTAGGGAACGGGGGAAACATTAGAATTGGCATAACTTGACCGACGAATATGAATTTGGACATATAATCCATTATGAATATAATTGGGTAAATGGGTATGAGCACCTATAAAGAGATAGATATAATTAATTGGTTAATAATTAAAATGCCTAGGATTACAGCAATTAGAAAACTGTAACTGCACTTATGACACGAGGTTAGATTGCATTTGTGGTGGAAGTCTGCCCGTACCCGACTGGTATATCCAGCAACCACAAATGTTTAATCTAATGTGAGGGGTCTAAGTGCACAAATACGATATGGGCTAAGACACGAGGTTAGGCCCAACTTGTGGAAGAAGTCTACCCGGACCCTACCGGCATATCCAACATCCATAAGTTGTAGGCCTAATATGGGAGGTCTAGACCATTATAACCATAAATGGACATGGTAACGAATTGGAATACTTAACCTAGTTAAATCCATAGGGATTGTATGAACATGTTAACTTGAATAGGGGTCAAGTAAACTTGCTTGGATCAATAAGGGTTAAGTAAATCTTGTGGTAGTGGGGAAGTATTTACATATATATGCTCGACAGCTTAACATGTTTTACATGTTGGACTGTTAGGCATAACCAATTGAAATCCTAGTAGTGGGGATGCAAGCCTAGGGGGAGCTTGTATCATCTTGTGTGTGGAACTCGTTTTAGTCAATAACCCGAAGTAGGTATCAAAATGTACTCCGAACTAGGTCGGAGAATGGCATGCTTACTAGACTGATTGTAAGAGATCCAAACGTGGAGGACGGTGTGGGCGTCGCAAACCGACTGGGCCATTTGCGTCCATGAGCCGGGCAGAGGGGGATAAGACAACCGTGACACCTGTAGATATGGGGCTGTGCATATCAGCGAAGGGTTGCCACTTTAGGACGTGCTATATCCTACAGTGGGGCTGACATAGAGTATCTACGCGAATTAGGGAGTCAACCGATTAGGGTAGTAGTTAGGGTACATTTGGACGTATGCCTAAGTCTACCACCTTATAGTGGAAGGGATCATCTCATTCAGGATATACTAGTAGTAGTGTAGAGAAATCATTAGAACCGTATACACCCTCTCCTGTTTATCTTGTCATACCTACCTTTTTTGTTGTTATCTCTCTTATCCACTTTATATGCCTGTCATGCTACTTTTATTTATTTACTTGCTAAAAGTAACTGCACTCGCTAAACTTTATGTCTGACCCTTTTTGTTTCCTCTTCTTTCCTCCGTTTCCCCCTAGGTTCTCAGGGTGGGAATACTCAAGCTTAATCCGGACCCAGTTATCATCTTGCTAAGAGTTGCTTTCGAAGTATGGCTCAAGTTCTTATCTCCACTATGGCTTTGTCTCTTTTTGGGGAATTATGCTTTTTAAGTATTTATGTACTCTTATGGTACAAGACAGAAGTTATATTATTGTAATGGGTTTTCTTTAGTTTCTGACTTATGGTATTTTGGACCATGATGTTATGGTTTATGTTTGAAATAAAATTTTAAATTCTGCTGTTGCTTTTATATCTATCTTGTAATATTTCTGTTTCTGTTTACCTTTAACGCTTCAAGAAACTTAATGCATTCCCTTAGTGAGTGACATTAACGGACGTGGGGTGTCACACTTGGTATCAGAGTTGAAGGTTACCAGATTAGATAAAAGTTTTTGAAAACTATTTTCAAAAAGGTTTTAAAAGAAAGCATTTTCAAAAGAAAAGTGTATTTTGAAAAATATATTCCCCAAAGCCATATGTAATATCTCTCGATTCTCCACTTGATTCCTTTTTCTTTTTGTCTGGGGAACCAATCCTTCCCAAAAGGTGTCCCCATTGCATCATGGTTCCATAGGCATGTTAAGACTACGACACATGCCGAAGGGCAGTGAAGTGCCTAGCCTCCATTTGTAGCCGCAGTAGTTTCACCTGCGGATAACTTTCTCGAGCTTTGTAAGAATTTCCATGCGATGGAGGTAGCTATCGAGAGACTACAAAAGGACGGTAAAAAAAGGAGAATAAGGAAGTTAAGACTGAGGAAACAACACAAAATTAGAAGGTATGACCCAAGAAAGGACAACAACAACAACAGAAGAAGGGCGAAAAGAATGACAAGGCTAAGGATAAGAAGAAGTGCCATAGTTGCGGACGAGAGGGTCACTTGGTGAAAGATTGTAAAAAAAGAAAGAATAATTGCTTCAATTATGGGGAGGTAGGACACTTTTCTAGGGAATGCCCGAAGAAACAGGGACAAGGTCAAAGGGCAGGAGATTCTGGAGGACAAGTGCATGCTCTTGCGATCAGTGCTCCAGATAGAGGTAGGAAAGTTTCCATGGAAAGTTTGATTTCTCTTTCCAGTCACCCTATTAGAACTCTTTTTGGCTCCAGTGCTTCACATTCATTTATTTCTAGTTCTATGGTTGAATCTCTGCACTTAAATGCAAGTATGGTAGTGGATCCCGTAGTTGTTTTAAACCCTATTGGTAGATCGTCTCATTTGTCCATGATTTGTTGGGGTTTGAAAATATCTATCTTAGGCGTTGAATTTGAATGCAACGCGTTTGTGCTCGATTTTATGGGCTATGGGTTGATTGGATAACCACGTACGGTGCCATTCTCGATTGTGAGAGGAGGGTCGTTAGACTTTTGACTTGCCATAGGAGGACCCTCGAGATTTCTTATAACCCAAAAAGGTCTGTCATGCTTAGTTTCCTAGAATCTCTTGATGCATCTATCGATGATCTACAATCTGTAGTGGTAGTCCGTGAGTATCCATATATTTTTTAGGAGGTTCGGGGTTTATCTCTAAGGCACGAGATCGATTTCATATATATTTGGTAGACAATGCAAAGTCAGTTGTATTACCTGTGCGCCATATGGCTCCACGAGAAAGGAGGGAGCTTAGCAAGCAAGTAGGGGAGCTTCTTGATAAAGGGTTTCTTAAGTGAAACACATCTGAATAGGGTGCTCCGGTGGTATTCGCAACTAAGGCGTACAGCTCGCTTCGCATATGTGTAGATATTCATGATATTTTTCCGCATTTCTTAATTATCGAAGTGTCTACATGATACAACAAAGGTTGTTGAGCCGAACATGCGTGAGGAAGTAGAGGTAGAACGGGAGGTGATAATTAGACAAGTTCCTACCCGTATACTTGGATCAAAGGTTAAGAAACTGCGCAACAGAGAGGTTAGGTTAATAAAAGTGCAATGGGGAGAAGACAGCGAGGATGCGACTTGGGAGACAGAAGACAAAGATCATGCTTCATACCCTTTCCTTTTTGGGTTTATGTTCTTAACTTCTTTTTTTTCAAAGCTTTTATTTGCACTTGCTTCTATCATCTGAGTATATCCTATCGATCGAATCTTCGACCTTTAGGTAGGAAATACTATGATTGTATACATGTGTTTGAGACATGTTATGTTTTATGAATGCAAGTGGATGCAAGTGGTTGCTAGTGGTTGCTCGTGGATGCATACACACACATTAGGTACTAGATCGGCTCAATCACTCTCATACTACATATGGATGTGTGTGCATTTTTCTTCTTTTAATGGATAAAATTGAATGTATCATCATATGGATGTTGCATTTGGACGGATTATTGTGCACCTATATAGAACTTACATGTTATACTAGGATTGTTGCATACATATTGGACTCATGACACTTACATACATTACATTAAGGAGGTCAACTGAATCAATGGACCGCCGGATCTTTTTCATTAGTGTTGGGAAATATACACACATCTTTGCATATGTTCATATAAGCATTAGAAAATTTTAAGGAAAATGGACGCTTGTGATTGGTGGATGAGTAGACGGATGATGGATGGTAGGATACATTCTTCTTAACTTGGAGATTTCGGGAATGAAATCCTTTGAGTAGGGGAGAATGTAACACCCCGTATTTCAACTACACTAAAGAATATAAATTAATGAATAATTAAATTAATATTAAGAATTAAGGGAAATGGACTATGTCATTGCGTCCGTCTCAAAATTTTGGTCAAGATAGACACCTGGTTTGCATAAAACGGATAACGTATGAAGAAGTTACAAACAGTATAAGTTTAACGATTAAAACAGGGATAACTGGCGCATTTGACAAGTGCGCCAAGGCATTGTCACACTGGCGCACCTGCCAAGTGCTCCCATAGTAGTTTTTGGGCTTCCGGACCTAAGTGGGGGTCGTACCATAGCTCGATCCCCCTGGGGTTGAGGTGGCATTCGAATTCTGGAGACTGGCAGCTATAAATATACCCACATATCTCTTGTTTTCTCATACTAAAAACAATGGAGGCTAAACGCTGTCAGTGCCTGAACTGAGTCTAATTCTTTCTTCTTCTACAAATCAAGTTTAAATATTCAAGTATTTCAAGAATAGATCTGAGATTCAACACTAACAATTTCTTTTCTATCTTCTAAAATCCAAACAATGTGAGTTAGTTACTTTTAGATTTAAATGATTAAAAGTAAAAGTGATATGACTGTGATTTGGATATATGCCCGTGAATGAATCATATTGGATCTATCATAATTTGTGAATCTATAATATTCTATGACTTAGATCTAAATCTTTATCATATCAGATCTATTAGGACTTTTGAATCTATGACATTCTTGGGTCTTAAATATTATCATGCTAGGTCTACTTTTATAGATTTAATTCGCTTTTGGTTAATTTATCATGTCACAATTGTGGATCTTAAATATTATCATGCTAGATCTACCTTTATAGATCTAATTCGCTTGTGGTTAATTTATCATGTCACAATTGTGGACTTAAATATTATCATGCTAGATCTACCTTTATAGATCTAATTCGCTTGTGGTTAATTTATCATGTCACAATTGTGGATCTTAAATATTATCATGCTAGATATACATTTATATATCTAATTCGCTTGTGGTTAATTTATCATGTCACAATATTGGATCTTTAATATTATCATGCTAGATCTACCTTTATAGATCTAATTCGCTTGTGGTTAATCTATCATGTCACAATAGTGGATCTTAAATATTATCATCTTATATCTACCTTCATAGATCTAATTCGCTTGTGGTTAAATTATCTTGTCACAATTGTGGATCCTAAATATTATCATGCTAGATCTACCTTTATAGATCTAATTCGCTTGTGGTTAATTTATCATGTCACAATTGTCGATCTTATATATTATCATGCTAGATCTACCTTTCTAGATCTAATTCGCTTGTGGTTAATTTATCATGTCACGATTGTGGATCTTAAATATTATCATGCAAGATCTACCTTTATAGATGTAATTCGCTTGTGGTTAATTCGTCATGTCACAATTGTGGATCTTAAATATTATCATGCTACATCTACCTTTATAGATCCAATTAGCTTGTGGTTAATATATCATGTCACATCTACTTATGGATCTAATTCTTGTTAGATCATTTGGTACTTACCGTGTTGTGGCTAATTTAGATCTGTCATTATTTCGACATATGAATCCTTATTTATTCATGCCTATTATGACATCCTTAGTATGTTAGATCTAGTTTTATTATTACATGCTCACTAGATCTATTTTTATATGTCCACCTTATCACTATGCCAATTTCATGTTTATGTCCCTTTAGTTAAAATAATCACTATTGTCATCTTTCCCTTTTATTGTTTATGGCTATGCTACTTTCTATCCCAGGTTTGACGCCAAATATATGTGAATGCGTTAGTTAGGGAACGTGGGAAACATTAGAATTGGCATAACTTAAATGACGAATATGAATTTGGACATATAATCCATTATGAATATAATTGGGTAAATGGGCATGAACATATATAAAGACATAGGTATAATTAATTGGTTAATAATTAAAATGCCCAAGAGTATAGTAATTAGAAAACTGTAACTGCACTTATAACACGAGGTTAGATTGCATTTGTGGTGGAAGTCTGCCCGGACCCGACCGACATATCTAGCAACCGCAAATGTTGAATCTAATGTAAGGGGTCTAAGCGCACAAAAGCAAGATGGGCTAAGACACGAGGTTAAGCCCAACTTGTTGAGAAGTCTGCATGGACCTGACCAGCATATCCAGCATCCACAAGCTGTAGGCCTACTGTGGGAGGTCTAGCCCATTATAACCACAAATGGACATGGTAACGAATTGGAATACTTAACCTAGTTAAATCCATAGGGATTGTATGAACATGTTTACTTGAATAGGGGTTAAGTAAACATGCTTGGATCAGTGAGGGTTAAGTAAATCTTGTGGCAGTGCGATAGTATTTACATATATAAGCCCGACAACTTAACCTGCTTTCCATGTTGGACTGTTAGGCATAACCAGTTGAAATCCTAGTAGTGGAGATACAAGCCTAGGAGGAGCTTATCATCTTTTGTGTGGGACCCGTTTCAGTCAGTAACCTGTAGTAGGTATCAAACATGTACTCCGAACTAGGTCGGAGAAGGGACATGCTTACTGGACTGATTGTAAGAGATCCAAACATGGAGGACGATGTGGGCGGCGCAAACCGACCGGGCCATGTGCGTGCATGAGCCGGGCAGAGGGGGATAAGACGACTGTGACACCTGTAGATATGGGGCTGTGCATATCAGCGAAGGGTTGCCACTTTAGGATGTGATACATCCTACGGTGGGACCGACATAGAGTATCTACGTGGATTAGGGATCGGATCGATTAGGGTTGTAATTAGGGTACATTTGGACGTATGCCTAAGTCTACCACCTTATAGTGGAAGGGATCATCTCATTTTGGATATACAACTAGTAGTGCAGTGAAATCATTAGAAGAGTATACACCCTATCTTGTTTATCTTGTCATACCTACCTTTTTTTTAGTTATCTCTCTTATCCACTTTATATGCTTGTTATGCTACTTTTATTTATTTACTTGCTAAAACTAACTAGACTCGCCAGACTTTATGTCTAACCCTTTTTTTGTTTCCTCTTTTTTCTTCCGTTTCCACCCTAGGTTCTCAGGGTGGGAATACTCAGGCTTAGTCAGGACTCGGTTATCATCTTGCTAGGAGTTGCTTTCGAAGTATGGCTCAAGTTCTTATCCCCACTACGGCTTTGTCTCTTTTTGGGGAATTATGCTTTTTAAGTATTTATGTACTCTGATGGTACAAGACAAAAGTTATATTATTGTAATGGGTTTTATGTTGTTTCAGACTTATGGTATTTTGGATCACGATGTTATGATTTATGTTTGAAATAATAATTTAAATTGCGTTGTTGCTTTTATATCTGTCGTGTAATATTTCTGTTTACCCATAACGCTTCACGAAACTTAACGCATTCCTTTAGTGAGTGACATTAACGGACGTGGGGTGTCACACTTTTAGGTAGTAGACTCGAGTTACCATCCCGAGTATTAATAGCAGATCCTTTTCCAAGAATAAGAATTAAAGTCTTTTGACCTAGATTAGGGTACTACGTTGGAAGTCCCAAAATTCACTTTTGGAAGTAATTAGAAGTCCTGAACCACAACCTAAATTCAGGTGTTTGATAGATACCAAATATCCACATTTGGTAATAATAGATATCCCGAACCGACCCAGATTCGGGTATATGATAGAAGACCAGATACCCACTTCAGGCAATAATAGAAATCCCAAACCAACCTAGATTCAAGTATTTGATAAAAGACTAGATATCCACTTTTGGTAATAATAAAATCCCTGATCCGACCCAGATTCGACTATTTGATAGAGGACCATATATCCATTTCTGGAAATTTATGGTTTTGTCACCACCTTCGGGTTTGATTTGCAAAGCAGAGGATGTACGTTCTTTGTCGGCCACTATCTGGGCTTGGGGTTGTCAAAGCGGAGGATGTACGTGCTTTGTTAGCAACTTTCTGGGCTTGTGTGTCTGGTGTACTCTGCTAGCCTATTCTCAAGCAGGGTCCAAGGACTTACCTGGCCTACCTCCAGAAGTCGCCTTACCCTGGCCATCGTAGGCGGTGATAAGGGCTTAGATGCTTTTACCTGAACATCGTAGACACGGTTAAAGGCTTACACTTTTGATGCTCTACCCTCGCCATCGTAGGCGGTGATAAAGGCTTATGCTCCACCCCCTCCAAGGGGTGCCTTAACTTGGCCATCGTAGATGCAGTTAAGGGTTTTCGATGATTTAACCTGGCCCTATATTATTTGGATGCGGATAAAGGCTTACACTCGCCCCCTCAAGGGGTGCCTTACCCAGGCCATCATAGGTGGGAGTAAGGGTTTTAGCTGCTCTATCATAGGGGTGGAGGCTTACACTAGATGCTTTAACCTGGTCTTTTCTGGCTTAGGTGCGGATAGAGGCTTACACACACACCCTTCCCCAAGGGGTGCCTTGCCCTGGCCATCTTGGTAATGAGAAGCGTTTTCTACTATCGTCGATATCTTCACCCATTTCGGGTGGTTCCAAGTTATTTAGGAAGATCGTACCCCTAACCATGTAAACATTATTACTTCAAAGAATCCATTGTTGTAGTTTGTTAAGTCTTTACATATGTATACAGTTAACCTTATTAAAGAAATTGATGATCATTCCATCTAAGACTCTGTAGTGATTGGCTTCATACCCATTCATCATATGATAGTAGCAATAGGGTCCTCCCAATTTGACTTCATTCTTTGGTTTCATCCTTCTGATGGCCATAAATTAAGCTTATGTTTGGTTAGGAAGTAGATATTCATAATCGATGTAGTAAGCTTACATTCTTTTGATAATCTTCAGTTGAAGCTTAATCCTTTTGTTACTTAATTTTATTAGTCCCTTTCGATCTTCAAGATTTTGTTTTGCTATGTTGTGAGGATGAGATGTAACCTTCTTAAACCATCTTGAGGTAAAGTGACTAAACTCTTCCACTATTCTTTGCACATATATAGTTCCCCTAGCCTGTGCACGGATGGCCTCTTTCATATGAGTGAATAAGTTGTATTCCTTTGATGTAGAGTTTCTTAGAGCAAAGATCGGGGTTGGTCCTATGTGGAAAGGGTTAGTGCTCCAACTGTCGGGATCATAAGGTTCTACCTCACCTTGTTTTTGATTTGGAGGGCTTCCAATCTAAGCCTTTGTTTTCCATGGTTCTTGGATCACTGATGCTTGCTGTACCCGTTTGGGATTCGGAGGATATTTGCAGTAATTCTTTATCCATAATCTTGCTTCTTCAAAGCTTAGTCCAATTTGGGACGGAACAGCTAGGGATGTGGTTATCAACCACAAAGTCGTAGGTTCAATCCCTCTTTCTAGCACCAAAATGTTAACGATATTTTTCGTCAACACCGAAATGGGTATTAAGGATATGGACCTAAGGCGATTACATGGATTGCTTAGTTCCTAAAAAATGAGTTAGTTCGCCATTTCATAGATATTGTGGTTTTGATCCCGTATATTAGTTACTCTTCCTTTTAGAGGTGAGTATCACGCTTACGAGACTCAAGAACCAATAGTTACCTTGGGATAAGGGTTCCCTAAGCGCAACACTAGTTAGGAAGTTGAACGGCTTATGGAAAGGTATTTCGATAATTAGACTTGTGCATGAAGCTTTTCCATAGGGAAGCATTAAGGAAAGTAGTAGCATAAGAGATAAGGAAATTCATGACATTAATCTCAATTATTGATCACATTGTTGAGTACATAGAAGTTTCTAAGTAAAATCCCTAAATCGATTTAGAAATTAAGGTTTACTCTATAAGAAAAGATTACAAGATTTGAGAATGAGAAAAGTCCCCTCAAAATGATACCCCTGGGGTCTTATTTATAGACAAATTAGGCCCCCTTTTGGAATCAATTCAACAGAAGCCTATTTGGAGTGCTTTCGGCTTCGGTATGCCCCTTCATAGTCAGTGCCATCTGCATCAATGACTTTCGGTGCCAGTTTTTGGTTTCGGACTCTCCTGAATGTTGTTATCGGCTCCACTTGCTCATGAAGTTGATGTCGCCTCTTCAAAGTGTATCGGTACCAAGAAAACTGCTATATATAGCTTCTTTTGGTTGCTTTCGGTTTTGGTGGTAAGCTTTGATTTCGATACCAAACCTTGAGCTTTATCTTGCTTTGATGACACTTTGGTATCGTCTTGGCCTTTTCATCCTCCTTTGTCCCGGTATCGACAATAATCATGTTAGTGTGGATAACCTATCTCCTTATTATCTTTTGTTTACTCCAGCCTCTTCGGATCTAGTATCGGCTTTGCAATTGCAAGGTTTTAGGGTTCCCTCTGATGATTGTTTAACTATTTCCTGGTATCGGTATCCATACAATGTGAATTAGTATTGAAAGCCCTGTTTGTTCCATCCTAGCTTGGTATCGAAACGTATGCCTTTGGATCTGACACAATATAGAGTGCCTTCAGTAGCGGTGTCGATACCACTCTTAATTGCCCATTGCTTCTAGGTTGATTGTTTTCGATGTTGAAATTGTTTTACCGTTGTCTTTTGGAATCGGTACCCAGATTTCTTGCTCATGTTCGTACCGATAGCACGTATTTTAAATTATATCCCTTTCTGCTTTTGGCATTTGCTGCTTCGGCAGTTTGGTTCGATCATGTGCCTCCGAAGCACTCTCTTTGTGTTGGTTGCACTCCGATACCCCTTCACCACACTCTAGTTTCGATGTTGAAATTTGGTAGTAACAATTTTATTACGGTTAATTGATTTAATTTGTTAAATCATTAAAGAATGTAAACATTATTGTATAATTATAAAGGGTATTTTAAGTAGGTAAAATAACTATTTGATAAACATATTTATATTGGTGTGTTGTGTCTAAACTAATATTTAAGAGTTTTTTAAAGTATTTTGAGGTTTATTGTAATGTGTGATTATGTTTTGTAAATTTACAAAATTTAATTATATGTGTGTTGATGGGCCTTTCGGACTGCCCATCAAGGCATAGCAGCGCGGTAGATCCATATACAAAGTCTTCGAAGTAAATGGGGAAAGCCCATTCTCCTAGGCCACTTTGTTCGTAGAGTGCGGCCCAGAAGGAGCTTGAGATGACCAAGACTGATCAGTTGTGATTCATTCATTAAAAGTTCAAAAAGCTAGCATGAAGAATAGTTCATTGGTAGATCTTTCCAGTTAAAATCGTCCAAAGCAGACAGATCACAAGCCGCCTCATGCCAGATATTTAGGAAGGAGCACCGATTCTTCAGCAGATACTGAATCATTCAGCCGTAACTATTCTTTTGGATCCAGTGAAACGTGTAGATAACGGCTAAGTGTTGTATCATCTATAAATACCTGTGTTTCAATTCAGAGAAGAATAATTGTAATAAAAAAAGATAAATAATATATAAAGTGGACGTAGGCATCTTCTTCGCCGAACCACTATAAAAACTCTGTGTGTGATCTTTTCAATTCCCGTGCATTGTTTATTATTATTAATCTTCACTTACTCTCTATAAAGTTCTTCTCCCTGGGTGTTGAACCAGTTTTTGGTATCAACATTTTGGTGCTTTCACTGAGAACATATTTTCTCAGGTCAATCCGGATTTTCGCTCTAATTTTGGATCACCAAGTCCAAGATGGAAATCTCGTTTTTGTCCTTGCATTGATTTAGCAATGGCTGGAAAAACAGTTCGCAATACCGGAAAGAATTCACAAGTTGGAACATCGACGGAAGCAGCTGGCAGGATGGCTGACCCTGAAGCTACTTCGAATCAGCCTACATTACCCCTCGGAAGGGATATAGCTCCATCTTCTGCTTTCGCCACTCGAGACGAATTCATGGCTATAGTAGATCGGCTTAGGAAAACCACAGTTGCCCTAAGGTCCCACTCTCAAGAGAATGTCGCTATGCGTGAAGACATGACTCGCATCACGAGGCAATGGGAGGAATTCAGGAATCAAGCTCAGGATGCTCGGGGCCATCAACTCTCTTCCCCTCAGCTGGATCGAATGTCAGGAAGCTCATCTTCATTGGAAGAAGGCAGAGAGCCACATCGACTTCGACGTCCGTTAGAGAGAATTGAAAACGTCCGGCAACCATGGATGGAAGAACCTCTGCACCTGCCAGATGAACGTGACCAAGGGCATGCTGATCAGGTCGAGTTAGAGGTTGTCGATCCCATAGCCTCGCATCATCGGGAGGCGTCCCCTCTTGCAAATCAAAATGCTGGTCGAAGAAATTGGGCCCCTGTACATCCTCCCTGGAATCTTGTGATTGAACAAGGAAACCGGAGGAGAAGAAACGCCCAGACGGCATTTCATAATGGAGGGGGTAGAAGAAGTCCATCGGTTGATGAGGTCGACCCAGATACGGCCGTCCCACCAAATTTAGCCGCTATGGTATGACAAATCATGAACGACAGTCGTGGGCATAGGAACGAAGACTGGGGAGTTGACCGAAGCCATACGCCATTCACTGATGACATTTTGCAAGCCGAATTTCCCAGGAGATTCAATATGCCCCAAATGAATCAATATGATGGAACTACAGACACGCAGCAACACCTGATGAGATATTCTTGGCACATGGAAGTGGCAGTTGCCCATGACACGATTAAATGCAAGGCTTTTCCGATCTTCTTAAGCGGGATTTCCCTTATGTGGTTTGTCCGTTTTCCCGCAAAGTCAGTTCCTAGCTTTAAAGACTTGAGTGAAAAATTCCTAACTCAATTCCGCCTTCACGCCACCAAATCGAAACATGTCATGGCTTTGTCAGCAGTTAAGCTGGGAAGAGGCGAATCCCTAAGGAATTATCTCAATTGGTTCAATCGGACGGCAACCGAGGTCAGTAACCCCAACCACGAAACTGCTTTGATGGCCATGGTCGATGGCATCGACAAACGAACCGAGTTTGGAAAATATTTGATTGGAAAGCCGCCAACCACGATTGAAGCTTTCTATGAAAAGGCTCACATCTGATTGAGGCAAGAAGATGCACAGCTGGAGGTAGGAGATGGTCAGACGGGCGCTATTGATCCGTCAGCTCGAAACAACGTCGCTATTAAACGATCTGGGGATAACTCGGGGAAAGTCGAGGTGAATGTTGAAAGCTGTGGTAAGCGCAACTGTGAAGGGTCGAGCGAAAACGCCGGGAATTCAAAGCAAAGAGGGAACTCCCGAAAGCGCCCTCGCTTCCAGGTGTTTGACATGTATACTACATTAAATGATACGTTAGAGAACATATATATCGATACCTGTAGTACGATGCAGTATGAGAAGCCACCCCCACGAGAGCCTATGGAGAAGGAACGAGCAACCGGGAAGTACTGCATATTCCATGACATTTACGGGCATACAACCAACGAGTGCCGACATCTTAGGGACATTGTTGAGAAGCTGATTCGAGAAAGGAAACTCGACGAATACAAAATAGCCCCAAGGGACAGGGGGTAAGGAACTTCATTGCCCAAGCAAAGTCAGCCTGCACCTCATGCTACTCCCCAAGAAAAAGGGAAAGGAATTGTTATTAACGCCATCGTGGGAGGACCACATCCGGCGGGGCACAACATTAGGGCCATGGAATGATATGTCAATGCCGCGAAACACCTAGACGTCGAAGAAGTAAACCCCACGAGGCCGCGAGTGCCGTCAAACAAAGGAGGACAATGGGCGAGGATATCGTCTTTCGTGACCGCGATCCAGTTGGTATACAAACCCCAACGGTCGATCCATTGGTGATAACTGCCTTCATCGGCCCACCTACTGTCCGAAAGGTTCTGGTAGACAGTGGAAGCTCAGTGAACATCCTATTCAAACAAACCTACAACCAAATGAAGTTAGAAACAAAGGACTTAGAGTTATATGAAGGTCAAATAAGTGGTTTCAACGGAGCGTCCACCGAACCAATCGGCCAGGTCAGACTACGGTGGAACTAGGAGATGGAGAAAGACGAAGAGTTAGGATTCTACCATTTGTGGTAATGAATATCAACTCGCACTATAATGCCTTTTTGGGACGACCTGCCCTGGAGGTATTCTGAGCCTGTATCGCCCCTTGGTGTTTGCTTTTGAAGTTTCATACCGACAGTGGGATCAGAACAGTGCAAGGAGACCAAGTACCAGGCCGAGCCTATTATATGGAAGAATGGAAGGAGTTAAGGAGCAGCGGCAACAAGGAATCTGAAAAATCTTCTCCCCCAGGGGAGGGGAAGGAAGCATAGCAATTACAGGATGCACCTCGGCCAGGACCATCGTCCTATGAGGTCGAAGACATCGACCCATAGGATGACGATGAGTCAGGGTGTAGAAAAGCGGCTCCAAATGAGGCCATTATAGAAGTCCCGATCGATGACTGTGATCCTAATAAAGTTCTAAAGATCGGGTCTCATCTTGGCCCCTTCCAGATAAAGGAGCTAAGTGAATTCCTCCGGGCGAATTTAGACGTATTCGCCTGGACCCATGCTGACATGTGTGGGATATCTCCGTCAATTATAACTCACTCCATCAGCATCGACCCAAAGTATACTCTTGTAAAACAGAAAAGGCGAATGTTGGGCCCTGAAAGGTCAAGAGCTTTAAAAGAGGAGATCGGGAAGTTACAAGCCAATGGATTCATCCGGGATTCGACCTATCCCGACTGGATAGCCAACCCGGTATTGGTGAAGAAGGCTAATGGGAAGTGGAGAACCTGTATTGACTTTTCCAATTTAAATAAGGCCTGTCCTAAGGACAGCTTCCCGTTGCCATGAATAGATCAGTTAGTCGACTCCACCGCTGGGCACGAGCTACATTCATTCATGGATGCATATTCGGGATACAACTAGATCGCCATGCACGTCCCTAATCAAGAACATACCAACTTCATAACTGACCACGGACTATATTGTTATGTGGTGATGTCTTTTGGACTAAAAAACGCAGGAGCTACCTATCAAAGGCTAGTTAATCGAATGTTTCATGATCAAATTGGGAAAACGATGGTGGTGTATGTAGATGATATGTTGGTAAAGTCGAAACAAACATCCGAGCATGTGAACGATCTATCAAGGATGTTTAACATCCTTCGGAAATATGGGATGAAACTGAGTCCGTTAAAATGTTCTTTTGGAGTGGCATCGGGCAAATTCCTCGGCTTCATTGTAAGTTCCCGTGGAATCGAGATCAATCCCGATCAAATTGCAGCCCTTAAGGGAAGTAAGGAGCCTCGCCAGATAAAGGATGTTCAGAGCTTAGCAGGAAAGGTAGCAGCTCTGGGACGATTCATCTCAAAAGCCACTGATAAATGCCTACCCTTCTTTGAACTGATAAAAAGGGGAAAACGGAACTTTGCTTGGATGCCCGACTGTGTCGAAGCCTTCCGAAATCTGCTTGACCATCTTGAAAAGCCTCCTATTCTATCCAAACCTGTCGACCATGAAGACTTGTTCGCACATGCAATTAGCTCAGTCCTGGTCCGTGAAGAGGATCGAGTGCAACGACCGGTCTATTATATGAGTAAGAAATTGACCGGAGCTGAACGTAATTATCCTAGAATCGAAAAACTGGCTTTTAATTTACTGATCATGTCGAGGAACCTTCAGCACTACTTCCAGGCCCATCCAATTAAAATATTCACTAATCAGCCTCTTCGACAAATCTTACAATGACCAGAAGCAAGTTGGAGACTGCTAAAATGGATTATTGAATTAAGCCAGTTCGACCTAACGTTTATTCCTCGAAAGTCAATCCGAGGACAAGCCTTAGCTGATTTCATAGAAGAATTTACGACCTCGGAAGAAGAGTGTCAAGATGATGACCGTGAGCCTATGAGGGTCGATCAGGAACCAGTCAGCTGGAAGCTTTACACGGATGGGGCCCGAAATAAACAGCGTTCGAGAGCCGACATAGTACATTTGTCCCCTGAAGGGCGCTCGATTTATTATGCTCTGAGGTTAGAGTTTTTGGCAACCAAAAATGTCTCTGAGTACGAAGCCCTGATTGCTGGGCTCAAACTAGCGAAAGACCTGAAGATGACATCGCTCGACATCTTTTGTGACTCACGGCTTGTAGTCTGCCAAGTCCTAAAGGAATTCATTACCCGAGGAGAACGACTGACTTCTTACCTCAAAGAAATCGAGAAGCTACTGCGGGACTTCGATCGATACAGCATTTCCCATATTCCTCGGATAGAAAACCAGAAAGCAGATAGGCTAGCAAAACTGGCCAGTTCGGACTATCCGAACGAGACAGATTTGGTTTCCATAGAAATCTTGAAAGTACCAAGCATTGACCAGACGGATGCCGATCAGACGGATGTCGAGCCCGAAGAAGAATCATGGATGACTCCCATCAAAATTTTCCTTCTCCACGGGCAGTTGCCCAAAAAGAAAAACGAAAGGCGAGCTTTGGTACGACAAGCTTCCAGGTATCTTGTTCAGCAAGGCCAACTCTATAGAAGAGGGTTTTCTGTTCCTATGTTCCGATGCGTAGCCAACAATGACATCAAGAGAATACTGCAGGAAGTACATGAGGGGGATTGTGGAGCACACATCGGGGGGCAAGCCCTGGCCTGGAAAATACTGCGCTATGGATACTTCTGGCCGACCGTTAATAAGGATGCCGCCAACTATGCCAAAAAGTGCGATAAGTGCCAGAAGTTTGCGCAAATCCCACGGGCGCCCCCAACGAATATTACTTAGATGACAAGCCCTTGGCCGTTCACTATGTGGGGAATTGACATCATCGGAACTTTGCCTATTTCAAAAGGGGGTGCTAGGTACGCGATTGTGGTGGTAGACTACTTCACAAAATGGACAAAAGCCGAGCAGATGACTACAATTACAACAAAGAAGGTTATCAACTTTGTCGTCAGGAACATTATATGTCGATATGAGTAACTCGAACCATTGTCACGGATAACGGAACTCAGTTTGATAGTCTGGAATTTCGATATTTTTGTGAGAAATATCATATTGAAAAGAAATACACCGCAGTCATGCATCCTCAATCTAATGGTCAAGTTGAAGCAGTCAATAAGATCATTAAAACCATTTTGAAGAAACGACTGGAACGCGCTAAAGGAAAATGGTTCGCCGAGTTACCCTTGGCATTGTGGGCGTATTGCACTACCATTAGACCACTATAGGGCATACCCCCTTTGCTTTGTCATACGGGTCCAAAGCAATCCTCCCGATCGAACTTGAAGTCCCGACTCACCTGACGACCTACTATGATCCCCTGACTAATAAGGCAATGTCGATGAAAAAAGAGAGGAAGCGAACCTTCATGCCTAGGCCCACAGAGAAAGAGTCGCTCGATATTATAATCAAAAGGTCCGACCAAAGACCTTCGAAGTAAGCGACCTGGTCTTGAAACGAATCTTTCCAGTCCCTGTGCATATGGGCCCGAGGTGGGAAGGACCCTATGTCATTCAATGAAAGCTCGATAACGGAAGTTTTAGATTAATAACTGTGGATGGCGAGCCATTTCAAAGAGCATGGAATGCGGAGCATTTCGACATTATCTCTCTTAGAATTTATATTTTTGCTTTCTTTCTGCATTTAGATTTTTGATTTATTTGTTTCTTAGCATTGTGATAAGCGAACAACATCAGTCGTGCTAGCATATTAATAAGAGTCTCCGTTCCTGCTTTGATTTGTTGTAATTATAAAGAGCTAGTGATTGCGATTGGATGACTTATCTTACAACTTTTACCTTGAATGAATCTAGGATAAAAGTCGATGCCCATCCGGGCATACTGGTGACCATCAGGACTCAACTCCCGACCTCATTGACTTGAGGAAGAGTATAAACGACAATCGAGCGTGAATGGTGCACCTTGACAAAAGACCACTCAAACAATAAAAATTTTACCCTTTATTGAACAAAGGATAAGTATAAAAGCCTGATGGCGCCCCTGCTTAATTGCACCCATACCTCGATTAAGGGTGGGACTTCTTGAGTTCGACGGGGAGATCATCATTCAAGTTTCTACCTGACACTAGGGGCAAAAGAAATAGCAAGCGCCCCCGACAAGGGTAAAAGGTGACTCTCCCTTGACATTGAAAACATAACCGTGAGATTTACACGACATCTATGTTACACATGTTATCATTACTTAGGAAATAAATTGATTTTCATTCATAAAACCCTGATATCATCACAAAATATTACTGCATGACAGGTACCATTCAAATAACGATATCAAAAATACATCATTAGGCAGTTACACAGAAAAAGAAAGTCCTAAACGGGAGGTGGCATTAGTCCTTGCTCCACCATTTCAGCCAACTCTTTCTGCCTGATCATCTACAGCATTTCTTCGGTGGTCATCACACGTCTCGACCCTCCAAATGTGCTACCCAAGGGACAAGGAGTCGAAGCAGAAGCTTGTGGATTCATCGATGTAGCAGGGGATGGAGCTGCAGAAAGAATGGTTGGAGGGACAAACTGGAGAGGCTTGGCGATCGCATGATCTTCGATAGGTTCTGATATTGCAGTAGAAATTCCCTTGTCTTCCTGATCTTTGATCTTGGACATGGATGGGCGACCCTCTCTTTTGAACTCTTCGACGATCTCGACATTGGGAGATACCATGTCGATCTCTTCCACTCCTGCATTCTTGTCCGTTTCATCCGTGGTGCCTTTCTTCTTAACAACAGATCCTTCATCTCCTCTGTCAGCCACCGGAGAAGCCCCTATAGAAAAAAAGAAATATATACAGATTAGGAGGAGATGATGGATTTTAAAAAAAGAGGGGGAAAGGGTGGGCTTGCCTTCCATGTTAGAGCCAGCCACTTGTCCTTCTGTGGCCTTGACTTTGCCGGACGAAAAAGTAGAAGACGAACCCTTTTCCATAACCGTGTGCGCAGAAGATGCGGGAGCATAGGGCCGACTGTCACTAGCTTCGGTTTGGGAAATCGATTTTCCTTTCGCCTTGCGACGTTCCGCTTCTGCTATTCTCTTTTCTTGATTTTG
This sequence comes from Allium sativum, assembly GCA_030737875.1. Taxonomy (NCBI): domain Eukaryota; kingdom Viridiplantae; phylum Streptophyta; class Magnoliopsida; order Asparagales; family Amaryllidaceae; genus Allium; species Allium sativum. The sequence goes on along the minus strand of CM060919.1, from coordinate 653,612,357 downwards.
TGCCTCCACCACAATGGCACTTTCCCTATCATTCAGAATATGGGTCATTAATGACGCTTCATCCACTAGACGTCCCTGTGCCGTCTTCTTCTCTTCCCATAAAAGTACCTTCCATACGTCGACCAACGACCTGAGAAATCCCGACATCCAAACAAATCCCTGTGGCGATGGAAATTTGCGCAAAACAAGAGAACTTGGCGAGCGTGTCCCTTCTTCAACTCAACTTTCTCTCGGGCGTGCTCAGCCTTAAGGGTCTCGATTTCAACATCATGTTGAAGCTTCAAATTGCCGGCAGACTCGATCGCTGCGGTAGTGTTCTTCTCAGCCTGATCCTTGGCTAACTCAGACGAATGAAGGGTAGGCTTTAAATTCTGAATTTCAAGATCAAGTCAAGCTCTACCCCTCTTCAATGTTTCAATCTCTTCTCTCATAGAGTTGCATTCATATCCTCTCTGTTGAACCTGAGTGTTTAAATCTTCGACCTCTCTCCCATGCTTTTCTTTATCTGCCACAGCCTGTAGCTCTTGATCCTTGATTTTCTTCTATAGGAACCCAAAAGTCCTCTTACCACTGTCAACGTCCCTTTTTAAACCTGCAATCTCGGCGAGCTTACCCTTTAATGCTCTGCTCACTTGCTCGACATATTCCAGCATAGCGTCATATTGAGATAGGGCATATTCCAAATTATTGCGAATGCGGCGACGAAAGTTATGGGTTGATGGTTGTATTTAGGGGGGTGGCCCAATCTCAGAAAAAATGAGATCGGGAAAATTTCGTTCCAATTCTTGAAGTCGATCGGCGGAGGAGGTTCCAACTGTAGAGCTGGAACGATGTATCACGGTTCAAGAGGGCTCGACTCCTTTTCTCTCCGCGGGATTGTGAGAATTACCTTTTTTTTCTTTTCTTGGGCACATGATCCAACTCTTTCGTATCTCCCGACATTCGATTGTGTCTTCTCAAGCGCCTCCTTTTCTGTCCATCCTGATCCTCGGGCAGTTCGTCCTCTCCTTCTTCCCTCGATTCTTCCTTTGTTCCTTCCTCATCTCCTCTCACGTCTTCTGTCTCCCTCCTTTTGCTATTATCATCTTTTTCGTTGCTACCTTTTTTAGTACATGGCAAAGTAGCCTCCTCCAACCTAGTGTCCATTGGGAAGGAGGGAAACAGATCTCCATAAAACTCTTCATCGACACCTGCAAGGAGAGCAAAATGAAGAAAGCAATCATCAATTTATACATAAGCATTTGATGTTGTGGCACGCAATAAACCTTATAATCATGACAAGATTGTACCTCCGATACCGCCTTGTCTGTCTGAAAAGGACAATCCTTCAGATTGGTTGGCAAAGAATCGATTTGGGTCTAAGCTTTGAGGTGAGAGAATGATGTTGGGCATTTGAAGATTTTCCAACCGTGGAAGAGGTGTTGCTTCAAGCCCCGCTTGTAAGTCATGAGTCGAGGGAAAGTCATCCTCAACTCCTGAATCTTTCGGATGAACCCCGATAGGGTCCTCTTCGTTTGTTCCCCTTTGTGCCTCCTTTGGAGTTCTCTTGCCAGCAACCTTTTCTTTTTGTCGACGACTGACCTCATCACGAGCAACTTCTTGAAACTTGAACTTTTGAATCTGCCTTTTGAAAGCAGGCTTCTTCGAACTGGATTTCTATTTCTTTCCAGACAGAGGGCGAGTGGGGGATTTTTCAGTCGGACGAATCACCTATTCGTCCTCCGACCCCTTCGTGACTGGGGACACCTCATCTTGAGCCGATACTGTTGGGTCAAGTCCGTCTTTTGCCGACCCCCTTGTCCTACTTCGGTCAAGTAGGGCATATTGGTGCATGTTTTTATCGGTCAGGTAGTTCCAAAACTGCCGTCGCTCCTTCTTTATCCTGATCAATCGCTCGTGGCGCTCTTTAAAAATTTCATCCTTAGGACTTACGGGCTCGGCCTCTATATATAAAATAGGGTGATCAAAAAGAAAAATCTTTATGGAATAGGAATGCATAAAGAAAAAGGGGAAACCCACCACATTTGAGCCATTATCGAGCACACCCTGGTTGCTGCTTAATCCAAAACCAATCTCGCTTGGGATCACCTGCCTTGCTTGGGACTTGCTCGATAATCTTCCAGCCCCGAATAGCTTCAGAATAGAGTAAAGAGGGAGACTTCGTCTTATTGTGTTTAAAGTTAAAGAGAAAAGCTATGTCATCAAAGGTCGGAGGATAACCCAGATATTTCAGATATAAATAGCAGGTCGATACCAAAATTCCATAGGCTATTGGATGAAATTGCATTGGAGCTAAATCCATCCGACATAGAAAATCGACAATGAAAGAAGGAAAGGGGGAATGGCTCCCATGTTGCACATCGGAAGGGAGATCGCCATGTAACCATCCGGGGGATTGTGAGGTCTTGCAGCCTTCTCAGGAACAAGAACATCGTCAAATGAAATATTGTGCTTTGCGGTTAAATGCTGAAGTCATCTGAGGGTAATTTTGGATTCTTCTGCCTCCGGAGGATTCCTCAAAATCTCCACGCCTGGGAGCATATCGGGTGCCAGCGGAATGGGCACAACTTCAACTAGCTTGACTGCTATTGGAGAAACAGACAATGGATCCACCGGCCGACTTTTAGGGTTGTTGCCAAAAGTAGGCCCTGATCGACCCGAAGACTCTGAAGAACTGTCCATTCTCATAGAAAAAGGGATCTCTCCACCAGATTCTTGCTAACGAGTATCGCATGTTATAACCATTGACCTACGTAGAACTTGTGGCGTAAAGATAAATGAAAAGAACAAAAGAAGAAATAAAGAATCAGTATCCCCTACGTCGCCCTTTTTAGCATGGTCACGTGCCTTAGGGTTCGAAGACACATCGATTCCCAAAAATGCTTGGAAAAGGCGGGATCTTTTTGGCCTACCATCAAAATCAGGATTTCGACATCGCCGGGTCTTATCCAAAGGACGGAAGCCTTGCCTTAGGGAACCGCACCACCGCTGACTCCGGTGGTTTGATGCGGAAGGCCTCCGACGATTGGACCAAATCGAACCCTAAATTATAACGAACGAGGAGGGGAGACTGCGTGCAAGAATGGCATTTGATATAAAGAATGATTCATACCTGAAAAGATGACTATAGGTAGAGATGATGATCGTTGATTGTCTCTCTTTCTGGAACGGTAAATTATCCCCTATAGAGATTAAAAGTAAAAAGAAAAAGGTAAATGGGATTTTACTTTTATAATAAAAAAGGAAGAGCGACTATTCCAATTCAGCCAATGTGATTGGACCAAGCGGATGTGTAAGGAAGTTGGAAGGCTAGAGACCAATTGATAAGACGTGAAGACTGGGAGGCGTCATCATTATCTGAAATAGTTCATAGCTTTGAAACAGTTGATGGGACTCGACGCAATTTACAATGTCCATTGAATGAAAATTAAAGTAACCGGTGAGACAATTGGCATACAGATTCTGACTTGAGATATATAACAACAAAGTATGTTTCTTAATAAACGAACCATACATTGGGGGCAAAGTGTTGATGGGCCTTTCGGACTGCCCATCAAGGCATAGCAGCGCAGTAGATCCGTATACAAAGTCTTCGAAGTAAATAGGGAAAGCCCATTCTCCTAGGCCACTTTGTTTGTAGAGTGCGGCCCAGAAGGAGCTTGAGATGACCAAGACTGATCAGTTGCGATTTGTTCATTTAAAGTTCAAAAAGCTAGCCTGAAGAATAGTTCATTGGCAGATCTTTCCAGTTCAAATCGTCCAAAGCAGACGGATCGCAGGCCGCCTCATGCTAGATATTTGGGAAGGACCACTGATTCTTCAGCAGATACTGAATCATTCAGTAGTAACTATTCTTTTGGATCCAGTGACATGTGTAGATAACGGCTAAGTGTTGTATCATCTATAAATACCTGTGTTTCAATTCAGAAAAGAATAATTGTAATAAAAAAAAAGAGAAATAATATATAAAGTGGACGTAGGCATCTTCTTTGCCGAACCACTATAAAAACTCTGTGTGTGATTTTTCAATTCCTGTGCATTGTTTATTATTGTTAATCTTCACTTATTCTCTACAAAGTTCTTCTCTCTGGGTGTTGAACTAGTTTTTGGTATCAACAATGTGTTTTCATGGAAAATAGTGTGTTAATAATGTTGTAATGGTGTAATTAAGCTTAATTTGCTTAAGTAATTAACACATGGGCCTTTTTGGGTTAACTTGCCCTTTCTTGAGCATTCATTATTTCTGGAAAAAGTGGAGAAAAAAACAACACTTTTATTTTCCTCAGCTTCTTCCTCTTTAACATGAAGCTTTCTTCTGTAAATCCATGGTTGTCTCTTTTCTCCTTATTTATAAATCTATGTGATCATTCTTATGGAAAATCATAAGCGAAGAAATTCTCTAGCTAGCATCTATAGTAAGCTTCAATCTTTGGATCCACTCTAGTATTTTTGTAATAAGAGAGAATAAGGTACAATAGTCTTCATGGAGTTTTGCATGTCATTGCCTTCATCTTCCTTAGGTCTTAGGAGCTTAAAAATACCCTTTTGCAAGCTTAAATCATGGGAAATCTTCTATAATCCAATCTCAAGTGAGTTGTGCAACTCTCCCTTTCTAGTTTACAATTTTTGAGTTTATCTATGCCGGAATTGTGGAAATACGTAGAAATCTGAAGCTTAAGTTCTCTCTTTTTCATGTTGTTATTATCTCAGTCTCATGCCCTCTTTGAAAAAGTATATATCCCCCAATTCTTAACAAATTGTTGTCAAACATTTTTCGGATTGATGTTTGGATAATCCTCTTTATGCATGCAAAATTTGATGTGTTTCTAAAGTAGTTTGCACCTTGAACTAGGTCGCTAAAGTTGGACACAAACGAGTTGCATTGCCTGAAGCAATGCTCAATAATCCACTCTGCAAATCCCTCAAAGGGGTTGACCTGGGTGTCGATCCCTGTGCTATGGTGGTTGACCGTGAGATCGACCCCATAATAGAGGGAGGTCGACCCTTTTGTTGACCCGATTGGGGGATGTAGGTCGTGTGTTCCAGGCATGTCTTGCGCATTGTTTTTGGCCTATTTGCTTTGATTGCTTCCAATTTTCTAAAGCATTATCAATGGTTTAGGTCCATTTGGGTCAGTGTTTAGGAATATATTTTCTTTGGCAATCAACTCCAATATGGGTGCCAATATTAGCTCCGATTCCGGTATCTAATGGACGTGGGTTTAGGTAAATTTCTGATATATAATTGTGTAGTTGCTTCTGTTCACACGCACGTTCTATAAGCTGATTTCTATAAGACGATTTCAAGTGTTTTCCTAACTTAATGACTATTTATTATATACTTGTTAAAGTATTTAATAATAATAATAAAATCTATATTATCCCTGCTATGGAGAGAGGATTTTAAAGGGCTTGTTTTCTTATATTTTCTTAAAAGTATTTTAAAACCCGATTTGCAAACCAAGTATTTTCCTTATATAAGTACACTCTTTTGCACCCTTCGAGATGACATTTCTGTGATTAAGTGGTGGAGTAAATCTCATGGTATAGGACACAAAGATATATTCTATGGACTAACTATAGACCCGTTTATCTGAAGCAGATGATTTGAATTTCCAATGATCAATGTTTTGATGATTGATGTGTTGATGTTTCTGGTATGGAATCAATGAGCAAATAGTAAACCAGTAGTGAGAACTTGTGGTGTAACACCCCACGTCCATTAATGTCACTCACAAAGGGAATGCATTAACTTCTATGGAGTGTTTTAAGTAAGTATAGAACAGAAACTTAACAACAAGACAGATATAAACAGAACTCAAAGATTTAAAACATTATTCCATTGCAGCGGAAAACACATATGTTTGATTACATCATAAAAAACCAGAGTCAAAGTACATAATATCCATCTTGATTACCAAAAGTACATAAATTGAAAGACATAATCCCCAATACAAAATAGCCATAAATAAAAGAGAAGCTGAACTTTACTTCAGCGATCCTAGCAATCTGCTAAAAGCAGTCCAAAATCAAGCTCCACTGTTGCTAGTTCCAACCTGAGCACCTGGGGGGGAGGGAGAAAAGAGAAGGAAAAGGGGGGTCAGACATAAAGTCTGCGAGTGCGATAACTTTAAGAATATAATTAACAAAGTAACTAGGCTAAGGCATAAGTTGGAAAATAAGGAAATGACCATGAACCATTGAGTATGGTAGAGTAAATAAGGAAACAAGATGAACAACGATATCATTAAAGCGCCCCTAAACCACTATAAGATAATTACTGAACTACAACAAAACTATAGGATAATTTCTATACTGCACCACCACTAGTCACCCTAAGGTTGATCCCGCCTACAGACTTAATAATGATATTGGTAGTTTCGTGCACCCCTAGCTGCCTTCATAGGTGCCGCCTGCCCCTATCTCCACTAGGTGTACCCACAACCCCCAAGTGATCGGCTCCCTAGCTCGTAGATACCCGTGATGGCCCCACAGTGGGGTGTATCACACCCAAAAGTGGCAACCCGATACAACCAACAATGCACGGCTTATACCTACACGATGCAACAACGTCTTACCTACCAGCCCGGGTCCACACACACATATGAACCCGTTGGACTTGCTTGCCACCGCTAACCCGGTTTGGCCTCTTACAGTCAAGCCCAGTATGCGTGCCCCGTCCTCGACTTGGGTCGAGCTCACAAAGATACGTATGGGTTTCTGGTTGAAACGGGCCCCCATTACTTGACACAAGCTGTCCAGCTAAGCTTGGTCCCCTTTAGTACATCCCACTTAACCCACTTCTTATTCATTCAATTACATGTTTCAATTTTGGTTAAGTGTTTCTAATCGTATTTCCAAATGCCACCCAAGGCACCCACTAGATTCCACATGCCACCCAAGGCACCCACTTAACCCCCTCATGTCCCACTACATGTTTATCTGGTTAAGTGTTTCTTAATTCATTAAGATCGTAACCTCATAAAGACCTCTCATATTAGACTGGCATTTGTGGCAGATGGATTTGCCGGGCAGGTCCGGGAAGTCTTACACCACAAAAGAGCCTAACCTCGTGTCTTTACAATTGTTACGTATTTAGTTTATGCCTAAGACCTCTCACATTAGACTGGCATTTGTGGCAGCTGGATTTGCCGGGTAGATCCGGGCAGTCTTACACCACAAAAGAGCCTAACCTCGTGTCTTAGACGATTAATTACTCCTAATTAATCATCCCCCAATTTGAATTACTTTCCCTATTCAAAATTATCAATCAATTAACAATGTCCATAATTGACTCAATTATGTCCATCTATTTATGGTATGTAAAATCATACCAATTTTCATCACAAATTTATTTTATGCCTTTTAAGGCATTTATGCCAATTAAATCTTTTTAATATTATCCCCTTTACCCCACGTTGTACGTTTGTTCGTTTAACGTAAAATATACATTAGACTCGAATAGTCTAACTCATGGAATAAAGAGAAAACATCACAATATACACATAATTAAAACATCGATCTAAACATAGGGGTGAACTTGCATGTGTGAATGATGTTCTACATCTAAATCTTGCATAGGCCAAAGTTACAACTTGCATAAACAACATGTGTCATGGATCCGAATCTAAAGGTGTGAACTTGTTGAGATAATGGTGACAAGCTTGCATAAATCATATATGTCATAGATCTACATCTAAAGGTGTAAACTTGCATAGGCAATAACCCTAAACTTGCATAACATGATTCATATCCCAAACTCATATATTTATATAAACTTGCATATGTGATTTACGCATCATAACAATGGTATAAACTTACATCTAACATGTAAATTATCATGTAGAATTTGTCATATAACTCACACATGTCATATCCTAACTTTAGATCTAAAAGTGATGTCACGAAACATGTAAGGTTATACTAACTTGCCTAGATTCTTGTCTAAATCAATATCTAAACTTGCATACAAACTTCTGATCTATTATATGAATCAACATAACTAAACTAGCATGTGAACAACATGATGATTCAACTAGACATAAGCCAATCATAGAATTACAACATGGGTGATAGCATCATAACTTTACATTGTAAATGATAGCATCATAACATAACATCATAGAAATTACAACACAATTTTACAACATAATTCAACATGCAGTCAATGATTCACATCATATCCAAATTATCCGCATCATAACTTCATCCAATTAATTTACTAATTATTTTATTAAAACTATCGAACTCACAACTCAAAAGCGGTCTTGAGTTCTGAATTCTGATTTCTGAAGTTGTATTAGCTCTCCTTTGAAGAAGATTCGTTGTTAGGGTTGAATAGAACTGATTTGATTTGCTGTTCTTCCCCTCTAATTGGTGGCGGCTATGCTAAGTTGCAAGGCGACGGCATGACGGCTAGGAGTTTAAATTTTATTTTATTTTAGGGTTTGAGTCTATGGGTCTTTTTATAGAGTTTTGATTTAATTCTAGCCGTCGGATGATCTTAGGGTTAATAAAAACCACTCATTCAAGATAGGGTTACAGTCAGCCCTAATGACTCAGCAAGGAGTCAGAAAGGACTCAGCAATGAGTCATAACACTGATCAGACTGAACTAGAAAGCTGTGCAGGCTTTCTCTCGGCTTGGGAGCACTTGTGAAGTGCACCAATGCAAATTTGTACTGGCGCACTTCCCAAGTGCACCAGTGCAATTCTTTTTTTTCTTCTTGTTTTGCCACCAAACTTCGTTCGTCCATAACTCCTTCATCCGGTACCCGTTTCCCGCAAACTCGGACTCTATTTCAACCAGAATTCCGAGACGAACACAATGGCGCAACCTCGTTCCCTTATTTCTCACGTCTGAGATTAATTATTCTTTATTTTAGTTAATTTGATTATTCAAAAATCCGGGGTGTTACATTCTCCCCTCCTTAAAGGATTTCGCCCCCGAAATCTCCAAGTTAAGGAGAATGCTTATCCTACCATCCAAACAACCGTCTACCCAACCATCAAACACGGGCATCCATTGTCCTTATAAAATTTCTAATGCTGTATGAACATATGCAAGAAGTGTGTGTATATGTTCCTTATCTAATGCAAAATCAGATGGTCTACTAATTCAGTTGACCTCCTTAACGCAAACCATGATAGTGCCATGCGTCCATTATGTATGCGAAAGAACCTTATCGATACATATCATTTCTACATGTGTGCACAACCATTCACCAAAATGCAACATCCATATGATGGTACAACATTATACATTCATTACTTAAATATGTACACACATTTATATGCGATATGAAGTGACTGAGCCGATCTAGTGCCTAAAGTGTGTGTATATGCGTCCACGAGCAAACACTAGCAAACACTTGCATCCACATGCATCCATCATACATAACATGTCTCAAACACATGTTTCAACCATAGGACTACCCTATATAAAGGTCAAAGATACTAGCGAGAGAACATACTAAAGATAAGATAAGTACAAGGTAAGCAATAAAGGAGAAATTAAAAGACATACCCTCGAAAAGAAAAGGGTATAATGAACGCATATTCGCTTCTGTCTCCCAAGTAGCGTTGCTCTCATCATCTCCCCATTGCACTTTGACTAGTTTGACCTCTCGATTCCTCAACTTCTTAATCTCTGACCCAAGAATGTACGTAGGAGCTCATCGAATTGTTGCATCGCGCTCTATCTCCACCTCTCTAAGCAAGCTCGACTCTACCACTTCCGCGGTCTCGTGCAAGCACTTCCTCAAATGTGATACATGGAATACATCGTGTACACCACTAAGTCTCTCGGGCAACTCCACTCTATATGCCATCTGTCCAATCCTCTCCTTAATAGGAAACAGCCCTACGAACCTTGGTGCTAACTTCCCCACGGACCCAAAGCGAACGACGTTCCGTAATGGACACCTTGACAAAGACCATGTCCCCAACATCAAACTCAAGATCTGACCTCCTCTTGTCCGCATAAGATTTCTGCCTATCTTGCGCCGTCTTCATTCTTCTTCGAATCAAATCGATCTTTTCTGAAGTCTGTCTAATCATATTGGGCCCAAGCAAGATTTTATCTGTAGATTCCCACTAACATGTAGGCGAGCGACATGGCCGTCCATATAGAGCCTCGAATGGTGCCATGCCAATACTAGACCGAAAGCTATTATTATATGCAAACTCCACCAATGGAAGATGTTCCTCCCATGTACCTCCGATGCCTAAGACATACAACCTCAATAGGTCCTCTAGAATACGATTCACCCTCTCGGTCTGGCCGTCCGTCTGAGGATGATATGCGGTGCTCAAACATAACTGAGTCCCTACCGCCTCTTGCAAGCTCTTCCAAAATTCGCTAGTGAAGATAGGATTGCGGTCGCTCACTATGCTAGAAGGAACACCGTGCAAACGAACTATCTCTCGAATGTACACTGAGGCTAACCATGGAGCAGTCCTCTTACTCTTCATGGGAATGAAATGGGCGCTCTTAGTCTGTCTACCACGACCCAAATCCCCGTATTACCCTTCCTTGATCTCGGTAACCCATCGATAAAGTCCATCGAGACACTTTCCCACTTCCATTGTGGGACCTCCAATGGGTGAAGCAATCCACCGGTCAAACTCTGCCATGTCCTTCTTCATTCCGGTCCAAAAGTAAAACCGTCTCATGTCCATGTACATCTTGTCCCCACCGGGATGGATGGTCATCTTCGAACGATGTGCATCATCAAGAATGGCATTCCTCAAGTTCTCGTCTTGTGGTACACAAAGTCTACCGTCCCTACGTAACCAACCCTTATCATCTAGGGTATACCTACAGAGATGGCTCGATGACTCCCCTCTTTTGAGCTTTTCTACTAACTCAACCAATTGTGGGTCGTCTCGCTGTGCCTCGCCAATCCGTCCCAAAAGCGTAGGTCTAACCTCTAAGGATGCTAGCAAACCGGGTACAAAGTCAATGGAAGGTTTAAAGTCAAACGTAGAGATGAACTCCAAGCTTCGCCGCTCAACAAACAACGGACTCAAGGACAACCTTTTTCTACTTAAGGCGTCTGCCACCACGTTACCCTTGCCAGGGGTATATGCTATCATGAAATCATAGGACGCTAAGAATTCCATCCATCTTTGCTGCCTTAAGTTCAAGTCCTTCTGAGAGAATAAGTATTTTAGCTATTTGTGGTCAGTGAACAATTCGAATTTCTCGCCAAGAAGATAATGACGCCAAGACTTAAGCACGAAAACAATAGCGGCCAACTCTAGGTCATGTGTAGGGTAATTCCTCTCATGCACTCGCAGCTGCCTTCCACCATAGGCTATTACCATTCCCTCTTGCATTAAGACTGCGCCTAGTCGTGTCCCACAAGCATCGGTATAAACGGTAAATGGCTTACTCCCATCCGACAACACCAAGACTGGGGCTGTGGTCAAAGCTCTCTTCAATCGTTGGAACGCATCATCACAATCTACGTCCCACGTGAAAACTAGGTTCTTCATCGTCAGGCGTGTTAATGGGGCTGATATTTTTGCGAAGTCTTTGATAAACTTCCTATAGTAGCCAGCTAACCCTAAGAAACTCCTCACCTCGGTAGCATTTTTAGGGACCTTCCAATCTTGGATGGCCACTATCTTCGCGGGATCCACGGCTATCCCTTCTTTGGAAACCACATGCCCTAAGAATCGCACTTCATTTCTCCAAAAGTGACATTTAGAAAATTTAGCTTTAAGGTTATGCGCTCAAAGGGTCTCCAGCACTTCCCTAAGATGTAGGGCATGCTCTTCCTCGTTTTTAGAAAAGATTAAGATGTCATCCATAAAGACTACCACAAATTTAATAAGGAACTCCCTAAACACCCTACTCATCAAGTTAGAAAAGTATGCGGGGGCGTTTGTCAAACCGAAGGGCATCACAAGCCATTCGAAGAAGCCGTCTGGAGTCCTAAAGGCAGTCTTCTCTATGCTATCCTCAGCCACTCTCAACTGATGGAAACCCGTGGCTAAGTCCAACTGCGAAAACACTGAGGCGCCAACTAACTGATCGAAGAGATCGTCAATCCTCGGCAGTGGGTGTCTATTTTTCTTAGTAAGCTTATTAAGTTCTCTATAGTCCACACAAAGTCTAAGGGACCCATCCGCCTTCGTGGAAAACACTACTGGAGCACCCCACTCCGATATACTACGTCTAATGAACCCCTTCTCAAGCAATTCTTTCACTTGCTTACTGAGTTCTCTTCTCTCTCTTGGAGCCATGTGGCGCACTGGTAATGCAACAGGCTTTGTATTATCTACTAGATAAATTCGAAAGTCTATTTCACGTTTTGGGGGTAAACCCCTCACCTCATCAAAGACATCAACATACTCACGGACTATGGGAACAGAATGTAAATCATCATCGGATGCGTCAAGGGATTCTAGGTAGCTAAGCATTACTGGACCTCTAGGGTCACAAGAAATATCAAGGGTCTTTCCAAAATGAGTCAACAATCTAACTACCCTTCTTTCACAATCTAGGGTGGCCCCATATCTAGTTAGCCAATCCATACCTAGAATTAAACCGTAGCCCATGATGCCCAGAACAAAAGCATTGAACTCAAACTCAACGCCCAAGATAAACACTCTCAAATCCCGACAAATCATAGAAAGATGAGCCGAACCACCGATAGGATTTGAGACTACTAAGGGATCAGTAACTAGACTAGTATCAAGGTGTAGTGTTTCAACTAATGATGTAGAAATAAACGGATGTGATGTGCCAGAATCGAATAAAGTACGGACAGGATGATCAAACGGAAAAACTAAACTTTCAACGGAAATTGCTCTACCTCGTTCTTGCAGCGGTGGGACCATGAGAGCCTTAACTTGTCCCCTTGCCTGCCCTGGTGCCATAAGAGACTGCACCTGTCCTCCCGAGGTAGACCTTGCCCTCTGCCCTTTGTTTGGGCAGTCCTTAATAAGATGTCCCACCTCGCCATAGTGGAAACAACCAGTCTTCTTTTTCTTCCTACAATCTTTTCTCAGATGGCCGGGTGTCCCACAGTTAAAGCATCTTTTCTTTCTCTTAGCATTGTTGCCTTTGCCACCTTTCTTGTTCTAATATTGCTATTGCGGCTTCTTTTGATCCCCTTTCTTCTCGGGTGCCTTATTAGCATTGGCGCCCTTCTCCTCTTCATGCATGAGCGCCATGTCAACTAGTCTCTCGAAGGTAGCCCCCATGGGAATGTGGGTCATAGCTGACCCATGAAGTGGCTCGTTTAAACCCTAAACAAATCTTAGAGCCTTCACCAAGTCCAACCCAAATCTCGCCAACTTATTGAACTTGTTGACGTATTCTTTCATAGATAGATTCCCTTGCTTCAACGCCAAAAACCTTTCCATGTATAGATTCTCTTCAGCCCGCGAGAGAAACTTCGCCTCAAACCTCTGCCTAAAATCTGGCCATGTATCAACTGGACGTCCCCCATTAGTGACCTTCCACCAAAACGAGGCCTCATCCTTTATTTGCCAGGCAGCTAGCTGGACTTTTCTTCCATCATCCACTTCAAAGATTCCAAACAATTCTTCCACCTCCTTTAGCCAATTACGAGCTTCAACAAATGTCTCCGTCCCATGAAAAGGTTTTCCACCCATTGCTCTAAAGTCCTTACATATCGTAGCAAAAGTATCGACGTGAGAAGGAGGGGGAGGAGGAGGAGAATTTGCTAGACCTGCGGTGGCGGCCCTAGCCTCGAGATATTGACGAAACCAACCGGGTACATGAACACCCTCTGGTATCTCAGATGCTTCAGATATGCTGAAACAAAAAAGGAAAGATTCAATATGAAAGAACCGAGGGAAAGATATATGGCTCTTGGGGTTATGCTTTCTAAAATAAGCTTTTCTCTTGAAAATACTTTCCTTAAAACATACTTTTGAAGGTACTTCTTTATAAAAATTGTTTTGAAAAATAGTTTTTCAAAATTCATATCTGTTCTGGTAACCTTCAGCTCTGATACCACGTGTAACACCCCACGTCCATTAATGTCACTCACAAAGGGAATGCATTAACTTCTATGGAGCGTTTTAAGTAAGTATAGAACAGAAATTTAACAACAAGACATATATAAACAGTACTCAAAGATTTAAAACTTTATTCTATTGCAGCGGCAAACACATATGTTTGATACATCATCAAAAACGAGAGTCAAAGTACATAATATCCATCTTGATTACCAAAAGTACTTAAATTGAAAGACATAATCCCCAATACAAAATAGCCATAAATAAAAGAGAAGCTGAACTTTGCTTCAGCGATCCAAGCAATCTTCTAAAAGCAGTCCAAAATCAAGCTCCACTGGTGCTAGTTCCAACCTGAGCACTGGGGGGGGGAAGGGAGAAAGAGGAGGAAAAAGGGGGTCAGACATAAAGTCTAGCGAGTGCGATAACTTTAACAATATAATTAACAAAGTAACTAGGCTATGTCATAAGTTGGAAAATAAGGAAATGACCATGAACCATAGAGTATGGTAGAGTAAATAAGGAAACAAGATGAACAACGATATCGTTAAAGCGCCCCTAAACCACTATAAGATAATTACTGAACTACACCAACACTATAGGATAACTGCTATACTGCGCCACCACTAGTCACCCTAAGGTTGATCCCGCCTACAGACTTAATAATGATATTGGTAGTTTCGTGCACCCCTAGTTGCCTTCATAGGTGCCGCCTTCCCCTATCTCCACTAGGTGTACCCACTACCCCCAAGCGATCGGCTCCCTAACTCATAGATACCCATGCTGGCCCCACAGTGGGGTGTATCACTCCCCAATGTGGCAACCCGATACAACCAACAATGCACGGCTTATACCTACACGATGCAACAACGTCTTACCTACCAGCCCGGGTCCATACACGCATATGAACCCGTTGGACTTGCTTGCCAACGCTAACCTGGTTTGGCCTCTTACAGTCAAGCCCAGTATGTGTGTCCCGTCCTCGACTTGGGTCGAGCTCACAAAGATACGTATGGGTTACTGGTTGAAACGGGCCCCCATTACTTGACACAAGCTGTCCACCTAAGCTTGGTCCCTTTTAGTACATCCCACTTAACCCACTTCTTATTCATGTTTCAATTTTGGTTAAGTGTTTCTAATCGTATTTCCAAATGCCACCCAAGGAACCCACTAGATTCCACATGCCAACCAAGGCACCCATTTAACCCCCTCATGTCCCACTACATGTTTATCTGGTTAAGTGTTTCTTAATTCATTAAGACCGTAACCTCATAAAGACTCTCACATTAGACTGGCATTTGTGGCAGCTGGATTTGCCGGGCGGGTCCAGGCAGTCTTACACCACAAAAGAGCCTAACCTCGTGTCTTTACAATTGTTACGTATTTAGTTTATGCCTAAGACCTCTCACATTAGACTGGCATTTGTGGCAGCTGGATTTGCCGGGCGGGTCCGGGAAGTCTTACAGCACAAAAGAGCCTAATCTCGCGTCTTAGACGATTAATTACTCCTAATTAATCATTCCCCAATTTGAATTACTTTCCCTATTCAAAATTATCAATCAATTAACGATGTCTATAATTGACTCAATTATGTCCATCTATTTATGGTATA
The DNA here is from genome assembly GCA_030737875.1 of Allium sativum. Lineage (NCBI taxonomy): Eukaryota > Viridiplantae > Streptophyta > Magnoliopsida > Asparagales > Amaryllidaceae > Allium > Allium sativum. The sequence continues at coordinate 653,596,752 of CM060919.1, read as the reverse complement.
TAAAATCATACTAATTTTCATCACAAATTTATTTTATGCCTTTTAAGGCATTTATGCCAATTAAATCTTTTTAATATTACCCCCTTTATCCCACGTTGTACATTTGTTCGTTTAACGTAAAATATACGTTAGACTTGAATAGTCTAACTCATGGAATAAAGAGAAAACATCACAATATACACATAATTAAAACATCAACCTAAACATAGGGGTGAACTTGCATGTGTGAATGATGTTCTACATCTGAATATTGCATAGGCCAAAGTTACAACTTGCATAAACAACATATGTCATGGATCCGAATCTAAAGGTGTGAACTTGTTGAGATAATGGTCACAAACTTGCATAAATCATGTATGTCATAGTTTTACATCTAAAGTTGTAACATTGCATAGGCAATAACCCTAAACTTGCATAACATGATTCATATCCTAAACTCATATATTTATATAAACTTGCATATGTGATTTATGCATCATAACAATGGTATAAACTTGCATCTAACATGTAAATTATCATGTAGAATTTATTATATAACTCACACGTCATGTCCTAACTTTAGATCTAAAATTGATGTCACGAAACATGTAAGGTTATACTAACTTGCCTATGATTCTTGTCTAAATCAATATCTAAACTTGCATACAAACTTGTGATCTATCATATGAATCAACATAACTAAACTAGCATATGAACAACATGATGATTCAACTAGACATAAGCCAATCATAGAATTACAACATAGGTGATAGCATCATAACTTTACAACGTAAATGATAGCATCATAACATAACATCATAGAAATTACAACACAATTTTACAACATAATTCAACATGCAGTCAATGATTCACATCATATCCAAATTATCCACATCATAACTTAATCCAATTAATTTACTAATTATTTTATTAAAACTATCGAACTCACAACTCAAAAGCGGTCTTGAGTTCTGAGTTCTGATTTCTGAAGTTGTATTAGCTCTCCTTTGAAGAAGATTCGTTGTTAGGGTTGAATAGAACTGATTTGATTTGTTGTTCTTCCTCTCTAATTGGTGGCGGCTATGCTGAGTTGCAAGGCGACGGCATGACGGCTAGGAGTTTAAATTTAATTTGATTTTAGGGTTTGAGTCTATGGGTCTTTTTATAGAGTTTTGATTTAATTCTAGCCGTCGGATGATCTTAGGGTTAATAAAAACCACTCTTTCAAGATTGGGTGACAAGTCAGCCCTAATGACTCAGCAAGGAGTCAGAAAGGACTCAGCAATGAGTCATAACACTGATCAGACTGAACCAGAAAGCTGTGCAGGCTTTCTCTCGGCCCGGGCGCACTTGTGAAGTGCACCATTGCAAATTTGCACTGGCGCACTTCCCAAGTGCGCCAGTGCAATTCTTTTTTTGTCTTGTTTTGCCACCAAACTTCGTTCGTCCATAACTCCTTCATCCGGTACCCGTTTCCCGCAAACTCGGACTCTATTTCAACCAGAATTCCAATACGAACACAATGGCGCAACCCCATTCCCTTAATTCTCACGTCTGAGATTAATTATTCTTTATTTTAGTTAATTTGATTATTCAAAAATCCAGGATGTTACATGTGGAATGGGACACACAGTTATTACGGTTGGGTTACTAGCATAAGTCTATGGTACATCCTAGGACTACTGCTAGTACTAGACCTTTGGGTCAATATGATGTGATTCTGGGTAGAATTTGGGTAGATCCAAATAGTTGTAACTTCTTGGTAGATCCAGTACTATGTTGTACTTCTAGGTAGTCCCAATACTAAGACGTAACTCTAGGTAGGTCCAATACAATGATGTTATTCTGGGTAAATCCAATATCGTGTTGTAACTCTGGGTAGATCCAACAGTTGTGTCTTGTGTAGACTCGTATATGGTCATTCCATTGGTAGATCCAAACCTTATATTTTCTTGGTAGATCCAAATGATGTTTTCTTAGCAAATGCAAATGATATTATGTATAGATCCAAGTGATTGTGGTTCGGTATAGATCCAAACATGTAGCATTTGGCAAATAATTTCCTTTGTTGATACTTGATGATTTGGATTCGTTCTATGTTGTCTTGTTGATTTGGTGATTGTGGTTGATTTGGATCGTATTTTTGATAGCATGTTGATTTGAATAGCCTCTGAGCTATGTTAATTTAAATTTAAACAAGGATATATCTTATGTCACTTAAACTCTTATATGAGTTTAGGTGTAGTCTTTGGAGTTTTACCTTGTTTTTGTGGTATCTTTTTGCCACCTTGTTGTTGGGGAGAAGTCCTTTTTGTAGTTAATCATGTCTTCCTCAAGATTTATAGGTTGTTTAGCCTTTAGGACCGCATGAATCGATTGTTATCTTGAGTTATCTAATTACTTTTGGTGGCGAAAGGAATTTTATTTATATGATTTTATATCCATTATCGATTTATAACTAATATGCAAGCAAGACTAATCCGTGTATGTAACACTCGAGTTAGACCAAGTTGTTTCAGGTTTAGCCTCTTGTTGATTCTTGGATTATTGGTATAGCTTGGGCTATCCTTCAAAGACCCTTTCTAATTGTTTATTCATGTATCTGAGTTGTTTTACATATTTATCCCATTGTAAATTATTGTATACCATTGAGATGTAGCACATGCGTAAGTTGTAATTTGTGATTGTATTAGTGTGTATCTATTCTGCGATCTGTGATCTATGATGTATTGTATAGTGTTATGAAATGATCCTTATCTATCGTAGTTTCATATTAGAGGTATTGAGTATGTCGATCCTTATGACAAAAGAAAAAAAATTCACTCAATTAATGTATTCGATACTCGACTAACACAAAACAACGGATGGTCGCCCCTAACCAGCCTTATTCTCCGCCCTAATAGACAACACTGCTTGTTATTACTTTTTGTTAAGGTAGGTCTCGGGGTGGGGTGTCACATTAAAAGTGGAGATCGTAATGCATAGTATAACAAAACAATTTAGCAATACCTAACCGATTAATAAAAATTAACTCATGCTATAATTTAATGAATCTTATATACCACTTTAATATCGATAATTACTAAGAATAAAATTTAAAAAAAAATCGACTATATATATTAAAACTGAAAATAAATTTAATTTTGATGGAGAAAGTATTTAGTTTAGAATTTAGGGAAATAATTGCCATCACTGATGTAAGATAGAACAAAGACACATAGATTTTGCATGATAAAGTATTTAATTGAGGGAAATAATTACCTTCACTGATGTAAGATAGAACAAAGACATATAGAATTTGCATGATAAAAGTTGAGATCTTAATGCATATTACAATTAGTTAGTCATAATGAAATCCCTAAAAATTATTTTATTTTTGATTTTGTGATTATTTTTAAGCAAAAGAAATTCAAGTGGTAGGAAGCATAAATATAGTTAGTGTACGGAGAAGACGTAGTTAAAGCCACGGAACTATGGCCATGATATTAGTTTGATTAGAGAAGTAGATAAGTAATAGAAGTAAACTCATCCAAACAGTTGTGGGGAATGTGCAGTCCTTGATTTTTTTTAAAACGTTAAAAAAATATACAAACATTTATTTTACGACCGAATGACCTAATAATGGGTGAACACATTAGATGAGATTGATTGAGAAGTAGAGAATACTTATTACCTCATAAATATACAATGAAATAAATTGATTTGTGTTTAACAGAATTAAGAAAAACAAATTAGCAACACCAAACTAAAGAAGAAATTTCACTCATACTATAATTTAACAAATCTTATATACCACGTTAATATTTTACTTCACTAAGAAATGAAAAAAGTCGATTATATAAATTAAAATATGAAAAAACAATTCAATTTTGATAGAGAAAATAGTTAGCTAAGAATTTATGGAATAACTTACCTTCGATGATGCATATTCAATGATTTAGTCATAGTGAATTTAGAGAAATTTATATTATTTTATGTTTTTTTGAATTTTTTGGAAGTAAAAGAATTAAGAAGGTAGAAAGAATAAATATTGTTGGTGTACGGTGAAGTGTAGTTAAAGCTATGGAAGCAAGGACATAAGAAAATGAAATTAGTTTGATTGAATGGTAGAGAAAGAATAGAATTAAATTAATTCAAATAACTAAAGGGAAAGTGCAACTTTGATATTCCAAAATAGAATAACAGTGCAGATATTTATTTTACAACTAGAGGAGCTAATGATCTTTTTAAAGCTAAGAGGACATGAGTTGAGATTGATTGAAAAACAAGGTACACTAATGTGCTCATATTCTCTTTTCTGTCTATAATATAATAAGATAAATGTATGATTGGCGGCAGTTCAAATATCTAAATTATAAAAATATAGAACTAGAGACACTTAAATATTTATATTTAAGATGGAAAATAATGCATATAGATTTTTCATAATAAAAGTTGAAATTTTAGTGCAATTGCACAATGAGTTAGCCAAATGAATTTAGGGAAATTTCTAGGTCCAAGTATATTAGTAGCAGAAATATGATGATCATAAGAATCTTTTGGAATCCAGATCTTATTTGTCCTTTTATTTGTGTTCCAAAAGTCATGATAATTGTGTGCCAAGTGTTTAGGAACCCAAACCTTTTTGAATTTTCGGAGTTTATTACCAATCTTGCAGTTTACATGACTGTGGCCAATTACCCCACATTTTACGCATTTGGGAAATATGCCTCTACCTTTAGCACTGTCAATCCTAGTCACATTTTCTTGTATCTTTCCAAAACCAAGTCCTTTTCTATTATTTGCAAATAGTTGGTTTCCAAGCAACATTTTAAAAGATGTTTGACCAATTGAAAACTTATTAAAAGTAACTTAAAGATCTTGAAATTTTGTTCTTAAGATTGTGTTCTCACTCACTAGTGAAGTGCATCGTTTAACATAATTCTTTCTTTTGGTGTCATCATCTTCTTTTAGATTCAAGTTTTCTTTTTCAAGATTCTCAATAGTGCACTTGAGTGTCGAAAGTTCTAGATTCTCAGTCTTACAAATTTCACAATCCAGATTATTTATTTTTGAAACATTTTCAAGTTCAGATTCCAACTTATTATTATTGTGAAAAAGATCAAGATTTTTTGCTTTTAGTTCCTCTGATTCTGATTCTAATGTGTCAATAATTTCAGAAAGATGTTTACACATTAAAATTAAATCATCATAACTGTATACCTCAGTGGTTTCCTTGCTGATATCTTCTAGATCTGATTCTGCCATAAAGCACAGATTGCTTTGTTCCTCACTGTTGTCTGAGTCTTCTTCTCCTTCCTCGTTATCCCAAGTTACAGAAAAACCTTTCTTCTTCTTGTTTCTTTTGTTTTGGAGAAGTGGACAGTTTGGTTTCAGATGTCCAGGCTTCTGACAGTTGTAGTAGAGTGGTTCGTCTTCTAAATTGTTAGGCTTTGGTTTATTTCTTCGAGGCTTGAACTTACTCCACTTCGTGAGTTGTATGACAGCCATAGCAAGCTGTTCGATAGGATCTTCACCATCACTGGGATAGTGTTGGATAGAGCTATTGACTTTTTCTTCAGATCTGAGTTGTTGCGATCTTCTCTTGCTTTTAGCTCCATTTCATACGTCATTAGATTTCCGATAAGCTCTTCCATGCTCAGCTTACTCAGATCTTTAGATTCTTGAATGGCTGTGACTTTTGCTTCAAAGTTCATTGGCAGAACACGCAGAATCTTCCTCACAAGCTCCACTTCTGTATTGATCTTTCCAAGAGCTCTAGCATTGTAGACCAGCACTGAGAAGCGACCATACATGTCCTTGATGCTCTCGTCCTTCTGCATGATGAAGTTTTCATATTCATTGCTGAACATGGCAAGACGAGATTCTTTAACCTGAGAAGTTCCTTCGTGTGTGACCTCCAGAGTATGCCAAATTTTCTGGGCTATATTACAATGATAGATTCTGTTATATTCTGTTTTATCAAGAGCACAAATCAGAGCATTCATAGCATTAGAATCTATAGAGTACAGTTTCTTATCATTCGCATCCCACCTACTTTTTGGTTTAGGTGTTACAGTTCCATTAACAATTTCAGTAGGGGGTTTATATCTAGTTTCAATGATATCCCAGACCTCGTAATCGACGGACACAAGATAAATTTTCATCCTTGTTTTCCAATACGCGTAATCACCACCATTGAACATGGGTGGTCTAGCAAAAGATTGTCCTTCAGAAAAAGCATTGTTCATTAAAGTCATGATTCTAGGGTTAAACACTAGCTCTGATACCAATTGTAGGATCAATAATAACCCTAGAGGGGGGGAGGGTGGATAGGGTTTTAACACTAGATTAAAATAAACACAGAGATAATAAAAATAAATGCAGAAAAAAAATTCACACTTAGAGATACCCAGCTTCGGCAAACTATGCCTACTGCTGCCTTTCTAAGATTTCTACTAGGAGATACAAACAGATCCCGCTTACAATCCTATGTATACTTGTAACTCCTGCTCCTGTCTGACCCTAAGCTTAAAATCCTAGACTGGTCTGTGTACCCTAGACCAGATTTTTCCAGACTACAATCCAGCAATCTGTAATCCTAGTTTTACAAGAAACTAGAAAAAGGAAATTTTAAAGTACAAAATACACCAACAATTACAAGGGAAATTCAAAAAGAAGAACAAATTAAAGGCACCCCATTTATAAAAGACTTGGCTTAGTCAAGTGACCTAGGCCATCCCCTTTTGTAATTGTTTCACCCGTTCATTGTTTAGCCCGATCTCCTTTTTCTGGAAATTAAAAAAATGCGGCTCTCAAAAGCTAGGGTTTCCAATTTGAATCCAAATCGATCGACTTCATGATTGACCTGAGATACTTTCTGACGCGTTGAATCTATGGATTCTGTTGAACGTTCTTTCGTAACTGATTTGGGATGAGGTCGATCGAAACCTGGAAGAAAAGTGAGTTTTTCTGATTTACTTCTTTTGCTTGGAATTTGTTGTTTGTGGTTTTGATTTTTTTTTCGGTGTGAATGTTTGATACTCCGTCGATGATGAAGTAGTGTGTTTATATAGGGGTTTCGTGACCTTAGTCTCTGATTTCCCCTTAAAGACTTGCCTGGTTTGATTTAGGAATATTCGAATCGGAATTTTGCATCTGGAATTTTGTTGTCTAATTTTGGAGCCGATTTTGAAAACTTTCCATTTTGTTTCGATGGTAGATTCTCTGGCAATTTGAATTTTGAAAACAAGCTGTTAATTTTTGGCATTTAAAAACTTCCTTTGTCTGAACCCGATTGTAATTTGTTTCCAATAATTTTGCTTGCTGAAGAATGTATTTTGCTCCTTTGAGTTCTCTGCAATCATTCATTGATTTCTCAAGGCATTCTAATTTTGGAATTTTATCCTTTTCAAAAAGAATTTAGATTTCTGAAAAAAAGATAAAAGCTTTCCCAAAAAAAAAATTCTTTCCTCACTTTAAAATAGTTATTACAGGAATGAAATCTTTCCTGAAATTGCTGCTTAGTCATCATGCAAAATAAAACTGGAAAGAAGTAATTTGATTTTAGAAATTTTCATTAAACTCTTTCCAAAAAAACTATTTTTTATTTCCCAAAATACACAATTGTTGTCCTGTTATACTGGCACTTCCCTATTGTGAATCACATATTTCATTCTGCTCTAGTTCTCACATTTGTGCACTAATGCCATAACAACATCACCATTCTTGAAACACCTATGCTGCCGTACATTTGTCTTGAATTTTTGTGTACCATCTCATGCAACACCATTGCTGTTATGATCTGCCACCATACATGTTTGTGTGCATGTTGCCGTGAGACCATCCTTGTATTTGTTTACACGCTTGTCCTTGCTCCACTATGCATGTTTGAATATACTGTCATTTAACACTTGTACTTCCTTGCTGAACCCTGCTGTACTGATTTGCATCATCCCATGTTGCATATGCTAATCATTTTCAGTTTTGTATTTTGCTACATTATCTCATACTTGTTGTGTTGTATATATGCTCGACCACGTTAAGCTTGTTGCACACTTTATTGAGTTTTATTGTATTACCATGCTTACTGAACCTTCACTTTTGCATCTGCCATCCCCTGTTTTGTATTTTGACTTGCTGAGTATTACCCTTGCTTGTCACCATGAATTTTGCCTTGACCATCACCTTGTATTTTGACCTAAACTATGTGCACACCAAAAAGAATGCTAGTCCATACTACATCACTTTCCTTGCTTGTTGATCTGCCATGTTTGGTTCATTTGAAACTGCTATGCTGATTTGAATCATTTCTCTTTTGATTTTTACCTGTCTTTTGACCCTGAAACAAAAGAAAAAAAAACAGCAGTCAAACTGTACTGTGTTGAGGCAGGTCAGAATCAGCTGGTTCTGATCAGCAAACCAGTATGGTTATGGCGTGGCTGTTCAAGTCTGAAATATGATGAGAAAAACACACAGAAAACTGAGACAAATAGAGAATCAAAAACTATAATCTTCTGTTTGTTCGGTGTTTATTTTAGTTCCAGTGTACAATGTGTATCTTCTCTTGTGTGACAGGTTTCAGGATGATGCAACAGAAGCTTGGGACGGTAAGAGTCTGCAAAGCAGAGTTTATCCAGTAGAGAGTTGTGTATGAAGTGTAAAGAGAATTGTAAAGTCATTTGTATTGAGTTCATTTGTAAAGTGAGTTGAAAAGTCATGTAAATAAATGAGTGTTCCAAGAGTAATTTGTATATAATTGTTTTTTGAAATAAAATAAATATTATTGAATAACAAATGCTTGTATCAAACACATCAATAAAATCTATTTGTTATCATCAAACAAAAAATCATATATTCAACGGCTGCTCCAACATAAAATAATTCAGATTCTTCTTCCTCCCCAAGAAATTCTTAGATCTAATCTCTTCTCTTCCTCTCCAGATCTCTTCTTAAAATAAAAAGATAGATCTAGGATTCCTTTACTCCAAAATGAAATAAAAGAATTCAGATGCCTAGATCTATGCTGCGTATAAAGGGAGAAAACCATGGATTAGATCTAGAAGTAGGAAAGCATAAAATGAGTGGATTTAAAATACATTTTTTGTATAATAGTAGATCTATCATTCGCCATTCCCCATTTACACACATAATAAACATATTGAAGAGCTAATCCAATAAAGATAGTTTGTGGTACTTATAGATTAAAATACCTAATAAGTAATTGGATCTAAGATTTGGACTAGAATCATATCAGTTCACCATAGTTTGTAGATCAGATCTAGAATTCACCTATGCCTAATTTTATCATCGTATATTTAATTTGTTATTATGAACAATTGTTTATGCCTATGCTTTTTTTTCCTCCTTTCTTTCTTCCCTTTTTACTTTTATTTTTATTTTTATAGCTAGCCTATCTTCGAGCCTACGTCTATTGCAGATTTATGCGATTGAAACGATATTGGGAAAAAAAGGGAAAAGGTTGATTTGGGTATAACATGGGATTTGGAGGTTTGGGGCATAACTTATAATGGGGTTATGGGCTTAACTATTGTGATGACCCCAAACTTCCACTAGGTGAAAGTAAGGAATAATCATATGGAATACAACATAAATATAACAATACATATCACTGATACAACATAGCAGAGGAAAAACCATAGAATAATAACATTATAGCAGCGGAAATATAATGTCATAAACCACAGAATCCCAACAGTCACAGAATTCCAAATTATTACATCAAGTTTTGCAGAAATTGAAATAAGTTCCAACTCTCAAAATAAGCAATACGAAATGAAACAAGTCTAATGTCTGAACTTAAAGATAGAAAAATGCAATAGAAATAAATGATAGCTGTCCTCAAAGCTCCAAGTCATCACCTCTCCGCAAAAGCAAATCCAAGCAAAGATAATGAGCAACTCCAAGACAAGACTCCAAGCAAAGAATGAACCTGTTTACTTGGCTGCCCGTGTAGAAAAGAGGGCACCTGAGTTTGCAAAAAGGTGAAACAAACTACGGGTCAGTCGTGAGACTGGTATGAGAATTCATAACTAGTTTAGTAATAATAATATGACAAATCCAAAGACCACGCCGCTAATGCAGAACGGGTTTACTCAATGGATTGTCGTGCATAATTTAAAGTGTCAGAACGTTCAACATTGCAATGCTTTTAAGAAAAATGGAATCACCATAAGACTCAAGTCCCATCACACAATGCAACGCACACCAGAGGATAGAGTTTTCCCTTATGGTGATTAAACATGCTAAATACGGCAAATACGAGTTTAATATTATTATTAGTGTATAATAAAAACATTTCAAAATAAATGTATCAATACTAGGAAACATAGTACCCCATCCTACTATATCTCCATACTAGTAATACAATCAAAACCGTAGGGTCGTATTTGGAATTTGAATTTCCATCTGAGTCAAGGCTAGGGAGGAGCTCCTTACCGATTCGAGGCACTCTAGCAATGCCCCAGGATTGGTACTCTGTCCAACCCTTGGATCCTGCGGGGCCGGTCCATACGTTAACGCTTAATGGATTGGCAATTCCTGAACACATGCTTCCCGGTCCTTTTGGACCTATAATACGGCCAGTGGCGACCGCATAAAACCGAGGCCTCGAAAAATCCAACAACCACAATGAATAAATGCCAGCGCTGGTAGGTCCCTGGCACCACTCTAGCTAGAAAGAAACGTGTGCACTCCCTGCGTTCCCTTCTCCCGTTTTAGACTCCGCCGGTGTGTGAGGCTCGTGAAGTCACGTCATACACAAAGCTATGCCTAAACAGGCTATGCTTTGATCATCCTACAAGGCCTGCTTTTCAACAAGAAACCTTGATCATTGCATCTTAGTATGCCACACTGTCACTCCATACCATACTATTGCTTCTCCATCAATACATAAATGGGTGTTAAGTAGAGAATAAATTCTCCACCACCAATATTTATATATTAACAGAAAATCAACAATATGATATATAACGAAGTACGATGTCAGACACACCATCCATTTAAACTTATGCTCTGGGTCTGAACGAAAGTCAAATCCGTGAAACCAACACGTACGTCTGGGCAATGACCTTGACCCATGAATTGGTAGCAAGTCAATTCAGGGTCTCGATCGCTGTCCATTCGAGGGAAGATTTACGGTCTTCATGCGTCGTCTTCTTACTTCGATCTTCATCGTCGTTTTGATTATTTGGAATGAGATTAACTCGGCCTTTCCAAATAATCTTCGTATATATATATATATATATATATATATTGGAAACTCTTCCTTATCGTTATTTCTAATTTATAACGATTATTTCCTATTCTATTTAATTGAAAATAATTAAATCTTTAATCAGCGACGATTCAGGTCAATGGCGATTCTGGTGCTATTCTCAATCAATTTTGATTTTCACATATCTCAAAATCTAACCGTTGGATTTTGACGTATTATATATCGTTGGAAATATTTTTCCAAGACGGTCCTAGCGGTTTTAGTTTCAAGAAAATCCGACGGTTGGATCTTCTTGTATAGTCATTTAAAGATATAATTTTAAAACGCGAACTACTGCGCTCGATTCGTTTAATTTTAATTATATTTATATATAAATATATAAACGTAACCCGTTTAACTCTTTATTCTTAAGTATATTTTCCTTCTTTATCCTTTCATCCCTTCATTTATAGGGAAATGTAAATCATACTTGAATGATGAATTCTTCCTTTTTGATTCTTTTAATTTCTTTAATTTACGGTAAAATGTAAATTATATTTCATCGTCCAATTCCTTCTTACATGTAAAATGTAATTTATAATTCATCGTTCTTAAGTACATATAAAAATATAAATTTTATCTACAATGTGAATCCTACTTCTTGTTTACATTATAAAAATGTAATCTTTATTTACAAAGTAAACCCATACATTCATTTCATAGAAAAAAAATGAAATTTCATTCATGTGGGTTAAATTCATTCATAAATTACATAATAATATGTAATTTATTTCATACGATGAAAATTCATTCATAAATTACATATAAAAATGTAATTTACTTTATGCGGACTAATTTCATTCATAAATTATAAAATAAAATGTAATTTATTTCATGCGATCTCAACTCATTCATAAAATGCATATACAAATGTATTTTATTTCATGCGATGTTAATTCATTCATAAAATACATATAAAAATGTAATTTATTTTATGAGGTCTTAATTCATTCATAAAATACATATAAAAATGTATTTTATATTATGCGGGCTTCATTCATTCATAAATTACATAAATAAATGTAATTTATGTCGTGTGGTCTAATTTCATTTACAAATTACATAAATAAATGTAATTCATGTCATACGGTCTAAATTTCTTTAAATTACATTATAAAATAACGTAACTTATCCTACGGTCAATTCTCTTTTTATTAATATTATAAATAATGTCAATTCATCCTACAATATCATTCTTTTATCTTAACATTATAAATAATGTTAATTTCCTACAGTGAAAATCCCCTTTTTATTTACATTATAAAATAATGCAAAATTATCCTACGTTGTGATTACTATATAATTTACATTAAAAATAATGTAAAATGGACATACGGTGAAATTCATGTATATTTACATTAAGAAAAATGTAAATTTTACATACGGTGAAATTCTATCATATTAATATTAAGAAAATGTAAATTTCACTCTTGTCACATTTCTATTTAATTTGTGTTAAACAAAATGTAAACTTCCATTCTCAAGTTACAATATTAAATCCACTCTTCTTTACAATGTAAATTTTACTCTTTAAATCTAATGTAAAGTCCATTCCTTTTATACATTAAAATTAATGTAAATCTTCCTACGGTGGAATTTTCATGTATTAACATTAAAAATAATGTTAACAAATCCTACGGTTAATATTCACATATATTAATATTAAAAATAATGTTAACAAATCCTACGGTTAAATATTCTCTTTAATTTACATTAATAAATATGTAAATTTTCATACGGTAAAAATTTCCTTTATTTACATAAATAAAAATGTAAACTCCTCCTACGGTGAATGTTCATATATATTAATATTAATAAAAATGTAAACTTTTCATACGGTGAAATTCTAATGTTAATTTACATAATAAAATGTAAAATTTATGTCATCACCAAATTCTAATTTTTAATTTACATAATAAAATGTAAAATTTATGCCATCTCCAAATTCTAATTTTTAATTTACATAATAAGATGTAGATTTATATCAACGCCAAATTCTAACATTTCATTTACATAATAGGATGTAAATTTTATGTCAACGCAAAATTCTAACATTTAATTTATATAATAAGATGTAAATTTATGTCAACGCAAAATTCTAACATTAATAAATATGTTAAATTTGTCATACGATGAAATTTCTTATTTTTAACATTAACAAAAATGTTAAATTTCTCATACGATGTTATTTCTTATTTTATTAACATTAACAAAAATGTTAAACTTCTCATACGATGTTATTTCTTATTAATATTAACATTAGAAATGTTAATAACATACTATGGTCAAATTACTTTTTAAAATATTAACATTTCTATTAATATTAACATTTAGAATAATGTTAATTCATCCCATGATAAAATTTCTCATTAATATTAACATAAAAAAAATGTTAATTGCATTCTGCGGTTGAATTTTATACTATTAACATTAAAAAAAAATGTTAATTTACATCCTACGGTGAAATACTTTTTGATTAACATTAAAAATGTTAATTTCATCCTACGGTGAAAATACTTTAATATTAACATTAAAAATGTTAATTTCCACATGCGGTAAAATACTTATTATTAACATTAAAAATGTTAATTTCCACATGCGGTAAAATACTTATTATTAACATTACAAATAATGTTAAACTTTCATGCAGTGCAATTTCTTAATATTAACATTAAATAAAATATTAATTAACATACGGTAAAATTACTTAATGTTAACATTAAATAAAATGTTAATTAACATACGGTGCAATCTTCTTTTTAATCAATATTAAAAATGATATTAAACAATCTTTTCTTTTTATATAACATTAAATGATGTTAATAAACCATACGGTCCATTTCCTTTAAGATTGACATTAGAATAATGTTAATCAATCTTTTCTTTTTATATAACATTCAAAATAAATGTCAATGAATCATACCGTGTACATTTTCTAACTTAACATTAAATACAATTGTCAACCTAACATACGGTGAAAATTTTCTTTTTTAACATTAAATAAAAATGTCAAACTCACATACGGTGATATTTTCTTAATTGACATCAACATAATAAATGTCAATGAATCACACGGTGTAAATTTCCTATATTAACATCAACATAATAAATGTCAATGAATCATACGATGTAAATTTTCATATCTACAAGTTTGATCAACCCAAATCCTGACACAAGCGATAACATGTGATAGCGATATCAAATTTCTTTGATGATAAATTAAATCAATCCAATCCTAACACAAGCGATAACATATGAGTAGTGACCATTTTATGTCCTTTTAGTTTAAACTGAAAATTAGATCAGTCTAATATCAATCCAAAGTGATAACATGTGATAGTGATAAGCACGAAAATCAAATGGATCTATACTAGCTACTCAATCATAGAACAATCATCATCAGACATGACCAAACAAGCAGATCTGAACCATACATCGTAATTGAATAATTTAATTTTATTAAGTTTTAAATAAAGGAACTCTCACCTTGTTTGGATTAGAATAATAATAAATCCAAATAATTTTCAGAATGCTCCAATCCATCAATCAATATTCTTTAATAATAAAGAATTAATAATTAAATAAATTAAATTAAATTAAAAATAAATTCTCACATATCTAATCACTTAAAGTTTCAGATCTAGTATCCTAACATCGCAAAGCAATCCAAATCTATAATCCATAATAACATCCATTATTGATTTTCAACTTCTCATAACGCAAGCATAACAATTAAACTAATTAAATTTAACTTAAAATGAATTCTCACCTTGATTGGATAAGAATTTAAAATGCCAAATAAATTCAGAATTCACTCTAATCAGTCTCAGCAAAGCCTACTCGTCGCCACGGTCCTTTCGGATCTGAAATTTTCAGATTCGGGGTTCATACGCATTAGTTATCAATGTTTGAATAATTCTGACTTTTAACAACTGCTGCAGCAACGCTTAAAAGCGTCGCAAAATCTGAAGCATACCTTATTTTCAGAATTTGTTCAAAACTTTGGATCAAGATATCTCAGGCTACGGTTGACGGTTTTAGGTGCCGTTTGTTGGAGAATAACCGCCTTGGAGAGAGCTATCGGCGCCAGGAATTGGAGGAGGTGCGGCTCAACATGGGTGGCACGGTGAGGGCGCAAAGGCCGCGGCTTTGGAGGGGTATGGTGGCTTCGACAGGGCACGGTTTGAGGTGATTCTTGTCGGAGAAGAAAGAGCTCGGGAAGAGCTTCGAAACGAGTACTCACACGCTAAATTTCGTTGAGAAATGAGAGAGAAATCGAAGTTTGAAAATTCGGAGGCTATGGGTTCTTTGGTGAGAAATGTCGGCTGAAACATGAGGTAGGGGACGGATGAACAGTAAATTCGAGTTTAAATAATATTATATTAGGTTTTCCTAATCATTAGTTAATAATTTAATTAGCCCGTTAAGGCCCGTTTTGGTCCGAACTCCGATTTAGGCCTGCTTACTGTCGTTCTTAAGGTTTTGAGGCCTTCTGAACGCAATGGAACATGTTACAGGACCCAATTCCGAAATTTATTATGAGTTTTGGAATAATTATATTATTTTACTAATATTTTAATGTATACCGTACATGAAAATTCACCGAGGTCACAAATTAACTTCAAAAATTCTCGAAAATTATATTTAGCTATGTTTTGATGCTGTGGACCTATGAAAATTAATTTCGTTCAATTCTGAGCCCGTATGAATTTTTAATGAATTTTTAAAGTCAAAAATTTGCCCGTTTACACTGAAAATCAATTATAATTATATTTTAATTCTAAAAATTACCAAAAAATCATTTTTAGCTTTGTTTTGATGATACGAATCCAACAAAATTTATTTCGTTGAATTCTGAGATATTTTGAAAAATGGCTATTTTTTAGTCAATAAATTTTGACCGAAACTGACTAAATACTGTTTCTTTCGCCACGCTCACATACTAGCTTGGAAAATTCTAAAAATTTAAACCTAGCAATAATTTGACATTCCGGTTCCAACAAAGGTGGTTTCGTCGAAAGCGGACACTGTTTGAAAAATCACTATTTTCCATGGCTATATATTTTATATTAAAAATACATTTTTAAACAAATAATTTTCGAAACTCCAAATATATAAGTGTTTATACTTTTTAAATGCAGAAACATCATTTCGGACTCAATGGAAGTGGTTTCGAGTCGAAATTCCTTTATATGCAAAAAGTAGCATTATTGACCTATGCAAATTACCTAGCGACCTTTCTAAAATTGAATTGGCCATAACTTTTGATTTCCGCTATGAAATTTCGATTTTTCGGATTCGTTGGAAGGATATTTTTAAATTGATTCCAATATTTTTGCTTTCACTAAAATCCGTTAAATTTTTCATTCTATACGGTCAGTCAAAGTTCAAGTTTGACTTTTCAAACTACCGCGCTATTTCTAACTCTTTTTATAATTAAAACTAATTTATTCATTCTAAATTCGATTTGAGCCAAATTTGTGATCATTATTATATAAAATAGATTATTCTAAATATCAAAACTCTTTTAAAATCACTTAAAATAAATTTTAAATTGGCCACAAAATTCAGGGTTGTTACAGTCTCCCCCACTTAAAAACTTTTCGTCCCCGAAAAGGAAAAAGAAAAAGAAGAAAGAGGGTAGAAGAGAGAGAAAGCCAAGCAACGACTCATAAAATCAAAACTCAAAAGGAAATAAAAGCAACATGGGAGATGTAACTTATTCTAGGCGTACCTATAGAAACATCAGACTTCCCTCCTCCTTCAGTAGAAACTGGCACTGAAGAAGTTGGTCATTTCGGTCCTTCGTAAACATGTGCCACTTGAGTATCGCCACTTTCTTTAGTCTTCTTCGAATTTATGATCAAGGGAAGAGTGAAAACAACTGTAAAGGTGATTCTAAGAGATAGAAAAGATCGAAGGATGAATGAAAAGATGACGAAAGTGACTGGCTATTATGTATCACATGAAATGTTCGCCATAGAATATTGTGATCCTATGTAAACGAATTTGTTATAAATATGTTATATTCCAAAGCTAAGTTTAACCAAAGCTCTGATACCAACTGTGATGACCCCAAATTTCCACTAGGTGAAAGTAAGGAATAATCATATGGAATACAACATAAATATAACAATACATATCACTGATACAACATAGCAGAGGAAAAACCATAGAATAATAACATTATAGCAGCGGAAATATAATGTCATAAACCACAGAATCCCAACAGTCACAGAATTCCAAATTATTACATCAAGTTTTGCAGAAATTGAAATAAGTTCCAACTCTCAAAATAAGCAATATGAAATGAAACAAGTCTAATGTCTGAACTTAAAGATAGAAAAATGCAATAGAAATAAATGATAGCTGTCCTCAAAGCTCCAAGTCATCACCTCTCCGCAAAAGAAAATCCAAGCAAAGATAATGAGCAACTCCAAGACAAGACTCCAAGCAAAGAATGAACCTGTTTACTTGGCTGCCCGTGTAGAAAAGAGGGCACCCAAGATTGCAAAAAGGTGAAACAAACTACGGGTCAGTCGTGGGACTAGTATGAGAATTCATAACTAGTTTAGTAATAATAATATGACAAATCCAAAGACCACGCCGCTAATGCGGAACGAGTTTACTCAATGGATTGTCGTGCATAATTTAAAGTGTTAGAACGTACAACATCGCAATGCTTTTAAGAAAAATGGAATCACCATAAGACTCAAGTCCCATCACATAATGCAACGCACACCAGAGGATAGAGTTTTCCCTTATGGTGATT
The DNA here is from genome assembly GCA_030737875.1 of Allium sativum. Classification (NCBI taxonomy): domain Eukaryota; kingdom Viridiplantae; phylum Streptophyta; class Magnoliopsida; order Asparagales; family Amaryllidaceae; genus Allium; species Allium sativum. Next base: position 653,578,747 of record CM060919.1, on the reverse strand, counting down.
AAACATGCTAAATACGGCACATACGAGTTTAATATTATTATTAGTGTATAATAAAAACATTTCAAAATAAATGTATCAATCCTAGGAAACATAGTACCCCATCCTACTATATCTCCATACTAGTAATACAATCAAAACCGTAGGGTCGTATTTGGAATTTGGATTTCCATCTGAGTCAAGGCTAGGGAGGAGCTCCTTACCGATTCGAGGCACTCTAGCAATGCCCCAGGATTGGTACTCTGTCCAACCCTTGGATCCTGCAGGGCCGGTCCATACGTTAACGCTTAATGGATTGGCAATTCCTGAACACACGCTTCCCCGTCCTTTTGGACCTATAATACGGCCAGTGGCGACCGCATAAAACCGAGGCCTCGAAAAATCCAACAACCACAATGAATAAATGCCAGCGCTGGTAGGTCCCTGGCACCACTCTAACTAGAAAGAAACGTGTGCACTCCCTGCGTTCCCTTCTCCCGTTTTAGACTCCGCCGGTGTGTGAGGCTCGTGAAGTCACGTCATACACAAAGCTATGCCTAAACAGGCTATGCTTTGATCATCCCACAAGGCCTGCTTTTCAACAAGAAACCTTGATCATTGCATCTTAGTATGCCACACTGTCACTCCATACCATACCATTGCTTCTCCATCAATACATAAATGGGTGTTAAGTAGAGAATAAATTCTCCACCACCAATATTTATATATTAACAGAAAATCAACAATATGATATATAACGAAGTACGATGTCAGACACACCATCCATTTAAACTTATGCTCTGGGTCTGAACGAAAGTCAAATCCGTGAAACCAACACGTACGTCTGGGCAATGACCTTGACCCATGAATTGGTAGCAAGTCAATTCAGGGTCTCGATCGCTGTCCATTCGAGGGAAGATTTACGGTCTTCATGCGTCGTCTTCTTACTTCGATCTTCATCGTCGTTTTGATTATTTGGAATGAGATTAACTCGGCCTTTCCAAATAATCTTCGTATATATATATATATATATATTGGAAACTCTTCCTTATCGTTATTTCTAATTTATAACGATTATTTCCTATTCTATTTAATTGAAAATAATTAAATCTTTAATCAGCGACGATTCAGGTCAATGGCGATTCTGGTGCTATTCTCAATCAATTTTGATTTTCACATATCTCAAAATCTAACCGTTGGATTTTGACGTATTATATATCTTGGAAAGATTTTTCCAAGACGGTCCTTGCGGTTTCAGTTTCAAGAAAATCCGACGGTTGGATCTTCTTGTATAGTCATTTAAAGATATAATTTTAAAACGCGAACTACTGCGCTCGATTCGTTTAATTTTAATTATATTTATATATAAATATATAAACGTAACCCGTTTAACTCTTTATTCTTAAGTATATTTTCCTTCTTTATCCTTTCATCCCTTTATTTATAGGGAAATGTAAATCATACTTGAATGATGAATTCTTCCTTTTTGATTCTTTTAATTTCTTTAATTTACGGTAAAATGTAAATTATATTTCATCGTCCAATTCCTTCTTACATGTAAAATGTAATTTATAATTCATCATTCTTAAGTACATATAAAAATATAAATTTTATCTACAATGTGAATCCTACTTCTTGTTTACATTATAAAAATGTAATCTTTATTTACAAAGTAAACCCATACATTCATTTCATAGAAAAAAAAATGAAATTTCATTCATGTGGGTTAAATTCATTCATAAATTACATAATAATATGTAATTTATTTCATACGATGAAAATTCATTCATAAATTACATATAAAAATGTAATTTACTTTATGCGGACTAATTTCATTCATAAATTATAAAATAAAATGTAATTTATTTCATGCGATCTCAACTCATTCATAAAATGCATATACAAATGTATTTTATTTCATGCGATGTTAATTCATTCATAAAATACATATAAAAATGTAATTTATTTTATGAGGTCTTAATTCATTCATAAAATACATATAAAAATGTATTTTATATTATGCGGGCTTCATTCATTCATAAATTACATAAATAAATGTAATTTATGTCGTGTGGTCTAATTTCATTTATAAATTACATAAATAAATGTAATTCATGTCATACGGTCTAAATTTCTTTAAATTACATTATAAAATAACGTAACTTATCCTACGGTCAATTCTCTTTTTATTAACATTATAAATAATGTCAATTCATCCTACAATATCATTCTTTTATCTTAACATTATAAATAATGTTAATTTCCTACAGTGAAAATCCCCTTTTTATTTACATTATAAAATAATGCAAAATTATCCTACGTTGTGATTACTATATAATTTACATTAAAAATAATGTAAAATGGACATACGGTGAAATTCATGTATATTTACATTAAAAAAAATGTAAATTTTACATACGGTGAAATTCTATCATATTAATATTAAGAAAATGTAAATTTCACTCTTGTCACATTTCTATTTAATTTGTGTTAAACAAAATGTAAACTTCCATTCTCAAGTTACAATATAAAATCCACTCTTCTTTACAATGTAAATTTTACTCTTTAAATCTAATGTAAAGTCCATTCCTTTTATACATTAAAATTAATGTAAATCTTCCTACGGTGGAATTTTCATGTATTAACATTAAAAATAATGTTAACAAATCCTACGGTTAATATTCACATATATTAATATTAAAAATAATGTTAACAAATCCTACGGTTAAATATTCTCTTTAATTTACATTAATAAATATGTAAATTTTCATACGGTAAAAGTTTCCTTTATTTACATAAATAAAAATGTAAACTCCTCCTACCGTGAATGTTCATATATATTATTATTAATAAAAATGTAAACTTTTCATACGGTGAAATTCTAATGTTAATTTACATAATAAAATGTAAAATTTATGTCATCACCAAATTCTAATTTTTAATTTACATAATAAAATGTAAAATTTATGCCATCTCCAAATTCTAATTTTTAATTTACATAATAAGATGTAGATTTATATCAACGCCAAATTCTAACATTTCATTTACATAATAGGATGTAAATTTTATGTCAACGCAAAATTCTAACATTTAATTTATATAATAAGATGTAAATTTATGTCAACGCAAAATTCTAACATTAACAAATATGTTAAATTTGTCATACGATGAAATTTCTTATTTTTAACATTAACAAAAATGTTGAATTTCTCATATGATGTTATTTCTTATTTTATTAACATTAACAAAAATGTTAAACTTCTCATACGATGTTATTTCTTATTAACATTAGAAATGTTAATAACATACTATGGTCAAATTACTTTTTTTAATATGAACATTTCTATTAATATTAACATTTAGAATAATGTTAATTCATCCCATGATAAAATTTCTCCTTAATATTAACATAAAAAAAATGTTAATTGCATTCTGCGGTTGAATTTTATACTATTAACATTAAAAAAAATGTTAATTTACATCCTACGGTGAAATACTTTTTGATTAACATTAAAAATGTTAATTTCATCCTAAGGTAAAAATACTTTAATATTAACATTAAAAATGTTAATTTCCACATGCGGTAAAATACTTATTATTAACATTAAAAATGTTAATTTCCACATGCGGTAAAATACTTATTATTAACATTACAAATAATGTTAAACTTTCATGCAGTGCAATTTCTTAATATTAACATTAAATAAAATATTAATTAACATACGGTAAAATTACTTAATGTTAACATTAAATAAAATGTTAATTAACATACGGTGCAATCTTCTTTTTAATCAATATTAAAAATGATGTTAAACAATCTTTTCTTTTTATATAACATTAAATGATGTTAATAAACCATACGGTCCATTTCCTTTAAGATTTACATTAGAATAATGTTAATCAATCTTTTCTTTTTATCTAACATTCAAAATAAATGTCAATGAATCATACCGTGTACATTTTCTAACTTAACATTAAATACAATTGTCAACCTAACATACGGTGAAAATTTTCTTTTTTAACATTAAATAAAAATGTCAAACTCACATACGGTGATATTTTCTTAATTGACATCAACATAATAAATGTCAATGAATCACACGGTGTAAATTTCCTATATTAACATCAACATAATAAATGTCAATGAATCATACGATGTAAATTTTCATATCTACAAGTTTGATTAACCCAAATCCTGACACAAGCGATAACATGTGATAGCGATATCAAATTTCTTTGATGATAAATTAAATCAATCCAATCCTAACATAAGCGATAACATATGAGTAGTGACCATTTTATGTCCTTTTAGTTTAAATTGAAAATTAGATCAGTCTAATATCAATCCAAAGTGATAACATGTGATAGTGATAAGCATGAAAATCAAATGGATCTATACTAGCTACTCAATCATAGAACAATCATCATCAAACATGACCAAACAAGCAGATCTGAACCATACATCGTAATTGAATAATTTAATTTTATTAAGTTTTAAATAAAGGAACTCTCACCTTGTTTGGATTAGAATAATAATAAATCCAAATAATTTTCAGAATGCTCCAATCCATCAATCAATATTCTTTAATAATAAAGAATTAATAATTAAATAAATTAAATTAAATTAAAAATAAATTCTCACATATCTAATCACTTAAAGTTTCAGATCTAGCATCCTAACATCGCAAAGCAATCCAAATCTATAATCCATAATAACATCCATTATTGATTTTCAACTTCTCATAACGCAAGCATAACAATTAAACTAATTAAATTTAACTTAAAATGAATTCTCACCTTGATTGGATAAGAATTTAAAATGCCAAATAAATTCAGAATTCACTCTAATCAGTCTCAGCAAAGCCTACTCGTCGCCACGGTCCTGTCGGATCTGAAATTTTCATATTCGGGGTTCATACGCATTAGTTATCAATGTTTGAATAATTCTGACTTTTAACAACTGCTGCAGCAACGCTTAAAAGCATCGCAAAATCTGAAGCATACCTTATTTTCAGAATTTGTTCAAAACTTTGGATCAAGATATCTCAGGCTACGGTTGACGGTTTTAGGTGCCGTTTGTTGGAGAATGACCGCCTTGGAGAGAGCTATCGGCGCCAGGAATTGGAGGAGGTGCGGCTCAACATGGGTGGCACAGTGAGGGCGCAAAGGCCGCGGCTTTGGAGGGGTATGGTGGCTTCGACAGGGCACGGTTTGAGGTGATTCTTGTCGGAGAAGAAAGAGCTCGGGAAGAGCTTCGAAACGAGTACTCACACGCTAAATTTCGTTGAGAAATGAGAGAGAAATCGAAGTTTGAAAATTCGGAGGCTATGGGTTCTTTGGTGAGAAATGTCGGCTGAAACATGAGGTAGGGGACGGATGAACATTAAATTCGAGTTTAAATAATATTATATTAGGTTTTCCTAATCATTAGTTAATAATTTAATTAGCCCGTTAAGGCCCGTTTTGGTCCGGCCTCCGATTTAGGCCTGCTTACTGTCGTTCTTAAGGTTTTGAGGCCTTCTGAACGCAATGGAACATGTTACAGGACCCAATTCCGAAATTTATTATGAGTTTTGGAATGATTATATTATTTTACTAATATTTTAATGTATACCGTACATGAAAATTCACCGAGGTCACAAATTAACTTCAAAAATTCTCGAAAATTATATTTAGCTATGTTTTGATGCTGTGGACCTATGAAAATTAATTTCGTTCAATTCTGAGCCTGTATGAATTTTTAATGAATTTTTAAAGTCAAATATTTGCCCGTTTACACTGAAAAATCAATTATAATTATATTTTAATTCTAAAAATTACCAAAAAATCATTTTTAGCTTTGTTTTGATGATACGAATCCAAAAAAATTTATTTCGTTGAATTCTGAGACATTTTGAAAAATGGTTATTTTTCAGTCAACAAATTTTGACCGAAACTGACTAAATACTGTTTCTTTCGCCACGCTCACATACTAGCTTGGAAAATTCTAAAAATTTAAACCTAGCAAAAATTTGACATTCCGGTTCCAACAAAGGTGGTTTCGTCGAAAGCGGACACTATTTGAAAAATCACTATTTTCCATGGCTATATATTTTATATTAAAAATACATTTTTAAACAAATAATTTTCGAAACTCCAAATATATAAGTGTTTATACTTTTTAAATGCAGAAACATCATTTCGGACTCAATGGAAGTGGTTTCGAGTTGAAATTCCTTTATATGCAAAAAGTAGCATTATTGACCTATGCAAATTACCTAGCGACCTTTCTAAAATTGAATTGGCCATAACTTTTGATTTCCGCTATGAAATTTCGATTTTTCGGATTTGTTGGAAGGTTATTTTTAAATAGATTCCAATATTTTTGGTTTCACTAAAATCCGTTAAATTTTGCGTCCTATACGGTCAGTCAAAGTTCAAGTTTGACTTTTCAAACTACCGCGCTATTTCTAACTCTTTTTATAATTAAAACTAATTTATTCATTCTAAATTCGATTTGAGCCAAATTTGTGATCATTATTATTTAAAATAGATTATTCTAAATATCAAAACTCTTTTAAAATCACTTAAAATAAATTTTAAATTGGCCCCAAAATTCAGGGTTGTTACAACTATGCTTGGAATTATGAATACAACTATGGTGGGATTTATGAATACAAATCAAATTGGAATTATGAATACAACTATGGTAGGGTGTATGGTTAATTGACATATATTATAATCCAAGATTTGAATTATGGGTATAAGTTATAATAAGAACTTATATGCCTAAGACACGAGGTTAGATTTGGATTGCGGTATAAGTCTGCACGGAACCGCCCGGCATATCCAGCAACCTCAAACGGTAATCTAATGTGAGAGGATGAAGGAAGAAATTAGATATGTAATAGTGCTAAGACACGAGGTTAGATTTGGGTTGTGGTAGAAGTCTGCCCGGAACCGCCCGACATATCCAGCAAATGGAAATCTAATGTGGGAGGTCTTGCACAATTACGGGTATAATGATTTAATAATAAGCACTTAACTAAGATAAGGCATGGGAATAATAAAGGGTTAAGTGGGTAGCATGGATAATTCGTTTATTGGAATACTTAACCTATTTAAATCTGTAGTGGTATTACGAACCAATTCAATTGAGTAGGGTTAAGTAAACTTGTTAAAGAAGTGGGAAGGATAAAGTAAATCTTAATCAACGACAAAATGGGGAATGATAACAACCTATTAAGAATGAACTTGAATAATAAGAGGAAAGATAATAGGTAGGCTTATCCTAGGGACAAGTGGGAATTATAACTTAAGAAATAAGGTAAGTTATGATGAACGATAGGGGAAGATGAAATAACTTATGTAATAAAGTTGTACTTAATCAAAGATTAAGTAATTAGCGAGACTAAGAATAAATCCATAAATGAGGATAACATAAGTTATATGAAGGAAAAGGGAAACTTATTAGTAAACCTTAGTTAAGAGAACTAAGTTAATAAGTAAATTATGATAAATTGTAATGATGATGTACGACGAGATTATGATTAAATGAGAAAGAAGAAGGCAAACTTATGGAGATAAGTAAGTTGTATTTAATCATAATTGTTGAATGACAATAAACGTGTAAATTAAGATGTACTTAATTATAAATTAAGTAAACATGTTATGGAAACCATGAGATGGGACAAAGAGTAGTGTAAAGAGAATGAATTATGAATATTGAATTACAGTATAGAGAATAACACGTTGTAGGCTTATTAATGAACTTAAATGAATTAAGTTATGAATGAGGTTAATAAGTAAGAGAAACTTGGTAACTTGAAGAAAAATTCAAGAGAAATTGGAAACAACGAAGTTAATGGGAAATTTATCGAGGTGGAGCTAGTGTGTAATAGATGATTAGACATAGGATCTAATGACACAGTAAACTGAGGCGCTTGGGATAGTCCGTATGTCAGAGGATGAATAACCAAATGGGGTAGATCATCGTGGTGTCGTAATACACGAGGGGAGCGCACGTTAATCTGATTATTCTAGTAGCTCCGACAGATTGGAAGGGGAAGCACGCAGCTTCCTGAGACGTTAAAGGTGCTCATGGTAGTCCTCTGTGGTGGTGTAGTTTCAGACTGTGCTCACAGAGGTTGGATTTGCGTGTAACTATCAGGTGGGTGGGCCTTGACTGCACAAGTATGTGGCAGTCAGAATGCTGTGACGTGGTGACAATAAGGGTAGCTCGGCGGCTGCCTCACTTTGGAGGTGGAGGGTCAGGACCAACAAAGATAGTATAAGTCGTCGGGAAGCTGTCATCGGCAGCCAGCGAGATGCAGAAAGACTAGAGCTAAACCTAAGAGGCCATCGACCTTTCACTATCGAGGTGGTGGTTGAGGGTAGATGCCACATGGATGTTTAGATTGTTTGCTTAGGGGCTTATCGCTTAGCTTTTGTAGTCTTTACTAGTTAAGGGAGGGGCCGAGGTGGGGCCATAGCCACCATGGAAAAATAGACCCTAGGGATATTTGTGTGAGAGGCTCTTAAAGGCGGGCCTGCACAAATACAAGGAAAGCTCTCGACTGAGTTCCGTGTGTAGCCATGCCACAGAACTCAGGCACGCACACACGATAGGTGTGCGGGTTAGGCATCGAATACGATTGGCGATACGTACGTGGGAAAGTATAGGTACACACATGTCTGCTCTGTGTGGTGTGTCGTAGACTAGAGGGCATTATTCGATAATGGCAGTCATTACGCCTACGTAATATAGTTATAAGGGCTCCATGCAGACATAGCATTGTTATATACAGAGATCCGTACGTCACTCGGACATAGGATGAGGGACTGCGTATATTCCTGCGATGATACGGTGAGGACCGTGCGAGTGGGGTACCATGGGGTGTACCTTAATTTGGGGTAGCTACATATATATTATATTAGGTTAATTTACTAGGGAGTAGATGGGTACAACGAGTGCGTGTGCAAGCGTGGACCACTGTTGACACCAATAACCTAATAAATAAGAAAATGTAACTGAACGGTATATGTAGGATTGTTCAAAGTGTGTACTTTAAATTCATTCACACAGGACTTATGCTCTGACCTCTTCCTCATAACACAGTTGTAGGTTAGGCTTGAGACAGAGAAGTTATAGCTTTGGATACTGGCTAGGCAATATTATTATTAAGGTAAAGCTGTGTTTTGATTATATTATATTTTGTTCCTTCCGATGTGAGATGTTTTTTGAACTCTAACACGTTTATGTCTCTGTCTTTTTCTGTAGGATACCAGAGCAAACCAACACGGGTTTCGATGGATTGGGTTTTTGAAAAAAACCGGTCTGTCGAGATCCGGGTTGTTAAATCTGGTATCATAGCTTCGGTTTAGGGATCTTAGGGAGATAATGTGTTAGTGTGTTTGTATTTTCAAAAATATAAATATAAATATATATATATAAACCTAGATCCGTAACAAGCCCACTAAATAGAAGGAGTTAAATATGGAAAGAGTTGGGATACTGGTTTGTGCACTAAAGGAATGAACCTAAAATTTTTGAGACCCTAAGGTGGTTTAGTTAGAAGTGTACAATATGATTTGGCATTGGAAAAAAGAAAGTATCCCATATGATAGAAACTAAAATGTTAATATTTCATATTAGTGGGTTTAGAAGTGAAACATTATAAATTAGAAAAAAGGTTAGAAAGTGGAAAATGGATTAGGAATATATATAGTTGAGAGAATTGGAAGTGTCTAGGAAAGCCTAGTTAAGTTGAAAAGACCCACTTTGAATCTAACCCAATGATTAACTTTTAAGGACTTGAATTTATAAAAAAATAATAGCTAAAGAGTTTATGATGTTTTTCAAGTTTTAATCTTAAAAGTATTTTTGAGGAAAATTATGCAAAGAACATATTTAGTGCATGTTGGGTTTTAAAGAAAAGTGGGGTATATTTTGTAAAACAATGATTACTTTTTTTAAAAAGAATTCTCTCATGAAAAAGTATACAACTCGCTAGTTTTCATATTATAATATATGAAAGGATTAAGAAGTAAAGCATACAAAATTTTGCATTTTGTAAAAGAAGTTTTGAAATTTCTATTCTGTTTTGAAAAGAAATTTTGTTGGGTGGACAAAATAAGTTGTAGAAAGTAAGAATAGAGTAGATGTTTGCACCTTGTAGATAGCATCCAAATTAACATTGTAAGTAGAAACAATGTAAACCTAATAGTTGTCCATGTCTACTTTATTTTTGTGATTTGAAAAAAATTGTTTTGCATTTTTATGTTGCAACATGTTTTATGGTTTGGCAAAAGTAAGTTTTGGAAAAGTAAATAAAGTTTTAGTACTTTAATTTTTGGAAGAAAAATGTTATGAAAAAAAATGAGGTCAAACCATGTTTTAAAAAGAATGGAGTAGGTAAGGAATAATGCCTAGAAAGAATTGAGATAAGAAACTAAATAATTGGAACCAACTGGAGATTGGTTAAGTTGAGTGATTCTCTGAGTATCGATCTGATGTTGATTTCGGTCTCCGGGGTTGATACTTAGGGAGTTATTCTCTTACCAATTTATGGTCAGAGATAAGCTAATGTTGAACTAATAAAAATTCCCGTAGAATGTATAAGCATTGTAAAGCCTAAGATCGTTTCTTGAGAGAAAAAAGTATAGGCTAGTAATACACATCAAGGACTAGTAGTAAATACTAGATAAGAAGGGCAAGTGAGCGTTGAGGATTTGTGGTTGGACTTTTCTTTAGTGAAATAGTCTTATGATTCTTGGCCATTAGTAGTAGCTGTGCAGGATGATGGAAAGGCTTATTTGAAAATAAACCTAAATCATGGGATTAAGTAAAATAAGCTAAGAAAGAAAAATAGCCTAACTAAAAAGAAAACAATAAACTCAGAAAAGCAACAAATGTAACGGGAAAAGAAAATGAAAATCTTAAGAAAAGACAAATAAGAATGAAATCTTTTTCCAAGAAAAGTTGAAAAAGAAAAAGAAGTTTCCTTATGTGTGTTGTGCTTGGATAGGAAAGTAGGGGATATTTATAGAATTGTTACATAAAATATAAGTACAATTAAAAAGGTACATAAAAGAAAAACGGAAAATGTAAATTCTTCCATTTTATACCTTTTTTGTAACATAAGAAATCGAATTTAGAAAATTATATTTTCCTAAATTTCGAATTTAATGATGGTTGGTAGGGTTTTGGATGCAACAATTGGATGAACTATGCTCTTACTCTGTAAGATTGTGGGAAAATTTGGTGAAAAATGTTTTGATTTTTCAAAAATATTGCATTCATATAGAACTGCAAGTATATTTAGGTTGTGAGCATCATGTTTTGAAAAAGTTTTTGAAAAGTTTGCATACATATAGGTGGTACCAAATTAGGCATACATGCATTACTACGTTGTACTTCACTTTGCACATATGCACAATGCTTGCCAAAATTGGATGCACACATGATGGTTGGATATTATGCGAGGGATTATCTATTTTACCCCTATCGAATTTCGGGGACGAAATTCTTTAAGGGTGGGAGAATGTAACACCACACATTTTTTTAATATAATTTAATATATTTATATGCATGGATATATAAATAATGGTGATGCGCAGTTTAGATTACATACATTGAAGAAGGGAAATTAATACGATAACAATGTATGTAACAGAAACAATAATAAAATAAAGATAATTAATTTAAATATCAGGAATTAAGTAAAACGGACATCCCCATTGCGTCCGCCTCAGAATTCTGGTTCAGATGGACAACAAGTTTGTGTAAAACGGATAACGTATGAAGAAGTTATGAGCTTTTGAAGTTTGTATACATATCAGGCTCATATATATATATATATATATATATATATATATATATATATATATATATATACACACGCACACACACAAAATATCTCCAGAATTCAAAAATATTCAAAAACAGTCAAAAGTGGGTGAGCTGGAAAAATCCCACTCGAAGGGTGTCGACCCCCCTAAAGGTGTCGACATAGGTGTTGACCCCCTATAAGGGGGAAGACACAGGTGTCGACCCCCTTAAGGGGGGTAGACACAGGGGTAGACACAGGGGTAGACCCCCTCGACCAGATTTGTGTTGAATTCATTTTTGTGAACCTGGGCAATTTTGATGACTTAATTCGCGAATCCTAGCTATATAATGGACCCTAATCTCATTGTTTTTCTCACCTATATTGATGGCGACGCCATGATGCTGCTCCAACCTAAAATAATTCAGGTTCTTCTTCTTCCCCAAGCAATTCTTAGATCTAATCTCTTCCTCTCCAAATATCTTCTTAAAATAAAAAGATAGATCTAGGATTCCTTTACTCCAAAATAAAAGAAAATAATTCAGATGCCTAGATCTATGCTGCGCAAAAAGGGAGAAAACCATGGATCAGATCTAGAAGTGGGAACTGGACTTAAAATACATTTTTTGTATAATAGTAGATCTATCATTCGCCATTCCCCATTTACACACATAATAAACATATTGAAGAGCTAATCTGATAAAGTGAGTTTGTGGTACTTATAGATTAAAATACCTAATAAGTAATTGGATCTAAGATTTGGACTAGAATCATATCAGTTCACCATAGTTTGTAGATCAGATCTAGAATTCACCTATGCCTAATTTTATCATCGTATATTTAATTTGTTATTATGAACAATTGTTTATGCTTATGCTTGTTTTCCTACTTTCTTTCTTCCCTTTTTATTTTATTTTTATAGCTAGGCTATCTTCAAGCCTACGTCTATTGCGGATTTATGCGATTGAATCAATATTGGGAAAAAAAGGGAAAAGGTTTATTTGGGTATAACATGGGATTGGGAGGTTTGGGGCATAACTTATAATGGGGTTATGGGCATAACTATGCTTGGAATTATTAATACAACTATGGTGGGATTTATGAATACAAATCAAATTGGAATTATGAATACAACTATGGTGGGATTTATGAATACAAATCAAATTGGAATTATGAATATGAAAATTGGGATTTTATGTTGAATTGGGATTATTGGCATAATCTATTGATAGGATTACAAGCATAAACGTGAATTGGGGTGTATGGGTAATTGACATATATTATAATCCAAGATTTGAATTATGGGTATAAGTTATAATATGAACTTATATGCTTAAGACACGAGGTTAGATTCGGGTTACGGTATAAGTCTACCCGGAACCGCCTGGCATATACAGCAACTGCAAACGGTAATCTAATGTGAGAGGTCGAAGGCAGAAATTAGATATGTAATAGTGCTAAGACACGAGGTTAGATTTGGATTGCGGTAGAAGTCTGCCCGGAACCGCCCGGCATATCCAGCAACCGCGAACGGGAATTTAATTTGGGAGGTCCTGCACAATTACGGTATAATGAATTAATAATAAACACTTAACCAAGATAATACATGTGGTAAGACATGGGAATAATAAAGGGTTAAGTGGTTAACGTGGGTAGCATGGATAATTCGTTAATTGGAATACTTAACCTAATTAAATCTGTAGCGGTATTACAAACCAATTCAATTGAGTTGGGGTTATGTAAATTTGTTAAAGAAGCGGGAAGGATAAAGTAAATCTTAATTAACGACAAAATGGGGAACGATAACAACCTATTAGGAATGAACTTGAATAAGAAGAGGAAAGATAATAGGTAGGCTTGTCCTAGGGACAAGTGGGAATTATAACTTAAGAAATAAGGTAAGTTATAATGAACGATAGGGGAAGATGAAATAACTTATGTAATAAAGTTGTACTTAATCGAAGATTAAGTAATTAGCGAGGATAAGAATAAATCCATAAATGAGGATAACATAAGTTATATGAAGGAAAAGGGAAACTTATTAGTAAACCTTAGTTAAGAGAACTAAGTTAATAAGTAAATTATGATAAATAGTAATGACGGTGTACGACGAGATTATGATTAAATGAGAAAGAAGAAGGCAAATTTATGGAGATATGTAAGTTGTATTTAATCATAAATGTTGAATGACAGAAAACATGTAAATTAAGATGTACTTAATTGTAAATTCATTAGAACATGTTATGGCAACCATGAGATGGGACAAAGAGTAGTGTAAAGAGAATGAATTATGAATATTGAATTACAGTATAGAGAATAACATGTTGTAAGCTTATTAATGAACTTAAATGAATTAAGTTATGAAGGAGGTTAATAAGTAAGAGAAACTTGGTAACTTGAAGAAGAAGTCAAGGGAAATGGGAAACAACCAAGTTAATAGGAAATCTATCGAGGTGGAGCAAGCGCGTAATAGATGATTAGACATAGGATCTAATGACACAGTAAACTGAGACACTTGGGATAGTCCGTATGTTAGGGGATGAATAACCAAACGGGGTAGATCATCGTGGTGTTGTAAGACACGAGGGGAGCGCACGTTAATCTGATTATTCTGGCAGCTCCGACGAACTGGAAGGGGAAGCACTCGACTTCCTGAGACATTAAAGGTGCTCCTGGTAGTCCTCTGTGGTGGTGTAGTTTCGGATTGTGCTACAGAGGTTGGTTCTGCGCATAACTATCAGGTGGGTGGGCCTTAACCGCACAAGTAGGTGGCAGTCAGAATGCTGTGATGTGGTGACATTAAGGGTAGCTCGGCAGCTGCCTCACTTCGGAGGCGGAGGGTCAGGACCAACAAAGATAGTATAGGTCATCGAGAACCTGTCATCGGCAGCCAGCGAGATGCGGAAAGACTAGAGCTAAACCCAAGAGGCCTTCAACCTTTCACTATCGAGGCGATGGTTGAGGTAGACGCCACATGGATGTTTAGATCGTTTTCTTAGGGGCTTGTCTCTTAGCTCTTGTAGTCTTTACTAGTTAAGGGAGGGCCCGAGATGGGGCCATAGCCACCATAGAAAAACAGACCCTAGGGATATTTGTGTGAGAGGCTCTTAAAGATGGGCCTGCACAAATATAAGGAAATCTCCCGACCAAGTTTCGTGTGTAGCCCTGCCACGGGACTCGGGCACACACACACGATAGGTGTGCGAGTTAGTCATCGAATACGTTTGGCGATACGTACGTGGAAAAGTCTAGGTACACACATGTCTGCTCTGGGTGGTGTATCGTAGACTAGAGGGCATTATTCGATGATGGTAATCATTACGTCTACATAATATAGTTATAAGGGTTCCATGCAGACGTAGCGTCATTATATACAGAGATTCGTACGTCACTAACATAGGATGAGGGACTGCGTATATTCTTGCGATGATACGGTGAGGACCGTGTGAGTGGGGTACAATGGGGTGTACCTTAATTTGTGGTAGCTACATATATATTATATTAGGTTAATCTACTAGGGAGTAGATTGGTACAACGAGTGCGTGTGTAAGCGTGGAGCGCTATTGATACCAATAACCTAATAAATAAGAAAATGTAACCGAACCGTATATGTAGGATTATCCAAAGTCTGTACTTTGAATTCATTTATACAGAACTTATGTTCTGACCCCCTCCTCATAACACAGTTGCTGGTTAGGCTGAGACAGAGATGTTATAGCTTTGGATACTGGCTAGGCAGTATTATTATTAAGGTAAAGCTATGTTTTGATTATATTATATTTTGTTCCTTCTGCTGTGAGATATTTTCCAAACTCTAACTTATTTTATGTCTCTGTCTTTCTCTGTAGGATACCAGAGCAAACCAACATGGGTTTCGATGGATTGGGTTTTTGAGAAGAAGAAAAACCGGTCTGTCGAGATTTGGGTTGTTACAGTAACAACCCGGAAATTCAGAACCAATTTAAATTTTTTATTTTAGCTATTTTAATGGATTTTGATTATTTAAAATGATTTATTTTAAATAATAGTGACTATTTTTTTATTTAAATGAAGTTTGAACGAATAAATTTATTTTAAGAATAAAACGAGCCTTAAATGGTGTGGTGGTTTGAAAATTCGATTTTAAACTTCAATTGAATATACATAATTCAATATAAGTCAGAATTGGACGAAAGGAGAAACGTTAGAATTTGTTTAACTATATTATTCTAACTAATGTAAGAAGCAAAGATTTCATTATATAAATTGAAAGCTATGTCCAATTCGCTATGGAATTTATATATTATAGCCCTTAAAATTAGCTATTTTGCAAATGACCTCTGTTTTCGACGAAACCACTTTTGTTCGATCCAAAATGTCAAATTATTGCTAGACTTCAATTTTCATAATTTTTGGAATTAATATGTGAGCGTTGTGAATTTAAATGCATTTGGTATTTTCAATCTGAATTTAATCGACTGGAAAATGACCATTTTTCAAACGGTCTCCAAATTCAACGAAAGTAGTTTTGTTAGGACCGTATCATCAAAACATAGCTAGATATAATTTTTCTGTAATTTTTGGAGTTAGTATATGGCCCGGTAAATTAAAATGTACGTTTGAATTCAGTCAAATTGGCTTACGAAACATATACCACTATGTCCGAAATGGGGTTATTTAGCTAGGGGTGATAGTCGTCGGGTTTGATTTGGGGTTCGTATCAATGAATGAGTAATTTCTGAGTTAAATAATATTTAAAATATAGTGTATATATATATATATAAGAAAATCTAAACCCTAATCGTTCTCCAATCAGAATAAGCCGCCGCCCCAATTCGTTTTAACGAACGAAATCGCTAAAATAATCAATCCCAAATGTGGCACCCTCCGATCAGGGTTCGGCCCCCTGTGGCGTCGCTGGTGGAGGATTTTGAAATGGAGCGGACGGGTTTTTACGGTTGAAGGGAACAGGCTTAACGTTGAAGAAAAGGGAAACGTTTTAATTAGCGTTATTAGGTGTAAATTTTATTTAATTAATTAAGTTAATTTAAATTTAATCATGTTCTAATTTGAAAATACCGTAACTATTTCATACGAGATCGGATTCACGAACCGTCAGTTGCATTGGGATCACGTGAACAAACTCTAAAACATGGAACTAAGCAGAACTAAAAAGGAGCAAATCAGAATTTGAGGCAGATTTAAATCTGAATGGAAATCAAATCATCAAATAAAGAATGACGGAGTGGAAACCGATAGTGAGAACTTTCTCTCACTCAAATTATTTTACATTTATTATATAATAGGTTGCGATCAGGGCTTAGTGGTTTTTGACACTATTTTTTTGTACAAACCATGGTTGATTGTTTGTTAGAATTGTGGTTGGGATTGTCATTGATTGATATTGTTGTATATATAAAATGTATATAAAATTATCATGAAAAGGAATTGAAATAAATATTCATTTACAAGTCGGACGACTTGTTTATGTACACCTATTTAACTAATCTTGATTGGGACGATAATTTTTACACGTCGCCCAACTGCACAAATAATAATCAGTATTTGTTATTTGAAAACCCCACACAGGTAATGGGGTGAAATTTGATATACACTGATCCCAATAATTAATGGTATGTCAGTCGATGGGTTGACGGACTATACAAACAATATTTATTTATTTTAATGCTTATACAATTGTAAAATGCACACTGAATGTTGTATGAATTTTTAATGATTGTTTATCATTATTGTTGTATACATGCGATGTATGAAATCCATATAACTGAAATCATATGGTAATTTATTGAGTTTGATTCCAATTCAGAAATAATGAATATTTTAAAATAACGAATATTTTAAAATAATATTTAGTGAATAATCAAAATATGATTTTGATGTCCGACTTTGAATGGACATGAAAATATTGAAGTATATGAAGCCGAGTTAAGTTAATATACGCTATTTTAACCCGAACGAGTTTATCGATCGATTTTATTCATTTTATAATGAATACGAAAAAGAATGGATTTCAAAATATGATATTTTGAAAATATTACCATTTTAAAATTATAATGATATGGAATATTCAATTTTTATTTAAAATTGAAAATGAAGTTGAAATCATTTTAAAACGAATTTATAAACGAATTTATAAAATACGTTTTAAATGGAAATCGATGAAATATATATAATATATTATATATATACACATATATATTATAATAGCCTTAACAGAACGCGCCAGGCGGCGACCACTCTTGAATTTCGACCATTGGATTCAAGGGGACGTAACGGAAGATCCAACCGTCGGATTCTCCTAAAACTGGAACCGTTGGGTTCGTATCGGAAAGAGATTTCCAATGAATATAGGAGATTTGAAAACTAATGGTTGGATTTGGAGTTATGTCCAAATCAATTTTGGAAAAGGTCGCTTTGGATGCAATTCGGTGGCCGTTATTAGAAACCGACTGTAAGGGCCTAAACAAAATTATTAAAAATATGAAAAAAATATGAAAAAATTATGTAAAATCATAATTAATGATTTGGAAAGATTTTGGATGAAAAGTTCCAAGTTTTGAAAAGACAAATGATATTTTTAACGAAATGAACTAGTTATTAACTAGTATAAAAATCCAATATATTTAAATATATAAATTGGGTTTGTAAACGGTTTTGAAATAACCAGAATTTTCCAATGAATAAATTGGAAACGATTTAAATGGAAATAATATTTATAATATTTCGATAGGGGATTCCATGATTATACTTATATTGTTGGGCAATTTGGAAGATATATATATATCGCTATTCCCTATACGATATCTGTTGGTTTCAGAATTTGATGTTGAATATCAGCCGATATTATTTTTATTCAGAGCCTTGTATTTAATATAATATTGGATTTTGGGTTATCGTGAATGGTGTCTTTATTAACACTATTCTTAAACCCAGTTGAGAATAGAATAAATCTTTTAAATAAGATTTAGAGAAGTTTACTAATTAATTAATATTTAATTGGAATTGAATTGAAATTGGATTTTGGGTTTATCGTGAACTGTTTTTTAAATAACACTTGGTCTTTAACCCAATTAGCAACAAAGGGATGATTTGGAATCTATAAATCTTTTTATTAAGATTTAACGGAAATTTTCCAAAGTAAAGTTTTTCAATTTAATATATTAAATTGGATTTGAATGGAATTCGGTTTGGTAATAATCGAGATGAACTTCTGTGAAGGAAGACAGTTACTATATATGGAATTTAAAAGGCTTCGTTGTTATTCCATTTATATTATTAGTCTGATACGGAAATTCATATTGATCATGATTTGATTTCCGTGAAGATTCCATTTTGATGGAATATGATTTTGGCGTTTATCGTGAACTGTGTTTTAAGTGACATTGGTTCTTAACCCAGTTAAAGACAGGATTTGTTTCCTAAACGTGAATAATCATTAAATAATGATTTTTGGAGATTAAAATTAAGTGGATTTTTAATGAATCTTTAATTAGATTGAAATGAAAATGTGGTAGTTAAATCTTTAATTAGATTGGAATGGGAAACGGTAATTAATTTTACCGATAACACAGTGGGTGTTAGATATGGAGTACTACCAGTTTTGCTCCATGGGATGAATAGGTTGGGATGGGGATTAAAACATAAATGATTACTTCGGTAACGATCGATAATCTCGACTTGTTGATAATCTTAATTTGGTTTAGAATTGTGAAAGGATATAATAAAATCTTTTGAAATTGATATCCAAAGGAAGATTAAAGAATAAATTTAAAAGAATTTATCTTTGATAAAATTAATGGGAACCTTTCCCTAAAAATGTGAATATTTGAATAAAAAAATATTCTGGATTGGAATGAGACGTATGTGGTGTTTTTATAGCACTTGTTTATTAGATACGCGAGTTATTCGGAAAGATTGGGTTTATCCCATTCTAAATAATTGATACGACGATGAAGACGGTGATTAAAGATCAGAGATCTTCACATCGTTTGGATGATTACTGATGTCTTGATTGGGCTGTACACCCGAGACAAGGTAATAAGTGGTGATCGTCCAGACGTACTTGGAGATCTACGTGATATGCGAGGACCTTTCTCCTGTATTGGACATATGGGATGAGGAATAAGGTGTCTCCAATTTTGTTCAGACCTAGAACGGACTTATAAATGGATAGTGTGTCTGACATTGTATTCCTTTATAGTATATTCGTAGATCTCTGCTAAATATATATCTGTTTGGTGGCGGAGAATTTATTCTCTTGCTTAACACCCTTCTTTGAGACGTATGAGCTTAGAGGTTATATATTGGTGGAAATCAGTGGTACTGTATGGGCTGACAGTGTGGCATGCTAAGTGGCATGTGATCAAGGCTATTGTTGAAAAGTAGAGCCTTGTGGTTGATGATCAATGTAACACCCCGAATTTTTAACGACATTAAAAGAGGATAAATTAAATAATAATTAATTTAACATTCAAAATTAGAGGGAACGAACTATGCCATTGCGTCCGTCTCGAAATTCTGGTTAGAATGAACATTTGGTTTGCGTAAAACGGACACCGCATGAAAAAGTTATGAGGGTTCGAAATTTGTTTACGCACAATAATATATATATAATAAATTCTAGAACCTTCAAAAAACAATTCAAAAATCAAAATCGGGCCAAAGCGGGCTGAGCAGGAAAATTCCCGCTCGTGGGTGTCGATCCCCCCTAGGGGGTGTCGACATGGGTGTCGACCCCCCTATAGGGGTGTCCCTCCCCTCTTTCGGACAGATCCGGGCAGAATTCGTTTTACGTACCTGGACTTGATTCTCGGTCTAGTTCTTTGGTTCTAGGCTATAAATATGGTCCTTATTCTCTTATTTTCTCCATTGGAGATCATATAGGCCATATGCTATCGGGTTGCAAATTGAAACCGAATCAAAGTGTACTACAATCAGTTTAGCTATTCAGAATTCAGATCTCTCCCTCTCTCTCTCTCTCTAAATTTTCTAAACCTAACACTATGAGTTTCTAGTCACTTTTAGGTTTAAATAAATAACTGTAAATTGTGAAAGACTATGAATTGGATATGTTGTAAAGTATGAATCTATGCCTGTATTAAATCATATACTATGTATATCGTGATAGATCTAATTCTCTAGATCTGATGCAATTGTGGCTATAATATGATGTTGCCTTTATGGATCTTGATTTGTAACTACGTTGTGGTAAATGTAAATCTATTAATCTTAATAATTGCAACATTTCTTAGATCTAATTTTGTATGTAAATCACCTTTTATGTTGCGATCAACTTAGGTATGTTGTAAGTTGGACATATTTAGATCTAAACATGCTATTATGCTAGATCCACTTTATGATCATGTATTATGCTATATCCACTCTATGATCATGTTTTATGCTAGATCTATTTTATGAACATATCTTACGCTATGATAGATCTATCTCTCGAGATCCAATTCAATTGTGACTGTCCTAGTATGTTATTTTTGTTTCATTTGGATAGATCAAATCATTTATGTGAACCATGAACATATGCCACCTTGAATCGATTAGGATTGGGCCCACACCTTTATCTTAATTGAAACCTCTATGATGTGGATTTGGGTAGATCTATTTATAAACTTGTAGATCTAAACCTTTATTTATGATTAGATCTAATTTAATCTATTAGATCTAGAGCATGTGGACATTTTATGTAGATCTAAAGCAATATTTATGTTTGATCCCATTATGATGATGATTATATGTTTATGACAATATGTATGTTCACCTTGATATGATGTTAATTACATGTCCATTCACTTTGTTATCATACTAGTATGTTTATGCCAATATATGTAGAAACTATCACCTCTATCATATTCCCTTTTTCATTGTTATGGCTAGACTACTTATTAGCCTAGATGCCGCCAAAATGCGTGCGGATGTGTTAGTGAAGGAAACGGGGGAAAATGGATTTATAATTGGCATAAATGAATTGATATGTAATTCAAATTATTGGGTAAAATAGGTATTGACACCTATAAAAGGAAAGGATTAATTGATTGGTAAATTAATTAAAAATGGCATAATTTGAATATGAACATTTATGGAATGTAATTCAAATTATTGGGCAAAATATGCATTGACACCCAAAAAGGGAAAGTTTTAATTAATTTATTAATTAATTAAAAATGGAATATTTAGTGATTACAATTAGGAATTGTAATTGTACTTATGACATGATGTTAGGTTACATTAGTGGTGGAAGTCTTCCCGGACCCGACCGACATATCCAGTAGTCAATAATGTTGAACCTAATGTGGGAGGTCTAAGTATGCAAATACGAATCGGGCTAAGACATGAGTTTTGGCCCAACTGCGGAATAAGACTGTCCGGACCCAACCGACATATCTAGCATCCATATGTTGTAGGCCTAATGTGGGAGGTCTAGCCCATTATAAACCATAAATGGACATGGTAGTGAATTAGACTACTTAACCTAATCAAATCCATAAGGGAACGTATATGAACTAAAGATAGGGTTAAGTAAAACATGCTTGGATCAGTGGAGGGTTAAGTACATCTTGGGTAGGTGGGTAATATTAATATATATATACCCACAAACTTAACCGTTAAATAAACATGCTTGAATCAATAGGAGGGTTAAGTACATCTTGGGTTGGTGGGTAATATTTGTATATATAGGCCTACAAACTTAACCTGTCGGGTTTATGTAATTAAAGACATCATTAGGTAAATATAACCAGTGGAAAACCTAGTGGTGGGGATGCAAGACAAAGCGGAGAACTTGCATCATCTTATGTGGGACCCATTTCGGACAGTAACCCTTAAATAGGTATCAAACGGGTACTCTGAACTAGGTCGGAGTGGGGCACGCTTACTGAGCTGATTGTAAGAGATCCAAACATGGAGGCGGTGTTGACGGCGCGTTCCAACGGGGTCATGTGCGGGCATGACTCCGCCTGCTGGGGAAGATAAGACGTTGTGACATCAGTATATATGGTTGTGCACATACAGAAAATAAAGGGTTGCCACTTTAGGGAGTGATACACCCTACAATGGGGCCGACACAGGGTATCTACAAATAGGGAGCCAATCGATTGGGGGTAGTAAGTAGGGTACATCTAGTCCTGTCTGTTTCTGTGGGGTACCTGTGTTTTTGTCTGAGCTAACACCCATTATTTCTGTTTAGGTACCAGTTCTGTTTGGGTTAAAACCCATTACTAGAGTACACATAAAACTACCATTATGTTTTTGTTGGGATCATCCTATTTTTGTTAAGCAATTGGGGAACATGGAATCCTATTACATATCTATTATACTAGTATTGGTGTAGAGGAAGGAAAGTATTAAGAAGCGCTATCTATTCTATCCTATTGTCCTGTTTACCTTGTTATGCCTGCCATTTATGTATTGATCTCTCTTATCCACTTTGTATGCCTATCATGTTACTTTTATTTATTTACTGGCTAAAAGTAACTAGACTCGCCAGACTTTATGTCTAACCCTTTTTGTTTCCCCTTCTTTCTTCCGTTCCCCCTCCCCCCCCCCCCCCCCCTCTCCAGGTTCTCAGGGAGGAAACACGCAGGTTTGATCGTGATTCTGCTTATTTTACTGGAGCTGCTTATATGTATGGATCAAGCTCCTATCCTTGTTGCTATGGCCAAATTTTGTTCTTGGGGAATTTTCTTTTTTTATGTACTCTGATATATCTGAAGTACAAGAAAGTGGTTTTATGTTGTAATGGGTTTTTATATTTCAGACAAATGATGCTTTGGACCATGGTACCTTGATGATTAATAAAGTTGTTTATTTCCACTGCAAAAAAATTTATATCTGTCTTGTAATATTCTGTGTCTGTTTACCTAAATGCTTCACGAAACTTAATGCATTCCCTTTGTGGGTGACATTAACGGACGTGGGGTGTCACACTTGGTATCTATAACACCCCGTATTTTCTGTGAATATTTAAAATAAGGAACTTAAGAACACTTAATTTTTAGAAGAAGAATTAAGCGAAATGGGTTACGCCATTGCTTTCGTCTTGGATTTCTGCTTGAGATAGAGTCCGAGTTTGCGTGAATCGGACTCCGTATGAAGAAGCTATGGAGGTTAGAAGATTTCAAGTTTAAGCAGAAAATAAATATAAATAATAATTAAAATCCAAAACCAGTTCAAAATTCAAAATTCGGACAGAATAGGCTGAGCGGGAAATTTCCCGCTCAGGGTGTCGACCCCCCCTCCAGGGGGAGTCGATATAGGTGTTGACACCCCTATAGGGGAGTCGACATAGGTGTCAACCCCTTTGAGATCCAGCTCCTGTGACGAATTTTTATAATCCTGAGCTGATGTGGCCTTCTCTGTTTGGCCTGATGGCGAATTCTGAGGTGTTACGGCTTATGTGTCGTGTTGTGATTGGCTGAGTGACACATCCCTTTGGTTTGAATGGCCCTGATGATTCCTAGGTTGATCTAACGGCTCATATTAATCTAGACTTCTATATAATCACCTCAACCCTCAACCCTAAACCTCATAATCTCATTCTATGAAGTCGTCATGTCGTCCATCTCCAAACTAGCATAGCCTCTGTCTTCTCCAAAACTAGAAATCAAGTTAGAAAGCTCCAAACCAAATCCAAACTAGAGAATCAAACGTCTACATCAAAGGACTTGCTTTACAAATTCAGAAAACAGATCCTAGAATACAAGATCCATTCTTTTCTGTAAGTTCATGTTATTTTCAGATCTAAATATCTAATTGTAATCTTAGCATGTAATAAAATGAATCTAAGTCCATGCTTGATGATAAGACATTCTTTTCAGATTTATCCTTATCTTTCTATCGAATCCATGATTTTAAATGCCTAAGAAGTTATTATATCAATACAATCATGCCTATCTTTGTTGTACATCAGGCATATAATCCTTTTTGGTTCATGATGTTATTCTTATGCCTGCGATAATGATTGTATCATTTTATTCAAGAATCTATCTTTGTTGGATATAAATTTCCTGTATTAGGTCTGTTGTTACACGCCTATTTTTATGCCTATTCTTATTTTATGCCCCTTCTCTCTCTTCCCCTGTTTCCTTTTTCTTTTATGAACCTAGGTTACCTTCGAACCTAGGCTGAAATAGCGAAATACGAACGATTTAAGTATGGGGAATATATGTGTATAACCTATTTTGGGTAAATATTGGGCATAATGTAATTGGTGAAATAATTGGGCATAACATATTTGGTGAAATTGTTGGGCATAACTTGTAATTGATATTCGGGCATCACTGTTATTATTATAACTACAAGTTTGGGTTAATTGGCATGTAAACCAAGTTTTGGGCGTAAAACTGGAATATTAAATCTAGATTGGGCATAACTATTGGTTGGGATACCAAGCATAAAGTATATTGTGATTTTGAAGCATGACTATTATTGTAAATTTCGGAAGATTGGGTGTAGCCTATTTTGATTTATAACTTGTAATTGAATTGGTCGGGCATAACTTGGGAATTGAAACATGACTAGTTTTGTGAAATTGGGATAATTAGCATGAAAAATCTAGACTAGGACATGTACGATAAATATGTAGATTGGCCAAAAGAGGAACATGCCTAACCCGTGGTTAGATTGAGTTGCGGTGTAAAACTGCCCGGAACCGCCCGGCACATCCAGTAACCACTGCAACACATATCTAATGTGAGAGGTTAGTGCATTTATCCCAAAACCCGAGGTTAGAATGATTTTGCAGTAGAAATCTGCCCGGAACCGCCCGGCACATCCAGCAACCGCATACAACAGTTCTAATGTGAGAGGTTAAGGCAATAATAAATGAATTAATGCTAATAAACAAGACATACTAAGAATGAGTAGGGTTAAGTTAATAAGAAACACTTAACCAATATAGCATGATGAACGAGTAGGGTTAAGTTAATAAGAAACACTTAACCAATATAACATGATGAATGAGTAGGGTTAAGTTAATAAGAAACACTTAACCAATATAGCATGATGAATGAGTAGGGTTAAGTTAATAAGAAACACTTAACCAATATAACATGATGAACGAGTGGGGTCAAGTTAATATGAAACACTTAACCAATATAACATGATGAATGAACAGAGTTAAGTTAATAGGAAACACTTAACCAATACAACATGATGTGTGGGTGGGTTAAGTTAACATGAATGGACAACACTTAACCAATATGACATGAACAAAGTGGATAGGGTTAAGGCAAGCTTAACCAATAATACAGACTGACTTGATAAGTAGGAGGGTTAAGTAAACCTTGGGTAGGTGGGTAATATTAGTATATATAGGCCCACAAACTTAACCGTTAAATAAACATGTTTGAATCAGTGGGAGGTTTAAGTACATCTCATGTAGGTGGGTAATATTTGTATATATAGGCCCACAAACTTAACCAGTAGGAAACTCTAGTAACGGGGACCCATTTCAGCAGTAACACACATAGATGTATCATGCTACCTTAAACTAGGCAGGGTGGGGCAAGATTACTGGGCTGATTATAAGCAGTCAAAGTAGCGGCAGGTGGTGCAGCAATGCAGGTTCCGACGGGATCACGGGCGTGCACGTATTCCAGAGTGGAAGAATTAGCCACTGGGCATCAGTAGATATAAAGCTGTGCATCTTGATCGTGTCGGGTTGTCACCTTATGGCTTGATACACCCTACGGTGGCACTAGCACATGTATCTACAAGCATAGGGCCGAGCGACACAAACTAGAAATAGATTGATACGAGTAGGAGACGATCGATTAAGGTAGTAAGGATAAATCTAACATCTTCATGGCAATTAGGCTGATTTAGGTAAGACTCTCATACTAGATGTACACCTGAAGGCTACCACAATTGCGGGGTTGGGATCACCTTATTGTACAACATAGGATACTAGTTGGGACACTAGTATGGAATACTAATCACTCTATAAAAGACACTAGTTACGATACTAGTTAGGTGGTGTAGAGATATAAAAATCAGAATAACAGGGTAGTAGCGAAGCAGAGAAAGAGTAGAAGCGCATTCAGTTATCTTGCCTTATCATATCTTAGGCTAATCTTATGTTATCTTGTTATCCATGTTATCACGGTATTGCCTTATATTCAGTTTATTCATGTCATGTTACTTTTTACTTGTTTACATACTCAAAGTCACTGAACTTACCAGACTTATGTCTGATCTAGTTTGTTTCGCCTCTTTTCTTCCGTCCCCCCAACCCCAGGTAGTTGGGGAGGGAATAGCTCAGCTTAGTTTGGACTGTTTCTCTTCCCAAGCTCGAAGATAGTCGACGTATTGCTTTGGACTCTCTTTTCCACTGCTATGGCTGGCTCATGCTTTATTGGGGAATATCATTGCCATTTTATGCTTCTTTATTTTATTAAACAATACAGATACTTTGTTGTAGTGGGTATTGGTGTTTTTGTGTTGGAAAACAATTTTTGTACAAGCTGTTTTACCAAGTTGCTGTTTTATCAATGAAGTAAAGTTTTATTTATTTTCCACTGCTTTATTTGTCTGTCTTGTAATTTATCTGCATCCTTTACCTATAATGCTTCACTGAAGTTAATGCATTCCCTTTGTGAGTGACATTAATGGAGGTGGGGTGTTACACGTGATATCAGAGCCGAAGGTTACCGGATCAGATAAAAGATTTGGAAAAAAAATTATTCTCAAAACGGTTTTAAAAGAAGTATTTCCAAAAGAAAAGTTTTGTTTTAAAGGCATATTCCCCAACGCCATATGCACTATCTTTTTGAATCCTTGTTTCCTTCTTTCCTGAGTCTCCGGGGGTCCTGGCTTTTAGGGAGGTAACCTCATCGCGACATGGTTCCGTAGGCTTGATGAGACTACGACACCTGTCAAAGGGAAAAGAAGTGCCCAACTTCCATATATTGCCGCAGTAGTTTCACCTACGACTAATTTTTTTCCAATCTTTGTAGGGTTTTTCCATGCGATGGAGTTAGCTTTCAAGAGACTTGTCAACAAGTTACACAAAGATGGCAAAGATGAGAATGAGGGAGTTTTCCTAAGGAGCACAGCCCACGGATGAGAAACTCATGGATATGGACTTGGTTCACAAAGTAGGAAAGAATAGAAAAATATAAGACAAGAGGAAGTGTCATTATTATGGTATAACAGGTCATAAAATTAAGGACAAGGGCAAGAACAAAGGACAGGATTTTCAGGAGGGCAAGTGCATGATCTCACTGCCAGCGTACCTGAGAGAGAGGTAGTAGAGTTTCTATTAAAAAATGTCTAGTTTTTCTTTAGATCATCTGGTTAGTACTCTTTTTGGTTTTAGCGCTTCACATTTGTTTATATTTGCTTCCATAGTTGAGTCTCTGCACCCTAGTGCTTGTATAGTAGAAGATCCCATTATTGTCTCAAATCCAATTAGTGTTTCGACTCATTTATCTTTGGTCTGTAAGGATTTGAGAATAGCTATATTAAGTATTGAGTTTAAGTGTAATGCTTATGTTTTTGGTTTCATGGGCTATGGGTTGATTCTAGGCATGGATTGGTTAGCTAGTAATTGTGAAAGGAGGGTAGTTAGACTTTTGACTTGCATCAGGAATACCCTCGAGATTTCGTGCGATCCTAAGGGATCAGTTTGGCTTAGCTACCTAGAATCACTTGATGCATCTATCGACGATTTGCGATCCATTAGAATTGTCCATGAGTACGCAGATGTTTTTAATCAAGTTAGGGGTTTGGCCCCTAAAACATGAGATAGACTTCCGCATATGTCTAGTCGACAATGCAAAGCCAACTGCATTACCTGTACGACAAATGGATCCAAGGGAAAGGAAGGGCTCAGTAAACAAGTAAAAGAGTTACTTGGGAAAGGGTTCATAAGGCGAAGTATTTCTGAATCGAGGTGCTCTAGTTGTTTTCGCTATAAAGGTGGATGGTTCACTTCGTTTGTGCATAGATGCTATTTTGGTTTTCTCTAAGAGTGAGGAAGAAATGCTTTGCATCTAAGGGAAGTCTCGGATACCCTCTGAGCACATCAACTCAAATCTAAGTTCTCCAAATGTCATTTTTGGAGGAAAGAGGTGAGGTTCTTAAGACATGTGGTCTCTAAGGAAGGGATGGCAGTGGATACTGGAAAGGTGGTGGCAATCCAAGATTGGAAGATTCCTAAGAACACAACGGAAGTAAGAAGTTTATTTAGGACTAGCGGGCTAATATAGGAAGTTCATTAAGGACTTTGCAAAGTATTAGCCCCACTTACAAGATTGACGAAGAAGAATCTTACCTTTGCTCGGGATATTGGTTGTGATGTCGCTTTCCAGCAATCGAAGAGGGCTCTTACAACGGCCCCAGTTTTGACTTTTACCTTACGGTAGTAAAAGGGTTATGTTATACACGGATGCATGCGGCACGGGGCTAGGCGCCATTTTGTTATAAGAAGGAAGGGTAAGGTCATAGCGGATGCCTTAAGAAGAAAAAGGTTGACTTCAAGTCCTCTTTATGTGAAAAGGAAAAGTTCAGAATACGTATCAACCTTTGATTTTAAAACCTTCGGTTAAGTTAGTAGTTGTCATCGCTAGGAGTAAGACCTACGCTTTTGGATCAAATAGGGACTTCACAAAGAATAGACTCTCAGATAGTTGACGCAATGGATAAGTTAAGTAGAGAAGAGACGTCTAATCACCTTAATAACTACACCTGGTAACACGGTGTAACGACCCAGAAAATCTAAACCAATTAAAATTTTTAAATTGGCTAAAATAATGGATTTTAAATATTTAAAATAAATATTTTAAATAATAGCGATGAAAGGTGAGTTTGAATCGACAATTGAAAACGAATATAATTAATTATAATTATAAACAAGGCTTGAAAAGGCGCTGTAGTTTCAAAAATTGAATTCAAACTTTGTCGGACTGTACCGGGTGCAAAACAAAACGGATTTTAGTGAAACCAAAAATATTTAAATCTGTTAGTGAATACCTTTCTAACAAATCTGAAAAATCGAATTTTCATAGTGGAAAGCAAAAGTTATGGCCGAATGAATTTTCAGAAAGGTCGCTATGGAATTTATATAGCCCGTGAAATTGGCCATTTTGCATACGACCTCGGGATTCGACGAAACCACTTTTTTTGGATCCGGGATGTGAAGTTATTGCTAGGTTTCAAATTTCATAATTTTCGAAGCTAGTATGTGAGCGTGGCAAAGGAAAATGTGTTTTGGTCAGTTACAGTTAAATTGGATCGACTAAAAATGGGCCTTTTTGCAAACGGTCTCAGAATTCGACGAAACTAGTTTTGTTGGAACCGTGTCGTCAAAACATAGCTAGATTTATTTTTCTGGAATTTTTCGAATCAGTTTGTGGCCTTGGCAAATTGAAATGTACGTTCAAATTAAATATTGACTGTTATATATTTTAATTTGAAGGAAAACTGGCTGAAACAGTCGAATGGGCCTACGAAACATATTCCATTGTGTTCAGAATGGGGGTAAAATGCTGGGGACGACAGTCGTTGGGTTTGGATTGGTCGTCGCGTCAGAAAACCCCTTTAAAACCCATCGGCCAATCAAAATTTTTATAAAAAAAAATCCTTTAATTTTCTCTCTCCCCGACATCCGTTAACAGGCGGAACCCCTTCGCCACCTTCTCTCCTCTTTTCTGGCCGCTCCGATCACCGAAACGCCATGGCCCAATTGAACTTTTTGTAGATCCCTCCGAGCTCTTCAAATCCGTACCTGGAGCACCCACCACCGTCGCTCCTACCTCGAGTTATTCCCTTCGAAAGAGGCGCCGTTCGAAGCCCTCTACCACCCCCTAGGCGTGCGCGAGTTCATCAGGAAGGGCACCCCCTGGTGCGTAACTCCAAGCTCTTCGACGTGGTATAACCCGATCTTCATATCGTGCAACGGATTGAGAGCAAGAATCAAACCTAGTTTTGAACATTTATTGAAGGTAACGGCTTTATTTATTTTCAGCTGTTTTAACACCTTTAAACCGTTGCAAACTTTGAAAAATCATATCTTTTTGCTGTGTTAACGAAATTCGATGAAACAGGAAACATCGTGACTGTGTGGACGCCTTCTACATTTTAGAAGAGACCGCATATTTTTCTGAGCCTTCTGCTATTTTTGGTGGAGTGGAACCCAAAGTGAGATTTCTAATTTATAAACGATATGGAAAACGACGATGTATAAATTATATAGTCGATGTATGAGTTATATAAGCGTTGTACACCTCATGTATAAGCATTGTTTAAGTTGTACGTTCGATGTATAAGTTATATATGCGTTGTAAAAATTATATATGTGTTGAAATAGAAGTGAATTGCTATATATATATATATACGCCCCTCGTCCACAAACCATGGACGATATTTATTGATTGTGATTGGTGTGAAAATTGATTGATAGCGAATGGTTGTTTGGGATTGTTTGTGGTTGATATTGATTGATTGTGGTTGAAAAATACCCATTTGTGGTTGAGAAATATTTGGTTGAAACCACATAGGATTAGTTTGTGGAAATGAAATAAATATATACATGCCGCCTGCGTGCGAACTAGATGCATGATCCCCATTGTCAAAAACCGCGAGGTTTTAAGGTAGAGCGAGGAGCCGTACTAGGGACGGTCCCGGTTTTAACTACCCTGCCGTTATGCTGCCGAAATTTTGAATAATATTCATGTGTTTGAATTATTTTCATTTGCTGAAACTATATTTATTCATTGAATAGAAAACCTTCATGTGTTGAATCGATATTCATTCGTTGATTGGAAATTCATGTGTTGAATGGTATTCGTGTTTTAAATATAAAAATCACATTTTTATCTATATATAGAAACTATAGAAAACCTTCATGTGTTGAATCGATATTCATTCGTTGATTAGAAATTCATGTGTTGAATGGTATTCATATTTTGAAATAAATTGTTTCATAATAAAAATCACCTTTTATCAACTATATGGACCATGTAAAATAATCTCGTCTTAAAAGAAATTGTTTTATAATAAAAATCCTATTTTTATCACCTATATAAACTATATAAAATAATAGTGTTTTGAAATGAATTGTTTTACAATAAAAAATCACATTTTTATTTTATACATGAATTGTTGAAATGCGGAGTGTTAAAAATAGCCACTCGTTCAAATAAATATGCATGAGTTGAAATATTCATTAATTAGCTAATGATATGATTTTTGCCTATGCATACAACATTAGAATGAATGGTGTTTTTGAACCAATTGGAATCAAATATGAAGTTGAACGGAAAATGATAAATGATAAGAACTGTATATATGTACATGCATATTTATTGAACAGGTTATAGCAAAGGGGCTAGAGAAGACGAATAAAATTTCGTGCCCGACAAATGGGTACACATTTACTGTTTGTTTGGGTGATGATTTTATGAGCCTGTTGGCTAGCCGCTTGGCTTTTTCTTTTTCTTTTCGACATGAGACGCCCGTGTGGTTATTTGGGAATTTTCCTAACCCCTCCCATACAAAGGAGGTTATGGCGAAATTTTCCAAAATTTAAAGGCGTTAGTGAAATATTTGAAGTGAAAACGATATTGAAATTGTTGAATGAACTATATTTATATAAATATATAAATATGAATAAAATTAAAACGAAACGTGGCCGTGCAGTTCATGTTTTGAAACCGTGATTTCAAACAACTAGTGCGGGAAATCCGACAATTGGATTTTCCCGAAACTGCAACCGTTGGGTTCGCCTTGGAAATATCTTTCCAACGGCACCAACTTTGTAAAAATCCAACGGTTGGATTGTCTGGAATGTTTAATTCAAATATGAAGAAAAACAGCGCCAGAAACGATTATTTATTTATATATATATATATAAATATAATTATATTTAATCGAATAACGACGCTGCAGTTCGTATTTTGAAATCGAAACTTCAAACGATTGTACCGGGAGATCCGACCGTCGGATTTTCCCGAAACTGGAACCGTTGGATTCGTTTTGAAAAGACCTTTCTAATGATGTAAATTTTGTGAAGATCCAATGGTTAGATTTTCAGATATGTGTAAATCAAATCTGAAGAAAAACAGCGCCACGGCCGCGTTATGGCCCGAAGCGTCGTTTTGAATAAATTGGCTAATTTAAAATAAATAAAAATGGCGATAAATCATTATAAAATATCATAAACGATACGGAATGGAAATAAACTGAATTTGCTCGATTTATGTGGTATTTGATGGTTGAATGTGTTTGGTGTGAAAAGTACATTAAAGAACAAAATTGGTGTTGTCGAATGATTTAACCACTGAAATAAATTGATTTGAAATTCTAAATATACGTGAATTATTTGAAAAGGCCGAGTTAATTCTCATTTCAAATAATTGACCGACGATTGAAAGTCGAAGATGAAAACGGTGGTCGAAGACCGGAGATCTTCACCTCGTTTGGATGGTAACCGAGGTCCTGATTGGGAGGCATCCCGAAATATGGATAATGAGTGGTGATCGTCCAGACGTACGTGGTGATCGATGGGTTTGCGAGGTATTCAGTGCCTCCGGTTTCGTTCAGACCCAGAACGGACTTATAAATGGACTGTGTGTCTGACATTGGAATTTATTCTGTGTTGATTGATCTCTGTTAAATATACATCTGTTTGGCGGCAGAGAATTTATTCTTTTGCTTAACGCCCTTCTCTGAAACGCACGAGCTCAGAGGTTGTATATCGATGGACATCAGTCGCATGGCATGAATTGCTAGTGTGGCATGCCTAAGTGGCAAATGATCAGGGCTTCTGTTGAAAAGCAAAGTCTTGTGGTGATGATCAAAGCACCGCCTGTGTGGCGTAGCTTTGTGTATAACGTGGAATCGCGAGCCTCACACCCCGGTATGAACCAGAAACGGGAGAAGGACCTCAGGGAGGGCATGCGTTTCTTCCTAGCTAGGGTGGTGTCAGTGACCTACCAGCCCTGACATTTATATACTTTTCACCTGTGTGGTTGTTGCTGTTGCGAGGCGCCTTGGTTTGATCGGACGATCCGGGTCCGATGGAGTCATTCATTGGCTCATTTACGCCCCAAAGGGCGGGGAAACGTATAGTTCAGGCATAATAATCCACATCGGTGGACCGGCCCTGTCGCTCCAAGGCTTGCCTGCGCGCTTGCCTGAGACTCGGGCTAGGCAGTCTCGAATTCGGTAAGGACTATCTTTTGCCTTGGTTCATGACGGAAATCCAATTTCCAAATACAACATCATGCGGTTTTGATTATATATATATATATATGGCGACATGATATATGGTACCCATGCCGCCTATGATTGATAGTTATGATTTGAAATTGTTTTCAAAACATATAAACACTAGCAATAATATCAAATGCCTTTGTTTTATTCGTATCAAGCATATTTTGGCCGTTATAAGGTAAAAACTCTATCCTCCAGTTTGCGTTGCATTGTGTGATGGGAACTGAGTCTTATAACGGCTTCATTTTTATAAAAAGCATAGCGATGTTTAAAAGAAAGATTTGTTTTAAAGCATTGGCAATCCAATGGAGTAAACCCGTTCCACGAAAGTGGCGTGGTCCTGTGATTGGCCATATTATATATGTGTTGAGTAGATTTCTCATACCAGTCCCATGACTGACTCGTAGTTTGTTTCACTTTCAAACTCGGGTGCCCCTTTTTCTACACGGGCAACCTTGTATTCAGGTTTAGCTGGTTCTTTCTGGATAGCTGGAGCTGAAGATGGATTCTATCATTTATCTCTTTTATGCTGTTCAGCTCCTATTGTACATATTATGTTTGTTTTCCGCTGTAGACATTTATGTATAGCTGAACTGTATTTTTACTAAGTATGATCCTGTATACTGTGTAACTCTGATGATTACTTTTATCCAGTATATTCTATTGTTCATTATCTGGTGTATTTATTTAATTTTGTTCTGCTATTACCTGTTTCTGTGTTATATTCCACGGATTACCCTTGCCGCCGATAGTACGGGGTTTGGGGTCGTCTCATTTTGGTATCAGAGCTTTGGTTAAGCTTAGTTCTGGAATATAACATTTGAATGAACTCGTCAGAAATAGAACCATTAGTGTTCTAGGATGGGTAACTCTATACAGATAGGATCAACAATATCCTAGTATGAGCAAAGCAGAATGAAATTACACCTCGATAGACACATTTACATTCAAGTATTTGTCTCTATATTTTCAAATATCTTTTCTGTTGACCTAATACTTTGTCTGCTAATTGCAGACGTACTAGAAAATGAGTGACAGGAACAGAAGAAATGATCGTATGGCTCGACCAGCTAATGAGCCAGTTGTGCTCCTACAGCCAGAATCAGATATAGAAGTTTTATACAAGAGATTTCGAAATCTGGGGGGATCGCCATTCTTAGGCAAAGTGTCCATTATGGAAACACAAGCTTGGATTCGTTCTGCAAAGAAAATCTTTGAGGGTTTAAAGCTGAGAGACGATCAGAAAAGATTACTGGCGTCTTGGCCAGTCAAAGAAGAAGCTTTGTTTTGGTGGGATTCAGTTATTAAAGATAATCCAGAAGGTGATATCACCTGGGATAGATTCGAAGAGATATTTCTAGGAAGATTTACTCCTCCCGAAGCAACTGAGCGGCTATGTGATGAATTTTCTTATCTAATACAAGGTGATATGACCATC
This sequence comes from Allium sativum, assembly GCA_030737875.1. Taxonomy (NCBI): domain Eukaryota; kingdom Viridiplantae; phylum Streptophyta; class Magnoliopsida; order Asparagales; family Amaryllidaceae; genus Allium; species Allium sativum. The sequence goes on along the minus strand of CM060919.1, from coordinate 653,543,302 downwards.
CCAGAATATCATAGGAAATTCAATGAACTTGCTCACTTTGCTCCTCATCTGATTCAAAATCCAAAGAGGAAAAATCTAAGATTTATTCATGGCCTGCAAAGGAAATATCAGAATAGTGTACTGAGGAATGTAAAACTTCCTTTTTCTGAAATGATTTATATGGCCTATCAGTACGAGGATCTCCATAAGAAAGAATGTTACGCGATGAAGAAGAAGTCTGTTCTAGTGACAAAGCAGAGTCGGAAACTGATATTCCTGAAGCCAGTATAAGGTCTGAGGGAAGTAAGAAGCCCAGTGCCAAGAGGAAAAGGGCCAGATCTGAAAAGGAACCAGCCACGACGACTACCTGCTATAACTGCCAGAAACCAGGGCATTTGACCAGAAGTTGTAAATCCTCGAAGAAGCGAAAGGAGGGTGGGTCTAAATCCAAGAGCAAGTTTCCTGTGACTCGGGAGTGCAATCTTTGTCATAAGGCCGGTCATATAAAGCGAGATTGCTGGCTGTTAAAAAAGACCAAAGAGGCTCAGGTAAATGAGGTGGCAGAAGTGCCTACATCTTCGTCTGCTCAAGAAAGGTCTGATGTTTTAGAAGGCACGCTCAATGTCAAGAACATTCCAGTTAAAGTACTGTTTGACACAGGCGTGTCATGAAGCTTTATTGCAAAGAGTGCAGTCAAGAAGTTGGATCTGAGATTGAAGAAGCTCAAAGAACCCATGACTGTTCAAAATCCAGTTGGGGGTTCCATCAATCTCAGTTGGATTTGTGCGGTACCTGTCTCTTTTTCTTGCTATAAATTCCCTATTATCTCTATCGTCATGAATTTTAATGAATTCGATCTTATTCTGGGATTGGATTGGCTAACCAAATATGAAGCGGAGGTTAGATACGTTGAGAGAGTGGTTAAAGCAAAGGCCCAATCGGGGAATTATATAACCATACCATGTGAAGGCCCGACTTCAAATAGAAAAGATTTCTGGTCAGCTCTTGATGTTTCTCCAGTTCAAATAGAAAATATCCCAGAAGTCATAGAGAATATTCCCGACCTCATCAAAGAAATTCCTGTCGTCAAAAATTATGCGGATGTGTTCGAGGAAGTTGTTCGCTTACCTCCGCAGAGAGAAATAGATTTCAAAATTGCTTTAATTCCTAATGCAAGGCCAGTAGTTCACGCTATTCGAAGAATGTCCTTGAAAGAGAAAGAGGAATTAGACAATCAAACACGATAGCTAGTATGGAAGGGTCTGATCAGGCCTAGTTTCTCTGATTGGGGTGCAGCAGTGGTGTTTGTCCCAAAATATGACGGTACTCTACGTCTATGTGTGGATTATCGTGATTTAAACAAGCAGACCATAAAGAACAAATATCCATTGCCGCGGATTGATGATTTGTTGGATCGATTAAATGGAGCACAAGTATTTTCACGAATGGACCTAGCTACAGGCTTCCATCAACTTCGAATTGCCGAAGAGTGTGTTCCAATGACAGCGTTTAGAGGTCCCGACCTATTCTACGAGTGGTTAGTAATGCCGTTCGGCTTATGTCGCTCCAGCCTACTTCGTCGATCTGATGAAAAGGGTGTTTAAAGGGGTTTTGAATAAATTTGTTCTGGTTTTCATTGACGATATTCTAATCTTCTCTAAATCAAGGGCCGAACATGAAAAACATTTGGAACAAGTGTTAGAAATCCTCAGAAGGAATGTATTGAAAGCAAAGTTTTCCAAATGAATATTCTGGCAAGATGAAGTAAAATTTCTAGGCCACGTAGTATCGAAAGAAGAAATTGCTGTGGATCCAAGCAAAATCACAGCTATTCAGAATTGGAAACAGCCCAGCACCCCCACTGAAGTCCGCAGTTTTCTCGGATTGGCTAGCTATTACCGGAAGTTCATTAAAAACTTTTCGAAGATATCTGGTCATTTTACGAAGCTTACAAAGAAGCACTCTAAATTCAAATGGACTCCAGAGAGTGAAGAGGTTTTTGAAGAGCTAAAGTTGAGATTAACAACTGCTCCAGTGTTAACCATCATCGATGGCAACCAAGATTTAAAAGTCTGGACTGATGCTTCTAGAGAAGGCCTTGGCGCGGTGTTAATGCAGAGGGGCCAAGTGATTGCTTATGCTAGCCGTCAACTGAAGCCGCACGAGAAAAACTATGTAACTCATGATCTTGAGTTATTGGCTATCACATTCTCTTTAAAAATCTGGAGACACTATCTTCTGGGTGAGAGATCTGAACTGTTTACAGATCATCAGTCGTTAAAGTATCTATTCACCCAGAAACACTTGAATCTGAGGCAGCAACGTTGGCTGGAGTTTCTTGTAGCATATGACTTTGAAATTATATACACTCCAGGGAAAGCCAATGTCGTGGCAGATGCGCTGAGCCGAAAGAATGTAATGATTGCCAGCTTTATTATCACGACTTCACTGATAGGTAAAATATCTGCTCTTCAAGAAGATGATCACTTCATTCAGAAGATCAGAGAGATAATTCAACAAGGCGAACCCTCGAGTTTTCAAGTAGATAATGATGGGATTTTAAGGCTCAAAGGTCGAATCTGTGTCCCTAACATTCCTGAGCTTCAAAAGGAAGTACTGGATGAATGCCACAAGTCGAAACTTAGTATCCATCCGGGAGTAAGCAAAATGTATAATGACATCAAACACACTTTCTGGTGGAAGTCGATGAAGAGGGACATTTCTTTATATGTTAGTCGATGCCCTACTTGCCAACTAGTCAAGAGCGACCAACAGAAATTGGCTGGATTGTTACAACCACTAGAAGTTCCTGGTTGGAAGTGGGAACATATTTCTATGGATTTCATTGATGGTCTGCCCAGAACCAGAAAAGGAAATGACAGTATTTGGGTGATCATAGATCGCTTCACGAAGACCGCCCATTTTATACCTGTCAGATCAAACAGAACTGCTCAGAGTCTGGCGCAGATATATTTCAAGGAAATAGTTAGACTACATGGAGTGCCGCTCAGTATAGTCAGCGATAGAGATACAATATTCACTAGCAAATTCTGGGAAGCATTTCAAGTCGAGCTGGGAACGAAGTTGAACTTAAGCACCGCTTATCATCCTCAGACAGACGGTCAGACTGAGAGGGTGAATCGTATTTTAGAAGATCTATTGCGGGCTTGTGTTCTAGATTTCGGCGGATCATGGGAAGACCATCTGCATTTGGCTGAATTCTCTTATAACAACAGCTACCAGGCGAGTCTGACAATGTCGCCATTCGAAGCATTGTATGGTAGACCATGCCGATCTCCTGCTTGTTGGGTCGAACCTGGTAATAGACTTGTGTTGGGTCCTGATATGATCCGGGAAGCTGCCGACAAAGTCGATTTTATTAAGAAACGATTACTGGCCGCTCAAAGCCGACAAAAGAGCTATGCTGATAGAAGAAGAAGAGATATATCCTTTGCTGTTGGCGACTATGTATATTTGAAAGTATCGCCGATGAGAGGAGTTATCCGGTTCGGTAAAACTGGAAAGTTGGCGCCCAAATTCTTTGGTCCGTTTCCTATTCTGGAACGGATCGGAACTCTCGCTTATAGGGTTAAATTGCCAGATTGGTTGCCTGGAGTTCATGATGTATTTCATATATCTCAACTTCGAAAGCATGTTCATGATCCAGACTTGATCGTCGAAGAAGCAGCTCAGCAGGATATTGAAATTAATCTAGAATTAGTTGTGAGACGAGAGCCGCTAAAGATTATCGGCAAAGAAACCAAAGAGCTGAGGAACAAGAAGGTTCACTTAATCAAAGTGCAATGGAGTGGAGTTCCGCGAGATTGTACTTGGGAAACCAAGGAGAGAAATCAGAAAGCCTATCCCAGATGCCGAGTAGATATCTCTGATTGACTCCGGTGCAAGGTACATTTACCCTAATTTGCATTACCATTTAATTCTCTACTCTGCTGTTATTTTCTTTCCATGGATGTGAACTTTTAAATTCTATAGTCTGAATGATTTTAAAAGAGAATAGGAATTAATTTGAATGGTTTGAAAAGTTAAAAACAAATTGCTTTTTGGTTGTGTTGTGTGTTAGTAAATTTGATTAATTAAGATTATTGAAACGATAGTTAATTGAATCAACAATAGAATAATGTTGTAATTTATTCGATTATATCACACATTGAACTGATTTAAAGATAGATGGAAATATATATACTTGTGCATTATATATGTTTGAACAGGTAAATGGATTAGCTGTTGAGTAAAGATTTTATTTGCGTGCCCGACAAATAGGTAAACCTTAATGAGTTGGATGCGAAATATTATTATATCAACTCCTGTGAATGCCATTGGATGCGGAGTGCTGGTTTTTCTGTGTGAAATAATAAACGTCGCCATAGGATAGTAACAATTAATTTTGAACTACATTGCATGGCATACTTCTAGAAGATAGGCATACTTCATCATATACCACATAAGCATTTGGAGCTTGTGTGACGAGGTGGAAGATTTACCATGCGAGCGAGAGGCTTGTATGGCGATGACTACATTTTACAGGTTGAACTGATGACTGATATGGACTATTTAAATTGTAACGATTAAATTGCCAGATTAATAAAAACCCCACACGGGTCTGGAGTTGACAATAATCACGTCTCTCTAGTTATTAGATACGACACATGGACTATTTATTTCCCACACGGGGCAGGGTGACGAGAATTTATTTTCTGGAGTTATTAGTACATGCTCCCCTGTAAACACCAGAATATATCACTATAAATATGTGTATGCTTATTAGGATTTATTAGGTACCTAATACGGCCCAATAAATTTCCAAACCTCTCTCCGTACAAAGGAGGTTATGGCGAAATTTTTCGAAAATTCCGGGTGTTAGCCAAATTTTTGAAGAATTTGAAATTTCTCAGAAACTGAAAAGTTGGAGAATTGAAGCCAGATCGAACGTAGAGTTGAATAATCAAACCACTTTCGACTTTGTTCCTTTTCGGGGACGAAAAGTTTTAAGTGGGGGAGATTGTAACGACCTAGAAAATCTGAACCAATTTAAAATTTTTAAATTGGCTAAAATAATGGATTTTAAATATTTAAAATAAATATCTTAAGTAATAGCGATGAAAGGTGAGTTTGAATCGACAATTGAAAACGAATATAATTAATTATAATTATAAACAAGGCTTGAAAAGGCGCTGTAGTTTCAAAAATTGAATTCGAACTTTGTCGGACTGTACCGGGTGCAAAACAAAACGGATTTTAGTGAAACCAAAAATATTTAAATCTGTTAGTGAATACCTTTCTAACGAATCTGAAAAATCGAATTTTCAAAGCGGAAATAAAAAGTTATGGCCGAATGAATTTTCAGAAAGTTCGCTATGGAATTTATATAGCCCGTGAAATTGGCCATTTTGCATACGACCTCGGAATTCGACGAAACCACTTTTGTTGGATCCGGGATGTGGAGTTATTGCTAGGTTTCAAATTTCATAATTTTCGAAGCTAGTATGTGAGCGTGGCAAAGGAAAATGTGTTTTGGTCAATTATAGTTAAATTGGATCGACCAAAAATGGGCCTTTTTGCAAACGGTCTCAGAATTTGACGAAACTAGTTTTGTTGGGACCGTGTCGTCAAAACATAGCTAGATTTATTTTTCTGGAATTTTTCGAATCAGTTTGTGGCCCTAAAAAATTGAAATGTATGTTCAAATTAAATATTGAATGTTATATATTTTAATTTGAAGGAAAACTGGCTGAAACAGTCGAATGGGCCTACGAAACATATTCTATTGTGTTCGGAATGGGGGTAAAACGCTAGGGACAACAGTCGTTGGGTTTGGATTGATGGTCGCGTCAGAAAACCCCTTTAAAACCCATCGGCCAATCAAAATTTTTATTAAAAAAAAATCCTTTAATTTTCTCTCTCCCCGACATCCGTTAACAGGCGTAACCCCTTCGCCACCTTCTCTCCTATTTTCTGGCCGCTCCGATCGCCGAAACGCCATGGACCAGTTGAACTTTTTGTAGATCCCTCCGAGCTCTTCAAATCCGTACCTGGAGCACCCACCACCGTCGCTCCTACCTCGAGTTATTCCCTTCGAAAGAGGCGCCGTTTGAAGCCCTCTACCACCCCCTAGGCGCGTGCGAGTTCATCAGGAAGGGCACCCCCGGTGCGCGACTCCAAGCTCTTCGACGTGGTACAACCCGATCTTCGTATCGTGCAACGGATTGAGAGCAAGAATCAAACCTAGTTTTGAACATTTATTGAAGGTAACGGCTTTAATTTATTTTCAGCTGTTTTAACACCTTTAAACCATTGCAAACTTTGAAAAATCATATCTTTTTTCTATGTTAACGAAATTCGATGAAACAGGAAACAACGTGACCGTGTGGACGCCTTCTACATTTTAGAAGAGACCGCATATTTTTCTGAGCCTTCTGCTATTTTTGGTGGAGTGGAACCCAAAGTGAGATTTTTAATTTATTAACGATATGGAAAACCACGATGTATAAATTATATAGTCGATGTATGAGTTATATAAGCATTGTACACCTCATGTATAAGCGTTGTTTAAGTTGTACGTTCGATGTATAAGTTATATATGCGTTGTAAAAATTATATATGTGTTGAAATAGAAGAGAATTGCTATATATATATATATATACGCCCCTCGTCCACAAACCATGGACGATATTTATTGATTGTGATTGGTGTGAAAATTGATTGATAGCGAATGGTTGTTTGGGATTGTTTATGGTTGATATTGATTAATTGTGGTTGAAAATTACCCATTTATGGTTGAGAAATATTTGGTTGAAACCACATAGGATTAGTTTGTGGAAATGAAATAAATATATACATATCGCCTGCGTGCGAACTAGATGCATGATCCCCATTGTCAAAAACCGCGAGGTTTTAAGTTAGAGCGAGGAGCCGTACTAGGGACGGTCCCGGTTTTAACTACCCTGCCGTTATGCTGCCGAAATTTTGAATAATATTCATGTGTTTGAATTATTTTCATTTGCTGAAACTATATTTATTCATTGAATAGAAAACCTTCATGTGTTGAATCGATATTCATTCGTTGATTGGAAATTCATGTGTTGAATGGTATTCGTGTTTTAAATATAAAAATCACATTTTTATCTATATATAGAAACTATAGAAAACCTTCATGTGTTGAATCGATATTCATTCGTTGAATAGAAATTCATGTGTTGAATGGTATTCATATTTTGAAATAAATTGTTTCATAATAAAAATCACCTTTTATCAACTATATGGACTATGTAAAATAATCTCGTTTTAAAAGAAATTGTTTTATAATAAAAATCCTATTTTTATCACCTATATAAACTATATAAAATAATAGTGTTTTAAAATGAATTGTTTTACAATAAAAAATCACATTTTTATTATATACATGAATTGTTGAAATGCGGAGTGTTAAAAATAGCCACTCGTTCAAATAAATATGCATGAGTTGAAATATTCATTAATTAGCTAATGATATGATTTTTGCCTATGCATACAACATTAGAATGAATGGTGTTTTTGAACCAAATGGAATCAAATATGAAGTTGAACGGAAAATGATAAATGATAAGAACTGTATATATGTACATGCAGATTTATTGAACAGGTTATAGCAAAGAGGCTAGAGAAGAGGAATAAAATTTCGTGCCCGACAAATAGGTACACATTTACTATTTGTTTGGGTGATGATTTTATGAGCCTATTGGCTAGCCGCTTGGCTTTTTCTTTTTCTTTTCGACATGAGACGCCCGTGTGGCTATTTGGGAATTTTCCCAGCCCCTCCCGTACAAAGGAGGTTATGGCAAAAATTTCCAAAATTTAAAGGCGTTAGTGAAATATTTGAAGTGAAAACGATATTGAAATTGTTGAATGAACTATATTTATATAAATATATAAATATAAATAAAATTAAAACGAAACGTGGCCGTGTAGTTCGTGTTTTGAAATCGTGATTTCAAACAACTAGTGCGGGAAATCCGACCATTGGATTTTCCCGAAACCGCAACCGTTGGGTTCGGCTTGGAAATATCTTTCCAACGGCACCAACTTTGTAAAAATCCAACGGTTGGATTGTCTGGAATGTTTAATTCAAATATGAAGAAAAACAGCGCCAGAAACGATTATATTTATATATATATAAATATAATTATATTTAATCAAATAACGACGTTGTAGTTCGTATTTTGAAATCGAAATTTCAAACGATTGTACCGGGAGATCCGACCGTCGGATTTTTCCCGAATCTGGAACCGTTGGATTCGTTTTGAAAAGACCTTTCTAATGATGTAAATTTTGTGAAGATCCCACGGTTAGATTTTCAAATATGTGTAAATCAAATCTAAAGAAAAACATCGCCATGGCCGCATTATGGCCCGAAGCGTCGTTTTGAATAAATTGGCTAATTTAAAATAAATAAAAATGGAAATAAATCGTTATAAAATATCATAAATGATATGGAATGGAAATAAACTGAATTTCCTCGATTTATGTGGTATTTGATGGTTGAATGTGTTTGGTGTGAAAAGTACATTAAAGAACAAAATTGGTGTTGTCGCATGATTTAACCATTGAAATAAATTGATTTGAAATTCTAAATATACGTGAATTATTTGAAAAGGCCGAGTTAATTCTCATTTCAAATAATTGACCGACGATTGAAAGTCGAAGATGAAAACGGTGGTCGAAGACCGGAGATCTTCACCTCGTTTGGATGGTAACCGAGGTCCTGATTGGGAGGCATCCCGAAATATGGATAATGAGTGGTGATTGTCTAGACGTACGTGGTGATCGATGGGTTTGCGAGGTATTCAGTGCCCCCGGTTTCGTTCAGACCCAGAACGGACTTGTAAATGGACTGTGTGTCTGACATTGGAATTTATTCTGTGTTGATTGATCTCTGTTAAATATACATCTGTTTGGCAGCGGAGAATTTATTCTTTTGCTTAATGCCCTTCTCTGAAACGCACGAGCTCAAAGGTTGTATATCGATGGACATCAGTCGCATGGCATGAATTGCTAGTGTGGCATGCCTAAGTGGCAAATGATCAGGGCTTCTGTTGAAAAGCAAAGTCTTGTGGTGATGATCAAAGCACCGCCTGTGTGGCGTAGCTTTGTGTATAACGTGGAATCGCGAGCCTCACACCCCGGTATGAACCAGAAACGGGAGAAGGACCTCGGGGAGGGCATGCATTTCTTCCTAGCTAGGGTGGTTTCAGTGACCTACCAGCCCTGACATTTATATACTTTTCACCTGTGTGGTTGTTGCTGTTGCGAGGCACGTCGGTTTGATCGGACGATCCGTGTCCAATGGAGTCATTCGTTGGCTCGTTTACGCCCCAAAGGGCGGGGAAATGTATTTTTCAGGCATAATAATCCACATCGGTGGACCGGCCCTGTCGCTCCAAGGCTTGCCTGCGCGCTTGCCTGAGACTCGGGCTAGGCAATCTCGAATTCGGTAAGGACAATCTTTTGCCTTGGTTCATGACGGAAATCCAATTTCCAAATACGACATCGTGCGGTTTTGATTGTATATATATATGGCGACATGATATATGGTACCCATGCTGCCTATGATTGATAGTTATGATTTGAAATTGTTTTCAAAACATATAAACACTAGCAATAATATCGAATGCCTTTGTTTTATTCGTATCAAGCATATTTTGGCCGTTATAAGGTAAAAACTCTATCCTCCGGTTTGCATTGCATTGTGTGATGGGAACTGAGTCTTATAACGGCTTCATTTTTATAAAAAGCATAGCAATGTTTAAAAGAAAGATTTGTTTTAAAGCACTGGCAATCCAATGGAGTAAACCCGTTCCACGAAAGTGGCGTGGTCCTGTGATTGGCTATATTATATATGTGTTGAGTAGATTTCTCATATCAGTCCCATGATTGACTCGTAGTTTTTTTCACTTTCAAACTCGGGTGCCCCTTTTTCTACACGGGCAGCCTTGTATTCAGGTTTAGCTGGTTCTTTCCGGATAGCTGGAGCTGAAGATGGATTCTATCATTTATCTCTTTTATGTTGTTCAGCTCCTATTGTACATATTATGTTTGTTTTCCGCTGTAGACATTTATGTATAGCTGAACTGTATTTTTACTAAGTATGATCCTGTATACTGTGTAACTCTGATGATTACTTTTATCCAGTATATTCTATTGTTCATTATCTGGTGTAATTATTTAATTTTGTTCTGCTATTACCTGTTTCTGTGTTATATTCCACGGATTACCCTTGCCGCCGCCAGTACGGGGTTTGGGGTCGTCTCACATGGTTAGCATGTGATTATTTTCAAGAGATAGTTCTTCCACATGGAATACCCTCTAGTGAATTTTGGAAGACCTTTTTAGCACGACACAGCAGAAGTTGTAGTGCCGAATATACTAGAAGGAGAAGGGGTGGAACGAGAGGCGATAGTGAAATGAGTTCCAACTAATATTTTGGAAACAGAAATTAAGAAACTACGTGACCGTAAAGTTAAGACAGTCAGAGCACAATGGGTGAGGCTCAAGAAGATGAGACTTAGAAGGATGAAGACTAGATACGCGCATCATACCCTTTTTGAGGGTATATCCTTGATCTCCCTTTTTTTGTAAAGTTTATTTGCATGCTGGTCTTTATCTTTTAAGTATACCCTCTCGGTCCTATCCTCGATCCTTAGGTAGAAGCTAATGGATGTTAACATGTGTTTGAGACCTGTTATGTTTGGTGGATGCAAGTGGATGTAAGTGTTTGCTAGCGGTTGCTCGTGGATGCATAAACACACACATTAGGCACTAGATCGGCTCCGTCGCTTCCATATTGCATATGCATGAGTGGTTTTTTTATATATATGAACTGAAACTCGATGTGATATCATATGGACGTTGCATTTGTATGAATGATTGTGCACTCATGTAGAAGTTACAAAATACAATTAGGAATAATTGCGTACATAATGGACTCATGGCACTAACATGATTCGTATTAAGGAGGTCAACTGAATCAGTAGACCGCTTGATTTTGCATTAGATAAGGACATATACACACACTATGCATATGATCATGAAAGCATTAGAAATCTTTTTAAGGACAATGGATGCCTGTGATTGATGGTTAAGTAGATGGATGATGGATGTTAGGATATATTCTTCTTAACTTAGAGATTTCGGGGACGAAATCCTTTAAGGAGGGGAGAATGTAACACCCAATATTTTTAAAATAACGAACTTAAGAACACTTAATTTTTAGAAGAAGAATTAAGGGAAACGGGTTGCGCCATTGCGTTCGTCTCGGAATTCTGCTTGAGATAGAGTCCGAGTTTGCGTGAATCGGACTCCGTATGAAGAAGTTATGGAGGTTAGAAGATTTCAAGTTCAAGCAGAAAATAAATATAAATAATAATTAAAATCAAAAACCAGTTCAAAATTCAGACAGAACAGGCTGAGTGGGAAATTTCCCGCTCAGGGTGTCAACCCCCTCCCCCCAAGGGGAGTCGACATAGGTGTTAGGGGAGTCGACATAGGTGTCGACCCCCACTGTGGGGAGTCGACCCCTTTGAGATCCAGCTCCTGTGACGAATTTTTATAACCCTGAGCTTATGTGGCCTTCTCTGTTTGGCCTGATGATGAATTCTGAGTTGTTAGGGCTTATGTGTCGTGCTGTGATTGGCTGAGTGACATATCTCTTTGGTTAGAATGGCCCTGATGACTCCTAGGTTGATCTAACAACATATTAATCTAGACTTCTATATAATCACCTCAACCCTCAACCCTAAACCTCATAATCTCATTCTATGAAGCCATCATGTCGTCCATCTCCAAACTAGCATAGCCTCCATCTTCTCTAAAACTAGAAATCAAGTTAGAAAGCTCCAAACCAAATCCAAACTAGAGAATCAAACGTCTACATCGAAGGACTTACTTTACAAATACAGAAAACAGATCCCAGAATACAAGATCCATTCTTTTCTGTAAGTTCACGTTACTTTCAGATCTAAATACCTAATTGTAATCTTGGCATGTAATAAAATGAATCTAAGTCCATGCTTGATGATAAGACAATCTTTTTAGATTTATCCCTATCTTTCTGTCGAATCCATGATTTCACATGCCTAAGAAGTTATTATATCGATACAATCATGTGTATATTTGTTGTACATCAGGAATATAATCCTTTTTGGTTCATGTAACACCCCACCTCCGCCAATGCCACTCTTGCAAGCACACTAGCTTTGGAGGGGCGTTAAACGAGGTAAACATGTATGCAGATATCACAAGACAGAACATATAAGTAAAACAGAGTAAGTAAAGCAGCGGATAAAACTAGTATTTCAAAACCATAGTCAAGTTACATCAAAGTACTGAGTCATTATTTTCCACAAAACAAAGTCTAGAAAAACATAAACTGAAAACTGGAAATAACATAAAGTAAACTATCCCCAAAGTAGAATAAGGCCATAGCATGCTCAAGTCCAAACCGTACATGAGCTATCCAGAAAAGCAGCTAAAGATCCAAGCTAGGTACCAGTGTTCCCACCCTGCAAACCGGGGGGGGGAACGGAAGAAAAGAGGCGAAAGAAAACTGGTCAATCAAAAAGACTGGTAAGCCATATCTACTATTAGTATAAAAACTAATAAAGTTAACTGGACATGTAAAACAGAGATGAGATGTAGGGTGATAACTGGCATGGTGAAAAGTTAACAAGATAGATCAAGTATGGCATCGCATATACAAGGTTAAGTTGCACCAGGTGTGTACTAGTATTCCAATCCATGTCAAGTATAAACAAGAAATGATCCCTTGGCCCAAAGCTGGCCCACATCATGAGATGACCTAAATCGAGGTCCAACTACTCGGTCTAGTCGATCGGCTCCTTATAAGCCTAACTCGTCGTGTATCTGTGTCATACGGCTTAATCGTGGAATGTAGTTAACTATGCTAGGTCCACCCCAGGGTGTATCCAGCCCTAAGGTGTAAACCACAGACACAATTCAAGCACGCACAGTCTAAACCTACTGGTGCCCATGTTTAACTCCGGACTTAATGTGCACGACCATGGTCCGCCTGAACAACCGGTGCACCCTTCAGCCGTCTCTTTTGGCCTCTTACAATCAGTCCAGTAATCGTGCCCCACCCCAGCCTAGTCCAGGGTACCCATGATACTTCCAAGTTGGTTACTGCTGAAAAGGACCACGTAACTAGGATTTCAAGTGGGTTAAGTGTGGTTAACCCTATCCTAACCATGTATTGAGTTGGTTAAGTGTATTCAAGCAGTTCATGACTTAACCCTATCAATACATCGGGTTTAATTGGTTAAGTATATTCAAGTAGTCCATGACTTAACCGTACCAATCCATAGTGTTTAATTGGTTAAGTATATTCAAGTAGTCCATGACTTAACCCTACCAATCCATCAAGTTTAATTGGTTTAGTATTCAAGTAGTCCATGACTTAACCCTACCATGTGGCATTAATTAACTTAATGCACCCCAACCTCTCACATTAGACTTTGTTGTGGTTACTAGTTAAGCCGGGCGGGTCCGGGTAGCTTTACACCACAACCTAGTCTAACCTCGGGTTTTAAGTGCGACATGACCAACTACTCACATTGGGTCCTATTGCTTGTAGCCACTAGTTAAGCCGGTCGGTTCCGGGTAGATTTATGCTACAAACTCAACCCAACCTCGAGTTGGCCATTCTCATGTTTTCTAGAAGTCATGTCCAAGTCCATGTTTCAAGCATAAACACATATCAAACTTTCATGTCATATTTTCAAGTCATGTTCTCATGTTATTTAAGTTTGCCCAACTACCCATAACGTATCCCCATCGCACGTAAATTCGTATCAACGCAAATAGATCAAAGAGGGAACATAACTATATGACAAGGTGGGCATAAGATGGGAAAATCTACCACAAATTAAACATGGTGATATTTGAGGCCAAAAGGGGTTCAACATACTAGCATATGGCCTCAACATTTATGATAGCATAAAAGGTGACTTGGCCTCAAACATATCAAATAGCATAAGGGTGATGTGGCCACAAGCATGCATAATAGCATAAGAGTGATTTGGCCGCAAGCATATTAAGGAACATGAGGGGTTAAGGTTTTGCCACAAGTTAAACATGGTGGCATATGAGGCAAATGTGTTCATAAACTTGCATATTACATTATAAGCCTCAAAACATGCATGATATCAAACTTTAGCAAATAGGTGAAACATGATCATAAATGACATAGGATGATAGCTAGTGATTCGCATATAACATCATATGCAAGATAAAATAAGGTTTATGAAAGATCATAAACTTGCATATTACATTATAAGCCTCAAAACATGCATAACATTCAAACTTAGCGAATAGGTGATACATGGTCCTAGATGACATAGAATTATGACTAGAAGTTCGCATATAACATTATATGCAAGTTATCATAAAGGTTATGAGAGTTCTCATGTTGCATAATGCAACATTTCAACATAAAGCTTATAGCTTTTAGCCCACAAGGTCAAGGTGATAGCTTTACAAACATGCATAGAATAATCTATGCATAACATGATAGAATCAAAGCACATATCATACTTAGGCTCAAACTCAAACTTGCAACATGTCATATTTAACTTCATAGTTAGAATCTAAGAGTAGTATAGGGCTTACAATGCTATGAAGACTTATAAAATAAAATAAGATTGAGACGAAGCCACTAGCAACTCTAAAAACCCCAAATGAATACAAGCTCCAAGTTGTCTTGAAAAACAAGAAGCTCCTTTGATTTGTATGAAGAAAGATCCTTGTTTTGATTAAGAAAGGTGGCTCTTTTACTAGCTTAGGACACTCAAACTTTCATGAAGAGGATGGAGGCCATGATATGAAGATGGAGGCCATGATCAAGAAACATTTTGGCATAATCTAGTTGTAGGAATGATTAATGAGGGTTTAGGCTAGGTCTTAGGGTCTTTTTTATAGAAGATTAGGTTAGTTTAGGCCATAGGATTAACCCTAAAATGAATCTGAACCATTAACTCCCGTCAGAAACCAACAAAAGAGGACCCAACATGCCAAAATGGTGCACCAGAAAAATTGGTCCGACCGGGGGGGTCGACCCTTGGGTCGACATGGGTGTCGACCCATTGGGGGGGTCGACACTGGTGTCGACACCTATGTCGACCCTGCCTGGGCGGGAAAATTCCCGCCCAGTCTGTTTTGGCTGAAATTCGATTCTGAATTCGAATTTGAACTGTTTTCGGGCTTAGAATTTTCTGAAAACTTCATTGGGCCATAACTTGGTCATACGGACTCCGTTTTTCGAAAACTCAGACTCTATTTCGCGTATTTTTCCGATACGAACGCAATGGAAAAGCCCGTTTTCCTTGATTCAGATTTTAGAATTTAATTCTGCCTTGATTTACATTATAACATGTTATTAAAAATACGGGTTGTTACATTCTCCCCTCCTTAAAGGATTTCGTCCCCGAAATCTCCAAGTTAGGAAGAACGTATCCTACCATCCATCATCCATCTACTCAAAACATCATCCACAAGTAACCATTGTCCTTAAAATGATTCTAAATGCTGTATGAACATATGCAAAAGGTGTGTGTATATGTACTTATCTAATGCAAAAATCAGGCGGTTACTGATTCAGTAAACCTCCTTAATGCAAAGTATGTTAGTGAAAGGAGTCCATATGTATGCAAATTCCTAACATAATTTATAATCTCTACATGAGTGCACATAACATTCATTCATATGCAACATCCACGTGATAGCACAACAAGTTTAATCCATGAATAAGCATAAACACTCATGCATATGCAACATGAAAGTGTGTGAGCCGATCTTAGTGCCTAATGTGTATCATGCATCCCCGAGTATCCACTTGCAAACACTTGCAACCACTTGCAAACATCAAGCATAACATGTTTCAAATACATGTTTCATCCAAAGGGTTTCTACCTAAGGTTCTCATGACAAGGTTAACGAGATAACCAGATAAACATGGATAGTGAAAGAAAGATATGCTGGCTAGGAAAAGAGATCGAGAATGTACCCTCAAAAGGAAATGGATGAAGCGCGCGCATCTTCTCCTCGGTTTCCCAAGTTGCATCCTCTTCGGCTTCACATTACTAACTTGACTTCTCGATTCCTCAGCTTCTTGATCTCCGTTCCCAAGATACGGATCAGAGCTCGCCTCAAGGTCGCCTCTTTCTATACCTCCGTGTCGTCAAGAATGCTAGGCTCAACTACCTCGGCTGACTCATGTGGGCACTTTCGGATATGCGAGTCGTGAAAAACGTTATGCACTCCGGCCAGCTTCTCGGGCAATTCCACCTTATAGGCCGTCTTCCCAATTCTCTCTATGATAGGGAAGAGTCCTACGAACCTTGGTGCTATCTTTTCAACTGCTCCAAAACGAACCACGTTTCGCAAAGGAGAAACCTTCACGAAAACCATATCTCCAACTTCGAATTCCAAATCTGTCCTTCGCTTGTCAGCATAGGATTTTCTATCTTGGGCCGTTTTCATCCATCTTCGAATCAACTCTACCTTCTCGGATGTGCCCCATATCATGTCGGGCCCGAGTATAAGCTCATCTGTCGTCTCCCACCAACATGTTGGTGACTTGCTCGGCATCCCATACGAAGCTTCGAATGGTGTCATTCCTATGCTTGCTTGGTCGGTGTTATTATAAGCAAACTCTACAAGAGGAAGGTGGTCTTCCCAAGTACCACCAAAGTCAAGAACACAAAGTCTCAAAAGATCTTCTAGCACCCTATTCACCCTTTCGGTTTGGCCATCCGTCTGGGGGTGATAGGCTGTACTTAGATTCAATCGCGTACCCATCGCTTCTTGCAAACTATTCTAGAACTGGATGGTGAAGATTGGATCACGACTGCTAACTATGCTGGAAGGAACTCCATGCAATCGCACTATCTCTCGAAGATAAACAGATGCTAAACCTGATACAGTCCTCTTGTTCTTTACTGGAATGAAATGGGTGCTCTTCGTAAGTTTATCAACTATGACCCATATCCCATAAAGCCCAAATAGTTTGGTCATCTTAATGGACATCTTCACCCCAACTATAAATCACAAACAGGCGAGTCATACTCCTTATGGGGTTTTCAACGGAACTAAGATTGAGAATAGGACCGAGAGGATATACTTAAAAGATAGCATGCGAGTAAGCTCTACAGAATAATAGGGATCAAGGATATACTCTTAGAAAGAGATATAATGCGCGTATCTAGTCTTCAATCTTCTAAGCCGCATTTTCTTGCACTTAATCCCATCGTGCCTTGACCGTCTTTTAACTTCACAATTTCGTAGCTCTTAATTCTTATTTCCAAAATATGAGTTAGAACTCATTTCACCGTTGCCTCTCGTTCCACTTCCACTTATTCTTTGCCTAAAATACTTGGCTTAAACATAACTGCGTGCTCATGGTTTCATGCAAGCTTTCCAAAATTCGTTAGTGAATCCTGGATCTCGTTTACATACCATACGGTATTCCACGCAGAAGAACTATCTCTTGAAAACAAATGCCACTCCACGTTGCCAAATGTTCTTACTAGGGTGATTTCTATAACCCATGCTTAAGCGGAATGGACTATCCGCCTTAGTGGCGAACACTACTCGATTGGATTACAAATTTCCAAAAAGTGCCAAGGGATTCTAGATAACTAATCATGATGGAACACTAAAGGTCACACGAGATTTCGAGGGTATTACCTCGCAACCCTATGTTCAAAGTCAAGAATGGCTTCATAACTGGACAACCAACCCATGCCCAAAATCAACCCGTATCCCATAAACCCGAGAACATAAGCATCACACACGAATTCTACGCTCAATATAGAGATTTTCAAATCCATACAAATCGCAGATAGATGGGCGGAACCCCCCAATCGGATTTGAAATACTAACGGGATTTTCAACTAGACTAGTACTTAGGTGCAAACCTTCAACAAGATCAGAAATAAAACTATGCGATGCGCCAGAATCAAATAAGGTATGAATAGGGAAATCAGAAAAGTAAACATGACTTTTTATAGAAACACTACCTCGATCAAAAGCTGGAAGAGCGAGGAGAGCCTGCAACTGCCCTCCAGAGGGTCCTGCTTGCTGAATTTGCCTTTTCCCTTGTCCTCGCTTTTTCGGGCAATCCTTACTATAGTGTCCAAACTCTCCACAATGAAAGCATTCTCCCAACTTACTTTTCTTCTTCCTACAGTCTTTGGCTATGTGCCCAGTAATCCCACAGAAGTTACACTTCCTCCTTTCTCTTGACTTGTTGTTCTTGCCTCCTTTTCCGGAATCTACCTTCTTTCCTTGAGACTCATTTGCCTTGACCTCCTTCTTGCCACTCTTATCTTCTTCTTGAAGCAGGGCCATATTCACCAAACTCTCGAAGGTCGCCCCCATGGGTATATGAGACATGGCCAAACCGCGCAATGGCTCATTCAATCCTAGAGCAAAACGTAGGACCTTCTTCTGAGCTGTGTTAACCAAGTCTAGACCGAACCGAGCAAGTTGATTAAACATTTCCACGTATTCCCTAACTGTCATGTCCCCTTGCTTTAGAGATAGGAACCTCTCCATCCGAAGGTTCTCTTCTGTTGATGATAGAAATCTCAATCTGAACCTTCTCCTAAAGTCATCCCAAGTCTGAATTGGTCTAGTAGTGGTGGTGACTACCCACCAATATGCAGCTTCCTCTTTCAATAACCATACTACCAACAGAACTTTTCTACGGTTTTCCATATCAAAGATAGCAAAGAGGTCTTGAGTTTCCTTTAACCAGTTTCTTGCCTCAACAAAAGTCTTTGTCCCAATAAAATTCTTGCCACCCATCGCCTTAAAGTCCTTACAAATCTTCGCGAAATCCACTTGTGGATACTGAGGAGGAGGAGGAACCTCAGCTACAGGAGGGGGAGGAATGTTATCCACGGGGGAAGGAGGAGGAATGTCCGCGGGGCCGGCCTCATTCACCCTTGCTTCCATGTACCTTATAAACCAAATAGGTACTGGTACGCCCTCCAAAATGGCAGAATTATTGGCCATACTGAAACGAAGAAAAAGATAGATTGAGAATGAGGGAACAAAGGATAGTGCTAATGGCTCTTGGGGAATAGCCTTTTAAAATAAACTAGACTTTTCTTGGAAAATACTTAATTGGTTTTGAAAATAGTTTCTCAAAAGGTAAGTTTTAAAAAACCTTTTGCTCAAATCTGGTAAACCTTATGCTCTGATACCAAATGTAACACCCCACCTCCGCCAATGCCACTCTTGCAAGCGCACTAGCTTTGGAGGGGCGTTAAACGAGGTATACATGTATGCAGATATCACAAGACAGAACATATAAGTAAAACAGAGTAAGTAAAGCAGCGGATAAAACTAGTATTTCAAAACCATAGTCAAGTTACATCAAAGTACTGAGTCATTATTTTCCACAAAACAAAGTCTAGAAAAAAATAAACTGAAAACTGGAAATAACATAAAGTAAACTATCCCCAAAGTAGAATAAGGCCATAGCATGCTCAAGTCCAAACCGTACATGAGCTATCTAGAAAAGCAGTTAAAGATCCAAGCTAGGTACCAGTGTTCCCACCCTGCAAACCTGGGGGGGGGGTGGGACGGAAGAAAAGAGGCGAAAGAAAACGGGTCAGTCAAAAAGACTGGTAAGCCATATCTACTATTAGTATAAAAACTAATAAAGTTAACTGGACATGTAAAACAGAGATGAGATGTAGGGTGATAACAGGCATGGTGAAAAGTTAACAAGATAGATCAAGTGTGGCATCACATATACAGGGTTAAGTTGCACCAGGTGTGTACTAGTATTCCAATCCATGTCAAGTATAAACAAGAAATGATCCCTTGGCCCAAAGCTGGCCCACATCATGAGATGAGCTAAATCGAGGTCCAACTACTCGGTCTAGTCGATCGGCTCCCTATAAGCCTAACTCGTCGTGTATCGGTGTCATACGGCTTAATCGTGGAATGTAGTTAACTGTGCTAGGTCCACCCCAGGGTGTATCCAGCCCTAAGGTGTAAACCACAGACACAATTCAAGCACGCACAGTCTAAACCTACTGGTGCCCATGTTCAACTCCGGACTTAATGTGCACGACCATGGTCCGCCTGAACAACCGGTGCACCCTTCAGCCGTCTCTTTTGGCCTCTTACAATCAGTCCAGTAATCGTGCCCCACCCCAGCCTAGTCCAGGGTACCCATGATACTTCCAAGTTGGTTACTGCTGAAAAGGACCACGTAACTAGGATTTCAAGTGGGTTAAGTGTGGTTAACCCTATCCTAACCATGTATTGAGTTGGTTAAGTGTATTCAAGCAGTTCATGACTTAACCCTATCAATACATCGGGTTTAATTGGTTAAGTATATTCAAGTAGTCCATGACTTAACCCTACCAATCCATCGTGTTTAATTGGTTAAGTATATTCAAGTAGTCCATGACTTAACCCTACCAATCCATCGTGTTCAATTGGTTAAGTATTCAAGTAGTCCATGACTTAACCCTACCATGTGGCATTAACTAACTTAATGCACCCCAACCTCTCACATTAGACTTTGTTGTGGTTACTAGTTAAGCCGGGCGGGTCCGGGTAGCTTTACACCACAACCTAGTCTAACCTCGGGTTTTAAGTGCGACATGACCAACTACTCACATTGGGTCCTATTGCTTGTAGCCACTAGTTAAGCCGGTCAGTTCCAGGTAGATTTATGCTACAAACTCAACCCAACCTCGAGTTGGCCATTCTCATGTTTTCTAGAAGTCATGTCCAAGTCCATGTTTCAAGCATAAACACATGTCAAACTTTCATGTCATATTTTCAAGTCATGTTATTTAAGTTTGCCCAACTACCCATAACGTATCCCCATCGCACGTAAATTCGTATCAACGCAAATAGATCAAAGAGGGAACATAACTATATGACAAGGTGGGCATAAGATGGGAAAATCTACCACAAATTAAACATGGTGATATTTGAGGCCAAAAGGGGTTCAACATACTAGCATATGGCCTCAACATGTATGATAGCATAAAAGGTGACTTGGCCTCAAACATATCAAATAGCATAAGGGTGATGTGGCCACAAGCATGCATAATAGCATAAGAGTGATTTGGCCGCAAGCATATTAAGGAACATGAGGGGTTAAGGTTTTGCCACAAGTTTAAACATGGTGGCATATGAGGCAAATGTGTTCATAAACTTGCATATTACATTATAAGCCTCAAAACATGCATGATATCAAACTTTAGCAAATAGGTGAAACATGATCATAAATGACATAGGATGATAGCTAGTGATTCGCATATAACATCATATGCAAGATAACATAAGGTTTATGAAAGATCATAAACTTGCATATTACATTATAAGCCTCAAAACATGCATAACATTCAAAATTAGCGAATAGGTGATACATGGTCCTAGATGACATAGAATTATGACTAGAAGTTCGCATATAACATTATTTGCAAGTTATCATAAAGGTTATGAGAGTTCTCATGTTGCATAATGCAACATTTCAACATAAAGCTTATAGCTTTTAGCCCACAAGGTCAAGGTGATAGCTTTACAAACATGCATAGAATAAATCTATGCATAACATGATAGAATCAAAGCACATCATACTTAGGCTCAAACTCAAACTTGCAACATGTCATATTTAACTTCATAGTTAGAATCTAAGAGTAGTATAGGGCTTACAATGCTATGAAGACTTATAAAATAAAATAAGATTGAGACGAAGCCACTAGCAACTCTAAAAACCCCAAATGAATACAAGCTCCAAGTTGTCTTGAGAAACAAGAAGCTCCTTTGATTTGTATGAAGAAAGATCCTTGTTTTGATTAAGAAAGGTGGCTCTTTTACTAGCTTAGGACACTCAAACTTTCATGAAGAGGATGGAGGCCATGATCAAGAAACATTTTGGCATAGTCTAGTTGCAGGAATGATTAATGAGGGTTTAGGCTAGGTCTTAGGGTCTTTTTATAGAAGATTAGGTTAGTTTAGGCCATAGGATTAACCCTAAAATGAATCTGAACTATTAACTCCCGTCAGAAACCAACAAAAGAGGACCCAACATGCCAAAATGGTGCACCAGAAAAATTGGTCCGACCGGGGGGGTCGACATGGGTGTCGACCCATTGGGGGGGGGTCGACACTGGTGTCGACACTGGTGTCGACACCTATGTCGACCCTGCCTGGGCGGGAAAATTCCCGCCCAGTCTGTTTTGGCTGAAATTCGATTCTGAATTCGAATTTGAACTGTTTTCGGGCTTAGAATTTTCTGAAAACTTCATTGGGCCATAACTTGGTCATACGGACTCCGTTTTTCGAAAATTCGGACTCTATTTCGCGTATTTTTCCGATACGAACGCAATGGCACAGCCCATTTCCCTTGATTCAGATTTTAGAATTTAATTCTGCCTTAATTTACATTATAACATGTTATTAAAAATACGGGTTGTTACAGTTCATGATGGTATTCTTATGCGTGCGATAATGATTGTATCAGTTTATTCAAGAATCTATCTTTGTTGGATCTAAATTTCCTGTATTAGGTCTGTTGTTACATGCCTATTTTTATGCATATTCTTATTTTATGCTCCTTCTCTCTCTTCCCTTGTTTCCTTTTTCTTTTATGAACCTGGGTTACCTTCGAACCTAGGCTGAAATCGCGAAATACGAACGATTGGAGTACGGGGAATATTTATGTATAACCTGTTTTGGGTAAATATTGGGCATACTGTAATTGGTGAAATAATTGGGCATAACATATTCGGTGAAATTATTGGGAATAACTTGTAATTAATATTAAGGCATCACTATTATTATTATAACTACAAGTTTGGATTAATTGGCATGTAAACCAAGTTTTGGGCATAAAACAGGAATATTAAATCTAGATTGGGCATAACTATTGGTTAGGACGCCAAGCATAAAGTATATTATGATTTTGGAGCATGACTATTATTGTAAATTTTGGAAGATTGGGTGTAGCCTATTTTGATTTATAACTTGTAATTGAATTGGTCGGGCATAACTTGAGAATTGAAACATGACTAGTTTTGTGAAATTGGGATAATTAGCATTAAAAATCTAGACTAGGACATGTACGGTAAATATGTAGATTGGCCAAAAAAGGAACATGCGTAACCCAAGGTTAGATTGAGTTGAAGTGTAAAACTGCCCGGAACCGCCCGGCACATCCAGTAACCACAACAACACAGATCTAATGTGAGAGTTTAGTGCATTTGGCCAAAAACCAGAGGTTAGAATGAGTTTGTGGTAGAAGTCTGCCCGGAACCGCCCGGCACATCCAACAACCGCAAACAACAGTTCTAATGTGAGAGGTTAAGGCGTTAATAAATGAATTAATGCTAATAAACAAGGCATGCTAAGAATGAGTAGGGTTAAGTTAATAAGAAACACTTAACCAATATAACATGATGAATGAGTAGGGTAAGTTAATAAGAAACACTTAACCAATATAACATGATGAACAAGTGGGGTTAAGTTAATAAGAAACACTTAACCAATATAACATGATGAATGAGTAGGGTTAAGTT
This sequence comes from Allium sativum, assembly GCA_030737875.1. Taxonomy (NCBI): domain Eukaryota; kingdom Viridiplantae; phylum Streptophyta; class Magnoliopsida; order Asparagales; family Amaryllidaceae; genus Allium; species Allium sativum. Next base: position 653,519,702 of record CM060919.1, on the reverse strand, counting down.
AATAAGAAACACTTAACCAATATAGCATGATGAATGAGTAGGGTTAAGTTAATAAGAAACACTTAACCAATATAACATGATGAACGAGTGGTGTTAAGTTAATAAGAAACACTTAACTAGTATAACATGATGAATGAAAAGGGTTAAGTTAATAGGAAACACTTGACCAATACAACATGATGTGTGGGTGGGTTAAGTTAACATGAATGGACAACACTTAACTAAAATTACATGAACAAAGTGGATAGGGTTAAGGCAAGCTTAACCAATAATACAGACTGACTTGATAACTAGGAGGGTTAAATAAACCTTGGGTAGGTGGGTAATATTAGTATATACAGGCCCACAAACTTAACCGCTAAATAAACATTTTTGAATCAGTGGGAGGGTTAAGTACATCTCGTATAGGTGGGTAATATTTGTATATATAGGCCAACAAACTTGACTAGTAGGAAACCCTAGTAACAGGGACCCATTTCAGCAGTAACCCACATAGATGTATCATGCTACCCTGAACTAGGCAGGGTGGGGCATGATTACTTTGCTGATTATAAGCGGTCAAAGTAGCGGCAGGTGGTGCAACAGTGCAGGTTCCTACGGGATCGCGGGCATGCACGTATTCCGGAGTGGAAGAATTAGCCACTGGGCATCAGTAGATATAAAGATGTGCATCTTAATTGTGTCGGGTTGCCACCTTAGGGCTTGATACACCCTACGGTGGGACCAGCACATGTATCTACAAGCAGAGGGCCGAGCGAAACAAACTATAACTAGATCGATACGAGTAGGAGCCGATCGATTAAGGTAGTAAGGATACATTTAACATCTTCATGGCAATTAGGTTGATTGAGGTAAGACCCTCATACTAGATGTACACCTGAAGGCTACCACAATTGCGGGGTTGGGATCACCTTATTGTATAACACATGATGCTAGTTGGGACACTAGTAGGGAATACGAATCACTCTATAAAAGACACTAGTTAGGATACTAGTTAGTTGGTGTAGAGATATAAAAATCAGAATAACAGGGTAGTAGCGAAGCAGAGAAAGAGTAGAAGCGCATTCAGTTATCTTGCCTTATCATATCTTAGGCTAATCTTATGTTATCTTGTTATCCATGTTATCACGGTATTGCCTTATATTCAGTTTATTCATGTCATGTTACTTTTTACTTGTTTACATACTAAAAGTCACTGAACTTACCAGACTTATGTCTGATCTAGTTTGTTTCACCTCTTTTCTTCCGTCCCCCCACCCCCAGGTAGTCGGGGAGGGAATAGCTCAGCATAGTTTGGACCGTTTCTCTTCCCAAGCTCGAAGATAGTCGACGTATTGCTTTGGACTCTCTTTTCCACTGCTATGGCTGGCTCATGCTTTATTGGGGAATATCATTTTCATTTTATGCTTCTTTATTTTATTAAACAGGGCAGATACTTTGGTGTACTGGGTATTAGTGTTTTGGTGTTGGAAAACAATCTTTGTACAAGATGTTTTACCAAGCTGCTGTTTTATCAATGAAGTAAAGATTTATTTTTTTTCGCTACTTTATTTGTCTATCTTGTAATTTATCTGCATCTTTTACCTATAACGCTTCACTGAAGTTAATGCACTCCCTTTGTGAGTGACATTAATGGAGGTGGGGGTGTTACAGTATCAGAGCTGAAGGTTACCAGATTAGATAAAAGTTGATGAAAATTATTTTTCAAAAAGGTTTTAAAAGAAAGTATTTTCGAAAAGGAAAGTCTTTTTTGAAAATATTCCCCTAAGAAGCCATATGTAATATCCTTCGGTCCTTTATCTAAATTTCTTCCTTTTTCCTTTTTTCAGCATGTCTGGGGAACAAAACATTCCTAATATCCCAGAGGGCTTCACAATACCGGGATGGTTCCGTAGATATTTGTAGGCCATGGCGCCAGCCGAAGGCCAAAGAGATGTTCCTCCCCCAGCTACGCCAATCATTCCTCCTCCTCCCCCTCCAAGTGCAGATAACTTCGCCAAGATCTGCAAAGACTTCTGTGCTATGGGAGGGAAGCCATTCCATGGGAATGAGACATTCGTTGAATCTTGAAATTGTCTCAAGGAGACTGAGAACTTGTTCATAATCTTTGAAGTAGAGGATAGGAGGAAGATTCAGTTAGCTGCTTAGCTATTAAAGGACGAAGCCTCATTTTGGTGGGAAGTCACCTAAGCTGGACGTCCGGTGGAAACTTGGAAATATTTTAGGCGAAGATTTGAAATGAAATTTATTTCCCAAGCCAAGAAAAGCATGCAGATGGAAAGGTTCCTATCACTCAAACAAGGAAACTTGACGATGAAAGATTATGTGAACAAATTCAACTAGCTAGTAAGGTTAGGGTTAGAAATGGTGGATACGCCGAACCAAAAGGCTTTGCGGTTTGCTAAAGGGCCGAATGAACCCCTTCATGGGTTAGCCATGTCCCATATCCCAATGGGAGCCACTTTTGAAAACTTGTTGATATGGTCCTAATGCACGAGGAAGACAAGGGAGAAAATAAGGAAGTAAAGGCTGAGAATGCAATGCAAAATGAGAAGGTGTGGCCCAAGAAGGGACAACAGCAGAAGAATGGAGAAAATGACAAGGTTAAAGATAAGAGGAAGTGCCATAGTTGTCGGCGAGAGGGTCACTTAGCCAAGGACTGCAGGAAAAGGAAGAATGCTTGCTTCGCTTGTGGAGAGGTCGGGCATCTTATTAAGGATTGCCTGAAGAAACAGGGACAAGGTCAAAGAGCAGTAACTTCTGGAGGGCAGGTGCATGCTCTCGCGATCAGTGCTCCTGAAAGAGGTAGAAAATTTTCCGTAGAAAGTTTAGTTTCTCTTTCAAATCATCAAGTTAGGACACAATTTAATTCTGGCGCTTCACACTCATTTATATCTAGTTCTGTTGTTGAATCTCTGCACTTAGTTACTAATATGGTAGTGGATCCCATAGTAGTCTCAAACCCAATTGGTGATTCGGCTCATTTATCTATGATTTGTAGGGGTTTGAGAATATCTGTGTTAGGCGTCAAATTTGAATGTGACGCATATGTACTTGGGTTTATGGGCTATGTGTTGATTCTAGGGATAGGTTGGTTTACCTTATATGGTGTCATTCTGGGTGGTGAGAGGAGGGTCGTTAAGCACCCTCGAAATTTCTTGTGACCCATAAGGGTCTGTCATGCTTATTTTTCTCGAGTCTCTTGAGGCATCTATCGATGATCTGCGATCGGCACCAGTAGTCCGTGAGTATCCTGATGTCTTAGACGAGGTTCGGTGATTACCCCAGAGGCACGAGATTGATTTCCGTATATACCTGGTAGACAATGCAAAGCCAGTTGCATTACTTGTGCGCCATATGGCCCCTAAAATAAAAGAGGGAACTTGATAAGCAAGTGGCGGGGCTACTTGAGGAGAGGTTTGATAGGTGAATCATATCAGGATGGGAAACCTATTGAAGACAGTCCTTGAGGAAGCCCATCATTACAAGATGACTATTCATCCAAGTGGCGATAAAATGTATAGAGTTCGAGGTAGTGGGGCCAAACTTGTGAAAGGAAGTGAAAATAAAGAAGGAAGCAATGATTGGATGAGTTCCAACTTGCATACTTGGATCGGAGGTTAAGAAGCTACGCAAACAAGAAGTCAAGTTGGTGAAGGTCTAGTGGGGAGACGATTAAGAAGATGCAACTTGGGAGACCGAAGACAAGATTTTTACGCTTCGTAACCTTTCCTTTTCAAGGGAATGTTCTTAACTTCTCTTCCAAAAGCTTTTATTCGCATTTTCTTCTATCATCTGAGTATATCCTATCAATCGAATCTTCGACCTTTAGGTAGGAAATCCCATGATTGTAAACATGTGTTTGAGAAATGTTATGTTTGATGGATGCAATTTTTTGCTAGTAGTTGCCTGTGGATGCATATACACACACATTAGGCACTAGATCGGCTCAATCACTCTCATACTGCATACGGGTGCATTTTCTTTTCTTTTATGGATGGAAATGGATGAACTAGCATTTGGATGTTGCATTTGGACGAATGAGTGTGCACACATGTAGAGCCTATATGTTATAATAGGCTTATTTTCATACATATTGGATTCATGGCACTAATCATACATCGCATTAAGGAGGTCAACTGAATCAGTAGACCGCCTGATCTTCGCATTAGTATTGGGACATACACACACCCCTTTGCATATATTCATATAAGTATTAGAAGTTTTAAGGACTATGGATGCCTATGATTGATGGATGAGTAGATAGATGATGGATGGTAGGATATGCATTCTTCTCAACTTGGAGATTTCGAGAACGAAATCCTTTGAATAGGGGAGAATGTAACACCCCAAATTTTTAATGACATTAAAAGAGTATAAATTAAATAATAATTAATTTAACATTCAGAATTAGAGGGAATGGACTATGCCATTGCGTTCGTCTCAAAATTCTGGTCAGAATGGACATTTGGTTTGCGTAAAACGGACACCGTATGAAAAAGTTATGAGGGTTCGAAGTTTGTTTACGCACAAGATAAATATATATATAAAATAAATTCCAGAACCTTCAAAAAACAATTCAAAAATCAAAATCGGGCCAAAGCGGGCTGAGCGGGAAAATTACCACTCGTGCGTGTCGACCCTTCCCCCCCCCCCCCCAGGACAGATCTGGGCAGAATTCGTTTTACGTTCCTGGACTTGATTCTCGGTTTGGTTCATTGGTTCTAGGCTATAAACATGGTCCCTTATTATCTTATTTTCTCCATTGGAGATCATAGAGGCCATATGCTGTCGGGTTGCAAATTGAAACAGAATCAAAGTCTACTACAATCAGTTTAGCTCTTCAGAATTCAAATCTCTCTCTCTCTCTAAATTTTCTGAACCTAACGTTGTGAGTTTCTAGTCACTTTTAGGTTTAAATAAATAACAATATATTATGAAAGACTATGAATTAGATACGTTGTAAAGTATGAATCTATGCCAGTATTAAATCTTATACTATGTAGATCATGATAGATCTAATTCTCCAGATCTGATGCAATTGTGTCTATACTATGATGTTGCCTTTATGGATCTTGATTTGTTACTACGTTGTGGTAAATGTAAATCTGTTAATCTTGACAGTTGCAACATTGCTTAGATCTAATTTTGTATGTAAATCACCTTTTATGTTGCGATCAACTTAGGTATGTTGTAAGTTGGACATATTTAGATCTAAACATGCTATTATGCTAGATCCACTTTATGATCATGTTTTATGCTAGATCCACTTTATGATCACGTTTTATGCTAGATCTATTTTATGATCATATCTTATGCTATGATAGATCTATCTCTCGAGATCCAATTCAATTGTGATTGTCCTAGTATGTTATTTTTGTTTCATTTGGATAGATCAAATCATTTATGTGAACCATGAACATATGCCACCTTGAATTGATTAGGATTGGGTCCACACCTTTATCTTAATTGTAACCTCTATGATGTGGATTTGGCTAGATTTATTTATAAACCTGTAGATCTAAACCTTTATCTATGATTAGATCTAATTTAATCTATTAGATGTAGAGCATGTGGACATTTTATGTAGATCTAAAGCAATATTTATGTTAGATCCGGTTATGATGATGATTACATGTTCATGACAATATGTATGTTCACCTTAATATGAGGTTAATTACATGTCCATTCACTTTGTTATCATACTAGTATGTTTATGCCAATATATGTTGAAACTAACACCTCTATCATATTCACTTTTTCATTGTTATGGCTAGACTACTTATTAGCCTAGATGCCGCCAAAATACGTGCGGATATGTTAGTGAAGGGAACGGGGGAATGATTTATAATTGGCATAATTGAATTGATATGTAATTCAAATTATTGGGTAAAATAGGTATTGACACCTATAAAAGGAAAGGATTAATTATTTGGTAAATTAATTAAAAATGGCATAATTTGAATATGAACATTTATGGACATGTAATTCAAATTATTGGGCAAAATATGTATTGACACACAAAAAGGGAAAGGTTTAATTAATTGATTAATTAATTATAAATGGAATGTTTAGTAATTACAATTAGGAATGTAATTGTACTTATGACACGAGGTTAGGTTAGGAATTGTAATTGTAATTGTACGTAAATACGAATCGGGCTAAGACACGAGGTTAGGCCCAACTGTCGAATAAGACAGCCCGGACCCGACCGACATATCCAGCATCCACATATTGTAGGCCTAATGTGGGAGGTCTAGCCCACTATAAACCATAAATGGACATGGTAGTGAATCAGACTACTTAACCTAATATAATCCATAAGGGATTGTATATGAACTAAAGATAGGGTTAAGTAAAACATGCTTGGATCAGTAGGAGGGTTAAGTACATCTTGGGTGGGTGGGTAATATTAATATATATAGGCCCACAAACTTAACTGTTAAATAAACATGCTTGAATCAGTAGGAGGGTTAAGTACATCTTGGGTTGGTGGGTAATATTTGTATATATAGGCCAACAAACTTAACCTGTCGGGGTTATGTAATTAAAAACACCATTAGGTAAACATAGCCAGTGGAAAACCTAGTTGTGGGGATGCAAGACAAAGGGGAGAGCTTGCATCATCTTGTGTGGGAACGATTTCAGTCAGTAACCCTTAAATTGGTATCGAACGGATACTCCGAACTAGGTCGGAGTGGGGCACGCTTACTGAGCTGATTGTAAGAGATCCAAACATGGAGGCGGTGTTGACGATGCGTTCCAACAGAGTCATGTGCGTGCATGACACCGCCTGCTGGGGAAGATATGACGTTGTGACATCAGTAGATATGGTTGTGCACATCGGGAAAATGAATGGTTGCCACTTTAGAGAGTGATGCACCCTACTGTAGGGATGCCACAAGGTATCTACGGAATATGGAGCCGATCGTTTGGGGGTAGTAAGTAGGGTACATCTAGTCCTGTCTGTTTCTGTGGGGTACCTGTGTTTCTGTCTGGGCTAACACCCGTTATTTTCTGTTTAGGTACCAGTTCTGTTTGGGTTAAAACCCATTACCAGAGTACACCTAAAACTACCATTATGTTTTTGTTGGGATCATCCTGGTTTTGTTAAGCAATTGGGGAACATGTAATCCTATTACATATCTGTTATACTAGCATTGGTGTAGAGCAAGAAAAATATTAAGAAGCGCTATCTATTCTATCATGTTGTCCTGTTTACCTTGTCATGCCTTCCATTTATGTATTGATCTCTCTTATCCACTTTGTATGCCTATCATGTTACTTTTATTTATTTACTGGCTAAAAGTAACTAGACTTTCCAGACTTTATGTCTGACCCTTTTTGTTTCCCATTCTTTCTTTCGTCCCCCCTCCCCCTTAGGGAGGAAACACACAGGCTTGATCGTGATTCTGCTTATTTTACTGGAGCTGCTTATATGTATGGATCAAGCTCCTATCCTTGTTGCTATAGCCATATTTTGTTCTTGTTCTTTTATGTACTCTGATATTTCTGAAGTACAAGACAGTGGTTTTTATAATGTAATGGGTTTTTCTATTTCAGACAAATGATGCTTTGGAGCACGGTACTTTGATGATTAATAAAGTTGTTTATTTCCGCTGCAAAAAAATTATATCTATCTTGTAATATTCTGTGTCTGTTTATCTAAATGCTTCACGAAACTTAATGCATTCCCTTTGTGAGTGACATTAATGGACGTGGGGTGTCACAATCAAAGCACGACATTAAATTGCATAGCTTTGTGTATAGCGTTAATTCGCAGGCCTCACAACCCGGTATGAACTAGAAACGGGAGAGGACCCTAAGGAGAACATGTGTTTCTTTCTAGCTATGAGTGGTGTCATGGTATGGAGCCCAGACATTTTTACTTATGTGGATGATGGAAAGCGAGGTACCTCGGATTTGAGTCCCTAATGGCTCTTGATACGGTCGACATACTGACCAGATTTTATGCCCCATAGGGCAGGGAAACGTATTGTTCAGGAATTACTAATCCTCAAAAGTAAAGAAAGACCAGCCCTGGCACTCCAGGTGCAGTTGCGGCTGAGGCTAAGACATGGGCTAGATTGTCTCAAATTTGGTAAGGACGATCCCTTACCTTTGTTCATGATGGAAATCCAACTTCTAATATGACATTGTGTGGTTTTAATTATCGAACTAGTATGGCGACATGATATATGGTACCCATATCGTCTATGATTGATACATTTATATTTGAAGTTGATTTTTACACTAAACACTTATAGTAATATCAAAATGATTTGTTTTAAACGTATCAAGCATGTTTGGCTGTTATAAGGAAAAACTCTTTCCTTCGGCTTGTGTTGCATTGTGTGATGGGGCCTGAGTCTTATAATAGCTTCATTTTTCGAAAAGCATTGCGCTGTTTATAAACTGTTTTGTGCACTGGTATTCTTGGGAGAAAACTCGTTCCGTGTTATACGGCATGGTCCCTTTATTTACTCTATTTTACAGTAAAGTTTTAAATAACTGTTTTAGTTCTCACACCAGTCCCATAACTGATCTGGAGTTTATTGTTTTGACCTAAACCCTGGGTGCTCCTATTTTCCACATAGGCAGCTAGTAGTTTTGGTTTTGCAGATTTCTTTTCATAGGATCCTGGATTTACACCTAGAACTATATTCGGAAAGCTTTGCATCCATGTATTTATTTCAGTTGTGTTATGTATTATTTTTCCGCTGCTATGTAAATTAATTTAAATATCTGATATTTTTCTTATGTATATTATTTATTCATACTTTGTTATGTTCCTGTACTCTGACGTAAATTGTTGTAACAACAATAAAATGTTCTTCTGTTTGTGTTCTGATTTGTCGTGTTCTCAACTCAATCTGGGCTTTCCCATAAGGGCGAGTTTGGGTCGTTTCAGTGTGGTATCATATCTCTGGTTTACATAGCTCGAGAAAAAGACACATTAGAACCAAACGAAAGAATTCATCAAAGATTGGATTAGTAATATCCAATGAGAATGACTCATTAGAGAAGGGATCAGTAGTATCCTAGAATGAGTTTCAAAGAGTGTTATTTTTAAAATAAAAATGAAAACGAATTTTGTTTCGAAAATTTAAACCTTATTATACGTATTTGAATATTTTATTTTATATTGATTTTAGACTATCGAGTATATGAAGATTTTGCATGTACGCCTAGCTAGCGTATATACAAAGTCTCAAATATATTGGATTGATATAGAATCACACTCTAGTCTCCCGGAGATGATTCTGATGATGATCATGACATCATCAGCATTTATGTCTGAGTTTTGAAAGTGGGATGTCTATATATTTCCAATTGACTGGTGTGAGAACCAAAACTAGATAGGGTTACTGTTGTGAATTAGCATCAAAAATATGATTTTTGAGTATATAAAAGCTATAATTTGAAAGTTAATCAACCAACTGATTGTTGATTTCTAGTTGCGATGTTTGATTATTAATTTAACTAATAAAATTATTGGAATGATAAAACCACTAAGAAAATGAAGGTTAACTAGGCCAAATCGAATCAAATATTGAACTGAATTGAAAATTGATTGAAATTTCCTACATGTACATGTATACATATGAACAGGTCATGGCATGGAAGCTAAGAAAAGGAATAAAATTGTATGCCCAACAAATAGATACATATTTACTGTATTTCTTAGGTTTTGATTATTTTATGAGCCGACTAACAAGCCGATTGGATTTTTCTTTTGGATTGATGAGGGCCCTGTGAGGCAAGTTGCAGTTTTAAAAGTCTCCCCGTACAAAGGAGGTTTTGGTGAAATTTTTCGAAAATTTAGGGTGTTAGCCAAATTTTTCAGAAATTAGAAAATTCTTAGAAACTGAAAAGTTGAAGAATGAAAGCTAAAATGAAAGTTGAGTTGGTTAGTTAAACAACTTTCAGCTCCGTTCCTTTTCGAGGACGAAAATATTTTAAGTAGGGGAGATTGTAACAACCCGGGGATTCAGAACAAATTTAAATTTTTTATTTTAGCTATTTTAATGGATTTTGAATATTTAAAATGATTTATTTTAAATAATAACGACTAACTTTTTTTATTTAAATGAAGTTAGAACGAATAAATTTATTTTAAGTATAAAACGAGCCTAAAATGGCATGGTAGTTTGGAAATTCGATTTTAAAATTCAATTGAATATACATAATTCAACATAAGTCAGAATTGGACAAAACGAGAAACGTTAGAATTTGTTTAACTATATTTTTCTAATGAATGTAAGAAGCTGATATTTCATAATATAAATTGAAAGTTACGTCCAGTTTAAAATTTAGAATAGCCGTTATGGAATTTATATATATTTTAGATATATTACAGCCCATAAAAATAGCCATTTTGCAAATGACCTCCGTTTTCGACGAAACCACTTTTGTTGGATTCGGAATGTCAAATTATTGCTAGATTTCAATTTTCATAATTTTTGGAATTAATATGTGAGTGTGGTGAATTTAAACACATTTGGTAATTTCAGTTAGAATTTAATCGACTGGAAAATGACCATTTTTAAAACGGTCTCCAAATTCGACGAAATTAGTTTTGTTAGGACCGTATCATCAAAATATGGCTAGATATAATTTTTCTGTAATTTTTGGAGTCAGTATATAGCCCGGTAAATTAAATTGTACGTTTGAATTCAATATACATTGATTTATATTTTAATTTTGTAAAAACTGATTGAAACAGTCGATTTGGTTACGAAACATATCCCATTGTGTTCGAAATGGGGGTATTTAGCTATGGGGGACAGTCGTTGGGCTTGATTTGGGGTTCGTATCAACGAATGAGTAGTTTCTGAATTAAATAATATTTAAAATATAGTGTATATATATATAAGAAAAACTAAACCTTAATCATTCTCTAATCAGAATAAGCTGCCGCCCCAATTCGTTTTAAGAATGAAATCATTCAAACAATCAATCCTAAATCGCGGCAAATGTAGAAAGAATTAGACCATGAGCATGAAGGGAAAATTGAAGAGCTCTTCACACGCTTCGAATCCATATAAGTTCGATGATTTATAGCGGAGAGTTGGGGTGATTTTCGAGGCTAAAGGGCCATCGCTTCATGGCGAATCCCGATCGCTGGGGCCCACCGAGCCGGCCATCGTGCTCGGTGCAGGAAGGTGCCGCCGCCGTCGTCCATGTGGCACCCTCCGATCAGGGTTCGGCCCCCTGTGGCGTCGCCGGTAGAGGATTTTGAAATGGAGCAGATGGGTTTTCATGAGGTTGAAAGCCTTCTCCACCATAGAATTCGGCCTTTGGTGCGGCGGCATCTAGGTTGAAGGGTACGGGCTAAACGAAGTAGAAAAGGGAAAAGTTTAAATTAGCGTTATTAAGGGTAAATTTTAATTAATTAATTAAGTTAATTTAAATTTAACCATGTTCCAACTTGAAAATACCGTAACCATTTCATACGAGATCGGATTCACGAACCGTCAGTTGCGTTGGGATCGCGTGAACAAACTCTACAACATGAAACTGACCAGGACTAAAAAGGAGAAAATCAGAATTCGATGCAGATTTAAATCCGAATGGAAATCAAATCATCAAATAAAGAATGACTGAGTGGAAACCGACAGTGAGAACTCTCTCTCACTCAAATTATTTTACAATTATTATATAATAGGTTACGAACGGGGTTTAGTAGCTCCTGACACTATTTTTTTGTACAAACTATGGTTGATTGTGTTGGATCTAGATTAACACTAGAGGGGAGGTGAATAGGGTTTATTAAAAATTATCACGAGATATTAAAAATACTCAGATCATTGAATATAGCAGAAATAAAAATGCAGAAAGTAAATGACACAAGATATACCCAGCTTCGGCAAAATCCTGCCTACTACTGCATTCCTAAGATTTCTACTAGGTGATAGAACAGATCCCGCATACAAGACCATGTACACTCGTGACCCCTCTCTCCTATTCTAACCCTACGCTTAAAACCCTAGATTGACCGATATCCCCTCTACCATCTTTTCCCGGATTACTACCCCCTAACCAGTATCCCTAGTTTTTAAAAACTATAGTAAACTGCCAGTTAACACCCTAACTGGTTTCCCCTAGTTTTTATAGAGCTAGAACTGTCTGAATCGTTTTACAATACAAAATAAAAAAACAATACAAAAATAAACAAGACAAAACCCTAGGTTATAAAGGAATTCAAATATCCCTTTAAACACTTAAACTGGCCGACCCCTTTTGATTGTGTGCACCCATATTTGTTACTCCCGATCTGTTTTCTCTCTAATGACAAAATGGCGGCGGCTCTCAGGAATTTCTAGGGTTTCTTCTTTGAATCCTGAATCGAAGTCGATAGCTTGATGTATGGATCAATCTCTGATGCTAGAACTCTCAGTTGCTTTCTGATGCTTCAATTTGGAATTTGCTTGATCGAAAATGATGGAAACTTTTTGAGTATTCTCTGATTTGAAACTTTAGCTCTCGCGTTGATTTTTGATTTTCGATAAGATAATTTGCCAGTGATGATTGGTTTTTATAAGGTTAAAATGCCAACCCTAAATCTCTGATTTCGTGTATGTGGCATGGACCCGATTGATTGTGTGTTTCCCCCTTTTTGTTTGCGAGATTGTTGTGTGATTTGTGGAAAATACTTATTCGATTTGCTGCTCTTTGAAACTGTGTTTATCAATTCTGGAAAGTTTTGATTGTGAAATGATTTGTTTCTGGATTGAATTATGAAGGAATTTCCTTGCTAAGAAAAAAACTGTTGCCTTTTTGTGCCTCGATTGAATTGATGAAATATTGCCCAAATAGTGAACTTGATTTCCTAAGCATTGATCGAACAAAGTAATTCTGAAAATTGTTTAATTTCTGTCCCTTGCTTAACAGATGCTTTGCAATGAATTATATGCATACAAAAAACTAGAAAGAATTCTTTGCCAATTATATATATATATATATATATATGTTCGATACCATTTCCGGTAACATTGGAAAGATTTTATTTGATTTTGCTCCTTTTTAAACACTTGCCAAAAACATTTATTCCCTTGCTTAATATTGTTCATTTCTGGAAAGAAGTTTTGCCGTATATGTATTCAAAATTGTGTTGAATATGATATATATGCAATTTCCTGAGCATATTTTCCATGTTGTCTTATTTCTGAAATCAGAAACATGAATTTGATATTTTTGCCCCAACGAAAATCTCTTGTTTCTCTGCATTTCTGGAAACACTTGCTTGCCAAACAAAACTTCATTTGCACACTTGAAAACTGCTTTGTGTATATGCACACACATTTGTGAACCTAATGACATTACCACCCATACCACGTATAAGTGATAAATGCATAAGCTGCCTTGTACATATATGCATCCCTGCCATGCTATTATTCCACTTTGTTATTTCATTTGATGCATTTGAACCACCACATTGTTGTTTCGATTTTCCATATTCAAACATATCCACCCATGAGTAGTTGTCATACTTCATGTTGCTGATGTGTCCAACTGCACAATCATTTGCTCGAACCTTGCTAAAACACTATTCTTCCATTTGAGTTTTGTTGTTCAACCATTTGTATCATGCTTCTTATTGCTGTTGCCACATGACTCGATAATATTGGCATGCATGCTCATATTTGTGCGCTCACACTTGGAATAAACTGATCAGCACCCATATACAATGCTGTTTTGATGCATGCTAACATGCTCTGTCCAGATTTGCTTGCATCATTTGTTTGACACTGTGTACACACATGTACACATACTTGTCCACTTGTATTGCATTTGAAATGTTGTAATATGCTCCACCATAACCATGTATTGCTGCATTAGTTTTTGTGCCTGCTTTTGACTTGTTGCATTTGGCACTTTGTTTCCTCGACCATTCTGCTTTGTACTTTGAGATGTGTTGACTTTGTTGCTCAACTCATGGACTTGCTGGTTTGACTCTGACTTGTACATTTGAGTGTATTTATGCTAGCTCGACCATGTCTATATTGCTTGAGTTACACTGAGTCGAGTTGGTCCATGTGGCTGCTCCTCAGTTGCTCGCTACTACGTTCTGAATTGCGAGGAAGTGCACATGTGTATATCTATACACGTGTGTATATGCAGACATCAGACAAGTTTTCTTGTCCCTATACTATATATATACAAACTGACTAGACACGGATGAATCAGATCAAGTCAAGAGAAATGATGAGAAACACACCAGAAATCTAAGGCAAATAAAATCTATATTCGCGTGTATTCAGTTTTATTTCTATTGTAGTGTACTGTGTGTGTTTTTCATGTGACAGGTAAGCATGAAGACTTGGCTGATTGTGCTGACGTGACCACGCTGACAGAAGACTAAAGACAATAACAGTAGAGTGTATTATGTGTCAGTGAGATTGTATAAGTGTTGTATACGAAAGTGAAAAGGTATATATACATGATTTGTGTAGACAGGGTGACTATATGAGTGTTGTAGAGAGAATTGTACAAATATTTGTAATAAACAAATTTTGTTTAAAATAAAATATTATTTTGTGTTCAAACGAATTTGTCTATCGTATTCAGTTTTTATACAAGTACAATGAATGTAGAATGATGTAGTGTATATGAAAGTGGATATGAAATGAAATGTATATCAGTGATGTATTCAAATAGTTGAGTTATAAATAGTTGTACTGTTTGAATGTTTGAAATATAGTATTCAATTTAAATAAAATACTATATGAATATATGAATGTCTTTACAGTCATATTCTATTTAAATATAAATTTTATATTCCTATCTGTGATGAATATATGAAACAATACAATAACAAACACATTTATAATAATATATATTTGGTTGTTGTCATCAAACATAAATCATATAATTGTGTATACAACTGCATTATATACAACAATCTCTCCCTTTGATGATGACAAACAAATATGAAGATTTTGAATATAATAAATGTGTTTGACAGTGAATATTGAACTCCGCCTATTTGAATGCTTCCCCTACCACAGAAACTCCCCCTAGTACTGTGCATGAGTGAAAATAATGTAGAATGAATTTGAATTTTCAAAATTAAAATATTTATAAGTAAAATGTTCACTCGCAAATCAAAATCTCAACCCATTCTCCCCCTTTTGCTATCATCAGAATGGTACAGAATTTAAAATATAGATAAAAAATGACTAACAAATACAATATCAGCTTAAGAGGAAGAACGGTCATCATAAATCTCAATCAATCAAACAAAAATCGTAATATTTTAAGAATTAGTGGCATATTTCACATTTTAGAGAATGACGGATTTACGATGAAATTTATATATAATGGAGAGAGTTCCAAAAACATATATTTCCAATTATTTTCAAAAGAATTTTATAAAACTGAGCACAAAAACAGTGATGGATTTTGGGCTAAAGTTAATAATTAAATTTAAGTGACGCAATCTTATAATCTCAAATCCCAGTAGCTATCAATCAACAAATCATAATACGTCATAAAATATTAACACATTCCACAAAATAGAAGATGGATTGATAGGTTGGTTTTTACACACCAAGGAGAATTTCAAATTAATTTCTATTTATAGCACATTTTTCCTTTTTCTTTTTATTTTATTTAAGAGCACACTGACCATGCATAACCAGAGCTTAGAATTTTAAATGAGGTCAGCCGCAGCTTAAATTATAAGTCGTCTCTTTACCATGCATGACCAGAGCTTGGATTTTTAAAAGAGGTTAGAGACACACTTATATATATTAATTATATATTCATCATTTCATCTTTAAAATGAAAAACTCCTCGGTTTATAAAACCAATATATTGATGGTAGAAGATGGGGTAGGTACAAAAATGGAATGTGAAATAAATTTCTAAGTTAATTATATTATGAAATATGCTCGACTATACCGGGATCATTGAAAATTTTCAATTATCACTAATTCTGAAAATAACATAGTCCCCTTTCTATCACAAATATTTCCACTGCTTTATTCAAAAAGATTTTAAAACATATTAGCTCTCCACATTCATATAAGATTATCATGGATGGTAGAATGATAATAGATAAAGGAAATGGTCGTGAGATAATCGCCAATTCAAAGATATTATAATAAATGTTCAACCATCATGAAAATCTAAATAAAATCTCCTCTTGTTGTGAAATATACTGCAGTCACAATTCATCACAATTTCAAGTCTGTTAATAATTTTGATGAATTATAAATACAGTTCAATTTGGATATAGATTTCAATTTCTAAATGAATAATCAATAAATAATTTTAAAATTGGAAAACTATTACAAGAGGGAAATGAAATATCTATACAAGACACGAGAGATTAAAAATATATACAGCTAAAACAAATTCATCACTTCTAAACTGATACCACTTGATGTCCCTATTAATGAGGATTGTAACAAGATACTGGATACAAACAAGGATATCACAGACAAAATAATTTAATCACAAGGCCCAAGCAGACAAGACTAACAAATTAATTTCATTTATCAGAGCATGGTATATATTTGATACCAAAACAGGGAGTCACCAAAAAATATTTTCAAAAACAAGATCAGAGCAGCACAAGAAACCAATAGCGCAACAGACTTGTCCGAAGATGTTTCTGATGGTCAATAATATGATTCATGATCCACGATTAAAAATATCGTTTATTTGAAATCATTTGAGGAATATGAAACTTTCAAGATTCAGTGAATCAATCACACCAGAATGTAAATTTCAGATTCAAGATATGTGTGTGATTCAATAAATCAATAATTTCAAATGATTTTAAACAAACAAATATTTAAATCAAATAATCATGAAATAGTAGTGAGTTTTAAGACCTGATTTTCAAAGAATTTTGCACAAGTATTTTCTGACAAGTACACGATAGATTTCTGATCATTTACATCAAGTTTGAGAGGTATTCATGATCCAAAAAATTTAAAATAATTTGTTTGAAATCACTTGAATCAATGTCAAGTTTGAGATATGATGAATTATTCACACAAGATTGATAATTTCAAATTTAAGTGGTGTGTGATATTCAAAATATCAAGAATTTTAGATGATTTCAAATAAAACTAATTTCAACCATAATAATCATGAATAAAGATGAATTTCAAGATCACTGATTAAATACATTCAAAATTTCTAAGCCAATCTAATAATGAAATTATCACACAGATAAATACTTGTAACAGCCCTGATTTTTGGGGTTAATTTTAAAATTTTATTTTAAGAAATTTTAATGAATGAATATATTTAAAATTATTTATTTTAAATAATAACGATGAAAAACTTATTTTATTTCGAGCGCGAACTTGAAATTTATATTAAATCCATTCCGAGCCTGAAAACGGCGCGGTAATTTCAGATTTGAAATTCCAACTTTGAAAAATTAAATAAAATATAAATCGGAATTGGACAAAACAAGAAACGCTAGGACCGTATTGAAAATATCTTTCTAAAGAGTTTCAGAAATTAAGATTCCAGTTTATAAATTGTAAGTTATGAGAAAATTAAATTTTCAGAAAAACGCTATAGAATTCGTATATATTATATATAAGGCCCGAAACGTAAAATTTTTGCAGAATAAGGAATTAGGACCCGAAACCATCTCCATTGGTTTCAGAATGTTATTTACATATAAAAATGACTATAAGAACTTATATTTTTGAGTTTCGGAAAAATTCCACTATTTTTGGTATTTTTAAATATTAAAAATATACGCCTGAAAAATGGAATTTTTGCAAACGAACTCCGAATTCGACGAGACCAGTTTCTATGGATTCGGAATATTAAAATAAGGTTAAATTCTAAAATTTATAATTTTTGGAATTATTTTGTGGCCGGTATAATTTTTACAGTGAAAAATAGCATATTTTCAGACTTCGGAAATTCATAATAAATTCTTACAGACTCGGAAAATTACGAAATCAGGTTCGTTGGATTCGTAATGACCTGAAATAATTATGTTTAAAATTTTATTAATTTTGAAATCAGCATGTATTTATAAGAATTTTTGAATTGAAGAAAACAGTTGAAAATTTAGTAATTGGACACGTAATGATATTTGGGCCCAAACCAAAATTAGACCCATAGTATATATTATCTTTTTCCTCAGAATTTAGGCTGAAATTCGAAATTGTACAGCAGTCATCTTTTTCCCTTCCTTCCTCTTCTTGTCAATGGCTGTCTTCTTTCTCAATCAAAAATTTGTCGAAAATAAAATCTTTTCAAACCATAGCAAATTATATGTCCACTCGAAGGTCTCGACGATACAAAGCTAATGGTGTCGTCGGTTTCGTCAAACAGCGCTCGGATTCGCCGGAATCTCGTCTTAAAGCTCGCTGTTTTCGAAATTCAGAAGCTCAAAACGTAAATCAAGAAATTCCCGTGAATCGAGGAAGAATTAGACGAAGTCACGAACACGGAAGTTCTTCGTCTACGTGAGGTGGAGGTGCTCGCAAAATTTCAGGCAGTTTGGAGGTGTGAGGCGGCCTGTGGGACCCGCGAGGCGAAATTGTTCGTAGGCGATTTCCCGATGATCGGAGAAGCTTTAGGGGCGGCTCTTTCTGGTGGTGGTGCGCCTCGCCAAGACGAAGACGTTGGCGGTGGTCCCGTGGCGTCAGGTGGCCTGAAGCAGCGGCAAATTGCGGTCAAAGTTCTGCGGTGAATAGTGTTTCGCGGTCAATGGGCTGAGGGTATTTTCTATTTTATTTTTAAATTATTTAATTCATTTCCAGAACTTTAAAATTGCATAACTCACTCATACGAAGTCGAAAATCGACGATTTCAGGTGCGTTGGGATCGTGGCGACGAGATGGACGCGTGGACACTAATTTTGTCCAATTCTGAGACAGTGAAATTTTTAGGTATTTTCACGAATATTAATTAATTATTTAATTATGTCCAACTTTAATAAATCATAACTCTCTCGTACGAGGCCCGATTGACGAACCGTAAATTGCGTTGGACTCGTCTTTCCGAGCTCTTCGCGATGGCGCAGACCAGAGCTGAATCCGAGACAGTCAAATTTTCAACAAAAATCAAAGTGAGAATTCTATTTTTAAAATAAAATTATTTATTTATTTAATTCACTGCAAAATCTATATTCATATCATATGAAATTCATGTTGTTGCTGCATGTATGATTATTTCCATGTTGATTGTTTGTGATGATTGTGCGTATTTATGTTGACATGATTTTGTGTGCACGACGAAGACAAACATTTTAGTTAATATATAAAATGTATAATATTCATGTTTGTAAAAGAAAAATTTGTGCAAACCATAAAAATCATATATTTATATTGTGTATATATATAACGGAGATGTTACATGTTAGAAAGGGAATTTATATATTGTGAAGAAAAAAAAAAGTATTCTTTGTTTATCATGTTGGAATTTTCATTTTATGAATTACCCACATAAAATATTCATTTTTATGTTATGTTGAATTAGAACCGTCAACATAAGTATGTTCATTTGGTTAATAACGTTATGCTAACATAAGAACATCGCTTGTGTTAATAATGTTATGTTAATATAAAACTGTCATTTTATTAAAATGAACAAAATGGATGTGTCATTTATGTTGTATATAAAATTGACAAAATAAACATGTCATTTATTTAGTAAATTACACATGCCATTTTCGTAAGGAATGTTAATATTAGATTAAAACAGACACTTTTGTCAATATAATTAAGTAGCGATGAATTCACTTTTGTCAATATATTGAAGTAGCGACAAAAATCACTTTTGTCAATATAATTAAGTAGCGACAAAAATCACTTTTGTCTATATAATTAAGTAGCGACAAAAGTCACTTTTGTCAATATAATTAAGTAGCGATGAATTCACTTTTGTCAATATAATTGAAGTAGCGATGAAATCACTTTTGTCAATATATTGAAGTAGCGACAAAAATCATATTTTTGTAAATGTAGAAGAAAGATTAAAATAACAAAAGATTCATTTTGACAATTGAAGAAGAATGACAATAGAAATTTCATTTTTATTTAATGTAATAAAAGAAAATACTTTTATTTTGTTAATGACATAGCATTGCATATGAATGATATATATTTATTTTGTTAACGTTGCATAGCATTGCATAGCATTGCATATGAATGATATATATTTATTTTGTTAACGTTGCATAGCATTGCATATGAATGATATATATTTATTTTGTTAACGTTGCATAGCATTGCATATGAATGATATATATTTATTTTGTTAACGTTGCATAGCATTGCATATGAATGATATATATTTATTTTGTTAATGACATAGCATTGCATATGAATGATATATATTTATTTTGTTAATGACATAGCATTGCATATGAATGATATATATTTATTTTGTTAACGTTGCATAGCATTGCATATGAATGATATATATTTATTTTGTTAACGTTGCATAGCATTGCATATGAAATGAAATATATTTATTTTGGTTAATGTAAAGAGTATGACAACTTCAATTTTTGTTAAGGTAAAGAATATCGACAAATTCCTTTTTATATGTAAAGAGAGAGATGAAATAAGCTTGCGTATATATTAATTCACTTTTATATGTAATGAGAGAAATGAAGTAAAATTTGTTTACATATACATTCAGTTTATATGTCAATTGTAATGGAAGGTTTGTTAACATGTACATTCATAGTTGTATATGTCATTGGAAAAAGAGAGATTATTTCTATATGGATAGAATAAAAGAAAGATTCATTTTTATAAAAATAGATAAAAAGAATGGCAAAACATTCATTTTGTCAAATATAAAAGAAAGATAGAAAATATAAGGATGACAAGATACTCATTTGTCAAGAGTAAGAAATATGCATTTTGATCAAACGAAAAAGGATGACAAAATATTCATTTGTTAAAAATTAAGTTGACATTGTTTTGTACTGACAAGTTTTGTTAAAGGAAATTACATTTCATGTGATCAAAATAAAAAGAAATGAGAATTACATTTTTTTTATGTAATTATATGATTGGAATGTCACTTATATTAGAAGTCTTAAACTAGGTAAACATGTCCCTTTGTTTAAAAGAGGTTATTTAGGATAAGAAGGTCATTTTATTAATTAAAATTACACTTTTATTTGAAACTATGATATGAAATGTGGTAAGCGAATAAAATTTACACTTTTATATATGTAACTATAAATGAGGATTTGCACTGTAAATTAGAATTACATTCTTATTATGTAATTAAGGTATGATATTATATTTTATATTAAAAATTATATTTGCATGACGTCACCTAAGAAGGAAATTTGCATTGCCAATATAAAATAGCAAAAATCATTTTTTATTTTTTTTTGGTTTGCATTGAAAGAGATAAGAAATATATTCGTTCGTATAGAAATGAAGTTAACACCAAAATATATTTCGTTTTGGCTAGGAATTGAAATGACACAAAAATACTCATTTTTTGTTAAATTATGAAGGATGTACAAAAATATTCATTTTTGGTTGTAATTGGAATGATACACAAAATACATTTTTGTGTGTAGGATATGTATGGAAATTGAAGAACATTAATAAAAGAAACCATTGTTTGGTGTGATGAGTTATTGCATATAAATAAGAAGATTGGTTGTTAGGAAAATATAGTAAGATGAAATGGATGGAGGAATTATATATATAATTATATATAAAAAAAAAAAATTTAAAATCAAACGATATGAAATGATTTCCAACTTATATATACACGAGAATTGTTTGGGAAGTCCGAGTTTATCTCATTTCAAACAATTTAAACGACGTTTAAAAATTGAAGATTTAAAGACGACCATAGAAGACCGACGGTCTTCACATCGAATGGACGACGACTGCTGATGCCCATGATTGGAGTAGCTACCTTGAAGGGGCTACAGTGGTTGCCGTCCGGACGTAGTGTTGATTTGTACGGATTTGACTTTCGCTCAGACCCAGAGCATAAGTTTTAAATGGATTGTGTGTCTGACGTTGTACTCCGTTAATATCATGTTATTGATTTCCTGTCTATATATAAATGATTGGTGGTGAAGAATTTATTCTTTACTTAACACCCGTTTATATATTGATGGACGATCAATGGCACGGTATGGATTGACAATGTGGCACACTAAGATGAAGATGATCAAGGCTTTGTTGAAAAGCAGGCCTTGTGGTTATGACGTAGCTTCGCGAGCCTCACAAACCGGTAGAGTCTAAAACGGGCGAAGGGAACGCAGGGAGAGCAGCACGTTTCTTTCTAGCTAGAAGTGGTGGTTGGGTTTTATCACGGCCTGACATTTTACTTATGTGGATGATGGAATGAGGCGCGCCTCGGATAGGTCCTATAGGACCGGGAAACGTGTGCTTAGGAATTGCCAATCCTCTAAGCTGTATTTGAGGACCGGCCCTGCCATTTCCAAGAGTTAACTGCGGGTAATCCTGGGACATTAGCTAGAGTGTCTCGAATCGGTAAGGAGCTCCGCTCTAGCCTTGACTCATGATGGAAATCCAAATCTCCAATACGCCCCATGCGGTTTTGATTGTATTACTAGTACGGAGGCATAATATATGGTACCTATGCTTCCTAGGATTGATATTATGATTGAAGTGTTTTATTAAAACATATACACACTAATAATAATATCGTTTTTACGTATTTATCATCTTTTAATCACCATAAGGTAAAACTCTATCCTCTGGTGTGCGTTGCATTGTGTGATGGGACCTGAGTCTTATGGTGGTTTCATTTTTCTAAAAAGCATTGCGTTATTTGACGATTTACTTTACTGTTATGCACAGCAATCCATTGGAGTAAACCCGTTCCGCGTTAGCGGCGTGGTCCTTGGATTTGCCTTACTATTAGTTATATTAGTTAAGAATTCTCACACCAGTCCCACGACTGACCCGTTGTTTGTTTCCACTTTTGCAAACTCGGGTGCCCTCTTTTCCACACGGGCAGTCGAGTAGCTTTTTGCAGATATTTATCTCTTTAGCAGGATACTGGATTGAAGCATAAAGCTGTGTCCAGAATATAGAAAAGACTTCCGCTGTATTAGTTTTGTTCAGCTGCAATGTATTATAAATTAAATGTAAAATTTATCTTCCGCTGCAATTATTTTTATTCGATGTACTCTGATATTCTGTACTCTGATGTAAACATTTTGTACTGTTTATAAAAGTCTGCTGTTTTGTTCTGATGATTGTTGTATTCCCAAAGTTAAAGTATTCGGGATTTGAACGGTCTTGGTCGATTTTGCGATCGATCGGGTCGGGCAAAGCCCGGGTCTTTACAGTTGGTATCAGAGCTTTGGTTAGCTCAAATCTTTGGGGTACAACTCGTTAGAACTGAACAAAAGACTCATCAGAGAATTGAATTAGTAATGTCCAATAAGAACACTCATTAGAGATAGGATCAGCAGTATCCTAGAATGAGAAAACTCATTAGAGATGGGGTTAGTAATGCCCTAGAATGAGTTCAGAGTGATAAGCTTATGATTAGCGTATTTTTGATTTTATAATCTATTTTTGAAAATATGATTTTTGAATATATAAAAGAGTATGTATATTTGATAAGTTAGTCAACAAATGAAATTAATAAGAGAAATTAAAATTTAGTTAGTTAATTAAACAACTTTTACCTTAGTTCCTTTTCGAGGACGAAAAGATTTTAAGTGGGGGCGACTGTAACAGCCCTGATTTTTGGGGTTAATTTTAAAATTTTATTTTAAGAAATTTTAATGAATGAATATATTTAAAATTATTTATTTTAAATAATAACGATGAAAAACTTATTTTATTTCGAGTGCGAACTTGAAATTTATATTAAATCCATTCCGAGCCTGAAAACGGCGCGGTAATTTCAGATTTGAAATTCCAACTTTGAAAAATTAAATAAAATATAAATCGGAATTGGACAAAACAAGAAACGCTAGGACCGTATTGAAAATATCTTTCTAAAGAGTTTCAGAAATTAAGATTCCAGTTTATAAATTGTAAGTTATGAGAAAATTAAATTTTCAGAAAAATGCTATAGAATTCGTATATATTATATATAAGGCCCGAAACGTAAAATTTTTGCAGAATAAGGAATTAGGACCCGAAACCATCTTTATTGGTTTCAGAATGTTGTTTACATATAAAAATGACTATAAGAACTTATATTTTTGAGTTTCGAAAAAATTCCACTATTTTTGGTATTTTTAAATATTAAAAATATACGCCTGAAAAATGGAATTTTTGCAAACGAACTACGAATTCGACGAGACCAGTTTCTATGGATTCGGAATATTAAAATAAGGTTAAATTCTAAAATTTATAATTTTTGGAATTATTTTGTGGCCGGTATAATTTTTACAGTGAAAAATAGCATATTTTCAGACTTCGGAAATTCATAATAAATTCTTACGGACTCGGAAAATTACGAAATCAGGTTCGTTGGATTCGTAATGACCTGAAATAATTATATTCAAAATTTTATTAATTTTGAAATCAGCATGTATTTATAAGAATTTTTGAATTGAAGAAAACAGTTGAAAATTTAGTAATTGGACACGTAATGATATTTGGGCCCAAACCAAAATTAGACCCATAGTATATATTATCTTTTTCCTCAGAATTTAGGCCGAAATTCGAAATTGTACAGCAGCCATCTTTTTCCCTTCCTTCCTCCTCTTGTCAATGGCTGTCTTCTTCCTCAATCAAAAATTTGTCGAAAATAAAATCTTTTCAAACCATAGCAAATTATATGTCCACTCGAAGGTCTCGACGATACGAAGCTAATGGTGTCGTCGGTTTCGTCAAACAGCGCTCGGATTCGCCGGAATCTCGTCTTAAAGCTCGCTGTTTTCGAAATTCAGAAGCTCAAAACGTAAATCAAGAAATTCCCGTGAATCGAGGAAGAATTAGACGAAGTCACGAACACGGAAGTTCTTCGTCTACGTGAGGTGGAGGTGCTCGCAAAATTTCAGGCAGTTTGGAGGTGTGAGGCGGCCTGTGGGACCCGCGAGGCGAAATTGTTCGTAGGCGATTTCCCGATGATCGGAGAAGCTTTAGGGGCGGCTCTTTCTGGTGGTGGTGCGCCTCGCCAAGACGAAGACGTTGGCGGTGGTCCCGTGGCGTCAGGTGGCCTGAAGCAGCGGCAAATTGCGGTCAAAGTTCTGCGGTGAATAGTGTTTCGCGGTCAATGGGCTGAGGGTATTTTCTATTTTATTTTTAAATTATTTAATTCATTTCCAGAACTTTAAAATTGCATAACTCACTCATACGAAGTCGAAAATCGACGATTTCAGGTGCGTTGGGATCGTGGCGACGAGATGGACGCGTGGACACTAATTTTGTCCAATTCTGAGACAGTGAAATTTTTAGGTATTTTCACGAATATTAATTAATTATTTAATTATGTCCAACTTTAATAAATCATAACTCTCTCGTACGAGGCCCGATTGACGAACCGTAAATTGCGTTGTACTCGTCTTTCCGAGCTCTTCGCGATGGCGCAGACCAGAGCTGAATTCGAGACAGTCAAATTTTCAACAAAAATCAAAGTGAGAATTCTATTTTTAAAATAAAATTATTTATTTATTTAATTCACTGCAAAATCTATATTCATATCATATGAAATTCATGTTGTTGCTGCATGTATGATTATTTCCATGTTGATTGTTTGTGATGATTGTGCGTATTTATGTTGACATGATTTTGTGTGCACGACGAAGACAAACATTTTAGTTAATATATAAAATGTATAATATTCATGTTTGTAAAAGAAAAATTTGTGCAAACCATAAAAATCATATATTTATATTGTGTATATATATAACGGAGATGTTACATGTTAGAAAGGGAATTTATATATTGTGAAGAAAAAAAAAAGTATTCTTTGTTTATCATGTTGGAATTTTCATTTTATGAATTACCCACATAAAATATTCATTTTTATGTTATGTTGAATTAGAACCGTCAACATAAGTATGTTCATTTGGTTAATAACGTTATGCTAACATAAGAACATCGCTTGTGTTAATAATGTTATGTTAATATAAAACTGTCATTGTATTAAAATGAACAAAATGGATGTGTCATTTATGTTGTATATAAAATTGACAAAATAAACATGTCATTTATTTAGTAAATTACACATGCCATTTTCGTAAGGAATGTTAATATTAGATTAAAACAGACACTTTTGTCAATATAATTAAGTAGCGATGAATTCACTTTTGTCAATATATTGAAGTAGCGACAAAAATCACTTTTGTCAATATAATTAAGTAGCGACAAAAATCACTTTTGTCTATATAATTAAGTAGCGACAAAAGTCACTTTTGTCAATATAATTAAGTAGCGATGAATTCACTTTTGTCAATATAATTGAAGTAGCGATGAAATCACTTTTGTCAATATATTGAAGTAGCGACAAAAATCATATTTTTGTAAATGTAGAAGAAAGATTAAAATAACAAAAGATTCATTTTGACAATTGAAGAAGAATGACAATAGAAATTTCATTTTTATTTAATGTAATAAAAGAAAATACTTTTATTTTGTTAATGACATAGCATTGCATATGAATGATATATATTTATTTTGTTAACGTTGCATAGCATTGCATATGAATGATATATATTTATTTTGTTAACGTTGCATAGCATTGCATATGAATGATATATATTTATTTTGTTAACGTTGCATAGCATTGCATATGAATGATATATATTTATTTTGTTAACGTTGCATAGCATTGCATATGAATGATATATATTTATTTTGTTAACGTTGCATAGCATTGCATATGAATGATATATATTTATTTTGTTAATGACATAGCATTGCATATGAATGATATATATTTATTTTGTTAATGACATAGCATTGCATATGAATGATATATATTTATTTTGTTAACGTTGCATAGCATTGCATATGAATGATATATATTTATTTTGTTAACGTTGCATAGCATTGCATATGAAATGAAATATATTTATTTTGGTTAATGTAAAGAGTATGACAACTTCAATTTTTGTTAAGGTAAAGAATAGCGACAAATTCCTTTTTATATGTAAAGAGAGAGATGAAATAAGCTTGCGTATATATTAATTCACTTTTATATGTAATGAGAGAAATGAAGTAAAATTTGTTTACATATACATTCAGTTTATATGTCAATTGTAATGGAAGGTTTGTTAACATGTACATTCATAGTTGTATATGTCATTGGAAAAAGAGAGATTATTTCTATATGGATAGAATAAAAGAAAGATTCATTTTTATAAAAATAGATAAAAAGAATGGCAAAACATTCATTTTATCAAATATAAAAGAAAGATAGAAAATATAAGGATGACAAGATACTCATTTGTCAAGAGTAAGAAATATGCATTTTGATCAAACGAAAAAGGATGACAAAATATTCATTTGTTAAAAATTAAGTTGACATTGTTTTGTACTGACAAGTTTTGTTAAAGGAAATTACATTTCATGTGATCAAAATAAAAAGAAATGAGAATTGCATTTTTTTTATATAATTATATGATTGGAATGTCACTTATATTAGAAGTCTTAAACTAGGTAAACATGTCCCTTTGTTTAAAAGAGGTTATTTAGGATAAGAAGGTCATTTTATTAATTAAAATTACACTTTTATTTGAAACTATGATATGAAATGTGGTAAGCGAATAAAATTTACACTTTTATATATGTAACTATAAATGAGGATTTGCACTGTAAATTAGAATTACATTCTTATTATGTAATTAAGGTATGATATTATATTTTATATTAAAAATTATATTTGCATGACGTCACCTAAGAAGGAAATTTGCATTGCCAATATAAAATAGCAAAAATCATTTTTTATTTTTTTTTGGTTTGCATTGAAAGAGATAAGAAATATATTCGTTCGTATAGAAATGAAGTTAACACCAAAATATATTTCGTTTTGGCTAGGAATTGAAATGACACAAAAATACTCATTTTTTGTTAAATTATGAAGGATGTACAAAAATATTCATTTTTGGTTGTAATTGGAATGATACACAAAATACATTTTTGTGTGTAGGATATGTATGGAAATTGAAGAACATTAATAAAAGAAACCATTGTTTGGTGTGATGAGTTATTGCATATAAATAAGAAGATTGGTTGTTAGGAAAATATAGTAAGATGAAATGGATGGAGGAATTATATATATAATTATATATATAA
Source organism: Allium sativum (assembly GCA_030737875.1). NCBI lineage: Eukaryota > Viridiplantae > Streptophyta > Magnoliopsida > Asparagales > Amaryllidaceae > Allium > Allium sativum. Next base: position 653,491,494 of record CM060919.1, on the reverse strand, counting down.
AAAAAAATTTAAAATCAAACGATATGAAATGATTTCCAACTTATATATACACGAGAATGGTTTGGGAAGTCCGAGTTTATCTCATTTCAAACAATTTAAACGACGTTTAAAAATTGAAGATTTAAAGACGACCATAGAAGACCGACGGTCTTCACATCGAATGGACGACGACTGCTGATGCCCATGATTGGAGTAGCTACCTTGAAGGGGCTACAGTGGTTGCCGTCCGGACGTAGTGTTGATTTGTACGGATTTGACTTGCTCAGACCCAGAGCATAAGTTTTAAATGGATTGTGTGTCTGACGTTGTACTCCGTTAATATCATGTTATTGATTTCCTGTCTATATATAAATGATTGGTGGTGAAGAATTTATTCTTTACTTAACACCCGTTTATATATTGATGGACGATCAATGGCACGGTATGGATTGACAATGTGGCACACTAAGATGAAGATGATCAAGGCTTTGTTGAAAAGCAGGCCTTGTGGTTATGACGTAGCTTCGCGAGCCTCACAAACCGGTAGAGTCTAAAACGGGTGAAGGGAACGCAGGGAGAGCAGCACGTTTCTTTCTAGCTAGAAGTGGTGGTTGGGTTTTATCATGGCCTGACATTTTACTTATGTGGATGATGGAATGAGGCGCGCCTCGGATAGGTCCTATAGGACCGGGAAACGTGTGCTTAGGAATTGCCAATCCTCTAAGCTGTATTTGAGGACCGGCCCTGCCATTTCCAAGAGTTAACTACGGGTAATCCTGGGACATTAGCTAGAGTGTCTCGAATCGGTAAGGAGCTCCGCTCTAGCCTTGACTCATGATGGAAATCCAAATCTCCAATACGCCCCATGCGGTTTTGATTGTATTACTAGTACGGAGGCATAATATATGGTACCTATGCTTCCTAGGATTGATATTATGATTGAAGTGTTTTATTAAAACATATACACACTAATAATAATATCGTTTTTACGTATTTATCATCTTTTAATCACCATAAGGTAAAACTCTATCCTCTGGTGTGCGTTGCATTGTGTGATGGGACCTGAGTCTTATGGTGGTTTCATTTTTCTAAAAAGCATTGCGTTATTTGACGATTTACTTTACTGTTATGCACAGCAATCCATTGGAGTAAACCCGTTCCGCGTTAGCGGCGTGGTCCTTGGATTTGCCTTACTATTAGTTATATTAGTTAAGAATTCTCACACCAGTCCCACGACTGACCCGTTGTTTGTTTCCACTTTTGCAAACTCGGGTGCCCTCTTTTCCACACGGGCAGTCGAGTAGCTTTTTGCAGATATTTATCTCTTTAGCAGGATACTGGATTGAAGCATAAAGCTGTGTCCAGAATATAGAAAAGACTTCCGCTGTATTAGTTTTGTTCAGCTGCAATGTATTATAAATTAAATGTAAAATTTATCTTCCGCTGCAATTATTTTTATTCGATGTACTCTGATATTCTGTACTCTGATGTAAACATTTTGTACTGTTTATAAAAGTCTGCTGTTTTGTTCTGATGATTGTTGTATTCCCAAAGTTAAAGTATTCGGGATTTGAACGGTCTTGGTCGATTTTGCGATCGATCGGGTCGGGCAAAGCCCGGGTCTTTACAATACTGGTGTGCTGTAATGAGTATATTATTTCAAGATTTTATAAAAAGAATTAGTGAAAACTCAAAACAGCAGATATGTGTGAAATTTCATTAAATATTCAGATCTTCAAAATTTTAGAATTTAAACTAACACTGTTCAAGATATGACAAGAATACATCAACATTGTTATGAATTCAGAAATCAGAAAATAAGCTTCAAAACAATTGCAGAAATTTACAAGTTTAAATTCAAGATCTGGAAATGATTAAAACATTAGAGTTTTATTCAAATGAAGCAGATTTCCTGAAAATCATGAATTCTGCAATTGGAAGTAAAGGAAGCAATATATATATATATATATATATATATATGGAAGTGACAAATCAAAACAGAAGAGATAATGAAAATAAACAGAAGGGGTAGAAGGAGGAATAAAAAATATAAAACAAGGAATATTTACAAAGATGAGTTTAGAGGTTATACCTGGAATTGACGTGAGTAAATAAATCTCTAACTCAACAGTCTTGGCTAAGGAACAGTGAATGATTACAAAAGTATTGAGCAGCTTGAATCTGAATCACTTTTGCCTAAGAGTTCCTCAACCACCTCTGGTGCCTAACAGTTTAGAGAATCGAGTGGTCAAACAAAATTTGTAAAACCACTCACAGTTTTTTTCATAGCTTTAGGTACCCAAACTTGCTTATATAACAATCCATCAGAATTTATTTTCATACCTTTAGGAACCCAGATTAGTTTGAATTTAATAAAGTTTGTTTTATTTGGGATCCAAGATTGTTTAAATGGATTATTATAAAACAAATTCACATCACATTTATGATTTAAAAAATCTTTTGAATTGCCAGGGTTTAAAATTTTAAAACAATCTTTTCCAAAACAATTTGAAGAGTCTTCAAAATCATTTGAATTCAGCCTATCAAAACGACTGATATTCCCAAAGCCAAGTCCACTTTTATTTCTCAATGAAAATTGATTTTTCAAAAAAAGATTTCTCACCGTTTGAAAATTTAGTCAATGTTGTTTCAAGTTGTTGAATTTCAGATTTAAGATCACTGTTTTCTTTCATTAAATCTAAACTACGATTTTTAGTGATCTTACATCTTTCAAAATCAGATTTCAAAACCAAATTTTCATCTTTAAGAAATTTAATTTTGGCTTGAGACTCAACAATATCATATTCAAATTTAGCTTCTTTTTCAGATGCAGATTTTTCTAAATCTTTGAATTTCGCAATTTCTTTTTCAAGCTCTTTCAAAACTAATTCAGATTTATGTAAATTTTGATTTTCAAAAATTTTATGTTTGGAAATAAGATTATCCAACTCCTTTTGCAAAGCATTGTTTTTATAAATTAGCTCATCCTCATTTTGTTTTAGAACCATAATTTCTTTTTCAAATTTCTGAAGACTTTTATTAAGATGAGCTGAATCATTTTTCAAATTGAAACAATTCTTGCAATTGGAGTTTTCATGTTATAATTCCAACATATTATATTTTCTAATCAAATCATGATTTTTAGATTTCAGAAATTTGTTTTTATGTTGGAGTTTATCAACAGATTTAGTTAAGCCAGTACACATATAAACCAAATCTGCATATGAAAATCTTCTGTTGATTCACGATCATCTGAATCATCTGAATTTTTATACGTATAGCTTGTTAGACAAAAATCTGAATATAAGTTGTCCTTCTCGGGTTTTGAACAGTTGTCATCTTTTTGTCCATATAGCGCACTGAGAGTTCTCCAAATATCCTGCGCAGTTAAACAATGAAAGATAAAATTTAACAATGAGAGATAAAATTTAATTGATCATTACCAAGAAAAGAATAAATAATATGCATAACACGAGCATTTAAAACTTTATTTTTCTTATCTAACATATCTCCCAAATTTTCAATAATATTCCAACATTCAAAATTAATAGATTTTAAGTATAATTCGAATTTTGATTTCCAAATTGAAAAATATGTTCCATTGAAAATAATTGGAATATCACTAGACTAACTCTCAGTAGACTGACAACTAGGATGACCCATGACTCTAGAGTTAATAGAATACCTACTCTGATACCACTTGTTGGATCTAGATTAACCCTAGAGGGGGGGGTGAATAGGGTCTATTAAAAATTATCGCGAGATATTAAAAATACGCAGATCATTGAATATAGCAGAAATAGAAATGCTTAAAGACACAAGATATACCCAGCTTCGGCAAAATCATGCCTACTGCTGCATTCCTAAGGTTTCTACTAGGTGATAGAACAAATCGCGTATACAAGACCATGTACACTCGCGACCCCTCGCTCCTATTCTAACCCTACGCTCAAAACCCTAGACTGACCGATATCCCCTCGACCAGATTTTCCCGGATTACTACCCCGTAACCTGTATCCCTAGTTTTTACAAACTCTAGTAAACTGCCAGTTAACACCCTACTTGGTTTCCCCTAGTTTTTATATACCTAGAACTGTTTGAATCATTTTACAACACAAAATAAAAAAAACAATACAAAAATAAACAAAACAAAACCCTAGGTTATAAAGGAATTCAAATATCCCTTTAAACACTTAAACTGGCCGGCCCGTTTTGATTGTGTGCACCCATATTTGTTACTCCCGATCAGTTTGCTCTCTAAAGAAAAAATGGCGGCGACTCTCAGGAAATTCTAGGGTTTCTTCTTTGAATCCTGAATCAAAGTCGATAGTTTGATGTATGGATCAATCTCTGATGCTACAACTCTCAGTTGCTTTCTGATGCTTCAATTTGTAATTTACTCGATCGAAAATGATGGAAAATTTGTGAGTATTCTGTGATTTGAAACTTTAGCTCTCACGTTGATTTTTGGTTTTTGATAAGATAAATTGCCAGTGATGATTGGTTTTTACAAGGTTAAAATGCCAACCCTAAATCTCTTATTTCGTGTATGTGGCTTGACCCAATTGATTGTGTGTTCCCCCCTTTTGGTTGCGAGATTGTTGTGTGATTTGTGGAAAACACTTATTCGATTTGCTACTCTTTGAAACTGTGTTTATCAATTCTGGAAAGTTTTGATTGTGAAATGATTTGTTTTCGGATTGAATTCTGAAATAATTTCCTTGCCAAGAATAAAACTGTTGCCTTTTTGTGCCTCGATTGAATTGATGAAATATTGCCCAAATCGTGAACTTGATTTCCTCGGCATTGATGGAATAAAGTAATTCTAGAAATTGTTTAGTTTCTGTCCCTTGCTTGATAGATGCTCTACAATGAATTATACGCATACAAAAAACTGGAAAGAATTCTTCGCCAATTATATATATATATATATATATATATATATATATATATATATATATATATATATATATTCGAAACCATTTCAGGAAACATTGGAAAGATTTTATTTGATTTTGCTCCTTTTTAATCACTTACCAAAAACACTTATTCCCTTGCTTAATATTGTTCATTTCTAGAAAGAAGTTCTGCCGTATATGCATTCAAAATTGTGTTGAATATGACATATATGCAATTTCCTGAGCATATTTTCAATACTGTTTTATTTCTGAAATCAGAAACATGAATTTGATATTTTTATCCCAACAAAAATCTCTTGTTTCTCTGCATTTCTGAAAACACTTGCTTGCCAAACAAAACTTCATTTGCACACTTGAAAATTTCTTTGTGTATATGCACACATATTTGTGAACCTGATGACATTACCACCCATACCATGTATAAGTGATAAATGCATAAGCTACCATATACATATATGCATCCCTGCCATGCTATTATTCCACTTTGCTATTTCATTTGATGCATTTGAACCACAACACTGTTGTTTCGATTTTCCATATTCAAACATATCCACCCATGAGTATTTGCCATGCTTCATGTTGTTGATGTGTCCAACTGCACAATCATTTGCTCAAACCTTGTTGAAACACTATTCTTCCATTTTAGTTTTGTTGTTCAACCATTTGTATCATGCTTCTTGTTGTTGTTGCCACTTGACTTGATCATATTGGCATGCATGCTCATGTTTGTGCTCTCACACTTGGAATAAACTAATTAGCGCCCATATACAATGCTGTTTTGATGCATGCTAACATGCTTTGTCCAGATTTGCTTGCATCATTTGTTTGACACTGTGTACACACATGTACACATACTTGTCCACTTGAATTGCATTTGAAATGCTGTACTATGCTCCACCATAACCATGTATTGCTGCATTAGTTTTTGTGCCTGATTTTGACTTGTTGCATTTGGCACTTTGTTGCCTCGACCATTTTGCTTTGTACTTTGAGATGTGTTGACTTTGTTGCTCAACTCATGGACTTGCTGGTTTGACTCTAACTTGTACATTTGAATGTATTTATGCTAGCTCGATCATGTCTATATTGCTTGAGTTACACTGAGTCGAGTTGGTCCATGTGGCTGCTCCTCAGTGGCTCGCTACTACATTCTGATTGGCGAGGCAGTGCACATGTGTATATCTATACACGTGTGTATATGCAGCCATCAGACAAGATAACATGTCCCTGTACTATACATATACAAACTAACTAGACACAGATGAATCAAATCAAGTCAAGAAAAATGATGAGAAACACACCAGAAATCCGAGGCAAATAAAATTTTAAAATAAAATCTATATTCGCGTGTATTCAGTTTTATTTCTATTGTAGTGTACTGTGTGTGTGTTTCATGTGACAGGTAAGCATGAAGACTGGACTGACTATGTTGACGTGACTGGACTAACAGAAGACTAATGACAATAACAGTAGAGTGTATTATGTGTCAGTGAGATTGTATAAGTGTTGTATATGAAAGTGAAAATGTATGTACATATGATTTGTATAGACAGAGTGATTGTATGAGTGTTGTAGAGAGAATTGTATAGATATTTGTAATAAACAAATTTTGTTTGAAATAAAATATTATTTTATTGTGTTCAAACGAATTTGTCTATCATATTCAGTTTATATACAAGTACAATGAATGTAGAATGATGTAGTGTATATGAAAGTGGATATGAAATGTATATCAGTGATGTATTCAAATAGTGGAGTTATAAATAGTTGTACTGTTTGAATGTTTGAAATATAATATTCAATTTAAATAAAATACTTTATGAATATATGAATGTTTGTACAGTCGTATTCTATTTAAATATAAATATTATATTCTTGTCTGTGATGAATATATGAAACAATACAATAACAAACACATTTATAATAATATATATTTGGTTGTTATCATCAAACAAAAATCATATAATTGTGTATACAACTGCGTTATATACAACAGATTGTTTGTTAGAATTGTGATTGGGATTGTCATTGATTGATATTGTTGTATATATAAAATTATTTATATAAAATGTATATAAAATTATCTTGGAAAGGAATTTAAATAAATATTCATTTACAAGTCGTACGGCCTGTTTATGTACACCTATTTAACTGATCTTGATTGGGACGATAATTTTTACACGTCGCCCAACTGCATAAATAATAATCAGTATCTGTCATTTGAAAACCCCACACGGGTATTGGGATGAAATTTGACATACACTGATCCCAATAATTAGTGGTATGTTAATCGATGGGTTGACGGACTATATAAGCATTATTTATTTATTTTAATGCTTATACAGTTGTAAAATGCACTCTGGATGTTGTATGAATTTTTAATGATTGTTTATCATTGTTGTTGTATACATGCAATGTATGAAATCCATATAACTGAAATTATATGTTAATTGATTGAGTCTGATTCCGATTCAGAAATAACGAATATTTTAAAATATTGAATATTTTAAAATAATATTCAGTGAATAATTAAAATATGATTTTTGATGTCCGACTTTGGATGGACACGAAAATATTGAAGTATACGAAGCCAAGTTAAGTTAATATACAATATTTTAACCCGAACGGGATTATCGGTCGATTTTATTCATTTTATAATGAATCAGGAAAAGAATGGATTTCAAAATTTGATATTTTGAAAATATTATCATTTTAAAATTATAATGATATGGAATATTCAATTTTGATTTAAAATTGAAAATGAAGTTGAAATCGTTTTAAAATGAATTTGTAAACGAATTTATAGAATACGTTTTAAATGGAAATTGATGAAATATATATAATATATTATATATATATTATAATGGCCTAAATAGAATGCGCCGCGTGGCGACCGTTCGCGAATTTCGAGCATTGGCTTCAAATGGACGTAAAGGGAGATCCGACTATCGGATTCTCCTAAAACTGGAACCATTGGGTTCATATCGGAAAGAGATTTCCAATGAATATAGTAGATTTGATATCTAACGGTTGGATTTCGAGTTATGTCCAAATCAATTTTGGAAAAGGTCACTATGGATGCATTTCGGTGGCCGTTATTGGAAACCAACTGTATGGGCCTAAATAAAATTATTAAAAATATGGAAAAATTATATAAAATCATAATTAATGATTTGGAAAGATTTTGGATGAAAAGTTTCAAATTTTGAAAAGATAAATGGTATTTTTATCGAAGTGAGCTAGTTATTAACCAGTATAAAAATCCAATATTTTTAAATAAATAAATTGGATTTGTAATAACCAGAATTTTCCAATGAATAAATTGGAAACGATTTAAATGGAAATAATCTTCGGAATATTTCGATAGTGGATTCCGTGATTATACGGAGATTGTTGAGGAATTTGGAAGATATATATATCGTTATTCCCAATACGATATTTATTGGTTTCATAATTTGATGTTGAATATAAGCCGACATTATTTTTATTCAGAGCCTTGTATTTAATATCAAATTGGATTTTGGGTTTGTCGTGAATGGCGTCTTCATTAACACTGTTCTTAAACCAGTTGAGAATAGAATAAGTCTTTTAAATAAGATTTAGAGAAGTTTACCAATTAATATTTAATTGGAATTGAATTGAAATTGGATTTTTGGGTTTATCGTGAACTATGTTTTAAATAACACTTGTTCTTTAACCCAATTAACAACGAAGAGATGATTTGGAATTTATAAATCTTTTTATTAAGATTTAGTGGAAATTTTCCAAAGTAAAGTTTTCCAATTTAATATATTAAATTGGAATTGAATGGAATTCGATTTGGTAATAATCGAGATGAGCTTCTGTGAAGGAAGCCTGTTACTATATAAGGAATTTAAAAGGCTTCGCTGTTATTCCATTTATATTATTAGTCTGATATGGAAATTCATATTGGTCATGATTTGATTTCCGTGAAGATTCCATTTTGATGGAATATAATTTTGGCGTTTATCGTGAACTGTGTTTTAAGTGACATTGGTTCTTTAACCCAGTTAAAGGCATGATTTATTTCCTAAATTTGAATAATCATTAAATAATGATTTTTGGAGATTAAAACTAAGTGGAGTTTTAATGAATCTTTAATTAGATTGAAATGAAAATGTGGTAGTTAAATTCGACAAATTTGAGCAATGATCGAGAATGGAGTACCACCAGTTTTACTCCTGGCGGTAGTTAAATCTTTAACTAGATTGGATTCGGAAATGGTAATTAATTTTTCCAATAACACAGTGGGTGTTAGATATGGAGTACTACCAGTTTTGCTCCATGGGAGGAATAGGCTGGGATGGGGATTAATAAATGATTACTTCGGTAAGGCTCGATAATCCCGACTAGTTGATAAACCTTAATTTGGTTTAGAATTGTGAAAGGATATAATAAAATCTTTTGAAATTGATATCCAAAGGAAGATTAAAGAAAAAAATTAAAAGAATTTATCTTTGATAAAATTAATGGGAACCTTTCCCTAAAAATGTGAATAGTTGAGTAGAAGAATATTCTGGATTGGAATGAGACGTATTTGGTGTTTTTATAACACTTGTTTATAAGATACGCGATTTATTCGGAAAGACCGGGTTTATCCCATTTAGAATAATTGATACGACGATAAATCGATGATGAAGACAGTGATTGAAGACTGGAGATCTTCACATCGTTTGGATGATTACTGATGTCTTGATCGGGAAGTACACCCGAGACAAGGTAATAAGCGGTGATCGTCCAGACGTACTTGGAGATCGATATGATATGCGAGGACCTCTCTCCTGTATTGGACATATGGGACGAGGAATAAGGTGCCTCCGATTTCATTCAGACCCAGAAAGGACTTATAAATGGATAGTGTGTCTGACATTGTATTCCTTTATACTGTATTTGTTGATCTCTGCTAAATATATATCTATTTAGTGGCAGAGAATTTATTCTCTTACTTAACACCCTTCTCTGAGACGTATGAGCTTAGAAGTTATATATTGGTGGAAATCAATGGTACAGTATGGGTTGACAGTGTGGCGTGCTAAGTGGCATGTAATAGAGGCTGTTGTTGAAAAGCAAAGTCTTGTGGTTGATGATCAAAGCACGACTTTAAATAGCATAGCTTTGTGTATAGCATTAATTCACGGGCCTCACAACCCGGTATGAACTAGAAACGGGAGAGGACCCAGGGAGAACATGTGTTTCTTTCTAGCTATGAGTGGTGTCATGGTATGAAGCCCAGACATTTTTACTTATGTGGATGATGGAAAGCGAGGTACCTCGGATTTGACTCCCTAGTGGCTCTTGATACGATCAATATACTGACCAGATTTTTTTCCCCATAGGGCAGGGAAACGTATTGTTTAGGAATTACTAACCCTCAAAAGTTAGGGAGGACCGACCTTAGCGCTCCAGGTGCAGTTGCGGCTGAGCCTGAGACATGGGCTAGATTGTCTAGAATTCGGTAAGGATGATCCCTTGCCTTGGTTCATGATGGAAATCCAACTTCTAATATGACATCGTGCGATTTTAATTGTAGAACTAGTGTGGCGAATGATATATGGTACCCGTGTCATCTATGATTGATACATTTATTTTTGAAGTTGATTTTGACACTGTACACTTATAGTAATAACAAAATGATTTGTTCTAAACGTATCAAGCATGTTTGGCTATTATAAGGGAAAACTCTATCCTTTGGCTTGCATTGTATTGTGTGATGGGACTTGAGTCTTATAATAGCTTCATTTTTCGAAAAGCATTGCGTTGTTTATAAACTGTTTTGTGCACTGGTATTCTTGGGAGAAACCCGTTCCGTGTTATACGGCGTGGTCCCTTTATTTACTCTATTTTAAAGTAAGTTTTAAATAACTGTTTTAGTTCTCACACCAGTCCCATGACTGACCTGGAGTTTATTGTTTTAACCTAAACCCTAGGTGCCATTATTTTCCACACGGGCAGCTAGTAGTTTTGGTTTTGCAGATTTCTTTTCATAGGATATTGGATTTACAACTGGAACTATATTCGGAAATCTTTGTATCCGTGTATTTCTTTCAGTAGAGTTATGTATTATTTTTCCACTGCTATGTAAATTAATTTAAATCTCTAATATTCTGTAGTCTGGTGTAAATTATTGTAACAGCAATGAAATGTTCTTCTATTTGTGTTCTGATTTGTCATGTTATCAACTCAATCCGGGCTTTCCCGTAAGGGCGAGTTTGGGTCGTTTCATATGGTCTCCATCTAGTATAAGATAATAACTCTTATCTTATATCTATTGGATCCTTGCATCCATTTTGGTTAATCAAGTAGCAAATGCTTTAATACCAAATGCAATGACTGCATCCATCGGTGCGAGCAATAAACAAATTCAAAAAGCTACATAGGAAAATGTGGAAATAGTCACAAGTATATGAGTCGCATCTAACCTATCCCTTCAAATATAGAGTTAACACATATAATAATATATAATTAACTACTTAAAGGATACAACATATGATATTATGCACTATATAGGATGGAGAAACCCAAGTAGCTCTATTTCTTATACCCCCATTTTGTGGTAGATATAGGTGATAGCCTACCCAAGAGAGCTACCAAAGCAACCGTAGAATCCATCAAGCAAAGCCTATATATTGACCACTATATGCACTAAATATTTAGTAACATATATGACCTTCTTCAAATGATAGGGACTATTGGAAATCCTATTTCTCGTTGTAGCCACATACTTTCAGAGTTTGAAACTCAATATGTTTCACTAAGTTCGAAGCTAGACGCTAGACCCAATCCAATAGTCTAGGGCATTTGGAAACTCGCTACAAGTCCATAGGCATCCCTACTATAATATAACATTTTTACGAGTATAATAAGAACACTCCAAGTTATCAATGATTCTTTCGCACTTCCATATCATCTGAGCTTCCACAAATCCATTTTGGATAATAAGCCCTACTCACCAGTCCAGTCCATTATTCATAGCTTCCTCCATCTTCGATTCCTACACTAAATAGGATTCGTCAACTGAAGAAACGGAACTTCATTATGATATTATACCATGATCATTCCTGATGTGAATGAGCTACCACTTCCATCATGAACTACTGCACTCTTATATCCATCTCCATGAGTCGCATGTACATTGGATCCTTCTTTATGACACAGTACCTAGTCATACAGATGGCTTCGGGCTAGGGCATAACATATCCGAACTCCTTCACTTCTCTTTCCATTCTAAAGTGCCTTCATTTCATATGTCATAGAAATTGGCTTATCATCATAACATCCTGGTCTTCTCTTCCAAGCATTCAACTTCAATTCAAAGAAGCTTACTTGTCAACCCTTCCGTACTAAGCCAATTGCAAAAACCAAGGTATAGAACCACCCCTTGAACTATTGTCCTGTGATCTATAAGAGTTTTTAATCTATAGATTTATTTTCTATGACTCGACATCGAGTTAAGTCATTAATTGCGAATCACTTGCAAGTTTGCATGCCTCTTCGCGTCTTGCACCAGAGCCTATATTTCAACTTTCATCCAATTCCGACGAACTTAACTTCTAACATGCTGAACTCTCTTATCTAATAACCTATGAGATCAGAACACAAGTAGTGATCCGTACAACTATAATCATGTAGTTTTTCCAATTCAAACATGCAATTCATTAAATCAAATGAGCAATCACTTTATAATCATAGGTTTACCTAGAATTATGGATTTGTATGCACATATGAGACGAGATGTAAGCCAGTTTTACGTTATATGCATATATACATGTAAGTAGGTTAGATTTGGGGTTTAGATCTGGAGTTCAAGTTGGATGTAATCAAAACCATGCCTAATTTTACAATTTAAGCATATTATTGCAAAATCCTAACATATAATCCTACAAAATAAAGCGAGAAGTCATAACCACTCACCAACCACCAAAATCGAGAAAATCTAGGGTAGACATAATCCAAACAACACCAAATCAGTCTTCAAAGCACTAAATATATAATTATTAATTAGGCATGATCTAGAATGAAAATTAGAGGGTATGGAGAAGATTCAGAATGAAAGGGAAACCTTTCATTCAATTATCTCAGTCAATATTTATAGGCTACAACAGTTGGACTAGTAGATCTTCTAGTTAGGCTTACTAATTGCACACTTATTCTGGTCGTAGTTTATGAACTTAAAGCAGACATAACTTATTAACCACAAGTCTGGTTTTGTATCACTACAAGAAGAACAGTGGTTTCAAACGATTACCAACGGCCATTGGAAAGTCGTTGATAATGGTTGGAAATGATATTTTTACATAGATCATTGAGTTTCAATGCTTCTCAATGTCATCAACGGACATTTTCCAGAAGCCTCTAATGTCAAAGTGAACACATGGAAGGAATTCTTGATCAAGTAGCCATTGCAAACCATTCTAAATCATTGAAAATATTCCGTTGGAAGCCAATGAAAATCAATGACCTATAAGTCCTTGGTATCCGCTGGAAATTTAGATATATTTTTTCTAGAATTTACATAGCTTGCTTCCAGCCACCCACAGTCTCAAGTACATCATAACAACTCCATTTCGAGCATATATATAACAATAATTCTCACTTACATACCAAAACAAAATATTAAAACCAAATCATACACATACAATCCAATATATACAACATAAACCAATATATACAACGTCTAATAAACCATAACAAACCAACGTCATTCAAACCAACATAAATCATCATCCAAAATAATGTCTAAACCAACATCTAAACTAGCAACAATATATAAAATTCATCACAATTTATAAATCAAATCCTCACTCACTCAAAGTGTATATATACATAGCAACAATACATAGCAAATCATACCTCAAATCACTCTCCTCTGGAAACACCAGATGAAGGAAATCACCCGTAATGATCTAAGAATTCTGCCAAACGTTGGCTCAGGTCCTATATCTGTGCGTAACAACGACCATCACGTTCCTCAAGGGCGGTGATCTGGGCTCATAGTATGCAATCTCCTCTCTGTCTTGAGCCCTTTGGTACGCCATTTGAGTTGTCTCAACCTATAAACAAGTTTAAATTATCAGTGCCTTCAATATCATAATTGTAATTCATGTAAATCTTAGTTTCAGTTAAATTGTCAAAGGAAACATATTATATGTTTTCTGTGATCCTTCACAATGTGTGTAACACCCCTCTCGAAAAGCTAACACAAAGATACTTTTGCACAATGATTAGTGCATGGTGTTGCTTTCCTGATGGTTTGGGGTTTGAGTCCCGCGGTTGTCACATTTAGTATCAGAGCCTATACCCAGTTGGAATTGTGTGTAATGTTGTAGAAGTCACTCGATGTGGTACTGATGTGGGTTACATGCACAACGCCTAGGTGGTAAGTGATATGAGCCAAGGAGGATGTTGGGCTCTTTAAGAGGGGTAGTCTGTAACACCCCTATCGAAAATCTAAGACAAAGATATTTTAGCATAGTGGTTAGTGCATGTTGCTAGTTTCTAGAAGGTTGGGGTTTCGACTCCAACGGTTGTCACATTCAATGTAACACCCCGTATTTGTAAATTAAATAACAAAATAAAATTCATAAATTTTTTTGAATTTGGTTACGGAACTAGTGTCATTGCATATGTGGAGATGTTCTGATCAATTTGGACCTATGGTTTGCAGAAAACAGATTTAAAACAAAGTAGATATCATTGAATGAAGCTTTAGAACAAACATGGAAAAGAAAAAAATAAGAGAAACACAAATAAGAACAATAGCTACCAATGTTTTAGTCTTGTGAACAAAAAACTAAGATAAGTGAGTTGGAAAAGCATGCACTTCCCAAGGTGGAGGTCAAGAGTTCGAATCCCACCGACGTCATGTTTTAAATTTTAAGAGGGCCGACTAAAAGTATGCATGTTCTAAGATATATATGTGTGTGTGTGTGTGTGCGCATATAAGGAAAAAAAATTATATATATGGGAGAGTATGTGTATGTATATGTATTTATGTATGTATATGTGTATGCGTATATATATGTGTATGTGTATGTATATATATATATATATATATATATATATATATAAGTGTGTGTATATATACATATATATTGGCAAGAAATTCAAAATTAACAAGAAAGAAATAAATCTTGGAATAATGCTATTTGAATTTTGAAAATAAATAGGGTTGTGCATAAATATATAACGATAAATTTAAATTAGAATTTAAAACATAAATTAAGAGCGAAAAATAATAATGTTGTGAATGCGCGCATTTATTTATGTGTGTGAACATACGTTAAAAAGATTGAAAATAATTAAATGGATTAGAAAGAAATTTGGCAAGAGAACAACGTTAATAAAAACATTTGTTGCGCAGCTATTAACAGACAAAAGTTTAGAAGTTATGCACGAATATTTGCGTGCAAGTTTGAATTTGAAATCTACAACATGTGTTATAAACGGAAAAAATAATATAGAGAAGAATATTAAGTAAGAAAAAGAACATTGTGCGTAACCTTAAACGAAAATTTAATAGGAACAAAATTAACATTCGTGATCCAGTGCTGGGCAAGGTGACGTGTAACAACCCGCCCAGAGTAGGCCTAAATTTCAACCTAGAAAACGCCCATCAAAACTTAGAGCCACTTTAAACGGGTTGTTGGTTCCTATAAGGAATTACATTTGCACAGAATAACAAAGCAATATAACGAGATGGAGTCTCACGCAGCGGAAGGGATAAAATATAATACTGAGAAAGTAGATGTACCCGTTAAATTAAAAACCAATAATGTCGCTTACAACCATTATTCAGACAGTTACATCAAGTACATCAATTAATATCCAAATACATAGCAATAATACTGCCAATACTAAATAGAACATAAATAGATAAGTTCCTCCAACATCAGGCTCCCACCACTTCAACTCTCAACATGAAGTCCAACCTACTGTCCTGTGAGTAAGTTAAAATAAGAAAGGTCAAAACATAAAATAGTGGTAAATGAAAACCACATATGTTTGAAGGGTAACTATTTTTATATTTGGCAGGATAGTTTTTTGTGATATATCTACGTGAACAAGCATACACACAAAAATCAATAAATCTAATTAATGAGGTGGACATTCATAAAGTCACATAAGACCTTCATTAACACTTTAGGGCGGATCCCCGATCACTTAATACTCAACGAGATGGACATTCTCGGTCACTTAAGGCCATACAACTATATTAAATTTAGGGTGGATTCCTACAATCACTTAAAACCCTATAGCGGACCCTAGCTACTTAAGACCCCATCCTATCACGTCAACGCTGTATATACACACACACACTCTCTCTCTCTCTCTCATTTGTAATATGAGAAGTATTATCTCGCCACTTAATACCGGTTTAGGGTAGACCCAGTTTGTCATTTAAGACCCCTCCGACGGACTTCCATGTTACTACTTAACTGATATTATGGTTGAACTCCTATGCCACTTAATACTTCTCGTAGACACGTGGTTATATTTGATGCAGCGTAGGGTACCTATCATGTCCTTGGATCATCCCTCACATAGCTCCTAGAGGAAGCAGACAACTTTCGGAGAACAACCCCACTCAAAATTATTGTTATATTTAATCCATTTTAGAGATGGAGGACCTAAAAACCAATTAGAACCTAATAAGGAAGTGTCCATGACTTAGGCCCAAACCAAAGAGTGAATCTTAGGAATAGGCCTGGTCCTAACCACTTAAGACCCAAATTAGGTAACTCACCCAGTTAAGAACTTCTGAAGGAAGGCATGCCTACTTACACACACACACATACACACACACACACACACATATATATATATATAATATACATATATATATATACACACACCATGCCTCTCACATTATGTGAAAACCCGTAACTTCCCCGTAAAGGAAAGCGTCGGATATTTCGAGAACAAGCCACAACAGAACACAAACAGAAGAACATTTCATTGTTATTACAACAATGCACCGGATTACAAGAATATACAGAGTATAAATGAATATTACACAGAAATATCAGAGATTTAAATTACATTTAAATACATAGCAGCGGAAAATAATACAATACACAACTAGAAGGAGATATACGGATACAAAGCTTTCCGGATATCGTTCCAGCTGTAAACCAGGATCCTGTGAATATAAATCTGCAAAACCAAAACTACTAGCTGCCCGTGTCAAAATAAGGGCACCCAGAGTTTAGGTTAAAACAATAAACTCCAGGTCAGTCATGTGACTGGTGTGAGAACTAAAACAGTTATTAATCTTTATTTTAAATCATTAGGTAAATCAAGGGACCACGCCGTAAAACACGGAACGGGTTTCCTCCCAAGAATACCAGTGCATAAAACAAACAGCGCAATGCTAAATAAAGAAAAATGAAGCTGTTATAAGACCCAGGTCCCATCACACAATGCAACGCAGCCGAGGATAGGGTTTTCCCTTATAACAGCCAAAGAATGCTTGATACGTTTAAAACAAATCGTTTGATACTATTATAAGTGCATAGGGTATAGAACAACTTCAAATCATAAGTATCAATCATAGGCGGCATGGGTACCATATATCATGTCGCCATACTAGTTCTACAATTAAAACCGCAAATGTCATATTGGAAATTGGGTTATCATTTATGGTATGAACCGAGGCTAGGGGCAAGATCCTCAACCGATTCGAGACAATCTAGCCTACCATGTCTCAGGAACAGCCGCAACTGCCCCCTGGATCGTCAGGGCCGGTCCACCGATGTGGATTATTATGCCTGAACACTACGTTTCCCCGCCCTTTGGGGCGCAAATGAGCCATCAAATGACTCCATCGGTTCGAGAACGACCGATCAATCCGAGGCGCCTCGCAACAACAACAACCACATAAGTCAAACTCGTCAGGGCGTGTAAAACCACTGACGCCACTTTTAGCTAGAAAGAAACGCAAGTCCTCCCTGAGGTCCGTCTCCCGTTTTTGGTTCATACCGGGTGTGAAACTCGCGAAGTAAACGTTACACAAAGCTACGCCACAAAGGCCGTGCTTTGATCATCACCACAAGACTTTGCTTTTCAACAGAAGCCTCGATCAATTGCCACTTAGGCATGCCACACAGGCAATTCACTCCATGCGTTTGATATCCATCAATATATAACCCCTGAGCTCGTACGTCTCAGAGAAGGGCGTTAAGCAAGAGAATAAATTCTCCGCCGCCAAACAGATATATATTTAATAGAGATCAATCACACGGACTAAAATCCAATGTCAGACACACAGTCCATTTACAAGTCCGTTCTGGGTCTGAACGAAACCGGAGGCACCTAGTACCCCGCATATCCATCGATCTCCAAGTACGTCTGGACGATCACTAACTGTTTCCATCTTCTTGGGTGTACAGCCCAATCAAGATCATCAGTAATCACCCAAACGACGTGAAGACTTCTGGTCTTCGACCACCGTCTTCATCTTCGACTTATCGTCGTATCAGTTATTCAGAATGGGATAAACCCGGTCTTTCCGAATAACTCGCGTATATTTTAAATAAGTGTTACACAAACACAACATACGCCTCATTCCAATTCATCAGTCACTAACCGTAAATTAATCAAGAGAATAATTCCCCAAATATTAACCCCGAAGGCCGAAACCAACATCAGATCAATATCCAGAAAACCATTCTGCTTAGCTAACCGACAGTTAGTTTCTGATTTCACATTCATAGGGAAAGGTTCCCATTAATTTTATCCAAGATAAATCATTAAAATTTATTCTCAAATCTTCTTTTGAATTTCGATTCAACTAGTCGGGATTAACGAAACTTACCGAAGTAATCATTTGTTTTAATTTCCCAATCCCAACCTATTCATCCCATGAAGTAAAACTGGTAATACTTCATATCTAACACCACGGTGTTATCGGTAAATTCAATTACCATTTCACGTTCAAATCTAATTAAAGATTTAACTATCGCCTGGAGCAAAACTGGTGATACTCCATTCTCGATTATTTCAATCTAATTAAAGATTCATTAAAACTCCACTTAGTTTTAATCGTTAACTGGGTTAAAGAATCCGTGTCATTTAAAACACGGTTCACGATAAACCCAAAGTCACATTCCATTAATTATCGGGTTAAAGAACGAGTGTTATTTAAAACACTGTTCACAATAAACCCAAAAATCAATATCAATTCAATTCCAATTAAATATTATTTAATTGGTACACTTCATTAAATCTAAATAAAAAGATTTAACCTTTTCTCAACTGGGTTCAAGAACAGTGTTAGTGAAGACACCATTCACGACAAACCCAAATCACTTTTGATATTCAATATAAGGCTCTGAATAGAAAATATATCGGCTTATATTCAATATCAAATTCTACGATTAACAAATGTCGTATTGGAAATAACGATATAAATATATATCTTTCAAATTTCCATAACAACATCCGTATAATCACGAATTCCAACATCGAAATATTCCGAAGACAATTTCGATTCAAATCCACTCCAATGCAATCATTGGAAATTCTGGTTATTTTTAAAACCCTTTTCAAATTCAATTTATTTATTTAAAAATAAATAGAATTATAATTCTAGTTCAAAATTGGTTTATTTCGATAAAAGTCTATTTTTATCTTTTCAAATATGGAGTTTTTCATCCCAATTCTTTCTAAATCATTTCTTATGATTTTACACAAATTATTACTATTTTTAATAATTTTATCAAGGCCCGTACAGTCGATTTCCATCAACGGCCATCGAACTGCACTTATAGCGACCTTTTTCAAATTTGATTTGGACATAATTCCAAATCCAACCGTTAGATTTTGAATTTGTAATATTCATTAGAAAGCTCTTTTCGATACGAACCCAACGGTTCCGGTTTTAGGAGAATCCGACGGTCGGATCTCCCGTAATGTCCGTTTGAAATAAATGGTCGAAATTTACGAACTGCCGCGGCGCGGCGCGTTCTATTCAGGCCATTATATTATATATATAATATATATAATATATATTTCGTCGATTTCTATTTAAAACGAATTATATAAATAGTTTTAAAATTCGTTTCAAAAGCAATTTCAACTTCCATTTCAATTCAAATCAAAATTGAATTCTTCTTTATAAATTCGTTTTAAAATTCATTTCTATTCAATTCAAATTTCAATTCAATTTGAATTCATTTCAATTCGCTTTCAATTCAATTTGAATTCGTTTTCAATTCATTTCGAAATCGTTTTCAACTCATTTCGAAATCGTTTTCAATTCAATTCATTTCGAAATCGTTTTATATTCAATTCATTTCGAAATCGTTTTCAATTCAATTCATTTCGAAATCGTTATATATTCAATTCATTTCGAAATCGTTATATATTCAATCCAATTCAAATTTCATTTCAAAATATGCGTTTTCGAAATCACTTTTTAATATTCGTTTTAAAATGAATAAAATCGATATAGATATCGTTCACGTCAAAATGGCGTCAATCTAACCAACACGGCTTCATAAATTTCTATTTTCAAATATTCTATTTCAAATATTTCTTTTTTCAAAATAGTTGTTATTATCAAAATATTTCGTTCAACACATGACCAATCTCAATGGATGAGTACTGTCAACACATGAACTTTTATTTTATATCGATAAAGGTGTAAATTTTATTACTAAAATATTTCGTTCAACACATGACCAATCTCAATGGATGAGTACTGTCAACACATGAACTTTTATTTTATATCGATAAAGGTGTAAATTTTATTACTAAAATATTTCGTTCAACACATGACCAATCTCAATGGATGAGTACTGTCAACACATGAACTTTTATTTTATATCGATAAAGGTGTAAATTTTATTACTAAAATATTTCGTTCAACACATGACCAATCTCAATGGATGAGTACTGTCAACACATGAACTTTTATTTTATATCGATAAAGGTGTAAATTTTATTACTAAAATATTTCGTTCAACACATGACCAATCTCAATGGATGAGTACTGTCAACACATGAACTTTTATTTTATAATATTCTTTATTTTTCAAATTGGAATGAGGCCCAATCAATTACCATATAATGTTAATTATATGGATTTTCATACATTACACACATATAATAGCATTGAAAAATAATCAACCATCAACCAAAGTGCACTACACTGTATGAGCATCAAATATAGATATCTAACGCTTATAACAGCCTGTCAATCAATCGATCGACATATTTAATCAATCAGGATGAGTGAACTTCAAATTTCATCCCAACACCCGTGTGGGGTTTCAAACAATCAAACGCATATTTTATTTGTGCAGTTGGGCGATGTGTAAAATTTATCGACCCAATCAATGTCCTTCAAATAGGTGTACATAAACAAACCGTCTGGTTTGTAAATGAATATTTATTTATTCACATTCACGTTAAAAATTATATTTTTAACGACAAAACATTTTATTCCAACATATGAATTTCTATTCAGTTCATTCTTTAAATAAAATGATATTTTTATTTTTCAAACTTATTTTAGAAAATTTCGGCGGCATAACGGCACGATACTAGAAACGGGACGAGGCCTAGCCTTATCCCCGGTCTAGTGAAGGCCCACGCCATTCACACATCAATCAAATCAATTTCATTTCACCACACAGTCAAATTCAAATCTAATCATCTAACTAATTTATGCAATCAAACAAACAAGTCCATGGTCTGTGGACGATTGTGTCGGGTGCTACTAAGCACCGTCTGCATCCTAGTATATATATATAACTAGAAAAATGAATTGAAAGGTGAGAAATTCTCACCGAAAGCTATCCAAACATCTTGACTCTTTTTTAATAGAAATCATCGCCATTCTCGTCCGTTGTCATCTTCGTTGCCCGTATTCTCTACATATGTAAAAATCGAATTTTTACTTTGCTATTCAATATATAAAAATCGAATTTTTACTTCGCTACATAAGAAGATTTCGACTTTTCAAAAATATAGATTTGCCTTTCTATAATATAAAAAGTATATTTTTTTTCGAAGTAAAAATCATATTTTTATATCACCTATATAGTAAAGACTATATTTTTAATACTTTAAAAATATAAAAATCATATTTTAAAACACTTCAAGTTTATATTTTCTAAGCCATGCAAATTTTATTCTTTTCAAAGACAAGGATTTTTATTTTATAAGTAATGCAAATTTTACTTTTCGAAAACAAAGATTTTCATTTCATTTCAAACATTCTATATAAAAATCCATATTTTATATTAACACAATACTTATCTAAGAATTTCAGATTTTAAAATTATAATATATATAAAATTTTAGATTT
The DNA here is from genome assembly GCA_030737875.1 of Allium sativum. Taxonomy (NCBI): domain Eukaryota; kingdom Viridiplantae; phylum Streptophyta; class Magnoliopsida; order Asparagales; family Amaryllidaceae; genus Allium; species Allium sativum. The sequence goes on along the minus strand of CM060919.1, from coordinate 653,469,264 downwards.
TTATAAACTATAGGCTACCTAAAATAAAAAAAGAAGAAAAAGTTAAAACCTTTCTCTGTCGTTTTTCTTGCCTGGACCGTAACCAGACCCATACTCGAAAACTAGGGCTCCCCACCGTCATCGCCTGGAGCTGCCTGGACTGGATCTGAGGGGCCCACGTTATAGAGCTTCGAAAACCCCACCTGCGCCTACCCATCTCCTCCAACTCGACGCTGGCAGGAGGAAGAAACCTGGGCGCGAGCGACGCGACTTTGAGGCGAGACCCAGAGCTCCACACTTCACGATTTTTCACCAGACGGGTCTTGATTTGAAGATTAAAGAGAGTAATTTGATTTGTCTTAGGATTGTCGAATTTCATTGAACAAATTGCAAGAAATCGAAAGGGGAATGTTCGAGCGTTTTTTTTTTCCGCCCTCGAGATAGAGCTGACGGCGGTTTTGAATTGGAAATAGAAATTAGGTTTTAAGAATTCTGATTGGCCCATTAAATATATATTTATATTTTAATATTTTCAATCCTTTTAATTTGTGAATTACCTGATTAACATCATGAACTCCAAACAAATTCCAACGACCGTCGCCCCTAGCTAATTACCCCCATTCCGAACACAATGGGATATGTATCGTAGGCTGATTTGACTATTTCGATCAGTTTCCGTTGAATTTAAAGTATAATTCTTTATATATTCAATTTAAACGCACATTTCTATTTACCGGGGCCACATACGAACTCTATAAATTCCATAAAAATATTTTCTAGCTTCCTATTGACGATACGGTCCTAACAAAACTAGTTTCGTCGAATTCTGAGACCGTTTGAAAAATGGTCCTTTTCCAGTCGATTAAAATCAACTGAAACTGGTCAAACGCGTTTTCCTTTGCCACGCTCACATATTGATTCGAAAAATTATGAAATTTGAAACCTAGCAATAACTTTACATCCCGGACCCAACAAAACAGGTTTCGTCGAAATCCGAGGTCGTTTGCAAAATGTCCATTTTTAAGGGCCTGAATTCCATAGCGACTATTCAGAATTTTCAACTGGACATCTCTTTTGATCCCCGCTATGAAAATTTGATTATTCGGATTCGTTGGAAAGATATTATCAATTAGATCCCATTATTTTTGGTTTCACTAAAATCCGGATTGTTTTGCACCCGGTACATTCAATTGAAGTTTGAAATCGAATTATCGAACTACCGCGCCATTTTCAATTCTATTTATAAATATATATAAATATTTATATTCTAACGACGACGTATATAAATATATACGTCGAATTCTATTCAAAAATAAGTTTCCCGTCGATATTATTTAAAATAATTCATTTTAAATAATCAAAATTCGCTAAAATCGCCGAAATAAAAATTTTAAACTGGCCCAGATTTTCGGGTTGTTACAATCTCCCCCACTTAAAACTTTTCGTCCCCGAAAAGGAACAAAGTCGAAGGTGGTTTGATTAATCAACTCTACGTTCGGTCTGGCTTCCATTCTCCAACTTTTCAGTTTCTGAGAATTTTCAAAAATTTCAAAAATTTGGCTAACACCCTAAATTTTCGAAAAATTTCGCCATAACCTCCCTTGCACCGGGAGCATCGGGGAATTTCAAATAGCTTCCCCGGTCCTTCAGATCTCAAAAAGAAAAAGAAAAAGCCAAGTGGCTAGCCAATAGGCTCATAAAATCATCATCACCCAAACAAAACAGTAAATTATGTAGTAAACATGTACCTATTTGTCGGGCAAACAAATTTTATTCTCTGCTCTAGCCTCCTTGCTATGACCTGTTCAATGTAAGTACAAGTATATGCAAGCAAACGCAACCAATTTTCAATACAATTCAATATTTGGTTCAATTAGGCTAAATGGTTCAAAATTATCAACCAAATAAACAAACAACACAACCATCAATCAATTAGTTGATTAGCTTTTCAAATGCTTAACTTTGATATATAGTCAAAAATCAGATTTTTGATGCCAAATCACAACAATAAGCCCTATCTAATTTTGGTTCTCACACCAGTCAATAGGAAATATATAGAAATCTCACTTTTGTCACTCGAACATAAATGTTGATGATGCGATCGCTATCATCAATATCATCTTCGGGCGACTAGAGTGTGATGCTATATCTATCCAATATATTAAAACTTCGAATACACGCGGATCAGACGTATACGCAAAATCTATATATACTGGATTGTCCACATCAATATAAATAAATAACCAAATACGAATAATTGATTTAAATTTTCAAAACAAAACTTGTTTTCACTTTTATTTTAAAAATTTACTCTTCACACTCGTTCTAGGATACTACTGATCCTATCTCTAACGAGTCATTCTAATTGGATATTACTAATCCAATATCTGATGAATTCTTTCGTATGGTTCTAATGTGCCTTGTTCTCTGCTTTGTAAACCAAAGCTCTGATACCAACTGTGAAAACCCGTAACTTCCCCGTAAAGGAAAGCGTCGGATATTTCGAGAACAAGCCACAACAGAACACAAACAGAAGAACATTTCATTGTTATTACAACAATGCACCGGATTACAAGAATATACAGAGTATAAATGAATATTACACAGAAATATCAGAGATTTAAATTACATTTAAATACATAGCAGCGGAAAATAATACAATACACAACTAGAAGGAGATATACGAATACAAAGCTTTCCGGATATCGTTCCAGCTGTAAACCAGGATCCAGTGAATATAAATCTGCAAAACCAAAACTACTAGCTGCCCGTGTCAAAATAAGGGCACCCAGAGTTTAGGTTAAAACAATAAACTCCAGGTCAGTCATGTGACTGGTGTGAGAACTAAAACAGTTATTAATCTTTATTTTAAATCATTAGGTAAATCAAGGGACCACGCCGTAAAACACGGAACGGGTTTCCTCCCAAGAATACCAGTGCATAAAACAAACAGCGCAATGCTAAATAAAGAAAAATGAAGCTGTTATAAGACCCAGGTCCCATCACACAATGCAACGCAGCCGAGGACAGGGTTTTCCCTTATAACAGCCAAAGAATGCTTGATACGTTTAAAACAAATCGTTTGATACTATTATAAGTGCATAGGGTATAGAACAACTTCAAATCATAAGTATCAATCATAGGCGGCATGGGTACCATATATCATGTCGCCATACTAGTTCTACAATTAAAACCGCAAATGTCGTATTGGAAATTGGGTTATCATTTATGGTATGAACCGAGGCTAAGGGCAAGATCCTCAACCGATTCGAGACAATCTAGCCTACCATGTCTCAGGAACAGCCGCAACTGCCCCCTGGATCGTCAGGGCCGGTCCACCGATGTGGATTATTATGCCTGAACACTACGTTTCCCCGCCCTTTGGGGCGCAAATGAGCCATCAAATGACTCCATCGGTTCGAGAACGACCGATCAATCCGAGGCGCCTCGCAACAACAACAACCACATAAGTCAAACTCGTCAGGGCGTGTAAAACCACTGACGCCACTTTTAGCTAGAAAGAAACGCAAGTCCTCCCTGAGGTCCGTCTCCCGTTTTTGGTTCATACCGGGTGTGAAACTCGCGAAGTAAACGTTACACAAAGCTACGCCACAAAGGCCGTGCTTTGATCATCACCACAAGACTTTGCTTTTCAACAGAAGCCTCGATCAATTGCCACTTAGGCATGCCACACAGGCAATTCACTCCATGCGTTTGATATCCATCAATATATAACCCCTGAGCTCGTACGTCTCAGAGAAGGGCGTTAAGCAAGAGAATAAATTCTCCGCCGCCAAACAGATATATATTTAATAGAGATCAATCACACGGACTAAAATCCAATGTCAGACACACAGTCCATTTACAAGTCCGTTCTGGGTCTGAACGAAACCGGAGGCACCTAGTACCCCGCATATCCATCGATCTCCAAGTACGTCTGGACGATCACTAACTGTTTCCATCTTCTTGGGTGTACAGCCCAATCAAGATCATCAGTAATCACCCAAACGACGTGAAGACTTCTGGTCTTCGACCACCGTCTTCATCTTCGACTTATCGTCGTATCAGTTATTCAGAATGGGATAAACCCGGTCTTTCCGAATAACTCGCGTATATTTTAAATAAGTGTTACACAAACACAACATACGCCTCATTCCAATTCATCAGTCACTAACCGTAAATTAATCAAGAGAATAATTCCCCAAATATTAACCCCGAAGGCCGAAACCAACATCAGATCAATATCCAGAAAACCATTCTGCTTAGCTAACCGACAGTTAGTTTCTGATTTCACATTCATAGGGAAAGGTTCCCATTAATTTTATCCAAGATAAATCATTAAAATTTATTCTCAAATCTTCTTTTGAATTTCGATTCAACTAGTCGGGATTAACGAAACTTACCGAAGTAATCATTTGTTTTAATTTCCCAATCCCAACCTATTCATCCCATGAAGTAAAACTGGTAATACTTCATATCTAACACCACGGTGTTATCGGTAAGTTCAATTACCATTTCACGTTCAAATCTAATTAAAGATTTAACTATCGCCTGGAGCAAAACTGGTGATACTCCATTCTCGATTATTTCAATCTAATTAAAGATTCATTAAAACTCCACTTAGTTTTAATCGTTAACTGGGTTAAAGAATCCGTGTCATTTAAAACACGGTTCACGATAAACCCAAAGTCACATTCCATTAATTATCGGGTTAAAGAACGAGTGTTATTTAAAACACTGTTCACGATAAACCCAAAAATCAATATCAATTCAATTCCAATTAAATATTATTTAATTGGTACACTTCATTAAATCTAAATAAAAAGATTTAATCTTTTCTCAACTGGGTTCAAGAACAGTGTTAGTGAAGACACCATTCACGACAAACCCAAATCACTTTTGATATTCAATATAAGGCTCTGAATAGAAAATATATCGGCTTATATTCAATATCAAATTCTACGATTAACAAATGTCGTATTGGAAATAACGATATAAATATATATCTTTCAAATTTCCATAACAACATCCGTATAATCACGAATTCCAACATCGAAATATTCCGAAGACAATTTCGATTCAAATCCACTCCAATGCAATCATTGGAAATTCTGGTTATTTTTAAAACCCTTTTCAAATTCAATTTATTTATTTAAAAATAAATAGAATTATAATTCTAGTTCAAAATTGGTTTATTTCGATAAAAGTCTATTTTTATCTTTTCAAATATGGAGTTTTTCGTCCCAATTCTTTCTAAATCATTTCTTATGATTTTACACAAATTATTACTATTTTTAATAATTTTATCAAGGCCCGTACAGTCGATTTCCATCAACGGCCATCGAACTGCACTTATAGCGACCTTTTTCAAATTTGATTTGGACATAATTCCAAATCCAACCGTTAGATTTTGAATTTCTAATATTCATTAGAAAGCTCTTTTCGATACAAACCCAACGGTTCCGGTTTTAGGAGAATCCGACGGTCGGATCTCCCGTAATGTCCGTTTGAAATAAATGGTCGAAATTTACGAACTGCCGCGGCGCGTTCTATTCAGGCCATTATATTATATATATATAATATATATAATATATATTATATAATATATATAATATATATTTCGTCGATTTCTATTTAAAACGAATTATATAAATAGTTTTAAAATTCGTTTCAAAAGCAATTTCAACTTCCATTTCAATTCAAATCAAAATTGAATTATTCTTTATAAATTCGTTTTAAAATTCATTTCTATTCAATTCAAATTTCAATTCAATTTGAATTCATTTCAATTCGCTTTCAATTCAATTTGAATTCGTTTTCAATTCATTTCGAAATCGTTTTCAACTCATTTCGAAATCGTTTTCAATTCAATTCATTTCGAAATCGTTTTATATTCAATTCATTTCGAAATCGTTTTCAATTCAATTCATTTCGAAATCGTTATATATTCAATTCATTTCGAAATCGTTATATATTCAATCCAATTCAAATTTCATTTCAAAATATGCGTTTTCGAAATCACTTTTTAATACTCGTTTTAAAATGAATAAAATCGATATAGATATCGTTCACGTCAAAATGGCGTCAATCTAACCAACACGGCTTCATAAATTTCTATTTTCAAATATTCTATTTCAAATATTTCTTTTTTCAAAATAGTTGTTATTATCAAAATATTTCGTTCAACACATGACCAATCTCAATGGATGAGTACTGTCAACACATGAACTTTTATTTTATGTCGATAAAGGTGTAAATTTTATTACTAAAATATTTCGTTCAACACATGACCAATCTCAATGGATGAGTACTGTCAACACATGAACTTTTATTTTATATCGATAAAGGTGTAAATTTTATTACTTAAATATTTCGTTCAACACATGACCAATCTCAATGGATGAGTACTGTCAACACATGAACTTTTATTTTATATCGATAAAGGTGTAAATTTTATTACTAAAATATTTCGTTCAACACATGACCAATCTCAATGGATGAGTACTGTCAACACATGAACTTTTATTTTATATCGATAAAGGTGTAAATTTTATTACTAAAATATTTCGTTCAACACATGACCAATCTCAATGGATGAGTACTGTCAACACATGAACTTTTATTTTATAATATTCTTTATTTTTCAAATTGGAATGAGGCCCAATCAATTACCATATAATGTTAATTATATGGATTTTCATACATTACACACATATAATAGCATTGAAAAATAATCAACCATCAACCAAAGTGCACTACACTGTATAAGCATCAAATATTGATATCTAACGCTTATAACAGCCTGTCAATCAATCGATCGACATATTTAATCAATCAGGATGAGTGAACTTCAAATTTCATCCCAACACCCGTGTGGGGTTTCAAACAATCAAACGCATATTTTATTTGTGCAGTTGGGCGATGTGTAAAATTTATCGACCCAATCAATGTCCTTCAAATAGGTGTACATAAACAAACCGTCTGGTTTGTAAATGAATATTTATTTATTCACATTCACGTTAAAAATTATATTTTTAACGACAAAACATTTTATTCCAACATATGAATTTCTATTCAGTTCATTCTTTAAATAAAATGATATTTTTATTTTTCTAACTTATTTTAGAAAATTTCGGCGGCATAACGGCACGATACTAGAAACGGGACGAGGCCTAGCCTTATCCCCGGTCTAGTGAAGGCCCACGCCATTCACACATCAATCAAATCAATTTCATTTCACCACACAGTCAAATTCAAATCTAATCATCTAACTAATTTATGCAATCAAACAAACAAGTCCATGGTTTGTGGACGATTGTGTCGGGTGCTACTAAGCACCGTCTGCATCCTAGTATATATATATAACTAGAAAAATGAATTGAAAGGTGAGAAATTCTCACCGAAAGCTATCCAAACATCTTGACTCTTTTTTAATAGAAATCATCGCCATTCTCGCACGTTGTCATCTTCGTTGCCCGTATTCTCTACATATGTAAAAATCGAATTTTTACTTTGCTATTCAATATATAAAAATCGAATTTTTACTTCGCTATATAAGAAGATTTCGACTTTTCAAAAATATAGATTTGCCTTTCTATAATATAAAAAGTATATTTTTTTTCGAAGTAAAAATCATATTTTTATATCACCTATATAGTAAAGACTATATTTTTAATACTTTAAAAATATAAAAATCATATTTTAAAACACTTCAAGTTTATATTTTCTAAGCCATGCAAATTTTATTCTTTTCAAAGACAAGGATTTTTATTTTATAAGTAATGCAAATTTTACTTTTCGAAAACAAAGATTTTCATTTCATTTCAAACATTCTATATAAAAATCCATACTTTATATTAACACAATACTTATCTAAGAATTTCAGATTTTAAAATTATAATATATATAAAATTTTAGATTTTTATAAACTATAGGCTACCTAAAATAAAAAAAGAAGAAAAAGTTAAAACCTTTCTCTGTCGTTTTTCTTGCCTGGACCGTAACCAGACCCATACTCGAAAACTAGGGCTCCCCACCGTCGTCGCCTGGAGCTGCCTGGACTGGATCTGAGGGGCCCACGTTATAGAGCTTCGAAAACCCCACCTGCGCCTACCCATCTCCTCCAACTCGACGCTGGCAGGAGGAAGAAACCTGGGCGCGAGCGACGCGACTTTGAGGCGAGACCCAGAGCTCCACACTTCACGATTTTTCACCAGACGGGTCTTGATTTGAAGATTAAAGAGAGTAATTTGATTTGTCTTAGGATTGTCGAATTTCATTGAACAAATTGCAAGAAATCGAAAGGGGAATGTTCGAGCGTTTTTTTTTTCCGCCCTCGAGATAGAGCTGACGGCGGTTTTGAATTGGAAATAGAAATTAGGTTTTAAGAATTCTGATTGGCCCATTAAATATATTTTAATATTTTCAATCCTTTTAATTTGTGAATTACCTGATTAACATCATGAACTCCAAACAAATTCCAACGACCGTCGCCCCTAGCTAATTACCCCCATTCCGAACACAATGGGATATGTATCGTAGGCTGATTTGACTATTTCGATCAGTTTCCGTTGAATTTAAAGTATAATTCTTTATATATTCAATTTAAACGCACATTTCTATTTACCGGGGCCACATACGAACTCTATAAATTCCATAAAAATATTTTCTAGCTTCCTATTGACGATACGGTCCTAACAAAACTAGTTTCGTCGAATTCTGAGACCATTTGACAAATGGTCCTTTTCCAGTCGATTAAAATCAACTGAAACTGGTCAAACGCGTTTTCCTTTGCCACGCTCACATATTGATTCGAAAAATTATGAAATTTGAAACCTAGCAATAACTTTACATCCCGGACCCAACAAAACTGGTTTCGTCGAAATCCGAGGTCGTTTGCAAAATGTCCATTTTTAAGGGCCTGAATTCCTTAGCGACTATTCAGAATTTTCAAGTGGACATCTCTTTTGATCCCCGCTATGAAAATTTGATTATTCGGATTCGTTGGAAAGATATTATCAATTAGATCCCATTATTTTTGGTTTCACTAAAATCCGGATTGTTTTGCACCCGGTACATTCAATTGAAGTTTGAAATCGAATTATCGAACTACCGCGCCATTTTCAATTCTATTTATAAATATATATAAATATTTATATTCTAACGACGACGTATATAAATATATATGTCGAATTCTATTCAAAAATAAGTTTCCCGTCGATATTATTTAAAATAATTCATTTTAAATAATCAAAATTCGCTAAAATCGCCGAAATAAAAATTTTAAACTGGCCCAGATTTTCGGGTTGTTACACATTAAACCATCTACTTGTAGATGGTAGATTTGTCGAACGGTTCTGAGCATACTTTTACTATATGTGAGCTTAAACTCGTTCCTTAGTGTAATAATTATAATGGCCCATGACACTAGACCTCTCACATTAACCTAGTTTACTTGTAGATGCTTAATATGCCGATCGATTCCGAGCAGGCTTCTACTGAAAGTAATGGTCAACCTCGTGTTTTTGTGTCATTAATTACTATTTATAAAGCCATTAATGAACACACATACAAACAGTTCCTAAGCAGACATTTGAAATTCAAATTACTGCTTTCCTAAATTAATCATACTTACTACGCACTTATTATACGTTGATTATGTTAGGGAACGTGGAATGCGGATCTTAAGGCAAGACTAACACTAGAGGGGATGAATAATGTTTTCAAAGAATTTATGAAAATCTAAAACTCATATGATATATTACAAGAATAACACACAACAGAGATGATCACAGACACAAAATCAAACACAAACATAGAAACAAATAAATATAAAATGCAGAAAAGGAAAAAACACACTGGATTTTATACTGGTTTGGATTACTCCTACGTACAGTCCCATGCAACGCTGGATTGCACAGAGTTTTATTAATATAACTATCCAAGTACAATCCCCTTGATTTCACGGCTACAAGGTTAACACCGCTCCAAACACTCTTGATTTCATGGCTATAAGATTACCACCGCTCCTTTTCCTTGATTTCAGGTCTACAAAGAACACACCCTTTCCAGAACACTTCCAAAATGACTAAAAAAGCCCTATAACTCTTCAATAGCACTTCAATCTAGAGAGTAATGAGTAGAGAGTGAGAAAAGAAAAGTTTTATAGTTTTATATAATTAGAGTACAAATTGGCAAGTAGAAGTGTAGAAACAATAAAATATGAAATATTAATGGTGGGATGAAGGGGGTAAAGATGGAGAAGAAGAATAATAAAATTTTGGAATTAAACCCTATTTATAAGATTTGAAAGGTTGCAATGCTTCTGGAACGTTTACAAATGGTGAAAAGACACTTCCTTCGAAAATTAAATTTCTGACAGTTGTATGTCGACATAGACATATATGTATATCGACAAAAGCATGTACAAAATATTTTTAAACCTATTTTCAAGTTCTTAATTGTATATATTATTCTGGGAATTCTTGAATTAAAACTTAGTGATATAAATGAATATTTTAAAGTATAAAATCATATGAAAACATAATTATATATTATATAAATATATTTATAAATTTATAAAATTTAAAACTATATAACATAAAACTATAAAAGCATATAAGTATAAAATTATATAAACTTAAATTTAAAACTTAAATTTGATATCATAAGTAAAATAGAAAAACAATTTATTGAAATTAAATTTTGAATTTTGAAAATCATAATTTGAAATTTGAAAATCAAATTTTTGAAAAAAATGAAGTTGAATCTGAACCTGGAGTGCTACTCAGAGTCTTACATATAAACTAGACTCTATTACTTTATTTTCTTGAACTCTTGATAACTTGATTACTCATGAGTCTTGAATGTCTTCTGAATTCTGAATCTCTTGAATCCCTAAAACTGTATAGTCTTCAGTATTTAAGTCTTGCATACAAATCCTGCATATATGTGTATATATCTATTCTAGATAGAGATGTTAGTGTATATTTTATAATCAATGATAATTGAAATAAGATGGTTGTCATCAAAACTCCATTCTCCAACAATCTTCCCCTTTTTGATGATGGCAACCTTGATTGATAAAATATTCATACCTGTTGATTTTGATCCTTCTTATACTCCCCCGATCATCTTGAATTCTACATCTCCCATAAACTAATCCCTACCTTATAATTTCTTGTAACATCCCATATTTTTAACGGTTGAATAGTTAATTTATTTATTTATTAAATATCGATTTGGCGATATCGATAACTTGAATTAAATAATATTTATATCTAATTAATATAAATAATAGAATAATATAATTAAATTTCCAAAATAGTCGGAAATAGCTGAATAGGCAATATTGTGCAATTTGAATAATACATGATATTAAAGTAAGTTATATTCGAGTTATAATAACGAATATATTATTTAAACAACAATTGAACGTATTAATTTATAATATAATTATAAACGAGCTCGTAATTTCGTGGTAGTTCGTAATTGAGCGTTTAGAACTTCAATTGAGTGTATAGAATTTGTTATGAATTGGATTTCTATGAAACAAGAAACGTTCGGATTTGGTGAACTATATTTTTCTAGTGGAAGTGAAAATTCGAGATTTTGTCGTATAGATTGTAAGTTATGTCCAAATTAAATTTTCAAATAATCGCTATGAAACCGTTTATAAACCATAACGATATATTTAATGTTAATTAAATGTTGGTTTCAAATTTAGACAAGAACTTTGAGACGTAGATATAATTTAATTTTTAGAATTTTACTGTAATTTTTAATTTGGAAAATACGAAATTTTTATTTGAAGTATTTTACACCCTATGTCAGCATTTTGGAATTTCACAAAGTAAGCCAAGTTGTCTATATTATTATATTTTTGGAATCGTGGCACATTTCTCGTCATAGCTGTATTTTTCTACTTTAGTCGTCTGTAACTCGTGTCTGTAGGAAGTGGTGTGCAACAGGGTACGTTCAACTTTATATACGTAAAACCAAAGTGAGACATATACAGTACCATTTATGGCTCTACACCTCTCTCATTTTAAAGGAAATGTGATCGGCCTGTTATATCAAAGTGATCTAATGTATGCAAGACTAAAGTTATCAATATTCATGGGTACGAATTGATTTTTTTATGTACTATCCCTTTTTTGTAATTAAAAACACGCATTGGCACATTCAAACCTAGATACAATTCTCGAATTAATTCATAGTAAAAATCAAATTGATCACGCAGCTTTTCCTTTAAGATAGCATACTGTCACATGATACAAGCGAATCACATGCTGAAGTAAAGTCGCTGCCACACTGTAAAATGCACATGCCTGGTTTTACTTATTGGTTAAGTATGCCTTATATTCAACTACTACAGCTGCTACATGCGAAACGTCTTGCTATCTTGATGTGAATACTCAACTACTAGCCTAAGCCAAAGGACACATGCATACAGTTTTAAAATAGCCATACAGGGACTTTTCCCACTCTTTCAGACATGCATTAGCCTATATATATTATATATGAGACGACCCGAGCTTCCCCGTGAAGGAAAGCCCGGATTGCTTTGAGGATAAGACGAATCAGAACACAAACAGAAGAACATTTCATTGCTTATTACAACAATTTACATCAGAGTATAAGAATATAATAGAGTATGGATAAATAATACACATTTAATATACATCAGAGATTTAAATTACATTTAAATACATAACATCGGAAAAATAATATAAAACACAACTGAAAGAGATAAACCGATACGGAGCTTTCTGAATATCATTCCAGCAGTAAACCAGGATCATGTGAATATAAATCTGCAAAACCAAAAGACCTAGTTGCCCGTGTGGAAAATAGGGGCACCCAGAGTTTAGGTTAAAAAAATAAACCCTGAGTCAGTCATGTGACTGGTGTGAGAACTAAAAAAGTTATTTAAAACTTTACTTTAAAATAAAGTAAATCAAGGGACGACGCTGTATAACACGAAACGGGTTTCCTCCCAAGAATACCAGTGCATATAACAAAACAGCGCAATGCTTTTTGGAAAAATGAAGCTATTATAAGACCCAGGTCCCATCACACAATGCAAGGCAAGCCGGAGGATAGGGTTTTCCCTTATAATAGCCAAACATGTTTGGTACGTTTAAAACAAATAATTTGATACTATTATAAGTGCATAGTGTATAAAACAACTTCAAATATAAACGTATCAATCCTAGACGACATGGGTACCATATATCATGTCGCCAATACTAGGCTCTACAATCAACCGAAATGTCATGTATTGGAAGTTAGATTTCTATCTGTGAACCAAGGCAAGGAATCGTCCTTACCGCTTCGAGACTCTCTAGCCCAAGCCTCAGGCAAGTACTCTGTCAAGCCTTTGGATCGTCAGGGCCGATCCACACGGAGTGGATTAAAATGCCTGAACACTGCGTTTCCCCGCCCTATGGGGAGTAAATCTGGTCTGTATAAAGACCATCCATCGGCTCCGCAGAGACCGAAATAACCGAGGCGACTCGCTATCCATCATCCACATAAGTAAAATGTCAGGGCTTGCAAAACGCTGACACCACTCCTAGCTAGAAGGAAACGCATGTCCTCCCTGATGTCCTCTCTCGTTTCTGGTTCACACTACGGCGTGAGGCTCGCGAATTAACGCTACAAAAAGCTATGCTATATTAAAGCCATGCTTTGATCATCAACCACAAGACTCTGCTTTTCAACAGAAGCCCAGATCTTTTGTATCTCAGCATGCCACACCGGCAATTCACGCTATGCAACCGATGTCTATCATTCACACAGAATGAAATCCGATGTCAGACACACATCCATTTACAAGTTTGTTCTGGGACTAAACGAAAACGGAGACACCTTATTCCTCGTCCCGTATGTCCAATACAGGAGAGAGGTCCACGCATATCCGGTCGATCTCCAAGTACGTCTGGACGATCACCACTTATTACCACGTCTTCGGTATACAGCTCAATCAAGGCATCAGCAATCATCCAAACAATGTGAAGACCTCCGGTCTTCAACCACCGTCTTCCTCTTCGACTAATCATCGTATCAGTCATTCAGAATGGGATAAACCTGGTTTTTCCGAATAACTCGCGTATATAATAAACAAGTGCTATAAAAACACAACATACGCCTCATTCCTATCCAGAATATTCCTTTATTCAAACATTCTTATACTTTAGGAAAGGTTCCCACTAATTTTATCAAAGATAAATTCTTTAAATTTATTCTTTAGTCTTCCTTTGAATATCAATCCATACCAAATTATGGTTTATCCAAACTAGTCGGGATTAGCGAACCTTACCGAAGTAATCATTTGTTTTAATTTCCCAATCTCATCCTTTCATCCCATGAAGTGAAACTGGTAATACTTCATATCTAACACAACGACGTTATCGGTAAATTCAATTATCATTTCACGTTCAAATCAAATTAAAGATTTAACTATGCCTAGAGTAAAACTGGTGGTACTCCATTCTCGATCATTTCTCGGATTTGATAATTTTAGTTATCAAATTCACCCTTCAATCTATTTAAAGATTCATTAAAACTCTGATTCAGTTTTAATTTTCAAAAATCATTACTTAATGATTATTCAAAGTTAAGAAATAAATCTTATCTTTAACTGGGTTAAATAAGTAATGTCATTTAAAACATAGCTCACGACGAACCCAAAATCTCATTCCATTAACAATGGAATCTTCATGGAAAACATATCAATATATATAATCAATATGAATTTCCATATCCAACCGATAATATAAATGGAATAACGGCAAAGCTTTTTAAATTCCATATATATTAACAGTCTTCCTCTACAGAAGCTCACTTCGATTATTACCAAATCGAATTCCATTCAATTCCAATTTAATATGTTAAATTGGAAAACTTTACTTTGGAAAATCTCCTTTAAATCTTAACAAAAGATTTATAAATTCCAAATCCCATTTCACTATAAATCGGGTTAAAGAACGAATGTCGCTAAAAAAACACAGTTCACGATAAACTCAATTCACATTCCATTTTATTCCAATTATTAAATATAATTGGAAACTCTAATAATCTTAATTAAAAGATTTATTCTCTTCACATGGGGTTCAAGAACAGTGTTACTGAAAACACCATTCACGACAAACCCCAAAATCCCATTTGATATTAAATACAAGACTCTAAATGGACAATATATCAGCTTATATTCAATATCAAATTCTGAACTCAACAAACATCGTATTGGAATAACGATATATATATCTCCCAAATTCCTTCACAATGTCTGTATAATCACGGAATCCAATATCGAAATATTGCGAAGATAATTTCGATTCAAATCCATTCCAATTCAAATCCATTCCAATTCATATATTGGAAATTCTGGTTATTTTAAAACCATTTCAAATCTAATTTATCTATTTAAAAATAATTGGATCATAATTCTAGTTGTTAACCAGTTCATTTCGATAAAAATCTATTTTTATCTTTTCAAATATGGAATTTTTCATCCCAATTATTTCCAAATCATTTCTTATGATTTTACACTAATTATTAATATTTTTAATAATTTTATCAAGGCCCATACAGTCGATTTCCATAAACGGCCATCCAACTGCACTTACAACGACCTTTTCCAAATTTGATTTAGACATAATTCCAAATCCAGCCGTTAGATTTCAAATCTCTAAGATTCATTAGAAATATCTTTTCGATACGAACCCAATGGTTCTGGTTTTAGGAGAATCCGACGGTCGGATCTCCCGTAATGCCCATTCGAAGTCAATGGTCGAAAGTCGCGAAATACCGCTGCGCGGCGCGTTCTATTCAGGCCATTATATTATATATATATAATATATATATTTCGTCGATTTCCATTTAAAACATATTTTATAAATCGTTTTAAATTCGTTTTCAAAACGATTTTAACTTCATATTCGGTTTCAAATCAAAATTGAATATTCCATATAATTAATATATAAATGATACTATTTTCAAACTTCAGATTTTGAAATCACTTCCTTTTCGATATTCATTATAAAAATGAATAAAATTGAAAATATCGTTCACGTCAAAACGGCGTTAATCTAATCAACACGGCTTTATATATTTAAATATATTCGTGTCCATCCCAAATCGGACATCAAAATCAGATTTTGATCTTTTACTGAATATTATTTTAAAATAATCGTTATTTTAAAATATTCATTCTTTCTAAACTGGAATCAGACACAGTCTGATTATATGGATTTCATACAATACATGTATACAACAACAACGATAAACAAACAACCATCATCCAGAGTGTATTCTACACTGTATAAGCATTAAATATAAATATTTAACGCTTACAACAGCCTTGCAACCAATCGATCGACATACAACTAAACAATTAGGATTAGTGTACGTCAAATATCATCTCAACACCCGTGTGGGATTTCAATCAACAAACACACATATTTTATTTGTGCAGTTGGGCGATGTGTAAAATATATCGTCCCAACCCATATCAGTATAATGGGTGTTCATAAGAAAATCGTCTGATTTGTAAATGAATATTTATTTTATTCATATCGACGTTAAAAATTATATTTTTAACGATAAACTATTTATCCAATTCATTTACACAATAAAAATAATATTTTTATTGTTCTAACATATTTTAGAAAATTTTGGTGGCATAACGACACGATATCAAAATCGGGTAATGTTTAGCATTACCCCTCTCCTGATATTGGCTCACGCCATACACACATAACAATTCTAATCAATTCATTTCACCAAACAACCAAATAATATAATCAACCAAACCAAACAATCAAACAAGTCGTCCATGGTCTGTGGACGATGGGGAACAGTTCATATATGCAGTTAAAAAATAAATAACTGTATAAGAAAATTACAGTGAAGAGTTCACACCTTTGGGTTCCACTCCGCCGTGCTTTGTTTCTGAACGGTTTGGGTTTCGTTTTGATTTCAGTCGATACCATCGCTATCTTTTCCCGCTCTTCATAGTAAAAATCACATTTTTAATATTATGTTTGTATTAAAAGAAATCACGTTTTCATATCGCTGCTTCTTATGTAAAAATCATATTTTTCAACGATGTTTATATAAAAATTATATTTTTACAACGCTACTTCCCATATAAAAATTATATATATATATAAAAGATCACATCTTTATTTAACCATTCAAACAATAAAAATCGTATTTTTACTTCGCCAACTTCATAATAAAAATCAAATATATAAACTAATAAAAACGCATCTTTATTCATATGAATACACTACAAAAATCCCATCTTTATTCATATGAATTCACTACAAAAATCCCATTTTTATTTTGTTTATATATAAATAAAAATTCACATCTTTTTCTTGTCATGCCATAAGGTAAAATAAATAAAAAACTAATTTTTATCCTCTTAAAGCTAATTACATTAAATAAACTAACATAAATAAGTAAATAAAACACTCACAATCGAAATTCGGAGGTGGGGGATCGGAGTGGGTAATGGGCAGGTGGAGGAGGCGGTCCAAGGCAAGGGGCGGCGCTGGGTTTAATGGCGGCGGCGGATGTTAAGAAGGGCTAGGTTAAAGAACGAAGAGGGAAAGAAGGAGGGAGGGAGGTCACCGGATCGACGGCGGTGCGGCTAGGGGAGGGCTCGACGGAGGCGCGACAGTGGCTGTTGAAGGAGGCATCGCAGTTTTCGTTTTCCCCCATTTTTTTATTTGTTCGATCTGATAAGAGAGGAGAGAGAGTAGAGAGGGGTGAGGATATTATTTATATTATATTTAATTCCCTAAGGTTGACTATACATTTGAACTCCAGACGAAACCCGACAACTATTGCCCCTAGCTAATTACCCCCATTCCAAATGCAATGGGATATGTCCCGCAAGATGATTTGACTGTTTCGATCAGTTTTCATTTAAATTAAAATTTAAATCTATATATTCAATTTTAAACGTACATTTCAATTTACTGGGGTCACATACGGACCCCAAAAATTCCAAAATAAATAAATCTGGCTATGCTTTGACAATACAGTCCTAAAAAAACTAATTGCATCGAATTTAGGGACTGTTTGAAAAATGGTCATTTTCTGCTCGATCCAAATTGACTAAAACTGTCAAAACGCATTTTCCTTTGCCACACTCACATATTGATTCAGAAAATTATGAATTTTGGAATCTAGCAATAACTTGGCACTATGGATCCAACAAAAGTGGTTTCATCGAAAATGGAGATAGTTTGCAAAATTTCCACTTTTAAGGGCTATATTTTCCATAGCTACTATTCTGAATTTTCAATTTGACATAACTTTTTATTCCCGCTATGAAATTTCAATTTTTCGGATTTGTTGGAAAGATATTTTGAAGTAGATTCAAATATTTTTGGTATCACAAAAATCTGGTTTATTTTGAATCCTGTACACTCATTTGAAATTTGAAATCGAATTTTCAAACTACCGCGCCAGTTCCAATTGCTTTTATAATTAAAATAAATATTTATATTATAACTTCGATTTATATAAATATTTCTGTTCTAATTCTATTCAAAATAAATTTCTAGTCATTATTATTTAAAATAATTCATTTTGAATATTAAAAATTCATCAAAATTGCCAAAATAAAAATTTTAAATTGGTTCTGATTTTCCGGGTTGTTACAATCTCCCACACTTAAAATCTTTTCGTCCTCGAAAAGGAATGGAGCTGAAAGTTGTTTAACCAACCAACTCAACTTTCTGTTTGGCTTTTATTCTTCAACTTTTTAGTTTCTAAGAATTTTCAAATTTCTCAAAAATTTGGCTAATACCCTAAATTTTCAAATTTTTTTGCCATAACCTCCTTTGTACGGGGAGGGGTTTGGAAATTTATTGGGCCGTATTAGGCACCCTATAAATCCTAAAAAGAATATACATATTTATAGTGATATATTCCGGTGTCCACAGGGGAGTGTGTATAGATCATAACTCCAGAGAATAAATTCTCGTCACCTTATAAATAGTTTTTGTGCCTTAATGACTAGAGAGACGTGTTTATTGTCATCTCCAGAACCATGTGGGTTTTTTTTATTAATCTGGCAATTTACCGTTACATTTTATATAGTCCATATCAGTCTTCGGTTCAACCTGGAATATAGTCATCGCCATACAAGCCTCTCGCGTGTATGGTAAATCTTCAACCTTGTCACATAAGCTCCAAATGCTTAAGTGGTATATGATAGAGTATGTTATCTTCACGCAGTATGCCATGTAATGTAGTTCAAAATTAATTGTTACTATCCTATGGCGAGGTTTATAATCTCACACAGAACAACTGGCACTCCGCATCCAATGGCATTCACAGAAGTTTATATAATAATAAAATTGTACAGTCAACTCATTAAGGCTTACCTATTTGTTGGGCACACAATTAAATTCTTTACTCAACAGCAAATCCATTTACCTGCTCAATGTATATACATGTACATATATGCTATTTCAAGCTATTTTCAATTCAGTTCAAGATTCAATTAAATTTGGCATAATGGTTTAAAATCAACAGTCAACAATCCATTAGCTGATTATCTTTTCAAATCCATAGTTTTAATACATAGTCAAAAATCATATTTTTTATGTCAATTCACAACAATAAACCCTTTATAGTTTCACCAGTCAATTGGAAATATATAGAAATCCCACTTTCGGCACCCGAATATAAACTCTGATGACGATGCATCAATCATCAGAATCATTTCCGGGTTACTAGAGCGTGATTCTATACCTATCCAGTATATCAAAACTTCGAATATACATTCATGACGCGTATAAGCGAAATCTCATATACTCGATTGTCCAAATTCAAACTAAAATAAATATTCAAATACAGATAACTGAATTTAATTTTCAGAACAAAATTCGTTTTCATTTTTATTTTCTAAACACTACTCTTCACATTCGTTCTAGGATCCTACTGATCCTATCTCTAACGAGCCATTCTTATTGGATATTACTAATCCAATCTCTGATGTATTCTTTCGTTCGGTTCTAATATGTCTTTTTCTCGAGCTCTGTAAACCAAAGCTCTGATACCAAATGAGACGACCCGAACTTCCCCATGAAGGAAAGCCCGAATTGCTTTGAGGACAAGACGAATTTGAACACAAACAGAAGAACATTTCATTACTTATTACAACAATTTACATCAGAGTACAAGAATATAACAGAGTATGGATAAATAATACACATATAATATACATCACAGATTTAAATTACATTTAAATACATGGCAGCGGAAAAATAATACAAAACACAACTGAAAGAGATAAACGGATACAGAGCTTTCCGAATATCATTCCAGCAGTAAACCAGGATCCTGTGAATATAAATCTGCAAAACCAAAACAACTAGCTGCCCGTGTGGAAAATAGGGGCACCCAGAGTCAGTCATGTGACTAGTGTGAGAACTAAAACAGTTATTTAAAACTTTACTTTAAAATAAAGTAAATCAAGGGACCATGCCATATAACACGGAACGGGTTTCCTCCCAAGAATACCAGTGCATATAACAAAACAGCGCAATGCTTTTTGGAAAAATGAAGCTATTATAAGACCCAGGTCCCCTCACAGAATGCAACGCAATCCGGAGGATAGGATTTTCCCTCATAATAGCCAAACATGTTTGGTACGTTTAAAACAAATCATTTGATACTATTATAAGTGCGTAGTGTATAAAACAACTTTAAATACAAATGTATCAATCCTAGACGACATGGGTACCATATATCATGTCGCCAATACTAGGCTCTACAATAAAAACTGAAATGTCACGTATTGGAAGTTGGATTTCCATCTGTGAACCAAGGCAAGGGATCGTCCTTACCGCTTCAAGACTCTTTCTAGCCCGAACCTCAGACAAGTACTCTGTCAAGCCTTTGGATCATTAGGACCGGTCCACATGGAGTGGATTAAAATGCATGAACACTGCATTTCCCCGCCCTATGGGGCGTAAATCTGGTCTGTATAAAGACCATCCATCGGATCCACAGAGACCGAAATAACCGAGGCGCCTCGCTATCCATCATCCACATAAGTAAAATGTCAGGGCTTGCAAAACGCTGACACCACTCCTATCTAGAAGGAAACGCATGTCCTCGCTGATGTCCTCTCCCGTTTCTGGTTCACACCGGGGCGTGAGGCTCGCGAATTAGCGCTACCCAAAGCTATGCTTAAAGCCGTGCTTTGATCCTCAACCACAAGACTCTACTTTTCAACAGAAGCCTTGATCTTTTGCATCTCAGCATGCCCACTGGAAATTCACGTTATGCAACCGATGTGTATCAATCACACTGAATGAAATCTGATGTGAGACACACATCCATTTACTATTTTTCTCTTGGTCTGAATGAAAGCGGAGGCACCATATTCATCGTCCCGTATGTCCAATACAGGAGTGAGGTCCTCGCATATTCAGTCAATCTCCAAGTTCGTCTGGACGATCACCACTTATTATCTAGTCTCGGGTGTACAGCCCAATCAAGGCATCAGTAATCATCCAAACGATGTGAAGACCTCTGGTCTTCAACCACCGTCTTCATCTTCGACTAATCATCGTATCAGTTACTCAAAATGGGATAAACCCGGTCTTTCCGAATAACTCGCGTATATAATAAACAAGTGCTATAAAAACACAACATACGCCTTATTCCAATCCATAATATTCCTTTATTCAAACATTCTTATACTTTGGGAAAGGTTCCCATTAATTTTATCAAAGATAAATTCTTTATATTTATTCTTTAATCTTCCTTTGAATATCAATCCATACCAAATTATGGTTTATCCAAACTAGTCGGGATTAGCGAACCTTACCGAAGTAATCATTTGTTTTATTTTTCCAATCCCAACCTACCCATCCCATGAAGTGAAACTGGTAATACTTCATATCTAACACCACGGCGTTATCGGTAAATTCAATTACCATTTCACGTTCAAATCTAATAAAAGATTTAACTATCACCTAGAGTAAAACTGGTGGTACTCCATTCTCGATCATTTCTTGAATTTGATAATTTTAGTTATCAAATTCACCTTTCAATCTATCTAAAGATTCATTAAAACTCTGATTCAGTTTTAATTTCCAAAAATCATTACTTAATGATTATTCAAAGTTAAGAAATAAATCTTATCTTTAACTGGGTTAAAGAACTAATGTCATTTAAAGCACAACTCACGACAAACCCAAAATCTCATTCAATTAACAATGGAATCTTCATGGAAAACAGATCAATATATATAATTAATATGAACTTCCATATCCAACCGATAATATAAATGGAATAACGGCAAAGCCTGTTAAATTCCACATATATTAACAGTCTTCCACTACAGAAGCTCACTTCGATTATTACCAAATCGAATTTCATTCAATTCCAATTTAATATGTTAAATTGGAAAACTTTACTTTGGAAAATCTCCTTTAAATCTTAACAAAAGATTTATAAATTCCAAATCCCATTTCACTGTAAATCGGGTTAAAGAACAAACGTCGCTAAAAAACACAGTTCACGATAAACCCAGTCCACATACCGTTTTATTCCAATTATTAAATATAATTGGAAACTCTAATAATCTTAATTAAAAGATTTATTCTCTTCACATGGGGTTCAAGAACAGTGTTACTGAAGACACCATTCACGACAAACCCCAAAATCCCATTTGATATTAAATACAAGACTCTGAATAGAAAATATATCGGCTTATATTCAATATCAAATTCTGAACTCAACAAACATCATATTGGAATAATGATATATATATCTTCCAAATTCGTCCACATTGCTTGTATAATCACGGAATCCAATATCGAAATATTCTGAAGATAATTTCGATTCAAATCCATTCCAATTCATATATTGGAAATTCTGGTTATTTCAAAACCATTTCAAATCTAATTTATTTATTTAAAAATCGTTGGATTATAATTATAGTTCATAACTAGTTCATTTCGATAAAAATCTATTTTTATCTTTTTAAATATGGAATTTTTCATCCCAATTCTTTCCAAATCATTTCTTATGATTTTACACTAAATATTGATATTTTTAATAATTTTATCAAGGCCTGTACAATCGATTTCCATAAACGGCCATCGAAATGCACTTACAACGACATTTTCCAAATTTGATTTGGACAAAATTCCAAATCCAACCATTATTCGTTAGAAAGCTCTTTTTGATACGAACCCAACGGTTCCGGTTTTAGGAGAATCCGACGGTCGGATCTCCCGTAATGTCCATTCGAAGTCAATGGTCGAAATTCGCGAACTACCGCAGCGCAGCGCGTTCTATTCAGGCCATTATATAATATATATAATATGTATAATATATATTTCATCGATTTCCATTTAAAACGTATTTTATAAATCATTTTAAATTTGTTTTCAAAACGATTTTAACTTCGTATTCAATTTTAAATCAAAATTGAATATTCCATATCATTAATATATAAATGATAATATTTTCAAACTTCAGATTTTGAAATCACTTCCTTTTCGATATTCATTACAAAAATGAATAAAATCAATATAAATATCGTTCACGTCAAAATGGTGTTAATCTAATCAACATGCCTTTATATATTTAAATATATATGTGTCCATCCCAAATCGGACATCAAAATCGGATTTTGATCTTTTACTGAATATTATTTCAAAATATTCATTATTTTAAAATAATCGTTATTTTAAAATATTCATTCTTTCTGAACTGGAATCAGACATAGTCGATTACCATTTAATGTTGATTATTTGGATTTCACAATACATGTATACAACAACAACGATAAACAATCAATCATCATCCAGAGTGCATTCTACACTGTATAAGCATTAAATATAAATATTTAACGCTTACAACAGCCTGTCAACCAATCGATCGACATACAACTAAACAATTGGGATTAGTGTATGTCAAATATCATCCCAACACCCATGTGGGGTTTCAATCAACAAACACACATATTTTATTTATGCAGTTGGGCGATGTGTAAAATATATCGTCCCAATCCATATCAGTAAAATGGGTGTTCATAAACAAATCGTCTGATTTGTAAATGAATATTTATTTTATTCATATCAACGTTGAAAATTATATTTTTAACGATAAACTATTTATTTAATCCATTTACACAATAAAAATAATATTTTTATTGTTCTAACATATTTTAGAAAATTTTGGCGACATAACGGCGCGATATCAAAATCGGGTAATGTCTAGAATTACCCCTCTCCTGATATTGGCTCACGCCATACACACATAACAATTCTAATCAATTTATTTCACCAAACAACCAAATTCAACCAAATAATCTAATCAACCAAACCAAACAATCAAACAAGTCATCCATGGTCTGTGGACGACGGGGAATAGTTCATATATGCAGTTATAAAATAAATAACTGTATAAGAAAATTATAGTGATGAGTTCTCTCCTTTGGGTTCCACTCCATCGTGCTTTGTTTCTGAATGGTTCGGGTTTCGTTTGGATTTCAGTCGATACCATCGATATATTTTCCCGCTGTTCGCAGTAAAAATCACATTTTCAATATGATGTTTGTATTAAAAGAAATCAGGTTTCGTATCGCTACTTCCTATGTAAAAATCATATTTTTATAACGATGTTTATATAAAAATTATATTTTTACAATTCTACTTCCCATATAAAAATTATATTTTTATATCTCTGTATATATATAAAAGATCACATTTTTATTTAACCATTCGAACAATAAAAATCGTATTTTTACTTTGCTAACTTCATAATAAAAATCGTATTTTTATTTGCCTTTCATACATATAAAAGTCATGTCTTTCTAGTTTTTAGAAATCTGATCTTTTTACTTTTAAAAATATAATCATTTCGCTATAAAAATCAAACCTTTTTCGATATAAAAATCTCAACTTTTCTAATAAAAATCATGTCTTTTCTAATCTAAAAAATACAATCTCTTAAACAAATAAAAAACAAATATTCAAACTAATAAAAATCGCATCTTTATTCATATGAATACACTATAAAAATCCCATCTTTATTCATATGAATATACTATAAAAATCCCATTTTTATTTTGTTCATATATGAATAAAAATTTACATCTTTTTCTTGTCATGCCATAAGGTAAAATAAATTAAAAAAACAAACTAATTTTTATCCTCTTAAAGCTAATTACATTAAATAAACTAACATAAATAACTAAATAAAACACTCACAGTCGAAATTCGGAGGTGGGGGATCGGAGTGGGTGATGGGGAGGTAGAGGAGGCGGTCTGAGGCAAGGGGGCGGTGCTAGGTTTAATAGCAGCGGCGGATGTTAAGAAGGGCTAGGGTTAAAGAACGAAGAGGGAAAGAAGGAGGGAGGGAGGTCAACGGATCGACGGCGGCGCGGCTAGTGGAGGGCTCGACGGAGGCGCGGCGGTGGTTGTTGAAGGGGGCGTCGCGGTTCCCCCCTTTTTTATTTGTTCGATCTGATAAGAGATGGGAGAGAGAGAGAGAGCAGAGAGGGGTGAGGGTATTATTTATATTAATTTTATATTATATTATATTTAATTCCCTAAGGTTGACTTTATATTTGAACTCCAAACGAAACCTGACGACTGTCGCCCCCAGCTAATTACCCCCATTTCGAATGCAATTGGATATTTCCCGCAAGCTGATTCGACTGTTTCGATCAGTTTTCGTTTAAATTAAAATTTAAATCTATATATTCAATTTTAAACGTATATTTCAATTTACTGGGGTCACATACGGACCCCAAAAATTCCAAAAAAATAAATCTGGCTATGTTTTGACGATATAGTCCTAACAAAACTAATTTCATCGATTTTGGAGGCCGTTTGAAAAATGGCCATTTTCTGGTCGATCCAAATTGACTGAAATTGTCAAAGCACATTTTCCTTTGCCACGCTCACATATTGATTCAAAAAATTATGAATTTTGAAATCTAGCAATAACTTGACACTACGGATCCAACGAAAGTGGTTTCGTCGAAAACGGAGGTCGTTTGTATTTTTTTATTTTTAAGGGCTATATTTTCCATAACGACTATTCTGATTTTTCAATTGGACATAACTTTTTATTCCCGCTATGAAATTTCAATTTTTCAGATTTGTTGGAAATATATTTTCAAATAGATTTAAATATTTTTGGTTTCACTAAAATTCGGTTTATTTTAAATCCTGAACACTCATTTGAAATTTGAAATCGAATTTTCAAACTACCGCGCCATTTCCAATTCCTATTATAATTAAAATAAATATTTATATTCTAACTTCGATTTATATAAATATTTCCATTCTAATTCTATTCAAAATAAATTTCAAGTCGTTATTATTAAAAAATCATTTTAAATATTCAAAATTCATCAAAATTGCCAAAATAAAAAAAATTAGTTGGTTCTGATTTTCCGGGTTGTTACAATATATATATACAAAAAGGGGACATAAAGATCTCTACCTCACTTCATAACCTTCCTTAGCATCTAAATATGGATATATATATATATAATAATATATATATATATAATAATATATATATATATATATATATAATAATATATTGTTGTATGTTCCTTCGCAACTAAGGAAAGAATCATCCAGCTATAATAATATACGCGAGCTCATTTTATTTTATTTTCTTCTAAAACCAAACTACAAATTTTATTTTATTTCTTTCTAGTATTTATTCTTTCTTCCACCAAAAAAAAGTAAAACAGTAGAGCGTATGTGTTCTTGTTGCACTCAACGTTGGCGAAGGAGTTAGAGTTAGATAGGGCTGCAAGTTGATTAAAAGATGATGGAGTTCGTAGAAGGTCCGGTTGCTGCTAAAAGGGAGGAGGAAGAGCTTGTGTAGAAGGAGAAAAAAATATGTCAATGGCTTGCGGTACCAGCGCGGTCTAGGTTCAAGAACACGGTCAGTGGAACTGCAGTGATTCACGTGAGAAACGGTGCAGTCACGGTGGAAACTTGGCGAGTGCATGCGGTTTGCATTATATGAAGAAATTTATACAACGGTTCGATTCAAACTGCAGTAGCGGTTTTCGAATTTGGGTTAAATCACGGACTGGGACTTGTGATTTGAGGGTGTTGGTTCTCAGGAATTGGTGGTGGCGGGAGTTAGGGTTTGGGCTACAGGGGTTCTGCGACTGCCAGGTTAACCGATGCAGATGGATGCTGTGGCGAAGGGATGTTCTTTGGTGAAGGAAGGAGTTGAAAACTATCGATGGTTAGGCATACTGTTGTCGCTATAGCTGGGGTTTTGTTTCTTGTTTGAAGAGACGAAACCAATTATGTGAGTTGAAGAAAACATATATGCGAATAAAGAGAATCGGAAGAGGAGATGGATGATACTATTTGTTGGTTGAATCATGGTTTAAGGTGCGAAAATGCGTTGAATGAGATGCCGCAATGGCCATTTGAAGGAGCAAGCTTCGGAGAGTTTACTGGAAGGAGGAGACGAAGCTATATTCACGTGGGCTAAATGAAAATGGAATTGGACCAGTTATTTAAATAAATAAAAAAGGTAACGGCCAATTCAACTAAAGATTTAGTTTATTTAAATTAAATAATATATACACAAACTTGTAAATGCTATAACTTTATCATACGATATCAGAATCTGACAAAACAAGATACGTTGGGATCGTATGGACGAGTACTACACAATGGAACTTGTTTGGAGCGGTTTGGAGCTCGTCTCAATTTATGGTGGAATATAACGTCTGAATGGAACCGTTGAACGCATATCGTTATTTAACAATAACCAACCAAAGTGAGTAAAACTCACTAATTCTGCCCACTTTATATTTTTATAATGTATTTTTAGAATTGATAAATGATGGTTGATTGCTGTGCATTGACTATTTTAATGAACTGCTAATTAATTGGTTGAGAATATAGATAACGATATATATATCGTTAATCAAATATTGATTCTATTTATCAAATATTTCATATTGAAATGAAATTGATGTTATTTATATTGTTTAACATCTGTGATGCAGGGAAAACAAGTTGGAGGAATCCAACTGGATTCCTCAATATTTATAATATTGTTTTTCATATATTATGTGATATATATATAATTTGTGATTGATTATGATGTCATTAGCCTTGTTATTTGGTATTTTAAATACCATAAGTGATAATGTAATATAAAAAGGGAATTTTCAAAGTGTACACTGAAAATAAAATATTTATATAGAGTCAATGGATTTTATAAAAGGGAATTATTTGGAAAATTAAATAAGAACTTCTGTATAGAAATTATTAACAGTATATGGAACTTTTAGACAGCCGTTTTTGGTATAAATACTGAATGAAGGTAATAAGAGGTAAATAAATGAGTATATAGAGTAAATAAAATATTTGGGAAATTTATAGAATTATAAAAAGAGAATTATACATTAGGACTAGGTTTAAACCCGTGCTTCGCACGCAGGTGTAATACGAATTTGAAAAGGGGAAATCTATTTTAAAAATAGAATTGGAATTTCAAATAGCTAGAAATAAATAACTTGTTTAATAATAAAAACAAGTAATTTGATTTAAAAACAATGTTTATAAATGGAATAAAAATAATTATCAGTGGATAATTTGGATTGTAAATTCAGCAGTGAATGTAACACAAGAAATTTGGAGTTGTTTTAAAAGGGAAATGATGGAATTTATTTCGATGTTCGAAATGTGAATAGGATTAAAAAAATCCATAACGATTTGTAATTAGAATTCGACTAGGCTAAATGTTATAAAATAATTTAACTTAAGAAATTATATATTGAATAAATCGGGATTTGACAAGATAATTAATATTCGGTTTGAAACCGATATTTTATAATCGAATATAAAGGTGACAGAGAATTATAGACTTATTAAATAAAATCAACTATGAAGTTGACATGTAGACAAGATTTGCTAAATAAAATGGAATGTGAATAAGGAGTTATAAAATGACTTGATAATTGGAGTTTTAATCTGTGTTAGTATTTAAATTATGAAATAAAGTTTTGATCTGATAAAATGAGTCCAGTTTTCTATGAAGGAATAATATTCACGTTTTAAAGTGAATAATGATTTAAAAGCAAACGTTTTGTAGATGTAAAATAGTTATAAAAGGAAACTGATAAATGTTGGGAAAAACTAAATTCAAAAATGAATTTAGAAATTGAGTTGACATGAAATGGTAAAATATGCTGGAGTCATAACGTAAATCGAATATAAGTTATTCGAAGAGAGTTAATCGAATATAGTTTATTCAAAAGAGAGATTTTCGAATATAGTTATTCGAAGGGAGTAAATCAAATATAGTTTATTCGAAAGAGAGTAAATCGAATATATGTTATTCGAAGAGAATTAATCGAATATAGTCTATTTGAAAGAGAGTTATCGAATAGAGACTATTTGAAAGGGAGTTATCGAATAGGGATTATTCGAGAGAGAGTTATACATTGGAATTCAACTATATCAAATGTAGGAAAGTACTATTTACTTTTCGTTTTTAAATCAAGATTTATTTATTCATTAATAAATTAGTTGTTTGTTTATTTATTCAAATTAATAAATAAAAGTTATATTTAAGTTATTATATTTCGGAAGCATGGGATTATAACACTATTGTTATAATCAAATGATTTCTGTAAAAGAAGTGGATTCGTAAATAGAATCCGAGAGTTACGTAAGGAAGTTTGTTAAAGATTTAAAAGGTGAACTTTGTCTATTTCGAGGTTAAAAATGTTGTTTAGTTAAGGTCTGATTGGTAGTTATATTCCAACTTGATTGACTTCATTTTTAACTAAGGAATGGTTAAGGTTTGACAGGGAAGGATGGTAAAGTGAATTTAGTTAATGAGTGAAATGGTTTGAGTTGGCATAGCGATGCTTTATTTAAACATCTATTTAAATCCAATGAAGGATGTTTTCCAAATAATAATAAAAAATGTTTTCTAATATAGAAAATAAGAAATGGGAGTAAATATGGAAATGTTTTCCAATGTTAATAACGTATAGTTTCTAAATATAGAAGCTATGTGTGTGTATATATATGAGGATATTTTTCGTTGGTTAAAACACAATATTTTCTGGAATATAGAAAATAAATAGTTATAATAGGTGGAAACGTTTTTCCGTGAAAAGTGGGTGGCTAAACGGGAAATAGAGAAATGAATAAATTAATGAATATTAATTTAAAGGGGGTAAACGTTGATTGATGATTAATCGATAAAATTTCCATTTGGAAATGAGATCGTTGTGTGTATG
This sequence comes from Allium sativum, assembly GCA_030737875.1. Lineage (NCBI taxonomy): Eukaryota > Viridiplantae > Streptophyta > Magnoliopsida > Asparagales > Amaryllidaceae > Allium > Allium sativum. The sequence continues at coordinate 653,438,984 of CM060919.1, read as the reverse complement.
GACATTTTCCTTTAATAGCTAAATAACCGACTATCAAAATTTTGAGCATTTTTCCGTCGTCAATATGGAGAGACCGGGATCAAATTCATTATCTGAACACCACTATGCACGGGCATTAGCATTGCGAATCAAATATGATCAAGATAATTGAAGACGGAGTTTATGCAAGGGCTGTTCTAGCAAATCCTAGGTAGAAATTGCCTAAGATGTGTTTATAGAATAGTGCCTTTGGTTTGTCCTGTCCCAGGACAACTTGTGTGGAAGAATGTTTGACAGAGTATATTTAATAGATCGCGTAAGTTGATCTCTTCAAATGTATTTACGTTTGGTGGCAGGGGAATCGTTTCTCTTAGCTGTATACCCGAGGTATTTTTAGGGAAATCAATATGTGATTTGGCGGGTATGACAATGTGACATTCAAAGTAAATAAAGGTGTGATCTATACATTACGGCCTCTAGCCTCACAAGCTGGAAATGGTATAAAATCGGGTAGGTCGCATGGTGTAACGACCCAGAAAATCTGAACCAATTTAAAAATTTTAAATTGGCTGAAATAATGGATTTTAAATATTTAAAATAAATATTTTAAATTATAGCAATGAAAAGTGAGTTTGAATTGACATTTGCAAACGAATATAATTAATTCTAATTATAAACAAGGCCTGAAATGGCGCTACAGTTTCAAAAATTGAATTCAAACTTTGTCGGACTGTATCGGCTGCAAAACAAAACGGATTTGAGTGAAACCAAAAATATTTAAATCTGTTAGTGAATACCTTTCTAACAAATCTGAAAAATCGAATTTTCATAGCGGAAAGCAAGAGTTATGGCCGAATGAATTTTCAGAAAGGTCGCTATGGAATTTATATAGCCCGTGAAATTGGCCATTTTGCATACGACCTCGGAATTCGGCGAAACCACTTTTGTTGGATCCAGGATGTGAAGTTATTGCTAGGTTTCAAATTTCATAATTTTTGAAGCTAGTATGTGAGTGTGGCAAAGGAAAACATGTTTTGGTCAATTACAGTTAAATTGGATCGACCAGAAATGGGCCTTTTTGCAAACGGTCTCATAATTCGACGAAACTTGTTTGGTTGGGACCATATCATCAAAACATAGCCAAATTTATTTTTCTGGAATTTTTCGAATTAGTTTGTGGCCCTCGCAAATTGAAATGTACGTTCAAATTGAATATTGAATGTTTTATATTTTAATTTGAAGGGAAACTGACTGAAACAGTCGAATGGGCCTACGAAACATATCCCATTGTGTTCGGAATGGGGGCAAAACGCTAGGGACGATAGTCGTTGGGTTTAGATTGATGGTCGCGTCAGAAAACCCCTCTAAAACCCACCGGCCAATCATATTTTTTTAAAATAAAAAAAAAGAACTATCCTTTTTTCTCTTTCCCCGATCGAAGGCGGAAACCGCTCGAGATCTTCCCATTCATTTTCCAATCAATCCACGCAAAATTAGCCCTTCCTCCAGTTGAAGATTTTGTAGAGCTCCTCGAGATCTTCAAATCCAAATAAGGATTGATTTTTATCGTCGCGTGTTGGAGCCAGTTCGACCTCGTGAAGTTCGGGTGTTTGAGGAGCCGCCGCCGCCACGTCAGACCACCGAGCTGGACCCCACCTCTTGCGAACCAGCGCCTCTCCTCCCTCTTCGACACTGCGTAGCCCGATCGAGCTATCGATACACGGATTTCACGAAATCGCCTGACCTAGTTTTGAACATTTCAGAAAGGTATACGGCTATTTTTATTTTAACTATATTATAGCAGTTTAAAGCGCAACGATTTTTGATTTCACTGTAAAAATCATATCTTTTTCGTTTCTTGACGAAATTCAGTGAAACAAGAGATAGTGGACTCGTGTGGACGTCTTCTACCTTCTAGAAGAGACCGCATTTTTTTCTGAGCCTTCTGCTATTTTTGGTGGAGTGGAACCCAAGGTGAGATTTCTAATTTATAAACGATATGAAAAACAACGATGTATAAATTATATAGTCGATGTATGGGTTATATAAGCGTTGTACACCTCTTGTATAAGCGTTGTATAAGTTGTACGTTCGATGTATAAGTTATGTATGCGTTGTAAAAATTATATACGTGTTGAAATAGAAGTGAATTGCTATATATATATATATATATATATATATATATATATATATACGCCCCTCGCCCACAAACCATGGACGATATTTATTGGTTGTGATTGGTGTGAAAATTGATTGATAGCGAATGGTTGATTGGAATTGTTTGTGGTTGATATTGATTGATTGTGGTTGAAAAATACCCATTTGTGGTTGAGAAATATTTGGTTGAAACCACATAGGATTAGTTTGTGGAAATGAAATAAATATATACATGCCGCCTGCGTGCGAACTAGATGCATGATCCCCATTGTCAAAAACCGCGAGGTTTTAAGGTAGAGCGAGGAGCCGTACTAGGGACGGTCCCGGTTTAAACTACCCTGCCGTTATGCTGTCGAAATTTTGAATAATATTCATGTGTTTGAATTATTTTCATTTGTTGAAACTATATTTGTTCGTCGACTAGAAAACCTTCATGTGTTGAGTCGATATTCATTCGTTGAATAGAAATTCATGTGTTGAATGGTATTCGTGTTTTAAATATAAAAATCACCTTTTTATCGACATATACAAACTATAGAAAACCTTCATGTGTTGAATCGAAATTCATTCATTGAATTGAAATTCATGTGTTGAATGGTATTCGTGTTTTAAATAAAAAAATCACCTTTTTATCGACATATACAAACTATAGAAAACCTTCATGTGTTGAATCGAAATTCATTCGTTGAATTGAAATTCATGTGTTGAATGGTATTCGTGTTTTAAATAAAAAAAATCACCTTTTTATCGACATATACAAACTATAGAAAACCTTGATGTGTTGAATCGAAATTCATTCGTTGAATTGAAATTCATGTGTTGAATGGTATTGGTGTTTTAAAATATAAAAAATCACATTTTTGTCTATATATATAAACTATAGAAAACCTTCATGTGTTGAATCGAAGTTCATTCGTTGAATTGAAATTCATGTGTTGAATGGTATTCATATTTTGAAATAAATTGTTTTACAATAAAAATTCTATTTTATCACCTATCTGAACTATAGAAAATAATCTTGTTTCGAAATAAATTGTTTTATAATAAAAATCCTATTTTTATTACCTATATGAACTATATAAAATAATAGAGTTTTGAAATGAATTGTTTTACAATAAAAATCATATTTTTATTATATACATGAATTGTCAAATATAGTGAAGTGTTGAAATAGAAGACAGTTAGATAAAAATATCATTTTTATCAAATGTGTGAAAAGGATATAGCTTTGAAATCGAAGAATCGATATATATATATATTTAAATAGAATTAAAATATATCGAATAACGACGCTGCAGTTCGTATTTTGAAACCGTGATTTCAAATGATTATACCGGGAGATCCGACCATCGGATTTTCCTGAAATCGCAACCGTTGGGTTCGCTTTGGAAAAATCTTTCCAATGGCACCAACTTTGTAAAAATCCAACGGTTGGATTGTCTGGAATGTTTAATTCAAATCTGAAGAAAAACAGCGCCAGAATCGATTATATTTATATATATATATAAATATAATTATATTTAATCGAATAACGACGCTGTAGTTCGTAATTTGAAATCGAAACTTCAAACGATTATACCGGGAGATCCGACCGTCGGACATTCCCGAAACTGGAACCGTTGGATTTGTTTTGAAAAGATCTTTCTAATGATGTAAATTTTGTGAAGATCCAATGGTTAGATTTTCAGATATGTGTAAATCAAATCTGGAGAAAAACAGCGCCACGGCCGCGTTACGGGCCGTAGCGTCGTTTTGAATAAATTGGCTATTTTAAAATAAATAAAAATAACGATAAATCGTTATAAAATATTATAAACGACATGGATGCGAAATTTAGAAATTAACTGAAGGTTGGCTAAGTCGAATGGTTTCTTGGGTATTGATCTGATGTTGGTTTCGGCCTTCGGGGTTAATATTTGGGAAAATCGTTCTTTTACTGATTGACGGTTAGTGACTAATGAATTGAAATGATGCGTGTGTATGTTCGTGTTGCACTTGTTTATATTATACACGAGTTGCTCAGAAAGACCGGGTTTAACCCATTCTGAATAACTGAATCGACGATAAGAAATTGAAGAAAAGACGGTGGTCGAAGACCGGAGATCTTCACCTCGTTTGGATGGTAACTGAGGTCCTGATTGGGAGGCATCCCGAAATATGGATAATGAGTGGTGCTCGTCCAAACGTACGTGGTGATCGATGGGTTTGCGAGGTATATAGTGCCTCTTGTTTCGTTCAGACCCAGAACGGACTTGCAAATGGACAGTGTGTCTGACATTGGAATTTATTCTGTGTGATTGATAGCCATCAGTTGCACGGTGTGAATTGCCTTTGTGGCATGCAAAGATGCAGTGATCAGGGTTTCTGTTGAAAAGCAAAGTCTTGTGGTGATGATCAAAGCAACGCCTGTGTGGCGTAGCTTTGTGTATAACATGAAATCGCGAGCCTCACATCCCGGTATGAACCAGAAACGGGAGAAAGGACCTCAGGGAGGGCCTGCGTTTCCTCCTAGCTAGAAGTGGCATAAGTGGTTTTACATGCCCTGACGAGTTTGACTTATGTGGTTGTTGCTGTTGCGAGGCGCCTCGGTTAGATCGGACGATCCGGGTCCGATGGAGTCATTTGTTGGCTCGCTTACGCCCCGAAGGGCGGGGAAACGTAGTGTTTAGGCATTTTAATCCACTCCGTGTGGACCGGCCCTGACGATCCAAGGGTCTATGCGTTCTGATCCTGAGACTCGGGCTAGGCAGTCTCGAATTCGGTAAGGACTATCTTTTGCCTTGGTTCATGACGGAAATCCAATTTCCAAATACGTGACTGTGCGATTTTGATTGTATACCTATATATGGCGACATAGTGGTATGGGGCATTAATGCCATCCATGATTGATAGTTATGATTTGAAATTGTTTTCAAACATATCAACACTAGCAATAATATCTAATGCCTTTGTTTTATTCGTATCAAGCATATTTTGGCTGTTATAAGGTAAAAACTCTATCCTCCGGTTTGCGTTGCATTGTGTGATGGGAACTGAGTCTTATAATGGCTTCATTTTTATAAAAAGCATTGCGATGTTTAAAAGAAAGATTTGTTTTTAAAGCACTGGCAATCCAATGGAGTAAACCCGTTCCACGAAAGTGGCGTGGTCCTGTGATTAGCCATATTATAAATGTGTTGAGTAGATTTCTCGTACCAGTCCCATGACTGACTCGTAGTTTGTTTCACTTTTAAACTCGGGTGCCCCTTTTTCTACATGGGCAGCCTTGTATTCAGGTTTTAGCTGGCTTTCTCTGGATAGATGGAGCTGAAGATGGATTCTATCATTTATCTCTTTTTATGTTGTTCCGCTCCTATTGTACATTATGTTTATTTTCCGCTGTAGACATTTATGTATAGCAGAACTGTATTTGTACTAAGTATGATCATGTATACTGTGTAACTCTGATGATTACATTTAATCAGCGTATTCTATTGTACATTATCTGGTGTATTTATTTATTTTTGTTCTGCTATTATCTGTTTCTGTGTTATATTCCAAAGATTATCCTTGTCTCCGTCTGTACGGGAAATGGGGATGTCACATCGTGGTATCAGATATTTATTTAAGCTTAGTTCTGGAATATAACATATGAACGAACTCGTCAGAAATAGAACCAGTAGTGTTCTAGGACGGGTAACTCTATACAGATAGGATCAGTATGAGTAAAGCAGAATGAAAATACACCCCAGTAGACACATTTACGTTGAAGTATTTGTCTCTATATTTTGAAATATCTTTTCTGTTGACCTGACACTTTGTCTGCTAATTGCAGACGCACTAGAAAATGAGTGCCAGGAACAGAAGAAATAATCGTATGGCTCGACCGGCTAATGAGCCAGTTGTGCTCCAGTAGCCAGAATCAGATATAGAAGTTCTATTCAAGAGATTTCGAAATCTGGGTGGATCGCCATTCTTAGGCAAAGAGTCCATTATGGAAACACAAGCTTGGATTCGTTCTGCAGAGAAAATCTTTGAGGGTTTAAAGTTGAGAGACGATCAGAAAAGATTACTGGCGTCTTGGGCACTCAAAGAAGAAGCTTTTTTTTGGTGGGATTCAGTTATAAAAGATAATCCAGAAGATGATATCACCTTGGACAGATTCAGAGTGATTTTCTTAGAAAGATTTACTCCTCCCGAAGCAACCGAGCGATTATGTGATGAATTTTCTTATTTGATACAAGGTGATATGACCATCCCAGAATATCATAAGAAATTCAACGAACTTTCTCACTTTGCTCCTCATCTGATTCAAGATCCAAAGAGGAAGAATATGAGATTTATTTATGGCCTGCAAAGAAAATATCATAACAGTGTAATGAGGAATGTGAAGCTCCCCTTTTCTGAAATGATATACATGGCTTACTAGTATAAAGATCTCGACAAGAAAGGTATGTTACCTTACGAACAAGAGGTCAGCTTTAGTAAGAAAGTTGAGTCCGAAACTGATCGTCCGGAGGCCAGTACGATGTCTGAGGTCAGTAACAATCCCAAAGTCAATTGGAAAAGGTCCAGATCTGAAAAGGAACCAACAACGATGGCCACCTGCTCTAACTGCAGGAAACCAGGGCATTTGACCAGGAATTGTAGAACCTCGAAGAAACGAAAGAAGGGGTTTAAACCCGGTAACCAGTTTCGAGAGAATAGAAAATGCTGTCAATGCCATCGGATTGGCCATCATGAAAAGGATTGCAGGCAATTTAAGAAATCCAAAGCGGTACATATAAATGAAATAGCAGAAACGTCTGAGCCCTCAGCTATTCAGGAAAGGCCAGATGTTTTAGAAGGCACGTTGACTGTCAAAGACATCCCAGTTAAAGTACTTTTTGAAACAGGCGCGTCACGAAGCTTCATTGCCAAGAATGCAGCAAAGAAGCAGGATTTGAATTTGAAGAAGCTCAAGGAACCAATGACTGTCCAGAATCCGGTTGGGGGTTCCATTGATCTCAGTTGGGTTTGTGGAGTGCCGGTTTCTTTTTCTCGTTATCGGTTTCCTACCATCGCGGTCGTCATGAATTTTAAAGAGTTTGATCTTATCTTGGGGTTAGACTGGTTGACCAAATATGAAGCTGAAGTTAAATGCGCCGACAGGGTCGTAAGGGCGAAGATAAAATCAGGTGATTATATAACCATTCCCTGTGAAGGTCAGAATGCTAATAGAAAAGACTTCTGGGCAGCTCTCGATGTTTCTCCAGCCCAAATAGAAAATATCCCTGAAGTTACAGAGAATATTCCCGACCTTATAAAAGATATTCCTGTCGTCCAGAATTATGCGGATGTGTTTGAAGAAGTTGTTCGCTTACCTCCGAAGAGAGAAATAGATTTCAAGATTGCTTTGATTCCGAATGCAAGGCCGGTAGTTCACGCTATTCGAAGAATGTCCTTGAAAGAGAAATAAGAACTTGACAATCAAACACGACAGCTCGTATGGAAGGGTCTGATCAGGCCTAGTTTCTCTGATTGGGGTGCATCAGTGGTGTTTGTCCCAAAATCTGACGGTACTCTACGGCTATGTGTGGATTATCGTGATTTAAACAAACAAACAATAAAGAACAAATATCCATTGCCGCGGATTGATGATTTGTTGGATCGATTAAATGGCGCACAAGTATTTTCACGAATGGCCCTAGCTACAGGTTTCCATCAGCTTCGTATCGCAGAGGAGTGTGTTCCTTTGACAGCATTTAGAGGTCCAGATTTATTCTACGAGTGGTTAGTAATGCCGTTCGGCTTATGTAACGCTCCAGCTCTCTTCGTCGATCTGACGAATATAGTGTTCAGAGGGGTTTTGAATAAATTTGTTCTGGTTTTCATTGATGATATCCTAATCTTCTCTAAATCAAAGGCCGAACATGAAAAGCATTTGGAACAGGTTCTGGAAATTCTCAGAAGGAATGTATTAAAAGCAATGTTTTCCAAATGTATATTCTGGCAAGATGAAGTGAATTTTTTGGGCCACGTCGTATCGAAAGAAGGAATTGCTGTGGATCAAAGTAAAATCACAGCTATTCAGAATTGGAAACAGCCCAGTACCCCCACAGAGGTTCGCAGTTTCCTCGGATTGGCTAGTTATTACCGGAAGTTCTTTAAAAGCTTTTCGAAGATATCTGGTCACTTAACAAAGATTACAAAGAAGCACTCTAAATTCAAATGGACTCCAGAAAGTGAGGAGGCTTTTGGAGAGCTAAAGTTAAGATTAACTACTGCTCCAGTGTTAACCATTATCGACGGCAATCAGGATTAAAAAGTCTGGACTGATGCTTCTAGAGAAGGCCTATGCGCAGTGTTAATGCAAAGGGGTCAAGTGATTGCTTATGCTAGCCGTCAGCTGAAGCCGCACGAGAAAAACTACGTAACTCATGATCTTGAGTTATTGGCTATCGTATTCGCCTTAAAAATCTGGAGACATTATCTTCTGGGTGATTGATTTGAACTGTTTACAGATCACCAGTCCCTAAAGTATCTGTTCACCCAAAAGGACTTGAATCTGAGGCAGCAACGTTGGCTAGAGTTCCTTGCAGCATATGACTTTGAGATTATATACACGCCAGGGAAAGCCAATGTCGTAGCCGATGCGTTAAGCCGAAAGAATGTAATGATCGCCAACTTTGTTATTACGACTTCCTTGATTGACAAAATATCTATTCTTCAGAAGGATGATAACTTTATTAAGGATATGATCAAAAGGATTCAGAAAGGCGAACCCTCGTGTTTTCAAATAGATAACGATGGAATCCTGAAATTGAAAGGAAGGATTTGTGTTCCTGACATTCCAGAGTTAAAAAGGGAAGTGTTAGACGAGTGTCACAAGTCCAAGCTGAGTATCCATCCGGGTGTGGCCAAAATGTATAACGACCTCAAGCGAACATTTTGGTGGAAGGCTATGAAAAGAGACGTTTCAATATATGTTAGCCGATGCCCTACTTGCCATCTAATCAAAAGCGACCAACAGAAACTGGCTGGATTATTGCAACCGCTAGACGTTCCAGGCTGGAAATGGGAACATATTTCCATGGACTTTATTGATGGTTTTCCCAGAACCAGAAAAGGAAATGACAGTATTTGAGTGATCGTAGATCGCTTCACGAAAACCGCCCATTTCATACCTGTCAGATCAAACAGAACTGCTCAGAGTCTGGCGCAGATATATTTCAAGGAAATAGTTAGACTACATGGAGTGCCGCTCAGTATAGTCAGTGATAGAGATACAATATTTACTAGTAAATTCTGGGAGGCATTTCAAGTAGAGCTGGGAACGAAGCTGAACTTGAGCACCGCTTATCATCCTCAGACAGACGGCTAGACTGAGAGGGTGAATCGTATTTTAGAAGATCTATTGCGGGCTTGTGTTCTAGATTTCGGTGGATCAGGGGAAGACCATCTTCGTTTGGCTGAATTCTCATATAATAACAGCTACCAGGCGAGCCTGACGATGTCGCTATTCGAAGCATTATATGGTAGACTGTGCCGATCTCCTGCTTGTTGGGTCGAACCTGGAAATAGACTTGTGTTAGGGCCTGATATGATCCGAGAAGCTGCTGACAAAGTCGACTTTATTAAGAAACGATTACTGGCCGCTCAAAGCCGACAAAAGAGCTATGCCGATAGGAGAAGAGGAGATATATCCTTTGCTGTTGGCGACTATGTATATTTGAAAGTATCGCCGATGAGAGGAGTTATCCGGTTCGGTAAAACTGGAAAGTTGGCGCCTAAATTCATTGGTCCGTTTCCTATTCTGGAACGGATTGGAACTCTCGCTTATAAGGTAGAATTGCCTGATTGGTTGCCTGGAGTTCATGATGTGTTTCACATATCTCAACTTCGAAAGCACGTTCATGATCCAGACTTGATCGTGGAAGAAGCAGCTCAGCAGGATATTGAAATTACTCCAGAATTAGCTGTGAGAAGAGAGCCGCTAAAGATTATCGGCAAAGAAACCAATGAGTTGAGGAACAAGAAGGTTCACTTAGTCAAAGTGCAATGGAGTGGAGATCCACGAGATTGTACTTGGGAAACTGAGGAGAGCATTCAGAAAGCCTATCCTAGATGTCGAGTGGATATCTCTGATTGACTCTGGTGCAAGGTACATTTACCATACTTTGCATTACCAATCAGTTCTCTACTTTGTTGTTATTTTCTTTCCATGGATGTGCACTTTTAATTCTATAATCTGCTTAATTTAAAAAGAGTCTATGAATTAATTTGTATGATTTTGAAAAGTTAAAAACAATTTGATTGTTGTTTGTGTTGTATGATAGTAAATTAGATTAATTAAATTATTGAAACGATAGTTAATTTAATTAATAAGGGAATGAATGGTAGGATTTATTCGATTAACTCACACATTGAATTGACTAGAAAATAAATAGAAATATACACATGTGCATTTTATATATTTGAACAGGTAAATGGATTAGCTGTTGAGTATAGATTTTATTTGCGTGCCCGACAAATAGGTAAACCTTAATGAGTTGGATTCGAAATATTATTATATCAACTCCTGTGAATGCCACTGGATGCGGAGTGCTGGTTATTCTGTGTGAAATAATAAATATCGCCATAGGATAGTAACAATTAATTTTGAACTACACCGCATGGCATACTTCTGATGATAGGCATACTTCATCATATACCACATAAGCATTTGGAGCTTGTGTGACGAGGTGGAAGATTTACCATACGAGCGAGAAGCTTGTATGGCGATGACTATATTTTACAGGTTGAACTGATGGCTGATATGGACTATTTAAATTGTAACGGTTAAATTGCCAGATTAATAAAAACCCCACACGGGTCTGGAGTAGACAATAATCACGTCTCTCTAGTTATTAGATACGGCACATAGACTATTTATTTCCCACACGGGACGAGGTGACGAGGATTTATCCTCTGGAGCATTTAAAATACACACTCCCTCAAGCTTTGACAGGGTGACGAGAATTTATTCTCTGGAGTTATTATCAATACATGCTCCCCTATAAACACCAGAATATATCACTATAAATATGTGTATGCTTATTAGGATTTATTGGGTACCTAATATGGACCAATAAATTTCCAAACCTCTCCCCGTACAAAGGAGGTTATGGCGAAATTTTTCGAAAATTCCGGGTGTTAGCCAAATTTTTGAAGAATTTGAAAATTCTCAGAAACTAAAAAGTTGGAGAATGGAAGCCAGATCGAATGTAGAGTTGATTAATCAAACCACTTTCGACTTTGTTCCTTTTCGAGGATGAAAAGTTTTAAGTGGGGGAGATTGTAACGACCCAGAAAATCTGAACCAATTTAAAAAATTTAAATTGGCTAAAATAATAGATTTTAAATATTTAAAATAAATATTTTTAATTATAGCAATGAAAAGTGAGTGTGAATTGACGTTTGAAAACGAATATAATTAATTCTAATTATAAACAAGGCCTGAAATGGCGCTGCAGTTTCAAAAATTGAATTCAAAATTTGTCGGACTGTACCGGGTGCAAAACAAAACGGATTTGAGTGAAACCAAAAATATGTAAATCTGTTAGTGAATACCATTCTAACGAATCTGAAAAATCGAATTTTCATAGGGGAAAGTAAAAGTTATGGCCGAATGAATTTTCAGAAAGGTCGCTATGGAATTTATATAGCCCGTGAAATTGGCCATTTTGCATACGACCTCGGAATTCTATGAATCCACTTTTGTTATATCCAGGATGTGAAGTTATTGCTAGGTTTCAAATTTCATAATTTTTGATGCTAGTATGTGAGCGTGGCAAAGGAAAACGTGTTTTGGTCAATTACAGTTAAATTGGATCGACCAGAAATGGGCCTTTGTGCAAACGGTCTCAGAATTCGACGAAACTTGTTTTGTTGGGACCGTATCGTCAAAACGTAGCCAGATTTATTTTTCTGGAATTTTTTGAATCAGTTTGTGGCCCTGGCAAATTGAATGTACGTTCAAATTGAATATTGAATGTTTTATATTTTAATTTGAATGGAAACTGATTGTAACAGTTGAATGGGCCTACGAAACATATCCCATTATGTTCAAAATGGGGGCAAAACATTGGGGACGCCAGTCGTTGGGTTTAGATTGGTGGTCGCGTCAGAAAACCCCTTTAAAACCCACCGGCCAATCATTTTTTTTAAAATATAAAAAAAAGAAAAATCATTTTTTCTCTCTCCCCGATCGAAGGCGGAAACCGCTCAAGATCTTCCCATTCATTTTTCGATCAATCCACGCAAAATTAGCCCCTCCTCCAGTTGAAGATTTTGTAGATCTCCTTGAAATCTTCAAATCCATATAAGGGTTGATTTTTTTCGTCGAGTGTTGGAGCTAGTTCGACCTCATGAAGTTCGGGTGTTTGAGGAGCCGTCGCCGCCACGTCAGACCACCGAGCTGGACCCCACCTCTGGCGAACCAGCGCCTCTCCTCCCTCTTCGACACTGCGTAGCCCGATCGAACTATCGATTCATGTATTTCACGAAATTGCCTGACCTAGTTTTGAACTTTTCAGAAAGGTATACGGCTATTTTTATTTTAACTATATTATAGCAGTTTAAAGCGCTACGGTTTTTGATTTCACTGTAAAAATCATATCTTTTTCGTTTCTTGACGAAATACAGTGAAACAAGAGATAGTGGACTCGTGTGGACGTCTTCTACCTTCTAGAAGAGACCGCATATTTTTCTGAGCCTTCTTCTATTTTTGGTGTAGTAGAACCCAAGATGAGATTTCTAATTTATAAACGATATGAAAAACGACGATGTATAAATTATATAGTCGATGTATGGGTTATATAAACGTTGTACACCTCTTGTATAAGCGTTGTATAAGTTGTACGTTCGATGTATAACTTATATATGCGTTGTAAAAATTATATACGTGTTGAAATAGAAGTGAATTGCTATATATATATATATATATATATATATATATATATATATACACGCCCCTCGTCCACAAACCATGGACGATATTTATTGGTTGAGATTGGTGTGAAAATTGATTGATAGCGAATGGTTGATTGGAATTGTTTGTGGTTGATATTGATTGATTGTGGTTGAAAAATACCCGTTTGTGGTTGAGAAATATTTGGTTGAAACCACATAGGATTAGTTTGTGGAAATGAAATAAATATATACATGCCGCCTGCGTGCGAACTAGATGCATGATCCCCATTGTCAATAACCGCGAGGTTTTAAGGTAGAGCGAGGAGCCGTACTAGGGACGGTCCCGGTTTTAACTACCCTGCCGTTATACTGCCAAAATTTTGAATAATATTCATGTGTTTGAATTATTTTCATTTGTTGAAACTATATTTGTTCGTTGAATAGAAAACCTTCATGTGTTGAGTCGATATTCATTCGTTGAATAGAAATTCATGTGTTGAATGGTATTCGTGTTTTAAATATAAAAATCACCTTTTTATCGACATATACAAACTATAGAAAACCTTCATGGGTTGAATCAAAATTCATTCGTTGAATTGAAATTCATGTGTTGAATGGTATTCGTGTTTTAAATAAAAAAATCACCTTTTTATCGACATATACAAACTATAGAAATTCATGTGTTGAATCGAAATTCATTCGTTGAATTGAAATTCATGTGTTGAATGGTATTCGTGTTTTAAATAAAAAAAATCACCTTTTTATCGACATATACAAACTATAGAAAATCTTCATGTGTTGAATCGAAATTCATTCGTTAAATTGAAATTCATGTGTTGAATGGTATTCGTGTTTTAAAATATAAAAATCACATTTTTGTCTATATATATAAACTATAGAAAACCTTCATGTGTTGAATCGAAGTTCATTCGTTGAATTGAAATTCATGTGTTGAATGGTATTCATATTTTGAAATAAATTGTTTTATAAAATAAATCCTATTTTATCACCTATCTGAACTATAGAAAATAATCTTGTTTAAAAATAAATTGTTTTATAATAAAAATCCTATTTTTATTACCTATATGAACTATATAAACTAATAGAGTTTTGAAATGAATTGTTTTACAATAAAAATCACATTTTTATTATATACATGAATTGTCAAATATAGTGAAGTGTTGAAATAGAAGACAGTTAGATAAAAATATCATTTTTATCAAATGTGTGAAAAGGATATAACTTTGAAATCGAAGAATCGATATATATATTTAAATAGAATTAAAATATATCGAATAACGATGCTGCAGTTCGTATTTTGAAACCGTGATTTCAAACGATTATACCGGGAGATCCGACCATCGGATTTTCCTGAAATCGCAACCGTTGGGTTCGCTTTGGAAAAATCTTTCCAACGGCACCAACTTTGTAAAAATCCAACAGTTCGATTGTCTGGAATGTTTAATTCAAATCTGAAGAAAAACAGCGCCAGAATCGATTATATTTATATATATATATATATATATATATAATTATATTTAATCGAATAACGATGCTGCAGTTCGTAATTTGAAATCGAAACTTCAAACGATTATACCGGGAGATCCGACCGTCGGACTTTCCCGAAACTGGAACAGTTGGATTCGTTTTGAAAAGATCTTTCTAATGATGTAAATTTTGTGAAGATCCAACAGTTAGATTTTCAGATATGTGTAAATCAAATCTGGAGAAAAACAGCGCCACGGCCGCGTTACGGGCCGAAGCGTCGTTTTGAATAAATTGGCTATTTTAAAATAAATAAAAATAGCGATAAATCATTATAAAATATTATAAACGATATGGATGTGAAATTTAGAAATTAACTGAAGGTTGGCTAAGTCGAATGCTTTTTTGGCTATTGATCTGATGTTGGTTTCGGCCTTCGGGTTAATATTTGGGAAAATCGTTCTCTTACTGATTGACGGTTAGTGACTAATGAATTGAAATGATGCGTGTGTATGTTAGTGTTGCACTTGTTTATATTATACGCGAGTTGCTCAGAAAGACCGGGTTTAACCCATTCTGAATAACTGAATCGACGATAAGTAATCGAAGATAAAGACGGTGGTCGAAGACCGGAGATCTTCACCTCGTTTGGATGGTAACCGAGGTCCTGATTGGGAGGCATCCCGAAATATGGATAATGAGTGGTGCTCGTCCAGACGTACGTGGTGATCGATGGGTTAGCGAGGTATATAGTGCCTCCGGTTTCATTCAGACCTAGAACGGACTTGCAAATGGACAGTGTGTCTGACATTGGAATTTATTCTGTGTGATTGATAGCCATCGGTTGCACGGTGTGAATTGCCTGTGTGGCATGCTAAGATGTAGTGACCAGGGCTTCTGTTGAAAAGCAAAGTCTTGTGGTGATGATCAAAGCACCGCCTGTGTGGCGTAGCTTTGTGTATAACATGAAATCGCGAGCCTCACACCCCGGTATGAAACAAAAACGGGAGAAAGGACCTCAGGGAGGGCCTGCATTTCCTCCTAGCTAGAAGTGGCGTCAGTGGTTTTACACGCCCTGACGAGTTTGACTTATGTGGTTGTTGCTGTTGCGAGGCGCCTCGGTTAGATCGGACGATCCGGGTCCGATGGAGTCATTTGTTGGCTCGCTTACGCCCCAAAGGGAGGGGAAACGAAGTGTTCAGGCTTTTTAATCCACTCCGTGTGGACCAGCCCTGACGATCCAAGGGTCGATGCGTTCTGATCCTGAGACTCGGGCTAGGTAGTCTCGAATTCGGTAAGGACTATCTTTTGCCTTGGTTCATGACGGAAATCCAATTTCCAAATACGTGACTGTGCGATTTTGATTGTATACCTATATATGGCGACATAGTGGTATGGGGCATTAATGCCGTCTATGATTGATAATTATGATTTGAAATTGTTTTCAAACATATCAACACTAGCAATAATATCAAATGCCTTTGTTTTATTCTAATCAAGCATATTTTGGTTGTTATAAGGTAAAAACTCTATCCTCCGATTTGCGTTGCATTGTGTGATGGGAACTGAGTCTTATAATGGCTTCATTTTTATAAAAAGCATTGCGATGTTTAAAAGAAAGATTTGTTTTTAAAGCACTGTCAATCCAATGGAGTAAACCCATTCCATGAAAGTGGCGTGGTCCTGTGATTAGCCATATTATAAATGTGTTGAGTAGATTTCTCATACCAGTTCCAAGACTGACTCGTAGTTTGTTTCACTTTCAAACTCGGGTGCCCCTTTTTCTACACGGGCAGCCTTGTATTCAGGTTTTAGCTGGCTTTCTCTGGATAGCTGGAGCTGAAGATGGATTCTATCATTTATCTCTTTTTATGCTGTTCAGCTCCTATTGTACATTATGTGTATTTTCCGCTGTAGACATTTATGTATAGCTGAACTGTATTTGTACTAAGTATGATCCTGTATACTGTGTAACTCTGATGATTACGTTTATCCAGCGTATTCTATTGTACATTATCTGGTGTATTTATTTATTTCTGATCTGCTATTATCTGTTTCTATGTTATATTCCATAGATTACCCTTGTCTCCATCTGTACGGGAAATGGGGTCGTCACATCGTGGTATTAGAGCTTTGGTTAAGCTTAGTTCTGGAATATAACATATAAACGAACTCGTCAGAAATAGAACCAGTAGTGTTCTAGGATGGGTAACTCTATACATATAGGATCAGTAATATCCTAGTATGAGTAAAGCAGAATGAAAATACACCCCAGTAGACACATTTACGTTGAAGTATTTGTCTCTATATTTTGAAATATCTTTTCTGTTGACCTGACACTTTGTCTGCTAATTGCAGACGCACTAGCAAATGAGTGACACGAACAAAAGAAATAATCGTATGGCTCGACCAGCTAATGAGCCAGTTGTGCTCCCGCAGCCAGAATCAGATATAGAAGTTCTATTCAAGAGATTTCGAAATCTGGGTGGATCGCCATTCTTAGGCAAAGAGTCCATTATGGAAACACAAGCTTGGATTCGTTCTGCAGAGAAAATCTTTGAGGGTTTAAAGCTGAGAGACGATCAGAAAAGATTACTGGCGTCTTGGGCACTCAAAGAAGAAGCTTTGTTTTGGTGGGATTCAGTTATTAAAGATAATTCAGAAGGTGATATCACCTGGGATAGATTCAGAGTGATTTTCTTAGAAAGATTTACTCCTCCCGAAGCAATCGAGCGATTATGTGATGAATTTTCTTATTTGATACAAGGTGATATGACCATCCCAGAATATCATAAGAAATTCAACGAACTTTCTCACTTTGCTCCTCATCTGATTCAAGATCCAAAGAGGAAGAATCTGAGATTTATTTATGGCCTGCAAAGAAAATATCAGAACAGTGTAATGAGGAATGTGAAGCTCCCCTTTTCTGAAATGATATACATGGCTTACCAGTATGAAGATCTCGACAAGAAAGGTATGTTGCCTTACGAAGAAGAGGTCAGCTCTAGTAGGAAATTTGAGTCCGAAACTGATCGTCCGGAGGCCAGTACGATGTCTGAGGTCGGTAACAAGACCAAAGTCAATCGGAAAAGGGCCAGATCTGAAAAGGAACCAGCAACGACGGCCACCTGTTCTAACAGCAGGAAACCAGGGCATTTGACCAGGAATTGTAAAACCTCGAAGAAACGAAAGAAGGGGTTTAAACCCGATAACCAGTTTCGAGAGAATAGAAAATGCTGTCAATGCCATCGGATTGGCCATCTTGAAAAGGATTGCAGGCAATTTAAGAAGTCCAAAGCGGTACATATAAATGAAATAGCAGAAACGTCTGAGCCCTCAGCTATTCAGGAAAGGCCAGATGTTTTAGAAGGCACGCTGATTGTCAAGGACATCCCAGCTAAAGTACCGTTTGACACAGGCGCGTCACGAAGCTTCATTGCCAAGAATGCAGCTAAGAATCTGGATTTGAATTTGAAGAAGCTCAAGGAACCAATGACTGTCCAGAATCCGGTTGGGGGTTCCATTGATCTCAGTTGTGTTTGTGGAGTGCCGGTTTCTTTTTCTCGTTATCGGTTTCCTACCATCGCGGTCTTCATGAATTTTAAAGAGTTTGATCTTATCTTGGGGTTAAACTGGTTGAACAAATATGAAGCTGAAGTTAAATGCGCCGACAGGGTCGTAAGGGCGAAGATAAATTCAGGTGATTATGTAACCATTCCCTGTGAAGGTCAGAATGCTAATAGAAAAGACTTCTGGGAAGCTCTCGATTTTTCTCCAGCCCAAATAGAAAATATCCCTGAAGTTACAGAGAATATTCCCGACCTTATAAAAGATATTCCAGTCGTCCAGAATTATGCGGATGTGTTTGAAGAAGTTGTTCGCTTACCTCCGTAGAGAGAAATAGATTTCATGATTGCTTTGTTCCGAATGCAAGGTCGGTAGTTCACGCTATTCGAAGAATGTCCTTGAAAGAGAAAGAAGAACTTGACAATCAAACACGACAGCTCGTTTGGAAGGGTCTGATCAAGCCTAGTTTCTCTGATTGGGGTGCAGCAGTGGTGTTTGTCCCAAAATCTGACGGTACTCTACGGCTATGTGTGGATTATCGTGATTTAAACAAATAGACAATAAAGAACAAATATCCATTGCCACGGATTGATGATTTGTTGGATCGATTAAATGGCGCACAAGTATTTTCACAAATGGACCTAGCTACAGGTTTCCATCAGCTTCGTATCACCGAGGAGTGTGTTCCTTTGACAGCATTCAGAGGTCCAGATTTATTCTACGAGTGGTTAGTAATGCCGTTCGGCCTATGTAACGCTTCAGCTTACTTCGTCGATCTGATGAATAGAGTGTTCAGAGGGGTTTTGAATAAATTTGTTCTGGTTTTCATTGATGATATCCTAATCTTCTCTAAATCAAAGGCCGAACATGAAAAGCATTTGGAACAGGTTCTGGAAATCCTCAGAAGGAATGTATTAAAAGCAAAGTTTTCCAAATGTATATTCTGGCAAGATGAAGTGAAATTTCTGGGCCACGTCGTATCGAAATAAGGAATTGCTGTGGATCCAAGTAAAATCACAGCTATTCAGAATTAGAAACAGCCCAGTACCCCTATAGAGGTTCGCAGTTTCCTCAGATTGGCTAATTATTACCGGAAGTTCGTTAAAAACTTTTCGAAGATATTTGGTCACTTAACGAAGCTTACAAAGAAGCACTCTAAATTCAAATGGACTCCAGAAAGTGAGGAGGCCTTTGAAGAGCTAAAGTTAAGATTAACTACTACTCCAGTGTTAACCATTGTAACACCCCACATCCGTTAGTGTTGCTCACAAAGGGAATGCACTAAGTTCTGTGGAGCATTTTTAAAGTAAAAGATGCAGATGAATTACAAGACAGACAAAAATTAAAACAGCGAAAAAAAAAACTTTGCTTTATTGATAAAATAGTTTGTACAATGATTTCTTTATAATATCAGGGTATCATCTGTCTTACAAAATAAAGAAGCATAAAACAACATTTATATTCCCCAATTGTAGCAAGAGCTAGCCATAGCATCTGAAAAGAGAATCAAAGCAAAACTTCGACAAATCTTCAAGCTGGGAAAGAGTGACAGTCCGACTTAACCTGAGCTATACTATTCCCTCCTTTACTACCTGGGGGGGGGGAACGGAAGAAAAGAAGACGAAAGAAAAACAGAGTCAGACATAAAGCATGAGTAAGTTCAGTTACTTCTAGCATGTGAACAAGGAAAAACAAAACGACATGAATTAACTGAATACAAGATAACACCATGATGATAGGATCACCAAGTTTAGACAAGATTAACACAAGATATGCTAAGACAAGATAAAATGGATATGCTCTAATACTTTCGCCGCTTCGCTATTTCCTTGTTATACTGGTTTCTATATCTCTGCACCACCTAACTAATGTCCCAACTAGTAACGATAACGTGATCCCAATCCCTGTAGTTTTCGTTGCCTCAGGCATACATTTATTATTTATTACCTAGATCTAATCTAGGGTTTTCTATCAAGTGCTTTCTAGATTCAACTAGAGTTTACGCTATCTGCTGAATGCTTCTCGGATTCAGGGTTTATGCCACCTAGTCCATCTAGGGATTATGCTACCTGTCGAACGATGCCCCCTAGTCTAGGACACACTACCTAGAGTGGTATATGTTCCTAGACTTCCCCACGCATGTATCGCGAATCGTTATCGCTTGTCTAGATGCACGTGTCCTGTAATGTGCGGCCCGAGTCCTGTGGCAGGGCAAATCAAGAAACACATAACTCGGTCGGGAGCTTTCAGATATCTGCCAATGCAGATGCTAAGGTCTGTTTTTATTCCAGTGGCTATGGTCCCACTTGACCCCTCCCTCAATAATGAAAGTCAATCCAAGAAAATCCAGCGCGAGAACTGTACTTTTGCCACCCTATGCCCTACTTTCCTATTGGCCAGCCTCACCCATAACTAGATAGCTAGTATATGGTCTGTTGGGAGTTCTCTGCCTTTCTGCATATGTACAACGATTGACTAAAGATGGTAGGTAGACGACGAGTTGCTATCACAGGGCTACTGGTCTCGTCGAATCACGCTGGTCCATCCTAGTCTTTAGGTTGCCTTGTATTGCAACCAAGGCATACCCTTGGTTCTTCTACCGCAGACCTTAACCTCTGTGAGCCCAGGAGGATCATCTGCCACCTCACAGAGGGATACCAAGAGTACCCACACGTGCCCTCGAAGCCTCAGGCTTCGTAACCCAATTCGTTGGAGCCTTCTTTTTAATCAGTCGGACGTTCGCTCCTTCCCGTGTTATACTAAGAATTACTACTTAGTTTTGCTAACTAAGGTTTTCCACTTAGTTTCCAGAATCGTCGTTTTCTTAACTAAGGTTTACTACTTAGCTCCTTTTGACTAAGGTTTACTACTTAGTTCTCTTTCTCGTCAGTTTGGATTGGTTAAGTGTCATTAGTCAATTCAAGCTAACTTAACCCTCTTCATTTATCCTGTTAAACTGGTTAAGTGTTATCAGTAATTCATGTTGACTTAACCCTACCACAAACCAAGTTATATTGGTTAAGTATTTCTTATTACTTAACCCTATTCATTCATCTTGTATTGGTTAAGTGTTCCTTTTTAACTTAACCTTGTCTATCTGTTTTAACTAACATTTTATTAATGGTTAAGTATTATCCCTTCATGTTTTAAACTTAACCCTATTCATTTATCACACTCTGATGGTTAAGTGTTCAAGTTTATTTAACCCTACGGTCTAGTCCAGCTAACATGTCAAATTGGCTAAGTGTATCAACTTTACTTAACCCCACCTTCTAGTCCAGTTAACATGTAAATTTGGCTAAGTGTTTTCTTAGTTACTTAACCCTTAAAAATCTTGTCTCCTTACCATATTAAGTTTGGTTAAGTGTCCCAATGGACTTAACCCTCACATTCTAGCTTAACTGTGTTAAGTTGGTTAAGTGTTCCTATGGACTTAACCCTCCTTAACCCTCCCATTCTAGCTTAACTGTGTTAAGTTGGTTAAGTGTTCCTATGGACTTAACCCTCCCATTCTAGCTTAACTATGTTAAGTGTCAGTATGAACCTAACCCCACCCGTCGGTTTGGTTATCATGTTGAATTGGTTAAGTGTCTTGGTTAACTTAACCCTACCATTCTTGTTCTAGCTTTAACTAAATAAATTAAAGCCGCGACCGCTCACATTAGACAGATATTGTTGCGATTACTAGACGTGCCGGTTGGTTCCGGGCAGGTTTACATCGCAACTTAGTCTAACCTCGGGTTAGGCATATTCGTGTTTTCTAAGTTCAAAGGGTTTTGATTAATTTTCAAATCAGGTTTTGAAAGTAACCATCCCGTCCGTCGGATCAGTTAAGGATAGCCAGGGAGAGCACGAAACTTGTATTTTCCAAACCCAAGCCTAGACACTATCCTCTCTGTCACCCAAGAACTTTCTGGTGTATTATTAAAGAGATGTCGTTAATAAACCTTTAATTTGTCTAAATTTACATTTTCTCATTTAGGACAAATTCTGTAAGTAAATTATTCCTAATTTACTTATTTCATAATTACTCTTTTAATGTAAATTGTCAACATCTATTATTATTACCCACTTTCCCTTCTATATCATATTTATGCTTTTTGGTATGTAAACTATACCAAATTAAGTGCCACTAAACATGATTTTGCTAAACATGACAATTACTCACATTTATGGCCAATTTCAAATTTATGCCAATATACTTATTATGCCAAATTAGCTAATCCAATTCTGATTTAACATTCTAATTACAGTTCATGTCAAACTAGACTTATTATTCTAGTTCACAGTTCATGTAAATGCTAGATTTACAAGTCAATACTAGATTCAAATTACACATCCTATAATTCATGTCAAATTTATCCAATTTGCATTTTTATAAACATGCCATAATACATGTTCCCAATTTATGCCAATTTCCAAGTTTATAACTACGTTTTAGTAAATTTCATATTTTGCCCAAATCGTATTCCCATCGTTCGTATAATCGTGATTCAACCTAGATTATAAATAAATCTAGATTCATAGATAAAAAGGGAATGAACCAAAATGCCATGAAAGAATAGACATAATAACTGGCATAAGATGATAATTCACAGGCATTTAGATCTGGTAATATTACGACATGAAAAGGGTTGAACAGTATAGGTTCAAGAACATGGGTAGACCTAACTTAATAGGTAAATTCCCAAGATTAAGATCCAAGGGTAACTAAGAATAAACTGAAATAGAAAGTCAAGCCTAGATCCAATATAATGCCAGTTTGGGGTACAACATGGTTTTGTAACTACAGTGTCATGGGCATAAATAATAATCTTATATCCATAGTCATAGGCAATAAATCCTCACAGTTAATGAATAACAATCATAGGCGATGTTCATAGTCAAAGGAAGATAATTCTCACAGTCATGAGTCACAGTCATAGGCAATGTTCGTAGGCAATGTTCATAGTCAAAAAGGCATATGGTTTTAAGGTCCATAGTTTCATAGTCATAGTCTTATTGGTCATCGAATCATAACAGTTCTTAATTAGGTCCAAGGATATAAGCACTGATTCGAACAGAAAGATTTGGCATATTCTTTTATTCCTTTAATTTCATGTCACGAATAGAGAAAACGTTCAAATCTAAAAAGTAACCGACTTACAGAGATTATATTAGATTCGTAGAAAAACAGTCATTGAAGTCGTTTGAATCTTCACGTGAATCCTAGCTTGTTTTGAATCCCCTCTTGAAAGTCTTGAGCAGCATTTCCTCGTCTTGATTTATTTTACATATTATTTTATTTATTTATACATTTTCTCAGAGGCAGCATAAGGATAGAATGAAATGGTGTAGAGAGGAGGAGGCTAGGAGGCTGTTTATATAGGATTAGGCGGACGAACCTAGACAGAAAACGAGACCAGATACATAAGGATGCACCCAGGCCCAAAACCAGGTTCGGGGACCAGGTCGACACCCATGTCGACTGGGCAGTCGACCTGGTCAGGGGGGTCGACTACCCAGTCGACTCCCCGGTCGACCTGGGTCCTGGGCGGGAATTTTCCCGCCCAACCCGCTTCTGGGTTTGAATTCGAATTTCGAATTCGAATTTCGAGCTGTTTTCGATTCTGAAAATTCCTGAAACTTCGGAGGGTCATATCTCCCTCATACGGACTCCGATTCTCGCAAACTCAGACTCATTTTCAAGCAGAATTTCGAGACGAACGCAATGGCACCACCCGTTTCCCTTGATTTTGATTTTAAAATTTAATTCTGCCTTGATTTGTGAATCCTAGTGTTACAGAATTACGGGGTGTTACATTCTCCCTCATTTAAAAGGATTTCGTCCCCGAAATCTTCAAGTTAGGAAGAATCCGTCCTACCATCCAATCACCCATCTACTCAACCCTTCAATCACAGGCATTCATTGTCCTTAAAAGATTTATAATGCTTTCATGTTATTATGCATAGTGTGTGTATATGTCTTTATCTAATGCAAAATCAGGCGGTCTACTGATTCAGTTGACTTTCTTAATGCGAATCATGTCAGTGCCATGCGTCCAATCATGTATGCAAGCACCCCTAGTTATGTAAATACTATATGTGTGCATAGCCATTCATCCATATGCAACATCCATACGATAACATATCAAGTTCAACTTAAAAACAAATACATATCTGTAAATGCAATATGAAAGCGTCCGAACTGATCTAGTGCTTAATACGTATGTATATGCATTCACGAGCAACCATTAGCAACCACTCGCAACCATCAACCATAACATGTTTGAAATACATGTTTACATCCAAAAGAGTTTCTACCTAAGGATCGAAGATATGACCTAGAGGATATACTTTGGAAAGAGAGAAACAATTATGCGTAAAGCTCCTACAAAAAAAAGAAATCAAGGATGCACCCTTAAGGAAAAGGGTATGATGCTAGTATCTAGCCTTCTTGAGCTTTACTTCACTGTATCTTAACTAATTTAACTTCACGATTGTGAAGTTTTTGACCTCCATTTCCAAAATAAACAGATGTCAATCACAGTACCAAGTGTATGTACTAAGATGATTAGAGGTCTCCCTCTTATCCACCATGCCATAACTATAAGGGTCGAAAGGTCACTACGTGCTTTTTAGAGTGCCTGCCACAACTATTCATCTCTCACGTAAACCATCCTAGTCGAACTCGGCATTCCTCAAGTACAAGCCCCAAAGGCCTAAACCAATATCAGACAAGCACCCAAGGAATATCTCCTCCGAATCTAGACGATCTACGCGAGATGATATAAGCAAACTCGATAGCTACTCTCAAATCCCTACTAACCAAAAATAATCTGGTCGAACCACCAATTGGATTTGAGACTCTAGTGGGATCTTTCTACTATACAAGTACTATGGTGCAGAGACTCAACTATGGAAGTGGATATGAACAAATGCGAAGCGCTAAAACCAAAGGAAAGAGTACGAACAGCAAAACTAGACTCTTCCAACAGAACTTTACTACCTTTCTCCTAGGTACGCTTGGTGGCGAAAGTAGGTACTTACCCTTCTGAAAATATTGTCCTTTGCCCTTAATTACATGCCCTATTACACCATAGTAAAGATACTTCCTCTTGTCTTAGGTTCTATAATTCCTTCCTCCTTTGTGAGCTAAATCTACATCCATGAATTCCTCATCCTCTTCCGTGTGTAGTCATGTTGACAAATCTCTCGAAAGCTGCTTCCATCATATAGAAAACCCTATAAGGTTGAAAGAAAACTGGCCGTAGGTGAAACAACTACGGCTATGGATGGAAGCCAGGCACTACTTCGCCCATCGATGAGGTTACCTCCCAGAAATCCAGGAACCCCAGAGAGTCAAGAAAGAAGGAGACAAGAATTCAAACAGAGGAAGAGAAGATAGTGCGTATGGCTTTGGGGAATATGCCTTTTAAACAAATCTTTTCTCATGAAAATGCTTCTTTTAAAACCGTTTTGAAAATAATTTTTCAAATCCTTTATCTGATCTAGTAACCTTCAGCTCTGATACCACGTGTAACACCCCATATCCGTTAGTGTCACTCACAAAGGGAATGAACTAAGTTCTGTGGAGCATTTTTAAGGTAAAAGATGCAGATGAATTACAAGACAGACAAAAATTAAAACAGCGGAAAATAAAACTTTGCTTTATTGATAAAATAGTTTGTACAACGATTTCTTTATAATATCAGAGTATCATCTGTCTTACAAAATAAAGAAGCATAAAACAACATTTATATTCCCCAATTGTAGTAAGAGCCAGCCATAGCATCTGAAAGAGAATCCAAGCAAAACTTCGACAAATCTTCAAGCTGGGAAAGAGTGACAGTCCGACTTAACCTGAGCTATACTATTCCCTCCTTTACTACCTTGGGGGGGACGGAAGTAAAGAAGACGAAAAAAAACAGAGTCAGACATAAAGCCTGAGTAAGTTCAGTTACTTCTAGCATGTGAACATGGAAAAACAAAACGACATGAATTAACTGAATACAAGATAACACCATGATGATCGGATCAGCAAGATTAGACAAGATTAACACAAGATATGCTAAAACAAGATAAACTGGATATGCTCTAATACTTTCGTCGCTTTGCTATTTCCTTGTTATACCGGTTTCTATATCTCTACACCACCTAACTAGTGTCCCAACTAGTAACGATAACGTGATCCCAATCCCTGTAGTTTCCGTTGCCTTCAGGCATACATTTATTATTCATTACCTAGATCTAATCTAGGGTTTTCTATCAAGTGCTTTCTAGATTCAACTAGAGTTTACGATATCTGCTGAATGCTTCTCGGATTCAGGGTTTATGCCACCTAGTCCATCTAGGGATTATGCTACCTATCGAATGATGCCCCCTGGTCTAGGACACACTACCTAGAGTGGTATATGTTCCTAGACTTCCCTATGCATGTATCGTGAATCGTTATCGCTTGTCTAGATGCACGTGTCCTGTAATGTGCGGCCTGAGTCCTGTGGCAGGGCAAATCAAGAAACACAGAACTCGGTCGGGAGCTTTCAGATATCTGCCGATGCAGATGCTAAGGTCTGTTTTTATTCCAGTGGCTATGGTCCCACTTGACCCCTCCCTCAACTAACGAAAGGCAATCCAAGAAAATCAAGCGCGAGAACTGTACTTTTGCCACCCTATTCCCTACTTTCTTATTGGCCAGCCTCACCCATAACTAGATAGCAAGTATATGGTCTGTTGGGAGTTCTCTG
Source organism: Allium sativum (assembly GCA_030737875.1). Taxonomy (NCBI): domain Eukaryota; kingdom Viridiplantae; phylum Streptophyta; class Magnoliopsida; order Asparagales; family Amaryllidaceae; genus Allium; species Allium sativum. The sequence goes on along the minus strand of CM060919.1, from coordinate 653,412,159 downwards.
CCTTTCCGCATACGTACAACGATTGACTAAAGATGGTAGGTAGACGACGAGTTGCTATCACAAGGCTACTGGTCTCGCCGAATCACGCTGGTCCATCCTAGTCTTTAGGTTACCTTGTATTGCAACCAAGGCATACCCTTGGTTCTTCTACCGCAGACCTTAAACTCTGTGAACCCAGGAGGATCATCTGCCACATCACAGAGGGATACCAAGAGTACCCTCACGTCCCCTCGAAGCCTCGGGCTTCGTAACCCAATTTGTTGGAGCCTTCTTTTTAATCAGTCGGACGTTCGCTCCTTCCCTTTTTATACTAAGAATTGCTACTTAGTTTTGCTAACTAAGGTTTTCCACTTAGTTTCTAGAATCGTCGTTTTCTTAACTAAGGTTTACTACTTAGCTCCTTTTGACTAAGGTTTACTACTTAGTTCTCTTTCTCGTCAGTTTGGATTGGTTAAGTGTCATTAGTCAATTCAAGCTAACTTAACCCTCTTCATTTATCCTGCTAAACTGGTTAAGTGTTATCAATAATTCATGTTGACTTAACCCTACCACAAACCAAGTTATATTGGTTAAGTATTTCTTATTACTTAACCCTATTCATTCATCCTGTATTGGTTAAGTGTTCCTTTTTAACTTAATCTTGCCCATCTGTTTTAACTAACATTTTATTAATGGTTAAGTATTATCCCTTCATGTTGTAAACTTAACCCTATTCATTTATCACACTCTGATGGTTAAGTGTTCAAGTTTATTTAACCCTACGGTCTAGTCCAGCTAACATGTCAAATTGGCTAAATGTATTAACTTTACTTAACCCCACCTTATAGTCCAGTTAACATGTTAATTTGGCTAAGTGATTTCTTAGTTACTTAACCCTTACAAATCTTGTCTTGTTACCATATTAAGTTTGGTTAAGTGTCCCTATGGACTTAACCCTCCCATTCTAGCTTAACTGTGTTAAGTTGGTTTAGTGTTCCTAAGGAATTAACCCTCCCATTCTAGCTTAACTGTGTTAAGTTGGTTAAGTGTTCCTATGGACTTAACCCTCCCATTCTAGCTTAACTGTGTTAAGTGTCAGTATGAACCTAACTCCTCCCATCGGTTTGGTTATCATGTTGAATTGGTTAAGTGTCTTAGTTAAGTTAACCCTACCATTCTTGTTCTAGCTTTAACTAAATAAATTAAAGCCGCGACCACTCACATTAGACAGATATTGTTGCGATTACTGGATGTGCCGGTTGGTTCCGGGCAGGTTTACATCGCAACTCAGTCTAACCTCAGGTTAGGCATATTCGTGTTTTCTAAGTTCAAAGAGTTTTGATTAATTTTCAAATCAGGTTTTGAAAGTAACCATCCCGTCCGTCGGATCAGTTAGGGATAGCCAGAGAGAGCAGGAAACTTGTATTTTCCAAACCCAAGCCTAGATACTATCCTCTCTGTCACCCTAGAACTTTCTGGTGTATTATTAAAAGTGATGTCATTAATAAACCTTTAATTTGTCTAAATTTACATTTTCTCATTTAGGACAAATTCTGTAAGTAAATTATTCCTAATTTACTTATTTCATAATTACTCTTTTAATGTAAATTGTCAACATTTATTATTATGGCCCATTTTCCACTCTATATCATATTTATGCTTTTTGGTATGTAAACTATACCAAATTAAGTGCCACTAACCATGATTTTGCTAAACATGACAATTACTCACAATTATGGCCAATTTCAAATTTATGCCAATATTCTTATTATGCCAAATTAGCTAATCCAATTCTGATTTAACATTCTAATTACAGTTCATGTCAAACTAGACTTATTATTCTAGTTCACAGTTCATGTAAATGCTAGATTTACAAGTCAATACCAGATTCAAATTACACATCCTATAATTCATGTCAAATTTATCCAATTTGCATTTTTATAAACATGCCATAATACATGTTCCCAATTTATGCCAATTTCCAAGTTTATAACTACGTTTTAGTAAATTTCATATTTTACCCAAATCGCATTCCCATCGTTCATATAATCGTGATTCAACCTAGATTATAAATAAATCTAGATTCGTGGATAAAAAGGGAATGAACCAAAATGCCATGAAAGAATAGACATAATAACTGGCATAAGATGATAATTCACAGGCATATAGATCTGGTAATATTACGACATGAAAAGGGTTGAACAGTATAGGTTCAAGAACATGGGTAGACCTAACTTAATTGGTAAATTCCCAAGATCAAGATCCAAGGGTAACTAAGAATAAACTGAAATAGAAAGTCAAGCCTAGATCCAATATAATGCCAGTTTGGGGTACAACATGGTTTTGTAACTACAGTGTCATGGGCATAAATAATAATCTTATATCCATAGTCATAGGCAATAAATCCTCACAGTTAATGAATAACAATCATAGGCGATGTTCATAGTCAAAGGAAAATAATTCTCAAAGTCATGATTCACAGTCATAGGCAATGTTCGTAGGCAATGTTCATAGTCAAAAAGGCATATGGTTTTAAGGTCCATAGTTTCATAGTCACAGTCTTATTGGTCATCGAATCATAACAGTTCTTAATTAGGTCCAAGGATATAAGCAATGATTCGAACAGAAAGATTTGGCATATTCTTTTATTCCTTTAATTTAATGTCATAAATAGAGAAAACGTTCAAATCTAAAAAGTAACCGACTTACAGAGATTATATTAGATTCGTAGAAAAACAGTCGTTGAAGTCGTTTGAATCTTCACTTGAATCCTAGCTTGTTTTGAATCCCCTCTTGAAAGTCTTGAGCAGCATTTCCTCGTCTTGATTTATTTTACATATTATTTTATTTATTTATACATTTTCTCAGAGGCAGCATAAGGATAGAATGAAATGGTGTAGAGAGGAGGAGGCTGTTTATATAGGATTAGGCGGACGAACCTAGACAAAAAACGAGACCAGATACATAAGGATGCACCCAGGCCCAAAACCAGGTTCGGGGACCTGGTCGACACCCATGTCGACTGGGCAGTCGACCTGGTCAAGGGGGGCGACTATCCAGTCGACTCCCCAGTCGACCTGTGTCCTGGGCGGGAATTTTCCCGCCTAGCCCGCTCCTGGGTTTGAATTCGAATTTCGAATTCGAATTTCGAGCTGTCTTCGATTCTGAAAATTACTGAAACTTCGGAGGGTCATATCTCCCTCATACGGACTCCGATTCTCGCAAACTCGGACTCGTTTTCAAGTATAATTTCAAGACGAACGCAATGGCGGTTTCCCTTGATTTTGATTTTAAAATTTAATTCTGCCTTGATTTGTGAATCCTAGTGTTACAGAATTATGGGGTGTTACAACCATTATCGACGGCAATCAGGATTTAATAGTCTAGACTGATGCTTCTAGAGAAGGCCTTGGCGCAGTGTTAATGCAAAGGGTCTAGTGATTGCTTATGCTAGCCATCAGCTGAAGCCGCACGAGAAAAACTATGTAACTCACGATCTTGAGTTATTGGCTATCGTATTCGCCTTGAAAATCTGGAGACATTATCTTCTGGGTGAGAGCTTTGAACTGTTTACAGATCACCAGTCCCTAAAGTATCTGGTCACCCAGAAGGACTTGAATCTGAGGCAGCAACGTTGGCTAGAGTTCCTTACAGCATATGACTTTGAGATTATATACATGCCAGGGAAAGCCAATGTCGTAGCCGATACGTTAAGCCGAAAGAATGTAATGATCGCCAGCTTTGTTGTTACGACTTCCTTGATTGACAAAATATCTATTCTTCAGAAGGATGATAACTTTATTAAGAATATGATCAAAAGGATTCAGAAAGGCGAACCCTCGTGTTTTCAAATAGATACCGATGGAATCCTGAAATTGAAAGGAAGGATTTGTGTTCCTGATATCCCAGAGTTAAAAAGGGAAGTGTTAGACGAGTGTCACAAGTCTAAGCTGAGTATCCATCTTGGTGTGGCCAAAATGTATAATGACCTCAAGCGAACATTTTGGTGGAAGGCTATGAAAAGAGACGTTTCAATATATGTTAGCCGATGCCATACTTGCCAGCTAATCAAAAGCGACCAACAGAAATTGGCTGGATTATTCCAACCGCTAGACGTTCCAGGCTGGAAGTGGGAACATATTTCCATGGACTTCATTGATGGTTTGCCCAGAACCAGAAAAGGAAATGACAGTATTTGGGTGATCGTAGATCGCTTCACGAAGACCGCCCATTTCATACCTTTTAGATCAAACAGAACTGCTCAGAGTCTAGCGCAGATATATTTCAAGGAAATAGTTAGACTACATGGAGTGCCGCTCAGTATAGTCAGTGATAGAGATACATTATTTACTAGTAAATTCTGGGAGGCATTTCAAGTAGAGATGGGAACGATGCTGAACATGAGCACCACTTATCATCCTCAGACAGACGGCCAGACTGAGAGGGTGAATCGTATTTTAGAAGATCTATTGCGGGCTTATGTTCTAGATTTCGGTGGATCATGGGAAGACCATCTGCATTTGGCTGAATTCTCATATAATAACAGCTACCAGGCGAGCCTGACGATGTCGCCATTCGAAGCATTATATGGTAGACCGTGCCGTTCTCCTGCTTGTTGGGTCGAACCTGGAAATAGACTTGTGTTAGGGCCTGATATGATCCGAGTAGCTGCTGACAAAGTCAACTTTATTAAGAAACGATTACTGGCCGCTCAAGCCGACAAAAGAACTATGCCGATAGGAGAAGAAGAGATATATCCTTTGCTGTTGGCGACTATGTATATTTGAAAGTATCGCCGATGATAGGAGTTATCCGGTTCGGTAAAACTGGAAAGTTGGCGCCTAAATTCATTGGTCTGTTTCCTATTTTGTAACGGATTGGAACTCTCGCTTATAAGGTTGAATTGCCTGATTGGTTGCCTGGAGTTCATGATGTGTTTCACATATCTCAACTTCGAAAGCATGTTCATGATCCAGACTTGATCGTGGAAGAAGCAGCTCAGCAGGATATTGAAATTACTCCAGAATTAGCTGTGAGAAGAGAGCCGCTAAAGATTATCGGCAAAGAAACCAAAGAGCTGAGGAACAAGATGGTTCACTTAGTCAAAGTGCAATAGAGTGGAGATCCACTAGATTGTACTTGGGAAACTGAGGAGAGCATTCAGAAAGCCTATCCTAGATGTCGAGTGGATATCTCTGATTGACTCCGGTGCAAGGTACATTTACCATACTTTGCATTACCAATCAGTTCTCTACTTTGTTGTTATTTTCTTTCCATGGATGTGTACTTTTAATTCTATAATCTGCTTAATTTAAAAAGAATGCATGAATTAATTTGTATGATTTTGAAAAGTTAAAAACAATTTGATTGTTGTTTGTGTTGTGTGATAGTAAATTAGATTAATTAAATTATTGAAACGATAGTTAATTTAATTAATAAGGGAATGAATGGTAGGATTTATTCGATTAACTCACACATTGAATTGATTAGAAAATAGATAGAAATATATACATATGCATTTTATATATTTGATCAGGTAAATGGATTAGCTATTGAGTAAAGATTTTATTTGCGTGCCCGACAAATAGGTAAACCTTAATGAGTTGGATGCGAAATATTATTATATAAACTCCTGTGAATGCCATTGGATGCGGAGTGCTGGTAATTCTGTGTGAAATAATAAATATCGCCATAGGATAGTAACAATTAATTTTGAACTACACCGGATGGCATACTTCTGATGATAGGCATACTTCATCATATACCATATAAGCATTTGGAGCTTGTGTGACGAGGTGGAAGATTTACCATACGAGCGAGAAGCTTGTATGGCGATGACTATATTTTACAGGTTGAACTGATGACCGATATGGACTATTTAAATTGTAACGGTTAAATTGCCAGATTAATAAAAACCCCACACGGGTCTGGAGTTGACAATAATCACGTCTCTCTAGTTATTAGATACGGCACATGGACTATTTATTTCCCACACGGGACGAGGTAACGAGGATTTATCCTCTGGTGCATTTAAAATACACACTCCCTCAGGCTTTGACGGGGTGACGAGAATTTAATCTCTGGAGTTATTATCAATACACGCTCCCCTGTAAACACAAGAATATATCACTATAAATATGTGTATGCTTATTAGGATTTATTGGGTACCTAATACGGCCCAATAAATTTCCAAACCTCTCCCCGTACAAAGGAGGTTATGGAGAAATTTTTTGAAAATTCCGGGTGTTAGCCAAATTTTTGAAGAATTTGAAAATTCTCAGAAACTAAAAAGTTGGAGAATGGAAGCCAGATCGAACATAGAGTTGATTAATCAAACCACTTTCGACTTTTTTCCTTTTCGAGGACGAAAAGTTTTAAGTGGGGGAGATTGTAACGACCCAGAAAATCTGAACCAATTAATTTTTTTTAAATTGGCTAAAATAATGGATTTTAAATATTTAAAATAAATATTTTAAATTATAGCAATGAAAAGTGAGTTTGAATCGACATTTGAAAACAAATATAATTAATTCTAATTATAAACAAGGCCTGAAATGGCGCTGCAGTTTCAAAAATTGAATTCAAACTTTGTCGGACTGTACCGGGTGCAAAACAAAACGGATTTGAGTGAAACCAAAAATATTTAAATCTGTTAGTGGATACCTTTCTAACGAATCTGAAAAATCGAATTTTCATAGCGAAAAGCAAAAGTTTTGTCCGAATGAATTTTCAGAAAGGTCGCTATGGAATTTATATAGCCCGTGAAATTGGCAATTCTGCATACGACCTCGGAATTCGACGAAACCACTTTTGTTGGATCCAGGATGTGAAGTTATTTCTAGATTTCAAATTTCATAATTTTTGAAGCTAATATGTGAGCGTGGCAAAGGAAAACGTGTTTTGGTCAATTACAGTTAAATTGGATCGACCAGAAATGGGCCTTTTTTCAACGGACTCAGAATTCGACGAAACTTGTTTTGTTGGGACCGTATCATCAAAACATAGCCAAATTTTTTTTTTGGAATTTTTCGAATCAGTTTGTGGCCCTGGCAAATTGAAATGTACGTTCAAATTGAATATTGAATGTTTTATATTTTAATTTGAATGGAAACTGACTGAAACAGTCGAATGGGCCTACGAAACATATCCCATTGTGTTTGGAATGGGGGCAAAATGCTAGGGACGATAGTCATTGGGTTTAGATTGGTGGTCGCGTCAGAAAACCCCTTTAAAACCCACCGGCCAATCATTTTTTTAAAAGAAAAAAAAGAAAAATCCTCTTTTCTCTCTCCCCGATCGAAGGCGGAAACCTCTTGAGATCTTCACATTCATTTTCCGATCAATCCACGCAAAATTAGCCCCTCCTCCTGTTGAAGATTTTGTAGAGCTCCTCGAGATCTTCAAATCCATATAAGGATTGATTTTTTTCGTTGTGTGTTGGAGCTAGTTCGACCTCGTGAAGTTCGGGTGTTTGAGGAGCCGCCGTCGCCACGTCAGACCAGCGAGCTGGGCCCCACCTCGGGCAAACCAGCGCCTCTCCTCCCTCTTCGACACTGCGTAGCCCGATCGAGCTATCGATTCACCGATTTCGCGAAATCGGGTGACCTAGTTTTGAACATTTCAGAAAGGTATACGGCTATTTTTTAACTATATTATAGCAGTTTAAAGCGCTACAGTTTTTGATTTCACTGTAAAAATCATATCTTTTTCGTTTCTTGACGAAATTCAGTGAAACAAGAGACAGTGGACTCGTGTGGACATCTTCTACCTTCTAGAAGAGACCGCATATTTTTCTGAGCCTTCTGCTATTTTTGGTGGAGTGGAACCCAAGGTGAGATTTCTAATTTATAAACGATATGAAAAACGACGATGTATAAATTTTATAGTCGATGTATGGGTTATATAAGCGTTGTACACCTCTTGTATAAGCGTTGTATAAGTTGTACGTTCGATGTATAAGTTATATATGCGTTGTAAAAATTATATACGTGTTGAAATAGAAGTGAATTGCTATATATATATATATATATATATATACACGCCCCTCGTCCACAAACCATGGACGATATTTATTGGTTGTGATTGGTGTGAAAATTGATTGATAGCGAATGGTTGATTGGAATTGTTTGTGGTTGATATTGATTGATTGTGGTTGAAAAATACCCGTTTGTGGTTGAGAAATATTTGGTTGAAACCACATAGGATTAGTTTGTGGAAATGTAATAAATATATACATGCCACCTTCGTGCGAACTAGATGCATGATCCCCATTGTCAAAAACCGCGAGGTTTTAAGGTAGAGCGAGGAGCCGTACTAGGGACGGTCCCGGTTTTAACTACCCTGCCGTTATGCTGCCGAAATTTTGAATAATATTCATGTGTTTGAATTATTTTCATTTTTTGAAACTATATTTGTTTGTTGAATAGAAAACCTTCATGTATTGAGTCGATATTCATTCGTTGAATAGAAATTCATGTGTTGAATGGTATTCGTGTTTTAAATATAAAAATCACCTTTTTATCGACATATACAAACTATAGAAAACCTTCATGTGTTGAATCGAAATTCATTCATTGAATTGAAATTCATGTGTTGAATGGTATTCGTGTTTTAAATAAAAAAAAATTCATCTTTTTATCGACATATACAAACTATGGAAAACCTTCATGTATTGAATCGAAATTCATTCGTTGAATTGAAATTCATGTGTTGAATGGTATTCGTGTTTTAAATTAAAAAAAATCACCTTTTTATCGACATATACAAACTATAGGAAACCTTCATGTGTTGAATCGAAATTCATTCGTTGAATTGAAATTTATGTGTTGAATGGTATTCGTGTTTTTAAATATAAAAATCACATTTTTGTCTATATATATATAAACTATAGAAAACCTTCGTGTGTTGAATCGAAGTTCATTCGTTGAATTGAAATTCATGTGTTGAATGGTATTCATATTTTGAAATAAATTTTTTTATAATAAAAATCCTATTTTATCACCTATCTGAACTATAGAAAATAATCTTGTTTCGAAATAAATTGTTTTATAATAAAAATCCTATTTTTATTACCTATATGAACTATATAAAATAATAGAGGTTTGAAATGAATTGTTTTACAATAAAAATCACATTTTTATTATATACATGAATTGTCAAATATAGTGAAGTGTTGAAATAGAAGACAGTTAGATAAAAATATCATTTTTATCAAATGTGTGAAAATGATATAGCTTTGAAATCGAAGAATCGATATATATATATATATTTAAATAGAATTAAAATATATCGAATAACGACGCTGCAGTTCGTATTTTGAAACCGTGATTTCAAACGATTATACCGGGAGATCCGACCATCGGATTTTCCTGAAATCGCAACCGTTGGGTTCGCTTTGGAAAAATCTTTCCAACAGCACCAACTTTGTAAAAATCCAACGGTTGGATTGTCTAGAATGTTTAATTCAAATCTGAAGAAAAACAGCGCCAGAATCGATTATATTTATATTTATATTTATATATATAATTATATTTAATCGAATAACGACGTTGCAGTTCGTAATTTGAAATCGAAACTTCAAACGATTATACCGGGAGATCCGACCGTCGGACTTTCCCGAAACTGGAACCCTTGGATTCGTTTTGAAAAGATCTTTCTAATGATGTAAATTTTGTGAAGATCCAACGGTTAGATTTTCAGATATGTGTAAATCAAATCTGGAGAAAAACAGCGCCACGGCCGCGTTACGGGCCGAAGCGTCGTTTTGAATAGATTGGCTATTTTAAAATAAATAAAAATAGCGATAAATTGTTATAAAATATTATAAACGATATGGATGCAAAATTTAGAAATTAACTGAAGGTTGGCTAAGTCGAATGGTTTCTTGGGTATTGATCTGATGTTGGTTTCGGCCTTCGGGGTTAATATTTGGGAAAATCGTTCTCTTACTGATTGACGTTTAGTGACTAATGAATTGAAATGATGCATGTGTATATTAGTGTTGCACTTGTTTATATTATACGCGAGTTTCTCAGAAAGACCGGGTTTAACCCATTCTGAATAACCGAATCGACAATAAGAAATCGAAGATAAAGACGGTGGTCGAAGACCGGAGATCTTCACCTCGTTTGGATGGTAACCGAGGTCCTGATTGGGAGGCATCCCGAAATATGGATAATGAGTGGTGCTCGTCCAGACGTACGTGGTGATCGATGGGTTTGCGAGGTATATAGTGCCTCCGGTTTCGTTCAAACCCAGAACGGACTTGCAAATGGACAGTGTGTCTGACATTGGAATTTATTCTGTGTGATTGATAGCCATCAGTTGCACGGTGTGAATTGCCTGTGTGGCATGCTAAGATGCAGTGATCAGGGCTTCTGTTGAAAAGCAAAGTCTTGTGGTGATGATCAAAGCACCGCCTGTGTGGCGTAGCTTTGTGTATGACGTGAAATCGTGAGCCTCACACCCCGGTATGAACCCGAAACGGGAGAAAGGACCTCAGGGAGGGCCTGCGTTTCCTCCTAGCTAGAAGTGGCGTCAGTGGTTTTACATGCCCTGACGAGTTTGACTTATGTGGTTGTTGCTGTTGCGAGGCGCCTTGGTTAGATCAGACGATCCGGGTCCGATGGAGTCATTTGTTGGCTCGCTTACTGTAACACCCCACGTCCGTTAGTGTCACTCACAAAGGGAATGCACTAAGTTCTATGGAGCATTTTGGGTAAAATATGCAGATAAATTACAAGACAGACAAATTATTAAACAGTGGAAAATAGAACTTTGCTTTATTGATAATTTAGTCTATACAAGATTCTTTTACAATATCAGAGTATCATCTGTCTTTATAAAATAAAGAAGCATGAAAATACATTTATATATTCCCCAATGTAGTAAGAGCTAGCCATAGCATCTGGAAGAGAATCCAAAGACAACTTCGTCAAATCTTCAAGCTGGGAAAGAGCAACGGTCCAGTCTAATCCTGAGTTATACTATTCCCTCCTCAACTACCTAGGGGGGGGGAAACGGAAGAAAAGAAGACGAAAGAAAAACAGAGTCAGACATAAAGCCTGAGTAAGTTCAGTAACTTCTAGCATGTGAATATGGAAAAACAAAACGACATGAATTAACTGAATACAAGATTACACCATGACGATAAGGTCAACAAGATTAGACAAGGTAGTCACAAGATATGCTAAGATGACTGGATACGCTCTAATACTTTCGCAGCTTCGCTATTTCCTTGTTATACTGATTTCTATATCTCTGCACCACCTACCTAGTGTCCCAACTAGTAATGATAACGTGATCCCAATCCCTGTATTTTCCATTGCATTCCGGCATACATTCATTATTTATTACCTAGATCAAATCTTGGGTTTTCTATCAAGTGCTTTCTAGATTTAACTAGAGTTTACGCTATCTGCTGAACGCTTCTCGGATTTATGCCACCTAGTCCAACTAGGGATTACACTACCTGTCAAACGATGCCCCCAAGTCTAGGACACACTACCTAGAGTGGTATATGTTCCTATACTTCCCCACGCATGTATCGCGAATCGTTATCGCTTGTCTAGATGCACATGTCCTGTAATGTGCGGTCCGAGTCCTGTGACAGGGCAAATCAAGGAATACAGAACTCGGTCGGGAGCTTTCAGATATCTGCCGATGCAGATGCTAAGGTCTGTTTTTATTCCAGTGGCTATGGTCCCACTTGACCCCTCCCTCAACTAATGAAAGGCACCCTTTGTAAAATGAGAACTATACGCCGGCCCCTGGTGCCCCACTATCCTATGGCCATCCTCACCCATAACTAGATAGCAATTATGGTCTTTTGGAGTTCTCCGCCTTTCCGCTTCACGTATCTCGACTGACTCAAGATGGATGGTAGACGACGAGTTGCTATCACAGGGCTACCGTCTTCTCGCCGAATCACGCTGGTCCATCCTAGTCTTTAGGTTGCCACATATATATATTGCAACCAAGGCATACCCTCGGTTCTTCTAACGCAGACCTTAACCTCTGTGAGCCCAGGATGATCATCTGCAGCCTCACAGAGGGATACCAAGGGTACCCTCACGTCCCCTCGAAGCCTCGGGCTTCGTAACCCAATTCGTTGGAGCCTTCTTAAAACCAGATGGATGTCCGCTCCTTCGTGTTATACTAAGAATTACTACTTAGTTCTACTAACTAAGGTTTACCACTTAGTTTCCAAATTCCTTATTTTCTTAACTAAGTTTTACTACTTAGTCCCTTTTTCAACTGAGGTTTACTATTTAGTTTTCTTTCTCGCCAGGTTGGGTTGGTTAAGTGTCTTTAGTCGATTGAAGCTATCTTAACCCTCTTCCCTTATCCTATTACACTGGTTAAGTGTTATCCCTTTATGCTTTTTACTTAACCCTATTCATTTATCATATTCTGATGGTTAAGCATTCAAGTTTACTTAACCCTATGGTCTAGTCCAGCTAACATATTAATTTGGCTAAGTGTATTACTTAACCCCAACCTCTAGTCTAATTAACATGTTAAATTGGCTAAGTGTGTTAACTTTACTTAACCCTACCTTCTAGTCTAGTCAACATGTTAATTTGGCTAAGTATTCCCATGGACTTAACCCTCCCATTCTAGCTTTAACTGTGCTAAGTTGGTTAAGTGTTCCTTAACCTTCCCATTCTAGCTTTAATTAATAAATTAAAGCCGCAACCTCTCACATTAGACAGATATCGCTGCGGTTACTGGATGTGCCGGTCGGTTCCGGGCAGGTTTACACCGCAACTCAGTCTAACCTCGGGTTAGGCATATTCATGTTTTCTAAGTTCAAAGGATTTTTGATTAATTTCCAAATCTGGTTTTGAAAACAACCATCCCGTCCTTCGGATCAGTTAGGGATAGCCAGGGAGGGCAGGAAACTTGTATTTTCCAAACCCAAGCCTAGACACTATCCTCTCTGTCACCCTAGAACCTTCTGGTCTATGTGTTATAAAAAGGGGTGTTATCAAAATACTTTTCTTTTGTTTATAAATTGTTAACAATTTATTTCAAAAGCCCATTTCCCCTTTTTAGACAAATTTGGCCTATATTTATTTGTCAAGCCTACTAGTATACTTATATTCTAGGCCCAAGTCCTAACCCAACATGCAGTTTAGGCCATTTCCTATTTCATTGCCGAAACTAGATTAAATATCCTAGTTTATAATTTATGGCCAAAACTTAACCAAGTTACATATTTTGTGGTAAATGAACAATTTAACATTTATGACGAATTCTATAAGTAAATTACTCCTAATTTACTTATTTCATTACTACTCTTTTAATGTACATTGTCACATTTATTATTATGGCCCATTCTCTCTTATTTATCATATTTATACTTTTTGGTATGTAAATTATACCAAATTTAGTGTCGCTAACCATAATTTATTCTAAACATGACAATTGCTCACAATTATGAATAAATTCAAAATTGTGCTAATATACTTATTCCAAATCAACCTTAATTAACCCAATCTTGGTTTAACATCCTAATTCACAATTTATGGCAAAACTAGAATTATTTTTCTAGTTTACATTTTATGCCTAAAATTTAGCTTACTTACTAACGCTAAATTTAATATGTCAAAATCACATATTCCCTAATCCATGTCAAATTTCCCCGTTTCCATTTTAATATGCATGTCATAATACATATTCCAAATTATGCCAATTTCCCAGTTTACAATTACGTTCATATTCATTTCCATGTTTTTCCCCAAATCGCATTCCCACCGTTCGAATAATCGTGATTCAACCTAGATTATAAATAAATCTAGATTCGTAGATAAAAAGGGAATGAATCAAAATGACAAGAAGGAATAATTGGCATAAAAAGGTTTGGATAACAATGTAGGTTCAAGAATATGGGTAGACCTAACTAAATAGGTAAATTCCCACTGTCTTAAAACCAAAGAATGGGCAAAATAGGTTCAAGAACGTGGGTAGACCTAACTTAATAGGTAAATTCCCACTGTCTTAAAACCAAAGAAAAACCAAGGAACAGGTAGAATAAATAATTGGGTTTAGACCCAATTTCACAATCACCAAACTAAAGCAATATTTTCCTAATCATGAATCATGGGTGTCAAAATCACAATTGTCCTCATTATGTCATAAGCAATAGTTTATGTCCAATTCAAAGGCTTATGTTCTTAGTCATAAGTAATGTCCATGGTCATAGGCAATATAGGCGATGTTCATAGTCCAAAAGGGAAAATAATTCCCATAGTCCTAAGTCATTGTCATAGGCAATGTTTATATGTCCCAAAATCAAAGGCTTATGTCATAGTCCAAAGGCATATGCTTTCAAAGGCCACAGTTCTATAGTCATAGTCACGGTTACAGTCTTATTTGTCCTCGAATCATAACAGTTCTTAATTCAGTCCAAGAGTATAAACACAGATTCGAAGAGAGAGAGAGAGATTTGGCATATTCCTTTATTCCTTTAATTTCATGTCACAAATAAAACAAAATATTCAGATCTAGAAATAACCAACTTACAAAAAATAGATCTAGAAAAGAAGGAAAGCGTGACTATGATTCGTGCGTCGTTGCTTGAAACTTGTTTGAGCTAGCCTTTGAATTCTTCACTTGAAACTTTGATTTGAATCCCTCCTTAAAAGTCTTTTAGCAGCATCTCCTCGTCTTGAATCATATTTTATTTTATTTATTTAAGAAAATTTAGAGGAGGGGAAGAAGCCATGAATCTTAGCAGCATAAGGATAGAAGAGAATTGGTGCAAAGAGAATGAAGACTAGGGCTGTTTATATAGCTGCTCAAGACCTTATCATACACGCAACGCTGAGTCAGCATTGAACCTAGTTAAGAAAATAGTCCAGGTACGTAGATGAATCTAGCCAAACCTTATCATACACGCAGTGCTGAGTCAGCATTGGGTCCCACAAGCTATTTTGGCGTAAAAGTTTGATTTTCAAACTTTTGAATTTCTGGAATTTATTTAACTGTTTTATTCACAAGAAATATTCTTATATGTATACAATTCCTCTAACGACCATTTTACGCGTATATATATACGCACAACTTTCATTTTATTTTCAAAATTCAAATGATGTTGCCATATTTCATTGACTGTAGCCTTATCTTGAATTTTATCTTTCGTATACATATATTTTTGCATATATATATATATATATTTATGTTCTCATATGTATATATATTTTCTTTATTTCCTTATATGTACGTTCTTATCCTTTCAAATTTTGAATTTGTATACGCACATATATTTGCATGTTCAGTTGGCCCTCTCTAAAACAAAGATAAAAAATTATGCCGCCGCCGGGGTTCGAACCCCCGACCTCCATGCTACAAATCCAATGCCTTAACCAACTGAGCTACAGAGGCTTTTGTTAATAAGTCTTAGAACAATAATAATTATTGTTCTCTCCTTACTTCTCTTTTTCATGTTAGTTACAATACTTAAATTAAACAACTGCATGGATTTTTTTTCTTTTAATTTTTCTTTTAAAAATTAATTATACTTTAATTTGAGAATCTTAATGTCGCAGAATTACGGGGTGTTACATTCTCCCCCACTTAAAAGGATTTCGTCCCCGAAATCTTCAAGTTAGGAAGAATGTGTCCTACCATCCAATCACCCATCTACTCAACCATTCAATCACAGGCATTCATTGTCCTTAAAAGATTTCTAATGCTTTCATGTTCATATGCATAGTGTGTGTATATGTCTCTATCTAATGCAAAATCAGGCGGTCTACTGATTCAGTTGACCTCCTTAATGCAAATCATGTTAGTGCCATGCGTCCAATCATGCATGCAAACATCCCTAGTCATGTAAATACTACATGCGTGCACAGCCATTCATCCATATGCAACGTCCATATGATATCATATCAAGTTCAACTTATAAACAAATGCATATATGTAAATGCAATATGAGAGCGTCCAAACTTGATCTAGTGCCTAATACGTATGCATATGCATCCACGAGCAACCATTTGCAACCACTTGCAACCATTCAACCATAACATGTTTCAAATACATGTTTACATTCATTGGCTTCTACCTAAGGATCGCAGATACGACCTAGAGGATATACTTTGGAAAGAGAGAAACAACTACGCGTAAAGCTCCTAAACAGAGAAATCAAGGATGCACCCTTAATGAAAAAGGGCATGTTGCTAGTATCTAGCCTTCTTGAGCTTTACTCCACCGTATCTTAACCAATTTATCTTCACGATTGTGAAGTTCCTAATCTCCATTTCCAAAATAAACAGATGTCAATCACGGCGCCAAGTATATGTACTAAGATGATTAGAGGCCTCCCTCTTAGCTTATCCATCACGCCATAACTATAAGGGTTGAAAGATCACTACGCGCTTTTTAGAGCGCCTGTCACAACTATTCATCTCTCACGCAAACCATCCTAGTCGAACTCGACATTCCTCAAGTACAATCCCCAAAGGCCTAAACCAATATCAGACAAGCACCCAAGGAATATCTCCCCCGAATTTAGACGATCTACGTGATATGACATAAGCAAACTCGATAGCTATTCTCAAATCCCTACAAACAAAAAAATAAACTGGTCGGACCACCAATTGGATTTGAGACTCTAGTGGGATCTTTCTACTATACAAGTACTAAGGTGCAGAGACCCAACTATGAAAGTGGATATGAACAAATGAGAAGCGCTAGAACCTAAGGAAATAGCACGAACAGAAAACTAGACTCTTCCAACCGGACTACCTTTCTCCTAGGTACGCTTGGTGGCGAAAGCATGTACTTGTCCTTCTGAAAATCTCGTCCTCGTTCTTGCCCTTGTCCTTAAGTATATGCCCTATCATACCCTAGTAAAGATACTTCCTCTTGTCTTAGGCTTTATAATTTCTTCCTCCTTCGTGTGCTAAGTCTACATCCATGAATTCCTCATCCTAGGGTTATGCTCCTTAGCCAAACTCCTCATCCCCTTCCGTGTGTAGTCATGTTGACAAATCTCTCGAAAACTGCCTCCATCGTCCGGAAAACCTTATAAGCTTTGAAAGAAAACTGCCCGTAGATGAAACAACTACGGCTATGGATGGAAGCCGGGCACTACTTTGCCCTTCGATGAGGTTACCTCCCAGAAAGCCAGGAGCCCCAGAGACTCAAGAAAGAAGGAGACAAGAATTCAAACAGAGGAAGAAGAGACAATGCGTATGGCTTTGGGGAATATGCCTTTAAAACAAATCCTTTTCTTTTGAAAATGCTTCTTTAAAAACTATTTTGAAAAATAATTTTTCAAATCTTTATCTGATCCGGTAACCTTCAGCTCTGATACCACGTGTAACACCCCACGTCCGTTAGTGTCACTCACAAAGGGAATGCACTAAGTTCTGTGGAGCATTTTGGGTAAAAGATGCAGATAAATTACAAGACAGACAAATTATTAAACAGTGGAAAATAGAACTTTGCTTTATTGATAATTTAGTCTATACAAGATTCTTTTACAATATCAGAGTATCATCTGTCTTTATAAAATAAAGAAGCATGAAAATACATTTATATATTCCCCAATGTAGCAAGAGCCAGCCATAGCATCTGGAAGAGAATCCAAAGACAACTTCGTCAAATCTTCAAGCTGGGAAAGAGCAACGGTCCAGTCTAATCCTGAGTTATACTATTCCCTCCTCAACTACCTGGGGGGGGGGGGAAACGGAAGAAAAGAAGACGAAAGAAAAACAGAGTCAGACATAAAGCTTGAGTAAGTTCAGTAACTTCTAGCATGTGAATATGGAAAAACAAAACGACATGAATTAACTGAATACAAGATTACACCATGACGATAAGGTCAACAAGATTAGACAAGGTAGTCACAAGATATGCTAAGATGACTGGATACGCTCTAATACTTTCGCAGCTTCGCTATTTCCTTGTTATACTGATTTCTATATCTCTGCACCACCTACCTAGTGTCCCAACTAGTAATGATAACGTGATCCCAATCCCTGTATTTTCCATTGCATTCCGGCATACATTCATTATTTATTACCTAGATCAAATATAGGGTTTTCTATCAAGTGCTTTCTAGATTTAACTAGAGTTTACGCTATCTGCTGAACGCTTCTCGGATTTATGCCACCTAGTCCAACTAGGGATTACACTACCTGTCAAACGATGCCCCCAAGTCTAGGACACACTACCTAGAGTGGTATATGTTCCTATACTTCCCCACGCATGTATCGCGAATCGTTATCGCTTGTCTAGATGCACATGTCCTGTAATGTGCGGTCCGAGTCCTGTGACAGGGCAAATCAAGGAATACAGAACTCGGTCGGGAGCTTTCAGATATCTGCCGATGCAGATGCTAAGGTCTGTTTTTATTCCAGTGGCTATGGTCCCACTTGACCCCTCCCTCAACTAATGAAAGGCACCCTTTGTAAAATGAGAACTATACGCCGGCCCCTGGTGCCCCACTATCCTATGGCCATCCTCACCCATAACTAGATAGCAATTATGGTCTTTTGGAGTTCTCCGCCTTTCCGCTTCACGTATCTCGACTGACTCAAGATGGATGGTAGACGACGAGTTGCTATCACAGGGCTACCGTCTTCTCGCTGAATCACGCTGGTCCATCCTAGTCTTTAGGTTGCCACATATATATATTGCAACCAAGGCATACCCTCGGTTCTTCTAACGCAGACCTTAACCTCTGTGAGCCCAGGATGATCATCTGCAGCCTCACAGAGGGATACCAAGGGTACCCTCACGTCCCCTCGAAGCCTCGGGCTTCGTAACCCAATTCGTTGGAGCCTTCTTAAAACCAGATGGATGTCCGCTCCTTCGTGTTATACTAAGAATTACTACTTAGTTCTACTAACTAAGGTTTACCACTTAGTTTCCAAATTCCTTATTTTCTTAACTAAGTTTTACTACTTAGTCCCTTTTTCAACTGAGGTTTACTATTTAGTTTTCTTTCTCGCCAGGTTGGGTTGGTTAAGTGTCTTTAGTCGATTGAAGCTATCTTAACCCTCTTCCCTTATCCTATTACACTGGTTAAGTGTTATCCCTTTATGCTTTTTACTTAACCCTATTCATTTATCATATTCTGATGGTTAAGCATTCAAGTTTACTTAACCCTATGGTCTAGTCCAGCTAACATATTAATTTGGCTAAGTGTATTACTTAACCCCAACCTCTAGTCTAATTAACATGTTAAATTGGCTAAGTGTGTTAACTTTACTTAACCCTACCTTCTAGTCTAGTCAACATGTTAATTTGGCTAAGTATTCCCATGGACTTAACCCTCCCATTCTAGCTTTAACTGTGCTAAGTTGGTTAAGTGTTCCTTAACCTTCCCATTCTAGCTTTAATTAATAAATTAAAGCCGCAACCTCTCACATTAGACAGATATCGCTGCGGTTACTGGATGTGCCGGTCGGTTCCGGGCAGGTTTACACCGCAACTCAGTCTAACCTCGGGTTAGGCATATTCATGTTTTCTAAGTTCAAAGGATTTTTGATTAATTTCCAAATCTGGTTTTGAAAACAACCATCCCGTCCTTCGGATCAGTTAGGGATAGCCAGGGAGGGCAGGAAACTTGTATTTTCCAAACCCAAGCCTAGACACTATCCTCTCTGTCACCCTAGAACCTTCTGGTCTATGTGTTATAAAAAGGGGTGTTATCAAAATACTTTTCTTTTGTTTATAAATTGTTAACAATTTATTTCAAAAGCCCATTTCCCCTTTTTAGACAAATTTGGCCTATATTTATTTGTCAAGCCTACTAGTATACTTATATTCTAGGCCCAAGTCCTAACCCAACATGCAGTTTAGGCCATTTCCTATTTCATTGCCGAAACTAGATTAAATATCCTAGTTTATAATTTATGGCCAAAACTTAACCAAGTTACATATTTTGTGGTAAATGAACAATTTAACATTTATGACGAATTCTATAAGTAAATTACTCCTAATTTACTTATTTCATTACTACTCTTTTAATGTACATTGTCACATTTATTATTATGGCCCATTCTCTCTTATTTATCATATTTATACTTTTTGGTATGTAAATTATACCAAATTTAGTGTCGCTAACCATAATTTATTCTAAACATGACAATTGCTCACAATTATGAATAAATTCAAAATTGTGCTAATATACTTATTCCAAATCAACCTTAATTAACCCAATCTTGGTTTAACATCCTAATTCACAATTTATGGCAAAACTAGAATTATTTTTCTAGTTTACATTTTATGCCTAAAATTTAGCTTACTTACTAACGCTAAATTTAATATGTCAAAATCACATATTCCCTAATCCATGTCAAATTTCCCCGTTTCCATTTTAATATGCATGTCATAATACATATTCCAAATTATGCCAATTTCCCAGTTTACAATTACGTTCATATTCATTTCCATGTTTTTCCCCAAATCGCATTCCCACCGTTCGAATAATCGTGATTCAACCTAGATTATAAATAAATCTAGATTCGTAGATAAAAAGGGAATGAATCAAAATGACAAGAAGGAATAATTGGCATAAAAAGGTTTGGATAACAATGTAGGTTCAAGAATATGGGTAGACCTAACTAAATAGGTAAATTCCCACTGTCTTAAAACCAAAGAATGGGCAAAATAGGTTCAAGAACGTGGGTAGACCTAACTTAATAGGTAAATTCCCACTGTCTTAAAACCAAAGAAAAACCAAGGAACAGGTAGAATAAATAATTGGGTTTAGACCCAATTTCACAATCACCAAACTAAAGCAATATTTTCCTAATCATGAATCATGGGTGTCAAAATCACAATTGTCCTCATTATGTCATAAGCAATAGTTTATGTCCAATTCAAAGGCTTATGTTCTTAGTCATAAGTAATGTCCATGGTCATAGGCAATATAGGCGATGTTCATAGTCCAAAAGGGAAAATAATTCCCATAGTCCTAAGTCATTGTCATAGGCAATGTTTATATGTCCCAAAATCAAAGGCTTATGTCATAGTCCAAAGGCATATGCTTTCAAAGGCCACAGTTCTATAGTCATAGTCACGGTTACAGTCTTATTTGTCCTCGAATCATAACAGTTCTTAATTCAGTCCAAGAGTATAAACACAGATTCGAAGAGAGAGAGAGAGAGAGATTTGGCATATTCCTTTAATTTCATGTCACAAATAAAACAAAATATTCAGATCTAGAAATAACCAACTTACAGAAAATAGATCTAGAAAAGAAGGAAAGCGTGGCTATGATTCGTGCGTCGTTGCTTGAAACTTGTTTGAGCTAGCCTTTGAATTCTTCACTTGAAACTTTGATTTGAATCCCTCCTTAAAAGACTTTTAGCAGCATCTCCTCGTCTTGAATCATATTTTATTTTATTTATTTAAGAAAATTTAGAGGAGGGGAAGAAGCCATGAATCTTAGCAGCATAAGGATAGAAGAGAATTGGTGCAAAGAGAATGAAGACTAGGGCTGTTTATATAGCTGCTCAAGACCTTATCATACACGCAACGCTGAGTCAGCATTGAACCTAGTTAAGAAAATAGTCCAGGTACGTAGATGAATCTAGCCAAACCTTATCATACACGCAGTGCTGAGTCAGCATTGGGTCCCACAAGCTATTTTGGCGTAAAAGTTTGATTTTCAAACTTTTGAATTTCTGGAATTTATTTAACTGTTTTATTCACATGAAATATTCTTATATGTATACAATTCCTCTAACGACCATTTTACGCGTATATATATACGCACAACTTTCATTTTATTTTCAAAATTCAAATGATGTTGCCATATTTCATTGACTGTAGCCTTATCTTGAATTTTATCTTTCGTATACATATATTTTTGCATATATATATATATTTATGTTCTCATATGTATATATATTTTCTTTATTTCCTTATATGTACGTTCTTATCCTTTCAAATTTTGAATTTGTATACGCACATATATTTGCATGTTCAGTTGGCCCTCTCTAAAACAAAGATAAAAAATTATGCCGCCGCCGGGGTTCGAACCCCCGACCTCCATGCTACAAATCCAATGCCTTAACCAACTGAGCTACAGAGGCTTTTGTTAATAAGTCTTAGAACAATAATAATTATTGTTCTCTCCTTACTTCTCTTTTTCATGTTAGTTACAATACTTAAATTAAACAACTGCATGGATTTTTTTTCTTTTAATTTTTCTTTTAAAAATTAATTATACTTTAATTTGAGAATCTTAATGTCGCAGAATTACGGGATGTTACACTTACACCCCAAAGGGCGGGGAAACGTAGTGTTCAGGCATTTTAATCCACTCCGTGTGGACCGGCCCTGGCGATCCAAGGGTCGATGCGTTCTGATCCTGAGACTCGGGCAAGGCAGTCTCGAATTCGGTAAGGACTATCTTTTGCCCTGGTTCATGACAGAAATCCAATTTCCAAATACGTGACTGTGCGATTTTGATTGTATACCTATATATGGCGACATATTGGTATGGGGCATTAATGCCATCTATGATTGATAGTTATGATTTGAAATTGTTTTCAAACATATCAACACTAGAAATAATATCAAATGCCTTTGTTTTATTCGTATCAAGCATATTTTGACTGTTATAAGGTAAAAACTCTATCCTCCGGTTTGCGTTGCATTGTGTGATGGGACTGAGTCTTATAATGGCTTCATTTTTATAAAAAGCATTGCGATGTTTAAAAGAAAGATTTGTTTTTAAAGAACTGGCAATCCAATAGAGTAAACCCGTTCCACGAAAGTGGCGTGGTCCTGTGATTAGCCATATTATAAATGTGTTGAGTAGATTTCTCATACCAATCCCATGACTGACTCGTAGTTTGTTTCACTTTCAAACTCGGGTGCCCCTTTTTCTACACGGGCATCCTTGTATTCAGGTTTTAGCTGGCTTTCTCTGGATAGCTGGAGCTGAAGATGGATTTTATCATTTATCTCTTTTTATGTTGTTCAGCTCCTATTGTGCATTATGTTTATTTTCCGCTGTAGACATTTATGTATAGCTGAACTGTATTTGTACTAAGTATGATCCTGTATACTGTGTAACTCTGATGATTACGTTTATCCAGCGTATTCTATTGTACATTATCTGGTGTGTTTATTTATTTCTGTTCTGCTATTATCTATTTCTGTGTTATATTCCAAAGATTACCCTTGTCTCCGTCTGTACGGGAAATGGGATCGTCACACATGGCTAAGTGGTTAGTTGCCAATTAGGGTGTATTGTCACCTGATTTAGAGAAATCCCATTTACTTCTATAATCTATTTCGATTCTGTCCCTTTCGGTAAACGGTTGTTGATCCTAACCGTTGGTGATACATTCAGTACACTCAAGCGAAATGAGTGACCGGTCATGTTTAGCCTGGGTTACAAGATGTTCTTTTTGAATCCGGTATATTCCTCTCTAGAGATACACTGTCGGAAGGTGGTCCCATACCTTGCCAGTTGGAACCCATTACCCAATAAGTGCCCACGGTTTTTGATTATATATTATGTATGTAGAACGTGAGATGAAAGCGTTCTGCTAAATGATTTTTATATTGTGGTTGATAGACACTATTGTAATATCAGAAGAGATTTGATATAAAGAATATTTTGGAATATCCTAAGGTAAAAAAGCATCCGTGTTCATGTATGGATTGGTCTTATGATTATTGTTTCTTTTAAAAGGATTTTAAAAGTTAAACAAATGGTTGGAGTTTACTCATACCATTCACATGACTGACCCAAAGTTTATTTTGTTTTGTTTTCCCTAAACTCTTGAGTGCCCAATTTTGTACGGGCAGTCAAGTAGTCGGGATTTTATAGATATACTTGGAGAGCTTGGAGCAGGAGGCTTCAGGATTATATAGCTATTGTTTATTTCCGCTATGTTGAAAGTATTATACTTTGTTAATGATATATATACAAGTACAAATTTGTATTTCAAAGTTATGTTATATAATATATTTTATTCGTTCCGCTGTGAGATTCGTGTTTTACTCTGATTCTGTTGTTATGTTCTTCTTCTTATATTCTAATTTTTCTATCTTATTTATTCTCACCCTCTATTTTTCTTTCATTAACGTTCCTGTGTTTTCGATGCTCGAATAGTCGACATGGTGTTGTATGTCGATTTTATGGGTCGAAAATCCCCGTTCGTTATATTTCTCCCCCTTTGTCATTATCAAAAATAAATTCTAAACATACTCCCGCTAAATCCTATATCTATCTATACATATCCTATCTATCTATTACCTATAATAGAAAACAGAACACCCAAGTTACTAACGTGGATAGCGTCAAATCGCTTTTTCTTCCCATCTTCTCTCATTTACGCATTCGTTGTATGCTTCTTTCGTTACTTCTAAAAGAATAAAAACGGTCCCTATCCCCACGTTCTTCCCCCTTCCTTTCCTGCCACAGAATACCTCGCTCTTCTCCTATTTTAATTTTTTCCTTTTTTTGCGCTGTTAACTTCCTGCCCCAATTTCATGCTCATGTGTTTGATTTCTATTATACAACCTTATTTTGAGATTTTTGATCTAATTTGTTCCAACTTTCGATTTCAGTGTCACTCCCACGACGTTTCCTCGATTCACTTTTACTTTCGTTCTCAAATTATTTTCCAATTTGTTTGTCAGATTGATTCCCAAATTGTATTAGCATGTCTACTTAATATGATTCTACTCCATTTTTATACTCCATCCCCATATCACATCATACGTTAACCCTACTTTTTCATCCTCATCTTTCTAACATTCAACACCCCCGCAATATTGACGACCCGGTGAATTAACTGCACTGAAAGTTTCCTATGCAAATTGAACTTGCTGTGTTGTTTAAGGTAATTTCTCCTGTAATTTTGGTTTCCCGGCAAATATTTAGTTCAGTGTATCAGTTTCTTCCATTTTCATTCATTTTCTTTTGCTTAAAATTCATTGAAATATTTGTTGGCTTCCAATTTACAAACTCTGTAGCATGTTATTTTTATCATTTTATTTGTACAGTATGATTAATTAATTGCTTTCCAATTCCATAGTCAGTATTATCATATTTCAATGTTTCACACAGATGCATTTATAACTTATCATTCATACCTCGAATTTATCATCATTGTAGTTTACAGTAATTTAATTTTAATAGTTTTGATGTAGCTTTAAGTCTATTCTGCAGATTAGGAATTGATTTTTGATATGGACTCCCAATATGGAATGATTACTTTGATTTGTTATATTTTAACATGGTTTACAGTATCAAGATTTTGATGGTTTCTTTTTTTCCTTTCCACATATCAGGAGGTCAAAGAGTTGAATTTATGGTATATTAAACATTCGTATATGGCCAACTCATGTACGCCTCATGGAATTCGTATCACAAAGGTATAATTTTCAGTATTCGCTTCCATGTAATTTTTAGTACATGTCAAGCCTAAGTTGATGTATTCTACATTGACTTTCAAAGCTTCCGTTATTATTTTTATAACCTCTTACGTTTAGATATTACAGCATGAATTATGTAATTCTTAATTTCAATTTTGCGTATTTGTTTCATAATAATATTTATTTTTATATTACATGTTCATCGCCATTTATAATTGTTACATTGTAATGGATAAAAGTTGATTCCTAGCCAAGTAAATTGTTTAAAGTAAAACTGCTATGATATGATGATTTTAAACTGAGTCTATATGGTAATTAAGATGCTCCATCTGAAGTCCACTTAGGTAATTAATTTTTTCCTGCATATATTCACAAAAGCATCTTATTTCATGGATGGTTGTATTTTGATTGCGCTACCAACCACATAACATATTTCACATGAACAAAATTCATGGATTATGGATATTTACTTTAAAACCTTTTGACTGTTTACATCTATTTATGCTTGCTCATCAGATTCTAGGCTGGTTTGCGGTTGTATTGCATAGATGTCGAAAAAAACATTTCTTTACTCTATATTTATGATGGTTAATGAAATATACAAGGCACAATTAACCTGGAATTTCTTTTTAGTTAGTTGGATCGGTGCATTTGTACTTCTAGATGTTTCAACTTTGTCTGAATATCAAGACTTTCTAGAATGCATAAAAAATGTCTCAATTTCGGTTTCAAGAGCCACTCAAAGTTAATTATTTTCTATTCATGTTGCAAAATTGGTTAATAGAGCGTCTTCTTTCTTCAATCGTTAAACACTAATCAAATCTTTCTTAGAGAAAATGATGGATGATAATTAAATTAGAGATTTACCATTTGTAACTTTGATTCTTTTGCTCGATTTGATTCCAATCCTCTTTTTCCTGTAAGTATCTCTCTTCTCCATTTTATATATTCCCACCGATATGTTCAGTTTTATTTCTTATTCATCCAAAATATTAATATAATCACAATTACGATATTTGTTAGAACATTATTTTCTATACACCCTGTGCAAACTGAGCTGTCTTGATAAGATAATTACTTTTACATTCTGAATGTTGTAGTTGGTAGCGATCATTCAAGTTCTGATATTATACAGTTCTTTCTGTGAATTTTTTTTACTGCGATGAAAAACAGAGTTCCTACATGCTGAATTTTATTCCAACTATTTAAAAATGGTGGAATAACAAGAATAAAATGACATATGACTTTGCATATAAATCTCCTCATATCATTTTAAGGTTTACAAGTGTCATTATTTTGCATATATTATATTCCTGTTGTTTTTTTTAAATAATTTTCATTGTTGTCATTTATTGCAAGAATGCTTCATTGTTAATTGAACTTTCACTTTATATTTCTCTTTGATCTCTTATCCATATCAGTTTGCACTCTTTGTTTCTCCTTAATGTAACTGACACACTTGGTATGTTTGTTGAACAGAGTATGTGAGATTGAATTCATGCAGTATGTTCATGTAGATACGATTAATGCACTATTTTATGCAATTTTCATTAGTTTATTTAGTGTGAGAAGTGAGATGGTGTAGATTTTTACAAGTAAAAGTTTCTTGGTAGAAACTAATAAATAAATACACAGTAGAATCCATTGAAATGCTTAGTAAAATTCTTTTGGTGTAGATTGTAATAAGTTCACATTTTCATTCTTTACTATTTAAAACACCTACAATTAGATCATAATGGCAGTTTGAAGGAAATGCATAGTAAAATCCAAGAAAAGTATATAATTCAAGGACATATATGGTGGTTTCATTTCTCATACAATATTTAATATTCACTTCTGCTTGATTTGTACATTTAGTTTTTGCTTATCATATATTGTCATAGAGCAAATACAGGACTATTATTCATAGTTCAATATTCTCTCGCTCCCATTGGCGTATGGAGACAATTTTTTAACTCACACTTCTATTCACAAGTCGGTTGTTCGTAGGTTGAATTTACTAAATAGTAGAGTTCAAGTTAGTACTACTAGTCTAATCCAGTTTCCGAATTGATTCCAGCTAGTCCAGTGTGTTTTTTTGTTTAGTTTTATACTTTATTATTGTAAATTACTACTGGTTATATATTATGTTATTACTAAAAATGATTAATCTTATTAAGATATTATTAAGTGAAAAATCTTGAATGGATAATAAAACCGACAAGTTAAAAAGTTATGATCAAGTTATTGTAGCAGAATGAATATGGATTTCAAAATATAAGGTGCTATCAAATTATTATTTTTAGTCTATTTACTTCCTAAAATATTTAAAAAATTCTAAAATTATAGTTATTTCCATTAACACCTGATTATTCACTTTATTTGATTACCTAAATTTGTTTGACTGTCGTTGGATTAAGAACAACATGACAAGCATTCTTTTCAAACTGATTTAAATTTTGCAGCATATTTACAGGACCATGTATATCTTTTCATGCAAGTTCATTTTGTTTATAATAAGCATCCATAAATTTAGGCTTTAAACACTTCCATAATATGCATATTTATTGTGATTGTAGCGACTGTGGGAACTTGCTACAGAGCCCGAATGATTTTTAGTCAGAAATTGCGGATCCAGTTTTGGACGGATGACATGTAATTCAGGTGGGCATAAATCCAAAAGAGGTGAAAAATCCAACGGTAAGCATTCCTTCCGCATAAACTGACTAACGCAAATCCGGGCCAACAAGCATTTCGCGTGACTGTGACAATTTATTTGTAGTCTGCTAAAACAATTGATCTTCTCTGAGCATTCATGGCACTGATTGGACATTTTGTTAATAAAACAAATATTCATTACCTTATTTGCATGTGTGTTATGGCTAGGAAGTTTATAGTTAAGCAAAGGATGAAGAATTTTCTCCAACTCAATAACCTGTGGAGTATCAGCTGTTGAACAACGAAAGCTCCCTGAAATAAATGTTCTCTTTTAAGTCCTCATGTTAGATGAGAGTTAAGTCCTTGGTATGTTTTTATTCTTTTATAAAAATATTTAATGTAGTTACTCTTTTTGGCAACCATCCTTATTTAATTTTGTGTTAATAAAACTGTTTTTTGGTATGTGGCGGGTTAATTTTCTATAGTATTGTGTTTTAAATAATTAAATTTTCCACCATTATTCTGCAAAGGAACAGTTATATGCATTTAATCTTTATTTATGCTACTGTGAATTATATTTGATTAACAGGCCCCTCATTAGCGATTGTCAGGGCTAGATCTCAGTTTGTAAACCATCCTCCTAACCACCAAGCCATACAGCCATATAGAAAACTTCATTGTTTGACGTGGACAATCTAATATCGCTGCATTTAACCATGGCTACTCCGTCACGCTCTTTTTCCTTTGTTATTACTTCCGATATCAACTATTCCCGCCTTTTACCGATTTAGTGATTCCCGTACCTTCTTCTTCTCCCCTTTTCCCAATTTCCTTCCAATTCACTAATCGCTGTTTCAATAAAATTAGGATTAAATATATTTAGTTCTTCGGACCTCCAATCTTCCCCTTAATCACTTTCCCAAATCCCACACTTCTCTTCCTTTCTAAACTTCTCCCTTTTTCCCCGCTCAATACCATGCAACGGTTCATTTCCTTGAGTCCTTCATAGCCTCTAGACTTCATTTTGAATATTGGAACAACAACTGCTTACGGACGCAGATCTGAAGTAGTCTTCGTCCTCTATTCCACATCATCGACCAATTTAATCAGTTGTTGGCTCTTTACCGTCTGTTTCACCGGACTGCTAAGGCATTGACCATATTCAACAAACCTTATGGATGTTCGATGCCTGAATTTGGCATACTTATTCAGGTACTGTCCATATGCCATTAAATGCGGTGATGTATAGGCTCTAGCATTTTTTTACTGTTGATTGTAATTACTGTTACATTTCACAAATGAAATCTGTTTGATAGTAAATTATTTATTTGTTACTTGGTGCTTCGATCTAGCTTGGTTTTTTTTTGGCTAAGCCTTTTTAGGTTATGAGTTTTGATCATTTGTCCATTCTGTTAATTTGTTTAATCGAATTTACATTAAGATCAGCTATGTATGTACCCATTGTTACTTATGTTGTCAGTTTCATGTTTGATGGTTATGTAATTAGTACTGAATTACCTTTGTCGATGACTGGTTTCGGCATATTACTGAAGCAAGCCAATTAGTGATGAATTAATTGGCTTGCTTCAGTAATATGACGAAACCAGTCATCGACAAAGGTAATTCAGGCATATTACATAAATAATTTTAGTCCATTCCCTATCGTTGGGTGATCTCTTGAATCCTTGATGTTGCATAAAAAACTACTGATTGGTGGGCTTTAGGTAAGTTGCTCCATTTTTGGTGCCCTGCCTCCAGATGAGCTATGCTTTTGTTCTTTTTTTGAATTATTTTTTCTCTCTAAACAACTTAATTTTTGGTGCCTGTACCATGGTCCATATTCGACTTCATGCGTCATTCCATCCCAGAACACATTATATTTTTCTTTTGTTTTCTACTGTTTGGATACATCAGCAGCCACATATCATCAATAAATGTGTGGTTTGTCAAAAAAGTTTACATCATGTTCATCAAGACATGCCTGTACAACCATAAAGTATTTTTACCCTCTCATTCTTATGTTTTGTATTTTGTCACGAAATACAAAATTTTATGATCGGTAATGCTTCAAGGATGTTGAAGAGGTAGTACACAACTTTAAATCCAGCACTACTAACAGCCCCCACAAGTATAGTGGAGATAAGGATATAGATCTCCAAAAGGAAGTATCCCTTTGAATCAACGTATGCTTTTGTAGACACTAGGCGTGTTTTTTGTCCTTTTCCTCTTGTATTTTTATTCACCTGTTTTTTCATTTGAAATTTAAACGTGTTCGTTTTTTTTTCTTTTTTTTTCATGTTTTAGTCGGTCAGTTCGTGATTTGTAACACCATTATACTATGCATTCGACTTCTCCTGTTTTTATGATGTTCATGTTATTTCTTATCTTGAACTAATGCTACTCATTTGACTCCAATGCTCCTATTCCACCATTCAGCTTAAGTTTATTTTATAAATTAACAATCTTATGCCTACTAATTGTATGAATGATTATGTAAATCACTCTAATAAATCAACTCAATTTTTTTAATCACATCAAGCTAAGGCGAGCTATCTATAATATTATTTTGGTATTAAGAACATTGTATAAGCAGCGTATACAACCAAATATAGTTAAACCTACAAGTGCATGAAATCCATTTCATCTAATCTTTGAAATCATTTTAACTTCTAAAGTAAATAATTACAAAATGCGCACATAGTCTTCTATCTTATGTACACACACCAAAGTTTCACCTACATCTTGGTAGAGTAATAATACCTTATATCAAGAATATTTTATTTCAAAATGGTCTCATAAACTATTGATGCAAATGTTTTCATAAACGTTTTTTTCTTCTTTTTTTTGTACAAATTAGTCATATTAGCATACTATTTTTTCTTCTTCTGATTTTCCACTCATATAATTTGTTAAATAACATTATATATCACTTGAGAACTTATTTTTGCTCACATTGTCACATTTACCTAAAGAAGTTTCTTTAACCCTTTGTGTCAAAGATGTACTTTCCATGATTATATGACTCTTATAGTGTACTAAAATATTTATGGACTAATTAATATATATGTAATCAGGTGGTTTTTATAGTATATCGAAATGCTTGCTGAGCTAATTAATGTTTTAATATCACTTTCCTGCAAGCAAATCAAATATAACAGGAGATAAATAGAAAAAAGGAAGAGGGAGGGGTAATTACTTGCTTAGATAATTAGTATGTTTAAATATCGCCTTTTCGTAAAGCCAGATAATTTTAAAGGGAGGGCTTGTGCATGCACACAATGGGAACAATGTACCCCCCCCCCCTAAAAAAAAAGGAAAACACACACAGAGAGAAAACCCCATTTTTTAATCATATATGATAAATCTGACATTTTGTAGAAGTTGAAAAGTTATTGATTTTTTCATTCAGCAATAGGATTTCATATAATTTTCTCTTTCTGTATTCGGAAAATCTAGCTAACAGTTGAAGATACCTTTGAGGCCTTACTCAGATACAATTTGCGAGCATTGAATTGTGCTTATACATATCATGATAAATATGTCAACTATTTGCAGTGTTCTTTCATGTTATATATGATACGTTACACCTTCTTTCACATCTCTACTACTTCTACGAAAATAGTTTATTGGTCATAATTCATGCAACAGATTGGAGGTCCTTAGTGTATGTTAAACTTATGAAAGTTAATCATATTTAGATAAACATTGATATATGAAAGTTAAACTTTTTATCTGTCTATTTTGTAATTGCTTTGATTTTTGTGCTATTTTATTTCATATGTTAAATTGTTGCCATATTATCCTATAGTCCACAGTTATTGATGAAATTTTGCTATCCAAGTTCTGAAAATATTTCTAACAATTCCATTAATTTTACAGTTCGTCCTACATATACAATAATTTTTCCAAGAAGTTCATTTTGGAAACTTAAATTTGTATAATTTGTTCAGCACTTGTGTATATCTATTCACCACTTCTATACTATTAACTTGCATTTTGTATTTATATTTAATGTGGCCACTCTATTTGTATTTATACTAGGAAGAACTCTTATAATTTAGGCTGAACTACTCTTTATAACTGTGACGGCCCGCCCCGCACCAACCGACATTTACTCCAAAGGTGCGCTGTACACATGTCCAGTTGGCACGGAACGGGTCGTCAGAAGGAAAAGGGAAGAAGGAAATGAACTAACAAAGAACCTGTAGAATGTCTCACAGCGCACAGGATAAAATATAATAATAACATACTTGACATAAAACAGGTGAGACAGTGCATAAGCTGAAACAACTAACATAGCAGCGGAAAATGTAAGTACAGCTTATGATCCAAAGTTAAACATTATTACAACTTTTCAAACTGTCTCAAAGCAAAAGCAAGATAAAGGAAGCACACTACTAATGCCCAAGTAGCGACCACCAACGACACAGGGAGAATATCTATATATCATACGTGGAAGCCTCCTGCCCGCCTCCGAATCAGCTACTCGCGCATCACCAGCTAACCTGTCTCTAGTCTGCTGGTGTGAGCACCCAGAGTAATAAGAGGAGACATAAAACTCTGGGTCAGACATAAAGCCTGGTATGAGCGATAAGCATCTAAACAGAATAATAACAGGTGAAATAAAACATACCTGAACCTGGACCTGCAACCAAAGAGTTAGCACTACATACTGTACAACACTCTAAGGTGCCATATCAAATGGTGTAAAGATACGGAGGTGGGGGTGTGCATGTCATAGTGATGGCAAACAATCAAACATAGCATCCATCCTCACATCTCTCACTCAATGCGTAAAGCATACGATATTCACCACTTCGATCACCCAATATACCTTGCTATGATCACTTTGCCTCATGAAGTCATAAATGGCTTCACTGCACTGATAACGTAGCCACTAATCCTTCGCTATGTCCACTTGCCCCATGGAGTTATTCACCCCATCTGCGCTGGCTCATAGCCATACAAATCCTTTACTATGTCCACTTGCCCCATGGAGTTATTCACCCCATCTGTGCTGGCTCATAGTCTTACCAATCCTTTACTATGTCCACTTGCCCCATATTCACCCCATCTGCGCTGGCTCATAGTCTTACTACGCATCACTTTGCCCCTTGAGTCATAATGACTCTACTGCACTGATAACGTAGTCTTGCTACCATCACCTTGCCCCTCGAGTCATAATGACTCTACTGCACTGATAAGTAGCCCATCATCCATTTTTAGTGGTGAATCGAAGTTATGAACGTCGACAACTCCTTAGCACACGTCCCGCAGCAAAGTCCAACCCTAAAGTGAACTCATCGGTTCCCAATTGGATCCTGAGCTCTAACTTCCCGTATTGGACTACCTTTGCATCTCGGGTTATTGGTCAATACTGGGTCGGGTCGGGTTCCCTTCAAGCTATCGGTTCAGGTCGGGTCCACTACGTTGCGTCGGTTCATGGTCTTCCTCTGGTAACGTTTCGGTTTGGGTCCACTCCATTACGTCGGTTCGGGTCGGGTGTCCCACTTCAGGTCGGGCCGGGTGCCATCTCCCATCCAGTTCGTGCTCCCGCTCCGATCAGCTTCCTCGCCCTCCATTTGTTCCGATCCGATCCTCCTCCTTTAGCTGCTCCGATCCCCCTCCTCTATCCGATCCGATCCCAATATTGCTAGCATGGCCTTCCTTTTTGCCAGATTTCTCAAGTGTCAAGTTCCGATCGGATTCCTTGCCCAGTTCAACTTATCCTATCCGAGCCACCATATCCGATCTGAAAACCTGCACTGTTTCCTGAAACTTTCGAGCAAGTGTTTACGCCATTCGACGGCGTTTTCGACCATTCTAACTATTGAAATCAATCACAAAGCATATCATATAGTCATAGCAACATGCATAATCAACCACAAACATCAAAACATCCATATGATAGGTTAAAATGGATCAAACATACCCAAAACCCCATATTTCCCCTTAAGCATGTTTAGGTGAAACTAATGATAGGATTAGCAAAACTTCACCAAATTAACCCAAATTCATATCAGAGGTCTAAAACGTCATCTAGGAATTTATGAACATTTTTTCAGAATTTTATCAAGTTTAAATTCGCTAATTAACACTAATTACCCTTAATTAGCCATATTAGTGAGGAACTATGCAAATCACTCACCTTAGCCACAAACAAAACTAAGATCTTTAATAAATCTCTGATTTGATGCAAATCCCGATACTAAACAGCAGCTCCAATGTTTATTTGGTGTAGATCTCCCTTGATTTGATGTTGCTAAGCTTAATCCTTGATTAGAAGATGATTTGGAGGTGATTTAGAGGTTGGAGGCCATTTTTAGGGTTTCTTGGAGATAAGTGGAGGCTAGAAAACTGAAATGGAATGATTCTCTAACTCATTTCAGCCTCGCCATAACCCTAATCCCGAAATGGTTTATGGGACTATTCACTAATCACCCTATTTGGCCCGGTTAAGCAGTTTTTCACCTTCCAAACCTTAGTTCAGCCATATCTCCCAAACGGTAAGTCCGTTTGACTATTATAACCACTCTACGGAAAGGTAAACCATCAAACGAATCTAATGGAAGTAGTTTCAGGTCAAATTTCATTTTCAGTCAAAAGTTATGGCCAAAACAAGATCAGCCAAGGGCAAAATGGTCATTTAAAAATAGACAAAAATCATAAGCATGGGAAATGAGTCTTATGGTTGTTTCCCAAAGTTACATGACCATACAACTTCATATGGGAAAGAAATAAATATTCTTCGATCCTTTGATGCGTAGAATGCGGGTTGTTACATTCTCCCCCCCTTAAGAAATTTCGCCCCCGAAATTCCCTAACTAAAACACATAAAAGGGTCCCGCATGCCTATCAATCATAAAACAACAATCAAACATGCTAAACAAGCAAAACAAGTCTATCCTAGCATGCGGAATAACTAAATTACAAAGTAAATCTTACTAGGCAAAGAGTTCTGGATACGTCTTTCTAATGCTCTCCGCTGTCTCCCAAGTACAGTCATTCTCGTTCTCGCCCCACTGAACCTTGACTAGCTTCACCGCCTTCCTTCGAAGTTGCTTCGTATCATGCTCGACAATACGAATCGGCTTGCGGTTCCCAACCGCCCCGGGTTCTACTTCGAAGTCCTCTAACTGATCTGGTGAAATAGTCATATCTGAGTCGTGAACGAACTTCCTTAGTTGGGAAACATGAAAAGCATTGTGAACTCCCGCCATCTTCTCTGGTAAGCCAACTCTATATGCCAAATTCCCGACTAGTTCAAGAACAGGGAATGGGCCAACAAATCTTGGTGCTAACTTGCCTCTCCTGCCAAATCGTATCACGCTCTTCAACGGAGAAATCTTGACAAACACCAAGTCACCAACGGAGAATTTTAAGTCCCTTCTCCTTTTATCAGCATAGCTTTTCTGCCTGTCATGGGCAGCCTTCATTCGTTGTTGAATGATCTTAATCTTATCCGAAGTTTCCCTCACCACATCTGGTCCAAGCATAAACTTCTCGCCAGTTTCTATCCAACATGATGGTGAGTTGCACGGTCTTCCGTACAAAGCTTCATATGGAGCCATAGCGATACTGGATTGGTAGCTATTATTATATGCAAACTCTACTAGATGCAGATGGTCATCCCATGATCCACCAAAATCCAATATACATGCTCTTAAGAGATCTTCCAAAATGCGATTCACCCTCTCCGTCTGACCGTCGGTCTGGGGATGATATGCGGTACTGAGATGTAACTCTTTCCCTAGAGCCTCTTGTAAGCTCTTCCAAAACCCACTAGTGAACAACGGGTCTCGGTCACTCACAATGCTTTTAGGTACTCCAGGAAATCTCACTACCCACTTCATATACAATTCTGCCAACTTAGCTGCCGTTCTAGTCGATTTGACTGGTATAAATCTTGCACTCTTAGTCAATCGATCCACAATTACCCAAATGTTATCATATCCCGATCTAGTCCTTGGTAAACCATCGATGAAATCCATCGAGACTTGCTCCCATTTCCATTCGGGAATTTCTAATGGTTGCAACAAACCACTAGGCTTCTTTTGCTCGGCTTTAACTAGCTGGCAATTCATGCATTTGGATATAAACTTCCCAACGTCTCTTTTCATCCCTTCCCAGTAGTAAGTCTGCTTCATGTCTCGATACATCTTACTACCACCGGGATGTATAGTCAGTTTTGAGTGATGACATTCCCTAAGCACTTCATCTCTCAAACCATTCACATTGGATACAATTAGTCTTACATTTTTTCTAAGCCATCCATCACGATCAAGCCCATACAAATTCATCTCCTCACCATTGATGTTCATCTCTAACTTGGAGATGATTTCTAATAGATTAGGATCGTTCCTCTGGCTGGAACCAATCCGCTCTATCAAAGTGGGTCTGATCGCCAAACTAGCTAGCATGACTGGATCCAATTCGCACTTTGGTCTGAAATCAAACCCCGCGATATACTCCAGTTGCTTCCATTCAAGAAACATTGCCCCTAAACTGGCATGTCTCCTACTCAAGGCATCGACTACCGCATTACCTTTCCCAGGTGTATATGCGATATCAAAATCATACGAAGCCAAGAACTCTAGCCATCTCTACTGACGGAGATTCAGGTCCTTCTGGGAGAAGAGATACTTTAACGATTTATGATCGGTAAACAACTCAAATCTTTCTCCCAAGAGATAGTGTCTCCACATCTTCAACGCAAACACGATCGATGCTACTTCCAAATCATTGGTAGGATACTTCTTCTCATGCGGCTTTAGCTGTCGACTAGCATAAGCTACAACCCTACCTCCTTGCATCAATACATCACCTAGTCTGGTACCACAAGCATCCGTGTATACCGTCATCTCTTCATTCCCCTTAGGAATGACTAATACTGGCGCACGCGTCAACTTCTCTTTTAGACTCTTGAATGCATTCTCAAACACTCCGTCCCAGATGAAGGACTAATTCTTCTTAGTCAACTGAGTCAACGGTGCTGCTATCTTGGAGAAGTCCTGGATAAACTTACGATAATATCCAGCTAACCCCAAGAAACTTCTTACATCTATTGCATTCTTGGGCGTAGGCCAATCCTGTACCGTAGCCACCTTCGCAGGGTCCACGGCAATACCGTTCTCTTAAACAACATGACCCAAGAATCTCACTTCCCTTCTCCAAAAGTGACAATTAGAGAATTTCGCTTTCAATTGGTGTTTCCTCAACACCTCCATCACTATCCTCAAGTGTCCCTTGTGTTCCTCCTCTGTCCTTGAGTAAACAAGGATATCGTCTACGAACACAAGAACAAACTTGTTCAACTGATCTCTGAATACTCGATTCGTAAGATCCACAAAGTAGGCTGGTGCATTGGTCAACCCAAATGGCATGACCAACCACTCATAAAATCCAGACAGCGTCCTAAATGCCGTGTTTTGAACACTCTCATCTGCTACTCGAAGCTGATGAAATCCTGTCGCGAGGTCCAACTGGGAGAACACTCTTGCTCCTTCCAGTTGATCAAACAAATCAACTATCCGCGGTAGAGGATACTTATTCTTCCTCGTTACCTTATTCAACTCACGATAGTCCACACACAAACGGAGGGAACCATCTGCCTTAGTGGAAAATACAACTGGTGCTCCCCACTCGGAGACACTTCTTCTTATAAATCCCTTCTTCAAAAGATTGCTGACTTGCACCCCGAGCTCTCGCTGCTCCCTTGGTGCCATACGACGAAGTGGCATCACTATAGGTCTGGCATCTTTAACTAAATCAATACAGAACTCAATCTCTCGGTGTGGTGGAAGCCCGGTCACCTCCTCGAAGACGTCCGGATACTGGCCAACCACGGGCACATCTGACAACTCATCCTGCGGGATGTCAAGGGAATTTACAAAACTAGCCATAACCCCATCACTAGGTAGACTACCAAACACTACCCTCCACCCATCATCCGCCCTAACTGTCACCAAAAAGCCCTCACAGTCTACCACCACCCCGTATCTTTGGAGCCAATCGACTCCCAATATAATGCCATACCCAGTAAAGCCCAAAACAAAGCAATCACAAACAAACATACATCCATGACTCGATAAGACCAAATTTCTGCAAATCGTACTAAGGCTAGTCGAACCACCAATCGGGTTCATTACAACCAATGGTCTATCGACTATCTCGGGTTCTAGTCCCAACCTATCTACCAGGTCACTAGATATGAAGGAACGGGAAGCCCCAGTATCAAACAAAACTCGAACTGGTACATCATAAATAGAAAGCATACCTTGAATAACAACATTCTTTCCTTTCTCCGCCGCAGTTGGGGCATTCAACGAAGAAGGAACAGCATCAATAGCATATGCTTTCACAATCTGCTTCTCCTTAATAGGTTGCGGACACTTATCCTTGAAATGTCCCACTTGACCACAGTTGAAGCACTTCTTATCCGCTTGCTTGGCCCGACAATCTTTGGCATAATGGCCCTTCTTACCACAGCTGAAGCACTCAACATCCTTCTTGTTCTTTTTCTGGCCACCCTTAGATTGGTCCTGCTTCCTCTTATTCTGAGAGTTATTCTTGCCTCCACCGCCTGCTTGCGGTTTCAGCCCTTCTGCAGATGCAGCCTCAGTCTTTGACTTAGGGTAAAGGCTCTTTGATCTCAAAGCTTTCCCCACAATCGATTCAAAAGTCTCATCGATGTGATTGATAAGCCTTTCCCCCAAGTATCCATCCAAACCAGTAATGAACTTCTCATTCTTCTTCTCAGGAGCATCGATAAGAGATAGTCCATACTTTGACAAGGTGTCGAACTCGGCAATATAGTCAGAGACTGCCCTACCACTCTGCTTAGTTCTAAGAATCTCTTAAACAACACTGACTTCTGGGCAGCTGGAATGAACTTCTCACTAAAGGGAGCCTTGAACTGATCCCAAGTAACCTGATCTTCTGGAGTAGCTGTTCTAATGGCATTCCACCAATTCATCGCTCGCCCTTGCAGCTGACGAGACGCTAGCCTTCTCTTCATCGCATCCTCAAGACCAAAGTCATCGAAGATATGGTCACAGCTATCCATCCAGTCCTGAACATCTGTGGCCAACTCCGTCCCGTGGAACGGCTTCCCACCAAGATTAGTGTAATCCTTGCACAACTTGGCGAAATCGACCCTGGGCGCCTGCACTACTGGACCACCACCAATTCCGGGATTGGGAACTGCCCCTTGCACCTCCCTAAGCATGTCTCTCATGAGGTCAGTAAACATCGCCCTCATGTCAGCAGCATTCCCCTGGTTGGTCCCTCTACCAGCACCCCTCGTGTCTCAACTCATCGTCAATCTGTAAAAGGGAAACGATTAACGACCCCATAGAGTTGCTAGTGCAGTACGACTTCATTCTTATACTACCTATAGTATATATATATAGCTTTGAAAACCAAAGTAATCACAAATATGCGCTCTCGTATACGTACTATCTCTCCCTAGTGTCTTTCCCTAGGTTAACTACGCAACCTAGAGCTCTAATACCAAATGTGACGGCCCGCCCCGCACCAACCGACATTTACTCCAAAGGTGCGCTGTACACATGTCCAGTTGGCACGGAACGGGTCGTTAGAAGGAAAAGGGAAGAAGGAAATGAACTAACAAAGAACCTGTAGAATGTCTCACAGCGCATAGGATAAAATATAATAATAACATACTTGACATAAAACAGGTGAGACAGTGCATAAGCTGAAACAACTAACATAGCAGCGGAAAATGTAAATACAGCTTATGATCCAAAGTTAAACATTATTACAACTTTTCAAATTGTCTCAAAGCAAAAGTAAGATAAAGGAGGCACACTACTAATGCCCAAGTAGCGACCACCAACTACACAGGGAGAATATCTATATATCATATGTGGAAGCCTTCTGCCCACCTCCGAATCAGCTACTCGCGCATCACCAGCTAACCTGTCTCTAGTCTGCTCATGTGAGCACCCAGAGTAATAAGAGGAGACATAAAACTCTGGGTCAGACAAAAATCCTGGTATGAGCGATAAGCATATAAACAGAACAATAACAGGTGAACTAAAACATACCTGAACCTGGACCTGCAACCAAAGAGTTAGCACTACATACTGTACAACACTCTAAGGTGCCATATCAAATGGTGTAAAGATACGAAGTTGGGGGTGTGCATGTTATAGTGATGGAAAACATTCAAACATAGCATCCATCCTCACATCTCTCACTCAGTGCGTAAAGCATACGATATTCACCACTTCGATCACCCAACATACCTTGCTACGATCACTTTGCCCCATGAAGTCATAAATGGCTTCGCTGCACTGATAACGTAGCCACTAATCCTTCGCTATGTCCACTTGCCCCATGGAGTTATTCACCCCATCTGCGCTGGCTCATAGCCTTACCAATCCTTTACTATGTCCACTTGCCCCATGGAGTTATTCACCCCATCTGCGCTGGCTCATAGTCTTACCAATCCTTTACTATGTCCACTTGCCCCATGGAGTTATTCACCCCATTTGCGCTGGCTCATAGTCTTACTACGCATCACTTTGCCCCTCGAGTCGTAATGACTCTACTGCACCGGTAATGTAGGCTTGCTACCTTCACCTTGCCCCTCGAGTCATAATGACTCTACTGCACTGATAAGTAGCCCATCACCCATTTATAGTGGTGAATCGAAGTTATGAACGTCGACAACTCCTTAGCACACGTCCCGTAGCAAAGTCCAACCATGAAGTGAACTCATCGGTTCCCAATTGGATCCTGAGCTCTAACTTCCCGAATTGGACTACCTTTGCATCTCGGGTTATTGGTCAATACTGGGTCGGGTCGGGTTCCCCTTCAAGCTATCAGTTCGGGTCGGGTCCACTACGTTGCGTCGGTTCATGGTCTTCCTCTGGTAACGGTTTGGTTCGGGTCCACTCCATTACGTCGGTTCGGGTCGGGTGACCCACTTCAGGTCGGGTCGGGTGCCATCTCCCATCCAGTTCGTGCTCCCGCTCCGATCAGCTTCCTCGCCCTCCATTTGTTCTGATCCGATCTTCCTCCTTTAGCCGCTCCGATCCCCCTCCTCTATCCGATCCGATCCCAATATTGCTAGCATGGCCTTCCTTTTTGCCAGATTTCTCAAGTGTCAAGTTCCGATCCGATCGGATTCCTTGCCCAGTTCAACTTATCCGATCCGAGCCACCATATTCGCTCTGAAAACCTGCACTGATTCCTGAAATTTTCCAGCAAGTGTTTACGCC
The DNA here is from genome assembly GCA_030737875.1 of Allium sativum. Lineage (NCBI taxonomy): Eukaryota > Viridiplantae > Streptophyta > Magnoliopsida > Asparagales > Amaryllidaceae > Allium > Allium sativum. The sequence continues at coordinate 653,370,934 of CM060919.1, read as the reverse complement.
ATTCGACGACGTTTTCGACCATTCTAACTATTGAAATCAATCACAAAGCATATCATACAGTCATAGCAACATGCATAATCAACCACAAACATCAAAACATCCATATGATAGGTTAAAATGGATCAAACATACCCAAAACCCCATATTTCCCCTTAAGCATGTTTAGGTGAAACTAATGATAGGATTAGCAAAACTTCACCAAATTAACCCAAATTCATATCAGAGGTCTAAAACATCATTTAGGAGTTTATGAACAATTTTTCAGAATTTTATCAAGTTTAAATTCGCTAATTAACACTAATTACCCTTAATTAGCCATAATTAGTGAGGAACTATGCAAATCACTCACCTTAGCCACAAACAAAACTTAGATCTGAAATAAATCTCTGATATGATGCAAATCCCGATACTAAACAGCAGCTCCAATGTTGATTTGGTGTAGATCTCCCTTGATTTGATGTTGCTAAGCATAATCCTTGATTAGAAGATGATTTGGAGGTGATTTAGAGGTTGGAGGCCATTTTTAGGGTTTCTTGGAGATAAGTGGAGGCTAGAAAACTGAAATGGAATGATTCTCTAACTCATTTCAGCCTCCCCATAACCCTAATCCCGAAATGGTTTATGGGCCTATTCACTAATCACCCTATTTGGCCCGGTTAAGCAGTTTTTCACCTTCCAAACCTTAATTTAGCCATGTCTACCAAACGGTAAGTCCGTTTGACTGTTATGACCACTCTACGGAAAGGTAAACTATCAAACGAATCTAATGGAAGTGGTTTCAGGTCAAAATTCCGTTCCAGTCAAAAGTTATGGCCAAAACAAGATCATCCAGGGGCAAAATGGTCATTTAAAAATCGACAAAAATCATAAGCATGGGAAATGAGTCTAATGGTTGTTTCCCAAAGTTACATGACCATACAACTTCATATGGGAAAGAAATAAATATTCTACGATTCTTTGATGCGTAGAATGCGGGTTGTTACAATAATAATCATAGTCTTTAAAATGTCTAATGTTATTACATATTTTGTAATGAAATTTGGCTGTTATTATAAACTCTGTAATGAAATTTAAGTGCTTAAATTCGTTTACACCATTTTGTTATTATATACTCTGTAATCACCATTTTGGAGCTAATTTATTGTTAATTTAAGCATGTACCGCAGGTGAAGCTGACTATAGTACAAGGGTGTTGCCTTTTGTATCATCATCAGTCGATTTGGATTGGATGAGCTCGAATCTGTCTGTGCATCAAAAGGGACCTATGGGAACAAGATTTCTTTTATTGAATAGAGTTGTATCAGATGCTCATCCTTGATGAAGTACCACTTCATGATTCAACTGTGCAAGGCTAGCTCAATTCATTGAACTCAAGATATATAACAGGGTTTGCTTTGATATTAAGTTATTTTCTTATATTTTGTTTTCTATCATGTCCTTGGGACACCTGCCTTTTACACTATCTCGAAGCTAAAGCTAACTTTGCTAATTATCAAACATTATATCACTAATTCTATACAATTCTATAGCTTCAAATTCAAATGCTCTTTTATTAAATATTTCCACTTTTATTCTTTTTATGTTCAACTTGAGTCAAGCTTTATAGCTTGAATAAATGTTAGCTCAGTTTTGGATATGCTATGTTAGTGTAGCTGACATGTCCTGGATAACAAGAATAAGACCTTATATGACTTTGTTTAATTTTCTCTAATTATACGGCCAATTCTAATAAGTAGTAATGATATTTGGAAGTATCCGCACGCTGTAATTATTCAAATCAACGTTAATTTTCAGCATGGTGGTATGATTATTTTGACACTTCAGGTGGATACAAGAGATTAACTGGAATGATTTAGGTGGATACACTGAGTGTAGATACAAAAAGACATGATATTTGGGAAATGTACTGGAAAATCAAATGCGATCAAGGCACAATTAAGTTAGTAACGAGTTACAATTAGCTGTGGTACAAACATATAGGCTCAAAATTGTAGGTGATCGATACCAGTTTTTGGTTTATGGACGAGGTGTACATGTAGTGCACCTACATTAACTGTAGGAAAATATATGAGCATTGGTTAATGATATTGACCTGGTGAAAGTTTATTCTACATATTCTTAACTTCATTTTAAATGAATATTCAATAACACCTCACTATATGTAATTGTTAGTTTGAAAATTGAACATTTTAATAGACACCAATTTTCCAAACATATATTTTGCAAAATCCTCGTTTCAATGATATCTTAACCGGTAATATATCACGCTTCGCAATTATAGATTCATCTTAATTAAGGATATATCAAAATAGCATATTTTGTTTTTTTACATTACATCACAAAAAAAAATACAATTAACTTCGCTAAATTTCAAATCATGGCTTAACTTTTTTGTTAAATGTTTCCTCAACTGGCCCGAATGAAGCCATCAGCACATTTCCAACTAAAATTCCACCCATGTTTAAGTAACCCATTAAAATTTCCTGCTTAACCGCATTGTTAACGTTACATGTAAACACACCATATGCTACTTTTACGGTCCACCATAATATTAACGTCCCTCTAGCCTACGACATATCACTACAAATTTTCAGCAACTTCCAATTACACAATCAATGGTAAAATACTGTTATATCTGTATTGTGACAAACTAATTCTGCCAATACCACATGAGATTTCCTTCCTTACACCACTAGCTCTCGCCTATACTTGCATAACTAATCTACCTGTCAGCTCATTTTATGTCAACTTGTACACACCAACAACCACCATAACCCAACTCCAAGCCGCTTCTCCTTCACACCAAATCTCCCTTACCTACCCGTGTGCGAAGCACGGGTTCCAACCTACTAATTATACTAAAGTAAATTACTTCCCCAAATTCATGGTTATAAAAATAAAATAATCAATACCAAGCGTTTAGTATTTACAAATGTGTCAATATACATACATGTTTTAAATCCAAGCAAACCAATCCAAGCAATATTTACAAACGATGTTCAAAAAAATTCACACTAATTCAAACATATTTAACTCAAACAAACAAATTAAACATCTCTTGGAACTTCTATCCATCCATCTTCTACAAGGATCGAACCCTCCTTGATGACTTCCCGATCTCCATCTTCTTTTGTCAATGGTGACTTAGCGAGATTATTGTCTTCATCTCTGAAAAGAGAAGGTATTAGCCAATGGATGGCATCAAAGTTCTTCTTTTGTTGTTCTACCATCTTTATTTGGCTTAATTGGAGATGATGCTGATTTCCTAAAATTACGGAGAGGATATTCTTGAATGAATTCAAAGTTTCTTCAAGATTTTCACTCAAATTATGTATTGGATTTGCCATAATTTGATAGTTTTAGATAAGAGTTGATTAGAGAGGAAGGAGAAATGGTAGAATAATTTTTTTTTGGAAGAAATAGGTTTATATAGGGTCTGGAGTTCGTTGGATTTGAACAGACATGAGTTAGTCATTTAAATTTTAAATTTTGAACAAATTTGAAAAACTGGCAGTTATACGTCGACATAGTGACATATGTATGTCGACATACACTATAAATTTTATTTTATTTTGGAAATTTTCAATTTTTAGTTAGTTCTTATTATATTATTTTAATTATTTAATTCTAATGTTTTTCTAATAACTTAAAGATAGTTTTAACATAAATAAAACATCATTCATTTCATCCTGAAAGCAAATACATCCAACTAATTACGAGACACTAAATACAAGATTCAAAAGCAAATACAAGCAAATACTAAAGATAACTTAAACTAGATAGGCTTAGATTTCAGTGGATGAGGAGAAGGAAGATGAATTTCCAAGTTTACTTCCTATTTTTCCAATAAACCTAGACATATGAGTAAACATATTATGAGCTTATTTCGGTTCTTGGCTAGTTTCTCTTGATTTTGAACAATCTTCTCCTTGGAAATGGTTCTAGTGTTGAGTGGACACTCTACACTTTCTAAAGAAGTTTCTTCTTTGTTAACCCCGTTTTAAATCGTGGTTCAAGGATTGTACATCTGTTGTAACACGATATGATGGGTCATCCATATTTTATAAGATGGGTTGGATATGTTTTATGTAACGGATCGATTGCACAAAAAATACGGGTCGTCTATTTCTAATGCATACATTAAAGGAGCAGGTCACATGCATTTATGATGGGTCATACATACAATAACATATAGGTTGTTGTCACCGCATGCATAACCAGGTCATGTCGTCTTTGCGTATTGGCATGAATCGGTTCTTAGAGAACATATGTGTGCATTTTCCCATATTGGCATGAACCGTTTAATATAAATATGGACCGCTAATTACAATGCAAAGGAAATAATATGCCAGCTATTGCTAGGCTGTACGAGATGGGTTGTTTCTTTGTTTCCATAGGTTATTCGCGCGACCTTCTATTAGGTCGTCACACGACTTAATGCTGGGTCATTGATAACAACTGTACACATATGATTACAACATTGCCACTCCCTCTAAAGACCACCTATAAATACCCCATCATTCCACACATTGAGGGGACCGAATTTTCTCTCCACGAAGTGCTGCCCAACTCATTTCTCTACCACTCCAAATCACTCAGACCTCCATTAAAATTCTTTCAAGCTCAGATTCAACCTCTCAACCATCATTAAATCATTCAAGATCATCCAAGTGTCAAACTGTTGAAGATTTACATCAATAGTCATCACAATTAGGGAGATCTAGCCATTTCAATGGTGGATTCAAGTGAATCAAGAGATTAAAGAGAAGTAGAGAAAAAATTATTGTAAAATGAGAAAATGAGTGAAGTTAGAGAAATTATGTACCCTGTAACATTGAAAGTGATAATGAAAGCACTATCCAAAGCGGACATAGGACAAATCTAGGCCGAACCATTGTAAATCTCTCTTTTTATTTGCTTTTTGTGTTTGCGGCTACCACTTTTCTAGATCTATACATTTTGTGAAGTGTTGAAAAACACCTTTGGGTGTGCCATTTTTAGCATTAACATTTTTGGCGCCCAAAGTGGGGCCACATCCACATTCTAAGGTCGAGTGCTTTGCGGAGAATTTCGAAATTTAAGGCTTGTTTTTTTACGATAGATTTTCAAAATCTAAAATCCAAGTCAATTGAGATATTGTCTTCAAAGTTCAAAAGTTTTTCTAAGAAAATGAGATTGAAGAAGACAGCTAGTAAATCTGTAAGAGCTTCGGGATCAGGAAATGTTGCGGATAACCTTACAACTCCGCAAACTAATCTTCATGAAGATGGCCAATCCTCATAAGCAGGAGCTGGTGTGACTAAGAATGAATTGAATGAAGTTGTCCCTGGTTTGACTGAACAAATAGAGACTCAAACAAAGCCACGATGGATAGAATAGAAGATTTTTTCGCTACTCAAACCAATGCGGCAAAGGAGAACGTCAATGTCAATCTTGCAGATAATGCCAATTCTTCCTCTTTAAGTTCCAATCATGATCGTTCAGCTCAAGAGATCAATGAGTTAAATAATGGAGAGAATGAAGAATCTAAACCAATCGCTAAGAACCATTATGCAAGACGAACTTATCGAACCGTGGTTAGTCCCACCAATGGAGCACCTCCTCAAGAAGGAGGTGCAGGGCCCCGGATCCGAAACCGAGATCGTTCGCTCAAACGAACATCCGACAAAGGTGATGGATCCCACTCCATGAGTCAACACGGTGAGGAAGAACGTCTTTCATACATGGTAAGGAAGATCATGCAACAGAACATGGAAAGATATGATGATAAGAAAGAGTGGGAATTCACCCCTAATAAGAATCTGCTCACTGAAAGAATTCGTAAGGCCAAGTTCTCGATAAGATTTACTCCACCAACGATTTCAGCTAATGGTAGGACTGGTGATCCCAATTTTTTCTTATATAGATATGATCAACACATGGATGGTGCACGAGCCACTGATGAGACCAAATGCTTATACTTCCCTGTCTATCTCGAAGGAGTAGCATCGGTCTAGTTCACCAAGTTGCCATCAAAATCCGTGGATAACTTTTCTGTCGTGGCAAAGAAATTCAAAGATTAGTTTAGGCTGCAGACCACCAAAGTCAAAGATGTGATGTCACTCGATGACTTGGAACAAAGACCGGTAGAATCAGTTAAAGCCTTTCTAACTCCATTTAACACTGCTGCAACAAAAGTGGAAAATTCAGAACCTCAATTAGCCTTGATGGCACTGAATCGAGTTATAGACAAGAAGTCAGAGTTTGGAAGGTGGATCAAGATGAAAAAGCCAAATACCCTGGAGAGATTTTATAAAAAAACAGAAGAATTCATCAGTGTGGATAATGACCCTCCTCTTGTTCAGAATGTTGCTAAAAGCAGTGTCGTGGAAGATAAGAAAAGTAATGATACTCAAGATGACAAGAAGAATGTTGGAGGTCTGAAAAGGAAAATCGAGAACAATGGATTAAGTAGAGACTGATAACAAACGATTCCGCTTTATCAAGTCTGACGAGTTAACTCCTCTAAATGATACCTTGGAAAATATCTTCTTTGCCACCAAAGATGCAGGATATTATCCAGCTCCACGACCAATCAAAGTAGACGATAAGGCAACAAATTCTGGAATGTTCTGTCGCTAACACAACCAGCTTGGTCATAATACTAATGAATGCAAATATTTAAAGACCCTAATTGAGAATTTGATTAGGAGAAATAATTTCCATAGTATGTCAAACAGACCACTAGTAAATAACACCTCTTCAACCGCTCAGTGATGAGTTCAAGCTAATTTTGGTTGATAGAGTTCAAATGTTCAAAGCTTGGAATAATGACCATTCGTGTCAACTCTTTGCTAAAAACATTGTTCATTGCTTATGAAACTTATTTTAATTTCTTCTTACAAGTATAAACCCACCAATACTGGGGGCATTGTATCCAAACATTTACTATTTCTGCTATTGATGAAGCTTGTATTCAATCAACTTTTACATTTCCTTGCAAAGTTCTATTGCTATCATAGAATTGCATGGTTCTAAAATATTACATGCTATCCAAGAAACGCTTGCTTTCTCTCAATTTAACAAGACAAGGTGATCCTAACATCACATCTCGACGATGACAATTTAAGTGTTGAGTGCTACAAGCATCATTCCGCATATAAAGCGAAGATGTAACGCATCGTCTTGTAAATCAAAGGGGGATCGCTTAAGGTCAAGTGAAAAGGAAAGGAGCGAGCAAAGTGCTCAATAGGATCGCCAAAGCCAAATTGACTCGGCCCAATTGCGACAAATGTTGAATGATAACCAACATCTTCCTTACGTGAAGACGAAACCAAAAACCTTCCTTATGCTAAGGTGAATCCCAACGTCTTCCTCACGAGAAGACGAAACCAAAAACCTTCCTTACGCGAAGGTGAATCCAACTTCTTCCTTACGCGAAGATGAAACCACAAACCTTCCTTACATGAAGTGAATCCAATGTCTTCCTTACGCAAAGATGAAATCCAAAACCTTCGTTACGTGATGGTAAAACCCTAAGTCTTCCTTACGTAAAGACAAATCCAACGTTTTCCTTACATGAAGACAAAACTAAAAACCTTCCTCACGCGAAGGTGAATCCAATGTCTTCCTTATGCGAAGATGAAACCAGAAACCTTCCTTACGCGAAGGTACTCAGTCGAATCTCCGACACCATTACTCGATTGGATGAGACGAACGTTGGGGCGAACCAAAACCTATTTTACGTGAAGGTGAATCCAATGTCTTCCTTGCGTGAATACCAAACCGAGACCTTCCTTACGCGAAGACGAAACCAAGGTCTTTATTATGCAAAGACAAATCAAAAATTTCCTTAAACAAAGGCACCTAGTCAAGTCTCCGACGCCATTACTTAGCCGAATGAGGCGAACACTTGGGAAAGCTAAAGTCTTCCTTATATGAAGTAATCCAATTGAGTCTCCGACTCCATTACTCGGTTGGATGAGATAAATGTTGGAATAAACCAAGGGCCTCCTTATGCAGGGGCGTTCAACATATTATCTCTAAAGCCTGGTTTATTAGGTCGGAAGAGGCAAGAGTTGAATTAAGAGAAAAACCTCTCCAAAGAAGAAACATATGATCAACTACTAAAGCCGGGTTTTCTAGATATATTAGCAATCTCAGAAGCTCTAAATAAGTTGATAAAAGAAAAAAGACTTTTCCAGCAAATTAGAAGCATCTAATACGACAATTTAAATCAAGGAAATCCGACAAAGTTGATCACATTCTTCTTAGGGAATTCATGATGAACCATGGTATGGGTGTAACACAGCCACATTAAGATTAGCTAATGTTCAGAAAACATACCACAGACTCATCACGACATCGCAATAAGCAATAATTGACTCGCATTCGACAAGGAAATAAATGCACTTGAAGGTATATGAGCCAAGGTGCACAGCGAACAGAAGATTTCACCCTTAAAAGCTTGGCAAAAGGCCTTGCCGTCAAGAGTCCAGGTAAATAACATTGACTAGTTCCGAGCCTCATAAAGAAGAAAAGGTAGATACACCGTCAAATAGAATCAAAAGCAATCTATTGTGAAAATGAATTCCTCCGCTAAGCAAACATGGAATCCCTCAACACAAAAGCTTCCTTGACTGCAAGGCTCCAGTCATAAATAACTCAAAGAACCCTGATTATATTCTGCTTCAAACCAAAGAAAGCAATGCTTAAAAAGGCGACTGTGCGAATATGGCATAGTTCGAATCCAGTAGAGCAGTAACACTCCCAAGAAATTTAAGCTAGTATCCATCAATGGTGTCAAAATGAGTTGTAAAAAGAAGATTGAGCGATAGTCATGCACTGAGGCAAGCCGTTGTGAAGTTGAGATTCAAAATTCTGTATAACCCGAGGTGATCCACGATATCAAACACTTTAGAAGAGACAACAAATACTGCAGGGATGCAATATACAATAAAGAATCTCAGAATGTTGAAAAAGCCAATATAGGCAAATGCAAGAAGTGATTCAATACTATACAACATTCAAATTCCAAGACCTAGCTGCAAGGCTTAAGGTCCTCTAGATGGAAACTACAGAAGTAGCATATAAAAAGCTGGCTTAGCACAACTTATTACGTGATGCACATAAGCTACTCGGTTTCCCGAAAATCCCGCGATCATGGTCACCCAAAAAAATTGGTGGAGAACATGAGACTAGCTGATTGGGGCATCACTAATAATTGTATGGGGCATGGTAAACTCAGAATTCCATCAAACAAATTGTCAGGTACATGCTTCTCATAAATATTGAACCTAGTGTAGTAATAGTTCAAAAGATAATACTTAGACTTCACAGTCCAAAACCTAAACTGACGAATATCAAGTGTTGTCAATAAGAAAATTAAGTGTATTACCATTGTAGACTGTATTTAGCATGCCATAAACTCCTAGATAAAAACAGCTTCACATTAATAACACATTCAAATTAGTGAATGATCTCATAATTTATCTCCTTTTACTGAACTAAGATGTTGTCGCCTTGAGTAATAGACAACGAACTTGCCGCCAAATGCATGCAATAGTTCTTCATTATAGGTTCTCTGGAAGGGCACGTATGCTAAGGAAAACTCTCCAATGAAACTGGGTCGATGTTGCACCACTGTTCATCGAAATAAGGCAAAAGGCCCAGATGAGACCATTATGCATTAACGATTAGTTCAAGAGCTATGTGCAAATTCAAACTGAAATTTCTAAGTCCAACCAAGTTACTGCGACAAAATCAAAGGGCGAACAATCAATAAATTTCAGTTTCCCTGGAAATTTTCTGTCAGATCCAGGAATGCTAAATTGAATGCATGTTTAATGAAAGACATATCGAGCTAGTACAAAATGGCATCACTTCGACAAATTGTCAAAAGGACGATGGATAAAAAAAACTGATCCATTCACAATTCATAAGTTCTGAAGTTGCTCTAGCCTTAGAAATTCAAATTGAAACTCTAGTCTAAGAAGAATTGATTTCCATTCCATAACAATAACTAGTCTTCTAACTAGTATTCACTCTGCACATGGAACTTCATTTTTCAACAAAAGCACAGATATACATTTCATAAAACATAAACCATCATACAGCATTATGCAAGTCACTAAAAGAGCAAGGCTTGAAATATGTAGTCGGTATATATATATATATATATATCGATTAGTAGAACTCAAGTGACGTTGCGAATTCAGATTGGAATATCTATTCTATACAGACAAAGTTTGACGAATTATAAATAGTTAAAAAAATAGTTATATATAGGCACATTATTCAATCCCAGTCATAAGATTCGTTATAGTTCATTTTTAATGGTTTGACTAATCAGTTATCGATATGGATGGTCGATGGCGATGTATAAGTCCAAAATGTGAAAATGTTTGTTTTTGCTATAAGGCAGGAAAAAGGGCAAATTGGCTTTCAGTTCTCAAGCTATAACTGGGAGTTGTTCAAAGTTCAGGGTGTTTGCGAAACACCCCACCTCCATTAAGGTCACTCACAAAGGGAATGCCTTAACTTTGGTGGAATGTTATAGGTAAAAGATACAGATAATTTACAAGACAAACATATAAGTAGCGGAAAAACTAAATTTATTTCATAAGAATGTGGTTCAGTCAAAACATTACAACAAACTGTCTCAAAACAACTTCTATGTCTTGATTGAAACATAAAGAAGCATAAAACGATAATAAAGTAGCATAATCCCCATTAAGAGTGTATCCAAAGACATAGTCCAAGAAAAGAGAGTCCAGGCAATACATCTACTCTCTTCAAGATTGCAAAAGGTCTGAACTAAGCTGAGGTGTTCCCTCCCTACGGACCTGGGGTGGGGGGGGCGGAAGAAAAGAAGACGAAAGAAAAATGGGTCAGACATAAGTCTGGTAATGTAACACCCCGTGAATTCTATAACGCTAAACTTTGCAAATTAAAGTATAATTAATTCTAAATGAAAGAATTAAGGGAAACGGGTTACGCCTTAGCGTTCATCTCGAAATTCTGCTTGAGATAGAGGTCAAGTTTGCGCGAATCGGACTCCGTATGAAGGAGTTATGGCCTTCGGAAGTTTCAGAATCAAATTTAAATTCAAACAGCTCAGTTTAAGTTCAAAATTTCGAATTTCAGGTTCAAACTGGGCTGGGCGGGAAAATTCCCGCCCAGAGACATGGTCGACCATGGTGTCGACCTGGTCAACCCAGGTCGACCACAATGTCGACCTGGTCCCCCCCAGGTCGACCATAGTGTCGACCTGGGTGTCGACCTGACTGGCCAGGTCTGGCTCTGGCTCAAATTTCTTTGGCTCTGTGTGTCACTAGGGCTAATGTGTCACCTCTTGATTGGCTCTCTGAACTTTGAATGGCCTAGATTCCTCCTATCTTCATCTGACAGCTCAAAACAACTTAAAAATCTATAAATATACCTTAAGTCTCAACTGAAAATTAACACAAAAAAATGAGAAAGGAGTCGTCATGCTGCTAGGGAGGAATTAAACATAGTCGTCAAGAGAAAAGCCTACAAACGAATCAAACTAAGAAGAAGATTAAAGTTTAAATCAAATTTATCAACGCAACGTTAGTCTACCCAAAGGAGCGCATCTCAATTTCAGAATTCAGAATCCAGAATTCAAGATTCTGCATTCGTTGTAAGTATAGTCTCCTTTCAGAATATGAATAAGAATTGTGATGTGATTCGATGTGAATGAAAATAGAATTGTGTTATTGTATAGTATAAAATTCTATGTATTGTGATGGTTCTATCTTGACTTGTGTATTGATGTTTGTGGCATAAATTGATTGATGCAAGCCTATTGAACAATTGTATATGAAAACAATGGCACTTGCAAGTTTGTGGCAAAAATTAGAGATTGATCCTTTTATGTATATGGCGATGGCATGGACTATGTATATACCCTTAGTCTAAATTAGAATTTATGTAAACATGTTTTAGACTTGAAACCTTTTATGCCTACTTGACCCAAAACCTATGATATCATTTTCATGTCTATTTGCAAGTATAATTGATCTATGTTAAGCATCGTTTGGGTTTCACAAATTATGCAAGTTCATGTCTATTTTCAAGTATAATTGATCTATGTTAAGTATCGTTTGGGTTTCATAAACTATGCAAGTTCATGTTGAAATAGGCTACGTGATTAAATGTTATAATTGGACCTTTTGGTGAATATACATCATGCTAGTTTTGTGTTTGACATTATACCAAGTTAAACATATTTAAACACAAGTTGTGTAATCCTAAACAATGCCATTTCATATGTCACCTACTTAGTTGTACTTTGATTTGAATGCAAGTTCACATGACCCATCATCTATGTTAGTATCGCTAAATTGCAAGTTCATGCGCCACACACCCTTACATGTTGTCAAATATTACATGTTCTTGATTTCCCCTTTTTCTTACGCTTATAAAGTTGGGCTGAATTGTGTCAAGCCCAACATTTGTTATAACGTTGCGAACGTATAAATGGGGGTAATAACGCCGGGTGTAAAACATGGAAATATATGTTGGCATGTTTGGCACATGCCAATGACAATGACATTTAAAGCGGTATGAATTGTTATACCCAAAAATAAAAGATATGACATTTACATATATAATTGAGAAGTAATAAAATATGTCAATTTAGAAAACACGACGTGTTTAACCCGAGGTTGGATTGAGTTGTGATGTAAACCTGCCCGGAACCGCCCGGCTGTCCAGTAGTCACAACAATACATATCCATTGTGGGTGGTTAAGCATTGAGCCCAATAATGACCCGAGGTTAGACTGAGCTACGGTATAAACCTGCCCAGAACCGACCGGCATATCCAGTAACCGTAGCAATACCTGTCTAATGTGAGTGGTCAGGTGCTCCTAAGAGGCTAAGGACAGATGGTAGGGTTAAGTCAACTATAACACTTAACCAAATTCAACATGTTAACAAGAGTTGATGGGTGGGGTTAGGTAAATACAGACACTTAACCACTTAACATGTTTGACTAGAAAATCCTGGTAACATGGGACCCGTTTCAGCGGTAACCCAAGTTAGGTATCAATAGTACCTTGAAACTAGGCAGGGTGGGGCACGACTACTGAGCTGATTGTAAGCGGTCAAAACGACGGCGGTGGGTGCACAGTGCAGGTCTAACGGGGTGGGCACGGTTACTGGGCCGCCACCATTGGTCTTGATACACACCATGGTGGGACCAGCATAGGTATCTACAATTCTTGGGGGCCGTATGACATATGTTAACGCGAGTAGGAGCCGATCTTTAAATAAAGTTGGGGATCACTTCACCCTCACCATGGGGTGCCAGTTAGGGTAAACACAAGTAGAAGCAAAGACATAGTATGGGTGCGATAGTACATTCGACACTCCCTTAGCTTGTGACACCATCCTATTTTCAGTATATATCTATCATGCCCTTTTCTTATTCATATACTGAAGAGTTACTAGATTTACTCAGGCTTTATGTCTAACCCTATTTTCTCTTCGTCTTCTTTTCTTTCGTTTCCCCCCAGGTCCACAGGGAGGAAACAACTCAGCTCAGTCAGGCTCTGTACAAGCTCCAAGAACGTAGATGTACGATTTGGGTCTCTTTTGCTCGGACTATGGCTTTGGATATCACTATGGGGATTTTTGTCACTTTATTTATGTTTTCTGCTTCTTTAATCATCAAGACAGTGATGATGTTGTAATGTTGGAAGTATTTTGAGACAATTATGGAATGTTTGGTTTTGAACACATATTAATGAAATAAAAGTCTGTTTGGTTTCCGCTGTTTAAAATATGTGTATTTATATCTGTCTTGTGTATATCTGTGGCTTTTACTTATAAATCTCCACCAAAATTAAGGCATTCCCTTTGTGAGTGACCTTAACGGAGGTGGGGTGTTTCACTTGGTATCAGAGCATAGGTTTACCAGATAAGATAAAAAAAATTGAAATTGTTTTCAAAAAGAAAGTTTAAAGAAGCATTTTTCAAGAAAAGTGTTATATTTATAAAAGACAAAATCCCCCAAAGCCATGTGCCCTATCTATCTCTCTCTATCCTTCATTTTGAATTTTTCCTTTCTGTTTCAGCATGTCTGGAGACCTTAACCTCTCGGAAGGAGTGTCGATTCCCGGCTAGTTTAGGAGGTACTTAGAAGCAAGGGCCAATGGCGTGGGCTCAGCAGACATCCCTCCTCCAATGGTCGCGGTTCCTCCTCCTCCTAATGGAAATGCCTTCGCAAAAACATGTACAGACTTCAAGGCAATGGGTGGAAAAGACTTCTATGGGACAAAATCCTTTGTAGGAGCAAGAAACTGGCTAAAGGAGACTGAGGATCTGTTTGTCATCTTCGGGGTTGATGATAGGCAAAAGATACAACTAGCGGTATGGTTGCGTAAGGATGAAGCTTCCTATTGGTTGGAAGTTACCAATGCTCAGAGGGCGGTGGAAACATGGGAAGATTTCAGGACAAGGTTTGAAATGAAATTTCTCTCCCAAGCAGAAAGAAGCCTGCAAATGGAGAAGTTCCTAACTCTGAAATAGGGGAGCATGACGATCAGGGAATATGTTAATCAGTTTAATCAGCTGGCCAGATTTGGGTTAGACTTAGTAAACACCCAACACAAGAAGGCACTTCGCTTCGTCAAGGGTTTGAATGAGCCTCTACACAGCCTTGCCATGACCCATGTATCCACGGGAGCGACTTATGAAAGCTTGGTGGACATGGCGTTGCTACACGAGGAAGATCACGGTAAGAAAGAAACTAAGGTGGAAGAGAAGAAAGAAGGTCTACAATTAAAGAAAACAGACTTCAAGAAAGGAGGGAAGAACAATAAGCCCCGTGAGAAGAGAAGGTGCAATTTCTGTGGCATTGTGGGCCATATATCAAAAGGCTGCCGGAAAAGAAAGGCGAAGATGGGTGGTTGCTTTCATTGTGGAGAGACTGGACACCAAGCTAAGGACTGCCCAAAGAAGAAAGGGCAGGGACAGAAAGCCAGATCCACTTCAGGGGGTCAGGTTCATGCGCTAGTGGCACCTCAGCAGGAACGAGGTAGTAATATTTCTGTAGAAAGTTTAGTCTATCTTTATGATCATCCAGTTCGTACACTTTTTGGCTCTGGCGCATCACACTCTTTTATTTCCTCTGCCTTAGTAGAATCTCTGCATCTAGACACTAGTATGGTAGAAGATCCCTTAGTAGTTTCAAATCCAATTGGGGGCACCGCTTACTTGTCAATGGTTTGTTTGGGTTTGAAAATCTCTATTCTCAGCGTTGAGTTTAGTTGTGATGCCTTTGTCTTAGGCTTCTCGGGATATGGTTTGATCTTAGGCATGGGCCGGTTATCCAGTAATAGTGCCATTCTTGATTGTGAGAAAAGAGTGGTTAGACTCTTGACTTGGCTTGGTAACACTCTAGAAATTTCTTGTAATCCCTTGAAAGCTATTATGCTAAGTTATCTAGAGTCGCTTGATGCTTCTGATGAGAACTTGCAATCAGTAAGAGTAGTCCGGGAATATCCGTATGTCTTTGAGGAGGTGAAAGGCTTACCTCCGAGGCGGGAAATAGACTTCCGCATATATCTTGTGGATAACGCAAAGCCGGTAGCTTTACCTGTCAGACACATGGCTCCAAGGGATAGAATGGAGCTCAGTAAGCAGATTAAATAACTCCTCGAAAAAGGGTTCATTAGACGGAGCATTTCGGAATGGGGTGCTCCAGTGGTGTTCGCAACCAAAGCGGACGGTTCGCTTCGCCTTTGCGTCGACTATAGGGAGTTAAACAAATTGACCAAGAAAAATAGGCACCCTCTTCCCCGAATCAACAATTTGTTTGATCAGCTTGTAGGTGCAACGGTCTTCTCCCAACTTGATCTGGCAACTGGGTTCCATCAGCTAAGAGTAGCTGAAGATAGTATTGATAAAACGACATTCAGAACGCCAGACGGTTTCTTCGAGTGGCTTGTCATGCCTTTCGGCTTGGCAAATGCACCCGCTTATTTCGTAGACCTAATGAGCAGGGTGTTCAGAGAATTCCTCAACAAATTTGTGGTTGTCTTCGTAGATGATATCTTAATCTTCTCAAAGAGTGAGGAAGAGCATGCTCAGCATCTGAAAGAAATCATGGAAACTCTCCGCTCACATCAGCTAAAAGCCAAATTCTCCAAGTGTCACTTCTGGAGAAAAGAAGTAAGATTTCTAGGGCATATAGTGTCCAAAGAGGGGTTGGCCATGGACCCCGCGAAAGTGGTGGCAGTGCAAGATTGGAAAACACCAAGAAATGCAACCGAAGTTCGAAGCTTTCTTGGGCTAGCCGGTTTTTACCAAAAATTTATTAGGGATTTCGCAAAAATATCGGCCCCACTCACAAGGCTAACAAAGAAGAATCTGGCGTTCACTTGGGATTTGGACTGCGAGTTTGCTTTCCAAAGTTTAAAAAGGGCTCTCACAATAGCCCCAGTTCTGACCTTGCCGGATGGAAGCAAAATGTTCACAGTATACACAGATGCATGTGGAACGGGACTAGGCGGTGTTCTAATGCAAGAAGGAAGGGTAGTAGCTTATGGCGGAAGACAATTAAAAGTTCATGAAAAGAACTACCCAACGCATGATCTTGAGTTAGCCGCCATCGTCTTTGCGCTTAAGTCTTGGCACCATTATCTCCTAGGTGAGAAGTTTGAATTATACACTAACCATAAATCGTTGAAATATCTCTTCTCGCAGAAGGACCTTAACTTGAGGCAGCAAAGATGGATGGAGCTTCTTGCCTCGTATGACTTTGAAATTTCCTATACTCCTGGCAAAGGCAATGTAGTAGCAGACGCGTTGAGCCGAAAGAAACTAACCCTAAGCCCTCTCTTTGTGGAAAGGCAAAGCCTGGAGTATATAGCCAGTTTTAACTTTAGGCCCTCCTCAGATTTTGCATCGGTTTTGTTAGCATCTCTCGAAGTACGCCCTACTCTCTTAGACTCAATAGGGGCTGCACAACGTGAACACCCTCAGCTTGTTGATGTGATTGATAGACTTATTAGGGGTGACACTTCTAGTCACCTCAGTAGGTACGCCATCGATGATAAGGGTTGGCTGAGGCGAGATGGAAGATTATGCGTCCCATAAGCAAGGGAGTTGACAAAGAAGGTTCTCGAGGAAGCACATCATTCCACGATGACCATACACCCTGGCGGTGATAAGATGTACAAGGATATAAAAAGGACATTCTTTTGGTGTGGCATGAAACAAGACGTGGCAGATTTCGTTTCTAAGTGCTTGACCTGCCAACGAGTCAAGGCGAAACAGAAGAAGCCTGGAGGACTACTTCATCCTTTAGAGGTCCCACAGTGGAAGTGGGATAGCATTTCAATGGACTTCATTGATGGACTGCCTAGGTCGAGAAGAGGCAACACTAGCATTTGGGTAATAGTGGATAGGCTTACTAAGAGCGCCCACTTCATACCTATCAAGAGTAGAAGGACCGCCTCATCTTTAGCATCTCTTTATCTCAAGGAAATAGTTCGACTCTATGGGATACCCTCCAGCATTGTTAGTGACCGAGATCTTATCTTCACAAGAGAGTTTTGGTGGAGTCTGCAAGAAGCTGTAGGCACACAGTTATGTCTGAGCACGACCTATCACCTCCAAACCGATGGCCAGACGGAAAGGGTGAATAGAGTTTTAGAGGATCTTTTGAGACTTTGTGTTCTTGACTTTGGAGGGACATGGGAGGATCACCTTCCTTTAGTGGAATTTGCCTATAACAACAGCTACCAAGCTATCATCGGTATGGCACCTTTCGAAGCCTTGTGTGGACGACCGTGCAAATCACTAACTTGTTAGTGGGAGTATACAGATAAGCTTATACTTGGGCCAGACATGATTCGAGAGACTTCGGAGAAAGTGGACTTGATACGTAGGAGAATGAAGACTACCCAAGATAAACAGAAATCCTACGCCGACAAAAGAAGGACCGATCTTGAGTTTGAGGTTGGGGACAGGGTTTTCCTTAAGGTATCACCTTTAAGGAATGTCGTTTGTTTTGGATCCGCAGAAAAGCTAGCACCAAGATTTGTAGGACTGTTTCCTATCATCGAGAAGTTTGGAAAGATGGCTTATATAATAGAGCTACCCGAGAGACTGGCCGGAGTTCACAACGTCTTTTATGTTTCTCACCTCCGGAAGTGTTTGCATGAGTCTGCGGAAGTGGTGGAACCTAGCATTCTAGAAGAAGCCGAAGTGGAACATGAAGCAACTGTGAGGAAAGTTCCAACCCGCATCCTAGGAACTGAAGTGAAAAAGCTACGCAACCGCGAAGTCAAACTCGTTAAAGTTCAGGGGAGCGACGCCAAGGAAGACACGACTTGGGAAACTGAGGACAGAATACGCGCTGCCTATCCTCTTCTTTTTGAAAGTACATCTTTGATCTCTCTTTTTCCTTAAGTTATGCTTTATCTATCTTTTTAGGTATATCTCCTTGGTCCTTTTCCTAACTCCTTAGGTAGAAAACAAATGGATGCAAACATGTATTTGAAAACATGTTATGGATGATGGCTGCAAATGGTTGCTAGTGGTTGCTCGTGGATGCATATACACACACACCCTAGGGTATAGATCGGCTCAGTCACTTCATATTGCATATGCATATATGTATTCTCATTTGTATATGGTTGAAACTTGATATGCTATCATATGGTTGTCACATTTGTATGAATGGTTGTGCACTCATGTAGAATTATGAGTAGGAAAATTTGCATACATAATGGATTCATGACACTTACATGATTCGCATTAAGGAGGTCAACTGAATCAGTAGACCGCCTGATTTCTGCATTAGATAAGGACATATACACACACTATGCATATGATCATGAAGCACTAGAAGTCTTTTAAGGACAGTGGATGCTTGTGTTTGTTGGTTGAGTAGATGGACTGTTGGATGGTAGGATATACATTCTTCCTAACTTGAAGATTTCGGGGAAGAAATCCTTTTAAGGGGGGAGAACGTAACACCCCTTGAATTCTATAACGCTAAATTTTATAAATTAAAGTACAATTAATTATAAATGAAAGAATTGAGGGAAACGGGTTACGCCATTGCGTTCATCTCGAAATTCTGCTTGAGATAAAGTCCGAGTTTGCGCGAATCGGACTCCGTATGAAGGAGTTATGGCCTTCGGAAGTTTCAGAATCAAATTTAAATTCAAACAGCTCAGTTTAAGTTCAAAATTTCGAATTTCAGGTTCAAACTGGGCTGGGCGGGAAAATTCCCGCCCAGAGACCAGGTCGACCATAGGGCCGACCATGGTGTCGACCTGGTCACCCCAGGTCGACTACAGTGTCGACCTGGTCCCTCCAGGTCAACCATAGTGTCGACCTGGGTGTCGACCTGGCTAGTCGACCTGCCAGGCTAGGTCTGGCTCTGGCTCGAAATTCTTTGGCTCTGTGTGTCACTAGGGCTGACGTGTCACCTCTTGATTGGCTCTCTGAACTTTGAATGGCCTAGATTCCTCCTATCTTCATCTGACGACTCAAAACAACTTAAAAATCTATAAATATACCCTAAGTCTCAACTGAAAATTCACACAAAAAAAATGAGAAAGGAGTCGTCATGCTGTTAGGGAGTAAGTAAACATAGCCGTCAAGAGAAAAGCCTAGAGACGAATCAAACTAAGAAGAAGATTAAAGTTTAAATCAAATTTATCAACGCAACGTTAGTCTACCCAAAGGAGCACATCTCAATTTCAGAATTCAGAATCCAGAATTTAAGATTCTGCATTCGTTGTAAGTATAGTGACCTTTCAGAATATGAATAAGAATTGTGATGTGATTCGATGTGAATGAAAATAGAATTGTGTTATTGTATTGTATAAAATTCTATGTATTGTGATGGTTCTATCATGACTTGTGTATTGATGTTTGTGGCATAAATTGATTGATGCAAGCCTATTGAACAATTGTATATGAAAACAATGGCACTTGCAACTTTGTGGCAAAAATTAGTGATTGATCCTTTCATGTATATGGCGATGGCATGGACTATGTATATTCCCTTAGTCTAAATTAGAATTTATGTAAACATGTTTTAGACTTGAAACCTTTTATGCCTACTTGACCCAAAACCTATGATATCATTTTCATGTCTATTTGCAAGTATAATTGATCTAGGTTAAGCATCGTTTGGGTTTCATAAATTATCCAAGTTCATGTCTATTTGCAAGTATAATTGATCTATGTTAAGTATCGTTTGGGTTTCATAAATGATGCAAGTTCATGTTGAAATAGGCTATGCGATTAAATGTTATAATTGGACCTTTTGGTGAATATACATCATGCTAGTTTTGTGTTTGACATTATGCCAAGTTAAACATATTTAAACACAAGTTGTGTAAGCCTAAACTATGTCATTTCATATGTCACCTACTTAGTTGTACTTTGATTTGAATGCAAGTTCACATGACCCATCATCTATGTTAGTATCGCTAAATTGCAAGTTCATGCGCCACACACCCTTACATGTTGTCAAATATTACATGTTCTTGATTTCCCCTTTTTCTTACGCTTATAAAGTTGGGCTGAATTGTGTCAAGCCCAACATTTGTTATAACGTTGCAAACGTATAAACGGGGGTAATAACGTTGGGTGTAAAACATGGAAATATATGTTGGCATGTTTGGCACATGCCAATGACAATGACATTTAAAGCGGTATGAATTGTTATACCCAAAAATAAAAGATATGACTTTTACATATATAATTGAGAAGTAATAAAATATGTAAATTTAGAAAACACGATGTGCTTAACCCGAGGTTGGATTGAGTTGTGATGTAAACCTGCCCGGAACCGCCCGACTGTCCAGTAGTCACAACAATACCTATCCAATGTGGGTGGTTAAGCATTGAGCCCAATAATGACCCAAGGTTAGACTGAGCTATGGTATAAAACTGCCCGGAACCGACCGGCATATCCAGTAACCGTAGCAATACCTGTCTAATGTGAGTGGTCAGGTGCTCCTAAGAGGCTAAGGACAGATGGTAGGGTTAAGTCAACTATAACACTTAACCAAATTCAACATGTTAACAAGAGTTGATGGGTGGGGTTAGGTAAATACAGACACTTAACCACTTAACATGTTTGACTAGAAAATCTTGGTAATGTGGGACCCGTTTCAACAGTAACCCAAGTTAGGTATCAAAGGTACCCTGAAAGTAGGCAGGGTGGGGCACGATTACTGGGCTGATTGTAAGCGGTCAAAAACGACGGCGGTGGGTGCACAGTGCAGGTCTAACGGGGTGCGGGCGTGCACACACTCCGGAGCAAACAACCAGGGCACTGGGGACACCAGTAGTATAACCTATGCCTTCTAGAATTTGTGTCGGGGCCGCCACCTTGGGTCTTGATACACCTCATGGTGGGACCAGCATAGGTATCTACAATTCTTGGGGGCCGTATGACATATGTTAACGCGAGTAGGAGCCGATCTTTAAATAAAGTTGGGGATCACTTCACCCTCACCATGGGGTGCCAGTTAGGGTAAACTCAAGTAGATGCAGAGATATAATATGGGTGCGAAAGGAAGTTTGACACTCCCTTAGTTGTGACACCATCCTATTTTCAGTATATATCTATCATGCCCTTTTCTTATTCACATACTAAAGAGTTACTAGATTTACTCGGGCTTTATGTCTGACCCTATTTTCTTTTCGTCTTCTTTTCTTTCGTTCCCCCCCGGTCCACAAGGAGAAAACAGCTCAGCTCAGTCAGGATCTGTACAAGCTCCAAGAACGTAGATGTATGATTTGGATCTCTTTTGCTCGGACTATGGCTTTGGATATCACTATGGGGATTTTTATCACTTTATTTATGTTTTCTGCTTCTTTAATCATCAAGACAGTGATGATGTTGTAATGTTGGAAGTATTTTGAGACAATTATGGAATGTTTGGTTTTGAACACATATTGATGAAATAAAAGTCTGTTTGGTTTCCGCTATTTAAAATATGTGTATTTATATCTGTCTTGAGTATATCTGTGGCTTGTACTTATAAACCTCCACCAAAATTAAGGCATTCCCTTTGTGAATGACCTTAACGGAGGTGGGGTGTTTCAGGTAAGTCCAGTGATATTTTAGTATGTGAACAAGAAAAAATCATGACAGGAATAAACTGAAAATAGGATAATACCATGATAACAAGATAACATAAACCAAGATAAGGCAGTTTAAACTGAATATACCATCGCACCCATTCCTATTTCTCTGCACATACTAATTGTTGTTCAACCAGCCTCACATGTTCATGACAAAGTGATCCCCTTTTATCGATCGACTCCTACTCGTATATGTTTACTATTTGTGTCATTCGGCCCCTGCTTGATTGTAGATACCTGTGCTGGTCCCACCATGGGGTGTATCAAATCCTATGGTGGCAACCCGACACAATTCAAGATGCACAGTGTATAACTACTGATGCCCAGTGCCTGCTTTTTCCACTCCGGAGTACGTGCACGCCCGTATTCCGTCGGAACCTACACCGACGCACCACCCGTCGTTGTTTTGACCGCTTATAATAAGCCCAGTAATCGTGCTCCACCCTGCCTAGTTCAGGGTATCATGATACATCTATGTGGGTTACTACTAAATGGGCCCCTGTTAATAGGGTTTCCTATTCAACATGTTAGAATTGTTAAGTGTTCTCAAATTAACCTAACCTCACCCATCATTTTAGTTAACATGTTGTATTGGTTAAGTGTTGCCTTAATTAACTTAACCCTACCATTGCTGTCTTAGCTTTAATTCATTCATTAAAGCACCAACTACCCACATTAGACATGTATTGTTTCGGTTGCTGGATGTACCGGTCGGTTCCGGGCAGTCTTACACCGCAACTCAGTCTAACCTCGGGTTCTTTTGGGCTTGATGCATTAACCTCTCACATTAGATCTATGTTGTTACGGTTGCTGGATATGCCGGACAGTTCCGGGCAGTCTTATAACGTAACTCAATCTAACCTCGGGTTAGGCATATTCGTCTTTTACTAAATTTACATATTTATCCTTCATGTATATATGTAAATTATTAATCAATTGTTGTCATTCAAGTCATGCCCCAAATATCCCCTAATTCATGTTCATAGTTTTTAGGTATATAAATTGTGCCATTTATGCTACCAAACTACGCCAAAAATATGTAAATTAACGACTTTCCCAACGTTACCCCGTTATGCGTTCGCATAAATCACATAGAATGTTAGGCTAGCTACTTGGCCTTACTCATAAGTAAAAAAAAGGGAAAAAGCGGAACATGTAACATTCTAACATCATAAATATATGGATCTAACTACACATGTGTCATATGAATTTGGCATAGAACAATATTTAATTATGAACTTACAATTTAGATCTATTGAACATGAATCATAAGCATATAAATAGGCATTTACATAGAACTTCACAAACTTAATTAGGCATGTAGACGTGAACTTACATTAGGGTTGAATCACGTTAACATAGATCTAACATAGAGGTACGTGGATCTAAACATTTAGGCATATATGACATGATTTAGCCTATAAACTTGCATGAAACGTAACATGATAGAATCACCAAACTTGTATACAACATAATAGTTTCATTCCCAAATTACTGTACAACATAGTTGATTCATTCACCAAACTCTACACAACATGATAGGTTCAATAAACCACAATAGTATCACATGCATATATGATAGGATTATCACACGAGTAGACATGAATCAGCATCACTATTATCATGTAACTTGGTACAATTCCAGTTTTCACTTTATTGCAAATCACGACTTTAATTTGTTCACATCTAAAAGATAACTAAACTTATAAACAAAAGAATAGTCTTGGTTTCTGGGATCTGTATTCTGAAACTGAATAGCTTTCCCTTGAAGTAGACTATCGATTCTCTAATTTTAGTTTTGATTTGAAGCTTCTAACTCGCTTTCTAATTGGAGAAGAATGGAGGCTACTCTAGGTTGGCCATGGACAGCATGACGACTCTTGGAATGAATTTTTATGTGATTTAGGGTTGAGGGCATCAGTTGTTTATATAGAAGTTTAAACTAATTTAGGCCGTTAGATCAACCTAGGAGAAATCAAGATCATAAACAAGATAGAGTTATCTAGAAACAACCACCTATGCCCTAGTGACTCAGCAATAGGTCATAATTCGTCAATGTTTGGATCTGAATGCAGGAGTCGACCCCTAAGGGGGGGTTGACACCTATGTCAACTCCCGGGGGCCGACACCTATGTCGACTCCCCCTGGGGGGGAGGGGGTCGACCCCTGAGCGGGAATTTTCCCGCTCAGCCTATTCTTCTTGAATTTCGAATTTTGAACTTGGTCTGGGATATTTAATTATTATTTATATATTTATATTTATCATGAAATCTTTTGGACTTCATAACTTCTTCATACAGAGTCCGATTCACGCAAACTCGGACTCTATCTCAAGCAGAATTTCGAGACGAGCACAATGGCGTAACCCGTTTCCCTTAATTATCACTTTTAAAATTAAGTATTCTTTAAATTTTTTTATTTAATAAAAACAGAAAATTTAGGGTGTTACATTCTCCCCTCCTTAAACAATTTCGTCCCCGAAATCTTCAAGTCAAGAAGAACGCATATCCTACCATCCAATCGTCCATCTACTTAACCATCAAACACAGGCTTCCATTGTCCTTAAAAAGACTCCTAATGCTTTCATGAATGTATGCATAGTGTGTGTATATGTCCATGTCTAATGAAAAATCAGGCGGTCTACTAATTTAGTTGACCTCCTTAATGTGAATTATGTCAGTGTCATGAGTCCATTATGTATGCAATTATTCCAATCATTCTTTCTACATGGGTGCACAATCATTCATACAAATGCGATGTCCATATGATAACACATCAAGTTCAATCCATAAACAAATACATATATGCATATGCAATATGAAAGTGACTGAGCCGATCTAACACCTAATGTGTGTGTATATGCTTTCATGAGAAACCACTAGCAACCACTTGCAACCATCAATCATAACATGTTTCAAATACATGTTTACATCCACTGGTTTCTACCTAAGGAATAGAATCGAGGAGATATACTTAAAAGGTAGATACAAGCATGCATAAAGTTATGGAAAAAGAGATCAAGGATGTACCCTCAAAAAGAAAAGGGTAGGCTATGCGTATTTTGTCCCCAGTTTCCCAAGTCGCATCTTCCTCAGTGTCATTCCATTGAACTTTAACAAGTTTGACTTCGCGGTTGCGTAACTTTTTGACTTCTATACCCAATATGTGAGTTAGAACTCTTCTCACAGTCGCTTCTCGTTCCACTTCTACTTCCTCTAGTATGCTTGGCTCCACAACTTCGGCAGACTCATGTAAGCACTTTCGAAGATGGGAAACATGAAAAACATTATGAACTCCAACCAGTCTTTCGGGTAGCTCTATTTTGTAAGCAATCGTCCCAATCCTTTCAATGAAAGGAAATGGTCCTACAAATCTTGGTGCCAACTTTCCTACGGACCCAAAGCGAATGACATTCCTCAAAGGAGATACTTTAAGGAACACCCTATCTCCAACCTCAAACTCAAGGTCGGTCCTTCTTTCGTCTGCGTAAGACTTCTGTTTATCTTGGGTAGTCTTCATTCTTCATCGTATCAAGTCCACTTTCTCTGAAGTTTCTCTAATCATGTTTGGCCCAAGTATAAGCTTGTCTGTAGACTCCCACCAACAAGTTAGTGATCGGCATGGTCTTCCATATAAAGCTTCGAAGGGTGCTATGCCTATGGTGGCTTGATGGCTGTTGTTGTAAGCGAATTCCACCAAAGGAAGATGATCCTCCCATGTCCCTCCAAATCAAAAATGCACAGTCTCAGGAGGTCTTCTAGTACTATGTTCACCCTTTCCGTCTGACCATCGGTTTGGGGGTGATAGGCCGTGCTTAAGCATAGCTGCGTGCCTACAGTCTCTTGCAAGCTTCTCCAAAACTCGCTCGTAAAATAGGATCTCGGTCACTCACTATGCTGGAGGGTATCCCATGGAGTCGAACTATCTCTTTAAGATAAATGGATGCTAAAGAATAGGCAGTCCTTCTACTCTTAATAGGTATAAAGTGAGCGCTTTTAGTGAGCCTGTCCACTATTACCTAAATACTGGCATTGCCCCTTCTGGACCTAGGCACCCCATCAACAAAGTCCATCGAAATGCTATCCCACTTCCATTGTGGGACCTCTAGAGGATGAAGCAAACAACCACGCTTCTTCTGCTCCGCCTTGGCTTGTTGGCATATCATGCACTTAGAAACGAATTCAGCTACATCCCTCTTTATGCCATTCCAAAAGAAAACCCTTTTTATGTTTTTATACATCTTGTCTCCATCTGGGTGTATGGTCAACTTAGAATTGTGTGCTTCTTCAAGAACCGTCTTCACCAAATCCCTTGCTTGTGGGACGCATAGTCTTCCATCCCGTCCCAACCAACAATTATCATCGATGGAGTATCTATTGAGGTGACTAGAAGTTCACCCCTAATTAGCTTATCCATTACATCCACTAGCTGAGGGTCTTCACATTGTGCGGTCCCTATTGAGTCCAAAAGGGTAGGCCGCACTTCTAGCGATGCTAATAAACTAGGTACAAATTTAGAGGAGGGTCTAAAGTCAAAATTTCTATGTACTCCAAGCTTTTCCTTTCTACAAAGAGAGGGCTTAAGGTCGGCCTCTTTCTACTCAAGGCATCTGCTACCACATTGCAATTGCCAGGGGTATAAGAAATCTCAAAATCATACGAGGCAAGAAACTCCATCCACCTTTGTTGTCATAAGTTTAGATCCTTCTATGAGAAAAGGTACTTTAATGATTTATGGTCAGTAAACAATTCAAACCTTTCTCCTAGTAGGTAATGACTCCATGATTTAAGAGAGAAAACAATGGCAGCTAGCTCCAAATCATTCGTTGGGTAGTTCCTCTCATGTACCCTCAACTGCCTTCCCCGATAACAAACAACCTTGCCTTCTTGCATCAAGACAGCGCCTAATACTGTACCGCATGCATCTGTGTATACAGTAAACATTTTGCTCCCATCAGGCAATGTCAGAACTGGGGCTGTTGTTAGAGCCCTTTTCAAACGTTGGAAAGCAACATCGCAATCCAAATCCCAAGCGAAAGTTAAGTTCTTCTGCATTAACCTTGTAAGTGGAGCTGAGATTTTCGCAAAGTCTTTAATGAACTTTCGATAAAAGCCCACTAGCACGAGAAAGCTTCGGACTTCGGTTGCATTCTGTGGAACCTTCCAATCTTGCACCACAACAACTTTTGCGGGGTCCACAGCTATCCCATCTTTGGGCACCACATGTCAAAGGAATCTTACTTCTTCTCTCTAGAAATGGAATTTGGAGAATTTGGCTTTTAGCTAATGTGCACGAAGAGTATCCATGACTTCCCTTAAATGCAGAGCATGCTCTTCCTCACTCTTCGAGAAAATCAAAATGTCGTCCACGAAGACCACCACAAACTTATTAAGGAATTCCCCGAACACCCCATCATCAAATCAACGAAATAAGCGGGTGCGTTTGTCAAGCCGAAAGGCATGACAAGCCATTCAGAGAAACCATCCGGGGTTCTGAACACGGTCTTATCAGTGCTGTCTTCAGCCACTCTTAGCTGATGAAACCCGGTAGCCAGATCTAGTTGGGAGAAAACCGATGCACCTACAAGATGATCGAAAAAGTCATTTATTCTTGGAAGTGGGTGCCTATTCTTCTTGATCAACTTGTTTAGCTCCCTATAATCAACGCATAAGCGAAGTGAACCATCTGCTTTGGTTGTGAATACTACTGGAGCACCCCATTTAGAAATACTCCGCCTTATAAACCCCTTTTCTAGTAGCTCTTTAACTTACTTGCTGAGCTCTTTCCTCTCCCTTGGAGCCATGTGTCTAACGGGTAAAGCAACGGGTTTTGCATTATCAACGAGGTATATGCGGAAGTTTATCTCCCGCTTCGGAGGTAAGCCCTTCACCTATTCAAATACATCCGAGTACTCACGAACTACTTTAACAGACTGCAAATTCTCAACAAAGGCATCAAGAGATTCTAAATAGCTAAGCATAACAGAGTTCATAGGATTACAAGAGATTTCAAGAGTGTTACCAAGGCGAGTCATGAGTCTAACCACTCTCTTTACACAATCGAGGACAACACCATTACTGGATAACCAATCCATGCCTAGAATCAACCCATAGCCCGTGAAGCCCAAAACATAGGCATTACATCTAAACCCAACGCTTAGTATAGAAAATTTCAAATCCAAAAAAATCATTGACAAATAAGCCGAACCCTCAATTGGATTTGAAACAACCAAGGGATCCTCTACTATACTGGTGTCTAGGTGCAGAGACTCAACTAAAGCAGTAGATATAAAAGAGTGCGATGCGCCAAAATCAAAGAGTGTGCGAACAAGATGATCAAAAAGATGAACTAAACTCTCAACAGAAATATTTCTACCTCGTTCTTGCGGAGGTGCTATGAGAGCGTGAACCAGCCCTCCAGAAGTAGATCCAGCTCTCTGCCCTTGCCCTTGCTTTCTTAGGCAGTCCTTAGCCATGTGTCATATCTTGCCACACTGAAAACAACCACCCATCTTCCTCTTCTTCTTTCTGCAGTCCTTAATCAGATGTCCAGGAATGCCACAAAAATTACACTTCCTCTTGTCATGGGGTTTGTTGTTCTTCCCTCCCTTCTTGGAATCCATCTTCTTGTTTTGTGATCCTTTCACTTTCTTATATTGAGGTACTTCCACCTTTTTCTCTTTCTTGCCATCCTTATCTTCTTCTTGTAACAGTGTCATGTTCACCAGTCTCTCATAAGTTGCACCCATAGGTATATGGGACATAGCTACACTGTGCAGTGCCTCATTCAACCCTTTAATAAAACGGAGAGCCTTCTTATGTGGAGTGTTCACTAACTCCAATACAAACATAGCCAACTGGTTGAATTGGTTAACGTATTCCTTGACCGACATACTTCCCTTTTTGAGAGCTAAGAACTTCTCCATCTGTAGGCTTCGTTCAGCTTGTGAGAGGAATTTCATTTCAAACCTCATTCTGAAATCCATCCAAGTTTCAACTGGTCTTTCAGCATTAGTAACTTCCATAATAAGAAGCTTTGTCTTTAAGCAACCATACGGCTAATTGTATCTTCTGCCTATCATCCACTTCGAAGATAACAAACAAATCCTCTGCTTCTTTGAGCCAGTTCCTTGCTTCCACGAATGATTCATTTCCATTGAAGTTCTTTCCACCCATGGCTCGAAAGTCTCTACATATCTTTTGAGAAAGCATTTGCACGCGGAGGAGGAGGAGGAACTGCTGCAGCTGGGGGAGGAGGAACGTTTGCTGGGCCCGCATCATTAGCCCTGGCCTCTAGGTACCTTCTGAACCAGCCAGGTACCGGCATGCCCTCTGGAAGGTTAAGATCCCCAGACATTCTGAAACAAAAAAGGAAAGATTCAAAACAAAGGATAGAAAGATAGTGCATATGGCTTTAGGGATTATGCCTTTTAAAATAAAAACAACACTTTTTCTTGAAAAATGCTTCTTTAAACCTCTTTTTGAAAATTAGTTTTCAAAAACTTTTATCTGATCTGGTAAACCTTTGCTCTGATACCAAGTGAAACACCCCACCTCCATTAAGGTCACTCATAAAGGGAATGCCTTAACTTTGGTGGAGCAGTATAGGTAAAAGATACAGATAATTTACAAGACAGATATATAAGTAGCAGAAAAACTAAATTTATTTCACAAGCACGTGGTTCGGTCAAAACATTACAAAAAACTATCTCAAAACAACTTCCAAATTATTACAACAAAAATCTCTGTCTTGATTGAAACATAAAGAAGCATAAAACGATAATAAAGTAGCATAATCCCCATTAAGAGTGTATCCAAAGCCATAGCCCAAGAAAGGATAGTCCAAGCAATACATCTACTCTCTTCAAGCTTGCAAAAGGTCTGAACTAAGCTGAGGTGTTCCCTCCCTACGAACCTGGGGGGTGGGGAAACCGAAGAAAAGAAGACGAAAGAAAAATGGGTCAGACATAAGTCTGGTAAGTCCAGTGATTTTTCGGTATGTGAACAAGAAAAAGGATCATGATAGGAATAAACTGAAAATAGGATAATACCAGAATAAAAAGATAACATAAACCAAGACAAGGCAGTTTAAATCGAATATACCATCGCACCCATTCCTATTTCTCTGCACCTACTAACTGTTGTTTAGCCAGCCTCACATGTTCATAACAAAGTGATCCCCTTTTATCGATCGACTCCTACTCGTATATGTTTACTACTTGTGTCATTCGGCCCCTGCTTGATTGTAGATACCTGTGCTGGTCCCACCATGGGGTGTATCAAATCCTATGGTGGCAATCCGACACAATTCAAGATGCACAGTGTATAACTACTGATGCCCAACGCCTGATTTTCCACTCCGGAGTACGTGCATGCCCGTACTCCGTCGGAACCTACACTGACGCACCACCCGCCATTGTTTTGACCGCTTATAATCAGCCCAGTAATCGTGCCCCACCCTGCCTAGTTCAGGGTATCATGATACATCTTTGTGGGTTATTGCTGAAATGGGTCCTTGTTACTAGGGTTTCCTAATCAACATGTTAAAATGGTTAAGTGTTCTCAAATTAACAGAACCTCACCCATCATTTTAGTTAAAATGTTGTATTGGTTAAGTGTTGCCTTAATTAACTTAACCCTACCATTCCTGTCTTAGCTTTAATTCATTCATTAAAGCACCAACCACTTACATTAGACAGGTATTGTTGTGGTCGTTGGATGTGCCGGTCGGTTCTGGGCAGTCTTACACCGCAACTCAGTCTAACCTTGGGATCTTTTGGGCTTGATGCACTAACCTCTCACATTAGATCTATACTGTTACGGTTGCTGGATATGCAGGGCGGTTCCGGGCAATCTTATACCATAACTCAATCTAACCTCAGGTCAGACATATTCGTCTTTTACTAAATTTACATATTTATCCTTCATGTTTATATGTAAATTATCAATCAATTGTTGTCATTCAAGTCATGCCCCAAATATCCCCTAATTCATGTTCATAGTTTTTAGGTATATAAATTATACCATTTATGCTACCAAACTATGCCAAAAATATGTAAATTAACGACTTTCCCAATGTTACCCCCATTATGTGTTCCCATAAATCACATAGAATGTTAGGCTAGCTACTTAGCCTAACTCATAAGTAAAAAAAAGGGAAAAAAGGAACATGTAACATTCCAACATCATAAAAATATGGATCTAACTACACATGTGTCATATGAATTTGGCATAGAACAATATTTAATTATGAACTTGCAGTTTAGATCTATTGAACATGAATCATAAGAATATAAATAGGCGTTTACATAAAACTACACAAACTTAATTTGGCTTGTAGATGTGAACTTGCATTAGGGTTGAATCACGTTAACATAGATCTAACATAGAGGCATGTGGATCTAAACATTTAGGCATATATGACATGATTTAGCCTATAAACTTGCATGTAACGTAACATGATAGAATCACCAAACTTATATACAACATAATAGCTTCATTCCCAAATTACTATACAACATAGTTGATTCATTCACCAAACTCTACACAACATGATAGGTTCAATAAACCGCAATAGTATCACAAGCATATATGATAGAATTATCACACGAATAGACATGAATCAGCATCACTATTATCATACAACTTGGTACAATTCTAGTTTTCACTTTATTACAAATCACGACTATAATTTGTTCAAATATAAAAGATAACTAAACTTACAAACAAAACAAAAGTCTTGTTTTCTGGGATCTGTATTCTGAAACTGAATAGCTTTCCCTTGAAGTAGACTATCGATTCTCTAATTTTAGTTTTGATTCGAAGCTTCTAACTCGCTTTCTAATTAGAGAAGAATGGCGGCTACTCTAGGTTGACCATGGATAGCATGACGGATCTTGGAATGAATTTTTGTGTGATTTAGGGTTGAGGGCATCAGTTGTTTATGTAGAAGTTTAAACTAATGTAGGCCGTTAGATCAACCTAGGAGAAATCAAGATCAACCTAGGAGCAATCTAGATCATCCCGACAAGATAGAGTTAGCCAGAAACAACCATCTATGCCCTAGCGACTCAGTAACAAGTCAGAATTTTTCATTATTTTGATCTGAATGCAGGAGTCGACCAATACGGGGGAAGGGGGTCGACACCTATGTCGACTCCCCTTGGAGGGGGTCGACCCCTGAGCGGGAATTTTCCCACTGAGCCTATTCTGCTTGATTTTCGAATTTTGAACTTGGTCTGGGATATTTAATTATTATTTATATATTTATGTTTATCATGAAATCTTCTGGACTTCATAACTTCTTCATACGGAGTCCGATTCACGCAAACTCGGACTCTATCTCAAATAGAATTACGAGATGAACGCAATGGTGTAACCCATTTCTCTTAATTCTCAATTTTAAAATTAAGTATTCTTTAATTCATTATAATAAACACAGAAAATTTAGGGTGTTATAGTTTGAATGCAAAAAGTTTCAAAAACAAGCGTCAAGTGCCAAGGTTTAGGTCGTTCACCGACCTAAGGGTCAGGTTGCTCAACGACCTAACCTTTAGGTCGACCGACGACCTATCCTCTAGGTCGCCCAACAACCTAACCATCAGGTTGCTCAACGACCCAATTAAGGACCCGATGCTTCACCAACCCAAAGCTTCAGGTCGTTTACGGATTCAAAAACTTGGATCTTGCATAGACATGAAAGTGTGGGTAATCATCAAGCAAATCACGATCGACAAAAAAGGCTTCACAATATCATAGAAGCGAAATCCAAGATTCTTGAGCCATTTAAATTCAAGTGGTTTAGTGTAAATCAAAGCTTAAAAGATTTAATACAAGTATTTCTATGCAAATATCAAAATCAGAGCATACAAAGGCCTCGAATCCAAACTAAACTCTAAGTTGTTGAAGCAAATTCAAACAAATCGCTGAGTCCAAAACTAGGATGATGATCGTCAACATAAGTGTTTAACACAAAACTAACAAGCAAGTATAGTCGATACGTGATTTAGGACCATCAACATACAACATATAGAGAACTCCATACATCAATTTATCAAAGTACAAAATGATTGGGTATAGGTTCCATTATCACCAAAGATGATTTAGCATGAAACTCAAACCATAAGCGTTCAATTCTGAGATGCAAATCCCAAGAACTTATCTGTGTCGAGGTATGAACAGCTTAGGCAGGAGATTGTTACGTTAAACTGCAAATCTAGACTCACCATCAAATCCAATCTATAACTTATCAGAGTGCACAACCAATATCATGCCACAAGCTAGCCGCAAATCTTGAAGCATTAACTATAGAAGTGTGCAGGCAATTAAAAACAATTTGAACCTAGACCAACGAGCTACAACAAGCGTCCAAATATTGGATTCAGGTCTGGTTACCAACTCTTGAAGTTATACATCAACTCAACGCAAAAGTATTCAGGAGCAATTCATAAAAGGTTGAAACCAAAAGTAAGATCAACGCGACAACTCTTTGTTAATTCGAAACACAAATACACAGTATGAGGAATCCAAAGCACTGTAACTCTTATTATTTCACACAGCAATTCAGCAAGCTCAAATCAAGGTACTGTTGGCCGAGTTACAAAATCGCAAGCAGAACCTCAGAATCACTAAGATTTAAATTGAAACACAGTCCATCTAACCTTAAAAGAAAATCCGCACCTACCAGTGGCCGGTGATTAACTGAGAGCGCTCAAGATCTGATAATGAAACCTTCCAAATATTCAACGACGACAAGGCCGTTCAGATCTGAATCAGCTGTATATAGGTTTGAGTTGGTCGAGCATGCAATGGTAATCAGGTTCAGAAGTGCGCAGAGGCGTACATCTGAATTAAAGAGAGGGTTGATCGAAGGCCAGGAACAAAGTTGGCTCAAGATCGATTTTCTCTCAGACGTATTCAGAAGCCATTAAAATGTCTCCGCCAAGGAAAGAGAATAATGAGCAGAAAAGGAATATGGGCAGCCAAGTATTAGCCCCACGTGGCTCATTAAAGAAACCCACTTCTGGTCCATTATACACAAAATTTTCCGATCCATCAATACTAGTTTTTAACGATCCAGTAATACGCGATGACGCAAGATGTATTAAAACCATCCATTTCGAAGCTCGTATTTTATGCAAAAAACATAAGAATCGAGGGGAAAATATTAACCCCGTTATAAAATGTGGTTCAAGGATTGTACAAATGTTGTAACACGATATGATGGGTCGATTATATTTTATAAGATGGATCAGATACGTTTTATGTAATGGAACGACGACACAAAAAATACGGGTCGTCTATTTCTAGTGCATACATTAAAAGAGCACGGCACATGCTTTTATGATGGGTCGTACATACAGTAACAGATAGGTCGTTGACGCCGCATGCATAGCTAGGTCGTGGTATATAAGCAGGCCGTTTGTGCTTATTGGCATGAATCGATTCTTAGAAGACATATGTGTGCATTGTCCCATATTTAGTTGCATACTAGCACATAGCGTATCTGCATGAACTGGTAGCTTCTCTTCATGGTTACTCTATAATAAGTGCCACATGGAAAAATATGTATTGAGTAGTACTTGAACTGCATAAGGCATTCGTAACCCAAAGTATGATAACGTATAATAATGGATTGGCAAAATAAGTGTATGTGGCAGTTCGAATATATATATATATATATATATATATATATATATATGGATCAAAATGCTTATGTGTGAAGAACATGTAGCAGTAAGTGCATAATATACTAGCTTGCATAATGCGTTGGAATCAATTGTATATTAAGTGCATGAGGAGATGAAGTGGCAGTACGACATAACTGAATCATGTGTATAAATATGAAGAGTGGATATTTGTTAAAGCATAAGGATGGATTGAAGCTCCCCATGTATCATGCAACATGACACAAATTGGAGCTCGCATGTGTAACATAATTTAGGTCGTCGATAATATAGAGATCATGTCAGGTCGTCCGCCACAACAATTAGTTCGTTTGCTCTTTATACATGTCAGGTCGTTTCTTGGGCATAAAGAAAGGAGTTGGGTTTGGCATCACTTTACACGTGGCACTTCATGTGAAGAAGGAAAGATAGGTCATTCCTGTTATGAACGGAATGATCGTTTAATATAAATATGGATTGTCGATTACAATGCGAAGGAAATAAGTTGCCAATTGTTGCCAGACTGTACGAGATGGATGATTTCTCTGTTTCCATAGGCCATTCACGCGATCTGTTGTTAGGTCGTTCACACGACTTAACACTAGGTCATTAATAACAGTTGTGTCCATCTGTACACATATAATTATAGCATTGTCACTCACTCTAAAGACCACCTTTAAATACCACATCATTCCACACATTGAGGGGGCCGAATTTTCTCTCCACAAAGTGCTTCCTAACTCATTTCTCTAGCACTCCAAATCACCCGAACCTCCATTGAACTTCTATCAAGCTTAGATTCAACATCTCAACCACCATGAAATCATTCAAGATCATCCAAGTGTCCAATTGTTGAAGATCTATGTGACGACCCAAATTTCGGTACTCTTTATGCTGACTAAATACAACTTAAGTCCAACCCAAAGAACATAAAAACTCAAGTGTCAAAGAAATAAATTAGAGGATGAGAATAGATAAGATAGAAAAGTTAGAATAGAAGAAAAGGAAGAACATACACAAAATTAGAGTAAACACGAATCTCACAACGAAAGGGATAAAATATAATAGATATATATAATCTCTTTTGAAATACAACTTGATTTGAACTTACATATACTATCAGAGTACATCATATACACAACACAGCGGAAAGTAAACTTTAAATATCTATTATTGAAGCCTCCTGCTCCAAGCTCTTCCAGAAAATCTGTAAAATCCTGAATTACTATACTACCCGTACAAATTTAGGCACCCAAGAGTTTAGGGAAAACATAGAAAAATAAACTATGGTTCAGTCATGGGACTGGTGTGAGTAAATTATTTTAAACAGCGTGAGTTTAACTTTCAAACAAGAACAAAACATTTTTAAAGAAAAGATGATCGTAAGACCGATCCACACATAAATACGGATGGTTTTTACCTTACGATAACCCAAAACAATTTGAACTCATATATATATATATACATATATATATATATATATATCTTTTGATATTATAATAGTGTCTAAATACAATTAAATAGCAATCTAGCGGAACGCTTGCATCTCACGCTCCACATACATAGTATACAATCAAAACCGCAGGTGCGTATTGGATATTGGTTTCCAACTATGACAAGGTATGGAACCACCTTCCAATAGTGTATATCTTGAGAGGAATACACTTGATTCCACAAGAAAGTCTTGCAACCTGGCCCATACATTACTGACCACTCATTTCTCTTGAGTGTATCGAATATATTGTCACCAACGATTGGGCCCACATAACCATTATCCAAAGATACAGAAGAGAAAGAAGAAACAAATATGAATATTCTCTAGATAGTTGACAATACATCCTAATGGGAGCGACCCACATAGCCATGTTGTCTTCCCGATTTTTTGTCATTTTCTGGTTGAGAGGCTTGAGGTCAGAACTTACCATTTAGAACCGCACATCTTTCATTTACTTTGAATGCAACATCATCAAACCCGTCAAATCACAAATTGATTTTCCCAAAACCATGGGTAAAAAGCTAAGAGAAACGATTTCCTCTGCCACCAAACATAGTTTTAAAGAGACCAACTTACGCGATCTGTTAGGTATACTCTGTCAGACATTCGTCCATACAAGTTGTCCTGGAACTGGACTGTAACAACCTGCAAATTTTGAACCAATTTAAAATTTTTATTTTAGAAAATTTTAATGA
The DNA here is from genome assembly GCA_030737875.1 of Allium sativum. NCBI lineage: Eukaryota > Viridiplantae > Streptophyta > Magnoliopsida > Asparagales > Amaryllidaceae > Allium > Allium sativum. The sequence goes on along the minus strand of CM060919.1, from coordinate 653,333,953 downwards.
ATTTTGAAAATATAAAGTGATTTATTATAAATAATAATGGCTAGAATTTATTTTAATCGAAGTTAGAACGAATATAATTTAATTTAAATATAAAAGGAGTTAGAAATAACGCACCAGTTTGAAAAGTCAAACTTGAACTTTGATTGACCGTACAGGATGCAAAATATAACGGATTTTAGTGAAACCAAAAATATTATAATCTATTTAAAAATATCTTTCTAACGAATCTGAAAAATTGAAAATTTCATAGCGGAAATCAAAAGTTATGGCCAATTCAATTTTTAGAAATGTCGCTGTAGAATTTATATAATATATATGGCCCGAAAGGCTACTTTTCACATATGAAGGAATTTCGACTCGAAACCACTTCCATTGAGTCCGGAATGATGTTTCTGCATTGGAAAACAGTAAACACTTATATATTTTGAGTTTCGGGAATTATTTGTTTAAAAATGTATTTTTAATATTAAATATATAACCCTTAAAAATAGTCATTTTTCAAACGACCTCGGTTTTCGACGAAACCACTTTTGTTGGAACCGGGATGTCAAATTATAGCTAGGTTTCAATTTTCAGAATTTTTCGAATTAATATGTGAGCGTGGCGAAAGAAAATGTGTTTTGACTATTTTAGTTAAATTTAAACGCCTTAAAAATAGCCATTTTTCAAATAGTCTCAGAATTCGACGAAAATAATTTTGTTGGATTCGTATCGTCATAAGAAAGCTAAAAATATCTTTTTTAGAATTTTCTGAGGTCGTATGTGGCTCCGGCATATTTATATGTACGGTCAATAATTAATTAATTAATTATTATGTAAAAACACGCTTACACGTTGACCAAATATTGTAATGGCGACGTCATGGCGATCTCTTTTCGAATCGTCAAAACACGCTTTTTCTTCTTTCAAATCGTCTTTCTCCTCACAAATCTCTTCTTTACACGTTGACCAAGATGATAACGTTAAAAACGTTTCTGATAATCCATCTTTTAAGGATATTCTGCTCAGGCCAGCTGTAAGGCGAAATCCAGATCCGATTTTTTTAAACAATAAAGGGCCTTTGTCAAAACCGTCTCCTCGCATTCTCCACAGCTATAATGAAAATCTCAATAACATCAAATCAAAAAATGGCTGCTTCAGATGTGGATCAACAGATCACTGGGCGAGATCATGTCGAAATCCAGTTATTTGTTTTAAATGTCATAAAACAGGGCATAAGGGTTTCAAATGCAAATCTTTTCGTTCTCCACCCCCAAAAATGGCTGAAAGATCCAGAAAACAAATTTCCGCTAATCGCTACCAAAATTCTTTTGATTGGGCTCGATCGATGGTAATCATATCCATTGTGAGTGGATCTTTCTCGATACGGCAGATTGAGGAGATTTTGAAAGCCAGATATGGCCGTCGTGCCCCATCCTGGGACTGGAATGTCAAGCGAATGGGTGATGTCTTTGTTGTTCGGTTCCCACAGCATCTGCTGACAGTAAACTTCCAATATAACTTCAATTTTACCATGGGGAGAATTAACCTGAGGAGGTGGAGTCCGCGTTTCGGCAGTGTCTCGAGGGAGAAGGAAACCTTTTGGATCCTCTTGAAAAATGCCCCGCTAGTATGTCGTAAACTTGACGTCCTCCAAGCAGCTTTGGAAGATTATGGAGACGTGGAGAGGGTCCAGTACGGTGCAATTCATGATGTGGATTATACTTGTTTGCGTGCCAAATTTACGAAGGAGGTGGGCACCCCATTGCCGGGTTCAGTGGCAATTCCAATCGAGGGTTTTTCCCATGTAGTGCAGATTGAAAGATGCGAGGAAGACTCACCGCCGAAAATCAATGTTTCTCTTTTCAAGCAGAGGGTTTTTGCAACCGATGGAGAGGGGAAGCTTAAAGTTTTGAGTAGCAAGGATAGGGGTGCCAAAATGCATGTGGAGGAAGTTATTGCCTCGGTGGTAGATTCGGCTATTGAAGGAGAAGGGGATGTTTTCGCAAGGAGGAATAATGATAATTATGTGGTTCGATTTGATGATGGGGCGGCAGTAGAGGTTGATGAGGTTGGCAACATTGTGGGAGTGGGTGCGAACTCCAGAGAGATTATCGCCGTCAATGAAAATGATGGAGTAGGCTCGCAAGATCTTGGGGAGGGAGGCAACATGCAAGGTGCCAAGGAGGCAGTGGAAGAACAAGTCATGGACAACGAATCACAAGATTTAAATTTGGCTGGGGATTTGGCGCTGGCCCCAACCAGCTCAGGGGAATGCTCGGCTACAAGCGGTAAAGGCAAGCGTGCAATGGATCATGGTGTGGTCATGCTACGTCGCAGCGCAAGAGGGATGGGTCATCCATTGGCAGGTAGCATTTTTGTCCCTGCTATACTTAATACTTTGTCTAGTGATCAGCTTCATGATATTGCAAGTAAATCTGGTTTTGTGTTGAATGATGATGTGATAAGTGATATTAAGAACAAAGAAAATGAGAGGGCTAATGGTTCATCATGATAATTGTCACTTGGAATGTTAGAGGCCTAGGAACTTTTGATAAGTGTCTTAGGGTTAAAAACTACCTCAAGTCTGTAAAACCTGACATCATTATGCTTCAAGAGACTAAGCTTGAGAATCCCGAACCATTTATTTTTAAATGTCTGGGGTGGGGTGTTATTGATGAATGGGCCTTTATACCTGCTGTGGGAACCTCGGGTGGCATTTTTACTGGCTGGAACAGTAATTCTTGGTTGCTTAAGCAAGAAATCAAACAAACTTACTGTCTGCATTTGGCCCTGGAATGTAAATCTACAAATGTACTTTACTTCTTTTCTAATGTTTATGGACCCAATACAAGACGAGAAAGAATGACTTTATGGGCTGAGGGTTTGGACTTTTATAAACTCATGTATGGTCCCTGGGTAATTGGCGGCGACTTTAATGTTACAAGATTTATGTCTGAACGTAATGTAGTGAAAAATGCTGGCTTGGGCGACATGAATGATTTTAGCGACTTTGTTGGTAACTGTGGCCTTATTGACCTACCCATGACTAATAGAAAATATACGTGGACTGACGGTAGGACCCCTCCTACTTTAGTTCGCCTCGATCGTTTCTTCATTAATTCTGCTTTTGATGACTTGCACCCCCTGACTCTTCAAAGAGGTCTTACTTCCCTTATTTCTGATCACTGCCCGGTTGTTCTAAACACTAACGTCGATCATAGAAGGAAATCTTTTTTTAAGTTCGAAAATATGTGGTGCATTGAACCAAATTTTGATGTGATGTTGCGCCAGAAGTGGGTAGAATTTCGCAACTTTGGGGATGCAGCTAGCAATTTTTGTAGGAAAATGAGACTATTGCGTAAATTTTTAGCCAAATGGAATCGAGAAGTCTTTGGAAACATCAGAGTTAAGAAGCAGAGACTTGAATCTGAGATTATGGAGCTTAATGTGCTTGAGGAAGGGCGTAATCTAAGTGATGCTGAGCGTGCCTTGTTAAAAACTAAAGAAAAGGAGCTTCTAACGGTGATTGACCAAGAAGAGATTTTTTGGAAACAGAGGTCGAGAACTCAGTGGCTTAAGCTTGGTGATAGTAACACAAGTTATTTCCACAAAGTTGCAAACGGTAGACGGCGTACGAACACAATATGTAGCATTTGGAAAGACGGAGTTGAAATTTGTGATCATCAAAGGATAGAAGAGGTTTTTACTGAATTTTATAAGGGAATCTTTGGTGAACGAATTGAGAATCGTGTGAATGTTGATTGGAAGATGTTGTATCCTTCATCTGTTGATCTTAGTGGCATTGATACTGAGTTCTCGGAAGAGGAAATCGTCGCAGCTTTAAACGAAATGCCTGGTGATAAAGCCCCTGGCCCTGATGGTTTTCCAAAAAATTTCTATAAGAAATATTGGGATGTGATTAAACAGGATGTTATTAACATATTCAAAGAATTTCATTCTGGTTCCTTGAGATTGGACATGTTGGGGTACGCTAATGTAGTCCTGATCCCTAAGAAAGGAGGAAATGTCTCGGCTGCGGATTTTCGACCTATTAGTCTTTTGAATAGTAGTTTCAAATTGATCACTAAGGTTCTCGCAAACAGACTGAAAGCGAAGATGGATAACCTGATTGATGTTTCGCAGACAACATTTATTAGGGGAAGATTCATTCTTGATGGAGCGGTACTTGTCCAGGAAGTTATCTCCCATAGTGATAGACATAATGTGCCTTGCGCAATCCTGAAGCTGGACTTCGCTAAGGCCTATGACACAGTTGACTGGAGGTTTATCTTGGATCTTCTTAGCGCGAGAGGCTTTCCGTGTAAATGGCTAAACTGGATTCATTGCATTTTAACATCAAGCAGATCCAATATTTGTGTGAATGGAGTGGCTGGCAAAACTATTGTATCCAAGCGAGGGCTGCGCCAGGGTGACCCACTTTCCCCACTCCTCTTTGACTTGGCTGCCGATGTCTTTTGTCGGATCCTTCAGGTGGCAAGTTCTAATGAGATTATTCAAAGCTTTGGGCGTGATCACATCATTGGGGGTATTAATTCACTACAATATGCTGATGACACTATTATTTTTTGCAACCCTGATTGCAAGAATATTGCCTCTTTAAAATTTTTGCTTTATGCTTTTGAAAGTTTATCTAGCTTAAAGATTAATTTTCATAAGAGCAGTGTTTACACTTTGGGCTGTAGCGTTGATGTGAACAGGAAATGTGCTGAAATGCTCAACTGCATGGCGGATTCTTTCCCCCTCAAATAACTTGGAGCATACATCCGTCCAAAGAGATTGATGAAGAGTGATTGGCAATATGTGATTGATAAAGTTGACAGGCGATTAGCGAGGTGGAAAGGAAATTGTCTATCAAGGGCTGGACGGCTGGTGCTGGTGAACTCTGTTCTGGCGGCCATCCCTTTGTACTGGCTCTCTTTTTATTCGTGTCCGGGTTGGGTTGTTCAGAAGATTGATGCTGTTCGTCGAAATTTTTTCTGGACCGGTATGAAGGACACGCGTAAAGCCTGCTGTCTAGTGTCGTGGGATCAGGTGTGCAAGTCCAAAGATCAAGGAGGTTTGGGAGTCATCAACTTGAAAAACATGAACTCTGCATTACTTTGTAAATGGCTGTGGATTATGCTTAGCGAAAAGAAAGTTCTCTGGAAGGAGTGGATTTTAAACACTTGCTATGGTGGTAGATTTGACTGGAATGCGGACGTTTCTCATTGCTCAACATTCTGGCGTGGTGTTATGGCAAATGTTCACTGGATGAAGATTGGGACTGAGATTGTAGTTAAAAACGGCCGAAGCGTCTCTTTCTGGTATGACTGTTGGTTGCTCCCTATCCCTTTGCGTGATGAATTTGTCGATCTGTTTGCTATTGCATGCAACAAAAGTGCTTCAGTCTGTGCAATGTTTAATGTGAATTCTACCAATTTTAAATGGAACTTGTCCTTCTGTCGCATTGTGGCTGGTAATGCTCTGCTTCAGCTATGTGGCCTGATTCGGTTGTTAGAAGATGTACATCTTCATAGCAATGAGGAGGATGAATTTGTGTGGAAGATTGGTGGTAACTTTTGCGTGAGCGCACTTTATAAGTTAATGAACTTCGCAGGAAGAAAGTATGATGGATTCATGAGAATGTGGAGTTTTAAGGCTGTACCTGCTAAGGTCAAGATACATATGTGGATGATCATGCACAACAAGCTCAATACAGTGAAAAGATTACGGCAAAAAGGTGTTCATGTTACTGGGGGATGTGTTTTTTGTACTGATGACGACGAGGATTATCAGCATCTTTTTGTTGATTGCGATTTCGCCTTTTACGTGTGGACGAAGTGTTTAGTTAGCCTTAATATCTGCTTAGACTGGTCTCACTTCATCTCTGATCAATTCCTTTTCTGGAATAGCACTATTATTACATTACCTGACACTGACATGCGCCATATGTTTGCTCTTTTGAACTTTGCTTATGTTTGGATCCTCTGGCATGAACGCAACTCATGAAAATTTAAATGCAAAATGAAACGGCCCAACTCAGTTATTTTTCGCATCCTTAATTTTGTTTCTCTTTGGTCAGGCAAGGAAGATATCAAGTTTGATGACACAATCGGAGCTCGAGTGATGGACAGGGCTCGTGGTAGCAGAGCTTGATGTTGCCACGCTTCATTTTACTGGGTTTGCATGCTGTTTTTTTGTAGTCGTTTCATATAATTTTTGGGCTCTATGTAAATATGCATGCGTGCATGTATTTTGGTTGTACATATTTATGTAAATTTTTGTAACTAGTAGCTAGCCCTATGCATACTGAACACGATGTACTGGTTTTATGTTTAATGAATGAATGAAGGCGTGAATCTATCGATTCACTACCTTTTTGCATCAAAAAAAATTAATTAATTAATTATTAATGAGATTTTAAATAAAAAATCGTACAGATTTCGGAATTGGACCCCGAGACCCATCCCATTGTGTTCAGAAGGCCTCAAAACGTTAAGATCGACAGTAAGCAGGCCCAAATCAGAGAAAGTCCGAAAATCCACCTTTTAAGCACAATTTTCAAGATTTAATATCAAAATATTATTAAAAAAATAAAACCCTAACCCTAATTTCAATGGCCAGCCGCCGCCAGGTCTGTTCAAGGGCCAGAATTGTCCGAATTTCAAACCTTAATATCTTCCAATCCACTCGACGAAAATCTACAAACTATATACCAAATCGAAGAGAATTCAGAGAGGTTCGAATCTACACGGTTGAGATCGGGTTTTGGTGCACGGATTTCACGAATTTGGAGCAGGAAGGCGGCGCATTCGTGGTGGTTTTCGGGCGACTAGGGACCCGCGAGCTGGCCATGGTGGGGAGGCGCAGGTGCGGTGGTCGAAGGCGGTCGAGGTAGTGATGTCAGATCGGCTGTGGGTGGCTCGGTTGGGCGCGCGCAGGGGAGGTTGGACGGTGGGAATTGGGTTCGGTGATTACGACGTAAACGAGGAAGAAGGAGAAAGGGTATTATTTTATTTATTTAATATTTAATATTTAATTTATCCGATCTTTAAAAATCAATATCTCTCTCATACAAGGTCCAATTGATGAACCGTAAGTTGCGTTGGACTCGTCTTTCCGATATCTTCGCGATGGCGCAGACCAGAGCTGAATTCGAGACAGTCGAATTTTCAACAAAAATCAATGTGAGAACTCTAATTTTTGTTATTTAATTAATTATTAATTATTTTTCTCGCTTTAAAATGAATGTATTGTGATATTAGTTCAGATCTGAAATATTCTGTGTTGTATAAATTGTTGATTGTCGCTTGTGATGTATTCTGTTGTACATGGTTGAAATTGCATATATGGTTGAATTTTATTTGCGATTGGATCTAGTTGTTCTAACTTATTTTATATTGTTAAAATATTATTTTTATCTGAAAATAGACAACCGAAATTGGTCGAAAAAATAAAATATTATTTTTATTTGTTTGTTTACAATAGAATATGAACAACGAATAGAATATATTTTCATTTGTTTCATTACAACAGAATCTGGCTAACGAAAAAAATCCTATTTTATTGGTTTACGTTTAGGACACGGTTTATGAATTACAGTAAAAAAAATTACTGTCACCTTAAACATAGGATATTATAGAATTAGAATCGTTATAAAATATTAAATTTTAATGTTGATATAAAAACATATTTTTTTAAACAAAACTTTAATTACATTGTATTTGTAAATTAAAAGTAATATTTGAGGAAAACACATAAGTGTTTACATTTTATTTGAGAAAAAGAAACCATTCTTTTATTTTGTGTTTTCGTCACAAATAATAACATAGAGAAAGAACCATTCTTTTATTTGTGTTTTTCAACATAAATATATACATAGAAATAAAGTTCATCTTTTTATTTGCATTTTACAATGCAAATATTACATAGAAATAAAGTTCATCTTTTATTTGTATTTTTCAATACAAATATTACTTAGAAATAAAGTTCATCTTTTTATTTGTATTTTTCAATACAAATGTACACATTTTTACATATTGAGTAGAATTTGTTAAAAATATACCTTGGAAACAAATGTTGTTTCTTTTGTTTGCATTCACAATTGCAAATATACTTTGAAATAAAATAATGAATGTCTTTTTAATTTTTGTCCCTTAACACAAATATTAACATAGAAATTGAATTGTTTCTTTTTATTTGTGTTCTTAACACAAATATACACTTAGAAAATGAAGTATCTTTTTATTTGTATTTTCAATACAAATGTAACATAGAAATTAAGTTCATCTATTTATTGTATTTTTCCATACAAATATGACATTGAAATAAAGTCCATCTTTTTATATACATGCTACAACACAAAATGTACTAAGAATCTGTTACACAAATAAAATCCACTTTCATTTGTCACTTGAAACATAGAATTTGCTGCACAAATAAAATTCACTTTTTATTTGTCATTTGAAACTCAGAATTTATTAGACGAATAAAATCTACTTTTTATTTGTCATTTTAAAATTAGTATTTATTATACAAATAAAATTCACTTTTATTTGACATTAGAATACATAGAAAAATATTTACATATAAAATATTCTTTTATATGCTATTAGAATGTATAGAAAAGTATAAACCAATAAAAGGATTCTTTTGTTTGTTATTAAAACACATAGAAAATTGTAAGACAATGAAATACCCTTTTTATTTTATTCTAGAATTGAAATTTTGAGTTCAATCTTTTATTTGCATTCACTAATGCAAACATACATTGAAAATAAAATTTACCCTTTTACTTGCATTCACCAATACAAATATATGTTGAAACCAAAATTTATTCTTTTATTTACATTCACCAATGTAAAGATACATTGAGAATGAAATTAGTTCTTTTATTTGCACCCATTAAGGCAAATATACTTTAAAAGGAAAAATTGTTCTTTATTTTGGAATCACTAATGCAAATACTCTTTTAAATAAAACTTGTTTCTTTTACTTACATTCACTAATGTAAATACACATTGGGAATGAGTTCCTTTTTACATTCACTCAAATATACTTTTAAATAAAAAGTGATATTTGTTAACTGCTTTCCTTGTTGCAAATAAAACATTAAATAAAAGTTTCATTTTTGTTTGCAATCCTACATGCAAACCAAACATTGAAATGAAAGTTACATTTTTTATTTATAATTTTTATATGAATAAATATTGATAGAAAGAATAGTTTTTAGAAATGCATTTTTATTGCAATTCTATATGAAATGAAAGGAGAAAATTTGTCAAATATCTTATATGTAATAAAATGAGTTCTTTTTCTCCCTTCAAAAAGAATGAATGAAAAATGTTTAATTAAGCTTTTGTAAAGAATGAATCACTAAACATTCATATTTTTATCATTAAAGTAAAATAGACAAAAACACTTATTTTGTCTAAATTAAAGGAATGAAACAAAATATAGCACAGTAATATTATATTAGAATTGAAATACAAATTAATCACTATCGTAAATTTATATTAGTTAAAACCAATTATTCATTTTTGTTAATTTACATTAGTTAAAAACAACTATTCATTTTAGTCAATTTATACTAATTAAAACAAATATTCACTTTTGTCAATTCACACTAGTTAAGACCAATTATATACTTATGTCAATTTACATTTGTTGAAACCAATTATTTGTTTGTCATGGCTATATATTGTGTATTACACTTTCATTCACAAGTTACCCGACTTGTGTATGTGATTGGGACGATTATTTTCACACATCGCCCAAGTGCACAAATTAGTTTATTTTTGTTTGATGGTTGAAACCCCACACGGGTGTTGGGATGAAAATTTACATACGCTAATCCCGATATTCAGTTGTATGTTGATCGTTAGATCGACAGGCTGCGATGAGCATTATTATTTAATTTTAACACTTACACAGTGGAAATTACACTTTGGTTGTAGATGGATGATTTGATGATTATACTGTTATTATCATATGATGTGTGTGAAATCCATATAATCCAAATTATATGGTAAATGGTTGAGTCGCATTTCAATTCAGTTGTTCTTTTAAATAAGAATATTTTTACATTAGAAATCCTTTTTATATAAAGTATATATGTTTTCATAAAATATATTGGTAATCAAGTATATGTTAAAACAAAGAATATTTGTAAAAGATAAATAATTTGTAATATAACGAATACTTCTCATTTGGAATCTTTTATATAAAGAATATTTTTAATGATTATTTTAAATTATGTTTTTAAAGATTATTAGGATTTGCAATTATAGTTTGTGATATGAAATAAATTGAAATGTGAAGTGGATTTATCGTGGATGATGTTTTAAATGACATTTGTCCTTTAATCCAATTTACATTGATATTATTATTTGGAATTTATAAATTTTTTTTTTAGATTTGAAATAAATGATCTTGTAATAATGATTTTTGATATCAAATCAAAACTGGAGTTTCAATAAATCTTTCAAGAAAGATTTAAGATTTTATTTTCAAAGTTTATCTTTGATAAAATTAATGAGAAACTTTTAAAATGATTATCTTATTAAAAGAGTATTCTGAGTTGGAATGTGGCGAATGTGTGATTTTCCAATATTTACTTTTAATCACAAAATACGCGATTTATTCAGAAAGACCGGGTTTAACCCATTCTGAATAATCATCACGACGATCAAGAGTCGAAGATGATGACGGTGATTGAAGACCGAAGGTTTTCACATCGTTGGGATGATGATGACTGGTTTCTTGAATTGGGATTGGCCTTCCAAGGCAAGGTATTTAGTAATGATCGTCCAAACGCATTTAGGGATCGAAGGACACGTTGTTTCGCTCAGACCCAGAGCGGACTTGTAAATGGATTGCATGTCTGACATTGTATTCCTTCCTGCTGTATTTGTTGAATGCTACTGATTATATATTTCTGTTTGGTGGTGAAGAATTTATTCTTTACTTATCACCCTTCTCTAAGACGTATGAGCTTAGAGGTTATATATATTGGTAGATGATCAATAATATGGTAGAGTCTGACAATGTGACATGCTAAGATGCAAATGATCAAGGCTTTGTTGAAAAGCAGGCCTTGTGGTTGATGATCAAAGCACAGTCTATTTAGGCATAACTTTGTGTATATCGTGACTTCGCTAGCCTCACACACCGGTTGAGTCTAAAACGGGAGAAGGGAACGCATGGAGTGCACACGTATCTTTCTAGCTAGAAGTGGTGCTGGGCTTTAACACGGCCCGACATTTGCTTATGTGGTTAATGGAATTTTTGCAAGGCCTCGGTTTATTATTATCGGTCGCCCTCGGCTGATTTGTAGATCCAATAGGATTGAGGAGCGTGTGTTCAGGCATAACTAATCCACTAAAGTATTTGTGGACCGGCCCTGCTATATCCAAGGGTTCGCCAGCGTCCGAATCCTGAGACATTGCTAGAGTGTCTCGAATCGGTCAGGAGCTCCTCCCTTGCCTTGACTCATGACGGAAACCCAATTTCCAATACGCCCTTGCGGTTTTGATTGTATAACTAGTACGGCGACATAGTAGATGGTAGCTATGTCGTCTAGGATTGATATTATATTTGAAATGTTTTAATATATATATACACACTAATAATATCGTATTTTACGTATCAAGCATCTTTTGACCATTATAAGGTAAAACCCTGTCCTCTGGTGTGCGTTGCATTGTGTGATGGGACCTGGGTCTTATAATGGTTTCATTTTTCTAAAAAGCATTGCGTTATTTGATGATTTACTTTATTTATGCACTGGCAATACAATGGAGTAAACCCGTTCCACGTTAGCGGCGTGGTCCTGTGATTAGCCTACTTATTAGATAAGTTAAGTATAGAATTCTCACACCAGTCCCACGACTGACCTGTAGTTTGTTTCGCTTTGCAAAGTCGGGTGCCCTCTTTCCACACGGGCAGTCGAGTAGCTTTTTGCAGATATAGTTAAGCAGGATCCTGGATTGAAGCCTGAAGCTGGGTCCAGAATATTGATGGCCTTCCGCTGAGATTAGTTCCGCTGCAATGTATTAATCTATTGTAATTTATCTTCCATTGTAATTTATCTTCCGCTGTATTATTTATCGATGTACTCTGATATTCTGTACTCTGATGTAACATTTATTATTGATGTTATAAAAGTCTGTGTTGTTGTCCTGATGTGTTGTATGCCCAAAGTTAACGAACACGGGTTTTGAACGGTCTTGATCGATCTTGCGATCGATTGAGGTCGGGCGAAATCGGGGTCGCAAACCGAAGGCACTATTCTGTAAACAAAACAGCCCTTTCATAAACTCCATCTTTAATGGTATTCAAAAATATCTGACTTGAAACGTATAAATCGAATCAAAGTGGAACTAAATTCTGGACTCTTCGAATCGACCACGTAAAAGGTCAAGATTTGATAGTCAGTGATTTAACTATCAAATATAAAATAAAATGAATAGATTTATTACCATTGGATCCGCTAAGCCTCATTAAATAATCTTCAATTATTTAAATTCAAATATTGACTGAAAACATAAGTATTTTTATTAACTTTAGAAATTCTTATTATAATTTTACGTAATAATTTCACTCTTGAATATATGTTTCATAGTTGAAAGCAATGTTCAACCCCAATACCTATTTTCGAATACAAACTAATATCATCTATTGGATAATAGTGAAATCGTTCAAGTTGGGGTATTTTAATTACCTATCAGACCTTGAGTCAAAATCATTCTTATCGTTAATATTCGTAAAAGTTTGATACTCAAAAAAGTATTTTACAAACCAGAATTGTAAATCCAATTGATTCTTCAAACCTTAAACTATTTTCAAAACAATGTTCCTTTGAAACATTCATCAAGTTAACATAAATATTAAAATGAAGGAACTAAATCAAATAAATCAGCTTACTTCCCTTTTCTTTGATAATATAATTATCTTTAAATTTTACTAAATTAAGGGATTTATCATGTTAAAACCTCACCTTGGATAATTTATCAAATTTAACTTCTTTATTTGACTACATAATTATATTAACAAAAACTGTTAATGCAATATTAATTAGATTTTAATAAAATATTTATAGGTTTTAACAATACTTGTTAAAAACTATTTTACTTAATTGATTAGAACAAATTAATTAAATATCTAATTTCCATTTAAACCGGCTGATTTAAATCAACCTAAAAATAGTATGATTAACTGGTTATAATGAATCTTTCCCTTTATATTAATTAATAATATAACTAAATTGAAACAATCACATTAAATTGTTGCTCAAAACAATTATTCAAACGGTTAACAATTTAAGTTAATTTCTGATTTACATACAGATATTATAGCTTAGCCGTTCCAGTGGTGTATAACAGTTCTTATAACCAACAACATTCAAAACATTTATCCAATTTACACTAACAACTATATAATACAATTCGGTATTATCAATTGATAATCCAATAACTCAACAATAGATGTTTTCTGAATAAAATATGCCAGACTGATAAAATAGCAGAACGGTGTTTATTTCTGTTAACAAGGTGTTCAAACAATTCAGCGAATCCAATATATAGTGGAACAGTGTTTATTTCTACCAACGGGGTGTCAATAACAACATAACTAGACACAATTAAATTAATTATATACTTAATTGAACTAACAATTCAAAATTTACTGAATTTCAGAATTCAATTGAACAAACAATTTAGTTAAACGACTAAATTTACGTTCGGTTAATTTTAATAATGTTTATTATTAAAACACTTAATAAATTAATTAATTAATTTTGAGATGTTTTAAACCCGGTAATTGTGTCGATCTACTTATAAATACTAACGTTTGATTCCACTGTACACTGTACAGACACAAGCCAAAATATTCGAACATATTCCTTTGATTTAACTTATACACCTTAATATATGATTTAGATATGTAATTATATTTTTATTGATTTCAACTAATTTTTTTAATTGGGCCAAGCCCAGCAGTCCATCACACATTTTATATATATACTTGACAATATATATACATATTGTATTATTTAAAACTTAACTTAAAACTTTCCTTTACTTTTTTATTTAATTTTTCTTCTTTTAAATTATTCATTAACTTCCCATTTCCTTTCTGGCCCAATAAGGCCTAACGCCGGCCTAAATTCCTAACTTCCCCTTTCTTCTAGCCTGTTCAGCTTATTTATTTCGCCTGTTTAACATTTACCCGATCACCTCCTTTTCTTGCCACGATCCATGCGTTTGGCCACACGAAATCCAATAATCAACACACTCGATCCACACCATTTTCCTGCCCGATCACTTCCTCTTTCCTTTTCCTCTGTTCCTTTCATATCAGTGCACCTTGTGCACGTGTACGCTTCCTATGGCCACCATGAGACTACCGCACCGCTACTCACAAGCTACAATGCATCCCAACATGTCCTATGACCATCCACCCAGACCTCAAACTCCTTCCACGAAAACACTCTTTCTGCCATTAAACTTGAAAGGTGAAAGCTCCAGGTTGACATCAAAACCGACATTCCCACGTCATTCCGACCACCTGCCAACCTGCCACCACATCCGAGGGCTTCCCCACCATCACGACCTTCTTCCCACCAGTTAACTCCACTCTCGAACTCTCCTACACACCGTACAATCCAAGCAAACCCTAGCCTTAAAAACACGGCTCCAAACCCAAAAATGACCTCGTCCAGACTCCTCTGCTGACCATCAGAGGTGATGCAACTTTGTCTACTCCTTGATATCATCCCTACGAAGCTCAATCTACAGCAGGTTATGATTCCATCATCAAAATTGGAAGGATTAAAATTTTAACTGGAAAATAAACGTTTTTTTCAAACGCAAAAAGTAGTGCACAAAAAATTCTAATGTTGATTTTAAAAATCATATTAAAGGTGATTGATTTAGATGGTGAATACCATTCATTGGGATTCAAATATAAATTTTGGATAAAAATTGGATGGTTTACTGTATTTTATCTATATCTTAATATATACATCATAGAAAGTTTTTGAGGATTTTATGATTTGATTGTGCAACAGCAAGAATTTGAAAGGATGATTTTATTGAAAAATGAATGAATGAATCTGTACAACATTGTGGTAGATAAATATAATGCCACATGGGCTAAACAGCTGAAAAGAAAAATAAAGGAAAGTGGGTATAGGCCCAGCCCACTATGATAATACCTATAATATCTTATTAGAGTTATAGCCGACATATTGTTTTACTCCCCCACGAAACTTAGGGTTTCAGAAACCCTAATTTCGCCATGTCGAGCTGGAAATTGACTCAATCAAAGCAGCGCTTCATCCTTCCCTTCTTTTCTCATCTTTATCCAACTTCAATTTGTGATTTTTGACTTTATCTGACCTTTTGCCTGTTCTTGCTGATAGGTTTGTTGTGTCGCCACCTTCGTCGTTAGGGTTTTGAGCTTCCTTGGAATTTCCTTTGGCTGTTGTGAGGCTCGAACTTGCTCTTTCTTCAGTATTACTCTTTTGAAGGCTTGCTTTGTCAGTGACGTTGAGCTCCTCTCTGAATCTGGTATAGTTCTTCAATGATATTGCTTTAGTTAGCACATCAGGTCTCTGGTAGAAACCAAGTATATGATTTACTTGTATTTCTCCCCTTTGAACTGCTTCTCTGACGAAGTGAACATCTATTTCAATATGTTTAGTTCTAGCATGTTGTATGGGATTCTCTGTCATGAACACTGCACTTCTGTTATCACACCATAAAGTAGGTTTCACTGTAGACTTTAGCTTGAGTTCAGATAATAGAGACTGTAGCCATTTAATCTCAGCTTTTGCATTGGCTATACTCCTGTATTCAGCTTCAGTGCTGGATCTGGAAATTGTAGGCTATTTCTTTGAACACCAAAATATTAGGCTTTGACCAAAGTATATGCAGTAGCCACTAGTTGATCTACGATCATCAGGATCTGACCCAGTCAGCATCTGCATATCCAGTTATGTGCAAATGTTGACTGGTCTTCAATTTCAGTCCATAGTTAACTGTCCCTTTTAAATAGCACAGAACTCTTTTGACAGCTTTCCAGTGAATGTCCATAGGATTCTGCATAAATTGGGAAAGTTTATTCACACTATATGATATATCAGGACGTGTTATTGCTGCATACTGAAGTGCACCAATAATACTCCTGTATTCATTTGCATTTGAAATAGCCTCTCCCCCATACTTTGAATAATTCTGACTACTTATCATAGGAGTAGGCTGGGGTTTGGCATTTATCATTTTTGTTTTGACAAGCAACTCAGTTATATATTTTCTTTGACATAGAATTATTTCAGATTCAGTTCTTGATACTTCTATGCCCAGAAAATAGTTTAGATCTCCTAAATTTTTAATGGAAAACTGTTTATCTAAATACTGAGTTAGCTTGTCAATATCATCAGTGTTATTTCCAGTTGTAATGAGGTCACCAACATATACTAGTATGTAAATTATTATAGAGCTATTTATTTTGGTAAATAATGAACTGTCTGACTTGGTAGACTGATTTCCTAATTTAATTAGAGTATTTTTTAGTCTATCAAACCAAACTCGAGGGGCCTGTTTTAGACCATAAATAGCTTTATTTAATTTACATACTAAGTTTTGATTGATATTGTAACCTTGAGGTTGCCTCATATATATTTCCTCCTCAAGAACACCATTTAAGAAGGCATTGTTAACATCTAAATGTTTAACATGCCATCTTTTACATAGGGCTATAGTAAGAATGAGCCTAATGGTTGTAGGTTTTACTACAGGTGAGAAAGTTTGATTAAAATCAAACCCATACTCCTGAGTAAACCCCTTTTCAACTAACCTGGCTTTATACTTATTTATTGACCCATCTGGGTTCCTTTTAAGTTTGTATGTCCATCTGCGCCCAACAATATTTTTATTAGCAAGTGGGCATACAAGCTCCCAGGTTTTATTTTTGATAAGTGCATTATATTCCTCATCCATGGCTTTCTTCCAATCTTTGTTTCTAATAGCATGTTCAAAGGAATCAGGTTCACAATTACTGGATAAAGTCATATATGCTTTTGGTTTGAAAATACCACTTTTTGCCCTAGTGACCGTAGGATGGCCAATCTGAATTGGTGGTTCAGATGATGGTGAGTTGCTATCATTATCTGAATCTGATGAATATTCAGATCTTGTACTTTGTGAACCTGTGTTTTCTTCTAACCCTTGGTTCTTTGAATTTTCAGGATTGTGCAAGGCGAGGCCGGGTTGTTGTGATTCATCACCTTCTTCAGACTGAGTTTGTGATGTTTTGCTTGACTCAGCAGCCTCATTTTCAACATTATTATCCCAATTTTCAGAATAAATTGGGATTTCAGGTATGGAAACATTTGGATTTTTTACCTTACTAGTAGTTGTGATCTGTTTACTGCTAAAAGGAAACACAGTTTCATCAAATACAACATGTCTACTTATGTATATTTTACCAGTTTCATCTAGACACTTGTATCCCTTTTGTCTGGTAGTATACCCCAAAAAGGTGCAGGGTTTTGATCTGAAATTCAACTTGTTAGAGTTATAGGGCCTTAGATACGGAAAACACAAACATCCAAAAGGTTTTAGACTTTTATAATCTGGTTTTGTATTGTACAATTTTTCTAATGGTGTCATATCCTTCAGTACCTTGGTTGGTTGCCTATTGATTAAGTGTACAGATGTACTGAAGGCCTCTGGCCAAAACTTTAGGGGTAGTTTAGCTTGAGCCAGAAGGGCTAAACCAGACTCAACAATGTGATTGTGTTTTCGTTCAACTAGCCCATTTTGTTGTGAAGTATATGGACAAGTTATTCTGTGAATAATTTCCTTCTTAGTAAAGTACTGGTTTAAACACTTGAATTCACTTCCACCATCAGACTGAATTATTTTAGCTAGAGTATTAAACTGTCTTTCAGCCATAGAAATGAAACTAGTAACAGCATTAATGGTTTCTGATTTAGCCTTTAGAAAATAAATCCAAGTGTGCCTTGAGTAAGCATCCACAAAAGCAATATAATACTTAAATCCAAAATCTGAATTTATAGGAGCAGGACCCCATAAGTCAGTAGCAATTAACTGCAGTGGTTCAATGTAAACTATTTCAGAATCAAAAAATGGCAGTCTATGACTTTTACCTACTTGACAGTACTCACAAATACATGGCAAAGAGACATTATTATACTGAATATTGTTCTCATCAAATATTTTCATTACAATTTTGGCACTTGGATGACCAAGTTTGTAATGCCAAAGATCAAGACTTTTTTGCTGCTATCAGCCTTGTCAAGAGTATTCAAATTACAGTGTTTTTCCCTTTTCATCACTCTGTTATTTCTAACAGTGTTGAACTTGTAAAGTCCTCTTATCATGTTACCCTGTAAAATGGGTTCTCTAGTTAGAATGTCCCTAACTAAACAATATTTAGGGTAAAATTCAAAAAAGACATTATTGTCACGAGCACACTGAGAAACACTTATTAATTTTTTCTTGATCTTTGGAACTCTCAAAAGATTGTGTAAATAAAATTGTCTCCTACCATTTAGATTTGTATTGCCAATGTGAGTGATGTTAATGCTTTTACCATTGCCTAATAGGATAGAGTTATTACCTCTATAATCTCTGCATCCCAAGTTTAAACTATCAAGATTATTCATAATATGATGAGTAGCTCCAGAATCTGGGTACCAGCTATCATCTTGCACAGTTTCAAGTCTAGCAATGTCATTTTAATTACCACTTTTGCTTGCATTATCTTGGCTGCTGGTTTTAGATTGAGATAAAGTCATGTTCACACTAGGATTCCCATTATTTCTATGATTCTGGTTGGCTGTGTAATTAGTGTTGAATCTGAAGTAGCAGTTCAATGCTGTGTGACCCATCTTGTCACAAATTTGACACTTTGGCCTATTGGTATTTGTCCATCTACCTCTTCCACGTCCTCTTCTTGCACTACCACCCCTTGGGTAAGACTGATCATTTCTATTATTATTGAAATTCTAATTTTTGCCTTTGAACCCAGTAGTGAAATTTACTGCATAATCCATTTATTGTGGTTTCTTGGCATTTATTCTTGCCTCGTGAGAGAGTAGAATAGAATGTACCTCATCAATAGCAGGCACTGTTTTTTGAGAAGTTATAACAGCAACAACAGCTTCATAATCACTGTTAAGACCATTGACAAAGTATAAAACTTGATCACTATTTGATACTCTGTTTCCAGTAGCATTTAGTAAATCACATAGCCTTTTAACTTTTGCAATGTACTCTCTGATGGTCAGATTTTCCATTTTAACACTTTGCAACTGATTCTTGTAGTGAAGAACTTTTGCAGAACATTGATTATTAAATTCTTTTTCCACTGTAGTCCAAATATCATAAGCAGAGGTACATCCAATAACTTGTGGTAATAGATTTGCACTTATAGATGATAGCAACCAAGAACTGATGAGTATATCTTGTCGATGATATTGTATATATGTTTCATTTGCAACTGTTCGATTGTTTGCATCTGTAACGTACTTGGCTGATATATCAACAGTGCCAAGAATATATCCTTCAAGGCCATATCCTTGAATGGCTGTTTCGACTTGTAATTTCCAAAGAAGATAGTTATCTTCTTCTAGATGTATTGTGATTAATTGACTCTTAAGACTAATAACAGTCTTTGTTGTTGGATTTACAAGCCCAGGTTCATTGGACACAGTCTGACCATTGTCTGATGCTGCTGAAGGTGTTGGATCAGCCATAGTGACAGGCAAATGATGACAGAGTTATCAAGAAATCAGAACAAAAGAATGCCACTATCAATCAAGAATCCGAGGATTTCTCAAACAGGTATGTAGCAGCCAGAGATTTCTAGTGATGAATTTACACTGGATTGAGTTGTACCTGATTCTGAAGATATCTCTAGGTGAGGCTCTTACTTGTTTTTATGATTTTCTTGAGTTCTTGGTTTATTTTCTGGCAATCTTTGATTTTGATAATAGAAGATATACCAGATTGTTCAGATGCAGCCGAAAAACCTGTTTTCAGGCGAGGCAGTGGACAAGTATGATGTATCTTCTCTCAAATGATGAGGAATATCCTCTGATGAGCCATATCCAAATGATGAAGCAATACTCTGATGGATATGAAGATTTTAAACACTCTGTTTCAGTATTTAGATATGCTGTGAGGCGCTTTTGCTCTGATACCAAGAAAGTTTTTGAGGATTTTATGATTTGATTATGCAACAACAAGAATTTGAAAGGATGATTTTATTGAAAAATGAATGAATGAATCTGTACAACGTTGTGGTAGATAAATATAATGCCACATGGGCTAAACAGCTGAAAAGAAAAATAAAGGAAAGTGGGTATAGGCCCAACCCACTATGATAATACATATAATCTCTTATTAGAGTTACAGCCGACATATTGTTTTAATCATTATTCATTTTGAAGCCATTTTAAAATTACACAATGGATGTACACAAACAATATTCATGAAGAATCCCAACTCTAGAACTCCCCAGAATATGAACCATGGATTTTAGAAGCTGATGAACTCATGTCATTCTCTTGTTAAGCAGGCTATGGTGATTGTTCAGTATTTGAAATGTTGATGGGTATCCCTCTTGACCAACAACTTTATATTGGGTTTGTGCGTGATGTACATCATAACCAAGTAGAAAACTTAGGATATTTGGCATCATACATTATATATATATATGCTATCATGAAGGAATTAAAAATAAATTTTATTCACAAATTTAGTTCAATTGCTCTTGCTCCCTGTTTCGGGTTTATTTCTAGAATTACAAGTTTGATTGGCTGTCGTCTTTTCTTTTTCATGTTTTAATATGATTAAATCAACTTACCAAATCTATTTAAAACATATATGCAACTGTATAATTATGTATCATACCGTATAAAACAGAAATGGTTATAGATAGGGACAAAGGAAGTTTGCTCACCTAATATACTCTGTTCTAATACACTCAGTCCAAATTTTCTATTCCTTACTTCTCCTCTGTTCTTAGCTTTCCAGTCCTGGTTTTAGTTTGTTAATTGGTTCATGTTTGTTTCCATTCTGTTCTGCTTACTGGTATTCAAAGTTTTCTTGTTGCTGCTATGATTTCCATTCTATTTCCAAGTTTTACATCAGATATTTTTGTGTGCATTATGGATGGTTTGGCCATGTATATATAGGTGGAAACAAATAATAAAATAAGGCTTTAGCTTAGGTTTTAGACGGGGTGTAGATGGGAGGGTTAGGCTGCTAGCATTTTGATTGAAAGGGGTTAAAGTTGTTTCTTTAATTTCTTCCCAGATCTACATGCATGGTCAGGCAAGAAAACATATGTATATATACCATTCTACTGTACATACATATATTTAAAATTCAATACTTAGTTCTTAAGAGATCTAAGTCATTAATTGTATGTGATTTGATCACACAGGGCTGCTATGCTAAGGGTGTTAGCTGGAATTGAAATAACAATATACGAAGTACCTATATTCATTAGCTATGCTGCTCTAATAGCTCTAAAGGCATGTATTTGATTGATAGGAAATATAGCTTTGAGAAGAGAAGGGGTAGCTGTCTTCTATTGGATTGAAAGAAGTGAAGTGTTTTGTTCATCTCGTACCTTAGATAACACTCACAACTATATCTAGTTTGCAGTACATATATTGTACCAACCATGTGCTTTTAAATGGTATAATAAAATCTGACTTTTTTGTTAAGTAAATACCCCTGTTCTTGTTATATTCATTGATCGAAAACAGTGCAGCTATGTCCTAGCTGTGTAGTTGATTGATAGAACAAGCTATGTAGGTATAGCTGTATGGAGTAGGATGCAGTTGTGCATTGGTTGATTGAAGTGAAACTATAGTCTCTTAGCTGTGTATTCTATGATGGGAACATTGAAGCCGCGCTTGTAAATGTAGCCATGTGCAAAGAGTGAAGTACTGATTCATATGCACTTTTAGATACTTGCTAAAAATTAACTTGATTGTTAAGTAATTAAATGCACATGTATTTAAATATTATATATTTCAATTTATGGTTCAAATTCATATCTTTCCATTTAATTTGATTTTAATTCTTAAGTACAAGGGTGTGTTACATCATTTATTAATGTAGCCTTCTTTCATTATGATATAAATCTATTTTTAATTAAGTTATCACATTTAATTTGACTTACATAATGTCTACATTTAATTCATATGTGTTTTAAAACTACTACAAAAAAAATAAAACAATACATATTTGTGTGTGTATATATATATATATATTGAAGGAAAATAGTAGAAATAGGATTATAAAAAGATTATTAAATTTTAATATTCTAAATCCAATATTATTTATACTTTTACAAGAACTAAACAAATTAAAAAAAATAGGGAAACATTTCTTGTTTATTTCACATTGGTTAAAAATAAATTTAAACAATCTAAATATACTATTCTTAATATTTTCCAATATTTATTATTGACAAATTTATATATTTTAACTCAAATACTGATTAACCTAAAGTAAATTGTATTACAAACTTAGGCAAAAACCAGGATGTTACATTATACATCAACAATCATCACAATTAGAGAGATCGAGCCATTTCAATGGTGGATTCAATTGAATCAAGAGAGTAAAGAGAAGAAATAGAGAGAAAATTGTTGTAAAATGAGAAAATGGTTGAAGTTAGAGTAATTATATACCTTCTAACATTGAAAGTGATAATGAAAGCACTATCCAAAGTGGACGTAGGCCAAATCCTGGCTAAACCACTATAATTCTCTCTTTTTTATTTGCTTTCTGTGTTTGTGGCTATAATTTTTCTAGATCTATACATTTTGTGAAGTGTTGAAAAACACCTTGGGGGTGTTAGTGCCATTTTTAGCATTAACATTCTTCTTCTTCGATATCCATAAGCTCTTGTTCTTGTTGCATTCGAGCTTGTTTGTCTTCGAATGTCTCATAAGGCTTGAAAGTAAGTGGAATTTGCATAAGGTGTATATTTGTGGAGTCAAACACCCTTCTTGACACAAATTCTTCTCCCTTGAAATCAACTCCGAAATATTTGAAAATTCGAGTAAGGTAAACTCCATAATAAAGAGTGTTTTCTCTAGTTGACATTTCTTTGAGCTTAAGTTCTTTTAAGATCATATCGGCCTAACATATGTCATAACCACCAATAATAGCAAAGAGTGCTTTTTGGACTTTGAGAGTCAGATTGTTAAAGATTTCGGAATGAGGAGTGATGGTTTGTTAAAGGAGGAGGTTCACTATAACGTCCCAGATTTTTTGAACGTTAATTATGAATATTTGATTCAGTTTTAAATATTGATTTAATGGATTTTTAAATTGAATTTATTTAATAAAACAAAGTTGGAATATATAGATTTATAATATAATTAAAACGAGCTCGAAACGACGCGGTAGTTTGTAACATTGAGTTTTGAGCTTTAATTCAATATACAGAATCCGATATAAGTCGGAATTCTGTGAAACAAGAACCATTCTAATCTATTTGATTATAATTTTCGAATGAAAGAGAAAATTTGTGATTTCATATTATAGATTGTAAGTTATGTCCAATTCAAATTTTCAAATATTCGCTATGGAATCGTTAATAAATTATAATGATTTAATTAATAAATATAAAGGAATTTCTATATATATGTATATCGTTTTAACCCGAATTTTTGAATATTGAGTTTAAATCTATATTGTTTGAAATTGAAGCTGTTCGTTGTGATAAATACGATGATATTAATTTATTATCGTTAAATAGAATTGTTTTGGATTTAAATATTATTTTATTGATATTATATAGGCCTTAGACATGATTATTTTTCAAATGACCTCTGTTTTCAATGAAATAAATTTTATTGGAATAAGTATAGCTAATTATTGCCAAATTTCCAGTTTGGAGCCTAACAGAGTTGTTTAATCGACAGACGCAATTTTAACATGAACCGATAAATAAATTGGAAACGAAATATGCTGTTTTTGTAAATGGAGTCCATTTTCAACGAAATCAGTTTCGTTGGGACCGGAACATTGCGAGGCAGTGGTATATTTATTGTCATTGAGTTTGGGTCGGTGTTTGGCGATGCGTATATTTTAAGGTAGTGTTAAACATCGGTACCGTATAAACTATATTATATATAAGTTAAACCCATTACTTTGCCTACCCTAAATTACATCGTTTGTCTCCAGTTGTAACGACAACTTATATTTCTTTCACTTCAGTAGTCCCTTTCTTTCAGTCTAATGAAAATGCAAACACAAGCACAGGCGACCTAAGCACTGATCGAACAAATAGTGTTGCGGCTACATCGTACGTGTATGATTTTACATTGATCTTATCCTCACCTTCTCCCCCATAAATACGTGGCTTCTCTTTTCTTCTCCAACTACTGAAAACTGTTCTCTTCGGCTTACATTCTAAATGCAAGCCTTCCAAAAACCGAAAACTCCGTACTCATAAAAATCAAAACTCCTCTTCACATAATAAAAATCAAAATTCATGCGAGCACCATTCTTATGCCTATTGGATGGCGCGTTCATTTGCGTTCAGGGCGAGAGCTGAAGGAGGTCATGATGGAAATGTAGACATGGAAGGAGTTGGTGGCGACAGTTGCAGGAGGTACGGTCAATGGCTAGGATCGGGAAGAGTGCGTGTTGGTGATGGAAAGTTTCATGGCATGAGTACAATAAGTATGAAAAAAGATGGACACATTGGGGATTCTCATGCATGAAGTTGGTGGAAGTAGCATGCAGTGGGGTGATAAATGCAGGTGGGAAGAAAATAAGTTGCATGGCATGTTGAAGTTGTTTTGTTTCTTGGTGTACTGGAGGTGTAGCGTTGGCAGTCAGCGACGTCCATTGGGTCGGGAGGGAAGTGCAGGTGATGCTTTGGTCGTTGGAGCTTTGAGCGCAGTGTACTGGTGATGGTTTGAGCATGATGATGTCGGAGCTTAGTATGGTCAGAGGCGAGGTCAGTGTCAGTGGGGCAACGGGGTTAAGCAGCTCGTGTGCACGAGTTGTCTTTGAAGTAATAGAGGTGAGGAGGTGTTTGCGTGAGCAAACAGCAGTTTGATAGGAGAGAACGGCACGTAAACTATAGGGAAAAGGGTGGGCATATTTTGCTTGAAAAGGAGGAAGTCTAGACCGGAAGACAATAGCATGGGATGAAGGTGCAGTGGTTGCATGCAAGAGTAGGGAAGAAAGAAGAGGTCACAAAGGAAAATGGAAAGCTTCCGAACTGGTATCGAGAATGAAGAAAGTAGAAGTATATGTAGGGGAGATGAACAATAGTCTAGGGAAGATAAGGGATGCAGGTGGAGATGGTATTCGAATTATATACATGTAGAAGAGATAATTAAGATGGACTAATCATGTTATCATTTGCCTAATCACTTAACATTATATAACGTAGACTGTAGTTGCCTAACTGTGCCAATATGTGCAAGATCAATATTTTAACATGCCTAACTAATACTTGATTAAATGAGCCTATCTATTTTAAATAAACGATAATTTAGTTTGGGTAGTGTATTGGGCTGTTTGAAGAGAATCGTGGGGAAAGGGTTAAGTCGGCCCATTTTTTTATCTTTGAAGTAACAGACAGCTTTAGGGAAATAAAACTTAGTCGGCCTTTTTGGTTTTATCCAAAAATAACTAGTTTATTTAATATGTACTTATGGAATTTAAATTAGTTAAATTAGATGCATAACTTATATTATTAATAATTCGTTCATGCATTAACAGAAGTGGACTAAACTAGAGGCGTTGAGTCTGTACTACATAATTCTACATTTTGAAACTAGTTTAGACCAAGATGGAAGCGGCTGCGTTTTTTAATTAAATTAAATGGATGTTTAATTTAATTAAAATGAACCGTTTTGACGTCGAATGGACCCTAGGTGAGTTCAACTCACTCAGTTTATCCCGCTTAAATTTTATATAAGCTTGGTTTTTATTTTGTGTGCAATGTTAGCTAAAGATTGACGGTTTGATGACTGTTTTGCGTGGATGCTAAATATTTTTTATATTCATTGATTTAAGTTAAACATTTGTTTAATTTTGTCGAATTAAATCGCTATTTCAATGAGTATATTCCAAATGAGGTAACATACCTTGGTGGTTACATTTATGATAATTAAACGTATTTAATAAATAATTGGATGCTCGAACGAATGTTGTTAAGTGATTGTTGACTATTATTAATTAACTGCTATTTCTGGTTATTGTGATAAATATATTGTTGTATTAAAATTGAGGTAACCTATTGTGATGCAGGGAAGGACAGGATGGAGGAATCCAACCGGATTCCTCACTATTATTGATAATCTTTATCAAGATGCGTTTATATTATTATAGAATGTGGAATTAACTGATATTTAACCGTTTGGTACCTTAGTAGACATTTAACTCATTAGTACCATCGATAAAAATAAGTATTTTTGAAATCGATATTAAATCGATTCAGAATGTTTTTCAAAATTCTGTTCATATATGATTTCGAAATATGATTTTGTTGAAATGTCGAAGTTAATTACGTTTAAAATCATTTAAAATTATAAGTAATCATTGACTTGAATGCGATTTATTTTAATTAGTCATATTAGTTAATTTAAAAAGACTAATGGAAATTGGTTAACAAATTTACCATACTTTGAGTTGACAAAGTCAATTATTTAACTAGAATCGATTATTTATTGAATCATTAATTATATTAAAGTCGATTATTATTCTTGATGACCTTTAAAAGGAAGATTTACTATTTTAATAATAGTAATGATGGAGTAAATAAAAATTGATTTCTAATAAATGTTGGGATTTGATTATTACTCGATTTATAATAATTAAAGTGAAAACTTGGAATTTTATAGTTTAAGGGAAGTTTATGAAGTTGTGAGATCTTATGCGTGTTAAATGGAATGTTAAGTGAAGTTTTAGTAATACAAATTAAAAGTTTAACATAAATTCTTAGTAAGAGTTCTATTGATCGATCTTGTATAAAATCCAAACTAGGCAAATATAAAGCCAAGTTTTAAATGAATAAATATTGTAAATGATTTGAAGAGTTCAAATGAATTTAAAAAGGGATACGAAATATAAGGAAGTCTAAATGAAGTAAGTTAATAAGCATTAAGGGTTTTAAAGACCATGTTTTAAGTTTAATAATGAAATAGAAATGTTTTCCAAATGCCAAAAGAATTATAAAATTTAGAAGTTCAATTAACCGATAGTTAATTAAAGAGGCCAAATGGTGCTGAGTATGGAATCAGTGAATTCAATTCTTTTTATGGGTCAATGGTTGTTTTATTTAGATAGTTAAATAACGGACAATCAGAATCTGGGCCAAAGCATTGTTGGTACGGAAAGATCGGGATCGAATTTATATTCAAAAACCATTCCGAACAGCAAATACGAAACGTGGAAAATGATGATCAAGGTGGAGCAATTGAAGACCATAAATCTTGAGTGGAAGGATTACTTGTCGAATATTTTTTGGAGTGCAACCAGAGATATTCTGACGTGATTTGGTCATAAGTGAGATTTTGTGGATTTGCAAGGACAACTCGCTACTAATCCTTTGGATGTGGTAGGAGAGTGCTTTCAGTTTGTCCAGTCCCATGACAACTTGTATGGGCGAGTGTCTGAAAGAGTAGGCATAATAAATCACGTACGATTGATCTATTAAAGGTATTACGTCTGGTGGCGGAGGAATTCGTTTCTCTTAGCTTTTTATAACCATAATATTTTTAGTATATTGATTAGTGATTTGGTAGGTCTGACGATGTGGCATTCAAAGTGAATGATGGACAGTGTTCTAGAAGCTAAACTGAAACAACCCAAACTTCCCCTTACGGGAAAGCCCGGATTGCTTTGAGAACACGACGTGTCGGAACACAAACAACAGAACATTTTGTTGCTATTACAACAATTTACATCAGAGTACAAGAATATATCAGAGTATGTATAATATACAGCAGAAAAATATCATAGATTAAAATACATAGCAGCGGAAATAAAATGTATAAATACAATGGAAAATACATCAACTAGCACAACTGAAAGAAATACACGGATGCAAAGCTTTCCGAATATAGCTCCAACTGTAAATCAAGGATTCTAGAAAGAGAAATATCTGGGAAACGAAAACTACTAGCTTCTTGTGTGGAAAATATGGGCACCCAGAGTTTATGTGGGAACAATAAACTCCGAGTCAGTCATGGGACTTGTGTGAGAACTAAAACAGTTATTAAATCTTTACTTTAAAAGTTGGGAAATCATGGGACCACGTCGTATAACACAGAAGGGGTTTACTCCACATGAATCTCAGTTTAAAATAAAACAACACAATGCCTTTTTCTGGGAAATGAAGCTATTATAAGACTCTGGTCCCATCACATAATGCAACGCAAGCAGGAGGATAGAGTTTTCCCATATAATAGCCAAACATGCTTGACACATTTAAAACAAATCATTTTTATATTACTATAAGTGCATAGTGTCAAAATCAACTTCAAATATAAATGTATCAATCATATACGACATAGGTACCATACATTATGTCGCCATACTAGTTTTACAACTAAACCGAACGATGTCGTATTGGAAATTGAATTTTCATCATGAACCAAGGCAAGGGATCTTCCCTATCCGAATTCGAGACACTCTAGCCTGTCCACAGGATTCAGTCGCAACTGCACCTGGAGCGGCAGGGCCGGTCCACACTTACTTTAGTGGATTGGTAATTCCTGAACAATACGTTTCCTTGCCCTATGGGGCATGTAATCTGGTCAGTATCCTGACCATCAAATCCGAGGTACCTCGCTTTCCATCATCCACATAAGTAAAATGTCTGGGCTCCATACTATGACACCACTCCTAGCTAGAAAGAAACATATGTCCTCTCTACGGTCCTTCGTCCCATTTCTGGTTCATACAGGGGTGTGAAGCTCTACGGTCCTTCATCCCGTTTTTCAACCACTGCCTTCATCGTCGACATATAATCGCCGTATCAGTTATTCATAATGAAATAAACCCGGTCTTTCCGAATAGCTCGCGTATTTTATAATCAATAATCAAGTGCTATAAAAACACATCATATGCCTCATTCCAATTCAGAATATTCTTTTATTCAAATATTCACATCAAAGATAAATCCTTTTAAATTTATTCTTTAATCTTCCTTTGGATTTCCATTTCAAAATATTTTATCTTATTTACCCACAATTATAAACCAAATTAAGGTTTATAAAACTAGTCAAGATTATCGAGCCTTACCGAAGTAGTCGTTTATTTATTAATTCCAATCCCAACCTATCCATCCCAAGGAGCAAAACTGGTGTACTCTATATCTAACATCCACGGTGTTACCGGTAAATTTAATTACCCTTTCACGTTCAAATCTAATTAAAGATTCAACTATCATCTGGAGTAAAACTAGTGGTACTCCATTCTCGATCATTTCTCTTATTTGATAATTTATTTATCTCATTCACTTCCAATCTAATTAAAGATTCATTAAAATTTCATTTCAGCTTTAATATCCAAAAATCATCATTTAATGGTTATTCAACTTTAGGAAAATTAATCTAGTCATTAACTGGGTTAAAAAACCAATTCATGGTAAACCCAAATCATCTTCCATCAAAATGGAATCTTCACGGAAATTATAACAGTATATAATAGATATACATTTCCGTAACAAATAAATACTATAAATGGAATAACGGCAAAGCCTTTTTAAATTCCATATATAGTAACAATCTTCCTTTAAAAAATCTCATCTTGATTATTACCAAATCGAATTCCATTCAATTCCAATTTATTAGATTAAATTGGAAAACTTTACTTTGGAAAATTCTATTAATCTTAATTAAAAGATTTATAAGTTCCAAATCTTAACATCACTATTAATTGGGTTAAAGAACTCATGTTATTTAAAACGTCGTTCAAAATAAACCCAAAATCCGATTTGATATTAAATACAAGGCTCTGAATAGAAATAATATTGGCTTATATTCAATATCAAATTATAAAACCACCAGATACCGTATTGGAAATAATGATATATATATATCTTCCAAATTCCTCAACAATATCTGTATAATTATGGAATCCAATATCGAAATATTCCGATGATTATTTCCATTCAAATCCATTCCAATTTATTCATTGGAAAATTCTGGTTATTTTAAAAACCCATTTTCAATCCAATTCATTATTCTAGTTATTAACTAGATCATTTAGATAAAAGTGTATTTTTATCTTTTCAAAACTAGATCTTTTCATCCAAACTCGTTCCAAATCATTTATTATGATTTTACATAATTTTTCCATATTTTTAATAATTTTATTAAGGCCTTTACAGTCGGTTTCCAATAACGGCCACTGAACTGCATCCATAGCGACCTTTTCTGAAATTGATTTGGACATAATTTGAAATCTAGCCATTCAAATTTAAATCTCTTATATTCATTGGAAAGCTCTTTTCGATACGAGCCCAACAGTTCTGTTTTAGGAGAATCCAACGGTCGGATTTCCCGCTACACCAATTTGAAGTTAATGGTCGAAATTCGCGAACAGTCGCTGCGCGGCGCGTTCTATTCAGGCCATTATATATATATATATATATATATCGTTGATTTCTATTTAAAACGTATTTTATAAATCGTTTATAAATTCATTTTAAAACGATTTCAACTTCATTTTCAATTTCAAAATATCATATTTTGAAATCAACTCTTTCCTGTATTCATTATAAAATGAATAAAATCGATAGAAAAATCCGTTTGAGTTAAAATGGCGAATATCTACTTACTCGGCTTCATATATTTTATATATTTTCGTGTCCATCCAAAATTCGAACATCAAAATCATATTTTGATTAAGCACTGAATATTATTTTAAAATATTCGTTATTTTTGAATCGAAATTCGACTCAGTCAATTACCATATAATTTCAGTTATATGGATTTCATACATCGCATGTATTCAGCAATAATGATGAGTAATCATTCAACATTTAAACATCATCCGGAGTGCATTTTACAACTATATAAGCATCAAAATAAATAAATAACGCTCATCACAGCCAGTCAACCCATCGATTGACAAACAACTAAATATTAGGATTAGTGTATGTCTAATATCATCCTAATACCCGTTTGGGGTTTTCAAACAACAACAATCTATTTAAATAAATCATTGGTTAATAAATTTAACCAATTCTAATTCGATTTGAATCATTTTTCTAACTAACCAATTTTACTGTTCAAATTATAAATGGATATTTATAATTTTAATTTCAGCTACCACTTTAATGTTAACATTATTTTAATATGTTAATTATCACAATCACCACACAAATCATCAAATCATACACATAAATAAATAATCAACTACCCAAAGCCATTCTCGGCGCCATAAGTAGCCACTCGCGGAGTATGAAATCCGAGTGTCAATAATATCCATACATCGCTTCCAATTTATGTGATTTGTGCGAAATCATGTGTTGAACTCCATACAACAGATAAAAATCAATACTGGCAATTTTTATACATTTATAGTTATAAAACAAATTAAATAACTGTACAAACTTTAGTGAGAGAATTCCCACTTTGGCTTCCGCTCCATCGGTCTTTAAATGATGATTTTATTCTGTTTGAATTCAAATTCACTCAAATTCTGTTTTGATCCAAATTGGTTCCAGTCAGTTCCATTGCGAAGTGTTCATTGTGACGATTCCAACGAACTTCGTTTCGCGTAATTCAGTCTCTGTTTGAAAAAGTTATGGACTTCTAAACATCAATTACAATTTAAATAATTAAAATAATAATTAAACTTTAATAACTTCACTAATTACAATCAAAACTATGGCCTTCATCTTTAACAATTTCCTGGAACAAAAAGATCGCCAAAACCCGTCGTTCCTCTAAGCCTAGCTCGCCACGCACCACCCACGAAGCCACCTGACGTCGCTCTGAAGTTGCCACAAGAAGTACGCCTCATCCTTCACCCACCGCCGTGAATAGCGGTGAAGTCGATCGCCCCTCCGCGTCAGGAATTGGGTGTGAACGCAACACCATTGAGCTCAAAAATCAAGCAGAACACACCATGGGATTTGATCAAAACCGTATCAAATTATAGATCTCACTTCGCTCTATATTTTTCTTTCAATAATTTTTGAATTTTATTGACTAGATTGTGAACTATAGGAGGAAGAAGTTGCGAAAATTCCTGCTTTTGATTTGTTTGGTGGTGATTATTGAATTGTGAGGCTAGGTTAGGGTTTTAGGGACTGGGGGCTTTATATGTACTATATATTTATTAATATTTAATTCCAAAATTACTTCGTTAATGCTTCTAACTCCAAACAAACTCTAATGACTGTCGTTCCAAACCAAATACCCTCATTCCGAACATATTGGGATATGTTTCGTAAGCCAATTCAATTGCGTCGATCAGTTTTCTTCGAAATTAAATTATATATCAATATATATTAAATTTAAACATACATTTTAATTTACCGGGGCCACATACTGACTCCAAAAATTACAAAATAATAAATCTATCTATCTTTTGACAATACGGTCCTAACAAAATTAATTTTGGTGAATTTGGAGATCGTTTGAAAAATGGCCATTTTCAAGTCGATTAAATTTAAACTGAATATACAAAACACATTTAAATTTACTGCGCTCACATATTAATTCTAAATATTATGAAATTTTGAACCTGACAATAATTTGACATTCTGGATCCAACAAAAGTGGTTTCGTTGAAAACGGAGGTCATTTGAAAAACGGCTATTTTTAAGGCTATATATTATTTAAAAATATATCTAAATTCCATGACGACTATTCTAAATTTTAAACTGGACATAACTTTCAATTTATAATATGAAATCTGAATTTTTCACATTCATTAGAAAGATAGTATCAAACAGATTCTAACATTTCTGGTTTTACTGAAATCTGATTTATTTTGAATTATGTACATTCAATTGAAATTAAAAATCGAATTTTCAAACTACCACGCCATTTCAAACTCCTTTTATAATTATTATTTTTTATACATTCTAACTTCGATTGGAATAAAATGTTAGTCATTATTATTTAAAATAAATATTTTTAAATATTCAAAATCCATTAAAATAGCTAAAATAAAAAATTTAAATTGGTTAAGAAATTCCAGGTTATTGCAATCTCCCCCACTTAAAATGTTTTTGTCCTCGAAAAGGAATGAAGCTGAAAGTTGTTTAACTAACCAACTCAACTTTCATTCTGGCTTGAGTTCTTCAACTTTTCAGTTTCTAAGAATTTTCTAATTTCTCAAAATTTTGGTTAACATCCTAAATTTTCAAAAAAATTCGCCATAACCTCCTTTGTACAGGCTGATCGCTAAAACCGCAACTTGCCTCAAAGGGTCCTCAATCAATCAAAAAGAAAAAGCCAAGCGCCTTGCCAATCGGCTCATAAAATCATCAAACTCCAATAAATACAGTAAATATGTACCTATTTGTCAGGCATACAATTTTATTCCTCTTCTTAGCTTCCTTGCTATGACCTGTTCATTATATTCACATGTACATATATGCAATTCCAATCAATTTTCAATTCAGTTCTATATTTGACTCGATTTGGCTTAATTTTACCTTTCAATCTCTTATTTGTTTTATTGTTAAAATATTTTTATTAATTAAACTAATAATCAGACATCACAACCAGCAATCAATTAGTTGATTAGCTTTTCAAATATATAACTTTATATATTTAAAAATCATATTTCCAGTGTCAAATCACAAACAATAAATCCTAACTATATTCGGTTCTCACACCAGTCAATTAGAAATATATAAATTTCCCACTTTCGAAACTTGAACATAAATACTGATGATGTCATGAAAATCATCAAAATCATCTCCGGGCGACTAGAGTGTGACTCTATATCTACCCAGTATACTTGAGGTTTCGTATACACGTGGATCAGACGTATGTTCAAAATCTCCTTATACCCGTTAGTCCAAAATCAATTTAATTAAATTTCAAAATACTCAAATACGTATAATACATATAATTTTCAAAATTAAATTTGTTTTCATTTTTACTTAAATAATACTCTTCGGACTCATTCTAGGGTATTACTAACCCTATCTCTAATGAGTCATTCCTATAGGACATTACTAATCCTATCTATGATGAATTCTTTCGTTTGGTTCTAATGTGCCTTGTTCTCTAGCTTCGTAAACCAAAGCTCCAATACCAACTGAAACGAACCAAACTTCCCCTTAAGGGAAAGCCCAGATTGCTTTGAGAACACGACAGATCGGAACACAAACAACAGAAAATTTCATTGCTATTACAATAATTTACAACAGAGTATAAGAATATATCAGAGTATGAATAATATACAGTAGAAAAATATCAGAGATTAAAATACATGGCAACCGAAATAAAATGTATAAATACAATGTACAACAGAAAATACATCAACTAGCACAATTGAAAGAAATACACAGATACAAAGCTTTCCGAATATAGCTCAATCTGTAAATCCAGGATCCTAGGAAAAGAAATATCTGTGAAACCAAAACTACTAGCTGCCCGTGTGGAAAATATGGCCACCCAAAGTTTAGGTGGAAGCAATAAAGTCCGAGTCAGTCATGGGACAGGTGTGAGAACTAAAACAGTTATTAAATCTTAACTTTAAAAGTTGGGAAATCATGGGACCATGCCGTATAACACGGAACGGGTTTACTCCATATGAATGTCAGTTTAAAATAAAACAACACAATGCCTTTTTTGGAAAATGAAGCTATTATAAGACTTAGGTCCCATCACACAATGCAACACAAGTCGAAGGATAGAGTTTTCCATTATAATAGCCAAACATGCTTGATACATTTAAAACAAATCATTTTGATATTACTATAAGTGCATAGTGTCAAAATCAACTTCAAATATAAATGTATCAATCATAGACGACATAGGTACCATATATTATGTTGCCATACTAGTTTTACAACTAAAACCGAATGATGTTGTATTGAAAATTGGATTTCCATCATGAACTAAGGAAAGGGATCTTCCCTATCCGAATTCGAGACACTCTAGCCTATCCCTCAGGATTCAGTCGCAACTGCATCTGGAGCGGTACGGTCGGTTCATAGTTACTTTAGTGGATTAGTAATTCCTAACCAATACGTTTCCCTGCCCTATATGGCATATAATCTGGTCAGTATGTCGACCATCAAATCCGAGGTACCTCGCTTTCCATCATCCACATAAGTAAAATGTCTGGGCTCCATACCATGACACCACTCTTAGCTAGAAAGAAACATATGTCCTCCCCACGGTCCTTCATCCCGTTTCTGGTTCATACCGGGGTGTGAAGCTCACGAATTAACGCTATACACAAAGCTATGCTAATTAATTTTGTGCTTTGATCATCATCCACAAGACTCTGCTATTCAACAAAAGCCTTGATCATTTGTATCTTAACATGTCACACTGTCAACCCATACCATACCATTTATTTCTGCCAATATATAAACGCTAAGCTCGTACGTCTCAAAGAAGGGTGTTAAGCAAGAGAATAAATTCTCCGCCACCAAATAGATAATATAGCACACAATACAATGTCAGACATAATCCATTTGCAAGCCCGTTCTATGTCTAAACAAAACCGAAGGCACCTTATTCCGCATCCCATATATCCAATACAAGAGAGAGGTCCTCGCATATCCGGTCGATCTCCAAGTACATTTGGACGATCACCACTTATTACCTTGTCTCAGGGAATCAGCCCAATCAAGACATCAATAATCATCCATTCGATGTGAAGATCTCCGGTCTTCAACCACCACCTTCAATGTCGACATTTAATCGTCATATCAGTTATTCAGAATGGGATAAACCCGGTCTTTCCCGAATAACTTGCGTATTTTATAATCAATAATCAAGTGCTATAAAAACACATCATACGCCTCATTCCAATTCAAAATATTCTTTTATTCAAATATTCACATCTTTAAGGAAAGGTTCGCATTAATTTTATCAAAGATAAATCCTGTTAAATTTATTCTTTAATCTTCCTTTGGACATCCATTTCAAAAGATTTTATTTTATTTACCCACAATTCTAAACTAAATTATGGTTTATAAACCTAGTCGGGATTATCGAGCCTTACCGAAGTCATCATTTATTTATTAATCCTAACCCCAACCTATTCATCTCATGGAACAAAACTGGTAGTACTCCATATCTAACACCCATGGTGTTATCGGTAATTTTAATTACCTTTTCACGTTCAAATCTAATTAAAGATTCAACTGTCGTCTGGAGTAAAACTGGTGGTACTCCATTCTCGATCATTTCTTTTGTTTGATAAATTTATTTATCTCATTGACTTCCAATCTAATTAAAGATTCATTAGAACTCCATTTCAGATTTAATCTCCAAAAATAATCACCTAATGGTTATTCAACTTTTGGAAAATTAATCCTGTCATTAACTGGGATAAAGAACCAATGTCATTTAAAACACAATTCATGACAAACCCAGATCATCTTCCATCAAAATGGAATCTTCACGGAAATCATAACAGTATATAATCGATATAAATTTCCATATCAAATCAATACTATAAATGGAATAACGGCAAAGCCTTTTTAAATACCATATATAGTAACGATCTTCTTTTATAGAAGCTCAACTCGATTATTACCAAATCGAATTCCATTCAATTCCAATTTAATAGATAAAATTGGAAAACCTTACCTTGGAAAATTCCATTAATCTTAATTAAAAGATTTATAAGTTCCAAATCTTAACTTCACTATTAATCGAGTTAAAGAACTCATGTTATTTAAAACATCATTCACAATAAACCTGAAATCCGATTTGATATTAAATACAAGGCTCTGAATAGAATAATATAGGCTTATATTCAATATCAAATTCTGAAACCACCAAATATCGCATTGGAAATAACAATATATATATCTTCCAAATTCCTCAAAATATCTGTATAATCACGGAATTCAATATCGATATATTCCAAAGATTATTTCCATTCAAATCCATTCCAAATTATTCATTGGAAAATTCTGGTTATTTTAAAACCCTTTTTTCAGTCCAATTCAATATTCTAGTTATTAACAAGATCATTTAGATAAAAATATATTTTTATGTTTTCAAAACTGTAATTTTGCATCCGAACTCCTTCCAAATCATTTATTATGATTTTACACAACTTTTCCATATTTTTAATAATTTAATTAAGGCCTTTACAGTCGGTTTCCAATAACGGCCATTGAACTGCATCCATAACGACCTTTTCTGAAATTTATTAGGACATAATTTGAAATCCAACCATTCAAATTTAGATCTCTTATATTCGTTGGAAAGATCTTTTCGATACGAACCCAACGGTTCCCATTTTAGGAGAATTCGATGGTCGGATTTCCTGCTACATCAATTTGAAGTCAATGATCGAAATTCGCAAACAGTCGTTGCGCGGCGCGTTCTATTCAGGCCATTAGATATATACGTATATAATATATATCATCAATCTCTATTTAAAACGTATTTTATAAATCGTTTATAAGTTCATTTTAAAATGATTTCAACTTTATTTTCAACTTTAAATCAAAATTGAATATTCTATATCATTATAATATTA
This sequence comes from Allium sativum, assembly GCA_030737875.1. NCBI lineage: Eukaryota > Viridiplantae > Streptophyta > Magnoliopsida > Asparagales > Amaryllidaceae > Allium > Allium sativum. The sequence continues at coordinate 653,296,244 of CM060919.1, read as the reverse complement.
AAATGATAATATTTTCAAAATATAAGATTTTGAAATCAATTCTTTTCTGTATTCGTTATAAAAAGAATAAAATCGACAGGAAAATCCGTCTGAGTTAAAATGGCGAATATATACTTACTCGGCTTCATATATTTTTATATATTTTCGTGTCCATCCAAAATCGGACATCAAAATCATATTTTGATTATTCACTGAATATTATTTTAAAATATACATTATTTTAAAATATTCTTGGTTTTAAAATATTCGTTATTTATGAATCGGAATGCAACTCAATCAATTACCATATAATTTCACTTATATGGATTTCATACATCACATGTATTCAACAATTCTAATTCGGGTTGAATCAATTTTCTAATTAACTAATTTTATTTTTTAAATTATAAATGGATACTTATAATTTTAATTTCAACTAGCACTTTAATGTTAACATTACTTTAATTTGTTAGTCACCATAATCACCACACAAATCATCAAATCATTCATATAAATAAATACTCAACTACCCAATGCCATTTATGATGCCATAAGTGCCCATTCGCGGAGTATGAAATCCGAGTGTCGGTAATATCCCTACATCGCTTCCAATTTATGTGATTTGTGTGAAACCTTGTGTTGAACTCCATACAACAGATAAAAATCAATACTGGCAATTTCTATACATTTACAGTTATAAAATACATTAAATGACTATACAAAATTTTAGTGAGAGAATTCTCACTTTGGTTTCCACTTCGTCAGTCTTTAAATGATGATTTTATTCTGTTTGAATTCAAATTCGCCTTAAATTCTATTTTTCTCCAAATTTGTTCCAGTCAGTTCCATTGTGAAGTGTTCGCTGAGACGATTCCAACGAACTTCGTTTCGCATAATTCGGTCTCTGTTTGAAAAAGGTATGGACTTCTAAAAATTATTTACAATTTAAATAATTAAAATAATAATTAAACTTTAATAACTTCATTAATTACAATCAAAACCGTGGCCTTCATCTTTAACAATTTCCTGGAACAAAACGATCGCCAAAACCCATCTTTCCCCTAAGCCTAGCTCGCCACGCCCCACACATGAAGCCACCTAACGTCGATCTGAAGTTGCCATAAGAAGCACTGCTCAGCCCTCACCCACCACCGTGAATAGTGGTGAAGTCGATCGCCCCTCCGCGTCAGGCATTGGGTGCGAACGCAGCACCATTGAGCCCAAAAATCGAGCAGAACACGCTATGAGATTTGATCAAAACCGTATCAAATTACAGATCTCACATCACTCTATATTTTTCATTTAATAATTTTTGAATTTCATTGATTCGATCATGAATTATAGGAAGAAGAAGTTGCGAAAATTCCTGCTCTTGATTTGTTCGGTGGCGGCTGTTGAATTGTGAGGCTAGGTTAGGGTTTTAGGGACCAAGGGCTTTATATAAAATATATATTAATATTTTATTCCAATATTGCTTTGTTAATGCTTCTAACTCCAAATGAACTCCAAAGACTGTCACCTGCAATCAAATTCCCCCATTCTGGACATAATGGAATATGTTTCTTAAGCCAATTCGACTATTTCGATCAGTTTTCGTCAAAATTAAAATATAAATCAATATATATTGAATTTAAACGTACATTTTAACATACCGAGGCCACATACTGACTCCAAAAATAAAAAAAAATCTAGCTATCTTTTGACGATATGGTCCTAACAAAACTAATTTCGTCGAATTTTGGAGACCGCTTAAAAAATGGCTATTTTTCAAGTCGATTAAATTTAAACTGAATATACAAAACAAATTTTAATTTATTGCGCTCACATATTAATTCTAAAAATTATGAAATTCTGAACCTGACAGTCATTTGACATGCCGGATCCAACAAAAGTGGTTTTGTCGAAAACGGAGGTCGTTTGCAAAATGGCTATTTTTAAGGCTATATATTATTTAAAGATTTATATAAATTTCATAGTGACTATTCCAAATTTTAAACTAGACATAACTTTCAATTTATGTTATGAAATCCGAATTTTTCACATTCACTAGAAAGATATTTTTAAAAAGATTATAACGTTATTGGTTTTACTTAAATCCGATTTATTTTGAATTCTGTACATTCAATTGAAATTAAAAATAGAAATTTCAAACTGCTATGCCATTTCAAACTCCTTTTATAATTAAAATAAATTTATATGTTCTAATTTCGATTTAAATAAAGTTTTAGTCATTGTTTTTTGAAATAAATCATTTTAAATAATCAAAATCCATTAAAATAGTTAAAATAAACATTTTAAATTGGTTTAGAAATTTTGGGTTGTTACAGTCGTAGCCTCAGGCCTCACAACCGGGAAATGACAAAAATCGGGCAGGTATTATGGCTAGTTGAGTCGCACTCAAGCTGGGCGTATTATCACCAATCTAGAGAAATTCCTTATTTGTTCTTCTTTCAATTCTGTATCTCCACGGGTGGATGGTGGGCCCTTAAAACCGTCGGGTGATAATACATTCGCTACACTCAAGCTAAATTAATGGGCGGTCAATTGTGGTCGGGTTGCAAAATGTTCTTGTTGAACCCTTATGTATACACTTTAGAGTACACTAATCGGGAGGTAGTCCCATACCTTGTCATAGTTGGAATCCATTCTTCAATAATAGCCCCGTGTTTTTTGATTCTAGACTATGTATGTAGAGCGTGAGATGCAAGTGTTCTACTATTTGGATATTTACCTGATAGACACTATTATAATATCATCAGATTTTCATATCAAAAATGGTTTGGATTATAGTAAGGTCAAAAACTGTCCATGTTTTTATCTGTTGACGTTATGGCAGTCGCGTCATCTTCTCTTTCCTCGTCTTCCACCTCTTTCACCTTTGACCATGCTTTTCCTCTTCTTCCATTGCGCTCTGCTACTCTAATTCCTCCTGATCCTCCTCCCTCTCATGTCAATCCTTCTTTTGAAAATCCTTCCTTGGCAAATCTTGGATCTAAACCTTCTCATTCAAATCTTGATCCTAGATCTGATTTCTCGTTTAAAGCCTCATTTCCTTCCTTTACAAAAGTTGACTATGCTTCGCTATTCATTTCTTTGCCTAGGAATGCTGGAGTTTTTGTACCCCAAAAATTTGATGTTCCTCGAGATGGTCTACCGAAAAAGATACCAGAAGTTGTCAAAAATGAAGGACTAAAATTTTGGAGCAACTTCTTGGTAGGGTTTTTCTAGATGGCACTTTATCCTACCCAACGGTGGTAAATTTTCTTCTCAAACATTGGAAATTAGAGTGTCAAGTAAATATTAGATCAGATGGTATTCACTTTTACTCTTATTTTACTAGTGATATTGATAGAAACAAAGTTCTTAAATCAGATCCTATTTTCATTAGATGTCGAATGTTCATCTTAACTAAATGGGATCCATCGATTGGTAATATGCAATCGCAGATCAAGAAAGTTCCAATCAGGGTTCATTTCTATAGGATTCCTACAATTTTGTGGATGCTTTTAGGTATAAATTGGCTTGTGTGCAATGTTGGGCGACTAATTTGTTTGGATAGTAATACTGAAAGATTACAGAGATTTAGATATGCTAAAGCTTCGATTGAAATCTCTGCTGAATTTGAGCTTCCTATGCTGATAGTTCTTGATGAGTTAGGATCAAGTTGCCCTCCTGTTAGGGTTACATACGACTGGAAACCTCGGATTTGCACTTCTTGTAAAGTATTTGGGCATGACACAATTATTGTGATTTTAATTCAAATGCTAATATGGATAGTGTGGAAAATGTTGATTTTAGTTCCGAGAAAAATCCAGTTAAACCAATTTTTTCTTTTGGTCCTCGTATCAATAATAATGTTACACAGTATAATAATAACAAATGGAATACTGTTAAAAATAAGAAATTTTGAAGAGGGAAAAATGAGGTTGGTAGTAATCATAATGTTGAGGCTCAATCTGAAATGGTGAATGTAAATAAGTATAGTTTTAATTTTTAAACTCTGAGGCAGCTAAAGATTGTTTAGGAGATAAGAATGGGTTAAGTGTTGAAACTCATTTTGATATAATGGATGGTAATAATGTAGAGGTTAATTTTGGGAATGTTAATGGCAAAATTGGCCATGGTGATGATGGTCCTCATAAGTGTAAGTCAATCATTGTTGATTATGAGGAAGATATTCTTGTAGGAAATTTATTTGATGAAGCAAATGATCTTATGGATGCTACTCTTAAGGATTCAGGAACTAATAGTTGTTTTGGTACAAGCAGTATGGATTCTTATAACAGTTTTTTTAATTATGGTTACTCTATTAGTTTGAGCTCATTCGGTTTTTCTTCTAAATTGGGTACTTCAATCAATTCTATTTCTAGCAATTTTGATTCTTCAATCAGTTTGGATACTTCAAACAGTATTGGTAGTTCTGGTTGTTCTTCAGGTTCATATAGCAAAATTGTTTCGCAGGTCCATTCATCTTCTTTTAGTAAATATACTCCTGTATCAGTCAGGCCTTCCTTGAATGTATCATCTTCTTTGTCTGGTGGAGTTATGGCTGCATCTAATCATTCTAAACCTGAGAGGTTAAAATGAATGTTTTGGGCTGATTGTGAGGATGATGGTTCAAGAGTTACTGCTTCAGAATTCCTTTCCTTACTCACACTTAACCCTACCATGCCACATTATTTTACCTCCTCCTCCTAATTCTTCTAACAATGTAACTGCAGTTAGAGATGTTCATGGTGTAAATTCTACGCCACCGAATTCTGGCCCTTCTAAAGTGGCTTTGAAAAATGCTAAGAGGGGGGCTAGGAAGAAGAAAGCATCTGAAAGTAATGATGAACTAGATGATATAGATGATAATGGGCTTGAGGATATTTTGCCATCAAACTATCTTAAGAAATCTGCAACTCGGCACACTAGAAGCAATCCAGTATAGTGGTCTGATTTCTGTTGTTGGTTGCTTTGGTATTGATAGTATATAATATGGGTGATGTATAGTATAGTTATTGATTATGATATTTTGGTGTGTGTTGCAGTGAGATTCTAGTTGTTGCGGAAATCTTCTAAAAGGATTCAGATTATTGGGATTCTGTCACTTGGTTGCAGTGTGATCTATGCACTGGGAGAAGCTATTCATGAGAAAACTTGTTATATGACTTCAGTTTTGAGTTTTTTCTGAGCCTCATTTTCATTTAGTCATTGTTTTTTTTCGCAACTCTGTATAGTCGTTTTATTAGCGGTGTACATTTGTATAGTGATCTTGTATGTACTTTGTAATACTTCTTAGTGTTAATAATACTTCTACTTGCCTTTCAAAAAATCATCCATGTGTATGTGTGTGCTTGTCTTACTATTATCCTTTTCTTTCAAAAAGGGTTTTCCAAAGTTAAGTAATATGGATGTTATTCAAACTTAGTGAGTTTTTCTCACATTTGTTCTCCGGACTGATCCGTGGCGTTTGTAATGCTCGGGTCAGACCGAGTTTTTCAGGTTCAGTTAACGGATGCTGTGAAATCCAAGTCGAGCTGGAGGAGTTCAGACGTATGATATATATATAGTATTATTCCATTATGTGTTGTATTTGAGGACATGTTGCTACAACTGTCCAGATTGTCTTGGCTACTGTACTCAGATGATTGTAAGTACTATTTCAAGTTTTCAATAAAGTTATTTTTGTATTATATTTTATTCCGCTGCGTTGTGAGACTCTGTGTTATGTTGGATTCTTCTTCTTATTCTTCTAATCTAATTTTGCTATATTATCTCTCTCACCCTCTAACTTCTTTCTCTTAACATTTTGCTTTTCTATATAACTTGGGTTGACTGTGGTTGTTAAATGTCGGCTCAAATTGTGCGAAAAAGTGGGACGTTACAACTTGGTAACAGAGTTATTGGTTTAGTAATAACCTTGGCTCTGTGGCATAACCCAGTAGAGATAGGGTTAGTAACACCCTAAATTAAGGTTGAGTATATATGTACGAGAGAGCGTATTTGTAGATTTTATATAAAAATGTTTTAAATTGTATTGATTAATCGGTTCAAGTGTTGGAAAACCATATTGAACTGGCAATTGATACATTATTTTTTTATAAAGAGGGTAAATGAAATAATTTTACCCAAATTATATTTTTATACAGAAAAAGGAAATAATTTTCTTAAATTATAGTAATAATTGGTTGTTTGGTTGTTTTCATTAATTTGTTTGAAATTTAAATTAAGTTAAGTAATTAAAATATGACTTAACGTAGTTAAGTCGAGTTAATTTAGAAATAGGGTATAGAGTTGGAATTTGGAAATTGAATTAATAATAATTAAGTGGAAGTAAATCATTAAACAATTAAATAGAATCGTTTATAAAGCAAATTGTGCTAACCTTATATTTGTTACCTGTATTATAAATTGAGTTAAGTGCAGATTCCAAAAGGATGCGGAAGTTGACCTAGTTATAGATATGAGAATACAGATTAGAAGACAAAGAGTTGTTAATTGATTTACTTTGAAATTGGAATTGGGTTGCCCGACAAATAGGTAAACTTTAATATTATTGGTTGGTGATTGATTTTATACCTCTGAGTTGGGTAGCCATTTTTCTTTTGGTTTTCATTTGGAGAAGTTGAATCCCAGAGTGGCATTTGTAGTTGTTCTGAACGAGCCATGCAAAGGAGGTGCTGGATAATTTTTTTTAAAATTATAAGACTTAGAACGTTTTTGATGATAATTCTATAATAATTATTTTGAAATTAATCAGGTTGAAGCATTCTTCTTACCTTGTAATTTCGGGGACGAAATTCTTTTAAGGGGGAAAGGATGTAACGTCCTAGATTTCTCAAACGTTAATTACGAATATTTAATTTTGTTTTAAATATTGATTTAATGGATTTTTATATTGAATTTATTAAATAAAATGAAGTTGGAATATATATAAATTTATAATATAATTAAAACGAGCTCGAAACAACGCAGTAGTTCGTAATATTGAGTTTTGAACTTTAATTTAGTATACAGAATCTGATATAAGTTGTAATTCTGTGAAACAAGAACCGTCTGAATCTACTTGATTATAATTTTCAAATGAAAGAGAAAATTTGAGATTTCATATTATAGATTGTAAGTTATTATCCAATTAAAATTTTCAAATAGTCGTTATGGAATCGTTAATAAATTATAACGATTTAATTAATAAATATAATGAAATTTCTATATATATGGATATCGTTTTAACCCAAATTTCTGAATATGGAGTTTAAATCTATATTATTTGAAATTGAAGCCGTTCGTTGTGATAAATTTGACGATATTAATTTATTATCATAAAATAGAATTGTTTTGGATTAAAATATTATTTTATCGATATTATCAGGCCTCAAAAATGATTATTTTTCAAACGAACTCTGTTTTCAGCGAAACAAATTTTATTGGAATACATATAGCTAATTATTTGCAGATTTCCAATTTGGAGCCAAACAGAGTTGTTTTATCGGCAGATGCAATTTTAACATGAACCGATAAATAGATTCGAAACAAAATACGTTGTTTTGCAAATGGTGTCCGTTTTCAACGAAATCAATTTCATTAGGACCGGAACGTCAGAAGGTAGTGGTGTATTTATTTCTGTTGCATTTGGTTTGGTGTTTGGCGGTGCGTATATTTTAAGGTAGTGTTAAACATCGGTACCGTGTAAACTATATTATATATAAGTTAAACCCATTTCTTTGCCTACCCTAAATTACATCGTTTGTCCCCAGTTGTTATGGCAACTTATATTTCTTTCACTTCAGCAATCCCTTTCTTTCATTCTAATGGAAATGAAAACGAAAACACAAGCACTACCGACCTAAGCACTGATCGAAAAAACAGGCTTGTGGCTACATCGTACGTGTATGATTTTATACTGATCTTATCCTCACCTTCTCCCCTATAAATACATGGCTTCTCTTTACTTCTCCGACTACTGAAAATGGTTCTCTTCAGCTTTCTTTCCAAACATAAGCCTTCCTAAAACCGAAAACTCCATACTCACAAAAATCAAAACTCCTCTTCACGTTATAGAAATCAAAATTTATCATTCTTGTGCCTATTGGGTGGCTCGTTCATTCGCGTTCAGGGAGGGAGCTAAACGAGGTCAAGTTGGAGATGTAGACGTGGAAGGAGTCAGTGGCGACAATTGCAGGAGTTGCAGTCAGTGGTTGTGATCGGGAAGAGTGCGTGTTGGTGATGGAAAGCTTCATGGTGTGAGTACCATATGTATGAACAAATATGGGCACGTTGGGGATTTTCATGCATGAAGTTGGTGGAAGTAGCATGTAGTGGGGTGATAAACGCAAGTGGGAAGAAAATAAGTTGTGTGGCATGTTGAAATTGTTTGGTTTCATGGTGTACTAGAGGGTAGCGTTGGCAGTCAGCGGCATCCGCTGTGTTGGGAGGGAAGTGCAGGCGATGCTCCAATTGCTGGAGCTTTGAACGCGGTGTACTAGTGATGGTCCGAGCACGGTGACGTCAGAGCTTAGTATGGTCGAAGGCGAGGTTAGTGTCAGTGCGACAACGGGGCTAAGCAGCTCGTGTGGAGGAGTTGCCTTAGAAACAACAAAGGTGAGGAGGTGTTTGCGTGAGCAAACAATAGTTCGACGGGAGAGAAGGGCACGTCAACTATGGGGAAAAGGGTGGGCATATTTTCCTCGAACAGTGGGAAGTATGGACGAGAAGACAGTAGCATGGGATGAATATGCGACAGCTGCATGCGAGAGTAAGGAAGAAAGAAGAGGTCACGGTGGAAACTGGAAAGCTTCCAAACTGGTATTGAGAATGAAGAAAGAAGAAGTACATGTAAGGGAGATGAACATTAGTCTGGGGAAGATAAAGCATGTAGGTAGAGATGGTATTCGAATTATATACAGGTAGAAGAGATAATTAAGATGGCCTTATTATGTTATCATTTTCCCAATCACTTAACATTATATAACGTAGACTACAGTTGCCTAACCGTGCCTATATGCGCCAAATCAATATTTTAACATGCCTACCTAATACTTGATTAAATGGGCCTAACTATTTTAAATAAACGATAATTTAGTTTGGGTAGTGTGTTGGGCTATTTGAAGAGAATCGTGGGGAAAGGGTTAAGTTGGCACATTTTTTTAATCTGTGAAGTAATAGACAACTTTTGGGAAAGAAAACTTAGTCGGTCTTTTTAGTTTTATCCAATAATAATTAGTTTATTAAATATGTACTTATGGAATTTAAATTAGTTAAATCAGATGTGTAACTTATATTATTTATAATTCGTTCATGCATTAACAGAAGTGGATTAAACCAGAGACGTTGAGTTTGTACTGCAGAACTCTACATTTTGGAACTAGTTTAGACGGAGATGGAAGCAGCTGAGATTTTTAATTAAATTAAACGCAAGTTTAATTTAATTAAAATGAACCGTTTTAACGTCGAATAGACCCAAATTGAGTTCAACTCACACAGTTTATCCCGTTTATATTTATATAAGCTAGGTTTTTATTTTGTGTGCAATGTTTGTTAATAATTAATGGTTTGATGACTGTTTTGCATGGATGCTGAATATATTTAAGATTCATTGATTTAAATTAAAAGTTTGTTTAATTTAGTCGAATTAAATCGTTATTTCAATGATTATATTCCAAACGAGGTAACTTACCTTGTTGGTTACGTTTATGATAATATAAATGTATTTAATAGATAATTGGATGCTTGAATGGACATTATTAAGTGGTTTTTCTGTTATTAGTTAACTGTTATATCCAGTTATTGTAATAAATATATTGTTGTATTAAAATTGAGGTAGCCCAATGTGATGCAGAGAAGGACAGGTTAGAGGAATCCAACCGGATTCCTCACTATTATTGATAATGTTTATCAAGATGAGTATATATTATTATTAAATGTGGAATTAACTGATATTTCACGATTTGGAACTTTAGTAGACATTTTCCTCATTAGTACCATCGATAAAAATAAATATTTTTGATATCGATATTAAATCATTTCAGAATGTTTTTCAAAATTATGTTCATACACAATTTTGAAATATGATTTTGTTGAAACGCCGAAGTTAATTACGTTTAAAATCATTTAAAATTATAAGTAATCAATGACCTGAATATGATTTATTTAAATTAATCATATTAGTTAATTTAAAAAGACTAATGGAAATTGGTTAACAAATTTACCATACTTTGAGTTGACAAAGTCAACTGTTTAACTAGAAACGATTATTTATTGAATCGTTAATTATATTAAAGTCGACTATTATTCTTGATGTTCTTTAAAAGAAAGATTTACTATTTTAATAATAGTAAATGATGGAGTAAACCAAAATTGATTTCTAATAAATGTTGGGATTTGATTATTACTCGATTTACAATAATCAAAGTGAAAATCTTGGAATTTGATCACTTAAGGGAAGTTTATGAAGTCATGAGATCTTACGCGTGTTAAATGGAACGTTAAGTGAAGTTTTCGTAATATAAATTAAAAGTGTAAGATGAATTCTTAGTAAGAATTCTATTAATCGATCTTGTATAAAATCCAAACTAGGCAAATATAAAGCCAAGTTTTAAATGAATAAATATTGTAAATGACTTGAAGAGGTCAAATGAGTGTAAAATGGATCTGAAATCTAGGAAAGTCTAAATGAAGTAATTTAATGAGCGTTAAGGCTTTTATAGATCGTGTTTTAAATTGAATAATGAATGAAATGTTTTCCAAATGCCGAAAGATTCCAAAAATTTAGAAGTTTAATTAATCGATGGTTAATTAAAGTTGCCAAATGATGTTGAGTATGGAATCAGTGAATTCAATTCTTTTTATGGATGAATGGTTGTTTTATTTAGATAGTTAAATAACCGGCTACCAAAATCTAGGCCAAAGCGATGTTGGTACGGAAAGTTCGGGATCGAATTTATATTCGAAAACCATTCCGACCAACAAATACAAAACGTGGAAGATGCTGGTCAAGGTGGCGCAATTGAAGACCATAAATCTTGAGCGGAAGAATTACTTGTCGCATATTCTCTGGAGTGAAACCAGAGGTATTCTAACGTGATTCGGTCATAAGTGAGATTTTGCGGATTAGCAAGGACTACTCGCTGCTGATCCTTTGGATGTGGTAGGAGAGTGCCTTCGGTTTGTCCAGTCCTAGGACAACTTGTATGGACGAATGTCTAACAGAGTAGGCCTAACAAATCATGTACGATTGATCTCTTAAAAGTATTACGTCTGGTGGCGGAGGAATCATTTCTCTTAGATTTTTGTACCCGTAATATTTTTAGGAAATCATTTAGTGATTTGGCAGGTATGACGATGTGGCATTCAAAGTGAATGATGGACATGTGTTTGGAAACTAAACGTTGCCTCAGGCCTCACAACCGTGAAGTGACAAAAATAGGGCAGGTAACATGGTCGCTTGGGTCGTACCCAAGCAGGGTGTGTCATCACCAATTTAGAGAAATACCTTATTTGTTCTTCTTTTGATTATGTATCTCCGTGGATGGACGGTGGACCCTTAAAACCGTTGAGTGATAATACATTCACTACACTTAAGCCAAATGAGTGGGTGATCATGTGTGGCCGGGTTGCAAGATGTTCTTGTTGAACCCCTGTGTATCCCCTCTAGAGTACACTGATCGGGAGGTGGTCTTATACACTGTCATAGTTGGAATCCATTCTCCAATAAGAGCCCCACGGTTTTTGATTTTAGACTATGTATGTAGCGCGTGAGATGCAAGAGTTCTACTATTTGGTTATTTACTTGATAGACAATATTATAATATCACCGGATTTTCTTATCAAAAATGGTTTGGGTTATAGTAAGGTAAAAACTTCTTTCTCTTAACTTTCTACTTTTATGTATAACTTGGCTTGACTGTGGTAGTTAAATGTCGGCTTAAATTGTACAGAAAAGTAGGACGTTACATTTACGATTCTTGTTTTTGGGAAGAAAAAGCAAATTTTGAATTCCAAGTGAGCATCTCTTTCAAATATATAATGATAAGTTTCCTAAACCGTTTCTTCGATTTTGAATTCCAAATAATTCGAGCCCGTACTTTTGCAATTTAAGATATTGCCCAAAATTTCACAATCTAGAACAATTTGTGTGCCTTTTATGCTGCTCCAAATTTATTTTTATCTCCTTCATAAAAGCCACGATTAAGATTTGCGTAGAAAATTTTGACGATTTTCGGGTAACATACTTCATCATTATCCCAAGCGTCAATCAAGCTCTTAAGTATGATTGAAAAGAGAAGGGAGATCATAAGAAAGAAATCTCCAAAGATGGTGAAAGCTCCCATGTTGACTTTTACATTTGCTACGTAAGTCAACATAGGTGTTGATTGCTTCTCTATCATTTTTAAGATATCCTTTGATGGTTTCGGATAATCTCATTGTTTGAGGAGTGCTAGAGAAATCCATTAGAGATTTGTTTTTGAAGGGAATAGATATGAAGAGTGTTGTTTGAATTTTGAATGAGAGGTAGAGAGAATAAGATTGAATATATATAAATAGAGATTGAATGGGCACAACTTTTCTGAAATCAATGATACCTTTTCAGAACTTGGGAGTTGGTGAAAAGTTGGAGGGAAGTTTGAAAGTCTAAACTTTTGAAATTCAAATTTTGAATTTCATTTTCTGGTCTTTATGTCGACATGCCCTTCTATGTATGTCGACATAACATCTAGAATTTTCAAAGGACATATGGTTTTTGACTTTTGGTTTATATTATCGATTTATATTTCAGGTTTAGGTATTTCCTAAAATAATTTAATCCTAACAAACATCTACAATTTATTTTATTATAATATATATTAATTATTATTTTATTATTATTTCGATTTTCAAAATTCAAAATTCAAATTTAAATTTTAAATTTCAAGTTTGAATTTTAAAGTATAAATTTCAAATTCAAAACAAAGCAAACAAAACATCCATTCAACAGAAAAATTAAAAACTAATTAAGGCTTACTCGGTTTTTAGATCCATTTCTTCGATATTTTCTGAATTCTATATTGTTGTGAAACGCATATTTGAATTTCTGGTTTCTGGCTCTTAATCACTTGATGATGAATCTGAATCACCTAAAGTTGTTGCATATGCCCTCTTTCTTTTCTTTGATGAATTACTATTGTCCGTCTGTTGAATTGATTTATCTGGACACGGACACATTCTTTTTATATGGCCTGGTTTATTGTAGTTATAACATCGATCGCCATTTCTTCCTGAACTCCCTTGATTATTTCTTTGAAAGTAATTTCTACTTCTGTATCTCAGGAATTTTTTGAAATTTCTTGTCATTAAAGTTGTTTCTTCATCGTCTTCGCTACTTGAATCAGAACCGTTGTTGTTGCTTTAAATGCTATGGACTTCTTTCCAGATGGCTTATTTTCCTTTCTTTTCTCTAATTGGACTTCAAAAGACATCAAATTCCCGATTAACTCCTCAATACTTATTTCACTGACATTATGGGCTTCTTCAATCGCCAATGTTTTCTGATCTTATTCTAGAGAGTCAGTGAACTCAATATTTTTTCTGATTTGATCTTCTTCTGAATAAGTTGTTCCCAATTCTATTAATGAATGCACTATCTTATGGAATCTTCAATACATATCGAAGATAGATTCATTCTCATTCATTTCGAATAACTCAAACTGATTAACTAGCATTGATATCTTTGTCTATTTGACTCATTGGTTCCTTCATGAATAACTTGTAAAGTCCTCCATATTTCATAAGTAGATTTACAAACTAACACTCTATTAAATTCATTTCTATCTAATGAACATAATAACATATTCATGGCTTTAGAATTGCTTTGTGCAACAGCCTTTTGTTCATTAGTCCATTGTGCAAAGTTAGTTGTGGGTTCAACATACTCAGTCTGTGTAATATTCCACATGTCTAATCCTACTGATTGTAAATATATTTTCATTCTACATGCCCAATATGAGTAATTATTGCCATTAAACAGTGGTGGTATAACAGTGTACGGACCCTCTACAAAAGAACTATTATTACCAATGTTAGTTGCCATTTAATATTTTCAAAAATCAGATCATGAACTTTTTGAAAACCTATGCTATGATACCAATTGTTAGGGAATGCGGCATGCGGATCTTAAGGCAAGACTAACACTAGAGGGGGGGTGAATAATGTTTTCAAAGAATTTATGAAAATCTAAAACTTATATGATCTACTATATGAATTACACACAGCAGAGATGATCACAGACATAGAATCAAACACAAACATAGAAACAGATAAATTTAAAATGCAGAAAAGTAAAGAACACACCGGATTTATACTAGTTCGGATTACTCCAACGTCTAGTCCCACGCAACACTGAATTGCACAGATTTTTATTGATATCACTATACAAGTACAACCCCCTTGGTTTCACGGGTACAAGGTTAACACCGCTTCAAACACTCCTGATTTCACGACTACAAGATTACTACCGCTCCCTTTCTTTGATTTCAGGGCTACAAGGAACACGCCCTTTCCACAACATTTCCCAAATGATTACAACAGCCCTATAACTTTTTAATAGCACTTCAATTCAGAGAGTAATGAGTAAAGAGTGAGAAAAGAAGAATTTTCATATAATTAGAGTAGAAATTGGCAAAGTAGAAGTGTAGAAATCAATAAAATATAAAATATTAATGGTGGGATTAAGACGGGTGCAGATGAAGAAGAAGAATAATCAAAATAGTTGAAATCAACCCCTATTTATAAGATTTGAAAGGTTACAATGCTTCTGGAACGTTTACAAATAGTGAAAAGACACTTCCTTTGAAAATTGAATTTCTAACAGTTGTATGTCGACACAGACATATATGTATGTTGACATAAGCATGTACAAAATATTTTTCAACCTATTTTTCAAGTGTTTAATTGTATATATTATTCTGGAAATTCTTGAATTAAAATTTAGTGATATAAATGGATATTCTAAAGTATAAAATCATATGAAAACATAATTATATATTATGTAATATATTTATACATCTTTAAAGTCTAAAACTATATAACCAACTATAAAAGTATATAAGTATAAAATTATACAAATTTATATAAACTTAAATTTAAAACATATATTTGAAACCATAACTAAGATAGAAAAACGATTTGAAATTAAAATTTGAATTTTGAAATCAAAATTTTGAAAAACATATTTTGAATTTGAACTTGGAGTTTTATTCAGAGTCTTACATATAAACTAGACTCTATTACTATATTTTTCTTGAACTCTTGATAACTTAATTACTCATGAATCTTGAATCTCTTCTGAATTCTGAATCGCTATAACTATACATTGTTCAATATTTAAGTCCTATATCCAAATCCTGCATTTATGTGTATATATATATATTCTAGATAGAGATGTTAGTATATATTTTATAGTCAATGATAATTGAAATAAGGTTGATGTCATCAAAATTCCATTCTCCAACAGATTATACTATATATGTATATAATATAATAGTCGTTATTAACGCTAGTTGCCGTTTGAATTTAATGTTTCTAAATCATTGAAATGTCAATCTCTAAAGAAAGAAAGGCATATAAGTCAATTTCCCACATTTCACCAATCAAGTATAGACATGTATGTAAACATAAGTCTAAATGGGAACAAACAATAATAACGTAAAAAACTTTTATCCTAGACCTGTCTGATTGCTACAGCAACAAAAGATAACAATTGTGAAATGTATCCAAACATATATATATATATATATATAATTATTATTTTATGGTTCAAATCCACTTTTGAACACGTTTATTTGTAAAACATTAATATTTAAACATTGTATAAATAAATATGTTCAAATAATCTATTTATAAAATAGATATTTAAACCTATTTTGATTCATACGAATGTCCAAATCTTTAATGTTTGATAATAAACAGTACATGAGGACTACAACATATGAAATATGAACTTGACCATAAATAACAATTATACAACACAACTCTATCATCTTCTTCATTGCTTTAACAACCACAAACCACGTATTTACATAGATTGTACATTTCCACCAATAAATATAAAAGAGAAGAATTTGGGTTATTCTACTATATTTAATGTTTTTTGTAGAAATCCTAAATCCTCTTAGGCATACAGATCCAAATTAATACTACAAAATAAAATAATAGCAAACATGGGAAATTTCCACTCATAGTGATTTACTATATGGAATTGATACAAATCTGATGTTGTTTGCCTTTTAGATCTGAAAACCTCACATGAAAATGAACATAACTACGAACTCCAATTCTATATTAATTTATATGTAAGAATTAAACTATTAGAATTCTTATATATAAATCTAGAATTCCATATTCAAATCTATACTAAATCTAAAAGAAAAGAGATAATAAAGAATATAGATCGGAAGGTTTGTAGAAGAAAACCTAATATAATTCTTCAGGAATTCAATGGCAGAATGGAGGCTAAGGGATGGAGAAGATTAGATTTAGGGGAGGTGGAATGTAGTGCTATTTGAAGGTGTGTGTGGGTAAATAAAAGCCGTAGGATTAATGAGATTTAATCTCGACCGTTACTTATATAATAAACAATCCAAAATCTAGCTCAAGCCAATCTCACCACACCCTGGCCAAGCCAAGCCGTCGACCGCCTCCCCTGAAGGGCGGTCGGCCAACTGTCAACCTCTTGGTCTCTGAAATGGCTAGTGAACAAATGTTATGTTTAATTAGTTAAAACATTATTATTTATATTAATTCATTTCCTTTTATTAAATATTCTTGTCCCCTTCTGTGTGTATACACACATAGAGAGAGATTTGAATTAAATGGAATATTCTAATTAGCCATTAATAAGATGTTTATATTCAATATTTTTACTTATTTAATTCGATTTTCAAACATTATGCATATTTTATTTACGTACAACACAATTAAAGGTGAATTCTTCATGCAACTCCATTTTTGACCTATTACATATGAAAATGGATCAGAACCCCATCACAAATACAACTATGATAATTTCATGGCCAAATTCCTAATTTTACAAAATTCCATTTTTCAGCTTGACAATATTTAAATGTTTGATTTGACTTATTATTATTTATTAATAATCTTGTCTAATTAGTTTAATTTTACAGGGTGCTACACTCCCCCTTCCCCCTCTTAAAAATAGATTTCGTCCCAAAATCTGAATGAAGGGGGCGAAAACACAACTCACTCTAAATAGCTATGTTATACACCTATGTTATTAAAAAAACCATGAAACAATCATAAATCATGGTGATTATGTACTGCAGACTTGCTGAAGTGAGCTCATTCCTAGCGTGTATGTGTAATAAGTGATAAAGTATGTTGCAAACATCCTAATATGTATATATTTCTATATGAGTGCATTATGAAATTGTGTTGCAACCATTTCCTATCATCAATTCTAGCAACCACAATGCAACCATAAACGAAATATTTAAAGGACATAATTACTCTAGAAAAGCTCCAGATGAGTTTTCCTCATCGTTTCCTCAACCTCCTAAGTACTTCCTGTCGGATTATCCCCTATTTTACTCGGACGAGGCGAATTTTCTTATTGCAAAGTTTCCTAATTCTGTGCTCTACAATCCTTACGGTGGCATGGGGAACCTTATACTCCATCTCGAGCCTTCCTATGTCTTTAATCTCGTCAAACTCAAGTCTACCGGCGGAATTATGAAGGCATTTTCTCATATGAGAAACAAGGAAAATGTTATGGACTCCCAATAGGCATTGGGGCAGATCCACACGGTAAGCCATTTTCCCAATCCTTTCGACGATCTTAAAAGGCCCAATGAATCTGGATGTAACATCCCGTATTTTACGGTATAATAATTAATTAATTCAATTATATAAATAAGGATTAACAGATTGAAATGGTCGTTGAATTAAATAATAGTGAATATTTAATGAATATAAATAATAAAGTAATATATTTATTTCTGAAATAGTCGGCAATAGTGAATTAACGATATTGTGTGAACTGGACAATTAAAAATATATAATTCAGTTTAGAGTTGAATTATATTAACGAATATATTATATAAACGAAGTTTGAACGTATAATTATATTATAATTTTAATCGAGCTCGAAATGGCGCGGTAGTTCGTAATTTGGCGATTTGAACTTTAAACGAATATACAAAATCCGTTTTAAGTCGGATTTCTATGAAACAAGAAACGTTAGGAGGTGGTGAAGTATATTTTTCTAATGGAAGAGAAAAATCGGGATTTCGTTGTGTAGATTTTGATTTATATCCAAATAAATTTTTTAAAATAGTCGCTATGGAATTCCTTTATAATTTATAACGATTTATAAAAGGGTTTCTATTTTTAATTGAATATCGATTTGACCCGGATTTGAAATATCGAGTTATAACTCCATATATATTTATTTTGCAGCTGCATGATATTCTGTTTGAATATCTATGATTATATTTATTTATAAATATTTAATTTAATTATTTTTGAATATATTAACATTTAAAAGGGTTTATTTAGAGCTTTAAAAATAGTCAGTTTTCCAAACGAGCTTCGTTTTTGATGAAACTAATTTTGTTGGATCCGCAATATTAAATTATTGCTAGATTTCAATTTTCATGATTTTTGGAGTCAGTATGTGGTCATACGGGATTTTAATGTGAAAAATAATCAATAATTTGACTTTAAAAATACGCTGTGTGAGCAAACAGATTCGGAATTCGAAGAAACAAGTATCATTGGGTCCGTAATGTCAAAATGTTGGTGTACGTCCATTTTCGTGATTTTTGGATATCATGTGTGATCACAGGAATTTTTAAAAACGAACACAAATAGCGGTTGATTATAAATAAATATAAAATTCGAATATAAAATTCGAATATAAAAATATTAAAATCTTTCTATAAATAACCTACACTAATTCTAAACCTAATTTCATTTCACTTCTTCTGGTCAACAAAAATCCGCCGCTGGTTTCTTTCAGCAAAAACCAAATCGTGGAAATCAAAAATCCAAAAGAAATAGAAATAAATTCTTATAAATCAAAAGAGTTATATATTTTGGTTCCTGTTAATTCTCTCTTCATTTTGATATGGGTTTGGTGGCACTTGAACTCTATTTCAGTCGAGTCGATTCTTCACAGTAAACTAGGGTTGCCGATTTGCGGTAGAATGAGCCTCGATGTTGATTTTTGAGCTGATATTTGGATTGTTGAGCGGTTTTTAAGTATGTATGCAAAACTTTGGCATTTTTGGTGATAAATGTTGTCGCTAGAAAATTTGGAGTTCGATGGAACTGCTAAACGACGTGTTTCGCATGGATGGAGAGGAGGTGTTCCAATGGTGATCGAGTCAAGGAGAGTTTGGAAAGAAGAATGTGTAACGACCCGGAAAATCTGAACCAATTTAAAATTTTTAAATTGGCTAAAATAGTAGATTTTAAATATTTAAAATAAATATATTAAATAATAATAATGAAAATTGAGTTTGAATCGACATTTGAAAATAAATATAATTAATTCTATTTATAAACAAGGCCTGAAATGGCGTGGTAGTTTCAAAATTTGAATTCAAACTTTGACTGACTATACCGGGTGCAAAATAAAACGGATTTGAGCGAAACCAAAAATATTTAAATCTGTTAGTGAATACCTTTCTAATGAATCTGAAAAATCGAAGTTTCATAGCGGGAAGCAAAAGTTATGGCCAAATGAATTTTCAGAAAGGTCGCTATGGAATTTATATAGCCCGTGAAATTGGCCATTTTGCAAACGACCTCAGAATTCAACGAAACCACATTGTTGGATCCGGGATGTGAATTTATTGCTAGGTTTCAAATTTCATAATTTTTGAAGTTAGTATGTGAGCGTGGCAGAGGAAAACGTGTTTTGGTCAATTATAGTTAAATTGGATCGACCAGAAATTGGCCATTTTTCAAATGGTCTCAGAATTTGACGAAACTAGTTTTGTTGGGACCGTATCGTCAAAACATAGCTAGATTTATTTTTTGGGAATTTTTATAATCATTTTGTGGCCCTGGCAAATTGAAATGTACGTTCGAATCAAATATTGAATGTTTTATATTTTAATTTGAAGGAAAACTGATTGAAACAGTCGAATGGGCCTTCGAAATATATCCCATTGTGTTCGAAATTAGGGTATTTAGCTGGGGATGACAGTCGTTGGGTTTGGATTGGGGTTCGTGTGTGAAAGAGGGTATTTTTGGATTTTTAAAAATTTATAAATATAAAAAAAAACATTGGTCAACGTTAAATTCTCTCTCCCCGATAATCAGAAATCGCGAACGACGGAAAAGGGTTCCGAGCTTTCCCCCTCGTTTTCTCCTCCTACACACATCGATAGCCTTCGACCTAGTTGGGGTTTTTGAAGAGCTCCACTCAAGCTTCAAATCCATGGTCGTTGCACCCCCTCTCGTCAGGTGAATCGCGAGATCCAGGCCTCCAAAGTCGCGGCCTTTCAACCGCCGCCGTGTAAAAACCCGTAACTTCCCCGTAAAGGAAAGCGTCGGATAGTTCGAGAACAAGCCACAACAGAACGCATACAGAAGAACATTTCATTGTATATTACAACAATGCATCAGATTACAAGTATATACAGAGTATAAATGAATATTACACAGAAATATCAGAGATTTAAATTACATTTAAATACATAGCAGCGGAAAATAATACCATACACAACTAGAAGTAGATATACGGATACAAAGCTTTCCGGATATCGTTCCAGCTGTAAACCAGGATCCTGTGAATATAAATCTGCAAAACCAAAACTACTAGCTGCCCGTGTCAAAATAAGGGCACCCAGAGTTTAGGTTAAAACAATAAACTCCAGGTCAGTCATGTGACTGGTGTGAGAACTAAAACAGTTATTAATCTTTATTTTAAATCATTAGGTAAATCAAGGGACCACGCCGTATAACACGGAACGGGTTTCCTCCCAAGGATACCTGTGCATAAAACAAACAGCGCAATGCTTAAATAAAGAAAAATGAAGCTGTTATAAGACCCAGGTCCCATCACACAATGCAACGCAGCCGAGGATAGGGTTTTCCCTTATAACAGCCAAAGAATGCTTGATACGTTTAAAACAAATCATTTGATACTATTATAAGTGCATAGAGTATAAAACAACTTCAAATCATAAGTATCAATCATAGGCGGCATGAATGCCCCATACCACTATGTCGCCATATATAGGTTATACAATCAAAATCGCAAAGTCACGTATTTGGAAATTGGATTTCCGTCGATGAACCGAGGCAAAAGATAGTCCTCAACCGATTCGAGACGCTCTAGCCCGTGTCTCAGGCAAGTACTCAGTCAAGCCTTTGGATCGTCAGGGCCGGTCCACCGATGTGGATTAAAATGCCTGAACACTACGTCTCCCCACCCTATGGGGTGTAAGTCTGGTCCGTCAGCCGACCAGAATGCATCGGCCGAAACCGATATAACCGAGGCGCCTCGCAGCAGCAACAACCACATAAGTCAAACTCGTCAGGGCGTGTAAAACCACTGACGCCACTTCTAGCTAGAAAGAAACGCATGCCCTCCCTGAGGTCCGTCTCCCGTTTTGGTTCACAACCGGGGTGCGAGGCTCCCGAATTCACGTTACACAAAGCTGTGCCACACAGGCTGTGCTTTGATCATCACCACAAGACTTTGCTTTTCAACAGAAGCCTCGATCAATTGCCACTTAGGCATGCCACACAGGCAATTCACTCCATGCGTTTGATATCCATCAATATATAACCCCTGAGCTCGTACGTCTCAGAGAAGGGCGTTAAGCAAGAGAATAAATTCTCCGCCGCCAAACAGATATATATTTAATAGAGATCAATCACACAGACTAAAATCCAATGTCAGACACACAGTCCATTTACAAGTCCGTTCTGGGTCTGAACGAAACCGGAGGCACCTAGTACCTCGCATATCCATCGATCTCCAAGTACGTCTGGACGATCACAAACTGTTTCCATCTTCTTGGGTGTACAGCCCAATCAAGATCATCAGTAATCACCCAAACGACGTGAAGACTTCCAGTCTTCGACCACCGTCTTCATCTTCGACACCACGTCGAATCAGTTATTCAGAATGGGATAAACCCGGTCTTTCTGAATAACTCGCGTATATATTATAAAAGTGTTACACAAACACAACATACGCCTCATTCCACTTCAGAATATTCTTTTATTCAAATATTCCCATTAATTTTATCCAAGATAAATTCTTTAAATTTATTCTTTAATCTCCTTTGAATATCAATTCAAACTAGCCGGGATTAGCGAACCACACCGAAGTAATCATTTATTTTATCTCACAATCCCAACCTATTCATCCCATGAAGTAAAACTGGTAATACTTCATATCTAACACCACAGTGTTATCGGTAAATCAATTACCATTTCACGTTCAAATCTAATTAAAGATTTAACTATCGCCTGGAGCAAAACTGGTGATACTCCATTCTCGATCTTTTCAATCTATTTAAAGATTCATTAAAACTCCACTTAGTTTTAATCTTTAACTGGGTTAAAGAATCAGTGTCATTTAAAAACACAGTTCACGATAAACCCAAAACCACATTCATTAATTATCGGGTTAAAGAACGAGTGTTGTTTAAAACACTGTTCACGATAAACCCAAAAATCAATATCAATTCAATTCCAATTAAATATTATTTAATTGGCACACTTCATTAAATCTAAATAAAAAGATTTAATCATTTCTCAACTGGGTTCAAGAACAGTGTTAGTGAAGACACCATTCACGACAAACCCAAATCACAATTCGATATTCAATACAAGGCTCTGAATAGAAAATATATCGGCTTATATTCAATATCGAATTCTACGACTAACAAATGCCGTATTGGAAATAACGATATAAATATATATCTTTCAAATTTCCATAACCACACCTATATAATCACGAATTCCAACATCGAAATATTCCGAAGACAATTTCGATTCAAATCCACTCCAATGCAATCATTGGAAATTCTGGTTATTTTTAAAACCCTTTTCAAATTCAATTTATTTATTTACAAATAAATAGAATTATATTTCTAGTTCAAAACTAGTTCATTTCGACAAAAATCTATTTTTATCTTTTCAAATATGGAGTTTTTCATCCCAAATCTTCACAAATCATTTCTTATGATTTTACACAAATTATTACTATTTTTAATAATTTTATCAAGGCCCGTACAGTCGATTTCCACCAATGGCCATCGAACTGCACGTATAGCGACCTTTTTCCAATTTGATTTGGACATAATTCCAAATCCAACCGTTAGATTTCAAATTTCTAACATTCATTAGAAAGCTCTTTTCGATACGAACCCAACGGTTCCGGTTTTAGGAGAATCCGACGGTCGGATCTCCCGTAATGTCCGTTTGAAATAAATGGTCGAAATTCGCGAACTGCCGCGGCGCGGCGCGTTCTATTCAGGCCATTATATTATATATATAATATACACTTCGTCGATTTTCTATTCAAAACGAATTATATAAATAGTTTTAAAATTCGTTTCAAAATCTATTTCCACTTCCATTTCAATTCAAAGCAAAATTGAATTCTTCTTTATAAATTCGTTTCAAAGTTCATTTCTATTCAATTCAAATTTCAATTCAATTTGAATTCATTTTCAATTCAATTCATTTCGAAATCACTTTCAATTCAATTCACTTTGAATTCGTTTTCAATTCAATTCATTTCGAAATCACTTTCAATTCAATTCATTTCGAAATCACTTTCAAAATCGATTCAAATATCGTTCACATCAAAATGGCGTCAATCTAATCAACACGGCTTCATATATTCCTTTATTTTCAAATCTTCTATTTCAAATATTTCTTTTTCAAATATTTCTTTTTCAAATATTTCTTTTTCAAAACTGGAATGAGGCCCAATCAATTACCATATAAAATTAATTATATGGATTTTCATACAACACATGTATATAATAGCATTGAAAATAATCAACCATCAACCAAAGTGCACTACACTGTATAAGCATCAAATATAGATATTCAACGCTTATAACAGCCTGTCAATCAACCGATCGACATATTTAATCAATCAGGATGAGTGAACTTCAAATTTCATCCCAACACCCGTGTGGGGATTCAAACAATCAAACATAGATTTTATTTGTGCAATTGGGCGATGTGTAAAATTTATCGACCCAATCAATGTCCTTCAAATAGGTGTACATAAACAAACCGTCCGGTTTGTAAATGAATATTTATTTATTCACATTCACATCAAAAATTATATTTTAACGATAAAACATTTTATTTCAACACATGAATTTCTATTCAGTTCATTTCTTCAATAAAATGATATTTTATTTTTCTAACATATTTTAGAAAATTTCGGCGGCATAACGGCACGATACTAGAAACGGGACAAGGCCTAGCCTTATCCCCGGTCTAGTGAAGGCCCACGCCATTCACACATCAATCAAATTCACCAAACGACCAAATTCAAATCAAATCATATAACTAAGCTATGCAACCAAACAAACAAGTCCATGGTCTGTGGACGATTGTGTCGGGTGCTACTAAGCACCGTCTGCATCCTAGTATATATATATAACTAGAAAAATTAAATTGAAAGGTGAGAAATTCTCACATATAGCTATCCAATACCACGACTCTTCCTTTATAGAAATCTTCGCCCTTTCGTCGCTTTCGTCCGTATTCTCTACACATGTAAAAATCGAATTTTTACTATGCTATTCAATATATAAAAATCGAATTTTTATTTTGCTTTTCAATATATAAAAATCGAATTTTTATTTTGCTTTTCAATATATAAAAATCGAATTTTTATTTTGCTTTTCAATATATAAAAATCGAATTTTTATTTTGCTTTTCAATATATAAAAATCGAATTTTTATTTCACTATTCGATATATAAAAATCAAATTTTTACTTCGAAGTTCAATAGATAAAAACCATATTTTTATTCGAAGTTCAATAGATAAAAAACATATTTTTATTTCCGAAGTTCAATATATAAAAAACATATTTTTATTTCCGAAGTTCAATATATAAAAATCATATTTTTATATGCTATTCAATATATTTTTAATACTTTAAAAATATAAAAATCATATTTCTCCTATGCTAAAAATTATATTTTTCCTATGCTAAAAATTATATTTTTCCTATGCTAAAAAATTATATTTTTCCTATGCTAAAAATTATATTTTTCCTATGCTAAAAATTATATTTTTATATGAATAAAAGTCCTATATTTTCAGCTTTTAAAACCGTATATTTTATCATATAAAAATCCTCACTTTTTATTTTTAAAAATCATTGCTTTTATTTATACTATAATATTTATAAAAACTGATTTTAAAGTTATGCTAAAGAAATCAAGTACTTTATATAAAAATGAATAATAAAAAAAAAAAAAATACAGAAACTTACAGTAAAATTTCTGGATCGGGGGTGATGTGGCAGCCGCCGGAGGTCCAAAGGAGGGGAGAGAGTGGCGGCGCCGGCTGAGAAAAGGGGGGTCACGACGGTCTCTGGCGTGGCAGACCTTGGGTTCTAGGGTTTGGGTGGCTCGGTGGTAGAAAAGGAGGAAGGGAAGAGGGCGTCGGGGCTAGAGAGGCGGCGGTCGGAGTCAGGGGCGGTGGGCGAAGGAGCGGTGGTGGCTGGTAGGGGCGGCGGTCGATTTTGAATAGCGGAATTTTTTTTTTTTTTATTTGAAACCCCCCCCCCCCCGTTGACTCTGAAGGAAGAAAAGGAGGGGGGGTAATGTAGAAGAATATATTTATTATTTAATTTTATTTTCAAATTCTCTTATTGCAGCTTTTTACAACGAACTCATAATCGAACCCACCGACTGTCGCCCCTAGCTAATTACCCCCATTCCGAACCCAATGGCATATGTATCGTAACCCAATTCGATCGTTTCGTTCAGTTTTCGTTGAATTTAAAACATAAATCTTTATATATTCAATTCGAACATACATTTCAAATTACCAGGGCCACATACTAACTCGAAAAATTCCCGAAAAATATTTTCTAGCTTCGTATTGACGATACGGTCCTAACAAAACCAGTTTCGTCAAATTCTGAGACCGTTTGAAAAATGGCCATTTTCCAGTCGATTAAAATCAACTGAAACTGGTCAAACGCGTTTTCTTTTGCCACGCTCACATATTGATTCGAAAAATTATGAAATTTGAAACCTAGCAATAATTTGACATCACGGACCCAACAAAACTGGTTTCGTCGAAATCCGAGGTCATTTGCAAAATGCCAATTTTTAAGGGCCTGAATTCCATAGCGACTATTCAGAATTTTCAACTTGACATATCTTTTGATTCCCGATATGAAATCTTGATTTTTCGGATTCGTTGGAAAGATATTCACAATTAGATCCTAATGTTTTTGGTTTCACTAAAATCCGGATTGTTTTGCACCCGGTACATTCAATTGAAGTTTGAAATCGAATTATCGAACTACCGCCTCATTTTCAATTCTATTTATAAATATATATAAATATTTATATTCTAACGACGACGTATATAATATATACGTCGAATTCAATTCAAAATAAATTTCTCGCCGATATTATTTAAAATAATTCATTTTAAATAATCAAAATTCGCTAAAATGGCCAAAATAAAAATTTTAAACTGGCCCAGATTTTCGGGTTATTACAATCTCCCCCACTTAAAACTTTTCGTCCCCGAAAAGGAACAAAGTCGAAAATGGTTTGATTAATCAACTCTACGCTCGATCTGGCTTCCCTTCTCTAACCTTTTAGTTTCTGAGAATTTTCAAATTTTCAAAAATTTGGCTAACACCCTAAATTTTTGAAAAATTTCGCCATAACCTCCCCTGCAATGGGAGCATCGGGGAATTTCAAATAGCTTCCCCGGTCCTTCAGATCTCAAAAAGAAAAAGAAAAAGCCAAGCGGCTAGCCAATAGGCTCACAAAATCATCATCACCCAAACAAAACAGGAAATTATGTAGTAAACATGTACCTATTTGTCGGGCAAACAAATTTTATTCTTTGCTCTAGCCTCCTTGCTATGACCTGTTCAATGTAAGTACAAGTATATGCAAGCAAATGCGACCAAATTTCAATACAATTCATTATTTGATCAAATTAGGCATAATGGGTTAAAATTAGCAAACAAATAACCAAACAACACAAACATCAATCAATTAGTGAATTATCATTTCAAATTCATAATTTTGATATCTATACAGAAAATCATGTTTTGATGCCAAATCACAACAATGAATTCTAGCTATATTAGTTTTGGTTCTCACACCAGTCTAATGGAAATATATAGAAAATCACACCTTCGAAACTCGAATATTAATTCTGATGATGTAGCTACAATCATCAGAATCACCTTCGGGCGACTAGAGTGTGAATCTATATCTACCCAGTATATTAAAATTTCGAATACACGCGGATCAGACGTATACGCAAAATCTATATATACTGGATTGTCCACATCAATATAAATAGATAATCAAATACGAATAATTGATTTAAATTTTCAAAACAAAAAATTTGTTTTCATTTTCAAAAATATACTCTTCACACTCGTTCTAGGATACTACTGATCCCATCTCTAACGAGTCATTCTCATTGGATATTACTCATCCAATATCTGATGAATTCTTTCGTATGGTTCTAATGTGTCTTGTTCTTTAGCTTTGTAAACCAAAGCTCTGATACCAAATGTAAAAACCCGTAACTTCCCCGTAAAGGAAAGCGTCGGATAGTTCGAGAACAAGCCACAACAGAACGCATACAGAAGAACATTTCATTGTATATTACAACAATGCATCAGATTACAAGTATATACAGAGTATAAATGAATATTACACAGAAATATCAGAGATTTAAATTACATTTAAATACATAGCAGCGGAAAATAATACCATACACAACTAGAAGTAGATATACGGATACAAAGCTTTCCGGATATCGTTCCAGCTGTAAACCAGGATCCTGTGAATATAAATCTGCAAAACCAAAACTACTAGCTGCCCGTGTCAAAATAAGGGCACCCAGAGTTTAGGTTAAAACAATAAACTCCAGGTCAGTCATGTGACTGGTGTGAGAACTAAAACAGTTATTAATCTTTATTTTAAATCATTAGGTAAATCAAGGGACCACGCCGTATAACACGGAACGGGTTTCCTCCCAAGGATACCTGTGCATAAAACAAACAGCGCAATGCTTAAATAAAGAAAAATGAAGCTGTTATAAGACCCAGGTTCCATCACACAATGCAACGCAGCCGAGGATAGGGTTTTCCCTTATAACAGCCAAAGAATGCTTGATACGTTTAAAACAAATCATTTGATACTATTATAAGTGCATAGAGTATAAAACAACTTCAAATCATAAGTATCAATCATAGGCGGCATGAATGCCCCATACCACTATGTCGCCATATATAGGTTATACAATCAAAATCGCAAAGTCACGTATTTGGAAATTGGATTTCCGTCTATGAACCGAGGCAAAAGATAGTCCTCAACCGATTCGAGACGCTCTAGCCCGTGTCTCAGGCAAGTACTCAGTCAAGCCTTTGGATCGTCAGGGCCGGTCCACCGATGTGGATTAAAATGCCTGAACACTACGTCTCCCCACCCTATGGGGTGTAAGTCTGGTCCGTCAGCCGACCAGAATGCATCGGCCGAAACCGATATAACCGAGGCGCCTCGCAACAGCAACAACCACATAAGTCAAACTCGTCAGGGCGTGTAAAACCACTGACGCCACTTCTAGCTAGAAAGAAACGCATGCCCTCCCTGAGGTCCGTCTCCCGTTTTGGTTCACAACCGGGGTGCGAGGCTCCCGAATTCACGTTACACAAAGCTGTGCCACACAGGCTGTGCTTTGATCATCACCACAAGACTTTGCTTTCAACAGAAGCCTCGATCAATTGCCACTTAGGCATGCCACACAGGCAATTCACTCCATGCGTTTGATATCCATCAATATATAACCCCTGAGCTCGTACGTCTCAGAGAAGGGCGTTAAGCAAGAGAATAAATTCTCCGCCGCCAAACAGATATATATTTAATAGAGATCAATCACACAGACTAAAATCCAATGTCAGACACACAGTCCATTTACAAGTCCGTTCTGGGTCTGAACGAAACCGGAGGCACCTAGTACCTCGCATATCCATCGATCTCCAAGTACGTCTGGACGATCACAAACTGTTTCCATCTTCTTGGGTGTACAGCCCAATCAAGATCATCAGTAATCACCCAAACGACGCGAAGACTTCTGGTCTTCGACCACCGTCTTCATCTTCGACACCACGTCGAATCAGTTATTCAGAATGGGATAAACCCGGTCTTTCTGAATAACTCGCGTATATATTATAAAAGTGTTACACAAACACAACATACGCCTCATTCCACTTCAGAATATTCTTTTATTCAAATATTCCCATTAATTTTATCCAAGATAAATTCTTTAAATTTATTCTTTAATCTCCTTTGAATATCAATTCAAACTAGCCGGGATTAGCGAACCACACCGAAGTAATCATTTATTTTATCTCACAATCCCAACCTATTCATCCCATGAAGTAAAACTGGTAATACTTCATATCTAACACCACAGTGTTATCGGTAAATCAATTACCATTTCACGTTCAAATCTAATTAAAGATTTAACTATCGCCTGGAGCAAAACTGGTGATACTCCATTCTCGATCTTTTCAATCTATTTAAAGATTCATTAAAACTCCACTTAGTTTTAATCTTTAACTGGGTTAAAGAATCAGTGTCATTTAAAAACACAGTTCACGATAAACCCAAAACCACATTCATTAATTATCGGGTTAAAGAACGAGTGTTGTTTAAAACACTGTTCACGATAAACCCAAAAATCAATATCAATTCAATTCCAATTAAATATTATTTAATTGGCACACTTCATTAAATCTAAATAAAAAGATTTAATCATTTCTCAACTGGGTTCAAGAACAGTGTTAGTGAAGACACCATTCACGACAAACCCAAATCACAATTCGATATTCAATACAAGGCTCTGAATAGAAAATATATCGGCTTATATTCAATATCGAATTCTACGACTAACAAATGCCGTATTGGAAATAACGATATAAATATATATCTTTCAAATTTCCATAACCACACCTATATAATCACGAATTCCAACATCGAAATATTCCGAAGACAATTTCGATTCAAATCCACTCCAATGCAATCATTGGAAATTCTGGTTATTTTTAAAACCCTTTTCAAATTCAATTTATTTATTTACAAATAAATAGAATTATATTTCTAGTTCAAAACTAGTTCATTTCGACAAAAATCTATTTTTATCTTTTCAAATATGGAGTTTTTCATCCCAAATCTTCACAAATCATTTCTTATGATTTTACACAAATTATTACTATTTTTAATAATTTTATCAAGGCCCGTACAGTCGATTTCCACCAATGGCCATCGAACTGCACGTATAGCGACCTTTTTCCAATTTGATTTGGACATAATTCCAAATCCAACCGTTAGATTTCAAATTTCTAACATTCATTAGAAAGCTCTTTTCGATACGAACCCAACGGTTCCGGTTTTAGGAGAATCCGACGGTCGGATCTCCCGTAATGTCCGTTTGAAATAAATGGTCGAAATTCGCGAACTGCCGCGGCGCGGCGCGTTCTATTCAGGCCATTATATTATATATATAATATACACTTCGTCGATTTTCTATTCAAAACGAATTATATAAATAGTTTTAAAATTCGTTTCAAAATCTATTTCCACTTCCATTTCAATTCAAAGCAAAATTGAATTCTTCTTTATAAATTCGTTTCAAAGTTCATTTCTATTCAATTCAAATTTCAATTCAATTTGAATTCATTTTCAATTCAATTCATTTCGAAATCACTTTCAAATCAATTCACTTTGAATTCGTTTTCAATTCAATTCATTTCGAAATCACTTTCAATTCAATTCATTTCGAAATCACTTTCAAAATCGATTCAAATATCGTTCACGTCAAAATGGCGTCAATCTAATCAACACGGCTTCATATATTCCTTTATTTTCAAATCTTCTATTTCAAATATTTCTTTTTCAAATATTTCTTTTTCAAATATTTCTTTTTCAAAACTGGAATGAGGCCCAATCAATTACCATATAAAATTAATTATATGGATTTTCATACAACACATGTATATAATAGCATTGAAAATAATCAACCATCAACCAAAGTGCACTACACTGTATAAGCATCAAATATAGATATTCAACGCTTATAACAGCCTGTCAATCAACCGATCGACATATTTAATCAATCAGGATGAGTGAACTTCAAATTTCATCCCAACACCCGTGTGGGGTTTCAAACAATCAAACACAGATTTTATTTGTGCAATTGGGCGATGTGTAAAATTTATCGACCCAATCAATGTCCTTCAAATAGGTGTACATAAACAAACCGTCCGGTTTGTAAATGAATATTTATTTATTCACATTCACATCAAAAATTATATTTTAACGATAAAACATTTTATTTCAACACATGAATTTCTATTCAGTTCATTTCTTCAATAAAATGATATTTTATTTTTCTAACATATTTTAGAAAATTTCGGCGGCATAACGGCACGATACTAGAAACGGGACAAGGCCTAGCCTTATCCCCGGTCTAGTGAAGGCCCACGCCATTCACACATCAATCAAATTCACCAAACGACCAAATTCAAATCAAATCATATAACTAAGCTATGCAACCAAACAAACAAGTCCATGGTCTGTGGACGATTGTGTCGGGTGCTTCTAAGCACCGTCTGCATCCTAGTATATATATATAACTAGAAAAATTAAATTGAAAGGTGAGAAATTCTCACATATAGCTATCCAATACCACGACTCTTCCTTTATAGAAATCTTCGCCCTTTCGTCGCTTTCGTCCGTATTCTCTACACATGTAAAAATCGAATTTTTACTATGCTATTCAATATATAAAATCGAATTTTTATTTTGCTTTTCAATATATAAAAATCGAATTTTTATTTTGCTTTTCAATATATAAAAATCGAATTTTTATTTTGCTTTTCAATATATAAAAATCGAATTTTTATTTTGCTTTTCAATATATAAAAATCGAATTTTTATTTCACTATTCGATATATAAAAATCGAATTTTTACTTCGAAGTTCAATAGATAAAAACCATATTTTTATTCGAAGTTCAATAGATAAAAAACATATTTTTATTTCCGAAGTTCAATATATAAAAAACATATTTTTATTTCCGAAGTTCAATATATAAAAATCATATTTTTATATGCTATTCAATATATTTTTAATACTTTAAAAATATAAAAATCATATTTCTCCTATGCTAAAAATTATATTTTTCCTATGCTAAAAATTATATTTTTCCTATGCTAAAAAATTATATTTTTCCTATGCTAAAAATTATATTTTTCCTATGCTAAAAATTATATTTTTATATGAATAAAAGTCCTATATTTTCAGCTTTTAAAACCGTATATTTTATCATATAAAAATCCTCACTTTTTATTTTTAAAAATCATTGCTTTTATTTATACTATAATATTTATAAAAACTGATTTTAAAGTTATGCTAAAGAAATCAAGTACTTTATATAAAAATGAATAATAAATAAAAAAAAAATACAGAAACTTACAGTAAAATTTCTGGATCGGGGGTGATGTGGCAGCCGCCGGAGGTCCAAAGGAGGGGAGAGAGTGGCGGCGCCGGCTGAGAAAAGGGGGGTCACGACGGTCTCTGGCGCGGCGGACTTTGGGTTCTAGGGTTTGGGTGGCTCGGTGGTAGAAAAGGAGGAAGGGAAGAGGGCGTCGGGGCTAGAGAGGCGGCGGTCGGAGTCAGGGGCGGTGGGCGAAGGAGCGGTGGTGGCTGGTAGGGGCGGCGGTCGATTTTGAATAGCGGAATTTTTTTTTTTATTATTTGAAACCCCCCCCCCCCCGTTGACTCTGAAGGAAGAAAAGGAGGGGGGGTAATGTAGAAGAATATATTTATTATTTAATTTTATTTTCAAATTCTCTTATTGCAGCTTTTTACAACGAACTCATAATCGAACCCACCGACTGTCGCCCCTAGCTAATTACCCCCATTCCGAACCCAATGGCATATGTATCGTAACCCAATTCGATCGTTTCGTTCAGTTTTCGTTGAATTTAAAACATAAATCTTTATATATTCAATTCGAACATACATTTCAAATTACCAGGGCCACATACTAACTCGAAAAATTCCCGAAAAATATTTTCTAGCTTCGTATTGACGAAACGGTCCTAACAAAACCAGTTTCGTCAAATTCTGAGACCGTTTGAAAAATGGCCATTTTCCAGTCGATTAAAATCAACTGAAACTGGTCAAACGCGTTTTCTTTTGCCACGCTCACATATTGATTCGAAAAATTATGAAATTTGAAACCTAGCAATAATTTGACATCACGGACCCAACAAAACTGGTTTCGTCGAAATCCGAGGTCATTTGCAAAATGCCAATTTTTAAGGGCCTGAATTCCATAGCGACTATTCAGAATTTTCAACTGGACATATCTTTTGATTCCCGATATGAAATCTTGATTTTTCGGATTCGTTGGAAAGATATTCACAATTAGATCCTAATGTTTTTGGTTTCACTAAAATCCGGATTGTTTTGCACCCGGTACATTCAATTGAAGTTTGAAATCGAATTATCGAACTACCGCCTCATTTTCAATTCTATTTATAAATATATATAAATATTTATATTCTAACGACGACGTATATAATATATACGTCGAATTCAATTCAAAATAAATTTCTCGCCGATATTATTTAAAATAATTCATTTTAAATAATCAAAATTCGCTAAAATGGCCAAAATAAAAATTTTAAACTGGCCCAGATTTTCGGGTTATTACAATCTCCCCCACTTAAAACTTTTCGTCCCCGAAAAGGAACAAAGTCGAAAGTGGTTTGATTAATCAACTCTACGCTCGATCTGGCTTCCCTTCTCTAACCTTTTAGTTTCTGAGAATTTTCAAAATTTCAAAAATTTGGCTAACACCCTAAATTTTTGAAAAATTTCGCCATAACCTCCCCTGCAATGGGAGCATCGGGGAATTTCAAATAGCTTCCCCGGTCCTTCAGATCTCAAAAAGAAAAAGAAAAAGCCAAGCGGCTAGCCAATAGGCTCACAAAATCATCATCACCCAAACAAAACAGGAAATTATGTAGTAAACATGTACCTATTTGTCGGGCAAACAAATTTTATTCTTTGCTCTAGCCTCCTTGCTATGACCTGTTCAATGTAAGTACAAGTATATGCAAGCAAATGCGACCAAATTTCAATACAATTCATTATTTGATCAAATTAGGCATAATGGGTTAAAATTAGCAAACAAATAACCAAACAACACAAACATCAATCAATTAGTGAATTATCATTTCAAATTCATAATTTTGATATCTATACAGAAAATCATGTTTTGATGCCAAATCACAACAATGAATTCTAGCTATATTAGTTTTGGTTCTCACACCAGTCTAATGGAAATATATAGAAAATCACACCTTCGAAACTCGAATATTAATTCTGATGATGTAGCTACAATCATCAGAATCACCTTCGGGCGACTAGAGTGTGAATCTATATCTACCCAGTATATTAAAATTTCGAATACACGCGGATCAGACGTATACGCAAAATCTATATATACTGGATTGTCCACATCAATATAAATAGATAATCAAATACGAATAATTGATTTAAATTTTCAAAACAAAAAATTTGTTTTCATTTTCAAAAATATACTCTTCACACTCGTTCTAGGATACTACTGATCCCATCTCTAACGAGTCATTCTCATTGGATATTACTCATCCAATATCTGATGAATTCTTTCGTATGGTTCTAATGTGTCTTGTTCTTTAGCTTTGTAAACCAAAGCTCTGATACCAAATGTAAAAACCCGTAACTTCCCCGTAAAGGAAAGCGTCGGATAGTTCGAGAACAAGCCACAACAGAACGCATACAGAAGAACATTTCATTGTATATTACAACAATGCATCAGATTACAAGTATATACAGAGTATAAATGAATATTACACAGAAATATCAGAGATTTAAATTACATTTAAATACATAGCAGCGGAAAATAATACCATACACAACTAGAAGTAGATATACGGATACAAAGCTTTCCGGATATCGTTCCAGCTGTAAACCAGGATCCTGTGAATATAAATCTGCAAAACCAAAACTACTAGCTGCCCGTGTCAAAATAAGGGCACCCAGAGTTTAGGTTAAAACAATAAACTCCAGGTCAGTCATGTGACTGGTGTGAGAACTAAAACAGTTATTAATCTTTATTTTAAATCATTAGGTAAATCAAGGGACCACGCCGTATAACACGGAACGAGTTTCCTCCCAAGGATACCTGTGCATAAAACAAACAGCGCAATGCTTAAATAAAGAAAAATGAAGCTGTTATAAGACCCAGGTCCCATCACACAATGCAACGCAGCCGAGGATAGGGTTTTCCCTTATAACAGCCAAAGAATGCTTGATACGTTTAAAACAAATCATTTGATACTATTATAAGTGCATAGAGTATAAAACAACTTCAAATCATAAGTATCAATCATAGGCGGCATGAATGCCCCATACAACTATGTCGCCATATATAGGTTATACAATCAAAATCGCAAAGTCACGTATTTGGAAATTGGATTTCCGTCGATGAACCGAGGCAAAAGATAGTCCTCAACCGATTCGAGACGCTCTAGCCCGTGTCTCAGGCAAGTACTCAGTCAAGCCTTTGGATCGTCAGGGCCGGTCCACCGATGTGGATTAAAATGCCTGAACACTACGTCTCCCCACCCTATGGGGTGTAAGTCTGGTCCGTCAGCCGACCAGAATGCATCGGCCGAAACCGATATAACCGAGGCGCCTCGCAACAGCAACAACCACATAAGTTAAACTCGTCAGGGCGTGTAAAACCACTGACGCCACTTCTAGCTAGAAAGAAACGCATGCCCTCCCTGAGGTCCGTCTCCCGTTTTGGTTCACAACCGGGGTGCGAGGCTCCCGAATTCACGTTACACAAAGCTGTGCCACACAGGCTGTGCTTTGATCATCACCATAAGACTTTGCTTTTCAACAGAAGCCTCGATCAATTGCCACTTAGGCATGCCACACAGGCAATTCACTCCATGCGTTTGATATCCATCAATATATAACCCCTGAGCTCGTACGTCTCAGAGAAGGGCGTTAAGCAAGAGAATAAATTCTCCGCCGCCAAACAGATATATATTTAATAGAGATCAATCACACAGACTAAAATCCAATGTCAGACACACAGTCCATTTACAAGTCCGTTCTGGGTCTGAACGAAACCGGAGGCACCTAGTACCTCGCATATCCATCGATCTCCAAGTACGTCTGGACGATCACAAACTGTTTCCATCTTCTTGGGTGTACAGCCCAATCAAGATCATCAGTAATCACCCAAACGACGTGAAGACTTCCAGTCTTCGACCACCGTCTTCATCTTCGACACCACGTCGAATCAGTTATTCAGAATGGGATAAACCCGGTCTTTCTGAATAACTCGCGTATATATTATAAAAGTGTTACACAAACACAACATACGCCTCATTCCACTTCAGAATATTCTTTTATTCAAATATTCCCATTAATTTTATCCAAGATAAATTCTTTAAATTTATTCTTTAATCTCCTTTGAATATCAATTCAAACTAGCCGGGATTAGCGAACCACACCGAAGTAATCATTTATTTTATCTCACAATCCCAACCTATTCATCCCGTGAAGTAAAACTGGTAATACTTCATATCTAACACCACAGTGTTATCGGTAAATCAATTACCATTTCACGTTCAAATCTAATTAAAGATTTAACTATCGCCTGGAGCAAAACTGGTGATACTCCATTCTCGATCTTTTCAATCTATTTAAAGATTCATTAAAACTCCACTTAGTTTTAATCTTTAACTGGGTTAAAGAATCAGTGTCATTTAAAAACACAGTTCACGATAAACCCAAAACCACATTCATTAATTATCGGGTTAAAGAACGAGTGTTGTTTAAAACACTGTTCACGATAAACCCAAAAATCAATATCAATTCAATTCCAATTAAATATTATTTAATTGGCACACTTCATTAAATCTAAATAAAAAGATTTAATCATTTCTCAACTGGGTTCAAGAACAGTGTTAGTGAAGACACCATTCACGACAAACCCAAATCACAATTCGATATTCAATACAAGGCTCTGAATAGAAAATATATCGGCTTATATTCAATATCGAATTCTACGACTAACAAATGCCGTATTGGAAATAACGATATAAATATATATCTTTCAAATTTCCATAACCACACCTATATAATCACGAATTCCAACATCGAAATATTCCGAAGACAATTTCGATTCAAATCCACTCCAATGCAATCATTGGAAATTTTGGTTATTTTTAAAACCCTTTTCAAATTCAATTTATTTATTTACAAATAAATAGAATTATATTTCTAGTTCAAAACTAGTTCATTTCGACAAAAATCTATTTTTATCTTTTCAAATATGGAGTTTTTCATCCCAAATCTTCACAAATCATTTCTTATGATTTTACACAAATTATTACTATTTTTAATAATTTTATCAAGGCCCGTACAGTCGATTTCCACCAATGGCCATCGAACTGCACGTATAGCGACCTTTTTCCAATTTGATTTGGACATAATTCCAAATCCAACCGTTAGATTTCAAATTTCTAACATTCATTAGAAAGCTCTTTTCGATACGAACCCAACGGTTCCGGTTTTAGGAGAATCCGACGGTCGGATCTCCCTTAATGTCCGTTTGAAATAAATGGTCGAAATTCGCGAACTGCCGCGGCGCGGCGCGTTCTATTCAGGCCATTATATTATATATATAATATATATAATATACACTTCGTCGATTTTCTATTCAAAACGAATTATATAAATAGTTTTAAAATTCGTTTCAAAATCTATTTCCACTTCCATTTCAATTCAAAGCAAAATTGAATTCTTCTTTATAAATTCGTTTCAAAGTTCATTTCTATTCAATTCAAATTTCAATTCAATTTGAATTCATTTTCAATTCAATTCATTTCGAAATCACTTTCAATTCAATTCACTTTGAATTCGTTTTCAATTCAATTCATTTCGAAATCACTTTCAATTCAATTCATTTCGAAATCACTTTCAAAATCGATTCAAATATCGTTCACGTCAAAATGGCGTCAATCTAATCAACACGGCTTCATATATTCCTTTATTTTCAAATCTTCTATTTCAAATATTTCTTTTTCAAATATTTCTTTTTCAAATATTTCTTTTTCAAAACTGGAATGAGGCCCAATCAATTACCATATAAAATTAATTATATGGATTTTCATACAACACATGTATATAATAGCATTGAAAATAATCAACCATCAACCAAAGTGCACTACACTGTATAAGCATCAAATATAGATATTCAACGCTTATAACAGCCTGTCAATCAACCGATCGACATATTTAATCAATCAGGATGAGTGAACTTCAAATTTCATCCCAACACCCGTGTGGGGTTTCAAACAATCAAACACAGATTTTATTTGTGCAATTGGGCGATGTGTAAAATTTATCGACCCAATCAATGTCCTTCAAATAGGTGTACATAAACAAACCGTCCGGTTTGTAAATGAATATTTATTTATTCACATTCACATCAAAAATTATATTTTAACGATAAAACATTTTATTTCAACATTTCTATTCAGTTCATTTCTTCAATAAAATGATATTTTATTTTTCTAACATATTTTAGAAAATTTCGGCGGCATAACGGCACGATACTAGAAACGGGACAAGGCCTAGCCTTATCCCCGGTCTAGTGAAGGCCCACGCCATTCACACATCAATCAAATTCACCAAACGACCAAATTCAAATCAAATCATATAACTAAGCTATGCAACCAAACAAACAAGTCCATGGTCTGTGGACGATTGTGTCGGGTGCTACTAAGCACCGTCTGCATCCTAGTATATATATATAACTAGAAAAATTAAATTGAAAGGTGAGAAATTCTCACATATAGCTATCCAATACCACGACTCTTCCTTTATAGAAATCTTCGCCCTTTCGTCGCTTTCGTCCGTATTCTCTACACATGTAAAAATCGAATTTTTACTATGCTATTCAATATATAAAAATCGAATTTTTATTTTGCTTTTCAATATATAAAAATCGAATTTTTATTTTGCTTTTCAATATATAAAAATCGAATTTTTATTTTGCTTTTCAATATATAAAAATCGAATTTTTATTTTGCTTTTCAATATATAAAAATCGAATTTTTATTTCACTATTCGATATATAAAAATCAAATTTTTACTTCGAAGTTCAATAGATAAAAACCATATTTTTATTCGAAGTTCAATAGATAAAAAACATATTTTTATTTCCGAAGTTCAATATATAAAAAACATATTTTTATTTCCGAAGTTCAATATATAAAAATCATATTTTTATATGCTATTCAATATATTTTTAATACTTTAATAATATAAAAATCATATTTCTCCTATGCTAAAAATTATATTTTTCCTATGCTAAAAATTATATTTTTCCTATGCTAAAAAATTATATTTTTCCTATGCTAAAAATTATATTTTTCCTATGCTAAAAATTATATTTTTATATGAATAAAAGTCCTATATTTTCAGCTTTTAAAACCGTATATTTTATCATATAAAAATCCTCACTTTTTATTTTTAAAAATCATTGCTTTTATTTATACTATAATATTTATAAAAACTGATTTTAAAGTTATGCTAAAGAAATCAAGTACTTTATATAAAAATGAATAATAATAAAAAAAAAAAAATACAGAAACTTACAGTAAAATTTCTGGATCGGGGGTGATGTGGCAGCCGCCGGAGGTCCAAAGGAGGGGAGAGAGTGGCGGCGCCGGCTGAGAAAAGGGGGGTCACGACGGTCTCTGGCGCGGCGGACCTTGGGTTCTAGGGTTTGGGTGGCTCGGTGGTAG
This sequence comes from Allium sativum, assembly GCA_030737875.1. Classification (NCBI taxonomy): domain Eukaryota; kingdom Viridiplantae; phylum Streptophyta; class Magnoliopsida; order Asparagales; family Amaryllidaceae; genus Allium; species Allium sativum. The sequence goes on along the minus strand of CM060919.1, from coordinate 653,256,129 downwards.
AAAAGGAGGAAGGGAAGAGGGCGTCGGGGCTAGAGAGGCGGCGGTCGGAGTCAGGGGCGGTGGGCGAAGGAGCGGTGGTGGCTGGTAGGGGCGGCGGTCGATTTTGAATAGCGGATTTTTTTTTTTTTAATTTGAACCCCCCCCCCCCCCCCCCGTTGACTCTGAAGGAAGAAAAGGAGGGGGGGTAATGTAGAAGAATATATTTATTATTTAATTTTATTTTCAAATTCTCTTATTGCAGCTTTTTACAACGAACTCATAATCGAACCCACCGACTGTCGCCCCTAGCTAATTACCCCCATTCCGAACCCAATGGCATATGTATCGTAACCCAATTCGATCGTTTCGTTCAGTTTTCGTTGAATTTAAAACATAAATCTTTATATATTCAATTCGAACATACATTTCAAATTACCAGGGCCACATACTAACTCGAAAAATTCCCGAAAAATATTTTCTAGCTTCGTATTGACGATACGGTCCTAACAAAACCAGTTTCGTCAAATTCTGAGACCGTTTGAAAAATGGCCATTTTCCAGTCGATTAAAATCAACTAAAACTGGTCAAACGCGTTTTCTTTTGCCACGCTCACATATTGATTCGAAAAATTATGAAATTTGAAACCTAGCAATAATTTGACATCACGGACCCAACAAAACTGGTTTCGTCGAAATCCGAGGTCATTTGCAAAATGCCAATTTTTAAGGGCCTGAATTCCATAGCGACTATTCAGAATTTTCAACTGGACATATCTTTTGATTCCCGATATGAAATCTTGATTTTTCGGATTCGTTGGAAAGATATTCACAATTAGATCCTAATGTTTTTGGTTTCACTAAAATCCGGATTGTTTTGCACCCGGTACATTCAATTGAAGTTTGAAATCGAATTATCGAACTACCGCCTCATTTTCAATTCTATTTATAAATATATATAAATATTTATATTCTAACGATGACGTATATAATATATACGTCGAATTCAATTCAAAATAAATTTCTCGCCGATATTATTTAAAATAATTCATTTTAAATAATCAAAATTCGCTAAAATGGCCAAAATAAAAATTTTAAACTGGCCCAGATTTTCGGGTTATTACACGCCGCCATCACCTGGAGCCACCGAGCTGGACCCCCTCCCTGGCGCACGTGCACGTCTCCAAGCCCTTCCACGTGGCAGTGGCCGATCGTCGTATCGAGCAACGGATTTCACGAAAAATCAAAACCTAGTTTTGAACCTCCTTTGAAAGGTACGGCCGTGAATTTTTAAACTGGTTTTGACACTTTAAAGTGTCGCGAAATTCGACCATCTTTGAAAAATCATATATTTTTCATGTTTTGACGAAATTCGATAAAACATGAGACATCGGCACCGTGTCGACGTCTTCTACATTCTAGAAGAGACCACATATTTTTCTGAGCCTTCTGTTATTTTTGGTGGAGTGGAACCCAAAGTGAGATTTCTAAATTATAAACGATATGGAAAACGACGATGTATAAATTATATAGTCGATGTATGAGTTATATAAGCATTGTACACCTCTTGAATAAGCGTTGTATAAGTTGTACGTTCGATATATAAGTTGTATATGTGCTGTAAAAATTATATATGTGTTGAAATAGAACTGAAATGCTATATATAAATATATATATGTATATACACGCCCCTCGTCCACAAACCATGGACGATATTTATTGGTTGTGATTGGTGTGAAAATTGATTGATAGCGAATGGTTGATTGAAATTGTTTGTGGTTGAAATTGATTGATTGTGGTTGAAAAATACCCGTTTGTGGTTGAGAAATATTTGGTTGAAACCACATAGGATTAGTTTGTGGAAATGAAAAAAATATACATGCCGCCTACGTGCGAACTAGATGCATGATTCCCCATTGTCAAAAGCTGCAAGGCTTTAGGGTAGAGCGAGGAGCCGTACTAGGGACGGTCCCGGTTTTAACTACCCTGCCGTTATGCTGCCGAAATTTTGAATAATATTCATGTGTTAGAATTATTTTCCTATGTTGAAACTATATTTGTTTGTTGAATAGAAATTCATTCGTTGAATTGAAATTCATGTGTTGAATAGTATTCGTGTTTTGAATAAATTGTTTTAACAATAAAAATCACATTTTTACTCTATATATACAAACTATAGAAAACCTTCATGTGTTGAATCGAAATTCATTCGTTGAATAGAAATTCATGTGTTGAATGGTATTCGTGTTTTAAATATAAAAATCACCTTTTTATCTATATATACAAACTATAGAACACCTTCATGTGTTGAATCGAAATTCATTCATTGAATTGAAATTCATGTGTTGAATGGTATTCATATTTTGAAGAAATTGTTTTATGATTAAAAAAAATACTATTTTTATCATCAATATGAACTATATAAAATAATCTTGTTTTACAATAAAAATCACATTTTTACTGTACACATGAGTTGTTAAAAATGGTGAAGTGTCGAAGTGAATGTTTGTTGGATAAAAATATAATTTTTATCAAATGTATGAAAAGAATATAGCTTTGAAATCAAAGAATCGATATATATAAATAGAATTAAAATATATCGAATAACGAAGCTGCAATTCGTATTTTGAAACCATGATTTCAAACGATTTGTGCGGGAGATCCGACCATCGGATTTTCCTGAAATCGCAACCTTTGGGTTCGCTTTGGAAATATCTTTCCAACGGCACCATCTTTGTAAAGATCCAACGGTTTGATTGTCTGGAATGTTTAATTCAAATCGGAAGAAAAACAGCACCAGAATCGATTATATATATATATATATATATATTAAATTGAATAATGACGCTGTAGTTCGTATTTTGAAATCGAAACTTCAAACGATAGTACCGGGAGATCTGACCGTCGGATTTTCCCAAAACTGGAACCGTTGGATTCGTTTTGAAAAGATCTTTCTAGTGATATAAATTTTGTGAAGATCCAACGGTTAGATTTTCAGATATGTGTAAATCAAATCTGAAGAAAAATAGCGCCACGGCCGCGTTATGGCCCGAAGCGTCGTTTTGAATAAATTGGCTATTTAAAATAAATAAAAATAGCGATAAATCATTATAAAATATTATAAACGATATGGATATGAAATTTAGAAACTAATTGAATGTTGGCTAAGTCGATTGGTTTCTTGGGTGTTGATCTGATGTTGGTTTCGGCCTTCGGGGTTAATATTTGGGAAATCGTTCTCTTACTGATTTACGGTTAGCGACTAATGAATTGAAATGATGCGTATGTGTGTTTGTGTTGCACTTGTCTATTATATACGCGAGTTGCTCAGAAAGACCGGGTTTATCCCATTCTGAATAACTGAATCGACGATAAGTAATCGAAGATGAAGATGGTGGTCGAAGACCGATCTTCACCTCGTTTGGATGGTAACTGATGTCCTGATTGGGAGGCATCCCGAAATATGGATAATGAGTGGTGATCGTCCAGACGTACGTGGAGATCGATGGATATGCGAGGTATATAGTGCCTCCGGTTTCGTTCCGACCTAGAACGGACTTGTAAATGGATTGTGTGTCTGACATTGGAATTTATTCTATGTGATTGATAGCCATCAGTTGCATGGTGTGAATTGCCTATGTGACATGCTAAGATGCAGTGATCATGGATTCTGTTGAAAAGCAAAGTCTTGTGATTGATGATCAAAGCACCGCCTGTGTGGCGTAGCTTTGTATATAGCGTGAATTCGCGAGCCTCACACCCCGGTATGAAACAGAAACGGGAGAAGGACCTCAGGGAGGGCATGCGTTTCTTTCTAGCTAGGAGTTATGTCAGTATTTTTACACGGCCTGACATTTTACTTATGTGGATGATGGATAGCAAGGCGCCTCGGTTATATCGGTCGATCTGGGACCGATAGAGTCATTCGTTGGCTCATTTACGCCCTAAAGGGCCGGGAAAACGTATTGTTCAGGCATAATAATCCACATTGGTGGACCGGCCCTGTCGCTCCAAGGCTTGCCTGCGCGTTTGCCTAAGGCTCGGGCTAGAGAGTCTCGAATTCGGTAAGGACTATCTTTTGCGTTGGTTCATGACGGAAATCCAATTTCCAAATACGTAACTGTGCGGTTTTGATTGTATATATATATATGGTGACATGATATATGGTACCCATATCGTCTATGATTGATAGTTATGATTTGAAATTGTTTTTGAAACATATAAACACTAGTAATAATATCAAATGCTTTTGTTTAATTCGTATCAAGCATATTTTGGCCATTATAAGGTAAAACTCTATCCTCCGGTTTGCGTTGCATTGTGTGATGCGAATTGAGTCTTATAATGGCTTCATTTTTATAAAAAGCATTGCGATGTTTAGAAGAATTATTTGTTTTAAAGCACTGGCGATCCAATGGAGTAAACCCGTTTCACGAAAGTAGTGTGGTCCTGTGATTAGCCATATTTTAAATGTGTTGAGTAGATTTCTCATACCAGTCCTTGTTGCTGGCCCTGAGTAGGCCGAGAACGCATGATAGGGGGTTCTCGCTTCGCGGTTTGGTGGCGAACGGGAGACTCTTACCCCTACATGTACCTGTTGAGGGTTGGTTCGGCAGTAGCCGCGAGACTCGTGAGGGTCGCCGTGAAACAAGGGATTGGTGGACCAGTGTGAGCCACGGTAGGTTTTACCTGCTGTACTGGAGGATGAAGGGATGGTTGCAAAGCCTACCGGATTTCGCGGTATCGTCTCATTTGGTATCAGAGCTTTGGTTAAGCTTAGTTCTGGAATATAACATATTAACGAACTCATCAGAAATAGAACCAGTAGTGTTCTAGGATGAGTAACTCATTACAGATAGGATCAGTAATATCCTAGTATGAGTAAAGCAGAATCGGAACAACTCATTAGAGATGGGGTCAGAAGTGCCTCAGAACGAGTCGAGGGTAATATGTTTTTAAATAACGTATTTGTGATTATATATATAGCCTGGTTTTAGAAATATGATTTTTGAATATATAAAAGATATATATTTGAAAAGTAAAAGAGTATATGAATCGATTAGTATATTTTTGAAAAGTTAAAAACAATTTGATTGTTGTTTGTGTTGTGTGATTGTAGATTTGATTAATTGAATTATTAAAAAGATAGTTAATTTAATCAATAAGAGAATAATGGTAGAATTTATTCATTTAAATCACACATTGAACTGATTAGAAAATATATAGAAATATATACATGTGCATTATTTATGTTTGAACAGGTAAATGGATAGTTGTTGAGTAAAGAATTTATTTACGTGCCTGACAAATAGGTAAACCTTAATGAGTTGGATGTGAAATATCATTATATTAACTCTTGTGAATGCCATTGGATGCGGAGTGCTGGTTGTTCTGTGTGAAATAATAAACATCGCCATAGGATAGTAACAATTAATTTTGAACTACACTGCATGGCATACTTCTGAAGATAGGCATACTTCATCATATACCACATAAGCATTTGGAGCTTGTGTGACGAGGTGGAAGATTTACCATACGAGCGAGAGGCTTGTATGGCGATGACTATATATTACAGGTTGAACTGATGACTGATATGACCATATAAAATTTGTAATGGCTAGATTTATAAAAACCCCACATAGGTCTGGAGTTGGCAATAATCACGTCTCTCTAGTCATTAGATACGGCACATGGACTATTTATTTCCCACATGGGACGAGGTGACGAGGATTTATCCTCTGGAGCAATTAAAATACACACTCCCTTAGGCTTTGACAAGGTGACGAGAATTTATTCTCTGGAGTTACTATCTATACACGCTCCCCTGTAAACACCAAATTATATCACTATAAATATGTGTATGCTTATTAGGATTTATTGGGTACCTAATACGGCCCAATAAACTTCCAAACCTCTCCCCGTACAAAGGAGGTTATGGCGAAATTTTTCGAAAATTCCGGGTGTTAGCCAAATTTTTGAAGAAGTTGAAAATTCTCAGAAACTGAAAAGTTGGAGAATGGAAGCCAGATTGAACGTAGAGTTGATTAATCTAACCACTTTCGACTTTGTTCCTTTTCGGGGATGAAAAGTTTTAAGTGGGGGAGATTGTAACGACCCGGAAAATCTGAACCAATTTAAAAATTTTAAATTGGCTAAAATAGTAGATTTTAAATATTTTAAATAATAATAATGAAAACTGAGTTTGAATCGACGTTTGAAAATAAATATAATTAATTCTAATTATAAATAAGGCCTGAAATGGCGCGGTAGTTTCAAAATTTGAATTCAAACTTTGACTGACTGTACCAGGTGCAAAACAAAACGGATTTGAGCGAAACCAAAAATATTTAAATCTATTAGTGAATACCTTTCTAATGAATCTGAAAAATCGAAGTTTCATTGCTGGAAGCAAAATTTATGGCCAAATGAATTTTCAGAAAGGTCGCTATGGAATTTATATAGCCCGTGAAATTGGCCATTTTGCAAACGATCTCGAAATTCAACGAAACCACTTTTGTTGGATCCAGGATGTGAAGTTATTGCTAGGTTTCAAATTTCATAATTTTGAAGTTAGTATGTGAGCGTGGCAAAGGAAAACGTGTTTTGGTCAATTATAGTTAAATTGGATCGACCAGAAATGGGCCATTTTTCAAACGGACTCAGAATTCGACAAAACTAGTTTTGTTGGGCCCTTATCCTCAAAACATAGCTAGATTTATTTTTCGGGAATTTTTAGAATCAGTTTGTGGCCCTGGCAAATTGAAATGTACGTTCGAATCAAATATTGAATGTTATATATTTTAATTTGAAGGAAAACTGACTGAAACAGTCGAATGAGCCTTTGAAACATATCCCATTGTGTTCGAAATGGGGGATATTAGCTAGGGATGACAGTCGTTGGGTTTGGATTGGGGTTCGTGTGTGAAAGAGGGTATTTTTGGGATTTTAAAAATTACAAATATAAAAAAAATCATTGGTCAACGTTAAATTCTCTCTCCCCGATAATCAGAAATCGCGAACGATAGGAAAGGGTTCCGAGCTTTCCCCCTCATTTTCTCCTCCTACACGCATCGATTGCCTTCGACCCAGTTGGGGTTTTTGAAGAGCTCCCCTCAAGCTTCAAATCCATGGTCATGGCACCCCCTCTTGTCTGGTGAATCGCGAGATCCAGGCCTCCAAAGTCGTGGCCTTTCAACCGCCGCCGCCATCACCTGGAGCCACCGAGCTGGACCCCCTCCCTGGCGGACGTGCGCGTCTCCAAGCCCTTCCACGTGGCAGTGGCCGATCGTCGTATCGAACAACGGATTTCACGAAAAATCAAAACCTAGTTTTGAACCTCCTCTGAAAGGTACGGCTGTGAATTTTTAAACTGGTTTTACACTTTAAAGTGTTGCGAAATTCGACCATCTTTGAAAAGTCATATGTTTTTCATGTGTTGACGAAATTCGATGAAACAGGAGACATTTGGACCGTGTCGACGTCTTCTACATTCTAGAAGAGACCGCATATTTTTCTGAGCCTTCTGCTATTTTTGGTGGAGTGGAACCCAAAGTGAGATTTCTAAATTATAAACGATATGGAAAACTACGATGTATAAATTATATAGTCGATGTATGAGTTATATAAGCGTTGTACACCTCTTGTATAAGCGTTGTATAAGTTGTACGTACGATATATAAGTTTTATATGTGCTGTAAAAATTATATATGTGTTGAAATAGAAGTGAAATGCTATATATATATATATATATATATATATATACGCCCCTCGTCCACAAACCATGGACGATATTTATTGGTTGTGATTGGTGTGAAAATTGATTGATAGCGAATGGTTGATTGAAATTGTTTGTGGTTGAAATTGACTGATTGTGGTTGAAAAATACCCGTTTGTGGTTGAGAAATATTTGGTTGAAACCACATAGGATTAGTTTGTGGAAATGAAAAAAATATACATGCCGCCTGCGTGCGAACTAGATGCATGATTCCCCATTGTCAAAAGCTGCGAGGCTTTAAGGTAGAGCGAGGAGCCGTACTAGGGACGGTCCCGGTTTTAACTACCGTGTCGTTATGCTACCGAAATTTTGAATAATATTCATGTGTTAGAATTATTTTCCTGTGTTGAAACTATATTCGTCTGTTGAATAAAAATTCATTCGTTGAATTGAAGTTTATGTGTTGAATAGTATTCGTGTTTTGAATAAATTGTTTTAACAATAAAAATCACATTTTTACTCTATATACAAACTATAGAAAACGTTCATGTGTTGAATCGAAATTCATTCGTTGAATAGAAATTCATGTGTTGAATGGTATTCGTGTTTTAAATATAAAAATCACCTTATTATCTGTATATACAAACTATAGAACACATTCATGTGTTGAATCGAAATTCATTCATTGAATTGAAATTCATGTGTTGAATGGTATTCATATTTTGAAGAAATTGTTTTATGATAAAAAAATCCTATTTTTATCATCAATATGAACTGTATAAAATAATCTTGTTTTGAAATAAATTGTTTTACAATAAAAATCACATTTTTACTGTAAACATGAGTTGTTAAAAATGGTGAAGTGTCGAAGTGAATGTTTGTTGGATAAAAATATATTTTTATCAAATGTATGAAAAGAATATAGCTTTGAAATCGAAGAATCGATATATATATATATATATATATATATATATAGAAATATAATATATCGAATAATGAAGCTGCAGTTCGTATTTTGAAACCGTGTTTTCAAACGATTAGTGCGGGAGATCCGACCATCGGATTCTCCCGAAACCGCAATCGTTGGGTTCGCTTTGGAAATATCTTTCCAATGGCACCAACTTTGTAAAGATCCAACGGTTGGATGGATTGTCTGGAATGTTTAATTCAAATCTAAAGAAAAACAGCGGCAGAATCGATTATATTTATATATATATAAATATAATTATATTAAATTGAATAACGACGCTGTAGTTCGTATTTTGAAATCGAAACTTCAAACGATAGTACCGGGAGATCCGACCGTCGGATTTTCCCAAAACTGGAACCGTTGGATTCATTTTGAAAAGATCTTTCTAATGATACAAATTTTGTGAAGATCCAACGGTTAGATTTTTAGATATGTGTAAATGAAATCTAAAGAAAAACAGCGCCACGGCCGCGTTATGGCCCGAAGCGTCGTTTTGAATAAATTGGCTATTTTAAAATAAATAAAAATAGTGATAAATCGTTATAAAATATTATAAACGATATGGATGTGAAATTTAGAAACTAACTGAAGGTTGGCTAAGTCGAATGGTTTCTTAGGTGTTGATCTGATGTTGGTTTCGGCCTTCGGGGTTAATATTTGGGAAATCGTTCTCTTACTGATTTACGGTTAGCGACTAATGAATTGAAATGATGCGTATGTGTGTTTGTGTTGCACTTGTCTATTATATACGCGAGTTGCTCAGAAAGACCGGGTTTATCCCATTTTGAATAACTGAATCGACGATAAGTAATCGAAGATGAAGATGGTGGTCGAAGACCGATCTTCACCTCGTTTGGATGGTAACTAATGTCCTGATTGGGAGGCATCCCGAAATATGGATAATGAGTGGTGATCGTCCAGACGTACGTGGAGATCGATGGATATGCGAGGTATATAGTGCCTCCGGTTTCGTTCCGACCCAGAATGGACTTGTAAATGGATTGTGTGTCTGACATTGGAATTTATTCTATGTGATTGATAGCCATCAGTTGCGTGGTGTGAATTGCCTATGTGACATGCTAAGATGCAGTGATCAGGGCTTCTGTTGAAAAGCAAAGTTTTGAGATTGATGATCAAAGCACCGCCTGTGTGGCGTAGCTTTGTGTATAACGTGAATTCACGTGCCTCACACCCCGGTATGAACCAGAAACGAGAGAAGGACCTCAGGGAGGGAATGCGTTTCTTTCTAGCTAGGAGTTATGTCAGTGTTTTTACACGGCCTAATATTTTACTTATGTGGATGATGGATAGCGAGGCGCCTCGGTTATATCGGTCGATCCGGGACCGATAGGTCATTCGTTGGCTCATTTACGCCCCAAAGGGCGGGGAAACATATTGTTCAGGCATAATAATCCACATCGGTGGACCGACCCTGTCGCTCCAAGGCTTGCCTGTGCGCTTGCCTGAGGCTCGGGCTAGAGAGTCTCGAATTCGGTAAGGACTATCTTTTGCCTTGGTTCATGACGGAAATCTAATTTCCAAATACGTAACTGTGCGGTTTTGATTGTATATATATGGCGACATGATATATGGTACCCATGCCGTCTATGATTGATAGTTATGATTTGAAATTGTTTTTGAAACATATAAACACTAGTAATAATATCAAATGCTTTTGTTTAATTCGTATCAAGCATATTTTGGCCATTATAAGGTAAAACTCTATCCTCTGGTTTGCGTTGCATTGTGTGATGGGAACTGAGACTTATAATGGCTTCATTTTTATAAAAAGCATTGCGATGTTTAAAAGAATTATTTGTTTTAAAGCACTGGAGATCCAATGGAGTAAACTCGTTCCACGAAAGTGGCGTGGTCCTGTGATTAGCCATATTTTAAATGTGTTGAGTAGATTTCTCATACCAGTCCCATGACTGACTCGTAGTTTGTTTCACTTTCAAACTCGGGTGCCCCTTTTTCTACACGGGCAGCCTTATATTCAGGTTTTAGTTGGCTTTCTCTGGATAGCTGGAGCTGAAGATGGATTCTATTATTTATCTCTTTCTATGCTGTTCAGCTCCTATTGTACATTATGTTTGTTTTCCGCTGTAGACATTTATGTATAACTGAACTGTATTTGTGCTAAATATGATCCCGTATACTGTGTAACTCTGATGATTACGTTTATCCACTATATTCTATTGTGCATTATCTGGTGTATTTATTTAATTATATTCTTCTATTATCTGTTTATGTGTTATGTTCCAAGGATTACCCTTGCCACCGTCGGTTCGGGGTCGTCTCAGAATGTTGGCGGTGGTCTAGTGAAGAATCTTGAAGTGTTGGATGAGTTCTTGGAGTTAGAAGCTGCATGAATGGGGGGGCTTGGTTCCAACGTGTGTAACACCCCACGTCCATTAGTGTCACTCACAAAGGGAATGCACTAAGTTCTGTGGAGCATTTAGGGTAAAAGATGCAGATAAATTACAAGACAGACAAAAATTAAACAACGGAAAATAAAATTTTGCTTTATTGATAAATAGTTTGTACAATGATTTCTTTACAATATCAGTGTATCATCTGTCTTACAAAATAAAGAAGCATGAAAATACATTTGTATTCCCCAAATTTAGCAAGAGCCAGCCATAGCATCTGAAAAGAGAATCCAAGCAAACTTCGACAAATCTTCAAGCTGGGAAAGGGTGACATTCCAACTTAATCTGAGCTATACTATTCCCTCCTCTAGTACCGCGCGGGGGGGGGGGGGGGGACGAAAGAAAAGAAGACGAAAGAAAAACAGAGTCAGACATAAAGCCTGAGTAAGTTCAGTAACTTCTAGCATGTGAACATGGAAAAACAAAACGACATGAATTAACTGAATACAAAATTACACCATGACAATAGGGTCAACAAGATTAGACAAGGTAATCACAAGATATGCTAAGATAATACTTTCGCCGCTTCGCTATTTCCTTGTTATACTATATCTCTGCACCACCTAACTAGTGTCCCAACTAGTAACGATAACGTGATCCCAATCCCTGTATTTTCCATTGCCTTCCGGCATACATTCATTATTTATTACCTGGATCAAATCTAGGGTTTTCTATCAAGTGCTTTCTAGATTTAACTAGAGTTTACGCTATCCGCTGAACGCTTCTCGGATTCAGGATTTATGCCACCTAGTTCAACTAGGAATTATACTCCCTGTCGAACGATGCCCCCAAGTCTAGGACGCACTACCTAGAGTGGTATATGTTCCTATACTTCCTCACGCCTGTATCGCGAATCGTTATCGCTTGTCTAGATGCACATGTCCTGTAATGTGCGACCCGAGTCCTGTGTCAGGGCAAATCAAGGAATACAGAACTAGGACGGGAGCTTTCAGATATCTGCCGATGCAGATGCTAAGGTCTGTTTTTATTCCAGTGGCTATGGTCCCACTTGACCCCTCCCTCAACTAATGAAAGACACCCTTTGTAAAATGAGAACTATACGTCGGCCCCCAGTGCCCCACTATCCTATGGCCATCCTCACGCATAACTAGATAGCAATTATGGCCTTTTGGAGTTCTCCGCCTTTCCGCTTCACGTGTCTCGACTGACTCAAGATGGATGGTAGACGACGAGTTGCTATCACAGGGCTACAGTTTTCTCGCCGAATCACGCCGGTCCATCCTAGTCTTTAGGTTGCCATATATATTGCAACCAAGGCATACCCCTGGTTCTTCTACGCAGACCTTAACTTCTGTGAGCCCAGGAGGATCATCTACAGTCTCATAGAGGGATACCAAGAGTACCCTCACGTCCCCTCGAAGCCTCGGGCTTCGTAACCCAATTCGTTGGAGCCTTCTTGGACGGACATTCGCTCTAACCCGTGTTATACTAAGAATTACTACTTAGTTCTCTTTCCTGTCAATTTGGGTTGGTTAAGTGTCATTAGTCAATTCAAGCTAACCTAACCCTCTTCATTTATCCTAATAAACTGGTTAAGTGTTATCAATAATTCATGTTGACTTAACCTTACCCTAAACCAAGTTATATTGGTTAAGTATTTCTTATTACTTAACCCTACCCCTTTACCTTGTATTGGTTAAGTGTTCCCTTTTAACTTAACCTTGCCCTTCTGTTTTAACTAACACGTTATTAATGGTTAAGTATTATCCCTTCATGTTTTAGACTTAACCCCATTCCTTTATCACAACCTGATGGTTAAGTGTTCAAGTTTACTTAACCCCTACGGTCTAGCCTAGCTAACATATTAAATTGGCTAAGTGTATTAGATTTTACTTAACCCCAACCTCTGGTCTAGTTAACATGTTAATTTGGCTAAGTGTATTAACTTTACTTAACCCCAACCTCTAGTCTAGTTAACATGTTAATTTGGCTAAGTGTATTAACTTTACTTAACCCCTACAAATCTTGTCTTGTTACCTTGAGTCTGGATAAGTGTTTCTATGGACATAGCCCTCCCATTCTAGCTTAACTGTGTTTAGTTGGTTAAGTGTTCCTATGGACTTAACCCTCCCATTCTAGCTTAACTGTGTTAAGTGTTTTAATGAACCTAACCCCACCCATCAGTTTAGTTGTCATGTTGAACTGGTTAAGTGTCTTAGTTAACTTAACCCTACCATTCTTGTTCTAGCTTTAATTATGTAGATTAAAGCGACGACCACTCACATTAGACAGATATTGTTGTGAATACTGGATGTGCCGGTTGGTTCCGGGCAGGTTTACATCGCAACTCAGCCTAACCTCGGGTTAGGCATATTCGTGTTTTCTAAATTCAAAGGGTTTTGATTAGTTTTCAATTCAGGTTTTGAAATTAACCATCCCGTCCGTCGGATCAGTTAGTGATAGCCAGGGAGAGCAGGAAACTTGTATTTTCCAAACCCAAGCCTAGACACTATCCTCTCTGTCACCCTAGAACTTTCTGGTGTGTTATTAAAAGAGATGTCGTTTAACAAACCTTTAATTTGTCTAAGTTTACATTTTCTTATTTAGGAAAAATTCTATAAGTAAATTATTCCTAATTTACTTATTTCCCAATTGCTCTTTTAATGTAAATTGTCTACATTCATTTCTATGGCCCATTTTTCCCTCTAAACCATGTTTATGCTTTTTGGTATGTAAACTATACCAAATCGAGTGTCATTAACCATGATTTTGCTAAACCTGCCAATTACTCCCTATTATGGCCAATTTCAAATATATGCTAATATACTTACCGTGCCAAATTAGCTAATCCAATTCCGATTCAACAATTCTAATTCATGTCAAACTAGACTTATTACTCTAGTTCACTATTCATGTAAATGCTAGATTTACATGTCGACACTAGATTCAGGCTACTCAATCTATAGTTCATGTCTAAATTTTCCAACTTGCATTCTTATGAACATGCCATAATGCGTGTTCCCAATTTATGCCAATTTCCAAGTTAAACTACGTTTTTAGTAAATTTCATATTTTGCCCAAACCGCATTCCCACCGTTCGTATAATCGTGATTCAGTCTAGATTTATAAATAAAGCTAGGTTCGAAGAAAATAGGGAATGAACCAAAGAAGCTATGCGAAAGATAGACATACTAACTGGCATAAAAAGGGTTGAATAACGACGTCGGTTCAAGAACATGGGTAGACCTAACTTAATAGGTAAATTCCCAAGGTCTAAAACCAAAGAAAACCAAGATAGACAGAATAGAGACGTAGGTTCAAGAACATGGGTAGACCTAACTTAATAGGTAAATTCCCAAGGTCTAAAACCAACGAAAACCAAGGATAGACAGAATAGAAAGATCAGGTTTAGACCCAATTTCACAGCAACCCTTTCCTAGTCAGAAATCATAAGTGTTTAGTCACAGTTGTCCTTGTTATGTCATAGGCAATAGTTTATGTTTCCAAATCAAAAGCACAAGCTTGGTCAAGGAAATAATTCTCATAGTCACAGTCACAGTCATAGGCAATGTCCATAGTCATAGGCAATGTTCATAGTCATAGGCAACGTTCACAGTCATAGGCAATGTCCATAGTCATAGGCAATGTTCATAGTCATAGGCAACGTTCACAGTCATAGGCAATGTTCATAGTCAAAGAGGCATACAGTCTTATTTGTCCTTGAATCATAACAGTTCCTGATTAGGTCCAAGAATATAGGCACTGATTCGAATAGAGAGAGAGAGAGAGATTTGGCATATTCTTTTATTCCTTTAATTTCATGTCACGAACAAAGAAAAACGTTCAAATCTAAAAATAACTGAATTACAGAGATTAGATTAGAATAGAAAGGAGGCGTTGCTATGATTCGTGCGACGTTTAGCCTTTAATCATTATCTTGAAGCTTTGAATCTCTTCTAGACAACTTGAGCAGCATAACCTTGTCTTGGATTTTTGTATTATCTTCTTATTTTTATATTTTATCAGAGGCAGCATAAGGATATAAAAGAATTGTGAATAGAGAAGAAGACCAGGGCTGTTTATATAGTGTTAGGCGGACGAACCTGGTCAGAATGGCGTCTAGATATAGAAGAACGAACTGGGTGCAGAAAACTGGATTTCGGGACCCAGGTCGACACCCATGTCGACTGGGCAGTCGACATGGGGGGGTGTCGACTGCGCAGTCAACACGCCTGTCGACTTGACCTAGGCGGGAATTTTCCCGCCCTGCCCCCTGTGTGTTTGAATTCGAATTTGGCTCTAGTTTTTAAACTGTTTTGAACTTGGAATTTTCTGAAAACTTTGACGGGCCATATCTTGGTCATACGGACTCCGATTTTCGCAAATTCGGACTCTATTTCGCGTATTTTTCCGAGACAAACGCAATGGCGTAGCCTGTTTCCCTTGATTTTGATTTTAACTCTTAATTCTGCCTTGATTCGTGAATCTTAGTGTTACAGAATTACGGGGTGTTACATTCTCCCCCACTTAAAAGGATTTCGTCCCCGAAATCTTCAAGTTAGGAAGAATGTGTCCTACCATCCAATCACCCATCTACTCAACCATTCAATCATAGGCATTCATTGTCCTTAAAAGATTTCTAATGCTTTCATGTTCATATGCATAGTGTGTGTGTATGTCTTTATCTAATGCAAAACCAGGCGGTCTACTGATTCAGTTGACCTCCTTAATGCGAATTATGTCAGTGTCGTGCGTCCAATCATGTATGCAAGCATCCCTAGTTACGCAAATACTATATGCGTGCACAACCATTCATCCATAAGCAACATCCATATGATAACATATCAAGTTCAACTTACAAACAAATACATATCTGTAAATGCAATATGAAAGCGTCCGAACTTGATCTAGTGCCTAATACGTATGCATATGCATTCACGAGCAACCATTTGCAACCACTTGCAACCATTCAACCATAACATGTTTCAAATACATGTTTACATCCATTGGCTTCTACCTAAGGATCGATGATACATCCTAGAGGATACACTTTGGAAAGAGAGAAACAATTATGTGTAAAGCTCCTACAAACAAAAGAAATCAAGGATGCACCCAAGGAAAAAGGGTATGATGCTAGTATCTAGCCTTCTTGAGCTTTACTCCACTGTATCTTAACTAATTTAACTTCACGATTGTGAACTTTCTGACCTCCATCTCTAAAGTAAACAGATGTCAACTATGATACCATGTGTATGTACTAATATGATTAGAGGTCTCTCCTCTTAGCTTATCCATCACGCTATAACTATGAGGGTAAAAAGGTCACTACGCACTTTCTAGAGTGTCTGCCACAACTATTCATTTCTCACGCAAACCACCCTAGTCGAACTCGACATTCCTCAAGTACAAGCCCCAAAGGCCTAAACCAATATCAGACAAGCATCCAAGCAATATCGCCTCCGAATTTAGACGACCTACGTGAGATGATATAAGCAAACTCGATAGCTATCCTCAAATCCCTACTAAAAATAGACTGGTCGGACCACCAATTGGATTTGAGACGCTAGTGGGATCTTTCTACTATACAAGTACTATGGTGCAGAGACTCAACTAGGGAAGTGGATATAAACAAATGCGAAGTGCTAAATCCAAAGGAAAGAGTACGAACAGCACAACTAGACTCTGCCAACAGAACTTTACTACCTTTCACCTAGGTACGCTTGGTGGTGGAAGTATGTACTTGCCCTTCTGAAAATCTTGTTCCTCATTCTCGGGTTGTGCTCCTTAGCCAAACTCCTCATCCCCTTCTGTGTGTAGTCATGTTGACAAATCCCTCGAAAGCTGCCTCCATCGTACGGAAAATCCTACTAAGCTTAGTAGAAAACTAACCGCAGGTGAAACTACTACGGTTATAGATGGAAGTCGGGCACTACTTCGCCCATCGATGAGGTTACCTCCCAGAAAGCCAGGAGCCCCAGAGACTTAAGAAAGAAGGAGACAAGAATTCAAATAGAGGAAGAGAAGACAATGCGTATGGCTTTGGGGAATATGCCTTTAAAACAAATCTTTTCTCTTGAAAATGCTTCTTTTAAAACCGTTTTGAAAATAAATTTTCAAATCTTTTATCTGATCCGGTAACCTTCAGCTCTGATACCACGTGTAACACCCCACGTCTGTTAGTGTCACTCACAAAGGGAATGCACTAAGTTCTGTGGAGCATTTAGGGTAAAAGATGCAGATAAATTACAAGATAGACAAAAATTAAACAACGGAAAATAAAACTTTGCTTTATTGATAAATAGTTTGTACAATGATTTCTTTACAATATCAGAGTATCATCTGTCTTACAAAATAAAGAAGCATGAAAATACATTTATATTCCCCAAATTTAGCAAGAGCCAGCCATAGCATCTGAAAAGAGAATCCAAGCAAACTTCGACAAATCTTCAAGTTGGGAAAGGGTGACATTCCAACTTAATCTGAGCTATACTATTCCCTCCTCTAGTACGTGGGGGGGGGGGGGGAACGGAAGAAAAGAAGACGAAAGAAAAACAGAGTCAGACATAAAGCCTGAGTAAGTTCAGTAACTTCTAACATGTGAACATGGAAAAACAAAACGACATGAATTAACTGGATACAAAATTACACCATGACGATAGGGTCAACAAGATTAGACAAGGTAATCACAAGATATGCTAAGATAATACTTTCGCCGCTTCGCTATTTCCTTGTTATACTATATCTCTGCACCACCTAACTAGTGTCCCAACTAGTAACGATAACGTGATCCCAATCCCTGTATTTTCCATTGCCTTCTGGCATACATTCATTATTTATTACCTGGATCAAATCTAGGGTTTTCTATCAAGTGCTTTCTAGATTTAACTAGAGTTTACGCTGTCTGCTGAACGCTTCTCGGATTCAGGATTTATGCCACCTAGTTCAACTAGGAATTATGCTACCTGTCGAACGATGCCCCCAAGTCTAGGACACACTACCTAGAGTGGTATATGTTCCTATACTTCCCCACGCCTGTATCGCGAATCGTTATCGCTTGTCTAGATGCACATGTCCTGTAATGTGCGACCCGAGTCCTGTGTCAGGGCAAATCAAGGAATACAGAACTCGGTCGGGAGCTTTCAGATATCTGCCGATGCAGATGCTAAGGTCTGTTTTTATTCCAGTGGCTATGGTCCCACTTGACGCCTCCCTCAACTAATGAAAGGCACCCTTTGTAAAATGAGAATTATACGCCGGCCCCCGGTGCCCCCACTATCCTATGGCCATCCTCACCCATAACTAGATAGCAATTATGGTCTTTTGGAGTTCTCCGCCTTTCCGCTTCACGTATCTCGACTGACTCAAGATGGATGGTAGACGACGAGTTGCTATCACAGGGCTACCGTTTTCTCGCCGAATCACACCGGTCCATCCTAGTCTTTAGGTTGCCATATATATTGCAACCAAGGCATACCCCTGGTTCTTCTACGCAGACCTTAACCTCTGTGAGCCCAGGAGGATCATCTGCAGTCTCACAGAGGGATACCAAGAGTACCCTCACGTCCCCTCGAAGCCTCGGGCTTCGTAACCCAATTCGTTAGAGCCTTCTCGGACGGACATTCGCTCTTTCCCGTGTTATACTAAGAATTACTACTTAGTTCTCTTTCTCGTCAATTTGGGTTGGTTAAGTGTCATTAGTCAATTCAAGCTAACTTAACCCTCTTCATTTATCCTGATAAACTGGTTAAGTGTTATCAATAATTCATGTTGACTTAACCTTACCCTAAACCAAGTTATATTGGTTAAGTATTTCTTATTACTTAACCCTACCCCTTCACCTTGTATTGGTTAAGTGTTCCCTTTTAACTTAACCTTGCCCGTCTATTTTAACTAACATGTTATTAATGGTTAAGTATTATCCCTTCATGTTTTAGACTTAACCCCATTCCTTTATCACAACCTGATGGTTAAGTGTTCAAGTTTACTTAACCCCTACGGTCTAGCCCAGCTAACATATTAAATTGGCTAAGTGTATTAGATTTTACTTAACCCCAACCTCTGGTCTAGTTAGCATGTTAATTTGGCTAAGTGTATTAACTTTACTTAACCCCAACCTCTAGTCTAGTTAACATGTTAATTTGGCTAAGTGTATTAACTTTACTTAACCCCTACAAATCTTGTCTTGTTACCTTGAGTCTGGTTAAGTGTTTCTATGGACATAGCCCTCCCATTCTAGCTTAACTGTGTTAAGTTGGTTAAGTGTTCCTATGGGCTTAACCCTACCATTCTAGCTTAATTGTGTTAAGTGTTTTTATGAACCTAACCCCACCCATCAGTTTAGTTGTCATGTTGAACTGGTTAAGTGTCTTAGTTAACTTAACCCTACCATTCTTGTTCTAGCTTTAATTAAGTAGATTAAAGCCACGACCACTCACATTAGACAGATATTGTTGCGAATACTGGATGTGCTGGTTGGTTCCGGGCAGGTTTACATCGCAACTCAGTCTAACCTCGGGTTGGGCATATTCGTGTTTTCTAAATTCAAAGGGTTTTGATTAGTTTTCAATTCAGGTTTTGAAATTAACCATCCCGTCCGTCGGATCAGTTAGGGATAGCCAGGGAGAGCAGGAAACTTGTATTTTCCAAACCCAAGCCTAGACACTATCCTCTCTGTCACCCTAGAACTTTCTGGTGTGTTATTAAAAGAGATGTCGTTTAACAAACCTTTAATTTGTCTAAGTTTACATTTTCTTATTTAGGACAAATTCTATAGGTAAATTATTCCTAATTTACTTATTTCCCAATTGCTCTTTTAATGTAAATTGTCTACATTCATTTCTATGGCCCATTTTCCCCTCTAAACCATGTTTATGCTTTTTGGTATGTAAACTATACCAAATCAAGTGTCATTAACCATGATTTTGCTAAACCTGCCAATTACTCTCTATTATGGCCAATTTCAAATTTATGCTAATATACTTACCGTGCCAAATTAGCTAATCCAATTCCGATTCAACAATTCTAATTCATGTCAAACTAGACTTATTACTCTAGTTCACTATTCATGTAAATGCTAGATTTACATGTCGACACTAGATTCAGGGTACTCAATCTATAGTTCATGTCAAATTTTTCCAACTTGCATTCTTATGAACATGCCATAATGCGTGTTCCCAATTTATGCCAATTTCCAAGTTAAACTACGTTTCTAGTAAATTTCATATTTTGCCCAAACCGCATTCCCACCATTCGTATAATCGTGATTCAGTCTAGATTTATAAATAAAGCTAGGTTTGAAGAAAATAGGGAATGAACCAAAGATGTTATGCGAAAGATAGACATACTAACTGGCATAAAAAGGGTTGAATAACGGCGTCGGTTCAAGAACATGGGTAGACCTAACTTAATAGGTAAATTCCCAAGGTCTAAAACCAAAGAAAACCAAGAATAGAGACGTAGGTTCAAGAATATGGGTAGACCTAACTTAATAGGTAAATTCCCAAGGTCTAAAACCAACGAAAACCAAGGATAGACAGAATAGAAAGATCAGGTTTAGACCCAATTTCACAGCAACCCTTTCCTAGTCAGAAATCATAGGTGTTTAGTCACAGTTGTCCTTGTTATGTCATAGGCAATAGTTTATGTTTCCAAATCAAAAGCACAAGCTTAGTCAAGGAAATATTTCTCATAGTCACAGTCACAGTCATAGGCAATGTCCATAGTCATAGGCAATGTTCATAGTCATAGGCAATGTTCACAGTATAGGAAATGTCCATAGTCATAGGCAATGTTTATAGTCATAGGCAACGTTCACAGTCATAGGCAATGTTCATAGTCAAAGAGGCATACAGTCTTATTTGTCCTTGAATCATAACAGTTCTTGATTAGGTCCAAGAATATAGGCACTGATTCGAATAGAGAGAGAGAGATTTGGCATATTCTTTTATTCCTTTAATTTCATGTCACGAACAAAGAAAAACGTTCAAATCTAAAAATAACTGAATTACAGAGATTAGATTAGAATAGAAAGGAGGCGTTGCTATGATTCGTGCGACGTTTAGCCTTTAATCCTTATCTTGAAGCTTTGAATCTCTTCTAGACAACTTGAGCAGCATAACCTTGTCTTGGATTTTTGTATTATCTTCTTATTTTTATATTTTCTCAGAGGTAGCATAAGGATAGAAAAGAATTGTGAACAGAGAAGAAGACCAGGGCTGTTTATATAGTGTTAGGCGGACGAACCTGGTCAGAATGGTGTCTAGATACAGAAGAATGAACTGGGTGCAGAAAACTAAATTTCGGGACCCAGGTCGACACCCATGTCGACTGGGCAGTCGACATTGGGGGGGTGTCGACTGCGCAGTCGACACCCCTGTCGACTTGACCTGGGCGGGAATTTTCCCGCCCTGCCCCTTGTGTGTTTGAATTCGAATTTGGCTCTAGTTTTTAAACTGTTTTGAACTTGGAATTTTCTGAAAACTTTGACGGGCCATATCTTGGTCATACGGACTCCGATTTTCGAAAATTCGGACTCTATTTCGCATATTTTTCCGAGATGAACGCAATGGCGTAGCCCGTTTCCCTTGATTTTGAATTTAACTCTTAATTCTGCCTTGATTCGTGAATCTTAGTGTTACAGAATTACAGGGTGTTACAGCGTGCTTCGACAGTTTTGGGAAGAAGGATAATGCGGGTCTAGACTTTTACAAGGAGATAGGTTGGTTTGTGTGGGTGAGGCCCAATATGAACATTGAAATTTAGTTTGTTTTACTTTAAGTAGTATTTAAACTTGTATAACATATAACTTTATCATACGGTATCGGAATCAGACAAAACAGGATCCTTTAGGATCGTAGAGACAAAAACTACAAAATAGAACTAACTGGAAGTATTTGGAGCTCGTCTCAAATTATGGCATAATTAAACGTCCGTCTGAATCAAGGATAATTTATCGTTATTTAACGATGAACTGCCAATGTGAGTAAAATCTCACTAACTCTGTACAGTTTATATTTTTATAAATATAATCTGGTATTGATAAATGATGATTAATTGCTGTGTGTTGATTGTTTGGTTGAATTGCTGATGTATTGGCTGAAATTATAGATAACGATATATATATATATATATATAAATCGTTAATCAAATATTGATTCTGTTTATCAGAATATTTCATATTGAAATGAAATCGATGTTATTTATATTGTTTAACATCTGTGATGCAGGGAAACAGGTTGGAGGAATCCAACTAGATTCCTCAATATTATAATGCTGTTTGTTTTCATATATTGTGATATATGATGAGATATAAAATCTGTGATTGATTATGATGACACTGGTCTGGTTAATTGGTATTTTAAATACTATATGAAATACTGTAACATAAAAGGAATTTTTCAAAGTTAATATTGAAAATGAAATATTTATATATGAAATAAATAGGATATTATAAAAGGTAATATTTGGAAAACAAATATTGGAAAATATAATTATAAAAGGAAATATTTATTTGGAAAATAAATAGAATTATTAGTTGAGAAAGTAAATAGAATTATATAAAAGGATTAATATAAAATGAATAGAATTGTATAAAAAGAGAATTTTACACTAGGAAGGTTTAGACCCGTGCTTCGCACACGGGTATAACATGATATGAATTTAAAGTGAATATTTAATAGAAATCTGTTTTAACAGATAAAGTAAGAAGATTAATTTATAAATAATGTTTTATAAATTAAGTAAAATATTTATCATTGGATAAATTAAATATATAAAATCTGAATTTATATAGAGAACTAAAATCGGTTTCAACACCGATATTTGAAATGGAATTTGACTTGGTATTTAAAAAGGGAATTTGAATGAGATTTAAGTGTTGGAAATAAAAAGGAGATTTATATGAATAATTGTACAGATAAAAATATAAATAGAATTTGGGTTTGAGATATTTTTTTAAATAGGAATCAAATGTTTTGATTATATAAAGAAATATTATTCACATTCTATGTGAAAAATAGATTAAAGTAAATATTTAGCAAATAAAATATTTATAAAGGAAATAGGGTTTGAAATAGGAATTAAAATGGAGTTAAAAGAATTAGAAACTGACTGGAGATTAGTTAAGTTGAACAGCTGTCTGGGTATTGATCTGATGTTGGTTTCGGCCTTCGGGTTAATATGTATGGGGTTGTTCTCTTACTAGTTTACAGTTAGATACTGATATATGTGAAGAGATAGTGATGCGTGAATCAGAAATGGAAACATTTTCCAAAGTTAATAACGTATATTTTCTAAAATTTGAAAATAAGGATTTGATGAATATATGGAAACGAGAAATGGGGAAATGAATAAATGTTGATTAATGATTGATCGATAGAATTTCCATCTGGAAATAATATCGTTGTTTGCACACATGTTTTCCTTTGATAGTTAAACCACCAACTATCAAAGTTTTTGACCATTTCCGTTGTCAATACGGAGAGACTGGGATCAGATATATTATCTGAAAACCACTCTATTTGGGCGTTAGCAGTGTGATCAAATATGATGAAGATAATTGAAGATGGAGTTATGCAAGGGCTATCCTGTTTACAGAATAGTTCCTTCGGGTTGTCCAGTCCCATGACAACTTGAATGGACGAATGTCTGACAGAGTATGTCTGGCAGATCGCGTAAGTTGATCGTTTCAAACGTATTTACATTAGTGGCGAAGGAATTTGTTTCTCTTAGCTTATACCCATGGTATTTTTGCGGAAATCAATTTGTGATTTGATGGGTAAGACGATATGGCATTCAAAGTGAATGAATGAGTGATCTGTTAAAAGATACGTTATGACCTCAAGCCTCATCAACTGGGAAATGACAGAAATAGGGTAGGCAACATGGCTAAGTGGGTTGCACCCAATTAGGGTATATTGTCACCAACTAGATAATATTCATATTTGTTACTTCTTTCAATTCTGTATCTCCCGGGAATGGTTATGTTGGTATACTAACCATAAGGTGATAATATATTCGGAACATTCAAGCAAAATGAATGGCCGGTCATGTGTGGCCGAGTTGCAAGATGTTCTGGTTGAACTCTAGTGTATAGCTTCTAGAGTACACTGATCGCAAGGTGGTTCCATACCTTGTCAGAGTTGGAAATCCATTATCCAATAAGAGCTTGCGGTTTTGATTGTATATTATATATGTAGAACGTGAGATGAAAGCGTTCTGCTAGATTTCTATTTACTTGATCTAGACATTATTATAATATCATACAAGTATTGTTTTAGAAAAATATTTTGGGTTATCATAAGGTAAAAACCATCCATGTTTATGTGAAAAGGATTTTGAAAAGTTAAACAAATGATTTGAGTTTACTCACACCAGTCACATGACTGACCCAGAGTTTATTTTGTTTTGTTTTCCCTAAACTCTTGGGTGCCCAATTTTGTACGGGCAGTCAAGTAGTCGGGATGTTGCAGATACTTGAAGAGCTGGAGTAGGAGGCTTCAGGATTATATAGCTATTGTTATTTCCGCTGTGTTGTACTCTAATAATGTTATGGTATACATATAGTAGTTTTATTTCAAAGTTATGTATCTATTATATATTGTTCGTTCCGCTGTGAGTTTCGTGTTACTCTGATAATGTTGTATGTTATTCTTCTTCTATTCTAAGTTTCTATCTTATCTATTCTCACCCTCTAATTTCTTTCACGGACTATCCGGTGTTTCCGATGCTTGAATAGTCAACATTGAGTTTATGACGTTTACTCAGGATCACAAATTACCCGGGTTGTTACACTGGGAGTCAACTTCCTAGTATTACCAAACCAAACAATGTTTCAGAGAGAGGAAACCTTCACGAATACCGAGCTACCAACGCAAAACTCTAATTCCTTCTCCTTCTATCAACATACGAATTATGATAGTCTTGGGCTGCCTTCATCTTCTGCCTAATCAAAGTGATTTTCTCCATGGAATCTAGGATGAATTCCGGTCTAAGTAGAAACTTTTCAGTAGTTTCCCACCAACAAGTAGGCAATATGCATGACCGCCCGTATAGCGCTTCAAAAGGGGCCATACCAATCGTTGCTTGATAACTGTTATTATACGAAAACTCTACTAATGGCTGATGCTGATCTCAAACTCCTTCAAATTCGATGATGCAAGCTCTAAGTAAATCCTCTAAAATTCGGTTGACTCTCTTTGTCTGTCCATCTGTCTACAGGCTATATGTTGTACTCAAACTCAATGTCGTACCTACAGCTGCTTACAGGCTTCTACAGAACTCACTTGTAAACAGTGGATCTCGATCACTAAATATACTTGATGGAACGTCATGTAACGTGACAAACTCTTTGATATATAGCTGGGCCAACAAAGTCACGGTCTTATTCTTCTTGATCATAATAAAGTGAGCACTCTTCGTAAGGTGATCTATGATAACCCAAATGGCTTGGTCTCCCTTATGACTCTTCGGAAGTCCGTCAATGAAATCCATAAAAATATGCTTCTGTTTCCACATGGGAACCTCTAAAGGCAGCAATAATTCTCTGGGTCTTCCTTGTTCCGCTTTAACCTTTTGGCACATCCAGCTCATACACATGAATTTTGCTATATCCCTCTTCATTCCTTTCCAGTGGAAACTCCTCTTCATATCATGATACATATTAACACCACCAGGATGTATGGTCATTCTTGACCTATGGAATTCCTCTATAATTTCCTTTCTTAACTCTTCATTCTTAGGGACGCAAAATCTTCCATCTCTAAGTAAATTCCCATCACCACTAATAGAGTATCTACCAGAATGTGGAAATGATTCCTTCCTACTTACTTTTTCCCTTAAGCTTCTCAATTCATCATCGATATCTCGCACACTTCTAATTCTTTCCATCAAAGTGTGTCTAACCATAAGAACACTAAAAAACCCATAAGACACTTCGATTGGCGGTTGCAAATTAAATTTTTAGAGATAATCCAACTACTTCGATTTAGAAATAGCATTCAAGTCAGCATGCTTTCTACTTAAGGCATCATCCACAACATTACCTTTCCCAGCGGTATATTGGATAGCAAAGTCGAAAGACGCAATATACTACATCCAACGTTGTTGCCGCAAATTCAGATCACGTTGCAAGAACAAATACTTCAAGTACTTATGATCTGTGAAAAGCTTGAACTCTCTCCTAGAAGATAATGCCTTCATATTTTCAAGGCGAATACCACTGCAGCCAACTCTAAATCGTGAACGGAATATCTCTTCTCAGGACCCTTTAGTTGTCTACTAACGTAGGCAACTACCCTACCTTCTTGCATGAGTACCGCACCTTTCCCTATCCCACATGCATCAACGAAGACTATGAACATTTTCACTCCATCAGGACTGATAAGAACGCGCACTAGTCAGGGATTCCATCAACTTCCTAAAAGCAATATCACATTTTTCATTCCAAACGAATTCCAAGTTATTCTTCATTAATTGGGTTATAGAGGTAGATATCTTTGCAAAATATTTAATAATATTCGGTAATAACCCGCTAACCCATGGAAGCTTCTAACGCCTGTAGCATTTCGGGGTACCCTCCATTCTTTGATGGCTTCGACCATGGTAGGGTCAACTGCTAATACTTTTCCCGAAACAATATGACCAAGAAATCTAACTTCTTATCTCCAGAAATGACATTACGAGAACTTAGCCTTCAATTGGTTCTCTCTTAGAATTCCTATGACCTTTCTTGAATGGTCCTCATGTTCTCTATGGTCCTTTGAAAATATAAGGATATCATCCACAAATACAACTATAATCTTATCTAGAATTCCCATAAAAACCCTACTCATGAGATCAATAAAGAACGAGGGTGCATTCGTCAGACCAAAGGGCATAACCTTCCATTGGAACAGTCCATCTAGCGTCCTAAACACGGTCTTATCTTTACTACCTTCAGCAATCCTCAACTGATGGAATCCAATCGTGAGGTCCAATTGAGAAAATACTTGGGTGCCTCCAAAATGGTCAAA
This sequence comes from Allium sativum, assembly GCA_030737875.1. Taxonomy (NCBI): domain Eukaryota; kingdom Viridiplantae; phylum Streptophyta; class Magnoliopsida; order Asparagales; family Amaryllidaceae; genus Allium; species Allium sativum. The sequence goes on along the minus strand of CM060919.1, from coordinate 653,229,067 downwards.
CAAATCATCGATCCTTGGCAAAGGATGTCTATTATTCTTGCTGAGCTTATTAAGCTCCTTATAGTCCTCACACAGTCTTAGGGATCCATCAGCCTTAGTGGAGAATACCACTGGTGCTCTCCATTCAAAAGTACTACAATGGATAAAGCCTTTCTGCAACAATTCCGTTATTTTCTTATCTAACTCTCTCCTTTCCTTAGGAGCTATGTGCCTTAAGGGCAAAGCTACAGTTCTTGCGTCGTTCTCTAGGTCAAACTGAAAGAAATCTCTCTATTCGAGAGAAGCCATGTGACTTCCAAAAAGACATCTGAGAACTCACATACGATAGGGACTAAAGTTGGTCCGTTCGAACTAGTAGAAAATGAATATAATAGGGTCGTAATCCTATTACCTGTCCTTCATAGTACCCTCAAATGATGGCCACTAATGGCTTCTTAGGTGAACTACCCTCTTGTCTCCCCATGAAATGATAGCCAATTTATGCCTAAGATAAGACCATACCCTATGAATTCTAACACATACGCATCACAAAAGAAATCGACACCGTTAATTCCCAATACTATGGCTTTACAAATACGAGCGAGGTGCTTAGCTCCTCTGATAGGGTTGGCCACCTCTGTCGGACTACTAGTAACGGATATAAGAAGGTTTAGGGATTCAATTATTCACCTAGAAATAAAGAAATGGGTCTCTCCAGAGTCAAATACAGTACACACTTAATTTCCTAAAATAGAAAGTATACCTTTTAGTGCAGGTTGTCCTTGATCCCTAGATGGAATACTTGGAATTGATGTTGCTTCCAATGCATACTTTTGGTTGTTCTGTCCAACTTTTGGCGTTGGACAGTCCTTAGACATGTGTCCATCCTCATGGAAGTTGAAGCATATCCCCTCCTTCTTCGTTAAGGTAACCCTACATTCTTTGGCCACATGGCCCTTGCGTCTACATCTAGCACAAAATTTAGCTCCTTTCCTAAACTTTCCACCCTTCTTCTTGTTCTTACAGTATTCTTTCTTTCTATCCTTAGCATAGTTGGAACCACATTCACATTTTTCTCCATTTTTATTTTCCTCCCCTCCTTCAGCCGTACACAAAATAGTCGTTTTTGCTCCAAAAGTGACTTGGGCCAATAGTGACTCTTTCAGCGGGGAATTCAACCCTCTAACGAACCTCAAAGCCTTATTCATAAGGGTATCTACCAACCCCATAACAAACTGAGACAATTCCATGAACTCGGCTATATAATCCCCCAAATTCATGTTTCCTTGCTTTAAATGAATAAACTTTTCCAGTTGTATAGTGTAACAACTCGCACTTCCACTCACTATCGACCAAAAACTGAACCCAGTCGATTCAAGGTAAGCAAAAGTACGTTTCGTTAGGGTTTATCAGAGAAAACACGGAGGAATACAAAGCTCCCAGCGGAACAGATAAAATATAATAAGAATATATTATTGCAGTGGAAACATTTTTTTAAAATACAAATCTGATTTTACATGCTATTACAACTAGGTAGACTTAACATAATATACCGAGAATAGGGTACGTCCGGCCTTCATATAAAACTCCAGCATTCTCTGGAACTCCAAGTCTTCAAGCTTGAGCCCGATCTCGATAACTGAAAAACAAACAAACAGACAGCTCGTGTGCAAATTGTGGGCATCCGCAGTTTGCAAGGGAAAAACAAACTACGAGTCAGTCGTGGGACTGGTGTGAGAAAACTTTTATCACTAATCTGATACTTAGCCTTAATTTGAATAAGATACCTCGGGACCATGTCGTATGTCACGGAACGGATTTCCTCCCAAGGATACGTGCACAACTATAGCAAGAAGAACTAAGCATAGCACCCATAAATCAGATTTTGAAAACATGACTTTAGAAAAATGAACGATTATAAGCCCTAGGCCCCATCACACAATGCAAACGCACACCAGAGGATAGGGGTTTTCCTTATAATCGCAAAATATGCTTGATATAATTCAAAATGAAAACATTTAATATTATTATAATGACTTGGGTGTGAAAAATCCTTTCACAAATAAACTTATGAATCTTAGCTCGCATAGTGCCCCATCCCACTATGTTGGCTATATAGGTATACAAGCGAAAATCGTAAAGGGTTTCGTATTGGAAGTTGGATTTCCATCAATGGGCCTAGGCTAAGGATCTTCCCAATCTGATTCGGAACCCCCAGCTAGGTTCTAGGATCCCGTCTGGCTCCTTTAGAGCGGCAGGGTCGGTCCACCCTGCTTTGTGGATTAAAGTAAGAGCCTGAACATAACGTCCCTCGGTCTGTGTGTAGACTGTCATCTTGGTATATTTACCTAGTCCAAGGCGCCTCATCCAACAAACCACATAAGTAAATGCATGGGCTCCATACCATGGCGTTACCTTTTGCTAGATTGAACGTTAAGTCCCTAGCCCTGCGGTCTATAATCCTATTTCGGCTCATTTCGGGTTGTAAGGCTCATGAAGTCATGTCATACACAAATCTTTGCGTTTAAGCCATGCTTTGGTCTTCAACCACAAGGTCCTGCTTTTCAACAAAAGCCTTGATCATTTCCACTTATCATGCCACACTATCATTCCTTAAAACACAAACTGCTATTCACCAACATACAACATTTGAGCTCGTATGTCTCAAAGAAGGGTGTTAAGCAAGTGAATAAATTCTCCGCCACCAAACAGATGTATGTTTAGTAAATGTCAGTCTGTATTTTAAAAAATACAGTGTCAGACATGAAATCCATCAACAAGTCCATTCTGGGAATAGGAACGAAACCGAAGGCACTTTATTCCACATCCCTGCCTGGGAGTGCAAGTCCTTGCAAACCAAATTGCTTCAAGTACGGTCAGATTATGCCATCACTTTAACCTCATATAGGCCGTCGCCCAAGGCATCAACAGGCCATCCATCCGATGTGAAGAAATCTGAATCTTCCCCCATTGTCGTCGATATCTTGACACCAACATCACGTCTTATAATTACTCGGAATGGGTAAAAACCCGGTCTTTCCAAATAATTAGCGCATCTTTAAAACCAATAGGTATACAGGATTTCATGGCCTCATTCCATCTTGGAATATTCCTCAATCCATTTATTAAAACTGTAATGAGCTTTAATATGTCAAAATCATTCGTTAATGATTACTTAATTTGAAATCCAATTTCAGTTCATCCAATCAAACTTTATGACTATTTAGTCATCTCTGTGCGTGAATACACATTTATTCCAGTGCCTTTATCCATTCCAATCTTTTATTCATTAAATTGGGAATTATTCCCACAAATCTTATAAAAGATTTAATTCATTTAAACCTCTTGTTTAAATCTTTCTTTGGAAACCATTACAAAGGATTTTACAATATCTTTTCATAATTTAAACCAAATTAAGGTTTATCAACTAGTCGGGATTAGCGAGCCTTACTGAAATAATCATTCATTTTATTATCCCAATCCCAACTTATTCATCCCATGGAGCAAAACTGGTAGTACTCCATATCTAAAAACCATGGTTTACTGGTAAATTCAATCACCATCAAACATTTTAAATCTAATTAAAGATTTAACAATCGCATGGAGTAAAACTGGTTGTACCCCATTCTCGATCACTTCTTGAATCCAGTAAATTTAATTACCCTGTTCTCCTTTAAATCTAATTAAAGATTCACTAAAACTCTATTTAGTATTCATCTCAAAAATCACCACTTAATGATTATTCAATCTTAGGAAATTGATCCTGTCTTTAACTGGGTTTAAGAACGAATGTCGTTTAACATATTGTTTACGATAAGCCCAAAATCATTTTTCATTTCATGTGGAATCTTCACGGAAATCTGATCAACCCAGAATCGATATAAATTTCCGTATCAGACTAATACTATAAACGGAATAATGGTAAAGCCTTTTAAATTCCATAAATATTAACGGTCTTCCCTCATAGAAGCTCATCTCGATTATTAATAAATCGAATTCCACTCAATCCCAATTTAATTTATTAAATTGGAAACCTTTACTTTGGAAAAGGTCCTTTAAATCTTAGTTAGAAGATTTATAAGTTCCAAATTATATCTTCATGGTTAACCGAGTTTAAGAACTAGTATCATTTAAAACACAGTTCACAATGAACCCAAAATCATCTTCCATTCAATATGGAATTTTCACGGAAATCATATCTGCTTACAGTTGATATTAATCTTCATATCCAACCAACACTATAAGCAGAATATTGGCTAGCGCCTTTCAAATTCCTCAAATAGTCTAAGTCTTCATCTATGGAGACTTATCTCAACCGTTAACCAATACGGTTCCCATTTAACTCCAATTTAATTTACTTAATTGGAAAACTCCAGCTTTCACTTATCTTTATTTCAGATTTATTATACAAAAATGAATATCTTCCATTCATTTAATGTTTAAAAAAATGTTAAATGAACATCCGGGCTTTCCTTTCGATCCATTCCGATCCTCACCCAGATAAATAAACATTGGCTAGGTAAGTTCAGCGCACTGGTTGCCACATTCCTTACCTTGTTAAACACCCCATTTATCTTTTCGGATCTCACAATCGGGACAGACTTACTCGTGGTTTCCGCATATTCAGCCCAAAATAGGTGTTTATATTTATTTAAATCATTGTCCAAAATACTTTCATTTTTCCATAATTATTTTATTATTAAAATAATCATTTAAAATCCAATTTCTGGAATGAGACACATTCAACTCCCGTATAACCCGAAAATTTGGGTGTTTACAAACATCCAATAAACATAAACAAGATGTCATATGTCTAACGAGTTGTAACTAAACTCGTTAGTTATTTAAGACCAGATGTCGGTGTCATAGTTGGGTTCCATTTTATTAATTAACAACCAAACGATATTCGTAACTATTGATCAACCAAATCAAACATCCAAACTAAATCAAATTCATCCAACATCTTCCAAACATGAATAATAATTTCATATTTATTAGCTAGAAATTCACATCTTAACATAAGCATGTTATGGTGCTAAAACCCATGTTATAAGTTTCTAGTATCCATAACCGTAGCTTTCAGCCCAAGCAATATTCAATAAGGTCTAACTTCAAGAATCTAACTAAAAGGTCTCGGTTCTCCTTATTATTTGTGAATATACACCTAAAGGTTTTACCTTTATATGTAACTACATATATGGGCCAAGCTAAGAGGGTTCAATCTCTCTTTTACCAACTTAAACCGTAGTTATTAACTCACAAATTCTTCACATAAGGTCCAGCTCCTTGAATTTCAATTAAAGGTCTAATCTTTTCATGTATAAACACAAATTTACACCTAAAGATCATACCTTTACGTATGATTTCACATAAAGGTCAAATATTTAGGGATTAAACGCCCTTAATCATATCAAATCATTTGCTAATAACTCAAACATACCATCAAAATTTAACCAAAGCATGAATCTACCAAATATTCCATAAAGATGCAACTTTGTGAACCTAACATAAAGGTTTTCACTCCAAACTCCAAATAATTTGCCATTTTTACTTCATGAACCTATTTAGGAATTTTAAGGAATCATTTAGTATCAAATCAATCATGAATTCACCACCAAAACTCTAAGAAACATTTCAACAAACACCTTACATGCAATCATTAAATCAAGCAACAAAAGCCTTTAAAAGTTTGGTTTTTCTCACCTAAAACCTTCCAGAACTTCGCCTAGGATGTATAGATCATTCTCCTAGCTTTTCTCTTTCCTTTCTTCTTTATTTTCTTGGAAAATATTTTTTTATTTTTTTGTAAAAGGGGAAAACGTGAGAAAAATGGGGAGGGGAGGAAGAAGGAGAATTTAAAGGGAAGAAAAGAAGTGAGATTATAAGGAGATAAGGTGGAGGTATTTATAAGGTTGAAAAGGGTATGGATTACTTATGTGTCTTAAATCCAAGGGTAGGAAAAGTGTGGCTTATATTCATCCTTATCCATTTTCATCCTTATCTTTTTGAATAAAGCTTGTTTTCTCTCACACTTTCCAGCCTCGGATCGGAGTATCAAACAATAATGGTTTTCAGAAATTCTTTCACCATATCATCCGGTTTCTAACGTACTTCAATCCTATGTGTTCAGATCCTAAATCGGATGGAAAATGAATGGATATAATTCATCCTTATCCATCCAAATAGTAAAGTGTGTTTTCTTAAGCACCTTCCGTCCTCGCGTCGGATTATCAAATGATAACTGTTTTCAGAAATTCTTAGTTTCTAACGTACTTCAATCCTATGTGTTCAAATCCAAAATTGGAGTTCATTTGGATCACAAATAATGTATTTTAATTTTGTTATCTTAATAACTTTTTATATCCGTTATAGGATTTTCCCAAACTTCATACATAGCTAATATTCTACATTCTAAATTTTTCTAGATAGGTCTTAGGTTCCCGTTTTGCCGTCAGGACTATCAAATTCCAATTACCGTCAAAATTTAGTTCAAATTTTGGCCTTTTATTTTTTTCTCCCCAGACGGATCCTGATTTACGCGAAACTTCCCTGAGTACTAAAATTCACTATTCTGGATCCAACGGAGGTGGTCTCGCTATCTAGCGATATTTCGTTCTCAAGATAGCCTCAAAATCGTTCGTTTTAGTTCAAATTTTGAATCTTTTGTGAATTCAACATATCTAATGGATTCCATTTTTGACGTATCTTGGTTGGTTGCCTAATTTCATTCCGGATTTAAAGAAACCGATTCAATCGAAATCCGGGTTCGTTAGCCACTAGTTCCTTTGTAAACGTACTAGTTTTAATCCAAAATTCATTCCTTTTGGGATTATTTCAATTTTATTCCTACCCAAATCCAAATTAATTCTGATCTTTATGAAATTTGGAAATTTTAAACTGGTTCTATATTTTCGGGTCGTTACATATAGTCATCTCAGCATTTGGCAGAAACTTCGTCTCAAAATGGGTCTTATATTCTTCCTAAGTGAATATGTGTCCCTGCATTTTCCCCTGAAATTACATTTCACCATTCCAGAGTGTGTCCTTCTAAGTACCAGGTCGATACCCTCTATTTGGTTTGATCATCCTATTGGGTAACTTCAAAAAAACTTTCGCAGTCTGTTATCCAAGTTTGGGCTTCGAGAAAGCTTTCGGTGCCCAAGAATGGTTTTCCTCTTAAGTCCACAAAGCTTTTGTAGAGGAACGGAAAATTAAATGCCTCGGCAGTGGGTTGGACTACTAATGGCGTCGCTGGAGCAAGATTCATGATAAGTACTTGTTCCATGCTTCTGAGATACTATTGGAATCATTCGGGCAAGTATCTGCGCCTTACTAGGTTTCCGTGATCGTTAGGGTAGTTAGCCATTCTACTATCTGAAAAAGGAAAAACCCTTCAGTGGATATTCCTAAGATAGTATTCAAGCCAAAAGATAAGGATTTGAAAAGTATAATTGCATATGTCTTTTAGGGTATAGTAAAAAATACATATAAATATGTAGTTTGAAAATCATTTTCAAATAACAAATACATCTCTCATCTATATATTTCCCTTAATCGGGTAACCTAAAATATGATACCAAATGTAATAAGCCGCTTGGAGTGGGTTTAAATTTCGACCTGTAAAGACCCATCGAAATTTAGAGCCACTCTAAATGGGTCATTGGGTCCTATAAGAAATTACATTCGCACAAAATATCATAGTAATATGATGAGATGGAATCTCACACAACAGAAGGATAAAATATAATAATGAGAAAGTAGATGTACCATTTAAACTAAAAACAAATAACGTAGCTTACAACCATTACTCAAACAGTTACATCAGGTACTTCAATTAATATCCAGATACGTAACAATAATACTGCTAATACCCAACAAGATGGACATTCTTGATCACTTAAGGCCATACTGCTATATTAAATTTAGGGTGGATTCTTATAATCACTTAAAACCCTATGGCGTACCCTAGCCACATAAGACCCCGTCCTATCACGTCAATGTTATATATATACTTTCATTTGTAATAGGAGAAGTAGTATCTCGCCACTTACTACTGGTTTAGGGTAGACATAATTTTCCATTTAAGACCCCTCTGGCGGAGTCCTATGTTACCACTTAACTAATATTACGAATGAACACCTATGCCACTTAATATTCCTCGTAAACAGGCCGTTATAGTTGCATCCAGCGTAAGGTACCTGTTATGTCCTTAGTTCATCCCTCACACAACTCCTAGAGGAAACCGACAATTTTCGGAGAACTAACTAACTCAATGTAATCGTTATACATAGTCTAATTTAGAGGAAGACCCATATACCGCTTAGAACCCAATAAGGGAGGGTCGTCCTATGACTTTGGCCCAAACCAAGGAGTTAACCTTAGGAACTTGCCAAGTCCTAACCACTAAAGACCCAAATTAGTAGGTCAGCCATTTAAGACCTTCTCAAGGCATGCCTACTCATATATATATATATATATATATATATATATATATATATATATATATATTTGAAAATTGGTTCTTTATTAATGACGTTAAAGAACTCCTAGTTGATTCGTCTCCTTAAAAAACCCTACCAGAGTAGCTGGGAAAAAGAGTACGACATCAATCTAGTATATCACTCTCTTATAATATATACATACATAATGTACAATTGAAATAACAAAAGCCCTTCTTATAAAATAGAATAAAAAGCTCCAGACCATTTAACCATCCAACCCATTTTTCTATTCTTTAATCTTCGGCCTCCCCAATAATTATATAGATGAAAAATTGACCGACCTCCTCAACAAATGGCAAAAATTTAGGGTTCTTCTATCCATTGTCTTGCAGCTCGATTCCCCAGTTATGTAGTATGCCACTGAACGCATTGTTGCTCATCACATAAGCGATTTCCACTTGGATGATTTTTGCTCTTTATATTTTACTCATCTTCTTTTATTAAAAAAAAATTTCATTCCTCTCCTGCCAAAATGATAGGTAGTAGCAATTATGGCTGTCGATGCCAGTTGGCAGATGATTTTATCTTTCGGCTTGTAACAGTTCTGGATCTCCTGGATTTAGTTCTGAAGATAAAGAGGAGTTTCTCTATTACCCTTCATACCTATCTTCAATTTAATTAATGTCCATATGTATCTGCTGTAGGAACAATTGAAAAAAAATATGGTCTATTGTTTGTGGTAGTTCTTCACATAGAACACATTTGTCTTCTATATTCGTGCCCCAATTGATTAGCTTGTCCTTTGTATTAACCCTTTGTAAAATAATTCTATATGCACAACCTGCCATTTTCCTACTATTGAGGGAATTCCATATGATTGAGCTCCAATTGACTTTATCATGTTTATTTGTGATACTGTCCCAGGTTTGTGTAAACGAGAAATTTTTTGTTTCCATCCATGTCCAATAGTCTTCGATCTGATTTTCATTTATATGTATTTGTTTGATTTCATCTTCTACTTCTCTAGTCTCAGTATACATTGAAGTATCCCATTGCTCACCATTTATAATTTTAGCCACTTCTTTATCTCTGCAATCACTTATATGGAACCTGCCCCATCCCAAAATATTAACCAAATATTTGCTATTTATCCACGGTTCTGTCCAAATATTTATATTGTTTCCGTTAGCAATCTGTCTATTAATGCATTGTAGTGCCTCTGACCTATGCTTGAGCATATTTTTAAAAGTGCATGACATATTATTGTCGATATTTATGACCCAAAAGTTTTCTTTGCTGCAATATTTTCCTTTCATCCATTTTGACCATAAATTTCTATGAAGAACATTATGTGTATCAGTTTAAGAGTAGCTACTTTCCTCAATTCTTCAAAGCTTTTTAGTCCAATGCCTCCTTCTTCCTTTGGTTTGCATAATTTGCTCCATGCAATTTTATGTGTTTTTCCTCCCTAAAAAGGGTCTACACAAAGACTATCTATTTTGTTAAAAGTAAATGTCGGTATGTAATACACTAGCAGCCAATACAACACCATATATATAAACCATGCCTCTCATATTAAACAGTCTACTTGTAGATGTTGGATTTGTCGGGCAGTTCGGGACAGGCTTCTACTTCAAGTGGGCTTAACTTCGTGCCTTAATGTAATAATTATAATTACCCATGACACCAAGAGCTCTCACATTAACCAGGCTTACATGTAGATGTTGGATGTGCCAGTCGGTTCCGGGCATGCCTCTACTACAAGTATTGTTAACCTCGTGTCTTTATGTTATTAATCACTATTTATAAAGCCATTAATGCAAACATATACAAACAAATTCATAAGGGGACATTTGAAATCCAAATTACTACTTCCCTAAATTAATCGGAGTTATTAAGCATTTATTATATGTTGATTGTGCTATATATGTATATAATTTAGTAGTCGCTGTTAACGCTAATTGTCATTTCAATTTAACATTTCTAAATCGTTGAAATGTCAATTTCTAACCAAAGAATGACATACAAGTAATTTTCCACATTTCATCGATCAAGTATAGACATGTATGTAAACATATATCCAAATGGGAACAAACAATAATAACATATAAAACTAGTATTCTAGGCTTGACTGATTGCTATAATAACAAAAGATAACAATTGTGAAATGTATCCAAATATATGTATAACTATTATTTTATGGTTCAAATCCACTTTTTAATATGTTTATGTGTAAAAAATTAATATTTAAACATTTTATAAATAAATATGTTCAAATAATATATTTATAAAATAGATATTCAAACCTATTTTGATTCATAGAAACGTCCAAATTATTAATGTTCGACAATAAACAGTACATGAGGACTACACCATATGAAATATGGATTTGACAAAAATAATGATTATACAATACAACTCTGTCATCTTCTTCATTGCTTTAACAACCACAAATTTACATAGATTGTACATTTCCGCTAATAAATATAAAAGAAAAGAATTTGGGTGGTTTTGCTATTTTTACGTTTTCGTAGAAATACCAAATCTTCTTAGGCATACAGATCCAAATCAATACTACAAAATAAAAGAATAGCAAACATAGGAAATTTCCACTCACGGTGATTTATTTTACGGAATTGATACAAATCTGATGGTGTTTGCCTTTTAGATCTAAAAACCTCGCATGAACACGAATACGAATACTAACTCCAATTCTGTATCAATATATATATATATATATATATATATGAAGCAAATAGAATTCTTATCTATATATACAATTCCATATTCAAATCTATACTAAATCCTAAAATAAAAGAGATTAGAAAAGAACATAGATCAGAAGGTTTCTGGAAGAAAACCTAATATAATTCTTCTGGAATACATTAGCAGAATGGAGGCAATGAGATGGAGAGGATTAGGTTTAGGGGAGGTGGAATGGAGTGCAATTTGTAGTGTGTGGGTAAATAATAGCCATAGGATTAATTAGATTTAATCTCGGCCATTACTTATATAATAAACACTCAAAAACCCTAGCCCAAACCAACCTCACTACGCCCTGGCCTAACCAAGCGGTAGATAGCCATCCCTGAAGGGCAGTCGACCAACGGCCGACTCCTAAGAGTCAACCCCTTGGTCTCTGAGATAGCCAATGAACATATGTAATGGCTGAAATGGTTTAATTAATTAAAACATTTTTATTTATATTTATTAGTTTCCTTTCATTAAATATTCTTGTCTCCTTCTACGTGTAAGATTTGAATTTCATGGAATATTCCAATTAGTCATTAATTATATGTTTATATTCTATATGTTTATTTATTTAATTTAAATTTCAAATGTTATGTATATTTTATTTATGTACAACACAATAAGAGGTGAATTCTTCATACGAATTCTGTTTTCGACATATTATACATGTGAAAACGGATCAGAATCCAGCCACGAATAAAATTATGATATTTTTGTGGTCAAATTCCTAATTTTACAATATCCCATTTTTCAGCTTGACAATATTTAAATGTTTAATTTAACTTATTATTATTTATTAATAATCTTGTCTAATTAGTTTATTTTTATCGGGTGTTACATGACGTGGATTTAACATTTTAAATGGATATGATTTTATTTATCTTAATTCAGCCAACGAGGTCCTTCGATCATCTATAAATAGAACAGAAGGGCCTAGCCTCCAACTCATATTTTCTAAGGCGACGCCAGAGCTCTACCATTTCTTTTCTCCTCCAAATTCTTCAGAAAATAAATATATTAGTTTTAAATTTCTGATTCAAGATTTAGAGATAAATATTATAGATTTAAGTTATAAATACTTAGATCCTTCGTCCAAACAAATCAACAAATCCGAATTAAAAAGAAAGCAGCGTAGATCCAAATCCGATTCAAGAATTATCCGCAGTCAGGTAAGTGGATCAAATTATATTTTTCAATAAAAGTATTTTTGTATGATATACTTACTTGACAGAGATTTGTTTAGATTATGTGGTGCATTTGACGTTTACAGATAGTAAATTTTGAAGAAATTTATACACATATTTTACAAATCCAATAAGACATAAGAAGAAGGCTTATTGGAAAATTTTCCTTTTGGCAATGGCGTCCTCCTCCTCAAATCTTGGTTTGTCTTCATCGATTCTTGGTTCGTCTTCCTTCCCTCCTCTTCCTCATCGTCCTCCTCCCCCTGACCCCCCTGATCCTCCGACCGTGTCCCTTTCTAATCTTGATTTGTCATCCTCGTTGATTGTTTCTGATATGTTGGATGATCTTTTGGATTATGTTCTTCTCAGTGTTGTTAATCATCCTTTTTCGTCCTTAGATACTCATGTTGATTGCAATCATTCTAGTAAATATGTTGATGCTTCTGTTGTAAATTCTGGTTCTGGCATTCCTTCAAATGCATTGAAGATTCAGTCAAATGCTAATATTGGTAAAGATTCAGATCTCTCTTCTGATTTGCCTCAAATTCCTATTATGTTTAATCCTTCCTCTACTAATCTTGATCCAAATCTCTCAAAACATGTTAATCCAAATTTTTTGAACACATCCAAGAACCTTGCCACCTCTGTTAAATCAGACTATCTCTCTTTATTCAATTCTTTTCCAAGGAATGTTGGTTCTTATGTTTTGTTGGAGTTTGAGAAAATTAAGGATGGGCAGAAGAAAATTCCTCCAGAAATTTTTTAAATCTGGAGGTATGAAATATTGGAATCAATATTTAGTGGGTTTCTTCTTGATGGTTCTTTATCATATCTGTCCGTTGTCAATTTTCTGCGGAATTTCTGGACATTACATGGACATGTTGACATAAAATATGATGGTATAACCTTTTATTTTAAGTTCTCAAATGATGCTGATCGAGATAAAGTGTTGAAAGTTGATCCCATATTCATTAGAGGGCGTATGTACATTATTAATAGATGGGATTTGTCGATTGGTGCTCAATCTCGAATCAAGAAACTTCCAATTTGGATACATCTTCACTGCATTCCTCTTTTGCTTTGGACTCCGATGGGAATTAATTGGTTAGCTTGCCAAGTTGGTAAGCTAATCTTTTTTGACATGAATACTGAGAGAATGCATAGAATTAAATATGCTAAATTTCTTGTTGAGGTTGATGTTGATGCTGAATTACCTCACTGTATTGATTTGGGTGAGCTTGGTGATAGTTGTCCACCAGCGATTGTCTCTTATGATTGGAGGCCTGCAATTTGTACTCTTTGTAAAGTGTTTGGGCATTCAACCAGTGAATGAGATATTCATAACAAAGGAAATAATAATGAAGAATGTCAAGTTGAAGAACGAAAGGAGATTAAGCAAGTGGATGCTTCTCATGCAAAAAGAAAAGTAAATTTTAAAATCCCTCATCAAAGTGATTATCAAGGCTGGACTAAGGTAAATAATAGAAAGAAAAAAGTATGGAAAAGAAAAGAGGGGAAATTTGGTACTGATATTAAAAAATAAATTAATAAGGTTTTGAATGAGGTTGTTGAAATTGTTGGTAATGGGAACTTTGTGTTGCATAATGAACATAATAATGATGATCATATGGATATTAATTGTGGTTCTGCTTATGAAGGAAATATTAATGAAGGAAATAATAATGTCATGGTAGTGGACAAGAATGGTGTTTGTATGGTGCAAGGAAAAAGGATTCTGAATTAAAAATTGATGCTAATGTTGATTTTAAGCTGAAAGGCAAAGAAAACTTTGATAATTTTCTTCAAGAAGCAGTGCAAAATGAGTTTCATGTACAAAACTCTTTCTCCATTCTATCTGATGCCTCCACCATGCCTTCAACTTCCTCAAGTGTTCTTCCTAATAATATTTTTTCTTCATCCTACATTAAATCTTTGTCATGCCTTATCTCCACTTTATCTACCTATAATGTTTCATCTGGTAATTCACCTTTCAATTTTAATGTCCATCCTAACTCCTCTTTTAGTTGTAAACTGAATAGTTCTACAAATAAATCTTCATCACCTTATTCTCATTTAGCTCCTCCTGATGGGATCATTCTTCCTCCTCCTCCCAATGCAAATCATAATTCTTCTCATGCCTTAATGTCTAATGATCCTCGTGATGATTTTTCTCCTTCAACTTCAACTAAAGCAAAAGTCAGTGACTATATTGATGTTGCTTTAAAATCAGCACCAAAATCAGTACCAAATTCTGCTCCAAAATCCAAGAGAGGACGTAAAAAGAAAATTAATTCCAATTTTTCTGAAGTTGAGGATATTGATGAGGAAACTACATTTAACCAGGATAATGTGTTACCGTTAAGCAATCAGAATAATCAATCAAAAAGGCACACAAGGAGTAATCCAGGACCTCCTTCAATTCCCCCTAATTTCAAATTATGATTCATAATATTTCATTTTGGAATATCAGAGGGATTTACTCTCAAAGCAAAGTGAAATAAAATAATTCATGAAAAAATGCAACATTCATCTTTTATGTCTTTCTGAAACTAAGCTTGATATGAAATTAACTGCTTATGCTGCATCTTTCATTTCTCCAAAATGGAGTTATGACCATAATCTTGATGATGCATCTTTTAGTCATCTCCTTGCATTTTGGAACCCTTCAATTTTTAGTCTCATAAAATTATTTTCTTTTTATCAATTCATCCACTAAAAATGTATCTATTTGCCCACTAATTCTATGTTTTTTCTCACATCTGTTTATGCTCGTAATGCTTCATCTCTTAGAAATCCTTTCCTGTTTTCTTGGTGAAATATTCATCTTTCATCTGATCCTTAGATATTGGGTGGAAATTTTAATTGTATGTTTTCTTCATCTCAAAAGTTGGGTGGGTATACCCTTACTGTTAATGATATTGCCCCTCTTAATCAAGCTATCATTTCCTCCAAACATTTTCCTCTCAATAGCTTTGTTCCATCCTTCACCTAGTCTAATAAGAGTCACTCTGGTCTTCCAACATTATGCAAACTTGATCACATTTTTGTCAATTCCTCCTTTCTTCTTGCTTGGCCCAATTATTTCTATCATATTCTCCCTCCTACTATATCTAATCATAGTCTTTTACTTTTATATTGGGGGAATACTGATGCCATTGCAAAAGGGAAGTCCTCTTTTTTATTTTTTTTATTTTTTGGTGTTCACATTTGGATTATTTAAGTATTTTGATGCAGGTTTGGAATCAATGTTATGATAGAAATCCTATGGATAAACTGCTTTACAGGTTGAGGTTACTGAAGATACGTCTCAAAGCTTGGTCATGTCAAACATTTGGAGATGCTTCCAGGTAATCTTCTTTGGTGAGATCAGAGCTTATTCAAGTTCAGAATAATTTAGCGGGGAACCCATATGATTCACAGCTTCAAGTTTTAAAGAGGGAGTTACAGGATAAGCTAAAGTATTTGCCGGATATAGAATTTCAAACTACAAGGCAGAGATCTTATATCAAAAGGGAGTTGGAAGCTAATAGGAATTCTAAGTATTTTCACAATACTATAAAAATTAGAAAAAATAAAGAGATGATCCACATGATAAAGGATGCCGATGGTAATATTCTTTCTTCTCAAGCTAGCATTGGTAATGCCTTTGTTTATTACTTTAGCTCAATTTTAACTTATGTTTCCTTACATCTTTATAATGTTGATCCTCTATTCCACATTGAACTACCCTGTCTTTCTAACTGTCATGCCTTGAAGCTTATAAACCCAGTTACTAGTGATGAAATTAAGTCAGCAGTGTTTAGTTTGGATCCTTATAGTTCTGGTGGGCCTGATGGTTTTAATGCCTGTTTTCTTCATAAAAGCTGGGTACAATTGGTTCTGATGTTACTGAAGCGGTTAAGTATTTTTCTAGATGAATGTTCTGCCTCCCAATTTAACAGCTACCTTTATTGCCTTGGTACCTAAAGTGGAGAATCCTTCCTGTGTTTCGTATTTCAGACCTATCTCGTGTTGTAGTGTTTTTTATAAGATCATTTCAAAGGTTCTAGCTAATAGAATTCAATCTGTGATACCTTCTATTATCTCCTACAATCAGCCTGCATTTGTTCCTGGTAGGTCAATTAGTGATAATATTTTGAGTACTCAAGAATTGCTTCATGGATAAGATAGGAAGAATATATCTCCTCGTTGTATGATAAAGCTTGATATTAAAAAGGCATTTGACAGTGTATCTTAGTCCTCTATTATAGCCATTTTTTCAAGGATGAATTTTCCAAAACCATTTATGGCGTGGATTTATACTTGCATCTCTACACCAATATTTTCTATTTCTAAAAATGGAATGCTACATGGTTATTTTAAGGGGAAGCGTGGGGTTAGACATGGTGATCCTATATCCTCTTATTTGTTTATAATTGTCATGGAGCTTCTAAATTCTTTGGTTACTGAACAAGTGAAGTTGGGTAATTTTCAATTGCATCCTCGCTGTAAAATTCCACTGATTTATCGCTTGTGTTTTGCTGATGGTCTTATTATTTTTACTAAGCCGTCTCTGGAAAATATACAATGTCTTCTCTCAATTTTGAAGTCTTTTTATTAGATGAATGGGCTGGAAATTAACTTGAACAAATCTCATATCAAAATTGCTGGTTTAAGTCAACATAAGAAGGATGAATTGACTACTTTATCTGGTTTAAAGGATTTACCTGATAATTCTAAATATCTTGGGTTACCACTGTTCACTGGTAGAATTACTAAACATAAGTGTATGCCATTATATGAAACAATCATCGATCGTGTGAAGCAGTGGTCGTCTTGCCATTTATCTCAAGCTGGAAGGTTAACTATAATTCAGTCCATTGTAATATCTATGACTACTTATTACACCAAACACTGCATTCTTCCATTAAAGCTCATTAACATGGTAGTCAGTGCAATGAATAAGTTATTATGGCATGGTGATCCATTTGTTAAGAAGATTATCCCTATTGCTTTTTCAAAATTATGTGAGGACAAAAAGAATGGTGGTTTAGGTATTATCAATCTTTTTCAATGGAATAAAGCTGCTGTGGCTGTGTACATTGATAAGATCTTTTCAGATGATGACTTCTTATGGACCAGGTATGTAAAGAATTGTTTGATTAGAAGGAAAAAACTTCGGGACGATGCCTATTCCAGGTTTTTGTAGTTGGAGTTGGCGGCAAATTTTGAATCTTAGAGGATTTTTCCTTTTATTCGATGCAATGCTTCTATATTACATGGATTATCATTCTGGCACTCGCCTTGGGCAGGTAATGGTTTGCTGTTAAGTGATATAGTGGATTATAATTTGAGAAGGAATGGTGGTATTTATGAGTCTGCAATTGTTGATGATATGATTCATGATGGTGAACTAGTATTGCCTCATTGTAGCTCAACTCTGTTAAGAAGGTTATGGATGGAGATTACTTCCAATTTCAAGTCTGGTAATGAAATCATTACATGGATGGGTAAAAGTCACTTTATCAGCCTTGTATATGATCTGTTAAGTGGAGATAAGCCTTTCTTTCCTTGGCATAAAAGAATTTGGAGTTTAATGAGTAAGGCAAAACAAAATTTCTTGCTATGGAAAATTATGTCCAATGTTGTCAATACGAAAGACAAGTTGTTCAACATGGGGATTATACCTGATGATTTATGTGTCTTCTATAGTGTGGATACTGAATGCAATACGCATCTATTTTTTGAATGCACCTTTGTATTTCAGTTATGGAAGCGCATTCTTCATTAAGGAAAATTTCATGTTCCTTCCAATGTCAGCAGGGATGAATGGTTCATCCTTTTTAAGGCGACTAAATGGAAGTCGAGTAGGAGTTTGTTGCTGTTAAGGGTTTTAAAGACATTTGTATTTGAAATTTGGATGGAAAGAAATAGAAGAGTTTTTACTATTTCAATGTTAAATGCAAATCAGTTATTAATGGTAATTCACAATGCAATTTTAAAGAAAATGACCTCTAGATGATTGTTTGATGAAGATTTTGATCCTCTGAAGTGATGAGTTGATACAAGTCCTTGTTATGAAGTTACAATGTGAACTGTTTGTTATTTTTTGTATAACAACATCGAGTTTTTTTGTATAATCATGTGTATCTCATTGTTTTTTCTCGATGTTGTTATGTTAGTTGTGTTGTATAAGTTTGTTGTACTATTATTCCTGTATGTACATGTGATAAACACAGTAATCATGTATGTTAATAAAATTTAGTTTGCCTTTCAAGTATTTTTGTATTGTTTGATTCCTGCTAAAATTTATAATACGTTCTTCATCTTCTTCTTCTCCTTCTTCTGTTGCCCTCTTCTGCATTAAAATACACCATTTATATAAAATTTTGGTTATGCACAAAATTGAATAAAATTGGGATTATGTAAAAATTTGATAATTGAAATTTGGATTGGTGCAAAATTATTGAATTGTAGTTATGTACAATTTAATTGAGATTATAAACAAAAAGGAGTAACTTTAGTGATTTGAGGCTAAAAGAACATATTATGATAATATTGTAATAAATGAAGGATTTGTGAATTTACATATTATTATAAGAAATCACTTTTCAGATTTAAATGGGAATAGTGCAGAAATTGTATGGATTAAAAGAAAAGGAAGTGCAATCAAATTGTATTAAATTTTACAGTAATTGTACAAAACAAAAAGAAGAAAACAAGTTAGAGACCGTAGTTAGTACATATTAATCAAATCTGAAAGTTTGTAGTAGTCTAAATTGTTTGGTTAGGAAAGAAGAAGGAATGTATTTGCATAGTTTGGGTAAACAAAAAAATAATAGGAAACATGATTGCAAACTGAAATTATGGATAAATAAAAATTTGTGTGAAATATAGATTTAACCATATTGCGTAATAAATCAGTGACCTCAAAAATAAAAATAAAAAATGTTTTGCAATCATGGGTTTCTATTATAGTAATTACCTGAAACTATGTAAATGGATTTTATTACTGATTTGGTAACCAATCAATTTGGAATAGGCCTAACTTCCTAAAAAGAATAAATTGTAAGGATGATAAAGAAGGGTAACATAACTGAAAGAGGTTATAAAAAGAAAAAGAGATATAAAAGGTTTATTGTGTAAACTTACAAAGACGGTAAGTAGATTAATGTCATAACTATAAGGGTTATGTTAATTAATAAGAAACATGTGAAATATGCAATGAATGAGGAATGTAACTTATTATAATAAATTATATCATATGCGAATGCAATATAAAAGGTAGACTTGTCATAATGACAAATAGGGTAATAACACACAAGTTATATTAAAAGATGAAACGCGAAGTAAGAGGCTTATTATAATTAGACTTAGACAACGGGGAATAAGTTTAATATGTGAACTCAAAATTATAACTGTGGTAATATTATAACACGAGGTTATAATTATACGGAAAATAGTAAAGTAGGTTTATTATTAGTAAATTTATACTTCAAGGAAATAAACTTTAATGAATATAACAATAAGCGATGGTCAGTTCTGGCAGTGAGAGCTGATTAGGGAAAATAAGTGGCCAACTAAGGCTAATAAACAAATAACTTGAATGTAGAATAAAGAATGTAATGCTTAAGTTTATTAGCAATGTGGTAAGCAAAACAAACGCATAGTTAAAGATTAGACATAGGGTCTAATAACGTAATGATGAGATGCGTGTTTGGGATAAAGAGATCAATGGGCAGATCATCATGGGTGTATGAAGATACAGGGAAGCACGTTACGTTTATTCGATGGGACTAGAAGGAAGTGCGAGACTTCTATGGGACGTGAGGATACTCTGTGATTGCCCTTCGTTGTATGCCTAATGAAGTTGTGTCCACAGAGGCACAGTATGTACAGTTCCAACCGATAGGTATGCCTTGACTGCATCTTGGATGACGGACATCCTAATGGTTGATCGGGATGATCTTAGGATGATTCGGCGGTTGCCTCAAAAGGGGTGGCTTCATGGTCAGGACCCAATTAAGGATAGTAGATCGTCATATACCTTTCATCATCAGTCAGAGTATGTGACGACCGCCCATAACTCCTACACTTAACAAGAGAAGAATTGCACTGAAATACATGCCTGGCAGCTATGGACGATCATCAAGGTAGAATATTATACGAGCAACCTGTCGTATAACTCACAGTGCAAGGATAAAATATAATAGAACATAAACAACAGGCAACAAAAGTGAAGCAGAATTGAGTCGAATCTTAAATTTTTTCATATCACCATGAAATATCCATACAACATTGGATAACAATATAAGAGTTTGTACATGTGCCTTATTACAAGTCTCTCAGAGAATACATCAACATAGCAGCAGAAAAACAACAAATAGTAGGTAATAGGAAACTAATACGTAAGCCTCCAGCTCGTCATCACTCAGCGGCATCGCACTTATCAAGATCAACAACTTGTCACCTGCTACTCAGTCTGCCCGTCCAAAGTATGGATGAACAACCCAAGGTAATAAGAGGAAACGTAAAACCTTGAGTCAGACAATAGTCTTAATGAGTGATAAAACAATTGTCTAATATCATCAATAAAATACATGAGGACATGCAAATTAATCAACTAATCTAGCATCATCAACAGAGATGAACCCAAACTCGTCTTCTCTACATCAGACAGTGATAGCCTTTTCAATAATCAAGTAGAAACAAACAATACATTCGTGGCAATCAATTATCAAGCGTAAGCCCTGACACATGTTGACTCTGTTCATACGGTAATCATATAGCAAATCGTAATCGAAATATCGACATATTCGCGAATCCTGACCCCCGGTGGATTCTGGACCACGAGAACTATTTGTTTCAATCTGTATCCTTTTACCCGTAATAGGAATTCGTATTTACCCCGATTTTGCTCTTTCTTTATCAGTTGACAAGATACAAGCTATACAATCTAATTATTTTCATATATAGTTTTTTTTTCTTAATGAGATAGAAAGTCTTATATTAATTATAATATTTTTGAAATGTGAAATCTGCATAAACTCATTTGGCTTTGCCCTTAGAAATGAAAGAACCACACTCATCTTTCCTGCCCGAAAGTCCGAGGGGCGTAGCGATGATTCTAGATCTCTCTTGCAACTTCGGCCCTTAGCTTAGTGAGTTAGGCTCGCTCAAAGGTTATCTTATTTGTGAACAATGGGGGCAGAGCGAATAATGACTTCTTTCCCGAAGGCTTCTAGTTATCCGGGTAAAATGGACAATAATTCATATTCGATGCCTAGGATTTTTCAATATCAATACATTAGGGAATACACCCGAGTTCCCTACGATAACCCACTACAACAAAAACACCATATTACAACTTTAATTTTACAACGGTGGTAAAAGCACCGTTGTAATAAATGGTTTTTTACAACGGTGGTAAAAGCACCGTTGTAATATATGGTTTTTTACAACGGTGGTAAAATCACTATTGTAATAAATGGTTTTTTACAACTGTCAGTTCCCTAAAGTTGTAATAAACATATATATCACAACTTTTCATTTTATTAGTTGTAATAGATGCATATTACAAACTTCATGTTTATAATACCTATATTTAATAACTATTATATTAATATTTAATAATAATAATTAATAATAAACTTTGGGAATCAATAATATTTATCAATTATTATTAAATAGTTAATAAATAGTAATTTATTTTTAATAGTTAATGTATGTTAATTACTTATTAATTAATAATTAGTAACATAAGCTTTTATAATTGCTGTTACGTATTTACTAGTCAACTAGTAACATATATACATAATAATTAACTTTTAATCATTATTATTCAATTATAACTAAGAAAAAATGAGTAATAATTAATAATAATAATAATTTTTTTGGCAAGGCAATAATAGCTATTATTAGTAAGTAATATTTAGTATTTTAGTAAAAGATAATTATCAAGAATCCACATTATATTTAGTATATAAGTTTTTGCTTATTAGTTCTAAATAATAATAGTTAATTTTAAAAACTTTGAATTTTTTTGATAATGAACTTAAGAGAAAACTTGGCAAAATTTAGCATTTGAATTACACTGGAACTAACCAATGACTTGCAAATCAGACCAAGGATAACTATACTAAAAATTTAAACTTAATTTCAGCCCAATTTCAGGATCCAGCCCATTATTATCGTGCAGCCCTCATTTGATTTACCAAACCCTAACATGCAAGACTCACTCAACAAGGAGCCGCCGCCTAAACCTTTTGCATTCCTATTCGCTTGGAAAAAAAAAACCTAGTTCCAAAAGAAAAAAAATGGTGACTTCTGATTTCCATCATCTCCGAGTTCCGATTTCCAGCATCTTCATCCTCCTTCGATTTCCAGCATCTCTGAGTTCCGAGCTCCCAGCAATCGAGCATCCAACGAGGAAGGACCCGTTTATTTATTCCCAGCAATCGAGCATCCCAACAATCTCCTACTTCCAATTTCCAGCGACGCCGCCTGTACTCGAGGTAGACTGATAGTGGTATGAATTCTTGTTTACTAGTTTGGCATAATTTCGGGTTAATTAAAATAGCCTTGATCGTTTTCGATTTCCAGCAAATGCCTTCTTGTTTCTTCATATCCTTGATCTTTTTTATTGTCGGCATCTAGTTCAAGATGCTTTGGCATAATTTCGGGTTAATTAAAATAGCCAAGAGAAGATGTATTGTTCACCTTTGAGGTCTAATAAAAATTATTTGTTGAGATATCACGCATCATGTCATGATATTTGTTCCTTCGGGTATACTTGTGAACTATGATATACAGTCAATCATAACACAAAAATTTATTGCTTCTTTGATATTTTTAATGAATAGGATTTTGAGTTTATCTGCCAATAATAACATGGGATTTCATTCATTGGATAGCGATGGATGTGCTTGTTAATATGTTCCTGCACACTTCGATCAATGGTTGTTTTTTTTAATCAGATCTCCAACTCATCCACTTACTCAAGCAAGCAAGATAACCAATGTTAGTTTCTTGATATTTCAATCCAGTAATATGGTTCCTGCAATCCTTAAATTTTTTCTTTAGTCCATTAAAATGATGCTCATTTTGTGTAAATATTTTTGCAAATTAGAATCAAAATCAAAGTTTGTTCTCTGTTATATTGGCCACTTTTTGTTGTTTATTTCTCCATTAGGCAATGTTTAGATAGAGTAAAAAATGTCCACCGTCATTGGTTGCTGGGAAATTTGTTTTTTCTCAATTTTTTCTAGTAATAAGTTTCTTAAATTGTTATTAGTCTCTTCTCAAATAAATTGAGTCATCAATCTTCAAACTTTGGTTGATACACTTGCTGTAACAAAATGAATCATCCAACGTTACATGCATTGTATATAATGGTCAGGTTATTTACGTATATAATGGTTTGAATGCATTGTATTAGCTGTTTATTTTGTGCACTCACTTTTTTCCAATTTTCGTTACATGCATAAATCTATACTGCAGCACTAACAGTTTGATAATTTCTTTCTTAGGAATGGATATTAAGGAGAAAAAGGAGCACAAGCAGATTAACAGGAGCATAAGAAAGTTAGAACTGTTATAAAGTCTTTGTATCTTCAGTTTTGTCAGTGTATTATGTAAAAAAAATGATGAGTTTGAAATTAATAATATATTGTTTTGGTTCATGTTTTTAGTTTGTTTGATATCTTCAGTTTTGTAGATAATATGTTCTGCAATGAATTCTTTTATTAGTAATTTGTATATAATTTGTGGATATATTACAATTATAAAATATAAAAATTGTAATAAAATATATCACAATGGTGGAAAAAAATTGTAAAATATACATATTACAACGGTGTTGCAACAGTGCAGAAAAGTTGTAAAAGATATTAGGCTATTACAACTTCTTCATACACGACGGTTTGCCCACCGTTGTAAAATGTATATTACAATAGTGTTCCACCATTGTAATAGGGTCATTTTGCTGTAGTGACCCCAGAGGGCTCCTCAATCTGGCTATCTTTGCACGTGTTGAGATACGAAACCATAAACGAAAAAGTGTGGTTGACCCGAGTTGTAGATGCCACCCGCATCGTTCTCGACAACGAGAAATGTTAAGAGTAATGATAGATCCCCATTGTAGTTCTCATTTCACTAGCTTCGCACATTCAGATTCAATCCAGCCACAGGTTCCCCTACTGCTACCTTGTTACGACTTCACCCTAGTTGAAGACCCTACTGTGGTATGCGCCAATAAGACCACCAAAAGCCTTTGTGGCACTAGTGGTACACATAAGTCATGGGCTTTCGTCGTCGTAAAGTAGTAAAGAGTAAAGTCGTCCCATAGCATATAAATATTAGATAGCGTATAAATAGGCACGACAAAACCCCTGTATGGATTCTTCTATTTCTCGATAAAAAGAAACATGACCAACAGTAGTTCGAATGTCGATGTCAACATCTCCCAATCACAAGACCTTTCCAATCACAAGCCCCGAAGGTCTAAACCAACATCAGACAAGCACCCAAGAGATGTCTCCTTCGACGTTGAATAATCTACACAAGACCAGACAAGTGAAACAATCATCATCCATGACTTTGGCTATCACAGCCAATCTTGCTTTGAAACCATCGTTAAGCGCATGACCGGCTCAACATCATGTCGTCTGTCAAGGGCTAATGGTAAACCCCGGTTCTAGCAAAAACTCCATATGCCATTGTGACTCGTATCCCTAGGCCCATCATGACTACCCAGGATATTCGACTATTCAACAAGTCTTTTAGGCATCTCTGTTATACCCCTGCATTGATTCCGTTGGAACCTACGACAACAATAATTCCTCGGCCTCCATAACTCTAGTTGTCATCACCGTCGACTATCTACAGCTCAAGTGCCTTCTCGAGCACCCAGTATCCACAAACTCGGCTTCTTTGAGTTGTCTTCACATTCGTTGCATTTCATCGATCAATGAACGTTTTAAAACACTTCAAACATCCCTTCATGAATTTACGTCGAAGCCGTGATCATCGTCAACCCAAAAATATGCATTGGTTGGTCGATACTGTATTTCATTGCATTTTCAACCTTTCTGCTATGAAAAACATACTGCAGCGTTCAATTTAGCCTTTAATAGCGTTCGTAAATGCTATCATATCTGCCTGATCCATCCTGCCAGATCCTTGTCCGATCCATGCCAGACTCTTTCCCGATCCACTTTTGCATCAATTGCCCCCTTGGTCGATCCACAATTTTCACGTGCCCGACCCAGTCTATTTTTACGTCTGATCCTTTTTTCCGCCCGATCCACTGTAGAACCTTGCCAGATCCATTTTTTCACCATGTGGCCACTTGCCCGATCCATGTTTTTGACGTTCCCGATCCACCCTATATTTACGCCCGAGCCACTCCATTTTTTTTGCCCGATCCACTGCAGAACCTTGCCAGATCCACTTTTTCACCATGTCGCCACTTGCCCAATCCATGTTTTTGACGTGCCCGATCCACACTATTTTTACGCCCGATCCACTCCATTTTTACGCCAGATCCATCACCAGAACTCGCCTGATCCAACTTTAAATCGAACCAAAACTCGTGCAAAACAATCAATTTCACCAATCAATCAAATCAAACCATCAACAAGTACTATCACAATGATTTTTCATCATTCAAACATAAAAGATTCACCAAATTTATGATAAACAATAAACGAACTGAACAAATGGATCTAACTTATAACAACACATGAATTAACATAGAAATTAACCAATTTAAGTTGTTAGATTAGATCCTATGGTGATTCGAATGAAAATACATACCATGATGTAGATCTAGATAAAAACAACTTGAAATGATGAAATAAGATCAAATAACCCATATACTCGATTGAATCCACATGAGAGATGCTTATCACTCACCAAATCTTCAAATAAGCTTGAAATCGACTGATCTAAAATCCGAATAGCGATGATCGATCTCCAAACCTATTAATTTGATGCGATCTTCTTTCACTCGATGTAGATCTAGCTTTTCTTGATGTAGATCTAGCCTTTCTTGATGTAGATCTTCAATCTTCTTGCGTAGATCTAGAATTTTAATGGAGGAAATACGTATTTGATTGAGCAAGGAGAATCACAAGCTCAACCAAATGAGAGAATAAAGAAAGTTAACCCCTCCTCAAGTCTCTAACCCCTAATTTGTATCTTCTAACCATCCCACTAATAGGCCACACCAATTCATCTTATTAATAACTAACCAAACCTATACAGGAATTATGAAACACTAAAACAGCGATTCCCCCCAAACTGCTAAACCAAATCTTTAATGTGACTACTCTACGAAGTTGGAAACATCATTTTCTTTCTAATGAAATCGACCTTAGCACCTGATTCGATCGCAGTCAAAATTTACCCCCTATACAAAACAGATGTAACGTCCTGCATTCTACGTATCAGAGGATGGTAGAACATTTATTTTATTCTCGTGCGAAGTCATATGGTCATGTAACTTAAGGAAACGACAATTGGGGTCATTTCCCACATTTACCATTTTTGCCAAATTTTAAATGACCGTTTTGCCCCTAACAAATCTTGTTTCGCCTATAACTTTTGATTGGTAAGGAGCTTTGACTTGAAACCACTTTCATTAGATTTAGATGATGGCTTCCCATTCCGTAGAGTGGTTACACTAATCAAGCGGACTTAACGTTTGGGAGATATGGCTGAAATAAGGTTTGGAAGATGGAAAAAAGCGTAATCAGGTTTAATAGGGTGATTAGCAGCTATGCCCATAACTCATTTCGGGATTAGGTTTATGAGAGGGCTAAAAGGGTTTGGAGAAACATTTCCTTTCATTTTTCCAACCACCACAAAAATTCCTCTAACCCTAATCATGGCCTCCATCTTCCAAATTTCTCTCTAATTGCTCTCTAATCACTAATTGATCAAATCTACGTCAAATCAAGTCGGATTAACACCAAATCAGAGTTGGAGCTGCTGCACTACATAGGAATCCATGCCAAATCAATATAAGTTTCAGATCTAACATTCATTTGTAGCTAAGGTGAGTGATTTGCATGTTTATACACAAATGATGGCTAGCTAGGGGTGATTAGTGATAATTAGCGAAATTATACATCTAAAAATTCTAGAAAAATATGTAGAAATTCTAAAATATTATTTATGTCGCTGGTATGAATTTGGGTTAATTTGTATTAAGTTTGCTTATCCAATAGTCAGATATGGTTAAACATGGTTAAGGGGAAAATCCTAGATTTGGGGTATGGTTGATCTACAATACCCTAGGTAATTGATGTTATAATGTTTTTGATAGATTCTATATGTTTCTACTACTGTTTGATATGTTTTTTTGATGTCATAGGAAAGTTAGAATGGTTTAAAATACCGTCTTTTGGCGAAATTAGCTTGTTGAAAAAACTGCAGGATTTTGGTTCCTGAAGGGGGTATGCCTCACGAACCGACCAGGAGGATTTCGGTTCCTTAAGGGGGTATGTCTCACAAACCGGCCCCAGGTGAGGGTCAAGAACCGCAACCAGGAGAGGCTCACGAACCGCCCCAAGGAGAGGGTCACGAACCGGGGTCACGAACCGCCCCCAGGAGAGGGTCACGAACCGAGGTCACAACCCGGGGTCACAAACCACCACCAGGAGAGGGTCACGAACTGGGGTTATGAACCGCCACCAAGAGAGGGTCGCGAACCGCCACCTGGAAACTGTTACTAACCGAGGTCACGAACCGCCACCAGGATAGGGTCACGAACCGACCAGATGGAGCACCATGAACCGAACTGGATTTGAATTTCTACCACGCGATGACGATTGTGAACTCTTCTGAAGATTAACTCCAATTCAAATAAACTTGATATGCAAAGGAGGTCCAAGTGAGAAATTATTACTTAGGATCCAGATGGGAACCAACGAGTTAACTTCTAAAGTTGGGCTTTGCTGCAGGACGTGCGCAAAGGGGTTATCGATATCCATAACTTTAGTTCACCATTGAGAAATGGGGGTATGTAGACGAACCAGGACCACGGCTATGTGGACTGGTTGACCCGATAGGGTTATTGACTATGGACCAGTGTAGTGGGGTCAGAGGTTGTATGGAGTGGGACTTCGTCGGAACCCAAAGGGCAAAGTGGTCATAGCGATAGTTGTACGGAGTTGGACTCCGTTATGGCGCCAATGGACCTAGTGGTCAAAGCGGTGGATATTGTATGCTTTACGCAGTGAGTGAGATATGTGAGGATGATTGCTATGTTTGAGGTTTGGTATCACCATGACACACTCCCATTTTTACACTATATGTTAGTGTTACCTTAGAGTATTGTACATCTTGTTGTGCAAAATCTTTAGTTGCAGGTCCAGATCTGGTATGATTTCTTATATCTATTATTTCTCCACTTAGTGTTATAGATTTGCTATCGCTCATACCATACTTTCGTCTGACCCAGAGTTTTATGTCTCTTCTTATTACTCTGGGTGCTCCTAAATGGGCAGACTAGAGACATGTTAGGTGGTTATGCACGAGTAGTTGTCCGGAGATGAGCAAGAGGCTTCCACGTACTATATACATATATTCTCCCCGTGTTGTTGTTGGTCACTGCTTGAGCATTAGTAGTGTACTTCTTTTATTTCATTTTTAAAGGCAATGTTCTGAAGTTGTAATAATGTTTTGGATCACAAGCTGTATTTTGGGATTCCGCTACTCTGATGGATATGGTTTAGTTTTCAGCTTATGCACTGTCTCACCTGTTTTATATCAAGTGTGTTATTATTATATTTTGTTCCATGCGCTGTGATATATACTACAGGTTCTTGATGATTCATCGTTTCAACCCTCTTTTGGCGATCGTCCTGTGCTAGTCGGACATTAATACAGCGCATTTCGGGGAAATGTCTGATGGTGCGGGGTGGCTGTCACACTTGGTATCAGAGCCTAAGTTGCGTAGTTTAACCTAGGGGAAGACATTAGGGAGAGATAGTATACGCATATAAGAGTGCGTATTTTTGATATTTTGGTTTTAAAAAACTATATATATATACACTATTAGTATATCTATGGATGAAGTCGCACTGCACGGGCACCACTAAGGAGATGGTAAATCGTTTTCTCTTTACAGATTGAGTGATGAGCCGAAACACGGGGAATACGGGTTCAGGAGACAACAATGGGAATGTCCCTCACACAAGGACGATGTTTACTGCCTTCAGGTGAGAGATGCTCAGGGAGCAGTTCCTAATGCTGCTAACGGTGGTGGTGCAGTAGTGCAGGCGCCAAGAGCCGATTTCGCCAAGCTTAACAAGGATTATACTAGTCTTTGTGGGATGTCGTTCCATTAAAAGGGAGTCGGCTACGGTGGTTCAAGATTGGCTATATAGTTGTGAGTGCATCTTCAAGGATTTAGGGATCGATGATGCAATAAAGAGGAAGCTAGCATCACGTCAGCTTCAAGGACGGGCAATGAATTGGTGGAATGCCATTAAAGCGGCCACTCCCGAGGATCAAGTTACTTGGAATCAGTTTAAGACTCGCTTTAGTGACAAGTTTATTCTAGCTGCTTAGAAATTAGAATTATTTAGGAAGTTTTGGAGCTTAAGCAGAATGGTTGGGCAGCCTCGGAATATATTGTTGAATTAGATACTTTATCGAAATATGGATTATCTCTTATCGATACTGTCAAGAAGAAGAATGAGAAGTTCATAACTGGCCTAGATGGGCACTTGGGGGAAAGACTTATAAACCATATCGATGAGACTTTCGAATCTATTATGGGAAAAGCATTGAGATTGGCAAGCCTTTACCCTAAGCCAAAAATTGAGGTCATTGTTACATATGCAGAGGAGCCGAAACCGCGGGCAAGCGGTAAAGGCAATAGGAATTCCCAGAATAAGAGAAAATAGAACCAAGCCAAGGATGGTCAGAAAAAGAAGAATAAGGAAGATATCGAGTGCTTTAGCTATGGCAAGAAGGGCCAATATGCCAGAGATTGTCGATCAAAGCCAACAGACAGGAAGTGCTTCAATTGCGGACAAGTGGGACATCACAAGGATAAATGCCCACAATCTCCTAAGGAGAAGCAGACCATGAAAGCATATGCTATCAATGTTGTTCCTTCTTCGTCGAATGCCTCAATAGCGACGGATAAGGGAAATGGTGTCATTATCCAAGATATGCTTTCTATTTATGATGTTCCTGTTTGAGTATTGTTTGATACCGGGGCTTCCCATTCCTTCGTATCTAGTGACCTGGTAGATAGGTTGGAATTGGAACCTGAGATTTTCGATAGACCCTTAGTTGTGATGAACCCGATTGGTGGTTCGACTAGCCTTCGTATTATTTGTTGTAATATGGTCTTATTGAGTCATGGATGTGTGTTTGCTTGTGATTGCTTTGTTTTGGGCTTTACCAAGTTTGGCATTATTTTGGGAGTCGATTGGCTCCAAAGGTATAGGATGGTGGTAGACTGTGAGGTGTCTTCGGTGACTATTAGAGTGGATGATAGGCGGAGGGTGGTATTGGGTTGCCTACCTAGTGATGGAGTGATGGCTAGTTTTCTAAATTCCCTCGACATCCCGCATGATGAGTTATCATATGTGCCTATTACAGGCGAGTATCCGGACATCTTCGGGGAAGTGACCGGACTTCCACCACACCGAGAGATCGAGTTTCGGATTGATTTAGTGAAAGATGCCAGATCTATAGTGATGCCACTTCGTCGTATGGCTCCATAGGAGCAGCGAGAGCCCAAGGTGCAAGTAGGCGATCTTTTGAAGAAGGGATTTATTCGAAGAAGTGTTTCCGAGTGGGGAGCACCTATTGTATTTCCTACTAAGGCCGATAGTTCCCTTCGCTTATGTGTGGACTACCACGAGTCAAAGAAGGTAACTAGGAAAAATAAGTATCCTCTTCCACAGATAGATGATTTGTTTGATCAACTGAATGGAGCAAGAGTGTTTTCCCAGTTAGATGTCCTGATACGATTTCATCAGCTCCGAGTAGCAGTTGAGAGTATACCTAAAACAGAATTTCGGACGCCATATGGATTCTATGAGTGGTTGGTCATGCCATTCAGATTGACCAATGCACTCGCATATTTCATGGATCTTATGAATAGGGTTCTCAGAGATCAGTTAAATAAGTTTGTTCTTGTGTTCGTGGACGATATCTAGGTTTACTCAAGGATAGACGAAGAACACAAGGAACATTTGAGGACAGTGATGGAGGTGTTGAAGAAACGCCAATTGAAAGCGAAATTTTCTAAGTGTCACTTCTAAAGGAGGGAAGTGAGGTTCTTGGGCCATATTGTTTCAGAGAATGGTATTGCCATGGACCCTACGAAGGTGGTTACGGTGCAAGATTGCTCTACACCTAAGAATGCAACGGACGTGAGATATTTCTTAGGGTTAGCTGGACACTATTGTAAATTTATTCAAGACTTCTCCGAGATAGTAGCACCGTCAACTCAGTTAACCAAGAAGAATCAAGCTTTTGCTTGGGACGGAAGGTGTGAGAATGCATTTAAGAGTCTAAAGGAGAAATTAATGTGAGCATCAGTGTTAGTTATCCCTAACGGGAATGAAGAGATGACGATATACACGGATGCCTGTGGTACCAGACTAGGTGTTGCACTGATGCAAGGAGATCGGGTTGTAGCTTATGCAAGTCAGCAGCTGAAACCACATGATAAATGGTATCCTACCCATGATTTAGAATTGGCAGCGATCGTGTTCGCGTTGAAGATGTGGATACACTATCTCTTAGGAGAAAGATTTGAATTGTACACCGATCATAAGTCTTTAAAGTATCTTTTCTCTCGAAAGGATTGAAATCTTCGTCAGTAGAGATGGTTTCAGTTCTTGGCTTCATATAATTTCAATATCGCATACACACCTGGCAAGGGAAATGTGGTAGCTGATGCATTGAGTAGGAGACATGCCAGTCTGGGGGCTATGTTTCTGAAATGGAAGCAACTGGAGTATATCGTAGGATACGATTTCAGACCTAAGTGCGAAGTGGATCCAGAAATGTTAGCAAGTTTGACGATCAGATCGACATTGATTGAGCGGATCGGCTCCAGTCAGAGGGACGATCCTAAGCTATTGGAAATCATCTCCAAGGTAGAGATGGGTATCAATGGTGAGGAGATGAACAAGTATGGACTTGATAGAGAAGAATGGATTCGAAAGAATGGGAGGCTAGTTATACCCAATGTTAATGGATTGGGAGATGAAGTGCTTAGAGAGTGTCATCACTCGAAACTGACTATACATCCCGGTGGTAACAAAATGTATCGAGACATGAAGCAGACCTACTACTGGAAAGGGATGAAGAGAGACGTTGGAAAATTTATATCCAAGTGCATGAACTGTCAGTTAGTTAAAGCCAAGAAAAAGAAGCCTAGTGGTTTGTTACAACCGTTGGAAATTTGCGAACGGAAATGGGAACAAGTCTCAATGGATTTCATCGATGGTTTACCGAGGACTAGATTGGGTCATGATAGTATTGGGTAATTGTGGATCAATTAACCAAAAGTGCAAGGTTTATACCAGTCAAGTCGAATAGAACGGCAGCTATGTTAGCGGAACTGTATATGAAGTGGGTAGTGAGATTTCATGGAGTACCTAAAGGGATTGTGAGTGACCGAGATCCATTATTTACTAGTGGGTTTTGGAAGAGCTTACAAGAGGCTTTAGGGTCAGAATTACATCCCAGTACCACGTACCATCCTCAAACTAATGGTCAAACAGAGAGGGTGAATCGTGTATTAGAGGATCTCTTGAGAGCTCGTATATTGGATTTTGGGTGTTCAAGGGATGACCATTTGCATCTGGTTAAGTTCACATATAATAATAATTATCGGTCTATATTGTTATGGCTCCATTTGAAGCTTTATACATAAGATCATGCAGCTTACAATTATGTTGGTTAGAAACCGATGAGAAATTTGTGCTTGGACGAGATGTAATAAGAGAAACTTCAGGTAAGATCAAGGTTATTCAACAGCGAATGAAGGCTGTCCAAGATAGGCAGAAGAGTTATGCAGACAAAAGACGAAGAGATTTGAAACTCTCCATAGGCGACTTGGTATTTATCAAGATTTATCCATTAAAGAGAGTGATTCGGTTTGGTAGGAGGGGTAAATTAGCACCAAGGTTTGTTGGTCCATTTCCAATTCTCGAACAAGTTGGGAATTTAGCATATAAAGTTGGATTACCTGATAAGATGGCAGGAGTGCACAAAGTATTTCATGTTTCTCAGTTAATGAAGTTTGTGAACGATTCCGATATGACTATTTCACCATATCAGTTGGATGATATTGAGATAGATACCCGAGGTAGTTGGAAACCGCAAACCAGTTCGTATTATCGGACACGATATGAAGTGACTCTGGAGGAAGACGGTGAAACTGGTTAAGGTCCACACGGGTGATAATGAGAATGACTGTACTTGGGAAACCAAGGAGAGCATAAGGGAGTCATGTCCAGAGCTCTTTACTTGGTAAGATTTTAATCGCGATATAGTTACTCCCTTGTAAGTAAACAGCATGCTAGGATAGGTTTGTTTTGTTATTATGTATGTTTGATTGTTTGTAAATGGCTGATAGGCATGCAGGGCACCATCGTATGTTTTTTGGTTAAGGAATTTCGAGGGCGAAATTTCTTAAGGGGGGAGTGTAACAACCTGCATTCTAAGTATCGGAGGATCATAGAATATTTATTTTATTCTCATACGAAGTCATATGGTCGTGTAACTTTGGGAAACGACTATCGGGGTCATTTCCCACATTCATGATTTTTGTCGAATTTTAAATGACCGTTTTACCGCTAGCGAATCTTGTTTCGCCTATAACTTTTGACTGGTAAGGATTTTTACCTAAAACCACTTCCATTAGATTCGGATGATGGTTTCCCATTCCGTAGAGTGGTCACATTAATCAAACGGACTTACCGTTTGGGAGATATGGCCGAAATAAGGTTTGGAAAATGGAAAACAGCTTAGTCGGGCTTAATAGGGTGATTAGCCGCTAGACCCATAACCCATTTCGGGAGTAGGGTTATGCGAGGGCTGAAAGGGTTTGGAGAAACATTCCCTTTCATTTTTCCAGCCGCCACAAACATTCCTCTAACCCTAATCATAGCCTTCATCTTCCAAATCTCTCCCCAATTGCTCTTTAATCACTAATTGATCAAATCTATGTTAAATCAAGTCGGATTAACACCAAATCAGAGTTGGAGCTGCTGCACTACATAGGGATCCATGCCAAATCAATATAAGTTTCAGATCTAACATTCATTTGTGGCTAAGATGAGTGATTTGCATGTTTATACACTAATTATGGCTAATTAGGGGTGATTAGTGATAATTAGCGAAATTATACATCTACTAATTCTTGAAAAACATGTAGAAATTCTAAAATATCATTTTATGTCGCTGGTGTGAATTTGGGTTAATTTGGATTAAGTTTGCTAATCCTATAGTTAGATATGGTTAAATATGGTTAAGGGGAAAATCATAGGTTTGGGGTATGTTTGATCTACAATAGCTTAGGTAATTGATGTTATAATGTTTTTGATTGATTCTATATGTTGCTACCACTTTTTGGTATGTTTTTTTTGATGTCATAGGAAAGTTAGAATGGTTGAAAACGCCGTCGTTTGGCAAAATTAGCTTGCTGGTAAAACTGCAGGATTTCGGTTCCTGAAGGGGTTGTGCCTCACGAACCGACCAGGAGGATTTCGGTTCCTGAAGGGGGTATGTCTCATGGAATGGCCCCAGGAGAGGATCACGAACCTCCAATAGGAGAGGGTCACGAACTGCCCACAGAAGTGGGTCACGAACCGGGGTCACGAACCACCCCCGGAAGAGGGTCACGAACCACCACCGGAGAGGGTCATAAACCGGGGTCACTAACCGCCATGAGGAGAGGGTCACGAACCATCACTAGGAGATGGTCACGAACCGACACCAGGAGAGGGTCATGAACAAACCAGTTGGAGCACCACAAACCGAACTGGATTTGAATTTCTACCACGCGACGACGATTGTAAACTCTTCTGAAGATCAACTCCAATTCAACTAAAACCCAAGATACAAAGGAGGACCAAGTGAGAAGTTATTACTCAGGATCTAGATGGGAACCAACGAGTTAACTTCTAGAGTTGGGATTTGCTGAGGGACATGTGCAAAGGGATTATCGATATCCATAACATTGGTTCACCGTTGAGAGATGGGGTATGGAGACGAACCAGGACTAGGGCTATGTGGAATGGTTGAACCGATAGGGTTATTGACTATGGACCAGTGCAGTGGTGTCAGAGGTTGTATGGTGTGGGACTCCGTCAGGGCCCCAAAGGGCAAAGTGGTTGTAGCGATAGTTGTACGGAGTTAGACTCCGTCATGGGCCCAATGGATCTGGTGATCGAAGCAGTGGATATCGTATGCTTTACGAACTGAGTGAGAGATGTGAGGATGATTGTTATGTTTGATGTTTGCTATCAACATGACATGCACACTCCCATTTTTACACTATATGTTAGTGTTACCTCAGAGTATTATACATCTTGTTGTGCTAACTCTTTAGTTGCAAGTCCAAGTCTGGTATGATTTCTTATACCTATTATTGTTTTACTTAGTGGTACATATTTTCTATCACTTATACCAGACTTTCATCTGACCCTGAGTTTTATGTCTCTTATTATTACAATAGGCGCTCCTAAACGAGCAGACTAGAGACAGGTTAGGTGGTTATGCACGAGTAGCTGTCTGGAGACGAGCAAGAGGCTTCCACGTACTATATACATATATTCTCCCTGTGTTGTTGTTGGTCACTACTTGGGCATTAGTAGTATACCTCTTTTATTTCGTTTTTAGAGATAGTATTTTGAAGTTGTAATAATGGTTTAGATCATAAGCTGTATTTTGGGATTCTGCTACTTTAATGGATACGGTTTAGTTTTCAGCTTATGCATTGCCTCGCCTGTTTTATATCAAGTATGTTATTATTATATTTTGTTCCATGTGCAGTCAGATATACTACAGTTTCTAGATGATTCATCGTTTCAACCCTCTTTTGGCGATCGTCCCGTGCTAGT
The DNA here is from genome assembly GCA_030737875.1 of Allium sativum. Lineage (NCBI taxonomy): Eukaryota > Viridiplantae > Streptophyta > Magnoliopsida > Asparagales > Amaryllidaceae > Allium > Allium sativum. Next base: position 653,192,626 of record CM060919.1, on the reverse strand, counting down.
CGGACATTGACACAACGCATTTCAGGGAAATGTTGATGGGGCGGGGCGGCTGCCACAACTGACAAAGGCAAATGGTCACAAATAAAATTGGTAAAAATTATGGACATGTCTCACATCCCTATAAACAACATATCAAAAATATGAGAATGATCCGCCCCTTAGGAAATTAAATAAAAATATTTTACGATCCTCCGATATGTAAAATGCAGGTCGTTACAGAGCATGTGCGAGAGAAAGACTGGAGCTAAACCAATAGGACAATGATCTTCACTATCAAATCATTGGATGAGGGACCACATGTTTGTTTAGATTGGATCATAGTGCAGTCATTTAGCTCTTTTGAATAGTCTTTCATTAGATTGGGGGTAGGCTAGAGTGGGGCCTTAGAGAACCACCGAAGAGACAAACCTAAATTTGGAAATCTGTATTGTGTGTCTATTGAGGTTGTCCTTTATAGGTATGTGTGAAGTCCTTCGACTGAATTTCATGGAGAAACTCAAGGATTAGAGATCCTTTATGGCATAGCGATAGAGGCTTATTCGCTTTCGCAGCATAACCTAGTACGATTTCATGGCGTGACGTTGGAGACTTGGTATGCCTTCATAGCGTAGCTTATAATGCTTTCATAGCATGGAGATGGCAGTCCAGTACATTTTTTGTAGTACGACGATGGAGACCACTCAAGGAGGGTACTGCGGGAAGTACTCGATAATGGGTACACAGCTACAGATATATTATTTATTAGGTTAATTTGCTGGAGAGTAGATGGGTACGATTTATGCGAAGAAATCAAAATGTTTATTGTAAAATAAATCCGAAGAACTTAATAAATATGAACTAGTGACAGAATGGTATATGAAGGTTAAACAGGTGATTGAGATTTTGTAGCTTAGAGACACTTGTTAGATAGTGTCATTATATTGGTAAGTACTTGCTTATTATTATATTTTATTCCCTTCCGCAATGATATTTCTATTATAAGCTATGATATATCTATCTTCGACTTCGTGCAGGATACTAGGTAGACTAGCTTGAGTTTTGATAGATTTGGATTTTGGAAAAAAGCCCGATCTATCGAAATTTGGGTTGTTACATTTGGTATCAGAGTTTAGGTTTAGGATTCCTATTTAGATAGTGGGTGAACGGTCCATAGAGGAACCCGCTAATTAAGTGAGCAACACATGAAGGAAGATGGGGTATTCGCTTTGTACACTATGGAAAAAGTAATGGAAGTTTGATAATTTTAGACCCATGAGTGGTTAAGGTGGAAAGTGTACAAAATGTTTGAAGAAAAGTTCCACGTGTAAATAATCGAAATTTTGGTATTTCTGATTAGTGGACTGAGCAATAGGGTCTTGTAGATCGAGAAAAAATTAAGATAGAGAAAATTGGATTAGAAATTTATAGGTATACATTTGGCGCAAAAGTGGCGCTAGTCTTATTCTAAAATTCAGACATAGTTTGGTAAGAGTTTATGTAAAGAAGAAACTTAGGACAAAGAAATGTAATTTTTCGCAAAGAGTTTGGAAAATACAAAAGTTAGAAACCACTTTGTAATTAGCCCCATAGTTAAAATTAAAACAACTTGAAAAAATTGTAAGTGTAGAAAAAGATTTCTAAAAAAAATCATGTTTCAAAAATTTAAAAGTTTACAATTTTATAAATTTGGCAATGTTAAGAGTTGCATTAAAAGGATTTCTGAGGTAATTATGCAAACTTGTTTTCAAAGTATTAAATGCATAAGCAAGTTGTGGAGTTAAGCGACATAAGTGGTTAAGAGAAAGCACAAATAAAGGAATTGGCTATATGGGTTCATAAGTGACCTTGAGTGAAATAATTTAATGAGAAAGGGTCCCATTAGTGTGTATGAACAGTTAGTAAAGGTTTAAGGAAATTTTGAAAATATGTTTCAAGTAGTTAGTGTTTAACAGAAAGAAAAAAACAATATAAGTTTTAAAACTTGCATGGTTTAAGGGAAGAGGATAAACAGGAAACAAATGGGAGAAAAGCAAGTTGAGATTTTTATAAATGTATGTCAGGGATAAATAATTAATAGAAATCCTTTTTAGAACCCTTTGAGGAAATGGAAAAGTTTTCTTTCAGTATAGACTTGCATTTCCATGTAGTGTTCCATTTTAGAAAAATAGAATGGTTTAGTTGGATATTTTCTTCCTAGGTGTTTGTAGTGATCGCTAGGTAAGGACAAAAACATAGGATATTGTGAATTAAATGAAAACGAAGATAAAAGATGAACTGCTAAAAGAAAATAAACAAAGATGGCAGCTGCAAAAATAGAGAATAATAAAAGAAAATGAATTCTTTCAAAGTAAGTTTGGAAAACAGAAAAGAAAAGTTTCTTATGTAAACCATGCTTGGAATAGAAAAATATTTTTTGTAAGATTAGCAATTAAGGTTTCCAAGTATGGGGAGATAGGTAAGTAAAATTGGATGGAAAATATGTTATTTTCCATTTTCTAACATAAGAAACCAAATTCAGAAAATGAGACTATAATGACCAGCATTTGTAGAGGTATTATAATTAATTAATTTAATTATATAAATAGTGATATAGTGAATTAAATGGTTATGGGATTAAATAATGGTGAATATTTAATTAAAATAATAATTTAAATAATATATATAATTCTGAATAATCAGAATTGGCTGAAATGACGATATGGTGTGAACCGGATCATCTGTGATATTTAATTCAGCTTGGAATTGAATTTGAATAACGAATATACTTTATAAACGACAGTTTGAACATAGAATTATAATATAATTTAAATCGAGCTTGAAATGGCGCTGCAGTTCGTAAATTGGCGATTCGGACTTCAACTGAATGTACAGGATTCGTTTTAAGCCGGATTTCTGTGAAACAAGAAACGTGTGGAGCTGGTGGAGTATATCTTTCTAGTGGAAGAGAAAAATCGGGATTTCGTCGTGTAGATTTTGATTCACGTCCAAATCAAATTTCAGAAAAGTCGTTGTGGAATTCCTCTATAATTTATTTATATTTTAAAAAGGAATTTCAATATAAATCGAATATCGGGTTGACCCAGAAGTGAATATCAAGCTAGAAATTCATATAGGAATATTCTAGAGCTATAGGTTATTCCATTGTGAGTATATGCGATAATATAAATTTATTTATATTTAATTTAATTATATTTATATATTTATATATTTAAATGGGTCATTCAGAGCTTTAAAAATAGCCAGTTTTTCATACGACCTCAGAATTCAACGAAACCAATTTTATTGGATTCGTAATGTCAAATTATTGTTAGATTTCCAGTTTCGTGATTTTTAGAGTCAGTATGCGGCCGTACCGATTTTTAATGTGAGAAACAGTCGATATTTTGACGGTTAAAAATACGTTGTGTGAGCAAACGGAGTCGGAATTCGACGAAACCAGTTTCGTTGGAACCGTAATATCGAGCTGTAGCTGCATGTCCAGTTTCGTGATTTTTGGGTATCGTCTGTGATCACAGGAATTTTAGAGGACATAGAAAATCAACGTTTGCTTATAATTTAATATAATAATCGAAGATTAAATTATTAAAAATATCCTATAAATACCTAACTTCATCCTAAACCTAAAAGTAAGTCCACGATTTTTTTTCAGCCGCCAGAAATTTCTTCAATGAAAAACCAAAACAAAATAAATCAAAGGAAAATAAAAAACAAATCCTTAAATCCTAAAACTCATGTATATAGTAGCCTCATAAGTTCTGCTCCATTTTGATATCAGTTTTTTTGTACTCGATTATGTTTTTATCGAGCTCGGTTCTTACAGCGTGGGTTTGGGGCAACTAGGGTTGGTCGATTCTTGAAATGGGGTTTGAAATCGATGAAACCGATGTTAAGTTTGGGTTTATGGTTGAATGCGGTTTCATCCGTGAGAGTTTTGAGGGAATCGGTGATGGGTTTGTTCGGTGACTTTACTGAGGACGCGACGGGATTTGGGTGATCGAACTACACAATAAGGGGATGACGAGGAAGAGGCCGGAAGGAGGAGCGTATTGGTGATTTGTGTTTGGGATTTCGTGAAAACGTGGAGGAGGTAGTGGGGTTTGAAGATCCGGTCATGGTGTACAGGGAGCAGCGGCTGTCGTAGTTGAAGAAGAAGGGGGCACTTCGGGTTTGGGTTTTTAAATACATGGGTGGGCAGATATTTCAAGGTAAAGCCCAATAAGGATTCAAGTATAGATTTTTATTTAAAATACGTACAACTTCAAAAATGTGTAACTTTCTGGTATGGTATTAGAATCGTACAAAACAGGATCCTATGGGATCATATGGACGGTGGCTACGCCATGGGACTGACCGGAAGTCCATTGGAGCTCGTTTGAATTTATGGAGAAATAAATTGTTTGATTCAAATCAAACAACAGTTTATCGTTCTTTAACGATGAACTGCCAATGTGAGTAAATCTCACTAACTCTGAATAGTTTATAATTTCATGTTGTATTTTTAGAACTGTTAAATATTGGCTGATTGACTGTGTGTTGACTGTTTGATTGAACTGCTAGTCAGTTAGTTGAATTCCTATATTGATTCTGTTTAACAGAATATATCATATGGAACTGAAAGTGATGTTGATTTTATATTGTATAACATCTGTGGATGCAGGGAGACAAGTTGGAGGAATCCAACTGGGTTCCTCAACAATTATTTTACTGTTTTTCATATATTGTGATATATGATGTGATATATAATCTGTTGTCGATTATATGTGTTTGGACGATACTGATCATCGTGATTTGATATGTTGAATACCATAACATACCGAAATGTTGATAAGGGAATATTTTCAAAGTGATATTTGAAAATAAAATATTTATAAATGGAATATTTATAAATAAGAAATATTAATAAATTGGAATATTTATAAATAGGAGATATTTAGAAAATGAATAAACGTTATAAAATGGAAACCGTTATAAGAAGGAAATCATTTGTAAAGTGAAGAACCATTGCTAAAAGTAAATCTTTATAAATGAATAGTTTAATCGAGTTAAAAGGAGTTAATCGATGTTATTTAATTGAGTTAAAAGGAGTTAATCGATGTTAGTTTAATCGAGTTAAAAGGAGTTAATCGATGTTAGTTTAATCGAGTTAAAAGGAGTTAATTGATGTTAGTTTAATCGAGTTAAAAGGAGTTAATCGATGTTAGTTTAATCGAGTTAAAAGGAGTTAATCGATGTTAGTTTAATCGAAAGGAGTTAATCGATGTTAGTTTAATCGATTAGAGTTAAAGCAAATGAGTTAATCAAATATATAGTTTATTCAAATAGAATAAAGGAGTTAATCGAATATATAGTTTATTCAAATAGAATAAAGGAGTTAATCGAATATATAGCTTATTCATATAGAATAAAGGAGTTAATCGAATATATAGTTTATTCAAATAGAATTAAAAGAGTTATCGAATATAGTTTATTCGATAGGAGTTAAGTGAATAGAGTTAGAGTTAAATCAAAAGAGTTAAGTGAATAGAATAAATTGAATAGAGTTATCGAATATACCTTATCGAAGGAAAGAATTATCGAATAGAAAAGATTTGAAAGAGAGTTACGTAAGGAAGTTTGTTAAAGAATTAGAAGGGTTAACTTTGTCTATTTCAAGGTTAGAAACGTTGTTCAGTTAAGGTCTGAGAGGTAGTATTACCCCCAACTTGATTGACTTCATTTTAACTAAGGAATGGTTAGGGTTCGATAGTAAAGGATGGTTAAGTGAATTTAGTAATTAAAGGAAATGGTTTGAGTTGGCATCGCGATGGTTTGTTTAAACATCTGTCTAAGTCCAATGAAGAAGCTTTGGAAATGTTTTCCAAATAAGAAACCAGAAATGTTTTCTAATAAAGAAAACAAGAAATGGAAATGTTTTCCATTGTTAATAACGTATATTTTCCAAATTTAGAAAATAAGAAATACTGAATATAGGGAAACAGGAGATAAGTAAATTAATGAAATAAAGAGATAAATGTTGAATGATGTTTGATCGATATAAATTTCCATTTGGAAATAATATCGTTGTTTGCACACCTGTTTTTCTTCGATAGTTAAATCACAGACTATCGAAGTTTTGACCATTTTAACGTTGTTAATATGGAGAGACCGGTTGGATTATTATCCAAAAGACCACTCTGTATTGGCATAAGCGTTGCGAATCATATGTGCCAAAGATAATTGAAGACGGAGTAAAGTGCAAGGGCTATTGTATAAGTCTTAGATAACCGTATCTAAGATGGATGTATTGAATAGTGCCTTCGGTTCATCCTCTTCCTGGATGACTTGTATGGATGAATGTATGACAGAGTATTTCCAAACGATCACGTATATTGATTTCTCCAACCGTACTAAGAGTGGAAGCGGAGAAGGAAACTTCTTTTAGCTAACACATAATGTATGGTTGAGGACGTCAATCGGTGATTTGATGGATTTGACGATGTGGCATTCAAAGTGAATCTGGTGTGATGATAAAGTGTAGCTTCTAGCCTCACATCCGGTAAATGACAGAAATCGGGCAGGCAGCATGGCTATGTCAGTCGCACCGAAGTAGGGTGTATAATCACCTGATCTAGAGTTTCATTTACTTCTAAAAAATCTATTGTTGATGTTGTCCCATTCGGGAAACGGTTGCTGATCCCAACCGTTGGTGAGATACATTCGATACACTCAAGCGAAATGAATGGTCGGTCATGTGTGGCCGGGTTGCAAGATGTTCTTGTTGAACCCAGTGTATTCCTTTCTAGAGGTACACTAGCGAAAGGTGGTTCCATACCTTGTCATAGTTGGAAATCCATTACCCAATACGTGCTTGCGGTTTTAATTGTATACTATATATGTAGAACATGAGATGAAAGCGTTTCTGCTAGATGATTATTATATTGTGTTGATAGACGTTACTATAATATCAAAGGTTTTTGATATAAAGAGATTTTGGATTCTCATAAGGGAAAAACCCGTTCCGTTATACGGCGTGGTTTTATGAGATATCGTTTACTTGTTCGAACCATTTTAAACAAATTTACTCATACCAATCCCATGACTGACCCGGAGTTTATTTTGTTTTGTTTCCCTAAAAACTCTTAGGTGCCCAATTTTGTACGGGCAGTCAAGTAGTCAGGATTTACAGATATACTGGAAGAGCTGGAGCGGGAGGCTTCAGGATCATATAACTATAGTTTATTTCTGCTGTGTTGTAAGTGTTGTACTCTGATAATGTTATTGTATACATAAAATGATTTTATTTCAAGGATATATTATCTATTATATGTTGATCGTTCCGCTGTGAGATTCGTGTTACTCTGATGTTGTGTTCTTCTTCTTCTTCTATTCTAAGTTTCTATCTTATCTATCCTCACCCTCTGTTTTCTTTCTATTAATTTCCTGATTTTCAGTTTAATTTGGGGTTGGACTTGTGTTTTTGGTCAGCTCAATTTGGACCGGAATTTTGGATCATTACAGAGACTTTTCTTAAATTTGCAAATTTAAAGTTGGTTGGCAGGATTTGGATGCAAAAAATTGGATGAACTACGCTCCTACTCTGTAAGATTATGGGAAAGATTGGATGAAAAAGTGTTTTTGATTTTCAAAATATTGCATTCATATCGAAATTGCCAGTATATTTAGGATGTGTGCATCATGTTTTCAAGAAAATTATCATTCACATTAGAGGTACCGCTTATGCATTCATTTCGTTCATATATTTTGATGTTGTTTTACAATTTGCACAAGTGCACAAATGGTCGCAAAATAGAATGTACTCAAGATGGTAGTAAGTTACGCGAGGAATCACTTAATTTTATTCTTAACAAATTTCGACGATGAAATTTCCTAAGGGTGGGAGAATGTAACACCCTACATTTTTAAATTATATAATAAATAAAATTTGTAAATTTTTTGGAATTTGGTCATGTAACTAGTGTCATTGCGTCCATGGCGATTTTTGATCAATTTAGACCTGTGGTTTTCAGAAAATGGATTTGAAAATAAGAAGATATCATTAAACGAAGTTTTAGAACAAACATGAAAAAGAAAATAAATAAGAGAAACACGAATAAGAACAATAGCTACCAATGTTTTAGTCCTGTGAGTAAAAAAACTAAGTTAGATGCGTTGGTAGAGCATGCACTTTCTAAGGTGGAGGTCAGGAGTTCGAATCCCACCAACATCATATTTTAAATTTTAAAAGGAACATCTAAAAGGATGCATGTTCTAAGAGAAATATATATATATATATATGTATGTATGTAAATATAAGAAAAAGATTATATATATGAGTGTGTATGTATGTATATATACATGTATATGTACATGTATGTGTGTGTGTACATATATTGGCAAGAAATTCAAAAGTAATAAGCAAGAAATAAATGTCGGCATAACGTCGTTTGAATTTTGAAAATAAATAGGGTTGTGCCTAAATATATAAACATAAATTCAAAATTAGAATTTAAAGCATAAATTAAGAGCGAAAGATAATAGTGGAATGAATGCGAGCATTTATTTACATGTGCGAATGCGCATTAAAAAGATCGAAAATAATTAAATAGATTAGAAAGGAATTTGGCAAGGAAATAACGTTAATAATAACATTTATTGCGCAACTGTTAACGAAAAAAGTTTCGGAAGTTTTGCGCAAATATATGCGCGCAAGTTTAAATTTGAAATCTACAGTGTGCGTCATAAATGGAAAAATTAATATAGAGAAGAACATTAGGTAAGAAAAAGAACGTTGAGTGCAACGTTAAATGTAAATTTAATAGGAACAAACTTAACGTTCATGACCCAGTGCTAAGCAAAGTGATGTGGATTTAACGGTTTAAATAGCTCTTATTTTATTTATTTCAATCCAATGGACGAGGTCCTTCTAAGCACCTATAAATAAACCCCCAGAGCCTAGCCTCCAACTCAAATTTTCTGAGAGAGCGCCAGAGTTATGTCATTTCTTTTCTCCTCCAAATTCTTTAAAAAATAAATACATTAGTTTTAAGATTTCTGACTTAAGATTTGGGGATAAAGATTGTAGATTTAAGTTACAGATGCTTACATCCTCCGTCCAAACAAATCAACAAATCTGAATTGAAAAGAAAGCAGAGTTGATCCAAATCAGATTAAAGAATTGTGCAAAACGGGTGAGTGGATTGCATTATATTTTTCAATAATAGTACTTTTGTATCATTTGATTCCTGCTTAAATTTACAATATGTTCATATTTTCTCCTTTTCTACATTAAAATTATATTGTTTATGTCAAATTTTTGTTATGCGTGAAAATTAAAAAAAATTGGGATTATTCCCAAATTGGATAATTGAATTACGGCTTGGCATAAAATTATTGAATTGTAGTTATATGCAATTTAATTAAACAAAAAGGGGAAATTTAGTGATTTGAGGCTAAAAGAACATATGGTGACAATATTGTAACAAATGAAGTATTTATGAATTTACATATTATTTATATGAAATCCCTTGTTAGATTTAAATTGGAATAGTGCAGAAATTGTACAATTAAAAGAAAATGAAGTGTAACCAAATTGTGTCAAATTTTACTATAATTGTGAAAAATAAAAAGAAGAAAACATGTTAGTGATAGTAGTTAATACATACTAATCAAAATCTGAAAGTCTGTGGTAGTCTAGATTGATTGGTTAGGAAAGAAGAAGGAATGTATTTGCATAGTTTGGCTAAACAAAGAAACAAATAGGAAACATGATTGTAAATTGAAATTGTGAATAAATAAAGATTAGTGTGGAATATGGAGTTAATGTATTACGCAATAAATCGATTACCTAAAAAATAAGAAAAGAAATATTTTGCAATCATGGGTTACTATTATAGTAATTACCTGAAACTATATAAATAGATTTTATTGCTGATTTGGTAAACAGTCATTTGGAATATGCTTAACTTCCTATAAAGAATAAATTGTAAAGATGATAAATAAGAGTAACATAACTAAAATAGGTTATAAAAAGAAAATGAGATATAAAAGGTTTATGGTGTAAACTTACAAAGACGGTAAGTAGATTAATGTCATAACTATAAGGGTTATGTTAATTAATAAGAAACACGTGAAATATGTAATGAATGGGGAATATAACTTATTATAATAAATTATATCAGACAGGAATGTAATATAAAAGATTGACTTGTCATAGGGACAAGTAGGGTAATATCACATAAGTTATAGTTAAAAGATGAAAAGGAAGTAAGAGGCTTATTATAATTAAACTTAGACAACATAGAATAAGTTTAGTAAGAAAACTCGTAATTATAATTGTGGTAATATTATAACACGAGGTTATAATTAGTTGGAAAAGAGTAGAGTAGGTTTATTATTATTAAACTAATAACTAAAGAAAATTAACTTTAATGGATATAATAATAAGCAATGGTCGGTTCCAACTAAGGATAGTAGGTTGTCGGATATCTGTCATTGTAGTTCAGAGCATGTACGGGAAAGACTAGAGCTATGCCAATAGGCCAATAATCTTCACTATTGGGTCATTAGATGTGTGACCACGTGTTTGTTTAGATTGGATGGTAGGGCAGTCATTTATCTCTTTTGAATAGTCTTTCATTAGATTGGGGGTAGGCTAGAGTGGGGCCGTAGAGAACCACCAAAGTGACACCTAAATTTGGATATATATGCTGTGAGTGTTAAAATCGAAATTGGATCTCAACACCAAAGGTTCTTTAAAAGCACTTCACCAATCGGTTTGAATTAGAAAATGGAGCCACGAAAAATAAAAGCAAGTAAAAAACACACGAATTTTATAGTGGTTCGATCTAGAATAATCTACATCCACTTTGGAAGCGATTTCATTATTATATGTGATATTACAAAGTACATTTCTCTCCCATTTTTGCTCATTCTCTCTTTTTATAGTGACTTTCCTCACTTTACTCTCTTTTAGCTTTAGATCTCACTTGAATTCATGGAGGAATGGATTAGATCCTGCGAATTGTGATAATTATCTAGTAGATCTAGTCATTTAAGCATTTGGATGATCTTCCTTGATTCCATAATGAAATTTAAATTAGATCCGAGCTTTAGAGAAGATTAACGGCGGTTGGAGATCACTAGAATTGAGTTAGAGCAATTTTGGATGGAGACCGGAGAAGATCTAATTGGCTTGGCGTTGGAAGGAAACGAAGTGAGCTTGAGCGGATCTCTAATAGAGATTAGAGATGATTTGATCTTCTTGTTGTTAGAGGAAGATGGAGCAAGCTAGAGAAGCCATTAATGGAGCTTGGAGTGCTTGAAAGAGGTGGAAAACCGAAAATGACAGCCCTTTGGGGAAGCAAAAAACGGTCCATTGAATGGTGGTGAAATGGGGTATTTATAAGAGAAGTTTAGAGGTAGTGGAAATGCTGTAATTATGGTGTATAGGGTAAGGGTCGAGCGTAGAAGTATTTATGGAACTGCCACTGGACAGCTGGAGCCAGCTATACGAAAAAGCAGTGCACGACCGACCCCCAAATTCAGCATGCGTGACTCTACATAACTACAGCTGCTCGACCACTTTATATATACACAAGCGAGCGACTTCATGTACCAATACATATGATTGACCCTCTTTATTACATGTGCTTTGCTACTACGTATCTATGCGGCTTTGTCTTATTCAAAGAATAGGAACAACAACTACGTCGTTGCCATCCATTTATAGTATTATGTTGAGCCACTTTTAAACTGTATTACCTCAAAGCAAAGTCGTGCTCGATCTCTTAACTATAAAGCTGCTCGTTCCCTTAAGAACTGACGGTGCCCGGTCTGCTAGCCGACTCCTGCTCGACCGTGGCACGATGGCGCTCGACCCTAGGATACTCGAGCTGGTATGCTTGATCATGATAGATGTTGCATTGTTCGACCACCACCAAAGGATCTGCTATCCTGCGCATCCCTCAGCTGGAGCACTGCTCGACCTATAGCAGATGGTGCCGCTCGTGCAGCCTGTTTCATGGTTATCCACTCGACCCATAGTGCTAAGGTGGTGAACGATCAGTATAAGGCTTACAAGATGCTCGACCAGTCCAAGCCGATGGTGCCCGACTAGTCGTGGATGAATGGTCGACTAGTTGTGGGTGGACTCATCAACTATTTATCCTATTTTGGGCTTAGTCTGGTCGAGTGCACTTATACTATTCGATAGAATGCCTGACTGGGTTTTTAGTTAGTTAACACTTTCCCCTCAGAGCTTGTATTTTTACATAAAATACGGGCTCCGAAATTCGATGGGTCCTTGTATTGACTTGTATCCTTTAATTGGAATTAGAAATGGCTGGAGTCTGGATTGTTCATGTCCTAATGTAGCCAGATATTCGAATGCTTGGAATTTTGAATTTATTGCGCATTGACATTCAATCGTAGCTTTTTGTTCGCTACGGTGAATCACGCTTTGACCCTTTGACTCATTGACTCTAAATGATCCAAGCACAGAGTCACCTATTCTGTGATTAGAACAAGTATTTGCATGATTTTGGACTTATACTTTGTTATTGATCGTCCACATCAATAACATATTAGTTAATCATTTTAAAATAAACTACAGTGAGTTTTGTGACTGGGATTGAATAACGTACTTATGAAGAGTTGTTTTGTTTAAATTTTATAATTTGTTTAACATTGTCCGCATATATACGATACTTTAATCTGAATTCAAAAATGACACTTGAGTTCTACTAATCGATATACATATCAAATACAGATTCCAAGCCTCACTCTTATAATGACTTATATGATCTTTGTATGACAGTTTACATTTTATGAAACGTGCACATGTTCAAATTGGAGCTCTGATTTGATTTTCTGAGGCTAGAGAGACTATAGCATTTGGATTGTAAGAGGATCAGTCTTTGGTTATTTCTTGTCCTTTTGTGATCAAGCATGCACTTATTTTGGTATTCCCGAATTTGTCGCAAATTTTCCAAGGAAATAAGGATATGTCGGTTGTCTTATTTTCAGGCCTGCTGCAGTAGCTTAGTTAGATTTAGAAATTTGAATTCGGATTGACACCACGGATCATTCTGGGATATATAAAGTTATGAATATCTGTTTCACGATGACTTGCCTCTATGCGTAGTTATTGCTCATTCTTCTTTTATTGGAGCTTTGTAGATGGGGAAGACTTTGAGTTACGAGATTCCAATTGGATTTCCTAGGGTGATTTTTTTTAGTGCGATGAGTTTGATTGGTGTATCGAGCATATCGATTTTGTTGGATTTTCCAAATGCCCCATTTTGAAGGCAAGATCAAGCCAAGCGTATTGGTTTTTCGGTTTGTTGCATTGTCGTGATAGACCTGCGGCATTTTTCCAGGCATTATTTGACTCTTATGTGGTTGTGATGCTCTAATGTGTGAACGCCTCAAACTTTAATTTGAGCTTGAGTGTGTAGAACAAGCATAATTCATAATGGACGGGTTGTTCTAATTCATTCCAAATTACTTGTTTTACGAACTTTCTTAGCCTTTGTACTTTTACCGAAGCTATGCACATTCTTTGAAGCGAACAATGATTGTGCTTTTTGACTGCTACAACCTGTTTTGTAACAATAAAAACATTGCACGTTTGTGGGCGAATATTTTGTTATCAAATAATGATGTACGGCATTTCTAGTTTGAGGAATACGTATCTATGATTGATTTCCTATTTCTTTTTGGAGAAATCTTGGTTATTTGTGCCCCTATCTGGGAGGTCTTTGTCCTTCACTGTAGGAAGTATTTGAGTTTCATTCCTCTGCTTGGGCTAAAATCTAACTTCGTCGCGTCTAGAGTATTTAGGCACTATGCAAGTGAACTGGTTAATGTTAAACACCCATTGCATCTGAGATGTTTAGACATTATGCGAGTTAATCGACATTCTTCACATCAGTCATATTCCAAATGCTATGCAAATGATTTACATTCTTCACATCTGATATTTCAGATGCTATGTAAATGGTTTACATTCTTCACGTCAGATATTTCAGATGCTACGCAAATGGTTTTTCATTCTTCACATCTGATATTTGAGATGCTATGCAAATGGTTTTTCATTCTTTACATTTGAAATTTCAGATGTTGTGCAAATGGTTTTCTCATTCTTCACATCTGATATTTCAGATGCTACGCAAATGGTTTTTCATTCTTCACATATGATATTTCAGATGCGATGCAAATGGTTTTTCATTCTTCACATCTGATATTTCAGATGCTATGCAATTGGTTTTTCATTCTTCACATCTGATATTTCATATGCTAAGCAAATGTTTTTCATTCTTCACATCTGATATTTCAGATGTTACGCAAATGGTTTTTCATTCTTCACAACTGATTGTTCGACGACGAATATTCTATGAATTAGAAAATCGTCGGGAATATTGAAATATACCGCAAGCGCACGGCATACAATTGTTAGTACGTTAGCGAATACGAGTCGATCCTCAGGGAAAGAATAATTTTAAATTCTATTCAATCAAATTAAACCAAACTGTGAAATTGTTGACTATAAATTAAAAGAAAACTAACAATGTTAAAATGAATACAAATATGAGACTAAGAGACAATTTAGGAGTAGATTCACTATCAACATCAATCTAATTAACATAAAAAATGACTCTAACTCTCTTTAATAACTAGCACATTACGTGTTGTATTCATAGAAGCATGCTTTATATGCTAGAAAATTCAAGCTACATAAATCATCAATTTTCATTACAAACTTAAAGCCCTAATTATCACATAGAAAATAATAGTTCGAATAAAAATGAAATATTATGAGTATGTTCTATATGTTAATATTCACTAACTACATAGAACATAAAGGATGGTTTCACTTTTAATGTCACTACTTTTTCTGAAATGAATTAGATTGTGATAAAGTATGATTCTATCAATGATATGAGTATAACACATTTGGGAATAATCAACCAACATGTGCTATCAATTTTCACCGTATAAAATCTTTACTTTATCTATATCCAATTTTAGATTAAGCTCAAATAAGAGAGTTAGAAATATGAAATTCTTATGTTAATTATTCATGAATCATGAAAGCTTCACTACCCCTAAACTGGAGGGGTTTAGTTACTCATAATGGATTCAATGATAACATAAAGATATTTCATTATAAAAGAGAACAAAATAAAGAGCAAATAAAGATAAAAATCTATTCTACTTGCAAAAGAGAAAATAACATGAAATGAAAAACAACAAATTAATATTGCATTAAAGCGACAGATTACAAAAAAGAAATGGCTATGAAGCCATGGCAGAAAAATAGAGGTTTTGTTTTTAGCCTCTCTCTAAACTAACAATCCAAGATATATTTTACATTAACATACATGGGTTATTTATACATGAGTGAAACCCTAAATTGACTTTTAGCGTGCAACCCAGAATGCCCCCTCTATTAACTTCATTTTGTCCTCAGCAATAATGATTCATGAAGCCTTTTTATTGTCTCCACTAAAGAAGGAGGGAGAATGGGTGGGGTTCTCCATTAATTCTCTATTTGAATTGATTCCCTCTCCATTGATTGATTTCCCTTTCCATTGATTGATTTCCCTTTTTTCCTTTGTATGCATATATGTCTTTCTGATGTCCTTTTCTACATGCATCCAATTTCTGCAAAAATATGAAAAATGTCCAAGTAAACATTCTCAAAATAATACAAGCACAAAAATGACAATTTTCCCTCTATATGATGATAAATGCATGATGTTTTGAAATCAATTCAATTATTGTTTAAACATGATAAAATACCCATATATGACATTTATTAGCACTAAACAAGAATAAATATATGAATATAAATGTGCATTTTTACGTGCATATTAAATACCCCTACACTTATCTTTTTATTCGTCCTCGAATAAAGTAAAAACTAAGCTAAACCCATTTTCGTAGGGTGCATGATTGCATTGATCGTATGCAACAAGCCGTTAAACCTCTGGGTGACCCTAGTAGGACGAGTGTCGTCTCGTGAGGGTTTTCAGCGGATACTACCCACAAAATCCAAAAGTTAAATGCAAAAAAAATTACAAAATGCAAGATTCGAAAATATTTGCAATTGAATTCAAGTTTTTAAAGAAATATTTACAAATGGATAATTTACTTTTAAATATTACACGAATGAGTTAACACAAATTTGGGTCGTCACTATGAAATTTAAGTCCATTACTAATCAAAAATTCAAAAAAAAGTCATGTTATCGTCACAAACTCCTCCAGCTTGGCTAGTTGTTTTGGTAGAAACATAGTGCAAATATGAAATGAATTCTATAATTGATATCAACAATCATAAAACGGCGTATCAACTTCCTTTTTGTTAACAAGTTAGGTCGAATAAGTGAAGAGTGTGCTTGGATTTCAAGTGCTTACTCTCTCTTTATTACAAAATATTCATATTATTACTATTTACAAACACCTAACCGAAAAGACCAAGGTATACCGCCTGTGAGAGTTTGGTACAGCGCTTGGCGGATTGTACAGACCGACGCTGACTTTGTCAACAAAATGTCGGTAATCCTTAGGTGTCCAACTCATAAAATGAGACCAAGATATACCGACGCTGACAATGTCAACAAGGTGTCGGAAAGAGCTTGGCGGGTTTGCACACCAACGCGAGATATACTGGCAATGTTGGATACCCTTGGATTATTATTATACATATACATTCTTTTTCTTTTTTTCTTCTTTTTTTCTCTTTTTTTTTACATAAGAGAGAGAGAGAGAGTTAAGCGAGGATATCTTAGCGCAACTTCACATAAATGATCTAAAATGTTATCGCAAGTAGTCAAAATCAACCATTCATTTAATCGGATTACAATTCAGAAAACATTTCATACTCATCACCTACGAATTTCCCAATATACCAGTTACACCAAATTTGCTCATAATTTAAACTTTCCTTTCGTTATTCGCTAAGAGAAGTAAATCTCCACATTTTAATCGAACGACAAAAAATTGTATGCTAACACCAGTATGTCTTATTTAAAAGTAAATAGAAATACGATTTTTTTTTTGAATGACAAAAAAGAAAGGAAAATTCTATGCAAAACCAAAATAAATTTGAAATTCCCCCCCCCCCCCACAGTTGATTTTGACTGTGTCCCCACAGTCAGCCCAAATGGAAAGAAAATGAAAATTTTGAAAATATGACTAATATTTACAAGAGATTTTTTTTATAGTATATCAGAAAATATATTGACAAGAAATAAATGAAACAGTCTTCTAAAGACCGATTCATTTTTCTCTTCAAGTATGAGAGACACGACTTAAGCACAAAAAACCAAATCATGAAGGTTTGTATATTACATGTCAGATTTAGAAAAACAAATTTTGTTTTTTCAAAATTTTGAGTTGCTAATTTTAAAATGTTGAGCTTACAATTGATCCTAAAATCAAATTGAATTTCTATAGCAACTAAAGAGAGGTCAGCGAGCCGGGGTTCAGTAAATGTTTCAAAAACAAGATTTATTCAGATGATGTATAAATTTAGAGATGTAAGCATTACTCTCACCCCCACACTTGTTTTGAGAAATATTGTTCGATTTTGCTTTGATATTTGAAATTTTATTAACTAAAGGTTCATTCGTAAACATAAAGTCAAAACCAAACAAATGAATTTTCAGTAAATTTCGGAATCGTGATTTCTCAAAAACAGTGTTATTCCAGAAAGAGTTCATATACTGCACAAATTTATCATTGGAAAATAAGTGATCATAGTGAGGTTCAGTTGAAATGATCAAGTCGCGAGGAGTTTCAACAGTTTCAGAAAAATCGTTATTGGGCTTAAGATCACATTCAGCAGTTTCATTTTTTTCAACCTCAAGAATTTCAAAGCTTTCAAATGTTTCATTTTTAATTTCAGCCCTACCAACATTATCGTCGATCAATTTAAGAAATTTTCTCCCATCAAAGTCATCCTCACTTAAACAATTGTTAACAACTCCATTTTTGTCAGGTTGACAATCTAAAGTTGTTAAATTTTCAGAATCTAAGAGAGGAAGATCAAATTGAAGATTGACATCTTTATTTTCAAGAGAATTTAAATTCAAATCAATTACAGAGCTTTCAACAATTTCATTAAGATTTTCATCAATTTCAAAAGTTATTAGTTGAAGATCGTCGATTTTGGTAAAAAAAAATGGATTATCATTCGATTCGTCACACGTTCGGTTTTGCTTACTTTGTTTTTCACGAAAATTCAAGTAGTCCTGCAACAACAAATTCGTGTGATTATCGTGAATTTCATTCATTAGCTCAACAAAGTCAAATTTATAATTATTAACATGAGAATTTTCAATTTGAAACTGTTGAGAACCAGAACCATTAATTGCGCCATCAATGAAATTATTCCCATTGCCAAAATCATTTGTAAAGTGATTCACCTTTCCATTTTGAATTTGAAATTCATTTTGGAGCTCCAAAATGAATTGACAAGGATTATCATCAGAATCGTTTGAATTTGGAAGTGAATTCGACTTTTGATTATTTTGACTTGAGTTATTGCACATTAATTCAACTAATCTTTGACTTGATTCATGAAATCTTTGACTTTCTTCAAGTAGAGCTTGAACACTTATTTCAAGACTAGAGAGTTGATCGTTATTTTGAAAATCTGTGGTGCAAAATCAGGATTATTTTGAAAATTTTGAGAAGTTGGTGGTGTAAAATCCACGTTGTTTGTACAATAGTTATTATTAAAATATCCATATGAATTTGGTGTAAAATTATATGGATTATATTGATTTTCACAACTATCATAAAATCCGTAGGAATAGGGAAATTGGGACATTTTCAAGAAAGTTTTTTTTTTAAGATTTTGGATTTTTTTTGTATATTATTTTTTATATGCATGAACCTAATGCAACTATATGAATGCAAACTAATTATTTACAGATTTTCTAAAATTATGTAATGACGGTTTGATTAATTTCAACAAAAGACTTCTCAGCCAGTTAACGGACAGGAGTTATCGGTGCACCAGGAATCACCCTAGCAATGCAGCTGAAGGTTTAAGTACCTTCAGAGGAACAAGCGATATAATATTTACGAATCACCATAATATTTATAAGCGGTTATTACTGTGACGTAGTCTAGACACCGAGAAATAAATCGTTAGAAAGAAATCAAGTTGTCAAAATATAACAATGTCCTCAGAAAATAAAAATAAAATGAGATGAATGCAAAACAAAAATTAAACGTGATATTAACAATGCAACTATGAATGATTTTATTTTTATTTATTTTTTTGGGATTTTTGTTTAATGGAAATGGAAGCAAACAACAATCAATTAAATAAAAACAAGGAAGAAGAGAACAATACCAGAGGGTCTGAATTTATTAGCAATTTTTATTTAAAGCAGCGATTTTTTTTTAGCGAGCGAAGTAATGCAAAGCGACGCAATTTTTGGCAAGCAATTCCAATCCTTTTTCTCAAGCAACAATTTTCAAACTGACTCAAGCTTTCGGCTAAAGGAGCAAACATAGTCAAACTACAGAACCAAAGCCACACAATAAATCACGCCCCTTATTTCCTTTATTTTCTCAAACACAGTCAAAAATAATCCAAGCAAAATTCGCTTTTCCCTTGTTCCCAAAACCAAAGCTCAATTATATTAAAAAAACGCAGCCTTTTTTCTGAATACTAAATAAGGTAATAAACCAAGGATGTGGGTTTATACAAGTGAATTTGAATTTGTGAATTGGTCTAAGAGGAGAGAGTGGCACACTTGGGAATTTCGGGTATGGAGAGGGGCTTGTGAATGTGGTGGTTTGGATTTTTTTTATTTTTTTTGGTGCGAGGATGAGGATGACGTGAGTGAAGCAAATTGGAGATGAGATGCTTGTTTGGAATTTTGGTTTCTGGGGGATGGACGTGAACGTGGTATGGCAGTTGTACAATTGTGGTATGTAGTTTGTGATTGTAACGACCCAGAAAATCTGAACCAATTTAAAATTTTTAAATTGGCTAAAATAATGGATTTTAAATATTTTAAATAATAGCAATGAAAACTGAGTTTGAATCGACAATTGAAAACGAAGATAATTAATTATAATTATAAACAAGGCCTGAAATGGCGCTGTAGTTTCAAAAATTGAATTCAAACTTTGTCGGACTGTACCGGGTGCAAAACAATCCGGATTTTAGCGAAATCAAAAATATTTAAATCTGTTAGTGAATACCTTTCTAACGAATCTGAAATTTCGAATTTTCATAGCAGAAAGCAAAAGTTATGGCCGAATGAATTTTCAGAAGGGTCGCTATGGATTTTATATAGCCCGTGAAATTGGCCATTTTGCAAACGACCTCGGAATTCGACGAAACCACTTTTGTTGGATCCGGGATGGGAATTTATTGCTAGGTTTCAAATTTCATAATTTTTGAAGCTAGTATGTGGACGTGGCAAAGGAAAATGTGTTTTGGTCAATTACAGTTAAATTGGATCGACCAAAAATGGGCCTTTTTGCAAACGGTCTCAGAATTCGACGAAACTTGTTTTGTTGGGACCGTATCGTCAAAACATAGCTAGATTTATTTTTCTGGAATTTTTCGAATCAGTTTGTGGCCCTGGCAAATTGAAATGTACGTTCAAATTAAATATTGAATGTTTTATATTTTGATTTGAATGGAAACTGACTGAAACAGTCGAATGGGCCTACGAAACATATCCCATTGTTTTCGGAATGGGGGTAAAACGCAAGGGACGACAGTCGTTGGGCTTGGATTGGTGTTCGTGGGTGGCAAGGGGTATTTTCGGACTTTAAAACTTTATAAATAAAAAAAATCTATTAGTCCACGTCAGCCCCCCCCCCCCCCCCCGCTTCTCTCTCCCCGATCGCGATATACGGCGGAAAACCGCCCGTGCCTTCTCTCCTCCGTTTCTCATCCCACAAGCAAAATTAGCCCCTCTCCCAGTTGAAGATTTTGAAGAGCTCAAGAAGATCTTCAAATCCATATGTAGTTTGTATTTTTTCGTGCATCATTCGAAGAGATATCGAGCTCGAAAGTTCCGAGCTTCCAACCGCCGCCGCCATCACCAGGAGCCACCGAGTTTACCCCCTTCCTGGCGCACGTGCGCCTCACGTAGCTCTTCGACCCTGCGCAACCCGATCGTGGAACCATTGCACGGATTGATCGAAAAATCGAAACCTAGTTTCGAACAGTTTTGAAAGGTATCGGCTGTTTTAATTTAATACTGATTTTAACAGTTTAAACCCGTTGCAAACTTTGAAAAATCATATCTTTTTGCTGTGTTAACGAAATTCGATGAAACAGGAAACATCGTGACCGTGTGGACGCCTTCTACATTTTAGAAGAGACCGCATATTTTTCTGAGCCTTCTGCTATTTTTGGTGGAGTGGAACCCAATGTGAGATTTCTTATTTAAAAACAATATGGAAAACGACGATGTATAAATTATATAGTCGATGTATGAGTTATATAAGCGTTATACACCTCATGTATAAGCATTGTATAAGTTGTATGTTCGATGTATAAGTTATATATGCGTTGTAAAAATTATATATGTGTTGAAATAAAAGTGAATTGCTATATATAAATATATATATATATATATATATATATATATACGCCCCTCGTCCACAAACCATGGACGATATTTATTGATTGTGATTGGTGTGAAAATTGATTAATAGCGAATGATTGTTTGGGATTGTTTGTGGTTGATATTGATTGATTGTGGTTCCGTTTGTGGTTGAAAAATATTTGGTTGAAACCACATAGGATTAGTTCGTGGAAGTGAAATAAATATATACATGCCGCCTGCGTGTGAACTAGATGCATGATCTACATTGTCAAAAACCGCGAGGTTTTAAGGTAGAGCGAGGAGCCGTACTAGGGACGGTCCCGGTTTTAACTACCCTGCCGTTATGCTGCCGAAATTTTGAATAATATTCATGTGTTTGAATTATTTTCATTTGTTGAAACTATATTTATTCATTGAAGAGAAAACCTTCATGTGTTGAATCGATATTCGTTCGTTGATTAGAAATTCATGTGTTGAATGGTATTCGCGTTTTAAATATAAAAATCACATTTTTATCTATATATAGAAACTAAAGAAAACCTTCATGTGTTGAATCAATATTCATTCGTTGATTTGAAATTCATGTGTTGAATGGTATTCATATTTTGAAATAAATTGTTTGATAATAAAAATCACCTTTTATCGACTATATGAACTGTGTAAAATAATCTCATTTTGAAAGAAATTGTTTTATAAGAAAAAAACCTATTTTTATCACTATATATACACTATATAAAGTAATAGTGTTTTGAAATGAATTGTTTTACAATAAAAATCACATTTTTATTATATACATGAATCGTTGAAATGTGAAGTGTTAAAAATAGCCACTCATTCAAATAAACATATATGAGTTGAAATATTCATTAATTAGCTAATGATATTATTTTTGCCTATACATGCAACATTAGAATGAATGGTGTTTTTAAACCAAATGGAATCAAATAGGAAGTTGAATGGAAAATGATAAACGATAAGAACTGTATATATGTACATTAATATTTATTGAACAGGTTATAGCAAAGGGGCTAGAGAAGAGGAATAAAATTTTGTGCCCGACAAATAGGTACACATTTATTGTTTTGTTTGGGTGATGATTTTATGAGCCTGTTGGCTAGCCGCTTGGCTTTTTCTTTTTCTTTTCGACATGAGACGCCCGTGTGGCTATTTGGGAATTTTCCCAGCCCCTCCCGTACAAAGGAGGTTATGGCGAAATTTTCCAAAATTTTAAGGCGTTAGTGAAATATTTGAAGTAAAAACAATGTTGAAATGGTTGAATGAACTATATTTATATAAATATATAAATATAAATAAAATTAAAATGAAACGTGGCCTTGCAGTTCGTATTTTGAAACCGTGATTTCAAACAACTAGTACCAGAGATCCGACCATTGGATTTTCCCGAAACCGCAACCGTCGGGTTCGCCTTGGAAATATCTCTCCAACGGCACCAACCTAATAAAAATCCAACGGTTGGATTGTCTGGAATGTTTAATTCAAATCTGAAGAAAAACAGCGCCAAAAACGATTATATTTATTTATATTTATAAATATAAATATATTTAATCGAATAACGACGCTGCAGTTCGTATTTTGAAATCGAAACTTCAAACGATTGTACCGGGAGATCCGACCGTCGGATTTTCCCGAAACTAGAACCGTTGGATTCGTTTTGAAAAGACCTTTCTAATGATGTAAATTCTGTGAAGATCCAACGGTTAGATTTTCATATATGTGTAAATCAAATCTGAAGAAAAACAGCGCCACGGCCGCGTTATGGCCCGAAGCGTCGTTTTGAATAAATTGGCTATTTTAAAATAAATAAAAATAGCGATAAATCGTTATAAAATATCATAAACGATATGGAATGAAAATAAACTGAATTTGCTCAATTTATGTGGCTTTTGATGGTTGAATGTGTTTGGTGTGAAAATTACATTAGAGAACATAATTGGTGTTGTCGAATAATTTAACCATTGAAATAAATTGATTTGAAATTCTAAATATACGTGAATTATTTGAAAAGGCCGAGTTAATTCTCATTTCAAATAATTGACCGACGATTGAAAGTCGAAGATGAAGACGATGGTCGAAGACCGGAGATCTTCACCTCGTTTGGATGGTAACCGAGGTCCTGATTGGGAGGCATCCCGAAATATGGATAATGAGTGGTGATCGTCCAGACGTACGTGGTGATCGATGGGTTTGCGAGGTATTTAGTGCCTCCGGTTTCGTTCGGACCCAGAACGGACTTGTAAATGGACTGTGTGTCTGACATTGGATTTTATTCTGTGTTGATTGATCTCTAATAAATATACATCTATTCGGCGGTGGAGAATTTATTTTTTTGCTTAACGCCCTTCTCTGAGACGCACGAGCTCAGAGGTTGTATATCGATGGACATCAATCGCATGGCATGAATTGCCTGTGTGGCATGATAAGATGCAGTGATCAGGGCTTCTGTTGAAAAGCAAAGTCTTGTGGTGATGATCAAAGCACTGCCTGTGTGGCGTAGCTTTATGTATAACGTAAATTCGCGAGCCTCACACCCCGGTATGAACCAGAAACGGGAGAAGGACCTCAGGGAGGGCATGCGTTTCTTCCTAGCTAGGGTGGTGTCAGTGACCTACCAGCCCTGACATTTATATACTTTTCACCTGTGTGGTTGTTGCTGTTGCGAGGCGTCTCGGTTGGATCGGGTGATCCGGGTCCGATGGAGTCATTCGTTGGCTCGTTTACGCCCCAAAGGGCGGGGAAACGTATTGTTCAGGCATAATAATCCACATCAGTGGACCGGCCCTGACGATCCAAGGCTTGCCTGCGCGCTTGCCTGAGACTCGGGCTAGGCAGTCTCGAATTCGGTAAGGACTATCTTTTGCCTTGGTTCATGACGAAAATCCAATTTCCAAATACGTGACGATGCGGTTTCGATTGTATATATATATATATTTGGCGACATAATGGCATGGGACGCTCATGTCGTCTATGATTGATAGTTATGATTTGAAATTGTTTTCAAAACATATAAACACTAGCAATAATATCAAATGCCTTTGTTTTATTCGTATCAAGCATATTTTAGTCGTTATAAGGAAAAAAACTCTATCCTCCGGTTTGCGTTGCATTGTGTGATGGGAACTGAGTCTTATAACGGCTTCATTTTTATAAAATGCATTGCATTGTTTAAAAGAATGATTTGTTTAAAGCACTGGCAATCCAATGGAGTAAACCCGTTCCACGAAAGTGGCGTGGTCCTGTGATTGGCCATATTATATATGTGTTGAATAGATTTCTCATACCAGTCCCATGACTGACTCGTAATTTGTTTCACTTTCAAACTCGGGTGCCCCTTTTTCTACATGGGCAGCCTCGTATTCAGGTTTAGCTGGTTCTTTCTGGATAGCTGGAGCTGAAGATGGATTCTATCGTTTATCTCTTTTTATGTTGTTCAGCTCCTATTGTACATATTATGTTTGTTTTCCGCTGTAGACATTTATGTATAGCTGAACTGTATTTGTACTAAGTAAGATCCTGTATACTGTGTAACTCTGATGTTTACTTTTATCCAGTATATTTTAATTGTTCATTATCTGGTTTATTTAATTTTGTTCTGCTATTATCTGTTTCTGTGTTATATTCCAAAGATAACCCTTGTCTTCGTCAGAACGGGATTTGGGGTTGTCACAACGTGGTATCAGAGCTTTGGTTAAGCTTAGTTCTGGAATATAACATTTGAACGAACTCGTCAGAAATAGAACCAGTAGTGTTCTAGGACGGGTAACTCTATACAGATAGGATCAGCAATATCCTAGTATGAGCAAAGCAGAATGAAATTACACCTCGATAGACACATTTACATTTGAAGTATTTGTCTCTATATTTTAAAATACCTTTTCTGTGACCTGACACTTGATCTGCTAATTGCAGAAGTACTAGAAAAATGAGTGCCAGAAACAGAAGGAATACAGAACCCGATCTAGAGGCTCTATTTAAGAGATATCGAAATCTGGGTGGAGCACAATTTTCGGGCAATGAATCTATTATTCAAACTCAAGCTTGGGTGAGCTCTGCAGAAAGAATATTTGAGCGTTTCCAGCTGAGTGGCGACCAGAAAAGATTAGTAGCATCTTGGGCGCTCAATGGAGAAGCTTTAATATGGTGGGAAACAATCATAAAAGATAATCCAGAAGGTGATATCACCTGGTATAGATTCAAAGAGATTTTCCTAGGAAGATTTACTCCTCCCGAAGCAACCGAGCGATTATGTGATTAATTTTCTTATTTGATACAAGGTGATATGACCATTCCAGAATATCATAAGAAATTCAACGAACTTGCTCACTTTGCTCCTCATCTGATTCAAGATCCAAAGAGGAAAAATCTAAGGTTTATTCATGGCCTGCAAAGAAAGTATCAGAATAGTGTACTGAGGAATGTGAAGCTTCCTTTTTCTGAAATGATTTATATGGCCTATCAATACGAGGATCTCCATAAGAAAGGAATGTTACGCGACGAAGAAGAAGTCTGTTCTAGAGACAAAGAAGAGTCGGAAACTGATATTCCTGAAGCCAGTATGAGGTCTGAGGGATGTAAGAAGCCCAGTGCCAAGAGGAAAAGGGCCAGATCTGTAAAGGAACCGGCCACGACGGCTACCTGCTCTAACTGCAAGAAACCAGGGCATTTGACCAGGAGTTGTAAATCCTCGAAGAAGGGAAAAGAGGGTGGGTCTAAATCCAAGAGCAAGTTTCCTGTGACTCGGGAGTGCAATCTTTGTCATCAGGCCGGTCATATAAAGCGAGATTGCTGGCTGTTAAAAAAGACCAAAGAGGCTCGGGTAAATGAAGTGGCCGAGGTGCCTGCATCTCCGTCTGCTCAGGAAAGGGCTGAGGTTTTAGAAGGCACGCTAACTGTCAAAAACATTCCAGTCAAAGTACTGTTTGACACAGGCACGTCACGAAGCTTCATTTCCAAAGAGGCAGCTAAGAAACTGGACTTGAATTTGAAAAAGCTAAAGGAACCAATGACTGTCCAGAATCCGGTTGGGGGTTCCATTGATCTCAGTTGGATTTGTGGAGTGCCGGTTTCTTTCTCTCGTTATCGGTTTCCTACCATCGCAGTAGTCATGAATTTTAAAGAGTTTGATCTTATCTTGGGGTTAGACTGGTTGACCAAATATGAAGCTGAAGTTAAATGCGCCGACAGAGTCGTAAAGGCGAAGATTAAATCAGGTGATTATATAACCATTCCCTGTGAAGGTCAGAATACTAATAGAAAAGACTTCTGGGCAACTTTGAATGTTTCTCCAGCCCAAATAGAAAATATCCCTGAAGTTGCAGAGAATATTCCCGACCTCATCAAAGACATTCATGTCGTCAAAAACTATGCGGATGTGTTCGAGGAAGTTGTTCGCTTACCTCCGCAGAGAGAAATAGATTTCAAAATTGCTTTAATTCCGAATGCAAGGCCGGTAATTCACGCTATTCGAAGAATGTCTTTGAAAGAGAAGGGAGAATTAGACAATCAAACACGACAGCTAGTATGGAAGGGCCTGATCAGCCTAGTTTCTCTGATTGGGGAGTAGCAGTGGTGTTTGTCCCAAAATCTGACGGTACTCTACGTTTATGCGTGGATTATCGTGATCTGAACAAGCAGACAATAAAGAACAAGTATCCATTGCCGCGGATTGATGATTTGTTGGATCGGTTGAATGGCGCACAAGTATTTTCATGAATGGACCTAGCTACAGGCTTCCATCAACTTCGAATTGCCGAAGAGTGTGTTCCAATGACAGCGTTCAGAGGCCCTGACTTATTCTACGAGTGGTTAGTAATGTCGTTCGGCTTATGTAACGCTCCTGCTTACTTCGTCGATCTGATGAATAGAGTGTTCAGGGGGGTTTTGAATAAATTTGTTCTGGTTTTCATTGACGATATTCTAATCTTCTCTAAATCAAAGGCCGAACATGAAAAGCATCTGGAACAGGTTCTAGAAATTCTGAGATGGAATGTATTAAAAGCCAAATTTTCCAAATGTATCTTCTGGCAAGATGAAGTAAAATTTTTGGGCCACGTCGTATCAAAAGAAGGAATCGCTGTGGATCCAAGTAAAATCACAGCTATTCAGAACTGGAAACAGCCTAGTACTCCCACTGAAGTCCGCAGTTTTCTCGGATTGGCTAGCTTTTACCGGAAGTTCGTTAAAAACTTTTCAAAGATACCTGGCCACTTAACGAAGCTTACAAAGAAGCACTCTAAGTTCAAATGGACTCCAGAAAGTGAGGAGGCTTTTGAAGAGCTAAAGTTGAGATTAACAACAGCTCCAGTGTTAACCATCATCGATGGCAACCAGTATTTAAAAGTATGGACTGATGCTTCTAGAGAAGGCCTTGGCGCAGTGTTAATGCAAAGGGGCCAAGTGATTGCTTATGCTAGCCGTCAGCTGAAGCCGCACGAGAAAAACTACGTAACTCATGATCTTGAGTTATTGGCTATAGTATTCGCTTTGAAAATCTGGAGACACTATCTTATGGGCGAGAGATTTGAACTGTTTACAGATCACCAGTCGTTAAAGTATCTGTTCACTCAGAAAGACCTGAATC
The DNA here is from genome assembly GCA_030737875.1 of Allium sativum. Classification (NCBI taxonomy): domain Eukaryota; kingdom Viridiplantae; phylum Streptophyta; class Magnoliopsida; order Asparagales; family Amaryllidaceae; genus Allium; species Allium sativum. Next base: position 653,164,478 of record CM060919.1, on the reverse strand, counting down.
TGAGGCAGCAACGTTGGCTGGAGTTTCTTGCAGCATATGATTTTGGAATTCTATACACTCCAGGGAAAGCCAATGTCATGGCCGATGCGTTAAGCCGAAAGAATGAGATGATCGCCAGTTTTATCATTGCGACTTCGTTGATTGATAAGATATCGGTTCTCCAAGAAGACGACCAATTTATCAAAGGAATGAGTCAGCGAATTTGTGAAGGCAATGCTTCGGATTTCCAGCTAGACAGCGAAGGGGTTCTGAGGTTAGAAGGACGAATTTGCGTTCCAGAAATTCCTGAACTCAGAAGAGATGTGCTTGATGAATGCCACAAATCTAAGCTCAGTATCCATCCGGGTGTGAATAAAATGTATAACGATATCAAACGCACATTCTGGTGGAAGTCGTTAAAAAGAGACATCTCGATATATGTTAGTCGATGCCCTACTTGCCAACTAGTCAAGAGCGACCAACAGAAATTGGCTGGATTGTTACAGCCGCTAGAAGTTCCTGGTTGGAAGTGGGAACATATTTCTATGGATTTCATTGATGGTATGCCCAGGACCGGAAAAGGAAATGACAGTATTTGGGTGATCGTAGATCGCTTCACGAAGACCGCCCATTTCATACCAGTCGGATCAAACAGAACTGCTCAGAGTCTGGCGCAGATATACTTCAGGGAAATAGTTAGACTACATGGAGTGCCGCTCAGTATAGTCAGTGATAGAGATACAATATTCACTAGCAAACTCTGGGAGGCATTTCAAGTCAAGCTAGGGACGAAGCTGAACTTGAGCATCGCTTACCATCCTCAGACAGACGGTCAGACCGAGAGGGTGAATCGTATTTTAGAAGATCTATTGCGGGTTTGTGTTATAGATTTCGGTGGTTCATGGGAAGACCATCTGCATTTGGCTAAATTCTCTTATAACAACAGCTACCAGGCGAGTCTGACAATGTCTCCATTCGAAGCATTATATGGTAGACCGTACCGATCCCCTGCTTGTTGGGTCGAACCTGGAAATTGACTTGTGTTAGGGCCAGACATGATTCGAGAAGCTGCCGACAAAGTCGATTTTATTAAGAAGCGATTACTCGCCGCTCAAAGCCGACAAAAGAGCTATGCCGATAGTAGAAGAAGAGATATATCCTTTGCTGTTGGCGACTATGTATATTTGAAAGTATCGCCGATGAGAAGAGTTATCCGGTTCGGTAAAACTGGAAAGTCGGCGCCCAAATTCATTGGTCCGTTTCCTATTCTGGAACGGATCGGGACTCTCGCTTATAGGGTTAAATTGCCTGATTGGTTGCCTGGAGTTCATGATGTATTTCATATATCTCAACTTCGAAAGCACGTTCATGATCCAGACTTGATCGTGGAAGAAGCAGCTCAACAGGATATTGAAATTACTCCCGAATTGGCTGTGAGAAGAGAGCCGCTAAAGATCATCGGCAAAGAAACCAAAGAGCTGAGGAACAAGAAGGTTCACTTAGTCAAAGTGCAATGGAGTGGAGACCCGCGAGATTGTACTTGGGAAACTGAGGAGAGCATTCAGAAAGCCTATCCCAGATGCCGAGTGGATATCTCTGATTGACTCCGGTGCAAGGTACATTTACCATACGTTGCATTACCATTTAATTCTCTATTCTGTTGCTATTTTCTTCCCATGGATTTACACTATTTATTCTATACTCTGAACGATTTTTAAGGGAATTTAGGATTTGATTAGTATATTTTTGGAAGGTTAAAAACAAATTGGTTGTTGTGTTGTGTGATTGTAGATTTATCAAACCACTTTCGACTTTGTTCCTTTTCGGGGACGAAAAGTTTTAAGTGGGGGAGATTGTAACGACCCAGAAAATCTGAACCAATTAAAAATTTTTAAATTGGCTAAAATAATGGATTTTAAATAATAGCAATGAAAACTGAGTTTGAATCGACAATTGAAAACGAAGATAATTAATTATAATTATAAACAAGGCCTGAAATGGCGCTATAGTTTCAAAAATTGAATTCAAACTTTGTCGGACTGTACCCGGTGCAAAGCAATCCAGATTTTAGCGAAACCAAAAATATTTAAATCTGTTAGTGAATACCTTTCTAACGAATCTGAAAAATCGAATTTTCATAGCGGAAAGCAAAAGTTATGGCCGAATGAATTTTCAGAAGGGTCGCTATGGATTTTATATAGCCCGTGAAATTGGCCATTTTGCAAACGACCTCAGAATTCGACGAAACCACTTTTGTTGGATCCGGGATGGGAAGTTATTGCTAGGTTTCAAATTTCATAATTTTTGAAACTAGTATGTGGACGTGGCAAAGGAAAATGTGTTTTTGTCAATTATAGTTAAATTGGATCGACCAAAAATGGGCCTTTTTGCAAACGGTCTCAGAATTCGACGAAACTAGTTTTGTTGGGACCGTATCGTCAAAACATAGCTAGATTTATTTTTCTGGAATTTTTCGAATCAGTTTGTGGCCCTGGCAAATTGAAATGTACGTTCAAATTAAATATTGAATGTTTTATATTTTGATTTGAATGGAAACTGACTGAAACAGTCGAATGGGCCTACGAAACATATCCCATTGTGTTCGGAATAGGGGTAAAACGCTAGGGACGATAGTCGTTGGGCTTGGATTGGTGTTCATGGGTGGCAAGGGGTATTTTCGGATTTTAAAACTTCATAAATAAATAAAAAATCTATTATTCCACGTCAGACCCCCCCCCCCCCCCCCCCCGCGCACTTCTCTCTCCCCGATCGCGATATACGGCGGAAAACCGCCCGTACCTTCTCTCCTCCGTTTCTCCTCCCACAAGCAAAATTAGCCCCTCCCCCAGTTGAAGATTTTGAAGAGCTCAAGAAGATCTTCAAATCCATATGTAATTTGTATTTTTTCGTGCATCATTCGAAGAGATATCGAGCTCGAAAGTTCCGAGCTTCCAACCGCCGCCGCCGTCACCAGGAGCCACCGAGTTGACCCCCTTCCTGGCGCCCGTGCGCCTCACGTAGCTCTTCGACCCTGCGCAACCCGATCATGGAACCATTGCACGGATTGATCGAAAAATTGAAACCTAGTTTCGAACAGTTTTGAAAGGTATCGGCTGTTTTAATTTAAAACTGATTTTAACAGTTTAAAACCGTTGCAAACTTTGAAAAATCATATCTTTTTGCTGTGTTAACGAAATTCGATGAAACAGGAAACATCGTGACTGTGTGGACGCCTTCTACATTTTAGAAGAGACCGCATATTTTTCTGAGCCTTCTGCTATTTTTGGTGGAGTGGAACCCAATGTGAGATTTCTTAATTAAAAACAATATGGAAAACGACGATGTATAAATTATATAGTCGATGTATGAGATATATAAGCGTTGTACACCTCATGTATAAGCGTTGTATAAGTTGTATGTTCAATGTATAAGTTATATATGCGTTGTAAAAATTATATATGTGTTGAAATAAAAGTGAATTGCTATATATAAATATATATATATATATACGCCCCTCGTCCACAAACCATGGACGATATTTATTGATTGTGATTGGTGTGAAAATTGATTGATAGCGAATGATTGTTTGGGATTGTTTGTGGTTGATATTGATTGATTGTGGTTCCGTTTGTGATTGAAAAATATTTGGTTGAAACCACATAGGATTAGTTTGTGGAAATGAAATAAATATATACATGTCGCCTGCGTGCGAACTAGATGCATGATCCCCATTGTCAAAAACCACGAGGTTTTAAGGTAGAGCGAGGAGCCGTACTAGGGACGGTCCCGGTTTTAACTACCCTGCCGTTATGCTGCCGAAATTTTGAATAATATTCATGTGTTTGAATTATTTTCATTTGTTGAAACTATATTTATTCATTGAATAGATAACCTTCATGTGTTGAATCGATATTCATTCATTGATTAGAAATTCATATGTTGAATGGTATTCGCGTTTTAAATATAAAAATCACATTTTTTTCTATATATAGAAACTATATAAAACCTTCATGTGTTGAATCGATATTCATTCGTTGATTTGAAATTCATGTGTTGAATGGTATTCATATTTTGAAATAAATTGTTTGATAATAAAAATCACCTTTTATCGACTATATGAACTGTGTAAAATAATCTCGTTTTGAAAGAAATTGTTTTATAAGAAAAAAACCTATTTTTATCACTATATATACACTATATAAAGTAATAGTGTTTTGAAATGAATTGTTTTACAATAAAAATCACATTTTTATTATATACATGAATCGTTGAAATGTGAAGTGTTAAAAATAGCCACTCATTCAAATAAACATATATGAGTTGAAATATTCATTAATTAGCTAATGATATGATTTTTGCCTATACATGCAACATTAGAATGAATGGTGTTTTTAAACCAAATGGAATCAAATAGGAAGTTGAATGGAAAATGATAAACGATAAGAACTGTATATATGTACATGCATATTTATTGAACAGGTTATAGCAAAGGGGCTAGAGAAGAGGAATAAAATTTTGTGCCCGACAAATAGGTACACATTTACTGTTTTGTTTGGGTGATGATTTTATGAGCCTGTTGGCTAGCCGCTTGGCTTTTTCTTTTTCTTTTCGACATGAGACGCCCGTGTGGCTATTTGGGAATTTTCCCAGCCCCTCCCGTACAAAGGAGGTTATGGCGAAATTTTCCAAAATTTTAAGGCGTTAGTGAAATATTTGAACTAAAAACAATGTTGAAATGGTTGAATGAACTATATTTATATAAATATATAAATATAAATAAAATTAAAACGAAACGTGGCGGTGCAGTTCGTATTTTGAAACCGTGATTTCAAACAACTAGTACGGGAGATCCGACCATTGGATTTTCCTGAAACCGCAACCGTCGGGTTCGCCTTGGAAATATCTCTCCAACGGCACCAACCTAATAAAAATCCAACGGTTGGATTGTCTGGAATGTTTAATTCAAATCTGAAGAAAAACAGCGCCAGAAACGATTATATTTATTTATATTTATAAATATAATTATATTTAATCGAATAATGACGCTGCAGTTCGTATTTTGAAATCGAAACTTAAAACGATTGTACCGGGAGATCCGACCGTCGGATTTTCCCGAAACTGGAACCGTTGGATTCGTTTTGAAAAGACCTTTCTAATGATGTAAATTCTGTGAAGATCCAACAGTTAGATTTTCATATATGTGTAAATCAAATCTGAAGAAAAACAGCGCCACGGCCGCGTTATGGCCCGAAGCGTCGTTTTGAATAAATTGGCTATTTTAAAATAAATTAAAATAGCGATAAATCGTTATAAAATATCATAAACGATATGGAATGGAAATAAACTGAATTTGCTCGATTTATGTGGCTTTTGATGGTTGAATGTGTTTGGTGTGAAAATTACATTAGAGAACATAATTGGTGTTGTCGAATAATTTAACCATTGAAATAAATTGATTTGAAATTCTAAATATACGTGAATTATTTGAAAAGGCCGAGTTAATTCTCATTTCAAATAATTGACCGACGATTGAAAGTCGAAGATGAAGACGATGGTCGAAGACCGGAGATCTTCACCTCGTTTGGATGGTAACCGAGGTCCTGATTGGGAGGCATCCCGAAATATGGATAATGAGTGGTGATCGTCCAGACGTACGTGGTGATCGATGGGTTTGCGAGGTATTTAGTGCCTCCGGTTTCGTTCGGACCCAGAACGGACTTGTAAATGGACTGTGTGTCTGACATTGGATTTTATTCTGTGTTGATTGATCTCTATTAAATATACATCTGTTCGGCGGCTAAAAATTTATTCTTTGGCTTAACGCCCTTCTCTGAGACGCACGAGCTCAGAGGTTGTATATCGATGGACATCAATCGCATGGCCTGAATTGCCTGTGTGGCATGCTAAGATGCAGTGATCAGGGCTTCCGTTGAAAAGCAAAGTCTTGTGGTGATGATCAAAGCACCGCCTGTGTGGCGTAGCTTTGTGTATAACGTAAATTCGCGAGCCTCACACCCCGGTATGAACCAGAAACGGGAGAAGGACCTCAGGGAGGGCATGCGTTTCTTCCTAGCTAGGGTGGTGTCAGTGACCTACCAGTCCTGACATTTATATACTTTTCACCTGTGTGGTTGTTGCTGTTGCGAGGCGCCTCGGTTTGATCGGGCGATCTGGGTCCGATGGAGTCATTCGTTGGCTCGTTTACGCCCCAAAGGGCGGAGAAACGTATTGTTCAGGCATAATAATCCACATCGGTGGACCGGCCCTAACGATCCAAGTCTTGCCTGCGCGCTTGCCTGAGACTTGGGCTAGGCAGTCTCGAATTCGGTAAGGACTATCTTTTGCCTTGGTTCATGACGAAAATCCAATTTCCAAATACGTGACGATGCGGTTTCGATTGTATATATATATTTGGCCACATAGTGGCATGGGACGCTCATGCCGTCTATGATTGATAGTTATGATTTGAAATTGTTTTCAAAACATATAAACACTAGCAATAATATCAAATGCCTTTGTTTTATTCGTATCAAGCATAATTTAGTCGTTATAAGGAAAAAAAACTCTATCCTGCGATTTGCGTTGCATTGTGTGATGGGAACTGAGTCTTATAACGGCTTCATTTTTATAAAATGCATTGCGTTGTTTAAAAGAATGATTTGTTTAAAGCACTGGCAATCCAATGGAGTAAACCCGTTCCACGAAAGTGGCGTGGTCCTGTGATTGGCCATATTATATATGTGTTGAATAGATTTCTCATACCAGTCCCATGACTGACTTGTAGTTTGTTTCACTTTCAAACTCGGGTGCCCCTTTTTCTACACGGGCAGCCTCGTATTCAGGTTTAGCTGGTTCTTTCTGGATAGCTGGAGCTGAAGATGGATTCTATCATTTATCTCTTTTTATGCTGTTCAGCTCCTATTGTACATATTATGTTTGTTTTCCGCTGTAGACATTTATGTATATCTGAACTGTATTTGTACTAAGTAAGATCCTGTATACTGTGTAACTCTGATGTTTACTTTTATCCAGTATACTTTAATTATTCATTATCTGGTTTATTTAATTTTGTTCTGCTATTATCTGTTTCTGTGTTATATTCCAAAGATAACCCTTGTCTTCGTCAGAACGGGATTTTGGGTCGTCACAGTGATGGAGTAGATGATGTATGGATTATGTATGGAGGAGATTGCTATTGTGAATGGTTTGGATAATGGATTGATGCATGGGATTTGATGATGTTTAGAAAATGGTGTAAGAAATAGTAAAGAGAATAGAATGTCAAGTGGAGGTTGGCTGATAAAGGATTGTGAATTGTGAATAGAATAAGGCAGAGAATGGATGAAAATTATAGAGGGAGGACAAGAGAAAGTAAAGAAATAAGTGAGAGAAGGAGGAAGGGAAAGAAGTAAAAGAGAAAAATATAATGATATAATTTTAATTAATTACAGGAAAGAAAAAGAAGGAAGGCGGTCAAGAAATAAATGAAAGAAGGGAAAGGAAATTAAAAAGGGAGTAAAAGGAAAGCAATGATTTTTTTTTATTTGTAAGAATTATAGACAAGAAAAAACATGAAAGAAAGGAAAGAAGTAATGAAAGAAAGAGAAGGAAAGAAGTAATGAGAGAAAGAGAAAGGGAAAGAATTAAAGGAAATTGAAAACACAAAAAAATGGGAAAAAGGCTGAACAAAAGGAAGCCTTTTAAATTTTTTTTTAAGAGAGAGGAAATAGAAGAACTAACACAATATGAAATCTATCAACACACATACACATAAACAAAAGTAAAACAAAACACAAACACAAAATGGAACAAAACACACAACTCCTTTTTTTTAATGAACACAAAAACACGCATACACAAAATGAAACAACAAAAGATCAAAACAAAACAGAAAAACTATGAACAACACACAAATTTTTTTTTAGAATTTTTTTTTTAGAAAAACAACAAATAAAAAAATTTACTCGAAGAATAAAACTAAAATTAAATTCTTTACCCAGCAACGGCGCCAAAAACTTGTTCGACGACGAATATTCTATGAATTAGAAAATAGTCGCGAATATTGAAATAAACCGCAAGCGCACGACGTACAATTGTTAGTACGTTAGCGAATACAAGTCGATCCTCAGGGAAAGAATAATTTTAAATTCTATTCAATCAAATTAAACCAAACTGTGAAATTGTTGACTATAAATTAAAAGAAAACTAACAATGTTAAAATGAATACAAATATGAGACTAAGAGTCAATTTAGGAGTAGATTCACTATCAACATCAATCTAATTAACGTAAAAAATGACTCTAACTCTCTTTAATAACTAGCACGTTACGTGTTGTATTCATAGAAGCATGATTTATATGCTAGAAAATTCAAGCTACATAAATCATCAATTTTCATTACAAACTTAAAGCCTTAATTATCACATAGAAAATAATAGTTCTAATAAAATTGAAATATTATGAGTATGTTCTATATGTTAATATTCACTAACTACATAGAACATCGAGGATGGTTTCACTTTTAATGTCACTACTTTTTCTGAAATGAATTAGATTGTGATAAAGTATGATTCTATCAATGATATGAGTATAACACATTTGGGAATAATCAACCAACATGTGCTATCAATTTTCACTATATAAAATCTTTACTTTATCTATATCCAATTTTAGATTAAGCTCAAATAAGAGAGCTAGAAATATGAAATTCTTATGTTGATTATTCATGAATCATGAAAGCTTCACTACCCCAAAATTGAAGGGGTTTAGCTACTCATAATGGATTCAATGATAACATAAAGATATTTCATTATAAAAGAGAACAAAATAAAGAGCAAATAAAGATAAAAATCTATTCTACTTGCAAAAGAGAAAATAACATGAAATGAAAAACAACAAATTAATATTGCATTAAAGCGACAAATTACAAAAAAGTAATGGCTAAGAAGCTATGGCAGAAAAATAGAGGTTCTGTTTTTAGCCTCTCTCTAAACTAACAATCCAAGATACATTTTACATTAACATACATGGGTTATTTATACATGAGTGAAACCCTAAATTGACTTTTAGCGTGCTACCCAGAATGCCCCCTCTGTTAACTTCATTTTGTCCTCAGCAATAATGATTCATGAAGCCCTTTTATTGTCTCCACCAAAGAAGGAGGGAGAATGGGTGGGGTTCTCCATTAATTCTCTATTTGAATTGATTCCCTCTCCATTGATTGATTTCCCTTTCCATTGATTGATTTCCCTTTTTTCCTTTGTATGCATATATGTCTTTCTAAAGTCCTTTTCTACATGCATCCAATTTCTGCAAAAATATGAATAATGTCCAAGTAAACATTCTCAAAATAATACAAGCACAAAAATGACAATTTTCCCCTATATGTTGATAAATGCATGATGTTTTGAAATCAATTCAATTATTGTTTAAACATGATAAAATACCCTTATATGACATTTATTAGCACTAAATGAGAATAAATATGTGAATATAAATGTGCATTTTTACGTGCACATTACTGATATTTCAGATGCTACGCAATTGGTTTTTCATTCTTCACATCTGATATTTCAGATGTTATGCAAATGTTTTTTCATTCTTCACAACTGATATTTCAGATGCTATGCAAATGGTTTTTCATTCTTCACATTTGATATTTCAGATTCCACGCAAATGGTTTTTCGTTCTTCACATCTGATATTTCATACGGTACGCAAATGGTTTTTCATTCTTCATATCTGATATTTCAGATGTTACGCCAATAGATTAGGTGGCTGTTATATCGTTCCGCGGGAAGCTATCAGTCCCTTTGTTGGATGCTTGACTTGGTGGACTATTTCCGTTTAGGAATTGATGCTTTGAACCACTCACTTGGGGAAGTCTCCATTTGATAAAAGTTACATCTCTCTCGTTTGTTTGTCGTGGCGCTTGTTCGTTGTTTGAATCTTTGCAACTCTCCCCATTCACTTTTCAAGGCGGTGCTTTTCCATTTTTGCATTTGTGCATGTTGATATTTATAGCATTCGGCACTCGAACTAGCATTGTTGGGGTTGCTATATTTCGTCAGATTTTACAGGAACAAGCGGTCAACAAATGGCCTGCAATATGAAATCATCCTTTAAGCAAGTTTTGATTTGACATATAATTTTGCAAGCAAGGAATTTATTCAGGTAGATATGATCTTAGTTACAGAGCTACTGTTCGGTACAGTGTTTGTAAAACATTATAGACCTTTGTACATGAAGTTTTGAATATAGCAGAAAGTAAAACATGTAGTAAAGCATGAAGTAAAGCGGTGAAAATAAAGCGTGATGTAAAGCGGTGGTGATGTTGATCGCTTATTCTGAGCCATTGAAATTGAAGCAGCGTCAATGATTATTAGTTGATGATCAGCCCTGGATTGATTTGAGCAGGAGCTCCGTTGCTCGGACCAGACTGATCATTTGATGCCCCCGCCCCTGGGGAGTTGCAAACGGAATCATGGCTTGCGGATTCTTTACATATTGCTATAGCCTATTTTTCCTGATCAATTCCTTGATGAGGCTCTTCAGGTGTTGGCACTCATTAATGTTATGACCAGGCTGATTGTGAAATCTACAGAACTTTTCCGAGTTTGTTTCTTTATAGCTTATCCTTGTCGGATTTGGTTCTGCATATTCTTCGGAATTCTGATTATACTGAATAGTAGCATTTTTGGGAGCTTCAAGAAGTTGGTTACCCTCAATGATCTGAAGAGGCACAGGATCATTGTCCACTCTCATATAATCCTCTGCTTTTTTATAGAACTTTTCGAGCGTGTTTGGTTCTTTCATTTTTATCCATTTACCAAATTCGCTCTTCTCATCTATGGTGTGGATTAGAGACATTAAAACCATATGGGATCAGGATTTCCGACTTCGGAAAAAGCAGTGTTGAATCTCTTGATAAAGGCTTTAATAGATTCTCCTGGATTTCGTTTCATTGATGCCAGAGAAATAATATCCTTAGCCTTAGTAGCTTATAGCCTGAATTGCTCCTTGAATTTCGGAATCAAATAATCGAATTGGTCGACGGATTTGGGCGGCAGCCTTGTGAACCATAATGATGCGACACCTTTTAGATAGGGAGGGAAGCACAGGCATTTGATCTCATCCATTGCTTTGGTTGCAATCATGTACCATTCATATCTATACAGGAAGTGATTCGGATCAGAAGTCCCGTTTTATGGAGGTAGAGTAGGATGAGTGAACTTTTTTGGGAACTCAGCTTTGCGGATTCTTTTTGTGAATAGATTTTGTTGGGGGAGAAGTCCCATTCTCTTTCACTATCATTGTGAGCCATGTTATCTTTCAAGATTTGTTTACCATATTTGTGATATATTCCTTCGAGTTGTGTCGTTTCGGAGAGCCGACTTCGTTCTCTTTTCCAGATGCTCGCCTTGGCAAGCGATCGCGATTAGAGGATTTAGGTCTTTTACCTCTATTGTGGAGAGGTGCCCCCTTGGCGGGACTTGCAACTCGTCGGGTATTTCGGTCGGAATGGCTTTTGGCTCTCGGCTTTGAGTCTTCGTCATTAGCATCGCCTTTGTAATCAAATCCTTCTATGTTGTCATTATAATTATGATCGGAGGCTGTTGAATTTGCATTCTCTTCAAGGTTGACATGGATTTTCGGAGGAGGAGCGGGATTTGCTTGAGCATTCAAAAGAGCATCCATCTTTTCCATTAAAACATCGTTAGCAACCATCAAAACTTTATATGAAGTTTCCATGCGTTGATTTAAATTGGCGACAACGACTTCTAGGTTAGCTTTAGTCACTCCGGCTCCGGCTATTGAGTTTTCTCCAACTTAAAATCGGTTGGTGAGGGGAATTGTAACGTCCCGCATTCTACGCATCGAAGGATCGTAGAGTATCTATTTCTTTCTCATACGAAAACATATAGCCATGTAACTTTGGGGAACGACTATTGGGGTCATTTCCCATGTTCATGATTTTTGCCTGTTTTTAAATGACCGTTTTGCCCCTAGCTGATCTTATTTCGGCCATAACTTTTGATTGGAAAGGAGTTTTGACCTGAAACCATTCCATTAGATACGGATGATGGTTTACCTTTCCGTAGAGTGGTCATATGTGAAAAACGGACTTACCGTTTGGGAGATATGGCTGAAATAAGGTTTGGAAGATGAAAAAACTGCTTAGCCGGACCAAATGAGGTGATTAGTGAATGGGCCCATAACCCATTTCGGGATTAGGGTTATGGGGAGGCTGAAATGAGCTGTTTTCATTCCATTTCAGTTTTCTAGCCACCATTTGCCTCTTAGAAACCCTAACAATGGCCTCCACCTTCTAAAATCATCCAAAATCGCTCTCTAATCAAGGATTAAGCTTAGCACCGCCAAATCAAGGAAGATCTTCACCAAATCAGTATTAGAGCCGCTGTTAGACATCAGTATTCGCCCAAATCAGCGAAGTTACAGTTCTAAAGAGTTTATTTGTGGCTAAGGTGAGTGATTTGCATAGTTCCTCACTAATTATGGTTAATTAAGGGTAATTAGTGTTAAAGAGGGAATTTATACATTATTAAATTCTGGAAAAATATTTATAAATTTCAAAATATTGTTTTAGGCCCCTGTTAGAAAATTTGGTTAATTTGGTTAAGTTTTACTAAACCTATCATTAGTTTGGATTAAACATGCTTAAGGGAAAATATGGGATTTTGGCTATGTTTGATTCATTTTAACCTATCAAATTATTGTTTTGTTGTTTGTGGTTGATTATACATGTTGTTATGACTGTATGGTATGCTTTGTGATTGATTAGAAGAGTTAGAATTGTAACACCCCACGTCCATTAATGTCACTCACAAAGGGAATACATTAACTTCCATGGAGCATTTTAAGTAAGTATAGAACAGAAAATCACAACAAGACAGATATAAAGCAGTACTTGAAAATTAAAACTTTATTTCATTGCAGCGGATAAACCCATATGTTTGATTACATCATCAAAACCATAAACCAAAGTCAAGTACATCATATCCATCTTGATAAAACAAAGTACATAAACTGAAAGACATAATCCCCAACATTAAAATAGCCATAAAAAAAGAGAAGCTGAACTTTACTTCAGCGGTCCAAGAAATCTTCTAAAAGCAATCCAAGATCAAGCTCCACTAGTGCTAGTTCCAACCTGAGCACCTAGAGGGGGGAAAGAGATGGAAAAGGGGGGTCAGACATAAAGTCTGGCGAGTGCGATAATTCTAACAATATAATTAACAAAGTAACTAGGCTAAGGCATAAGTTGGAAAATAGGGAAATGACCATGAACCATTGAGTATGACAGAGTAAACAAGGAAACAAGATGAATTACGATATCGTTAAAGCGCACCTAAACTACTATAGGATAATTACTGAACTACACCAACACTATGGGATAATTCCTAAACTGCACTGCCACTAGTATACTGCACCACTACTAGTCACCCTAAGATTGATCCCGCCTACAGACTTAATAATGATATTGGTAGTTTCGTGCACCCCTAGCTGCCTTCATAGGTGTCGTCTGCCCCTATCTCCACTAGGTGTACCCACTACCCCCAAGCGATCGGCTCCCTAACACGTAGATACCCGTGCTGGCCCCACAGTGGGATGTATCACTCCCCAAAGTGGCAACCCGATACCACCAAGAATGCACGGCTTATACCGACATGATGCAACAATGTCTTACCTACCAGCCCGGGTCCACACACGCATATGAACCCGTTGGACTTGCGTTGCCACCGCTAACCCAGTTTGGCCTCTTACAGTCAAGCCCAGTATGTGTGTCCCGTCCTCGACTTGGTTCGAGCCCACAAAGATACGTATGGGTTACCGGTTGAAACAGGCCCCCATTACTTGACACAAGCTATCCACCTAAGCTTGGTCCCCTCTAGTACATCCCACTTAACCCACTTCTTATTCATGTTTTAATTACATGTTTCATATTTTGGTTAAGTGTTTCTAATCGTATTTCCAAATGCCACCTAAGGCACCCACTAGATTCCACATGCCACCCAAGGAACCCACTTAACCCCCTCATGTCCCACTACATGCTTATCTGGTTAAGTGTTTCTTAATTTATTAAGACTGTAACCTCATAAAGACCTCTCACATTAGACTGGCATTTGTGGCAGCTGGATTTGCCGGGCGGGTCCGGGCAGTCTTACACCACAAAAGAGCCTAACCTCGTGTCTTTACAATTGTTACGTATTTAGTTTATGCCTAAGACCTCTCACATTAGACTGACATTTGTGGCAGCTGGATTTGACGGGCGGGTCCGGGCAGTCTTACACCACAAAAGAGTCTAACCTCGTGTCTTAGACGATTAATTACTCCTAATTGATCACCCCCAATTTGAATTACTTTCCCTATTCAAATTATCAATCAATTCCAAATTTAGCGATGTCCATAATTGACTCAATTATGTCCATCCATTTATGGTATGTAAAATCATACCAATTTCACCACAATTTTATTTTATGCCTTTTAAGGCATTTATGCCAATTAAATATTAATATTATCCCCTTTTTCCCCATGTAGTACGTTTGTTCGTTTAAGTAAAGATATATGTTAGACTCGAATAGTCTAACTCATGAAATAAAAGAAAACATCACATACATAATTAAAACATAGATCTAACATAGGGGTGAACTTGCATATGTGATTGATCTTCTACATCTAAAACTTGCATAGGCCATGATTACAACTTGCATAACAACATATGTCATGGTTCCGAATTTAAAGGTGTGAACTTGATGAGAAATTGGCCACAAACTTGCATAAACATCATGTATAACATAGATCCAAATCTAAAGGTGTGAACTTGATGAAATAATGGCCACAAACTTGCATAGACAACATATGTCATAAACCTATATCTAAAGAGGTTAAACTTGCATAAACATCATATGTCATAAACCTATATCCAAAGGGGTCAAACTTGCATAGGTAATAACATAACATGATTCATGTCCAACTCATAAATTCACATATGTGATTTATACATCGCAACAATGGTGTAAACTAATATCTAACATGTAAAGTATCATGTCATAGCCTAATCTTTCAATTAAATTCTCACATAAACTAGGTGCCATAATCATGTAAGGTCACATGTAATTCTACCCAAACTTGTATATGGTTCATGTTTGAATCAACATCTAAACTTCCCTACATATGGATTATCATATGAATCAATACCACAAACTAGCAGGAGAAACAGGAAGATTTGATTATATATATAATTACAACATGGATGATAGCAACATAACTTTGCATCACAACATAACATCATAGATATTTCAATCATAATCCTACAACATCATTACAACATACAATCAATACTTCATATCACATCCATACAAATCCACGTTATAACTTAATCTAATTAAATTACTAATTATTTTGCTAAAATTATCGAACTCACAACTCAAAAGCAGTCTTGAGTTCTGAATTCTGATTTCTGGAGTTGAATTAGCACTCCTTTGATGAAGAATCGCTGTTAGGGTTGAGTAGTCCTGATTTGGTTGCTGTTCTTCCTCTTAATTTTGGTGGCGGCTGCTCTAGGGTTCAAGACAACAGCATCACGGCCATAGTTTTAGTTTTAATTCTGATTTAGGGTTTGTGTCTATGGGTCTTTTTATAGAGTTATGAATTAATTTAAGCCGTCGGATGTTCTTAGGGTTAATCAAAATCATTCAATTATGATAGGGTGATGAGTCAGCCCTAATGACTCAGCAAGGAGTCAGAATGGACTCAACAACACGGGTCATCCTGAACCAGAAAGCTGTGCAGGCTCCAGCCTCGACCTAGGCGCACTTGGCAGGTACGCCAGTGTAAATATGTACTGGCGCACTTCCCAAGTGCGCCAGTGCATTTATATATGTATATTTTCTACTTTGCCACCAAACTTCGTTCGTCCATAACTCTTTCATCCGGTACTCGTTTCCCGCAAACTCGGACTCTATCTTCACTAGAATTCCGAGACGAACACAATGGCGCAACCCAATCCCCATAATTCTCACGTCTGAGATTTATTGTTCTTTAATTTAGTTAATTCGATTATTCAAAAATCCGGGGTGTTACATTCTCCCCTCCTTAAAGGATTTCGCCCCCGAAATCTCCAAGTTAAGGAGAATGTATATCCTACCATCCAACCAACCATCTACTCAACCATCAAACACGGCATCCATTGTCCTTATAAAATTTCTAATGTTGTATGAACATATGCAAGAAGTGTGTGTATATGTTCCTTATCTAATGCAAAATCAGGCGGTCTACAGATTCAGTTGGCCTCCTTAATG
Organism: Allium sativum; assembly: GCA_030737875.1. NCBI lineage: Eukaryota > Viridiplantae > Streptophyta > Magnoliopsida > Asparagales > Amaryllidaceae > Allium > Allium sativum. Next base: position 653,148,179 of record CM060919.1, on the reverse strand, counting down.
CAAACCATGATAGTGCCATGCGTCCATTATGTATGCGAAAGAACCTTATCGATACATATCATTTCTACGTGTGTGCACAACCATTCACCAAAATGCAACATCCATATGATGATACAACCATTATTCATTCATTATTCAAATATGTACACACATTTATATGCAATATGCAATATGAAGTGACTAAGCCGATCTAGTGCCTAAATTGTGTATATGCATCCATGAGCAACCACTAGCAAACACTTGCATCCACATGCATCCACCATCCATAACATGTCTCAAACACATGTTTCAACCATAGGACTATCCTATCTAAAGGTCAAGGATACTAGCGAGAGGACACACTAAAGATAAGATAAGTACAAGATAAACGATAAAGGAGAAATTAAAACACATACCCTCGAAAAGAAAAGGGTACAATGAACGCATCTTCGCTTCTGTCTCCCAAGTAGCGTTGCTCTCATCATCTCCCCATTGCACTTTGACTAGCTTGACCTCTCAACTTCTCAATTTCTTAATCTGCGATCCAAGAATGTGCGTAGGAGCTCGTCGAATCGTTGCATCACGCTCGATCTCCACCTCTCTAAGCAAGCTCGGCTCTACCACTTCCGCGGTCTCGTGCAAGCACTTCCTCAAATGTGATGCATGGAATACGTCGTGTTGTATATAACGGTGTTGTATACACAATTATATGATTTTTGTTTGATGATAACAACCAAATAGATATTATTTTAATGTGTTTGATATTGTACTGTTATTGTACATCACAGACTGGAATATAATATTTATATTTAAATAAAATACAACTGTACAGAAATTTAAATATTCACAGTATTTTATTTGAATAGAATATTTTATTTCAATATCAAACAGTACAAATTTTATACTCCACTATTTGTTCATCTCTGCATTACACTTCATGCCATATCAGATTTCATATATACAGCTCCTCATTACAGATTAAGTCAGCCACTCCTTTTTGTACATACATTCAGTCTCAACACTCATATTTACATACATACACTTTGACACATTCACTGACACTACACACTGTCTCCTTATATTCAATCTTCTGTCTTCACAGCTTACAAGTTAGTCCAGTCTTCACAGTCAGTCCAGTCTTCATACCTGTCATACAAATGAACACACACAGAGTACACTGCAAGAGAAATAAAACTGAACACATGCAAATTTAATTTTTGTTTTTAAAATTTTTATTTGCCTCAGATTTCTTGTGTGCTTCTCATCATTTTTCATGACTTGATCTGATATATTTCTAGTACCCACTGATCAGCCTCGACTAACCATACTAGTTTGCTAATCAGAACCAGCAGATTCTGATCAGCCCCAACACAGTACAGTCAGTCTGCTGATGTGTATCACAGTTGCACATATATACACAATTGTCAAATTTGACACAAGACAGGTCAAAATCAAAAAGAGGTATGAAAATCAAAACGATCATCAAAAAAAAAAATCAAGACTGATGCTTCAGCACACAAGGCTACAACATATACATGGAGTACTTCTCATATGGACATAACAAATGGAAGTGCAGCAACATGCGTCAACATGCAATAAGAGACAACATGAAATGGGATGAATGATGCACAACACAGCAACAAATTGATGATCAACTTCAGTGAAACATGATGCATGTGGTCGAGCACAAGAGGCAAAGCAGCTACATATTAATGGTGCAAACAAGCATGTGTGAAAAGTGATGCAGTCAAAGCAAGGCATGAAATGGCAAAATACAAGTGGTGATTTCAATTCAGCAAAATTCAACACAGTCATCAAGTTGGTCGAGACAGATAAAGGTCAATGCAGATTAATGGAGTGTGGCAAGTTCAAGTCTGACTTCTCAAGTTGGTTGAGTCAGTTTGATTTTTTTTCAAGTGCAAGTGATTTCAGAAATAGTTTAACATCAAGTTCAGTTCATACATCATAGTAGCAGCATGATTGGTCGAGATTCATCAAATATGGCAAAGTAACATTGAGACAACTACATGCATAAAAACATAGTGATCTTCAAAGTTCAAGTACAAACATCATTGTCAAAAGTTTCAGCATCAACATGGTTCAATGAAGAATGATCAAGAAAACACAGGTGAAAGTGCAGCTATGGCAATGCAAATATATGGACTGGCATATGGATGTCAGTATAGTTAAAACATGGAAGCATTGAAGCAATACAAGTTTTTTCAACGGCAGCATGAACAAATAAAGGCTCAACACTATAATGATCAGCCACAAATACAGCATGGTGACTCAGCATATATCATGTGTGGTCAAGACAGTCGAGGAGCTACAAGAGAAATAGTGCATATATGGGTGCAGCCAAAATGGCATATACAAGTGAGCAGCAGCAAGAATCAATGGACATGCATAAGCATTTTGGGAACTACAAAGAATCCAGCAAGAAAGTATAGCGATAATGAAGGAGCAATTCATGGACATATATTTGCAAACACAGATTTAATATCTTCCAGAAATCAACAAACTTATTTTGGCAAGATTTTTTTTAAAATCAGGTTTTGCGTTGCAATCTTTTTCATAAATCATTTTTTGGCAAGCAAATCAAGTCGCAGAAATCACAACAAAATCAGGAAATCTTTCAATGCCAAGAAATCAAATTTAAATCGGTTCATTCAAGGATGATTAAATCTCTTTCAAAACCATGCCAACAATCAAAGAAATAATTTATTATGTTTCCAGTTTTACAAATCAGTGAACAATCATTTATGGCAAGTTTTTCAATATCCTGAAAACACAAATGAGGAAACCGCACCAACCAGACTCTCAATTTATCACACAAGCTATTTCAAGGTAAAGGAACCAAATTCACATCGAGATTTATCACAACAATCAAGGCCGAATTAAATCAAGGCAAATCAAAAAGGAAACACCACGCAAATCAGTTCAAGTCATACTTCATGAAATCAGAGTTATTTTAGGGTTTCGATTACCCTATATATTTTCTACACACAGATTCATCACCGGCATTCGAAGGAGACAAAAACACGATTAAATTCAAGGAACAGAAAATAAAAATATTCAAATTCACTCACAGTTTCTAGAAGCATTTCGATTGAGAGAAAGAGAATCCCAAATCCATCCACCAAATCAGAGAATATCCAGTCGAAGATTCAAGCCACTCGAAGTTAAAGGGACACACAACTTCATCAAGCAACCGATCGATTTGGGGAGAAAGCTGAAACCCTAGTTTTTGATTTCACCGCCGCCATTTTTTTTCTCTAGAGCAAAAGCAAAAGTGATCGGGCAAATAAACAAATGGGCCGGCCAAGATGAAAAAGGGCTTTGGATTTGTTTAAAGGGGATGACCCCTTATATTTAAACTCCTCTATTCATTTTAATAAGGGTTTCTTTTGATTTTATTTTTTGTTGTAAATTTTCAATTTCTTTCGTAGCCAAACGAACAGTTTCTAGCATCTGTAAAATACTAGGAAATTAGTCGGGGTGTGACTGACAGATTGACAGAGTCTGTAAAATCTGGTTTACTGGTTACGGGGTCGTAAACAGGGGAATCTGATCGAGGGGATATCGATCAGTCTATGGTTTTGAGCATAGGGTTAGAATAGGAGCAGGGTTTGCAAGTGTACATGGTCTTGTATGCGGGATCTGTTCTATCACCTAGTAGAAACCTTAGAAATGCAGCAGTAGGCAGGGTTTTGCCGAAGCTGGGTATCTCTGTGTGTTATTTCCTTTCTGCACTTTTATTTCTGCTACGTTCTGTGATTTGATTATTATTTAATATCCTGTAATTATTAAACTCTGTGATAATTTGTGATAAACCCTATTCACCCCCCCTCTAGGTTTAATCTAGATCCAACAAGTGGTATCAGAGCAGGTATTTTCTTTTAACTCTAGAGTCATGGGTAATCCTAGTTGTCAGTCTAGTGAGAGTCAGTCCAGTTCATCTCCAACTATTTTCACTGGAACAGATTTTTCAAACTGGAAATCCAACATGGAATCTTATTTGAAATCTGTTAATATTAAATGTTGGGATGTTGTTATCAATGGGTTTAATAGTGTAGATGTAGCTTTCAATGCTCGTGCTATGAAAATTATATTTGATTATCTTAGTACTGAACAGTTTAATCTTATATGTCATTGTTTATCTGCACAGGAAGTCTGGAGAACTCTCAACAAGCTGTATAGAAAACCTGACAACAGCTCAAAACCCCAGGATGACAACTCAGATTCAAATTTATGCTTAACAGGTCTTACAGATGATAATTCAGATGGATCAGCTGATGGAAAATCAACAGACAATGAAATAGAAAATTTCTCACATGAAGATCTAGTTTACATGTGTCTTGATTTAACGAAATCTGTTGATAAACTTCAACTGAAAAATAAGTCTCTGAAATCTAAGAATTCTGAGTTGACCAGCAAAATTGATAATTTGGAGTCACAACTTGAAGTTTTTAAAAACCCTTCAAATTCAGTTTGCAAAAATTGTTTGAAATTGGAAACTAGTCTTGTTCATCTCAATAAAAATATTCAAAAGTTTGAAAATGAAATTTTGATTTTAAATGAGAACAAGACTGAGTTATCAAGTTTGAATAACCTTCTGCAAAAGGAATTTGAAAATTTCAAGACTAATATAAGTTCCAAATTTGAGATTGCTGAAAATGAAAATTTGTTGAGAAGTGATTTGATTTTAAAAGAACTTGAAAATGAGATTGAAAAATCCAAGATTTTTGAGTCTGAAAAACAAAAACGATTTGAATTTGAAATCTCGGAATCTCAAGCAAATTAGATTGCTTGAAAATGAGAATTTGGTTTTAAAACAGACCAATGCTGAACAGATGATCGCTATAAATAATTGCTCAAATTTATTAAAAGAAAATGGTGATCTAAAATCCAAAATTCAACGATTGGAATCAACATTGGATAAATTTTCTAATGGGGAAAAATCGTTGAATATGCTGTTACAAAACCAAGTTTCTAATGGAAATAAATCTGGTCTTGGCTTCGGGAAAAATGATATTTCTAGAAAACAAAATTCAAATGATTTGAACAATCCCACAAACTGCTCTGGAAATAATTGTTTTGGAAATTTAAACTTTGATAATTCCAAAGGTTTTTTAAATCAAAATCAAAATTGTGATGTAAATTTGTTTTATACTAATCCTCTTGAACATTCTTGGATCCCAAAAGAAAATAAAACGATTTTCATGAAATTCAAACAGATTTGGGTTCCGAAGGGTACAAAGGTAAATTCGGATGGATTGTTATATAAACAGGTCTGGGTACCAAAACGCATGAATTCAACTGTGAGTGGTTTTACAAATTTTGTTAGACCGCTCGATTCTCTAAACAGTTAGGTACCTGAAGTGGCTGAGGAACAACTGTGCTGAAAAGAGAAAACGATTCAAACTGCTTCATGTCATTGAATCATTCAATGTTTCTTAGCCAAGTGTTATAAGTTAGAAATTCTGTTTCTCATCATATGACAGGTATGATTTCTAACTTCATCCTTGTAAATATATTTTTTCTTTGTTTATTTCTCCTTCTTCTACCCCTTTCTATTTTATTTTTCTTCTGTTTGTTTTTCTTTGATTTGTCACTACCATATCTCTTTGTTTGTTTTGTGCTTCTTAAACCTCCAATTGCAGTTCTCATGACTTTCTGGAAATTCATTTTATTTGAATAAAACTCTCTTGTTTATAATCATTTCCGGATTCTGAATTTAATCTTGTAATTATCTGCAATTGTTTAGAAGTTTGTTTTATTCTTGAATTCATAACAGTGCTGAAGAATTCATGTCATATCTTGAACACTATTAATTTGAATTCTAAATTTTTGAAGATATGAATATTTAATGAAATGTCACACACCTTTGCTGTTCTGAGTTTATTCTAATTCATTTTAGAAAAGCTCAAAATATTATACTCATTACAGCACTCTGTTGTTTATCAGTTGTGATAATTTCATTGATTTTCAGATTGGCTTGTATCAGTGATACATCTTGGAATTCATCTTTATTCATGATCATTATATTGAAATATGTTTGTTTGAAATCATATGAAGTTCTAGATATTTTGAATATCACACACCTCTTATTTTTGAAATTGTCAATCTTGTGTGACTGATTCATTATATCCCAAAACTTTACATTGATTCATGTGATTTCAAATAAATTATCCCGATCATGAATATTTTTCAAATTTGATGTAAATGACCTGAAATTTCTCTTGGGCTTGTCAGAAATAGTTTTGAGAAATTTTTGAAAATGTTCTTTTTGAAAATGGTCTTTGAAAATCATTGTTATTTCATGATTATTTGATTTGAATATATGTTTGTTTAAAATCATTTGAAATTATTGATTTATTGGATCTCACACAAATCTTGAATCTGAAATATAACCTGGTGTGATTGATTCATTAAATCCTAATACATTCACATTTCTTCAAATGATTTAAAATAGAGTATATTTGCAAATCTTGGATCATGAACCACCTTATGTGACCAACATCTTGACAAGTCTGATTTTGAACAGTTCTTGTTTGTGCTGCTCTGATACTGTTTTCAAATAACAGTCTGTTTTAATCTGCTTGCTGCTCTGATATTAGTGCCAAAGTTGTAATCTTGTCCGTTTGGGCTTTGTGTTTGAAATTTCTTCAATCTAAGATATTTTGGGTGTGAATAAAATCTTTGAGAAAGAGACTACAAGTGGTATCAATTCTTTATTTTATTTTTTTTCCACTCACCTGTTTTGAACTATCACCCTGTATAAATATATTTTTTCCCTTTGTATAAATCTGTGTATATCACTCTTGTAATTGATTTTCAATTTTAAACTTATTTATTGATTATTCATTCTAAAATTGAAATCAATATCCATATTGAACTATATTTATAATTCATCAAAATTATTATCAGATTTCGAAATTGTGATGAATTGTGACTACAGTATATTTCACAACAAGAGGAGATTTTATTTGAATTTTCATGATGGTTGAACATTTATTTTAATATCTTTGAATTGGCAATTATTTCACGATCATTTTCTTTATCTATCATCCTTCTGCCATCCATCATGATTTTATATTAATGTGGAGAGTTAATAATCTTAAAAATCTTTGTGAATAAACAGTGAAAATTTGTGATAGAAATGGGACTATATTATTATTCAGAATTAGTGAGAATTGAAAATTTTCAATAATCCCTGTACAGTCGAGCTTATTTCATAATATAATCAATTTAGAAATTTATTTCACAGTCCATTTCTGTGCCTACCACATTTCTATCATCCATATTGGTTGTATATACCGAGGAGTCTTTCTATTTAAAGCTGAAATGATAAATATATATAATTAATATATAAGTGTGTCTCTGACCTCATTTAAAAATCCAAGCTCTGGTCATGCATGGTTAAGAGACAACTTATAATTTAAGCTGCGACTGACCTCATTTAAAAATCCAAGCTCTGGTTATGCGTGGTCAGTGTGCTCTTAAATAAAATAAAAAGAAAAAGGAACTATTATGCTATAAATTAAAATTAATCTGAAACTCTCCTCGGTGTATAAAAACCAGCCTATCAATCCATCCTTTTATTCTGTGAAATATGTTGAAATTTTATGACGTATTATGATTTGTTGATTGATAGCTACTGGGATTTGAGACTATCTGATTTTGTCACTTAAGTTGAATTTATAATTATAGTCCAAATCCACCACTATATTTTGTGCTTTATCTTTTATAAAATTCTTTTGGAAAATAATTGAAAATTATTTTTTAACTCTCTCCATAATATATAAAATTCATTGTAAATCCGTCATTTTCTACACTGTAAAATATGCCACCTGTTCTTAGAATATTATGATTTTTTGTTTGACTGATTGAAATTTATGATGACAGTTCTTCCTCTTAAGCCGATATAGTATTTGTTAGTCGTTTTTCATCTGTATTTTAAATTCTGTATCCTTTTGATGATAACAAAAGGGGGAGAATGGATAGAGATTTTGATTTATGAGTGAATATTTTATAAATATTTTTAATTTTGAAAATTTATTATTATTCATACATTTCACTCATGCACAGTTATAGGGGGAGTTTGTCTGTTGTAGGGGGAGCTAATAAATAGGGGGAGTTCAATATTCATTGTCAAACACATCTATTGTATACAAAATCTTTTATTTGTTAGTCATCATCAAAAGGGGGAGATTGTTGTATATAACGGTGCTGTATACACAATTATATGATTTTTGTTTGATGATAACAACCAAATAGATATTATTTTAATGTGTTTGATATTGTACTGTTATTGTACATCACAGACTGGAATATAATATTTATATTTAAATAAAATACAACTGTACAGAAATTTAAATATTCACAGTATTTTATTTGAATAGAATATTTTATTTCAATATCAAACAGTACAAATTTTATACTCCACTATTTGTTCATCTCTGCATTACACTTCATGCCATATCAGATTTCATATATACAGCTCCTCATTACAGATTAAGTCAGCCACTCCTTTTTGTACATACATTCAGTCTCAACACTCATATTTACATACATACACTTTGACACATTCACTGACACTACACACTGTCTCCTTATATTCAATCTTCTGTCTTCACAGCTTACAAGTTAGTCCAGTCTTCACAGTCAGTCCAGTCTTCATACCTGTCATACAAATGAACACACACAGAGTACACTGCAAGAGAAATAAAACTGAACACATGCAAATTTAATTTTTGTTTTTAAAACTTTTATTTGCCTCAGATTTCTTGTGTGCTTCTCATCATTTTTCATGACTTGATCTGATATATTTCTAGTACCCACTGATCAGCCTCGACTAACCATACTAGTTTGCTAATCAGAACCAGCAGATTCTGATCAGCCCCAACACAATACAGTCAGTCTGCTGATGTGTATCACAGTTGCACATATATACACAATTGTCAAATTTGACACAAGACAGGTCAAAATCAAAAAGAGGTATGAAAATCAAAACGATCATCAAAAAAAAAAAAAATCAAGACTGATGCTTCAGCACACAAGGCTACAACATATACATGGAGTACTATGGACATAACAAATGGAAGTGCAGCAACATGCGTCAACATGCAATAAGAGACAACATGAAATGGGATGAATGATGCACAACACAGCAACAAATTGATGATCAACTTCAGTGAAACATGATGCATGTGGTCGAGCACAAGAGGCAAAGCAGCTACATATTAATGGTGCAAACAAGCATGTGTGAAAAGTGATGCAGTCAAAGCAAGGCATGAAATGGCAAAATACAAGTGGTGATTTCAATTCAGCAAAATTCAACACAGTCATCAAGTTGGTCAAGACAGATAAAGGTCAATGCAGATTAATGGAGTGTGGCAAGTTCAAGTCTGACTTCTCAAGTTGGTTGAGTCAGTTTGATTTTTTTTCAAGTGCAAGTGATTTCAGAAATAGTTTAACATCAAGTTCAGTTCATACATCATAGTAGCAGCATGATTGGTCGAGATTCATCAAATATGGCAAAGTAACATTGAGACAACTACATGCATAAAAACATAGTGATCTTCAAAGTTCAAGTACAAACAGCATTGTCAAAAGTTTCAGCATCAACATGGTTCAATGAAGAATGATCAAGAAAACACAGGTGAAAGTGCAGCTATGGCAATGCAAATATATGGACTGGCATATGGATGTCAGTATAGTTAAAACATGGAAGCATTGAAGCAATACAAGTTTTTTCAACGGCAGCATGAACAAATAAAGGCTCAACACTATAATGATCAGCCACAAATACAGCATGGTGACTCAGCATATATCATGTGTGGTCAAGACAGTCGAGGAGCTACAAGAGAAATAGTGCATATATGGGTGCAGCCAAAATGGCATATACAAGTGAGCAGCAGCAAGAATCAATGGACATGCATAAGCATTTTGGGAACTACAAAGAATCCAGCAAGAAAGTATAGCGATAATGAAGGAGCAATTCATGGACATATATTTGCAAACACAGATTTAATATCTTCCAGAAATCAACAAACTTATTTTGGCAAGATTTTTTTTAAAATTAGGTTTTGCGTTGCAATCTTTTTCATAAATCATTTTTTGGCAAGCAAATCAAGTCGCAGAAATCACAACAAAATCAGGAAATCTTTCACTGCCAAGAAATCAAATTTAAATCGGTTCATTCAAGGATGATTAAATCTCTTTCAAAACCATGCCAACAATCAAAGAAATAATTTATTATGTTTCCAGTTTTACAAATCAGTGAACAATCATTTATGGCAAGTTTTTCAATATCCTGAAAACACAAATGAGGAAACCGCACCAACCAGACTCTCAATTTATCACACAAGCTATTTCAAGGTAAAGGAACCAAATTCACATCGAGATTTATCACAACAATCAAGGCCGAATTAAATCAAGGCAAATCAAAAAGGAAACACCACGCAAATCAGTTCAAGTCATACTTCATGAAATCAGAGTTATTTTAGGGTTTCGATTACCCTATATATTTTCTACACACAGATTCATCATCGGCATTCGAAGGAGACAAAAACACGATTAAATTCAAGGAACAGAGAATCAAAATATTCAAATTCACTCACAGTTTCCAGAAGCGTTTCGATTGAGAGAAAGAGAATCCCAAATCCATCCACCAAATCAGAGAATATCCAGTCGAAGATTCAAGCCACTCGAAGTTAAACGGACACGCAACTTCATCAAGCAACCGATCGATTTGGGGAGAAAGCTGAAACCCTAGTTTTTGATTTCACCGCCGCCATTTTTTTTCTCTAGAGCAAAAGCAAAAGTGATCGGGCAAATAAACAAATGGGTCGGCCAAGATGAAAAGGGGCTTTGGATTTGTTTAAAGGGGATGACCCCTTATATTTAAACTCCTCTATTCATTTTAATAAGGGTTTCTTTTGATTTTATTTTTTGTTGTAATTTTTCAATTTCTTTCGTAGCCAAACGAACAGTTTCTAGCATCTGTAAAATACTAGGAAATTAGTCGGGGTGTGACTGACAGATTGACAGAGTCTGTAAAATCTGGTTTACTGGTTACGGGGTCGTAAACAGGGGAATCTGATCGAGGGGATATCGATCAGTCTATGGTTTTGAGCATAGGGTTAGAATAGGAGCAGGGTTTGCAAGTGTACATGGTCTTGTATGCGGGATCTGTTCTATCACCTAGTAGAAACCTTAGAAATGCAGCAGTAGGCAGGGTTTTGCCGAAGCTGGGTATCTCTGTGTGTTATTTCCTTTCTGCACTTTTATTTCTGCTACGTTCTGTGATTTGATTATTATTTAATATCCTGTAATTATTAAACTCTGTGATAATTTGTGATAAACCCTATTCACCCCCCCCCCCCCTCTAGGGTTAATCTAGATCCAACACGTCGTGTACACCACTAAGTCGTTCGGGCAACTCCACTCTATACGCCATCTGCCCAATCCTTTCCTTAATAGGAAACGGCCCTACGAACCTTGGTGCTAACTTCCCAACGGACCCAAAGCGAACGACGTTCCGTAATGGAGACACTTTGACAAAGACCATGTCCCCAACCTCAAACTCAAGATCTGACCTCCTCTTGTCCGCATAAGATTTCTGTCTATCTTGCGCCGTCTTCATCCTTCTTCGGATCAAATCAATCTTTTCTGAAGCCTCTCTAATCATATCGGGCCCAAGCAAGATCTTATCTATAGCTTCCCACCAACATGTAGGCGAACGACACGGCCGTCCATAAAGAGCTTCGAATGGTGCCATGCCAATGCCAGACTGAAAGCTATTATTATATGCGAATTCTACCAACGGAAGATGTTCCTCCCATGTACCTTCGAAATCTAAGACACATAACCTCAACAAGTCCTCTAGAATACGATTCACCCTCTCGGTCTGGTCGTCCGTCTGAGGATGATATGCGGTGCTCAAACATAACTGAGTCCCTACCGCCTCTTGCAAGCTTCTCCAAAATTCGCTAGTGAAAATAGGATCGCGGTCGCTCACTATGATAGAAGGAACACCGTGAAAACGAACTATTTCTTGAATGTATATGGAGGCTAACCATGGAGCAGTCCTCTTACTCTTCACGGGAATGAAATGGGCGCTCTTAGTAAGTCTGTCTACCACGACCCAAATACCCGTATTACCCTTCCTCGATCTCGGTAATCCGTCAATAAAGTCCATCGAGACGCTTTCCCACTTCCATTGTGGGACCTCCAATGGATGAAGCAATCCACCGGGATTCTTTTGCTCCGCTTTTACTTGTTGGCACACCAAGCATCTAGCGACATACTCAGCCACATCTTTCTTCATGCCGGCCCAAAAGTAAACTCGTCTCATGTCCATGTACATCTTGTCCCCGCCGGGATGGATGGTCATCTTCGAACGATGTGCATCATCAAGAATGGTCTTCCTTAGGTCATCGTCTTTTGGTATACAAAGTCTACAGTCCCTACGTAACCAACCCTTATCATCTAGGGTATACCTACGGAGATGGCTCGATGACTCCCCTCCTTTGACCTTTTCTACTAACTCAACCAACTGTGGGTCGTCTCGCTGTGCCTCGCCAATCCGTCCCAAAAGCATAGGTCTAACCTCTAAGAATGCTAGCAAACCGGGTACGAAGTCAATGGAAGGTGTAAAGTCAAACGTAGAAATGAACTCTAAACTTCGCCGCTCAACAAACGAAGGACTTAAGGATAATCTCTTTCTACTTAAGGCATCGGCCACTACGTTACCCTTGCCAGGGGTATATGATATCTCGAAGTCGTAGGATGCTAAGAACTCCATCCACCTTTGCTGCATTAAGTTCAAGTCCTTCTGAGAGAATAAGTATTTTAGCGATTTGTGATCAATGAACAATTCGAATTTCTCGCCAAGAAGATAATGACGCCAAGACTTAAGCGCGAAAACAATAGCGGCCAACTCTAGGTCATGTGTAGGGTAATTTCTTTCATGCACTCTCAACTGCCTTCCACCATAGGCTATTACCCTTCCCTCTTGCATTAGGACTGCGCCTAATCCTGTCCCACAAGCGTCAGTATAAACGGTAAATGGCTTACTCCCATCTGGCAATACTAAGACAGGGGCTGTGGTCAAAGCTCACTTTAAATGTTGGAACGCATCATCACAATCTACGTCCCATGTGAAGACTAAGTTCTTTTTCGTCAAGCGTGTTAATGGAGCTGATATTTTTGCGAAGTCTTTGATAAACTTCCTATAGTAGCCAGCCAACCCTAAGAAACTTCTCACCTCGGTAGCATTTTTAGGGACCTTCCAATCTTGGATGGCCACTATCATCATGGGATCCACGGCTATCCCTTCTTTGGAAACCACGTGCCCTAAGAATCGCACTTCTTTCCTCCAAAAGTGACATTTGGAAAAATTAGCTTTAAGGCTATGCGCTCGAAGAGTCTCCAACACTTCCCTAAGATGTAGGGCATGCTCTTCCTCGCTCTTAGAAAAGATCAAGATGTCATCTACAAAGACCACCATGAATCTATTAAGGTACTCCCTAAACACCCTACTCATCAAATCAACAAAGTATGCGGGGGCGTTTGTCAAACCGAAGGGCATCACCAGCCACTCAAAGAAACCGTCTGGAGTCCTAAAGGCAGTCTTGTCTATGCTATCCTCAGCCACTCTCAACTGATGGAAACTAGTGGCTAAGTCCAACTGCGAAAACACTAAGGCACCTACTAACTGATCGAAAAGATCGTCAATCCTCGGTAGTGGGTGTCTATTCTTCTTAGTAAGTTTATTATGCTCTCTATAGTCCACACAAAGTCTAAGGGACCCATTCACCTTCGTGGCAAATACTACTGGAGCACCCCACTCTGATATACTACGTCTGATGAACCCCTTCTCAAGCAATTCTTTCACTTGCTTACTGAGTTCTCTTCTCTCTCTTGGAGCCATGTGGCGCACTGGAAATGCAATTGGCTTTGCATTGTCCACTAGATATATTCGAAAGTCGACTTCATGTTTTGGGGGTAAACCCCTCACCTCATCGAAGACATCAGCATATTCACGGACTATGGGAACAGAATGTAAATCATCATCGGATGCGTCAAGGGATTCTAGGTAACTAAGCATTACTGGACCTCTAGGGTCACAAGAAATGTAACACCCCGCCTCCGCTAGGGTCACTCGCAAAGGAATGCACTAGCTTTAGAGGGGCATTATTGGTAAACATGCACAGAAATATCACAAGACAGAACATATAAAATAGCGGAAGTAAAATCAAACTTTCATAACATGAATAAATAAGGTCTAAAGCCTTTTACATCAGAGTACAACAAAACCTGTCTTGCAATAGTAAAGAAGCATAAAGACTTTTTAATAAATTATTCCCCAAGTAAAAACAGTAAAGTAGCCATAGCCAAGAGAAGTCCAAGCCATCCATGATGACCTTCAAGCAGAAGAAGTCCGAACTAAACTGCATTGTTTCCTCCCTGTAACCTGGGGGGAAACGGAAGAAAAGAGGCGAAACAAAACGGGTCAGTCAAAAAGACTGAGTAAGTCCTATCTACTTCCAGTATAAAAACAGGTAAAGGTAACATGACATGCATAAACTGAAAGTAAACATAAGGATAACTACAAGATAGATAAACTAAACCGGGGTAGCCGGTTTAACTACTGTGGCAAGGTAAACTAAGGTATCATGATAAACTACGGTGTTATGATAAGTCAAGGTATCGCATCGTCAGATTTCTATCGAGTACATTATCCCAAGGTATCTGCCCCGTCTAACATCCCACGGTATCTATTATGTATATTAGTTCTAACATGTATATTTGCTCTGCACCCTCCGTACTAGTATCCCAGCCTTGTTATGTGTTAACCATGAATGTCCCTTACTCAAAGTCGTGTAATGGTCCATGTCAACCTAATATATCGCATATATAGGTTACTCAAATCATATGTTTCTTTCCATGTATATAAATTCAGTCCTTTGCCGTACCTCGTACGGGCTTCCTCATGTCGTATTATCCTTGAAATCGTTTGGACTGTCACCCTTGTTCTAGCTAGGCTCTTCCATATGAATCATTGTTTGAACTACTAGGACTTACGCCACCTAGCACCACTAGGGATTACGCTTACCTATTGCACGCTTTCGTATTTCGGTTCGGGTTAAACCACCTAGGCCACTAGGGATTACGCTAACCCTCAACCGCGCCCTTTTCCCACGCATTCATCGTGAATCGTTTTTCTATAACTGTATGCACATGTATCACATCGTGCCATCCGAGTCCTGTCACAAGGCAAAACAAGAAATACAGGACTCGGTCGGGAGCTTTAGATTTATCTGCCGATGCAGATACTAAGGTCTGCTTTTCTACACGTGGCTATGGTCCCACGAGACCCCTCCCTCAACTAGTGAAAGGCAACACAAGAGAAAATCTTGCATGAGAACTACACTCCGGCCAGCCCACATCCTACGGCCTACCTCACCCATAATTAGATAGCAATTATGGTCTGTTGGGTGTTCCCTGCCTTTCCGTACGTACACGCTTGACTCAAGATGGTAGATGATCGACGAACTTGCTATCTCGGGCACCTTATGTATTCGTCGACTCACTGCTATCCACCCCAGTCTTTAGGTCGCTCGCATAGCAACCAAGGCATATTCTTGGTTCTTCTACCGCAGACCTCAACCTCTCGTGAGCCTAGTATAATGACCTGGCAGCTCACAGAGGGATCCCAAGAATATCCTCACGTTCCCCGAAGCTGCTGCTTCGTTACCCAGTTCGTTGGTGCCTTTATCTAAATCAGATAGCCTGCTCCTACACGCATACTTAAACGTTGACCTAACGTATCGGGTTACTAATCTATCTAAGAAATGGTCCAAATTTCCTTGACTAAGAATTATTACTTAGTTTCCCTTAACTAAGGTTTACCACTTAGCCTTATTTCCATAATCCTTGTTAATTATGGTTATTTACCTAATCCTCCGAATTAGGGTTTATCTAATGGGTTAAGTGTCACTTAAGTTCATAACTTAGCCCGTCTACAAACCATGTCAAAATTGGCTAAGTATCCAAGTCCAATACTTAACCCTACAAACCATGTGTCAAGTTGGCTAAGTATATTAAGCAATCCATAACTTAACCTCGTCTAATTATCATTTTAGATTGGTTAACTATATAAATTAGCTTGACCTTGTCAAATTACCGAATCAAATCGGTCAAGCGTATTCAAGTGATTCGTGACTTAGACTTATCATGTTTTCACGTTAGATTGGTTAAGTATGGGTTAACTTAACCCCCATAAATTCACGAGTTAGATTGGCTAAGTATAGGTCACTTAACCACATCCAATTAACGAGTTAGATTGGTTAAGTTTAGTTCACTTAACCACATCAAATTAACGAGTTAGATTGGTTAAGTATAAGTTGCTTAACCCCATTAAATTATCACGTTAAGTTGGTTAAGTATTGGTTATTTAACCTCATTGAATTACCAAGTTTAAATTGGTTAAGTGTTTAACTTAACCCCATCGAATTACCGTGTTTAGATTAGTTAAGTGTGGATTACTTAACCCCATCTAATTACCCAGTCGGATTAGTTAAGTGTAAATTACTTAACCCCATCTCCTAATCATCTTGCATGGTTAAGTGTCATTAAGGAAATCAAGCCCGGTCCCACTTAACCTACCCATTCGTGTCATATCGGTTAAGTGTCATTAGTCAAATTTACTTAACCTTATCATGTGGCATTAATTTAATTAATGCACTCTTAACCTCTCACATTAGACCTTGTTGTGGTTACTAGTTATGCCGGGCGGGTCCGGGTAGATTTACACCACAACCTAGTCTAACCTCGGGTCTTAAGCGCGACATGACCAACTTCTCACATTGGGTCCTATTGTTTGCAACTACTAGTTAGGCCGGTCGGTTCCGGGTAGTTTTACGTTGCAAACTCAACCCAACCTCGAGTTGGCCACACTTATATTGTCTAAGTTCATCATGTTTCCAAAACATGTTACAAGTTTTTCAAGCATTTGGGTAGACCTAACTTAATAGGTAAATTCCCAAAGGGTAGACCTAACTTAATAGGTAAATTCCCAAAGGGTAGACCTAACTTAATAGGTAAATTCCCAAGCTCATGTTTTATGCATACTTACATGTCAACTTCCATGTTATCTTTCAAGTTATATTTTCAAGTATAAACACATGTCATATTCAAGTTAAGATTTCGCGACATGTTCATGTTTATCTAACTACCCAAAATCGTGTTTTCCCAACGCAAGCAAAGCGAGTCAACATAGTAAGGATACTATGTCACATATTGGTCTCAAAACATGCATGATGCCAAAAAGGGATTGGCTCCAAACATGCATGGCGTCATAAGGGGGTTTGGCCTTAAAACATGCATGATAGAGTCATATAGGGATTGACCATAAGCATGCATACTATCATATAGGATTTGGCCACAAACTTGCATAATATCATTTTGCCACAAACATGCATGAAACATAAGAGGTTTGGGTTCATAAGCATGCATAAGCCCAAAATCTTGTCTTAGCCAATGTGAAGTGGTTCCTAAAGGTTCATGCTAGCATTTCATGCATAAAGGTCCAAACTTGCAAGTTAAACTAGGTTATGCATAGCATGAGAGGCATGATTAAGTCACTCACATGGCCTAAAATCATAAACATGAACACAAGAGGCAAGGTAAGGTTCATATAGGTTCGCATAATCATGTTTAGCCTCATTTTATCCCATGTCATTATCAAAACTACCGTTTCCATCTAAAAGTAGCTAGAACTTACATAGTTAGGCCTAGGGAAAGGAGCATGAATCATCTTGGCTAAGAAAGGTGCCTCCTTTGTTGAAGAATCGTCATGGAACTCGCATAGCAACATTGATTTGGCCTCTATTTGGTGTAGCAAGCTTGCACCTTTTGATTTGAACCCGATTTGAATGCATAGTCTCTAGGGATTGGAGATGGAGGCCATGGTCAATGAAGATTTTGGCAGCACTTAGTTGCTAGGTTTGATTTTTAGGGATTTAGGTTAGGTTTAGGGTCTTTTTATAGAGATTAGGATAGGTTTAGGCCCTTAGATTAACCCTAGGATAGATCAGGACCATCAGATCTCGGAAGCTTCCAGAACCAGCCCAAGAACAAGACCAGGTGAGACAAACAGGTGCGCCAGGCAGCTTGCCCCGGCCACCCCCTGTCGACAGGCAAGTCGACAGGGCTGTCGACTTGGTCTGGGCCCAAGTCGACAGGCCTGTCGACAGCCCTGTCGACATGGCCTAGGCGGGAAACTTCCCGCCTGGCCCCAGATCTGATTTCCAAAATTGTTTCCGAAATTCAAATTCCTAGAAACCTTCTTTGGGCCTTTTATGGGTCATACGGACTCCGATTCTCGAAAACTCGGACTCTATTTCGCGTATTTTTCCAAGACGAACGCAATGGCATAGCCCGTTCCACTTGATTCAGAATTTATAATTTAATTCTGTCTTGATTCTTGATTTAACGTGTTGTAAAAATTCGGGTTGTTACATTCTCCCCACCTTTTAGGATTTCGTCCCCGAAATCTCTAAGTTAGGAAGAACATATCCTACCATCCATCATCCATCTACTCAAAACATCATCCACAAGCAACCATTGTCCTTAGACGACTCCTAATGCTTTATGAATGTATGCAAAACGTGTGTGTACATGTTCCTTAGCTAATGCTAATGATCAGGCCTGAAAAATCTTTTGAATGCAAAAATTATGTTTAGTGCTATGAATCCATCATGTATGCAAATAGTCCTAGTCATATACACTATATGCGTGCCCAAACATGCAACATCCGCATGATAACACATTCAATTTCATCCATAAACAAGTATAAATACTCGTGCATATGCAATATGAAATGTGACCGAGTCGAGCTAATATCTAATGTAAATTCGCGCATCCACGAGCAACCACTTGAAACCATTTGCAACCATATCAACCATAACATGTTTCAAATACATGTTTACATCCACAGGGTTCTACCTAAGATTCCCTGAAACAGGGTCGAGAAGATAAACAAAACAAACTCCGTACGGGGTTTGTAACAGAGACAGGACCGAGAGGATATCCATAAAAGATAGCCTACAAGCAAGCTCAATAGAAAAACAGGGATCGAGGATATATTCCCAAAAGAGATATCATGCACGTATTTAGTCTTCAGTCTCCTGAGTCGCATTACCTTGAGCTTAGTTCCACCGTGCCTTGACCGCCCCTTTTACTTCACGATTTCGCAGCTTCTTATTTCCTGTTTCCATATCATGAGTTGGAACTCATTTCCTCGTCGCCTCTCGTTCCACTTGCACTTATTCTCCTTCTAGAATACTTGGCGCAAACAGGACTACGTACACATTATTCCATGCGAGCCCTCAAAATTCACTAGTGAATCCTGGACCTTGTACCATAAGGTATTCCACGTAGAAAAACTTTCTCTTGAAAGTAAACAAGTTACCATGCGCACTTACTAGGGTAATTCCCATAACCCATACATAATCGAAGTAAACCATCCGTCTTATTAGCGAACACCATTCGATCGGGTTTCTAATTTCCAACAAAGGCATCTAGGGATTCTAAGTAACTAATCATGACAGAACCCAAAAGGTTACGCGATACTTCAAGGGTATTACCAAAGCAAGCCAAGAGTCTAACTACCCTTCTTCTAAAACCGAGAGTGGCACCCCTTACTGGATAACCACTTCATCCCTAGAATCCATCCACAACTTATAAACATAAGCATTATTTCCAAGCTCAACACTTGATATAGACATTCTCAAATCCAAACAAGCCATGAGTAAATGGACCAATCTTCCAATAGGACTTGAGACAAAAACGGG
The DNA here is from genome assembly GCA_030737875.1 of Allium sativum. NCBI lineage: Eukaryota > Viridiplantae > Streptophyta > Magnoliopsida > Asparagales > Amaryllidaceae > Allium > Allium sativum. Next base: position 653,128,335 of record CM060919.1, on the reverse strand, counting down.
TTCCTCTACTACGCTAGTACTAAGGTGCAGAGACTCAACTATCGAAGCGGACTTAAAAGATGCGGTGATCAAAACAAAGTCCCGACAGGATGATAGAGAAGAAAAGCTAAACCTTTAACAAGATCGTTACCCTCCTTCTGAGGTACCCTAGAAATGAGAGCATACTATTGCCCTCCGAATGATCTTGTCCCTGTTCCATGATACTTAACTATCCATCCCGTTTCACCATGCCAAAGGTACTCTCTCGTCATGGGTTTCATTGTTCATCTTTCTCCCTCCTTTTAGGACTCAGCCATACCAACATGTTGCTTATCCTTGAGCTCGTATCCTTTATCCTTGTTCTTACTATCCTTTCATGCATAACTCTGCAACGGTCTCTCGAGAACCACCTCCATCGTACGGGAAACACATACGCAGCTAGAAAGACTAGTCGCAGTCAAAACCACTATGACTACAGATGGAGGAAAGAAAGGAAAAGAGATTCAATCAAGGAAACAAGGATAATGCTAATGGCCTTTGGGGAATAGCCTTTTTCTTTTTAAAAGAAAATTTTCTTGAAAAATGCTTCTTTGTAAACGGTTTTTCAAAAAAAAATTCAGAAGGTCTTTAAAAACTTTGCCCAGTCTAGTAACCTTCTGCTCTGATACCAAATGTAACACCCCGCCTCCGCTAGGGTCACTCGCAAAGGAATGCACTAGCTTTAGAGGGGCATTATTGGTAAACATGCACAGAAATATCACAAGACAGAACATATAAAATAGCGGAAGTAAAATCAAACTTTCATAACATGAATAAATAAGGTCTAAAGCCTTTTACATCAGAGTACAACAAAACCTGTCTTGCAATAGTAAAGAAGCATAAAGACATTTTAATAAATTATTCCCCAAGTAAAAACAGTAAAGTAGCCATAGCCAAGAGAAGTCCAAGCCATCCATGATGACCTTCAAGCAGAAGAAGTCCGAACTAAACTGCATTGTTTCCTCCCTGTAACCTGGGGGGAAACGGAAGAAAAGAGGTGAAACAAAACGGGTCAGTCAAAAAGACTGAGTAAGTCCTATCTACTTCCAGTATAAAAACAGGTAAAGGTAACATGACATGCATAAACTGAAAGTAAACATAAGGATAACTACAAGATAGATAAACTAAACCGGGGTAGCCGGTTTAACTACTGTGGCAAGGTAAACTAAGGTATCATGATAAACTACGGTGTTATGATAAGTCAAGGTATCGCATCGTCAGATTTCTATCGAGTACATTATCCCAAGGTATCTGCCCCGTCTAACATCCCACGGTATCTATTATGTATATTAGTTCTCACATGTATATTTGCTCTGCACCCTCCATACTAGTATCCCAGCCTTGTTATGTGTTAACCATGAATGTCCCTTACTCAAAGTCGTGTAATGGTCCATGTCAACCTAATATATCGCATATATAGGTTACTCAAATCATATGTTTCTTTCCATGTATATAAATTCAGTCCTTTGCCGTACCTCGTACGGGCTTCCTCATGTCGTATTATCCTTGAAATCGTTTGGACTGTCACCCTTATTCTAGCTAGGCTCTTCCATATGAATCATTGTTTGAACTACTAGGACTTACGCCACCTAGCACCACTAGGGATTACGCTTACCTATTGCACGCTTTCGTATTTCGGTTCGGGTTAAACCACCTAGGCCACTAGGGATTACGCTAACCCTCAACCGCGCCCTTTTCCCACGCATTCATCGTGAATCGTTTTTCTATAACTGTATGCACATGTATCACATCGTGCCATCCGAGTCCTGTCACAAGGCAAAACAAGAAATACAGGACTCGGTCGGGAGCTTTAGATTTATCTGCCGATGCAGATACTAAGGTCTGCTTTTCTACACGTGGCTATGGTCCCACGAGACCCCTCCCTCAACTAGTGAAAGGCAACACAAGAGAAAATCTTGCATGAGAACTACACTCCGGCCAGCCCACATCCTACGGCCTACCTCACCCATAATTAGATAGCAATTATGGTCTGTTGGGTGTTCCCTGCCTTTCCGTACGTACACGCTTGACTCAAGATGGTAGATGATCGACGAACTTGCTATCTCGGGCACCTTATGTATTCGTCGACTCACTGCTATCCACCCCAGTCTTTAGGTCGCTCGCATAGCAACCAAGGCATATTCTTGGTTCTTCTACCGCAGACCTCAACCTCTCGTGAGCCTAGTATAATGACCTGGCAGCTCATAGAGGGATCCCAAGAATATCCTCACGTTCCCCGAAGCCGCTGCTTCGTTACCCAGTTCGTTGGAGCCTTTATCTAAATCAGATAGCCTGCTCCTACACGCATACTTAAACGTTGACCTAACGTATCGGGTTACTAATCTATCTAATAAATGGTCCAAATTTCCTTGACTAAGAATTATTACTTAGTTTCCCTTAACTAAGGTTTACCACTTAGCCTTATTTCCATAATCCTTGTTAATTATGGTTATTTACCTAATCCTCCGAATTAGGGTTTATCTAATGGGTTAAGTGTCACTTAAGTTCATAACTTAGCCCGTCTACAAACCATGTCAAAATTGGCTAAGTATCCAAGTCCAAGACTTAACCCTACAAACTATGTGTCAAGTTGGCTAAGTATATTAAGCAATCCATAACTTAACCTCGTCTAATTATCATTTTAGATTGGTTAACTATATAAATTAGCTTGACCTTGTCAAATTACCGAATCAAATCGGTCAAGCGTATTCAAGTGATTCGTGACTTAGCCTTATCATGTTTTCACGTTAGATTGGTTAAGTATGGGTTAACTTAACCCCCATAAATTCACGAGTTAGATTGGCTAAGTATAGGTCACTTAACCACATCCAATTAACGAGTTAGATTGGTTAAGTTTAGTTCACTTAACCACATCAAATTAACGAGTTAGATTGGTTAAGTATAAGTTGCTTAACCCCATTAAATTATCACGTTAAGTTGGTTAAGTATTGGTTACTTAACCTCATTGAATTACCAAGTTTAAATTGGTTAAGTGTTTAACTTAACCCCATCGAATTACCGTGTTTAGATTAGTTAAGTGTGGATTACTTAACCCCATCTAATTACCCAGTCGGATTAGTTAAGTGTAAATTACTTAACCCCATCTCCTAATCATCTTGCATGGTTAAGTGTCATTAAGGAAATCAAGCCCGGTCCCACTTAACCTACCCATTCGTGTCATATCGGTTAAGTGTCATTAGTCAAATTTACTTAACCTTATCATGTGGCATTAATTTAATTAATGCACTCTTAACCTCTCACATTAGACCTTGTTGTGGTTACTAGTTATGCCGGGCGGGTCCGGGTAGATTTACACCACAACCTAGTCTAACCTCGGGTCTTAAGCGCGACATGACCAACTTCTCACATTGGGTCCTATTGTTTGCAACTACTAGTTAGGCCGGTCGGTTCCGGGTAGTTTTACGTTGCAAACTCAACCCAACCTCGAGTTGGCCACACTTATATTGTCTAAGTTCATCATGTTTCCAAAACATGTTACAAGTTTTTCAAGCATTTGGGTAGACCTAACTTAATAGGTAAATTCCCAAAGGGTAGACCTAACTTAATAGGTAAATTCCCAAAGGGTAGACCTAACTTAATAGGTAAATTCCCAAGTTCATGTTTTATGCATACTTACATGTCAACTTCCATGTTATCTTTCAAGTCATATTTTCAAGTATAAACACATGTCATATTCAAGTTAAGATTTCGCTACATGTTCATGTTTATCTAACTACCCAAAATCGTGTTTTCCCAACGCAAGCAAAGCGAGTCAACATAGTAAGGATACTATGTCACATATTGGTCCCAAAACATGCATGATGCCAAAAAGGGATTGGCTCCAAACATGCATGGCGTCATAAGGGGGTTTGGCCTTAAAACATGCATGATAGAGTCATAAAGGGATTGACCATAAGCATGCATACTATCATATAGGATTTGGCCACAAACTTGCATAATATCATTTTGCCACAAACATGCATGAAACATAAGAGGTTTGGGTTCATAAGCATGCATAAGCCCAAAATCTTGTCTTAGCCAATGTGAAGTGGTTCCTAAAGGTTCATGCTAGCATTTCATGCATAAAGGTCCAAACTTGCAAGTTAAACTAGGTTATGCATAGCATGAGAGGCATGATTAAGTCACTCACATGGCCTAAAATCATAAACATGAACACAAGAGGCAAGGTAAGGTTCATATAGGTTCGCATAATCATGTTTAGCCTCATTTTATCCCATGTCATTATCAAAACTACCGTTTCTATCTAAAAGTAGCTAGAACTTACATAGTTAGGCCTAGGGAAAGGAGCATGAATCATCTTGGCTAAGAAAGGTGCCTCCTTTGTTGAAGAATCGTCATGGAACTCGCATAGCAACATTGATTTGGCCTCTATTTGGTGTAGCAAGCTTGCACCTTTTGATTTGAACCCGATTTGAATGCATAGTCTCTAGGGATTGGAGATGGAGGCCATGGTCAATGAAGATTTTGGCAGCACTTAGTTGCTAGGTTTGATTTTTAGGGATTTAGGTTAGGTTTAGGGTCTTTTTATAGAGATTAGGATAGTTTTAGGCCCTTAGATTAACCCTAGGATAGATCAGGACCATCAGATCTCGGAAGCTTCCAGAACCAGCCCAAGAACAAGACCAGGTGAGACAAACAAGTGCGCCAGGCAGCTTGCCCCGGCCACCCCCTGTCGACAGGCAAGTCGACAGGGCTGTCGACTTGGTCTGGGCCCAAGTCGACAGGCCTGTCGACATGGCCTAGGCGGGAAACTTCCCGCCTGGCCCCAGATCTGATTTCCAAAATTGTTTCCGAAATTCAAATTCCCAGAAACCTTCTTTGGGCCTTTTACGGGTCATACGGACTCCGATTCTCGAAAACTCGGACTCTATTTCGCGTATTTTTCCGAGACGAACGCAATAGCATAGCCCGTTCCACTTGATTCAGAATTTATAATTTAATTCTGTCTTGATTCTTGATTTAACGTGTTGTAAAAATTCGGGTTGTTACAAGAAATATCAAGGGTCTTTCCCGAACGAGTCAACAATCTAACTACCCTTCTTTCACAATCTAGGATGGCCCCATATCTAGCTAGCCAATCCATACCTAGAATTAAACCATAGCCCATGAAGCCAAGAACAAAAGCGTTGCATTCAAACTTAACGCCCAAGATAAACACTCTCAAATCCTGACAAATCATAGAAAGATGAGCCGAACCACCAATAGGATTTGAGACTACTAAGGGATCAGTAACAAGACTAGTATCTAGGTGCAGTGTTTCAACTAATGATGTAGAGATAAACGAATGCGATGCGCCAGAATCGAATAAAGTACGGACAGGATGATCAAACAGAAAAACTAAACTTTCAACGGAAATTGCTCTACCTTGTTCTTGCAGCGGTGGGACCACGAGGGCCTGAACTTGTCCCCTTGCCTGCCCAGGTGCCATAAGAGCTTGCACCTGTCCTCCTGAGGTAAACCCTTCCCTCTTCCCTTTCTTTGGGCAGTCCTTAATAAGATGTCCCGCTTCGCCACAGTGGAAACAACCGGTCTTCTTCTTGTTCCTACAATCTTTGCTTAGATGGCTGGGTGTCCCACAGTTAAAGCATTTCTTCTTCCCCTTAGCATTATTGCCTTTGCCACCTTTCTTGTTTTGTTGTTGTTGTTGCGACTTCTTTTGATCCACTTTCTTCTCGGGTGCCTTATTAGCATTGGCGCCCTTCTCCTCTTCATGCATGAGTGCCATGTCAACTAACCTCTCAAAGGTAGCCCCCATGGGAATGTGGGTCATAGCTAACCCATGGAGCGGCTCGTTTAAACCCTTAACAAATCTTAGAGCCTTTTTTCTGGAGTGTTCACCAAGTCTAAGACAAACCTTTCCAATTGGTTGAATTTGTTAATGTACTCTTTCACCGACAAATTCCCTTGCTTCGGTGACAAGAACCTTTCCATGTATAGATTCTCTTCAGCCCGTAAGAGAAACTTTGCCTCAAACCTTTGCCTAAAATCTTGCCATGTATCGACTCGACGACCCCCATTAGTGACCTCCCACCAAAACGAGGCCTCATCCTTCATTAGCCACGCAGCTAGCTGGACTTTCCTTCCGTCATCCACTTCAAAATTCCAAACAATTCTTCCACCTCCTTTAGCCAGTTACGAGCTTCAACAAATGTCTCCGTCCCGTGAAAAGGTTTTCCACCCATAGCTCTAAAGTCCTTACATATCTTTGCGGAATTATCGACACGAGGAGGAGGAGGAGGATTTGCTGGACCTGCGGCGGCGGCCCTAGCCTCAAGATATTGACGGAACCAACCGGGCACATGAACGCCCTCTGGTATCTCAGACGCTTCAGACATGCTGAAACAAAAAAGGAAAGATTCAATACAAAAAGGACTGAAGGAAAGATATATGGCTCTTGGGGTTATGCTTTCCAAAATATACTTTTCTTTTGAAAATACTTTCCTTAAATCATACTTTTGAAGGTACTTCTTTATAAAAATTGTTTTGAAAAATAGTTTCTCAAAAATTCATATCTGTTCTGGTAACCTTCAGCTCTGATACCACATGTAACACCCCACGTCCATTAATGTCACTCACAAAGGGAATGCATTAACTTCCATGGAGCATTTTAAGTAATTATAGAACAGAAAATCACAACAAGACATATATAAAGCAGTACATGAAAATTAAAATTTTATTTCATTGCAGCGGATAAACCCATATGTTTGATTACATCATCAAAACCATAAACCAAAGTCAAGTACATCATATCCATCTTGATAAAACAAAGTACATAAACTGAAAGACATAATCCCCAGTATTAAAATAGCCATAAATAAAGAGAAGTTGAACTTTACTTTAGCGGTCCAAGAAATCTTCTAAAAGCAGTCCAAGATCAAGCTCCACTGGTGCTAGTTCCAACCTGAGCACCTAGAGGGGGGAAAAGGAAAGAGATGGAAAAGGGGGGTCAGACATAAAGTCTGGCGAGTGCGATAATTCTAACAATATAATTAACAAAGTAACTAGGCTAAGGCATAAGTTGGAAAATAGGGAAATGACCATGAACCATTGAGTATGACAGAGTAAACAAGGAAACAAGATAAATTACGATATCGTTAAAGCGCACCTAAACTACTATAGGATAATTACTGAACTACACCAACATTATGGGATAATTCCTAAACTGCACCGCCACTAGTATACTGCACCACTACTAGTCACCCTAAGATTGATCCCGCCTACAGACTTAATTATGATATTGGTAGTTTCGTGCACCCCTAGCTGCCTTCATAGGTGTCGTTGCCCCTATCTCCACTAGGTGTACCCACTACCCCCAAGCGATCGACTCCCTAACTCGTAGATACCTGTGCTGGCCCCACAGTGGGATGTATCACTCCCCAAAGTGGCATCCCGATACCACCAAGAATGCACGGCTTATACCTGCACGATGCAACAACGTCTTACCTACCAGCCCAGGTCCACACACGCATATGAACCCGTTGGACTTGCGTTGCCACCGCTAACCCGGTTTGGCCTCTTATAATCAAGCCCAGTATGTGTGTCCCGTCCTCGACTTGGGTCGTGCCCACAAAGATACGTATGGGTTACTGGTTGAAACGGGCCCCCATTACTTGACACAAGCTATCCACCTAAGCTTGGTCCCCTCTAGTACATCCCACTTAACCCACTTCTTATTCATGTTTCAATTACATGTTTCATATTTTGGTTAAGTGTTTCTAATCGTATTTCCAAATGCCACCCAAGGCACCCACTAGATTCCACATGCCACCCAAGGCACCCACTTAACCCCCTCATGTTTCACTACATGCTTATCTGGTTAAGTGTTTCTTAATTTATTAAGACCGTAACCTCATAAAGGCCTCTCACATTAGACTGGCATTTGTGGCAGCTGGATTTGCCGGGCGGGTCCGGGCAGTCTTACACCACAAAAGAGCCTAACCTCGTGTCTTTACAATTGTTACGTATTTAGTTTATGCCTAAGACCTCTCACATTAGACTGACATTTGTGGCAGCTGGATTTGCCGGGCGGGTCCGGGCAGTCTTACACCACAACAGAGTCTAACCTCGTGTTTTAGACGATTAATTACTCCTAATTAATCACCCCCAATTTGAATTACTTTCCCTATTCAAATTATCAATCAATTCCAAATTTAGCGATGTCCATAATTGACTCAATTATGTCCATCCATTTATGGTATGTAAAATCATACCAATTTCACCAAGATTTTGTTTTATGCCTTTTAAGGCATTTATGCCAATTAAATATTAATATTATCCCCTTTTTCCCTACGTAGTACGTTTGTTCGTTTAACGTAAAGATATATGTTAGACTCGAATAGTCTAACTCATGAAATAAAAGAAAACATCACATACATAATTAAAACATAAATCTAACATAGGGGTGAACTTGCATATGTGATTGATGTTCTACATCTAAAACTTGCATAGGCCAAGATTACAACTTGCATAACAACATATGTCATGGTTCCAAATTTAAAGGTGTGAACTTGATGAGAAATTAGCCACAAACTTGCATAAACATCATGTATAACATAGATCCAAATCTAAAGGTGTGAACTTGATGAAATAATGGCCACGAACTTGCATAGACAACATATGTCATAAACCTATATCTAAAGGGGTTAAACTTGCATAAACATCATATGACATAAACCTATATCCAAAGGGGTCAAACTTGCATGGGTAATAACATAACATGATTCATGTCCAACTCATAAATTCACATATGTGATTTATACATCGCAACAATGGTGTAAACTAATATCTAACATGTAAAGTATCATGTCATAGCCTAATCTTTCAATTAAATTCTCACATAAACTAGGTGCCATAATCATGTAAGGTCACATGTATTCTACCCAAACTTGTATATGGTTCATGTTTGAATCAACATCTAAACTTCCCTACATATGGATTATCATATGAATCAATACCACAAACTAGCATAAGAAACATGACGATTTGATTATATATATAATTACAACATGGATGATAGCAACATAACTTTGCATCACAACATAACATCATAGATATTTCAATCATAATCCTACAACGTCATTACAACATACAATCAATACTTCATATCTCATCCATACAAATCCGCGTTATAACTTAATCTAATTTAATTACTAATATTTTTGCTAAAATTATCGAACTCACAACTCAAAAGCAGTCTTGAGTTCTGAATTCTGATTTCTGGAGTTTAATTAGCGCTCCTTTGATGAAGAATCGCTGTTAGGGTTGAGTAGTTCTGATTTGGTTGTTGTTCTTCCTCTTAATTTTGGTGGTGGCTGCTCTAGGGTTCAAGACAACAGCATGACGGCCATAGTTTTAGTTTTAATTCTGATTTAGGGTTGTCTATGGGTCTTTTTATAGAGTTATGAATTAATTTAAGCCGTCGGATGTTCTTAGGGTTAATCAAAACCATTCAATTATGATAGGGTGATGAGTCAGCCCTAATGACTCAGCAAGGAGTCAGAATGGACTCAACAACACGGGTTAGCCTGAACCAGAAAGCTGCGCAGGCTCCAGCCTCGGCCTGGGCGCACTTGGCAGGTGCGCCAGTGTAAATATGTACTGGCGCACTTCCCAAGTGCGCCAGTGCATTTATATTATTTTTTCTACTTTTCCACCAAAATTCGTTCGTCCATAACTCTTTCATCCGGTACTCGTTCCCGCAAACTCGGACTCTATCTTCACTAGAATTCCGAGACGAACACAATGGCGCAACCCAATCCCCATAATTCTCACGTCTGAGATTTATTATTCTTTAATTTAGTTAATTCGATTATTCAAAAATCCGGGGTGTTACAAGAATGGTCGAAAATGCCGTCGTATGGCGTAAAACAGTCATTGGAAGTGTTGCAGGAAAATATGCACGAGATCAGATCGGATCGCCCTACCCGACCCCGACCCGATCGTGGAGCACTATCCGACCCCGAACCGCTGGTGACAAGGACACCACGAACCGATGAGGACTCGACCATGTGCAAGTGGAGGACCCCGATCCGAAGAGACTCACGACCCGAACCGAAGGACCTTCCATGAACCGATCCGACTTAGAGAAGATGGAGCAAGACCCGAACCCAATGGGTATTATCCGATCCGACCCAAAGGGCTTGTCACTAATCGAGATGCTGAGCACGAGCAGGGAGGGACCGAACCGAACTGACTTGGATGGGAAAATCCGACCCGACCCGATGTGAATGATCACAAACAAGACTATTTCGAGGAGCACGATCCAAGGTATAGTGAAGAGGAGCATGCCGAACCGATCCGGAGGTGATGACCAAAACCCGAGATGCAAAGCTAGTCCAAGTAGGAAGTTTGCACTCAGGATCCAGTTGGGAACCAACGGGTTGACTTCATGATTGGACTTTGCTGCGGGACGTGTGCTAAGGGGTTATCGACGTCCATAGCTTTGATTCACCACCAAGACGGATGTTAGGCTGCGAATCAGTGCAGTGGGTAATTATTACTCCATGGGGCAGAGTGATCGTAGAATGGCTATGAGCCAGTGCAGTGGAGTCGCTATGACTTCATGGGGCAGAGTGGACATAGCAAAGACTAGTGGCTATGGATCAGTGCAGTGGGGTTGCCATAACCCCATGGGGCAGAGTGATCATAGCAAGGAATAGGGTGACCAAAGTGGTTGCTTTACGCACTGAGTGAGAGATGTAAGGATGGTTGCTATGATTGATTGTTTGCCATCACCATGTCATGCACACCCCCAGCCCCGTATTCTTTACACCATATGTTAGTAGCACCTTAGAGCATTGTACAGTATGTAGTGCTAACTCTTTGGTTGCAGGTTCAGGTTCAGGTATGGTTTAGTATACCTGTTATTGTTCTGTTTTGCTGCTTATCGCTCATACCAGACTTTTGTCTGACCCAGAGTTTTTTGTCTCTTCTTATTACTCTGGATGCTCTTAAACGGGCAGTCTAGAGACAGGTTAGGTGGTATGCACGAGTAGCTGCACCGGAGACGAGCAGGAGGCTTCCACGTATGATATATATATATATATAGATATTCTCCCTATGTCGATGCTGGTCACTATTTTGGGCATTAGTAGTGCACCTTTTTCTTTACTTTAGCGACAGTATGTTGAAGTTGTAATAAGCTGTATTTTGAATTTCCGTTGTTATGATGATTATGGTTCAGTTTTCAGCTTATGCACTGTCTCCCGTGTTTTATGTCAAAGTATGTTATTATTATATTTTATTCCATGCGCTGTGAGACATTCTATAGGTTCTTTGTTAGTTCACTGTTAAGTTCTTCGTCTTCTTTCTTTTCTTTGACGACTGTCCCATGCTGGCTGGACATCAGTACAGTGCATTTCGGAGGAAATGTCGACTGGTGCGGGGTGGGCCGTCACATTTGGTATCAGAGCTCTAGGCTGCGTAGTTAACCTAGGGGAAGACACCAGGGAGAGATAGTATACGTATATGAGAGCGCATATTTGTGATATTTTGGTTTTCAAAAGTTATATATATATACTATTAGTATATCTATGGATGGAGTCACACTGCACTGGTACCACTGAAGAGATGTTCAATCGTTTTCTCCTTACATATTGAACGATGAGCCGATACACAAGGAATACTGGCAGAGGAGCTAATAATGGGAATACTCCTGATATGAGGACGATGTTCACTGACTTCATGAGAGAGATGCTTAGTGATGTTCATAGGGCAATTCTTAATGCTGCAAATGGTGGTGCAGCGGTGCAGGCGCCTAGGGCCGATTTCGCCAAGCTCTGTAAGGATTACACTAGCCTTGGTGGGAAGCCGTTCCACGGAATGGAGTCGGCTACAGAAGTTCAGGATTGTTTGGATAGCTGTGAGCATATCTTCTAAGACTTGGGTATCGAGGATGCGATGAAGAGAAGGCTAGCATCCCGTCAGCTGCAAGGACGGGCAATGAATTGGTGGAATGCTATTAAGGCAGCTACTCCGGAGGATCAAGTTACTTGGGATCAGTTCAAGACCCGCTTTAGCGATAAGTTCATACGAGCTTCTCAGAAATCAAAGTTGTTTAGGAAATTTCTAGAGCTTAAGCAGAATCGTAGGGCAGTCTTGGAGTATATTGGTGAGTTTGATACTTTATCGAAGTATGGATTATCCCTTATAGATACTGCCGAGAAGAAGAACGAGAAGTTCATAACAGGCTTAGATCAGTACTTGGGGGAAAGGCTTATTAACCACATCGATGAGACGTTTGAATCAATTGTGGGGAAAGCTTTGAGATCAGAGAGCCTATACCCTAAGTCGAAGACTGAGGTTGCATCTGCAGAGGAGCCAAAATCGCAAGCAAGCGGTGGAGGCAAGAATGGTTCTAAGAATAAGAGGAAGCAGAATCAGACTAAGGATGGACAGAAGAAGAAGAACAAGAAAGATATAGAGTGCTTCACCTGTGGTGAGAAGGGCCACTATGCCAAAGAGTGTCGGGCCAAGCCAGCGGATAGGAAGTACTTTAACTGCGGCCAAGTGGGACATCACAAGGATAAGTTCTGCAACCTTTGAAAGAGAAGTAGATAGTGAAAGCATATGCCATCAATGCTATTCCTTCTTCGTCGAATGCCCCAACTGCGGTGGAGAAAGGAAAGAATGTTGTTATTCAAGGTATGCTTTCTGTTTATGATGTTCCTGTTCGAGTATTGTTTGATACTGGAGCTTCCAGTTCCTTCATATCTAGTGACCTGGTAGATAGGTTGGGATTGGAGCACGAGATTGTCGATAGACCTTTAGTAGTGACGAACCCGATTGGTGGTTCGACTAGCCTTAGCACGATTTGCCGTAATGTGGTCTTATCGAGTCATGGATGCATGTTTGTTTGCAATTGCTTTTTTTTTGGGCTTTACTCGGTTTTGCATTATTTTGGAGTCGATTGGCTCTAAAGATACGGGGTGGTGGTAGACTGTGTAACACCCCACCTCCGCCAGGGTCACTCGCAAAGGAATGCACTAGCTTTGGAGGGGCATTATTGGTAAACATGCATAATGATATAGCAAGGCAGGACATGACATATATGTAAATAGACAGAGTAAGTAAATAAAACAGCGGAAGATTTTTAAACTATTTCAAAAACAATTCTGGTACATCAAAATGTCAATTTCCCAAATAAACAAGTCTAGTACATGAAATAACATCATCTGAAACTGAAAAAGAAAACATAATAGTAGCTATCCCCAAAGTGGAAAAACCATAGCGAGCTCAAGTCCAAAGCATACATGAGCTATCCAAGAAAGCAGCTAAGCTCCAGGCTAGGCTCCTGTATTCCCTCCCTGAGAACCTGGGGGGGGGGGAAACGGAAGAAAAGAGGCGAAAGAAAACAGGTCAGTCAAAAAGACTGAGTAAGCCCTGCTACGATCAGTCTATAAACTAATAAAGTTAACATCATGATGGAAACTGAGATGATCATAGATAACAACATACTGACATGATAAGTTAACTACAAGATAGATAGAGGTGTCATCGCATAAACATGGTTAAGTTTTTGCACCACGGTGTACTAGCAAACCAACATAACAGGTATTGATCCCTTGGCCCAAGCTTTGGCCCAATAACATGAAGTGACCTTAGTATAAGGTCCAGCCCCACGGTCTAGTCGATCGGCTCCCTATAAACCTAACACGTCAAGTGTTGGTGTCCATATGGCCCACGTATGGTTGTAGTTAGACTGTGCTGGGTCCCCCTTTGGGTGTATCAAGCCCTCGGATGTCAACCCCAGACACTTAAGCAATAATGCACAGCCCTAACCTACTGGTACCCGTGCCTCGAGTTTGTCCAACATCGGACTACGTGCACGTCCGTAGCCCACCGGACCCGCACCGCTGTACCACTCGGCCATCGCCCTTTGGTCGCTTACATCCGTCCAGTAATCGTGCCCCGCCCTAGCCTAGTCTCTAGGGTTGTGATGATACCAAACTGGGATTACTGCCGGAACAGACCCGCCGCTAGGGTTTCCTAAGAGGGTTAAATGTGATCTAACCCTTCACTAATCATGGATTAAATTAGTTAAGTGTAATCAACGGTTCACCACTTAACCCCATCCAATCCCTTGTATCCCCAAATTGATTAAATTGGTTAAGTGTAACTTAACCCCATTTTCATCCCTTGAATCCCCAAATTGGTTAAGTATTAGTGGACCCTGACTTAACCCTAATCATGAGGCATTAATTAACTTAATGCACCTTAACCTCTCACATTAGACCTTGTTGTGGTTACTAGTTAGGCCGGGCGGGTCCGGGTAGCTTTACACCACAACTTGGTCTAACCTCGGGTCTTGGCACCCCATGACCAACTTCTCACATTGGGTCCTATTGTTTGTAGCCACTAGTTAAGCCGGTCGGTTCCGGGTAGAATTACGCTACAAACTCAACCCAACCTCGAGTTGGCCATACTTATGTTTTCTAAGTGTCATGTCCACTTTATTTCAAAACATAATTACAAGTCAACAATTACTTGGGTAGACCTAACTTAATAGGTAAATTCCCAAGGGGTAGACCTAACTTAATAGGTAAATTCCCAATCTTATATTTTCATGTATTTTAAGTTTACCCAAACCCCCAACGTCATTCTATCGCTTACATATTCGTAATAACGCATAAAGGATAGGAAGAGGGAACTTGGCACAACATACATGACAAACTTGCACAACAATCATGCACAACATGTTAGGCTTGCACAACTTAGCATAGTGAACTTGCATTTTACCATAATCATGCATAACTTGTCAAACATACACAACTTGTCATTTTAAATTTGCATAAACATGCACAACTTGTCAAACATGCACAACTTGTCATTTTAAACTTGCATAAACATGCACCACTTGTTAAACATGCACAACTTGTCATTTTAAACTTGCATAAACATGCACACTTGTCAAAACATGCACAACTTGTCAAAACATGCACAACTTGTCATTTTAAACTTGCATAAACATGCACACTTGTCAAAACATGCACAACTTGTCAAAACATGCACAACTTGTCATTTTAAACTTGCATAAACATGCACACTTGTCAAACCATGCATAACTTGTCATTTTAAACTTGCATAAACATGCATAACTTAATAAACATACAAATCATGGCTTAGCAAACTTGCATAAACATGCATAACTTAATAAACATACAAATCATGGCTTAGCAAACTTGCATAAACATGCATAACTTAATAAACATACAAATCATGGCTTAGTACCCTTGCATAACATGCAAAACTCAATAAACATACATAAACCCCAACTTTCATCACCCATTAACTTTAGAGTTTCTAAAATGAAGGTAAGAGGGCTTACAATGTTTATGCGGACTCAAATGAGTATAACAAATGCAAGAAACTCCTTATGCAACTAATTAAAGCCCCCAAATGCAAGCAAACTTGATCAAGACTCCTCCTTTATGATGCCAATAGAAGAACAAGCCTTTAATGCAAGCTAAGGAGGATCATACAAGCCTAAATATGCTTGTATGCATGGAAAATCACTTAGGAATTAATTTAGGGATTGTATGAAGAGGGTGGAGGCCATGAGAGTTTTGATTTTGGCATAGTTTAGTTACTAGATTGAATAATGAGTGATTTAGGGTAGGTTAGGGTCTTATTTATAGATTAGGCTAGTGATTTGGACCATAGGATTAACCCTAGATTCACTTAGGTCCATCAGATCCCGGAACTCTCTAGAAACAGACCACAAGACCCAACCTCAATCAGAAATGGTGCACCAGGCTAATCAGCCGGGCACCCCCTGTCGACAGGGCAGTCGACATGCCTAGACCCCTGTCGACAGGCCTGTCGACATGGGGTCCTGGGCGGGAATTTTTCCCGCCTGCCCAGTTTGCCCTAGCCCATGTTTTTAATTTCAAATTTAAATCTGTTTTTACTTAGAAATTTTCTGCAAACTTCAATGGGCCTTAATTGGGTCATACGGACTCCGATTTCCGAAAACTCGGACTCTATTTCGCGTATTTTTCCGAGACGAACGCAATGGCAAAGCCCGTTTCCCTTGATTCACATTTTATAATTTAATTCTGCCTCAATTTTCATTATTACAGGTTATTGAAAATACGGGTTGTTACATTCTCCCCTCCTTAAAGGATTTCGTCCCCGAAATCTTCAAGTTAGGAAGAACGTATCCTACCATCCAATCATCCATCTACTCAAAGCATCATCCACGAGCAATCATTGTCCTTACAAGATTCTAAATGCTGGATGAACATATGCAAAAGTGTGTGTATATGTACTTACCTAATGCAAAAATCAGGCGGTTACTGATACAGTAAACCTCCTTAATGCATATGTATGTAAATCAGGCGGTTACTGATACAGTAAACCTCCTTAATGCATATGTATGTCAGTGAAATGAATCCATATGTATGCAAATTCCTAACATAATGTATAATATCTTCATGCGTGCTCAATCATACATCCATATGCAACATCCATGTGATAGCATACGAATTTCATCCAAGAATAAGCATAAACACTCATGCACATGCAATATGAGGAGTGTGTGAGCCGATCTAGTGCCTAATCGTGTATAATGCATCCACGAGCAACCACTTGCAAACACTTGCAACCACTTGCAACCATCAAGCATAACATGTTTCAAACACATGTTTCAACCAAAAGGGTTTCTACCTAAGGTTCTTATGACAAGATAGACACGATAAACTAGATAAACTAGATAAACTCCTTTTTGGATTACAAGAAATCCATTCAAACTTTGACATATAGTACTAACCGATGAGTCTTAACCCCCTTATGGAGCTTACAACAGAAATAAGATCGAGAATGGGACCGAGAGGATATATGCAAAAGACAACTTGCAAGCAAGCTCCACAGGAAAACGAGGGTCAAGGATGCACTCTTAAAAAGAGATATGATGCGCGTATCTAGTCTTCACTCTTCTTAGTCACGTTTCCTTGAGCTTAACCCCACTGTGCTTTGACTATCTTCCACTTCATGATTCCTTGGCTTCCTAACTCCTATTTCCCAAATTCGAGTTGGAACTCATTTCATTATTGCCTCTCGTCTTTCTTTCCCACTTATTCTTCTTTCTGTATACTTGGCTTAAACATAATTATAACCTCATGATTCGTGCAAGCTCTCCAAAATTCACCAGTGAATCCTGGATCTCGTCTTCTTACCATAAGGTATTCCATGCAGCAGGACTTTTCTTGGAAATACCACTCCACGTTGCCAATTGCCCTTATAAACGTGATTTCCTATAACTCAGGCTTAATCGACATGAACCATCCGCCTATAGGCCGTACCTAGATTCAGTTGCCTACCCATGGCTTTCTGTAGGCTATTTCAAAACTGGCCAACTTCTTGAGGGTAAACCGTTGCTGACCATGATGCAGTCCTCTCGCTCTTCACCGGACTGAAATGAGCACTCTTCGTGAGTCTACCTATTATGACCCTCATACCCGTATTCCCTTTCTTTGATCTAGGTAGTCTATCCACATAATCTATCGAGATGTTTTCACACTTCCCTTGCGAAACTTCTAATGGAGGTAATGGCCCACTGGGCTTCTATGACTTGGCCTCAACCTGGTGGCACAACATGTATTCCGAAACCAACTCGGCCACCTCCTCGAGTGATGCGCATCTTCAAGAACCTTCTTTACCAAGTCTTTCACTCGAGGAACACATAATCTCTTATCGCGCCTTAGTCATCCTTTATAATGTATCTAGCGAGGTGACCTAACATCTCGCCTCGAGTCGACTGGTCCATGTTCTTGACCAACTGCGGGTCTTCTTCCTGTGAAACTCCCTTCTTGATCCAGAAGAGTAAGTCTAAGCCCCGGGAATGCTAACTAACTAGCCAAACGGAGAAAGCTTCTTACTTCAATTGCCCTTCTCAGAGCTTTCCGGTCTCAAACCGCAGCCACTTTAGCGGAATCCACCGCTAAGCCTTACTTAAGAACTATGTGCCCAAGAAATCCAACTTCTTTCCTCCAAAGTGACATTTGGAGAACTTGACCTTCAACTGGTGGCTCTAAGCGTATCCATCTCCTTCTTGAGATGTCTAACATGCTCTTCCTCGTTCTTTTGAGGAGATCAAATATCGTCTACGACGACCCTGACAAACTTGTTCAAGGACTCCCTAGACACCCTACCCATCAAAATCACGTAATATGCGGGTGCCTTAGTCAAACCAAATAGCATGACTAGCCATTCTAAAAATCCATCCAGAGTCCTAAACGCAGTCTTGTCAATTCCATCCTCAGCCATCCTAAGCTGATGGAATCCGGTAGCTAGATCAAAAGAAAGCGGATGCTCCTACAAGCTGATCAGACAAATCATTGATCCTTGGTAACGGTTACCTATTCTTCTTACGAAGATCAACACATAAGCGAAGCAAACCGTCCACATTAGTAACGAATGCTACTGGAGCACCCTACTCGAAAATGCTTCTTCTTAGGAAGTTCTTCTCAAGCAACTCCTTGACTTGCTTTCTTAACTCTCATTTCGTGAGGTCATGTGCCTAATCGGCCACGAAACTGGCTTGGCATTACCAACCAGATAATACGGAAATCTATCCCCGGATATCAGGATATTCTCGGACCACCCTCACAGATTGCAAACTATCGATAGACGAGTTGAGGGATTCAAGATAACATAACATGACGGGACCCATAGGGTTACTAGAAATTTCTAGGGTATCACCGAGGCGGATCATGAGCCTCACAACCCTATATACAAAAAACCAAGAATGGCTTCAAAACAGGACAACCATTCCATGCCCAAAACCAACCCATATCCCCTGAAACTGAGAATATAAACATCCCACGAGAATTCTATACTTAAGATAGAAATTTTCAAATCCACTCAGACCATAGACAAACGGGCAGAACCCCCAATTGGATTTGAAACACATACGGGATCATCAACTACACTAGTACTTAGGTGCAAAACTTTCAACTGGATCAGATGAAATAAAACTATGCGATGTGCCAGAATCAAACAAAGTTCGAACAGGGAAAATCAGAAAATGTAAACAAGATTTTCAACAGAAACACTACCTCTATCATGAGCTGGAAGGACGGGGTTGAGGGGATGAATTCGCCCTCCAGATAGTCCTGCACACTGAGTCTGACCTTGCCCTTGTTTCCTCGGGCAATCCTTGCTGAAATGTCCAAACTCACCACAATCAAAGCATTCGCCCCGCTTTCTCTTCTCCTTCTTCCTGCATTCCCTGGCTATATGTCCAACTTCACCACAGAAGTTACATTTCATATTCTTGCCCCGTTTCCCGGAATTTACCCTTTTGCCTTGAGACTCATTTGCCTTGACCTCTTTCTTATCATTGCTACCTTCTTCTTGAAGTAGGGCCAAATTCACTAAACTCTCGAAAGTCGCCCCCAAGGGTATATGAGACAGGGCCAAATCATGTAATGGCTCGTTTAATCCTAGAGCAAAGTGTAGGGCCTTCTTCTGAGCTGTATTAACCAAATCTAAATCGTCCTGAGCCAGTTGATTAAACTTATCTATGTATTCCCTAATAGTCATGTCCCCTTGCTTCAGTGATAAGAATCTCAGTCCAAACCTTCCTCTAAAGTCATCCCAAGTCTCAATTGGCCTAGTAGCGGTGGTGACTACCCACCAACGTGCAGCTTCTTCCTTTAGCAACCATACTGCCAATAAAACCTTCCTGCGGTCACCTATATCAAAGGTGGCTAAAAGATCTTCGGTCTCTTTCAACCAATTCCCTGCTTCTACAAAAGTCTCTGTTCCATTAAAATTCTTGCCACCCATCCTCTTAAAGTTCTTGCAAGTTTCCGCGAAATCCGCTTGTGGAGGCTGAGGGGGAAGAGGAACATCAGCTACGGGAGGAGGAGGAGGAACAGCGGCCTCGACTGGGGGGGACAACATTAGGGACACCCGGGACCGGTGCCGTGACTTCCAAGTACCGACGAAACCAATCGGGTACCGTTACTCCTCCGGGCAAGATGAGATTATCAGACATGCTGGAAACGAAAAGAAAAGAGTTCAAACGAGGAGTCAAAGGATAGTGCTAATGGCTTTTGGGGAATAGCCTTTAAAACAACTAGACTTTTCTTTGGAAAATACTTTATACTTGGTTTTTGAAAATAGTTTTTCAAAAGTTTTAAAAACCTTTTTATCCCTTCTCGTAAACCATATGCTCTGATACCAAATGTAACACCCCACCTCCGCCAGGGTCACTCGCAAAGGAATGCGCTAGCTTTGGAGGGGCATTATTGGTAAACATGCATAATGATATAGCAAGGCAGGACATGACATATATGTAAATAGACAGAGTAAGTAAATAAAACAGCGGAAGATTTTTAAACTATTTCAAAAACAAGTCTGGTACATCAAAATGTCAATTTCCCAAATAAACAAGTCTAGTACATGAAATAACATCATCTGAAACTGAAAAAGAAAACATAATAGTAGCTATCCCCAAAGTGGAAAAACCATAGCGAGCTCAAGTCCAAAGCATACATGAGCTATCCAAGAAAGCAGCTAAGCTCCAGGCTAGGCTCCTGTATTCCCTCCCTGAGAACCTGGGGGGGGGAAACGGAAGAAAAGAGGCGAAAGAAAACAGGTCAGTCAAAAAGACTGAGTAAGCCCTGCTACGATCAGTCTATAAACTAATAAAGTTAACATCATGATGGAAACTGAGATGATCATAGATAACAACATACTGACATGATAAGTTAACTAAAAGATAGATAGAGGTGTCATCGCATAAACATGGTTAAGTTTTTGCACCACGGTGTACTAGCAAACCAACATAACAGGTATTGATCCCTTGGCCCAAGCTTTGGCCCAATAACATGAAGTGACCTTAGTATAAGGTCCAGCCCCACGGTCTAGTCGATCGGCTCCCTATAAACCTAACACGTCAAGTGTTGGTGTCCATATGGCCCACGTATGGTTGTAGTTAGACTGTGCTGGGTCCCCCTTTGGGTGTATCAAGCCCTCGGATGTCAACCCCAGACACTTAAGCAATAATGCACAGCCCTAACCTACTGGTACCCGTGCCTCGAGTTTGTCCAACATCGGACTACGTGCACGTCCGTAGCCCGCCGGACCCGCACCGCTGTACCACTCGGCCATCGCCCTTTGGTCGCTTACATCCGTCCAGTAATCGTGCCCCGCCCTAGCCTAGTCTCTAGGGTTGTGATGATACCAAACTGGGATTACTGCCGGAACAGACCCGCCGCTAGGGTTTCCTAAGAGGGTTAAATGTGATCTAACCCTTCACTAATCATGGATTAAATTAGTTAAGTGTAATCAATGGTTCACCACTTAACCCCATCCAATCCCTTGTATCCCCAAATTGATTAAATTGGTTAAGTGTAACTTAACCCCATTTTCATCCCTTGAATCCCCAAATTGGTTAAGTATTAGTGGACCCTGACTTAACCCTAATCATGAGGCATTAATTAACTTAATGCACCTTAACCTCTCACATTAGACCTTGTTGTGGTTACTAGTTAGGCCGGGCGGGTCCGGGTAGCTTTACACCACAACTTGGTCTAACCTCGGGTCTTGGCACCCCATGACCAACTTCTCACATTGGGTCCTATTGTTTGTAGCCACTAGTTAAGCCGGTCGGTTCCGGGTAGAATTACGCTACAAACTCAACCCAACCTCGAGTTGGCCATACTTATGTTTTCTAAGTGTCATGTCCACTTTATTTCAAAACATAATTACAAGTCAACAATTACTTGGGTAGACCTAACTTAATAGGTAAATTCCCAAGGGGTAGACCTAACTTAATAGGTAAATTCCCAATCTTATATTTTCATGTATTTTAAGTTTACCCAAACCCCCAACGTCATTCTATCGCTTACATATTCGTAATAACGCATAAAGGATAGGAAGAGGGAACTTGGCACAACATACATGACAAACTTGCACAACAATCATGCACAACATGTTAGGCTTGCACAACTTAGCATAGTGAACTTGCATTTTACCATAATCATGCATAACTTGTCAAACATACACAACTTGTCATTTTAAATTTGCATAAACATGCACAACTTGTCAAACATGCACAACTTGTCATTTTAAACTTGCATAAACATGCACCACTTGTTAAACATGCACAACTTGTCATTTTAAACTTGCATAAACATGCACACTTGTCAAAACATGCACAACTTGTCAAAACATGCACAACTTGTCATTTTAAACTTGCATAAACATGCACACTTGTCAAAACATGCACAACTTGTCAAAACATGCACAACTTGTCATTTTAAACTTGCATAAACATGCACACTTGTCAAACCATGCATAACTTGTCATTTTAAACTTGCATAAACATGCATAACTTAATAAACATACAAATCATGGCTTAGCAAACTTGCATAAACATGCATAACTTAATAAACATACAAATCATGGCTTAGCAAACTTGCATAAACATGCATAACTTAATAAACATACAAATCATGGCTTAGTACCCTTTCATAACATGCACAACTCAATAAACATACATAAACCCCAACTTTCATCACCCATTAACTTTAGAGTTTCTAAAATGAAGGTAAGAGGGCTTACAATGTTTATGCGGACTCAAATGAGTATAACAAATGCAAGAAACTCCTTATGCAACTAATTAAAGCCCCCAAATGCAAGCAAACTTGATCAAGACTCCTCCTTTATGATGCCAATAGAAGAACAAGCCTTTAATGCAAGCTAAGGAGGATCATACAAGCCTAAATATGCTTGTATGCATGGAAAATCACTTAAGAATTAATTTAGGGATTGTATGAAGAGGGTGGAGGCCATGAGAGTTTTGATTTTGGCATAGTTTAGTTACTAGATTGAATAATGAGTGATTTAGGGTAGGTTAGGGTCTTATTTATAGATTAGGCTAGTGATTTGGACCATAGGATTAACCCTAGATTCACTTAGGTCCATCAGATCCCGGAACTCTCTAGAAACAGACCACAAGACCCAACCTCAATCAGAAATGGTGCACCAGGCTAATCAGCCGGGCACCCCCCTGTCGACAGGGCTGTCGACAGGGCAGTCGACATGCCTAGACCCCTGTCGACAGGCCTGTCGACATGGGGTCCTGGGCGGGAATTTTTCCCGCCTGCCCAGTTTGCCCTAGCCCATGTTTTTAATTTCAAATTTAAATCTGTTTTTACTTAGAAATTTTCTGCAAACTTCAATGGGCCTTAATTGGGTCATACGGACTCCGATTTCCGAAAACTCGGACTCTATTTCGCGTATTTTTCCGAGACGAACGCAATGGCAAAGCCCGTTTCCCTTGATTCACATTTTATAATTTAATTCTGCCTCAATTTTCATTATTACAGGTTATTGAAAATACGGGTTGTTACAGACTGTGAGGGCTTTTTGGTGACAGCTAGAGCGGATGATGGGCGGAGGGTAGTGTTTGGTGGTCTACCTAGTGATAGGGTAATGTCTAGTTTTCTAAATTCCCTCGACATCTCGCATGATAAGTTGTCAGATGTGCCCGTGGCTGGCCAGTATCCGTACATCTTCGAGGAAGTGAACGGACTTCGACCACATCGAGAGATTGAGTTTCCTATTGATTTAGTGAAAGACGCCAGACCTATAGTGGTGCCACTTCGTCGTATGGCACCAAGGGAGCAGCGAGAGCTCGGGGTGTAAGCGAGCGATCTTTTGAAGAAGGGATTTATCAGAAGAAGTGTTTCTAAGTGGGAAGCACCAGTTGTGTTTGCTACCAAGGCTGATTGTTCCCTTCGATTGTGTGTGGACTACGGCGAGTTGAATAAGGTGACGAGGAAGAATAAGTATCCTCTACCGCGGATAGATGATTTATTTGATCAGTAGAGTGGCGCGAGAGTGTTCTCCCAATTAGATCTCGCAACAGGTTTTCATCAGCTTAGAGTCAAAGCTGAGAGTATAGCTAAAACAGCATTTCGAACGCCGTCTGGATTCTATGAGTGGTTGGTCATGCCATTCGGGTTGACCAATGCCCCAGCATATTTTGCGGATCTTATGAATAGGGTATTCAGAGATCAGTTGAATAAGTTTGTTCTTGTGTTCGTGGACGATATACTTGTTTACTCGAGGACGGAGGAAGAACACAAGGAACATTTAAGGATAGTGATGGAGGTGTTGAGAAAACACCAATTAAAAGCGAAGTTTTCTAAGTGTCACTTCTGGAGGAGGAAGTGAGATTCTTGGGCCATGTTGTTTCGGGGAATGGTATTGTCGTGGACCCTGTGAAGGTGGCTACGGTACAAGATTGGTCTACGCCCAAGAATGCAACAGACATAAGAAGTTTCTTGGGGTTAGCCAGATATTATCGTAAGTTTATCCAGGACTTCTCCAAGATAGCAGCACCGTTGACTTAGTTGACCAAGAAGAATCAAGCTTTCGTTTGAGATGAAAGGTATGAACATGCATTTAAGAGTCTAAAGGAAAAGTTGATGCATGCGCCAGTGTTAGTCATTCCTAAAGGGAATGAAGAGATGACGGTATATACGGATGCATGTGGTACCGGAGTAGGTGTTGTGTTGATGCATAGAGGTAGGGTTGTAGCTTATGCAAGTCGGCAACTGAAACCGCATGAGAAAAGATTCACTACCCACGATTTGGAATTAGCAGCAATCGCGTTCGCGTTGAAGATGTGGAGACTTTATCTTTTGGGAGAAAGATTCGAGTTGTTTACTGATCATAAGTCACTAAAGTATCTCTTCTCTCAGAAGGATCTAAATCTCCGACAGCAAATATGGTTAGAGTTCTTGGCTTCCTATGATTTCAATATCGCATATACACCAGGAAAGGGAAATGCGGTAGCTGATGCATTGAGAAGAAGACATGCCAGTTTAGGGGCTATGTTTCTTGAATGGAATCAACTGGAGTATATTGTTGGGTATGATTTCAGACCAAAGTGCGAATTGGATCCAGAAATGTTAGCAAGTTTGACGATCAGACCCACTTTGATTGAGCGGATTGGTTCTAGTCAGAGGGACGATCCTAACTTATTGAAAATCATCTCCAAGATGGAGATGGGCATCGATGAGGAGAAACAAGTATGGGCTTGATCGAGATGGATGGCTTAGAAAGGATGGAAGACTAGTTGTACCCAATGGCAATGGATTGAGAGATGAAGTGCTTAGAGAATGTCATCACTCAAAACTGACTATACACCCTGGTGGTAATAAAATGTATCGAGACATGAAGCAGACCTGCTACTGGGAAGGAATGAAAAGAGATGTTGGGAAGTTTATATCCAAATGCATGAACTGCCAGCTAGTTAAAGTTGAGCAAAAGAAGCCTAGTGGTTTGTTACAACCATTGGAAATTCCAGAATGGAAATGAGAGCAAGTATCAATGGATTTCATCGACGGTTTACCAAGGATTAGATCAGGCCATGATAGCATTTGGGTAATCGTGGATCGATTGACCAAGAGCGCAAGGTTTATACCAGTCAAGTCAAGAAGAACGGCAACTAAGTTAGCTGAACTATATATGAAGTGGGTAGTGAGATTTCATGGAGTACCAAAGGGCATTGTGAGCGACCGAGATCCATTATTTACTAGTGGGTTTTGGAAGAGCGTACAAGAGGCGTTAGGATCAGAATTACATCTCAGTACCGTGTATCATCCTCAAACCGACGGACAGACAGAGAGGGTGAATCGAGTATTAGAAGACCTCCTAAGAGCTTGTGTTTTGGATTTTGGTGGATCATTGGATGATCATTTGCATCTAGTAGAGTCAGTATATAATAATAGTTATAAATCCAGTATTGGTATGGCTCCATTTGAAGCTTCACGGAAGACCGTGCAGCTCATCGTCATGTTGGTTAGAAACTGGTGAGAAATTTATTCTTGGGTCAGACATGATAAGAGAAACTTCAGACAAAATCAAGATTGTTCAACAGCGAATGAAGGCCGCTCAAGATAGGCAGAAGAGTTATGCTGATAAAAGACGAAGAGACTTGCAATTCTCCGTTGCTGACCTAGTGTTTGTCAAGATCTCTCCATTAAAGAGAGTGATTCTATTTGGTAGGAGAGGCAAGTTAACACCGAGATTTGTTGGTCCATTCCCAGTTCTCGAGCAAGTTGGGAATTTGGCATATAAAGTTGAATTACCAGACAAGATGGCAGGAATCCACAATGTATTTCATGTTTCCTAGTTAAGGAAGTTTGTGCACGACCATAGTGTGACTATTACACCGGATCAGTTGGACGATATCGAGATTGAACCCGAGGCGGTTGGGAACCGCAGGCCTATGTGGATTGTTGGGAATGATATGAAACAGCTTCGAAGGAAGGCGGTGAAATTAGTCAAAGTTCAGTGGGGTCGTGATGAGGAAGACTGTACTTGGGAAACAAAGGAGAACATAAGGAGGAAGTATCCAGAACTCTTTGCCTGGTAAGGTTTTTATATCGGTATAGTACTCCCTTATTAGTAAACCGCATGCTAGGATAGGCTTGTTGTGTTGTTTTATATGCTTTATTGTTTTGTTAATGATTGGTAGGCATGAGGGATCCTTTGTATGTTTTGGGTTAAGAAATTTCGGGGACGAAATTTCTTAAGGGGGGAGGGGGGGAGAATGTAACGACCCGCATTTTACGCATCGAAGGATCGTAGAATATCTATTTCTTTCTCATACGAAATCGTATAGCCATGTAACTTTAGGGAATGACTACTGGGGTCATTTCCCATGTTCATGATTTTTGTCGGTTTTTAAAGGACCATTTTGCCCCTAGCTGATTTTGTTTCGGCCATAACTTTTGATTGGAAAGGAGTTTTGACCTGAAACCACTTCCATTAGATCTGGATGATGGTTTACCTTTCCGTAGAGTGGTCATATGTGAAAAACGGGCTTACCGTTTGGGAGATATGGCTGAAATAAGGTTTGGAAGTTGAAAAAACTACTTAATCGGGCCAAATGAGGTGATTAGTGAATGGGCCCATAACCATTTTAGGATTAGGGTTATGGGGAGGCTGAAATGAGCTAGGTTTTCATTTCATTTCAGTTTTCTAGCTACCATTTGCCTCTTAGAAACACTAACAATGGCCTCCACCTTCTAAAATCATCCAAAATCTCTCTATAATCAAGGAATAAGCTTAGCAATGCCAAATCAAGGAAGATCTTCACCAAATCAGTATTAGAGCCACTGTTAGACATTAATATTCGCCCAAATCAGCAAAGTTTCAGTTCTGAAGAGTTTATTTATGGTTAAGGTGAGTGATTTGCATAGTTCCTCACTAATTATGGTTAATTAAGGGTAATTAGTATTAATTAGCGAATTTATACATTATTAAATTCTAGAAAAATATTTATAAATTTCGAAGTATTGTTTTAGGCCCCTATTAGAAAATTTGGTTAAGTTTTACTAATCCTATCATTAGTTTTGCTTAAATATGCTTAAGAGAAAATATGGGTTTTTGGCTATGTTTGATTCGTTTTAACCTATCAAATTATTGTTTTCGTGTTTGTGGTTGATTATACATGTTGCTATGACTGTATGGTATGCTTTGTGATTGATTAGAAGAGTTAGAATGGTCAAAAATGCCGTCGTATGGCGTAAAACAGTCGCTGGAAGTGTTGTAGGAAAATATGTAGGAGATCGGATCGCCCTACCCGACCCGATCGTGTAGCACTATCTGACCCCGAACCGCTCGTGACAAAGACACCACGAACCGATGAGGACTCGACCATGTGCAAGTGGAGGACCCCGATCCGAAGAGACTCACGACCCGAACCAAAGGACCTTCCACGAACCGATCCGACTTAAAGAAGATGGAGCACGACCCGAATCCAATGGGTATTCTCCGATCCGACCCGAAGGGCTTGTCACGAATCGAGATGCTGAGCACGACAGGGAGGGACCAAACCGAACCGACTTGGATGGGAAAATCCGATCCGACCTGATGTGAATGATCACAGACAATACTACTTCGAGGAGCACGATCCGAGGTATAGTGAAGAGGAGCATGCCGAACCGATCTGGAGGAGATGACCAAAACCCGAGATGCAAAGGTAGTCTAAGTAAGAAGTTTGCACTCAGGATCCAGTTGGGAACCAATGGGTTGACTTCATGATTGGACTTTGCTGCGGGACGTGTGCTAAGGGGTTATCGACGTCCATAGCTTTGATTCACCACCAAGACGGATGTTAGGCTGCGGATCAGTGCATTGGGGTAATTATTACTCCATGGGGCTGAGTGATCATAGCATGGCTATGAGCCAGTGCAGTGGAGTCACCATGACTTCATGGGGCAGAGTGGACATAACAAGGACTAGTGGCTAAGGATCAATGCAGTGCGGTTGCCATGACCCCATGGGGCAGAGTGATCATAGCAAGGAATAGGGTGACCAAAGTGGTGGATATTGTATGCTTTACGCACTGAGTGAGAGATGTGAGGATTATTGCTATGATTGATTTTTTGCCATCACTATGTCATGCCTACCCCCACCCCCGTATTCTTTACACCATATGTTAGTAGCACCTTTGAGTATTGTACAATATGTAGTGCTAACTCTTTAGTTGCAGGTTCAGGTTCAGGTATGGTTTAGTATACCTGTTATTGTTTTGTTTTGCTGCTTATCGCTCATACCAGACTTTTGTCTGACCCAGAGTTTTATGTCTCTTCTTATTACTTTGGGTGCTCTTAAATAGGCAGACTAGAGACATGTTAGGTGGTATGCACGAGTAGCGGCACCGGAGACGAGCAGGAGGCTTCCACGTATGATATATATATATATTCTCCCTGTGTCGATGTTGGTCACTACTTTGGGCATTAGTAGTGCACCTTTTTCTTTGCTTTAGAGATAGTATGTTGAAGTTGTAATAAGCTGTATTTTGAATTTCCGCTGCTATGATGATTATGGTTTAGTTTTCAGCTTATGCACTATCTCGCCTGTTTTATGTCAAAGTATGTTATTATTATATTTTATTCTATGCGCTGTGAGACATTCTACAGGTTCTTTGTTAGTTCACTGTTAAGTTCTTCATCTTCTTTCTTTTCTTTGACGACCGTCCCGTGCTGGCTGGACATCGGTACAGTGCATTTCGGAGGAAATGTCGGATGGTGCGGGGTGGACCGTCACAGGAGTAGCTTCGTTGTTAGCAACATTGTCGGTTTCTCCAACGGTTTTACTTGCAGTCTTCTTAGGCTTAGCCATTATGTCGTTCAAGGCTTTGAATTTTGGAGAGAATTCGTCACTTGGCCCGGATCATTGATTTAGAAAATCTATAGTAGAAGCGGGCTTAGAACTTCAATGCAAGGCTCTTAAGCTTGAGAGGTGTGTGAACGTGGCCCCACGGTGGGCGCCTAATGTTAAAATCGAGATTGGATCTCAATACCAAAGGTGATTTAAGAACACTTCACCAATCGGTTAGAATTAGATAATGGATCCATGAAAAATAAAAGCAAGTAAAAAACACAAGAATCTTATAGTGGTTCGATCTAGAATAGATCTACGCGCACTTTTTGAAGCGGTTTCATTATCATATGTGATATTTAAAACTACATTTCTCTCCCATTTTTGCTCATTTTCTCTTTTTATAGTTACTTTCCTCACTTCACTCTCTTTTAGCTTTAGATCTCACTTGAACTCATGGAGCAATGAAGCAGACCTAGCGAATTGTGATAGTTATCTCATAGATCTTCAATCACTTAAGTGTTTGGATGATCTTCCTTGATTCCATAATGAAATTTGTGTTAGATCCGAGCTTTAGAGAAGATTAATGACGGTTGGAGAGATTCCATAATGAAATTTGTGTTGGATCCGAGCTTTAGAGAAGATTAATGGCGGTTGGAGATCACTAGAATTGATTTAGAGCAATTTCGAATGGAGATCGGAGAAGATCTAATTGACTTGGCGTCGGAAGGAGACGGAGTGAGCTTGAGCGGATCTCTAATGGAGATCAGAGATGATTTGATCTTCGTGTTATTGGAGGAAGATGGAGCAAACTAGAGAAGCAATTAAGGGAGCTTGGAGTGCTTAAAAGAGGCGGAAAGACAAAAATGACAGCCCTTCGGGATGGCAAAAAACGGTCCCTTGAATGATGGTGAAATGGGGTATTTATAGGAGAAGTTTAGAGGTAGTGGCAATGCTGTAATTATGGTGTACATGGTAGGGGTCGAGCGTAGAAGTATTTATGGAACTGCCACTGGAAAGCTAGAGCCAGCTGTACGAAAAAGCAGCGCACGACCGACCCCCAAATTCAGCATGCGCAACTCCCCATAATTGCAGCTACTCGACCACTTTATACATACACGAGCGAGCGACTTCGTGTACCAATACATGTGAGTGACCCTCTTTATTACACGTGCTTTGCTACTACGTATCTATGCAGTTTTGTCATATTCAAAGAATGGGAACAACAATTACGTCTTTGCCATCCATTTATAGTATTCAACTGAGCCACTTTTAAACTGTATTGCCTCAAAGCAAAGTAGTGCTCGATCTCTCAACTATAAAGCTTCTCATTCCCTCATGAAGTGACGGTGACCGACCTGCTAGCTGACTCCTACTCGACCGTGGCCCGATGGCGCTCGACTCAAGGGAACTCGAGCTGGTATGCTCGATCATGATAAATGTTGCACTGCTCGACCACCACCGAAGGAGCTGCTGTCATGCGCTACCCTCAACTGGAGCACTGCTCGACCTGTAGCTGATGGTGTCGCTCGTGCAGTCTTTTACATGGTTCTTCGCTCGACCCGCTATGCTAAGGTGGTGAACGACTAGTATAAGGCTCACAAGGTGTTCGACCAGTCCAAGCCGATGTTTCCTGACCAGTCGTGGATGAATGCTCGACCCGTCGTGGGTGAACTCAGCTATTTTTCCTGTTTTGAGCTTAGTCTGGTTGAGTGCAATTATACAGCTTGATAGAATGTCTGAATAGGTTTTTTGTTAGTTAATACTTGCCCCTCCGTGCTTGTATTTTATATAAAAGACGGGCTCCGAAATTCGATGGGTCCTTGTATTGACTTGTATCCTTTAATTAGATTCGGCAATGGCTCGAGTCTGGATTGTTCATGTCTTAATGTAGCCAGATATTTGAATGCTTTGAATACATTCAATCGTAGCCTTTTGTTCGCTATGGCGAATCACGCTTTAACCCTTTGACTTGTTGGTTCCAAATGATCCAAGCATAGAGTTTGTTAGTTGAATTTATATCCTTCATGCCAGCTGTTCTGTGATTAAAACAAGCACATGCAAGATTTTGAACTTATATTTTGTTATTGATCGTCCACATCAATGACAAATTAGTTGATCATTTAAAAATTAATTATAATGAGTTTCGTGACTGGGATTAAATAACGTATTTATGCAGAGCTGTTCTGTTTAACTTTTTATAATTCGTTTAACATTGTCCGCATAAATACGATACTTTAATCCGAATTCACAATGACACTTGAGTTCTGCTAATCGATATACATATCGAATACAGATTCCAAGCCTCGCTCTTCTAATGACTTATATGATCTTTGAATGACATTTTACAATTTATGAAACGTGCACCTGTTCAAATTAGAGCTCCGATTTGAGTTCCTGGGGCTAGAGCGACTGCGGCTTTTGGATTATAAGAGGATCAATCTTTGGTTAAGTCTTGTCCTCTTGTAATCAAGAATG
This sequence comes from Allium sativum, assembly GCA_030737875.1. Taxonomy (NCBI): domain Eukaryota; kingdom Viridiplantae; phylum Streptophyta; class Magnoliopsida; order Asparagales; family Amaryllidaceae; genus Allium; species Allium sativum. The sequence continues at coordinate 653,096,685 of CM060919.1, read as the reverse complement.
CACTTATTTTGGCATTCCCGAATTTGTCGCAAATTTGCCAGGGAAATAAAGATTTTTCGATTGTCTTATTTTCAGGCATGCTGCGGTAGCTTAGTTAGATTTAGAAATTTGAATTTGGATTGACACCATGGATCATTCTGGGATATATAAAGTTTTGAATATCTGTTTCACAGCGACTTGCCTCTGTTTTGGTTGTTGTTTGATGTTCAAGATTTCTAATCATGTTGGAAGAAGGATTGTTGTTTACATCTTGTTGTAGTTCGACTAACAGGCTCTAAAAGGTTTTTTTTACATGGTGTTCACTGTTTCTGAAAAATGTAACTATGTTTATCTTTCTTTTATCTTGCTTTGTACCATTTGTTGTGTTTTAATTTTGTTGGTGTGACTTGCTGAAGTGAAAGCAATAGCTCACATGAAAGAGTTTATGAACTATAAGCAATAGTTCAGAATGGTGAACTGAAAGAAGTAGGCAGTATTACATTTTGTTGGTGTTCACAATTTTCTTACATAGATAATGGTTGCATATAAATTAGAATTTAGAATTGACATGTGTGATGCACTGTTAATTACTGTTTTTTAGGGTACGTTCGCAGACAAAAATTGGCAAGCTTAACTTTTTGGTGGCGTCTGACGAGTCCGACGCGTTGGACGCCAATTACTTTTGCTCCTTCCAAATGAGACGATTCGTGAACGTTTTAAAAGTAACCGTTGACGTCCGACGCGTCAGACGCCAACGGTTAATTTTCCAACATATGCTTCCAAGTGCTATAAAACCCCTTCACCCCGCCCTCCCCCCATTCTCCTCCGTCTAACCCGAAACCACCCCTCTTTACCTCCAAAAACCGATTTTTTCGAGCAACTTCAAGCTGCAAAAAAGGTATTTTTTTTATATCGTTGTGTTTATTTTTCAATTTTCTATAACATATGTTTTTTTCGAATTTTTTTGAATTTTTTCTTTTTTGGGGTATGCAGATGTCTACCTCTTCCACCTCTGCTACTTCGCAGCCATTTGCAAATTGGACGGAGGACCGGGAGTCCGCGTTTATAAGTATTTTCATTGAGTTTATAGCCGAGCGCGATACGGGCATCATCCACTTCTACTTAACAGTCGCGACAGTAATGAACGACCATTTTAATCTGGAGTTCACAGAAACCCAGATTAAAAATAAATGGGATAACATGAAGCGCTCTTTTCGCGATTGGGACAAACTGCTATGAACACCTGGCGGTGTATGGAATGCAGAGTTCGATTATCTGGACGGTTCTAATGATTTTTGGAGTATCGGCGGTGGAAGACCATACAGACGATTCAGGAAGAACTCGCTGTTGAAGTTCTGAGAGCATGACATTATGTTCGAGGGTTGTTTGTGCAAAGATACTTGTGTGTACCCGATTCCTGATGTTGCGCCTCCTAATGCACCTCCACCAACGCCTGTGCCAACTGCTTCTTTCTCCCCTGCCGAAGCGGGTTTTTATACTGGTTGGATGGCTTCGGGCGATCCCCCTTCTGGTCATCCCTCTAGGCACAGACAGGTAGAGCGTGCCAGCTCGTTTATGATCGACCATGTGAGACGGCTGGCTTCTCGTTGCTTGGAGATTGTTCAGGGATCGACACGTGTCGAGCTTTGGAAGATTCTGACGATTTTCCGCAATGATGCGCGGAATGTGGAGATTGTTCAGGAGCTTACCGATGAGGGCATACGTGGGTTTATTTTAGTGGAGTTGAGCGCTTTACCTCATCGTCATTTATTTTACATTTTCATGTATTTGTTTTAATTTCAGTCTTATTGTGTTCTTTATGTTTGTATTTCTAATCATGTAATGAAAAATGTAGTCGTTTTGTTTTATGCAATTAGTATTTAATTAATTCAAAACAATTAATTTAATAATTAAATACCTTGCTCAAATACCCCGTTCGTAGCTAAAAACACATTCCCCGCTCACTACAATGCCACGCTCAAATGCCACGCTCAAATACCCCGTTTTCGTTCGTTAAGAACGCACCTTTAGTGTATTTCAATGCAGTTTTTGTGCAGTGCTGATAATGTTTATTCGAATAACATAACATATGTTGTATGACTGAAAAAGATAATTGCTTCTATCTTTTTTTTAAATGTTTGATAAAAAAGTTTATATTATGTAATATTTTATGCAATTTGTTTTGATCTAAAAAAATGTATATCTATTTGGTTCTCTATGTTTTCAATTGCAAGTCTGATGTACCTGTAATGGTTTTATTTGATTTCAATAAAAATTCTTTTAGTGCTCATCTTGGTTTAGATTCTTCTATTTGTTATGTAAGGAGTATGGTTGTGAGCTGTGGGGTAATTTTACTCCCTTATGCTTTGATATGTTCTATGTCCGAGAATCAAAAACTACTTATGTTGAGATGGATAATGATCTTCAAGCTATATTGCGCTTGTCTTGGTTTAAAAAGGAGGATTTTTTTGGTTTTTTTATATGGTTAAAAAATAATTTGATGGACGGTGTTGTTGTTGAATGTAGTAAATTGGGCTCACTTGTTGCTATTAGAGAGTCAAGTAGTAATATGGTTAAATGTGCTAATGATTTAGACTCTGGTTTTTGTCAAGAAAAAATCTTACATGAGTTGTTGAAGAAGAATTCTAATTTGGAATTTTTTACTAGTGTTGGTCAAAATTTGATTATGCTATTGGATTTCATCGAATGGTTAATGCAAATTGTTTGAAGAATGGTTTTAAAGTACAATATGTTAAGAATTGTAAGGAGCGGGTGACAGTTCAATGTGATGTAGTTGGTTATTCTTTTAGAATTCATGTTTCTTGCAAATTAAAAAAATTGGATCAATTGATTATTAAAAAAATTCAGTTAAGTCATTCATGTAGAGGTGGATTTTGATCGGTTAATAGTCCAGCCATTAACAGTGATCTTGAAAAAGCTTTGATTGTTAATCAAATATGTGATGAGCGAAAAGGTAAACAAAGGATATCATGAAAAGCTTTAGGGTGGATTATGATGTGGACTTAAGTTACTATTATGCTTATAAGGGTAGGAAATTGGCTATGAATGATGTCTTTGGTGATGAAAAAAATCATATAATGATTTGGTTTGTTATTTGAAGGAAATTGAAAAAATAATCTGAATAGTTATACAAGTATGGATGTGGATCCAGAGACTAACCAATTTGAGAGAGTATTTTTTTGCTATGAGGCATGTATTTTCAGATTTAGGTATTGTCGAAATATGGTATTTTTGGATGCAACTTTTTTGAAAGGCCGAAATGGTATTTTGATGGCTGCTACTGTTAAAAATGGGAATCAAGGTACAAAAATTTATATTATTTTTATTGTTGTTATGATTTATGTTCTTATTTTGTACATAGTGTCATCTTCAAGGTACTGTTGATAGTTTTAAGGTTCTGTTTCAACTACATTTTATGATAAGATAATTAACTATCGGTTTATGCATGAAACGTTTATATAATAAGATGGTAGTAGAACCATGTAGAAGTGAGAAACTTGTAGCAAAAGGAATACAAGAAAATAATAAACCAATATATCTTTTTAATGCAGTTCAGTAACTTTTGAATGTATTGTAGTATAACTTTGTGCTTGTATTTGTTGAAAATTATGTAATAAATTGATAAAATAGTGTAAAGTAGTAGAATAGATTAGAAGTGTGTTTGTGTGAATACGTAGGAATGTATTTGAAATTGATAGGGATTTCATCCTTTTAACTTGTTTTGTATGTGTATAGTGCAGTTTTGTTTAGTAATTGGAAATATTAAGTTATAGTGTTGGAAACATGTTATACATAGAATGATTGTTGGTAGTGTTCTTTTTTGTTTCATGTTTTTTTCCGTTGGCAATGACTCTTGTGCCTAAAGAAAATGAAAATTTTTGGGGTTGGTTTTTGACTCACTTAAAAAATGTTCTTAGGTTTGCTAAACCAATGACTTTTTTTAAAGTGATAGACATTGGGGTTTGTTGTTGTGCATTCCTAAAAAAATTCCTTATAGTCATCATTCTTATTTTTACATCATATACAAAGTAATGTTGCTGGTATTGTAAAAAGTGGGAGGGTGTTTGGGTGGCTCATTTTCTAGAACGTTGTGCTTTAGCTTCAAGTACTTATGAATTTGAAAAGGCTGTGTCTAAATTTAAAGAAATTGGAGGTGAAAAAGCTATTAAATATTTGAATGATAAGCCATATGATCACTGGGTTGGTTTACTTAGTGAAAATAAATCTAATGTAGCCGAAAGTTTCAATTCATGGATCTTGGATGAAAGAAGTCTGCCTGTAACTGCATGTCTTGATGGTATTCGGGTTAAGCTTATGAAGAAAATGTCTAATCGAAGAGAAGAGGCATCTAAATGGACTGTGCTTTGTCTAAAAAATGGAAGCTTGTTTGTTGAAATTGAAGGAGCAAGGGTTTGGGTGGAGTGTTTGTAAATCATCTAGGTATGTGGCTTTTTATTTTCAGATTATGATGCAAACAGTTTTCGAAGGTTTCCTTTATGATGCTAACTGTTTCTGAAAAAGATACATGCATTCATCTTTTTTTAGTTTGCTACATGGTCAGTATGTTATGTATTTTATTACATGCTTTATTAAGTTTGTGAAAAAGTTGAATGAGAAATAATCGACTATAGGATAATTTTTGTAGTGTGATATTCAACATGATGAATAACCAAAATGTTGTCACAGTAAACACCATGATGTGTATGCATTCCCTAAGCAACCTATATATAGGAAGAACAATGTCATACTTGAAAGAAATGATTATTAGAGAGATATCAGAATATTAGACAGATTATATATGGTGAATTGTACATGTGTGAACTGCACATGCAAAGTTATATTAGAGAGATTATATATGGTGGTAATAAATTTTGTTTGAAAATGTAATATGTTTATCTATTCAACTATGTATTATTTTTAACTTTGTAGATATATTTTTGAAGTTCATTCACCAACATCACAAAAAATAGATCTTAAAAATCGCATTTGCAGCTGCAACCAATGGAAAATGACAGGTTATCCTTGTGCACATGCTTTGAAGTGTATTTCTTTGTCAAGAAATTATGTTTATGATTACACTGAGCATTACTTCACCGTTGAGTCTTATCGAGCTTCTTGTTCACATGCAATCAATCTGATTCTAACTTTTGATAAAGAAGAAAATGAAGCTGAACTATTGTTCTTCCACCTAAGGCTGCTCGTGGAGCCGGTAGACCTAGAATGAATAGAATTGAAGGTGTTGATTTTCATGCAAAGAAAAACAGATGTGGAAAGTGTAAAAAACTAGGACATAATAAAAGAAGTTGTTCTTCGAATGGCTGAGCGTTTTATAATTCATTGTATTTGATTGATTGTTTTACATTTAGCTTTACAATGGAATAATATGGTAAGCTGAAATAACATTATATGGATGTGATGAATGTTGCTTTTAAGCAGTGGTTGTTGTTCAGCTGTGATTTAAATTCTGCAAGTTGATGATTTATTATATGTTGTACTTTAGGTGCTGAAAAAGATAATCGTATTTACCTTTTCTTTATTCTTTTTTCTTTTTCAACTTGTTGTTTTGTTGAATGATTATTTGGTTATCTGGCCTTTTGTATGTGAGCATATAATTTGGTGGTTATTTGCGTTTGTGAGCAGATCTGTAATTTGTTGGTTATTTTCCTTGTGTATTTGAGCACATGATTATCTGGTTATTTGCGTTTGTGAGAGATTAAAAGTTACAACATGCAGTAGCACATCAGTACATGACACTGAACAGTGAGGGGAGTTCTCACAACATGCAACAACGAGCTCTTATACTGTAATACTATCAATAAAACATTATAAACGTAAATGCTTTTATCTTTTCAACGGAGTAGTATGCATGTTTTATTATATGATGTACTTAAGGTGCTGGAAAAAAATCGTATTTATCTTTTCTTTTTTATTTTGCAACTTGTTGTTTTGTTGTATGATTATCAGGTTATCTGGCCTTTTGTATGTGAGCACATAATTTGCTTGTTATTTTTCTTTTGTATGTGAGCACATGATTATCTGGTTATTTGCGTTTATGAGGGATTACAAGTTACAACATGCAGCAGCACATTAATACATGACACTGAATAGCGAGGGGAGTTCTCACGATGCGCAACAACAAACTCTTATAATGTGATACTGTCAATATAACATTTATAAACAGAAATGCTTATAACACATAAATGCTTTTATCTTTTTAACAGAGTTGTATGATGTGATACTGTCAATAAAATGGTTGTGTTATGATATTGTCAATAAAACATAAATGATTTTATCTTTTTAACAGAGCAGTATAAACATTAGCCATTACAAATTCATTACCAATTTACCAGAATTTGATTATAAAATTTAAAGCAGTTGTATAAGTACTTTTTCTAGTTAACAATACACAAAAGCAAGAGATAACGTAGATGATTTTTCATTTGACATATGCATTGCTTATAGACAGTTTTGCCTTCTTGGTTCACTATATCATAGCAGTTTGACAATACATCAAATGGTACTGGCGCACTGGAGACCGATAGCCTCTACAATCGAGGTCGTAGCATTTCTTGTAACATCCGAGATTTTTGACCGTTCAAATCGACAATGATCCTCAATGTCGACATAACAAATTAAAAATACGGATAGTTATTGGGATTTATATAAGAAAAAGAAGAGAAGAAGAAAAACAAACACAAAATCTCGTAGCGGAAGGACAAAATATAATAAATAAATAACAGTTCATGAAGCTATTAAAAACATACATTTGATTATATTTTACAACAATTGTCAGAGTTAACGATCATAAACATACCAATATTTGCAGTGGAATAAATAATAATAAATACGTCTGTTGAGCTCCATCTTCATCTCCATAATGGTATCTTCAATAACTGAAAAACTCAGGCTGACCTGAGCACAAATGAAAAAAAATACTCAGATCAGAACTAAAATATTCTCATATTAGTTAAATCAAATTCATGCGATAATATGAGTACGATAACTTAAGAGATGTTACGGGAATTTCCATCTCCTAAGGATCTGTTAAACTAGATACTATGTAATACAATACGCTATTATAATAGCGTCTATGGTTAAATATAACATATTAAAATAGCGTAAGCGGGATTACATTTTTACCCTTACACCGTTTATAGTACCATAGTCTATACAGATACCGTAAAGTCCACAGTACGTAGTGGCTATCAGAGGGCACTTTGTAGGTACGGTACAAATCAAAATCGTAGGGGCCTCGATCAGGATAACATGACAAGGCATCGAGGCAATACCCATCAGTAGGATTCTACCGGATTGCGAACCCAGGCCAGTGGTAACGCATAGCCGCGACTACCGCCCACCCCAGACAATACTCCCAAAATCAAAGGCGCCAATCAATCACAAAGTAATATACATGGTATCGAAGAAGCATGTCTGTTAAGAGGAGCTAGCTCAAATACCCATCATCGTTCTCTTTCTTCAAATCCAGTAATCGCCTCCAAATCCATCCTACTTCATTCTGGAACTCCACCGCGTACAAAGTTGTTAAAGTGGTTTTCGGTATTGGCAGAGAGTATGACAATATCTGATCCCAGTCTCTTTAACAACCAATCGTTTACATTTTTCATACCGGTCAGTTCTTTTACATTTCAAAGGGGTTCGTACTTCATATCAAAATATCAGATTTTCATAAAAAACATTTCAATATTCAAGTGAGAATATTATTCATCATTAAATCTACATTTAAACTAATTTAAAATCTTGAAACAATTCCAACTTTAAAATAATTCAAATATTAAAATAGTAAATATATATATATAGTTTAGATATATAATGTAAATAGGTTGAAAATATATAATTTGTATTTAAAATAAAATGATCGAATTTAGTAAAATCTATAGTAAAAATAATAAAGTGGTTTATAAAATAAATAGTAAATAGTAAAATTGTTAATTTAAAATAAATAATAAAATAAAATAGTTATAAGGTAAATAGTTTATAAAGAAATTTTTTATTATGAAAATAAAATAGTATATAAAATGGTTTAAAAATAGTATAGTTGGGATTAGAATCATATCTTCAAAATTTTACCAAACAGGAAATCATATTTCAGTTTCAAATCAGTTTGACTAAATTTCGATATCTTAATTTAAAAGGATTTGACTTCCCATTCACGGTTTCAAACAATTCGATTTAATAATCTGATTTAATAATTAAATTTCAATTATAATTCTCACATTGAATTATTCATTTATACAATCTCGAGTTCACAGTTCAATTATTACTATAAATCAAGTTAATTTAAGGTAAATATCAAAGATTCAATTTCGGTAAAATTTATATTTTACATTCAATTCAGTTTCAACTTCAGTTATTCACATATACGAATTTCGTAAAATTTAAAATTTTAATTTCAAAGCTCAAAGTTCAAATTTAAAGAAAATAGATTAATAATATCATTTATTTGTCTTCAAAACAAAATTTCAAAAATTCAAGGTTAAAAAAAAATTATTTAACCAACCGGTGTCCGTATAAAATTTTCTATTCTATGGCCAAGTAATACTCAAAATTTAATTTTTAGTATTTCGGAAAAGGATATGTATCATTTCAATCCAAATCAGGGTCATAGGTATTTACCATTTCAACCTACGTTCTTAATTCATTTTAATGATTAATCCTGAGTTTATTTGATGCCTATAACATCTAGGGTGATGATTGGGATTAATCAACAAAAATCAATAACAAATATAAACAATGTCGATAACAAGATGGATTACATATTAACACATTAAATATATCAATTCAAGACATACATCAAAATCAACACATCAAAACAGTTCAATAATATCAGTTACAAGTCGTCAGGTATGAGATTCCTTTTTTTATTATTAAAACTAGAAATTAATCTCTAATAGTACAATTTGTATAATAGTTAAATTAAATTATACAGTCTATGCAGATTTAACATAAATATGCAATCTAAACGATCAAACAGCAAACAATACAATCATATCATGTCATGAATTTAATTTAACTAATCAATCAAATATTTTAGTTAGATGTGTGTGGCTTTAGTCACTCACCTTGGTTTCAAACGAGATTGAAATCCAAATTTTACCCAAAATTCAGCAGTCTCAAAATCAGTCCAGAACAACTCCATGTTGTCCAGAATTTCGATACGATCCCAAAGCTACTGACCGCGCGTCGATTTGAATTTGTATGTAAAAGTTATACGGATTTTACCATTTGAAATTCAAATTATATAAAATTAATTAAACTATATTTCTCACCCAACCAGATATTGACATGTCAGCACCCGGATTTATTCTTCCCGCTCCCTTCGAATTGCTATAGTGAACCCGACGTAGAAACCCCCTTTCACCGAAACTTTGGCCGAAAAATTCTCCCATCTCCGACTGTTATCACACCGAAGACCACCACCAACGTGAACCGCTCCTCAGTCCGCACCTCCCTAACCTGACGCCATCACCTCCGGTGTCCCTAGCTCTGCCGCCGACGGCGCTGAACGCACGGGATTTCTGAACCCAAAGCACCATTTTTCAGCGATCTACTTGGCGATATATCGAACGAACACCACCTTTATACTCGTATGGTCCCTCTCTACAATACTCAGAAGCCCGATTCTTCAATTGATACTTAAATCCAAAACGCCCAATTTTCATGTTAGGGTTCTGCGATTTCTGATCTTTGACCATGAATTCCGACAAATCCGGTAACTGCATGTCAAAATAAATCACACCAGCAGCTTTGTATCGTCGAGCTCTTCAAAATGATGTATAATTTGCTATGGTTTGAGGAGATATAAATTTTTGGATTTTTTGTAATGACCCACTTTTTCTGTACGGTTTAAGCCGACATCTAACAGCCCATGTTAACTCAAATTGCACAGAAAAGTATATTGTTAATAGAAAGGAATTAGAGGGTGAGAGAAGGAAGAAAGAAATATTAGAATAGAAGAATAAGTATATCAGAGTCTCACAACGGAATGGACAAAATATAAAAATCAACAATACTATATTTAAAGATAACAGTGTATATGTATATATATATATATATATATATAATTACAACATCAGAGTGTACACACAGCGGAATAACCAGCACCAGTAAATATAAGAATACGTCTCGACTTCGACTCCTTCTCTGGAACTCCAAGCGCAAGCTAACCTGAAAATATACTCGGTCTGACCCGAGCACATTTGAAGCAAAGTAAAATTCACCCGGATCAGTCTGGAATACTACCAGTGATAAATTCATAGCACAAATAACTTGCTTAACTTTGAAAATACTTTTTGAAAGAAAAGGATAATAGTAAGACCAGCCCACACATAAACACGGACGGTTTTTAACTTACTATAACCCAAAATATTTTTGATATATCAAAATCCGGTGATGTTATAATAATGTCTATCAAATCACAAATAAATAACCAAATAGCAGAACGCTTGCATCTCACACTCTACATACATAGTATAAAATCAAAAACCGCAGGGCGCTTATTGGAGATTGGATTCCAATTATGACAAGGTATGGGACCACCTTTCGATCAGTGTACTCTAGAGCGGATACACTGGGGTTCAACAAGAACATCTTGCAACCCGGCCACACATGACCGACCACTCATTTAGCTTGAGTGTATCTAATATATTGTCACCAACGGTCGGTACAGACATGACCGTTCCCGGGAGATATAGAAGCGAAAGAAGAAACGATAATGAATTTTCTCTAGATCGGTGACAAATATACCCTGCTTGGGAATGACCCACCTGGCCATGCTACCTGCCCGATTTTTGTTATTTTCCGGTTGTGAGGCTTGAGGCTACGTTTATCTTCATAGAACATATGGTCACCATTCACTTTGAATGTCACATCGTCATACCCGTCAAATCACAAGTTGATCTTCCCAAAAATATTACGGGTATAAAAAGCTAAGAGAAATGAATTTCTCCGCCACCAGACGTAATATCTTGGAAAGATCGTCTTATGTGATCCGTTAGGCATACTCTGTCAGACATTCGTCCATACATGTTGTCCTGGGTCTGGACAAACCGAAGGCAGAATAGCGCTTGCATTATACTCTGTCTTCATAAATATCTCTGTAGATTAGTTTTGTACGCAACGTTGATTCGAAGTGGTTTTGGGTCTAGTTCTCATCCCGGTCTCTTCGAAACAACACGTCAAAAAGGTCCAATAATATATCATTGATAGTTTGGTGTTTTAACTATCAATCTCAAAACAATACGGTCGAGTATATTGGCAGCTCAGGTCTTTATTACCTAAAATCATTTATTAACTCTCCTTGTAAATCTTTGAAATCATTCCATCGATTAAAACCGATTTCACTTATCTCGATAAACCGTATTCTTAACTTTTAGGAATAAATATATTCACCAATTTCCCATTTATTTCCTTCACTTGGAAAATATCACCATATTTTCCAAAAGCTCTTTCCATTTGCTTTATTTGGAAATATTACTCTACATTCTCAAATTTCTTTTACTTTAGACAACATCGATATGTATATATATCATAACTTAAGAGGATAAAACCAATTACCGACTATTATACGACCGCCCATGTCAAGTTATTTATTTAAAACCACGTAGCCTTATTTATAGTTTAGAATCTCGCAACAAATGTTGCAATATTCTTCGTATGGAATAATAATCCAATTTCAACATCCTTCACCATTACAAACTAATATCATTCCTCGGTAGTAGCGAAGTCGTTCAAGTTGGGGTATTTTATTTACCTCTCAGACCTTGATCAACAACGTTCTTATCTTAGAATAAATACTAGTTTGTAAATCAAACCGATATTTAACCTCAATCAAATCTATTTAAATTATGGGTTTTACAAACCATACAATTACTTTTGAAAACTTGATTGATTATAGTTATCTCCCTTCACCCGTTGATTTAATATATCGCTTTATCTTCTTTTACCGCTTCATTTATAACTTGAATCACGATAATCCATTTTTTCATATTTTATTCAAATTCTTTTCTACCTCTTATTATAAAAGTAGATTTTTGGATTTTACAATTAAAATCCATTTAAAAACAAATAAGTAATTTATATTTGGAACCTTCCCTTTTTATTTTTATTTTTATTTTGGCAAGGCCGACCGGTTTTTAAGGTGACCGCAAACACCTATTATTAAAATGAAAGTACTGGTACTTTGTACATGCACAAAGTAACAATCTGGTTTTGAAGTGACCAGACACTGTCAATACATCAAAATAGCTCAGTTAAAACATTTATGGAGTACAAAAGGATAGGCACATAAGCTACATCACTATGCTTCATCACGCCCATCGTCATGAACATTCATATTACGCTTAAAGTTCCAAAAGCGAAGAGCCAAATCATCCATATTGGAAGGAGCCAATAGACAGTTTCGATCCCATGAAGAATCATTTAAGATTATCTCATTGTTTTCTCCAACTTCATCATCTTCTATCAAAACCAATTTGTCCCCATCAGGTGTGTAGAATAAACGACTACGTTCTTCTACATTGTCATCAATAAATATAAAGAAAACATCATTGGTGTCACAATGCATTCCAGAGGGAGAATGGACCCAAGCATTCTCAAGCTCATTCCAAGAGATATCAGGATCAGGAGGAACAACTGGCAAGTTAGTATCAGGAGGCACAACCTCCTCATGTTCATCCACTACCTTGACTTGAGCAAACATCCTACCAGTAGGAACCCAAACTATTTAGGTGGCTTAGGTAATGGAGTCTTCACTGGTAGTGGCAAATTAGCTACATGCTGGCAGGCATCAGAGCAGTGGCCAAAGGATTTGCAACTAGTGCAAATATCTGGTTTCCATCTGTATGTGATATCCACATAATGCACACGATTGTGTAGATTAACTTTGATCTGAGTAGGCAATGGTTTATCAGGTGTAATTTCAATCAAGGCCCCAGCATATACTAAGTTCCTTCTTGCAACAGTATTTGCATCAAAGCATTTGAGTTTACCTATATGACATGCGAGCCAGTTAGGGCCAAGAAGTGGCTGTAGCACTGAGGGAATGTGGGTGAACTGCGCCCAGACTGGAATAGAAAGGACCTGTTCACGAACTCTATCAATCGAATCACTCTAAGGCATCACAATAAACGGTCTGCCTTCAATGATTGAAGGCGCAGCTTTAAGAACATGTATCCTCTCAGCAGCAGAGGAAAACTTAAAGTAGTATAAGCCATCGACAAACGTCATTTTCATGGAGTTACGGATTTTCCATGAGTTCCGGCATGCTGTTCGCATATCAACAGACGGAGCCATAGAATCCAAAAAGAAACCTACTATATGATCATTCCAGAAATTTACTGCTTCATCATGAATTTCCTTTGGAGGGACAGATCCAGCTTCATCAAATTGTATTTCGTAATTCACCGGCATAAATTCCCCCGCGGCACGAGGAAGAGTATCAAATAAAGACGTCCATTTCTTGGGAGCATTTAGGATTGAGTTCATCGCAGGAGCCACCTGAACGGGATCAGCAGAAGAGTGAAGTTGGCTATTGAGATTATGAGTTGGGGAGTTCGGGGAGTATAGATGAGCAGGCAAGTGGGTATCTGGAATTTTATCCTGATTGTCTGGGGAATTCTGTCGAACAGTTGGTGGGCGTTGGAATTCCTTGCATGTTTCAGAGCTAGAGGAGCGTAGGTCACCTCCACTAACTACATGCTCATGAGCAACCGAACCCAACTCAGCATTATGAGACGTATTACCCAATACAGAATCCAAATCCACATAAAGTTGCGACTTACCAAGAGTTACTGGCGTAGAAGGACCAGCAGCTTTAATATCAGAGATTAATTTGTTCAAAGGATGATTCTCCGGTAAGGTGAAAACAGATCTCGCAGGTGGAGTTGCTGCTTCGTCAGGGGCATCGTCGGAATCTGAGTGAGATTGGACGGAAGTAGCTCGGCTTCCAGATCTGGTAGTTATTGATGAGGGATTCGGTTTAGATTTATGTTTCCTGGCCATGAGGGGGAAGGAAGAAGTGCGGAATACAGGAGGTGATTAGAGGGCGACGGCGCAAGAGAGATTGGAAACCAGCTTTTCCGCCATTCCAGATTATTGTTTTGAACTCTTACTCTTGATAAAAATATGAACCTTCCCTTTTTACCTCAATTCAATGTTTAAACAAGATATTTTTCCTTAATATTAACTTCTCATTATAAACTTCATTATATAATTCCATTATGTTACCACAATACATTTTCAAATATTTCACTCAATCCGTTTTATATCGTAAAATAAAATAAAATCTCTGATTTTTCTTTTATAACCAAAATCCATTCCCTCCTCTTTACCCGAACTGATCAGTAATTTCCTTTATATTCTTGAAACTATTCCTTTTTATTCCAATTTGGGTTTTACACAAAATATTAAACTTAGCGCATTAGCTAAAATCACCTTTAATAACTTCATTTATGAATTTCGGATTATATTATTTGATTCCTTCACAAATCCTTCTCAAATTAACTAAATATTATTATATACTTAATTATCTTCTTAAATAAACTCCATTTAAGAAGAAATCACTTTATTTAACTTCGTTATTTACTAAACATATCACTTTAGAACTTTTGAAATAAAATTTATTTAAGAAAATCTCATTAAGTATTCATTAACAACCATTTTGATCAACAGTTGACTTGGTCATTCAAAATCACCGGTTAATCGTTAACCGATTTCAATTACCTCTTTATATTAGATCCATAAAATTAGTATAATAATATTGCTTAAACGTTTTCTTAAAACATTTATTTCAAGATATTTACTCGTAGGTTAATTACAGTTTTATTTGCTTATAAAACTGATCTAAATGTCAAATCCTTATTATAGAATCATTTTTCTATAAAAAAAATCAGTTCATAAACATCAGTTTATATTTTCAAACTTCATTATAGCGTATAAAATATAATTAAAAATCTTGCTTCAGTATAAATTAAATTTTATAACTCAACTTTGTTAATTCGCCGAATGGCGAATCAATATTTAAACAAAAACATGGAATCTAGGTCATTCGTTGCCAATCCCTCAATCAATACTGTATATTGACTCAAATCACACAACGCTGAATTCCAATTCAGCATTCATCAATCAAACTGGTTTTCATATCAATGGGGTTCAGTCGGTTTATATATACACAATATAAAAACAAACATATACAATATTCGAGGGGTTCGGTTGGATCCCTCCAATCTATTCTTTCCAGCATCACAGATAATTATAATAGCATATAATTCAAATTCGATATTTTAAACAACGATATATAATTGATGCCAACCATTTCAATCAACAGTGGCATCCAAGACGTCCAAACAGCCCCACTTTCTTCCCCAAGACCTTGCTCCTTTTTCCCTTTCCCTGTACAGTATTTCACTGGACAAGAAAACCATCACCGAGCTCACACAAACTTCCGCGTCCACCATTCCTGATCTCGGAGCACTGCGAACTTCGCCAGAGACCGCCTCCACCTGCCTGACCCGATCGAGCTTCCGGCGTGAAACCGTACCAAAACTGTGCGTATGAGAGCAAAGCTCTCGTGGGGATGGTTCCATCGGATCAATGGATGTTTAATTTCATCCCATATTGGATTTTGTATGATAATTTCAAATATCGTTTTTCATGTTGCTTTGAACGAGGGGAATGCGTATGATACTGCTGTTTGAATTTGTTGTGTTTTTTTAACTTTTTTTTTTCTTGTTCAAAGTATCATCTTGTTTGGACTTTTAGGAGGAAATGGCTTGTATTGTTTACGCAGAGGAACGAAGATTTTAATACATAGAGATTTTGTGTGCATGCCTTAAAATCACATACTAGGCGAAGGGCAAGTACAGTTGAATTTAAAATGGTTTGCGGTGATATTTATTTATTTACTTTAAAATCACGCTCAGCCTAAATTTAAGACCGAGGGCACGAATAGACTATGTAGGATTCGTATAATTTTTTCAAATATTCCATCCGGTTATGCAAAGATTTTGGTCGAGCATTGTTAATCCTTTCCAACTGAAAATGTTGTTGACTACATGCAAAAGGAAATCTTGTCAAAATGATTTGAAAAGATTCCGGAGTGATGACCTGATTTTATAAAGATTATGAAGCTGATCTGTTAAGGTTCAGTAAAGATTTAAAAACCATGTTCAAAAGTAATCCTGATCTTATTATTATATTAGTAAAATATCCAAACTATCACATTTGAATTATTAAATTTCAAAACAACATTTTAAAGTAATTTTAAAATGTTAAACTAAACCGTTAAAATCTAGACCGTACAATTTTATTTTGATCCAGGGTTTAGAATTTTATTTCTACCATTAGAGAAAGGAATGAGCAGATGGAAAATGTACATATAATGAAAATTGGTTGATGAGTGGAACTGGATTTTATTGGCATATGTATAGAGGGTCCAATAAGAAAAATAAACAATTATCCCATTACATTGATTTCTATTAATTTTCAATTCTGATTGATTATCCAAATTCAATTTTTAATTTCAATTATAAATTAATTAAGTCAATTTCATTCAATACTTAAATATTAATTTTATTACATACCAAAATAGACCAAATTTTAATTCCAATTATAATCAGTAAGGTTACTATTATTCAAGTAAGTCGGATTTCATTATTTACAAATTCAAAATTTTATTTCAGTTATTAATTACACTAATCAATTTCATTAAATGTATTAATATTAAATTCCAACCTTCCATGTTAACCAATATAAATAAGATCACAGAATTATTTACAAATAATACATGCTATACTTATCAAAATAAGTTAAAATTAATCACTTAAACAATTTATTTAAGTTTCCACCATGCAGTAATATAATTTCAATATTTAAACATTAATTCTAAATTTGTTGACTTAATTAAGTCCAAATAACCCTCAATAATTACCATACAAATCAATTCATAATTTATATTTTAAATCCATATAAATAATGACACTTATTACCAGTCGACCTTCATTATACAAACAACGAATGTATATTATAACCATTTTAATTAATTTAAAATTTCCAACATATATGAAATTCCAAAATTAATTAATTCATTAATTTTAGTATTTAAAGCAATTTTGTTCAAAAACACATTAAATTTAATATTTTAAATCATCGCAAAATATCGGGATGTTACATTTCTGATAGTAGCCACCCTTTTGGAAATCAACATGTACATAACATGATTACTTTTATGTTCTCTTCCAATTCGTTTACAATATCGACTTCTGGACATGCTATAAATTATGTAGCCATGTGCAGAAAACTAGTTCTACCTTCTGATTTTACCTGAAACATTTCCATGAGAGGCAAAAGATGAAATTTATCACCCAAATCTGGAAAGGGAGATTTTCCTGAACCCTAGGACTTAGGTATATTGCTACCATAAACATGTAAATGACTTATCAACCTTGATGTATGTGTTTTTATCATTGACTTCAGTTTCAAAATGAATAATTTTGCAATAGTTCAAATCCATTTCGCACTCTAATAGCTTATCTAAATTAGCATCTGTTCTACAAATAAGTGATTTGGTAGACACATGTTCCCCATTCAGATTTTTACATCCAAAGCGTCCGCCTGGCAGTAGTAGTATAACATTCTTCACTGCTTTCGATGAGAAAGGAAGATGAAAACAACGATTACGGGTATAAAATCTAGTACCAATCAAAAGACACTCTGAATTCTCTGATGAGCTTGAATATTTCGTAATGTACAATTTTTCAAACTTTGGATCAGTTAATCTTAGATTTATTATACATGAGCATACCACAGAGATGAATTCCCCAACATGAGAGTTGTCTTTGAAGGCAATATTTGGGATACGAATGATCACATGTCGAGAGAACTTTTATTCATTAGATGAATCAAGCTCTATAACCCAATCTTTATTTCCCTTGATTTTGTATTTGTCGTTTAGAGTTTTGAAGGTGATAGATATCGGAATATCTACTATTTCATCGGCATTTTCTCTAGTGTTAATCTTTTTGTTGAACTCCAGATTATAATACAAGTGGCAAGGCAGTCCGACTTGAATAACCTCGTAATGGTGGCGTAATTATGGATTCATGGTTTTGTACCTCCTTCGGAACTCATCATACGTAGAAACTAGGAACTTTCTTTGTGCCATCAAATGATCTTGGTAGCAAAAAACTTAAGTGTTTGCATGTGTTTGGACAATTCTTAAAGTTTCTTCTTATCTAGGAAAAATAGCCCATATTGCATCCGTTTGTTGTGTAGAACAACGGAATTAGGAAACATAGTAATAGATATAAAACTATAAATTATCAAAAAAAGATAAAAGGATTTATCTTTTTTTAACAGAATAGTAGAATCATGTTTTGGATTGCAAATTCACGATAAGTTATCTGAACAATATCATCGAATTAGCAGTAGATATTAGAAACTCATTACCAAATCCAACAACTAGTTCAGCATCAGCCGTTATTAATTCATCATGTTCATCAGTAAAGTCAGGTATACTGCCCAAAAACTATCATCAATTCAGTATCAGCCATTACAAATTATTCACCAAATTCATTAGCTAATTGTTAAAATCAACCATTACAAATTCAGGTATTGTGTGTGAGTTCAAATATTTTTCGGAGTTGAAGCAGAGCTGCAAAATTTGTCAATTGTCCAGTAATGTGGTTCATCAGTGAGTATTTCTGGAGTCATCTTTGCTCTGAATGCATTCGCTTGTTGAAGACTAATTTTTGATGTAGTCTTCATTCCCTGTGTTATTTTTCCCTAAACATCGTCAAAAATATTCCACAGTCGTACCTGTATTTTTGAAATTTAGTACTCTGCATATAATGATAAAATATATTATCTTTTCTTTATTTTGATAATGAATTGTAATCAGTTTCATGTTTATCTAAGTAATTATATGTGAGCATATAATATATCTGATTCATAATATGTGTGTACATAGTTAATGTGAATCGTGGATTTGTTTATAAAATTCTTAACTATCTTTAAATTTAACCATTGCTTTGTTGAGCACAATCAACATTTATAAGCATCGAATTTTTGCTGGGAATTGTTTTGTGCCCTTCTTCTTTTAGCTCTTCGTTTAGGTTGTTCACTGCTAATTTCTGCAAACAGTAAATGTAAGTTGGATAATTTATCATTTTTTATTTTTGTGAATTTTTACTTACCACATTAATGACAAATTTTGTATGTCCACTTCTGCGGGTTTTTGATCTTGTTGTCAAGTATAAAGAGTCGTAGTGGTTCCAAGTTCCTTCTCCAACAACTAGTTCAAGCAAGCTCCAATGTTCATCGACATGTATTGGGAATAATATGTTGCAGCATAATGGGTCTAAAGTGTTTTTTTATAAAAGGAATGAACTGTTGTTTCTTGATATTTTTTCCCAGCTTCCATCCGTTGCACTTACTGTCATTGTTGTGTTATCATAAACAATGCTATTACTTTGTTCTAGTTGATTTGCTTTGTGGAATCAATACCAATCAATGATCTACATTTGAAAAATAATATGGATAAAATATTTAATTTAAACTGAAGGAGAGTTACTTTGTTGTACTTACTTGACCACAAATACTTTATTCATACAGGAGGTCTTCTATCATGCATTTTGTAATGGTGATGAAGTTTCAATCATCACAACTAAATGCTTCGTCGCTAAAAAATTGTGCATTTGTTATAATGGTAGGTGACAAATAGTTCGGTTATAACATAATATGTAATTAAGAAGTTTGTAATGGAAACACAATTGCTTTTATTTTTATCGTGCAAGCTTCAAATTAGGTTTATAAGTTACCATAAGGGTACATATGTAGAAGAAACTACAAAAAGCACTAACAATTATATTTATCGTCTACAAACACAAGTTTAGTATTCACTGTTAGGTTTAGTGCACTATGAACATCAGTTTATGTTAATCGTTTATCATACTAATATAACAACAAATAGATTTAACATTTAAATCAAATCATAATGACAAAAAATAAAAAGATAAATATAATTATCTTTTTATATTAATGTTGTCTTCACATAGTCATATATATATAAGGTAGTATAAGACCAAAAAAAAATTATTTTATCTATTTAACCTTATAATGTTTTTTAAACTAGAAGATCTATAATTTTTTACACAAAAAGTCAAAGTATTTTGTGCATGTAATAAGTAATTTATGGTTGTGCTTCTTGATGTAAAATTAAATTTTACTAATTTTGCTGATAAATAGATATATTATTTTAATCCACTTATAATGATAAAAAAAAGATAAATAAATTTAATAAATTTACCTTTTTTAACAAACATTGTTTTCTTAAATAGAATATTTACAATCATGTAAATGTTACAAAAAAGATAAATATAAAAGCATTTTAATCATTTTAATTCGAAGAATTATATTAAAAAGATAAATAATTTTACTGTTATTTATCGTACTAACATAATAGTAAATAGATTTTGTAACGACGCGATTTTCAATACCTCGAAAGTCGTGTCATTATTGAAAGAATTTAGAAGATGAGATAGAAAAGATAGAACTTATAGAATAGAAGAATAAGAAGACATCAGAATTACACAACGGAATTAATCTCACAGCGGAATTTCACAAAATACATAATATATTACATAACAGAGTTTGTTACATCAGAGTACATCATCTTACAACAGCATAATTATACATCATGACTGAAATAAACAGATACTTAAACTGGATACATAGAACTAGGTATAATACTGGTCTTGGTCTTGAACTTCATAGATTCCACTTGCCTACCTGGACTACTTGTCTACTCATAATAAATATTATGAGTACCCAAGAGTTTAAGAAACAAAGAAAATAAACTCTGGGTCAGTCGGGGGACTGGTGTGAGTAAACACAGATAAGAGATGTAAACAAGGAATGAGGATTTAGGTTTCCATGTTGACAGGTTTATTTACTTTAGAAATCATAGATCAATCCATGTCTAATATCTGGATAATGGTCTAAGTATTTTATATCAAAACGTTTGATATTACGAAAGTTTTTATCAAATAGATAACCATCTAGTGAAACGCTTGCATCTCACGTTCACAGACATAGTATAAAATCATAAACCGCACGGCTCTTATTGGAGATTGGATTCCAACAGACAGGGTATGGGAGCACCCACCGATCAGTGTACTCTAGAGGGTATACACTGCAGGTTCAACAAGAACGTCTTGCAACCCGGCCACACATGACCGTCCACTCATTTAGCTTGAGTGTGACGAATATATTATCACCCCCACGATTGGGAGCGACCCACCGTTTCCGAAAGCTGCAGCAGCGAAATATAGATTAAGAAGCAAATAGAAATTTCTCTAGATGGTGATAATACACCCTGCTTGGGAATGACCCAACTAGCCATGCTGCCTAGCCCAACTTTTGTTACTTCCTGGTTGTGAGGTTTGAGGTCACGTTTATCCTTCTGATAGATTTTTCTTCAATTACTTTGAATGCCACATCGTCATATCTGTCAGAAACACTCATTCGATTACCCATATATATTGCGGGCAATAAAGCTAAGAGAAACGAATTTCTCCGCAACCAACGTAATATACATACGTAAATTCGATGTGTAGAATCTAACTGATATACGTTGTCAGACACTCGTCCATTCGGGTTTGTTCTGGAATTGAACAGACCAAAATATTATTTAAAAATAACGTTTGCATCTCGTTGACTTCAGCATTCTGATATGCGTCGTATACTTCGAGTCGAAGTGGAATATTTATTCCGGACTCTTCGAAACGATCAACGTAATGTCTTTTATAATTGAACCACTAAAGCACGTGCTCCGCGCACGGTAATTCATATAAAAATGTTAGTTCGCTTATACAACGATTATTTTGTAATCAACATCTTTGACTTAAATCGTCGTTTTATTTCTAAACACACGGTTATCAATTTAGACTGATCTATAGCTAATTTTTAATTTCTAAGTTATAGCTACGGCCCACTTCTTTAATCACTTGTTTATGATTCAATATCTTGGAATCTTTGATTTCATTCCTTATCTATCATATATTCTTTAATTAATTTTGAACTTAAAGTTCCTTTTTATTTTCCTTCTTTGTCATATTTTTTTTATTTGATCTAAAGATTTTCCTAAAGGCCTCATAACTAAATGCCTTGGCCCAAATACCCGCTTCTTTAATTTCTAATTTGGTTTACTTTGTTAGATAGAGAATAACTTTGTTAAGTCTAACAAAGTGTAATTCTGTCTATTTCGATCATCCCCTATCATTAAATTTTATCCGCCATACGAACACTTCTTAATAATATTAATTTCATACTTTGAATTTAAACGTTTCCATTCTTCTTTCCACGTCGGTCTTCCCTTCCTACCCTTCTTCCTTCTCTCATTTTCTCGTCTATGGTTTCTTCCTTAACATATATAACTATATATATCATGATTTACATAGATTTTAAAACTCTTTATTTCTGTTTTGTTATATATATATATACTTATTTATATATATAAATTCTCTTTTCCTTTTCTTCCTTCTATCTCTAGTCCTTCTTCCTTGTGCACCAAACCACCGTGCACAACGTGCACCCCGTACACCTGCACCGCCTTGTCACCGATGAACCCAACTCGTCAACCACGGCCACAAACTCCATTTCATCCATCGATGCCATCGCCGAACTCTGATGTGGACAACATCACCCCTACAGTATTTTTACTGTTCCACCGAGCTACCTCGAAGTATACAGATCCAAGAAAACGTTCACCGCTTCCACCACCGACCACCAGATCATGTCGAACTTCGGTCACAGCAAGGTGGTGACCCACGCTTCTCTTTCCCCCAGGTGCGCAACTGTCGAAGGCCTCCATGTCGGAGCAGTTGCGTCGAGAAAGACACAGTACCAGTGACAGCGCTAAACCCTATTTTCACCTTGTACCAAAAATCCACCCATTAGAAGAATTATGCAGCATTTTTCCTATGCTCTCTGACCTCGTACGCCCCTCCCGGCTTTACGCCGTCGACTCCGATTGTTTTGATCGCCTGAATTTGCCCCAGAACGATTTTCCGTTCATCCCGTTATATCTCGACCATCTCAACGTTTAAAATCATGAAACTTCTACTAAAAATCATTATTTTGTATTGCGATTGGATTCATATACTCAAACCATGATTCTAAGAGATTTGAAAATCCATGTTATACAGTTGATTAACAGACAGTGTAAATCTTCCTCTGGTTTTTCTGTTGTTCATGAATGTATATTTTAGTGATTCATTTTCATGTTTTTCTGCAGTATTTTGGAGTATATACCCTTGTACTCAAAAGCCTCTAATGTGGTAATTTCTTTTATAATTGTTTCCTAAAAAGAACAAGAGTGTTCATTGAACTGGGTTCAACTAAATAACAGGGTGATCAAATCATTTATTATCTTCAAAATGGAATAACAGTTCAGAGAGTCATCCAGATTGCTCTCATTAACAACATCATATTAACAAACAAAGGTTCTGTGTTTATAGCAGAAGGGGTTTTCTTTTCAGATCATAACATGATAACAGTACATAGGTTTGATATTAACTCTTATGGCACAACAGTTCTAAATTAAAGATTTAAACAATTTACTTTACTCACATTCATGGTTTACTGTTTTCCTGCTATTTTACTTTCATAGTTTTCATGATAGTTCAGTTACCAAATACAACTCAACAGAACATGTATGCAAACCTATATATTACTACATTATCTCATACAAACAAATAACGAAAATGGGGAAGTTTACTCACTTATTAGCTTTCCCTTTCCTGCTACTTGATCAACTCAGCGTTTTGGTGTGGAGAAATGTATGGGTTCAAGGGTATATTTATAGCCAGTTCTCACCATAAACAATTCATTTCTTAATACTTAAGGCTTGTAGGTGCTACAGTGTTTGCTAGCTTTAGACTCCCCATTCCCTAAATCCTATAGGATTTGTTTCACGTATTTTATACCAGATTTTATACAAATCCTTGTCTTTACTTTAGGTTCTAGAAACACTTGCCATAACTCATTTAATGAAGCCGATTTGCCTTGGATTATGTAGACACATAAGGACAGCTTTTTATTGTAATAAAAATAGTTTTGTTGCTTGATATTTTGTAAACAATTCTTTTATATTTGCAAGTTGCTTATTGCTAGTTTTTAGGTGATGGTTTGTGAATCCTAGCTATACTATTTTGGTTACATCACCTTTAGATATTTACTTCATATGATTCTCTTCTAGAAGCAAAATCTATCCAACCTTAACCTCCTTAAATGCTGCACATGGTTCACATATTTTCTTAGATTTCATTTGATTTTATTTGCATTATAAAATGCTTAGATATTTTGCAAACAAGAATTATATATTTGCAAGTTGCTATTTAGGATCCTTAGGTGATGGTGCTTTCCTATTTTAGCTATTCTATTCACGGCTAAATCAAATAATGATCTTGACTTTATATGACTTGCTTCTTCTTTGTTTTATTTTCACATGCATTTTGATATTTTCATTTGAGGCATTTCTCCATACATCATGTGTTCAATGACAAAGATACTTGTCCTAGCCGTGACAACTTCCTGCATAAATTTATACTTGCTTTAGCTTGTTTAGTAAACATATTCTATGATTTAATTATCTATTAAATCAATATTTATCGTTAACAAAGACCAGCTAAAAACCGGGACATTACAGTCCACCCCCCTTAAAAGAATTTCGTCCCCGAAATTAAAGGGTCACGCGTCGATTTCAGTTTTAACTAAAGTCAAATTTATACACATCTGTAACTATTTACCAGATAGACTCCTTATTTAATTTCAATTTAGTTAACTATTTTCTGAAATTCAAGATTCTGATTTTATTTCAAAATCAACTATATGGGTCTATATCCAACCAATAACTCAAGTTTGTTCTTTACTACGGGGAAATACCAATTTTATCTACTGGATATTGCTTTAATTCAATGTTGTTGAACTCATCCTGGGCTGACCCAAATTTAACTCCTCTTTACTCAAATCTTAGATACCTTTCAATTTAATTTTAACTCTATTTGACTCATCCTGAGGTTGACCCAAATCCTTTGACTCATTTCATTAGTTGTGGTGGTTACCACGCTTACTCCTCGGTATCTTCTTCCTTGTGAACTCACTTTCTACTTTCTGAGTATATGGTTTGAAAATCAATAACTCAATTAGAAGATATTCCTTAAGTCAATAACCAGGGTCGTCCTAATACTAAAATAGTTTTTTAGTAAAAATACGCTCTCTCAACACTAATCCACAGCCTAGGTTTTCAAAAAAATCTAAGCTCTGATACCAACTGTAACGGCGGGAAGCAGTGGGCTATCGTCCCACCGTGGCATACAGAGGTACCCCAGCACCTTGTTTTACGGCCAGCCTCTCGACTCGACCAACCCACATTGTCGGGACATGTAGGGGTAAGAGTCTCCCGTTCGCCACCAAACCGCGAAGCGAGAACCCCCTATCATGCATACCAAGCGCTCAAGCAACAAGGACTGGTGTGAGTAAACACAGATAAGAGATGTAAACAAGGAATGAGGATTTAGGTTTCCATGTTGACAGGTTTATTTACTTTAGAAATCATAGATCAATCCATGTCTAATATCTGGATAATGGTCTAAGTATTTTATATCAAAACGTTTGATATTACGAAAGTTTTTATCAAATAGATAACCATCTAGTGAAACGCTTGCATCTCACGTTCACAGACATAGTATAAAATCATAAACCGCACGGCTCTTATTGGAGATTGGATTCCAACAGACAGGGTATGGGAGCACCCACCGATCAGTGTACTCTAGAGGGTATACACTGCAGGTTCAACAAGAACGTCTTGCAACCCGGCCACACATGACCGTCCACTCATTTAGCTTGAGTGTGACGAATATATTATCACCCCCACGATTGGGAGCGACCCACCGTTTCCGAAAGCTGCAGCAGCGAAATATAGATTAAGAAGCAAATAGAAATTTCTCTAGATGGTGATAATACACCCTGCTTGGGAATGACCCAACTAGCCATGCTGCCTAGCCCAACTTTTGTTACTTCCTGGTTGTGAGGTTTGAGGTCACGTTTATCCTTCTGATAGATTTTTCTTCAATTACTTTGAATGCCACATCGTCATATCTGTCAGAAACACTCATTCGATTACCCATATATATTGCGGGCAATAAAGCTAAGAGAAACGAATTTCTCCGCAACCAACGTAATATACATACGTAAATTCGATGTGTAGAATCTAACTGATATACGTTGTCAGACACTCGTCCATTCGGTTTTGTTCTGGAATTGAACAGACCAAAATATTATTTAAAAATAACGTTTGCATCTCGTTGACTTCAGCATTCTGATATGCGTCGTATACTTCGAGTCGAAGTGGAATATTTATTCCGGACTCTTCGAAACGATCAACGTAATGTCTTTTATAATTGAACCACTAAAGCACGTGCTCCGCGCACGGTAATTCATATAAAAATGTTAGTTCGCTTATACAACGATTATTTTGTAATCAACATCTTTGACTTAAATCGTCGTTTTATTTCTAAACACACGGTTATCAATTTAGACTGATCTATAGCTAATTTTTAATTTCTAAGTTATAGCTACGGCCCACTTCTTTAATCACTTGTTTATGATTCAATATCTTGGAATCTTTGATTTCATTCCTTATCTATCATATATTCTTTAATTAATTTTGAACTTAAAGTTCCTTTTTATTTTCCTTCTTTGTCATATTTTTTTTATTTGATCTAAAGATTTTCCTAAAGGCCTCATAACTAAATGCCTTGGCCCAAATACCCGCTTCTTTAATTTCTAATTTGGTTTACTTTGTTAGATAGAGAATAACTTTGTTAAGTCTAACAAAGTGTAATTCTGTCTATTTCGATCATCCCCTATCATTAAATTTTATCCGCCATACGAACACTTCTTAATAATATTAATTTCATACTTTGAATTTAAACGTTTCCATTCTTCTTTCCACGTCGGTCTTCCCTTCCTACCCTTCTTCCTTCTCTCATTTTCTCGTCTATGGTTTCTTCCTTAACATATATAACTATATATATCATGATTTACATAGATTTTAAAACTCTTTATTTCTGTTTTGTTATATATATATATACTTATTTATATATATAAATTCTCTTTTCCTTTTCTTCCTTCTATCTCTAGTCCTTCTTCCTTGTGCACCAAACCACCGTGCACAACGTGCACCCCGTACACCTGCACCGCCTTGTCACCGATGAACCCAACTCGTCAACCACGGCCACAAACTCCATTTCATCCATCGATGCCATCGCCGAACTCTGATGTGGACAACATCACCCCTACAGTATTTTTACTGTTCCACCGAGCTACCTCGAAGTATACAGATCCAAGAAAACGTTCACCGCTTCCACCACCGACCACCAGATCATGTCGAACTTCGGTCACAGCAAGGTGGTGACCCACGCTTCTCTTTCCCCCAGGTGCGCAACTGTCGAAGGCCTCCATGTCGGAGCAGTTGCATCGAGAAAGACACAGTACCAGTGACAGCGCTAAACCCTATTTTCACCTTGTACCAAAAATCCACCCATTAGAAGAATTATGCAGCATTTTTCCTATGCTCTCTGACCTCGTACGCCCCTCCCGGCTTTACGCCGTCGACTCCGATTGTTTTGATCGCCTGAATTTGCCCCAGAACGATTTTCTGTTCATCCCGTTATATCTCGACCATCTCAACGTTTAAAATCATGAAACTTCTACTAAAAATCATTATTTTGTATTGCGATTGGATTCATATACTCAAACCATGATTCTAAGAGATTTGAAAATCTATGTTATACAGTTGATTAACAGACAGTGTAAATCTTCCTCTGGTTTTTCTGTTGTTCATGAATGTATATTTTAGTGATTCATTTTCATGTTTTTCTGCAGTATTTTGGAGTATATACCCTTGTACTCAAAAGCCTCTAATGTGGTAATTTCTTTTATAATTGTTTCCTAAAAAGAACAAGAGTGTTCATTGAACTGGGTTCAACTAAATAACAGGGTGATCAAATCATTTATTATCTTCAAAATGGAATAACAGTTCAGAGAGTCATCCAGATTGCTATCATTAACAACATCATATTAACAAACAAAGGTTCTGTGTTTATAGCAGAAGGGGTTTTCTTTTCAGATCATAACATGATAACAGTACATAGGTTTGATATTAACTCTTATGGCACAACAGTTCTAAATTAAAGATTTAAACAATTTACTTTACTCACATTCATGGTTTACTGTTTTCCTGCTATTTTACTTTCATAGTTTTCATGATAGTTCAGTTACCAAATACAACTCAACAGAACATGTATGCAAACCTATATATTACTACATTATCTCATACAAACAAATAACGAAAATGGGGAAGTTTACTCACTTATTAGCTTTCCCTTTCCTGCTACTTGATCAACTCAGCGTTTTGGGGTGGAGAAATGTATGGGTTCAAGGGTATATTTATAGCCAGTTCTCACCATAAACAATTCATTTCTTAATACTTAAGGCTTGTAGGTGCTACAGTGTTTGCTATCTTTAGACTCCCCATTCCCTAAATCCTATAGGATTTGTTTCACGTATTTTATACCAGATTTTATACAAATCCTTGTCTTTACTTTAGGTTCTAGAAACACTTGCCATAACTCATTTAATGAAGCCGATTTGCCTTGGATTATGTAGACACATAAGGACAGCTTTTTATTGTAATAAAAATAGTTTTGTTGCTTGATATTTTGTAAACAATTCTTTTATATTTGCAAGTTGCTTATTGCTAGTTTTTAGGTGATGGTTTGTGAATCCTAGCTATACTATTTTGGTTACATCACCTTTAGATATTTACTTCATATGATTCTCTTCTAGAAGCAAAATCTATCCAACCTTAACCTCCTTAAATGCTGCACATGGTTCACATATTTTCTTAGATTTCATTTGATTTTATTTGCATTATAAAATGCTTAGATATTTTGCAAACAAGAATTATATATTTGCAAGTTGCTATTTAGGATCCTTAGGTGATGGTGCTTTCCTATTTTAGCTATTCTATTCACGGCTAAATCAAATAATGATCTTGACTTTATATGACTTGCTTCTTCTTTGTTTTATTTTCACATGCATTTTGATATTTTCATTTGAGGCATTTCTCCATACATCATGTGTTCAATGACAAAGATACTTGTCCTAGCCGTGACAACTTCCTGCATAAATTTATACTTGCTTTAGCTTGTTTAGTAAACATATTCTATGATTTAATTATCTATTAAATCAATATTTATCGTTAACAAAGACCAGCTAAAAACCGGGACATTACAGATTTATCATTCAAATCAAATCATAATGACAAAAAAGAAAAGGATAAATAAAATTATATTATTATTTTTATATTATTGTTGTTGTAACCTAGTCATATAAAAGTATTAGACAATAAAAATAAATATTATTATCTTTTTTAATAAACAATGTTTTTTAAAACTAGAAAATATACAATCTTTTACACAAAAGTTAAATTAATTTGTGCATGTAATAAGTAATTTATGCTTGTGCTTTTTGATAAATTGATATATCATTTTAATCAGTTTATAATTATAAAAAAAAGATAAATAGAATTATCTTTTAAAATGATAAAATTAAAACAGAACTAAAACAACACTAAAAATTAATTTAACAAATAATGGATATATAGTTTGTATGGGTGAAAAGTAGTTTCATTACTTACTTGTTTTCTCTAAGAACTTTGAAAGAAAGTTTGACAGTTTCTTGATGTTCGTCAGTAAAATGCTTCAGGAGTGGGCATTTCTCAATTTTATTTTGATGCTTCTTCTTTTTTGGTTCTCTAGGGCTGATATCTTCAACACAAATTGGATTTTGAGCAGCATTTTGTTCACTATATTCTTTGATATCTTCATATTTTGAGCTGTCTTGGATATCTAGAATTGAATCTTGAGTTTGCGTCAAATCAAAACATGGAGAGTTAGTAGAACTATTTATGTGTACCATACCAACTATTTTTCCTTGATTCTTACGTTTTTCAGCTTCACTTTTTTCCTCCACATTATGTTGTTCAAAACTTTCTAGTTTTTGGAGTTTCATTTCAATGTGTTGAGTATTTGGTCAGCCATTTGCCTTAAATTATTTTCCTCATCTAGTTGTTTTGCCACACTTTAGATCTCAATAGTCAAATAGTTTACTTTCATCTCTAACTCTTTTATGGTGTTAGAGCTGTCTAAAGCATATTTTTTTCAGCTTTTCAATTTCATCATTCTCACATAATTTTCTTTTGTTTGATCTTTCATCTTCCAGCCCTGTGTCTCTTAATTTTTTTGACAGAAACTCCTTTCCTCTTTAGTCACATTTGAAAAAAAATCTACATGGAAGATATTTGAAACTAAATTTGGACATGCAATATCATTGAATTACTATGAAGTTTGGAATTACAAATTGTAAAAAATGCACAGTTAAGCAAATTATGACATGAAATTCAAACTTGTTATTAAATTGCTTGAGTATCAAATATAAGTAAGATTTAACTTATTATTAAATTGTTTAGATTAAAAGATAAATGCTATTATCTTTTATATCTTTTGAACATAGTAACATTAATCTAAGTAAGTGTGTTTGCTGAATACATAACATCATTAGCAAACCTACTTTAGTCATCTAAGTTCATGAATCAAACTGTTGAATAACATGAAAGTGTGGAATAACTTGAAATATAGTATTGTTAGACGCTAAATAACATTAAATACATGTATAGCTTACTACGGTTAACTGTTGAAAGGTTCATGTCTTTCAAATTTGACAAGCCCCACTTGATCATCCTTGGGATTTTTTTTTCAAGATTCTCCTTTTCTTCTGTTATTTTGGTCCTCTCGTAAAACTAATACTGTAATAAAAAGTGTTAGGGATTGCGGAAAGGATCGTTAAGGCAAAACAAACACTAGAGGGGGTGAAGAGTGTTTTTGAAAATTTAAACAAAATCTAAAACTTATGTGATGAACTATATCAATCAAACACCACAAAAACAATCACAAACACAGAATCAAACACAGATTCAAAATAAACAGAAATAAAAATGCAGAAAAGAAAAGAACACACCAGATTTTATACTGGTTCAGATTGCTCTTACGTCCAGTCCCACACAATGCTGGATTGCGTAGAGTTTTATTACTACATCAATAGTCAAGTGCACCCCTTGATTTCACGGCTACAAGGTTAACACTGCTCATATTCCTTGATTTCACAGCAATAAGGAAAACATCGACTCTGTTCCTTGATAACTACTACAAGGAAAACACCAATTCCCATAAACTTCCCAAACAATTACAAACAACCCTATAACTCTTTAATAGCACTTGATCCAGAGAGTAATGAGTGGAGAGTGTATAGAAAAGAAGATTAGTGAAAATAGAATTGAATTTGGCAGAGTATAGGTATAGGAATAATAAAACTGATGAGAAATAATGGCGTAATGAAAGAGAGTGAAAGTGGAGAAGAAGGAGTGATTAAAAATTCGAAATCAAACCCTTTTTATAGTGTGTAAAAGGTTGCACGTTCCAGAACCGTCATTTAAAATTGAAAAAATGACAGTTATATGTCAACATGGTGTATTCTTTATGTCGACATATACCTAGTAGAATTTTGATGTTTAAACATTTTCAAAGTATTTTGATATAAATATAATTCTGGAAATTCTTGAATTAAAATATAGTGTTATAAATTAATATTATAAAGTAGGAAATCAAATGAAAACATAAATATAAACTATATAAACATATTTAAAAAATTATAAAGTTTAAAACCATATAAATATAAAATGTAAAAATATAAAAACATAAAACTTATAAACCTTGAGTTTGAAAATAAAATTAAAGTAAGAAGGAAAAAATAGAAAATAGAATAGAGAGGATTGAAGATAGAATTTGCAAACCGAATTTGAATTTGAACTTGGAGTGCTATTTAGAGTCTTACATAATCTAGACTCTATAACTATATTAGTTTTGAATTCTTGAACTCTTGAAATATCTCTGAACTCTGAATTTCTAATATCTTTAAACTGTACAGTCTTCACTAATATTTCCTGTATATAAGTCCTGCATATGTGTATGTGTGTGTGTATATATATATTCTAGATAAAGGTATTAGTATATATTTTATAATCAATTATATTGAAATAAGTTTGTTGTCATCAAAACTCCATTCTCCAACAATCTCCCCCTTTTTGATGATGACAACCTTATTTTATAAAATATCATACCTGTATATACCTATTGATGATGATCCTTCAAATACTCCCCATGTCTATAAGAATCCTATAAGCTATGTCTATATTTTATAATTTCTCCCCCTTTGGCATTATCAAAAAGAAATTCTAAAATAACTCCTCCTAAGTTATATAACTATCTAAATAAAACGAATAAGAAATTAAGTAACTAATCCTATTATGATATTCCTCCTTAATCTATAACTAATTCAAAGTAAAAATACTCCCCTTTAATCTATACAAACCTATAATGGTAATTTTCAGCAATATGATGATTAAATACAAACCAATCCAAATACTATAATTACATATGTTTGTTTGTTATATATACAAACCAAATCAAATCAAATCCAATCACACCATATCATATGTCTTAAGATATATATACAAGTTTCAAATCATAGAATCCAAATCAATCAAATCGTACCAAATAATTAAACGTTTCTTGAAACTTCAACCTATTCATCTTGTCCAGTGATTGGGTTCTTCTTGATGTCCTTCCAATCTTCTTTAGTGTTATGTGATGTTTGGTTGTTTTCATTTCTGAAATGAGAAGAGATGTCCCAACTAATTACATCAAAATGTTTTTCTTGATATTCAACCATTCTCATTTGAATTAACTCTAGTTTGCGCTGATTACGTAGTACTATGGAGAGAATTTTCTTGAAAGAATTCAAAGAGTCATCAAGATTTTCACTTATGTTATGAATAGGATTTGCCATGGATTTGATAAAAGATGAATAAGGAAGAAGTAGAAATGGAACAATGAAATTTTCTGGAAGAAATAGACTTAAATAGGATCTGGAATTCGTTGTATTTTGAATGGACATGAGTAGTTATTTAATTTTAAAATTTGAAACAATTTTAAAATCAGGCGGTTATATGTCAACATATCATAGTGAAATATTTGAAAATTTTGAATTCTTTTGATCTCTATTATATTATAGTTAGTTCTAAAGCATTTACAAAGGGGTAAAGATGATTTTAACATAAATAAAACTCCATTCATTGCTTAATAGAAAGCAAATACATCCAACTAATCAAGACATACTTAAATACGAGATTCGAAAGCAAATACAAGGAAATATAAGCGAATACATAAAGATAGATTAAACTAGATAGTCTAGTTTTCAACTGATGATTAGGAATGTAATATCCCGCAAATCCATAATATATGAGTTGACTACATACATCATACATCCAACCCAAATATCACAGAAAATACGAATCATTTTTTTTAGAAGAAAAAGGTAGAAGAAGAACAGAAATAACAACACAGAATCTCACATCGCAGCGGAACAAAATATAATATATCATAACTTTTGAATACAAAATTCTAACTGTATAACATACACTTATCAGAGTACAACACTTACAACACAGCGGAAACAATAACTACATAATGCTGAAGCCTCCTGCTCCAAGCTCCTTTAGATAAATCTATAAAATCCTGAACTACTTGACTGCCCGTACAAATTTAGGCACCCAAGAGTTTAGGTAAAACAAAACAAAATAAACTCCGGGTCAGTCATGGGACTGGTATGAGTAAACAATTTAAAACAATTTCAGAAACTAAATGGTATCTCATAAGACCACGCCGTATAACACGTAACGGGTTTTTCCCTTATGAGAATCCAAAACACTTGGTTTAACTTTCAAATCATTTTTAAAGAAAATGATGATCTTTATATCAAAACTCTTTTGATATTATAATAGTGTCTAAATCAAATAAATAGAAATCTAGTGGAACGCTTTCATCTCACGTACCACATATAATATACAATCAAAACCGCGAGCACTTATTGGGTAATAAATTTCCAACTATGACAAGGTATGGAAACACCTTCCGATAGTGTATCTCTAGAGGAGAATACACTGGGTTCAACAAGAACATCTTGCAACCCGGCCACACATGACGGACCACTCATTTCGCTTGAGTGTATCGAATGTATATCACTAACGGTTGGGATCATCAATCGTTTTCCCGAATGGGAAAGCATCGAATAAAATAAGGAATTAAATGAATTTCTCTAGATAGGTGATAATACACCCTAATGGGAGCTAACCACATAGCCTTGTTGCCTGCCCGATATTGGTCATTTCCCGGTTGTTGAGGCCTGAGGCTACGCTTACTTATCATTCATTTATAACACAATCACTTTAAATGTCACATTGTCAGATCCGTTAATCACTAATTGATTCGCACAAATATATTCTGGATTTTATGCTAAGAGAATAA
This sequence comes from Allium sativum, assembly GCA_030737875.1. Taxonomy (NCBI): domain Eukaryota; kingdom Viridiplantae; phylum Streptophyta; class Magnoliopsida; order Asparagales; family Amaryllidaceae; genus Allium; species Allium sativum. The sequence continues at coordinate 653,062,126 of CM060919.1, read as the reverse complement.
ATCTGTTGCCACCATATATATTTATATAGACCAACATATTCGATCATTGGAAATACTTTGTCAGACATTCGTCCATATACGTTCGTTCTGGGATTGAACAAAACCGAAGGCAAAATTTTCATTAATAGAAAAAGCCCTTGCACTCTACTCCGTCTCTGATTTCCTTCATATAATCTGATTCGCAACGCTACTGCCAATACGGAGTGGTTCTCGGATAATAATCCAACCGGTCTCTCCATATTGACAACGATATTGGCAAACACTTCGATAGCCGATTATTTAACTATCGAAGAAAAACAAACATCCATTTATAGCATCAAACAATCTCTAGGCCCCTTAATTAATATTTCATTAATTAAATCACCACTCCATTTCCTTATCAATATTTGTTAACCAAATATTTTCTAAAATCGTCTTCGCCCTTTTCGCTATTTAGAAAACATTTCCATATATCGCCTCCTTTTATTTTCAATACGTAGAAAATATATTCTATTTATAATTGAAAAAAATTCCAATTACTTATCTCTTTTACGACCATTCATTTTTAGACTTAAGAAATATTTATAATCATATTTCCAAAATTTCACTTCCTTGGGTTAAAACAAATGTTGTGTAAAACATTGTTACGACAACCCAAAACACTGCATTCAACTAACTCTTATTCAAACATTCGTCTTCGAGGTTGGATCTTGCTAAACAAAATCAATCAAGTTGGGGTATAACTACCTCTCATACCTTGACTGAAAACATCCTTAACTTCAAAACGGACAAGACCACTTATCTCGAATAATCAACATCATATAAAACCAATTCTCCATTTTTAAAACGTATATACATTTCTCTTTCTATTTCCAGATTATCGATTTCCTTTTTGTTATAATATTTCAAGTTTGTTTCCTTATTGAATTCTATATATATCGATACATTGGTTTCTAACTATCAAAATTTCTTAAAGATATTCTAACTCCTTAAATTCACGGAAAAATTCGCTATAACCTCCTTTGCACCGGTCGATAGTTCAAACCTCAACTCACCTCTCTAGGCCTTTTCCATTCAAAAAAAAAAATCAAAAAGCCAAGTGACTTGCCAATTCGGCGCATAAAAACTCATATGGAATTTAAACATGTACCTTATTGTCGGGCACACGAATTATAACCTTCGTACACTTCATCCCATACCTGTCTAACCCAGATACGTCCATTCCAAATTTGTTCCAACTTTATCTGGTCATTTTAATTCAATTCGCTAATTAATTCTCAAACTAGCTCTTTTGCCTATTCCACTTTCTGTTTGAACATATCAGTTCAAATACAAATATTTACTTGCTTATAAACCGATTTGAATTCCATTTTCGATTCAAGTTCCCTTTTCAAATTCGAATATAATTTCTCAAATCACCTTTACTTATTCAAAGTCCAATTTCATATCAAATTTCGATTAACTAATTATTATTCAAATTAGTTATTCTATTCAATAACTAAAAAGATGATTTTTGTTTCAAAAAATCATTTCACTTACTTAAATGGAGTTCATATTTATTTTATATCTCCAGTCTGCATTTTTCTAATGGAAATTCAGATTTTATTTCCTTAAAATCCTTTTATTTATTTAAATAACCCGTTATGGCATTATAATGGTTCTGGCGCTGTTTTTCTGAAAATTTGATTTTGACATAACTCAAAATCTATAAGACGAAATCCAGATTTTTATCTTCCATTAGAAAACTATTATCAAATCGGTCCTGACGATTCTTGTTTCAAAGAATTCTGACTTAAGTTCAGTTCTATATACTCAATTGAAGTTCAAATCGCCAATTTACGAACTACCACGCCGTGGTGAGTTCATTTTAATTATATTTCATATATAAACGTTTAAACTTCGTTTATATCTAAATTCCAACTCCATTCTAATATATTTTAATATATATTCAGCCTATTTACCAAACCCAATTTAATATTCTTGATTATCCATATCCGCCGATTACTTCATAACTCAGTTATAAATTTATTTATAACTTAAATTTCTATATCTAATTCTAATTTATTTAGAAATAAATTATTTTATGAATTTAGATATAATCGAATTCCAATTATAAACTCGTTGGATTTTTCTAATGCAAATTCAACTTATATTCCAAATTTCGAAATATAATCGATCGTTCTATATCAAATACTTCCCAATTCACTTTTAAATTCAAATTCGAATTTAAATATTTAAATTATCCAAGTGATAATTATCTCACTTAATTTATAAATGTCGTTTATAAATTTAACTTCCTTGTTTTATATATTAAATCAAGCTTTCATTTCGATTCCATTTCAAATTCTACTTTTAAAATGCATAATTGAATTTAAACTTCTAAATTATCTATTGACAATTTGTTTTACTAGATTTATAAATATTGTCAATAAATCCAACTTTCTTGTTTTATATATTAAAACAAGTTTTCCGTCTCAAATTCCCTTTGAAATCCAATTCCTTTTATATTCTGAATTCCAGAAATAAAAACCGCTGTTTCATTTTCAAAATGATTTCAACTCTCTATTTTTAAATTCAAACTTGAATTTAAACTTCAAATTATCTAATGACAATTATCTCCCCTTATTTATAAACATCGTTTATAAATTTTCTTTTCCTGTTTTATATATACTAAACAAGTTCTCATTTCAAAACCCTTGTGAAATTATAATTTCTACTTTGGAAAAATAAATTTCCCTTTTATAATTCACACTTGTATTTACATTTTCCCAATTATCCAATGATAATTCATTTCTGTTCATTTATAAACAACGTTTATAAATTCACTTCAGTTCCCTGATTATCCAATGAAAATCTTTCCATTTTATTTATAAACACCGTTTATAATTTACTTCGATTTCATGTATTGTTTAATTTATAAACATCGTTTATAAATTCAATACTTGTTTTATTTATTCAAAACAAGTAAGTATTTTTAGTCCATTCGAATTTCAAATTCTATTTTTAGAAAAATAGAGTTTTCCATTTAAATCTCAAATATTGTTTTCACGATATTTTTATATATCAACATTTTAGCCCAGTGATATTTAAATATAAAAAAACACTTAATTATCAAATCACGGGTTTTGTAACACATCATATATGATAATATATATGTGAAAATAAACAGTAATAAATTTTGAGGAATCTAGCTGGATTCCTCCAACCTGTTTTTCCTGCATCCACAGACGTTAGCCAACATAAATAATACCCATCCTACTTTGAGGCAGGATATCATGGTATGAAGGTCATCCACTATATATATTGTGGGGCGCATAGGGAAATCATCCGCTAATGATACCGCGGGCATCCGCTAATGATACTGCGGGAATCCAACCACCAATATATATATATATATAATAGCCACAAACACCAATCCTAAATAACTAATATATTTATATAATAACCACAATAATTCATTCAAGCATTCAAACAACCAACAATTATTTTTAACGTTAAAAATAATTCTAAACAATAAATTTCGATTGAGATTTACTCACCGAGATTTAAATTGCAGATCCGATAGAACTTTAATTTAAATCGAAAAATATTCGATTTAAATTAAAATTCACAAGCTGATTCCGATAATTCCTAAACCAAATCCAACTTCAGAATTCCGCATTTATGATTCCATGTGATAGTTTTCCGTGATTATTGGACCTAAAATGGATAATGGTATCTTACTTATTTATTTCACAACAAGTTTGACTATAGACATATATGAAATTAAACATTGTAAATTTATTAATTAACTAAAATAATTTATAATTAATTACCTTATTTCTTCTATACTCTTTTACGTCTATAGGGAAAAAGGAATGAACCCCTTTTAACTCCCAGGAAATTGCGACAATTACTACCCCTAAAACCACCTAAACTTCTTCGACAACACCAAGCCAAAATCCCACTCAAAACCTAACTTCCGCGAATTGGTGCTCCTACTGTAATAACCTTGCCATCGCATCCCTCCTGCCACCCACCACCGTGACACTTGCCACCCGCTCTTCACGTCGTACACCACCTCATTGAACTCGATTGCCAGAAAACACTCTCCTCATTCTCCTTCCTATAACAACCATGCTGCCTCAAAAGTAGTCTCCTAGGAACCAACGACTTCACTTACGAGCTCCCTTCTTCCCCGTCAACTCCATCATCTCGCAGAAACTCATCTCGACGCGCTCTCTCCAAAGCGTTCCCTGCTTCGATTCGTGCTCACAGAACCAGACGCAATCAAGAATTGGTCGGAAATCCATCAGATTTTGTTGTGGATCCATTCGATGCCATTAAATCAAAACTGATCTCGAAATTGCCAAACATCGGAACCCTTCTTGTTGGGAACATTTCGATGTCCCGATGAAATTGCCGTACCCAAGTTGAAGGCCAACGAAGTGGAATCCAGACTCAAACAAGATGAAAGATGCGATTTTATTTAGAGTTTTTAGAATTGTAAGAACAACAGCCATTTTTTTTAATTGGAGTTTTCAATTTTCGACTGAGGAAAGGGGAAACTGTCGCGATTTTTGTTAAAAAGGGGTGGGGCTTTAAAAGGAACAACAAGGTCATTTATTTTTGGTTTGCTGGAAGCTTACCATCCATTTGAAGAAGAACAAAAATGAATGGTTTAAAAGGGGGAGATGTTGTGTTGTTATAGACCATGCATACTTAGCTTAAGAATTTCTATTATATTTTATTTTAATTTGTTTTGAACCGGTATCTTTTAAATTAAAATACCCTATGATTCTGAACTCCTCTCTAAACCCAATTACTAACATTTTTAGGGTTTAACCACTATTTCGAACGCACTGGGATAGGTCATGAAGTCCAGTTTGATCGTTTGTAGAAGATATTAAGTTAAACCTGTAAAAATTAAATTTTAGAACAATTAATTCCCTCAATAATAAATTAATATTATTACTGTTTTATTCTAATAGAATTTTATTGATCATCTCTGAATCGTCTCAATTCAGCGTTGAATTTCGAATTCAATTATTTCTGTGTTATGATAATTTAATATATCCTATATTAAATCGAAATCGATTTTTTAATCAGTAACTTAATATAAAATTTCATTTATATTATCAACTCAATATTTAAAACTATATTAAATATTTAAAATTAACTCGACAGAAATCTGGGTCATTACAAGGAAGATGAAATTCCAAGCTTTCTTCCTATCCTGACCAGGAATTTGGATATTTTGGAAAGTTTTTTGTTAAGATTCTTTTGATTGTTGAAGATTTTCACTTGATTTTGAATAAACGTCTCTTTTTAAATACGTTTAGTGTTGGTTGGATACCCAACGCTTTCTATAGAAGCCTCTTCTTCTTCGACTTCCATTGGCTCTTGTTCTTGGTGCATTCGAGCTTGTTTGGCTTCGAACGTCTCATATGGTTTGAAAGTGAGAGGAATTTGCATGAGATGAATGTTTGATGAGTCAAACACTTTTCTAGGCACAAATTCTTCTCCATGAAGATCAACATTAAAGTATTTGAAAATACGAGTGAGATAAACACCATAGTAGAGAGTGTTTTATCTTGACGATAATTCTATGGGCTTAATTTCGTTTAAAATCATTTCGGCCCAATTGATAGTATAGCCACCCATAATAGCAAAGACAGCCTTTTGGACTATGAGAGTAGGATTGTTGAAATTTCCGGAATGGGGAGTGAAGGTATGTTGGGGGAGAAGGTGCACAATTCTTATTTTTGGACGAAAGAAGCGATTTTTGAATTCCTTTGGAGCATCGTCTTCAAATATGTCGTGAAAGGTTTCCAAATCGGTTTCATCGATAAAAAAATCCGAGAAATATGAGCCCGTGCTTCTACAATTTAGAATAGCGCCTAAGAGTTCGACATCAAGAACAATTTGAGTGCCTTTGACACTACTCCGAATTTGGTCTTTGTTTCTTTTGTAAAATCCACGATTGAGATTCGCATAGAACACCTTGACGAGTTTGGCATAACACACTTCGTCGTTATCACAAGAGTCAATTAGACTCAAGTATTCATTGTGTTCTAAAAGAGAGACAAGATCATAACAGGAAAAATCGATAATGACGTCGGAAGCACCCAGTTAACTTTAGCACTTGCTAAATAGCTACCATAGGTTTTGATAGCCTCTTTGTCATTATGAAGATAGCCTTTGATTGTTTTGGTTATCTTCAATTTTTGAGATGAACTTGAGGAGGCCATTGAATTAATAATTTTGAAGAGAATAGATATGAAGAATATTGTTTTGAGTTGTGAATGAATGGTAAAAAGAATAGATGTATATATAGAAATTGAATGGATATGAATTAAATAGGCAAAACTTTTCAAATTGTAATGACACCTTTTCAGATTGAATATTTTCTTGGCTTAGCATGATATTTTTGAACATTCTTCCAAACATGGTCAACAAATTGCCCTTGCCCAAGAAATAGAATTTAATTTTCTCAAATTTATAATCTTTGGTAGAAATCCACACTGCAAATAGCTTTGGTTCTTTGGAAACAAGAAGGTTATGACCAACAACATCAACAACAGCTTTACTAGATGAACACTACCATCTCTGTCTTATATCGTCCTATTCAATCTTTTCGTCACTGTTTTTTGGCTTATAATGTCTTCTTCTTCAAAGTTGTTTGACACAAATTCAGAGAAGGTTTCCTTGGCTATTGCTCTATTTGATGCATGTACTGGAAGCAAATCCTCTCTATCCATTGGCAGTCCGAAGATTAGACTTACTTCTTTTGGTTTGATATTCAGCAATTTGTTACCAAATCGGAAAGCTTCTTCTCTTCTATCATAAGAGGTTATTATTTCATCCAAATTCACAGCACTTTTTCTCAAATCTTCCCGTGCTATAGTATCTTCAAGGAATACAATGAAAATGTTTTTAAAAGGTGTATTTCTCAAATATGTAATTGCTTCTGCTGAGAGGATTTTTTTTGCTTCTTTTTATTGTTTTCATTATTTTGAAAACAACATCCAATTACATCTGTATGTCCCTACATACTGAATTTTTTCTGCTTCCTCGGTCTTTTTTGATTTCATATTTATTAGCATCATCTGATTTTGTAGATTCTCCTTGATTTTCATTTGTCTCGGTTCTTTCTTCGTCAGACTGTTCTAAGTTATCATCTTCTGCAGCAGTAGGTAAATGATCATTTGGTTCAACATTTTACTATGCTAATGACAAGTAACATAAGAGTGAGTAGATTTAGTAAAATGAAATTGTTATAAAATATTTATAGCTGTGTTCTTATAAAAAGATAGTACGCTTTATCTTTTTTGGTTCAGTAATAGGTGGACTGACATACATGTTACACTACATACATGTTACTCTTCATCTTTATTTAGTAAAGTGAAATTGTTACCAAATAACTCCATACATATTACACTAGTTTTGCTATTTTATTTGAAAATAATGTAGTGTTTTTGGTGCCGGTGGAAGTGGAAGTTTATTAGTTTTTGGTAGTTGAAGTGAATTGTTTGGGAATGTTCAAATGAAATAGTTTAGTGGATTCATAAGTGAATGTTATAACAAAACTGACCAAAAATAAGTTACTATTGGAGTTTTTGAGAGCGTTGATCTTTGGCTATGCACTTCACAGAATGGACTGGATATCGGTCTTAAATTTATGCATTGATGTCCACCTTCGTTAATGAAAATGCATATTGGTTGTTCTTTTAAAAAACTAGAGGAACTCCATGTTGTTACCCTTTTTTATCCTATATCAAAATTATCATGTGTAATTATATGTAAGTAATAATGAAGAACATAATGAAGCACATAAAATTATAAAAACATGAAATCATAATATAATTTATCTGCATGTAAAACTCAATAGAAGTAAGAAACATAAAGACTTTTCATTAAAAGATAGATGCATTTATCTTTTTCTACTGTTAACTAAAGTAAGATATTGGATTTGTAAAGTAGAAAATAATTCGAGCCATTGGATCCTTATCGAGTGTGTCATTATATCAGGTGTTTAATTCTGAAACCATATCAATAAACAAATTGCCAAATCCAATGCGAGACTTGTGTTATTTGGATTAAACTTGCATAAGGAAATTCTGACCTTAACCATAAAGGTTAACATGGTGGTAAATTATTTTTTCACAATAAAAATATATATTGGAATATTAGATATGAATAGAACTAACATTGGCTTGATAAAATAAATCTGTTTATCTTTTCAATCAAATTCAACTATAACTTCAAAAATATTAACAATTTGAAAATATAACTGCATTTAAACATTCCTTCCTTAATAATTAAGGACACTTTTGTATAAAACAATTACAGTTAAAAAGATACATAAAATGTTTAAAATGATAAACCTATTTATCTTTTCGGTGTATTGTGTTTAAAATAAGCACTTAAAGCAAGTAAACATGTATAGTTAGAACCTAATTTCCAGTTTAAAAAACATGAATAGCTTCATACATTAACATGTCAAGCAATACATAATATATGGATAGCAAAAAATGTCAATTGTTTAAAAAGATAAATTTATTTATCTTTTATGATGTTGCAATTTATTGAGTACTTAAAATGATAAGCATATAACATGTATTTCACTTACCACTATTATTAAGTTAAATAGTACTTACATATGTTTTTATGAAAAAACATAATGCATACATCTTCTAAAATAATATTTTCTAATATAATATTAAGTTAAATATTGATAGTTAAATGTTATTAAGTTAAATACTAGTAGTTAAACATTACTCAATATTTTCTGGTAAAGATAAACATATTTATCTTTTTTAGCACCAAATTACAAGCACAAATAAGATAAAATATGAAATAAATTGCTAATAAGCTAACAACAGTTTATTTTTATACGAAATCCTTTACATAAAAGTTTAATACATTAATCAATAATTGTTAATAGGTAATAAGATAATGGAACTACAATATACATTACACATCGGAATTCGGAAGTTGTTCACTCTAGCGCCATTATTTGAGTTACCATGCACCGATATAGTTACAGTAGGGGGTGAATATACAGGAGTAAATTGGTAAGACTGAACCAAACAAGTGCATATTCATGCTCTAAATTCATCAATAATCGAACAGAACCAGGTTTATACATCGGCTTATACATGCACTTTATCCATACTGAACCAAACAGATTCAACCAAACATTAGTTTATACATGTAGTATTTCACCAATTGATGATCGAAATGAAAATCATACATGTGCATTTAGTTTTATAAGAATTATGCCCTCAACAAAAACTAAGAAGCTGAATTTTTAAAAAAGGTCATATCAAATGAATTTTATAACGTTAAAGGAATAATTGCTCATAAATTGTTCAATACCCATCAAAATCTCTAAAAACCATAATGAAAACTTGTTAACTTGTTATAGATTACAAATCATAAATCAATAATCGCTAAAAAGGTTCGATTACGATTTTACCTTCGATTTTGTGCTGGCTTGCAGCAGAATGAGTTGAACGCTAAATTTGAATTTGAATAAGACAACGATCGAGTTGAACGAAGTTGAAAAGGATCAAAATTTGGTAAACCCTAGTTTCTATTTTTGTTTGAATTTTGAAAATGAGCAGAAAGTAAAAGTGAACGAGATGAGAGGATGTTGAGACTACGAAATTTTGTCCTGGAAAAAAATTAGTTTGAACGCATGTCCTTAAATTAATTCGCTGAGGGAAATAATCCCTTATTTTAAAATTCCTATATTATTTATTACGTTAATCTACTAGAGAGTAAATGGGTATTATTTATGTAGAGAAATCAAAACGTATATTGTGAAATAAACCCAAACAAATTAATAAGTATAAACCAATTATAGAACGGTTTCACCAAAACTTTTGTTCTGACCCCCTCCTCATAACAAATCCGTAGGTTAGATAGGTGGTTGAGACTTTGCAGCTTAGAGACAGTTGTTAAATAGTGTCATTATATTGGTGAGTACTTTCTTACTATTATAATTTATTCCCTTTCACTATGAGATTTCTATTATGAGCTCTTATATAGTTATCTTCGACTTTCTGTAGGATACTAGATAAACCAGCCCAAGTTCCGATAAATTTGGATTTTCGAAAAAAAAATCAGTCTATCAAAATTCGGGTTGTTACAATGTGTAACAGTTTTGAAAATGCAATAGAATAATTATTTTAAATTTTAAGTTAAAATTACCATTTGATTCCCAAATCCATAGTGCTTGTTGTGGGACAACGGATCCATAATAGATTTGAAACTGACATCCTCCTCATCAACAGTCAGGTTGTCGTATCCAGCATCCACGAGAAGCTGTGCCCGTGCTTGCTGAAACTTTTGCTATTATGCAAAATATAGTTGAATTTAGACAATTTTATTTTAATTAACTTATAATTTTTATTTAATTATGTTATACTTACGTATGCGGTATTTGCTTTCTCACTGTGGTCCCAGAAGTATGGAACTGTGTCTGAATCGTCGGTTTGACTTACCACATGAGTATGTGTGTGAAAACATCCTAGTAAGGCATAGGAACATTGAGTTGTCTCCCTTATAATATTCACGCATAAATATATATTGTTATATTATCTATATTTTTACAACATATAACTTAATATCTTTAAATATTTAACTCAATTAATAAATATACCAAGTCTCGCGGTGATGCTGAAATGACTTAGAACCACCACGATATGTGATGGGATCCTTGCTCTTATTTGTTGAATTTTTCTATGACTTCCTCTGTAAATTTAAGATGAAAAATAATGTTTTTAAATTCTAATTTATATATTAATTGCGCAAAACAATTTAAATTAAATATGTGGTAAATTTATCGGAAACTCCTCGCTACCCCACCAACTGACAAAATTATCTCATACAGCAGTGCTCATCCAACTAAGTTTTTTTCCTAGCTGTTTTTAGGTTATTTATAGTTTCCTTATAGTTCTTTGCAATTTCTTTATTTCAATGGCATTGTACGAGGGAAATATCAACATCTTGAAGGTCCACTGAGCCATGCACATTTGAGAAAATAAGAGTTGTACATTTTTATAAAAAGTATAAACATGAGTTGGTCATATCCTATAAACATGAATTGATTTAACATGTTCCTAATGTATAATGTGACATTATATATATTTATCTAATAAATATGGCAGTGTTCTATGACCAGTCCCTCTTTGAGAGAAAGAAGGAGATGCAAAATGTGAAGAGGTACGTCTACGTGATGAAATATTTATAGTACCTGTTAAAGAAAAACATTATAGCAGAACATAGAAAGACAATGTAAAACATACATTATGTAATAAAATAAAAAGACTATGTGATACATATCATATTAGCATAACATATCATTTTTAGTGAAAACAATATAATGTTAAATAATTACCTTTCCCAAAGGCAGATTATTGATCAATCCTCATCTCTTCCGGATTCAGACTCTATTTCGTACTCTATATTTTGTGTCTATGTAGTCTCAAATGCTTCAATTAATGCATTTGATTCATCGTTTAAAGATCTAAAATCTGTTTGATCGTCGGTTATTATTATTCCTCTATTTTCCTCAATATCTGCTTGGTAAGCTTGTTCGTCAGGAATATTCCATCCATCAAATGTAAATTGTGCCTTTGTTTTAAAAACAACTAACCAAACTATTTTATCTCTTCTTAGATATATGTAAGGAGCATAATAAACTTGAAGAGATTGTTTGGTAAGTAAAAAAAGACCATACTTATAATAATGCGAAGTAGGTTTTATTTCTATAAGATTGTATTTTGGGTGCAAGTTCAATGCAGAAACGAAAACGATGCTGAACCAATTGCATTTAAACAAAAATACTTCTTTTGCGGGTCATGTGAAATATGTCAATTGCAAAACCTAGGTTAGCACACCATAAAAATCATTTATGTGATAATTTGGATCACTACCTTTAAAAATACACTAGTATTGTTATTTAATTTTCCAGCACCGTATTCTTTGAGATTAGATTTATATCCATTGACAAAGAATACTAGATAGGTCTTGACTTTCCTTTTTTGTCTCATGGCACAATGTTTCAATCCTTCATTTACAACACAATTTGTCATACCAAAAACGAATTAGAAAATCAAGTAGCGAATTTTCTGTCAATATTTTTATTGGATGTTGTGATTCATAAGTGCTACAATAAATGTTGCATTATAATTAAGATACACGTGTGCATATCTGTATATACACATATGTAGATGATATAAGTATATTACCTAACAAACGATGAAACTTCAGGACAAAATGAAAGCATTCCATATGCAAAATAATCGTTGATTGTCCACAACAAAGAAACATACGTGTGAAAGTTCCTTTTTTGGGAAATATCATATGTTTCTACTCCCTCATAACACAATGTTTTCAATTCTTCAATCTTATAAATAAACATCGATTCCTTAAGTCAGATCATCAGGACCAGTGATAACAACTATGAAAAATATATGTAGAGTTTTCATACACATCCACGGAGGTAAATTATAAGCTATGACAATTATAGTTCGGACGAATATTTAGAACCAAATTGAGAAAATAGTGAAAATCCATCTCTACATAAACCAAGTCTAACATTACCACTCTCGGATGCAAAATGGGGACATTTCTAGTCAGAATGCTTTCATGCTTCCCCATCAACTGGGTGTGTCAATGTACTTCTTTCCGTATTATCACACTGTGCCATCTCATATGTTGTGCGGTTACAGAAGATGCATATAACCTTTAAAGTCCTGGAGTAATAGGTAAACAATGCATATGTTTATATGAGACTTCCATTCCCTTTTTCTCCCTTGGTTTGCATCTTTCCTAATTAGATATTTTACAGTTCCTAACAACATGCAACCATTTAGACATGTATCTATTTTTTCATACGGTAAACCAAAAGCCGACATCGGTCTCTTTACTCCATAATTTTTTTTTGGAAAGGCAGTGGATCTTTATTTACACGTGAAAGATATTACAATGTTATGGCACAACAGCACCTTGAAAGAAAAATTGCAAAACAGCAAAAACATACAAAAAGCTAATTACAACAATGAAAAATAGCTGACAATTTAGACTAGATCAGTGGTGGATGAAGCACATCATTTTCATATGTATCTGCAGGTAGAGCTGATCCGCATTGAGCATCACTCCCCCAAAGATCTGATTATTCCTCTCTCTCTAAACAACATAAATACATTTCTTCAAGAGTTTCAATAACACACATGCTTTATTACTTTTCCACCTAGTTGCCTTAAAGATATTATACCATTCCAGTTGACTATCAGAGGATGGACGATGGTAGCCACCAGTAGCCAAAAGCCTAGCCCAAACATGATTCACGTATGAACACTCAAAGAACTAATGGGTGTTAGTTTTAGCTGCGTTATTGCAAAGAACACAATTATTATCCTGAGTAATGTCGTATGTATACAGTTTACTTTTAGAATTGATTGCATTGGCCATGATCTTCCACAATAGCAAGTTTTCTTTAGCCGAACCTCCACTTTTCCAGATTCTAGAACTCCATGGAAAATTTTGTCTTCGAGTAAGCAGCAGGTCATACACTGTCCTAATAGTGTGCTCTTTACCTCTCCACAATAAAGATCTCTCACTTGAGAAACAATAATTATCAGAAATTACCTGCCATAGTGATCTCAGAATTGAAGAACTCGAGTAAGGAAAATGAAACATGCCATCGTGAAAGAAATCACTGACTATTCCAGATTGAGGAATGCCAGAGTTATACATAATATTGGCATCCACAACTTCACTTAAGATGAAACCAGATATTGCCCAAGGGCTATGCCAAAAAGATAAGTTGCCAATACATCTGAAATTGCATTGTACAAATTGCTTGAATGTCTTTCAATGCTTTAAAATATTCCTCCAACTCCAGCTGCAACTTTGTGGTATGGGCATATTCCAAAAATTCTTCCTCCTAATCAGATTAGCATGTACCCATTGTGACCACAAACATTGATTAGCTGCAAAAAGCTTCTCAAAATAAACTGATATGGCTACTATATTCCATTTATATAAATTAGTTATACCAAGGCCTCCAAATTCTTTTTTATCATATAGCTTGTGAAAGGCAAATGGTATCATTTTCTTTGAATACGGATCGCCATGCCATAGGAATTTGTTTAAGGCACTAGTGATCATGTCAATAAGCTTGGTCGGCAAAATATAATGTCTTGACCAGTAAGTTGTCATTGCATTTGCAATAGACTGGACAATTGTTAATCTGCCAGCTTGAAAAAGTTTGCAACTTGGCCACTGCTGCAACTTCTTAATAATCTTCTCATATAAAGGGATACACTGCACCTTAGATAGTCTGGAACAGATCAAAGGCATACCCAAGTAAAAAGCATTGCTAGGTAATTCAGTAAGACAAGAAAATTGTATAATATCCTATTTTTCATGCGAAGGCAATCCAGCAACCATGATTTGAGATTTACAAAAATTAATCCAAAGTCCAGTGATGGTATAAAAGAGGTCAAATGTATGAAGAATGCACTGTATATTCTGTCTGGTTGGCTTGGTAAAAATAATTAAATCATCGGCAAAAAGCAAATGAAAGATAATTGGATTCTTACATTTTTGATGAAGTTCTAAATTGCCCAACTGCACTTGCTCAAGAATCAAAGAGTTTAGCAATTCCACTGTGATAATAAACAAATGTGACGAAATGGGATCACCTTGACGTACCCCACTTGTCCCCTTAAAAAAACCATGTAACCTACCATCTATGGAAACAGAATAATAAGGGGAAGCAATACATGTATGTATCCAAGCTAAGAAAGGTATAGGGAAGTTCATACGTGACATGATTGCAAGAATTGATTGCCAAGACACAGTGTCAAAAGCCTTACGAATATCAAGCTTGAGCATACATCTTGGAGATATATTATTCCTATTATACCATATAATAGTTCCTGCGTGATCAAAATATTGTTGCTTATAGATCTACCCTTAATGAAAGCAGATTGATTGTTGGAGATAATAGATGGTAGTACTTCTTGCAGTCTGTTTGCTAAATTTTTTGAAATGATTTTATACAAGATGTTGCAGCATGAAATAGGCCTGAAGTCTGATACTAAAGTAGGGTTATCAAGTTTAGGAATGAGTGCAATGGCTGTAGATGACAAACTGATAAGCAATACGTTATGCAAAAAGAAGAAATTGATTGTGTAACACCCCGTATTTTCTATGAACGTCAAAGTAAAAAATTAAAGTATACTTAATTTTTAAAAGAAGAATTAAGGGAAATGGAATTCTACTTGGAATAGAGTCCAAGTTTTCATAAATCGGACTTCGTATGAGAAAGTTATGGCACTTAGAAGTTTCAGGAAATAAAAAAAAAGTTCGAAATTCAAATCACACACCCGGGCTGGGCGGGAAATTTCCCGTCCAGGACCCAGGTCGACCAGGTGGTCGACCTAGGTTGACATAGATCGACCAGGGGGTCGACCTCCCCCCTATTTCCAGATCTGAGGACTGGTTCGTTTTTGTGCATTTGGACGCCCGTTCTGACTAGATTCGTTGATCTCTATGCTATATAAACACCCCTTAGGCTACAGTTTTCTCTACACAACTTCATTACGCCTATACTCTACCCTAACTCATATCAAAATAAATCAAAGACGGGGTTATGCTACTCAAGTTCTTCGTGGAATCAAGTTAGAATTCAAGTAGAGGATCAAAGGCTAATTCAACGACTTCAACAACTATTTTCTAAGAATCAAATCTAAATTAGAGAATCGATAATCTACATCAAGGGATAGCTTTTCAGTTTCAGAAAACAGATTCCAGAAATACAAGAATCATTCTCTTTCTGTAAGTTCAAGTTACTTTCAGATGTGAATTTTTAATTGAAATTCTTGGCATGTAATAATCTGGATCTAAGCTATACTTGATTATGAGTTAATCCTTTCAATTTTATCAAATCTAATCTATTAGATTTATGCCTGTGATGTTATTCAAATCTAATCCATTAGATTTATGCCTGATGTAAGTAATCCTTTCAATTGAATCCGTGCTTATATATGCCTTTGGGAACCATTGTTGACTATGGAATTGGTCCAATCATATCTATCCTTGTTGTTTATCGGAATCGTAATCCTGTTTAAGTTCATGATATAACTCTTGTCAAACCTATATGCCTGTGATGGTTCACGATGACTTTCATATCATATCTATATGCCTGTAATATATTCTATGAAAAACTTGTCAATTTGGCATATCAAATTTTTTGGACCAATAGTTCTTATCGTCATAAGCCTATTCTTATGCCCCTTATGTTCCATATTGTTTCTCTACTTATTTTATGAATCTTGAGTTGAATCTCAAAATATGTACGTTATGAATGCGAGGGTAATTGGGTATAACATAAAATTGACATTATTTGGCATAATTTGGAACATGTAGTATGGCATGACTGTTAAGAGGCAATTTGGGGGTAATTTGACATGAATTAGGGAATATGTAGTTTGACATATTGAACCTAGAATTGGCATGAACGACAAAGTATGCAATTTGCCATGAAAAATCTAGATTGGGTGCAAAACTGTAAATTGGAATATTAATCTAGGTTGGGCATAACCATTGGTTGAGACGCCAAAGCATAATGTATATTGGGGTATTAGGGCATGACTATTAGTACAAACTTGGGAAGATTAGGTGTAGCCTATTTTGAGTAATAACTCGAAATTGAATTTGGGGGCCATAACTTGCAATTAGCTTTGTTGGGCATAACTTGAGAATTGGAATATGACTGGTTGGGATAATTAGCATATAAATCTAGATTTTGACATTTATGGAAAATGTGGCATAATCTGAAATTGACAACAATTGTGAATAATTTACATATAAATTGTAAATATGTAAATTAGTGAAAAGATGAATGCGCCTAACCCGAGGTTAGACTGAGTTATGGTGTAAAACTGCCCAGAACCGCCCGGCACATCCAGTAACCACAACAACACAGATCTAATGGGAGAGGTTAGCGCATCATGCCCAAGCAAAACCGGAGGTTAGATTGAGTTGTGGTGTAAAACTGCCCGGAACCGCCCGGCACATCCAGTAACCGCAACAACACATATCTAATGTGAGAGGTTGGTGCATTAATAAATCAATTAATGCTAATGAACAAGACATGCTAAGAAATGACTAGGGTTAAGTAATAAGAACACTCAACCAATATAACACGAATGGCTAGGGTTAAGTTAATGAGAAACACTTAACCAATATAACAAGATTAATGACTAGGGTTACGTTAATAGGAAACACTTTACCAGTATAGCATGATGAATGGGTAAGTTTAAGTTAAAACAAGAGGGCAACACTTAACCAATATAACTTGATTTGTGGTAAGATTAAGTAAAAACAAGAGGGCAACACTTAACCAATATAACTTGATTTGTGGTAAGGTTAAGTTAAAACAAGAGGGCAACACTTAACCAATATAACTTGATTTGTGGTAGGGTTAAGTTAACGCAAGAAGGCAACACTTAACCAAAGTAATATGACAAGTAGGTGGGTTAAGTTAACTTGAATTGATGATACTTAAGTAATACAACATGATGAACACGTGGGGTTAAGTTAACAAGAAACACTTGACCAATATAACTTGATGAAAGAATAGGGTTAAGTTAATAGGAAACACTTAACCAATCCAACATGATATGTGAGTAGGTTAAGTTAATAGAAACACTTAACCAACATGACATGATGAATTGGTGGGTTAAGTTAACATGAATGGACAACACTTAACCAATACGACATAATATGCGGGAGGGTTAAGTACATATCGGGTTGGTGGGTAATATTAGTAAATATAGGCCCACAAACTTAACCGTTAAATAAACATGCTTGAATCGATGGGAGGGTTAAGTACATCTCGTGTAGGTGGGTAACATTAGTACATATAGGCCTACAAACTTAACCGTTAAGTAAACATGCTAGAATCGGTGGGAGGGTTAAGTACTTCTCGTGTAGGTGGGTAATATTTGTATATATAGGCCTACAAACTTAACCAATAGGAAACCCTAGTAATGGGGACCCATTTCAGCAGTAACCCACATAGATGTATCATGATACCCTGAAACTAGGCAGGGTGGGGCACGACTACTGGGCTGATTATAAGCGGTCAAAATAGCGGCAGGGGGTACGTCAGTGTAGGTTCCGATGGTTTACGGGCGTGCACGTACTCCAGAGTGGAAAAAGCAGGCACTAGGTACCAGTAGTTATACACTGTGCATCTTGAATCGCGTCGGGTTGCTATCATAAGGATTGATACACCTTATGGTGGGACCAGCACAGGGTATCTACACGCAAGAGAGGGTCGATTGACACAGACACATGGAACATTAATACAAGTAGGGAGTCGTTCGATAGGGTAGTAAGGGTACATCTAACATCTTCATGGAAATTAGGCTGATTGAGGTAAGATCTCATACTAGATGTACACCTGAAGGCTACCACAATTGCGGGGATTGGGATCACGTTGTAATATTATCATTTTATACAGATTACTAGTTGGGACACTAGTTAGGCAGTGTAGAGATGTAGAAATCAGAATAACATGGTAGTAGCGAAGTAGAGAAAGAGTAGAAGCGCATTCAGTTTATCTTGCCTTATCAAACCTTATGCTTATCTTATGTTATCATGTTATCCCGGTTATCACGGTATTGTCTTATATCAGTTTATTCATGTCATGTTGCTTTTACCTATTTACATGCTGAAAGTCACTGGACTTACCAGACTTATGTCTGACCTAGTTTTGTTTCGCCTCTTTTCTTCCGGTCCCCCCTCCCCCCCAAGGTAGTCAGGGAGGGAATAGCTCAGTTTAGTTTGGACAGTTCTTCTTTCCAAGCTCGAAGATAGTCATTGTATTGCTTTCGACTCTCTCTTCCACTAATATGGCTGGTTCATGCTTTATTGGGGAGTATCATTGTTATTTTTATACTTCTTTTATACTTGGAAGTTTTTGAATCAAGACAGAAGTTCTATGTATTACTTTTGAAACACCCCACCTCCGTTAAGGTCACTCACAAAGGGAATGCCTTAACTTTGGTGGAGGTTTATAAGTAAAAGCCACAGATAAACACAAGATAGATATAAATACACATATTTTAAACAGCGGAAACCAAACAGACTTTTATTTCATCAATATGTGTTCATACAAAACATTTCCATAATTGTCTCAAAATACTTCCAACATTACAACCTCATTACTGTCTTGATAATTAAAGAAGCATAAAACATAAATAAAGTAACAAAAATTCCCATAGTGATATCCAAAGCCATAATCCGAGCAAAAGAGATCCAAACCATACGTCTACGATCTTGAAGCTTGCAAAAGAGTACTAAGCTGGGTTGTTTCCTCCCTGTGGACCTGGGGGGGAACGAAAGAAAAGAAGACGAAAAGAAAATAGAGTCAGACATAAAGCCTGAGTAAATCTAGTAACTCTTCAGTATGTGAATAAGAAAAGGGCATGATAGATATAAACTGAAAACAGGCAAGTTTCACAAGCTAAGGAAATGTCATTTAGAATCGAATGTACTATCGCACCCACACTATATCTCTGCACCTACTTGAGCTTATTCTAACTGGCACCCCATGCTGAGGGTGAAGTGATCCCCATTTTCTAAAGATCGGCTCCAATTCGCGTAAACATGTGTCATACGGCCCCCAAGAGTTGTAGATACCTATGCTGGTCCCACCATGGGGTGTATCAAGACCCATGGTGGCGGCTCCGACACAATTCTAGAAGGCATAGGTTATACTACTGGTGCCCCCAGTGCCCTGTTTGTCTGCTCCGTAGTGTGTGCACGCCTGCACCCCGTTAGAACCTACACTGTTGCACCCACCGCCGTCACTTTGACCGCTTACAATCAACCCAGTAATCATGCCCCACCCTGCCTGGTTTCAGGGTCCCATGATACCTAACTTGGGTTACTGCTGAAACAGGTCCCTCGTTACTAGGGTTTTCTAGTCAAACATGTTAAGTGGTTAAGTGTATATTTACCTAACCCCACCCATCAATTCTTGTTAACATGTTGAATTTGGTTAAGTGTTTATAGTTGACTTAACCCTACCATCTGTCCTTAGCCTCTTAAAGCACCTGACCACTCACATTAGACAGATATTGCTACGGTTACTGGATCTGCCGGTCGGTTCCGGGCAGATTTACACCGTAGCTCAGTCTAACCTCGGGTCCTTATTGGGCTCAATGTTTAACCACCCACATTGGATAGGTATTGTTGTGACTACTGGACAGTCGGGCGGGTCCGGACAGGTTTACGTCACAACTTAATCCAACCTCGGGTTAAGCATACCGTGTTTTCTAAATTTACATATTTTATCACTTCTCAATTATATGTAAATGTCATGTCCTTTATTCTTGGATATAACAATTCGTACCGCTTAAATGTTATTGTCGTTGGCATGTGCCAACCATGCCAACATATATTTTTCATGTTTTACACCTAATGTTATTACCCCCGTTTGTACGTTTGCAACATTATAACAGGTGTTGGGCTAGACACAATTCAGCCCAACTTCATAAACATGAGAAAAAGGGGAAATCAAGAACATGTAATATTTCACATAAAGGTGTGTGGCGCATGAACTTGCAATTTAGTGATTCAACTAACATAAATCATCGGTCATGTGAACTTGCATTCAAATCAAAGTATAACTAAGTAGGTGACATATGAAATGGCATAGTTTAGGCTTATACAAACTTGGGTTTAAACATGTTTAACTTGGCATAATGTCAACAACAAAACTAGCATGTTGTATATTCACCAAAATGTCCAATTTTAACATCTAATCATATAGCCTATTTCAACATGAACTTGCATAGTTTATGAAACCCAAACGATACTTAACATAGATCCAATTATACTTGCAAATAAACATAAGAATGTGTTCATAGGTTTTGAGTCATGTAGGCATAAAAGGTCTCAAATCTAGAACATGTTTACATAAATTCTAACTTAGACTAAGGGAAAATATATAGTCCATGCCATCGACATAAACATAAAGGGATCAATTACTAGTTTTTCCACAACTTGCTATTGCTATTACTTTCATATGCAAATGTCCAATAGGCTTGCATCAATCAATTTATGCCACAAATATCAATACACAAGTCATGACAGAATTATTACAATACAAGAATTCATACAATAACACAATTCTATTTTCATTTACATCGAATCACGTCACAGTTTTTATTCATATTCTGAAAGGTCACTATACTTACAACGAATGCAGAATCTTGAATTCTGAATTCTGAATTCTGAAATTGAGATGTGTTCCTTTGGGTAGATTAACGTTGTGTTGATTAATTTGATTAAGCTTTTAGTCTTCTTCTTAATTTGATTTGTCTCTAAGCTCCTCTCTCTTGACGGCTACGCTCAATTCCTTCCTGGCAGCATGACGATTCCCATCTTATTTTTTTTTGTGAATTTTAGTTGAGACTTAGGGTGTATTTATAGTTTTTTAAATTGTTTTGAGCCGTCATATGAAGACAGGAGGAATCTAGACCATACAAAGTTCAAAGAGCCAATCAAGAGGTGACATGTCAGCCTTAATGACACACTGAGCCATAGAAATTCGAGCCAGACCTAGCCAGCCAGGTCGACCAGGTAGGTCGACTGGCAGGTCGACACCCAGGTCAACACTACGGTCGACCTGGGGTGACCAAGTCGACACCATGGTCGACCCTATGGTCGACCTGGTCCCTGGGCGGGAATTTTCCTGCCCAGGCCAGTTTGAACCTGTTTTTCGAATTTCAAATTTGAAACCGAGCTGTTTGAATTTTAAATTTTATTCTGAAACTTCCGAAGGTCATAACTCCTACATACGGAGTCCGATTCATGCAAACTCGGACTCTATCTCAAGAAGAATTCCGAGACGAACGCAATGGCATAACCCATTTTCCTTAGTTCTTTCATTTAGAATTAATTACGCTTTAATTTGTGAAGCTTAACATTATAGAATTCACGGGGTGTTACATTCTCCCCCCTTAAAAGGATTTCGTCCCCGAAATCTTCAAGTTAGGAAGAATGTATATCCTACCATCCAAACGTCCATCTACTCAACCAACAAACACAGGCATCCATTGTCCTTAAAAGACTTCTAATGCTTCATGATCATATGCATAGTGTGTGTACATGTTCTTATCTAATGCAGAAATCAGGCGGTGTACTAATTCAGTTGACCTCCTTAATGCGAATCATGTAAGTGTCATGAATCCATTATGTATGCAAAATTTTCCTACTCATAATTCTACATGAGTGCACAACTTATTCATACAAATGCGACAACCATATGATAGCATATCAAGTTTCAACCATATACAAATGAGAATACATATATGCATATGCAATATGAAGTGACTGAGCCGATCTAAAACCTGGGGTGTGTGTGTATATGCATCCACGAGCAATTACTAGCAATCATTAGCAACCATTTGCAGCCATCATCCATAACATGTTTTCAAATACATGTTTGCATCCATTTGTTTTCTACCTAAGGAGTTAGGAAAAGGACCGAGGAGATATACCTAAAAAGATACAGCATAACTTAAGGAAAAAGAGAGATTGAAGATGTACCCTCAAAAAGAAAAGGGTAGGCGGCGTGTATTCTGTCCTCAGTTTCCCAAGTCGCGTCTTCCTCGGTGTCGCTCCACTGAACTTTAACGAGTTTGACTTCGCGGTTGCGTAGCTTTTTCACTTCAGTTCCTAAGATGCGGGTTGGAACTCTCCTCACAGTTGCTTCACGTTCCACTTCGGCTTCTTCTAGAATGCTAGGTTCCACCACCTCCGCAGACTCATGCAAACACTTCCGGAGGTGAGAAACATGGAAGACGTTGTGAATTCCGGCCAGTCTCTCGGGTAGCTCTAATCTATAGGCTATCTTTCCAACCTTCTCGATGATAGGAAACGGTCCTACAAATCTTGGTGCTAGCTTTCCTGCGGAACCAAAGCGAACGACGTTCCTTCAAGGAGATACCTTAAGGAAAACCTTGTCCCCAACCTCAAACTTAAGGTCGGTCCTTCTTTTGTCAGGGTAGGATTTCTATCTGTCTTGGGCAGTCTTCATTCTCCTTCATATTAGGTCCACTTTCTCCGAAGTCTCTCGAATCATGTCCGGCCCAAGTATAATTTTGTCTGTAGACTCCCACCAACAAGTTGGTGATTTGCACGGTCTTCCATACAAGGCTTCGAAGGGTGCCATGCCTATGGTAGCTTGGTAGCTGTTGTTGTAAGCAAATTCCACTAAAGGAAGGTGATCCTCCCAAGTGCCTCCAAAGTCAAGAACGCAAAGTCTCAAAAGATCCTCTAAAACTCTATTCACCCTTTCTGTCTGGCCATCGGTTTGGGGGTGGTAGGCCGTGCTCAAACATAGCTGTGTGCCTATAGCTTCTTGCAGACTTCACCAAAACTCGCTTGTGAAGATAGGGTCTCGGTCACTAACAATGCTGGAGGGTATCCCATGGAGTCGAACTATTTCCTTGAGATAAAGAGATTCTAGAGATGAGGCAGTCCTTCTACTTTGAAGTGGGCGCTCTTAGTAAGCCTATCCACTATTACCCAAATGCTTGTATTGCCTCGTCTCGACCTAGGTAGTCCATCAATGAAGTCGATTGAAATGCTATCCCACCTCCACTGTGGGACCTCTAAAGGATGAAGTAGTCCTCCAGGCTTCTTCTGTTCCGCCTTGACCCGTTGGCAGGTCATGCACTTAGAAATGAAATTTTCCACGTCCTCTTTCATGCCGCTCCAAAAGAAAGTCCTTTTTATATCCTTGTACATCTTATCACCGCCAGGGTGTATAGTCATCTTGGAATGATGTGCTTCCTCGAGAACCTTCTTTGTCAACTCCCTTGCTTGTGGGACGCATAATCTTCCATCTCGCCTCTGCCAACCCTTATCATCGATGGCGTATCTACTAAGGTGACTAGAAGTTTCACCCCTAATAAGTTTATCAATCACATCAACAAGCTGAGGGTCTTCACGTTGTGCAGCCCCTATTGAGTCCAAGAGAGTAGGGCGTAATTCGAGAGATGCTAACAAACCCGGTACAAAATCCGAGGAGGGCCTAAAGTTAAAACTGGCTATATACTCCAAGCTTTGCCTCTCTACAAAGAGCGGGCTTAAGGTTAGTTTCTTTCGGCTCAAAGCGTTTGCTACTACGTTGCCTTTGCCGGGAGTATAGGAAATTTCAAAGTCATACGAGGCAAGAAACTCCATCCATCTTTGCTGCCTCAAGTTAAGATCCTTCTGCGAGAAGAGATATTTCAACGATTTATGGTCAGTGTATAATTCGAACTTCTCACCTAGGAGATAATGGCGCCATGACCTAAGCGCAAAGACGATGGAGGCTAACTCGAGATTGTGGGTTGGGTAGTTATTTTCATGAACTTTCAATTTCCTTCCACCATAAGAAACTACCCTCCCTTCTTGCATCAAAACAGCGCCTAGCCTCGTACCACAAGCATCCGTATATACTGTGAACATTTCGCTTCCATCTGGCAAAGTCAAAACTGGGGCTGTTGTGAGAGCCCTTTTTAATCGTTGGAAAGCAAACTCGCAGTCCAAATCCTAAGTGAACACCAGATTCTTCTTTGTTAGCCTTGTGAGTGGAGCTGAGATTTTCGTGAAATCCCTAATAAACTTTCGGTAAAAACCGGCTAGCCCAAGAAAGCTTTGGACTTCGGTTGCATTTCTTGGGGTCTTCCAATCTTGCACTGCCACCACTTTCGTGGGGTCCACAGCCAACTCCTCTTCGGACACTATATGCCCCAGAAATCTTACCTCCTTTCTCCAAAAGTGGCACTTGGAGAATTTGGCTTTTAGCTGATGAATTCAAAGAGTTTGCATGATTTCTTTTAGATGTTGAGCATGCTCTTCCTCATTCTTTGAGAAGATCAAAATATCGTCTACGAAGACAACCACAAATTTATTTAGGAATTCTCTGAACACTCTGTTCATTAGGTCTACGAAATAAGCGGGTGCGTTTGTCAAGCCGAAAGGCATGACAATCCACTCGAAGAAACCGTTTGAGGTTCTGAACGACGTTTTATCGATGTTGTCTTCAGTTACTCTTACCTGATGGAACCCAGTTGCCAAATCAAGTTAGGAGAAGTCTGTCGCACCTACAAGCTGATCAAACAAATCGTCGATTTGGGGAAGAGGGTGCCTATTTTTCTTGGTCAATTTGTTTAACTCCCTATAGTCGATGCAAAGGCGAAACGAACCATCCGCTTTGGTTGCGAACACCACTGGAGCACCCCATTCCGAAATGCTTCGTCTAATGAACCCTTTTTCGAGAAGTTCTTTAACCTTCTTGCTGAGCTCCTTTCTCTCCTTTAAAGCCATATGTCTGACAGGTAAAGCTACAGGCTTTGCATTATCCACAAGATATATGCGTAAGTCTATTTCCCGCCTCGGAGGTAAGCCTTTCGCCTCCTCAAAGACATCCGGATATTCCCGGACTACTCTAACTGACTGCAAATTCTCATCAGAAGCATCAAGCGACTCTGGATAACTAAGCATAACAGCATTCAAGGGATTACAAGAAATTTCTAGAGTGTTACCAAGACGAGTCAAGAGTCTAACTACTCTTTTCTCACAATCAAGAATGGCACCATTACTGGATAACCAGTCCATGCCTAAGATCAAACCATATCCCGAGAAGCCCAAAACAAAGGCACTATAACTAAACTCAACGCTGAGAATAGAGATTTTCAAACCCAAACAAACCATTGACAAGTAAGCGGAGCCCCGAATTGGGTTTAAAACTACTAAGGGATCCTCTACCATACTAGTGTCTAGATGCAGATATTCTACTACGGCAGATGAAATAAAGGAGTGTGATGCGCCAGAGTCAAAAAGTGTGCGAACTGGATGATCATAAAGATAGATAAAATACACTTTCTACAAAAATATTACTACCTCGTTCCTGCGGAGGTGCCACTAGCGCATGAACCCGACCCCCTGAAGTGGATCCGGCTTTATGTCCCTGCCCTCGCTTCTTTGGGCAGTCCTTAGCTTGGTGCCCAGTCTCTCCACAATGGAAGCAACCACCCATCTTTGCCTTCCTTCTTCGGCAGTCTTTTGATATATGTCCCACAATGCCACAGAAATTGCACCTTCTCCTCTCACGGGGCTTATTGTTCTTCCCTCCTTTCTTGAAGTCTGTTTTCTTTGCTTGTAAACCCTCTTTCTTCTCTTCCACCTTAGTCTCTTTCTTGCCGTTGTCTTCCTCGTGTAGCAATGCCATGTCCACTAAGTTTTCATAAGTCGCTCCCGTGGATACATGGGTCATAGCAAGGCTGTTTAGAGGCTCATTCAAACCTTTGACGAAGCGTAGCGCCTTCTTGTGTTGGGTGTTTACTAAGTCCAGCCCAAATCTGGCCAGCTGATTAAACTGATTAACATACTCCCTGATTGTCATACTTCCCTGTTTCAGAGTTAGAAACTTCTCCATTTGCAGGCTTCTTTCAGCTTGGGAGAGGAATTTCATCTCAAACCTTGTCCTGAAATCTTCCCATGTTTCCACCGCCCTCTGAGCATTGGTAATTTCCCACCAATAGGAAGCTTCATCTTTAAGCAACAATACTGCTAGTTGTATCTTTTGCCTATCATCAACTCCGAAGATGACGAACAGATTCTCAGTCTCTTTTAGCCAGTTTCTTGCTCCTATAAAGGATTCTGGCCCATAAAAGTCTTTTCCACCCATAGCCTTAAAGTCTTTACATGTTTTTGCGAAGGCATTTCCACGAGGAGGAGGAGGAGGAACCGCGGCCACTGGAGGAGGGATGTCTGCTGGGCCCGCGCCATTGGCCCTTGCTTCTAAGTACCTCCTAAACCAGCTGGGAATCGGCACTCCTTCTGGAAGGTTAAGGTCTCCACACATGCTGAAACAGAAAGGAAAGATTCAAAACGAAGGATAGAGAGAGATAGTGCACATGGCTTTGGGGGATTATGTCTCTTTATAAATATAACACTTTTTCTTGAAAAAATGCTTCTTTAAACTTTCCTTTGAAAACAATTTCAAAAACTTTTATCTAGTCTGGTAAACCTATGCTTTGATACCAAGTGAAACACCCCACCTCCGTTAAGGTCATTCACAAAGGGAATGCCTTAACTTTGGTGGAGGTTTATAAGTAAAAGCCACAGATAAACACAAAACAGATATAAATACACATATTTTAAACAGCGGAAACCAAACAGACTTTTATTTCATCAATACGTGTTCATACAAAACATTTCCATAATTGTCTCAAAATACTTCCAACATTACAACCTCATTACTGTCTTGATTATTAATGAAGCATAAAACATAAATAAAGTAACAAAAATCCCCATAGTGAAATCCAAAGCCATAATCCGAGCAAAAGAGATCCAAACCATACGTCTACGGTCTTGAAGCTTGCAAAAGAGTACTAAGTTGGGTTGTTTCCTCCCTATGGACCTGGGGGGGAACGAAAGAAAAGAAGACGAAAAGAAAATAGAGTCAGACATAAAGCCTGAGTAAATCTAGTAACTCTTCAGTATGTGAATAAGAAAAGGGCATGATAGAAATAAACTGAAAACAGGCGCGGGTCCGGGCAGGTTTACGTCACAACTCAATCCAACCTCGGGTTAAGCATACCGTGTTTTCTAAATTTACATATTTTATCACTTCTCAATTATATGTAAATGTCATGTCCTTTATTCTTGGATATAACAATTCATACCGCTTAAATGTTATTGTCGTTGGCATGTGCCAACCATGCCAACATATATTTTTCATGTTTTACACCCAATGTTATTACCCCCGTTTGTACGTTCGCAACATTATAACAAGTGTTGGGCTAGACACAATTCAACCCAACTTTATAAACGTGAGAAAAAGGGGAAATCAAGACCATGTAATATTTCACATAAAGGTGTGTGGCGCATGAACTTGCAATTTAGCGATTCAACTAACATAAATCATGGGTCATGTGAACTTGCATTCAAATCAAAGTATAACTAAGTAGGTGACATATGAAATGGCATAGTTTAGGCTTATACAAACTTGGGTTTAAACATGTTTAACTTGGCATAATGTCAACCACAAAACTAGCATGTTGTATATTCACCAAAATGTCCAATTTTAACATCTAATCATATAGCCTATTCAAACCTGAACTTACATAATTTATGAAACCCAAATGATACTTAACATAGATCCAATTATACTTGCAAATAAACATAAGAATGTGTTCATAGGTTTTGAGTCATGTAGGCATAAAAGGTCTCAAATCTAGAACATGTTTACATAAATTCTAACTTAGACTAAGAGAAAATATATAGTCCATGCCATTGACATAAACATAAAGGGATCAATTACTAGTTTTTAGCCACAACTTGCTATTGATATTGCTTTCATATACAAATGTCCAATAGGCTTGCATCAATCAATTTATGCCACAAATATCAATACACACGTTATGACAGAATTATTACAATATACAGAATTCATACAATAACACAATTCTATTTTCATTTACATCGAATCACGTCACAGTTTTTATTCATATTCTGAAAGGTCACTATACTTGCAACGAATGAAGAATCTTGAATTCTGGATTCTGAATTCTGAAATTGAGATGCGTTCCTTTGGGTAGATTAACGTTGCATTGATTAATTTGATTAAGCTTTTAGTCTTCTTCTTAATTTGATTCGTCTCTAAGCTCCTCTCTCTTGATGGCTACTCTCAATTCCTTCCTAGCAGCATGACGACTCCCATCTTATTTTTTTTGTGAATATTAGTTGAGACTTAGGGTGTATTTATAGATTTTTAAATTGTTTTGAGCCGTCAGATGAAGACAGGAGGAATCTAGACCATACAAAGTTCAAAGAGCCAATCAAGAGGTGACATGTCAGCCCTAATGACACACCGAGCCACAGAAATTCGAGCCAGAGCTAGACCTAGCCAGCCAGGTCGACTAGGTAGGTCGACTGGCAGGTCGACACCCAGGTCGACACTATGGTCGACCTGGGGTGACCAGGTCGACAACATGGTCGACCCTATGGTCGACCTAGTCCCTGGGCGGGAATTTTCCCGCCTAGCCCAGTTTGAACCTGTTTTTCGAATTTCGAATTTGAAACCGAGCTGTTTGAATTTTAAATTTTATTCTGAAACTTCCAAAGGTCATAACTCCTTCATACGGAGTCCGATTCATGCAAACTCGGACTCTATCTCAAGCAAAATTCCGAGACGAACGCAATGGCGTAACCCATTTCCCTTAATTCTTTCATTTATAATTAATTACGCTTTAATTTGTGAAGCCTAATGTTATAGAATTCACGGGGTGTTACAAGTTAAGTATGATTGAGACAATTGTTGTAAAAGCTTGAATGAACCACATTGTTTATAAAATGACTTTATTTTCCGCTGCATCATTTGTCTGTCTTGTAATTTATCCGCATCTTTTACCTAAAGCGCTCCATCGAAGTTAAGGCATTCCCTTTGTGAGTGACCTTAACAGAGCTGGGGTATTTCACTTGGTATCAGAGCTGAAGGTTATCGGATTGGATAAAAGATTTGAGAAATTATTTTCAAAATGGTTTTAAAAGAAGCATTTTCAAAAGAAAAGGTTTGTTTTAAAGGCATAATCCCCAAAGTCATATGCACTATCTTTTGATCCTCTGTTTGAATCCTTGTTTCCTTCTTTCCTAAGTCTCCGGGGCTCTTGGCTTTCTGGGAGTTAACCTCATCGCGGCATGGTTTCGTAGGCTTGATGAGACTACGACACTTGTCAAAGGGCAAATTAGCGCCCAACTTCCATCTATAGCCGCAATAGTTTCACATATGGCTAATTTTCTTTCGAGCTTTGTAGGATTTTCCGTGCAATGGAGACGGCTTTCGAGAGACTTGTCAACATGTTCCGCAAGTATGAGTAACTCATGGATATGGACTTGGTTCACAAAGATGGTTAAAAAAAGAGGTGTAAGTGGAAGAATCACAGGACAAGAAGGGAGGAAAGAATAGTAAAACCTAAAACAAGACGAAGTGTCTTTATTATGGTATAACGGGTCATACAAGGACAAGGGCAAGAACAAAGAACAGGATTTTCAAGAGGGCAAGCACATGCTCTCACCACCAGCGTACCTGAGAGAGAGGTAGAGCTTAGTTTATCTTTTTGATCATCCTGTTAGTACTCTTTTTTTTATTTTAGCGCTTCACATCCGATTTTAACTGCTTCCATAGTTGAGTCTTTGCACCTTAGTACTTGTATAGTATCCCATTATTGTCTCAAATCCAATTAGTGGTTTGGCTCATTTGTCTTTGGTTTGTAAGGATTTGAGAATATCTATATTAAGGATTGAGTTTATGTAACAACCCGTATTTTAAACAACACATTATAACTTAAAACAGGGCAGAATTAAATGTTAAAATCTGAATCAGGGAAAACAGGTTGCGCCATTGCGTTCGTCTCGGAAAAATACGCAAAATAGAGTCCGAAATTTCGTAAATCGGAGTCCGTATGATCAAGATATGGCCTCGCAAAGTTTCACGAAAAAATTCAAATTCAAAAACAGATTCAAATTTTCAGAATTCAGGGTAGGCGGGAAAATCCCCGCCCAGACAGGTCGACAAGGGGGTCGACTGTAACGACCCGGATTTTGAGCGACTTTGGTTATCGACATAAGCTCGATGTCGATAACCAAAACATCGAAAAAATCCCGGTAATTAATGAAAGAAATTAGAGGGTGAGAATAGATAAGATAGAAACTTAGAATAGAAGAAGAAGAAGAACACAGCATCAGAGTAACACGAACCTCACAGCGGAACGAATAACATGTAATAGAAAACATAACTTTGAAATATAACAGTTATGTATACAATAGCACTTATCAGAGTACAGCACTTACAACACAGCGGAAATAACTATAGCTATATGATCATGAAACCTCCTGCTCCAAGCTCTCCAAATATATCTGTAAAACCTGACTACTTGACTGCCCGTACAAATTTAGGTACCCAAGAGTTTAGGGAAAACAACAAAGTAAACTCCGGGTCAGTCATGGGACTGGTATGAGTAAAACAGTTTAAACATGTATATGAACAAGTAAACGATATCTCATAAGACCACGCCGCAGAACGGAACGGGTTTTTCCCTTATGAGAATCCAAAATATCTTTATATCAAAAACCTTTTGATATTATAATATTGTCTATGTACAAATAAATATCAACTAGCAGAAACTCTTTCATCTCTCCTTCTACATATATAGTATACAATCAAAATCGCAAGCATGTATTGGATAATGGATTTCCAACTATGACAAGGTATGGAACCACCTTCCGATCAGTGTACTCTAGGAACGATACACTGGAGTTCAACAAGAACATCTTGTAACTCAGCCACACATGACCGACCACTCATTTCGCTTGAGTGTATCGAATGTACATCACCAACGGTTGGGATCAGCAACCGTTTCTGTATATATATGGGACAGCATTGATAGATTTAAGAAACAAATGAATATTCACTAGATAGGTGATTATACACCCTACTTCGGTGCGACCGACTTAGCCATGCAGCCTGCCCGATTTCTGTCATTTACCGGTTGATGAGGCTAGAAGCTACGCTTTATCATCACATCAGATTCACTTCGAATGCCACATTGTCAGATCCATCAGAATCACTAATTAACGTCTACAACCATACATTACGTGTTAGCTAAAAGAAGTTTCCTTCTCCGCTTCCACACTTGGTATAGTTGAAGAAATCAATGTACGTGACCGTCTGGAAATACTATATCAGACATCCATCTTCATTCACTTAGAAATGTCACGTCGTCATACCCGCCAAATCACAAATTGACTTATCCAAAAATAACACGGGTATACTGCTAAGAGAAACGAATTCCTCTGCCACCAAACGTGAATACGTTTGAACAGGTCAACTTACGCGATCCATTGGATATACTCTGTCAGACCTTCGTCCATACAAGTTGTCCTGGGACTGGACAAACCGAAGGCACTATTCAGTATATCCATCTTAGTCACTGTTATCTAAGACTTATACAACAGCCCTTGCATTTTACTCCGTCTTCAATTAACTTTGGCATAAATGATTCGCAACGCTTATGCCAATACAGAGTGGTTCTATGGATAATAATCCAACCGGTCTCTCCATATTAACAACGTTAAAATGGTCAAAACTTCGATAGTCGGTGAGTTAACTATCAAAGAAAAACAAGTGTGCAAACAACGATATTATTTCCAGATGGAAATTATATCGAACAAACATCATTTAACATTAATCTCTTTAGTTCATTTATTTACTTATCTCATGTTTCCCTATATTCTAAATTCTTATTTTTCTTTTATCAGAAAACATTTCTGATTCTCGTTTGGAAAACATTTCCAAAACTCCTTTACAATCAAACCTTACCATTTCTTAGTTAAGAAGGAAGTCACTCAAGTTGGGGTATAATTACCTCTCAGACCTTAACTGAACAACTTTATAACTTCGAAATGGTCAAAGTTTATCTTTTAAATCTTTAACAACTTCTTTACGCCTTTCTCGGATTCAATTTTACTAATCCACTTCTATATTTAAAACATTGGTTATAACGATAACGTTATAATCCCTACTTTCGAATTATCTAACTTTAATTATAACTTCTATTCTTATTAGTGAATAATTAACCTAACCCTTATTTATTTATAAATAAATAAATCTCTATTTAAACACTGGAAAGTATAAGTACTTTCCCGAATTCGATATAATCGAATTTGCCGATTAACTCTCTTCGAGAAATCTCTATTTGATTAACTCTTCTTCGAATAACCTATATTCGATTAACTCCTTCTCGAATAAACGATATTCGATAATCTCTCTTCGAATAACTAATATCCGATAACTCTTCCTTTTCAAATATCTCATATTTGAAAATCTCACTTCGATTAAACTATAATCGATAACTCCCTTCGATGAAACTAACATCGATAACTCCTTTCGATGAAACTAACATCGATAACTCCTTTCGATGAAACTAACATCGATAACTCCTTTCGATGAAACTAACATCGAAAACTCCTTTTGATGAAACTAACATCGATAACTCCTTTCGATGAAACTAACATCCATTTATTTAACTCGACGAACTTAACTCGACTAACTTAACTTGACTCGACTAACTCGACTTACTTGGTTCGACGAATTCGATTCGATTAACTAGGCTCGACTAACTTGACTAACTTAACTCGACTTACTTGGTTCGACCAATTCGATTCGATTAACTAGGCTCGACTAACTTGACTAACTTAACTCGACTTACTTAACTTAACTTATTTCTCAACTCGATTAACTCCTATCGAATAACTAATATTCGATTAAACTCCATTCGCTTGACTCTAGATCGCAGCGATCACAATGGTTACGTGTGATGACCCCTAACTTCCACTAGGTGAAAGTAAGGAATAATCATATGGAATACAACATAAATATAACAATACATATCACTGATACAATATAGCAGAGGAAAACCATAGCATAATAACATCATAGCAGCGGTAATATAATGTCATAAACCACAGAATCCCAACAGTCACAGAATCCAAATTATTACATCAAGTTTGCAGAAATGGAAATAAGTTCCAACTCTCAAAATAAGCAATACGAAATGAAACAAGTCTAATGACTGAACTTAAAGAACTAGTGTTGTTTAAAACACCGTTCACGATAAACCCATTTCAAATCCAATTAAATATATCAGAAATTCCGATTATTTAAAACCCCTTTTTAAATCTAATTTATTTATTTAAAAATAATTGGGTTTTAAATTTAGTTCAAAACTAGTTCATTTCGATAAAAATCCATTTTTATCTTTTCAAATATGGAGTTTTTCACCCCAATTTTTCCCAAATCATTTCTTATGATTTTACACAAATTATTATTATTTTTAATAATTTTATCAAGGCCCGTACAGTCGATTTCCATCAATGGCCATCGAACTGCACTTATAGCGACCTTTTTCAAATTTGATTTGGACGTATCTCCAAATCCAACCGTTAGATTTTGAATTTCAAATATTCGTTAGAAAGCTCTTTTCGATACGAACCCAACGGTTCCGGTTTTAGGAGAATCCGACGGCCGGATCTCCCGTAATGTCCGTTTGAAATAAATGGTCGAAATTCATGAACGGCCGCG
Organism: Allium sativum; assembly: GCA_030737875.1. NCBI lineage: Eukaryota > Viridiplantae > Streptophyta > Magnoliopsida > Asparagales > Amaryllidaceae > Allium > Allium sativum. The sequence continues at coordinate 653,027,934 of CM060919.1, read as the reverse complement.
GCGCGTTCTATTCAGGCCATTATATTATATATATATATAATATATATAATATATATTTCATCGATTTCTATTTAAAACGAATTTTATAAATGGTTTTGAATTCGTTTCAAAAACATTTCAACTTCCATTTCAATTCAAATCAAAATTAAATTTTCTCTTATAAATTCGTTTTAAAATTCATTTCTATTCAATTCAAATTTGAATTCAATTTGAATTCATTTCAATTCGCTTTCAATTCAAAGTGGTTTTCTATTCGATTCAATTCAAATTGGTTTTCTATTTGATTCAATTCAAATTGGTTTTCTATTCGATTCAATTCAAATTGGTTTTCTATTCGATTCAATTCAAATTGGTTTACTATTCAATTCAAATTCGTTATATATTCAATTCAATTCGAAATCGTTTTATATTCAATTCATTTCGAAATCGTTTTCAATTCATTTCGAAATCGTTTTCAATTCAATTCATTTCGAATTCGTTTTCAATTCAATTCATTTCGAAATCGTTTTCAATTCATTTCGAAATCGTTTTATATTCAATTCATTTCGAAATCGTTTTCAATTCAATTCATTTCCATTTCAAAATATTCGATTTCGAAGTCACTTTTCAATATTCATTTTTAAATGAATAAAATTGATATAAATATCGTTCACGTCAAAATGGCGTCAATCTAATCAACACGGCTCCATATATTTCTATTTTCAAATGTTTTGTTTCAAATATTTCTATTTTCAACACATGATTTCCAATATTTCTAATATTTCTAAAATGTAAACTCATCCTACGGTGGAATTCCTTTATTTTAACAATAAAATAATGTAAATTTTTCCCTATGGTATATACACTTTTTATATTAACATTTAGAATAATGTTAACTCATCCTACGATGCATATTTTCTTAATTTTAACATTAAAGATAATGTTGACTTATCCTATGGTTAAATTACCCTTTATTAACATTAAAAATAATGTTAATCATCCTACGGTTAAATTTACTATTTAATTTACATTGACAATAATGTAAATTCATACATGCGGTGAAATTACTCATTATTGACATAAAATGTTAATTTTATCCCACGGTAAAATTACTTATTAATATTAACTTTAAAAATGTTAATTACATCATACGTTATAATTTTTATAATATTAACATTAAAAATGTTAATTTCATCATACGGTGAACTTACTATTTAATTAACATTAAAAATGTTAATTTTTCATGCATTGTAAATTACCTATTATTAACACCAAAAATAATGTTAATTTCTCATACAATGTAAATTCCTATTTTAACATTAACAAAAATGTAAATTTATATTCTATCATCCAATTCCTTCTTACATGTAAAATGTAATTTATAATTCATCGTTCTTAAGTACATATAAAAATATAAATTTTATTTACAATGTGAATCCTACTTCTTGTTTACATTATAAAAATGTAATCTTTATTTACAAAGTAAATCCATACATTCATTTCATAGAAAAAATGAAATTTCATTCATGCGGGTTAAATTCATTCATAATTTACATAATAATATGTAATTTATGTCATACGATGAAAATTCATTCATAAATTACATATAAAAATGTAATTTACTTTGTGCGGACTAATTTCATTCATAAATTATAAAATAAAATGTAATTTATTTCATGCGATCTTAACTCATTCATAAAATGCATATACAAATGTATTTTATTTCATGCGATGTTAATTCATTCATAAAATACATATAAAAATGTAATTTATTTTATGAGGTCTTAATTCATTCATAAAATACATATAAAAATGTATTTTATATTATGCGGGCTTCATTTATTCATAAATTACATAAATAAATGTAATTCATGTCATGCGGTCTAATTTCATTTATAAATTACATAAATAAATTTAATTCATGTCATGCGGTCTAATTTCATTTATAAATTACATAAATAAATGTAATTCAGGTCATGCGGTCTAATTTCATTTATAAATTACATAAATAAATGTAATTCAGGTCATGCGGTCTAATTTCATTTATAAATTACATAAATAAATGTAATTCAGGTCATGCGGTCTAATTTCATTTATAAATTACATAAATAAATGTAATTCAGGTCATGCGATCTAATTTCATTTATAAAATGCATATAAAAATGTATTTTATTTCATGCAGTCTTAATTTCTTTAAATTACATTATAAAATAACGTAACTTATCCTACGGTCAATTCTCTTTTTTATTAACATCATAAATAATGTCACTTATCCTACGGTAAATTTTCTTTTTATTTACATAAATAATGTCACTTATACTACGGTCAATTCTCTTTTTATTAACATTATAAATAATGTCAATTCATCCTACGATACCATTCTTTTATATTAACATTATAAATAATGTTATTTTTCTACAGTGTAAATCCCCTTTTATATACATTATAAAATAATGCAAAATCATCCTACGTTGTAATTACTAAAAATTTTACATTAAAAATAATGTAAAATGGGCATACGGTGAAACTCGTGTATATTTACATTAGAGGAAATGTAAATTTTCATTCTCTAATTACAATGTGAAATCCGTTCTTTCTTTACAATGTAAAATTGACTTTTTAATTACAATGTAAAGTCCATTCTTTTTATTTCATAATAAAAAAAATGTAAATCTTCCTACAGTTAAATTCCTTTTTATTTACATTTATAAACATGTAAATTTTAACATACGATGGATTTCTATATATCTTACCTTATAAAATAAAATGTAAATTTTATTTCACCATGCACATTCTACTTCTTTATAATAAAAGTAATCTTTAATCTACATGCAAACTCTACTCTATATTTACATGTAAAATAATGTCAAATTTTACATACGAAGGAGGTTTCTATTTCATTTACATTTAAAATAATGTAACTTTACATATAATGCAAACTCATATTTCATTTACATAGAAAAATGAAACTTTTTTTTTCCATGCAGTGAAATTCATATCTTTAATTACAAAGAAAAATGTAATTCCAATCATGCGGTGAAATTCCTTTTTTAATTACAAAGAGAAATGTAATTTTTATCATGCGGTGAAATTCCTTTTTTTTATGTACAGTAAAAATAATGTACATTTAACCTACGGTGAAAATATTCATTTTAATATGCATTAAAAGTATGTAACTATATCCTACGGTGTAAATCCCTTTTTATAATTACATTATAAAATAATGTAATATGTACATACAGTGTCATTTCCCTTATATTAACTTTAATAAAAATGTGAAATTTTCCTACGGTGGAATTATTCTGATATTAACATTAAAATAATGTTAATTAACATACGATGAATTTTCTTTTAAATTAACACTAAAAATAATGTTAATTAACACACGGTGTATTTTCTTATTTTTGACATTAACGAAAATGTTAAATTTGTCATACGATGAAATTTCTTATTTTTAACATTAACAAAAATGTTAAATTCTCATACGATGAAATTTCTTATTTTTAACATTAACAAAATGTTAAACTTCTCATACGATGTAATTTCTTATTAGTATTAACATTAGAAATGTTAATAACATACCATGGTCAAATTACTTTTTAATATTAACATTAGAAATGTTAATAACATACTATAGTCAAATTACCTTTTTTTTTTTTAATATTAACGTTTCTATTAATATTAACATTTAGAATAATGTTAGTTTATCCCATGATAAAATTTCTCATTAATATTAACATAAAAAAAATGTTAATTGCATTCTGCGGTTGAATTTTATACTATTAACATTAAAAAAAATGTTAATTTACATCCTACGGTGAAATACTTTTTGATTAACATTAAAAATGTTAATTTCATCCTGCGGTAAAAATACTTTAATATTAACATTAAAAATGTTAATTTCCCCATGCGGTAAAATACTTATTATTAACATTACAAATAATGTTAAACTTTCATGCAGTGCAATTTCTTAATATTAACATTAAATAAAATATTAATTAACATACGGTAAAATTACTTAATGTTAACATTAAATAAAATGTTAATTAACATACGGTGAAATTACTTTTTATTACTAACATAAAGATGTTAATTTCATCTTACAGTGGATTCCTATTTTATATTTACAAATAAAAATGTAAATTTTGTCTTGCGGCGTAAATTCCCTATATTAACATCAACATAATAAATGTCAATGAATCATACGATGTAAATTTTCATATCTATAAGTTTGATCAACCCAAATCCTAACACAAGCGATAACATGTGATAGCGATAATCAAATTTCTTTGATGATAAATTAAATCAATCCAATCCTAACACAAGCGATAACATATGAGTAGTGACCATTTTATGTCCTTTTATTTTAAATTGAAAATTAGATCAATTTAATATCAATTCAAAGTGATAACATGTGATAGTGATAACATAACATGGTATAAGCATGAAAATCAAATGGATCTATACTAGCTACTCAATCATAGAACAATCATCATCAAACACGACCAAACAAACAGATCTGAATCATACAATGTAATTAAATAATTTAATTTTATTAAGTTTTAAATAAAGAAACTCTCGCCTTGTTTGGATTAGAATAATAATAAATCCAAATAATTTTCAGAATGCTCCAATCAATCACAGCAGATCCCACTCGTTGTCACGGATCTAACGGTTCTGAAATTTTCAGAATCGGGGTTCATACGCATTAGTTATCAATGTTTGAATAATTCTGACTTTTAACAACTGCTGCAGCAACGCTTAAAAGCGTCGCAAAATCTGAAGCATACCTTATTTTCAGAATTTGTTCAAAACTTTGGATCAAGATATCTCAGGCTACGGTTGACGGTTTTAGGTGCCGTTTGTTGGAGAATGACCGCCTTGGAGAGAGCTATCGGCGCCAGGAATTGGAGTAGGTGCGCACGCACGTGGTGGGCCCGGTTTGCAGCGAACGGCGGCGGCTTCTCGGCCCTGGTGGCGGCGCTACGATGCACGAGAGGTGCTGGGACTTGTCGGAGAAGAAAGAGCTCGGGAATAGCTTCGAAACGAGTACTCACACGCTAAATTTCGTTGAGAAATGAGAGAGAAATCAAGGTTTGAAGTTTTGAAGGGTAATGGGTTTTGGTGGCTGCAGAAAATGACGGGAAGGAGGCGATGAACAGTGAATTCGGGTTTAAATAATATTATATTAGGTTTTCCTAATCATTAGTTAACAATTTAATTAGCCCGTTAAGGCCCGTTTTGGTCCGAACTCCGATTTAGGCCTGCTTACTGTCGTTCTTAAGATTTTAAGGCCTTCTGAACGCAATGGAACATGTTACAGGACCCAATTCCGAAATTTATTATGAGTTTTGGAATAATTATATTATTTTATTAATATTTTAATGTATACCGTACATGAAAATTCACCGAGGTCACAAATTAACTTCAAAAATTCTTGAAAAATATATTTAGCTATGTTTTGATGCTGTGGACCTATGAAAATTAATTTCGTTCAATTCTGAGCCCGTATGAATTTTTAATGAATTTTTAAAGTCAAAAATTTGCCCGTTTACACTGGAAAATTCAATTATAATTATATTTTAATTCTAAAAATTACCAAAAAATCATTTTTAGCTTTGTTTTGATGATACGAATCCAACAAAATTTATTTCGTTGAATTCTGAGACATTTTGAAAAATGGCTATTTTTAAGGCCAGTATATTTAATATTAAAAATACATTTTTAAACAAATAATTTTTGAAACTCGAAATATATAAGTGTTTACTAGTTTTCAATGCAGAAACATCATTTCGAACTCAATGGAAGTGGTTTCGAGTCGAAATTCCTTTATATGTAAAAAGTAGCATTTTTGACCTATGCAAATTACCTAGCGACCTTTTTAAAAATTGAATTGGCCATAACTTTTGATTTCCGCTATGAAATTTCGATTTTTCGGATTCGTTGGAAAGATATTTTTAAATAGATTCCAATATTTTTGGTTTCACTAAAATCTGTTTAATTTTTGCATCCTGTATGGTTAGTCAAAGTTCAAGTTTGACTTTTCAAACTACCGCGCTATTTCTAACTCTTTTTATAATTAAAATTAATTTATTCATTCTAACTTCGATTTGAACCAAATTTGTGATCATTATTATTTAAAATAGATTATTCTAAATATCAAAACTCATTTAAAATTACTTAAAATAAATTTTAAATTGGCCCCAAAATTCAGGGTTGTTACAGTCTCCCACACTTAAAAACTTTTCGTCCTCGAAAAGGAAAAGAGAAATAGAAGAGTAGGAACTAACCTAGAGAACGTAGAATGTTTTAATTTCTAACTTCTTAACCGTGTCGTTGGGAATAAAGCTCCTCAGTTCCAGTAGCGTCTTGCCTCCTTGCTCTAGCTCTACTAGTTCTAGCGGCCCAAGTACCCATTTTTAGTTAGTTCTGTACGATCAAGGGAAGAGTCAGAACAACTGTAATGGTGGTTCTAAGAGATAGAAAAGATCAAAGGATGAATGAAAAGATGACGAAAGTGACTGGCTATTATGTATCACATGAAATGTCCGCCATAGAATATTGTGATTCTATGTAAACGAATTTGTTATAAATATGTTATATTCCAAAGCTAAGTTTAACCTAAGCTCTGATACCAACTGTGATGACCCCAAACTTCCACTAGGTGAAAGTAAGGAATAATCATATGGAATACAACATAAATATAACAATACATATCACTGATACAATATAGCAGAGGAAAACCATAGCATAATAACATCATAGCAGCGGAAATATAATGTCATAAACCACAGAATCCCAACAGTCACAGAATCCAAATTATTACATCAAGTTTGCAGAAATGGAAATAAGTTCCAACTCTCAAAATAAGCAATACGAAATGAAACAAGTCTAATGACTGAACTTAAAGATAGAAAAATGCAATAGAAGTAAATGATAGCTGTCCTCAAAGCTCCAAGTCATCACCTCTCCGCAAAAGCAAATCCAAGCAAAGATAATGAGCAACTCCAAGAAGACTCCAAGTAAAGAATGAACCTGTTTACTTGGCTGCCCGTGTAGAAAAGAGGGCACCCGAGTTTGCAAAAAGGTGAAACAAACTACGGGTCAGTCGTGGGACTGGTATGAGAATTCATAAATAGTTTAGTAATAATAATATGACAAATCCAAAGACCACGCCGCTAATACGGAACGGGTTTACTCAATGGATTGTCGTGCATAATTTAAAGTGTCAGAACGTACACCATCGCAATGCTTTTGAGAAAAATGGAATCACCATAAGACTCAAGTCCCATCACACAATGCAACGCACACCAGAGGATAGAGTTTTCCCTTATGGTGATTAAACATGCTAAATACGGCAAATACGAGTTTAATATTATTATTAGTGTATAATAAAAACATTTCAAAATAAATGTATCAATCCTAGGAAACATAGTGCCCCATCCTACTATATCTCCATACTAGTAATACAATCAAAACCGTAGGGTCGTATTTGGAATTTGGATTTCCATCTGAGTCAAGGCTAGGGAGGAGAACCTTACCGATTCGAGACACTCTAGCAATGCCCTAGGATTGGTACTCTGTCCAACCCTTGGATAGCTGCAGGGCCGGTCCACACTTACTTTTGTGGATTAGTTATGCCTGAACACACGCTTCCCGGTCCTTTTGGACCTACAATACGGCCAGTGGCGACCGCATAAATCCGAGGCCTCGAACAATCCAACAACCACAATGAATAAATGTCAGCGCTGGTAGGTCCCTGGCACCACTCTAGCTAGAAAGAAATGTGTGCACTCCCTATGTTCCCTTCTCCCGTTTTAGACTCCGCCGGTGTGTGAGGCTCGTGAAGTCACGTCATACACAAAGCTATGCCTAAACAGGCTATGCTTTGATCATCCCACAAGGCCTGCTTTTCAACAAAGCCTTGATCACATGCATCTTAGTATGCCACACTGTCACTCCATACCATAACATTGCTTCTCCATCAATACATAAATGGGTGTTAAGTAGAGAATAAATTCTCCACCACCAATATTTATATATTAACAGAAAATCAACAATATGATATATAACGAAGTACGATGTCAGACACACCATCCATTTAAACTTATGCTCTGGATCTGAACGAAAGTCAAATCCGTGAAACCAACGCGTACGTCTGGGCAATGACCTTGACCCATGAATTGGTAGCAAGTCAATTCAGGGTCTCGATCGCTGTCCATTCGAGGGAAGATTTACGGTCTTCATGCGTCGTCTTCTTACTTCGATCTTTAACGCCGCTGGATTAATTTGGGATGAGAATATCTCGGACTTCCCAAACAATCCTCGTATATATATACATATATATATATTTTGAAAATCCTTCTTATTCGTTAATAATATTTTTATTAACAATTCATTCTATTTTAATTATTTAAAATAGTCAAACTTCTTATTTAACGACGCATTCTCAAAATCATATTTTTATTTACATTAATTAAAATGTAAACTTTCATTACATATCGCATTCTTGTTTTCTTTACATTTAATAAAATGTAAACTTGCAATTACATGTCACATTCTTACCTATTTACATTGAATAAAATGTAAACTCATCCTACGGTGGAATTCCTTTATTTTAACATTAAAATAATGTAAATTTTTCCCTATGGTATATACACTTTTTATATTAACATTTAGAATAATGTTAACTCATCCTACGATGCATATTTTCTTAATTTTAACATTAAAGATAATGTTGACTTATCCTATGGTTAAATTACCCTTTATTAACATTAAAAATAATGTTAATCATCCTACGGTTAAATTTACTATTTAATTTACATTGACAATAATGTAAATTCATACATGCGGTGAAATTACTCATTATTGACATAAAATGTTAATTTTATCCCACGGTAAAATTACTTATTAATATTAACTTTAAAAATGTTAATTACATCATACGTTATAATTTTTATAATATTAACATTAAAAATGTTAATTTCATCATACGGTGAACTTACTATTTAATTAACATTAAAAATGTTAATTTTTCATGCATTGTAAATTACCTATTATTAACACCAAAAATAATGTTAATTTCTCGTACAATGTAAATTCCTATTTTAACATTAACAAAAATGTAAATTTATATTCTATCGTCCAATTCCTTCTTACATGTAAAATGTAATTTATAATTCATCGTTCTTAAGTACATATAAAAATATAAATTTTATTTACAATGTGAATCCTACTTCTTGTTTACATTATAAAAATGTAATCTTTATTTACAAAGTAAATCCATACATTCATTTCGTAGAAAAAATGAAATTTCATTCATGCGGGTTAAATTCATTCATAATTTACATAATAATATGTAATTTATGTCATACGATGAAAATTCATTCATAAATTACATATAAAAATGTAATTTACTTTGTGCGGACTAATTTCATTCATAAATTATAAAATAAAATGTAATTTATTTCATGCGATCTTAACTCATTCATAAAATGCATATACAAATGTATTTTATTTCATGCGATGTTAATTCATTCATAAAATACATATAAAAATATAATTTATTTTATGAGGTCTTAATTCATTCATAAAATACATATAAAAATGTATTTTATATTATGCGGGCTTCATTTATTCATAAATTACATAAATAAATGTAATTCTTGTCATGCGGTCTAATTTCATTTATAAATTACATAAATAAATTTAATTCATGTCATGCGGTCTAATTTCATTTATAAATTACATAAATAAATGTAATTCAGGTCATGCGGTCTAATTTCATTTATAAATTACATAAATAAATGTAATTCAGGTCATGCGGTCTAATTTCATTTATAAATTACATAAATAAATGTAATTCAGGTCATGCGGTCTAATTTCATTTATAAAATGCAAATAAAAATGTATTTTATTTCATGCAGTCTAAATTTCTTTAAATTACATTATAAAATAACGTAACTTATCCTACGGTCAATTCTCTTTTTTATTAACATCATAAATAATGTCACTTATCCTACAGTAAATTTTCTTTTTATTTATATCATAAATAATGTCACTTATACTACGATCAATTCTCTTTTTATTAACATTATAAATAATGTCAATTCATCCTACGATATCATTCTTTTATATTAACATTATAAATAATGTTATTTTTCTACAGTGTAAATCCCCTTTTATATACATTATAAAATAATGCAAAATCATCCTACGTTGTAATTACTAAAAATTTTACATTAAAATTAATGTAAAATGGGCATACGGTGAAACTCATGTATATTTACATTAGAGGAAATGTAAATTTTCATTCTCTAATTACAATGTGAAATCCGTTCTTTCTTTACAATGTAAAATTGACTTTTTAATTACAATGTAAAGTCCATTCTTTTTATTTCATAATAAAAAAAAATGTAAATCTTCCTACAGTTAAATTCCTTTTTATTTACATTTATAAACATGTAAATTTTAACATACGATGGATTTCTATATATCTTACATTATAAAATAAAATGTAAATTTTATTTCACCATGTACATTCTACTTCTTTATAATAAAAGTAATCTTTAATCTACATGCAAACTCTACTCTATATTTACATGTAAAATAATGTCAAATTTTACATACGGGTGAGGTTTCTATTTCATTTACATTTAAAATAATGTAACTTTACATATAATGCAAACTCATATTTCATTTACATAGAAAAATGAAACTTTTTTTTTCATGTAGTGAAATTCACATCTTTAATTACAAAGAAAAATGTAATTCCAATCATGCGGTGAAATTCCCTTTTTAATTACAAAGAGAAATGTAATTTTTATCATGCGGTGAAATTCCTTTTTTTTATGTACAGTAAAAATAATGTACATTTATCCTACGGTGAAAATATTCATTTTAATATGCATTAAAAGTATGTAACTATATCCTACGGTGTAAATCCCTTTTTATAATTACATTATAAAATAATGTAATATGTACATACAGTGCCATTTCCCTTATATTAACTTTAATAAAAATGTGAAATTTTCCTACGGTGGAATTATTCTGATATTAACATTAAAATAATGTTAATTAACATACGATGAATTTTCTTTTAAATTAACACTAAAAATAATGTTAATTAACACACGGTGTATTTTCTTATTTTTAACATTAACGAAAATGTTAAATTTGTCATACGATGAAATTTCTTATTTTTAACATTAACCAAAATGTTAAATTCTCATACGATGAAATTTCTTATTTTTAACATTAACAAAATGTTAAACTTCTCATACGATGTAATTTCTTATTAGTATTAACATTAGAAATGTTAATAACATACTATGGTCAAATTACTTTTTAATATTAACATTAGAAATGTTAATAACATACTATAGTCAAATTACTTTTTTTTTAATATTAACGTTTCTATTAATATTAACATTTAGAATAATGTTAGTTCATCCCATGATAAAATTTCTCATTAATATTAACATAAAAAAATGTTAATTGCATTCTGCGGTTGAATTTTATACTATTAACATTAAAAAAAAAATGTTAATTTACATCCTACGGTGAAATACTTTTTGATTAACATTAAAAATGTTAATTTCATCCTGCGGTAAAAATACTTTAATATTAACATTAAAAATGTTAATTTCCCCATGCGGTAAAATACTTATTATTAACATTACAAATAATGTTAAACTTTCATGCAGTGCAATTTCTTAATATTAACATTAAATAAAATATTAATTAACATACGGTAAAATTACTTAATTTTAACATTAAATAAAATGTTAATTAACATACGGTGAAATTACTTTTTATTACTAACATAAAGATGTTAATTTCATCTTACAGTGGATTCCTATTTTATATTTACAAATAAAAATGTAAATTTTGTCTTGCGGCGTAAATTCCCTATATTAACATCAACATAATAAATGTCAATGAATCATACGATGTAAATTTTCATATCTATAAGTTTGATCAACCCAAATCCTAACACAAGCGATAACATGTGATAGCGATAATCAAATTTCTTTGATGATAAATTAAATCAATCCAATCCTAACACAAGCGATAACATATGAGTAGTGACCATTTTATGTCCTTTTATTTTAAATTGAAAATTAGATCAATTTAATATCAATTCAAAGTGATAACATGTGATAGTGATAACATAACATGGTATAAGATGAAAATCAAATGGATCTATACTAGCTACTCAATCATAGAACAATCATCATCAAACACGACCAAACAAATAGATCTAAATCATACAAAGTAATTAAATAATTTAATTTTATTAAGTTTTAAATAAACGAACTCTCACCTTGTTTGGATTAGAATAATAATAAATCCAAATAATTTTCAGAATGCTCCAATCAATCACAGTAGATCCCAATCGTTGTCACGGATCTAACGGTTCTGAAATTTTCAGAATCGGGGTTCATACGCATTAGTTATCAATGTTTGAATAATTCTGACTTTTAACAACTGCTGCAGCAACGCTTAAAAGCGTCGCAAAATCTGAAGCATACCTTATTTTCAGATTTTGTTCAAAACTTTGGATCAAGATATCTCAGGCTACGGTTGACGGTTTTAGGTGCCGTTTGTTGGAGAATGACCGCCTTGGAGAGAGCTATCGGCGCCAGGAATTGGAGGAGGTGCGCACGCACGTGGTGGGCCCGGTTTGCAGCGAACGGCGGCGGCTTCTCGGCCCTGGTGGCGGCGCTACGATGCACGAGAGGTGCTGGGACTTGTTGGAGAAGAAAGAGCTCGGGAAGAGCTTCGAAACGAGTACTCACACGCTAAATTTCGTTGAGAAATGAGAGAGAAATCAAGGTTTGAAGTTTTGAAGGGTAATGGGTTTTGGTGGCTGCAGAAAATGACGGGAAGGAGGCGATGAACAGTGAATTCGGGTTTAAATAAGTGAAAATTAGGCTCACATCCTTAAAACTAAAGTTAATTAGGCTCACATCCTCCTGTTACAAAACATACAAATTTCATCCCTAATTTTAAATATCGGTGCATATGTTTCCAGAACTGCCCCTTTTCATTTTTCACGCCGTAATTAACTAGGTCAGATATTTTTTTTACGTAATTAACATTTTATTTCCACTGTTGTCAATCCTAATTTTTTTGTCCATGGCGGCGCTGTCAACATTTTAGGGTTTTGGATATCAAAAATGAAAAAGGGGCGTCGGCTGAAGGGTGCCTGCTCGCTACTGGTCGTCGCTTATTGCTGGAAGTGGGGGTGCGCCAGTCGGTAACGGCGCGGTGGCGGATCCCGGTGCTGGAGCGGCGGTGTGGGTTTTGGGTCTCGTGGTTTGGATGTCAGAAATTTCACTCTCGATCATTCTTTTTACACAGAATTTTAAACAGCCGATTAAAATAGATCGATCCTTGAATTATACAGTGGATTATTGCTCTTAAAGGTAAATTTTACTTTTTAATAATTATGTTTACGAGTTAATAATTATATTTCTATTCGGATATCATTTTTTTCGATCTTTTGTTGATTGATTACCTTTACCAGATCGATCCTTGGTTTATACGGTGGATGCTTGTTGCTACAGGTAAATTTTGCAGTTTGATAATGTCATATATATTCGGATATCATTTTTTTTTGATATTTTACTGCTTGTTTATTCTGATGTTTTTTATTTGTTTCAATGTGTCTGCTGTTAATATTACGAAAAAAATCAGAACAGTTGCATACATATATACACATTTTTACGGTATTTGCATACATGTATGCCAATATTAGGAATATTGGGATACACATTTTTAGGGTATTTGCATACATGTATGCCAATTTTAGGAATATTGGCATACATGTATGCAAATATTGACAATATTTGTATTATTAACAGTTTGTGCTTGATGGTATGTTCTTATTCAAAATACTTGCACACTTTTGAGCATTTTTTCATAATAGTTGCACACTTGTGGGCATTTGTTCAGAATACTTTCACGCTACTGTTTATTCTGATGTTTTTTATTTGTTTCAATGTGTCTGCGGTTAATATTACGGAAAAAATCAGAACAGTTGCATACATATATACACATTTTTAGGGTATTTGCATACATGTATGCCAATATTAGGAATATTGGGATACACATTTTTAGGCTATTTGCATACATGTATGCCAATTTTAGGAATATTGGCATACATGTATGCAAATATTGACAATATTTGTATTATTAACAGTTTGTGCATGATGGTATGTTCTTATTCAAAATACTTGCACACTTTTGAGCATCTTTTCATAATAGTTGCACACTTGTGGGCATTTGTTCAGAATACTTTCACACTAGTGTTTATTCTGATGTTTTTTATTTGTTTCAATGTGTCTGCGGTTAATATTACGGAAAAAATCAGAACAGTTGCATACATATATACACATTTTTAGGGTATTTGCATACATGTATGCCAATATTAGGAATATTGGGATACACATTTTTAGGGTATTTGCATACATGTATGCCAATTTTAGGAATATTGGCATACATGTATGCAAATATTGACAATATTTGTATTATTAACAGTTTGTGCTTGATGGTATGTTCTTATTCAAAATACTTGCACACTTTTGAGCATCTTTTCATAATAGTTGCACACTTGTGGGCATTTGTTCAGAATACTTTCACGCTAGTGTTCATGTATTTATATCTGATTGAAATCTTTTAGTAATAGCTTTATACTCATTTTTACAGAGCCCTATGGTGGAAGATGAACTTGTAGTAGATGTTGAAAAGGACATAGCATTATCACAAGTTGAGCAGCAGTCAAAATCTCAACAAATGGTGCGTGCAATAAGCTGGGTCTTACCAAAAGAAATTGTTCTTCAAAAGACCAGTAGTTCTGTTCATATGCGTGTCTGTGTATTTGTAGTAGATGCAGATGTACGTTCGTTTGGATGTATTCAGAAAATTTGTGTATAAGTGTGGATTTTTTTTTAATATATGCATACATGTATACTGATATTTCTGTTCATATACGTGCCTGATGATTAGTTGCACAGTTTTCTAAATATTTTTTTGATGTTTTTATCAGTTAATATATGCATACATGTATACTGATTTGAAGATTTGCATTTATAATAGGAATTATATTGAAAAATTGTTTATAAGTATGCAAAATATTCAGAAAAACTTCACACAAGAAAGCATCAATTCATAATTCTATGTAAAACTAAAAGAACTCAATTCAATGCACAAAATAACAACGCAATTCAGTGCAGACAAGCTGAACAGTTGAGTCTTTGCATGCACATAACAACAATAGGTGCATACTTCTATGCAACAATGGAGAATACTTGCATACATTTACCATCAATAAAAACAAGTTCGTACCAATAAGTAGCTACCACTATTTTATTATACATTTTTGAATATATGCAAAATACTACCAAAGTTGATACAAGTACTAAGTATAATTGCATACATCCATGCAACTATACAAAATATTGGTATACATATAACCTCTCAGTAAAAAAAATTGGAAAAAATCACATAATGAATATTAAAATACTGAACTAAATTTAATGGACAAAATATGCGGCGCTGGGTGGTGGAGAGGTGGAGCAGGCTGCGCCTGAGGTGGAGGCAGTCCAGTCAGGGGCGGCGGCGATGCTAACTTCGCCGTTGTGTGCAGCTTTTTGGCTGTAGAGGCTTGCTGGCGGTCGTATTGGGGAAGGCCGAGGAAGAGAAGGGTTTGTCGACGGCAGTTAGTGGCGCGGCTTCTGTTGCGGGGGAGGTTGGGGGGAGGGGATGGGGGACGAGGGCGATGGCAGATCGTTGAAGGGGGACGGCGGCTGTTGTGGGATTAGGGTTTTCAGCGAGCTACATGGAACGATTGACTGAGTAAATGTTGTCGTACTGTGTTTGGATATTTTTTTAAGTTTGTAAGGGTACATCTGGTATTTTTTTAGCGGACGTTCAAAAAGAAGGATGTATTTTATATACTTTTTATCACCGGGTTTTTTTTATATTTTGAAACTTAATAGGGACCTGTAAAAAACGCACCCTTTAAATAATATTATATTAGGTTTTCCTAATCATTAGTTAACAATTTAATTAGCCCGTTAAGGCCCGTTTTGGTCCGAACTCCGATTTAGGCCTGCTTACTGTCGTTCTTAAGGTTTTAAGGCCTTCTGAACGCAATGGAACATGTTACAGGACCCAATTCCGAAATTTATTATGAGTTTTGGAATAATTATATTATTTTATTAATATTTTAATGTATACCGTACATGAAAATTCACCGAGGTCACAAATTAACTTCAAAAATTCTCGAAAAATATATTTAGCTATGTTTTGATGTTGTGGACCTATGAAAATTAATTTCGTTCAATTCTGATCCCGTATGAATTTTTAATGAATTTTTAAAGTCAAAATTTTGCCCGTTTACACTGGAAAAATCAATTATAATTATATTTTAATTCTAAAAATTACCAAAAAATCATTTTTAGCTTTGTTTTGATGATACGAATCCAACAAAATTTATTTCGTTGAATTCTGAAAATTTTGAAAAATGGCTATTTTTAAGGCCAGTATATTTAATATTAAAAATACATTTTTAAACAAATAATTTTCGAAACTCGAAATATATAAGTGTTTACTGTTTTTCATTGTAGAAACATCATTTCGAACTCAATGGGAGTGGTTTCGAGTCGAAATTCCTTTATATGTAAAAAGTAGCATTTTTGACCTATGCAAATTACCTAGCGACATTTTTAAAAATTGAATTGGCCATAACTTTTGATTTCCGCTATGAAATTTCGATTTTTCGGATTCGTTGGAAAGATCTTTTTAAATAGATTCCAATATTTTTGGTTTCACTAAAATCCGTTAAATTTTTGCATCCTGTATGGTTAGTCAAAGTTCAAGTTTGACTTTTCAAACTACCGCGCTATTTCTAACTCTTTTTATAATTAAAATTAATTTATTCATTCTAACTTCGATTTGAACCAAATTTGTGATCATTATTATTTAAAATAGATTATTCTAAATATCAAAACTCATTTAAAATTACTTAAAATAAATTTTAAATTGGCCCCAAAATTCAGGGTTGTTACATTACGCCTGACTCCCTCAGGAAACATCCGACCGCCGTAGGCTATTTACAGCCCTGCGAATTACGCTAGCAGTCGTACAAGATGGCAACTTACCCTGAATACTATGTTTGACTAACTCTGTCTCAAGTAACTATATTTGATTAACTCTAGTTCGTTTTAACTCTAATCGATTAACTCTAACTAATTAACTCCAACTGGTTAACTCTAACTGATTAACTCTAACTGGTTAACTCTATTGACTAACTCGACTTGACTAACCCCTTTCGAACAACATATTCGATTAACTAACTTTCGAATACCATATTCGATTAACTAACTTCGAATACCATATTCGATTTCTCCTTTCGAATATCATATTCGATTAACTAACTTCGAATACCATATTCGATTAACTAACTTCGAATACCATATTCGATTTAACTCCTTTCGAATGTCTATATTCGATCAACTAACTTTCGAATACCATATTCGATTAACTCCTTTCGAATGTCTATATTCGATTAACTAACTTTCGAATACCATATTCGATTAACTAACTTCGAATGCCATATTCGATTTAACTCCTTTCGAATGTCTATATTCGATTAACTAACTTTCGAATACTATATTCGGTTTACTTTATTCACTTTATAAAGATTTCCTTTTTAACAACGTTTTATTCATTTGAAAAAACTTACTTTTAAATAATGGTTCTACACTTTAAAAATGATTTCCTTTTTATAACGTTTCCTTTTCAATTCTATTTGTAAATGGTTTACAAATATTTCCTTTTTCCTATTTTATTCTATTTGCAAATGGTTTGCAAATATTTCGTTTTCAAATTTATTTAAAAATATTCTAACTCCGTAAATTCCCGGGAAAATTCGCCATAACCTCCTTTGTATCGGGAGCATCGGGAAAATCCCCAAACCCGCCACACAGGCCTTTCCATTCAAAAAGAAAATGGTTTGTAATTATTTCCTTTTTGAATATCTCCTCTTTATAAATATTCCAATTTATAAACATTTCTTATTTATAAATATTTCAAATTATAAATATCTCTTATTTCAATATCACTTTGAAAATTCCCTTATCAACATTTCGGTATGTTATGGTATTCAATCATATCAAATCACGATGTTCAATATCGTCCAAGCAAATATAATCGCCCACATATTTTATATCACATCATATAACAATATATGAAAAACAATAAAATAACTGTTGAGGAATCCAATCGGATTCCTCCAACCTGTTTCCCTGCATCACAGATGTTAAACAATAGAATAACATCGATTTCACTTCACTGTTAAATATTCTGATAAACAGAATCGACATATAGATATTTAACAGTTTATATATATATATATATATACATGTATATATAATATTTCTACTAACTGACTAGCAGTTCAATCAATCAACCAACACACAACAATCAACAGATGATTAAAAGTTCTAAGAATACATTATAAAAATATAACTATTCAGAGTTGGTGAGTTTTACTCACATTGGTCCGTAATCGTTAACTAACGATTTACGGTATTTGATTCTGATTAGACCATTTATTTCACCGTAAACTGAGACGAGCTCAAAATCATTCCTGACCCGTTGCTCTGTGTACCCACCGTCCATACGATCTTGATGATACCGAGTTCGTGGAATTCTAATACGGGATGTATAAGATATGAAGTTTACACTTTCATGCGTTATTTTAGTTTAAACTTTAACTTAAAAATATAAAAAAAAAATATGGGCCTCACCACCTTTCAATATCAGCCCAGCCCATATCCACTTAAGTTTACTTCCAGCCCGTCAATTATCTATCAGCCCAACCCCTCTTTCATTTTCCAGACCCGCCCTTCATTTTGTTTGAACCCGCTGACCCGAAACAAAACAGGTCCATCTCTTCCAAACAAAAAGCTCCAATACACGCTCTCCACCCTGCATTTGTTCACCAACACCCAACTGAAAAACCATCCACTGCCTCTCGTTAATTTCCCCAGCAATACTTCTTCCAAGGCCATTTCTGAATCGTACACTTCCTTCTTCGATACCAGATCGTGCTTCAGCAAACTTCGACTCCACCATTTCCAGATTCTAGCTGCCTCTCTCCCTCTCGAAAGTCCATAAATCTTCAAATGAAGAACACCGTGATAATCCTCATCAACAACCCCTCACTTCCATAACAAAATGGCGAAGCTCGATCCACTAAAACCCACCGCATCGACTGTAGGTTTTCCACGCCACCACTACACAAAAACCGACATCAAATTCCACGAATCTCCCTCAAAAACTTCACAACAGTTTCGGTTTACTCCTCGAATCCAAACCCAACACAGAAGACCTGAAATCGAAGCTCATATTCCTTCTTCCCGAGTCGCCAAAACTCGCGCTGATCCAAACGATTCCAACCCAAAAATCATCGTCGAGCTTCCAGAAAAGTCGACCAACGATATGATAAGAGGAAGGGAACGAACTCGTGTTGATTCCATTTGATTTTCTTTTTGGATTTTAGAGTTGGTTTTCCATTTGGATAATGAAACAACTGACGGCGGTTTTTGAGAAGTGTTTGACTTTTTTTTCTAGGTTTAGAACCTTTGAAGATTATTTATAGGAGGTTGAGATATTTTATATTCGAGTTTTATATTGCTTTATATTCAACCGCTCCTTGTATTTGTCCTCAAAAAAACTCCTGTGACCACATACGATACCCAAAAATCACGAAACTGGACTTGTAGCTAGAGTTCGACATTACGGTCCCAACGAAACTGGTTTCGTCAAATTCCGACTCCGTATGCTCACACAACGTATTTTTAACCGTCAAAATACTGACTGTTTTTCACTCTAAAAATCCGTACGACCACACAGTGACTCTAAAAATCACGAAACTGAAAATCTAACAACTATTTGACACTGCGGATCCAACAAAATTAGTTTCGTCGAATTCCGACTTCGTTTGCAAAAGTGGCTATTTTTAATGCTCTGAATGACCCATTTAAATATATAAATATATTTGAATAAAATTAAATTAAATATAAATAAATTTATATTATCATATATCTTCACATATGATATCGTACAGCTCCAGAATATCATATCAAATTTACAGTTTGATATTTCAGATTTTAGATTTATCGATATTCAGTTTATATCGAAAATCCTTTTATAACGTAAATAAAGCTTCGCAAATTATAAAGGAATTCCACGGCGACTTTTCTGAAATTTGATTTGGACGTAAATCAAGATCTACACGACGAAATCCCGATTTTTCTCTTCCACTAGAAAGATATACTCCACCAGCTCCACACGTTTCTTGTTTCACAGAAATCCGGCTTAAAACGAATCCTGTACATTCAGTTGAAGTTCAAATCACCAAATCGCGAACTGCAGCGCCATTTCAAGCTTGATTTTAATTATAATATAATTATAGGTTCAAACTGACGTCGACTTAATATATTCGTCAATTTAATTCAACACTAAGCTGAATTAAATACAAGGGACGACCACGTTCACAGAATATTGTGATTTCCAATATTTTTGATTATTTCTGAATTAAATATATTATTTAATTATTTAATTTAATTAAATATTCACTATAATTTAATTAACGATGATTTAATTCCCTAAATCACTATTTATATAATTAAATAAATTAATTAAAATACCTCTGCCAATGCGGGTCCTTACATTCTTCCCCACTTAAAATAATTTCGTCCTCGAAATTGCTAAGTTAGAGGACGACCCTATCTATTGGAATTCCTAAGATTTGTTAACCTCTCAACTTCAGTTTCACTGAACCAATTAATATCACTAAAATATTAATTCATTCCGACCCACTTAAATTTTCAAAAATTCTGAAAATTTTCTAGCACTTTAAATTTTCGGAATTTTTTTGCCATAACCTCCTTTGTACAGCCCTATCGGTAAAACCACAACTCACCTCTCTAGGCCTTCTCCAACCCAAAGAAAATCAAACAGCCAAGCGGCTTGCCAATTCGGCTCATAAATCTCATGCTTATATCAAATATAAACTTGTACCTTTCTGTCGGGTATATCAACTCTATCACTTCTATATGCCATCGACTCAGCATATACCAATGTTATCCCTAATCAAATCCTGATCACTTTATCCTTACCACAGTTATTGGTTTTATACTCAAACCAAATCTCATTTAAACTCAAGTCTCATCCTTGATTCAAAACTTCTTACCAAGTAATACCATTTCCATTATCAGATTATCTCTAACCATATCTAATCCATCTTTATTTAACTTAGTTTAAGTTAAATTCCAATTTATTCACTTTTTCCATTTCAACTATTTAACTTCATAAGTTAAATTTAAAATTTGAAATTTAAATCCCTGGGCTTTATTTCAAATCAAATTGGAAACCATAATAACAATTCAAATCATTTGAATTCCCGAACAACTTGTTTCTCAACACCATTTCAAAAACAAAATCTTTGGTAGTAATCCGTCACTTACGAACTTGAAAATGAACACCGATGATGTCCGGATCATCATCGGAATCTATTTCCAGCTATCGAAGTGAGTTCAATACTATAACATTTTTAAACTCAATCTTAAACACTTCATTTTGAAATCAATTCAAAATAACTTTCACCATACTTGAAACCATTTTAAAATCTCCCAGGATCTTAAAATTTCCTTATATATAATTTCAATCCATTTACAAACACTTACATGTTTCCAGGATTTTAATTCAAATTCTGATCTTAAATTCAGATTTACTTCATCTTATTTCATATACTTTACTTATATGAATTCTAATTGGTTATTCATAACCATTTCACTTTTTATAATCTTATCTGATTATAGTTACTACCAACACAACCTATATATGATAATATATCACATATCCATACTGTATCGGTCCATCGTATTCAAGTGTTTATTTACTCCTACCGATACAGCTGATCAAACTGGTCGACCAGAACCCATAAACAACTCAGCCAATGAATCTCCACAATATAAAACCATTTTTATATCAAATACAAATATGCACTCGTATATATACACTCAAACTCAATCTAGGGTACTACTAACCCTATCTCTACCGAGTCACGCCACAGAGCCAAGTAATTCTTAACTTAAGCTCTGATACCAACTGTAACGACCCGGATTTTGAGCGACTTTGGTTATCGACGTAAGCTCGACGTCGATAACCAAAACATCGAAAAATCCCGGTAATTAATGAAAGAAATTAGAGGGTGAGAATAGATAAGATAGAAACTTAGAATAGAAGAAGAAGAAGAACACAACATCAGAGTAACACGAACCTCACAGCGGAACGAATAACATATAATAGATAACATAACTTTGAAATATAACAGTTATGTATACAATAGCACTTATCAGAGTACAACACTTACAACACAGCGGAAATAACTATAGCTATATGATCTTGAAACCTCCTGCTCCAAGCTCTCCAAATATACCTGTAAAACCTGACTACTTGACTGCCCGTACAAATTTAGGCACCCAAGAATTTAGGGAAAACAACAAAGTAAACTCCGGGTCAGTCATGGGACTGGTATGAGTAAAACAGTTTAAACATGTATATGAACAAGTAAACGATATCTCATAAGACCACGCCGCAGAACGGAACGGGTTTTTCCCTTATGAGAATCCAAAATATCTTTATATCAAAAACCTTTTGATATTATAATAATGTCTATGTACAAATAGATATCAACTAGCAGAAACGCTTTCATCTCACGTTCTACATATATAGTATACAATCAAAATCGCAAGCACGTATTGGATAATGGATTTTCAACTATGATAAGGTATGGAACCACCTTCCGATCAGTGTACTCTAGGAACGATACACTGGAGTTCAACAAGAACATCTTGTAACTCAGCCACACATGACTGACCACTCATTTCGCTTGAGTGTATCGAATGTACATCACCAACGGTTGGGATGAGCAACCGTTCCCGTATATATATGGGACAGCATTGATAGATTTAAGAAACAAATGAATATTCACTAGATATGTGATTATACACCCTACTTCGGTGCGACCGACTTAGCCATGCTGCCTGCCCGATTTCTGTCATTTACCGGTTGATGAGGCTCGAAGCTGCGCTTTATCATCACATCAGATTCACTTCGAATGCCACATTGTCAGATCCATCAGAATTACTAATTGACGTCTACAACCATACATTACGTGTCAGCTAAAAGAAGTTTCCTTCTCCGCTTCCACTCTTGGTATAGTTGAAGAAATCAATGTACGTGACCGTCTGGAAATACTATGTCAGACATCCATCTTCATTCACTTAGAAATGTCACATCGTCATACCCGCCAAATCACAAATTGACTTATCCAAAAATAACACGGGTATACAGCTAAGAGAAACGAATTCCCCCGCCACCAAACGTGAATACGTTTGAACAGGTCAACTTACGCGATCCATTGGATATACTCTGTCAGACCTTCGTCCATACAAGTTGTCCTGGGACTGGACAAACCGAAGGCACTATTCAGTATATCCATCTTAGTCACTGTTATCTAAGACTTATACAACAGCCCTTGCATTTTACTCCGTCTTCAATTAACTTTGGCATAAATGATTCGCAATGCTTATGCCAATACAGAGTGGTTTTATGGATAATAATCCAACTGGTCTCTCCATATTAACAACGTTAAAATGGTCAAAACTTCGATAGTCGGTGAGTTAACTATCAAAGAAAAACAAGTGTGCAAACAACGATATTATTTCCAGATGGAAATTATATCAAACAAACATCATTTAACATTAATCTCTTTAGTTCATTTATTTACTTATCTCATGTTTCCCTATATTCTAAATTCTTATTTTTCTTTTATCAGAAAACATTTCTGATTCTCGTTTGGAAAACATTTCCAAAACTCCTTTACGATCAAACCTTACCATTTCTTAGTTAAGAAGGAAGTCACTCAAGTTGGGGTATAATTACCTCTTAGACCTTAACTGAACAACGTTATAACTTCGAAATGGTCAAAGTTTATCTTTTAAATCTTTAACAACTTCTTTACGCCTTTCTCGGATTCAATTTTACTAATCCACTTCTATATTTAAAACATTGGTTATAACGATAACGTTATAATCCCTACTTTCGAATTATCTAACTTTAATTATAACTTCTATTCTTATTAGTGAATAATTAACCTAATCCTTATTTATTTATAAATAAATAAATCTCTATTTAAACACTGGAAAGTATAAGTACTTTCCCGAATTCGATATAATCGAATTTGCCGATTAACTCTCTTCGAGAAATCTCTATTTGATTAACTCTTCTTCGAATAACCTATATTCGATTAACTCCTTCTCGAATAAACGATATTCGATAATCTCTCTTCGAATAACTAATATTCGATAACTCTTCCTTTTCAAATATCTCATATTTGAAAATCTCACTTCGATTAAACTATAATCGATAACTCCCTTCGATGAAACTAACATCGATAACTCCTTTCGATGAAACTAACATCGATAACTCCTTTCGATGAAACTAACATCGATTTATTTAACTCGACGAACTTAACTCGACTAACTTAACTTGACTCGACTAACTCGACTTACTTGGTTCGACCAATTCGATTCGATTAACTAGGCTCGACTAACTTGACTAACTTAACTCGACTTACTTGGTTCGACCAATTCGATTCGATTAACTAGGCTCGACTAACTTGACTAACTTAACTTGACTTACTTAACTTAACTTATTTCTCAACTCGATCAACTCGATTAACTCCTATCGAATAACTAATATTCGATTAAACTGCATTCGCTTGACTCTAGATCGTAGCGATCACAATGGTTACGCCTGACTCCCTCAGGAAACATCCGACCGCCGTAGGCTATTTACAGCCCTGCGAATTACGCTAGCAGTCGTACAAGATGGCAACTTACCCTGAATACTATGTTTGACTAACTCTGTCTCAAATAACTATATTTGATTAACTCTAGTTCGTTTTAACTCTAATCGATTAACTCTAACTAATTAACTCCAACTGGTTAACTCTAACTGATTAACTCTAACTGGTTAACTCTATTGACTAACTCGACTTGACTAACCCCTTTCGAACAACATATTCGATTAACTAACTTTCGAATACCATATTCGATTAACTAACTTCGAATACCATATTCGATTTCTCCTTTCGAATACCATATTCGATTAACTAACTTCGAATACCATATTCAATTAACTAACTTCGAATACCATATTCGATTTAACTCCTTTCGAATGTATATATTCGATTAACTAACTTTCGAATACCATATTCGATTAACTCCTTTCGAATGTCTATATTCGATTAACTAACTTTCGAATACCATATTCGATTAACTAACTTCGAATACCATATTCGATTTGACTCCTTTCGAATGTCTATATTCGATTAACTAACTTTCGAATACCATATTTGATTTACTTTATTCACTTTATAAAGATTTCCTTTTTAACAACGTTTTATTCATTTGAAAAGACTTACTTTTAAATAACGGTTCTACACTTTAAAAATGATTTCCTTTTTATAACGTTTCCTTTTCAATTCTGTTTGTAAATGGTTTACAAATATTTCCTTTTTCCTATTTTATTCTATTTGCAAATGGTTTGCAAATATTTCCTTTTCAAATTTATTTAAAAATATTCTAACTCCTTAAATTCTCGGGAAAATTCGCCATAACCTCCTTTGTATCGGGAGCATCGAGAAAATCCCCAAACCCGCCACACAGGCCTTTCCATTCAAAAAGAAAATGGTTTGTAATTATTTCCTTTTTGAATATCTCCTCTTTATAAATATTCCAATTTATAAACATTTCTTATTTATAAATATTCCAAATTATAAATATCTCTTATTTCAATATCACTTTGAAAATTCCCTTATCAACATTTCGGTATGTTATGGTATTCAATCATATCAAATCACGATGTTCAATATCGTCCAAGCACATATAATCGCCCACAGATTTTATATCACATCATATAACAATATATGAAAAACAATAAAATAACTATTGAGGAATCCAGTCGGACTCCTCCAACCTGTTTCCCTGCATCACAGATGTTAAACAATAGAATAACATCGATTTCACTTCACTGTTAAATATTCTGATAAACAGAATCAACATATAGATATTTAACAGTTTATATATATATATACATATATATATAATATTTCTACTAACTGACTAGTAGTTCAATCAATCAACCAACACGCAGCAATCGACAGATGATTAACAGTTCTAAGAATACATTATAAAAATATAACTATTCAGAGTTGGTGAGTTTTACTCACATTGGTCCGTAATCGTTAACTAACGATTTACGGTATTTGATTCTGATTAGACCATTTATTTCACCGTAAACTGAGACGAGCTCAAAATCATTCCTGACCCGTTGCTCTGTGTACCCACCGTCCATACGATCTTGATGATACCGAGTTCGTGGAATTCTGATACGGGATGTATAAGATATGAAGTTTACACTTTCATGCGTTATTTTAGTTTAAACTTTAACTTAAAAATATATAAAAAAAATATGGGCCTCACCACCTTTCAATATCATCCCAGCCCATATCCACTTAAGTTTACTTCCAGCCCGTCAATTATCTATCAGCCCAACCCCTCTTTCATTTTCCAGACCCGCCCTTCATTTTTGTTTGAACCCGCTGACCCGAAACAAAACAGGTCCATCTCTTCCAAACGAAAAGCTCCAATACACGCTCTCCACCCTGCATTTGTTCACCAACACCCAACTGAAAAACCATCCACTGCCTTTCGTCAATTTCCCCAGCAATACTTCTTCCAAGGACATTTCTGAATCGTACACTTCCTTCTTCGATACCAGATCGTGCTTCAGCAAACTTCGACTCCACCATTTCCAGATTCTAGCTGCCTCTCTCCCTCTCGAAGGTCCATAAATCTTCAAACGAAGAACACCGTGATAATCCTCATCAACAACCCCTTACTTCCATAACAAAATGGCGAAGCTCGATCCACTAAAACCCACTGCATCGACTGCAGGTTTTCCATGCCACCACTGCACAAAAACCAACATCAAATTCCACGAATCTCCCTCAAAAACTTCACAACAGTTTCGGTTTACTCCTCGAATCCAAACCCAACACACAAGACCTGAAATCGAAGCTCATATTCCTTCTTCCCGAGTCGCCAAAACTCGCGCTGATCCAAACGATTCCAACCCAAAAATCATCGTCGAGCTTCCAGAAAAGTCGACCAACGATATGATAAGAGGAAGGGAACGAACTCATGTTGATTCAATTTGATTTTCTTTTTGGATTTTAGAGTTGGTTTTCCATTTGGATAATGAAACAACTGACGGCGGTTTTTGAGAAGTGTTTGACTTTTTTTTCTAGGTTTAGAACCTTTGAGGATTATTTACAGGAGGTTGAGATATTTTATATTCGAGTTTTATATTGCTTTATATTCAACCGCTCCTTGTATTTGTCCTCAAAAAAACTCCTGTGACCACATACGATACCCAAAAATCACGAAATTGGACATGTAGCTAGAGTTCGACATTACGGTCCCAACGAAACTAGATTCGTCAAATTCCGACTCCGTATGCTCACACAGCGTATTTTTAACCGTCAAAATACTGACTGTTTTTCACTCTAAAAATCCGTACGACCACACAGTGACTCTAGAAATCACGAAACTGAAAATATAACAACTATTTGACACTGCGGGTCCAACAAAATTAGTTTCGTCGAATTCCGACTTCGTTTGCAAAAGTGGCTATTTTTAACGTTCTGAATGACCCATTTAAATATATAAATATATTTAAATAAAATTAAATTAAATATAAATAAATTTATATTATCATATATCTTCACATATGATATCGTACAGCTCCAGAATATCATATCAAAATTTACAGTTTGATATTTCAGATTTTAGATTTATCGATATTCAGTTTATATCGAAAATCCTTTTATAACGTAAATAAAGCGTCGCAAATTATAAAGGAATTCCACAGCGACTTTTCTGAAATTTGATTTGGACGTAAATCAAGATCTACACGACGAAATCCCGATTTTTCTCTTCCACTAGAAAGATATACTCCACCAGCTCCACACGTTTCTTGTTTCACAGAAATCCGGTTTAAAACGAATCCTGTACATTCAGTTGAAGTTCAAATCGCCAAATCGCGAACTGCAGCGCCATTTCAAGCTTGATTTTAATTATAATATAATTATACGTTCAAACTGACGTCGACTGAATATATTCGTCAATATAATTCAACACTAAGCTGAATTAAATACAAGGGACGACCCCGTTCACAGAATATTGTGATTTCCAATATTTTTGATTATTTCTGAATTAAATATATTATTTATTTATTTAATTTAATTAAATATTCACTATAATTTAATTAATGATGATTAAATTCCCTAAATCACTATTTATATAATTAAATAAATTAATTAAAATACCTCTGCCAATGCGGGTCATTACATCGACACTAGGGTCGACCTCCCCCCCAACCAGGTCGACACTAGAGTCGACCTGGGGGTCGACCTGTGTGTCGACCTCCCCCCAGGTCGACTGGGGAGTCGACCTGGGTGTCGACCTGGGGGTCGACCTGGGGGTTGACCTCCCTGGTCGGCCAGGTCGGCCTGGTGCACCTGTTTTGGCTCCTGGGTCTTGTTTTGGGGGCTTGTGACGATTTTAGATGGCTCAGATCTATCCTAGGGTTTATCCTATGGCTAAAACTAATCCTAAACATTATAAAAAGACCCTAAGACCTAGCTTAATTCATACTATTTCATTTTAGCCTCATGCAGCTGCCATTAAACCTAGAACTCTAAATTAAAAATACAAAGAACAAAATTATTGAAGACGAAGGACGATTCTTGAAGGATACAACTAGAAGCTACAACAACTATGACGCTTTAGACAACGGATTTGGGGCTATTTGATTTAAAGTTTTGATTTGGATTGCTTGCTTCATATTGTAAGTTCTATGTCACTTTTTAGGAAAAAACGCTGAAATAACATGGACATGCTATGAATTGAAACCGGATTTAGGAACTATTATTAATCCATGTTTATATTGTTTAACTTTGAATCAAAATTTGGGAATATTGCTATGTTAATGTTGCAAGTTGAACTTATCATGATGTTGATGTTGTTATGAATCACTTGGGCTTAATTTTATTGCAAGTGAACAAATACATGTCCATGGAATCATTATGTTCAATGAAATCCTCATGTTGATTAAACCATGCCTATGATGCTAATTAAACCATGTCTATGATATTAATGAAACTATGCCTGTGATGTTAATATACCTATCATGCTAATGACAAATTGGGAATTGCTAGGTCATGATGAAAAGTTGGAATCATTATGTTTATAATGCTAGATGAGAATCATTATGTTAAAAATACTAAATTGGAATCCACTATGCCTATTAGAATTACCATGCCTTTAATGTTTCATGTTTGTAATAAAATTATTATTATGTCTGCAATGATTATTATGCCTAGGATGTAAAGTTGAATTCATCATGTTGAACTAAGTTGGAACCATTACTATGCCAAGTTATCATCATGCTAGTATTGAAACCATGTGATAGGTTATAGCCTGTTTATTATGCAAGTGATGTTGGAATTGTCACGTGTGCCTATCACATGTTTGGTGTTATTCCCCTTTATCTCTTGAATTGTTTATGCTTGTGAACGAAGTACGTTTATATACGTTGGGGATACGATTGGGTAGAATAGGCAAAACTTGAATTGATTATAATCATAAACCGTGAAATTTGGCATAAGTAGAACATGAAATATGGCACGAAAACTCGACTTGAACATGCCATAACTTGACTTGAAACATGCCTTAGTTGGGCACGAAATTGACATATGAACATGCTATGAAAATAGCACGAATCTGATAAGAACATGGGCATGACTTTAGAAAACAAGAAAGTGGCCAACTCGAGGTTGGGTTGAGTTTGTAGTGTAAACCTGCCCGAAACCGCCTGGCAAATCCAGTTGCTACAAACAATAGGATCCAATGTGCGAAGTTGGTCACATCGCGCTTGAAACCCGAGGTTGGGTTGAGTTCGTAGCGTAAACCTGCCCGGAATCGCCCGGCAAATCCAGTGGCTACGAACAATAGGATCCAATGTGAGTGGTTCGGTGCATTAACGAATCAATTAATGCCAATTAGGGTTGAATCATGAACATGAAAAGACAACTTAACCAACTTGAACACGATTTGTAGGGCTAAGTCATGAACTTGAAACGACAACACTTAGCCAACTTGACATGACACGTAGGCGGGTTAAGTCACGAATTTAAATGACATACTTAACCATCTTGACACGACTAGACTGGAAAAGGATTAAGTCACGAATTACATGACTTAATCGGTTAGGCGGGTTAGGTCACGAATTACATGACCTAATCTGTTAGGCGAAACCCTAGACACGACCCTTTTCAGCAGTAACCCTCTAGATGTATCAAGGTACCCTGGGGCTAGGCCGGGTGGGGCACGATTACTGGGCTGATTGTAAGAGGTGAACGACGGCAGTGGGGTATGCCAGTGTAGGTTCGGTGGACTACGGTCGTGCACGTATTCCGGGGCAGGCACTGGGTATCCGTAGATTTATCTGTGCATCTTGAATCGTGTCAGGGGTTGACACCCTAGGGTTGATACACCCGAAGGTGGACCCAGCACAGGTAACTACATTCGTGATTAGCCGTATGACACGGACACTTGACGAGCTAGAACTTGTAGGGAGCCGATCGACTAGATAATCGCTCCGTAGGACCCCGTACTTGGGTCAGACCCCGTTTCAGGGTCATTTCATGATATTAGGCCATGGGATTTATTTCGTGATTAACTTGTGATATGGGCTTAGTATACTAGTATAGTCGATGCAATGAATCTCGAACATGTGATGCTTTACTTGACTTTTCCTGATCACCTTAGTCTATCTTGTTCACCTTGACACCATTCTTAAGTTTAGTTCCAGTTCATACATGATAGGTTGTTTTAACCGTTTTTACACTGAAAGTCACTAGGACTTACTCAGTCTTTATGACTGACCCTTTTCCTTTCACCTCTTTTTCTTTCGTTTCCCCCCCAGGTTCTCAGGGAGGAAACACTAGCTCTTAGCTTGGATATCACTTGCTTTGGCTCAGCATGTACGGTTTGCTATGGCTGCTTCTTTTTACTGCACTTGGGGAATAAGCTGTTTTTCTGTTTTTAAGTTATTGCTTCTTTGGCTATTATTACAAGACAGTTGTAATGAAGTTATTTGAAATGTTTTTAAGAGACATGGTTTATTTTGGAATAAAATGAAGTTCTGTTTTGCTCATAAATTCTTCCGCTGTTTACTTAAATTTTTTTATTAATGTTCTGTCTTGTGATAATTCTGTGATGTTATCTTGATAATACCCATCCAAAACTAGTGCATTCCCTTTGTGAGTGACCCTAGCGGAGGTGGGGTGTTACATTTGGTATCGGAGCAGAAGGTTACCAAGACTGGGCAAAAATTTTGAAAACCTTTTGAATTTTTTTTTCAAAACCATTTACAAAGAAGCACTTTTCAAGAAAAGTTGGTTTATTTTAAAAGGCTATTCCCCAAAAAGCCATTAGCACAATCTTTGTTTCCTCGTTTGAATCTTTTCCTTTTCGTTTTCAGCTTATCATGGCCGACGATCTTGATCTTCCCGAGGGTGTCAATATACCCACTTGGTTCCGTCGTTTCCTCGAGGCTCGGGCTAATGTGGCAGGCCCAGCCAATCCTCCTCCTCCTCAACCTCCGCGAGAAACCGCTTTTTCAAAGATATGCAAGGACTTTAAGGCCATGGGCGGAAAGGATTTCCTAGGATCTGAGACTTTTGTTGAGGCACGGAATTGGTTGAAGGAAACCGAAGACTTGTTTGTTATCTTTGAGGTAGAGGACAATAGGAAAGTACAGTTGGCGGCGTGGCTCATGAAAGAGGAAGCTTCTTATTGGTGGGAAGTCACCAACGCTACTAGGCCCATTGAGACTTGGGCGGACTTTAGAGGGAGATTTGGGCTTAAGTTCTTGTCATCGACAGAGGAGAGTCTCCAAATGGAACGGTTTCTGGCCCTTAAACAAGGAAATATGACAGTTAAAGAATATGTGAACCGTTTCAATCAGCTTGCTCGCTTCGGATTGGAGTTAGTCAACACTCCTCAGAAAAAGGCGCTACGTTTTGCACGAGGCTTGAACGAGCCACTACATGGTTTGGCCATGACTCATGTGCCCAGGGGGCGACCTTTGAAAGCTTGGTGGATATGGCCCTACTGTATGAGGAAGATAAGAAGGGCAAGAAAGAGGTCAAGCCCAACGATTCTCAGAATAAGAAGGTAGACCCCGAGAAAGGAGGCAAGAACGACAACTCACGTGATAAAAGGAAATGCAATTTCTGTGGTACGGAAGGGCACATAGCCAAGGATTGTAGAAAGAGGAAAAGAAAGCAAGGTGAATGTTTTCATTGTGGGGAGACTGGACACATCAGCAAGGACTGCCCTAAGAAGCAGACCGGACCTTCCGGGGGTACATCTTTAACTTCTTTTTCTAGATGCTTTGTTTTATCTTGTTATCTCCTCGATCCTATCTTGAGAACCATAGGTAGAATCTTTTTGGATGTAAACATGTAATTGAAACATGTTATGATTGAAAAATGGTTGCAAGTGGTTGCTCGTGGATGCATGAATACACATTAGGCACTAGATCGGGTCAGTCACAGTTTCATACTTGCATATGCATGAGTGTTTATTTTGGAAACTTGGTTGTGCTATCATTTGGTTGTTGCATATGATTGAATGTTTGAGCACTCATATAGAAATTATGAATTATAATAGGAATTTTTTTGCATACATATTGGATTCATTTCACTAAACATATTTTGCATTTGAGAAGATCAATCAGGCCGGATCATTTGCATTAGATAAGGAACATATACACACACTTTCTGCATATGTTCATACAGCATTAGAAATCTTTTAAGGACAATGACTACCTGTGGATGATGCTTTGAGTAGATGGATGATGGATGGTAGGATACGTTCTTCCTAACTTGAAGATTTTAGGGATGAAATCCTTTAAGGAGGGGAGAATGTAACAACCCGTATTTTAAACAACACATTATAACTTAAAACAGCGCATAATTAAATGTTAAAGTCTGAATCAGGGAAAAAAGGTTGCGCCATTGCGTTCGTCTCGGAAAAATACGCGAAATAGAGTCCGAAATTTCGTAAATCGGAGTCCGTATGATCAAGATATGGCCTCGCAAAGTTTCACGAAAAAATTCAAATTCAAAAACAGATTCAAATTTTCAGAATTCAGGGTAGGCGGAAAAATCCCGCCTAGATAGGTCGACAGGGGGGTCGACACTAGGGTTGACCTCCCCCCAACCAGGTCGACACTAGAGTCGCCCTGGGGGTCGACCTGTGTGTCGACCTCCCCCCAGGTCGACTGGGGAGTCGACCTGGGTGTCGACCTGGGGGTCGACCTCCCTGGTCGGCCAGGTCAGCTTGGTGCACCTGTTTTGGCTCCTGGGTCTTGTTTTGGGGGATTGTGACGATTTTAGATGGCTCAGATCTATCCTAGGGTTTATCCTATGGCTAAAACTAATCCTAAACATTATAAAAAGACCCTAAGACCTAGCTTAAATCATACTATTTCATTTTAGCCTCATGCAGCCGCCATTAAACCTAGAACTCTAAATTAAAAATACAAAGAACAAAATTATAGAAGACGAAGGACGATTCTTGAAGGCTACAACTAGAAGCTACAACAACTATGACGCTTTAGACAACGGATTTGGGGCTATTTGATTTAAAGTTTTGATTTGGATTGCTTGCTTCATATTGTAAGTTCTATGTCACTTTTTAGGCAAAAACGCTGAAATAACATGGACATGCTATGAATTGAAACCGGATTTAGGAACTATTATTAATCCATGTTTATATTGTTTAAATTTGAATCAAAATTTGGGAATATTGCTATTTTAATGTTGCAAGTTAAACTTATTATGACGTTGATGTTGTTATGAATCACTTGGGCTTAATTTTATTGCAAGTGAACAAATACATGTCCATGGAATCATTATGTTCATTGAAATCCTCATGTTGATTAAACCATGCCTATGATGCTAATTAAACCATGTCTATGATATTAATGAAACTATGCCTGTGATGTTAATATACCTATCATGCTAATGACAAATTGGGAATTGCTAGGTCATGATGAAAAGTTGGAATCATTATGTTTATAATGCTAGATGAGAATCATTATGTTAAAAATACTAAACTGGAATCCACTATGCCTATTAGAATTACCATGCCTTTAATGTTTCATGTTTGAAATAAAATTATTATTATGTCCGCAATGATTATTATGCCTAGGATGTAAAGTTGAATTCATCATGTTGAACTAAGTTGGAACCATTACTATGCCAAGTTATCATCATGCTAGTATTGAAACCATGTGATATGTTATAGCCTGTTATGCAAGTGATGTTGGAATTGTCACGTGTGCCTATCACATGTTTGGTGTTATTCCCCTTTATCTCTTGAATTGATTATGCTTGTGAACGAAGTACGTTTATATACCTTGGGGATACGATTGGGTAGAATAGGCAAAACTTGAATTGATTATAATCATAAACCGTGAAATTTGGCATAAGTAGAACATGAAATATGGCACGAAAACTCGACTTGAACATGCCATAACTTGACTTGAAACATGCCTTAGTTGGGGACGAAATTAACATATGAACATGCTATGAAAATAGCACGAATCTGATAAGAACATGGGCATGACTTTAGAAAACAAGAAAGTGGCCAACTCGAGGTTGGGTTGAGTTTGTAGTGTAAACCTGCCCGGAACCGCCCGGCAAATCCAGTTGTTACAAACAATAGGATCCAATGTGGGTAGTTGGCCACATCATGCTTGAAACCCGAGGTTGGGTTGAGTTCGTAGCGTAAACCTGCCCGGAACCGCCCGGCAAATCCAGTGGCTACGAACAATAGGATCCAATGTGAGTGGTTCGGTGCATTAACGAATCAATTAATGCCAATTAGGGTTAAGTCATGAACATGAAAAGACAACTTAACCAACTTGAACACGATTTGTAGGGCTAAGTCATGAACTTGAAACGACAACACTTAGCCAACTTGACATGACACGTAGGCGGGTTAAGTCACGAATTTAAATGACATACTTAACCATCTTGACACGACTAGACTGGAAAAGGATTAAGTCACGAATTACATGACTTAATCGGTTAGGCGGGTTAGGTCACGAATTACATGACCTAATCTGTTAGGCGAAACCCTAGACACGACCTTTTTCAGCAGTAACCCTTTAGATGTATCAAGGTACCCTGGGGCTAGGCCGGGTGGGGCACGATTACTGGGCTGATTGTAAGAGGCGAACGACGACAGTGGGGTATGCCAGTGTAGGTTCGGTGGACTACGTTCGTGCACGTATTCCGGGGCAGGCACTGGGTATCCGTAGATTTATCTGTGCATCTTGAATCGTGTCAGGGGTTGACACCCTAGGGCTGATACACCCGAAGGTGGACCCAGCACAGGTAACTACATTCGTGATTAGCCGTATGACACGGACACTTGACGAGCTAGAACTTGTAGGGAGCCGATCGACTAGATAATCGCTCTGTAGGACCCCGTACTTGGGTCAGACCCCGTTTCAGGGTCATTTCATGATATTGGGCCGTGGGATTTATTTCGTGATTAACTTGTGATATGGGCTTAGTATACTAGTACAGTCGATGCAACAAATCTCGAACATGTGATGCTTTACTTGACTTGTCTTGACTTATCCTGATCACCTTAGTCTATCTTGTTCACCTTGACACCATTCTTAAGTTTAGTTCCAGTTCATACATGACAGGTTGTTTTAACCGTTTTTACACTGAAAGTCACTAGGACTTACTCAGTCTTTATGACTGACCCTTTTCCTTTTGCCTCTTTATCTTTCGTCCCCCCCCCCTAGGTTCTCAGGGAGGAAACACTAGCTCTTAGCTTGGATATCACTTGCTTTGGCTCAGCATGTACGGTTTGCTATGGCTGCTTCTTTTTACTGCACTTGGGGAATAAGCTGTTTTTCTGTTTTTAAGTTATTGCTTCTTTGGCTATTATTACAAGACAGTTGTAATGAAGTTATTTGAAATGTTTGTAAGAGACATGGTTTATTTTGGAATAAAATGAAGTTCTGTTTTGCTCATAAATTCTTCCGCTGTTTACTTAAATTTTTTTATTAATGTTCTGTCTTGTGATAATTCTGTGATGTTATCTCAATAATACCCCTCCAAAACTAGTGCATTCCCTTTGTGAGTGACCCTAGCGGAGGTGGGGTGTTACAGTTTAAGTATAATGCTTATGTTTTTGTTTCCATGGGCTATGGGTTGATTCTAGGCATGGGATGGTTAGCTAGTAATTGCGAAAGGAGGGTAGTTAGACTTTTTACTTGCCTCGGGAATACCCTTGAGATTTCGGCGATCCTAAGGGGATCAGTTAGGCTTAGCTACCTAGAACCACTTGATGCATCAATCGACGATTTGCGATCCGTTAGAATAGTCCATGAGTACGCGGATGTTTTGATTAGGTTAGGGGTTTTCCCCCTAAAACTCGAGATAGACTTCTGCATATATCTAGTTGACAATGCAAAATCAGTTATGCAATCAACGATAGTTTTAGAGCAAGATTGGCGAGGATAGTCAGAGTCGGTTAAGTGCTCAATAGTTTGGTTGTTTTTCTAGTTAAATCTCACGTAGATCGTCCAAATTCGGAGGAGGTATTCCTTGGGTGCTTGTCTGATATTGGTTTAGCCCTTTGGGGCTTGTACTTGAGGGATGCCGAGTTCGACTAGGATGGATTGCGTGAGAAATAAATGGTTGTGGCAGGCGCCCTAAGTAAGACTGACCTTAAGAGAGGTAAAAAGTACATAACAACCTTTAGCTTTAGACCCTCAAATTTGTGACATGATGGATAAGCTAAGTAGAGGAGAGACCTCTAATCATCTTAGTATATACACTTGGTATCATGGTTAACATCTGTTTATCTTGGAAAGATAGTTCGACTACACTGGATACCCTCTAGCATAGTAAGTAAGCGAGGTCCTATCTTTGCTAGTGGGTTTTGGAAATGGAGGTCAAGAAGCTTCGCAATCATGAAGTTAAATTAGTTAAGGTACAGTGGAGTGAAGCTCAAGAAGATGCGACTTAGAAGACTGAAGACTAGATACGCGCATCATACCCTTTTTGAGGGTATATCCTTGATTCCACTTTTTTCTGTAATGTTTATTTGCATGCTAGTCTTTATCTTTTAAATATATCCTCTAGGTCATATCTTCGATCCTTAGGTAGAATCCAATGGATGTAAACATGTATTTGAAACATGTTATGATTGATGGTTGCAAGTAGTTGCTAGTGGATGCTCGTGGATGCATATACACACATTAGGCACTAGATCGGCTCAGTCACTTTCATATTGCATATGCATATGAATGTATTTGTATATGGATTAAAACTTGATGTGCTATCATATGGATGTTGCATATGGATGAGTGAATATGCACACATATAGTATTTACATGATTAGGGATATTTGCATACATATTGGACGCATGACACTCTCATGATTCGCATTAAGAAGGCCAACTGGATCAGTAGACTGTCTGATTTTGCATTAGATAAGAAACATATACACACACTTTGCATATGTTCATACGGCATTAGAAACCTTTTAAGGACAATGGATGCCTGTGTTTGATGGTTGAGTAGATGGATGATTGGATGGTAGGATATACATTCTTCTTGACTTGAAGATTTCGGGGACGAAATCCTTTAAGGAGGGGAGAATGTAACACCCCGTATTTTATGTGAACGTCAAAGTAAAAATTAAAGTATACTTAATTTTTAAAAGAAGAATTAAGGGAAATGGATTATGCCATTGCATTCGTCTCGGAATTCTGCTTGGAATAGAGTCCAAGTTTTCGTAAATCGGACTTCGTATGAGAAAGTTATGACACTTAGACATTTCAGGAAATAAAAAAAAAAGTTCGAAATTCAAATCACACACCCGGGCTGAGCGGGAAATTTCCCACCCAGGACGCAGGTCGACCAAGGGGTCAACCTGAGTCGACATAGGTCAACCAGGGGGTCGACCTGGGTCGACATAGGTCGACCAGGGGGTCGACCTCCCCCTATTTCCAGATCCGAGGACTGGTTCGTTTTTCTGCATTTGGACGCCCGTTCTGACCAGATTCGTTGATCCCTATGCTATAAAAACACCCCTAAGGCTACATTTTTCTCTATACAACTTCATTACGCCTATACTCTACCCTAATTCATATCAAAATAAATCAAAGACGGTGTTATGCTGCTCAAGTTCTTCGTGGAATCAAGTTAGAATTCAAGTAGAGGATCAAAGGCTAATTCAACGACTTCAACAACTATTTTCTAAGAATCAAATCAAATTAGAGAATCGATAATCTACGTCAAGGGATAGCTTTTCAGTTTCAGAAAACAGATTCCAGAAATACAAGAATCATTCTCTTTCTGTAAGTTCAAGTTACTTTCAGATGTGAATTTTTAATTGAAATTCTTGGCATGTTATAATCTGGATCTAAGCTATACTTGATTATGAGATAATCCTTTCAAATTTATCAAATCTAATCTATTAGATTTATGCCTGTGATGTTATTCAAATCTAATCCATTAGATTTATGCCTGATTAAGTAATCCTTTCAATTGAATCTGTGCTTGTATATGCCTTTGGGAACCATTATTGACTATGGAATTGGTCCAATCATATCTATCATTGTTGTTTATTGGAATCGTAATCCTGTTTAAGTTCATGATATAACTCTTGTCAAACCTATATGTCTGTGATGGTTCATGATGATATTCATATTATATATATATGCCTGCAATGTATTCTATGCTAAACTTGTCAATTTGGCATATCAAATTTATTGGATCAATAGTTCTTATCGTCATATGCCTATTCTTATGCCCCTTATGTTCCATATTGTTTCTCCACTTATTTTATGAATCTTGAGTTGAATCTCAAAATACGTACGTTATGAATGCGGGGGTAATTGGGTATAACATGAAATTGACATTATTTGGCATAATTTGGAACATGTAGTATGGCATGACTGTTAAGATGCAATTTGGGGTAGTTTGACATGAATTAGAGAATATGTAATTTGACATATTGAACCTAGAATTGGCATGAATGACAAAGTATGTAATTTGACATGAAAAATCTAGATTGGGCGCAAAACTGTAAATTGGAATATTAATCTTGATTGGGCATAACCATTGGTTGAGACGCCAAAGCATAATGTATACTGGGGTATTGGGCCATGACTATTAGTACAAACTTGGGAAGATTAGGTGTAGCCTATTTTGAGTAATAACTCAAAATTGAATTTGGGGGCCATAACTTGCAATTAGCTTTGCTGGGAATAACTTGAGAATTGGAATATGACTGGTTGGGATAATTAGCATATAAATCTAGACTTTGACATTTATGGAAAATGTGGCATAATATGAAATTGACAACAATTGTGAATAATTTACATATAAACTGTAAATATGTAAATTAGTGAAAAGACGAATGTGACTAACCCGAGGTTAGATTGAGTTGTGGTGTAAAACTGCCCGTAACCGCCCGGCACATCCAGTAACCACAACAACACAGATCTAATGTGAGAGGTTAGCGCATCATGCCCGAGAAAAACCCGATGTTAGATTGAGTTGTGGTGTAAAAATGTCCGGAACCGCCCGGCACATCCAGTAACCGCAACAACACATATCTAATGTGAGAGGTTGGTGCATTAATAAATCAATTAATGCTAATGAACAAGACATGCTAAGAAATGACTAGGGTTAAGTAATAAGAACACTTAACCAATATAACACGAATGACTAGGGCTAAGTTAATGAGAAACACTTAACCAATATAACAAGATGAATGACTAGGGTTAAGTTAATAGGAAACACTTAACCAATATAGCATGATGAATGGGTAAGGTTAAGTTAAAACAAGAGGGCAACACTTAACCAATATAACTTGATTTGTAGTAAGGTTAAGTTAAAACAAGAGGGCAACACTTAGCCAATATAACTTGATTTGTGGTAAGGTTAAGTTAAAACAAGAGGGCAACACTTAACCAATATAACTTGATTTGTGGTAGGGTTAAGTTAACCCAAGAAGGCAACACTTAACCAAAGTAATATGACAAGTTGGTGGTTTAAGTTTACTTGAATTGATTGATGATACTTAACCAATACAACATGATGAACACGTGGGGTTAAGTTAACAAAAAACACTTGACCAATATAACTTGATGAAAGAGTGGGGTTATGTTAATAGGAAACACTTAACCAATCCAACATGATAAGTGAGGAGGGTTAAGTTAATAGGAACACTTAACCAACATGACATGATGAATGGGTGGGTTAAGTTAACATGAATGGACAACAGTTAACCAATACGACATAATGTGCGGGAGGGTTAAGTACATATCGGGTTGGTGGGTAATATTAGTAAATATAGGCCCACAAACTTAACCGTTAAATAAACATGCTTGAATCGATGGGAGGGTTAAGTACATCTCATGTAGGTTGGTAATATTAGTACATATAGGCCCACAAACTTAACCGTTAAGTAAACATGCAAGAATCGATGGGAGGGTTAAGTACATCTCGTGTAGGTGGGTAATATTTGTATATATAGGCCCACAAACTTAACCAATAGGGAACCCAAGTAACGGAGACCCATTTCAGTAGTAACCCACATAGATGTATCATGGTACCCTGAAACTAGGCAGGGTGGGGCACGATTACTAGGCTGATTATAAGCGGTCAAAATAGCGGCAGGGGGTACATCAGTGTAGGTTCCGACGGTTTACGGGCATGCATGTACTCCGGAGTGGGAAAAAGCAGGCACTGGGTACCAGTAGTTATACACTGTGCATCTTGAATCATGTCGGGTTGCTATCATAAGGATTGATACACCTTATGGTGGGACTAGCACAGGGTATCTACACGCAAGAGAGGGTCGATTGACACAGACACATGGAACATTAATACAAGTAGGGAGCCAATCGATAGGGTAGTAAGGGTAAATCTAACATCTTCATGGCAATTAGGCTGATTGAGGTAAGATCCACATACTAGATGTACACCTAAAGGGTACCACAATTGCGGGGATTGGGATCATGTTGTAATATTATCATTTTATACAGATTACTAGTTGGGACACTAGTTAGGTGGTGCAAAGATGTAGAAATCAGAATAACAGGGTAGTAGCA
Organism: Allium sativum; assembly: GCA_030737875.1. NCBI lineage: Eukaryota > Viridiplantae > Streptophyta > Magnoliopsida > Asparagales > Amaryllidaceae > Allium > Allium sativum. The sequence continues at coordinate 652,986,522 of CM060919.1, read as the reverse complement.
AAGCAGAGAAAGAGTAGAAGCGCATTCAGTTTATCTTATCTTATCATACCTTATGCTTATCTTATGTTATCATGTTATCCCGTTTATCACAGTATTGTGTTATATTCAGTTTATTCATGTCATGTTGCTTTTACCTGTTTACATGCTGAAAGTCACTGGACTTACCGGACTTATGTCTGACCTAGTTTTGTTTCGCCTCTTTTCTTCCGTCCCCCCAGGTAGTCAAGGAGGGAATAGCTCAGTTTAGTTTGGACGTTCTTCTTTCCAAGCTCGAAGATAGTCAATGTATTGCTTTGGACTCTCTCTTCCACTACTATGGCTGGTTCATGCTTTATTGGGGAATATCATTGTTATTTTTATGCTTGGAAGTTTTTGAATCAAGACAGAAGTTCTATGTATTACTTTTAAGTATGATTGAGACAATTGTTGTAAAAGCTTAACTGAACCACATTGTTTATACAATGACTTTATTTTCCGCTGCATTATTTGTCTGTCTTGTAATTTATCCGCATCTTTTACCTAAAGCGCTCCACTGAAGTTAAGGCATTCCCTTTGTGAGTGACCTTAACGGAGGTGGGGTGTTTAGTTGGCCAACACTATTGTATAAAGTACGCATTAAAACCATCCGGTCCACCACAACTGCTAGCATCCAAACTATAGACAACCTCCTTAATCTCATTATTAGTAATTATGGAAATAATGCCATAAGATTGAGCATCAGAGAGATAAGGAAGGTTGATATTAAAAAGAGGATGGACATCAGACAAGGGGGTTCAGGAGCAGCAAGAATTGAAGACGAATACTCAACAAAAGCATGTCTTTGATCATATTGATAGATTCTTGTGATGAATGAGTTGTTCCATGCATGTCTTTGATCATATTGATAGATTCTTGTGATTTCCTTATCTTGATTGAGCTGTGAAAAAACTTTGTGTTTCTGTCTGCATCTTTTTCTCTTCTTAGAAAAGAACTTTGCTTTGTTGCCTGTAATTCTATATCAATAGCCCTCTTCAATCTACTCTGTAACTCAAACTCTGCTTGCAATAACCCAGAATCATATGGATGCTTATGAATTTCCTCCTGGACTTTTAATAATTTATCCTAATCAGAATTGATTGTTTAGATCCAGTTCCAAAGATATGTGCAGACCATGCCTTCAAATGAAATTTTAGAGATTTGAATTTACAAAAAGTTTCTGCAATGTATCACCACTAAAATGTTGTGACCAAACCTGCATCAAAATGTTATGGAAATCTGCATGCTTTAGCCAAAAATTAAAAAAATTAAAAGAGGAGTTACCCCTACCCACAGCAGTTTCCTCTCCCCAATGAAAAAGCAAAGAGTTATGATCGGAAAGAGAAGAAGGAAGGATTTGGTAGAAGGACTTTGGAAAAGAATTGAGAAAGTGGATGTTGGCAAAGATGTGATCAAGTTTGCAACGAGTCGGAGTGCCAGATTTACTCCTATTAGACCAAGTAAATTCAAAACTGAAGCTACTAATAGGAGTGAGACAAGAAGAAATCAAAGCTTGATTTAATGGGGCAATTTCCTATACAGTTAGTGGACATCCATTGGATTTGTGGAGAGTTGAGAACATACAGTTGAAGTCACCACCAACTAACCAAGGTTGTGATGGAAAACCATTGGACGATAGATTAATAGGGCAATTTCCTTTACTCCATAATTATTTGTGCACATTAAATTAATGGGAGATCTATGTCGCCTCGCATCTTGTACAACAGCAGTAAATCTAGCTTATGTAAGGTTGTATTTATATTTCATCGCAACGTATTCAGCAGTTACTGATAATTGGGTTCCGCATGTACAACATTTCCAAAGGGGTTTCTTCGCAGCATCTAAAAATCATATATTTTCTGCCCCAATGACCCCAATATCTTGTTCTTCTTCTGCATTACCATCGTCATAAGCATAGTAAGTAAAGGAAACACTGAACGTGCAACATTTTCAACCATATATTCTACGAGACTCATCATAGCAATTTCATTACTCACTACCTCCTCAGCTTGTACATAATTAAATGTTATCGGTTCCCCATGACGATCCCAGACCAAATAATTCGGCATGAAAGGCACTGACGTAAATAAACCATAACAATTTTTAGTATTAAATGCTTTAACAATTTGCTTATGCTACATGGGCAACATATTTCTTCATTGTTTCCATTATTACTTAAAGAGAAATCAATAAATACGCAAACACCATTATTAAAATGTCCACTTATTGAGCCTCCAGTTTCCCTTTGATGTTTGTACATCTACCTCTAATCAGTAAAATAATTATCCATTTACCCTACGTAATAATTGTCCATTTAACCGGCTGTGTAGTACCACACTACACAACTTTTAAGCTAAAAAAAATCTTGATATAAATTAAAATTGCATTGACATTTTATTAAAAAATATTTATAGATAATGTTACATTAATTGAACATTGACACTTTACTGATGGGTCATCCTACCTCCTATTACAAATACAATAATGTAATTAAATCATGTAAATCCTTTTAATTTGAACGATTCAAAATTTTTTTGCCATCACTTCACTTTAGTTCCCTAAACAGTACACAATTGCGTATATATAGAAACATAAATGAAGCACTGTCAAAATTTTGTGAACCATTTATAATGAAATGCTTTATGAGATTTAGTTACGTTATTGTATTCTTAATTTGTCCAATACAGGGACAAATCCAACAAATATTATATACGATAAATATAGATGTTTGTTCTGTTAAAAAAAATGAAAACTCACGTAACGATCATATACAATACTCATTAGAGGGGACAAAAAACACTCTAAGGGTTTTATGAATATAATATATTACATATTTTATAGTTATTAAAAAATAGTGTTCAGCCTATAGAAATCTTGGAAATTTTCCTAAAACCAAAATCACGTGAATTTCCCTCTTCTTTAGTTTTCAATAATTTAATAACAAGGATGTGTATATTGAAAATTAATTTATACGATTGTCGCTCTTGTTATCAATCGACCGCGTGAAACAACAAATTTTAAAATAAATAAAGTCTTAAATGGGTTAATTCCAATCTAACCGTATGTATACAGAGTTTATCAAATATATGCACATTTTCAAAATTTAACTAACTAACCATATATTATAAAATTAATTATCATTTTCAATATTTTCTAAAATATATAAACTAAATTACACTTACACTAAACATTTCCAAACAAGCCTAAAATTGCTTAAATATTCAAATTGTATTCACATTATTCTATTTTTATATAAAATATAAACTTACAATACATAGGTTAATAACAGGAATTGGACCTTAATAAACTACACTATAAATACAATAGGGGATGCAAACAGGTAAATTGAAAAAACCTAACATTGAATTAAAAATGTAATTAAAGAGGGCATTATGATTTATACCTTTTTAAAGGAGATTAACATGCTAGAGAAGAAGAGAGGGAGGTTTCTAGGTGTTGGAGTGGCTAGGGAAGGACAAAGTGGCGGATCTCGAGGAGCAAAGGAGTTTTGGAGGAGTTTTTAGGGGGAACCCGAATAGGGAAGAAGAAGCAGGTTCTGTCATTTTTATCGCGACTTAGCAACGGCTACCAACGGCCGCCAACATGCCATCACGCCATTTGCATCCGTTGCCCCCTCCGTTGGTATATACTATTTGTTTAGTAGTTTATATAACATTCAAAAAGGGGGATCTACCATCTCAATGCAATGAAACATGTTAGACCTTCTACTTTAGCTTATATCCAAATTTTAGCTAAAGTGAGATTTCTAAGAATAAAATCGCCACATATAAATTTGGAGAACATTATAAGTTTTTAAAATATCCCTAAAAGGTCATGCTCCAAAAATGTGCGATTAAAGCGCTCAGCGGGTCCAATGCAATAGAGGTACAAAAAATTGTAGCAGAGATAAAACGAGGAAATAATGGGATATAGATGATGAATAAATAGCAAACAAAACTCGTACTTAATGCTTTTACAAATATATAAATGATCAGTAAATTAAAAATTAACATTTAGCCTTATTATAATTAGTACGTTCTTATTTTTAAATAAAATCATGTGCAAATATATGTAAATAAATGTAAATTTTTATTTAGCTTGATTAAATTTTATAGAATATAATAATATTTTCTATTATAAAAACTATATGTTTTAATATTCTATTAAAACACTAATTTTATAAATTTTATAATGTATAAATATCATTTTTCAATTCATTTCTTTCATAAAAGATATAGCGGAAATAGCGAGATATAGCTGAAATAATGGGTTATATCGGGAATATCAAAATATAGTGAGGATTAAAGCGTAAAGGATATTTCAGAGGCTATTCGAAAATTGTGTAGAGGTAGAAATATAGCGGGAATATAGTGAGTTAATAGTGGGGCAATAACTACGCAACTCCAAAATCATGGAGTCATATTGCTTTATATGAATATGAACTAAGTAGAATTACTTTATGAATATTCCATACATAAAATATGGGTCATTACAGTTAACAAAGAAATTTGTTACATTACTTATTGTTTATTATCACGTGCTATTTGGTTTTATTGATGTTTATATAATTAATAATAGTAGCAAGCATCATGCATGCATACTATGACATAACCTCATATTACATGATTTATATTGTTTCATTAACTAATTAAGTGGTAATAAGATAAATTTATAAATTTGAGTTCTTCGGTATATACTAGCGAAATAAAAGTGGTATTTATTCGAGTAAAATACTCATTGGTATCTTAGGGGTTTGAATTCATAATCTCTAGAACCTTATTATAAAGCCTCATATCACTTTCCATTTGAGCTAATTATGTCCTTGACAAGTCATACAAATTTTGATTATTTTTTTATTTAATTTTTAGAATAACAAAGGTGTAATCATCAAAATCAAATTTGATAATCTTTAAGAAAAGTTAAAAATTACAAGAGATTAGAAACTTCCCTTAAATTCTTTCAACAATATAGTTTTGCACTTCATTTAGTAAACGACAACTTATTAGTTTTGCATCCCTACTTTATAATCAAATTACAAAGTTAGTCCTTTACATCTTAAATCTTGTGGTTTAGTTAATTGCTCTGCTCATGTCACACCAACTAAATAGTTTCACCCTCCCAATCCATTTATTTTGAAATTTTTAAGTGCTTTCTTTACAGGTTGGCCAAATTTAAGAATAGTTTTCATCGTTAAATTGAATTTTTCTATGCTTTCTAATGATATTTCGTCAAAACATAAAAATCATCTTTTTAAAATCATATTTTTACGATGGTTTCAATTACATTTCTGAAAAGTGGATGTGTCTTTCATTGAAAATTAAATTAACTACTAACCTTGTTAAATGCGAGATGTTCATTGCATTTTTCAAAGATAATCATTTTTCTAGTTACAATTCATTAGCTTTTAAACATCTTGAATAAGCTTTACTTAATGGGACAGATTGACTAAAATCCATATTAAGTTTTAAAATAGACAAAACATGTTTGCCAAAAAAGGTATGTAAATTAGGTCCTTAAAATTTTGTTTGGCAAAGCCAACCGGTTTTATAGTGTAAAAGACTGCATTTTGCATATTGGAGGATCGTAAAATATTTTTATTTAATTCCCAGAGGGTCAGACCATTCTCGTATTTTGATATGTTGGTTATGGGGATATGATAAGTGTCCATAATTTTTATCAACTTTAATTGTAACCATGTCAGTCTTTTACAGAGCAATAACTTTAGACTGGGATCGAATCAGGTGCTGAAATCGGTCTCATTGAAAAGAAAATGGTGTTGCCAATTTCGTAGAGTGGTAACATTAAAGATTCAGTTTAGCGGTTTGGGAGAAATTGTTGTTTTAGTGTTTCACAATTTCTGTTTAGGTTTAGCTAGCCATAATGGGCTGATTTGGAGTGGCCCATTAGTGGGCTAGTGGGAGGCAATAAATAGGGGGTTAGAGGCATGGAGAATAGTTTACTTTCTTCATTCTCTCATTTGGTTGATCTCATGATCCTCCTTGCTCAATGAAATACAAATTTCCACCATTAAAATTCTAGATCTACATAGGAGAATCGAAGATCTACATCGTTTGAAGCTAGATCTAAGTCAAATGAAGAGAGATCGCATCAAATCAAGAGGTTTGAAGCATATTCTTCGTTGCCCGGATTGAGAATTTAGCGATTTCGAGTTAATTCGAAGAATTGGTGAGTGATAAGCATCTCTTACGCGGATTAAATCAAGTATATGGGTTGTATGATCATATGTTCATCATTTCAAGTTGTTTTCATATAGATCTAACGATGTAAGTATGATTTTAACTCAAACCACCATAGGATCTAATCTAGCAACTTATAAACGATAAAATCATTTATTAATTCTATGTTTAGATCCATTTATGATTTGATTAATTTTTAAATCGTTGTTTTAATGTTCGTTGATGATTGCGTGATTTATTGTAGTTATATTAATTAAATCATTGTTGAAAAAGTTGGAGTTTGATTATTTTTTGAGTATGAAATCGAGTTGTGTGCAAGCGTGAAGATTATTTGAAGTTTGGCAATTTCACCATATGGATCGGGCTAAATATTGGCCATAGATCGGTCGGAAAAGTGGTTAATGGATCGAGCAAAATTAAGTTGAAGAATCGGCCAAAAAACAATTTTTGGCTTTCACAGCATTTAAAAACGCTATAATGGGTATGGATCGAGCAAATCTGCTACATATGGATAGGGTGGTTCCAGGGGGCATGCACACGTTAGCACGAGCTAAAACCTGGGCATCCACACTTTAGCACGGCGTTATCAACTACAAATTATGAACTAAAAACGGAATCATCTGTTGACACGATAAGATTTGAGTAGTAGAGCATTTCAAAAATGAATTTGAGTTTCAGTCATCACCAACAAGCTTTCAAGTGCTCAACAAAACTTGGGTCAAAGTGCAAGTTCATATACGAATCAAACAAGAAAAAATATATCAACAACAACATTCATTTCAAAGCCCGCATTTTTCACAAGCAAAAAATACAAGCTTTGAGGGGAAAATGTTAACCCCGTTATTAATGTGGTTCAGAGATTGATACATCGATCGTCTAGTGAAGCGATTGGTCGAGCGTCATGATATTGGGTCGGTCGTGCACCATTCTGGTCAGTCGTTCTCAATGCCACGCGGACCAGTCGATATCATAGGATCGGTCGTGACCTCGGACCGGTCGATCTCGACGCATATAGCTTGGTCAGCTTTGAACATTAGTCGGTCGGCTTCATCATGGAGCTACCATCTTGCAAACCTACACGTTGTCTATTGAATGGCTCAACATGTATGTATTAATATATGTAGAAACATGTTGCATGCAAATATAAGAGAACAACATGTTACCCCGTGATGACATCAAAATAATGTAAGGCAACGTGCTTATAAAGCATGAAACATATATAATGGACCCTCATATATATTTACATGCATACATGGCATAACAAATAAATCATCAAAGTATGACATGGTCAGTGCATCATTGTTCACACCAGAAAACGTTGCATGGGTTTTGATATACAAGAGCTGGCGTGGATTGGGCAAGATGATCAACTATGACCATTTGTAAGCAACTTGAATGACATGGAACATGGATTCGTTCATTTGAGAATATATAGTATGGAGTGCATCAACATACATGCGTTCATGTGTGCTTAATATCATGGACCAGGAGCAGTGTATGAAGGTGGATCGCCAAATTGCAGCAGAGTGGATTGACATCTAAACTTAAATCATAGAACATGGATTAGCTCTTCAAACAATGTGATGGTAGTAACATCATGTTTGGACCAGTCCCAAAATTGCGGTGGCAAGATTGTAATTTGCATGGCCGGTTCATACTTTGGATCAGCTTCAAACTGTACACGTGGCTGGCAAGCAAAAGGAGTGGCAACAAAGTAAAGTGCCAACAAAATAATGTGTTAGATCGGTCCTATCTCTAACAGCACGTGGTCGGTCTTTTAATATATGAAAGTGGTCAGTCCTATAGTAAAGGAACTGGTCGGTGCTTATAATATAGAAAAGTGGATCGGTATGATATTGGACACATGGGTCGGTCACAACAATATATTTTTGGATCGGCAACAAAGTAGTAAAGGGATCGGTCGACACTAAAATAAGGGGTTGGTCAGCTCCAAAATACACGGTCGGTCAGTATTAAAACATGCCATCTATGCACAGCTGTAAAGTAGACCAATGGCATTTTCGTAAATAAGTTTGGGGCCAACCCAAACCCTTCACACCATAATTACAACACAGCCACTCCCCCAAAATACACCTATAAATAGCCCACTTCTTAACCATTCAAGGGACCGATTTTGCCACCCCGAAGGGCTGTCTAAACCACTTCTCCACCACTCTCAAGCACTCCAAACTCCATTAATGGCTTCTCTAACTCAATCCATTCTCCTCCAACAACAAATGGATAAAATCTTCTCCAAACTCCATTAGAAGTTGCTAAAGTTCAATTCAAGCTTCTCTAATCTCCATCAATCCTCTCTAAAGTCTAGATCTAACACAAAACCATCATGGAATCAAGGAAAATCACTCAAATGTTCAAGCATTGAAGATATTCACCAATCTCCATACACTTAAAGAGATCAAACAATCCCTTTGGCACATTCAAGTAAAATCAAGATCGAAGAGAGAGAATTATCATAAAATGAGTGAAATGTATAAAGCGATGTACCTTGTAAACTCAAATATGATAATGAGAAGTGATTCCATAGTTGACGTAGGTCTAAATTGACTGAACCACTCTAAAAGTTCCTTGTTCTTTACTTTTTGCTCTTTATTTTGTGCTTGTGGCCTCATAATTTCAAGTCATAACATTTGGTGAAGTATCCTAGTGATACCTTTGGTGTTGTGATCATTTTTTGGTGTCAACATTTGGCCTCCACCGTGGGGCCACGTTCGCACTTCTCTCAAATTTAAGAGTCTTCCATTGAAGTTCCAAGCCTGCTTCTACTATTGATTCTATAAATCTAAGATCCAGGCCACTTGACGAACTCTCTTCAAAATTCAAAGTCTTATCCGAAATAATGGCTAAATACAAGAAGACTGCAAGAAAAACCATTGGCGAAATCAACAACGTTGCTAATGACGAAGCTACGCCACTTACTGACCGCCTTGAAGTTGGTGAAAACTCGGTTGGTGGAGCCGTTGTGACTAGGAATGAATTGCACGCCGCTATCGCCAATTTAAGCCGAAGAATGGATAATTTTACCAAGGCTTTGATGGACAAGTTAGACGCGGTTCTCAATGCTCGACCAAATCCAGCCCGTGTTGATCTCGAAGAAAATAACAGTTCGTCCGCTTCTGATCATAACCGCAACGACAACATGGAAGATGATAATGATTGGTTGAGCGACAAAGACGAAGCTAATATCGAAGACTTGAAGCCAAAAGCTAAGAATAATTTCGAGGGAAATACTCGAAGGGTTACTAGTCCTGCCAAGGGGGCACCCTCGCCGGGAAGGTAAAGGACCTAAGTTGATTGCTTGCCTAGACAGACATTTGGTAAAGAACTCAGCCTCACAGAGCGGCATAACACTGAAGCACTCGGATATGATAGAACAAATCATGAAGAAGAATCAAGCTTGAAATGAAGATCAAGGAGAATGGGATTTCTCTCCAGATAGAACTCTGTTTACCGAGAGACAGAGTGTCCGAAAAAGTTCAATCCTCCAACTTTGCCTCCATACAACGGCCTTGTTGATCCTAACTACTAACTGTTCAGGTACGAGTGGCATATGAGTGCGGCAAAGGCAACAGACGAGATGAGATGCCTATACTTTCCTCTCTACTTAGAAGGAGCTGTGTCATTATGGTTCACAAAGCTTCCACCTAAGCCCGTAGACAGGTTCTCTAACTTGACCAAAAAGTTTAAGGAGCAGTTCCGCCTATATGTTACCAAAGCCAAGGATGTTATAACACTCTCAGCAATGAAGCAGAATCCAGGGGAATCCGTCAAAGCTTTTCTCAGTCGATTCAATGTTGCCTTGTTCAAAGTGAGGAATCCATAGCCTCGCATAATCCTCATGGCTATACTCGACGCTATAGAAAAGAGAAGCGAGTTTGGTAGATGGATAAAGATGAAGGAACCAAATACGCTTGACAAGTTCTATAAGAAAGCGGAAGAGTACATGAGAGTGGACAACGATCCTCTTCCTATTTGCGCAAGCAGCGTTGCCGAGGATAAAAAGAGTGTTTATTTTCAAGCTTATCAACAAACAAATCAGGGGCAGAAGCGAGCCAATGACGGGAACGACAACAAGGCTAATAAGTAGTTTTGCCTTCATGACTCGCCAGAGCTAACCCCTCTGAATGACACTCCTGAAAACATCTACCTTTCCACTAAGAATGCAGAAGATTACTCAGAGCCTCGACCAATGAAGATGAGTGACCATTTGACCAAATCTGGGAAGTTCTGCCGGTTTCACAACCAGTCTGGCCACAATACCAACGAATATAGGCATTTGAAACCATTGATCGAAGAGCTGATTAGGAATAACTGCCTGCAACTATATGTGAAGAATCCTCAAGCTTCAAATCCGTCTGCAACTCCCCAGGAGCAAGGGGCATCAAATGGATAGCCTGATCCAAGCAACGGAGCTCCTGCTCAAACTAATGCAAGGCTGATAATCAACTGATGACCGTTGATGTTGCTCTAATATTTGTGGCTCAGCATAAGCGATATGCTTCGCCTTTACTTTATTTTTTCTATGTTTGTATCTTTTGTAAAAGTTTGTAATGTTTTATATGCATTGTACCGAACAATAACTTTACGAATTAAATCTTACCTGCTTGTATAAATCTCTTACTTGCAAAATATACAAAATTTGCTAAAGACGATTTTCTCATTGTGGGTTGTTCCATAGGTGTTCGCTACCTTAAAAGTCCGACCAAGTGAGACAATCCTGATAAAACCGAGTCAAGGGTAGATAGAAAAAGTCCTAATGAATCAAACGGCGAAGGAAGCAACAAGCAGCCATGGATCCGAAACCCCAAAAGTTGCAGGAATTCGTTGTGCGAAACGAAGCGTAGGAGTTCACTATGTGAGAAGATGCGTGGGAGTTCGTTAAGTGAAGCGATGCAACCCTCCAAGGTCGCGGGAATTCGTTGTGCAAAACGAAGCGCTAGAGTTCACTATGTGAAACGATGAGCAGGAGTTCGTTACGCGAAGCGATGCAACCCTCCAAGGTCGTAGGAATTCATTGTGCAAAATGAAGCGTGGGAGTTCACTATGTGAAACGAAGCGTGGGAGTTCGTTACGCGAAGCGATGCAACCCTCCAAGGTCACGAGAATTCGTTGTGAGAAACAAAGCGCGAGAGTTCACTATGTTAAACGAAGTGCGGGAGTTCGTTACGCAAAGCGATGCAATCCTCCAAGGTCGCGGGAATTCGTTGTGTGAAACGAAGCGCGGGAGTTCACTGTGTGAAATGATGCGCGGACCTCGTTATGCAAAGCGATGCAACCCTCCAAGGTCGCGGGAATTTGTTGTGCAAAACGAAGCGCGGGAGTTCACTGTGTGAAACGATGTGCGGGAATTCCTTACGCGAAGCGATGCGACCTCACCTAAACCTCGTAGGGGTTCTCTTTGCGAAACGATGCAGCAACCAAAAATTCTTTCCATAGAGAAAGTTACTTCTCTGTAGCAGAGATCAACGAAACTCCATGAAGTCTATCATGTCGATTTAGTCAACAGAAAAAGACGAACGTTGGATTATAAACAACCTCTCCATAGTAAGGGCATCCAATGGAGTCTCCGATGTTAGAACTGACCGACAAAGCAGACAAACATTGAGTAGTAAAAGTCCTGCCCACAATTAAGTCTAATGATGACCTCCTAGGAAGGGGCACAATATCCAAGACTTCTCCAAGAGGAAGCAGAAAATAAATAACATATATGTATTTCCCAAATGTGAAATGTCGTACACAATCATATATATCGTCAAAATGACTGTGCTTGAAATCCACAATTGGCTTACATCGATTAGTTGATATCGAGCGTCAATGCGAATTCGAATTAGAATGCTGTGTTTGTACAGATAATATTCGAAAAAATTTAAATCATTGAGTAGAACAATTCTATGTAGAGCTACATTCAATTTAGAACAGAAATTCTCTATAGTTTAATTTTTTAACCAACTAATCTGCTGTCGATGTGGGCAGTCGATAACGAGATATTAGCACATAAATATGCAATGTTTTTGTTGTTGTAAAACAGGCTGTAACAGTAAGAAAAGGCAAGTATAGCACGATAGTGACTAGTTCCATTTGTCGTCGTTCGCTTCAAAAGGATGTGTCTTGTTTTGATAAAAGTTCAACGGCTAAGCGAGTTCGTAAAAAAAGAAAATTAGCGTGAATTGGTCACGATCGTTTCAACGAAAATCGAGTACAACCAACCCATCACAAATTTCATTGTTTCACATACTCTAGCCTGAGCGAAAATCGGGGCAACCACACTTTAGCATGGCGTTATCAACTACAAATACTAAACTCAAAACTGAAACATATGTTGACACGACAAGATTTGAGCAGCAGAGCATTTCAAAAATGAATTTGAGTTTGAGTCATCACCAACAAGCTTTCAAGTGCTCAATAAAACTTAGGTCAAAATGCAAGTTCCATATAGGAATCAAACAAGCAAAAATATATTAACAAAAATGTTCATTTCGAAGCCTGCATTTTTAACAAGCAAAAAAAATACAAGCTTCGAGGGGAAATGTTAACCATATTATTAACGCGATTCAGAGATTGATACATCGACCATCTAGTGAAGCAATCGGTCGAGCATCATGATATCAGATCGGTCGTGCACCATTCTGGTTGGTCGTTCTCAATGCCACGCGGACCAGTCGATATCATGGGATCGGTTGTGTCCTCGGATCGGTCGGTCTCAATGCATATAGTTCAGTCGGCTTTGAATATTAGTGGGTCGGCTTAATCATGGAGCTACCATCTTGCAAATCTACACATTGTCTATTGAATGGCTCAACATGTATGTATTAATATATGTAGAAACATGTTGCATGCAAATATAAGAGAATAGCACGTCACCATGTGATGACATCAAAATAATGTATGGCAACGTGCTTGTAAAGCATGAAACATACATAATGGACCCTCATATATATTTACATGCATACATAGCATAACAAATAGATCACCAAAGTATGACATGGTCAGTATATCATTGTTCACACCAGAAAACGTTGCATGGGTTTTGATATACAAGAGCCGACGTGAAATGGGCAAGATGATCAACTATGACCATTTGTAAGCAACTTGAATGACATGGCAAATGGATTCGTTCATTTGAGAATATAAAGTATGGAGTGCATCAACATACATGCATTCACGTGTGCTAAATATCATGGACCGGGAACAGTTTATGAAGGTGGGTTGGCCTAATTGCAGCAGGCTAGATTGGCATATAAACTTAAATCATAGAACATGGATTAGCTTCAAACTGTACACGTGGCAGGCAAGCAAAAGGAGTGGCAACAAAGTAAAGTTCCAGCAAACTAACGTGTTGGATCGGTCCTATCTCTAACAACACATGGTCAGTCTTTTAATATAAAAAAGTGGTCGGTCCTATAGTAAAGGAACTGGTTGGTGCTTATAATATAGAAAAGTGGATCAGTACGAAATTGGACATATGGGTCGGTCATAACAATGTATTTTTGGATCGGCAACAAAGTAATAAAGGGATCGGTCGACATTAAAATAAGGGGTCGGTCGGCTCCAAAATACCCAATCGGTCGGTATTAAAATATGCCAGCTGTGCACAGCTGTAAAGTGAACCAGTGGCATTTTCGTAAATAAGTTTGAGGCTGGCCCAAACCCTGCACGCTATAATTACAACATTGCCACTACCCCCAAATTACACCTATAAATAGCCCACTTCTCAAACATTCAAGGGACCGATTCGTCCACCTCGAAGGGCTGTCCAAACCATTTCTCCACCACACTCAAGCACTTCAAACTCCATTAATTCTTCTCCAACTCAACCCATTCTCCTACAACAACAAATGGATCAAATCTTCTCCAAACTCCATTAGAAGTTGCCAAAGTTCAATTCAAGCTTCTCTAATCTCCATCAATCCTTTCTAAAGTCTAGATCTAACACAAAAACATCATGGAATCAAGGAAAATCACTCAAGTATTCAAGCATTGAAGATATTCATCAATCTCCATCACACTTAAAGAGATCAAACCATTCCTTTGGCATATTCAAGTGAAATCTAGATCAAAGAGAGAGAAAAGAGAGAATTATCATCAAAATGAGGGAAATGTATAAAGAGATGTACCTTATAAACTCAAATGTGATAGTGAGAAGTGATTCCATAGTGGACGTAGGTCTAAATTGACCGAACCACTCTAAAAGATCCTTGTTCTTTACTTTTTGCTCTTTATTTTGTGCTTGTGGCCTCATAATTTCAAGTCATAACATATGGTGAAGTATCCTAGTGATATCTTTGGTGTTGTGGCCATTTTTTGGTTTCAACACTGGGTATTGTTGAAAGCCCTAGATACGTATCGTTGAAAGGCGTATGGAGTTTTTATGCTAGAATCGGGGTTACCATTAGCCCTTAATGTATGGCAAGGTTGGCCGTCATACGATTATTGATGGTTTCGAAGTAGGATAGGCAATGATATCCAGAGTCATTGAATGTTTGTTGTTTTGCTTATACCGTCTCTCGTAGATTTTCTAACATCGAAGGGGATGTTTCTTGAGTGCTTGTCTGATATTGGTTTAGGCCTTCAGGGCTTGTGCTTGAAGGATGTTGGTCTCGATTAGGATGGTTTACGTGAGAAATAACTGGTTGTTATGATTTCTGTTGTCTGGTTATTTCTTATTGCCATGGATGCATCGTTGTTTTCAAATGTTTGCTGTATAGGCTATCACTGTCAGATGTGGGGAAGACGGGTTTGGGTTCTCCTTTGGTGATTTGGTAGATTGGTTGGTTAATATGTCTATTATCATATATTTTATTGATGATGTTAGATATTTGTTTTATCGCTCACTAAGACTGTTGTCTGACTCAAGGTTTTATGTTCCCCTCTTATTACCTTGGGCTGTTCAACCGGTTTTGGATGGGCAGATTGAGTAACAAGTTATAGGTAGCATAACATAGTGAGGCGACGAGGTTGTGTAGTGGCAAGCAGGAAGCCGACGTATTACTTATCACTATATGGTATCTGTTGTTTTCCGTTGTGTGATGATTGAATCTGAGTGTTATAGTGAGGCGAATTTGTACATACACTTATGTTGTAATCCAAAGATGTATGTATATTCTTTCTAGTTGTTATGAAAGTTCAGGTTTCTGCTCAAATATGCTTCACTATTATTGCCTGTTGTATATATTCTATTATATTTTATCCTTATGCTATGAGTTATACGTCAGGCTCCACATTTGTTTCTTATCTTGATGATCGTACATAGCTGCCTGACATGTATTTCAGTGCATTACTTCCCTTGTTAAGTGCAGGAGATATGCGCGGTCGTCCCATTTTATATCAGACCTTTGGTTATCGATTTTGCCAAAGTTCGAAGATGAATTACGTATGAGCGACGTATTTGTAGATTTTTGATAGATGTATACTATATAATAGTATATAGCATAGTAGCGTTTGAAGTCCATTTGCAGTTTTTCTCATAAGTGGCTAATCATTCTGTATTGCAGACTTACAATGAGTCGTCGACCATCGAGACATGCTACCAGGGAAGAAACTGTCCCTAGAGGGGGAAATGTCGGTATACCTGATTACCTAGCCATGTTTGAAGCCATAATGGAAGCATTCGTGAGAAGGGTACCCTCTCTAGTGACAACTACGGTAGATGTAGGAGTTCAGGTGCCTAGGGTTGTGGATTTTGCGAAGCTGTGTAAAGATTTCAAATCTCTAGGAGGAAAACAGTTCAAGGGAATAGACCTAACTAAAGAGGTTCAAAGATGGTTAGATGCTTGTGTACGTACTTATAGAGACTTGGGTATAGATGATGCAATGAAGAGGAAGCTTGCATCGAGACAATTGCATGGCAGAGCCATGGAGTGGTGGAACTCTGTTACGTTTGAGACTCCGGAAGAAGAGTTAACTTGGGAACAGTTCCAAGCTAAGTTAGATATGAAGTTTATCTCTACTGCTCAGAAGTTTGTTCTGTTCAAGAAGTTTTTGGAGCTGAAACAGAATGGTCGGCCAATGCTTGATTATGTTTCTGACTTTGAGGCATTGTCCAAATATGCTCGTTAATACATTGACTCTCCTTATCAGAAGAATGAAAAGTTTGTTATGGGTTTGGATACTTATATTGGGAAGCCATTGGAGCATCACCTTAACCATCCATATGAGAAGATAGTGGAGAAAGTTGTTCGACATGAAAGCTTGTTTCCTAAAGAAGTAAATGTTGTCGCTGCAACCAAGGAAGCTTCGAAACCATAACAGGGTGTAATAACAATAAGAAGAGGAAGCAACAACAACAGAAAGGGAAGGATAGCAAGAAGAAACCTAAAAGTGAGATGGTTTTCTACAACTACCAGCAGAAGGGCCATTTCGCTAATGAATGTAAGAATCCAAAAGATGAAAAGAAGTGCTTCAAGTGTGGAAAGCCTGGGCATGATAGGAAAGATTGTCTGGAGCTAGCTACGTGTAGGTAGGTTGTGAAGGCTTATGCTTTGGAAGTTGTGCCATCTTCTTCAAGGGCCCCTATTGTAGAAGAGAAAGGGAAGGATGTCGTCGTCCAAGGCACTCTTTCCGTTAGAGGTGTTTCAATTCATGTGTTGTTTGATACTGGAGTATCACATTCATTCATTTGTAATGAGCTTGTGTGCCGCTTGGGTTTAGAACCCGAGATTTGTGATAGAAATTTGGTTATGACTAATCCAGTTGGGGGATCGTCCGTCTTTGTATGCTTTTTCGTGGTCATGTGTTATCGAGTCATGGTTGCTCTTTTTTGTGTGATTGCTTTGTTTTGAACTTCGGTAGATTTGGGATCATCCTGGGAATAGATTGGTTCAAGAGGTATGCGACAAGAGTGAATTGCGAGAGGCTTGAGGTGAGAGTCAGGGATGTGGAAGGGAAAAAGGTTTTGATTCAATGTAAGCCCGAAGATGGTATCTTTGTGAGCTTTTTATATTCGCTTGTGATTCCACAGGAAGACTTTTCATCTGTGCTGGCCGCTAATGAGTTTAAGGATGTCTTTGAATTAGTCAAAGGCTTACCGCCGCATCGTGAGATTGAGTTCAGAGTCAATTTGGTTGAGGGTGCTAGACCTACCGTTATTCCTCTTAGGCGGATGGCGCTTAAGGAACAGCGAGAGTTAGAGGTGCAATATCGTGACCTTTTAGGAAAAGGATTCATTCAGAGAAGTGTATCTGAATGGGGTGCACGGTTGTGTTTGCAACCAAGGCAGATGGCTGGTTGAGATTATGTGTGGATTATCATAAGCTAAACAAGGCGACCAACAAGAACAAGTATCATTGCTGAGGATTGATGGCTTATTCGATCAGCTTCAAGAGGCCAGAGTGTTTTCTCAGATGGATTTGGCAACAGGATTTCACCAGTTAAGAGTGGCGAAGGATAGTGCGTCGAAGGTTGCTTTTATGACACCATCCAATTTCTTCGAATGGTTGGTGATGCCATTTGGGTTGACTAACACACCATCGTATTTCGTAGATCTTATGAATAGGGTTTTCAGAGATCAGTTGGACAAGTTCATGCTTGTGTTTGTGGATATTATTATGGTTTACTCTCGAAATGAGGAAGAGCACAAGATGCACTTGCGAGTTGTTTTGGAAATCTTGTGAAAGCATCAGCTGAGAGCTAAGTTTTCGAAGTGTCACTTCTGGAAGAGTGAAGTGAGGTTTTTAGGGCATGTTGTTTCTAGAAATGGAATAGCGATTGACCCCGTTAAGGTGGCGGTAATCCAGGACTGGGATAGACCTAAGAATGCGACGGATGTTAGGAGTTTCCTTGGGTTGGCGGGATATCATCGCCGATTTATCAAGGATTTCTCCAAGATAACTGCACCATTAACATGATTGATGAGAAAGAATCAGGTGTTCACATGGGATGCGAAGTGTGAGCAAGCTTTTGGAATCATGAAAGAGAGGATGATGAGTGTTCCTGTTTTGACGATTCCAAGTGGAAATAAAGAAATGGTGGTATACACTGATGCATATGGTTCTGGACTTGGAGCAGTGCTAATGCAGAAGGATAAGGTTGTGGCATACGCAAGTTGACAGCTAAAGCCGCATGAGAGGAATTACCCAACTCATGATTTGGAGTTGGCAGCAATCGTTTTTGCTCTGAAGATGTGGAGACATTATCTATTGGGGGTTTGATTCTTGTTGTTTACGGATCACAAGTCATTAAAGTATCTTTTCTCCCAAAAGGATTTGAATCTTCGGCAGCAAAGGTGGTTAGAGTTTCTGGCATCGTATGATTTTGATATAGTCTACACTCCTGGTAAAGGTAACGCAGTTGCAGATGCGTTGAGTCAAAGACATGCAGGATTGGGAGCGATGTTTTCAGAATGGAAAAGCCTCGAGTACTTGGTAGGATTTGATTTCAGACCACGGTGTGAGTTGGAACCTGAAATATTGGCAAGCTTATCAATAAAACCTACTCTCATCAAAAGTTTTGGCGAGAGCCAAAAGCGAGATGCAAAGCTTGTCGAGTTTATCCAGAAGTTGGAACCAAAGGATAATGAGTTCGGGGTCGACCGAGAAGGTTGGTTTCGAAAGCAAGGATGACTGGTTGCTCCTAATGTCGACGAATTGAGAGATGAGGTTCTAAGAGAATGTCATCACTCGAAGTTGATGATTCATCCTGGTGGTAATAAGATGTATCAAAACATAAAGCGATCTTACTACTGGGAAGGGATGAAAAAGATACTGGAAAGTTTATTTCCAAGTGTATGAACTGTCAATTGGTGAATGCTGAACAAAAGAAGCTAAGTGGATTTCTTCAGCCATTGGAAGTTCCTACGTGGAAGTGGTAGCAGATATCGATGGAATACCTAGAACCAGGGTAGGAAATGAAGGAATTTTGGTCATCCGGGATCGCTTGGCCAAAAGTGCAAGGTTTATTCCTGTCAAATCAACTAGGACAACATTGATGTTGGTTGAGCCTTATATAAAATGGATAGTTCGATTCCATGGTATCCTGAAGAGCATAGTGAGTGATCGAGATCCATTGTTCATGAGTGGATTTTGGATGAGTATGCAAGAGACTTTGGAAACTGAGTTGTGTTTGAGTACGGCTTATCATCCCCACACTGATGGCCAAACCGAGAGGGTTAGCCGAGTTTTGGAATATCTCTTAAAAGCTTGTGTATTAAACTTTGGAGGATCATGGGAGGATCATCTACATCTAGTTGAGTTCGCATATAATAATAGCTACCAGTCGAGTATTGGGATGACACGATACAAGGCGTTGTATGGTAGACCGTGTAATTCTCCGGCATGTTGGTTAGAAACTGGAGATAAGTTGATACTTGGGCCTGAGATGATAAGAGAAACCTCAGATTGTATCGAGATCATTCGGCAACGAATGAAGGCACCCAAGATCGTCAGAAGAGTTATGTTGATAAGCGTCCTAAGAATTTGGAATTCAACGTTAGCAATATGGTTTTCGTGAAGATCTCGCCGTTAAAGCATGTTGTTCGGTTCAGAAGCAAAGGAAAGTTATCTCCTAGGTTCGATGGACCATTTCCGATAGTTGAGCAGATAGGAAAGCTCGCGTATAGATTGGAGTTTTCTGAGAAGATGTTGAGTGTGCATAATGTTTTCCATGTGTCATTTCTACAGAAATGTGTGCACAATTCGAATGTGGTGGTATCTCCGGAGCAGTATGAAGATCTAGAAGTCAAGATCGTAGCTACGAGACCTCGTAAGCAGCTTCGTGTTATGGGGAATGACACGAAACAGCTTAAGAGGAAGATGGTTAAGCTAGTCAAGGTACAATAGAGTGAGGATGATGACGATTGTACATTGGAGACGTAAGAGAGTATGATGACGACCCATCTGGAACTTTTCCTTGATATGACCCATAAATATCATGTCATCATTACATCATTGTAACTGGTACCATTGTGATTGTTGATAGAGTTTCGTCTGCTAGGATAAGGCTATGGATGTATGGTTTGATAGTTGCTAGTTTGGGTGATAGAATTTGTTGCTCATGGATGATAGGCATGCAGAATTGTTTTGGTTTCTTTTGTTGTTGGGATTTTGGGGGCGAAATTCCTAAAGGGAGGAGAATGTAACAGCCCGTATTTTACGTATTAAAGGATTGTAAAATAATTTTATTTAATTCCCTGAGGGTGGATCATTCTCATATTTTGATATGTTGGTTATGGGGATGTGAGACATATCCATAATTTTTACCAATTTTAATTGTGACCATTTTACCCCTATCAATCTTCTACAGGGAAATAACTTTTGATTGGGATCAAATCAGGTGCTGAGATCGGTCTCATTGGAAAGAAAACAATGTTTCCAATTTTTTAGAGTGGTCACATTAAAGATTTGGTTCAGCGATTTGGGAGAAATCGTTGTTTTAGGGTTCCAAAATTTCTTTTCAAGTTTGGCTAGCCATAATGGGCTGATTTGGAGTGGCCCATTAGTTGGCTAGTGGGAGGCTATAAATAGGGGGTTAGAGGCATGGACAATAGTTTAGGTTCTTCATTTTCTCATTTGGTTGAGCTCGTGAACCTCCTTGCTTAATCAAATACACCTTTCCATCGTTAAAATTATAGATCTACATAAGAGAATCGAAGATCTACATCATTTGAAGCTAGATCTAAGTCAAGTGAAGAGAGATCGCAACAAATCGAGAGGTTTAAAGCATATTCTTCGCTGTCCGGATTGAGAATTTAGCAATTACGAGTTAATTCGAAGAATTGGTGAGTGACAAGCATCTCACACGCGGATTCAATCAAGTATATGGGTTGTATGATCATATGTTCATCATTTCAAGTTGTTTTCATACAGATCTAATCGATGTAATTATGATTTTAACTCAAATCACCATAGGATCTAATCTAGCAACTTATAAATGGTAAAATCATATGTTAATTCTATGTTTAGTTCCATTTAATGATTTGATTAATTTTTAAATCATTGTTTTATTGTGTGATTTGTTGTAGTTGTATTGATTAAATTGTTGTTGAAAAAGTTGGAGTTTGATTAGTTTTTGAGTATGAAATCGAGTTGTGCGCAAGCGTGAAGGTTAGTTGAAGTTTGGCAATTTCAGCATATGGATCGGGCTAAATATTGGTCATGGATCGGGCGGAAAAGTGGTCAATGGATTGGGCAAAATTAAGTTGAAGAATAGGCCAAAAATCAATTTCTGGCTTTCACAGCGTTTAAAAATGCTATAATAGGTATGGATTGGGGAAAACTGCTGCCTACGGATCGGGCAGTACCATGAGGAAGTACAAGGGGCGTTCACACGTGAAAAAGTTAGATCTGGTTGAGTGCATGCTGGAGATCTGCGCATTTGGCATAAATCGGGCAAGAGAAACATTTCATAGCGTTTCTGAATGCATGGTATGGATTGGGCCAAAGTACCAGAGTACCAGTGCCACATTGGCCTGCGCATGGTGAAATACGTGATCTGGCAAGGTGCACGCTGGGGAAATCATGGGTTGGGCAGTACCAGGGGGATGGATCGGGCTAAATACAGTAGCATGGATCCGGCTAAATGCTATGGTATGAATCAAGCTAAATGCCAAAGTACCAAGTGCCAAAGTACCAAGTACCAGAGGTGCTGCACATGGTAAAATTAGTGATCTTCCAAGGTGCGCGCTGGGATTTACACTATTTTCATAGTACCAGATGACAATGCCAAGTGCCAGGGAGTGGCAGAATTGAACCAGGACATATAATAGCATTTCAGAAACATTGTAAAAGGCTTTTTTGACATTGTGGCTAGTTTTTCATAGCGAAAAAGATGGAAATGCTATGAAATGCAGTATTGACTAAACGAAGCTTGTTTTTTAGCCGATGATGGTTCTAGATTCAACGCGAATTCAAGGAGGAATGTTTGGAGCATCGTGAAGTGTTTGTTGATCGTCGTAATGCAACGAATGTGAAGACAACTCGAGCGTGTTGAGTTATAGATAATGGTTGCTCAAGAAGTTTGCTTGAGCTATGAATAGCCGTGAGGAAGATGATTAGAGATTTTGAAGGCCGAGAGATTATTATTGTCGTAGGTTCTAGCCAGCTCAAAGCAAGGGTACAATAGAGACGTCTAAAAGATCAGTTGTATGGTCATGTACCTTGGGTATCGTTGAAAGACCTGGATATGTATCGTTGAAAGGCGTATGGAGTTTTTTTGCTAGAACCGGGTTACCATTAGCCCTTGACGTATGGCAAGGTTGGCTGTCACACGATTAATGATGGTTTCAAAGCAGGATAGGCAGTGATAGCCAGAGTCATCGAATGTTGGTTGTTTGGCTTGTACCGTCTCACGTAGATTGTCTAACATCGAAGGAGATGTTTTTTGCGTGCTTGTCTGATGTTGGTTTAGGCCTTCGTGGCTTGTGTTTGAGGGATGTTGGTCTCGATTAGGATGGTTTACATGAGAAATAACTGGTTGCTATGATTTTTGTTGTCTGTTTATTTTTTATTGCCATGGATGCATCGTTGTTTTCAAATGTTTGTTGTAAAGGCTATCACTGTCAGATGTGGGGAAGACGGGTTTGGGTTCTCCTCTCTTGGTTTGGTAAATTGGTTGGTTAATATGCCTATTATCATATACTTATTGATGATGTTAGATAGTTGTTTTATCGCTCATTAAGACTGTTGTCTGACTCAAGGTTTTATGTTTCCCTCTTATTACCTTGGGTTGTTCATCCAGTTTTGGATGGGCAGACTGAGTAACAGGTTACAGGTAGCATAACTTAGTGAGGCGAGGATGTTGTGCGGTGGCAAGCAGGAGACTGGCGTATTACTTTTCACTATATAGTATCTGTTGTTTACCGTTGTGTGATGATTGACTCTGAGTGTTGTAGTGAGGCGAATTTGTACAGACACTTATGTTGTAATCCAAAGATGTATGGATATTCTTTCTAGTTATTATGAAAGTTCAGGTTTTTACTCAAATATGCTTCACCATTATTGCATGTTGTATATATTCTATTATATTTTATCCTTACACTGTGAGTTATACGACAGGCTCCGCATGTGTTTCTTATCTCAATGATCGTCCATAGCTGTCTGGCACGTCTTTCAACGCATTACTTCCCTTGTTAAGTGTAAAAGTTATGAGCGGTCGTCACATGTAGTAATCTGTAACACTGTTTTCATTACAACAAATAATGATTACAATAATATACAAGAGGTAAGCTGATTACTAACATACTATAGGCATTTTACAAATCTAAACCACACAAGAAGAGTCCTAGAGAATACTCGACATTCACAACGCAAGGTGTAACTTAGAAAATGAAAATACAGCTAAAATGTCCTATTATAGACCTTATAACAGCTTCCTAAAGCAGTCATGTTCTCAAACTAAAATTCCTGCGTGTAGTCACTACTACAAGCTCACTTCACTCACACCTATAAATCCTTCTTACCACTCAGATCACCTCTCAAAAAGAACAGTTGCAAGAATCGAACAACCAAGACTTACATGGACAGATCATATAAGCTCACGTCGGAGCAGTTACTGACAAGCAGGACTCAGCAGCAAATAACTCAAAGAAAAACTATCACTTGAAATTGCCACAAACGTTTTCCTGTCCTTCACCCAACCAAAAACCACAGCCAAGCAAGAAAGCACCGCCCCTCCCTCGGCAACAATACCAACAGACAAAGATCCAACAAGTACAAACCAACTACAGAAACAACTCAAGTCCAAACCCAACAAAAAAAGTCTATGGCCAAACCCAAGCATTGAGGAAATGCCTAACCAACCACAAACGGATTCAATTGACGCAGCCACTAGAAACAAAAGCAAGAAAGACTTACCAGCATGTCACCGAGCGATCCGCTTCTAAAGGGCTGCCTTTCGGTAAGCTCCAAGCAAGGGGATCCTAGGGAACTGTAACACCTTGCATCCCTCAATGTCACCCATATGAGAATGCATTAAGTTTTGTGAAGCGCGGTAGGTATAAAGTAACAACACAGAGACTAAAATTCACAAGACAGAATGTGAAATACAGCGGAAACTTTTTAAAATATTTATTATTAAATCAGTCAAAGCATTACAATCCCAAATACCATGGAATCGTCATAAAACAAATTGTTTGGAGGAAAGAAAAACATCAAAGTACAAGAATAAAACCACCAAATTCATCTCCTTCACAAGCCGTTATAATACTCATAAAGCAAGTACTGAAGCAATACATGAAGAAAGAAATGGTCCAAATCCAAGCTAAATCAAACGACCAAAAGACATTGTCGCGATCCTCTGTCTCTTGAGAACCTAATGGGAAAACGGAAGAGAGAGAGAGGAAAAAAACTAGGTTAGACATAAATCTGGCCAAGTTCCGGTAATTTTTAGCATGAGCATGAGATAAAGAAGCATTTAGATAAATGAATAGTAATGGACATGGAAATACAGTAAAGTAGAAAACACAAAACAAGATAAGCTTCTCATTCATATTCCAAGAATTACTACACTAACTATCATAACATCATAATTAGACTTTACCTAATTTCTACCCAGTGATCGGCTTCTTTACAAGATGTGAATAACCTGCACTAGCAATGGCATTCGGGGTTATCAGTCCCGAACACATCAACTAAAAAGACACAACCTTAATCACAAACGTTACAGCATCTTATCTTCCCTGTTTGGAACAATGCACGCTCATGGTTTCATCGGATTACGCCCGTATGCACCTCACTTTTGAACCTCTTACTATCCAAATCAATAAAGCATGCCTTAGCCTCTACCTAGTGCAAAATTCCGATGATAATAATAGGGATACTGATTGATACGGGTTCCACACAAGCAAGCATTTAACACAAGTCACCCCTTGACCTGGTCTCAAAGTTATAACTAGGATTTCTACGAGCCCCTTATATCTTACGGAATGGACTTCTAAGCTTATTAATCATAAGATTTTAACTTAACACGTTTAAGTTCATTAATAAGCCCAATATAACCTCACGTTCTATTCCTAAGTTGTAATTAACATTTCTAATTAAATGTAATCTTTTTACACAACCATTTCCAATGTCACTTATTGTCCAATTAAGTCTAATATATCACTGTTTGCATGTTTTACAGTCATAAGCCACTTAATGTAGTGTATTTCATTCTAATTCACAAATTTTCTAATAACATGTTGTTTATGCATTAAGTATAACTTATTCCAATTCAAAGTTTGCATATTCTTCCATTAGAATTTATCCCAATTTACAGCCCATAATTTGAATGTAATATTCACTAATTCTCAGTATGCCCAAAATCTCCTTTTTGACATTCTTTCATATTATTCCAATTTTTACGTAAATTAAACGGTAAAGTCCTAGGCTCGGCGCAAAAAAAAAAAAAAAGAAGAAGAAGGAGAAACTGGTATAGGCTACTCATAAGGCCTTGACTCGGAAATGAATAAAATAAATAAATAAATAAGGCATTGTAAGGCTGTAAATAAAATAATAACAGAGAAAGGGATAAGAACAAGAATTTACTTATAAATAAATAACAACGAAAAAGGAATAAACAATGGATAGTAAATAAAATGAACAATAACTTCTAAAAGATAAACTTATAAACACTAGAATTGTCGAATTTTCATATCCAGTCTATTTTATTGTCTTAATTGTTTGATTTAGTATTGTTGACCTAAAAATAACATAGAGCTCACAGAGAATTGTTGTGGATCTAGAAAAAGGCCTTTGAAAGAGAAGAAGAAGAAAAAATCCTTTCAGATCTACAATTCGGCAGCACTCTAACTTATTCCCCAAATTTATTACATTTTAGAGCATAATGGAGTGGAGTCTAAGAAGATAAAGAAGAATAGGTGTGGGGGAATAGTGAAGAGTATCAGTCTATTTATAGGTTGGGAGGATAGTTTAGGCCTTAGGATATTAGTTTTTTAATCTCAGCTTAGAAAAGAACTCAGCAACACGTAATAAAATAATTATCCAAAAGCAGTAAAGCATGCTCGACATCGTCCAGGCACAGGTTTGTGTCTGGCTCGAATTAGGTCGACCTACCTTATATGTGGGACGACACACATGTCAACCCATGGGTCGACACAGGGCTCAACTCATATATGGGTTGGGTTGCCCATTTACCATTGTTTTATTCTGATTATTAATAAATTCTCTAATTTAATTTCAAACTTTGATTGATCATAACTTATTTGTTTTTAGTCAGATTTACGCAAACTAAAAGTCTATCTGAATCAGATTTTTGTAATGGGCGCATAGATGAATTCCATTTTATCAAATTCTGAATATTACTTTAATTAATATTCGATTTATTAATCTTCTTCGCTTAATTATTACTTATTAAAATTTGGGTGTTGCATTCTCCCCTCCTTAAAGGATTTCGTCCCCGAAATCACCAAGAAGAATGTTATGAAATTATCAACCATTATCTGCACCCATCCACTCAACCATCAACCACTGACATACATTGTCCTTAGAATTTCTATTGCTTTATATGAACATATGCAAAGGAGTTGTGTATAATCCCCTAAGCTAATGCAGAAATCAAAGGTCTACTGATTCGGTTGACCTCTTTAATGCAATTCATGTAAGTGCCATGCATCTAATATGTATGCAAAAGTATCCTAATGATACATATAAATTCTATATGTGTGCAAACCAAAATACAACATTTGAGTGATGATTCAACCATTTTTATCTATATTTATAATAAATTAAAATGCGCACACATCCATATGAAATATGTAAGTTTCCTAGTTCAGTCGATCCCTAATATAGTGCCTAGTGTATGTATATGAATCCATTACATCCACTAGCAAACACTTGCATCCATGTGAATCCATTCAACTATAACATGTTATATCAACCTATTTTAAACTATCTCTACCATCGGCTTCTACCAAAGAATTGAGATTCAAACGATAGGAAAATAGATTCAAATTCAAAGCTTAAAAAGGAATTTAGAATGTACTCTCAAAGAGAAATGAAAAAGAAACATGAATCCTATCTTTAGGTTCCCAAGTCTTGTCGCTATCTTCTCCCTATTGCACCTTAACTAGATTGATCTCATTATTTCATAGCTTCTTAACTCTTGATCCTAGTATCCGAGTAGGAACTTTTCTGACTAATGCCTCCTTCTCTATGTCAATATCCTCAAGGGTACTTGGCTCTACCGCCTCTGCGGAATCATGTAGACACTTTCTCAAGCGTGAAACATGGAAAACATCATGAACTCCGGCCAGCCTCTTTGGCAGTCTAACTATGTAGGCCATCTGACCTATCCTCTCCGCTATAGGGAACAATCCTACAAACTTCGACGCCAACTTCCCTACCGAGCCAACAACACTCCTCAAAGATAACACTTTAATAAAGACCATATCTACTACCTCGAACTCTAGGTCTGTCCTCCTCTGATCGGCATACGATTCCTGCTTGTCTTGAGCTACTTTCATTCGCTTTTGAATCAAGTCTATCTTGTCTGAAGTTTCTCTAACAATCTCTGGTCCATGTAGAAGTTTGTTCGTGGACTCCCACCAACATGTAGGTGATCTGCAAGGTCATCCATTAAGTGCCTCGAAGGGAGTTATGCCAATACTCGTCTGATACCTGTTATTGTATGCGAACTCTACCAACGGGAAATGCTCCTCCCGAGTCCCTCTGATGTCTAGGAGGCACAGCCTCAATAAATCCTCAAGAACCCTATTGACCCTCTCTATCTGAGGGTGATAGGTGGTGCTAAGTTGTAGTTGTGTCCCCAATGCCTCCTACAGGCTCCTCCAAAACTCGCGCATGAAGATTGGGTCACGTTCACTAATAATACTAAAGGGTACCCCATGAAGTTGAATGATCTCTCTAAGATATACTTATGCCAACCAAGCTACCGTCGTCTTACTTTTGATTGGGATAAAGTGAGTGCTCTTAGTCGGTCTGTCAATTATAACCCAATACTAGTGTTTCCCCTCCTCGGTTTGGGAAACCCATTTATAAAATCCATATAGATGCTCTCCCACTTCCATGGTGGTATGTCTAGAGGCTGAAGCAATCCCTCGGGATTTCTCTGTTTAGCCTTCACTTGCTAGCAAGTCATACATCGGACTGCATACTCTGCCACGTCCTTCTTCATTCCAATGACAAACCCTCCTCAATCTCTATACATCTTGTCACCGCCAAATGGATAGTCATCCAAGAGTAATGGGTCTCCTCTAAAACTGATCTCAACAAGTCACCAACTCTAGGAACACATAGTCTCCCATCTCGATGTAGCCACCCTCTCTCATCCACAAAATACCTAGCAAGGTGAGTAGAGGTCTCTCCTATATAGAGTCAATCCATGATGTCCACTAATTGCTCATCTTTGCTCTGACTGGATTCGATGCGCTCTAGAAGAGTAGGTCGCACCTTCAACGATGCCAATAGTCCGGGTGCAAAATCAGTAGAAGGTCTAAAATCGAATGATGAGATAAACTCCAAGCTCTGCCACTCTACGAATAATGGACTTAAGATCATTATCTGCCTACTCAACGCGTTCGCAAACACTTTCTCCTTCCCTAAGGTATACGCTATCTCAAAGTCATAGGACATAAGGAACTCCATCCAACGTTGTTGTCGTAAATTGAGATCTTTATGCAAGAACAAATACTTGAGCGACTTATGATCTGTATAAAGCTCAAACCATTCACCGAGTAAATATTGTCTCCAAGACTTAAGCGTAAACACTATCGCCGTCAGCTCTAAATCGTGGGTAGGGTAGTTCTTCTCATGTACCCTCAATTGCCTACCCCCGTAGCAGACAACCCTACCTTCCTGCATCAACACTGCACCTAAACCCATGTCGCAAACATCCGTGTAGACCGCAAACATCTTGGTACCATGAGGCAGAGTCAAAACTGAAGCTGATGTAAGAGCCTTATTCAGTCTCAAGAATATGTCCTCGCAATCTTCCATCCCAAGCAAAAACTAGGTTCTTCTTCGTAAGATGGGTAAGCGGAGCTGAGATCCATGCAAAATCCTTAATGAACTTTATGTAGTAACCCGCAAATCCTAAGAAACTCCTAACCTCTATCGCATTCTTAGGGGCTTTCCAATCCTAAAATATGACAACCTTAGCGGGGACCACTGGTATACCATCTCTAGAGATAACATGCCCAAGAAACCTTACTTCCTTTCGCCAAAAATGACACTTAGAAAACTTAGACTTCACCTGATGTGCTCGGAGAGTACGGAGAACCTCTCCTAAGTGCATGGCGTGCTCTTCCTTGCTTCTCAAGAAAACCGAGATATCATCAACAAAAACCATTACAAACTTATTAAGGTACTCCCTAAATACTCGGCTCATTAGATCCACAAAATAGGTCGGTGCATTGATCAACCTAAAAGGCATAACCAGCTAGTCAAAGAATCCGTTGGGAGTCCTAAAAACAGTCTTGTTTATGCTATCGTCCGTTACCCTAAGCTGATGAAAACCTGTAGCTAGATCCAACTCTGAGAAAACCGAAGCGCCTACTAATTGGTCAAACAAGTTATATATCGGTGGGAGTGAGTGCATATTCTTCTTGGTGAGCTTATTCATCTTCCTATAGTCCACACATAGACGGAGAGAGCCGTCTGCCTTGGTTGCAAAGACAATTGGTGCTCCCCACTCATAAATGCTCTGTCTAATAAATCCCTTCTCAAACAACTCACCCACTTGCTTACTGAGCTCCTTCCTCTCTCTAGGAGCCATGTGGCGCACTGGTAAACCAACAGGCTTAGCATTCTCCACCAAGTATATCCGGAAATCTATTTCACACTTGGGAGATAACCCTCAAACCTCATCGAATACATCCGGAAAGTCTCTAACTATGGGTACCAAACTGAGATCGTCAACAGAAGCATCTAGGGAATCTAAGAAATTGAGCATAACTGACCCTCATGGGTCACAAGAAATCTCGAGAGTCCTACCATGGCACGTTAAAATCCTAACAACTCCCCCCTTACAATCAAGGATGGCACCATACATGGCTAGCCGATCCATCCCTTGAATAATCTCGTAATCCATAAAACCCAGAACGTATGCGTCACACTCAAACTCGACACCAAGATAAAAAATCCTCGATTCCCTACACACCATAAATAGGTGAGTCGTACCTCCTATGGGGCTTTTGACAACTACAGGATCAGAAACTATAGAAGTATATAGATGCAGACTATCAACAAGAGAATTGGATATGGAAGAATGAGAAGCACCTGAATCAAACAAAGTCCTAATAGGAGAGTCAAAAAGAGAAATCAAACCTTCTACGGTGACTTTCCTACCTCAACCCCTGAATGCCAGTCTGGGTTGCCTCAAGCGCATGAACTTGTGCTCTGGATGGTACTGCCCCTGACCTAGCTTCTAAGGGCATTGCGTGGTGTAACGTCCAATTTGTCCACAATGGAAACAAGTATTCTTAGTCTTCCTACAGTCTTTGACAAAGTGTCCCATCTTTCCACAGCCACGACCCTTAACATCCTTCTTGATTTGCGCCTTCTTGGGTTTCTCTCACTTCTTTGTTGCACTCTTCTTGGACCATCACTTTTCCTTTTCAGTCTTGAGCTTGGCCTCTTTAGCCTTATCATCTTGCTTGCCCACTTTTTCATCCTCATGCATCAGAGCCATATCCACTAGCTTCTCAAATGTATCTCCCACAGGGATATGTGTCATCGCTAGTTCTTAGAGGGATTGGTTGACCCCTTTCGCAAATCTCAAAGCCTTCTTGTGTGCAATGTTAACTAGATCCAAGCCAAACATTGTCAGTTCATTAAAGTTATTCCTATACTCCTTTACCAACATATTTCCTTGCTTCAGACTTAAGAACTTTTCCAACTGCATTTGTTCCTCAGCTTGTGATAAGAACATCATCTCGAATCTATCATTGAACACATTCCACGTCTCCACCATCCGCCTTGCCAGAGCTGCCTCCCACTTATACAATGCTTTCTCTTTCAGTTACAAAGCAACCAACTGAATCCTTCCCCTGTCATCTAGCTCCAACAATCCGAACACAAGTTCTGTCTCCCTAAACCAATTACGAGCCTCCACGTAACTCTCTATTCCAAGAAATGGATTGTCGCCCATCACATAGAAATCCTTAAGAGGAGTTAATTACTCGATTAGGTGGAACTACCGTGGTTATAGCGGGGGGAGGGGCATTTCCTTGTGCTTTGGCAAGCGTCGTAGCTTCTACATATCTATAGAACCATGTCAAATTGGGAATGCCCTCTGGGAAATTAGGATCCCCAGACATGCTAAAAAGAGGGGAGACAAGGATTCAAAAAGAGATCAAAGGAATACTGTAATTGACTTGAAGGGGTATATTTTTCAAAAATAGGATTTACTTGAAAATTCTTTACTTTGAAAATGCTTTTTCAAAAAAAAAAACTTTTCTCTAATATTGTAACCTTAGGCTCTGATACCAAATGTGGAACCCCACATCCCTTAATGTCATCCATATGAGGATGCATTAAGTTTTGTGAAGCGCATTAGGTATAAAGTAACAACGCAAAGACTAAAATTCAAAAGACAAAATGTAGAACACAGCGAAAACATTTTAAATTATTTATTATTAAATCAATCACAGCATCACAATTCCAAATACCATGGAATCATCATAAAACAAACTGTCTCGTAGAAAGAAAAACATCAGAGTACAAAAATAAAACCACAAAAGTTATCTCCCTAATAAGTTAGTACAATAGTCATAAAGCAGGTACTGAAGCAATACATGAAGAAAGAAATGGTATGATTCCAAGCTGAATCCAAAGATCAAAAGCCACTGTTGCGATCCTCCGCCCTGAAAACCTGGAAAGGAAAAAAGGAAGCTAGAGAGAGAAAACAAACTAGGTCAGACACAAGTCTGGCGAGTTCCAGTAATTTTTAGCATGAGCATGAGATAAAAAAGCATTTAGACAGATGAATAGTAATGGACATGAAAATACAATAAATTAGAAAGCACGAAACAATATAAGCTTCTCATTCATATTCCAAGAATTGATGCACCAACTATTATAATATCATAATTAGGCTTTACCACCCAGCGATCGGCTTCTTTACAAGATGTAAATAACCTGTGCCAGTTAAGGTATTCGGGGTTATCAGTCTCGAACCAATCAACTAAAAAGACATAGCCATAATCACATGCGTTATAGCATTTTATCTTCCCTGTTCAAATCAAAGCGCGCTCATGGTTCCCCCGGAATGCACCCGTACCCACCTCGTTTTTGAACCTTTTACTATCTAGATCAGTAAAGCGTGTCCTAGTCTCTACCTAGTGTGAGACTTCGATGATAATAATAGGGATGCCGATTGATACGGGTTCCACATAAGCAAGCATTTGACATAAGTCACCCCTAGACCTTGTTCCCAAGTTATATCTAGGATTTCTACGAGCCTCTTATATCTAACCGGAATAGATCCCTTAGCTTATTAATAACGTGATTTTAACTTAACACGTTAAGTTCGTTAATAAGCCCAATATAATCTCATGTTATATTCCTAGGTTACAATTAACATTTCTAATTAAATGTAATCTTTTATATAACCCTTCCCCATATCATTTATTGTCCAATTAAGTCCAATACATCACTTTTTGCATGTTTTACAGTTACAAGTCACTTAATGTACAATCAAGTGTATTTCATTACAATTCACAAGTTTTTTAATAACATGTTACTTAATGTATAATTAGGTATAACTTATTCAAACTCACAAGTTTGCATATTCTTCCACTAGAATTTATCCTAATTTACAGTCCATAATTTGAATGTGATACTCACTAATTCTCAATATGCCCAAAATCCCTGTTTTGACATTCTTTCACATTATTCCAATTTTTACGCAAATTAAACGGTAAAGGTCTAGGATCTCGTTGGCCTAGTCTTAGTGCAAAAATAAATAAAAAGGAGAAATTGGTCTAGGCTGCTCGTAAGGCCTAGACTCAGAAATGAGCAAAATAAATAAATAAATAGGGCATTGCAAGGCTGTAAGTAAAATAATAACAGAGAAGGGGATAAGAAGAAGAATTTGATTATAATTAAATAACAACGGAAAAGGAATAAACAATAGATAGCAAATAAAATGAGCAATAACTTGTAAAAGATAAACTTACAAACACTGGGAATGTCAAATTTTCATAGCCAATCTATTTTACTGTCTTAATCCTTTTTATTTAGCTTTGTTGATATAAAAATAACATATAACTCACAGAGAATTGTTGTAGATCCATAAAAAGGATTTTGAAAGAGAAGAAGAAGAAAAATATCCTTTCAGATCTACAATTTACAGCACTCTAACTTGTTCCCCAATTTTATTTCATTTTAGAGCATAATGGAATGGAGGTTAAGAAGATGATGAAAAATGGGTTTGGCGGACAGTAGTAACACTCTATTTATAGGTGTGGAATGGTAGTTTAGGCCTTAGGATATTAAGATTTTAATCTCAGTCATAGAAGAGACAGAAGCAGCAAAACAAGCTCGACATCAGCCAGGCACAGGTTCGTGCCTGGCTTGAACTGGATCGACCCACCTAATATGTGGGTCGACACAGAGGTCGACCCATATATGTGCTGGGTCGCTCATTTACCATTGCTTTATTATAATTATTAATTAAATTCTTTAATTTAATTTCAAACTTTGATTAGCTATAACTCATTCATTTTTAGTCTGATTTACGTAAAATAAAAATCTTTCTGAATCAGATTTTCGTAACGGAAGCAAGGTAAAATCCATTTTATTCTGAATATTACTTTAATTAATATTTGATTTATTAATCTTCTTCATTTAATTATTATTTATTAAAATTTGGGGTGTTACAGGAGTAAGAAGAGAAGTCACGTTGGGTCGCGATGAGATAGAGCCGTGTGCCAAGGAAATACAATAACCGACCAATAGGCCACAACAAGTCGTTTCCGAGCTGGATGTAAGTGGATTTGACAAAAAGCGAAGCGATGCGAGAGAAACAGTGAGGAAAGAGGCGAAATTGGTAGCCGTTAGGGTAAGGAGGGATAACTTCCATAATAACGAAAGCTGGTATGAGGGAAAGAAGAGGATGGATGATGAGGCATGCGGGAGAAGTTGTGTTAAAGGAAAAGGCTTCGTGAAGAAGGGGCAGAAATAGAAAACGAAAAGAGGGAGTGCGAATACTAGTCGCCATGGAGAAGAAAACCTTCGTTGCTTATTATTAGGTCCCTAGAATTAAATCAACTAATAATTATATAAATTTATGCAATTGTTTAGTGAATAGTTGCTGTCTTTTATGCAGCTATATCCAAAAATTACGGAAATTTTAGCAAATTATTTAACGAAAATTTGCAAAAATTTCCGCATTTATTCACAAAAAGTTTCATAAAAAATTTATGGACATGCAATTTTTAGATATAATCACATAAAAGTCTACAATTATTCACCAACTAATTGCATATTCTTGTGCAATTATTCAGTAATTAAATTCTAGAGATTTAATTTATAATCTTATTTGGGAAAGAGTTTGTGTATAGTTAGTTTGATTTTAAGGCTTAAGCCTAATATTCAATTACTTAATTATGAGGTTTTTTTAGTTCTAAAACATTATATTTTACATTTTTTATGACATGATGTGATTAGTTATGTATGAGTTAAAAACCTAATGTAATTTTAATTGCATTTTAATGGTGTGGTTTTTAACTGCATCTTGGGAAGTAGTTAAAGCAGAGCCATGTTAGTTAAATTTAGTACATTTTAATTAAGCACTTTTAACTGCGTGAACAAAACGCAATTAATAAAACAATATCAAAGTAGTTTTGAACTGCTTCAACGATGTAGTTTTAACAGGGGTGGCCCTGTGGGTAGCCCACTAAGCCCATGGGCTGGGGCAACCCGCTAGGGTCAGGAAAACAAAAAATAAAAAAATTATTTGTATATATATATATATATATATGTTATCTTGTTTATAGACTTCATATGTATTAGAAATATAAAACATGTGATTGTTCAGGTATTTAACATATGTTGATAACTGTTAAAGGTTAATAGTTCAATTCATGCTATTGTGATTTTTAATTTACATTTTAACAAATATTTTGAGAATGAATTTGATTTTGATCTCAATGAACATTATTATAACAACTTCATATTGCATTGCATTTTTTTATCGTTTTGGAGTATAGGTAACCTTTAAAGAAATATTCATCAAACTTAATACACATGCTTTGATTAATCTCAAGGATGTGTGTCCATAGGACCTCAACACATATTATAGTTTAGAA
Organism: Allium sativum; assembly: GCA_030737875.1. Classification (NCBI taxonomy): domain Eukaryota; kingdom Viridiplantae; phylum Streptophyta; class Magnoliopsida; order Asparagales; family Amaryllidaceae; genus Allium; species Allium sativum. The sequence continues at coordinate 652,951,095 of CM060919.1, read as the reverse complement.
TTATATCGATCAAGAATTCTTTAGAAAAGTACACGCATCTAATACCATCCCATAAATTGCAAAAAAAAAAAAAAAAATCTTTAGAAAATTAAAATATATTGTAAAATGGGATATTAATTTACAAGGACAATTAGCACTAAAAATTTAGTCATAAGAACAGCCACCTAATATTTTATTCAGAAAGACAGCCTTGTCTAATATTTTATTCAAAAGGACAGAAATAATTCTCGTTCAATTTCCTAACATGAAATAACGAAATCGCGAAATAAAAAAATCACGAAATCATCTTTCACGAAATCACACAATCACGAAATCACGCAATCACGAAATTATCTTTCACAAATTCACGCAATCGATTCACGAACTTAAAAGTAACCGAAACCCGAAACGAATGCAATGAAAAATTACAACTGAATGTCGAAACCTTATTTCGTGAAGTACAACAAAGAGACGGAGCTCAAAATCGAACAGATGATCAAATAGTGGAAGAAATAGTTTTTGTATTAGTTTTTTTAAATAAAAAAACACAGCAGCAGTTTTTAAGTAGCAGTTTTATTTTTTTTAGGTATCTGTTTTACTGTTTTAAATGTATTAACATGATAAAAGTTTTTAGGTAGCAGTTTAATATTTTTTAGGTATCAGTTTTATAGTTTTAAATGTGTTAAAAAGGAAGCAGTTTTATATTTTTTTAGTATCAGTTTTTCAGTTTTAAATGTGTTATGTTTTTTATTCATATGATTTTGTTGCTGTGTTAATTTTGTAGTTGCACTCTTGCATTAACTTTATAACTCAATCGAACTTATGTCATTTTAATCAATCAAACTATGATGTAAACATTTTTTGCATTAGTTTTTCTTTAAAATATTATAACAGTTTTTACGTATTAGTTTTATATTTTTGTAGGTATCAGTTTTGTGACTTTGTGTATCAGAACTGTGTCAAGGGGTTGCAGTTTTGAGATATTTGCAATGGTAAATGATTTTTTTCATGCAAAACATTAATTCTAACTGCTACCCACTGATAAAAATAATAATATAAATCAACTCAGTTGAATTATCACAAAAATGATATTTATTTTTAATAATACACACTGATATTAATTCATTACTTGTATTATACCAAATATTATATTGAAGTTACTCCAAATATATTGAAGTTACACCAAATATTATATGTTTTACAACTGAATTTTACCAAAAAATAATACCCAAGCACTGTGAAGAAAGAAAATAATAAAAAATGATACTTACTACGGTATAAAAATACTGAAATCTACAAAGTGAAAAAAAAACTGATACCTACAATATATAGAACTGACATTCAACTACTGATCTAAATAAATAAAAACGAAACTGATACATGCAGCAGTGCAAAACTAATACCCAAAAACTGAAAATAATAATAACACCAAAACTGATACCTACGGAGACATGAAATGGCTACCTTGAAACTATAAACATGAAAATAACACAAAACTGATACCTACAGAGGCATATAACCGATACCTAGTAGCTGAAAAAAAAAGACACTAAATTGATACATAAAAGAGGTTGAAACTGATGCTCAACATGCAAATCTCATATAAGTAATCATGTCATATCATACCAACAACATGTTTATGTAAAAATAAAATAAAAAGAAAATAAGCTATGAAGAATTTCTATTAAAAATATAGAATACTGAGCACATTCCCAATGTACCAAACACCATTTTGCTATAGTATACAATTTTATTTGAAAAAAAACTTAAAAATGCATGTATTCACTAAAACAAATGCAATAAAAATCACATATTATTTGAAGCTTGACAATTCCGCTTGTTACGATCATATTCTTTGCACACACCGCATTTATTTATCTTGGGTTGACAATATGTAAATCCTACTTTTCTTTTTGAGGTTGGTCTCTCAGCTCCACGTTTATCCTCCGGTGGCCTAATCGCTGCATCACTGCTTGAATCAACAATAAGAAGACTGTTTTGACCACTGGAAGAGGAAAATCATTCAAAAGATTCAATTAGCAAAATAAATAAACGAAAATCGATGCCCAGTTAACACAATTATGATACTCACAGTAAAAAAAAACTGGTACCTACATATATAAAATAGATATCTGTAAACTGCTATAATCTTTTAAAGAAAAAATGATACAAGAATTGTTTACTTCACATGTTGTTAGAATAAAATAAAATAACTTCAACCGAGTTACATTGTTAATGCAACAGTGTAACAACAAAAAACAGTACAACACCAAAATTATAATAAGAAAAGCATAACATGTTAAGACAGTAAAACTAATACATAAAATACTAATAAACGGATACCTACAAACTATTGTAATTAAATATAAAAAATACAAGAACCATGTACATAACATTTAGATTGATCAAGGAAAACTAATTTCTATTGAAATACAGAGGTAGTGCAACAGTACATGACCAAAAAAAGCACAACATCAAAAAAAAAAAAAAAAAAAAGAACCTAAAAAAAACAGCAATTACAGTAAAACTGGTACCTAACAAATAATATAAAAATGATACCTTAAAACTACTGTAATGTTTTTACAAACAAAACATTCAAGGAAAAAACTTTTGCGGTGAAGATCAATGAGAAGACCGAGATATGGACGAGATAAACGATTGATGAAGAAGAAGAAAGCAGCGACAACGAGTGGTGGCAAGACGGCGAAGGATCAGGGACGTGGTGGAAGTTGATCGTCGGAGGCGACTAGGGTTTGATGGAAGAGGCGGTCAGTGACATGGTGGAAGTTGATCGTGGGAGGCGACTAGGGTTTGGTGGAAGAGGCCATTTGGGTTTTGATTTGACGAAAAAGGGACGATTTCTGTCATTATTTAGTATGGAAGAGGAATTTATTTTGTGCGATGAAATTTTCAGGAAAGAGGAGTATAACAGTGTAATATCCTTCTGATTAAATTATTAGCAAGTTTATCCTTGGTATTAAAAATTTAATGGATTGTCCTTGTGGTTAAAAAACCTTGAGTTTTGTCCTTGTGATCATTTTCCTATTGCCAAATTATGTATTTTATGCTTATCGTCATAATCTGCATTTTAATGCAGAATAAGAATCATGTTGTATAAATATATTATATATAAATAGAATGATAACTTAACATTGTATTATTACATATTTTGAAGTTTCTGAAAAACGTAAATGCAAAGTATTTTTTACATTTTTTTAGATAATTGATAAACAGTCTTTATATATCCTAACCATAGTCCTTTTTTCTTTCAAATACTTTAATATATTTCCCATTGGTTTAAGAAAAATTTATGTGATGGGAAAATTCGTGAAAACTTCCCTCAAATATTAGAATTTGTCATTATGGTTTATTTTTCGAGAACAAACACTTGTTGATAATAAAAAATATAATGTGAAATACACATATTTGTAGGTTTTGTTAAGATATGATAATGTGGTACTTAAGCGAATTTTTTCTTTATAAGCTAATTTAAGTTTTGAGTAGTATTAACGACACCTTGACTTGTACTGTATTAGTAAGTGCAAATCTCGGGGTCCTTAGCATCACAGTCATACATGACACCAAACATACAAGAATTTGCACTAATCAACCTTAATATTATTAAGCAAAATCAAGATGTCTTTAGCATCACGTTTTTTTTTGTACTAAAGTCTGGGATAACAAACATTTTTTTGGACATGGGCTACCCTCTCTATTGGGCCACCACTGAGTTTTAATAATATTATTTAATACAACTAAAGCTGTTCATTTTGGTGTTTTAATTTTATCTTCCAAATAGAATCAAAATTACATATGATGCACACAAGTTGCAACTACATCATAATGTTTTGTGCAGTTAAAATTATATGTGACATACGAAATTTCAACCACAGTGTATTAATGCAATTTCCTAAGTCGAATCGTAGACATCTTAAGTATAATTATTTTGAGAGATGCAGTTGAAAATATTGATTTGCATGTTTGTTTGATCAAGATGAATTATATATGTGTGTGTGTCTCAGTGTGTGTGTGAGAGTGTTTAAAAAAAAAAAAATTTTATTAAAAGCCGAATTCGAACATTTTGATTTTTTTTTTTTACATGATTGCAATGTTTATTTTTTGGAAGATATAAAATTTGAATACAGTCTGTTAAACTAGTGGTTTTAGACAAAGTCATGTCAATTCAATTGTCCCAATACAACATGCTATGAAGTACTAATATCGGGCAATGTTTGTCATACCATGATTTCTACTGAAAAATGATACGTAACTAAAAAATTAAAAAAAGTATAACATTATAATCCTGCATGAAATTACCCATTCATTCCATATTTATAACACGTTTGATTTTCTCAATTCAAAAATTGAAACTCTAATCGTTAGTCAAATTTTTAACCACAATTAATTAAAATCTTGTTTATATGAATGATAAGATGAATGAAACATGTTTTACCCAGTAGGGTTGGCTCACCGATTGACAGTTCACACTATGCATCAACGCTCACAAGTTTCGACCATCGAGATTAACATTTGTTGGAATAACAAAACATGTTAAAAAAAGCTTATTTTAGCTGAAATTTTATAGATACGTAGAATTACAGTTTTGACCAATGGTTATTGCCTGAAATTAACTCTTTATGAAAACCAACTTTTCAATTGAATACGTAATTGTGAATGGAAAAATACAGCCATTTTTGTTTCATTATAGTTGTCATACAAATTTCGTCTCTGTGGAACATAGGGTGACATCCTTAAAATGAAACTTATTATAAAACCGATCTTCCCTTAAATTTGATTGCAAAGCGGAGTTCATATTTTACTGTAGCAACGTTTCTGCGTGATTTTTCACGCTATCGCATAAAAAAAATCAAAATTGTAAATATTAACGGAAAATTTTTGAAAAAAAATGTTAAAATGTGTGCACTTATTATTATGAAAAAGTGTAAATATATCAGCAACTATTGCATAGTGTATTACTGAAACTGAAAAGGGAAAATACGTCACTGAAATGTCTGTACGTATTTTGAATAATTATTGACATATGAGTAGCTATTTCATAGCGTATTATGAAAAGAAAAATAAATTATTGAAATGTCAGCACTTATTGTAAACAAGTGTTGACATATTTGCAAAAATCCTCTAATGTACTGCAGACATGTCTCGGCATCGAAAAACTACAGATATGTTTGTAATTTTTTATATTGTTGCTGTTATTTCTGCATTTTTTACTGATTTTTTTTTTCATTTGTATGCAATTTTATCATTTTTTAAAATAATTTTTCTGTAATAATGTGATGTTCGAATAAGTGTATACATTGAATTTGAAAGTTTGAAGCAATCAGCAAAAGTTGCATAAAAGGATGCATTATTTCGAAATAGACGTCTACATTTTTTTTTTATAAAAAAAATTGCAGGATTTCGCTATAATGTGTTTTATTTTGAATCAATTTTTTTGTATTTATTTTACATGAATATGAAGATGATTATGTATTATATTAAGTTTTGAACTTTGATAATGTTTACGTTGATTTTTGATGTTTGGTCGATTTCCAAAAAACACGGATCTAAATTTACAAAGTTTTAAGACAGTAAACTTTTATATATTTTGAAACTTAAAAATACCTCAGCCAAACTGATCATTTGTTTCTCTTTATTCATAAATACAATTCTTTGTTTTCCGGTTGAAATTAAATTTCATTATTCGTTTTAATTTCGTGATTTACTTCGAAAATGAAATAGTCAAACTTTGGGTACATTTTATTGTAGTGTCGTCTTTTTACGACATCATCTATTATCTTGTTGCTATTTTTCTGTTATTCGGTTTGAATTAAGTTGAAAACCGAACAGTTTTTGTTAAAACTAAAAAAATCTCCTGTACCCAATTTCTTTTGCCCCCCTAATACCCAACCAATAAGGACTTCCTGAATTCCACCTTTTTGTAATTAAACCCTCGGACTTTATTGTAAAAAGGTGAAAATCAGAAATTCTTATTGATTGGGTATAGAGGGGATAGAGAATTTGGGTACATGTGATTTGCTCTCCTTAAGGTGTTGCTATTTTTTACTAGCAATTGTACGAGAGGACAATGCTAGAACGACCGAGAAAAAAGCGGTGAGAAAGATAGGATCTCAAAATGAACGAACCGCAATTTAGGAGGGATGATCCGCAATTCATGGGAGATAATAATCCTACCGTTCAAACCTTTTTCGTATAAAAAAACCGTCTCATTTCCGGTTGAAATAGCATATCCGATTCTACAATGCCCGAAGCATTTTTGTGTCGAAAGGTGCAAATTGGAAAAAAAAGAACAGAAATGCTACTTTGTCCGCTTTCCATTTTGTCAAAAACTACGGTAGAGACAAGAAAATAGGAGGCCCACCCCTTGAATTACACAAATACCCCCTGAATTCAATGCTTGTCACGCCTGAATTCCGGATTTACCCCTATTTCTTACTTTTTGACAAAAACTTTTTCGGGTATGGTAGCATTTCTCAAAAGAGAATAGTTCTCCTCTGAATTTCAGGCCAAAACGTACTGATCAAATTAGCACTATTCGCAGATTTTGACATTTTCTCTTTCGGGTACCGTAGCATTGCTCATTTTTTTCCTTTTTCTCCACTAAAATAACAAACAACTAGTTCAGTTTCTATCCCATTGAACTCATGAAAACATCTTCTTCCATTCCCAACAGTTCTGTAAATGGAAGAATACTACGCAGGAGGCCTATTTTCCATCGCCATGTTGGATTAGAGGATAATGTTACAGACCTTTGTAAGCCAACCAACTTCGAAATTGACGATGCGCGTAAGCTGTTTGATAAAATGCTTCACGCAAATCCAAGGCCTGCAAGCTTTAAGTTTAACATTTTTTTCATGAGAATCGTGCAAAGGAGAAATAGATCTCTTTATCTTCTAATCTTGTCATTCTATAATAATATGAGGCTGAATAATGTACCCCTAGACGCAGTTGGTTATGGGATCATTATCAACACTTGTGTTCTCATGAATCATATCAAAGTCGCTTTTGGCGTTTTTGGATCTATGGTCAAGTGTTACGGAAACGGTAATCCTGTTATCTTTAGTTCTCTGATCAGAGGTCTTTGTTTGAATAAGAAAGTTAACGAAGCAAAAATCTTGCATGAGAAGATGATTCTTTCTGGCTGTAAACCAGATGTCTACACTTACAGTGCTCTCATCAAAGGTTATTGTAGTATTGGAGAAATCACATCAGCTTTCGAATTGATAGATAAAATGGCAATAAATCATGTTTATCCTAATGAGCGTACATACAACATTGTTATAGATGGGCTATGCCAAAGGGGTGATATGGAGAAGGCATTGATGTTGTTACTAGACATGAACAAGTGTGATATTAAACCAAATGTTGTCACCTACAGTACTCTTATAAATGGTTATTGCAAGCATGGTGATACGGATAGAGCATCGAGGATACTAAAAGAAATGAATGCAAATAATGTTAAACCGGATGTCATTACCTACAATGCTCTTATAAATGGTTACTGCAAACATGGTGATATGGGCATGGCTTCGAGGTTATCAAAAGAAATGAATGCATACGGTATGAAACCAGATGTTTTTACCTACACTGCTCTAATGAATGGTTATTATCGGCGCAGTAAATGGAATCAAGGACATCAAGTATTAAAGGAAATGGTTGACAAAGGCATCTCACCAGATGAATTTACATATACTACAATCATAAACTCTTTAGTTAGGCATGGAGCGACAGCTGAAGCGCACAATTTTTTGAAAACAATGGTTAAAAGCGGTTTAAAACCAGATATAATCACTTATGGTACGTTACTGCATGGATATTCCCTTGAGGGACAACTTGAAAAGGTATGTGGCTTACTTGAATCCATGAAAACTGATAACGTTCAACCTGACCTATATTGTTATAATTCGGTGATTAATGGATATGTTAAGAACAATATGATGGATGATGCATTGGTTTTATTTAAAAGGATGCATATTGAAGGAGTGGAAGCTGACGTAGTCACGTGCAACACATTACTTGGTAGACTTCTGATACTCGAAAGGTTGAGTGATGCTCAGCACATTTTAGACCATATGACCACTAAAAATATAGCACCAGATGTGGTAACATATAACTCTTTGATATCTGTTTATGGAAGATTAGGTAAAGAGAAGAAAGCTTATGAAATTCTTGATGAAATGACGGATAAAGGAATATCACTTGATGTTGTTGGATTTAGTTCATTGATTGACATGCATTGCAAAAAGGGATCGACAAAAGAAGCTCGTCGATTATTGGATGTGATGACTACAAAAGGCATAAAACCTGATGTTGTAACATATACTACATTGATACATGGATACGGTTTGGTTGGTGAATTAGCGAAAGCCATTGAAATATATGATATGATGCTTTTAAATGGGCATAATCCCAATGCAATTAGTTATAATACGTTAATTAATTTATATTTCAAGAATGGAAGGGTTGATATGGCCAAAAAGATTTTCAACGAGATGACGCGTAAGGGTACCTTAAAAACGGTTGTTACTTACAACTGCATGTTAGATGGTTTGTATGATGCTAAAAGGGTTGAAGATGCTAAAGAAATTTATGAAGAGATGATTAATGCAGGGGTTAGTGTGAACAGTGGCACTTGCGTGGTAATGCTAGATGGCCTATGCAAGAATTTAAGGATTGATGAGGCACTAGAATTATTTAATTCGATTCATTTTCAGAAGTTCAAACTTGAAACTAGGATGTATAATATTTTAATGTTTGGACTGTACAAAGTTGGTAAAACAAAAGAAGCTAAGGATCTATTTGATGTCATACTTTCTCTGAAACTTATGCCAGATGTCACTACATATTCAGTAGTGGCCAGATGTCTTATCAAGGAAGGATTGTTGGATGAACTTGATGAGTTGATACTGAAAATGAAGAAATTTGATTGCTTCCCGGATTCACGAATGCTTAACAGTATGGTTATAGCCTTGCTTGAGAAAGGTGAATTGATGATGGCTATTGATTATTTAAAAAAGTTAAAGGAGCAAGGGTTTACTCCTGAGGATAATACGATTGAACTATGCATGCTTAAGATTTCAGCGAAGGAAGATTATCGTAAGTATGTGGATTTGCTTCCAAAGTTTACTCCTTATAATGCAGAGCCAACTAACGAAATTAGCACTGACTCGAAAGCTTTGAAACTTGATAGCACAAAAGATGAAGAAGATATGAGCTGATGCTGTATGGTTACAACTTATGGATTGTCTATGTGTGTGTGTTTATTTAGCCTGAAGTGTATCAAGGTTTAGAAGATGCAGTAAATGAAGGAGAAAATGATGCCGGTACTGTACGGTCAGTAGCTGTGGATGTTTGGAAACTTGGAATTGAATCTCTTTTGATTGTGAGAATGCATTTTGGAAACTTTTGAAGATATGAAGCATTGAAGTAGCACTGGATACCAAGATGTGCACATTACTCTTACTCCATGGTCTCCAAATTAATTTCCACAGAACTCAGTTATGGTTTTGCGTGTTGGGGCTGAGTATGCTATAATGATAGTGGATATGCTAAGTTATAAAATTGGTGAGTTTCCTTTGAACTGCCTTAGTTCGAGTATTAGTTCTGATAAGCTACATAAGGAAGATTGGTCTCTGCTTATAAATAAAACTGATAGCAAGCTCTCTAGATGGAAAGGAAGTTTTATTTCTAAAGCTGGCAGATTGATTTTGGTTAATTCGATAATTTCCTCCATTACTTTATGTTGGTTGCCATTCTATAAGTCACATGTGTCTTGGATGCAAGGTTTTCAAAATAAGATTCATATCGTAAATCGTAAAATTCAAATTTCAAATCGAAACGAGATGTAAATCGTGAATCGTAGATTCAAAAATTCCATATTTTAAATATTTGCACCCATTTTGCAATTTATTTTGATGTTTGAATTTCTGTCTAAACCTAAAACTTTTATTTTCTCTCTTGTTTCGATTTTATTTTGTTTGGAAATGATTAGAATTGAATCTCTAAATTTGATTTGCAAAGTTGATTGTTGAAGAAGATAGGATCCGTCTCAGCTCAGACACCGGCAGCATTTGACCTCCACGATTCTCAATGAAGAAAACAGGAGAAATGGGCACGTATTTATAGCTGCCAGCCACCCTGAAACCGACTTCCACGTCTGCCCTAGGGGTGTCAACACCCCTATAGGTGGGTCGACCCTGGTGTTGACACCCCTTAAGGGGGGCCGACCCCGGTGTTGACCCCCTAGAGCGGGAAAACTGCCGCGTTATTTTTTTTTTCAAATTTGAACGGATTTGGCTGGGGTATGACTCATATCTGACTCATATGTATATATATATATTTCTTCTACGCATATACAAACTTAAAATCCTCATGACTCCTTCATGCGGTGTCCGTTTTACGGAAATCAAATGTCTATCTTGACCAGAATTTCGAGACGGACGCAATGGCGCAGTCCGTTTCCGTTAATTCCTAATATTAAATTAATTACTATTTAATTTATCCTCTTTTAGTGTTGTTAAAAATTACGGGGTGTTACACACCCAGGAAAAACAAAACGTATTATGTTTGAGAAATTAGCATATTAAGATGATCATCTTAGGTAGATGAAAACAACAATATATTATCTGTGAAATGCATGCAATAAATACAAAAAAACATATATAAATTCACATTGTTTAAACATATACATATTTGAGAGAGAAGATTGAACTAGAATTTGAAAAGATTTGAAGGTTAGTATTGGCCATTTGATATTTACTGCGATTGCTAATAATTATGGACGACTCTCGAAATGTAGTGGAGTGAACTTAAAAATTAAAAGTAATTTGTTTCATGCCAACTTGCTAACCGTCGTGTTAATCGGTGTTAAATTTTGTGACACTCTATAGACTAGAATTGAAGTGGTTGCAAGTAGCTTCGTAACGGAGAAGACAGTTCATAAATCAGAGCTCGTAGGAGGAAATTGCAGGTGAAAAGGAAAGGATGGTTTCAGCGTTTCAGCTCAGACATTTGACCAAAAGGGTCAGACGTCTGATCGGGCTTGTTATGCAACCAAAGAGTTGCGACAAACATCTAAATTTTAGCTTAAATGTTTGTGCTGAAACAATATGGGTTGCCAGACGTCCGAGGAAGGTGGTCAAATGTCTGAGCTTACAAAGATGATTTTTCCGAGTCTCGTGACAGACGTCTGACCACATGGCCCAAAAGTCTGAGGCGGCTTCAGGATAATTTTGGGCAATGGACAAATCAAACTAATTTGTGAAGGATCAAGGGGCAATTTGGGAAATTATCAAAGATTAGTCTCTCCCTATGTATGTTATTCTCAAATTCAAAGGATGATTAAGGGATTGATTAGATTTATTCTAATTAGGTTTTGGCAATCCTAATTTTCTACAATTCTCATCTCTACAAAGTGAAATTATTTTGAGAATTTTGATCGTTATATTCAACCTCTTGTACTCTTCTATCGGTTTGTAATAAAGGTTTTGTCTCAAAGTGGACACACACTAACAAGATGTTAGTGGAACCATTATAAATCGTTGTGTGATTAATTTTTCATTACTGCCTTATTATATATGTGAGTTGGTGATTGTAGTTGGTTATCAAATTGGGTTGAGATTGTTTTGAGATACTGATTGGTTGTTTTTGCACATTTACCATGATCTCGTCTTTTGCTATATTTGGGGGTTTAATTTAAGCGCTCTTGAGTCAAAATTCTCCACAACAATTGGTATCAAAGCTTTGGTATTGGTGGATAGTTGTAGAAGTGCCAAAATCATATTTAAATAGTGCCTCAACTGTTGGTCTAGATGGTGTATGTTACTACCAGATTTCAGCAACATAAGCAAGCCAGGGCGAAGGGGCATTGTGCAGAAACCTATATCCGAAAGGTGGAAGCTGATGTCTGAAAGTAAGAGGCAATACCCAAAAGGCGGAAGCCAATATCCGAAAGCAAAGTGGAATAACCGAAAGCACTTGTTTCGGTGCCGAAACATAATGCCACCCAAGAAGAACCAAAGCCACTAGCTTAAGAATGAGCAAGGTGCTATCAGCTATCGGAAGGGCTTGTTGTCAACATCGATGAAAGGATGAAGTCAAGCACCTAAAGTACAATATAAAGACTAAACAAAGGTAGAAGCTCCAATGAGAGTGTTATCGCTACCAACATCAGCTTGGTAGCGATATCGAAAGCTTCATGAAGGTTATGAAGGAAATGTAGAGAGTCCACTTTCGAGGATAAGACGACACCAGGCATTATTTCCGAAATAAAGAGGCCAAGGTAAAGAAGGCTAGAAGGAGAAATGATGCCAGAATCAAGGGATAGGACATCAGGGAGCCGATAATAAAGGACACCGAAAGTAAATTGAAGCTCATAAGAAAAAAGGCTATCCACACTAACTTGATTAATGTCGATACCGAAAGAGACGAAGATTCTGAAGATATAAGAATCAAAAGCATAAGGGCAATGTCGTGAAGACTTACAACCGAAACCGAAAGCATATAGCCGACACTGGAGCTTCAAAAGCAGGATTGGACCCGATAACAATGCTCAGAAGAGGAGGAAAGGCGGCTAAAACCACGTTGCCAGAGCCAAAAGGCACAAAAGCGGTCGACACCCTATTACCGCAGCTGAAAGGGGCTTCTACTAAGTTAATGACTAGGGGGCCAAATTGTCTATAAATAAGACCCTAGAGGTCACATTTTGGGGCCGAATTCTCATTCTATAACCTTGTACTCTTTTCTTTGAGAGAAAACCCTAATTTCTCAATCAAATTGGGGATTTTTTTCAATTCTTGTAATATACTCAAAATAAATAAAAAGGAGATGTCCGAGACATAAATATTTCTTGATTCGATAATCGTATTGTGTTTGTCTTGATCAAACAGGGAGTTAACGTTAACCTTCCTCATGATAGGGCTAATCGCAACCGTTTCGAAAGAGGAAAGACTTTGGGTGAAACTGTAACGACCCAGAAAATCTGAACCAATTTAAAATTTTTAAATTGGCTAAAATAATGGATTTTAAATATTTAAAATAAATATTTTAAACAATGGCGATGAAAACTGAGTTTGAATCGACAATTGAAAACGAATATAATTAATTATAATTATATATAGAATTGAAAATGGCGCGGTAGTTCGATAATTCGATTTCAAACTTCAATTGAATATACCGGGTGCAAAACAATCCGGATTTTAGTGAAACCAAAAGTATTTAAATTTGTTAGTGAATATCTTTCTAACAAATCCGACCAATCGAAATTTGATAGCGGGAATCAAGAGATATGTCCAGTTGAAAATTCTGAATAGTCGCTATGGAATTCAGGCCCTTAAAAATGGACATTTAGCAGATGACCTCGGATTTCGACGAAACCACTTTTGTTGGGTCCGCAGTGTCAAGTTATTGCTAGGTTTCAAATTTCATAATTTTTCGAATCAATATGTGAGCGTGGCAAAAGAAAACGCGTTTGACCAGTTTCCGTTGATTTTAATCGAATGGAAATTGGCCATTTTTCAAACGGCCTCAGAATTCGACGAAACTAGTTTTGTTAGCACCGTATCGTCAATACGAAGCTAAAAAAATATTTTTCTGGAATTTTTCTAGTTAGTATGTGACCCCGGTAATTTGAAATATGCGTTTAAAATTCAATATAGTGATTTAAAAGAAAATTCAAAAGGAAACTGATTGTAACGATCAAATCAGCTTGCGATACATATCCCATTGTGTTCGGAATGGGGGTAAAACGCTATGGGCGACAGGCGGTGGGCCTCGTTTCGAGGTCGTATGTAAAAGTCAACCCTTTTTACCAAAATTAAATAATAAATTAATAAAAAAAAAATATATTTTAATTTCTTCCCCCCCCCTTTATCTTCACTGGCCCCCCCCCGATTCAGTTAAACAAAAAAAAAATAAAAAAATAAAAAAAGGAAAAAGAAAACCTAAATCGAATCGCGCCGCCTCCCTCGATCGAAGACCGCCACCATCGTTCGAGACCCGAAGCCACCGCCTCCCTCGATCGAAGACCGCCACCACCGTTCGAGACCCGAAGCCACCGCCTCCCTCGATCGCATACCGCCACCACCATTCGAACCCCGAGCCGCCCAGCTCGAGAAGCACCTCCGACATCGGTGAAAACCCCCCCCGGTAAGCATTTCTTTTTATTTTTTATTTTTTTATCTTATTTTATAAAACCGAATTTAAAACTGAAAATGTTTAAAAAATAAAAAGTATAAAAACTGATTTTGATTTTTAAAAGGTTTAAAAACAGTTTTTTTAAAAAGGTTTAAAAACAGTTTTTTTTAGGTTTAAAAACAGTTTTTTTTTAAAAAGTTTAAAAACAGTTTTTAAAAGGATTAAAAACTAAAATGTTTTTTTTTTAAGTATAAAACTAGATTTTTTAAAAGTATAAAACTGGACTTTAAAAAAAAGTATAAAAACTGAAATTTTTAAAAAGTATAAAAACTGAAATTTTTAAAAAGTATAAAAACTGATTTTGTTTTAAAGTAAAAATCAGATTTTTATATATTGAAAGCCGTAGTAAAAATCAGATTTTTATATATTGAAAGCCGAAGTAAAAATCAGATTTTTATATATTGAAAGCCGAAGTAAAAATCAGATTTTTATATATTGAAAGTCGAAGTAAAAATCATATTTTTATATATTGAATAGCATCGTAAAAATTCGATTTTTACATATGTAGAGAATACGGGCGAAAGCGACGAAAAGGCGAAGATTTCTATAAAGGAAGAGTCGTGCAGTTGGATAGCTATTGGTGAGATTTCTGATTTAAAAATATTATATATATGTGTTGAAGTAAAAGTGAATTGCTATATATAAATATTTTTATATATATATATATATATACGCCCCTCGTCCACAAACCATGGACGATATTTATTGGTTGAAATCGTTGTGAAAATTGATTGATAGTGAATGGTTGTTTGGGATTGTTTGTGATTGATATTGGTTGATTGTGGTTGAAAAATACCCGTTTGTGGTTGAGAAATATTTGGTTGAAACCACATAGGATTAGTTTGTGGAAATGAAATAAATATATACATGCCGCTTGCGTGCGAACTAGATGCATGATCCCCATTGTCAAAAACCGCGAGGTTTTAAGGTAGAGCGAGGAGCCGTACTAGGGACGGTCCCGGTTTAACTACCCTGCCATTATGCTGCCGAAATTTTGAATAATATTTGTGTGTTTGAATTATTTTCATATGCTTAAACTATATTTATTCATTGTATAGAAAACATTCATGTGTTGAATTGATATTCATTCGTTGTTTAGAAATTCATGTGTTGAATGGTATTCATATTTTAAAATAAATTGTTCGATAATAAAAATCACATTTTTATCTATATATAGAAACCATAGAAAACATTCATGTGTTGAATTGATATTCATTCGTTGTTTAGAAATTCATGTGTTGAATGGTATTCATATTTTGAAATAAATTGTTCGATAATAAAAATCACATTTTTATCTATATATAGAAACCATGGAAAACATTCATGTGTTGAATTGATATTCATTCGTTGTTTAGAAATTCATGTGTTGAATGGTATTCATATTTTGAAATAAATGGTTCGATAATAAAAATCACATTTTTATCTATATATAAAAAAAAAACTATAGAAAACATTCATGTGTTGAATTGATATTCATTCGTTGTTTAGAAATTCATGTGTTGAATGGTATTCATATTTTGAAATAAATTGTTTTATGATAAAAATCCCATTTTTATCACCAACTTGAACTATATAGAAAAATAGTGTTTTGAAATGAATTGTTTTACAATAAAAATCACATTTTTATTGTATGCATAAATCGTTGAAATGTGAAGAGTTAAAAATAGCCACTTGTTCGAAATAAACACATATGAGATGAAATATTCATTAATTAGCTAATGAAATGATTTGCACCTATTTATGTAACATTAGAACGAATGGAGTTTTTAAACCAAATAGAAAACAAATATGAAGTCGAATAGAAATTGATAAATGATAAGAACTGTATATATATGTACATGCAATATTCATTGAACAGGTTATAGCAAAGGGGCTAGAGAAGAGGAATAAAATTTGTGCTCGACAAATAGGTACACATTTACTGATTTGTTTGGGTGATGATTTTGAGCCTGTTGGCTAGCCGCTTGGCTTTTTCTTTTTCTTTTTCTTTTTGAGATTAGAAGGACCGAGACGCTATTTGCGATTTCCCGACGCTCCCGGTGCAGGGGAGGTTATGGCGAAATTTTTCCAAAATTTAAGGTGTTAGAAAATTTTTTGAAGTGAAAACGATATTGAAATTGTTGAATGAACTATATTTATATAAATATATAAATATAAATAAAATTAAAACGAAACGAAGCCGTGCAGTTCGTATTTTGAAACCGTGATTTCAAACGACTAGTACGGGAAATCCGACCATTGGATTTTCCCGAAACCTCAACCGTCGGGTTCGCCTTGGAAATATCTTTCCAACGGCACCAACCTTGTAAAAATCCAACGGTTGGATTGTCTGGAATGTTTAATTCAAATCTGAAGAAAAACAGCGCCAGAAGCGATTATATTTATATATATATTAATATAATTATATATTTAATCGAATAACGATGCTGCAGTTCGTATTTTGAAATCGAAACTTCAAACGATTGTACCGGGAGATCCGACCGTCGGATTTTCCCGAAACTGGAACCGTTGGATTCGTTTTGAAAAGACCTTTCTAATGATGTAAATTTTGTGAAGATCCAACGGTTAGATTTTCAGATATGTGTAAATCAAATCTGAAGAAAAACAGCGCCACGGCCACGTTATGGCCCGAAGCGTCGTTTTGAATAAAATGGCTATTTTAAAATAAATAAAAATAGCGATAAATAGTTATAAAATATCATAAGCGATATGGAATGGAAATAAACTGAATTTGCTTGATTTATGTGATGTTTGATGGTTGAATGTGTTTGGTGTGAAAATTACATTAAAGGACAAAATTGGTGTTGTCGAATAATTTAATCATTGAAATAAATTGAATTGAAATTCTAAATATACGTGAATTATTTGAGAAGGCCGAGTTAATTCTCATTTCAAATAATTGACCGACGATTGAAAGTCGAAGATAAAGACAGTGGTCGAAGACCGGAGATCTTCACCTCGTTTGGATGGTAACCGAGGTCCTGATTGGGAGGCATCCCGAAATATGGATAATGAGTGGTGATCGTTCAGACGTGAGTGGTGATCGAAGGGTTTGCGAGGTATTTAGTGCCTCCGGTTTCGTTCAGACCCAGAACGGACTTGTAAATGGACTGTGTGTCCGACATGGGAATTTGTTCTGTGTGATTGATAGCCATCAGTTGCACGGTGTGAATTGCCTGTGTGGCATGCTAAGATGCAGTGATCAGGACTTCTGTTGAAAAGCAAAGTCTTGTGGAGATGATCAAAGCACCGCCTGTGTGGCGTAGCTTTGTGTATAACGTAAATTCGCGAGCCTCACACCCCGGTATGAACCTAAAACGGGAGGAAGGACCTCAGGGAGGACATGCGTTTCTTTCTAGCTAGGGTGGTGTCAGTGACCTACCAGCCCTGACATTTATATACTTTTCACCTATGTGGTTGTTGCTGTTGCGAGGCGCCTCGGTTTGATCGGACGATCCGGGTCCGATGGAGTCATTCGTTGGCTCGTTGACGCCCCAAAGGGCGGGGAAACGTATTGTTCAGGCATTTTAATCCACATCGGTGGACCGGCCCTGACGATCCAAAGGCTTGACTGAGTACTTGCCTGGGACACGGGCTAGAGCGTCTCGAATTCGGTAAGGACTATCTTTTGCCTTGGTTCATGACGGAAATCCAATTTCCAAATACGACATCGTGCGGTTTTGATTGTATACCTACATATGGCGACATAGTGGTATGGGGCATTAATTCCGTCTATGATTGATAGTTATGATTTGAAATTGCTTTCAAAACATATAAACACTAGCAATAATATCAATTGCCTTTGTTTTATTCGTATCAAGCATATTTTGGCCGTTATAAGGTAAAAACTCTATCCTCCGGTTTGCGTTGCATTGTGTGATGGGAACTGAGTCTTATAACGGCTTCATTTTTTTTATAAAAAGCATAGCGATGTTTAAAAGAAAGATTTGTTTTAAAGCACTGGCAATCCAATGGAGTAAACCCGTTCCACGAAAGTGGCGTGGTCCTGTGATTAGCCAATTATATATATGTGTTGAGTGGATTTCTCATACCAGTCCCATGACTGACTCGTAGTTTGTTTCACTCTCAAACTCGGGTGCCCCTTTTTCCACACGGCAGCCTTGTATTCAGGTTTAGCTGGTTCTTCTTTCTGGATAGCTGGAGCTGAAGATGGATTCTATCATTTATTTCTTTTTATGCTGTTCAGCTCCTATTGTACATATTTTGTTTATTTCCGCTGTAGACATTTATGTATAGCTGAACTGTATTTGTACTAAGTAAGATCCTGTATACTGTGTAACTCTGATGATTACTTTTATCCAGTATATTCTGTTGTTCATATCTAGTGTATTTATTTAATTCTGTTCTGCTATTATATGTTTCTGTGTTATATTCCAAAAGATAACCTTGTTTCCGTGAGAACGGGAAATCGGGTCGTCACAACGTGGTATCAGAGCTTTGGTTAAGCTTAGTTCTGGAATATAACATTTGAACGAACTCGTCAGAAATAGAACCAGTAGTGTTCTAGGACGGGCAACTCAATACAGATAGGATTAGCAATATCCTAGTATGAGTAGCAGAATCAGAACAACTCGTTAGAGATGGGGTCAGAAGTGCCTCAGAACGAGTCGAGAGTAATATGTTTTTAAACAACGTATTTGTGATTATATTTATATATAGTCTGGTTTTAGAAATATAATTTTTGAATATATAAAAGATATATATTTGAAAAGCTAAAAAGGTTAAGAACAATTGGATTGGTTGTTGTGTTGTGTGATTGTAGATTTATCAAACCACTTTCGACTTTGTTCCTTTTCGGGGACGAAAAGTTTTAAGTGGGGGAGATTGTAACGACCCAGAAAATCTGAACCAATTTAAAATTTTTAAATTGGCTAAAATAATGGATTTTAAATACTTAAAATAAATATTTTAAACAATGGCGATGAAAACTGAGTTTGAATCGACAATTGAAAACGAATATAATTAATTATAATTATATATAGAATTGAAAATGGCGCGGTAGTTCGATAATTCGATTTCAAACTTCAATTGAATATACCGGGTGCAAAACAATCCGGATTTTAGTGAAACCAAAAGTATTTAAATCTGTTAGTGAATATCTTTCTAACAAATCCGACCAATCGAAATTTGATAGCGGGAATCAAGAGATATGTCCAGTTGAAAATTCTGAATAGTCGCTATGGAATTCAGGCCCTTAAAAATGGACATTTAGCAGATGACCTCGGATTTCGACGAAACCACTTTTGTTGGGTCCGCAGTGTCAAGTTATTGCTAGGTTTCAAATTTCATAATTTTTCGAATCATTATGTGAGCGTGGCAAAAGAAAACGCGTTTGACCAGTTTCCGTTGATTTTAATCGAATGGAAATTGGCCATTTTTCAAACGGCCTCAGAATTCGACGAAACTAGTTTTGTTAGCACCGTATCGTCAATACGAAGCTAAAAAAATATTTTTCTGGAATTTTTCTAGTTAGTATGTGACCCCGGTAATTTGAAATATGCGTTTAAAATTCAATATAGTGATTTAAAAGAAAATTCAAAAGGAAACTGATTGTAACGATCAAATCAGCTTGCGATACATATCCCATTGTGTTCGGAATGGGGGTAAAACGCTATGGGCGACAGGCGGTGGGCCTCGTTTCGAGGTCGTATGTAAAAGTCAACCCTATTTACCAAAATTAAATAATAAATTAATAAAAAAAATATATATTTTAATTTCTTCCCCCCCCTTTATCTTCACTGGCCCCCCCCGATTCAGTTAAACAAAAAAAAAATAAAAAAAAAAGGAAAAAGAAAACCTAAATCGAATCGCGCCGCCTCCCTCGATCGAAGACCGCCACCATCGTTCGAGACCCGAAGCCACCGCCTCCCTCGATCGAAGACCGCCACCACCGTTCGAGACCCGAAGCCACCGCCTCCCTCGATCGCAGACCGCCACCACCATTCGAACCCCGAGCCGCCCAGCTCGAGAAGCACCTCCGACATCGGTGAAACCCCCCCCCCGGTAAGCATTTCTTTTTATTTTTTATTTTTTTATCTTATTTTATAAAACCGAATTTAAAACTGAAAATGCTTAAAAAATAAAAAGTATAAAAACTGATTTTGATTTTTAAAAGGTTTAAAAACAGTTTTTTTTAAGGTTTAAAAACAGTTTTTTTTTAGGTTTAAAAACAGTTTTTTTTTAAAAAAGTTTAAAAACAGTTTTTAAAAGGATTAAAAACTGAATTGTTTTTTTTTTAAGTATAAAACTAGATTTTTTAAAAGTATAAAACTGGACTTTAAAAAAAAGTATAAAAACTGAAATTTTTAAAAAGTATAAAAACTGATTTTGTTTTAAAGTAAAAATCAGATTTTTATATATTGAAAGCCGTAGTAAAAATCAGATTTTTATATATTGAAAGCCGAAGTAAAAATCAGATTTTTATATATTGAAAGCCGAAGTAAAAATCAGATTTTTATATATTGAAAGTCGAAGTAAAAATCATATTTTTATATATTGAATAGCATCGTAAAAATTCGATTTTTACATATGTAGAGAATACGGGCGAAAGCGACGAAAAGGCGAAGATTTCTATAAAGGAAGAGTCGTGCAGTTGGATAGCTATTGGTGAGATTTCTGATTTAAAAATATTATATATATGTGTTGAAGTAAAAGTGAATTGCTATATATAAATATTTTTATATATATATATATATATATATATATACGCCCCTCGTCCACAAACCATGGACGATATTTATTGGTTGAAATCGTTGTGAAAATTGATTGATAGTGAATGGTTGTTTGGGATTGTTTGTGATTGATATTGGTTGATTGTGGTTGAAAAATACCCGTTTGTGGTTGAGAAATATTTGGTTGAAACCACATAGGATTAGTTTGTGGAAATGAAATAAATATATACATGCCGCCTGCGTGCGAACTAGATGCATGATCCCCATTGTCAAAAACCGCGAGGTTTTAAGGTAGAGCGAGGAGCCGTACTAGGGACGGTCCCGGTTTAACTACCCTGCCGTTATGCTGCCGAAATTTTGAATAATATTTGTGTGTTTGAATTATTTTCATATGCTTAAACTATATTTATTCATTGTATAGAAAACATTCATGTGTTGAATTGATATTCATTCGTTGTTTAGAAATTCATGTGTTGAATGGTATTCATATTTTGAAATAAATTGTTCGATAATAAAAATCACATTTTTATCTATATATAGAAACCATAGAAAACATTCATGTGTTGAATTGATATTCATTCGTTGTTTAGAAATTCATGTGTTGAATGGTATTCATATTTTGAAATAAATTGTTCGATAATAAAAATCACATTTTTATCTATATATAGAAACCATGGAAAACATTCATGTGTTGAATTGATATTCATTCGTTGTTTAGAAATTCATGTGTTGAATGGTATTCATATTTTGAAATAAATGGTTCGATAATAAAATTCACATTTTTATCTATATATAAAAAAAAACTATAGAAAACATTCATGTGTTGAATTGATATTCATTCGTTGTTTAGAAATTCATGTGTTGAATGGTATTCATATTTTGAAATAAATTGTTTTATGATAAAAATCCCATTTTTATCACCAACTTGAACTATATAGAAAAATAGTGTTTTGAAATGAATTGTTTTACAATAAAAATCACATTTTTATTGTATGCATAAATCGTTGAAATGTGAAGAGTTAAAAATAGCCACTTGTTCGAAATAAACACATATGAGATGAAATATTCATTAATTAGCTAATGAAATGATTTGCACCTATTTATGTAACATTAGAACGAATGGAGTTTTTAAACCAAATAGAAAACAATTATGAAGTCGAATAGAAATTGATAAATGATAAGAACTGTATATATATGTACATGCAATATTCATTGAACAGGTTATAGCAAAGGGGCTAGAGAAGAGGAATAAAATTTGTGCCCGACAAATAGGTACACATTTACTGATTTGTTTGGGTGATGATTTTGAGCCTGTTGGCTAGCCGCTTGGCTTTTTCTTTTTCTTTTTGAGATTAGAAGGACCGGGACGCTATTTGCGATTTCCCGACGCTCCCGGTGCAGGGGAGGTTATGGCGAAATTTTTCCAAAATTTAAGGTGTTAGAAATTTTTTTGAAGTGAAAACGATATTGAAATTGTTGAATGAACTATATTTATATAAATATATAAATATAAATAAAATTAAAACGAAACGAAGCCGTGCAGTTCGTATTTTGAAACCGTGATTTCAAACGACTAGTACGGGAAATCCGACCATTGGATTTTCCCGAAACCTCAACCGTCGGGTTCGCCTTGGAAATATCTTTCCAACGGCACCAACCTTGTAAAAATCCAACGGTTGGATTGTCTGGAATGTTTAATTCAAATCTGAAGAAAAACAGCGCCAGAAGCGATTATATTTATATATATATTAATATAATTATATATTTAATCGAATAACGACGCTGCAGTTCGTATTTTGAAATCGAAACTTCAAACGATTGTACCGGGAGATCCGACCGTCGGATTTTCCCGAAACTGGAACCGTTGGATTCGTTTTGAAAAGACCTTTCTAATGATGTAAATTTTGTGAAGATCCAACGGTTAGATTTTCAGATATGTGTAAATCAAATCTGAAGAAAAACAGCGCCACGGCCACGTTATGGCCCGAAGCGTCGTTTTGAATAAAATGGCTATTTTAAAATAAATAAAAATAGCGATAAATAGTTATAAAATATCATAAGCGATATGGAATGGAAATAAACTGAATTTGCTTGATTTATGTGATGTTTGATGGTTGAATGTGTTTGGTGTGAAAATTACATTAAAGGACAAAATTGGTGTTGTCGAATAATTTAACCATTGAAATAAATTGAATTGAAATTCTAAATATACGTGAATTATTTGAGAAGGCCGAGTTAATTCTCATTTCAAATAATTGACCGACGATTGAAAGTCGAAGATAAAGACGGTGGTCGAAGACCGGAGATCTTCACCTCGTTTGGATGGTAACCGAGGTCCTGATTGGGAGGCATCCCGAAATATGGATAATGAGTGGTGATCGTTCAGACGTGAGTGGTGATCGAAGGGTTTGCGAGGTATTTAGTGCCTCCGGTTTCGTTCAGACCCAGAACGGACTTGTAAATGGACTGTGTGTCCGACATGGGAATTTGTTTTGTGTGATTGATAGCCATCAGTTGCACGGTGTGAATTGCCTGTGTGGCATGCTAAGATGCAGTGATCAGGACTTCTGTTGAAAAGCAAAGTCTTGTGGAGATGATCAAAGCACCGCCTGTGTGGCGTAGCTTTGTGTATAACGTAAATTCGCGAGCCTCACACCCCGGTATGAACCTAAAACGGGAGGAAGGACCTCAGGGAGGACATGCGTTTCTTTCTAGCTAGGGTGGTGTCAGTGACCTACCAGCCCTGACATTTATATACTTTTCACCTATGTGGTTGTTGCTGTTGCGAGGCGCCTCGGTTTGATCGGACGATCCGGGTCCGATGGAGTCATTCGTTGGATCGTTGACGCCCCAAAGGGCGGGGAAACGTATTGTTCAGGCATTTTAATCCACATCGGTGGACCGGCCCTGACGATCCAAAGGCTTGACTGAGTACTTGCCTGGGACACGGGCTAGAGCGTCTCGAATTCGGTAAGGACTATCTTTTGCCTTGGTTCATGACGGAAATCCAATTTCCAAATACGACATCGTGCGGTTTTGATTGTATACCTACATATGGCGACATAGTGGTATGGGGCATTAATGCCGTCTATGATTGATAGTTATGATTTGAAATTGCTTTCAAAACATATAAACACTAGCAATAATATCAATTGCCTTTGTTTTATTCGTATCAAGCATATTTTGGCCGTTATAAGGTAAAAACTCTATCCTCCGGTTTGCGTTGCATTGTGTGATGGGAACTGAGTCTTATAACGGCTTCATTATTTTTATAAAAAGCATAGCGATGTTTAAAAGAAAGATTTGTTTTAAAGCACTGGCAATCCAATGGAGTAAACCCGTTCCACGAAAGTGGCGTGGTCCTGTGATTAGCCAATTATATATATGTGTTGAGTGGATTTCTCATACCAGTCCCATGACTGACTCGTAGTTTGTTTCACTCTCAAACTCGGGTGCCCCTTTTTCCACACGGGCAGCCTTGTATTCAGGTTTAGCTGGTTCTTCTTTCTGGATAGCTGGAGCTGAAGATGGATTCTATCATTTATTTCTTTTTATGCTGTTCAGCTCCTATTGTACATATTTTGTTTATTTCCGCTGTAGACATTTATGTATAGCTGAACTGTATTTGTACTAAGTAAGATCCTGTATACTGTGTAACTCTGATGATTACTTTTATCCAGTATATTCTGTTGTTCATATCTAGTGTATTTATTTAATTCTGTTCTGCTATTATATGTTTCTGTGTTATATTCCAAAAGATAACCTTGTTTCCGTGAGAACGGGAAATCGGGTCGTCACAGAAACCAAGGAATCTCTTCTTTCAATCTTTTATATGTGACTTAACTCTTTCATAATAAGTCTAATGAAACACAACGTACGAGCGAAATCTGTTGTAAGCTTGCGACTTGATAAATAACACAACCAAAGCCTTTTCTAGACTAGTTCGATGTGGAAGTATCACCGAAGTCGTTAAGTGTTATAAAATGTTGACAACCTTATCGTTGTGAAGCATTAGCCTGTTTCCTCTCAACACAGTGTATATTATTCTATCCTGAATCTAAGGATGACTATTGCGGTAAGGTACTCAACCTTTGGTAACCCATAACGCCCTTATCCCAAGGTCACTGTTGGTCTAGAAGTCTCGTAAGCGTGATACTCACCTCTTTAAAGGAAGAGTAACTAATATCGGACTTGTGGTCTTGATGCCTAGGAAACTGCGGAGTAAGTTAAGCTTGTTGAGACCAAATTGCATTTCAACATCCTTTAGATTAATTATCCGTTAAATCTCAATGCATATGTGTTATAAAGCATAAATCGGATGTTAATGAATTTTATCGTTAACATTTTGGCACTAGAAGGAGGTCTTGAACCTCCGATCATATTATTTTATTATGGATTAATTTGGTGAACCTATTGCTTCATGGAAGGAAAAGATGTAGTCAAAAACATTAGAAGTGCTAAATAAGGAACCAACTCCTAATACTACTCTTGTGGAGAACGTGAATCCAACACTCAATCTTAACAACAACGAAGTAGGAACAACTTCTAATCCAGTGCAACCACCAAATCCAAATGCCATGGAGGAAAACGCCGTCAAACTAATGGCTCTAGAGAAACGAGTCCAGGAAATGCAAACTCAATTGGATGCTGCTCAAGCGCAAAGATCCTCAAGGGTCACTAAGCCATGCCAAAGGGAAGAAGATGAATCTCCGAAATGAAAGGCTTCTATCCAGTATTCCAAAGGAAAGGAGAGAGTCAAAGCAACTTCCTCTAAGAAGAAAAGGTCCTATTTGATAGGAATCAATCATCAAGGGAATCAATGCAGCCAGGAACATTCTGGGAGCTCTACTTCTAAAGGCTATGATATTAAGATTATGGATTACGATAATAAGAAGCTTATATCAAGGACATAATAGGGAAAACTGTCAATGATTTGTTATGAAGCAAGGGAAAGAGAACCCAGGATGAAAGGGTTAATGAAAATGAAAGGGTGGCCCCTTTCACTGACGAGATCATGAATACTATGATACCATCTCGAGTAATGGTTACAACCATAAAGTATCTCGCAACCACCGACCTTGATGACCACCTAATTGCTTTTGATAGCCCAATGGATATATAATGCTTTAAGGGTTGTCTGATGTCGTCTTTTCCCAGTAACCGTCCAGGGAGGAGGAGCCAAGTGGTACCGTCAGTATAGGGAGAATACCATCCACTCGTGGAAACATTTTGCTTATGAATTTTCTGCACACAGTTCTGCATCTGTAAAGATCCGACGATGGATTACACGGTTATCGCTAACATCAAGCAAAGACAAGGGGAGTCTTTGGGAGATTACTTGAAGAGATTATATGTAGAAGCTTTAAAGGCTAAGGATATGAATGATCGCGGCAAACTTATCGCTATCCACTTGGGGTTTATCGATAACACCCCTTTCAGGAAGGAACAATATTTTCATGGGTGTAAAAACCTACAAGACTTTCACTTCCTAGATGAAAAATTCATCTGTATGGACGAATATACTACAAAAGGAAGAAGTTTGGGCCTCGAGGGGAAGGAGGAAAGCGGGCTTTGGTCGAAAGCCTCAAGGCGGAAGGTTTGGTCCAGATGAAAATCAGAAAATGCCAAGATGGGAGGACTCCAATTCCAACTTGGTAGCCCTAAGATAACTCATCTCCTTTGTGTACGTTGTGGCCAAGAAAAGGGTCAATAACTTCCCTGTCTCGTTCAAAACCAATAATTGCCATGAACCCTATGGTAGACGAAAGTACTTTGAATATCACAAGACGAATGGACACAAGATTGACAATGCAAGGTATTGGAAGGATCATTCAAAAGCTTATTAGCGAAGGGCATCCGAAAGTTTGTTCTGAACAAGCAACCATCAGCCTACCATGCTAGTGGGCACCAAAAGGTTTCAGCCAATGCATTGGAAGCTCCAACTGAAGAGGGTCACCTAGATCTTGGCCCTCCAATAAACCAAATTAATGTGATCCATAGTAGGCCACATCCATCTTGAAATTGCCCAGCAGCTCAAAACCAATATCTTTTGGAGGCCTGTAAGGGAATATTCTCCATTCAAGAAGAGCCATCATTGAAGAATGCTCGCTACAACATCAAGATGCACAATCTGGTGATTTCTCCAAATGAGATGAAGAAGGGGGTTCGTCACCCATACAATGATCCTCTCATGATAACAGCTCAGATTGGGCTTTCTATAGTTACCAAAATTCTTATTGATACCGGGAGTGTGGTTAATGTGATATTTAAACATGCTTTTGACCAAATGGGAATCTCCGAAGAAAAGCTGAAACCAAGCAACAAGCTTACCTTTGGATTCAACAACAAAGGATCAACTCCAGTGGGGCAGATCAAGCTTCCGGTTCAAGTGGGATTTTCTCCTCTCCACAGGACCTTCAAGACTCTCTTTGTTGTCATCGACCAACCTTCCTACTATAATGCTTTCTTTAGTCGACCCACTCTAGAGGAAATGGATGCTTTTGTCTCATCTAAATATCTTATGGTGAAGTTCTTAACAAAGCAAGGATGGGGTACCATTAGAGGGGAACAGTTCAGTTCCCATGATTTGTATTTTGCTATTTTGATTCTTTTACTATTTTTCAGCCTTTGGATGATGGATTATTACATTCATCATTCGAAGCTAAAATAAAAATCAATAAAACTAACAAACATGTGAATGGTAGATACACCTCTTTGAGAAGAAAGAGAAAGAGGTTTAATGAAATAAATTGGCAAAGGAGGAAGAAATTGTAATAGAATTGGACTCTCGAGGGGATACCGAAAGGATCAAACCGATAGAAGACTTGGAAGAAATAAGCGTTGATCCGGATGATAAAGCCAAAACCGTCAAAGTAGGGAAGAAGTTGGAAGAACCCTTGAGAAGTGATTTGGTTCAGTTCCTACATCTCAATAAGGATGTATTCGCTTGGACTCATTCGGACATGGTAGGAATTAACCCCTCTATCACGAGCCATGCTCTAAATATGAACCCCTCCATGATCCCTATTTGACAAAATAAAAGGCAGTATAACTAAGACCGATCAGAAGCCTTGAAAGAGGAAGTAAAGAAATTATTAACAAATGGATTTATCTGGAAAGTCTTTTATCTCAAGTTGTTAGCCAACCCGGTATTGGTGAAAGAGTCCAATGGGAAGTGGAAAACTTGTGTTGATTACACGGACCTAAACAAAGCTTTCCCTGTTATCCTCTTCCTCGAATAGATCAGTTGGTTGATGCGACTAGCAGACATAGGTTACCATCCCTCATGGATGCCTATTCAGGATACAACTAAATTCCCATGCATAAACCCGACGAAGAGCATACGTGCTTCATTACTGACTGGGGAACGTTTTATTATAAAGTGATTCCCTTTGGATTAAAAAACGCTGGGGCAATGTATCAAAGGTAGGTTAACAGAATTTTTCAGGATTAAATAGGGTGAAACATGGAGGTATATGTAGATGATATGCTAGTGAAATCTGCCAAAGTAGAAAGCCATCTGGAAGACTTGGAGGATATGTTCAATATCTTAAGAGATTATCAAATGAAGTTAAACCCTCAAAAGTGTTCTTTTGGAGTTCAGTCTGGAAAATTCCTAGGGTGTGTGGTCAGCGAACATGGTATTGAGGCTTGTCCTGATCAAATCCAAGCCATAAAGGATATGAAGGAACCCAAAACAAACAAAGAGGTCATGAGCTTAAATGGAAAGGTAGCCGCCCTAAGTTGGTTCATTTCCAAAGTCGTTGACAAATGTGTCCATTTCTTTGATTTCATAAAGAAAAAGAACTTTGAATGGAATGAAGAATGTAGAAAGGCTTTTCAAGAATTAAAGGATTATATGGGGAAGTCCCCGATTTTATCTAGTCTTGAGAAAGGGGAAGATCTTTACCTTTATATGGATGTCTCAGAATATGCATTGAGCTCGATCCTCATAAGGGAGAATGATGGAACTTAATACCCAGTTTATTATGTTAGCAAAAGGTTAAAAGATGCAGAGGCCCGATATCCCGTAGTCGAAAAGTTATCTTATTGCCTAATACTTACAACATGAAAATTCAGGGGTTACTTCCAGGCACTTCCCATCAGGGTTTTAACCAACTTTCCACTTAAGCAAGTTTTCAGTAAGCAAGAAACCTCAGGAAGGTTAGTAAAATGGGGAATTGAGCTTAGCTAATATGAAATCAATTTCCAACCTTGGGCAGCAATCAATGGGAAGGCTCTCACAGATTTTGTAAATGAATGCACAAGTTTCATTATAGAACAATCAACAAAGGAAAACGATCTAAAGGAAAAGTGGCAGTTGTTCATAGATGGAGCTTCAAACGAACAAGGAGCAGGGGCAGGATACATAATAATTACCCCTGATGGGCATCGCTTGCATTATGCAATGAAGCTGGGTTTTGGCAGTGACAAATAATGTAGCAGAATGTGAGTCGATGATGGCAAGGTTAAATCTAGCACTACAGTTAACGATACCCCAGATTGAGATCTTTAGCGACTCACAATTAATGGTAAATCAAATCAAGCAAACCTACCAGACCAAAGATGCTCGGCTGGCCCTGTATGTGAAAAGAATACTAAAGATGCTTTCTCAGTTCAAGGATTTTTCAATACATCAAATCCCAAGAGGGGAAAACTCCCAAGTCGACTCATTAACAAAATTGGATAGCTCTCGAGGAGCACCCGAGACTCGGATAATCCCTGTAGGATACCAGGAAAAGCCTAGCATTGAGCAGGAAGCATCTGAATCAGGAAAGGAATTTCTAGTCTTAACTAGATACCATGCCTTGGAAAAAGAAAAGGAAATAAAAAGGGTATTTCTCTCGATGAGGAACCCATTTCAGCAGAAATGGAATACCATTACAAGAACATTTGGATGGCTCCTATCATGAGCTATCTTCTAAACGGAGGCCTACCTATCAATAGGCAAGATGCAAGAAAAATAAAACACCAAGCCCCTACATTCGTGATTACGGACAAAGTACTTTATAAGAAAATACATTCGCTCCCCTACTTAAGGTCCGTAAGCCTTGAGGACGGTCTCTTCTTATTGAAAAAACATATGAAGGTTTATGTGGAGACCATTCCAACGGAATTAAGCTAGCTAAGAAAGTCATGCGACAAGGCTTTTACTGGCCACAAAAGATTAGCCAAGCAATTGATTATGTCAAGAAATGCCAAAGGTATTCCAAGATACCCCGACTACCTCCAAGTGACCTAACCACTATCTCAAGCTCATGACCTTTCGATGTATTGGGAATATAATTGATTGGACCCATACCAATCTCCAAGGGTGGAGCTAAGTATGATGTGGTAGTCATTGATTACTTTACCAAGTGGGTGGTAGCAGAACCCCTTCCAACAGTCACATCTAAGATGGTGTTGAGATTTGTGATAAAGAATATCGTCACGCGCTTTGGAATTCCCTACAAGATTCTATTAGACAATGAAACACAATTCGAAAGCGAAGAATTCACACGATTTTGTGATAAGGACGGAATCATATTTTTTTCCTCTATAGCACATCCAAGGGAAAATGGTGTCGTTGAAGATGCAAACAAAACCATAAAGATAATTCTAAAGAAACGACTGAACCAAGCTAAAGGAAATTGGGCAGATGAATTACCCTTAGTGCTTTAGGCATATAGAACCTCCGCCAAGACAACAAAAGGACATACTCCATATTCCCTAACATACAAATGTGAAGCTATGCCTCCAATCGAGGTTGAGATCCCCTCACACAGTAGGATAGCCTATGCTTTTGATCTTAATCAGGAGTTAAAAAAAGAATCCTTAGACCTGATTTAAGGGTTAAGAGATGAAGCCACCATTAGGACGGCTGAATATCAAAAGAAAATTACCTAGTACAACGATTCAAGGTTAAAGCTAGAACCTTCAAAAAAGGAGATTTGCTCTTACGAAGGGTAATGGCCAACACAAAGAATCCGTCAAATGGTCCGCTTGGACCAAACTGGGAAGGACCCTTGATCATTCACCAAGAAGTCATACTTGGAATGTATCGGCTCTGTGAACCAAACTGTGATCTCGTACCTAGAGCATGGAACTCAGAACACTTAAGACCAACGATAAGTGAATAAAGAAGGGTCTTCTCCAAGAATACCCACACAAACAAGGGTACTGAAACCCTCTCAAAATTTTAAGCTACCTAAAAAGGGGTGAAACAGCCTGCAATGGTCAAAAACCCTTGTCACCACCAAGATGGTCAGGGCAAGGCACCTTCCGGAGGAATGTGGGGTGTAAGCCCTTAGCATCGCCCAAATCAGAAAGGACCTGGATAAAACGTCAAAAGTGTAAGCCTTCGATCCACGCCAGTAATGGTCGGGATGGAGCGTCTAATAAGCACGCCCTGCCTTAGCTTGCAGAAGAGTAGACTCTTCCTCTGCTTGAACTAAACATATCCTACCTCTGCTCGCAGAAAAGCACGTTCTACCTCTGGTTATGTTCCTCGTATCCCACGGTAGGGAATGAATAAGAATGCTCTGCCTCTGTTCGCAGAAGAGAACGCCATGCCTTTTCTTTGACTAAGTGCGTCATGCCTCTGCTCGTAGAAGGGAACACCCTACCTCTACTTATGTATCCTCCTGTAGAAGGGAGCGAAAGACCCGAGAGTGGCTAACAAATCACATACATCCTCTGCCTTGACAATCTAAAGCCCAGAGAGTGGAACACAAAGCACGTCCAACCTTTGCATTGACAATCATAAGACAAAGAGAGTGGCTCACGAGGCACGCACATCCTCTTGTTTGACAATCAAAAACCCAAGAGAGTGGCTCATGAGGCACGTACATCCTATGTATTGACAATCAAAAGCCCAGAGAATGGCCCATGAAGCACGTACATTCCCTACTTTACAAATCAAGCCCGAATGGGGGAAGGACAACACTATCAAATACCCGAATCTGGGTTGGTTCGGGACTTCTATTATTACAGGAAGAGGAATTCTAGTCTTCTATTAAATACCCGAATCTAGGTTGGTTCGAGACTTCTATTATTACCAGAAGTGGAATTCTGGTCTTCTATCAAATACTTGAATCTGGATTGGTTTGGGACTTCTATTATTACCAGAAGAGGAATTCTGGTCTTCTATCAAATATCCGAATCTGGGTTGGTTCGGGACTTCTATTATTACCAGAAGAGGAATGCCGGTCTTCTATCAAATACCCGAATCCGGGTTGGTTAGGGACTTCTATTATTACTAGAAGATGAATTCTGGTTTACTATCAAATATCTGAATCTGGGTTGGTTCGGGACTTCTCTTAATACCAGAAGTAGATTTTTGGTCTTATCTTTAATACCCAAATCTGGGTTGGTTTGGGACTTATCTTATTTCCGGAAATGGAACTATGGTCTCATATTATGAACACCCAAATATGGGTTTTAAAGTCTTCCATTCTATATCAATAAAGAGTTTCGAAACTTTCCATCGGGTTGGTATCACGAATACTTCATTATAGAATTTAGTAATAAGGATAAAGTCTACTCACATTTTGGAAACCAGAAATTTTTCTTAGCCTTATTCATTATTCTTCCAGTAAGGTATAAAGTACTAATAATTGTGAGGCCTTAGCTGTAGGCTTAATGTGCTATTGGGCTCAGGCCCGAACAATGCCTAATATGATATGGGCGAAATAGCTGTAGAAATTCTACTAAGACTAAAAAACTAATGCAAAGTATTAGTTGTTGAAATTTATGCAGGAGACACGCAGGTAAAAGTTTAAGCAAAGATGTCACAAGTTGAAAAGGAAGGTCTGACTTGAAAAGGCAGAGATACCCCTTCACTAGGTGGGAGGGAAAAATGTTACTACCAGATTTCAACACCATAGGCAAGCCAGGGCGAAGGGCCATTGTGCAGAAACTTATATCCGAAAGGTGGAAGCTGATGTCCGAAAGTAAGAGGCAATACCCAAAAGAAGAAGCCAATATCTATAACCAAGGTGGAATAACCAAAAGAACTTGTTTCGGTACCAAAACATAACGCCACCCATGAAGAACAAAAGCCACTAGCTTAAGATTGAGCAAGCTGCTATAGGCTATCAGAAGGGCTTGTTATCGACACTGACGAAAGGATGAAGTCAAGCACCTAAAGTACAATATCAAGAATATACAAAGGCAGAAGCTCAAATGAGAGTGCTATCGCTACTAACATCATCTTGGTAGCGCTACTGAAAGCTTCATGAAGGTTATGAAGGAAATGTAGAGAGTCCACTTTCAGAGATAAGCCAACACCAGGCATTCATTTCCAAAACAAAGAGGCCAAGGTAAAGAAGGCTCGAAGGAGAAATGATGCCAAAATCAAGGGGTACAACTTATAGAAGCTGATAATAAAGGACACCAAAAGTAAATCAAAGCTCATAAGAAGAAGGACTATCCACACTAACTTGCTTAGTGTCGATACTGAAAGGGATGAAGGTTCTGAAGATATAAGAATCAAAAGCATAAGGGCAATGCCGTGAAGACTTACAACCGAAACCGAAAGCATATAGACGAGACCAGTGCTCCAAAAGAAGGATTGAACCCGATAACAAAACTTAGAAAAGGAGGAAAGGCGATCGAAACCACGTTGCCAGAACCGAAAGGCAAAAAAGCGGCCGACACCCTGCTACCAGCCAAAAGAGGATTTTGCGAAGTTGATAACATGGGGCCCAAATTGCTATAAATAAGACTCCAAGGGTCACATTTTGGGGCGGATTCTCATTGTAACACCCCGTATTTTTAAGATAATAAAATAAGAATAACTTAATTAAATATTCAAAATTAAGTAAAATGGACTGCGCCATTGCATTCGTCTCGAAATTCTGGTCAATATAGACACCTAGTTTACGTAAAACGGACACCGTATGAAGAAGTTATTAAGGTTTGAAGTTTGTATATGCGCAAGAAGAATATATATATATATATATATATATATAAGGTTCATAAATTCAAAAATGGGTCTAGAAATTCGAAAAACTGTTCAAAATTCAAAATTTCAGAAGGCGGCAGATTTCCCGCCTAGGTGGGTCGACCCCCTCAAGTTAATCTGGCAATTTCACAATTAATAAAAAAGGGAATGCTAAACGATTATGTACCATTATCTAAAATAATATGGCTTAAATCCACTCACCTTTCATGCTTTCCCCAAATTTTGGATCTGATCCGTTCTATCATCCATGGTTTTCCTTTTCCCTTTAATTTGATTTGAAACCTAATATAAATTGCTGTTGTAACAAGTTGAAATGTTAATATGAATATGTCAGGAAATTCCTATGTTGAATTGGCTAAAGTATTGAATGTTTACATGTTGGAGAAAATAAACTTGCTAGGATATGAATAGCTAATTCAGTGATTGTAACTACATGATTTACTTGTGGCATATTGATTAATTGACATGTAACTTGCTAGATTTGAATAATTATCCGACTAAATGCTTACATGTCAAAAATTAGAATTAAATACATGATTAAAAGGGACATGCGCCAAAATATAGGCATAATTTGACGACATGTAAATTAGATTACTATAAACTAGATTACTATAAACTAGATTACAGTAAAAAGGATAATATGCCTAAAATTTTCATGAAATGGGAATAATTGTTAAAGAACGAATACGCCTAAATTCACAGTAGACACGAGGTTAGATTGTACTTGTGATAGAAGTCTGCCCGGAACCGCCCGGCTTATTCAGCATTCACAAGTGGTAAATCTAATGTGAGGGGTCTAAGTGAAAAATTTAAAACATGTAATGGTGCTAAGACACGAGGTTAAGTCAACTTATGGTAGAAGTCTACCCGGACCCGCCCGACAAATCCAGCGTCCACAAGTGAAGGCTTAATGTGAGAGGTCTAGGCATATGTATGTACATGTATATAAATATATGTATATAACAAGATATGAATAAATGGCACTGATGGTAATCAAATATCTAACTCAGAAAATAAGGAAGGAAGGGATGTAGTGGACTGAGTTAGTGTGATGCGAAGGAAAAGTGATGTATTTCCCTAAATGAACTATTTCTGAGAACGTTGTTGCAAGTAAGACACGGTAAATAAAGTAAGGAAAATAAATAAATTACTTGCTGCCACGAATTTAGATGGGAATACGTTATGAAAATAAATCACTGATTCCTTCTGTCAAACTGATAGGGAGCATGAAGTGTTTTCCTTAATTAAAATAAGGAACATATATTACAGTGAATGAAGAATACTGGAATACAATAGTAAAAGAAAATGGTTAAAAAGGGGAATGATAATCACCTATTATAAATAAATAACATTAATGAAAATGTTGTATAATAGGTATACTTGTCCTAGGGACAAGTGGGGATTATAACTTAGGTTATAATGAACTAATAAGTAAATTGGATAACTGGTGAAATGAGATAAGGGACACTTAATTGTAAATTAAGTAATCAGAAAAGGGGAAAACCTGAAACCAGTTAAGAAAAGCGAAAAAAAATATATTGTACTTAATAATGAATTAAGTAATCCGTAAACTTGGAGGTCCGAAACCCGCTGGTAAGAATAGCATGTTTAGACTTGTCCTAGAGACAAGAGGAAATTATAACATAGGTTATAATAAATGGGTAGAGAAACTTATTAAAGGGCCTTAGTTAATAGAACTAAGTTAATAAGTAAACAACGATAAGTTGTATTGACAATGTAAAATGGAATTATGATTAAATGAGAAAGAATGAGGAAAACTTATGAAATAAGTTATATTTAATCATAAATAATGACTGACATGTTAGACGGAAAGACATGTGAATTGAGATATACTTAATTACATATTAAGTAAAACATGTTATTGTAATGATGAAATCGAACAAGAATATAAAAAGGATTGTGGATTACAGACCTTGGGCCACAATCTAGAGAATAACATCATGTGGGCTTATTAATAAATTTAAATGGGTTAAGTTATATGATTGAAATTAATAAGCAAGAGAAACTTGGTAATTTGAATAAGAATTCAATATGAAAGGGAATAACCAAGTTAAATGGAAACCTGGTGAGGTAAGTCAAGCGCATAAAAGAATGATTAGACGTAGGGTCTAACAACATATTAAAGTGAGGCGCTTGGATCAGTCCGTACGTTTGAGGGTGAATAACCCAACGGGGTTGATCATCGAGGTGTTATAAGGAACAAGGGGAGCGCACATTCATATGATTGTTCTGACAGCTCCAAAGGACTGGAAGGCGAAGCACGCAGCTTCTTGAGGTACGTAAGGTGCTCCTAGTAGCCCTCTATGTGGTAACAGATGTCTTAGGCTGTGCTCGCAGAGGTTGGGTCTGCGCGTAACTACTAGGTGGGTGGGCCTTGACTGCAGAAGTAGCTATGCAGTCAGAATGCTGTGACGCGGTGACACCAGTGTGATTCGGCGATTGCCTCAACGCGAGGCGGGGACAGGACCAACAAAGATTGTGGATCGTCAGATACTCATCATCGACAGCCAGAGGGATGCGAAAAGACTAGAGCTAAACCCAAGATACCATTCACCTTTTGCTATTGGGGTAAGGGCTTGAGGGGAGAAGCCAAATGGATGTTTAGATTGATTATTGTTAGGGGCGTCGCTTATCTCTTGTAGTCTTTACTAGTTGAGGGTGGGGCCTAGGTGGGGCCATAGCCACCGTGAAAACAGACCCTAGGAACATCTGTAGAGGCTCTTAAAGATGGGCTTGTACAGATATGGAAAAGCTCCCGACCGAGTTCTGTGTTTCTTGTATCGCCCTACTATGGAACTTTGTGCACATTAGAGGACATGCGATTGAGGCATCGAGCTACAATTGAAGATATGTATGGTGGACAGTATAGATACATGCATGTCAGCTCTGGGTGGTGTATCGTAGACCTGAGGGTATTACTCCGGTATGAATTCTGATTCATACAAAGGTGGTAGTCTGTACATTTGCATTGCATAGTAATGACAGACATATGCGGAACGTAATATTGTTATCCGTACATCACTGCGATGTAGGATGAGGGACTGCGTATATTTCGATAGTGTTACAGTGGAGACCGTGCGAGTGGGGTACCATGGGGTGTACCTTAATATTGGGGGGTAGCTACATATATAATATATTAGGTTAATCCACTAAGAAGTAAATGGGTAGCCTTGAGTGCTGATAACCCAAGTAACCTAATAAATAAGATAATATGATTAAACGGTATATGAAGGATTATCCAAAGTATATAGTTTAAATCCAGTCACCATAACTTGTGTTCTGACCCCCTCCTCATAACATACTCGCAGGTTAGATTTGTGGCAGAGACATGATAGCTTTGGATACTGATTAAGCAGTATTAATAAACGGTAAGGTTATGTTTTGATTATACTATATTTTATCCATTCCGCTATGAGATATTTTCTGAGCTCTGACATATTTTTTGTCTCTATCTTTTCTGCAGGATACCAGAGCAAACCAATCCGAGTTTTTGATGGAGTGGAATTTTGAAAAAAAAAAATCAGTCCGTCTGAATTCGGGTTGTCACACTCATTCTGTAACCTTGTACTCTTTTCTTTGAGAGCAAACCCTAATTTCTCAATCGAATTGGGGATTTCTTCAATTCTTGTAATATACTCAAAATAAATAAAAAGGAGAAGTCTGGGACTTAAAATATTTCTCGATTCGATAATCATATTGTGTTTATCTTCATCAAACAGGGAGTTAACGTTAACCTTCCTCATGATAGGGCTAATCGCAACC
The DNA here is from genome assembly GCA_030737875.1 of Allium sativum. NCBI lineage: Eukaryota > Viridiplantae > Streptophyta > Magnoliopsida > Asparagales > Amaryllidaceae > Allium > Allium sativum. The sequence goes on along the minus strand of CM060919.1, from coordinate 652,913,487 downwards.
GTTTCGAAAGAGGAAAGACTTTGGGTGAAACCAAGGATTCTCTCCTTTCGATCCTTTATATGCGACTTAACTCTTTCATAATAAGCCTAATGAAACATAACATACGAAGGGAATCTGTTGTAAGCTTGCGACTGGATAACTAACACAACCAAAGCCTTTTCTAGGCTGTTTTAGTGTGTAAGCATCACCTAAGTCATTAAGTGTTATAACTTGTTGACAATCTTATTATTGTGAAGCATTAGTATGTTTCCTCTCAACACAGTGTATATTATTCTATCCTGAATCTAAAGATGACTATTACGGTGAGGAGCTCAACCTTCGGTAAACCATAACGCCTGTATCCCAAGGTCACTGTTGGTCTCGAAGTTTCATAAGCGTGATACTCACCTCTTTTAAGGAATAGTAACTAATCTTCGGACTTGAGGTCTTGATGCCTAGGAAACGGCGGAGCAAGTGAAGCTTGTTGAGACCAAATTGCATTTCAACATCCTTTAGATTAATTATCTCTTAAATCTCAATACATATGTGTTATCAAGCCTAAATCAAATGTTGACGAATTTTATCATTAAAAGTGTAGTTCCTTATATGCGTGGTTCTTACATAGCTTCGGGATCGTAATTGGTTATTGACAAGTGGAATGGTGATGATGATTTTAAAAAGTGGCAATGGAAGATGAAAGCGGTTCTTAGAGGGAATTGAGTCCATCAGGTGGTGTTTGATACACATTTATTGCCATTAGACATCTTAGATGTAGAGAGAGAAAATGGAAGAGTGGGCATTCACGACACTTTAACTTGTTATGTGAGAGAATATTATCTTCGAAATTACTGGTGATACGAATGCTAAGGATATTTATGAAAAGTTGGAGGAATTATATATGAAGAAACCACTCTTAAATCGATTGATCTTGCTGCGAGTTTTCTCTACATACAAGATGAAGGAAGGAACTTTGTTAAAGGTGCACTTGAATGTATTTGATGATTTGCTAATGAAGATGAATGCGGTAGATTTAAATATTTATGAAGAGAAGAAGGCGATTATATTGTTGTGTTCGTTTCCGGACTATTTTGAGGGTTTCTCAAATAGTTTGATCTATGACAGGAATACATTGACTCTTGATGATGTCAAGACAGGTCTTCTTAGCAAGGAATTGCGAGATCAAATAAAGAGATGAGTGACGGAAGTACTGGTGCAAGTAATAGTCACAGTTTGTTTGTGGAAAAGGATAAATATGATAAGAAGGGAAACCAATGGTGCTCTAAGCCTAGAAATCCCTGTTGGAGAGAAAAGTCGAAAGAAAGAAATTGTAAGTGCTTCATTTATAGGAAATCTGGTCATTGAAAGAATGAGCGTCCAAACATAGAGAAGGGAAAGAAGTAAGTAACATCTTCATCAGTTGTCCTGGAAAGAGGTGTTGGTAAGGGAGGAATATATATTTTGTTGGTGGTAGCATCAAATGTTTCGAACAGCGTGTGGGTGCTTGATTCAGTGGTTTCTTATCATATGATGCCATATAGGAAATTTTTTTTCCTTATGCTGACAAAGAAGGAAATTCAATTATTATGGGAAATGGTGCTATTTGTAAGTCGAAGGGTATTAGTTCCATGGAAATTCAAATGTTTGACGGTGTGGTTCGTACTCTCACTATTGTGCCCTATATTCTGGGACTATAGAGTTACTTATCTCTTTGGCACAACTGGTCTCTTTCGGGTGCAAGATCCCAATTGAGAGTGAAAGCTTGAGGGTTTCGAACGGTGCGCTTGCGGTTATGAAGGGTGCTAGGACTCATGATGTTTATTTGCTTCAAGGAATGACCATAGAAGGTTAAACTTGTGTGGATGCTGATAGTTCTCGTGGCTTGGATGTGACATAGTTGTGACATTTGAGATTGGGTCATGTTTCAGAGAAGAGTTTGGATATTCCTCGTGGAAAGGAGATGATCGATGAAGAGAGTTTTAACAAGCTGGATTTTAGCGAGAATGTGTAACAGGAAAGCAAACAAGGTTATAATTTGATGAAGGGAAACATGATTCAAGAGGAGTTCTTGAGTATGTACACACGGACGTTTGGGGACCGACACTAGTAGCTACTTTGGGAGGAGTACGATGTTGTATTTCTTTTATTGATTATTTTTCTCGGAAAGGTTGGGTGTATGTAATGAAGTCTAAGTCGGAGGCATTTGCAAAGTACAAAGAATGAAAGGCGCTTGTTGAAAATGAGAGTGGTAAGTCTTTGAAGGTTCTTAGGTCTAATAATGGCGGAGAATATGTTTCCGAATATTTTCTGAAAATTTGCAAGCATCATGGTACATGGAGGCATTTTTCTACACTAGAGGATCAATAATCTAATGGAGTAGCGGAAAGAATGAATTGAACTATACTCGAGAAAGCTTGATGCTTGAGATTGAAATTGTGTTTATCTAAGGGATTTAGGCCGAAACTTTGCCAACCGTAATTCGTATTATTAATCGAATTTCATGCTCGGCTAATGATAACAAAATTTCGAAGTTAGTGTAGAAGGAAAAGATAGAATTGAGTTATCTTTGTGTATTTGATAGTCCAGTTTATGTTTATATATGGGGAATGATAAGCTTACTCCTAGAGCTTTCAAGGGGATTTTGCTTGGATATAAGGACGAAGTTAAAGGCTTTCAGATTTGAAATCCAACAAACGAGGAAGGTTGCGAATTCTCGTTATGTTACTTTTTATGAGTTAGCTATGTTCAAGGAGAATGAGAATTGTGAATTCCCCCATTTTTTCCAATAGGGTAGAGAAAGTAGAGTAGTTAGAGATGCTTATGAGGCGAATGTGGTTGATGGTACATCACATAGTCCATAGCGTTTCTCTAGTAGTGTTCGTGATATGCACGATTTTAAAGAAGATTCAGTTCAAGGCGGAGCTGAAGGAAGATCGGGTGAAGGAATTTCTACTCGGGTTAATAGTCTTGCTACAAGGCCACCCGAAAGATATGGTGATCAGAAATGTCTTACATTTTATGATAAGTTGGACTATGATTTCAATGTAGTCTAAGATGAGCCGATGGACTTTGTGACGGCCAGCCTTTTTGCTCAGTTCAAACTGGTATTAAACTGACTCAAACCATTCATAAAGACGGATAGTTAGGGATACTTACACATTTAAAACAAAAGTAAAAGAACTTTTCATTATCATTACAATAATTTTGTACATCAGAGTACGAGAGTTTCAACAGAGTACAACGGTTACACATCGGAAAATACTAAACTCAGCAGAAGAATATGAATGCTCCAATGTAATAGCTCCGGCTAAAATACGGAATCCTGCTCTAACTGACTCTAAGACTAAATCTGCAAATCAAACTACTAGGCCAACTGTATGGAAAATTATAGGCACCTAGATTTTAGGTGAATGAACAATAAACTCCAGCTCAGTCAGGGGACTGGTGTGAGAACTAAAACAGTTGTCTTTTAGGTTTATTTTTAAGTGAGGTAAATCACAGGACCACGCCGTATAACACAGAACGGGTTTACTCCTTATGAATACCAGTGCATAGGAATTCACAGTGACTTTTTAGAGAATGAAGCTATCATAAGGCTCGTCCCACATTACACAATGCAAGCGCACACCATTGGGCGATTTTTGTCCTTATGATAACCAAAAATGCTTGATACATAGAAAATCCTCAGATATTCTTATAAGTGTATAGTGCAGAAAACCATTTCGTAAGTAAATGTATCAATCTTAGCCAACATATTGCCCCATCCCATTATGTTGACATATTTCTATCGGTAACCAATATGCTATACAATTGAAATCGTGAAGGCTCGTAGTGGAGATTGGGTTTCCAACATGATGGTTCCTGGTACGAAAGATCAATCATGGGCTCACTAATTTTGCGCATCATTCCAGCACTCGCGATTAAGGCCAAACTTGGACACCGTCATACTAGCCCACATCACATGAATCAGAGGACCCGACAAATAGCATTTCAGACTTGGGACTTTGTAATACCCTTTTGTTAACCCTATTAAAGAACACTGTTCAAATATATGTGCAATGGTTCGTTAAAACTCATCGGGTCGTTCATTTCTGTCAGACTGTTGCCAAGCTCAGGTCGTCATGACGAAGAGTCATTATCGCAACCTAGTGCAAGTTTTTTAACATTGTTAGACTGTAATGAAACCGACTTGGATCTCCAATGCAAAGCCAAAGGAGTGTTTTATGTCGTATTGTACATATGGTATGGTCCTTGAGTCAATGTGAACGAGTGTACTAAAACATGTGGCATGCACTCAGCAAAGCATACTAATATGAATTAACTTGTTGCGTGCATGATAGAGCAGGCATGAACATTTATACGACCTAACTAAGGTCAGTTTAAATCGTCCATCAGACTGTTGCAAACTGTCAGATTGTTAGCTGCACATTAGGTCGTAGCTCGTGCTTAAAGAATCAGGTCGTCCAAACATATCAAAGATGGATCATTATTATAGTGAACGTGTGGCACATCGTAGCACCTTGAATGGAAGGATCGTTGGACTTAATGATAGATCATTTCGGTTCTTAGATCGCAGCTACAAGGATTACAACAAGCTTCAAGTGCAGCAGGTCATGTAGGAACACATGGCATGTATAAATTGGTTTAGTTATACGTAGTGAACCATTTGAACACGAATGATAACCAGGTCGTTAGAAGCATACGAAACTGTAACTTGAATCTAGATCATACAATGCAAATTTAGATCGCCAACTTGTATATTTGTGTAGAAACACGTTGACAACAAGGGTGCAAAATCAGTGCCTTGAGACCTTACATAAAGCATGTCGTTTGATGGATGTTAACAGTAGACCGTTAATTTCCACAAAGTTGGTATGGTCGTTTATACGAGCTGAGCTTGGGTGAGCACGGTCTAAGTTGAATTGTGGTGTCTTGACACATGTCAAGCAATGGATGGGCAATCTAGGTCGTAAATGTTCTTATATAAATAATGCAACGTGGATAGGCTAGGTACACGTGGCATCTGATATGAAAATAAATGCAGGAGGCCATGTCGTATGCCGTTATATCATGCGTATGTATCTGGTCATTACATGACTTTAGTCTGTTGTTGAGTCTTTAGAACGTGATGAATTATCAGATCGTTCACATGAGTTGTTGCCAGCTGTATACATCACATGCACGTGGAAGAATGTATGGTGTTTAAAGCAAGGCGTTGGGGATTTTGCTCTCCAGTTCGTCATTTTCATATTTAGGTCCTAAAATGTATAGTGCGTTAAAGCTGTCAACAGCTGTAAAGTGCGGGTCACCAGCTGTACGCGACCTACGACCTTAAGTGCCTGCACCCCATATTTACAACTTTTCCACTACCTCAAAACACTCTTATAAATACCCCACTTCTTCACCATTCAAGGGACTGATTTTTCCACCCCGTTGGGCTGCCTATATCATTTTTCCACCACTCTCAAACACTACAAGCTCCGTTAATGGCTTCTCCAACTCAAGCTATTTTCCTCCAACGACAAATGGATCAAATCTCCTCTAAACTCCATTAAAGATATCTCTAACTCAATTCAAGTGATCCCGAATCTCCATTAATCCTCTCTAAAGCTTAGATCCGACACAAATTCACCATGGAACTAACGAAGATCGTCTAATTGATCAAGTGATTGAAGATCTACAAAACTATCATCACAAATTAAGAGATCTCACTGTTTTCTCCGTGAATTCAAGTGGAATCGAAAGCTAAAAAGAGAGAAAAGATAGAAGATCATTGTGAGGAGAGAAAATGAATGTTATGAGAGAGAATCCGTGCTTTGTAAACTCTAATATGATAATGAAAGCTATTCTCATAGTGGATGTAGGATATTTCTAAGCCGAACCACTTCAAAAAACCTTTGTCTTTACTTTTTACTCTTTAATTTGTGATTGTGGTCTCATAATTTCAAGTCGTACCATTTGGTGAAGTGCTTCGAGAGTACCTTTCATGTTGTGACCAATTTTGGTTTCAACATTTGGCGTCCACCGTGGGGCCACATTCACTCTTCTCTCAAGTCTAAAACCTTGCATTAAAGTTCTAAGCCTACTTCTACTACAGATTCTCTAAATCTACGATCCAGGCCAATTTACAAACTCTCTTAAAAGTTTAAAACCTTATCCGAGATAATGGCTAAATCTAAGAAGACGGCAATTAAAACCGTTGGAGAAATCGACAATGTTTCTAATGATGAATTTACACCACTTACAAACCGCTTTGAAGTTGGTGAAGATTCAATGGGTGGAGCTGGTGTGACAAGGAATGATTTGGATGCCGCTATCGCCAATCTAAACCAACGAATGGATGCTTCTACTGAGGCGATGATGAAAAATCTTGACGCTATCCTTAATGCTCGACCAAATCCAGCCCCTCAGAAGGTCCATGTTGATTTTAAAGAAAATGACAATTTGTCCCCTTCTGACCATAACCGCAAAGACAACATGGAAAACGATAATGAATGGTTGAGCGACAAAGACGAAGTTAACATCGTAAAATTGAAGCCAAAAGCTAAAAATCATTCTGAGGAAAATACTCGAAGGGCTACTAGTCCCGCCAAGGTGGAACCTCCTCGCCGGGAAGGTAAAGGATCTAAGTTGTCTAACCAAGATTGCTTGCCTAGACGAATATTTGGTAAAGAACTTAGCTTCGTAGAGAGGCTTAACACTGAAGAGTACATCTCAGATATGATAGTACAAATCATGAAGAGGAATCAAGCTCGCAATGACGATGAAAGAGACTAGGATTTCTCACCCGATATGACTCCATTTATCGAGAGAATCCGAGAAACAAAGTGTCTAAGGAAGTTCAACCCTCCGACATTGCCTCCGTACAATGGCCTTGTTGATCCTAACTACTTTCTGTTCAAGTGTGAGTGGCATATGAGCACAGCAAAGGCAACAGACGAGATGAGATGCCTATACTTTCCTCTTTACTTAGAAGGTGCTGCGTCATTATGGTTTACAAAGCTACCACCTAAATCCATAGACCAATTCTCTGACTTGACCAAAAAGTTCAAGGAGCAGTTCCGCTTGTATGCTACCAAAGCCAAGGATGCTATAACACTTTCAGCGATGAAACAGAATCCAGGGGAATCTGTTAAAGCTTTTCTCAGTTGATTCAATGTTGCTTTGTCCGAGGTGAGGAATCCAAAACCTCGTATAATCCTCATGTCTTTAATCGACGCCATAGATGAGAAGAGCGAATTAGGTAGATGGATTAAAATGAAAGAACCAAATATGCTTGAAAAATTCTATAAAAAAGCAGAGGAATATATAAGAGCGGATGTAACACCCCACTCCCGCTATGGTCACTCGCTAAGGGAATGCCATAACATCGGTGGAGTATTTTAAGTGAATATAGAACAGAAAAATTACAGCAAGACAGATATAAGTAATGCTTGAAAATTTAAAACATCATTTCATTGCAGCGGAAAGTAAAACATGTTTGGTTACATCACAAAACCATAATAAGAGTCAAGTACAAAATATCCATCCTGATAATTAAAAATACATAATCCCAATACATGAACTGATAGCCATAAAAGAAAAGGGTGAGCTGAGCTCTACATCTAGGGTCCAAGCTCCAAGAGAATAATAAAAGCAGCCTGATCAAAGCCCACTCATGCTGGGCCCACTCTGAGAACCTGAGGGTTGGAAAAAAAAAGATAAAAACAACGGGGTCAGACATAAGTCTGAGCGAGTCCTATAACTTTAACAATACAATCATTAAAGTAATTAGAGTATGATATAACTTGGTACGGTGTGACTGGGGATAAATGACTACACTCAGTAGCCAATCAGACTTAGAATGAACTAAGATAACGATAAAGACGCATTTACCCACCCAAGGATAATTACTACACTGCACCACACCAGTCATTCCTACTTAAAGATTGATCCCTCCCAAGGACTTAGAAAATTTACCCAGTAGTTTCGTGTACCCCTAGCTGACTACATAGGTGCCGTCTGCCCCTATCTCCACTAGGTGTACCCACTACTCCCAAGCGATCGGCTCCCTACCGTAGATACCCGTGCTGGCCCCACAATGGGGTGTATCACTCCCCAAAGTGGCAACCCGATACAACAAATGGTGCACGACTTATATCTACACGATGCAACAACGTCTTACCTACCAGCCTGGGTCCACACACGCATATGAAACCCGTTGGACTCGCGTTGCCACCACTACCCCGTTTTGGCCTCTTATAGTCAAGCCCAATATGCGTGTCCCGTCCTCGACTTGAGTCGAGCCCACTAAGATACGTTTGGGATATTGGTTGAGATGGGCCCCCACAAGCTACCCACCTAAGCTTGTCATTTCTAGTGTATACCACTTAACCCTTTAATCATGTTTTAATTACATGTTCCACTTTGGTTAAGTATTCTAATCGTATTTTCTATTGCCACCCAAGGCAACCACTAGATTTCCACATGCCACCCAAGGCACCCACTTAACCCCTCATGTCCCTCTACATGCTAATATGGTTAAGTGTTTCTTAATTAATTAATTAAGATCATGACCTCATAAAGACCTCTCACATTAGACCACCTTTTATGACTGCTGGATATGCCGGTTGGGTCCGGGCAGACTTCCGTCATAAAAAGGGTCTAACCTCGTGTCTTTACTTTAATCACGTATTTAATTTATGACTAAGACCTCTCACATTGGGCTAATCATTTGTAGCTGCTGGATTTGCCGGTCGGTTCCGGGCAGACTTCCGCTACAAAAGGGTCCAACCTCGTGTCTTAGTTGATTAATTACACCTAATTAATCACCCCCATAATTTGTATTAATTATCCCTAATTAATTACACATTTTTAAGAATATGGGTAGACCTAACTCAATAGGTAAATTCCCAATTCCATAGTATGGGTAGACCTAACTTAATAGGTAAATTCCCAACTCCATAATATGGGTAGACCTAACTTAATAGGTAAATTCCCAATTATGTCCATTCATTTTATGTTATGCTTAAGCATACCAACTTTACACATTTCTATTAACATGCATATTAACCCCATCGTTTCCCACGTAATTCGTTCTCATGACATGACATATAAATGGGAAGATTCATCATAAATGTAATGGGTTCAACTTAGCACAACATTGGCATTTACATGGGTTTAAAAGGTGTCAACTTGCATCATAACATTAAACCCAACTAGCATAAATCATTAACCCACATATGAACTTGCATATGAACTTGCATATGAACTTGCATATAAACTTGCATATGAACTTGCATAACATGTCATACATAGAGGCAAACTTGCATATGTTATGCATATCATAAAAAGAGACAAACTTGCATATGAACTTGCATATAAACTTGCATATGAACTTGCATAACATGTCATACATAGAGGCAAACTTGCATATGTTATGCATATCATAAAAAGAGACAAACTTGGATATGAACTTGCATATAAACCCACATATGAACTTGCATATAAACTTGCATATGAACTTGCATATAAACTTGCATATGAACTTGCATAACATGTCATACATAGAGGCAAACTTGCATATGTTATGCATATCATAAAAAGAGACAAACTTGCATATGAACTTATAACATATGACAACCACAACTTGCATAGATCCACATTTACAACCATAGCCTCATAATATCCTATCCTAATTAGTTTAGCAATTGCTTGCTAAAGGCATAGGAACTCACAAATAACTAATTAGCACTCCAATGAGGAAGATTAAGTTGCTAGAGTGGATTAGAACTTGATTAGAGTTGATTTGAGATGCTAACTTCCTCTCAACTTTGGTGGAGGCTCCTTCTAGTTTTAATTTGACGGCATGAGGCCCTTGAATCTATTTTTAGTATGAATTAGGGTAGTCTTAGGGTGTATTTATAGATTAGGCAAGTGTTTTAGGCCATTAGATTAACCCTAAATTAGATTAGGACCATCAGATCTTGGAAGCTTCCAGAAAACAGCCCCAAAACACAGCCAAACCCTAAAATGGTGCACCAGGCCAAACTGGCCGAGCACCCCCTGTCGACACCCAAGTCGACAGGGCTGTCGACTTGGTCCTAGCCAAGTCGACAACCCAGTCGACAGGGCTGTCGACTTGGGTAGCTAGGCGGGAATTTTCCCACCTGCGCCCAATGGCCCCAATTTCGAATTTTGAACCTGAATTTTAAATCTGTTTTGAACTTTGAATTTTCTGTAAACCTCATTGGGCCATAACTGGGCCATACGGACTCCGATTTACAAAATTTCGGACTCTATTTCGCGTATTTTTCCGAGACGAACGCAATGACGCAGCCCGTTTCCCCCAATTCTCACATCTGAGATTATTTATTCTGCAATTAGTGAATTTTAGCATTAACTGAAATTCGGGGTGTTACATTCTCCCCTCCTTAAAGGATTTCGTCCCCGAAATCTCTAAGCTAAGGAGAATGCATATCCTACCATCCAAACAACCATCTACTCAATCCATCAAACACGGGCATCCATTGTCCTTAAAACAATTTCTAATGATGTATGAGCATATGCAAAAAGTGTGTGTATATGTTCCCTATCTAATGTATGAACATATGCAAACCATGATAGTGCCATGCATCCATTATGTATGCGAGAGAACCCTATCGACACATACAATATCTACATGAGTGCACAATCATTCACCAAAATGCATCATCCATATGATAACACAATCATTATACATCCATAAATATAGCTACCTACACCCAATTATATGCAATATGCAATATGAAGTGACTGAGCCGATCTAGTGTCTAGAGTGTGTGTATATGCATCCACGAGCAACCACTAGCAAACACTTGCATCCACATGCATCCATCAACCATAACATGTCTCAAACACATGTTTCAACCATAGGTTTACCCTATCTAAAGGTCAAAAGTACTAACGAGAGGACATACTAAAGATAAGATAAGTACTAGACAAACGATAAAGGAGAAGTTAAAAGACATACCCTCAAAAAGGAATGGGTACAATGAACGCATCTTCGCTTCCGTCTCCCAAGTAGCGTTGCCCTCATCTTCTCCCCATTGTACTTTGACTAGTTGAACCTCTCGATTCCTCAATTTCCTAGTCTCTGACCCAAGGATGCGAGTAGGAGCTCGTCGAATAGTCGCATCACGCTCTACTTCCACTTCTCTAAGCAAGCTCGGCTCTACCACCTCTGCGGTCTCATGTAGGCACTTCCTCAAATGTGACACATGGAATACATCATGTACACCACTAAGTCTGTCGGGCAACTCCACTCTATAGGCCATCTGTCCAATCCTTTCCTTAATAGGAAACGGTCCAACAAACCTTGGTGCTAACTTCCCAACAGATCCAAAGCGAACCACATTCCGTAACGGAGACACTTTGACAAAGACCATGTCCCCAACATCAAACTCAAGATCCGTCCTCCTCTTGTCCGCATAAGATTTCTGTCTGTCTTACGCCGCTTTCATCCTTCTTCTAATCAAATCAATCTTTTCCGAAGTCTCTCTAACCATATCGGGCCCAAGAAAGATCTTATCCGTAGATTCCCACCAACATGTAGGTGATCGACAAGGCCTTCCATAAAGAGCTTCGAAAGGAGCCATGCCAATACTAGACTGAAAGCTGTTATTATATGCGAACTCCACCAATGGAAGATGCTCTTCCCATGTACCTCCAAAATCCAAGATACATAGCCTCAAAAGGTCTTCTAAAATACGATTCACCCTCTCAGTCTGGCCGTCCGTCTGAGGATGATATGCGGTGCTCAAACACAACTGAGTCCCTACCGCCTCTTGCAAACTCTTCCAAAACTCGCTAGTGAAGATAGGATCTCGATCGCTCACAATACTGGAAGGTACACCATGCAATCTAACAATCTCTCGAATGTAAACTGAAGCTAGCCATGGAGCAGTCCTCTTACTCTTCACGGGTATGAAATGGGCGCTCTTAGTAAGTCTGTCTACCACAACCCAAATTCCCGTATTACCCTTCCTCGATCTTGGTAATCCATCGACAAAATCCATCGAGACACTATCCCACTTCCATAGCGGAACTTCCAATGGGTGAAGCAACCCTCCGGGTTTCTTTTGCTCCGCTTTCACTTGTTGGCACACCAAGCATCTAGCGACATACTCGGCCACGTCTTTCTTCATACCGGCCCAAAAGAAAACTCGCTTCATGTCTTGGTACATCTTGTCCCCACCGGGATGAATGGTCATCTTTGAACGATGTGCATCATCCAAAATAGCCTTCCTCAAACCTTCGTCTTGCGGTACACAAAGTCTACCATCTCTACGCAACCACCCCTTATCATCTAGGGTGTACCTACTCAAATGGCTGGACGACTCCCCCCTTATGAGCTTCTCTACTAACTCAACCAACTGTGGGTCGTCTCGCTGTGCCTCACCAATCCGTCCCAAAAGAGTAGGTCTAACTTCCAAGGAAGCTAGCAAACCGGGTACAAAGTCAACAGAAGGTCTAAAATCAAACATCGAGATGAATTCTAAGCTTTGCCATTCCACGAATAATGGACTCAAGGTCAACCTTTTTCTGCTTAAGGCGTCTGCCACCACGTTACCCTTGCCAGGGGTATATGCTATATCAAAATCATAGGACGCTAAGAATTCCATCCACCTTTGCTGCCTCAAATTCAAATCCTTCTGAGAGAATAAGTACTTCAAAGATTTGTGGTCTGTGAACAATTCGAACCTCTCGCCAAGAAGATAATGGCGCCATGACTTAAGCGCAAAAACAATAGCGGCCAACTCTAGATCATGGGTAGGGTAATTTTTCTCATGCACTCTCAACTGCCTTCCACCATAGGCTATTACCCTTCCCTCTTGCATTAAGACTGCGCCCAGTCCTGTTCCACAAGCATCGGTGTAAACAACAAATGGCTTACTCCCATCTGGCAGCACTAAAACTGGAGCGGTGGTTAAAGCTCTCTTTAACCGTCGGAACGCATCCTCACAATCTACGTCCCATGTGAAAACAAGATTCTTCTTCGTCAAGCGGGTTAATGGAGCTGATATCTTCGCGAAGTCTTTGATAATCTTCCTATAGTAGCCCGACCCTAAGAAACTTCTTACTTCGGTAGCATTCTTCGGAACCTTCCAATCTTGAATCGATACTACCTTCGCGGGATCCACCGCTATCCCTTCCTTGGAGACCACGTTCCCCAAGAACCGCACTTCCTTCCTCCAGAAGTGACATTTAGAGAATTTAGCCTTAAGGCTATGTGCTCGAAGAGTCTCCAACACTTCCCTAAGATGTAGGGCATGCTCTTCTTCACTCTTAGAAATACTAAGATATCATCCACAAAGACCACCACGAACTTATTAAGGAACTCCCTGAACACCCTACTCATCAAATCAACAAAGTATGCAGGGGCGTTCGTCAACCCAAATGGCATCACCAGCCACTCATAGAAACCATCCGGAGTCCTAAAGGCAGTCTTGTCTATGCTATCCTCAGCCACCCTCAACTGATGAAACCCCGTGGCTAAGTCCAACTGAGAAAATACTGAAGCGCCAACCAACTGATCGAAAAGATCATCAATCCTCGGCAATGGGTGTCTATTTTTCTTTGTGAGTTTGTTGAGTTCTCTATAGTCTACACAAAGTCTGATTGACCCATCCGCCTTCGTAGCAAAAACTACTGGAGCACCCCACTCCGATATACTTCGTCTTATGAACCCCTTCTCAAGCAACTCCCCTACTTGCTTATGGAGTTCCCTCCTCTCACGAGGAGCCATGTGGCGCACTGGTAAAGATACAGGTTTAGCATTATCCACCAGATATATTCGGAAGTCAATCTCCCGCTTCGGAGGTAAGCCCTTCACCTCCTCAAACACATCCGAGTATTCCCGGACCACTCTAACAGATTGCAAACTCTCGACCGAAGCGTCAAGCGATTCAAGATAACTTAGCATAACAGAATCCATGGGATTACAAGCGATCTCGAGAGTGTTACCCAAGCGGGTCATGAGCCTAACAACTCTCCTTTCGCAATCAAGAACGACACCATTACTGGATAACCAGTCCATGCCCAAAATCAACCCATAGCCCGTGAAGCCCAAAACAAAAGCATCACATCTAAACTCAATGCTAAGTATAGAAATCTTCAAACCCAAACATATCATGGACAAATAAGTGGAGCCCCCAATTGGGTTTGAAACAACCAAGGGATCATCTACTAGACTGGTGTTTAAGTGCAGTGACTCAACTAATGATGATGAGATAAACGAATACGATGCGCCATAATCAAACAATGTACGGACAGGATGATCAAATAGAAAAACCAGACTTTCAACGGAAATAGTTCTACCTCTTTCCTGAATCGGTGGAACTGCGAGAGCCTGTACTTGCCCCCTAGCCTGACCCGGTGCCATAAGAGCTTGCACCTGTCCTCTTGAGGTAGATCCCGTCCTTTGCCCCTTCTTAGGGCAATCCTTCACTAGATGCCCTGCTTCGCCACAGAGATAGCAGCCAGTCTTCTTCTTCTTTCGACAATCTTTGCTTATGTGGCCTGGTATCCCGCAATTGAAGCACTTCTTCTTTCCCTTGCCACCGTTGCCTTTCCCACCTTTGTTTTGCTGTTGTTGCTGAGGTCTAATTTTGATCTCCCTTCTTCTCGGGTGCCTTATTAGCATTGAGACCCTTCTCTTCTTCATGCATGAGTGCCATGTCAACTAGCTTCTCAATGGTGGCCCCCATAGGGATATGAGTCATAGCCAATCCATGCATCGATTCATTCAAGCCTTTCACGAACCTCAAAGCCTTCTTCTCCTGTGTATTCACCAAGTCTATGCCAAACCTTGCCAAATGATTAAACTTGTTGACATATTCCTTCACTGAGAGATTTCCTTGCTTTAGAGTCAAGAATCTTTCCATATACAAGTTTTCCTCCGCCCTTGAGAGAAACTTTGCCACAAATCTTTGCCTAAAATCCGCCCAAGAGTCAACGGGGCGTTCTCCATTAGTGACCTCCCACCAGAATGAGGCCTCTCCCTTCATTAACCAAGCAGCTAACTTGACTTTCTTTCCTTCTTCCATCTCAAAGATATCTATCAACTCTTCCACCTCCTTAAGCCAATCTCTAGCCTCCACAAAAGTTTTAGATCCTTGAAAAGGTTTCCCTCCCATAGCTTTAAATTCCTTGCAAGTCTTAGCAAAAGTATCCGTGCGAGGAGGAGGAGGGGGAGGGGGAGGAGGAAGATCGGGTGCTACGGTTGGTGGAGGAACATTTGCTGGACCCGCAGTGGCGGCCCTAGCCTCCATCAATCTCCTATACCATACTAGTATCGTCACACCCTCCGGAAAGTTAAGACCCTCAGCCATGCTGAAACGAAAAAGTAAAGATTCAAAACGGAGAATTCGAAAGATAAATATATGGCTATTGGGGATTATGCTTTTCTTTCAAAAACTTTTCTCTTTAAAGACATGTTTTAGAAAATATTTCTTCCAAAAATGTTTTTAGAAAAATAGTTTTCTAAAAATTTTATCTGTTCCGGTAACCTTTGCTCTGATACCACGTGTAACACCCCACTCCCGCTATGGTCACTCGCTAAGGGAATGCCATAACATCGGTGGAGTATTTTAAGTGAATATAGAACAGAAAAATTACAGCAAGACAGATATAAGTAATGCTTGAAAATTTAAAACATCATTTCATTGCAGTGGAAAGTAAAACATGTTTGGTTACATCACAAAACCATAATAAGAGTCAAGTACAAAATATCCATCCTGATAATTAAAAATACATAATCCCAATACATGAACTGATAGCCATAAAAGAAAAGGGTAAGCTGAGCTCTACATCCAGGGTCCAAGCTCCAAGAGAGTAATAAAAGCAGCCTGATCAAAGCCCACTCGTGCTGGGCCCACTCTGAGAACCTGAGGGTTGAAAAAAAGAAGATAAAAACAACGGGGTCAGACATAAGTCTGAGCGAGTCCTATAACTTTAACAATACAATCATTAAAGTAATTAGGGTATGATATAACTTGGTACGGTGTGACTGGGGATAAATGACTACACTCAGTAGCCAATCAGACTTAGAATGAACTAAGATAACGATAAAGACGCATTTACCCACCCAAGGATAATTACTACATTGCACCACACCAGTCATTCCTACTTAAAGATTGATCCCTCCCAAGGACTTAGAAAATTTACCCAGTAGTTTCGTGTACCCCTAGCTGACTACATAGGTGCCGTTTGCCCCTATCTCCACTAGGTGTACCCACTACTCCCAAGCGATCGGCTCCCTACCGTAGATACCCTTGATGGCCCCACAATGGGGTGTATCACTCCCCAAAGTGGCAACCCGATACAACAAATGGTGCACGGCTTATATCTACACGATGCAACAACGTCTTACCTACCAGCCCGGGTCCACACACGCATATGAAACCCGTTGGACTCGCGTTGCCACCGCTACCCCGTTTTGGCCTCTTATAGTCAAGCCCAATATGCGTGTCCCGTCCTCGACTTGAGTCGAGCCCACTAAGATACGTTTGGGATATTGGTTGAGATGGGCCCCCACAAGCTACCCACCTAAGCTTGTCATTTCTAGTGTATACCACTTAACCCTTTAATCATGTTTTAATTACATGTTCCACTTTGGTTAAGTATTCTAATCGTATTTTCTATTGCCACCCAAGGCAACCACTAGATTTCCACATGCCACCCAAGGCACCCACTTAACCCCTCATGTCCCTCTACATGCTAATATGGTTAAGTGTTTCTTAATTAATTAATTAAGATCATGACCTCATAAAGACCTCTCACATTAGACCACCTTTTATGACTGCTGGATATGCCGGTTGGGTCCGGGCAGACTTCCATCATAAAAAGGGTCTAACCTTGTGTCTTTACTTTAATCACGTATTTAATTTATGACTAAGACCTCTCACATTGGGCTAATCATTTGTAGCTGCTGGATTTGCCGGTCGGTTCCGGGCAGACTTCCGCTACAAAAGGGTCCAACCTCGTGTCTTAGTTGATTAATTACACCTAATTAATCACCCCCACAATTTGTATTAATTATCCCTAATTAATTACACATTTTTAAGAATATGGGTAGACCTAACTCAATAGGTAAATTCCCAATTCCATAGTATGGGTAGACCTAACTTAATAGGTAAATTCCCAACTCCATAATATGGGTAGACCTAACTTAATAGGTAAATTCCCAATTATGTCCATTCATTTTATGTTATGCTTAAGCATACCAACTTTACACATTTCTATTAACATGCATATTAACCCCATCGTTTCTCACGTAATTCGTTCTCATGACATGACATATAAATGGGAAGATTCATCATAAATGTAATGGGTTCAACTTAGCACAACATTGGCATTTACATGGGTTTAAAAGGTGTCAACTTGCATCATAACATTAAACCCAACTAGCATAAATCATTAACCCACATATGAACTTGCATATAAACATGCATATGAACTTGTATATAAACTTGCATATGAACTTGCATAACATGTCATACATAGAGGCAAACTTGCATATGTTATGCATATCATAAAAAGAGACAAACATGCATATGAACTTGCATATAAACTTGCATATGAACTTGCATAACATGTCATACATAGAGGCAAACTTGCATATGTTATGCATATCATAAAAAGAGACAAACTTGCATATGAACTTGCATATAAACCCACATATGAACTTGCATATAAACTTGCATATGAACTTGCATATAAACTTGCATATGAACTTGCATAACATGTCATACATAGAGGCAAACTTGCATATGTTATGCATATCATAAAAAGAGACAAACTTGCATATGAACTTATAACATATGACAACCACAACTTGCATAGATCCACATTTACAACCATAGCCTCATAATATCCTATCCTAATTAGTTTAGCAATTGCTTGCTAAAGGCATAGGAACTCACAAATAACTAATTAGCACTCCAATGAGGAAGATTAAATTGCTAGAGTGGATTAGAACTTGATTAGAGTTGATTTGAGATGCTAACTTCCTCTCAACTTTGGTGGAGGCTCCTTCTAGTTTTAATTTGACGGCATGAGGCCCTTGAATCTATTTTTAGTATGAATTAGGGTAGTCTTAGGGTGTATTTATAGATTAGGCAAGTGTTTTAGGCCATTAGATTAACCCTAAATTAGATTAGGACCATCAGATCTCGGAAGCTTCCAGAAAACAGCCCCAAAACACAGCCAAACCCTAAAATGGTGCACCAGGCCAAATTGGCCGAGCACCCCCTGTCGACACCCAAGTCGACAGGGCCGTCGACTTGGTCCTAGCCAAGTCGACAGCCCAGTCGACAGGGCTGTCGACTTGGGTAGCTAGGCGGGAATTTTCCCACCTGGGCCCAATGGCCCCAATTTCGAAATTTGAACCTGAATTTTAAATCTGTTTTGAACTTTGAATTTTCTATAAACCTCATTGGGCCATAACTGGGCCATACGGACTCCGATTTACAAAATTTCGGACTCTATTTCGCGTATTTTTCCGAGACGAACGCAATGACGTAGCTCGTTTCCCCCAATTCTCACATCTGAGATTATTTATTCTGCAATTAGTGAATTTTAGCATTAACTGAAATTCGGGGTGTTACAGCGGACAACAATCCTGTGCCTCTTCAGATTATTGATGCTAACCAACTTCTTGAAGCTCCTAAAGATGCTACTACTCAGTACAGTTAGAAGAATTCAGAGGGTGGTCAAAAGAGGGGAAATGACAGAAGGGATGACCGAAACAGTAAGAAACATCGCTTATTTAAGAATTTCGAATTAAACCCATTGACAGAGACTCCAGAGAACATCTTTGCTGCGACTAAAGACACCGAAAATTATCCAATGCCAAAACCTCAAAAAGTAGGTGATGAACAAGCGAACTCTGGAAAGTTCTACCGGTTCCACAATCAGCCAGGCCATAATACCAACGAATTTAGGCATCTAAAATCATTGATCGAAGAGTTGATTAGGAATAATCGTCTCCAAAAATATGTGAAAAATCCACAATCCTCAAACACTGCTCTGACTCCCCAGGGGCAAGGGGCATAGGCAATGGAGATCTTGCTCAAACCATACCGAAGCCAATCAACTGCTAACAACCAGTGGTGCTCTAATTTCAAAGGCTTGGAATAAGCGATTATCATCGCCACTGCTTTGTTTTCATGCTTTACTTCATGCTGTATTCAAAATTCTCGTAAAATAGTCTGTAATATTTTACAAGCACTATACTGAACGTTAGCTCTGTGACTAAGAGCATATATGCCTAAATGAATCCTTGCTTGCAAAATTTTATAACAAATCAAAATTTGCTTAAAAGATGATTTCATATTGCAGGCTATCTGTCGAGCGCTTGTTCCTTTAGAATCTAACGAAACATGGCAACCCCAACAACACTAGTTCAAGCGCCAAAGGCTGTAAATATCAACATGCACAATAGCAAAAATAAAGAAGCATCGCCTTAGAAAGTGAATGGGAAGAGTCAAAAAGATTCAAACAACGAACAAGCACCATGACAAACAAGTGAAAGGATTGCAGCTTTCATCGAAGGGGCACTTCCCCAGGTGAGAGGTTCAAAGTCCCAGTTCCTAAACTGAGATAGCCCGCCAAGTTAAGCATCCAACAATGGAATTGGTGCCAACCCCTAGTTGGAACGACCAGCACCGTGCCGGAAGGACCGGCAAAACTCGCTCGAAGGACCAACATCGTGTCGGAAGGACCGACTAACCTGATGTTGGAAGTACCAGCATCAGGCCGGAAGGACCGGCAAATACGCTGGAAGAACCAACATTGTGTCGGAAGGACCGACAAACCTCATATCCGAAGTACCAACATCAGGCCGAAAGGACCGGCAAACAAGCTGGAAGGACCAACATATACATAAACCAAAGACCTCTCCGGGGCACCCAACCTGATCCGATTACAACATACATTGGGTTGTAACCAAAGCCCTCTCTAGAGGAATTCCTTCTGAATCTTCCGACGCTTGGATTAATCAACATAATTGAGTGACGAAAGTCTCCAATGCCTGAATTAACTAAGTTGGATTGTAGATGAAGTTCGGATTTTAACCAATTAACTTGCGTAGCGTCTGAATATCTTAGAGGTGACAAGTGTTGGATCTTAACCAAATAACTTGCATAGCGTCTGAATATCTCAGAGGCGACAAGTGTTGGATCTTAACCAATCAACTTGCGTAGTGTCTGAATATCCCAGAGGCAACAAGTGTTGGATTTTAACCAATCAACTTGCGTAGCGTCTGAATATCTCAGAGGCGACAAGTGTTGGATTTTAGCCAATCAACTTGCGCAGCATCTGAATATCTCAGAGGCGACAAGTGTTGGACATTAACCAGTTCACTTGTGTAGTGTCTGAATATCCCAGACGTGACAAGTGCTAGGTTTTATCCGAAGCAGGGGAATTAAATCCAAATACTTCCCACAGTGAAGGACAACGACCTCCCGGATAGGTGAACAAATATCCAAGATTTCTCCAAAAGAAGAAGCAGATAATAAATCACATATACATATTTCCTAAATGATAAATGTCATATAACATCATATAAGTCGTTAAAACAATGACACTTGAAATCCACAAATGCCTTGTAATGATTAGTTGATTTTAAGCGTCAACGCGAATTCAAATTAGAATGTCGTGTTTGTGCAGATAATATTCGACAGATTATAAACCGTTGAATAAAACAATTCTGTATCAACACTCCATTCAATTCATAATAGAAATTTGCAATAGCTAAATTTATTTTTAACTGACTAATCTGTTGTCGATGTGGGCAGTCGATAGTAAAATATTAGCTCAGAAATGTGCAATGTTTTTGTTGTTGCAAAATAGGTTGTAGCAGCGGAAAAGGCACAACCATCATTCACTTTAAAAAGTGTGCTTAGCTTCGGTAAAAGTTCAATGGTAAAATGGGTTCATGAAGCAAGTAATTCAGTATGAATTGGCCATCGCCAATCCATCGCGAATGTCGCTTGTACTACGCATTCAAGCTCGACTCAAAGCCGGGGCATTCACACACTAGCGCAACATTGTCAACGACAAATTCTGAATTTAAAACTGGAGCATTTGTTGTGCAACAGAATTAGCGCAGCAAAGTGTTTCAAAAAGCGGATTTGAATTCAGATTACCACCAACGAGCTTTCAAGAACTCGACAAAACATGGATCAGAATGCAAGTTCCATATGCGGATCAGACAAGCCAAAATATATCAACAACAATGTTCATTTCGAAGCCCGCATTTTTCACAAGCAAAAAATACAAGCTTCGAGGGGCAAATGTTAACCTTGTTAAAGAACACGATTCAAATATATATGCAATGGTTCATTCAAACTCACTGGGTCGTTTATTTATGTCAGATCGTTGCTAAGCTCAGGTCGTCATGATGAAGAGTCGTTATTGCGACCTGGTGCTAGTTCGTTAACATTGTTAGACTGTAAATATGAAACCGACTTGGATCTCCAATGCAAAGCCAAAGGAGTGTTTTATGCCGTATTGTACATATAGTATGGTCCTTGAGTCAATGTAAACAAGTGTACTAAAACATGTGGCATTGACTCAGTAAAGCATACTAATATGAATTAACTTGTTGCATGCATGATAGAGCGAGCGTGAACATTTATACGACCTAACTAAGGTCAGTTTAAATCGTCCATCAGACTGTTGCAAACTGTTAGATCGTTAGCTGCCCATCAGGTCGCAGCTCGTGCTTAAAGAATCAGGCCGTCCAAACATATCAAAGATGGTTCATTATTATAGTGAACACGTGGCATATCATAGCAGCTTAAATGGAAGGATCGTTGGACTTAATGATAGATCATTTCGGTTCTTAGATCGCAGTTACAAGGATTACAACAAGCTTCAAGTGCAGCAGGTCATGTGGGAACACGTGGCATGTATAAATTGGTTTACTTATACGTAGTGAACCATTTGAACACGAATGATAACTAGGTCATAAGAAGCATACGAAACTGTAACGTGAATCTAGATCATACAATGCAAATATAGATCGCCAGCTTGTATATTTGTGTAGAAACACGTTGATAGCAAGGATGCAAAATCAGTGCCTTGAGACCTTACATAAAGCATGTCGTTCGATGGTATGTTAACAGCAGACCATTAATTCCCACAAAGTTGGTAAGGTCGCTTATACGACCTGAGCTTGGGTGAGCATGGTCTAAGCTAAATTGTGGTGTCTTGACACATGTAAAGAAATGGATGGGCGGTCCAAGTCGTAAATGTGCTTATATAAATAATGCAACGTGGATAAGCCTGGTACACGTGGCATCTGATATGAAAATAAATGCAAGAGGCCATGTCGTGGGCCGTTATGTCATGCATATGTATCTGGTCATTACATGACTTTAGTATGATGTTGAGTCTTTAGAACGTGATGAATTATCAGGTTGTTCACATGGGTTGTTGCTAGCTGTATACATCACATGCGTATGGCAGAATGTATGGCGTTTAAAGCAAGGCATTGGGCATTTTGTTCTCCAGGTCATTATTTTCATATTTAGGTCGTAAAATGTATAGTGCGTGACAACTATCAACAGCTGTAAAGTGCGGGTCTCCAAATGTATGCGACCTACGACCTAAGGGCCTGCACCCTATATTTACAACTCTGCCATACCTCAAAACACCCCTATAATTACCCCACTTCTCCACAATTAAAGGGACCGATTTTTCTACCTCGAAGGGCTGTCTAAATCATTTATCCACCACTCTCAAACACTCCAAACTCCATTAATGGCTTCTCCAACTCAAGCTACCTTCATCCAACAACAAATAGATCAAATCTCCTCCAAACTCCATTAAAGATCTCTCTAACTCAATTCAAGTGATCCTGAATCTCCATTAATACTCTCTAAAGCTTAGATCCGACACAAATTCACCATGGAACTAAGGAAGATCGTCTAATTGAAGATCTACACAACTATCATCAAAAATCAAGAGATCTCACTGTTTTCTCCGTGAATTCAAGTGGAATCGAAAGCTAAAAAGAGAGAAAAGATAGAAGATCATTGTGAGGATAGAAAATGAATGTTATAAGAGAGAATCCGTGTTTTGTAAACTCTAGTATGATAATGAAAGCGATACTCATAGTGCATGTAGGCTATTTCTAAGCCGAACCACTTTAAAAATCCTTTGTCTTTACTTTTACTCTTTATTTTGTGATTGTGGTTTCATAATTTCAAGTCATACCATTTGGTGAAGTGATCCGAGAGCACCTTTGGTGTTGTGACCAATTTTGGTTTCAACACCTTTCATCATTTCATCCTGGTGCACCGAAACAAACGTACAAATCTGACCACCATTTTAACATCATACCTAGGTGTAAAGCTTGACGAGGTCACGTTACACAAAGCTACGCTTATACGAAGCCATGTTTTGATCATCCATATCACAATCACTTAGCATGCCACATTGCCAATTAATAACATATAATTGATGTTTACTAATATATAACCTCTGAGCTCATATGTCTCAGAGAAGGGTGTTAAGCTAAGAGAATAATTCTCTACCGCTAATAGATATATATTATTAAAGATTAATTGCTATGTCGTAAATTGCGATGTCAGACATACAATCCTTGCAAGTTCGTTCTAGGTCTGAACGAAACTGAAGGCACCTTATTTCTCATCCAACAAAAGAGAGACCCTTGCAAATCCAGAGAATCTCCAAGTACGTTCGGACCGCTGTCACAACATAACCTTATAATAGGTGGGCTCCTATTTGAGACACCAACAAGAAAATTTTATGATGTGAAGATTCCCAGTCTTCAATCGTCGTCTTTAATTACTCCACAACATCGTATAATCATTTAGAATGGTTTTCGGACATAAATCCGATCTCGGTCTTTCCAAATAATTAGCGGAATTCAAAAACACAATTATGGATTACATAGGATTTCAATGAAATCTCCTTCTATCTTGGATTATGTTAATTAAAGTTTCTTTAATCCCATTCTCAAATTATCCTTTAACAAAATCCATATTTGCTAACTATAAATCAACATTCATTCCTTAAAATCTTTTTACCAAGATCTTTGTTAACCTTAACCAAAGATTCCTTTTAAAATAAAACCTTTATGGTTTATTTCCAAAAATATTCATAAATTTTCATGAAAAATCTTAGCTTCTTTTCAAACTTTTCTCTTATTCAAAGATTATTTAATAATTTCTTCATTAGCATTAAGTCATAACCCTTTCCAAATTCCCAAACATGTAATCCGCTTAATTAAAGATTTTAATTAATCATAACCCAAAAATCCAAATTTCAAAAATCCATTTCATAACCTCCTATTTAACATGTCCTTTTAAAACCAAGATAATTTAGCTTCAAAAATATCAACAATCGTTCATTAACTTTTCACCCAAATTCATTAACTCTTCATTCCTTTATTTCCCTCTTAAAACCCATCTCTAAATCAAGATCGTTAAGTATCTTTTCAAATAGGCTTTATAAATCTTTAACCCTTTTACAAATTCCAATCGTGACTTAATCTTTGGCGGGTTAAACAATGATGTTATTTAAGACACCATTCACAACAAACCCAAAACTAATTGATATAGAAATATGATTTAAACAGAAATTATCATCTCATATTCGATACCAATTCTCAGATAGTATATGTCTATCAGTGGAATTCCATACCAAATATCCTAAGATTATTTCTATCCAATCCCACCTTATCAATTCTAGAAAAAAAAAACTTTATTTCAAAAGATTAAACTGAAATCAGATTATATAGAAATTAGATAAAAGATACATCACTTATGTTTGATATCAACTTCCATACTCGACTGATACTATAAGCGGAATAACGGTAACTCTACCTTTCAAATTCCTCAAATAATACAAGTCTACTTATGGACTTAATAACAACATTCGAAGACTACTTCCCACCATTTCCAATTTCATTAATAATTAGAAAACCCCATTTTTAAAATCTTATTTAAAACCAATATGTTTTAAGTACTATAAACTTCTAAACATATGTCATTAATTCTTAAAATTGATCATTTAAGTTTCAGATAATGATTCGTAAGTTTAAAACCTCAAAATATACTGTTTTTAGAAAATGTTGCAAAAGTGCGTCAAAAGCGTTACAAAAGCATCGCAAAATAGTTTTATTAGCTAGTGTGGTCAAAATAACCTTTATGCTATCCAAAACTATCATTTTCCAATTCGAATTCCTTTTAATAAATTTATAATTATTTTACAATTTTTTCCTATGTTTTTAATAATTTAAAAACAACCATTTACCGCTATGGTCTACGAGCTGCATTCACAACGACCTTTTTAAAAATAAATTTAAACATAACTTAAAAAATATACATTGAAAATTTGAATTTCCTTTTTTCCTTTGAAAACTATTGTTATTAGAAAGAAAATTCTTTTCATTTCGCATCAATCCGATTTAAACTACATAAGTTATAGCTGTTCAAATTTTATGGTCGAAATTCGCGAACTACCACTGCGCGACACGTCCTATTCAAACCATATTACCGCTTTTAATAAAACTTGTCCAATTCACTTTCAATAAAACCTTTATAAACATATACAAACTCGTTTGAAAACAATATTTTCAAAATTTTCCTTCAAATTCAAAACTTTATTTTTCATGCCCAACTCTCGATATTAATATAAAAATCCTTTATATTTCCAATTGAGAAGGAGATCTAACCAATCACCCATATAATTCTGTAATTGGGATGTCGTGGTTGTGGAACAACGTAAAACAAATACTTATCAACATACAAACATCCACGCACTCAACAACTATATCATCAATAATGTTAGTTCCTACGTGCAACCGTTACGGTACTTAACGCTTATCAGTGTATATTTATCATTGACTATGCGTCCATTTATTTAACATCACACATATATATTTAAAATCCATAATTAAATATATGTGAACAAATAAGTGTGAAGAGTTCTCACCGACGGACAGTGTAACCGTGTACCATGCTTTAACTTTTTTAACTCCAGAAATAGGCCAACTTTCCTTGAGTTTTTGGACAAGCTACTTTCTGAATTTGGAAAGTTCTCGACTACAAAGTTGTAGTAAATTCTTTCCTCTTTGATTTAAAAATAATAATTTCTGAATTGTGATAAATTTTGAGGGAGAGATGGCCGAAATGGTGGAGGTGTTTCTCAGGTTCAATAAAAAGAGCCAAAAAATATCGCCTTCAAAGATTTGAATTTTTGGGATAGCTAAGCCTAGAATTAGGAAAAGTGCTCAATTACAAATTTGTAGCAACTGGAAAAATACACAACATTAAAAAGGATTGTATGATTTGGATTAATTTTGGAGGGGGTATGGCCTTAGGAAGTTGCTGGTCTTAGCTAAGGTGGAGGCCGAGAAAAAAATGGGGTGGCGGTGAATGGAGATGGTGGTGTGGGGTGCTTAGCCTAACTTGGATGGAAGAGGTGGGGATGTGGCTGGTGGAGGTGGTGGTTGGGAGGTGGGTGGTGGAATGTAGTGTTTGGTTGGGTTTTAAGGAGGGAAAGGGAGGAATAAAATTATGGTGTTGGGTAGGGAGGAGGTGGCCGGAATTTGGCCAAGGGTGGTGGCTCTTAGGATGAGTAGGAAAGGAGGAAGAAGGGAAAGAAAGAAGAAGGAGAAGCCTTGGCTTGAGAACTTAGGAAAGTGGAGAGGAATAGGAGCTTGAATGGAATGGAAATGAAAGGAAACGACTCCTTTTATAAGTAATGAAAAGGGTATTTAGGTAATTAGTTTGGGAGACACATGTCCACTTAAGGAGCTATGCATACATGCATGTATACACCTAGAATACCACCTATCAAAACCATGGACTAAAGGGGAAAACCATGGGACGTGAACATGGTTTATCTAGGGTGTTGAAAATATTGAAACGTCTTATATATGTTGCAAAACTCAAATGCTATGCTATGTTTCATCATTTAAATATCCGACGATTTATGTTTTCAAAACCAAACAACATTAGCAACTAATTTAGCATTCAAAATAATTATTTTATTTATTATATTTTAAAATATATTTATTTAACTAGAAAGAACGTACTTAAAAATAATTTTATAGATACGTATTTGGAAATTTTGTTGTAACAAAACCTGATAAATCCTTACTAAAATTATGCCGTTATATTTTGACAAAATCAAACGTGTAATTTATTATTTAAACATACATGTATATACTAAATTTGTTTTATCATTATTCCAAATCCATATTTAATTTACATTAAATCCATTTTATACCCAGGAAATTTAAATTATATATATCGAAAATTTCAGTTTTAAATTGGTTGAAAATTCTGGATCATCACAGACCTTGATGACGTCATAAGTTTGAGTGATAGGTCGAAGTGAATTTGTGGCATGGAGTAAGAGATGAAATCGCTGATGAAGAACCAGACTTGGGATTTGTTTCAATTTCCTAAAGGTAACCATGTTATTAGGTGCAAATGGATATATAAGTTGAAGGGTGATGGAAGATACATAGATAGGCTAATGGCTAAGGGGCTTGCACAAAGGAAGGGAAAGGAGTATGATGAAATTTTTGCAACAGTTATGAGACATACTTCTATCTGGATATTACTTGCTATAGGATCTATCCATGACCTGGAGTTGGAGTAACCCGATGTGAATACCGCCTTCTTGCTGGGTGACTTGGATGAAGGCATCTGCATGGAGCAATCAGAACGGTTCGTGGTAGATGGTAAGTCAAAATTGGTTTGCAAGTTGAAGAAATCACTATATGGCTTGAAGCAATCACCTAAGAAACTGTACGAGAGGTTTGATCATTTTATGCTTGAAAGTGGCTTTGATATAAGCATCGAGAATGCTTGTGTTTACTTCAAGAAGTTGAAAAATAATTATTTGATGTATTTTCTTTTGTACGTAGATGATGTGATTATTTCTTCTAAGGACAAGGAAGAAATCAACAAGTTGAAATTGAGATTAAAAGTCGAACTTGAGATGAAAGACCTTGGAGAAGCAAGGAAGATTTTGGATATTGAATTTGTTAGGGATCGAAAGCGTTTAGATGCGAAGGCATAAAATACATTTTTACCTTTGCATGTGAAGCTTTCGAGTAAGGGATCACCTATCAAGGAGAAATATATGGTTTATATGGCAAAGGTGTCATATGCTAGTGCGGTTGGTAGTTAGATGTATGCCATAGTGTGTACAAGGCTTAATATTGCAAATGCCGTTGGGATGGTTAGTCGGTATATGACTAATTCGGGGAAATCGTATTGGGAAGAGATGAAGCTTATTTTTAGATACTTGAAAGGTACAAATATCATGATCTTGTTTTTAGGGGTAGAGAGGAGAATAATTGCAACTTGATTGGTTACTATAATTGGGACTACGCTGGTGATATGTATTAAGAAAGTCAGCTTTTGGATATGTATTTATTCTTGATAGTACAACCGTAAGACGGAGATCGATATTGCATACCATAGTTGCTTTATCCACTACAAAGGAGGATTTGATAGTGGTAGTGGAGGTGGCAAAGGAAGCACTCTATTTGAAGTGATTGTTGTGTGACTTGGGTTTTGAACATGACAATGTTTAATGTAATAGCCAAAGTGCTATTCATTTGGCATTTAGCTCACAGACCAAACATATTGAAGTGAGATAGTCATTTCTAGTAGCAATGGATGAAGACAAATAAATATGCCTTCGGGAAGTGCATACAAAGGATAATGCAGCGGATATGTTTACTAAATCATTACCAGTTGAGAATTGCTCGAATTTGTTTCATTTGGAGAAGTGCTAGGTGCCACAGGGTGGCACAGTCGAGGGAGAAACTTGGTTATAGATGAAGTGGATTATAAGTGAGACATTTGAGTTCTATCTACTTTGTATGTACTCGTTTACACTCTCGAGTATGTTTTTCTTTTGATGAGAATGGTTTGTGTATTTTCAACACTTCATTGGTGAGTGAGGGCTTTTTCTGAACTCGTCGATGGAGTGCAATGGGCAGTAGTTATGCCCGATTTCAATGGGAAAACACTCAAGCACGTTTGATAGGAGGTAGAAGATGGTTTTGGCACCATTTTGTTAAGGTGATAGACATGGATATTGTGTCAAAGTGGTGCGTTAAATTTTGTGACATTATATGGACTAGAATTGAAGTGGTTGTTGATAGCTTTGTAACGGAGAATATGGTCTGCAAATCAAAGCTCGTAGGAGGAAGTTGCAAGAGCGAAGGCAAAGATGGTTTCAGCGTTTTAGCTCAGACATCTGACTAAAAGGGTCAAACGTCTGACTACAAGGGTCAGACGTCTGGCCAGGCTTGCTATGCAACTAAAGAGATCAACAGACATCTGAATTTTAGCTCAGATTCTATGTTGAAACATATGGGCTGCCAGATATTCGAGGAAGGTGGTCAGATGTCTGAGCTTACAGGATGATTTTCCCAAGCCTCAAACAAATGTCTGTCCATATGGCTTAGACGTCTGAGGCGGCTTCAGGATAATTTCGGGTAGTAGACTCATCAGATTTATTTGTGAAGGATCAAGGGGTAATCTGATAAATTGCCAAAGATTAGTCTCTCCCTATATTAGTTATTCGCAGATTCAAACGATGATTAAGTGGTTGATTAGGTTTATTCTAATTAGGGTTTTTGAAATCCTAATTTTTTTTATATTCATATCCACAAAATAAAAAAATTCGAAGAATTTTGATCATCGTGTTCAATCCTTGTACTCTTTTATTGATTTATAATAAAGGTTCTCTCTCAAATGGACGTATACTAACAAGACGTTACTGGAACCAATATAAATTGCTTATATCTCTTGTATGGTGATTGTAATTAGTTATCTGATTGGGTTGAGATTGTTTTGTTATATTGATTGGCTGTTTTTATACATTTACCACGATCTTATCTTCCGCTGTGTTTGCGGGTTTGATTGAAGCGGTCTTGAGTTGAAATTCTCCATGACACTCGATGGATAACCATGCGTTGAAGCTCGAAATCATAATTTTGATTGGGTTAAAATAATTTTTTGAACTCGATCCGCTTATTTAATGAACCATACAATAATCAAACAATTCTTCGAGTCGAGCCAAATTGGCAGTGGACCGTCCGATGTACAACCTTAGGTAGGGTCCAATAAATTTTGAGATGTATCATTGTAAATAAACATTAGGTATTTTGCAAAAAGGGGGTTTTATTGGAAATGACTAACTTCATAACTTTTCCAAGCCAAAGGACAGCGTACCAAAAATTTATTCTCCAAGGACAATACACTAATATTTTGATTTTTTTTTGTTATTGATGAATAAATGTTTCTTTTAATCTTTGATTCGAATATTGTTTAGCATTTTTCCATTTAGTTACGTTATTTACATTAGATTCAATGCTATTTTATTGTTGTGTTTAATTTGTTTTATATTAGTTTATGTGTATCTGTTTTTGTTTTTATAAAGTATTAGTTTTTTAAATTAAGTGTATGCTTGTTTTAAATTTTGGAACTGTAGTTATTATATAATTTGTACTACTGCATTCATCATAATTTTTAAAATGAAACTGGTTCCTTTTTAATCAAACATTCTATGATATAAATAGCTTTTGTAGTGGTTATGTATGATTTTTTTGGGGAATAGCTAACTGGTTTCTTATAACGGTCCATATCACCTTTTGTTATACAGATAATAAATCCAAATATTACAGGTGGACACATTGTCTAACAACTATAGTCTTTTTTTAGGGTGGACCAACCACTAGAGCTAACTGGCTTATAATACAGGAGCTAGATAGGGCATCTAGACTACATACAAGGAAAACTCCACGTAGGGTGCTCCAAACATTACAAATTAGTAATGGTCAGACAAAAGTAAAGCCTACATGATATGACCATATATATAACATAAGCAAGAGCCTTAACTCTGACATACAACACTAAGGTGAAACTACTTTAAACAATGTTTCATAATAGTGCATAACTTAAGCCATCAACAACGACATAGATAACAAGACTTGATATTAGAGGACAGAAAATAGAAGCTTCCATCAATCACTTAACATGAACATACACCTGCGCGTTACTGCACGACACCTCCAACCAGCTCCACAACAACCAATGCATATCCCTAAGAAACAAGTTGATAAAACCATATAAAAAGGCAAAAAACACATCTGCATAGCAAGTTCCTTCAAAACCTACAAAAACCAGCTAGGAATGTCCAAAAGCGCACCACTAGCCAGCCATGCATTTCCATGAAATCCACGCATGTGATCACGGATACACCATACCCCAGCAAGAAAAACAGCTACCAAAAAGCCAAAAAACTCATTTTTGTTCTAATATAGTAGTAGTTTTTAGGTATCAGTTTTATATTATTAGGTATCAGTTTTATGTCTGTGGGTATCAGAATTGTCTAATGTAGGTATCAGTTTTAAATATTTGCTTTGCTGATTACTTTTTTATTTATTAAATGTCTTTTGCAATGGTAATAATAGTCAGGTATTTCAATACATTCATTGTCTAGTAGGTCTTTGTGTTCAAATATTGTTATGCATAGAATAAATTGTTTGAAAGATATAATGAATAGAGGTTGTACATTATCCAATTCGGTTTTATTGGTTTTTGTTTTGAAGAAGCTAATGATTTTAGGGAATTTTTAATGGCATAGCAAATTCAAAAGGGATAAAGTTTTATTATTATTTATTTGATGATTTAGTTTGTTGATTTGATGTTGTCCTTATGACTAAATTTTGAAGAGCTTATCCTTGAGGCTAAAAAAATTATGAAACTTGTCCTTACCAGTGTTTTTCTGTTTGCAAAATTAATTTATATTTCACGTGCTATAATTAGTTTCCTTCAATATTTCTCATGCATTTTCTATAATTAAAATGGTCCATTTGACCTCGGGATTTAATTATTTATAGATGAATGATCATGTTTTGCGCATGCGTTGAGAAGATAGTCATGTTCATTGCATTATATTGCCATGTTTTACCTTTCCAAAGATTAACAATCATATGAACGAAGCATATAATTTTTATTTTTATTTCTGGAGCCATTAGGCACATGCCGTAAAAAAAGGAAAGTAGTATTCAAATATATATATAGGCATGTGCTTACTCATTTATAAAGACACCCACTCGTTTTCAAGATGGGCTATTGGAGAATGATGCAATATTGGGTTTTGTTATGTTTTTAAATTGTTGCACGTCGTGGGATAAGTTATATCTCAAACTCCAAAGTTTTTATATAAATGAGCGTATACGTAATGGAAATTAATGATGCATCAAAAATTATAGTGAATAAATATTCTCTCATTTTTCTTTGATTGTTTCTTCTCTTGTATATTCCATATGATTTTGTTTATCTTACAACATGTTACATGCATGATCTCTACAGATGTAGAGTTGTGATAATAAATGAAATTAGATCTATTCTTCCTTTTGTGCAGATTTATCCATTTCCCTTAATCAATTTGAAATTAGGCATGACTTCTATGATTAGTTGAATGTGATTTATGACTACAATTATTTTATAGACTAAATGGTAATTAAGACCTTAGTCAATTATTATTTTTAGATCTTTTGCTATTATAGATTTAAATTTTTAGATCTTATTATATAGATATTATCAGAGCAGATCTTGCTCTACTAGTCTTATCCTTTTAGATTTCAAGTTATCATAGATCTATAGGTCTAAACTTTCAGATTTTATTCCATTATGCATAATTTTTTTTAATTATATTTCAAATCTCGTTCTACAATAAATTTGATATTTTTTATTTTTCTAATCTTATTATATTGCAGATCTTAACATCATGCTTGCATACATACGTTTTTGAGTTCCTTTGCTTTGACAAATAAGTTTGAACTTGAAAAAAAATACTATCATTCATTCAAATAAATATATTGAATTTGATTGTATTTTATTTTTTATATTGACCTAATGATCCAACCATGTTTGGCCGGTAAATTTTTCACTTTGAAAACTTTTTGATTTGGATTTTGGTTTGAATCAACACAATGGAAATGGTTTTCAATACGATTTGTATATCCAGAAGAAACATTTTATTGTTTCGTAGACAAACAAATATAAGGACAATGCTATTTAGAAGAAAATACAAAGTTACAATCCAATATTGATCTTGATCAGGGATGGCAATGAGGTGTAGATGAAAATGGGGCGGGTTTGGGTGAGTTATTTGTTCCCAAGTCCCACCCTAGATATTTTTTAACCCCGCCCCATAGCACGATGAGGGTCTAGATTTTCGCCCCAAACTCGAAACTTGTATAGGTCAGGGTAGACCCGACCCGTTCCTCGACCCATTGAAATTGTGTTTTAATATACACAAATTTATTTATTTATATATATTTCCACTAAATGATTGATTAAGTACATATAACAATGTGTTTACAATGATAAGAAATATTATAAAATGAGTTGTATGGTAATAGTTTAAAATATATGCATTTATTATTGTATAACTATCATTGATGCAAATTAATACTACGAAAATTTTATAGCTTATTTACTGAAATAATATAATATTCATATCATAAGCACTTCTACCTAAAAAGACTAACAAGTAACTATTCACTACAAGAAATTTCATTTTTGGTGGCATACAAAAAATGCCACCGAAACTTACGGTGGCGTTTTGATAAACGCAGCGAGAAAACACACAACTAAAAATTCATGATTTTTTGTTGCATTTAATTCAAAGACCCTATAAATATATTTTCAGCAGCATTTTTTAAACGATACGAAAGTTATTTTTTTTTTGTATTGTTTCTAAAATGGCATGGAAAAGGTGCTCATTTACTATGTTATCGATTTTTATGGCGTATTTTTTACCACCATTTTTTCCGATTTTATTTAATGGTATTCCACCTCTACCTCTGATTTCGCCTCCAATTCAATTTGTTCAAAACTTATATAATAACGTAATACATAAAGACATACACATTTAAACATAACACATTAAACAACCACAAAATACATATACATATACACATTCAGAGAACCTCAAAATACATAAACGGGTTCACAACACCTTAGTGCCTTGGAGCAAATGTTACAATGATGGATTATACATCAGAAAGCACTTTGAGTGTAAGAAAAAAATTTCATGTGAACAACCTACATTACACCGAAAACAGCCTTCCAAAGTTTCATTCAAATCTTCTGTCACCGAAATTCTATGTCCCTCTGTACCCAACCAATCAGAGCATTTGATTTTACATTTCTGCAATTAAGTCAGATATTAAAAAAGGGTTTAATTGCAAAAGGTGGGAATTAGGGGATTCTGATTGGTTGGATACAGGGGGATAGAGGGTTTTGGGTACAGAGATTTGCTTTGTCATTAGGAAGGATCTCACAATGTCAAAATGAGCAAAATATAAATTGTGTATGACAATTGACGCTACATGCAAAGATTACCTCTTGAACAAACAATTTTTTTCTTCTGAACACCAACAACCAATCCTAACATTGTATCGAAAACAAAACTTCCAACATCTTAGCAACTGGAAGAACACAACCAACACCATTCAGAGTCTCAACAGCAGAAAAAACTTGACTCCCAAATCCATCAAAAATCATTTCATCCAAACCCAAAACTAACTTCAACGTTCCCCTCTTACCACATCAGTGGAAGCCATAACATCATCAGAATCTATAGTCTACCGATCAACATCCATATTCACACAATCCCTCACACTTAAGTAAAGAAGAAAAATCGCCCACCTTCAACATAGACCCTATCCATTGAGAAAAACTGGGTTGACCATCAATAACCCAGGAATCATCAATGCATTTTTTTATAAAAATTTAAGTGGGAATTATATAACCTAGCCTTGATCATCATCGTTAAAACAAAGTACAGAATATAAGTAAAGGATACAAGTCATTACCTAACCTAGGATGAGACCTAAATAATATAACTAGAGCATTCATACTTTGCTCACTTGGTTAAAAATACCTGACGATTAAACATGAACCTTAGAATGCTTCTTGGTTGGAAGGCTTGGTAAGCTTGGAGCTGCCGGAAGGGTTAACACTTGGTACAATGCATTTATAACTATTACGTACTTGAAAACTTGTACTTCTCAATGAAACTTATTTGGAAAACTCAAATCTCTAGTGGAATAATCATATTTGTAACAAGGTAAAAA
Source organism: Allium sativum (assembly GCA_030737875.1). Classification (NCBI taxonomy): domain Eukaryota; kingdom Viridiplantae; phylum Streptophyta; class Magnoliopsida; order Asparagales; family Amaryllidaceae; genus Allium; species Allium sativum. The sequence goes on along the minus strand of CM060919.1, from coordinate 652,878,335 downwards.
TTGTATGGCTACATGAATTTCTACATGCTTAAAAAATACAGATATATTATTAATGAAGAGGACATAGATATATGTTATTTCTTTATCTAAGATAAAGGAGGCCCTTTTTCACGATTGAAGAATCCAAAATACCAAGCACTGATTGTTATTCATAAAAATTCTTCAAGTTGCATTGATATGGTTTCCAAGTTAATTTACTTCAATCTGGTCATCTGATTCAAGGTTTATACCATAGTTTCATATATTACATACCTAAAAAGAAAGAAGAATAACAGAACTGATTACGAACTATATCATGTGCTAATGTGCTGCATAAAATTATACAAAAGATAACTTATAGAAGAATAAAACAATTATTGCCATATCTTTTCTATTGGACTATAACGAGAAACAAAACTATATAACATCCGTTGTAATGTGTAAGTGTAACAACTACGATATAAAAGTATAATAATGATGCATTAGAGACGGGGGTTTGATTGCATAGAAACACTCTAGAGAAAATATTGTATAATACCTAATCCCAATGTAACCACGAGGATATATAAGGCAAGAAAATCAACCCCCACTATAAGGAACCCTTCAATCTGAAATTCAGCATACGTAAAATGTTCATGATAGCTTAATGTTGTATACAGATGTGTAATGATTGAAATTTGTTATTTTAACCGGATTTAAAATCTTGGTAGGGTAGACTCATATATCATTATCGATGTTAATTCTAGCAGAATCGTTACTTAATTTCTTCAGCTAAAAGCAACATATTGGCATATTGCACGTCCTCCAGAGCTGCCCAAAATGATACTGAATGCAACTAAATTATGTAGTCGTTAGAGCTTGTTTTAACCTAAACCAAATTAATACTGATCCATATAAGCAAGTTTCACCAATTTTTGATTGAGCAATGTTGTAAGAAAAAAGAGGAATACATAGACTTCATAAATTTACATCAAAATTCACAGCTGCTTAATGTGAACTGCTTACCTAAAACATATTAAGGACCATATAAACATGTGTAAATTGAGGAATACTAACTGTGGTTTACCTGGACATTGCTGGAATTCATTGTTTTAGATAGGGAAAATTGTGATTTTTATCACTTTTCCACAGCTAACTGCTATAACCGATGTGATTAATTTAATTTAAGACCGCTCAAATTGAATATCTAAACCACAAACGCCTTGCGGAAGACGGGATCACTGTTAGATTTGCAAAAACAACCAAACCAATATCTCAAGTCACCAAACAATGATCAACTTATCTCGAACAACCCAAATCTCAATCTCAAGCGATAAAATAACGACAATAGCAGCAAACTTAAATCACACACAAATTTATAGTGGTTCCACTTGTTATGTAACGACGGTCGGAACAAAGTCCACCCTTCCTTGCACGCATAAGAGCTAGCACACAACTCCCATATAACAAAAGGAAACCCTGATGTTACGTGCGTACCAACCCATATTTGTACTCAACTCCTTCAATTTATTCCGTGATGTGGGACTATTAATTCCAAACCATCATTCCTCCTTAACAATATGCGAGCCAATCCTAACAATCTCCCCCTTGACTCGCATCCTACGAGTATCTTTTGAGAGCATTGCCTTGCTCGCATGGCCCAGTCCGTAACCTTCGGCTCTGATACCACTGTTATGTAACGACGGTCGGAACAAAGCCCCCTACCTTGCACGCATATGAGCTGGCACACAACTCCCATATAGCAAAAGGAATCCCTTTTGTTACGTGCGTACCAACCCATATTTGTACTCAACTCCTTCAATTTATTCCATGATGTGGGACTATTAATTCCAAACCATCATTCCTCCTTAACAATATGCGAGGCAACCCTAACACCACTAACAACTTGTTAGTGTATGTAATAATCAACTTGAACTTGCTGGTGCAAAGAGAAGAACAGAGAAGGCAAGCAACACTGCAAATGGAAACGGGGATGTTCCAGGCAGGAGTTCGTCGGAGAGAGGCCCAGGTTTGATTTATAGGACTTAAAGAGGAGATCAGGTATGATGTTATGACTTCTAGACCCCACGATTTCAGGGAAGCAGTGTCTTTAGCTAAAATGTATGAAACTAAGTACCTCATATCCAAGAAACATACCAAGAACACCTCATTCCATAACTCCACTTCCAAAAATACCACACATACCTAATCTACCAGTAGCAATCATGCACCTCAAACCAATAAAAATAACCAAACAGAAAATATTTCTACTGAGACAAAAGAAAATTCTTCTGAAAACCAATCCAAAAGGAGAGGATTAATTCCAAACTAGATTGTAGAAATGAGAAAACAAGGCCTATGCTATAGGTGTAAACAGAAATGGACTCCTAACCATAAATGCAAGGGCCTACAAGTGTATGTTTTAGAAGGAGTGATGCCTATGAATGAATAAGAGGAAAGTGATAGTGTAACTTAACTGGAAGAAAAGGAAATTCTTAACCATGAAATCTTATCCATTACCCTCCAAGCACTGTGTGGTATGCCTGCATTATCAACTACTAAAGTTCTAGGGCACATACAAGGCAAATCAGTGCAAGTATTGATAGATTCTGGGTCTACTCACAGTTTTATCAATGAAGGGTTAGCTAGAAAATTAGGGTTAAGAATTGATGAAACCAAAGTATTCGAAGTGACTGTAGCCAATGGGGAGAAACTGAAAAATTCAGGCATTTGTAAAGGGGTTATCCTTAAATGTCAAGGGTGTGACATGCTAGTGGACCTATTGTTATTTCCATTAGAAGGTTGTCAAGTTGTCTTGGGTACTCAATGGATGAAAGGAATGGGTGAAGTCACACTTAATTTAGAAAAAATGCAAGTCAGGTTCCACTACAATGAGAAGGAATACACTTGGCAAGGGATAAAACAAGATGACCTGAAGTTTGTTGACAAAAGGAAATTCAGTAAAGAAAGTAATAGTGGTCAAATCACTATGATGATATGTCTACGTACAGTTACTATTGAGAGCAATTCAGAGATCATCACTTCAGACATCCCTTTTGAAATTCAGGAAACCCTAGAGGCCTTCCCATCCATTACTGAACCTATACTAACCTTGCCACCACCAAGAATCCATGACCATAAAATACCACTCCTACCTCAAGAAAAACCAGTTTGCTTGAAACCATAAAGACACTCCTACCATATCAAGAATGAGTTGGAAAATTTTTTTAAAGACATGCTTGAGTCTGGAATAATTAGACCCAGTAACAGCCCCTACTCTTCTCCTGTGGTAATGGTGAGGAAAAGAGATGGCACATGGAGAATGTGCATTGACTATAGAGCTCTTAATTCTCAAACCATCAAAGATAAATTTCCTATTCCCTTGATTGAAGGTCTCTTTGATGAGTTACATGGTTCCCAATTTTTTTTCAAAGCTTGATCTAACTTCTGGGTATCATCAGATCAGAATTTGTGAATCCGATATTTTTAAAATAGCTTTTAAAACTCATGAAGGTCATTATGAATTTGTAGTAATGCCTTTTGGACTTGTGAATGCCCCCTCAACTTTTCAATCTTTAATGAATGAAATTTTTGAACCTTATTTGAGGAAATTCATTCTTGTTTTCTTTGATGACATTTTGATTTATACTCAGTCTTGGAGTGATCATCTTGAACAATTAAAGATTACATTTCAAACCCTAGATAAACATCACCTCAAAATTAAAATTTATAAATTTCACTTTGCTAAAGCTTCTATTCAGTATCTAGGGCATATCATTTCCAGAAAAGGAGTGGCTACAGATCCTAGCAAAATTGAAGCAGTGTTGAGCTGGCCAGTTCCAAAGGACTTGAAAGCATTGGGGGGATTTTTGGGGCTCACTGGTTACTACAGGAGGTTCATCAAAGGATATGGAATCATTTCTAAGCCACTCACTAACCTGTTGAAGAAGTATTCTTTCAAATGGAGTGATGCAGCCACCCATTCATTCAGTCAATTGAAGGAATGCCTTACTAACCCTCCAGTTCTCACCTTACCTGATTTACTATGCCTTTCACTCTGGAGGGTGATGCATGTGGGAATAGAGTAAGTGCAGTACTCACCCAGAATGGCAGACCAATAGCTTACTTAATTAAAGCCTTGCATGGAAGAAACTTAGGGCTATCTACCTATGAGATAGAGCTACTGGAAATTGTAACACCCCATATTTCTGTTAATATAAATGTTCACAAATTAAAGAATAACTAATCTCAGACGTGAGAATTATGGGAAACGGGTTGCGCCATTGTGTTTGTCTCGGAATTCTGGTTGAAATAGAGTCCGAGTTTGCATGATTTGGACTTCGTATGAAGGAGATATGGCCATCGGAAGTTTCAGAAAATTCAAAATTCGAAGTCAAACAGGCCAGGCGGGAAATTTCCCGCCCAGCACCCCAGGTCGATTGGGGAGTCGACTGGGCAGTCGACACCCCCAGGACCAGCTCGACTGCGCAGTCGACTTGGGTGTCGACCTGGTCAAGTCGGCCAGGTTTTGGCAGAGCCCAATCTTGAGCTGCTGATGTGTCTTTAGGGCTGAGTTGGCAAATTTAACGGTTCAGGTTAGTTCTGAGTTGATCTAACGGTCTAAATAAACCCTAAACTCTATATATACCTAGGTAGTCTCTCACTCTAAAATCACATGAAAAATAGAATAGCCGCCGTCATGCCATCGCCATGGAACTCAGTGTAGCCGCCGCCAACTAAGAAGGAAGACAGCTAATCAAAACTCTAATTCTACTCAACTCTAAAGCAAATCAAGACTCTCTTTCTTTTCTAATTGTGAGTATGATGATCCTAATAAGATCATTAGCAAAATAATTAGATTAAGATGTGATATGGATCATAAGAAAATGATGTGAATTGTCATATATGTTGTTGTAAACCTTATGTTATCATGTATGCTGTAAATCCTATGTTATGTGATGATGATATCCTATATATTGTAAATCATGCTATGATGATATTATATATGTTGCAAGTTTCTACGCTAAGTTGCGATGTTACAAAGCCATGATGTTATTATGTTGTAGTTAGCTTATGAATCATGATGTTGATTATATATATTTGGGCTATGATGATTCACATGATAAATCACATGTACCTATGCATGTTTAGATTTATTAGTATGTATAATCTCACATATTGTATGACATCTATTTAGATCTAGAATTATGACGTCTAATTAGATCTAGAATTATGCTATGACATGTGTGAGTTCTATGTGTTAGATGCTAGTTCACACCATCATTATGTTGCATAAACCACATATGCAAGTTTATACATGAACTTGGGTTATGATCATATTATGTAAGTTGTGACATTTAACCAAACAAGTTGACACCTTTAGATCCATGACATGTGTAGTTTTATGCAAGTTTCACCCCTATTATGATTAGATCTATTTTATTTGTCTATATGTTGTGATAATTTATCTTTGTGCTATGAGTTAGACTATTCGAGTCTAACGTATATTTTGCGTTGAACAAGCGAACGTATAACGTGGGATAGGGGTAATATTAAGGATTTAATATTAAGAAATTGGGGTGCAATTGATATGATTTTGCATACCGTAAGTGGATGGCCATAATTGATTCAATTATGGACATCATTAAAATTGGAATTAATTAATGATTTGAATAGGGATATATTTAAAACTGGGGTAAAAGATTATAAGTAATAATCAATGCTTAGGACACGAGGTTGGACTCGTTTGTGACGTAAACCTGCCCGGACCCGACCGGCAAATCCAGTACTCACAAATGTCAGCCCAATGTGAGAGGTCCTAGGTCCAAATTAAAGCATAACAGTTGTAAAGACACGAGGTTAGACTCTTTTATGGTGTAAGACTGCCCGGACCCGCTCGGCAAATCCAGTTGCCATAAATGCTAGTCTAATGTGAGAGGTCTTTATGAGGTTATGGCCTGAATGAATTAAGAAATACTTAACCAGATAAACATGTAAGGTGGGACATGGGGGTTAAGTAGGTGCCTTGGGTGGCATGAGGAATCTAGTGAGTGCCTTTAGTGGCATTTGAAATACGACTAGTAAGACTTAACCAAACACACATGTAATTGAACATGACTAAGAAGAGGGTTAAGTGGGATATACTAGTGGGGACAAGCTTAGGTGGATAGCTTGTGGTAAGTAATTGGGGGCCCATTTCAACCAGTAACCCAAACGTATCTTTGTGGGCTCGACCCAAGTCGAGGACGGGATACGCATACTGGGCTTGACTATAAGAGGCCAAACGGTTTAGCGGTGGCAACGCAAGTCCAACGGGTTTCATATGCGTGTGTGGACCCGGGCTGGTAGGTAAGACGTTGTTGCATCGTGTAGGTATAAGCCGTGCATCCTCAAGTTGTATCGGGTTGCCACTTTAGGGGAGTGATACACCCCACTGTGGGGCCAGCACGGGTATCTACGAGTAGGGAGCCGATCACAAGTGGGTAGTGGGGTACACGTAGCGGAGATAGGGCAGGCGGCACCTATGTAGTCAAGTAGGGGTACACAAAGCTATTTATATAATTTCTAAGTTCGGTGAGTGGGATCAACCTTTAGGGTGACTGGTGTGGTCCAGTGTAGTAATTATTCGTTAGTATTAGGTGTGCCTTTAACATTATCTTTATCTTCTCTTCCATACCCAAAAGTTCATAGACATTTCCTTATTTTCCAGCTTGTGCCTCAGTCTAATTATTTTGATAATATTATTGTTAGAATTATCATACTCGCCAGACTTTATGTCTGACCCCCTCTATTTCTATCTTTCCCCCCTCCAAGTCCTCAGGGTGGGCCCAGCTCTAGCGGAGTTTGATTGGATTGCTTTTTCTCTCTTTTGAAAAGCTTGGACCGCTGAAGTAAAGTCCAGCTTGTTATCTTCTTTAATGGCTATTTATGTAATGGGATTATGTATTTTGTTTTATCAAGATGGATATTGTGCTTGACTCTGATTTATGATTTTATGATGTAACAAACATGTTTAATTTCCGCTGCAATGAAATAAAGTTTTAGATTTCCAAGTACTACTTATTATCTGTCTTGTTGTAATTTTTCTGTTCTATATTCACTTAAAACCTCCATGGAAGTTAATGCATTCCCTTTGTGAGTGACATTAATGGACGTGGGGTGTTACACGTGGTATCAAAGCTTAAGGTTACCAAAACAGATATTTTTTTTTAGAAAAACTATATTTCTAAAGTATTTTTGGAAGAACTGTTTTAAAAAACATGTCTTGATGAGTAATTTAAAGAGGAAAGTTTTTATAAAAAACATAATCCCCAATAGCCATATATCCTTATCTTTCGAATTCTCCATTTTGAATCTTTCCTTTTTCGTTTCAGCATGGCTGAAGATCTTAACCTTCCGGAGGGTGTAACGATACCGGGATAGTATAGGAGGTTATTAGAGGCTAGGGCCGCTGCAGGTCCAGCCAATGTTCCTCCACCACCAGTTGCACCCGCTCCTCCTCCTCCCCCTCCTCGCGCTGATACTTTTGCAAAGACATGCAAGGAATTTAAGGCTATGGGTGGAAAACCTTTTCAAGGGTCAGAAACGTTTGTGGAAGCTAGAGATTGGCTTAAGGAGGTGGAATAATTGCTAGAAATCTTTGAAGTAGAAGAAGGGAGGAAAATCAAATTAGCAGCTTGTTTAATGAAGGGAGAGGCCTCGTTTTGGTGGGAGGTCACTAATGGGGAGCAACCTGTTGACTCTTGGGCGGATTTCAGACGTAGGTTTGAGGCAAAGTTTCTCTTAAGGGCAGAAGAGAATCTATATATGGAAAGGTTCTTGACATTAAAGCAAGGAAGCTCATCAGTGAAAGAATATGTCAACAAATTTAACAAATTGGCATGGTTTGGCTTAGATTTGGTGAACACGCAGGAGAAGAAGGCTCTGAGGTTCGTTAATGGCTTGAATGAGCCATTGCAGGGGTTGGCTATGACCCACATCCCTATGGGGTCCACCTTTGAGAAGCTAGTAGACATGGCACTCATGCACGAGGAGAAAGGCGCTAATGCTAATAAGGTACCCGAGAAGAAAGGGGATCAGAAGAAACCACAACAGCAAAACAAGAAGGGTGGTAAAGACAATAATGGCAAAGGAAAGAAAAGATGCTTTAACTGTGGGACACCAGGCCATCTCAGCAAGGATTGCAGAAAGAAAAAGAAGACTGGATGTTTTCACTGTGGTGAAGCGGGACATCTAGTGAAGGACTGCCCAAAGAAGGGGCAGAGGGCAGGGTCTACCACGGGAGGACAGGTGCAGGCTCTTATGGCACCAGGGCAGGAAAGGGGACAAGTTCAGGCTCTCGCGGTCCCACCGCTGCAAGAACGAGGTAGAACCATTTCTGTTAAAAGCTTAGTTTTTCTGTTTGATCATCATGTCCATACCTTATTCAATTTGGGCGTATCGCATTCGTTTATCTCTACATCATTAGTTGAATCACTGCACTTAAACACCAGTTTAATAGAGGATCCCTTAGTTGTTTCGAATCCAATTGGGGGCTCAGCTTATTTGTCCATGATATGTTTGGATTTGAAAATTTCTATACTTAGCGTTGGGTTTAGATGTGATGCTTATGTTTTAGGCTTCACGGGCTATGGGCTAATTTTAGGAATGGATTGGTTATCCAGAAATGGGGTCGTTCTTGATTGTGAAAGGAGAGTGGTTAGGCTCATGACTCGCCTTGGTAACGCTCTCGAAATCTTTTGTAATCCCATAAATTCCGTTATGCTAAGTTATCTAGAATCGCTTGACGCGTCTGTGGAGAATCTACGATCTGTTAGAGTGGTCCGAGAATACTCAGATGTGTTTGAGGAGGTGAAGGGCTTGCCTCCGAAGCGGGAGATAGATTTTTGAATATATCTTGTGGATAATGCAAAACCAGTATCTTTGCCAGTACGCCACATGGCTCCTCGTGAAAGGAGGGAACTCAATAAGCAAGTGAAGGAGTTGCTTGAGAAGGGGTTCATAAGACGAAGTATATCGGAGTGGGGTGCTCCAGTAGTATTTTCCATGAAGGCGGATGGGTCCCTTAGACTGTGTGTGGACTATAGAGAACTTAATAAGCTTACTAAGAAGAACAGACACCCACTGCCGAGGATTTACGATCTCTTCGATCAGTTAGTTGGCGCCTCAGTGTTTTCGCAGTTGGACTTAGCCACTGGATTCCATCAGTTGAGAGTGGCTTAGGATAGCATAGACAAGACTGCCTTTAGGACTCCGGACGGTTTCTATGAATGGCTAGTGATGCCCTTCGGTTTGACAAACGCCCCCGCATGCTTTGTTGATTTGATGAGTAAGGTGTTTAGGGAGTACCTTAATAAATTCGTGGTGGTCTTTGTAGATGACATCTTGATCTTTTCTAAGGATGAAGAAGGGCATGCCCTACATCTTAGGGAAGTGTTGGAGACTCTACAAGCGCATAACCTTAAAGCTAAATTTACTAAGTGTCACTTCTGGAGAGAGGAAGTGCGATTCTTTGGGCACGTGGTTTCCAAAGAAGGGATAGCTGTGGATCCCACGAAGGTAGTGTCCATCCAAGATTGGAAGGTCCCTAAAAATGCTACCGAAGTGAGAAGTTTCTTGGGGTTGGCTGGCTACTATAGGAAGTTTATCAAAGACTTCGCAAAGATATCAGCTCCATTAACACATTTGACGAAGAAGAACCTAGTTTTCACATGGGACGTAGATTGTGATGATGCATTCCAACGTTTAAAGAGAGCTTTGACCTCAGCTCCAGTCTTAGTGCTGCCAGACGGGAGTAAGCCATTTACTGTTTATACTGATGCTTGTGGGACAGGACTAGGCGCAGTCTTAATGCAAGAGGCAAGGGTAATAGCCTATGGTGGAAGGCAGTTAAGGGTGCATGAGAAAATTTACCCTACGCATGACCTAGAGTTAGCCGGAGTTGTTTTCGCGCTTAAGTCTTGGTGCCATTATCTTCTTGGCGAGAAATTCGAATTGTTCACTGACCACAAATCTTTAAAATACTTATTCTCTCAGAAGGACTTGAACTTAAGACAGCAAAGGTGGATGGAGTTCTTAGCGTCCTACGATTTCGAAATAACATATACCCCTGGCAAGGGTAACGTGGTGGCAGACGCCTTAAGTAGGAAAAGGCTGTCCTTGAGCCTATTGTTTGTTGAGCGGCGAAACTTAGAATTCATCTCTATGTTTGATTTTAGACCTTCCGTTGACTTTGTACCCGGTTTGCTAGCATCCTTGGAGGTCAGACCTACGCTTTTGGGACGGATTGGTGAGGCACAGCGAGACGACCCACAGTTGGTTGACTTAGTAGAAAAGCTCAAAAGAGGGGAGTCATCAAGCCATCTCCGTAGGTATACCCAAGATGATAAGGGTTGGTTACATAGGGATAGTAGACTTTGTGTACCTCGAGACGAAGGTTTGAGGAAGGCTATTCTTGACGAAGCACATCATTCGAAGATGACCATTCATCCCGGCGGGGACAAGATGTACAAAGACATGAAGCGAGTTTTCTTTTGGGCCGGTATGAATAGGGACGTGGCCGAGTATGTCGCTAGATGCTTGGTGTGCCAACAAGCAAAAGCGGAGCAAAAGAAACCCGGTGGGTTGCTTCACCCATTGGAGGTTCCGCAATGGAAGTGGGATAGTGTCTCGATGGATTTTGTGGATAGATTACCAAGATCAAGGAAGGGTAATACGGGGATTTGGGTTATAGTAGATAGACTTACTAAAAGCGCCCATTTCATTCCCGTGAAGAGTAAGAGGACTGCTCCATGGTTAGCTTCTGTATACGTTCGAGAGATAGTTCGTTTGCATGGTGTTCCTTCTAACATAGTAAGCGACCGTGATCCTATCTTCACTAGCGAATTTTGCAAGAGCTTGCAAGAGGCGGTAGGGACTCAGTTATGTTTGAGCACCGCGTATCATCCTCAGACGGACGGCTAGACTGAGAGGGTGAATCGCATTCTAAAGGATCTTTTGAGGCTATGTATCCTAGACTTTGAGGGTACATGGGAAGAGCATCATCCGTTGGTGGAGTTTGCATATAATAACAGCTTCCAGTCCAGCATTGGCATGGCATCTTTCGAAGCTCTTTATGGACGACCTTGTCGTTCACCTACATGTTGGTGGGAATCTACGGATAAGATCTTACTTAGGCCCGATATGATTAGAGAGACTTCAGAAAAGATTGACTTGATTCGAAGGAGGATGAAGACGGTGCAAGATAGGCAGAAATCTTATGCAGACAAAAGGAGGACAGATCTTGAGTTTGATGTTGGGGACATGGTATTTATCAAAGTGTCTCCATTACGGAATGTTGTTCGCTTTGGCTCCTTTGGGAAATTAGCACTAAGGTTTGTAGGGCCGTTTCCTATTAAGGAGAAGATTGGACAGATGGCGTATAGAGTGGAGTTGCCTGAGAGACTTAGTGGTGTACACGACGTATTCCATGTGTCACATTTGAGGAAGTGCTTGCACGAGACCGCAGAAGTGGTAGAGCCGAGCTTGCTTAGAGAGGTGGAGATAGAGCGTGATGCGACAATTCGACGAGCTCCCATGCGCATTCTTGGGTCGGAGATCAAGAAGTTGAGGAATCGAGAGGTCAGACTAGTTGTAACACCCCTTTTTTCAGTTAATGCTAAAATTCACTAATTGCAGAATAAATAATCTCAAATGTGAGAATTGGGGGAAACGCGCTGCGTCATTGCGTTCGTCTCGGAAAAATACGCAAAATAGAGTCCGAAATTTTGTAGATCGGAGTCCGTATGGCCCAGTTAAGGCCCAATGAAGTTTGCAGAAAATTCAAAGCTAAAAACAGATCTGAAAATTCAAATTCAGATTTTAAAATAGAACCAGCGGGGCCAGGCGGGAAAGTTCCCGCCCTAGCCATGTCGACAGGGCTGTCGACAGGCCTTTCGACTGGGGGGTCGACTTGCCTGTCGACTTGCCTGTCGACACGGCGTGTCGAGCCAGAGGGCCTGGGTGCACCAGGTCTGGTTTTCTGGCTAGGGCTGGGCTGGGTTCTAGAGATTTCCTAAATCTGACGGACCTAATCTAACCTAGGGCTAATCCTATGGTCTAAAACACACCCTAATCCTATAAATACACCCTAATGCAAGCCTAATCCATACTAAAAATAGAAATGATGGCCTCATGCCGCCAAAATCAAACTTAAGAGGAGCCTCCACTAGTTTATGAAGGAAGTTGCAAGCTAATCAACCTCTAATCATCATCTTCTTCATATTTAGCAACTAGTTCCACTTCATAAGTTTGCTAATCTTGGTTTTGGTGAGTTTCTATCACTTTAACATCAATTGCTAAAGTAAGTAGATTAGGTGTAATGAGACTTATGGTCTTGAATGCGGATTAGTGAGTTTGAATCATTTGTAATGATATGCTACTCTATGTTTTCCTATGTTTATGCATATTTAATAAGTGGGTTTATGCATGTTTAATAAGTTGGTTTATGCATGTTTAACAAGTGGGTTTATGCATATTTAATAAGTGGGTTTATGCATATTTAATATGTGGGTTTATGCATGTTTAACAAGTGAGTTATGCAAGTTATGTGTATGATGTTATGTAAGTTATGTGTAGGTTGTTATGCAAGTTCGTATGCAAGTTATGTATATGCTTAAATGCAAGTTTAACATGATATGCAAGTTATGCATGCTTATGTAAGTATGTGAGTGCTTATGCAAGAATGTGAATGCTTATGCAAGTTATGTATATGCTTAAATGCAAGTTTAACATGATATGCAAGTTATGCATGCTTATGTAAGTATGTGAGTGCTTATGCAAGAATGTGAATGCTTATGCAAGTTATGTGTATGCTTAAATGCATGTTTAACATGTTATGCAAGTTATGAGAATGCTTATATGCAAGTTCAACATGTTATGCAAGATATGTGTATGATAATATGCAAGTTCATATGCAACATGTTATGCAAGTCATATGTATGATAATATGCAAGTTCATATGCAACATGTTATGCAAGTCATGTGTATGATAATATGCAAGTTTGGGTTAAATGTAGTTGGGTTAATATATGCTCATATATGCAAGTTGACATCCTCTTAACCCATGACAAAGTTATATGCTAAGATTTGGTTAAACCCATGATATTTGTGATGGATCTTCCCTTTATTATGTCATGAAATGAGAACGATTTACGTGGGGAACGATGGGGTTAATAAATATGTTAATAAAAGTATGATTGGGTATGATTAAGCATACCATAAAAATAAATTAACATAAGTGGGAATTTACCTATTGAGTTAGGTCTACCCCATGGGAATTTACCTATTGAGTTAGGTCTACCCATGTTATGAAAAACTTGATATTAATTAGGGATAATTAATATGGGGGTGATTAATTAGGTGTAATTAATCGACTAAGACACGAGGTTGGACTCATTTGTAGTGTAAAACTGCTCGGACCCTACCGGCTTAACCAGTTGCTACAAATGTCAGCCCAATGTGAGAGGTCTTAGCCATAAATTAAATACGTGATTAAAGTAAAGACACGAGGTTAGACTCTGTTATGACGTAAGACTGCCCGGAACCAACCGGCATATCCAGCAGTCATAAAAGATGGTCTAATGTGAGAGGTCTTTATGAGGTCATGATCTTAATTAATTAAGAAACACTTAACCATATTAGCATGTAGAGGGACATGAGGGGTTAAGTGGGTGCCTTGGGTGGCATGTGGAAATCTAGTGGGTTGCCTTGGGTGGCAATAGAAAATACGATTAGAATACTTAACCAAGTGGAAACATATAATTAAACATGATTAAAGGGTTAAGTGGGATACACTAGATAAAACAACAAGCTTAGGTGGTAGCTTGTGGGGGCCCATTTCAACCAGTAACCCATATGTATCTTATTGGGCTCGACCCATGTCGAGGACGGGACACACGTACTGGGCTTGACTATAAGAGGCCAAAACGGGTTAGCGGTGGCAACGCAAGTCCAACGGGTTTCATATGCGTGTGTGGACCCGGGCTGGTAGGTAAGACGTTGTTGCATCGTGTAGATATAAGCCGTGCACCGTTAATTGTATCGGGTTGCCACTTTGGGGAGTGATACACACCACTGTGGGGCCGGCACGGGTATCTACGGTAGGGAGCCGATCATTTGGGAGTAGTGGTTACACCTAGTAGAGATAGGGGCAGACGGCACCTATGTAGTCAGCTAGGGGTATATGAGACTACTGGGGTAATTTTCTAAGTCCTTGGGAGGGATCAACCTTTAAGTAGAAATGACTGGTGTGGTGCAGCGTAGTAATTATCCTTGGGTTGGTAAATGCGTCTTTACAGTTATCTTAGTTTATCCTAAGTCTACCAAGCTACTTAGTGTAGCCATTCAACCCCAGACATTACCGTATGTCAAGTTTATGTCTTCTCTGGTTACTTTAATGATTGTATTGTTAAAGTTATAGGACTCGCTCAGACTTATGTCTGACCCCGTTGTTTTTATCTTTTTCCCAACCCACAGGTTCTCAGAGTGGGCCCAGTACGAGTGGGCTTTGATCCGGCTGCTTTTATTACTCTCTTGGAGCTTGGACACTAGATGTAGAGCTCAGCTTACCCTTTTCTTTATGGCTATTAGTTCATGTATTGGGATTATGTATTTTTATTTAGCAGGATGGATATTTGTACTTGACTTCTATTATGGTTTTGTGATGTAACCAGACATGTTTCATTTTCCGCTGCAATTGAAATGATGTTTTAAATTTTCAAAGTATTACTTATATCTGTCTTGCCGTAATTACTCTGTTCTATATTCACTCAAAATACTCCACCGATGTTATGGCATTCCCTTAGAGAGTGACCATAGCGGGAGTGGGGTGTTACACGTGGTATCAGAGCAAAGGTTACCGGAACAGATAAATTTTTTAGAAAACTATATTTTTCTAAAAACATTTTTGGAAGAGATATTTTCAAAAACATGTCTTTTAAGAGAAAAGTTTTTGAAAGAAAAGCATAATCCCCAATAGCCATATCTTTATCCTTCGAATTCTCCGTTTTGAATCTTTCCTTTTTCACTTCAGCATGGCTGAGGATCTTAACTTTCCGGAGGGTGTGACGATACCAGTATGGTATAGGAGATTGATGGAGGCTAGGGCCACCACTGCGGGTCCAGCAAATGTTCCTCCACCAACCGTAGCACCCGATCTTCCTCCTCCCCCTCCTCCTCGCACGGATACTTTTGCTAAGACTTGCAAGGAATTTAAAGCTATGGGAGGAAAACCTTTTCAAGGATCTGAAACTTTTGTGGAGGCTAGAGATTGGCTTAAGGAGGTGGAAGAGTTGATAGATATCTTTGAGATGGAAGAAGGAAAGAAAGTCAAGTTAGCTGCTTGGTTAATGAAAGGAGAGGCCTCATTCTGGTGGGAGGTCACTAATGGAGAACGCCCCGTTGACTCATGGGCGGATTTTAAGCAAAGATTTGTGGCAAAATTTCTCTCAAGGGCGGAGGAGAACTTGTATATGGAAAGATTCTTGACTCTAAAGCAAGGAAATCTCTCAGTGAAGGAATATGTCAACAAGTTTAATCAATTGGCAAGGTTTGGCCTAGACATGGTGAATACACCGGAGAAGAAGGCTTTGAGGTTCGTGAAAGGCTTGAATGAACCAATGCATGGGTTGGCTATGACTCATATCCCTATGGGGGCCACCTTCGAGAAGCTAGTTGACATGGCACTCATGCATGAAGAAGAGAAGGGTCCCAATGCTAATAAGGCACCCGAGAAGAAGGGAGATCAAAAGAGACCTCAGCAACAACAACAAAACAAAGGTGGGAAAGGCAACGGTGGCAAGGGCAAGAAGAAGAAGTGTTTCAATTGTGGGACACCTGGTCACCTAAGCAAGGATTGTCGCAAGAAGAAGAAGACTGGCTGCTTCCACTGTGACGAAGCAGGGCATCTAGTGAAAGACTGTCCTAAGAAAGGGCAAAGGACGGGGTCTACCTCAGGAGGATAGGTGCAAGCTCTTATGGCACCGGGTCAGGCTAGGGGGCAAGTACAGGCTCTCGCGGTTCCACCGATTCAGGAAAGAGGTAGAACTATTTCCGTTGAAAGTCTGGTTTTTCTATTTGATCATCCTGTCCGTACATTGTTTGATTCAGGCGCATCGCATTCGTTTATCTCATCATCATTAGTTGAGTCACTGCACTTAGACACCAGTCTGGTAGATGATCCCTTGGTCGTTTCAAACCCAATTGGGGGCTCCACTTATTTGTCCATGATATGTTTGGGTTTGAAGATTTCTATACTTAGCATTGAGTTTAGATGTGATGCCTTTGTTTTGGGCTTCACGGGCTATGGGTTGATTTTGGGCATGGACTGGTTATCCAGTAATGGTGCTGTTCTTGATTGCGAAAGGAGAGTTGTTAGGCTCATGACCCGCTTGGGTAACACTCTTGAGATCTCTTGTAATCCCATGGATTCTGTTATGCTAAGTTATCTTGAATCGCTTGACGCTTCGGTCGAGAGTTTGCAATCTGTTAGAGTGGTCCGGGAATACTCGGGTGTGTTTGAGGAGGTGAAGGGCTTACCTCCGAAGCGGGAGATTGACTTCCGAATATATCTGGTGGATAATGCTAAACCTGTATCTTTACCAGTGCGCCACATGGCTCCTCGTGAGAGGAGGGAACTCCATAAGCAAGTAGGGGAGTTGCTTGAGAAGGGGTTCATAAGACGAAGTATATCGGAGTGGGGTGCTCCAGTAGTTTTTGCTACGAAGGCGGATGGGTCCCTCAGACTTTGTGTAGACTATAGAGAACTCAACAAGCTCACAAAGAAGAATAGACACCCATTGCCGAGGATTGATGATCTTTTCGATCAGTTGGTTGGCGCTTCAGTATTTTCTCAGTTGGACTTAGCCACGTGGTTTCATCAGTTGAGGGTGGCTGAGGATAGCATAGACAAGACTGCCTTTAGGACTCCGGATGGTTTCTATGAGTGGCTGGTGATGCCATTTGGGTTGACGAACGCCCCTGCATATTTTGTTGATTTGATGAGTAGGGTGTTCAGGGAGTTCCTTAATAAGTTCGTGGTGGTCTTTGTGGATGATATCTTAGTATTTTCTAAGAGTGAAGAAGAGCATGCCCTACATCTTGGGGAGGTATTGAAGACTCTTCGAGCACATAGCCTTAAGGCTAAATTCTCTAAATGTCACTTCTGGAGGAAGGAGGTGCGGTTCTTGGGGCACGTGGTCTCCAAGGAAGGGATAGCTGTGGATCTCGCGAAGGTAGTATCAATTCAGGATTGGAAGGTTCCGAAGAATGCTACCGAAGTAAGAAGTTTCTTGGGGTTGGCGGGTTACTATAGGAAGTTTATCAAAGACTTCGCAAAGATATCAGCCCCATTAACCCGCTTAACGAAGAAGAATCTTGTTTTCACATGGGACGTAGATTGTGATGATGCGTTCCGACGGTTAAAGAGAGCTTTAACCACTGCTCCAGTTTTAGTGTTGCCAGATGGGAGCAAGCCATTTGTTGTCTATACCGATGCTTATGGGACAGGACTAGGCGCAGTCTTAATGCAAGAGGGAAGGGTAATAGCCTATGGTGGAAGGCAGTTGAGAGTGCATGAGAAAAATTACCCTACCCATGATTTAGAGTTGGCCGCTATTGTTTTTGCGCTTAAGATTTGGCGCCATTATCTTCTTGGTGAGAGATTCGAATTGTTCACTGACCACAAATCATTGAAGTACTTGTTTTCTCAGAAGGATTTGAATTTGAGACAGCAAAGGTGGATGGAGTTCTTAGCATCCTATGATTTCGAGATAGCGTATACCCCTGGCAAGGGTAACGTGGTGGCGGACGCCTTGAGCATAAAAAGGTTGTCCTTGAGTCCATTGTTCGTGGAACAACGAAGCTTGGAATTTATCTCGATGTTTGATTTCAGACCTTCCATTGATTATGTACCCGGTTTGCTAGCTTCCTTGGAGGTTAGACCTACTCTTTTGGGGCGAATTGGAGAAGCACAGAGGGACGACCCACAGTTGGTTGAGTTGGTGGAGAAGCTCATAAGGGGGGAGTCGTCCAGCCATTTGAGTAGGTACACCCTAGACGATAGGGGGTGCTTGCGTAGAGACGGTAGACTTTGTGTACCGCAAGACGAAGGGTTGAGGAAGGCTATTCTTGATGATGCACACCGTTCTAGGATGACCATTCATCCCGGTGGGGATAAGATGTACCAAGACATGAGGCGGTTTTCTTCTGGGCCGGTATGAAGAAAGATGTGGCCGAATATGTCGCTCGATGCTTGGTATGCCAACAGGTGAAAGCGGAGCAAAAGAAACCTGGTGGGTTGCTTCACCCATTGGAAGTTTCGCAATGGAAGTGGGATAGCGTCTCGATGGATTTTATTGACGGGTTACCCAGATCGAGAAAGGGTAATACAGGAATTTGGGTGGTGGTAGACAGACTTACTAAGAGCGCCCATTTCATACCTGTGAAGAGCAAGAGGACTGCTCCATGGCTAGCTTCAGTATATCTTCGAGAGATAGTTCGATTGCATGGGGTACCCTCTAGCATAGTGAGTGATCGAGACCCTATCTTCACTAGCGAGTTCTGGAGAAGTTTGCAAGAAGCAGTGGGGAC
Source organism: Allium sativum (assembly GCA_030737875.1). NCBI lineage: Eukaryota > Viridiplantae > Streptophyta > Magnoliopsida > Asparagales > Amaryllidaceae > Allium > Allium sativum. The sequence continues at coordinate 652,859,750 of CM060919.1, read as the reverse complement.
TCAATTGTGTCTGAGCACCGCATATCATCCTCAGACGGACGGCCAGACTGAGAGGGTGAATCGTGTCCTGGAAGACCTTTTGAGGCTTTGTATCTTAGATTTTGGAGGTACATGGGAAGAGCATCTTCCATTGGTGGAGTTCGCATATAATAACAGCTTTCAGTCCAGTATTGGTATGGCTCCTTTCGAAGCTCTCTATGGAAGGCCTTGTCGATCACCTACATGTTGGTGGGAATCTACGGATAAGATCTTGCTTGGGCCTGATATGGTTAGGGAGACTTCTGAGAAGATTGACTTGATTCGAAGAAGGATGAAAGCAGCGCAGGATAGGCAAAAATCTTATGCGGACAAGAGAAGGACGGATCTTGAGTTTGAAGTTGGGGACATGGTCTTTGTCAAAGTGTCTCCGTTACGAAATGTGGTTCGCTTTGGATCTGTTGGGAAGTTAGCACCAAGGTTCGTAGGGCCATTTCCCATTAAGGAAAGAATTGGACGGATGGCATATAGAGTGGAGTTGCCCGACATACTTAGTGGTGTACATGATGTATTCCATGTGTCCCATTTGAGGAAGTGCTTACATGAGACCGCAGAGGTGGTACAGCCGAGCTTGCTTAAAGAAGTGGAAGTAGAGCGTGATGCGACTATTCGACGAGCTCCTACTCGCATCCTTGGGTCCGAGACTAGGAAGTTGAGAAACAGAGAGGTTCAACTAGTCAAAGTGCAATGGGGAGAAGATGAGAGCAACGCAACTTGGGAGACGGAAGCGAAGATGCGTTCATTGTACCCATTTCTTTTTGAGGGTATGTCTTTACTTTCTCCTCTATCGTTGTCTAGTACTTATCTTATCTTTAGTATGTCCTCTCGTTAGTGTTGTTTGACCTTTAGATAGGGTAAACCTATGGTTGAAACATGTGTTTGAGACATGTTATGGTTGATGGATGCAAGTGGATGCAAGTGTTTGCTAGTGGTTGCTCGTGGATGCATATACACACACTCTAGGCACTAGATCGACTCAGTCACTTCATATTGCATATTGCATAAAATTGTGTGTAGGAAGCTATATTTATGGATGTGTAATGATTGTGTTATCATATGGATGATGCATTTTAGTGAATGATTGTGCACTCATGTAGATATTGTATGTGTCGATAGGGTTCTCTCGCATACATAATGGATGCATGGCACTATCATGGTTTGCATATGTTCATACATTAGATAGGGAACATATACACTCTTTGCATATGCTCATACATCATTAGAAATTGTTTTAAGGACAATGGATGCCCGTGTTTGATGGATTGAGTAGATGGTTGTTTGGATGGTAGGATATGCATTCTCCTTAGCTTAGAGATTTCGGGGACGAAATCCTTTAAGGAGGGGAGAATGTAACACCCCGTTTTTCAGTTAATGCTAAAATTCACTAATTGCAGAATAAATAATCTCAAATGTGAGAATTGGGGGAAACGGGCCGTGTCATTGCGTTTGTCTCGGAAAAATACGCAAAATAGAGTCCGAAATTTTGTAGATCGGAGTCCGTATGGCCCAGTTAAGGCCCAATGAAGTTTGCAGAAAATTCAAAGCTAAAAACAGATCTGAAAATTCAAATTCAGATTTTAAAATAGAACCAGCGGGGCCAGGCGGGAAAGTTCCCGCCCTAGCCATGTCGACAGGGCTGTCGACAGGCCTGTCGACTGGGGGGTCGACTTGCCTGTCGACTTGCCTGTCGACACGGCGTGTCGAGCCAGAGGGCCTGGGTGCACCAGGTCTGGTTTTCTGGCTAGGGCTGGGCTGGGTTCTAGAGATTTCCTAAATCTGACGGACCTAATATAACCTTGGGCTAATCCTATGGTCTAAAACACACCCTAATCCTATAAATACACCCTAATGCAAGCCTAATCCATACTAAAAATAGAAATGATGGCCTCATGCCGCCAAAATCAAACTTAAGAGGAGCCTCCACTAGTTTATGAAGGAAGTTGCAAGCTAATCAACCTCTAATCATCATCTTCTTCATATTTAGCAACTAGTTCCACTTCATAAGTTTGCTAATCTTGGTTTTGGTGAGTTTCTATCACTTTAACATCAATTGCTAAAGTAAGTAGATTAGGTGTAATGAGACTTATGGTCTTGAATGCGGATTAGTGAGTTTGAATCATTTGTAATGATATGCTACTCTATGTTTTCCTATGTTTATGCATATTTAATAAGTGGGTTTATGCATGTTTAATAAGTTGGTTTATGCATGTTTAACAAGTGGGTTTATGCATATTTAATAAGTGGGTTTATGCATATTTAATATGTGGGTTTATGCATGTTTAACAAGTGAGTTATGCAAGTTATGTGTATGATGTTATGTAAGTTATGTGTAGGTTGTTATGCAAGTTCGTATGCAAGTTATGTATATGCTTAAATGCAAGTTTAACATGATATGCAAGTTATGCATGCTTATGTAAGTATGTGAGTGCTTATGCAAGAATGTGAATGCTTATGCAAGTTATGTATATGCTTAAATGCAAGTTTAACATGATATGCAAGTTATGCATGCTTATGTAAGTATGTGAGTGCTTATGCAAGAATGTGAATGCTTATGCAAGTTATGTGTATGCTTAAATGCATGTTTAACATGTTATGCAAGTTATGAGAATGCTTATATGCAAGTTCAACATGTTATGCAAGATATGTGTATGATAATATGCAAGTTCATATGCAACATGTTATGCAAGTCATATGTATGATAACATGCAAGTTCATATGCAACATGTTATGCAAGTCATGTGTATGATAATATGCAAGTTTGGGTTAAATGTAGTTGGGTTAATATATGCTCATATATGCAAGTTGACATCCTCTTAACCCATGACAAAGTTATATGCTAAGATTTGGTTAAACCCATGATATTTGTGATGGATCTTCCCTTTATTATGTCATGAAATGAGAACGATTTACGTGGGGAACGATGGGGTTAATAAATATGTTAATAAAAGTATGATTGGGTATGATTAAGCATACCATAAAAATAAATTAACATAAGTGGGAATTTACCTATTGAGTTAGGTCTACCCCATGGGAATTTACCTATTGAGTTAGGTCTACCCATGTTATGAAAAACTTGATATTAATTAGGGATAATTAATATGGGGGTGATTAATTAGGTGTAATTAATCGACTAAGACACGAGGTTGGACTCATTTGTAGTGTAAAACTGCCCGGACCCTACCGGCTTAACCAGTTGCTACAAATGTCAGCCCAATGTGAGAGGTCTTAGCCATAAATTAAATACGTGATTAAAGTAAAGACACGAGGTTAAACTCTGTTATGACGTAAGACTGCCCGGAACCAACCGGCATATCCAGCAGTCATAAAAGATGGTCTAATGTGAGAGGTCTTTATGAGGTCATGATCTTAATTAATTAAGAAACACTTAACCATATTAGCATGTAGAGGGACATGAGGGGTTAAGTGGGTGCCTTGGGTGGCATGTGGAAATCTAGTGGGTGGCAATAGAAAATACGATTAGAATACTTAACCAAGTGGAAACATATAATTAAACATGATTAAAGGGTTAAGTGGGATACACTAGATAAAACAACAAGCTTAGGTGGTAGCTTGTGGGAGCCCATTTCAACCAGTAACCCATATGTATCTTATTGGGCTCGACCCATGTCGAGGACGGGACACGCGTACTGGGCTTGACTATAAGAGGCCAAAACGGGTTAGCGGTGGCAACGCAAGTCCAACGGGTTTCATATGCGTGTGTGGACCCGGGCTGGTAGGTAAGACGTTGTTGCATCGTGTAGATATAAGCCGTGCACCGTTAATTGTATCGGGTTGCCACTTTGGGGAGTGATACACCCCACTGTGGGGCCGGCACGGGTATCTACGGTAGGGAGCCGATCATTTGGGAGTAGTGGTTACACCTAGTGGAGATAGGGGCAGACGACACCTATGTAGTCAGCTAGGGGTATACGAGACTACTGGGGAAATTTTCTAAGTCCTTGGGAGGGATCAACCTTTAAGTAGAAATGACTGGTGTGGTGCAGTGTAGTAATTATCCTTGGGTGGGTAAATGCGTCTTTACAGTTATCTTAGTTTATCCTAAGTCTACCAAGCTACTTAGTGTAGCCATTCAACCCCAGACATTACCGTATGTCAAGTTTATGTCTTCTCTGGTTACTTTAATGATTGTATTGTTAAAGTTATAGGACTTGCTCAGACTTATGTCTGACCCCATTGTTTTTATCTTTTTCCCAACCCACAGGTTCTCAGAGTGGGCCCAGTACGAGTGGGCTTTGATCCGGCTGCTTTTATTACTCACTTGGAGCTTGGACACTAGATGTAGAGCTCAGCTTACCCTTTTCTTTATGGCTATCAGTTCATGTATTGGGATTATGTATTTTTATTTAGCAGGATGGATATTTGTACTTGACTTCTATTATGGTTTTGTGATGTAACCAGACATGTTTCATTTTCCGCTGCAATTGAAATGATGTTTTAAATTTTCAAAGTATTACTTATATCTGTCTTGCCGTAATTACTCTGTTCTATATTCACTCAAAATACTCCACCGATGTTATGGCATTCCCTTAGAGAGTGACCATAGCGGGAGTGGGTTGTTACACTAGTCAAAGTGCAATGGGGAGATGATGAGAGCAATGCTACTTGGGAGACAGAAGAGAAGATGCGTTCATTTTACCCTTTTCTTTTTGAGGGTATGTCTTTTAATTTCTCCTTTATCGCTTAGCTTGTACTTATCTTATCTTTAGTATGTCCTCTCACTAGTATCTTTGACCTTTAGTTAGGATAATCCTATGGTTGAAACATGTGTTTGAGACATGTTATGTATGATGGATGCAAAGTGGATGCAAGTGTTTGCTAGTGGTTGCTCGTGGACGCATATACACACACTATTAGGCACTAGATCGGCTCAGTCACTTCATATTGGATATTGCATATATATGGATGTATTTAGTAGAATGGATGTATGAGGATTTTTTTTATCATATGGATGCTGCATTCGGATGATGATTGTGCACGCATATAGAGATAATATGTAGCATTAAGGAACTTTTGCATACATAATGGACGAATGGCACTATCATGATTTGCATTAAGGAGGTAAACTGAATCAGTGGACTGTCTGATTTTGCATTAGATATGGACATATACACACACTGTGCATTTAAACATGAAAGCATTAGAAGTCTATAAGGACAATGGATGCCAGTGTTTGAAGGTTGAGTAGATGGTTGTTTGGATGTTAGGATATACATTCTCCTTAACTTGGAGATTTAGGGGTCGAAATCCTTTAAGGAGGGGAGATTGTAACACCCTGTATTTTTGTTAATATAAATGTTCACAAATTAAAGAATAACTAATCTCAGACATGAGAATTATGGGAAACGGGTTGCGCCATTGTGTTCGTCTCGTAATTCTGGTTGAAATAGAGTCCGAGTTTGCGTGATTTGGACTTCGTATGAAGGAGATATAGCCATCGGAAGTTTCAGAAAATTCAAAATTCGAAGTCAAACAGGTCAGGCGGGAAATTTCCCGCCCAGCACCCCAGGTCGACTGGGGAGTTGACTGGGCAGTCGACACCCCCAGGACCAGGTCGACTGCACAGTCGACTTGGGTGTCGACCTGGTCAAGTCGGCCAGGTTTTGGCAGAGCCCAATCTTGAGCTGCTGATGTGTCTTTAGGGCTGAGTTGGTTAATTTAATGGTTCAGGTTAGTTCTGAGTTGATCTGGTGGTCTAAATAAACCCTAAACTCTATATATACCTAGGTATTCTCACTCTAAAATCACATGAAAAATAGAATAGCCGCCGTCATGCCATCGCCATGGAACTCAGTGTAGCCGCCGCCAATTAAGAGGGAAGAAAGCTAATCAAAACTCTAATTCTACTCAACTCTAAAGCAAATCAAGACTCTCTTTCTTTTCTAATTGTGAGTATGATGATCTTAATAAGATTATTAGAAACTAATTAGATTAAGATGTGATATGGATCATAAGAAAATGATGTGAATTGTCATATATGTTGTTGTAAACCTTATGCTATCATGTATGTTGTAAATCCTATGTTATGTGATGATGATATCCTATATGTTGTAAATCAAGCTATGATGATATTATATATGTTGCAAGTTTCTATGCTAAGTTACGATGTTACAAATCCATGATGTTATTATGTTGTAGTTAGCTTATGAATCATGATGTTGATTATATATATTTGGGCTATGATGATTCACATGATAAATCACATGTACCTATGCAAGTTTATATTTATTAGTATGTATAATCTCACATATTGTATGACATCTATTTAGATCTAGAATTATGACGTCTATTTAGATCTAGAATTATGCTATGACATGTGTGAGTTCTATGTGTTAGATGCTAGTTCACACCATCATTATGTTGCATAAACCACATATGCAAGTTTATACATGAACTTGGGTTATGATCATATTATGTAAGTTGTGACATTTAACCAAATAAGTTGACACCTTTAGATCCATGACATGTGTAGTTTTATGCAAGTTTCACCCCTATTATGATTAGATCTATTTTATTTGTCTATATGTTGTGATAATTTATCTTTGTGCTATGAGTTAGACTATTCGAGTCTAACGTATATTTTGCGTTGAACAAGCGAACGTATAACGTGGGGTAGGGGTAATATTAAGGATTTAATATTAAGAAATTGGGGTGCAATTGTTATGATTTTGCATACCGTAAGTGGATGGCCATAATTGAGTCAATTATGGACATCATTAAAATTTGAATTAATTAATGATTTGAATAGGGATATATTTAAAACTGGGGTAAAAGATTATAAGTAATAATCAATGCTTAGGACACGAGGTTGGACTCGTTTATGACGTAAACCTGCTCGGACCCGACCGGCAAATCCAGTAGTCACAAATGTCAGCCCAATGTGAGAGGTCCTAGGCCCAAATTAAAGCGTAACAGTTGTAAAGACACGAGGTTAGACTCTTTTATGGTGTAAGACTGCCCGGGTCTGCCCGGCAAATCCAGCTGCCATAAATGCCAGTCTAATGTGAGAGGTCTTTATGAGGTTATGGCCTGAATGAATTAAGAAATACTTAACCAGATAAACATGTAAGGAGGGACATGAGGGTTAAGTAGGTGCCTTGGGTGGCATGAGGAATCTAGAGAGTGCCTCTAGTGGCATTTGAAATACGACTAGTAAGACTTAACCAAACACACATGTAAATGAACATGACTAAGAAGAGGGTTAAGTGGGATATACTAGTGGGGACAAGCCTAGGTGGATAGCTTGTGGTAAGTAATTGGGGGCCCATTTCAACCAGTAACCCAAACGTATCTTTGTGGGCTCGACCCAAGTCGAGGACGGGACACGCATACTGGGCTTGACTATAAGAGGCCAAACGGGTTAGCTGTGGCAAGACAAGTCCAACGGGTTTCATATGCGTGTGTGGACCCGGGCTGGTAGGTAAGACGTTGTTGCATCGTGTAGGTATAAGCCGTGCATCCTCAAGTTGTATCGGGTTGCCACTTTTGGGGAGTGATACACCCCACTGTGGGGCCTGCACGGGTATCTACGAGTAGGGACCCGATCGAAAGTAGGTAGTGGGGTACACCTAGCGGAGATAGGGGCAGGCGACACCTATGTAGTCAGCTAGGGGTACACAAAGCTATTTATATAATTTCTTAGTGAAGCAAGTGGGATCAACTTTTAGGGTGACTGGTGTGGTGCAGTGTAGTAATTATTCGTTAGTATTAGGTGTGCCTTTAACGTTATCTTTATCTGCTCTTCCATACCCAATAGTTCATAGATATTTCCTTATTTTCCAGCTTGTGCCTCAGTCTAATTATTTTGATAATAGTATTGTTAGAATTATCATACTCGCCAGACTTTATGTCTGACCCCCTCCATTTCTATATTTCCCCCTCCAGGTCCTCAGGGTGGGCCCAGCTCTAGCGGAGTTTGATTGGATTGCTTTATCTCTCTTTTGGAAAGCTTGGACCGCTGAAGTAATGTCCAGCTTGTTATCTTCTTTAATGGCTATTTGTGTAATGGGGTTATGTATTTTGTTTTATCAAGATGGATATTGTACTTGACTCTGATTTATGGTTTTATGATGTAACAAACATGTTTAATTTCCGCTGCAATGAATTAAAGTTTTAGATTTCCAAGTAGTACTTATTATCTGTCTTGTTGTAATTTTTCTGTTCTATATTCACTTAAAACCTCCATGGAAGTTAATGCATTCCCTTTGTGAGTGACATTAATGGACGTGGGGTGTTACAGAAATCATCCTTGCAACAAAGAGATGGAGTCAACATTTAATGGGTAGGAGATTTGTTATTAAGACAGATCACAAAATCCTTAAGCACCTACCCACACAGAGGTTGACCACTGGTTTGCAACATAAATGGATGGCTAAACTCCATGGCTTTGACTATATTGTTGAATATAAATGTGATAAGGAAAATACAGTGGCAGATTCTTTGTCCAGACGGAATGATGAAGACATTGAAGAAGGGAATATACAAGAAATCACTGTAGTGCAAACTCCCTGGTTGGATGAATTAAAGAAGGATTTGCATGATTCTGATTGGTATAAGGAACAGTTGCAGAAAATTCAAAGAAATGAGATGTCAGAAAAATATAAAGCAGTGGAAAATTTGATATATTACAAAGGGAAAATATATGTTGATCACCACCTTTCCTCCCTCATCCAAATTCTGATCAGGAAACATCATTTAACTCCATTGGTTGGCCATGTGGGAGTTAGAGCTACAATATCAAATTATAGCAAGTTTTTTACAGGAAAAAGATGAAGCAGCATGTGGAGCAATTTGTAAAAGCTTGTGAAGAATGCCAATGCAATAAACATGAGAATGTGATGTACCCTGGCCTTCTTCAACCTTTTCCAACACCAAAAAGGATATGGACTGACTTGTCCATCGATTTTATTACCAGAAAGAATATCAGAAAGGAGATGGAGTACCAGAAAGTGTTAGAGAGGGTAACACCCCGTAATTTTAACAATACTAAAAAAAGTAAATTGAAGAATATTTAATTTAATATTCAGAATTAAGGAAAATGGACTATGCCACTGTGTCCATCTCGAAATTCTGGTTAAGGTAGACATTTGGTTCGCATAAAACGGACACCGTATGAAGAAGTTATGAGGGTTTGAAGTTTATATATGCGCAGAAGAATTATATATATATATATATATATGATCGAAAAGTCAGAAAACAGTTCAAAATTTGAAAAGAAAAGAGGTGGCAGAATTCCCGCTCTAGGGAGTCGACCCCTGAAGAGGGGTGTCGACCCCGGGGTCGACCCCCCAAGAGGGGTGTCGACACCAGGGTCGACCCCCTAGGGGGATGTCAACCCCCCTTGGGCTGAGGTGGTAGTCGAATTTTTGGGGCTGGCAGCTATATATACAGGCTCATTTCTCTGGTTTTCTTCATTGGAAATCAGTGGAGGCCAAATGCTGTCAGTGCCTGGACTAAATTGGACCCTTTTCTTCTTCTGAAATTACAAATTTTAGATTAAAGTGTATATCCATTCTTCTTCTATTTTCTTAATCCAAACGCTATGAGTTTCAATTTACTTTTAGATTTAAATGATTAAAAGATATGATTATAGTTTGGATCCATTCCTGTGACTGAATTATACCAGATCTATTGTAAATTTTGAATTTATAACATTCTGAATTAGTTATGACTTGAATCTCAATCCTTATCATATCGGATCTATTGTAACTCGTGAATCTATGACATTTGAACATAACTATGATGTAGATCTTAAAGCCTTTATTATGTTAGATCTAATTTTGATTTTTAGATCTAGCTTATTATTTAGATCACCTTGTGCTTATTACATTAGATCTGAACTAGTTGGATATCTAAATTGTTATTTAGATCTTATCATACTCATTATGACATCCTTAATATGATAGAACCAGTTTAATTATCACAAGTTCACTAGATCTACTCTTATATGTCCACCTTATCACTATGCCAGTATATGCTTATGCCAGTTATGTTAGAATAACCACTTTTGTCATCTTTCCATCACCTTTCCCTTTTTATTGTTTATGGCCAGGCTACTTTCTAGCCTAGGCATACCGTCAAATACATGCGAATGCGTTAGTTAGGAACGGGGAAAAACATTAAAATTGGCATAGCTTGAATAATGTTTATGGACATGAATTTGGACCTATAATTCACTATGAACATAATTGGGGAAAAAGAGGCCAGAAACCTATAACCTATAACGACATAGGTGGAAATTGGATAATAATGAAATGCCTAGGATGACAATAATTAGAAAATGTAAATGCACTTATGGCACGAGGTTAGATTGCACTTGCGGTGGAAGTCTGCCCGCAACCAACCGGCATATCCAGCGACCGCAAGTGTTGAATCTAATGTGAGAGGTCTAAGTGCACAAATACGAGACGTGCTAAGGCACGAGGTTAAGCCCGATTTGTGGAATAAGTCTGTCGGGACCCGCCCGACATGTCCAACATCCACAAATGGTAGGCTTAATGTGGGAGGTCTAGCACACCTTAACCATAAATGAAAACATGGTAATAAATTGGAATACTTAACCTAGTTGAATCCATAGGGATTGTATGAATATGAACTTGAATAGGGGTTAAGTAAACTTGTTTGGACAGTGGGCGGGTTAAGTGAATCTGAAGGGGTGGGATATATATATATATATATATATATATATATATATAGGCTCACTAACTTAACCTAAGGGGGTTATGTAATTAAAAGCACCAATAGGCATACATAACATGTGGAAATCCTAGTGGGGATACAAGACAAGGGGGAGAGCTTGCATCATTTTGTGTGGGAACCCGTTTCAGTCAGTAACCCATATAACGGTATCAACGAGTACTCCGTCCTAGGTCGGAGTGGGGCACGCTTACTGAGCTGATTATAAGAGATCCAAACGTGAAGGGTGGTGTGGGTGGTGCATACCGACCGGGTCATATGCGTGCATGGTCCAGAAAGAGGAAAATAAGACGTCGTGACACCAGTAGATATGGTTGTGCATTCAACACGAAGGGTTGCCACTTTAGGGAAGTGATACCCCCTACTGTGGGGCTGGAACAGGGTATCCACGGAATAGGGAGCCGATCGATTAGGGTAGTAGTTAGGGTACATCTAGATTCTGGTAAGTTAGGAGTCCATTATAGGGGCTGCCTGTGGATTGTATAGGGTTAAAACCTCTCACCAGAAGTACTCCTAAGTCTACCAACTTATGAATGTTAAGGGATCATCTCATATTTGGTTATACAAGTATTGGTTCAGAGTAATCATTAGAGATGTGTATTCACTCTATCCTGTTTACCTCATCATACTTATCCTTTGTGGCGTTATCTTTCTTATCCACTTTATATGTCTGCCATAATGCTTTTATTTATTTACTTGCTAAAAGTAACTGGACTCGCCAGATTTTATGTCTGACCTATTTTGTTTCCTCTTCTTTCTTCTGTTTCCCCTCCCCCCTCCAGGTTCGCAGGACGGGAATTTTCAGGCTTAGTCAGGACTCAGTTATCATCTTGCTTGGAGCAGCTTTTGAAGTATTGCTCAGTTTCTATCTTTGCTACTATGGCTTTGTCTCTTTTGGGGAATTATGCTTTTTATGTAGTTTCTGTACTCTGATGGTACAAGACAGAAGTTTTACATTATTGTAATTGGTTTTATGTAGTTTCAGACTTATGATATTTTGGACCACGATGTTATGAATTATGTTTGAAATAAAATTTAAATTCTGCTGTTGCTTTTATATCTATCTTGTAATATTTATGTTTCTATTTACCTATAACGCTTCGCGAAACTTAATGCATTCCCTTAGTGAGTGACATTAATGGACGTGGGGTATCACACTTGGTATCAGAGCTGAAGGTTACCAGATTAGATACAAGGTTTTTGAAAATTAGTTTCAAAAAGGTTTTAAGAATGCATTTTCAAAAAGAAAAGTCTGTTTTGAAAAACATATTCCCTAAAGCCATATGTAATATCCTTCGATCCTTTGTCTAAATCTCTTTCCTTTTCTTTTTCAGCATGTTTGGGGAAACCGATTCTTTCCGAAAGATGTCCCCATTGAGGCATGGTCCTGTAGACATGTTAATACTACGGTACATGTCGAAGGGCAATGAAGTGCCTAACCTGCATCTGTAGCCGCGGTAGTTTCACCTACGACTAATTTTCTAAAGCTTAGTAAGGATTTCCGTGCAATGGAGGCAGCTTTTGAGAGACTTGTTGGCTTGTTACACAAGGCTGGTAAAAAGGAGAATGAGGGAGTTAGGGCTAGAGAGCACAACCCAAGGATAAGGAAAAAAATGTTGGCCCAAAAGAGAACGTAGATAAAGTTCAAATAAAGGCAAGAAGAAATGTCATGAGCACTTGGGTCATTTGATCAAGGATTGCAAGAAAAGAAAAATGAATTTTTGGTTTTAGTTGTGGAGAGGTCGGACATTTTTCCAAGCTGTGCCCAAAGGAACAAGAACAAGTTTAAAGGGTAGGATTTTTTGGAGGGTAGGTGTATGCTCTCGTAGCCATGGTACCAGATAAAGGTAGGAAAGTTTTTGATTTCTCTTTCCAATTATCCTGTTAGAACTCTTTTTGATTCTGGGGCTTCGCATTCATTTATATCTAGTTCTGTAGTAGAATCTCTGCACTTAAATACTAGTATGGTGGTGGATCCCGTTGTTGTCTTAAAACCCATTGGTGGTTCGGCTCATTTATCTCTGATTTGTCGGGGTTTGAGGATATCTGTCTTAGGCGTCGAATTTGAATGCGACGCATAAGTGCTTGGGTTTATGGGCTATGGGTTGATTCTAGGAATGGATTGGCTAACCATGTACGGTGCCATTCTAGATTGTGAGAAGAGGATCGTTAGGCTTTTGACCTATCATGGGCGGACCCTCGAGATTTCTTATGACCCTCAAGGGTCTGTTATGCTGAGTTTCCTAGAGTCTCTTGATGCATCTATTGATGATCTGCGATCTGTTCCAATAGTCCATGAGTTTTCCGATGTCTTTGATGAGGTTCGGGGTTTACCCCCAAGACGCGAGATCGACTTCCTCATATATTTGGTGGACAATTCAAAGCCAAATGCATTGCCCGTGCGCCACATGGCTCCAAAAGAAAGGAGGGAGCTTAGCAAACAAGTAGGGGAGCTGTAACACCCCACGTCCATTAATGTCACTCTCAAGGGGAATGCATTAACTTTCATGGAGTATTATTGTTGTATAGAACAGAATGTAACAAGACAGATACATATATTGCAACGTGAAAATTTTGAAACAACTTTTATTGTAGCGGAGAAATAGTTTGATTACAACATCATAAACCGACAACAAAACCAAGTACACTTAATATCTATCTTGACAAATTGTTTTCTGAGTACATAAAGTAAAAAGCATAACCCCAACATAAGTAGCCACAAAAGAGATGAGGTGAACTTTACTTTCAGCAATCCAAGCACTTCCAACAGAGAGATAAAGAGATCCAAATCAAGCTCCACTAGCACTAGTCCCACCCTGAGAACCTTGGGGGGGGGAGAAAGAAAAGAGGCAAAAACAAAGGGGGTCAGACATAAAGTCTGGTGAGTACAATAACCTTAACAATATAATTACTAAAGTAATTAGGATAAGGCATGAACTGGTAAAACAAGGAATGACTGTGAAACAAGTGGGCATGACAAAGCAAACAAGAAGAATATTCTGGCGTTAATTTCGCTCCTAATCACTATAGGATAATTACTATACCGCACCAATGCTAATTACACCGCACCATTACTAGTCCCATACTGGAAGTTGATCCCTCTTACTAATCGTAATAATGATTATAATAATGGTAGTTTCGTGTACTTCTAGCTGCTATCGTAGGTGCCACCTGCTCATACCTCCACTAGTTCTACCCACTACCCTCCCCAGTCTAATTACAACATTTATTCATAATATGGTAGTTTCTTATACTCCTAGCTGCTGTCATAGGTGCCGCCTGCCCCTATCTCCGCTAGTCGTATCCACTACCTTCCCCATTCGATCGGCTCCCTAACTCGTAGATACCCGTGCTGGTCCCATAGTGGGGTGTATCACTCCCCAAAGTGGCAACCCGATACCACTAAAGATGCACGGCTTATATCTACATGATGCAACAACGTCTTACCTACCACCCCGGGCCCACGCACGCACATGACCCCGTTGGACTTGCGTTCCCACCGCTAAACCGTTTTGACCTCTTACAATCAAACCCAGTAAGCGTGCCCCGTCCTCGATCTAGATCGAGTCACTAGATACTAAATGGGTTACTGGTTTGAAACGGGTCCCCACATTTGACACAAGCTTTCCACCCATGCTTGGTCCCCACTAGGATTTCCCACTTAACCCCCTCTTATTCATGTCTTCTTACATGTTTCAACTTGGTTAAATGTTTATAATTATATCCCACATGTCACCCATGTTACCCACTTATCAAATCTGGTTAAGCTTGTCTTAATCCTATCCACTTATCATGTTATATGTATTATATATATATCATATAACATGTTTTACTTAATTTATGATTAAGTACATCTTAGTTCACAGATACATTGGTTAAGATAATAACTCCCTAAGTATCAACCCCGAAGACCGAAATCAACATTAGATTGGTACTCAGAGAATTACACACTCAACCAAACTTCTATTTGTCATTCATATTCGTCTTTGATCAGCATTAATTAATTATTAATGCACAGACCTCTCACATTAAGTTGATTGCTTGTGGCCGCTGGATATGCCGGGCGATTCCGGGTAGACTTCCACCACAAGTCAGACTTAACCTCGTGTCTAGGCATCTTTTAATTATGCCTCTGACCTCTCACATTAGACTAACATTTGTGGTTGCTGGATTTGCCGGGTAGGTCCGGTGTAACATCCCGTAGTTCTGTAACATTAAGTTTCACGAATTGAAGTATAATTAAATTTTTGAAGAAGAATTAAGTGAAACAGGTTACGCCATTGCGTTCGTCTCGAAATTCTGCTTGAGATAGAGTTTGAGTTTGCATAAATCGGACTTCGTACGAAGGAGATATGACCTCCGGAAGTTTAAGAATTTATTTAAAATTCAAACAGCTCGAAAAACGGATTCAAAATTCAAAAATAGGACCAGACCCGGGCTGGGCAGGAAAATTCCTGCCCAGGGCCCAGGTCGACCCTAGTGTCGACCATAGTGTCGACCTGGGTGACCCAGGTCGACCATAGGGTCGACCATAGTGTCGACCTGGTTGACCCAGGTCAACCATAGGGTTGACCTCCCCTGTCGACCTTGTAAGGTCTGGCTGGCCTGATCTGCGTTCTGGTCGAATTTCTGGGCCTGGTCTTGACATTAGGGCTGAGTTATTTTCTTTTGATTAGCTTCTCTTTAAATCGGATGGCTTTGATTAAACCTGGCTTCATCGACGACTCTAATTAACTTGTAACTCTATAAAAACACCCTTGGTCTCCAACTAAAATTCACACAAAAATAAGAACTTGAGCGGCCATGATGTCAGAAGAAAACTAAGGAGAGCCTCCACTTAAAAAGAGACGAACAACGATTCAAGAAATAAAACTCTAATCTAATATCTATGCAACATTTTCTACTCCAAGTGAAAGCTTTGCAAATTCAGAATAACAGAAACTAGAAAACAAGTTTCAGCGCCCGTTGTAAGTATAGTGGTTTTCTAAATATGAATAGAAATTGCGATGTGATTCGATGTAATTGAAATTAGGGTTTTACTTTTGTAAAATATTGATGTAAATTCTGTGTATTGCGTTGATTATGTCATATTTTGTATTGGGAATTTGAGGCCTAAATTGGTTGATGCGAGCCTATTGACATTTGTATATGAAGATAAATATCACTTGCAAGTTTGTAGAAAAAATTAGAATTGAAATCTTTATTTTATGACGTTAACATGGTTAGCATACATTCTTTTTAGGCCTAAGTTGATACTCATGTAAACATGTTCCAAGTTGAAACCTTTTATGCCTACATGACTCAAAACCTTTGTATACATTATTATGTTTATTTACAAGTGATAATTGGGTTTATGCAAGTATCTTTTGGTTACACAAATTATACTAGTTTAATGTTGAAATAAGCTACTTGATGTAAAGTTAGTTTACACCTTTGGGTTATGTCAAAAAGTGGACATTTTTATGCCAGTTTGGTGTTTGACATTATGCCTAGTTATATGTGTAGAAAACCATGTTTTAACAAGTCTAAAAGTACGCCATTTCATGTGACACCAATTTAGATATATCCTTATTGAATGCAAGTTCACATGACCCACAATCTATGTTAGTGAAAACGCTATGTTGCAAGTTCATGCGCCACACACTTTTATGTATCCTAGAACAATTCATGATTCTGTGCTTCCCATTTTTATGTTTATGAGTTGGGCTGAAATTTTAAGCCCAACATATGTTATGCTGCGTACGTATAAACGGGGGAAACAGACATTGGGTTTAGAATAAAATTCATGTATTGGCATGTTTGACACATGCCAATGACTAGTGACATTTAAAGCGGTATAAATTATACCCAAAATTAGTGAATTTGGATAATTGGGCCATAAAACATTTACATATAAAAATGAAAAGTGACAAATATGTAAATCTAGAAAATACGAGCATGCTTAACCCGAGGTTGGATTGAGTTGTGATGTGAACCTGCCCGGACCCACCCGGCTGTCATGTAATCACAACAATACCTATCCAATGTGAGAGGATAAGGCATTGAGCCCAATAAAGACCCGAGGTTGACTGAGTTGTGGCATAAGACTGCCCGGAACCGACCAGCATACATGCAGCCACAACAATACCTGTCTAATGTGAGTGGTTGGTGCTTTAATAAGACAATTAAAGCTAAGTTAGGATTGGTAGGGTTAAGTTAACTAAAACACTTAACCAACTTAACATGTTAACAAGAAAAGACTTGTAGGGGTTAAGTAACTAAGAAAACACTTAGCCAATTTAACATGTTAACTAAACTAGAAGGTGAGGTTAAGTAAAGTTAATACACTTAACCAATTTAACATATTAACTAGACTAGAGGGTGAGGTTAAGTAAATTCAGGACACTTAACCATTATAATCTGATAAATAGATAAGTGGGTGAGGTTAAGTAAATTTAGAATACTTAACCATTATAACACGTTAGCTAGATAAGTGGATAAGGTTAAGTAAATACACTTAGCCAATTTAATATGTTAGCTGGACTAGAGGGTAGGGTTAAGTAAACTTAGAACACTTAACCATCATAGTGTGATAAATTGAACAGGGTTAGTTTGAAACAAGAAGGGACAATACCTAACCATTAGAACATGCTAATTAAACAGATGTTTGGGTTAAATTAACTAAGGGAACACTTAACCGTTATAACATGTTAGTTAAAACAGATGGGCAAGATTAGGTTAAGGGACACTTAACCAATACAAGATGAATGGGTTGGGCTAAGTAATAAGAAATACTTAACCAATTTAGCTTGGTTTGTGATAGGGTTAAGTCAACATGAACTACTGATAACACTTAACCAGTTTAATATGACAAAAGAATGGGTTATGCTAACCTGAATTGACTAATGACACTTAACCAATCCAACTTGATGAGAAAGAGGGCTAAGTAGTAAACCCTAGTTAAGAAACAATCAAGAGCGGGAGCTAAGTTGAAATCCCCAGTTAAAGAAACTAAGTGATAAACCTTAGTTAACAAGATTTATGGGAAAAGAAACTAAGTGGTATACCTTAGTTGGGAACAACTAAGTAACAATTCTTAGTCAAGAAAACTGAGCCGGTCCATAATAGATTAATAACCCGATATGGTAGATCATCGCTTAATAAGTTCATGAGAAGGAGCAAACGTTTATCCGATTTCGAAAAAGGCTCCCGCGGACTGGGTTTAGAAGCACGTAGCTTCGGGGGACGTGAGGGTACACTTAGTATCCCTCTGTAAGGTTGCAGATGATTCGACTGTGCTCACAGAGGTTAAGGTCTGCGTCAGAAGAACCAATGGTATGCCTTGGTTGCAATTTAAGGTAACCTAAAGACTGGGATGGGCCAGCGTGATACGACGAGACCAGTAGCCCTGTGATAGCGACTCGTCGTCTACCTACCATCTTGAGTCAATCATAGTACGCATGCGGAAAGGCAGAGAACTCCCAACAGACCATATACTTGCTATCTAGTTATGGGTGAGGCTGGCCAATAGGAAAGTGGGGCATAGGTGGCAAGAGTATAGTTCTCGTGCTTGATTTTCTTGGATTGCCTTTCATTTGTTGAGGGAGGGGTCATGTGGGACCATAACCACCGGTAGAAAAACAGACCTTAGCATCTGCATCGACAGATATCTGAAAGCTCCCGACCGAGTTCCGTGTTTCTAGAATAGCCCTGCCACGGGACTCAGGTCGTACATTTCAGGACATGTGCATCTAGACATCGGTAAACGATTGTGGGGAAAGTCTAGGAACATATACCACTCTAGGTAGTGTGTCCTAGACTAGGGGTATCGTTCGACAGGTAGCATAATCCCTAGTGGTCCTAGGTGGAATAAATCCTGAATCCGAGAAAATTAGACAAGACGCATAAACCCTAATTGAATCTAGGGAACGCTCGATAGAAAACCCTATATTAAATCTAGGTAATAAATAATAGGTGTGCGCCTGATGGCAACCACAGTTACAGGGACTGGGATTACGTTATCATTTAATACAGATTACTAGTTGGGATGCTAGTTAGGTGGTGCAGAGATTAGTATGGGGTGCGATAGTAATTTCGATTCTAAACCACTTTGCCTTAGTTTATGGTATTTTCCCATTTTCAGTTTATGCCTGTCATGTCCTTTTCCTTATTCATATACCGAAGCACCACTAGACTTACCAGGCTTTATGTCTGACTCTATGTTTTCTTTCGTCTTCTTTTCTTCCGTTTCCCCCCTAGGTAGTCAGGGAGGGAATAGCTCAGATTTGTATGGACCTGTTACTCTTTCCAAGCTTGAAGACTTTTGATGCGCTGCTTTGGACTCTCTTTTCCACCGCTATGGCTGGCTAATGTTTTATTGTGGAATATCATTGTATATTTATGCTTCTTTATTTTGTTAAACAAGATAGACACTTTGTTGTTGGAAAACAATCTTTGTACAAGCTGTTTATAAATGTAATAAAGTTTTATTCACTTTTCCGCTGCTTTATTTATTTGTCTTGTAATTTATCTGCATCTTTTACCTATAATACTTCACAGAACTTAGTGCATTCCCTTTGTGAGTGACACTAACGGATGTGGGGTGTTACACTAGGTATAAGAGCCGAAGGTTACCAGATCAGATAAAAGATTTGAAAAATTATTTTCAAAACGGGTTTAAAAGAAGCATTTTCATAAGAAAAGTTTTGTTTTAAAGGCATATTGCCCAAAGCCATATGCACTATCTTTTGATTCTCTGTTTGGGTCCTTGTTTCCTTCTTTCCTGAGTCTCTGGGGCTCCTGGCTTTCTGGGAGGTAACCTCATCGAAGGGCGAAGTAGAACCCGACTTCCATCTATAGCCGTTATAGTTTCACCTGCGGCTAGTTTTCTTTCAAGCTTTGTAGGGTTTTCTATACGATGGAGGAAACTTTTGAGAGAGATTTATTAACATGATTACACAAGGAAGAGGATGAGGAGTTTGGCTAAGGGGTACAACCCAAGGATGAGGAATTATGGATATGGACTTGGCTCACGAAGGAGGAAGGAATTATAAAACCTAAGACAAGAGGAAGTAGCTTTTCTATGGTAGAATAGGGCATATAATTAAGGACAAGGGCAAAGACGAGGGAAAGGATTTTCAGGGGGACGGGTGCGTTCTTTCACCACCAGAATACCTGGGAGAGAGATAGTAAAAGTCTACGTTGGAAAAGTTTAGCTTTTTATTTGATCAACCTGGTAGTACTCTTTTGATCTTAGCGCTTCGCATTCGTTTATACCTGCTTCCATAGTTGAGTCCTTGCACCTAGGTACTTGTATAATAAAAGATCCCAACTAGTCTCAGATCCAAGTTGGTGGGTCGGCCCGTTTACCTTTGGTTTGCAGGGATTTGAGAACGGCCACATTAAGTGTTGAGTTTAAGCGTAATGTTTTGGTTCCATGGGCTATGAGTTGATCCTAGGCATGGGTTGGTTGGCTAGTAATTCTGAAAGTTAGACTTTTTCACTTGCCTTGGAAATACCCTCGAGATTTCGTGATCCTAAAAAGATCAGTTAGGCTTAGCTATCTAGAATCACTTAATACATTTATCGAGATTTGCAATCCGTTAGAATAGTCCATGGGTACGCAGTTGTTTTGATTAGGATAGGGGTTTACCACTAAACGTGGGATATACTTCCACATATATCCAGTTGAAAATGCAAAGCCAGCTATCCGATCAACGACAGTTTTGGAAATGGAGGTCAAGAAACATCGCAATCGTGAAGATTAATTAGATAAGGTACAGAATAGTGAAGCCCAAGAAGATGCGACCTAGGAGACTAAAGACTAGATACACGCATGATACCCTTTTTCCTAAGGGTACATCCTTGATCTCTTTTAAGAATTTTATGCATACTTTCTAGCCTTTAAGGTATATCATCTAGGACGTATCATCGATCCTTAGATAGAAGCCGATGGATGTAAACATGTATTTGAAACATGTTATGATTGATGGTTGCAAGTGGTTGCTCGTGGATGCATATACACACCATATGTGCTAGAACGACTTAGTCACTTTCGTATTGCATTCGTATATATGTATTTGCTTAACGGATTTAACTTGATATGTTATCATGTGGATGTTGCACATGGATGAATGGCTATGCACACATGTAGTATTTACATAACTAGGGATGCTTACATACATGATTGGACGCATAGCACTGACATAATTCGCATTAAGGAGGTCAACTGAATCAGTAGACCGCCTGATTTTGCATTAGATAAAGACATATACACACACTATGCATATGAACATGAAAGCATTAGAAATATTTTTTAAGGACAATGAATGCCTGTGATTGAATGGTTGAGTAGATGGGTGATTGGATAGTAGGACACATTCTTCCTAACTTGAAGATTTCGGGGACGAAATCCTTTTAAGAGGGGGAGAATGTAACACCCCGTAATTCTGTAACATTAAGTTTCACGAATTAAAGTATAATTAAATTTTAGAAGAAGAATTAAGGGAAACGGGTTACGCCACTGCGTTCGTCTCGAAATTCTGCTTGAGATAGAGTCTGAGTTTGCATAAATCGGACTTCGTACGAAGGAGATATGACCTCCGGAAGTTTAAGAATTTATTTAAAATTCAAATAGCTCGAAAAACGGATTCAAAATTCAAAAATAGGACCAGACCCGGGCTGGATAGGAAAATTCCTGCCCAGGGCCCAGGTCGACCCTAGGGTCGACCATAGTGTCGACCTGGGTGACCCAGGTCGACCATAGGGTCGACCATAGTGTCGACCTGGTTGACCCTGGTCGACCATAGGGTCGACCTCCCCTGTTGACCGGGTCAGGTCTGGCTGGCCTGGTCTATGTTCTGGTCGAATTTCTGGGCCTGGTCTTGTCACTAGGGCTGAGTTGTCTTCGTTTGATTGGCTTCTCTTTAGAACGGATGGCTTTGATTAAACCTGGCTTCATCGACGGTCTAATTAACTTGCAACTCTATAAAAACACCCTAGGTCTCCAACTAAAATTCACACAAAAATAAGAACTTGAGCCGCAATGATGTCAGAAGAAAACTAAGGAGAGCCTCTGCTTGAAAAGTGATGAACAACGATTCAAGAAACAAAACTCTAATCTAATTTCTATGCAATGTTTTCTACTCCAAGGGAAAGCTTTGCAAATTCAGAATAACAGAAACCAGAAAACAAGTTTCAGCGCCCGTTGTAAGTACAGTGGTTTTCTGAATATGAATAGAAATTGCGATGTGATTCGATGTAATTGAAATTGGGGTTTTACTATTGTAAAATATTGATGTAAATTCTGTGTATTGCGTTGATTATGTCATATTTTGTATTGGGAGTTTGAGGCATGAATTGGTTGATGCGAGCCTATTGACATTTGTATATGAAGATAAATATCACTTGCAAGTTTGTAGAAAAAACTAGAATTGACATCTTTATGTTATGACGTTAACATGGTTAGCATACATTCTTTTTAGGCCTAAGTTGAGACTCATGTAAACATGTTCCAAGTTGAAACCTTTTATGCCTACACGACTCAAAACCTTTGTATACATTATTATGTTTATTTGCAAGTGATAATTGGGTTTTTGCAAGTACCTTTTGGTTACACAAATTATACTAGTTTCATGTTGAAATAGGCTACTTGATGTAAAGTTAGTTTACACCTTTGGGTATTGTCAAAAAGTGGACATTTTTATGCCAGTTTGGTGTTTGACATTTTGCCTAGTTATATGTGTATAAAACCATGTTTAAAAAAGTCTAAAAGTATGCCATTTCATGTGACACCAATTTAGATATATCCTTATTGAATGCAAGTTCACATGACCCACAATCTATGTTAGTGAAAACACTATGTTGCAAGTTCATGCGCCACACACTTTTATGTATCCTAGAACAATTCATGATTCTGTGCTTCCCCTTTTTATGTTTATGAGTTGGGCTGAAATGTTAAGCCCAACATATGTTATGCTGCATATGTACAAACGTGGGAAACAAACGTTGGGTTTTGTAACACCCCACCTCCGTTAAGGACACTCACAAAGGGAATGCCTTAACTTTGGTGGAGCGTTTTAGTAGACAGAACAGAAATTTACAAGACAGATAAACAATACTTGAGAAATTATAACTTTGTTTCAGCGGAAAACAGAAATCAGTTTGGTTACATCTTTCCAAAAAAAACTCAAGTACATAAATATCAGTCTTGTTCAGAAAATCATCAGAGTACAAAACTTTAAAATCATAATCCCCACATAAGCTACCATAAGGAGTCAAGCCATACTTTAAGCACTCTAGGCACTTCAAGCAGAAGAAATCTGGATCAAGCTAAAGTATTCCCTCATTGGAAACCTGGGGGGAGGGGGTGGGGGGAGAACGGAAGAAAAGGGGCGAAAACAAGCAAGGTTAGACATAAAGTCTGGCAAGTCCAGTGACATTCAGCATATGAACAGATAATAATAATCATAGCATGCAAATAAAACTGGATGAGAGATAAGAGTAACAGGGGCAGCAGACGTACTTAGGTTAAACAGAAGAAACAAAATAATTATTACATTTAATCTCTCTGCACTAATACTAGTATAACAGGATTAGGTGTCACCCTAATGTCTAAACTGAAACAGGAACGGAAACAGAATAATTTCCACAGAACAGGATGCTAGTAATGGGCCTTTACCACCCGAACTGAAACAGACAGAAACAGAATGCTAATAATGGGCCTTTACTATCCGAAAAGAGACAGACAGAAACATAATGCTAATAATGGGCCTTTACCACACGAACAGAAGGTACAGAAACAGAAACAGATTAATCCCTACGGAAACAGAATGCATAATTAGGTGTACACTAGTAAATGGGCCTTTATCACCCGAACAGGCGGTACCACGCAGAAACAGACAGGTGTTGCCACCCAACAGAAACAGACGGTACCAACAGAAACAGACAGAACTAAGTGTACCCTAAAACCCTACCCCAAGCGATCGGCTCCCTAATACATAAATGCCCTGTGTCGGTTCCACAATAGGGTGTATCACTCCCTAAAGTGACAACCAATTGGCACAGGCCTATTTACAGATGTCACGGTGTCTTAAATCCTCAGAGGCATACCGGGATCCATGCACGCACATGACCCGGTTGGAACGCGCCATCAACATCCCTCGCCATTATCAGAATGAACCACTTATAATTAGTTCAGTAAGCGTACCCAGACCCTACCTACTGTTGGGTCAAAGTTTTGATACCAGAAAGGGTTACTGACTAATATGGGTCCCAAACAACAGATGACATAAGTAATTTCCCTCCTAACCTTGTGTCCCCAGACTAACAGATTTCAGATAAACCTGTTTACAAATTCAGACATACAGAGTTCAGATCAACTAGTTCACAAATCAGACAAGTTTTCAGACTAACGGATCAGATATACGGATTTAACAGATTTACAGATTTGTCTAACTTTGTAATTGGGCCTACAGATTCACGAACGGTTTTGTTAAATTCATTAGTCCAACTGGTTCAACCCTATCCACCCAACACGTTTTAGACATCATATTTATCCCAGATTTGCATTAATTAAGTATTAATGCACAGACCTCTCACATTAGGTTGGTAGCTTGTGGCCGCTGGATATGCTGGGAGGTTCCGGGCAGACTTCTGCCACAAGCCAGACCTAACCTCATGTCTAAGCATATTTTAGTTATGCCTACGACCTCTCACATTAGACTGACAGTTTGCGGTCGCTGGTTAGGCCGGTTGGTTCCGGGCAGGCTTCTACCGCAAATAGAGTCTAACCTCGTGTCATAGCCAATTCATTTCAATACAGATTTTTCAGATATCAGACTAATTCTGTTTATTTAACAGATTAAACTTCTTCGTAGGATATAACAGATTAACCTAATTTCCATGTTCTACCATTTCTTAGGTCGAGCCTACGGATTTCCATACTCAGATTACCATTATCTAGCTTCAACAGATCATACAATTCAACAGGTAGCAGATCTAGCAGTTTAAGCGATTCAACAGATTTAGCAGATAACAGATTTCGCAGTTTAGGCAATTCAACAGTTTTAGCAGATAACGGATTGGGCAATTTAACAGATTTAGCAGATAATAGATTTAGCAGATTATATATATCTAAAACTCTATTTACATATCTTGCCTAATCATAAATTTAGCCTAAACTTAAATGCCCAAATCAAGGTCATAATTCATAATACAATATATGCCCCAAATCTTAGCCTTAATATTCCCATTTACAGTTCATGTCAAAAATAGATTTAATATTCTAGTTCACCATTTATGTCCAAGACTAATATACATGTTAATCATTCACTATTATAGCCAATTCAGATTATGCCAACATATTTATTATGCCAAATTAACTTAATTAAGCTACGCCCAATCCCCATATAACATGTTTCCACAAGTTCTCTAAATACTCATGAAATGGCCCTAGCAAAAGGAATAGGGGATAAGCACAAGAAAGAATAGGCATACAATAATGAACCAAATACAATGATAATGGCCCCTCTAGGCTCGATGTACATAACAGTGAATGGGAATAAACTAGCAAGGTTACATACTAAATATGAGATCTAACATCATTAAGGGAATAGGCATAAGAAACTAACTACAATAGTTATAGGCAACTAACCACAATAGTCATGGGCGACTAATCACAATAGTCATGGGCGACTAATCACAATAGTTTCTTATTCAATATCATAGGCAATAGTCTTATAGGCAATATTCTCATAGGCATGAATCATAGTCATAGGCAATAGTCTCATAGTCTTGAATCATAGTCATAGGCAATAGTCTCATAGTCTTGAATAAAAGTCAAAGGCAATAGTCTCATAGTCTTGAATCATAGTCATGGGCAATAGTCTCATAGGCAACAGTTTCATGTCCAATTATGGATTATTATTTGTCCCAAAATTTAGTGTTTATGCGTTAATCTCTTATGAGATTCTGCGCAGGCTCATAGTAGCCTGGCTATAGAACAGAAAGAAGAAAGAGATACAGAATAGTCACAGAAAAACAGATCTAACAGCTAAGAATATACATAACCTCAGATTTAGATTTATAATCATGTCATAATTATAATTACAGTTTATAGCGGAAAATAACTGTACTTGCCTTTCGTGGTTTTAAGAAAGGATAATAAACTGTTGTTGATGCAGAAATGCTGAATTACTCTTCTTTAATTGTTGTCGTAGCTCTAAACTTGGATTTGAGATTTGATTTAGCTTTTAATTCTATTCAGGTTGGAAGAAGATTCATCAGTCCAAGTTTTGATTCCAGCAGGGTAGCGACGCCATTTTTATTTTTAATTAGAACAGAGGCAGAATATAGACAGAATGAAAAGGTGTGGAGAGAATGAGGCTAGGGGTGAGTTTATATAGGATTAGGCGGACGAATCTAGACAGAAACGAGACCAGATACATCAGAATGAACCAGGTTAAAAAAACTGAGTTTCGGGAGCAGGTCGACACTATGGTCGACCTGGTTTGGGGGAGGTCGACTGCCCAGTCGACCTGGTTAGGGGGAGGTCGACTACCCAGTCGACCTGGGTCCTGGGCGGGAAATTTCCCGCCCAGCCCACTTCTGGGTTTGAATTCGAATTTCGAATTCGAATTTCGAGCTGTTTTCGATTCTGAAATTCTCTGAAACTTCGGAGGGCCATATCTCCCTCATACGGACTCCGTTTCTCAAAAACTCGGACTCGTTTCCAAGCAGAATTTCGAGACGAACGCAATGGCGCAACCCGTTTCCCTTGATTCTTATTTCATAATTTAATTATTATCTGATTTGTTACTTATACGATCACAGAAAATATGGGGTGTTACAGGTTTAGAATAAAATACATGTATTCGCATGTTTGACACATGCCAGTGACTAGTGACATTTAAAGATGTATAAATTATACCCAAAATTAGTGAATTTGGATAATTAGGCCATAAAACATTTACATATAAAAATGAAAAGTGATAAATATGTAAATCTAGAAAATACGAGCATGCTTAACCCGAGGTTGGATTGAGTTGTGATGTAAACTTGCCCAGACCCGCCCGGCTATCCAGTAATCACAAGGATACCTATCCAATGTGAGAGGTTAAGGCATTAAGCCCAATAAAGACCCGAGGTTAGACTGAGTTGTGGCGTAAGACTGCCCGGAACCGACCGGCATACAGGCAGCCACAACAATACCTATCTAATGTGAGTGGTTGGTGCTTTAATAAGACAATTAAAGCTAAGTTAGGATTGGTAGAGTTAAGTTAACTAAAACACTTAACCAACTTAACATGTTAACAAGAAAAGACTTGTAGGGGTTAAGTAACTAAGAAAACACTTAGCCAATTTAACATGTTAACTAGACTAGAAGATGAGGTTAAGTAAAGTTAATACACTTAACCAATTTAACATATTAACTAAACTAGAGGGCGAGGTTAAGTAAATTCAAGACACTTAACCGTTATAATCTGATAATTAGATAAGTGGGTGAGGTTAAGTAAATTTAGAATACTTAACCATTATAACACGTTAGCTAGATAAGTGGGTAAGGTTAAGTAAATACACTTAGCCAATCTAATATGTTAGATGGACTAGAGGGTAGGGTTAAGTAAACTTAGAACACTTAACCATCATAGTGTGATAAATTGAACAGGGTTAAGTTGAAACATTAAGGGACAATACCTAACCATTAGAACATGTTAACTAAACATATGTTAGGGTTAAGTTAACTAAGGGAACACTTAACTGTTATAACATGTTAGTTAAAACAAATGGGCAAGATTAGGTTAAGGGACACTTAACCAATACAAGATGGATGGGTTGGTTTAAGTAATAAGAAATACTTAACCAATATAACTTGGTTTGTGATAGGGTTAAGTCAACATGAACTACTGATAACACTTAACCAGTTTGATATGACAAAGGAATGGGTTAAGCTAACCTGAATTGACTACTGACACTTAACCAATCCAAATTGATGAGAAATAGGGCTAAGTAGTAAACCCTAGTTAAGAAACAATCGAGAGCGGGAGCTAAGTTGAAATCCCCAGTTAAAGAAACTAAGTGATAAACCTTAGTTAACAAGATTTATGGGAAAAGAAACTAAGTGGTATACCTTAGTTGGGAACAACTAAGTTACAATTCTTAGTCAAGAAAACTGAGCCGGTCCATAATAGATGAATAACCCGATATGGTAGATCATCGCTTAACAAGTGCATGAGAAGGAGCAAACGTTTATCCGATTTCGAAAAAGGCTCCAGTGGACTGGGTTTAGAAGCACGTAGCTTCAGGGGACGTGAGGGTACTCTTGGTATCCCTCTATGAGGTTGCAGATGATCCGCCTGGGCTCACAGAGGTTAAGGTTTGCGTCAGAAGAACCAAGGGTATGCCTTGGTTGCAATTTAAGGTAACCTAAAGATTGGGATGGACCAGCGTGATTCGACGAGACCAGTAGCCCTGTAATTGCGACTCGTCGTCTACCTACCATCTTGAGTCAATCGTAGTACGCACGCGGAAAGGCAAAGAACTCCCAATAGACCATGTACTTGCTATCTAGTTATGGGTAAGGCTGGCTAATAGGAAAGTGTGGTATATGTGGCAAGAGTATAGTTCTCGTGCTTGATTTTCTTGGATTGCCTTTCATTAGTTGAGGGAGGGGTCACGTGGGACCATAACCACCAGTAGAAAAACAGACCTTAGCATCTGCATCGGCAGATATCTGAAAGCTCCCGACCCAGTTCCTTGTTTCTAGAATAGCCCTGCCACGGGACTCGGGCCGCACATTTCAGGACATGTGCATCTATACAGCGATAAACGATTCGCGACACATACGTGGGGAAAGTCTAGGAACATATACCACTCTAGGTAGTGTGTCCTAGACTAGGGGCATCGTTCGACAGGTAGCATAATCCCTAGTGGACCTAGGTGGCATAAATCCTGAATCCGAGAAATATTAGATAAGACGCATAAACCCTAGTTGAATCTAGGGAACGCTCGATAGAAAACCCTAGATTAAATCTAGGTAATAAATAATAGATGTGTGCCTGATGGCAACCACATTTACAGGGATTGGGATCACGTTATCATTTTATACCGATTACTAGTTGGGATGCTAGTTAGGTGGTGCAGAGATTAGTATGGGGTGTGATAGTAATTTCGATTCTAAACCACTTTGCCTTAGTTTATGGTATTTTCCCATTTTCAGTTTATGCCTGTCATGTCCTTTTCCTTATTCATATACCGAAGCACCACTAGACTTACCAGGCTTTATGTCTGACTCTATGTTTTCTTTCGTCTTCTTTTCTTCCGTTCCCCCCTCAGGTAGTCAGGGAGGGAATAGCTCAGATTTGTATGGACCTGTTACTCTTTCCAAGCTTGAAGACTCTTTGATGCGCTGCTTTGGACTCTCTTTTCCACCGCTATGGCTGGCTAATGTTTTATTGGGGAATATCATTGTATATTTATGCTTCTTTATTTTGTTAAACAAGATAAATACTTTGTTGTTGGAAAACAATCTTTGTACAAGCTGTTTATAAATGCAATAAAGTTTTATTCATTTTTCCGCTGCTTTATTTATCTGTCTTGTAATTTATCTGCATCTTTTACCTATAATACTTCACAGAACCTAGTGCATTCCCTTGGTGAGTGACACTAACGGATGTGGGGTGTTACATCCGAGCAGTCTTATACCACAAACGAGTCTAACCTCGTGTCTTAGGCATTTATTGCGCATTTAATTTATGCCTTTGACCTCTCACATTAGACTACCGTTTGTGGTTGCTGGATTTGCCGGGCGGGTCTGGGCAGTCTTACACCACAAACGAGTCTAACCTCGTGTCTTAGGCATTTATTACTACACATTATTATTCAACTTCAAATTGAATTAATATCCCTATTTCCAATTGTCAATAACATCCAATTTTAATCCATGTCCATAATTGTATCCTAAATTATGTGCATAATTTCAGGTATATAATTTATACCAATTAATGTCTCAAATTGATTATATGCCTTTAAGGCCATTTTATGCCAATTCACAATTATGTATATATTTGATATTTTCCCATTATCCCTATGCTATTCGTACGTTTTAATATAACATATGTTAGACTCTCAAATAGTCTAACTTATAAAAAGAAAAGCAACATCACAACTTGCATAACACATAAAATAAATCTAAGAATTATAACATAAGTTTGCATAGCCAATAACTTGCATAGGCAATGGATATACATAAATTTGCATAAACTATCATGGATCTAAATATAGATCTAAACATGTAATTGTGAACTTGCATATATGGATATGGTTTTCCTATAACTTGCATATGAATTTCATTCAAACTAGCATATGATTCACATACAAAACTAGCATAGGCAATGGGCATATAGAACATAAATTTGCATAACTGTGTACTGCCATGGATCTAAATATAGATCTAAACATAAAAATGTGAACTTTCATATGGATCTAAACATGTAAATTAATGTCACATGTTTTGCATATAAACTAGCATATGTATATACATGATTCACATTTGATCTTGTGTATAATCCACCTACAGACTTGCATAAGATTCATATATAATTTAACATCCCAAATGTAACAACCCATATTTTCAATAACCTGTTATAACATAAATCGAGGCAGAATTTATTTCAAAAATCTGAATTAAGGGAAACGGGCTATGCCATTGCGTTCGTCTCGGAAAAATACGCGGAATAGAGTCTGAGTTTTCGAAAATCGGAGTCCGTATGACCCAGTTAAGGCCCATTGAAGTTTTCAGAAAATTCCTAAATTAAAAACAAGGATTAGGGCTAACTGGCGTCAGGCGGGAAAACTCCCGCCAGGACCCCCATGTCGACAGGCATGTCGACAGGGGTCTTAGGGTGTCGACTGCCCTGTCGACAGCCCTGTCGACACGGGGTGGCCAGGCAGTTTTGCCTGGCGCACCATTTTGATTTGGGCTTGGTTGTGTGGCTTGGTTCTAGAGAATTCCTAAATCTGACGGGCCTAAACTAACCTAGGGTTAATCCTAGGGCTAAAAACACTCTAATCTTCTATAAATAAGCCCCTAATCCTACCCTAAAGCCTCATTATTCATTCTAGCAACCAAACTATGTCAAATTGAATTCTCAAATGGCCTCCACCTAAAAAAACCCTAGCCTCCAACCTCTTCAAAAATCATTTCTATGAAGGTTTTGATGTTCATACAAGCATTTCTAAGTTGTATGAATGATCATTAGCTTGCATACATCATCAAGTTGCAAGCTTTAATTGCTAAAGCTAGAGTTTTGGGATTTTTGTTAATTGGAGCTTTGTTTTGGGTTTTTATATGCTTGCATAAAGGGCTTTTCAATCTTTATTAGTGGATTTGTGTCTTCATAATATTTGTAAGCCCTCTTACCTTCATTTTAGAAACTCTAAAGTTAATATGTGATGAAAGTTGGGATTTATGCATGTTTAATAAGTTATGCATGCTTATGCGAGCTCACTATGCTATGTTATGCATGTTTAATAAGTTATGCATGCCTATGCAAGTTCACTATGCTATGTTATGTATGTTTAATGAGTTATGCATGCTTATGCGAGTTCACTATGCCATGTTACACATGTTTGATGAGTTATGCATGTCCATGCAAGTTCATTATGCCATGATTTGCAAGTTTAACAAGTTATGCATGCTTATGCAAGTTCACTATGCCATGATTTGCGAGTTTAATAAGTTATGCATGTTTATGCAAGTTCACTAGTCATGATTTGCAAGTTTAACAAGTTATGCATGTTTATGCAAGTTCACTATGCTAAGTTATGCAAGTCCAACATGTTATGCATGCTTATTATGATATGTGAGATTTATCATGTATGTTGTGCCAAGTTCCCTCTTTCTACCCTTTATGCGTTATGACGAATATGTAAGCGATAGAATGACGTTGGGGGGGTTTTGGGTAAAACTTAAAATACATGAAAATATGAGATTGGGAATTTACCTATTAAGTTAGGTCTACCCCTTGGGAATTTACCTATTAAGTTAGGTCTACCCAAGTATTTGTTAAACTTGTAATTATGGTTTGAAAATAAAGTGGACATGACACTTAGAAAACATGTGTGGCCAACTCGAGGTTGGGTTGAGTTTGTAGCGTAAACCTACCCGGAACCGACCGGCTTAACTAGTTGCTACAAACAATAGGACCCAATGTGAGAAGTTGGTCACGTGTACCTGGGACCCGAGGTTAGACCAAGTTGTGGTGTAAAGCTACCCGGACCCGCCCGGCTTAACTAGTAACCGCAACAAAGTCTAATGTGAGAGGTTAAGGTACAATTAAATTAATGCCTCATGATTAGGGTTAAGTCATGGCCCACTAATACTTAACCAATTTTGGGGACGCGAGGGATTAAATGGGGTTAAGTGGTGAACTGTTGGTTACACTTAACTAATTTAATCCATGATTAGTGAGGGGTTAAACCACACTTAACCCTCTTAGAAAACCCTAGCAACGTGGTCTGTTCCAGCAGTAATCCCAGTTTGGTATCATTCACAACCCTAGAGGCTAGGCTAGGGCGGGGCACGATTACTGGACTGATGTAAGCGACCAAAGCGACGGCTGAGTGGTACAGCGGTGCGGGTCCAGGCGGGCTACGGACGTGCACGTAGTTCGGTGTTGGACAAACTCGAGGCACGGGTACCAGTAGGTTTAGACTGTGCATCATTGCTTAGGTGTCTGGGGTTGACACCCGAGGGCTTGATACACCCAAAGGTGGACCCAGCACAGTCTGACTACAACCATATGTGGGCCGTATGGACACCAACACTTGACGTGTTAGGTTTATAGGGAGCCGATCGATTAGACCGTTGGGCTGGACCTTGTATTAAGGTCATCTCATGCAATTGGGCCAAAGTTTGGGCTGAGGGATCAATACCTGTTATGTTAGTTTGCTAGTACACTATGGTGCAAAGCTTAATCTTCTTTATGTGATGACACCTTTATCTACTGCCAGTATGTTCATCTCAGTTTCCATCATGATGTTAGCTTTATTAGTTTATAGACTGATCGTAGTAGGGCTTACTAGTCTTTTTGACTGACCTGTTTTCTTTCGCTTCTTTTCTTCCGTTTCCCCCCCCCAAGGTTCTCAGGGAGGGAACAGTGGTGCTTAGCTTGGATCGCTTGCTTGTTCGCTGGATAGCTCATGTATGCTTGGACATTGAGCTCGCTATGGTTTATTATCTTTATTTTGGGGATAGCACTATGTATTTCAGTATTTCTGTTTATGATGTACTAGACATGTTTATTTTGGCAGTTGACTTTATGATGTACTAAGACTTGTTTTGAGATGGTTTGAAATATTCCGCTGTTTTACTCTGTTTTACATATATATTTATGTTCTTGTTCTGCCTTGATATATCATTATGCATGCTTACCCAGTTATAACGCCCCCCAGAAGCTAGTGCCCCCTAAAGAGTGACCCTAGCGGAGGTGGGGTGTTACAAATTTGGTATCAGAGCATATGGTTTACAAGAAAGAACAAAAAGTTTTTAAAAGACTTTTGAAAAACTATTTTCAAAACAAGTATAAAGTATTTTCCAAAGAAAAGTCTAGTATTTTAAAAGGCTATTCCCCAAAAAGCCATTAGCGTTATCCTTCGTTCCCTTGACCTAATCTTATCTTATCCTTCGTTTCAGTATGGCTGAGGATCTTGCCATCCCGGATGGAGTAAATGTGCCACTCTGGTATAGGAGACTTCTAGAAGCTAGGGCGGCAGCCGGCCCCGCAAACCCTACTCCCACTCCTCCTCCTGTAGTTGAGAATCCTCTCCCTAATATCCCTCCTCCGGTGGTTCCTGCTCCCCCTCCTCTAGCAGTTAATATTCCTCCTCCCGTTGCTAATGTTCCTCCCCCTCCCGTTGCTGAGGCTCCTCTTCCTCCTCCTCCCCCTCAGCATCCTCAGGTCGAGTTCACGAAGGTTTGTAAAGACTTCAAGGCGATGGGAGGCAAGAATTTCCTAGGCATGGAATCTTTTGTTGAAGCTAGGAATTGGCT
Organism: Allium sativum; assembly: GCA_030737875.1. Classification (NCBI taxonomy): domain Eukaryota; kingdom Viridiplantae; phylum Streptophyta; class Magnoliopsida; order Asparagales; family Amaryllidaceae; genus Allium; species Allium sativum. Next base: position 652,825,972 of record CM060919.1, on the reverse strand, counting down.
GAAAGACACTGAGGACTTGTTTGCTATCTTTGGGATTGATGACGAGAGGAAGATCTTATTGACAGTGTGGCTTTTGAAGGATGAAGCGGCCTATTGGTGGGAGGTCACCAATGGGACGAGGCCCGTTGAGACTTGGGCCGATTTGAGGGCTAGATTTGTGACCAAGTTTCTATCTTCTGCTGAGGCGAATTTACAGATGGAGAAGTTCATTGCATTAAAGCAAGGTGATATGTCTGTCAAGGAGTATGTGAACAAGTTTAATCAGCTGGCCCGTTTTGGTTTGGATATGGTAAACACTCCTGAGAAGAAGGCTCTTCGATTTGCTAGAGGATTGAATGAGCCACTGCAGGGCTTGGCAATGTCACATATTCCGCATGGAGCTACTTTTGAGAGTTTGGTCAATATGGCTCTACTTCAGGGAGATGGAAAGAAAGAGGTCAAGACGAGTGATACTCAAGCAAAGAAGACTGATTCTCAAGGCAAAGGCAATCAAGGTGGTCAAAGCAGTCAGGGGAATCAGGGCAAGAACAAGAAGGGGAACAACAACAACAACAAAGGCAAGGGAAAGTGCAATTACTGTGGTGTGCCTGGACACTTTGCTAAGGATTGTAGGAAGAAGAAAAGGAAGCTTAGTGGTGGATGTTTTTCCTATGGTGAGACTGGACACTTCAGCAAGGAGTGCCCGAAGAAGAAAGGACAGGCTGGACCTTCAGGAGGGCAAGTTCATGCTCTCAATACCGCTCCAGTTCCCGATCGAGGTAGTGTTTCTGTTGAGAACCTTGTTTATGTTTCTGATCTTCCAGTTCGTACCTTGTTTGATTCTGGTGCATCACATAGCTTTATTTCATCTGATCTTGTTGATAGTTTGCACCTTAGTACTAGCTTAGTGGATGATCCCGTTTGTGTTTCGAATCCCATTGGGGGTTCTGCTCATCTATCTATGAGATGTGAGGATCTGAGGATCTCTATACTCAGTGTAGAGTTCTTGTGTAGTGCATATGTTCTTGGTTTCAAGGGGATACGGATTGATACTGGGCATGGATTGGCTGTCCCGATATGGAGCCATTCTTGATTGTGAGCATAGGGTTGTGAGGCTTGTGACTCGCCTTGGCAACACCTTAGAGATTTCATGCAATCCGAAGGATCCCGTCATGTTGTGCTATCTTGAATCTCTCGACTCGTCAGAGGAAGCCCTTCAGTCTGTAAGGGTGGTCCGAGATTATCCAGATGTTTTTGAAGAGGTTAAGGGGTTGCCCCCAAAACGAGAGATTGATTTTCGCATTTATCTGGTGGATAATGCTAAGCCTGTTTCTTTGCCCGTTCGGCACATGGCTTCGCGTGAGAGACGGGAGCTCAGCAAGCAAGTAAAAGAGTTGCTTGAAAAGAACTTCATCAGACGAAGTATATCCGAATGGGGAGCGCCTGTGGTGTTTGCTACTAAGGCAGATGGTTCTCTTCGACTCTGTGTGGATTATAGAGAATTGAATAAGCTGACTAAGAAGAACAGACACCCGTTACCGAGGATCGATGATCTCTTTGATCAGCTTGTTGGTGCTTCTGTTTTCTCTCAGCTTGATTTTGCTACCGGATTTCATCAGCTCAGAGTGGCTGAAGATAGTATAGACAAAACTGCATTCAGAACTCCAGATGGATTCTTTGAATGGCTTGTTATGCCGTTCGGTTTGACGAATGCACCCGCGTATTTTGTGGACTTGATGAGTAGGGTGTTTCGGGAGTTCTTGAACAAGTTTGTCGTGGTCTTTGTGGATGATATTCTGGTCTTCTCCAAGGATGAAGAAGAGCACGCGAGGCATCTTGTAGAGGTGATGGATACGCTTAGAGCGCATCAGCTAAAGGCCAAGTTCTCCAAGTGCCACTTTTGGAGAAGGGAAGTTAGATTCCTTGGGCATATCGTATCCAAGCAAGGCTTAGCGGTGGATCCCGCTAAGGTGGTTGCAGTTCAGGATTGGAAGACTCCAAGGAATGCAACCGAGGTGAGAAGCTTTCTAGGTCTTGCGGGTTTTTACCGGAAGTTCATCAAGGACTTCGCGAAGATATCCGCTCCTCTCACTAAGTTGACGAAGAAGAACTTAGTCTTTGCTTGGGATATGGATTGTGAGCTTGCTTTTCAGAGACTCAAGAGAGCCCTTACCTCAGCACCAGTTCTAGCTTTACCCGATGGTGGTAAGATATTTACCGTGTACACTGATGCTTGTGGCACGGGATTGGGCGCCGTTCTGATGCAAGAGGGCAGAGTTATATGTTTTGGTGGGAGGCAACTTAAGGTGCACGAGAAGAATTATCCCACTCATGATCTAGAGCTGGCAGCGATAGTGTATGCACTCAAGGCTTGGCGTCATTATCTTCTGGGAGAGAGATTTGAGCTATATACTGATCATAAGTCTTTGAAGTATCTCTTTTCGCAGAAGGATCTGAACTTGAGGCAGCAAAGGTGGATGGAATTCTTGGCTTCCTATGATTTTGATATAGCCTATACCCCTGGCAAGGGGAATGTTGTAGCGGATGCGTTGAGTAGAAAAAGGTTGACACTAAGTCCTCTATTTGTTGAGATGAAGAATTTAGAGTTCTTGGCAACCTTTGATTTTTCTTTGACAGTTGAGTCGATGACCGGTTCTTTAGCATCTCTTGAGCTCAGGCCTACCCTTCTGGATCAAGTTGGGGCTTCGCAGAAGGAAGACCCTCAGACAATTGAGATTATGGATAAGCTGATTCGAGGGGAGACATCTAGTCACCTTGCTCGATATTCTATAGATGATAAGGGTTGGCTGAGGAGAGACGGAAGGCTTTGTGTTCCGATGGTGGGAGACTTGGTGAGGAAAGTTCTTGAGGAAGCACATCGCTCCAAGTTGACTATACATCCAGGGGGAGATAAGATGTATAAGGATATGAAGCGCATTTTCTTCTGGCCTGGAATGAAGAAGGATGTGGCCGAGTTTGTCTCTAGATGTGTTATTTGTCAGAGAGTAAAAGCTGAGTCGAAGAAGCCCGGTGGGCTATTGCATCCCCTGGAGGTCCCGCTATGGAAGTGGGAGAGTATTTCTATGGACTTTATTGATGGGCTTCCAAGGTCAAGGAAAGGGAATACGAGCATTTGGGTCATTGTAGATAGACTTACGAAGAGTGCTCATTTTATCCCAGTAAAGAGCAAAAGGACCGCATCTGGACTAGCATCAGTATATCTTCGTGAGATAGTACGACTACATGGAGTCCCTTCCAGCATAGTCAGTGACCGAGACCCCATCATTACTAGTTAATTTTGGAACAGTTTGCAGGAAGCTATGGGCACAAGGTTGAACCTGAGTACGGCCTATCACCCACAAACAGACGGCCAAACAGAAAGGGTGAATAGGGTACTTGAGGACTTGTTGAGGCTTTGTATCCTGGATTTTGGTGGTGCTTGGGAAGACCATCTTCCTCTTGTTGAGTTCGCATATAATAACAGTTATCAGGCGAGCATAGGGATGGCACCATTTGAAGCTTTATATGGGAGGCCGTGCAAGTCGCCTACATGTTGGTAGGAGACTACAGATAAGCTTATACTTGGACCCGACATGATTAGAGATACATCCGAGAAGGTCGAGTTGATTAGAAGACGGATGAAGGCGGCCCAAGACCGACAGAAATCCTATGCTGATAAGCGAAGATCCGATTTGGAGTTTGATGTCGGGGACATGGTTTTCATAAAGGTTTCTCCTTTGCGGAATGTGGTCCGATTTGGAGCTGTTGGGAAATTGGCACCGAGATTTGTTGGACCCTTCCCTATCATAGAGAGGATTGGGAAGATGGCTTATAAAGTGCAATTGCCCGAGAAGCTGTCCGGAGTGCATAATGTCTTTCATGTCTCGCATCTCCGAAAGTGCCTACATGAGTCCGCTGAGGTGGTAGAACCTAGCATTCTTGAAGACGTGGAAGTAGAGAAAGAGGCAACTTTGAGGAGAGCTCCGATTCGTATCTTGGGGACGGAGACCAAGAAGCTAAGGAATCGAGAGGTCAAGCTGGTGAAGGTTCAATGGGGTGAAGCCGAAGAAGACGCAACTTGGGAAACCGAGGAGAAGATGCGTGGGCTTTATCCATTCCTTTTTGTGGGTACACTCTCAATCTCTTTCCTTTGTCAGCATATCTTTCTCTTTGCTATCCATGTTTATCTAGTTATCGTGCTAATCTTGTCGTGAGAACCTTAGGTAGAAACCCTTTGGATGAAACATGTGGTTGAGACATGTTATGTTTGATGGTTGCAAGTCTTTGCAATTGGTTGCTCGTGGATGCATAATACACATTAGGCACTAGATCGGCTCACACACTCCTCATATTGCATGTGCATGAGTGTTTATGCTTATTCTTGGATGAAGTTGGTATGCAAGCACATGGATGTTGCATATGGATGTATGGTTGAGCACGCATGTAGATATTATACATTATGTTAGGGATTTGCATACATATGGATACATTTCACTAACATATTTTGCATTGATCTTTGCATTAGATAGGTACATATACACACACTTTTGCATATGTTCATACAGCATTCAGAATCTTTTTAAGGACAATGATTGCTCTTGGATGATGTCTTGAGTAGATGGATGCTGGATGGTAGGATACGTTCTTCCTAACTTGAAGATTTCGGGGACGAAATCCTTTAAGGAGGGGAGAATGTAACAACCCATATTTTCAATAACCTGTTATAACATAAATCGAGGCAGACTTTATTTCAAAAATCTGAATTAAGGGAAACGGGCTATGCCATTGCGTTCGTCTCGGAAAATACGCGGAATAGAGTCCGAGTTTTCGAAAATCGGAGTCCGTATGACCCAGTTAAGGCCCATTGAAGTTTTCAGAAAATTCCTAAATTAAAAACAAGGATTAGGGCTAACTGGCGTCAGGCGGGAAAACTCCCGCCAGGACCCCCATGTCGACAGGCATGTCGACAGGGGTCTTAGGGTGTCGACTGCCCTGTCGACAGCCCTGTCGACACGGGGTGGCCAGGCAGTTTTGCCTGGCGCACCATTTTGATTTGGGCTTGGTTGTGTGGCTTGGTTCTAGAGAATTCCTAAATCTGACGGGCCTAAACTAACCTAGGGTTAATCCTAGGGCTAATAACACTCTAATCTTCTATAAATAAGCCCCTAATCCTACCCTAAAGCCTCATTATTCATTCTAGCAACCAAACTATGTCAAATTGAATTCTCAAATGGCCTCCACCTAAAAAAACCCTAGCCTCCAACCTCTTCAAAAATCATTTCTATGAAGGTTTTGATGTTCATACAAGCATTTCTAAGTTGTATGAATGATCATTAGCTTGCATACATCATCAAGTTGCAAGCTTTAATTGCTAAAGCTAGAGTTTTGGGATTTTTGTTAATTGGAGCTTTGTTTTGGGTTTTTATATGCTTGCATAAAGGGCTTTTCAATCTTTATTAGTGGATTTGTGTCTTCATAATATTTGTAAGCCCTCTTACCTTCATTTTAGAAACTCTAAAGTTAATATGTGATGAAAGTTGGGATTTATGCATGTTTAATAAGTTATGCATGCTTATGCGAGCTCACTATGCTATGTTATGCATGTTTAATAAGTTATGCATGCCTATGCAAGTTCACTATGCTATGTTATGTATGTTTAATGAGTTATGCATGCTTATGCGAGTTCACTATGCCATGTTACACATGTTTGATGAGTTATGCATGTCCATGCAAGTTCACTATGCCATGATTTGCAAGTTTAACAAGTTATGCATGCTTATGCAAGTTCACTATGCCATGATTTGCGAGTTTAATAAGTTATGCATGTTTATGCAAGTTCACTAAGTCATGATTTGCAAGTTTAACAAGTTATGCATGTTTATGCAAGTTCACTATGCTAAGTTATGCAAGTCCAACATGTTATGCATGCTTATTATGATATGTGAGATTTATCATGTATGTTGTGCCAAGTTCCCTCTTTCTACCCTTTATGCGTTATGACGAATATGTAAGCGATAGAATGACGTTGGGGGGTTTTTGGGTAAAACTTAAAATACATGAAAATATGAGATTGGGAATTTACCTATTAAGTTAGGTCTACCCCTTGGGAATTTACCTATTAAGTTAGGTCTACCCAAGTATTTGTTAAACTTGTAATTATGGTTTGAAAATAAAGTGGACATGACACTTAGAAAACATGTGTGGCCAACTCGAGGTTGGGTTGAGTTTGTAGCGTAAACCTACCCGGAACCGACCGACTTAACTAGTTGCTACAAACAATAGGACCCAATGTGAGAAGTTGGTCACGTGTACCTGGGACCCGAGGTTAGACCAAGTTGTGGTGTAAAGCTACCCGGACCCGCCCGGCTTAACTAGTAACCGCAACAAAGTCTAATGTGAGAGGTTAAGGTACAATTAAATTAATGCCTCATGATTAGGGTTAAGTCATGGCCCACTAATACTTAACCAATTTTGGGGACGCGAGGGATTAAATGGGGTTAAGTGGTGAATTGTTGGTTACACTTAACTAATTTAATCCATGATTAGTGAGGGGTTAAACCACACTTAACCCTCTTAGAAAACCCTAGCAACGTGGTCTGTTCCAGCAGTAATCCCAGTTTGGTATCATTCACAACCCTAGAGGCTAGGCTAGGGCGGGGCACGATTACTGGACTGATGTAAGCGACCAAAGCGACGGCTGAGTGGTACAGCGGTGCGGGTCCAGGCGGGCTACGGACGTGCACGTAGTTCGGTGTTGGACAAACTCGAGGCACGGGTACCAGTAGGTTTAGACTATGCATCATTGCTTAGGTGTCTGGGGTTGACACCCGAGGGCTTGATACACCCAAAGGTGGACCCAGCACAGTCTGACTACAACCATATGTGGGCCGTATGGACACCAACACTTGACGTGTTAGGTTTATAGGGAGCCGATCGATTAGACCGTTGGGCTGGACCTTGTATTAAGGTCATCTCATGCAATTGGGCCAAAGTTTGGGCTGAGGGATCAATACCTGTTATGTTAGTTTGCTAGTACACTATGGTGCAAAGCTTAATCTTCTTTATGTGATGACACCTTTATCTACTGCCAGTATGTTCATCTCAGTTTCCATCATGATGTTAGCTTTATTAGTTTATAGACTGATCGTAGTAGGGCTTACCAGTCTTTTTGACTGACCTGTTTTCTTTCGCTTCTTTTCTTCCGTTTCCCCCCCCCCAGGTTCTCAGGGAGGGAACAGTGGTGCTTAGCTTGGATCGCTTGCTTGTTCGCTGGATAGCTCATGTATGCTTGGACATTGAGCTCGCTATGGTTTATTATCTTTATTTTGGGGATAGCACTATGTATTTCAGTATTTCTGTTTATGATGTACTAGACATGTTTATTTTGGCAGTTGACTTTATGATGTACTAAGACTTGTTTTGAGATGGTTTGAAATATTCCGCTGTTTTACTCTGTTTTACATATATATTTATGTTCTTGTTCTGCCTTGATATATCATTATGCATGTTTACCCAGTTATAACGCCCCCCAGAAGCTAGTGCCCCCTAAAGAGTGACCCTAGCGGAGGTGGGGTGTTACACCAAACTTACATAAGATTCGCATATGCTTTAACATCCTAAACTTGCTTAAGATTCACATATGTTTTAACATCCCAAACTTGCATAAGATTCACATATGTTTTAACATCCCAAACTTGCATAAGATTCACATATAATTTAACATCCCAAACTTGCATAAGATTGGCATATGATTTGAATAGAATTCACATATGAATATGATTTAACATCCCAAACTTGCATAAGATTCATATACAAATTAGCATATGTAAACACAGACTTGCATAAATTGAATCATGTTAAACATGTATAATTGTACATATGAAATAGATCTACCAACATACGATACCAAAGCTGTCATATGTTCACCAACAGACAATAACATCACACGATTCAACAGTCATATTCTCATAATCCCAATTATAACTTATCACAATTAAATTGATTAATTATTTTGTGAAAGAAATTGCACTCACAAACAAAAGAACAGTCTTGTTTTTCTGGGATCTTTATTTTGAAACTGAATTGCTCTCCTTTGACGTAGACTAATTGTTATTCTAATTTAAATTAGATTTGATTTTGATTCTTGATTCTATCTTGCTTTTGATTTGAAAGAGAACGGCGGCTACTCTAGGTTCACCATTGACAGCATGGCGGCTCTTGGTATGAATTAGTGTGATTTTAGGTTGAGGGTTAGGTTGCTTATATAGAATTTTAATTAATTAAGAGTCTCCATATTAACCTAGAAGCAATCAAAACCATCCAGTCAAGATAGAATAACCACCTCAGCCCTAGTGACTCAGTAGTGAGTCAAAACATCGTCACATTTCAGATCTGCCCGGGGGTAGGACGACCCCCAGGTCAACCTGCATATAGGGAGGTCGACCCCCTGGTCGACCTGGCCTGGGGTAGGTCGACCCCCAGGTTGACCTGCCTTGGTATTAAATTTTCTGAATTGTTTTATATAAATTTCTAAAAGTTCTGAGGGGCAAAACTTCTTAATACATAGTCCGATTTTCAAAAATTGGACTCTATTCAAAGAAGAATTTCAAGACGAACGCAATGGCGTAACCCGTTTCCCTTAATTCTCACATTTGAAATTAAGTATTCTTCTATTCGTTAATTTTAATATTTAAAATCACGGGGTGTTACAGGAGCTGCTTGGAAAAAGGATTTATTAGGCGAAGCATATCTGAATGGGGTGCTCCAGTAGTGTTCGCAACTAAGGCGGATGATTCGCTTCTCTTGTGTGTAGATTACAGAGAGTTGAACAAACTCACTAAGAAGAACATGCACCAACTCTCGAGGATAGATGATTTGTTTGATCAACTGGTTAGCACATCAGTATTCTCTCAGTTAGACTTGGCCACAGGGTTTCATCAATTGAGGGTGGTCGAGGACAGTATAGATAAGACTGCCTTTAGGACTCCAGATGGTTTCTTTGAATGGCTCGTTATGCCTTTTGGGCTGACAAATGCACCCGCCTATTTTGTTGATTAATGAGTAGGGTGTTTTAGGAGTTCCTAAATAAATTCGTTGTGGTCTTTATGGATGATATCTTGATCTTCTCAAAGAGTGAAGAAGAACATGCCTTGAATGTAAGAGAAGTTTTGAAAACTACGTGAGCACATCAGCTAAAGGCAAAATTCTCCAAATGCCACTTTTCGAGAAAAGAGGTGAGATTCTTAGGGCACGTGGTTTCTAAGGAAGGGATAGCAGTAGATCCTGCAAAGGTAGTAGCGGTCCAAGACATGCAAATCCCAAAGAATGCAATGGAGGCGAGAAGCTTTTTGGGCTTGGCAGGCTATTATAGGAAGTTCATTAAGGACTTCGCAAAAAAATCAGCCCCACTCACCAGGCTGACAAAGAAGAATTTGACGTTTGCATGGGATATAGATTGTGACCTTGCTTTACAACGATTAAAGAGGGCTCTGACAACAGCCCTAGTCTTGACCTTGCCTCATGGGAACAAGGTGTTTACAGTTTACACTAATGCATGTGGTATGGGGCTTGGTGCAGTTTTGATGCAAGAGGGTAGTATGTTATGGAGGCAGACAATTAAGAGTTCATGAGAAGAATTACCCTACCTATGATTTAGAGCTAGCCGCCATAGTATTTGCGCTTAAGACATGGCGCCATTATTTGCTTGGAGAGACGTTCAAATTGTACACTAATCATAAATCTCTCACGTACTTGTTCTCGTAGAAAGATCTTAATTTGAGGCAGCAAAGGTGGATGGAATTCTTAGCATCTTATGACTTTGAAATTGCTTATACTGCTGGCAAAGGTAATGTAGTGGCAGACGCACTAAGTAGAAAGACGATGGTCTTATGTCCTTTGTTTGTGGAAAGGAAAAGCTTGGAGTTTATATCAACTTTCGACTTTAGATCCTCCATCGAACTCTTACCTGGCTTGTTAGCATCACTGGAGATACAACCTACTCTTATGGACCAGATAAGAGCTTCGCAGCGAGAGGATCCACAGATTTCAGACATCGTAGATAGGCTCAGTATAGGGGAGACTTCTAGTCACCTCAATAGATATTCCATTAACAATAAAGGGTGGTTGCGACGAGATGGAAGGCTTTGTGTTCCCGAGTTCGGAGTTTGTTGAAGAAAGTCCTAGAGGAAGCCCATCATTCTAAGTTGACTATCCATCCAGGTGGTGATAAATGTACAGAGATATGAAGAGGGCTTTCTTTTAGGAAGGGATGAAGAAAGATGTGGCTGAGTTTGTTTCTTAGTGTTTGATTTGCCAGCAAGTCAAAGCTGAGCAAAAGAAGCCCGGTGGTTTACTTCATCCTTTGGACGTTCCACAATGGAATTGGGAGAGCGTCTCTATGGATTTCATAGATGGTTTGCCCAGATTAAAGAAAGGCAACACCATTATTTGGGAGGTAGTGGATAGACTTACTAAAAGCGCTTATTTCATTCCAGTTAAGAGCAAGAGGACGGCAACATGGTTGGCAAGAGTTTATGTTCATGAGATTGTCCATCTTCATGGAATACCTTCCAACATCGTAAGCGATCGTTACCCATCTTTATCAGTGAATTCTGGAGGAGCTTGCAAGAAGCATTAGGTACACAGTTATGTCTAAGCACTGCTTATCATCCTCAGACTGATGGACAGACAGAAAGGGTGAACGGAGTACTAGAGAATCTTTTAAGACTGTGTATCCTTGACTTCAGAGGGAATTGGGAGGAACATCTTCCTTTAGTAGAATTTGCCTACAACAACAGTTACCAAGCTAGTATTGGCATGGCACCCTTCGAAGCATTGTACGGACGACCCTGTAGATCACCGACTTGTTGGCGGGAATCTATAGAAAGGCTTTTACTTGGACCGGATATGGTTAGAGAAATGTCCGAGAAGATTGATCTCATCAGGCGGCGAATGAGGACTGCTCAAGATAGGCAGAAGTCCTATGCAGACAAGAGAAGGACTGACATCGAGTTTGAAGTGGGAGACATGGTTTTTATTAAGGTGTCACCCTTAAGAAATGTGGTACGCTTTGGATCTGCAGGGAAATTAGCTCCAAGATTTGTAGGGCCATTTCCCATAACAGAAAGGATTGGCCAAATCGCCTATAGAGTAAAGATACCCAAGAGACTATCTGACGTTCATGGTGTTTTCCATGTTTCTCATTTGCGAAAGTGCTTACGTGATACAACAGAAGTAGTTGAGCCATGTATATTGGAGGAAGTGGAAGTGGAATGAGAGGCGACAGTTAGACGAGTTCCTACCCGTATCCTTGGATCGGAAGTTAAGAGGCTACGCAATAAAGAAATCAAGTTGATAAAGGTTCAGTGGGGAGATAGCCCGGAGGATGCAACTTGAGAGACCAAAGATATGATTTGTTCTTCGTACCATTTCCTTTTCGAGGGTATGTTCTTAATTTTTTTTCCAAAACTTTTATCTATGCTTGTTTCTATCATTTAAGCATGTCCTATCGATCGAATTCTTCGACCTTCAGGTAAGAGTCCCATGATTGTAAAAATGTGTTTGAGACATGTTATGTTTGATGGATGCAAGTGGATGCAAGTGTTTGCTAGTGGTTGCTTGTTGATGCATATACACATACATCAGGCATTAGGTCGGCTCAATCACTCTCATACTGCATATGGATCTGTGTGCATTTTTCTTTCTTTTGTGGATGAAAATGGATATATATCATATAGGTGTTGCACTTAGATAAATGATTGTGCACGCATATAAAACTTACATGTTATACTAGGATTGTTGCATACATGTTGGACTCATGGCACTAACATACATTGCATTAGGGAGATCAACTGTATCAGTAGATCGCCTGATTTTCGCATTAGTATTAGGATATATACACACACCTTTGCATATGTTTATATAATAATTAGAAATCCTTTAAGGTCAATGGATTCATGTGATTGGTGGATGAGTAGATGGATTTGGATGGCAGGATACATTCTTCTTAACTTGGAGATATCGAGGACGAAATCCTTTGAGTAGGGGAGAATGTAACACCCTGTAATTTTAACAATACTAAAAAGAATATTTAATTTAATATTCAGAATTAAGGGAAATGGACTGTGCCATTGCGTCCGTCTCGAAATTATGGTCAAGATAAACATTTGGTTTGCGTAAAAAGGACACCGTATGAAGAAGTTATGAGGGTTTGAAGTTTATATACGCGCAGAAGAATTATATATATATATATATATTAAATCTAAAAGTCAGAAAACAGTTCAGAATTCGAAAAGAAAAGAGGCGGAAAAATTCCCGCTCTAGGGAGTTGAACCCTCAAGAGGGGTGTCGACCCCAGGGTCGACCCTCCAAGAGGGGTGTCGACACCAGGGTCGACCCCCTTAGGGTGGTGTCGACCCCCCTAGGGCTGAGGTGGCAGTCGAATTTCTAGGGCTGGCAGCTATATATACAGGCTCATTTCTCTTGTTTTCTTCACTGGAAATCAATGGAGGCCAAATGCTGTCAGTGCCTGGACTGAATCAGACCCTTTTCTTCTTCTTCTGCAATTACAGATGTGAGATTCAAGTTTAGATCCGTTCTTCTTCTATTTTCTTAATCCAAACGATGTGAGTTTCACATTACTTTTAGATTTAAATGATTAAAAGTAAAATGATATAACTATAGTTTGGATCCAATCCTGTGATTGAATTATACCAGATCTATTGTAAATTGTGAATCTATGACATTCTGAATTAGTTATGACTTGAATATCAATCCTTATCATATCTGATCTGTTGTAACTTGTGAATCTATGACATTCGGACATAACTATGATATAGATCTTAAAGCCTTTATTATGTTAGATCTAATTTTTATTTTTAGATCTAGCTTATTATTTATATCACCTTGTGCTTATTACATTAGATCTGAACTAGTTGGACATCTAAATTGTTATTTAGATCTTATCATACTCATTATGACAACCTTAATATGATAGAACTAGTTTAATTATCATAAGTTCACTAGATCTACTCTTATATGTCCACCTTATCACTATGAAAGTATATGCTTATGCCAGTTATGTTAGAATAATCACTTTTGTCATCTTCTCATCACCTTTCCCTTTTTATTGTTTATGGCCAGGCTATTTTCTAGCCTAGGCATGCCGTCAAATATATGCGAATGCGTTAGTTAGGGAAGGGTGGAAAACATTAAAATTGGCATAGCTTGAATAATGTTTGTGGACATGAATTTGGATGTATAATTCACTATGAACATAATTGGGGAATAAGGGGCATGCACCTTTCTTTGTATCTCCCATCATCCTTCACCTTGTAAATCCACTTGCACCCTATAGCACGGTTTCTATTAGGAAGTGGAACCAACTCCCAAGTTTGGTTCTACATCAACGATTGCATCTCTTCCTCCATGGAGCAAATCCAATTCGATTTATCACTCGAACTCATGATGTCATCAAAGTCCATTGGATCATCTTGGACTACATTAAGAGCATAGTCTAAATGATCACAAAGGATAAGGTAATTCCAATCACCATATCTTTTGGGTGGCCTTATTGCATGTCGACCAATCCGAGTGTCAATGCTACCACCCAAACCCCTTTCGGCTCCATCTTGAGTCGAATCCTGTCTAGTATCATGTACATCGCCAACATCACTAGAAGAACCATGTGGACTATGTGATGTTTCATCAACTGCTTCAACCCCATGAGCTTCTTCTTCAACTCTACCACCACTTGGATGGAATGTGGGAATGACTTCCCTTCTCCTTTGATTCACCATGAACCAAATATGGAAGATTCGATAAGCTCTCATTTTTGGATTCCAACTCCAATAGCCTTTCACGCCGTCCGGGAAACCAAGCGAGATCCCCTTGAAAGCTTTAGCCTCAAGCTTACCATTTCCCAGATCATGCACATACACCGGATTTCCAAACACATGAAGATATCTCAAGTCAACACTCTTCCCTTTCCACACTTCCTCTGGAATTTTTTTATTAATAGTCGAGCATGGAATTCGATTCATAATATGCACCACGGTTGACAAAGCTTCGGCCCAAAATCCCTTAGACAAATCCCATGTCAATATCAAGCATCGAGCTTTCTCAAGTAGAGTTCGATTCATTCTCTCTACTACTCCATTAGATTGTAGATCTCCCAGTGTAGTAAAATGTCTCTGTATTCCATGATGCTTGCAATACTCTAAGAATTCCCCAAAAACATACTCCTCGCCATTGTCGGTCCTTAGAGTCTTCAAAGTCTTGCCACTCTCATTCTCAACAAGAGCCTTCCATACTTTGAACTTAGAAAATGCTTCCGACTTGGCCTTCATTACATACACCCATACCTTCCGAGACAAATCATCACTGAAAGAAATATAATAACGCGTTCCACATAAAGAAGCAACTGGTGCCGGTCACCAAACATCCGAATGAACATACTCAAGAACCTCTCTTGATTCATGCTTCCCTTCATCGAATGATATATTTATTTGTTTCCCTATGACATATTCCTCGCAAAACTCTATTTTGTTGAAACTCTCACCCGTGATCATCTCCCGCTTCCAAAGAATATCCAATCTCCTCTCCGAGATATGACCTAATCTCAAATGCCACAACCGTGTCGCATCCAAGTCAAGAGAACTATCAACACCCACACAAGTTTCACCTCCTACGGTCACACCTTGAAGCAAATATATACCAGGAGTCCTAGCAACTTTCATAACCATAAGCTCCCCCTTCATAATCCTCAAGCCATCCTTCTTGATCGCGATCTTGCATCTTAGAGAATCCAATTTCCCCAAAGATATAAGCGACTTCCTAAGTCTCGGAACATAGCAAACAATGGTGAGTGTGTGAACAATTCCATCAAAGATCCTTATTTGCACGGAGCCAATACCCATCAACTTGCAAATAGCACCATTTCCTATAGCAAGTGTATTTCCCTCTTTGACTTCATAAGATGAGAAACAATTCCTACATGGTGTCATGTGATACGATGCATTCGAATCGAGTACCCATTCACTACCCGAAACACCCGATGCTAATGCCATCAACACATTCTCATCTACCTCATTATCCCCACTCTCCACCGCTACGGATGAAGATGCTACTTATTATCTTTGTCCAGACATTCATTCTTCCTATGTCCTGGTTTCTTGCGAATAAAGAACTTGTCATTTCTTTCTTTCGATTTACCTCTCCCACCGGGCTTCCTTAATTTAGAACGCCCCCGGTTTTCTTTCTTCACATTCTTTTCTTTATCCACAAACAATTCGTGTCCACTAATCTCCTTCATTTGATATCTCAACTCCTCACTAAGAAGACCCATCTTGTCATCATCAAGAGTTAATCTATCCCAGGCATAGATCAAACTATTTGAGAAACCTGCATAACGATCTGGCAACGAGCACAATAATATCGTCGCCTTCTGCTCTTCCTCAATCTTCAAATCAACGGCCTTCATCTTCATAAGAAATTCATCAAAGGCATTCAAGTGTGCCTTAAGTGAATTACCCTCCTTCATCTTGAAGGTGAAAAACGTCCACAACAAGATCAAATGGTTTGTGAGGGACTTCTTCATATACAATTCCTCCAACTTGTCCTAAATACCTTTAGCGGTTATCTCACCACTAATTTCGAAGATCACATTCTCCCCCATAGCATTGAGAAGAGTAGTGTAAGTCCATTCCTCCATCTCCTCTCTCTCAACATCCGAGATATCACTTGGCAATAAGTGAGTATCAAATACCACTCGGTGCACCTGATTCCGCCTAAGAACCGCTTTCGTTAGTGTAAGTCCGTTCCTTCATCTTATCTCTCTCAACATCCGAGATATCACTTGGAAATGAGTGAGTATCAAATACCACTCGATGCACCCGATTCCGCCTAAGAACTGCTTTCATTTTCCATTGCCACTTCTCAAAGTCATTATCATCATTCCACTTGTCAATTACTAATTGAGAACCCAACGCCGCATACGAACCACATACATAAGGCACCACAGTATTAGGACTTTCGGTTGAAGGACTTACTGAGCTATTACTATATCCGGCATTTTCACAAACACCTAACAAGCACCAATTGCTCTGATACCAACTATTGTAACCGATGTGATTAATTCATAATTCAAGACCACTCAAATCGAATATCTAAACCACAAGCGCCTTGCGGAAGACAGGATCGCTGTTGGATTTGCAAAAACAACCAAACCAACATCTCAAGTTACCAAACAATGATCAACCTATCTCAAATAACCCAAATCTCAATCTCAAGCGATAAAATAACGATAATAGCAGCAAAATTAAATCACATGCAAATTTATAGTGGTTCCACCAACAACAAGTTAGTGTACATCCACTTTGGAGAGAGTATTTTATTACCACGATGAAAAGAATAAAAGAGATTGATACAATGATCACTATATTTCAATATAGAAAAGAATTTGAGGAGAATAGAATAGAAGAATTGCAATTAGGTTATAAACCATAATTAAACCCTTGAGAATTAAACCTTTGATTTGATCAAGTCTCCAAGCTCTCTATTTGAAAACCTGAAAATAGCTCATATAGGGAGAGAAAAACGTACTAGGCAGTTCCCAAAATTTCCCTCAAGTCTTCACAAATCAACCTTCCAATTTTCAGGCCGAAACAACCCAAAATAGGCCTCAGACATCTGTCGCGGCTTATGACAGACGTCTGACACGGTTAGAGAATTATTAGCTTCAGCTTAGATGCCTGTCAGAAGCCGCTGTAAACACCACCCTGGCAACTCAGACGTCTATCATAGGGCATGACAGGTGTCTGTCCCGGTTCTCAGCTGATGCCTTGCACATTTTCATCTCTAACTTCCTCCTACGAGCTCCAATTTGCAAACGGTCTCCTCTAATACAAAGCTACTTTTAACCTCTTCAATCTACCATATATATCGCAAACTTCAACACTAACATAGTTAATTGAATATAAATGTATTTTATTGGATTTAGTAACAAGCTATGGTTACATAAAAAGTATTTTTACCAAACACTGGAGATTCGAACAGTGGAAATGTCATACTCTTTATAATAGCATATACAATGATGTATATAACTTATTTGAGTTCATAAGATGATCATCCAGTTGATACGTTTGGCTAACATCTACACTTTATAAACTACAAGTCAAAACTGTATATTTTAAGATCCATTCATTAGTTTTTTTAGATTGGTTACCAAGGATTTTAAGGGTAACAGTTTTGATATGTATTGCAGTACAAAAAATTCTTTAAAAGCCATTATACTTCTGAGTTTATTATGCACATGTTTTAGAAGTCTAGTTAAAAAGTAAAACTAAATATATATCTTTAGAACTAGCATAACGTAAAAGGCATTAAAAAACATTACAAAATGAAAAAAAACAAAAACAAATCTTTGATACAAGCTAAATTCGAAATATACTTTCTGAATAAATTAAATAAAGTCAGTTGAAACAAAGTATAATATTTAAATCCCAAAAAGTATATGGAAATATTGTTTTTCAAAGTAAATAAATGTGAGTTATAATAATAAAAACACTAAAAATAAATAATTTCTGTAAGGATGCAACTGCAATGAAATTTGAGAAATTCCTGAAATATATTTGTTAATACACAACAAAGTATTGAGTATGAGTTGGGTTCCAAAACATGTTACTTTCATGTTCTAACAATGAAATATTTGCATGAGATGATGCATTAGGTAACATTATCACTTCACCATTTAAACTCTTCTACTCAATCTCTTCCTCCATGCAGCTCAGATTCAGAGTTATTACTCCATTTTATGCCCATGCTCATAGCTGCTTTCTCTAGTAAAAAGCTCATCAGTCCCTTCCCGCCTTCATATCTTAAAATATTCCTAATTATGATTACCTTCAGATGATTAAAATATACATTCAATGGATCCTTCACTTAACCAATAATTTCATTATCGCATATTGATGATCAAGTTCAACACCGAATTCCTATTTCCTATTCTTCAAACATAAGTTGAACTAGATAACATTCATAAATAGCTTGTAAGAAATAGTTATAACTAGTACTACATTTAATCACACTACAATATACACAAAAATATACTAATAATAAGTTTATTTATCTATCATTTGCTTGAATAAGTTTATTACCTACTAAACAAAAATATTGAAGTTTGTCTATGTAAGAATTTATCTCAACAAAACTAACAATATATTGAATATATGATAAGATAAACATAAAAAATAAACATACAGTTATTCACAGTACATATATAAAATTCAAGGTAATTTCTGATCCTAATAAGACGCATTGGTCTGCACTCATTAGAAGGTTGCATCTACAAATTATAGTTACAATGAAATATATCCTCAACATCTTCTGCATCTTTTCCCTCACAATCCTAAATATTAAGCCCTATCCCATTTCTTATAATTTTTTTATCAAAACCTAACTGAATCTTCTTAAATCCTTGCTTTAATTCAAATACGGACTCTAATTCAAATCCCTTTTGACTTAAACTTATGAAATTTCATACTATACAAAACATTTTTGCACAAAATTTACGTAAGTCAAAAATTCGAACCACAAAATAACTGAACTACAAAATCAAATCGAAATAAAATTGAAATATTAAAGTCATACCTATTTTGGATCTACATAAAATCTTGGGTAAATGGATATTGTATCCAATTAATATAGTTAAGAATGACGAAGAGGGCTAGGGGACGATAACCATCGAGAGCGCTAGGATGAGGACGCTGAAGATAGAGGAATCGTATGATGAAGTTAATTTTAGCGAAGTGAAAAAAAAGGGAAATTCTACGTACGAGGGAAATTAGAGTATTGGATAATTTTTCTTGAGGTATGGACATGGAGGAAAATGTGAAAAACAAAGGTGGATAAAATTTCTAAAGCCACAAAATTTTCGTAAGGCAGGAGTGTCATAGAATATTAAGTTGCATCTAAATTGCAGGTTGAAATATTTTTAGTTGCATTTACAGATAAATGCAACCAAAGACTATTTATCTTATAGTGATTATAGTAATAGAACGATTTAATGATATTTCAAAAGTATGGGCCGGGTTAGGGTGGGTCAATTGTACCCGAACCGACCCTAGACCCCAGAACTATCAAAAGTGGGTGTAACGACCCAAATTTTCAGTCAATTTAAAATAGGATTTAAAAAGGATTTTTAAATGGACAAGTCTGATTGAATTTCAAATTTCAGTATGGAAAATTTTCAAAATAGGCTAATTTTTAAAACATATAACAGAAATAGGCTTGTTTTAAAAGTATTAGCAGAAATAGGCCAGTTTTTGCCACCTCAGCGATGAGGTGGCAAAGTGTTAAAAAAAATTAACCGGGGTCATACTTATCAAGTGCGCCCCTTAAAATTATAATAGGCCCACTTGTCAAGTGCGGCTGTTATATTTTTAACCCTAAAACCTAAAACAACTTACCTGTTTCCTGCTGCTGTCTGTCATTCTATTTTGTACTATTTCGGGATAAAAAGTACTAAATCGTACCATTCTTCCACTGACCCCAAAACCCCTAAATTCTTCATAAAATATCAAAATAAACAAGGGTTATTGATTGGGTTACTTCTATCAGCTATTGGACATCAATTTGAAGGTATTGATTTAGTTTAAACTCAAACCCTAGCTCGAATTCTTATGTTTCTCAATTACATTCAAACCCTAGCTTTAGTTTTTTGCTTTCTTATGTTACTAATATTTGTGTAGCAATTAATTATTCTAATGCCTTGCAAATTTTCCATTGTAGACTATGTCGGATTTCATCCCTATTATTTGTTATTTTGATAGGAAGTTTAATTTGAAAGAAAATGATACGCCGGTGTATGTTGGTGGCAAACAAAAGGGTTCAAAGGTCAAATTTTTTTGCGTCTACCATGAATTAAAAGAAATGGTGTATAGGGTTACAAAATTTGATTCACAAAAGTACGATGTAAGATTAGTAAGCAAATGGGTGATGGATACTGGATCTTCTGCTATCGATGTAAATGCGATGAAGATGTCGATGCAATGTTTTCAGTTAATATGAAAGTTATTGAGTTATCCGTAATAAAAGAGGAGCCGAGACATTATGAAGAGGCAATTGATACTAATTTAAACCAACATTCCACTCAAATTATCAGAACTATTCTGAGTTGTGCTCAATAAAGAAATCCAAGTCCAATATTTCCTACATTCGAGAATACAAAGTAAGTTTGTAAATTTAACATTTGAGTAGTTAAAATTCATAGTGTTCTGATCTCATACATTTTTTAACAGTTATACAGTGCATGCGGTTGGTTCAAGCTCTAGACCGGCAAATAATGATGTAGGTTGTAGCTCACCACATATTGATAGCATGCAAATTGCTTCAATAGATAATGATATGGCATGAATGGAAAATATGGAAGCTAACAATGATTCGCTTAAGTTTGGAATTGGTAATGAGAATGAAAACGAAAATAATGAAGCATCGTTAGTGCAAGAAGATGAAGACATTAACAACGAACAAATGGAATTTGAGATGCCTTTGACAGATGATTTATGTAGTGCACAAATTATGAAGGCATCGTTGATTCAAAATGTAGCTCCTATTAGAGACATATTTACCGCAGATTGTCTTGATTCCGGCTTTCACGTGGGAATGCAGTTTTAAACCAAGGAAATATTTATTCAACAGCTTAGTGAGTAGTCTATTAAGAATTTTGTCTCTTTTAAACCTATAAAATCTCGCAAAAAAGAGTACACTGCAATTTTGTAATGTCGATAACAATTAAAGTGGAGATTAGATGCTATTGTCTCAAAAAAATCATTGACGGGAAGGTGGGAAGTTAGGAAATATGAAGGAAATCATACTTGTTTAATCCGGTAATTAATTTTAATCACAAGCAAGCGACAAGTAGATTTGTTGCTAACGAAATACTTGCTTTTGTGAAATCGGATTTGAATACCACTCCCTCTACGATTCAAGTTTTAATATCGGAAACTTTTTTCATCAAAATAAGCTACTTCAAGGCGTATAGAGAATTGTGGAAAGCACTTGAGATAGTTTTTGGAGATTGGGAAACATCATATGCTGGGTTGCCATAATATTTGGCTATTGTAAAAAACATAATCCGGGAACCGTTTTTAAGATTGAATACGAAAGACTTACAAATGACAGTTCTTTTCAAAAGTGCATTTTGGGCATTCAGTGCTTCTATTGATGGTTTTGCGCATTATCGACCGTTAATTTGCATTGATGGCACACATCTATATGGAAAATAGCAAAGTACGTTGCTAGTCGCGACTGGAGTTGATGCAAATGATGGTATATTTCCATTAGCAAATGCAATTGTAGACTCCGAATCAAAAGATAATTGGGACTGGTTTCTTAGATGCATGTACTATCTCATACATAGTGTTCGCAATAGATGTTTGACTTTCATATTTGATCGAATGAAAGGCATTCTGAGAGCATTAGAAAATTGGCCTCAAGAGAACCATCACCGCTTTTGTGCTAGGCATCTCAAAGCTAACTTCCAAGTTGTCGGATTTACTCAAAAAAACTTGGTAGACTTATTCTATTCATATGCTAGTGCTACGGATGAGCTGCAGTACAAAGAATTAAGAGGCCACTTGAAAAAATGCTGGAGATAGTTGGTAGAGGATTAGAGGATATTGGACATGATCAAGTACCGGAGGCCGACGTCCAACCACGATGTATTAGCTTGAAGAAACTCATTGACACATTACTCTTTAAATGTGCACTACAACGCCCAGGAGAACAAAGAACTAAAAGAAGACATGATCCTTCTCAAGCTCCACCTCAACATGACCCATCTCAATCGCAGGCGGCTGGACCTTCTCATCCTTCCCCTACTCAAGATTAAACTTCACCGTGAACGTTTTTATGAGTGTTGTATTAGCGTATGTTTGTAAGCGAACCATGTGCACTTTAGATTTGTGATCGAATTTTATTTGGGTTCATGTTTATGTTTGTAATCGAATTTTATATGGGTTCATGTTTATGTTTGTAATCGAATTTTATTTGGACTTGTCTTTATGTTTGTAATCGAATATTAACGTTGTTTTTACATATTTATGTTTGAAGTTGATACATATATGTGATTATTCTTTATTTGGGTTAGCGTATATTTGAAGTTGAATCAATAGAAATGATCAAATAGAAAAACTGCTATGAAACAACAGAGTGGATGAAGACAGGTTGCTGTTAAGCAACAGGCAGAACAGGCGCAACTTACAGGTGCGCCATCACAAATTCTTCAAAGGCGCACTTGTCAAATGCGCTCTTGTTAATTTCAAGAGGCGCACTTGACAAATGCGCCCTCGGTTATTTTTTTTAAACACTTTGCCACCTCATTGCTAAGGTTGTAAAAACTAGCCTGTTTCTGCTAATACTTTTAAAACAAGCCTATTTCTGCTATATGTTTTAAAATTTAGCCTATTATCAGAACTATTCTGAGTTGTGCTCATCAAAGAAATCCAAGTCCAATATTTCCTACATTCGAGAATACAAAGTAAGTTTGTAAATTTTACATTTGAGTAGTTAAAATTCATAGTGTTCTGATCTCATACATTTTTTAATAGTTATACGGTGCATGCGGGTGGTTCAAGCTCTAGACCGGTAAATAATGATGTAGGTTGTAGCTCACCACATATTGATAGCATGAAAATTGCTTCAATAGATAATGATATGGCATGGATGGAAAATATGGAAGCTAACAATGATCCGCTTGAGTTTGGAATTGGTAATGAGAATGAAAACGAAAATAATGAAGCATCGTTAGTGCAAGAAGATGAAGACATTAACAACGAACAAATGGAATTTAAGATGCCTTTGACAGGTGATTTATGTAGTGCACAAATTATGGAGGCATCGTTGATTCAAAATGTAGCTCCTATTAGAGACATATTTACCACAGATTGTTTTGATTCCGGCTTTCACGTAGGAATGCAGTTTTAAACCAAGGAAATATTTATTCAACAGCTTAGTGAGTGGTCGATTAAGAATTCTGTCTCTTTTAAACCTATAAAATCCCGTAAAAAAGAGTACACTGCAATTTCGTAATGTCGATAACAATTAAAGTGGAGATTAGATGCTATTATCTCAAAAAAATCATTGATGGGAAGGTGGGAAGTTAGGAAATATGAATGAAATCATACTTGTATTAATCCGGTAATCAATTCTAATCACAAGCAAGCGACATGTAGATTTGTTGCTAACAAAATACTTGCTTTTGTGAAATCGAATTTGAATACCACTCCCTCTGCGATTCAAGTTTTAATATCGAAATTTTTTTTCATCAAAATAAGCTACTTCAAGGTGTATAGAGAATTATGGAAAGCACTTGAGACAGTTTTTGGAGATTGGGAAACATCATATGCTGGGTTGCCATAATATTTGGCTATTGTAAAAAACATAATCCGGGAGCCGTTTTTAAGATTGAATACGAAAGACGTACAAATGACAAAGTTCTTTTCAAAAGTGCATTTTGGGCATTCGGTGCTTCTATTGATGGTTTTGCGCATTGTCGACCGTTAATTTGCATTTATGGCACACATCTATATGGCAAATACCAAAGTACGTTGCTAGTCACGAATGGAGTTGATGCAAATGATGGTATATTTCCATTAGAAAATGCAATTGTAGACTCCGAATCAAAAGATAATTGGGATTAGTTTCTTAGATGCATGTACTATCTCATATATAGTGTTCGCAATAGATGTTTGACTTTCATATCCGATGGAATGAAAGGCATTCCGAGAGCATTAGAAAATTGGCCTCAAGAGAACCATCACCGCTTTTGTGCTAGGCATCTCAAAGCTAACTTCCAAGTTGCCGGATTAACTCAAAAAAACTTGGTAGACTTATTCTATTCATATGCTAGTGCTACGGATGAGCTGCAGTACAAAGAGTTAAGAGGCCACTTGAAAAAATGCTAGAGATAGTTGGTAGAGGATTAGAGGATATTGGACATGGTCGAGTACCGGAGGCCGACGTCCAACCACGATGTATTAGCTTGAAGAAACTCATTGACACATTACTCTTTAAATGTGCACTACAATGCCCAGGAGAACAAAGAACTAAAAGAAGACATGATCCTTCTCAAGCTCCACCTCAACATGACCCATCTCAATCGCAGGCGGTTGGACCTTCTCAACCTCCCCCAACTCAAGATTAAACTTCACCATGAACGTTTTTATGAGTGTTGTATTAGCGTATGTTTCTAAGCGAACCATGTGCACTTTAGATTTGTGATCGAATTTTATTTGGGTTCATGTTTATGTTTGTAATCGAATTTTATATGGGTTCATGTTTATGTTTGTAATCGAATTTTATTTGGACTTGTCTTTATGTTTGTAATCGAATATTAACGCTGTTTTTACATATTTATGTTTGAAGTTGATACATATATGTGTTTATGCTTTATTTGGGTTAGCGTATATTTGAAGTTGAATCAATAGAAATGATCAAATAGAAAAACTGCTGTGAAACAACCGGGTGGATGAAGATAGGCTGCTGTTAAGCAGCAGGTAGAAGAGGCACACCTTACAGGTGCGCCATCACAAATTCTTCAATGGCGCACTTGTCAAGTGAGCTCTTGTTAATTTCAAGAGGCGCACTTGACAAATGCGCCCTCGGTTATTTTTTTAAGCACTTTGCCACCTCATTGCTAAGGTTGTAAAAACTAGACTGTTTCTGCTAATACTTTTAAAACAATCCTATTTCTGCTATATGTTTTAAAAATTAGCCTATTTTGAAAATTTGTCCTTTCAGTAAATATTAAATCTAGACTTCGAAAACTATTGAAAATAAATTCAAATTTTATTTTATATCTTCTTAACGTTAGAATAACCTTAGTGAACTTTTAGAATCGAGTTAAAATGAATTTTGTGAAAATCAATAATTCAATATTATTTTGATGACCTGAAAATAGACCATTCTGAAATTGTAACGACCTGAAAAATTCGATGTCCGAACTCTGACAATAATACATAAATCCCGTATTACATGTCTAAACTCAAGTATCGAAAACACAGATAGTTATTAGAAAGAAATTAGAAGGTGAGATAAGAAAGAAAGAAATATTAGAATAGAAGAAAAAGAACCAACACAACAGAATCAGAGACTCACATTGCAGCGGAAAAAAATATAATATGGAAATAAATCTTTACTAAGAGCTTGAAATAAAACTTACAGTCACCAGAGTACATTCACACGTCTGGACAGTTATAACAACATGTCCTCATATACAATCACACAGCGGAATAATATTTATATAATATCATACCTATGAACTCTTTTAGCTCGTATATTCACAGCTTCTAATCTAAACCTGTACAACCCAGTCTAACCCGAGGACTACAAACACCGGGTTAGTCTGGTGAACTAGAGTGAGAAAAACACACTAAGTTTAAAGGTATCAATCAACTTGATTTTAAAGTCAAAATCTTTTTGAAGAAAAGGATAATCGTAAGACCAAATCCACACATAAATACGGACGGTTTTTACCTTACGATAACCCAAAACATTTTTGAAATCAATACCTTTTCTGATATTATAATAATGTCCAGATACAAATAAATATCATTCTAGCAGAATGCTTGCATCTCACGCTCCGCATATATAGTATACAATCAAAACCGTCGGCTCTTATTGGAGAATGGATTTCCTGGCAAGGTATGGGACTACCTTCCCGACAATGTACCAATGGAGATGAATACATTGGGGTTCAACAAGAACATCTTGCAACCCAGGCTAAACATGACCGGCTCATCACTTTCTCTTGGGAGTACCGAATATATCATTACCACGGTTGGGGGCCAGCCAACCGAACCGATATCATATAAATAAAATAAAGGGACAACCGAAGGCATTTGATTTCTCCAAATCAGGTAATGATATACCCTTTTGATGTGTGCGACCCACATAGCCAGCAACCTACCCGATTTTGGGCCATTACCCGGTTGATGAGGCTTGAGGTTAAATATTTTGGAACATCTGGCCACCATTCACTTTGAATGCCACATCGTTAAATCCGCCAGAAATCACTAATTTATCTCCACAAAAATAATCTAGTTTCTAAGAGAATGGCCATTCTCTGGCATAACTGTTGTACATTTGAAGAAATCAACGTACGTAATTCCTTTCGAAATATTCTGTCAAACATTCATCCATACAAGTCATCCAGAAACACGATGAACCGAAGGCACCCTCCTACCACATCCTAGATATCACCCTATAGATTAGTAGCGAGTAGTCCTTGCAAATCCGTAGATTCCAACCACAACAGAATCGTAGGTTATCTCTGGGAGCTAACCAGAGATTTTGAGTAATCCTTCCGTTTATGAAGATCCACGGTCTTCAATGCTTCATCTTCAATTAACATCTTCCACGTATTTGCTGGTTCGGAATGGTTTCGAATATACATTCAATCCCGATCTTTCTGTACCAACAATCGTATTGGTCAGATTTGATAGTCGGTTATTTAACTATAAAATAAATAATCATGAGAATAAAATGAGTTCACTGATCCAGTAGTTGGCATTACTTGGCTTCTTTAATTAAAAACGATTAACGAAAATCTCTTACATCTTTAAATATAACAAATATAGCTTTTTTGCTTCTTATCTAATATAGGATTATTTTCAAAACTATTTTATATTAATACTTAGGAAAATATTCTGTAATCATATCCAATTTTCTATCTTACTATCATTTCGAAACATTTGCTATCTCATTACTCATTATCTATAATTGGGAAATAATTTCATTTTATCGCTCGTAAACAATGTTACGAATTCATTCTTGTTTTATTATTTGAAATAATAACCAACCCTTTATTCTTTGGAATTTATCCATTCCAAACTCCCATTTTCATTTCCTTTTTATCTCAAAAATACCATTATAATTTCATAAAATCTCCTTTTATCTCTTTTACTTCGGGAAATTCATTATATGTGCATATTCTCCAATCTTACCATTTTCATCACTTTGGAAATCTCATTATACATATTTCAAATCTTTTTAATTCTCACTGCGCTGTTATTTCTCATATGGAAATAATAAATCAATCTATATCTCTCTACTATTACAACTAATATCATCCTCAGATAATGCTGAAGTTGTTCAAGTTGGGGTATTTTAATTACCTCTCAGACCTTGATCAACAACGTTCTTATCTTAAGATAGAAATGCGTTGTAATTCAAAAACTGATATTTATTCTAACATCAAACCAAATCCCATTTAACTATTTTATTTAAAATATAGTTTTATAGGACTTCTTGCTTTTGGAAATCTCTTCTCAAATATAATCATAATTCCTTAATTCACTTATTAAGTAACTGTTTACTAAAATATCACCTTTAATTTCTACTTCTTTAACAATTCGTTTTAACAAGGATTTTTGTTTCAAAATCTTATCACTCACTCCTTTACCAAATTCACATTAATAATCCCTTTTTCTAATCCATTTCACCCATTTTCTGCTTTGAAAATCTTATTCTAATTTCGTTCATTCTCTTAATTCTATTATTAAGCAACGTTAATTTAAAATTACCGTTTTAACACCTCATCTCTTTTTATAAACTTTGTTTTATACCACTGTGGTTTAATATAAACCCTTTTATCACAATTCCTTTTTTTTATTTCAAAAATTAAGTAAACCTTTAATTTAAGCTATCGTATTCGCTTAAAAACCCTTTTATAACTTTGTTATCAAATTTCGGGTTTAAAATATAAAACCCTTTCATAACTCTTTTCATAATCCAATTTAATTCCATTTTCACTTCGATTACTTTTTAAATGAATTTCAAATAAAAGTAATCTCCTAAATTATTATTAATCAAAATAATAATTTACTTAAATCATTAAGTACTGTAGAAGTAGTTAGTTTCTTTATTAATTAAATTAAATTAAATAATAAATTTCCCTTTTTTAAAATCTTATAAAAATTAAATCAAAGATACATTAAAAAAATTCCTTAGCTTAATTCAAAACAAACTGATAATAATCACTCTCACTTAAAACGATTGGCTTAGTCAATCCAAAATATAGTTATTTCGTTAACTGATTCCAATTACTCCTTCCTTTAAATTAATTAATAATATAATTAATTTAAGTAATTCCAATTAATTTTTCTCTTAAAAACAATTATTCAACTCTTAAACATTGGGCTAATTTTCTACACCCTTGCTTATAAATCTGATTAATATTCGAATTTACTTAATAAAATCATTAAGTAATTAAATATAAACTTAAATAATAAATAATAATATTATTTATTTCCTTTAATATCTTTTATTCAAAATAATAGATTTCAAAATCTATCTTCAGTTATAAAATAAATTTTATAACTTCATTTTTATCGATTCACGTGACGGTAAATCAATATCTAGAAACCAATTGATTTATAGGCCGTATACTGCCAATTACTTTACCAATATTGCCCATTGGTTTAAACAAAATAAATATTGAATTTCAGTTCAACGGTCAACAACCAAATCAATCATCTAATCAGAACAGTTCATATAACGATAATATGAGAATAAATAACATCTAATATATTTAAGGAATCCCGTTGGATCCCTCCAACCTGTTCTTCCCTATATCCAAATCGATTATCTCAAATCAGACATTCAATTCCATTTAACTGATAATTTCCACAATAGTAAATAACAACTATTTAATATCAACTAATTAACAAACAATTCAAACAATTAAACACGTTCTTTTCATAAACGTGACCAACAAGGTAAGTTACCTTCATTGGGTCCAATCGTTAAAATAACGATTTGGTATTTCGCTGAAATTAAACGACGGTTTAATATCAATGGTTTAATCAATATATGAATGTATTATAACAAACAGGCAACCATTATCAACCTTAGCACACGAAATAAAAACCCGACTTATATAAGATATAAGTGGGAAGAACTGAGTGAGTTTAACTCACATTGTTTCCATTGTTGTTAAAGCGTTTCGGTTCCAGTTCCAATTAAATTAAACTAGTGTTTAATTTAACAATAATCTCCAGCAGTCTTCGGCTTTTTCTAGAACCAAAATGAAGTGCTTTCTGATACGGTCTAATCATGATTGGTTTTGCCTAATTCTGTCAATATACGTGAGAGTCCCACAAAATATAAGTACACGGTTTAAATTTTAAATTATTAATCCTTAAATAACAATTATTATTATTTAATTACTTTGATTACCGGTCTTTCACTTCACTACTTTGTTTGTTTCTGATGTTTCAGCACACTTCACCTAGGAATAAATTAAAATTATTAACTAATCAGCCCCTTAATTATAAAATTAATGTAAACTAATTATTTGTTTACCCTAAATTAGGACAACTCCCTTTATTCACGTTGCTCTTCACCATTCTGTGTACACACGCTTCCTCCTGCATGGTTCAAAGATCTGATTTAATTAATTATTTAACTAATCCTTAACCAAATTAATTAAATGACTCATTACATGAGTAACGGGCATAAGTAGCCGATATGTTCTCTGTTCTAGAACCAAGAAACTCAAGCCCGGATAATTTCTGCCCAAACATTAACATGATATAAACATTAACATAACTAAGTTATTAATTAAACATTAGGATCTTTGATTAAGAACTAATACCTAATTAAATATACTCAAACCGATTACTTTCGGTTTTACATAACCCAGGCTGTCTCTTTAATATACCTCATCTCGTTCGTTTCCTATTTTTTCCCGTTCTCACCATCTCCTTTGCTCCGAAGACACCCAACATGACACGCTACCGCTCTAGCTGCTCCCCACTAGCGGCCGATCAGAGTTAACCAAACTGTGCGCCTATGTCCCTCTTACCTTCGCCAGCAATATTGCCCAATTCGAAATTGTCCTTTCCTTCCAGGTCCACCGTAAACAGGGCGACTTCAGTATGGAATTCTGGTCATGAGGAACCGAAATACTTCATCTCTACCGTTGGGTAGTTAGATCTCCATCCCCTTTACATGTTTGCTATTGAACAATTTTCGTAAGGATGAACGAATGGTGAGAATTTTGAGGAGGAAGGTGGGAGGTTTTGCTGCCGTTGGAATCATTGGTAGTGGCACATATTCTCGTTTACCAGGAGAAAAGGGTTTCACGTTAGGTTTAAGGTATTTATAATGTGATATGGATAGAATAAATAATTATTTTATTATCAATGAAATATATCGTCAACTAACCTTCAAAACGGCCATATACAACTTCAATTTTTCGATAAAAAGGCTAATCCTGAAAAAAAACATATATTCCGGACCCGATGGGACAGGTTTCGTCGAATTCCGACGTCGTTTGTGAAAAGTCCTTTCTAATTATCGATGAGAAATCACACGTTTAAAATTCTTATAATTACAAAAAAATCCAATAAAGTCGAAACCTTGACGTTCTACTAGACTTTTTCGTAAAGGATCCAATGAAATTTGTTTCGTTAAATTTGGAGTTCGTTTGGCCAGTCGTTTATTCGTTAAAAATTACCCCTGTCTAAATTAGCCAAAATAATAAAATAAAACGGAGACGTTTTTGGCCACCGAAGTCACATACGACATTTGTTTTCCATGAAATTTAATTTTCTTATAATAATTTAACGATGCGGTTCTAATGAAACTAATTTTATCGAAAACTAAGACCGTTTGCAAAACTTATTTTAACGCTTATATAATATAAATAAAATATTATTTAAATTCCAAAATAATTCAATTAAATAATAAAAAATTATTTTATCATAAATATCCAAACAAAATATATATACAACTTCAAATATAAATTATACAACTCGATATCGTCAATTTCGAGATTAAACGTTGTTTAAATATGTATTAAAACTCTATTTTATTCATTAATAAATGTTATATTTTAATAACGATTTCATATCGACTATTTTAAAATTTCAATTGGACATAAATAACAACCCATAACATGAAATCTCGATTTTTCTTTTTCATTAGAAAATCATAATCAACAAGATTCAAACGTTTCTGGTTTCACAGAAATCCGACTTATATCGGATCGTGTATATTCGATTGAAGTTCCAAATTCAATATTACGAACTACCGCGCCATTTCAAGCTCGATTTATATTATATATAAGTTTAACGTTCAAACTTCATTATATAATTTTAAATCCATTAAAAATTCAAAATAAATATTTATTATAATAAAGTAAATTAAATATTTGACTACCAAAAATACGGGACATTACATTCTTCCCCCCTTAAAAGAATTTCGTCCCCAAAATTGCTAAGATAGGAAAAATGTAATAAATCCATTATAATTTTCTAAATCCAAATTATTATAAATCAAAAACTGATTCGATATTGTTAATAAAAATTTCAAAAATATCGAAAATATTCTAACACTTTAAATTCAGAAAAAATTCGGTAGAGTCTCCCCTATACGAAGTGACATTTGCGATATCGCAGAAACAAATAATATATATACATTGACCCACAAAGTCGAAAAACAAAAATCAAAACCCGAAATTTATATTTTCGTGTAGGCGTACCTTTTACGAGCGCTATTGAGCATATTTTCTGTAATAACCCGGAAATCTGGGCCAGTTTAAAATTTTTATTTTGGCAATTTTAGCGAATTGTGATTATTTAAAATGAATTATTTTAAATAATATCGATGAGAAATTTATTTTGAATGGAATTAGAACGTATATATTTATATACGTCGTCATTAGAATATAAATAATTATATATAATTATAAAAGGAATTTAAAATGGAGCGGTAGTTCGATAATTCGATTTCAAACTTCAATTGAATGTACCGGGTGCAAAATAAACCGGATTTTAGCAAAACAAAAAATAATAGGATCTAATAGAGAATATCTTTCCAACGAATCCGAAAAATCAAAATTTCATAGCGGGAATCAAAAGATACGTCCTGTTGAGATTTCCGAATAGTCGCTATGGAATTCAGGCCCTTAAAAAAGGAAATTTTTGCAAACGACCTCGGATTTCGACGAAACCACTTTTGTTGGATCCGTGATGTCATGTTATTTCTAGGTTTCAAATTTCATAATTTTACGAACCAATATGTGAGCGTGACGAAGGAAAACGCGTTTGACCAGTTTCAGTTGATTTTAATCGACTGGAAAATGTCCATTTTTCAAACGGTCTCAGAATTTGACGAACCTAGTTTTGTTAGGACCGTATCGTCAAGACGAAGCTAGAAAATATTTTTCGGGAATTTTTCTAGTTAGTATGTGACCTCGGTAAATTGAAAGGTGCGTTCAAATTCAATATATAGAGTTATATTTTGATTTTGACGAAAACTGATCGAAACGGCCGAACTGGCTTACTAGACTTATCCCATTGTGTTCGGAATGGGAGTAATTAGCTAGGGGAGGCAGTCGTTAGGCTTGATTTGGAGATAGGATCGATAAACCACTAATATTGGAAATTAAAAAAATATAAATAAATAAAACCCTCTCTCTTCCTCATAACTCAAAACCCACGCCGGCCTAGAAAACGAACGGTGATTATCGTTCGAAACTTCTCCCTCAAAGATCTCCCAATCCCCTCAGTTAAAATCGAAAATTCCTAAAGCAAATGGAAGAACGAAGGGAGGGCTTCAAATCTATATCGATGTGATCTGATATGGTTTTAAAAATCGTTTGATTTCGTGCCGGGAACAATGGCCGTTCGCGCGCCTATTGCTAGCGCCTGAGGCGAGCGAAGGGGCTGCCACTCACGGCGGTGGTAGCTGACGGCAGGGGTTTTCGAGGGAGGGTGTCGGATCCGGGTCAGAGCCACCATGGCGATGACCGTGGCTAGCCCTAGGGGCTGATCGAGTTCCTGAAGCAGATTACAGTAAGTTTCCCCCTTTAATTTATTCAAAATAATATTGTCTAAATAAAAAAGAAGAAGAGAAAAATGAAAACAAAAATCTGAAAATTTAATATTTATGCTCTAGTTTGAAATCTGAAATTATATATATTATGGTTTTAAAATCTCAAATTTTTATATATAAATTGTTATAGTTATAATATATGAAAGATATATATAATGTTTGAAATATGAAAGATATATATAATGTTTGAAGTATGAAAGATATATATAATGTTTGAAATATGAAATATATATATAATGTTTGAAATTAAAGATATGATTTTTATTGTGTGTGGAGATAAAACTATCATTTTTATATAAATAAAAGGGCGATATCTTTATATAATCAAGGGCGACGATTTTTATATATTGAATAGCGAAGTAAAAATTCGATTTTTATATATTGAATAGCGAAGTAAAAATTCGATTTTTCCATATGTAGAGAATACGGGCAACGAAAGTGTCAGACGACGAGGATTTCCTACATATGAAGTGTCGTGGAGTTGGGATGGCTTTGGTGAGAATTTCTCACTCTTCAATTTCTTTTCTAGTTATATATATACTAGGATGCAGATTGTGCTTAGTAGCACCCGACACAATCGTCCACAGACCATGGACTTGTTTGTTTGGTTGTGTAGTTAGTTAGATTATTTGGTTTGAATTGAATTGTTTGGTGAAATGAATGGATTTGATTGATGTGTGAATGGCGTGGGCCTTCACTAGACCGGGGATAAGGCTAGGCCTCGTCCCGTTTCTAGTATCGTGCCGTTATGCCGCCGAAATTTTCTAAAATAAGTTAGAAAAATAAAGAAATCATTTTATTTAATAAATGAACTGAATAGAATATTTTCATAGGTTGAATAAAATGTTTTATCGTTAAAAATATAATTTTTAACGTGAAAGTGAATAAATAAATATTTATGAACAAATCGTCCGATTTGTTTATATACACTGATTTGACTGATATTGATTGGGTCGATAAATTTTACATATCGCCCAACTGCACAACTAAAATCTGTGTTTGATTGTTTGAAACCCCACACGGGTGTTGGGATGAAATTTGAAGTTCACTCATCCTGATTGATTAAATATGTCGATCGATTGATCTACAGGCTGTTATAAGCGTTAGATATCTATATTTGATGCTTATACAGTGTAGTGCACTTTGGTTGATGGTTGATTATTTTTCAATGCTATTATATACGTGTGATGTATGAAAATCCATATAATTAACATTATATGGTGATTGATTGGGCCTTATTCCAATTTAGAAAATAAAGAATAATATAAAATAAAGGTTCATGTGTTGACAGTACTCATCCGTTTAGATTAGTCATGTGTTAAACGAAATATTTTAATAATAGAAATATTTGAAATAGAATATTTGAAATAGAATATTTGAAATAGAACATTTGAAATAGAAATATTTGAAATAGAAATATTTGAAATAGAATATTTGAAATAGAATATTCGAAATAGAATATTTGAAATAGAAATATTTGAAATAGAAATATTTGAAATAGGATTATTTGAAAAGGAAATATTTGAAAAAGAAATATTTGAAATAGAATATTTGAAAATAGAAATATATGAAGCCGTGTTGATTAGAGTGACGCCATTTTGACGTGAACGATATTTATATCGATTTTATTCATTTTAAAATGAATATTCAAAAAGTGATTTCGAAATCGAATATTTTGAAATGAAATTTGAATTGAATTGATTAGAAAACGAATCGAATTTGATTTGAAGAGAAAACGAATTTGATTTGATTAGAAAACGAATTGAATTTGATTTGATTAGAAAACGAATTGAATTTGATTTGATCAGAAAACGAATTTGATTTGAATAGAAAACCAATTTGAAATGAATTGAATATAAAACGAATTCGAATTGAATTGAAAACGAATTGAAATAAATTCAAATTGAATTGAAATTTGAATTGAATAGAAATGAATTTTAAAACGAATTTATAAGGAAAAAATTCAATTTTGATTTGAATTGAAATGGAAGTTGAAAATGTTATTGAAACGAATTCAAAACTATTTATATAATTCGTTTTAAATAGAAATCGATGAAATATATTATATATATATTATATATATAATATAATGGCCTGAATAGAACACGCCGCGCCGCGGCAGTTCGTGAATTTCGACCATTTATTTCAAACGGACATTACGGGAGATCCGACCATCAAATTCTCCTAAAACCGGAACCGTTTGGTTCGTATCGAAAAGAGCTTTCTAACGAATATTAGAAATTTGAAATCTAATGGTTGGATTTGGAGATACGTCCAAATCAAATTTGGAAAAGGTCGCTGTAAGTGCAGTTCGATGGCCATTGATGGAAATCGACTGTACGGGCCTTGATAAAATTATTAAAAATAGTAATAATTAGTGTAAAATCATAAGAAATGATTTGGGAAAAATTGGGATGTAAAACTCCATATTCGAAAAGATAAAGATTGATTTTTATCAAAATGAACTAGTTTTGAACTGAAATTAAAACCCATTTATTTTTAAATAAATAAATTGGATTTGAAATAGCTTTAAATAGAATTGATTCATGGGTTTATTGTGAACTGTGTTTTAAATAACACTAGTTCTTTAACCCGATAATAAATAGAATGTGATTTAGGTTTGTCGTGAACTGTGTTTTAAATGACACTAGTTCTTTAATCCAGTAAAAGGAGTTTTAATGAATCTGCAATTAAATTGAAATGTGAATTGATAATTTAAATTATCAAATTTAAAAAGTGAGCGAGGATGGAGTATCACCAGTTTTGCTCCAAAGCGATAGTTAAATCTTTAATCAGATTTGAACGTGAAATGGTAATTAATTTTACCGATAACTGTGGTGTTAGATGTGGAGTATTACCAGTTTTGCTTCATGGGATGAATAGGTTGGGATTGGGAAATAAAATAAATAATTACTTCGGTGTGGTTCGCTAATCTCGACTAGTTTGGAAAACCCATAATTTGGTTTGAAATGACATCCAAAGAAAGATTAAAGGATAAATTTTAAAGAATTTATCTTTGATAAAGTTAATGGGAACCTTTCCCTAAGAACGTGAAATTTAGAAACTAACTGTAGGTTAGCTAAGAAGGATGGTTTCCTGGGTATTGATATGATGTTGGTTTCGGCCTTCGGGGTTAATATTTGGGGAATTGTTCTCTTGTTAATTTACGGTTAGTGACTGCTGAATAGGAATGAGGCGTATGTTGTGTTTGTGTAACATTTGTTTATAATATACGCGGGTTGTTCGGAAAGGCCGGGTTTATACCCATTCTGAATAACCGATTCGACGATATGTCGAAGATGAAGACGATGGTTGAAGACCGGAAGTCTTCACATCGTTGGGATAATTACTGACGATCCTGATTCGGCTGTACACCCAAGAGGATGGAAATAGTTGGTGGTCGTCCAGACGTACTTGGAGATGGATGGATATGCGAGGAAAGTGCCTCCGGTTTCGTTCAGACCCAGAACGAACTTGTAAATGGATGGTGTGTCTGACATTGTATTCCTTTATATTGTATTCGTTGATCTCTGCTAAATATATATCTGTTTGGCGGCGGAGAATTTATTCTCTTGCTTAACGCCCTTCTCTGAGACATACGAGCTCAAAGGTTATATATTGGCAGAAATCAGTGGTACGATATGGATTGATAGTGTGGCATGCTGAGATGCAGTGATCCAGACTTTTGTTGAAAAGCAAATTTTGGTGGATGATGATCAAAGCGCAGCTTTAATATAGCATGGCTTTGTGTATAGCGTTGATTCGCGAGCGTCACACCCCGGTATGGTGGTAAACTGGTGGTTTGATCAGTATGCTTTTTAGTGGATGGGCACCTTAGTGGTGTCGTGGATTCGGTCGACCGAGATGAGCTTAGTGCTCAGGGATATATAGAGTAGGCGGTGTTTTCTCTCGCTGGGACGTAAGCCGCGGTGGTACTCTGGTCCCAAATGTGCGGATGTGCAGACGGTGTTTTTTCTTGTTGGGACGTAAGCCGTGGGGAATTGCATTACGCGATCGATCTTTCGAATCAAGAGCCACCATGATGGAAATCCAATTTCCGATACGTGTATTTCGGTTTTATTTGTAGAGCCTAGTATGGCGACATAGTGGGATGGGGCGCTTATGCCGTCTATGATTGATACTTATGATTTGAAGATATTTTATACAATATGCACTTATAATAGTATCAAATGATTTGTTTTAAACGTATCAAGCATTCTTGGCTATTATAAGGTAAAAACCCTATCCTCCGGCTTGCGTTGCATTGTGTGATGGGACCTGGGTCTTATAATAGCTTCATTTTTCTTTATTTAGCATTGTGCTTTTGTTTTATGCACTGGTATTCTTGGGAGGAAACCCGTTCCGTGTTATACGGCGTGGTCCCTTGATTAACCTAACTTTAAAATAAAGATTTACAACTGTTTTAGTTCTCACACCAGTCCCATGACTGACCTGGAGTTTATTGTTTTAACCTAAACTCTGGGTACCCTTATTTTGACACGGGCAGCTAGTAGTTTTGGTTTTGCAGATTTATATTCACAGGATCCTGGTTTACAACTGGAATGATATCCGGAAAGCTTTGTATCCATATATCTCTTCTAGTTGTGTATTGTATTATTTTCCGCTGCGATGTATTTAAATGTAATTTAAATCTCTGATATTTCTGTGTAATATTCATTTATACTCTGTATATTCTGGTGCATTGTTGTAATATACAATGAAATGTTCTCCCGTCTGCGTTATTTTGTGGCTTATTCTCGAACTATCCGCGCTTTCCTCACGTGGGAAGTTACGGGTTTTCACATTTTCTCAATTTACATTCAATCTACGCAACCAAACTCAAATTTCATAGCCTTCTGGCACCTGTACTCAACTCAATTCAACATGTTAATAATAATTATATGAAATTTTAAAGTAATACTTCATTAATCATCAAATATATCAACACCAAATCCAGAATCAAACATGAGTATCCATTCATTTCAAATACAGGGTTTTATCATTAATTTCAATTCATATGTATTTCACTCCTGTTTATAATACTGGAATTTGTTTTCAATTCATTCAATTCTATTATTAAACTGTTGATCAATTTATATTCAAGCAATCTAACACCCACTCAATAATCAATCAACAACCAATGCGCACCCAACTCAATAAAATCAATTGAATTTACATTCAATTTAATATTTACTTTGGTTTAACATACTTCAATAATAATTTATTTACAATAAAATGACTTCCAATTTCAAATTTAGTTCACTAACTCGTTTACTTAATTAAGTTAATTCCAATTCATATTCAATTTACTTATTTAATTTCAAAATTAGTTTACTTTCATTAATAATCAAAATTCTAATTTTATTTCAAAAATCATCTATTCTAATTTATTCTGTTTTAATTTATTTTTAAGTTAAATCCTAATTGGTTCAGTTTCATATCAAAATCCTCATTCACAAATCTAATGTGAAATCTTCTTCTGGTTATATTAAACCATTTACAATCCCATTTGAATTTCATTCAAATCAATTAACAAGCCAATATTTCAATAATTAATAAAATTATTTCCTTCTATACAAAAATATAATTTAGGCAACAATATTTCATTTACCCATCTACAAAACAATATTGTATCACTTTCCAGTCAAACTTGAACGGATCAAACAACACAATACAAAACATTTGTGTATATAAAATCTACAAATACGCTCTCTCATATATATATATACTCAACTCAATCTTGGGTATTACTAACCCCATCTCTATCGAGTTATACCACAAAGCCAAGGTTATTACTAAACCAATAGCTCTGATACCACTGTAACGACCTGAAAATTCAACGTCCAAATTCTGACAATAATACATAAATCCTGTATTACTTGTCAAAACTCAAGTATCGAAAACACAGATAGTTATTAGAAAGAAATTAGAGGGTGAGATAAGAAAGAAAAAAAATATTAGAATAGTAGAAGAAGAACCAACACAACACAATCAGAGACTCTCATCGTAGAGGAACAAAATATAATACAGAAATAAATCTTTATTGAGAGCTTGAAATAAAAGTTACAGTCATCAGAGTACATTCACACATCTGGACAGTTATAACAACATGTCCTCATATACAATCACACAGCGGAATAATATTTATATAATATCATACGTCTGAACTCTTCCCGCTCGTATCTTCAAAGAATTCGATAATCTAAACCTGTACAACCCGGTCTAACCAAGCATTACAAACATAGGGTCAGTCTGGTGAACCAGAGTGAGAAAAACACACTAAGTTTAAATGTATCATCCAACTTGATTTTAAAGTCAAAATCTTTTCGAAGAAAAGGATAATCATAAGGCCAAATCCACACATAAATAAGGATGGTTTTTATCTTACGATAACCCAAAACATTTTTGAAATCAATATCTTTTCTGATATTATAATAGTATCTAGATACAAATAAATATCAATATAGCAGAACGCTTGCATCTCACGCTCCACATATATAGTATACAATCAAAACCGCCGGCTCTTATTGGAGAATGGATTTCCTGGCAAGGTATGGGACTACCTTCCCAACAATGTACCTCTAGAGATGAATACATTGGGGTTCAACAAGAACATCTTGCATCCCAGGCTAAACATGACCGGCCCCTCACTTTTTTTTAGAATACCGAATATATCATTACCACGGTTAGGGCCAGCCAACCGAACTGATAGCATATAAATAAAATAAAGGGACAACCGAAGGCATTTGATTTCTCTAGATCAGGTAATGATATACCCTTTTGATGGGTGCGACCCGCATAGCCATGCGACCTACCCGATTTTGTGCTATTTCCCAGTTGATGAGGCTTGAGGTTAAATCTTTTGGAACATCTGGCCACCATTCACTTCGAATGCCACATCGTCAGATCTGCCAGAAATCACTAATTTATTTCCACAAAAATACTCTAGTTGCTAAGAGAATGGCCATTCTCCGCCACAACTATGGTACGTTCAAAGAAATCAACGTAAGTAATTCCTTTGGAAATATTCTGTCATACATTCATCCATACAAGTCATCCAGAAACAGGATGAACTGAAGGCACCCTCCTACCACATCCTAGGTATCACCCTATAGATCAGTAGCAAGTAGTCCTGGCAAATCCATAGATTCCAACCACGATAGAATCACAGGTTATCTGGGAGCTAACCAGAGATAATGAGTAATCCTTCCATTTATGAAGATCCGCGGTCTTCAATGCTCCATCTTCAATCAACATTTTCCATGTATTTGCTAGTTCAGAATGGTTTTGAATATACATTCGATCCCGATCTTTTCGTACCAACAATCGTATTGGTCAGATTTGATAGTCGGTTATTTAACTTTCAAATAAATAATCATGGGAATAAAATGAGTTCACTGATCTAGTAGTTGGAATTACTTGGCCTCTTTAATTAAAAATGATTAACGAAAATCTCTTACATCTTTAAATATAACAAATATAGCTTTTCGCTTCTTATTTAACATAGGATTATTTTCAAAACTATTATATATTAATACTTAGGAAAATATTCTGTAATCATATCCAATTTTCTATCTTACTATCATTTCGAAACATTTGCTATCTCATTACTCATTATCTATAACTGAGAAATAATTTCATCTTATCGCTCGTAAACAATGTTACGAAATCTTTCTTGTTTTATTATTTGAAATAATAACCAACCCTTTATTCCTTGGAATTTATCCATTCCAAACTCCCTTTTTCATTTCCTTTTTATCTCAAAGATAGCATTATAATTTCATAAAATCTCCTTTTATCTCTTTTACTTCGGGAAATTCATATATGTGTATATTCCCCAATCATACCATTTCCGTCACTTTGGAAATCTCAGTATACATATTTCAAATCTTTTTAATTCTCACTGCGTTATTATTTCTCATATGGAAATAATAAATCATTCTATACCTCTTTACTATTACAACTAATATCATCCTCAGATAATGCTAAAGTCGTTCAAGTTGGGGTATTTTAATTAACTCTCAGACCTTGATCAACAATATTCTTATCTTAAGATAGAAATGCGTTGTAATTCAAAAACCGATATTTATTCTAACATCAAACCAAATCCCATTTAACTATTTTATTTAAAATATAGTTTTATAAGACTTCTTGCTTTTGGAATTCTCTTTTCAAATATAATCATTATTCCTTAATTCACTTATTAAGTAATTGTTTACTAAAATATCACCTTTAACTTCTACTTATTTAGCAATTCGTTTTAACATGGATTTTTGTTACAAAATCTTATCTCTCACTCCTTTACCAAATTCACTTTAATAATCCCTTTTTCTAATCCATTTCACCTTTTTTCTGCTATGAAAATCTTATTCCAATTTCGTTCATTCTCTTAATTCTATTATTAAGCAACATTAATTTTAAATTACCATTTCAACACCTCATCGTTTTTTATAAACTTTGTTTTATACCACTATGGTTTAATATAAACCCTTTTATCTGAATTCCTTTTTTTTATTTCAAAAATTAAGTAAACCTTTAATTTAAGCTATCGTATTCACTTAAAACCCTTTTATAACTTTGTTATCAAAATTCGGGTTTAAAATATAAAACCCGTTCATAAATCTTTTCATAATCCAATTCAATTCCATTTTCACTTCGATTACTTTTTAAATGAATTTCAAATAAAAGTAATCTCCTAAATTATTATTAATTAAAATATAATTTACTTTAATCATTAACTACTGTAGAAGTAGTTAATTTCTTTATTAATTAAATTAAATTAAATATTAAATTTCCCTTTTCTTAAAAATCTTATAAAAATTATATCAAATATACGTTAAAACTTTTCCTTAGCTTAATTCAAAACAAACTGATTAATAATCACTCTCACTTAAAACAGTTGGCTTAGTCAACCCAAAATACAGTTATTTCATTAACTGATTCCAATTACTCCTTCCTTTAAATTAATTAATAGTATAATTAATTTAAATAATTCCATTTAATTTTTCTCTTAAAAACAATTATCTGACTCTTAACCATTGGGCTAGTTTTCTACTCTCTTGCTTATAAATCTGATTAATATCAGAATATACTTTATAAAA
This sequence comes from Allium sativum, assembly GCA_030737875.1. NCBI lineage: Eukaryota > Viridiplantae > Streptophyta > Magnoliopsida > Asparagales > Amaryllidaceae > Allium > Allium sativum. The sequence continues at coordinate 652,783,997 of CM060919.1, read as the reverse complement.
TCATTAAGTAATTAAATATAAACTTAAATAATAAATAATAATATTTATTTCCCTTTAATATCTTTTATTCAAAATAATAGATTTCAAAATCTATCTTCAGTTATAAAATAAATTTTATAACTTCATTTATATCGATTCACCTGACGGTAAATCAATATCTAGAAACCAATTGATTTATAGGCCATATACTGCCAATTACTCAACCAATATTGCCCACTGGTTTAAACAAAACAAATGTTGAATTTCAAGTCAACGGTCAACAACCAAATCAATCATCTAATCAAAACAGTTCTTATAATGATAATATGAGAATAAATAATATCTAATATATTTGGGGAATCCCGTTGGAACCCTCCAACCTGTTCATCCCTGTATCCAAATCAGTTATCTCAAATTAGATCATTCAATTCCATTTAACTGATAATTTCCATAATAGTAAATAACAACTATTTAAATCAACTAATTAACAAACAATTCAAACAATTAAACATGTTCATTTTATAAATGTGACCAACAAGGTAAGTTACCTTCATTGGGTCCAAGCGTTAATAACGATTTGGTATTTCGCTTCAATTAAACGACACTTTAATTTCAACAGTTTAATCAATATATGAATGGTTATAACAAACAGGCAACCATTAGCAAGCATAACATACGAAATAAAAACCCGACTTATATAAGATATAAGTGGGAAGAACTGAGTGAGTTTAACTCACATTGTTTTCCGTTGTCGCTAAAGCGGTTCGGTTCCAGTTCCAATTAAATTAAACTAGTGTTTAATTTAACAATAATCTCCAACAAACTACCGCTTTTTCTAGAATAATTCCAAAATGAAGTGCTTTCCGATACGGTCTCATCGTGATTGGTTTCACCGAATTCTATCAATATACGTGAGAATCCCACAAAATATAAGTACACAGTTTAAATTTTAAATTATTAATCCTTAAATAACAATTATTATTAGTTAATTACTTTGATTATCGGTCGTTCACTTCACTACTTTGTTCTTTTCTGATGTTTTAGCACACTTCACCTAGGAATAAATTAAAATTGTTAACTAATCAGCCCCTTAATTATAAAATTAATATAAACTAATTATTTGTTTACCCTAAATTAGGACAACTCCCATTATTCACGTTGCTCTTCACCATTCTGTGTACACACACTTCCTACTGCATGGTTCAAAGATCTGATTAAATTATTTAACTAGTCCTTAACCAAATTAATCAAATGACTCATTATGTGAGTAAAGGGCATAAGTAGCAATATGTTTTGGTTCCATCGTTTCCATACCGTGCTCTGTTCCATAACCAAGAAACTCAGCCCGAATAATTTCTGCCCAATCATTAACATGATTTAAACATTAACATAATTAAGTTATTAATTAAACATAATGATGTTTGATCAAGAACTAATACCTAATTAAATATACTCGAACCGATTACTTTCGGTTTTACAGAACCCAGGACGTCTCTTTAATATACCTCATCTCGTTCGTTTCCTGTATTTTCTCGTTCTCACCATCTCCTTTGCTCCCGGAGACACCCACATGACACCGCTACCGCTCTAGTTGCTCCCCACCAGCGGCCGATCAGAGTTAACCAAACTGCGCGCCTATGTCCCTCCTACCTTCGCCAACAGTATTTCCTAATTTGAACTCGTCCTTTGCTTCCAGGTCCGCCGTAAACACGGCGACTTCAGTTCAGAAATCTTTTCATGAGGAACCGAAATACTTCATCTCCACCATTGGGTAGTTAGATCTCCATCCCCTTTACATGTTTGCTGTTGAACAATTTCCGTAAGGATGAACGAATAGTGAGAATTTTGAGGAGGAAGGTGGGAGGTTTTGATGCCGTTGAAATCATTGGTGGCGGCACATATTCTCGTTGACGAAGAGAAAAGGGTTTCACGTTAGGTTTAGGGCATTTATAATGTGAGATATGGATAGATTAAATTATTATTTTATTATCAATGAAACTTAGTTATGAATTAACCTTTAAAACTACCATGTACAACTTCAGTTTTTCGATAAAAAGGTCAATCCTAACATAAAAAGTATTCCGAACCCGATAAGACAGGTTTCATCGAATTTCGAGGTCGTTTGTTGTAAAAACCTGTAACTTCCCCGGTGAGGAAAGCGCGGATAGTTCAAGAACAAGCCACACATGAATGCAGACGGAAGAACATTTCATTGTATATTACAACAATTCCATCAGAATACAAGAATATACAGAGTATAAATCAATATTACACATTATAAAATATCAGAGATTACAATACATTACATAGCAGCAGAAAATAATACAATACACAACTGAAGGAGATATACGGATACAAAGCTTTCCGGATATCGTTCCCGCTGTAAACCAGGTCCTGTGAATATAAATCTGCAAAACCAAAACTACTAGCTGCCCGTGTCAAAATAAGGGCACCCAGAGTTTAGGTTAAAACAATAAACTCCAGGTCAGTCATGGGACTGGTGTGAGAACTAAAACAGTTATTAATCTTTATTTTAAAGTTAGGTAAATCAAGGGGCCACGCCGTATAACATGGAACAGGTTTCCTCCGAAGAATACCAGTGCATAAAACAACAACGCAATGCTAAATAAAGAACAATGAAGCTATTATAAGACCCAAGTCCCATCACACAATGCAATGCAAGCCGGAGGATAGGGTTTTTACGTTATAATAGCCAAGAATGCTTGGTACGTTTAAAACAATCATTTGATACTATTATAAGTGCATAGTGTATAAAACAACTTCAAATCATAAGTATCAATCATAGACGGCATAAGCGCCCCATCCCACTATGTCGCCATATATAGGATTACAACTAAAATCGAAACATCACGTATTGGAAGTTGGATTTCCTTCTGTGAACCGAGGCAAAAGATAGTCCTCTACCGATTCGAGACTGTCTAGCCTGAGCCTCAGGTCAGAGCTCGAGTGACCTTTGGATCGTCAGGGCCGGTCCACCGATGTGGATTAAAATTCATGAACACTGCGTTTCCCCGCCCTTTGGGGCGTAAGTGAGCCAACGAATGACTCCATCGGACCCGGATCGTCCGATCAAACCGATGCGCCTCGCAATAGCAACAACCACATAAGTCAAACTCGTCAGGGCGTGTAAAACCACTAACACCACTTCTATCTAGAAAGAAACGCATGTTCTCCCTGAGGTCCTCTCCCGTTTTTGGTTCACCACCGGGGTGTGAGGCTCGCGAATCAATGTTACACAAATCTACGCCACACAGGCCGTGCTTTGATCATCAACCACAAGACTTTGCTTTTCAACAGAAGCCTTGATCATTTGCATCTTAGCATGCCACACAGGCAAACCACTCCATGCAATCGATATCCATCAATCACACAGAATGATATCCAATGTCAGACACACAGTCCATTTACAAGTCCGTTCTGGGTCTGAACGAAACCGGAGGCACCTAGTACCCCGCATATCCATCGATCTCCAAGTACGTCTGGACGATCACCAACTGATTCCCTCCACTTGGGTGTACGACCCAATAAAGATCATCAGTAATTATCCAAATGACGTGAAGACCTCCGGTCTTCAACCACCATCTTCATCTTCAACTTATCGTCGTATCAGTTATTCAGAATGAGATAAACCTGGTCTTTTCGAATAACTCGCTTATATAATAAATAAGTGTTACACAAACACAACATACGCCTCATTCCAATTAATCAGTCACTAACCGTAAATCAGTCAAGAGAATAATCCCCAAAATATTAACCCCGAAGGCCGAAACCAACATCAAATCAATACCCAAGAAATCACTCTGCTTAGCCAACCTACAGCTAGTTTCCAAATTTCACATTCTTAGGGAAAGGTTCCCATTAATTTTATCAAAGATAAATTCTTTTAAATTTATTCTTTAATCATCCTTTGGATATCATTTCAAACTAGTCGGGATTAGCGAACCACACCGAAGTAATCATTTATTTTATTTCCCAACCCCAACCCATTTGTCCAATGAAGTAAAACTGGTCATACTTCATATCTAACACCATGGTGTTATTGGTAAATTCAATTACCAATTGACGTTCAAATTTAATTAAAGATTTAACTATCGCTTGGAGCAAAACTGGTGATACTCCATTCTCGATCTTTTCAATCTAATTAAAGATTCATTAAAACTCCACTTAGTTTTAATCTTCAACTAGGTTAAATAATCAGTGTCATTTAAAACACGGTTCACGATAAACCCAAAATCACATCACATTTCAATCAGTCCCTAACCGTAAATTAGCAAGTGAGCAATTCCCTAAGTATTAACCCCGAAGGCCGAAACCAACATCAGATCAATACCCCAGAAACCATACAACTTAACTAATCTCCAGTTAGTTTCTGATTTTCTTAACTCCTTTGGGTCTAAGAACAGTATTATTGAAGATACCTTTCACGAAAACCCAAAATCACATTTCCATTAATTATCGGGTTAAAGAACAAGTGTTATTTAAAACATTGTTCACGATAAACCCAAAAATCAATACCGATTCAATTCCAATTAAATATTGTTTAATTGGTTCACATCATTAAATCTAAATAAAAAGATTTAATCTTTTTCTCAACTGGGCTTAAGAACAGTGTTAATGAAGACACCATTCACGACAAACCCAAATCACATTTGATATTAAATACAAGGCTCTGAATAGAAAATATATCGGCTTATATTCAATATCAAATTCTACGACCAACAAATATCGTATTGGAAATAACGATATATATATATATATATATCTTTCAAATTTCCATAACGCTATCTGTATAATCACGAAATCCAGCATCGAAATATCCCAAGGACAATTTCGATTCAAATCCATTCCAATTCAATTACTGGAAATTCTGGTTATTTTCAAAACCATTTCAAATCCAATTTATTTATTTTAAAAATAAAAAAATTATTATTCTAGTTCAAAACTAGTTTATTTTGATAAAAATATATTTCTATCTTTTCAAATATGGAGTTTTTCATCCCAATTCTTCACAAATCATTTCTTATGATTTTACACAAATTATTGATAATTTTAATAATTTTATCAAGGCCTGTACAGTCGATTTCCATCAACGGCCATCGAACTGCACTTACAGCGACCTTTTCCAAATTTGATTTGGACATAATTCCAAATCCAACCGTTAGATTTATAATTTCTAATATTTGTTAGAAATCTCTTTTCGATACGAACCCAACGGTTCCGGGTTTAGGAGAATCCGACGGTCGGATCTCCCGCAATATTCATTTGAAGTCAATGGTCGAAATTCACGAACTACCGCAGCGCGGCGCGTTATATTCAGGCCATTATATTATATATAATATATATATATACTTCATCGATTTCCTTTTGAAACGTGTTATATAAATCGTTTTAAATTCATTTTCGAAACGATTTCAACTTCATTTTCAAATTCAAATCAAGATTGAATTTTTCAATATAAATTCGTTTTAAATTCATTTCAATTTGATTTCAATTCAAATTGATTTCTAATTCAATTTCAGTTTGTTTTTAATTCAATTCAATTTCAATTCGAATTCATTTCTATTCAATTTCAATTCGAACTCATTTCTATTCAATTTCAATTCGAATTTCTATTCTATTCATAATATCAGATTTTGAAATCACTTTCGATATTCATTATAAAATGAATAAAATCGATATAAATATCGTTCACGTCAAAATGGCGTAAATCTAATCAACACGTTCATATATTTCTATTTTCAAATATTTCTATTTCAAATATTTCTTTTTCAAATATTTCTATTTCAAATATTGCTATTCAAAACTGGAATGAGGCCCAATCAATTACCATAGATTTTATTCCTATGGACTTCCATACAACGCATGTATATATCAACAACGACAAATAATCAACCATCATCCAAAGTGCATTCTATACTATATAAGCATCAAATATAAATATTCAACGCTTTTAACAGTCTGTCAATCAATCGATACAACTAATTATTGGGATTAGTGTATGTCATCTATCATTCCAATACCCGTGTGGGGTTTCAATCAATCAAACACAGATTTTATTTGTGCAATTGGGCGATGTGTAAAATTTATCGTCCCAATCAATATTAGTCAAATGTGTGTATATAAACAAATCGTTCGATTTGTTTATATTTATTTCATTTTAAATACACGTTAAAAATTCTATTTTTAACTATAAAATATTTTCCACTATAAAATATTTTGTTTCATTTCACATCACACAATCAACTACACATCAAAATCAAACAAACAAGCATACAAGCCGTCCCTGGTCTGTGGACGACGGGTGTCGGGTGCTACTAAACACCGTCTACATCCTAGTATATATTTTAACTAGAAAATTAAATTAAAAGTGAGAAGTTCTCACCGACTAGCTAATCCAAACGCCTCGACTCTTCTTATGTAGGAAATCTTTGCCATTCTCGCCTTTTGTCACTTTCGTTGCACGTAGCCACTACATATATAAAAATCATGTTTTTCTATTGTTGCTATGTATATAAAAATTCTATTTTTATACCGCTATTATATAGATAAAAATTCTATTTTTATCTTGCCACTAATATAATAAAAATTATATTTTTATTACCCTACATGAATAAAAATAATATTTTTATACCGCCACTCATATAAAAAACGAATTTTTATTTCGTTTCAACATGTAAAAATCCGACCTTTTCTTTTTAATCAACTATATAAAATATGATCTTTTCTACTTAATCAACTATATAAAAATATGATCTTTCCTATTAAGGGGAATCAGATTTTATATATATATATATATAAAAGAAAGCAAATAAAATTACAAAAAGAAAAACTCACTTTTACTGTTGGAGGAGGGGGGAGTGTTCACCGTCGACTGGAGGTTGTGGGGAGGGGCGTCGGACCTCGGGTGGTTGGAGGGTGGCATGGATAGGGGGCGGCTACAGGCTGGAGGGGTAGCACGGGGTAACTAGCGCTGGTGGTGGCGGGTTTTATTAGCTTTAGTGTTACAATTTAGGGATCGGGGAGGAGCAGATGAGGGCGACGTGGCTGGCGGTCGAGAGGCGGAGCGGAGGTCGGTCTGGAGAGGGCGGCGACCGTAGTGGGGAGATCCAGAGGGCGGTGGCGGGTTTCCTCGATCCGTTCATTTTTTTTCTGTTGAGTGAATCGGGTTTGGAGGAGTAGGGGGGCCAAGGAGATAAGGGGTTGACTTTTGTTTTATTTATTATATTTTTAATTAATTTATTCTTCAAAAAATATCGTTCCATTCGAACTCCAATCGAGACCCACCGACTGTTGACCATAGCTAATTACCCCAATTCCGAACACAATGGGATATGTATCGAAGGCCAATTCAATCGTTTCGGTCAGTTTTCGTCAAAATCAACACATAACTCTATATATTGAATTTGAACGCACATTTCAATTTACTGGGGCCACATACTAACTCGAAAAATTCCTAAAAAATATTTTCTAGCTTCGTATCGACGATACGGTCCTAACAAAACTAATTTCGTTGAATTCTGAGACTGGTCAAACGCGTTTCCCTTTGCCACACTCACATATTGATTCGAAAAATTACAAAATCTGAAATCTAGCAATATATTAACATCACAGATCCAACAAAAGTGGTTTCGTCGAAATCCGAGGTCATTTGCAAAATGGCTATTTTTAATGGCCGAAATTCCATAACGACTATTCTGAATTTCAACTAGATATAACTTTTTATCCCCGCTATGAAATTTCAATTTTTATGATTCGTTGGAAAGATATTCTCAATTAGATTCAAATATTTTTGGTTTCACTAAAATCCGGTTTATTTCGAATCCTGTACATTCATTTAAAGTTTGAAATCGACTTATCGTACTACCGCGCCATTTTCAATTCCATTTATATATATAATAAATATTTATATTCAAACGACGACCTATATATATATATTCGTTCGAATTCCATTCAAACTAAATTTCTTGTCGTTATTATTTAAAATAATTCATTTTAAATAATCAAAATTCACTAAAATTTCCAAAATAAAAATTTTAAATTGGCTTAGATTTCCGGGTTATTACAATCTCCCCCACTTAAAAATTTTCGTCCCCAAAAAGGAACGAAGTCGAAAGTTGTTTAACAAATCAACTCAACTTTCATTATTTTCTTTATGGCTTAAGTTCTTCAACTTTTCATTTTCTAAGAACTTTTCAAATTTTTCAAAAATTTGGCTAACACCCTAAATTTTCGAAAAATTTCGCCATAACCTCCCCTGCACTGGGAGCACCGGGAAAATCCGGAAATTGCCATACTGGCCCTCTGATCTCAAAAAGAAAAAGAAAAAGCCAAGCGGCTAGCCAATCGGCTCATAAAATCATCATCACCCAAACAAAACAGTAAATTTTGGTAAACATGTACCTATTTGTCGGGCAAACAATTTTATTCTTCTGCTCTAGCCTCTTTGCTATGACCTGTTCAATGTAAGTACATGTATATGCATACAAATGCGACTAATTTTCAATACAATTCACTATTTAATTCAATTTGTCTAAATGGTTCAAATTTTAATTAATCAAACAATAATCAAACGACTCAACCATCAATCAATTAGTTGATTATCATTTCAAATCCATAACTTTGATATATAGTCAAAAAATCAGATTTTTGATGCCAAATCACAACAATAGGCCCTATCTAATTCTGGTTCTCACACCAGTCAATAGGAAGTATATAGAAAGCCCACTTTCGTCACTCGAACATAAATACTGGTAATGTGATCACAATTATCAGTATCATCCCTGGGTGACTAGAGTGTGATTCTATATCTATCCAGTATTTTAAAACTTCAAATATACGCGGATCAGACGTATACGCACAATCTTTATATATTGGACTGTCCAAAACAATATAAATAAATAATCAAATACGAATAATTGATTCAAATTTCAAAACAAAATTTGTCTTCACTTTCATAAATATACTCTTCACACTCGTTCTAGGATACTACTGATCCCATCTCTAACGAGTCATTCCCATTGGATATTACTAATCCAATATCTGATGAATTCTTTCGCATGGTTCTAATGTGTCTTGTTCTCTGAGCTTTGTAAACCAAAGCTATGATACCAAATGTAAAAACCCGTAACTTCCCCGGTGAGGAAAGCGCAGATAGTTCGAGAACAAGCCACACATGAATGCAAACGGAAGAACATTTCATTGTATATTACAACAATTCCATCAGAATACAAGAATATACAGAGTATAAATCAATATTACACATTATAAAATATCAGAGATTACAATACATTACACAGCAATGGAAAATAATACAATACACAACTGAAGGAGATATACGGATACAAAGCTTTCTGGATATCGTTCCAGCTGTAAACCAGGTCCTGTGAATATAAATCTGCAAAACCAAAACTACTAGCTGCCCGTGTCAAAATAAGGGCACCCAGAGTTTAGGTTAAAACAATAAACTCCAGGTCAGTCATGGGACTGGTGTGAGAACTAAAACAGTTATTAATCTTTATTTTAAAGTTAGGTAAATCAAGGGGCCACGCCGTATAACACGGAACGGGTTTCCTCCTAAGAATACCAGTGCATAAAACAACAACGCAATGCTAAATAAAGAACAATGAAGCTATTATAAGACCCAGGTCCCATCACACAATGCAACGCAAGCTGGAGGATAGGTTTTTTACGTTATAATAGTCAAGAATGCTTTGTACGTTTAAAACAATCATTTGATACTATTATAAGTGCATAGTGTATAAAACAACTTCAAATCATAAGAATCAATCATAGACGTCATAAGCGCCCCATCCCACTATATCGCCATATATAGGGTTACAACTAAAATCGAAACATCACGTATTGGAAGTTGGATTTCCTTCTGTGAACCGAGGCAAAAGATAGTCCTCTACCGATTCGAGACTGTCTAGCCCGAGCCTCAGGTCAGAGCTCGAGTGACCTCTGGATCGTCAGGGCCCGTCCACCGATTTGGATTAAAATTCCTGAACACTGCGTTTCCCCGCCCTTTGGGGCGTAAGTGAGCCAACAAATGACTCCATCGGACCCGGATCTTCCGATCAAGCTGAGGCGCCTCGCAACAGCAACAACCACATAAGTCAAACTCGTCAGGGCGTGTAAAATCACTGACGCCACTTCAAGCTAGAGAGAAACAAATGTCCTCCCTGAGGTCCTCTCCCGTTTTTGGTTCACCACCGGGGTGTGAGGCTCGCGAATCAACGTTACACAAAGCTACGCCACACAGGCCGTGCTTTGATCATCAACCACAAGACTTTGCTTTTCAACAGAAGCCTTGATCATTTGCATCTTAGCATGCCACACAGGCAAACCACTCCATGCAATCGATATCCATCAATCGCACAGAATGATATCCAATGTCAGACACACAGTCCATTTACAAGTCCGTTCTGGGTCTGAATGAAACCGGAGGCACCTAGTACCTCGCATATCCATCGATCTCCAAGTACGTCTGGACGATCACCAACTGATTCCCTCCTCTTGGGTGTTCGGCCCAATCAAGATCATCAGTAATTATCCAAACGACGTAAAGACCTCCGGTCTTCAACTACCGTCTTCATCTTCGACTTATCATCGTATCAGTTATTCAGAATGGGTTAAACCCAGTCTTTCCGAATAACTCGCGTATATAATAAACAAGTGTTACACAAACACAACATACGCCTCATTCCAATTCATCAGTCACTAACCGTAAATTAATCAAGAGAATAATCCCCCAAATATTAACCCCGAAGGCCGAAACCAACATCAGATCAATACCCAAGAAATCACTCTGCTTAGCCAACCTACAGCTAGTTTCCAAATTTCAAATTCTTAGGGAAAGGTTCCCATTAATTTTATCAAAGATAAATTCTTTTAAATTTATTCTTTAATCATCCTTTGGATATCATTTCAAACTAGTTGGGATTAGCGAACCACAGCGAAGTAATCATTTATTTTTTTTCCCAACCCAAACCTATTTATCCCATGAAGTAAAACTGGTCATACTTCATATCTAACACCACGGTGTTATCGGTAAATTCAATTACCATTTGACATTCAAATTTAATTAAAGATTTAAATATCGTCTGGAGCAAAACTGGTGATACTCCATTCTCGATCTTTTCAATCTAATTAAAGATTCATTAAAACTCCACTTAGTTTTAATCTTCAACTGGGTTAAAGAATCAATGTCATTTAAAACACGGTTCACGATAAACCCAAAATCACATCACATTTCAATCAGTCCCTAACCGTAAATTAGCAAGTGACCAATTCCCTAAGTATTAACCCCGAAGGCCGAAACCAACATCAGATCAATACCCCAGAAACCATTCAACTTAACTAATCTCTAGTTAATTTGTGATTTTCTTAACTCCTTTGGGTCTAAGAACAGTATTATTGAAGATACCATTCAAGACAACCCAAAATCACATTTCCATTAATTATCGGGTTAAAGAACAAGTGTTATTTAAAACACTGTTCACGATAAACCCAAAAATCAATACCAATTCAATTCCAATTAAATATTGTTTAATTAGTTCACTTCATTAAATCTAAACAAAAAGATTTAATATTTTTCTCAACTTGGCTTAAGAACTGTGTTAATGAAGACACCATTCACGACAAACCCAAATCACCTTTGATATTAAATACAAGGCTGTGAATAGAAAATATATCGGCTTATATTCAATATCAAATTCTACGACTAACAAATATCGTATTGGAAATAACGATATATATATATATATCTTTCAAATTTCCATAACGCTATGTGTATAATCATGAAATCCAACATCGTAATATTCCAAAGACAATTTCGATTCAAATCCATTCCAATTCAATTACTGGAAATTCTGGTTATTTTCAAAACCATTTCAAATCCAATTTATTTATTTTAAAAATAAATAAATTATTATTCTAGTTCAAAACTAGTTCATTTCGATAAAAATCTATTTTAATCTTTTCAAATATGGAGTTTTTCATCCCAATTCTTCACAAATCATTTCTTATAATTCTACACAAATTATTGATATTTTTAATAATTTTATCAACGGTCATCGAACTGCACTTACAGCGACCTTTTCCAAATTTGATTTGGACATAATTCCAAATGCAACCGTTAGATTTCTAATTTCTAATATTCGTTAGAAAGCTCTTTTCGATACGAACCCAACGGTTCTGGTTTTAGGAGAATCCGACGGTCGGATCTCCCGCAATATTCATTTGAAGTCAATGGTCGAAATTCACGAACTACCGCAGCGAGGCGCGTTCTGTTCAGGCCATTATGTTATATATATAATATATATAATATATACTTCATCGATTTCCTTTTAAAACGTATTATATAAATCATTTTAAATTCATTTTCGAAACGATTTCAACTTCATTTTCAAATTCAAATCAAGATTGAATTTTTCAATATAAATTCGTTTTAAATTCATTTCAATTTGATTTCAATTCAAATTGATTTCTAATTCAATTTCAGTTCGTTTTCAATTCAATTCAGTTTCAATTTGAATTCATTTCTATTCAATTTCAATTCGAACTCATTTCTATTCAATTTCAATTCAAATTTCAATTCTATTCAAAATATCAGATTTTGAAATCACTTTCGATATTCATTATAAAATGAATACAATCGATATAAATATCATTCACGTCAAAATGGCGTAAATCTAATCAATACGGCTTCATATATTTCTATTTTCAAATATTTCTATTTCAAATATTTCTTTTTCAAATATTTCTATTTCAAATATTGCTATTCAAAACTGGAATGAGGCCCAATCAATTACCATAGATTTTATTCCTATGGACTTCCATACAATGCATGTATATATTAACAACGACAAATAATCAACCATCATCCAAAGTGCATTCTATACTATATAAGCATCAAATTTAAACATTCAACGCTTATAACAATCTGTTTATCAATCGATACAACTAATTATTGGGATTAGTGTATGTCATCTATCATCCCAATACCCATGTGGGGTTTCAATCAATCAAACACAGATTTTATTTGTGCAATTGGGCGATGTGTAAAATTTATCGTCCCAATCAATATTAGTCAAATGTGTGTATATAAACAAATCGTTCGATTTGTTTATATTTATTTCATTTTAAATACACGTTAAAAATTCTATTTTTAACTATAAAATATTCTCCACTATAAAATATTTTATTTCATTTCACATCACATCACACAATCAACTACACATCAAAATCAAACAAACAAGCATACAAGCCGTCCATGGTCTGTGGACGACGGGTGTCGGGTGCTACTAAACACCTCTGCATCCTAGTATATATTTTAACTAGAAAATTAAATTAAAAGTGAGAAGTTCTCACCAATTAGCTAATCCAAACGCCTCGACTCTTCTTATGTAGGAAATCTTTTCCATTCTCACCTTTTGTCACTTTCGTTGCCCATAGCCACTACATATATAAATATCACATTTTTATATTGTTGCTATGTATATAAAAAATCTATTTTTATACCACTATTATATAGATAAAAATTCTATTTTTATCTTGCCACTAATATAATAAAAATTATATTTTTATTACCCTACATGAATAAAAATCATATTTTTATACCGCCACTCATATAAAAAAACGAATTTCTATTTCGCTTCAACATATATAAAAATCCGACCTTTTCTATTTAATCAACTATATAAAAATATGATCTTTTCTACTTAATCAACTATATAAAAATATGATTTTTCTACTTAATCAACTATATAAAAATATGATCTTTTCTACTTAATCAACTATATAAAAATATGATCTTTTCTATTAAGGGGAATCAGATTTTTTTTATACATATATAAAAGAAAACAAATAAAATTACTAAAAGAAAAACTCACTTTTACTGTTGGAGGAGGGGGGAGTGTTCACCGTCGACTGGAGGTTGTGGGGAGGGGCGTCGGACCTCGGGTGGTCGGAGGGTGGCGTAGATAGGGGGCGGCTGCAGGCTAGAGGGGTGGCACGGGGTAACTAGCACTGGTGTTGGCGGGTTTTATTGGGTTTAGTGTTACGGTTTGGGGATCGGGGAGGAGCAGATGAGGGCGACGTGGATGGCGGTCGAGAGGCGGAGGTCGGGCTGGAGAGGGAGGCGACGGTGGCGGGGAGCTCCGGAGGGCGGTGGCGGGTTTCCTCGATCCGTTCATTTTTTTTCTTCTGTTGAGTGAATCGGGTTTGGAGGAGTAGGGGGGCCAAGGAGATAAGGGGTTGACTTTTGTTTTTTTATTATATTTTTAAATAATTTATTCTTCAAAAAGTATCGTTCCATTCGAACTCCAATCGAGACCCACCGACTGCCGACCCTAGCTAATTACCCCCATTCCGAACACAATGGGATATGTATCGTAGGTCAGTTCGATCGTTTCGGCCAGTTTTCATCAAAATCAACATATAACTCTATATATTGAATTTGAACGCACATTTCAATTTACTGGGGCCACATACTAACTCGAAAAATTCCTAAAAAATATTTTCTAGCTTCGTATCGACGATATGGTCCTAACAAAACTAATTTCGTCGAATTCTTAGACCATTGGGAAAATGGCCATTTTCCAGTCGATTAAAATCAACTGGAACTGGTCAAACGCGTTTCCCTTTGCCACACTCACATATTGATTCGAAAAATTACGAAATTTGAAATCTAGCAATATATTGACATCACAGATCCAACAAAAGTGGTTTCGTCGAAATCTGAGGTCGTTTGCAAAATGGCTATTTTTAATGGCCGAAATTCCATAGCGACTATTCTGAATTTTCAACTGGACATAACTTTTTATCCCCGCTATGAAATTTCAATTTTTCTGATACGTTGGAAAGATATTCTCAATTAGATTCAAATATTTTTGGTTTCACTTAAATCCGGTTTATTTTGAATCCTGTACATTCATTTGAAGTTTGAAATCGAATTATCGAACTACCGCGCCATTTTCAATTCCATTTATATATATAATAAATATTTATATTCAAACGACGACCTATAAAAATATATTCGTTCGAATTCCATTCAAAATAAACTTCTCGTCGTTATTATTTAAAATAATTCATTTTAAATAATCAAAATTCACTAAAATTGCCAAAATAAAAATTTTAAATTGGCTCAGATTTCCGGGTTAATACATTTGTGAAAAGTCCTTTTTAATTACCGATGAAAAATCACGCGTTTAAAATTCCTATAATTACAAAAAAATCTAATAAATTTGAAACCTTGACGTTCTACTAGACCTTTTTTGTAATGATCCAATGAAATTTGTTTCATTAAATTTGGAGTTTGTTTGGCCAGTCGTTTATTCATTAAAAGTTACCACTGTCTAAATTAGCTAAAATAATTAAATAAAACAGAGACGTTTTTGGCCACCGAAGTCACGTACGACATCTGTTTGCCATGAAATTTGATTTTCTTACAATAATTTAACGAAGCGGTTCCAATGAAACTAATTTTATCAAAAACTGAGACCGTTGCAAAAATGGCTATTTTTAACGCTTATATAATATAAATAAAATATTATTTAAATTCCAAAATAATTCAATTAAATAATAGTAAATTATTTTTATCATAAATATCCAAATAGAATGTATATACAACTTCAAATATAAATTATACAACTCGATATCGTCAATTTTGAGATTAAACGTTATTTAAATATGTATAAAACTCTATTATATTAATTAATAAACGTTATATTTTAATAACGATTTCATAGCGACTATTTTAAAATTTGAATTGGACTTAAATAACAACCCATAACATGAAATCTCGATTTTCTTTTTCATTAGAAAATTATAATCAACAAGATTCAACCGTTTCTTATTTCACAGAAATCCGACTTATATCGGAACCTGTATATTCGATTAAAGTTCAAAATTCAATATTACGAACTGCCACGCCATTTCGAGCTCGATTTATATTATATATAAATTTAACGTTTAAACTTCATTATATAAATGAATTATATAATTTTAAATCCATTAAAAATTCCAAATAAATATTTAATATAATAAAATAAATTAAATATTTGACTTCCAAAAATACAGGACATTACTGAAACAGTCTTGGATTTCGATGAAACCAATTTTATCAGATAAGTAATGTCAAAATATGGTAAGGTTCCAAATTTTAAGTCAATCGTACTTAATGTGTAAGCATATGTAGTAGAAACGTATATTGAAAACCTGTCAGAATTTAATAAAAGCTAAATAAGGCCATTTTCAAGTGGGCTTCGAATTCAACGAGACCAATTCATTTAGATCTGTATTACTAAAATATAGAAGGATTTCAAGTTTCGTATTTATCGGACTTACGGTTTGGTCATGCGAGTTGAAAACATACAGGAACCGCCTTATTGAATTCTGACTCGAAATTAAGCAGTTTCGGGTAATATTGAACAAGTTGGAAATTTTGATAATATGGTATATGATGTTAGGGAACGCGAAATGCGGATCTTAAGGCAAGACTAACACTAGAGGGGGGGAGGGGGGTGAATAGTGTTTTCAGGGAATCTAAGAAAATCTAAAACTTAAAGGCTATACTATATGAATCACATACCACAGAGATGATCACAGGCACAGAATCAATCACAAACACAAAAATAAACAAAAATAAAATGCCGCAAAGGAAAGAACATACCGGATTTTATACTGGTTTAGATTGCTCTTACGTCCAGTCCCACGCAACACATGATTGCATAGAGTTTTATTACTATATCAATATCCAAGTACAATCCCCTTGATTTCACGGCTATATGGTTAACACCGATTCCACCACCTTTGATTTCACGACTACAAGGTTAACACCGCTCCAAACACCCTTGATTTCACGGCTACAAGGTTAACACCAATTCCAATACCCTTGACTTCACAGCTACAAAGTTCACACCGGTCTCTTTCGTTTATTTCAGGTCTACAAGGAACACACCCTTTACCAAACAATCCCAAATGATTACAACCCTATAACTGTTCAATAGAACTTTAATTCAGAGAGTAATGAGTAGAGAATGAGAAGAAGTTTTATGTAATTAAAATAGAAATCGACAGAATAGAGGTGTATAAATTAATATACAATGAAATAATAATGGGGGGATGAAAAGGGATGAAGATGGAGAAGAAGAATGGTTAAAAAATTCGAATTCAACCCCTATTTATAAGATTTGAAAGGTTGCAACGCTTCTGGAACATTACAAATAGAGAAGACACTTCCTTTCGAAATTGAAAAATGAAAGTTGTATGTCGACCCATACATGTATGTATGTCGACATATATGTATTAAAAATTTTGAATTTTGAATATTTTAATTGTTCAGCTATATATATATATAATTATTGAAATTCTTGAATTAAATCATAGTGATATAAATGAGTATTATAAAGTGTAAAATCATATGGAAACATAAATATAAATTATATAAACATATTTATAAAATTATAAGATTTAAAACTATATAAATATAAAATTATACAAGTATATAAATATATATAAACTTTAAAACTTATGTTTGAAATCAAAAGTAAGATAGAAAAACTATTTAAACTTAGAATTTGAAAATTGAAAATCAAAATATGAAAATTAAAATTTGAAAATTAAAATTTGAAAATTAAAATTATAAAAACAGAATTTGAATTTGCACCGGGAGTGCTATTCAGAGTCTTACATATAAACTAGACTATATTACTTTATTTGTCTTGAACCCTTGAGCTCTTGATTTCTTGATTACTCACGAGTCTTGAATCTTCTCTGAATTCTGAATCTCTTGAATCTCTAAAACTGCACAGTCTTCTGTATTTAAGTCCTATATTCAAATCCTGCATATATGTGTGTGTGTATATATATATATATACTAGATAGAGATGTTAGTATATATTTTATAATCAATGATAATTGAAATAAGTTTGTTGTCATCAAAATTCTATTCTCCAATAATCTCCCTTTTTTTATGATGACAATTTTAGTTTATAAAATATTCATACCTGTTGATGCTGATCCTTTGAATACTCCCCATGTTAATATGAATCCTGTATATTCTACTTAAACTAAGTCTATATTTTATAATTTCTCCCCGTTTGTCATTATCAAAAAGAAATTCTTAATATACCCCCCCTAAATCCTATATCTATCTATACATATCCTATGATTATAATATTTGATTCTATACTTAAGTATATATAACTCCCCCTAAACTTATGACTATACTAGTCTAATAAACTAAATAGAATGCTAATAAAATAAGAAAAACAATCAATATTTATAATTAATTCAAATAAGCATATCAATCCAAACAAGTATTTCAAACAAACAAGCAATTCAAACAATCAATCTAAACAATCTAAATCAAATCAACCAAAGCAAAAAATATATGTCAATTCAAAAAAACTTCTTGAAACTTCAACTAATCCTAGAAACTATAAAGCACCCCCTTAATCTAAGACTAAACCTAGCCTATACTCTAATTCCGTTAAAACTATAATAAGACTTTAATCTAGACTAAGAAATAATTCTGATAAAATATCTTAAAACTATGATATAAGTAAAGAAAAGCAGTTTAATCCAAACAATCAACCAATTTAAGTTTGTTGTCACAAAACATTCATTCAAATAAATTCAAACATAAACCCAACCATTTCTTGTAACTTCTATTTATCCTAAAAACCTATAGCACTCATATCAACCACAAATGCATAAGTATATTTCTAACAAATCTATCAACTACTAATGAAATTTAACCATGTCAAGTAAGTCAATCAAGTCAAACAAATCAAACAAGCCAAACAAGTCAATCAAGCCAATCAATTCAGTCAAACCAATCAATTCAATCAAGCAAGTCAATCAAGTCAAAGTAAATATGTTATGTATTTGATTAATAATCCTATATTTCTAATTAGATAAAAACTCCTCATATAGTATACTTGTTATGTGTGGAGTTAAAAGTTAACATGTAATGTAGCGAGTGTAGTATGTTGGTTATAATGGAGTATGAACTATAGGTCATATGTAAAGCAGTATGGGATGATATATTGAACTTGTGAGGTGAATGATTTTATTTTGACATGTAATGTAATAAATGAGGTATGATATGAAATACGATGTGTAATGATATTATGATAATAATGATTTGATGATGACATGTATTCTGTAAAATATAATTAAAGTAATATCTAACTATTATGCATATACATATATATTATAAATTATTTGAATCAAACAAGGATAATGATAATTTCTAGACTTAGGTTAATTATACTAATGAAAGCGATTAAAAGAATAATAAAGATAAATGTTTAATTAAACAAAATATTCAAAATAATTCTATTAGAAATATGGAGGTAAATAATATTAGTAGGGTACTTCTTATAGTAAAAGTTGATGATATTTTTAAGGAGAATATAAAAATTGTATCATATAAAGTAAACTATTTTGATATAAACATATATTCATAAAGTATATATAAAATCTAATTTAAAAAGGACTTAAAATTTAATTTTATTATGAGATATACATCAATATTTTGATACAAGTCAATTTTAAATTTAAACTTTAGAAATCAAAACATATTAATTTGCTAAAAAACCATTTATATGCTAAAAATTTAAAAGAAATTTAAAGTTATATAAAAAAATATCTTTGGTAATATAAAATAACCTATAAAGCTATAACTTCTACATATTTAATACATAAAAATCACATATATATACATATATTTATACCAAAAATATTAAATTAAATATACAAGTTTTATAAAGTTTAATAAAATAAGAAATCAAATTAGTATTAAGTTACAAATAGTATTTATGATAAAATTAAATGTAAAAAAATATATGTTAAACTATGTATGTTTAAACTATATATAAAAGATTTATAAATTTATATTTTATAACAATATCAAATGTTTCAGAATTTTAAATTATTTCAAGCATATTAACATATCTATGTACTATAATTTTAGTATATATTTTTGAAACATAATATATGAAACATCGGTAGATAAACAAAATTGATAATTAGAGTTTGAACTGACATTTTCATATTGAAAAGATGTCCTTTCGATTTTTATAAACCAAATCAAAGATTTATGAAATTTGAATTTAGAATAAGAAAAGATTCAATTAAATTGGTGTATCGACATATGAACCAAAATGTCTAAAATTATAAAAGGGATAAATTTCTATACCTAACTATGTGCTTAGATGTATATTCCTAAATGTAATGATAATTATTAGAATATTGTAGGGCGTACCTCATTTTGCAATCCTCCATTTTGTTGTCCTACCATTGTTATGAACCACATATTCACATCTTCAGAATTTGACGATGAGATCTGCTCTATTGCGACAGACTCGTTTTTCTGATCAGCATAGTTTTAGTATATTCATTTGCTGAATTTGAAGACCATATGAGAAAGATAATAATGATTTAGTAGTTTGTCCATCTTGGCGGCAAAATTTTGAATTTGAATTTGAATGAATGAACACTTCAACTACTATACAAAAAGGCCCAAAATTCATGTCCCTTCATAAACTTTTCTCTTCTTCTTCTTCTTCTTCTTCTTCTTCTTGTTTTTCACTTTCAACAAACTTCCAAAAAGCATAACTTCTTCATTTCTTATCGGATTTGGATGAAACCAGTGACAAATCGAAGAGAAAGTCAAGATCTACGATCTAATAGCAGCTTGGGGATGAACTTGGATGATATTAGGGTGTAGCAAGTCGAAACAGTAGGAGAGATGTAAGAAATCCCGTACAAAATTTTCAGTTTTGCATAGCCAACTTCAAATAGTCATATCTCACTCAGTTTTGATCAAAATTCAATGATCTACCCATCAAAACGGTCGCAAGAACGAGAGCAACAATTCGGAAAAGGATTTGGGACATAAAAGTCTAACATGTGGATGCATTTTGAAGATAATCTTCGATAGTTTTGGTTTCCTTCTCTCTTTATTCACCAAAACTTCATTTCATCATTACTTGGTCAATTCTTGATGGATTATTATATATATCCATTTCTTCTTGATGTCATTTCACCAACCGTCATTGTAACACCCCGTAATTTTAAAAGGACATTAAAACGTCAAACTAAGGAATACTTTATTAAATATTGGGAATTAAGTAAAACGTACTTTACCATTGCGTTCGTCTCGGAATTGTGCTTAAGATAGACTCCGAGTTTGCGTAAAACGAATGTCATATGAGAAAGTTATTAAGGAAAGAAGTTTGTATACATATAAGAGCTTTATGTATAAACAAAAGTAATCAGAATTTTCAAAATAAATCAAACAAAGAACTGGGAAACATAGGAGGGAAACTGACCATTGGGGTCGACCCATGACCTGGCTGGGTCGACCTATGGGTCGACCCAAGGGCATGTGGGTCGACCAAGGTGGTGGTGTGTCGACCCACACTGGATCTGGCCGGGTACGTAATTCTGAATCAGGACTTATTTTGTGGCTCGGTTTATTGAAGGTAGGCTATATATAGGACGACATTTCTATTGTTTTCTACACCTAAAAACAATGGATACAATGAGATGTTGCCTCTGCTTGGCTTGAATTAGGCTCTCTTCTTCAACATCAGCCTATTTACATACAAGAATCCCTTCTGCAACGTCAGCATATTGTTTTCTGTTCTTTAGATCCAATCTCTGTGAGTTCATGTTACTTTTAGATATAAAATTTAATAGTAACCCTAGCATGTTTATAAATCTGGATCTAAACCTATACCTGTTAAGAATCTGAGTCATACATAAACAGTTCTGCTATTACATGTATTCTTCTATACAACCTTATCTACTGTTCAGTTCTCATATGTCTATTTCAAATATGCCTTTTCTGCTATCATATGCCCATATCTTTTATTATATGATTTTTTTTTATATTCCTACTCTGTCCTTCTCTCTCATTGCCTTTTATTTTTATAGCCTAGGCTACCTTCAAGCCTAGGCCTATATCGCTGAAATATGCGTATGAACGAAGTTGGGATGAATTGGGGGAAATGATTGGGAATGATAACTTGGGGGCATAACCTATCATGTGAAATATGACTAAAATTTTGAGGGCATATGTTATATTGTGAATTATGACTGGAATTTAGGGCATATAAATCAATAGGCTTAATTTAAGAATAAGCAAAACATGTAAACCATATAAATCAGTAGGCTTAATTTAAGAATAAGCGAAACATGTATATGGACCTGTAAATAACTTGTAAACCTGTTTAATCTGTTGGGGTTATGTAAACCTTTTTAATTTGTTGGGGTTAAGTAAACCAGTTTAATCTATTGGGGTTAAATAAACCAGTTAACCTGTGAAAATTAACCTGTTAATCTGTAGGGGTTAGGCCAACTTGTTAATCTGTATGCTTAACTCGTTAAAAATCCTAGTTGGTTGGGGGACACAAGTTTAGGGGTTTGACTTATGTCTTCTAATGTGTGGTACCCATATCAATCAGTAACTCATTCTGGTATTAAACATGGACCCCACAATAGGTAATGGTCAGGGCATGCACACTGAACTAATTGTAAGAGGTTTATCTGAAAGGGGGTGTGTACTAGTGCGTTCCAACGGAGTCACATGCGTGCATGGGTCCGACTTGCCTGGGGAAAATAAGTCGCTATAGCACCTGCAAATAGGTCTGTGTCCTTCTGTAGGTTGCCACTTTAGGAAGTAATACACCCTAGTGTGGGGCCGACAAAGGGTATTTATGAGTTAAGGAGCCGATCGCTTGGGGGTAATAATTAGGGTAAATCTAGTCCTGTCTGTTTCTGTGGGGTACCTGTATTTTTGTTTGGGGGTTACACCCGTTATTTCTGTTTAGGTACCTGTTATTTCTGTTTGGGGGTAAAACCCATTACTAGAGTACACATAAAACTACCATTATGTTTCTGTTTAGATCATTCTGTTTCTGTTAAGTAATTAGGGGGTACCTAATCCCGTCACATATCTGTTATACTAGTATTGGTGCAGAGAAAAGTATGTGAGAAGCATAATCCACTCTGTTCATTCTGCTTATCCTGTTCAGTCTGTTTATACCTATTATATGACACTGTTATCTCTCATCCAGTTTATATAACTATCATGATGCCTTTACTTCTTTATATGCTAAAAGTCACTGGACTTGCTAGACTTTACTGACCCGTTTTGTTTCCTTTTCTCTCTCTTCCTTTCCCCCCAGGTTCTCAGGGTGGGAACGCTCAGGCTTGATTAGGACTCTCTCTTCTGTTTCTGCTTGGATTTGGATCTGGTTCGATGTATCGCTTTGAATACTTGTCTACTTTATTACGGTTATTACTGGGGATTATGAATTTTCATTTCTCTGACGGTTTTTAGCACAAGAAAAATGTTTTTATCTGATGTATTTTGTTCCAGTATTTCAGTCTAATGTTGTAACTAGATTTTGAGACCATGATGTTTTCTGTTGGATAATAAAGTTTTATATTTCCGCTGCTATTTTATATATCTATCTTGTGATATTCTGTTTCTGTTTACCTATAACACTTCACGGAAGTTAATGCATTCTGATAAATAGTGACATTAATGGATGTAGGGTGTCACATTTTGTATTAGAGCTGAAGGTTACAAGATTGGATAAAAGGTTTTGAAATTTGTTTTCAAAAGGTTTCCAAAAGAAAGTATTTTCAAAGAAAAGTCTGCTTTTGAAGAACATATTCCCCAAAGCCATATAAAATATCTTTCGAATCTCTGTTTGAATCCCTTTTCATTTTCTTTTCAGCATGTTTGGGGAACCGAATCTACCTGAGGGTGTTCAGATATCGGCTTGGTTCTATAGGTATCTTTAGACTACGACGCCTACCGGAGGCCAAGTAGACGCCCCTCCCCCAGCTGCAACCACTGTTCCTCCTCCTCCATGAGCGAATAATTTCTCTAAGGTATGCAAAGATTTCTATGCTATGGGAGGAAAGCCATTCCAAGGAACTGAGAACTTTGTGAAAGCATGAAATTCGCTAAAAGAGATTGAGAACTTATTTGGGCTTTTCGAGGTTGATGACCACAGAAAGATACAATTGGCTGCATGGCATCTTAAGGACGAGGCTTCATTCTAGTGGGATGTGACGCAAGCAGGGCGTCCATTTGATACTTGGGATGATTTCCCATAGAGATTCGAGGTGAATTTTCTTTCTCAGGCAAAAGAGAGTATCCAGATGGAGAGGTTTCTGGCACTTAAGCAAGGAAGAATTTCTATCAAAGAGTATGTCAGTAAGTTCAATCAGTGGCAAGGTTTGGTCTGGAGCTAGTGAATACCCCGCACAAGAAAGCTTTAAGGTTTGCAAGAGGATTAAATCAGCTGCTTCAAGCATTAGCATTATCTCACATTCCGATGGGGGCTACTTCTGAGAGACTGGTTGACATCGAATTGATGCATGAAAATGGTAAAGACGAGAAAAAGAAGGTTAAGATTGATGAGGCACAAAACAAGAAACTGTTTTCCAAGAAAGAACAATGAAAGAAGGGTGGAAAGAACGACAAGGATCAAGGCAAGAAGAAGTGTCATGGTTGGGGGAACGTGGGTCATTTGGTCAAAGGTTGCGGAAAAAGGAAGAATGCTTGCTTCCACTGTGGTGAGGTCGGACACTATACTATGGAGTGCCCGAAGAGGCAAGGACAGGGCCAAAGGGCAGGATCTTCTGGACGGTTAGTGCGTGCTCTCGAGGTCAGTGTACCGGACAGAGGTAGGAAAGTTTTTATTGAACATTTGATTTCTCTTTCCGATCATGTTGTTAGGACTCTTTTTGATTCTGGCGCTTCTCACTCTTTTATATCTGATTTTATGTTTGAGTCTCTGCACCTTAGTACCAGTATTGTTTCTGATCCCGTTATTGTCTCAAACCCCATTGGGGGCACAGATCATCTGTCTATGATATGTGGGGGTTTGAGGATATCTTTGTGGGGCATTGAGTTTGAGTGCGATGCATATGTGCTTGATTTTATGGGCTATGGTCTGATTCTAGGGAGAGATTGGCTAGCCATGTATAGTGCCAATTTGGACTGTGAGAGGAGAGTCGTTAGACTTTTGACTTGTCGAGGAAGGACCCTCGAGATTTCCTGTGATGCAAAGGGCTCCGTCATGCTTAGTTTCCTAGAATCACTTGATGATTCTGTCAATGATTTGCGATCTATACGGTAGTCTATGAGTATCCGGATGTTTTTGAGGAGGTCAGAGGATTACCTCCGATGCGCGAGATTGATTTTCAGATATACTTGGTGGATAATGCGAAGCCAGTAGCATTTCCCGTATGCTACATGGCTCCTAGAGAAAGGAGAGAACTCAACAAACAAGTAGGGGAGCTACTTGAGAAGGAGTTTATTAGGTGAAGCATATCAGAATGGGGTGGTCCAGTCGTCTTTGCAACTAAGGCGGATGGCTCGCTTTGCTTATGTGTCGATTATAGGGAGTTAAATAAGCTCATTAAAAAGAATAGGCACCCATTTCCGAGGATTGATGATCTGTTTGACCAGCTTGTTGGCGCATCTATTTTCTCTCAGTTAGACTTGGCCACGGAGTTTCATCAATTGAGGGTGGCTGAGGATAGTATAGACAAGATCGCTTTCAGAACTCCATATGGTCACTTTGAGTGGCTAGTCATGCCTTTTGGACTGATGAATGCACCCACTTATTTTGTGGATATGATGTGTAGGGTGTTCCATGAATTTCTAAATAAGTTCGTTGTGGTCTTTGTGGATGACGTATTGATCTTCTCGAAGAGCGAGGAAGAGCATGCCCTACATTTAGGGGAGGTCTTGAGGACTCTCCGAACGCACCAACTTAAGGCAAAATTATCCAAATGTCACTTTTGAAGAGAGGAAGTAAGATCTCTAGGGCATGTGGTCTCTAAGGAAGGGAAAGCGGTGGATCCCGTGAAAGTAGTTGTAGTTCAGGATTGGAAGGTTCCAAAGAATGCAATGTAGGGTAGGAGTTTTCTTGGGTTAGTGGGCTATTATAGGAAGTTTATCAAGGACTTCGCAAAGATATCAGACTTACTGATTAGACCAACAAAGAAGAATCTGGCCTTTTCTTGGAGCATTGACTGTGAAGATGCTTTTCAGCAGTTGAAGAGGACTCTGACAACAACCCCGGTCTTGACTTTGCTTGATGAGGAAAAAGTGTTCACAATGTACACTGATGCATGTGGTACAGGGCTTTGTGTCGTCTTGATGCAAGAGGGAAGGATAGTATGTTATAGTGGTAGACAGCTGAGAGTTCATGAGAAAAACTACCCTACCCATGATTTGGAATTGGCTGCTACAGCATTCGCGCTTAAGACTTGACAACATTATCAACTTGGAGAGAGGTTCGAGTTGTACATGGATCATAAATTTCTCAAGTATCTGTTCTCGCAGAGGATCTTAATTTGAGATAGTAGAGATGAATGGAGTTTTTAGCATCCTATGATTTTGAGATTGCTTATACACCTGGCAAGGGTAATGTGGTAGCGGACGTGTTGAGTAGGCAGAAGATGACTTTGAGTCCTCTATTCATAGAGAGGCAGAGCTTGGAGTTCATATCGACCTTCAATTTTAGGCCATCTACGGATTTGACACCTGATTTGTTGGAATGCTTAGAGGTGCAACCTACTCTTATGGATCAGATAGGATCTTCGCAGCGAGAGGACCCATAGATAGAAGACATCTTGGATGGGATTAGTAGAGAGGAGACTTCTAGTCACCTCAGTAGATATTCCACGGATGATAGAGGGTGGTTGCGACGGGATGGAAGGCTTTGTGTTCCCCAAGTTGGGGGTCTGTTGAAGACAATCCTTGAGGAAGCCCAAAGGGGCTACTTTTGAGAGACTGGTTGATATCAAATTGATGCATGAAGATGGTAAAGATGAGAAAAAGAAGGTTAAGACTGATGGGGCACAAAAGAAGAAAGTGTTGCCCAAGAAAGAACCGAAAAAGAAGGGTGGAAAGAAAGACAAGGATCAAGGCAAGAAGAAGTGTCATGGTTGTGGGAACGTGGGTCATTTGGTCAAAATTTACAGAAAAAGGGAGAATTCTTGCTTCCACTGTGGTGAGGTCGGACACTATACTAGGGGGAGCCTGAAGAGGCAAGGACATGGCCAAATGGTAGGATCTTTTGGAGGGCACGTGCGTTCTCTCGAGGCAGTGTATCGGACAGAGTTAGGAAAGTTTCTGTTGAAGGTTTGATTTCTCTTTCCGATCATCCTGTTAGGACTCTTTTTGATTCTGGCGCTTCTCACTTTTTTATATCTGATTAAGTGGTTGAGTCTCTACACCTTAGTACTAGTATTGTTTCTAATCCCGTTATTGTCTCAAACCCCATTAGGAAATGGCTTATCTGTGTATGATATGTCGGGATTTGAGAATATCTGTGTTGGGCGTCACACATATGTGCTTGATTTTATGGGATATGGTCTGATTATAGGGATGGATTGGTTAGCCATGTATGGTGCCATTCTGGACAGTGAGAGGAGAGTTGTTAGACTTTTGACTTGCCGGGGAAGGACTCTCGAGTTTTCCTCCTTAGTTCGAGTATTGTTTCTGATTCCATTATTGTCTCAAACCCCATTAGGGGTATGACTCATCTGTCTATGATATGTCGGGGTTTAAGGATATCTGTTTTGGGTGTCAAGTTTGAGTGCGACGCATATATGCTTGAATTTATGGGCTATGGTCTGATTCTAGTTATGGATTGGCTAGCCAAGTATGTGCCATTCTGGACTATGAGAGGAGAGTCGTTAGACTTTTGAATTGCTGGGGAAGGACTCTTGAGATTTCCTGTGACCCAAAGGGGTCCATCATGCTTAGTTTCCTAGAATCACTTGATGCTTCTGTCGATGATTTGCGATCTGTACCGATAGTCTGTGAGTATCCAGATGTTTTTGAGTAGGTCAGCGGATTACCTCGGATGTGCGAGATTGATTTCCAGATATTCTTGGGGGATATTGCGAAGCCAGTCGCTTTGCCTGTGCGCTACATGGCTCCTAGGGAAAGGAGGGAACTTAGCAAACAAGTAGGGGAGCTACTTGAGAAGGGGTTTATTAGGCGAAGCACATTAGAATGGGGTGCTCCAGTTGTCTTTGCAACTAAGGCAGATGGCTCGCTTCACTTATGTGTGGATTACAGGAAGTTGAATAAGCTCATTAAGAAGAATAGGCACCCACTTCTAAGGATTGATGATTTGTTTGACCAATTTGTTGGCGCATCTGTTTTCTCTCAGTTAGACTTGGCCACAGGGTTCCATCAGTTGAGGGTGGCCGAGGACAGTACAAACAAGATCACTTTCAGAACTCCAGATGGTTTCTTTGAGTGGCTAGTCATGCCTTTTGGACTGACGAACGCACCCGCGTATTTTGTGGATCTGATGAGTAGGGTGTTTTGTGAATTTCTGAATAAGTTCGTTGTGGTCTTTGTGGATGACATACTGATCTTATCTAAGAGCAAGAAAGAACATGCCCTACATTTAGGGGAGGTTTTGAGGACCCTTCGAACACACCAACTTAAGGAAAAATTCTCCAAATGTCACTTTTGGAGAGAGGAAGTAAGATTTCTAGGGCATGTGGTCTCTAAGGAAGGGATAGCGGTGGATCCCGTGAACGTAGTTGCAGTTCAGGACTGGAAGGTTATAAAGAATGCATTGGAGGTGATGAGTTTTCTTGGGTTGGCAGGCTATTATAGGAAGTTTATCAAGGACTTCACAAAGATACCAGCCCTACTCATTAGACCAACGAAGAAGAATCTGACCTTTTCTTGGAGCATTGACTATGAGGATGCTTTTCAGCGATTGAAGAGGACTCTGACAACAACCCCAGGCTTGACTTTGCTTGAGGAGAACAAAGTATTCACAATGTACACTGATGCATGTGGTACAGAGCTTGGTGCTGTCTTGATGCAAGAGGGAAGGCTAGTATGTTACGGTGGTAGACAGTTGAGAGTTCATGAGAAGAACTAGCCTACCCATGATTTAGAATTGGCTACTATAGTGTTTGCGCTTAAGACTTGGCGACATTATCTACTTGGGGAGACGTTCGAGTTGTACACGGATCATAAATCTCTCAAGAATCTGTTCTCGTAGAGGGATCTTAATTTGAAACTGCAAAGATGGATGGAGTTCCTAGCATCCTATGATTTTGAGATTGCTTATACACCTGGCAAGGGTAATGTGGTAGCGGACGCGTTGAGTAGGCAGAGGATGACTTTAAGTCCTCTATTTGTAGAGAGTCAGAGCTTGGAGTACATATCGACCTTTGATTTTAGGCCATCTACGGATCTTACACCTGGTTTGTTGGCATCCTTAGAGGTGCGACCTACTCTTATGGATCAGATAGGATCTTCGCAACGAGAAGACCTACAAATAGCAGACATCTTGGATAGGCTCAGTATAAGGGAGACTTCTACTCACCTCAACCACGTATGATAGAGGGTGGTTGCGACAGGATGAAAGACTTTGTGTTCCCTGAGTTGGGGGTCTGTTGAAGCTAGTACTTGAGGAAGCCCATCATTCTAGGATGACTATCCATCCAGGCGGCGATAAGATGTATAGAGATATGAAGAGGGTTTTCTTTTGGGTTGGGATAAAGAAAGATGTAGCAGAGTTTGTCTTTCGATGTTTAGTTTGCCTGCAAGTTAAAGCTGAACAAAGGAATCCTGACGGTTTGCTTCATCATTTTGAGGTCCCACAGTGGAAGTGGGAGCGTCTCTATGGATTTCATCGATGGTTTACCTAGGTCGTGGAAGGGAAACACCAGTATTTGGGTTATAGTTGACATGCTTACTAAGTGCGCTTATTTCATTCTTGTTAAGAGTAAGGGAACATTAGCATGGTTAGCATCGGTTTATCTTCGTGAGAAAGTCCGTCTACATGGAGTACCTTCTAGCATAGCATGTGATTGTGACCCCATCCTCACTAGTGAGTTTTGGAAGAGCCTGCAAGAGGCATTAGGTACACAGTTGTGTTTGAGCACCGCATATCACCCTCATATCGATGGGCAGACTAAAAGGCTGAATAAAGTTCTTGAAGATCTTTTGAGGCTGTGTATCCTAGACTTCGGAGGGACTTGGTTAGATAATCTTCCGTTGGTTGAGTTTGCCTACAACAATAGTTATCAGGCTAGTATAGGCATGGCACCTTTCAAGGCATTGTATGGGCGATCTTGCAGATCACCAACTTGTTGGTGGGAGTCCACAGATTGGCTTCTACTTGGACCTGAGATGATTAGTGAAGCTTCAGAAAAGATTGATCTTATCTGCAGACGCATAAAGATAGCTCAGGACAGGAAGAAATCCTATGTAGATAAGAGAAGGACGGATATTGAGTTTGAGGTGGGCGACATGGTTTTCATCAAAGTATCACCTTTGAGGAATGTGATTCGCTTTGGATTTATGGGGAAATTGGCACCAAGATTCGTTAGGCCATTTCCCATAGTGGAGAGGACAGGTCAGAAGGCCTATAAGGTGAGACTACCCAAAAGATTGGCAGGTGCTCATGATGTTTTCCACGTTTCTCATTTGCGGAAGTGTCTGCACGATACGGAAGAGGTAGTTGAGCCGAGCATGCTTAAGGAAGTAGAGGTAGAACGGGAGGCGACATTTAGACGAGTTCCTACCCGTATACTTGGATCAGAGGTTAAGAAGCTTCGCAACCGAGAGTCAAGTTGATGAACGATCAATGGGGAGAATACCGCGAAGATGCAACTTGGGAGACTGAAGACCAGATTCGCGCTTTCTTCCCTTTTCTTTTCAAGGGTATGTTCTTAACTTCTTTTTTCAAGCTTTATTCGTACTTGCTTCTGTCATTTGAGTATATCCTATCAAATCTTCGACCTTTCAGTAGGAAACCGATGGATGCAAACATGTATTCGAGACATGTTATGTTTGATGGATGCAAGTGTTTGCTAGTGGTTGCTCGTGGATGCATATACACGCACTAGGCACTAGATTGGCTCAAAGCACTCTCATGCTGCATATGGATGTGTGTGCATTTTAAATTTCTATGGATGGAATTGCGTGTATCATCATACAGATGTTGCATTTGGATGGATGATTGTTACATATAGAGTTTAGATGATATACTAGGACTATTTGCATACATGTCGGATTCATGGCAATAACATACATTGCATTAAGGAGCTCAACAAAATCAGTAGACCACCTGATTTTTGGCATTAGCATAGGGACATATACGCACCTTTGCATATGTTCATACAAGCATTAGAAATCTATTAAGGATAATGGATGCCTGTGATTGATGGACGCGTAGAAGGTTGATGGATCTTAGGATAAACATTCTTCTAAACTTGGATATTTCGGGGACGAAATCTTTTAAGTAGGGGAGAATGTAACACCCCGTAATTTTAAAAGGACATTAAAATGTTAAATTGAGGAATACTTAATTAAATATTGGGAATTAAGTAAAATGGACTGTACCATTGCGTTCGTCTCAGAATTCTTCTTAGGATAGACTCCGAATTTTGCGTAAAACGGACATCGTATGAGAAAGTTATTAAGGTAAGAAGTTTGTATACATATAAAAGATTTATGTATAAACAAAACTAATCAGAATTTTCAAAATATATCAAACATATAAGCGGGAAACGTAGGAGGGAAATTGACCCATTGGGGGGTCGACCCATAACCTGGCTGGGTCGACCTATGGGTCGACCTAAGGGCATGTGGGTCGACCCATGGGTCGGCCCTGGTGGTGGTGGGTCGACCTACACTGGATCTAGCCGGGTACGTAATTTTGAATCGGAACTTGTTTTATGGTTGGGTTCATTCAAGGTAGTCTATATATAGGATGACATTTCTATTGTTTTCTACACCTAAAAACAATGGAGACAATGAGATGCTTCCTCTGCTTAGATTGAATTACGTTATCTTCTTTAACATCAGCCTATTTACATACAAGAATCCCTTCTGCAACCTCGACATATTATTCTCTATTCTTTAGATCTAATCTCTGTGAGTTCATGTTACTTTTAGATATAAAATTTAACACTAACCCTAACATGTTTATAAATATGGATCTAAACCTATACCTGTTAAGAATCTAGTTCATACCTAAACAGTTCTGCTATTACATGTATTCTTCTGTACACCTGATCTGTTGTTCAGTTCTCATATGCCTATTTCTGATATGCCTTTTCTTCAATCATATGCCTATCTCTATTATTATAAGCTTGTTTTGTTTTATATGCAGATTCTGTCCTTCTCTCTCATTCCCTTTTATTTTTATAGCATAGGCAACCTTCGAGCCTGGGCCCATATCGCTGAAATATGCATACAAACGAAGTTGGGATGAATTGGAGGAAATGATTGGGAATGATAACTTGGGGGCATAACCTGTAATGTGAAATATGACTAATATTTTGAGGGAATATGTTATATTGTGAATTATGACTGGAATTTGGGGCATATAAATCTGTAGGCTTAATTTAAGATTAAGAAAAACATGTAAATGGAACTGTAAAGAACTTGTAAACCTGTTTACTCTGTTCGGGTTATGTAAACCTGTTTAATCTGTTGGGGTTAAGTAAACCTGTTTAATCTGTTGCGGTTAAATAAACCTGTGTGAAACTTGACCTGTTAATCTATGGGGGTTAGGCGAACCTATTAATCTGTAGGCTTAACCCGTCAAAAATCCTAGTTGGTTGGGGGACACAAGTTTAGGTGTTTGACTTGTGTTATATGCTGTGTGGGACCTATATCAGTCAGTAATCCATTCTGGTATTAAACAAAGACTCCGCACTAGGTTGGGGTCAGGGCATGCATATTGAACTGATTGTAAGAGGTTCATTTGAAAGAGGGGTGTACTGGTGCATTCCAACGGAGTCATGTGCGTGCATGGGTCTGGCTTGCCTGGGGAAAATAAGCCGCTGTAGCACCTGTAAATAGGTCTGTGTCCTTCTGTAGGTTTCCACTTTAGGAAGTAATACACCATACTGTGGGGACGACACAGGGTATTTACGAGTTAGGGAGCTGATCTCTTGGGGGTAATAATTAGCGTACATCTTTGTGGGGTAACTATATTTCTGTTTGAGGTAACACTTGTTAATTATCCTTATGTACCGCTTATTTCTGTTCGGGGTAAACCCGTTACTAGAGTACACCTAAAACTGCCATTATGTTTCTGTTGGGTTCATTCTGTTTCTATTAAGTAGTTAGGTGTAATAACCCGGAAATTCTGAGCCAGTTTAAAATTTTTATTTTGGCAATTTTAACGAATTTTGAACATTTAAAATAGATTATTTTAAATAATATCGACGAGAAAATTATTTTGAATATAATTCGACGTATATATTATATACGCCGTCGTTAGAATATAAATAATTATATATAGTTATAAATAGAATTGAAAATGGCGCGGTAGTTCGATAATTCGATTTCAAACTTCAATTGAATGTACCGGGTGCAAAACAATCCGGATTTTAGTGAAACCAAAAATAATGGGATCTAATTGATAATATTTTTCCAACGAATCCGAAAAATCGAAATTTCATAGCGGGAATCAAAAGATATGTCCAGTTGAAAATTCTGAAGAGTCGCTATGGAATTCAGGCCCTTAAAAATGGGAATTTTGCAAATGACCTCGGATTTCGACGAAATCACTTTTGTTGGGTCCGTGATGTAAAGTTATTGCTAGGTTTCAAATTTCATAATTTTTCGAATCAATATGTGAGAGTGGCATAGGAAAACGCGTTTGACCAGTTTCAGTTGATTTTAATCGACTGGAAAATGGCCATTTTTCAAACGGTCTCAGAATTCGACGAAGCTAGTTTTATTAGGACCGTATCGTCAATACAAAGCTAGAAAATATTTTTCTGGAATTTTTCGAGTTTGTATGTGACCCCGGTAATTTGAAATGTACGTTTAAAATTCAATATAGTGATTTAAATGTAAATTTAACGGAAACTGATTGTAATGATCAAATCAGCCTGCGATACATATCCCATTGTGTTCGGAATGGGGGTAATACGCTATGGACGACAGGCGGTGGGCCTCGTTTCGAGGTCGAAATAAAAAGTCAACTTCTAGTAAATAAAATAATTAAATAAATTAAAAAAAATCCTTCTCTCCTTTCCTATTACCTTCTGCCCCCCCCCCTCGGTTCAAAAATCAAATTCAGAAGAAAAAAAAAGAAGAAGGAGGCGACGAGGCGGAGAGGAGCCGCCGCCCTCCCCTTAAACCGTCGCCCCCTCTTCTTCTTCCCCGAACCCCCTCCCTCCCTCCACGTCCGATTCGAGAGCCCCCCCCCCAAGCGAACCATCGACGACGCAACCGCCCCCCCTCCCCATCCACCGACCTCGTCCAACCCACCGCGCCTCATCGAAGACCCCCCCTCTTCCACCTCGACCTCGCGACGAAGTCCCCCCCCCTCTCGTTTCAGAAATCGCGACAGCAGCCCCCCCAAACCCGCATCCAACCGACGCCGCCGAGGACCCGAGCTCCGCCAGAACCCGCGCCAAACCCCACCTCTGTCATCACCGAACCTCCACCTCGCGTCGACCTGCTCCACCGCGAGCCTCAATTCCCATCGCAGGCGACGAACAGCAAGCACCCCCCCTTTCGATCGAATGCTCCAATCCAGCGGTATGTTTAATTCGATTTTCAATTGTTTGCATAGGATAAAAACTCGATTTTTATTTATTTAGGTAGGAAAAAAAATCTGATTTTTCTTTATATAGATAGCGATAAAAATTTGATTTTTCTATATGTGAATAGCGAAGTAAAAATACTATTTTTATCGTCTTGAAAGCGAGATCAAAGAACTGATTTTTAACATCTATTAAAATCAGTTTTGTTTAGAAAGTATAGAAAAGTTTGATTTTTAAAGGCAAGATTTGATTTTTATTTGTTAAAAAAATATGATTTTTATATTTTTAAAGTATTAAAAATATGATTTTTATATTTTTAAAGTATTAAAAATATAATCTTTACTATATAAAAGATGTAAAAAATATGATTTTTGTTTATGTAGAGAATTAAAAATATAATTTTCTTACATGATAGTAATATTAGAAATATCATCTTTGTATGAGTAGCAAAGACGATATTTTTAAAAGTGCAAAGACGATATTTTGAGATAAGTAGTGAAGTAAAAATATGTTTTTTACTTCGAGAAAAAAATATAATTTTTATATTATAGAAAGGCGAAATCTTTATTTTTGAAAAGGCGAAATCTTTATTTTTGAAAAGGCGAAATCTTTATATGAAGAATAGCGGGATAGAAATAGAATTTTTATCCATATAGCGTGAAAGTAAAAATTCGATTTTTATATATTGAACAACGAAGTAAAAATTCGATTTTTATATATTGAATAACATAGTAAAAATTCGATTTTTACATATGTAGTGGCTACAGCAACGAAGATGACAAAAATGCGATAACGATGAAGATTTCTATCAAAGAAGAGTCAAGATGATTGGATAGCTATTGGTGAGAACTTCTCACTCTAAATTCTCTTTTTTCTAGTTATATATATATACTAGGATGCAGACGGTGCTTAGCAGCACCCGACACCCGTCATCCACAGACCATGGATGGCTTGTTTGTTAAATTGTTTGGTTGTGTAGTTGGTTAGATTATTTAGTTTGAATTGAATTGTTTGGTGAAATGAAATTGATTTGATTGATGTGTGAATGGCGTGGGCCTTCACTAGACCGGGGATAAGGCTAGGCCTCGTCCCGTTTCTAGTATCGTGCCGTTATGCCGCCGAAATTTGCTAAAATATGTTAGAAAAATAAAAATATCAATTTTATTGAATAAATGAACTGAATAGAAATTCATGTGTTAAAATAAAATGTTTTGTCGTTAAAAATATAATTTTTAGCGTGAATGTGAATAGATAAATATTTATAAACAAATCGACCGATTTGTTTATATACACTGATTTGACTGATATTGATTGGGACGATAAATTTTACACATCGCCCAACTGCACGAGTAAAATCTATGTTTGATTGTTTGAAACCCCACATGGGTGTTGGGATGAAATTTGAAGTTCACTCATCCTGATTGATTAAATATGTCGATCGATTGATTGACAGGCTGTTATAAGCGTTATATATCTATATTTGATGCTTATACAGTGTAGTGCACTTTGGTTGATGGTTGATTATTTTCAATGCTATTTTATACGTGTGATGTATGAAAAGTCCATATAATTAACATTATATGGTGATTGATTGGGCCTCATTCCAATTTAGAAAATAAAGAATATTAAAATATAAATGTTCATGTGGTGACTGTACTCATCCGTTGAGATTAGTCATGTGTTGAACGAAATATTTTTATAATAAAATTTACATCTTTATCAATATAAAATAAAGGTTCATGTGTTGACTGTACTCATCCGTTGAGATTAGTCATGTGTTGAACGAAACATTTGAAAATGAAATATTTTAACAATAAAATTTATATCTTTATCACTATAAAATAAAGGTTCATGTGTTGACTGTACTCATCCGTTGAGATTAGTCATGTGTTGAACGAAATATTTGAAATAGAATATTTGAAAATAGAAATATATGAAGCCGGATTGATTAGATTGACGCCATTTTGAAGTGAACGATATTTATATCGATTTTATTCATTTTAAAATGAATATTGAATATAAAGTGATAACGAAATGAATTTGATTCGAATAGAAAACCAATTTGAATTGAATCGAATAGAAAACGACTTTGAAACCAATTTGAATTGAATCGAATAGAAAACGACATTGAAACAAATTTGAATTGAATCGAATAGAAAACGACTTTGAAACCAATTTGAATTGAATCGAATAGAAAACGACTTTGAAACCAATTTGAATTGAATCGAATAGAAAACGACTTTGAAACCAATTTGAATTGAATCGAATAGAAAACGACTTTGAAATTGAATTGAATTGAAAACAAATTCAAATTGAATTGAATGCGAATTGAAATGAATTCAAATTGAATTGAAATTTGAATTAAATAGAAATGAATTTTAAAACGAATTTATAAAGAAGGATTCAATTTTGATTTGAATTGAAATGGAAGTTGAAATGAATTTTGAATCGAATTTAAGAACTATTTATAAAATTCGTTTTAAATAGAAATCGACGAAATATATATTATATATATTATATACATAATATAATGGCCTGAATAGAACGCGCCGCGCCGCGGTAGTTCGTGAATTTCGACCATTTATTTCAAACGGACATTACGGGAGATCCGACCGTCAGATTCTCCTAAAACCGGAACCGTTGGGTTCGTATCAAAAAGAGCTTTCTAACGAATATTTGAAGTTCAAAATCTAACGGTTGGATTTGGAGATACGTCCAAATCAAATTTGAAAAAGGTCGCTATAAGTGCAGTTCGATGGCCATTTATGGAAATCGACTGTACGGGCCTTGATAAAATTATTAAAAATATCAATAATTTGTGTAAAATCATAAGAAATGATTTGGGAAAAATTGGGATGAAAAACTCCATATTTGAAAAGATAAAAATAGATTCTTATCAAAATAAACTAGTTTGAACTCAATTTAAAACCCGGGTTTTTATTTTTAAATAAATAAATTAGATTTAAAAAGGGGTTTTAAATAATCGGAATTCCTAATATAATTGATTTGAATTGAACTAGAATTGATTTGTGGGTTTATCGTGAACTGTGTTTTAAATAACACTAGTTCTTTAGCCCGATAACAAATAAAATGTGATTTGGGTTTGTCGTGAACTGTGTTTTAAATAACACCTAGTTCTTTAACCCAATAAAAGGAGTTTAAATGAATCTGCAATTAGATTGAAATGTGAATCTATAATCTAAATTATCAAATTTAGAAATGAGCGAGAATGGAGTATCGCCAGTTTTGCTCCAAAGCGATAGTTAAATCTTTAATTAGATTTGAACGTGAAATGGTAATTAATTTTACCGATAACACTGTGGTGCTAAATATGGAGTATTGCCAGTTTTTCTTCATGGGATGAATAGGTTGGGATTGGGAAATAAAATAAATAATTACTTCGGTGTGGTTCGCTAATCTCGACTAGTTTAGAAAACCATGATTTGGTTTGAAACGACATCAAAAGGATGATTGAAGGATAAATTTTAAAGAATTTATCTTGGATAAAATTAATGGGAACCTCTCCCTAAAAATGTGATTTTATGAATAAAAGAATATTCTAAATTGGAATGAGGCGTATGTTGAGTTTGTGTAACATTTGTTTTTAATATACGCGGGTTGTTCGGAAAGGCCGGGTTTATACCCATTCTGAATAACCGATTCGACAATATGTCGAAGATGAAGACGATGGTCGAAGACCGGAAGTCTTCACATCGTTTGGATAATTACTGACGATCCTGATTGGGCTGTACACCTAAGAGGATGGAAATAGTTGGTGGTCGTCCAGACGTACTTGGAGATGGATGGATATGCGAGGAAAGTGCCTCCGGTTTCGTTCAGACCCAGAACGGACTAGTAAATGGATTGTGTGTCTGACATTGGATTTTATTTTGTGTTGATTGATTTCTGTTAAATATATATCTGCTTGGCGGCGGAGAATTTATTCTCTTGCTTAACGCCCTTCTCTGAGACGTACGAGCTTAGAGGTTATATATCGATAGATATCAATCGCATGGCATGAATTGCCACTGTGGCACGCTAAGATGCAATGATCAAGGCTTTTGTTGAAAAGCAGAGTCTTGTGGTTGATGATCAAAGCACGGCCTACGTGGCAGCTTTGTGTATAACGTGAATTCGCGAGCCTCACACCTCGGTATGAGTTAAAAACGGGATACGGACTGCAGGGAGAGCACGACGTTTCTTTCTAGCTTTGGTGGTGTCAGTGACTTACCAGCCCTGACATTTATATACTTTTCACCTATGTGGTTGTTGGAATGCGAGGCGCCTCGATTATAGGTCTGTAAGGACCGGGAAACGTGTGTTCAGGCATAATTAATCCTCTAACGTAAGTGAGGACCGGCCCTGAAGCATCCAGGGGTTGCCCAGAGTGCGTAGCCCTGGGACATTTGCTAGAGTGTCTCGAACGCGGAGAGGAGCTTGCCCCTTGCCTCGACTCATGACGGAAATCCAATTTCCAATACGTGTATTTCGGCTTTATTTGTAGAGCCTAGTATGGCGACATAGTGGGATGGGGCACTCATGCCGTCTATGATTTATATTTATGATTGAAATTGTTTTGACACTATACACTTATTATAGTATCAAATGATTTGTTTTAAACGTACCAAACATGTTTGGCTGTTATAAGGTAAAACCCTATCCTCCGGCTTGCGTTGCATTGTGTGATGGGACCTGGGTCTTATAATAGCTTCATTTTTCGAAAAAGCATTGCGTTGTTTATTCTATGCACTGGTATTCTTAGGAGGAAACCCGTTCCGTGTTATACGGTGTGGTCCCTTGATTTACCTAACTTTAAAACCAATATTAATAACTATTTTAGTTCTCACACCAGTCACATGACTGACCTGGAGTTTATTGTTTTAACCTAAACTCTTGGTGCCCTTATTTTCGACACGGGCAGCTAGTAGTTTTGGTTTTGCAGATTTATATTCACAGGATCCTGATCTACAGCTGGAATGATATCCGGAAAGCTCTGTATCCGTATATCACCTTCAGTTGTGCCTTGTATTATTTTCCGCTGCTATGTAATTTATTGTAATCTCTGATATTTATCGAATGTAATTTATTCAATTTTACTCTGTATATTCTTGTATCTGATGGAATTGTTGTAATATACAATGAAATGTTCTTCCGTCTGCGTTCTATTTTGTCCTGTTCTCAAACGATCAGGGGTTTCGAACGGTCTAGATCGGTTTAACGAGTGATTCGGATCGAGCGAAATTCCTTGCCGTCACATTAGGTGATACCTAATCCCGTCACATATCTGTTATACTAGTATTGGTGCAGAGAAAAGTATTTCTAATGCATAATTCACTCTATTCATTCTGCTTATCCTGTTCAGTCTGTTTATACCTGTTATATGACACTGTTATC
This sequence comes from Allium sativum, assembly GCA_030737875.1. Classification (NCBI taxonomy): domain Eukaryota; kingdom Viridiplantae; phylum Streptophyta; class Magnoliopsida; order Asparagales; family Amaryllidaceae; genus Allium; species Allium sativum. Next base: position 652,744,004 of record CM060919.1, on the reverse strand, counting down.
TCTTATCCAGTTTATATACCTGTCATGATGCTTTTACTTCTTTATATGCTAAAAGTCACTGGACTTTCCAGACTTTATGTCTGACCCGTTTTGTTTCCTTTTCTCTCTCTTCCTTTCCCCCTTATATTCTCAGGGTGGGAATGCTTAGGCTTGATTAGGACTCTTTCTTCTGTTTCTGCTTGGATTTGGATCTGCTTCATGTATCGCTTTGACTAATTGTCTACCTTATTATGGCTATTACTAGGGATTATGATTTTTCATTTCTGTCCTCTGATGGTTTTTAGCGCAAGACAGAGGTTTTTATTTGATGTATTTTGTTCTAGTATTTCAGTCTGATGTTGCAACTGGATTTTGAAACCACGACGTTTTCTGTTGAAAAATAAAGTTTTAAATTTTCGCTGCTATTTTATATATCTGTCTTGTGATATTCTGTTTTTGTTTACCTATAACGCTTCACGGAACTTAATGCATTCTGATAAAGAGTGACATTAACTGATGTGGGTTGTCACAGTTATACTCTTCTCCTGCAAAACAAAATAAATTTTCAAATAATCAAATAACTTTTCAAATAATCAAATGACTTTTCAAAATAACTAACTACAACTTTAAACAATAATATCATGTTGCTTTTGTAACATATCCTTATATCAAAAAAATCAATTTTTTTAGATTTCAAATTTTTTTTCTTCAAAAAAATCAGATTATGAGTTTAAACTAGTGTTTTGAATCTTTTCAAGATGTGCCATTTAATATTTTCAACAATCAGATTATGAACTTTTTGTAAAACCTTGCTCTGATACCAATTGCCAGGGAACGCAGAACACAGATCTTAAGGGAAGACTAATATTAGAGGGGGTGAATAGTGTTTTCAAGGAATTTAAGAAAATCTAAAACTTATATGATCTACTAAATGAATCACACACCACAGAGATGATCACAGACACAAAATCAATCACAAACACAGAAATAAACAAAAATAAAATGCAGAAAAAGAAAGAACACAAAAGATTTTATACTGGTTCAGATTACTTCTACGTCTAGTCCCATGCAACACTGGATTGCACTGAGTTTTATTACTATACCAATATCCAAGTACAATCCCCTTGATTTCACGGCTACAATGTTAACACCGATTCCACCACCCATGATTTCATGGATACAAGGTTAACACCGCTCCGAACACCCTTGATTTCACGGCTATAAGGTTAACACCGATTCCAACACTCTTGATTTCACAGCTACAAGGTTAACACCGCTCTCTTTCATTGATTTCAAGGCTACAAGGAACACACCCTTTCCTAAACATTCCTAAATGATTACAACAACCCTATAACTCTTCAATAGCACTTCAATTCAGAGAGTAATGAGCAGAGAATGAGAAGAGAAGAAGTTTTATGTAATTAGAGTAGAAATCGGCAGAGCAGAGGTGTATAATAAAAAAAAGTGAAATAATAATTGAGGTATGAAAAGGGATGAAGATGGAGAGAATGGTTAAAAAATTCGAATTCAACCCCTATTTATTAGATTTGAAAGGTTGCAACACTTCTAGAATGTTACAAATAGTGAAAAGACACTTCCTTTCAAAATTGAAAAAATGACAGTTGTATGCCGACACATACATATATGTATGTCGACACATGTATATTAAAAAAAATTGAATTTTGAATATTTTCAAGTGTCTAACTATATATATAATTCTGGAAATTCTTGAATTAAATCATAGTGATATAAATGAGTATTATAAAGTATAAAATCATATGAAAACATAAATATAAATTATGTAAACATATTTATAAAATTATATGATTTAAAACTATATAAATATAAAACTATACAATTATATAACTATATAAATAAATATAAACTTCAAAACTTATGTTTGAAATCAAAAGTATGATAGAAAAACTATTTAAACCTAGAAATTGAAATTTGAAAATCAGAATTTGAAAATCAGAATTTAAAAAATAGAATTTGAATTTGAACCTGGAGTACTATTCAGGGTCTTAAATTTAAACTAGACTCCATTACTATATTTGTCTTGAACTCTTGAATTCTTGATTTATTGATTACTCACGAGTCTTGAATCTTCTCTGAATTCTGAATCTCTTGAATCTCTAAAACTGTACAGTATTCAGTATTTAAGTCCTATATACAAATCCTGCATATATGTGTATATGTATTCTAGATAGAGATGTTAGTATATATTTTATAATCAATGATAATTGAAATAAGGTTGTTGTCATCAAAACTCCATTTCCAACATATGACAACATAAATGACATATTAACATTCACAAATGGTTTCATTGAGTTTAAATAATTTTAGTAGGGATAATACCTTCCCTATATAAAACCTTAGTATAGTTAAAATTTAATTTAAAAGTCATCACTTTCTTTTTTGCACAATTTCCCACTTCCTCCCACATTTAGACAACATAACCTCCATGACACTCCCACCTTTTGAGTTGTCATCCTCTTCCATTTTCACCCTTTCCCATAGTACTTTAGCATAGGAAATTGGAGAGAGTTTCCATTCCATTTTATTTACAATTTTTTCCATTTTCCCTTAACTTCTCCTTCCTCCTTCCACCTTTAATGGTCGCACCTCTTTACCAGCACCTTCATCCACCACCAGTAGCACCACCCACCTGCGCACCTCTCCTACACTCCAAGCCTCCACCTTGTGGGACCCTTGGCTCCAAAGTCCTTTATTTTCCCTTAAACCACATAAAAATCACTTCTTTTCCCTTAGACCCAAACTCCATCACCATAGCTCCATCCCGAGGTTTGTAGGGCCATTCCCCATAGTTGAAAGGATAGGTTAGATGGCCTATGGGGTTAGACTACTGGAGAGGCTGGCAGGAGTTCACGACGTGTTCCATGTTTCCCATTTAAGGAATTGTCTACACGATACAATAGAGATAATGGAGCTGAGCACACTTGAGGATGTTGAGGTTAAGAAAGAGGCGTCAGTTAGGAAAGTCATACCCATATTCTTAGATCAGAGGTTTAGAAACTAGGCAACAAGGAGATCAGATTAGTGAAAGTGCAGTGAGGAGAAGACCGCGACGATGCAACTTGGGTACCCAAAGACAAGATTCACGCTTCTTACCCATTCATTTTGAGAGAACGTTCTTATCTTTTCCAAACTTATTGAATTTGCATTTTCTTCTATCATTCGAGTACGTTTATCCTATCGTTCGAATTTTAAATCCTTAGGTAGAAACCAATGGATGAAAACATGTGTTTGAGACATGTTATGTTAGATGGTTTCAAGTGGATGCAAGTGTTTGCTAGTTGTTGCCAGTGACACACATTAGGAACTAGATCGGCTCAAGCACTTGCATATTGCATATGGATGTGTGCGCATTTTAATTTTTCAATGGATAAAATTGGTTGAAACATCACATGGATGTTGCACTTCGATGAATGGTTGTGCACACATATAAAACTTATATGTCATATTAGGGTTCTTTTGCATATATATTGGATACATGGCACAGACATATATTGCATTAAGGTGGTCAACTGAGTCAGTCGACTGCCTGATTTTCGCATTAGTGTAGGAGCACATACACACAACACCTTTGCATATGTTCATAAAAGCATTAGAAATTCTTAAAGACAATGGATGACAGTGGTTAGTGGATGAGTAGATGGTTGTAGGTGATTGGTAAAATAATAACATTCTTCTTAACTTTGAAATTTTGGGGATGAAATCCTTTAAGGAGAGGAGAATATAACACCCCATAATTTAATACACCATAATTTTACAGTAAAAACAATAAAATGAATGTTAATTAAATAAATTAAAACCAACTTTACTATTTCGTTCGTCTCGGAATTCTGGTTCAGATAGACCCCTAGTTTGCGTAAATCGGATAACATATGAAGAAGTTACGAGCTTTCAAAGTTTAAACTAAATTTGAAATTCGAATAAATAAACGAACGCAGAAACAAACGGTAACTGGCCGACCCGCCCATAACCGGGTCGACCCTTGGGTCAACCGATGGGTCGATATGGTAGGTAGGGGCTCGACCCACGAACATGCAGGCTGGGTTCGGGATTCTAAATTTAGACTGTTTTTATATATTAGATTCATTCATTGAGGTGTATGGTTGTATTTAAAAACCTAATATCTAACGTTTTGGGATTGTCTTCGTTAATCTATAAATAGGGGTGGCTATCTCTCATTTTTCCTACACATAAATTCTCTTCATTCCTCTCTTCTTCCATGACTATGTTCTAGAATTAATTAAGAAAAATGGGGAGATGTCGCAAGAAGATATAAATTAAAAAGACAATTCAAGATCTGCAATCAATAACAACCCTTTTTGAAAAACTATTTCTGAATACGACCTACATCTCTGTGAGTTCAAGTTATTTTTAGATCTGACATTAAAAAAGTATTATGATAGTAAATAGTTTTGGACCTAAAATAAACAGTACTTATAAGTTATTTCTTATATATGTTCTTTTACAATTAATTTAGTTTTACAGTTAATACATGTTCTTTTACTGCCAATTCAGTTTTGCAGTTAATTTATGTTCATGTATAGATCTATCTTCCTTATCCCCTTTTCTATCTTTTATTCATTTACAGTCTTTTATATGCATTTTTATAACATTTTAGTTTGATTTTGTTCTTCTCCTTCTTTTAATTACGCTGATCCTAGGCCATCGAGAGCTTAGGCCATTACCATTTAAAATTGCGTATAATTGGAATAATTGAAATGACAGTAAAAAAGAGAAATTGGGGAATATTGTAACATGAGGACCATTGACTATAAATTTGGGGATTATAGTAAAAAGGAAAAATATGCAAACAAGTTACACAGACTAGACTTAATTTAATATTAAGCAAAGAATAGGTTATAAAAAAATGCAAGTACAAGATGAAAATTAAGTAAACAAGTTACTGTAATCTGTATACATCTTGACAAGTGCTTGTTTTGGGGAAGGGGCTGTACACAGAATAACATTTACAGAGAAATGTCATTTATAACTATGCTTATTGATGAACTTAAACCTGCTAAGTTAAACTTGATAATTAATAACCTAAGAGGTCCCTTGTCTTGTTGTTATATCGAGTTTTGGGGACTCTTAAATCTTAGTTACTTGGGGGCACAAGTTCAGGGGGTTTGGCTTGTTTCAATTTGTATGGACCCACATCAGTCAGTATCCCTGTTGGTATTGGAATAGGGGCCTCACACTGGGTAGGGGCTAGAGAATGCTTTACTGATCTGGATAGTAAGAGGTTCAAAATGAGGAAGGCGGGTACAGGGGCACATTCCGGAGGAGTCGTGAGCATGCATAGGTCCATATAGGGAAGATAAGATGCTGTAACGCTAGTAAATAGGTCTGTGTCCTATAAGTTACTGGGTTAGGGACTGATACACCCTACCGTCAGGGAAGACACAGGGTATTTATGTAATAGGGAGCCAATCACATGGGTAGTAATTAGGGTAAAACCTAATCTTGATATACTCGTATTGGTGTAGAAAACTTGTTCTTGGGATATAAATGAGAAGCATACTTGATCTATATTTCACCTTGTTATTTCATCTACTTCGTACTTGCATATTTTATATACTTTCTCATCCAGTATTATTTATCTGCCTTGATACCGCTTATCTTGTGCTTACACTAAAATTCACTAGAACTCGCCAGACTTTATGTCTGACCTATTTTGTTTTCCCTCCTCTCTCATCCTTTCCCCTTCTCAAGTTCTTAGGGTCGCGATCAGCAGCGACCGTGATATTCAGCTTGGATTCTTGGATTTCTGATTCTATGTATTGCTTTGACTTTTGCTCTACTTTGTTATGGCTATGGAAGAGGGATATGCTTTTACAGTTTAGCACTTTGATGATTTGTTTCATAAGACAGTTGGTTTTATCTGTTGTATTTGGTATTTGGGAAACGTGATAAAATGATGTTGTAAATGGGATTTGGAAGTAATGCTTTCTATTTAATAATAAAAGTTAAAATTTTCCGTTGCAATTATTATTCTATCTAGTGAAAATTTGGTTGCGCTTCATAGATCCTAATGCATCCTCATATGGGTGAGATTAGGGTATGTGGGGTATCACACTTGGTATTAGAGCTAAAGGTTATAAGATCAGAGAAAAAGTTTTAAAATGTTTTCAAAAGCAAAGTATTTTAAAATAAAACCTATTTTTGAAAAAAATATCTCCTCTAGTCATATACAATATTCCTTTGATTCTCTTTTGAATCCTTGGTTCTTCTCTTTTCAGCATGTCTACGGCCATAATCTTCCTGAGGGAATTCCACTACTGACATGGTTCTATAAATGTCTAGAAGCTATGACACCAGTCGAAGCAAAAGGAGATGCTCCACCCCAGCTATAGCCGCAGTAGCTCTGCCTCCTCCTATAGTCAACTTTTTTAAGCTTTGTTAGGACTTCTATGCGATGGGAGGCAAGCCGTTTCATGGTACTGAGAGTTTTGTCGAGACGTACAATTGGCTTAGAGAAACGGAGAACGTGTTTGGTCTTTTCGAGCTCGACAATAGAAGAAATATTCAGCTGGCCACTTGGCAACTGAAGGAAGAAGCTTCATACCAGTGGGAGGTGACACATGCAGGACAACCGGTAGCTACTTGGGATGATTTCAGACAGAGGTTTGAGATGAAGTTCTTGTCTCAAGGAGAGGAAGGAATGAAGATGGAGAATTTTTGGTTTAAAACAGGGGAACATGTCGGTAAAGGAATATGTTAACAAGTTTAATCAGCTAGCAAGATTCGGTTTTGACTTGGTGAACACTCCCTATAAGAAGGCTCTTAGATTCGCAAGAGGGTTGAATCAACCTCACCAAGGACTGTTGTTGTCACATATCCCGATGGGGGTGACGTTCGAGAGGCTTGTTGACATGACTTTGGTGCACGAGGATAGTAAAGAGGAGAAAAGGAAGTCAAGACTGAGGACGCACAATCCAAGGTTGAGAAAAAGAAATGGTGGCCCAAGAAAGGAGTGTAAAATAAAGGAAGAAAGCCTCATAAGGCTCAGATGAGAATAGAGATTAAGTGCCATGGTTCCAGAGCTTTAGGGTATTTTTCTAAAGATTGTAGGAAGACGAAGAAGACTTGTTTCATTTGTGGTCAACTTAGACATTTCACTAAGCAATGCCCTAACAAGCAAGAACAAGGGGCAAGATCGTCTGGAGGACAAGTGCATGATCTTGAGGCTAGTGGACCAAATCGAAGTAGGAAAGTCACCGTTGAAGTTTTGATTTTCCTTTTTGACTATCCTATTAGGTCTCTCTTTGATTCTGGTGCTTCTCATTCATTTATATCCAAATCTTTGGTAGATAGTCTGCACTTAGATACTAGTATTGTTTCTGATCCTGTTGTAGTCTCAAACCCCATAGAAGGTACGACTCATCTTTCTATGATATTTCGGGGTTTGAGAATTTCTATCTTGGGCGTCAAGTTTGAATGTGACGCATATGTTTTTAGCTTTATGGGTTATGGGTTAATTCTAGGAATGGATTGGCTAGCCATGCATAGTGCCATTCTAGAATAGAAGAGGAGAGTTGTTAGGCTTTTGACATGACAAGGGAGAAATCTCGAGATTTTATGTGACCCACGTGGGTCAATTATGCTTAGTTTCCTAGATTCCCTTGATGCTTTTGTAGACAATCTTCGATCAATACCCATAGTCAGAGATTATCCGGACGTGTTTAATGAGGTTAGGGGATTACCTCCGAGGCATGAGATAGACTTCCAGATTTACTTGATAGAGAATGTGAAGCCAATCGCGTTACTAGGGCACCACATGGCTCCTAGAGAAAGGAGGGAGCTCAGCAAGCAAGTAGGGGATCTACTCGAAAATGATTCATTAGACGGAGCATATCAGAGTAGGGAATTCCAATCGTCTTTGCGACCAAGGCAGACGGCTCACTTCGTCTATGCATGGACTATAGGGTGTTGAATAAACATACCAAGAAGAATAGGAAAGCACTTCCGAGGATTGACGACTTGTTTGATCAGCCAGTAGGTGCATCAGTGTTCTCACAACTGGATCTAGCCGAGGGATTTCATCAGCTAAGAGTAGTAGAGGATAGTATTGATAAAGCTACTTTCAGAACTCCGGACGGTTTATTTGAATGGTTGGTCATGCCTTTTAGGTTGACCAATGCACCCGCATATTTTGTGGACTTGATGAGTAGGGTGTTTAGAGAGTTTCTGAACAAGTTTGTGGTGGTCTTCGTAGATGATATTTTGATCTTCTCAAGAAACGAGGAAGAACATGTCGTACACTTAGGAGAGGTTCTATGCACTCTCAGATCGCATCAGCTCAGGGCAAAATTTCTAAGTGTCACTTTTGGAGAAAGGAAGTAAGGTTCCTAGGGCATGTTGTCTCCAAGGATGGATAGGAGTGGACCCCGCTAAGGTTGTCGCGGTTCAAGATTGGAAGGCTCCTAAGAACGCGACAGAAGTGAGAAGTTTTCTAGGGTTGGCGGATTATTATAGGAAGTTCATTAAGGACTTTGCAAGGATATCAGCCCCGCTCACCCGACTAACGAAGAATAACTTGGCTTTCGCTTGGAGCATTGATTGCATGGATGCCTTTTATAGATTTAAGAGGGCTCTAACATCAGTCCCTGTTCTGACTCTTCCCGATGGTAGCAAGGTGTTTACAGTCCACATAGATGCTTGTGGCACAGGGGTAGGTTTCGTGTTGATGCAAGAAGGTAGAATAGTATTCTATGGTAGTAGACAGTTAAGAGTTCACGAGAAGAACTACCCTACCCATGACCTAGAGTTGGCTGCTATAGTGTTTGCACTGAAGTCTTGGCGATTTGGAGAGAGATTTGAGAAATACACGAATCACAAGTTGCTCAAATATTTGTTCTCACAGAAGGATCTCAATTTAAGGCAGCAATGGTAGATGGAGTTCCTAGCGTCCTACGGCTTTGAGATAGCTTATACCCCTGGGTAATGTAGTGGCGGACGCGTTGAGTAGGCAGAGGATGACCTTGATCTTCCATTCGTAGAGAGGTGGAACCTAGTGTATATATCAGCCTTTGATTTTAGACCATCTTTGGATCTTACACCTAGTTTATTGGCATTGTTGACAATACAGCCTACTCTTATGGAGCGCATTGGACCACACAGAGAGAGGACTAGCATATAGCAGACATCTTAGATAGGCTTAGTGGAGGAGACACCTCTAGTCACCTAAGTAGATATTCTATGGGCGAGAAGGGGTGGCTACAATGAGATGGAAGGCTTTGTGTTCCACGAGTTAGGGATCTATCGAGGACAGTTCTTGAGGAGGCTCATCACTCTCGGATGACTATCCATCCGGGCGGCGACAAGATGTACCGAGATATGAAGAGAATTTCCCATTGGACTGGTATGAAGAAGGACGTGGTAGAGTTTGTGGCCAGATGTTTTACTTACCAGCGAGTGAAGGCTGAACAAAGGAAACCTGGCGAATTACTTCAGCCCTTGGATGTCCCACAATGGAAGTGGGAGAGCATCTCTATGGACTATATAGATGGACTGCCTAGATCGAGGAAGGGCAACACCAGTATTTGGGTGATAATAGATAGATCGACTAAAAGCGCTCATTTTGTTCCTGTCAAGAGTAAGAGGACAACATCTTGGCTAGCATCGGTATACCTTAAAGCAATGGTCTGACTTCATGGGGTACCTTACAATATAGTAAGTGACCGTGACCCCATCTTCACGAGTGAATTTTGGAAGAGCTTGCAAGTGGCACTAGGTACACAGTTATGATTGAGCACAACATATCACCCTCAGACCGATGAACAGATTGAGAGGGTCAATAGGGTACTTGAGGATTTACTAAGACTATGTATCCTAGATTTCGGAGGGACTTGGGAGGAGAACCTCCCATTGGTTGAGTTTGCGTACAACAGTTATTAGTCAAGTATAGGCATGGCACCCTTCGAGGCACTTTATGGACGACCTTGCAGATCACCGACATTTTGGTGGGAGTCTACGGACAGACTTCTACTTGGACCTGAGATGATTCGAGAGACTTCTAAGAAGATTGATCTTATTCACCAATGGATGAAAGCATCTCAAGACAGGAAAAAGTCATATGCCGACAAGAGAAGGACTGATTTGGAATTTAAGGTAGGAGATATGGTCTTCATCAATGTATCGCTCCTTAAAATGTTGATCGCTTTGGCTCAGTAAGGAAGTTGGCACCGAGCTTTGTAGGGCCATTCCCCATAGTTGAGAGGATAGGTCAGATGACTTATAAGGTGATCATCTTGTTTGTTTGTCAGATGACTTATAGGGTGGCCATCCTCTGGCCCAATTCACCGATCACCACAAATCACAGCACCCATCTTCCTGTTCACATTCTAACATGTATAACAAGGGTGTTTGTGGATGATTTAAACTGAAGGAAGATCGTAATTTTGTGAGGATGGAAGCAGTCGCTGGTTATGGACGTGGGGTGTTGGACTATTTGTTGATGCGGTTGTTATTGCGTGTGAAGGTGTAGTGGTATGTCGGGATGTATTGTGGTTCAGTAGTGGCGCAATATTGATGGTTAGAGGTTGATGTAGGAAGTGCAGTTTCAAGTTGATGATCAGCTTGTTTGTTTGATGGCACTGTTTGGTATTGGTTGTGTAGACTGTGTGTTGGAGATGGATTGTTGAGTTGCTGGGTTATGAAGGACGTGTGGTTGAAAAGAGGTAGAGGTGGATGATGTTTGTATGGTTGGAAAAGTCGAGAATTGTTGATGAACATTGCGGTTTTTTGGTGAGTATGGTAGCTTGAGAATGGTGTACTGAGGCAGAAGCTGTAAGGATTTTGTAGGAATTGGCGTGAAGAATAAGATGGCAAGGGAGAAAAATTAGAAAATGGGAATTTGTTTTTGTTTTTTTTTATTGTAAAGAAAGAAAGAATTTGTACAAAGAAGGGAAAGAAATATATGGGAAAAAGGGAAATAAAAAGAAAAATAAATTGCACAAAAATTGACAAGAATTTTTATTTGTTTTTTTATTGTAAAAGAAGAAATATGAGAAATTGGAAAGAGATTTGAAAGAAAAAGGAAAGAGATCAAGAAAACTATTGGAAAGAAATTGAAAATTTGGGCAAGTATTTTTTCTCTTATTTAGAAGATTACGGTATCAATATTACAATACCAATCAACCAAGCAAGAATTTTCTGCTATATATGAAAGAAAACAAAAGGAATAAAATAAAAATATTTGTGTTTGGTTTTTTTAAATGGAAAATTAAGAAAATAAAAATATAACCCGAAGGATTTACTAATGAAAAGTATTTTGATCCCCGGCAACGGCGCCAAAATTTGTTTGCGAACAAATTAAACAATTGTAAGCAACTATTCAATTCGTATGGCTTTCCTAAACAACAAGGGTTGTTGTAAAAGGTATCGAACTCAGGGACCAAAATTATTTTAATAATAAATCCAATCAGATTATTCTAAAAGTTTTATTGTTTAAAAGCAGCAAAAAATAAATAAAAAGAGAGTTTTTTTTATAATAAATGAAAGCAATTAGGGACAAGTGCCATAAACTAGATCAATAATCTTCAATTGCCAAACAGAATAATATAGATCTAATTCATATTTCTGTCACAAATACGAATCAAATGTAATTAGGTTTTTAGAAACAAAAATGTGAATAACGACAAGCATAGCCTATGCAGGAGGTAAGCTCTTAAACAGCCATAGGCTCTCAGGATAGATTCACTACTTTATTTCTAAAACCCTAAAAAATAGATCTATATCTGATAAGCGTTAGATCAAACACGAATATACCCTGTGAAGCAGCACAACTCTTAAACAACACAGAGTATGAAGGTTTAGATCTAACTCTTGGTTCAGATCTAGATCTATATACATAAAGTCCTTAACTTTTAGCTATGTAATTCATATTGAATCCAATCTATAAGCGTCATAACCCCCTAATTAAAGAAGATTAGCTAGTCATAACTAAATGACGAAAATGGAAAAATAAAAGAAACAACCTCAACATAAATAAAATAAAAATAACAACTAAGAAGAGAAGAAGAAGAATAGTTTTATTCCAAGAGAAGAGTTACAGAATAAAACCCAATACTGAATGAATCCAAATAAAAGAAATACAAGTGTATTTATAGTTGCTATGGCCAAGACTAAGTGGCCAATTACACGATGTGGGACAAAAGCCCTTTTCCCAATTTACAAATAAACCAAATAGCTAAATGTGAAAGCGTGTGAATGGACATGCAAATTTTATAGCTTGCGGGCGTCAAATGACATCAACTTCAATTGTTTTGAGCACGAATAAGTGCTCCATAACATCTGAGGCAAGCGTTCTTTATGAAAAGGCATTGAATCTTTAAAATATGCGGCAGAAGGTGGTTGAACAACAGCATTTCTTCTGGTCTTCAAGCTTTAATCCAGCTCTAAAAATCAACACTCTTCTTGCACCAATTCTTTAAGCTTTTCAACAATTAAGTGCATCTATTCCATTCATCTTAAATAACCTGAAAACACAACCATAAATACACAGTATCAATTATTTTAAAGAGAAAACAAGATAAATAAGCGGATAAAATATACACATTTATGTTTATATCGAATACCCCCACACTTATCTTTTTATTCATCCTCGAATAAACTAAACTAAGATATGTCACACATTATAAGAAACACGATTGCATTTAGCGTATGCAACAAGCTATTAAACCCCTAGGTGTCCCTAGTAGGACGAACGTTGTCTCGTGAGGATTTTCAGCGGATACTACCCACAAAATCCAAAGCGTCTTATGTACGCGGATTAATCAAAATATATATTTAAGGTCTTACACATTCCAAGTACTTTACTTAACTTCAATAATAACGATTTAGCCCTAGTTTGTCCATTCCCTTACTGGTGAAAAAATGAAGAAAAAAATTCAAGTTGAATCGTAATTCCTTGATAACACTATAATTGCCTTGAAGGTTAAGAGCGTGGTGTCAACCAAAGTTCTACACATCGACAATGTGCACCCTATCATTTATTTATTCTAATTTTTTTTTGAATAATTTTACACCAGCGTAACTATAATGTATTGGATGTGAGTTATGCATAGATGAAGGAGAATTTTGTAAGTTCTGAAAATATTATGGATAAGAGGGAAAGTGTGCTAGTTGAACTTCAAGCTACAAAAGATAAAGTAATACTAAGGCACATACGGACGTTTTTTTCCTTTCATCTCCGCTACTACAATCCTCGCTTCTAAGTACTGTATGATGGATGTGGATGGAATGAAAATGAATGCTTTATAGTCAAGAATGATGAATGACTATTTTATTATCAGAGATTTTCTCTTTATTGCAATTTTTTCTCTCTTTTTTTTTGATGAATGGTGGGTGGAGATGTAATTGGATGATACCTTACATTATTTCAATTGATTCCTCCTCTACTAAGTGAATCATAAAAAACACTTCATGAAACGAAAATTTTGTGCCCTAGTTACTCTACTTCTATAACCCTAATTCAACACATAAGTCTAGATTGATGTTATATAAAAAGATGAAAGGAAGGATAACAAAATTTCTTAAGATAGATAACCCATATAAAATAAGATCTGGTATATGGTTATCCTACCTTAAAACAAGTACGGAGTGGGTATTGCAATATTGGTAAAAATGATGACGTTTTTAATATTTAAACAAATGGTTGTTAAGTATAGCAATATAAGAAGAACTTGTCGAAACATGGATGTAAATGGACTAAAACTTGAGTTTGAATAATGAGGGGTATCAAAGAAAAACGCTACAGTGAGTCATTTCTCCTTAAGTGGACCAAGTGGAATTTAGAACTTGCAAGTTCAAATATTTGAGTGAAAAAAAATATTATGCATGAAAAGGAACTCAGAAAATCCAGCAAATGTAGGTGCAAAATCATTATTATTGATTTTTCTTTACTGAATTTTCTTTTCTGTTTTCTTTTTATTTTTTTTATTTTTTTTACTTGCACATTCTAACATGTATAACAAGGGTTGACACGCTTACTTCAGAACATGACTGACGTCTGCACAGTCTCAAGCTAGCATCTTAAAAAGACACATTACGACTCAATGAATAATTAATGTTCATTCCTATCACCCAACAATTCAACTTATCAATAAAGAACTAAGGTGTTATTCATGAATTTTAAGTTATTCCTTGTTCAACAAATGACCTAGTTCATAAAATTTGATTGCTAATGTAATGTAAATTTCCCCTCACACTTAAAAATAGTCTGTGTCTCCACAGTCGTCAATCAGACATATCTTAGTGAAAGGTAAAGAAAATAAGAGGGTAAGCGTGGCTTACCGGGTACGCATGTAGAAAATACATAGTTATTGAATAGATGAATTGGTTATCAACCTCATTAAGATTATGAGGCACATCTTAAGTACAGAAAACCAAATCATAAGGAATTTTATATTACGTTTCAGATTTGGAAAAACAAATTTTGTTTTTTCAAAAGTTTGAGTTGCTAATTTTAAAATTTTGAGCTTATAATTGATCCTAAAATCGAATTAAATTGCAGAAGCAACTAAAGAGAGGTCATTGAGCGAGGTTCAGTAAAAGTTTCAAAGACAAAGTTTGATTTGTTCGGATGATGTATAAATTGAGAGACGTGTGCATCATTCTCACCTCCACACTTGTTTTGAGAAATATTGTTCAGTTTTGCTTTGATATTTGAAATTTTGTTCACTAAAGTTTCATTCGTAAACCTAAAGCTAAAACCAAACAAATGCAATTTCAGTAAATTTCGAAATTGTATTTTCTCAAAAACCGTGTTATTCCAAAAAGAGATCATATACTGTAGAAATTTATCATTGAAAAACAAGTGATCACAGTGAGGTTCAGTTGAGACGATCAAGTCGCAAGGAGTTTCAACAATTTTAGAAAAATCGTCATTATGTTTATGATCACATTCAGCAGTTTCATTGTTTTCAAGCTCAAGAATTTCAAAGTTTTCAAATGTTTCATTTTCAGTTTCAAACCCAGCAACATTATCGTCAATCAATTTAAGAAGCTTTTAATCATCAAAGTCGTCCTCACTTAAACAGTTTTTACCAACTTCATCATTTCTTTCTGGTTGACATTCTAAAGTTGCTAAATTTTCAACATTTTTAGAATTTGAGAGAGGAAGATCAAATTGAAGATTGATGTCTTCATTTTCAAGAGAATTTAAATTCAAATCAATTATAGAGCTTTCAACAACTTCATTTAGATTTTCATCAATTTGGAAAGTAGTTAGTTGAAAATCATCAATTGTGGGCAAAGGTGGATTATTGTTCAAATCACCACACATTGAAACTTGATTTTGTTGGTCATGTAGTTTCATGTATGTTTTAAATACCAAATTCGTGTGATTATCAAAAATTTCATTCATTTGCTCAACAAAATCAAACTTATAATTATTAACTTGAGAAGTTTCAATTTGAAATTGTTGAGAATAAGAATCGCTAATTGCACCATCATTGAAATTATTCCCATTGCTAAAATCATTTGAAAATTCATTCACATTTCCATTTTGAATTTGAAATTCATTTTGGAGTTCGAACTTTAATTGGCAATGGTTATAATCAAAATCAATTAAATTTGGAAGTGAATTCAAATTTTGATTATTTTGAAAACTTTGACTTGAATTGTTGCACATTAATTCAATTACTCGTTGACTTGATTCATTGAATCTTTGACTTTCTTCAAGTAGAGATTGAGTACTTATTTCAAGACTTGAGGGTTGATCAACATTTTGAAAATTTGGTGATGAAAAATCAGGATTATTTTGAAAAGTTGGTGGTGCAAAATCCAAATTGTTTGTAGAATAATTGTTATTAAAATATCCATATGAAATTGGTGTAAAATTATATGGATTATATTGATTCTCACAACTATCGTAAAATCTGTAAGAATAAGGAAATTGAGACATTTTCAAGAAAGTGGTTTTTAATTTTTTTTTTTTTTTGATTCAGAAAAAGAAATATTCATAAGAGAATTTTTTTTTTAGATTATGGATTTTTGATTTTTTGGGGATGTTTGAAGGATTTTTTTTATGTATTCACGAACTTAATGCAACTATATGAATGCAAACTTAATATTAACAAATTTTCTAAATTATATAATGAAGGTTAGATTTATTTCAACAAAAAATTTATCAGTCAGTTAACGTACAGGAGTTATCGGTGCACCAGGAATCACCTTAGCAATTCAACCGAAGGTTTAAGTACCTTAAGAGGAACAACCGATATAATTTTTACGAATCACCGTAATATTTATAAACAGTTATTACTCTGTCGTAGTCTAGACATCGAGAAATAATTCATTAGAAATAAACCAATTTGTCAAAATATAATGAAGTCCTTAGAAAATAAAAACAAAACTAAGATGAATGCAATTTTATGGAATATTTTGATCAATCACTGAATAGTCACAGAATAATGAATTGTAGAAATAATTTTTTTTACACGCAAGCCGCGGCACCTGCACGAAATCTTTACAAGCAATTTTTATATATTTTTCAAGCAGCAGCAGACCCTGTAGAGTTTAGAAAATTCTCACTTAGATCGGCAGTCCATCCAGTGCAACTGAGTAGCGCTAGCGCGTTCACACCACACTTGGTGTACAACGGCGCCAAAATTTGTTTGCTAACAAATTAAATAATTGTAAACAACTATACAATTCTTTCAGCTTTCCGAAACAACAAGGGTTGTTGTAAAGGGTGTTGAACTCTAGGACCAAAATTATTTTAATAATAAATCCAATCATATTATTCCAAAAGTCTGATTGTTTAAAAGCAACAAAAAATAAATAAAAAGAGAGTTTTTTATAATAAATGAAAGCAATTTGGGAGTAATGACATAAACTAGATCAATAATCATCAATAGCCAAACATAATAATATAGATCTAATTCATATTTCTGTCATAAATACGAATCAACAGTAATTAGGTTTTAGAAACAAAAATGTGAATAACGACAAGCATAGCTTAAGAAAGAGCTAAGCTCTTAAACAACCATAGGCTATCAGGACTGATTCACTACTTTATTTCTAAAACCCTAAAAATTAGATCTAAATCGGATAAGCGTTAGATCAAACATGAATATACCCTGTGAAGGAGCATAACTCTTGAATGACACAAAGGATGAAGGTTCAGATCTAACTCTTGGTTCAGATCTTGATTTATATACATAAATTCCTCATCTTTTGGCTATGTGATTCATATTGAATGCAATCTATAAGCATCATCACCCCCTAATTAAAGGAGATTAGCTCGACATAACTAAATGACGAGAAGGGAAAAATAAAAAAAACATCAACATAAATAAAATAAAATAACAACTAAGAAGAGAAGGAGAAGAATAGTTTTATTCCAAGAGAAGAGTTACAGAATAAAACCAAATACTGAATGAATCCAAATAAAAGAAATACAAGTGTATTTATAGTTCCTATGGCAAAGACTAAGTGGCCAATTACACGATGTGGGACAAAAGACCTTTTCCTAATTAACAAATAAACCAAATAGCTAAATGTGAACGCATGTGAATGGACATGCAAATGTCATAGCTTGCGGGCGTCAAATGACATCAACTTCAATTGTTTTTAGCACGAATAAGAGCTCCATAATGTCTGAGGCAAGCAATCTTTATGAAAAGCATTGAATCTTTAAAATATGCGGTAGAAGGTGGTTGAACAACAGCATTTCTTCTTGTCTTCAAGCTTTAATCCAGCTCTAAAAATCAACACTCTTCTTGCACCAATTCTTCAAGCTTTTCAACAATTAAGTGCATTAATCCCCTTCATCTTAATTAACCTGAAAACACAACTATAAACACACAGTATCAATTATTTTAAAGGGAAAACAAGATAAATAAGCGGATAAAATATACACATTTACGTGTATATCAATAGGCCAGATGACTTATAGGGTTAGACTACCGGAGAGGCTGGCAGGAGTTCCCGACGTGTTCCACGTTTCCATTTGAGTAAATGTCTACATGTTATAGCAGAGATAATGGAGCCATGCACACTTGAGGATGTTGAGGGTGAGAAAGAGGCATCAGTTAGGAAAGTTCCTACACATATTCTTGGATCAGAGGTTAAGAAACTAAGCAACAAGGAGATCAGATTAGTAAAAGTGCAGCGGGGAGAAGATCGCGACGATGCGACTTGGGAACCCAAAGACAAGATTCACACTTCTTACACTTTTCTTTTTGAGAGTACGTTCTTAATTTCTTTTCCAAACTTTTTGAGTTCCCATTTGCTTCTATCATTCGAGTACGTTTATCCTATCGTTTGAATCGTCGGTCATTAGGTAGAAACCAATGGATGAAAATATGTGTTTGAGA
Source organism: Allium sativum (assembly GCA_030737875.1). Lineage (NCBI taxonomy): Eukaryota > Viridiplantae > Streptophyta > Magnoliopsida > Asparagales > Amaryllidaceae > Allium > Allium sativum. The sequence goes on along the minus strand of CM060919.1, from coordinate 652,725,666 downwards.
CATGTTTTGTTTGATGGTTGCAAGTGGATGCAAATTTTTACTAGTGGTTGCCAATGGACGCATATACACACACATTGGGCACTAGATCGGCTCAAGCATATACATATTGCATATGGATGTAAGTGCATTTTAAAATTTCAATGTTTGAAAATGGTTGAATCATCATAGGGATGCTGCATTTCGGTGAATGGTTTTGCACACATATAGAACTAATATGTTATATTAGGTTTCTTTTGCATACATATTGGATACATGGAACAGATAAATATTGCATTAAGGAGGTTGTAAAAATGTTTATTTTTATGCTTATATCTTATTTTTATTGTATATAAATAAATGATACTTTAGGTATTTTTGTGTGTTTTTACAGATTGTCAATAAAAGTCTCCTATGTCTCAATCAGAGACTAATTGCATACAATTATACTACTTCTTGGAATCAACAAGTTTTAAATCGCAAAGGAAGCTGTAGCACACTGGTAAAGGCTTAGAAAGTTTGATAGAGTTTTCTGAGTTCGATCCCTGTCAATAACTATTTTTATGAAGAAAGACACATGAATGCTTCACACCCTGCCTCCCGTGTTTTGAAGAATATATGGACTAGTGATATAATATATACATATAGTCATATGTATGCATCTATATATTTAATATATACACTTAATAAAGATTTTAGGAATTTGGCATATTCCTCTCAAAGAATTCAAATCAAATCAATTATATTTAACTGTAATGCAAAAGAAAAGGAAAGTTTTGATTACAAATCTTCAATCAAGCATATGCCGATCTTCCCACTGACAGTGCCATACGTCCAAAGGAAAGAATTGATTACAAATCTTCAATCAAGCACCATGAAAGGAATATTCCTTTAACTTTGGAAAGAAAATATTTTCATATATTTTTCTTCGGCCTTATATTCACATAGATAGGAGACTACATCACTTATAAATACCCATTGTATTCATTGTAAACTTCTGTTCCTTTTTCTATATTCTCTTCTTGTAACACCCCATATTTCAACTACACTAAAGAGGATAAATTAAAGAATAATTAATTTAACATTATGAATTAAGGGAAACGGACTACGTCATTGCGTCCATCTCGAAAATCTGGTCAAGATAGACACCTGGTTTGCGTAAAACGGATAACGTATGAAGAAGTTATGAATGGTAGAAGTTTGACGATAAAAACAGGGATAACTTGTGCACTTGACAAGTGCGCCAAGGCATTTTTACACTGGCACACCTGCCAAGTGCGCCCATAGTAGTTTTTGGTCTTCTGGACTCAAGTGGGTGTCGACCCATAGCCCGATTCCCCCTAGGGCTGAGGTGGCATTCGAATTCTGGAGGTTGACAACTATAATTATACCCTCATATCTCTTGTTTTCTCATACTAAAAACAATGGACGCCAAATGCTGTTAGTGCCTGAACTGAGTCTAATATTTTCTTCTTCTACAAATCAAGTTTAGAGATTCAAGTGTTTCAAGAATAGATCTGAGATTCAACACCAACAAATTCTTTCCTATCTTCAAAAATCCAAACACTGTGAGTTAGTTACTTTTAGATTTAAATGATTAAAAGTAAATGTGATATGACTGTGATTTGGATATATTCCTATGATTGAATCTTATTGGATCTATCATAATTTGTGAATCTATAATATTCAATGAATTGGATCTAAATCTTTATCATATTAGATCTATGGGGACTTTTGAATCTATGACATAACTATGATGTGGATCTTAAACTTTATCATGCTAGATCTACCTTATAGATCTAATTCACTCGTGGTTAATTTACCATGTCACATTTATGGATCTTAAATATTATCATGCTAGATCTACCTTTATAGATCTAATTCGCTTATGGTTAATTTATCATGTCACAATTGTGGATCTTAAATATTATCATTATAGATCTATCTTTTATAGACCTAATTCGCTTGTGGTTAATTTAACATGTCACAATTGTGGATCTAAAATATTATCATGCTAGATCTACCATTATAGATCTAATTTGCTTGTGGTTAATTTATCATGTCACAATTGTGGATCTTAAATATTATCATGCTAGATCTACCTTTACAGGTCTAGTTCGCTTGTGGTTAATTTATCATGCCACATCTACTTATGGATCTAATTCTTGTTAGATCGTTTGGTACTTATCATGTTGTGGTAATTTAGATCTGTCACTAATTGGACATATGAATCCTTATTTATTCATGCCTATCATGACATCCTTTGTAAGTTAGATCTAGTTTTATTAGCACATGCCCACTAGATTTATTTTTATATGTACACCTAATCACTATGCCAATTACATGTTTATGTCACTTTTGTTAAAATAATCACTATTGTCATCTTTCCCTTTTATTGTTTATGGCTAGGCTACTTTCTAGCCTAGACATGATGCCTAATATATGTGAATGCGTTAGTTAGGGAATGGGGGAAAACATTAGAATTGGCATAACTTGAATGACGAGTATGAATTTGGACATATAATCCATTATGAATATAATTGGGAAAATGGGCATGAACTCCTATAAAGACATAGGTATAATTGATTGGTTAATAATTAAAATGCCTAGGATTACAGTAATTAGAAAACTGTAACTTCACTTATGACATGAGGTTAGATTGCATTTGTGTTGGAAGTCTGCCCGGACCCGACCGGCATATCTAGCAACCGAAAATGTTGAACCTAATGTGAGAGGTCTAAGTGCACAAATACTAGATGGGCTAAGACACGAGGTTGGGCCTAATTTATGGAAGATGTCTGCCTGGACCCGACCGGCCTATCCTGCATCCACAAGCTGTAGGCCTAATATGGGAGGTCTAGCCCATTATAACCATAAATGGACATGGTAACGTATTGGAATACATAACCTAGCCGAAACCATAGGGATTGTATGAACTTGTTAACTTGAATAGGGGTTAAGTAAACTTGGTTGAAACAGTGGGTGGGTTAAGTAAATCTTGTGGCGGTGGGTAATATTTATATATATATAGGCCCACAAACTTAACCTATTTTATATTTTGGGGTTATGCAACTTTATTAAGTAAACTTTCTTGGATCAGTGAGGGTTAAGTAAATCTTGTGGAGGTGGGGTAATATTTACATATATAGGCCTGACAACTTAACCTGTTTTACATGTTGGACTGCAAGCCTAGGGGGATCTTGTATCATCTTGTGTGTGGGACCCGTTTCAGCCAGTAACCCATCTAGGTATCAAACGAGTACTCCAAACTAGGTCGGAGTACGAGCACGCTTACTGGGCGGATTGTAAGAGATCCAAAATGAAGTGGCGGTGTCAACAGTACAGGAAACCAATGGGGTCATGTGCGTGCATGGGTCCGGCTTGCTATCAGAGTTAAGACGCTGTGACATCAGTAGATATGGTTGTGCACGTCTTGAAAATGAAGGGTTGCCAATTTAGGAAGTGATACATCCTACTATGGGGCCAACATAGGGTATCCACGGAGTAGGGAGCCGATCGATTAGGGTAGTAGTTCGGGTACATCTAGACTCTGGTAAGTTTAGGAGTCCGTTATTGGGGCTGTCTGTGGATAGTATGGGGTTAAAACCTCTCACTAGAAGTATGCCTAAGTCTACCATTTCATACATGTTGGGGATCATCTCATTCTGGATATACTAGTAGTAGTGTAGAGAAATCATTAGAGAGGCGCAATACACTCTATCATGTTTACCTTGTCATACTTACCTATTAGGATAATATCTCTCTTATCCACTTTATATGCCTGTCATGCTACTTTTATTTATTTACTTGCTAAAAGTAATTGGACTCGCTAGACTTTATGTCTGACCCCTTTTGTTTCCTCTTCTTTCTTCCGTTTCCCCCCAGGTTCTCAGGGAGGGAATTCTCAGGCTTAGTCAGGACTCGGTTATCATCTTGCTTGAAGCAGCTTCTGAAGCATTGCTCAAGTTCTTGTCTCTACTATGGCTTTGTATCTTTTTGGGGAATTATGCTTTTTAACTATTTATGTACTATGATGGTACAAGACAGAAGTTATATTATTGTAAAGGGTTTTATGTAGTTTCAGACTTATGGAATTTTGGACCACGATGTTATGATTTATGTTTGAAATAAAAATTTAAATTCCATTCTTGCTTTTATATCTGTCTTGTAATATTTCTTTTTCTATTTACCTATAACGCTTCACGAAACTTAATGCATTCCCTTAGTGAGTGACATTAACGGACGTGGGGTGTCACACTTGGTATCAGAGCTGAAGGTTACCAGATTGGATAAAAAAATTTGAAAATTATTTTCAAAAAGGTTTTAAAAGAAAGCATTTTTCAAAAAAAAGAAGTTTGTTTTGAAAAACATATTCCCCAAAGCCATATGTAATATCCTTTGATCCTTTGTCTAAATTTCTTTCCTTTTCTTTTTAGAATGCCTGGGGAACCTAATGTCCTAGAGGGCGTTACGATACCAGGCTGGTTCCGTAGGTATCTAGAGGCCACGGTGCATGCCGGAGGTCAAGCTGATGTTCCTCCCCCAACTGCACATGTTGTTCCTCCTTCTCCTCCAAGGGCAGATAATTTCGCTAAGGTCTGCAAAGACTTCTATTCCATAGGCAGAAATCCATTCATGGAACCAAGACATTCGTAGAGGCAAGATATTGGCTTAAGGAGACCGAGGACTTATTTGTAATCTTTGAAGTGGAAGATCGAAGGAAGATTTAGTTGGATGCCTGGCTACTGAAGGATTCGTTCTGGTGGGAAGTAACCCAAGCAGGGTGTCCGGTGGAAACTTGGGATGACTTTAGACAGAGGGTTGAAATGAAGTTTCTTTCTCAAGATGAGAAAAGCATGCAAATGGAGAGGTTCTTGGTGCTCAAACAAGGAGAAATGACTGTTAAAGAATATGTGAACAAACTCAACCAGCTAGCTAGATTCGGTTTGGAACTAGTAGACACTTCGCATAAGAAGGCCTTGCGGTTTGTTAAAGGACTAAATGAACCCCTTCGTGGGTTAGCTATATATCATATTCCAATGGGAGCTACTTTTGAAAGACTCGTTGATAAGGCATTAATGCATGAAGAAGATAAAGCTGAAAAGAAAGAAGCTAAGTTTGAGGAAACACAAAAGAAGGGAGGAAAGAACGACAAAGCTCGAGACAAGAGGAAATGTTTTAATTGTGGACACGTGGGTCATGTAAGCAAAGATTGCAGAAGAAGGAAGAACTCTTGTTTCAATTGTGGAGAGATCGGGCATCTTATTAAGGATTGCCCGAAGAAACTAGGACAAGGTCAAAGGGAAGTAGCTTCTGGAGGGCTAGTGCATGCTCTCACGATCGGTGCTCCAGATCGAGGTAGGAAAGTTTCGGTGGAAGGTTTGATTTCTCTTTCCAATCTCCTATAAGAACTCTTTTTGATTCTAGCACTTTGCATTCACTTATATCTAGTTCTGTTGTTGAATCTCTGCACTTAAATACTAGTATGGTAATGGATCCTATTGTTATCTCAAACCCCATTGGTGGTTCAGCTCATTTATCCATGATTTGTCGAGGTTTGAGAATATCTATATTGGGCGTTGAGTTCGAGTGCGACGTGTATGTGCTCGGGTTCATGGGCTATGGGTTGATTCTAGGGATGGATTGGCTAACCACGTACGGTGCCATTCTCGATTGTGAGGGGAGGGTTGTTAGATTTTTGACTTGCCATAGGAGGACCCTTGAGATTTCTTGTGACCCAAAAGGGTCTTTCATGCTTAGTTTCCTAAAATCTCTTGATGCATCTATCGATGATCTATGGTCCATAGTGGTAGTCCGTGAGTATCCATGTGTTTTTGAGGAGGTTCGGGGTTTATCTCCAAGGCGCGAGATCGACTTTTGTATATATTTGGTAGACAATGCAAAGCCAGTTGCATGACCCGTGCGCCACATGGATCCATGAGAAAGGAGGGAGCTTAGCAAGAAAGTAGGGGGGGTGCTTGAGAAAGGGTTTATTAGGCAAAGCATATCTGAATGGGGTGCTCAGGTGGAATTCGCAACTAAGGCATACAGCTCGCTTCACATATGTGTGGATATTCATGAAGTTTTTCCTCATTTCTTAATTATTGAAGTGTCTACAAGATACAGCAAAGGTAGTTGAGCCGAATATGCGTGAGGAAGTAGAGGTAGAACGGGAGGCGACTATTAGACAAGTTCTTACTCATATACTTGGATCAGAGGTTAAGAAACTGCGCAACAGAGAGGTTAGGTTAATAAAAGTGTAATGGGGAGAAGACAATGAGGATGCGACTTGGGAGACTAAAGACAAAGATCACGCCTCATACCCTTTCCTTTTTGGGACTATTTTCTTAACTACTTTTTCCAAAGCTTTTAGTCGCACTTGCTTCTATCATCTGAGTTATCCTATCGATCGAATCTTCGACCTTTAGGTAGGAGTCCCATGATTGTAAACATGTGTTTGAAACATGTTATGTTTGATGGATGCAAGTGGATGCAAGTGCTTGCTAGTGATTGCTTATAGATGCATATATACACACATTAGGCACTAGATCGGCTCAATCACTCTCATACTGCATATAAATGTGTGTGCATTTTTCTTTCTTTTGTGGATGAAAATGGATATATATCATATGGGTGTTGCACTTAGACGAATGATTGTGCACACATATAGAACTTACATGTTATATTAGGATTGTTGCATACATGTAGGATTCATGGCACTAACATACATTGCATTAAGGAGGTTAACTGAATCAGTGGACCGCCTGATCTTTCGCATTAGTGTTGGGACATATACAGACACCTTTGCATATGTTCATATAAGCATTACAAAATTATAAGGAAAATGGATGCCTGAGACTGGTGGATGAGTAGATGGATGATGGATGGTAGGATACATTCTCCTTAACTTGGAGATTTCGGGACGAAATCCTCTGAGTAGGGGAGAATGTAACACCCTGTATTTCAACTATATTAAAGGGGATAAATTAAAGAATAATTAATTTAATATTAAGAATTAAGGGAAATGGACTACATCATTGTGTCCATCTCGAAATTCTGGTCAAGATAGACACCTGGTTTGCGTAAAACGGATAACGTATGAAGAAGTTATGAACGTAGAAGTTTGACAATTAAACTAGGGATAACTGGCGCACTTGACAAGTACGCCAAGGCATTTTTACACTGGCGCACCTGCCAAGTGTATCCATAGTAGTTTTTGGGCATCCGGACTCAAGTGGGTGTCGTCCCATAGCCCGATTCCCCCTACGGCTGAGGTGGCATTCGAATTCGGGAGGCTGGCAGCTATAAATATACCCTCATATCTCTTGTTTTCTCATACTAAAAACAACGGAGGCCAAATGCTATCAGTGCCTGAGCTGAGTCTAATCCTTTCTTCTTCTACAAATCAAGTTTAAAGATTCAATTGTTTCAAGAATAAATCTGAGATTCAACACCAATGAATTCTTTTCTATCTTCTAAAATCCAAACACTGTGAGTTAGTTACTTTTAGATTTAAATGATTAAAAGTAAACGTGATATGACTATGATTTTGATATATGCCTATGATTGAATCATATTGGATCTATCATAATTTGTGAATCTATTATATTCTATGATTTGGATCGAAATCTATATCATATTAGATTGATGGGGACTATTGAATCTATGACATGACTATGATGTGGATCTTAAACTTTATCATGTTAGATCTACCTTATAGATCAAATTCACTCGTTGTTAATTTATCATGTCACATTTGTGTATCTTAAATATTATCATACTAGATCTACCTTTATAGATCTAATTCGATTGTGGTTAATTTATCATGTCACAATTGTGGATCTTAAATATTATCATGCTAGATCTACCATTATAGATCTAATTCGCTTGTGGTTAATTTATCGTGTCACAATTGTGGATCTTAAATATTATCATGCTAGATCTACCTTTATACATCTAATTCGCTTGTGGTTAATTTATCATGTCACAATTGTGAATCTTAAATATTATCATGCTAGATCTACCTTTACATATCTAATTCGCTTGTGGTTAATTTATCATGTCACATCTACTTATGGATCTAATTATTGTTAGATTGTTTGGTACTTATCATGTTGTGGCTAATTTAGATCTGTCATTAATTGGACATATGAATTCTTATTTATTCATGACTATTATGACATCCTTAGTATGTTAGATCTAGTTTTATTATCACATGCTCACTAGATCTATTTTTATACGTCCACCTTATCACTATGCCAATTACATGTTTATGTCACTTTTGTTAAAATAATCACTATTGTCATCTTTCCCTTTTATTGTTTATGGCTAGTGTAACGACCCTTATTTTTGACCGTTTAAAATCGACAATAATGCACACCTGTCGATCCAAACAAATCGCAAATGCAGGTAGTTATTTAGGAAAAGAAGAAAAAGAAAGAAAGAAGAGAAAGACAATAACTGAATCTCACAGCGGAAGGACAACATATAATAAACAAATAGCAGTTAAAAGCAGTTGAAATGTATACTGTGATTATAACATTCAATGATTATCAGAGTTACATATACATACGAATGTACATAATAAGCAGCGGAAATAAATGCATCGGAAATACATATATATGATAGATATATACCAAATCTTCGTCTTCGATCTCCAAGGCACAAACATCTCTGGTAACTGCAAACGTCTGCTGACCCGAGCGTATTGCATAAAAAGAAAACACAACAAACACTCGGATCAGCACTAAATCATCTCATATTAGTCAAATCAAAATACGAAATAACATCAGTATCATGGGTGCAGTAACTCAAGAGATGTTACGGGATTTTCCATCTCTCGAGGATCCGTTAAACTAATACATACATAGTATAATACGCTATTATGATAGTGTCTATCCAGTAAAGTATAAATACTGAAAATAGCGTAAGCGGGATTACCATATTACCCTTACGCCGTTTATAGGCATCAACAGTCTATACAGTACCGTAAATTCACCGTACTGGTGTTATCAGAGGGCACTCCATAGAAGGAAATGCTAAACCAAAATCGTATGGGGCTCGATATGGATATATATGACAAGGCACTCGAGGCAATGCCCAGGGTAGGATTCTACCAATTACACTCCCGGACCGGTGGTAACGCATAGCAGCCACTACCGCCCACCTCGGAACACACTCCCAAAGTCAAAATGGGCCCAAATCATCATTGTCATCATAGTCATAGAAATAGTATCGAAGGAGTGAGTCCGATCAAAGGTGCTACCTCAGTTAGTCACGGTATAGCTCCTGTTTTAGTCATTTCAATTCTGACCCGAAGGTCAGGGCTATTTCGTCATCGATCATCTTCTTCGATTCAATAATCGCCTCCAAGTCATCATACTCATTCTGGATACGTCATAACGTTCACAGTTGTCAAAGTGGTATCGACACTGACAGAGAGTATGCCTTATGTCGACTCCGGCCTCTTCAACAACCAACGCTTACATCTTTTCACATCGGTTGGTTCTTTTACATTTGATAAAGTTTCACTTTCATATCAAAATATCATCTTCTGTTTCGAACCCAGTTTATATTCAAATGAATAAATTTTCATATCGACATATCATGATCATACCCAACCGATTATATTCTAAAACTAGAATATATTCATATCATTATATTATAATCATATAATATTTCAAAACGACTTATATTCAAATAGAATATATTTTATCTCAAAGATTTCAAATTATCACGAATCGATTTAAAATTCGAAATCCATTCCTATTCAATAGAGTATAATCTCCATAACAATCATTCATATCATTTATGGAATCCATTTTTATTCGAATAAATACCAATTACATTTCCATATAAAATTGGTTCAAGTCAATTTATATTGAATACTCTATCTCGACTCCATCTCGAACTAGGGTTTAAATCCAGCATTTTCCATTCAGAAGAAATTACACTTTAAAAAATATATATATATATATATATATATAATTATGAAAAGTAGAAGCTTCTAAGCCTTTATATAAAATAGTATATGTATAGAATATAATCGTTAAAATAGGATAAATAAGTTTAAAACCACTATATATATAAATTTAAATTTTTTCTAAATAGTTTAGGTAAATAATATAAGGAAATTTTGTTATAACAAAAATAGTTACACATAGAAGTTTAACAAGTAAATTTTGAAGAAAGGATAGTTATTGAAATCCAACAGTGTAAATATATATATGAAAATTCTTTAACTAAAAATCGATTCTTTCTTCCGAACTTCAATACTTGAATCTAACTCCGGTCTTAATGGAGTTGCCTAGCCCAAAGGACTTGTTTCAACAATCCCAGTTCAACCCATATTTCAAATTCAAGGAATTTAAAACCATACTTATATTAAGACTAAAACAACTCTAAGTATCCACGATTTTTTTCCTTTCCATTCCGATATTAAATTCAATAAGAATTTATTAAATTTGAGGCTACCAAATCCTTGAAATGTTAAATCATATTAATTTCTGAATCTTTAAAACTTCAAGTTCACTTTGGGTAATTTCCTTAATCACTTCAAATAACATTCAAGAATCAGACCTTTAAAGGAAGAATAAAATTTTATCAAACTCGACACATTCCCTTTAAATAAATTTTCCCTCAATATAGAATTTCAAATATTTGAATCATTTAACCAACCGATGTCTGTATATAATTATCTATCAAATGGCCAAGTGATTTAAATTTAAATTTCTCGATATTCAGGGATGGACCTATCATTTCAATCCAAATCAGGGTCACAGAGATTTTATCATTTCACTCTGTGTTCTTAATTTATTTTATCGATAAATCCCGGGTTTATTCGATGCCCGTAACATCAAGGGTAAATGGGATTTATCGTCACAATCACATGCCATACAATATACTGAAATAAGGAGCATTAAAATGTCACTATAAATTCATTAATAAAATTTCAACCAACATCCATCACAACAATTCCATTCAACTGACCAGCATTACACTGTTTCAGGATTTTTGCAAGGGTTCAAATTTTAAATTAGAATTTAAATTAAATTAAATAACTAATCATTACCTAAATTGCATGTTAACACACTTGCATGTCAAATTTAACAACACATCAACAATCCAACACAACCATGCAACCAAACTTATTTCATAATTTAATTCAATAAATATGGGAATAATTCGGTATTTCGAGAGTGGAAAAATCACTCACCTTTGCACTGAGGTTGATGGAACGTCCAATTTAAAGGCCAAAATTTCACAGTCTCGAAACGCAGCCAGGTTAGTGTCAAAACGTCCGCAACTCCGCCACGATTCCAACGCGACAAACCGCGTCCAAATCCGAGTTATTATGGAGAAGTTATCAGTGTTTTACCATTTTGAAATTTAAATAAATAAAAATTAAAATTAATCCCCTTACCAATGAAATCCCGCCACATCATCAATCTCTCCCGCTCATTTTCTCTCTGACCCGCTACAGTAACACATCGAAGAACCCCAAAATGGCCAGAACTTTGACCGAGCCGTACGCCTCCCTCCGACCACCGGAAAAGCTCAGACCACCACCATTCGAACCTGCTCGTCGAGGCGCTCCATCCAAGACCGGCGAACAAACCTCCGGTGGCCACCAGTTCTCGCGACGGCGAGATGAACGGAAGTCATTTCCGGTCTTAAAACAAAAAAATTTCGTCGATCTATGTCACTCCAGAACCTCCGACCGGCACCTACGAACTCCCCTTGGTCCTCTCTACCAAACCCATAAGTTGATTTCGCCGATTAGTTGCCAAAACGAAAAACCCTAAATCGAAACCTAGGGTTTCGGATTTCCGAACGTTTGACCACAAATTCCGGCAACTCCTTCCACTGCATGTCGAATCTGACCATACCAGTAGCTTCCTGACGTCATGAGCTTCGATTTGACATATTATACTCTATGCTTTGAAGAGATTTGAATTTCAAAGCTTGGATTTTTATTTCTAGGGTTTTGAAAATATTGGTTTCTGCCATTTAAGATAAAAATCGACAGATAGAAAAGTATACGTGAATGAGAAGTGAGATGGTGAGGTGGATATAGAATTCTATTTATATATAAAGAAGGCCCAAACACTAGAAATGCCCAATTATCCATTTACAATGATCTCGTTCACATTTTCTCTCTTACGATCAAACGGTAAGTCGGATTGTACCGCAAATTGAAATCCTATAATAATTCACCGTTCCGGTCCCAATGGCGCCAGTTTCGTCGAATTCCGAGACAGTCGCCAAAACCGCTAAATTTCACTGTTGATTAATTAATAAATATTCAAAATTCATTTAACTGTTTTAAATTCGATCTAAATATTCATTAAATTCAAATTTAAGTCAAATTATAACTTATATAAATTTTATAAACAAATTTCTCCCATTTCAAATCTAAATTTGAATTTAAATTTGAATTACAGTTATTATTACCCAACTTAGAATTCTCCATTTCAAGTTAAATTCGAATTTCCATTTTAACTAAATAACTCAAATTATTTAAATAAATAAAATATGAATTTCCAAATTTCACAAATTCTAAGTATAAACTAAATAAAAATCTATTTATACTCCATTCAAATAATCATCACCATTATAATCAACGAAATTTGATTTGTATCTAGTATCTTCCCATTTTATTCTTTTTAACTTGAAAATTTAAATATACAGAAATTGTGGGATGTTACAGCTAGGCTACTTTCTAGCCGAGACATGATGCCAAATAAATGCGAACGAGTTAGTTAGGGAATGGGGGAAAACATTAGAATTGGCATAACTTGAATGACGAATATGAATTTGGACATATAATCCATTATGAATATAATTGGGTAAATTGGAATGAACACCTATAAAGACATAGATATAATTGATTGGTTAATAATTAAAATGCATAGGATTGCAGTAATTATAAAACTATAACTGCACTTATGAAACGGGGTTAGATTGCATTTGTGGTGGATGTCTTCTCGGACCCGACCGGCATGTCCAGCAACTGCAAATGTTTAACCTAATGTGAGGGGTCTAAGTGCACAAATACGAGACGGGCTAAGACACGAGGTTAGGCCTAACTTGTGGAAGAAGTTTGCCCGGACCCGATCGGCATATCCAACATCCACAACATGTAGGCCTATTGTGGGAGGTCTAGCTCATTATAACCATAAATGGACATGATAACGAATTGGAATACTTAACCTAGTTGAATCTATAGGGATTGTATGAACATGTTAAATTGAATAGGGGTTAAGTAAACTTGGTTGAAACAGTGGGTGGGTTAAGTAAATCTTGTGGCGGTCGGTAATATTTATATATATATAGGCCCACAAACTTAACCTATTTTATACTTCGGGGTTATGCAACTTTGTTAATTAAATTTGCATGGATCAATGAGGACCAAATAAATCTTGTAGCGGTGGGGTAATATTTACATATGTAGGCCCGACAGCTTAACCTGTTTTACATGTTGGACTGTTAAGCATAACCAATTGAAATCCTAGTAGTGGGGATGCAAGCCTAGGGGGAGCTTGTTTCATCTTGTATGTGGGACCCATTTCAGTCAGTAACCCATCTAGGTATCAAACGAGTACTCCGAACTAGGTCGGAGTACGGGCACGCTAACTGGGCTGATTGTAAGAGATCCTGTAACGACTCGGATATTTGAACAGTTTATTTTAAATACTTAATATGATTTTAAATATTAATTGAGAATATAAAAGAAATTTTATATTGAGCTGTCAATTTAAAAATCAAAGATAATTAAATTTAGAATATATATCGAATTATCGTAATTCGAAATAAAATTTAATTCGAAGATTTAAACAGTACCAAACTGATTTAGATGATCAACACAAAATTCAGTTTTGAATTTGAATAACGATATTAAATTATTATAAGGGAATAAAATGGTTTGAAATTTAATTTATGTTGATTTAAATTAATATCGTCTCAAGACGATCAAATTGGACTCCGTGACCTATCCCAGTGTGTCCAGAATGGTGGTTAAACCCTAGAATTGGCAGTAGTTGTGTTCAGAAAGGAGTTCGAACACACGAGGTATTTTAAATTAAATAAAATCGTACCGGTAAGTCCGAAATCAAAATAAAGGAAATAATTACTTCCTTCCACCACTGTTTTTCGACCACGTCACGTTCACCATGTGTCCTCTTTCTTCACCACTAAATAAACCAAAGCCGTGCCACTCCTTTCTACCACAAAACCAAAGCAACCGTGGCCTTCTCCTCTTCAACTAAAGTATTTCCCTTCTCCTATTTATAAATCACCACCTCTTCCTCTAATTCACAACACAAAATCGAGTTCAGCAAATCAAAAAGAAAATGATGTTTCTTTATTGAAATCCAATTCGAAAATTGAGGACCGCAAGTTCCTGAGAAGTGGACATCGAGGCGGAGATGCTATGTCACGATATTAGGTTCAAAGGGAGTGATTGTCGTGTGTGCTCGAAGTCGGAAAGGACATCGCGATTCAAGGCCCAGATTTCTGAAGCTCGAAGCAACAGTTAAAACACTTATGATTGGTACTGATGTTCGAGTTGGGCAGCTCGAGGTTGCGACGACAGTTGGAGAGGGATCGACTGTTCATGCAGTGGAGTAGGCGGAGGCGTTTCAGGGGCGAAGTCGAGTAGTCAAGAGACTAATCGATGTCAGGTAAAGCCTTGGGGGAGCGGATTTGTTCTACTCGTGATGAGTGGGGAGTGGTTAGTTGCGAGGGCTTTGGTAGGGGGTTTGAAGGTGCTGCAGTAATGAGAAAATCATGCGAGAGTTATAGCAAAAGGAAATGGCAATGTACTGGGAAGTGTTCGACCTAAATGTCGGAATGGAATATGATAGTACTGGATTTTGGCAAAGGACGCAAGCTGATGTAGGAGTTCGAGTTTTTTATAGAAGAGGAGAAGAAACAGGGTACACTAGTAAGGGTTGTTTGGGGTTGAATTTGAAATTCGACAGTGAGGGATTGGGAATGTGATCTGTAATTTAAGCCTAAAATGATGGAGCCGAGGGGTCCAACATGGAGCTATGGAGACGAGGAAATCAATGGTAGTGGTTTCGCTGGAGGTTGATGGCAATCGGCGATGTAATGGTGTCGAGGTCGTTTTGTATATGGAAGCGACTGGGTGATGATGAAATGTATTGTGGAGCTGCTGGTTAACTATGATAGTGAGGAAAGCATGGGGAACAAGGTGGAGAACGTTTTGGTACAACTCGTTTTGGATTTAAGGAAGTGAAAAGTTTAGAAATGTAAGTAAGAGGTATGAAGGAATCGAGAAAATCTACGATAAGCTTAAATGGGGTACTCGGCAAACTAAAATCAATGTGAGTAAATCTCACTCACCTGTTATTTAGAATTATTTTTATTCGGTAAAAATAATTGTGTTGCTTGTTTGAATGCTTTCTGGTTGATTTACATATATTAGTTATTAAGGGTTGACTATTATATATATATATACACACACACACACACACATATATATATATATATATATATATATTGGGTTGATGATTGGATTGTTCCCGTAGTCTCATTAGCAGATGCCCGCAGTTTCATAGCAGATGATTTCCCTACATGCCCCACAAATATATATTACTGGATGACCTTCATACCGCGATATCCTGCCTCGAAGAAGGATGGGTATTATTTACGTTGACTAATATATTTGATGTAGGAAAACAGGTTGAAGGGATCCAACTGGATCCCTCAAAAATATATTATCTGTTTG
The DNA here is from genome assembly GCA_030737875.1 of Allium sativum. NCBI lineage: Eukaryota > Viridiplantae > Streptophyta > Magnoliopsida > Asparagales > Amaryllidaceae > Allium > Allium sativum. The sequence continues at coordinate 652,709,939 of CM060919.1, read as the reverse complement.
TTTATTTATTTTCATATATACTGTCATATATGATGTGTTAGAAAAATAAATAATTGGTTGCTTTGCGTGTTTAAATATCACTGGGCCTAAGTATTGATATTTAAAAATATCGCGAAAAGGATATTTAAGATTTAAAAAGGGAATTCTATTTTTATAAATAGAATTTGAAATTTTAAATGAACTATAGAAAATATTAACTTGTTTTAAAAATATATAAGACAAGTATTGAATTTATAAACTCTATTTATAAATTAAAATGTGGAATTTAAATTCAATTTATAAACTTTGTTTATAAATTTATAATGTGGGATTTTAAGTGAAGTTATAAACGTTGTTTATAAATTAAATAATGTAGAGAATTGAAATGAATTTATAAACAGTGTTTATAAATAAAGTGAAAAAATTATCATTTGATAATTCGAATATTTAAATGTGAATTTAAAAATAGAAATGGGAAAATCATTTTAAAGAACTAAACGATGAAGTCTATTCTGATGTTCAGAATAAAAATTTAAAAAAAATAAATCAGTAAGGATTTAGGATTTAAATTCGATTAATTCGAATTTATTTAAAAGAAGTTAAATTGAATAAGAAAGCAAATTGGGTGGTATATATATAAGTTATAAGAAATAGAAATTTCCAAAGTAAGATTTTGGTCTAAATAGATTTCGGAATAAGACTTGTTTAAATAAACAAGGAAATTTATAAAATGGTGTTTATAAATAAAATGAATAAATTATCAAGAGATAATTTGAATATTTGAATTCAAATAAAGAGAATTCAAATATAGAATTTGAATAAGAAAATTCAAATGTAATTTGAATATAGAAATTCAAATGGGATTTAAATATAGAATTTTAATAATAAAATTCAAATGGAATTTGAATATAGAATTCAAATAGAATTTGAATATGGAATTTGAATATAAAATTCAAATAGAATTTGAATATAGAATTTGAATATAGAATTCAAATAGAATTTGAATATGGAATTTGAATATAGAATTCAAACAGAATTTGAATATAGAATTTGAATATAGAATTCAAATAGAATTTGAATATAGAATTGAATTGGAATTTGAATATAGAATTTAAAATATGGAACTTGAATAAAGGAAATTCGAATATAGAATTCAAATAGAATTGAATTGGAATTTGAATATAGTAAATTCAAATAGAATTGAAAATAGAATTTGAATATAGGAAATTCAAATAGAACTGAATTGGATTTTGAATATAGAAGATCGAACTATAAATAAGTTTATTTCCGAGTTTGGGAAAATCAACAATTTTAGAAGATCGGAAATATTATGTTGAATTGGAAAAATGGATTTGATATATATTAAAAATATATCAGAATGGAGTTGAGTTTATATATAAACAAAGTTTAAAAGTTTATATATAAAAATATAATTAAAACGAACTCGCCGTAGCGCTGTAGTTCGTAAATTGGCGATTCGAACTTCAACTGAGTATATAGAAATCAAATTTAGTCGGAATTCTTTGAAACAAGAACCGTCAGGACCAGTTAGATAATAGTTTTCTAATGAAAGAGAAAAATTTGGATTTCGTCGTATAGATTTTGAGTTATGTCAAAATAAATTTTTCAGAAAAACAGTGCCATAATCATTATAAAAACGATAATGTTTTATTTAAATAAATAAAAGGATTTCAAGGAAATAAAATATGAATTGGCATTAGAAAAATCCAGACTGGAGATACAAAATAAATATGAACTCAAGTGAAGTAAGTGAAATGATTTTTGAGACAAAAATCATATTTTTAATTATCAAATAGAATTAACTAAATTAGAGAATAATTAGTTAAAGGAAATTTTAATTGAAATTGGGTTTTTGGATAAGTGAAAGAGATTGAGAATTTATATTCGAAATCGAATATATAACTCGAGTCGAAAACAAAATTAGATTGGTTCATGAGTAGATTAAAATATATTTGAACATGTCAAATATACAAGCGAAATAGGCAAAGAGTTAATTAACGAGTTGAGTTAAAACGAGTGTATTAAGTTGAAATGAATTAGAAATGTATGGATATACATGAGACAGGTATGGAATGAAGTTAATGAAGATATATATATATATATATATATAGAATGCCCGACAAAAAGATATGTATTTAATTCACATATGGATTTTTATGCGCCGTATCGGCAAGCCGCTTGGCTTTTTGATTTTCTTTCTGAATAGAGAGGCCTGTGTGGCGGTTTGGGGATTTTCCCGATGCTCCCGGTACAATGGAGGTTGTGGCGAATTTTTCCGGAAATTTAAGGAGTTAGAATATTTTTAAGAAAATTTGATAGTTAGAAATCAACGTATCGATATATATATAGAACTCGATAAGGAAATGAACTTAAAAATAGATATTATAAACAAAAAGGAAATCTATAAATTAGATTTGTTAAAAATAGGAAGAGAAGCATGTACGTGTTTAGAAATGGAAAATTTGTTTAATATGGTGTTGATTATTCGAGTTAGTGGTCTGGTCTGTTTTGAAGCTAATAATATTTTCAGTCAAGGTCTGAGAGGTAATTATACCCCAACTCGATTGATTTCATTATTAGCTGATAAATAGCAAGATCCAGTCTCGAAGAGAAATGTTTAAAAGAGATTTAGTAGAATGAAGTATTATGGGTTGTTGTAACGATGTTTTACATAACATTCATTTTAACCCAGATAAGTGGAATTTTGGAAATATAATAATAAATATTTCCTAAGTGTAGAAATGAATGGTCGTGAAAGAGATTAGTAATTGGAATATTTTCCAATTATGAATAGAAGATATTTTATAAGTACAGAAAATAAAAGAAGGCGATATATGGAAATGTTTTCCAATGTTAATAACATATATTTTCTAATCATAGAAAATAAGCAAATATGAATATATGTATATATATGTTTGATGATTTGATCGATAATTCCATTTGGAAATAAGATCGTTGTGTGTACACGGACATTTTTCATTTGATAGTTAAATCACCAACTATCAAAGTTTTGACCGTTTTAACGTTGTTAATATGGAGAGACCGGTTGGATTATTATCCAAAGAACCACTCTGTATTGGCATAAGCGTTGCAAACCAATTATGCTGAATATATTGAAGACGGAGTAAAGTGCAAGGGCTGTTGTATAAGTCCTAGGTAGAGATTGCCTAGGAGGATGTACTGAATAGTGCCTTCGGTTTCGTTCAGTCCCAGAACGAACGTAAATGGACGAATGTCTAACAAAGTATTTCCAATGATCAAATGGCTTGGTCTGTATAAATATATATGGTTGCAACGGATTTATTCCCTTAGAATAACATCTAGAATATTTATGTAAACCAATTAGTGATTAACGGATCTGATAATGTGGCATTCAAAATGATTGTGTCATCAATGAATGGAAAGTAATCGTAGCCTCTGGCCTCAACAACCGGGAAATGACAAAAATCGGGCAGGCAGCATGGCTATGTGGTTAGCTCCCGTTAGGGTGTATTATCACCTATCTAGAGAATATTCATTTGCTTCTTTAATCTATATCAGTGCTGTCCCTTATCGGGAAACGGTTGCTGATCCCAACCGTTGGTGATATACATTCGATACACTCAAGCGAAATGAGTGGTCGGTCATGTGTGGCTGAGTTGCAAGATGTTCTTGTTGAACTCGGTGTATTCTCCTGTAGAGGTACACTAGCGAAAGGTGGTTCCATACCTTGTCATTGTTGGAAATCCATTACCCAATACGTGCTTGCGGTTTTGATTGTGTAATATATATGTAGAACATGAGATGAAAGCGTTTCTGCTAGATGATTATTATATTGTGGTTGATAGGCATTATTATAATATCAAAAGGTTTTTGATATAAAGATGTTTTGGATTCTCATAAGGGAAAAACCCATTCCGTGTTATACGGCATGGCCTTATGGGATATCGTTTGGTTCTCAAACTGTTTTAAACTGTTTACTCATACTAGCCCCATGACTGGCCCGGAGTTTATTTTGTTTTGTTCTACCTAAACTCTTGGGTGCCTAAATTTGTAAGGGCAGTCAAGTAGTTTAGGATTTTACAGATCTATCTAAAGGAGCTTGGAGCAGGAGGCTTCAGCGTTAGTTATATAGAGTTTTGTTCTGTTGTATTGTAAGTGTTGTACTCTGATAAGTGTATGTTATGCAGTTGAAATATTATGTTTCAAAAGTTATGATATATTATATTTTGTTCCGCTGCGATGTGAGATTCTGTGTTGTTATTTCTGTTCTTCTTCTACCTTTCTCATCTAAAAAAAATGATTCGTATTTTTTGATATTTGGGTTGGATATATGGTGTATGTAGTCAACTCTGATATTACGGATTTGCGGGACACTACAGTTCCAAAACGAAGGGGCAGTGTCAACAGCGCCGGAAACCAGTGGAGTCATGTGCATGCATGGGTCTGACTTGCTATGGGAATTAAGACGCTGTGACATCAGTAGATATGGTTGTGCACATCTTGAAAATGAAGGGTTGCCACTTTAGGAAGTGATACATCCTACTGTGGGGCCAGCACAGGGTATCTACGGAGTAGGGAGCCGATCGATTAGGGTAGTAGTTAGGGTACATCTAGACTCTGGTGAGTTTAGGAGTCCTTTATTGGGGCTACCTGTGGAGAAGTACGCCTAAGTCTACCATTTCATACATGTGGGAGATCATCTCATTCTAGATATACTAGTAGTAGTGCAGAGAAATCATTAGAGAGGTGTAATACACTCTATCATGTTTATGTTGTCACACTTACGTATTAGGATGATATCTCTCTTATCCACTTTATATGTCTGTCATGCTACTTTTATTTATTTACTTGCTAAAAGTAACTGGACTCGCCAGACTTTATGTCTGATACTTTTTGTTTCCTCTTCTTTCTTCCGTCCCCCCCCAGGTTCTCAGGGAGGGAATTCTCAGGCTTAGTTAGGACTTGGTTATCATCTTGCTTGGAGCAGCTTCTGAAGTATTGCTCAAGTTCTTGTCTCTACTATGGCTTTGTCTCTTTTTGGGGAATTATGCTATTTAAGTATTTATGTACTCTGGTGGTACAAGACAGAAGTTATATTATTGTAATGGGTTTTATGTAGTTTCAGAATTATGGTATTTTGGACCACGATGTTATGATTTATGTTTGAAATAAAAATTTAAATTCCGCTGTTGATTTTATATTTCTCTTGTAATATTTCTGTTTCTGTTTACCTATAACGCTTCACGAAACTTAATGCATTCCCTTAGTGTCGGACATGGGGTGTCACGGTTCTTCTCCTTAATAAAGTTTTTTATTCCAGTTTATTGTTCTTTTCTTTCATAAAAATTCGTGTTTTCTACTCAATTAGTTTTGGTAGAACACAAGTTGTTATTTTTTTCTTTATTGCATGTTAGTGATTGACTGTTTGATTAGATTCAACGGCAAATCTAATTTTAAATTTCTGTTTGCCGTTTCTTTTCCGGTAATTTGTTCTTTTTGTCTTAATTGTTGAATTTAGTATAGATCCGATTAAATTTGAATCTATAGTAAATTCAATAGCATTATTTCAAATCCTATCTCACAATATTGTCTAACTTGCCCATGAAATTACATAAATAATAAATTAAATTTCCTCCTTGTGTTCGACTTGCATACTACATACCTATGCGCTTGCAGTTTATAATAAATTTGCACTTTTCTAATTCATAGAAAAGTGTCAAACAAGTTTTTGGCACCATTGCCGGGGAGGCAATATGTAATGATCCGGTTTTGAGCGACTTTGAATATCGACATAAACTCAATGACGACTAATCAAACATCAAAAAATACCGGTAGTTAATGAAAGAAATTAGAGGGTGAGAATAGATAAGATAGAAACTTAGAATAGAAGAAGAAGAAGAACACAACATCAGAGTAACATGAACCAGCGGAACGAATAACATATAATATATAACATAACTTTTGAAATATAAATCTGGACTTGAATATACATATCATTTCCAAAGTATAGCACTTACAACACAGCGGAAAATAACCATAGCTATATAATTCTGAAGCCTATTGCTCCAGCTCTTCAAGTATCTGTAAATCCCGACTACTTGACTGCCCGTATAAAATTCGGCACCCAAGAGATTAGGGAAAACAAAACAAAATAAACTCCGGGTCAGTCATGGGACTGGTATGAGTAAAACAGTTTAAACAGTTTGAGCCATTAAACGATATCTCATAAGACCACGCTGTATAACAAAACGGGTTTTTCCCTTATGAGAATCCAAAATATCTTTATATTAAAAACCTTTTGATATTATAATAATGTCTATCAACCATAATATAATAATCATCTAGCAGAAACGCTTTCATCTCACGTTCTACATATATGGTATACAATCAAAACCGCAAGCACGTATTGGGTAATGGATTTCCAACTATGACAAGGTATGGAACCACCTTTCGCTAGTGTACCTCTAGAGAGGAATACACTGGGTTCAACAAGAACATCTTGCAACCCGGCTACACATGACCAACCCCTCCTTTCGCTTGAGTGCAACGAATGTATATCACCAACAGTTGGGATCAGCAACCGTTACCCGAATGGGACAGCATCGACAATAGATTTTTAGAAGTAAATGAAACTCTAGATCAGGTGATTATACACCCAAATAGGTGCAACCTACATAGCCATGCTGCTTGCCCGGTTTTTGTCATTTCCCGGTTGTGAGGCTAGAGGCCACACTTATTTCTGACAGAACACACAATTATTCACTTTGAATGTCACATCATCATACCCGCCAAATCACAAATTGATTTCCCAAAAAATACAATGGGTATACAGCCAAGAGAAACGAATTCCTCCGCCGCCAAACGTAAATACGTTTGAAGAGATCAACTTACACGATCTATTAGATATACTCTGTCAGACATTCTTCCATACAGGTCATCCTGGGACTAGACAAACCGAAGGCACTATTCAGTACATCCATCTTAGGCAATTGTTATCTAAGATTTATACAACAGCCCTTGCACTTTACTCCGTCTTCAATTATCTTTGGCATATATGATTCGCAACGCTTATGCCAATACAGAGTGGTTCTTCGGATAATAATACAACCGGTATCTCCATATTAACAACGTTAAAAATGGTCAAAACTTTGATAGTCAGTGAGTTAACTATCGAAGAAAAACACGTGTGCAAACAACGATATTATTTCCAAGTGGAAATTATATCGATCAATCATCACTTAACATTTATCCCTTTAGTTCATTACTTTACTTATCTCCTGTTTCCATATATTCTAAATTCTAATTTTTCTATTATCAGAAAAACAATTCTGATTTCTCGTTTGGAAAACATTTCCAAAACTCCTTCACTATCAAACCTTTCCATTCCTTAGTTAAGAAGGAAGTCAATCAAGTTGGGGTATAATTACCTCTCAGACGTTAACCGAACAACGTTTTAACTTCGAAACAGTCAAAGTTTATCTTTTAAACCTTTAACAAACTTCCTTATGAAACTCTCGGATTCTATTTACGAATCCACTTCTTTATTGAAAACATTGGTTATAACGATAACGCTATAATCCCTACTTTCGAAATATCTAACTTAACATCTACTTTTATTTCTTACTTTGAATAATTAACCTACTCTCATTTATTTATAAATAAATAAATCCGGATTTAAACACCGAAAAGTAAATAATACTTTCCCGAATTCGATATAATCGAATTCGACGATCAACTCTCTTCGAATAACTAATATTCGATTAACTCACTTCGAATAACTAATATTCGATAACTCTTTCTTTCGAATACACTATATTCGATAATCTCCTCTCGAATAAACGATATTCGATACTCTCTCTTTTCGAATAAACTATATTCGATTAAATCCTTTTCGAATAAACGATATTCGATAATCTCTCTTTTCGAATAAACTAATCGATAACTCCTTTCGAATAACTAAATTCGATTAACTTCTTTCAATTAAACTAATCGATAACTCCATTCGAATAAACTATAATCGATACCCTTTCCTTTAACTCTATTCGAATAAACTATTTTTCGACTAACTCCTTTGGATTAACTCAGTTTGATTAACTCATCTCGACTAACTTAACTAAATTAACTCGACTTATTTAACTCAACTTGATTTACTCCTATGGAATAACTAATATTCGATTAATTTGTATTCGAATAACTATGTCTGTTTTAACTTTATTTCGAATAGCTAATATTCGATTTAACTCCATTCGCTTGACTCTAGATCGCAGCGATCACAATGGTTACGCCTGATTCCCTCAGGAAACATCCGACCGCCGTTGGCTATCTGCAGCCCTGCGAATTACGGTAGCAGTCGTACGAAATGGCAACTCATCCTAAATAACTATGTTTGACTAACTCTATCTCAAATAACTATATTCGATCAACTCTAATCGAATAACTAATATTCAATTAATCCTAATTCGATTAACACTAATTGAATAACTAATATTCAATTAATCCTAATTCGATCAACTCACTTCAATTAACTCTATCTGGCTAACTCTAACTGGTTAACTCTATTCGATTACAAATACTTCCTTTCCTATTTGTCTGTATTTATTTCATCTAAATATTTCCTTTATAATTCTATTTATTTTCTCAAATAAATTTCCCTTTCATTTTTATTTATTTTCTAAATAAATAATTCATTTTCAATTCTATTTGTAAATGTTTACAAATATTTCCCTTTCTATTTTATTTGTAAATTGTTTACAAATATTTCTCTTTCACCTTTCTATTTATTTAACAAATAAATATTTTCCTTTTCTATTTGTTTCACAAATATTTTCCTTTATAACTCTTATTTATTTCCCAAATGAATAATCTCTTTATACTTCTATTTATTATCTCAATAAATATTCCTCTTTATAAAATCCTTTAATTTTATAAATAATTCCCTTTTTCTTTTCTGATTCATTTTATAAGCAAATATCCTTTTTGTAAAATCCTTTGATTTTATAAATAAATTTCCTTTTATCTTTATCATATTTATTTTTCAATAAATATTTCCTTTTCAAAACCTTTTGATTTTATAACCGTTTTCTTTTATAAAATCCCCTTCTCCTTTTCTATATAAAATCCATTGATTTTATATAACTAATTTATTTCCAAAATATACTTTGAAAATCCCCTTTCTACCTTTCAGTCTTACGGTATTTACAATACCAATTAACAATGGTCGATATTATTCAAACACCCATAACCAACAGCAGATTATATAACACATCATATATCACAATATATGAAAAACACTAAAATAAATGTTGAGGAATCCAATTGGATTCCTCCAACCTGTTTCCCTGCATCACAGATGTTAAACAATAAAAATAACATCGATTTCATTTCAATTTGAAATATTCTGATAAACAGAATCAATATCTGATTAACGATTTATATAAATATCGTTGTCTATAATTTCAACCAATACATAAGCAATTCAACCAAACAGTTAACACACATCAATCAACAGATGATTATCAGTTCTAAAAATACGTTATAAAAATTGAACTGTTCAGAGTTGGTGAGTTTTACTTACATTGGTAGTTCATCATTAAAGAATGATAAACTGTTGTTTGATTTGAATCAAACAATTTATTTCACCATAAATTCAAACGAGCTCCACTCCACTCCCAGTCAGTCCCATTGGGTAGTACGTCCATACGATCCCAACGCAACTTACGGTTCGTCAATCTGATATCGTATGATCAAGTTATACTATTTATAAGTTAGAACACTATTTAAAATTAAATAAACATGAATTATTTACTTTTGGGCTTACTTAACTTTTCCGGCCCATTACTATTCAGACCCGTACCCTTCTCTTCTTCCCCAAATGGAGCAAAACAACCCGTCGCTCCTTTTAATCCAACGCCAATACCAGACTTCACATGAGTAGTTCTTCCTCCACCTTCATCGAAACCCACCAACACCACCACCGAAGTTCATCTCCTCGACCACACTATCACCTCATCACCAAAGTACACAACTCGCATCACTCTTTGGTGACCGCGACTTCAACATTTCGCTCGAGCTATAGTGACCCACCGAACCAAAACATCACGGAATCTTCCAAAATTCTACCCCGAGCTGCTAAACACCCCCTTAAACTCGAATACAACTTCAAAATCGAATATTAAGGCCTTAAAAATCTAAAACCCCAAACCCAGTCTACTGTACCCATACGGCTTCGCCAGGAACCATCATCGAGCTTCTAGAAAACTACATGATTGTGAAGCTATTCGTATCAGCAACCCAAATAAAGGTATTTCCTGATTTTAGGAATTTTGTTTGATTTTATTTGGAATTTCTTTGTTGCGGTTTATTATGAAGAGGTAATTTTTGTGGTGGTTGTGGAAGTTGACCACGGGAATGAGATAACTAGGTTTGGAAGGATAGTGGGCTATTCATAGAAGGATTATATTTTTTTATTAATTAATTTATTTATTTTTAAGCATACGCTGTTTACATATGTCCCCTAAAATTCCTGTGATCACACACGATACCCAAAAATCACGAAAACAGACATGCAGTTACAGTTCGACATCACGGACCCAACGAAACTAGTTTCGTTGAATTCCGACTTCGTTTGCTCACACAGCGTATTTTTAAATATCAAATTATCGATTGTATTTCACATTAAAAATCCGTACGGCCACACACTAACCCCAAAAATCACGGAAATTGAAATCTAGCAATAATTTGATATTGCGGATCCAATAAAATTAGTTTCATCGAATTCTGAGGTCGTTTGCAAAACTCGCTATTTTTAAAGCTCTGAATGACCCATTTAAATATATATATATATATACATACATATTTAAATATAATTAAATTAAATATAAATAAATTTGTATTATCGTATATGCTCACAACAGAATATCACACAGCTCTAGAATATTCCTATATGAATTTCTACTCGATATTTCAATCCCGATATAAATCGATATTCGACTAAAAATGAAATTCCTTTTTAAAATATAAATAATTCCTTTATAAATTATAAAGGAATTCCACAACGACTTTTCTAAAATTTGATTTGGACATAAATCAAAATCTACACGACGAAATCTCGATTTTTCTCTTCCATTAGAAAAATATACTTCATCAGCTCCTAACGTTTCTTATTTCACAGAAATCCGATTTAAAGCGGCTTATGTATATTCAATTGAAGTTCGAATCGCCAAATAACGAACTACAGCGCCATTTCGAGCTCAATTTTAATTATAATATAAATTATACTTTCAAACTTCGTTTCAATAATATATTCGTTATTCTAATTCAATTTTAAACTGAATTATATATTTCGAATTGCCCAATTCACACCATATCGCCATTTCAGCCTGTTCTGATTATTTCAGAGTTAAATATATTATTTAATTATTATTTTAATTAAATATTCAAAGTTATTTAATAAAACGACCATTATATTCTCTTAATCACTATTTCAATAATTAAATTAATTAATTATTATATCGCCGAAAATGCGGGTCATTACACAATAATTATGTTTTATTATTTAATTAATTTCTGATTCGTGTTTTTTTTGGTTTTTTTTGCTTTAATAAAAAAATCCCTTGAACAGTTGAATTGGTATTACTTGTTGATACCATAATCTCTAAAATAAGAGGAAAAAACTTACCGTTTCTTTTCGATTCCTTTCCTTTCTTTATTTCCTTTCCATTTTTTTTTGCATTTGTTTCTTTTTTTGTTCTCTTCTTGTTCAAGTTTCGAAAAAAGAAAAAAACTTTCCATTTTTTCTGATTTCTTCCCCTTTTTAAGTTCCTTTCAATTTTTACATAGCCTTCTATTTTTTTTTACAAATTCAAAAAAAAAGTATCCTAATTAATATACTGAAATTACTGCCATTATTGGTATCAAACCAATAACGATTCATACAAGCTAAATCTTCTAATCGAAAATTGGGCCAAAGAAAATATTAGAGTTTAATGAATTTCTATTCTTTTTGGTTAAAAAATCTCTTTCTAGTTGCTCTGGAACAATTAGGAGATTCTATACGGGGTTTTGCTTTTGGTGGCAACATGCTATTGGGTGGTGGTCTCACTTATGGGGTCAAATCAGCTTGATTTCTTTCCATCTTCTCCTCTTTACATTTATAACAGTCTCTCATCTTCATATACATCTTAAAATCGGCCTCTACTTCATCATCACCTACCAATCTTTCTCATAGATAATTTTAATTTTTATTTTTCTTATTGAGAAACATTTTCTTGATTAGTGATTTGGTATATCAAGTACATTGATACTATCATCTTCTAAACAAGAACGGAAAAAAGTTCGAATTTTCCTTGATTTCCCTTTTCCTTTTTTCTCCATTTATTGTTTTCCCTTCTTACATTTCTTTACAATATGATTTCTTCCTTCAGAAAAAAGAAGAAGAGCAGTGTGATCTTTTCGTTTTGTTGGGTTCAATTTTTTTAAGATTAGGATCTTTGTATTGAGTTTAGGTTTTTTATTTTTATTTTTTTATTTTTGTTTAGTGTTTGGTTGGTTGTTTTCCTTTTCGTTCTCCTTACTTTTTAGTGTTTTTTCCCTCTTCCATCCATTTTTGGTTTAGAATTTCCTTGTTTTTCTTCTAAAAAAAAGAAATAAAGAAACGTTCAATCAATCAAAGGCCAAAAGTGAGAAAGAAGTCAAGCAACAAGCCAAGGATCTGAATCGCTAGCGCGCTACTCAACTGCTCTGGACGGACTGCTATACCCCATTGTAAAATTTTCTAAACTCTACAGGTGCTTTGTTGCTAAAAAGAAAAATATATAGACATTGCTTATAAAAAAAATCTGCATGGGCAGTGGCTTGCTTGTACAATTTTAATTTCTGTAATTATTTTTGTCTGATTATAGTTTTGGTTGCATATTGAAATAAATTTAGTTACGAACAAATCCCCTTACAAACATAAGGTGAGGAAGTCATTACCTTTCCTTGGCTCCAAAACAATTAAATTTTGTCGTTTGCATACACCCTGGACTTAAATAAAACTTGATTATACGTTGATCTTAAGATCAAAACTCAAGCTCAATAGGACAAACAAATTAGGTTAAATATCTTAGATTTGAAAATTTATTTTGGTGTGAGGAATTCGGTCTATTCCTTTTGTAAAGGACGGTGATACGTATTACATCAAGAATCTTTCGATATTCTAGTTAGCAAATTAACTTTTCTAATCTCTCTATTTAATTTGATTTGCAAAATATTTAACTACAAGACTGTATTTTGTGAGATTGATTCTCTCAAAGGTTTGATCGTGGATATATAGTAGTTCAGTTTATTGAACTTTTAAGAAAAGAGGTTGCATACTACCCATAAAACATTGGTCTTATCCCTTAGTATTTATACTATACGTGAACGACCATAAGACCCTCTTCCTTTTCAAATAGAGATTATCAATTAATAAGATATACTTAAGTACGATATTTATTTTGAATAGGAGCTAATTGTGTCAACCTTAAGTCTAGGATTTTCTTTGCTTGCATTTGACAACGATGAGTGAAAAAAAGTTTAAGTCACCATAATTATCCAAGGGAATCTCATATAAACCAAAACTTTTAAAACGAGATGGATCAAAATCGAATAAATCAAGATTTTCTAAATCATACGTTAGAGGATAGACCCTTATCTCTTCGAGATCGATGTTATCCAACTACGACCGTTCAACCTTCTGTCATTTTGTTCCTACCAACTGAAGGAAACAATTTTGGGCTTAAACATTTGTTTATTCAAGGGGTACCAGAATTTACTGGTTCTGAAAATGCATACGAATTTCTAAGTGAGTTTGAATTGTATGCGTCCACAACAAAAATGCAACGATTAACTAACAAATCAATCAAGCTAAGGCTAATTCCATTCACATTACTTGGCAGCCCTAAAAGATGGCTAAAATCTCTTCCCAAACATTCAATAAGAAGTTGAGATGAATTTGTCACTGTATTCTTGAAAAAGTTTTCCCCATTTCATAAAACTTTAAAAATCAAAAATGAAATAAATCAGTTTTCTCAAAATGAGGGGAAACTTTTTCAAAATACTTTGAGAGATTCAACCAATTTCTGTATAGTTGTCCTCATCATGCAATCCTAGAACACCACTTGTGCCAAATTACAAATGAAGGGCTAAACTATCAGATTAGAACACAACTAGAATCAATGTGCGGGGGAATTTATGTCTAAAACAACCGATAAAGCTTGGTAATTCTTATAGAATTTTTCTGAAAAGAACATGCAATGGGAATCAATTCGCGTTCCTATCCGTGCTTCTACTAGAGGAGTGCATGTTGTGGACCCAAATAACCTTCCTTTAGGAAAACAAACTGCTCAAATCTGAGAAGGGCTACGCCACTATTACTCTAAAGACCAAGTCTATGCTATAGCTCAAAATAATCCTTACTCATCTACGTATAACCTTAGCTAGAGGAATCATCTGAATTTTTCTTGGTTAAATCCTACTAATTCGGCGAACCCATCCAACATGCAACCCTTGTTTCCAAATCTAAATTACCAAGATCCATCTCCCAGTTCTCAAACTTCTCAAGTTGCACCTCAATCCAAACAACCATATAAGCACCCCAACTTTCAGTAATCAAATCAATCCTCTCAATCTTCTCAACCGTCATAAGAAATCGTGTGTTTAGAGAAACAAATAAACTCTCAAGATGCTAAAATTGAACAAATGATGAATATGATGAAGGAACTAATGAAAAGTAACGAGAAAGAAAAATTGCCCAGTCAACCTGAGGTGAACCCAAAACATAATTCCTATGTGGTAAATTCTTATGAGGTCGAAAACCATAAAATCCAGTCAATGCTGTCACCACCCATAGGTCTGGAAAGAGGATTGATAATAATGTTGGAAACCTTGAAAAACCTTCAAACTTGACCCAAATAAAAAAGCTTGATGATCGCTTAATGGCTACGAATTCCAGTTCTTCTAGACCTTCATTTTGCTTAACTGTTGGCAATCCCAACAGCTCTCCTCCTAGTGTCGGCAAACTTGACATGCCTTCGAAAATCAATGTTGGAAACACCAACATTTCATCTTCTATACCCTTACCACCTTCTTTTCTCATGGCTAAACCTTCTTCTTCGTATGATGAATTTGATCAGAGAGTCGAAAAACCAGTAGCTCCATTTCCTCATAGAATCTTTAATAAGAAGAAAGCGGCAAATTTCGACAAAATTTTGGAAATTTCCAAGCAAGTACGTGTGAACATTCCTCTTTTAGACACCACTGAACAAATTCCTCAATATGTTAAATGTCTTAAGGAATTGTGTACACAGAAACGTGCCACTAACATTCCAAAAACTGCCTTTTTGACTGCGAATACAAGTTCTATCCTTTTGAATCTTGCCCCAGTCAAGTACAAAGACCCTGACTGCCCTACAATTGATTGCAAAACAGGAAATACGCACATCTCTTACGCCATACTTGATATTGGCGCCAGTGTCAATCTTCCTCCTTACACTGTTTACTGTCAACTTGGATTAAGGGAGATTAAACCAACAAACATCGCTCTTCACCTAGCTGATCGATCAATCAAAAAACCACTGGGCATGATCGAAGACATCTTGATACAAATCGAACAGTTTTACTTCCCTGTCCATTTCATAGTTCTGGAAACCGAGTCTGTCTCAAATCCCAATGTTCAAATCCCATTGACATTAGGACGCCTCTTTCTAGCAACCTCAAATGATATCATAAATTGTAGGAACGGTCAACTTAAACTTTCTTTCGGACACCTAACCATTGAGCTAAACAACTTTAATCTCAACAAACAACCTGAAGATTTTGAGATTGAAGAAATTGACATGATTCAAACAACTGATGATGAAGCCTCTAATAACATTTCTGAAGCCTTGAGAACACGTCTTGACCATTTCAACTGCGATTTCGATGTGCTCGAATACATTTCTGAACTAAATGAACTTCTTGACCCGAAACCTACATCACCAGAATCTAACCAAGGAATGTTGACCAATGTTAGCACACAAGAACATCCTAAGTTAGACCTCAAACCCCTGCCATAGGACCTTAAGTACGCTTACTTGGATTCTACAGAAAATTTCCCCTTAATCTTGGCCTCTTATCTTACCGAGGACAAAGAAGAAAAACATTTGAAAATTTTACGGGAAAATAAAGAGGCATTAGGATGGAAAATTAGCGATATCAAAGGAATCAAACCATTAATTGTGGAACATCGCATACATTTAGTTGATAAGGCTAAACCCACTCGTGAGGCTCAAAGGCGATCAAACTCAAACATGAGAGAAGTAGTCAAGGAAGAAATAATCAAATGTCTAGACAATAACATCATTTATCCCATCTCTAATTGTAATTGGGTAAGTCCGATACAAGTTGTACCAAAGAAATAGGGAATCATAGTGATAAAAAATGAAAGTAGTGAACTCGTCCCAACAAAAGTAAAAAAAATGGCGTGTGTGTATTGACTATCGAAAACACACCTCAGCAACATGAAAAGACCACTTTCCCTTGCCTTTTATTGACCAAATGATCGAACGCTTGGCGGGACATGAGTACTATTGTTTTCTCGATGGATATTCTGACTATAACCAAATTTTTTTTGCTTTAGAAGATCAACATAAGACCACCTTTACGTGTCCCTTAGGAACCATTGCTTATCGTCGCATGCCTTTTGGCCTTTGTGATGCTCCCACGATTTTCCAAAGATGTATGATGAGTATTTTTATGATATAGTGGAAGAATTTTTGGAAATATTTATGGATGATTTCTCAATCTATGGATCATCTTTTTCCCAGTGTATCACTCATTTGGAACTTGTCCTAAAATGTTCTAAGGAGAAATCAATCGTTCTTAATTGGGAAAAATGTCACTTCATGGTAAAAAGAGGGATAGTTGAAGGTCATGTCGTCTCAAATGATGGCCTTGAAGTCGATAAATCCAAAATCAATTTGATTTCTACTTTACCTCATTCTAAGTCTGTTAAAGATGTTCATTCATTTCTTGGCCATGTAGGGTTCTATAGAAGTTCCATTAAGGATTTCTCGAAAATATCAAAACCTCTCTCGAACTTGCTTACCAAATACGTCAAATTTGAATTTTCCAACGAATGTAAAACATCTTCTGAAACTCTTATTTCAATCTTGACCACAACTCATATCATTCAACCCCAGGTTGGAGTCAACCTTTCGAACTTATGTATGACACTTCAGATTTTACAATCAAAGCCATTTTCGGTCAGTGAATCGATAAACTTCCTCAAGTCATTTATTATGATTGCAAAACCTTAAACGAGGCCCAATTGAATTACTTAACTACTAAAAAGGAATTTTAGGCATTTGTCTTCACTCTTGAGAAATTCAGACCATATCTCATAGGATTTAAGGTCATAGTTTACACTGACCATGTAGCCGTACGATATTAAGGATGCCAAGGCCCACTTGATTCGAAGGATCCTTCTTCTTTAAGAATTCAATACAGAAATATGAGATAAAAAAGGTTCTGAGAATGTTGTAGCGTATCACCTCTCTCGAATTGTGCATGAAAATGTTGATGACACCCAAATCAATGACTATTTTCCCGACGAACGAATTCTTTCGATCTCTAACACCCCTTGGTACGCTGACATTGTGAACCATCTTGTTACACATCAAACACCCGCTGAATGGTCGAATAAAAACAAACAAAAATTTCTCTCTAATGTTCGAAATTTCTATTGGGATGACCCATATCTTTTCAAATACTGTCCAGACCAAATCTTTCGAAGGTGTGTACCAATTCATGAACACCAAATTATTATCTCCTTCTCACATGATCATGCTTGTGACATTCATTTTGGAGCAAGAAAAACTGCTGCAAAAGTGTTGCAAAGTGGTTTTAATTGGCCTACAATCTTCCGTGATGCTTACAAATTTTCCTGTAAATGTGATCAATGTCAAAGAATGGGTTGAATAACTAATTGAAATATGATGCCTCTCAACCCCATTTTAGTAATTGAATTATTTGATGCTTGGGGGGACAATTTCATGGGACCATTCCCTAACTCATTTGGGAATCTTTAAATCTTGCTTGCGGTAGACTATGTCTCAAAATGGGTTGAAGCCATCCCTATCAAAACCAATGATAGCATGGTTGTTGTCAAATTCATCAAAGAAAACATCTTTTCGCGCTTCGGCACACCTCGAGCTATCATTATGGATAATGACACTTGTTTCTGTAATCGTGCTTTTGAATCCTTGCTCAAGAAGTACTCAATCATATACAAGTTGCCTACCCTATACCATCCACAAACTAGTGGGCAAGTAGAAGTTGCCAATAGGCAAATCAATCAAATCCTTGAGAAAACCGTGAATTTTAACAGAAACGATTGGTCCAGGAAACTGATTGATGCACTTTTTGGAATTTCGCACCGCTTACAAAACCAATCAAGAGACGTCACCATATCGATTAGTCATTGGAAAGGCCTATCACTTACCTTTTGAATTGGAGCATCTTGCTCTTTGGGTTATAAAGTTTTTGAATTTTGACTTAGAGAATTCCGGTTCACATAGGAAGTTACAGATTTCAGAATTAGATGAAATAAGAAATGAAGCATATGAAAACGCGAAAATCTATAAAGAAAGAACCAAATCTCAACACGACAAGAACATAATTCGTAAAGAATTCAACGTAGGTCAAAAAGTTCTTTTGTATGACTCTAGACTTCATTTGTTTCCAAGAAAACTCAGATCTCGATGGACTGGATCTTATGTTGTGAAAATAGTATATCCTCATGGAGCAGTTGAAATTGAAAATCCTAAGGATGGAAATGTCTTCAAAGTAAATGGTCAACGACTGAAACCATTTTTGGAATTCGAGCAATAGGAAGATGATGACCTTATCGATCTTTGTGAGCCTGATCATCCACCGTAAAATCAGGTGGTACAATTTTTTTCTTTTTCCTATACTTTTCATATTTTTTTCCTTCCATTTAGGTCTGCATACCTTAGACATTTTGGACACTGTCTCAATCTAGTGTGGGGGAGTCAAGTCTGCATCACATTTCAAATTTTTTTACCACATGTTTTTCTTTTTTATCCCCCCAAAATATAATTAGACATGACTCATTTTGGATTGGTACAACAAAGTAAGTTAACAATTTTTAGTCAGTTGATAGTATTTTTTTCTCCCAACTAATATCAAATAAGAAATATAATGAAAGGTGAATTACAAGTGATAATAGTGTAACCGGTACATAGGGAGATTCTTAGGTGATGGCCATGAAGTCTATTCTAAATTGTAGTCTTTATTTAATGAGTGGACTTAAAATACTTATATTGGCTTTTCGAATCTTTAAAAC
The DNA here is from genome assembly GCA_030737875.1 of Allium sativum. Classification (NCBI taxonomy): domain Eukaryota; kingdom Viridiplantae; phylum Streptophyta; class Magnoliopsida; order Asparagales; family Amaryllidaceae; genus Allium; species Allium sativum. The sequence continues at coordinate 652,690,594 of CM060919.1, read as the reverse complement.
TAAGTTGCGTTAAGTTGAATTCGCGTAACTCTTTCTCCTTCTTATATTCAATAATAATAGTAATCCAAGGGTACCAAACATTGCTTGTAAATCTAGCAATGGTGTGCAAACCCGCCAAGCTTTGTCCCAACTCTCACGTCAATCCGCGAGGCAATGCATGGGTCGTATATCTTGGTCTCATTTTATGAGTTGGACACCTAAGGATTAACGACATGTTGTTGAAAAAATCAGCGTCGGTCTGCACAATCCACCAAGCTCTGTCCTAATTTCCACGTCAGTCCACGAGGCAGTGCATGATGGTATACCTTGGTCTTTTAAGTTAAGTGTGTGTAATTAATCATAAATTTTAATTTTTATAAAGATAGAGAATAAGCAATGATGCCCACACACTTCTAGACCTTATTGATTTGACTAGCGATACACAAGGAAATAATAATACCACTTTACAAACTGTGACAAGCAAACTAAGAATTTATTTCATGGATGCACTATGTTATCAACCCAACCAACTGCCAAACTAGAGTTTAACATTGAAAACTTGAATTATGTTGAAAATTTGTGACAAGTTGAGGAATCAAAAAATACTATCAGCTGACTAAAAATTGTATGCTTCTTTATTGCAATTTTTTTGAAACAAGTCATGTTTCCATTTTTTATTTTCATTTGCATATGTCCATTGTATTCATGTAGTTGCATTAGAACCACAACACACTGCATTTGAATTTTGTGGTTATTATCCACTGAAAACCCTCACGAGACACCACTCGTCCTACTAGGGACACCTAGAGGTTTAACAGCTTATTGCATACGCTCAATGCAATCGTGTTTCCTACGAAAATGTGACCTATCTAGTTTATTTTTTCATTTTTTTGTTCTACTCGAGCACGAGTAAAAGATAAGTAGGGGGTATTTGATCAAAATTTAAAAATATTTATTTTTATGCTCATATCTTATCTTTATTGTATATAAATAAATGATTCTTCTGGTATTTATGTGTGAATTTATAGTTTGTCAATAAAAGTCTCCTCTATCTCAATCACAGATTAATTGCATGGAATTATGCTACTTCTTCGAATCAACATGTTTTAAATCTCAAAGGAAGCTGTAGCATATTGGTAAAGGCCTAGAAAGTTTGGTAGAGTGTTCAGAGTTTGATCCCTGTCAAGTCCTATTTTTATGAAGAAAGGAACATGAATTCTTCACACCCCACCCCCCGTGTTTTGAAGAATATATGGACTAGTGATATATTATATATATATATATATATATAGTCATATGTATGCATATATATACATAATATACACTTAATAAAGATTTTAGGAGTTTGGCATATTCCTCTCAAAGAATTCGAATCAAATCAATTATATTTAACTGTCATGAAAAAGAAAAGGAAAGATTTGATTACAATCTTCAATCAAGTATATGTTGATCTTCCTACTGCAGTGGCGTACGTCAAAAGGAAAGCATTGATTACAAATTTTCATCAAGAACCATGAAAGGAATATTCTTTTATCTTTGGAAAGAAAATATTTTCATATATTTTTCTTATGCCTTATATTCACATAGATAGGAGACTACATGCGCTATAAATACCCATTGTATTCATTGTATACTTTTGTTCTTTTTCTATATTCTCTTCTTTTCCTTAATAAAGTTTTTTTAATTTCAGTTCATTGTTCTTTTCTTTCATAACAGTTCGTGTTTTCTACTCAATTAGTTTTGGTAGAACACAAATTGTTTTTTTCTTTATTGCATGTCAGTGATTGACCATTTGATTAGATTCAACGATAATTCTAATTTTAAATTTCTGTTGTTGTTTCTGTTTGCTGTTTCTTTTCTGCTAATTTGTTCTTTTTTTCTTAATTGTTGAATTTAGTATAGGTCCAATTAGATTAGAATCTATAGTAAATTCAGTAGCATTATTTCAAATCACATCTCCAAATATTGTCTAACTCGCCCACGAAATTACATGAATAATAAATTTAAATTCCTCCTTGTGTTCCACCTTCATACTACACACCTGTGTGCTAGCAGTTTATAATAAATTTGCACTTTTCTAATTCATAGAAAAGTGTAAAACAAAAGTTAACTGAATCAGTCGATGACCTGATTTTCGCATTAGTGTAGGAACATATACACACAACACCCTTGCATATGTTCATACAAGCATTAGAAATTTTTAATGACAATGGATGCCAGTGGTTGTTGGATGAGTAGATGGTTGTAGGTGATTGTTAAAATAATAACATTCTTCTTAAGTTGGAGATTTCGGGGATGAAATTCTTTACGGAGGGGAGATTGTAACACCCCATAATTTAATACATCATAATTGTATAGTAAAGACAATAAAATGAATATTAATAAATTAAATATTCGGAATTAAGTAAATTTGACTTTACCATTGCATTCGTCTCGGAATTCTGTTTCAGATAGCTAGTTTGCGTAAATCAGATAACATATGAAGAAGTTATGAGCTTTCAAAGTTTAAAATAAATTTGAAATTCGAATAAATAAACGAACGCAGAAACCAACGGTAACTGGGCGACCCATCCATATCTGGGTCGACCCATGTCTAAGGGGGTCGACCCATGGGTTGACACAGTAGGTGTAGGGTTGACCAACAAACATGCAGGTTGGGTTCGAGATTTTGAATTTAGACTGTTTATATATATTAGATTCACTCTTGAGGTGTATGGTTTTTATATTAGATTCACTCTTGAGGTGTATGGTTGGATTTAAAAACCTAATAACTAATGGTTTGGGATTGTCTTAGTAAAATCTATAAATAGGGCGGCTATCTCTCATTTTTCCTACACACAATTCTCTTCCTCCATGACTATGTTCTAAAATTAATTAAGAAAAATGGGGAGATGCTGCTAAAAGATATAAATTAAAAAGATAATTCAAGATCTGCAATCAACAACAATTCAAAGACTATTTCTGAATACAGCCTACATCTCTATGAGTTCAAGTTATTTCTATATCTGACATCTAAAAAGTATTGTGACAATAAATAGTTTTGGATCTAAAATAAACAGTACTTATAAGTTATTTATTAAATATTTTCTTTTACTGTTAATTTAGTTTTACAGTTAATACATGTTCTTTTACTATCAATTTAGTTTTACAGTTAATTTATGTTCATGTATAAATCTATCTTCCTTATCCCCTTTTCTGTATTTTATTCATTTATAATCTTTTATAAGCCTATTTTATACCATTTGAGTTTGATTCTGTTCTTCTCCTTCTTTTTCCATTTATTTACGCTGAGCCTAAGCCATCAAGAGCCTATGCCATTTACCGTTTAAAATTGCGTATAATTGGAATAATTGAAATGACAGTGAAAAGGAGAAAATGGGGCATATTGTAACACGAGGACCTTTGTCTGTAAATTTGGGGATTATAGCAGAAAGGAAAAATATGCAAACATGTTAAAAAGACTAGACTCAATTTAATATTAAGTAAAGAGCATGTTATGAAAAAATGTAAGTACCAGATGTAAATTAAGTAAAATAAGTTACTATAATCTGTATACATCTGGGCATGTTCTTGTTTTGGGGAAGGGGTTGCACATATAATAACATTTATAGAGAAATGTCATTTACAATCACGCTTATTGATGAACTTGAACCTGCTAAGTTAAACTTGATAATTATTAAGCTAAGAGGACCATCATCTTGTTGTTGTATCAGGTTTTAGGGACTCTTTAATCCTAGTTACTTGAGGGAACAAGCTTAGGAGTTTGGCTTGTGTCGATTTGTATGAAACCCATATCAGTCACTATCCCTGTTGGTATTGGAATAGGTGCCTCGCACTAGGTAGGGGCCATAGGCACACTTTACTGATCTGGATAGTAAGAAGTTCAAAACGAGGAAGATGGGTAAGGGTGCGTTCCGGCGGAGTCATAAGCGTGCATGGGTCTGATTGGGGAAGATAAGCGCTGTAACACCAGTAAATAGGTCTGTGTCCTATAAGTTGCTGGGTTAGGGACTGATACACCCTATTGCCGGGGCTGATACAGGGTATTTACATAATAGGGAGCTGATCGCATGCGTAGTAATTAAGGTAAAACCCAATCTTGATATACTAGTATTGGTGCAGAAAACTTGTTCTTGGTGTATAAATGAGAAGCATACCTGATCTGTATTTCACCTTGTTATCTCGTCTACTTCGTACTTGCATATTTTACTATACTTTCTCATCCAGTATTATTTATTTACCTTGAAACCGCTTATCTTGTGCTTATGCTAAAAATCAGTGGAACACGCCAGACTTTATGTCTGACCTATTTTGTTTTTCCTCCTCTCTCTTCCTTCCCCCGTTCAGGTTCTCAGGATAGTGATCAGCGGTGACTGTGATATTCTGCTTGAATTCTTGGATTTCTGATTCTATGTATTACTTTGACTTTTGCTCTGCTTTGTTATGGCTACAGAAGAAGGATATGGTTTAATAGTTTTGCACTTTGATGATTTGTTTCATAAGACAGTTGGATTTATCTGTTGTATTTTTTATTTGAGAAATATGACAAAATGATGTTGTAATTGGGGTTTTGAAGTAATGCTTTCTATTTAATAATAAAAGTTAAAATTTTCCACTGCAATTATTATTCTGTCTTATGGAAATTTGGTTACTGTATAATTATTGTGCTTCACTGATCCTAGTGCATCCTCATATGGGTGACATTAGGGGATGTGGAGTGTTACAATATGGGTTTGCCAACCCTACTGGCCATGTCTCATATCTCTAGTTTTAGTCATCTCCGCTGATGAGGCCACGTATGACATTCCATCTTACGCATCTCAAACAAAGATAGATCTCGGAACCCCATTTGGATTCACTCACCTCAATAGGTTTGGAATCACACATAGATTTCCCACATCTCACAAGATCTTTGAATCGCACCTGGATTCCCATACCCCAAAGGGTCTCGAAATCTCACATGGATTACAACATCCAAAATAATATCGATTCATGCATATGGTTTTAGGAGTGGTTCTGATTCGTGTCATCTCTTACGAGTACTCACTCTTGTTTACCTGGCGCTCCACAAACCAAACAAATGATTCTCCGACGATCTCAACTTCGGTTCTTTTGGAAATAAATAGTTGGTACACAAGAGCGAGGATCACCCCTAACCGTTTAAATGACCTCCTTATCATTCGCCCTAGAAGTGCCTGAATTTATACGTATAGTCTAGCACCACCGATGGTAATTGTACCACATATTTCTCATGTTTCTCCACGATATTTCCTAAGTCAAATCCTTCGGACTTAAGTATGGAAAACGTTCCACACCATCAGCTTAAAAGGATTTCTCATTTAGGTCAATATTTGATAGTCGGATATTTAATTATAAACAAACATGCAAGCAATCACATCCATCACATATTCAATTTCACATGGAAATCACTAAGCCTTATTAAATTAATTTCTAATTACACTTGGAAAATATTTCCATATACTTATCTCAATGATATAAGTATACTCATAAACTACTATACCTTCAATACTTAAAAAGCATATTCATAAATCATTAAGGATAGTACATTAATATCAAATCATTATTAATGGATTTCAAACCAATTTATTTTCACAACATGGCTTGCAAAACCTTTGAATCAAACATTTAAATATAATATCATTTTTATATTTCCTTTATAAAATATTCATTATAGAGCAAAATTCCATTACAAAAGACTTTGCCAAATTCAAGCACTTAATTAGATCAAATAAGTATCTTAAGACCATAATTAATAAATAGGAATAAATTCAAAATATTTACAAATAAAATATTTAACTGATTTGTTTAACCTGAATAATAGAATATATAGATAAGGTCAAGCCAATAAAATGAACTAATTCAAGAATTTTTAAATATCATTAATAAATAAGAATTTATCCTTTTAAAACCTTTATAAATTAAATAATAATTGATTAAACTTTTAAAGCCTTGTTGCTAAAATAAAATAAATAGTTTATTTTATAAAATCAAATATTAACTTTTTAATATTAATAAATAAGTGAATCATTAAATTTTAAATCATGAATAAAGTGCATAACTTTAATTTAAACCATTATAATAAAATGATTTATAACTTGTAATCATTTTTAAAAATAGGTTTAACGATAGCATCCAACCAATGGTTATGTCTCCGTCTTAGAGAAAACCATAAGTAACTATAAGCGTCAAAACCTAAAGTTTAAAATATGGGAATCCAATAGATCACAGGCGCCTAATACAGGCATTAACCCCTTGACTTACGCTCTGAGACATAATAGATCGCAGCTACGTCATGGTTACGTCGCTATCCCAGCGAAACTATAAGTTGATTGTTGGCAATCTATGTCCCTCGAAATACGCTATCCTACGGAGTTTCATGATGGTTGCATCGCTATCCCAGCAAAACCAAAAGAAACTATAGGTATAACACCCCAGATTTACGCTATTGGGTTTCCCAAAGATTTATAATGTTTAAATGAATTAAAATAATTTAACTTTAAAACGTTATTTAAATAAATCTCAGTAATTCCAATGGTACTTATATAAGCTACCATTTATTCAACTCACTTTCAAATCACAACATTAGCATTTACATAAATAGGCATATACGTAAATAATCTTCAATTTGCAATTAACAGCTAACATATCCCATATCACAATCTGTACTAGCAATCACGTGGATAATATAACAGAAGGGGGGTTATTCTGCTTAACATATGTCAATAAACAAATTTATCTAGTTTATTTATACGGTGTTTATTTGGCCAAATTAATAACACCCAGTATATACTCAAATTTATTACGTTATAATTAAACAACATAATTATTCAATATAACTCATAAATTCTCGCATGATCAATTATTCAATAACTGGAATAAATTTGTACCCAAAATATCTAATAGAGATTCGAGATTCTACATCGTGATCCTGAATCACATTCATCCAAACTAATAGCATTTCAAGATGCTATCTCGAAATCCTAAATTTAATTCAACCACCATCCAATTTATCAACCCAAATATGCAATTAACAATATGGTTATTGTAACCAAACCAATCAATTAACAATTCACATGAATGAGTATAAAAATTATTTCATCTACTTAAACACTGGTAATAGAAAGGTGATTTTTAATCACATAGATTCGAGTTTTCATTTGCGCTAAATGTCAATTTAATTTCAAACAGCATTTGAAATAAACAAACAAATTCACAAGGTCCAATTCTTTTCAATCCACTTCCAAAACGTAGATATCAATTATACGAATCCAACGCGACTGACTGCGTCAGATTTCGACCTAAATTGAGTAAATTATATAATTTATAAGATTGCGATTTCATTTAGTAGATTAATTATAACATATATTTACTAAGTACCATCTTAAAACACTAATCACTTTCTGATTCCCTTTCCTTTCAATCCTTCTTCTCAAATGCATGTACACGGCCGAGCATAAAACAACCCAAAGCTCACTTCTTCTCTCTCCTTCGTACATCCTCTCTACTCACTTAAACAATAATCCGACAACACCGATGGAACACTCTTCGTGAGCTCTTTCTTCCTGACCTACAAACTCCACACTCGGCCTCACCTTGCAAAATCCATTCAAAACCTCCCTACTACGTCATAGCACAGGTGCGGCAACTTTTCTAAACAAATCCTATAACAACCTGGATTTTTGGGTACCCAATTTAAATTGACAATTGTGTATTTTCTATTCTATAATTTGAAATAATAAAATACGAGTATTAAAACCTAAGTCGTATCGTGTTTTAAAACGGAAATAGAGGATTTGGGGCTTTTCAATTTAGTGTGTTTGGAATAAATTATATGTTTTAAATTTAATAATTAATTTATTCCAATATGTGATCACAAATCATAACTTGTGATTTTAGTGAATACTGAAAATATATAGTACTAGTTGGGAATCAATATTTAAGAGAAAATATATTTTCAATATCTACGATAATATATTGGTTGAAATAACTAATAAACTATTAAACTATGTTTTTAAATATAAGAAGTATTTCTTATCACAATAAATAAGGAACGGTGTTGTTAATCTATGTTGAAAGATTTAAAGCAATATTACAGTGTTGGATAATTGTTAATAAATAAAATTGTAGATTTTAATATGATAAAATTATTAACAACATTGGTGCCTTGATTGGATTGTATTATTATAGAAATAAATATTGATGGTGAATTAATAATTGTAGTGTAAAATATTTATTTAAGTTAACTGATTTAATTTTTTAAATCAATAAAGGATGTAAATCCTATTGAATGAATAAAAATGTGTTTCAAAAGGAAAATAAATGTTATGTTAAACACATTTATGTTAACGTATCTAGGCAAATTAATAGTTAAAAGTTGTTTAATGAGTGTGTTGTGTCATATAAATTGAATACAATTTGATTTGTGTGTGTTTAGTTTTAAAAGTGTGTAGTAGTGTTGTGTTAATATTGGTCAATTGGGTTAATTAGCCTCTCTTGGACTTCATGAGTGTTTAGCCTAATTTTACCATTCTTAATGCTCCTGGAGAAAGATTTAAACATACGACACTTTTACTTTTCTCAGTTTTCTTCCTTGTTAAACTAATGTTCTCTTATGTAAAATCCATGGCTGCTTCCCCTTATTTTCAAAATCTAAAATTTTAATTGTAATTGCAAAAGAGGAATGAAGCATCTATAAGCTCCCTAGCCTAGCCTCCTTCTCAATTTATTGTTGGAATGGAAGAAATTCTTATTTCTGCGAACAATTAGGGTTGCATGTCAATAATTCACGATGTGCAAGCTGTTGGAGGCCTAACCCGTCCTAAATCAAATCTTGGGTGAGTCGATAGACTCAAACAATCTAGTTCACCCTATTTTTGATGTTAATCGCTGATTTGATTTCTTTGTTGCTCACGTATTCAGTTATTGTAAAGTCATATGCCTCATTAGCTTTCTAGTTTGCAAAAGTGTTGAGAGCCCCTTTTTGAGAGCTTTAGTTTGTCAAGACCTCTGAAGTTTTCGCCCAATTCTTGTTCCTGCCTATTGTCATATATTCCTAGTTCATCTATACAAATCTGGTGGCGCCCAGCTATGTCATGATGCTAGAAATCGAAGCTCGAAGTCAAGCCATCAGCACGTTTACAACCCAAGAAGATGTATTCTAGATCGACTGGTCGACCAATAATGAGAAGTGCTGCGCTGGAAGCTTCGTTACTTCATGCAGTGTATTTTTTCCCCATTGATTGTTGTGTTCTAGGTATGCACAATGTCATGACTCAAATCATTTTCATCCTTGAACTAAGTTGTGCTGTGCATTTGCTGTTGTGCTGAAAATTTGTGTTTTGCTTTGCACGTCTAGAATATTTCGCAGGAAGCTAAGCTCCATGGTGTTTGTACACATGTTTTTTATGCGAGCTCCTACCAATGACCATGCTTGGAGGCTGAGTTTGCTAATCAGTGTCGTTGCTCGCATGCTGTTGAGTCACAAAATCTCTACCTACTCCTGTTGTTCTGTGCTATTTCTTTTGGCCAGCACCATTGTACTCAGAACTTGATACTTGAGTCGATCCTTTTTCATGTTCCCATTCTTGTGTTGCACCTTGAACACGTGCTATTTACATTTTCTCCTTGGTCATTGCTATCTTTGTCTATGTCTACACTATCGCGCTTCATCTGTGTCGTTTTGGATATTGGGCTTGTAGTCTTGGTAAAACATGATTTTTCCCTTTGCCTGCACCATGTATTAATGTTGATTGCACATGCATGTAGCCAGTGAACTTGATATTTGTTCTTATTTTCGTGCATTGTGCCATGTCCTGTTACTCCCTTGTTTAATTATGTTGAAGCGGCTATTCGTTTGCTACTGATCTTCAGGCTATCCTCTGTTATTTCTTTGAGTGTTCTCCTATGGCCATGCATGAAGTTACCTTGCTGTGTTGTGCTAACCCAGCTGCTGACACATGGTTTATGAGAGTCTCTGAGACCAAGTTACCAAGTTTTTCCATCACCTATTGTCCTTTTCTTTGTCACTTCCTGTTCCTTTTCCATTGCTGCGTTTACCACAGGCTATCGCCATGCTTATGATTGTGTATTTTCTTAAAAATTGAACCTAACTTGCTAGTGTTCATGGTGCTTGTATATCTTCCTTTCACCTTATCCTTAATGACACCAGTTGCTTAGTATTATGACCTTGCTATGCCTTTTCCATGTCCTGCTGTGCCATGTCTTGCGGCATTGGCTTGAAGCCATGTCTGTTGCAAGGTTGTTCTCCTTGGTCTGATCATTTTGCTGGCCATTGACTTGCAACAGCACCACCCTTTGGTTTGCAATGTTACTTGCATGTGCACTACCCCTGTGAATTGCACTTGAAATTCTACATGTTTTATGAATGAGTGCACTGGGTAGTGAAAAGAAACTTAGCTTTTGATGTAGTGGATAATGTAATGTTTCAAAACACTTAAAATGATAGTTGTGGCATGCGATTCAAGCTTTCCGGAATGCGTAAGATCAATGAATTCTGATTAGTGGTAAAAGTTACGGCCATTTTACTAAAGACATTAAACACACCGTAAACTCGACGTATTTGATAGGCCAGCCACATACAATTCCCATTTTAGCATAGGAAACTTCGAAATCATTGTAATAGCCCAAAAATTCCTACCTTTTGAATCGACTGTAAATCGCACAAGTCTGACACAAAAAGGAAGAAACCCTCAAAACATTAACTTTGGCAAACAACACATCAGACAGAAACAAAAGACTTTTCATGAATATCTTTAAATTTTACATCAGAGTACAAGAATATATCAGAGTACATTGCAAATATCAGAGAATAATACAATACAATACACAACGAAAACACTAATACATAAACTAACTCTCAATGGAAGACTATCAAGTGCTCTGGACACAGCTCTAGCTTCAATCCAGAATCCTGCTCTATAAAATATCTACAAAACCAAAACTACTAGCAACCAATGTAGAAAATATAGGCACCCAGAGTTTAGGTGGGAAATAATAAAGTCTGAGTCAGCCATGGAACGTGAGAACCAAAAACAGTTATTTACTTTATTTTTAAGTTCGGTAAATCATGGGACCACGCCATATAATTCGTGACGGGTTTTCTCCACGTGAATAATAGACATAACAACTCGCCATGCTTTTTGAAAGATGAAGCTATCATAAGACTCGAGTCCTATCACACAATGAAACATAAACTGGAGGATAGAGTTTTACCTTATAATACCAAACATGCTCGATACGTGAAAATTCTCTTTTGGTAAGTTCTCAAACTGGAGGATAGAGTTTTACCTTATAATACCAAACACAAAACGGAAGAAACCCTCGTATTTTGGTAAGTTTACTTACCTTCTTTCATTTCAAATCTAATTAAAGATTCATTAAAACTCTAACTTAGTTTCAGTATCCATTTCATTCATTCAAATCTTTGTTGAAAGATTAATTAAAAATCTAACTTAGTTTTAATATCCTTTTCACTCGTTCAAATCCTTATTGAAAGATTTATTAAAACTCTAACTTAGTTTTAATACTTCCAAATCAGTATTCAATGATCACTTAACTTTGGAAGCCAACCGTCTTTAACTGGGTTAAAGAATAGATGTTATGCAAAAACATCGTTCAAGACAAACCCAAAATCCAAATTGATATCAAATATAAGGCTGTAAATAGAAATTATATCGATTTATATTCAACATCAAATCCTGAAATCAACAAATATGGTATAGGGAATAATATTATTAATATCTTCCAAAGTCCTCAAACAGTATCCGTATAACTATGGAATCCAATGTCGAAATATCTGAAGATTATTTCCATTCAAATACAATGAACTTAAGTTTGAGAACTTGAAGCTTAGCTTAAATTTCAAAATATAGATTTATTATGTTAAGTAAATCAGGTCAAAAGGTCAAAATTCAAATCATAGTTCAAAACATCGCAATTCCTACTCAAAACAATTTAAAACCATTGATTATGATTTATCAAAAAAATTCCATAGTTTTAATAATTTTTATAAGGCCATTTCAGTCGGTTTTCAATTTCGGTCACCGAACTACTTCTATAGCGACCTTTTCAAAAATAGTTTTGAATTTATCCTAAAATCTAACCATTGGAGTTTAAATATTTCTATTCCATTTGAAAATTCTCTTCATTTTGAAACCAGTGTTTTTCGTTTTGCGAAAATCCGATGGTCAGATCTCCCGGTACGTCAATTTAAAGTTAATGGTCGAAATTCGCGAAATGCCGCTGCGCTACAAATCCTATTCAGACCAAATTTCGGTTTATTATAAAATTAAATCGAAAAAACTTCCAAAATATTCCGTTAATTATTTTTGGAAACTACCTTCAATTATTTTTCTTTAAAATTAATTATTCCATTATTTAATTATTTTAAATAATTGAAATAATATTATTTTTAAAAAATTATCATTTGAACTCCAAGTTTTCCTGAAATCCCTTATAAAAATAAATAAGATAATTTTGAAAAGAAGCTTTTGTTAAAACTTTTTCTAGATACCCTAACCGAACTTCACTTTTTGAAATTACTATTTATTTTCAATTTAAATTTGAAAACATGCCTTTATTAATTCAAAACTAAATCAAATCAAATTTTTACTTTTACAAAAACTAGTCGAAATGACTTAAACTACCTTTCCAAATTATTTCGAGTTTAAAATTTAAACTTTCCTTTTTCATTGAATATTTTAATAATAAAATATTCAATTAAATTCTGAATTGGAATAAGATTCAACTAGTCACCATCTAATTCAATTCATATAGATTTCACACATCATTAGTATCTAATAATAGTTGGCAACAACTATTAACATCCAATTTCCATCTAGTGGCATTATCAACATAAGTGTTAAGATCACTAACACTTTATACTCAATCAAACCATTGTTGACTAAGGTATTAAATCTTATTAACATTTTGTTACCGTAATTAGCACAACAATTCCACATTAACACACATCACATTCAAATGATCATCCATATCATATCAATATCAACCTTGTCACCCAATACCAACAATGTCACATACGTGTGTTTCCTTTACTTACTAAGTGGATAAGGTGAATCAATTCTTCGGGTTGCCTAGTGGCTAACTCAACTACTACTAACCCCATTATTTTAACTTCATTTTAGCTTAACAATTATCCAAATTAAACATGTAAACCACAACATATAACATCAATATGTCAATCACATAGCGATTCATTACTAACACATTTATCAGCTAATTAACCAAAGTAATTAACTAAAAGTGGGTGGAGTTCTCACCATATCTCTCGACTCTTCAATCTTTAGGGTAGGAATTCTCTAGCAACCTCTACGTAACAAAATCACACATTTTTCACTCCAAACCACTACTAATTAACAATATATATAATTCTACTTGATATTTGAAGAGGAAAGGTGAAGTTTTTATGGGGTTTAAGAGCATGGAAACCATTGTGGGTCCCATGGCTTGGGGAGGTAAGGTCCACCTGGGTTGTGCGCGGATTGGTGGGGTGAAGCTTGGTGCGTGAACTAGTGGGGCTTGGGGGAGGAGGTTTTGGTGGTGGAAACTTGGTTTAAGGGGAAAAGAAATGATCTTTGTGTGTTTAAAGGAAAATGAAAGGTTTTGGAGCAAAAGGGGGCCCAAAGCCTGAGCTAAAGGGTGGCGGCTACTGGAAGAATGGTGTGCAGGTAGTGGAGCAGGTGGTAGGACTGGTGGTTGTGGGGGAGGAGGCGTGGGGATTGGGAGAAGGGAGGAGGAAAGGAAGATGGAGATTAAAGGAAGATGAATTTGCAAATGGAAAATGAAAATGGTTCTCTTCTCCACATCATGACACTTAAGGAGAGAGGAAGGAGTCAATGGGGGTGACAACTAAGGTTGGGAAGTGGCCTTTGGTGGTGTGTTGTCTAATGGTAGAAGGATGTTGACCTCAAAAGTTGGTCTTGTGTCGATCAACCCGCAATGTGTGTTAATCACACACGAGAATATTCACAAAAATGCGAGAAAAACGTAAATAAACACAAAAGACACAATATTTTATAGTGGTTCAGTTTGATCCAAGCCTACGTCCACTTATAATCTTTGTTTATACCGTCGATCATAGGTTACAGTGATTTTTCAGTGGAAGAAGGTTGAGAAAGAAGAGATCTAACACAAAATCTTTGTGTTGTACTTAGAGTATACGACATGCTATTTTTAGATGCCGAATAGAAAATTTGAACTAGCAGATTCAAGATGTCTTTCCATTTCGGGGTAGGGATGTATATTTAAGCATAGATCCAAGCTGAGGTGGTATGTGGCATGGCATGTCACTTTTTCAAGCTTGGACACGTGTAGCCCGATCCAGAAATGTAGTTATAGGCAACGAGCCCGGTCTATTACTAATGAACAGTTCTCCTCGGAAATTGCGGTTTACGTGGAGCTCGAACTTGCTTGATTAAAGATGAACGGTTATGTAGCCTTGGGATTAAGGCTCCCTCTTTTAGCAAATAAATTTGATATGGAATTCTTGATCCGATATTCTAGGTTTGATCCGATTCTTCAAGAATAGCCCGACCGATCTATTGATGACTCAATAGGTCGACTTGTCTTTTGTCTTTGGAAGAATGCCGACTTAAGAAATAAAGCCTTTATCTACTATAACATAGTTTTGAAATGACCCATGGTCGGCCGGCCTAAGATGAAAATCACTCCTGAAAGTCTGGATCGTGCCGATGTCTAGTAGCAAGCTTCGACTTCGGGTTGGGACGACTTTTTGCCAAAAAGCTGGTCAACAAAGGGTTTAGGAATTTATGACAAAAGGAAGTGATTATTTTAATTAAAGGGTCCGTTTGGCCCAAGTCCCTATTAAATTTCAAAATTAGGCTCACATCCGGTCCCAAACTTATTATAAATTAGGTCCCTATTTTTTGGAAATTCATAAAAAAATTAAATTTTTTTTTTAAAAAAATATGTAAATTCATATTTAAATTAAACATGCATTCGACAAAAATTTCAGATCAAAAAACCATCAAACAACACATCAAAAACAAAAAATAACAGAATACAATGAAACTGCAGTTAGTTGCATACTAGTGTGCACGTATTTTGAATTTTATGCATACATTCATGCAAGTATTTCAGTCATGCATCTGTGTTGGTTTTCTTGCATACATGCATGTTAGTATTACAAAAATCTTTCATACAAGTGTGCAAAAATTCACATGCATGCAAATCAGTTCATATTTATTTGCATACATGCATGTAGGTGTTTCAGAATACTTGCACACATGTGTGCAACAATATTCATGCATATTTTTCAACGTGAAAACTTCATGCAATATTTGCATACATATGTGAAAATATTTTAAAATAGTTGCACACATGTATGCAAGAATTCATGAAGATTTTCAATGTTAACTGCTTTGTGAATACTTGCATACATGTGTGCAACTATTATGAATACTTGCACACATGTATGCAAGTTTTTTTTGTTTCCGTGGTCTTCTGGGAATATTTGCAGAATTTAGAATATTTTTTTTACTTGACAGCGCTTTTTTTTCTGAAGAAAACACGTAAGTATAAAAATAGGGAACTGCTTTGTAATGAAAGTAGGGGAGGGAGGTCGTTTACATTTACAAACATAATAGGGATGCTATAGTAATTTTCACTTAATTAAATCTTATATTAACACTTAAGGTTTATCTAAGGGAGGTATTATCCCCTTTAAATTAATTTAAACTTTATAAAACCCTTAGTACATTTTAATAAGTTATTACGGAGGTTATCAACCATTTAAAATAAAATTAAAAGCTTTCCAAATAGCCATTTACGAAACGATTTAAATTTCTGATTGAAAAGCAATGTAATTGAACTAATGATCTTTATAGATAAAAATTTAACCAAAAAATTTATAAATGAGTTCATTATCATATTTAAATATTTAATTTTAAAGCATTTTAAATCTATTTTATCAATATTTTGAATTTTCCAATATTAGCCAAAACACGTTAATTTCAATAGAATTTCAATAAACGATTCCTAGCTTTTTCAACTCGTATGATCAAACCGTAAGTCCAATCAATACGAAATTTGAAACCCTACTATATTTCACTAATACGGATCCAATGAAACGCGTCACGTCAATTCGAAGATCATTCGAAAATTGGTCTTATTTTTAGATTTTATTGAATTTTAACTGATTTTTCAATATACATTTATATAACGTATTCTTACACACTAATTCCGATCGACTTGAAATCTGGAATCTTACCATATTTTAATGTTACGGGTTCGATAAAATTGGTTTTGTCAAATTCTGAGACTATCTCATAAATAGTCAATTTTCAAGTCATAAAAATAATATTTAATTATTGATTTTTAATATATTTACTTTTAAATTGATTTTAAAAGTTTAAAGATCTTGCTTTAATCCCAATAACATATAAAACCAAGTTTAGAATTTATTTTTCAATTATTCTCAACTCCAGATTCAATATTTAATGAAATTTTGAAATTTAAATCTGATTATCCAAACATATTTAAATCCACATTTTAAATTGACTAAAAATACGGGCCATTACATTCTCTCCCACTTAAAACAATTTTGTCCTTGAAATTGGGACGAAACTTAAGGTTGTTTACTAAACCAACCCAGCCTTTGTTCTAACTTACTCAAGTTGTTCACCTTTTCAGTTTATAAGAACTTCCCAATTTCTCAAAATTTAGCTAACGCCTTAAATTTTCAAAAAAAATTCGCCGTAACCTCCTTTGTATGGGTCAATCGGTACAATTCTCCTCTCTAGGCCCTCATCAATAAAAAGGAAAATCCAAAAGCCAAGCGGCTTGCCAATCGACTCATAAAATCATCAAACCCTATCAATATAGTTAAATATATACCTTTGTGTCGGACATTTACATTTATTCCTTTTCTTAGCTTCCATTCAATAACCTATCTAATTTACATATGACCAATTCTAACTAACCTCCAGTTTTACTTTAACCTAGGCCTTCTACCATTCAACTCTATATTTTATCCCATCAATCCTATATTAATACTTCTCTTAATTAGTTAAACTAATTATTACACATCACCTCCAACAATCAATCGATTGATTAACTTTTAATTTTTCATATAGGATCAAAACATATATCTTTAATATATTTGTAATCCATTTTCAAAGTCAAAAATCATGCATACACGAAATTAATAATACGCCTCTCATATATAATACTTTCAAACTCATTATAGGGCATTACTAGCCCTATTTCTAATGAGCCACTCATCCTAGGATGCTACTAATCCAATCTCTAATGAGTTTTCTTTTATAGGATGTTGTTAAGCCTACCTCTGATGATTCTTTTCATCTTGTTCTAATGCATCATACTTTCAAAGCTTTGTAAACCAAAACTCTGATACCAACTGTAATGGTCCGAAAATTCATACCTTTCGAATTGACGGTAAACGACACAAGTTCGATCAAGGACAGCAGAAATCCTCTTGACATTAAGCTTGAGAATTTGACACATCAGACAAAAATAAAAGACTTTTTATTAATATCTTTCAATTTTACATCAAAGTACATCACAAATATCATAGAATAATAAATTACAATACATAGCAGGAACATAAATACATAAACTAACTCTCAGCGGAAGACTATCAAATGCTCTGGACGTAGCTCTAACTTCAATCCAGAATCTATAAAATATCTACAAAACCAAAACTACCAGCTGTCCGTGTGTAAAACATGGGCACCTATATTTTAGGTGGGAAACAATAAACTCCGAGTTAGTCATGGGACTTGTGTGAGGACCAGAAACAGTTATTTGCTTTATTTTTAAGTTTGGTAAATCACGGGATCACGCCATATAACACGAAATGGTTTTCTCCACATGAATACCAGACATAACAACTTGCCATGCTTTTTGAAAAATAAAGCTATTATAAGACTCAAGTCCCATCACACAATGCAACGCAAACCATAGGATAGAGTTTTACCTTATAATAGCCAAACATGCTGGATACGAAAAAAATCTCTTTTATTATTACTAGTGCATAGTGTGTAAATCATTTTCACAAATAAATGTATCAATCTTAGACAACATAATGCCCCTATCCCGTTATGTCGCCGTGTAGGTTTATAACTAAAACGCAAAGCTTGTATTGGAAGTTGGATTCCATAAATGACCAAGGCAAAGGATATTCCTTAACCATTCAGATCATCTCTAGAAAGATGTCTAAGGATCACACGCAGCTCATCCTTCGGAGCAGCAGAGTCATCCCACCAATTCCCGGTGAATTCGGGGTACTCCTAAACATAACGTTCCTCAGTCATATGTAACCATCGTCCTGGTCATGTCTGACCATCGTCCGAGGCGCCTCAGTCCATCATCCACATATGTAAATTGCCTGGGCTCCATACCGTGGCATCACTTTTAGCTAGAAGAAAACGTATGTCCTTACTCTAGCATAAATCATCCTGTTTTCGGCCATTAACGGGTTGTGAGCTTGTCGAAGTCACCTTTCAAACAAAGCTATGGTATATCATCCATGCTTTGAACATCATCCATAAGGCTCTGCTTTCAACAAAAGCTTTGATCTATCAGCACTTAGCGTGCCACATTGTCAATTCACCACATATAATCGGTGTCTATTAATATATAACCCTTTGAGTACATAAGTTCCAAAGGAGGGTGTTAAGCTAAGAGAATAAATTCTCCGCCACCAACTGATGTAACACCAGTAGAAACCAACTAGTTATATTGTAAAATACAATGTCAGACACACATCCATTTTCAAGTCCGTTCTGGGTCTGAATGAAACTGAAGGAACTTTATTCCTCGTCCAATAAAGGAGAGAGGCCCTTGCAAATCTGGAAAATCTCTAAGTACGTCCAGACCACTGTCATAATATAACCTCATATTGGTTGTACAGCTCGAGGCATTAAATAATCCAAACGATGTGAAGATCACCGATCTTCAACCACCTTCTTCGATATCTTCCAAAAATCGTCGTATAGTTATTCAGAATGGGTTCAAACTCAGTCTTTCTGAATATCTTGCAAAATTTTAAAATGTTTGGAATATACATAGAGATATCATAAGTTTCAATCCGTTTCAGATCATTCTTTTATTCAGATCATCCTTTACATTGGAAATTATTCCCTAAATCTCATTGAAGACATACAATGTCACATATGTGTGTTTCCTATGCTTACTAAGTGGACAAGGTGAATCAATTCTTATGGTTACTTAGTGATTAACTCAACTACTACTATCCCCATCATTTCAACTTCTTTTTAGCTTAACAATTTTCCAAATTAAACATGTAAACCACAACATATCAATATGTCAATCACATAGTGATTCGTTACTAACACATTTATCAGCTAATTAACCAAAGTAATTAAGTAAAAGCGGGTACAAAATTCTCACCATAGCTCTCCACTCCTTCAATATTTAGGGTAGGAATTCTCTAGCAACCTCTACAAAACCAAAATCACACCTTTTCACTCCAAACCACCACTAATTAACAATAATATATATTTTTATATATAATTATACTTGCAATTTGAAGAGGAAAGGAGAAGTTTTTATGTGGTTTAAGGGCTTGGAAACCCTTATAGGGACCACGACTTAAGGAGATTGGGTCCACCTGGGGTGTACGCGGCCTGGTGGTTTGGGGCTTAGTGTGTGAGCTAGTGCGGCCCGGGGGAGGGGAGTTTTTGTGGTGGAAATTTGTTTTAAGGAGAAAAGAAGTGATCTTTGGGTGTTTGAAGGAAAAGAAAGGTTTTTTAGCAAAGGGGGGCCCACGACCTAAGCTAAGGGGTGGAGGCTATTGGTAGATTAGCGCGCAAGTGGTGGAGATGGAGGTGGGACTGGTGGTTGTGGTGGAGGAGGCGTGAGGCTTAGGAGAAGGGAGGAGGAAAGGAAAACGGAGGTTAAGGGAAGATGAACTTGGAAATGGAAAATGAAAATGGTTCTCTTCTCCACTTCATGAAACTTAAAGAGAGAGGAAGGCTTCAAAGGGGGTGACAACTAAGGACGGTGAGTGGCCTTTGGTGGTGTGTTGTCTAATGGTAGAAGGATTTAGGAATTTGTGACAAAAGGAAGTGATTATTTTAATTAAATCTTATATTAACACTTAAGGTTTATCTATAGAGGTGTTATCCCCTTTAAATTAATGTACACTCTATATTACCATTAGTATATGTTAATAAGTAATTAAGGAGGTGATTTACCATTTAATATAAAATTAAAAGCTTTCCAAATAGCCATTTACGAATATAAACCTCTAAACGATTTAAATTTCTGATTGGAAACCAATTTAAATGAACTAATGATCTTTATAGACAAAAAATGACTAGAAATTTTATAAATGAGTTCATTATCTTATATATTTAATTTTAAATCATTTTAAATCTATTTTGTCAATATTTTGAATTTTTCAATATTAGCCAAAAACGCTTAATTTCAATCGAATTTCAATAAACGATTCCTACGCATTTTCAACTCGTATGATCAAACCGCAAGTCCAATCAATATGAAATTTTAAACACTGCTATGTCTAACTAATACAGATCTAATAAAACTAGTCTTGTCGAATTTAGAGATTATTTGAAAAACGGTCTTATTTCAAGCTTTTATTGAATTTTAATTGATTTTCAATATACGTTTATAATATGTATGCTTACACACTAATTCTGATTGACTTAAAATTTGGAATCTTACCATATTTTAAAGTTATGGATCTGATAAAATTAGTTTCGTTGAATTCTGAGACTATCTCAAAAATGGTCTATTTTCAGGTCATCAAAATAATATTAAATTGTTGATTTTTAATATATTTACTTTTAAATTGATTTTAAAAGTTTGCTTACCTTGTTTTAATCCCAGTAACATATAAAACCAAGTTTAGAATTTATTTTTCAATTGTTCTCAAGTCCAGATTCAATATTCAATGAAATTTTGAAATTTATATCTGACTTATCCATGTAAAAATCCTTTCAAACATATTTAAATCCATATTTTAAATTGAATAATAATACGGATTGTTACAATCATGCAAAAAATATAAAACAAAAGTTTTAGCTTTGTTTCTAAGCTTTTCCGAAAGTCCGCTATCGTTAAATTTAGCAAGTCGTTTAGAAGTTATGACCTTTTATTTTAGCTCAAATTTGACGTTTTCATAATTTACAAATAACATCGTTTTTTATTTCATAGTATAAAATCTTATATTTGAGTTGTTGTATTTTCCTTGCTATTTGATGTATTTTGAGTAAATCTTTTTACTTGTTGAAGTAGAATATCTTATCTATATGTGTTGGTTTTGCCTTATTTTAATGAGTTTATTGATGCTATTTCTCCTGAGTTTCGAGTCCTTTGAGCTCGGATGATCAAGCCATTCAATATCCAACTTAGATCAAATTTTCTTGGTGGCCTTGTGATTTAATTTGTTGAGTTTGGCGATGTAGTTTTCATGTTCATTAGAACACGTACAGGTTTTATAACTAATTTACCATATAAGTAATTGCTGTTTTTTTTATAGTTTTAAGGAATAAATAAGTTTATGATTTTGGTATTGAAATATAAACGGCATCAAAACAATAGTATAAAAATCTATTTTCAAAATAGTAAGGATTTAGGAAAGAAAGCAATCGATTTTCGGAAAATTGTTTTATAAATTGTTTTAGAAAAATCAAGTATTTTCTTACATAAAAACCACATTTTTCTGCACTCTTCAAGAAGATGTGTTGGTGAGTGAATGATATCGTAAACCTCGCGGTATAGGACGTGGCAATATACAATTTTATTTAATCTTAGATCCGGCGGATCGAAGTAATAACATTTTTGTTTACTAGTGACCTCTATGACCCTTTGTGATATTCAGTGTTTTGTGATTTCTGTGTTGGTAGTGTGAAGCTAACATACAGCATGTAAACCGTTAAGTGACAACGTGTTGTATGGGAGGCATGATTATCATTTTTTGGGTTAGTATCTGAGGGTCTGTGACACATTTTTGTGTGGCCGCCAATAATAGACCTTTGGGTTAATTTTGTGTGAACACGGAGATGACCTTCGGGTCAATTCTGTGTAGCTTTATGGACCTTCATGTCTTTCGGGTACCCATTTTGTGTGATATAGTATTAGCTGTGGATTTAATCCATTCGGTGTAATAGCATGTGCATGCATAGCTATGACATGCCACTTTGTGCTAGATCCAAACCGTGTTTCTGTGTTTTGGGTTTATCATAGATTTCACCATAGTAATTATTATTATTATTTGTAGTGATTTCATTAGCGTTTCAGACTCTTAGTATAGTTTTAGTGATTCCGTGATTTTGTATTTCAGTGATTCAGTTTTTCCATGTTCCAGAGATTTCATGATTCTATTTTTTATAGTTTCTGTGACTTTATGATTTGGTGATTTAGTGACTCGAGATTCTTTGAATTAGTGAATTACATGGTATGTGATTTCACCTTGTCTTTTCTGTGATTTTGGAGTCTTCCAATCGTATTACAAAATTCCAAGTGTTGATTACCCTAACCAAGGTGTTCGGGTAATTCATTCATACGCAGTGTTTAGATCCATTTTTGTGCTTCTTGCTTGTGCTACCATATATTAACCTTGTGGACTTATGAGTATGTGGTTAGTTGACCGGTGAGTATAACATTCTTTTCTAATGAAAAGGAAATTGTTGTATTTGAGTTTCCATTTATGTAATGTCCCATATTTTTGGTACCGAAATATTTAATTTAATTTATTATTTTAAATATTATATTTGGAATATTAATGAATTTAATATTGAATTCGTTGATTAAAAATGAAGTTGAATATATATATTTAAATATAATTTAAAACAAGCTTGAAATGGCGTGGTAGTTCATAATATTGAGTTTTGAACTTTAACTGGATATACAGGATCCGATATAAGTCGGATTTCTGTGAAACAAGAAATAATGGAATCTTATTGATTATAATTTTCATATGAAAGAGAAAAATCCAGATTTCGTGTTATAGATTGTTAGTTATGGTTAAATCAAATTTTAAAATAGTCGCTATGGAATTCTTTAATAAACAATTATGTTTATTTAATGAATTTAATAGGATTTTATATAATTTGGGTACTGTTTTAACTCGAAATTGGTAATATCGAGTTGTATAATTTATATCTGAAGCTATATGATATTTCCAGTGGGTATTTATGGTTATAATAATTTATTTTTATTTAATTGAATTATTTTGGAATTTTTATAATATTTTATCGATATTATATTGGCCTTTAAAATAGCCATTTTGCAAATGGTCTCTGTTTTCGATGTAATTAGTTTCATTGGAACCATAACGTTAAATTGTTGTATGGTATTAAATTTCATGGCAAACCGATGTCGTATGTGACAACGACAGCCGTAAACGCCTAGTCATTTTCTATAGCATGTAATTAATTTAATTTAATTTAATAAAGGGTATTTGCATATAACTTGAGCAGACGAACAAATTAAGCCACGAAACCAATTCCATTGAGTTCATATCGATGTTTAGTCAGAATAGGCAGGTACTTTATTATTTTTGGACATCGGGTATTTTGGTGTCCAAAATAGCATTGTGGTGCGTATAAAAATAGTGTACCAGGAAATAGTCTCAGAATGTGACGAAACTTGTGCCGTTGGAATCGTATTAGTTAATTATTATACGGTTTCAATTTTCATGTCAATCGGACTTACCGTTTGATCGTGGCAACGATAACGCTTCTGTTTTTATTTAACCATTTATATTATTTGACAGGGGTAACTTTAAACAAATAAACGACTGGCCAAATGAACTCCGATTTTAATGAAATAAATTTCATTGGATCCATAAGAAAAGGATCTCGTAGAATTTCAAAGTTTCTAGTTGATTGGACTTATTTTGTGATTGTGGGAAATTTAAACGCGTGATTTTTAGCCTGTGATTTATAAATGACTTTTCACAAACGACCTCGGAATTTGACGAAACCTGTCCCATTGGGTCCGAAATATTTTTTTATGCTAGAATTAGCATTTTTATTGAATAACGGAGATTGTTTGTGGAGGTTTTATGAAGATACTTCACATAGAAGTTTTATTATTAAAATAATAATATAATTTGGTCCAACTCTATAAATACCCCTCACATTAAAACCCTAGGACTATTTTCGCTGGTCAATATTACATAGCGCCTCCACCCAAGAATTTTCAACGGCTGAAAGCTTCCTTACCTCGTTCCTCTAAATCTCCCGATCCCCTTTTCAATTCAAGAAAACCAAAACATCAAACTTCTTATGCTCTACGATATCTACACATGGGACGGTGATGATCGGGAACAAGATCAGCATAGCGGCCGGTTTTATCTCACAAATACATTGCATTCAAACGAAAATGGACGGCACACAGTGAACCCGAGTTGGCCGAGGGTTGGAGCACGGGGGCGGGACGTTGGCAGGCTCGTCATGG
Organism: Allium sativum; assembly: GCA_030737875.1. NCBI lineage: Eukaryota > Viridiplantae > Streptophyta > Magnoliopsida > Asparagales > Amaryllidaceae > Allium > Allium sativum. The sequence continues at coordinate 652,666,126 of CM060919.1, read as the reverse complement.
CAATCTTCAATCTAACTCCGGCGTTGGATGGAGGGCTCGGCGATCGATGGCTTGAGGACAACACAGACTTAATTTTTTTGAATGAAGAAATATAGAGAGGGAAGAAGCAGTGTTTTCAAACAAAGAAAAGAACGGGTTCTGTAAACAAAATAAAGAATACCAAGGAAGAAAATTATTATCGGCCGTTAACCGCTTTTCTAATGTAATTAGCGTCAACTTAATTAACATTTAAGTTATAAGTCAAACCGTTAATGTTTAACCTTTTTAAACCTTATGCAGCGTGTTGATTTGCTGAGGAAGTCAAACTGGAATAAACACGTGAAGAAGGAAGCAGATAATTAAATAGGTGGGCACAAAAATTGACAAAATACCTCATAAAGGTTATTGGCCTTTCCAAGTGAAGAAATGAAATTTAAGCTGCTGGGGTAGGGAAAGAAGTAAATCATGTAAAGGTTATTATTAAAAACAAGCAGAAGAACGTCAGACAAAAGGATCGAATAAAGTCAAAAATAAAAAGGGCTTGAGGCAAAAGTAATCGGGCGGTTTCATTTTTCCAAAGTAATTAACATTTTTTTTAAATTTAATTAATGAATTTGTTAATTAATAGTTAAATCGTATAACTTATATCATCAATAACTCTATGATGCAAGGTCAAAATTTAACGAAATCAACTTCGTTAGGATCGCGGCAACGACTACTACGTTCTAAAAACAGTTTGGATGGCGTTGAAAGCTGCTGGAATTTCTAGTTAAATTAAACCCTGTTTAATTTAACTAGGACTGAACCGCTTAAACAACGGAAGGAAATAAAGGTGAGTTCAACTCACTTGGTTATCCCACTTATATCTCATATAAGTCGGGTTCTATTACTTGTGTGCTATGGTTGCTAGTTGTTGAATGATTCGATGAATGTTTGCCTATATACTGAATATTTTCATATCATTGGTTTAAATTAAACAATCGTTTAATTTAATAAAACCAAATCGTTATAGTTAACGATTATTTCCAAACGAGATAACTTACCTTGTTGGTAACGTTTATAATAATATAAACGTGTCACATTTAATTGGATGCTTGTATTGCTGTTCATTAACCGTTATTAGTTTAATTGATTGTTCATGTTTATTTTTGCAAAAAATATATTGTTGTTTTATTTGAAATAGTCTATCTGAATACAAGGAAGAACAGATTGGAGGGAACTAACCAGGTACCTCAAATTTATTGTTTATTTTAATATCACATTTATATGAACTGTTTGACCAACCTGATTAGATGATTGATTTGTTTATTGATTATTGAATCATAATTCAGCATTTGTTATGATATTAACTAATGGGCAGAATTGGTTGAGTAATTGGCAACATATGGCTTATAAAATCAATTGTTTTATAAATATTGATTTACCGTCAAACAAATCAACGAAATGAAGTTATAAAATTTGTTTTATAACGGAAAATGGATTTTTATCTATTATTTAAATAAAAAATTATACAAAGGAAAGAAATAATTATTGTTTATTATTAAATCTACAAGTGATTATTAAAATGATTTTATAAACAAAATTCTTATGTTAATAAGATTTATAAGAAAGTGAATAGAAATTAACCTATAGGCTAAGAAATGGGATTATTGTTTTTAAGAAAACAATTAAATGGAATTATTTAAATTATTATTTTATTAATTAATTTAAAGGAAGATAAATTGAAATTGGTTCATGAGATAACCGTGTTTTGGTTGACCAAGTCAACTATTTTAATTGTTATTGATTATTAGACTAGTTTGCTTGGAATTAATTTAATAAAATAGTTTAATGAATATGTATTTAATTTTAATTAGATTTTAAAAAGGGTATTTACTATTTATTTTAACTAATAAAGAAATTAATTGCGTCTACCATAGTTAATGGTTGAAGCAAGTTATTATTTTAATTAATACTAATTTAAGAAATTACTTTTTAATTGAAATTCATTTAAAAAGTAATCGAAGTTGAAATGAAATCTAATTGAATTGTGAAAGGAGTTTATGAATGGTTTTATATTTAAAAACCGAGTTTTTATAACAAAGCTATAAAAGGAATTTTTAAGCAAATACGATGGCTTAAAATAAATGATTACTTAATAATTGAATTATGTAATGACCCGGGATTTTAGCAACGTAATAATGAAGTTATTTAACTATTTAAATAACGAATATATTTAATATACGACGTCAGAACGTATAATTTATAATTATAATTATAATCAAGCTCGAAATGGCGCTGCAGTTCGTTATTTGGCGAATTGAACTTCAACTGAATGTACAGGATTCGTTTTAAGCCGGATTTCTGTGAAACAAGAAACGTGTGGAGCTGGTGGAGTATATCTTTCTAGTGGAAGAGAAAAATCGGGATTTCGTCGTATAGATTTTGATGTACGTCCAAATCAAATTTCAGAAAAGTCGCTATGGAATTCGTATATAATTCGTAACGCTTTATATACGTTATAAAAGGGAATTTCAATATAAATTGAAATTCGATTCAACCTGGACTTGAAATATCGAGTATGTAATAACTCTGGAGCTGTATGGTATTCCACTGTGAATATATACGATAATATAAATTTATTTATATTTAATTTAATTATATTTAAATATATTTATATATTTAAATAGGCTATTTAGAGCTTTAAAAAATAGCCACTTTTGCAAACGAAGTCGGAATTCGACGAAACTAATTTTGTTGGATCTGCAATGTCAAATAGTTGTTAGATGTGAAGTTTCGTGATTTTTAGAGACACTGTGTGGTCGTACGGATTTTTAGAGTGAGAAACAGTCAGTATTTTGACAGTTAAAAATACGCTGTGTGAGCATACGGAGTCGGAATTCGACGAAACCAGTTTCGTTGGGACCGAAATGTCGAACTCTAGCTACATGTCAATTTTCATGATTTTTAGACGTCGTATGTGTTCACTGTGATTTTTAGAAGACTAGAATGAATATAAAAGATTAAATAAAATATTAAAATATTATTATAAAAATATCTAGATATTTTAGTGGCCTATATATACCCCCCTTACAAAAATCCTAAACCTAATTCAACCCATTCTCAAAGTCAACAGAGAAAAAAATGCGCCGTAACCTTTTGTTCTTCTAGGAAATAAAAATCCAACCTTCTAAATTCAAATCAAAATCCAAATAAAAGCCTAAAATTCACAAAGCTCCTTCCTTTGAATTCGTATGGGAATTTGCTTCGACTGATGTCAATTTGGGAGAACTCGAACGAGTTTTTGGATCGTGGATATTTTTCCAGAGCACTTGATAGAACCTAGGGTTCAGGAAATCGATCGCTGCAAGCACAAATGTTTGTGCTAGTCATTGTTTTTGAGTTCAGCGTTGAAAACCGCGCCTCCCTTGAGCATTTGATGGTATTCGATCCTGATTCCCGTCGATGAATGTGTTAGGACAGTCGACGTCGTGATGCTGGAAGGACCGGCGAGTGGAGATGATTCGTATGGAGGAGAAGGAGGGTTCGAAGAGGGTGACGTTGGTGAGGTCGGTTTTTGAAATGGTGATGGCTTGAAGGATCGGTGTTGGCCATGATTTTGGACGTGATGTAATACTGGAGCGACGAGAAAACCAAATTGAGGAAGAAGGGTGTCGGGTCCGGGTTTATAAAGGTTAGTGGGCCGGGTTAAGGAGGTTAAGCCCGGTTTTTAAATGATTTAAAGTTTAATTTAATTTCAATAATATACACTAACTTATAAATATGATATCTCATCCATACGAGGTCAGAATTGAGAACCGTAAGTTGCATTGGGATCGTATGGACGGGAGCAACACAATGAGACTGACCGGGAGTGAATCTGAGCTCGTCACAATTTATGGCGAAATAAATTGTCCGACTGAATCAAATAACAGTTTATCGTTCTTTAACGATGAACTACCAATGTGAGTAAAACTCACCAACTCTGAACAGTTTATATTTTCATGTTGTATTTTTAGAACTGTTAAAATTGTCTGATTTCTGTGTGTTCGTTGATTGATTGAACTGCTAGTCAGTTAGTAGAAATATTATATATAGATGTATATATATATAAACTGTTAAATATTTATATGTCGATTCTGTTTATCAGAATATTTAACAGTGAGGTGAAATCGATGTTATTCTATGGTCTAACATCTGTGATGCAGAGAAACAGGTTGGAGGAATCCGACTGGATTCCTCAACAGTTATTTTATTGTTTTTCATATATTTTAATATATGATGTGAAGTATAACCTGTTGTCGATTGTGTGGGTATGGACGATATTGAACATCGTGATTTGATATGATCGAATACCATGACATACCGGAATGTAGATAAAGGGATTTTCAAAGTGATATTGAAAATAGCTTATTTATAAAATGGGATATTTATAAATAAGAGATATTTATAAAGTGGGATATTTATAAATAAGAAATGTTTATAAATTGGAATATTTATAAATAGGAGATATTGGAAAAGGAAATAAATTCAAAACATTTCTTTTTGAATGGAAAGGCTTGTGTAGCGGTTTGGGGATTTTCCCGATGCTCCCGATACAAAGGAGGTTATGGCGAATTTTCCCGGGAATTTAAGAAGTTAGAATATTTCAAGAACAAATTTGAAAAGGAAATATTTGTAAACCATTTACAAATAGAATTGGAAAGGAAACATTATAAAAAGGGAAATCATTTTTAAAGGGTAGAACCGTTATTTAAAAGTAAATCTTTTCAAATGAATAAAACGTTGTTAAAAAGGAAATCTTTATAAAGTGAATAAAGTAAATCGAATATGGTAATCGAAAGGAGTTAATCGATGTTAGTTTCATCGAAAGGAGTTAATCGATGTTAGTTTCATCGAAAGGAGTATCGATGTTAGTTTCAATCGAAGGGAGTTAATCGATTAGAGTAGAGGAGTTAATCGAATATAGTTTATTCGAATAGAGTAAAGGAGTTAATCGAATATAGTTTATTCGAATAGAGTTAGAAGAGTTATCGAATATAGTTTATTCGACAGGAGTTAAGTGAATAGTTAGGTTAAACTAAGTGAATTAGTTAAGTGAATTGGTTAAGTTAACCAAAGTGAATTAGTCGAGTTAATCAAAGTGATTAGTTCAGTTAATCGATGTAAGTAAATCAAGTTAGGGTAATCGAGTTGAATTAGCCAGTCGAGTAAATAAATTGAGTTAGTCAAACCAAGTAAAACCAGTTAGAGTTAAACAGTTAGAGTTAAACAGTTAGAGTTAACCAGTTAGAGTTAAACAGTTAGAGTTAAACAGTTAGAGTTAACCAGTTAGAGTTAAACAGTTAGAGTTAAACAGTTAGAGTTAAAACAAACATAGTTATTCAGGATGAGTTGCCATTTAGCACGACTCCTAGCGTAATTCGCAGGGCTGTAAATAGCCTACGGCGGTCGGATGTTTCCTGAGGGAATCAGGCGTAACCCGTGTGATCGCGGCGATCTAGAGTTGAGCGAATGGAGTTAAAGAATATAGAGTTAAGTAAAATTAGAATCTGACTAGAGATTAATAAGTTGAATGGTTTCCTGAGTATCGATCTGATGTTGGTTTCGGCCTTCGGGGTTTATGCTTAGGGAGTTGTTCTCTTATTAGTTTATAGTTAGAGTCTGATAGTTGTGGAAGGATAGTGATACTTAAATAAACAATGGAAATGTTTTCCAACGTTGATAACAAATATTTTCTAAATATAGAAAATAAGGAAAACATGAATAGATATACATGATGATTGATCGATATAATTTCCATTTGGAAATAATATCGTTGTTTGCACACTTGTTTTTCTTTGATAGTTAACTCACCGACTATCGAAGTTTTGACCATTTTAACGTTGTTAATATGGAGAGACCGGTTGGATTATTATCCAAAGAACCACTCTGTATTGGCAAAAGCGTCGCGAATCATATATGCCAAAGATAATTAAAGACGGAGCAAAATGCAAGGGCTATCCTGTTTACAGAATAGTGCCTTCGGTTTGTCCAGTCCCAGGACAACTTGTATGGACGAAGGTCTGACGGAGTATATCCAATGGATCACGTAAGTTGATCTGTTCAAACGTATTCACGTTTGGTGGCGGAGGAATTCGTTTCTCTTAGCTGTATACCCGTGTTATTTTTGGATAAGTCAATTTGTGATTTGGCAGGTATGACGATGTGACATTCTAAGTGAATGAAGATGGATGTCTGACAGAGTATTTCCAGACGATTACGTACATTGATTTCTTCAACCGTACCAAGAGTGGAAGCGGAGAAGGAAACTTCTTTTAGCTGTCACGGAATGTATTGTTGTAGACTTCAATTAGTGATTTTCGATGGATTTGACAATGTAGCATTCGAAGTGAATCTATTGTGATAATAAAGCGTAGCTTCTAGCCTCACATCCGGTAAATGACAGAAATCGGGCAGGCAGCATGGCTAAGTCGGTCGCACCGAAGTAGGGTGTATAATCACCTATCTAGTGAATATTCATTTGTTTCTTAAATCTATCAATGTTGTCCCATATATATACGGGAACGGTTGCTGATCCCAACCGTTGGTGATGTACATTCGATACACTCAAGCGAAATGAGTGGTCGGTCATGTGTGGCTGAGTTGCAAGATGTTCTTGTTGAACTCCAGTGTATCGTTCCTAGAGTACACTGATCGGAAGGTGATTCCATACCTTGTCATAGTTGGAAATCCATTATCCAATACGTGCTTGCGATTTTGATTGTATACTATATATGTAGAACGTGAGATGAAAGCGTTTCTGCTAGTTGATATCTATTTGTACATAGACATTATTATAATATCAAAAGGTTTTTGATATAAAGATATTTTGGATTCTCATAAGGGAAAAACCCGTTCCGTTCTGCGGCGTGGTCTTATGAGATATCATTTACTTGTTCATATACCTGTTTAAATGATTTGAGTTTATTCACACCAGTCCCATGACTGACCCGGAGTTTACTTTGTTGTTTTCCCTGAACTCTTGGGTGCCTAAATTTGTACGGGCAGTCAAGTAGTCAGGATTTGCAGATACATTGAAGAGCTGGAGCAGGAGGCTTCAGAATCATATAGCTATAGTTTATTTCCGCTGTGTTGTAAGTGTTGTACTCTGATAAGTGCTATTGTATACATAACTGTTATATTTCAAAGTTATGTTATATATTATATGTTATTCGTTCCGCTGTGAGGTTCGTGTTACTCTGATGTTGTGTTCTTCTTCCTCTTCTACTCTAAGTTTCTATCTTATCTATTCTCACCTTCTAATTTCTTTCATTAACTACCGGGATTTTTCGATGTTTTGGTTATCGACGTCGAGCTTACGTCGATAACCAAAGTCGCTCAAAATCCGGGTCGTTACAAATTAAGTAAAGGAAAAATGATAATAGGGTTTTATTAATCTGGAGTTATAAACAAGGTTTATAAAAGAAATGAGAAGTCAGCGTGGATTTTGAATTGGTGATACTAAATAATGAATTAAGTAAAATAAATGGAATTGAGATGTGAATTTCAAAGGGGTATGGTTGAAGGGATTACAAAGGAATTGTTAAAGTGAATTTGATAAAGGAATGAGTAGTAGGATTTTGGAACAAGAATCCGAATGTATAAAACAAATTGTTTAAAGAAGTAAAAGTTAAAAGGTGATGTTAAATAAGAAATTTCTTAATCAATGAATTAATAAATAATGTTATTTTTCGAGAAAGGAGATTTTCAAAAGTAAGAAGATTTTATAAAACCATGTTTTTAAATTAAATAGTTAAATGGGATGTGTTTGATATTAAAATGGAATATCAATTTTTGGATTACACCTCATATTTATCTTAAGATAAGAAAGTTGTTGATCAAGGTCTGAGAGGTTATTAAAATACCCCAACTTAAACGACTTCAGGATTATTTGAGGATGATATTAGTTGGAAATGGTAAAGAGGTTAGTAATAACTTATTATTTCCATTCGAGGAGTAATAATGCAACATTATCGTCGAAAATTTGGAGAATATATAACGAGAATCCGAAGTAAAGGTAATTAAAAAGATATGAGAATATATAATGATGATTGCAAAGTAAAAGGAAAATGAAAAGGGATTGTCGTAACGTTGTTTTACGAGGAGTAAGTTGAACCGATTTCCAAATTATAGATAGTGAAGAACGATGTAGCAAATGTTTTGAAAAGAGAATTGAATGGAAACTGAATATTGTTATAATTTATTTTCTAAGTATTATAGTGAAATGGTTATGAAAATATTAGTATATAAATAAGAAGTAAATACTATATTGAAATTTTGGAAGATTTAGAAGTTAAATTAACCTTTTATTAATATTTTAATTAAAGAGGCCAAGTGATGTTGAGTACTGAATCAATGAACTCATTTTTTTTTCACGATTGTTTATTTGATAGTTAAGTAACTGACTATCAAATTTGGCCTAATACAATTGTTGGTACGGAAAGATCAGGAGCAAATATATATTTGAAAACCATTCCGAACTAGCGAATACGAAAGCATGAAGATTGAAGATGGAGCATTGAAGACTGTAGATCTTCATAAGCGGAAGGATTACTTAAAATCTCTATGTTGCAACACAAAGATATACTATGATTCTATCGTGGTTGGAATCTACGGATTACATGGACTACTCGCTGTTGATCCTTAGGGTTATACCTATATAAGATGTGGTGGGGGTGCTTCAGCTCATCCTGTTCCTGGATGTCTTGTATGGAAGTGTGTTTGACAAAGTATTTCCAAAGGGATCACCTACGTTGATTTTTACAAACTTATTTCTGTTGGTGGCGGGGAGGGGCACTTCTCTTAGCTTAACAACTTAAGTATTTTTGTGGACGTCAATTACTGATATCCAGCAGATCTGACGATGTGGCATTCAAAGTGGGTGGTGGACATATGTTCTAAAAGAAAAAAAAATACATGAATGAATGAATTAATTAATTTTGACCTCAAGCCTCATCAACCGGAAATGGTTAAAATTGGGTAGGTCGCATGGCTATGTGGGTTGCACCCATCAAAAAGGTATGTCAATACCTGATCTGTAGAAATCAAATGCCTTCGGTTGTTCCTTTATATTTTTGTACGTATGCTATCGGTTCGGTCGGCTGGCCCCTAAACATGGTAATGATATATTCGGTACTCTCAAGCGAAGTGAGGAGCCAGTCATGTTTAGCCTGGGTTGCAAGATGTTCTTGTTAAACTCGAATGTATTCATCTCCAGAGGTACTATAACGGCGCGATTTTCGATGACCTCAAAAGTTGTGTCATTATTAAAGAAATTAGAAGATGGGATTGAGAAGATAGAACTAATAAAATAGAAGAATAAGAAAACATCAGAATCTCACAGTGGAATTTCACCAATACATAATATATTACATCACCGAGGCTGATACATCATAGTATAATACATCATCATCATAGTACAACAACATAATTATACATTACCATACTACAACAACACAGATACTTAAACTGGGTACTTGAAAATAGATATGATACTAGGGGTCTTGAACTTCATAAGGTTCCACTTGCCTACTTGAATTACTTGTCTACTCATAACAAGTGTTATGAGTAGCCAAGAGTTTAGGAAACACAGAAAATGAACTCTGGGTCAGTCAGGGGACTAGTGTGAGTAATTACAGTTAAATAGTTTTGGAAACAGAGAAATAAGAATAAGGTTTTCCATATTGGACATATTTACTTAACTTAAGAAATCTTTAGACCGATCCATAACTAATATATGGATAATGACTCAATTATCTTGATATCAAAACATTTGATATTACGATAGTTTATATCAAATAGATAATTATCTAGTGAAATGCTTGCATCTCACGTTCACGTATATAGTATAAAATCTAAAACCGCAGAGCACTTATTGGAGATTGGATTCCAATAGACAAGGTATGGGATCACCTGCCGATCAGTGTACTCTAGAGGGGATACACTGGGGTTTAATAAGAACGTCTTGTAACCCGGCCACACATGACCGTCCACTCATTTAGCTTGAGTGTAACGAATATATTATCACTTCCACGGTTGGGAATGACCCACTGATTCCGAAAGTGGCGGTAGCGAAAAGAGATTAAGAAGTTAAATATCGAAGTTCTCTAGATGGTGATAATATACCCTATGTAGGTATGACCCACCTAGCCATGCTGCCTTGCCCGATTTTTGTCACTTCCTGGTTGTGAGGCTAGAAGTCATGTTTATTTTCTTGACAGATTATTTCTTCAATTACTTTGAGTGCCACATCGTCATATCTGTAAGAAACCCCCATTCGATTTCCCAAATATATTGTGGGCAATAAAGCTAAGAGAAACGAATTTCTCCGCCACCAACGTACTATACTTACGTAAAGTCGATGTGCAGGATCTAACTGATATATGTTTTCAGACACCCGTCCATTCTGGTTTGTCCTGGGACTGAACAGACCGAAGGTACTATTTAAAATAGTCCTTGCATATCTCCATCTTCAATATTTCTGACATGCGTCGTGTAATTCGAGTCGAAGTGGAATATTTATTTCGGACTCTTCGAAACGATGTACGTAATGTCTTTTACAATTGACAAATAATTATCGGCTTAACATGATTATAATTCAGTTTACACATTCTTTATTATCAAACAAACAGTATATGTTTACCTTGTTCATATCTGGATAATTTAATTATCTTTTATAATTGAATAGTTAAAGTGTGTGCGTCGCACATGGTATTTTGCTTCGTTCATCATCGATATTTTAGACGATGTTTAATACTCCAGTTCTTCTGATAAATTATTTTCTTACTTCTAATTTATCATAAATAAATTAAATTTATTTAAATTATTTTCTTCATATTTCTAAATTCAAACTCGTTGAACTTCTTCAGTCGAACTTCTGCACTCGATCTTCTTGCTAGTTTCTTTCTTGCATTTGCCTACGACATTTAAATAAAAAAAATTCTTTTTATTTATTTATTTATAATTTAATTTTATTTATTTTCTATTTTTGTTTCGAACTTGGTTTTATTTAAAACTTCGTTCAAAAATCTCCTTCGTTAGCGAATTTACTAAAGTACTAGTCTTTGCCAAAGTGCCACTTCAAATTTTCATGCCGCGCACGTGGAAATGGCTTCATCCCCCATGCTCCAGTTGAAATACCAAAGTACCACCTGGTACTACCACTCCCCAAGTACCAACCCTCCTGCACCCATGTTTTCGCTTACCAAACCCCTCCAGTTCCTGTGTGCTCCGCAATGCCAAAGTACCCTTGGTACTTACCAAATGCCAAAGTACCACCCTCGAAAATACCATGCCCCACGCCAAAATTCCATGCCCGCGCCATGTTTTCCTCCTCGGCCAAAATACCACTTGGTACTACCAAGTGCCAAAGTACCAACCTCCAAAAACACCATGCGCCCATGCTAAAATCTAATGCTACAATCACGTTTCCAGCCCTAGTACTTGGCACAAACACTCCTTCTCCTTCATCACCGAATGCACAGTTGTGCACATGTACAAGTGAACCAACCACCAGAGGGCCACCGCGTCTACACCCCCACGTCACGCTTCCACCCAGCATCATTGCCGATCCATCATCCCAGTTCCAAAACCCTCCTTCTCCTATAATGACCCGCAAAGTCCGCAATATCAGAGTTGAATATATACATCATACGTCCGACCCAAATATCACGAAAATACGAAACGTTTTTTTTAGAAGAACAAGGTAGAAGAAGAACAGAAATAACAACAAAGAATCTCACATTGCAGCGGAATAAAACATAATATATCATATCTTTGAAATACGAAACCTTAACTGTATAACATACACTTATCAGAGTACAACACTTACAACACAGCGGAACAAAACTCTATATAACTAACGCTGAAGCCTTGTAACACCCCACACCCGCTATGGTCGCTCACTAAGGGAATGCCTTAACTTCGGTGGAATATTTTAAGTGAATATAGAACAGAAAAATTACAACAAGATAGATATAAATAATACTTGAAAATCTAAAACATCATTTCATTGCAGCAGAAGGTAAACATGTTTAGTTACAACACCATAAAGAGTCAAGTACTAAATATCCATCCTGATAAAAACATAAGTACATAATCCCACTACATAACTAATAGCCATAAAAGAAAAGATAAGCTGGGCTTTACATCACGGTCCAAGCTCCAAAAGATAGATAAAGCAATCTGATCAAAGCCCACTAGTGCTAGGCCCACTCTGAGAACCTGAGGGTTGGGAAAAAGATAAAAACAACGGGGTCAGACATAAGTCTGAGTGAGCCCTATAACTTTAACAACTACAATCATTAAAGTAATTAGGGTATGATATAAACTTGGTACGGTGATGACTGTGGATAAATGACTACACTAAGCAGCCAACTAGACATAGGATGAACTAAGATAACGGTAAAGACGCATCTACCCACCCAAGGGTAATTACTACACTGCACCACACCAGTCATTCCTACTTAAAGGTTGATCCCACCCAAGGACTTAGAAAATTTAACTAGTAGTTTCGTGTACCCCTAGCTAACTACATAGGTGCCGTCTGCCCCTATCTCCACTAGGTGTACCCACTACTCCCCAAGCGATCGGCTCCCTACCGTAGATACCCGTGCTGGCCCCACAGTGGGGTGTATCACTCCCCAAAGTGGCAACCTGATACAATCAACGGTGCACGGCTTATACCTACACGATGCAACAACGTCTTACCTACCAGCCCGGGTCCACACACGCATATGAAACCCGTTGGACTTGCGTTGCCATCGCTAACCCGTTTTTGGCCTCTTGTATTCAAGCCCAATACGCGTGTCCCGTCCTCGACATGGGTTGAGCCCAATAAGATGCATATGGGTTACTGGTTGAAATGGGCCCCCACAAGCTACCCACCTAAGCTTGTCCCTTTTTCTAGTGCATCCCACTTAACCCTTTAATCATGTTTAATTACATGTTTCCACTTGGTTAAGTATTCTAATCATATTTTCTATTGCCACCCAAGGCAACCCACTAGATTTCCACATGCCAACCAAGGAATTTACTTGATTTCTGCATGCCACCCAAGGCACCCACTTAACCCCTCATGCCCCACTACATGCTTATTTGGTTAAGTGTTTCTTAATTGACTAAGAACGTAACCTTTGTAAAGACCTCTCACATTAGACTGTCTTTTATGGCAGCTGGATTTGCCGGTCGGTTCCGGGCAGCCTTATGCCATAACAGAGTCTAACCTCGTGTCTTTACCCTTGTCACGTATTTAGTTTATGCCTAAGACCTCTCACATTCGGCCAACCATTTGTAGCCGCTGGATTTGCCGGTCGGTTCCGGGCAGTCTTATGCTACAAAAGGGTCCAACCTCGTGTCTTAGTCGATTAATTACACCTAATTAATCACCCCCATAATTTGTATTAATTATCCCTAATTAATTACAAATTTAACGATGTACATAATTGACTCAATTATGTCCATCCACTTTATGGTATGCATAATCATACCAACTTCACACCATTTCATTAACATGAATATTAACCCCAACATTCCCCACGTAATACGTTGACATAACATACTTGAAAGGGAAGATTCATCACAAACACAATGGGTTCAACTTGCATAACATTAGCATCAACATGGGTTTTAAAGGTGTCAACATGCATATATGACCATAGCATCAAACCCAACTAGCATAAATAATCAACCCAAACTTGCATGAATCACATATGTCATAAAGAGGGTAACTTGCATAAGTTACTTATGCCATACAAAGGGGTTAACTTGCATATGTATGCATATCATACAAAGGTGTAAACTTGCACATGTTACTTGTATATAATCAAACACCAAACTTGCATAACATGTCATATATGAACTTGCATATAATCAAACACCAAACTTGCATAACATGTCATATATGAACTTGCATATAATCAAACACCAAACTTGCATAACATGTCATATATGAACTTGCATATAATCAAACACCAAACTTGCATAACATGGTGTCATAATGGATCAATGTTTATCATAGTGATTTGCATAACTAGCATCATGAACACATAGCATAAAACTTGCATAACTAGCATCATGAACTCATAGCATATGACTTGCATAACTTGCATAACATCATGAACACATAGCATATGACTTGCATAACATCATGAACACATAGCATATGACTTGCATAACTTGCATAACATCATGAACACATAGCATATGATAACATAACTTGCATTGATCCACATACATAACCATAACCTCATTATATCCTATCATAATTAGTTTAGCAATTGCTTGCTAAAGGAATAGAAACTCACAACTTGTTGATTAGCACTCCTATGAAGAAGATTAAGTTGCTAGAGTTGATTAGAAGTTGATTTGAGAAGCTATCTTCCTCTTTAATTTGTTGGTGGCTCCTTCTAGTTGCATTTTGACGGCATAACGATGTTGTCTCCAATTTTTGTATGAATTAGGGTAGTCTTAGGGTGTATTTATAGATTAGTTAAGTGTTTTAGGCCATTAGATTAACCCTAAATCAGATTAGAGCCGTCAGATCTCGTCACTAGCCACCAAACATAGCCCAAATCCCAAATTAGTGCACCTAGGTCAAACTGACCGACAGGGGGGGTCGACCCCTGGGTCGACACATGGGTCGACCCCTTGGGGGGGGTCGACACCCATGTCGACCCCTGTGTCGACACCCTCTGTCTGGCGGGAATTTTCCCGCCTCTTCTGAAATTTGAAACTTGAATATTTTAAATTTGTTTTGAATTTTCTGAAACTTCGGATGTCCATAACTTCTTCATACGAAGTCCAAATCACGCAAACTCGGACTCTATCTCAACCAGAATTCCGAGACGAACACAATGGCGCAACCTGTTTCCCTTAATTCTCACGTCTGAGATTAATTATTCTTTAATTACCAAACATTAATATTAAGTGAAATTCGGGGTGTTACATTCTCCCCTACTTAAAGGATTTCGTCCTCGAAATCTCTAAGTCAAGAAGAACGTATCCTACCAACCAAACAACCATCTACTAAACCATCAAACACTGGCATCCATTGTCCTTAAAGTTTCTAATGCTGTATGAACATATGCAAAAAGTGTGTGTATATGTTCCCTGTCTAATGCAAAATCAGGCGGTCTACTGATTCAGTTGACCTCCTTAATGCAAAGCATGATAGTGCCATGCATCCAATATGTATGCGAAAGAATCCTATCGACACATACTATTACTACATGTGTGCACAACCATACACCAAAATGCATCGTCCATATGACAACACAACCATTATACATCCATTAATATAGCTACCTACACACAATTATATGCAATATGCAATATGAAGTGACTGAGCCGATCTAGTGTCTAAAGTGTGTGTATATGCATCCACGAGCAACCACTAGCAAACACTTGCATCCACACGCATCCATCAATCATAACATGTCTCAAACGATTGTTTCAACCATAGGTTTACCCCATCTAAAGGTCAAAGATACGAATGAGAGGACATACTAAAGAAAAGATAAGTACTAGACAAACGATAAATGAGAAGTTAAAAGACATACCCTCAAAAAGGAATGGGTATAGTGAACGCATCTTCGCTTCTGTCTCCCAAGTAGCATTGCTCTCATCCTCTCCCCATTGCACTTTGACTAGTCGAACCTCTCTGTTTCTCAACTTCCTAATCTCTGACCCAAGGATGCGAGTAGGAGCTCGTCGAATCGTCGCATCACGCTCTACCTCCACTTCTCTAAGCAAGCTTGGCTCTACCACCTCTTCGGTCTCATGTAGGCACTTCCTCAAATGTGACACATGGAATACGTCATGTACCCCATTAAGTCTCTCGGGTAAATCCACTCTATATGCCATCCGTCCAATCCTTTCCTTAATAGGAAACGGTCCTACAAATCTTGGTGCTAACTTACCAATGGACCCAAAGCGAACAACATTCTGTAATGGAGATACTTTGACAAAGACCATGTCCCCAACATCAAACTCAAGATCCGTCCTCCTCTTATCCGCGTAAGATTTCTGCCTATCTTGCGCTGCTTTCATCCTTCTTCGAATCAAATCAATCTTTTCCGAAGTCTCTCTAACCATATCGGGCCCAAGCAAGATCTTATCCGCAGATTCCCACCAACATGTAGGTGATCGACAAGGCCTTCCATAAAGAGCTTTAAAAGGAGCCATGCCAATACTAGATTGAAAGATGTTATTATATGCGAACTCCACTAATGGAAGATGCACTTCCCATGTACCTCCAAAATCTAAGATACAAAGCCTCAAAAGGTCTTCCAGAACACGATTCACCCTCTCGGTCTGGCCGTCCGTCTGAGGATGATATGCGGTGCTCAAACACAACTGAGTCCCTACCGCCTCTTGCAAACTCTTCCAAAACTCGCTAGTGAAGATAGGATCTCGATCGCTCACTATGCTAGAAGGTACACCATGCAACCGAACTATCTCTCGAAGATAAACTGAAGCTAGCCATGGAGCAGTCCTCTTACTCTTCACGGGTATGAAATGGGCGCTCTTAGTAAGTCTGTCTACCACAACCCAAATTCCCGTATTACCCTTCCTCGATCTTGGTAACCCATCAATAAAATCCATCGAGACGCTATCCCACTTCCATTGCGGAACTTCCAATGGGTGAAGCAACCCACCAGGTTTCTTTTGCTCCGCTTTCACTTGTTGGCACACCAAGCATCTAGCGACATACTCGGCCACATCTTTCTTCATACTAGCCCAAAAGAAAACTCGCTTCATGTCTCGGTACATCTTGTCCCCACTGGGATGAATGGTCATCTTCGAACGATGCGCATCATCAAGAATAGCCTTCCTCAAACCCTCGTCTTGCGGTACACAAAGTATACCGTCTCTACGCAAGCACCCCCTATCGTCTAGGGTGTACCTACTCAAATGGCTGGACGACTCCCCCCTTATGAGCCTCTCTACCAACTCAACCAACTGTGGGTCGTCCCGCAGTGCCGCGCCAATCCGTCCCAAAAGAGTAGGTCTGACCTCTAAGGATGCTAGCAAACCGGGTACAAAGTCAATGGAAGGTCTGAAATCAAACATCGATATAAATTCCAAGCTTCGTCGTTCCATGAACAATGGACTCAAAGACAACCTTTTTCTGCTCAAGGCGTCCGCCACCACGTTACCCTTGCCGGGGGTATACGCTATCTCGAAATCATAGGACACTAAGAACTCCATCCACCTTTGCTGTCTTAAGTTCAAATCCTTCTGAGAAAACAAGTACTTCAATGATTTGTGGTCAGTGAACAATTCGAATCTCTCGCCAAGAAGATAATGGCGCCAAGTCTTAAGCGCAAAAACAATAGCGGCCAACTCTAAATCATGGGTAGGGTAATTTTTCTCATGCTTTCTCAACTGCCTTCCCCCATAGGCTATTACCCTTCCCTCTTGCATTAAGACTGCGCCCAGTCCTGTCCCACAAGCATCGGTATAAACAACAAATGGCTTACTCCCATCTGGCAACACTAAGACTGGAGCTGTGGTTAAAGCTCTCTTTAACCGTTGGAATGCATCGTCACAATCTACGTCCCATGCGAAGACTAGATTCTTCTTTGTCAAGCGAGTTAATGGGGCTGATATCTTCGCGAAGTCCTTGATAAACTTCCTATAGTAGCCAGCCAACCCCAAGAAACTCCTCACCTCGGTAGCATTCTTCGGAACCTTCCGATCTTGGATGGATACTACCTTCGCGGGATCCACAGCTATCCCTTCCTTAGAGACCACGTGCCCTAAGAACCGCACTTCCTTTCTCCAAAAGTGACATTTAGAGAATTTAGCCTTAAGGCTATGCGCTCGAAGAGTCTCCAACACTTCCCTAAGATGTAGGGCATGCTCTTCTTCACTCTTAGAAAAGACTAAGATATCATCCACAAAGACCACCACGAACTTATTAAGGTACTCCCTGAACATCCTACTCATCAAATCAACAAAGTATGCTGGGGCGTTCGTCAACCCAAATGGCATCACAAGCCACTCATAGAAACCATCCGGAGTCCTAAAGGCAGTCTTGTCTATGCTATCCTCAGTCACTCTCAACTGATGAAACCCCATGGCCAAGTCCAACTGCGAAAACACTGAGGCGCCAACCAACTGATCAAAGAGATCATCAATCCTCGGCAATGGGTGTCTATTCTTCTTTGTGAGCTTGTTGAGTTCTCTATAGTCTACACAAAGTCTGAGGGACCCATCTGCCTTCGTGGCAAAAACTACTGGAGCACCCCACTCCGATATACTTCGTCTTATGAACCCCTTCTCAGGCAACTCCCCTACTTGCTTATGGAGTTCCCTCCTCTCACGAGGAGCCATGTGGCGCACTGGTAAAGATACTGGTTTAGCATTGTCCACCAGATATATTTGGAAGTCTATCTCCCGCTTCGGAGGTAAGCCCTTCACCTCCTCAAACACATCCGAGTATTCCCGGACCACTCTAACAGATCGCAAACTCTCGACCGAAGCGTCAAGCGATTCAAGATAACTTAGCATAACAGAATCCATGGGATTACAAGAGATCTCGATAGTGTTACCCAAGCGGGTCATGAGCCTAACAACTCTCCTTTCACTATCAAGAACGGCACCATTACTGGATAACCAGTCCATGCCCAAAATCAACCCATAGCCCGTGAAGCCCAAAACAAAAGCATCACATCTAAACTCAACGCTAAGTATAGAAATCTTCAAACCCAAACATATCATGGACAAATAAGTGGAGCCCCCAATTGGGTTTGAAACAACCAAGGGATCATCTACTAGACTGGTGTCTAAGTGCAGTGACTCAACTAATGATGATGATATAAACGAATGCGATGCGCCAGAGTCAAACAAAGTACGGACAGGATGATCAAACAGAAAAACCAGACTTTCAATGGAAATAGTTCTACCTCTTTCCTAAATCGGTGGAACCGCGAGAGCCTGAACTTGCCCCCTTGCCTGACCTGGTGCCATAAGAGCTTGCACCTGTCCTCCTGAGGTATAACCCGTCCTTTGCCCCTTCTTAGGGCAGTCCTTCACTAGATGCCCTGCTTCGCCATAGTGGAAGCAGCCCGTCTACTTCTTCTTCCGACAATCTTTGCTTAGGTGGCCTGGTGTCCCGCAATTGAAGCACTTCTTCTTTCCCTTGCCACCGTTGCCTTTCCCACCCTTGTTTTGCTGTTGCTGTTGAGGTCTCTTCTGATCTCCTTTCTTATCGGGTGCCTCATTAGCATTGGGACCCTTCTCTTCCTCATGCATAAGTGCCATGTCTACTAGCTTCTCAAAGGTGGCCCCCATAGGGATGTGAGTCATAGCCAATCAATGCATTGGTTCATTCAAGCCCTTAACGAACCTCAAAGCCTTCTTTTCTGGTGTATTCACCATGTCTATGCCAAACCTTGCCAATTGATTAAACTTGTTGACATATTCCTTAACTGATAGGTTTCCTTGCTTTAGAGTCAAGAACCTTTCCATATACAAGTTTTCCTCCGCCCTTGAGAGAAACTTTGCCACAAACCTTTGCCTGAAATCCGCCCAAGAGTCAATAGGGCGCTCTCCATTAGTGACCTCCCACCAGAATGAGGCCTCTCCCTTCATTAACCAAGCGGCTAACTTGACTTTCTTTCCCTCTTCCATCTCAAAGATATCTATCAACTCTTCCACTTCGTTAAGCCAATCTCTAGCTTCCACAAAAGTTTCTGATCCTTGAAAAGGTTTCCCTCCCATAGCCTTAAATTCCTTGCAAGTCTTAGCAAAAGTATCCGTGCGAGGAGGAGGAGGGGGAGGAAGATCGGGTGCTACTGTTGGTAGAGGAACATTTGCTGGACCCGCAGTGGCGGCCCTAGCCTCCATCAACCTCCTATACCATACTGGTATCGCTACACCCTCCGGAAAGTTAAGATCCTCAGCCATGCTGAAACGAAAAAGGAAAGATTCAAAACGGAGAATTCGAACGATGAAGATATGGCTATTGGGGATTATGCTTTTCTTTTAGAAACTTTTCTCTTAAAAGACATGTTTTTGAAAATACTTCTTCCAAATATGTTTTTTAGAAAAATAGTTTTTCTAAAAGTTTTATCTGTTCTGGTAACCTTCAGCTCTGATACCACGTGTAACACCCCAAACCCGCTAGGATCACTCACTAAGGGAATTCCTTAACTTCGGTGGAATATTTTAAGTGAATATAGAACAGAAAAATTACAACAAGATAGATATAAATAATACTTGAAAATCTAAAACATCATTTCATTGCAGCAGAAGGTAAACATGTTTAGTTACAACACCATAAAGAGTCAAGTACTAAATATCCATCCTGATAAAAACATAAGTACATAATCCCACTACATAACTAATAGCCATAAAAGAAAAGATAAGCTGGGCTTTACATCACGGTCCAAGCTCCAAAAGATAGATAAAGCAATCTGATCAAAGCCCACTAGTGCTAGGCCCACTCTGAGAACCTGAGGGTTGGGAAAAAGATAAAAACAACGGGGTCAGACATAAGTCCGAGTGAGCCCTATAACTTTAACAATTACAATCATTAAAGTAATTAGGGTATGATATAAACTTGGTACGGTGATGACTAGGGATAAATGACTACACTAAGCAGCCAACTAGACCTAGGATGAACTAAGATAACGGTAAAGACGTATCTACCCACCCAAGGGTAATTACTACACTGCAACACACCAGTCATTCCTACTTAAAGGTTGATCCCACCCAAGGACTTAGAAAATTTAACTAGTAGTTTCGTGTACCCCTAGCTGACTACATAGGTGCCGTCTGCCCCTATCTCCACTAGGTGTACCCACTACTCCCCAAGTGATCGGCTCCCTACCGTAGATACCCGTGCTGGCCCCACAGTGGGGTGTATCACTCCCCAAAGTGGCAACCTGATACAATCAACGGTGCACGACTTATATCTACACGATGCAACAACGTCTTACCTACCAGCCCAGGTCCACACATGCATATGAAACCCGTTGGACTTGCGTTGCCACCGCTAACCCGTTTTTGGCCTCTTATAGTCAAGCCCAGTACGCGTGTCCCGTCCTCGACATGGGTCGAGCCCAATAAGATACATATGGGTTACTGGTTGAAATGGGCCCCCACAAGCTACCACCTAAGCTTGTCCCTTTTTCTAGTGCATCCCACTTAACCCTTTAATCATGTTTAATTACATGTTTCCACTTGGTTAAGTATTCTAATCGTATTTTCTATTGCCACCCAAGGCAACCCACTAGATTTCCACATGCCACCCAAGGCACTTACTTGATTCCCACATGCCACCCAAGGCACCCACTTAACCCCTCATGCCCCACTACATGCTTATTTGGTTAAGTGTTTCTTAATTGACTAAGAACGTAACCTTTGTAAAGACCTCTCACATTAGACTGTCTTTTATGGCAGCTGGATTTGCCGGTCGGTTCCGGGCAGCCTTATGCCATAACAGAGTCTAACCTCGTGTCTTTACCCTTGTCACGTATTTAGTTTATGCCTAAGACCTCTCACATTCGGCCAACCATTTGTAGCCGCTGGATTTGCCGGTCGGTTCCGGGCAGTCTTATGCTACAAAAGGGTCCAACCTCGTGTCTTAGTCGATTAATTACACCTAATTAATCACCCCCATAATTTGTATTAATTATCCCTAATTAATTACAAATTTAACGATGTACATAATTGACTCAATTATGTCCATCCACTTTATGGTATGCATAATCATACCAACTTCACACCATTTCATTAACATGAATATTAACCCCAACATTCCCCACGAAATACGTTAACATGACATACTTGAAAGGGAAGATTCATCACAAACACAATGGGTTCAACTTGCATAACATTAGCATCAACATGGGTTTTAAAGGTGTCAACATGCATATATGACCATAGCATCAAACCCAACTAGCATAAATAATCAACCCAAACTTGCGTGAATCACATATGTCATAAAGAGGGTAACTTGCATAAGTTACTTATGCCATACAAAGGGGTTAACTTGCATATGTATGCATATCATACAAAGGTGTAAACTTGCACATGTTACTTGTATATAATCAAACACCAAACTTGCATAACATGTCATATATGAACTTGCATATAATCAAACACCAAACTTGCATAACATGTCATATATGAACTTGCATATAATCAAACACCAAACTTGCATAACATGTCATATATGAACTTACATATAATCAAACACCAAACTTGCATAACATGGTGTCATAATGGATCAATGTTTATCATAGTGATTTGCATAACTAGCATCATGAACACATAGCATAAAACTTGCATAACTAGCATCATGAACATATAGCATAAAACTTGCATAACTAGCATCATGAACTCATAGCATATGACTTGCATAACTTGCATGCATATGACTTGCATAACTTGCATAACATCATGAACACATAGCATATGACTTGCATAACTTGCATAACATCATGAACACATAACATATGATAACATAACTTGCATTGATCCACATACATAACCATAACCTCATTATATCCTATCATAATTAGTTTAGCAATTGCTTTCTAAAGGCATAGAAACTCACAACTTGTTGATTAGCACTCCTATGAAGAAGATTAAGTTGCTAGAGTTGATTAGAAGTTGATTTGAGAAGCTATCTTCCTCTTTAATTTGTTGGTGGCTCCTTCTAGTTGCATTTTGACGGCATAACGACGTTGTCTCCAATTTTTGTATGAATTAGGGTAGTCTTAGGGTGTATTTATAGATTAGTTAAGTGTTTTAGGCCATTAGATTAACCCTAAATCAGATTAGAGCCGTCAGATCTCGTCACTTGCCACCAAACATAGCCCAAATCCCAAATCAGTGCACCCAGGTCAAACTGACTGACAGGGGGGGTCGACCCCTGGGTCGACACATGGGTCGACCCCTTGGGGGGGTCAACACCCATGTCGACCCCTGTTTCGACACCCTCTGTCTGGCGGGAATTTTCCCGCCTCTTCTGAAATTTGAAACTTGAATATTTTAAATCTGTTTTGAATTTTCTGAAACTTTGGATGTCCATAACTTCTTCATACAAAGTCCAAATCACGCAAACTCGGACTCTATCTCAACCAGAATTCCGAGACGAACACAATGGTGCAACCCGTTTCCCATAATTCTCACGTCTGAGATTAATTATTCTTTAATTACCAAACATTAATATTAAGTGAAATTCGGGGTGTTACAAGCCTCCTGTTCCAAGCTCCTTTAGATAGATCTGTAAAATCCTGAACTACTTGACTGCCTGTACAAATTTAGGCACCCAAGAGTTTAGGTAGAACAAAACAAAATAAACTCCGGGTTAGTCATGGGACTGGTATGAGTAAACAGTTTAAAACAGTTCCAGAAACTAAATGATATCTCATAAGACCACGTCGTATAACATGGAACGGGTTTTTCCCTTATGAGAATCCAAACACTTGACTTATCTTTCAAAATCCTTTTGAAAGGAATAATATTCTTTATATCAAAACTCTTTTTATATTATAATAATGTCTAATTCAAGTAAATAACAAACTAGTGGAATGTTTGCATCTCACGTTCCACATATATAATATGCAATCATAAACCGCAAGCACGTATTGGGTAATGGATTTCCAACTATGACAAGGTATGGAACCACCTACCACTGGTATATCTCTAGAGGAGAATACACCGAGTTCAACAAGAACATCTTGCAACTCAGCCACACATGGCCGACCACTCATTTCGCTTGAGTGTATCGAATTTATATCACCAATGGGATCAGCAACCGTTTCCCGAATGGGATAGCATCAACAATAGATTTTTAGAAGTAAATGAAACTCTAGATCAGGTGATTACATACCCTAATAGGTGCGACCTACATAGCCATGCTGCCTGCCCGATTTTTGTCATTTACTGGTTGATGAGGTTTGAGCTTACACTTTATCATCACATCAGATTCACTTCGAATGCCACATTGTCAGATCAATCGAAAATCACTAATTGACATCTACAAAAGTACATTATGTGTTAGCTAAAGAAGTTTCCTTCTCCGCTTCCACTCTTGGTACGGTTGAAGAAATCAATGTACGTGACCTTTTTTGGAAATACTCTGTCAGACATTCATCCATACAAGTCACCTAGGAACAGGATGAACCGAAGGCACAATTTCTATTAATAGAAAAAGTCCTTGCACTCTACTCTGTCTTCGATTATCGTCATATAATCTGATTCGCAACGCTACTGCCAATACGGAGTGGTTCTTCGGATAATAATCCAACCGGTCTCTCCATATTGACAACGATGGTGAAAAACTTCGATAGTCTGTGATTTAACTATCGAATAAAAACAAGTGTTTTCGATAGTCGATGATTTAACTATCGAAGAAAACAAGTGTTCATCCAATTATCAAACAATCACTGAGCCCTTAATTAATATTCCATTAATTAAATCACTTCTCTATTTCTTTATCAATATTTGTTAACCAAATATTTTCAATAACCATATTGGCCTTTTACGTTATTTGGAAA
This sequence comes from Allium sativum, assembly GCA_030737875.1. Lineage (NCBI taxonomy): Eukaryota > Viridiplantae > Streptophyta > Magnoliopsida > Asparagales > Amaryllidaceae > Allium > Allium sativum. The sequence goes on along the minus strand of CM060919.1, from coordinate 652,641,611 downwards.
ACATTTCCGAATATCGCCTCCCTTTATTTTCTAAACTTAAAAAATATATGCTATTTATAATTGGAAAATATTCCAATTACTTATCTCTTTTCTGATCTCGTTTATTTCTATACTTAGGAAATATTCTATATTATATTTCCAAGCTTACACTTATTTGGGTTAAAACGGATGTTGTGTAAAACATCGTTACGACAACCCAAATACTATATTCAACTAACTCTTATCCAACATTGATCTTCGAGCTTGAAATCTTACTATTAATTTGTTAATAATGAAATCAATCAAGTTGGGGTATAACTACCTCTCAGACCTTGACTGAATAACATTTATAACGTCAAAACAGATATGACTACTTACTCGAATAATCAATACCATACAACTGCTTATTCACTTTTAAACACGTATACACTTTCTCTTTCTATTCTTACTAGATTTTATTCTTATATTTCCTTTTTGATTATAATATTCTATTTCTAAGTTCGTTTCCTTATCGACTTCTATATATATCGACACGTTGATTTCTAATTATCAAATTATCTTAAAAATATTCTAACTCCTTAAATTCCCGGAAAAATTCGCCATAACCTCCTTTGCACCAGGAGCATCGGGATATTTCAAATAGCCTCCCTTGGCCCTCACCAATCCAAAAGAAAAAGAAAAAAAGCCAAGCGGCTTGCCGATACGGCGCATAAAATCTCATATATGAATTAAATACATACCTTTTTGTCGAGCATTATATATATATATATATCTTCATACCTTATCCATACCTGTCTCCTGTATTTATACCTGTCCAATCTATTTCAACTATACCTGATCGTTTAACTCAATTCGTTAATTAATTTGTTAATTAACTCTTTAGTCTATTTCACTTTTATATTTGAACATGACATGCTCAAATATATTTTAACTTGCTTATTAACTAATTTGAATTCAAATTTCAAATCTAAGTTCTATATTCGAATATATATTTACAAATCCAATTCACCTTTCAAAGTTCAACTTCAAATTCAAAACTCGATTAACTAATCCCTCTTCGACTTAGATAATTCTATTCAATTTCTGTTCAAATTTTATATCACTTCTATTATTCAAATTCTATATTATAAATCCCATTTGAATTTCTATATTCAAATCCTATATATTCAAATTCTATATTATAATTCCCATTTGAATTTCTATACACAAATTCTATTTCAAACTTTATATATTCAAATTCTATATTATAAATCCCATTTGAATTTCTCTTTTCAAATTTCAAATACCCCTTTCAGGATATTTTTATAAATATATTCCAGCCCTAGGGATATTTTAAACAATCAAATCAAACAATTTAAATTGTTTGATTTTATTTAACACATCATATATGAATGTACATGTGAAACCAAACAAACAAACAAACAGAAAATATATTTTTGAGGAATCCAGTCGGATTCCTCCAACCTGTTTTCCTGCATCCACAGACGTTAGTCAACATAGTAATACCCATCCTGCTTCGAGGCAGGATATCGCGGTATGAAGATCATCCACTATCATAGCATGGGGCGCATAGGGTAATCATCCGCTATGAAATTGCGGGCATCTGCTAATGAGACTGCGGGAATCCAACCAATTTCAACCCAATATATATATAATAGTTAACCAATCCTAGATAACTAATATATTTAAATCAACCAGAAAAATCCAAACAAGCAACAACAATTATTTTTAACGGATAAAAATAATTCTAAGTAACAAAGGTGAGTGAGATTTACTCACCAGAGTTTCCTTTTGTCGAATATCCAATTAAAATTCCAAATTTCATGATGCTCCATTCGACTTGTCTCAAAGGAATTTATCCAACACATTGTTAAACTCGACCTACCAACGGAGCAAAACTTCTAACCGCCTAAACTGAAATCAACCTCCAGACACTCCCATCGTCCATTACAGCAATTCATCGAACACCTTTCGTTCATCAACCATAATTTATCCTCAGTACAACCATCAGCTCTCACTGCTCCTGCAACTTAATCCCATACAATGCCACTATCACACTACAATATTGTCCTTTATTTTCGCCACTGTCCATACATCCTTCTCCTCCCCTTTAAGGCTGTTATCATCCTGTATTTACTGCAGTAACATACGCAGCTCCGGGTCGAGCCATAACCCCGTTCAACTCCTCTATGGAATTCTCTCGAACACTTCGCAAGCAGCTCCATTTCTGAGTTCGAAACCATCCACCAACCAACGTATTCCCCACTGATTTGTGTGCCTTCACTCCTCATACTTTCGCACCCAGATTTACCTAGTAAACCGTGACTTCGACTTTACCCTAAACCTCCCTGGCCATCGCGACTTTAACCACCAGTTCGAACGAACTCCTCCAGCCTCTTCAATACCAGCTTTGTTCCCCATCTAACCATCTCTACGTCGACCAATTTTCGAAACCCTAGGTGTTACCGAAAGCTTCGACCTTCTTCCACCGTCGAATAGCTTGAGCTACCCTTTTCTGGCTCTTCAGATTCGATGCTCCATACACCTTGACTGTCCCTTCTGACAACCTCCAACTGCCTCCTTCCTGAATGCGATTCATACTCGAACCCATTTTTGACCTTCGCTCGACTGTGAAAGCATCGTGCAACTCGCGATTGCAAGTCCTGATTTCTTCAAGTCTGGTCAAGCTTCAGGGAGCCTTAGATCCGATATCGGTTCGATTTAATGAAGAGGAGATTCATTTCTATTTGTTTGGGCTTCTGTTCGATTTTGATTTGTGAGGAATGGAAAATAGGGATTCGGTTTAAAAAGGAGACGGGGGTGGTTAGAAGGGAACCGCGTAGCCAATGATATGTGGAGTTAAAGAGGGACAAGCTTTTTAATTGTGGCCATTTGTTTTAATTTGATTTTAGTTAGTTTTTAATTTAAATTACCACTTTGATTTCAAACTCCTGTTTGAGCCCAACGACAGGCCATCCTAGAGTAATACCCCTATTCCGGACACACAGGGATAGGTCACGAAGTCCAATTCGATCATCTGTGAAGATATTTATTTAAATTGATATAAATCAAATTTTAAAACAATAAATTCTATGAAAATAAATTAATATTATTATTCGAATTCAAAACAGAAGTCTGAACTGTATTTAATTCAGTTTTAAAATCTCGAACTGAATTATATTTTCGCATTACGATGATTTAATATATTCGATATTAAATAAAAATTGATTATTAACCTGATAACTTAATATAAATATTCATTTAATTATCAAATTAATATTTAAAACCGTATTAAATATTCAAATTTAACCGACGAAATATCCGGGTCATTACATCTCCAAAAACCCCATCTGCCATTAAAACCCAAAGTGCAAGCTCCAGGTTGAATCAAACTCGACGCCACCTCCCATTCTAAACACCTGACAACTTGTCTCTATCATCAAGCCAGAGACCATCACCGTATGTCCCTCCTCACCAAAATCTGTTCAACTCGATCGACCCAGTTCTATGCACGATCAAATTAAAAATTGGATCCAAACCATACTTTAAAAGCCTAATTCACCTTCGATCCCACTAATTAAACAATGGAAAAATCGTTGGGTATTTTTCCCATTATTCTCCTTCACGCACGCTCCTCAAGTCCAAAATTCACGGACTCTGATCACCTAGATCATTAGGAAAAGCCCAAACATCATTTTCTGGTAAACCCAGAAAATGTCGATGATTCCACTACTGAAATTTATGAAATTACCACCTAAATTCACCATTTTCCGAGATAAACGCAATCGTATTCTTGAATTTAAATTCTAGAATGGTCGAAAATTCATGTGTTTGGTTAGGTTCCAGAAGAAGGTATATATCAGGAAGCGTACACACACACACACACACACATATATATATATATATATATATATATATATATATATCTTGAAATTATTTATACGATGAACTATAGACGTATATACACAACTTTCCTATGGAATTAAAATCCTAAACTAACTTGATTTTGCATTATGGATTTTACAGGCTCATAGTCTTGACTGAGTTTCCATACAGAGCAGTATTTTGGGTTTTCTGCAGATGTTTTAGTATTGTCAGTCGTCAGTTTAGTGTTTATATACATAGTGTGATATTTATACTAGCATACCATCAATCTGTGAACATTCAGTATGTCTTATAAAAGATTTAAAACCAAGATAAGGTGAGTCTACTCACTATTCTTATTTTCATGTGTTTATTTTCACAGAAACTAGTTTAACAGGTTTACAGTAAATTTAAAAGAAAAATCGTGAGTACTTATTAAACAAACACTGACAATATTACAAATGATAATCCAAAAATGGAAGACTTGAAAGTTATGTTTACTCACTAATGTATGGTTTACTGGATTTCTTGTTATTACTTCCAGATTTCTAACTTATACATGTAGAATCATATCAACATCATAATATGGAAAAGAAATCAATTATTAAAGGAAAGTTTACTCACCTTGAAAGCTTTCCAATTTCCAAATAGTAAGAACTTCAATATTTTGTGCAAACTTTAATGTTTTGTTGTGAGAAAAGAATGCATGGTAACACCCATATTTATGGGCAAGTTCTTTTGTTTAAAAATTCATTTTCCCTTTCTCATTCACTACATTGATTGTTAATTAGGCTTACTCCTCTTATCTACTTCCTACGCCATGTTTCAAGGGAAAAGTCTCATGCAAAAATATTAGTTTACTTAGATATTTAGCCAATCAACTGGTCCTATGTTGGTGCTTCTAGAAGCAGACACTCTCCTTCCATACTTCCATTAAATGCTTTCATGCTCACTTCTTTTCAGAAATTATAAAATATGGTTTTCTCTCGTATTTTACTTGCTTGATATTTTATTTCTAACATGATCTGTGTACGCAAACTAGAAATGGGAAGTTTTAGGTGATGGTATATCTATCTTAGTTACACTATTTTTAGTAACATCAAATTAAGGATTTTGTCTTCATATGGTTTGAAATTATCTTGTCTTTACATATATTTACATGGATATTCATCCTTTAGTCAATGAGTCAAACACTTTTTGTGCAATTCTATTTTATGTTTATATATATGTATGGTTGAAATGTATATTCTGCACATGTTCACTTTACTGACTTTGTTCGTTGCAAAGCTCTTTTTTAAATTTTAAAGTGAACAAATGTCTCTTTTTTTATATGTATTAAGTTATCATTTTTGATTTGAATAGTTTAGGATTTATTTTCAAAATATTATTTTGAATTCATATTAATTTTATCTATATATATGCTATTATGTTTACATGTCTAAATGTTGCATACTTATCTCATGTTTCTATGTTTTTAAAACATAAATACATATGTACATTATTTGTTTATTTATCCATACATATGTTAAAAATAATTTTAGCTTGTTAAATAGCCTATTTCATTTTAATCTCCTCATTAAAATCAAATACCAACAGTTGGAGAAAGTCGGCACATTATAGTCCACCCCCCTTAAAAGAATATCGTCCCAGAAATTAGAGTAAGAAAGATAGAAAGATTCCCAAAAGATAAAATTTCATACCATAGCTGCTTAGTACATCATAACCATACAACTAGTACTAGTTATAGATAACATACTACGATACTTAGGGCTAGACTTGATTAATTCAAGTTACCGTATAATATGCATATATATATATATATATATATATATAGTCCAACACATCTCTCCACCCTACTCCTTAGGGTCGTCGCTGTCTATCTCGATCACTTCGTCGTCAGAGATGTTAAACACCTCCACGACCTCTCATCATCGAATATCTCAAAAACCTCAACTACTTCCTCGGTATCTCCCTCTTCATCGTCGTGCTGAATATCTATAACCTCCACTGGTGGTAGTAGGTAGAGTCTCACCGCAGGAAATCCGTAATCCCCATAAACTTTTACAAATCCTCCTGGTGTGTAGAAATCAACAAGGTCCTATTCCAACTTTGCTCAAATTGCCAGCATGGGATCCAAATACTCTTCTGGCTGATTGTCCATTGCAATGACTGGTGTCTGTGGAACAATGTCCTCTTCTTCTTCGTATTCTTATTCTTCTTCTTCTTATTGATCAATATCCATATCATCATCATCGTCTTCATCCTTATCACTATCTTCTCCTCCATCGCTGCCACCAAATGCTGCTTCTTCCTCCATTTCTTCGTCTTCGTCAATATATCCTAGACTGTCGTCATCCCGCTCCATGGGTTCACCTCTACCAATATCTGAGTCCTCTGATGTTATATAGGTTCCCTCGTCATCACTTGGTGAGCTTTCCCGAATGTCTTTCGAATTGCCTATCCTCGATCCACTTGCCTTTGCCTGAAGCCTAAGGACTTGTAACGGTGTTAGCCTCTTCCTAGCGGTGGTTTTGAACAAAGGTGCCATCTGGAAAGTAAACAAGGGAATAGAACTCGTCAATGATAGAATCATAATAAGAGAGTTAATAAGTCCTAATAAACTGAATCCATAAAATGCACATACCAATGCTCTGAGAAATGAAGAAATCCAAGGTTTCATTTCATCCAATCAAACAAATAGTAAATCATATCTAATCTATAGAAAAATCTAGGTATAATTTCTTGATATGCTTTTCGGTTTCCCACGTACAGTCTTTCGGATTCTTGCTCCATTGAATTTTGAGTAGTCTTACCACTTTATTTCGAAGTTGTTTTTCCTTTCTATCCACGATACGGAATGGGTGTCGAATCACTGTCAAATCTGGTTCGATCTCTAACTCTTGCTGAACAGATGGTTCCAAAAATTAAGGATGGATCATGCATACACTTCCTTAAATGAGATACGTGGAACACATTATGAATTCCTGCCATATGCTCTGGTAATTCAACTCTATAAGCTAGAGAACCAATTCTCTCCAGAATTCGGAAAGGTCCAACATTTCGTGGAGTTAACTTTCCGGATCTTCCAAATCTTACCACTCCTTTCATCGGTGAAATCTTTACAAATACCAGATCTCGAATTTCAAATACTAGGTCTCTTAGCCTTTGATCAGCATAGCTTTTCTGGCGATCTTGTGCTTCTTTCATTCTTAGCTTTATTAACTCCACCTTCTCGGTTGCTTCTCGGATCCAACATGCGGGTGCTTTACATGGCCTTCCATATAGTGCTTCGTACGGTGCCATTCCTATACATTCCTGGTAACTATTATTATAAGCAAATTCCACCAAGTGTAAATGAACCTCCCATGATCCTCCAAAATCTAGAATACAAGCTCTTAGTAAATCCTCCAATATCCGGTTTACCCTTTCAGTTTGACCGTCCGTTTGAGGATGGTAAGCTGTGCTCAAATTTAATTTTCTTCCCAAAGTCTTCTGCAATGCTTCCCAAAATTTACTTGTAAAGATGGGATCTCTATCACTTACGATGCTTGCTGGTACACCATGCAATCATACAATTTCTCTCATGAAAACTTCAGCTAAGGATGTGGTAGTGCGTGTCGGTTTTACTGGAATAAAATGCGCACTTTTCGTTAGTCGATCAGCTATTACCCAAATCCCTTCAAATTCTTTCCTTGTCATGGGTAATCCATCGATGAAGTCCATCGATATGATTTGCCACTTCTAATTGGGTATTTCCAATGGCTGTAGTAATCCAACAGTTCTTCGATGATCTCCTTTGACTTGCTGACAACACAAGCATTCATTCACCAAAAGTTGTAATATCCTTCTTCATCCCTGGCCATCAGAATATTTGTTTCATGTCATTATTCATCTTATGAATTCCTGGATGGATGCTTAACTTTGATGCATGGCACTCTTTTAAAACTTCCTGCCTCAACCCATCCACGTCTGGAACACATAATCTGTTGTTTATGTTCAACACTCCTTGGTTATTCAACTCGAAAACAGAATCCTTTCCATTCGTGACTCCTTGAGTTAACTTCTCTAGTTTGGCATCTCTTCTTTGATTGCTCATAATCCTTTCTTAGAGAGTTGGTGTGACTTCCAATAGGGATAAAATCGCATTTCTACTCAAGGCGTCAACTACTACATTTGCTTTTCCGGGTGTATAAATAATGTCTAAGTCATATGATGCGAGAAATTCCAACCATCGTTGTTGTCTCAAATTTAAATCCTTTTGAGAAAATAAATACCGTAATGGTTTATGGTCCATAAAAAGCTCGAATTATCCACCTGGAAGATAATGTCTCCACATCTTCAATGCAAAGACAACTGCCAATAACTCTAGATCGTGAGTTGCATAATTCTTCTCATGTATATTTAATTGCCTACTTGCATATGCAATTACACGACCGTCCTACATCAAAATAGCTCCAAATCCAACTCCACAGGCGTCAGTGTAAACTGCAAATCCACTTGTTCCATCGGGAACAGCTAATACTAGTGCTTCCATTAATCTCTTCTTTAACTCCTGAAAAGATTCTTCACACTTTGGGGTCAAAATAAACTTTTGGCCTTTCTTTGTTAACATCATCAGGTGAGATGATATCTTTGAAGAGTCTTGGATAAATCTTCGGTAGTATCCTTCAATCCTAGGAAACTTCGAACATTGGTTCGTGTACGGGGTTGTTTCCATTGTTGTACTGCTTCAACCTTTACTGGGTCTACCGATATTCCATCTCCATTCACGATGTGCCCCAAAAATCTTACTTCAGATTTCCAAAAATGACATTTGGAAAACTTTGCCTTCAACACATTCTTCCTTAGAGTTTCTAGTACTACTCTAAGGTGATAACGGTGCTCTTCTTCAGTCTTTGAATAACTAGAATATCATTGATGAAAATAAGAACGAATTTGTTCAGAATTTTTCTAAAAACTCGGTTCATCAGATCTACGAAAAATGCTGGTACGTTCGTTAGTCCAGAAGGCATAACCAACCACTCATAAAAGAAATCCGGGCCTCTGAATGCTGTTAAAGGAATACTATCTTCAGCAATTCTTAATTGGTGAAATCCCATTGCTAAATCCATTTGGGACAACACTGTTGCCCCATGCAATTGGTCGAAAAGATCGTCGATTAGGTGTAATGGATATTTATTTCTGATGGTCACTTTATTTAACTCCCTATAGTCTACACATAATCATAACGACCCATCAGACTTCACTACAAAAACTACTGCCAAGCTCCAACTAGATTAACTAGGTCAGATTAAGCCTTTATTTAACAAATCTCAAGTCTGTTTCTCCAGTTCCAACACTTCCTTTAGAGCCATTCGTCTTTTTGGTTGAACTATCGGTCTCACTCTTGGAATTAAATCGATTCGGAATTCTATCTCCCGATGCGGAGGTAAACATCCAACTTCCTCAAATATATCTTTGAATTCTCCAACTACTTCCAAAGTTTCAAGATTTTCTTGTGGTGCTTCTAGGGCGTAAAAGAAACTACACGTGTGAATACCAGGTTTTCCACAAGGTAACTTGGCTTTCCGACCTAAGCTAGTTATTATGTAACGGTTTCTTTATCACATTTTATCTTAGCTTGGAATTGGCGTAACCAGTCCAAATCAAGAATAAAATTAAAACTTTTGAAATCTAGAACATAGAAATCAAAACGAAAGGAATGTGAGAGATATAAAAGTGTTATATCCTCACAACATTTTCAACTTGGTTTTCCCACCAATGGGATTTGATACGCAAATTTGGTTTGGGGAAATAATTGGGTTAAGGTGAAATTGATTTACGGTTTCTGAGGAAATTAAAATGTGTGAAGCGCCGGTATCGAATAAAACACGAAGATAAATTCCATTTAATTGTAAAGTACCTGTAACACCCCACCTCCGCTAGGGTCACTCACAAAGGGAATGCAATAGTTTTGGAGGAGCGTTTTCGAGGTAAACAAGCACAGAAATATTACAAGACAGAATATAAATAAAACAGCGGAATATTCAAAAGCTAAATTTCATTACTTTCAAAAAGAGTCAAAACCTTTTACATCCAAAGTACCAAATAGCCAAAGTCATTATTTTCCATTACAACAAATCCTTGTCTTGCATAAATAAAGAAGCATAATCTTAAAACAACAAAAGTAGCTTAATTCCCCAAAGGTAGCAGAAATGCAGCCATAGCATAGCTCAAGATCAAACCATACATGAGCTGAACCGATAGCAAGCGAAATCCAAGATAAGTGCTAGAGTTTCCTCCTAGAGAACCTGGGGGGGGGGAACGAAAGAAAAAGAGGCGAAAGAAAGCGGGTCAGTCATAAAGACTGGTAAGTCCTAGTGACTTTTAGCATAAAAACAGGTAAAGGTAACATGACATGTATAAACTGAAAGTAAACATAAGGATGCTGTCAATTTGGGCAAGATAGACTAAGATAACATAATAAATCAAGTATAACATTGCAAGTTCAAGGTTTGTTACACCAACTGTACTAGTATCCCAAACCCATGTCGTATATTAACCATGAAATGATCCCTTGGCCCAATATCATGAAATGACCCATTACGAGGTCCAACGGAACGATCCACCAATCGATCGGCTCCCTACAAGTTCTAGCTCATCATGTGTCTATGTCATACGGCCCTATCGCGAATGTAGTCACCTGTGCTAGGTCCACCATAGGGTATATCAAGCCCTAGGGTGCCAACCACCGACACGAATCAAGAATGCACAGGTAAACCTACTGATGCCCAATGCCTGCTTTTTCTGCTCCTGAGTGTGTGCATGCCCGCACTCCGTTAGAACCTACACTGGCGCACCAACTCTGCCGTCATTTTGGTCGCTTACAATCAGCCCAGTAATCGTGCCCCACCCTGCCTAGTTCCAGGGTACCATGATACATCTAGTGGGTTACTACTGAAATGGACCGTGTAACTAGGGTTTCCGTCCAGCAGGTTAACTGTTGTCATTTAAATTCGAGACTTAACCCCATCAGTCTAGCATGTCAAGTTGGCTAAGTGTTGTCATATAAGCTCGAGACTTAGCCCTACAATCCACGTGTCAAGTTGGTTAGGTGTTGTCGTTCAAGTTCATGACCTAACCCTACCAATCATGTTTCAAGTTGGTTAAGTGTTGTCTTTCATGTTCATGACTTAACCCTATCATGTGGCATTAATTCATTAATGCACCCCAACCTCTCACATCAGACCTGTTGCTGTGGTCACTGGATATGCCAGGCGGTTCCGGGCAGATTTACACCACAACTCAGTCTGACCTCGGGTTTCAAGCGCGATATGAACAACTACCCACATTGGATCCTATTGTTTGCAGTCACTGGACTTGCTGGGCAGTTCCGGGCAGAATTACACTGCAAACTCAACCCAACCTCGAGTTGGCCATTTTCAAGTTCATTCTAGTGTCATGTCCATGTTCAAATTTCATATCAAGTTCGTGTCAAGTTTCAAGGCAAGTTTCATGTCCATATCCAGATTCAAGTTATAACAATGTCCATGTTTCAATTTATGCCTACTATCAGGTTCATGATTCAGGTTCGTAACCAATTCATGTTTTGCCTAATCTACCCAAATCGTATTTCCCATCGTATGCAAACGTGAATCGATCTATATTACAAGTAAATCCAAATCCCGAAATAAAGGGAATAACATCAAAACTATGATAGGCAAAAAGGACGAGCATAAAGTGATAAAAGGGATTCAAGTCTAGCATGATATAACTTGAGATAATTGGTTACAACATCACTGGCATAAAGAATTATAATCCCAAAACATTAGGATTACAAATCTAGCATACTAAGGTGATAGTCAAGATTAAGGTGATAATCCAAACTTGTGAATAATAATTGATTCAACATCACAGGCATGATAATATTATGGACATGAGAGGATTTGATTTACAACATGAATAGGTCCGAACTGATTTCATAACAATATTCCAAAAGTCAAGATCCAAGATGAAAAAGAATAGATATGAATCAATTATCATACATAGATCCAATTCCAATTTATAACATGAATAGGCCCAAATTAATCTCATAGCAATATTCCCAAAAGTCAAGATCCAAGATGAATAAGAATAGATATGAATCAATTATCATACATAGATCCAATTATAATTTATAACATGAATAGGCCCAAATTAATCTCATAGCAATATTCCCAAAAGTCAAGATCCAAGATGAACAAGAACAGATATGAATCAGTTATCATACATAGATCCAACTCCAATTTATAACATGTCCATATTAAGTTTATAGCTTTTATCTAAAAGTAACTTGAACTTACAAATCGTGGTCTAAGAAATTGAGATGCAGAAGTTGAATCTAGAAACTAGTCGTTGATTTGTTGAATCAATGAATTCTGATTTGATTGTAGAAGCAAATCCCCAATATGCAATTCCTAGTTGTAGTCTTCAAGAATTAGTTTTCGTGTTTTATTTTAATTTATCTTAATTTAATTTAGAGGAAGAAGAAGAAGCCATGTCCATCAAGAATTTGTGTAGCATAAGGTTAGAGAAGAATGGTTTAAAGAGAATGAGGCTAGGAGGCTATTTATATAGGATTAGGCGGACGAATCTAGACAGAAAACGAGACCAGATACATCAGAACGGACCTAGGCTCAAAACTGGGTTCGGGAGGCAGGTCGACCTGGCCCTTGGGAGGTCGACACTATGGTCGACCCCCAGGTCGACCTGATCCATGGGCGGGAATTTTCCCGCCCAGCTTGTTCTGGGGTTTTGAATTTGAATTTGAATTCGAATTTCGAGCTGTTTTTATTCTGAAAATTCGTGAAAACTTCTAGTGGTCATAACTTGGTCGTATGAACTCCAATTTTCGAAAACTCGGACTCGATTTCATGCAGAATTCCGAGATGAACGCAATGGTGCAACCTGTTTCCCATGATTCTCATTTTAAAAATTAATTATACCTTGATTTCTTGTTTCAACATGCTTTTAAAATTTGGGTTCTTATAGTACCTTCCAGCACTCCCTTCCCCTTCACATTCTGGGAAGTAGAAGGTTCATTCTTGATCGCATAAACCTTTGCCTGTTGTGCCCTCTTCATCAGTGGGCAGTCCTTCACCATGTGTCCAGTCTGGTGACAGTTGAAATAGAGATTCTTCACCACAATTTTGTTCCTCTGATTCTGATTCTATTGCAGTTGCTGAGGCTTCTGTTGTTGCTGTTGTGGTTGCCGAGGTTTCTTGTTACCTTTCTACTTACAGAATCATGATATACGTCCCTTCTGCTTGCAGTTGTGACACAGAAAATTTTTGAAACGACCTTCAGTTTTCTGTTGTCCTGCCTTTCCTTGGCCCTTGTTGTCCTTCCAGTTTGGGTTAAATTTCCTCTTCAAAGTATTTCTTCCACTCCTCTCCAGTCTGAGCCTTTGCTGCTGTTGGTTTCTTAGCATCCAAGGCTTCATACCTGAGTGCTAAGTCTACTAATTCAACAAATGGGTCTTTCAGATGCCCTATCATTCTTCCTCGAAGGCTATCCTTCAGACCAACTACAAACATCTCGTTCTTCTTCAGTGAAGTATTGACTAACTCTGGCCCAAAGCTCGAGAGTGCATTGAACTTGTTCTCGTACTCAGTGACAGTCATGTTTTCCTGCTTCAAGTCAATGAAGTCTCGGTACATCCTTGTTTTTCCCATGGCTGGTAGATACTGGGCTTCACAAGCTTCTTTGAACATGGCCCAAGTAAAATCCTCCTTTGGAGTGTTAGCAGTTTGGGCATCCCACCATATTGCTGCAGCTCCCTCCAGATTCCGTGAAGCTAAGAGACGCTTATACTCGTCGTCCAACTTCAGTCCCTTAAAAATATTCTCATATGATCTAATCCATGCTTGGACTTCAACCAGTGATTCGGTTCCCTTAAAATCTTTTCATCCCAGAGTAGTGTAGTACTTGCAGATCATTGCAAAGTTTGGTTGCGTTGGAGCTGGAACCACTTCAGTTGTATCCATTTGAGTAATAGTGTGCCCATTGGTCGTGGTTGTCCTACTTGCTCCTCAGTCTCGTCTTCCATGAGAACTCATTTTTAGTTTCTGAGTATATGGTTTGATAATTAGTAACCCAATCGGAAGATAGTCTAGGGATAACTTATGTAAATAACTAGGGTCGTCCTATACTATAATAGTTTTTAGTAAAAATACGCTCTCTCAATACTAACACAAGCCTAGGTGTTCAGAAATCCTAAGCTCTGATACGAATTGTAACAGCGCGATTTTCGATGACCACGAAAGTCATGTCATTATTAAAGAAATTAGAAGATCGGATAGAGAAGATAGAACTAATAGAATAGAAGAATAAGAAAACATCAGAATCTCATAGCGGAATTTCACAAATACATAATATATTACATCACCGAGTCTGATATATCATAGTATAATACATCATCATCATAGTACAACAGCTTAATTATACATTACCATACTACAACAACACAGATACTTAAACTGGGTACCGGAAAATATATATGCTACTAGGGGTCTTGAACTTGAACTTCATAAGGATCCACTTGCCTACTTGAATTACTTGTCTACTCATAACAAGTGTTATGAGTAACTAAGAGCTTAGGAAACATAGAAAATAAAGTCTGGGTCAGTCAGGGGACTGGTGTGAGTAAAACAGTTAAATAGTTTTGGAAACAGAGAAATAAGAATAAGGTTTTACATATTGGACAGATTTACTTAACTTTAGAAATCTTTAGACTAATCCATAACTTATATATGGATAATGACCCAATTATCTTGATATCAAAACATTTGATATTATGATAGTTTATATCAAATAGATAGTCATCTAGTGAAACACTTGCATCTCACATTCATGTATATAGTATAAAATCTAAAATCGTAGAGCGCTTATCAGAGATTGGATTCCAATAGACAAGGTATGGGATCACCTGCCGATCAGTGTACTCTAGAGGGGATACACTAGGGTTTAATAAGAACGTCTTGTAACCCGACCACACATGACTGTCCACTCATTTAGCTTGAGTGTAATGAATATATTATCACTTTTACAGTTGGGAATGACCCAACGATTCTGTAAGTGGCAGTAGCAAAAAGAGATTAAGAAGTTAATTATGGAAGTTCTCTAGATGGTGATAATATACCCTGCTTGGGTGTGACCCACCTAGCCATGCTCCCTTGCCCGATTTTTGTCACTTCCTGGTTGTGAGGCTAGAAGTCACGTTTATTTTCCTGACGGATTATTTCTTCAATTATTTCGAGTGCCACATCGTCATATTTGTTAGAAACCCCCATTCGATTTTCCAAATATATTGTGGGCAATAAAGCTAAGAGAAACGAATTTCTCCGCCACTAACGTAATATACTTACGTAAAGTCAATGTGTAGGATCTAACTGGTATACGTTGTCAGACACCCATCCATTCTGGTTTGTCATGGGACTGAAAAGACCGAGGTACTATATAAAATAGTCCTTTCATATCTCCGTCTTCAATATTTCTGACATGCGTCGTATAATTCGAGTCGAAGTGGAATATTTATTCCAGACTCTTCGAAACGATGTACATAATGTCTTTTACAATCGATAAATATTTATCGGCTTAACATGATTATAATTCAGTTTACACATTCTTTATTATCAAACAAATAGTATATGTTTACCTTGTTCATATCTGGATAATTTAACTATCTTTTATAATTGAACAGTTAAAGTGTGTGCGTCGCACACGGTATTTTGCTTCGTTTATCATCGATATTTTAGACGATGTTTAATACTCTAGTTCTTCTGATAAATTATTTTCTTACTTCTAATTTATCATAAATAAATTAAATTTATAATTTATTTAAATTATTTTCTTCATATTTCTAAATTCAAACTCGATGAACTTCTTCAATCAAACTTTTGCACTCGATCTTCTTGCTATTTTCTTTCTTGCATTTGCCTACAACATTTAAATAAAAAATTCTTTTTATTTATTTAATTATTTATTCTTTAATTTTATTTATTTTATATTTTAATTTCTATCTTCGTTTTATTTAAAACTTCGTTCAAAAATCTCCTTTGTAAGCGAATTTACTAAAGTACCAGTCTTTGCCAAAGTGCCACTTCAAATTGCCATGCCGCACACGTGGAAATTGCTTCAGCCCCCATGCTCCAGTTGAAATAACATATTACCACCTGGTACTACCACTCCCAAAGTACCAACCCTCTTGCACCCATGTTTTCGCTTGCCAAACCCCTCCAGTTCCTGTTGCTCTGCAATGCCAAAGTACCCCTGGTACTTACCAAATGCCAAAGTACCACCCTCGAAAATACCATGCCCCGCGCCAAAATTCCATGCCCGCGCCATGATTTCCTCCTCAGCCAAAATACCACTTGGTACTACCAAGTGTCAAAGTACCAACCTCCAAAAACACCATGCGACCATGCTAAAATCTAATGCTGCACTCACGTTTCCCGCCTTGGTACTTGGCACAAACACTCCTTCTCCTTCATCACCGAATGCACAATTGTGCAGATGTAGAGGTGAACCAACCACCAGAGGGCCACCGTATCTACGCCCCCACGTCACGCTTCCACCCAGCATCGTTGCGGATCCATCATCCCAGTTCCAAAATCCTCCTTCTACAAAAACCCCATCTTCCATTAAAATCCGAAGTGCAAGCTCCAGGTTGAATCAAACTCGACGCCACTTCCCTTTCTAACCACTTGACAATCTGTCTCTATCATCAAGCCGGAGACCATCATCGTATGTTCCTCCCCACCAAATTCTGTTCAACTCGATCAACCCAGCTCTGTGCACGATCAAATTAAAAACTGGATCCAAACTATACTTTAAAAACCTAATTCACCTTCAATCCCACTAATTAAACGATGGAAAAATCATTGGGTATTTTTCCCATTATTCTCCTTCACGCACGCTCCTCCAGTCCAAAATTCACGGACTTTGATCACCTAGATCATCGGGAAAAGCCCAAACTTCATTTTCTGGTAAACCCAGAAAATGTCGATGATCCCACTACTGAAATTTATGAAATTGTCACCTAAATTCACCATTTTCATAGATAAACGCAATTGTATTCTTGAATATAAATTCTAGGATGGTCGAAAATTCATGTGTTTTGGTTTGGTTCCAGAAAAGGGTATATATTAGGAAGCATACACATATATATATATATATATATATATATATCTTGGAATTATTTATACTATGAACTATAAACGTATATACACAACTTTCCTATGGAATTCAAATCCTAAACTAACTTGATTTGGCGTTATGGATTTTACAGGCTCATAGTCTTGATTGAGTTTCCATATAGAGCAGTATTTTGGGTTTTCTGCAGATGTTTTAGTATTGTCAGTCATCAGTTTAGTGTTTATATACATAGTATGATATTTATACTAGCATACCATCAATATGTGAACATTCAGTATGTCTTATAAAAATTTAAAACCAAGATAAGGTGAGTCTACTCACTGTTCTTATTTTCCTGTGTTTGTTTTCACAGAAACTAGTTTAATAGGTTTACAATAAATTTAGTAGAAAAATCATGAGTACTTATTAAACAAACACTGACAATATTATGATCAAATGATAATCGGAAAATGGAAGACTTGAAAGTTAGGTTTACTCACTAATGTATGGTTTACTGGATTTCTTATTATTACTTCCAACTTTCTAACTTATACATGTAGAATCATATCGACATCATAATATGGGAAAGAAATCAATAATTAAAGGAAAGTTTACTCACTTTGAAAGCTTTCCAATTTCCAGATAGTAAGAACTTCAATATGTTGTGTAAACTTTAGTGTTTTTTTGTGAGAGAAGAATGCATGGTTACACCCATATTTATAGGCAAGTTCTTTTGTTTAGAAATTCATTTTCCCTTTCTCATTCACTATTGTGATTGTTAATTAGGCTTACTCCTCTTATCTACTTCCTACGCCATGTTTCAAGGGAAAAGTCTCATGCAAAAATATTAGTTTACTTAGATATTTAGCCAATCAACTTGTCCTATGTTGGTGCTTCTAGAAGCACACAATCTCCTTCAATATTTCCATTAAATGCTTGTCATACTCACTTCTTTTCAGAAATTATAAAATATGGTTTTCCCTTGTTTTTTACTTGCTTGATATTTTTTTCTAAAATGATCTGTGTACGCAAACTAGAAATGGGAAGTTTTAGGTGATGGTATCTCTATCTTAGTTACACTATTTTTAGTAACATCAATTTAAGGATTTTGTCTTCATATGGTTTGCAATTGTATTGTCTTTACATACATTTACATGGGTATTCACCCTTTAGTCAATGAGTCAAACACTTTGTGTGCAATTCTATTTTATGTTTATATATATGTATGGCTGAAATGTATATTCTGCACATGTTCACTTTACTGACTTTGTTTGTTGCAAAGCTCTTTTTTATATTTTAAAGTGAATAAATGTCTCTTTTTTATGTATTAAGTTAACATTTTTGATTTGAATAGTTTAGGATTTATTTTCAAAAGCTTATTTTGAATTCATATTAATTTTATCTATATATATATATATATATATATGCTATTATGTTTACATGTATATTCATGTTATGAAAATTGTCTAAATGTTGCATACTTATCTCATGTTTCTATGTTTTTAAAACAAAAATAACTATGTACATTATTTGTTTATTTATCCATACATATGTTTACACATATGTTAAAAATAATTTTAGCTTGTTAAATAGCCTATTTCATTTTAATCTCCTCATTAAAATCAAATATCAGCAGTCGGAAAAAGTCGGGACATTACAAGTACATTGTCGGAAAGGTGGTTGCCCATACCTTGCCATGGAAATCCATTCTACAATAAGCGCCCGCGACTTTGATTGTATAACATGTATGTAGAGCGTGAGATGCAAGCGTTCTGCTAGATTGATATTTATTTGTATTTAGACTCTATTATAATATCAGAATAAGTATTGTTTTCAAAAATGTTTCGGGTTATCGTAAGGTAATAACCGTCCGTATTTATGTCTGGATTTGCTCTTACGATTATCCCTTTCTTTCGAAAAGATTTTAAATGTTAAAATCAAGTTGTGTGATACCCGTAAACTTAGTATGTTTTCTCACTCTGGTCCACCAAACTGATCCGGCATTTGTAATGCTCGGGTTAGACCGGGTGGTGCAGGTTCAGGTTATCGGATGTCGTTAAGTTCAGAGAAGAGCTGGAGAAGTCCAGACGTATGATATTATATGATTGTTATTACACTATGTGTTGTATATGAGGACAAATTGTTATAACTGTCCGGATGTGTGAATGTACTCTAATGACTGTAAGTTTTATTTCAAGCTCTCAATTAAGATTTATTTATATATTATATTTTGTTCTGCTGCGATGTGAGACTATGTTCTGTTCTTCTTCTTCTTCTATTCTAATATTTCTTTCTTTCTTATCTCACCCTCTAATTTCTTTCTAATAACGTTCCTCTGATTTCGGTGCTTGGAAGGTCGGCATGTTATACAGTAAATGTATTTATGTCGATTTTCGGGGTCGAAAATCTCGTGGGTCGTTACAATTTAAATCCATGTTTTTGAGATTTCTTTTTTCTTTTGTGGAAAGGAATTTGAGTCTAGTTGATATTTTCCTCATCTTAATCATTACTGATATGTAAACAAACTGATCCGTGTATGTAATACTCAGGCTTGACCGAGTTGTTTCTAGTTCTGTTGTTGTTCAATTGTGATTTGCTGGAATAGCTTGGATTATCTTTGAAGAATTAATTCTATCATTCATTAACGTACTTGTATTATTGTATAGTTGTTCCATTTAACATTGTTTTGTTCGTGTTGTATAGCCATTTAAGATGCAGCACACGTATATGTTATATTCATTGATTGTATCAGTATGTAACTGTTATGTGATATGTGATCTATGAATCACTGTATATTGTTTGAAATGATCCTTAGCATCGTAGTCTCATATTAGGAGTGTTAGGTGCACTGATTCACTTGAGATATAAAAATAAAATTTTATTCACCTAATCGACGTATTCAATACTTATCTAATACAAAATTACGAGTGGTCGCCCCTAATCAGCCCTATTCTCCACTCTAATAGATGACATTACTCGTTAATGCTCTTTATTATGGTGAGTCATGAGGTAAGGTGTCACATTTGGTATCAGATCAGGTTCGGAACAAAATACAATAAACATAGAACAAAACCAAAATAGTACATGTATTACAACGTGGGAGGGTAAAACTTAAGACTACTATTTCATTTAAATCGTTATCTTCATCTTGTGTTTTCTATCTATTGGGTTAAGTGTAGTAAGATCTTTTGGAATACATTTAGGAATATATTTTATTCCATAGTGTTTCCTATGTTGTATTCTATCTGCTGTATCTTGTCATAATAAAGATTCCATCCCTTATCCTTTTGGTGCTTTCACCTTGGGTTTAAAATTTTGGGAAAAACTCGAACCATCATTTTGTTGTTTGAGTTAGTTATTATTCTAAAATAGATTGGGATGGGTTGGTGCATAAAAATCAAGATAATCATTGCATAAATCTATGTTGAGATAGTGTAGTGTAATATTTGAATGAATTAGAGTTGCGCAGCGGAAGTACGTGATAGTTTCGGGCTATGAGGAGTTTAATCAAATAATAATTGGAATTAAGAGATATTTGAAAATGGATGTTAATTGTTGTCAAAAGTAAATCACCTTGTGTATATATAAATTAAGTAAATGGCTATGAAGAATAATGTTGGTTTGTTCTTGTTTTAATAAATAACTTTTTTAGTGAACAATAGAACAACTATTGCATAATTTGAAAATCTAATGATTTCCTTCACGTTGGATGGTCCATGAGGTATTTTAAGGAATTCCGATCGATATGTCTGATCAACGATATCAATAAGGATCTCTTAAACACCTTGACAAGACGATCGAGAGAGGTACTTGTAGTTTAAATAAAAAAAATACTAGGAATGAATAAATGGATAATTCAAGACAATGGTGTTAAACCACTATATTGGTTGGTAATATTAAAGATGAGTGCCAAAGCGATAGAGAACTAGTGTCGGCGTAGCCACGTAAAAGTGATTAATGGGTGGTTTAATACCATTCAAATCGAATCCTAAGATTTTATAGTTGAAAATTTTTTGTTTTTAAAGTTGTAAGATAATTAAATGTAAGTGTTTCATTAACTTAACATGCTTTAAAACATAAAATAATCTTGAACATAAGTAATATTTAGAATACTCACTCCAAAAATTGGGCTACAAAATGTTGCAGCCATCACATTGGTGACATAAAACAGTGAATGAGAGGCTACTTGATGTTGCAACCAAGCTAGTAGCCATCATTTGTAGAAATGATATAAGAAGGAGATGGCGTGGCAACGTTTCTATTTGATTGAATTTCGAGAGAGATGATT
This sequence comes from Allium sativum, assembly GCA_030737875.1. NCBI lineage: Eukaryota > Viridiplantae > Streptophyta > Magnoliopsida > Asparagales > Amaryllidaceae > Allium > Allium sativum. Next base: position 652,620,328 of record CM060919.1, on the reverse strand, counting down.
GTGTATTCTAAATAATTAACTTTGCGAATGAGACGTGTATGTTTTGAGTTTTCGTGACATGATGTTTGGAACAAAATATGATTCTTGTAAAAACCAAGTATCAATAAAAAAATAAATTAATGTTGTCTCAAGTAGGGCTGTCAATTTCCTACACGACCCGAAACCCGACTCGAAACCCGCACTGAAATTAACAGGTAACCCGGCCCGCTTAGTTGGCGGATCATTTTTGGTCAACCCGAATTTAACCCATTTATAAACAGAAGGGTTTAGGGTTGACCCATTAACTAGATATTGACTCGCCAAACCCGATTGTAATTAGTATGCTCATATATTTTTGTGTAAGCTGTTGTATTTTACTAATTTATTCTTGTATGTTGTTTGTTATATTTTACTTATAACAATTGTATCTCTTCCATTCCATATTATTAGTCTTTTATATTTGCAATATGCTCATAAAATTCTAATATATGGAGAATGATTTCTGGATATGATGATTTCATGCTTTATATATGTGCTGCCTATCGGAGATTTTGTAACTTGTTACCTGTTGGTGATTTTGTGACTGTTGTCTTTTGGTGATTATATAATAGTGCTACCAGTTAGTGATATGGTTCTTTTTCTATTTATATTAGTGGTCAATACTTGCCAATGGATCAAACAGGTAAATCCGACATGGCCGGTCTAGTTAAAAGGATTACATGTGTAGCGACCCGTACTTCCTCGGTCTCTGAGGAGAAGAGAAAGGACAAATTACTTTGAGTACAAGACGAATTAGAACACAAACAGAAGAACATTTCATAGTATATTACAACAATTCCATCAGATACAAGAATATAAAGAGCATAAATAAATATTATACATTCGACAAATATCAGAGATTGCAATAAATTACATAGCAGCGGAAAAACAATACAAAACACAACTGAAAGTAATATACGGATACAGAGCTTTCCGAGCATCGTTCCAGCTGTAAATCAGGATCCTGTGAATATAAATCTGCAAAACCAAAACTACTAGCTCCCGTTTCGAAAATAGGGGCACCCAGAGTTTAGGTTAAAACAATAAACTCCAGGTCGGTCATGTGACTGGAGTGAGAACTAAAACAATTATTAATTCAATTTTACTTAAAAGAGAGTAATTCAAGGGACCATGTCGTATAACACGGAACGGGTTTCCTCCCGAGAATACCAGTGCTTAGAATAAACAACGTAATGCTTTTTCAAAAAATGAAGTTATTATAAGACCCAGGTCCTATCACACAATGCAACGCAAGCCGGAGGATAGGGTTTTCCCTTATAATCGACAAATAATGCTTAATACGTTTAAAACAAATCATTTGATACTATAATAAGTGTATAATGTCAAAACAATTTCAATCGTAAGTATCAATCATAGACGGCATAGTATCCTATGCTACAATGTCGCCAATACTAGGCTCTACAAATAGAACCGAAATATCTCGTACTGGAAATTGGATTTCCGTCATGAGTCGAGGCATGGGGAAAGATCCTCTCTGCTTTGGGACACTCTAGCAAATGCCTCAGGACTATACACTCTGGGGTTATGGGAACCTCCAAGGCCGGTCCTCTCTTACGTTTAAGGATTGGCAATTCCTGAACACACGTTTCCCTGTCCTTACAGACCTATAATCGAGGTGCCTCCCATCCAACAACCACATAGGTAAAAAGTATATAAATGTCAGCCAGTTTAAGCACTGACACCACCCATAGCTAGAAAGAAACGTCGTGCACTCCTTGGGTCCTCATCCCATTTTTGACTCATACCGAGGTGTGAGGCTCGCGAATTCACGTTATACACAAAGCTATGCCACATTGGCCGTGCTTTGATCATCAACCACAAGACTTTGCTTTTCAACAAAAGCCTTGATCATTGCATCTCAGCGTGCCGCACAGGCAATTCATGCCATGCGACTGATATCTATCGATATATAACCTCTGAGCTCATACGTCTCAGAGAAGGGCATTAAGCAAGAGAATAAATTCTCCACCGCCAAACAGATATATATTTAATAGAAATCAATCAGTACAGAATAAAATCCATTGTCAGATACACAATCCATTTACATGTCCATTCTGGGTCTGAACGAAACCGGAGGCACTATATACCTCGCATATCCATTGATCTCCAAATACGTCTGGATGATCACCAATTATTTCCCTCCTCTTGGGTGTACAACCCAATCAGGATCATCGGTAATTGTTCAAACGATGTGAAGACCTCTTGTCTTCAACCACCGTCTTCATCTTCAACTTATCATCGAAGCAGTTATTCAGAATGGGTATAGACCCGGCCTTTCCGAATAACTCGCGAATATAATAAAAACAGTGCTGGAAAACACAACATATGCCTCATTCCAATTTTGAATATTCTTTTATTTAAATATTCACATCTTTTAGGAAAGTTTCCCATTAATTTTATCAAAGATAAATTCTTTAAAATTTATTCTTCAATCTTCCTTTGGATGTCATTTCAAACCAAATTATGGTTTTCCAAACTAGTCGAGATTAGTGAACCACATCGAAGTAATTATTTATTTTATTCCCTAATCCCAACCTATTCATCCCATGGAGAAAAACTGTTACTACCCCATAACTAACACCATGGTGTTATCAGTAAATTTAATTACCATTTTCCGTTCAAATCTAATTAAAGATTTAACTACCGCTAGGAGCAAAACTGGCGATACTCCATTCTCGATCATTTTCTATATTTGATAATTTATATTATCAATTCACATTTCAATCTAATTAAAGATTCATTAAAACTCCCCTTAGTTTTAATCTTCCCAAAAATCAATATTAATGATTATTTAACTTTGGAAGATCCCTTTAAATATTTATAAAAAGATTTATAAATTCCAAATCATATTTCACTGTAAATTGGATTAAAGAATGAATGTTATTAAAAACACAGTTCACAATAAACCCAATTTACATTCCATTAATTATCAGGTTAAAGAACAAGTGTTATTTAAAACATCGTTCACGATAAACCCAAAAATCAATTCTAATTCAATTCCAATTAAATATATTAATTGATTGGTATACTTCATTAAATCTAAATAAAAAGATTTAACCTTTTCTCAACTGGGTTCAAGAATAGTGTTAATGAAGACACCATTCACGACAAACCCCAAATCTCATTTGATATTAAATACAAGGCTCTGAATAGAAAATATATCGGCTTATATTCAATATCAAATTCTGAAATCAACAAATATCGTATTGGAAATAACGATATAAAATATACCTTCCAAATTTCATCCACAATATCTGTATAATCCTGAATCCAATCATCGAAATATTCCAAAGATAATTTTGATTCAAATCCATTCCAATTCATATATTGGAAATTCTGGCTATTTTTAAAACTATTTCAAATCCAATTTATTTATTTTAAAAATATTGAATTTATAGTTCTAGTTCAAAACTAGTTCATTTTTATAAAAATATATGTTTTTTCTTTTCAAATATGGGATTTTGCATCCCAGTTCTTTCCAAATCATTTATTATGATTTTACACTAATTACGGATATTTTTAATAATTTTATCAAGGCCCATACAGTAGATTTCCATCAACGGCCATCGAACTGCACTTACAACGATCTTTTCCAAATTTTATTTGGACGTATCTCCAAATCCAACCGTCAGAAGTCAATTTTCTAATATTCATTGGAAAGCTCTTTTCGATTCGAACCCAACGGTTCCGGTTTCAGGAGAATCCGATGGTAGGATCTCCCGCAATGTCAATTCGAAGTCAATGGTCGAAATTCACGAACTGCCGCGGCGCGGTGCGTTCTATTCAGGCCATTATATTATATATATAATATATATTTCATCGATTTCCTTTCAAAACGTATTTTATAATTCGTTTTACATTCGTTTTCAAAGAAGTTTCAACTTCATATTCAATGTTAAATCAAAATTGATTTTTCCTTTATAAATTCGTTTTACATTCATTTCAAACTGATTTCCATTCAAATCGATTTTAATTCAATTTCAGTTCATTTTCATTTCTATTCAATTTCAATTCGAATTCATTTCTATTTAATTTTAATTCGAATTCATTTCTTTTCAATTTCAATTCGAATTCATTTCTATTCAATTTCAATTCGAATTCATTTCTATTCAATTTCAATTCGAATTCATTTCTATTTAATTCAATTTCATTTCAAAATATTCGATTTTGAAATCACTTTTCAATATTCATTATAAAACAAATAAAATCGACAAAATTCCCGTTCGTGTTAAAATGGCGTTTAACTACTTAACACGGCTTCACATTTCAATATTCAATGAATATTATTTTAAAGTATTCGATAATTTTGAACTGGAATCAGACACAGTCAATTACCATATAATTTCAGTTATATGGATTTCATCCAATTCATATGTACAACGCTGACGATAAACAATCAACCATCATAAATATTTAACGCTTATAACAGCCTGTCAATCAATCGATTGACATACAGCTAATTATTGGGATTAGTGTAAGTCATATATCATCCCAATACCCGTGTGGGGTTTCAAACAATCAAACACAGATTTTATTTGTGCAGTTGGGCAATGTGTAAAATTTATCGTCCCAATCAATATCAGTCAAATGTGTGTATATAAACAAATCGTCTGATTTGTTTATATTTATTTCATTTTAAATACACGTTAAAAATTCTATTTTTAACTATAAAATATTTTTAACTATATAAATATTTTATTTAACTTCACACAATCAATTACACATCAAAATCAATCAAACAAACAAGCCGTCTGTAACACCCCGAAAATTCTATAACTGTGAAATTAACAAATTAAAGCATAATTAATCTGAAATCAAAGAACCAAGGGAAACGGGATACGCCATTGCGTTCGTCTCGGAAAAATACGCGAAATAGAGTCCGAGTTTTCGAAAAACGGAGTCCGTATGAAGAAGATATGGCCTTCGGAAGTTTTGAATTAAATTTAAAATTCAAACAGAATAAAATAATTAAAAAAATCGGGCCCAATGGGCCAGGGCGGATAAACACCCGCCTAGGCCACCCAGGTCGACTGGGCTGTCGACCTGGGCTAACCATGTCGACAGGGCTGTCGACAGCCCTGTCGACAGGGGTATCGACCTGGTCGAGCCCAGTCAACCTGGCTGGCCAGGTCTGTGTTTGGTCGAATTTCTATGGTCTGCTTTGTCATTAGGGCTAGGTGGCGGGTTCTAATTGGTCTCTCTATCTAATGAATGGCTACGATCTAACCTAGCAACATCAAGGGTCCTAATCAGTTCCTAACCTCTATATAAACAACCCTAGACTAAACCCTAATCTATTCATTCAAAATTAAGAACATAGCCGCCATGTTGCTGAGGAACGACTAGAGGTAGCCGCCAACTAGAGAGAGGATTAGGAGGAAGATTCTAAAGCTTAAAGAGACCTAAATCAAATCAATTCAACAAAGGAATTTGCGTCTTAAATCCCTAAATTAGAGAATTCATCACACCATTGTAAGTAGAGTATTACTTTGGTATGAACAAATGATTGTGTAGATATGTATGCTTGAATTGTGGCAATGAAATTCATATTTGTGCATTCTTATCAATTTATATACGATTGGATATTCTGAATTATGTCATTCAATTATAAAGAACTACATGCGGTAGTTCTATGCAAATATACGTTTGGAATATTCGCAAATTATGTGACCTATGTTGAAGCTACATGTATGTAGTTGATTTAAATTCATGCAAGTTTGGGGTTTTGCTACTATGCCATCATGATGTATATTTTTGTGCATAAATCATTTTGTATGTAATTAGAACAAGTTTGGTTATTATCATCCATATGAAATTGGGTATCATGTTTTAAGCCATGCTTTTGTACTAGAAAACCTATTTGCAAACTTATGAATATGGCTAGGCTATGATTGATATTTGGCATAATTGAAATTCATGTTAAGTCTATCTTGTTTAAAAAGAATTATATGATGACATATGTGAGACATGGTTAGGTTAGACTCAAAAATCCCTTTTTGCAAGTTTAAAGCAAATACCATGATTAGGAATAATTATGCATAAGTATATTTACACCATCGTTATGTGATTAGACTTAAATCATGATTAAGTTGAACTATGCTTTTGTGTTAGTAACAAAGTATCCCCTTTGTAAACATGTAGAAACCTTATGAACATGACTTGTTTATATTTATGCCATGAACAAATTTAACTATACCTATGCCATGCTTATGTTTGATATTATGCCATGCTTATGTTTGACATCATGCCATGCTTATGCTAGAAATATTTATGCCATGCTTATGTTTGACCTTATGCATAAATAAGAATATAGGTTCATGTTGCAGTTAAACCTATGCAAGTTCACATGCTTTGATTCATGCCACCTATGTTACCACTATGCAAGTACACCAGTTTCTATTATGTATTTCCAACGTCATATGCAAGTTCATGCGCTCACCTTCCCCTCTTTGTGTATGTAATCACGCTTTAAGCCTCCCCTTTTCGTTTGGCTAAATTGGGCTTTAAAAGGCTAAGCCCAATATATATAAACGGACGTGTAAAACGGGGGAAAATAACGTTGGGTTAAAATGAATTAATGAATGAAAATATAAAATAGAAGGGCCCAAATTCAAGTATGGGTTGGGTCCGTGATTGGTGTAACCTTTACACCATTAACTTAATAATGGGCCGCAAATATTTACATATAAGAAATAAAGAAGAATGACAAGATATGTAAATGTAGAAAATACGATGTGTTTAACCCGAGGTTGGATTGAGTTGTGATGTAAACCTGCCCGGAACCGCCCGGCTGTCCAGTAGTCACAACAATACCTATCCAATGTGGGAGGTTAAACATGGAGCCCAGCAAGGACCCGAGGTTAGACTGAGTTGTGGCGTAAGACTGCCCGGAACCAACCGGCAACAGGCAGCCACAACAATACCTGTCTAATGTGAGAGGTCAGGGCCTTAATAAGACAATTAAGGCTGAGTCAGGATTGTTAGGATTAAGTGAACTAAAGACTTAATCAAAATGGAACATGCTAAACTAAACGGACTGGTGGGGGTTAGGTAGGAAACACTTAACCAACTTAGCATGTTGGCTAGAGATAGAAAACCTAGTAACGGGGGACCCTTTTCAGCAGTAACCCTAAAAGGTGTATCAGGATACCCTGAAACTAGGCAGGGTGGGGCACGATTACTGGGCTGATTGTAAGAGGTCAAATCGACGGCGGTGGTGTAGCAGTGTAGGTTCTAACGGAGTGCGGGCGTGCACACACTCCGGCGCAGAAAAATAAGGCACTGGGCACCAGTAGCATACCTGTGCACTCTAAGGTTGTGTCGGGTTGCCACTATGGGACTTGATACACCCCATGGTGGGACCAGCATAGGTAACTACAGACATCGGGGGCCGTAAGACACATGTAACTTTGCGAGTAGGAGCCGATCATCATAGAATGGATCACATCACCCTGATTGTGGGGTGCCAGTTGGAAACTAGTTTATATGGGTTCAGAGATTAACATGGGGTACGATAGTATATTCGACCCTAGACAACTTAACCAAGTTTGTAGTGCATGCCCACTTCTTGTTTATACTTATCATACCCAGTTCTTTATTCATAGACAAAATAGTACTAGACTTACTCAGGCTTTATGTCTGGCTCTACTTTTCTTTCGTCTTCTTTCTTCCGTTCCCCCCCCCCCCAGGTCCTCAGGGAGGGAACACAGCAGCTTGACCAACCTCAGCATCCACCTTGAAGAAGAGAAATGTATTGCTTGGACTTTCCTGTTTTGAACTATGGCTTTGGACAATCCACTATGGGGCTTTTGCAGTTTATCTATGTTTTATTTATGCTTCTTTAAAAATATTGTACTCAAGACAGATTATGAAAGTGTTATGTTATGTTTTTGAAAGGGATGTTGTTGTAACACGTATTTGACTTATTGAAATAAAGTTTGTTGTTCTTCCGCTGTTTACAAATATGTGTTCTTATATCTGTCTTGTATATCTGTGACTTGTACTTATAAACCTCCACCAAAATTAGGGCATTCCCTTTGAGAGTGACCCTAACGGAGGTGGGGTGTTTCACTTGGTATCAGAGCATAGGTTTACCAGATAAGATAAAAAGTTTTGAAAAATTATTTTCAAAAAGGAAATTTAAAGAAGCATTTTTAAAAGAAAATATTATTTTATTTTAAAAAGGCAAAGTCCACCCCCCAAAGCCATAGGAACTATCTCTATCCTTCGTTTTGAATCTATCCTTTTTGTTTCAGCATGTCCCAAGAACTCAACTTGCCGGAAGGGGTGCCAATACCTGGTTGGTTTAGACGGTTCTTAGAAGCAAGGGCCACTCAGCCAGGTCCTACCATTCCTCCTCCCCCAGCGGAAGGAAATCATCCAGTTGCAGCAGCACCTTTTCCTCCACCTCCTCCTCGGGGAAACGCGTTTGCTAAGATATGTAAAGATTTTAAAGCTATGGGAGGAAGGGATTTCCATGGAACTGAGTCCTTCGTGGCAGCTAGGAATTGGCTGAAAGAAACGGAGGACCTATTCATCATCTTTGAGGTAGAGGATAGACAAAAAGTACAATTGGCAGTATGGCTATTGAAGGGCGAGGCTTCCTACTGGTGGGAAGTCACTAATGCTGAAAGACCAGTGGAGACATGGGAGGACTTTAGGGCAAGGTTTGAGACCAAATTTCTCTCAGATGCGGAAAGAAGTTTGCAGTTGGAAAAATTCTTATTCCTTAAGCAAGGAGACAAGACTGTTAGAGAGTATGTGAATCAGTTTGATGAGCTGGCTAGGTTTGGGCTTGACCTAGTCAACACCCCGCACAAGAAGGCTCTCCGTTTCGTCAAAGGGTTGAATGAGCCATTACACAGTTTGGCCATGACCCATATACCCATGGGAGCCACGTATGAAAGATTGGTGCAAATGGCATTGCTGAATGAAGAGGATAAGGGCAAGAAGGAGACAAAGGCAGAAAGCTCTCAAGGGAAGAAAGAGGGTTTGCAGCCTAAGAAGACAGACTTTAAGAAGGGCGGGGAAGGCAACAAAGAGAAGAGGAAGTGCAATTTCTGTGGCAAAGTGGGGCACTTAGTAAAGGACTGCCGGAAAAAGAAGGCCAAGGAAAATGGTGGGTGCTTTTCGTGCGGTGAGACGGGCCACAGGGCTAAGGACTGCCCAAAGAAACGAGGACAGGGGCAGAGGGTTGGATCCACCCCAGGGGCACAGGTCCATGTGCTAGAAGCACCACCTCTGCAACAGCGAGGTATAAATACTTCTATAGAAAGTGTAGTTTATCTTTATGATCACCCCGTTCGCACTTTATTTGATTCTGGCGCATCACACTCCTTTATCTCGTCTGCTTTAGTAGAATCTCTGCACCTAAAAACTAGTATGGTAGAGGACCCCTTAATTGTTTCAAACCCAATTGGGGGCCCAGCTCATTTGTCTATGATCTGTCTGGATTTGAAAATTTCTATCCTAAGTGTTGAATTTCAATGTAGTGCCTTTGTTTTGGGCTTTTCGGGGTATGGTTTGATTTTGGGTATGGATTGGCTATCCAGTAATGGGGCCATCCTTGATTGTGAGAAAGGGGTTGTTAGGCTCCTAACCCAGCTCGGTAATACTTTGGAAATTTCTTGTAATCCCTCGTATGCGGTTATGCTTAGTTATCTTGAATCGCTAGATGCCTCTGTTGAAAATTTGAAATCAGTTAGAGTGGTCCGGGAATATCCGGATGTCTTCGAAGAGGTGAAGGGCTTGCCTCCGAAGCGGGAAATAGACTTCCGCATATATCTTGTAGATAATGCAAAGCCCGTTGCGTTGCCCGTTAGACATATGGCTCCACGAGAAAGGAAAGAGCTCAGTAAACAGATTAAAGAACTTCTAGAAAAGGGGTTCATTAGGAGGAGCATTTCAGAATAGGGCGCTCCAGTAGTGTTCGCCACTAAGGCAGAAAGTTCATTTCGCTTATGAATGAGTTGTGGAGAATCACCTTAGTAAGTACATTTGGCAACATAGTTGACATTTGTTTATTTTCTAGAGATAATTCATCTATGTGGAATACCTTATAGTAAGTTAACAAGATCCAAGATTCACTAGTGAATTTTGGAGAGCTTGCATGGAACCATGAGTACGCAGTTAGGATTGAGCCAAGAATATTAGAAGTAGAGTAAGTGAAAGAGGAACGAGAGGCAACAGTGGAAAAGGTTCCAACTCATATTTTGGAAACAAGAATTAAGAAGCTACGAAATTATGAAGTTAAAGACGGACAAAGCATAATGGAGTTAAGCTCAAGAAATGCGACTTAGGAGATTGAAGACTAGATTCGTGCATAATATCTCTTCTTAAGAGTATATCCTTGATCCCTCTCTTCCTGTAGAGCTTACTTGCATAGTATCTTTTCTGTATATCCCCTCGGTCCCATTCTCAATCCAATTTCTGTTGCAAACCACATAGGGAGTATGACTCATTTGTTAGTAACACATGTTGGGGCTCGAGGATGTTCATTGGTTTGACTAAAGTTTTTGGGATACAGATTGGTCTTAGGAAGGGACTCCCTTGTGACCTAAAAAGGAGTCCATCATGCTTAGTTTCCTAGAATCATATATAGTGGTTGGGTTGAGTAACTCTTTGGGTGTCAGTCTGATGTTGATTTCGGTCTTCGGGGCTGATGCTTAGGGAATTCTTCTCCTAATCAATATATATGTGGCATAGGTTTTCAGTTTTGACATTGCCTAATGGGCACAAAGTTTTTACTTCGACTATACCTTTAGATAGGAACAATTGGGAAAATGTCCTATAGATTAGAGCTACCCGAGAAGTTGGCTGGAGTCCACAACGTTTTTCACGTTTCACACCTCCGAAAATGTCTACATGAGTCTGCTGAAGTGGTAGAGCCAAATATACTCGAAGAGGCCGAAGTGGAACGCGAAGCAACCATAAGGAGAGTTCCAACCCGCATCTTAGGAACGGAAGTGAAGAAGCTACGCAACCGCGAAGTCAAGCTCGTCAAAGTTCAGTGGAGCGACGCCGAGGGAGACGCGACTTGGGAAACTGAAGCTAGAATACGCACAGCCTACCCTTTTCTGTTCGAGGGTACATCCTTGATCTTTCCTTTTCCTTAAGTTGCGCTTTTATCTATCTTTTTAGGTATATTTCCTCGACCGTATCTTTTAGATAGAATCTTTTTGGATGGAAACATGTAGTTGAAACATGTTATGGATGATGGTTGCAAGTGGTTGCAAGTGATTGCTAGTGGTTGCTCGTGGTTGCATATACACACACAATCTAGGTTTTAGAGCGGCTCAGTCACTTCATATTGCATATGCATATATATTTGCTTTCGCCTATGGTTGAACATTTAATATGTTGACATGTGGATGTTGCATTTGTATTGAATGATTGTGCACTCATGTAGAATCAAGAATAGGAAAATTTGCATACATAATGGATGCATGGCACTTACATAATTCGCATTAAGGAGGTCAACTGAATCAGTAGACCGCCTGATTTTGCATTAGATAAGTACATGTATACACACACACTTCGCATATGATCATGAAGCATTAGAAGTCTTTTAAGGACAATGGATGCTCGTGTTTGATGGATGAGTAGATGGATGATTGGATGTTAGGATATACATTCCTCCTAACTTGAAGATTTCGGGGACGAAATCCTTTTAAGTGGGGGAGAATGTAACACCCCGAAAATTCTATAACTGTGAAATTAACAAATTAAAGCATAATTAATCTGAAATCAAAGAACCAAGGGAAACGGGATACGCCATTGCGTTCGTCTCGGAAAAATACGCGAAATAGAGTCCGAGTTTTCGAAAAACGGAGTCCGTATGAAGAAGATATGGCCTTCGGAAGTTTTGAATTAAATTTAAAATTCAAACAGAATAAAATAATTAAAAAAATCGGGCCCAATGGGCCAGGGCGGATAAACACCCGCCTAGGCCACCCAGGTCGACTGGGCTGTCGACCTGGGCTACCCATGTCGACAGGGCTGTCGACAGCCCTGTCGACAGGGGTATCGACCTGGTCGAGCCCAGTCAACCTGGCTGGCCAGGTCTGTGTTTGGTCGAATTTCTGTGGTCTGCTTTGTCATTAGGGCTAGGTGGCGGGTTCTAATTGGTCTCTCTATCTAATGAATGGCTACGATCTAACCTAGCAACATCAAGGGTCCTAATCAGTTCCTAACCTCTATATAAACAACCCTAGACTAAACCCTAATCTATTCATTCAAAATTAAGAACATAGCCGCCATGTTGCTGAGGAACGACTAGAGGTAGCCGCCAACTAGAGAGAGGATTAGGAGGAAGATTCTAAAGCTTAAAGAGACCTAAATCAAATCAATTCAACAAAGGAATTTGCGTCTTAAATCCCTAAATTAGAGAATTCGTCACACCATTGTAAGTAGAGTATTACTTTGGTATGAACAAATGATTGTGTAGATATGTATGCTTGAATTGTGGCAATGAAATTCATATTTGTGCGTTCTTATCAATTTATATACGATTGGATATTCTGAATTATGTCATTCAATTATAAAGAACTACATGCGGTAGTTCTATGCAAATATACGTTTGGAATATTCGCAAATTATGTGACCTATGTTGAAGCTACATGTATGTAGTTGATTTAAATTCATGCAAGTTTGGGGTTTTGCTACTATGCCATCATGATGTATATTTTTGTGGATAAATCATTTTGTATGTAATTAGAACAAGTTTGGTTATTATCATCCATATGAAATTGGGTATCATGTTTTAAGCCATGCTTTTGTACTAGAAAACCTATTTGCAAACTTATGAATATGGCTAGGCTATGATTGATATTTGGCATAATTGAAATTCATGTTAAGTCTATCTTGTTTAAAAAGAATTATATGATGACATATGTGAGACATGGTTAGGTTAGACTCAAAAATCCCTTTTTGCAAGTTTAAAGCAAATACCATGATTAGGAATAATTATGCATAAGTATATTTACACCATCGTTATGTGATTAGACTTAAATCATGATTAAGTTGAACTATGCTTTTGTGTTAGTAACAAAGTATCCCCTTTGTAAACATGTAGAAACCTTATGAACATGACTTGTTTATATTTATGCCATGAACAAATTTAACTATACCTATGCCATGCTTATGTTTGATATTATGCCATGCTTATGTTTGACATCATGCCATGCTTATGCTAGAAATATTTATGCCATGCTTATGTTTGACCTTATGCATAAATAAGAATATAGGTTCATGTTGCAGTTAAACCTATGCAAGTTCACATGCTTTGATTCATGCCACCTATGTTACCACTATGCAAGTACACCAGTTTCTATTATGTATTTCCAACGTCATATGCAAGTTCATGCGCTCACCTTCCCCTCTTTGTGTATGTAATCACGCTTTAAGCCTCCCCTTTTCGTTTGGCTAAATTGGGCTTTAAAAGGCTAAGCCCAATATATATAAACGGATGTGTAAAACGGGGGAAAATAACGTTGGGTTAAAATGAATTAATGAATGAAAATATAAAATAGAAGGGCCCAAATTCAAGTATGGGTTGGGTCCGTGATTGGTGTAACCTTTACACCATTAACTTAATAATGGGCCGCAAATATTTACATATAAGAAATAAAGAAGAATGACAAGATATGTAAATGTAGAAAATACGATGTGTTTAACCCGAGGTTGGATTGAGTTGTGATGTAAACCTGCCCGGAACCGCCCGGCTGTCCAGTAGTCACAACAATACCTATCCAATGTGGGAGGTTAAACATGGAGCCCAGCAAGGACCCGAGGTTAGACTGAGTTGTGGCGTAAGACTGCCCGGAACCAACCGGCAACAGGCAGCCACAACAATACCTGTCTAATGTGAGAGGTCAGGGCCTTAATAAGACAATTAAGGCTGAGTCAGGATTGTTAGGATTAAGTGAACTAAAGACTTAATCAAAATGGAACATGCTAAACTAAACGGACTGGTGGGGGTTAGGTAGGAAACACTTAACCAACTTAGCATGTTGGCTAGAGATAGAAAACCTAGTAACGGGGGACCCTTTTCAGCAGTAACCCTAAAAGGTGTATCAGGATACCCTGAAACTAGGCAGGGTGGGGCACGATTACTGGGCTGATTGTAAGAGGTCAAATCGACGGCGGTGGTGTAGCAGTGTAGGTTCTAACGGAGTGCGGGCGTGCACACACTCCGGCGCAGAAAAATAAGGCACTGGGCACCAGTAGCATACCTGTGCACTCTAAGGTTGTGTCGGGTTGCCACTATGGGACTTGATACACCCCATGGTGGGACCAGCATAGGTAACTACAGACATCGGGGGCCGTAAGACACATGTAACTTTGCGAGTAGGAGTCGATCATCATAGAATGGATCACATCACCCTGATTGTGGGGTGCCAGTTGGAAACTAGTTTATATTGGTTCAGAGATTAACATGGGGTACGATAGTATATTCGACCCTAGACAACTTAACCAAGTTTGTAGTGCATGCCCACTTCTTGTTTATACTTATCATACCCAGTTCTTTATTCATAGACAAAATAGTACTAGACTTACTCAGGCTTTATGTCTGACTCTACTTTTCTTTCGTCTTCTTTCTTCCGTTTCCCCCCCCCCCCCCCAGGTCCTCAGGGAGGGAACACAGCAGCTTGACCAACCTCAGCATCCACCTTGAAGAAGAGAAATGTATTGCTTGGACTTTCCTGTTTTGAACTATGGCTTTGGACAATCCACTATGGGGCTTTTGCAGTTTATCTATGTTTTATTTATGCTTCTTTAAAAATAATGTACTCAAGACAGATTATGAAAGTGTTATGTTATGTTTTTGAAAGGGATGTTGTTGTAACACGTATTTGACTTATTGAAATAAAGTTTGTTGTTCTTCCGCTGTTTACAAATATGTGTTCTTATATCTGTCTTGTATATCTGTGACTTGTACTTATAAACCTCCACCAAAATTAGGGCATTCCCTTTGAGAGTGACCCAAACGGAGGTGGGGTGTTTCACCGTCCATAGTCTGTGGACGACGGGTGTCGGGTGCCACTAAACACCATCTACATCCTAGTATATATTATTAACTAGAAAACAAAATTAAAGACGAGAAGTTCTCACAGAGGGTTCCACTCCGTCGTGCTTTGCTTTTGAACTGCTGAACCATTTGGATCGATTTGAAATTCCAAAGCAGTTCTTTTCACGCTGTTCAAAAAAAAATTATATTTTTATTGCTTCATTCAATAAATAAAAATCATATTTTTAAACTGATCATTCATATATAAAAATCCTATTTTTATCGAAGTAAAAATCATATTTTTATTTCTACTTCATATATATTTACCATGCTTCTTTCTATATAAAAATTATATTTTTATATTTCTACTTCTAATAAAAGATCGAATTTTTACTACCTATATAATATAAAAAACGTATTTTTACAACGCAATCATATATATATATAAAGATCGTATCTTTTCCAATATAAAAATAAAATCTTTTCTTTGCTATCATATAAATAAAAAATCACTTCTTTAATATGCTACAAGCATAAAAATCACACCTTTGTTGTTATACATATATAAAAATTATATTTTTAACCTTGACATATAATAAAAATTATAATTTTAACCTTGACATATAATAAAATTATATTTTTTATAACGCTTCTCATTACTATACGATGTTCAGATTTCAAATCTAAACTATAACAATCGGATTTTTATTTCATATAAAAAAATCATATTTTTAAATACATAAACAAAAATAAAAATAAAAATAAAACATACCGGTTGCTTTGGGTGGAGATAGCGGTCTAAGGTGGTCTGTGGTGGTGCTGCATTGACCTGAGGTGGCAGTTTTGGGGTTGTCGTGGCAGCTAGGTCAAAATCGAAGTAGGGGGTTCGGTTTAGAGGAGGAGGCCAAGGGGGAGGAGATGGAGGCAGAGGGGGGTCGCGCTGGAGCTGCGGGCGGTGGGCTGTGGTTGCGATGGCGGAGTGCGGGCCAGGGGATAAAGGCGGGGCGGTTGGGGTCTTCGGGCCTCGAGCAGGGGATGGAGAAGGAGGAGAGAGGAAGGAGGGCGCGGCCACCTGAGGGCGGAAACGACGGGTGGGGGGGTGCCTGGGGAGCGTCGCGGTTTCATTCTTTTCCTTTTTTTAATTTTGAAACTGAATGATGGTGGAGAGAGAAAGGTAGAGGGAGGGGAGTTATATATAACTAAATATATATTTTATTATTAAATTTTCTATAAAGCAACTTTTATTTTCGACCTCGAAATGAGACCCACCGCCTGTCGTCCCTAGCTAATTACCCCCATTCCGAACGCAATGGGATATGTATCGTAGGCTGATTCGATCGTTTCGATCAGTTTTCATCAAAATCAAAATATAACTCTATATATTGAATTTGAACGCGCATTTCAATTTACTGGGCCCATATACTAACTCTAAAAATTCCCAAAAAATATTTTCTAGCTTCGCATTGACGATACGGTCCTAACAAAACTAATTTCATCGAATTCTGAGACCGTTTGAAAAATGGCCATTTTCCAGTCGATTAAAATCAACTGAAACTGGTCAAACGCGTTTTCCTTTGCCATGCTCACATATTGATCCGAAAAATTACGAATTTAGGAATAAAGCAATAATTTGACATCCCGGATCCAGCAAAAGTCGTTTCGTTGAAAACCGAGGTCGTTTGCAAAATTTTCATTTTTAAGGCTAGAATTCCATAGCGACTATTCTGAATTTTCAACTGGGCATATCTTTTGGTTCCCGCTATGAAATTTTGATTTTTCAGATTCTTTGGAAAGATATTCTCAAATAGATTCTAATATTTTTGGTTTCGCTAAAATCCGGTTTATTTTGAATTCTGTACATTCATTTGAATTTTGAAATCGAATTTTCAAACTACCGCGCCATTTTCAGTTCCTTTTATAATTATAAATAATTATTAATATTCTAACGACGATCTATATAAATATATAC
Source organism: Allium sativum (assembly GCA_030737875.1). Classification (NCBI taxonomy): domain Eukaryota; kingdom Viridiplantae; phylum Streptophyta; class Magnoliopsida; order Asparagales; family Amaryllidaceae; genus Allium; species Allium sativum. Next base: position 652,603,313 of record CM060919.1, on the reverse strand, counting down.
ATTTGAATTCTTCTCAAAATAAATTTTTCGTGGATATTATTTAATATAATCTATTTTAAAGTTTCAAAATTCATCAAAATTGTCAAAATAAATTTTTTAAATTGGCTCAGAATTTCCGGGTTGTTTCAATCTCCCCCACTTAAAACTTTTCGTCCCCAAAAAGGAACGAAGCTGAAAGTTGTTTTACAAACCAACTCAACTTTCTTTATTTTCATTACGGCTTAAGTTCTTTAACTTTTCAGTTTCTAAGAACTTCTCAAATTTTTCAAAAATTTGGCTAACACCCTAAATTTTCGAAAAATTTCGCCATAACCTCCCTTGTACCGGGGACTTCGGGATATTTCATATAGCCTCCCATGGCCTTCTTAAATCAAAAGAAAAAGAAAAAGGCAAGCGGCTAGCCAATCGGCTCATAAAATCATCCAAAACCCAAGAAATACAATAAACATGTACCTATTTGTCGGGCAAACAATTTTATTCCTCTTCTCTAGCCTCCTTGCTATGACCTGTTCAATCATATATATGTCCATGCATGCATTTGCAAATAAATTTCAATACAGTTCAATATTTGGTTCAATTAGGCCTAAATTCACCGTTCTTTTACATAATGGTTTAAATAAATAATCATACAACACAACCATCAATCAACTAGTGAATTAACGTTTCAAATTCATAATTTTGATATATATACAGAAAATCATGTTTTTGATGCCAAATCACAACAATGTATTCTAGCTATATTTTGGTTCTCACACTAGTCTAATGGAAATATATAGATATCACACCTTCGAAACTCGAAAATAAATACTGGTGATGGCACGCCATCATCAAAATCATGTCCGAGCGACTAGAGTGTGATTCTATATATGTCCAGTATATTAAAACTTCGAATATACGTTCATGACGCGTATATGCAAAATCTTTATATATTTAATTGTCCAAATTCAATACAAATAAAATATTCAAATACGAATAATTGAATTTAATTTTCAAAACAAAATTTGTTTTCAATTTTATTTGAAAAATATACTCTTCACACTCGTTCTAGGATACTACTGATCCTATCCCTAACGAGTCATTCTCATTAGACTTTGCTAATCCAATTTTTGATAAATTCTTTCGTATGGTTCTAATGTGTCTTGTTCTCGAGCTCTGTAAAACAGAGCTCTGATACCAACTCTAGCGACCCGTACTTCCCCGGTCTCCGAGGAGAAGAGAAAGGATGAATTACTTTGAGTACAAGACGAATCAGAACACAAACAGAAGAACATTTTATTGTATATTACAACAATTCCATCATATACAAGAATATACAGAGTATAAATAAATATTATACATTCGATAAATATCAGAGATTGCAATAAATTACATAGTAGCGGAAAAACAATACAAAATACAACTGAAAATAATACACGGATACAGAGCTTTCCGAGCATCGTTCCAGTTGTAAATCAGGATCTTGTGAGTATAAATCTACAAAACCAAAACTACTAGTTGCCCGTGTCGAAAATAGGGGCACCTAGATTTTAGGTTCAAATAATAAACTCCAGGTCAGCCATGTGACTGGTATGAGAACTAAAACAGTTATTAACTCAATTTTACTTTAAAAGAGAGTAATTCAAGGGACCACGCTGTATAACACGGAACGGGTTTCCTCCCAAGAATACCAGTGCTTAGAATAAACAACGCAATGCTTTTTCGAAAAATGAAGCTATTATAAGACCTAGGTCCCATCACACAATGCAACGCAAGCCGAAGGATAGGGTTTTCCCTTATAATAGCCAAATAATGCTTAATACGTTTAAAAACAAATCATTTGATACTGTAATAAATGTATAGTGTCAAAACAATTTCAATCATAGGTATCAATCATAGACGGCATAGTATCCCATGCTACTATGTCGCCCATACTAGGCTCTACAAATAGAACCAAAATATCTCATATTGGAAATTGGATTTCCGTCATGAGTCGAGGCAAGGGGCAAGATCCTCTCTGCTTCGGGACACTCTAGCAAATGCCTCAGGACTACACACTCTAGGTAACCCCTGGGAACGTCCAAGGCCGGTCCTCTCTTACTTTTGAGGATTGGCAATTCCTGAACACACGTTTCCCGGTCCTTACAGACCTATAATTGAGGCGCCTTGCATCCAACAACCACATAGGTAAAAAGTATATAAATGTCAGCCAGTTTAAGCACTGACACCACCCATAGCTAGAAAGAAACGTCGTGCACTCCTTGGGTCCTTACCCCGTTTTTGACTCATACCAAGTTGTGAGGCTCGCGAATTCACGTTATACGCAAAGCTACACCACATTGGCCGTGCTTTGATCATCATCCACAAGACTCTGCTTTTCAACAAAAGCCTTGATCATTGCATCTCAGCGTGCCACACAGGCAATTCATGCCATGCGACTGATATCTATCGATATATAACCTCTGAGCACGTACGTCTCAGAGAAGGGCGTTAAGCAAGAGAATAAATTCTCCGCCACCAAACAGATATATATTTAATAGAAATCAATCAGAACAGAATAAAATCCAATGTCAGACACACAATCCATTTACACGTCCGTTCTGGGTCTGAACGAAACCGGAGGCACTACATACCTCGCATATCCATTGATCTCCAAATACGTCTGGATGATCACCAATTATTTCCCTCCTCTTGGGTGTACAACCCTATCAGAATCATCGGTAATTGTTCAAACAATGTGAAGACCTCTGGTCTTCAACCACCGTCTTCATCTTCGACTTATTGTCGAAACAGTTATTCAGAATGGGTATAGACCCAGCCTTTCCGAATAACTTGCGTATATAATAAAAACATTGCTAGTAAACACAACATACGCCTCATTCCAATTCTGAATATTCTTTTATTTAAATATTCACATCTTTTGGGAAAGGTTCCCATTAATTTTATCAAATGTAAATTCTTTAAATTTTATTCTTTAATCTTCCTTTGGATGTCATTTCAAAACAAATTATGGTTTTACAAACTAGTCGAGATTAGCGAACCACAACGAAGTAATTATTTTTTTTATTCCCTAAACCCAACATATTCATCCCATGGAGCAAAACTGTTATTACCCCATAACTAACACCACTGTGTTATCGGGAAATTTAATTACCATTTTCCGTTCAAATCTAATTAAAGATTTAACTACCGCTAGGAGCAAAACTGGCGATACTCAATCCTCGATCATTTTCTATATTTGATAATTTATATTATCAATTCACATTTCAATCTAATTAAAGATTCATTAAAACTCCCCTTAGTTTTAATCTTCCCAAAAATCAATATTAATGATTATTTAACTTTGGAAAATCCCTTTAAATCTTTATAAAAAGATTTATAAATTCCAAATCATATTTCACTGTAAATTGGATTAAAGAACGAATGTTATTAAAAACACAGTTCATAATAAACCCAATTCACATTCCATTAATTATCGGGTTAAAGAACAAGTGTTATTTAAAACACCATTCATGATAAACCCAAAAATCAATTCTAATTCAATTCCAATTAAATATATTAATTAACTGGTATACTTCATTAAATCTAAATAAAAAGATTTAATCTTTTCTCAACTGGGTTCAAGAATAGTGTTAATGAAGACACCATTCACGACAAACCCCAAATGTCATTTGATATTAAATACAAGGCTCTGAATAGAAAATATATCGGCTTGTAATCAATATCAAATTCTGAAATCAACAAATATCGTATTGGAAATAACGATATAAAATATACATTCCAAATTTCCTCCACAATATCTGTATAATCCCGAATCCAATCATCGAAATATTCCGAAGATAATTTCGATTCAAATCCATTCCAATTCATATATTAGAAATTCTGGCTATTTTTAAAATTATTTCAAATCCAATTTATTTATTTTAAAAGTATTGAATTTATAGTTCTAGTTCAAAACTAGTTCATTTTTTTAAAAAATATTTTTTTTCTTTTCAAATATGGGATTTTTCACCCCAGTTCTTTTCAAATCATTTATTATGATTTCACACTAATTATGGGTATTTTTAATAATTTTATCAAGGCACGTACAGTCGATTTCCATCAACGGCCATCGAACTGCACTTACAACGACCTTTTCCAAATTTTATTTGGACGTATCTCCAAATCCAACCGTCAGATTTCAAATTTCTAATATTCATTGGAAAGATCTTTTCGATTCGAACCAACGGTTCCGGTTTTAGGAGAATCCGACGATCGGATCTCCCGCAACGTCAATTCGAAGTCAATGGTCAAAATTCACGAACTGCTGCGGCGCCGCGCGTTCTATTCAGGCCATTATATTATATATATAATATATAATATATATTTCGTCGATTTTCTTTCAAAACGTATTTTATAATTCGTTTTACATTCGTTTTCAAAACAGTTTCAAATTCATATTCAATTTTAAATCAAAATTGAATTTTCCTTTATAAATTCGTTTTACATTCATTTCAAATTCATTTCCATTCAAATAGATTTTAATTAAATTTCAGTTCGTTTTCATTTCTATTCAATGTCAATTCGAATTCATTTCTACTCAATTTCAATTTGAATTCATTCTATTCAATTTCAATTTGAATTCATTTCTTTTCAATTTCAATTCGAATTCATTTCTTTTCAATTTCAATTCGAATTCATTTCTATTCAATTTCAATTCGAATTCATTTCTATTTAATTCAATTTCGTTTCAAAACATTTGATTTTGAAATCACTTTTCAATATTCATTATAAAACAAATAAAATTGACAAAATTTCCGTTCGTGTTAAAATGGCGTTTAACTACTTAACACGGCTTCACATTTCAATATTTAATGAATATTATATTAAAGTATTCGATAATTTTGAACTGGAATTAGACACAGTCAATTACAATATAATTTCAGTTATATGGATTTCATCCAATTCATATGTACAACACCGACGATAAACAATCAACCATCATCCAAAGTGCGTTCTACACTGTATAAGCATCAAATATAAATATTTAACGCTTATAACAGCCTGTCAATCAATCGATCGACATACAGCTAATTATTGGGATTAGTGTAAGTCATGTATCATCCCAATACCCATGTGGGGTTTCAATCAATCAAACACAGATTTTATTTGTGCAGTTGGGCGATGTGTAAAATTTATCGTCCCAATCAATATCTGTCAAATGTGTATATATAAACAAATCGTCCGATTTGTTTATATTTATTTCATTTTAAATACAGGTTAAAAATTCTATTTTTATCTATAAAATATTTTTAACTATATAAATATTTTATTTCACATCACACAATCAATTACACATCAAAATCAATCAAACAAACAAGCCGTCCATGGTCTGTGGACGACGGGTGTTGGGTGCTACTAAACACCGTCTACATCCTAGTATATATTATTAACTAGAAAACAAAATTAAAGGTGAGAAGTTCTCATAGAGAGTTCCACTCCGCCGTGCTTTGCTTTTGAACTGCTGAACCGTCTGGATCTATTTGAAATTCCAATGCAGTTCTTTTCACGCTATTCAAATAAAAATTATATTTTTATTGCTTCATTCAACAAATAAAAATCATATTTTTAAACTGATCTTTCATATATAAAAATCCTATTTTTATCGAAGTAAAAATCATATTTTTATTTCTACTTCATATATATTTACCATGCTTCTTTCTATATAAAAATTATATTTTTATATTTCTACTTCTAATATAAAGATCAAATTTTTACTACCTATATAATATAAAAATCGTATTTTTACAATGCTATCATATATATAAAGATCGTATCTTTTCCAATATAAAAATCAAATCTTTTCTTTGCTATCATATAAATAAAAAATCATTTCTTTTACAGAATAAAAATCACTTCTTTAATATGCTACATGCATAAAAATCACACCTTTGTTGTCATACATATATAAAAATTATATTTTTAACCTCTCCATGATATAAAAATTATATTTTTAACCTTGACATATAATAAAAATTATATTTTTTATAATGCTTCTCATTACTATGCGATGTTCATATTTCAAATCTAAACTATAATAATCGGATTTTTATTTCATAGAAAAAAATCATATTTTGAAATACATAAACAAAAATAAAAATAAAAATAAAAATAAAACGTATCGGTTGCTTTGAGTGGAGATAGCGGTCTAAGGTGGTCTGTGGTGGTGCTGCACTGACCCGAGGTGGCGGTTTGGGGTTGTCATGGCGGCTAGGTCAAAATCGATGTAGGGGTTCGGTTTAGAGGAGGAGGAGGCCAAGGGGGAGGAGATGGAGGAAGAGGGTGGGTCGCGCAGGGGAAGTGGGTGGCGGGCTGTGGCTGCGACGGCGGAGCGCGGCCCGGGGATAAAGGCGGGGCGGTTGGGGTCTTCGAGCCTCGAGCAGGGGATGGAGAAGGAGGAGAGAGGAAGGAGGGGACGCGACCACCTGAGGGCGGCGATGGCGAGGGGGGGTGGGGGGGAGGGGGAAGGGGTGGTGCCTGGGGAGCAACGCGGTTTCTTCCTTTTCCTTTTTTTATTTTGAAACTGAATGAAGGTGGAGAGAGAAAGGTAGAGGGAGGGGAGTTATATATAAATAAATATATATTTTATTATTAAATTTTCTATAAAGCAACTTTTATTTTCGACCTCGAAACGAGACCCACCGCCTGTCGTTCCTAGCTAATTGCCCCCATTCTTAACGCAATGGGATATGTATCGTTGGCTGATTCGATCGTTTCGATCAGTTTTCGTCAAAATCAAAATATAACTCTATATATTAAATTTGAACGCGCATTTCAATTTATTGGGCCCACATACTAACTCTTAAAATTCCCAAAAAATATTTTCTAGCTTCGTATCGATGATACGGTCCTATCAAAACTAATTTCGTCGAATTCTGAGAACGTTTGAAAAATGGCCATTTTCCAGTCAATCAAAATCAATTGAAACCGGTCAAACGCGTTTTCCTTTGCCACGCTCACATATTGATTTAAAAAATTACGAATTTTGGAATCAAGCAATAATTTGACATCCCGGATCCAACAAAAGTGGTTTCGTCAAAAACCGAGGTCGTTTGCAAAATTTTCATTTTAAAGGGCCAGAATTCCATAGCGACTATTCTGAACTTTCAACTGGGCATATCTTTTGATTCCCGCTATGAAATTTTGATTTTTCGGATTCGTTGGAAATATATTCTCAAATAGATTCTAATATTTTTGGTTTCGCTAAAATCCGGTTTATTTTGAATCCTGTACATTCATTTGAATTTTGAAATCGAATTTACGAACTACCGCGCCATTTTCAATTCCTTTTATAATTATAAATAATTATTTATATTCTAACGACGATCTATATAAATATATACGTTCTAATTCTATTCAAAATAAATTTTTCGTTGATATTATTTAAAATAATCTATTTTAAATATTCAAAATTCATCAAAATTTCCAAAATAAAAATTTTAAATTGGCTCAGAATTTCCGGGTTGTTACAACATGGGTCGGGTCGGGTAAACCCGTTTATAAAGGGGTCGGGTTAGTATTGGGAAAAAATGACCTGTTTGATAAACAGGTTGACCCGACCCGTTTATAAATCAACCCGAACCCGAATTTTTGGGTACCTGGGTTAAACATACCATTGTGTATTTTCTGTATTTTAATTTAAAAGAATAAACTAGGAGTTTGAAAGCCTAACTCATATAGTGTTTTAAAACAGAAATAGGGGATAGGGGATTTTCAATTTAGTGTTTGGAATAAATTATATGTTTTAAATTTAATAAGTAATTTATTCCAATATGTATTCACAAATCATAACTTGTGATTTTTAGTGAATACTGAAAATATATAGTATTGGTTGGGAATGAATATTTAAGGGAAAATATATTTTCAATATCTATGATAATCTATTGGTTGAAATAATTAATAAACTATTAAATTGTGTTTTTTATTATAAGAAGTACTTCTTATCACAATAAATAGGGAATGGTGTTATTAATCTATGTTGAAAGATTTAAAGTAATATTACAGCGTTGGATGGTTGATTATTGTTAATAAATAAAGTTGTAGCTTTTATTATGATAAAATTGTTAACACCAACATTAATGCCTTAATTGGATTGTATTATTATAGAAACAAATATTGATGGTGAATCAATAATTATAGTCTAAAATATTTATTTAAGTTAACTGATTTAATTTGCTAAATCGATAAAGGATGTAAATCTTGTTGAATGAATAAAAATGCATTTCAAAAGTAAAATAATTTTTGTGTTAAACACATACATGTTAATGTATCTAGGAAAATTAATAGTTAAAATTTGTTTTAATGAGTTTGTTTTGTAATATAAATTAAATACAATTTGATTTGTGTGCATTTAGTGTTTTAAAAATGAGTAGTAGTGTTGTGTTAATATTGGCCAGTTGGGTTAATTATTTCTCTTAGACTTCATGGGGTGTTTAGTCTAAATGTTCCTGGAGAAAGATTAGAACATATGACACTTTTACTTTTCCCAGTTTTCTTCCCCTTTAACCTGAAGTTTTCTTTTGTAAAATCCATGGCTGCTTCTCCTTAGATTCAAATTCTAAAATTCTAATTGTAATTGCAAAAGAGGAATGAAGCATCTATGTAACACCCCACCTCCGCTAGGGTCACTCACAAAGGGAATGCACTAGTTTTGGAGGAGCGTTATCGAGGTGAACAAACACAGAATTATTATAAGACAGAACATAAATAAAACAGCGGAAGAATCAAAAGCTAAATTTCATTACTTTCAAGAAGGGTCAAAACCTTTTACATCCAAAGTACCAACTATCATTTTCCATTACAACAAGTTCTGCCTTGAATAAATAAAGAAGCATAAACTTAAAACAACAAAAGTAGCTTAATTCCCTAAAGGTAGCAGAAATGTAGCCATAGCATAGCTCAAGATCAAACCGTACATGAGCTGAACCGAAAGCAAGCGAAATCCAAGCTAAGAGCTAGAGTTTCCTCCCTGAGAACCTGAGGGGGGACGGAAGAAAAAGAAGCGAAAGAAAATGGGCCAGTCATAACGACTGGTAAGTCCTAGTGACTTTCAGCATAAAAACAGGTAAAGGTAACATGACACGTATAAACTGAAAGTAAACATAAGGATGCTGTCAAGATGGGCAAGGTAGACTAAGATAGAAGGATAATTCAAGTATAAATCAAGTATAACATCGCATATTCAAGATTCGCTGCACCAACTGTACTAGTATCCTAAACCCATGTCGTATATTAACTATGAAATGATCCCTTGGCCCAATATCATGAAATGACCCATTACTAGGTCCAAAGGAACGATCCACTAATCGATCGGCTCCCTACAAGTTTTAGCTCGTCATGTGTCTGTGTCATACGGCCCTATCACGAACGCAGTCACCTGTGTTAGGTCTACCATAGGGTGTATCAATCCCTAGGGTGCCAACCACCGACACGAATCAAGCATGCACAAGTAAACCTACTAATGCCCAATGCATGCTTTTTCAACTCCGGACTACGTGCACGACCACAGTCCGCCTGAACCTACACTGGCGCACCAACTCAGCCGTCGTTCAGGTCGCTTACAATCAGCCCAGTAATCGTGCCCCACCCTGCCTAGTTCCAGGTACCATGACACATCTGGTGGGTTACTGCTGAAATGGACCGCGTAACTAGGGTTTCCGTCCAACAGGTTAAGTGTTGTCATTTAAATTCGTGAGTTAACCACATCAGTCTAGCATGTCAAGTAGGTTAACTGTTGTCGTTCAAACTCATGACTTAACCCTACAAATCAAGTGTCAAGGTGGTTAAGTGTTGTCTTTCATGTTCATGACTTAACCCTATCATGTGGCATTAATTCATTAATGCACCCCAACCTCTCACATCAGACCTTTTGTTGTGGTCACTGGATATGCCGGGCGGTTCCGGGCAGATTTACACCACAACTCAGTCTGACCTCGGGTTTCAAGCGCGATATGACCAACTATCCACATTGGATCCTACTGTTTGCAGTCACTGGATTTGCCGGGCGGTTCCGGGCAGAATTACACTACAAAATCAACCCAACCTCGAGTTGGTCATTTTCAAGTTCATTCTAGTGTCATGTCCATGTTCAAATTTCATGTCAAGTTCATGTCAAGTTTCATGACGAGTTTCATGTCAAGTTTCAACTTATGCCTATTATCAAGTTCATGATTCATGTTGATAAACAATTCATGTTTTGCCTAATCTACCCAATCGTATTCCCATCGCATGTAAATGTGAATCGATCTAAATTACAAGTAAATCCAAATCCAGAAATAAAGGGAATAACATCAAAACTATGATAGGCAAAAAGGACGAGCATAAAGTGATAAAAGGGATTACAAGACTAGCATGATATAACTTGAGATAATTGGTTACAACATCACTGGCATATAGAAAATAATAGGATTTCAAATCTAGCATAATAAGGTGATAGTCATGGCATAAGGTGATAGTCCCAAACTTGTAAATAATAGACTGATTCAACATCATAGGCATGATAATGTTATGGACATGAAAGAGTTTGATTTACAACATAAATAGGTCCAAACTGATTTCATAGCAATATTCCCAAATGTCAAGATTGAAAATGGAAACTAGAATAGATGTGAATTGATTATCATACTTAAGTCCAATTTCACTTTATATCATGTCCAAATTACAATTAACAAGTTTAAATCTCAAAGTAACTAGAACTTACAGATCGTGGACTAAGAAATTGAGATCTAGAAACTAGTCGTTGAATCGTTGAATCGTTGAATCTCGATTTAATTGTAGCAGATAATCCCTAATATGCAAATCTCATGTTGCTTGAAGAAGAAGGTAGAAGGACTCCCTTAATTTGATTAATCTTGTTTTAATTGAATCAGGTAGTCTTTGGAGAAGAAGAAGTCATCCTGTTCATTAAGAATTTGTGCAGCATAAGGACAGAATGACATGGTGTATAGAGAATGAGGCTAGGGGGCTGTTTATATAGGATTAAGCGGACGAATCTAGACTGAAAATGAGACCAGAAACATCAGAACGAACCCAGGCTCAAAACTGGGTCTCAGCACCAGGTCGACCCCCAGGTCGACCATAGGGTCGACCTGGTCCCTGGGAGATCGACATAGTGTCGACCCCCAGGTCGACCTGGTCCTGGGCGGGAAAATTCCTGCCCAGTCTGCGCTGGGATTTGAATTCGAATTTCGAATTCGAATTGCTTTTCTGTTCTAAAAAATCTTTGAAACTTCGAAGGGTCATATCTCCCTCATATGGACTCCGTTTCTTGAAAACTCGGACTTGTTTCCAAGCAGAATTTCGATACGAACGCAATGGCGCAACCCGTTTCCCTTTATTCTTATTTTAAAAGTTAATTCTGCCTTGATTTATGGTTTTAACATGTTATTCAAATTCGGGTTGTTACATTCTCCCCTCCTTGAAGGATTTCATCCCCGAAATATTCAGGTTAAGAAGAATGTGTCCTACCATCCAACATCCATCTACTCAACCATCATCCACAAGCAACCATTGTCCTTAAAAGATTTCTAATGTTGTTATGAACATTTGCAGAAAGTGTGTGTATATGTTCCTTATCTAATGCAAATGATCAGGCCTGATTGATCCTGTTAATGCAAAATATGTTTAGTGCCATGAGTCCAATATGTATGCGAATAGTCCTAGCCACATAAACACTATATGTGTGCACAAACATCGATCCATATGCAACATCCACATGATAACACATTCATTTCCATCCAAAAACAAGTATAAACACTCATGCATATGCAATATGAAAGTGACTGAGCCGATCTAGTGTCTAATGTGCGTGTATATGCATCCACGAGCAACCACTAGCAACCACTTGCAACCATCAATCATAACATGTCTAAACACATGTTTACACCCAATTGTTCCTACTTAAAGATAAAGTCGAATGATAGAAGCAAGTAAAAACTTTGTGCCTATTAGGCAATATTAGAACTGGAAATCTACGTCACATATATACTAATTAGGAGAAGAACCCCCAAAGCACCATCCCCGAAGACCGAAATCAACATCAGACTGACACCCAAAGTATTACTCAACCTAACCAATATATATGATTCTAGGAAACTAAGCATGATGGACTCCTTTTAGGTCACAAGAAATCCCTTCCTAAAACCAACCCGTATCCTATAAAACCCAAAAAGTTTAGTCAACCCAACGGATACCCTCAAGCCCCAACATGTATTACTAACAGATGAGTCATACTCCCTATGGGGTTTGCAACAGAAATAGGATTGAGAATAGGACCGAGAGGATATACTTAAAAGATAGCATGCAAGTAAGCTCTACAGGAAAAAAGGGACCAAGGATATACTCTTAAAAGAGATATGATACTCTAAGTCGCATTTCCTTGAGCTTAACTCCATAGTGCTTTGACCGTCTTTAACTTCACAATTTCGTAGCTTCTTAATTCTTGTTTCCAAAATATGAGTGGGAATTCATTTCACTGTTGCCTCTCGTTCCACTTTTACTTATTCTTCTTCTAGTATACTCGGCTTAAACATAACTGCGTACACATGGTTTCATGCAAACTCTCCAGAATTCACTAGTGAATCATGGATCTCGTTTACTTACTATAAGGTATTCCACGCAGAAGAACTATCTCTTGAAAATAAACAGATGTCAACCATGTTGCCAAATGTACTCACTAAGGTGATTTTCTATAACTCATGCATAAGTGAAATGAACCATCCGCCTTAGTGGCGAAGACTACTCGAGCGGATCAATAAATGTATCAAGAGATTCTAGGTAACTAAGCATGGCAGAACCCTAAGGGTTAAACTAGACTTCGAGGGCATTACCGAGGCAAGTCAAGAGCCTAACTACCCTCTTTTCACTACAAAAAAAAGGGATTTTATAGCGTTTCAAAAATGCTATTATATCCTAGTATAGTGTTTCAGAGAACGCCATGTAACGACATGCTATCTTAGATCATTAATGTAACACCCCGTATGTTGAATAACTTGTTATAATATAAAACAGGGCAGAATTAAATTTTAAAATCTGAATCAGGGGAAACGGGCTATGCCATTGTGTTCGTCTCGGAAAAATACGCGAAATAGAGTCCGAGTTTTCGAAAATCGGAGTCCGTATGGCCCAGTTAAGGCCCGAAGAAGTTTTCAGAAATTCAAAACAGAATTAAATATAAAAATTTAAACATTTCAGAAGAGGCGGGAAAATTCCCGCCAGGCAGAGGGAGTCGACCCTACGGTCGACATGGGTGTTGACAGAGGCAGAGGCAGAGGGGTCGACCCAGGGGTTGACACAGGGGTCGACCCAGGGGTTGACACAGGGGTCGACCCCCCCTGCCGGTCTGTGTGACCTGGGTGCACCATTTTGGCTTTTGGGCTGTGCTGGTGGCTAGTGAAGAAATCTGACGGCTCTAATCTGATTTAGGGTTAATCTAATGGCCTAAAACACCTAACTAATCTATAAATACATCCTACGACTACCCTAATTCATACTAAAAATAGATACAATGTCGTTATGCCGTCAAAATGCAACTTGAAGGAGCCTCCATCAAATTGTAGAAGAAGGTAGCCTCTCAAATCAACCTCTAATCAACTCTAGCAACTTAATCTTCTTCATAGAAGTGCTAATCAACAAGTTGTGAGTTTCTATAGCCTTAATGAACAATTGTTGAAATGATTATGATAGGATATAATGACGTTATGGCTATGAATGTGGATCAATGCAAGATTATGTTATCATATGCTATGTGTTCATGATGTTATGCAAGTTATGCAAGTTATATGCTATGTGTTCATGATGTTATGCAAGTTATATGCTATGTGTTCATGACGTTATGCTAGTTATGCAAGTCATATGCTATGTGATCACGATGTTATTCAAGTTATGCAAGTCATATGCTATGTGATCATGATGTTATGCAAGTTATGCAAGTCATACACTATGTGATCATGATGTTATGCAAGTTATGCAAGTTTTAGGCTATGTGTTCATGATGCTAGTTATGCAAATCACTATGATAATCATTGATCCATTATGACACCATGTTATGCAAGTTTGGTGTTTGATTATATGCAAGTTCATATATGATATGTTATGCAAGTTTGGTGTATGATTATATGCTAGTTCATATATGACATGTTATGCAAGTTTGGTGTTTGATTATATGCAAGTAACATGTGCAAGTTTACACCTTAGTATGATATGCATACATATGCAAGTTAACCCCTTTGTATGTCATACATACATATGCAAGTTCACCCCTTTGTATGACATAAGTAACTTATGCAAGTTAAACTCTTTATGACATATGTGATTCATGCAAGTTTGGGTTGATTATTTATGCTAGTTGGGTTGATGTTATATGCATGTTGACACCTTTAAAATCCATGTTGATGCTAATGGTATGCAAGTTGAACCCATTGTATTTGTGATGAATCTTCCCTTTTATGTCATGTTAGTGAATTACGTGGGGAACGATGGGGTTAATATACATGTTAATGAAATGGTGTGAAGTTGGTATGATTATGCATACCATAAAGTGGATGGACATAGTTGAGTCAATTATGTACATCGTTAAAATTGGAATTAATTAGGGAAAATTAATTCGAAATATGGGGGTGATTAATTAGGTGTAATTAATCGACTAAGACACGAGGTTGGACCCTTTTGTAGCATAAGACTGCCAGGAACAGACCGGCAAATCCAGCGGCTACGAATGATTGGCCCAATGTGAGAGGTCTTAGGCACAAACTAAATACGCGACAAGTGTAAAGACACGATGTTAGACTTGGTTATGGCGTAAGGCTGCCCGGACCCGACCGGAAAATCCAGTTGCCATAAAAGATAGTCTAATGTGAGAGGTCTTTACAACGGTTACGTTCTTAATTAATTAAGAAACAATTAACCAGATAAGCATGTAGTGGGGCATGAGGGGTTAAGTGGGTGCCTTGGGTGGCATGTGGAAACCAAGTAAGTGCCTTGGTGGCATGAGGAAATCTAGTGGGTTGCCTTGGGTGGCAATAGAAAATACGATTAGAATACTTAACCAAGTGGAAACATGTAATTAAACATGATTAAAGGGTTAAGTGGGATGCACTAGATAAAGGGGCAACCTTAGGTGGGTAGCTTGCGGGGGCCCATTTCAACCAGTAACCCATATGTATCTTATTGGGCTCGACCCATGTCGAGGACGGGACACACGTACTGGGCTTGACTATAAGAGGCCAAAACGGGTTAGCGGTGGCAACGCAAGTCCAACGGGTTTCATATGCGTGTGTGGACCCGGGCTGGTAGGTAAGACGTTGTTGCATCGTGTAGGTATAAGCCGTGCACCATTGGTTGTATCGGGTTGCCACTTTGGGGAGTGATACACCCCACTGTGGGGCCAGCACGGGTATCTACGGTAGGGAGCCGATCGTTTGGGGAGTATTGGGTACACCTAGTGGAGATAGGGGCAGACGGCACCTATGTAGTCAGCTAGGGGTACACGAAACTACTGGGTAAATTTTCTAAGTCCTTGGGTGGGATCAACCTTTAAGTAGGAATGACGGGTGTGGTGCAGTTAGTAATTACCCTTGGGTGGGTAGATGCTTCTTTACCGTTATCTTAGTTCATCCTATGTCTAGTTGGCTACTTAGTGTAGTCATTTATCCCCAGTCATCACCGTACCAAGTTTATATCATACCCTAATTACTTTAATGATTGTTTGTTAAAGTTATAGGGCTCACTCAGACTTATGTCTGACCCCGTTGTTTTTATCTTTTTCCCCCTCAGGTCCTCAGGTTGGGCCTAGCACTAGTGGGCTTTGATCAGATTTCTTTATCTATCTTTTGGAGCTTGGACCGTGATTTAAAGCCCAGCTTATCTTTTCTATCATGGCTATTTGTTTATGTAGTGGGATTATGTACTTATGTTTTTATCAGGATGGATATTTAGTACTTGACTCTTTATGGTGTTGTAACTAAACATGTTTTACCTTCTGCTGCAATGAAATGATGTTTTAGATTCTCAAGTATTATTTATGTCTGTCTTGTTGTAATTTTTCTGTTCTATATTCACTTAAAATACTCCACCGAAGTTAAGGCATTCCCTTAGTGAGTGACCTTAGCGGGTGTGGGGTGTTACACGTGGTATCAGAGCATAAGGTTACTGGAACAGAAAAAAATTTTAGAAAACTATTTTTCTAAAAACATTTTTGGAAGAAGTATTTTCAAAAACATGTCTTTTGAGAGAAAAGTTTTTGAAAGAAAAGCATAATCCCCAATAGCCATATCTTTATCTTTCGAATTCTCTGTTTTGAATGTTTCCTTTTTCGTTTCAGCATGGCTGAAGATCTTAACTTTCCGGAGGGTGTGACGATACCAGTATGGTATAGGAGATTGATGGAGGCTAGGGCCGCCACTGCGGGTCCAGCAAATGTTCCTCCACCAACAGTAGCACCCGATCTTCCTCCTCCCCCTCCTCCTCCTCGCACGGATACTTTTGCTAAGACTTGCAAGGAATTTAAGGCTATGGGAGGGAAACCTTTTCAAGGATCAGAAACTTTTGTGGAAGCTAGAGATTGGCTTAAGGAGGTGGAAGAGTTGATAGATATCTTTGAGATGGAAGAAGGAATGAAAGTCAAGCTAGCTGCTTGGTTAATGAAGGGAGAGGCCTCATTCTGGTGGGAGGTCACTAATGGAGAGCGCCCCGTTGACTCTTGGGCGGATTTCAGGCAAAGATTTGTGGCAAAGTTTCTCTCAAGGGCGGAGGAAAACTTGTATATGGAAAGGTTCTTGACTCTAAAGCCAGGAAACCTATCAGTAAAGGAATATGTCAACAAGTTTAATCAATTGGCAAGGTTTGGCATAGACATGGTGAATACACTGGAGAAGAAGGCTTTGAGGTCCGTTAAGGGGTTGAATGAACCGATGCATGGTTTGGCTATGACTCACATCCCTATGGGGGCCACCTTTGAGAAGCTAGTAGACATGGCACTCATGCATGAGGAAGAGAAGGGTCCCAATGCTAATAAGGCACCCGAGAAGAAGGGAGATCAGAAGAGACCTCAACAGCAACAGCAAAACAAGGGTGGGAAAGGCAACGGTGGCAAGGGGAAGAAGAAGTGCTTCAATTACGGGACACCAGGCCACCTAAGCAAAGATTGTCGGAAGAAGAAGAAGACTGGCTGCTTCCACTGTGGCGAAGCAGGGCATCTAGTGAAGGACTGCCCTAAGAAGGGGCAAAGGACAGGATCTACCTCAGGGGGACAGGTGCAAGCTCTTATGGCACCAGGTCAGGCAAGCGGGCAAGTTCAGGCTCTCGCGGTTCCACCGATTCAGGAAAGAGGTAGAACTATTTCCGTTGAAAGTCTGGTTTTTCTGTTTGATCATCCTGTCCGTACATTGTTTGACTCTGGCGCATCGCATTCGTTTATCTCATCATCATTAGTTGAGTCACTGCACTTAGACACCAGTCTAGTAGATGATCCCTTGGTTATTTCAAACCCAATTGGGGGCTCCACTTATTTGTCCATGATATGTTTGGGTTTGAAGATTTCTATACTTAGCGTTGAGTTTAGATGTGATGCTTTTGTTTTGGGCTTCACAGGCTATGGGTTGATTTTGGGCATGGACTGGTTATCCAGTAATGGTGCCGTTCTTGATTGCGAAAGGAGAGTTGTTAGGCTCATGACCCGCTTGGGGAACACTCTCGAGATCTCTTGTAATCCCATGGATTCTGTTATGCTAAGTTATCTTGAATCGCTCGACGCTTCGGTCGAGAGTTTGCGATCTGCTAGAGTGGTCCGGGAGTACTCGGATGTGTTTGAGGAGGTGAAGGGCTTACCTCCGAAGCGGGAGATAGACTTCCGAATATATCTGGTGGATAATGCTAAACCAGTAGCTTTACCAGTGCGCCACATGGCTCCTCGTGAGAGGAGGGAACTCCATAAGCAAGTAGGGGAGTTGCTTGAGAAGGGGTTCATAAGACGAAGTATATCGGAGTAGGGTGCTCTAGTAGTTTTTGCCACGAAGGCAGATGGGTCCCTCAGACTTTGTGTATACTATAGAGAACTCAACAAGCTCACAAAGAAGAATAGACACCCATTGCCGAGGATTGATGATCTCTTTGATCAGTTGGTTGGCGCCTCAGTGTTTTCGCAGTTGGACTTGGCCACGGGGTTTCATCAGTTGAGAGTGGCTGAGGATAGCATAGACAAGACTGCCTTTAGGACTCCGGATGGTTTCTATGAGTGGCTGGTGATGCCATTTGGTTTGACGAACTCCTCTGCATACTTTGTTGATTTGATGAGTAGGGTGTTCAGGGAGTTCCTTAATAAGTTCGTGGTGGTCTTTGTGGATGACATCTTAGTCTTTTCTAAGAGTGAAGAAGAGCATGCCCTACATCTTAGGGAAGTGTTGGAGACTCTTCGAGCGCATAGCCTTAAGGCTAAATTCTCTAAATATCACTTCTTGAGGAAGGAAGTGCAGTTCTTGGGGCACGTGGTCTCCAAGGAGGGGATAGCTGTGGATCCCGCGAAGGTAGTGTCCATCCAAGATTGGAAGGTTCCGAAGAATGCTACCGAGGCGAGGAGTTTCTTGGGGTTGGCTGGCTACTATAGGAAGTTTATCAAGGACTTCGCGAAGATATCAGCCCCATTAACTCGATTGACGAAGAAGAAACTAGTCTTCGTATGGGACGTAGATTGTGATGATGCGGTCCGATGGTTAAAGAGAGCTTTAACCACAGCTCCAGTCTTAGTGTTGCCAGATGGGAGTAAGCCATTTGTTGTATATACCGATGCTTGTGGGAGAGGACTGGGCGCAGTCTTAATGCAAGAGGGAAGGGTAGTAGCCTATGGTGGAAGGCAGTTGAGGGCGCATGAGAAAAATTACCCTACCCATGATTTAGAGTTGGCTGCTATTGTTTTTGCGCTTAAGATTTGGCGCCATTATCTTCTGGGAGAGAGGTTCGAATTGTTCGCTGACCACAAATCATTGAAGTACTTGTTTTCTCAGAAGGATTTGAACTTGAGACAACAAAGGTGGATGGAGTTCTTAGCATCCTATGATTTCGAGATAGCGTATACCCCTGGCAAGGGTGACGTGGTGGAGGATGCCTTGAGTAGAAAAAGGTTGTCCTTGAGTCCATTGTTCGTGGAACAACGAAGCTTAGAATTTATCTCGATGTTTGATTTCAGACCTTCCGTTGACTTTGTACCCGGTTTGCTAGCATCCTTAGAGGTCAGACCTACTCTTTTGGTGCGGATTGGCGAGGCACAGCGGGACGACCCACAGTTAGTTGAGTTGGTAGAGAGGCTCATAAGGGGGGAGTCGTCCAGCCATTTGAGTAGGTACACCCTAGACGATAGGGGGTGCTTGCGTAGAGACGGTAGACTTTGTGTACCGCAAGACGAGGGTTTGAGGAAGGCTATTCTTGATGATGCACACCGTTCTAGGATGACCATTCATCCCGGTGGGGAAAAGATGTACCAAGACATGAAGCGAGTTTTCTTTTGGGCCGGTATGAAGAAAGATGTAGCCGAGTATGTCGCTAGATGCTTGGTGTTCCAACAAGTGAAAGCGGAGCAAAAGAAACCTGGTGGGTTGCTTCACCCATTGAAAGTTCCGCAATGGAAGTGGGATAGCGTCTCGATGGATTTTATTGATGGGTTACCGAGATCGAGGAAGGGTAATACGGGAATTTGGGTTGTAGTAGACAGACTTAATAAGAGTGCCCATTTCATACCCGTGAAGAGCAAGAGGACTGCTCCATGGCTAGCTTCAGTTTACCTTCGAGAGATAGTTCGATTGCATGGTGTACCCTCTAGCATAGTGAGCGATCGAGATCCCATCTTCACTAGCGAGTTTTGGAAGAGTTTGCAAGAAGCAGTGGGGACTCAGTTGTGTCTGAGCACCGCATATCATCCTCAGACGGACGGCCAGACCGAGAGGGTGAATCGTGTTCTGGAAGACCTTTTGAGGCTTTGTATCTTAGATTTTGGAGGTACATGGGAAGAGCATCTTCCATTGGTAGAGTTCGCGTATAATAACAGCTTTCAGTCCAGTATTGGTATGGCTCCTTTTGAAGCTCTTTATAGAAGGCCTTGTCAATCACCTACATGTTGGTGGGAATCTACGGATAAGATCTTGCTTGGGCCTGATATGGTTAGAGAGACTTCGGAAAAGATTGATTTAATTCGAAGGAGGATGAAAGCAGCGCAAGACAGACAGAAATCTTACGCGGATAAGAGGAGGACGGAATTGGAGTTTGATGTTGGGGACATGGTCTTTGTCAAGGTATCTCCATTACGGAATGTTGTTCGCTTTGGGTCCGTTGGGAAGTTAGCTCCAAGATTTGTAGGACCGTTTCCTATTAAGGAAAGGATTGGACGGATGGCATATAGAGTGGATTTACACGAGAGACTTAGTGGGGTACATGACGTATTCCATGTGTCACATTTGAGGAAGTGCCTACACGAGACCGCAGAGGTGGTAGAGCCGAGCTTGCTTAGAGAAGTGGAGGTAGAGCGTGATGCAACTATTCGACGAGCTCCTACCCGCATCCTTGGGTCAGAGATTAGGAAGTTGAGAAACAGAGAGGTTCGACTAGTCAAAGTGCAATGGGGAGAGGCTGAGAGCAATGCTACTTGGGAGACAGAAGCGAAGATGCGTTCACTGTACCCATTCCATTTTGAGGGTATGTCTTTTAACTTCTCCTTTATCGTTTGTCTAGTACTTATCTTATCGTTAGTATATCCTCTCATTAGTACCTTTGACCTTTAGATAGGGTAAACCTATGGTTAAAACATGTGTTTGAGACATGTTATGTTTAATGGATGCGTGTGGATGCAAGTGGTTGCTAGTGGTTGCTCGTGGATGCATATACACACACTTTAGACACTAGATCAGCTCAATCACTTCATATTGCATATTGGATATAATTGTGTGTAGGAAGCTATATTAATGGATGTGTAATGGTTGTGCTATCATATGGATGATGCATTTTGGTGTATGATTGTGCACACATGTAGAGATAGTATGTGCCGATAGGGTTCTTTCGCATACATATTGGATGCATGGCACTATCTTGGTTTGCATTAAGGAGGTCAACTGAATCAGTAGACCGCCTGATTTTGCATTAGACAGGGAACATATACACACACTCTTTGCATATGTTCATACAGCATTAGAAACTCTAAGGACAATGAATGCCATAGTTTGATGGTTTAGTAGATGGTTGTTTGGTTGGTAGGATACATTCTTCTTGACTTAGAGATTTCGGGGGCGAAATCCTTTAAGTAGGGTGAATGTAACACCCCGTATGTTGAATAACTTGTTATAATATAAAACAGGGCAGAATTAAATTTTAAATTCTGAATCAGGGGAAACGGGCTATGCCATTGCGTTCGTCTCTGAAAAATACGCGAAATAGAGTCCGAGTTTTCGAAAATCGGAGTTCGTATGGCCCAGTTAAGGACCGAAGAAGTTTTCAGAAATTCAAAACAGATTTAAATATAAAAATTTAAACATTTCAGAAGAGGCGGGAAAATTCCCGCCAGGCAGAGGGAGTCGACCCTAGGGTCGACATAGGTGTCGACCCCCTCCCTAGGGGTCGACCCAAGGGTCGACCCAGGGGTCGTGTAACACCCCACCTCCGCCAGGGTGGCTCTTGCAAGCACTCTGACTTTGGAGGGGCGTTTGTACCGGGTAAACATGCATAATGATATATCAAGGCAGAATAAGAACATATGTATATATGCAAACAGAGTAAATAAGATAAGTAAAACAGCGGAAGATTTCAAACTATTTCAAAACAAGTCTGGTACAACATAATGTCAACTTTCCAAATACACAAGTCTAGATAAAAACAACATCACTGAAAAACTGAAATACATAAGTACTATCCCCAAAATAAGTGATAACCATAGCTAGCTTCATGTCAAGACCGTACATGAGCTAAAATCCCACAAGCAAGTGATCAGAAATCCAGGCTAAGCTCCAATATTCCCACCCTGAGAACCTTGGGGGGGGGGAAACGGAAGAAAAGAGGCGAAAGAAAAACAGGTCAGTCAAAAAGACTGAGTAAGCCCTACTACAATCAATGTAAACTGATAAAGTTAACTGGCATGAGAAGCAGGGATGAACATAAGGATAACAACATACTAGCATGATGATTAACCAACAAGGTAGATAAAGGTGTCATCACATAATCAGGTTTAAGGTTTTTGCACCACAGGTGTACTAGCAAGCTAACATGATTTGAATAAACAAGTATTGATCCCTTGGCCCAAGCTTTGGCCCAATAATATGAAATGACCCTAATACGAGGTCCAACCAAACGGTCTAATCGATCGGCTCCCTAAGCCTAACTCGTCACGTGTTGGTGTCAATACGGCCCAAACATAATTGTAGTCAGACTGTGCAGGGTCTCCCGTCGGGTGTATCAAGCCCTAGGGTGTCAACCCCTGGACACCATAAACATAAGTGCACAGTCTCGATCTACTGGTACCCGTGCATGTTTTCCCCGGCTTCGGACTATGTGCACGACCATAGTCCGCCCGGAACTACACCGGCGTACCACTCTGCCGTCGTTTTTGGTCACTTACCTCAAGTCCAGTAATTGTGCCCCCCACCCTAGCCTAGTCCCTAGGGTCTTAATGATACGAACTTGGGATTACTGCTGGAGTGGACCCCCATTGCTAGGATTTTCTAGTGGGTTAAGTACGGTTTAACCCTTTTACTAATCATGGATTAACTTGGTTAAGTGTAACGATGAGTTCACGACTTAACCCTGATTAATCTACCAAGCCCAAATTGGTTAAGTATTAAGTGGACCATGACTTAACCCTAATCATGAGGCATTAATTAATTTAATGTGCCTTAACCTCTCACATTAGACCTTGTTGTGGTTACTAGTTAAGCCGGGCGGGTCCGGGTAGCTTTACACCACAACTTGGTCTAACCTCGGGTTCAAGGTACAACATGACCAACTTCTCACATTGGGTCCTATTGTTTGTAGCAACTAGTTAAGCCGGTCGGTTCCGGGTAGTTTTACGCTACAAACTCAACCCAACCTCGAGTAGGTCACACTTATATTTTCTAAGTGTCATGTCCATTATGTTTCCAAAACATATTACAAGTTTTCAAGAATTTGGGTAGACCTAACTTAATAGGTAAATTCCAATGGGTAGACCTAACTTAATAGGTAAATTCCCAATCTTATGTTTTTATGTCTTTTAAGTTTACCCAACCCCAAACGCAATCCCATCGCTTACATATCGCAATAGCGCATAAAGGATAGAAAGAGGGAACTTGGCATAATCATGACATAAAGGTGTTGAAGCCACAAGTTTAACATGGTGGCATATGAAATGTACATATGTTCATATACTTGCATATTACATTTTAGGCCTCAAAAGTATGCATAAAACCAAACTTAGCATATAAGTGATACATGGTGATAAATGACATGTAGAAGTTGTCATAAGTTCGCATTTAGCCTCACATGCAAGTTATCATAAGGGATATGATAACTTACATGTTGCCAAAAATGCAACCTTTAGCATAAAGCTTTAAGCTTTAAGCTCATAAACCCAAGATAAGCTTGCATAACATGATAACATGAGCAAAATGATCAACCCAAACTTGCATAACATAACTTGCATATCATATGGCAAACTTGCATATCATAACATAGCAAACTTGCATAACATAACATGATAAACTTGCATATCATAACATGGCAAACTTGCATAACATAACATGATAAACTTGCATATCATAACATGGCAAACTTGCATAGCATAACATATCAAACTTGCGTAACATGACATAGTAAACTTGCATATCATGGCAAACTTGCATATCATAATGATCAACCAAACTTGCATCATTCATTTAACTTTAGAGTTTAAATATGAAAGTAGAAAAGGGCTTACAATGCTTATGAAGACTCAAATGAGTATAAGCAAATATAAGATTGAGACAAAGCCCTTATGAAATCAAATCAACCCAATATGAAAGCTCCAAATCAATAAAAACCCTTGCTTTATGATGTAAATATGGAAACTTGACTTGAATGCAAGCTAATGACACTCATACAAGCTTGAAAACACTTGTATGCATGGAAAATCTCTCATAGAAGTAACTTAGGAATTTTATGAAGAGAGTGGAGGCCATGAGAGGAATGATTTTGCCATAGTTTAGTTACTTGAATGAATAATGATGATTTAGGGTTAGGTTAGGGGCTTATTTATAGAGATTAGGATTAGTTTCAACCTTAGGATTAAACCCTAATTCCAATCTCAGCCCTTAAAACCGAATCTGGCCCCAAAACCCAACCAAAACCCCAAAATGGTGCACCAGGCAAAACTGCCCGGCTGAGCCAAGTCGACAGCCAAGTCGACAGGGCTGTCGACTTGGGTCCAACCAAGTCGACTCCCAAGTCGACAGGGCTGTCGACTTGGGTGCTCTGGCGGGAATTTTCCCGCCTGGCCCAATCTGACCTAATTTCCAAATTCAAACTTGAATTTGAAATCTGTTTTTACTTTGAATTTTTCTGAAAACTTCGTTGGGCCTTAATCGGGTCATACGGACTCCGATTTTCGAAAACTCAGACTCTATTTCGCGTATTTTTCCAAGACGAACGCAATGGCATAGCCCGTTTCCCTTGATTCAGATTTATAAATTAAATTCTGCCTCGATTTACGTTATAACAGGTTATTGAAAATACGGGTTGTTACATTCTCCCCTCCTTAAAGGATTTCGTCCCCGAAATCTTCAAGTTAGGAAGAACGTATCCTACCATCCAACATCCATCTACTCACAACATCATCCACGAGCAATCATTGTCCTTACAAGATTCTAAATGTTGTATGAACATATGCAAAGGTGTGTGTATATGTACTTATCTAATGCAAATATCATCAATGCAAATTATGTTAGTGAAATGAATCCATATGTATGCAATTCCTAACATAATGTATAACATCTATATGTGTGCACATAACATACATCCATATGCAACATCCATGTGATAACACAAAAATTTTCATCCATGAATAAGCATAAACACTCATGCATATGCAATATGAGGAGTGTGTGAGCCGATCTAGTGCCTAATGTGTATAATGCATCCACGAGTAACCACTTGCAAACACTTGCAACCACTTGCAAACATCAAGCATAACATGTTTCAAACACATGTTTCATCCAAAGGGTTTCTACCTAAGGTTCTCATGACAAGATTAACATGATAAACTAGATAATCAAGACAAACATGGATAGCAAAAGATATGCTACAAAGAGATCGGGAAGATAAGCAGGATATACCCCTTTCGGATTACAAAAAATCCCTTCCTAACCCAACCCATATTCTATAAAAGCCCAAAAGGTTTAGTCAACCTAACGGACTCCTTCAATCCCTGACATGCATTACTAACCGATGAGTCATACCCCCTTATGGAGTTTACAACAGAAATGGGATCGAGTATGGGACCGAGAGGATATACGTAAAAAGATAACATGCGAGTAAGTTCCACAGGAAAACAAGGATCAAGGATATGCTCTTAAAAAGAGATATGATGCGCGTATCTAGCCTTCAGTCTTCTAAGTCACATTTCCTTGAGCTTAACTCCACTGTGCTTTGACCGTCTTTTACCTCATGATTTCTTAGCTTCTTAACTCTTATTTCCAAATATGAGTTGGAACCCCTTTCATTGTTGCCTCTCGTTTTCCTCTTTCACTTACTCTTCTATCATTCTTGGCTTAAACATAACTATGACCTCATGGTTTCATGCAAGCTCTCCAAAATTCACTAGTGAATCCTGGATCTCGTTTACTTACTATAAAGTATTCCACGCAGCAGAACTTTTCTTGAAAATACCAATCCACGTTGCCAATTGCTCTTACTAACGTGATTTTCTATAACTCATGCTTGAACGAAATGAACCATTTGCCTGTGAATGATAGGCCGTACTTAGATTCAGTCGCTTGCCCATGACTTCCCGTAGACTATTCCAAAACTGGCTAGTGAAAATTGAGTCATGGTTACTAACTATCCTTTAGGGAACCTCGTGCAACCGCTTTATTTCTTGAAAGTAAACTGTCGCTAGCTATGATGCAGTCCTTTCGCTCTTTACCGGAGTGAAATGAGCACTCTTCGTGAGTCTACCTACTATGACCCACATGCTCGTATTCTCTTTCCTTGACCTAGGCAGTCCATCCACGAAATCCTTCGTGACGCTTTACTACTTCCATTGCAGGGACCTCCAATGGATGTAATAGCCCACCGGGCTTTTTATGACTCGGCCTTAATCTGTTGGCACAACATGCACCTTGGGACAAACTCGGCCACCTCCTCGAGTGATGTCCATCTTCAAGAGCCTTCTTTCCCTCATCGCGTCTTAGCCATCCCTTGTCATCTATAGTGAGGTGGCTTATCATCTCGCCTCGAATCAACTTGTCCATGATCTCGACTAACTGCGGGTCTTCCTTCTGTGAAGTCCCTACTTGATCCAGAAGGGTAGGTCTAAGCTCAAGGGACGCTAACTAACTAATTAAACTGAGAGAACTTCTTACTTCAATTGTCCTCGTCGGAGCTTTCGGTTTTGAACCGCGACCACTTTAGCAGGATCTACCACTAAGCCTTGCTTAGAAACTATGTGCCCAAGAAATCTAACTCCTTTTTCTCCAAAATGACATTTGGAGGACTTGGCTTTCAACTGATGCGCTCTAAGCGTATCCATCACCTCCTTGAGATGTCTAGCATGTTCTTCCTCGTTCTTTAAGAAAGTCAGGATATCTTCTACAAAGATTACCACAAACTTGTTCAGGAACTCCCTAGGCACCCTACTCATCAAGTCCACGAAGTAGGCGGGTGCATTAGTCAAACCGAATGGCATGACCAGCCATTCTAAGAATCCATCTGGAGTTCTGAACGCAGTTTTGTCTATACTATCCTCAGCTACTCTGAGCTGATGGAATCCAGTAGCAAGATCAAGAGAAAGCAGATGTTCCTACAAGCTGATCAAACAAATCATCGATCCTTGGCAATAGTTGTCAATTCTCTTTGTTTAACTCACGATAATCAACACAAAGTTGAAGAGAACCATCTGCCTTGGTAGTAAATACTACAGGCGCTCCACATTCAGATATACTTCATCTAATGAAGTTCTTCTCAAGCAACTCCTTGACTTGCTTTCTTAACTCTCATCTTGCGGGGCCATGTGCCTAACCGACCACGAAACTATCTTGGCATTATCAACCAGATAAATACGGAAATCTATCTCTCGTTTAGGGGTAACCCCTTCACTTCACCCAAGATATCAGGATATTCTCGGACCACCCTCACCGATTGCAAACTATCGATAGAGGAGTTGAGGGATTCAAGATAACACAACATGACGGGACCCATAGGGTTACATGAAAATTTTAGGGTATTACCGAGGCGAGTCATGAGCCTCACAACCCTATGCTCAAAAATCAAGGATGGCTCCAAAACTGGACAATCGATCCATGCCCAAAATCAACCCATACCCCATGAAACCGAGAATATAAGCATCACGCGAGAATTCTATACTAAAGATAGAGATTTTCAAATCCACGTAGATAATAGACAAATGGGCGGAAACCCCAATTGGATTTGAAACACACACGGGATCATTAACTAGACTAGTACTTAGGTGCAAACTTTCAACTAGATCGGATGAAATAAACTATGCGATGTGCCAAAATCAAACAAAGTACAAACAGGAACATCAGAAATGTAAACAGGACTTCTAACAGAAACATTACCTCGATCATGAGCTGAAAGAACGATGTTGAGGGGATGAACTCGCCCTCAAGATGGTCTTGCACACTGAGTCTGACCTTGCCCTTGCTTCTTCGGGCAATCTTTGCTGAAATGTCCAAACTCACCACAATGAAAGCATTCACCACTCTTCCTTTTTCTCTTCTTACAATCCTTAATAAGATGCCCAACTGAACCGCAATAATGGCACTTCCTCTTGTCGTTATTGCCCTTGCTATTGTTCCCCTTGTTGCCTTGGCTCTTGTTCTTGTTCTGATTGCCTTGACTGCTCTGACCACTTGGATTACCCTGATTTCCTTTCCACTGGGAATCAGTCTTCTTGGCTTGAGTATCATTCATCTTGATCTCTTTCTTGTCACTCCTATTCTCTTCATTGAGTAGGGCCATATTCACCAAACTCTCGAAAGTTGCCCCCAAGGGTATATGAGTCATGGCTAAACCATGTAATGGCTCGTTTAATCCTAGAGCAAAGTATAGGGCCTTCTTCTGAGCTGTGTTAACCAAGTCTAAACCGACCCGAGCCAGTTGATTAAACTTATCTATGTATTCCCTAATAGTCATGTCCCCTTGTTTCAGTGATAGGAACCTTAGTCCAAACTTTCCCCTAAAGTCATCCCAAGTCTCAATTGGCCTAGTAGCGGTGGTGACCACCCACCAACGTGCAGCTTCTTCCTTTAGCAACCATACTGCCAATAAAACCTTCCTACGGTCATCTATGTCAAAGAAGGCAAAAAGATCTTCGGTTTCTTTTAACCAATTTCTTGCCTCTACATAAGTCTCGGTTCCCGTGAAATTCTTGCAACCCATCGCCTTAAAGTCTTTGCAAATCTCCGCGAAATCCTCTTGTGGATGCTGAGTGGGAGGAGGAAGAGGAACCTCAGCGACAGGAGGAGGAGGAACATTAACTACCGGAGGAGGAGGAGGAGGAACATCTGCGGGGCCGGCTTCGGTCCCCCTAGCCTCCAAAAGTCTCCTATACCAAACAGGTACGTGTACTCCCTCCGGAATGGCAAAGTTATTGGCCATACTGAAAACGAAGAAAAAGATAGATTCAGAATGGAGAAAAACGAAGGAATTTTGCTAATGGCTTTTTGGGGAATAGCCTTTAAAATAAACTAGACTTTTCTTTGGAAAATACTTTATACTTGGTTTTGAAAATAGTTTTTCAAAAGTTTTAAAAACCTTTTTGTTCCTTCTCGTAAACCATATGCTCTGATACCAAATGTAACACCCCACCTCCGCCAGGGTGGCTCTTGCAAGCACTCTGACTTTGGAGGGGCGTTTGTACCGGGTAAACATGCATAATGATATATCAAGGCAGAACAAGAACATATGTATATATGCAAACAGAGTAAATAAGATAAGTAAAACAGCGGAAGATTTCAAACTATTTCAAAACAGGTCTCGTACAACATAATGTCAACTTTCCAAATACACAAGTCTAGATAAAAACAACATCACTGAAAACTGAAATACATAAGTACTATCCCCAAAATAAGTGATAACCATAGCTAGCTTCATGTCAAGACCGTACATGAGCTAAAATCCCACAAGCAAGTGATCAGAAATCCAGGCTAAGCTCCAATATTCCCACCCTGAGAACTTGGGGGGGGGGGGAAACGGAAGAAAAGAGGCGAAAGAAAAACAGGTCAGTCAAAAAGACTGAGTAAGCCCTACTACAATCAATGTAAACTGATAAAGTTAACTGGCATGAGAAGCAGGGATGAACATAAGGATAACAACATACTTGCATGATGATTAACCAACAAGGTAGATAAAGGTGTCATCGCATAATCAGGTTTAAGGTTTTTGCTCCACAGGTGTACTAGCAAGCTAACATGATTTGAATAAACAAGTATTGATCCCTTGGCCCAAGCTTTGGCCCAATAATATGAAATGACCCTAATACGAGGTCCAACCAAACGGTCTAATCGATCGGCTCCCTAAGCCTAACTCGTCACGTGTTGGTGTCAATACGGCCCAAACATAATTGTAGTCAGACTGTGCAGGGTCTCCCGTCGGGTGTATCAAGCCCTAGGGTGTCAACCCCTGGACACCATAAACATAAGTGCACAGTCTCGATCTACTGGTACCCGTGCATGTTTTCCCCGGCTTCGGACTATGTGCACGACCATAGTCCGCCCGGAACTACACCGGCGTACCACTCTGCCGTCGTTTTTGGTCACTTACCTCAAGTCCAGTAATTGTGCCCCCCACCCTAGCCTAGTCCCTAGGGTCTTAATGATACGAACTTGGGATTACTGCTGGAGTGGACCCCCATTGCTAGGATTTTCTAGTGGGTTAAGTACGGTTTAACCCTTTTACTAATCATGGATTAACTTGGTTAAGTGTAACGATGAGTTCACGACTTAACCCTGATTAATCTACCAAGCCCAAATTGGTTAAGTATTAAGTGGACCATGACTTAACCCTAATCATGAGGCATTAATTAATTTAATGTGCCTTAACCTCTCACATTAGACCTTGTTGTGGTTACTAGTTAAGCCGGGCGGGTCCGGGTAGCTTTACACCACAACTTGGTCTAACCTCGGGTTCAAGGTACAACATGACCAACTTCTCACATTGGGTCCTATTGTTTGTAGCAACTAGTTAAGCCGGTCGGTTCCGGGTAGTTTTACGCTATAAACTCAACCCAACCTCGAGTAGGCCACACTTATATTTTCTAAGTGTCATGTCCATCATGTTTCCAAAACATATTACAAGTTTTCAAGAATTTGGGTAGACCTAACTTAATAGGTAAATTCCCAATGGGTAGACCTAACTTAATAGGTAAATTCCCAATCTTATGTTTTTATGTCTTTTAAGTTTACCCAACCCCAAACGCAATCCCATCGCTTACATATCGCAATAGCGCATAAAGGATAGAAAGAGGGAACTTGGTATAATCATGACATAAAGGTGTTGAAGCCACAAGTTTAACATGGTGGCATATGAAATGTACATATGTTCATATACTTGCATATTACATTTTTAGGCCTCAAAAGTATGCATAAAACCAAACTTAACATATAAGTGATACATGGTGATAAATGACATGTAGAAGTTGTCATAAGTTTGCATTTAGCCTCACATGCAAGTTATCATAAGGGATATGATAACTTACATGTTGCCAAAAATGCAACCTTTAGCATAAAGCTTGAAGCTTTAAGTTCATAAACCCAAGATAAGCTTGCATAACATGATAACATGAGCAAAATGATCAACCCAAACTTGCATAACATAACTTGCATATCATATGGCAAACTTGCATATCATAACATAGCAAACTTGCATAACATAACATGATAAACTTGCATATCATAACATGGCAAACTTGCATAACATAACATGATAAACTTGCATATCATAACATGGCAAACTTGCATAGCATAACATATCAAACTTGCATAACATGACATAGTAAACTTGCATATCATGGCAAACTTGCATATCATAATGATCAACCAAACTTGCATCATTCATTTAACTTTAGAGTTTAAATATGAAAGTAGAAAAGGGCTTACAATGCTTATGAAGACTCAAATGAGTATAAGCAAATATAAGATTGAGACAAAGCCCTTATGAAATCAAATCAACCCAATATGAAAGCTCCAAATCAATAAAAACCCTTGCTTTATGATGTAAATATGGAAACTTGACTTGAATGCAAGCTAATGACACTCATACAAGCTTGAAAACACTTGTATGCATGGAAAATCTCTCATAGAATTAACTTAGGAATTTTATGAAGAGAGTGGAGGCCATGAGAGGAATGATTTTGCCATAGTTTAGTTACTTGAATGAATAATGATGATTTAGGGTTAGGTTAGGGGCTTATTTATAGAGATTAGGATTAGTTTCAACCTTAGGATTAAACCCTAATTCCAATCTCAGCCCTTAAAACCGAATCTGGCCCCAAAACCCAACCAAAACCCCAAAATGGTGCACCAGGCAAAACTGCCCGGCTGAGCCAAGTCGACAGCCAAGTCGACAGGGCTGTCGACTTGGGTCCAACCAAGTCGACTCCCAAGTCGACAGGGCTGTCGACTTGGGTGCTCTGGCGGGAATTTTCCCGCCTGACCCAATCTGACCTAATTTCCAAATTCAAACTTGAATTTGAAATCTGCTTTTACTTTGAATTTTTCTGAAAACTTCGTTGGGCCTTAATCGGGTCATACGGACTCCGATTTTCGAAAACTCGGATTCTATTTCGCGTATTTTTCCGAGACGAACGCAATGGCATAGCCCGTTTCCCTTGATTCAGATTTACAAATTAAATTCTGCCTCGATTTATGTTATAACAGGTTATTGAAAATACGGGTTGTTACAGGTCGACACAGGGGTCGACCCCCCCTGCCGGTCTGTGTGACCTGGGTGCACCATTTTGGCTTTTGGGCTGTGCTAGTGGCTAGTGACGAAATCTGGCGGCTCTAATCTGATTTAGGGTTAATCTAATGGCCTAAAACACCTAACTAATCTATAAATACACCCTAAGACTACCCTAATTCATACTAAAAATAGATACAATGTCGTTATGCCGTCAAAATGCAACTTGAAGGAGCCTCCATCAAATTGTAGAAGAAGATAGCCTCTCAAATCAACCTCTAATCAACTCTAGCAACTTAATCTTATTCATAGGAGTGCTAATCAACAAGTTGTGAGTTTCTATAGCCTTAATGAACAATTGTTGAAATGATTATGATAGGATATAATGAGGTTATGGCTATGCATGTGGATCAATGCAAGATTATGTTATCATATGCTATGTGTTCATGATGTTATGCAAGTTATGCAAGTTATATGCTATGTGTTCATGATGTTATGCAAGTTATATGCTATGTGTTCATGATGTTATGCTAGTTATGCAAGTCATATGCTATGTGATCATGATGTTATGCAAGTTATGCAAGTCATATGCTATGTGATCATGATGTTATGCAAGTTATGCAAGTCATACACTATGTGATCATGATGTTATGCAAGTTATGCAAGTTTTAGGCTATGTGTTCATGATGCTAGTTATGCAAATCACTATGATAAACATTGATCCATTATGACACCATGTTATGCAAGTTTGGTGTTTGATTATATGCAAGTTCATATATGATTTGTTATGCAAGTTTGGTGTATGATTATATGCAAGTTCATATATGACATGTTATGCAAGTTTGGTGTTTGATTATATGCAAGTAACATGTGCAAGTTTACACCTTAGTATGATATGCATACATATGCAAGTTAACCCC
Source organism: Allium sativum (assembly GCA_030737875.1). NCBI lineage: Eukaryota > Viridiplantae > Streptophyta > Magnoliopsida > Asparagales > Amaryllidaceae > Allium > Allium sativum. The sequence continues at coordinate 652,570,263 of CM060919.1, read as the reverse complement.
TTTGTATGTCATACATACATATGCAAGTTCACCCCTTTGTATGACATAAGTAACTTATGCAAGTTAACCTCTTTATGACATATGTGATTCATGCAAGTTTGGGTTGATTATTTATGCTAGTTGGGTTGATGCTATATGCATGTTGACACCTTTAAAACCCATGTTGATGCTAATGGTATGCAAATTGAACTCATTGTATTTGTGATGAATCTTCCCTTTTATGTCATGTTAGCGAATTACGTGGGGAACGATGGGGTTAATATACATGTTAATGAAATGGTGTGAAGTTGGTATGATTATGCATACCATAAAGTGGATGGACATAATTGAGTCAATTATGTACATCGTTAAAATTGGAATTAATTAGGGAAAACTAATTCGAAATATGGGGGTGATTAATTAGGTGTAATTAATCGACTAAGACACGAGGTTGGACCCTTTTGTAGCATAAGACTGCCCGGAACCGACCGGCAAATCCAGCGGCTACAAATGATTGGCCCAATGTGAGAGGTCTTAGGCACAAACTAAATATGCGACAAGTGTAAAGACATGAGGTTAGACTCGGTTATGGCGTAAGGCTGCCCGGACCCGACCGGAAAATCCAGCTGCCATAAAAGATAGTCTAATGTGAGAGGTCTTTACAACGGTTACGTTCTTAATTAATTAAGAAACACTTAACCAGATAAGCATGTAGTGGGGCATGAGGGGTTAAGTGGGTGCCTTGGGTGGCATGTGGAAATCAAGTAAGTGCCTTGGGTGGCATGTGGAAATCTAGCGGGTTGCCTTGGGTGGCAATAGAAAATACGATTAGAATACTTAACCAAGTGGAAACATGTAATTAAACATGATTAAAGGGTTAAGTGTGATGCACTAGATAAAGGGGCAAGCTTAGGTGGGTAGCTTGCGGGGGCCTATTTCAACCAGTAACCCATATGTATCTTATTGGGCTCGACCCATGTCGAGGACGGGACACGCGTACTGGGCTTGACTATAAGAGACCAAAACGGGTTAGCGGTGGCAACGCAAGTCCAACGGGTTTCATATGCGTGTGTGGACCCGGGCTGGTAGGTAAGACGTTGTTGCATCGTGTAGGTATAAGCCGTGCACCATTGGTTGTATCGGGTTGCCACTTTGGGGAGTGATACACCCCACTGTGGGGCCAGCACGGGTATCTACGGTAGGGAGCCGATCGTTTGGGGAGTAGTGGGTACACCTAGTAGAGATAGGGGCAGACGGCACCTATGTAGTCAGCTAGGGGTACACGAAACTACTGGGTAAATTTTCTAAGTCCTTGGGTGGGATCAACCTTTAAGTAGGAATGACTGGTGTGGTGCAGTTAGTAATTATCCTTGGGTGGGTAGATGCGTCTTTACCGTTATCTTAGTTCATCCTATGTCTAGTTGGCTACTTAGTGTAGTCATTTATCCCCAGTCATCACCGTACCAAGTTTATATCATACCCTAATTACTTTAATGATTGTTTGTTAAAGTTATAGGGCTCACTCAGACTTATGTCTGACCCCCGTTGTTTTTATATTTTTCCCCCTCAGGTCCTCAGGTTGGGCCTAGCACTAGTGGGCTTTGATCAGATTTCTTTATCTATCTTTTGGAGCTTGGACCGTGATGTAAAGCCCAGCTTATCTTTTCTATCATGGCTATTTGTTTATGTAGTGGGATTATGTACTTATGTTTTTATCAGGATGGATATTTAGTACTTGACTCTTTATGGTGTTGTAACTAAACATGTTTTACCTTCTGCTGCAATGAAATGATGTTTTAGATTCTCATGTATTATTTATATCTGTCTTGTTGTAATTTTTCTGTTCTATATTCACTTAAAATACTCCACCGAAGTTAAGGCATTCCCTTAGTGAGTGACCTTAGCGGGTGTGGGGTGTTACAATTAACTTTAAATAGCACATAGTAAACGCTATGAAAGAAAAGCTTCGATAGCGTTTTTCCTATGTTATTAAACAAAAACGCTATATGAAATCTTAGTCAACTGCAATCTGTGATAGCGTTTAAGGATATTTCTATAGCATTTATTAAAATTCTATTACAGCGTTTTGGTTTATTTCTGTAGCGTTTGTTACTACAATTGTATAGCGTTCATATGTAAAAGAACATAGCATTTGTTATGTCTTTATAATAGCGTTTCTTCTGTTTTTATAATAGTGTTTGTTCCCTGTTTTAACAACGTTTTATAAATGCTATAATATCAGATACAGTTTTGATACATTTACCGTTTTTATACGACCATTCGTCCGCTTTCATCACTTTTAAATACATACATATCATTCAAACAATGTTTATATATATCATTATCTATTTCTCAAATGTATACAAACATAAAACATTTTCAAAAACAAACATGTAAACAAACATAATATTTCATACATATCATTTAAACAACATTCATATGTTCAAACTTAATATTTCATATATATCATTCAAACTACCTCTTACATATCCAAACTTAACAACTCATACATATTGGCTGATCAACTCTTCCATGTCCATAATACGTCATACATACTTGCACTAACAAATTACCTACAAAGTAGTCGAATGCTTGATTTGTTGTGGGTCTTGCTTTTGATATTTTGTCCAAAACATAAGCAATTTGGTCCTGTTACAACAAAAATAAGCAATATTAGCTTAAAATGTTTAAACATTTGCATATATATATATATATATATATATATATATATATATATATATATATATATATATATATATATACAATTCCAACACAAATAAGCAATATTTGCTCCCATAAACATTCACATGTACACTTGGTTTCCACTATTTTTTTCTAATAGTATGAGCTGTCTTACAGGCAAGTGAAAAAACAAAATTGGTAACATACACATGCACCACCTATTATAACAAGGAACCACAAGGTACCGAAAATGCTTTGATTTAGTCACGTGAGCAGGGCGTTGTTTCATAAGATAACCATGCATCTTATACAAGCTTCTTAAAACAAACGTTGTATTGCTGATACATTGTTAACATCAGTAGTAGAGCCTAGTTTTCTTAAATAAACACTTAATAGCGACACGCAAAAACAGGAAGATATAACAGAGATTGAATTAACATATGTACTCCTATATTTGCCCATAAGTTATCATATTAATGAGTATCTGAAAAATATAAACAGTAACATGCATGGAATCAGATTGTATGGAACATAAAGAAGACAAAAAAATATTAAATGTTATACATGCATCTAAAAGATTAGGAAACACGTATATACCAATAAAATAGAAATATGTTTGAAAATTAGTAAACACATACATCCTTTCGAATCTTACAAAGCTCTTTGTTTACAGACAGAAAGAGAAAAATAGAAATATTGCCGATCTAGACGATTTGGCTATCACTTTATTCAGCAAAAGGCTCATCATCAGTTAGAAATTTCGGTTTATGAACCTGGTAATCTATTAAAAAAATAGTGTAAGGCTTTGTAAATAGTTCCTTTGGGTAAAACTGAATACACTTACTTTAACAAATGTTGTTTTGATTATACTGCATTCAGGATTAATAGCAAATCGAATACACTTACTTTAACTTCTCACCTTATTCATAGTTCTGAGTGAACCATTATAAGCATAGCTATTTGCAATTAAATTTCTCACTTCACCTACTTATTTGCTAAACATTCTTATGTTTTTATTTATGTCTTTTCACCATTATATTCAGTTTTGGATTAGTCCCTTCCAATTTGGCATTTAGGTTATGACTATGATGAATGGGTAACGCATCTAAACCGTAACATTCTTGAGCACCATTTCTCATGGACTTCGTTTCATTATATGTATAATTTTTGTATTTGATAGTTAATGAAATTAATTATTTTTTATTTTCCATTGTGGAATTCTTCATGAATCCACTTTCTTTTTCTCTTACATTTTTCCCGTCTAGGTAATGTGGTTATTAATCTTAGGAAGCACGTGGCCAGTACATTCATGCACTGATGCACGGTTGTATTCCTTATGTGGCAGGCTTGCAGCATAATATAGAATGCAAAATTTTGACAAACTCTATCGTACTCTTATATTGAACGAACCTAAATTAATTTCATCACAAGGTTATTTTACTATTTAATTACTTGATTTTTTTAGTACCTAATATACATTATAAACTATAGTAAGGACGAGTTTCATAGCAAGTATGGACCTGGTTCATGGTAAAAAGGAGAATAATGTGTTTGACGATGGTTTCTTTTTTGTGTGCTACTCGTAATGTGCCATGTACATCATTTCTGCAACCTAAATGACTAAAGTTGTAGGCAAGGGGTTGTCATAAATATAATCAAGGGTACATGAATGAAATGAGTGGAGGTGGTTCATAAGCAGTGCATGACTATTATGGGATTAATCAAGTTTTTATTTGTGTGCAATATAACCATGTTTATATTTATGACTATCATGGATGGGTGACACAACTTCAAAATTCTAACAAAATGATGGCTAATGTGAAACTAAGTATGTGACAGAAGAACTGTTTGTTAGCAGACATACTGTTAAGTCAGGGAATTCATCTTTCATGAAGAAGAAAATGTATTTCCCAGATTTTTACATATGCATAATTATATGCTCCAACAAAGGAATCACAGAGAATTCCTTTGTCAATAAAAGACGGTCCACTAAGTACTAAAATTTAGCAACCCTGGTTGATGTTTAAAAATGCTGTTATTAGCTTATTACCCGAGGCATGACCTGATTTCGTTAATTGAGGTATAACCGAAAAATACTTTTAGCCCAAAAACATAGGAAACTGGGGCCCGAAATAAATTGCCTGTATTGAAAAAACAAAAACAACATTTCAGACAGGGGAGGGATGGGATGACAAGAGCAATATTCCACCAACGAGGTGTAGCACAATGCTCTCGATCCAAATGCCAAACCAAAACCATTAATGGCTAAGTCAACCAGATTCCTATCACAAACCACAACCATTAATCAACAACCAGAAACCATCTTCCCGACCATCAATCCACAAACCATTAAGTCAACCAAACCGCAAACTGCAAAACAAAGCCAAACGCAAACCATATAGGTAGAAAGCGATGTGTTTTTACTTTTTGTTCTTTACGCAAATCAACTTTTATTCATTTATGTTTGGACTGAGCTGGGCCTATTTCTATCAAATAACGGTCACTTAATAAATCGAACAATAATGTATTACATTCTTAAAGACTATTTTTATTAACAAGTCATTAAAAACTGAAATCAGGACCGAAACCAAAACCGAAACTTCCGAATTTTTCGAAATCGTCCGAAACCAAAACCAAGTTCTCGAACCTTGGTTTTAACAAAAAAAAATAGTTATCTTATTTTAACCAATGGCTTGAAATTATTATTTTAACTTTAGTTTTATTTTGCAATTTATAAGGTCAAGCTGAATGTAACAACCCGTTATTTTTAACGATTTAAATTCTGATTTAAATCGATATTTTTATTTTGAAGTATTCTATGGTTTCACGTAACGGGAATTTAGAATTTGAATTACGCACAGTGAGATATAGCAGTAGTGAAAATTTCATTGGAAAATTTGAATGTTTGTCGATCACGCAATTTTCAGTGCAAAGCTGCGCATAACAGTTTAAATTTTAGTGATTTTAAAAATCACTAAAATTTAAACTGTTAAAATCACTAAAATTTAAACTGTTATGCGCAGCTTTGCACTGAAAATTGCGTGATCGACAAACCTTCAAATTTTCCAATGAAATTTTCACTACTGCTATATCTCACTGTGCGTAATTCAAATTCTAAATTCCCGTTACGAGAAACCATAGAATACATCAAAATAAAAATATCGATTTAAATTAGAATTTAAATCGTTAAAAATAACGGGTTGTTACACTGAAACAAAAATTCCAATGATGGATGAATCACAATCACAATTCCTATAACGTAAATATGCTCGATGAAAAATTTGTTGGCAAGGCCATTAAATCTGTAGATGAACCTGAATACTGTTATTGAGCTTACGAGATCAAAAACAGATTTTCCATTAGAAAGAAAAACTGACAAAATAAGACTTGGTTGCAATACGCCAATTTGAGCATAGTTATTAATGAGACACAGCGCAAAAGACGCAAAGCCTCCACGATGTCTTGACACATCTTATGTATGTGTGTGTGTATATATATATATATATATATATGTGTGTGTGTGTGTGTGTACATGTGTGTGTGTGTGTGTATCGGTTCATATTGATAAATGAAACCAAGTATTCAAACTTTACGTATCTTATATATAAATTTCATGTGAATGCATTATTGATAAAAATAACTGATTTTATTCATTAAATTGCCATAGATTACTCAGCTACCAACAAATATTCATTATGATTGCACTGTAATTGTTTCAGACCTGAAAGTGAACCCAATTGTGATTTCCAAACCGCAATTGTCCCTATATTTTTCTCATTCACATTTCAGTTTCTTTCGTTTAGTCTTTTTTCTTGTTTTTTGTTTGTTCGTATTTTAATAACCGCAATTGTGTAAAGCTTGGTTTTTTGAGCTTCTTGCCGGGCTGTGTTTACTAAATAAGAGCATCACCTCAAACTTCTATAACCGTGGAACTCGGTACGTCCTATTTTAGTTTCTTACATAAAATTTATGTGAGTGTTATCATCTTTTGAAAATGAACTTATTTCATTCCATTTTGCATTATCATGTAGGCCTGTACGTTTTGGTCAACGTATATCATGATAGAAGCAAGTTGACCTTTTTAAGTTCTTTGCATCTACAGAAAATTAGTATTTTTTTTCTAACTGGAAATTTCAGGAAGTATCCCCTAAGTAATTAGTTTCATTCCTACCGCATTCGACTAGTGACCACTGCCTTATTCTAATGCAGCTCAACATTATTTACAAACAGAGTAATAGGAAAGAACAATTTAAATATAGGAATTCATGGACTAATATGCCATATATAATATAATGACATTGTTAGAGCTAACTGAATTGATGCCAGTATAGACAATGGGCTGTATAAATTTATAACATAGTTAAAGAATGCTAAGCAATGGTCAGAACATGTTTTCCTTGATACTTGGGGATAGTTTACTATTTTTTTATGTCTGATCTTACTTCGTATAATAATTATCTTGCAGAGTTCTATCGGAAGTTAAAAACCAAATTTAGAATGGATCTTTGTTTAGGAGCATATTACATCACATAGTTGTATTTTAAATGCCATGTCGCCACAATTTTAATAAAAGTATGCCTTAGATTGCTGCTGCATTCTGTCATTTTCAGTGTTATGTATCAATGGATGTATAATTTCAGGTCCATATACAATGAGTTGTAATAGTTCTCGATAAATGTTTTTTATTTACTAAAAAATTGGATTGTTAGATACTCAAAGAAAAACTGTAAAATTTAATAATTTGTGTTTTACACATTTAAATCAATAAAATTCATTTGAACGTTTTCATACTAATGATACCAGTGCAAACATTAGTGTGCCATACTTATCGGAAAAGCACAAACGAAAAAACATTCAACCAACCATACTTATCGGAATCAACCAAACCACGATGTATAACTGACTCATTTCCCCTCTATATATAGCCGCTAACCATGCCCACGGCGCTGTAACCATTCGAAACAAAAGATAAACGAGCAGGCAAGTTAATTCATTTTCAAAATTTAATTAATGTCTTGTTGTTCTCTTCTTCTCATTACTCTTGTTTCTGGAGTTTCTGCAATTTCTGTTCTTTTATCTGATGTTATTTAATGCAAGAGACGTTGTTTCTTTATGATTACTTGGGAGTTCTCTTTCCGAAGTTTGATTTGTCCAAATTTAATTAATGTCTTATTGTTCTCTTCCCCTCTATATATAGCCGCGATCCTTTACTCATTAATTTTACATTTTGAATTTTAAACTAGAAAAAATGACATGTAATTCTCTACATTAATTGGAGCTCAAACACAGTTCTCCAAACCAGTATAATAAAATGAAGTAAAAACAGAACCCATTTTAGCCTATTAAAAAACTAACCAAAATGAACAAAGAAAGAAAGAAGAAAAGCAGTTCATAATAATTATATGAAAATGATACCTGAATGGAACTCCACAACACAAGCTTTAAACCATCATCTAGTAACTGCCAATCATCAATTGTGACCGGAACATGCTCCCGTACGAGCAGTCCTAAGTAAGAAGATAATTTTGTAGAACCTTCTCTTATTGTTCAAACGTACCCAATCTTTATCCATCATTTCTAAATATAAGCAAACAAAAATCTAAAATTCAATGAAACAATTAATTATTAGGTACGAGCAAAGAAACCATTCAATTCTAACATGTAAAAAATTATAAAGACAATGGATAAAGGGCCTCCTTTGATGATCTGAAAAAGTATATTATAAAGATAACATATAAGGTGCTTTGATGAGACAGAGACCTTATCCAGATCCCAAAGAGAAAGTGAACAATATGAATTACTGTCAAAAATGTCCAATGAAGCTATAAAAGACCCTGCAGCATATTGAGAATTAGCTCATCAAAAAAAAAAGGATGCATGATTCTTATGGCCCATGTCAACAGGCACAATTTAAATAACTCGGTAGACAATGTAACACACACACGCACATGTCAATCATACACATACAAGAAGAGAAGAATGCACATGTACGAGATATGGTAACATAGGTCTGACATTATTATCTTTCCCTATTTTTTTTTCTTTTCTTGTTCTTCAATCCGTTCATCAAAGTTTATATTCAAAAAGATTCAACACATTGAAAAAAAAAGATAATTGACATGACATTATCATTTCGAATTACTAATTAGCTTCAATCATTTCTACATTCACAGTTGAAGGAATGAAAAATGTCGAGCTCAAAATATACAGAACCAAACAATATCACACCCATCCTAACCATCTAGACTCTGCATATTCCCTATCTTCTTGAAATAACACCAGCTCCAGTAGACCTTGCTTGTTGTTTCACACCAATACTAATTTAAGCATAAGTTGATCCTTTATTTGCTCCAGCAACAGTTGCATGCTCTTTGGTTAATAAACCATTAACATTTGGGTATTTTTCAGATTTATCTGAGATGCTTAGAGTTGACATTCCTTGAGCAACACTAAAACTGGCACCATTGGACTGCTATTGAGATGCAACTATTTTACTGCTATTGTTTTGGGATATAGGAGTCAAAGAAACCAAATGAAATGTTGATGTATAAGGACCAGAGGAAGACAGCGCAGCAACCTTAGCTTTAGTTGCTGTAGCTGAGATAACTTCATGAGCGCCTTCACGCAAATGCACAAAGTCATCTTCAATCACGAATAGTTCAGGATGACGAGCCATAAAATCATCGAGCTTTCCATATTGCTTCTTGTAATCATGCCAGTGTAGTGGGGCAAGCATTTTTCCAAGTCGATTTGGCAGTGTTGTACTAATCCTGATTCTTTTATCAGCACCAAGTGGAATTGCACGAACAATGCAACCTAGAAGCGTTCTTTAGTCTAAAGAAGCAGGTTGAGGTGGCTGAGTTGGTGCCAAAGAGTTTACAGTCCATTTGATTGAGTCTCCTTCAGAAGTTTTCTCTTTTTCCTCACTATTGTTTGTAGTATTATTGGAACATTTTGACTCATCAGGAGACGGTTCGCCTTTTGTTGATGCCAAATGTTGATCTTGTGATCGGTTGCCATCGGAAACTAACATCTGTTCATGAACCGCTATCACACTTCTCTTATTTGGTGAGGCAAAAACCAACGATGGCTGAAATGATGTGACTGCATTTGGTTTTTGTTGTGGTCCATTGACACTTGATGCTTGTGTCTCTTGAGGTTCTCTAATATGTTATCATTGCATCAATGTTTTTTTTCTTCATCCAAACACCATGGCTAAAGTACATGGTATTTAAAATTATATGTATTTCACATTGACCTCATGTATTCATTCATTTTTTGCAATATTTCATTATTTAAGCTTATGAATTCATTCATTTTTGGCAGAATACCATAAGATATTGACCAGCGGATATAAACACAGAATGATTGATATGCACTATGACATACTATTCAACATTTTATTATATTTACCAGTAATGTCTCTATTGCGATTTAAGTCTGTCTGCAAATCCTGGTGTTGCCTTATTGAGAGCTCTGCGTTCATCAATGAACACGTCAAGAATAATAATGGCAAGGGGGGTAATCTCATCGTTTTCAATCGTGATGAATTTGGCTAAACTTTAATTTATTAACCACCATTGGAAAAAAATACATACTTTAACGAGTTTCCTTGTACACAATAAAATTGTTTTATGTTGTTACTTAAGAGTTTGATCATTTCTAACGAATTTTTCTTGTCCTTCTACCACTAACTATAAAGTCATATTCAGAAGCATTATCCAAAACTTTGTATTCTGTATAAATTATAAATGGAGTTATTAAGTTTAAAGTTCGTCGTAGCTTCAGTAATTTTCATTTCATTAAACAAATTTGCAATTATATAATGTTATTTATGATGGAATATTAGCATTAGCCAAAACAGTGATGCTTGGAAAGGCAGCTGAATTAAATAAGCTATACGATCAACTCAATTTATAAACAACCGGTTTAGAACCCACTATCATTCTGGAGCATCGATGTTCATGGTGGATTGTACATTGAGATAAATAAATAAAATAAAAAACTAAAGTACGGGAGCCTTTGGCACTGGGTATCCACCTTATTTTTAGAACTAATGGTTTACAAGAGAGGAGACTGCAACATAACTACGGAAAAATGAAACAAAGAGCTTTTATCACTTACAACAACGTGTAGACCTTTATATAATGGGATCTTCAGGCCACCGATAATGGTAACTGTGAGGATAATCTATCTTATATAGTTGGAACAACGTGATAGCGGCTGAATACTCCTAAGTTCATGAATTTATAAGCAACATGTAAAGTGAAGGTAACATGTCATTCATGGCCCATGTCAACACCAAAAATTTAAAGAACTCGGTAGAAAATGTAAGACACACACACGCACATGTCAATCATATATACACATACAAGAAGATACGAACACACATGTACGAGATATAATAACATAGGTCTGACATTATTATCTTTTTATAATATATTATCATTGCATCAATGTTTTTTTCTTTATCCAAACACCAACCATTATTTTTTTCTAATATGTTATCATATATACCTTCCACGCACTATAACAAATATGACATAAGTAATTTGAGTAACCAAATTCTTTGAATTAATTAACGATTAGGATGATTATTAAATTCTTCATTGAGCATTACCCAAAAATCTTATTCCAACTCCGCTTCCATATATTTACGGTCAGTTTCTATTTAAGCTTTGAAAAGTACAAGATAACATTTTCCATTGATTTTAATGCTTGAAGATACTTTATAATACAATTGCTTAAAAAAACAATTCATAATCTGGATCGTACGGAACGAGTCCGATCTGACCGTACACTTGGAAAACATCTAGACACAAGGCAATAAACAAACAAATTTATGTTTATTTAAGAGAAAACATTTAAGTCAATGGATATATACCAGACAACAATAACAAAATTAATAATCAACACAGTAGTATATTAGAATAAAAAACAGTTAATATAATAACATGATCCATAATAGTCATATAACACAATCAGACAAACGTCAAATGCAAAATATAATGATATACCATGATAGAGCACAATTACATCTTTTCATACATTGAAAATTCTTACCCTACTACCTAAAAGAATATAATTTACGTCAAATAAAAAATTGGTGTAAAGACAGAACAAAAGACAAGCAATTTCCAAATGTTACATCGCATTGGTTAAATTCTCATCAAATCGTAGTCCTAGCAAACAAACAAATGTCAATTCTCATCACCTCCCACCACAGCTAATAACCATCGCACCATAATTCCAACTCGTTATCCCAATTCCTAAGGTCGTTTTCCACATGAACAAAAGTTGTTTGAACTTAATCCCTAGACACCAATTCGTAGTTATTTCAATCTCCAATAGCAAACTGATAGAAACGCACATACGACTAGAAATTAATTAAAACCAAGTGCCAGCTGCCAAGGTATTTTTTTTTTTTAAAAAAAACACCAGCCAAATAAACGATTCAACAAGAAAAACATAATAAATTTACAAATAACTAAAAAGCTGCAAATTCTTTTAGTTATGAGAAACATGCAAAGAGACACAAATTTATCATGGACTTCCCTGCAAAGCAACACCTTTGAAAATGTTAGCATGTAGGTCTTTCTTAGCATTCAATGATACTAAAAGGGAGATGAGATGAACTTGTTTTTCTATACAAAAATTCATTAGTGTAATTAGTTACTCGAAGTAGTATAGTAGGTAGCGGCCGACGCATTTTGATTTCTATGATGTAATGCTATGTCATGAAATTATATTCACAACAACGAATAGCAAGATAGCTTTCCCAACTACATATTGAAAGGGTTTCATCTTATAATAAATATAATACATTAGGAATTGAATGTACCTATCTTTATAAAGATATTAGTTTAACTAAAAAAAAAAGATGGTTGTATCGCTTTTAGGCCATACTGACTGTAAGCTTGAAACATAGATTATTTTAATACCTTAGTGATAGACTGACGCGGAGTGATGGAAGCTTAAATTTCAAGAAGCAAATTACCAAATTATAGATCTGTTATCTTCTGAGGCAGCCCGACAAATGTCTTTTATTTCCCTATAAAATTACAGAATCAAAGTCAAAGTTGTATTGCAAGGTAATTACTGAATTACGCTGAAACTATAAGCTGAGTTAACTATACATTTAAAAGTAAACTGAAATGCATTAATCAGATTGTAGGAAATTCTCACATTAGTTAAACTAATAGGATAACTCATATTAGTTAACTAATTTTTTTTTAAAAAAATACGTTAACTTCATGCCAATTTCGGTCAAATAATTCAAATCATAAACAAATTAATAGCCATAAGCACAAGCAGTAAAAAAACATATAATAGAGATTTTTGTACCTCTCGTTTCCGTTCAAAATAGAGAGATAGAGGAATCGTGGCTTTTGGAGATTTAACGATTTATGATTTTGCGGTTTAGGAATTTTGCGGTTTAACGTGAGATTAGGAATCGTAGCTTTTGGAGGCGATGGTTTGAAAAGCGATTTTCATTTTGGGGATTTGTCGTTATTTGTATGAAAGGGCAAAAAGCTTTTTCACGAGATTTAGTTCCTGCGAAAATAAATAAATTGCTTTCCGCCTTTTTTTTATCCTTTGAATAACATTGAAGAAGATCCGAAGAAATATTGTCTTGTCAAATAGCGTTCTGAAACCCACATGTCGGAGCGTTTGCAAATATTAGGACTGGAACGCTATTTTCCTTTGCTATCTAACCTCTATTTTGTTGTAGTGTTTCATACTCGAGAAAGGTATCATTTCTGGACAACCACTCCATCCCTAGAATCAACCCATAGCCCAAAAACATAAGCATTACTTCTAAACTCAACACAAAGCATAGACATTCTCAAATCCAAACAAGTCATGAATAAATGAGCCAATTCCCCAATAGGATTTGAGGAAAAAAAAAATGGGATGCTCTACTACGCTAGTACTAAGGTGCAGAGACTCAACTATCGAAGCAGAATTAAAAGGACGCGATGTTCAAAAACAAAGTTCCCACGGTATGATAGAAAAGAAAAGCTAAACTTTTAACAGAAACGTAACCACCTCTCTTATGTATGCTAGTAGTGAGAGCATACAATTGCCCTCTCGACGATCTTGTCCTTTGCCCTTGTCCTTGTCCTATAATACTTAACTACATGTCCCTTTTTACCATACTAAAGATACTCTCTCTTGTCATGGGTTTTATTATTCTTTCACTTTGGCCTCTTTCCTTTCGCCTTTTCCTCCTTCGTGGATTAAGCCATATCAACAAGTTTCTCATCCTTAGGCTTGTGTTCTTTATCCTCGTTCTTACTATCCTTGTATGGTTTGTTGACAAGTCTCTCGAAATCTACCTCCATCGCACGGCAACCCTACAAAGCTTGAAATAAGACTAAACGCAGATGGAACTACTGCGGCTACAGATGGAAGTTGGGAACTTCTTTGCCCTCCTACATGTGTCGTACACCTACAAAACTATGGTGAAAAAGAAAGAGAAAAAGGACTCAAGGAGAGAATCAAAAGACAGTGCATATGGCTTTAGGGAATATGCCTTTCATAAAACAAAACTTTTCTTAGAAAAATGATTCTTTGTAAACGTTTTGAAAATAATTTCAGAAGGTTTTTAAAGGCTTTTTGCCCAATCTGGTAACCTTCTGCTCTGATACCAAGTGTAACACCCCACCTCCGCTAGGTCACTCACAAAGGGAATGCACTAGTTTTGGAGGAGCATTATCAAGGTGAACAAACACAGAATTATTACAGGACAGAAAATAAATAAAACAGCGGAAGAATCAAAAGCTAAATTTCATTACTTTCAAAAAGAGTCAAAACCTTTTACATCCAAAGTACCAACTATCATTTTCCATTACAACAATTTCTGCCTTGAATAAATAAAGAATCGTAAACATAAAACAACAAAAGTAGCTTAATTCCCCAAAGGTAGAAGAAATGCAGCCATAACATAGCTCAAGATCAAACCGTACATGAGCTGAACCAAAAGCTAGCGAAATCCAAGCTAAGAGCTAGAGTTTCCTCCCTGAGAACCTGGGGGGGGGGGGGGGGACAGAAGAAAAAGAGGCGAAAGAAAACGGGTCAGTCATAATGATAGGTAAGTCCTAGTGACTTTCAGCATAAAAACATGTAAAGGTAACATGACATGTATAAACTGAAAGTAAACATAAGGATGCTATCAAGATGGGAAAGATAGACTAAGATATCAGGATAATTCAAGTATAAATCAAGTATAGCATCGCATGTTCAAGATTTGCTGCACCAACTGTACTAGTATCCTAAACCCATGTCGTATATTAACCATGAAATGATCCCTTGGCCCAATATCATGAAATGACCCATTACTAGGTCCAACGGAACGATCCACTAATCGATCGGCTCCCTACAAGTTCTAGCTCGCCATGTGTTTGTGTCATACGGCCCTATCACGAATGTAATCACCTATGCTAGGTCCACCATAGGTTGTATCAAGCCCTAGGGTGCCAACCACCGACACGAATCAAGCATGCACAGTTAAACCTACTGATGCCCAATGCCTGCTTTTTCCACTCCGGACTATGTGCACGACCATAGTCTGCCTGAACCTACACTGGCGCACCAACTCAACCGTCGTTCTGGTCGCTTACAATCAGCCCAGTAATCGTGCCCCACCCTGCCTAGTTCCAGGATACCATGATACATCTAGTGGGTTACTGCTGAAATGGACCGTTTAACTAGGGTTTCCATCCAACAGGTTAAGTGGTGTCATTTAAATTCGTGACTTAACCCCATCAGTCTAGCATGTCAAGTTGGTTAAGTGTTGTCGTTCAAACTCATGACTTAACCCTACAAATCAAGTGTCAAATTGGTTAAGTGTTGTCTTTCATGTTCATGACTTAACCCTATCATGTGGCATTAATTCATGAATACACCCCAACCTCTCACATCAGACCTGTTGTTGTGGTCACTGGATATGCCGGGCAGTTCCGGGCAGATTTATACCACAACTCAGTCTGACCTTGGGTTTCAAGCGCGATATGACCAACTACCCACATTGGATCCTATTGTTTGCAGTCACTGGATTTGTCGGGCGGTTACGGACAGAATTACACTGCAAACTCAACCCAACCTCGAGTTGACCATTTTCACGTTCATTCTAGTGTCATGTCCATGTTCAAATTTCATGTCAAGTTCGTGTCAAGTTTCATGACGAGTTTCATGTCAAGTTCCATGTCAAGTTTCAACTTATGCCTATTATCAAGTACATGATTCATGTTCATAACCAATTCACGTTTTGCCTAATCTACCCAATCGTATTCCCATTGCATGTAAAAGTGAATCGATCTAAATTACAAGTAAATCCAAATCCAGAAATAAAGGGAATAACATCAAAACTATGATAGGCAAAAAGGACGAGCATAAAGTGATAAAAGGGATTACAAGACTAGCATGATATAACTTGAGATAATTGGTTACAACATCACTAGCATATAGTAAATAATAGGATTTCAAATCTAGCATAATAAGGTGATAGTCATGGCATAAGGTGATAGTCCCAAACTTGTAAATAATAGACTGATTCAACATCACAGGCATGATAATGTTATGGGCATGAAAGAGTTTGATTTACAACATGAACAGGTCCAAATTGATTTCATAACAATATTCCTAAATGTAAAGATCCAAAATGGAAACTAGAATAGATGTGGATCGATTATCATACTTAAGTACAATTTCATTTTTGTGAATAATAGACTGATTCAACATCACAGGCATGATAATGTTATGGACATGAAAGAGTTTGATTTACAACATGAACAGGTCCAAACTGATTTCATAACAATATTCCCAAATGTCAAGATCCAAAATGGAAACTAGAATAGATGTGGATCAATTATCATACTTAAGTCCAATTTCACTTTTGTAAATAATAGACTGATTCAACATCACAGGAATGATAATGTTATGGACACGAAAGAGTTTGATTTACAACATGAATAGGTCCAAACTGATTTCATAGCAATATTCCAAAATGTTAAGATCCAAAATGGAAACTAGAATGGATGTGAATTGATTATCATACTTAAGTCCAATTTCACTTTATCCCATATCCAAATTACAATTAACAAGTTTAAATCTCAAAGTAACTATAACTTACAAATCATGGACTAAGAAATTAAGATCTAGAAACTAGTCGTCGAATTGTTGAATCTCGATTTGATTGTAGCAGAAAATCCCAAATATGCAAATCTTATGTTGCTTGGAGAAGAAGGTAGAAGGACTTTCTTAATTTGATTAATCTTGTTTTAATTGAATCAGGTAGTCTTTGGAGAAGAAGAAGTCATCTTGTTCATTAAGAATTTGTGCAACATAAGACAGAATGGCATGGTGTATAGAGAATGAGGCTAGGGGGCTGTTTATATAGGATTAGGCGGACGAATCTAGACTGAAAATGAGACCAGAAACTTCAGAATGAACCTAGGCTCAAAACTAGGTTTCAGCACCAGGTCGACCCCTAGGTCGACCATAGGGTCGACCTGGTCCTTGGGAGGTCGACCATAGTGTTGACCCCTAGGTCGACCTGGTCCTGGGCGGGAAAATTCCCGCCCCGTATGCGCTGGGGTTTGAATTCGAATTTCGAATTCGAATTCGAACTGCTTTTATGTTCTGAAAAATCCTTGAAACTTCGGAGGGTCATATATCCCTCAAACGGACTCCGTTTCTCAAAAACTCGGACTCGTTTCCAAGCAGAATTTCGAGATGAACACAATAGCGCAACCCGTTTCCCTTGATTCTTATTTTAAAAATTAATTCTGCCTTGATTTATGGTTTTAACATGTTATTCAAATTCGGGTTGTTACAATCTATAAGCTCCCTAGCCTAGCCTCCCTCTCAATTTATTGTTGGAATGGAAGAAAATCTTATTTCTGCGAACAATTTGGGCTGCAAGTCAACATTTCTCGGTGTGCAAGCTGTTGGAGGCCTAACCCATCCTAAATTAAATCTCGGGTGAGTTGGTAGACTCACACAATCTAGTTTACCCTATTTATGATGTTAATTGCTATTTTGATTTCTTCGTTTCTCACGAATTTGTTTACTAGTAAAATTACATACTTCATTCGCTTTCTTGTTTGCAAAAGTGTTGAGAGCCCCTTTTTGAGAGCTTTAATCTCCCAAGACCTCTGACATTTTCATCCAATTCTTGTTCTTTCCTGTTGTCATATGTTCCTAGTTCATCTATACAATATATGGTGGCACCCAACTATGTCATGATGTTGGAAATTGAAGCTCGAAGTTGAGCCATCACCAAGTTTCTAACCTGAAAAGACACAACATTCTAGGTCGGCTTGTCGACCCATGATAAGAAATGCCACGATGGAAGCTTCGTTGCTTCCTGTAGCGTATTTTTCCCATTGATTGTTGCATTCTTGGTGTGTGCAATGTCATGACTCAGATCATTTGCATCCTTGCACCGAGTTGTGTTGTGCATTCACTGTTGTGCTGAAAATTTGTGTTTTGCTTGTTAAGAATGTTGCGCATAAAGCTAACCTCCTTGGTGTTTGTATACATGTGTTTTCTTCATGCGAGCTCCTGCTGATGATCGTGCTTTGGGGTTACATTTGTTGATCAGTATCCTTGCTCGCATGTTGTTGAGTCACAAAATCTCCACCTGCTCATGTTGTTCTTTGCAATATCTTTTGGTTAGTACCATTGTACCCTGAACTTGATATTTGAGTTGATGCTTTTGCATGTGCGCATTCTTGTGCTGCACCTTGAACACATGTTTTTTACCTTTGCTCCTTGGTCATTGCCATCTTTTCCTACATCTGCACTATCGTGCTTCACCTTTGTCGATTTGGATGTTGGGCTTGTAGTCTTAGTAGAGCATATTTTCCCCCTTGCCTGCACCTTGTATTGATGCTGATTGCAATGTATGCAGCTTTGTGAGCTTCCTATTTGTTCGTATTTTCATGACTATGCCATGTCCTGTAACTTCCTTGTTTAATTATTTTGAAGCCGCTATTCGTTTGCTACTGATCTTCAGGCTATCCTCTGTTATTTCTTTGATTGTGCTATTGTGGCCATGCATGAAGTTACCTTGCTGTGTTGTGTTAACCCAGCTACTCAAGCATGGTTTATGAGAGTCTTTGAGACCAAATTACCCAATTTTTCCATCACCTGTTGTCCCATGCTTTGTCAATTCCTATTCCCTTGTCATTGCTGCGTTTACTGTAACGTCCCGTATTTTACGGTATAATAATTAATTTATTTAATTATTTAAATCATGATTTAGAGATTTAAATGGTCGTTTAATTAAATAATATTGAATATTTAATTATTATAAATAATAGAATAATATATTGATTTCCGAAATAATCGGAAATAACAGAATTCACAATATTGTGTGAATTGGGCAATTTAAAATATATAATCCAGTTTAGAATTGAATTATATTAACGAATTTATTTATAAATGTCAGTTGAATGTATAATTTATATTATAATTATAATTGAGCTCGAAATGGCGCGGCAGTTCGTAATTTGGCAATTCGAACTTTAAACGAATATACAGAATCCGTTTTAAGCTGGATTTCTGTGAAACAAGAAACGTTCTGAGCTGATGAAGTATATTTTTCTAATGGAAGAGAAAAATGAGGATTTCGTCGGGTAGATTTTGATTTATATACAAATCAAATTTTAAAATAGTCGCTATGGAATTCATTTATAATTTATAACGATTTATAAAAGGATTTCTATTTTTAATTGAATATCGATTTGACCCGAATTTGAAATATCGAGTTATAACTCCACATATATTTATTTTGGAGCTGTAGGATATTCTCTGTGAATATATACGATAATATTTATTAATTTATATTTAATTTAAATATATTTAATATTTAAATGGGTCATTTAGAGCTTTAAAAAAAGCCACTTTTGCAAATGACCTCCGTTTTCGACGAAACTAATTTTGTTGGATCCGAAATATTTAATTATTGTTATATTTCAGTTTTCGTAATTTTTGGAGTCAATATGTGGTCGTACGGGATTTTAATGTGAAATACAGTCGATAATTTGACCTTTAAAAATACGTTGTGTGAGCAAACGAAGTTGGAATTCGACGAAACAAGTTTTGTTGGGTCCGTAATGTTGAATTATAGCTGCGTGTACATTTTCGTGATTTTTGGATATCATGGGTGATCATAGGAATTTTTAGAGTGATAAATTAAGCTAATAGTCGAATATAAACTAATTAAAAAATACGTAGCTTAACTTCTAAGCTACCTTTTCCTGTATATATACCCCACATTCACCCTCTAACCCTAAACGATTATTTCCTCTGGTCAATATTTTTCCGCCGCCATTGTTTCTTTTTTTTTGCAAGGCAAGCGGGGTTGAGTGGACCCCTACCACATTTATTTAAGAAGAAAAGCCAAACAAGCTACACACGAAGGAGACAAAACTACAAACACACATGGGAAACAAAAGGAAAGAAAACTACAAAAACATTTCAAGCCAACCAGCAACAAAGTTACTAGAAAAAGGGAAAGAGGAAACAGAAAGCTCCTTCCTAATATCATACTTGAGCATTTGCCATAATTCATGCGTTCTTTTCCTCTTGAGCAAGAAAGCCCTGCTATTTCTTTCAACCCAGACTAGCTTCACAAATTTTTTAATGCAAAGCAGGAAAAGGTTATGCAAATCGCCTCTCCAGCGTGTCGATTTGAGAATAACAAGCCACTGTAATTGAGAAGTAGTAGGAACATCAGGCACTCCAAAGTATTGCAAAAGGCGGCGCCATAAGTAGAAGATTTCATTGCATTCAAAAAAAAGGTGGGCTGCAGATTCCTCACTCACATCACAAAAAAGACAATCTATAGGAATGTTCATTCCCATGCTAAATAGCTTCTGCCTGGTAAGCAAAAAACCATTCTTAGATTTCCAAAACAAGAAGTTGTCCTTAGGAGGAGATGTCTTGTTCCAAATTAGGCTGTACCATTCGCACTTCGGCAATATATCAAACCCCATAATTATCGTGTAGACCTGTTTGATCGAATGCTCCTTACCACCCCACGTTATAGAATCATGAGCAGTTGGATTAACAAATTGAATGAGACTATCCCAAAGATTACGCAGAAAATAGTTGGAAGTGTAAGGAAGGGAAACACGTCCATACCTCATAAAAAAAGAAACCAAAGCTCTCTTATGAATTCCCGTTTGAATGATGTGTTCATGAGGAACGATATTCGACAGAATAACACCTTGCTTGATCCACGGATCATTCCAGAAATTTACCCTCCCCCTGCTGCTAATGCCGTACTGAATAAGAGGGAGAAGCTTGCCTCGCAACTGTAAGATAGAGCGCCACATCCAACTGCAATTTGCTGGGACTTCCATGAGCCAGAAACTGCTATTTTTAACATTAAACAACCAAAACCAGTGAACCCATAGACAGTCCCTTCTAGTAATGAGCGAATTAAAGTGAGAACTAATGGCAGCATGATTCCATTGCGGCAAGGAAAATAATCCTAACCCACCATTACACTTTGGTTTCAACATGGACATGAAAGAACATGGTATTGGCTTCCTGTTATGAACGCTACCAGTCCAGAGAAAACGAAGAAGCGCTGCATTTATCATGGATAGGAGCTTCTTAGGAAGCACGTATACTCTTGCCCAGTAAACAGACAAGGAGAAACCAATACTCTTAACTAGAACCAAACGTCCAGCTTGAGTTAAGAACTTATTTGCCCACCCACTTAAAACAGAAGTAATTCTGTTATATAAAGGAATACAAGCCGCCTTTGTAATTCTAGAGGTACTGAGGGGCAAACCGAGATACATTGATCCTCTTACCATAGGTTGCATGCCCAGAAGCATGTGAAAAGAAGCAGAGTTAGTTTCGTTAACACCCGCTAACATGACATGAGATTTCATGTAATTCAGTTTCAGACCTGTCATGAGTTGAAAAACATCCAAAGTTTCAAGAATCTGAATAAAAGAGGAAGCGTCGGTCTAGTAAACACCAAGATATCATCAGCAAAAAGGAGAGTGGAGATTGAAAGCTCTTTGCACTTTGGATGGTGCTGAATTGAACCACTATCATATTTATTCCTAAACATTACTGTGAGAACTTCCATGACCATAATAAACAAGTAAGAAGAGACGGGGTCACCTTGACGGATCCCTTGTTTACTGGCAAAATAACCTAATGTCTTGCCATTATACACAAGAGAGAAATGAGGGGTAGAGATGCAACGATAGATCCAAGCCACAAATACTTTAGGGAAATTCATTCTTGCCATGATTCTCACAATGGACGTCCACTGTAGAGTATCATAAGCCTTGCGTATATCAAGTTTTAGCATGGCAGCTGGAGAAGCATTAGATCTGGAGTACCCTTTGATAAGTTCATGAGTGAGGATGATATTGTCATGAGTGCTTCGATTAGGTAGAAACGCAGCCTGATTTTTAGATATCAAGAAAGGCAGAACGGCTAGCAATCGATTCGAGATAATCTTCGAAATACACTTATAAGTTACATTACAACAGGAGATTGGCCGAAAAGAGGAGACGGAGCTAGGATGCTTGTGTTTTGGAATTAGAACTAGGTTAGTGGCGTTCACCTCCGTGAGCAATTTGCATTTGTCAAAGAAGTTATGTATCGCATTGTAGAAGTCAGAAGCTATAGTCTCCCAGGAAGAAAGGAAGAAGTTGACGTTGAAACCATCAGGCCCTCCACTTGATTTTTTATTAATAGAAAATATAGCATTTTTTATTTCATCGTCCGAGACTTTAGCAATTAGAGATTCAGATTGAGCAGCAGTGAGAAAAGGCAAGTTAACATTGT
The DNA here is from genome assembly GCA_030737875.1 of Allium sativum. Classification (NCBI taxonomy): domain Eukaryota; kingdom Viridiplantae; phylum Streptophyta; class Magnoliopsida; order Asparagales; family Amaryllidaceae; genus Allium; species Allium sativum. The sequence continues at coordinate 652,547,775 of CM060919.1, read as the reverse complement.
CAATTAACTGAAGATCAGGAACAAAAGCATCACCGTTACCCAACAAATCAGAAAAGTAGTGGAGCAATGCAGCGTCAACCGCTTCAGGAGACCGATGAAGAATACCCGCTTTATCCGTAATATTATGGATAAATTCCTGAGAATGTTTAATCTTAACCGCTGCATGATAAAATTGTGTATTCCTGTCTCCTTCCTGCCTCCACCTAAGATTGAGTTGCTGCCTTTTCATGCTTGCTTCAATCTCCAAAGCTTTGTTTAATTCATTGAAAATATTTAATTCCTCCATGGCATAAGCGGGATCATCAAGGTTATTATGCATATTAAACTGTGCATGTTGCAAAGTTAACTTTAACTGATCAGAAAGTTTTGACCCATTTCCAAACTTCAAGCTAGCCCAACACCTAAGAATATGTTTTGTTTCTTTCAATTTCCTGCAAAAAATGAACATGGGATTACCTAAGAAGTGAAGAGACCAAGAGAATTGAATTTTACCAGAATACTCTGGATCACGGATCCAAGAGTTAAAAAATTTGAAACTTCTTTTTTCTCCTCTCATAGGCATTCCTGGAGTTATGAGGATAGGTGAGTGATCAGAAAGGATTGGGTCGGGTAAGTTGGCATGGAGATTCGGCCAGGTTGTTAGGGCTTTGTAATTAAGGAAAGCGTGATCAATATTAGTGAAAGTTCTCACTCCGCTTCTACTACGATTATTCCATGAAAACTGAACTCCAGACCTAGCCATAAGGAAAAGATCAGAGACATTGATGGAGTTATTAAGTGGCAAAATGTCCCTAGGTAATAGTGGAACACCCCCATGCTTATCATCAAGGCTAAGGCAGCAATTGAAATCTCCTAGAACAATCCAAGGATGTGTGTTTTGTCTAAAGGCTGGTAGTGTGTTGAAGAGAATTTGTCTAGCGGCACACGAATTTTCAGCGTAAATAACAGTGAGATAGTAAGAGGACAGGTCAGCACAGTTAGTGACACTGAAATGCATAAACTGCTTTGAGGCCAGGATAAGGTTGAGGGATAAGTGAGTGGGATTATGAAGAACAAGAATACGACCATATGCCGCATGCACCAGATTATGATGTAGATTCCACGTGGGGTTAATGTAAGAAGCAGTATCAAGAGTAAGAGGAAGGTTAAGTTTAGATTCTAAGATAGCAAAAAGATGAAGATTGTGCTGATTGATAAGGAGTTTTACATGATCAAGTTTGGTAGGGTTACGAGCCCCTCTGATATTCCAAGCTGCAAGGTTGTGACACATTAAATAAACTGTTGGGAAAGAGATTCAGCTCGTGCCATGCTCCTCGTTCGAGGAGATTGATAACCATCCACTTTAGAAGAAGGGGGTTTTTTCTTTGAAGGGGTAGAAGTGACAGAAGATAAAGAGAAGGAAGAACAGGAATTAAAAAGGAACGGGGTAGGTGGCCACCTAGGAACTGTGACAGGGTAATTGTAGGGTGGTTTTGGTGGCACGAGGATCGAAGGAGCTGATGAGCTCGCTGGTAAAGAGATGGAGGAAGAAGTGGTTTGCGAGGAGGCAGAGAGGTTGAAAGCATGGCCAACATTTAATTGAGGAGGAAAAGGCGTTGGGAGAAGGGGTAAAGAAGGATCAGCATTTAAAATGCAAAGTTGAAGAATTTCGTTCTGAAAAGATGTTTCAAAAGAAGATTCATCAACTGACATGTCAGAAGTGGGACGGGGTAAAGGAATATGTGGGGAAACTGAGGAAAATAAATCAGAAGTGGTAATTGAATGCATTGGGATGGTAGGTAGAACATTGATTGGGGACACAGAAGATGTGTGCACTTGCATAGCAGCTTGCATGCATGCATCATGGTTAGGTGGTTCAACATAATCAATGTCAAAACCAACACCTACCATAGCATCGTTAATTGCATCACGTATCTCTCCATCTTCCAGTTCATCAGAGATAGCCAGGTCATCCTCGTCGATGGCTAGGATATTAAAGCTGTTTTTAATGGGAATTTCCTTTACTTGATTATCTACCTTGTTACTGAACGTGGTTTGCACTTCTTTTTGTATAATGACACTCGACCCACCTTGCTTATTACCAGACTCCACCACTCGTGTATTACTCTTCATACAAGCAACATTACTACCTGAAACAACATCCAAATTATGACCTTTAGCGTCCGACATTTGCATCCTTTCACTACCTGGCACTTCCTTAAATTTATCATGTCTTTTGGATCCATTTCTTAACCAATTTCCTGTGACTTTAGTCCATGCAGGATTCCTAATTTGATTAGAAAGCAAATGATTGCTGTTTCTCTTAAATCCATCTCCCGATTGAATGGCCGCAACCCCCGTTTTGGACACCCCATCCATTTCGACCTGTGGTTGCTGAGGAACACTATCTTTCTTCTTGTCAGTTGGAGTCATACAGCAATTGTTTAAAGAGTGTCCAAAAGCGATGCATGAGGAACACATTTCAGGCTTCCAAACGTACTCCACTCTGACAAACTGAATAGTGCCATCAGGTAACTCGACAGGAAATTCTTCCGGTAATTCTGACGTTGGCGTAATTTCTACTAAACATTTAGCAAAATAAATTCTATGAATCTTCTCAGTGGACTCGTCCATGCACAAAAATTTACCAATTCTAGTTGCGAGCCAACTTATCCCTAGCAGCGACCAGCAATACATAGGTATGTTATACAATCTAATCCAGACAGGAACAGCTTTGATAGCACTGCTAGAATTACCAAGCGAAGAATCCCAACTTTTGATTATGAATAATTTGTTCCTCATGACAACCGGGTCAGATTCGAGGATTCTCCTTCTGTCCTCATCAGAGGACAGATTGAAAAGGAACAAAAAGCCATTAAACTTAACCTTCACTTGACCTTTAAGCTTCCAAAGATTTATCAGATGAGATATAACAGTGGTGTAGGAGAGGGGTTGATCAAGGAAGAAACCTACCACAGTATGTTGCCAGTTTTGTTCTCCAGCTTTGACAATTTCATTCGACGGAACAATGGCGCTACCTCGGAACACAAGAGGGATCTCAGGAGGTAGGAAAGAACCAGCATTGCGAGGTTTATTGAGGAAAAGCGAGTTGAATTTAGGTTTCGGACCTAGCAAAGAAGAGGAAGGAGGGAAAGTAGTAGGTGGATCTGGAGGTGGAACTGGAGGGGAAGAAGTCAGAGGAGGCGGAGGGTCAGGGGAGGGCGGAACTGGAGGCGGGATCGGGACAGTAGGTGGCTGGGCAGGAGTTGAAGTGAAAGAGGGGACAGCGATGTGATTGGGTGGGAAAGTTTGAGGGTGACAGGGTATGGGAATGGGTACGGGAATGGCAGAGGGAACCGCCATTGTTTCTTCATAACGTGAGAAAAACTATCTTCAAAATCAAAACAAATGGATTTAAAATCCTAAAAATCATGAGATAGAAATATATGAGATCCTCATCACGTCCTCAATCCGCTGGTATTTTTTAGAAGGCTCGATGCAGTTTTGGTCATGCAACTTTTTGGAACAGTGAACTAGGGTTGCCGATTTCATATTCTGGAAGCATCGATTGTAGTTTTCAATCATTGTTTTTGATTGGTGAGACTGTTTGGCACGTTGTTGCAGAAATTTGGAGTCTCTCATGGGTTTTTTGTTCAATCGATGTCAGGAGGGGCGACAACGTAGGCCGAAGTCGCGATCTCGATGACAGTTTCGAGTTGTGTCAAATTGATACATAATGGAAGAGGAGATGAAGAGTTGAGAAATGGTGTGAGCAGATTTGATTTTCACGAAGTAAAGATCGAGAATGGAGCATGCGAAAATGGGAAATGTCACAGCAGTTCATATGCTTGGAGGAGGAAAAAGATACCGTAGGTGTGGGGAGCGGATAAGTGAAACAAAGTGGGTCGGGTTAGTTGGGTAAAGCCCAAACTCAATTAAAATTAAGTATAATCTATTTTAATTACCTGTATAACTTGTAAAATGCATATCTAATTCATACTTAAACGGAATTCAGCAAAACAAGATCTGTTGGGATCGTAGGGACGGCGGCTACACAATGGAACTGACCGGGAGTGAATTGGAGCTCGTTACAATTTATAGCGAAATAAATTGTCTGTCTGAATCAACCGACAGTTATCGTTATTTAACGATGACCGTCCAATGTGAATAAATCTCACTAACTCTCCTTAGTTATATTTTTATAAATATAATCTAGTATTGATAAATGATGATTGATTGTTGTGTGATGATTGTTCGGTTGAATTGCTGATTTAGTGGTTGAAATTATGGATAACGATATATATATATCGTTAATCAAATATTGATTCTGTTTATCAGAATATTTCATATTGAAATGAAATCGATGTCATATATATAGTTTAACATCTGTGGATGAAGGGAAACAGGTTGGAGGGATCCAACTGGATTCCTCGAATATTATTACTGTTTATTTTCATGTATTGTGATATATGATGTGATATATTTTCTGTGATTGGTTTTGTATGTGTGGATAGCACTGACACTGTGATTTGGTATTTCTAAAATAGCATAAGCAATACTGGGATGTAAAATGAAAATTTTCAAAGTGTATATTGAAAATAAAATATTTATAAAATCAAAGGATTTTATAAAAGGAAATATTTATAAAATCAAAGGATTTTATAAAAGGAATATTTATTTGGAAAATAAATAGAATTATAAAACGAATATTTATTTAGAAAATAAATAGAATTATAAAAGGAATATTTATTTGGAAAATAAATAGGATTATAAAAGAATTATGAAAAGATTATTTAAAGTGGATATTTAATAGAAATCTGTTTTTAATAGATATTGAAAATATTTATTTATAAATAATGTTTATAAATTAAGTAAATTATTTGTCATTGGATAAATTGGATATATATAAGTCTGAATTTATATATATGGAAGTAAAAATCGGTTTTAACACCGATATTTGAGATTGAAATTGAATATAGCAATTACAAAAGGATTTATAAATGAGATTTAAGTGTTAGAAATAAAAAGGAGATTTCTTATGGAAAATTTTGTAAATAGAAGTATAAATAGAATTTGGAAATGGGATATTATTTTAAAAAACAAAATCAAACTTAATGGATTACATAAAAGGAATATTTTCACATTCAATGTGAATAATGGATTAAAATAAATATTTTATAAATCAAAACATTTATAAAGGAAACTGGTTTTTGAAATAGGAATTTCAATTGGAATTAGTCGAATGTAGATTATTCGAAGAGTGTAAATCGAATATAGATTATTCGAAGAGTGTAATCGAATATTACTTATTCGAATTAGAGTTAGTCGGATATTAGTTATTCAAAAATTAGTTATTCGAATTAGAGTTATTCGAATTAGAGTTATTCGAATATTAGTTATTCGAATTAGAGTTAATCGAATTAGAGTTAATTGAATATTAGTTATTCGAATAGAGTTAATTAATTAGAGTTAATCGAATATTAGTTATTCGAATAGAGTTAATCGAATTAGGGTTAATCGAATATTAGTTATTCGAATAGAGTTAATCGAATTAGAGTTAATCGAAATAGAGTTAATCGATTAGAGTTAATCGAATTAGAGTAAACCGATTAAAGTTGATCGAATTAGAGTTAATCGAATTAGAGTTAATCGATTAGAGTTAATCGGATTAGAGCTAATCGGATTAGAGTTAATCGGATTAGAGTTAATCGAATTAGAGTTAATCGAATATTAGTTATTCGAATAGAGTTAATCAAATTAGGATTAATCGAATATCAGTTATTCGAATAGAGTTAATCAAATTAGAGTTAATCGATTAGAGTTAATCGAATATAGTTAATTGATTTGAGTTAATTGAATTAGAGTTAATCGAATAGAGTTAATTGATTTGAGTTAATCGAATAGAGTTAATTGAATAGAGTTAATCGAATTAGAGTTAATCGAATATAGTTATTCGAAGAGAGATTATCGAATATAGTTATTCGAAAAAGAGAGATTATCGAATATAGTTTATTCAAAAGAGAGATTATCGAATATAGTTTATTCGAAGAAAAGAGTTATCAAATAGAGTTTATTCGAAAGAGAGTTATCGAATAGAGATTATTCAAGAGAGAATTATACATTGAAATTCGATTATATCGAATTCAGGAAAGTACTATTCACTTTCCGTTTTTAATCAAGATTTATTTATTTATTAATAAATTAGTTGTTTATTTACTTATTCAGATTAATAAATAAAAATTTATATTTAAGTAATTATATTTCGGAAGCATGGGATTATAACACTATTGTTATAATCAAATGATTTCTGTAAAAGAAGTGGATTCATAAATAGAATTCGAGAGTTATGTAAGGAAGTTTGTTAAAGATCTAAGAGGTGAACTTTTTCTATTTCGAGGTTAAAGATATTGTTCAGTTAAGGTCTGAGAGGTAATTATACCCCAACTTTATTGACTTCATTTTTAACTAAGGAATGGTTAAGGTTCGATAGTGAAGGTTAGTTAATTGAATTTAGTTAATGAGTGTAATGGTTTGATTTGGCATAGCGATGTTTTATTTAAACATCTGTTTAAATCCAATGAAGGAGTTTTGGAAATATTTTCCAAATAAGAATCAGAAATGTTTTTCTAATATAAAATACAAATAGAAGTGAGAGTAAATATGGAAATGTTTTCCAATGATTAAGAACGTATATTTTATAAATTTAGAAAATAAGAATTTACGAATATATGGAAATAGGAAATGGGTAAATGAATAAATTAATAATAAATTAATTCAAGAGATAAATGATGATTGATGATTGATTGATAGAATTTCCATCTGGAAATAATATCGATGTTGGTACACATGTTTTTCTTTGATAGTTAAATCATCGACTATCGAAGTTTTTGACCATTTCCGTTGTCAATACGGAGAGACCGGGATCAGACTTATTATTTGAAAACCACTCTGTATCGGCATTAGCGTTGCGAATCAAATCTGATGAAGATAATTGAAGATAGAGTTTATGCAAGGGTTGTTCTGGCGATCCTAGGTAGAAATTGCCTAAGATGGATTTATAGAATAGTGCCTTCGGTTTGTCCAGTCCCAGGACAACCTGTATGGAAGAATGTCTGACAGAGTATATCTAATATATCGCGTAAGTTGATCTCTTCAAATGTATTTATGTTTGGTGGCAGAGGAATTCGTTTCTCTTAGCTGTATACCCATGATATTTTTGGGGAAATCAATTTGTGATTTGGCGGGTATGACGATGTGACATTCAAAGTGATTAAATGTGTGATCTGTCAGAGATAAGCGTTACCTCTAGCCTCACAACCGGGAAATGGTATAAAATCGGGTAGGTCGCATGGCTAAGTGGTTAGCTTCCAAGTTGGGTGTACTGTCACCTGATCTAGAGTTTCGTTCACTTCTTTAACCTATTTTGATTTTGTCCCTTTCGGGAAACGGTTGCTGATCCCAACCGTTGGTGATAATACATTCGGTACACTCAAGCGAAATGAGTGACCGGTCATGTTTAGCCCAGGTTGCAAGATGTTCTTGTTGAACCCAGTGTATTTCTCTCTAGAGGTACACTCTTGGAAGGTGGTCCCATACCTTGCCAGTTGGAATCCATTATCCAATAAGAGCCCACAGTTTTGGTTGTATACTATATATGTAGAGCGTGAGATACAAGCGTTCTGCTAGATTGATATTACTTGTATTTAGACACTATTATACTATCAGACGAATATTGCTTTCAAAGAAATGCTTTGGGTTATCGTAAGATAAAAACCATCCATGTTTATGTGTGGATCGGTCTTACGATTATCCTTTCTTTTAAAAAGTGATTTTAAAAGTTAAACCAAGTGTTTGGAGTTTACTCACACCCGTCCCATGACTGACCCAAAGTTTATTTTTGTTTTGTTTTCCCTAAACTCTTGGGTACCCAAATTTGTACGGGCAGTCAAGTAGTTCAGGTATTTTTAGATATCATTGGAGGAGCTTGGAGCAGGAGGCTTCAACATTATCTAGTTATGGTTATTTTCCGCTGTGTTGTAAGTGTCGTACTCTGATAATGTTATTGTATATATATACTGTTTTATTTCAAAGTTATGTTATATTTTATTCGTTCCGCTATGAGATTCGTGTTACACTGATGTATTGTGTGTTCTTCTTCTTCTTCTTCTATTCTAATAGTTCTATCTTATCTTTCTCACCCTCTAACTTCTTTCATTAACTATCTGGTATTTCCGATGCTTGAATAGTCGACATTGAGTTTATGTCGAGTACTCAAGGTCACAAATTTCCCGGGCCATTACATTTACCACTGGCTATAACCATGCTTATGATTATGTATTTTCTTACCAAATGAATCTATCTTGCTAGTGTTCATGGTGCTGGTCTATCTTCCTTTCACCTTGTCCTTAAGACATTAGTAGCTTAGTCTTATGACCTTGCTATGCCTCGGCCATGTCCTGATATGACAGGTGATGTTTTGTTGGCTTGATGCCATGCTTGTTGCATGGTTGTCCTCCTTAGTCTGATTATTTTGTTGGCCATTGACTTGCCGCAGCACCACACTTTGGTCTGTAATGTTACTTGCATGCGCATTACCCTTGTGAATTACACTTGAACTTCTACATGTTTTGTGAATGATGCAATGGGCAGCGAAGAGAAACTGAGTTTTTGACATAGTAGATGATGTAATTTTGCAAAACACTCAAAATGAAAGTTGCGGCATGCAATTCAAGCTTTTCGGAATGTGTAAGATCAATGAATTTTGATCAATGGTTGAAAAGTTACGGTTATTTTACTAAATACCTTAAACACAACCTAAACCCGACGTATTTGACAGGCTAGCCACATGGAATCCTGATTTAGCATAGGAAATTTAAAAGCATGCTAAACATATAAAACAAAATTGTAGCTTAGTTTCTAAGCTTTCCGGAATGTCTAATATCGTCAAATTTAGATAAGTCATTTAGAAATTATGATCATTTTTGTTTTAGCATAAATTTGATGTTTTCATAATTTACAAATAACGTACTTTTATTACTTCATAGTTTAAAATCTCATCTTTGAAATGTTGATTCTTCCTTGTTGTTTGATGTTCTTTTATTTGATCTTTTTGCATGCTGAAGTTGAATATCTGATGTATATATAATGTCCCGTATTTTTGGTAGTCAGATATTTTATTATTTTAAATATTGATTTTGAATTATAAATGGATTTATAATATAGAATTCATTATTTAACGAAGTTTGAATGTTAAATTAATAATAAATGAGCTCGTAACGTTGCAGTAGTTCGTAATATATCGTTTTGAACTTTAATTGAATATACAAAATCTATTTTAAATCGGAATTCTTCAAAACAAGAATCTCCGAATCTATTTGATTATAGTTTTCTAATGAAAGAGAAAAATGGAGATTTTATATTATAGTTGTGAGTTATTTCCAATTCAAATTTTCAGAAAGTCGCTATGGAATTATTTGTAAATTGTAGTGATTAATTTAATAAATATAATTTGATTTAAAAAGGAATTTGTATGTAACTTAAGATAACGATCGAATTTAGATGCGAAAAAGATTTCGTTAAATTTGTACTGACATTTAGAGTTAGTATAGGCAGGTAATTCGTTGTTTTTGGAGATCGGGTATTTTAGTGTCTAAAATAGCGTCATTTTGGATGTAAAATATCTTTCTGGGGAAACAATCTCGGAATGTGATGAAACTTATGCTATTGGAACCGTATTAGTTAGCTATAATAAGATTTATATTTTCGTATCGATTGGACTTATTGTTTGATCGTGCGAATGGTTAACGCTTAGATTTTTATTTAATCGTTTATTTGATTTAATTTGGAATTAAAGAATAACCGATTTTCTAACGAACTCAGGTTTTAACAAAACTAATTTTACTAAATCCGTAGTGATTAATTATTGTAGATTTTCAAGTTTTACGTTAATTTGACTTATTTTGTGATCGTACGCAATTTAAACACATGTCGATTCACGTTGTGAATTATAAAAGAATCTTTACAGATGATCTCGGAATCTGACAAAACTTGTTCCATCTTGTCCGGATTATTGTTTTATGATACGGTTTCAATTTTCACCCTAATCGGAAGTCGTATGTGGTGGTTTTAGCATGTTACTTTGTGCCGAAGTTTGGTAAAGTAATATTATATCAAACCGTTGCTTATAAATACCCCACACTATAACCTAACACTAATTTTTCAAAGTCATATATATCTTCCATGGTCAACATATCCTTCAGCCGCCTCCAAATAGAATGAACGAATAGAATCATAGAACCTTCCTTCCCTATAATCTTTCGATCCACGCAGCCATTCGAATTTCTCCCGACTACAAATTTCTTCATCTTTGTGAAGCCTATCATTTGACCGGTGGCGATCGTGTCCGAAGATTTGTGGTGTCCTATATCGTGGTTAGATGCAGCGGGGGTTCATGGCGAACTGCTGTCAATCTGTGTGGTCTGAGAAGGTGGTGCTTCAGGCATTGGTCGAGAAGGATCTAGCGAGTGAGCTGGTAGGGTCTGATCGACCTCTGTTCAATGTCAAGCGGAGCACGGTGGAGTTGTTTCATGCGTTCGTAGGTTTATAGAATCTGGAACGAATTCGAGAGTGAGATGCAAAACAAAGTGAAGTTTAAATCGGCCGGTTATTTTTAAATGTAATTAGATTAACGTTAATAATTATCAATTAAGTAAATAATTATAATTAAATTAGTGATAACTTAAAATGTTTATAACTTGTGAATATGTTAACAGAATGGAAAAAAACAAGTTGCACTAGAGCTGTAAGAACACAACATTCTGGAACAGATTTGGAAGCAGTAGGAATTTTTAGTTAAATTAAACGCCGGTTTAATTTTACTAAATTAAGCCATTTCAACGATAAATGTAACACCCCACACCCGCTAACGTCACTCACTAAGGGAATGCCTTAACTTCGGTGGAGTATTTTAAGTGAATATAGAACAGAAAAATTACAACAAGACAGATATAAATAATACTTGAAATCTAAAACATCATTTCATTGCAGCAGAAGATAAACATGTTTGGTTACATATCAAAACCAACTAAAACAAGAGTCAAGTACTAAATATCCATCCTGATAAAACATAAGTACATAATCCCACTACATAACTAATAGCCATAATAGAAAAGATAAGCTGGGCTTTACATCACGGTCCAAGCTCCAAAAGATAGATAAAGCAATCTGATCAAAGCCCACTAGTGCTAGGCACACTCTGAGAACCTGAGGGTTGGGAAAAAGATAAAAACAACGGGGTCAGACATAAGTCTGAGTGAGCCCTATAACTTTAACAATACAATCATTAAAGTAATTAGGGTATGATATAAACTTGGTACGGTGATGACTGGGGATAAATGACTACACTAAGCAGCCAACTAGACATAGGATGAACTAAGATAACGGTAAAGACGCATCTACCCACCCAAGGGTAATTACTACACTGCACCACACCAGTCATTCCTATTTAAAGGTTGATCCCACCCAAGGACTTAGAAAATATAACTAGTAGTTTCTTGTACCCCTAGCTGACCACATAGGTGCCGTCTGCCCCTATCTCCACTAGGTGTACCCACTACTCCCCAAGCGATCGGCTCCCTATCGTAGATACCCGTGCTGGCCCCACAGTGGGGTGTATCACTCCCCAAAGTGGCAACCCGATACAACCAATGGTGCACGGCTTATACATACACGATGCAACAACGTCTTACCTACCAGCCCGGGTCCACACACGCATATGAAACCCGTTGGACTTGCGTTGCCACCGCTAACCCGTTTTGGCCTCTTATAGTCAAGCCCAGTACGCGTGTCCCGTCCTCGACATGGGTCGAGCCCAATAAGATACATATGGGTTACTGGTTGAAATGGGCCCCACAAGCTACCCACCTAAGCTTGTCCCTTTTTCTAGTGCATCCCACTTAACCCTTTAATCATGTTTAATTACATGTTTCCACTTCGTTAAGTATTCTAATCGTATTTTCTATTGCCACCCAAGGCAACCCACTAGATTTCCACACGCCACTCAAGGCACTTACTTGATTTCCACATGCCACCCAAGGCACCCACTTAACTCCTCATGCCCACTACATGCTTGTCTGGTTAAGTGTTTCTTAATTGATTAAGAACGTAATCTTTGTAAAGACCTCTCACATTAGACTGTCTTTTATGGCAGTTGGATTTACCGGTCGGTTCCGGGCAGCCTTACGCCATAACAGAGTCTAACCTCGTGTCTTTACACTTTTCACGTATTTAGTTTATGCCTAAGACCTCTCACATTGGGCCAATCATTTGTAGCCGCTGGATTTTCCTGTCGGGTCCGGGCAGTCTTATGCTACAAAAGGGTCCAACCTCGTGTCTTAGTCGATTAATTACACCTAATTAATCACCCCCATATTTTGAATTAATTTTCCCTAATTAATTCCAATTTAATGATGTACATAATTGACTGAATTATGTCCATCCACTTATGGTATGCAACATCATACCAATTTCATCACAATTTTGTTAACATGAATATTAACCCCATCGTTTCCCATGTAATACGCTAACATGACATACTTAAAAGGGAAGATTCATCACAAATACAATGGGTTCAACTTAGCATAACATTAGCATCAAGATGGGTTTTAAAGGTGTCAACTTGCATATATGACCATACATCAAACCCAACTAGCATAAATAATCAACCCAACTTGCATGAATCACATATGTCATAAAGAGGGTAACTTGCATAAGTTACTTATGTCATACAAAGGGGTAAACTTGCATATATATGTGTGACATATAAAGGGGTTAACTTGCATATGTATGCATCTCATACAAAGGTGTAAACTTGCACATGTTACTTGCATATAATCAAACACCAAACTTGCATAACATGTCATATATGAACTTGCATATAATCAAACACCAAACTTGCATAAAATGTCATATATGAAGTTGCATATAATCAAACACTAAACTTGCATAACATGGTGTCATAATGGATCAATGTTTATCATAGTAATTTGCATAACTAGCATCATGAACACATAGCATAAAACTTGCATAACTAGCATCATGAACATATAGCATAAAACTTGCATAACTAGCATCATGAACTCATAGCATATGACTTGCATAACTTGCACAACATCATGAACACATAGCATAAGACTTGCATAACTTGCATAACATCATGAACACATAGCATATGACTTGCATAACTTGCATAACATCATGAACACATAGCATATGATAACATAACTTGCATTGATCCACATACATAACCATAACCTCATTATATCCTATCATAATTAGTTTAGCAATTGCTTGCTAAAGGCATAGAAACTCACAACTTGTTGATTAGCACTCCTATGAAGAAGATTAAGTTGCTAGAGTTGATTAGAAGTTGATATGAGAAGCTATCTTCTTCTACAATTTGATGGAGGCTCCTTCAAGTTGCATTTTGACGGCATAACGACGTTGTATCTATTTTTAGTATGAATTAGGGTAGTCTTAGGGTGTATTTATAGAATTGAGATGTAGTTTAGGCCCTTAGATTAACCCTAATTTAGTTTAGAGCCGTCAGATTTCGTCACAAGCCACCAAAACACAGGCCAAAGCTCAAATCAGTGCACCCAGGCCAAACTGACCGACATGGGGGGGTCGACCCCTGGGTCGACACATTGGTCGACTCCTTGGGGGGGTCGACACCCATGTCGACCCTAGTGTCGACACCCTCTGTCTGGCGGGAATTTTCTCGCCTCTTCTGAAATTTGAAATTTGAATATTTTAAATCTGTTTTGAATTTTCTGAAACTTCGGATAGTCATAACTCCTTCATACGAAGTCCAAATCACGCAAACTCGGACTCTATCTCAACCAGAATTCCGAGACGAACACAATGGCGCAACCCGTTTCCCTTAATTCCCATGTTTGAGATTAATTATTCTTTAATTACTAAACATTAATATTATGTGAAATTCGGGGTGTTACATTCTCCCCTACTTAAATGATTTCGTCCCCAAAATTTCCAAGTCAAGAAGAACGTATCCTACCAACCAAACAACCATCTACTCAAACCATCAAACACTGGCATCCACTGTCCTTAAAGTTTCTAATGCTGTATGACATATGCAAAAAGTGTGTGTATATGTTTCCTGTCTAATGCAAAATCAGGCGGTCTACTGATTCAGTTGACCTCCTTAATGCAAACCATGATAGTGCCATGCATCCAATATGTATGCGAAAAAATCCTATCGACACATACTATTACTACATGTGTGCACAACGATACACCAAAATGCATCATCCATATGACAACACAACCATTATACATCCATTAATATAGCTACCTACACACAATTATATGCAATATGCAATATGAAGTGACTGAGCCGATCTAGTGTCTAAAGTGTGTGTGTATGCATCCACGAGCAACCACTAGCAAACACTTGCATCCACACACATCCATCAATCATAACATGTCTCAAACACATGTTTCAACCATAGGTTTACCCTATCTAAAGGTCAAAGGTACTAATGAGAGGACATACTAAAGATAAGATAAGTACCAGACAAACGATAAAGGAGAAGTTAAAAGACATACCCTCAAAAAGGAATGGGTACAATGAACGCATCTTCGCTTCTGTCTCCCAAGTAGCATTGCTCTCATCCTCTTCCCATTGCACTTTGACTAGTCGAACCTCTCTGTTTCTCAACTTCCTAATCTCTGACCCAAGGATGCGGGTAGGAGCTCGTCAAATAGTCGCATCACGCTTTACCTCCACTTCTCTAAGCAAGCTCGGCTCTACCACCTCTGCGGTCTCATGTAGGCACTTCCTCAAATGTGACACATGGAATACGTCATGTACCCCACTAAGTCTCTCGGGTAAATCCACTCTATATGCCATCCGTCCAATCCTTTCCTTAATAGGAAACGGTCCTACAAATCTTGGTGCTAACTTCCCAACGGACCCAAAGCGAACAACATTCTGTAATGGAGATACTTTGACAAAGACCATGTCCCCAACATCAAACTCCAGATCCGTCCTCCTCTTATCCGCATAAGATTTCTGCCTATCTTGCGCTGCTTTCATCCTTCTTCGAATCAAATCAATCTTTTCCGAAGTCTCTCTAACCATATCAGGCCCAAGCAAGATCTTATCCGTAGATTCCCACCAACATGTAGGTGATCGACAAGGCCTTCCATAAAGAGCTTCGAAAGGAGCCATACCAATACTAAACTGAAAGCTGTTATTATACGCGAACTCCACCAATGGAAGATGCTCTACCCATGTACCTCCAAAATCTAAGATACATATCCTCAAAAGGTCTTCTAGAACATGATTCACCCTCTCGGTCTGGCCGTCCGTCTGAGGATGATATGCGGTGCTCAAACACAACTGAGTCCTTACTGCCTCTTGCAAACTCTACCAAAACTCGCTAGTGAAGATAGGATCTCGATCACTCACTATGCTAGAAGGTACCCCATGCAATCGAACTATTTCTCGAAGGTAAACTGAAGCTAGCCATGGAGCAGTCCTCTTGCTCTTCACGGGTATGAAATGGGCGCTCTTAGTAAGTCTGCCTACCACAACCCAAATTCCCGTATTACCTTTCCTCGATCTCGGTAACCCATCAATAAAATCCATCGAGACGCTATCCCACTTCCATTGCGGAACTTCCAATGGGTGAAGCAACCCACCTGGTTTCTTTTGCTCCGCTATCACTTGTTGGCACACCAAGCATCTAGCGACATACTCGGCCACATCTTTCTTCATACCGGCCCAAAAGAAAACTCGCTTCATGTATTGGTACATCTTGTCCCCACAGGGATGAATGGTCATCTTCGAACGATGCGCATCATCAAGTATAGACTTCCTCAAACCCTCGTCTTGCGGTACACAAAGTCTACCGTCTCTACGCAACCACCCCCTATCATCTAGGCTGTACCTACTCAAATGGCTGGACGACTCCCCCCTTATGAGCTTCTCTACCAACTCAACCAACTGTGGGTCATCCCGCTGTGCCTCGCCAATCCGTCCCAAAAGAGTAGGTCTGACCTCCAAGGATGCTAGCAAACCGGGTATAAAGTCAACGGAAGGTCTGAAACCAAACATCGAGATAAATTCCAAGCTTTGTCGTTCCACGAACAATGGACTCAAGGACAACCTTTTTCTGCTTAAGGCGTCTGCCACTACGTTACCCTTGCCAGGGGTATACGCTATCTCGAAATCATAGGATGCTAAGAACTCCATCCACCTTTGCTGTCTCAAGTTCAAATCCTTCTGAGAAAACAAGTACTTCAATGATTTGTGGTCAGTGAACAATTCGAACCTCTCTCCAAGAAGATAATGACGCCAAGTCTTAAGCGCAAAAACAATAGCGGCCAACTCTAAATCATGGGTAGGGTAATTTTTCTCATGCTTTCTCAACTGCCTTCCCCCATAGGCTATTACCCTTCCCTCTTGCATTAAGACTGCGCCAAGTCCTGTCCCACAAGCATCGGTATAAACAACAAATGGCTTACTCCCATCTGGCAACACTAAGACTGGAGCTGTGGTTAAAGCTCTCTTTAACCGTTGGAACGCATCATCACAATCTACGTCCCATGCGAAGACTAGATTCTTCTTTGTCAAGCGAGTTAATGGGGCTGATATCTTCGCGAAGTCCTTGATAAACTTCCTATAGTAGCCAGCCAACCCCAAGAAACTCCTCACCTCGGTAGCACTCTTCGGAACCTTCCAATCTTGGATGGATACTACCTTCGCGGGATCCACAGTTATCCCTTCCTTAGAGACCACGTGCCCTAAGAACCGTACTTCCTTCCTCCAAAAGTGACATTTAGAGAATTTAGCCTTAAGGCTATGCACTCGAAGAGTCTCTAACACTTCCCTAAGATGTAGGGCATGCTCTTCTTCACTCTTAGAAAAGACTAAGATGTCATCCACAAAGACCACCACGAACTTATTAAGGTACTCCCTGAACACCCTACTCATCAAATCAACAAAGTATGCAGGGGCGTTCGTCAAACCAAATGGCATCACAAGCCACTCATAGAAACCATCCGGTGTCCTAAAGGCGGTCTTGTCTATGCTATCCTCAGCCACTCTCAACTGATGAAACCCCGTGGCCAAGTCCAACTGCGAAAACACTGAGGCGCCAACCAACTGATCAAAGAGATTATCAATCCTCGGCAATGGGTGTCTATTCTTCTTTGTGAGCTTGTTGAGTTCTCTATAGTCTACACAAAGTCTGAGGGACCCATCCGCCTTCGTGGCAAAAACTACCGGAGCACCCCACTCCGATATACTTCGTCTTATGAACCCCTTCTCAAGCAACTCCCCTACTTGCTTATGGAGTTCCCTCCTCTCACGAGGAGCCATGTGGCGCACTGGTAAAGATACCGGTTTAGCATTGTCCACCAGATATATTCGGAAGTCTATCTCCCGCTTCGGAGGTAAGCCCTTCACCTCCTCAAACACATCCGAGTATTCCCGGACCACTCTAACAGATCGCAAACTCTCGACCGAAGCGTCAAGCGATTCAAGATAACTTAGCATAACAGAATCCATGGGATTACAAGAGATCTCAAGAGTGTTACCCAAGCGGGTCATGAGCCTAACAACTCTCCTTTCACAATCAAGAACGGCACCATTACTGGATAACCAGTCCATGCCCAAAATCAACCCATAGCCCGTGAAGCCCAAAACAAAAGCACCACATCTAAACTCAACGCTAAGTATGGAAATCTTCAAACCCGAACATATCATGGACAAATAAGTGGAGCCCCCAATTGGGTTTGAAACAACCAAGGGATCATCTACTAGACTGGTGTCTAAGTGCAGTGACTCAACTAATGATGATGAGATAAACGAATGCGATGCGCCAGAGTCAAACAAAGTACGGATAGGATGATCAAACAGAAAAACCAGACTTTCAACGGAAATAGTTCTACCTCTTTCCTGAATCGGTGGAACCGCGAGAGCCTGAACTTGCCCCCTTGCCTGACCTGGTGCCATAAGAGCTTGCACCTGTCCCCCCGAGGTAGATCCCGTCCTCTGCCCCTTCTTAGGGCAGTCCTTCACTAGATGCCCTGCTTCGCCACAGTTGAAGCAGCCCGTCTTCTTCTTCTTCCGACAATCTTTGCTTAGGTGGCCTGGTGTCCCGCAATTGAAGCACTTCTTCTTTCCCTTGCCACCGTTGCCTTTCCCACCCTTGTTTTGCTGTTGCTGTTGAGGTCACTTCTGATCTCCTTTCTTCTCGGGTGCCTTATTAGCATTGGGACCCTTCTCTTCCTCATGCATGAGTGCCATGTCTACTAGCTTCTCAAAGGTGGCCCCCATAGGGATGTGAGTCATAGCCAATCCATGCATTGGTTCATTCAAGCCCTTAACGAACATCAAAGCCTTCTTCTCCGGTGTATTCACCATGTCTATGCCAAATCTTGCTAGTTGATTAAACTTGTTGACATATTCCTTTGCTGATAGGTTTCATTGCTTTAGAGTCAAGAACCTTTCCATATACAGATTTTCTTCCGCCCTTGAAAGAAACTTTGCCACAAACCTTTGCCTGAAATCCGCCCAAGAGTCAACAGGGCGCTCTCCATTAGTGACCTCCCACCAGAACGAGGCCTCTCCCTTCATTAACCAAGCCGCTAACTTGACTTTCTTTCCTTCTTTCATCTCAAAGATATCTATCAACTCTTCTGCCTCCTTAAGCCAATCTCTAGCTTCCACAAAAGTTTCTGATGCTTGAAAAGGTTTCCCTCCCATAGCCTTAAATTCCTTGCAAGTCTTAGCAAAAGTATCCATGCGAGGAGGAGGAGGAGGAAGATCGGGTGCAACTGTTGGTGGAGGAACATTTGCTGGACCCGCAGCGGCGGCCCTAGCCTCCATCAATCTCCTATACCAAACTGGTATCGTCACGCACTCCGGAAAGTTAAGATCCTCAGCCATGCTGAAACGAAAAAGGAAAGATTCAAAACGGAGAATTCGAAAGATAAAGATATGGCTACTTGGGATTACGCTTTTCTTTCAAAAAAATTTCTCTTAAAAGACATGTTTTTGAAAATACTTCTTCCAAAAATGTTTTTAGAAAAATAGTTTTCTAAAAAAATTTTATCTGTTCCGGTAACCTTCAGCTCTGATACCACGTGTAACACCCCACACCCGCTATGGTCACTCAATAAGGGAATGCCTTAACTTCGGTGGAGTATTTTAAGTGAATATAGAACAGAAAAATTACAACAAGACAGATATAAATAATACTTGAAATCTAAAACATCATTTCATTGCAGCAGAAGATAAACATGTTTGGTTACATATCAAAACCAACTAAAACAAGAGTCAAGTACTAAATATCCATCCTGATAAAACATAAGTACATAATCCCACTACATAACTAATAGCCATAATAGAAAAGATAAGCTGGGCTTTACATCACGGTCCAAGCTCCAAAAGATAGATAAAGCAATCTGATCAAAGCCCACTAGTGCTAGGCCCACTCTGAGAACCTGAGGGTTGGGAAAAAGATAAAAACAACGGGGTCAGACATAAGTCTGAGTGAGTCCTATAACTTTAACAATACAATCATTAAAGTAATTAGGGTATGATATAAACTTGGTACGGTGATGACTGGGGATAAATGACTACACTAAGCAGCCAACTAGACATAGGATGAACTAAGATAACGATAAAGACACATCTACCCACCCAAGGGTAATTACTACACTGCACCACACCAGTCATTCCTATTTAAAGGTTGATCCCACCCAAGGACTTAGAAAATATTACTAGTAGTTTCTTGTACCCCTAGCTGACCACATAGGTGTCGTCTGCCCCTATCTCCACTAGGTGTACCCACTACTCCCCAAGCGATCGGCTCCCTAACGTAGATACCCGTGCTGGCCCCACAGTGGGGTGTATCACTCCCCAAAGTGGCAACCCGATACAACCAACGGTGCACGGCTTATACCTACACGATGCAACAACGTCTTACCTACCAGCCCGGGTCCACACACGCATATGAAACCCGTTGGACTTGCGTTGCCACCGCTAACCCGTTTTGGCCTCTTATAGTCAAGCCCAGTACGCGTGTCCCGTCCTCGACATGGGTCGAGCCCAATAAGATACATATGGGTTACTGGTTGAAATGGGCCCCCACAAGCTACCCACCTAAGCTTGTCCCTTTTCTAGTGCATCCCACTTAACCCTTTAATCATGTTTAATTACATGTTTCCACTTGGTTAAGTATTCTAATCGTATTTTCTATTGCCACCCAAGGCAACCCACTAGATTTCCACATGCCACCCAAGGCACTTACTTAATTTCCACATGCCACCCAAGGCACCCACTTAACCCCTCATGCCCCACTACATGCTTATCTGGTTAAGTGTTTCTTAATTGATTAAGAATGTAACCTTTGTAAAGACCTCTCACACTAGACTGTCTTTTATGGCAGCTGGATTTGCCGGTCGGTTCCGGGCAGCCTTACGCCATAACATAGTCTAACCTCGTGTCTTTACACTTGTCACGTATTTAGTTTATGCCTAAGACCTCTCACATTGGGCCAATCATTTGTAGCCGCTGGATTTGCCGGTCGGGTCCGGGCAGTCTTATGCTACAAAAGGGTCCAACCTCGTGTCTTAGTCGATTAATTACACCTAATTAATCACCCCCATATTTTGAATTAATTTTCCCTAATTAATTCCAATTTAATGATGTACATAATTGACTCAATTATGTCCATCCAGTTATGGTATGCAACATCATACCAATTTCATCACAATTTTGTTAACATGAATATTAACCCCATCGTTTCCCACGTAATACGCTAACATGACATATTTAAAAGGGAAGATTCATCACAAATACAATGGGTTCAACTTAGCATAACATTAGCATCAACATGGGTTTTAAAGGTGTCAACTTCCATATATGACCATAGCATCAAACCCAACTAGCATAAATAATCAACCCAACTTGCATGAATCACATATGTCATAAAGAGGGTAACTTGCATAAGTTACTTATGTCATACAAAGGGGTAAACTTTCATATATATGTGTGACATATAAAGGGGTTAACTTGCATATGTATGCATCTCATACAAAGGTGTAAACTTGCACATGTTACTTGCATATAATCAAACACCAAACTTGCATAACATGTCATATATGAACTTGCATATAATCAAACACCAAACTTGCATAACATGTCATATATGAACTTGCATATAATCAAACACCAAACTTGCATAACATGGTGTCATAATGGATCAATGTTTATCATAGTGATTTGCATAACTAGCATCATGAACACATAGCATAAAACTTGCATAACTAGCATCATGAACATATAGCATAAAACTTGCATAACTAGCATCATGAACACATAGCATATGACTTGCATAACTTGCATAACATCATGAACACATAGTATATGACTTGCATAACTTGCATAACATCATGAACACATAGCATATGATAACATAACTTGCATTGATCCACATACATAACCATAACCTCATTATATCCTATCATAATTAGTTTAGCAATTGCTTGCTAAAGGCATAGAAACTCACAACTTGTTGATTAGCACTCCTATGAAGAAGATTAAGTTGCTAGAGTTGATTAGAAGTTGATTTGAGAAGCTATCTTCTTCAACAATTTGATGGAGGCTCCTTCAAGTTGCATTTTGACGGCATAACGACGTTGTATCTATTTTTAGTATGAATTAGGGTAGTCTTAGGGTGTATTTATGGAATTAGGATGTAGTTTAGGCCCTTAGATTAACCCTAATTTAGTTTAGAGCCGTCAGATTTCGTCACAAGCCACCAAAACACAGCCCAAAGCTCAAATCAGTGAACCCAGGCCAAACTGACCGATAGGGGGGGTCGACCCCTGGGTCGACACATGGGTCGACCCCTTGGGGGGGGGTCGACACCCATGTCGATCCTAGTGTCGACACCCTCTGTCTGGCGGGAATTTTCCCGCCTCTTCTGAAATTTGAAATTTGAATATTTTAAATCTGTTTTGAATTTTCTGAAACTTCGGATGGCCATAACTTCTTCATACGAAGTCCAAATCACGCAAACTCGGACTCTATCTCAACCAGAATTCCGAGAAGAACACAATGGCGCAACCCGTTTCTCTTAATTCTCACGTCTGAGATTAATTATTCTTTAATTTCTAAACATTAATATTAAGTGAAATTCGGGGTGTTACAATAAGTAAAACCAAAGTGAGTACAACTCACTCACTTTTGACCCACTTGTATTTTATATAAGTCGGGATTTATTTTGTGTGCAATGGTTTATAATTGTTTGTTGTATACAAAATATTTATATATATTGGATGAATTAATTGAATTACACGTTAATTTAATTTAAATTAATTCTAATCGTTATTTTAACGATTATTTCCAAATGAGGTAACTTATCTTATTGGTTACGTTTATAATAATATAAATGTATTAAATTGAAAGAAGGATGTTTTGATTGCTATTGTTGGTTGATTACTAAAATTATATCTGTTTATTGAAATAAATGATATTATTTTTGAGGTAACCTGTTTGTGATGCATAAAATGATAGGTTGGAGGGATCCAACTGGATTCTCGCTAATATTGATAATGTTTATCATATCAGTTGAATATATTTGATTGGATTAAAATGTGAAATTGAATGTGAAAACCCTTATTTCATAAGTTTAGTGTTTTAGCGAAAGTTTGGATTTTAAACACCGTTATAAGAAATGTTGAAATCAATTTAAAATTCGAGTTTGAAATATTTTAGGATTTTATACATATAAATTGAACTCGTCGTTCAAAATATATAAAGAAGAGTTTATTCTCTTATAAGATAAACTTCGGTTTTGTTTTTCAGTTAACTAAGTCAACTGTTTTAATTGAGATTGGTTATTTGATTAATTTGTTTTATTTAATCTAATGAAATGGTTTAGCAAATACTTGTTTTAATTTTAATTCGATTTTAAAAAGAATTTTACTATTTATTTTAGTTTATAAAGAAGTTAACTACTTCTACGGTAGTTAATGATGAAGTAAATTATTAATTAATTAAAAATAATCTAAGAGATTACTTTTTAAATGAAATTCATTTATGTAAGTAATTGAATTTGGTATGGAATCTAGTTGAATTTTTAAAGGAGTTTATGAACGGGTTTTATATAAAAACCCAAGTTTTATAACGAAGTTATAAAAGAGATTTTAAGCGAATACGATAGCTTAAATTAAATGTATACTTAATATTTGAACTAAGTGAAAATAAATCAAGATAAAAAGGGTTTTATATTAAACCTGAGTTTTATAAATGAGATTTATAAAAGGGATGTGAAGCTAAAACATTGAGTTTAAATTGGCGTTACTTAATCATGAAATTAAGTGAAATGAATGGAATTGAAACGAGATTTCCAAAGAGGAAAACAATTAAATGGATTAGAAGTGGAATAATATGGGTTGATAAGGAATTAAGATAAGAAATTAAATAATTGGAACCTAACAGGAGATTGGTTGAGTTGAGTGATTTTCTGAATGTAAATCTGATTTGGATTTCGATCTTCGGGGTTGATACTTAGAGGATTATTCTCTTACCAATTTACGATCAAGGGCTAATGAATGTTGAAGTATAGAAATGCATGAATAAGAAATGGAAATGTTTCCAACTGTAAAAAGGTAAGAAGTGAAGTCAAAATATGTAATGGCCCGAATTTATGTATTCTTTAAGTTGACTAATTACACTACATGTCCAACCCAAATTGCACAGAAATACAGAACATTAATATAAAGAAGTTAGAGGGTGAGAAGTAGAAAGATATAAATGTTAGAATAGAAGAAAATGAAGAATACAAATCTCATTGCGGAACAAATAAAATATATAATATAATAACTTTATGAAATACAAATTTGTTTTGTGTATACATACTATCATAAGAGCACAATAGCTATTCCTGGAACAGTTATAAACACTTGTTTCCAGATACAACATAATACACAGAGGAAAATATGATAGTCTATAGCTAACTGATGAAGCCTCCTGCTTCAATCTCCACTAAGTGAACCTATAAAATCCTGACTACTTGATTGCCCGTATAAATTTTGGCACCCAAGAGTTTAGGGTAAAACAAAACAAAATAAACTCCGGACCAGTCATGGGACTGGTGTGAGTAAACTACAACCATTTGATTTAACTTTCGAAAATCCTTTCGAAAGAAAAGATAATCGTAAGACCAATCCACATATAAACACGAATGGTTTTTACCTTACGATAACCCAAAATATTTTCGATATCAAATCCAGTGATATTATAATAGTGTCTAAATCAAATAAATAGCAATCTAGCAGAATGCTTGCATCTCACGCACCATACATAATACAAAATCAAAAACCGTAGGGCACTTATTGGAGAATGGATTTCCAACAATGACAAGGTATGGGACCACCTTCCAATAGTGTATCTCTAGAGGGGAATACACTAGGTTCAACAAGAACATCTTGCGATTCGGCCACTCATTTAACATCAAAGTACCAAGCATATTATCACCAATGGTTGTGATTAGAGACCGTACTGAAAGCAAAAACAGCGAAAAGAATAAGAAGAAAATGGAATTTCTCTAGATCAGGTGATAATACCCCTAATGGGAATTGTAACACCCCGTGTATTCTATAACAGTGAAATTCACAAATTAAAGTATAATTAATTTCAAATCAAAGAATTAAGGGAAACGGGATACGCCATTATGTTCGTCTCGGAAAAATACGCGAAATAGAGTCTGAGTTTTCGAAAATCGGAGTCCGTATGACCAAGATATGGCCTCCGGATGTTTCAGAATTCAGTTTAAAATTCAAACAGACGAAAACAGCTCAGAAAAGCAAGTTTAAAATTCAAAATCGGGCCCAATTGGCCAAGGCGGGAAAATTCCCGCCTAAGGCACCCAGGTCGACTTGGCAGTCGACCTGGGCTAGCTAGGTCGACAGAGCTGTCGACAGGGCTGTCGACCTGGCCCCAGAGCCAGGTCGAACCCAGCCCACCCTGACTGGCCTGGTCTATGTTTAGTCGATTTTATGAGCCTTGCCTTGTCACTAGGGCTAGGTGTCAGCTCCGGATTGGCCTCTTCTTCAAACGAACGTCTATCATTGAATCAAGCTCCATCGACGGTCTAAAACAACTTGCAAACATTATAAAAAGGACCTAAGACCTAGCCTAAATCATACTATTTCATCTTAGCCTCAGGCCGCCGCCATTAAACCTAGAGCTCTGAATTAAATACAAAGAATAAAATTATAGAAGATAGAGGACGATTCTTGAAGGCTACAACTAGAAGCTACAACAACTACGACGCTTTAGACAACGAATTTGGGACTAATTGATTTGGGATTTTTATTTGGGTTATTTGCTTCATATTGTAAGTTCTATGTTACTTTTTAGGCAAAAACGCTAAAACAATATGGACATGCTATGAGTTGAAACCGGATTTAGGAACTATTGTTAATCCATTGTTTATATTGTTTATCTTTGAATTATAATTTGTATATTGCTATGGCAACGTTGCAAGTTGAACTTGTCATGATTTTGATGTTGTTATGAATCACTTGGGCTTAATTGTTTGGCAAGTTGGACTAATACATGTCCATGGAATCGCTATGTTTATTGAAATCTTTATGCCTATGATGCTAATTAAACCATGGCTATGAATATTGATGGAATTATGCCTGTGGTGTTATTATACCCATCATGATTAATGAAAAATAGGGTATTGCTAGGTTATGATGAAAAGTTGGAATTATTATGTTTATAATGTTAGATATGTTAAAATGCTAAATTGGAGTCATTATGTCTATCATGTTAATTATGTTAAAAACGCTAAATTGGAGTCATTATGTCTATCATGTTAATTATG
This sequence comes from Allium sativum, assembly GCA_030737875.1. Taxonomy (NCBI): domain Eukaryota; kingdom Viridiplantae; phylum Streptophyta; class Magnoliopsida; order Asparagales; family Amaryllidaceae; genus Allium; species Allium sativum. The sequence continues at coordinate 652,521,862 of CM060919.1, read as the reverse complement.
TTAAAAACGCTAAATTGGAGTCATTATGCCTATCATGTTAATTATGTTAAAAACGCTAAATTGGAATCATTATGTCTATCATGTTAATTATGTTAAAAACGCTAAATTGGAATCATTATGTCTATCATGTTAATTATGTTAAAAACGCTAAATTGGGATCATTATGTCTATCATGTTAGTTGAGAATCATTATGTTAAAAACGCTAAATTGGAATCATTATGTCTATAAGGTTAGTTGAGAATCATTATGTTAAAAATACTAAGTTGGAACCATTATGTTTATAATATTAGATGAGAATCATTATGATAAATTGGAATCATTATGTCTATGAGAATTATTATGTTAAAAATGCTAAATTGGAATCCACTAGGCCTATTAGGATTACTATGCCTTTAATGTTTCATGTTTATAATAAAATTATTATTATGCCCGCAATGATTATTATGCCTATGATGTAAAATTGAAATCATCATGTTAAATTAAGTTGGAATCATTACTATGCCAAGTTATCATCATACTAGTATTGCAACCAAGTGATATGTTATAGCCTGTTTATTATGCAAGTGATGTTGGAATTGTCACATATGCCTATCACATGTTTGGTGTTATTCCCCTTTATCTCTTGAATTGTTTATGCTTGTGAACGAAGTACGTTTATATACGTTGGGGATACGATTGGGTAGAATAGGCAAAACATGAATTAATTATAAGCATAAACTGTGAAATTTGGCATAAGTAGAACATGAAATATGGCACGAAAACTTGACTTGAACATGCCACAACTTGACTTTAAACATGCCTTAGTTGGGCACGAAATTGATATATGAACATGATGTGGAAATAACAAAATCTGATAAGAACATGGGCATGACTTTAGAAAACAAGAAAGTGGCCAACTCGAGGTTGGGTTGAGTTTGTAGTGTAAATCTGCCCAGAACCGCCCGGCAAATCCAGTTGCTACAAACAATAGGATCCAATGTGGGTAGTTGGTCACATCGCGCTTGAAACCCGAGGTTGGGTTGAGTTCGTAGCGTAAACCTGCCCGGAACCGCCCGGCAAATCCAGTGGCTACGAACAATAGGATCCAATGTGAGTGGTTCGGTGCATTAACGAATCAATTAATGCCAATTAGGGTTAAGTCATGAACATGAAAAGACAACTTAACCAACTTGAACACGGTTTGTAGGGCTAAGTCATGAACTTGAAAACGACAACACTTAGCCAACTTGACATGACACATAGGCGGGTTAAGTCGTGAACTGAAATGACATACTTAACCATCTTGACATGACTAGACTAGAAAAGGATTAAGTCACGAATTACATGACTTAATCTGTTAGGCAGGTTAGGTCACGAATTACATGACCTAATCTATTAGGCGAAACCCTAGACACGACCCCTTTCAGCAGTAACCCTCTAGATGTATCAAGGTACCCTGGGGCTAGGCCGGGTGGGGCACGATTACTGGGCTGATTGTAAGAGGTGAACGACGGCAGTAGGGTACGCCAGTGTAGGTTCGGTGGACTACGATCGTGCACGTATCCGGGCAGACACTGGGTATCCGTAGATTTATCTGTGCATCTTGAATCGTGTCAGGGGTTGACACCCTAGGGCTGATACACCCGAAGGTGGACCCAGCACAGGTGACTACATTCGTGATTAGCCGTATGACACGGACACTTGGCGAGCTAGAACTTGTAGGGAGCCGATCGACTAGATAATCGCTCCGTAGGACCCCGTACTTGGGTCAGACCCCGTTTCAGGGTCATTTCATGACATTGGGCCGTGGGATTTATTTCGTGATTAACTTGTGATATGGGCTTAGTATACTAGTACAGTCGATGCAACGAATCTCGAACATGTGATGCTTTACTTGACTTGTCTTGACTTATCTTGATCACCTTAGTCTATCTTGTTCACCTTGACACCATTCTTAAGTTTAGTTCCAGTTCATTCATGACAGGTTGTTTTAACAGTTTCTACACTGAAAGTCACTAGAACTTACTCAGTCTTTATGACTGACCCTTTTTCCTTTCGCCTCTTTTTCTTTCGTTTCCCCCCCCCCAAGTTCTCAGGGAGGAATAACTAGCTCTTAGCTTGGATATCACTTGCTTTGGCTCAGCATGTACGGTTTGCTATGGCTGCTTCTTTTTACTGCACTTGGGGAATAAGCTGTTTTACAGTTTTTAAGTTATTGCTTCTTTGGCTATTATTACAAGACAGTTGTAATAAAGTTACTTGAAATGTTTGTAAAAGACATGGTTTATTTTGGAATGAAATGAAGTTCTGTTTTGCTCAGAAATTCTTCCGCTGTTTACTTAATTATTTATTTATGTTCTGTCTTGTGATAATTCTGTGATGTTATCTCGATAATACCTCTCCAAAACTAGGGCATTCCATTTGTGAAGTGACCCTAGCGGAGGTGGGGTGTTACACTTGGTATCAGAGCAGAAGGTTACCAAGACTGGGCAAAAGTTTTGAAAACCTTTTGATTTTTTTTTTCAAAACCATTTACAAAGAAGCATTTTCCAAGAAAAAGTTTTTAAAGGCTATTCCCCAAGAGCCATTAGCACTATCCTTTGTTTCCTTGTTTGAATCTCTTTCCCTTTCTTTTCTCCATCTGTAGTCGCAGTAGCTTTACCTGCGGCTAATCTTCTTTCTAGCTTCGTAGGGGGTTTTCCCGTATGATAGAGATAGTTTTCGTGAGGCTTGTTAACATGTTATATAGGATAGGTATGAGTGATAAGGATAAAGATAAGGCGGATGAGTCTTCCGGAATGATTGAGCCAAGCATCCTTGAAGGCGTAAAAGTGGAAACATTGAGGCGAGTTCTGATTCGTGTCTTAGGAACGGAGATCTAGGAGCTAAGGAATCAAGAAGTCAAGCTAGTTAAAATACAGTGGGGTAAAGCCCTAGAAGACGCAAATTGGGAAATTTAAGAAAAGATAAGCGCGCTATACCCAATTCTTTTTAGGGTACATTCTAGATCTATTTTCCTATAGGTTTACATACATTTCTCTTGCTATCCATGTTTGTTTTGTTATCTCTTTGATCCTATCTTGAGAACCTTAGTTAGAATCTTTTTGGATGTAAACATGTAATTGAAACATGTTATGATTGCGGAATGGTTGCAAGTGGTCGCAAGTGGTTGCTCGTGGATGCATGAATACACATTAGGCACTAGATCGGCTCAGACACATTTTCATGTAGCATATGCATGAGTGTTTATTTTGGAAACTTGGTTGTGCTATCATTTGGTTGTTGCATATGATTGAATGTTCGAGCACTCATGTAGAAATTATGAATTATAATAGGAAAAATTTGCATACATATTGGATTCATTTCACTAAACATATTTGCATTTAGAAGATCAATCAGGCCTGATCATTAGCATTAGCTAAGGAACATATACACACACTTCGCATATGATCATAAAGCATTAGAAGTTTTTTTTAAGGACAATGGATGCTCGTGTTTAATGGATGAGTAGATGGATGTTTGGATGTACATTTTTCCTAAACTTGAAGATTTCGGGGACGAAATCCTTTTAAGTGGGGGAGAATGTAACACCCCGTGTATTCTATAACAGTGAAATTCACAAATTAAAGTATAATTAATTTCAAATCAAAGAATTAAGGGAAACGGGATACGCCATTGTGTTCGTCTCGGAAAAATACGCGAAATAGAGTCCGAATTTTCGAAAATCGGAGTCCGTATGACCAAGATATGGCCTCCGGATGTTTCAGAATTCAGTTTAAAATTCAAACAGACGAAAACAGCTCAGAAAAGCAAGTTTAAAATTCAAAATCGGGCCCAATTGGCCAAGGCGGGAAAATTCCCGCCTAAGGCACCTAGGTCAACTTGGCAGTCGACCTGGGCTAGCTAGGTCGACAGGGCTGTCGATTGGGCTGTCGACCTGGCCCCAGAGCCAGGTCGAACCCAGCCCACCCTGGCTGGCCTGGTCTATGTTTAGTCGATTTTCTGAGCCTTGCCTTGTCACTAGGGCTAGGTGTCAGCTCCGGATTGGCCTCTTCTTCAAACTAACGTCTATCATTGAATCAAGCTCCATCGACGGTCTAAAACAACTTGCAAACATTATAAAAAGGACCTAAGACCTAGCCTAAATCATACTATTTCATCTTAGCCTCAGGCCGCCGCCATTAAACCTAGAGCTCTGAATTAAATACAAAGAATAAAATTATAGAAGATAGAGGACGATTCTTGAAGGCTACAACTAGAAGCTACAACAACTACGACGCTTTAGACAACGAATTTGGGACTAATTGATTTGGGATTTTTATTTGGGTTATTTGCTTCATATTGTAAGTTCTATGTTACTTTTTAGGCAAAAACGCTAAAACAATATGGACATGCTATGAGTTGAAACCGGATTTAGGAACTATTGTTAATCCATTGTTTATATTGTTTATCTTTGAATTATAATTTGTATATTGCTATGGCAACGTTGCAAGTTGAACTTGTCATGATTTTGATGTTGTTATGAATCACTTAGGCTTAATTGTTTGGCAAGTTGGAATCACTATGTTTATTGAAATCTTTATGCCTATGATGCTAATTAAACCATGGCTATGAATATTGATGGAATTATGCCTGTGGTGTTATTATACCCATCATGATTAATGAAAAATAGGGTATTGCTAGGTTATGATGAAAAGTTGGAATTATTATGTTTATAATGTTAGATATGTTAAAATGCTAAATTGGAGTCATTATGTCTATCATGTTAATTATGTTAAAAACGCTAAATTGGAGTCATTATGTCTATCATGTTAATTATGTTAAAAACGCTAAATTGGAGTCATTATGCCTATCATGTTAATTATGTTAAAAACGCTAAATTGGAATCATTATGTCTATCATGTTAATTATGTTAAAAACGCTAAATTGGAATCATTATGTCTATCATGTTAATTATGTTAAAAACGCTAAATTGGGATCATTATGTCTATCATGTTAGTTGAGAATCATTATGTTAAAAACGCTAAATTGGAATCATTATGTCTATAAGGTTAGTTGAGAATCATTATGTTAAAAATACTAAGTTGGAACCATTATGTTTATAATATTAGATGAGAATCATTATGATAAATTGGAATCATTATGTCTATGAGAATTATTATGTTAAAAATGCTAAATTGGAATCCACTATGCCTATTAGGATTACTATGCCTTTAATGTTTCATGTTTATAATAAAATTATTATTATGCCCGCAATGATTATTATGCCTATGATGTAAAATTGAAATCATCATGTTAAATTAAGTTGGAATCATTACTATGCCAAGTTATCATCATACTAGTATTGCAACCAAGTGATATGTTATAGCCTGTTTATTATGCAAGTGATGTTGGAATTGTCACATATGCCTATCACATGTTTGGTGTTATTCCCCTTTATCTCTTGAATTGTTTATGCTTGTGAACGAAGTACGTTTATATACGTTGGGGATACGATTGGGTAGAATAGGCAAAACATGAATTAATTATAAGCATAAACTGTGAAATTTGGCATAAGTAGAACATGAAATATGGCACGAAAACTTGACTTGAACATGCCACAACTTGACTTTAAACATGCCTTAGTTGGGCACGAAATTGATATATGAACATGATGTGGAAATAGCAAAATCTGATAAGAACATGGGCATGACTTTAGAAAACAAGAAAGTGGCCAACTCGAGGTTGGGTTGAGTTTGTAGTGTAAATCTGCCCAGAACCGCCCGGCAAATCCAGTTGCTACAAACAATAGGATCCAATGTGGGTAGTTGGTCACATCGCGCTTGAAACCTGAGGTTGGGTTGAGTTCGTAGCGTAAACCTGCCCGGAACCGCCCGGCAAATCCAGTGGCTACGAACAATAGGATCCAATGTGAGTGGTTCGGTGCATTAACGAATCAATTAATGCCAATTAGGGTTAAGTCATGAACATGAAAAGACAACTTAACCAACTTGAACACGGTTTGTAGGGCTAAGTCATGAACTTGAAATCGACAACACTTAGCCAACTTGACATGACACATAGGCGGGTTAAGTCGTGAACTGAAATGACATACTTAACCATCTTGACATGACTAGACTAGAAAAGGATTAAGTCACGAATTACATGACTTAATCTGTTAGGCAGGTTAGGTCACGAATTACATGACCTAATCTATTAGGCGAAACCCTAGACACGACCCCTTTCAGCAGTAACCCTCTAGATGTATCAAGGTACCCTGGGGCCAGGCCGGGTGGGGCATGATTACTGGGCTGATTGTAAGAGGTGAACGACGGCAGTAGGGTACGCCAGTGTAGGTTCGGTGGACTACGATCGTGCACGTATCCGGGCAGACACTGGGTATCCGTAGATTTATCTGTGCATCTTGAATCGTGTCAGGGGTTGACACCCTAGGGCTGATACACCCGAAGGTGGACCCAGCACAGGTGACTACATTCGTGATTAGCCATATGACACGGACACTTGGCGAGCTAGAACTTGTAGGGAGCCGATCGACTAGATAATCGCTCCGTAGGACCCCGTACTTGGGTCAGACCCCGTTTCAGGGTCATTTCATGACATTGGGCCGTGGGATTTATTTCGTGATTAACTTGTGATATGGGCTTAGTATACTAGTACAGTCGATGCAACGAATCTCGAACATGTGATGCTTTACTTGACTTGTCTTGACTTATCTTGATCACCTTAGTCTATCTTGTTCACCTTGACACCATTCTTAAGTTTAGTTCCAGTTCATTCATGACAGGTTGTTTTAACAGTTTCTACACTGAAAGTCACTAGAACTTACTCAGTCTTTATGACTGACCCTTTTTCCTTTCGCCTCTTTTTCTTTCGTTTCCCCCCCCCCAGGTTCTCAGGGAGGAATAACTAGCTCTTAGTTTGGATATCACTTGCTTTGGCTCAGCATGTACGGTTTGCTATGGCTGCTTCTTTTTTCTGCACTTGGGGAATAAGCTGTTTTACAGTTTTTAAGTTATTGCTTCTTTGGCTATTATTACAAGACAGTTGTAATGAAGTTACTTGAAATGTTTGTAAAAGACATGGTTTATTTTGGAATGAAATGAAGTTTTGTTTTGCTCAGAAATTCTTCCGATGTTTACTTAATTATTTATTTATGTTCTGTCTTGTGATAATTCTGTGATGTTATCTCGATAATACCTCTCCAAAACTAGGGCATTCCCTTTGTGAAGTGACCCTAGCGGAGGTGGGGTGTTACAGGAATGACCCACTTGGCCATGTTGCCTGCCCAATTTTTGTCATTTCCCGGTTGATGAGGCTTGAGGTCACTATCATCTTTCAGAACATCTTGCAATCATTTACTTTGAATGCCACCTCGTCATATCCATCAAATCACTAATTGACGTCCACAAATACACTCTGGGTATTAAAGTAAGAGAAGTTTCCTTCTTCGTCACCAAACTTGGTATATTTGAAGAAATCAATGTATGTAACCATCTAGAAATACTCTGTTAGACATTCGTCCATACACGTTGTTCGGGGACTAGATAAACCGAAGGCAGCATCCAATCAATCCATCTTGGGCAATTTCTACCAAGAATTAACAGAATAGCCCTTGCACTTTACTCTGTCTTCAATTATCTTCCACGTAGTTTGATTCGCAATGCTTATGCCTATACGGAGTGGTTTTCAGATAATAAATTTGATTCGGGTCTCTCCATATTGACAACGGAGGTATAAAATAAATCAAAACTTTGATAATCCGTTATTTAACTACCAAAGGAACATCCATTCAACCAACGATCCTATTTCCAAATAGAAATTCTACCAATCAACTATCAAGTAACACTAGGACCCTTTAAATCAATTTCTTATTAAATTATTAATTTCCCACTTTCCATATCTTTCTAGATATTTCTTAAAACCCGTTTTCTTTCACGACTTTTGGGAAAACATTTCCGTATACTACGAACTATTTATTTCCTATATTCTGGGAAAATATCTTTTATCACGGTTGGAAAACATTTCCATATATTCATGAATTCTCATTTTCTATATTTAGAAATATACATTATTACCATTTGGAAAACATTTCCATATTTCATTTCTTAACTTCTCATTAACCATTTTCATTTCATTTTCTATACTTAGAAAATATCACTGATTTTATACGGGAAACCTTTCAAAATCCTTTAAATTAAATTGATGTCATAAAAACATCGTTATTATAACTCAACCCAAAAATCTTTCATTAACTAACCGTACCATTAACCAACCCTTGCTACCGAACCTTAACTACTTCTCAGTCAATCATGAAGTCAATCAAGTTGATGTGTAATTACCTCTCAGACCTTAACTGAACAACATTCTTAACTTCGAAATTGTCAAAGCTCACCACTTCAAATAAACCATCTCTTACGAGACTCTCAGATTCAGTTAAACAAACCACTTCTCTTACGGAAAACAATTATTATAATAATAGCGTTATAATCCCTACTTCCGAAATATTTAAAATTAAAATATAACTTTAATTCATTAATGTGAATAAATAAATAAATGATAAATAATTTAAATAATTAAATCTTGAATAAAACGGAAAGTAAAAAGTACTTCCCTAAATTTGATGGAATCGAATTTCAATAAATAACTCTCTTTTGAATATTCTATATTCGATTAATATTCTGAATTTCGGAATGATCTACCATTTCAGATTAACTCAGATTGGCCCTATAATTAATTCTATTTGCAAAACATTTTCTTTCAACTTGTTAATCACTTTCAAATATGAATATCATTCCTTAATAGGAATCTAGACTCGTTTATCAACTCAACTTGATTTTTATTTGAAAATATAATTTTAGATCCAAACCGAGTTACTTTATATACCCACATCATTTTTATACATTTCATTTATAAAACGTCTACTAACACCTTTCTATTTATATAAACAATTCAAATTTCCTTTTTAACGTATTTACAAACTATACATTCCATAACTTCTGAAATCAACTTTATTTGATTTCTCTAAATCCCGTCTCATTTAATAATTCTAATTTTAAAATAATATTAAATTATTTAAATGATATTTCAAAATCCAAATTCTCTTTATTAACTTCTATTAGTATAATTATTCAGGTAAAAATCTTATTTTTTTTATTTCGTGTATTTATAATCTCGTTTGTATAATTGCTAAGTTCAAAACTTAGTTCAAATATCGGTTTCAAAAACCGATTTCCACTTTTCTATATAAATTCAAACATGAATTTATATTTCAATTTATCTTAAGATAAATATTGTACTGAATTTACAAACGTCGTTTATAATCAACTTCTTGTTTTATTTATTTAAAACAAGTCTTCTAATTTCAATTCCATTCGAATTTTAATTTCTAATTTGGAAATAATTTCTCTTTTCAAATCTCAAATTCTCTCTTCTATATTGAAAATATTTTATGGTATTTAAATACCAAAATTCTAGGGCCAGGGTAATTCAATCACAACATAATCAATCACCGATCATATATCACACCATATATCATAATAAATGAAAAACAGTAAATAAAATGTTGAGGAATCCAGTTGGATCCCTCCAACCTCTTTCCTTGCATCCACAGATGTTAATAAACATCAATAATATTATTTTCACATCAATACGGTAAACAGAATTAATATTCGATCAAAGATTTATATATAACTATATCAACCATTTCAACCAATTTATCAACCATTCATCCAAACAACCATCACACAGTATAAAATTACTATAAATAAATGTAAAACTCATTTTTAAAAATATAAATGAGTCAGAGTTAGTGAGTTTACTCATATTGTTTGCATTTGATGATTCTGCTTTTGGTTTGCTTTAAAATCAAGCAGCCGTTTGTTTTTATAACGAAATTCCAGTAGCTCTGTTCTCATCAACAACCATTCCATGTAGTGGATCTTGTTTCCATGATTCCAACAAGACCAGTTTGGTTTAATTTTGTTCACGAAATCAAAAGTTATCCACCTTTTTAGCTTGTACGATTTAAATTAACTAACCAATTTCTTATTTAAATAATTAATCTACTAAGTTCTTAGTTTACATCTGCTTAACATATTCAGGTTGATGCTTTGCTTCTTTGCTCCTCACGTATTCTACTTCCTTCATTCATGCCACGACTTCGCTAGACATCCCTAACTTGCGTTTGAAAATCACAACCTAGAACATCCTACCAATGTCTCCTATGTTGCTCAGATTCCGACCAACTCAACACTAACTCCTTAAACACGCACTATTGCCACTGGAACCCAAAGCCAACAAAAAAATTTCCATCTAAATTCTCTTCTCAATCATTTACACAAATCACAATACATCATTGCAAGTTTCAAACTGCCCACCTTCTTTCTAAGCTCTTCCGTACCAATCGTATAATCCTTCCAGGTGAATTCGACATGTTCTTCCCACTTCCCTCCATTATTACACCACCCCAGGCAACCAAAAAATGATCAATCTCCACCATAAAAGCTTCCATTTCCTAACACTGATCCCACTCAAGTTCAGTTCGAACTCTCCTACAAACCCAACAAGGATTTACAACAACATCCACTGCTTCCTATTCAAGAGCATCAAATAAACATCACCATCATAACAACCTTGAGCCCCTCCTAAAAATCCGACTTCGATCGGCACATGACACACATAGACGAACGGCGACACTTCCACACATAAAGTAGATCAATCCAAACCTCTTCCAGGAATTAAAACGAACCTACTATTTCTTAAGAACGACCTTAAATTCGTTATTTCATCTTCTTCATTCACAAGACCAGCTGCTGCTCCTTTAAAGCTCTATTAATGCCACCGTAACCACTGCACAAGCCAAAAATCCAAAACCAACAACGCCACTGGCCTCCTTGCCTCGCCGGCTTCACCCTAGGAACCCTTTCCGATGAACTAGATTTCCCCCTTGCCCTCGCGATTCCGACCTTCTCGCGCGAGTTACAGTGACCTCATCGACAATTTCCATCACGAACTTGTGCCAAACTACACCTACCCTTGTGCCTTGCACCCCTGAACCTCGCTTGAACCTCCATGCCACCCAGAACTTCACCAAAGCCGATGTTGCTTGTTACTATAGGGATAGGTATTTCCAGAAATAAAATCGAGCCTCCTAAAAAACTAGGCCAACGTGAAGCTCACGATGCAAGGGTTCATCGAATCTGAGGCTATGTTTTGATGATTATTTGATTTTTAAACAAATATTTGAAGTGGATAATTCCTTTTGTGATTTATTGAAACGAACAGAAGAGGAAGACGTTGAAGGGAATTGGGGAAATAGGGTTGACGGCTGTGTTATTATATACATGAGAGTATATATTATTTTATTTGATTAATTTATTAATTTTTATAACTTCGTGCCTATCGTCAAATTAATTCGACGTTTTAATTTTGTATGACTACAAACGAACTTCAATTGCGGCGAAAACTGGCAGCGTGCTATAGTTTGACATCCCGGACCCAACGAAACTTGTTTCGTAGAATTCCGACTCCATTTGGAAAAATAACTAAATTTTAAATAACAAATTTGTCGATTGATTCATGTTTTAATTTCGCACACTCACAAAACAACTCCAATCGGCTCGAAACTTGAAATCTTACAATAATAAAATATTCTGGACCCGATGTAACTGATTTTGTCAAATTCTGAAATTGTTTTGTAAAACTCCCTTTATAATTCACAACGTGAATCGATATGCTTTTATATTGTGCACGATAATAAAAATAACTCCAATTGACTCCAAATTGGAAATCTTACAATAATTAGTCATTACGAATTTAACAAAATTGGTTTCGTCGAATTTGGATATCGTTTGAAAATTGACTATTCTTAGGTTTAATTTTAAATCAATAAAATGATTAAATAGAAATCTAGGCGTTTATGGTTACCGCGGTCACATACTATATCGAATTGCCACGAAATTTATTTTCGTAGAAAAATTTAATATTACGGATCCAATGAAACTGATTTCGTCGAAAACGAAGATCGTTTGCAAAAAGGCTATTTTCAAGGCTTAAAATAGATCGATAAAATGTTAATAAATTCAAAAACAACTCTTTTTGATAATAATAAATTATTATTATCATATTTATTCGACTAGAACAATATATAGCTCCAAAATAAACGTATTTAGATTTTAAACCCGGTATTTCAAAATTAAACGACATTCGGATTATTTATAATCGATATATTTATTTAATAAATCGTTATAATTTATAAATGACTCCATAACGACTATTTCAAAATTTGATTTGGACATAACTCACAATCTATAAGATAGAATCTTTAGTTTTCTCTTTCATTAGAAAAATATAATAAAATAGATCCGAACGATTCTTGTTTCAAAAAAACCCAACTTAAAATGGATCCTGTATATCCAATTGGAGTTCAAAACATTAAATTACGAACTACCACGATGTTACGAGCTCGTTTTAAATTATACTATAAATTATATGTTCTAATGTCGTTTAATTAATAAATTCCTTATATAAATCCTTTTACATTTCCAAATACCACATTTAAACTATTTAAATGTTTTAAAATTAACGGCTAAAGATCCGAGTCATTACATCCCTCCACCCTTAAAAGAATTTCGTCCTCGAAACTACTGAGATAGGAAAAATGTTATAAATCCTAATAATTAAATTAAAAATCTTGTGATTTATTTCTTAACTTTAGTTTCAACTGAACTAATTTATTTTAATTAAAATTTTAATTCATTCCTGCTAATAAAAATTCTCAAAAATTAAAAATTTTCTAACACCTTAAATTTCTGAAAAATTTCGGTAGAGTCTCCCCTGTACGGAGGGACTTCTGTGATGTTGCAGGATCAATAAATATATATACATCGACCCACACAATCATAAAACGAAATTCAAAACCCAATTTTTGTATTTTTGCGTAGGCGTACCTTACAGAAGCGTTATTAATAAAACTCTCTTAGTTCGTATCTTTTTTATGGAACTAAAATCAGCCAATAGTTCTAGGTACTGGTACTTGTTCACATTTAAACAAGTGAGATTCAGTAATTGTAGCATTTAACAATAATTCATTCGTTTAGTTTAATACAACCATATCATTTCACTTGGTTTTCCATGATTTTCAATCCATATTTTCACATCCGATCCATAATCCACATACATCCATTCACATTCATCCAAATTGATTCAAATCAATTGATTCACTTTCAATAAAGTTACTCCATTTAATTTCCAATCCAATACAATTCTATTTAACTTATCTTAAGTTAAGTTTCAACCCATTCGATTCACGTTCATTATTTCAATCTATTTAACTTATACAAGTTGAATATTAAATTCAAAATTCGAATTCTAGGCTTTTATTTCAAACTCACTTAAAATAATAAATATATAAGCATATATCCATAACCATTTACAAATCCAAAACCTTTGAGTTTTTTAAATAACTTGTTCTTTTCAAACAAATTTTCCATCAACGAACTATAATGGTAGCAATCCATCACTTAGAAACTTGAAAATGAATACTGATAATGTCGCGATCCGTTATCAGAATTATTTGCTCGCCACTAAAGTGATTTTAATGCTCGACCACTTTCAAAATAATTTAAAACCATTCTTATTCAAAAATCCTTCAAAAAGTAATGTTGTATTACTTTTAAAATATTTGAGAAAATTTTTCTAAACATATGGGATTTAAATTCTCAAAATCTGGTTTGAACTCAATCTTAGTTCATCTCATTTGAACCCATTATCCATATACAAATTAGATTTGGTTATATATAACCATCTCAATATTTTATAATTTCATTTGATTGTAATAACAATCAACACATCCATATACTATAATATTTCAGAAATTATTCCTTTTATATCAAAATAATTTTTGGGAAAAATTATTTCATTTACCCATTTAAAACAATATTGTATCGAATTTCTTTGTTCGAGAGTTTAGAAACACCTATCGATACAGTTGTACATTATGTATCGACTAGAATTCATAAACCACTCAACAAACCAGTCAACATAATATAAAATAATTATTACATTAAATTTACAAATATGCTCTCTCATATATATACACTCAAACCCAATCTAGCGTATAACTAACCCAATTTTATTGAGTTATGTCACAGAACCAAGGTTACTACTCAACCATCACCTCTGATACCAAATGTAATGGCCCGAATTTCTGTACTCTTTGAGTTGACTAATTAGACCACATGCCCAACCCAAATTGCCTAGAAATATGGAACATTAATAGAAAGAAGTTAGAGGGTGAGAAGTAGAAAGAAATGTTAGAATAGAAGAAAACGAAGAACACAAATCTCACAACTGAACGAATAAAATATATTATATAATATAATATTTTGAAACACAAATTTGTTTTGTATATACTTACCATCATCATAGCACAACAGCTATTTCTGGAACAGTTATAAACACATGTTTCCAGATACAACATAGTACACAGCGCAAAATATGATAGTCTATAGCTAACTGATGAAGCCTCCTGCTTCAAGCTCCACCAAGTGAACCTGTAAAATCTTGAATACTTGACTGCCCATACAAATTTAGGCACCCAAGAGTTTAGGGTAAAACAAAATAAAATAAACTCCGGGTCAGTCATGGGACAGGTGTGAGTAAACTCCAACCATTTGATTTAACTTTCAAAAATCCGTTTGAAAGAAAAGATAATCTTAAGACTAATCCACATATAAACACTGATGGATTTTACCTTACGATAACCCAAAATATTTTTGATATCAAATCTGGTGATATTATAATAGTGTCTAAATCAAATAAATAGCAATCTAGCAGAACACTTGCATCTCACGCTCCATATATAATATAAAATCAAAAATCGTAGGGTTCTTATTGGAGAATGGATTTCCAACTATGACAAGGTATTGGAGCACCTTTCGATAGTGTATCTCTAGAAAGGAATACACTGGGTTTAACAAGAAAATTTTGCAACCCGGCCACTCATTTAACTTCAGTGTACAAAGCATATTAACACCAATGGTTGTGATCAACAACCATTACCGAAAGCATACAACAGTGAAAAGAATAAGAAACAAATGGAAATTCTCTAGGTCAGGTGATAATACCCCTAATGGGAATGACCCACTTGGCCATGTTGCCTGCCTGATTTTTGTCAATTCTCGGTGATGAGCCTTGAGGTCACAATTATCTTTCAGAACATCTTGCCATCATTTACTTTAACAACCCGAATTTCCCTGCCCTTCGAACCGACCGGAAGGTCCGATCCGAAAGCCGGAAGTCCTCGGATTATTAACTTTAGGCGCACACCAACATTAAAACAAACACAAAAAACTTTTATTAATATCATATAAATGTTACATCAGAGTACAGAATATCAGAGTACATCGAAAATAATACAGCGGAAGATAAATTACATAAATACAATACAATGCACAGTGGAAGACTATCAATGCTCTGGACATAGATTTAAGCTTCAATCCAGAATCCTACAACACGAAATAATCTGCAAAACAAACTACTCGACTGTCCATGTGGAAAAATAGGGACACCCGAGGTTGTAAGGGAAAAACAAACTACGAGTCAGTCATGGGACTAGTATGAGAAACTCTACTGTTATATTTAACTTATTTTAAAATAAGGCATATTACAGGACCATGCCGTGTAACACGGAACAGGTTTACTCCACTAGATTGCTAGTGAACATACAACTACCATAAATAATAGACTTATGGATCTACAATGCATCAGACACGATGCAATTCCTCAATCTACCCATTATGGCTTAATCCCCAAATTTAGATTTTCCAAATCCAATTATCTTTACAAAATTATTCCTTTGGACTTTATTCCCTATTTATTATTTCAAATCATTTGAAATATATATCTAGCTTTCGTAGCAAAGTGGATTTCACTTCGAGATCTTAAACTAAAATCTTTGAAAATATGAATTCCAAAACATCACAATGCATACAAATAGTATGCAACCAAATATCGGGAGGTTTCTCCCGTCAACAAGGCAAAGGGTATGTTCCTTAGCCACTCGATATATATATATATATTTGTGTGTGTGTGTGTGTGTGTGTGTGCACCTCTCGCACATGGAGCAGGCTACACCTGACCACTGACCAAGTCTTAAGTCCTGGGTCCTCTCTCCCCTATACTTTTAGTCGTCAGGGTTACCCAACTCTTTAGCCACATACTAAATCATTTTTATATCCCGAAGTAGGGAAAATCATTTCGCAACATAATAATCACAAGTACATTCTGTAACAACCCGGAAATTCTGAGCCAATTTAAAATTTTTATTTTAGCAATTTTAATGAATTTTAAATATTTAAAATGAATTATTTTAAATAATAACGACGAGAAATTTATTTTGAATAGAATTAGAATGTATATATTTATATAGATCGTCGTTAGAATATAAATATTTATTTTATATTATAAAAGGAAATGAAAATGGCGCGGTAGTTCGAAAATTCGATTTCAAAGTTCAAATGAATGTACATGATTCAAAATAAATCGGATTTTAGCGAAACAAAAAATATTAGGATCTATTTGAGAGTATCTTCCCGACAAATCCGAAAAATTGAAATTTCATAGCGGGAATAAAAAGTTATGCCCAGTTGAAAATTCAGAATAGTCGCTGTGGAATTCTGGCCCTTAAAAATGGAAATTTTGCAAACGACCTCGGTTTTAAACAAAACCACTTTTGTTGGATCCGTGATGTCAAGTTATTTCTAGATTTCAAATTCCATGATTTTTGAAGTTAATATGTGAGCGTGGCGAAGGAAAATGTGTTTGGTTGATTTCAGTCAATTTCGATCGACCAGAAAATGGCCATTTTTCAAACGGTCTCGGAATTTGACGAAATTAGTTTTGTTAGGACCGTATCGACAACACGAAGCTAGAAACAATTTTTCTGGAATTTTTCGGGTCCATATGTGGCCTCGGTAAATTGAAATGTACGTTAAAATCAAATATGAACGTTGTATTAATTTATATTTTAAATTTGATGCAAACTGATTGAAACGATCAAATCGACTTCTGAAACATATCCTATTGTGTTCGTAATGGGGTTATTTGGTTAGGGACGACATTCGGTGGGTTCGATTTTGAGTTCGAATTAAAAAATTACTTTTTGGAATTTAAATTAAATAAAAAATATATATATTTATATACTCCCTCCTTTCTCTCCTTTCTCACTTCAGACAATGTTGTAAATTAAAAAAACCCCGTAACTCACGAAATCCGCTCCCACCGGACCACCGCCGCCACCCATTGTCATCGAGCGCCCCTCCAGCCGCCGGAGCCGCCCCCTTCTCCTCCTCTTCCTCCTCCTTCTCTCTCTCTTCAATCGCTAAAAACCATAACCCCCAAATCAGTTGAAAACCGCACTCCACCCCTCCATGAACCGCCAGCGCGCCTCCCCTACCACTGAACCGCAAGCACACCCCATTCCCCAACCTCCGACGATCCCGGCGCCGACATTAGGTCATACCCCCTACCTTCTTCGACTGTGAGTCCTTTTCCCTGTTTCTATTTTATTTTATTGTATAAAAATCTTATTTTTTTTAGATAGAAAATCTAGGATTTTTAAGGAAGAAAGCTATGATTTTTATATAAGAAAAGTTGTGATTTTTATATGGCATTCAGGTGAATAAAAACTTGATTTTTTATATGGTATTCATGCAAATATGATTTTGCATTGAAGAAAAATATGATTTTGCATTGAAAAAATGATTTTTGCATAGACGAATAGTATAATTTTTCATTGTATGAAAGGTATGATTTTTCATTGTTAGAAAGGTATGATTTTTCATTGTATAAAAGGTATGATTTTTCATGTTAGAAAGGTATGATTTTTCATTGGTATGAAAATATGATTTTTAAGCGCATATATAAAAATATAATCTTTTCTATAGATGTAGTGATATAAAAATATAATCTTTATATACGAAGTAATGGTATAAAGATATGATTTTTATCATATGAATAGAAAGCTAAAAATATAATTTTTACATAAACATCGTTATTAAAAATGTGATTTTAACTATGAACAGCGGGAAAAGATAGCGATTGTATCGACGGAAACCAAAACGAAATCCAAACAGTTTAGAAAGAAAGACTAGTGGAGTGGAACCCTCGGTGAGAACTTCTCACTTTAATTCTTGTTTTCTAGTTAAAAATATATACTAGGATGCAGACGGTGCTTGGCAGCACCTGACACCCGTCATCCACAGACCATGGACGACTTGTTTGTTGTGTGTTTGGATTGATTTGTTTGTGTGAAAATTGATTTTATGATGTGTAACATTGATTCATTCTCTGTATATTCTTGTATTCTGATGGAATTGTTGTAATTAACAATGAAATGTTCTTTTGTCTGTGTACTGATGTGTGTTGTTCTCAACACAATCCGTGCTTTCCTTCACGGTGAAGTTCGGGTCGTTTCATTTTGGTATCAGAGCTTTGGTTTACAAAGCTCTAGAACGAAACACATTAGAACCAAACGATATAATTCATCAGAAATTGGATTAGTAACATCCAATGAGAATGACTCGTTAGAGATGGGATCAGCAGTATCCTAGAATGAGTGTGAAGAGTAGTGTACTGAAAGTTGTAAATGAAAACAATTTTTGTTTTGAAAATTTAAATCAATGATACATATTTGATTATTTATTTATATTGATTTGGACAATCAAGTTTATAGAGATTTTAATATACGTCTGATCCACGTGTATTGAAGCCTCAAATATATTTGATAGATATAGTATCACACTCTAGTGGCCCGAAGAAGATACTAATGATTGAGATCTCATTATCAGTGTTTATGTTCGAGTTTCGAAAGTGGGATTTCTATATGATTCCAAGTGACTTGTGTGAGAAACAAAACTAGATAGGCTTATTGTTGTGATTTGGCACCAAAAATGTGAATTTTGACTATATATCAAAGTTATGAATTTGAAAAGATAATCAACTAATTGATTGCTGATTGAGTTGTTTGATTATTGTTTGATTAATTAAATGTTGAACCTTTAGCCAAATTGAACCAAATATTGAATTGTATTGAAAATTAGTTGCATTTGCATGCATATACATGTACTTACATTGAACAGGTCATAGCAAGGAGGCTAGAGAAGAGGAATAAAATTGTTTGTCCGACAAATAGGTACATGTTTGTTGTATTTCTTCGGGTTTCGGTGATTTTAGGAGCCGATAGGCTAGCCGCTTGGCTTTTTTTTTTGGATTGGTGAGGGCCATGGGAGGCTATTTGAAATATCCCGAAGTTCCTGGGGCAGGGGAGGTTATGGCGAAATTTTTCGAAAATTTAGGTGTTAGCCAAATTTTTGAAAAATTTGAAAAGTTCTTAGAAACTGAAAAGTTGAAGAACTTAAGCCATGAAGAAAAAATGGAAGTTGAGTTGATTAGTTAAACAACTTTAGGCTTCGTTCCTTTTCGGGGACGAAAAGTTTTAAGTGGGGGAGTTTGTAACAACCCGGAAATTCTGAGCCAATTTAAAATTTTTATTTTGGCAATTTTAATGAATTTTGAATATTTGAAATGAATTATTTAAAATAATAACGACGAGAAATTTATTTTGAATAGAATTAGAACGTATATATTTATATAGATCGTCGTTAGAATATAAATATTTATTTTATATTATAAAAGGAATTGAAAATGGCGTGGTAGTTCGAAAATTCGATTTCAAAGTTCAAATGAATGTACAGGATTCAA
Organism: Allium sativum; assembly: GCA_030737875.1. Lineage (NCBI taxonomy): Eukaryota > Viridiplantae > Streptophyta > Magnoliopsida > Asparagales > Amaryllidaceae > Allium > Allium sativum. The sequence goes on along the minus strand of CM060919.1, from coordinate 652,502,121 downwards.
AATAAACTGGATTTTAGCGAAACCAAAAATATTAAGATCTATTTGAGAATATCTTTCCAACGAATCCAAAAAATTGAAATTTCATAACGGGAATAAAAAGTTATGCTCAGTTGAAAATTCAGAATAGTCGCTGTGGAATTCTGGCCCTTAAAAATAGAAATTTTGCAAATGACCTCGGTTTTCAGTGAAACCACTTTCGTTGGATCCGTGATGTCAAGTTATTGCTAGATTTCAAATTCCTTGATTTTTGAAGTTAATATGTGAGCGTGGCGAAGGAAAATGTGTTTGGTTGATTTCAGTCAATTTCGATCGACCAGAAAATAGCCATTTTTCAAACGGTCTCGGAATTTGACGAAATTAGTTTTGTTAGGACCGTATCGACAATACGAAGCTAGAAATAATTTTTTTGGAATTTTTCGGGTCCGTATGTGGCCCCGGTAAATTGAAATGTACGTTAAAATCAAATATGAACGTTGTATTAATTTATATTTTGAATTTGAAGCTGATTGAAACGATCGAATCGACTTACGAAACATATCCCATTGTGTTCGGAATGAGGTTATTTGGTTAGGGACGATAGTCGGTGGGTTCGATTTTGAGTTCGAATTAAAAAATTACTTTTTGGAATTTAAATTAAATAAAAATTATATATATTTATATACTCCCTCCTCTCTCTCCTTTCTCGCTTCAGACAACGTTGTAAATAGAAAAACCCGTAACTCACGAAATCCGCTCCCACCAGACCACCACCGCCACCCACCATCGTCGAGCGCCCCTCCGGCCGCCGGAGCCGCCCCCCTTCTCCTCCTCTTCCTCCTCCTTCTCACTCTCTTCAATCCCTAAAAACCCTAACCCCCAAATCAGTTGAAAACCACACTCCACCCCTCCATGAACCGCCAGCGCACCTCCCCTACCACTGAACCGCAAGCGCACCCCATTCTGCCACCTCCGACGATCCCGGCGCCGACATCAGGCCATACCCCCTTCCTTCTTCGACAGTGAGTCCTTTTCCCTGATTCTATTTTATTTTATTGTATAAAAATCTTAATTTTTTTAGATACAAAAGCTAGGACTTTTAAGGAAGAAAGCTATGATTTTTATATAAGAAAAGTTGTGATTTTTATACGGTATTCAGGTGAATAAAAACTTGATTTTTTATATGGTATTCATGCAAATATGATTTTGCATTGAAGAAAAATATTATTTTTCATTGAAAAAATGATTTTTGCATAGAAGAATAGTATGATTTTTCATTGTATGAAAGGTATGATTTTTCATTGTTAGAAAGTATGATTTTTCATTGTATGAAAGGTATGATTTTTCATATTAGAAAGGTATGATTTTTCATTGGTTTGAAAATATGATTTTTAAGCGCATATATAAAAATATAATCTTTTCTATACATGTAGCGATATAAAAATATAATCTTTATATACGAAGTAACGGTATAAAAATATGATTTTTATCATATGAATAGAAAGCTAAAAATATATTTTTTACATAAATATCGTTAATAAAAATGTGATTTTTACTATGAACAGCGGGAAAAGATAGCGATGGTATCGGCGGAAATCAAAACGAAATCCAAACAGTTCAGAAAGAAAGACTAGTGGAGTGGAACCCTCAGTGAGAACTTCTCACTTTAATTCTTGTTTTCTAGTTAAAAATATATACTAGGATGCAGACGGTGCTTAGTAGCACCTGACACCCGTCGTCCACAGACCATGGACGACTTGTTTGTTGTGTGTTTGGATTGATTTGTTTGTGTGAAAATTGATTTTATGATGTGTAATATTGATTCATACTCTGTATATTCTTGTATTCTGATGGAATTGTTGTAATTAACAATGAAATGTTCTTTTGTCTGTGTACTAATGTGTGTTGTTCTCAACTCAATCCGTGCCTTCCTTCACGGAGAAGTTCGGGTCGTTTCACATTCAAACTATATTACTTCACATCAACAATTCACACATATGACCAGTCACTATTAATCATAAAACTTTTGAGCTCATACGTCTCAAAGAAGGGTGTTAAGCAAGAGAATAAATTCTCCGCCACCAAACAGATATATCATCAATAAAAAATAATCAGTTATGTGATGAACTACAATGTCAAACACATAATATATTTCTAAATCATTTCGGGTTTAATCCTCGAAATCCTTTCTGTGTTATAAAACATTTTTATAAAACATTCCCTGTCCAAAATCGGTAATAACATTTATTTTCACTTAAGAAAAAAATCTCATTTCAAAATCATTCATTAAATTTGAAATGAACTCAACAACATCGCTAAATACCTCATAGTCAAATCGTGAAGTATTTCACAAGGTGTTAGCATACCAATATTTCTACCCAACCCAATGCTGAATGTAAAAGCATAATTGCTCATAAACTGCTCGAGCACAATCCAAACAATCAATCAATAACAATGAATATTCACAACCAAGTATATTTGATTCTAACTCTTACGCATCATTTATTATGATTTTACATAACTTTTCTCTATTTTTATTAATATAAAAATAGTCCATATTAATAATCTTCAATTACAGGCCATTATTGGTCTTGGCGTTGTTTTTATTCAAACTTGAATTTTGACATTTCTCAAAATCTAACCTTTAGATCTTAACATATTTATTATCGATGGAAAGATCTTTCCGAAACTAATCCAACGTTTCTAATTTCAGGAAAATCCGATGGTCAGATCTTCCGATATACTCGTAAAAAATTACGAGTCAGACCGCTGCGCGATTCGTTTAGTTTAATTTATATTTAACGTATACAAATATAATTCGTTCAATGGCTTCCAAACTATTTAATTCATTAAATATTCAGCTAACTCCTTAAATTTTCGGAAAATTTTGCCATAACCTCCTTTGTACGAAGTGCTCAAAAAAATCACAAATCGCCTCAACAGGCCCCAATAAATCACTTTATATCAATACAACAACTGTCTATCAGGAGACGTGCAAAAATAAATCATCCCAACACCCGTGTAGAATTAAAAATCATGTGAACATCTAATGTGCCTTACACACAACCCCCAGGCGATGTGTACAAATAATTACCCCAATTCTCATGTGCTGTAACTACGCAAGAGTGACATGTATATTTTTATCATCTCCTAACCTGTGTAGGGTTTATTATTAAATCCTGCAAATTTATTTATAGGTTTAATTTAGTCCAAATCATGTCCTTTGTTCACATATGATCAATATGCAGTATACCTGATCTCCAGTCATTTGTTTTCATTGTGTAGTATCAAATAATGAATACAATACGGTTCACAACATATAAGCGTTAAGCAGCTACATGTTTATATAGGTATGTTGGGCTATGCTTATGTAGTGTAGTACAATACCTGTTTTCTAGCCTATGTTGTTGTTTAATTAATCCAAAAAACCATCACTCGCATACAATTCACACACAGTAGTCATAAATAAATTAATACTCAAACATCCAATGTCATTTAAGGCGCCACAAGTGTCCATCCACTTAGTATGAAATGCGAGTGTCACATATTCATACAACGCTTCTGTGACGAAAAGGAATTTCGCTCGGTCCGAACCAGTCGCTAAACCGACCCAGACAGTTCGAAACGCCCTATCGTTTGAGAACACGACAAAATAGAACGCACACGGAAGAACATTTCATTGTATATTACAACAATGCATCAGATTACAAGAATATACAGAGTATAAACAAATAAATATTACACAGAAATATCAGAGATTACGATAAATTACATAGCAGCGGAAAATAATACAATACACAATAGAAGAGATATACGGATACAAAGCTTTTCGGATATCGTTCCAGCTGTAAACCAGGATCCTGTGAATATAAATATGCAAAACCAAAACTACTAGCTGCCCGTGTCAAAATAAGGGCACCCAGAGTTTAGGTTAAAACAATAAACTCCAGGTCAGTCATGGGACTGGTGTGAGAACTAAAACAATTATTAATTCTTTATTTTAAAGTTAGGTAAATCCAGGGACCACGCCGTATAACACGGAACGGGTTTCCTCCAAAGAATACCAGTGCATAAAACGAACAGCGCAATGCTAAATAGAGAAAAATGAAGCTGTTATAAGACCCAGGTCCTATCACACAATGCAACGCAAGCCGCGGGATAGGGTTTTCCCTTATAACAGCCAAAGAATGCTTGATACGTTTTAAAACAAATCATTTGATACTATTGTCAGTGCATAGTGTATAAAACAACTTCAAATCATAAGTATCAATCATAGGCGGCATGAGCGTCCCATGCCACTATGTCGCCATATATAGGTTTACAAATAAAACCGCAAAGTTACGTATTTGGAAATTGGATTTCCATCTATGAACCGAGGCTAGGGATCGTCCTCTACCGATTCGAGACTGTCTAGCCCGAGTCTCAGGATCAGAGCTCGAGTGACCCTTGGAGCGACAGGGCCGGTCCACCGATGTGGATTAAAATGCCTGAACACTACGTTTCCCCACCCTTTGGGGCGTAAATGAGCCAACGAATGACCCCATCGGACCCGGATCGTCCGATCAAACCGAGGCGCCTCGCAACAGCAACAACCACACAGGTGAAAAGTATATAAATGTCAGGGCTGGTAGGTCACTGACACCACGCTAGCTAGAAAGAAACGCATGCCCTCCCTGAGGTCCTCTCCCGTTTTTGGTTCACAACCGGGGTGCGAGGCTCGCGAATTCACGTTACACAAAGTTGTGCCACACAAGCTGTGCTTTGATCATCACCACAAGACTTTGCTTTTCAACAGAAGCCTCAATCAATTGCTTCTTAGCATGCCACACAGGCAATTCACTCCATGCGTTTGATATCCATCAATATATAACCCCTGAGCTCGTACGTCTCAGAGAAGGGCGTTAAGCAAAAGAATAAATTCTCCGCCGCCAAACAGTTATATATTTAATAGAGATCAATCACACGGACTAAAATCCAATGTCAGACACACAGTCCATTTACAAGTCCGTTCTAGGTCTGAACGAAACCGGAGGCACCTAGTACCCCGCATATCCATCGATCTCCAAGCACGTCTGGACGATCACCAACTGTTTCCATCTTCTTGGGTGTACAGCCCAATCAAGATCATCAGTAATCACCCAAACGAGGTGAAGACCTCCGGTCTTCGACCATCGTCTTCATCTTCGACTTATCGTCGTATCAGTTATCCAGAATGTGATAAACCCGGTCTTTCTGAATAACTCACGTATATTTTAAATCAGTGTTACACAAACACAACATACGCCTTATTCCAATTCATCAGTCACTAACCGTAAATTAATCAAGAGAATAATTCCCCAAATATTAACCCCGAAGGCCGAAACCAACATCAGATCAATATCCAGGAAACCATTCCGCTTAGCTAACCGACAGTTAGTTTCTGAATTTCACATTCATAGGGAAAGGTTCCCATTAATTGTATCCAAGATAAATTTCTTGAATTTATTCTTTAATCTATTTTTGAATATCAATTCAAACTAGTCGGGATTAGCGAACCTTACCGAAGTAATCATTTGTTTTAATTTCCCAATCCCAACCTATTCATCCCATGAAGTAAAACTGGTTATACTTCATATCTAACACCACGGTGTTATCGGTAAATTCAATTACCATTTCACGTTCAAATCTAATTAAAGATTTAACTATCGCCTGGAGTAAAACTGGTGATATTCCATTCTCGATCTTTTCAATATAATTAAAGATTCATTAAAACTCCACTTAGTTTTAATCGTTAACTGGGTTAAAGAATCAGTGTCATTTAAAACACGGTTCACGATAAACCCAAAGTCACATTCCATTAATTATCGGGTTAAAGAACGAGTGTTATTTAAAACACTGTCCACGATAAACCAAAAAATCAATATCAATTCAATTCCAATTAAATATTATTTAATTGGTATACTTCATTAAATCTAAATAAAAAGATTTAATCTTTTCTCAAATGGGTTCAAGAACAGTGTTAGTCAAGACACCATTCAGGACAAACCCAAATCACATTTGATATTAAATACAAGGCTCTGAATAGAAAATATATCGGCTTATATTCAGTATCAAATTCTACGACCAACAGATATCGTATTAGAAATAACGATATATATATCTATATCTTTCAAATTTCCATAACAACATCTGTATAATCACGAAATCCCACATCGAAATATTCCGAAGACAATTTCGATTTCAAATCCATTCCAATGCAATCATTGGAAATTCTGGTTATTTTCAAAACCCTTTCAAATTCAATTTGTTTATATAAAAATAAATAGAATTATAATTCTAGTTCAAAACTAGTTCATTTCAATAAAAATCTATTTTTATCTTTTCAAATATGGAGTTTTTCATCCCAATTCTTTCTAAATCATTTCTTATGATTTTACACAAATTATTACTATTTTTAATAATTTTATCAAGGCCCGTACAGTCGATTTCCATCAACGGCCATCGAACTGCACTTACAGCGACCTTTTCCAAATTTGATTTGGACATAATTCCAAATCCAACTGTTAGATTTCTAATTTCTAACATTCGTTAGAAAGCTCTTTTCGATACGAACCCAACGGTTCCGGTTTTAGGAGAATCCGACGGTCGGATCTCCCGCAATGTCCATTCGAAGTCAATGGTCGAAATTCGCGAACTACCGCGGCGCGGCGCGTTCTATTCAGGCCATTTTATTATATATATAATATATATAATATATATTTCGTCGATTTCTATTTAAAACGAATTATAAAGACAGTTTTGAATTGGTTTCAAAAACATTTTCAACTTCCATCTCAATTCAAATCAAAATTGAATTCTTCCTTATAAATTCGTTTCAAAATCCATTTCTATTCATTTCAAATTTCAATTCAATTTGAATTCATTTCAATTCGGTTTCAATTCAATTCGAATTCGTTTTCTATTCGATTCGAATTCGTTTTCAATTCTATTAAATTCAAATTGGTTTTCAATTCAATTCATTTCGAAATCGTTTTCAATTCAATTCATTTCGAAATCGTTTTCAAAATTACTTTTCAATATTCATTTTAAAATGAATAAAATCTATATAAATATCGTTCACGTCAAAATGGCGTCAATCTAATCAACACGGCTTCATATATTCCTTTATTCTATTCAACAAATGAATATTTATTTTTGTCAACACACGACTAATCTCAACGAATGAGTATTGTCCACGTGTGACTATTGTAACAACCCGTATTTTCAATAACCTGTTATAACATAAATGGAGGCAGAATAAAACTATAAAATCTGAATCAAGGGAAACGGGCTATGCCATTGCGTTCGTCTCGGAAAAATACGTGAAATAGAGTCCGAGTTTTCGAAAATCGGAGTCCGTATGACCAAGATATGGCCTCGCGAAGTTTCACGAAAAATTCCCAAATTAAAGTATACTTAATTAAGTGAAATGGGTTGCGCAGAGAAATATATATATATTGATATATATATATATATATGATTGAAAATTAAATAAATAAATATGCAAAAATGTTCAAAACAGCGAATTGGGAGAGGGGAATAACCGAACCGGCCGATTTTTGAGGTCGACCCGAGCACGCTGGGTCGACTAGGGGTTAATCCAGGGTGTTTGGCTGTCAACCCGTGGGCCGATTCGCTCAAATGCAGATTTTGCATTTGGATGGTTCTCATGGTTCATCTTTAATCTAAAGGCCCTAGATGGTTCCTACACTTGACTTCTTCCCCAAGACATGCTTTGATGGCTTGGATTGAATCTAGGTTTAATCCTATGGCCTAAAACACTTACCTAATCTATAAATAAGACCCTAACCTATCCTAAATCCTCATTATTCATTCATGCAACTAAACTATGGCAAAATTGCTCCTCTCATGGCCTCCACTCAAAATCCTAGCCTCCACTTCATTTCTATGAGAGGTTTCATGATCATGAGAGTGTTAGAGAGTTTCTATGTTAGTATGAGAGCCTCTCAAGTTGATTTCAAGGCTAAAGCTTTGATCTTTGTTCATAAAGATGGGGTTTTGATTGATTTGGAGCTTTCATTTTTGGGTTTTAGGATGATGACATGCATAGGCTTTGTCTCAATCTTTCATCTAACCGATTTGTGCCTTCATAGCAATGTAAGCCCTTTCCTTACTCTTAGATATTAACTATGAAGTTAAATGTTCATGTTGCAAGTTTGGGTTTGATCATTGAGAATGATACATGCTATCATGTCATGCAAGTTTATGAAGTCATTATCTTGATCTCATGAGCTAAAAGCCACAACCTTTATGTTGAAATGTTGCATTATGCAACATGAGAACCTTCATAATCTTTATGTCAACTTGCATATGAAGTCATAACCCTTATATGATGATATATGCGAGTTACTAGTCATCATTCCATGTCTTTTGTCACCATGATTCGTTTATGTGCCAAGTTTGGGTTTATGCATGTTTTTGAGGCTTAAGAATGTAACATGCAAGCTAATGAACACATTTGTGCCTCATTTGCCACCATGATTAACTTGTGGCTTAATATCCATTTTTGTCATGCCTTTGTCAAGTCTCTTCTTTTAATCCATTACGTTGTTGCGAACGTATATGCGAGTTTAAAAGCGTTGGGGTCACATTATGGGAAAACATAATGACATGAACATGATGTGGGTAAATGGGTAGAAACATGACAACGTGTAACGTTAAATATGACATGTGTTTATACTTGAAAACATGACTTGAAATATAACATGGAAGTTGACATGTAAGTATGCATAAAAACACAAGCTTGGGAATTTACCTATTAAGTTAGGTCTACCCTTTGGGAATTTACCTATTAAGTTAGGTCTACCCAAATGCTTGAAAAACTTGTAACATGTTTTGGAAACATGATGAACATGACACTTAGATAATATAAGTGTGGCCAACTCGAGGTTGGGTTGAGTTTGCAACGTAAAACTACCCGGAACCGACCGGCCTAACTAGTAGTTGCAAACAATAAGACCCAATGTGAGAAGTTGGTCATGTTGTGCTTGAACCCGAGGTTAGACCAAGTTGTGGTGTAAAGCTACCCGGAACCGACCGGCTTAACTAGTAACCGCAACAAAGTCTAATGTGAGAGGTTGGGGTGCATTAAGTAATTAATGCCACATGATAGGGTTAAGTTAATTTGATTAATGACTCTTAACCAAATATGACATGGACAAAGGGGTTAAGTAAATTGATTAGGCTAATGATACTTAACAAAACATGACAAGGTTGGGTAGGTTAAGTAACATGATTTGCCTAATGACACTTAACCATTTTTATACGACTAGTGGACGGGGTTAAGTTAACCAACACTTAATCAATCCAACACGATAATTTGGTAAGGTTAAGTAAGTTTTCTTAATGACACTTAACCGAAAGATACAGTTAATGGATGGGGTTAAGATTAGACTCAACTAGTCTAAACATGATAATCGGATGGGGCTAAGTTAGCCTAGACTTAATTAATCCCACTTGGTAGTTTAATGGGGTTAAGTTAAACACTTAACTAATCTAACTCGTTAATTTGATGTGGTTAAGTGACCTATACTTAACCAATCTAACCCGTTAATTTGATGTGGTTAAGTGACCTAAACTTAACCAATCTAACTCGTTAATTTGATGTGGTTAAGTGATCTATACTTAACCAATCTAACTCGTGAATTTATTGAGGTTAAGTTAACCCATACTTAACCAATATAACGTGAAAACATGATAAGGCTAAGTCATGAATCGCTTGAATACACTTGACCGGTTTGACTAAGTAATTAGATAGGGTCAAGTTAATATATACTTAACCAACTTGAGCATGGTTTGTAGGGTTAAGTCTTGAACTTGGATACTTAGCCAATTTTGACATGATTTGTAGACGGGTTAAGTCTCGAACTTGGATACTTAGCCAATTTTGACATGATTTGTAGACGGGATTAAGTCATGAACTTAAGTGACACTTAATCTGTTATATAAACCCTAATTCGGAGGATTAGGTGGGTAACCGTAGTTAACAAGGATAACGGGAATAAGGCTAAGTGGTAAACCTTAGTTGAAGAATAACTAAGTAATGATTCTTAGTCAAGGAAATTTGGACCAGTTCATAGATAAATGAGTAACCTGATACGGTAGGTCATCGTTTAAGTATACGAGTAGGAGCAAGTATCTGATTTAGATAAAGGCTCCAGCGAACTGGGTAGCGAAGCAGCGGCTTCGGGGGAACGTGAGGATATTCTTGGGATCCCTCTGTGAGCTGCCAGGTGATCATACTAGGCTCATGAGAGGTTAAGGTCTGCGTTAGAAGAACCAAGAGTATGCCTTGGTTGCTATACGAGCAACCTAAAGACGGGGATGGATAGGGGATAGTCGACGATACACGGTCGTACCCTAGATAGCATTTTCGTCAGGCTACCTACCATCTTTGGTCAAGCGTGTACGTACGGAAAGGCAGAGAACACCCAATAGACCATAATTGCTATCTAATTATGGTTGCGGTAAGGCTTGGATGTGGGTTGGCCAGTGTTGTGTTCTCATACAGGATTTATCCTGTCTTGTCTTTCACTAGTTGAGGGAGGGATCGCGTGGGACCATAGCCACGTATAGAAAAACAGACCTTAGCATCTGCATCGGCAGATAAATCGAAAGCTCCCGACCGAGTCCTGTATTTCCTGGTCTGCCCTGTGACAGGACTCGGATGGCACGATGTGATACATGTGCATACAGTCATGGAAAACGATTCACGATGAATGCGTGGGAAAAAGGGCGCGGTTGACGGTTAGCGTAAATCCCAGTGGCCCTGGGTGGTTGAACCAGAACCGAGATACGAAAACGTGCAATAGGTAAGCGTAATCCCTAGTAGCCCTAGGTAGCATAAGTCCTAGTTGTACAAACGATAATTCATGCTGGAAGACCCTAGCTAGGTTTAGGGTAACAGTCCAAACCGATCTTAAGGATCCTGGAACTATGTTAAAGTAGTATAGAACCTCATGGGAAAGCCCGTATGGTCTACGGCAAGGGACTGAACACTTTCATGGAATAAAACATACGAGTTGAGTAACCTATATATGCGATATATTAGGTTGACATGGACCATTATACGACTTTTGAGTAAGGGTCATTCACGGATAACACATGATACAGTTGGGATACTAGTACGGTAGGTGCAGAGCAGATGTACAGGATAGATACCATGGGACGTTATACGTGATAGATATCTTGGGGATATTATACTTGATAGAAACCTGACGATGTGATACCTTGTTTTATCTTGACATCGTAATTTATCATGACACCTTAGTTTATCTGAGTTCAGTAGTTCATCCTGTTATTTTGATTTAGCTTATCTATCTTGTTATCATGCTTATGTTCATCTCAGTTTCTCATGTCAGTTAACTTTACTAGTTTTTATGCTAATAGTAGATAGGGCTTACTCAGTCTTTTTGACTGACCCGTTTTGTTTCGCCTCTTTTCTTCCGTTTCCCCCCCAGGTTACAGGGAGGAAATACTGCTGTTTAGTTCGGACTTCTTCTGCTTGAAGGTCATCATGGATGGCTTGGACTTTCCTTGGCTATGGCTACTTTACTGTTTTTACTTGGGGAATAATTTATGAAAAAGTCTTTATGCTTCTTTATTATTGCAAGACAGGTTTTGATGTACTCTGATGTAAAAGGCTTTAGACCTTAATTATTAATGTTTATGAAAGTTTGATTTTACTTCCGCTATGTTATATGTTCTGTCTTGTGATATTTCTGTGCATGTTTACCAATAATGCCCCTCTAAAGCTAGTGCATTCCTTTGCGAGTGACCCTAGCGGAGGCGGGGTGTTACATTTGGTATCAGAGCAGAAGGTTACCAGACTGGGCAAAAGTTTTTAAAGACCTTCTGAAAACTATTTGAAAATCGTTTACAAAGAAGCATTTTTCAAGAAAATTTTCTTTTAAAAGAAAAAGGCTATTCCCCAAAGGCCATTAGCACTATCCTCGTTTCCTTAATTGAATCTCTTTTCCTTTCTTTCCTCCATCTGTAGTCACAGTGATTTTAACTGCGACTAGTCTTTTCTATCTACGAAAGTGCTTTCCATGCGATGGAGGTGGTTCTCGGGAGACCAGTGGCCGCGTTATAAGGAAGGATATTGAGAAAGAGGATAAAGGATACGGGCTTAAGGATGAGCAACTTGTTGGTATGTCTTAGTCCTCAAAGGAGGGAGAAAGATGAACAACGAAACCCATGACGAGAGAGTACCTTTGGCATGGTAAAACGGGGTGGATAGTTAAGTATTATGGGACAAGGACAAGATCATCGGGAGGGCAGTAGTATGCTCTCATTTCTAGAGTACCTCGGAAGGAGGGTAACGATCTTGTTAAAGGTTTAGCTTTTCTTCTCTATCATCCCGTTAGGACTTCGTTGTTCGTATCATTTAAGTCTGCTTCGATAGTTGAGTCTCTGCACCTTAAGTACTAGCGTAATAGAGAATCCCATTTTTGTCTCAAAGTCCTATTGGAGAATCAGTCCATTTATACATGACTTATTTGGATTTGGGAATGTCTATGCCAAGTGTTGAGTTTGGAAATAATGCTTATGTTTATAAGCTATGGATGGATTCTAGGGATGAAGTGGTTATCCAGTAGGGGGTGCCACTCTCGGTTTTTGATAGGAGGGTAGTTAGACCATTTGACTAGCCTTGGTAATACCCTCGAAGTATCGTGTAACCTTTTTGAGGTTCTGTCATGACTAGTTACTTAGAATCCCTTGATGCCTTTATTGGAAATTTGAAGCCCGATCGAGTGGTGTTCGCCGATAAGACGGATGGTTTACTTCATTTATGCATGGGTTATAGAGATCACCCTAGTAAGTGCGCTTGATAACCTGGTTGGCATCTGTTTACTTTCAAGAGGAAGTTCTTCTACGAGAAATACCCTGTGGTACGAGGTCCGAGATTCACTAGTGAATTTTGGAAAGCTTGCATGAGATCATGAGTACGCAGTCATATTTGCGTCAAGTATTCTAGGAAAAGGATAAGTGCAAGTGGAACGAGAGGCGACGAAGAAATGAGTTCCAGCTCATGTTATGGAAACAGGAATAAGAAGCTACAAAATCGCGAAGTTAAAAGACGACTTTGATGGTCAAAGACTAGATACGCGCATGATATCTCTTTTTGGGAGTATATACTTGATCCCTGTTTTCTGTAGAGCTTACTTGTAGGCTATCTTTTGTGGACATCCTCTCGGTCCTATTTTCTGTTACAAACCCCGTAAGGAGTTTGTCCTGTTTATCTTCTCGACCCTGTTTCAGGGAATCCTAGGTAGAACCCTATGGATGTAAACATGTATTTGAAACATGTTATGATTGATATGGTTGCAAGTGGTTGCTCGTGGATGCGCGAATACACATTAGATACTAGCTCGACTCGGTCACATTTCATATTGCATATGCACGAGTATTTATACTTGTTTATGGATGAAATCGAATGTATTATCATGCGGTTGTCGCATATGAATGAATGATTGTGCACGCATATAGTATCTATATGGCTAGGACTATTTGCATACATGTTGGATTCATGGCACTATACATATTTTGCATTAGAAAGATTATTCAGGCCTGATCATTAGCATTAGCTAAGGAACATGTACACACACGTTTTGCATATATTCATACAGCATTAGAAATCATCTAAGGACAATGGTTGCTTGTGGATGATGATTTGAGTAGATGGATGATGGATGGTAGGATATGTTCTTCCTAACTTGGAGATTTCGGGGACGAAATCCTAAAAGGTGGGGAGAATGTAACAACCCGTATTTTCAATAACCTGTTATAACATAAAAGGAGGCAGAATTAAACTGTAAAATCTGAATCAAGGGAAACGGGCTATGCCATTGCGTTCGTCTCGGAAAAATACGCGAAATAGAGTCCGAGTTTTCGAAAATCGGAGTCCGTATGACCAAGATATGGCCTCGCGAAGTTTCACGAAAAATTCCCAAATTAAAGTATACTTAATTAAGTGAAATGGGTTGCGCAGAGAAATATATATATTGATATATATATATATATGATTGAAAATTAAATAAATAAATATGCAAAAATGTTCAAAACAGCGAATTGGGAGAGGGTAATAACCGAACCGGCCGATTTTTGAGGTCGACCCGAGCCCGCTGGGTCGACTAGGGGTTAATCCAGGGTGTTTGGCTGTCAACCCGTGGGCCGATTCGCTCAAATGAAGATTTTGCATTTGGATGGTTCTCATGGTTTATCTTTAATCTAAAGGCCCTAGATAGTTCCTACACTTGACTTCTTCCCCAAGACATGCTTTGATGGCTTGGATTGAATCTAGGTTTAATCCCATGGCCTAAAACACTTGCCTAATCTATAAATAAGACCCTAACCTATCCTAAATCCTCATTATTCATTCATGCAACTAAACTATGGCAAAATTGCTCCTCTCATGGCCTCCACTCAAAATCCTAGCCTCCACTTCATTTCTATGAGAGGTTTCATGATCATGAGAGTGTTAGAGAGTTTCTATGTTAGTATGAGAGCCTCTCAAGTTGATTTCAAGGCTAAAGCTTTGATCTTTGTTCATAAAGATGGGGTTTTGATTAATTTGCAGCTTTCATTTTTGGGTTTTAGGATGATGACATGCATAGACTTTGTCTCAATCTTTCATCTAATCGATTTGTGCCTTCATAGCAATGTAAGCCCTTTCCCTACTCTTAGATATTAACTATGAAGTTAAATGTTCATGTTGCAAGTTTGGGTTTGATCATTGAGAATGATACATGCTATCATGTCATGCAAGTTTATGAAGTCATTATCTTGATCTCATGAGCTAAAAGCCACAACCTTTATGTTGAAATGTTGCATTATGCAACATGAGAACCTTCATAATCTTTATGTCAACTTGCATATGAAGTCATAACCCTTATATGATGATATATGCGAGTTACTAGTCATCATTCCATGTCTTTTGTCACCATGATTCGTTTATGTGCCAAGTTTTGGTTTATGCATGTTTTTGAGGCTTAAGAATGTAACATGCAAGCTAATGAACACATTTGTGCCTCATTTGCCACCATGATTAACTTGTGGCTTAATATCCATTTTTGTCATGCCTTTGTCAAGTCTCTTCTTTTAATCCATTACGTTGTTGCGAACGTATATGCGAGTTTAAAAGCGTTGGGGTCACATTATGGGAAAACATAATGACATGAACATGATGTGGGTAAATGGGTATAAACATGACAACGTGTAACGTTAAATATGACATGTGTTTATACTTGAAAACATGACTTGAAATATAACATGGAAGTTGACATGTAAGTATGCATAAAAACACAAGCTTGGGAATTTACCTATTAAGTTAGGTCTACCCTTTGGGAATTTACCTATTAAGTTAGGTCTACCCAAATGCTTGAAAAACTTGTAACATGTTTTGGAAACATGATGAACATGACACTTAGATAATATAAGTGTGGCCAACTCGAGGTTGGGTTGAGTTTGCAACGTAAAACTACCCGGAACCGACCGGCCTAACTAGTAGTTGCAAACAATAAGACCCAATGTGAGAAGTTGGTCATGTTGTGCTTGAACCCGAGGTTAGACCAAGTTGTGGTGTAAAGCTACCCGGAACCGACCGGCTTAACTAGTAACCACAACAAAGTCTAATGTGAGAGGTTGGGGTGCATTAAGTAATTAATGCCACATGATAGGGTTAAGTTAATTTGATTAATGACTCTTAACCAAATATGACATGGACAAAGGGGTTAAGTAAATTGATTAGGCTAATGATACTTAACAAAACATGACAAGGTTGGGTAGGTTAAGTAACTTGATTTGCCTAATGACACTTAACCATTTTTATACGACTAGTGGACGGGGTTAAGTTAACCAACACTTAATCAATCCAACACGATAATTTGGTAAGGTTAAGTAAGTTTTCTTAATGACACTTAACCGAAAGATACAGTTAATGGATGGGGTTAAGATTAGACTCAACTAGTCTAAACATGATAATCGGATGGGGCTAAGTTAGCCTAGACTTAATTAATCCCACTTGGTAGTTTAATGGGGTTAAGTTAAACACTTAACTAATCTAACTCGTTAATTTGATGTGGTTAAGTGACCTATACTTAACCAATCTACCCGTTAATTTGATGTGGTTAAGTGACCTAAACTTAACCAATCTAACTCGTTAATTTGATGTGGTTAAGTGATCTATACTTAACCAATCTAACTCGTGAATTTATTGAGGTTAAGTTAACCCATACTTAACCAATATAACGTGAAAACATGATAAGGCTAAGTCATGAATTGCTTGAATACACTTGACCGGTTTGACTAAGTAATTTGATAGGGTCAAGTTAATATATACTTAACCAACTTGAGCATGGTTTGTAGGGTTAAGTCTTGAACTTGGATACTTAGCCAATTTTGACATGATTTGTAGACGGGTTAAGTCTCGAACTTGGATACTTAGCCAATTTTGACATGATTTGTAGACGGGATTAAGTCATGAACTTAAGTGACACTTAATCTATTATATAAACCCTAATTCGGAGGATTAGGTGGGTAACCGTAGTTAACAAGGATAACGGGAATAAGGCTAAGTGGTAAACCTTAGTTGAAGAATAACTAAGTAATGATTCTTAGTCAAGGAAATTTGGACCAGTTCATAGATAAATGAGTAACCTGATACGGTAGGTCATCGTTTAAGTATACGAGTAGGAGCAAGTATCTGATTTAGATAAAGGCTCCAGCGAACTGGGTAGCGAAGCAGCGGCTTCGGGGGAACGTGAGGATATTCTTGGGATCCCTCTGTGAGCTGCCAGGTGATCATACTAGGCTCATGAGAGGTTAAGGTCTGCGTTAGAAGAACCAAGAGTATGCCTTGGTTGCTATACGAGCAACCTAAAGACGGGGATGGATAGGGGATAGTCGACGATACACGGTCGTACCCTAGATAGCATTTTCGTCAGGCTACCTACCATCTTTGGTCAAGCGTGTACGTACGGAAAGGTAGAGAACACCCAATAGACCATAATTGCTATCTAATTATGGTTGCGGTAAGGCTTGGATGTGGGTTGGCCAGTGTTGTGTTCTCATACAGGATTTATCCTGTCTTGTCTTTCACTAGTTGAGGGAGGGGTCGCGTGGGACCATAGCCACGTATAGAAAAACAGACCTTAGCATCTGCATCGGCAGATAAATCGAAAGCTCCCGACCGAGTCCTGTATTTCCTGGTCTGCCCTGTGACAGGACTCGGATGGCACGATGTGATACATGTGCATACAGTCATGGAAAACGATTCACGATGAATGCGTGGGAAAAAGGGCGCGGTTGATGGTTAGCGTAAATCCCAGTGGCCCTGGGTGGTTGAACCAGAACCGAGATACGAAAACGTGCAATAGGTAAGCGTAATCCCTAGTAGCCCTAGGTAGCATAAGTCCTAGTTGTACAAACGATAATTCATGCTGGAAGACCCTAGCTAGGTTTAGGGTAACAGTCCAAACCGATCTTAAGGATCCTGGAACTATGTTAAAGTAGTATAGAACCTCATGGGAAAGCCCGTATGGTCTACGGCAAGGGACTGAACACTTTCATGGAATAAAACATACGAGTTGAGTAACCTATATATGCGATATATTAGGTTGACATGGACCATTATACGACTTTTGAGTAAGGGTCATTCACGGATAACACATGATACAGTTGGGATACTAGTACGGTAGGTGCAGAGCAGATGTACAGGATAGATACCATGGGACGTTATACGTGATAGATATCTTGGGATATTATACTTGATAGAAACCTGACGATGTGATACCTTGTTTTATCTTGACATCGTAATTTATCATGACACCTTAGTTTATCTGAGTTCAGTAGTTCATCCTGTTATTTTGATTTAGCTTATCTATCTTGTTATCATGCTTATGTTCATCTCAGTTTCTCATGTCAGTTAACTTTACTAGTTTTTATGCTAATAGTAGATAGGGCTTACTCAGTCTTTTTGACTGACCCGTTTTGTTTCGCCTCTTTTCTTCCGTTTCCCCCCCAGGTTACAGGGAGGAAATACTGCTGTTTAGTTCGGACTTCTTCTGCTTGAAGGTCATCATGGATGGCTTGGACTTTCCTTGGCTATGGCTACTTTACTGTTTTTACTTGGGGAATAATTTATGAAAAAGTCTTTATGCTTCTTTATTATTGCAAGACAGGTTTTGATGTACTCTGATGTAAAAGGCTTTAGACCTTAATTATTAATGTTTATGAAAGTTTGATTTTACTTCCGCTATGTTATATGTTCTGTCTTGTGATATTTCTGTGCATGTTTACCAATAATGCCCCTCTAAAGCTAGTGCATTCCTTTGCGAGTGACCCTAGCGGAGGCGGGGTGTTACAACTATTTTTGTTAAATTATTTCGTCCAACACATGACTAATCTCAACGGATGAGTACAGTCAACACATGAACCTTTACTTTATAATATATTTTTTCTCTAAATTGGAATGAGGCCCAATCAATCACCATATAAAATTAATTATATGGATTTTCATACAACACATGTATATAATAGCATTGAAAAATAATCAACCATCACCCAAAGTGCACTACACTGTATAAGCATCGAATCTAAATATTCAACGCTTATAGCAGTCTGTCAATCAATCGATCGACATACAACTAAACAATCGGGATTAGTGTACGTCAAATATCATCCCAATACCCGTGTAGGGTTTCAAGCAATCAAACACAGATTTTTATTTGTGCAGTTGGGCGATGTGTAAAATTTATCGTCCCAATCAATGTCCTTCAAATAGGTGTACATAAACAAACCGTCCGGTTTGTAAATGAATATTTATTTATTCTCATTCACGTTAAAAATTATATTTTTAACGATAAAATATTTTATTCAGTTCATTTATTCAATAAAATGATATTTTTATTTTTCTAATTTATTTTAGAAAATTTCGGCGGCATAACGGCACGATACTAGAAACGGGACGAGGCCTAGCCTTATCCCCGGTCTAGTGAAGGCCCACGCCATTCACACATCAATCAATCCATTCCATTTCACCAAACAACTCAAATTTCAATCAAATAATCTAACTAATTTTTGCAATCAAACAAACAAGTCCATGGTCTGTGGACGATTGTGTCGGGTGCTACTAAGCACCGTCTGCATCCTAGTATATATATATAACTAGAAAAGGAAATTGAAAGGTGAGAAATTCTCACCAAATAGCTATCCAATACCACGACTCTTCATTTATAGAAATCTTCACCGTTCTCGCCTCTTGCCACTTTCTTTGCCCGTATTCTCTACATATATAAAAATCACATACTTCGTTATTCAATATATAAAATCGAATTTTTACTGTGCTATTCAATATATAAAAATCGAATTTTTACTGTGCTATTCAATATATAAAAATCGAATTTTTACTATGCTATTCAATATATAAAAATCGAATTTTTACTGTGCTATTCAATATATAAAAATCGAATTTTTACTGTGCTATTCAATATATAAAAATCGAATTTTTACTATGCTATTCAATATATAAAAATCGAATTTTTACTGTGCTATTCAATATATAAAAATCAAATTTTTACTATGCTATTCAATATATAAAAAATCGAATTTTTACTATGCTATTCAATATATATAAAAAATCGAATTTTTACTATGCTATTCAATATATATAAAAAATCGAATTTTTACTATGCTATTCAATATATAAAAATCGAATTTTTACTGTGCTATTCAATATATAAAAATCGAATTTTTACTGTGCTATTCAATATATAAAAATCGAATTTTTCATAATATAAAAACATCGCCTTTTCTTTGATTAAATCACATAAAAAAACGACCCTTTTCTTTTTCAGAAATCAAATTTTTAACTAAAGAAACTGGTTTTTATATAAAAGAAAAAAAAATCTGTTTTATACTCTATGAAAAATCAGTTTTTAACTTAAGAGAAAAAAAAACATTTTTTTTAACTCTAATAAACTAAACTAAATGTTTAAAACAAACTAAAATAATATTTAAATAAAACTTACAGTATGAATCGTGAGAAGGAGGGGGCTGGTAGCAGGGGGTGGCGCGCGGTGAGCAGGAGATCGGAGGAGGGTGGGGGAACTCGCGATGGAGGCGGTGGGTGGCTGCGATGGAAGCGCGGTTTTAGGGTTTTCGAATTGGGATGGGGGGGTTTGTGGAGTTCGATTTGGAAGCGGGGTGCGGAAGGAGGAGGCGGTGGCTCAGGGGGTGGCGAGGGAAGCTGATCGCCGACGGTGACGGGATGGAGGCGGGGCGCGACGGTGATGGCGTGGCAGGAGGGAACGACAGCTGAAGGGGTTCGGGTTTTTTTTTCGTTTTTGATTTCGTTTCGAACTGAAAAGGGAAAGGAAGATAACATAGGTATTTTATAATATTTTAATTATTTTTAATTTAAAAAGTTGACTTTTACTTATGACTTCTAAACGAGGCCCACCGCCTGTCGTCCATAGCTAATTACCCCCATTCCGAACACAATGGGATATGTATCGTCAGCTGATTCGATCATTTCGATCAGTTTCCGTTGAAATCAAAATATAAATCAGTATATATTCTATTTGAACGTACATTTCAAATTATCGGAGTCACATACTAACTCTAAAAATTCCCAAAAAATATTTTCTAGCTTCGTATTGACGATACGGTCCTAACAAAACTAATTTCGTCAAATTCTGAGACCGTTAGAAAAATGGCCATTTTCCAGTCGATTAAAATCAACTGAAACTGGTCAAACGCGTTATCCTTTGCCACGCTCACATATTGATTCGAAAAATTATGAAATTTGAAATCTAGCAATAATTTGACATCCCGGATCCAACAAAAGTGGTTTCGTCGAAATCCGAGGTTGTTTGCAAAATTCCCATTTTTAAGGGCCTGAATTCCATAGCGACTATTCAGAATTTTCAACTGGATATATCTTTTGATTCCCGCTATGAAATTTTGATTTTTCGGATTCGTTGGAAAGATATTCCCAATTAGATCCGATTGTTTTTGGTTTCTCTAAAATCCGGATTGTTTTGCACCCGGTACATTCAATTTAAGTTTGAAATCGAATTATCGAACTACCGCGCCATTTTCAATTCTATTTATAATTATATATAATTATTTATATTCTAACGACGACGTATATAATATATACGTTCTAATTCTATTCAAAATAAATTTCTCGTCGATATTATTTAAAATAATCTATTTTAAATAATCAAAATTCAATAAAAATTGCCAAAATAAAAATTTTAAACTGGCCCAGATTTTCGGGTTGTTACAGCTTCTAATGCAAATGATTTGTGAATAGTTCATGTGTTGAACTAACAAGAATATCAGTGAATGCATGTTAGCAGTAATGGACATCAACAAACATGATTAATTATTTTTAATTGCTAACTACTGATCAAATAAAATTCACTTCACTATTTTTGCCAATTCTAGTTTGGCGCAAATTTAAATATTCACTTACATAACGATTAAAAATAATATTTTTACATCGTTAGTCACTTACTAATATCATAATAAATTTTTATTATCATTCCTGGTTCATCGTATTACTTCGCTGTTAATTTTATTTCTAACAACTAGCAATTAACACTTAAATCATTAATTTTTCTTAATCAATTCAAGTTACAATTCCATGATATAATACAGTTTCATTTACATAACACACATTTAAATTTCATCGCAAACATTAGTTAAAAATAACATTTTTAACTAACTAAAAATTATTACATCGCTTAATAAATTTTATTTACTTTCATACACTAATTGTTTAACTTAACAACTAATTTTCATGCAACCCATTTTCTAGTCTACCCTTTTTTTAAATGTGAGTTTAGATTTCTCACAATTTACACTGTTTGTGTTTAAATGCTACAAACACACATATATCAAGTAAAAATGATATTTTTAACTTACTACACATTATCTAACATCAAATTAAACTTATATAATTAACCACAAATCACTATATAATCGTATAAACTCACTAACTACGATTAATATTAAACTAGCCCTTTGAGTTTCGGTTTCTCACCGATGGTTTCCCCTCCGCCAAAAATTGAAACAAGCTCCAAATCACTCAAAATCAGTTTCATTGCGAAGCACTTGTCGATACGGTTCCAACGGATCCTATTACGCTGAATTCCGAGTTCATATGAGAAAGTTATGCATTTTACAAGTTTGATATACATATATATGTCATTAACATTAAAATAATTAATTAGTTAACCTTAATTTCTTGTTAATGACTCCTTTAATCACTTTCTTCCTCCTCTATCTCACGTACATAGCATCTCCAAACGCGTGCCATAACCGCAACTTCTCTCCCCTCTTCCTCCTTCATTTCTCAATGAAAATTCAAACTTTTTCACCGTTATTCTTCTCTTCATCTCCTCTTCAATCTCATATACACCAACACAACTTAAGCTCACCAAAAAAAAATGAATCCACTGTCATTTGCACACTGCCCCCTTCTCCCTCTCGACAAAAATTGTCGCCAAATCCACACAAATTTTGTGTACAAGCTTCATTTCTTGCCACAAAACCATAAACAATAACTAAAACGTGTATCGTTACTTCATACTCCAAGAATCTCCAACCCTACGCCAAAAAAACTCATGCATGCTCACGGTCGACGAAAACACAGCGTCCAAAACCATGTCAAACCCCTCTAATACCAATACCAAATCATGGAGCAACTCATGAGGATCACATATATATTTATTTCGTGATTTATGGCTTTGTATTTGAATTGTTTTGATTTTTCTAAGTAATGGATTTTCAGGTTTTTGAAGAAAAAGGGGTTACGGCTGAATTAGGATTTAACTATACGGGCTCAACGTAACTGGTTTCATCGAATTCCAAGTCCGTATGCACAAATAGTGAATTTTTAAAGTCAAAATATTGTTTGTTTTTCACTTTAAAAATCACGTTCGGCCACATACTAACTCAAAAAATCACGAAACTTAGAATCTTACCATTATTCGACGCTACGAATCCAAAAAAAAAGTAGAATCAAATGTCGAGTTCGTCTCAATAATGTTCCTTTGTAAATTGAGCGTCGGTTTCTTAGCAAATGTGTCTGCCTCGCACGGCCACATGCTAACTCCGTTTAACGTGAAATTTGAAACTCAACAATGATTTATTATTCCGAATCCAACAAAATTGGTCTGGTCAAATTCTGAGCTCGCTGTCAAAATTTCACTTTTTAAGGGCTATGCGATGATTTAAAATCGAATATTTAAATTCTGAAGTATTTTTTATTTTATTTTTGCAAGGCAAGCGGGGTTGAGTGGACCCCTAATCAGCACTTTTCTATGGATTAGAAAAACGCGAATTTTGAAATAAATACTGCAAGCGCACAGATCGTGTAATATGCAGGTCGAACACATAGAGGAATATTGAATTTTATTATTTATATATTTCTTAGGCGAGTTAGACAAAACTTGGAGGTTGGGTTGAGAAACAATAAAAAATTGAAACTACAATTTGATTCAGAACAAAACTAATTGAACTGACGATCAAATCACAATTATCAATTGAAAAGCAAATAAAACTATGAATCAAATTTGAATCTAATCAAATATGATTTGATCTAGTAAATCAAATAAAAAGCAGAAATTAAAATTGCAGGAATAAAATAAAAAACTGAAATAAAATTAGGATTACCGCTGAATCTAATTAGACGGTCAATCACTAATGAAAATAAGTGCAAAATACAACTAGTACTCTACCAAACCTAATTGTGTAGATGACACTAGTTGCTAAGAAAATAAAAATGCAGAAAAGTAAAAAGAAGAAAACTATATTAATGGCAAAAGAATTACAGCAAAAAGTATATTTTTACAATGGGGTATACATGTGTATTTATAGCTGAGTTGCCAAACCCTAATCAAATATATGTGTCTTCTCATCAAAGATTATGCTGTGATCCTCATCTTATCATTGTTTGACATGTGTCCAGATGATTGGTTTCCTAAGATCTTTTCTACCTATCTCTTTCCAAAGCAAATATTCTAGCCCAATGTGAACACAATTAGCCTCCAATGACAGCTTCATATGCAATCTTCATGTATATGGCATAAATTCTTCACTTTTAAGGATGTATAAGGCTTGAACAACTCATCTGTAAAACAACAGAATAATACCCAAGTAATATTTATTTATATACAAAAGATAAGATAAAAGAGCATAAAATAAACACATTTCTATGCTAATCATATACCCCTGCACTTACCTTTTACTCGTCCTCGAGTAAAAAATATTTAAAACTAACTCAATAAGTCATACTTTCATAAGAAACACGATTGTATTGAGCGTATGCAACAAGACATTAAACCTCTAGATGTCCCTAGTAGGACGAGTGGTGTCTCATGAAGGTTTTTAGCGGATACTACCCACAAAATCCAAACGCAATGTGCAATGATTCTAATGCAACTACATGAATGCAATGGACCTATGCAAATGAAAACAAAAAAATATGAAAACATGACATATTTCAGAAAAGTGGTACAACAAATTAAGTTAACAATTTCTAGTCAGTTGATTGTATTTTAGATACCTCAACCTATCACAAATTTTCAACATAATTCAAGGTTTCAATATTAAACTCTAGTTTGGCCAGTTGGTTCGGTCGATAACATAGTGCAACCATGAAATAAATTCTTAGTTTGCTTATCACAGTTTGTAAAGTGGTATTCTAATTTCCTTGTGTATGACTAGTCAAATCAATAAGGTCAAGAAGTGTTTGGACATAATTGCTTATTCTCAATCTCTATAAAAATGAAGCTTTATAATTAATTACATACACCTAACTTAAAGACCAAGGTATACCACCCATGTACTGCTTCATGGACAGACAGAGAGTTGGGAAAGAGCTTGGCGGATTGTGCAGACTGACGTTGACTTTATCAACAACATGTCGGCAACCCTTAGGTGTCCAACTCATAAAATGAGACCAAGATGTACCGACGCTGACTTTGTCAACAACATGTCGAATATAGCTTGGCTGGTTTGCACACCAACGCTAGGTTTACAAGAAATGTTGGATACCCTTGGATTACTATTATTATTATTATTGAATATACAAAGAAGAAAGAGTTACATGAATTCAGCTTAATACAACTTAGTTTTAAAGATTTGAAAATCTAATATAAGTATTTTAAGTCCTCCACTCATTAAACAAAGACTACAATTCAGAATAGACTTCATGGCCATCACCTAAGAATCTCCCTATGTACCAGTTACACTATTATACCTCAAAATTCAACTTTTCATTATATTTATTATTCGATCTTAGTTGAGAGAAAAAAATACTATCAACTGATTAATAATCATTAAATTGTTTTGTTGTATCAATCTAAAATGAGTCGTATTTTCCAAAAAGAATATATAGCATGTTACTATGATCTAAAATGTATGATTGTCCTATTTAAATGGCTGAAAATGAAAAGAAAGAAAATTAAAGAAAAATGAAAGTGAATGAAATGCAAACTCCCCCACACTAGTTCTAAACAGTGTCCACACTGTAAACACGTTTCGTAAATGTGAAAGATAGAACCCAAAGATGGATTAAGTGTAAAATGATTTGTAAAACGAAATGCAATTTAACTATATGTAAGAATGGATCATATGTACAATGATATATGTGTTTGCGATGCATGCGATGCAAAGAATGCCACCAACTTTTTCCTCTACACTTGATTCTAGCCCGATGAATCTCATTCCCACTATGTCTAGGCATGTTTTCTAATAGGCAAAGGTTTTTGAAAACCATCTCATCTTTATACCTAGATTTATAGTCCAGTAAATGAATGTCCAGTGTCATCCTAACATGAAAATTTTCAACCAAGCTAACATTCCAAAAATAATTCATGTGTTCAACAAACTTATCAGTGTAATTGTTCAAGATTTTGTGATCATATATAAATTCAGTTGCAATCGTGAAATTTGAACGCTGAGTATTATTTAACACTATTCGATCACATTTCTCAATTTCATTACTAGACAACATATTTTCGATCCTGACAACTTCAAATTCGTTGGAAGTTTTTTCAAAGTTTAAATTTTCGAACTTGTCACTTGAATTCACTTCATCCTTATTTGGTAACTCATCCCATATAATCCAAAAAATTCATGTTCATTTAAATCCTTCTTTAATTTTGAGTTTTTGAAAAATTCAACACTTTTATTTTGTTCAATTTTAAAATTTCAAGTTTCTCACAGCCTGAAAGAGAAAGATCAAAATCTAAGCTTAAATATTTTTCCTGAAAAGAGTTGAAGTCCAAATCATTTGTTGAATTTTTAACAACTTCATTTAGATCGTTATTCTCAATTTCCGAAGTTGTTATTTGAAAATTTTCACTGTTAGTTAAGAATGGATTATTTTCTGATTCATCGCATGTTTGAATTTGATTTTGTTGCTTGAGTTGTTCTGTAAAAGATGTCATTAAACAAAGAAGTTCATCAAGCTATCTATCTTTTTCATCAAGTTGTCTATCTTGCTTTTCTACCCTCTCTCTAAGAATGTTAAGATGATATTCTTTAGAATCGTTGATTTGAGAGAACTCATTTTGGATTTCTTGATTCTCAAAATTATAGTCCACATCAATTTCATGATCAATATTATTTCCAGTGTGGTGGTTGTTTGAATTTTCAAGAAAAGGACAATGATATTGGGAATCTTTTTTATTTTGAAAATTAGGTTCATTACCAAAACTGTTGAAATTCGAGGGAAAATTGCAATTTTGGTTATCCTCAAGATGTTGATATGGGCTATAATTTTAAAATTTTATTTTACATATGGATCAAAGCCATATTGAGATTCAAAGCTATTGTGATGTGGATGTGACCCATAATCGAAATTATTGAAATTTGAATTGAAATCGCCATTTCGATCATTTCTATGATTTTGAAAATGTTGGTCAGTTGGAAAATTTTGAAAATTGTTGCCATTGGGCTCATGAAATTTCGGAAAATTTTGCCTCATGAGATATAATTCATACTCATACTCTTCCCGGGAATGTTTTCTTAGGTTATTATCCCACAATTCTATCAAGGATTTTTTTGAATCAGACATTTGATTGAAGTCAAGGCAAGAGAGAAATTATTCTCACTTCAAATAATATAAAATACCAAGTTGTGCTCTATTAATTAACTGACTCAATTAGAAGGGGGAAGAGGGTCTTATGGCCGTTCACGTATAGTATAAATACTAAGGGATATGGCCAATGTTTTATGGGTAGTATGCAACCTTTTTGCTAATAGTTAAATAAATTGAACTACTATATATCCGCTATCCAATTATAGGAGACGGTCAACTTCTCAAAGCACCGCTTTTCAATTATATTATTTTGTAACGTTTATTTTTATTGTTGAAAACAATAAGAATGAAGATTTCAGTAATGGAAATATTAGTCAACCACAAAAATCAGACAATAATAACTACAGAAATTTAAAATATTATACAAGCAAGTCGTTGCCCCTGTAGAAGATTTTTACAAGCAATTTATAAATTTTTCAAGAAGCTGCAGAACCTGTAGAGTTTAGAAAATTTTACACAGCGGGGTATGGCAGTTTGTCGAGAGCAGTTGAGTAGCTTGAACTCTTTCTTCCCTATGGCCTTTGATTTATTTTTTGAGATTTCACTTTTGCCTTTTTTTTTAAATTGAAGAAGAAAAACCAAACAACGAAAAGAAAAAAAAGAAAAAAAAGAAAAACAAAAAAAAAGAAAAAGAAAAAGAAAAAAAACTAAACTCTAAGCTAGAAATAGAAAAAGGAAAAAAAATTAATAAAAGAACTAAGCTTAAAAAGAAAAAGAAAAAACAAGAAAAGGACTAGCTCAATAATAAATTAACACGACCGGGACCGCACTCAAATGGAGCCATGCGTTCACCAAAACCAGAGGACACACACCCTTGTTTAAAACACGCCAAGCTTCCGAAAGTTTCCTCACAACTTTTCCAAATACAATCACTCATGCCTCCTTTTATAAGGAAATAAATCACCCACCCAAAGAAAAAAATCAGAGCAAGATCACGAACGAATACCCGAAATTATTCAAGATTCAAGGCAAAAATCACGATCAACTTTGGTTGAGGGCTAGGGTTTGGATCGGTTGTTCGAACTGGGTATTTGATGGAGGGATTGGGGGATTCGATTCGGATGTGAGGCTAGGGGTACTTGCGAGTTGTGGCAGATCGGTTTTGGCTTGTTGGATCTGATTCGTATATCGATGTAAGGGTCAGTGCGAACTGGTGTTGTAGGAGTAGAAATCGGTGAATTGTGTTTGGTTCGGAATTGAGTTTCTAAGTTGCGATGTGGGACTATGGATTTTTGAATTCTAATTTGTAATTGCGAATCGGGTATGCAATGGGATTTGGTAATTTCTATGCAGGTGTTCGAATGAAGGCCTCGATTGGTACGAACCATTTTTGAGTATCGGTGATAGTTTGTGGTGATGAACAATGTTGATTTTGGTATTGCGAATTAGGGTATGGGGTTTAGGAATCGAACTGAGGTATTTTTGGTTAGGCCTTCGAATTTGAGATGGATAGGCTGTGCAGTAAACTGGACCGTGATTTGATGTGTTTGGTATATAGGCTTCAGCAATGGTAGTAGCGACGCAGTGATTTGGGACGTTGTGTGATGAAGCTAATGGAGATAATGAGATGATTTTGGTGTTTGAAGGAGACGGTCGGAGAGGTTCAGATCTGAGGATGGTTGTTGGAGTGCATGAACAGAGTAGCAGTTGATGGCGTATGGTTTATGAAGTGTGGACTTGTTTTGTAGAAGTGTGGTTTATTGTGAATCGTGGAGGCTGAAGGGTTCGTAGTGGAGGTGAATGGAGTTGTAATGGTGGTGTATGTTGTTGAAGGCTCAGTACTTTGGTATAGGGAACGTCGATATTTGGGGCAGAAACAGATCTTGAAAAAAAATGGCAAGGCAAATAAAAAGGAGAAGAAAAAAATTGGAAAAGGATTTTTTTAGAAGAAAACTGTAAAGAGAATGTAGGAAGGAAAGATTTTGTGAAAAAAAAAAGAATAATTGAAGAGAAATCGGAAAAGAAATGACAAGTATTTCTTTCTCTTGATTTTGAAGATTATGGTATCATTGAATAATACCAAATCTATTCAATCAAGATATATACATATATATACCAGAAAAATAAACTAACACGAATCAGAAATTAAATAAATAATAAAATTTAATCATTACCTCCTCGGCAACGGCGCCAAAAACTTGATCGGCACTTTTCTATGGATTAGAAAAGCACGAATTTTGAAATAAATATTGCAAGCGCACAGATCGTGTAATATGCAGGTCGAACACAGGGGGAATGTTAAATTTTATTATTTATATAATTCTTAGGCGAGTTAGACAAAACTTGGAGGTTGGGTTGAAAAATAATAAAAAATTGAAACAACAATTTGATTCAGAACAAAACTAATTGAACTGACAATCAAATCACAATTATCAATTGAAAAGAAAATAAAACTATGAATCAGATCTGAATCTAATCAAATCCAATTTGACCCAGTAAAGCAAATAAAAAGCAGAAATTAAAATTGCAGGAATAAAATAACAAACATAAAATAAAATTAGGATTACCGCTGAATCTAATTAGACAGTCAATCACTAATGAAAATAAGTGCAAAATACAACTAGTACTCTACCAAACCTAATTGTTTAGATGACACTAGTTGCAAAGAAGATAAAAATGAAGAAAAGTAAAAAGAAGATAACTATATTAATGGCAGAAGAATTACAGCAAAAAGTATATTTTTACAATGGGTATACTTGTGTATTTATAACTGAGTTGCAAAACCCTAATCAAATATATGGGCCTTCTCATCAAAGATTATGCTATGACCCTCCTCTTATCCTTGTTTGACATGTGTCCAGCTAATTGATTTCCCAAGATCTTTTCTACCTGTCTCTTTCCAAAGCAAAAATTCTAGCCCAATGTGAACACAATTAGCCTCCAATGACAGCTTCCTATGCAATCTTCATGTATATGGCATAAATTCTTCACTTTTAAGACTGTATAAGGCTTGAATAACTCATCTGTAAAAACAACAGAATAATACCCAAAGTAATATTTATTTATATACAAAAGATAAGATACAAGAGCATAAAAAATAAACACATTTTTATGCTAATCAACCCCTACCACTTTTATTAAAACAAACGAAACAAATAGTACAAAAAGCACCTCGCTCATACGCCAGGTACTAACACAAGAACAGAACAAACAAACACGCTAAAAAGACAAAAATTACGACAGAAAATCTAACCAAGAACCCTGAAAAACACTGTCGAAATGAAATAAAGATGTGATCAAATTCCTGCGCATTTTAATCTTTAAAATAGTCCATAGTTCGTCAGTACTCTTCCGCACAGACTTAAAAGCACGCAAGTTCCTCTATTCCCATATCATTCGTACAAGATTTTTGATGCACAGAATGAAGAGAACATGCACTTGTTTTCTCCATCTAGTAGTCAATCTAATGAAATGCCATTGATCTTCCGATAACATAGGTTGGTCAGTGATTCCGAATAGTAACAAAATTGTATTCCATGGCAAACCAGAGAAATTGCATTCGAAGAATATATGAGTAGAAGTCTCCTCATTATTTTCACACAGCAGGCAAACATTATTAACGGCCATCCCCATTTCTCTAAGCCTGCTTTTAGTAAGTAATGTGTTATGAACAGTTTTCCAAAGAATGAAACTTTCACGCGACACCACATTATTGCTCCAAATTATATTATTACATTGACATGAAGGCATGAAATTAAATCCGATCTACAGTAAGTAAACACGCTTTATGCTGTGAGCACCAACATTCCAACCGATGTTGAATGCAGTCGAGTACGAAACGCAGTGGAGATATTTATTGCAAACAGATCTTGTATTAGCATTAGAAAAGAAAGGCAAGGATACCTTACCATTCACAAGAAATCCGGACACAATTGCATTATGATTAATTCTAGTTTGTGCAAGAGAATTGTATCCTACCTCCATCGATAGAATAACACCTTTCTCTATCCAAGGATCATCCCAGAATGAGACATGACATCTGCTAGAAATATTGTACTGAATAAAAGGCAAAAACCGCGCATGTGAAGCCAACATACATCTCCACGCCCAGCTGTAAGACTGTGGAGTATCCATGATCCATAATTTACCATTTCTAGCATTGTATTTCTAGTTCCACTTTACCTATAAACTATCTTTGCAATCAATGAAATTATTAAGTGAACACTCATCGCCACGTGATTCCATTGCTGTAGAGAATACAAGCCTAGACCCCCTTTGCTCTTAAGAGGGAGCATTTTATGGAACGAACACGGAATAAGTTTCCTACCATGGACACTTCCAGTCCAAAGGAATCGTAGCATTGCCGAAGTGATCATCTTCATAAGCTTTTTGGGAAGAACAAATGCCCTAGCCCAGTAGATAGACAATGAAAAACCAATACTTTGAACTAGAGTAATTCGGCCACCTTGTGACAAGAATTTATTTACCTAGTTGCTTAACGATTCTTTTATTTTGCTGTAGAGCTGCAAACAATTCGCTTTTGTGATTCTAGACGTGCACAATGGAAATCCAAGATAAATAGATCCCTTCAGAAGTGGTTGCATATCAAGTAAAGAGTACAACCTGTTAGCATGGTCGAAATCAATTCCTGCGAACATGACCTGAGATTTTTGAACATTAAGTTTTAGGCTCGTCATGTTGTAGAAGCTCAAAAGAGTGTCAAGGATTGCATTCAGTGAGTTGTCCTCGGGTTTACTGAAAACCATAATGTCATCAGCAAATAAGAGAGTTGAGATAGCATTGTGCTTGCATTTCGGGTGATAGCGGATTATTCCATGGTCAAATTTGTCTTTAAACATCAAAGTAAGAACTTCCATAACAATTATAAATATGTATGAGGATATTGGATCGCCTTGTCATATACCTTGGTTGCTTTTGAAGTACCCCGAATTTTTACCATTGTACACAAGAGAGAAGGAAGGCATCGAAATGCAAGAGTATACCCAAGCAACAAAAACCTTTGGAAAATTCGTTCTAGAAAGTATGCGCACAATGGTCGTCCAGTGCAGACTATCGTATGCCTTACTCAAGTTCAATTTCAACAAAGTCGCTGGGGTGGCATTTGCACAAGAATACCCTTTTATCAGCTCATGGGTTAATAATACATTTACAAGAATGTTTCTTTGTGGTAGGAAAGCAGACTGATTGCTAGATATGAGAGAAGGTAGGACAGTCAGGAGTCTATTGGATAAAAATTTTGAAATGCATTTATAAGTGACATTGCAGCAAGATATAGGACGGAAGGATGTTACGGACGTGGGATGTTTGCTTTTGGGTATTAGCACATGGTTCGTTGCATTTACTTCGGAAAGTAATTTAAATTTATCAAAAAAATTGTGGATGGATTTGACAAAATCATAAGAAATGATATACCACGAAGTAACAAAGAAATTGACATTAAATCCATTCGGTCCACTACTAGATTTTTTATTCATGGAAAATAGAGCATCCTTAATCTCACTGTCAGTGACTCTAGCAATAAGAAGATCCATCTGTGTAGTTGTTAAGAATAGTAGATTGACATTATCGACGAGATTTAAGTCAGGGGAAAAATTAGTGCTATTGCCGAGAAGGTCAGAGAAGTATTTCAGTAACAACCGTTTTCGGTGTATCAAAGAAATTCTGACGTATTAACTTACAAAATTATATTAAAATTAAATTTTAAATTTTTTCCAAAATCTAAGGGATGTTTCTCTCCCCCACTTAAAACTTTTCGCCCCCCGAAAAGGAATGAAGACATAAGAAAGTTTATTATTTAAAATATAATCTTTCAAAATCGATTTGGAAAATCTATTTCTTATTACGAATATGCTCTTTCGTATACGTAATACTCTTAACTCATTCTAGGGCATTACTAACCCCATCTCTAATGAGATACTCATTCTAGGATACTACCGATCCTATCTCTAATGAGTTATTTTAATAGGATATTAATAATCCTATCTCTAATGAATTCTTTCATTCTGTTCTAACGAGTTGTACCCTAAAGATTTGAATTTACCAAAACTCTGATAACAATTTGTAACAACTCGAATTTCCCCGCCCTTCGAACCGACCAGAAGGTCCAATCCAAAAGCCGTAAATCCTCGGATTATTAACTTTGGGGGCATAACAACATTAAAACAAACACAAAAGAACTTTTATTAACATCATATAAATGTTACATCAGAGTATAGAATAACATAGTACATCTAAAATAATGCAGCGGAAGATAAATTACATAAATACAATACAATGCACAGCGGAAGACTATCAATGCACTGGACATAGCTTTAAGCTTCAATCCAGAATCCTACTAAATGAAATAATCTGCAAAACAAACTACTCAACTGCCCGTGTGGAAAAATAGGGACACCCGAGTTTGCAAGGGGAAAAAAACTACGAGTCAGTCGTGGGATTGGTATGAGAAACTCTACAGTTATATTTAACTTATTTTAAAACAAGGCATATCATGGGACCACGCCGTGTAACACAGAACGGGTTTACTCCACTAGATTGCCAATGAACATACAACTACCATGAATAATAGACTTATGGATCTACAATGCATCAAACAACATGCAATTCCTCAATCTACCTATTAAGGCTTAATCCCCAAATTTTGGATTTTCCAAATCCAATTATCTTTACAGAAATTATTCCTTTGGACTTTATTCCCGATTTCTTATTTCAAATCATTTGAAATACAAATCTAGCTTTCATAGCTAAGTAGATTTCACTTCGGGATCTCAAACTAAAATCTTTGGAAATATGAATTCCAAAACATCACAATGCATACAAATAGTATGCAATCAAATATCGGGAGGTTTCTCCTGTCAACAAGGTAAAGGGTTTGTTCTTTAGTCACTTGATATATATATACATACATATATATATGTGCACCTCCCACGCATGGAGCAGGCTACACCTGACCACTGACCAAGTCTTAAGGTCCTGGGTCCGCTCTCCCCATACTTTTAGTTGTCAAGGTTACCCGAATCTTTAGCCACATACTAAATCATTTTTATATCCTAAAGTAGGGAAAATCATTTCACAACATAATAATCACAAGTACTTTCGAACATAATAATCATTTTTATAACCTTTGAGCTCATACGTCTCAAAGAAGGGTATTAAGCAAGAGAATAAATTCTCCACCACCAAATAAATATATCATCAATGACAAATAATCGGTTATGTGATGAACTACAATGTCAAACAAATAATACTTTTCTAAATAATTTCAGGTTTAATCCTCGAAATCCTTTCTGTTTTATAAAACATTTTTATAAAACATTCCCTGTCCAAAAGCGGAATAACATTTCTTTTCACTTAAGAAAAAAATCTCATTTCAAAATAATTCATTAAATTTGAAATGAACTCAACAACATCGCTAAACACCTCATAGTCAAATCATGAAGTGTTTCACAAGGTGTTAGCATACCAATATTTCTACCCAACCCAATGCTGAATGTAAAAGCATATTCGCTTATAAACTGGTCAAGCACAATCCAAACAATCAATTAATAACAATGAATATCCACAACCAAGTATATTTGGTTCTAACTCTTACGCATCATTTCTTATGATTTAACATAACTTTTCCCTATTTTTATTAATATAAAAAAAGTCCATATTAATAATCTTCAATTACAGGCCGTTATTGGTTTTGGCGCTGTTTTTATTCAAATTTGAATTTTAACATTTCTCAAAATTTGAAGCGATCCGAAATCCCCCAATCTCTGAAGAGTCGGAAAAGGCCGGATTGAGTTGAGAACACGACAAATCAGAACACAAACAATGGAATATTTCATTGCTTTTACAACAATTACATCAGAGTACAAGAATATAACAGAGTATGAATAAATAATATACATCTGGAAAATATCAGAGATTAAAATACATTACATAGAAGTGGAAAAATATTACATAACACAACTGAAAGAGATACATGGACACAAAGCTTTCCGAATATAGCTCCAGCTGTAAACCAGGATCCTGTAAAAAGAAATCTGCAAAACCAAAACTACTAGCTGCCCGTGTCGAAAATAGGGGCACCCAGAGTTTAAGGTTAAAACAATAAACTCCAGATCAGTCATGGGACTTGTGTGAGAACTAAAACAGTTATTTAAAACCTTACTTTAGCAATAAAGTAAATCAAGGGACCAAGCCGTATAATACGGAACGGGTTTTCTCCGAAGAATACCAGTGCATAAACAGTTATAAACAGTGCAATGCTTTTTGAAAAATGAAGCTATTATAAGACTTAGGTCCCATCACACAATGCAAGGCAAGTCGGAGGATAGAGTTTTCCCTTATAATAGCCAAACATGCTTGGTACGTTTAAAACAAATGATTTTGATACTATTATAAGTATATAGTGTCAAAAACAACTTATCATAGACGGCATGGTACCATATATCATGTCGCCATACTAGGCTCTACAATTAAAACCGAAATGTCACGTATTGGAAATTGGTTTTCCATTATGATTCAAGGCAAGGGATGTACTCCTCGCCGGCTTCGAGACACTTTAGCAAATGCCTCAGGGCTTGGACGCTGGCGAGCCCCTGGATCCTGCAGGGCCGGTCCACACTTAGAGAATTGGTTATTACTGAAGACACGTTTCCCAGTCCTATAGGACCTATCAATCGGCTCCGTAGTAACTGATATATCTGAGGCGCCTCACTATCCATCATCCATATAGGTAAAAATAAATAAATGTCTAGGCTCCATACCATGACACCACCCATAGCTAGAAGGAAACGTCATGTCCTCCCTGCATCTCTTATCCCTTTTTTGACTCATACCGAGGTGTGAGGCTCGCGAATTAACGCTATACACAAAGCTATGCTATTTAAAGCCGTGCTTTGATCGTCAACCACAAGACTTTGCTTTTCAACAGAAGCTTTGATCACTGAATCTCTGCATGTCACACTAACAATTCATGCCATGCGACTGATATCCATCAATATATAATCTCTACGCTCGTACGTCTCAGAGAAGGGAGTTAAGCAAGAGAATAAACTCTCCGCTGCCAAACAGATATATATTTAATAGAGATCAATCAACATAGAATGAAATCCAATGTCAGACACACATCCATTTACAAGTTCGTTCTGGATCTAACGAAATTGAAGGCACCTTATTCCTCGTCCCATATGTCCAATACAGGAGAGAGACCCTCGCATATCCGGTCGATCTCCAAGTACGTTTGGAAGATCACCACTTATTACCTTGTCTCGGGTGTACAACCCCATCAAGACATCAGTAATCATCCAAACAATGTGAAGATCTCCGATCTTCAATCACCATCTTCATCGTCGACTTATCGTCGAATCAATTCTTCAGAATGGGTATAAACCCAGTCTTTCCGAATAACTCACGTATCTCATAAACAAGTGCTACAAAAACACCACATACGCCTCATTCCAATCCAGAATATTTATTTCACAATTTAAACCAAATTAAGGTTTTCCAAACTAGTCGGGATTAGCGAACCTTATCGAAGTAATCATTTGTTTTATTTCCCAATCCCAACCGATTCATCCCATGGTGCAAAACTGGTAATACTCCATATCTAACACCATGGTGTTATCGGTAAAATTAATTACCATTTCATGTTCAAATCTAATTAAAGATTTAACTACCGCCTGGAGCAAAACTGGTGATACTCCATTCTCGATCGTTTCCCAAATTTGATAATTTAAATTATCCCTTTCACATTTCAATCCGATTAAAGATTCATTAAAACTCCACTTAGTTCTAATCTTCCAACAATCATTATTTAATGATTATTTAACTTTGGAAACACAAACATGCCACATCGACAATCTATACCGTACCATTGATTTCTACCAATATATAACCTCTAAGTTCATACGTCTCAGAGAAGGGCGTTAAGCAAGAGAATAAATTCTCCACCGCCGAATAGATATATATTTAGTAGAGATCAACAATACAGTTCGAAATACAATGTTAGACATGTAATCCTGACTTTAATTGGGTTAAAGAACCAATGTCATTTAAAACACAGTTCACGATAAACCCAAAACCATATTCCATTTAATTATGGAATTTTCACGGAAAACAGATCAATATATAATCGATATCAATTTCCGTATCCGACTAATAATATAAATGGAATAACGACAAAGCATTTTAAATTCCATGTATCGTAACAGTCTTCCTCCACAGAAGTTCACTTCGATTATCACCAAATCGAATTCCATTCCATTCCAATTTATTTTATTAAATTGGAAAACTTTACTTTGGAAAATTCCGTTAATCTTAATTAAAAGATTTATTC
This sequence comes from Allium sativum, assembly GCA_030737875.1. Classification (NCBI taxonomy): domain Eukaryota; kingdom Viridiplantae; phylum Streptophyta; class Magnoliopsida; order Asparagales; family Amaryllidaceae; genus Allium; species Allium sativum. Next base: position 652,464,700 of record CM060919.1, on the reverse strand, counting down.
TTTTCAAATGGGGTTTAAGAACAGTGTTACTGAAGACACCATTCACGACAAACCCAAAATCCAATTTGATATTAAATTAAGGCTCTGAACAGAAATTATATCGTCTTATATTCGATATCAAATTCTGAAACCAACACGTATCATATGAGGAATATATATATATATATATATATATATATTTATATATATATATATATATATCTTCCAAATTCCTCCACAATATCCATATAGTCACGGAATCCAATATCGAAACATCTCGAAGATGATTTCTATTCAACTCCATTCCAATTCATACATTGGAAAATTCTGGTTAGATTAAAACCCATTCACAAATCCAATTTATTTATTTAAAAACATTGGATTATCTTTCTAGTTAATAACCAGTTTTGATAAAAATATATTTTTATCTTTACAAACGTGGAATTTTTCATCCAAATTCTTTCCAAATCATTTATTATGATTTTACACAAATTATTAATAATTTTAATAATTTTACTAAGGCCCGTATAATCGGTTTCTAATAACGGCCACCGAACTGCATCTATAGCGACATTTTCCAAATTTGATTTGGACATAATTCCAAATCCAACCATTCAAATTTAAATCTCTTACATTCATTGGAAAGCTCTTTTCGATATGAACTCAACGGTTCTAGTTTTAGGAGAATCCGACGGTCGGATCTCCCGTAATGTCAATTCAAAGTCAATGGTTGAAATTCGCGAACGGTCGCGACGCGAAACGTTCTACTCAAACCATTAATATATATATATATATATATTATATTTCATTCAAAACGTATTTTATAAATTTGTTTTAAAAACGATTCCCACTTTCATTTCAATTTTAAATCAAAACTGAATATTCCTTTTCATTATAATATATAAATGATAATATTTTCAAAATAACAGATTTTGAAATCATTTCCTTTTTGATATTCATTATAATAATGAATAAAATCGATATAAAAATCGTTCACATCAAAATAGCGCATGTCTAATCAATACGGCTTTACACATTTCAATATTTTCGTGTCCATCCAAAATCGGACATCAAATTCTCATTTTAATCCTTTGCTGAATATTATTTTAAAATATTCGTTATTTTAAATTATCGTTCTTTTCAAAATATTCGTTCTTCCTGAATTGGAATATGACACAGTCATTTACCATATAATGTTATTTATGTGGATTTCAAACATCACATGTATACAACAACGTTGATAAACAATCATCCATCATCCAGAGTGCATTATACAACTGCATAATCATTAAATATAGAAATTAACTCTTATAATAGTCTGTCAACCAACCGATTGACATACAACTAAACAATTGGGATTAGTGTACGTCAAATATCATCCCGATACCCGTGTGGGGTTTCAATCAACAAACATAGATTTTTATTTGTGCAGTTGGGCGATGTGTAAAATTTATCATCCTAACCGATGTTAGTTAAATGTGTGTACATGAACAAATTGTCCGATTTGTAAATGAATATTCATTTTCATTTCAGGAGAATTTTATGCCATTCACTTATACATTAAAAATTATTTTTTAACAATAAAATATTTGATTTAACACATGACTATTTTAATTAGTTCATTCACACAATAAAAACGATATTTTTATTAAATACATTTTATTTCAGAAAATTTCGGCATTATAACGTCGTGATATTAGAACCGGAGTAATGTCTAGCATTACCTCTCTCCTGATACTAGCTTGTGCCATACACAACCAATTCAATCAATCCCAAAACCACAATACAGTCAATTTTCCCAATACAATCCAAACAAACAACCATGGTTTGTACAAATAAATAGTGTCGGGGGCTACTAAGCCCCGTCTACATCCTATTATATATTTAACTGTAAAATAATTTGAGTGAGAAGGTGTTCTCACATTGGGATCCACTCCGCAATTGTTTTCTGATGTTCTAATTTGCTGTTCTGGTTCCAGAATTTGCAAACGAGCTCCAATCTTCACGACGTATTTTTTTCTAGCCTAAACACGCTATTCCGGACAACTTTCGCCTAGTGGCCTTTCTTCCGAAAATGCTCCAATTTGCCAGAATTTGCGAAAGGACGGTATTTAGACAACAGAATTTGGACGTGATTTTCGGGCGACTCCGCAATCCAAAATACGAATTCCATATACTCAAATCGAAGAGAAAATCAAGCTCTTTGGCTTTGACACTATCGAGTTTTGGCCAGAAGAGCTCAGATTGGAAGTTATTGGCGAAACAATCACAGGGGGTTATTTGCAAAACATGAATTTTGTAAAAATTGAATTTTTTTGGAGGAGGGGGCCCACGACCGGGCTTGGGTGGGGGTCAGAGGCGACGCAAGTCTGGGTATGGGGGGGTGCGTCCAGGTGGTGGCGGCGCTGGAGGGGCCCACAGTGGTGAGTTTGGGTTGATTTGGGGGTTAGGGTTTTAGAAATGGAGAGGGAGAGAGAAGGAGGAGGAAGAGGAGGAGGGTGGCCGGCGGCGCGAGGGGTGGCGGTGGTGGCAGCGACGGGCGGAGAGTGGCTGGAGGACGCAGTTTTCCTTTTTTTTGTTCTTTTTTTTTTAAACGTGAATGGGGGAGAGAGAAGGGAGGGTTGACTTATATATTTAATTTAATTTTAAATTCCAAAAAGTTACTTTTTCCTTCAAACTCCAAATCGAACCTAACGACTATCGCCCCTAACTAAATACCCCCATTCCGGGAACAATGGGATATGTCTCGTAAGCCAGTTTGACTGTTTCAACAATTTTCGTGCAAATTAAAATATAAATCAATACATATTAAATTTAAATGTACATTTTAATTTACCTTAGCCAGACTCCAAAAATTCCAGAAAAATAAATCTAGGTATGTTTTGAAGATACAGTCCAAAAATTCCAGAAAAATTTCATTGCATTTGGAGTCCGTTTGAAAAATGGTCATTTTCTGGTCGATCCAATTCAATTAAAATTGACAAAACACTATTTCTTTGGCCACGCTCACATATTAATTCCAAAAATTATGAAAATTGGAATCTAGCAATAATTTGACATTCCGGATCCAACAAAAGTTGTTTCGTCGAAAACGGAGGTCGTTTTCAAAATGGCTATTTTTAAGGGCTATATATATAACATATATAATTATATAAAAAATATATAAATTCCTTAGCGACTATTTTAAATTTTAAACTGGACATAACTTTCACTTTATAAAATGAAATTTCAGTTTTTCATATTCGTTAGAAAGATATTATTTAACAGATTCAAATGTTACTAGTTTTACTGAAATCCGATTTATTTTGAATTCTGTATATTCATTTAAAGTTAGAAATCAAATTTTCAAATTGCCACGCCATTTCAGGCTCGTTATATAATTAAAATAAATTTATACGTTCTAATTTCATTTGAAATAATTTTTTAGTCGTTATTATTTAAAATAAATCATTTTAAATATTCAAAATCCATTAAAATAGCAAAAATAAAAATTTTAAAATGGTTCTGAAAATCCGGGTTGTTACAAAATCTAACCTTTTGATCTTAATATATTTAATATCAATTGAAAGATCTTTCCAAAACAAATCCAACAGTTCTAATTTCAGGAAAATCCGATGGTCGGATCTTCCGGTATACTTGTTTAAAATTACGAGTCAGAAACGCGAATTACCGTTGCGCAATTAGTTTAATTTAATTTATATTTAACGTATATAAATATAATTCGTTCAACAGCTTCCAAATTATTTAATTCATTAAATATTTGGCTAATGCCTTAAATATTCGGAAAATTTTTCCATAACCTCCTTTGTACGGAGTGCTCAAAAAAAATCACAAATCGCCTCAACAGGCCCCAATAAATCACTATATATCAATACAACAGTTGTCTATCGGAAGATGTGCAAAAATAAATCATCCCAACACCCGTGTGGGAATTAAATATCATGTGAACATCCATTGTGCCTTACACACAACCCCCAGACGATGTGTACAAATTAATTACCCCAATTGCCATGTACCGTAACTACGCAAGAGTGACATGTATATTTTTGTCATCTCCTGACCTGTGTAGGGTTTATTATTAAATCCTGCAAATTTATTTATAGTTTTAATTTAGTCCAAATCATATCCTATGTTCACATCTGATCAATATGTAGTATACCTGATCTCCATTCATTTGTTCTTGTCATATAACATCAAATAATGAATACAATACGATTCACAACATATAAGCATCAATCAGCTACATGTTTATATGGGTATATTGGGCTACTCTTATGTAGTGTAGTCCAATACCTGTTTTATATCCTGTGGTGTTGTTTAATTAATCCAGGAAACCATCACTCGCATACAATGCACACACAGTAGTCATAAATGAATAAATACTCAATCATCCAGTGCCATTTAAGGCGCCACAAGTGTCCATCCACGTAGTATGAAATGCGAGTGTCACATATTCATACAATGCTTCTAATGCAAATGATTTGTGTATAGTTCATGTGTTGGGCTAACAAGAATATCAATGAATGCATGTAAGCAGTAATGGACATCAACAAACATGATTAATTATTTTTATTCGCCAACTGATCAAATAAAATTCACTTCACTAATTTTGCCAATTCTAGTTTGGCGCAAATTTAAATATTCACTTACATAACGATTAAAAATAATATTTTTACATCGTCAATCGCTTACTAATATCATAATAATTTTTATTATCATTCCTGGTTCATCATATTACTTCATGGTTAATTTTATTTTTAACTACTACCAATTAACACTTAAATCGTTAATTTTTACCTAATTAATTCAAGTTACAATTCCAGGATAACAATACGGATTCATTTACTAACACACATTTAAATTTCATCGCAAACATTAGTTAAAAATCACATTTTTAACTAACTAAAAATTATTTTATCGCATAGTAAATTTTATTTACTTTCATACACTAATTGTTTAACTTAACAATTAATTTTCATGCAACCTATTTTCTAATCTACCCTTTTTTTAAATGTGATTTTAGATTTCTCACAATTTACATTGTTTGTGTTTAAATGCCACAAACACAGATATATCAAGTAAAAATGATATTTTTAACTTACTACATATTATTTAACATCACAATAAACTTATATAGTTAACCACAAATCACTATATAATCATATAAACTCACTAACTACGATTAATATTAAAATAGCCCTTTGTGTTTCGGTTTCTCACCGATGGTTTCCACTCCACCAAAAATTGAGATAAGCTCTAAATCACTCCAAATCAGTTTCATTGCGAAGCTCTCATCAATACGGTTCTGACGGATCCTGTTTCGCTGAATTCCGAGTTCGTATGAGAAAGTTATGCATTTTACAAGTTTTATATACATATATATGTCATTAACATTAAAATAATTAATTAATTAACCGTATTTTCTTGTTAATGACTCCTCTAATCTCTTTCTTCTGCCTCTATCTCACGTACACAGCAGCTCCAAACGCATGCCATAGCCGCAACTTCTCACCTCTCTTCCTCCTTCATTTCTCAATGAAAATTCGAACCATTTTCACTGTTATTCTTCTCTTCATCTCCTTTTTGATCTCATATACACCAACACAACTCAGGCTCAACCAAAAAAATGCGTCCACTGTCATTTGCATGCTGCCCACTTCTTCCTTTCAATAAAAATTGTCGCCAAATCCACTCAAATTTTGTGTACATGCTTCATTTCTTGCCACAAGTCCATAAACAATAACTAAAACGTGTATCGTTACTTCATACTCCACGAATCTCCAATCCTAAGCCATAAAAACTCACGCATGCTCATGGTCGATGAAAAAGCAGCGTCCGAAACCATGTCAAACCCCTCTAATACCCATACCAAATCGAAGAGAAACTCATGAGGGTCACATATATATTTATTTCGTGATTTATAGCTTTGTATTTGAATTGTTTTGATTTTTCTAAGAAGTGGATTTTCATGTTTTTGAAGAAAAAGGGGTTACGACTGAATTTAGATGTAGGGTTAGGTTTAGAAGTGTTCAGGATCTTTTATAATGGAGCCAAAATATTTTTTATTAATTTTATATTTTATTATACTCAAATACCGCTCATTTTCATCATTTAAAAAATCCGTGTGGTCACCTACGGATTCTGTTTTCGATGAAAATTGACATGAAGCTACTCTTTAACTTTATAGACCCAACAAAACGGGTTTCGTCTAATTCCGAGACCGTATGCACGAACAACGAATTTTAAAGTCAAAATATTGTCTGTTTTTCACTTTAAAAATCACACTCGACCACATACTAACTCTAAAAATCATGAAACTTGGAATCTGACCATTTTTCGACGCTACGAATCCAGAAAAAAAAATGGAATCAAATTTCGAGGTCGTTTTAATAATGTTTCTTTGTAAACTGAGCGTCGGTTTCTTAGCAAATGTGTCTGCTTCGCACGGCCACATGCTAACTCCATTTAACGTGAAATTTGAAACTTAACAATGATTTATTATTCCGAATCCAACAAAATTGGTTTCGTCGAATTTTGAGCTCGCTGTCAAAATTTCAATTTTTAAGGGTATGCGATGATTTAAAATCGAATTTTTAAATTATGACGTATTTTCTAATAAAAATATATTAAAATTAGATTTTAAATTTGTTCCAAAATCTCAGGGATGTTACTTTTACTTAATGTCACCTCGTCAGATCCGTCAAATCAGTAATTGACGTCTACAAATACACTTTGGGTATTAAATTGAGAGAAGTTTCTTTCTCCACCACCAAACTTGGTGTATTTAAAGAAATCAATGTACTTGACCATCTAAAAATACTTTGTCAGACATTCGTCCATATACATTGTCCTGGGACTGGACAAACCGAAGGCACCATCCCATCAATTCATCTTGGGCAATTTCTACCTAGGATTAACAGAACAGCCCTTGCACTTTACTTGAAACGAACCAAACATCCCAGTAAAGGAAAGACTAGAATGCTTTGAGAACAATACACATTAGAGCACAAACTGAAGAACATTTTTTTGCTGATTACAACAATTACATCAGAGTACAAGAATGTAACAGAGCATGAATACTTATTACATAATAGGGATACAATAATATCAGAGTTTTAAATTACATTTAAATAGCAGCGGAAAATAATACAAATATACAACTGGAAGAAATACATGGATACAGAGCTTTCCGAATACCGCTTCAGCTGTAAACTAGGATCCTGTAAATATATCTGCAAAAGCTACTCGACTGCCCGTGTGGAAAATATGGGCACCCGAGTTTGCCAGTGAAACAAACTACAGGTCAGTCATAGGACTGGTATGAGAAATCTTAACTTAACTTATCTAATGATAAGGCTATCACAGGACCACGCCACTAACGCAGAACAGGTTTACTCCATTGGATTGCCAGTGCATAAAATAAAGTAAAACGTTAAACAACGTAATGCTTTTTAGAAAAATGAAACCATTATAAGACCCAAGTCCCATCACATAATGCAAAACAAACCGGAGGATAGGGTTTTACCTTATAATGGTCAAAAGATGCTTGATACGATAAAACGGATTTAGTATTAGTGTGTATATCTATGGGTATATATATATTTCAAAAACAATTTCAATCATAATGTATCAATCATAGACGGTATAGTTCCCCATCCTACTATGTCTTCATACTAGTTCTACAATCAAAACCACAAGTTCGTATTGGAAATTGGATTTCCATCATGAGTGAGGCTAGGGGCAAGCTCCTCTCCGATTTGAGACACTCTAGCAAATGCCTCAGGATCCCCCGCAGTGAACCCTTGGAGCGGTAGGACCGATCCCCGCCTATCGGTAGTGGATTAGTTATGCCTGAACACACGCTTCCCGGTCCCTTTGGACTATAGTATGACCACTAACGGCCTGCAAAAATCCGAGGCGCCTCAAAATCCATCATCCACATAAGTAAAATGTCAGCCAGTTTAAGCACTGACACCACTTCTAGCTAGAAAGAAACGTGTGCACTCCCTACGGTCCATATCCCGTTTTTGACTCATACCGGGGTGTGAGGCTCGCGAAGTCACGATATACATAAAGCTATGCCGTAATAGGCTATACTTTGATCATCCCACAAGGCCTTGCTTTTCAACAAAAGCCTTGATCAATTGCATCTTGGCGTGCCACATTGACAATTCACGCCATGCGATCGATTACTATTAATGTATACCAGGGTGTTAAGTAGAGAATAAATCCTCCACCACCAAACAGACATACATTAACAGAAATCGATTTAATTCACATGGAACGAAATCCAATGTCAGACATGCATCCATTTACTAGCTTATGCTCTGGGTCTGAGCGAAAACCAAATCCGAGCAATCAACAATAGTCCGGATGGCCACCACTAAAGCCCCTTCAAGGTAGCTACTCCCACCAGGGTCTCTGTAGCAACACATCCATTCGATGTGAAGATCGTCGGTCTTCAACCACCGTCTTCATCTTCGACTCTTCATCGTCGTAGTAATTATTCGGAATGGGTTAAACCCGGTCTTTCCGAATAATTCACGTATTTTTATAATTAAAAAAAATCAAGTACTATAAAAGCACATCCAATGTCTCATTCCAATTCAGAATATTCTTTTAAATAAAATATTCACATTATCTTATCAAAAATAAATTCGTTAACTTGTCCTTAAACATTTCTTTTAAAGATTTATTAAAACCTCAATTGGGTTTTCAATACCAAAAATCATTATTTAATGATTATTTAAATTTAAGAAATTGTCAAAACCCATAACTTCCCCGTAATGGAAAGCGGCGGGTAGTTCGAGAACAAGCCACAACCAAACTCATACGAAAGAACATTTCACTGTATATTACAACAATGCATCAGATTACAAGAATATACAGAGTATAAACAAATAAATATTACACAGAAATATCAGAGATTCAAATTACATTTAAATACATCGCAGCGGAAAATAATACAATACACAACTAGAAGAGATATACGGATACAAAGCTTTCCGGATATCATTCCAGCTGTAAACCAGGATCCTGTGAATATAAATCTGCAAAACCAAAACTACTAGCTGCCCATGTCAAAATAGGGGCACCCAGAGTTTAGGTTAAAACAATAAACTCCAGGTCAGTCATGTGACTGGTGTGAGAACTAAAACAGTTAATCTTTATTTTTAAAGTTAGGTAAATCAAGGGACCACGCCGTATAACACAGAACGGGTTTCCTCCCAAGAACACCAGTGAATAAAACAACAGCGCAATGCTAAATAAAGAAAAATGAAGCTATTATAAGACCCAGGTCCTATCACACAATGCAACGCAAGCCGGGGGATAGGGTTTTTACCTTATAATAGCCAAGAATGCTTGATACGTTTAAAAGAAATCATTTGATACTATTATAAGTGCATAGTGTATAAAACAACTTCAAATCATAAGTATCAATCATAGGCGGCATGAATGCCCCATAACACTATGTCGCCTTATATAGGTTATACAATCACAATCGCAAAGTCACGTATTTGGAAATTGGATTTCCATCTATGAACCGAGGCCAGGGATCGTCCTCACCGTCTTCGAGACTCTCTAGCCCGAGCCTCAGGGTCAGAGCGCATCGACCCTTGGATCGTCAGGGCCGGTCCACCGATGTGGATTAAACTTAAACCCTGAACATGCGTTCCCCCGCCCTATGGGGCGTAAATGAGCCAACGAATGACTCCATCGGACCCGGATCGTCCGATCAAACCGAGGCGCCTCGCAACAGCAACAACCACATAAGTCAAACTCGTTAGGGCGTGTAAAACCACTGACGCCACTTCTAACTAGAAAGAAACGCATGCCCTCCCTGAGGTCCGGCTCCCGTTTTTGGTTCATACCGGGTGTGAAACTCGCGAAGTAAACGTTACACAAAGCTACGCCACAAAGGCCGTGCTTCGATCATCAACCACAAGACTTTGGTTTTCAACAGAAGCCTTGATCATTTGCCACTTAGGCATGCCACACCGGCAGTTCACTCTATGCGTTTGATATCCATCAGTATATAACCCCTGAGCTCGTATGTCTCAGAGAAGGGCGTTAAGCAAGAGAATAAATTCTCCGCCGCCAAACAGATATATATTTAATAGAGATCAATCACACGGACAAAAATCCAGTGTCAGACACACAGTCCATTTACAAGTCCGTTCTGGGTCTGAACGAAACCGGAGGCACCTAGTACCCCGCATATCCATCGATCTCCAAGTACGTCTGGATGATCACCAACTGTTTCCCTCTTCTTGGGTGTACAGCCCAATCAAGATCATCAGTAATCACCCAAGCGACGTGAAGACCTCCGGTCTTCGACCATCGTCTTCATCTTCGACTTCTCGTCGTATCAGTTATTCAGAATGGGATAAACCCGGTCTTTCCGAATAACTCGCGTATATTTTAAATAAGTGTTACACAAACACAACATACGCCTCATTCCAATTCATCAGTCACTAACCGTAAATTAATCTAGAGAATAATTCCCCAAATATTAACCCCGAAGGCCGAAACCAACATCAGATCAATATCCAGAAAACCATTCTGCTTAGCTAACCGATAGTTAGTTTCTAAATTTCACATTCATAGGGAAAGGTTCCCATTAATTTTATCAAAGATAAATCATTAAAATTTATTCTTTAATCTACTTTTGAATTTTGATTCAACTAGTCGGGATTAACGAACCTTACCGAAGTAGTCATTTGTTTTGATTTCCCAATCCCAACCTATTCATCCCATGAAGTAAAACTGGTAATACTTCATATCTAACACCACGGTTTTTCGGTAAATTCAATTACCATTTCACGTTCAAATCTAATTAAAGATTTAACTATCGCCTGGAGCAAAACTGGTGATACTCCATTCTCGATCATTTCAATCTAATTTAAAGATTCATTACAACTCCACTTAGTTTTAATCGTTAACTGGGTTAAAGGATCAGTGTCATTTAAAACACGGTACACGGTAAACCCAAAATCACCTTCCATTAATTATCGGGTTAAAGAACGAGTGTTATTTAAAACACTGTCCACGATAAACCCAAAAATCAATATCAATTCAATTCCAATTAAATATTATTTAATTGGTACCCTTCATTAAATCTAAATAAAAAAAAATTAATCTTTTCTCAACTGGGTTCAAGAACAGTGTTAGTGAAGACACCATTCACGACAAACCCAAATCACATTTGATATTCAATACAAGGCTCTGAATAGAAAATATATCGGCTTATATTCAATATCAAATTCTACGATTAACAAATGTCGTATTGGAAATAACGATATAAATATATATCTTTCAAATTTCCATAACAACATCTGTATAATCACGAATTCCAACATCGAAATATTCCGAAGACAATTTCGATTCAAATCCACTCCAATACAATCATTGGAAATTCCGGTTGTTTTTAAAACCCTGTTTAAATTCAATTTATTTATTTAAAAATAAATAGAATTATAATTCTAGTTTAAAACTAGTTCATTTCGATAAAAATCTATTTTTATCTTTTCAAATATGGAGTTTTTCATCCCAATTCTTCTCAAATCCTTTCTTATGATTTTACACAAATTATTACTATTTTTAATAATTTTATCAAGGCCCGTACAGTCGATTTCCATCAACGGCCATCGAACTGCACTTACAACGAGCTTTTTCGAATTTGATTTGGACGTATCTCCAAATCCAACCGTTAGATTTCAAATTTCTAACATTCGTTAGAAAGCTCTTTTCGATACGAACCCAACGGTTCCGGTTTTAGGAGAATCCGACGGTCGGATCTCCCGTAATGTCCATTTGAAGTCAATGGTCGAAATTCGCGAACTACCGCGGCGCGCCGCGTTCTATTTAGGCCATTATATTATATATATAATATATAATATATACTTCGTCGATTTCTATTTAAAACGAGTTATATAAATAGTTTTAAATTCGTTTCAAAAGCAATTTCAACTTCCATTTCAATTCAAATCAAAATTGAATTCTTCTTTATAAATTCGTTTTAAAATTCATTTCCATTCAATTCAAATTTCAATTCAATTTGAATTCATTTCAATTTGTTTCCAATTCAATTCGAATTCGTTTTCAATTCAATTCGAATTGGTTTTATATTCAATTCAATTCAAATTCATTATCTATTCAATTCATTTCGAAATCGTTATATATTCAATTCATTTCGAAATCGTTATATATTCAATTCATTTCAAATTCGTTATCTATTCAATTCATTTCGAAATCGTTATATATTCAATTCATTTCGAAATCGTTATATATTCAATTCATTTCGAAATCGTTATATATTCAATTCATTTCGATTTCATTTCAAAATATGCGTTTTCGAAATCACTTTTCAATATGCATTTTAAAATGAATAAAATCGATATAAATATCGTTCACGTCAAAATGGCGTCAATCTAACCAACACAGCTTCATATATTTCTATTTTCAAATAATCTATTCAACAAATGAATATTTATTTTTGTCAACACCCGACTAATCTCAACGAATGAGTACTGTCCACGTGTGACAATTTTTGTTAAATTATTTCTTTCAACACATGACTAATCTCAACGGATGAGTATAGTCAACACATGAACCTTTTATGTTATAATATTCTTTATTTTCTAAATTGGAATGAGGCCCAATCAATCACCATATAAAATTAATTATATGGATTTTCATACATCACACGCATATAATAGCATTGAAAAATAATCAACCATCAACCAAAGTGCACTACACTGTATAAGCATCAATATAGATATATAATGCTTATAACAGCCTGTCAATCAATCGATCGGCATATTTAATCAATCAGGATGAGTGAACTTCAAATTTCATCCCAACACCCGTGTGGGGTTTCAAATAATCAAACACAGATTTTATTTGTGCAGTTGGGCGATGTGTGAAATTTATCGTCCCAATCAATGTCCTTCAAATAGGTGTACATAAACAAACCGTCCGGTTTGTAAATGAATATTTTATTTTATTCACTTCACGTTAAAAATTATATTTTTAACGATAAAACATTTTATTTTAACATATGAATTTCTATTCAGTTCATTCTTTAAATAAAATGATATTCTTATTTTTCTAACTTATTTTAGAAAATTTCGGCGGCATAACGGCACAATACTAGAAACAGGACGAGGCCTAGCCTTATCCCCGGTCTAGTGAAGGCCCACGCCATTCACACATCAATCAATCCATTCATTTCACCAAACAATTCAATTTCAAATCAAAATTATCTAACTAATCTATGCAACCAAACAAACAAGTCCATGGTCTGTGGACGATTGTGTCGGGTGCTACTAAGCACCGTCTGCATCCTAGTATATATATATAACTAGAAAAGAAATTGAAGAGTGAGAAATTCTCACCGAAAGCTATCCAAACATCTTGACTCTTCTTTGATATAAATCTTCTTTGTTCTCGCCTTTTTGTCACCTTCGTTGTCCGCTTTCACTACATATGTAAAAATCGAATTTTTACTTCGCTATTCAATATATACAAATCATATTTTTACTTCGATGTTCAATATATAAAAATCACATTTTTACTTCGGTGTTCAATATATAAAAATCACATTTTTACTTCGCTGTTCAATATATAAAAATCACATTTTTACTTCGATGTTCAATATATAAAAATCACATTTTTACTTCGATGTTCAATATATAAAAATCACATTTTTACTTCGATGTTCAATATATAAAAATCACATTTTTACTTCGATGTTCAATATATAAAAATCACATTTTTACTTCGATGTTCAATATATAAAAATCACATTTTTACTTCGATGTTCAATATATAAAAATCACATTTTTACTTCGATGTTCAATATATAAAAATCACATTTTTACTTCGATGTTCAATATATAAAAATCACATTTTTACTTCGATGTTCAATATTTAAAAACCACATTTTTACTTCGATGTTCAATATATAAAAATCACATTTTTGTTTATAAAGATCCTAACTTTATCGGAATAAAAACCATAATCTTAAACAAATAAAAATCGGATTTTTAATCGCTGTTCTATGTTAAAACTGAAAATTATATTTTCCTATAACGAAGGATTATATTTTTATAAACATAATTAACTTAATTTTATTATAATCAAAACTAAAAATAAATGTAGAAAAGAAAAAAAAACAAAAAAAAAACAAACTCACTGTTTTTACAAAGGAGGGGGTGTTGGGTTCTCTGCTTGCCGGTGGAAGGCGGTGGTGAGGTTTGGGTTTAATGGAGTTTCGATTTGGCGGCTTCGTTCTTCGGTTCCTCCCGTTCGAGCTTTGGAGCTCGCGGCTGTCAAACGGAGGAGAGAGAGGTCGCGGAGGAAAGAGAGAGGTGGAAGAAGGGGCGGCGGCGTCAGCGTCGGGGGAAGGAGATGGAGGCGCGAGCGATCGCCTGTGGGGAGGGCGCGTCAATTCGTCTTCTCCCCTTTTTTTTCTGTTGAAATGAATTTCAACAGGGGGGTGCCTTAGAGGAAGTAAGGAGAGGAGAGAGAATTCTTTTCTTTTATTATTTTATTATTATTTTAATTTCAAAATGTTGACTTTTACATACGACCTCTAAACGAGGCCCACCGCCTGTCGTCTATAGCGTTTTACCCCCATTCCGAACACAATGGGATATGTATCGTAGTTTGATTCGGCTGTTACAATCAGTTTCCGTTAAATTTACATTTAAATCACTATATTGAATTTTAAACGTACATTTCAATTTACCGGGGTCACATATTACTCTAAAAATTCTCGAAAAATATTTTCTAGCTTCGTATTGACGATACGGTCCTAACAAAACTAGTTTCGTCGAATTCAGAGACCGTTAGAAAAATGGCCATTTTCCAGTCGATCAAAATCAACTGAAAATGGTCAAACGCGTTTTCCTTTGCCACGCTCACATATTAATTCGAAAAATTATGAAATTTGGAATCTAGCAATAATTTTACATCACGGACCCAACAAAAGTGGTTTCGTTGAAATCCGAGGTCGTTTGCAAAATTCCATTTTTAAGGGCCTGAATTCCATAGCGACTATTCAGAATTTTCAACTGGACATATCTTTTGATTCCCGCTATGAAATTTCGATTGGTCGAATTCGCTGGAAAGATATTATCAATTAGATCCTAATGTTTTTGGTTTCACTAAAATCCGGATTGTTTTGCACCCGGTACATTCAATTGAAGTTTGAAATCGAACTACCGCGCCATTTTCAATTCCTTTTATAATTTTATAAAATTATATATATTCTAACGACGACGTATATAATATATACGTTCGAATTATATTCAAAATAAATTTCTCATCTATACTATTTAAAATAATTCATTTTAAATACTCAAAATTCGCTAAAATTGCCAAAATAAAAATTTTAAACTGGCCCAGATTTTCGGGTTGTTACAATCTCCCCCACTTAAAACTTTTCGTCCCCGAAAAGGAACAAAGTCGAAAGTGGTTTGATTAATCAACTCTATGTTCGATCTGGCTTTCATTCTCCAATTTTTCAGTTTCTGAGAATTTTCAAATTTTCAAAAATTTGGCTAACACCCTAAATTTTCGAAAAATTTCGCCATAACCTCCCCTGCACCGGGAGCATCGGGGAATTTCAAATAGCTTCCCCGATCCTTCTAATCTCAAAAAGAAAAAGAAAAAGCCAAGCGGCTAGCCAATAGGCTCATAAAATCATCATCACCCAAACAAAACAGTAAATTATGTAGTAAACATGTACCTATTTGTCGGGCAAACAAATTTTATTCTCTGCTCTAGCCTCCTTGCTATGACCTGTTCAATGTAAGTACAAGTATATGCAAGCAAATGCGACACATTTTCAATACAACTCACTATTTGATCAAATTGGCTATATGGTTAAAATTTTAATTAATCAAAACAGTAATCAAACAACACAACCATCAATCAATTAGTTGATTAGCTTTTCAAATTCATAACTTTGATATATAGTCAAAAAATCAGATTTTTGATGCAAAATCACAACAACAAGCCCTATCTAATTTTGGTTCTCACACCAGTCTAATGGAAATATATAGAAATCTCGCTTTCGAAACTCGAATACCAATTCTGATGATGTCTAGACTATCATCAGAATCATCTCCGGGCGACTAGAGTGTGACTCTATATTTATCCAGTATATTAAAACTTCAAATACACGTGGATCAGACGTATACGCAAAGTCTATATATACTGGACTGTCCAAATTCAAACATAATAACTAATCAAATACGAATAGTTGATTTAAATTTTCAAAACAAAATTTGTTTTCATTTTCAAAAATATACTCTTCACACTCGTTCTAGGATACTACTGATCCCATCTCTAACGAGTCATTCCATTGGATATCACTAATCCAATATCTGATGAATTCTTTCGTATGGTTCTAATGTGTCTTGTTCTCTGAGCTTTGTAAACCAAAGCTCTGATACCAACTGTCAAAACCCATAACTTCCCCGTAAAGGAAAGCGGCGGATAGTTCGAGAACAAGCCACAACCAAACGCATACGAAAGAACATTTCACTGTATATTACAACAATGCATCAGATTACAAGAATATACAGAGTATAAACAAATAAATATTACACAGAAATATCAGAGATTCAAATTACATTTAAATACATCGCAGCGGAAAATAATACAATACACAACTAGAAGAGATATACGGATACAAAGCTTTCCGGATATCATTCCAGCTGTAAACCAGGATCCTGTGAATATAAATCTGCAAAACCAAAACTACTAGCTGCCCGTGTCAAAATAGGGGCACCCAGAGTTTAGGTTAAAACAATAAACTCCAGGTCAGTCATGTGACTGGTGTGAGAACCAAAACAGTTAATCTTTATTTTTAAAGTTAGGTAAATCAAGGGACCATGCCGTATAACACAGAACGGGTTTCCTCCCAAGAACACCAGTGAATAAAACAACAGCGCAATGCTAAATAAAGAAAAATGAAGCTATTATAAGACCCAGGTCCTATCACACAATGCAACGCAAGCCGGGGGATAGGGTTTTTACCTTATAATAGCCAAGAATGCTTGATACGTTTAAAAGAAATCATTTGATACTATTATAAGTGCATAGTGTATAAAACAACTTCAAATCATAAGTATCAATCATAGGCGGCATGAATGCCCCATAACACTATGTCGCCTTATATAGGTTATACAATCACAATCGCAAAGTCACGTATTTGGAAATTGGATTTCCATCTATGAACCGAGGCCAGGGATCGTCCTCACCGTCTTCGAGACTCTCTAGCCCGAGCCTCAGGGTCAGAGCGCATCGACCCTTGGATCGTCAGGGCCGGTCCACCGATGTGGATTAAACTTAAAACCTGAACATGCGTTCCCCCGCCCTATGGGGCGTAAATGAGCCAACGAATGACTCCATCGGACCCAGATCGTCCGATCAAACCGAGGCACCTCGCAACAGCAACAACCACATAAGTCAAACTCGTCAGGGCGTGTAAAACCACTGACGCCACTTCTAACTAGAAAGAAACGCATGCCCTCCCTGAGGTCCGGCTCCCGTTTTTGGTTCATACCGGGTGTGAAACTCGCGAAGTAAACGTTACACAAAGCTACGCCACAAAGGCCGTGCTTCGACCATCAACCACAAGACTTTGCTTTTCAATAGAAGCCTTGATCATTCGCCACTTAGGCATGCCACACCGGCAGTTCACTCTATGCGTTTGATATCCATCAGTATATAACCCCTGAGCTCGTACGTCTCAGAGAAGGGCGTTAAGCAAGAGAATAAATTCTCCGCCGCCAAACAGATATATATTTAATAGAGATCAATCACACGGACTAAAATCCAGTGTCAGACACACAGTCCATTTACAAGTCCGTTCTGGGTCTGAACGAAACCGGAGGCACCTAGTACCCCGCATATCCATCGATCTCCAAGTACGTCTGGATGATCACCAACTGTTTCCCTCTTCTTGGGTGTACAGCCCAATCAAGATCATCAGTAATCACCCAAGCGACGTGAAGACCTCCGGTCTTCGACCATCGTCTTCATCTTCGACTTCTCGTCGTATCAGTTATTCAGAATGGGATAAACACGTTCTTTCCGAATAACTCGCGTATATTTCAAATAAGTGTTACACAAACACAACATACGCCTCATTCCAATTCATCAGTCACTAACCGTAAATTAATCAAGAGAATAATTCCCCAAATATTAACCCCGAAGGCCGAAACCAACATCAGATCAATATCCAGAAAACCATTCTGCTTAGCTAACCGACAGTTAGTTTCTAAATTTCACATTCATAGGGAAAGGTTCCCATTAATTTTATCAAAGATAAATCATTAAAATTTATTCTTTAATCTACTTTTGAATTTTGATTCAACTAGTCGGGATTAACGAACCTTACCGAAGTAGTCATTTGTTTTGATTTCCCAATCCCAACCTATTCATCCCATGAAGTAAAACTGGTAATACTTCATATCTAACACCACGGTGTTATCGGTAAATTCAATTACCATTTCACGTTCAAATCTAATTAAAGATTTAACTATCGCCTGGAGCAAAACTGGTGATACTCCATTCTCGATCATTTCAATCTAATTTAAAGATTCATTAAAACTCCACTTAGTTTTAATCGTTAACTGGGTTAAAGGATCAGTGTCATTTAAAACACGGTACACGATAAACCCAAAATCACCTTCCATTAATTATCGGGTTAAAGAACGAGTGTTATTTAAAACACTGTCCACGATAAACCCAAAAATCAATATCAATTCAATTCCAATTAAATATCATTTAATTGGTACCCTTCATTAAATCTAAATAAAAAAAAATTAATCTTTTCTCAACTGGGTTCAAGAACAATGTTAGTGAAGACACCATTCACGACAAACCCAAATCACATTTGATATTCAATACAAGGCTCTGAATAGAAAATATATCGGCTTATATTCAATATCAAATTCTACGATTAACAAATGTCGTATTGGAAATAACGATATAAATATATATCTTTCAAATTTCCATAACAACATCTGTATAATCACGAACTCCAACATCGAAATATTCCGAAGACAATTTCGATTCAAATCCACTCCAATACAATCATTGGAAATTATGGTTGTTTTTAAAACCCTGTTTAAATTCAATTTATTTATTTAAAAATAAATAGAATTATAATTCTAGTTTAAAACTAGTTCATTTCGATAAAAATCTATTTTTATCTTTTCAAATATGGAGTTTTTCATCCCAATTCTTCTCAAATCCTTTCTTATGATTTTACACAAATTATTACTATTTTTAATAATTTTATCAAGGCCCGTACAGTCGATTTCCATCAACGGCCATCGAACTGCACTTACAGCGACCTTTTTCGAATTTGATTTGGACGTATCTCCAAATCCAACCGTTAGATTTCAAATTTCTAACATTCGTTAGAAAGCTCTTTTCGATACGAACCCAACGGTTCCGGTTTTAGGAGAATCCGACGGTCGGATCTCCCGTAATGTCCATTTGAAGTCAATGGTCGAAATTCGCGAACTGCCGCGGCGCGGCGCGTTCTATTCAGGCCATTATATTATATATATAATATATAATATATACTTCGTCGATTTCTATTTAAAACGAGTTATATAAATAGTTTTAAATTCGGTTCAAAAGCAATTTCAACTTCCATTTCAATTCAAATCAAAATTGAATTCTTCTTTATAAATTCGTTTTGAAATTCATTTCCATTCAATTCAAATTTCAATTCAATTTGAATTCATTTCAATTTGTTTCCAATTCAATTCGAATTCGTTTTTAATTCAATTCGAATTGGTTTTATATTCAATTTAATTCAAATTCGTTATCTATTCAATTCATTTCGAAATCGTTATATATTCAATTCATTTCGAAATCGTTATATATTCAATTCATTTCAAATTCGTTATCTATTCAATTCATTTCGAAATCGTTATATATTCAATTCATTTCGAAATCGTTATATATTCAATTCATTTCGAAATCGTTATATATTCAATTCATTTCGAAATCGTTATATATTCAATTCATTTCGAAATCGTTATATATTCAATTCATTTCGAAATCGTTATATATTCAATTCATTTCGATTTCATTTCAAAATATGCGTTTTCGAAATCACTTTTCAATATGCATTTTAAAATGAATAAAATCGATATAAATATCGTTCACGTCAAAATGGCGTCAATCTAACCAACACGGCTTCATATATTTCTATTTTCAAATATTCTATTCAACAAATGAATATTTATTTTTGTCAACACCCGACTAATCTCAACGAATGAGTACTGTCCACGTGTGACAATTTTTGTTAAATTATTTCGTTCAACACATGACTAATCTCAACAGATGAGTATAGTAAACACATGAACCTTTTATGTTATAATATTCTTTATTTTCTAAATTGGAATGAGGCCCAATCAATCACCATATAAAATTAATTATATGGATTTTCATACATCACACGCATATAATAGCATTGAAAAATAATCAACCATCAACCAAAGTGCACTACACTGTATAAGCATCAATATAGATATATAACGCTTATAACAGTCTGTCAATCAATCGATCGACATATTTAATCAATCAGGAGGAGTGAACTTCAAATTTCATCCCAACACCCGTGTGGGGTTTCAAACAATCAAACACAGATTTTATTTGTGCAGTTGGGCGATGTGTGAAATTTATCGTCCCAATCAATGTCCTTCAAATAGGTGTACATAAACAAACTGTCCGGTTTGTAAATGAATATTTTATTTTATTCACTTCACGTTAAAAATTATATTTTTAACGATAAAACATTTTATTTTAACATATGAATTTCTATTCAGTTCATTCTTTAAATAAAATGATATTCTTATTTTTCTAACTTATTTTAGAAAATTTCGGCGGCCTAACGGCACGATACTAGAAACGGGATGAGGCCTAGCCTTATCCCCGGTCTAGTGAAGGCCCACGCCATTCACACATCAATCAATCCATTCATTTCACCAAACAATTCAATTTCAAATCAAAATTATCTAACTAATCTATGCAACCAAACAAACAAGTCCATGGTCTATGGACGATTGTGTCGGGTGCTACTAAGCACCGTCTGCATCCTAGTATATATATATGACTAGAAAAGAAATTGAAGAGTGAGAAATTCTCACCGAAAGCTATCCAAACATCTTGACTCTTCTTTGATATAAATCTTCTTCGTTCTCGCCTTTTTGTCACCTTCGTTGTCCGCTTTCACTACATATATAAAAATCGAATTTTTACTTCGCTATTCAATATATACAAATCACATTTTTACTTCGATGTTCAATATATAAAAATCACATTTTTACTTCGGTGTTCAATATATAAAAATCACATTTTTACTTCGATGTTCAATATATAAAAATCACATTTTTACTTCGATGTTCAATATATAAAAATCACATTTTTACTTCGATGTTCAATATATAAAAATCACATTTTTACTTCGATGTTCAATATATAAAAATCACATTTTTACTTCGATGTTCAATATATAAAAATCACATTTTTACTTCGATGTTCAATATATAAAAATCACATTTTTGTTTATAAAGATCCTAACTTTATAGGAATAAAAACCATAACCTTAAACAAATAAAAATCGGATTTTTAATCGCTGTTCTATGTTAAAACTGAAAATTATATTTTCCTATAACCAAGGATTATATTTTTATAAACATAATTAACTTAATTTTATTATAATCAAAACTAAAAATAAATGTAGAAAAGAAAAAAATAAATAAATAAAACACACTCACTGTTTTTTCAAAGGAGGGGGTGTTGGGTTCTCTGCTTGCCAGTGGAAGGCGGTGGTGAGGTTTGGGTTTAATGGAGTTTCGATTTGGCGGCTTCGTTCTTCGGTTCCTCCCGTTCGAGCTTTGGAGCTCGCGGCTGTCAAACGGAGGAGAGAGAGGTCGCGGAGGAAAGAGAGAGGTGGAAGAAGGGGCGGCGGCGTCAGCGTCGGGGGAAGGAGATGGAGGCGCGAGCGATCGCCTGTGGGGAGGGCGCGTCAATTCGTCATCTCCCCTTTTTTTTTCCGTTGAAATGAATTTCAACAGGGGGGGCCTTAGAGGAAGTAAGGAGAGGAGAGAGAATTCTTTTCTTTTATTATTTTTTTATTATTTTAATTTCAAAATGTTGACTTTTACATACGACCTCTAAACGAGGCCCACCGCCTGTCGTTTATAGCGTTTTACCCCCATTCCGAACACAATGGGATATGTATCGTAGGTTGATTCGGCTGTTACAATCAGTTTCCGTTAAATTTACATTTAAATCACTATATTGAATTTTAAACGTACATTTCAATTTACCGGGGTCACATACTACTCTAAAAATTCTCGAAAAATATTTTCTAGCTTCGTATTGACGATACGGTCCTAACAAAACTAGTTTCGTCGAATTCAGAGACCGTTAGAAAAATGGCCAATTTCTAGTCGATCAAAATCAACTGAAAATGGTCAAACGCGTTTTCCTTTGCCACGCTCACATATTAATTCGAAAAATTATGAAATTTGGAATCTAGCAATAATTTTACATCACGGACCCAACAAAAGTGGTTTCGTTGAAATCCGAGGTCGTTTGCAAAATTCCATTTTTAAGGGCCTGAATTCCATAGCGACTATTCAGAATTTTCAACTGGACATATCTTTTGATTCCCGCTATGAAATTTCGATTGGTCGAATTCGCTGGAAAGATATTATCAATTAGATCCTAATGTTTTTGGTTTCACTAAAATCTGGATTGTTTTGCACCCGGTACATTCAACTGAAGTTTGAAATCGAATTATCGAACTACCGCGCCATTTTCAATTCCTTTTATAATTTTATATAATTATATATATTCTAACGACGATGTATATAATATATACGTTCGAATTATATTCAAAATAAATTTCTCGTCTATACTATTTAAAATAATTCATTTTAAATATTCAAAATTCGCTAAAATTGCCAAAATAAAAATTTTAAACTGGCCCAGATTTTCGGGTTGTTACAGAAATAAATCTTATCTTTAACTGGGTTAAAGAACTAGTGTCATTTTAAAACATAGTTCACGGTAAACCCAAAATCCTCTTCCATAAAATAGGGAATCTTCACAGGAATCAAATCCATATATAATCGTTATAAATTTCTGTATCCGACCAATAATATAAATGGAATAACGGCAAAGCCCTTTTAAATTCCATATGTAGTATCGATCTTCTTTTACAGAAACTGATCTCGGTTATTATTAATTAGAATTCCATTCAATTCCAATTTAATATGTTAAGTTGGAAAACTTTACTTTCGGAAAATTTCCTTTTAAATCTTGATACAAGATTTATAAATTCCAAATCATATTCTTACTATTAATTGAGTTAAAGAACAGATGTCGTTTAAAAATATTGTTCACGATAAACTCAATTCACAAATCATTTTTATTCCAATTACCAAAATATAGTTTGAAACTCTAGTAATCTTAATTAAAAGATTTATTCTTTTCAACTGGGTTTAAGAAAGGTGTTATTGAAGACACCATTCACGACAAACCCAAAATCCAATTTATTTAATTTAATTTCAATTAAATATTCACTAATTGGGAAATTTCATTAGATCTTAATTTAATGATTTATTCTAGTTAATAACTAGTTCATTGAATAAAAATATTTTTCTAAAATATATTCTTTTTTCTAAAATATCTTTTTCTAAAACATTTTCTAAAATATTCTTTTCCTAGAATACTCTTTATTGGAATGTGACTCACTCAACAACCATATATTGCATGAAATCAACAAGCAAGACAAATAATTATTAAACATCCAAATGATGACCAAAGTGGAATTTATAACTGTGTGAGCATTAAAGTAAATAACTAACGCTCATCACAGACCGTCAATCCATCGATTGACAGATAACTAAATATTGGGATTAGTGTGTATCCAATATCATCCCAA
Organism: Allium sativum; assembly: GCA_030737875.1. NCBI lineage: Eukaryota > Viridiplantae > Streptophyta > Magnoliopsida > Asparagales > Amaryllidaceae > Allium > Allium sativum. The sequence continues at coordinate 652,440,729 of CM060919.1, read as the reverse complement.
TACCCGTGTGGGGTTTCATCCATCAAACAAATAGTAAATTATTTGTGTGCTTGGGCGATGTGTGAAAATAATCGTCCCAATCACATAAACAAGTCGGGTAACTTGTAAATGGAAGTGTAATATTCAGTTTGAATATACTAACATTATGTTTAACACATTAAAAATTCCAACATCACAGATATATATCTCAATTATTTTTATTGTGAACAAATGACAATAAAAATCTAGTGTTTTATTCCTATTCTTTTATTGTTAACAAGTGACAATAAAAATCTTAATTTTTATTTCTAATCTTTCGTGTAATCCTTTTCAATGACCAAAAATGAATATTTTTGGTGAAATCCTTTTAAGTGACAAGAATGTCCTTTTCATTTTAATTTACATTTTCTAACATAAATGTACTTTTTATTCTAATCTTCATTTTCTAGCAAAAAATGTACTTTTTGTTCTAACATACATTTTCTAGCAAAAATGTACTTTTTAAAGTGACAAAAATTGTAATTTTTTCTGTTTCCTTTTAATGTACAAAATATGATACTTTTGTTAAATTCTTTTCAATGTAAACGAAAATGTCATTTTTGTCTTCATTCTTTTAAAGTAAACAAAAATGCTAATTTTTCTTTAATCCTTTTTGATGATCAAAATGTAATCTCCCTTCTAAACGGACAAAAATGTTTGATTTGGTTAAACTCTTTTTATGCACAGAAATGTTTATTTTCATTTGATCCTTCTTAATACATGCAATGCTCATTTTATGTAATCCTTTTTCACTAATCAAGTTTTGAAAAAAACGTTATTCTTTTCATAAATCAAGTTTTGACCAAAATGTCATTTTTATTTGTTTAGACAAAATATGATGGTTTTGTTTAATCTATTTCTATTCAACAAAAATATGAATTTTTTTCACTGGTTTTCTATACAACAAAAATGAGTATTTTTGAAAATTCCTTATTAAATGCCAAAATGTGTATTTTTACTGCGGCCTTTTTAATGTGACAAAAATGCCCATTTCTAATTCATTCTTTTTAATGTATAAAATATACATTTCTAATTCGTTCATTTTAATGTATAAAAAAATATACATTTCTAATTTATTCTTTTTAATGTATAAAATATGATAATTTAGTCTAATCTTTTTAATTTAAACAAAATGTTGATTTTTTCTCTAATTCTTTTCAAGGTATAAAAATGTTCATTTTTATCTAATTCTTTTCAGGGTATAAAAATGTTCATTTTTATCTAATTCTTTTCAAGGTATAAAAATGTTCATTTTTATCTACTTAAACATGTTCTGACAAAAGTACTATTTTTATTTTCTAAAATCATGTTTTGACCAAAAATACTATTCTTATTAAATGACAGAAATGTGATTTTTGTTAAATCCTTATTTAATAACATAAATGTGTCTTTTTATTTCCATTCTTTTAAAAGTGACAAAATGTCTCTTTTTATTTCATTCTTTTAAAAGGGACAGAAATATCTTTTTTATTGATGCAAACAAAAATGATAATTTCAATTTAACAAAAACGTGACTTTTTATTTCACAAATCAAGTTTTAACAAAAATATGTATTTCTAATTCTGCACTTCTTTATTGAAATCAATATGATAATAAAAATATAATTTCTTTTTATTTAAAGGAATGTTATTGAAAGGGAATGTTTAATAAAAATCTATCCTTTTGCTTTTAACTCTTTTTAATGTGGCAAAAGTGTCCTTTTCTAATTTAACACAAAAGTGACAATTTTAATCCAATAAACATTTTATAACAAAATGTTATTTTCATTCTAATGTGACATTTTACAATAAAATGATATTTTATTCTAATGTACATTTTGTACTAACAATGAGATTTTATTCTAATGTACATTTTCTAACAAAAAGGTATGTTAAATCTAATGCAATATTTTATAATCAAAATATTATTATATTTTCTCTTCTTTTCTTTCCTTTTTTTTCTTCTAATGTGACTTTTATATAAAAATGTTATTCTTATTTCTATTGTAACATTTGTGTAAAAATGTTATTTTATATTTACACAAAATGTTCTAACTAAATTGTGATTTTTATTTACACAAAAATATCCTAACCAAGCTTGAACATCACAAACATCATAATCAATAAAACAACAATTCCATACATCACAGATCTGAAATAAATCAACATACATTCATGGAATTTAAATAGCGAGAAATAATTAATATTTTAATTATTTTTAAATATAAAAATCTCACATCGATTGTTGTGTGAATTTTCAACACGCTCAGTTTCAGATCTGGTCTGCTCCATGTTGTAGATCTCTGAAATACGATTCCAATGGATCCGGGTTTGCTGAATTATGATGTCGTATCACAAAGTTATCGCATTTTAAACATTGCACCATTATCGTATAAATAATTTCAGAATTAAATAAATATTGTTTGATCTCTACCGTTCGTTTTCTGATCTGAAGGCCATGCTCTTTCTTCCTTCTTCTCGTCTGTACTGGAACCCGCACCTCATGAGTAACTCGATCTCTAGGGTTTGAAATTGTGCCGCCATCGGACCACCAGTCTTCGATTAGAGAACGCCACTTGAAAGGCGCCAACCTCCTCCACCGTCGGCCAGCAGGGGCGAACTCGCCCCCCTACGCATGGGAAATCGCACCAAAAACCGCCAACATCATCACTAAAATTCAGGCCATCCTCTCCATTAAATTAGATCATAGCCGTACGTCGTGAGGAGCTCATCGTCCTCTACAGTTTCCTTTTGGAGATTTTGGATTTCATTGATTGTTTTAAGAATAAAAGTGGGATTAAAATCCTGAAGAGCATGGCCACTGATTTGGATATACGACGGCTGCTTGTTTGATTAGGGATTAGGGTTTGTTTAGGCCGTATTTATACAGTATACGTAGCGAATTTTATTTTACTTAATTAATTTATTCAGGAAATTAACTTGTTACACCATCCGAACTCTGATTTAAACCCAACGAGTATCGCCACTAGCTAATAACCCCCATCCCGGACACAATGGAACATGTTTCGTAACCCAGTTCGGCTGTTACTGTAACAACCCGTAAAATGCGAGCCAGTTTGAAATTTTTATTTTGGCAATTTTAGCGAATTTAGTATATTCAAAATGAAATATTTTAAATAATATCAACGAGAAATTTATTTTGAATATAATTCGAACATATATATTATACGCGTCGTCGTTAGAATATAAATAATTATATATAATTATAAAAGGAATTGAAAATGGCGCGGTAGTTCGAAAATTCGATTTCTAATTTCAAATGAATATACAGGATTCAATATAAGTCAGAATTGAACGAAACAAGAAATATTTGAATCTGTATAACTATATCTTTGTAACGAAGTTAACAAACTGAGATTTCATCTTAGAAATGATAAGATATGTCCAGTTTAAAATTAGAAATAGTCGCTGTGGAATTTATATATATTTTTTTATATATATAAGGCCCTTAAAAATAGTAATTTTGCAAACGACCTCGGATTTCGACGAAACCAGTTTTGTTGGGTCCGTGATGTTAAATTATTGCTAGATTCCAAATTTCATAATTTTCCGAATCAACATGTGAGCGTGGCAAAGGAAAACGCGTTTGACCAGTTTCAGTTGATTTTAATCGACTGGAAAATGGCCATTTTTCCAACGGCCTCAGAATTCGACGAAACTAGTTTTGTTAGGACCGTATCGTCAATACGAAGCTAGAAAATATTTTTCGGGAATTTTTCTAGTTAGTATGTGACCCCGGTAATTTGAAATGTACGTTTAAAATTCAATATAGTGATTTAAATGTAAATTCAACGAAAACTGATCGAAACGATCGAATCAGCATATGATACATATCCCATTGTGTTCGGAATGGGGGTAAAACGCTATGGACGACAGGCAGTGGACCTCGTTTAGAGGTCGTATGTAAAAGTCAACTTTTTATAAAAATAAAATAATTAAATAATAAAAATATAAAAATAAAAAAAAAGAAAACCCTCTTATCTCCTTTGCCCCCCCCGATCATTCCTCTGCAGATCGACTTTCAAAAAAAAAAAAAAAAATGAGCCGCACCGCCTCGTCGATCGACGACGTCCAAACCCCCCCCCCCCCCCCCACCGACGCTCAGCCACCGCACGCCACCAATAAACTGCGACGTGGTTTTCCCCCTTCCTCCATTCGAACTCGCGACCTCCCCCAGGCCCTAACCCCACCAATCAGAAACCGCCACCAGAAGTCCCCCACGCAGCGCCGCAACCCCTTCCACCAACCCCGAGCCCCCCCTCGCAGCGGCCGCCGACGCTTTCCCCCCCCCCCCCTTCCACTGACGAACAAGCATAGCCCCCCTCCTGTAAGTTTTTCTTATTTGTTTAAATTATTTTTATGGTAGTAAAAACTGTTTTTTTTAGTTAGGTTAAAACAGAATTTTAGTTAGGTTAAAACAGAATTTTATTTTAGGTTAAAACTGAATTTTTTTTTTTAGTATAAAACAGGATTTTATTTTAGGTTAAAACTGAATTTTTTTAAGTATAAAACTGATTTAGTTTAAAAATAAAAACCTGATTTTTAAATATTGAGCTTTGAAGTAAAAACCTGATTTTTAAATATTGAGCTTTGAAGTAAAAACCTGATTTTTAAATATTGAGCTTTGAAGTAAAAACCTGATTTTTAAATATTGAACTTCGAAGTAAAAATTCGATTTTTAAATATTGAACTTTGAAGTAAAAATTCGATTTTTATATATTGAACTTTGAAGTAAAAATTCGATTTTTATATATTGAACTTTGAACTAAAAATTCGATTTTTATATATTGAACTTTGAACTAAAAATTAAATTTTTATATATTGAACTTTGAACTAAAAATTCGATTTTTATATATTGAACTTTGAACTAAAAATTCGATTTTTATATATTGAACTTTGAACTAAAAATTCGATTTTTATATATTGAACTTTGAACTAAAAATTCGATTTTTATATATTGAATAGCGAAGTAAAAATTCGATTTTTACATAGGTAATGAAAGCGGGCGACAAAGGTAACAAAAAGGCGAAACGACGAAGACTTCTGCAAATGAAGAGCCGTGGAGCTAGGATAGCTATATGTGAGAATTTCTCACCTTTCAATTTATTTTTCTAGTTATATATATATACTAGGATGCAGACGGTGCTTAGTAGCACCCGACACAAATCGTCCACAGACCATGGACTTGTTTGTTTGACTGTTTGGTGATTGATTGCGATATTGGTTTGAATGTGGTTTGTGGTGTGAAAAATCGAATCGATAAATTGGTTAGGATTAGACGTGCGCCGTTATAAGGCGAAGGAGTAAGGCTAGGTTAGACTCTTACTCCAAATTTTGTGGTTTGCATAATGAAATTGATTTGATTGATGTGTGAATGGCGTGGGCCTTCACTAGACCGGGGTTAAGGCTAGGCCTCGTCCCGTTTCTAGTATCGTGCCGTTATGCCGCCGAAATTTTCTAAAATATGTTAGAAAAATAAAACTATCATTTTATTGTGTAAATGAATTGAATAGAAATTCATAGGTTGGAATAAAATGTTTTATCGTTAAAAATATAGATTTTAACGTGAAGTGAATAAAATAAAATATTCATTTATAAACCGAACGGTTTGTTTATGTACACCTATTTGAATGACATTGATTGGGACGATAAATTTTACACATCGCCCAACAGCACAAATAAAATAGGTGTTTGATTGTTTGAAACCCCACACGGGTGTTGGGATGAAATTTGAAGTTCACTCATCCTGATTGATTAAATATGTCGATCGATCGATTGACAGGCTGTTATAAGCGTTGAATATCTATATTTGATGCTTATACAGTGTAGTGCACTTTGGTTGATGGTTGATTATTTTTCAATGCTATGATATACATGTGTTGTATGAAAATCCATATAATTAACTTTATATGGTAATTGATGGGGCCTCATTCCAATTTGAAAAATAAAGAATATTATAAAATAAAAGTTCATGTGTTGACAGTACTCATCCATTGAGATTGGTCATGTGTTGAACGAAATATTTTAATAATAGAAATATTTGAAATAGAATATTTGAAAATAGAAATATATGAAGTCGTGTTGATTAGATGCGCCATTTTGACGTGAACGATATTTTTATCGATTTTATTCATTTTGAAATGAATATTGAAAAGTAATTATGAAATCAAATATTTCGAAATGAAAACGAATTCAAAATGAATTGAAATCGATTTTGAAATGAAATGAATTGAAAACGATTTCGAAATGAAATGAATTGAAATCGATTTCGAAATGAAATGAATTGAAAACGATTTCGAAATGAAATGAATTGAAAACGATTTCGAAATGAAATGAATTGAAAACGATTTCGAAATGAAAGGTTTTTGAAATGAATTCAAATTGAATTGAAAGCGAATTTAAATGAATTCAAATTGAATTGAAATTTGAATTGAATAGAGACGAATTTTAAAACGAATCTATAAAGAAGAATTCAATTTTGATTTGAATTGAAATGGAAGTTGAAAAGGTTTTTGAAACGAATTCAAAACTATTTATATAATTCGTTTTGAATAGAAATCGACGAAATATATATTATATATATTATATATATAATATAATGGCCTGAATAGAACGCGCCGCGGTAGTTCGCGAATTTCGACCATTTATTTCAAACGGACATTGCGGGAGATCCGACCGTCGGATTCTCCTAAAACCGGAACCGTTGGGTTCGTATCGAAAAGAGCTTTCTAACGAATATTAGAAATTTGAAATCTAACGGTTGGATTTGGAATTATGTCCAAATCAAATTCGAAAAAGGTCGCTGTAAGTGCAGTTTGATGGCCGTTGATGGAAATCGACTGTACGGGCCTTGATAAAATTATTAAAAATAGCAATAATTTGTGTAAAATCATAAGAAATGATTTAGAAAGAATTGGGATGAAAAACTCCATATTTGAAAAGATAAAAATGGATTTTTATCGAAATGAACTAGTTTTGAACTAGAAATATAATTCTATTTATTTTTAAATAAATAAATTGAATTTAAAAAGGGTTTTAAAAATAACCAAAATTTCCAATGATTGCATTGGAGTGGATTTGAATCGAAATTGTCTTCGGAATATTTCGATGTTGGAATTCGTGATTATACAGGTGTTGTTATGGAAATTTGAAAGATATATATATTTATATCGTTATTTCCAATACGACATTTGTTAGTCGTAGAATTTGATATTGAATATAAGCCGATATATTTTCTATTCTGAGCCTTGTATTGAATATCGAATGTGATTTGGGTTTGTCGTGAATGGTGTCTTCACTAACACTGTTCTTGAACCCAGTTGAGAAAAGATTAAATCTTTTTATTTAGATTTAATGAAGTGTACCAATTAAATAATATTTAATTGGAATTGAATTGATATTGATTTTTGGGTTTATCGTGAACAGTGTTTTAAATAACACTTTTTCTTTAACCCGATAATTAATGAATGTGATTTGGGTTTGTCGTGAATGGTGTCTTCACTAACACTGTTCTTGAACCCAGTTGAGAAAAGATTAAATCTTTTTATTTAGATTTAATGAAGTGTACCAATTAAATAATATTTAATTGGAATTGAATTGATATTGATTTTTGGGTTTATCGTGAACAGTGTTTTAAATAACACTTGTTCTTTAACCCGATAATTAATGAATGTGATTTGGGTTTGTCGTGAATGGTGTCTTCACTAACACTGTTCTTGAACCCAGTTGAGAAAAGATTAAATCTTTTTATTTAGATTTAATGAAGTGTACCAATTAAATAATATTTAATTGGAATTGAATTGATATTGATTTTTGGGTTTATCGTGAACAGTGTTTTAAATAACACTTGTTCTTTAACCCGATAATTAATGAATGTGATTTGGGTTTGTCGTGAATGGTGTCTTCACTAACACTGTTCTTGAACCTAGTTGAGAAAAGATTAAATCTTTTTATTTAGATTTAATGAAGTGTACCAATTAAATAATATTTAATTGGAATTGAATGGATATTGATTTTTGGGTTTATCGTGAACAGTGTTTTAAATAACACTTGTTCTTTAACCCGATAATTAATGGGATGTGACTTTGGGTTTATCGTGAACCGTGTTTTAAATGACACTGATTCTTTAACCCAGTCACAGATTAAAACTAAGTGGAGTTTTAATGAATCTTTAATTAGATTGAAAAGATCGAGAATGGAGTATCACCAGTTTTGCTCCAGGCGATAGTTAAATCTTTAATTAGATTTGAACGTGAAATTTAGAAACTAACTGTCGGTTAGCTAAGTAGAATGGTTTTCTGGATATTGATCTGATGTTGGTTTCGGCCTTCGGGGTTAATATTTGGGGAATTATTCTCTTGATTAATTTACGGTTAGTGACTAATGAATTGGAATGAGGCGTATGTTGTGTTTGTGTAACACTTTTATAAAATATACGCGAGTTATTCGGGAGGACCGGGTTTATCCCATTCTGAATAACTGATACGACGATAAGTCGAAGATGAAGACGATGGTCGAAGACCGGAAGTCTTCACGTCGTTTGGGTGGTAACTGATGATCTTGATTGGGCTGTACACCCAAGAAGATGGAAACAGTTGGTGATCGTCCAGACGTACTTGGAGATCGATGGATATGCGGGGTACTAGGTGCCTCCGGTTTCGTTCAGACCCAGAACGGACTTGTAAATGGACTGTGTGTCTGACATCGGATTTCATTCTGTGTGACTGATATCGGTTGCATAGGATGGCTTGCCTGTGTGGCATGCTAAGATGCAAATGATCAAGGCTTCTGTTGAAAAGCAAAGTCTTGTGGTTGATGATCAAAGCACGGCCTTTGTGGCGTAGCTTTGTGTAACGTTTACCTCGCGTGTTTCACACCCGGTATGAACCAAAAACGGGAGACGGACCTCAGGGAGGACTTGCGTTTCTTTCTAGTTAGAAGTGGCGTCAGTGGTTTTACACGCCCTGACGAGTTTGACTTATGTGGTTGTTGCTGTTGCGAGGCGCCTCGGTTATATTGGTTTCGGCCGATGCATTCTGGTCGGCTGACGGACCAGACTTACACCCCATAGGGTGGGGAAACGTAGTGTTCAGGCATTTTAATCCACATCGGTGGACCGGCCCTGACGATCCAAAGGCTTGACAGAGTACTTGCCTGAGGCTCGGACTAGACAGTCTCGAACCGGTTGAGGACTATCTTTTGCCTCGGTTCATAGACGGAAATCCAATTTCCAAATACGTGACTTTGCGATTTTGATTGTATAACCTATATATGGCGACATAGTGGTATGGGGCATTCATGCCGCCTATGATTGATACTTATGATTTGAAGTTGTTTTATACACTATGCACTTATAATAGTATCAAATGATTTGTTTTCAACGTATCAAGCATTCTTGGCTATTATAAGGTAAAAACCCTATCCTCCGGCTTGCGATTGCATTGTGTGATGGGAACTGGGTCTTATAATAGCTTCATTCTTCTTTATTTAGCATTGCGCTGTTTGTTTTGTGCACTGGTATCCTTGGGAGGAAACCCGTTCCGTGTTATACGGCGTGGTCCCTTGATTTACCTTTGAAAATAAAGATTAAAAACTGTTTTAGTTCTCACACCAGTCACATGACTGACCTGGAGTTTATTGTTTTAACCTAAACTCTGGGTGCCCCTATTTTTGACACGGGCAGCTAGTAGTTTTGGTTTTGCAGATTTATATTCACAGGATCCTGGTTTACAGCTGGAACGATATCCGGAAAGCTTTGTATCCGTATATCTCCTTCTAGTTGTGTATTGTATTATTTTCCGCTGCTATGTATTTAAATGTAATCTAAATCTCTGATATTTCTATGTAATATTTATTTGTTTATGCTCTGTATATTCTTGTAATCTGATGCATTGTTGTAATATACAGTGAAATGTTCTTGTATATGCGTTCTATTTTGTCGTGTTCTCAAACGATAGGGCGTTTCGAACGGTCTGGGTCGGTTAAGCGACTGGTTCGGACCGAGCGAAATTCCTTGCCGTCACAGTTGGTATCAGAGCTTTGGTTTACAAAGCAGAGAACGAGGCACATTAGAACCATATGAAAGAATTCATCAGATATTGGGTTAGTAAAATCCAATGGGAATGACTCGTTAGAGATGGGATCAGTAGTATCCTAGAACGAGTGTGAAGAGTAAATTTTTTAAAGTGAAAACAAATTTTTGTTTTGAAAATTTAAATCAATTATTCGTATTTGATTATCTATTTATATTGAGTTGGACAGTCCAGTATATAAAGATTTTGCATATACGTCTTGCAAACGTGTATTTGAAATTTTAATATACTGGATAGATATAGAATCACATTCTAGACACCCGGAGATGGTTCTGATGATTGATCGATCATCATCAGAATCTATGTTCGTGTTTTGAAGATGTGATATTTATATATTTCCTATTGATTGGTGTGAGAACCAAAATTAGATAGGGCTTATTGTTGGGATTTGGCATCAAAAATCTGATTTTTGTATATGTATCAAAATTATGAATTTGAAGCTCTAATTCAATAATTGATTGATGTTTGTGTAGTTTGTTTGTTTGTTTGATAATTTAGTGCCATTATGCCTAATGTGATCGAATAATGAATTGTATTGAAATTTGGTTGCGTTTGCTAGCATATACATATATATCGTTGAACAGGTCATAGCAAGGAGGCTAGAGCAGAGAATAAAATTTGTTTGCCCGACAAATAGGTACACGTTTACTACATAATTTACTGTTTTGTTTGGGTGATGATGATTTTGTGAGCCTATTGGCTAGCCGCTTGGCTTTTTCTTTTTCTTTTTGAGATCTGAAGGACCGGGGAAGCTATTTGAAATTCCCCGATGCTCCCGGTGCAGGGGAGGTTATGGCGAAATTTTTCAAAAATTTAGGGTGTTAGCCAAATTTTTGAAATTTTGAAAATTCTCAGAAACTAAAGTGTTGGAGAATGGAAGCCAAATCGAACGTAGAGCTGAATAATCAAACCACTTTCGACTTTGTTCCTTTTCGGGGACGAAAAGTTTTAAGTGGGGGAGATTGTAACAACCCGTAAAATGCGAGCCAGTTTGAAATTTTTATTTTGGCAATTTTAGCGAATTTAGTATATTCAAAATGAAATATTTTAAATAATATCAACGAGAAATTTATTTTGAATATAATTCGAACATATATATTATACGCGTCGTCGTTAGAATATAAATAATTATATATAATTATAAAAGGAATTGAAAATGGCGCGGTAGTTCGAAAATTCGATTTCTAATTTCAAATGAATATACAGGATTCAATATAAGTCAGAATTGAACGAAACAAGAAATATTTGAATCTGTATAACTATATCTTTGTAACGAAGTTAACAAACTGAGATTTCATCTTAGAAATGATAAGATATGTCCAGTTTAAAATTAGAAATAGTCGCTGTGGAATTTATATATATTTTTTTATATATATAAGGCCCTTAAAAATAGTAATTTTGCAAACGACCTCGGATTTCGACGAAACCAGTTTTGTTGGGTCCGTGATGTTAAATTATTGCTAGATTCCAAATTTCATAATTTTCCGAATCAACATGTGAGCGTGGCAAAGGAAAACGCGTTTGACCAGTTTCAGTTGATTTTAATCGACTGGAAAATGGCCATTTTTCCAACGGCCTCAGAATTCGACGAAACTAGTTTTGTTAGGACCGTATCGTCAATACGAAGCTAGAAAATATTTTTCGGGAATTTTTCTAGTTAGTATGTGACCCCGGTAATTTGAAATGTACGTTTAAAATTCAATATAGTGATTTAAATGTAAATTCAACGAAAACTGATCGAAACGATCGAATCAGCATATGATACATATCCCATTGTGTTCGGAATGGGGGTAAAACGCTATGGACGACAGGCAGTGGACCTCGTTTAGAGGTCGTATGTAAAAGTCAACTTTTTATAAAAATAAAATAATTAAATAATAAAAATAAAAAAATAAAAAAAAAAGAAAACCCTCTTATCTCCTTTGCCCCCCCGATCATTCCTCTGCAGATCGACTTTCAAAATAAAAAAAAAAAAATGAGCCGCACCGCCTCGTCGATCGACGACGTCCAAACCCCCCCCCCCCCCCACCGACGCTCAGCCACCGCACGCCACCAATCAACTGCGACGTGGTTTTCCCCCTTCCTCCATTCGAACTCGCGACCTCCCCCAGGCCCTAACCCCACCAATCAGAAACCGCCACCAGAAGTCCCCCACGCAGCGCCGCAACCCCTTCCACCAACCCCGAGCCCCCCCCTCGCAGCGGCCGCCGACGCTTCCCCCCCCCCCTTCCACTGACGAACAAGCATAGCCCCCCTCCTGTAAGTTTTTCTTATTTGTTTAAATTATTTTTATGGTAGTAAAAACTGTTTTTTTTAGTTAGGTTAAAACAGAATTTTAGTTAGGTTAAAACAGAATTTTATTTTAGGTTAAAACTGAATTTTTTTTTTTAGTATAAAACAGAATTTTATTTTAGGTTAAAACTGAATTTTTTTTAGTATAAAACTGATTTAGTTTAAAAATAAAAACCTGATTTTTAAATATTGAGCTTTGAAGTAAAAACCTGATTTTTAAATATTGAGCTTTGAAGTAAAAACCTGATTTTTAAATATTGAGCTTTGAAGTAAAAACCTGATTTTTAAATATTGAACTTTGAAGTAAAAATTCGATTTTTAAATATTGAACTTTGAAGTAAAAATTCGATTTTTATATATTGAACTTTGAAGTAAAAATTCGATTTTTATATATTGAACTTTGAACTAAAAATTCGATTTTTATATATTGAACTTTGAACTAAAAATTCGATTTTTATATATTGAACTTTGAACTAAAAATTCGATTTTTATATATTGAACTTTGAACTAAAAATTCGATTTTTATATATTGAACTTTGAACTAAAAATTCGATTTTTATATATTGAATAGCGAAGTAAAAATTCGATTTTTACATAGGTAATGAAAGCGGGCGACAAAGGTAACAAAAAGGCGAAACGACGAAGACTTCTGCAAATGAAGAGCCGTGGAGCTAGGATAGCTATATGTGAGAATTTCTCACCTTTCAATTTATTTTTCTAGTTATATATATATATACTAGGATGCAGACGGTGCTTAGTAGCACCCGACACAAATCGTCCACAGACCATGGACTTGTTTGTTTGACTGTTTGGTGATTGATTGCGATATTGGTTTGAATGTGGTTTGTGGTGTGAAAAATCGAATCGATAAATTGGTTAGGATTAGACGTGCGCCGTTATAAGGCGAAGGAGTAAGGCTAGGTTAGACTCTTACTCCAAATTTTGTGGTTTGCATAATGAAATTGATTTGATTGATGTGTGAATGGCGTGGGCCTTCACTAGACCGGGGTTAAGGCTAGGCCTCGTCCCGTTTCTAGTATCGTGCCGTTATGCCGCCGAAATTTTCTAAAATATGTTAGAAAAATAAAACTATCATTTTATTGTGTAAATGAATTGAATAGAAATTCATAGGTTGGAATAAAATGTTTTATCGTTAAAAATATAGATTTTAACGTGAAGTGAATAAAATAAAATATTCATTTATAAACCGAACGGTTTGTTTATGTACACCTATTTGAATGACATTGATTGGGACGATAAATTTTACACATCGCCCAACAGCACAAATAAAATAGGTGTTTGATTGTTTGAAACCCCACACGGGTGTTGGGATGAAATTTGAAGTTCACTCATCCTGATTGATTAAATATGTCGATCGATCGATTGACAGGCTGTTATAAGCGTTGAATATCTATATTTGATGCTTATACAGTGTAGTGCACTTTGGTTGATGGTTGATTATTTTTCAATGCTATGATATACATGTGTTGTATGAAAATCCATATAATTAACTTTATATGGTAATTGATGGGGCCTCATTCCAATTTGAAAAATAAAGAATATTATAAAATAAAAGTTCATGTGTTGACAGTACTCATCCATTGAGATTGGTCATGTGTTGAACGAAATATTTTAATAATAGAAATATTTGAAATAGAATATTTGAAAATAGAAATATATGAAGTCGTGTTGATTAGATGCGCCATTTTGACGTGAACGATATTTTTATCGATTTTATTCATTTTGAAATGAATATTGAAAAGTAATTATGAAATCAAATATTTCGAAATGAAAACGAATTCAAAATGAATTGAAATCGATTTTGAAATGAAATGAATTGAAAACGATTTCGAAATGAAATGAATTGAAATCGATTTCGAAATGAAATGAATTGAAAACGATTTCGAAATGAAATGAATTGAAAACGATTTCGAAATGAAATGAATTGAAAACGATTTCGAAATGAAAGGTTTTTGAAATGAATTCAAATTGAATTGAAAGCGAATTTAAATGAATTCAAATTGAATTGAAATTTGAATTGAATAGAGACGAATTTTAAAACGAATCTATAAAGAAGAATTCAATTTTGATTTGAATTGAAATGGAAGTTGAAAAGGTTTTTGAAACGAATTCAAAACTATTTATATAATTCGTTTTGAATAGAAATCGACGAAATATATATTATATATATTATATATATAATATAATGGCCTGAATAGAACGCGCCGCGGTAGTTCGCGAATTTCGACCATTTATTTCAAACGGACATTGCGGGAGATCCGACCGTCGGATTCTCCTAAAACCGGAACCGTTGGGTTCGTATCGAAAAGAGCTTTCTAACGAATATTAGAAATTTGAAATCTAACGGTTGGATTTGGAATTATGTCCAAATCAAATTCGAAAAAGGTCGCTGTAAGTGCAGTTCGATGGCCGCTGATGGAAATCGACTGTACGGGCCTTGATAAAATTATTAAAAATAGCAATAATTTGTGTAAAATCATAAGAAATGATTTAGAAAGAATTGGGATGAAAAACTCCATATTTGAAAAGATAAAAATGGATTTTTATCGAAATGAACTAGTTTTGAACTAGAAATATAATTCTATTTATTTTTAAATAAATAAATTGAATTTAAAAAGGGTTTTAAAAATAACCAAAATTTCCAATGATTGCATTGGAGTGGATTTGAATCGAAATTGTCTTCGGAATATTTCGATGTTGGAATTCGTGATTATATAGGTGTTGTTATGGAAATTTGAAAGATATATATATTTATATCGTTATTTCCAATACGACATTTGTTAGTCGTAGAATTTGATATTGAATATAAGCCGATATATTTTCTATTCTGAGCCTTGTATTGAATATCGAATGTGATTTGGGTTTGTCGTGAATGGTGTCTTCACTAACACTGTTCTTGAACCCAGTTGAGAAAAGATTAAATCTTTTTATTTAGATTTAATGAAGTGTACCAATTAAATAATATTTAATTGGAATTGAATTGATATTGATTTTTGGGTTTATCGTGAACAGTGTTTTAAATAACACTTGTTCTTTAACCCGATAATTAATGAATGTGATTTGGGTTTGTCGTGAATGGTGTCTTCACTAACACTGTTCTTGAACCCAGTTGAGAAAAGATTAAATCTTTTTATTTAGATTTAATGAAGTGTACCAATTAAATAATATTTAATTGGAATTGAATTGATATTGATTTTTGGGTTTATCGTGAACAGTGTTTTAAATAACACTTGTTCTTTAACCCGATAATTAATGAATGTGATTTGGGTTTGTCGTGAATGGTGTCTTCACTAACACTGTTCTTGAACCCAGTTGAGAAAAGATTAAATCTTTTTATTTAGATTTAATGAAGTGTACCAATTAAATAATATTTAATTGGAATTGAATTGATATTGATTTTTGGGTTTATCGTGAACAGTGTTTTAAATAACACTTGTTCTTTAACCCGATAATTAATGAATGTGATTTGGGTTTGTCGTGAATGGTGTCTTCACTAACACTGTTCTTGAACCCAGTTCAGAAAAGATTAAATCTTTTTATTTAGATTTAATGAAGTGTACCAATTAAATAATATTTAATTGGAATTGAATGGATATTGATTTTTGGGTTTATCGTGAACAGTGTTTTAAATAACACTTGTTCTTTAACCCGATAATTAATGGGATGTGACTTTGGGTTTATCGTGAACCGTGTTTTAAATGACACTGATTCTTTAACCCAGTCACAGATTAAAACTAAGTGGAGTTTTAATGAATCTTTAATTAGATTGAAAAGATCGAGAATGGAGTATCACCAGTTTTGCTCCAGGCGATAGTTAAATCTTTAATTAGATTTGAACGTGAAATTTAGAAACTAACTGTCGGTTAGCTAAGTAGAATGGTTTTCTGGATATTGATCTGATGTTGGTTTCGGCCTTCGGGGTTAATATTTGGGGAATTATTCTCTTGATTAATTTACGGTTAGTGACTAATGAATTGGAATGAGGCGTATGTTGTGTTTGTGTAACACTTTTATAAAATATATGCGAGTTATTCGGGAGGACCGGGTTTATCCCATTCTGAATAACTGATACGACGATAAGTCGAAGATGAAGACGATGGTCGAAGACCGGAAGTCTTCACGTCGTTTGGGTGGTAACTGATGATCTTGATTGGGCTGTACACCCAAGAAGATGGAAACAGTTGGTGATCGTCCAGACGTACTTGGAGATTGATGGATATGCGGGGTACTAGGTGCCTCCGGTTTCGTTCAGACCCAGAACGGACTTGTAAATGGACTGTGTGTCTGACATCGGATTTCATTCTGTGTGACTGATATCGGTTGCATAGGATGGCTTGCCTGTGTGGCATGCTAAGATGCAAATGATCAAGGCTTCTGTTGAAAAGCAAAGTCTTGTGGTTGATGATCAAAGCACGGCCTTTGTGGCGTAGCTTTGTGTAACGTTTACCTCGCGTGTTTCACACCCGGTATGAACCAAAAACGGGAGACGGACCTCAGGGAGGACTTGCGTTTCTTTCTAGTTAGAAGTGGCGTCAGTGGTTTTACACGCCCTGACGAGTTTGACTTATGTGGTTGTTGCTGTTGCGAGGCGCCTCGGTTATATCGGTTTCGGCCGATGCATTCTGGTCGGCTGACGGACCAGACTTACACCCCATAGGGTGGGGAAACGTAGTGTTCAGGCATTTTAATCCACATCGGTGGACCGGCCCTGACGATCCAAAGGCTTGACAGAGTACTTGCCTGAGGCTCGGACTAGACAGTCTCGAACCGGTTGAGGACTATCTTTTGCCTCGGTTCATAGACGGAAATCCAATTTCCAAATACGTGACTTTGCGATTTTGATTGTATAACCTATATATGGCGACATAGTGGTATGGGGCATTCATGCCGCCTATGATTGATACTTATGATTTGAAGTTGTTTTATACACTATGCACTTATAATAGTATCAAATGATTTGTTTTCAACGTATCAAGCATTCTTGGCTATTATAAGGTAAAAACCATATCCTCCGGCTTGCGATTGCATTGTGTGATGGGAACTGGGTCTTATAATAGCTTCATTCTTCTTTATTTAGCATTGCGCTGTTTGTTTTGTGCACTGGTATCCTTGGGAGGAAACCCGTTCCGTGTTATACGGCGTGGTCCCTTGATTTACCTTTGAAAATAAAGATTAAAAACTGTTTTAGTTCTCACACCGGTCACATGACTGACCCGGAGTTTATTGTTTTAACCTAAACTCTGGGTGCCCCTATTTTTGACACGGGCAGCTAGTAGTTTTGGTTTTGCAGATTTATATTCACAGGATCCTGGTTTACAGCTGGAACGATATCCGGAAAGCTTTGTATCCGTATATCTCCTTCTAGTTGTGTATTGTATTATTTTCCGCTGCTATGTATTTAAATGTAATCTAAATCTCTGATATTTCTGTGTAATATTTATTTGTTTATGCTCTGTATATTCTTGTAATCTGATGCATTGTTGTAATATACAGTGAAATGTTCTTGTATATGCGTTCTATTTTGTCGTGTTCTCAAACGATAGGGCGTTTCGAACGGTCTGGGTCGGTTAAGCGACTGGTTCGGACCGAGCGAAATTCCTTGCCGTCACAGTTACGATATGTTTTTCTTTAAATTAAAATATAAATCATTTAATTATTAAATTCCAACGTACGTTTTAAATTACCGGGGCTACATACGACCTTTAAAAATTATAGAAAAATTATTTATAGTTATGTTTGGATGATACGGTTCTAACGAGACTAATTTCGTTGAATTCTGAGACTGTTTGAAAAATGGCCTTTTTTAGTCGATTAAATTTGACCGAAACTGACAAAACACGTTTTTCTTTACCACGCTCACATATTAATTCGAAAAATTATGAAAATTGAAACCTAGCAATAATTTGACATTCCGGTTCCAACAAAAGTGGTTTCGTCGAAAACCGAGGTCATTTGAAAAATGACTATTTTTAAGGGCTAAATATTATATTAATATATATATATATATATATAAATTCTACAGCGACTTTTCTAAATTTTAAACTGGACATAACTTTTGATTTATAAAGTGAAATTTTAGTTTTTTTAGATTGGTTAGAAAAATATGGTTAAACAGATTTAAATATTTCTGGTTTCGCTCAATTCTGATTTTAAATGAATCCTGTACATTCAGTCAAAGTTCAAATTCAAATTTTCAAACTGCAGCGTTGTTTTAAACTCCTTTTATAATTAAATTGAATTTATTCATTTTAAAATAAATTTTTAGTCATTATTATTTAAAATAAATAATTTTATATATGGAAATCCATTAAAATTTCTAAAATAAAAAAATTAAATTAGCACCAAAATTCCGGGTTGTTACAATCGCCCCCACTTAAAATCTTTTCGTCCTCGAAAAGGAACGTAGCTAAAAGTTGTTTAATTTAACCAACTCAACTAGATTTTATTTATTAGTTTCAATAATTTTGTTAGTTAAATTAATTATCATTTGTATACTTTTATTAGTTAAATTAACAATCAAACATCACAACCATCAATCAATTAGGTGATTAACTTTTCAAATATATATAACTTTTGTATATAGTCAAAAATCATATATTTAGTGCAAATCACAACAATGTGTACTAACTAAGTTTTGGTTCTCATACCAGTCAATGGAAATATATAGAAATCCCACCTTCGAGACTCGAACATAAATACTGGTGATGGTGCACCGATCCCCAGAATTATCTCCGGGCGACTAGAGTGTGATTCTATATCTACCCAGTATATTAAAACTTCGAATATCCGTTAATTACTCATATATTCGAAATCTTTATATACTCGATTGTCCACATAAAAAAATTATTCAAATACGTATTTTAACATAAAATTCTCAAAACTAAATTTGTTTTCATTTTTAAAGAAAATAAAACTCTTCACATTCGTTCTAGGATACTACTGATCCCATCTCTAACAAGTTATTCTCATTGGATATTACTAATCCAATCTCTGATGAATTCTATCGTTCGGTTCTAATGTGCCTTGTTCCCGAGCTCTGTAAACCAAAGCTCCGATACCAAATGAAACGACCCAAACTTCCCAGTAAAGGAAAGACGGATTGCTTTGTGAACAATACACATTGGAGCACAAACTGAAGAACATTTTATTGTTGATTACAACAATTACCTCAGAGTACAAGAATGTAAAAGAGCATGAATACTTATTACATAATATGGATACAATAATATCAGAGTTTTAAATTACATTTAAATAGCAGTGGAAAAATAATACAAATATACAACTGGAAGAAATACACGGATACAGAGCTTTCTGAATATCGCTTCAGCTATAAGCCAGGATCTTGTAAATATATCTGCAAAAGCTACTCGACTGTCCGTGTGGAAAATATGGGCACCCGAGTTTGCCAGTGAAACAAACTACAAGTCAGTCATGGGACTGGTATGTGAAATCTTAAATTAACTTATCTAATGATAAGGCTAATCACAGGACCACGCCGCTAACGCGGAACGGGTTTACTCCATTGGATTGCAAGTGCATAAAATAAAGTAAAATGTTAAACAACGTAATGCTTTTTAGAAAAATGAAACCATTATAAGACCCAAGTCCCATCACACAATGCAACGCAAACCGGAGGATAGGGTTTTACCTTATAATGGTCAAAAGATGCTTGATACGATAAAACGGATTTAGTATTAGTATGTATATCTATGGGTATATATATATTTCAAAAACAATTTCAATCATAATGTATCAATCATAGACGGCATAGCACCCCATCCTACTATGTCGCCATACTAGTTCACAATCAAAACAGCAAGGTCGTATTGGAAATTGGATTTCCATCATGAGTCGAGGCTGGGGGCAAGCTCCTCTCCGATTCGAGACACTCTAGCAAATGCCTCAGGATTCCCCGCAGTGAACCCTTGGAGCGGTAGGGCCGGTCCCCGCCTATCGGCAGTGGATTAGTTATGCCTGAACACACGCTTCCTGGTCCCTTTGGACCTATAGTATGACCACTAACGGCCTACAAAAATCCGAGGCGCCTCAAAATCCATCATCCACATAAGTAAAATGTCAGCCAGTTTAAGGACTGACACCACTTCTAGCTAGAAAGAAACGAGTGCACTCCCTACGGTCCATATCCCGTTTTTGACTCATACCGGGGTGTGAGGCTCGCGAAGTCACGATATACATAAAGCTATGCCGTTATAGGCTATACTTTGATCATCCCACAAGGCCCTGCTTTTCAACAAAAGCCTTGATCAATTGCATCTTGGCATGCCACATTGACAATTCATGCCATGCGATCGATTACTATTAATGTATACCAGGGTGTTAAGTAGAGAATAAATCCTCCACCACCAAACAGACATACATTAACAGAAATCGATTTAATTCACATGGAATGAAATACAATGTCAGACATGCATCCATTTACTAGCTTATGCTCTGGGTCTGAGCGAAAACCAAATCCGAGCAATCAAAAATATTCCGGATGGCCACCACTGAAGCCCCTTCAAGGTAGCTACTCCCATCAGGGTCTCTGTAGCAACACATCCATTCGATGTGAAGATCGACGGTCTTCAACCACCGTCTTCATCTTCGACTCTTCATCGTCGTAGTAATTATTTGGAATGGGTTAAACCCGGTCTTTCCAAATAATTCACGTATTTTTATAATTTAAAAAAATCAAGTACTATAAAAGCACATCCAATGTCTCATTCCAATTCAGAATATTCTTTTAAATAAAATATTCACATTATCTTATCAAAAATAAATTCTTTAACTTGTCCTTAAACCTTTCTTTTAAAGATTTATCAAAACCTCAATTGGGTTTTAAATACCAAAAATCATTATTCAATGATTATTTAAATTTAAGAAATAAATCTTATCTTTAACTGGGTTACAGAAATAGTGTCATTTTAAAACATAGTTCACGGTAAACCCAAAATCCTCTTCCATAAAATAGGGAATCTTCACAGGAATCAAATCAATATATAATCGTTATAAATTTCTGTATCCGACCAATAATATAAATGGAATAACGGCAAAGCCCTTTTAAATTCCATATGTAGTATCGATCTTCTTTTACAGAAACTGATCTCGGTTATTATTAATTAGAATTCCATTCAATTCCAATTTAATATGTTAAGTTGGAAAACTTTACTTTTGGAAAATTTCCTTTTAAATCTTGATACAAGATTTATAAATTCCAAATCATATTCTTACTATTAATTGAGTTAAAGAACAGATGTCGTTTAAAAATATTGTTCACGATAAACTCAATTCACAAATCATTTTTATTCCAATTACCAAAATATAGTTTGAAACTCTAATAATCTTAATTAAAAGATTTATTCTTTTCAACTGGGTTTAAGAAAGGTGTTATTGAAGACACCATTCACGACAAACCCAAAATCCAATTTATTTAATTTAATTTCAATTAAATATTCACTAACTGGAAAATTTCATTAGATCTTAATTTAATGATTTATTCTAGTTAATAACTAGTTCATTCAATAAAAATATTTTTCTAAAATATATTCTTTTTTCTAAAATATTCTTTTTCTAAAACATTTTCTAAAATATTCTTTTCCTAGAATATTCTTTATTGGAATGTGACTCACTCAACAACCATATATTGCATGAAATCAACAAGCATGACAAATAATTATTAAACATCCAAATGATGGCCAAAGTGGAATTTATAACTGTGTGAGCACTAAAGTAAAAAACTAAAGCTCATCACAGACTGTCAATCCATCGATTGACAGATAACTAAATATTGGGATTAGTGTGTATCCAATATCATCCCAATACCCGTGTGGGGTTTCATCCATCAAACAAATAGTAAATTATTTGTGTGCTTGGGCGATGTGTGAAAATAATCATCCCAATCACATAAAC
Organism: Allium sativum; assembly: GCA_030737875.1. Classification (NCBI taxonomy): domain Eukaryota; kingdom Viridiplantae; phylum Streptophyta; class Magnoliopsida; order Asparagales; family Amaryllidaceae; genus Allium; species Allium sativum. The sequence continues at coordinate 652,418,399 of CM060919.1, read as the reverse complement.
AAGTCGGGTAACTTGTAAATGGAAGTGTAATATTCAGTTTGAATATACTAACATTATGTTTAACACATTAAACATTCCAACATCACAGATATATATCTCAATTATTTTTGTTGTGAACAAATGACAATAAAAATCTAGTCTTCTATTCCCATTCTTTTATTGTTAACAAGTGACAATAAAAATCTTAATTTTTATTTATAATCTTTCGTGTAATCCTTTTCAATGACCAAAAATGAATATTTTTGGTGAAATCCTTTTAAGTGACAAGAATGTCCTTTTCATTTTAATTTACATTTTCTAACAGAAATGTACTTTTTATTCTAATCTTCATTTTCTAGCAAAAAATGTACTTTTTGTTCTAACACACATTTTCTAGCAAAAATGTACTTTTTAAAGTGACAAAAATTGTAATTTTGTCTATTTCCTTTTAATGTACAAAATATGATACTTTTGTTAAATTCTTTTCAATGTAAACGAAAATGTCATTTTTGTCTTCATTCTTTTGAAGTAAACAAAAATGCTAATTTTTCTTTAATCATTTTTGATGATCAAAATGTAATCTCCCTTCTAAATGGACAAAAATGTATGATTTGGTTAAACTCTTTTTATGCATAGAAATGTTTATTTTCATTTGATCCTTCTTAATACATGCAATGTTCATTTTGTGTAATCCTTTTTCACTAATCAAGTTTTGACAAAAACGTTATTGTTTTCATAAATCAAGTTTTGACCTAAATGTCAATTTTATTTGTTTAGACAAAATATGATGGTTTTGTTTAATCTATTTCTATTCAACAAAAATATGAATTTTTTTCACTGGTTTTCTATACAACAAAAATGAGTATTTTTGAAAATTCCTTATTAAATGCCAAAATGTGTATTTTTACTTCAGTCTTTTAAATGTGACAAAAATGCCCATTTCTAATTCATTCTTTTTAATGTATAAAATATACATTTCTAATTCATTCTTTTTAATGTATAAAAAATATACATTTCTAATTTATTCTTTTTAATGTATAAAATATGATAATTTAGTCTAATCTTTTTAATTTAAACAAAATGTTGATTTTTTCTCTAATTCTTTTCAAGGTATAAAAATGTTCATTTTTAATTAATTCTTTTCAAGGTATAAAAATGTTCATTTTTATCTACTTAAACATGTTCTGACAAAAGTACTATTTTTATTTTCTAAAATCATGTTTTGACAAAAAATACTATTCTTATTAAATGACAGAAATGTGATTTTTGTTAAATCCTTATTTAATAACATAAATGTGTCTTTTTATTTCCATTCTTTTAAAAGTGACAAAATGTCTCTTTTTATTTCATTCTTTTAAAAGGGACAGAAATATCTCTTTTATTGATGTAAACAAAAATGATAATTTCAATTTAACAAAAATGTGACTTTTTATTTCACAAATCAAGTTTTAACAAAAATGTGTATTTCTAATTCTGCACTTCTTTATTGAAATCAATATGATAATCAAAATATAATTTCTTTTTATTTAAAGGAATGTTATTGAAAGGGAATGTTTAATAAAAATCTGTTCTTTTGCTTTTAACTCTTTTTAATGTGGCAAAAGTGTCCTTTTCTAATTTAACACAAAAGTGACAATTTTAATCCAATAAACATTTTATAACAAAATGTTATTTTCATTCTAATGTGACATTTTACAATAAAATGATATTTTATTCTAATGTACATTTTGTGCTAACAACGAGATTTTATTCTAATGTACATTTTCTAACAAAAAGGTATGTTAAATCTAATGCAATATTATATAATCAAAATATTATTATATTTTCTCTTCTTTTTTCTTCTAATGTGACTTTTATATAAAAATGTTATTTTTATTTCTATTGTAACATTTGTGTAAAAATGTTATTTTATATTTACACAAAGTGTTCTAACTAAATTGTGATTTATATTTACACAAAAATATCCTAACCAAGCATGAACATTACAAACATCATAATCAATAAAACAACAATTCCATACATCACAGATCTGAAATAAATCAACATACATTCATGGAATTTAAATAGCGAGAAATAATTAATATTTTAATTATTTTTAAATATAAAAATCTCACATCGATTGTTGTGTGAATCTTCAACACGCTCAGTTTCAGATCTGGTCTGCTCCATGTTGTAGATCTCTAAAATACGATTCCAACGGATCCGGGTTTGCTGAATTCTGATGTCGTATCACAAAGTTATCGCATTTTAAACATTGCACCATTATCGTATAAATAATTTCAGAATTAAATAAATATTGTTTGATCTCCACCGTTCGTTTTCTGATCTGAAGGCCATGCTCTTTCTTCCTTATTCTCGTCTGTACTGGAACCCGCACCTCATGAGTAGCTCGATCTCTAGGGTTTGAAACTGCGCCGCCATCGGACCACCAGTCTTCGATCAGAGAACGCCACTTGAAAGGCGCCAACCTCCTCCACCGTCGGCCAGCAGCATGGCGAACTCGCCCCCCTTTGCGTGGGAAATCGCACCAAAAACTGCCAACATCATCACCAAAATTCAGGCCATCCTCTCCATTAAATTAGATCATAGCCGTACGTCGCGAAGAGCTCATCGTCCTCTACAATTTCCTTTTGGAGATTTTGGATTTCATTGATTGTTTTAAGAAGAAAAGTGGGATTAAAATCCTGAAGAGCATGGCCACTGATTTGGATATACGGCGACTGCTTGTTTGATTAGGGATTAGGGTTTGTTTAGGCCGTATTTATACAGTATATGTAGCGTATTTTATTTTATTTATTTAATTTATTCATGAAATTAACTTGTTACACCATCCGAACTCTGATTTAAACCCAACGAGTATCGCCATTAGCTAATAACCCCCATCCCGGACACAATGGAACATGTTTCGTAATCTAGTTCGGCTGTTACGATTTGTTTTTCTTTAAATTAAAATATAAATCATTTAATTATTAAATTCCAACGTACATTTTAAATTACCGGGGCTACATACAACCTTTAAAAATTACAGAAAAATTATTTCTAGTTATGTTTTGATGATACGGTTCTAACGGGACTAATTTCGTTGAATTCTGAGACTGTTTGAAAAATGGCCTTTTTTTAGTCGATTAAATTTGACCGAAACTGACAAAACACGTTTTTCTTTACCACGCTCACATATTAATTCGAAAAATTATGAAAATTGAAACCAAGCAATAATTTGACATTCCGGTTCCAACAAAAGTTGTTTCGTCGAAAACCGAGGTTATTTGAAAAATGACTATTTTTAAGGGCTAAATATTATATTAATATATATATAAATTCTACAGCGACCTTTCTAAATTTTAAACTGGACATAACTTTTGATTTATAAAGTGAAATTTTAGTTTTTTTAGATTGGTTATAAAAATATGGTTAAACAGATTTAAATATTTCTGGTTTCGCTCAATTCTGATTTTAAATGAATCTTGTACATTCAGTCAAAGTTCAAATTCAAATTTTCAAACTGCAGCGTTGTTTTAAACTCCTTTTATAATTAAATTGAATTTATTCATTTTAAAATAAATTTTTAGTCATTATTATTTAAAATGAATAATTTTATATATGGAAATCCATTAAAATTTCTAAAACAAAAAATTTAAATTGGCCCTAAAATTCCGGGTTGTTACAATCGCCCCCACTTAAAATCTTTTCGTCCTCGAAAAGGAACGTAGCTAAAAGTTGTTTAATTTAACCAACTCAACTAGATTTTATTTATTGGTTTCAATAATTTTTTTAGTTAAATTAATTATCATTTGTATACTTTTATTAGTTAAATTAACAATCAAACATCACAACCAGCAATCAATTAGGTGATTAACTTTTCAAATATATATAACTTTTATATATAGTCAAAAATCGTATTTTTAGTGCAAATCACAACAATGTGTGCTAACTAAGTTTTGGTTCTCATACCAGTCAATGGAAATATATAGAAATCCCACCTTCGAGACTCGAACATAAATACTGGTGATGGTGCACCGATCACCAGAATTATCTCCGGGCGACTAGAGTGTGATTCTATATCTACCCAGTATATTAAAACTTCGAATATCCGTTAATTACTCATATATTCGAAATCTTTATATACTCGATTTTCCACAAAAAAATATATATTCAAATACGTATTTTAAGATAAAATTCTCAAAACTAAATTTGTTTTCATTTTTAAAGAAAATAATACTCTTCACACTTGTTCTAGGATACTACAGATCCCATCTCTAACGAGTTATTCTCATTGGATATTACTAATCCAATCTATGATGAATTCTATCGTTCGGTTCTAATGTGCCTTGTTCCCGAGCTCTGTAAACCAAAGCTCCGATACCAAATGAAACGACCCAAACTTCCCAGTAAAGGAAAGACGGATTGCTTTGTGAACACTACACATTAGAGCACAAACTGAAGAACATTTTATTGCTGATTACAACAATTACATCAGAGTACAAGAATGTAATAGAGCATGAATACTTATTACATAATATGGATACAATAATATCAGAGTTTTAAATTACATTTAAATAGCAGTGGAAAATAATACAAATATACAACTGGAAGAAATACACGGATACAGAGCTTTCCGAATATCGCTTCAGCCGTAAGCCAGGATCTTGTAAATATATATGAAAAAGCTACTCGACTGCCCGTGTGGAAAATATGAGCACCCGAGTTTGCCAGTGAAACAAACTACAGGTCAGTCATGAGACTGGTATGAGAAATCTTAACTTAACTTATCTAATGATAAGGCTAATCACAGGACCATGCCGCTAACGCGGAACGGGTTTACTCCATTGGATTGCAAGTGCATAAAATAAAGTAAAACGTTAAACAACGCAATGCTTTTTAGAAAAATGAAACCATTATAAGACCCAAGTCCCATCACACAATGCAACGCAAACCGGAGGATAGGGTTTTACCTTATAATGGTCAAAAGATGCTTGATACGATAAAACGGATTTAGTATTAGTGTGTATATCTATGGGTATATATATATTTCAAAAACAATTTCAATCATAATGTATCAATCATAGACGGCATAGTACCCCATCCTACTATGTCGCCATGCTAGTTCTACAATCAAAATAGCAAGGTCGTTTTGTAAATTGGATTTCCATCATGAGTCGAGGCTGGGGGCAAGCTCCTCTCCGATTCGAGACACTCTAGCAAATGCCTCAGGATCCCCCGTAGTGAACCCTTGGAGCGGTAGGGCCGGTCCCCGCCTATCGGCAGTGGATTAGTTATGCCTGAACGCACGCTTCCCGGTCCCTTTGGACCTATAGTATGACCACTAACGGCCTACAAAAATCTGAGGCGCCTCAAAATCCATCATCCACATAAGTAAAATGTCAGCCAGTTTAAGCACTGACACCACTTCTAGCTAGAAAGAAACGTGTGCACTCCCTTCGGTCCATATCCCGTTTTTGACTCATACCAGGGTGTGAGGCTCGCGAAGTCACGATATACATAAAGCTATGCTGTAATAGGCTATACTTTGATCATCCCACAAGGCCCTGCTTTTCAACAAAAGCCTTGATCAATTGCATCTTGGCATGCCACATTGACAATTCATGCCATGCGATCGATTACTATTAATGTATACCAGGGTGTTAAGTAGAGAATAAATCCTCCACCACCAAACTGACGTACATTAACAGAAATCGATTTAATTCACATGGAACGAAATCCAATGTCAGACACGCATCCATTTACTAGCTTATGCTCTGGGTCTGAGCGAAAACCAAATCCGAGCAATCAACAATAATCTGGATGGCCACCATTGAAGCCCCTTCAAGGTAGCTACTCCCATCAGGGTCTCTGTAGCAACACATCCATTCGATGTGAAGATTGTCGGTCTTCAACCACCGTCTTCATCTTCGACTCTTCATCGTCGTAGTAATTATTCGGAATGGGTTAAACCCGGTCTTTCCGAATAATTCACGTATTTTTATAATTAAAAAAATCAAGTACTATAAAAGCACATCCAATGTCTCATTCCAATTCAGAATATTCTTTTAAATAAATTATTCACATTATCTTATCAAAAATAAATTATTTAACTTGTCCTTAAACCTTTCTTTTAAAGATTTATTAAAACCTCAATTGGGTTTTAAATACCAAAAATCATTATTCATTGATTACTTAAATTTAAGAAATAAATCTTATTTTTAACTGGGTTAAAGAACTAGTGTCATTTTAAAACATAGTTCACGGTAAACCCAAAATCCTCTTCCATAAAATAGGGAATCTTCACAGGAATCAAATCCATATATAATCGTTATAAATTTCTATATCCAACCAATGATATAAATGGAATAATGGCAAAGCCCTTTTAAATTCCATATGTAGTATCGATCTTCGTTTACAGAAACTGATCTCGGTTATTATTAATTAGAATTCCATTCAATTCCAATTTAATATGTTAAGTTGGAAAACTTTACTTTTGGAAAATTTCCTTCTAAATCTTGATACAAGATTTATAAATTCCAAATCATATTCTTACTATTAATTGAGTTGAAGAACAAATGTCATTTAAAAATATTGTTCACGATAAACTCAATTCACAAATCATTTTTATTCCAATTACCAAAAAATAGTTTGAAACTCTAGTAATCTTAATTAAAAGATTTATTCTTTTCAACTGGGTTTAAGAAAGGTGTTATTGAAGACACCATTCACGACAAACCCAAAATCCAATTTATTTAATTTAATTTCAATTAAATATTCACTAACTGGAAAATTTCATTAGATCTTAATTTAATAATTTATTCTAGTTAATAACTAGTTCATTCAATAAAAATATTTTTCTAAAATATATTCTTTTTTCAAAAATATTCTTTTTCTAAAACATTTTCTAAAATATTCTTTTCCTCACTCAACAACCATATATTGCATGAAATCAACAAGCATGACAAATAATTATTAAACATCCAAATGATGACCAAAGTGGAATTTATAACTGTGTGAGCATTAAAGTAAATAACTAACGCTCATCATAGACCGTCAATCCATCAATTGACACATAACTAAAAATTGGGATTAGTGTGTATCCAATATCATCCCAATACCCGTGTGGGGTTTCATCCATCAAACAAATAGTAAATTATTTGTGTGCTTGGGCAATGTGTGAAAATAATCGTCCCAATCACATAAACAAGTCGGGTAACTTGTAAATGGAAGTGTAATATTCAGTTTGAATATACTAACATTATGTTTAACACATTAAACATTCCAACATCACAGATATATATCTCAATTATTTTTATTGTGAACAAATGACAATAAAAATCTAGTCTCTTATTCCCATTCTTTTATTGTTAACAAGTGACAATAAAAATCTTAATTTTTATTTATAATCTTTCGTGTAATCCTTTTCGATGACCAAAAATGAATATTTTTGGTGAAATCCTTTTAAGTGACAAGAATGTCCTTTTCATTTTAATTTACATTTTCTAACAGAAATGTACTTTTTAATCTAATCTCCATTTTCTAGCAAAAAATGTACTTTTTGTTCTAACATACATTTTCTAGCAAAAATGTACTTTTTAAAGTGACAAAAATTGTAATTTTGTCTATTTCCTTTTAATGTACAAAATATGATACTTTTGTTAAATTCTTTTCAATGTAAACGAAAATGTCATTTTTGTCTTCATTCTTTTAAAGTAAACAAAAATGCTAATTTTTCTTTAATCATTTTTTATGGTCAAAATGTAATCTCCCTTCTAAATGGACAAAAATGTATGATTTGGTTAAACTCTTTTTATGCATAGAAATGTTTGTTTTCATTTGATCCTTCTTAGTACATGCAATGTTCATTTTATGTAATCCTTTTTCACTAATCAAGTTTTGACAAAAACGTTATTGTTTTCATAAATCAAGTTTTGACCAAAATGTCATTTTTATTTGTTTAGACAAAATATGATGGTTTTGGTTAATCTATTTCTATTCAACAAAAATATGAATTTTTTTCACTGGTTTTCTATAAAACAAAAATGAGTATTTTTGAAAATTCCTTATTAAATGCCAAAATGTGTATTTTTACTTCGGTCTTTTTAATGTGACAAAAATGCCCATTTCTAATTCATTCTTTTTAATGTATAAAATATACATTTCTAATTCATTCTTTTTAATGTATAAAAAAATATACATTTCTAATTTATTCTTTTTAATGTATAAAATATGATAATTTAGTCTAATCTTTTTAATTTAAACAAAATGTTGATTTTTTCTCTAATTCTTTTCAAGGTATAAAAATGTTCATTTTTATCTAATTCTTTTCAAGGTATAAAAATGTTCATTTTTATCTAATTCTTTTCAAGGTATAAAAATGTCATTTTTATCTACTTAAACATGTTCTGACAAAAGTACAATTTTTATTTTCTAAAATCATGTTTTGACCAAAAATACTATTCTTATTAAATGACAGAAATGTGATTTTTGTTAAATCCTTATTTAATAACATAAATGTGTCTTTTTATTTCCATTCTTTTAAAAGTGACAAAATGACTCTTTTTATTTCATTCTTTTAAAAGGGACAGAAATATCTCTTTTATTTATGTAAACAAAAATGATAATTTCAATTTAACAAAAATGTGACTTTTATTTCACAAATCAAGTTTTAACAAAAATGTATATTTCTAATTCTGCACTTCTTTATTGAAATCAATATGATAATAAAAATATAATTTCTTTTTATTTAAAGGAATGTTATTGAAAGGGAATGTTTAATAAAAATCTATTCTTTTGCTTTTAACTCTTTTTAATGTGGCAAAAGTGTCCTTTTCTAATTTAACACAAAAGTGACAATTTTAATCCAATAAACATTTTATAACAAAAGGTTATTTTCATTCTAATGTGACATTTTACAATAAAATGATATTTTATTCTAATGTACATTTTGTACTAACAATGATATTTTATTCTAATGTACATTTTCTAACAAAAAGGTATGTTAAATCTAATGCAGTATTTTATAATCAAAATATTATTATATTTTCTCTTTTTTTTCTTCTAATGTGACTTTTATATAAAAATGTTATTTTTATTTCTATTGTAACATTTGTGTAAAAATGTTATTTTATATTTACCCAAAATGTTCTAACTAAATTGTGATTTTTATTTACACAAAAATATCCTAACAAAGCATGAACATCACAAACATCATAATCAATAAAACAACAATTCCATACATCACAGATCTGAAATAAATCAACATACATTCATGGAATTTAAATAGCGAGAAATAATTAATATTTTAATTATTTTTAAATATAAAAATCTCACATCGATTGTTGTGTGAATTTTCAACACACTCAGTTTCAGATCTGGTCTGCTCCATGTTGTAGTTCTCTGAAATACGATTCCAACGGATCCGAGTTTGCTGAATTCTGATGTCGTATCACAAAGTTATCGCATTTTAAACATTGCACCATTATCGTATAAATAATTTCAGAATTATATAAATATTGTTTGATCTCCACTGTTCGTTTTCTGATCTGAAGGCCATGCTCTTTCTTCCTTCTTCTCGTCTGTACTGGAACCCGCACCTCATGAGTAGCTCGATCTCTAAGGTTTGAAACTGCGCCGCCATCGGACCACCAGTCTTCGATCAGAGAACGCCACTTGAAAGGCGCCAACTTCCTGCACCGTCGGCCAGCAGCACGGCGAACTCGCCCCCCTTTGCGTGGGAAATCGCACCAAAAACCGCCAATATCATCACCAAAATTCAGGCCATCCTCTCCATTAAATTAGATCATAACCGTACGTCGCGAAGAGCTCATCGTCCTCTACAGTTTCCATTTGGAGATTTTGGATTTCATTGATTGTTTTAAGAAGAAAAGTGGGATAAAAATCCTGAAGAGCATGGCCACTGATTTGGATGTACGGCGGCTGCTTGTTTGATTAGGGATTAGGGTTTGTTTAGGCCGTATTTATACAATATACGTAGCGTATTTTATTTTATTTAATTAATTTATTAAAGAAATTAACTTGTTACACCATCCGAACTCTGATTTAAACCCAACGAGTATTGCCACTAGCTAATAACCCCCATCCCGGACACAATGGAACATGTTTCGTAACCCAGTTCGGCTGTTACGATATGTTTTTCTTTAAATTAAAATATAAATCATTTAATTATTAAATTCCAACGTACATTTTAAATTACCAGGGCTACATACGACCTTTAAAAATTACAGAAAAATTATTTCTAGTTATGTTTTGACGATACGGTTCTGACGAGACAAATTTCGTTGAATTCTGAGACTGTTTGAAAAATGGCCTTTTTTTAGTCGATTAAATTTGACCAAAACTGACAAAACACGTTTTTCTTTACCACGCTCACATATTAATTCGAAAAATTATGAAAATTGAAACCTAGCAATAATTTGACATTCTGGTTCCAACAAAAGTGGTTTCGTCGAAAACCGAGATCATTTGAAAAATGACTATTTTTAAGGGCTAAATATTATATTAATATATATATAAATTCTACAACGACTTTTCTAAATTTAAAACTGGACATTACTTTTGATTTATAAAGTGAAATTTTAGTTTTGTTAGATTCGTTAGAAAAATATGGTTAAACAGATTTAAATATTTCTGGTTTCGCTCAATTCTGATTTTAAATGAATCCTGTACATTCAGTCAAAGTTCAAATTCAAATTTTCAAACTGCAGCGTTGTTTTAAACTCCTTTTATAATTAAATTGAATTTATTCGTTTTAAAATAAACTTTTAGTCATGATTATTTAAAATAAATAATTTTATATATGGAAATCCATTAAAATTTCTAAAATAAAAATTTTAAATTGGCCCCAAAATTCCGGGTTGTAACAATCGCCCCCACTTAAAATCTTTTCATCCTCGAAAAGGAACGTAGCTAAAAGTTGTTTAATTTAACCAACTTAACTAGATTTTATTTATTGGTTTCAATAATTTTGTTAGTTAAATTAATTATCATTTGTATACTTTTATTAGTTAAATTAACAATCAAACATCACAACCAGCAATCAATTAGGTGATTAACTTTTCAAATATATATAACTTTTATATATAGTCAAAAATCATATTTTTAGTGCAAATCACAGCATTGTGTACTAACTAAGTTTTGTTTCTCATACCAGTCAATGGAAATATATAGAAATCCCACCTTCGAAACTCGAACATAAATACTGGTGATGGTGCACCTATCACCAGAATTATCTCCGGGCGACTAGAGTGTGATTCTATATCTACCCAGTATATTAAAACTTCAAATATCCGTTAATTACTCATATATTCGAAACCTTTATATACTCGATTGTCCACATAAAAAATATATATTCAAATACGTATTTTAAGATAAAATTCTCAAAAATAAATTTGTTTTCATTTTTAAAGAAAATAATACTCTTCACACTCGTTCTAGGATACTACTGATCTCATCTCTAATGAGTTATTCTCATTGGATATTACTAATCCAATCTCTGATGAATTCTATCGTTCGGTTCTAATGTGCATTGTTTCCGAGCTCTGTAAACCAAAGCTTTGATACCAAATGAAATGACCCAAACTTCCCAGTAAAGGAAAGACGGATTGCTTTGTGAACAATACACATTAGAGCACAAACTGAAGAACATTTTATTGCTGATTACAACAATTACATCAGAGTACAAGAATGTAATAGAGCTTGAATACTTATTACATAATATGGATACAATAATATCTGTGTTTTAAATTACATTTAAATAGCAGTGGAAAATAATACAAATATACAACTGGAAGAAATACATGGATACAGAGCTTTCCGAATATCGCTTCAGCTATAAGCCAGGATCTTGTAAATATATCTGCAAAAGCTACTCGACTGCCCATGCGGAAAATATGGGCACCCGAGTTTGCCAGTGAAACAAACTACAGGTCAGTCATAGGACTGGTATGAGAAATCTTAACTTAACTTATCTAATGATAAGGCTAATCACAGGTTCACACCGCTAATGCGGAACGGGTTTACTCCATTGGATTGCAAGTGCATAAAATAAAGTAAAACGTTAAACAACGCAATGCTTTTTAGAAAAATGAAACCATTATAAGACCCAAGTCCCTTCACACAATGCAACGCAAACCGGAGGATAGGGTTTTACCTTATAATGGTCAAAAGATGCTTGATACGATAAAACGGATTTAGTATTAGCGTGTATATCTATGTGTGTATATATATTTCAAAAACAATTTCAATCATAATGTATCAATCATAGACGGCATAGTACCCCATCCTACTATGTCGCCATACTAGTTCTACAATCAAAACAGCGAGGTCGTATTGGAAATTGGATTTCCATCGTGAGTCGAGGCTAAGGGCAAGCTCCTCTCCGATTCGAGACACTCTAGCAAATGCCTCAGGATCCCCCGCAGTGAACCCTTGGAGCGGTAGGGCCGGTCCCCGTCTATCTGCAGTGGATTAGTTATGCATGTACACACGCTTCCCGGTCCCTTTAGACCTATAGTATGACCAATAACGGCCTATAAAAATCCAAGGCGCCTCAAAATCCATCATCCACATAAGTAAAATGTCAGCCAGTTTAAGCACTGACACCACTTCTAGCTAGAAAGAAACGTGTGCACTCCCTATGGTCTGTATCCCATTTTTGACTCATACCGGGGTGTGAGGCTCGCGAAGTCACGATATACACAAAGCTATGCCGTAATAGGCTATACATTGATCATCCCACAAGGCCCTGCTTTTCAACAAAAGCCTTGATCAATTGCATCTTGGCGTGCCATATTGACAATTCACGCTATGCGATGGATTACTATTAATGTATACCAGGATGTTAAGTAGAGAATAAATCCTCCACCACCAAACAGTCATACATTAACAGAAATCGATTTAATTCACATGGAATGAAATCCAATATCAGACACGCATCCATTTACTAGCTTATGCTCTAGGTCTGAGCGGAAACCAAATCCGAGCAACCAACAATAGTCCGGATGGCCACCACTGAAGCCCCTTCAAGGTAGCTACTCCCATCAGGGTCTCTGTAGCAACACATCCATTCGATGTGAAGATTGTCGGTCTTCAATCACCGTCTTCATCTTCGAATCTTCATCGTCGTAGTAATTATTCGAAATGGGTTAAACCCGGTCTTTCCGAATAATTCACGTATTTTTATAATTAAAAAATTCAAGTACTACAAAAGCACATCCAACGTCTCATTCCAATTTAGAATATTCTTTTAAATAAAATATTCACATTAACTTATCAAAAATAAATTCTTTAACTTGTCCTTAAACCTTTCTTTTAAAGATTTATTAAAACCGCAATTGGGTTTTAAATACCAAAAATCATTATTCAATGATTATTTAAATTTTAGAAATAAATCTTATCTTTAACTGGGTTAAAGAACTAGTGTCATTTTAAAACAATATTCACGGTAAACCCAAAATCCTCTTCCATAAAATAGGGAATCTTCACAGAAATCAAATCCATATATAATCGTTATAAATTTCTGTATCTGACCAATAATATAAATGGAATAATGGCAAAGCCCTTTTAAATTTCTTACGAAGTATCGATCTTCTTTTACAAAAATTGATCTCCGTTATTATTAATTCGAATTCCATTCAATTCCAATTTAATATGTTAAGTTGGAAAATTTTACTTTTGGAAAATTTCCTTTTAAATCTTGATAAAAGATTTATAAATTCCAATCATATTCTTACTATTAATTGAGTTAAAGAACAAATGTCGTTTAAAAATATTGTTCACGATAAACTCAATTCACAAATCATTTTTATTCCAATTACCAAAATATAGTTTGAAACTCTAGTAATCTTAATTAAAAGATTTATTCTTTTCAACTGTGTTTGTGAAAGGTGTTATTGAAGACACCATTCACGACAAACCCAAAATCCAATTTATTTAATTTAATTTCAATTAAATATTCACTAACTGGAAAATTTCATTAGATCTTAATTTAATGATTTATTCTAGTTAATAACTAGTTCATTCAATAAAAATATTTTTCTAAAATATATTCTTTTTTCTAAAATATTCTTTTTCTAAAACATTTTCTAAAATATTCTTTTCCTAGAATATTCTTTATTGGAATGTGACTCACTCAACAACCATATATTGCATGAAATCAACAAGCATGGAAAATAATTATCAAACATACAAATGATTACCAAAGTGGAATTTATAACTGTGTGAGCATTAAAGTAAATAACTAACGCTCATCACAGACCGTCAATCCATCGATTGACAGATAACTAAATATTGGGATTAGTGTGTATCCAATATCATCCCAATACCCGTGTGGGGTTTCATCCATCAAACAAATAGTAAATTATTTGTGCGCTTGGGTGATGTGTGAAAATAATCGTCCCAATCAAATAAACAAGTCGGGTAACTTGTAAATGGAAGTGTAATATTCAGTTTGAATATACTAACATTATGTTTAACACATTAAATATTCCAGCATCACAGATATATATCTCAATTATTTTTCAATAAAAATCTAGTCTTTTATTCCCATTCTTTTATTGTTAACAAGTGACAATAAAAATCTTAACTTTTATTTCTAATCTTTCGTGTAATCCTTTTCAATGACCAAAAATGAATATTTTTGGTGAAATCCTTTTAAGTGACAAGAATGTCCTTTTCATTTTAATTTACATTTTTTTAACAGAAATGTACTTTTTATTCTAATCTTCATTTTCTAGCAAAAAATGTACTTTTTGTTCTAACATACATTTTCTAGCAAAAATGTACTTTTTAAAGTGACAAAAATTGCAATTTTGTCTATTTCCTTTTAATGTATAAAATATGATACTTTTGTTAAATTCTTTTCAATGTAAACGAAAATGTCATTTTGTTTTTCATTCTTTTAAAGTAAACAAAAATGCTAATTTTTTTAATCCTTTTTGATGATCAAAATGTAATCTCCTATCTAAATGGACAAAAATGTATGATTTGGTTAAACTCTTTTTATGCATAGAAATGTTTATTTTCATTTGATCCTTCTTAATACATGCAATGTTCATTTTATGTAATCCTTTTTCACTAATCAAGTTTTGACAAAAACGTTATTCCTTTCATAAATCAAGTTTTGACCAAAATGTCATTTTTATTTGTTTAGACAAAATATGATGGTTTTGTTTAATCTATTTCTATTCAACAAAATATGAATTTTTTTCACTGGTTTTCTATACAACAAAAATGAGTATTTTTGAAAATTCCTTATTAAATGCCAAAATGTGTATTTTTACTTCGGTCTTTTTAATGTGACAAAAATGCCCATTTCTAATTCATTCCTTTTAATGTATAAAATATACATTTCTAATTCATTCTTTTTAATGTGTAAAAAAATATACATTTGTGAGGACCCGCAACTTCCCCGTAAAGGAAAGCGTCGGATAGTTCGAGAACAAGCCACAACGGAACGCATACAAGAGAACATTTCATCGTATATTACAACAATGCATCAGATTACAAGAATGTACAGAGTATAAATGAATATTTATACAGAAATATCAGAGATTTAAATTACATTTAAATACATAGCAGCGGAAAATAATACAATATACAACTAGAAAGAGATATACGGATACAAAGCTTTCCGGATATCGTTCCAGCTGTAAACCAGGATCCTGTGAATATAAATCTGCAAAACCAAAACTACTAGCTGCCCGTGTCAAAATAAGGGCACCCAGAGTTTAGGTTAAAACAATAAACTCCAGGTCAGTCATGTGACTGGTGTGAGAACTAAAACAGTTATTAAACTTTATTTTAAATCATTAGGTAAATCAAGGGACCACGCCGTATAACACGGAACGGGTTTCCTCCCAAGAATACCAGTGCATAAAACAAACAGCGCAATGCTAAATAAAGAAAAATGAAGCTGTTATAAGACCCAGGTCCCATCACACAATGCAATCGCAAGCCGGAGGATAGGGTTTTTACCTTATAATAGCCAAGAATGCTTGATACGTTGAAAACAAATCATTTGATACTAATATAAGTGCATAGTGTATAAAACACTTCAAATCATAAGTATCAATCATAGGCGGCATGAATGCCCCATACCACTATGTCGCCATATATAGGTTATACAATCAAAATCGCAAAGTCTCGTATTTGGAAATTGGATTTCCGTCTATGAACCGAGGCTAGGGGCAAGATCCTCAACCGATTCGTGACTCTCTAGCCCGAGCCACAGGTCAGAGCTCGAGTGACCTTGGAGCGACAGGGCCGGTCCACCGATGTGGATTAAAATGCCTGAACACTACGTTTCCCCACCCTATGGGGTGTAAGTCTGGTCCGTCAGCCGACCAGAATGCATCGGCCGAAACCGATATAACCGAGGCGCCTCGCAACAGCAACAACCACATAAGTCAAACTCGTCAGGGCGTGTAAAACCACTGACGCCACTTCTAACTAGAAAGAAACGCAAGTCCTCCCTGAGGTCCGTCTCCCGTTTTTGGTTCATACCTGGTGTGAAACACGCGAGGTAAACGTTACACAAAGCTACGCCACAAAGGCCGTGCTTTGATCATCACCACAAGACTTTGCTTTTCAACAGAAGCCTTGATCATTTGCATCTTAGCATGCCACACAGGCAAACCATCCTATGCAACCGATATCAGTCACACAGAATGAAATCCGATGTCAGACACACAGTCCATTTACAAGTCCGTCCTGGGTCTGAACGAAACCGGAGGCACCTAGTACCCCGCATATCCATCGATCTCCAAGTACGTCTGGACGATCACTAACTGTTTCCATCTTCTTGGGTGTACAGCCCAATCAAGATCATCAGTAATTACCCAAACGACGTGAAGACCTCCGGTCTTCGACCATCGTCTTCATCTTCGACTTATCGTCGTATCAGTTACTCAGAATGGGATAAACCCGGTCTTTCCGAATAACTCGCGTATATTTTAAATAAGTGTTACACAAACACAACATACGCCTCATTCCAATTCATTAGTCACTAACCGTAAATTAATCAAGAGAATAATTCCCCAAATATTAACCCCGAAGGCCGAAACCAACATCAGATCAATATCCAGAAAACCATTCTGCTTGGCTAACCGCCAGTTAGTTTCTAAATTTCACATTCAAATCTAATTAAAGATTTAACTATCGCCTGGAGCAAAACTGGTGATACTCCATTCTCGATCTTTTCAATCTAATTAAAGATTCATTAAAACTCCACTTAGTTTTAATCTGTGACTGGGTTAAAGAATCAGTGTCATTTAAAACACGGTTCACGATAAACCCAAAGTCACATCCCATTAATTATCGGGTTAAAGAACAAGTGTTATTTAAAACACTGTTCACGATAAACCCAAAAATCAATATCCATTCAATTCCAATTAAATATTATTTAATTGGTACACTTCATTAAATCTAAATCAAAAGATTTAATCTTTTCTCAGCTGGGTTCAAGAACAGTGTTAGTGAAGACACCATTCACGACAAACCCAAATCACCTTCATTAATTATCGGGTTAAAGAACAAGTGTTATTTAAAACACTGTTCACGATAAACCCAAAAATCAATATCAATTCAATTCCAATTAAATACCATTTAATTGGTACACTTCATTAAATCTAAATAAAAAGATTTAATCTTTTCTCAACTGGGTTCAAGAACAGTGTTAGTGAAGACACCATTCACGACAAACCCAAATCACATTCATTAATTATCGGGTTAAAGAACAAGTGTTATTTAAAACACTGTTCACGATAAACCCAAAAATCAATATCCATTCAATTCCAATTAAATATTATTTAATTGGTACACTTCATTAAATCTAAATAAAAAGATTTAATCTTTTCTCAACTGGGTTCAAGAACAGTGTTAGTGAAGACACCATTCACGACAAACCCAAATCACATTCGATATTCAATACAAGGCTCTGAATAGAAAATATATCGGCTTATATTCAATATCAAATTCTACGACTAACAAATGTCGTATTGGAAATAACGATATAAATATATATATCTTTCAAATTTCCATAACAACACCTGTATAATCACGAATTCCAACATCGAAATATTCCGAAGACAATTTCGATTCAAATCCACTCCAATGCAATTATTGGAAATTTTGGTTATTTTTAAAACCCTTTTTAAATTCAATTTATTTATTTAAAAATAAATAGAATTATATTTCTAGTTCAAAACTAGTTCATTTCGATAAAAATCCATTTTTATCTTTTCAAATATGGAGTTTTTCATCCCAAACTTTCACAAATCATTTCTTATGATTTTACACAAATTATTACTATTTTTAATAATTTTATCAAGGCCCGTACAGTCGATTTCCATCAATGGTCATCGAACTGCACTTACAGCGACCTTTTTCGAATTTGATTTGGACATAATTCCAAATCCAACCGTTAGATTTCAAATTTCTAATATTCGTTAGAAAGCTCTTTTCGATACGAACCCAACGGTTCCGGTTTTAGGAGAATCCGACGGTCGGATCTCCCGCAATGTCCGTTTGAAATAAATGGTCGAAATTCGCGAACTACCGCGGCGCGGCGCGTTCTATTCAGGCCATTTATATTATATATATAT
This sequence comes from Allium sativum, assembly GCA_030737875.1. Lineage (NCBI taxonomy): Eukaryota > Viridiplantae > Streptophyta > Magnoliopsida > Asparagales > Amaryllidaceae > Allium > Allium sativum. The sequence continues at coordinate 652,399,815 of CM060919.1, read as the reverse complement.
TATATATAATATATATTTCGTCGATTTCTATTCAAAACGAATTATATAAATAGTTTTAAAATTCGTTTCAAAATCTATTTCAACTTCCTTTTCAATTCAAATCAAAATTGAATTCTTCTTTATAAATTCGTTTTAAAATTCATTTCCATTCAATTCAAATTTCAATTCAATTTGAATTCATATTCAATTCAATTCATTTCGAAATCGTTTTCAATTCAATTCATTTCGAAATCGTTTTCAATTCAATTCATTTCGAAATCGTTTTCAATTCAATTCATTTCGAAATCGTTTTTAAAATCGATATAAATATCGTTCACGTCAAAATGGCGTCAATCTAATCCTCACGGCTTCACATATTTCTATTTTCAAATATTCTATTTCAAATATTTCTATTTCAAATATTTCTATTTCAAATATTTCTTTTTTTTTTCGAAACTGGAATGAGGCCCAATCAATTACCATATAATGTTAATTATATGGATTTTCTACAACACATGTATATATCAACAACGATGAATAATCAACCATCAACCAAAGTGCACTACACTGTATAAGCATCAAATATAGACATTTAACGCTTATAGCAGCTTGTCAATCAATCGATCGACATATTTAATCAATCAGGATGAGTGAACTTCAAATTTCATCCTAACACCCGTGTGGGGTTTCAAACAATCAAACACATATTTTATTTGTGCAGTTAGGCGATGTGTAAAATTTATCGACCCAATCAACGTCATTCAAATAGGTGTACATAAACAAACCGTCTGGTTTGTAAATGAATATTTATTTATTCACATTCACGTTAAAAATTATATTTTTAACGATAACACATTTTATTTTTAACATATGAATTTCTATTCAGTTCATTCGTTAAATAAAATGCTATTTTTATTTTTTTTCTAACTTATTTTAGAAAATTTCGGCGGCATAACGGCACGATACTAGAAACGGGACAAGGCCTAGCCTTATCCCCGGTCTAGTGAAGGCCCACGCCATTCACACATCAATCAAATCAATTCGTTATGCAAGCCACAAACTTTGGAGTAAGGATCTAACCTAGCCTTACTCCTTCGCCTTATAACGGCGCACGTCTAATCCTAACCAATTTATCGATTCGATTTTTCACACCACAAACCACATTCATTACCAATATCGCAATCAATCACCAAACAGTCAAACAAACAAGTCCATGGTCTGTGGACGATTGTGTCGGGTGCTACTAAGCACCGTCTGCATCCTAGTATATATATATAACTAGAAATAAAATAGAAAGGTGAGAAATTCTCACTTATAGCTATCCTAGCTCCACGGCACTTCTTTTGCAGAAGTCTTCGTCGTTTCGCCCTTTTGTCACCTTCGTTGCTGCTTTCACTACATACGTAAAAATCGAATTTTTACTTCGCTATTTCATATATAAAAATCGAATTTCTATTTCAAAGTTCAACATATAAAAATCATATTTTTATTTCAAAGTTCAATATATAAAAATCGAATTTTTATTTCAAAGTTCAATATATAAAAATCGAATTTTTATTTCAAAGTTCAATATATAAAAATCGAATTTTTATTTCAAAGTTCAATATATAAAAATCGAATTTTTATTTCAAAGTTCAATATATAAAAATCGAATTTTTATTTCAAAAAGTTCAAATCATTTCCTTTTTAAAATCTAAATCTTTCACTTTTAAAGTTTAAACCTTTTCACCTTTAAAGTTTAAAATACCTTTTTCAAATCAAAGTTTTTTTTTTTTTTTTTTTTTTAAAATTCCTAAAATCAGTTTTAACTTTTTAAAACAAAATCAGTTTTATTCTTTTCATTTTCAGCTTTATACTTTATAAAAATTTCAGTTTTACTTTAAATAAAATTTCAGTTTTTAATTTCCTAAAAATTCAGTTTTAAAATCTTTTCTAAAATCAGTTTAAAACCCTTTTAAAATCAGTTTTCTAATTTTATTATAATCAGTTTTCTAATCTTTAAATATAAAACAAAATAAAATATAAATAAATAAATAAAAACAAAAACTTACAGTATAAATCGAAGAAGGGCGGTGCCTCGCTACGTCGGAGGTTGGTGGAGGCTGCTCTGGTCGGAGGCGCACGGAGGAGGGACGTCGGTCAGTGGCGGATGTGGGAGGTGGACAGGCGTTGAACGGAGGGGGGTCTGGAGGTCTCGGGTTTTAGGGCGTGGGCTCGTGGGTACGGTCGCGAGAGGGAGTTGGTGGCGAGGAGGTGGCAGACATCGACGGAGGAGGGTGGGGCGGCGGCGATGCGGCCTTAATCGCCTCGAGCGATTTGGGTTTTTGCGTTTTTTTTTTTTTTTCTCTTTTCTGAAATGTATTCGAAGGGGGGGCCAGAGGAAAATAAGGGGAGGAGAGAGTAATATTTTTTTTTTTTTTTTTTTTTATTAATTAATTAATTTATTTTATCCTAAAGAGTTGACTTTCACATACGACCTCGAAACGAGGCCCACCGCCTGTCGTCCCTAGCTAATTACCCCCATTCCGAACACAATGGGATATGTATCGCAAGCTGATTCGATAGTTACAATCAGTTTCCGTCAAAATCAAAATATAAATCTATATATTGAATTTTAAACGTACATTTCAAATTACCGGGGTCACATACTAACTAGAAAAATTCCAGAAAAATATTTTCTAGCTTCGCATTGACGATACGGTCCTAACAAAACTAGTTTCATCGAATTCTGAGACCGTTGGAAAAATGGCCAATTTCCAGTCGATTAAATTCAACTGAAATGGTCAAAACGCGTTTTCCTTTGCCACGCTCACATATTGAATCGAAAAATTATGAAATTTAAAACCTAGCAATAATTTAACATCACGGACCCAACAAAACTGGTTTCGTCGAAATCCGAGGTCATTTGCAAAATGGCCATTTTTAAGGGCCTTATATATATAAAAATATATATAAATTCCACAGCGACTATTTTTAATTTTAAACTGGACATATCTTAACATTTCTAAGATGAAATCTCGATTCTTCGGATTCGTTGGAAAGATACTATCAAATAGATCCTATGATTTTTGGTTTCACTAAAATCCGGATTGTTTTGCACCCGGTACATTCAATTGAAGTTTGAAATCGAATTATCGAACTACCGCGCCATTTTCAATTCTATTTATAATTATATATAAACATTTATATTCTAACGACGACGCGTAATATATATACGTTGAATTATCTTCAAATTAAATTTCTCGTCGATTTTATTTAAAATAATCCATTTTAAATAATCAAAATTCGCTAAAATCGCCAAAATAAAAATTTTAAACTGGCCCAGATTTTCCGGGTTGTTACAATCTCCCCCACTTAAAACTTTTCGTCCCCGAAAAGGAACAAAGTCGAAAGTGGTTTGATTAATAAGCTCTACGATCGATCAGGCTTCCATTTTCCAACTTTTCAGTTTCTGAAAATTTTCAAAATTTCAAAAATTTGGCTAACACCCTAAATTTTTGAAAAATTTCGCCATAACCTCCCCTGCAATGGGAGCATCGGGGAATTTCAAATAGCTTCCCCGGTCCTTCAGATCTCAAAAAGAAAAAGAAAAAGCCAAGCGGCTAGCCAATAGGCTCACAAAATCATCATCACCCAAACAAAACAGGAAATTATGTAGTAAACATGTACCTATTTGTCGGGCAAACAAATTTTATTCTCTGGCTCTAGCCTCCTTGCTATGACCTGTTCAATGATATATATGTATATGCAAGCAGATGCGACCAATTTTCAATACAATTCAATATTTGATTCAATTAGGCTAAATGGCTAAAAATTAGCAAACAAATAAACAAACAACACAAACATTAATCAATTAGTTGATTAGAGTTTCAAATTCATAATTTTGATACATATACAAAAATCAGATTTTTGATGCCAAATCACTACAATAGGCCCTATCTAATTTTGGTTCTCACACCAGTCAATAGGAAACATATAGAAAGCCCACTTTCGTCACTCGAACATAAATTCTAATGATGGAGCTCCATCATCAAAATCATCTCCGGGCGATTAGAGTGTAATTCTATATCTATCCAGTATATTAAAATTTCGAATACACGCGGATCAGACGTATACGCAAAATCTATATATACTGGATTGTCCACATCAATATAAATAGATAATCAAATACGAATAATTGATTTAAATTTTCAAAACAAAAATTTGTTTTCATTTGAAAATATACTCTTCACACTCGTTCTAGGATACTACTGATCCCATCTCTAACGAGTCATTCCCGTTGGATATTACTAATCCAGTATCTGATGAATTCTTTCGTACGGTTCTAATGTGCCTTGTTCTCTGAGCTTTGTAAACCAAAGCTCTGATACCAAATGTGAGGACCCGCAACTTCCCCGTAAAGGAAAGCGTCGGATAGTTCGAGAACAAGCCACAACGGAACGCATACAAGAGAACATTTCATCGTATATTACAACAATGCATCAGATTACAAGAATGTACAGAGTATAAATGAATATTTATACAGAAATATCAGAGATTTAAATTACATTTAAATACATAGCAGCGGAAAATAATACAATATACAACTAGAAAGAGATATACGGATACAAAGCTTTCCGGATATCGTTCCAGCTGTAAACCAGGATCCTGTGAATATAAATCTGCAAAACCAAAACTACTAGCTGCCCGTGTCAAAATAAGGGCACCCAGAGTTTAGGTTAAAACAATAAACTCCAGGTCAGTCATGTGACTGGTGTGAGAACTAAAACAGTTATTAAACTTTATTTTAAATCATTAGGTAAATCAAGGGACCACGCCGTATAACACGGAACGGGTTTCCTCCCAAGAATACCAGTGCATAAAACAAACAGCGCAATGCTAAATAAAGAAAAATGAAGCTGTTATAAGACCCAGGTCCCATCACACAATGCAATCGCAAGCCGGAGGATAGGGTTTTTACCTTATAATAGCCAAGAATGCTTGATACGTTGAAAACAAATCATTTGATACTAATATAAGTGCATAGTGTATAAAACACTTCAAATCATAAGTATCAATCATAGGCGGCATGAATGCCCCATACCACTATGTCGCCATATATAGGTTATACAATCAAAATCGCAAAGTCTCGTATTTGGAAATTGGATTTCCGTCTATGAACCGAGGCTAGGGGCAAGATCCTCAACCGATTCGTGACTCTCTAGCCCGAGCCACAGGTCAGAGCTCGAGTGACCTTGGAGCGACAGGGCCGGTCCACCGATGTGGATTAAAATGCCTGAACACTACGTTTCCCCACCCTATGGGGTGTAAGTCTGGTCCGTCAGCCGACCAGAATGCATCGGCCGAAACCGATATAACCGAGGCGCCTCGCAACAGCAACAACCACATAAGTCAAACTCGTCAGGGCGTGTAAAACCACTGACGCCACTTCTAACTAGAAAGAAACGCAAGTCCTCCCTGAGGTCCGTCTCCCATTTTTGGTTCATACCTGGTGTGAAACACGCGAGGTAAACGTTACACAAAGCTACGCCACAAAGGCCGTGCTTTGATCATCACCACAAGACTTTGCTTTTCAACAGAAGCCTTGATCATTTGCATCTTAGCATGCCACACAGGCAAACCATCCTATGCAACCGATATCAGTCACACAGAATGAAATCCGATGTCAGACACACAGTCCATTTACAAGTCCGTCCTGGGTCTGAACGAAACCGGAGGCACCTAGTACCCCGCATATCCATCGATCTCCAAGTACGTCTGGACGATCACTAACTGTTTCCATCTTCTTGGGTGTACAGCCCAATCAAGATCATCAGTAATTACCCAAACGACGTGAAGACCTCCGGTCTTCGACCATCGTCTTCATCTTCGACTTATCGTCGTATCAGTTACTCAGAATGGGATAAACCCGGTCTTTCCGAATAACTCGCGTATATTTTAAATAAGTGTTACACAAACACAACATACGCCTCATTCCAATTCATTAGTCACTAACCGTAAATTAATCAAGAGAATAATTCCCCAAATATTAACCCCGAAGGCCGAAACCAACATCAGATCAATATCCAGAAAACCATTCTGCTTGGCTAACCGCCAGTTAGTTTCTAAATTTCACATTCAAATCTAATTAAAGATTTAACTATCGCCTGGAGCAAAACTGGTGATACTCCATTCTCGATCTTTTCAATCTAATTAAAGATTCATTAAAACTCCACTTAGTTTTAATCTGTGACTGGGTTAAAGAATCAGTGTCATTTAAAACACGGTTCACGATAAACCCAAAGTCACATCCCATTAATTATCGGGTTAAAGAACAAGTGTTATTTAAAACACTGTTCACGATAAACCCAAAAATCAATATCCATTCAATTCCAATTAAATATTATTTAATTGGTACACTTCATTAAATCTAAATCAAAAGATTTAATCTTTTCTCAGCTGGGTTCAAGAACAGTGTTAGTGAAGACACCATTCACGACAAACCCAAATCACCTTCATTAATTATCGGGTTAAAGAACAAGTGTTATTTAAAACACTGTTCACGATAAACCCAAAAATCAATATCAATTCAATTCCAATTAAATACCATTTAATTGGTACACTTCATTAAATCTAAATAAAAAGATTTAATCTTTTCTCAACTGGGTTCAAGAACAGTGTTAGTGAAGACACCATTCACGACAAACCCAAATCACATTCATTAATTATCGGGTTAAAGAACAAGTGTTATTTAAAACACTGTTCACGATAAACCCAAAAATCAATATCCATTCAATTCCAATTAAATATTATTTAATTGGTACACTTCATTAAATCTAAATAAAAAGATTTAATCTTTTCTCAACTGGGTTCAAGAACAGTGTTAGTGAAGACACCATTCACGACAAACCCAAATCACATTCGATATTCAATACAAGGCTCTGAATAGAAAATATATCGGCTTATATTCAATATCAAATTCTACGACTAACAAATGTCGTATTGGAAATAACGATATAAATATATATATCTTTCAAATTTCCATAACAACACCTGTATAATCACGAATTCCAACATCGAAATATTCCGAAGACAATTTCGATTCAAATCCACTCCAATGCAATTATTGGAAATTTTGGTTATTTTTAAAACCCTTTTTAAATTCAATTTATTTATTTAAAAATAAATAGAATTATATTTCTAGTTCAAAACTAGTTCATTTCGATAAAAATCCATTTTTATCTTTTCAAATATGGAGTTTTTCATCCCAAACTTTCACAAATCATTTCTTATGATTTTACACAAATTATTACTATTTTTAATAATTTTATCAAGGCCCGTACAGTCGATTTCCATCAATGGTCATCGAACTGCACTTACAACGACCTTTTTCGAATTTGATTTGGACATAATTCCAAATCCAACCGTTAGATTTCAAATTTCTAATATTCGTTAGAAAGCTCTTTTCGATACGAACCCAACGGTTCCGGTTTTAGGAGAATCCGACGGTCGGATCTCCCGCAATGTCCGTTTGAAATAAATGGTCGAAATTCGCGAACTACCGCGGCGCGGCGCGTTCTATTCAGGCCATTTATATTATATATATATTATATATAATATATATTTCGTCGATTTCTATTCAAAACGAATTATATAAATAGTTTTAAAATTCGTTTCAAAATCTATTTCAACTTCCTTTTCAATTCAAATCAAAATTGAATTCTTCTTTATAAATTCGTTTTAAAATTCATTTCCATTCAATTCAAATTTCAATTCAATTTGAATTCATATTCAATTCAATTCATTTCGAAATCGTTTTCAATTCAATTCATTTCGAAATCGTTTTCAATTCAATTCATTTCGAAATCGTTTTCAATTCAATTCATTTCGAAATCGTTTTTAAAATCGATATAAATATCGTTCACGTCAAAATGGCGTCAATCTAATCCTCACGGCTTCACATATTTCTATTTTCAAATATTCTATTTCAAATATTTCTATTTCAAATATTTCTATTTCAAATATTTCTTTTTTTTTTCGAAACTGGAATGAGGCCCAATCAATTACCATATAATGTTAATTATATGGATTTTCTACAACACATGTATATATCAACAACGATGAATAATCAACCATCAACCAAAGTGCACTACACTGTATAAGCATCAAATATAGACATTTAACGCTTATAGCAGCTTGTCAATCAATCGATCGACATATTTAATCAATCAGGATGAGTGAACTTCAAATTTCATCCTAACACCCGTGTGGGGTTTCAAACAATCAAACACATATTTTATTTGTGCAGTTAGGCGATGTGTAAAATTTATCGACCCAATCAACGTCATTCAAATAGGTGTACATAAACAAACCGTCTGGTTTGTAAATGAATATTTATTTATTCACATTCACGTTAAAAATTATATTTTTAACGATAACACATTTTATTTTTAACATATGAATTTCTATTCAGTTCATTCGTTAAATAAAATGCTATTTTTATTTTTTTTCTAACTTATTTTAGAAAATTTCGGCGGCATAACGGCACGATACTAGAAACGGGACAAGGCCTAGCCTTATCCCCGGTCTAGTGAAGGCCCACGCCATTCACACATCAATCAAATCAATTCGTTATGCAAGCCACAAACTTTGGAGTAAGGATCTAACCTAGCCTTACTCCTTCGCCTTATAACGGCGCACGTCTAATCCTAACCAATTTATCGATTCGATTTTTCACACCACAAACCACATTCATTACCAATATCGCAATCAATCACCAAACAGTCAAACAAACAAGTCCATGGTCTGTGGACGATTGTGTCGGGTGCTACTAAGCACCGTCTGCATCCTAGTATATATATATAACTAGAAATAAAATAGAAAGGTGAGAAATTCTCACTTATAGCTATCCTAGCTCCACGGCACTTCTTTTGCAGAAGTCTTCGTCGTTTCGCCCTTTTGTCACCTTCGTTGCTGCTTTCACTACATACGTAAAAATCGAATTTTTACTTCGCTATTTCATATATAAAAATCGAATTTCTATTTCAAAGTTCAACATATAAAAATCATATTTTTATTTCAAAGTTCAATATATAAAAATCGAATTTTTATTTCAAAGTTCAATATATAAAAATCGAATTTTTATTTCAAAAAGTTCAAATCATTTCCTTTTTAAAATCTAAATCTTTCACTTTTAAAGTTTAAACCTTTTCACCTTTAAAGTTTAAAATACCTTTTTCAAATCAAAGTTTTTTTTTTTTTTTTTTTTTTTTAAATTCCTAAAATCAGTTTTAACTTTTTAAAACAAAATCAGTTTTATTCTTTTCATTTTCAGCTTTATACTTTATAAAAATTTCAGTTTTACTTTAAATAAAATTTCAGTTTTTAATTTCCTAAAAATTCAGTTTTAAAATCTTTTCTAAAATCAGTTTAAAACCCTTTTAAAATCAGTTTTCTAATTTTATTATAATCAGTTTTCTAATCTTTAAATATAAAACAAAATAAAATATAAATAAATAAATAAAAACAAAAACTTACAGTATAAATCGAAGAAGGGCGGTGCCTCGCTACGTCGGAGGTTGGTGGAGGCTGCTCTGGTCGGAGGCGCACGGAGGAGGGACGTCGGTCAGTGGCGGATGTGGGAGGTGGACAGGCGTTGAACGGAGGGGGGTCTGGAGGTCTCGGGTTTTAGGGCGTGGGCTCGTGGGTACGGTCGCGAGAGGGAGTTGGTGGCGAGGAGGTGGCAGACATCGACGGAGGAGGGTGGGGCGGCGGCGATGCGGCCTTAATCGCCTCGAGCGATTTGGGTTTTTGCGTTTTTTTTTTTTTTTTTCTCTTTTCTGAAATGTATTCGAAGGGGGGGCCAGAGGAAAATAAGGGGAGGAGAGAGTAATATTTTTTTTTTTTTTTTTATTAATTAATTAATTTATTTTATCCTAAAGAGTTGACTTTCACATACGACCTCGAAACGAGGCCCACCGCCTGTCGTCCCTAGCTAATTACCCCCATTCCGAACACAATGGGATATGTATCGCAAGCTGATTCGATAGTTACAATCAGTTTCCGTCAAAATCAAAATATAAATCTATATATTGAATTTTAAACGTACATTTCAAATTACCGGGGTCACATACTAACTAGAAAAATTCCAGAAAAATATTTTCTAGCTTCGCATTGACGATACGGTCCTAACAAAACTAGTTTCATCGAATTCTGAGACCGTTGGAAAAATGGCCAATTTCCAGTCGATTAAATTCAACTGAAATGGTCAAAACGCGTTTTCCTTTGCCACGCTCACATATTGAATCGAAAAATTATGAAATTTAAAACCTAGCAATAATTTAACATCACGGACCCAACAAAACTGGTTTCGTCGAAATCCGAGGTCATTTGCAAAATGGCCATTTTTAAGGGCCTTATATATATAAAAATATATATAAATTCCACAGCGACTATTTTTAATTTTAAACTGGACATATCTTAACATTTCTAAGATGAAATCTCGATTCTTCGGATTCGTTGGAAAGATACTATCAAATAGATCCTATGATTTTTGGTTTCACTAAAATCCGGATTGTTTTGCACCCGGTACATTCAATTGAAGTTTGAAATCGAATTATCGAACTACCGCGCCATTTTCAATTCTATTTATAATTATATATAAACATTTATATTCTAACGACGACGCGTAATATATATACGTTGAATTATCTTCAAATTAAATTTCTCGTCGATTTTATTTAAAATAATCCATTTTAAATAATCAAAATTCGCTAAAATCGCCAAAATAAAAATTTTAAACTGGCCCAGATTTTCCGGGTTGTTACAACATTTCTAATTTATTCTTTTTAATGTATAAAACATGATAATTTAGTCTAATCTTTTAATGTAAACAAAATGTTGATATTTTCTCTAATTCTTTTCAAGGTGTAATAATGTTCATTTTTATCTAATTCTTTTCAAGGTATAAAAATGTTCATTTTTATCTAATTCTTTTCAAGGTATAAAAATGTTCATTTTTATCTACTTAAACATGTTCTGACAAAAGTACTATTTTTATTTTCTAAAATCATGTTTTGACCAAAAATACTATTCTTATTAAATGACAGAAATGTGATTTTTGTAAAATCCTTATTTAATAACATAAATGTGTCTTTTTATTTCCATTCTTTTAAAAGTGACAAAATGTCTCTATTTATTTCATTCTTTTAAAAGGGACAGAAATATCTCTTTTATTGATGTAAACAAAAATGATAATTTCAATTTAACAAAAATGTGACTTTTTATTTCACAAATCAAGTTTTAACAAAAGTGTGTATTTCTAATTCTGCACTTCTTTATTAAAATCAATATGATAATCAAAATATAATTTCTTTTTATTTAAAGGAATGTTATTGAAAGAGAATGTTTAATAAAAATCTATTCTTTTGCTTTTAACTCTTTTTAATGTGGCAAAAGTGTCCTTTTCTAATTTAACACAAAAGTGACAATTTTAATCCAATAAACATTTTATAACAAAATGTTATTTTCATTCTAATATGACATTTTACAATAAAATGATATTTTATTCTAATGTACATTTTGTACTAACAATGAGATTTTATTCTAATGTACATTTTCTAACAAAAAGGTATGTTAAATCTAATGCAATATTTTATAATCAAAATATTATTATATTTTCTCTTTCTTTTTTTCTTCAAATGTGACTTTTATATAAAAATGTTATTCTTATTTCTATTGTAACATTTGTGTAAAAATGTTATTTTATATTTACACAAAATGTTCTAACTAAATTGTGATTTTTATTTGCACAAAAATATCCTAAACAAGCATGAACATCACAAACATCATAATCAATAAAACAACAATTCCATACATCACAGATCTGAAATAAATCAACATACATTCATGGAATCTAAATAGCGAGAAATAATTAATATTTTAATTATTTTTAAATATAGAAATCTCACACCGATTGTTGTGTGAATTTTCAACACGCTCAGTTTCAGATCCGGTCTGCTCCAAGTTGTAGATCTCTGAAATACGATTCCAACGGATCCAGGTTTGCTGAATTCTGATATCGTATCACAAAGTTATCGCATTTTAAACATTGCACCATTATCGTATAAATAATTTCAGAATTAAATAAATATTGTTTGATCTCCACCAATTGTTTTCTGATCTGAAGGCCGTGCTCTTTCTTCCTTCTTTTCGTCTGTACTGGAACCCGCACCTCATGAGTTGCTCGATCTCTAAGGTTTGAAATGGCGCCGCCATCAGACCACCAGTCTTCGATCAGAGAACGCCACTTGAAAGGCGCCAACCTCCTCCACCGTCGGCCAGCAGCACGGTGAACTCGCCCCCCTTTGCGTGGGAAATCGCTCCAAAAACCTCCAACATCATCACCAAAATTCAGGCCATCCTCTCCATTAAATTAGATCATAGCCGTACGTCGCGAAGAGCTCATCGTCCTCTACAGTTTCCTTTTGGAGATTTTGGATTTCATTGATTGTTTTAATAAGAAAGGTGGGATTAAAATCCTGAAGAGCATGGCCACTGATTTGGATACACGGTGGCTGCTTGTTTGATTAGGCATTAGGGTTTGTTTAGGCCGTATTTATACAGTGTACGTAGCGTATTTTATTTTATTTAATTAATTCAAGAAATTAACTTGTTACACCATCCGAACTCTGATTTTAACCCAACGAGTGTCACCACTAGCTAATAACCCCCATCCCGGACACAATGGAACATGTTTCGTAACCCAGTTCGGCTGTTACGATATGTTTTCCTTTAAATTAAAATATAAATCATTTAATTATTAAATTCAAACGTACACTTTAAATTACCGGGGCTACATACGACCTTTAAAAATTACAGAAAAATTATTTCTAGTTATGTTTTGACGATATGGTTCTAACGAGACTAATTTCGTTGAATTCTGAGACTGTTTGAAAAATGGCCTTTTTTTAGTCGATTAAATTTGACCGAAACTGACAAAACACATTTTTCTTTACCACGCTCACATACTAATTCGAAAAATTATGAAAACTGAAACCTAGCAATAATTTGACATTCCGGTTCCAACAAAAGGGGTTTCGCCGAAAACCGAGGTCGTTTGAAAAATGACTATTTTTAAGGGCTAAATATTATATTAATATGTATATAAATTCTACAGCGACTTTTCTAAATTTTAAACTGCACATAACTTTTGGTTTATAAAGTGAAATTTCAGTTTTTTTAGATTCGTTAGAAAAATATGGTTAAACAGATTTAAATATTTCTGGTTTCGCTCAATTCTGATTTTAAATGAATCCTGTACATTCAGTCAAAGTTCAAATTCAAATTTTCAAACTGCAGCGTTGTTTTTAACTCCTTTAATAATTAAATTGAATTTATTCGTTTTAAAATAAATTTTTAGTCGATATTATTTAAAATAAATAATTTTATATATGGAAATCCATTAAAATTTCTAAAATAAAAATTTTAAATTGGCCCCAAAATTCCGGGTTGTTACATTACTCCATCTTCAATTATCTTCCACATAATTTGATTCGCAACGCTTATGCCTATATGGAGTGGTTTTCAGAAAATAAATCTAATCCCAGTCCCTCCGTATTGACAACGAAGGTATAAAATAAATCAAAACTTTGATAGTCGGTTATTTAACTATCAAAGGAACATCCATTTAACCAAGGATTTCTAAATAGAAATTCTAACGATCAACCATCAAGAAACACAGGGCCCCTTTAAATCAATTTCTTATTAAATTATTTATTTCCCACTTCCCGTATCTTTCCAGGTATTTCTCAAAACCCGTCTTCTTTCACGATTCTTGGGAAAACACTTCCATATACTATGAACTATTTTTTCCCATATTCTGGGAAAATATCTTTTATCACGGTTGGAAACCATTTCCATATATTGATGAATTCTCATTTTCTTTATTTAGAAATATACATTATTACCATTTGGAAAACATTTCCATATTTAATTTCTTAACTTCTCATTATCCATTTTCATTTCATTTTCTATAGTTAGAAAATATCTCTGATTTTATACGGAAAACCTTTCAAAATCCTTTAAATTAAATCGATGTTATAAAAACATCGTTATTATAACTCAACCTAGAAATCTTTCATTAACTAACCATACCATTAACCAACCCTTGCTACCGAACCTTAACTACTTCTCAGTCAATCATGAAGTCAATCAAGTTAGGGTATAATTACCTCTCAGACCTTAACTGAACAACATTCTTAACTTCGAAATAGTCAAAGCTCACAACTTCAAATAAACAATCTCTTACGCGACTCTCGGATTTAGTTTAACAAACCACTTCTCTTACGGAAAACAATTATTATAATAATAACATTATAATCCCTGCTTCCAAAATATTTTAAATTAAAATATAACTTTAATTCATTAATGTGAACAAATAAATAAGTAAATAATAGATAATTTAAATAATTAAATCTTGAATAACTCTCTTTTGAATATCCTATATTCGATTAATATTCCAAACTTCGGAATGATCTACCATTTCAGATTAACTCAGTACAATTATTTCTATTCGCAAAACATTTGCTTTCAACTCGTTATTTACTTTCAAATACGAATATCATTCCTTAATAGGAATCTAGACTCGTTTATCAACTCAACTTGATTTTTATTTGAAAATATAATTTCAGATCCAAACCGAGTTACTTTACAAACCCACATCATTTTTATACATTTCATTTATAAAATGGCTACTAACACCTTTCTATTTATATCAACAATTCAAATTTCCTTTTTAACGTATTTACAAACTATACATTCCATAACTTCTGAAATCGACTTTATTTGATTTCTCCTAATCCCGTCTCGTTTTATAATTCTAATTCAAAATAATATTAAATTATTTAAATAATATTTCAAAGTCCAAATTCTCTTTATTAACTTCTATTGGTATAGTTATTCAGGTAAAAATCTTATTTTTTTTATTTCATCTATTTATAATCTCGTTTGTACAATTGTTAAGCTTAAAACTCAGTTCAAATATCGGTTTCAAAAACCGATTTCCACTTTTCTATATAAATTCAAACTTGAATTTATATTTCAATTTATCTCAAGATAAATATTGTACTAAATTTATAAACGTCGTTTATAATCAACTTCTTCTTTTATTTATTTAATTAAAACAAGCCTTCTAATTTCAAGTCCATTCGAATTTTAATTTCTACTTTGAAAATAATTTCCCTTTTCAAATCTCAAATTCTCTCTTCTACATTGAAAATATTTTACGGTACTAGGGCTAGGGTAATTCAAAAACAACGTAATCAATCACCGATCATATATCACACCATATATCACAATAAATGAAAAACAGTAAATAAAATGTTGAGGAATTCAGTTCGATCCCTCCAACTTGTTTCCCTGCATCCACAGATGTTAACCAACATCAATAATATCATTTTCACATCAATATGGTAAACAGAATTAATAATCGATCAAAGATTTATATATAACTATATCAACCATTTTAACCAATTTTATCAACCATTCATCCAAACAACCATCAAACAATATAAAATTACTATAAATAAATGCAAAACTCGTTTATAAAAATATAAACGAGTAAGAGTTAGCGAGTTTACTCATATTGTTTGCGGTTGACGATTCTACTTTTGTTTTGTTTTAAAATTAAGTAGTCGTTTAGTTTTATAAAGAAATTCCAGTAGCTTTGTTCTCATCAACATCCATTCTGTACTGTGAATCTTGTTGCCACGATTCCAACGAGGCCTGTTTGGTTTAATTCTGTTCACAAAATCAAAAGTTATCCACCTTTTTAGCTTATACAATTTAAATTAAGTAACCAATTGCTTATTTAAATAATTAATTAACTAGTTTCTTAGTTTACATCTGCTTAACATATTCAGACTGATTCTTTTCTTCGTTTCTCCTTACATATTCTACTTCCTTCATTCACGCCATGACTTCGATACACATCCCTAACCAGCATTTGAAAATCACAACCTAGAACATCCCACCACCGTCACCTATGTTACTCAGATTCTGACCAACTCAACACTAACTCCTAAAACACGCACTATTCCCACTGGAAGCCAATAACAACAATTCCGTCTAAACTCTCTTTTCAATCATTCACACAAATCACAATACATCATCGCAAGTTTCAAATGCATACCTTCTTTCTTAAGCTCTTCCCTACCAATCGTATACTCCTTCCAGGTGAACTCGACATGTTCTTCCCACTTCCCTCCAGTTTTGCGCCACCTCAGACAACCGAAAAATGACCAGTCTCTACCACTAAAGCTTCCACTGTCTAACACTAACCCCACTCCAGTTCAGTTTGAACTCTCCTACAAACCCAACAAGGATTTACACCAACATCCACTACTTCCTATTGCAAGAGCATCAAATAAACATCACCACCGTAACAACCTTCAGAACCTCCTAAAAATTCGACTTCGGTTGGCATAGGACATGCATAGACAAAGGGTGACACTCCCAGACAAAAAGCATATTAACCCTAAACCCCTTCCAGGAATTAAAATGAACCTGCTATTTCTGAAGCACGACCTTAAATTTGTTACTTCATCTTCTTTATTCAAAATACCAACTGCTTCTCCTTCACAGCTCTATTAACTCCACCGTAACCACTACATGTCACCGGCCTCCTTGCCTTATTGGCTTCACCCCGGAACCCTTTCCGACGAACTCGATTTCCCCCTTGGCCTCGCGATTCCGACCCTCACGCGCGAGTTACAGTGACCTCATCGACAATTTCCATCACGAACTGGCGCCAAACTACACCTACCGTTGCGCTTTGCACCCCTAAACCTCGCTAGAACCTCCATGCTGCCCAGAACATCACCCAAGTCGACGTTGCTTGTTACTATAGGGATAGGGATTTCCAAAAATAAAATCGAGCCTCATAAAAAACTAGACCAACATGAAGCTCATGAGACAAGGGTTCATCGAATCTGAGGCTATGAATTTTCGATGATTATTTGATTTTTAAACAAAATTTGAAGTGGATAATTCCTTTCGTGATTTACTAAAATGAATAGAAGAGGAAGATGTTGAAGGGAATTGGGGAAATAGGGTTGACGAATGTGTTATTATATATAGGAGAGAATATATTATTTTATTTGATTTATTTATTAATTTTTACAACTTCATGCCTATCTCCGAATTAATTCGATGTTTTAATTTTGTATTACTACATACGAACTTCACTTGCAGAAACTGGCAATGTGCTATAGTTTGACATACCGGACCTAGTGAAACTTGTTTCGTCGAATTCGGACTCCATTTGGAAAAGTAGCGAAATTTTAAATAATAAATTTGTCGATTGATTCACGCTTTAATTTCGCGCACTCACAAAACAACACCACTCAGCTGAAACTTGAAATCTTACAATAATAAAATATTCCGGACCCGATGTAACTAGTTTTGTCAAATTCCAAAATCATTTTGTAAAACTCCCTTTATGATTCACAACGTGAATCGATATGCTTTTATATTGTGCACGATAATCAAAATAAGTCCAATTAACTCCAAACTAGAAATCTTACAATAATTAGTCATTTCGAATTTAATAAAATTGGTTTTGTAGAAGTTGGAGATCGTTGGAAAATTGACCATTCTTAAGTGTCATATTAAATCGATAAAATGATTAAATAGAAATCTATTCGTTTATGGTTACCGCAGTCACATACGATATCGAATTGCCACGAAATTTATTTTCATACAAAAATTTAATATTACAGGTCCAATGAAACAGATTTCATCGAAAACGGAGGTCGTTTGCAAAAAGGCTGTTTTCAAGGCTTAAATAAATTGATAAAATGTTAATAAATTCAAAAACAACTCAATTTGATAATAATAAATTATTATTATTATCATATTTATTTGACTAGAACAATATATAGCTCCAAAATAAACGTATTTGGATTTTAAACTCGGTATTTCAAAATTAAACGACATTCGAATTTTTTAAAATCGATACATTTATTTAATAAATCATCATAATTTATAAACAATTCCAAAGCGACTATTTGAAAATTTGATTTGGACATAACTCACAATCTATAAGACGGGATCTTGATTTTTCTCTTTCATTAGAAATATAATTAAATAGATCCAAACGTTTCTTTTTTCAAAGAAATCCGACTTAAAATGGATCACGTATAATTGAAATTCAAAACGTTAAATTACGAACTACCGCGACAGTACGAGCTCGTGTTAAATTATATTATAAATTATATGTTCTATCGTCATTTAATTAATAATTTCCTTATGAAAATCCATTTATATTTCCAAATAACACATTTAAACAATTTAAATGTTTTAAAATTAATAGCTAAAAATCTGAGTCGTTACAAAATAAGAACCTAAAATGGAATGAAATAGGAAATGCAAGTTAAGGTTAATCATTTGACTTAAATTCAGATTAGAAAAGGGATTTTTTTTAATCGGATTTGGGAAAAGGGTTTAGTAATAAGATTTGTAACAAAAATTCGGGTTATAAAACAAATTGTTTTAAAGAAGTTAACGTTAAAAGGTGATGTTTTAAGTAACAATAATTTTATTTTAAAAGGAGACTTTCAAAAAGATAAGAAGGGTTTACAAAACCGTATTTAAAAATAAAATAGTTTTGAGAATACTCTTATATTGAAATAAGGAATCAAAAGCTATGTTCAAATTTATTGAAGGATTTAAAAGTTTTAATTAACCATTCGTTAATTAGTTTTAATTCAAAAATCTAAGGGATGTTATATACCGAACCAATGAATTCATTTTATTTTCATGGTTGCACGGTAGTTTATTTGATAGTTAAATAATCGACTATCAAATCTGGCCTATATGATTGTTGGTACGGAAAGATCGGGATCGAATTCGTAATTGAATACCACTCCAACCAGCAAATATGTGAACGTAAAAGATATCAGATGCTGATTGAAGATGGAGCAACTGAAGACCATAGATCTTCATAAGCGGATGAACTACTGGTTGAATTTCTCTGAATTCGCCCCCGAAGATAATTCGACTGTGATTCTGTCATGGTTGAAATCTTCGGATTTGCAAGGACTTCTAGCTAGTGATCTGTATGGTGAAATTTCTTTTAGCATAACACCTAGAGTATATTTGTGGACATCAATTAGTGATTAGATGGATCTAACAATGTGGCATTCAAAAGTGAGTGATGGTGTGATATTGTTAAAAAGGTAAATCGTAACCTTAAGCCTCATCAACTAGGAAATGATAAAAATTAGGTTGGTAGCATGGCTATGTGGGTCTCTCCCATTAGGGTGTATTATCGTCTATATAGAGAAATTGGAACCTAACTGGAGATTGGTGGAGTTAAATGATTTTATGAGCATTGATCTGATGTTGGTTTCGATCTTCGGGGTTGATAGTTCGAGAATTATTCTCTTACTGATTTACGACCAGGAACTAATGAATGTTGAAGAATTGAATGCATGAATAGGAAATGGAATTGTTTTCCAAATGTAATAAGAGATATTTCTACTTACGGAAATAACTATGATAGATAGCAAATTACGGATATGTGTATTGAATTTTTTTGTTGTGAAATGTTTTGATAAAGTAACCTATGTGTTTTGGATGCCTGGTTTGTTGTGATTGTTAGGGGATGACCCATGTATGTGTTTAAATATAAGTGAAATTTCCCCGTTGTCTCTAATTTCGAGGACAAAATTCTTTTATGGGGGGTAGATTGTAATGACCCTATTTTTGGCTAATTCTGTAATACAATTTATAATGAATTATTTTAAGAAAATTAATTTAATTAAATAAATCTAGAATAACAAATTGAGGAAAATTCCAAGTATATATTTTAATGATTTAAAATCTATTTAACCAATGTATATATTTGTGTAAAACAAATAAGTAGGATTTAATCATTTGTTTTATATTTTTTATTTTTGTTTTAATTCTTGGATATATATATAGATAATAATTGATTGAAAATATTTTAGAAAATTTTGAATAAGCAATTATTTAAATTCATTGTGTATATATTAACTCAGCTTTGATATAGTTGTATATATACGAGGAAATGTTATGTTAACATTTTTATTTTTTCATTTAAATCTTTGTGAAAAAAATAAGCATTTTAAAAATCCTAAACATATATATATACACACACACATTATAGTGTTCCTTAACATAAATATGTGTATGTAAAACTTTATATAATATTTGTATTTTATTTTGTTGTTTTAAAACATATGTAAGAAAATAAACAATTAGATCACTTCATGTAAAAGAAATCAAAGAATTCATACATTCATGAGCCTAAAAAATGCAAACAATTTTGTACATTTTTGCTGCAACTTAGTCTAGCCTTGCATAATAGCCTTTCATTTTCAAATCAAAGTAAAATTTTGTAGACAATTGCACATGTGTTGTGTACTTTAATACAAGACTGGCCTACATAGGCACACGGAAATGTATAGATGTGAATAACCCTTAACATCGTTTTCTCTCAATCAAATACATGATACTACTATAAGCAATCTATAGATCAGGTTTACTTAGCAACCAAGATTATGTTTTAAACCTTTGCCCAAGTGAGTACAATAGTTGGCACCTCAAAACTTAGACTAGCCATGTAGATTCAAGGTGATATAACCCTTAGCATGACCCCCTTTCAATCAAAAGAAATGCAGCCTACATTAGCGTCTATAACCTGATAGCCATTTGCATATAGAAGAGTACACAATTTTGTATTGATGTGGTGATTGGACGTGTATGTTTACATGGGGAAAGACATTAAGAACAACTAAAAACTTGTGTTATTTCTTTTCAATCCAAAACTAGGTGTAGCAGCTACCTATACTTCCTCTGTCACCTTTTTATCTACCAATCTATAAAGCTGCACATTATTTTAATGCCTAAATGCCTCTATAAATACTCACCCAAGATCACACATTTCATTCACAAAAACCCCATCAACTTTCGAATTAAAAATAGAGTGAAAACTTGGAGAAAGATGGTAGTGAACACAAAACCTGGAACCTAGAAGCAGAGGCTGCGAGTACAACACTTTTTCCCATTTTAATATGTTCATGTTTGTAGTATGTAGGCATATATATATATATATATATATATATATATATAGGAATATATGTTTGAATATATGGAATAAAGTAACTAGATCTGCATGGCAAATAGGAAATAAAACCATGTAAATTGAAGTTTAAAACCAGTAAACAAAATGCAGAGAAGCAGCAGTATATTGTGAGTAAACACCATTGAACTTCTTATTAACCCAATAATATGAGACTTAAATAGGTTGATTACATGTGTACGATCATTTTAACTATCTAGGTTTGCTACGTAAACATGTTGTTGGACGATCTATGCTTGGATTTGTTTTACACTGTATATTAAATAATTTGACATCTGAACAATGTCATATACTTTAAAAATCAGCAATTCCTAATCGAAGCTGTTTTAACAAAAATGATCAACATATAAAATGTGATATATCACTCAATAATACGTTAAAAACAGTTTCATATCAAACCATGCCCTATGTTAAGAGCAGTTCCAGTTTTGCAGCAAACAAAATTATATATGTCAAATTTCGATAGTAATATTTTAACATATGAATTCATGACGTGGTTAAGTAATTAGAATCATGAGTTTTAAGAGTAAAATGGCAATTTTTAAACGAGTATGTAGAGAGAAATGTTGAGATGATTGAAAAAGGCAATTTGGTCAATTTTTGACCATCAGGACTGTCGTGGGTTGTGTCATCGAAGCTGGAGTAGCATGAGAGGTTGGGGAACACGAGAAAAATATTCGATTATTTTTTATGGCCTGGATTCTTTGGTCGAGGTCAGTTTTTATGATTTTAGTGGGTTACTGGATCTGAATTTGACGGTGAACTGCTCCACGTGGGAGGTGTGGAGTAGGATTGGACTTGGAGTGGAGGTCAAAGGCAATGTTGGCTTCGTGCTGGTGAAAAATGATGGGAGCCGGTGGTCTAAAGTGGTGGTGGTGGATCAATGAATTGGTGGGGTTGTTTTCTGATGAAGCCGTTTTAATGGAATTGACAGTATGTTTTGGGAAGAAGGCACTATGATGACGAGGCAAGGGGTCAGAGTGCTAGGTGGTGTTAGTGGTTGGCATAGGATGGCTTGACAGTAGTTGGAGGATTGAGGCACGTGTGTACGTGAACAAGTGCACAACTGTTTACTGGGTGATGAAAAAGGAGAAGGGTATGGTTTTTTTTTGGCAAAGAATTGGAGAAGGGTGCAGGGCAGTTTGTAAATGGGAATTGGGCTTTGGCCTAGCAACAAAAAAATATATAAAAACGGAAAAGAAAAACGGGCCTTGGGCTAAAAAAGGGGAAGAAGACAAATAAAGTAAACGGGAAGAAGACAAATAAAATGAAAGGAAAGAAAACAAAGAAAGAAACAATTTTGGTTTATCCCAAAATTTTATGACTTCTATTTTTTGTAATCTAAAAGAAGAAATGGAATTATATATATAGTATTAAACCAAGTTATATTTTAATAAGTGAGAATTAAATTAAATTATCCTTTGAATAATTCAAATGATAAAGGAAATAGAATTTATTGAATCATTTTCAGAACCAGATAATTGATAAAAATTCGATGTGTTCAAATATAATCAACAATATGTCGTGATCACGTGTAGATGGTTGACAGCTACTGATGAGTTTAGTGTTTTGAAATATACGTTGATTTGACAAATCTGACGATGTGGCATTCAAAGTGAATGGTGGTAAGATGTTCTAAAAAGAAAAGCATGACCTCAAGCCTCATCACCTGGGAAATGACAAAAATCGGGCAGGCAGCATGGCCAAGTGGGCCATTACCATCAGAGGTATTATCACTTGATCTAGAGAAAGTTCATTTGCTTCTTATTCTATTCGCTGCTGTATGCTTTCGGGAACAGTTGTTGATCACAACCGTTGGTGATAATATGCTCGGTACACTCAAGTTAAATGAGTGGCCAGTCATGTGTGTCCGGGTTGCAAGATGTTCTTATTGAACCCAATGTATTCCTCTCTAGTGATACACTGTCAGAAGGTGGTCCCATACCTTGTCATGGTTGGAAATCCATTCTCCAATAAGCACCGTGCGGTTTTTGATTTTATATTATATATGGCGCGTGAGATGCAAGCGTTCCGCTAGACGGCTATTTATTTGATTTAGACACTATTATAATATCACTGGATTTGATATCAAAACATTTTGGGTTATCGTAAGGTAAAAACCATCCGTGTTTATATGTGGATCGGTCTTACGATTATGTAATAACCCGGAAAATACGAGCCAATTTAAAAAAATTTAAATTGGTGATTACAAAGAATTTGAACAATTGAAATAGAAAATTCCAACAAAATAGTGAATTAGAAATAGTGAGTCAGTTTGAAAATTTGAATCCAAACTTTGACTGACTGTGCAGGGTGGAAAATATAACGGATTTTAGTGAAACCAAAAATATCTAAATCTGTTATTCAATACCTTTCTAACGAATCTGAAAAATCGAAGTTTCATAACGGGAATCAAAAGTTATGGCCGAATGAATTTTCAGAATGGTCGCTATATAGAATATATAGCCCTGGAAAATGGATATTTTGCATACGACCTCGGAATTCGACGAAACCACTTTTGTTGGGTCCGGGATGTCAAACTATTGCTAGGTTTCAAATTTCATAATTTTTGAAGCTAGTATGTAAGCGTGGCAAAAGAAAATGTGTTTGGTCAATTTCTGTTAAATTGGATCGACCAGAAAATGGCCATTTTTCAAACGACCTCAGAATTCGGCGAAACTAGTTTTGTTGGGACCGTAGCGTCAAAACATAGCTAGATTTATTTTTCTGGAATTTTTCGAATCAGTTTGTGGCCCTGGAAAATTGAAATGAACTTTCAGAGTGGAAAATTAAATGTTTTATACTTTAATTTGAAAAATAACTGACTGTAACAGTCGAATTGGCCAACGAAACATATCCTATTGTGTCCGGAATGGGGGTATTTAGCTAGGGGCGACAGTCGTTGGGTTTAAAAAGGAGTTCGTTTGAGAAAACACTATTTAAAAATTTAATATAGTCCTCGGCCAATCAGAATTCTCCATTCATAAATTTTAGAAATAAAAAAAAAAAGAAAATCCCCAAAATCAACGGCGAAACCTGTTCGAGACCTTCTCTCCTCCGCCACCGCCGCTACAGCCGCTTCCAGACTTCGCCACCGCCACCCCTCGACGCGCCTCCGTCCCTCTTCAAATCCGACCCACCACCGCCACCCCTCGTCGCCTGTGCCGCCCGAATCGAAGCCCCAAAGTTCCGACCTTTCCACCGCCGCCGCCGCCGATCTGGACCACCGAACGCCACCAAACCACCACCGACAGGAAGCCCTCTCTTCCCTCTTCCACGTCCAACTCACCGATCATCCCCTCGTGTCCCGATTGTCGCGAAAACCGTAAACCTAGTTTATAACCTTCGTGAAAGGTGAGTTTTTTTTATCTTTACACTTTGAAAAATCATATCTTTTTGGTGTGTTGACGAAATTCGATGAAACAGGAAGCGTCGGGACCGTAAGGAAGCTCTCTACCCAATAGAAGAAGCCGCGGATTTTTCTGACATCGTATCGATTTTTAGCACTCCGAAAACCAAGGTAAGAAATCTATATTAATATGAAATTGAATGGAAAATGTCGTGTATAATTTATATTAGCGAAATATAAATTACATACGTGTTGTATACCTCATGTACATACGTAGAGTAAGCTATATAAGCGAAGTATGAATTTTACATGCATAGAATAATTGATATATGTGTTGAAATGCAAGTGAAATATAGCAATTATATATATATATATATATATATATATATATATATACACTCCCCTCGTCCACAAACCATGGACAATATTTATTGTGGTGAATTGGTGTGAAACATTGGATGAAAAATACGAATGGTTGAATAATTGTTTGTGGTTGATATTGTTTGGTTGTGGTTGAAAAATACCCATTGGTGATTGAAATGATTTGGAAATATTTGTGGAAATAAAAATAAACATGCCGCCTGCGTGCGAATTAGATGCATGAATCCCCATTGTCAAAAACCGCGAGGTTTTAAGGTAGAGCGAGGAGCCGTACTAGGGACGGTGCCGGTTTTAACTACCCTGCCGTTATGCTGCCGAAATTTTGAATAATCTTTGTGTGTTAGAATTATTTTCATATGTTGAAATTATTTTCATGCGTTGAAATTAAAGCCATATGTTGAAACTATATCCATGTGTGGAAATGTTTGTTTGTTGAAAAGTGTTGTGTGAAAATTAAATTCATTTGTGAATGAATGAAGTGTTTAAACAAAAAAAATCACATTTTTATATATATATGAAGTATGAAAAATATTCGCCTTATATAAATAGTTTCAACAACAAAAATCCCATCTTTCTAATATGAACAACATAAATAAAATGTCCATGTGTGGAAATGCTCATTTGCTGAGAAGTGTGTGTAGTGGAAAGGTTCATGTGTTGAATAAAAAGATCGAACAATAAAAATTACATTTTTATTGAAACTATGAAGTGTTGAAACATCCATTTGTCGAATAAATATTTTAAATGATTAAAATATCATTTTTATCATATATGTGATATGCTAAAGATATGCGGACGTTGAAATAAATATTTGTGAAAGAAATATTCTTTTTAACATGCATAGGAACCAAATAAAATAGTCATGTGTTGAAATATATTTTAGTTCGCCAAAATTATCATCTTTGAAATGTGAAGTGTTAAAAATAGCCACTTGTTCAAATAAATGTGCATGAGTTGAAATATACATTAATTAGCTAATGATATGATTTTAGCCTATGCATGCAACATTAGAATGAATGGTGTTTTTAAACCAAAGTAAACCGAATATGAAGTTGAATGGAAAATGATAAGTGATAAAAATTGTATATATGTACATGCATATTTATTGAACAGGTTATAGCAAAGGGGCTAGAGAAGAGGAATAAAATTTTGTGCCCGACAAATAGGTACACATTTACTGTTTTGTTTGGATGATGATTTTATGAGCCTGTTGGCTAGCCGCTTGGCTTTTTCTTTTTCTTTTTGACATGAGACGCCCGTGTGGCTATTTGGGAATTTTCCCAGCCCCTCCCGTACAAAGGAGGTTATGGCGAAATTTTCCGAAATTTAAAGGCATTAGTGAAATAATTGAAGTGGAAACGATATAGGAATTTTTAAATGAACTATATTTATATAAATATATAAATATAAATAGAATTAAAACGAAACGTGGCCGTGCAGTTCGTGTTTTGAAACCGTGATTTCAAACGACCAGTGCGGGAAATCCGACCATTGGATTTTCCCGAAACCGCAACCGTTGGGTTCGCCTTGGAAATATCTTTCCAACGGCACCAACTTTGTGAAGATCCGACGGTTGGATTGTCTGGAATGTTTAATTCAAAACGGAAGAAAAACAGTGCCAGAAACGATTATATTTATATATATATATAAAAATATATTTAAATTAAATCGAATAACGACGCTGCAGTTCGTAAATTGAAATCGTAACTTCAAATGGCTAGTGTGGAAGATCCGACCGTCGGATTCTCCCAAAACTGAAACCATTGGATTCGTTTTGAAATGACCTTCCCAATGACACCAAATTTGTGAAGATCCAACGGTTAGATTTCCAGATATGGGTAAAACAAAATTAGTGAAAAGCAGCGCCAGTGCATCGACACGACCTGAAACGTCGTTTAATTAAATATGGCCGTTTTAAATTATATAAAAATGGCGATATATCGTTATAAAATACTATAGACGATATAGAGTGGAAATAAACCAATTTTGTTGTGTTTGCTTGATATGTGATGGTTGATTGTGTTTGACATGAAAATTTTAACTAAATAACTGAAATGTGAATGTTGAATAGTTCAACCATGTGATTAATTGGTTTGAAAATCTAAATATACGTGGATTATTTGAAAAGGCCGAGTTTATCTCATTTCAAATAATCGATCGACGTTGAGAAGTCGAAGAGTCGAAGATGGTTGAAGACCGACGATCTCCACATTGGATGGATGGGCGCTACTGATGCTCGTGATTGGAGTAGCTACCATGAAGGAATTGAAGTAGTAGCCGTCCAAACATATTGTTGATTGTACGGATATGCGAGGAATTGGTGCCTCCGGTTTCGTTCAGACCCAGAACGGACTTGTAAATGGACTGTGTGTCTGACATTGGATTTTGTTCTGTGTTGATTGATCTCTGTTAAATATATATCTGTTTGGCGGCGGAGAATTTATTCTCTTGCTTAACGCCCTTCTCTGAGACGTACGAGCTCAGAGGTTATGTACTGACAGAAATCAGTCGCATGGAGTGGATTGCCTGTGTGGCATGCCTAAGTGGCATATGATCAAGGCTTCTGTTGCAAAGCAAAGTCTTGTGGTTGATGATCAAAGCATGGTCTGTGTGACGTAGCTTTGTGTATAACGTGAATTCGCGAGCCTCACACCCCGGTATGAGTCAAAAACGGGAGAAGGACCCAAGGAGTGCATGACGTTTCTTTCTAGCTATGGTGGTGTCAGTGACCTCCCAGCCCTGACATTTATATCTACTTTTCACCTGTGTGGTTGTTGGAATACGAGGCGCCTCGATTATAGGTCTGTAAGGACCGGGAAACGTGTGTTCAGGAATTGCCAATCCTCAAAAGTAAGAGAGGACCGGCCTTGGAGGATCCAGGGGATTGCTGTGTGCGGTCCCGAGACATTTGCTAGAGTGTCTCGAACGGAGAGGAGCTTGCCCCTTGCCTCGACTCATGAAGGAATCCAATTTCCAATACGAAATTTGCGGATGTGATTGTATCACTAGTACGGTGACATAGTAGATGGTAGCTATGCCGCATAGGATTGATATTTATGATTGAATTTGCTTTTGAAACATATATGCACTAGTAATAATATCAAACACCTTTGTTTTATTCATATCAAGCATCTTTGGCCATTATAAGGTAAAAACTCTATCCTCCGGCTTGCGTTGCATTGTGTGATGGGACCTGAGTCTTATAATGGCTTCATTTTATAAAAAGCATTGCATTGATTTAATCATTTATTTTATTTCATGCACTAGCACTCATTGGAGTAAACCCATTCCGCGAAAGTGGCGTGGTCCTTTGATTTGCCTTAATTATTGTTGTTAATAAGTTGAGTAGATTTCTCATACCAGTCCCATGACTGACTCGTAGTTTGTTTCACCTTGCAAACTCGGGTGCCCTCATTTTCACATGGGCAGCCTAGTTACAGGTTTCTGACGCACCTTTTGGCTCATGGCGAGGCTTGACTACACCGTGCTGACTTGGATTTTCTCCGCCATTATTGTATCTATATTATGATTCCACCACTGGCGATGTAGACTGATATTCCTTTTGTGTACTCTTTATGTATGATTCCGCCTCTGGCGATGGTGACTGATTATGTATCATATATGCACTAAGTTGTATCCTGTACTGTGCTTCTCTGTTGTGATGATATCTATATGATTCCGCTGTCATATGTGTGTAAACTATTCTATTTCCTGTTATGCTATCATCTGTGATCTGCTAATGATGATTAATGTGTTATATTCCAATGATTATCCTTAACACCGTGTCACGAGGTTTTGGGATCGTCACAGCTGGTATCAGAGCCTTGCTTAACCTTAGTTCTGGAGTCTAACACATTAAACACTTCGTCAAAATAGAATCAGTAGTATTCTAAGGCGAGTCGCTCATTAGAGATAGGACTAGTAAAGTCCTAGAATGAGCTGAGAAGAATAGCAAAAACAATTGATCAGTCCATCGTCATCTTTCCTTAAATTTTCTGCTTAACTATGCAATAGACTATCATTTCTGTTAGCTGACTTTTTCGTTGCTTATACAGAATTTGAAAAATGGCTACCAGAGCAGCCGCCGCTAGAGGAGGCCGTGCCGGCCGAGGAAGGGGAGAAGTCCCAGCTCAAGAAGGACCTTTGATACAACCTCCGACAGCTCAATACTTCGAGCTAGACCGTGTAGCTAAGAGATATAAGAACTTAGGAGGTAAGACCTTCTCGGGAACTGGCACCGTAATAGAGGCCCTTGCATGGCTCAAAACATGCGAGAAAATTCTTGAAGGCCTAAGGCTTGGAGACGAAGACAAAGCTATTATGGGCGCCTGGCTTATGCAGGAACAAGCTGAATTATGGTGGGAATCTCTTACCGCCGGGAATAGAGAAGCTGGAAGAACATGGGATGGATTCAAAGAACTCTTCAAGGAGAAATATGTCCCAGAGCAAGCTCTGGAAAGAATGCACGATGACTTCGCCAATCTCCAGCAGGGGGATCTTTCCGTGCAGGATTATCTGAATAAATTTACACTGTTGTCGCCCTATGCTACGGAGCTCGTTGCTACCGCGAAATCCAAAAATAAGAGGTTTATCCTTGGATTAAGACGACAATATCATGATAGAGCCATGGCCCATGTCAAGTTGAAATTCAACGAGCTGGTGGAAATGACATGCAACTATGAAGACCTTGATCAAAGGCATCAGGATCGCGCTAGAAGCCAAGCCGGAAACAACCGAAAGCCTGCTGTAAATCAAGGTGAGTCAACCCAAGCAGCATCTTCAAAACCTCAGACTGGCAAGCCGCCAAGAGGAAATTGCTTTAACTGTGGTAAGCCGGGGCACTACTCAAACGTCTGCACAGCTCCGAAGAGGCAGAAAACAAATTCTCAAGGCTCGAGCCAAGGCTCCCAGAACCCTCGCTCGTGCTTCAATTGCCGCAAGACCGATCATCTGGTCAAAGACTGTCCTTTGCTGAAGAAAGCTACAGTAGCTCACGTCTATGACGGGTCGAGCCCGCCGGCTGCTTCCGATGGAGCAGGTAAACCTGATGTTTTGGGAGGTACCCTTACCATTAAAAATATTCCTGTTTCTGTATTTTTTGACACAGGTGCATCGCGTAGTTTTATTGCTAATAACACAGTCCACAAATTAAAGTTAAAACAGCGAAAGCACAAAGAATCGGTGGAAGTACATAACCCGATAGAGGGTCCTATCACTCTCGGTTCATATTGTAGAGTGCCAGTCTCTTATTCTTTCTACAAGTTTCCTTTTGATTTAATCGTTATGGATTTTCCCGAATTCGATATTATTCTCGGGCTGGATTGGTTAACGAAGTATGAAGCTGAAGTGAAATGTGCAGAAAGAATCGTAAAAAAATTCGAACGGAGCTTGGACATATATATATACCCTGTCATGGTTCGAATCCGAATAGAGAAGAATTTTGGTCAGCATTAGAACTTATCCCCACTTCCATAGAAAAGATTCCGATTGTTAGGAACTATGCGGATGTGTTTGAAGAAGTTGAAAACTTACCTCCGCAAAGAGAAATAGAATTCCGAATCGATCTAATTCCCAATGCTAGCCCAGTGGTACATCCAATTCGCAGAATGACTCCGAAAGAAAAAGAAGAATTAGGCGATCAAACTCGTCAACTGTTGTGGAAGGGTCTAATCAGACCTAGTTTTTCTAATTGGGGTGCAGCTGTTGTGTTTGTCCCAAAGTCAGACGGTACTCTTAAATTATGTGTTGATTACCGAGACCTCAACAAACAGACGCTTAAAAACAAATATCCATTACCCCGCATTAATGACTTGCTAGACCAATTGAATGGGGCGAAAGTATTTTCCCGAATGGACCTAGCTACAGGTTTTCATCAATTGAGAATAGCAGAAGAGTGTGTTCCTTTGACAGCTTTCAGAGGTCCAGACATATTTTATGAATGGTTAGTAATGCCGTTTGGCCTGTGTAACGCTCCAGCATACTTTGTCGATCTAATGAATAGAGTGTTCAGGGGAGTTCTGAATAAATTTGTCCTCGTATTCATCGATGATATTTTAATCTACTCCAAATCAAAACCCGAGGATGAAAAACACTTAGAACAAGTATTGGAGATTCTAAGGAAGAACGTCTTCAAAGCCAAATTCTCTAAATGTGTCTTCTGGCAAGAAGAAGTCAAATTTCTTGGCCATGTCGTGTCAGAGAAAGGGATTTCTGTTGACCCAAGCAAAATAACAGCGGTTCAAGACTGGAAACAACCCACTACTCCCACGGAAGTTAGAAGTTTTATGGGGTTGGCTAGTTATTATCGAAAGTTCGTTAAGGATTTTTCGAAGATATCCGGTCCGTTAACGAAGCTCACAAAGAAACATGAGAAGTTTAAGTGGACTTCCGACTGTGAAGAAGCTTTCCAGGAATTGAAATCGAAGCTGACCACCGCTCCAGTATTAACTATTATTGATGGCAATCAGGATTTAACGGTTTGGACAGATGCTTCTATTAGAGGTCTTGGTGCAGTGTTAATGCAGAGAGGCCAAGTAGTCGCTTATGCAAGCCGCCAATTGAAACCGCATGAGAAGAATTATGTGACTCATGATCTTGAGTTGCTAGCCATCGTTTTTGCTTTGAAAACCTGGAGGCATTATTTATTGGGCGAGAAATTTATACTGTACACAGATCATCAATCGTTGAAGTATTTATATACCCAGAAAGATCTGAATTTGAGACAGCGGCGTTGGCTAGAATTTCTTGCAGCGTATGATCTTGATATCCTGTATACGCCGGGGAAAGCTAACGTAGTAGCGGGTGCGCTTAGTAGGAAAACCGCAATCATTGTCAATCTAATAATTACACCTAGATTGATTGATAGGATTTCAGCCCTTCAAAAAGACGATGAGTTCATTCAGAGAATCAGTCAGAGGGTCAAGGAAGGTGAAACCACGAGTTTTCGTATTGACAATGGGGGGTTCTCAGGTTAAATAATAGGATTTGCATTCCAAATATTCCAGGCCTTCGAAGGGAAGTGCTGGATGAATGCCATAAATCCAAATTTTGCATCCATCCAGGTGTGAGTAAAATGTACAACGATATCAAACGCACTTTCTGGTGGAAGGCAATGAAAAGAGATATTTCTTTGTATGTTAGCAGATGCCCTACTTGTCAATTGGTCAAGAGCGACCAACAGAAGCTAGCTGGATTGTTGCAACCGTTGGAAGTCCCAGGCTGGAAATCGGAACAGATTTCCATGGATTTCATAGATGGTTTGCCACGAACCAAGAAAGGTAATGACAGCATTTGGGTAATCGTAGATCGCTTCATGAAGACTGCCCATTTTATACCTGTCAGATCCAATAGAACCGCTCAAAGTCTAGAGCAGATATACTTCAAAGAAATTGTTAAGCTGCATGGAATTCCCATCAGCATAGTCAGTGATAGAGATCCCCTATTTATTAGCAAATTCTGGGAGGCTTTCCAGACAGAATTGGGAACAAAACTGAATATGAGCACCGCTTATCACCCACAAACAGATGGCCAAACTGAGCGGGTGAATAGAATTCTAGAAGATTTATTGCGGGCTTGTATAATTGATTTTGGTGGGTCATGGGAAGATCATTTGCATTTGGCAGAATTCTCATATAACAATAGCTATCAAGCAAGTTTGGGAATGTCGCCATTTGAAGCATTATATGGCAGACCCTGCAGATCTCCAGCATGTTGGGTAGAACCTGGCAACAGACTTGTGTTAGGACCCGATATGATTAGAGAAGCATCTGATAAAGTTGACTTCATCAAGAAGCGATTGAAAACCGCCCAAAGCCGACAGAAAAGTTATGCAGACTCTAGAAGGAGAGATTTGACATTTGCTGTTGGTGATCATGTTTATTTGAAGGTTTCTCCGATGAGAGGAGTAATCAGATTTGGCAAGACTGGGAAGTTGGCACCGAGGTTTATTGGTCCCTTTCCTATACTTGAGCGAATTTGAACTCTTGCTTATAGGGTTCAATTACCAGATTGGTTGCCTGGAGTGCACGATGTATTTCACGTATCTCAACTTAGAAGACATGTGCATGATCCGGATCTTGTTGTAGAAGAAGCAGCGCAACAGGATGTGGAGATAACTCCAGAATTATCACTCAGAAGAGAGCCATTAAAGATTGTTGGCAAAGAAACTAGAGAACTCAGAAGCAAAAAGGTTCATTTAGTCAAAGTGCAGTGGAGCAGTGATCCTAGAGACTGTACTTGGGAAACTGAGGAAAGCATTAAGCAAGCTTACCCCAAATGCAGAGTGGATATCTCTGACTAACTCCGGTGCAAGGTACCTTTACAATACTTGGCATTTACATTTTATTTCCTACTTTACTGTTGTTTCCTTTTCGAGGACGAAAAGTTTTAAGTGGGGGAGATTGTAATAACCCGGAAAATGCGAGCCAATTTACAAAAATTTAAATTGGTGATTACAAAGAATTTGAACAATTGAAATAGAATATTCCAACAAAATAGTGAATTAGAAATAGTGAGTCAGTTTGAAAATTTGAATCCAAACTTTGACTGACTGTGCAGGGTGGAAAATATAACGGATTTTAGTGAAACCAAAAATATCTAAATCTGTTATTCAATACCTTTCTAAAGAATCTGAAAAATCGAAGTTTCATAACGGGAATCAAAAGTTATGGCCGAATGAATTTTCAGAATGGTCGCTATATAGAATATATAGCCCTGGAAAATGGATATTTTGCATACGACCTCGGAATTCGACGAAACCACTTTTGTTGGGTCCGGGATGTCAAACTATTGCTAGGTTTCAAATTTCATAATTTTTGAAGCTAGTATGTAAGCGTGGCAAAAGAAAATGTGTTTGGTCTATTTCTGTTAAATTGGATCGACCAGAAAATGGCCATTTTTCAAACGACCTCAGAATTCGGCGAAACTAGTTTTGTTGGGACCGTAGCGTCAAAACATAGCTAGATTTATTTTTCTGGAATTTTCGAATCGGTTTGTGGCCCTGGAAAATTGAAATGAACTTTCAGAGTGGAAAATTAAATGTTTTATACTTTAATTTGAAAAATAACTGACTGTAACAGTCGAATTGGCCAACGAAACATATCCTATTGTGTCCGGAATGGGGGTATTTAGCTAGGGGCGACAGTCGTTGGGTTTAAAAAGGAGTTCGTTTGAGAAAACACTATTTAAAAATTTAATATACTCCTCGGCCAATCAGAATTCTCCATTCATAAATTTTAGAAATAAAAAAAAAAGAAAATCCCCAAAATCAACAGCGAAACCTGTTCGAGACCTTCTCTCCTCCGCCACCGCCGCTACAGCCGCTTCCAGACTTCGCCACCGCCACCCCTCGACGCGCCTCCGCCCCCTCTTCAAATCCGACCCACCACCGCCACCCCTCGTCGCCTGTGCCGCCCGAATCGAAGCCCCAAAGTTCCGACCTTTCCACCGCCGCCGCCGCCGATCTGGACCACGGAACGCCACCAAACCACCACCGACAGGAAGCCCTCTCTTCCCTCTTCCACGTCCAACTCACCGATCATCCCCTCGTGTCCCGATTGTCGCGAAAACCGTAAACCTAGTTTATAACCTTCGTGAAAGGTGAGTTTTTTTTTATCTTTACACTTTGAAAAATCATATCTTTTTGGTGTGTTGACGAAATTCGATGAAACAGGAAGCGTCGGGACCGTAAGGAAGCTCTCTACCCAATAGAAGAAGCCGCGGATTTTTCTGACATCGTATCGATTTTTAGCACTCCGAAAACCAAGGTGAGAAATCTATATTAATATGAAATTGAATGGAAAATGTCGTGTATAATTTATATTAGCGAAATATAAATTACATACGTGTTGTATACCTCATGTACATACGTAGAGTAAGCTATATAAGCGAAGTATGAATTTTACATGCATAGAATAATTGATATATGTGTTGAAATGCAAGTGAAATATAGCAATTATATATATATATATATATATATATATATATATATATATACACACACACACTCCCCTCGTCCACAAACCATGGACAATATTTATTGTGGTGAATTGGTGTGAAACATTGGATGAAAAATACGAATGGTTGAATAATTGTTTGTGGTTGATATTGTTTGGTTGTGGTTGAAAAATACCCATTGGTGATTGAAATGATTTGGAAATATTTGTGGAAATAAAAATAAATATGCCGCCTGCGTGCGAATTAGATGCATGAATCCCCATTGTCAAAAACCGCGAGGTTTTAAGGTAGAGCGAGGAGCCGTACTAGGGACGGTGCCGGTTTTAACTACCCTGCCGTTATGCTGCCGAAATTTTGAATAATCTTTGTGTGTTAGAATTATTTTCATATGTTGAAATTATTTTCATGCGTTGAAATTAAAGCCATATGTTGAAACTATATCCATGTGTGGAAATGTTTGTTTGTTGAAAAGTGTTGTGTGAAAATTAAAATCATTTGTGAATGAATGAAGTGTTTAAACAAAAAAAATCACATTTTTATATATATATGAAGTATGAAAAATATTCGCCTTATATAAATAGTTTCAACAACAAAAATCCCATCTTTCTAATATGAACAACATAAATAAAATGTCCATGTGTGGAAATGCTCATTTGCTGAGAAGTGTGTGTAGTGGAAAGGTTCATGTGTTGAATAAAAAGATCGAACAATAAAAATTACATTTTTATTGAAACTATGAAGTGTTGAAACATCCATTTGTCGAATAAATATTTTAAATGATTAAAATATCATTTTTATCATATATGTGATATGCTAAAGATATGTGGACGTTGAAATAAATATTTGTGAAAGAAAAATTCTTTTTAACATGCATAGGAACCAAATAAAATAGTCATGTGTTGAAATATATTTTAGTTCGCCAAAATTATCATCTTTGAAATGTGAAGTGTTAAAAATAGCCACTTGTTCAAATAAATGTGCATGAGTTGAAATATACATTAATTAGCTAATGATATGATTTTAGCCTATGCATGCAACATTAGAATGAATGGTGTTTTTAAACCAAAGTAAACCGAATATGAAGTTGAATGGAAAATGATAAGTGATAAAAATTGTATATATGTACATGCATATTTATTGAACAGGTTATAGCAAAGGGGCTAGAGAAGAGGAATAAAATTTTGTGCCCGACAAATAGGTACACATTTACTGTTTTGTTTGGATGATGATTTTATGAGCCTGTTGGCTAGCCGCTTGGCTTTTTCTTTTTCTTTTTGACATGAGACGCCCGTGTGGCTATTTGGGAATTTTCCCAGCCCCTCCCGTACAAAGGAGGTTATGGCGAAATTTTCCGAAATTTAAAGGCATTAGTGAAATAATTGAAGTGGAAACGATATAGGAATTTTTAAATGAACTATATTTATATAAATATATAAATATAAATAGAATTAAAACGAAACGTGGCCGTGCAGTTCGTGTTTTGAAACCGTGATTTCAAACGACCAGTGCGGGAAATCCGACCATTGGATTTTCCCGAAACCGCAACCGTTGGTTTCGCCTTGGAAATATCTTTCCAACGGCACCAACTTTGTGAAGATCCGACGGTTGGATTGTCTGGAATGTTTAATTCAAAACGGAAGAAAAACAGTGCCAGAAACGATTATATTTATATATATATATAAATATATTTAAATTAAATCGAATAACGACGCTGCAGTTCGTAAATTGAAATCTTAACTTCAAATGGCTAGTGTGGAAGATCCGACCGTCGGATTCTCCCAAAACTGAAACCATTGGATTCGTTTTGAAATGACGTTCCCAATGACACCAAATTTGTGAAGATCCAACGGTTAGATTTCCAGATATGGGTAAAACAAAATTAGTGAAAAGCAGCGCCAGTGCATCGACACGACCTGAAACGTCGTTTAATTAAATATGGCCGTTTTAAATTATATAAAAATGGCGATATATCATTATAAAATACTATAGACGATATAGAGTGGAAATAAACCAATTTTGTTGTGTTTGCTTGATATGTGATGGTTGAATGTGTTTGACATGAAAATTTTAACTAAATAACTGAAATGTGAATGTTGAATAGTTCAACCATGTGATTAATTGGTTTGAAAATCTAAATATACGTGGATTATTTGAAAAGGCCGATTTTATCTCATTTCAAATAATCGATCGACGTTGAGAAGTCGAAGAGTCGAAGATGGTTGAAGACCGACGATCTCCACATTGGATGGATGGGCGCTACTGATGCTCGTGATTGGAGTAGCTACCATGAAGGAATTGAAGTAGTAGCCGTCCAAACATATTGTTGATTGTACGGATATGCGAGGAATTGGTGCCTCCGGTTTCGTTCAGACCCAGAACGGACTTGTAAATGGACTGTGTGTCTGACATTGGATTTTGTTCTGTGTTGATTGATCTCTGTTAAATATATATCTGTTTGGCGGCGGAGAATTTATTCTCTTGCTAAACGCCCTTCTCTGAGACGTACGAGCTCAGAGGTTATGTACTGACAGAAATCAGTCGCATGGAGTAGATTGCCTGTGTGGCATGCCTAAGTGGCATATGGTCAAGGCTTCTGTTGCAAAGCAAAGTCTTGTGGTTGATGATCAAAGCATGGTCTGTGTGACGTAGCTTGTGTATAACGTGAATTCGCGAGCCTCACACCCCGGTATGAGTCAAAAACGGGAGAAGGACCCAAGGAGTGCATGACGTTTCTTTCTAGCTATGGTGGTGTCAGTGACCTCCCAGCCCTGACATTTATATCTACTTTTCACCTGTGTGGTTGTTGGAATACGAGGCGCCTCGATTATAGGTCTGTAAGGACCGGGAAACGTGTGTTCAGGAATTGCCAATCCTCAAAAGTAAGAGAGGACCGGCCTTGGAGGATCCAGGGGATTGCTGTGTGCGGTCCCGAGACATTTGCTAGAGTGTCTCGAACGGAGAGGAGCTTGCCCCTTGCCTCGACTCATGAAGGAATCCAATTTCCAATACGAAATTTGCGGATGTGATTGTATCACTAGTACGGTGACATAGTAGATGGTAGCTATGCCGCCTAGGATTGATATTTATGATTGAATTTGCTTTTGAAACATATATGCACTAGTAATAATATCAAACACCTTTGTTTTATTCGTATCAAGCATCTTTGGCCATTATAAGGTAAAAACTCTATCCTCCGGCTTGCGTTGCATTGTGTGATGGGACCTGAGTCTTATAATGGCTTCATTTTATAAAAAGCATTGCGTTGATTTAATCATTTATTTTATTTCATGCACTAGCACTCATTGGAGTAAACCCGTTCCGCGAAAGTGGCGTGGTCCTTTGATTTGCCTTAATTATTGTTGTTAATAAGTTGAGTAGATTTCTCATACCAGTCCCATGACTGACTCGTAGTTTGTTTCACCTTGCAAACTCGGGTGCCCTCATTTTCACACGGGCAGCCTAGTTACAGGTTTCTGACGCACCTTTTGGCTCATGGCGAGGCTTGACTACACCGTGCTGACTTGGATTTTCTCCGCCATTATTGTATCTATATTATGATTCCGCCACTGGCGATGTAGACTGATATTGCTTTTGTGTACTCTTTATGTATGATTCCGCCTCTGGCGATGGTGACTGATTATGTATCATATATGCACTAAGTTGTATCCTGTACTGTGCTTCTCTGATGTGATGATATCTATATGATTCCGCTGTCATATGTGTGTAAACTATTCTATTTCCTGTTATGCTATTATCTGTGATCTGCTAATGATGATTAATGTGTTATATTCCAATGATTATCCTTAACACCGTGTCACGGGGTTTTGGGATCGTCACAGATTATCTTTTCTTTCAAAAGGATTTTTAAAAGTTAAACCAATCGTTGGAGTTTACTCACACTAGTCTCATGATTGACCTAGAGTTTATTTTATTTTGTTTTATCGTAAACTCTTGGGTGCCGAAATTTGTACGGGCAGTCAAGTAGTCGGGATTTTACAGATTCACATTGGAGGAGCTTAAAGCAGAAGGTTTCATCAGTTAGCCATAAAGTATCATATATTCCGCTGTGTACTATGTCTGTATCTGGAAATAGGTGTTTATAATTGTTCCAGAAATGGTTGATCTATTCTGATAATGGTATGTATATGCAAAGCATATTTGTATTTCAAAAGTTATGTTATATAATATATTTTATTCATCCCGCTGTGAGATATGTGTTCTTCGTTTTCTTCTATTCTAATTTCTCTTTCTTTATCTTTCTCATACTCTAACTTCTTTCAACTAATGATACATATTTCTGTCAATTTGCGTTGGATGTGCGGTGTTATTTGTCGACACAAAGGGTACGGAAATTCGGGACATTAAATTTTGTATCAGAGCTGAAGTTTGAGTAGCAACCTTGGCTCTGTGGCGTAACTCAATAGAGATGGGTTTAGTAATACCTTAGATTGAGTTTGAGTGTACATATATGAGCGCATACTTGTAGATTTGATATAAAAAAATTGTTTTATATTGTGTCGATAGATTTGTAGAGTGGTTTATGAATTATGGTCAATACAGGAAGTACAACTGTATCGATAGGTGTTTCTAAACACTTGAACAAAGCAATTCGATATAGTATTGTTTTAAAAGGGGTAAATGTATTAATTTTTCCCAAAAACTATTTTTGATATAAAAGGAATAATTTTTTGAAATTATTGGTTTGGTTGATTGTTATTATAATCAGATGGGACTATAATATTAAAATGGTTATGTAAAACCAAATTGAATTTTGTATAAGAAAAGAATATATAAATAAGTTGAATTAGAATTGGATTTAGATTAGAATGTGGATTTGAATCCCGGATATTTAAAAATATTTCCTGAATTATTTTAAAAGGAATATAATATTACCTTGAAGGATTTTTAAATAAGAATGGTTTTAAATGGGTTTTGAAAGAGATTAAGCACTGAAATCACTTCAGTGGCGAGAAAATAATTCTGATAATGGATCGCGGCATTATTGGTATTCATTTTCAAGTTGCTAAGTGACGGATTGCTACCATAATAGTTCGTTAATGGAAAAATTATTTGGGCAAAAACAAGTTATTCGAATGTCTGAAATTTGCAAATGGTTATAAATATATGTATATATATATATATATATATTTATATTATTTTAAGGTTGTTTGAAATAAAAGTCGGGAATTCGAATTCTGAATTTAATATTCAAGTTTTACAAGTTAAATAGATTGAATAATGGAAGTGAATCGAATGAGTTGAAATTTAGCTTAAGCTAAGTTAAATAAAATTATATCAGATTGGAAATTTTAATTGAGTAGCTTATAAACTGTAAAGTGAATAAATTGATTTAAAATCAATTTGGATGAATGCTAATGTTTGTATGTGAATTATGGATTTGATGTGAAAATTTGGGTTGAGAATCATTGAAAATCAAGTAAAATGATATGGTTATATTAAACTAAAGGATTGGATGACTACTTAAATATTAGTTATTGAAACTCACCCGTTGAATTGAGTTAACAGGTTTAGAGCTAAATGGCTTGAATTTGGTTGCGTATCCAACATACGAATTGAGCAAGTGCTCTTAATAACACTTATACAAGGTACGCCTATGTAAAAATACAAAAATTGGGTTTTGTATTTTGTTTTCCGACCGTATGGGTCGATAAATTTGTTATTCCTACGATATCGCAGAAGTCCCTCCGTACAGGAGAGACTCTGCTGAAAATTTTCAAAATTTTTTGAAAATTTTCAGTAGTAAGAATGAATTAATATTTTACCTAAATTGGTTCAATTAAACCTAAAATTAATAAGTAAACCAGAGGATTTTTAACCTAGTTAATAGGGTTGGTAGCAATTTTCCTACCTTAGTAATTTCGAGGACGAAATTCTTTTAAGGAGGAAGGAATGTAACGGCCCAGATTTTTAGCCGTTTAATTCTGAATATTTAAATTTGTTTAAATATTGTACTTGAATTATAAAAGGATTTTTATAAGGATTTTTATTTAATTAAACGATGTTTGAGCGTATAATTTATAATATAATTTAAAACGAGCTCGTAACGTCGCAGTAGTTCGTAATATTGCGTTTTGAACTTCGATTGAATATTCAGAATCCAATATAAGTCGAATTTCTTTGATATAAGAAACTTTTGGTTCTGTTTAACTATAATTTTCTAATGAAGAAGAAAATTCGAGATTTTTTCTTTTAGATTGTGAGTTATGTCCAAATCATATTTTCAAATAGTCTCTATGGAATCGTTTATAAATTATAACAATTTATTTTATAAATAAATCAATTTTTAATAATCTGAATGTTGTTTTAATTTGGAATATCGAGTTTAAAATCCAAATATGTTTATTTTGGAACTATATGATATTCTATTTGGATATATACGATAATAATAATTTATTATCATTAAATTGAATTGTTTTGGAATTTATTAATATTTTAATCGGTTTATTTAAGCCTTAAAGATATCCTTTTCGCAAACATTCTATGTTTTTGAAGAAATTGGTTTCACTAAAACCATAATATTAAGTTATTGTAGGATTTTAAATTTCATCACGATTGGACATCATATGGATTAAAATTTAGAATGTAGCCAAGCGTTAAATAATAGTAGAAATTTATCGGTTGCGCATCACGAATAGTGGTATGTCAATAGATGCAACTCGTTCACCAATCCATTCAACCTTCCCGATGACCCAAAAAATCAAAGGTTTTAAAAGGTTTGGTTTTGATTGTTTACCAATTAATAGGCCAGCCTTGGTGCTTTCATGCCCAAAGCAGCTGAGCTGTGTGTAGAGAAGATATATCATACGTGTGGTATGCATGGTGGTTCTGACAATAACTAGTGTATTGAAGATGCGTAGTGTATAAGCTCCGTATATTACCGAATCAGCATATCCGTGCAAAATCGTGATAAATTGTATCCAAAAATCCAAGAAACCTTGTCAAGTTCTTTTCGTATCTACACAGTAGGATATGTTTTTCTTCAAACAATTCGGCTGACGGTGGAAAAACATATTTGTCTTCTTCCATTCGTAGAACTGCATATATATAAAACGCAGTTGTGCTATAACCTAAAATTATATATATAATATATTGGGATATTGGCTCTGAATATATAAACTATTAAACTAATTATATATGATACAAAACATTTGAATAGAAAGAAATCTCGTTTTATTGGACCGCATCTCTTTCGAACACAGTAAAAAGAAAAATATTTCTTATCGAATCTGGAAAGTTCGAAAGAAATATTTCCTTCCATGTTACATTGTGTAGGATTAGTCAAAAATTTTGGCAAGCAAATAAAGAAATCGCATCTGTCTGACACTGCTGACTTTTAAAACATCATATATTTTCTTCCATCCTTTTTAATTTAGAACCAAATTGCCCTGTTCATTTCCTTCTTCATAATCCACTCGAAACCAGCGAAAGTAAGCTACTTCTAATCCTTTAGAAATTCACGAGAATTCAAACCCAAAATGAAATCAAATGATTTTTCTTTTGCCTCAACAAATTTGTATGCTCTATAGTTTCATTCGAAGTAATTTTCTCTGGGTGCTCAGTTTGACTTTTCTTTTTGCGAAGCAAGAGCTTCGGAAGGACAACGGCATGAGGGAATGAGTTGCCGGTTGAGTTTGTGGGGTTGAGGCATACGTATCGCCAGAGTTTAGCGGAGTTTGGGAGCAAAAGTTGTCGCAACTCTACTGTAGCTGCTGCAAGGTGGTTGAGAACGGAATTAGAAGAGGGGATCGAGTACATCCCAATGCTCGATTGGTAGCTATTATTATACGCAGACTCAACTAGATGTAGATGGTCTTCCCATTATCCCCTAAAATCCGACACACAAGCCCTTAGGAGATCATCCAAAACTCGGTTAACCCTCTCGGTTTGACCATCAGTTTGGGGATGATAAGCCGTACTTAAACACAACTCGGTTCCCAAAGCTTCTTGCAAACTCTTCCAAAATCCACTCGTAAACATGGATCTCGGTCACTTACTATGCTCTTCGAGATACCATGGAGTCGAACTATCCATTTCACACAAAGCTCAGCTAACTTCGATGCCATCCTAGTCGGTTTGACAACAATGAATCTTGCACTTTTTGTCAAATGATCCAGATGGCCTAAATTTCTTCGTTTCCTGCCCTGGTTCTAGGTTGTCCATCGATAAAATCCATCGATATCTGCTCCGACTTCCACGTAGGAACTTCCAATGGTTGAAGGAATCCACTCGGCTTCTTCTGTTCAGCTTTCACCAACTGACAGTTCATACACTTTGAAATGAACTTTTGAATATCTCGCTTCATCCCCTCGTAGTAGG
Source organism: Allium sativum (assembly GCA_030737875.1). Classification (NCBI taxonomy): domain Eukaryota; kingdom Viridiplantae; phylum Streptophyta; class Magnoliopsida; order Asparagales; family Amaryllidaceae; genus Allium; species Allium sativum. The sequence continues at coordinate 652,356,673 of CM060919.1, read as the reverse complement.
AAACTCGCTTCATGTCCTGATACATCTTGTTACCACCAGGAAGAATCGTCAACTTCGAGTGATGATATTCTCTCAGAACCTCATCCCTCAATCTGTTGATGTCAGGAACAACCAGTCATCCCTGCTTTCGAAGCCAACCCTCACGATCAACCTCAAACTCTTTATTTTATGGTTCCAGCTTCTGAATAAACTCGACAAACTTTGCATGTAATGGCCTGCAAATACGTAATATCAGAGTTGACTATATACATCATAATCCAAACCAAATATCACGGAAAATACGAATCATTTTTTTAAAAGAAAAAGATAGGAGAAAAACATAAATAACAACACAGAATCTCACATCGCAGCGGAACAAAATATAATATATCATAACTTTTGAAATACAAAATTTGAACTGTATAACATACACTTATCAGAGTACAACACTTACAACACAGCGGAACAAAACTCTATATAACTAACGCTGAAGCCTCCTGCTCCAAGCTCCTTTAGATAGATCTGTAAAATCCTGAACTACTTGACTGCCCGTATAAATTTAGGCACCCAAGAGTTTAGGTAGAGCAAAATAAATAAACTCCGGGTCAGTCATGGGACTGATATGAGTAAACAGTTTCAGAAACTAAATGATATCTCGTAAGACCACGCCGTATAACACGAAACGGGTTTTTCCCTTATGAGAATCCAAACACTTGACTTAACTTTCAAATCCTTTTGAAAGAAATGATAATCTTTATATCAGAACTCTTTTGATATTATAATAGTGTCTAAATTAAATAAATAGAATCTAATGGAATGCTTTCATCTCACGTTCCATATAAATAGTATACAATCAAAACCGCAAGCACATATTGGGTAATGGATTTCCATCTATGACAAGGTACGGAACCACCTACCGCTGCTGTATCTCTAGAGGAGGAGAATACACCGAGTTCAATAAGAACATCTTGCAACTCAGTCACACATGACCAACTACTCATTTCGCTTGAGTGTATCGAATGTATATCACCAACGGTTGGGATCAGCAACCGTTTCCCGAATGGGACAGCATCGACAATAGATTTTTAGAAGTAAATTAAACTCTAGATCAGGTGATTATACACCCTAATAGGTGCGACCTACATAGCCATGCTGCCTGCCCGATTTTTGTCATTTCCGGGTTTTGAGGCTAGAGGCTACGATTACTTTCCATTCATTGATAACACGATCACTTTGAATGCCACATTATCAGATCCGTTAATCACTAATTAATCTGCACAAATATTCTGGATATTATGCTAAGGGAATAAATCCGTTGCAACCATATATACTTATACAGACCAACCCTTTTGATCATTGGAAATACTCTGTCAGACATTCGTCCATTTACGTCCGTTCTGGGACTGAACGAAACCAAAGACAAAATTTCCAAAAATGGAAAAAGTCCTTGCACTCTACTCCGTCTTCGATTATCTTCATATAATTTGATTCGCAACGCTACTGCCAATACGGAGTGGTTCTTCGGATAATAATCCAACCGGTCTCTCCATATTGACAACGATGGTCAAAAACTTCGATAGTTTGTGATTTACCTATCGAATAAAACAAGTGTTTCGATAGTCGAGGATTTAACTATCGAAGAAAACAAGTGTTCATTCAACATATCAAACAAATCACTGGGCTCTTTAATTAATATTTCATTAATTAAATCTCTTCTCCATTTCCTTATCAATATTTGTTGACCAAATATCTTCAATAACCATATTGGCCTTTTTACGCTATTTGGAAAAACATTTCCGAATATCGCCTTCCTTTATTTTCTAAACTTAGAGAATATATGCTATTTATAATTGGAAAATATTCCAATTACTTATCTCTTTTCCGATCTCATTTATTTCTATAATTAGGAAATATTTATTATTCTATTTCCAACCTTACACTTATTTGGGTTAAAACGGATATTGTGTAAAACATCGTTACGACAACCCAAATATTATATTCAACTAACTCTTATTCAACATTGATCTTCGAGCCTGAAATCTTACTATTTATTTGTTAAAAATGAAATCAATCAAGTTGGTGTATAACTACCTCACAGTCCTTGAATGAATAACATTTACAATGTCAAAACAGATAAGACTACTTACTTGAATAATCAATACCATACAACTAATTATTCACTTTTAAACACGTATACACTTTCTCTTTCTATTCTTACTGGATTTTATTCTTAGACTTCTTTTTTTTATACTATTCTATTTCTAAGTTCGTTTCCTTATCGACTTCTATATATATTGATATATAGATTTCTAGTTATCAAACTTTTTAAAAATATTCTAACTCCTTAAATTCCTGGAAAAATTCGCCATAACCTCCTTCGTACCGGGAGCATCGAGATATTACAAATAGCCTGCCATGGCCCTCACTAATCCAAAAGAAAAAGAAAATGCCAAGCAGCTTGCCGATACGGCGCATAAAATCTCATATATGAATTAAATACGTACCTTTTTGTCGAGCATTCTATTTATATATCTTCATTAACCTTATCCCATACATGTCTCCTGTATATCTATACATGTCCAATTTGTTTCAACTATACCCTATCGTTTAACTCAATTCGTTAGTTAATTTGTTAATTAACTGTTTACTCTATTTCACTTTTATATTTGAACATGACATGTTCAAATATATTTTTAACTTGCTTACTAACTAATTGAATTCAAATTTCAATTTAAGTTCTATATTCGATTTTGAATATACATTTACAAATCCACTTCACCTTTCAAAGTTCAACTTCAATTCAAAGTCGATTAACTAATTCCTCTTTGACTTAGTTAATTCTATTAAATAATCAAAATATGATTAATGTTTCAAAAATCATTTTAATTACTTCACTTGAGTTCACATTTATTTTCTAACTCAAGTCTAGATTTTTCAAATGGGAATTCGGATTTTTGTTTGCTTAAAAATCCTTATCTTTATTTAAATAAGCCCTTATGGTTTTTAAATGATTTTGGCGCTGCACTTTTAGAAATTTGATTTTGACATATCTCAAAATCTATTCGACGAAATCTAGATTTTTCGCTACTATAAGAAAACTATTATCTAACTGGTCCTGACGGTTCTTGTTTCAAAGAATTCCGACTTCAATTGAGTTATGTATACTCAATTAAAGTTCGAATCGCCAATTTACGAACTGTCGTGCTGCGATGAGTTCGTTTTAATTATATTTATATATATAAACGTTTTAACTTTTTTTATAATAAATTCAACTCTATTTTGATATATTTTTAATATATATCAAATCCATTTTTCCAATTCAACATAATATTTCCGATCTATTTCACTTCTATTTGAAATTATATATTCAAATTCTGTTTCACTTCTATTTGAATTCTATATTCAAATTCCAATTCAATTCCCTTTGAATTCTATATTCAAATCTATTTTCAAACTTCATTTGAATTTCTATATTCAAATCTATTTTCAATTCTACATTCAAATTCTATATTTAAATTTCCTTTGAATTTTCTATATTCAACATCTATTCAAATTTCTATATTTAAATTCTATATTTGAATTCTCTTTGAATTTCTATATTCAAATCTATATTTGAATTCCATTATATTTTCTATATTCAAATTCTATATTTGAATTCCATTATATTTTCTATATTCAAATTCTATATTTGAATTCCATTATATTTTCTATATTCAAACTCCATTTTAATTTCTATATTCAAACTCCATTTTAATTTCTATATTCAAACTCCATTTGAATCTCTTGTTCAAATTCTATTTCAAACTTTCTTTATTCATTCTTTAAACAAGTCTCGATTTCAATTCCTTTTGAAATCGATATTTTTACTTTTGGAAAATAGATTTCCCTTTTCAATTTCACACTTGTATTTTTATTTCTGAATTATCCAATGATAATTCTTTTTACTTCATTTATAAAAGAACTATTTATAAGCTTCTTTTATAAAGGAACTACTTGTTTTACTTTTCAAAACAAGTTTATATTTCAAATCTATTTAAAAATTCAAATTCTATTTTAGAAAAATAGAATTTCCCTTTTAAATCTCAAATACCCCCTTCAGAGTATTTTTAAAAATTAACGCTTAGGCCCAGTGATATTTAAACACCAAACAACCAATTATTTATTTCAGGTTTTTTAACACATCATATATGACAATATATATATATGCAAACAAACATATAATATATTTTTGAGGAATCCAGTCGGATTCCTCCAACCTGTTTTCCTGCATCCACTTATGTTAGTCAACATAAACAATACCCATCCTGCTTCGAGGCAGGATATCGTTGTATGAAGGTCATCCACTATCATAGCGTGGGGCGCATAGGGAAATCATCCGCTATGAAACTGCGGGCATCCGCTAATGAGACTGTGGGAACAATCCAATCATCAACCCAATATATATATATATATATATATATATAATAGTCAAGCCTAAGTAACTAATATACTTAAATCAACCAGAAAGCATTCAACAAGCAACAACAATTATTTTTACCGAATAAAAATAATTCTAAACAACAGGTGAGTGAGATTTACTCACCGTGATTTATTTGTCTAATATCCAATGCAGTCAATTATATAGATTTCACGATGATTCCTTCATACGTCTGGTTTTTCAATGTAAACAATATTAATAAAATTCCAGTTATCTAAGCATACTGATTTTATTTAATTAATTAATTTTGACATGTAAACCAATCCGAGATAAACCTTAATTTCATACGACTAGTCTAAAATTTTAATTCTTTACAACTAATTTCTTCTAATTAATTATCAACCTATAAACCGATGTCATAATAAACATTTAAATTCTAATTCAAAAATGCCTTATTTCCAATGAATTCATCAACTCAGCTTTATATTTTAATTTCAAACTTGAACTAAAATAAATTGCTAATTAACTAAGTGATATAAACTAAATTAGGAGATTACCTTAATGATTTTTTTCTTATCTTCTTTCCAAATCATCTCGGTCACCGACACAACGGCTCCGTCCATCCCAAGGAGATTGAAACTCCATGACATTGTTGTGCATCAAAGAAATGAATCAGAAAACTAGAAACCAACAACATAACCTTCCTCTTCATTTTCACTGCACAAACAGAAACAAACTCCACTCCACCATTCAACTGTTGAACCTCCAGTCCATCCATCTAACTCACGATCGACCACAGTGATGTAGCGATACTTTTCCCACCGAGAAGCCACCCAGTTATGTCGATAGTTGCCCTCCAGCTCTACTGAACACCGCGCTACCAGAAACTGATCCTCTACAGCCATCTCGTCTATTTTCAAATCCGAACATCACCGAGACGCAACTACTTGCGAGCTCCAAACATTAGCATCGCTTCTTCACTACGAAAGCTACGCCTTCTACCTCTCAAGAATCGCAAACTGTGTTGGATCCTAACACCATTACTCCACCACGTTGAGCTCCAGAAATACCGCAATCCTTTGTTGGTCCGAAATCGCGACTCGATTCTCTCCCTTTTCTTTAACGCGACTGAGTTGAACCTGGATCAAGTCCAAGGATCTCGCGATGGTAAATATTACTAGTGACAAGCAGTTTCAATTTCCCCCTTCTTCTTCCTTTTTGTTTGAATTCGATTTTGATTTTGAACTTGAGGAGTATACGGATTTTATTTCGACAGAGAAAGGAAATGAAGAAAGAAAGGGGCAGGCGCGTATGCATAAATGGTGGAGAAGGAACCATACGTGCTAACATTTCCTCCATTTTTTGCTTAACGGATGAGAAAGGAACACCTAGCTATTTTATTTTCACCTTGCTGCTTTGTTTATGGCCACAAAACCATGATATTTTATTTTATTTTGAATCGGTATCCTTTAATTAAAATACCCATGATGCCGAACTCCTTTCTGAACCCAACAACTGTCAATTCTAGAGTAAAACCGCTATTCTGAACACACTGGGACAGGTTACAAAGTCTAATTTTATCATATGAAGGAGATATTAATTTAAACCAATATCAATTAAATTTCATAACAATTTATTCTTCGAAAATAAATTAATATTATTATTCTGATCCAAAAAGAATTTCGTATTGATTATTTGAGCTGTTTTCAAATTCACTTTAAATCTCGAACTGAAGTATTTCTCGTATTACGATGATTTAATATATTCGGTATTAAATCGAATATCGATTATTAAATCAATAACTAAAATATAAAAATTTATTTATATTATCAACTCGATATTTAAATCCGTATTAAATATTTAAAATTAACCCATAAGAATCCAGGTCATTACAATCTTTCCCACTTAAAATAATTTCGTCCTCGAAATTGCTATGGTAGAAAAAGTGCTGCAAACTCATTTATCTTTTCAAAACTTATTTAGTTGATACTCAACATTTCATATTCCATTCATATGCAACCCAATTTTATTTGAATTGATTATGATCAATTTATTTAGTTCGGTCCATTTAACTTTCTTAATTTAAATTTAAACTCCAGAATTCAAATTCCCATGTTTTTATTTCCAATCCTTCTGAAATCACACAAATATATACACATATATTTATAACCATTTCAAATTCTAAACATTTGAATTTTCAGACAACTTGTTTTCTTTACAAACAAATTTCCATCAAAAACTTCTTTAAGGTAGCAATCCATCACTTAGAAACTCGAAAATGAACACTGATGATGTTGCAGTCATCATCAGAATTATTTTCCAGCCACTGAAGTGAGTTCAGTGCTTTACCACTTTCAAAATCCATCTAAAATTATTTTTATTTAAATCCTTTCAAAACAATGCTATATTATTTAATATACTTTAGAAAATAATTTCCAACTTCCCAGGATTTAAAATTCCAAGTTCTGTTTTGAATTCAATTTTAATTCATCACATTTTGTATATTTCAATCATACAAATTCTATTTTGGTTTATATATATAACTATTTCGGTTTTATAATCTCATTCGATTATAATTCTAATAATGAACTCAACCATTTAAAATAATATCGTGTCTAATCTTCTGTTCAAGTGTTTATAAACTCCTATCGACATCGTGGCGTCCCACGATTCGATCAGAATTCATAATTCACTCAACAGACTAGTCAACACAATACAAAACCGTTTTTATATATCATATAACATAAAGGATCTCTCGTATATATATATATACTCAACTCATTCTAGGGTGCTACGGACCCTATCTCTAATGAGCACAACTCCACAGCATAGGTATCCGCTCAACCTAAGCTCTGATACCAACTATAATGGCCCGCAAATCCGTTATATCAAAGTAGACTATATGCATTGTAACGATAAGCATTTTTCCCGACCTTAATCAATCGCTGGATCGACTAAAACCATTCAAAATCCGCATACGTTAAATCTGGGAATACAACACATCAGAACAACAACAGCAGACTTTTATAAAACATCATAATAATGTTACATCAGAGTACAGAATATCAGAGTACATTGCATAAAATTACAGTGGAAGATAAATTACAATAAATTAAATACAATAAACAGCGGAAGACTTCTATGCTCTGGACATAGCTTTAGGCTTCGATCTAGAATCCTGTTCAAGAGATAAATATCTGCAAAAAGCTACTCGACTGCCCGTGTGGAAAAGAGGGCACCCGAGTTTGCAAAGTTAAACAAACTACGAGTCAGTCATGGGACTGGTATGAGAAATCTAACTTAACTAATCTAATAATAATAGGGGCAATCCAAGGACCACACCGCTAACGCGAAACGGGTTTTATTCCAAGGGATTGCCGGTGCATAAATTAAAGTAAATCGTTAAACAACGCAATGCTTTTCAGAAAAATGAAACCATCATAAGACTCAAGTCCCATCACACAATGCAACGCAAACCGGAGGATAGATTTTTACCTTATAATGGTTAAAAATGCTTGATACGTTAAAAACGGATTTGATATTATTATTAGTGTGTATATGTTTTAAAAACATTTCAAAGTAAATGTATGAATCCTAGGAAATATAGCTACCATATACTATGCCTCCATAGTAGTAATACAATCAAGACTGCATAGTGTCGTATTCTAAATTGGGTTTCCATCATGAGTCAAAGCTAGGGAGGAGCTCCTTACCGATTCGAGACACTCTAGCTAATGTCTCAGGATGCCCCGCAGTAAACCCTTGGAAAGCTGCAGGGCCGGTCCACACATACAGCTTCGTGGATTAGTTATTCCTGAACACACGTTTCCCGATCCTATAAGACCTATCATCTATAACGACCCGCATTTTCAGGCCTTTTAAAAAAAAATTGGTTAAAATATAGAATAAAAACAACTAGATATAAAAATTTAATATTTATTTATGTAAATGATTGGATAAGAACGTAAATAAAATTTCTAAATAACAAAACTTAAGTATAAAACGACTACTTATGTTTGGAATGAAAATAACGACGCTTGTAAATATCGTAACTAGATATAGTAAATTAGAATAAACGGCTAAATGGATATTTTCTCAAGTTATAAATATTCAGTTAAATTAGAACGAATAATAATGAATTGTTAATGGACAACTTATTAGAATGTGAAATATAATTCTATAAACAAAGGAATTAGTTTCAATTGAAATTATATGAGGGTATATAACGACAACTGTCAATATGTATCTGATTGAAATAATAAGTGTAGAACTTAAGGAAATTGATATTGAACGATTTAATAAGTTTTCCTATGTAAATTTAATTCTATTTGAATTGTTAATAAAATTTATGAACTTTAAAAGTGAATTATAAATGAATAAACAAGAATTGATAATCTAATATTATCTTATCGACTTTATTAATATGAATTTGAATTTACTCTAAAGATTATATTTTAAAATAGTAACTTAGTTTAATATAATAAATTGTTTTCGATATTAATAAAAGTTTATATTGTGATGTAAGTTCAAAATATTTCTGTTGTAAATATGCCATTTGAGTCGATCGTTATTGCGAAACATCGTTAAAATTTTCATTCAGTACTTCAAACCGTTCTTCATCCAGTTTGTTAATTTTTGTATTCCGTTCACTTTCTATATTTAATTTTTTCTTTGTATACATTTTCATAAGATGTTCATTTACTTTTATTTTTCAATTTGATCTGTTATAATTTTATTTTTATTTTGTCAACTAAAAATATTGTTCAACTTTTATCTGTCAGCATTAAATTTCCGTCTATTTAAATTTAAACTGTTCATTTTATTTGCAAACGTCCGTCGTTCTATATTCTTAATGTTCGTTATATAAATTTAAAACTGTTCGTTACATATAGTGCTAATAATTCATTTTCTTACCGACCTCGTTTGCCAATTTCCCCAAAAAAAAATTCATTTTCATTGTGCCGGTCCTTTTATCATTTGAAATTTGAACCAAATGTTAAGGTGTTAAGGTGGCCACGTTCTTTGTCCATTTCCTAAAAGATTCTGTATACCACGTCTTCAGCATAGATAAGTGGACGGTGACATCCACGCACGTTCGAACACCTTTAAATAAATATATAAACAAAAGCTTTTCATCAGCTCATCGTTGAAAACCAGTTCTTCCCTTTTCTTTTCCTTCTTCCTTTTCTGTCTGAAGCTTCATAATATAAAAAGGAAAAAAAAACTGAACCCATCATTCCCATTCCCCTCTCCCATTCTCAACAGACCTTCTCACCTTCACTCCAACCGTCCTCGCCCATGACAGCGCCTCTCGCCTGAGCCGCCGTGACCCAGCGTCACATCCCCGAACCCGCTGACCTGCTCCGCCCACCAACCATCCATTCGCCAACGCCTCAGCCGAGCTCCACCTGCGAGTGCACCAGCCTCAGCCACGCCACAACAGCACACCCAGTCAAACCCCTTTGCGCCCTCTCCATCCCCTCCACTGCCGAGCCGAACCCGAAGCCGACGATGACCAGAACCAACCTCCGCCCTCTCTTGTCATCTGCGCACAAGCGTTGCCGAAAACCAAGCCTCCCACCTGCCAGTGTCGAGCCCATCCTGACACCCCTCCTCCCATCAGCTCGTCCTTGCCTCGCCCAACACCAAAACCGCATCACTTACTCTTGCCTCCCTTTCAGACCCCAAGCTCCGCCAAAGCCTTCCCCTGCTGACCCACTTCGCCCGCCTAAAACCAAGCATGGCACCAGCTATCCCTTACTGACCATCCGCACCCTTTTTTTTATATTATTATATATAAGTTAGTGCCTGTGTGTGAATGTAGTGTATTTGTGATGTGTTTAACTTGTTTGAGCGTGAGTCTGTGCTGTTGTGTGAGTAACCGGGAGTGTGTTTGCATGAGATTTGTTGTGTTCATTTAGCTGTGTGGTGTTTGTGTGATTTTATTTTACTTTTTTGAAATTAAATTCTATTTTGTTTGTTTTATAAAAGTAAATTATTTTGCAAACGATTCTTTATATGTGATGTGTGTGTGAGTGATCTGTTTGGCGTGCGTGAGTGTTGATAGTGGAAGTGAATAGCTATGTGTGGTGTGTATGACATATATTTGTGTTGTATGTGAAGACGGGTGTGTATAGTGTGAGAGTGTGTGCATGTTGTATATTTATGTGTGTTTTCAAATTTATATGTTTTGAAAAGAAATTATCATTTTTAAATATATATATACATATAGTGGTGTGTGTATTTAAGTATATTATTATTATTATTATTACTACTATTATTATCATTTCTTTTCGAGTGTGTGTTGAGTTCGAAACCCCATTCCAAATCCCAAAAGCCAACCCGATCCATTAAAAAAAATCTCTTAGATTCCTCCTATACAAAGTTAAATATATATTGAGTGATATCGGATTGAATCCATCTTGTATCGTACTTGGAAAATCGTCGCTCCATTCAGTGTCCATCCGTTGTCGTCCCCATTTCTATGCCACGAAAGGTGAGTTTTCTCACACTGCAAAAATATTCACATTTTTGTGAAATTAAATTCTGTGATTGATTTGTTTATCTGTTTGCTGATTTATATTTTAAATGGACATCAAATTTAAACTGTAGAAATTGAACTGACAGTTGTTATTTCTGAATTAAACTACTAGTAAAAACCCCGACACATAAAAATCAGTTAATTATTGCAAATTGAATTGTTTTGGATGATGGTTGTGGTGGATGTCTATTTATGGATATATTGAACTCTATGGATGTTGTCTATATTTTTATATCATTGTTATCACCTTGGATGTTACGGGCATCATCATAAACTATCACTTCGAATAAATTAAGAAATAGGTTGAAATGATATATACCTATGACATCTGACCTTTGGATTGAAATGATATATATCCATTCCATGAAATTAAAATTTAAAATTTGAAATAACTGATCACTTGGCCATAGGGTAGAGAATTATCATACGGACACCGGATTGGTTAAATCTATAAATTTTAGAATTTGTGAAATCGATTTAAATACGTGATTCTGTGTAAAGAAAATAAATTGAAATTATTTAAATTGAATAATACATTGGAATTTTAATTTGAAGTTGAAATGTTGAAATTGAATTATTTCAAAGGTTTAAATCATTATCTAAACTTTGAAATTAAATTTGAATTGAAATGATCTAAATTTTGTTATTTGAAATTCGAACTAAAATTGAATATAATTTGAATTATTTCAAAGGTTTAAATCTTTATTTAAACTTTGAAATTAAATTTGAATTGAAATGATCTAAATTTTGTATTTTAAATTTGAACTAAAATTGATTATAATTTGAATTGTTTCAAAGGTTTAGATCTTTATTTAAACTTTGAAATTAAATTCGAATTAAATGGTTTAAATAAATATTATGAACTTGAACTTGAACTTGGATTTGATTTGAATCGAATAGATTCAAATAAAATTTCGAAATTGGAAGTTATCCTTTAAAATGGATTGTTCTCAAATGAATTTGATTGTGGAATCGATTTGGATTAGATTTTGGAAATCGATTTGGTTTGTTTGAGATTTGAACTTAGGTTCAGATTTATTGAAAATACAAAGTAACAGTTGATTTGAAATTATTTCTATATAAACTATTTTATGAAATTTATTCCTTTGATATATGGAGTGCTTTATATAAATTGTTTTTCAAAAACATATTCTTTATATATATATATAAGTTGTTTATTTTATAAAAAAATATAATTTAATATACATAAAACCATTTCCAACATTCAAACTGTTTTGATTTCCAAGCTATTCCAAATCTCCCAAAATTATTTACAACTAATCAAAAATTTATTTAAACCCCAAAACTATTTCAAACTTACAACTGTTTTAGAAGTGAAAAGTGTTTACATTTAAATCTGTGATTTAAAAGTAATTATGATCATTTTGATGTTAAAATCATAAATGAATTCAAAACGAATTTTGAAGTAAAATGAAGGATTCGAAGAAAAATGAGGCTAACTGAAGTTATAACCAATTATTGAATTTGAAATTTATCTCAAAGTAAATATGAATTATGAAAGTAAATATTATTATGATATAAAATAATATGATATTTTGAAGTGAAATTTGTTTAGGTGGATATGATATTTTGATATCATAACGATTCACTTTTGAAATATAAAATACCAATCGGTGTGTAACATGACGTTTTGTTGTTAAAGAGACCGGGACCTCTTATTGACATATTCTCTGTCAATGTTGGAACCACTTTAACAACTGTGTACGCGGTGGAGCTCCAGAAATGAAGTAGGATGTTTTTGGAGGCGATTACTGGATTGAAGAAAGTGAACGATAATGGATGACCCCGACACTTGTGTCGATTTGAAATGACTAAAACAGGAGCCGTGCCAGACCAAATGAGGCTTGACTACCTCTTAGTGGACATCTGCTCTTCGATTTTCCTGGACCTCGGGTCTATACTATTACTATTTTGTTGTTGTTGTTTTGTTGGTGCGCACCCTTGATGGAATGTATTTTCCTTGATTCGATATGTGGTGGATGTCTACGGTGGGCCGTTAGGGGTAACCGCCAGTCTGGATCAGGCAAACTAGTAGCATACTACTTTGGGTATAGCCTCATGTGCCTTGTCATACATTTATCCTTATGCGAGACAACTACGATTTTGATTTTTGGCATAGGTCTATAGGGGACTCACTGGCTACCGACGTTACTGGTTGTGTTACAGGACCTGCATAGACCATGTGCTTATAAACTGTGTAAGGGTAATCAATGTAACCCCGCTTACGCTATTTTTCTGACAAGTATTTGTGAATAGACACTAGTATAATAGCGAAATTATATCATATAGTATCTAGTTTGACGGATCCTTAGGAGATGGAAATTTCCCGTAACATCTCTTAAGTTATGTGTGTGTATGTTCATATGATGTCGATTTGACTTAGATGAGAATATTTTTGCCTGATCCGAGCTTGTTTTATTTTCACGCTATTACGCTCGGGTCAGACTTGAGCATTCCAGTTTCAAAGGTTATCTTTTGAAGGATGAAGACGAAGACTGTATACTATTATTATTATTACTATTGTATCCCACTACTATTCTGCTGCATTACTCTGTATTACCAGTTATGTATATAAATGTATAACTCTGATAAATGTTGTAAAATGATCAAATGTTTATTTTAAACAGCTTCATGAACTGTTATTTGATTATTATATTTTGTTCATTCCGTTGCGAGATTCTGTGTTTGTTTTCTTCTTTCTTTCTAATTCTAAATTAATCCCCTTGATTATCTATATTTTTGACTATAATGGTTGAAGATGTGGATCGTCATTTAACAATCTGTAAATACGTACAGTTTTGAGTTAGACATGTGTGGATTATTGTCGATTCAAAAGGTACGGATTTCCAGGTCGTTACAGTTGGTATCAGAGCTTATGGTTTAGCGGCAAACCTTAGCTCTATTGGGATTTACTCATTAGAGATAGGGTTAGTAACACCCTAGAATGAGTTCCGAGTATATGTATATACGAGAGAGCGTACTTGTACTTTTGATGTAAAAAAATGGTTTTATATTGTGTTGTTTGGCTTATTGAGTTGAGTTCGGAGTTCCAGTCGATGCGTGTTGCAAGCGTTACCGAATGGGATTTCAAAAAAACACTTGAATAAGGCATTCTAACACAGTATTGTTTTCCTATATATTTTATATATGTAAGATAAATAATTTTGAAATTTGATGGTAAATTAGTCAATACTCTTAACCTATTGACTATAACAATAAATCGATCTTTTATATATGATTTATTATTAACTGTAAACCAAATAAATTTAAATGGAGAATTTGAGATATTCAACTCCAATTGGTTTTAAATGATTTTTGAAACTTTGAAAAAAATATTGGTAGTATTTAAAAGTATTTTCCATATATTGCATTTTAAAAGTAATTCTAAAGTGAAATTGGTTCAGTACTCCACTTCGGTCGCTGGAAGATAAATTTCGATGAGTGTGGCCACATCACCGACTTTCATGTTCGAGTCTCTAAGTGGGGGAGAACCCTTTGTAGCTTTGCTACATATTGTTTGAAAATAATTCTAAATAAAAATCTTAAGAATGTTTTGTTATACAAAATATATATGGTATATAGCATTTCAAAATGATTTAAAAGAAACTTGATATTTAAAATTCGGAAGTCTTTGTATAAACTGGGATAGCTAAACTTTTAAAATATACGAAATGAGAAATTAAATCTAATGTGTAAAAGTGAACATATTTAAATTATGGAACATTCTTATTGGTTAGTAGTGATAAAAGGATCCTTGTAATACTAAATTGCATTGATAACATATAGATAACTTACCAAAAATGTTAAAAAAGTTAAATGTATATGAATATGCGATGAAAATACAAATGTAACATAAGTAATGAAAACGCTTCAAAGTGAAATTTGAATCATGGAAATGTTATAAATAGGACTCAAGTTGTTATAATATGATACAAATTTGTTAATATTCTAAAAACGATTAATAAAATAAAATGGGAATATTAATAAAGGACAATAGTATTTAAGCATATGCAATAACATCTTACGAGAAAGAATTTTTTTTAATCGAATCATATCTTTGTATATTATTGTAAAATATAACGAAAATTGCAAAGGATTGGTAATAACTAAAATTGTAACCTTCTGAGATAATTGTAAACTTGAATAGAATTGTATCAAAAAGGAAACGAGTCTTAAGTAATGTATATACCTAAGAAATTATGTAATAAGTCATTTCATAGTAATAAATTTATAAAGTAACGTAAATAACAAAGGAACTAAAGTCTATAAGTTGTGAAATAATGTGAATTAACAATAAATTACAAATTTGGTCAGTTATGAATAAAGGAAAATGATCTTAAGCAATGAATTATGAGATGGTTATAAAAGATATTTGCATATACAGGTAACAATAAAACATAACAAAAAAAAAAGATAAATGAGTTAACTAAACCATGTAAGAAATTTAAATGAGGGTAGAGGAAAATGAAACATTAACAGATAATTAAGAAATTGGATAATTGCGAATAATTGAGTTTCTAACAAATGGATTCTATAGAATGTGAATTTATTAAACATGAATAAGCGCATGCAACCAATTGAATATAACAATTGAATGGAAAATCAATGTACCATGAGCATTACAAAAGTGATTATATATATTAGATCGAATAAATTTGGGTGGTTTAGAACTTGAAAGGAGAAAATCAGCGTAATTGAAAAATTAGAAACGTTCAATAATAGCTGGAAAGAAAAAAAATTCCTTAACTTTTTATTGTTTTATCGGATTTTGATAATCTTATACAATACAGAAAGCTGAGAACTTCAACTACAACTTTCATGCAGGATATTGTACAAAATTTCATCGTTTGGTTGGAAAAAAAAAACTTAGATTTTGCTGTTGTCCCAATTTGATATTTTGATTTTGAAATTAAATTTAATGTTATATGTCATGTATACTATGTTACTCTATCGTTATATATATATATACTAAATTCTCATCCAGTTTTGAGAACTTAGTAGGTGTGGAGATCATTGTTTCGTTTTAGAGCTTGCGTGCGTGTAATATATTGCTTTTGCTTGCGTATATAAGCAAACTCACTTATATATAAATAAATGAAATGGTATGCCTACCGAAAAATAATAATAATTGATAAGATGTGTACAAAATTGATATATTGTGTTTTCCAGTCATATGAGCCGATGTATATGTTTCATCTCTACTGGCATATTGCCAAAGTCCCTCCGTACAAAGGAGGATGTGCCGAATTTTTCTGAAATTTCGAGCGTTGGAAATTTTTAAGATTTTAAAGTTGAAACTAAAATTTTGCAATTTTTTTTAAAAGTAGAATACTTTAGGTAAGTATATATTATGTACTTACTACCTTGCTCCGTTCCTTTTCGAGGACGAAAAGTTTTAAGTTGGGGAGAATATAACGACCCGCATTTTCAGGCCTTTTAAAAAAAAAAATTGGTTAAAATATAGAATAAAAACAACTAGATATAAAAATTTAATATTTATTTATGTAAATGATTGGATAAGAACGTAAATAAAATTTCTAAATAACAAAACTTAAGTATAAAACGACTACTTATGTTTGGAATGAAAATAACGACGCTTGTAAATATCGTAACTAGATATAGTAAATTAGAATAAATGGCTAAATGGATATTTTCTCAAGTTATAAATATTCAGTTAAATTAGAACGAATAATAATGAATTGTTAATGGACAACTTATTAGAATGTGAAATACAATTCTATAAACAAAGGAATTAGTTTCAATTGAAATTATATGAGGGTATATAACGACAACTGTCAATATGTATCTGATTGAAATAATAAGTGTAGAACTTAAGGACATTGATATTGAACGATTTAATAAGTTTGCCTATGTAAATTTAATTCTATTTGAATTGTTAATAAAGTTTATGAACTTTAAAAGTGAATTATAAATGAATAAACAAGAATTGATAATCTAATATTATCTTATCGACTTTATTAATATGAATTTGAATTTACTCTAAAGATTATATTTTAAAATAGTAACTTAGTTTAATATAATAAATTGTTTTCGATATTAATAAAAGTTTATATTGTGATGTAAGTTCAAAATATTTCTGTTGTAAATATGCCATTTGAGTCGATCGTTATTGTGAAACATCGTTAAAATTTTCATTCAGTACTTCAAACCGTTCTTCTTCCAGTTTGTTAATTTTTGTATTCCGTTCACTTTCTATATTTAATTTTTTCGTTGTATACATTTTCACAAGATGTTCATTTACTTTTATTTTTCAATTTGATCTGTTATAATTTTATTTTTATTTTGTCAACTAAAAATATTGTTCAACTTTTATCTGTCAGCATTAAATTTCCGTCTATTTAAATTTAAACTGTTCATTTTATTTGCAAACGTCCGTCGTTCTATATTCTTAATGTTCGTTATATAAATTTAAAACTGTTCGTTACATATAGTGCTAATAATTCATTTTCTTACCGACCTCGTTTGCCAATTTCCCCCAAAAAAAATCATTTTCATTGTGCCGGTCCTTTTATCATTTGAAATTTGAACCAAATGTTAAGGTGTTAAGGTGGCCACGTTCTTTGTCCATTTCCTAAAAGATTCTGTATACCACGTCTTCAGCATAGATAAGTGGACGGTGACATCCACGCACGTTCGAACACCTTTAAATAAATATATAAACAAAAGCTTTTCATCAGCTCATCGTTGAAAACCATTTCTTCCCTTTTCTTTTCCTTCTTCCTTTTCTGTCTGAAGCTTCATAATATAAAAAGGAAAAAAAAACTGAACCCATCATTCCCATTCCCCTCTCCCATTCTCAACAGACTTTCTCACCTTCACTCCAACCGTCCTCGCCCATGACAGCGCCTCTCGCCTGAGCCGCCGTGACCCAGCGTCACATCCCCGAACCCGCTGACCTGCTCCGCCCACCAACCATCCATTCGCCAACGCCTCAGCCGAGCTCCACCTGCGAGCGCACCAGCCTCAGCCACGCCACGACAGCACACCCAGTCAAACCCCTTTGCGCCCTCTCCATCCCCTCCACTGCCGAGCCGAACCCGAAGCCGACGATGACCAGAACCAACCTCCGCCCTCTCTTGTCATCTGCGCATAAGCGTTGCCGAAAACCAAGCCTCCCACCTGCCAGTGTCGAGCCCATCCTGACACCCCTCCTCCCATCAGCTCGTCCTTGCCTCGCCCAACACCAAAACCGCATCACTTACTCTTGCCTCCCTTTCAGACCCCAAGCTCCGCCAAAGCCTTCCCCTGCTGACCCACTTCGCCCGCCTAAAACCAAGCATGGCACCAGCTATCCCTTACTGACCATCCACACCCTTTTTTTTATATTATTATATATAAGTTAGTGCCTATGTGTGAATGTAGTGTATTTGTGATGTGTTTAACTTGTTTGAGCGTGAGTCTGTGCTGTTGTGTCAGTAACCGGGAGTGTGTTTGCATGAGATTTGTTGTGTTCATTTAGCTGTGTGGTGTTTGTGTGATTTTATTTTAGTTTTTTGAAATTAAATTCTATTTTGTTTGTTTTATAAAAGTAAATTATTTTGCCAACGATTCTTTATATGTGATGTGTGTGTGAGTGATCTGTTTGGCGTGCGTGAGTGTTGATAGTGGAAGTGAATAGCTATGTGTGGTGTGTATGACATATATTTGTGTTGTATGTGAAGACGGGTGTGTATAGTGTGAGAGTGTGTGCATGTTGTATATTTATGTGTGTTTTCAAATTTATATGTTTTGAAAAGAAATTATCATTTTTAAATATATATATACATATAGTGGTGTGTGTATTTAAGTATATTATTATTATTATTACTACTATTATTATCATTTCTTTTCGAGTGTGTGTTGAGTTTGAAACCCCATTCCAAATCCCAAAAGCCAACCCGATCCATTAAAAAAAATCTCTTAGATTCCTCCTATACAAAGTTAAATATATATTGAGTGATATCGGATTGAATCCATCTTGTATCGTACTTGGAAAATCGTCGCTCCATTCAGTGTCCATCCGTTGTCGTCCCCATTTCTATGCCACGAAAGGTGAGTTTTCTCACACTGCAAAAATATTCACATTTTTGTGAAATTAAATTCTGTGATTGATTTGTTTATCTGTTTGCTGATTTATATTTTAAATGGACATCAAATTTAAACTGTAGAAATTGAACTGACAGTTGTTATTTCTGAATTAAACTACTAGTAAAAACCCCGACACATAAAAATCAGTTAATTATTGCAAATTGAATTGTTTTGGATGATGGTTGTGGTGGATGTCTATTTATGGATATATTGAACTCTATGGATGTTGTCTATATTTTTATATCATTGTTATCACCTTGGATGTTACGGGCATCATCATAAACTATCACTTCGAATAAATTAAGAAATAGGTTGAAATGATATATACCTATGACATCTGACCTTTGGATTGAAATGATATATATCCATTCCATGAAATTAAAATTTAAAATTTGAAATAACTGATCACTTGGCCATAGGGTAGAGAATTATCATACGGACACCGGATTGGTTAAATCTATAAATTTTAGAATTTGTGAAATCGATTTAAATACGTGATCCTGTGTAAAGAAAATAAATTGAAATTATTTAAATTGAATAATACATTGGAATTTTAATTTGAAGTTGAAATGTTGAAATTGAATTATTTCAAAGGTTTAAATCATTATCTAAACTTTGAAATTAAATTTGAATTGAAATGATCTAAATTTTGTTATTTGAAATTCGAACTAAAATTGAATATAATTTGAATTATTTCAAAGGTTTAAATCTTTATTTAAACTTTGAAATTAAATTTGAATTGAAATGATCTAAATTTTGTATTTTAAATTTGAACTAAAATTGATTATAATTTGAATTGTTTCAAAGGTTTAGATCTTTATTTAAACTTTGAAATTAAATTCGAATTAAATGGTTTAAATAAATATTATGAACTTGAACTTGAACTTGGATTTGATTTGAATCGAATAGATTCAAATAAAATTTCGAAATTGGAAGTTATCCTTTAAAATGGATTGTTCTCAAATGAATTTGATTGTGGAATCGATTTGGATTGGATTTTGGAAATCGATTTTGTTTGTTTGAGATTTGAACTTAGGTTCAGATTTATTGAAAATACAAAGTAACAGTTGATTTGAAATTATTTCTATATAAACTATTTTATGAAATTTATTCCTTTGATATATGGAGTGCTTTATATAAATTGTTTTTCAAAAACATATTCTTTATATATATATAAGTTGTTTATTTTATAAAAAAATATAATTTAATATACATAAAACCATTTCCAACATTCAAACTGTTTTGATTTCCAAGCTATTCCAAATCTCCCAAAATTATTTACAACTAATCAAAAATTTATTTAAACCCCAAAACTATTTCAAACTTACAACTGTTTTAGAAGTGAAAAGTGTTTACATTTAAATCTGTGATTTAAAAGTAATTATGATCATTTTGATGTTAAAATCATAAATGAATTCAAAACGAAGTTTGAAGTAAAATGAAGGATTCGAAGAAAAATGAGGCTAACTGAAGTTATAACCAATTATTGAATTTGAAATTTATCTCAAAGTAAATTTGAATTGTGAAAGTAAATATTATTATGATATAAAATAATATGATATTTTAAAGTGAAATTTGTTTAGGTGGATATGATATTTTGATATCATAACGATTCACTTTTGAAATATAAAATACCAATCGGTGTGTAACATGACGTTTTGTTGTTAAAGAGACCGGGACCTCTTATTGACATATTCTCTGTCAATGTTGGAACCACTTTAACAACTGTGTACGCGGTGGAGTTCCAGAAATGAAGTAGGATGTTTTTGGAGGCGATTACTGGATTGAAGAAAGTGAACGATAATGGATGACCCCGACACTTGTGTCGATTTGAAATGACTAAAACAGGAGCCGTGCCAGACCAAACGAGGCTTGACTACCTCTTAGTGGACATCTGCTCTTCGATTTTCCTGGACCTCGGGTCTATACTATTACTATTTTGTTGTTGTTGTTTTGTTGGTGCGCACCCTTGATGGAATGTATTTTCCTTGATTCGATATGTGGTGGATGTCTACGGTGGGCCGTTAGGGGTAACCACCAGTCTGGATCAGGCAAACTAGTAGCATACTACTTTGGGTATAGCCTCATGTGCCTTGTCATACATTTATCCTTATGCGAGACAACTACGATTTTGATTTTTGGCATAGGTCTATAGGGGACTCACTGGCTACCGACGTTACTGGTTGTGTTACAGGACCTGCATAGACCATGTGCTTATAAACTGTGTAAGGGTAATGAATGTAACCCCGCTTACGCTATTTTTCTGACAAGTATTTGTGAATAGACACTAGTATAATAGCGAAATTATATCATATAGTATCTAGTTTGACGGATCCTTAGGAGATGGAAATTTCCCGTAACATCTCTTAAGTTATGTGTGTGTATGTTCATATGATGTCGATTTGACTTAGATGAGAATATTTTTGCCTGATCCGAGCTTGTTTTATTTTCACGCTATTACGCTCGGGTCAGACTTGAGCATTCCAGTTTCAAAGGTTATCTTTTGAAGGATGAATTGTATCCCACTACTATTCTGCTGCATTACTCTGTATTACCAGTTATGTATATAAATGTATAACTCTGATAAATGTTGTAAAATGATCAATTGTTTATTTTAAACAGCTTCATGAACTGTTATTTGATTATTATATTTTGTTCATTCCGTTGCGAGATTCTGTGTTTGTTTTCTTCTTTCTTTCTAATTCTAAATTAATCCCCTTGATTATCTATATTTTTGACTATAATGGTTGAAGATGTGGATCGTCATTTAACAATCTGTAAATACGTACAGTTTTGAGTTAGACATGTGTGGATTATTGTCGATTCAAAAGGTACGGATTTCCAGGTCGTTACATCATCCGAGGTGCCTCATTCCATCATCCATATAAGTAAATATTAGCCAGTTTAAGCACTGCACTACTTCTAGCTAGAAAGAAACGTGTTGCTCTCCCTGCGTTCCCTTCTCCTGTTTTAGACTTAACCGAGGTGTGAGGCTCGTGAAGTCATGCTATACACAAAGCTATGCTTATTCAAGCTGTGCTTTGATCGTTGCCACAAGGTTCTGCTTTTCAACAAGTAACCTTGATCATTGCATCTTGGTATGCCACACTGTCAATCCATATCATACTATTAATCCTTTGCCAAAATATACAAAAGGGTGTAAAGCAAGAGAATAAATTCTCCGCCACCAACATTCGTACATTCGGCAGAAAATCAATAAATACAATATAAAGGAGTACAATGTCGGACACACGTTCCATTTATAAGCTTATGCTCTGGGTTTGAGCGAAAGCCAAATCCGTACAAACCCGCACTACATTTGGGCAACTCCTACTATTAACCCTATCATGGTAGCGAGCCACTCTAAGGAAACAGTCATCATCGTCGATTCGATGTGAAGATTGCCGGTCTTCAATCGCCGTCTTCCGATCTTGGATTTTTAAACGTCATGTAATTACTTGGAATGGGATAAACTCGGACTTTCCAAATAACTCTCGCATATTACTTTGAAAACCCGTTTAATATTGTTATTAACAATTTGTAACAATTTTAATCCTACTTTATTTCAATAAAAATAACTCGTTTTATAAAAAAAAACTACGTTTCAGGTCATATAAGGTTTTAGCGCTGCTTTGTGAAATTTTGAATTTCACATGTCTCTAAATCTAACCGTTGGATTTTAATAAGTTTGGTATTGGTGGAAAGATCTTCCCAAGACGAATCCAACGGATCTAGTTTTGGGAAAATCCAACGGTTGGATCTTTCGTTATGATCATACAAAGTTGGAGTTTCAAAACGCAAACTGCGCGTGCGTGAATCATTTAATTATAATTTATATTTATAACAAATATAAACCATGCTAGGTTGTTAACAAGCAAATACGCTCAATCATAACAAACAAATATACCCCTACATAACCAATCATGTAATGATGAAATACAACACATTCATGTTCATATGTAACAACAATGTATTATGTTAAATTAACACTTAAATTCTATTTCACATTTTTATTTATTAAATAATAAAAAATGTCATCTTTCTAATAGAAGCAACCTACAATAAAAATGAATTTTTTTAATGTTCAGTCTATTTATTCAACTAAATTTCATGTTTATAAATTTCGAATAAAAAATGCAAATCTTTTATTTCAACTTAAACAAACATTTAAAGATATGATCTTTTTAGTTGGAACGACATGACGCTACAAATATGTTCATTTTAACTAATGTGACATAGTACTAAATTTATATTCATTATCTCCAATGTACACATTTCTAAGGTAGACATATCTAATGCAAACATATTTTCTAATGCAACATTTCTAATATAAACATATCTAATGTAAACATATTTTCTCTCAACGCTAAAATATAATTCATATCAACTAAATTTACATAATGTAAAAACTATGTTCAATTTAACTAAATTTGACATACATTAAAATATGTGTTCATTTTATCTAAAATGACATACGCTAAAATATATGTTCATTTTATAAAATGACATATGCTAAAATATGTGTTCATTTTATCTAAAATGACATACGCTAAAATATGTGTTCATTTTATCTAAAATGAAATACGCTAAAATATATTCACATTCACTAAAGTGACATAGTGAACAAAAATGTCATTCTTCTTCATTTTTTTATTTTTTATTTATTTACACTAAATGTAAATAAAATATCCCTTTTCTTTATCTCATGTTTTATTTACACAAAATAGCAAATAAAAATATTCTTTTCATGTTCTATTTACATAAAAATGTAAATAAAAGTATAATCTAATTTTGTCATTTTTGTTTACATAAAAATAATGTAAATAAAGATGTCGTGCTACTTGTTCTTTTTATTTGTAATAACTAAATGTAAATAAATGTGTCATGTAAACTTGTTCTTTTTATTTACATAGCGAATGTAAATAAAATGTTCACTGTAATTATGTTCTTATTCTAATTTGTCAATTCTAACATAAACAGTGTTTTTATTTTACAGTGTAAAATCTTACTTAATTACATATAAAAATGGAATTTTATTTTACAATGCAAATCTTCATACTTTAATTAAAAAAATGTCCTCTTAATTTACAATGTAAATCCTATTCATTAATTACGTAAAAAAATGTCCTCTTAATTTACATTAAAAATGTAATGTCCATTCTTTTTATTTATATTAAAATTGTAAATTTATTTTACAGCGTAAAGTATCATTCTTCAATTACATATAAAAATGTAATTTTATTTTACAGTGTAAATCTTATTCTTTATTTATTAAAAATAAAGATAATTTCTTTTACGATGTAATATCATACTTTAATTACAATGGAAATTTCAACGTCAACTTAAATTATTTGACTATAACCGCAACATAACGATTTAATCTTTTTATTTCATTCAAACGCAACAAAAAGATTTAATCTTTTAGTTTCATTCAAACGCAACACAAAGATTTAATCTTTTTATTTCATTCAAACGCAACATAAAGATTTAATCTTTTTATTTGATTATTTCATAAACACGCTAAAATGTTCTTAATCTCATGTTTCAACAAAACGCTACAATATGTTTATATCTTCATGTTTCAATAAAAATTACATATGCTTATATTTCATGTTTCAACAAAATCACATATGGTACAACATATGGTGATGATTCAAGCATGAAACGAACAAAAATTTATAATGTCAACATTCACATCATGATTCATATTAAAATAAGTAACCAAATTATAAGTTTGGTGTTAACATATGATCATGATCCCATATATATACTAAATCTAAGTATAACACATGAACAACAACTATATTTTGGGAGTTAACATATACGTCATGAATCAACGAGACCAAATCTAAATCCATTGGTATATATAGATCTTAAAAAAAGATCTAACTAAATATGAACAAATAGGTGTTTATAGATCTAATTAAAATAGATCTAAATAAATATGAACAATCCAAACATCCAAATTTACAGTACAACCAAATCCAAACCCAAAGCATCAACATGTAATCATAGTAAATCTACTTATGTTTTACCATTATCCACAATTAATAATCTCTCATCACGGATCAAAAACAATAATATAAATATCATGCATCTATAAGAGAGAGAATACTTAATTTAAAATTGATTTTTGTAAATCAGAACTCTCACCTTTGTATTCGTCAGATCTAGAAACGAATTGAAAGTCAGAAGCTTGTACACAACAGATCTATGACGTTGTGTTATGTCACGTTGTTCCAAAATTGTCAAACTTGTCGGTTTCTGTATCGAATTGGATCAAAAACATGTTTTTAATAATTAAAATTAAAGTTAGCAACGAAATCAAGTGTTGCAAATCAATAAAATTAAAATTTATATAATCATAAATTGTTCAAAACTTTGAATCACAATTTCTTGAGCTGTAGTGAACGGTTTTGGGTGTCGTTTGTTGGAGGATAGAGGGCTTGGAGAGGTGGGTATTCGGATGGAAGGGGGTGGGGTGCGGCGCAGCAATCGAGGCGGGGTGGAGGTTCAAAGGCAGCGGGTTTGGAGAGGTGATTCGGGAGCTCCGGTGCACGAGAATGTTTGAAACTTGTCTAGAATCGAAGAGGAGATCAAGAGCTTCAAAAAGTTTAACTATGGCTAGGTCTAATTGTGTGCGGATTAGGAGAAAGAGAGGAGAGAAGGTGAGAAAGGGGAGGCGGCCGATGGGTTCAGCGTGCGTGAGTGATTTGGGAAGAAGGAGCGTGAGTTTGTCTCGATATGTGTGCATTTAAATAATATTTTAATCCCTTAAAAGGCCCGTTTTGCAACTTTATCCAATTTCAGCCCAACGACTGTCGTTCTTACCTATTAGCCCCCATTCCGGACTCATCTGGACCTGCCCTGTTAGCCCAAATGGTCATCTTGGCCTCCGTTTTTCAGATTTAAATTTTAAGTCATGTATTAAAGTCCAAATGTACGTCAAAGTTTATCGAAGTTACAAAATAACTCTTAAAATTCCCGAAAAATGTTTTTAACTATATTTTGATGCTACGAATCCTGAAAAATTAATTTCGTTGAATTATGAGCCTGTTTGTAAAAAGGCATCTTTCTAAGTCGCTTAAATTCAATTGAAATTAACAAAACACATTTTCTTGTAGGCTAATTCTATTTCAACCCGAGTTTTTAGTTAGTAGCCCTCCTTAATAACTTTAAAATTTTAAAGACAAAATTACCCTTGGGAAGTTTTCTTCTCATCTGTTATGAATATTACGTAGTTTTCCATGATTCCATAAAACATCAAACGTCCAAAACTCTAATATTTAAATCATTGAAAATAATAATTTATAAACAAGTATATGATGGATTCTGAAGAAGGAGATGATTTCTTATCTCAATCACATCAAATAATCAATTTATTTTTTTACTATTTTTTACTATTTTAAATTTGAGAACAACAGCGTGGAAGGCATGTAATCCACGTAGTCTTCTTGCGTGATTTACTTATTATTAATGTATTACCCTATTTTACACGCATAAAATCAAAAAAAGCCCTAAACTGGATTCGAAGAAGATGTCGCGCGTGTTGATGATGAAGATGCTGCTCCTGTTTGAGAAGATGAGCGCGCTTGATTTTGATTGATTGTTGAAAGAGAAGAAGCCAATTGATTTTTGAACGTGAAGGGCAATTATGGAAAGCGTGGGGGGCTACTAACTAAATTTCTGGGTACGCAAGAATTTTTGTATTTAGGGGGGCTACTACTCAATTTTATGGGTTGGAATAGAATTAGCCTTTCTTGTACTGCGCTCACAAATTAATTCTAAAAATTATAAAAAAATTAAACTTAGCAATAATTTGACATTCTGGTTCCAATAAAATTGGTTTCGTTGAAAACAGAGGTCGTTTGTAAAATGACTATTTTCAGTGGCTTTAATATTATTTAAAAATGAAAATTTTAAATTCTGACACATTTTCTATTAAAATTTTCTTAAAATAAAATTTTTAAATTGGCCCTAAAATTCAGGGTTGTTACAGTCTCCCCCACTTAATAACTTTTTGTCCTCGAAAAGGAACGAAGCTAAAAGTGCTTAATTATCCTACTCAATTTTTTTTTAATTCTATTAGTTGATTAACTTTCAAATATATAGCTTTTAAATATTTAAAAATCATATTTTCTAAAATAGATTATATATAATCACACATACATTAATTATAAGCTTGGCACTCTCAACTCATTCTAGGGCATTACTAACCCTATCTCTAATGAGTTTTCTCATTCTAGGATACTGCTGATCCTATCTCTAATGAGTATTCTTATTGGATATTACTAATCCAATCTCTGATGAATCTTTTGTTTAGTTCTAACGAGTTGTACCCCAAAGATTTGAGCTAACCAAAGCTCTGATACCAACTGTAACGATACGCATTTTGCCCGACCTTAATTGATCGCTAGATCGACTAAAACCGTTCAAAATCCGCATACGTTAACTCTGGGAATACAACACCTCATAACAACAACAACAGACTTTTATAAAACATCATAATAATGTTACATAAGAGTACAGAATATCAGAGTACATTGCATAAAATTACAGTGGAAGATAAATTACAATAAATTAAATACAATAAACAGCGGAAGACTTCTATGCTCTGGACATAGCTTTAGGCTTCGATCCAGAATCATTGTAATAACCCGGAAAATACGAGCCAATTTAAAATTTTTGAATTGAATATTTCAAAGGAATTTGAACAATTGAAATGGAATATTTCAATAAAATAGTGAATTAGAAATAGTGAGTCAGTTTGAAAATTTGAATTCGAACTTTGACCGACTATGCAGGGTGGAAAATATAACGGATTTTAGCGAAACCAAAAATATTTAAATCTGTTAGTCAATACCTTTCTAACGAATCTGAAAAATCGAAGTTTCATAACGGGAATCAAAAGTTATGGCCGAATGAATTTTCAGAAGGGTCGGTATATAGAATATATAGGCCTGGAAAATTGATATTTTGCATACGACCTCGGAATTCGACGAAACCACTTTTGTTGGGTCCGGGATGTCAAACTATTGCTAGGTTTCAAATTTCATAATTTTTGAAGCTAGTATGTGAGCGTGGCAAAAGAAAATGTGTTTGGTCGATTTCTGTTAAATTGGATCGACCAGAAAATGGCCATTTTTCAAACGACCTCAGAATTCGACGAAACTAGTTTTGTTGGGACCGTAGCGTCAAAACATAGCTAGATTTATTTTTCTGGAATTTTTCGAATCAGTTTGTGGTCCTGGCAAATTGAAATGTACGTTCAGAGTTAAAAATTAAATGTTTTATACTTTAATTTGAAAAATAACTGACTGTAACAGTCGAATTGGCCTACAAAACATATCCCATTGTGTCCGGAATGGGGGTATTTAGCTAGGGGCGACAGTCGTTGGGTTTAAAAAGGAATTCGTTTAAGAAAACACTATTTAAAAATTTAATATAGTCTCGGCCAATCATATTTTTCCATTCATAATAATAATAAAAAAATAACAGAACCCCCCCCCCCCCCCCGACACCGACATCGACGGCGGAAGCCCTTCTTCTCCTTCCCAGGCGATTTCCGATCGCCACGGCCAGAATTAGCTCCTCCCCCAGTTCAACTTTTTGTAGTTCTCCCTCCCCTCTTCAAATCCATATAAGGAGCTCCCCCTATCGTCGCCTCTACGTCGAGATATCCACCTCCAAACTTCCGACCTTCAAACCGCCGTCGCCGCCGGTCTGCGCCACCGAGCTGCACCAAACCGCCGCGCGCCTGTAGCTCTCTCGAAGCTCTTCCACCTCCAACTTCCTGATCGTCCCCTCGTGTCCCGGTTCTCGCGAAAACCGCAAACCTAGTTTTGAAGCTTTCTGAAAGTGCGTTTTTCTTTGATCTTTACACTTTGAAAAATCATATCTTTTTGGTGTGTTGACGAAATTCGATGAAACAGGAAACATCGAGACCGCAAGGAAGCTCTCTACCCAATAGAAGAAGCTGCGGATTTTTCTGACATCGTATCGATTTTTAGCTCTCAGAAAACCAAGGTGAGAAATCTAAATTAACGTGAAATTGAATGGAAAATGTCGTGTATAATTTATATAAGCGAAATATAAATTACATACGTGTTGTATACCTCATGTACATGCGTAGTGTAAGCTATATAAGCGAAGTATGAATTTTTACATGCATAGAATAATTGATATATGTGTTGAAATGCAAGTAAAATATATTATATATATATATACTCCCCTCGTCGACAAACCATGGACGATATTTATTGTGGTGAATTGGTGTGAAATATTGGATGAAAAATACGAATGGTTGAATAATTGTTTGTGGTTGATATTGTTTGGTTGTGGTTGAAAAATACCCATTGGTGATTGAAGTGAATTGAAAATATTTGTGGAAATAAAAATAAACATGCCGCCTGCGTGCGAATTAGATGCATGAATCCCCATTGTCAAAAACCGCGAGGTTTTAAGGTAGAGCGAGGAGCCGTACTAGGGACGGTGCCGGTTTTAACTACCCTGCCGTTATGCTGCCGAAATTTTGAATAATCTTTGTGTGTTAGAATTATTTTCATATCTTGAAATTATTTTACATACATTAAAATTAAAGCCATATATTGAAACTATGTCCATGTGTGGAAACATTCATGTGTTGAAAAGTGTTGTATGAAAATTAAATTCATTTGTGAATGAATGGAGTGTTTAAACAATAAAAATCACATTTTTATTATATATGAAGTAAGAAAAATATTCGCCTTATATAAATAGTTTCAACAATAAAAATCTCATCTTTCCAATATGAACAACATAAATAAAATGTCCATGTGTGGAAATACTCATTTGTTGAGAAGTGTGTGTAATGGAAAAGTTCATGTGTTGAATAAATTGATCGAACGATAAAAATTACATTTTTATTGAAACTATGAAGTGTTGAAACCATACATTGGTTGAATAAATATTTTGAAAGATAAAATATCATTTTTATCATATGTGTGATATGCTAAAGATATGCGGACGTTGAAATAAATATTTGTGAAAGAAATATTATTTTTAACATGCACAAGAACTAAATAAAATAGTCATGTGTTGAAATCTATTTTAGTTCGCCAAAATTATCATCTTTGAAATGTGAAGTGTTAAAAATAGCCACTTGTTCAAATAAACGTGCATGAGTTGAAATATACATTAACTAGCTAATGATATGATTTTAGCCTATGCATGCAACATTAGAATGAATGGTGTTTTTAAACCAAAGCAAATCAAATATGAAATTGAATGGAAAATGATAAATGTTAGAAATTGTATATATGTACATGCATATCTATTGAACAGGTTAAAGCAAAAGGGGCTAGAGAAGAGAAATAGAATTTTGTGCCCGACAAATAGGTACACATTTACCGCTTTGTTTGGGTGATGATTTTATGGGCCTGTTGGCTAGCCGCTTGGCTTTTTCTTTTTCTTTTTGATATGAGACGCCCGTGTGGCTATTTGGGAATTTTCCCAGACCCTCCCGTACAAAGGAGGTTATGGCGAAATTTTCCAAAAATTTAAGGCGTTAGTGAAATAATTGAAGTGGAAACGATATAGGAATTTTTGAATGAGCTATATTTATATAAATATATAAATATAAATAGAATTAAAACGAAACGTGGCCGTGCAGTTCATATTTTGAAACCGTGATTTCAAACGACTAGTGCGGAAGATCCGACCATTGGATTTTCCCGAAACCTCGACCGTTGAGTTCGCCTTGGAAATATCTTCCCAACGGCACCAACTTTGTGAAGATCCGACGGTTGGATTGTCTGGAATGTTTAATTCAAAACTGAAGAAAAACAGCGCCAGAAACGATTATATTTATATATATATATAAATATAATTAAATTAAATCGAATAACGACGCTGCAGTTCGTAAATTGAAATCGTAACTTCAAATGGTTAGTGTGGAAGATCCGACCGTCGGATTTTCCCAAAACTGAAACCGTTGGATTCGTTTTGAAATGAACTTCCTAATGATGTAAAATTTGTGAAGATCCAACGGTTAGATTTTCATATATGTGTAAAACAAAATTAGTGGAAAGCAGCGCCAGTGCATCGACACGACCTGAAACGTCGCTTAATTAAATATGGCCGTTTTTAATTAAATAAAAATGGCGATATATCGTTATAAAGTACTATAGACGATATAGAGTGAAAATAAACCAATTTTGTTGTGTTTGCTTGATACGTGATGGTTGAATGTATTTTACATGAAAATTATAACTAAATAACTGAAATGTGAATGTTGAATAGTTCAACCATGTGAATAATTGATTTGAAAATCTAAATATACGTGGATTATTTGAAAAGGCCGAGTTTACCTCATTTCAAATAATCGATCGACGTTGAGAAGTCGAAGAGACGAAGACGGTTGAAGACCGACGATCTCCACATTGGATGGATGGGCGCTACTGATACTCGTGACTGGAGTAGCTACCATGAAGGAATTGAAGTAGTAGCCGTCCAAACATACTGTTGATTGTACGGATATGCGAGGAATTGGTGCCTCCAGTTTCGTTCAGACCCAGAACGGACTTGTAAATGGACTGTGTGTCTGACATTGGATTTTGTTCTGTGTTGATCGATCTCTGTTAAATATATATCTGTTTGGCGGCGGAGAACTTATTCTCTTGCTTAACGCCCTTCTCTGAGACGTACGAGCTCAGAGGTTATGTATTGACAGAAATCAGTCGCATGGAGTGGATTGCCTGTGTGGCACGCCTAAGTGGCATATGATCAAGGCTTCTGTTGCAAGGCAAAGTCTTGTGGTTGATGATCAAAGCATGGTCTGTGTGACGTAGCTTTGTGTATAACGTGAATTCGCGAGCCTCACACCTCGGTATGAGTCAAAAACGGGAGACGGACCGCTGGGAGTGCACGACGTTTCTTTCTAGCTATGGTGGTGTCAGTGACCTACCAGCCCTGACATTATATATACTTTTCACCTGTGTGGTTGTTGGAATGCGAGGCGCCTCGATTATAGGTCTGTAAGGACCGGGAAACGTGTGTTCAGGAATTGCCAATCCTCAAAAGTAAGAGAGGATAGGCCCAGCCGATTCCAAGGATCATAGTAGGGTCCTGGGACACTTGCTAGAGTGTCTCGAATGGAGAGGAGCTTGCCCCTTGCCTCGACTCATGAAGGAATCCAATTTCCAATATGAAATATGCGGTTGTGATTGTATTACTAGTATGGCGACATAGTGGTATGGGTCATTTATGCCGCCTATGATTGATATTTATGATTGAATTTGCTTTTGAAACATATATGCACTAGTAATAATACCAAACACTTTTGTTTTATTCGTATGAAGCATCTTTGGCCATTATAAGGTAAAAACTCTATCCTCCGGCTTGCGTTGCATTGTGTGATGGGACCTGAGTCTTATAATGGCTTCATTTTATAAAAAGCATTGCGTTGATTTAATCATTTACTTTATTTCATGCACTAGCACTCATTGGAGTAAACCCGTTCCGCGAAAGTGGCGTGGTCCTTTGATTTGCCTTATTATTGTTGTTAATAAGTTGAGTAGATTTCTCATACCAGTCCCATGACTGACTCGTAGTTTGTTTCACCTTGCAAACTCGGGTGCCCTCATTTTCACACGGGCAGCCTAGTTACAGGTTTCTGACGCACCTTTTGGCTCATGGCGAGGCTTGACTACACCGTGCTGACTTGGATTTTCTCCGCCATTATTGTATCTATATTATGATTCCGCCACTGGCGATGTAGACTGATATTCCTTTTGTGTACTCTTTATGTATGATTCCGCCTCTGGCGATGGTGACTGATTATGTGTCATTATGCACTAAGTTGTATCCTGTACTGTGCTTCTCTGATGTGATGATATCTATATGATTCCGCTGTCATATGTGTGTAAATTATTCTATTTTCTGTTTATGTTATTGTCTGTGATCTGCTAATGATGATTAATGTGTTATATTCCAATGATTATCCTTAACACCGTGTCACGGGGTTTTGGGATCGTCACAATCATGTTCAAGAGATAAATATCTGCAAAAAGCTACTCGACTGCCCGTGTGGAAAAGAGGGCACTCGAGTTTGCAAAATGAAACAAACTACGAGTCAGTCATGGGACTGGTATGAGAAATCTAACTTAACTAATCTAATAGTAATAAGGCAAATCCAAGGACCACGCCGCTAACGCGGAACGGGTTTTATTCCAAGGGATTGTCGGTGCATAGATTAAAGTAAATCATTAAACAACGCAATGCTTTTTAGAAAAATGAAACCATCATAAGACTCAAGTCCCATCACACAATGCAACGCAAACCGGAGGATAGAGTTTTACTTTATAATGGTCAAAAATGCTTGATACGTTAAAAACGGATTTGATATTATTATTAGTGTGTATATGTTTCAAAAACATTTCAAAGTTAATGTATCAATCCTAGGAAATATAGCTACCATATACTATGCCTCCGTAGTAGTAATACAATCAAGACTGCATGGTGTCGTATTGTAAATTGGGTTTCCATCATGAGTCAAGGCTAGGGAGTAGCTCCTTACCGATTCGAGACACTCTATGTAATGTCTCAGGATGCCCCGCAGTGAACCCTTGGAAAGCTGCAGGGCCGGTCCACACATACAGCTTTGTGGATTAGTTATTCCTGAACACACGTTTCCCAATCCTATAGGACCTATCATCCGAGGCGCCTCATTCCATCATCCATATAAGTAAATATCAGCCAGTTTAAGCACCGACACCACTTCTAGCTAGAAAGAAACGTGCTGCTCTCCCTGTGTTCCTGTGACGGCCCGCCCCGCTCCAACCGACATTTACTCCAAAGGTGCACTGTACACATGTCCAGTTAGCACGGGAAGGTCGTCAGAAGGAAAGGAAATGTAACAACCCATATTTTTGACCGTTCAAAATCGACAATAAAGCACACATGTCAACCCAACAAATCACAAATACAGGCAGTTATTGGGAAAAGAAGAAAAAAGAAGAAAGAAGGGAAAACAATAACAGAATCTCACAACGGAAGGACAACATATAATACACAATAGCAGTTTTAAAACAGTTGAAATATATATACATTGACTATTAGAGTTATACATATACAGGTTTCATCACATGGCAGCAGAAATAAAATGCAGCGGCAATACATATATATATATGATATATATATACCAATCTTCGTCTTCGATCTCCAAGGCACAGTCATCTTCGGTAACTGCAAACGTCTGCTGACCCGAGCGTATTGCATAAAAAGAAAACACAACAAACACTCGGATCAGCACTAAATCATCTCATATGAGTCAAATCAAACTACGAAATAACATCATTATCATGGGTGCAGTAACTCAAGAGATGTTACGGGATTTTTTTTTCCATCTCTTGAGGATCCGTTAAACTAATACATACATAGATAATACTCTATTATGATGGTGTCTACTCAGTAAAGTATAAATATTGAAAATAGCGTAAGCGGGATTACATTTTTACCCTTACAACATTTATAATACCATAGTCTATACAATACCGTAAACCCACCGTAAACGATGGCATCAGAGGGCACTCCATAGGTACGATACAAATCAAAATCGTATGGGGCTCGATATGGATATATATGACAAGGCACTCGAGGCAATGCCCAGGGTAGGATTCTACCAATTGCACTCCCGGACCGGTGGTAACGCATAGCAGCCACTACCGCCCACCTCGGAACACACTCCCAAAGTCATAAATGGGCCCAAATCATCATCGTCATCATAGTCATAGAAATAGAATCGAAGAAGTGTGTCCGATCAAAGGTGCTGCCTCAATTAGTCACGGTATAGCTCTTGTTTTAGTCATTTCAATTCTGACCCAAAGGTCAGGGCTATTTCGTCATCGTTCATCTTCTTCGATCCAATACTCGCCACTAAGTCATCATACCTCATTCTGGATACGTCAAAACGTTCACAGTTGTTAAAGTGGTATCGACACTGACAGAGAGTATGCCTTATGTCGACTCCGGTCTCTTTAACAACCAACGCTGACATTTTCCACATCGGTTGGTTCTTTTACATTTTCTCAAAGGTTCGTTTCATATCAAAATATCACATTCTGTTTCGAACCAAATTTATATTCAAATAGAATATAATTTCATATCAACGTATCGTAATCATTCCAAACCGATTTATATTCTAACTAGAATATATTCATTTCATTATATTATAATCATATAATATTTCACCAAATCGATTCATATTCAAGTAGAGTATACTTCATATCAAGATTATAATTATCTCAAATCGATTTGTGTAAAAATCCATTCATATTCAACACGAATATATATATTTCATAACCACTCATTTTAAATCTCTTAGGAGATCCATTTATATTCAAGAAGAATATAATTTATAAATCCATATAAAATCGATTTAAATCGGTTCATCTTCAAATAGAAGGAAATCTTTTCTCAACTCCATTTGAACCAACAATTTTGATTCAAACACTTATCATTCGGAAGAATGAAAATTTTAAAGGATATAACTATGAAATTAATGTTTATAAAGAAAACCTTATATATAAGAGAATATATATATATATAATATCATAGTTAGAATAGGATAAGATAAAAATATTGAAAGTTTACTAAATAATTTAAATAATAGAATGTAAGAAAATTTTGTTAAAATAAAATAGTTATAGATAAAAGTAAATAAATAAATTCTTGAAGAGAGGATAGTTATTTGAAATCAGACGGTGTATATATATATAAGAAAATTCCTTAACTAAAAATTAACTCTTTCTTCCGATCTTCAGTACTTGAATCTAAACTCCAGTCTCAATGGAGTTGCTTAGCTCAAAGGACTTGTTTCAAATCCCATTTCAAACCCATTTTCAAATTCAAGGATTCAAAATCATACTCTTATAAAGTTTGACAACAACTCCGAGTATTCTCGATTACCTTAATTCCAATATTAAATTCAATAAGAATTTATTAAATTCGAGTCCACCAAAATCCCTAAAATCCCAAATCATATAAAATTTTGAATCTTTACAACTTCAAATTCACTTTGGTAAAATTTCCTTAATCATTTCGAATAACATTCAAGATTCGGATCTTTAAAGGAAAAATAAGATTTATCAAAATTGCCACATTCCTTTAAATGGATTTCCTTCAAATAGAATTTCAAATATTTAAATCATTTAACCAACCGATGTCCATATATAATTTGCTACCCGATGGCCAAGTGATTTAAATTTAATTTCTCGATATTTAGGGATGGATCTATCATTTCAATCCAAATCAGGGTCACGGAGATTTATCATTTCACTCTGTGTGCTTAATTTATTTAAATCGATAAATCCCGGGTTCATTATATGCCCGTAACATCAAGGGTAAATGGAATTTATCGTCACAAAGAACATGCAAATACACTATACTGGATACGGAGCATTAACTGTGTCAATCTCAATTTAGTAATAAATTTCAACTAAACATCCATCCCAACCATTCCATTCAACTGACCAGTTTCAACTGTTTCAGGATTTATAAGGATTAGAATTTTCAACTAGAAATTTAAATTTAAATCAAATACAAATCATTGATCTAATTTGCATGTTAACACACTGGTATATCAAATTTAAGCAACCAAATTCAACAGCCAATCACAACCATGCAACCAACTATTCCATAATATAATTCGATAAATATGGGGATAATTCAGTATTTCGTGAGCTAAGAATCACTCACCTTTTCATCCTTAGTTGATCGTACGTCCAACTGAAGGCCAAAAATTCACAGTCTTCAAATGCAGCCAGGTTAGTGCCAAAACATCCGCAATCTCGACACGATCCCAACGCAACAAACCGTGCGAAAAACCGAGTTAAAATGAGAAAGTTATTAGCATTTTTCCAAATGAAATTTGATATATATAAAATTAAATACAATATTATCCTCACCAACCCCTGGCTGACACGTCAGCTTCTTCCTCAACGCATGTTTCCCGCCCCCGTGAACAGCCCATACGCGGAAATGAACCCATCCGCTCCTAAGTTTGACCGACCGTAGCGCACAAACCTGACCACCAGAAAATGCGGGGCCACTGTCAAACTGACCCTCATCGAAAACCGCGTCTACCCATACCAACACCGTCATCTCCGGTTGACCAGGGAGCCACTGCAATCGAACCCTAATTCCGCCAATTTTAACCTTTAACCACCAAATTCGGCCACCACAACAACTTCCAGACCTTCAAACCACCATGGTTCGACTCCACTGACGAATCTCTACCAAACCCATAAGTTGATTTCTCCAATTACCTTCAGGATCAAAAACCCCCAATTTTAGCTTTAGGGTTACGAAAATCTGGAGCTTTGACCGCGATCTCTGCCCAAGCCGATCACTGCATGTCAAAACTGAAGGTACCCACAGGTTCGTATCGTCAAGAGCTTCAGTTTGACATATAATTTGTTGGGTTTTGAAGAGATTTGATTTTAAAGTCTGTATTTTTCTTTTCTAGCATTTTTGAAGTTTTTCTGCCATTAGAGAAAGAAGAGTCGGTAGAGGAAATATACGTAGAATGAGGAATGGGCTGGTGCAGAGGAGGAAAAGAATTTTATTTATATAAATATAGGGGGCCCACTAAGAGAAACTAACCATTATTAAATTACACGGATTCCATTCACAATTTCCTCAGTACGATCAAACGGTAAGTCAGATCGTAACGCAAATTGAAATCCTATCATATTTCACCGTTCCGGTTCCGATGGCGCCAGTTTCGTCGAATTCCGAGACAGCCGCCAAAACGGTTAATTTTCACCATTAATTAAATAAATAAAATATTCAAAAATTCAATTAACTGTTTTAATTTCAAATTAAATACTCAAAATTTCCATTTTAATTTAATTATAACCTAAATAAATTTTACACATCGATTTCCCACATTTTAAGTTCCTAAATTTGATTCCTTAGAATTTAAATTTGAATGTCAAATCTTTAACTTAACAATTTATAATTTCACCATTAAATCAATTTAACTTGAATTTCCCTTTTTACCTAAACCACTTATATTTACTTTGTTATTAAAATCTTAAGTTCCAAATTATCATATTTTCTAAATAACTAAATTTGGAAATCTATTTATACTCAATTCAATAATCATCATTATTATTAACAACACAATTTGATTTTCATCCAATGTATTCCATTTTATTTATTTTAAATTGAAATTTAAATATATTGAAATCATGGGATGTTACATCCTCCCCCACTTAAAATCTTTTCGTCCTCGAAAAGAGAACAAGATAAGGTATTAAACAAGTCATACATCTAAATCCATACTTATAAAATAACATTTATAAAATAAATATATAGTTATAAAACCTCATAAATTTTCTAACTCCCAAAATCACGAAAAATTTCGGCATCGTCTCCTTTGTACGGAAAGGTCCGGAAAAATCACAATACATATATATATCCAAATATACATCTCATCATTCGATGAGGTATCCCAAAAATGGGGAAAACACCATATATATGTAACTACAAAACTATATAACTCACATACGTACCTTCTTAGCGTTTATTTGCATTTTTATTTACCTTAGCATTTAGCATTTAGCATTTAGCGCAAACGAGCTCCGAAGCGTAGCGCACACTCCTTACACCTTCTAAATACTCACATACACATGAGATTCAAGCATATATACAATGTATAACAAACATATGCAACTTACGCAACATACATTAATTATTTTAACCCCAAACCAGTATATCTATGACAGGCCAGCAAACAAAATGAAGTTTGTCACCCATTAAATGTTGGAATTTGACTAAGACCGACTAGGAAAAAGTTGTAGCATTTGTTTCAGGCTTTCCGAATTGTCCAGATTTGTCGAATTCGGATAAATCGTTCAAAAGTTATGACCATTTTAGTGGAGGTGAACACCTCAGCCCGAACCCTATGCAATGCAGGTCTGAGTTGTTCAACCCAGTTTTTACCCCTTTAAATCTCAGAATTTTACATAGAATAGTAAGGGAAAGTTTTAGTTCAGATCCTGGGATTTCCGAATTGTACTCGTACGTCGAAATCCGACGCTCCGTTAGGAAGTTATGGTCAAAACAACATCGGTATTCAGTTCAGATTTTTATTTTCTGTGCATACAACTACGACTAGTTCTCGGATTTCAACCTAACAAACATGAAAATTAGACAAGGCTCTATTAGCAAAAGTTTTAGTTCAGTTTCTAAGGTTTCTAAAAAGTCTAGAATTCGTCAAATTCTGATCAGCCCATCAAAAGTTATGATCATTTTAGTTTTCAGCTTATCGAATATTTCAGGTTTTCATATGAACATCGATTATTTTATTTGGGGTTTCAACCTTTCCAATTCAGAAATTTTTAGCAAGTCTTTAACACTTTAAAAAGTTTTATTACATCATTTATTCAAGCGACGAACTCGCGTTCAATTACTTACTCGACTTCAATATACCTTTTCTCATTTTCCCATTTCATTTCAAGTGTTACACCCCAATTAAACTTGAATGTATTTTGATTTGATTTTTTTTTCTAACACACTTGATTACGTCAAATCTTTAATTCATTACCATGAATTAATTTGCCAAATTTTCATAAATTATTCTTTTTGGTTTAATTCCTTTGACTTGACTAAGTTTCGCTTCATTTCATATTTTATTTGCCAATTCCATTTCCATATATTTCCATCGCTAACAATTTCATTTCTAACGTAAACTCTATTTAGTTAACTTCGAATCTATATCCATGGATTAAGGTTAGTTATGGTTTTATATAACCCATCCTATTTCATCTGGTTTTATTAAATTTCATTTACTTGCTTACCTATTTCATTGGTATGGATGAAATTTTACTTACTCAACCCAACTATATATAAATCCTAAATCGGCTTACTTAATTTTCTAAGTTGATTTCATTTTAGTAAATCCATTCAACTCAGACTAAGTTTTATCTTCATATCACATCTCGATATCTCAAAGTCCGAATTTAGAATTCATTTAACAATTATCTTAATCCGAATAAACCAACCTATCCACTTGCATCTCATTTCTTTCGCTTGCCCTTCTATTCATTCATCTAGCCATTATCTTATTCACTTATTCTGATTTTCCTTTTTAAATTAAAGTTTATTCCATTAACTCGATTTATTTATTAGACTCCCAAATTATGAAGTGAGTTAAGGACTATTCATAACCCAAGTTTTTAACTTAACTCCCTATCAATTACTATTCGCTTTCCGAAGTTAACTTCCTTTAACTCGATTCCTCTACTCGAATTAAGTTATATTCCATTCGACAAGATGGTTTATACTCTACTCATTTCATTGTTCATACTTATATTTATATACAACATATTTTTCAAATGAGGTTTACCATTTAGATCTCTTCCATTTCCAATTCATCGACCATTCAAATTCCATTAACCTCTTCGTTCCTTTAAGTTTTTTTTTTCAGCGATCATATTATCGGCAACCATAAGTTTCTTCCAACCTCCTTCTCGGCTAACTCAATAACTTATGAATTAACCACGACATGTGTTATCATTCTTATCACACAACCAAATTTCAATTGATTTAGTTGGCTTTAATTGAATTTTATTTCATGGCAAAACCTTTTTCTTTTTTCCAACACCCTACGACCAAAGTTGTGATTTGTTTGACCCTTATCATCACCATATTTAAGAATTTAGGGGGAAGTCCATTCCATGGTTTCAAAGTCAAAATTCCAATGAATCGAGTACTAAATCCTAAATCATTATCATTAGTTAAGACAACTCAAAGTGCTTGATTCCAGGTTTTATAATTCAAGTTTAAAATAACATACATATATATTTATACTATTTTATAAAGCATACCATATGAATTTTAAACCCAAAACTTTAATTAAAGAAAGAATATAAAAATTTCAATTCTTGTTAAATCTTAAACTCAGTTTTAATATCATATACCTATACTTTTATACGAACTTATTCTATAGGAATTTAAATCCAAAAATCCTTTCAAACTAGTTATGAAAATACGGGTGGTCTTCCCCACTTAAACGCTTCAGAATAAACGTCGATAATGCGTGCACTCATTACCGACATCGTTTCTAAGGTCCAAGAAGGGATTATACCCACTTCGAAAAATCTGTAAAACCATTTCTTTTCGATCATACTTTATAATATGATATTATTTCAAAATTCGACAAAACGATTTTCGAAAGTACCCCAGGATCAAGTTTCAAGGTCATTCCTATTTCATTTGCAAACCTTTCTCACCTAATAATACTTAAAGGTATCATTTCATTTTCAATTATTTCTAAGACCATTAAATTTTCTTATTAGATTTACTATCGAATCAACCGAAATAGGTATTAACTTAATATTATTACCTACCAACGACCACTGATTATACACTTGAAACCACTAGTAGTATATATAATATATATAAAATATAATCGAAAATCATATTATGTCGATCATTCTGTTCGATTATTTAGAAATTCCTATCGATTCTACGGCGTCCCATATATCGACCAGAACCCATAAATATTCACAGAACAAACCAACACAATGAAAAACCAATTATCAAAAATACAAGTACGCTCTCTTATATCACTCAAACTCATTCTAGGGCGTTTTTAATCCTTATCTCTAATGAGTTTATTCTCAAACAGAGCCAAGGTTATCGCTAACCATCACTCTGATACCAAATGTAACAACCCATATTTTTGACCGTTCAAAATCGACAATAAACCACACATGTCGACCCAACAAATCACAAATACAGGCAGTTATTGGGAAAAGAAGAAAAAAGAAGAAAGAAGGGAAAACAATAACAGAATCTCACAGCGGAAGGACAACATATAATACATAATAGCAGTTTTAAAATAGTTGAAATATATATACATTGACTATCAGAGTTATACATATACAGGTTTCATCACATGGCAGCAGAAATAAAATGCAGCGGCAATACATATATATATGATAAATATATACCAATCTTCGTCTTCGATCTCCAAGGCACAGTCATCTTCGGTAACTGCAAACGTCTGCTGACCCGAGCATATTGCATAAAAAGAAAACACAACAAACACTCGGATCAGCACTAAATCATCTCATATGAGTCAAATCAAACTAGGAAATAACAACAGTATCATGGGTGCAGTAACTCAAGAGATGTTACGGGGTTTTTTTTTTCATCTCTTGAGGATCTGTTAAACTAATACATACATAGATAGTACGCTAGTATGATAGTGTCTACTCAGTAAAGTATAAATACTGAAAATAGCGTAAGCGGGATTACATTTTTACCCTTACACCATTTATAATACCGTAGTCTATACAATACCGTAAACCCACCGTAAACGATGGCATCGGAGGGCACTCCATAGGTACGATACAAATCAAAATCGTATGGGGCTCGATATGGATATATATGACAAGGCACTCGAGGCAATGCCCAGGGTAGGATTCTACCAATTGCACTCCCGGACCGGTGGTAACGCATAGCAGCCACTACCGCCCACCTCGGAACACACTCCCAAAGTCATAAATGGGCCCAAATCATCATCGTCATCATAGTCATAGAAATAGAATCGAAAAAGTGTGTCCGATCAAAGGTGCTCCCTCAATTAGTCACGATATAGCTCCTGTTTTAGTCATTTCAATTCTGACCTGAAGGTCAGGGCTATTTCGTCATCGTTCATTTTCTTCGATCCAATACTCGCCACCAAGTCATCATACCTCATTCTGGATACGTCAAAACGTTCACAGTTGTTAAAGTGGTATCGACACTGACAGAGAGTATGCCTTATGTCGACTCCGGTCTCTTTAACAACCAACGCTTACATTTTCCACATCGGTTGGTTCTTTTACATTTTCTCAAAGGTTTGTTTCTTATCAAAATATCACATTCTGTTTCGAACCAAATTTATATTCAAATAGAATATAATTTCATATCAACGTATCGTAATCATTCCAAACCGATTTATATTCTAACTAGAATATACTCATTTCATTATATTATAATCATATAATATTTCACCAAATCGATTCATATTCAAGTAGAATATACTTCATATCAAGATTATAATTATCGCAAATCGATTTATGTAAAAATCCATTCATAATCAACACGAATATATATATTTCATAACCACTCATTTTAAATCTCTTAGGAGATCCATTTTTATTCAAGAAGAATATAATTTATAAATCCATATAAAATCGATTTAAATCGGTTCATCTTCAAATAGAAGGAATTCTTATCTCAACTCCATTTGAACCAACAATTTTGATTCAAACACTTATCATTCGGAGGAATGAAAATTTTAAAGGATATAACTATGAAATTAATGTTTATAAAGAAAACCTTATATATAAAAGAATATATATATATATATATAATATCATAGTTAAAATAGGATAAGATTAAAAACTATATATATATATATATATATATATAAATTGAAAGTTTACTAAATAATTTAAATAATAGAATGTAAGAAAATTTTGTTAAAATAAAATAGTTATAGATAAAAGTAAATAAATAAATTCTTGAAGAGAGGATAGTTATTTGAAATCAGACGGTGTATATATATATATATAAGAAAATTCCTTAACTACAAATTAACTCTTTCTTCTGATCTTCAGTACTTGAATCTAAACTCCAGTCTCAATGGAGTTGCTTAGCTCAAATGACTTGTTTCAAATCCCATTTCAAACCCATTTTCAAATTCAAGGATTCAAAATCATACTCTTATAAAGTTTGACAACAACTCCGAGTATTCTCGATTACCTAAATTCCAATATTAAATTCAATAAGAATTTATTAAATTCGAGTCCACCAAAATACCTAAAATCCCAAATCATATAAAATTTTGAATCTTTACAACTTCAAATTCACTTTGGTTAAATTTCCTTAATCATTTCGAATAACATTCAAG
The DNA here is from genome assembly GCA_030737875.1 of Allium sativum. Lineage (NCBI taxonomy): Eukaryota > Viridiplantae > Streptophyta > Magnoliopsida > Asparagales > Amaryllidaceae > Allium > Allium sativum. The sequence continues at coordinate 652,312,681 of CM060919.1, read as the reverse complement.
ATTCGGATCTTTAAAGGAAAAATAAAATTTATCAAAATCGCCACATTTCCTTTAAATGGATTTCCTTCAAATAGAATTTCAAATATTTAAATCATTTAACCAACCGATGTCCATATATAATTTGATACCCTATGGCCAAGTGATTTAAATTTAATTTCTCGATATTCAGGGATGGATCTATCATTTCAATCCAAATCAGGGTCACGGAGATTTATCATTTCACTCTGTGTGCTTAATTTATTTAAATCGATAAATCCCGGGTTCATTAGATGCCCGTAACATCAAAGGTAAATGGAATTTATCACCACAAAGAACATGCAAATACACTATACTGGATACGGAGCATTAACTGTGTCAATCTCAATTTAGTAATAAATTTCAACCAAACATCCATCCCAACCATTCCATTCAACTGATCAGTTTCAACTATTTTAGGATTTATAAGGATTAGAATTTTCAACTAGAAATTTAAATTTAAATCAAATACTAATCATTGATCTAATTTGCATGTTAACACACTGGTATATCAAATTTAAGCAACCAAATTCAACAGCCAATCACAACCATGCAACCAACTATTCCATAATTTAATTCGATAAATATGGGGATAATTCAGTATTTCGTGAGCTAAGAATCACTACCTTTTCATCCTTAGTTGATCGTACATCCAACTGAAGGCCAAAAATTCACAGTCTCCAAACGCAGCCAGGTTAGTGCCAAAACGTCTGCAATCTCGCCACGACCCCAACGCAACAAACCGTGCGAAAAACCGAGTTAAAATGAGAAAGTTATTAGCATTTTTCCAATTGAAATTTGAAATATATAAAATTAAATACAATATTATCCTCACCAACCCCTGGCTGGCACGTCAGCTTCTTCCTCGACGCATGTTTCCCGCCCCCGTGAACAGCCCATACGCGGAAATGAACCCATCCGCTCCTAAGTTTGAACGACCGTAGCGCACAAACCTGACCACCAGAAAATGCGAGGCCACTGCCAAACTGACCCTCATCGAAAACCGCGTCTACCCATACCAGCACCGTCATCTCCAGTTGACCAGGGAGCCACTACCATCGAACCCTAATTCCGCCAATTTTAACCTTTAACCACCAAATTCGGCCACCACAACAACTTCCAGACCTTCAAACCACCATGGTTCGACTCCACTGACGAATCTCTACCAAACCCATAAGTTGATTTCTCCAATTACCTTCAGGATCGAAACCCCCAATTTTAGCTTTAGGGTTACGAAAATCTGGAGCTTTGACCGCGATCCCTGCCTAAGCCGATCACTGCATGTCAAAACTAATGGTACCCACAGGTTCGTATCGTCAAGAGCTTCAGTTTGACATATAATTTGTTGGGTTTGGAAGAGATTTGATTTTAAAGTCTGTATTTTTCTTTTCTAGCATTTTTGAAGTTTTTTCTGCCATTAGAGAAAGAAGAGTCGGTGGAGGAAATATACGTAGAATGTGGAATGGGCTGTTGGAGAGGAGGAAAAGAATTTTATTTATATAAATATAGGGGGCCCACTAAGAGAAACTAACCATTATTAAATTACACGGATTCCATTCACAATTTCTTCAGTACGATCAAACGGTAAGTCAGATCGTAACGCAAATTGAAATCCTATCATATTTCACCGTTCCGGTTCCGATGGCGCCAGTTTCGTCGAATTCCGAGACAGCCGCCAAAACAGTTAATTTTCACCATTAATTAAATAAATAAAATATTCAAAAATTCAATTAACTGTTTTAATTTCAAATTAAATACTCAAAATTTCCATTTTAATTTAATTATAACCTAAATAAATTTTACACATCGATTTCCCACATTTTAAGTTCCTAAATTTGATTCCTTAGAATTTAAATTTGAATGTCAAATCTTTAACTTAACAATTTATAATTTCACTATTAAATCAATTTAACTTGAATTTCCCTTTTTACTTAAACCACTTATATTTACTTTGTTATTAAAATCTTAAGTTCCAAATTATCATATTTTCTAAATAACTAAATTTGGAAATCTATTTATACTCGATTCAATAATCATCATTATTATTAACAACGCAATTTGATTTTCATCCAATATATTCCATTTTATTTATTTTAAATTGAAATTTAAATATACTGAAATTATGGGATGTTACAGGAAAGAAGAGAATGAACTAACCAAGAACCTGTAAAATGTCTCACAGCGCATGGTACAAAATATAATAACAACATACTTGACATAAAACTGGTGAGACAGTGCATAAGCTGAAAACAAACTAACATAGCAGCGGAAAATCCAAGTACAACTTATGATCCAAAGCTAACATTATTACGACTTTTAAACTGTCTCAAAAGCAAAAGCAAGATAACGGAGGTAAACTACTAATGCCCAACTAGCGACCACCAATGACACATGGAGAATATCTATATATCATACGTGGAAGCCTCCTGCTCGCCTCCGAATCAGCTACTCGCGCATCACTAGCTAACCTGTCTCTAGTCTGCTCGTGTGAGCACCCAGAGTAACAAGAAGAGACATAAAACTCTGGGTCAGACAAAAAGTCTGGTGTGAGCGATAAGCATATAAACAGAACAATAACAGGTACACTAAACTATACCTGAACCTGGACCTGCAGCCAAAGAGTTAGCACTACATACTGTACAACACTCTAAGGTGCCATTTCAAATGGTGTAAAGATAACGGGGGGGGGGGGGGGGGGGTGCATGTCATAGTGATGGCAAACAATCAAGCATAACAACCATCCTCACAGCTCTCACCCAGTGCGTAAAGCATACGATATCCACCACTTCGATCACCCAATACACTTTGCTATGATCACTTTGCCCCCATGAAGTCTTAATGACTTCACCGCACTGATCCATAGCCGCTAATCCTTCGCTATGTCCACTTTGCCCCATGGAGTCGCAATGACCCCACTGCACTGGCTCATAGCCTTACTAATCCTTTACTATGTCCACTCTGCCCCATGGAGTCACAATGACCCCACTGCACTGGCACATAGTCTTACTACGCATCACTTTGCCCCTCGAGTCATAATGACTCTACTGCACTGATAACGTAGTCTTGCTACCATCACCTTGCCCCTCGAGTCATAGTGACTCTACTGCACCGATAAGTAGCCCATCGTCCATTTTCAGTGGTGAATCGAAGTTATGAATGTCGACAACTCCTTAGCACACGTCCCGCAGCAAAGTCCAACCATGAAGTGAACTCATTGGTTCCCAACTGGATCCTAAGCTCTAACTTCCATTTGGAATACCTTTGCATCTCGGGTTATTGGTCATCACCAGATCGGGTTGGATCACCCCTAATCATCAGTTCGGTTCGGATCGGAATGCTCCTTCTTCACTGGATCGGTTCAGGTCTCCCACACAAGCCTTCCTCTCTACTCCGGATCAGATCGAGGTCTACACTCCTTGGAAAGCTTCTTCAGGTCGGATCAGAAGTCCTCACAAGATGCTGGATCTGATCGGTCTCCTTCATAGCATACCGATTCGGGTCGGAGTCTCCAAGTCGCATTGCCATACAATGCTATGGAGCGGAGCGGAGCTTCTTCATACGATGATGAGTCGGAGCTTCTGAACTCGCGTGGGAGGTGGTTCGGATCGGGTCCTCTCCTCCGTTCCGATCCGGATCGGCCAACTTTCTGCACTTTTCCAACAAGTAGTTTACGCCACTCGACGGCGTTTTCGACCATTCCATCTATTCTAATCAATCACAAAGCATACCATACAATCATAGCAACATGTACAATCAACCACAAACACCAAAACAACAATATGATAGGTTAGAATGGATCAAACATAGCCAAAACCCCATATTTTCCCTTAAGCATGTTTAGGTGAAACTAATGATGTGATTAGAAAACCTTAACCAAATTAACCCAAATTCATATCAGAGGTCTAAAATATCATTTCTAATTTTATAAATATTTTTCCAGAATTTTATCATGTTTAAATTCGCTAATTAACATTAATTACCCTTAATTAGCCATAATTAGTGAGAAACTATGCAAATCACTCATCTTAGCCACAAATAAGACTTAGATCTGAAATAAATCTCTGATTTGGTGTGAATCCCAATGCTAAACAGCAGCTCTAATGTTGATTTGGTGTTGATCTCTCTTGATTTGATGTTGCTAAGCCCAATCTTCAAGTAGAAAGTGATTAGGAGGTGATTTAGAGGTTGGAGGCCATTTTTAGGGTTTGTAAGAGGTAAGTGGAGGCTAGAGAACTGAAATGGAATGAATCACTAACTCTTTTCAGCCTCCCCATAACCCTAATCCCGAAATGGGTTGTAGGCCCATTAATTAATCACCCTATTTGGCCCGGTTAAGCAGTTTTTCACCTTCCAAACCTTATTTCAACCATATCTCCCAAACAGTGAGTCCGTTTGGCTATTATGACCTCTCTACGGAAAGATAAACTACCAAACGAACCTAATGGAAGTGGTTTCAGGTCAAAATTCCTTTCCAGTCAAAAGTTATGGCCAAAACAAGACCACTAGGGGAAAAATGGTCATTTAAAAATCGACAAAAATCATGAACGTAAGAAATGACTCTAGTGGTTGTTTCCCAAAGTTACATGACCATACGACTTCATATGGGAAAGAAATAAATATTCTACGATCCTCCGATGCGTAGAATGCGGGTTGTTACATTCTCCCCCCCCCCCCCCCCCTTAAGAAATTTCGCCCCCGAAATTCCCTAACCAAAACACACAAAGGGTCCCACATGCCTATCAACCATAAAACAACAATCAAACATGCAAAACAAGTTTATCCTAGCATGCGAAATAACTAAATTGCAAAGTAAATCTTACCAGGCAAAGAGTTCTAGATACGCCTTCCTAATGCTCTCCTCTGTCTCCCAAGTACAGTCATTCTCGTTCTCGCCCCACTGATCCTTGACTAGCTTCACCGCCTTCCTTCGAAGTTGCTTCGTATCGTGCTCGACAATATGAATCGGCTTGTGATTCCCAACCGCCTCGGGTTCTACTTCGAAGTCCTCTAACTGATCAGGTGAAATAGTCATATCTGGGTCGTGTACGGACTTCCTTAACTGGGAAACATGAAATACGTTGTGAACTCCCGCCATCTTCTCGGGTAAGTCAACTCTATATGCCAAATTCCCAACTAGTTCAAGAACTGGGAATGGGCCAACAAATCTTGGTGCCAACTTGCCTCTCCTGCCAAATCGTATCACGCTCTTCAATGGAGAAACCTTAACAAACACCAAGTCACCAACAGAGAATTTTAAATCTCTTCTCCTCTTATCAGCATAGCTCTTCTGCCTATCATGGGCAGCTTTCATTCGTTGTTGGATGATCTTAATCTTATCTGAAGTTTCCGTCACCACATCTGGTCCAAGCATAAACTTCTCGCCAGTCTCTATCCAACATGATGGTGAGTTGCACGGTCTTCCGTACAAAGCTTCATATGAAGCCATACCGATACTGGATTGGTAGCTATTATTATATGCAAACTCTACTTGGTGCAAATGGTTATCCCATGATCCACCAAAATCCAATATACAAGCTCTCAAAAGATCTTCCGATATACGATTCACCCTCTCCGTCTGACCGTCGGTCTCAGGATGATATGCGGTACTGAGATGTAATTTTGACCTTAGAGCCTTTTGTAAGCTCTTCCAAAACACACTAGTAAACAACGGGTCTCGGTCACTCACAATGCTTTTAGGTACTCCATGAAATCTCACTACCCATTTCATATACAATTCTGCCAACTTAGCTGCCGTTCTGGTCGATTTGATTGGTATAAATCTTAAACTCTTAGTCAATCGATCCAAAATTACCCAAATATTATCATGTCCCGACCTAGTCCTTGGTAAACCATCGATGAAATCCATCGAGACTTGCTCCCATTTCCATTTGGGATTTTCTAGTGGTTGCAACAAACCACTAGGCTTCTTTTGTTCGGCTTTAACTAGCTGGCAATTCATGCATTTGGATATAAACTTCCCAACGTCTCTTTTCATCCCTTCCCAGTAGTAAGTCTGCTTCATGTCTCAATACATCTTATTACCACCGGGATATATAGTCAGTTTTGAGTGATGACATTCTCTAAGCACTTCATCTCTCAAACCGTTCATGTTGGGTACAACTAGTCTTCCATTCTTTCTAAGCCATCCATCTCGATCAAGCCCATACAAATTCATCCCCTCACCGTCGATATTCATCTCTAACTTGGAGATGATTTCCAATAGATTAGGATCGTCCCTCTGGCTGGAACCAATCCGCTCTATCAAAGTGGGTCTGATCGCCAAACTAGCTAGCATTTCTGGATCCAATTCGCACTTTGGTCTGAAATCATACCCTGCGATATACTCCAGTTGCTTCCATTCAAGAAACATAGCCCCTAAACTGGCATGTCTCCTACTTAAGGCATCGGCTACCGCATTACCTTTCCCAGGTGTGTATGCGATATCAAAATCATACGAAGCCAAGAAATCTAACCATCTCTGCTGACGGAGATTCAGATCCTTCTGGGAGAAGAGATAATTTAACGATTTATTATCGGTAAACAACTCGAATCTTTCTCCCAAGAGATAATGTCTCCACATCTTTAGCGCAAATACGATCACTGCCAATTCCAAATCATGGGTAGGGTACCTTTTCTCATGCGGCTTTAATTGCTGACTAGCATAGGCTACAACCCTACCTCCTTGCATCAATACAGCACCTAGTCCGGTACCACAAGCATCCGTGTATACCGTCATTTCTTCAATCCCTTTAGGAATGACTAGCACTGGCGCACGCGTCAAATTTTCCTTTAGACTCTTGAATGCATTCTCACACACTCCGTCCCAGACGAAGGTCTGATTCTTCTTAGTCAACTGAGTCAATGGTGCTGCTGTCTTGGAGAGGTCCTGGATAAACTTACGATAATATCCAGCTAACCCCAAGAAACTTCTTACATCTGTTGCATTCTTGGGCGTAGGCCAATCCTGTACCGTAGCCACCTTCGCAGGGTCCACGGCAATACCATTCTCTGAAACAACATGGCCCAAGAATCTCACTTCCCTCCTCCAGAAGTGACACTTAGAGAATTTCGCTTTCAATTGGTGTTTCCTCAACACCTCCATCACTATCCTCAAGTGTCCCTTGTGTTCCTTCTCTGTCCTCAAGTAAACAAGGATGTCGTCTACGAACACAAGAATAAACTGATTCAACTGATCTCTGAATACTCGATTCATAAGATCCACAAAGTAGGCTGGTGCATTGGTCAACCCAAATGGCAAGACCAACCACTCATAGAATCCAGACGGCGTCCTAAATGCCGTTTTTGGAACACTCTCATCCGCTACTCGGAGCTGATGAAATCCTATCGCGACGTCCAACTGGGAGAACACTCTTGATCCTTCCAGTTGATCAAACAAATCATCTATCCGCGGTAGAGGATACTTATTCTTCCTCGTTACCTTATTCAACTTGCGATCGTCCACACACAAACGAAGGGAACCGTCTGCCTTAGTGGCAGACACAACTGGTGCTCCCCACTCGGAGACACTTCTTCTAATAAATCTCATCTTCAAAAGATTGCTGACTTGCACCCTGAGCTCTCGCTGCTCCCTTGGTGCCATACGACGAAGTGACATCACTATAGGTCTCGCATCTTTCAATAAATTAATACGGAACTCAATCTCTCGGTGTGGTGGAAGCCCGGTCACCTCCTCGAAGACGACCGGATACCGGCCAACCACGGGCACATTTGAAAACCCATCATGCAGGATGTCGAGGGAATTTATAAAACTAGCCATTAACCCATCACTATGTAGACTACCAAACACTACCCTCCGCCCATCATCCGCCCTAACTGTCACCAAAAAGCCCTCACAGTCTACCACCACCCCGTATCTTTGGAGCCAATCGACCCCCAATATAATGCCATACCCAGTAAAGCCCAAAACAAAGCAATCACAAACAAACGTACATCCATGACTCGATAAGACCAAATTTCGGCAAATCATACTAAGCTTAGTTGAACCACCAATTGGGTTCGTCACAACCAACGGTCTATCGACTATCTCGGGTTCCAGTCCCAACCTATCTACCAGGTCACTAGATATGAAGGAATGGGAAGCCCTAGTATCAAACAAAACTCGAACATGTACATCATAAATAGAAAGCATACCTTGAATGATGACATTCTTTCCTTTCTCCGCCGCAGTTGGGGCATTCGACGAAGAAGGAACAGCATCGATAGCATATGCTTTCATAATCTTCTTCTCCTTAAGAGGTTGTGGACACTTATCCTTATGATGTCCCACTTGGCCACAGTTATAGCACTTCCTATCCGCTGGCTTGGCCTGACATTCTTTAGCATAATGTCCCTTCTTACCACAGCTGAAGCACTCAACATCTTTCTTGTTCTTTTTCTGGCCATCCTTAGATTGATTCTGTTTTCTCTTATTCTGAGAGTTATTTTTGCCTCCACCGCCCGCTTGCGGTTTTAGCCCTTCTGCAGATGCAGCCTCAGTCTTTGACTTAGGGTAAAGACTCTCTGATCTCAAAGCTTTCCCCATAATCGATTCAAAAGTCTCATCGATGTGGTTGATAAGCCTTTCCCCCAAGTATCCATCCAACCCAGTAATGAACTTCTCATTCTTCTTCTCAGGAGTATCGATAAGAGATAGTCCATACTTCGACAAAGTGTCAAACTCAGCAATATAGTCAGAGATTGCCCTACCATTCTTCTTGAGTTCCAAGAATCTCTTAAACAACACTGACTTCTGGGCAGCTGGAATAAACTTCTCGCTAAAGCGAGCCTTGAACTGATCCCAAGTAACCTGATCTTCTGGAGTAGCTGTTCTAATGGCATTCCACCAATTCATCGCTCGCCCTTGCAGCTGACGAGACGCTAGCCTTCTCTTCATCGCATCCTCGATACCCAAGTCGTCGAAGATACGATCACAGCTATCCAACCAATCCTGAACATCTGTGGCCAACTCCGTTCCATGGAACGGCTTCCCACCAAGGTTAGTGTAATCCTTGCACAACTTAGCAAAATCGACCCTAGGCGCCTGCACTACTGGACCACCACCATTTTCGGGATTGGGAACTGCCCCTTGAACATCCCTAAGCATCTCCCTCATAAAGTTAGTGAACATCGTCCTCATGTCAGGAGCATTCCCATTATTGGTCCCCCTACCAGCACCTCTAGCATATCGGCACATCGTTCAATCTGTAAAGAGGAAATGATTAACGACCCCATAGTGGTGCTGGTGCAGTATGACTTCATTCTTATACTACTAATAGTATATATATATAGCTTTTGAAAACCAAAGTAATCACAAATACGCGCTTTCATATACGTACTATCTCTCCCTAGTGTCTTTCCCTAGGTTAACTACGCAGCCTAGAGCTCTGATACCAAATGTGACGGCCCGCCCCGCACCAACCGACATTTACTCCAAAGGTGCAATGTACACATGTCCAGTTAGCACGGGACGGTCATTAGAAGGAAAGAAGAGAATGAACTAACCAAGAACCTGTAAAATGTCTCACAGCGCATGGTACAAAATATAATAACAACATACTTGACATAAAACTGGTGGGACAGTGCATAAGCTGAAAACAAACTAACATAGCAGCGGAAAACCCAAGTACAGCTTATGATCCAAAGATAACATTATTACAACTTTTAAACTGTCTCAAAAGCAAAAGCAAGATAAGGGAGGTACACTACTAATGCCCAAGTAGCGACCACCAACGACACAGGGAGAATATCTATATATCATACGTGGAAGCCTCTTGCTCGCCTCCGAATCAGCTACTCGCGCATCACCAGCTAACCTGTCTCTAGTCTGCTCGTGTGAGCACCCAGAGTAAAAGAAGAGACATAAAACTCTGGGTCAGACAAAAAGTCTGGTATGAGCGATAAGCATCTAAACAGAACAATAACAGGTATACTAAACCATATCTGGACCTACAGCCAAAGAGTTAGCACTACATACTGTACAACACTCTAAGGTGCCATTTCAAATGGTGTAAAGATAACGGGGGTGGGGGTGTGCATGTCATAGTGATGGCAAACAATCAATCATAACAACCATCCTCACGTCTCTCACCCAGTGCGTAAAGCATACGATATCCACCACTTCGATCACCCAATACACTTTGCTATGATCACTTTGCCCCCCATGAAGTCTTAATGACTTCACCGCACTGATCCATAGCCGCTAATCCTTCGCTATGTCCACTTTGCCCCATGGAGTCGCAATGACCCCACTGCACTGGCTCATAGTCTTACTAATCCTTTACTATGTCCACTCTGCCCCATGGAGTCACAATGACCCCACTGCACTGGCTCATAGTCTTACGACGCATCACTTTGCCCCTCGAGTCATAATGACTCTACTGCACTGATAACGTAGTCTTGCTACCATCACCTTGCCCCTCGAGTCATAGTGACTCTACTGCACCAATAAGTAGCCCATCGTCCATTTTTAGTGGTGAATCGAAGTTATGAATGTCGACAACTCCTTAGCACACGTCCCGCAGCAAAGTCCAACCATGAAGTGAACTCATTGGTTCCCAACTGGATCCTAAGCTCTAACTTCCATTTGGAATACCTTTGCATCTCGGGTTATTGGTTATCACCAGATCGGGTCGGATCACCCCTAATCATCAGTTCGGCTCGGATCGGAATGCTCCTTCTTCACTGGATCGGTTCGGGTCTCCCGCACAAGCCTTCCTCTCTACTCCGGATCGAATCGAGGTCTACACTCCCTGGAAAGCTTCTTTGGGTCGGATCGGAAGTCCTCACAAGATGCTGGATCAGATCGGTCTCCTTCATAGCATACCGGTTGGGGTCGGAGTCTCCAAGTCGCGTTGCCATACAATGCTACGGAGCGGAGCGGAGCTTCTTCATACGATGATGAGTCGGACCTTCTGAACTCGCATGGGAGGTGGTTCGGATCGGGTCATCTCCTCTATTCCGATCCTGATCGGCCAACTTTCTGCACTTTTCCCGCAAGTAGTTTACGCCACTCGACGGCGTTTTTGACCATTCCAACTATTCTAATCAATCACAAAGCATACCATACAGTCATAACAACATGTATAATCAACCACAAACACCAAAACAATAATATGATAGGTTAGAATGGATCAAACATAGCCAAAACCCCATATTTTCCCTTAAGCGTGTTTAGGTGAAACTAATGATGTGATTAGCAAAACTTAACCAAATTAACCCAAATTTATATCAGAGGTCTAAAATATCATTTCTAATGTTATTAATATTTTTCCAGAATTTTGTCATGTTCAAATTTCGCTAATTAACACTAATTACCCTTAATTAGCCATAATTAGGGAGGAACTATGCAAATCACTCACCTTAGCCACAAATAAGACTTAGATCTGAAATAAATCTCTGATTTGGTGCGAATCCCAATGCTAAACAGCAGCTCTAATGTTGATTTGGTGTTGATCTCTCTTGATTTGATGTTGCTAAGCCCAATCTTCAAGTAGAAAATGATTTGGAGGTGATTTAGAGGTTGGAGACCATTTTTAGGGTTTCTAAGAGGTAAGTGGAGGCTAGAGAACTGAAATGGAATGAATCTCTTACTCTTTTCAGCCTCCCCATAACCATAATCCCGAAATGGGTTATGGGCCTATTCACTAATCACCCTATTTGGCCCGGTTAAGCAGTTTTTCAACTTCCAAACCTTATTTCAGCCATATCTCCCAAACGGTGAGTCCATTTGGCTATTATGACCACTCTACGGAAAGGTAAACCATCAAACGAATCTAATGAAAGTGGTTTTAGGTCAAAATTCCTTTCCAGTCAAAAGTTATGGCCAAAACAAGACCAGTTAGGGGGCAAAACGGTCATTTAAAAATCGAAAAAAATCATGAACGTAGGAAATGACTCTAATGTTTGTTTCCCGAAGTTAAATGGCCATACGACTTCACATGGGAAAGAAATAAATGTTCTACGATCCTCCGATGCGTAGAATGAAGGCTGTTACAGTTCCCTTCTCACGTTTTAGACTCAACCGGGGTGTGAGGCTCGCGAAGTCACGCTATACACAAAGTTATGCTTATTCAAGTTGTGCTTTGATCGTTACCACAAGGTCCTGCTTTTCAACAAGAAACCTTGATCATTGCATCTTGGTATGCCACACTGTCAATCCATATCATACTATTAATCCTTTGCCAAAATATACAAAAGGGTGTTAAGCAAGAGAATAAATTCTCCGCCACCAACATTCGTACATTGGGCAGAAAATCAATAAATACAATATAAAAGGAGTACAATGTCGGACACACGTTCCATTTATAAGCTTATGCTCTGGGTCTGAGCGAAAGTCGAATCCGTACAACCCGCACTACGTTTGGGCAACTCCTACTATTAACCCTATCATGGTAGCGAGCCACTTTAAGGCAACAGTCATCATCGTCCATTCGATGTGAAGATTGCCGGTCTTCAATCGCCGTCTTCCAATCTTGGATTATTAAACGTCGTGTAATTACTTGGAATGGGATAAACTCGAACTTTCCAAATAACTCTCGAATATTAATTTGAAAACCCATTTCATATTGTTATTAATAATTTGTAACAATTTTAATCCTACTTTATTTCAATAAAAATAACTCGTTTTATAAAAAAAAAACTACGTTTCAGGTCATATAAGGTTTTAGCGCTGCTTTTGTGAAATTTTGAATTCCACATGCCTCTAAATCTAACTGTTGGATTTTAATAAGTTTGGTATTGGTGGAAAGATCTTCCCAAGACGAATCCAAAGGATCTAGTTTTGGGAAAATCCAACGGTTGGATCTTTCATTATGATCATACAAAGTTGGAGTTTCAAAACACGAACTGCGCGAGCGCGAATCGTTTAATTATAATTTATATTTATAACAAATATAAACCATGCTAGGTTGTTAACATGCAAATACGCTCAATCATAACAAACAAACATACCCCTACATAACCAATCATGTAACGATGAAATACAACACATTCATGTTCATATGTAACAAAAATGTATTATGTTAAATTAACACTTAAATTCTATTTCACATTTTTATTTATTAAATAATAAAAAATGTCATCTTTCTAATAGAAGCAACCTACAATAAAAATGAATTTTTTTAATGTTCAGTCTATTTATTCAACTAAATTTCATGTTTACAAATTTCGAATAAAAAATGCAAATCTTTTATTTCAACTTAAACTAACATTTAAAGATATGATCTTTTTAGTTGGAACGACATGACGCTACAAATATGTTCATTTTAACTAATGTGACATAATACTAAATTTATATTCATTATCTCCAATGTACACATTTCTAAGGTAGACATATCTAATGTAGACATATCTAATGCAAACATATTTTCTAATGCTACATTTCTAATATAAACATATCTAATGTAAACATATTTTCTCTCAACGCTAAAATATAATTCATATCAACTAAATTTACATAATGCTAAAATTATGTTCATTTCAACTAAATTTGACATACATTAAAATATGTGTTCATTTTATCTAAAATGACATACGCTAAAATATGTGTTCATTTTATCTAAAATGACGTACGCTAAAATATGTGTTCATTTTATCTAAAATGACATATGCTAAAATATATTCACATTCATTAAAGTGACATAGCGACAAAAATGTCATTCTTCTTCATTTTTTTTTTAATTTTTTTTCTTTACACTAAATGTAAATAAAATATCCCTTTTCTTTATCTCATGTTTTATTTACAAAAAATAGCAAATAAAAATATTCTTTTCATGTTCTATTTACGTAAAAATGTAAATAAAAGTATCATCTAATTTTGTCCTTTTTGTTTACATAAAAATAATGTAAATAAAGATATCGTGCTACTTGTTCTTTTTATTTGTAATAACTAAATGTAAATAAATATGTCATGTAAACTTATTCTTTTTATTTACATAGCGAATGTAAATAAAATGTTCACTGTAATTATGTTCTTATTCTAATTTGTCAATTCTAACATAAACAGTGTTTTTATTTTACAGTGTAAAATCTTACTTAATTACATATAAAAATGGAATTTTATTTTACAATGCAAATCTTCATTCTTTAATTAAAAAAATGTCCTCTTAATTTACAATGTAAATCCTATTCTTTAATTACATAAAAAAAATGTCCTCTTAATTTACATTAAAAATGTAATGTCCATTCTTTTTATTTACATTAAAAATGTAAATTTATTTTACAGCGTAAAGTATCATTCTTCAATTACATATAAAAATGTAATTTTATTTTATAGTGTAAATCTTATTCTTTATTTATTAAAAATAAAGATAATCTCTTTTACGGTGTAATATCATACTTTAATTACAATGGAAATTTCAACGTACACTTAAATTATTTGACTACAACCGCAACATAACGATTTAATCTTTTTATTTCTTTCAAACGCAACATAAAGATTTAATCTTTTTATTTCATTCAAATGCAACATAAAGATTTAATCTTTTTATTTCATTCAAACGCAACATAAAGATTTAATCTTTTTATTTCATTCAAAAAAAAAAACATAAAGATTTAATCTTTTTATTTGATTATTTCATAAAGACGCTAAAATGTTCTTAATCTCATGTTTCAACAAAACGCTACAATATGTTTATATCTTCATGTTTAATAAAAATTACATATGCTTATATTTCATGTTTCAACAAAATCACTTATGGTACAACATATGGTGATGATTCAAGCATGAAACGAACAAAAATTTATGATGTCAACATTCACATCATGATTCATATTAAAATATGTAACCAAATTTATAAGTTTGGTTTCAACATATGATCATGATCCCATATATATATAGTAAATCTAAGTATAACACATGAACAACAACTATATTTGGATGTTAACATATACGTCATTAATCAACGAGACCAAATCTAAATCCATTGGTGTATATAGATCTTAAAAAAAGATCTAACTAAATATGAACAAATAGGTGTTTATATATCTAATTAAAATAGATCTAAATAAATATGAACAATCCAAACATCCAAATTTACAGTACAACCAAATCCAAACCCAAAGCATCAACATGTAATCATAGCAAATCTACTTATGTTTTACCATTATCCACAATCAATAATCTCACATCACGGATCAAAAACATAATATAAATAGCATGCATCTATAAGCGAGGAGAATAATTAATTTAAAATTGATTTTTGTAAATCAGAACTCTCACCTTTGTATTCGTCAGATCTAGAAACGAATTGAAAGTCGGAAGCTTGTACATAATAGATCTATGACATTGTGTTAGGTCACGTTGTTCCAAGATTGTCAAAATTGTCGGTTTCTGTATCGAATTGGATCAAAAACATGTTTTTAATAATTAAAATTAAAGTTAGCAACGAAATCAAGTGTTGCAAATCAATAAAATTAAAATTTATATAACCTTGAACTGTTCAAAACTTTGAATCACAATTTCTTGAGCTGTAGTTAACAGTTTTGGGTGCCGTTTGTTGGAGGATGGAGGGCTTGGAGAGGTGGGTATTCGGCTGGAAGGGAGTGGGGTACGACGCAGCAACCGAGGTGGGGCGGAGGTTCAAAGGCAACGGGTTTGGAGAGGTGATTTGGGAGCTCCGGTGCACGAGAAGGTTTGAAACTTGTCTAGAATCGAAGAGGAGATCAAGAGCTTCAAAAAGTTTAACTATGGCTAGGTCTAATTGTGTGCGGATTAGAAAAAAGAGAGGAGAGAAGGTGAGAAAGGGGAGGCGGCTGATGGGTTCAGCGTGCGAGAGTGATTTGGTAAGAAGGAGCGTGAGTTTGTCTCGATATGTGTGCATTTAAATAATATTTTAATCCCTTAAAAGGCCCGTTTTGCAACTTTATCCAATTTCAGCCGAACGACTGTCGTTCTTACCCATTAGCCCCCATTCCAGACTCATTTGGACCTGCCCCGCTAGACCAAATGGTCATCTTGGCCTCCGTTTTTCAGATTTAAAATTTAAGTCATGTATTAAAGTTCAAACTTACGTCAAAGTTTACCGAACTTACAAAATAACTCTAAAAATTCCCGAAAAATATTTTTAACTATATTTTGATACTACGAATTCACAAAAATTAATTTCGTTGAAATCTGAGCCCGCTTGTAAAAATGTCTCTTTCTAAGTCGCTTAAATTCAATTGAAATTAACAAAACATTTTCTTGTACTGCGCTTACAAATTAATTCTAAAAATTATAAAAAAATTAAATTTAGCAATAATTTGACAATCCGGTTCCAACAAAAGTGGTTTCGTTTAAAACAGAGGTGGTTTGTAAAATGACTATTTTCAGTGGCTTTAATATTATTTAAAAATGAAAATTTTAAATTCTGACGCATTTTCTATTAAATTTTTTATTTGAATAAATTTTTTAAATTGGCCCTAAAATTCAGGGTTGTTACATACATCATACGCCAACCCAAATATCACGGAAATTATGAATCATTTTTTTTAGAAGAAAAGGATAGAAGAAGAACAGAAATAACAACACAGAATCTCACATCGCAGCGGAACAAAATATAATATATCATAACTTTAGAAATACAAAATTTCAACCTTATAACATACACTTATCAGAGTACAACAATTACAACACAGCGGAACAAAATGCTATATAACTAACGCTGAAGCCTCCTGCTCCAAGCTCCTTTAGATAGATCTGTAAAATCCCGAACTACTTGACAGCCCGTACAAATTTAGGCACCCAAATGTTTAGGTAGAACAAAACAAATAAATTCCGGGTCAGTCTTGGGACTGGTATGAGTAAACAGTTTAAAACAGTTTCAGAAACTAAATGATATCTCATAAGACCATGCCGTATAACACGGAACGGGTTTTTCCCTTATGAGAATCCAAACACTTGACTTAACTTTCAAATCCTTTTGAAAGAAACGATAATCTTTATATCAAAACTCTTTTGATATTATAATAGTATCTAAATCAAATAAATAGAATCTAGTGGAACGTGAGATAGTGGAACGCTTTCATCTCACGTTCCACATAAATAGTATACAACCAAAACTGCAAGCACGTATTGGGTAATGGATTTCCAACTATGACAAGGTATGGAACCACCTGCCGCTGGTGTATCTCTAGAGGAGGAGAATACACCGAGTTCAACAAGAACATCTTGCAACTCAGCCACACATGACCGACCACTCATTTCTCTTGAGTGTATCGAATGTATATCACCAACGGTTGGGATCAGCAACTGTTTCCCGAATGGGACAGCATCGACAATAGATTTTTAGAAGTAAATGAAACTCTAGATCAGGTGATTATACACCCTAATAGGTGCGACCTACATAGCCATGTTGCCTGCCCGATTTTGTCATTTCCGGGTTGTGAGGCTAGAGGCTACGATTACTTTCCATTCATTGATAACACGATCACTTTGAATGCCACATTATCAGATCCGTTAATCACTAATTAATCTGCACAAATATTCTGGATATTATGCTAAGGGAATAAATCCGTTGCAACCATATATGCTTACACAGACCAACCCTTTTGATCATTGGAAGTACTCTGTCATACATTCGTCCATTTACATCCGTTCTGGGACTGAACGAAACCGAAGACACAATTTCCAAAAATGGAAAAAGTCCTTGCTCTCTACTACGTCTTTGATTATCTTCATATAATCTGATTCGCAACGCTACTGCCAATACGGAGTGGTTCTTCGGATAATAATCCAACCGGTCTCTCCATATTGACAATGATGGTTAAAAACTTCGATAGTCTGTGATTTACTATCGAATAAAACAAGTGTTTCGATAGTCGATGATTTAACTATCAAAGAAAACAAGTGTTCATTCAACATATCAAACAAATCTCTGGTCTCTTTAATTAACATTTCATTAATTAAATCTCTTCTCCATTTCCTTATCTATATTTGTTGACCAAATATTTTCAATAACGATATTGGCCTTTTTACGCTATTTGGAAAAACATTTCCGAATATCGCCTTCCTTTATTTTCTAAACTTAGAAAATATATGCTATTTATAATTGGAAAATATTCCAATTACTTATCTCTTTTCCGATCTCGTTTATTTCTATACTTAGGAAATATTTATTATTCTATTTCCAACCTTACACTTATTTGGGTTAAAACGGATATTGTGTAAAACATCGTTACGACAACCCAAATATTATATTCAACTAACTCTTATTCAACGTTGATCTTCGAGCCTGAAATCTTACTATTTATTTGTTAAAAATGAAATCAATCAAGTTGGTGTATAACTACCTCACAGACCTTGACTGAATAACATTTACAATGTCAAAACAGATAAGACTACTTACTCGAATAATCAATACCATACAACTAATTATTCACTTTTAAACACGTACACACTTTCTCTTTCTATTCTTACTGGATTTTATTCTTAGACTTCTTTTTTTTTATACTATTCTATTTCTAAGTTCGTTTCCTTATGGACTTCTATATATATTGATATATAGATTTCTGGTTATCAAACTTCTTAAAAATATTCCAACTCCTTAAATTCCCGGAAAAATTCGCCATAACCTCCTTTGTACTGGGAGCATCGTGATATTTCAAATAGCCTGCCATGGCCCTCACTAATCCAAAAGAAAAAGCCAAGCGGCTTGCCGATACGGCGCATAAAATCGCTTATATGAATTAAATACGTACCTTTTTGTCGAGCATTCTATTTATATATCTTCATTAACCTTATCCCATACATGTCTCCTGTATATCTATACCTGTCCAATTTGTTTCAACTATACCCTATTGTTTAACTCAATTTGTTAGTTAATTTGTTAATTAACTGTTTAGTCTATTTCACTTTTATATTTGAACATGACATGTTCAAATATATTTTTAACTTGCTTTTTAACTAATCGAATTCAAATTTCAATTTAAGTTCTATATCCGATTTCGAATATACATTTACAAATCCACTTCACCTTTCAAAGTTCAACTTCAATTCAAACTCGATTAACTAATTCCTCTTTGACTTAGTTAATTCTATTAAATAATCAAAATATGATTATTGTTTCAAAAACCATTTTACTTACTTCACTTGAGTTCACATTTATTTTCTAACTCAAGTCTAGATTTTTCAAATGGGAATTCGGATTTTATTTGCTTAAAAATCCTTATCTTTATTTAAGTAAACCCTTATGGTTTTTAAACGATTTTGGCGCTGCACTTTTAGAAATTTGATTTTGACATATCTCAAAATCTATTCGACGAAATCTAGATTTTTCTCTGGTATTAGAAAACTATTATCTAACTGGTCATGATGGTTCTTGTTTCAAAGAATTCCGACTTGAATTGAGTTTTGTATACTCAATTAAAGTTCGAATCGCCAATTTACGAACTGCCGTGCTGCGGCAAGTTCGTTTTAATTATATTTATATATATAAACGTTTTAACTTCGTTTATAATAAATTCAACTCAATTATGATATCTTTTTAATATATATCAAATCCATTTTTCCAACTCAACATAATATTTCCGATCTATTTCACTTCTATTTGAAATTCTATATTAAAATTCCGTTTCACTTCTATTTGAATTCTATAGATTCCCGTTGAATTCTATATTCAAATCTATTTTCAAACTTCATTTGAATTTCTATATTCAAATCTATTTTCAATTCTATGTGAATCCTATATTCGAATCTATTTTAACTCTATTTGAATTTCTATATTCAAATCTATTTTCAATTCTATATTCAAATTCTATATTTAAATTTCCTTTAAATTTTCCATATTCAACATCTATTTAAATTTCTATATTTAAATTCTATATTTGAATTCTCTTTGAATTTCTATATTCAAATTCTATATTTGAATTCCATTATATTTTCTATATTCAAATTCTATATTTGAAATCCATTATATTTTCTATATTCAAATTCTAATTGAATTCCATTATATTTTCTATATTCAAACTCCATTTTAATTTCTGTATTCAAACTCCATTTTAATTTCTATATTCAAACTCCATTTGAATCTATTATTCAAATTCTATTTCAAACTTTCTTTATTCATTCTTTAAACAAGTCTCGATTTCAATTCCTTTTGAAATTGATATTTCTACTTTTGGAAAATAGATTTCCCTTTTCAATTTCACACTTGTATTTTTATTTCTAAATTATCCAATGATAATTCTTTTTACTTAATTTATAAACTTCGTTTATAAAAGAACTATTTATAAACTTCGTTTATAAAGGAACTACTTGTTTTATTTTTCAAAACAAGTTTATATTTCAAATCTATTTAAAAATTAAAATTCTATTTTAGAAAAATAGAATTTCCCTTTTAAATCTCAAATACCCCTTTCAGGGTATTTTTATAAATTAACACTTAGGCCCAGTGATATTTAAAAACAAAACAACCAATTATTTATTTCAGGTTTTTTTAACACATCATATATGACAGTATATATATGCAAACAAACAGATAATATATTTTTGAGGAATCCAGTCGGATTCCTCCAACCTGTCTTCCTGCATCCACAGATGTTAGTCAACATAAACAATACCCATCCTGCTTCGAGGCAGGATATCGCGGTATGAAGGTCATCCACTATCATAGCGTGGGGCGCATAGGGAAATCATCCGCTATGAAACTGCGGGCATCCGCTAATGAGACTGTGGGAACAATCCAATCATCAACCCAATATATATATAATAGTCAACCCTAAATAACTAATATATTTAAATCAACTAGAAAGCATTCAACAAGCAACAACAATTATTTTTACCAAATAAAAATAATTCTAAATAACAGGTGAGTGAGATTTACTCACCGTGATTTATTTGTTTAATATCCAATGCAGCCAATTATATAGATTTCACGATGATTCCGTCATACATCTGGTTTTTCAATGTAAACTATATTAATAAAATTCCAGTTATCTATGCATAGTGATTTTATTTAATTGATTAATTTTGACATGTAAACCAATCCTAGATAAACCTTAATTTCATATTCAAACGACTAGTCTAAAATTTTAATTCTTCACAACTAATTTCTTCTAATTAATTATCAACCTATAAATCGATGTCATAATAAACATTTAAATTATAATTCAAAAATGCCTTATTTCCAATGAATTCATCATCTCAGCTTTATATTTTAATTTAAACTTGAATTAAAATAAATTTCTAATTAACTAAGTGATAAATTAAATTAAATTAGGAGATTACCTTAATGATTTTTTTCTCATCTTCTTTCCAAATCAACTCGGTCACCGACACAATGGCTCCGTCCATCCCAAGGAGATTGAAACTCCATGACATTGTTGTGCCTTAAAGAAATGAATCAGAAAACTAGAAACCAACAGCATAACCTTCCTCTTTATTTTCACTGCACAAACTGAAACAAACTCCACTCCACCATTCAACTGTTGAACCCTCCAGTCCATCCATCTAAGTCGCGATCAACCATAGTGATGTAGCGATCCTTTTCCTACCGAGAAGCCACCCAGTTATGTTGATAGTTGCCCTCCAGCTCTACTGAACACCGCGCTACCAAAAACTGATCCTCTACAGCCATCTCGTCTATTTTCAAATCTGAACATCACTGAGACGCAACTACTTGCGAGCTCCAAACATTTTCATCGCTTCTTCACTACGAAAGCTACGTCTTCTACCTCTCAAGAATCGCAAACTGTGTTGGATCCTAACACCATTACTCCACCACGTCGAGCTCCAGAACTACCGCAATCCTTTGTTGGTCTGAAATCGCGACTCGATTCTCTCTCTTTTCTTTAACGCGACTGCGTTGAACCTGGATCGAGTCCAGGGATCTCGCGATGGTAAATATTACTAGTGATAAGCAGTTTCGATTTCCCCCTTCTTCTTCCTTTTTGTTTGAATTCGGTTTTGATTTTGAACTTGAGGAGGATATGGATTTTATTTTGACAGAGAAAGGAAACGAAGAAAGAAAGGGGCAGGAACGTATGTATAAATGGTGGAGAAGAAACCATAAGTTCTAACATTTCCTCCATTTTTTACTTAGCGGATGAGAAAGTAAATATTACTAGTGATAAGCAGTTTTGATTTCCCCCTTCTTCTTCCTTTTTGTTTGAATTCGATTTTGATTTCGAACTTGAGGAGGATATGGATTTTATTTCGACAGAGAAAGGAAACGAAGAAAGAAAGGGGCAGGCGCGTATGTATAAATGGTGGAGAAGGAACCATAAGTGCTAACATTTCCTCCATTTTTTACTTAGCGGATGAGAAAGGAACACCTAGCTGTTTTATTTTCACCTTGCTGCTTTGTTTATGGCCACAAAACCATGATATTTTGTTTTATTTTGAATCGGTATCCTTTAATTAAAATACCCATGATGCCGAACTCCTTTCTGAACCCAACAACTGCCAATTTTAGGGTAAAACCGCTATTCTGAACAAAGTGGGACAGGTTACACTACAAGAAAAATACCCTATTACAACTAACTATTTGCAACAGGCGATAAATGGCAGTTACAGTAAATGATATTTAGCAACAAACCTATTATAGCAGTTGCAATAGATGGGATTTAGCAACATGACTTCTTTCCTATTGCGAAAAGCATATTTTTAGCAACTGCGCTTCCCTTCCTATTGGAAAATCATACTTTTAGCAACTGCGCTTTCATAATAGCTGCAACAAACATATTTCTGCAACTGCGTTTCGAAGCCAGTTGCAAATAAATATCTTTAGCAACTGTTTTTGCCTCTTGCAATAACTGTATTTTTTTACAATTGGTAAAGCCAGTTGCGAAAAACATACTATAAAAAATTAGTACCAGGATTTTATGATTAACTTTTAGTATTTAATTTTAAATAGTTACTATTAAATGATTAACTACTAGTAATTATATAATAACTAAGATTAATATTTAATAATTATTAATTAATAATAAATTTTAAGTATTCTAAAGTGGTATTTATAAGTGATAATTAAATAATAATAATTACTATTTAACAAATAATAATAATTAACATTTAAAAAATAATAAATTAAATAAATAATTATTAATTAATAATAATAAATTAATAATAAAAATTGGATAATAATTAATTTGAAACATTAATATGTTTAAATATTAAATAAATAATTAATAAATTCATAATAAATAAATAAATAAATAAACGATAATTGATTAATGTTACTATTAAGGAGTAATTAACAGTTAATAATAATTTATTGTATGAATTAATTAATTTATAATTTGTGTTTAAGAACTAATACATACCCCACCATTGGTAAACATAATTACTATTAAATACGAAGTAATATGTAATATAGTTATAATGTAATAATAATTACTTAATATGAATTAATACTTCAATAATTTATCATGTTAGTCATGAAGTAATAAATAATAATTTATATTTTAATAATTAATATTAAATAATAATTATTTAATAAGTAATATTCAAAACTAATAATTAATAGTTTATACATTTTATATATTAATAATTAATAGTTTATACATTTTATATATAATAATTGATAATAAAATTAAATGATTATGAAGTAATATTTTCTAATGTAGTAATTAACTGTAAATAATTGCTAATTAATTATGACCATTAAAAAATTAAGAACTAATAATTAAGAAAAATATTCAAGCAATATTAATAATTGAGAAGCAATATTTACTATTTAATATTGTATAATAATTTTTTTTTCAAAGTTTTCTTAAATAAATTAAATATACATATGATATAAAATATACTATCATACGCATTTAATATTTAATATTTGATTATAATAGTTGATAATTGTATAAAATACTTAATAATTTAAATGCTATAACTAATAATTACTAAATAATAAATGTATTTTTATAGATTTATAATTGCGTTTTTCAACCAGCAACGAATTTTATAAGTTTGTACGACAAAATTGAGTGATGCTAGAAGATCCGAAGGGATATTTGTTAAAATGCACGAATTTAAGATCAAATGGTTGAATTCACGGGAAGTAACCGCCACATGTTTTGAATGATTATGAATTTTTTGACATTTTTCGTTACTCTATTTTCCAGGCCTTTTAACATCAGCGACAACTGTGGCACAGTATTATAAGTTATCAATAAACTGCAAAACCCCGTCTTTTGACTTCAAACCAAAATTTCGGCTCCAAGCAAACTTCCCACTGTGTAATTTCATTTCCCGCTTCCCAACACAACCCTAAATTATAATTTCTCCTAAATCCTCAAATTTGCTCTTCAAATATGCTCTTTAATGGTGCGGCCACCAGATATAATCGCTTTGTTCTCTAAGCTGCTCCCCCTCCACATGTCCATCATGGATGCCTCAATGATCCACTACCTAAATTTTTTTTCCACCGTAACGCGAAGCTATCTGTTCCCTCTTCTGCTACTTTTCATGCCCTAATCACAAAAATCAAACCTCATCACAAACCTGGAATCTCCTCTCCATCACTTCAGATACAAATTCGTTTCTTCGATCTCGTCTAACCCTCCCTTTGATCTTATTCTTTCGTAAATACATGATTCCTTGCTCTAATCTTTCCTAATTCTAAATGCTATTTCAGGCAGGAAGAATCCTATCTCAAAATATTTATATGGAGGTCCATCTTCGTCTCAGGCAGGCGAATTATGAAACCACTGCCAGATCTCACATGTCTTCGTTTTGCCTGACATTCTATCGCCCTCTAGGTATACTGCAATACCTCCATATGAACGGATTATCTTACCTACCGAGCCAGTCCAGCTTAGTGACGTCATGGTCGAGGTGTTGAAGGCGTCTGATTGGTCTGATCTAAAGAAGCCTTTGCTAATGGCAATTAGGGGAAATATCTTTGATGTTTCGAGAGGTATGTCAAACTGAGTGCAAAGTTTTTGAAACTGTCTCCTCTTATGTTTTCTTTTAATGTAAATATTTATAAAAAAAGCTTGAGTATATGTAAATTATGGCTGTGCATGTTTTTTTTTCTTTCAGATACTGATATATATAAGTATGTAAGACATGCGTATCTTAAGGCTAGCATTTACTGCTTTGAAAGTTTGACTATTTGTAAACAGCTATAACAAGGCCATTAATGAATGTAGCTTAATGGCTATAGTATTCAGATAATGTTTAATTTTACTTTGTATTTGAAAACTAGATGGACAAAGCATCTATAGTTAAGCACACAATTGATTATGTTCAAGAACTTCAAAAGCAGGAGAGAAGTATGAATGAAGAGATTACACCGTAATTTTTGTTTGTAATTAGAAATACCTATGCAGGCATCATACCAAATCTTATGAATAGGCATAATGACTGATGAATTATTGTAATATAGCAGAGTTTACACGAAACCCCAATATTCGAGTTTATGAAGTAAATCACCCCTGCATGGACTTGTTTTCTAAACAATATCCGCAGTTTAAAGTTCACCCTTTGATGTTGATATAAAAAGTGTATATATTTATATACGCTCTCATCTATATAAATATATGTAGATCAGTGCATTTAGGTTAACTGAGTCCGAACTATTGTGCTTACACCCCGGTACATGATGCATGCATTGCCTGCATTTCTATGACCTACATATTACTTGTTCGTTTTCCATGTTAGAATTACATGCCTAGGCTATAAGGACTTGATTTTCGTTTAAAGTGCGGTAGCTTGGGCTTCCCACTTTGTGAAACGTGGGTTGATTTTTATATAGGCTTACTGTATGAACTCTCCTATTCTAATGCGGCATTTTGGATTATTTGTCACTAATTTACATGGACCTTTCCATTTGAAAACTTATTCTTATGTAATCCTCTTTTTTAATGAAGAGATAACTGAATTGGAATCAACCCGAACTAGCAATAATAGAAGGAAGGGAGACAGAGAAACCTTTTGGGTTCAACGAAACTGTCTATTAAATCAATGGAGCTTATCGTGTCTGAAATTGGAGAAAACACATTTGTTGTAAGATATAACTACTGCATGAAATCAATGAAGAATGTATGTGAGATTTTTGAATCTTTAGATCTTAAGATTTTGTCAACTAACATTGTGTCTCAATCTGGGAGCTTGCTGCACACTCTCTATGTTCAGGTACAACATTAATTAACTTTTTAGCAATTGATTACCATTATATATATATATATATATAATATTGTGAATCTGTATGTGTATTTACCCTTTAAGTTAGAGATAATTGTTTTCTGATTGTTGTATGTTATATAAATTTTTTGGCAAACGACACAGATTGCCTTAAATAGAAACAGAAGATAGCTGCTTTTATGGAGTACGAACTAGTAGAGTGCGCATGAAGTATTCCAATGGATAGATTGTATAGTAACATCCTGACATAATGTTTTTCTTCTATTCTCTCATAAACCGTCTTCAAATTTAAGATGATAAGGATCAGTGTCACCAGGTGATTATAAAATGAAATGCTTGGTCTCATCTTTAAAGTAGAAAACTGCTTTGAATGTTGAGGGACTCCTTCAAATATGCCTTACCATTTACCAATTTGTAATTTCTTTGTCGTTACAGTACTTGAAATATTCTTAGAACTGCATTTGAATAAACGTAACCCATCTTCTTTATCAGTCATTTCTCTAACTCTCGAATCAACTTCGAAGTCTAACAAGCTCCTAAAACATTGTCTGTATGGTTATTATTATTGTTGTTTTAAGTGTTGTCTTCATGTATGTTATGACTCACATCATTTTTCTTTATAATTATACATGCAGGCTACGAACTCAATCTCCATTATTTTCAACATAAAGACATGAATTGAATGTAATTATTGGAACTGATGTGTTGAACTCTAGCCCAAGGCAAAAAGTCTGCTGGTGAGAAGCGTGGCATCAACATGGATATGATCATTTCAATGTATTATTTGTTTTTAATATGTTAGAACTTGATGGTTGAATGTAACTTATCAAATATATTGAAATGTACATTAAGAATTTGTTTATGTAATTGTATTTTTCTTTGCTTTGTGTTTGCGTTTGATTATTTAATTATAATATTTATTTTTAGCAATGAATTATTATATATAGAAAGTGGTGAATTATTATATATACACACATATATATATAGTGCTGCAAATAATTGAATTACAATTGTTTTAAACAGTTATAGTTGAGTCATTTGCAACAGTTAGGAATGGTTGTAGTATCTCACTTTTTAAATGTCTATTTCAGGTTTGCAACTGTCATTTGTTGTTGCAAAAGGATCTGTTGCAACAATAAAGGCCAGTTGCAAAAAAGTCGACAGCAACTTCTTATTGCAACAGGAAAAAACTGTTGCGAAGCTATTGCAACTTCGGCTATACCAACAGGCGCTAGCCTGTTGCAATAGATCTACTGCTACAAATATTGCCTGTTGCGAAAAATGTTTTTTGTTGTAGTGTTACGAAGTTTAATTTTATCATCTGAAGGAGATATTAATTTAAACCAATATCAATTAAATTTTATAACAATTTATTCTTCGAAAATAAATTAATATTATTATTCTGATCCAAATAGAATTTCGTATTGATTATTTGAACTGTTTTCAAATTCAGTTTAAATCTCGAACTGAAGTATTTCTCGTATTGTGGTGATTTAATATATTCGGTATTAAATCGAATATCGATTATAAAATCAATAACTAAAATATAAAAATTTATTTATATTATCAACTCGATATTTAAATACGTATTAAATATTTAAAATTAATCCATAAGAATCCGGGTCATTACATTGCATCTTGCTTTTGGCTTTCGCCAATCCTCTCGATGAGAGTAGGTCTTGTCGGTAAGCTTGCCAACATTTCAGGTTCCAACTCACACCTTGGCCTGAAATCAAATTCTGTCAGAAACTCGAGGATCTTCCATTCCGAAAACATTGCTCCTAATCCTGCTTGTCTTTGACCTAACGCATCTGCAACTGCGTTACCTTTACCAGGAGTATAGGCTATACCAAAGTCATACAATGCTAGAAACTCCAACCATCTTTGCTACCGAAGATTCAAATCCTTTTGGGAGAAAGATACTTCAACGACTTGTGATCCATGAGAAACTCGAATCGAACTTCCAATAGGTAATGCCTTCACATCTTCAGAGAAAACACAATCGTCGCCAACTCTAAATCATGAGTTGGGTAATTCCTTTCATGCAGCTTCTGCTGTCGACTTGAATAGGCCACAACCTTATCCTTCTACATTAGCACTGCACCAAGCCCAGTACCACATGCATCATATACACAATCATCTCCTCATTCCCATGTGGAATGGTAAACATAGGAGCACTCGTCAGTCTCTCCTTCAGGATTCCAAATGCTTTCTCACATTTTGCATCCCATGTGAACACTTGGTTCTTTTTCGTCAATCTAGTCAACGGTGCAGCTATCTTGGAGAAATCCTTGATAAACCGTCGGTAATATTCGACCAATCCAAGAACTTCTCACGTACGTCGCATTCTTAGGTCTATTCCAGTCCTTGATTGCTATCACCTTAGCGGAGTCAACCACTATTCCATTTCCAGAAACTACATGGCCTAAGAACCTCACTTCGCTCTTCCAAAGTGACACTTCGAAAACTTAGCCTTCAGCTGATGTTTTCGCAAGATTTCCAAAACAACTCTCAAGTGCGTCTTATGTTCTTCCTTGTTTCGGGAGTAAACCAAAATATCATCCACAAACACAAGCACGGACTTGTTTAACTGATCTCTGAACATTCTATTCATAAGATCCACAAAATATGCTGGCGCGTTAGTTAATCCAAATGGCATCACCAACCATTCGAAGAAACCGGATGGTGTCCTAAAAGTAGTCTTTTGCAAACTATCCTTCACAACTCTCAACTGGTGAAACCCCATTGCCAAATCCATTTTAGAAAACACTTTGGCTTCGTGAAGTTGATCGAATAAATCATCAATCCTCGGCAATAGATACTTGTTCTTCTTGGTCACCTTGTTCTGCTCATGATAGTCCACACATAACCTTAACCATACATCTGCCTTGGTTGCAAACACCACTGGTGCACCCCATTTGGAAACACTTCTCCGAATGAATCCTTTTCCTAAAAGGTCTCGTACTTGCACCTCTAATTCTTGATGTTCCTTAGGCGCCATTCGCCTAAAAGGCATAATGATTGGTCTAGCACCCTCGACTAAATCGATCCTAAACTCGATCTCACGATGCGGCGGCAACCCTTTGACCTCGTCAAAGACATCCTCGAACTCATTTGCGATCAGCACATATGACAAGTCTTCCTGTCGAATCTCAAGCGAATATAAATACCTCACGAAAACCCCATCTTCTGGCCTACATTGAATCAACACCTTTTGCCTTTTCCACATCCCCGACCCTCACCTATAGCTTCTCGCGATTCACCCTTGCCGCATACATCTTGAGCCAGTCCATGCCCAAGATGATCCCTAACCCATCGAAGTTCAACACAAAGTAATCACACACAAAGAAGCAACCACGACTCGATAACACTAGACCACGACAAATCATACAAAGGCTAGATGAACCCCCTATTGGGTTAGTCACAACCAAAGGTCTATCACAAATCTCGGGTTCTAAACCCAAGCGGCACCCAAGCTCATTACAAATGAATGTATGTGATGCTCCAGTATCAAACAACACACGAACCAAAACACCTCGAAAAGAAAGAGTACCTTGAACGATGACACCCTTTCCCTTCTCCTCTGCAGTAGGAACCTTTGAAGAAGATTGCACGGCTTCCAAAGCATATGCCTTCACAACCTGCTTTCCCTTAGCTGATTCTGTACAATCCTTATTCTCATGCCCAGGATTTCCGCACTTGAAACACTTCTTCTCAGCTTTGGGATTCTTACACTCATTAGCAAAATAACCTTTCTGTTGGCAATTAAAGCAAACCACCTCACTCTTTAGCTTCTTCTGACCATCCTTTCCTTTCTGTTGTTACTGCTTCCTCTTCTCATTATTACTAACTTGCCGTTGTTTCTGAACTTCCTTTGTTGCAGCGACAACATTTTCTTCCTTAGGAAAAAAGCTTTCATGACGAACAACTTTTTCCACAAGCTTTTCAAATGAATCATCAGTATGATCCACCAACGGCCTTCCAATATAGGTATCCAGGCCCATAGCAAACTTCTCGTTCTTCTAATAAGGTGTGTTAATGTATGAACGAGCATATCTAGACAAGGCCTCGAAATCAGAAACATAATCAAGCATAGAACGACCATTCTGTTTCAGCTCTACAAACTTCTTGAACAAAGAAGACTTCTGAGCAGTGGAGATAAACTTCGTCTCGAATTTAACTTGGAACTATTCCTAAGTTATCTCCACTTCTGGAATCTCAAGCATAACTGAATTCCACCACTCCACAGCCTTGCCTTGCAGCTGCCTTGGTGCAAGCTTTCTCTTTGTTGCATCATCCAACCCAAAGTCTGCAATAATATGAACACAAGAATCCATCCACCTCTGAACCTCTTCATACGGTTCTGTTCCTTTGAATGGCTTTCCTCCTAGAGATGTATAATCTTTGCATAGCTTCGAAAAATCCACAACCCTAGGCATTTGAGCACCTACATCTACCATGGCTGCCACTGGAGTGGGTACCCTTCTCGTGAATGCTTCCATCATGGCCTCAAACATGGCTGGGTAATCAGGTATACGCCATTACCCCCTCTAGGCACAGCCCCCTCCCTAGCAGTATGTCTAGAAGTACATCGACTCATTCTAAATCTGCAAATTAGAATGATTAGTCACTTGCAAAAAAAGCTGCTAAAGAAGTACAAACGCTACAAAACTATATAGTATCATATAGTATACATCCAACTGAAATCTACAAAATACATCTTTCATACGTAATTACGTCTTCGAACTTTGGCTAAATTCGATAACCTGAGATCTAATTCCAAAGTGACGACCGCCCATAACCTTTGCACTAAACAAGAGGATTAATGCGCTGAAAGACGTGCTAGGAAGCAGTGGACAATCATCATGGTATGATAACACAAGCGAAACATATCGTATAACTCACAATGCAAGGATGAAATATAATAGAACATATATAACAGGCAAAACTACTGAAGCACATTTGAGCAGAAAACATCAAACTTTCATAACAACTAGAAAGTTTATCCAAAACACCAGGATTTCAATATATGTCTATAAAAATTTGCCTCACTACAACACTCAGAGTAAAACAACAAATAGCAGAAACAAATAATAGATAATAGAAAAGATAGTATGCCAGCCACCTGCTCATCTCCGAACTGCAACATCGTCCTCACTAAGCTATCACTTGTCACCTGCCACCTAGTCTGCCCATCCACAACCGGATGAACAGCCCGAGGTAATAAGAGGAAAATATAAAACCTTGAGTCAGACTACAGTCTTAGTGAGCGATAAAACAACTAACAAACATCATTAATGAAGTATGTGAGAATAGGTAGATTAACAAACCAATCTACCAACACCAGAGAAGAACCCATCCCCGTCTTCCCCACGTCAGACAGCGATAGCCTTTACAACAATCATTTTAACCATACATCCATGGAGATTAGAACTACCATTTATTCAGAGAAATTGAACCATAACACTCATGGCATCCATATTATATATTTCACGTAAACCATCCTAATCGAGCTCAACATTCCTCAAGCACAATCCCTAGAGGCCTAAACCAATATCAGACAAGCACCTAAGAAATATCTTCTACGATGTTAGACAATCTTCGTGAGACGGTTCAAACAAAACATTCAATCACTCATGACAGGCTCTAGCTATCACCGCCGATCCTGCTTTGAAACCATCGTTAATCGTATGACGGCCAACCTTGACATATGTCAAGGGCTAATGGTAACCCCAGTTCTAGCATAAACTCCATACGCCTTTCAACATACGTATGTTTGTCCAGCCTTGACAACTAGGCCTTTCAACGATACCCAGGGTACTCGACCAGCAATCTTCTAGTCTTTTGGTTGCCCTATTATACTCCTGCTTTGAGCCTGCTAGAACTTACGACAACGATAATCTTTCGGCCTTCGCATCTCTAGTCATCCAATCCGACGACTTTTCATAGCTCAAGCAACCTTCTGGGGCAACCATTATCCACTAACTCATGACCTTTAAGTTTCCACCTCATCCATTGTTCTACGCCGATCAGTGAATGTCCCATTTCAACACTTCTAACACGACCTGACTCTCCAAGCCGAACACGACATGACTCCCCAAGC
Source organism: Allium sativum (assembly GCA_030737875.1). Lineage (NCBI taxonomy): Eukaryota > Viridiplantae > Streptophyta > Magnoliopsida > Asparagales > Amaryllidaceae > Allium > Allium sativum. The sequence continues at coordinate 652,280,504 of CM060919.1, read as the reverse complement.
CATACACTGCATGAACCCTCATTCCAAACTCGACATAACTCCCAATGTCGGACCCGACATGACTCACCATGTCGGACTCGACATGACTAACCATGTCGAATCTGACATGTCTCACCGTGTCATACTCAACATGGCTCACCATGTCGGTTTACACAATGTCGCTCGCGACATGACTCACTATGTCTGACTCGACATGACCTACCATGTCAGTTTACACCATGTCGCTCGCGATATGACTCACTATGTCAGACTCGACATGACCAACCATGTCAGATCCGACATGACTCCCTGCGCCTTGATTTCCTGCGCCTTGGAAGGGAAGAAACGACATGACTCCAGATCTTACCAAAATAGTTTCAAATTTGACCAAATCTTCGACAAATGACTACAATGATTAAATCCACTCGTCCCAAGCATTCAAATCAATCATAAACACTTCAACAAATCATCAATAACATCAAAATAAACATTATCATCATTAAATCATAGGAAATGTTCTAAATCATGATAATTTGATAATTAAACCAAAAATGATGGATCTAACTTGCATAAACATATGTAGTGACATAGAAATTACCGGTTTAAAGTTGCTAGATTAGATCCTATGGTAGTTTATCTAAAATTACACTTACCATGATGTGAATCTAAGGAAATCGACTTGAAAATGATGAAATTAAGATCATATAACCCATATACTTGATTGAATCCGCGTGAGAGATGCATATCACTCACTAATTCTCCGAAATAACCCAAAAACACTTAGATCTAGATCCGAACAGCGGAGAATTTGCTCTAAATTCTTCGATTATATGAACTCTCTCTTGGAATGACGTAGATCTAGCTTCAAACGATGTAGATCTTCGATTCTCTAAGCTTTAATGGTGGAAAGATGAATAAAATGGAGGATTACAAGCTCTTCCAAAATGAGGGAATGGAGAAAGTTGACAATTCTCCATTCCCCTTACCCCCTATTTATAGCCACCACCAGCCCACTAATGGGCCTCCCCAAATTAGCCCATTATGGCTTAAAAACCTGAACATCCAACTGAAAAACCCTTAAAACAATGATTTCTCCCAAACTGCTGAGCCAAATCTTTAATGTACTACTCTACGGAATGGGAATCATCATTTCCTTTCCAATGGCATAGGTCTTAACACCTGAATCGACTGAGTTAAAAGTTATGCCCTGTACAAGACAGACAGGAGCAAAATGGTCACAAACAAAATTGGTAAAAATTATGGACATGTCTCACATCCCCATAAACAACATATTAAAATATGAGAATGATCCAACCCTCAGGGAATAAATTAAAATTAATGCTCAAAATCAAAAGTTTTTTTTCAATAGAGGGGTGAACAATAAAAATCAAATTTTACATGAACTGAGCATGAAAGAAGGTGTACTTCCAGTCAAATATTTGGGGGTGCCGCTGTCTCACAACTATCTACACTTTTCGGATTGTGGGGAACTTATAAACAGAATTCGAAAGAAGATGGACAGCTGGGATAATAGACTTCTCTCGATGGCAGGTAAAATTGAATTATTTAAATCTGTCATCAGCCCTATGGTGCTTTACGGGATGCTAACGTATCAAATCCTAGAAGCAACCATCAATAAAATTAACAAATTATGTGCTAACTTCATATGGGCTGGAAAAAACACAAAATTGCTTGGGATACGTTATGTTCTCCTAAAGAGGAAGGGGGTGTTGGTTTAAGGAACTTTAAAGATATTAAAGTTGCGGCTGCCTTAAAACTTCTTTGGCATTTTGTAAATGGTAAGAGTATGTGAAAGAAATGGATGGTGAATAGATATTGCAGGGGTAATTTTTTCTAGGCAATGGGGATCGACAATAATAGTTCTTGAACTTGGAAAACTATTTTATGACATAGAAACCTAAGTCTTCAATGTATTAATAGATGCATAGTCGATGGTCAAGATACTTTGCTCTGGTTCGATCCCTGGATTAACAGTAATACTATGGTGAGCATTCTTGGTTGGGACAAACGTGGGCCTATTTGGAGGTGATACCTTATACGTTAAGTCCATCGTACAGGAAGGGGTGTTCAATCCTAACATTCTTCTAGTTACAACACTGCTAGCTACACAAATTAGAGAATTAAAATAAATTCTAATAATAATGAGGATTACTGGAGCTGGAATGGTATTCTTAACGGTTTTACGTTTCAATCTGCCTGGGACATATCTCGAGAACATAAACCTGATCTTGATTGGTGTAAGGTTATTTGGAATAAAATTAACAGTCATATAATGTTTGTTTGCGTCTACAAAGCTATTTTAAACCGCCTTAGTACGAAGGACATTATGATTAGCTGCGGATACGAAATTGACCCAACATGCGTTCTATGTAATGAACAATAGGAGAATAAAAATCATTTGTTTTTTCAGTGCACTTACTCAACCTACCTATAGACAAGATGCAGACTGAAAATTGGAGAGCTGTTATCCACTGACAGTCCTTTACTGCTCGAAGATAAAGTGGAATTTCTGAAAGCTACGTTCAGCACCGCGGACTTCAAGCAAGATGTGGCTTTTTGTTGTCTGGTTTCTACAATTTACCACATATGGATGGAAAGAAACAATCGTATGCATAATAATCAGCAAAATACAAAATATCGGCGGTGGGATTTACTTGAACTTGATGTAAAATACTTACTTATGAAATCAAGGAAGAAGAGGAGAATTGCAGAGGTGAAACGCTGGGGCATTGAGAACTTCGATGAAGGGTAATTGGAAGCGGTCTTCAAATCTCAATTTGGGGAAAGATTTTAGTTCTGCCCTAATTTACGGTGAAGATGCATTGAATGAAGTTCTCATCTGAACACGTGGGATGCTGTTGTTATTATTACTTTCGTCCGTTGGGCTGTCATGGGCCTTGTTTATTTTTGGTTAAGACTCTTTTTTGGGTATTGGCAGCTTGTAATGTTTGTTGATTGGCTTGCCTTTTGTACAGACTTCTGTATTTTGTTTATTGATGAGTTATCAATAAAACACGGCACTCTTTTTTCACATCTAGATACCACGCTGGTATCTAGTTCAGGTTTTTAACGAGGCGATTTACCCATTTTCAAAAAAAAAATGTGGGCTGTTACAGTATTTCTCAAATTTCTATAATCAAAGGTGACCTTTATTTACCTCACATTTAACTCCAGGGCTATTCAGTTTGGTTGTGGTATATATTTATTCAGCTGAATGCATCAAAACTCTGGGTTTTCATTTGTCATGGGGAAAGATATATTTATTTGTCGTGGCAGTTTGTATGTTGCTTAGGCTGCGTTTGCGGGGAATGATAACGGGTATTTGAATGTGGCATTTTAGTGTGTCATTCGAGCGTGGCACGTTAGTGAACAGAGAATGCGTCTTTTGCTGCGAATGGGGTATTTGAGACGGGTATTTATTTGCTAGTTTATTTGTTTTGAATTAATTTATGCATTTAATTTTAACTCATGTGAATGACAACATTGTAATACTAGTCCCACATTGCTAAATTTAAAAGTAGCTTGGTATATATATGAGTACGCAAACTATAGACACAATTGAAATAAAATCAAATGGGCTTGAATAAACATAAGGCTTGATATGTACATATATATGTTAAAAATGTCAAAGATGGGCACTTGGGAACTTAGTTGAGTTTTTATCATAAGAAGCATGTTATTTCCTAAAACTTTGACAGTTTTCGTAAGATTTTGTTGACCATAAGGTATGCCCTGACGTCACTCTAGTAAAGTAAGCTATTACTTGTAGGCAAAGTATGGGTCATGACAAGGCAAATGTGCAAAAGTGTTTTTAATGCTTTCTGCGGACTCACAATGCCAAACAAAGTAAATCAGAAAATTTATGAGTATAGTGTGCAATTATAGTATAATGGTCAGAATGCCCATTGAGCTATACTAATATGTTCATACTACTGAAACTTCTGGTGTAGACGATGAAGTATAATATTGTTGTCTTAATACCTGTTGGGCATTGACGATGTATTCATATCAAGATTTTCATTTGGTGGCAATAGATCAGTTTAGTTCACCATCTATGATCAAATATGGGTTTCACCTCTATTGATCAAAATTCAAACATTTTTTGATGTGCGAACCACAAATGTTTTATCACTTTCAGCAAACTTATACCAACTTTTGATTACATGATTCATTCTACGGTTAAAAGAGGTTATTTGATGTAAATAAACTGTAAAACTAGCAACATGGAAATATTAGACACTGGCTGTTTGGGAATGTTGGAAAATCGCCGCCATTAACAGTCGTATTAGTGTTTTTGTGTGTTTTTTTGGAAACATGAGGTTGCCGATTATATGAGTCATAGTTGCCATCATTAACAGTAGTATTAGTGTTCTTGAGCAACCTACATTTTCTGTTGTTGTGTCCAAAAACTTTAACGTGTATACATATTTGTCAACGGCTTCCAATTTTATTTTACTTTGCACGTAATTCGTTGGTGGACACGTTAATTATATGACGTTGCTGGTAACATGTGCTTATTTTCCTTTCTTCTGGTAATACGTTTTTATGGGTGAATATGTACAAATAAAATAAGATTGATTATTTTAATTGTTTTTATCATTGTAGGTAACACGTGCATATTTTCCTTTCTTCTGGTAGATTTATTGTTTTTATGTTGGCTGAAAGTTGGAGCATCTAACTAAATCAAAATTTTGAATCTTAGGTGAGTTGAGCACATCCTCTCTCTTATATCGATTACAAGTCCTATTATTGTAACTATTGATGTTGTTCATGGGTGAATATGTTGCTTGATGGACTATGAATTTCTGTTCTTGATAAAATTTATTTCTGCTATCATATAAATGGTTAGACCTTAAATCATTGAGTTTAGATACTGTTAGTTATATATATATATATATATATATATATATATGCATGTTTTGATTGCCATCTACCTTGAAATCCTTTCATATTCTAGCTAATATAATCTAGTTTCTATTATGTTGATTCTTTTAACGTATGTATATATATTGAACCTTCGCAAATTAATTGTTGAATTTATATTCTTAAGCAGACAAATCTTCTTGTCGGCATGATTAACATGTGCATGGATACCCTTTCTGCTTCATCTTTTGTGCACTTTGAACAGTAGTTGGATATTCCTTCCTTCTGTCTTGCGGTGTTGGGTTAGCTAGGTTTTATGGAATCAACTTTAAATCTCCTAACTTTACATCATAGCTGTTAATGCATTCAAAATTGACTTTTGATTATGAATTTATGAATCACTTTTTTGTATGGATTATGGACACCATAATTGTAATATATATGTTTTTGGGTATTATCTTATTCAATCTGCGTTTGTCATCAATTGTTTTATTATAAATGAGTATAATATTTCGTACAATATTTGTTTGTTATGAGAAGAGTTTTTTCGCATTAGTTATCGACGTTTGAAGGAATAGAATGGTATTTTGCATCGACGGTCTGAAACAACCGATGCAAAATAAGGTTGGGTAAAGGCAATGTCCACTATATTGCAATGGTTGGAAGTAATAAGCAGTGCAAAAAATATATTTTTGCATCAGTTATAACCAATAATCGGTGCTACATAGAAACTGGTTTTAAGCCCAAAACCACCCTTTCACATCGGTTATTGCTAAAAACCAATGCAAAATTACAGCTGTTGCATTGGTTCTAAAACTGATGCAATATTGTTTACCTTATTGCATCGGCTGCATATTCATCGGTTGCTGAAATGATGCAACAGGGGGCAAACAACCAGTGCAACTAACCTATTTATAGCAGTGAACTATGATTAAGAGTTCTGTATAATTAGATGTTTAAAGGATTCTGCATTTTATTTTCATGAATCCCAAACCCGATAGGCATAATCAATCCAAATTTATATAATAACAAGTTATAGAAAACAGGTAAACTTAACGAATCTCACTTACAATGCTAAAGAGAGAGAAAACAATGTAATATTTATAGGTCTGGATTGTAGACACGCACAAAATTTCCCAATTTCTTCTTCTTTTAAAATTACGTAAGTTAGATCCAGTAATTCCAAAACTAAAATAGAATAAAGTAGATAAACAAAAAAAGAGTCCGCAGCAGTAGCCCAATGGTTAAGGACTGCGCCATGGTAATAGTGGCGTTGGTTCGAAACCCATAATGACATGCTAAGAGCTTACCGTGTGCATACGCTAAGATCAGCCACTTATGTGGTGCTCGCGGACCAGGCTAGGTGCACTAGGGAGCGTTTTATAACTCCGGTCAGTTTCCCTCCTGAACAAATTCAAAAATGAAGGAAAAAAGAAGAATTAACCCCCTCCTAGACTGGATCCTAACATTGATAGATAAGAAGAAGAAAAAAATGAAGGTAGAAACCCTCAGGATATGAGGACTGAGGCGGAGAGGGTTAAGACTCTATTTATAGGTCTCAAAATGTGTTGGAGCTGTTGGATCAAAATATAAGATTCAATGCATTTGTGTAACACCCTGCATTTTTAAACTAAATAATAAAATAGAATCCATAAATTTTTTGAATTTGATCAAGGGACTAGCATCATTGCATCTGTAACGATTTTTTGATTAATTTAGACTTACGGTTTGCAGAAAACGGACTTAAAATGAATAAGACATCATTAAATAAAGTTTTAGAACAAACACGTAAAAGAAGAAATAAAAGGAACATACAAAAAACTAAGAGTTTCTAATTTCTACTTTTGTGAACAAAAAGCAGTCTGGTTCAGTGGTTGAGGATTTGCCTCCCAAGTTGTAGCATGCGAGTTCGAATCCCACCAACTTCATGTTTTTAAATTTTAAGAAGGCCAACCAAAAAGATGCATGTTCTAAGAGAAAATATATGTGTATGTACATATATGGGAAGATTATATATATATATATATGAGTGTGTGTGTATATATATATATGTATGTATGTGTGTACATAGACATGAAATTCAAAAGCAACACGCAATTAATCAAAACAAGTAAGAAATAAATGTCGAGATAGAACTATTTGAATTTTAAAAATAAATGGAGTGGTACATAAATATATGCGTGCAGATTTAAATTCAAAATTTTAACGTATATTAAAAATGGATAGAATACATGAAATGGTTAAGGAATAATAACATTTAAGAAACAAAAATTACGCAGCTGTTAATGGTTGAAATTTTATGGGGTTATGCCGAAATATATACGCATAGATTTAAAATTGAATTTAAAGCATAAATTAAAAACGGAAGATAATAATAGAATGAATGCGCACATTTATTTACATTTTTGAACACGCGTTAAAAACTGGAAATAATAACTAAATAGATTAGAAAGAAATTAGGCAAGAAAGTAACGTTGAGACAACATTTTAATAGGATTTATTTCGATCCAACGAATGTGATTCTTCTGGGAACCTATAAATAAACTAGCAGGGCCTGTCCTCCGACTCATTTTTTCTGAAAGAGCGCCAGAGCTCTACTATTTTCTTTCTCATCCAAATTCTTTAGAAATAAAAATATATTAGTTTTAGGGTTCTGATTCAAGATTTTGAGACAGAATGTATATTTAAGTTATAAGTGCTCAGGTTTCTCGTCTGTGTGAGGTAAATACTGTGAATCTAAAATTATACGATTCTTTTCATTCTTTTAGCGTCAGATTTGCAAATCCGTGATTATTTCAATAAGAGAACCTATTAGGAAGACCATGGGTGGCAGACCTGAATCAGTTTCAAGAATTATACGTAGTGAGGTGAGTGGATTTAAATTATATTTTTCGATAAATATATATTGTATCGTGTGATTCCTATTGGAATTTACAATATGTTCTTCCTTTTCTTTTCCCCTCTTCTGCGTTAGAATATACAATTGATGTTAAATTCTAGTTATGGGAAAAATGAATAAAATTGCAGTAATGCGCAAAATAAATAAATAAAATTATAGTTACGCACAAAGAAATTGAATTGTGGTTAGGCACAAATTAAGTTAATTGTGGTTCTACGCAAATTAATGGGAATTATAATAAAAAGGGGAAAACTTGATGATTAGGGCTAAATGAACATATTATGCCAGAAGTGTAATAAAAAGGGAAATTTTAAAGTATGCAAACTTGGTAAGGCTTACTAAATTAATTTGAAAAAGTTGGATGTGGCAAAAACAAAGTTATGTACTGTAAATTTGTAGCAAAAATGATAAGTCTGAGAATTTCTATATCATTTGTAAGAAATCACTTTTCAGATTTAAATGGAAATAATGCATAAATTGTAGGGATTGAAAGAAAAAGGGGTATAAACCCAGCTGTCCCAATTCTACTGTAGTTATGCAAAACAAACGGGGAAAATAAGTTAAAGACCAAAATTAATGTATGTAATTTAATTTAGGAAGTTAGTAATTGCCTAGATTGATTGGTTAGGAAAAGAGGATATATTTCCATAGTTTGATTTTCAAAAGAAGTGGAAAATATAATTTCAAGTTTAAAAATAAATAAAGATTTGTATTAGTGCGAAATAAAGATTTTTCTGTATTGCGCACTGTTCAATAGCCTAAAAATATTGGAAGAAATGTCTTGCAATTTTAGGTTTCCATTGCTTTAATTACCTTAAGCTATGGAAATAGCTTTTGTACGTTTTTAATAACCAATCAATTAGGAATAAATCTAATTTCCTAAAGAATTAATTGTGAAGTCGAAAATGAGAAGGGGAGACATTAGCGAAAAGTATTATGTAGAGAAAAAGGAATAAGGAACTTATGAAGTATACAATGAACGGGGAATGCAACCTATTATAATAAATTATATAAGACGGGAATGTAATATAATAGGTAGACTTATCATAGAGACAGGTATAATTATAACATACATGTTATAATTAAAAGATGAAATGGAAAGCAAGTGGCTTACATGAACTTAAATTGTGGGAAATAAGTTTAATAAGAAAACTCATAATTATTGTTGTGGTAATATTATTGTATGAGGTTATAATTAAATATAAAAGAGTAGAGTAGGTTTATTATTAATAAAATTATAATTGAGGAATTAAGTTTAATGAATATAATAATAAGCAGTGGGGTTCCGGTAGTGGAAGCTGATTAGGGAAAATAGGCGGCCAACTAAAGCTAATAAACAAATAACTTGAATGCAAAATAAAAAAGAGAAGGTTTAAGTTAACTAGCAATGTGGTAAGGAAAACAAGCGCGTTGTAACGACCTGGCTTTTGACCGCTCCAAATCGGTAACTAAACCAACTCGAACCGTTCAAAACGACAGATTGTTATTGCTTATGAAGTTGAAATATAAATCATCACAGAATCATATACACAGAACACATAATATCTCACAGCGGAAGTAAAAAATTATAAAATATTACATAACTTTAACTTTACAGTATATCAGAGTATAGAATAAATATGGATACAGCGGAAGAAGGAATATAGAACCATACTAATATTTGGAAATAAGCCAAGATGAGCATAACTGCATGGCATAGAAGATGGTTGACTGGATCTCCAACAAAACTCAAGCTCTAATAGATAGATCGTCAATCTACAATACTCGGTCTGACCCAGGCATTTTGCAAGAAATAAAACAAACAAAATACTCGAGTCAGGACTAACAGTCTCATATAAGTGAATTAACTCAAATGAAGTGTCCACTGAAATGTACAATAACTTAAAGGATGTTTGGGATTTCCGTCCTCTAAGGATCCGCGAAACTAATATCTATATAATAGTACGCTATTATTGTAATGTCTATTCAGTAAAGTAAATGTAATGAAAATAGCGTAAGCGAGATTACATTTTTACCCTTACACCGTTTATAATAACGTATTCTATACAGTACCGTAAACCCAACCTAACACGGATGGCATCAGAGGGCACTCCATAGGTACGATACAAATCAAAATCGTATGGGGCTCGCTAGGGTAAATGACAAGGCACCCGAGGCAATACCAGGGTAGGATTCTACCAATTGCACTCCCGGACCGATGGTAACGCATAGCAGCCACAACCGCCCACCTTGGAACACACTCCCATAATCAAAAAGGGCGCCCAAATCATTAACTTAGTCATAGAAATGGTATCAAAGAAGTGCGTCCGATCAAAGGTGCTACCTTAATTAGTCACGGTATAGCTCCTGTTTTAGTCATTTCAATTATGACCCGAAGGTCAAGGCCATTTCGCTATCGTTCGCCTTCTTCAATCCAGTAATCACCTTCAAGTCATCATGCTACATTCCGGATCCGTCCTCACGTACACAGTTGTTAAAGTGGCATCGGCACTGACAGAGAGTATGCCACTTACCGACTCCGGTCTCTTTAACAACCAACGCTTACATTTTTTTCCACACCGTGGCTATTAGTTTGAAATCATATTTCAAGTATCGCAAAACCATTTATTCAAATATTTCCCTGAAATCGTTTACTCAAGTCAATTACCAATGGTTTGATTTAGATTTCAGAATCCATATTCACCACTATTCTGTATCAACCATTTGGGTTTAAAGTTCTCTCTTCCAAAATGTCACTAATACTTGAAATCTTAAATTTGAACCTTCGAATTCACTAGACTGGATTGGACAAAGCTTTTGTTTAAGAATCATAAATATATGTTTAAATAATTAAGTTCGGAAATTAGTATATAGATATATTAAGTGGAAAACAATGTATATATATAGATATAAACAAAACTATTATAAATCCGTATAGTTAAAGAAATCAAATTACTTAAAGGGAAAGATTAACAAAAATCAAGTAAGGCGGAAAATAGTTTTATGAAATTCAAGTTTTATTCAATAATATTAGTCCAAATCCAATCTCAATCCATGTCTCGTCATTCTTCCCATATTTAAATCAAATTCCTTTATTTGATTCAATTTCAATATTCTCATGGATAAAATGATTCGCCAACATTTAACTTGCATTAGCATATCCTTTCTACATGATAAATTTCGGAACGACTTCATCGTTAGTTGTTAATAAAAATGGCTATTTGTTAAATCCCAACTCGTCAATAAAACTCTTTTCATCATGACTTAAGCAAGCATGCTCCTCTTGTACTTGAAAACTTAACAAATTTCATTTTCAACCTCACTCATTCTTATTAATAAATGGCGAACATCATTTGACAAATTCTAGATCAAAATAAGTTTCAGACATTTAACAATCTTTGCAAATCCCTGTATCAAAATCGTACAAATTTTAGATTAAATTTAGATGTAGAAAGCATCAAGTCTATGCAAATTGCACTATTACCCTTGAATGTTAACTCATATGATCATTCTCAACTTGTTTTCGTGCAAGTTTAAATTTCTATAAAAATCAAATTAAATTTAAAAAAATTTCTTTAAACACTCTTACAGAGACTTACATTAAAATTTCATTTACAAAAATCGCCATAATATCTTTAAATAACCTTATTGACCACGGTGTCCGTATATTATCTTTTATCCTACGGTCAAGTGGTACGGATATTTATCATTTCAATCCGTTCTTAAATATTCGAATTCCGGTTATGTATCATTTCAACCCGCATCCCAAATTGATTCGAATACACAGGTTCGGGTATGTATCATTTCAACCCGTAATGTTTCTAATATAAGGGGAAACTTGCATGATGAGAAAAATAACCATAACATGTCAAACATACATCCATATTGTGTCATATGATATAATTGTGTGTGTCGCACGTGCACAGTCACGAAGCAAACAATTCTAGAGCAACTAACATTTCATTCAACATTTCATATCTTTAATTCACTTTAATAAAAATATTAGTCTGTGAGTGAGTAGAAACTCACCTTCCAAGGCTAGGAGAAGAATGCAAAGATATGACAAAAATCCGAGGATGAGACGTGACAGCCCAAACAAATGAACGTACTTCGAATAAATTTGGGAATATCCAAACATTATTCCTACTCGATCTTGACCGAATGACCAGCGAACTCAACCCGCTTTACTTGATTATGTCAACGCTCAGCACCTAGGCTCTAATAGGCGAACAAGGCAACGACAAACCAACCCAGTACTCAGCCAACATCATGCAGACCCATGGTTTCTGCTGTGCTCCACCAAAACAGCCTTTTCAGGCATTTAACAGAGTACCTAGAGCGCTGTCGGTTTCTGAATCACATGAAGAAGGCAGCACCAATGCATAGCAAGTCGTCTAGAGGTGATTGTCGGAGTCAGTACAACTCTTTGGTAGCTTGCGTGGTTGTTAGGGCACTACTGGTGACAGTGTGCGGTCTCGAGGTGGTGGAGCGGTGCGGATTTCAGATCTGGGTTGTTGGTTCGGTTCCCAGACATCGAGAGGGAGACAGAGGCCAGACGAGGTGGAGCAAGAAGAAATCGCGATTTCTATTTTAGGAGAATTTGGGGATTTCGATCCCACTGACTTGTTTGTTATTTTCTTTGTTCTGAATGAAGGCAACAGTTCTCAAAACAAAAGGCAAAGAACCGTATAAAAGGGAAAAGAGGAGGACAAGGTTTGAGAGTGAGGCAAGAACAAAGACGCATGTTGTTATTCCTCTGCCATTTCAAAACGTGGAAGGTTCAGACAGAGACAAATGACAAGAGGTATTTGCATGTTGTCAAATTTTTGCAAGTGTCCAATGTTAAATTCAAAATCTACAGATGTAAAATCCTCTTGTGTATATATTTTAATTTGTTATTATTATTTGCCCATTTCAGAATGAAATGATTTTTGTATGCATTAGAGTGCAAATAATATAGGAATCGATGGAGAAACCATTGGCGATGTATTCTGTTTTTCACACTTTTGACCTGGAATTAAAGATTCCGAGTGTCGAACGTTCGTATTTCACGAAAAGAAAAAATGACGTTATTCTTAAAATTCAATCTAATATTTTTAAACGAAATTTGCCTAAATTCCGACTATGTTTCATTTTCAATTATTTATTAAATATTTAACACAGAACAAACTAGTTTATTTCCCTACGAAATTAATTCATTTGCTACATTCAGCTAGACAACTTTCAAATTCAAAATCCCACAATTTAATTTACATTTTAAAATTTTAATATTATTATTGATATACCGGTTACTACTACCGCAAATCGACAAAAATCAATTTGAACAAAACAGGCAATTAACCGCTTTTATTTTTTTAAAATTATTTAGGTTACTTCTCAGTAATATATTCAATTTAAGAACTAACGTTTTTATAACTTACCGATTTCATGTTTGTTTCAATAAATTAAATATTTAAATCTGTGTTTACAAGAAAAATTAAAATTCCAAGTTCCAACTAAAATCTAGGTTGTATTTATGCACTTAAACATTAAATATTTGTATTTTGAGATGTAAAGATACTGGTTCGTTACACGCGTAGTTGAAAATTAGACGTAGGGTATAATAACGTAGTGATGAGATGCGCTTGGACAATCCGTACGTATTTGGGATGAAGAACTCAATGAGGCAGATCATCGTGGGTGTGGAGGCACAAGGGGAGCATGTCCAGCTTATTCGATGGGACTAAAAGGAAGTGTGGGACTTCTACAGGACATTAGGATATTCCGTGATAGCCCTATATGGTAGGCCTAATGAAGTTGTAACCACAGAGGCATGGGTTGTACGGCTCCATCCTTGGAGTATGACTTGATTGCATCTTTGATGGTGGGAAGCCCAAAAACTGATTGGGATGATCTTGGGATGATCCAGCTGCTGCCTCAAGGAGGGAGGCTTCGTGGTCGGGACCCAACAAAGGATAGTAGGTGGTCGGATACCTGTTATCGTCAATCGGAGCGTGTGCGATTGGAGCCAAGCCAAGAGGCCAATAACCTTTTACTATTGGGTCATTGGATGAGGGACAACATGTTTGTTTAGATTGAACGGTAGGGCGGTGTGACGATCTCAAAACCCCGTACGACGGTGTTAAAGATAATCATTGGAATATGACACATTAATCATCATTAGCAGAGTACAGTTAATAGCAAAAACAGAAAATATAATAATTTACATCAATATGACAGCGGAATCATAAACATGTAATAAACATCAGAGAGCACAGTGTAGGATACAACTTAGTGCATAAGAGTAAATGACCAGTCTACATCACCATAAGCGGCACATATACATAAAGAGTACATAAAAGAGATGTCAGTCTACATCTCCATAAGCGGAATATACATAGATAATAATGGCAGAATATCAATAGTCCAAATACTGAGAAGTCAAGCCTCACCATACAAGCCAAAAGCGCACTCTGTGCTGCAGTGCAAAGCCAAAATATAACCTGCTACCTGTCACCTAGGCTGCCCATGTGAAAATAAGGGCACCCGAGTTTGCAAAGTGAAAACAAACTACGAGTCAGTCATGAGACTGGTATGAGAAATCTACTTAACCAATTAAACAACAATAATTAGGCAAATCATAGGACCACGCCATTTTCGTGGAAGGGGTTTACTCCAGTGATTGCAAGTGTAAGAGATAAAGTAAATCTTTAAACAACGCTATGCTTTTTATAAAAATGGAGCCATTATAAGACTCAGGTCCCATCACACAATGCAACGCAAGCCGGAGGATAGAGTTTTTACCTTATAATGGCCAAGAAATGCTTGCTTGATATTATTACTAGTGCATATATGTTTCAAAAGCAAATTCCATCATAAATAATAATCATAGGCGGCATGAATGACCCATACCACTATGTCGCCATATATAAGTTAAATCAAATCTGTAATCTCGTATCGGAAATTGGATTCCATCATGAATCGAGGCAAGGGGCAAGCACCTCTCCGCTTCGAGACACTCTAGCAAATGTCTCAGGACTACACACAGTGATCCTTTGGAACCTCCAAGGCTGGTCCTCTTTTACTTTTGAGGATTGGAAATTCCTGAACACACGTTTCCCGGTCGTATAGGACCTATAATCGAGGCGCCTAATTCCAACAACCACACAGGTAAAAATAATATAAATGTCAGGGCTGATAGGTCACTGACATCACCCATAGCTAGAAAGAAACGTCGTGTCCTCCTTGGGTCCTTATCCCGTTTTTGACTCATACCGAGGTGTGAGGCTCGCGAATTCACGTTATACACAAAGCTATGCCACGTAGGCTGTGCTTTGATCATCAACCACAAGACTTTGCTTTACAACAGAAGCCTTGATCATTTGCCACTTAGGCATGCCACACAGGCAGTTCACTCCATGAGACTGATTTCTATCGATATATAACCTCTGAGCTCGTACATCTCAGAGAATGGCGTTAAGCAAGAGAAGAAACCACCAAACAGATATATATTTAATAGAGATCAATCAGCACAGAACAAAATCGAATGTCATACACACATCCATTTACAAGTTCGTTCTGGGTCTGAACGAATCCGGAGGCATCATATTCCTCGCATATCCGTACAATCAACCAATACGTCCGAGCGGTTACCACTTCAGCCCATTCAAGGTAGCTACTCCAATCATGAGCATCAGTAGCACCCATCCATCTGATGTGAAGATCGTCGGTCTTGATCCGATTTCGAATCTTCGACTTCAAATCATCGATCAATTATTGAAGTGAGAATTAACACGGCCTTTTCAAATAATTCACGTATATTAGAATTCAAATCAATTCATTTCTTGGTTAAATTATTCGACATTCACATTTCAGTTCTTTAGTATAATTTTCATGTCAAACACATTCAACCATCAAATGACAAGCAAACCAAGTGTGATCGGTTTATTTTCAATCTATATCGCCAATAGTATTTTGTAACGATATCTCGCCATTTTTATTCATTTAAAAATGGCTCTATTTAATTAAACGACGTTTCAGGTCGTGCCGTGGCACTGACGCTGTTTTTCTTAAGATTTGTTTTACACATATCTGAAAATCTAGCTGTTGGATCTTAACGAAGTTTATATCGTTGGAAAGATTTCTCAAAAGCGAAACTAACGGTTCCAGTTTCGTCAAAATCCGATGGTCGGATCTTTCGGTATAATCGTTTGAAATTACGATTTCAAAACGCAAACTGCAGGGGCTCGATTCATTTTATTTAATTTATATATATATATATATATATATATGTATATATAAATAAAATTCATTCGACGATTTCAATATCGTTTTCACTTCGAATATTTCACTAATGCCTTTAAATTTTAGAAAATTTCGCCATAACCTTCTTTGTACGGGAAGGGGTTTGGAAATTTATTGGGCCGTATTAGGTACCCAATAAATCCTAAAAAGCAAACACATATTTATAGTGATATATTCTAGTGTCCATAGGGGAGTGTGTATAGATCTTAACTCCAGATAATAAATTCTCGTCATCCTACCAATGGTTTTTGTGCCTTACCAACTAGAGAGACGTGTTTATTGTCAACTCCAGACCCGGTGGGGGTTTTTATTAATCTGGAAATTTACCGTTACATTTTATATAGTCCATATCAGTCATCAGTTCAACCTGTACAATATAGTCATCGCCATAAAAGCCTCTTGCTTGTATGGTACAACTTCAACCTCGTCACATCAGCTCCAAATGCTAATGTGGTATATGATGAAGTATTCTATATTCTTGTAGTATGCCATATAGTGTAGTTCAAAATTAATTGTTACTATCCTATGGCAATGTTTTATACTTACACACAGAACAATCAGCACTCTGCATCCAATGGCATTCACAGGAGTTGATATAATAATAAAATTGCGCGGCCAACTCATTAAGGCTTACCTATTTGTCGGGCACGCAAATAAATTCTTTACTCAACAGCTAATCCATTTCCCTGTTCAAGACATGTATATATATACGTGCAAAACCATGCTAAAAATAATATTTCTAGCCAACAAAGGTTTATTTCCATATATGGTTATTTTTAACACTTCCTATACATGTTAAAAATAATATTTTCAACTCATGAATATTTATTTGAACAAGTGGTTATTTTTAACACTTCACGTTTCGGATAAAAATGATATTTTTAGCGAATAAAAATATATTTCAACACGTGACTATTTTATTTAGTTCGCCTACATGTTAAAAATAATATTCATAGCAAACAAATATTTGTTTCAACACTTGTATATTTTTAGAGAGTCATTTACATGATAAAAATGATATTTTTGTCATCAAAAATATTTATTCAACACATGAATATTTTTAGCACTTCATATTCACAATAAAAATGTAAATTTTATTTTTCAATCCATATACTCAACACATGAATATTTCCCACTTCACACATACGATAAAAATATGATTTTTATCGTTTCAATCCTTTATTCAACACATGAATAATTTCTATAGTTTATATATATAATAAAAATGTGATTTTTAATGTTAAAACAATTTATTTAAAACACGAGTAATTTATATAGTCTATATATGTGATAAAATGTTATTTTTATCATTCAAAGAATTTATTCGACGTATGAATTTGGTTTCAGCACTTGAATAAGGTTTCAACACATGACTATAATTTCAAAATATGAAAATAACTCTAACACATGAATATTATTGAAAATTTCGGCAGCATAATGGCAGGGTAGTTAAAACCGGGATGTACATCTCCTCGCTCTACCTTAAAACCTTGCGGTTTTTGACAAAGGGGATTTCATGCATTTAATTCGCATGCAGGCGAGCATGTTTTTCTTTCATTTCCACAACCTATTCTATTTTTGTTTCAACCACAAACGGGTATTTTTCAACCACAATCAAACAATATCAACCACAAACAATCTCATCAACCATTCGCATTATTCACCAAATTTTCCACACAAATTCACAATCAATAAATATCGTCCATGGTTTGTGGACGAGGGGAGTGTGTGTGTGTGTATATATATATATATACACTTCATTTTCATTTCAACACAATTTCAATGCATATATTTTTTATACAACGCTTGTATAATTTATACATCGCTTATATAACTTATACAACACATGTACATGAGGTATACAATGCGTATATAATTTAAACTTCGCTTATATAACTTATACAACTCGTTTCCATTCACATTTCAGTTTAGACATCTCACATTGGTTTGTTGCTTTGCTAAAAATAGTAGTGAGCTCAGAAAAATCCCCAGTCTCTTCAGAATGTAGAGAGCGTCGACACGGTCTCGATGTTTCCTGTTTCATTGAATTTCGTTAACACACGATAAAGATACGATTTTTCAAACTTTGCAACACTTAAAAGTGTCGTTTTTCAATTCAGAAAATCCAGGTCGTTACCTGCCTTGTTTCTTCGAAACTAGGTTTGGATTTTTAGGCAAATACGTGAAGTAGTTCGTCGATAGGCTGGTGCGAGGTTGAAGGGGGCGGAGAGACGCGTCTACGCGATGTGGTGGGGTCCAGCTCGGTCCACCAGGGAGGCGGCAGCGGTGCTTAGAAGTTCCAAACTTCAGGGAGGTGGTTCTCTCGAAATACATGACGAGGGAGGGAGCGGCTTGTCTTGATTTGAAGAGTGGAGGATGCTCTTCAAAAAGTTCAACTGGGGGTGGGGCTAATAGTGGCTGTGGCGGTCAGAAAATGGCCGGGAAGGGGAGAAAAGGGTTTCCGTCGAAGTCGAGGGGGGCGATGGGGTTTTCTGATTTTTTTTAAAATTATGTTGGAATTTTCTGATTGGACCATGCTTTATTAAATTTTTAAAATAGTGTTTCTCCATACGGACATCAATTCAAACCCAAAAACTATCACCCCTTGTTAAATACCCCCATCCCGGACATAATGGAATATCGTAGGCCAATCCGACTGCTACAATCAGTTATTCTCCAAATTAGAATATAAAACATTCAATATTCGATTTGAACGTACATTTCAATTTGTCAGGGCCACAAACTGAGTCAAAAAAATCCAGAAAAATAATTTTGCTATGTTTTGACGCTACGGTCCTAACAAAACTAGTTTCGTCGAATTCTGAGACAGTTTGAAAAATGACCATTTTCTGGTAGATCCAATTTAACAAAAATTAACCAAACACGTTTTCTTTTTCCACGCTCACGTACTAGCTTCAAAAATTATGGAATTTGAAAGCTAGCAATAATTTGACATCCCGGATCCAACAAAAGTGGTTTCATAGAATTCTGAGGTCGTTTGCAAAATGTCTATTTTCAAGGGCTATACATTCTCTATAGCGACCTTTCTAAAAATTCATTTGGCCATAACTATTGATTTTTGCTATGAAACTTCAATTTTTCAGATTCGTTAGAAATATATTCACTAATAGATTTAAATATTTTTGGTTTCACTAAAATCCGTTTTATTTTGCACCCGGTATAGTCAGTCAAAGTTTGAATTCAAATTTTTGAAGCTATCGCGCCATTTCAGGCCTTGTTTACAATTAAAATTAATTATATTTATTTTCAAACTTCGATTCAAACATACTTTTCGTCGTTATTATTTAAAATATTTTATTTTAAATATTTAAAATTCATTAAAATAGCCAAATTAAAATTTTGAATCTGGCTCAGATTTTCCGGGTTGTTACAATCTTCCCCGCTTAAAACTTTTCTTCCCCGAAAAGGAAACAACAGTACAGTAGGAAACAACACGGAAATGTAAAGTATTGTAAATGTACCTTACACCAAAGTTAATCAGAGATGTCAACTCTGCATTTGGGATAGGCTTGCTTAATGCTCTCCTTTGTCTCCCAAGTACAGTCTCTAGGATCACTACTCCACTGCACTTTTACTAAGTGAACCTTCTTGTTCCTCGGCTCTTTAGTTTCTTTGCCGATGATCTTCATCGGCTCTCTTCTAACTGCCAATTCTGGAGTGATTTCTATGTCCTGTTGTGTTGCTTCTTCTACGATTAGATCTGGATCATGCACATGCTTTCTCGGTTGCGATACGTGAAACACATTATGCACTCTAGGAAGCCAATTAGGTAACTGAACCTTATAAGCAAGAGTTCCAATTTGTTCTAGAATAGGGAATGGTCCGATGAATCTCGGTGCCAACTTCCCAGTTTTACCGAATTTGATTACTCCCCTCATCGGAGAGACTCTTAAATAAACATGATCACCAACATCAAATGCTAAATCTCTTCTTCTAGAATCTGCATAACTTTTCTGTCGGCTTTGGGTGGTTTGTAATCGTTTCTTGATGAAATCGACTTTGTCTGAAGCTTCTCGAATCATATTGGGGCCCAATACAAGTCGGTTTCCAGACTCCACCCAAAATGCGGGAGATCTGCACGGTTTACCCTATAACGCTTCAAATGGCGACATTTTTAAGCTTGCTTGATAACTGTTGTTGTATGAGAATTCAGCCAAGTGCAAGTGATCTTCCCATGACCCGCCAAAATCAATAATACAAGCCCACAGTAAATCTTCTAGAATTCGGTTCACCCTCTCAGTTTGACTATCTATCTGAGGGTGATATGCGGTGCTTAGGTTTAGCTTTGTCCCCAGTTCTACTTGAAACGCCTCCCAGAATTTGCTAGTAAATAATGGATCTCTATCACTGACTATGCTGATCGGCACTCCATGTAGCTTAACAATTTCTTTGAAATATATCTCTGCTAAACTTTGAGTGGTCCTATTGGATCTGACAAGTATAAAATGGGCGGTTTTCGTGAAGCGATCTACGATCACTCAAATACTGTCATTTCCCTTCTTGCTTCGGGGCAAACCATCTATGAAATCTATGGAGATATGTTCCCACTTCCAACCTGGGATTTCCAATGGTTGCAACAGTCCGGCCAGCTTCTGTTGGTCGCTTTTGACTAGTTGGCAAGTAGGGCACCTGCTAACATATAAAGAAATGTCCCTCTTCATTGCCCTCCACCAGAATGTGCGTTTTAGGTCATTATACATTTTTTTCACACCCGTATGGATACTTAGTTTAGACTTGTGGCATTCATCTAGCACTTCTCTTCGGAGCTCAGGGATGTTGGGAAAATAAATTCTCCCATTTAATCTCAGAACTCCTTCACTATCCATCTGGAAACTGGAGTTTTCACCCCTATGAATTCTTCTGATCATCTCTCTAACATAATATCGTTTTTCTGAAGAACAGAGATCTTGTCATTCAATGAAGACGTAACGATAAGACTGGCGATGATTTCATTATTTCTGCTGAGCGCATCAGCTACAACGTTGGCCTTCCCCGGAGTGTACAGAATATCTAGTTCATATGCTGCGAGAAATTCTAGCCAACGCTGTTGTCTCAAGTTCAGATCTTTCTGGGTGAACAAATATTTCAATGATTGATGGTTTGTATATAATTCAAATTTCTCACCCAATAAGTAATGTCTCCAGATTTTCAAGGAAAAAATGATGGCTAGCAACTCAAGATCATGAGTTACATAATTCTTCTCATGCAGTTTCAGATGACGGCTTGCGTAAGCGACTACTTGGCCCCTTTGCATTAATACTGCACCAAGACCTCTAATAGAAGCATCCGTCCATACTGTCAAATCCTGATTGCCATCAATAATGGTTAATATTGGAGCGGTTGTCAATTTTGATTTCAGTTCCTGGAAAGCTTCCTCACAATCAGAGGTCCAATTAAACCTCTCGTGCTTCTTCGTAAGCTTTGTTAATGGACCAGATATCTTCGAAAAATCCTTAACGAATTTCCGATAATAACTAGCTAATCCAAGAAAACTTCGAACTTCTGTGGGTGTAGTAGGCTGTTTCCAGTCTTGAATTGCTGTAAATTTGCTTGGATCTACAGAAATTCCTTCCTTTGACACAACATGGCCGAGGAACTTCACTTCATCTTGCCAGAAGATACATTTAGAAAATTTAGCTTTGAAGACGTTCTTTCTCAGAATTCCCAACACTTGTTCTAAATGCTTTCTATGCTCGCTTTCTGATTTGGAGTAGATTAAAATATCATCGATGAATACCAGAACGAATTTGTTTAGAACACCACGGAACACTCTGTTCATTAAATCGACGAAGTACACTGGAGCGCTACATAAGCCGAACGGCATTACTAACCATTCATAAAATATGTCTGGACCCCTGAAAGCTGTCAAAGGAACACAGCGTTCGGCTATACGTAATTAGTGGAAACTTGTAGCTAGTTCCATTTTGGAGAATACTCGCGCTCCATTCAATTGATCTAACAGGTCATCGATGCGGGGCAATGGATATTTATTCTTTAGTGTCTGCTTGTTGAGATCTCGGTAATCAACACATAATCGGAGAGTACCATCTGATTTTGGGATAAACACTACTGCTGCACCCCAATTAGAAAAGCTTGGCCTGATCAGACCTTTCCACAGTAGTTGTTTAGTTTGGTCGCCCAATTCTTCTTTTTCCTTTGGAGTCATTCTTCGAATTGGATGTACCACTGGTCTGGCATTAGGAATTAGATCGATTCTGAATTCGATTTCTCTTTACGGAGGTAAGTTTTCGACTTCTTTAAACACATCCGTTTCTATCTGGATTTGAGCTGTGACATGGTATAAAAATATATCCAAGCTTGGTTTTAATTTTGACCTCTCTTTCGGCACATTTTACTTCAGCCTCATATTTCGTTAACCAGTCAAGCCCAAGAATAGCGTCAAATTCAGAGAAATTCATAACAATCAAATCAAAAGGAAATTTGTAGAAAGAATAGGAGACAGGCACTCTACAATATGAACTAAGAACAATAGAACCTCCTACTGGGTTATGAACACTAACTGATTCTTTAAGCTTTCTTTGTTTTAACTTTAATTTGCTAACTGTGTTACTTGCAATAAAACTTTCACTACACCAAAATAGCCAATTTGACACACCAAGCTTTAGAGATTTGATACAGCTTTAAGCCGTATCAAATTTGATAAGGCTCATAGCCGTACCCAATTTTATTTGCTACCCCTCAATGATCCACACCTCTCTCAACGCTTAACATCTAACCGCAGATCTTTAAATATTTGGATCGTCAAGTTTAATACGGCTCTAAACCATGCCTTACCAGCATCGTATTTTTCTCCCAGACTGATTTTCGTTTCTCACAAATTTGGCCGCTTCTTTTCTAATTATCTCATTCCGTCTTCCTCCATTTCCTCCTTCTGGATGAAAACCCTACGAGTAAAATCCACGCTCTCCCTGGTAAGATTCATTTGTTACTACTTTAATTTAAAAAATCCCTAACCCTTTGCGTTTGTGTGTGCGTTTGTGTGGTTTCGTTACCTAGGGTTTTAGTACCGTGCTCGAATCAAGCGGAAAGTATAATCAACATCGAAGTGTTCAAGCATTTGGGTGGAGTTGGATCAGAAGTACTCAGATAAGATTTGGAAACTTTCCGATTCTCATAACCGATCCTTCAAAAGTTGGAACTAAGAAACTGTCGCCTCTTCTGATTTGAGTTACAAAGGGTACGAAATCGATCTCAGCTTATATGATTTGATGTTATTATTTTGTTTGATAGTCATAGAGATTCAATTGTTTTATTTTTGGGCTACTTAATTTAATGGTGAAATCTTTCCTTACTGTCAAATTTCTACCGATCTGAAGGTTGAACTTTACGAAATTTAGATTATCTTGATGGTGAAATTCTTCTTTTCTTGTTTGGTCTGAAACTTCTGTTGAACTAGGCAATTCGTAGATGGATTTCATTTTCAGATTAAATCTGTTCTTAGGAGCCAAGCTCTTAAAAGTCAAACTCCTGGAGGTCCTGATTGACGGATTTAAGTAAAGAAAATGAGCATTAATTAAAGTTAAAATTTTAAAATGTAAAATGGGGCTCGCTTATTTTACTACTCTATTTGAAAGGTGTTTAGTGCAACACGGTCTCTGACTTACTATGTGGTATGTTGATATGAAATAACCAAGCGGTGCCCCAACAATTAACCTTACTGTATTTTTTTTTCCTTATAGGCAAACGATAATTTTGAATATATATACTGTTGTTTGATGAACTTCCTGTCTCGTTCTTAGTTTAACCTGTTGCTTTTTTCTCCATATTATCATGTCATTCCAGCTTTGGATCCCCATACTCCCATCTTTGCTTCCTCATTTACAATGGAGGTATGTTTAGAAATTTGTCAAAAGCAGCCAATCTTTTACTTTGCTATTTTAGGATCTATAGCATTAAGTATTGATTTTACCCCCTTTTTCTGGGGTGTAATTTTACTTAAATAACAGCTTATCAAAAAACGTTTAAAAGAGTTTGGAATTTTTGCTACATCAAGATTTAAGACATTTAGTGTTAGAAGAAAGTTTCTTGCTGGGCCATTTGAAGTAGAGCCCATTCGCGTGACTCATTCTATTCCTGATTGTTTTGGTTTAGTTCTACGGTGTAGTGATGGTACAATTCTTCACACAGGTGATTGGAAGGTAAACATCATTGCGCATTTCATGTTGTTCTATGCTTGAAGCACTATACCTTTTAAGTCCATAAACAGTTTTATTCTTTCACAGATTGATGAATCACCTGTTGATGGGAAAATATTTGACCGTGAAGCTTTAGAAGCATTGTCAAAAGAAGGGGTGACTTTAGTATGTTTTCTTCCATGGTATTCGTTGTCATTTATATTACTCCTGTAAACTCTTTGCCCAGCTCTCATAGTTGAAATGTTTTATTATTGAATGCTTAGATGATGAGTGACTCAACAAATATTCTTTCACCTGGACGATCTGTTAGTGAGTCCGTGGTAAGAGATTCTTTACTACGTCGTATTTCAAAAGCAAAGGGTAGAGTTATCACTACGCAGTTTGCTTCTAATATACATTGACTTGGAAGTGTGAAAGCTGCTGCTGATTTAACTGGTCGCAAATTGGCAAGATGTGCAACTCTTTCCATCGACACGTTTATTTGTCAAATTCAAAAAAGAGCACTTATGTTTGATTTGCATTTCTTGTGTAGTATGGACTGATTGAAAATCAGGTTCTTTTTTATACATAAAAAAAAGATTTCACAATATTTGTATGTATATTATGGCACACAATTCTCCATCAATTTCCGGACTGTAGAATGTAGGATAACTTAATTTGTTAAAAGGAAAGAAAAAAACTACAAAAATAGAATGTGAAAATAATGGAAAGACAGTTTGTGAAAAATGAATTGTATTATTTGTTTGGCTAAGGAGAGAGGGAAAATTCTGGGCGAAGTTGGTGTATGCGTGCACAAGTTGGTTCTTCCAGGCTTGCCCTCAAGAACGGCTATTCATTATTTGTTTGGCTAAGGAGAGAGGGACTAATTATCGCCATTTGGAAAGTGGTGTGCCTTAAGGTAATCATTTTAGTAGTGGCCTTAGGTATACTCTTTTCCTTCTCCATTAGTAACTGCAAAAATCAAGAAAAAGTTAGGACTTTTCTTGTTCATATTTCAGCAAAATAAAACAGATATTATTACTTTATTTCTAGTGATCAGTACCAACAGTAAAAAAATGAACATTTATCACATTTCGTATATGCTATCGATTACTTTGGCTTTGTGATCTCAAACCATCTATTTTGCCTCATGATATTTTAGTCATCTACTTATGGCTTCATGATACTTTATCATTTTTATTTTATTTTTTATTTTGATAAATTAATATGTATTTACATCTTTGCATCATTTTATTACATAGCTACAAAGCATTTGATGAAATTGATGGGATTGAAGTTGCCTGGAATCAAGTGAAGATTGATGATATGCAGCAGTCTCCCGAGAATCTTGAGAGGCTGTATTCTGAAGTTCATCTGTTGAAATCTGTTAGACATGATGACATAATCAGATTTTATAATTCATGGGTGGATGACAACAAAAAAACCATAAATATCATCATAGAGTTATTCACTTCTGGAAGTCTGAGACAGTAAGTTTCTTTCTTTTTATCTTTTTGCTGCTCAAGTGTATGTATGCATCCATGATCCAGATAAGCTTTATGCTTGAACTGGTTGTATTTCAGATATCGTATAAACCATAAAAAAGTTGATTTGAAGGACGTAAAAAATTGGGCAAGGCAAATTCTTAGAGGCTTATCGTATCTTCATAGCCATGATCCTCCAATTCTTCACAGAGATTTAAAATTTAAAGGGTTGTCGGACTGATCGAAGACTTGATCTGAGTTTGGGCAGTTTAAACTAGAGAATTTGTAACTTTGATATAGTAGACGAGGAAGGTTTTATTGGAGCGGGTCAAAGAGTACGAATCGCTTACGGATTCGATGTGGATCTCACCAAAAAAAAGCATAGTCTCTTTCACAACAAAGAGTACAATGAACTAATCATACTATGATTGAATCATTTAATACGATTCACAGATTTAAAAATCTATATAAACATATTAGTATTTACATATCTAAGAGTTATACATTACTGTTAAGGTCAATCACTTTGTTGTCTACAAATATTATTCACATTTCTACTGGCCAAACAAGTATTTGCTTTGTTTTTATTGTTGCATTTCAAGAACATGCATCCGAACTTCCGAACTGAGTTCGCAAACTATGTGTAAAAATGATTTGTGAATCAGAGTAGACCAATGAACTTGTTAAAGTAGAGAAACTGTTGTGACTGGTAATAGAGCAGGTTACATAAATTTTTCTTAGCTAGTTTTAAAGTTAGAATTGGTAATATTTTTTAATATAGGTTTGAAGTTTTATTTTACATGGTATGCAGGTGATGACTGTGGACCCTGAATGTGTAACAGTTGATACTCCAATTGTCGATGCTCTACATACAATGAACGATGGAAAATTTCTACATTTTCCTATTGTTGATAAGGGTATAGTGCAGAAATTTACATATTTTATGCAATCATAATCTTACAGTTCTGTAACTTACTCTTCCGACTATTATCTTTCTCTTGTTACAGATGGGAATTTTGTGGCGATTATTGACGTGATTCATATTGCTCATGTTTCTGTTTCTACGGTAAATCGCTACATGTAACTTCAATCTGATCGTCAGCGAGTTTATTATTAATGGTATTAATTTTTAAAGGTCATATTGCTAGTTAGTATCAATTTGTTTGGTAACTTATGCATGCAGAAACGCTGTACATTGTTTGTCATTCAATGTAACGATGGTCCTCGACTAACTGTGTTTTATTACAAGGTGGGAAGTTCTGTAGGAACTGGAGTGGAGTCAGCTACTATGATGCAGAGGTTTTGGGATACAGCTCTAATTGTGGTTTTTCTTACAGTTGAGAAGTAAGGTGTGTTTGTATTAGAATGAAATGCAATGTAATACACAAAATTTAATTGTAACTTTGTAATAGTGAATGAGAGAATTTTAATGTATAATATTTTTTCTTTCATATTTTGTTAAATGTACTTGATTCTGTAATGAATTTGATGTGATGAATTTGCTGTAATGAAGCGGCTAATTGTAATTTTTTTTTTAATTTTTTTTTAAATTAGATAAGGCTTTAAGCCGTATCAAATTCATAAATTGATACGGCTCAAAGCCGTATCAAATTTATGAATTGATAAGGCTTTAAGCCGTATCAATTCATGAATTTGATACGACTTAAAGCCTTATCAATTCATGAATTTGATACGGCTTAAAGCCTTATCAATTCATCAATTTGATACGGCTTTGAGTCGTATCAATTTATGAATTTGATACGGCTTAAAGCCTTATCAATTCATCAATTTGATACGGCTTTGAGCCGTATCAATTTATGAATTTGATACGGCTTTGAACCGTATCAAAGTAACAGAGACGCCATTTTTTGATACGGCTCAAAACACTGCCAAATCGATTTTGATACGGCTCAGAGCACTGCTTAATTGGCATTTTTGGTGTAGTGTTTGAGATGCACCGGTGTCAAAAAGAACAGAAACAGGAATATTTTTAATTGTAAGGGTACCTCCCAAAACATCGGGTTTACCTGCTCCTGGAGTAGAAGCTGGCGGGTTTCCCCCATCATAAACATGAGCAACCTCTGCCTTCTTTATCAATGGACAATCTTTGATAAGATGCCCTGTCTGTCGGTAGTTAAAGAATGACCTAGAACTCTGAGGTTTCTGACCTGAGCTTTGTGGATTGGTCTTATGCCGCTTTGGAGTGGTGCAAACATTTGAGTAATGGCCCATCTTCCCGCAATTGAAACAGCTTCCCTTGGGTGGCTTACTAGCTTGCTGATTAGCGGCTGTTGCATTGCTGGACTCAGGTTGGTTCCCAAAAGCTTTGCATTTGTTTCCAGCCTGACTTTTGGCACGGTCTATACCGATGTTCCTCTCGTCGATGTCTTCATAGTTGCAGGCCATTTCCACCATTTCTGCAAATGGAAGTTTGATGTGGCTCATGGCTCTATCCTGATACTTACGCTTAAGCCCATGTATGAATCTTTTGTTCTTTGCCTTTGCAGTCAAGACAAGCTCTGGTGCATAACGAGCTAGCTATGTGAACTTGTTAAGGTAGTCTTGGATGGAGTGATCCCCCTGTTCGAGGTTGGCAAATTCATCGTGCATATGCTTCATCGCTTGCTCGGGGATAAACTTCTCCTTGAACAATGCTTTGAACTCATCCCAAGTCCTCACTGCATCTTCCTCATCCTCAGAGGTGATGGCATCCCACCATAATTCTGCCTCTTCTTGTAAAAGCCATGCGCCCATGAATGCCTTATCGTGGGTTCCAAGTCTCAAGCCACCTAGGATCTTTTCACAAGATTTCAACCAGGCCAAGGCTTCTATCACTGTGCCAGTGCCGGAAAAGGTTTTGCCACTGAGGTTTTTGTATCTCTTCGCCACTCGGTCTAGGTCGAATGGTTGAGGAGTTGTTGCTTGTATCAAGGGTTCTTCTGCAACAGGGATATTCCCCCATCCTCTACCTTGGTCTCCTCGGCCTCCTCTAGCTGTTACTGCTCGTGTAGCCATCTAGTCAAGTTCTGTATAAGCAAGAAAAGACTCAAGCTCACAGAAGTGATATTTTATATATATGGTAAAGCAGAAGAACATAAGGAAAGACAATGATGTACTGATCAAATTATTTTTGTTATTCTGCTTAGCTCATCCTAGGACATTACTAATCCTATCTCTAATGAGCTACTCTCCTTAGAACACTACTGATTCTTTTCTGACGAGGTGTTTAATGTGTTAAATTCAAGAACTAAGGTTAACCAAAGCTCTGATACCACCTGTGACGATCTCAAAACCCCGTATGACGGTGTTAAAGATAATCATTGGAATATGACACATCAATCATCATTAGCAGAGTACAGTTAATAGCTAAAACAAAAAATAGAATAATTTACATCAATATGACAGCGGAATCATAAACATGTAATAAACATCAGAGAGCACAGTGTAGGATACAACTTAGTGCATAAGAGTAAATGACCAGTCTACATCGCCATAAGCGGTACATATACATAAAGAGTACATAAAAGAGATGTCAGTCTACATCGCCATAAGCGGAATATACATAGATAATAATGGCGGAATATCAATATTGCAAATACTGAGAAGTCAAGCCTCGCCATACAAGCCAAAAGCGCACTCTGTGATGTAGTGCAAAGCCAAAATATAACCTGATACCTGTCAACTAGGCTGCCTGTGTGAAAATAAGGGCATCTTAGTTTGCAAAATGAAAACAAACTACGAGTCAGTCATGGGACTGGTATGAGAAATCTACTTAACCAATTAAACAACAACAATTAGGCAAATTATAAGACCACGTCATTTTCGCGGAACGGGTTTACTCCAGTGATTGCAAGTGCAAGAGATAAAGTAAATCTTTAAACAACGCTATGCTTTTTATAAAAATGGAGCCATTATAAGACTCAGGTCCCATCACACAATGCAACGTAAGCCGGAGGATAGAGTTTTTACCTTATAATGGCCAAGAAATGCCTGATACGTATAAAAAAAAGTGCTTGATATTATTACTAGTGCATATATGTTTCAAAAGCAAATTCCATCATAAATATCAATCATAGGCGGCATGAATGACCCATACCACTATGTCGCCATGTATAAGTTACAATCAAATCCGTAATCTCGTATCGGAAATTGGATTCCATCATGAGTCGAGGCAAGGGGCAAGCTCCTTTCCGCTTCGAGACACTCTAGCAAATGTCCCAGGACCATAAACAGCGATCCTTTCGAACCTCCAAGGCCGGTCCTCTCTTACTTTTGAGGATTGAAAATTCCTGAACACACGTTTCGCGGTCCTATAGGACCTATAATCGAGGCGCCTCATTCCAAAAACCACACAGGTAAAAATAATATAAATGTCAGGGCTTATAGGTCACTGACATCACCCATAGCTAGTAAGAAATGTTGTGTCCTCCTTGGGTCCTTTTCCCGTTTTTGACTCATACCGAGGTGTGAGGCTAGCGAATTCACGTT
Organism: Allium sativum; assembly: GCA_030737875.1. Lineage (NCBI taxonomy): Eukaryota > Viridiplantae > Streptophyta > Magnoliopsida > Asparagales > Amaryllidaceae > Allium > Allium sativum. The sequence continues at coordinate 652,250,352 of CM060919.1, read as the reverse complement.
ATACACAAAGATATGCCACATAGGTCGTGCTTTGATCATCAACCACAAGACTTTGTTGTACAACAGAAGCCTTGATCATTTGCCACTTAGGCATGCCGCACAGGCAGTTCACTCCATGCGACTGATTTCTATCGATATATAACCTCTGAGCTCGTACGTCTCAGAGAAGGCCGTTAAGCAAGAGAATAAATTCTCTGCCACCAAACAGATATATAAATTTAATAGATATCAATCAGCACAGAACAAAATCCAATGTTAGACACGCATCCATTTACAAGTTCGTTCTGGGTCTGAGCGAAACCGGAGGCATCATATTCCTCGCATATCCATACAATCAACCAATACATCCGAACGGCTACCACTTCAGCCCATTCAAGGTAGCTACTCCAATCATGAGCATCAGTAGCACCCATCCATCTGATGTGAAGATCGTCGGTCTTGATCCATCTTCGTATCTTCGACTTCTAATCGTCGTTCAATTATTTGAAGTGAGAATTAACTCGGCATTTTCAAATAATTCACGTATATTAGAATTCAAATCAATTCTTTCCTCGGTTAAATTATTCGACATTCACATTTTAGTTCTTTAGTATAATTTTCATGTCAAACACATTCACCATCAAATGACAAGCAAACCAAGTGTGATCGGTTTATTTTCATTCTATATCGCCAATAATATTTTATAACGATATCTCGCCATTTTTATTCATTTAAAAATGGCTCTATTTAATTAAACGACATTTCAGGTCGTGCTGTGACACTGACGCTCTTTTTCTTCAGATTTGTTTTACACATATATGAAAATCTAGCCGTTGGATCTTAACAAAGTTTATATCATTGGAAAGATTTCTCAAAAGTGAACCTAATGGTTCCAGTTTCGTCAAAATCCGATGGTCGTATCTTTCGGTATATTCGTTTGAAATTACGATTTCAAAATGCGAACTGCAGGGGCTCTATTAGTTTTATTTAATTAATTTATTTATATATATATAAATATAATTCATTCGGCGATTTCAATATCGTTTTCACTTCAATTATTTCACTAACGCCTTTAAATTTTAGAAAATTTCGCCATAACCTCCTTTGTATGGGAAGGGGTTTGGAAATTTATTAGGCCGTATTAGGTACCCAATAAATCCTAAAAAGAAAACACATGTTTATAGTGATATATTCTAGTGTCCATAGGGGAGTGTGTATAGATCATAACTCCAGAGAATAAATTCTCGTCACCCTACCAATGGTTTTTGTGCCTTACCAACTAGAGAGACGTGTTTATTTCAACTCCAGACCCCTGTGGGGTTTTTATTAATCTGGAAATTTACCGTTACATTTTATATAGTCCATATCAGTCATCAGTTCAACATGTACAATATAGTCATCATCATACAAGCCTCTTGCTTGTATGGTACACCTTCAACATCGTCACATCAGCTCCAAATGCTAATGTGGTATATGATGAAGTATTCTATCTTCTTGCAGTATGCCATGTAGTGTACTTCAAAATTAATTGTTACTATCCTATGGCAATGTTTTATACTTACACACAGAACAACCAGCCTTCCGCATCCAATGGCATTCACCGGAGTTGATATAATAATAAAATTGCGCGGCCAACTCATTAAGGCTTACCTATTTGTCGGGCATGCAAATAAATTCTTTACTCAACAGCTAATCTATTTCCCTGTTCAACACGTGCATATATATACATGCAAAACTAAGCTAAAAATAATATTTCTAGCCAACAAAGGTTTATTTCCATATATGGTTATTTTTAACACTTCCTATACATGTTAAAAATAATATTTTCAACTCATGAATATTTATTTGAACAATTGGTTATTTTTAACACTTCACGTTTCAGATAAAAATGATAATTTTAGCGAACAAAAATATATTTCAACACATGACTATTTTATTTAGTTCGCCTACATGTTAAAAATAATATTCATAGCAAACAAATATTTGTTTCAACACTTGTATATTTTTAGCTAGTCGTTTACATGATAAAAATGATATTTTTATCATCAAAAATATTTATTCAACACATGAATATTTTTATCACTTCATATTCACAATAAAAATGTAAATTTTATTTTTCAATCCATATACTCAACACATGAATATTTCCCACTTCACACATACGATAAAAATATGATTTTTATCGTTTTAATCCTTTATTCAACACATGAATAATTTCTATAGTTTATATATATTATAAAAATGTGATTTTTAATGTTAAAACAATTTATTTAAAACACGAGTAATTTATATAGTCTATATATGTGATAAAATGTTATTTTTATCATTCAAAGAATTTATTCGATGTATGAATTTGGTTTTAGCACATGAATAAGGTTTCCACACATGACTATAATTTCAACATATGAAAATAATTCTAACACATGAATATTATTGAAAATTTCGGCAGCATAACGGCAGGGTAGTTAAAACCGGGACCGTATCGATGTACGGCTCCTCGCTCTACCTTAAAACCTTGCGGTTTTTGACAATGGGGATTTCATGCGTCTAATTCGCATGCATGCGAGCATGTTTTTCTTTCATTTCCACAACCCATTCTATTTTTGTTTCAACCACAAATGGGTATTTTTCAATCACAATCAAACAAAATCAACCACAAACAATCTCATCAACCATTCGCATTATTCACCAAATATTCCATACAAATGCACAATCGATAAATATCGTCCATGGTTTGTGGACGAGGGGAGTGTGTGTGTGTATATATATATATTTCATTTTCATTTCAACGCATTTTCAATGCATATGTTTTTCATACAACGCTTGTATACTTTATACATCGCTTATATAACTTATACAACACATGTACATGTGGTATACAACGCGTATATAATTTACACTTCGCTTATATAACTTATACAACTCATTTCCATTCACATTTCAGTTTAGACATCTCACATTGGTTTATTGCTTTGCTAAAAATAGTAGCGAGCTCAGAAAAATCCGTGGTCTCTTCTAGAATGTAGAGAGCGTCGACACAGTCTCGATGTTTCCTGTTTCATTGAATTTCGTTAACACACGATAAATATATGAGTTTTCAAAGTTTGCAACACTTAAAAGTGTCTTTTTTCAATTCAGAAAATCTAAGCCGTTACCTGCCTTATTTCTTCGAAACTAGGTTTGGATTTTTAGGCAAATCCGTGAAGTAGTTCGTCGATCGGCTGGTGCGAGGTTGAAGGGAGCGGAGAGATGCATCTGCGCGATGTGGTGGGGTCCAGCTCGGTCCACCAGGGAGGCGACGGCGGCGCTTAGAAGTTCCGAACTTCAGGGAGGTGGTTCTCTCGAAATACGTGTCGAGGGAGGGAGCGGCTTGTCTTGATTTGAAGAGTGAAGGATGCTCTTCAAAAAGTTCAACGGGGTGTGGGGCTAATAGTGGCTGTGGCGGTCGGAAAATAGCCGGGAAGGGGAGAAAAGGGTTTCCTTCGAAGTCGAGGCAGGGCGGCGGGATTTTCTGAAGTTTTTTTTAATTATGTTGGAATTTTCTGATTGGACCATGCTTTGTTAAATTTTTAAAATAGTGTTTCTCCATACGGACACCAATTCAAACCCAACAACTGTCGCCCCTAACTAAATACCCCCATCACGGACACAATGGGATATGTTTCGTAGGCCAATCCGACTGTTACAGTCAATTATTCTCCAAATTAGAATATAAAACATTCAATATTCGATTTGAACGTACATTTCAATTTGCCAGGGCCACAAACTAATTCAAAAAATTCCAGAAAAATAAATCTAGCTATGTTTTGATGTTACGGTCCCAACAAAACTTGTTTCGTCGAATTCTGAGACCGTTTGGAAAATGGCCATTTTCTGGTCGATCCAATTTAACAGAAATTAACCAAACACGTTTTCATTTGCCACGCTCACGTACTAGCTTGAAAAATTATGAAATTTGAAACCTAGCAATAATTTGACATCTCGGATCCAACAAAAGTGGTTTCGTCGAATTCTGAGGTCGTTTGCAAAATGTCTATTTTCAAGGGCTATATATTCTCTATAGCGACCTTTCTGAAAATTCATTTGGCCATAACTTTTGATTTCCGCTATGAAACTTCGATTTTTCAGATTCGTTAGAAATATATTCACTAACATATCTAAATATTTTTGTTTTCACTAAAATCCGTTTTACTTTGCACCCGGTACAGTTAGTCAAAATTTGAATTCAAAATTTTGAAATTGCCACGCCATTTCAGGCCATGTTTATAACTAAAATTAATTATATTTATTTTCAAACTTCGATTCAAACATACTTTTCATCGTTATTATTTAAAATATTTTATTTTAAATATTTAAAATTCATTAAAATAGCCAATTTAAAATTTTGAAACTAGCTCAGATTTTCCGGGTTGTTATAGGCGTCATTTATCTCTTTGAATAGTCTTTCATTATTAGGGGGTAGGCTGGGTAGGGCCTTGGAGAGCCATTGAAAGAGACAGCTCTATCTTTGGATACCTATATTGTATGCGTAATGAAGTTGTCCTTCATAGATATGTGAAAAGCCCCAACTGGGTTTCATTGAGAAACTCAGGGATTAAGGCGGCCTTGTGGCGGGCGATAGAGGCTTATTCGCTTTCGTAGTGTAGCCTAGTACGCTTTCGTAGCGTGGAGATGGAGGACCAATACATATTCATAGTACGACGATGGGGATCATTCAAGGTGGGTATTATGGGAAGTACCTCGATATATTGGGCGTACAGCTACAAATTTATTATTTATTAGGTTAATCTACTAGGGAGTAGATGGGTACGATTTACGTGGAAAATCGATAGTGTATTGTGAGACAAACCCAAATAACTTAATAAATATGAATAAGTGATATAATGGTATATGTAGTGTTATTTGTAAAAAGTATAATTTATCCATTTGTTAGGGAACGCGGAATGCGGATCTTAAGGCAAGACCAACAGTAGAGGGGGGTGAATAGTGTTTTCAAGGAATTTTAGAAAATCTAAAACTTATATGATCTACTACATGAATCACACACTACAGAGATGATCAAAGACTCAGAATAAAACGCAAACATAGAAGTAAACAAAAATAAAATGTAGAAAAGGAAAGAACACACCGGATTTTATACTGGCTCGGATTACTTCTACGTCCAGTCCCACGCAATGCTGGATTGCGCGGAGTTTTATTAATATATCATTATCCAAGTACAATTCCCTTGATTTCCCGGCTATGTAATAACCCGGAAATTCTGGGCCAGTTTAAAATTTTTATTTTGGCAATTATAGCGAATTTTCTATATTTAAAATGAATTATTTTAAATAAAATCGACGAGAAACTTATTTTGAATATAATTTGAACGTATATATTATATACATCGTAGTTAGAATATAAATAATTATTTATAATTATAAATGGAATTGAAAATGGCGCGGTAGTTCGATAATTCGATTTCAAACTTCAATTGAATGTACCGGGTGCAAAACAATCCGGATTTTAGTGAAACCAAAAACATTAGGATCTAATTGATAATATCTTTCCAACGAATCCGAAAAATCAAAATTTCATAGCGGGAATCAAAAGTTGTGTCCAGTTGAAAATTCTGAATAGTCGCTATGGAATTCAGGCCCTTAAAAATGGACATTTTGCAAATGACCTCGGATCTCGACGAAACCAGTTTTGTTGGGTCCGTGATGTCGAGTTATTGCTAGGTTTCAAATTTCATAATTTTTCGAATCAATATGTGAGCGTGGCAAAGGAAAACGCGTTTGACCGGTTTCAGTTGATTTTAATCGACTGGAAAATGGCCTTTTTTCCAACGGTCTCAGAATTCGACGAAACTAGTTTTGTTAGGACCGTATCGTCAATACGAAGCTAGAAAATATTTTTCGGGAATTTTTCTAGTTAGTGTGTGGCCCCGGTAAATTGAAATGTGCGTTCAAATTAAATATATACAGATTTATATTTTAATTTTGATGAAAACCTATCGTAACAGTCGAATCAGCTTGTGAAACATATCCCATTGTGTTCGGAATGGGGGTATTTAGCTAAGGGCAAAAGTCATTGGGTCGGATTTCGAATTCTTGTCAACACAAGGGTATTAATGGAATTAAATTAATAATTTAATAAATATATAAATAAAAAAAAAACCCAGTTTCATCGTTTATAAAAAAATCGGTCGCCTCTCTCAGAACGAACGGCGGAACTCACCCCTAGTTTCCTCTCCGAATTCTGATAAATCCACTAAACAATTTCATCAGCTTCTTAAGGCAAAATCAAGAAGCATCGAGAGATCTTCGAGCTCATACCAGGTTGATTGAATTTAGTGTTGAAATTGGGGAGAATTCTAAGCTGGAAGGAGGGATGTTCGGGCACGGATTTCTGGTGAGGGGGATCACCGAAGTCGACGGGTTTTTGGGCGGAAATTGAGGGAGCTCCGGCGCTTCCAGTGACGAACTCTGATGGCGGTCGGGTCTGACGTGGGAGGAGGGGCGGTGGTTTCTTTCTCGTGTGCGATGGTTCCAGTAAATCGCGATGGGAAGATAATTAACGAAAGGGGTTAATTAGGATATGGTAATTAATTAGTTTAATTAGTAATTAATTAAATTTCAATTATCTCAAATTGCAATAAATGTATAAACCATCATATCTCCTTCATACGAGGTCGGAATCTGACGATTTCAGATCCGTTGCGATCGTGGGAATGAGGGCTTCACAACAAAACTGACCGCGTCCGATTTGAAGCAAATCAGAATTTCAGGAAATTTCCAATCCGAACAGTTCAGAAATTCAGAAATTAAAACCAGTCGAAGTGAGAACTTCTCACCTTTCAATTTCTTTTTCTAGTTATATATATATACTAGGATGCAGACGGTGCTTAGTAGCACCCGACACAATTGTCCACAGACCATGGACTTGTTTGTTTGATTGAAAAAAAATTAGTTAGATTATTTGATTGAAATTGAATATAAAACGATTTCGAAATGAAATGAATTGAAAACGATTTCGAAATGAATTGAATATAAAACGATTTCGAAATGAGTTGAATATAAAACGATTTCGAAATGAATTGAATATAAAACGATTTCGAAATGAATTGAATATAAAACGATTTCAAAATGAATTGAATTGAAAACGATTTCGAAATGAATTGAATATAAAACGATTTCGAAATGAATTGAATTGAAAACGATTTCGAAATGAATTGAATATAAAACGATTTCGAAATGAATTGAATTGAAAACGATTTCGAAATGAATTGAATATAAAACGATTTCGAAATGAGTTGAATATAAAACGATTTCGAAATGAATTGAATATAAAACGATTTCGAAATGAATTGAATATAAAACGATTTCGAAATGAATTGAATTGAAAACGATTTCGAAATGAATTGAATATAAAACGATTTCGAAATGAATTGAATTGAAAACGATTTCGAAATGAATTGAATATAAAACGATTTCGAAATGAATTGAATTGAAAACGATTTCGAATGAATTGAATATAAAACGATTTCGAAATGAATTGAATAGAAAACGAATTTGATTTCAATTGAATGTATAACGAATTTGAATCGAATAGAAAACCACTTTGAACTGAATCGAATTGAAAACGAATTCGAATTGATTTGAAAACGAATTCAAATGAATTCAAATTGAATTGAAATTTGAATTAAATAGAAATGAATTTTAAAACGAATTTATAAAGAAGAATTCAATTTTGATTTGAACTGAAATGGAAGTTGAAATTGCTTTTGAAACAAATTTAAAACTATTTATATAATTTGTTTTAAATAGGAATCGACGAAATATATATTATATATATTATATATATAATATAATGGCCTGAATAGAACGCGCCGCGCCGCGGCAGTTCGTGAATTTCGACCATTTATTTCAAACGGACATTACGGGAGATCCGACCGTCGGATTCTCCTAAAACCGGAACCGTTGGGTTCGTATCGAAAAGAGATTTCTAACGAATATTGGAAATTCAAAATCTAATGGTTGGATTTGGAGTTACGTCCAAATCAAATTTGAAAAAGGTCGCTGTAAGTGCAGTTCGATGGCCATTGATGGAAATCTACTGTACGGGCCTTGATAAAATTATTAAAAATAGTAATAATTTATGTAAAATCATAAGAAATGATTCAGAAAGAATTGGGATGAAAAACTCCATATTTGAAAAGATAAAAATAGATTTTTATCGAAATGAACTAGTTTTGAACTAGAAATATAATTCTATTTTTTTTTTAAATAAATAAATTGGATTTGAAATGGTTTTGAAAATAACCAGAATTTCCAATGATTGCATTGGAGTGGATTTGAATCGAAATTGTCTTCGGAATATTTCGATGTTGGAATTCGGGATTATGCAGATGTTGTTATGGAAATTTGAAAGATATATATATTTATATCGTTATTTCCAATACGACATTTGTTAATCGTAGAATTTGATATTGAATATAAGCCGGGATATTTTCTATTCAGAGCCTTGTATTTAATATCAAATGTGATTTGGGTTTGTCGTGAATGGTGTCTTCATTAACACTGTTCTTGAACCCAGTGGAGAAAAGATTAAATCTTTTTATTTAGATTTAATGAAGTGTACCAATTAAATAATGTTTTATTGGAATTGAATTGATATTGATTTTTGGGTTTATCGTGGACAGTGTTTTAAATAACACTCGTTCTTTAACCCGATCATTAATGAAATGTGATTTTGGGTTGTCGTGAACGGTATCTTCAATAATACAGTTCTTAGACCTAAAGGAGTTAAGAAAATCAGAAACTAACTGGAGATTAGTTAAGTTGAATAGTTTCCGAGGTATTGATCTGATGTTGGTTTCGGCCTTCGGGATTAATACTTAGGGAATTGCTCACTTGCTAATTTACAATTAGGGACTGATTGAAATGTGATGTGATTTTGGGTTTATCGTGAACCGTGTTTTAAATGACACTGATTCTTTAACCCAGTCACAGATTAAAACTAAGTGGAGTTTTAATGAATCTTTAATTAGATTGAAATAATCGAAATGGAGTATCACCAGTTTTGCTCCAGGCGATAGTTAAATCTTTAATTAGATTTGAACGTGAAATGGTAATTGAATTTACCGATAACACTGTGGTGTTAGATATGAAGTATTACCAGTTTTACTTCATGGATAAATAGGTTGGGATTGGGAAATTAAAACAAATGATTACTTCGGTAAGTTTCGTTAATCCCGACTAGTTGAATCGAAATTCAAAGTGATAGAATAAAGAATAAATTCAAGGAATTTATCTTGGATAAAATTAATGGGAACCATTCCCTATGAATGTGAAATTTAGAAACTAACTGTCGGTTAGCCAAGCAGAATGGTTTTCTGGATATTGATCTGATGTTGGTTTCGGCCTTCGGGGTTAATATTTGGGGAATTATTCTCTTGATTAATTTACGGTTAGTGACTAATGAATTGGAATGAGGCGTATGTTGTGTTTGTGTAACACTTATTTAAAATATACGCGAGTTATTCGGAAAGACCGGGTTTATCCCATTCTGAATAACTGATACGACGATAAGTCGAAGATGAAGACGATGGTCGAAGACCGGAAGTCTTCACGTCGTTTGGGTGATTACTGATGATCTTGATTGGGTTGTACACCCAAGAAGATGGAAACAGTTGGTGATCGTCCAGACGTACTTGGAGATCGATGGATATGCGTGGTACTAGGTGCCTCCGGTTTCGTTCAGACCCAGAACGGACTTGTAAATGGACTGTGTGTCTGACATTGGATTTTAGTCCGTGTGATTGATCTCTATTAAATATATATCTGTTTGGCGGCGGAGAATTTATTCTCTTGCTTAACGCCCTTCTCTGAGACGTACGAGCTCAGGGGTTATATATTGATGGATATCAATCGCATGGAGTGAATTGCCTGTGTGGCATGCCTAAGTGGCAAATGATCAAGGCTTCTGTTGAAAAGCAAAGTCTTGTGGTTGATGATCGAAGCACGGCCTTTGTGGCGTAGCTTTGTGTAACGTTTACTTCGCGAGTTTCACACCCGGTATGAACCAAAAACGGGAGACGGACCTCAGGGAGGGCCTACGTTTCCTCCTAGCTAAAAGTGGCGTCAGTGGTTTTACACGCCCTGACGAGTTTGACTTATGTGGTTGTTGCTGTTGCGAGGCGCCTCGGATTGATCGGTCGTTCTCGAACCGATGGAGTCATTTAGTTGGCTCGCTTACGCCCCAAAGGGCGGCGAAACGTAGTGCTCAGGTATAATAATCCACATCGGTGGACCGGCCCTGTCGCTCCAAGGCTTGCCTGCACGCTTGCCTGAGACTCGGGCTAGGCAGTCTCGAATCATTGAGGATCTTTCCCCTAGCCTCGGTTCATACCATAAATGATAACCCAACTTCCAATACGACGTCTTGCGGTTTTGATTGTAAACTTATATATGGCGACATAGTGTTATGGGGCGCTCATGCCGCCTATGATTGATACTTATGATTTGAAGTTGTTTTATACACTATGCACTTATAATAGTATCAAACGATTTGTTTTAAACGTATCAAGCATTCTTTGGCTGTTATAAGGGAAAACCCTATCCTCGGCTGCGTTGCATTGTGTGATGGGACCTGGGTCTTATAACAGCTTCATTTTTCTTTATTTAGCATTGCACTGTTTGTTTTATGCACTGGTATTCTTGGGAGGAAACCCGTTCCGTGTTATACGGCGTGGTCCTTTGATTTACCTAACTTTGAAAATAAAGATTAATAACTGTTTTAGTTCTCACACCAGTCACATGACTGACCTGGAGTTTATTGTTTTAACCTAAACTCTAGGTGCCCTTATTTTGACACGGGCAGCTAGTAGTTTCGGTTTTGCAGATTTATATTCACAGGATTCTGGTTTACAGCTGGAACGATATCCGGAAAGCTTTGTATCCGTATATCTACTTCTAGTTGTGTATTGTATTATTTTCCGCTGCTATGTATTTAAATGTAATTTAAATCTCTGATATTTCTGTGTAATATTCATTTATACTCTGTATATTCTTGTAATCTGATGCATTGTTGTAAAATACAGTGAAATGTTCTTTTATATGCGTTCTGGTGTGGCTTGTTCTCGAACTATCCGCCGCTTTCCTTAACGGGGAAGTTACGGGTTTTCACAGTTGGTATCAGAGCTTTGGTTTACAAAGCTTAGAGAACAAGACACATTAGAACCATACGAAAGAATTCATCAGATATTGGATTAGTAATATCCAACGGGAATGACTCGTTAGAGATGGGATCAGTAGCATCCTAGAACGAGTGTGAAGGGTATATTTTTCAAATGAAAACAATTTTTGTTTTGAAAATCTAAATCACTTATTCGTATTTGATTATTTATTTATATTGATTAGGACAGTCCAATATATAAAGATTTTGCATATACGCCTTGCAAACGTGTATTTGAAGTTTTAATATACTAGATAGATATAGAATCACACTCTAGTCGCCCGAAGATGATTCTGATGATAGTTCGAACATCATCAGAATTGGTATTCGTGTTTTGAAGGTGTGATATCTATATATTTCCTATTGACTGGTGTGAGAACCAAAATTAGATAGGGCCTATTGTTGTGATTTGGCATCAAAAATCTGATTTTTGACTATGTATCAAAGTTATCCATTTCAAAAGCTAATCAACTAATTGATTGATGTTTGTGTTGTTTGTTTATTTGTTTGCTAATTTTGAACCATTATGCCTAATTGCATCAAATATTGAATTATATTGAAAATTGGTTGCATTTGCTTGCATATACATATATATCATTGAACAGGTCATTGCAAGGAGGCTAGAGCCAGAGAATAAAATTTGTTTGCCCGACAAATAGGTACATGTTTACTATATAATTTGTTGTTTTGTTTGGGTGATGATGATTTTATGAGCCTATTGGCTAGCCGCTTGGCTTTTTCTTTTTCTTTTTGAGATCTGAAGGACCGGGGAAGCTATTTGAGATTTCCCGATGCTCCCATTGCAGGGGAGGTTATGTCGAAATTTTTCGAAAATTTAGGGTGTTAGCCAAAATTTTGAAATTTTTGAAAAGTTCTTAGAAACTGAAAAGTTGAAGAACTTAAGCCGTAATCAAAACAATGGAAGTTGAGTTGATTAATCAAACCACTTTCGACTTTGTTCCTTTTCGGGGACGAAAAGTTTTAAGTGGGGGAGATTGTAATAACCCGGAAATTCTGGGCCAGTTTAAAATTTTTATTTTGGCAATTATAGCGAATTTTCTATATTTAAAATGAATTATTTTAAATAAAATCGACAAGAAATTTATTTTGAATATAATTTGAACGTATATATTATATACGTCGTAGTTAGAATATAAATAATTATTTATAATTATAAATGGAATTGAAAATGGCGCGGTAGTTCGATAATTCGATTTCAAACTTCAATTGAATGTACCGGGTGCAAAACAATCCGGATTTTAGTGAAACCAAAAACATTAGGATCTAATTGATAATATCTTTCCATCGAATCCGAAAAATCAAAATTTCATAGCGGGAATCAAAAGTTATGTCCAGTTGAAAATTCTGAATAGTCGCTATGGAATTCAGGCCCTTAAAAATGGACATTTTGCAAATGACCTCGGATCTCGACGAAACCAGTTTTTTTGGGTCCGTGATGTCGAGTTATTGCTAGGTTTCAAATTTCATAATTTTTCGAATCAATATGTGAGCGTGGCAAAGGAAAACGCGTTTGACCGGTTTCAGTTGATTTTAATCGACTGGAAAATGGCCTTTTTTCCAACGGTCTCAGAATTCGACGAAACTAGTTTTGTTAGGACCGTATCGTCAATACGAAGCTAGAAAATATTTTTCGGGAATTTTTCTAGTTAGTGTGTGGCCCCGGTAAATTGAAATGTGCGTTCAAATTAAATATATACAGATTTATATTTTAATTTTGATGAAAACCTATCGTAACAGTCGAATCAGCTTGTGAAACATATCCCATTGTGTTCGGAATGGGGGTATTTAGCTAAGGCCAAAAGTCATTGGGTCGGATTTCGAATTCTTGTCAACACAAGGGTATTAATGGAATTAAATTAATAATTTAATAAATATATAAAAAAAACCCTAGTTTCATCGTTTATAAAAAAATCGGCCGCCTCTCTCAGAACGAACGACGGAACTCACCCCTAGTTTCCTCTCCGAATTCTGATAAATCCACTAAACAATTTCATCAGCTTCTTAAGGCAAAATCAAGGAGGTTCGAGAGATCTTCGAGCTCATACCAGTTTGATTGAATTTAGTGTTGAAATTGGGGAGAATTCTAAGCTGGAAGGAGGGATGTTCGGGCACGGATTTCTGGTGAGGGGGATCACCGAAGTCGACGGGTTTTTGGGCGGAAATTGAGGGAGCTCCGGCGCTTCCAGTGACGAACTCTGATGGCGGTCGGGTCTGACGTGGGAGGAGGGGCGGTGGTTTCTTTCTCGTGTGCGATGGTTCCAGTAAATCGCGATGGGAAGATAATTAACGAAAGGGGTTAATTAGGATATGGTAATTAATTAGTTTAATTATTAATTAATTAAATTTCAATTATCTCAAATTGCAATAAATGTATAAACCATCATATCTCCTTCATACGAGGTCGGAATCTGACGATTTCAGATCCGTTGCGATCGTCGGAATGAGGGCTTCACAACAAAACTGACCGCGTCCGATTTGAAGCAAATCAGAATTTCAGGAAATTTCAAATCCGAACAGTTTAGAAATTCAGAAATTAAAACCAGTCGAAGTGAGAACTTCTCACCTTTCAATTTCTTTTTCTAGTTATATATATATACTAGGATGCAGACGGTGCTTAGTAGCACCCGACACAATTGTCCACAGACCATGGACTTGTTTGTTTGATTGAAAAAAAATTATTAGATTATTTGATTGAAATTGAATACAAAACGATTTCGAAATGAATTGAATTGAAAACGATTTCGAAATGAATTGAATATAAAACGATTTCGAAATGAGTTGAATATAAAACGATTTCGAAATGAATTGAATATAAAACGATTTCGAAATGAATTGAATATAAAACGATTTCGAAATGAATTGAATTGAAAACGATTTCGAAATGAATTGAATATAAAACGATTTCGAAATGAATTGAATTGAAAACGATTTCGAAATGAATTGAATATAAAACGATTTCGAAATGAATTGAATTGAAAACGATTTCGAAATGAATTGAATATAAAACGATTTCGAAATGAGTTGAATATAAAACGATTTCGAAATGAATTGAATATAAAACGATTTCGAAATGAATTGAATATAAAACGATTTCGAAATGAATTGAATTGAAAACGATTTCGAAATGAATTGAATATAAAACGATTTCGAAATGAATTGAATTGAAAACGATTTCGAAATGAATTGAATATAAAACGATTTCGAAATGAATTGAATTGAAAACGATTTCGAAATGAATTGAATATAAAACGATTTCGAAATGAATTGAATAGAAAACGAATTTGATTTCAATTGAATGTATAACGAATTTGAATCGAATAGAAAACCACTTTGAACTGAATCGAATTGAAAACGAATTCGAATTGATTTGAAAACGAATTGAAATGAATTCAAATTGAATTGAAATTTGAATTAAATAGAAATGAATTTTAAAACGAATTTATAAAGAAGAATTCAATTTTGATTTGAACTGAAATGGAAGTTGAAATTGCTTTTGAAACGAATTTAAAACTATTTATATAATTTGTTTTAAATAGGAATCGATGAAATATATATTATATATATTATATATATAATATAATGGCCTGAATAGAACGCGCCGCGCCGCGGCAGTTCGTGAATTTCGACCATTTATTTCAAACGGACATTACGGGAGATCCGACCGTCGGATTCTCCTAAAACCGGAACCGTTGGGTTCGTATCGAAAAGAGCTTTCTAACGAATATTAGAAATTCAAAATCTAATGGTTGGATTTGGAGTTACGTCCAAATCAAATTTGAAAAAGGTCGCTGTAAGTGCAGTTCGATGGCCATTGATGGAAATCGACTGTACGGGCCTTGATAAAATTATTAAAAATAGTAATAATTTATGTAAAATCATAAGAAATGATTTAGAAAGAATTGGGATGAAAAACTCCATATTTGAAAAGATAAAAATAGATTTTTATCGAAATGAACTAGTTTTGAACTAGAAATATAATTCTATTTTTTTTTTAAATAAATAAATTGGATTTGAAATGGTTTTGAAAATAACCAGAATTTCCAATGATTGCATTGGAGTGGATTTGAATCGAAATTGTCTTCGGAATATTTCGATGTTGGAATTCGGGATTATGCAGATGTTGTTATGGAAATTTGAAAGATATATATATTTATATCGTTATTTCCAATACGACATTTGTTAATCGTAGAATTTGATATTGAATATAAGCCGGGATATTTTCTATTCAGAGCCTTGTATTTAATATCAAATGTGATTTGGGTTTGTCGTGAATGGTGTCTTCATTAACACTGTTCTTGAACCCAGTGGAGAAAAGATTAAATCTTTTTATTTAGATTTAATGAAGTGTACCAATTAAATAATGTTTAATTGGAATTGAATTGATATTGATTTTTGGGTTTATCGTGGACAGTGTTTTAAATAACACTCGTTCTTTAACCCGATCATTAATGAAATGTGATTTTGGGTTGTCGTGAATGGTATCTTCAATAATACAGTTCTTAGACCTAAAGGAGTTAAGAAAATCAGAAACTAACTGGAGATTAGTTAAGTTGAATAGTTTCCGAGGTATTGATCTGATGTTGGTTTCGGCCTTCGGGATTAATACTTAGGGAATTGCTCACTTGCTAATTTACAATTAGGGACTGATTGAAATGTGATGTGATTTTGGGTTTATCGTGAACCGTGTTTTAAATGACACTGATTCTTTAACCCAATCACAGATTAAAACTAAGTGGAGTTTTAATGAATCTTTAATTAGATTGAAATAATCGAAATGGAGTATCACCAGTTTTTCTCCAGGCGATAGTTAAATCTTTAATTAGATTTGAACGTGAAATGGTAATTGAATTTACCGATAACACTGTGGTGTTAGATATGAAGTATTACCAGTTTTACTTCATGGATAAATAGGTTGGGATTGGGAAATTAAAACAAATGATTACTTCGGTAAGTTTCGTTAATCCCGACTAGTTGAATCGAAATTCAAAGGGATAGAATAAAGAATAAATTCAAGGAATTTATCTTGGATAAAATTAATGGGAACCTTTCCCTATGAATGTGAAATTTAGAAACTAACTGTCGGTTAGCCAAGCAGAATGGTTTTCTGGATATTGATCTAATGTTGGTTTCGGCCTTCGGGGTTAATATTTGGGGAATTATTCTCTTGATTAATTTACGGTTAGTGACTAATGAATTGGAATGAGGCGTATGTTGTGTTTGTGTAACACTTATTTAAAATATACGCGAGTTATTCGGAAAGACCGGGTTTATCCCATTCTGAATAACTGATACGACGATAAGTCGAAGATGAAGACGATGGTCGAAGACCGGAAGTCTTCACGTCGTTTGGGTGATTACTGATGATCTTGATTGGGTTGTACACCCAAGAAGATGGAAACAGTTGGTGATCGTCCAGACGTACTTGGAGATCGATGGATATGCGTGGTACTAGGTGCCTCCGGTTTCGTTCAGACCCAGAACGGACTTGTAAATGGACTGTGTGTCTGACATTGGATTTTAGTCCGTGTGATTGATCTCTATTAAATATATATCTGTTTGGCGGCGGAGAATTTATTCTCTTGCTTAACGCCCTTCTCTGATACGTACGAGCTCAGGGGTTATATATTGATGGATATCAATCGCATGGAGTGAATTGCCTGTGTGGCATGCCTAAGTGGCAAATGATCAAGGCTTCTGTTGAAAAGCAAAGTCTTGTGGTTGATGATCGAAGCACGGCCTTTGTGGCGTAGCTTTGTGTAACGTTTACTTCGCGAGTTTCACACCCGGTATGAACCAAAAACGGGAGACGGACCTCAGGGAGGGCCTACGTTTCCTCCTAGCTAAAAGTGGCGTCAGTGGTTTTACACGCCCTGACGAGTTTGACTTATGTGGTTGTTGCTGTTGCGAGGCGCCTCGGATTGATCGGTCGTTCTCGAACCGATGGAGTCATTTAGTTGGCTCGCTTACGCCCCAAAGGGCGGCGAAACGTAGTGCTCAGGTATAATAATCCACATCGGTGGACCGGCCCTGTCGCTCCAAGGCTTGCCTGCGCGCTTGCCTGAGACTCGGGCTAGGCAGTCTCGAATCATTGAGGATCTTGCCCCTAGCCTCGGTTCATACCATAAATGATAACCCAACTTCCAATACGACGTCTTGCGGTTTTGATTGTAAACTTATATATGGCGACATAGTGTTATGGGGCGCTCATGCCGCCTATGATTGATACTTATGATTTGAAGTTGTTTTATACACTATGCACTTATAATAGTATCAAACGATTTGTTTTAAACGTATCAAGCATTCTTTGGCTGTTATAAGGGAAAACCCTATCCTCGGCTGCGTTGCATTGTGTGATGGGACCTGGGTCTTATAACAGCTTCATTTTTCTTTATTTAGCATTGCACTGTTTGTTTTATGCACTGGTATTCTTGGGAGGAAACCCGTTCCGTGTTATACGGCGTGGTCCCTTGATTTACCTAACTTTGAAAATAAAGATTAATAACTGTTTTAGTTCTCACACCAGTCACATGACTGACCTGGAGTTTATTGTTTTAACCTAAACTCTAGGTGCCCTTATTTTGACACGGGCAGCTAGTAGTTTCGGTTTTGCAGATTTATATTCACAGGATTCTGGTTTACAGCTGGAACGATATCCGGAAAGCTTTGTATCTGTATATCTACTTCTAGTTGTGTATTGTATTATTTTCCGCTGCTATGTATTTAAATGTAATTTAAATCTCTGATATTTCTGTGTAATATTCATTTATACTCTGTATATTCTTGTAATCTGATGCATTGTTGTAAAATACAGTGAAATGTTCTTTTATATGCGTTCTGGTGTGGCTTGTTCTCGAACTATCCGCCGCTTTCCTTAACGGGGAAGTTACGGGTTTTCACAGGCTACAAGGTTAACACCGCTCCAAGCACCCTTGATTTCATGGCTACGAGGTTACCACCGCTCCCTTTCCTTGATTTCAGGGCTACAAGGAACACACCCTTTCCCAAAAAATCCTAAATGATTACAATAGCCCTATAACTCTTCAATAGCACTTCAATTTAGAAAGTAGTGAGTAGAGAGTGGTAAGAGAAGAAGTTTTATGTAATTAGAATAGAAATCAGCATAGTAGAAGTGTAGAAATCAATAAAATAAGAAATACTGATGGAGAGATGAAGAGAGGTGAAGATGGAGAAGAAGAATGGTTAAAAAATTCAAATTTTACCCCTATTTTTAAGATTTGAAAGATGGCAATGCTTCTGGAATGTTACAAATATTGAAAAGTGATTTTCTTTCAAAATTGAAAAAGTGACAGTTGTATGTCGATATATACATATACGTATGTCGACATATATACTTTAAAATTTTGAATATTGAATATTTTTAAGTGTTTAACTATACATACTATTCTGGAAATTCTTGAATTAAAATATAGTTATATAAATTACTATTATAAAGTATAAAATCATATGTAAACACAAACATATATTATATAATCATTTTTATAAAATTATAAGGTTTAAAACTATATAAAATATAAAATATAAAATAATAAAAGTATATAACTATAAATATATATAAACTTATAAACTTTAGAACACATGTTTAAAATCAAAAGTAAGATAGAAAACTATTTAAATTTTGAATTTGAATTTTGAAAAACAGAATTTGAAATTTGAAATTTGAAAATCAAATTTTGAAAAATAAAATTTGAATTGAACCTAGAGTGTTATTCAGTGTCTTACATATAAACTAGACTCTATTATTATATTTGTCTTGAACTCTTGAACTCTGATTTCTTGATTACTCATGAGTCTTGATTCTTCTCTGAATTCTGAATCTCTTGACTCTCTAAAACTATACAGTCTTCAGTATCTAAATCTTGTTACAAATCCTCATATATGTGTGTATATATATTCTAGATAGAGATGTTAGTATATATTTTATAATCAATATAATTGAAATAAGGTTGTATCATCAAAACTCCATTCTCCAACAATCTCCCCCTTTTTGATGATGACAATCTTAGTTTATGAAATATTCATACTTGTTGACGCTGATCCTTCTAATACTCCCCCTATAAAATTAATCCTATATACTCTACCTAAACTATGTCTATATTTTATAATTTCTCCCTCTTTGGCATTATCAAAAAGAAATTCTAAAAATACTCCCCCTAAATCTTATATCTATCTAAACATATCCTATAATTGATTCTATACTAAAGTATATATAACTCCGCTTAAATTTATGCATATATTATACTAAGTATACAAAGAGATTAATCCAAATATAATGATTACATATGTTTCACATTATATATACAAGTTTTTAATCCAATCAATTCAAATAAACCAATCCAAGCAATATTTATACATGTTTTAATATATATATATATGTGTGTGTGTGTGTGTGTGTGTGTATGTGTGTGTGTGGGTGTGTGTGTTTGTGTGTGTATATAGGTTTTAAGTCAAGCAATCCAAACCAATCAATAGATAAATTCAAACAAATTCAAACAAATCAAACCAACCAAATCATACCAAATAATCAAACGTCTCGGGGAACTTCTACCCATCCATCTCCTCTAAAGATTGGATCCTTTTTGATGACCTCCCATTCTTCATCTTCTTTTGTGGGTGGTGCTTTAGTGAGATTGTTTTCTTCATCTCTAAAAAGAGAAGAGATTAGCCAATGGATGGCATCAAAGTGCTTCCCTTGTTGCTCTACTATTTTGATTTGACTTAATTGTAGATTACGCTGGTTTCGTCGTACTATGGATAGGACGTTCTTGAAAGAATTTAAAGTCTTTTCAAGATTTTCACTAAAGTTATGAATTGGATTTGCCATATTTTTTATAAGAAATGAATAGAGAGGAAGGAGGAATGATAAAATGAATCTTTCTAGAAGAAATAGGTTTTAATAAGGTCTAGAATTCTTTTGATTTGAATGGATATTAGTTATTTATTTAAATTTAAATTTCGAATAATTTTGAAAAACTAGCCGTTATAATGTAGACATATAGATATATGTATGTCAACATACCCTATATAAAAAATTTAATTTTTGAATTTTAATTCATGTGTTATTATATTATATTAGTTTATTTAATTCTAATATTTTTACAGTAACTTAAAGATGGTTTTGACATAAATAAAACTCCATTTATTTCAACTTGAAATCAAATAAATCCAACTAATTACGAGACACTAAATACGAGATTCGAAAGTAAATACAAGCAAATATTAAAGATAAATTAAACTAGATTGGCTAGATTTTAGCGGATGATGAGGAGGAAGATGAAATTCCAAGTTTTCTTTCTATTTTGGCCATGAACTTAGTCATTTTAGTAAGGATCTTTTTGAGCTTCTTTTGATTCTTGGCTAGTTTCACTTGGTTTTGAACAAGTGCCTCTTTGGAAATGGTTCTAGTCTTGATTTGTAATGACCCGCATTGGCAGAGGTATTATAATTAATTTTATTTAATTATATAAATGGTGATTAGTGAATTTAATGATCGTTGAATTAAATAATGATGAATATTTAATTAAAATAATAAATTAAATTCTGAAATAATCAGAATTTGCTGAAATGGCGATATGGTGTGAACCAGATCATCTGTGATATTTAATTCAGCTTGGAATTGAATTTGAATAACGAATATATTGAATCGTCGACATTTGAATGTATAGTTTATAATATAATTTTAAACGAGATCGAAATGGCGCTGCAGTTCGTAAATTGGCGATTCGAACTTCAACTGAATGTACAGGATTCATTTTAAGCCGGATTTCTGTGAAACAAGAAACGTGTGGAGCTGGTGGAGTATATCTTTCTAGTGGAAGAGAAAAATCGGGATTTCGTCATGTAGATTTTGAGATATGTCCAAATCAAATTTTAAAATATTCGCCATAGAATCATTTATCGACCGTAACGGTTTATTCGATATAACTAGAGATCGGGTTTGAATTTAGACATAGTTCTTTTGAGACATAACGATAATTTAATTTTTAGAATTTTACTATAATTTTTAATTAATTAAATACGAAACTTTTTATTTGGAGTATTTTGCACCCTGTAGTCAACATTTTGGGGTTTCAAAATATGAGTTAATCTACCGGTATTATTATATTTTTGGGATCGGGGCACTGAGCTTGGCACAATAGTATTTTAATCTCTATCCATAGTGATTCGTACGTGAACGAAGTTTTATATAACATGGTACCCTAACCTTTTTAAAACAAACAAAAATACAAAATTCACATTTCCTTTTGGATGTGTATACCTATTGTGCCTTAAATTTTCTGACCGTATTCTCTATTGCTTCTTGGTGGAGAAAATCAAACGTATGGTAACATTGTGAGTAAAACGTGGAACCCAAATCAACTAGGAAATCATAACAACGTGGACAACTCACAGCTAAAACTTATATATATATATATATATATATAATAATATGTATATAACGTGGACAAGGACAGACAACTCAACGCAACCCCTACGAAGCTTCATTGTGAAGTTATCATCACACTACTAAATACAAAGCAGGGCTCACTTCTTCTTTCCTGATAAGTTTCGAACTCTTTCCAATTTTCATAAAGCTAGGAAAAGAAAAGAAGAAAAAATACTAATTATATATATATAAAGAAACAATGGGATATATGGGACAAGCACGAGAGAATGTGTACATGCACTGTACCAGTGCGAGAAGCTGATCGACGCATCTGGGGCGCATCTGGAACGTTGACATCGAACTGGAGTTTTGGTGACGGGTCCGAAAGCTCGAGATGATGGATATAACGGTGGTCTCGGCTCTTGTCTTCATTCAAGGATGATGGAGTTGGTCATAGAAAGGAGGACGAGTACGGTTTGGTAGAAGAAATGAAGGTTCGAATTGGTGTCCAAAGTAATGTTGTACAGTACACGGCAGGTACTGTTCATTACAGATTCGAGAGGGGGTATAGGGCAGAATGGGTATGGATGTGATGGGATAAAGGTTTCATGTCCTCCCTGTTGACAGCTAAGTCAAGCTGAAAGCGCATCCCAGTGTAGGGATGTGAGTTGTACAAGTTGAGTATGAGCTGGGTTTCTGTTTTTGGTTGGATCAAAGAGGGAATGGGCGTTTGTGGAATAGTGGGGACTGAGGGCGTTTAAACGTAAAAAAAGGAAAAGAGGGGGGATCATGCGTTCAGGCATTGGTATAAAGATGCAAAGTGTAGGTATAGGAATTCAAATGGGAAAGTGAGTTTTACCTCGATGGTGAAGAGCTGTGTATGTAAACATGTCATCCAAGGTGGTGAACGAAGTGAAATACTGGAGTTTACAAGTGGGGAAGAAACAGATCCTCACGCTGGTCTTAACAAAAGGGTATGGGTCGAAGTAAACTAAAGTCCAAACGAATAAAAGGACAAAAGAAAAGGGGAAGGCTCAAATAAAATGACATAAAGAAATGTTTGATGTGGACTTGCTGTGAAGAAAGGGAGATCTGCGTTAAGCGCTGGAACAAGCAAACGGGTACCGGGGTTTTAAAATTTGGAGAAGAAAGGCCGTGTAGCGTTGGTGTCTGGGCTTAAGACATGGGTGGACCGACTATTGTTGGTGAGCCCAATATTGAAGAAAAGAAGGTAGTTCGGAATTAGAAAGAAGAGGAACCGCAGGCACTGTTTTATATAGGGGAGGAACTGTTTTTATCGGGTCAGGCATTGTGCGGTAAAACCATAAAGAGGTTGAGTTATATATTTAAATTAATATAAGTTTAAATATTCATATTAACTTATAATGTCAATAACTTATTCATATGAAATCAGAATCATGAACCGTAAGTTGCGTTGGGATCGTATGGACGGGAGCAACACAATGAGACTGACCGGGAGTGAATCCGAGCTCGTTACAATTTATGGCGAAATAAATTGTCCAACTGAATCAAATAACGCAAACCGTTATTTGACGGCTAACGCGCAAATGTGAGTAAATCTCACTAACTCTGAATAGTTTATAATTTCTTGTTGTATTTTTAGAACTGTTAAATATTGGCTGATTGACTGTGTGTTGATTGTTTGATTGAACTGCTAGTCAGTTGGTTGAAGTTCTATATTGATTCTGTTTAACAGAATATATCATATGGAACAGAAAAGTGATGTTATCTATATTGTTTAACATCTGTGATGCAGGGAAACAGGTTGGAGGAATCCGACTGGATTCCTCAACATTTATTTTACTGTTTTTCATATATTGTGATATATGATGTGATATATAATTTGTTGTCGATTATATGTGTTTGGACGATACTGATCATCGTGATTTGATATGTTGAATACCATAACATACCAAATGTTGATAAAGGAATATTTTCAAAGTGTATTTTGAAAATGAATTATTTATATAAAATCGATGGATTTTAAATAGAAAAGGAAAAGGATTTTTACAAAAGAAATATTTATAAAATCAAAGGATAAGTTAGAATAAAAGGGAAATCATTTGTAAAGTGAAGAACTGTTACTAAAAGTAAATCTTTATAAATGAATAGTTTATTCGAATAGAAAAAAGGAGTTAATCGATGTTAGTTTAATCGATTAGAGTTAAAGTTCAAAGGAGTTAATAGAATAAAGGAGTTAATCGATGTTAGTTAATCGATTAGAGTTAAAGTAAAAGGAGTTAATCGATGTTAGTTTAATCTATTAGAGTTAAAGAATAAAGGAGTTAATCGATATTAGTTTAATCGATTAGAGTTAAAGAATAAAGGAGTTATCGATTTTAGTTTAATCGAAAGGAGCTATCGATTAGTTTAATCGAAAGGAGATTATCGAATATATCGTATTCGAAAGAAAGAGATCGAATATAGCTTATTCAAAAGAGAGAAATTTCGAATACAAGTTATTCGAAGAGAGATAATCAAATGTAGGTTATTCGAAGAATAGTTAACCAAATAGAGATTACTCGAAAGAGAATTATACGTTGAATTCAATTATATCGAATTCGGGAAAGTAATATTTACTTTTCGGTTTTTAAATCAAGAGTATACACTAATAAATTAGGGTTATGTTTAATTATTCGAATTAAAGAATAAAGGTTATAATTGAAGTTAGATATTTCGAAAGCAGGGATTATAACGTTATCATTATAATCAATATTTTCAATAAAGAAGTGGATTCGTAAATTGAATCCGTGAGTTACGTAAAGAAGTTGTTAAAGGTTTAAAATATAAACTGTTACTATTTCGAAGTTATAACGTTGTTCAATTAAGGTCTAAGAGGCAATTATACCCCAACTTGATTGACTTCCTTCTTAACTAAGGAATGGTAAGGTTGATAGTGAATGATGGTTAAGTCAGTTTAATAAATGGTTTGAGTTGGCATAGCGATGTTTGTTTAAACATCTGTCTAAGTCCAATGAAGAAGCTTTGGAAATGTTTTCCAAAGAAGAAACCAGAAATGTTTTCTAATAAAGAAAACGAGAAATGGAAATGTTTTCCATTGTTAATAACGTATATTTTCTAAATTTAGAAAATAAGAAATGTTGAATATAGGGAAACAGGAGATGAAAAATGAACTAAGGAGATGAATGTTGAATGATGCTTGATCGATATAATTTCCATTTGGAAATAATATCGTTGTTTGCATATCTGTTTTTATTCGATAGTTAAATCACAGACTATCGAAGTTTTGACCATTTTAACGTTGTTAATATGGAGAGACCGGTTGGATTATTATCCAAAGAACCACTCTGTATTGGCATAAGCGTTGCAAATCATATATGCCAAAGGAAATTGAAGACGGAGTTATGCAAGGGCTATCCTGTTTACAGAATAGTGCCTTCGGTTCATCTTGTTCCTGGATGACTTGTATGGACGGATGTCTGACAGAGTATTTCCAGACGATCACGTACATTGATTTCTCCAACCGTACCAAGAGTGGAAGCGGAGAAGGAAACTTCTTTTAGCTAACACATAATGTATGGTTGAGGAAGTCAATCGGTGATTTGATGGATTTGATGATGTGGCGTTCAAAGTGAATCTGGTATGATGATAAAGCGTAGCTTCTAGCCTCATCATCCGGTAAATGACAGAAATCGGGCAGGCAGCATGGCTAAGTCGGTCGCACCGAAGTAGGGTGTATAATCACCTGATCTAGAGTTTCATTTACTTCTAAAAATCTATTGTTGATGCTGTCCCATTCGGGAAACAGTTGCTGATCCCAACTGTTGGTGATATACATTCGATACACTCAAGCGAAATGAGTGGTCGGTCATGTGTGGTCGGGTTGCAAGATGTTCTTGTTGAACCAAGTGTATTCCTCTCTAGAGGTACACTAGCGAAAGGTGGTTCCATACCTTGTCATAGTTGGAAATCCATTACCCAATACGTGCTTGCGGTTTTGATTGTATACTATATATGTAGAACGTGAGATGAAAGCGTTTCTGCTCGATGATTATATATACTGTGGTTGATAGACATTATTATAATATCAAAAGGTTTTGATATAAAGATAATTTGGATTCTCATACGGGAAAAACCCGTTCCGTTATACGGCGTGGTCTTATGAGATATCGATTACCTGCTTGAACTGTTTTAAACTGTTTAACTCACACCAGTCCCATGAATGACCCGGAGTTTACTTTGTTGTTTTCCCTAAACTCTTGGGTGCCTAAATTCGTATGGGCAGTCAAGTAGTCAGGATTTTACAGATACACTTGAAGAGCTTGGAGCAGGAAGCTTCAGGATCATATAGCTATAGTTATTTCCGCTGTGTTGTAAGTGTTGTACTTTGATAATGATATGTATATTCAAGTACAGATTTGTATTTCAAAGTTATGTTATGAAATATAGTTATTCGTTCCGCTGTGAGATTCGTGTTACTCTGATGTTGTGTTCTTCTTCTTCTTCTATTCTAATTTTCTATCTTATCTTTCCTCACCCACTAATTTCTTTCACTAATTACCAGGATTTTTCGATGTTTTGGTTATCGACATCGAGCTTATGTCGATAACCAAAGTCTCCAAAAATCCGGGTCGTTACAGTTGGTATCAGAGCATAGGTTAAGTGAATTACCTTGGCTCTGTGGCGTGACTCGGTAGAGATAGGGTTAGTAATACCCTAGATTGAGTTTGAGTGTATATATACGAGTGAACGTATTTGTTATTCGATATAAAAATTTGTTTTATATTGTGAAGATTCATTGGTTGAGTTGTTTATGAGTTCTGGTCGATCAGTTTGATCCACTGTATCGGTAGGAGTTACTAAACACCCGAATACGATGTGTCGGCACGATATGTTTTGAAAAGAAGGTAAATTAAATAAGTTTTGCCCAAGGTATATATTGATATAAAGAAGATATATATATCAAGATTATAATATAATGGATATATTGGGTGCGATTATAATCGAGTAAGATTATAAGTAAAATGGTTATGTAAATAACCAATCAGAATTCATATAAGTGAAATACGTGAAATCAGATGAGTTAAATCTGAAATTTAAACCAGAAATTGAATTAAAATTCTGGAAAATTGGATAAGTGTTTGTAAATGGATTGGGATTAAAAATAAGGAAAATTTAAGATCCTGGGAGATTTTAAATTATTTTACAAGCAGCGTGAATTATATTTTGAAATGAATTTCAAAGTGGAAATGTTTAGAAATGGTTTTATAGTATTGAACTCACTTCGATCGCTGGAAAATAGATTTTGATGATGACAACTGCATCATCAGTATTCATTTTCGAGTTATAAGTGACGAATTACTACCAGAGATACTGTTTTGAAATTGTTTTGGGAAAGACAAGTTGTGTTGAATTTCAAATAGGATTTATAATAAAGAATGAATAAAGAAAGTTTGAAATAGGAATAGAATATAGAAATTCAAAGGGAGTTTGAATATATGAAATTCAATGGAATTGAAATAGAGTTTGAACATAGAAATTCAAATGAAATTCAAATATAGAATTTGAATATAGAAAATATAAAGGAATTCAAATATAGGATTTGAATATCGAAAGTGAAAATGAAATTTGAATATAGAAGATTCAAATAGAATTGAAATGAAATTCAAATATAGAATTTGAATAAGGAAATTGAAATGAAATTCAAATATAAAATTTGAATAAGAGGTTTTAAATGAAATTCAAATATAGAATTTGAATAAGTGAATTGAATTTGAAATTTGAATATACAAGATTCAAATAGAATTGAAATGGAATTCAATTAGTTGGTAAACAAGTTAAACTTATATTTGAACATGTATATTCAAATAAAAAGGGTGAAATAGGTAAACCAGTTAATTAGCCATTAGTAAATGGATCTTGAATTGAAGTTGAACTTTAGATAAGTAAAGGGGACTGGTAAATTTATATTTGAAATCGAATATGAAACATGAGTTTGAAAAAGTAGAATTTGATTAGTTCATAAGTAAGTTAAATTTTATTTGAACATGTCATGTTCAAATATAAAAGTGAAATAAACTAAAGAATTTTAACAAATTAATTCACGAATTGAGTTAAAACGATCAGGTATTGATAAAATAGATTGGGCAGGTATAAATATACGTGAGATAGGTATGGATAAGGTATGAAGGTATATAAATAGAATGCTAGATGAAAAGGTATGTATTTAATTCATATATGAGATTTCATGCGCCGTATCGGCTAGCCGCTTGGTTTTTTCTTTTTCTTTTGGATTGGTGAGGGCCATGGGAGGCTATTTGAAATATCTCGATGCTCATGGTACAAAGGAGGTTATGGCGAATTTTTCCGGTAATTTAAGGAGTTAGAATATTTTTAAGATAATTTGATAGTTAGAAATCAACGTATCGATATATATAGAAGTCGATAAGGAGACGAACTTAGAAATAGAATAGTAAAATCAAAAAAGAAGACTAAGAATAAAATCTAGTAAGAATAGAAAGAGAAAGTGTATACGTGTTTAAAGGTGAATAAGTAGTTGTATGGTATTGATTATTCGAGTAAGTAGTCATATCTGTTTTAACGTTATAAATGTTATTCAGTCAAGGTCTGAGAGGTAGTTATACCCCCAACTTGATTGATTTCATTATTAACAAATAAATAGTAAGATTTCAGGCTCGAAGATCAATGTTGAATAAGAGTTAGTTGAATATAGTAGTTGGGTGGTTGTAACGATGTTTTACACAACATCCGTTTTAACCCAAATAAGCGTAAGCTGGGAAATATAAATATAAATATAAATATATATATATATATCCTAAGTATAGAAATAAATGAGATCGGAAAAGAGATAAGTAATTGGAGTATTTTCCAATTATAAATAGGATTATAAAGGTTATTGATTTAGAAAATAAAGGAAGGAGATATTCGGAAATGTTTTCCAAATAACATAAAAGGCCAATATAGTTATTGAAAATATTTGGTTAACAAATATTGATAAAGAAATAGAGAAGTGATTTAACTAATGGAATATTAATTAAGGGCTCAGTGACACGTTCAAAAGGAAAATTTGATTTTTAAAAAGAGTAAACTGTTTAAAAACTCCCAGAGAAAGACTGTTTGAATTAAAAACAAATTTAACAGAAATTTGTGAAAGCAAAATTTGAATTAAAATAAAGCCAGTAAAGTTGTAACTGAGTTTGAATTAGAATGATATCAAGACAAATTGGATTGTGAGATTCAAATATGAAGTGTATTGTGATAATCAAGATAAGAGTCGGGAATCGAGGAGAAACTCGAGTTTGAAATGATGTTTGGCTCGGATATAAGCGAATGGTTGTGTTGTGGGTAAAAGCAGATTGGAATTTGATTGGGATAACAATGATATATGCTGAGTTGATAACATATGGAAGTGACAGAGTTGATATGCCCGACAAAAAGGTACAAGTTTATATTTCATACGGTATGAGATTTTGATAAGCCAAATTGGCAAGTCACTTGGCTGTTTGATTTTCTTTTGGGATGGAGATGGCCCAGAGAGGTGAGTTGGAGTTTGACGTATTGACCGGTACAAAGGAAGTGCTGGCGAAATTTTTCAAAAAGATAAGGAGTTAGAAAATTTTCAAGATTTTTGAAAATATTCGTTGATAAGGATTAATTAATAATTTAATTGAAATTAAATTGGTTCAGTTGAAACTGAAGTAAAAAGTGAACAAATATGTTCTAACCAGTCGATAGGGTCGTTCTCTACCTTTTAGCAATTTCGAGAACGAAATTATTTTAAGTGGGGAAGATTGTAATGACCCGCATTGGCAGAGGCATTATAATTAATTTTATTTAATTATATAAATGGTGATTAGTGAATTTAATGATCGTTGAATTAAATAATGATGAATATTTAATTAAAATAATAAATTAAATTCTAAAATAATCAGAATTTGCTGAAATGGCGATATGGTGTGAACCGGATCATCTGTGATATTTAATTCAGCTTGGAATTGAATTTGAATAACGAATATATTCAATCGTCGACAGTTGAACGTATAGTTTATAATATAATTTTAAACGAGCTCGAAATGGCGCTGCAGTTCGTAAATTGGCGATTCGAACTTCAACTGAATGTACAGGATTCATTTTAAGCTGGATTTCTGTGAAACAAGAAACGTGTGGAGCTGGTGGAGTATATATTTCTAGTGGAAGAGAAAAATCAGGATTTCGTCATGTAGATTTTGAGATATGTCCAAATCAAATTTTAAAATATTCGTTATAGAATCATTTATCGACCGTAACGGTTTATTCGATATAACTAGAGATCGGGTTTGAATTTAGACATAGTTCTTTTGAGACATAACGATAATTTAATTTTTAGAATTTTACTATAATTTTTAATTAATTAAATACGCAACTTTTTATTTGGAGTATTTTGCACCCAGTAGTCAATATTTTGGGGTTTCAAAATATGAGTTAATCTACCGGTATTATTATATTTTTGGGATCGGGGCACTGAGCTTGGCACAACAGTATTTTAATCTCTGTCCATAGTGATTCGTACGTGAACGAAGTTTTATATAACATGGTACCCTAACCTTTTTAAAACAAACAAAAATACAAAACTCACATTTCCTTTTGGATGT
This sequence comes from Allium sativum, assembly GCA_030737875.1. NCBI lineage: Eukaryota > Viridiplantae > Streptophyta > Magnoliopsida > Asparagales > Amaryllidaceae > Allium > Allium sativum. The sequence continues at coordinate 652,220,118 of CM060919.1, read as the reverse complement.
GTATACCTATTGTACCTTAAATTTTCTGACCGTATTCTCTATTGCTTCGTGGTGGAGAAAATCAAACGTATGACAACATTGTGAGTAAAACGTGGAACCCAAATCAACTAGGAAAGCATAGCAACGTGGACAACTCATAGCTAAAACTTATATATATGTATATAATAATATGTATATAACGTGGACAAGGACAGACAACTCAACGCAACCCCTACGAAGCTTCATTGTGAAGTTATCATCACACTACTAAATACAAAGCATTGGGCTCACTTCTTCTTTCCTGATAAGTTTCGAACTCTTTCCAATTTTCATAACGCTAGGAAAAGAAAAGAAGAAAAAAAACTAATTATATATATAAAAAGAAACAATGGGATATATGGGACAAGCACGAGAGAATGTGTACATGCACTGTACCAGTGCGAGAAGCTGATCGACGCATCTGGGGCGCATCTGGAACGTTGACATCGAACTGGAGTTTTGTTGACGGGTCCGAAAGCTCGAGATGATGGATATAACGGTGGTCTCGGCTCTTATCTTCATTCAAGGATGATGGAGTTGGTCATAGAAATGAGGATGGGTACGGTTTGGTAGAAGAAATGAAGGTTCGAATTGGTTCCCAAAGTAATGTTGTACAGTACACGGCAGGTATTGTTCATTACAGATTTGAGAGGGGGTATAGGGCAGAATGGGTATGGATGTGATGGGATAAAGGTTTCACGTCCTCCCTGTTGACAGCTAAGTCGAGATGAAAGCGCATCCCAGTGTAGGGATGTGAGTTGTACAAGTTGAGTATGAGGTGGGTTTCTGTTTTTGCTTGGATCAAAGAGGGAATGGGCATTTGTGGAAGAGTGGGGACTGAGGGCGTTTAAACGTAAAAAAAGGAAAAGAGGGGGGATCATGCGTTCATGCATTGGTATAAAGATGCAAAGTGTAGGTACAGGAATCCAAATGGGAACGTGAGTTTTACCTCGATGGTGAAGAGCTGTTTATGTAAACATGTCATCCAAGGTGGTGAACGAAGTGAAATACTGGAGTTTACAAGTGGGGAAGAAACAGATCCTCACGCGGGTCTTAACAAAAGGGTATGGGTCGAAGTAAACTAAAGTCCAAACGAATAAAAGGACAAAAGAAAAAGGGAAGGCCCAAATAAAATGACATAAAGAAATGTTTGATGTGGACTTGCTGTGAAGAAAGGGAGATTTGCGTTAAGCGCTGGAACAAGCAAATAGATACCGGGGTTTTAAAATTTGGAGAAGAAAGGCCGTGTAGCGTTGGTGTCTGGGCTTAATACATGGGTGGACCGACTATTGTTGGTGAGCCCAATATTGAAGAAAAGAAGGAAGTTCGGAATTAGAAAGAAGAGGAACCGCAGGCACTGTTTTATACAGGGGAGGAACTGTTTTTATCGGGTCAGGCATTGTGCGGCAAAACCATAAAGAGGGTGAGTTATATATTTAAATTAATATAAGTTTAAATATTCGTATTAACTTATAATGTCAATAACTTATTCATATGAAATCAGAATCACGAACCGTAAGTTGCATTGGGATCCTATGGACGGGAGCAACACAATGAGACTGACCGGGAGTGAATCTGAGCTCGTTACAATTTATGGCGAAATAAATTGTCCGACTGAATCAAATAACGCAAACCGTTATTTAACGGCTAACGCGCAAATGTGAGTAAATCTCACTAACTCTGAACAGTTTATAATTTCATGTTGTATTTTTAGAACTGTTAAATATTGGCTGATTGACTGTGTGTTGATTGTTTGATTGAACTGCTAGTCAGTTGGTTGAAGTTCTATATTGATTCTGTTTAACAGAATATATCATATGGAACTGAAAAGTGATGTTATCTATATTGTTTAAACATCTGTGATGCAGGGAAACAGGTTGGAGGAATCCGACTGGATTCCTCAACATTTATTTTACTGTTTTTCATATATTGTGATATATGATGTGATATATAATTTGTTGTCGATTATATGTGTTTGGACGATACTGATCATCGTGATTTGATATGTTGAATACCATAACATACCGAATGTTGATAAAGGAATATTTTCAAAGTGTATTTTGAAAATGAATTATTTATATAAAATCGATGGATTTTATATAGAAAAGGAAAAGGATTTTTCCAAAAGAAATATTTATAAAATCAAAGGATAAGTTAGAATAAAAGGGAAATCATTTGTAAACTGAAGAACTGTTACTAAAAGTAAATCTTTATAAATGCATAATTTATTCGAATAGAAAAAAGGAGTTAATCGATGTTATTTTAATCGATTAGAGTTAAAGTTAAAAGGAGTTAATAGAATAAAGGAGTTAATCGATGTTAGTTAATCGATTAAAGTTAAAGTAAAAGGAGTTAATCGATGTTAGTTTAATCGATTAGAGTTAAAGAATAAAGGAGTTAATCGATGTTAGTTTAATCGATTAGAGTTAAAGAATAAAGGAGTTATCGATTTTAGTTTAATCGAAAGGAGCTATCGATTAGTTTAATTGAAAGGAGATTATCGAATATATCGTATTCGAAAGAAAGAGATCGAATATAGCTTATTCGAAAGAGAGAAATTTCGAATACAAGTTATTCGAAGAGAGATAATCGAATATAGGTTATTCGAAGAAGAGTTAATCAAATAGAGATTACTCGAAAGAGAATTATACGTTGAATTCAATTATATCGAATTCGGGAAAGTAATATTTACTTTCCGGTTTTTAAATCAAGAGTATACACTAATAAATTAGGGTTATGTTTAATTATTCGAATTAAAGAATAAAGGTTATAATTGAAGTTAGATATTTCGAAAGCAGGGATTATAACGTTATCATTATAATCAATATTTTCAATAAAGAAGTGGATTCGTAAATTGAATCCGTGAGTTACGTAAAGAAGTTGTTAAAGGTTTAAAATATAAACTGTTACTATTTCAAAGTTATAACGTTGTTCAATTAAGGTCTGAGAGGTAATTATACCCCAACTTGATTGACTTCCTTCTTAACTAAGGAATGGTAAGGTTGATAGTGAATGATGGTTAAGTGAGTTTAATAAATGGTTTGAGTTGGCATAGCGATGTTTGTTTAAACATCTGTCTAAGTCCAATGAAGAAGCTTTGGAAATGTTTTCCAAAGAAGAAACCAGAAATGTTTTCTAATAAAGAAAACGAGAAATGGAAATGTTTTCCATTGTTAATAACGTATATTTTCTAAATTTAGAAAATAAGAAATGTTGAATATAGGGAAACAGGAGATGAAAAATGAACTAAGGAGATGAATGTTGAATGATGCTTGATCGATATAATTTCCATTTGGAAATAATATCGTTGTTTGCATATCTGTTTTTATTCGATAGTTAAATCACAGACTATCGAAGTTTTGACCATTTTAACGTTGTTAATATGGAGAGACCGGTTGGATTATTATCCAAAGAACCACTCTGTATTGGCATAAGCGTTGCAAATCATATATGCCAAAGGAAATGGAAGACGGAGTTATGCAAGGGCTATCCTGTTTACAGAATAGTGCCTTCGGTTCATCTTGTTCCTGGATGACTTGTATGGACGGATGTCTGACAGAGTATTTCCAGATGATCACGTACATTGATTTCTCCAACCGTACCAAGAGTGGAAGCGGAGAAGGAAACTTCTTTTAGCTAACACATAATGTATGGTTGAGGAAGTCAATCGGTGATTTGATGGATTTGATGATGTGGCGTTCAAAGTGAATCTGGTATGATGATAAAGCGTAGCTTCTAGCCTCATCATCCGGTAAATGACAGAAATCGGGCAGGCAGCATGGCTAAGTCGGTCGCACCGAAGTAGGGTGTATAATCACCTGATCTAGAGTTTCATTTACTTCTAAAAATCTATTGTTGATGCTGTCCCATTCGGGAAACAGTTGCTGATCCCAACTGTTGGTGATATACATTCGATACACTCAAGCGAAATGAGTGGTCGGTCATGTGTGGTCGGGTTGCAAGATGTTCTTGTTGAACCAAGTGTATTCCTCTCTAGAGGTACACTAGCGAAAGGTGGTTCCATACCTTGTCATAGTTGGAAATCCATTACCCAATACATGCTTGCGGTTTTGATTGTATACTATATATGTAGAACGTGAGATGAAAGTGTTTCTGCTCGATGATTATATATACTGTGGTTGATAGACATTATTATAATATCAAAAGGTTTTGATATAAAGATAATTTGGATTCTCATAAGGGAAAAACCCGTTCCGTTATACGGCGTGGTCTTATGAGATATCGATTACCTGCTTGAACTGTTTTAAACTGTTTAACTCACACCAGTCCCATGACTGACCCGGAGTTTACTTTGTTGTTTTCCCTAAACTCTTGGGTGCCTAAATTTGTATGGGCAGTCAAGTAGTCAGGATTTTACAGATACACTTGAAGAGCTTGGAGCAGGAGGCTTCAGGATCATATAGCTATAGTTATTTCCGCTGTGTTGTAAGTGTTGTACTTTGATAATGATATGTATATTCAAGTACAGATTTGTATTTCAAAGTTATGTTATGAAATATATTTATTCGTTCCGCTGTGAGATTCGTGTTACTCTGATGTTTTGTTCTTCTTCTTCTTCTATTCTAATTTTCTATCTTATCTTTCCTCACCCTCTAATTTCTTTCACTAATTACCAGGATTTTTCGATGTTTTGGTTATCGACATCGAGCTTATGTCGATAACCAAAGTCTCCAAAAATCCGGGTCGTTACATGATTGGACACTCAACACTTTCCAAAGAAGTTTCTTTTTCTTCTTCGATATCCGTAGGCTCTTGTTCTTGTTGCATTCGAGCTTTTTGTCTTCAAATGTCTCATATGGATTGAAAGTGAGTGGAATTTGCATTAGGTGTATATTAGTGGAGTAAATACCTTTCATGGTACAAATTCTTCTCCCTTAAAATCAACTCCGAAATATTTGAACATACGAGTGCGATAAACTCCATAATATAGAGTGTTTTCATGAGTTGACATTTCTTTGGGCTTGAGTTCTTTTAATATCATATCGGCCCAATTCATGTCATGTCAACAAATAATAGTAAATATGCTTTTTGGACTTTGAGAGGTGGGTTATTTAAGTTTCCGGAACGAGGAGTGATGGTATGTTGAAGGAGGAGGTTTACAATTCTTGTTTTTTGATGGAAAAGGCGATTTTTGAATTCCATGTGAGCATCGCTTTCAAATATGTGATGATAGGTTTCTAAATCCGTCTCATCGATTTCGAATTCTGAAAAACCAGAGCCCGTACTTTTGCAATTTAGGATATTTCCCCAAATTTCACAATCTATAATGATATGTGTGCCTTTTAGATACTCCAAATTTGATTTTCATCTCCTTTATAAAAGCCACGATTAAGATTTGCATTGGACATTTTGACGAGTTTCGGATAACATAATTCATCGTTATCCGAAGCATCAATCAAGCTCAGCACTTCATTGTGATTGAAAAGAGAAGGAAGATCGTAAGATGGAAAATCTCCAAAGATGGCGAAAGCACCCGTATCGACTTTTGCATTTGCTACATAGTCAACATAGATTTTTATTGCTTCTTTATCATTATTGAGATATCCTTTGATGGTTTTGGATAATCTCATACTTTGAGGATTGCTAGAGGAAGCCATTAGAGAGTTTTGAAGAGTATAAATATGAAGAATAGTTTGAATTTTGAATGAAAGGTAGAGAGAATAAGATTGAATGGATATATAAATAGAGATTGAATAGATATGAATTGAATGGGTACAGCTTTTCTGAAATCAGTGACATCTTTTTAGTCCTTGGGAGTTTTTGAAAAGTTGGAGGGAAGTTTGAAAGTTTAAACCTTTTTAATTCAAATTTTGAATTTCATTTTCTGCTCATTATGTCGACATGCCCTTCTATGTATGTCGACGTACATGTACAAACTCAAAGGACATTTGGCATTTGATTTTTGGTTTTATATTTATCGATTTATATTTCAGGTTTTATTATTTCCTGAATATTACTCCTAACTAACATCCAAATTTATTTTACTATTATATTTATTTATTATTTTATTAATATTTTTAATTTCAAAATTCAAATTTCAAATTGGATTTTAAATTTCAAGTTTGAATTTTAAAGTATAAATTTCAAATTCAAAACAAAGCAAACAAGCAAGGCAAACAAAGCATCCATTCAACCAAAAAAAATTAAAAATTAATTAGGGCTTACCCAGTTTTTAGATTAATTTCTTTGATATTTTCTGAATTCTGAATTGTTGTGTAGCATATATTTGAATTTCCGGTTTCTAGCTCTTCATCACTTGATGGTGAATCTGAATCGTCTAAGATTGCTGTGTATGCCCTCTTTATTTTCTTTGATGAATTGCTATTGTCCATCTGTTGAATTGATTTATCTGGATATGGACATATTCTCTTTATATGGCCTGGTTTATTGTAGTTATAACACCGATCATCATTTCTTCCTGAACTTCCTTGGTTATTTCTTTGAAAGTTATTTATCCTTCTGTATCTCTGAAATTTTCTGAAATGTCTTGTCATTAAGGTTGTTTCTTCATCGTCTTCACTGCTTGAATCTGAACCATTTGTTATCACTTTGAATGCAATAGATTTCTTCTCAGTTGGTTTATTTTCTTTTCTTTTCTGTAATTGGACTTCAAAATACATCAAATTCCCTATTAACTCCTCAATCTTCATTTCACTAACATTATTTGCTTCTTCAATTGCCAATGTTCTCTAATCCGATTCTGAAGTCAATTAACCCAATATTTTTTTGATTTAGTCGTCTTCTGAATAAGTTTTTCCCAATGCTATTAATGAATGCACTATCTCTTGAAATCTGCATTATTATCGGAGATAGATTCATTCTCGTTCATTTTGAATAACTCAAACTGATTAATTAACAATGATATCTTAGTCTGTTTAACTTTATTGGTTCCTTCATGAGTAACTTGTAAAGTTCTCCATATTTCATAAGTAGATTTATAAACTGACACTCTATTAAATTCATTTCTATTTAATGAACAAAACAACATATTCATGGCTTTAGAATTGCTTTGTGCAACAACCTTTTGTTCATTACTCCATTGTGCAAAATTAGTTGTGGGTTCAACAAACTCATTCTGTGTACTATTCTGTGTGCAAAATTAGTTGTGGGTTCAACAAACTCATTCTGTGTACTATTCTGTGTGTCTAATCCTTGATTGTAAATATATTTTCATTCTACATGCCAAGTATGAATAATTACTACCATTAAACAGTGGTGGTCTAACAGTGGACTGACCCTCTACGAAAGAAATATTATTCCCAGTGTTGGTTGCCATTTAATATTTCCAAAAATAAGATTATGAACTTTTTGAAAAACCTTGCTCCGATACCAATTGTTAGGGAACACGGAATGCGAATCTTAAGGCAAGACTAACACTAGAGGGGGTGAATAGTGTTTTTAAGGAATTTAAAAAATCTAAAACTTATATGATCTACTATATGAATCACACGCCACAGAGATGATCACAGACTCAGAATCAAACACAAACACAGAAATAAACTAAAATAAAATGCAGAAAAGGAAAGAACACACCGTATTTTATACTGTTTTAGATTACTCCTACGTCCAGTCCCACGCAACGTTGGATTGCGCAGAGTTTTATTAATATATCAATATCCAAGTACAATTCCCTTGATTTCACGGCTACAAGGTTAACACCGCTCCAAACACCCTTGATTTCATGGCTACAAGGTTACCCCCGCTCCCTTTCCTTGATTTCAGGGATACAAGGAACACATCCTTTTCCAAACAATCCCAAATGATTACAACAACCCTACAACTCTTCACTAGTACTTCAATTCAGATAGTAATGAGTAGAGAGTGAGAAGAGAAGAAGTTTTATGTAATTAGAATATAAATTAGCAGAGTAGAAATGTAGAAATCAATAAAATAAGAAATATTAATGGAGGAACGAAGAGGGGTGAAGATGGAGAAGAAGAATGGTTAAAAAAATCGAATTCAACCCCTATTTATAAGATTTGAAATGTTGCAACGCTTATGGAACGTTGCAAATAGTGAAAAGACACTTCCATTCAAAATTGAAAAAGTGACAGTTGTATGTCAACATATACATATATGTATGTCGACAAATATACTTTATACTTTTGAATTTTGAATATTTTAAAGAGTTTAACTATATATACTAATCTGGAAATTCTTGAATTAAAACACTGTGATATAAATGAGTATTATAAAGTATAAAATCATATGGAAACATAAACATATATTATATAATCATTTTTATAAAATTATAAGGTTTAAAACTATATAAAATATAAAAATATAAAATTATATAACTATAAATATACATAAACTTATAAACTGTAAAACTTAAGTTTAAAATAAAAAGTAAGATAGAAAAACTATTTAAAAATAGAATTTTGAAAAATAGAATTTGAAATTTGAAAAGCAGAATTTGAATTTGAACCTGGAGTGCTACTCAGAGTCTTACATATAAAGTAGACTCTATTACTTTATTTGTCTTGAACTCTTGAACTCCTGATTTCTTGATTACTCATGAGTCTTGAATCTTCTCTGAATTCTGAATTTCTTGAATCTCTGAAACTGTACAGTCTTCAGTATTTAAGTCATGTATACAAATATTGCATATATGTGTATATATATATGCTAGATAGGGATGTTAGTATATATTTTATAACCAATGATAATTGAAATAAGGTTGTTGTCATCAAAACTCCATTCTCCAACACCATTCACCACAACTTTTTTTTGACCCCCTCCTCATAAAAAACCCGCAGGTTAGACATATTGTTGAGATTCTATAGCTTAGAGACACTTGTTTGATTGTGTCATTATATTGGTAAGTTTTTACCTATTACTATATTTATTCCCTTCCGCTGTAAGACTTCTATTATGAACTCTGATATATTTATCTTTGACTTTCTGCAGGATACCAGACAAACTAACTTGGGGTTCGATTGATTTGGTTTTTTTTTTTTTAAAATCGGTCTATCAAAATTCGGGTTGTTACAATCCGTGACACCATAACCTAAATATAACATAACAAAAAACCTAGCTGCCACCATCAAATTCAACCACTTAATGGTCGACCTCCCTCATAAGAGTGCGATCGGCTCCTCTTCAGGAGGTGCAAATGACCTTCCTTGTATTTTGGATGATTGTGAATTTAATTCACACATCCGATTGACTAACTAATAAATGTTAATTAATTTATTTGATATCTTTTAAACTGCATCCTCTCTTTACCTGTATATATTCACATACGATTTGGAATTTGAATATGAAATATTCCTTTATGCCAATCGAATTTATTCTATTTCATAGTTATCTAATTAATTTCAAATTTCATATTTGTATGTTTATTATTTATTATTATTTTATGTTCAAACTTGTTATATGCATATCTTTTTCATACAACTCCGTTTTCAACAAATAAAATATGAAAACTTACCAGAATCTCGTTTCAAATGCAATGGTGATATTTTCATGGCTAAATTTCCATGAATCAAATATCCGTACTTTTATTTATTATTATTTACTTTAAATGGTTATTATTCCGATTTTCTATACCTAATTATGGTGTATTTTATGGGGTGCTACAATTAAACCTTGTAAGTCTAAATCCCGTGATGATGATTTGAGGGATTTCAACATCTATGCCCATAATTGTATTAGTAGGAAGAATTATTTGATCATTCCTAATGTTGCAAATCTTAAACATGACATTCTTGATGAGTGTCACCTTTCTAAATATATCATTCATCTTGGCAGTACTAAGATGTATGTCGATATGTGATGCTCATATTATTGGAAAGGCATGAAACATGATATGGCAAGTTATGTGAGTTATTGCATGACTTGTCAACTCGTTAAAGCCGAACATCTGTGTCCTAATGGTGTTTTTCAGCCTCTTAAGGTCCTGTTATGGAAATGGGATTGAGTTTCTATAGACTTTTGTAATGACCCACTTTTTAGTACAGTTTAAGCCGACATTTACCAAGCCTTGTCAACTCAAATTATACAGAAAAGAAGATAGTTATCAGAAAGAAATTAGAGGGTGAGATAAGAAAGAAATAAATATTAGAATAGAAGAAGGAGAAGAACTAACAAAACACGGATTCTCACAACGCAGTGGAACAAAATATAATATAAAAAATAAATCTTCACAGAGAGCTTGAAATAAAACTTACAATCATCATAGTACATCACACATCTGGACAGTAATAATAATCTGTCCTCAAGTATAACACACAGCGGAATAACAACCATATCTCATACGTTTGGACTTTCCCAGCTCGTCTCTTCACAGCATCCGACAACCTGATCCTGTATAACCCGGTCAAACCCGAGCATTACAAATACCGGGTCAGTCTGGTGAACCAGAGTGAGAAAAACACACTAAGTTTAAAGATCACACACAACTTGATTTTTAAGTCAAAATCTTTTCGAAAGAAAAGGATAATCGTAAGACCAAATCCATACATAAATATGGACGGTTTTTACCTTACGATAACCCAAATGTTTTTGAAATCAATATCTTCTCTGATATTATAATAGTGTCTAAATACAAATAAATATCAATCTAGCGGAATGCTTGCATCTCACGCTCCACATATATTGTATACAATCAAAACCGCAGGCTCTTATTGGAGAATGGATTTCCTGGCAAGGTATGGGACCACCTTCCCGATAATGTACCTCTGGAGATAAATACATTAGGGTTCAACAAGAACATCTTGCAACCCAGGCTAAACATGACCGGCCCCTCACTATACTTTGAGAGCACCGAATATATCATTATGTAACGACCCAGAAAATTTGAACCAATTTAAAATTTTTAAATTGGATAAAATAATGGATTTTAAATATTTAAAATAAATATTTTAAATAATAGCAATGAAAACGGAGTTTGAATCGACAATTGAAAACGAATATAATTAATTTTAATTATAAACAAGGCCTGAAATGGCGCTGCAGTTTCAAAAATTGAATTCAAACTTTGCGGACCGTACCGGGTGCAAAACAAAACGGATTTTAGTGAAACCAAAAATATTTAAATCTGTTAGTGAATACCTTTCTAAAGAATCTGAAAAATCGAATTTTCATAACGGAAAGAAAAAGTTATGGCCGAATGAATTTTCAGAAAGGTCGCTATGAAATTTATATAGCCCGTGAAATTGGCTATTTTGCATATGACCTCGGAATTCGACGAAACCACTTTTGTTGGATCCGGGATGTGAAGTTATTGCTAGGTTTCAAATTTCATAATTTTTGAAGCTAATATGTGAGCGTGGCAAAGGAAAATGTGTTTTGGCCAATTACAGTTAAATTGGATCGACCAGAAATGGGCCATTTTGCAAACGGTCTCAGAATTCGACCAAACTAGTTTTGTTGGGACCGTATCGTCAAAACATAGCTAGATTTATTTTTCTGGAATTTTTCGAATTAGTTTGTGGCCCTGGCAAATTGAAATGCACGTTCAAGTCAAGTATTGAATGTTTTATATTTTAATTTGAAGGAAAACTGACTGAAACAGTCGAATGGGCCTACGAAACATATATCATTGTGTTCGGAATGGGCGTAAAACGCTAGGGACGACAGTCGTTGGGCTTGGATTGGTGTTCGTGTGGGACGAGGGGTATTTTCGGATTTTTAAAATACTTTATAAAAAAAAAAATTGGTCCACGTCAGAACGCACCCCCCCTCTTTTCTCTCTCCCCGACTCGAACGAACGACGGAAATTGGCTGCTGCCTTCTCTCCTCTTTTTCTTTTGATCCGCTCAATGAAATCCAATGCCACAGTTATGGTTTTTGTAGTACTTCTCATGATCTTCAAATCCATATAAGTATTGGATTTTTTCTTGGCCTGTAGGGGGAGAACCACCTCGAGAAGTTCGGCCGTTCGCACCCAGATTCCGCCTCCTAGGGACCACCGAGCTCGACCCCCTCCCTGGCACACGTGCGCCTCTCCTAGCCCGATAAGGTGGCGCTGGCCGATCGAAGCAACAATCAACGGATTTGAAGAAAATTCAAAACCTAGTTTTGAAGAACTCAGAGAGGTATCGGCTTGTTATATTTTCAACTATTTTAACACTTTTAAACCGTTGCAAACTTTGAAAAATCGTATCTTTTTCGTTCGTTAACGAAATTCGATGAAACAGGAAACATCGTGATCGTGAGGACGTCTTCTACATTTTAGAAGAGACCACATATTTTTCTGAGCCTCCTGCTATTTTTGGTGGAGTGGAACCCAATGTGGGATTTCTAATATTATAAACAATATGGAAAACGACGATGTATAAATTATATAGTCGATGTATGAGTTATATAAACGTTGTACACCTCATGTATAAGCGTTGTATAAGTTGTACGTTCGATGTATAAGTTATATATGCGTTGTAAAAATTATATATGTGTTGAAATAGAAGTGAATTGCTATACATAAATATATATATATACGCCCCTCGTCCACAAACCATGGACGATATTTATTGGTTGTGATTGGTGTGAAAATTGATTGATAGCGAATGGTTGTTTGGGATTGTTTGTAGTTGATATTGATTGATTGTGGTTGAAAAATACCCGTTTGTGGTTGAGAAATATTTGGTTGAAACCACATAGGATTAGTTTGTGGAAATGAAATAAATATATACATGCGGCATGCGTGCGAACTAGATGCATGATCCCCATTGTCAAAAACCGCGAGGTTTTAAGGTAGAGCGAGGAGCCGTACTAGAGACGGTCCCGGTTTTAACTACCCTGCCGTTATGCTGCCGAAATTTTGAATAATATTCATGTGTTTGAATTATTTGCATTTGCTGAAACTATATTTATTCGTTGTATAGAAAACCTTCATGTGTTGAATCGATATTCATTCGTTGATTAGAAATTCATGTGTTGAATGGTCTTCATGTTTTAAATATAAAAATCACATTTTAATCTATATATAGAAACTATAGAAAACCTTCATGTGTTGAATCGATATTCATTCGTTGATTAGAAATTCATGTGTTGAATGGTCTTCGTGTTTTAAATATAAAAATCACATTTTTATCTATGTATATAAACTATAGAAAACCTTCATGTATTGAATCGATATTCATTCGTTGATTAGAAATTCATGTGTTGATTGGTATTCATATTTTGAAATAAATTGTTTTATAATAAAAATCACCTTTTTCATCACCTATATAAACTATATAAAATAATAGTGTTTTGAAATGAATTGTTTTACAATAAAAATCACATTTTTATTATATACATGAATTGTTGAAATGTGAAGTGTTAAAAATAGCAACTCGTTCAAATAAATATGCATGAGTCGAAATATCTATTAATTAGCTAATGATATGATTTTTGCCTATGCATGCAACATTAGAATGAATGGTGTTTTTAAACTAAATGGAATCAAACATGAAGTTGAATGGAAAATGATAAGTGGTAAGAACTGTATATATGTACATGCATATTTATTGAACAGGTTATAGCAAAGGGGCTAGAGAAGAGGAATAAAATTGTTGTGCCCGACAAATAGGTACACATTTACAGTTTTGTTTGGGTGATGATTTTATGAGCCTGTTGGCTAGCCGCTTGGCTTTTCTTTTTCTTTTTGACATGAGACGCCCGTGTGGCTATTTGAGAATTTTCCCAGCCCCTCCCGTACAAAGGAGGTTATGGCGAATTTTTCCAAAATTTAAAAGCGTTAGTGAAATATTTGAAGTGAAAACGATATTGAAATTGTTGAATGAACTATATTTATATAAATATATAAATATAAATAAAATTAAAACGAAACATGGCTGTGCGGTTCGTATTTTGAAACCGTGATTTCAAACGATTAGTACGGGAGATCCGACCATCGGATTTTCCTGAAATCGCAACCGTTGGGTTCGCTTTGGAAAAATCTTTCCAACGGCACCAACTTTGTAAAAATCCAACGGTTGGATTGTCTGGAATGTTTAATTCAAATCTGAAGAAAAACAGCGCCAGAAACGATTATATTTATATATATATATATATATATAAATATAATTATATTTAATCGAATAAGGACGCTGTAGTTCGTATTTTGAAATCGAAACTTCAAACGATTGTACCGGGAGATCCGACCGTCGGATTTTCCCGAAACTGGAACCTTGGATTCGTTTTGAAAAGACCTTTCTAATTATGAAAATTTTGTGAAAATCCTATGGTTAGATTTTCAGATATGTGTAAATCAAATCTAAGAAAAATAGCGCCATGACCGCGTTATGGCCCGAAGCGTCGTTTTGAATAAATTGGCTATTTTGAAATAAATAAAAATAGCGATAAATCGTGATAAAATATCATAAACGATATGGAATGGAAATAAACCGAATTTGCTCGATTTATGTGGTATTTGATGGTTGAATGTGTTTGGTGTGAAAATTACATTAAAGAACAAAATTGGTGTTGTCGAATGATTTAACCATTGAAATAAATTGATTTGAAATTCTAAATATACGTGAATTATTTGAAAAGGCTGAGTTAATTCTCATTTCAAATAATTGACCGACGATTGAAAGTCGAAGATGAAGATGGTGGTCGAAGACCGGAGATCTTCACCTCGTTTGGATGGTAACCGTGATCCTAATTGGGAGGCATCCCGAAATATGGATAATGAGTGGTGATCGTCCAGACGTAGGTGGTGATCGATGGGTTTGCGAGGTATTTAGTGCCTCAGGTTTCGTTCAGACCCAGAACGGACTTGTAAATGGACTGTGTGTCTGACATTGGATTTTATTCTGTGTTGACTGATCTCTATTAAATATACATCTATTTGGCGGCGGAGAATTTATTCTTTTGCTTAACGCCCTTCTCTGGAACGCACGAGCTTAGAGGTTGTATAACGATGGACATCAGTCGCATGGCATGAATTGCTAGTGTGGCATGCCTAAGGGGCAAATGATCAGGGCTTCTGTTGAAAAGCAAAGTCTTGTGGTGATGATCAAAGCACCGCCTGTGTATCGTAGCTTTGTGTATGACGTGAATTCGCAAGCCTCACACCCCGGTATGAACCAGAAACGGGAGAAGGACCTCAGGGAGGGCATGCGTTTCTTCCTAGCTAGGGTGGTGTCAGTGACCTACCAGCCCTGGCATTTATATACTTTTCACATGTGTTGTTGTTGCTGTTGCGAGGCGCCTCGGTTTGATCGGACGATCCGGGTCCGATGGAGTCATTCGTTGGCTCGTTTACACCCCAAAGGGCAGGGAAACGTATTGTTCAGGCATAATAATCCACATCGGTGGACCGGCCCTGACGATCCAAGGGGAAGTTGCGGCTGTTCCTAAGACTCGGGCTAGGCAGTCTCGAATTCGGTAAGGACTATCTTTTGCCTTGGTTCAGGATGGAAATCCAATTTCCAAATACGACATCGTGCGATTTCGATTGCATATATATTTGGCGACATAGTGGCATGGGACGCTCATGTCGTCTATGATTGATAGTTATGATTTGAAATTGTTTTTGAAACATATAAAAACTAGTAATAATATCAAATGCTTTTTTTTTATTCGTATCAAGCATATTTTGGCCATTATAAGGTAAAACTCTATCCTCCGGTTTGCGTTGCATTGTGTGATGGGAACTGAGTCTTATAATGGCTTCATTTTTATAAAAAGCATTGCAATGTTTAAAAGAAAGATTTGTCTTAAAGCACTGGCAATCCGATGGAGTAAACCCGTTCCACGAAAGTGGCGTGGTCCTGTGATTAGCCATATGTTAAATGTGTTGAATAGATTTCTCATACTAGTCCCATGACTGACTCGTAGTTTGTTTCACTTTCAAACTCGGGTGCCCCTTTTTCTACACGGGCAGCCTTGTATTCGGCTTTAGCTGGTTCTTTCTGGATAGCTGGAGCTGAAGATGGATTCTATCATTTATCTCTTTTTATGCTGTTCAGCTCCTATTGTACATATTATGTTTGTTTTCCGCTGTAGACATTTCTGTATAGCTGAACTGTATTTTTACTAAGTATGATCCTGTATACTGTGTAACTCTGATGATTACTTTTATCCAGTATATTCTATTGTTCATTATCTGGTGTATGTATTTAATTCTGTTCTGCTATTATCTGTTTCTGTGTTATATTCCAAAGATTACCCTTGTCTCCGTCTGTACGGAATTCGGGGTCGTCACACATTACCACGGTTGAGGGCCAGCCAACCAAACCGATAGCATGCATAGATAAATAAAAAGGGACAATCGAAGGCATTTGATTTCACCAGATCAGGTAATGGTATACCCTTTTGATGGGTGCGACCCACATAGCCATGCGACATACCCGATTTTGTGCCATTTCCCGGTGGATGAGGCTAGAGGTTAAGCTTATCCTTCAGATCAATATATTTCCATTCACTTTGAACGCCACATTATCAGATCCACCAGCTATCACTGATTGACGTCCACAAAAATACTCTACATGATCAGCTAAGAGAAGGTGAACTGGCTTCTCCGCTACCAACAGTAGTACGTTTGAAGAAATCAACGTACGTAATCCCTTTGGAAATACTCTGTCAGACACTCGTCCATACAAGTCATCCAGGAACAGGATGAACCGAAGGCACTCTCCTACCACATCCTAGGTATCACCCTACAGATCGATAGCGAGACGTCCTTGCAATCCGTAGATTCCAACCACGACAGAACTCCAGTATATCTTTGGCCGCTAAACCATAGATTTTAAGTAGTTCTTCCGCTTTATGAAAATCAACGGCCTTCAATGCTCCATCTTCAGTCTTTACACTTTCGTATTTGCTGGTTCGGAATGGTTTACGCATATACATTCGATCCCGGTCTTTCCGTACGAACAACGCATTTGGCCAGATTTTGATAGTCGGTTATTTAACTATCAAAATAAACAGTTTTTCAATTATGAAAATAAATGAGTTCACTGGTTCAGTATTCAGCATCACTTGGCCTCTTTAATTAAAAATAATTAACAAATAGTTAATTAAAACTGAAGCACATGCTTCGCACACGGTTGATTTTGGGGAAAATGGTGATTTGTGGTTAAAACAATCAACATATATGTGGTGGTTGAAATACAGTATTTTCATCTTACTACACAGAAAAATATCTTATAACTTTACTCAATTTCCATTTAAAACATTTGCTCCATCATTCTTCATTATCTATAATTAGAAAATCAATTCGACTTATACCCCGTAAAATAACGTTACGAAACCCCTCTTTGTTTCATTACTTGAAATAATAACTACTTATTCTTACTCAAACTTATATTTCCTTTTAACTCGGAAATATCATTACTTTCACGCAATCCCCTTTTATTTCATTACTTTGGAGCATCTTATATTATCCTCAAATCCTTTTAATTTCCTTTACTTTGGAATTCTTATCACGTATTCTTTACATTTCCACCAATAATGCTGCATTATTATTTCTCTAATGGAAAGAATAAATTATTACTCCTCTTTACCATTACAACGAATATCATCTCAGATAATCCTAAAGTCGTTCTAGTTGGGGTATTTTAATTACCTCTCAGACCTAGATCAACAACGTTCTTATCTAAAGATAGACATGAGTTATAATTTCAAAATTCAATATTTCAGTATAATATCGAAACAAATCTCGTTTACTATTTATCTAAAATATGGTCTTATCAAACTTCTTGCTTTTGGAAATTTCTTCTCAAATATAATCATTTTTCCTTAATTCATTGATTAAGTAATTACTTACTAAAATATCACCTTTAACTTCTACTTCTTTAACAGTTCATTTTATAACATAGATTTTGTTACAAATTACTATCACTCGCCCCTTTACCAAATTCACTTTTTACAATTCCTTTTCTAATCCATTTCACCAATTTCCACTTTGAAAATCTTATTTCAAATCCCCATTTTACTTAATTTCATTATTAAATAATGTTAATTTGAAATTAACATTTTAACAACTCATTTCCTTTTATAAAATTCGTATCTACAACTGGGGTTGAATGTAAACCCTTTTATTTTCAATTCCCTTTTACTTAATTCAATTATTAAGTAAATAATTAATTTCAGCTATCGTATTTGCTTAAAATTGCTTTTATAACTTTGTTATAAAAATGCGGTTTTGAATATATAAACCCATTCATAACTCTTTTCACAATTCAATTCAATTCCATTTTAACTTCGATTACCTTTAAATAAATTTCAAATAAAAGTAATCTCCTAAATTATTATTAATTAAAATAATAATTTACTTTAATCATTAACTACTATAGAAGTAGTTAATTTCTTTATTAACTAGAATAAATAATAAATTCCCTTTTTAAAATCTTATAAAAATTAAATCAAACTTAATTCAAAACAAACTGATTAATAATCACTCTTACTTAAAATAGTTGAATTAGTCAACCCAAAACACAGTTATTTCGTTAACTGATTCTAATGACTCCTTCCTTTAAATTAATTAACAATATAATTAATTTATATAATTTCATTTAATTGTTTTTCTCAAAACAATTATTCCAACTCTTAACCGTTAGGTTAATTTTTAGTTCTCTTGCTTATAAATCTGATTAACATTAGAATTTATTTTATAAAAATCAATTTATAATTAATTATACACTTCAATAATTAATAATAAATATTTATTTTCTTTTAATAAACTTTTATTCAAAATAATAGATTTACTAATCTATCTTCAGTTAAAAAATAAATTTTATAACTTCATTTATATCGATTCGCCTGACGGTAAATCAATATTTAGAAACCGATTGATTTATAGGTCATATACTGCCAATTACTCAACCAATGTCACCCACTAGTTAAAACAGAATAGTTGTTAAATTTCAGGTCAAGGGTCAACAATCAAATCAATCATACGATCAGAACAGTTCATATAATGATAATATGAAAATTAATAACATTAAGTATATTTGAGGAATCCGGTTGGATCCCTCCAGCCTGTTCTTCCCTGTATCCAAACCAGTTATCTCAAATCAGATCATTCAATTCCATTTACTGATAATTTCTATAACAGTAAATAACAACTATTTAACATCAACCAATTGACACAACAATTCAAATAATTAAACACGTTTATTTTATAAACGTGACCAACAAGGTAAGTTACCTTAATTGGGACCAATCGTTAAAATAACGATTTGGTTTCGGTGAAATTAAACAACGTTTAATTTCATCGGTTTAATCAATATATAAGTCTATATTTAACAAACAGTCAAACAATAGCAGTCATAGCGCACAAAATAAAAACGCAACTTATATAAAATATAAGTGGGAGGTACTAAGTGAGTTTAACTAACCTTGATTTTCGTATATTTTTGAAGTGGTTCAGTTACAGTTAAATTAAACAGTCGCTTAATTTAACTGTAAATTCCAGTCGTCTCCATTTCTATCCAGATCAGTTCCATAGCAAAACTCTCGCTGATACCGTTCGAACGTATCTTGGACCGTCCAATTCTGTTAATATATGGACAAGTTATAACAATTTGTAAACACGGTTTTTACTTATTAATTAACTTCTTTAATTATTAAATTATTAAGTTAACTAACTACTTATTTTGAAATGTCAATAGGCAGCCTCCTTTATTCCAGGTAGGCAAATCGCCATTGCCAATTTCACTAGTCCATACAGGTTTTCTTATACAGTTAAACCATGCAACAAATTAACAGTTTAAGCCTTTATATAATTTAAATTAAACTAATTTAATTTCTAATCATTTACTAAATCAATGAATTAATGTAATTCATTTCATCTACCTTAACACAATGTGGCCGACCCATCTCGTTTTCCAGTCATCTTTCCTTGATTCTGCACTTAAAATATGGGATTTTAAATAAACTAGTTAACCTTTTAATCTAATATTAATTTAAGTTTTCTAACTACTGTTAAATGTTAATACTTGGCCATGCAAACTCTTGGATTTTAAATTGTCTGCACCTCATCTTCTATACTTGCTTCCAATATGATGATACTTCGTTCTCTCAACCGCTGCTTTGATCCATCGTCCACGCTTCAAAAACAGCACTTCTCCATCAAGTTTTGTTCATCAGTCCAGTTCGTAAATATCCCATGCGAGCTTCACTCGTTCAACTTCAGCACCTTACTTCGATCCCTTCTTTGTTTCATTCGTAACCCCATTTGTTGTTCGTGACACAAGAATTATAACTATTTAAAAATAATAGGATTATAATTAAATTGTTAACTAATTTCTTAACCATACCATTAGCTAATTTCTGTTTAAAATAAACGGCCTCAAACACTTTCATTCCAGGCTCTCGCTGTTCCCTCAATATCCCGCACCGTCGACTTCATCTCTGTCGCATTCACCTCCAGCGATCGGGAGTCCATCGGACACTGGCAATTAATGTGCCGCAAGCTCCTTTGTCCCCGCCCCCAAATGCCACCAGACCTGGTGGCTCCAACTGTCGGCAGCATCTCCAAAACTGCGCCTTGCTCCGGCGATCAAGACTCGATCTAAAAACACCAACAGGAGCGCCGTTCCCACCTCCGCTTCCAACCCAAGTCCCGACCATCCAAGTGCCCTCGTTCACTGACAAGGACTCCTCGACCGTCGTGAGTTGCTGATGAGATTACGGTTCGCCTAGCACCTTAAATATAATCTCCACCGTTGATATTACAGTCCTTGTCGAGCCAAATAATATTGCTTCATAAAGCTTCAAGGATTAATGAACGGATTTTGAGAATTAATGAGAGGAAGAAGTTGAATTTCCAGTCATTCAATTTGCCATGAAATTTATTTTTCTTACAATAATTTAACGATACGGTTCCTATGAAACTAATTTCATCGAAAACTAAGACCGTTTTCAAAAATGGGTATTTTTAACGCTCAAATAATATTGAATAAAATATTATTTAAATTTCAAATTAATTCAAATAAATCATAATAAATTATTTTTATTATATATATTCAAACAGTATATATATACAATTCCAAATATAATTTACACAACTCAATATCGTCAACTTTGAGTTAAACGATTTATATTTCCCTTTTAAATATACTAAATAAACGTTATATTTTAATAACGATTTTCATAACGACTATTTTAAAAATTGAATTGCACATAACTAACAATCTATAACACGAAATCTGAATTTTTCTCTTCCATATGAAAATTATAATCAACAAGAATCCAACATTTCTTGTTTCACAGAAATGCGACTTATATCGGATCTTATATATCCAATCAAAGTTCAAAACTCTATATTACAAACTGCAGTGCCATTTCGAGCTCATTTTAAATTAAATATAATTTAACATTCAAATTTCGTTAAAAAATCAAAATTATAAATTTTAAATCCATTTAAAATTCCAAATCAATATTTAAAATAATAAATTAAATTAAATATTCGATTACCAAAAATACAGGACATTACAACTTTATTGATGGCTTACCTCGTTCGAGATCAGACCATAGCAATGTTTGGGTTATTATAAATTGTTTGACCAAATCGGCTCATTTCATTCCCATTAAGTCTAATAAGATAGCATCCCATATATCAAAGCTTTATGTTAGGGAGATAGTGAGACTTCACTGTTCCTAGCTTGATTGTTTGTTATAGAGATCCGCTCTTTACAAGTGAATTCGGATGAAGTCTCCAAAAAGTTTTGGATGCAAAGCTTAATTCAAGCATAGCTTATCATCCATAGTATGACGGAAAGATTGAGCAAGTGAACCATATCCTTGAGGATCTACTTCGTGCATGTGTACTTGATTTTGATGGTAACTGGGAAGACCACCTGCCTCTTGTCGAGTTCTCTTATAATAATAACTAGTATTAGAATGGCTCCTCTTGAAGCTTTATGTAGTAGGCCATGTTGATCACTATCCTATTGGTTGAAGCTCAGGGAGAAGTTGGTATTAGGCCTCGACTCTATCCATGAAGCTCCAAAAAAGATCGATTTTATTTGTAAGAGGATGAAATAACCACAGAGAAAATAGAAATCTTACATGGACAATAGTAGGATGCCTCTAGAGTTCTCTATTGGTGAACTTGTGCATATTCGTTTATCATAATTGAAGGTGGTTGTACATTTCAGTCGAAGCATTACGTTGGCTTCTATATATAGGGCCATTCCCTATTATTGAACATATTGGCCATGTTGCATATCAAGTATCATTTTTATCTTAATTTTCTGTTATCCATGATGATTTACGCACCTCTGCTTCGAAAGTGTCTCTGCGATTCAAATTCACTTGTCGATTCTCGTATTCTAGAAGAGCTTGAGATCTCACCCAATTTATTTATTGTGCAACATCATGTGTATGTGCTTTCTTCGAAGGTTAAATGCCTTTGGAACAAATATGTTCCGCTAGTGAAGATTCAATGGTCAGTTAATCTCAGTTATTGTACCTGAGAAACTAGAGAATTTATCAAGCGGACATATCCTGATTTTCTTTCTTTCAGCATCAAGGATGAGAAATTTTAATTTAAGCTTTTCTATTTTCTATTTTCTATTTTTAGATAAATAAATCGTGTTGAGTACAACTCTTCTTTGAAATTGTGTGCACACAATTTTTGCAGGAGGGAAGTCTATAACAACCCTAATTTTGTGATTACCAATACAAACAAATTATAACTGCTTTTATAATTTGTTAATTGAGAATAAACATAAATTTGGAGTGGATAACTTATATAATCCTTTAAGTTGAACAAACAATGCATTTTGAAGTTAAAATGGGTATATACTTTTGTTTGTAGAAAAGTTGGATTTAAATAATAGGAGAAAGGAATTAAATTCAACATGAGTTTGATAAATAAATTGAAGGGTGCTTTTGGCACAAGTCCCTGTTAAGTTTCAAAATTAGGCTCACATCCGGTCTAAAACTTATTATAAATTACATCCCTATTTTTTTAATATTCATCAAAAAAAATCACGAAAATTCATATTTAAATAAAACACGTACACTTCAAAAAAATTCAGATGAAAAAACCATCAAAAAAGCAGCAAAAACAAAAAATACATAAAAACAGCAAAACAACAGTTAATTGCATAATAGTATGCAAATAATTGAACTTCTTGCATAAATCTGTGCAGCTATTTCAGTTATGCATCTACGTTGGATTTTTTCCGTACACGCATGCAAGTTGTAATAACCCGGAAATTCGAGCCAATTTAAAATTTTTATTTTGGCAATTCTAGCGAATTTTGATTATTTAAAATGAATTATTTTGAATAATATCGACGAGAAATTTATTTTGAATAGAATTCGAACGTATATATTATATGGATCGTCGTTAGAATATAAATATTTATATATAATTATAAAAGGAATTGAAAATGGCGTGGTAGTTCGATAATTCGATTTCAAAATTCAAATTAATGTACCGGGTGCAAAATAAAACGGATTTTAGTGAAACAAAAAATATTTAAATCTAATTGAGAATATCTTTCCAACGAATCCGAAAAATTGAAATTTCATAGCGGGAATCAAAAGATATGTCCAGTTGAAAATTCAGAATAGTCGCTATGGAATTCTGGCCCTTAAAAATGGAAGTTTTGCAAACGACCTCGGATTTCGACGAAATCACTTTTGTTGGATCCATGATGTCAAGTTATTGCTAGATTCCAATTTTCATAATTTTTCGAATCAATAGGTGAGCGTGGCAAAAGAAAACGTGTTTGACCAGTTTCAGTTGATTTTAATCGACTGGAGAATGGCCATTTTTCAAACGGTCTCAGAATTCGACGAAACTAGCTTTGTTAGGACCGTATCGTCAATACAAAGCTAGAAAATATTTTTCTGGAATTTTTCGAGTTAGTATGTGGCCCAGTAAATTGAAATGCACGTTCAAATTCAATATATAGAGTTATATTTTGATTTTGACGGAAACCGATCGAAACGATCGAATCAGCTTACGATACATATCCCATTGTATTCGGAATGAGGGTAATTAGCTATGGATGACAGGTGGTGGGTCCCGTTTTGAGTTCGAAATAAAAAGTTGCTGTTAGGGAATTTAAAAATAAATTAAATATAAATAATTAAACTTGGCCCACCACTTTTCTTCTTAACTCGGTCAACGCTTCTCCCCTCTTTCATTTTCTCGTTCAAATCAAAATTAAAATTAAAAAAAAGGGATCGCTCCTCAGATCCGTCGCTTGGCCCGCCTCCACTCCCCTCCGACGCCCATCGCCCCACCGCGCCTTCGCCCCCCGACGGCCGCTCTTCCCCTACAGCCTCCCCCTTCTCTTCTTAAACCCGTCCACACCCCCATTCCTCCACCCAAATCGCAATCGCCAGTCCTGAATTCGCCACCTACTGAGACCCGACGCCCAGCCTGCGCGACCACCTAGCTCCAGCACCGCCCTACCTCCGATGCCCCTCAACATCCCTTCCGCATACAGAGAGCGGCAATGCCCCCTCCTCTTTAGAAATAAAAATCAAATATGGTGTGTTTTGTTTATTTATTTATCCTTATGTAATTAGTTAAATTGAATTAGAGAAAAATCGGATCTTTGAAAATGAAAAGGGCATTGATTTTTTTTTTTCAGTTTTTTTTTATGTAAAGGATTAAAATGTATGATAAATAAAGTTGGGATTTTTGTCATAACGAAGACAAGATTTTTAAACAAAGAACGATTAGATTTTTAAACACAAAAAGTTGTGATTTTTATCTATGTGAACAATAAATAAAGATGAGATTTTTATTGTCTGAGTAGGAAAGGAAAAATATAGTTTTATGTATATGGTTTTAAAAATATAATTTTTATAATATAGAAAGGTTAGAAATATATTTTTTAACTTCGAAAAGAATAGATTTTATCATATAGGAGTATAGATTTTTATAGTGCTAAAGTATATATTTTTTTATATAAAAGGAAGCATTGTTGAAATATATATAATTTTTATCTGTGAAGTGCCATTATAAAAACATGATTTTTAAAATGAACAGTTCAAGAATAAAAATGTGATTTTTATTGTAAACAGCGTGAAATGGTTGAGTGGGAATGTCGAGCAAATCCAAGTCATTCAGCAGCTCAAAAGCAAAGCATGGCGGAGTGGAACCCTCAGTGAGAACTTCTGACCTTTAATTCAATTTTTCTAGTTGAAAAATATACTAGGATGCAGACGGTGTTTAGTAGCACCCGACACCCGTCGTCCACAGACTATGGACGGCTTGTATGCTTGTTTGTTTGATTTTGATGTGTAGTTGATTGTGTGATGTGATGTGAAATGAAATAAAATATTTATATAATGAAATAAAATATTTATATAGTTGAAATAAAATATTTATATAGTAGAAATAAAATATTTTATAGTGGAAAATATTTTATAGTTAAAAATAGAATTTTTAACGTGTATATGAAATGAAATAAATAAATATAAACAAAACGGATGATTTGTTTATATACACACATTTGACTGATATTGATTGGGACGATAAATTTTACACATTGCCCAACTGCACAAATAAAATCTGTGTTTGATTGTTTGAAACCCCACACGGGTATTGGGATGATATTTGACGTACACTAATCCCGATTGTTTAGTTGTATGTCGATCGATTGTTTGACAGGCTGTTATAAGCGTTGAATATTTATATTTGATGCTTATACAGTGTAGAACGCACTTTGGATGATGGTTGATGATTTATCGTTGCTGTTATATACGTGTGGTAGAAAATCCATATAATTAACAATATATGGTAATTGATTGGGCCTCATTCCAGTTTTGAAAAAGAAATATTTGAAATAGAAATATTTGAAATAGAATATTTGAGATAGAATATTTGAAATTGAATATTTGAAAATAGAAACATATGAAGTCGTGCTGATTAGATTGACGCCATTTTGACGTGAACGATATTTATATCGATTATATTCGTTTTTATAATGAATATTGAAAAGTGCTTTCAAAATCGAAATATTTTGAAATGAAATTCGAATTATATTGAAAAGAATAGAAATTCGACTTAAATTGAAATTGAATTGAATAGAAAATGAATTCGAATTAAACTGAATAGAATTGAAATTCGAATTAGATTGAAATGGAATTGAAATCGTTTTGAATTGAATTTAAAAAGTATTGAAATTGAACTGAAAATCGATTTGAATTGAAATCAATTTGAAATGAATTTAAAACGAATTAGTAAGGAAAAATTCAATTTTGATTTGAATTTGAAAAAGAAGTTGAAATCGTTTCGAAAACGAATTTAAAACGATTTATAAAATACGTTTTAAAAGGAAATCGACGAAGTATATATTATATATATAATATAATGGCCTGAATAGAACACGCCGCGCCGCGGCAGTTTGTGAATTTCGACCATTGACTTCGAACGGATATTACGGGAGATCCGACCGTCGGATTCTCCTGAAACCGGAACCGTTGGGTTCGTATCGAAAAGCGCTTTCTAACGAATATTAGAGATTTGAAATCTAAAGTATGGATTTGGAATCATGTCCAAATCAAATTTTGAAAAGGTCGCTGTAAGTGCAGTTCGATGGCCGTTGATGGAAATCGACTGTATGGGCCTTGATAAAATTATTAAAAATATCAATAATTTGTGTAAAATCATAAGAAATGATTTGGGAAGAATCAGGATGAAAAACTTCATATTTGAAAAGATAAAAATAGATTTTTATCGAAATGAACTAGTTTTGAACTAGAATAGTAATTTATTTATTTTTAAAATAAGTAAACTGGATTTGAAATGGTTTTGAAAATAAACAGAATTTCCAATAATTGAATTGGAATAGATTTGAATCGAAATTGTCTTCGGAATATTTCGATGTTGGATTTCGTGATGATACAGATATTGTTATGGGAATTTGAAAGATATATTTATATCGTTATTTCCAATACGATGTTTGTTAGTCGTAGAGTTTGATATTGAATATAAGCCGATATAATTTCTATTCAGAGCCTTGCATTTAATATCAAATGTGATTTGGGGTTTGTCGTGAATGGTGTCTTCATTAACACTTTTCTTAAGCCCAGTTGAGAAAAAAAATTAAATCTTTTTATTTAGATTTAATGAAGTGTACTAATTAAATAATATTTAATTGGAATTGAATTCGAATTGATTCTTGGGTTTATCGTGAATGGTGTTTTAAATAACACTCGTTCTTTAACCCGATAATTAATAGAATGTGATTTTGGGTTGTCGTGAACGGTATCTTCAATAATACAGTTTTTAGACCCAAAGGAGTTAAGAAAATCAGAAACTAACTAGAGATTAGTTAAGTTGAATGGTTTCTGAGGTATTGATCTGATGTTGGTTTCGGCCTTCAGGGTTAATACTTAGGGAATTGCTCACTTGCTAATTTGTGGTTAGGGTCTGACTGAAATGGAATGTGATTTTGGGTTGTCGTGAACGATATCTTCAATAATACTATTCTTAGACCCAAAGGGGTTAAGAAAATCAGAAACTAACTGGAGACTAGTTAAGTTGAATGGTTTCTGGGGTATTGATCTGATGTTGGTTTCGGCCTTCGGGGTTAATACTTAGGGAATCGTTCACTTGCTAATTTACGGTTAGGGACTGATTGAAATGCGATGTGATTTTGGGTTAATCGTGAACCGTGTTTTAAATGACATGGATTCTTTAACCCAGTTACAGATTAAAATTAAGTGGAGTTTTAATGAATCTTTAATTAGATTGAAAAGATCAAGAATGGAGTATCACCAGTTTTGCTCCAAGCGATAGATAAATCTTTAATTAGATTTGAACGTGAAATGGTAATTGAATTTACCGATAACACCGTGGTGTTAGATATGAAGTATTACCAGTTTTACTTCATGGGATGAATAGGTCGGGATTGGGAAATTAAAACAAATGATTACTTCGGTAAGGTTCGTTAATCCCGACTAGTTTGAAATGATATCCAAAGGATGATTAAAGAATAAATTTAAAAGAATTTATCTTTGATAAAATTAATGGGAACCTTTCCCTAAGAATGTGAAATTTGGAAACTAGTTGTAGGTTGGCTAAGCAGAGTGATTTCTTGGGTATTGATCTGATGTTGGTTTCGGCCTTCGGGGTTAATATTTGGGGAATTATTCTCTGGTTAATTTGCGGTTAGTGACTGATGAATTGGAATGAGGCGTATGTTGTGTTTGTGTAACACATGCTTATTATATACGCGAGTTATTCGGAAAGACCGGGTTTATCCCATTCTGAATAACTGATACGACGATAAGTCGAAGATGAAGACGGTGGTCGAAGATCGGAGGTCTTCACGTCGTTTGGGTGATTATTGATGATCTTGATTGGGATGTACACCCAAGAAGATGGTAACAGTTGGTGATCGTCCGGACGTATTTGGAGATCGATGGATATGCGGGGTACTAGGTGCCTTCGGTTTCGTTCAGACCCGGAACGGACTTGTAAATGGACTATGTGTCTGACATTGGATTTTAGTCTGTGTGATTGATTTCTATTAAATATATATTTGTTTGGCGGCGAAGAATTTATTCCCTTGCATAACGCCCTTCTCTGAGATGTACGAGCTCAGGGTTATATACTGATGGATATCAAACGCATAGAGTGAATTGCCTGTGTGGCATGCTTAAGTGGTAAATGATCAAGGCTTCTGTTGAAAAGCAAAGTCTTGTGGTTGATGATCGAAGCACGGCCTTTGTGGCGTAGCTTTGTGTAACGTTTACTTCGCGAGTTTCACACCCGGTATGAACCAAAAACGGGAGGCGGACCTCAGGAAGGACATGCGTTTCTTTCTAGTTAGAAGTGGCATCAGTAGTTTTACACGCCCTGACGAGTTTGACTTATGTGGTTGTTGCTGTTGCGAGGCGCCTCGGTTTGATCGGACGATCCGGGTACGAGGAATGTTGGCTCATTTACGCCCCATAGGGCGGATAGACGTATTGTTCAGGCATAATAATCCACATCGGTGGACCGTCCCTGACGATCCAAGGCTTGTCTGCGCGCTTGCCTGAGACTCGGACTAGACAGTCTCGAATCGGTAGAGGACTATCCCTGGCCTCGGTTCATAGATGGAAATCCAACTTCCAAATACGTGATTTTTGCGGTTTTAATTGTAGAACTAGTAAGGCGACATGATATATGGTACCCATGCCGTCTATGATTGATACTTATGATTTAAGTTGTTTTAAACACTATGCGCTTATTATAGTATCAAACGATTTGTTTTAGACGTACTAAGCATTCTTTGGCTGTTATAAGGGAAAACCCTATCCCCCGGCTTGCGTTGCATTGTGTGATAGGACCTGGGTCTTATAACAGCTTCATTTTTCTTTATTTAGCATTGCGCTGTTTGTTTTATGCACTGGTGTTCTTGGGAGGAAACCCGTTCCATGTTATATAGCGTGGTCCCTTGATTTACCTAACTTTAAAATAAAGATTAATAACTATTTTAGTTCTCACACCAGTCCCATGACTGACCTGGAGTTTATTGTTTTAACCTAAACTCTGGGTGCCCTTATTTTGACACGGGCAGCTAGTAGTTTTGGTTTTGCAGATTTATATTCACAAGATCCTGGTTTACAGCTGGAATGATATCCGGAAAGCTTTGTATCCGTATATCTCTTCTAGTTGTGTATTGTTTTATTTTACGCTGCGATGTATTTAAATGTAATTTAAATCTCTGATATTTCTGTGTAATATTTATTCATACTCTGTATATTCTTGTATTTTGATGGAATTGTTGTAATATACAATGAAATGTTCTCCCGTCTGCATCCTTCTATGTGTTGTTCTCGAACTATCCGCGCTTTCCTCACCGGGGAAGTTGCGGGTCTTTACATTTGGTATCAGAGCTTTGGTTTACAAAGCTCAGAGAACAGGACACATTAGAACCATACGAAAGAATTCATCAGATAATTGGATTAGTAATATCCAATGGGAATGACTCGTTAGAGATGGGATCAGTAGTATCCAAGAACGAGTGTGAAGGGTATTCTTTTTTAAAAATGAAAACAAGAATTGTTTTGAAAATTTAAATTCAATAATTCGTTTTTGATTATTTATTTTATATTGAATTGGGACAATCCAATATATAAAGATTTTGCATATACGTCTTGCAAACGTGTATTTGAAGTTTTAATGTACTGGATAGTTATAGGATCACACACTAGTGCCCGAGGATAATTATGGTGACGGGGCACCATCGCCAGTATTTATTTTCGAGTTTCGAAAGTGAGATTTCTATATATTTCCAATTGACTGGTGTGAGAACCGAAACTAGATAGAGCTTATTGTTGTGATTTGGCATCAAAAATCTGATTTTTTGACTATGTACCAAAGTTATGAGTTTGAAAAGCTAATCAACTAATTGATTGATGGTTGTATTGTGGATTATTGGTTGATTTATTAAAATTTGTACCATATAGCCCAATTGAGCCAGATAGTGAATTGTATTGAAATTTGGTCGCATTTGCTTGCATTTACATGTACTTACATTGAACAGGTCATAGCAAAGAGGCTAGAGCAGAAGAATAAAATTGTTTGCCCGACAAATAGGTACATGTTTACCATAATTTACTGTTTTGTTTGGGAGATGATGATTTTATGAGCCGATTGGCTAGCCGCTTGGCTTTTTCTTTTTCTTTTTGAGATCAGAGGGCCTATATGGCAATTTCGGGATTTTCCCGGTGCTCCCGGTGCAGGGGAGGTTATGGTGTAATTTTTCGAAAATTTAGGGTGTTAGCCAAATTTTTGAAAATTTTGAAAAGTTCTTAGAAACTGAAAAGTTGAAGAACTTAAGCCGTAAAGAAAATAGTGAAAGTTGAGTTGATTAGTTAAACAACTTTCGGCTTCGTTCCTTTTCGGGGAAAAAAAGTTTTAAGTGAGGGAGATTGTAATAACCCGGAAATCCGAGCCAATTTAAAATTTTTATTCTGGCAATTTTAGCGAATTTTGATTATTTAAAATGAATTATTTTGAATAATATCGACGAGAAATTTATTTTGAATAGAATTCAAACGTATATATTATATAGATCGTCGTTAGAATATAAATATTTATATATAATTATAAAAGGAATTGAAAATGGCGTGGTTGTTCGATAATTCGATTTCAAAATTCAAATTAATGTACTGGGTGCAAAATAAAACAGATTTTAGTGAAATCAAAAATATTTGAATCTAATTGAGAATATCTTTCCAACGAATCCGAAAAATTGAAATTTCATAGCGGGAATCAAAAGATATGTCCAATTGAAAATTCAGAATAGTCGCTATGGAATTCTGACCCTTAAAAATGGAAGTTTTGCAAACGACCTCGGATTTCGACGAAATCACTTTTGTTGGATCCATGATGTCAAGTTATTGCTAGATTCTAATTTTCATAATTTTTCGAATCAATAGGTGAGCGTGGCAAAAGAAAACGCGTTTGACCAGTTTCAGTTGATTTTAATCGACTGGAAAATGGCCATTTTTCAAACGGTCTCAGAATTCGACGAAACTAGCTTTGTTAGGACCGTATCGTCAATACGAAGCTAGAAAATATTTTCCTGGAAGTTTTCTAGTTAGTATGTGGCCCCAGTAAATTGAAATGCGCGTTCAAATTCAATATATAGAGTTATATTTTGATTTTGATGGAAACTGATCGAATTAGCTTACGATACATATCCCATTGTGTTCGGAATGAGGGTAATAAGCTATGGATGACAGGTGGTGGGTCTCGTTTCGAGTTCAAAATAAAAAGTTGCTTTTAGGGAATTTAAAAATAAATTAAATATAAATAATTAAACTTGGCCCACCCCTTTTCTTCTTAACACGGTCAACGCTTCTCCCCTCTTTCATTTTCTCGCTCAAATCAAAATTAAAATAAAAAAGGGATCGCTCCTCAGATCCGTCGCTTGGCCCGCCTCCACTCCCCTCCGACGCCCATCGCTCCACCGCGCCTTCGCCCCCTGACGGCCGCGCTTCCCCTACGGCCTCCCCCTTCTCCTATTAAACCCGTCTGCACCTCCATTCCTCCACCCAAATCGCAACTGCCAATCCCGATTTCGCCACCCCCTGAGACCCGACGCCCCTCCTGCGCGACCCCCTAGCTCCAGCACCGCCCTACCCTCTGATGCCACTCAACATCCCTTCCGCATACAGAGAGCGGCAACGCCCCCTCCTCTTTAGAAATAAAAATCAAATAAGGTGTGTTTTATTTATTTATTTATCCTTATGTAATTAGTTAATTTAAATTAGAGAAAAATCGGATCTTTGAAAATGAAAAAGGGATTGATTTTTTTTTTCCAGTTTTTTTTATGTAAAGGATTAAAATGTATGATAAATAAAGTTGTGATTTTTATCATAACAAAGACAAGATTTTTAAACAAAGAAAGATTAGATTTTTAAACACAAAAAGTTGTGATTTTTATCTATGTGAACAATAAATAAAGATGAGATTTTTATTGTCTGAGTAGCAAAGGAAAATAAGTTTTATGTATATGGTTTTAAAAATATAATTTTTATAATATAGAAAGGTTAGAAATATAATTTTTAACTTCGAAAAGAATAGATTTTATCATATAGGAGTATAGATTTTTATAGTGCTAAAGTATAGGTTTTTTTTATATAAAAGGAAGCATTGTTGAAATATATATAATTTTTATCTATGAAGTGCCATTATAAAAACATGATTTTTAAAATGAACAGTTCAAGAATAAAAATGTGATTTTTATTGTAAACAGCGTGAAATGGTTGAGTGGGAATGTCGAGCAAATCCAAGCCATTCAGCAGCTCAAAAGCAAAGCATGGCGGAGTGGAACCCTCAGTGAGAACTTCTGACCTTTAATTCAATTTTTCTAGTTGAAAAATATACTAGGATGCAGACGGTGTTTAGTAGCACCCGAAGCCCGTCGTCCACAGACCATGGACGGCTTGTATGCTTGTTTGTTTGATTTTGATGTGTAGTTGATTGTGTGATGTGATATGAAATGAAATAAAATACTTATATAATGAAATAAAATATTTATATAGTTGAAATAAAATATTTATGTAGTTGAAATAAAATATTTTATAGTGGAAAATATTTTATAGTTAAAAATAGAATTTTTAACGTGTATATGAAATGAAATAAATAAATATAAACAAATCGGATGATTTATTTATATACACACATTTGACTGATATTGATTGGGACGATAAATTTTACACATCGCCCAATTGCACAAATAAAATCTGTGTTTGATTGTTTGAAACCCCACACAGGTATTGAGATGATAATTGACGTACACTAATCCCGATTATTTAGGTGTATGTCGATCGATTGATTGACAGGCTGTTATAAGCGTTGAATATTTATATTTGATGCTTATACCGTATAGAACGCACTTTGGATGATGGTTGATGATTTATCGTTGCTTTTATATACGTGTGGTAGAAAATCCATATAATTAACATTATATGGTAATTGATTGGGCCTCATTCCAGTTTTGAAAAAGAAATATTCGAAATAGAAATATTTGAAATAGAATATTTGAAATAGAATATTTGAAATAGAATATTTGAAATTGAATATTTGAAAATAGAAACATATGAAGCCGTGTTGATTAGATTGACGCCATTTTGACGTGAACGATATTTATATCGATTATATTCGTTTTTATAATGAATATTGAAAAGTGCTTTCAAAATCGAAATATTTTGAAATGAAATTCGAATTATATTGAAAAGAATAGAAATTCGACATAAATTGAAATTGAATTGAATAGAAAATGAATTCGAATTAAACTGAATAGAATTGAAATTCGAATTAGATTGAAATGGAATTGAAATCGTTTTGAATTGAATTTAAAATGTATTGAAATTGAACTGAAAATCGATTTGAATTGAAATCAATTTGAAATGAATTTAAAACGAATTTGTAAGGAAAAATTCAATTTTGATTTGAATTTGAAAAAGAAGTTGAAATCGTTTCGAAAACGAATTTAAAACGATTTATAAAATACGTTTTAAAAGAAAATCGACGAAGTATATATTATATATATAATATAATGGCCTGAATAGAACGCGCCGCGCCACGGCAGTTCACGAATTTCGACCATTGACTTCGAACGGATATTACGGGAGATCCGACCGTCGGATTCTCCTGAAACCAGAACCGTTGGGTTCGTATCGAAAAGAGCTTTCTAACGAATATTAGAGATTTGAAATCTAATGGGTTGATTTGGAATTATGTCCAAATCAAATTTGGAAAAGGTCGCTGTAAGTACAGTTCGATGGCCGTTGATGGAAATCGACTGTACGGGCCTAGATAAAATTATTAAAAATATCAATAATTTGTGTAAAATCATAAGAAATGATTTGGGAAGAATCAGGATGAAAAACTCCATATTTGAAAAGATAAAAATAGTTTTTTATCGAAATGAACTAGTTTTGAACTAGAATATTAATTTATTTGTTTTTAAAATAAATAAATTGGATTTGAAATGGTTTTGAAAATAAATAGAATTTCCAATAATTGAATTGGAATAAATTTGAATCGGAATTATCTTCGGAATATTTCGATGTTGGATTTCGTGATGATACAGAT
Source organism: Allium sativum (assembly GCA_030737875.1). NCBI lineage: Eukaryota > Viridiplantae > Streptophyta > Magnoliopsida > Asparagales > Amaryllidaceae > Allium > Allium sativum. The sequence continues at coordinate 652,185,626 of CM060919.1, read as the reverse complement.
ATTGTTATGGGAATTTGAAAGATATATTTATATCGTTATTTCCAATACGATATTTGTTAGTCGTAGAGTTTGATATTGAATATAAGCTAATATAATTTCTATTCAGAGCCTTGCATTTAATATCAAATGTGATTTGGGGTTTGTCGTGAAAGGTGTCTTCATTAACACTTTTCTTAAGCCCAATTGAGAAAAAAATTAAATCTTTTTATTTAGATTTATTGAAGTGTACCAATTAAATAATATTTAATTGGAATTGAATTCGAATTGATTCTTGGGTTTATCGTGAATGGTGTTTTAAATAACACTCGTTCTTTAACCCGATAATTAATAGAATGCGATTTTGGGTTGTCGTGAACGGTATCTTCAATAATACTGTTCTAAAACCCAAAGGAGTTAAGAAAATCAGAAACTTACTGGAGATTAGTTAAGTTGAATGGTTTCTGAGGTATTGATCTGATGTTGGTTTCGGCCTTCGGGGTTAATACTTAGGGAATTGCTCACTTGCTAATTTATGGTTAGGGTCTGATTGAAATGGAATGTGATTTTGGGTTGTCGTGAACGGTATCTTCAATGATACTGTTCTTAGACCCAAAGGAGTTAAGAAAATCAGAAACTAACTGGAGATTAGTTAAGTTGAATGGTTTCTGGGGTATTGATCTGATGTTGGTTTCGGCCTTCGGGGTTAATACTTAGGGAATCATTCACTTGCTAATTTACGGTTAGGGACTGATTGAAATGTGATGTGATTTTTGGTTTATTGTGAACCGTGTTTTAAATGACATGGATTCTTTAACCCAGTTACAGATTAAAACTAAGTGGAGTTTTAATGAATCTTTAACTAGATTGAAAAGATCGAGAATGGAGTATCACCAGTTTTGCTCCAGGCGATAGTTAAATCTTTACTTAGATTTGAACGTGAAATGGTAATTGAATTTACCGATAACACCGTGGTGTTAGATATGAAGTATTACCAGTTTTACTTCATGGGATGAATAGGTCGGGATTGAGAAATTAAAACAAATGATTACTTTGGTAGGGTTCGTTAATCCCGACTAGTTTGAAATGATATCCAAAGAATGATTAAAGAATAAATTTAAAAGAATTTATCTTTGATAAAATTAATGGGAACCTTTCCCTAAGAATGTGAAATTTGGAAACTAGATGTAGGTTGGCTAAGCAGAGTGATTTCTTGGGTATTGATCTGATGTTGGTTTTGGCCTTCGGGGTTAATATTTGGGGAATTATTCTCTGGTTAATTTACAGTTAGTGACTGATGAATTGGAATGAGGCGCATGTTGTGTTTTGTGTAACACATGCTTATTATATACGCGAGTTATTCGGAAAGACTGGTTTATCCCATTCTGAATAACTGATATGACGATAAGTCGAAGATGAAGACGGTGGTCGAAGACCGGAGGTCTTCACATCGTTTGGGTGATTACTGATGATCTTGATTGGGATGTACACCCAAGAAGATGGAAACAGTTGGTGATCGTCCAGCCGTATTTGAAGATCAATGGATATGCGGGGTACTAGGTGCCTCCGGTTTCGTTCAGACCCATAACGGACTTGTAAATGGACTGTGTGTCTGACATTGGATTTTAGTATGTGTGATTGATTTCTATTAAATATATATCTGTTTGGCGGCAGAGAATTTATTCTCTTACTTAACGCCCTTCTCTGAGACGTACGAGCTCAGGGGTTATATACTGATGGATATCAAACGCATAGAGTGAATTGCCTGTGTGGCATACCTAAGTGGTAAATGATCTAGGCTTCTGTTGAAAAGCAAAGTCTTGTGGTTGATGACTGAAGCACGGCCTTTGTGTCGTAGCTTTGTGTAACTTTTACTTCGCGAGTTTCACACCCGGTATGAACCAAAAACGGGAGGCGGACCTCAGGGAGGACATGCGTTTCTTTCTAGTTAGAAGTGGCGTCAGTGGTTTTACACGCCCTGACGAGTTTGACTTATGTGGTTGTTGCTGTTGTGAGGCGCCTCGGTTTGATCGGACGATCCGGGTCCGATGGAGTCATTTGTTCGCTCATTTACGCCCCATAGGGCGGAGAGACATATTGTTCAGGCATAATAATCCACATCGGTGGACCAGCCCTGACGATCCAAGGCTTGTCTGCGCGCTTGCCTGAGACTCGGACTAGACAGTCTCGAATCGGTAGAGGACGATCCCTGGCCTCGGTTCATAGATGGAAATCCAACTTCCAAATACGTGATTTTTGCGGTTTTAATTGTAGAACTAGTATGGCGACATGATATATGGTACCCATGCCGTCTATGATTGATACTTATGATTTAAGTAGTTTTAAACACTATGCACTTATTATAGTATCAAACGATTTGTTTTAGACGTACTAAGAATTCTTTGGCTGTTATAAGGGAAAACCCTATCCCCCGTCTTGCGTTGCATTGTGTGATAGGACTTGGGTCTTATAACAGCTTCATTTTTCTTTATTTAGCATTGCGCTGTTTGTTTTATGCACTGGTGTTCTTGGGAGGAAATCCATTACGTGTTATCCCTTGATTTATCTAACTTTAAAATAAAGATTAATAACTGTTTTAGTTCTCACACCAGTCCCATGACTGGCCTAGAGTTTATTGTTTTAACCTAAACTCTGGGAGCCCTTATTTTGACACAGGCAGCTAGTAGTTTTGGTTTTGCAGATTTATATTCACAGGATCCTGGTTTACAGCTGGAATGATATCCGGAAAGCTTTGTATCCGTATATCTCTTCTAGTTGTGTATTGTTTTATTTTCCACTGCGATGTATTTAAATGTAATTTAAATCTCTGATATTTCTGTGTAATATTTATTCATACTCTGTATATTCTTGTATTTTGATGGAATTGTTGTAATATACAATGAAATGTTCTCCCGTCTGTGTCCTTCTGTGTGTTGTTCTCGAACTATCCGCGTTTCCTCACTGGGGAAGTTGCGGGTCTTTACACAAGTAATATAGAATTCTTGCATACAAGTATGATATAAATCGTAGGCATGCGAATCAGTTCATATTTATTTGCATACATGCATGCAGGTATTCAGAATAAATTCACATATATGCAACAATCCATAGGCATGAATACTAGTTCATTTTTTCTTGCATACATGTACGCAAAAAACAGAATACTTTCATACATGCATACAAGTGTGCATGCATATTTTTCAATGTGAAACCTTTATGAATTATTTGCATACATATATGCATGTATTTAGAATAGTTGCATACATGTATGCAAGATTTCATGTAGATTTTCAGTGTAAACTGCTTCAGGAATACTTGCATACATATGTGCAACTATTGGGTTTACTGGCATACATGTATGCAAAAAAAATTCTTTTTCCGTGGTCTTCTGGAAACATTTGCAGAATTTTTTTTTTTGTTGGGACAGCGGTTTTTCTTTGGGGAAAAACACGTAACATGAATTCTAAGGACCCGCTTTGTATTTTAAACATGGGAGGCAGGCCATTTACATTTGAAAGTTTCTAGGGACGCTGGACTAATATTCACTAAATTAAATATGAAGGAAAATAAAGTTTGAAAAAGTTTATAATGTAAACTTATGATAAAAACTGTTGGAGAATGGAATGTGATGATGTTTTGATGACAACAACGTTGTTTCAATTATTAACAATATTAATTCTAAAATTTATACTAACACTGTTATCCAGAATATATATATATATATATATATATATATATATATATGCCAGATTTATGTGCAGGAAATAAATATTGAAGATTGTACAGTTTAAGAGATTCGAGATTTCAAAGGAGATTCAAGACTCATGAGTAGCAAGATATCAAGATTTCAAGAGATCAAGATTATAAGAGTAATAGAGTCTAGTTAGTATGTAAAAATATGATTAGCACTCTCAAATTTATTTTTTCATATTATTCTTTTAAATTGATTTCAAATTATTTCAAACTTCTTTCAAAATAATTTTAAATCATCCAAAGATTTTTTACTTATGATTTCAAATAATATAATTTTCTACTATAGTTTATATATTATATAGTTGTATAATTATATTATATATGCATTTATAATTATGATTATATAGTTTATATATATATATATATATATAGTTTTATATCATTTATATATATAGTTTTTATATCATATGGTTAAATAATATTTCATGTGTTTTTATACTTTGGAAATTATATTTTAAACAATTAATTTTGTTTAAAGAATTTCGAGAATTTATATATTGGTTTAAATACTTGAAAAAATGATTTAAAATTAAAATATATTTATGTCGACATACATGTTTTGACATGTTGACATATAACTGGCACAAATTTTAAATTTAAAAAGATGTGTCTTTTCATATTAAAATGTTTCAAGAATGGTTGTGTCCCTTGGTGCACTATATAGGGTCTGATTTCAAATTCTTTCAATATATATCTTCTCCTTCTTCCTCCTTTATCAAACCACCATTATTCTTCTTAATTTTCTAAGTTTCTACACTTGTACTCTTCCAATTTCAATACAAATTATATCATTCTTCTTCTATTCTCAATCTCTATCAAATACTCTATGTTTGGAAGTGCTACTCAAGAGTTCTAAAGAAATTGTAATCGATAAGGAAAAGGTGTGTTCCTTGTAGCCCGTAAATCAAGGAAAAAGAGCGGTGTTAACCTTGTAGCCATGAAATCAAGGGTGTTGAATTGGTTTTAACCTTGTAGCCGTAAAATCAAGGGGGTTACAATTGGATACTGATATTAATATAACTCTACGCAATCCAGCGTTGTGTGGGACTGGACGTACGAGTAATCCAAACCAGTATAAAATCCGGTGTGTTCTTTTCTTTTCTGCATTTTACTTTTGATTATATCTGCTTCTGTGATTGTTACTGTTGTGATATTCATTATGTGATTCATATAGTAGTTTGAGTAATCATTAATTATTTATGATTTCTCTAAGTTGTTTAAAGACACTATTCACCCCCCGCTAGTGTTAGTTTTGTCTTAAGATCCTTGATTCCCATCACTAACAATTGTATCAGAGCATAGGTTTTCAAAATTTTATCATTTGAATTTTTGGAATTATTAAATGGCAACCAGCACTGGAATTGCTAGTAATAATATTTCTTTTGTAGAGGGTCAATCCACTGTTAGACCATCATTATTTAATGGCAGTGATTATTCTTATTGGGGCATGTAGACTGAAAATATATAAGCAATCTATAGGACTAGGCTCTTGGAATATCAACAAACTGAATATGTTGAAGCCACTACTAATTTTGCACAAAGGTCTAATAAACAGTCTCTACTGCATATAGTAATTCTAAGGCTATGAATATGTTATTTTGTTCATTAGACAGAAATCAATTTAATAGAGTGTCAGTTTGTAAATTTGCTCATGATATATGAAAAACCTTGCAAGTTACTCATAAAGGAACAAATAAAGTTAAACAGACAAAGATATCAATGCTAACTAATTATTTTGAGTTATTTAAAATGAATCAGAATGAACCTGTCTCCGATATGTACTGCAGGTTTCAGGAAATCATGCATTCGTTAATGGCTTTGGGAAAAACTTATTCTGAAGAAGATCATGTCAGAAAAATCCTTAATTATTTAACTCCTGAATGGGATCAGAAAACACTGAAAATTAAAGAGGCCAATAATATTAGTGAAATGAAGATTGAAGAGTTAATAGGAATTTGTTGTCGTTCGAAGTACAGTTACAGAAAAGAAAGGAGAATAAGTCGACAGAAAAGAAATCTATAGCCAAAGCAACAGACGGTTCTAATTCAAGCAATGAGGATGATGAAGAAATTGCCTTAATGACAAGGAATTTCAAAATATTTCTTAGATATAAAAGGAGAAATAACTTTCAGAAAAATAACCAAGGAAGTTTGGGAAAAAAAATGACGATAGATGCTTGCAACAAACCAGGTCATATAAAAAGGATGAGACCATGTCCTGATAGATCAAATCAACAAACAGACAACAAATCATCAAAGAAAAGGAAAAAAGTTACGCAACAACTTTAGATGATTCAGATTCATCATCAAGTGACGAAGAGTCAGAAATCGGAAATTCGAATATGTGCTTCAAAGCGATTCTGGATTCAGAAAATATCAAAGGAATCGATCTAAAAACTAGGCACGCCTTAATTAATAATTTTTGATTGAAATGGTTCAATGGTTGTTTGTTTGCTTACATTGTTTGAAAATTGAATTCTAAAATTCAATTTTGAAATATGAGTTTTGAAATTCAAAACAATAATAAAATAAAAATTAACAATAACAATTAATTTTAAAAGTTTTTAAAATTAGTATCATCTTAGGAAATAATCAAACAGAGAATATAAAATATTAAAATAATATAAAAAAAATCAAAAAGCAACTTGAAATTTAAATTGTCACATCTATGTCGGCATACATGAATATACATGTCGACATATACACTAGAAACTGAAATTCAAATTTTGAATTTCAAATGTTTGAACTTTCAAACTTCCCTCCATCTTTTCGCTAACTCCCAAGGTCTGGAAAGGTGACTGTCCATTTGATCTCTATTTAATTATCTGTTCAATACTACTCTTTCTGTCTCTCATTAAAATTCAAAAACTATTTTCTTCATCCTATACTCTTCAAAACTATTATCTAATGGGTTCCTTAAGTAATCCTAAAACCATGAGACTAACTAAGACTCTCAAAGGTTATCTCTACGACAACCCAGATGCTATCCACGCGTGCATAGACTATGTTACGAATGGAAAAGTCAATTGGGGAACATTCGCTATCTTTGAAGGTATTGCATCCTATGATCTTCCTACTCTTTTTCATTATAATGAAGTTTTAAGTATGATTGATTCTCGGGATAACGATGAAGTATGTTATCCAAATCTTGTCAAAATGTTTTAGGCGAATTTAAATCACAGATTTTTCGAAGGAAATGAAAATCAAGTTTGGACTAGTTTGAAAGGCACTCAAATTATTTTGGATAGTGATGTTTTGGAAACCATTTTAAATTGCAAGAAAACGAGTTCGGATTTTTTAGATTTTGTGTAACGACCCGTATTCTACACATCATAGGATTGTAGGATATTTATTTCTTTCCCATGTGAAGTCGTATGGTCATGTAACTTTGGGAAACATCTATTAGAGTCATTTCCCATGCTTATGATTTTTGTCGATTTTTAAATGACCATTTTGCCCCTAGTTGGTACTGTTTTGGCCATAACTTTTGATTGGAAAGGAATTTTGACCTGAAACCACTTCCATTTGATTCGTTTGGTAGTTTCTCTTTCCGTAGAGTGGTCATAATAGCCAAACGGACTTACCGTTTGGGAGGTATGGCTGAAACAAGGTTTGGAGGGTGAAAAACTGCTTAACCGGGCCAAATCGGGTGATTAGTGAGTAGGCCCATAACCCATTTCGGGATTAGGGTTATGGGAGGGCTGAAATGAGATGGAGAATCATTCCATTTCAGTTTTCTAGCCTCCACTTATCACCAAGGATCCCTAAAAATGGCCTCCAACCTCTAAATCACCTCCAAATCATCTTTTGGTCAAGGATTTGGCTTAGCAACCCCTAATCAAAGAAGATCTTCACCTAATCAACCTTGGAGCTGCTGTTAGCATTGAGATTCGCATCAAATCAGAGCATTATTTCAGATCTTAGTTTGTTTTGTGGCTAAGGTGAGTGATTTGCTTAGTTTTGCACTAATTATGGCTAATCAGGGGTGATTAGTGTTAATTAGCGAATTTAAACATGATAAAATTCTGGAAAAATGTTTATAAAATTCGGAATGATGTTTTAGACCTCTGATATGAATTTGGGTTAATTTGGTTAAGTTTTGATAATCCTATCATCAGTTTCACCTAAATATGCTTAAGGGGAAATATGAGATTTTGGGTATGTTTGATCCATTTTTACCTATCATATTGATGTTTTGATGTTTGTGGTTGATTATGTATGTTGCTATGACTGTATGACATGCTTTGTGACTGTTTAGAATAGTTAGAATGGTCGAAAACGCCGTCGAGGGGCGTAAACAGCTCGCTGGACAAGGTGCAGGGGTTCGGATCGCATAGGGGGTTGAGGGACGATCGGATCGCCTTATGGAATCGTGGGGGCATCCCCACGAGTCGAGTCACCTCCTCCGAACCGAACCGCCTGTGCAAGGTCCACGAAGCGAATCGATGTAGCGTCGTGCCAAACTGAAGTACTCCGATCCGGATCGTGAATAAGCATTACGACCCGATCCGTCCATGAAGGGTGAGCACGATCCATCGACCTGGAGAAGGGTGTCCGATCTGAACCGCTTGAAGAACCACGATCCGATCCGAATAGGGTGTCCCGATCCGAACCGAGAAGGGGAGCAAGATCCGAAGCAAAGGAAGAGAGGACCACGACCCGATTCGACGTAGGAGGTGCGACCCGATCCGCTGAAGAATGTGAAGGCTGATCACGATCCGATTCGATGGTGATGACCAATAACCCGAGATGCAAAGGTAGTCCAAATGGGAGTTAGAGCTCAGGATCCCGGAACCAGTTGGGAACCAATGAGTTCACTTCATGGTTGGACTTTGCTGCGGGACGTGTGCTAAGGAGATGTCGACGTTCATAACTTCGATTCACCACTAAGAATGATGGGCTACTTATCAGTGCAGTAGGGTCATTATGACCTGAGGGGCAAAGTGATGGTAGCAAGACTACTTTATCAGTGCAGTAGGGTCCTTATGACCTGAGGGGCAAGGTGATGCGTAGTAAGACTATGAGCCAGCGCAGATGGGGTGAATAACTCCATGGGGCAAGTGGACATAGTAAGGATTAGTAAGGCTATGAGCCAGCGCAGATGGGGTGAATAACTCCATGGGGCAAGTGGACATAGCGAGGAATTAGTGGCTACGTTATCAGTGCAGTGAAGCCATTTATGACTTCATGGGGCAAAGTGATCGCAGCAAGGAATGTTGGGTGATCGGAGTGGTGAATATCGTATGCTTTAAGCACTGAATGAGAGATGTGAGGATGGATGATATGCTTGATTGTTTGCCATCTTTATGACATGCACACCTCCCCCACCTCCGTATCTTATATTGTTTGATATGATACCTTGGAGTGTTGTACAGTATGTAGTGCTAACTCTTTGGTTGCAGGTCCAGGTTCAGGTATGTTTTAGTCTACCTGTTATTGTTCACTTTAGATGCTTATCGCTCATACCAGGCTTTATGTCTGACCCAGAGTTTTATGTCTCCTCTTATTACTCTGGGTGCTCACACGAGCAGACTAGAGACAGGTTAGCTGGTGATGTGCGAGTAGCTGACTCGGAGGCGAGCAAGAGGCTTCCACGTATGATATATATATATACACATTCTCCCTGTGTCGTTGGTGGTCGCTACTTGGGCATTAGTAGTGTACCTCATTTAGCTTGCTTTTGTTTTGAGACAGTTTGAAAATTGTAATAAGCTGTATTTTGAATTTCCGCTGCTGTGATGTTTAGTTCTAATTTTCAGCTTATGCACCGTCTCTCCTGTTTTATGTCAAGTATGTTACTATTATATTTTGTTCTATGCGCTGTGAGACATTCTACAGGTTCTTTGTATGTTCATTCCCTTCTTTCTTTTCCTTCTGGCGACCTGTTCTGTGCTAACTTGACATGTGTACAGCGCACTTTTGGAGTAAATGTCGGTTGGTGCGGGGCGTCACACTTGGTATCAGAGCTCTAGGTTGCGTAGTTAACCTACGGAAAGACACTAGGGAGAGTTAGTACGTATATGAGAGCGCGTATTTGTGATTACTTTGGTTTTCAAAAGCTATGTATATATATATACTATTAGTAGTATAAGAATGAAGTTGCACTGCACTAGTACCACTATGGGGTCGTTAATCGTTCTCCTTTTTACAGATTGACGATGAGCCGATATGTGAGAGGTACTGGTAGAGGGGCCAATAATGGAAATGCCGCTGACATGAGGGCGATGTTTACCGACCTCATGAGAGACATGCTTAGAGAAGTGCAAGGGGCAGTTCCCAATCCCGGAGCTGGTGTTGGCCCAGTAGTGCAAGCGCCTAGGGTCGATTTCGCCAAGTTGTGCAAGGATTACACTAATCTTGGTGGGAAGCCGTTCCACGGAACGGAGTCGGCCACGGATGTTCAAGATTGGATGGATAGCTGTGACCGTATCTTTGATGACTTGGGTCTCGAGGATGCGATGAAGAGAAGGCTAGCGTCTCGTCAGCTGCAAGGGCGAGCGATGAATTGGTGGAATGCTATCAGAACAGCTACCCCAGAGGACCAAGTTACTTGGGTTCAGTTCAAGGCTCGCTTTAGCGAGAAGTTCATTCCAGCCGCCCAGAAGTCGGTGTTGTTCAAGAGGTTCTTGGAACTGAAGCAGAGCGGAAGGGCAGTTTCTGATTATATTGCTGAGTTCGACACTTTGTCGAAGTATGGACTGTCTCTCATTGATACTCCTGAGAAGAAGAATGAGAAGTTCATTACTGGTTTGGATGGATACTTGGGGGAAAGGCTTATTAATCACATTGATGAGACTTTTGAATCGATCGTGGGGAAAGCTTTGAGATCAGAGAGCCTTTACCCTAAGTCAAAGACTGAGGCTGTATCTACAGAAGGGCCAAAGCCGCAAGCAGGCGGTGGAGGTAAGAATAACTCTCAGAATAAGAGGAGGCAGGACCAATCAAAAGGTGGCCAGAAAAAGAGCAAGAAGGATGATGAGTGGTTCAGCTGTGGAAAGAAGGGCCATTATGCTAAAGAATGTCGGGCCAAGCCAGCGGAAAGGAAGTGCTACAACTGTGGTCAAGTGGGACATCAGAAGGACAAGTGTCCGCAACCTCTTAAGGAGAAGCAAATTGTGAAGGCATATGCTCTTGATGCTATTCCTTCTTCGTCGAATGCCCCAACTGCGGCGGAGAAAGGAAAGAATGTTGTTATTCAAGGTATGCTTTCTATTTATGATATACCAGTTCGAGTTTTGTTTGATACTGGGGCTTCCCGTTCCTTCATATCTAGTGACCTGGTAGATAGGTTGGGACTGGAACCCGAGATAGTCGATAGACCATTGATAGTGACGAACCCGATTGGTGGTTCGACTAGCCTTAGTATGATTTGCAGGAATTTGGTCTTATCGAGTCATGGATGTATGTTTGTATGTGATTGCTTTGTTTTGGGCTTTACTGGGTATGGCATTATATTGGGAGTCGATTGGCTCCAAAGATACGGGGTGGTGGTAGACTGTGAGGGCTTTTTGGTGACAGTGAGGGCGGATGATGGGCAGAGGGTAGTGTTTGGTAGTCTACCCAGTGATGGGGTTATGGCTAGTTTTGTAAATTCCCTCGACATCCCGCAGGATGAGTTGTCAGATGTGCCCGTGGTTGGTCAGTATCCGGACGTCTTCGAGGAGGTGACCGGGCTTCCACCACACCGAGAGATTGAGTTCCGTATTGATTTAGTGAAAGATGCCAGATCTATAGTGATGCCACTTCGTCGTATGGCACCAAAGGAGCAGCGAGAGCTCGGGGTGCAAGTCAGCAATCTTTTGAAGAAGGGATTGATTAGAAGGAGTGTCTCCGAGTGGGGAGCACCAGTTGTATTTGCCACTAAGGCAGATGGTTCCCTTCGTTTGTGTGTGGACTATCGCGAGTTGAATAAGATGACGAGGAAGAATAAGTATCCTCTACCGCGGATAGATGATTTGTTTGATCAGCTGGAAGGAGCTAGAGTGTTCTCCCAGTTGGACCTCGCGACAGGATTTCATCAGCTTCGAGTAGCGGATGAGAGTGTTCCGAAAACGGCATTTAGGACGCCGTCTGGATTTTATGAGTGGTTGGTCATGCCGTTCGGGTTGACCAATGCACCAGCCTATTTTGTGGATCTTATGAATCGAGTATTCAGAGATCAGTTGAATAAGTTTGTTCTTTCGTTCGTGGATGATATCCTTGTTTATTCAAGGACAGAGGAGGAACACAAGGGGCACTTGAGGATAGTGATGGAGGTGTTGAGGAAACACCAATTGAAAGCGAAATTCTCTAAGTGTCATTTTTGGAGAAGGGAAGTAAGATTCTTGGGTCATGTTGTTTCAGAGTGTGGTATTGCCGTGGACCCTACGAAGGTGGCTACGGTACAGGATTGGCCTACGCCCAAGAATGCAACAGATGTAAGAAGTTTCTTGGGATTAGCCGGATATTATCGTAAGTTTATCCAGGACTTCTCCAAGATTGCAGCACCGTTGACTCAGTTGACTAAGAAGAATCAGTCCTTCGTCTGGGACGGAGTGTGTGAGGATGCCTTCAAAAGTCTAAAGGAGAGGTTGACGCGTGCGCCAGTGTTAATCATTCCTAAGGGGAATGAAGAGATGACGGTATACACGGATGCTTGTGGTACCGGACTGGGTGCAGTATTGATGCAAGGAGGTAGGGTTGTAGCTTATGCTAGTCGACAGCTAAAGCCGCATGAGAAGAAGTATCCTACCCATGATTTGGAATTGGCAGCGATTGTATTTGCGCTGAAAATGTGGAGACACTATCTCTTGGGAGAAAGATTCGAGTTGTTTACCGATCATAAATCGTTAAAGTATCTCTTTTCTCAGAAAGATCTGAATCTCCGTCAGCAGAGATGGTTAGAGTTCTTGGCTTCGTATGATTTTGATATCGCATATGCACCTGGAAAGGGTAACGCGGTAGCTGATGCCTTGAGTAGGAGACATGCCAGCTTAGGGGCAATGTTTCTTGAATGGAAGCAACTGGAGTATATCGCGGGGTTTGATTTCAGACCAAAGTGCGAGTTGGATCCAGTTATGCTAGCTAGTTTGACGATCAGACCCACTTTGATAGAGCGGATTGGTTCCAGCCAGAGGGACGATCCTAACCTATTGGAAATCATCTCCAAGTTAGAGATGGGTATCGATGAGGAGATGGACGTGTATGGGCTTGATCGAGATGGATGGCTTCGAAAGGTTGGAAGATTAGTTGTACCCAACGTGAATGGTTTGAGAGATGAAGTGCTTAGAGAATGTCATCACTCAAAACTGACTATACATCCCGGTGGTAATAAGATGTATCGAGACATGAGACAGACTTACTACTGGGAAGGGATGAAAAGAGATGTTGGAAAGTTTATATCCAAATGCATGAATTGTCAGCTAGTTAAAGCCGAGCAAAAGAAGCCTAGTGGGTTATTGCAACCATTAGAAATTCCCGAATGGAAATGGGAGCAAGTCTCGATGGATTTCATCGATGGTTTACCAAGGACTAGATCGGGATATGATAGCATTTGGGTAATTGTGGATCGATTGACTAAGAGCGCAAGATTTATACCAGTCAAATCGACCAGAACGGCAGCCAAGTTGGCAGAATTGTATATGAAGTGGGTAGTGAGATTTCATGGAGTACCCAAAAGCATTGTGAGTGACCGAGACCCGTTGTTCACTAGTGGGTTTTGGAAGAGCTTACAAGAGGCTTTAGGGTCAGGATTACATCTCAGTACCGCATATCATCCTCAGACCGACGGTCAGACGGAGAGGGTGAATCGTATATTGGAAGATCTCTTGAGAGCTTGTATATTGGATTTTGGTGGATCATGGGATGACCATTTGCATCTAGTAGAGTTTGCATATAATAATAGCCACCAATCCAGTATCGGTATGGCTCCATATGAAGCTTTGTACGGAAGACCGTGTAACTCACCATCATGTTGGATAGAGACTGGCGAGAAGTTTGTGCTTGGACCAGATGTGGTAAGAGAAACTTCAGATAAGATTAAGATCATTCAGCAACGAATGAAAGCTGCTCAAGATAGGCAGAAAAGCTATGCCGATAAGAGGAGAAGAGACTTGAAGTTCTCCGTTGGTGACTTGGTGTTTGTCAAGATCTCTCCGTTGAAGAGCGTGATACGATTTGGTAGGAGAGGCAAGTTGGCACCAAGATTTGTTGGCCCGTTCCCTGTTCTTGAATTAGTCGGGAATTTGGCGTATAGAGTTGGCTTACCAGAGAAAATGGCAGGAGTTCACAATGTGTTTCATGTTTCCCAGTTGAGGAAGTTCGTTCACGACTCAAATGTGACTATTTCACCTGATCAGTTAGAGGACTTCGAAGTAGAACCCGAGGCGGTTGGGAACCGCAAGCCGATCCGTATTGTGGGGCACGATACAAAACAACTTCGAAGGAAGTCGGTGAAGCTAGTCAAGGTTCAGTGGGGCGAGAACGAGAATGATTGTACTTGGGAGACAGAGGAGAGCATTAGGAAGGCTTATCCAGAACTCTTTGCCTGGTAAGATTTACTTTGCGGTTTAGTTATTCCGCATGCTAGGATAGACTTGTTTTGCATGTTGATGGTTGTTTTATGATTGATAGGCATGCGGGACCTTTGTGTGTGTTTGGATTAGGGAATTTCGGGGGCGAAATTTCTTAAGGGGGGGAGAGTGTAACGACCCGTATTTTACACATCATAGGATTGTAGGATATTTATTTCTTTCCCATGTGAAGTCGTATGGTCATGTAACTTTGGGAAACATCTATTAGAGTCATTTCCCATGCTTATGATTTTTGTCGATTTTTAAATGACCATTTTGCCCCTAGTTGGTACTGTTTTGGCCATAACTTTTAATTGGAAAGGAATTTTGACCTGAAACCACTTCCATTTGATTCGTTTGGTAGTTTCTCTTTCCGTAGAGTGGTCATAATAGCCAAACGGACTTACCGTTTGGGAGGTATGGCTGAAACAAGGTTTGGAGGGTGAAAAACTGCTTAACCGGGCCAAATCGGGTGATTAGTGAGTAGGCCCATAACCCATTTCGGGATTAGGGTTATGGGAGGGCTGAAATGAGATGGAGAATCATTCCATTTCAGTTTTCTAGCCACCACTTATCACCAAGGATCCCTAAAAATGGCCTCCAACCTCTAAATCACCTCCAAATCATCTTTTGGTCAAGGATTTGGCTTAGCAACCCCTAATCAAAGAAGATCTTCACCTAATCAACCTTGGAGCTGCTGTTAGCATTGAGATTCGCATCAAATCAGAGCATTATTTCAGATCTTAGTTTGTTTTGTGGCTAAGGTGAGTGATTTGCTTAGTTTTGCACTAATTATGGCTAATCAGGGGTGATTAGTGTTAATTAGTGAATTTAAACATGATAAAATTCTGGAAAAATGTTTATAAAATTCGGAATGATGTTTTAGACCTCTGATATGAATTTGGGTTAATTTGGTTAAGTTTTGATAATCCTATCATCAGTTTCACCTAAATATGCTTAAGGGGAAATATGAGATTTTGGGTATGTTTGATCCATTTTTACCTATCATATTGATGTTTTGATGTTTGTGGTTGATTATGTATGTTGCTATGACTGTATGAAATGCTTTGTGACTGTTTAGAATAGTTAGAATGGTCGAAAACGCCGTCGAGGGGCGTAAACAGCTCGCTGGACAAGGTGCAGGGGTTCGGATCGCATAGGGGGTTGAGGGACGATCGGATCGCCCTATGGAATCGTGGGGGCATCCCCACGAGTCGAGTCACCTCCTCCGAACCGAACCGCCTGTGCAAGGTCCACGAAGCGAATCGATGTAGCGTCGTGCCAAACTGAAGTACTCCGATCCGGATCGTGAATAAGCATTACGACCCGATCCGTCCATGAAGGGTGAGCACGATCCGTCGACCTGGAGAAGGGTGTCCGATCCGAACCGCTTGAAGAACCACGATCCGATCCGAATAGGGTGTCCCGATCCGAACCGAGAAGGGGAGCACGATCCGAAGCAAAGGAAGAGAGGACCATGACCCGATTCGACGTAGGAGGTGCGACCCGATCCGCTGAAGAATGTGAAGGCTGATCACGATCCGATTCGATGGTGATGACCAATAACCCGAGATGCAAAGGTAGTCCAAATGGGAGTTAGAGCTCAGGATCCCGGAACCAGTTGGGAACCAATGAGTTCACTTCATGGTTGGACTTTGATGCGGGACGTGTGCTAAGGAGATGTCGACGTTCATAACTTCGATTCACCACTAAGAATGATGGGCTACTTATCAGTGCAGTAGGGTCATTATGACCTGAGGGGCAAAGTGATGGTAGCAAGACTACGTTATCATTGCAGTAGGGTCCTTATGACCTGAGGGGCAAGGTGATGCGTAGTAAGACTATGAGCCAGCGCAGATGGGGTGAATAACTCCATGGGGCAAGTGGACATAGTAAGGATTAGTAAGGCTATGAGCCAGCGCAGATGGGGTGAATAACTCCATGGGGCAAGTGGACATAGCGAGGAATTAGTGGCTACGTTATCAGTGCAGTGAAGCCATTTATGACTTCATGGGGCAAAGTGATCGCAGCAAGGAATGTTGGGTGATCGGAGTGGTGAATATCGTATGCTTTAAGCACTGAGTGAGAGATGTGAGGATGGATGATATGCTTGATTGTTTGCCATCTTTATGACATGCACACCTCCCCCACCTCCGTATCTTATATTGTTTGATATGATACCTTGGAGTGTTGTACAGTATGTAGTGCTAACTCTTTGGTTGCAGGTCCAGGTTCAGGTATGTTTTAGTCTACCTGTTATTGTTCACTTTAGATGCTTATCGCTCATACCAGGCTTTATGTCTGACCCAGAGTTTTATGTCTCCTCTTATTACTCTGGGTGCTCACACGAGCAGACTAGAGACAGGTTAGCTGGTGATGTGCGAGTAGCTGACTCGGAGGCGGGCAAGAGGCTTCCACGTATGATATATATATACACATTCTCCCTGTGTCGTTGGTGGTCGCTACTTGGGCATTAGTAGTGTACCTCATTTAGCTTGCTTTTGTTTTGAGACAGTTTGAAAATTGTAATAAGCTGTATTTTGGATTTCCGCTGCTGTGATGTTTAGTTCTGATTTTCAGCTTATGCACCGTCTCTCCTGTTTTATGTCAAGTATGTTACTATTATATTTTGTTCTATGCGCTGTGAGACATTCTACAGGTTCTTTGTATGTTCATTCCCTTCTTTCTTTTCCTTCTGGCGACCCGTTCCGTGCTAACTGGACATGTGTACAGCGCACTTTTGGAGTAAATGTCGGTTGGTGCGGGGCGGGGCGTCACATTTTGAAATTGATGAACACAATTTGGAAACTTTTCATCATATTTTTGAAAGCGATGAACATATGGAATTCAAGAATTTCTTTTCCCGTCTAAACGCAAAAATTGTTAACCTCCTTCTTCAACATACTCTCACTCCCCATTCTGGAAATTTTAATAACCCCACTCTCAAGGTCCAAAAAGCTCTTTTTACCATCTTTGGCAAGCATGATATTAATTGGCCGAAGTAATTTTGAGAGAATTTAAACCGAAGGAAATGTCTACAAAAGAGAACACTCTTTACCAAGAAATTTACCTTACCCGAATCGTTAAATATTTTGGAGTGGTTTTCAAAGAAGAGGAATTTGTTCCTAGAAAGGTCTTTAACCCGAGAAATATATCCCTTATGCAAATTCCAATCATTTTCAAACCATATGAGACACATGCCGAAGAAAGCTAGAATGGAAGAAGAAGAAGTTTAAATGGAAATAGATGAAGAAGAATCCTCCATGGAAAGCATATAATTTTCTACTTCATCAAGAGCCATATCCAAAGAAGCCGTTTTTCAAAACCAAGTCAAACTTGCCAAAAAAAATCAAGAAGACTCTCAACCAAATGTCTTCCAAAATGAACAAATTTTTTGGAAAATTAAAAAACTTGGAATATCATCTTCCTCATCTTCTCCGCTGGGATTTAAGTTTGTTAGTCGATGTTATCCTATTATATTAGCTTGTATTTCCTTTCAATATTTCATATTTCGTATTTCAAATTTCATATATCGTTTGAATGTAATCGTTTAGTAGTAATGAATGATATTGTTTTCTATCAAAACAATCTTTAAACATTTGTAAGAACACATTTGAATTAAATAAATTAAAAATATACAACTAGAAATAATACAAAATAGTGTAATAAGTCAAATATACCCAAAATACAAGGGTATGTCGATATACAAGAACATGTATGTCGACATATAACTGTCAAAAATTCAAATTTGTTCAAATTTGAATTTTTTTAATAACTACCTTATGTTTGTTCAATTTTAAACAAATTCCGAACTCTATATATACCATTTTCTTCTAGAAAAACTCTATTTTAATTCTCTGTTTTTTCTCTAATCACTTCTTCTCGAAATAATCAAATAATGGACAATCCTATTAACAATCTAAGTGAAAATCTGGAAGAAACTCTCAATTCTTTCAAGAATATCCTATCTAATCCTTTGCAATCAATGTCATCTAGAATTAAGTCAGATAAAGATGATTGAACAACAAGAAAAACACTTTGATGTTATTCATTGGACGGTCACTTCTCTTTCCAGAAATGAAGATAATAACATCATTGGAGCACCTCTCACCAAAGACAACGAAGACTGGGAAGTCATCAAAAGGGATCCAATCTTCGTTGGAGATGGATGGGTGGAAGTTCCAAGAGATGTATTAATTTGTTTGGTTTGATTTGATATGCTTTATGTGGTATGATTTTGAAAACTTGTACATATCATTTGATTTGATTGGATTTGAGTTCTATATATTGTTTGGATTGATTGGTTTGATATATACAATGATTGCTTGTGAATATTGATTGAATTGCTTGGAAATATTGTTTGAATTGCTTTTTTATACTCTTGTTTATTTAGAATTAAAACAAGTATTGCCATAGAATTAGGGGGAGTTATAAATTCATAAAGAATTATATAAATATAGTCACTAGGAACATTTATGGGAAAAATTTAGGGGGAGTATAGTTAGATATACTTTTTGTTGATCACAAAGGGTGAGAAGTTATAAAATAGGGTTAGATAGAATAGGTATAATTTGAGGGGGAGTTAGAAAGAATTCATGGTGAAATGGGGTGTAATCGAAAAATCAGATCGACAGGAAATATTAGGTATGAATATATTTTATAAACCATGGTTGTCCTCATAAAAAAAGGGGAGATTATTTGAGAATGGAATGTTGATGATGTTCTGATGACAACAACCTTGTTTCTATTACTAACATTATTAACTATGAAATATATACTAACACTGTTACTCAAAATATGTGTATATATATATACAGGATTTATCTATAGGAAACAAATATTGCAGACTGTACAGTTTAAGAGATTCAAGATTTCAATGGAGATTCAAGACTCATGAGTATCAAGATATCAAGATTTCAGGAGATCAAGATTATTAGAGTAATAGAGTCTAGTTAGTACGTAAAACTTTGATTAGCACTATCAAATTTCTTTTTCAAATTATTCTTTTAAATTGATTTCAAACTTCTTTCAAAATAATTTTAAATCATCCAAAGATTTTTTTACTTATGATTTCAAAAATATATAAATTTCTTATATAGTTTATAAATATTATAAAGTTGTATAATTATATTATATGCGTTCATAATTATAATTATATAGTTTTTATATATATAGTTTTATATCATATATATATATATATAGTTTTTATATTATATGGTTAAATAATATTTTATGTGTTTTTATACTTTGGAAATTATATTTTAAGCAACTAGTTTTGTTTCAAGAATTTCAAAAATATATATTGGTTTAAATACTTGAAAAAATGATTTGAAATTCAAATATATATACATATGTCGACATACATGTTTTGACATGTCGACATATAAGTGTCACAAATTTTAAAATCTAAAAAATGTGTCTTTTCATATTTAAAATGTTCCAGGAATGGTTGTGTCCCTTGGAACACCATATAGAGGGTCTGATTTCGAATTTTTTTCAATATCCTTCTTCCTCCTTTATCAAAACACCATTATTCTTCTTAATTTTCTAAGATTCTACACTTGTACTCTGCTGATTTCAATACAAACTATATCATTCTTCTTCTATTCTCAATCTCTATCGAATATTCTCTGTTTGGAAGTGCTACTCAAGAGTTCTAGGGCAATTTTAATTGATAAGGAAAGGGTGTGTTCCTTGTACCTCGTAAATCAAGGAGCGGTGTTAACTTTGTAGCCGTGAAATCAAGGGTGTTGAATCGGTGTTCACCTTGTAACCGTGAAATCAAGGGGGTTGTAATTGGATACTGATATTAATAAAACTCAGTGCAATCCAGCGTTGCATGGGACTGGACGTAGGAGTAATCCAAACTATTATAAAATCTGGTGTGTTCTTTCCTTTTTTGCATTTTACTTTTGATTATATCTGCATATATGATTGTTTCTGTTGTGATATTCATTCTGTGATTCATATAGTAGTTTGAGTATTTGTTAATTGTTTAAGATTTATATAAGTTGTTTAAAAACACTTTTCACCCCCTCTAGTGTTCGTTTAGCCTTAAGATCCTTGACTCTTATCCCTAACAAAAACAAGTGTTAAAAGCTATATGTACCTAAACACAATAATTTTTGCAAATTATTGTTGAACGGTGAATTTTTAATGGTTAAAAAAGGTTTTTAATTCTAATTGAGTTATAAATAAAAATATAAAAGTGAAAGATTGATTAAAAATCAATATTTAAGTATTAATATATTTTTAATGTGATTTGTACACTTATTTTGACAATTAAATGAATTTTGTGTAATTTTAATATTTTTTAAACAAATGTGATGTAAATATGAAGTTTAACTAAAAACAAAAATTTTATTCAGTTTATAATAGAAATTTCATTTCAAATAAAAAACTATGCATGTTGTTAACAATTTTGATAAGTTAGAAAGATAAAAGTGAAAATAATTTGATGTTAAAGCATGCTAAAAATGGTGTAAACATGTTTAATTTGAGAGTTAATGGCATCGCATAGTCTAATTAACAAAAATTTTGTAGCACTTTGCCTAATTGGGTTGATTTCAAGCCCAACCCACAACCCACAACCCAGAAGAAAAACTAAATAGAGAAGGCGGAAAGAAAAATGTATAGTACGTACTATATTTTATCTCCTCCTTCCCTGAAAAATAGCCAGAGGAAGAAAATTATCATACCTTCTCTCCAAATCATTAAATAAAATCTGAATTCCAAATTAAAATAAGAAATAACTCGCAAATCTTATATTTTAGTAGGTAGTCTATTGGCTAGCTTTATGACCAAGCCACCACGAATATAACGAATTACATTCGGTGAACAAGGGTTTAAACACATATGAAGTAAGCAAGAAAGAGTAGCATCACACACTCATATGCACCACGACCCGTAATCCATGCTCCTCATCCCGCTCGTGACCCATACTCCTCAACCTGCTCGTGACCCATACTCCTCAACCCGCTCATGACCCAGCCTTCTCCCTCGACTCACGATCCAGTTTTCATCCTCGGCTCATGATTGAGCATCACGACCCACCTCCTATATAGGGGTCACGAACCGAACTTGCTCTCAGGAAATGGTGATCACGACTTGGTCACCCACGAACCGCATATCCAGGATCTGACGACACCTGTCAATAACCGCCATATTGACCATTTCTCCATCAAGCCACGAACGGGTCCGAGATCCTCGGGATTGGTGCCACGTGTCTTCACGAACCGCCTACAGAAATCACCTATAAATAGCCCAGCACTTGGCATTTTTCAGAATCTTTTGGCAATTCAGAGCTCTGATTCCACCATTATCATACCTTATTTAGAGTTATCTCGAATTTACTGAGTGAATTATCATTGTAAAAGTGAGATTGAGAGAAAATATTGATTGTACTTGCATTCAAACGTATAATCAAAGTCATATAAAGTGAACGTAGGCTTGTTAACGCCGAACCACTATAAATTTGGTGTGTTTGTTGCATTTTCTTCCATTTCTAGTTATAATTCTCTGCAAATCAAGATAATTTGGGTGTTAGAACCACTTTTAGGTCTAACATTTTGGTGCTTGCACTGAGAATTGAATTCTCAGCCTATCGGATTATTGCTCTAATGTTTGGATTTTCAAGTCCGAAGAAAATAGTCCGTATCTCCACTGTTTCGTTTTATGAAGATTTTAACAAAGTCAAGACGTTATGGCTACAAAGAAATCTAAGGATTCACGAGCTTTGCGATCAAACTAAACTAATAAAGAAAGTGTTCAAGAGTATGCCGAAGTGGACTCCCTGACTCGTGGCTCGCAGGGGGCAAACCTAGCACTTAAAGGGGTCACGACCCGGTCCCAGGAGGGGACCACGAGCCGCCCTCAAGATCAAGTCACGAGCCGCCTCCCGGGGGGCACCACGAGTCATTTTCAGTAGGGCACCACGAGCAATGAACCAGAGGGGGTTACGAACCGCCCTCACCAAGGAACCACAACTGGACCCGGAAAGGAAAATATGGCACGTTCCACTCATGCAGATGCTTCAGCTCGACCTGTATCAAGTGCTCCATGTTTAACTACCAATATTAGTGACCAAATACCTGCATCAGCCCCAGCAACGGAAGGAAATATGTCCCATGTTCTTGACATGTTAGAAAGAACGAACGATGGTATGGAGGCTCAAAGACGCGAGAGTACTCTGATGCGAGAAAATATGGCTACGAGGAGAAGGCAGATAGATGAACTCCGAAGGCAGAGAACACCTTCACCGACTCACCACCTTACTCCAGACTAGTCGTCCTCATCAGGGGAGCCTCCAAGACCCCAACTATGACAATTAGAGAGGGCTAAAAATGTTGAACAACTATGGTTTTGGATCCCTCCCTTCTCGAGCAAAAGCGACACTCAATCTAGGACCAAGCAACCGTAATCTGAATGAGTCCGCTTTGTTTCTAGGGGAAGGATCCCGGGCACAACCTAGGTATAGAAATGTTGATGATCCTATGCAAAGTCAACCCCCAAGTCGTACGACCGACCGTGGCCCTAGGGCGCAACGAAGTTCTGCTCAGGCCCTAGATCAGGCAGCGATGCCCCAAAGAAATGTTGGGGATTTCCGTAGAGCAAGAAGTGCCGACCCCGAGTCTACCTTGACAAATGCTGGCATCGAGGTGATGGTGAGGCAGATCATGCCAGATAGCCGAGGACAAAGAAATGAAGACTGGGGTGTAGACCGAAGTCACACACCTTTCACTAACGACATACTGAACGTCCTCTTCCCAAGGAGATTTACTTTACCGACTATGAATCGTTATGCAGGTAGGACAGATCCAGTTCAGCACTTGATGAGATACTCGTGGTATATGAATGCCGCTGCAGCTCCAGATGCTGTAAAGTGCAAAGCATTCCCGGTCTTTTTAGAAGACGTGGCGTTGATGTGGTTTACCCGATTACCGGCACGGTCAATTGCCAACTTCAAAGAATTGAGTGAAAGATTCTTAAATTAGTTCAGATTTCATGCCGAGAGATCCAAGAACGTCGTTGAGTTATCTTCCATTAAGCAGCACCCCGATGAAACTCTGAGGTCATACTTGGATCGCTTTAATTTGGCAGTCACCGAAAAAAGAGATCCACACAAGCAGTCCATCCTCGTGGCCTTGATCGACGGAGTAGACAAAGATACAGAGTTTGGCAAATACTTGACCGGAAACCTCCTCCGACTAGAGATATTTTATGAAAAGGCCAATATCCGCTTGTGTCAAGAGGAGATTTATGCTAATCGAAAGAGGAAAGCTGCAGAGAAGGAAGATATTCAGAGTAACATTGCCATTAAACAGTCTGGCGACAGTTCTGGGAAAGTGGAAGTCAATTTCAGTAATAATAACTAAGGCAATGGTCGTCAAGCTGGAAATAGTAACAAGAGGAAGAATCGCGGAAATAACTCACAGAAGAGATCTTGATTCCGATCTTTTGAGAACTTTACACCACTGAATAATACATTAGCGAACATTTTCCTGGACACATATAATGTTCATCAATATAAGAGACCTCCACCTAGAGGTTCAACGAAGAAGGAGCGTGAAACAGGAAAGTTCTGCCTTTTCCATCAAACTCATGGTCACTCCACTAACGAGTGCCGTCAGTTGAGAGACATTATTGAAAAACTACTTCGAGAAGGGAAGTTAGATGAATACAAGGTTGCTCCAAGAGATAGGAGGCAAGTCGGACAGTCCTCGAATCAAAACCAAATAGCTTCAAGGCCCACTACTCAACAGAAGGGAAATAATATTGTTATCAACACCATTGTTGGAGGGCCTCACCCGGCTGGACACGGCTTCAGGGCGTTGGATCAATAGGTGAATGCAGCTAAGCAAGTAGGAGTAGGGGAGTGCAGTAATCCTGAGGATACCACCAGCCGGTAAAACAACAGAAAATGATGACGGATGATGTTATATTCCGTGATAGAGACAACATTGGGGTTCAATCACCCACTGAGGACCCATTGGTGATCACCACCACTATCGATCCTGCCTTAGTCCACAAAGTGTTAGTAGATAATGGGATTTCAGTTAATATTCTCTTCAAGAAAGCGTTTGACCAGATGAAACTTGAAGCGAAAGATTTGAAGTCTTGCGAAGGATGGATACGCGACTTCAATGGGGCCTCAACGGCTCCGCTAGGATATGTAGAATTGTCAGTAACTTTGGGAGAAGGAGACCGCCGGAGAGTTATAATTCTTCCGTTTGTAGTTTTGGGCATTGACTCATCTTATAATGCCTTCCTGGGTCGACCGGCCCTTGCCGAGTTCAGAGCCTGCATCGTGCCCTGGTGCTTGCTATTGAAGTTCCCGATAGAAGCCGGAGTAGGAGTAGTTAGAGGTGACCAGACTACTAGAGGAGCCTGTTATATGGCGGAAGTGAAGACGTTGACGAAAGGACTAAACATAGAAACTAAAGGTGCTTCCTCTCCCGTGAAGGAGGGGTCAGCATAGCAGCTAAGGGGGACGACCTCGAGAGAGTTGTCGGGGGAACTTCCCGAGGACATAGATCCTAGAGATGATGAGAAACCTGGGGGCAGAATGTTGATGCCTAATGAAACAATTGTGGACATCCCGATTGACGTTGATGACCCAACAAGGGTTTTAAAGATCAGATCTCAACCAGACCTGCTTCGGACAAAGGAATTGACTGACTTTTTAAAGACAAACCTGGATGTGTTTGCATGGAACCACGCTGATATGTGTGGAATATCACCCTCAATTATGTGCCGCTCATTAAGTATCAACCCGAGGCATCCACCCGTCAAGCAGAAGAGGCGAATGCTCGGCCCAGAGAGGTCAGCAACCTTAAAGGAAGAAGTTGAGCAGTAATAGTTTCATCAGAGATTCGACTTACCCAAAGTGGATCTCAAATCCTGTTTTAGTGAAGAAGGGCAACGGAAAGTGGCGCACATGCATTGATTTCTCAGATTTGAATAAAGCTTGCCCGAAGGATAATTTTCCTCTTTCTAGAATTGACCAGCTAGTGGATTCAATAGCAGGTCACGAACTCCTATCCTTTATGGATGCGTATTCCGGATATAATCAGATCCCCATGAATGTTCTGGACCAGGAACATACCAGCTTCATCGCGGATATGGGATTATATTGTTATGTGGTGATGCCCTTTGGTTTAAAGAACGCCAGGGCAACATATCAACGCTTGGTGAATAGAATGTCCTATAATCATATTGGAAAGACAATGGAAGTGTATGTTGACTACATGCTAGTGAAATCCAGACAATCGTCTAACCATACCGTTGATCTAGTGTAACGACCCGCAAATCCGTGCTATCTGAATTGACTAAAAACACCACACGTCCAACCCAAATTGCACAGAAATACGAATCATTTTTAGAAAGAAGTTAGAGGATGAGAAATAGAAAGAAAAAAATATTAGAATAGAAGAAAAACGAAGATCACAAACTCACAGCGGAACGAATAAAATATATTATATAACATAACTTTTGAAATACAAATCAGTAACTTTATATACATACCATCATCAGAGCACAACAGTCATTTCTGGAACAGTTATAAACACCTGTTTCCAGATACAACGTAGTACACAGCGGAATATATGATAGTCTATATCTAACTGGTGAAGCCTCCTGCTTCCAGCTCTTCCAAGGGAATCTGAAAAATCCCAACTACTTGACTGCCCGTACAAATTTGGGCACCCAAGAGTTTAGGGAAAACAAAACAAAATAAACTCTGGGTCAGTCATGGGACTGGTGTGAGTAAACTCCAACCACTTGTTTAACTTTAAAAATCCTTTCAAAAGAAAAGGTAATAGTAAGACCAGCCCACACATAAACACGGACGGTTTTTACCTTACTATAACCCAAAACACTTTGATACGAAAATCTAGTGATATTATAATAATGTCTACATCAAGTAAATAACCAAATAGTAGAACGCTTGCATCTCACGCTCCACATATATAGTATAAAATCAAAAACCGCATGGTGCTTATTGGAGATTGGATTTCCAACATGACAAGATATGGAACCACCTTCCGCTAGTGTATCTCTAGAGAGGAATACACTGGGTTCAACAAGAACATCTTGTAACCCGGCCCACACATGACCGACCACTCATTTCGCTTGAGTGTATCGAATGTATATCACCAACGGTTGGGATCAGCAACCGCCTCCCGACTGGGACAGCATCGAATAGAATAAGAAATTAAATGAACCTCTAGATAGGTGATTATACATCCTAATGGGTGCGACCCACATAGCCATGTTGCCTGCCCGATTTTTGTCCTTTCCTGGTTGTTGAGGCCTGAGGCTACGAATACTTACCATTCATTGATAGCACAATCACTTTGAATGCCACATTGTCCGATCCGTTAATCACTAGTTGAGTTTGCACAAATATTCTGGATGTTATGCTAAGGGAATACATCCATTGCAACCATATATATTTATACATACCAACCCATTTGATCATTGGAAATACTCTGTCAGACATTCGTCCATTTACGTTCGTTCTGGGATTGAACGAAACCGAAGGCACAATTTCTATTAATAGAAAAAGCCCTTGCACTTCACTCCATCTTCAATATATTCAGCATACTTGGTTCGCAACGCTTATACCAATACGGAGTGGTTCTTCGGATAATAATCCAACCGGTCTCTCCATATTGACAACGATGGTCAAAACTTCGATAGTCTGTGATTTAACTATCGAAAAAAAAACAAGTGTTCATCCAAACATATCAAACAAATCACTGGGTTCTTTAATTAATATTTCATTAATTAAATCACTTTTCCATTTTCTCTATCAATATTTGTTAACCAAATATTTCAAATAGACATATTGGGATTTTATACTATTTGGAAACATTTCCAATTATCGCAGAAAATATCTTCGATTATAATTGGGAAACAATCCAATTACCTATCTCTTCCACGAACTCATTTAGTTCTATACTTAGGAAATATTTATAACTCTATTTCCAAACTTACGCCTATTTGGATTAAGACAGATGTTGTGTAAAACATCGTTACGACGACCCAAATATTTGTATTCAACTAACTCTTTTCAAACACTTCTCTTCGAGGCGGGATTCTGCTATTTATCAATTAAAAATGAAATCAATCAAGTTGGGGTAAAATTACCTCTCAGACCTTAACTGAAAACATCCTCAACTTCAAAACGGCAAAACCACTTACCTCGAATAAACACACTATACAATCCAATTATTCATTTTTAAAACATGTATAAAGTTCGCTTTCTATTTCTAATTTATAGATTTCCCTTTTTGTTTACAATATTCTATTTTTGATTTCGTTTCCTTATCGAATTCTATATATATCGATATATAGATTTCTAATTGTCAAATTTCTTTAAAATATTCTAACTCCTTAAATTCCCGGAAAAATTCGCCATAACCTCCCCTGTATCGGGAGCATCGGGAAATTTCAAATAGCTTCCCGGTGTCTTCTCCAATCAAAAAGAAAAAGAAAAAGCCAAGCGGCTTGCCGATACGGCGCATAAAATCTCATATACGAATTAAATACATACCTTTTTGTCGAGCACTCTATTCATATCTCTTCTATACTTTACTCCACTTTATTCCAAACCTGTTTAACATATGTCTATCCATTTTCAATTCACTACAACTTACTCTGATCATTTTTAACTCAGTTCTTTAACTAATTCGTTAATTGGCCCTATTGCTCATTTTATTTAAATGGTTGAACATAACATGTTCAACTTTGATTCCACTTGCTTATACAAATCAAATCCCCTTTTTCTCCATTTCTAGTTTCATATTCGGTTTGAATATGAAATCACAAGTTAATTTACTTATTCACAGTTTGCTCGATTCAATCGTTTTAACTAATTCATTTGTCAGTTTGCAAATTAACTCTTTTGCCTATATCACTTTGATATTTGAATATAACCTATCCAAATATATTTCAACTTGATTATAAACTAATTGAATTTCATTTTCAATTCACGTTCTATATTCGATTTCAAATATATATTTACAAATTCACTTCACCTTTCAAAGTTCATCTTCAAAATTCGATTAACTAATTTCTCTTTGTCTTAGTCAATTCTATTCAATAATCAAAATATGATTATTGATTTTAAAAACCATTTCTTTTACTTCACTTGAGTTCGCATATATTTTATAACTCAAGTCCAGATTTTCTAATGAACATTTGGATTTTTATTTGCTTGAAAATCCTTATATTTTAACTAAATAAACCTTAATATTTTTATAAAGGCTATAGCGCTGTTTTTCTAAAAATTTGATTTTGACATAACTCAAAATCTATTTGACGAAATCCAGATTTTTTTTCTTCCATTAGAAAACCATTATTCAACCGGTCCTGACGATTCTTGTTTCAAAGAATTCCGACTTCAATTGAGTCCTCTATACTCAATTGAAGTTCGAGTAACCAATTTACGAACTGCAGCGCTGCGGCGAGTTCGTTTTAATTATATTTATATATATAACTTTTTAAACTTCGTTTAAAATAAATTCTAACTTCATTTTAACTCTATTTGAATTTCTTGATTCAAATTCCAATCTCGCTTTCTATTTGAATTCTATGTTCAAATTCTATTTCCTTTCCTATTGGGATTCTATATTCCAATTCCTTTTCTATTTCTCAAATTCTATATTTAAATTTCCTTTATTCAACTCCCATTTAAATTCCTATATTCAAATTCTATAGTTGAATTTCTATTTCAATTTCATATTCAAATTCAATACTTGAAATTCCATTTGAATTCTATTATTCAATTTCTATACTTGAAATTCCATTTGAATTCTATTATTCAATTTCTATTTCAATTCTTCTTTGAAATTCTATATTTCAAATTCAATTCAATTCTTCTTTGAAATTCAATATTTCAAATTCATTTCAATTCTTCTTTGAAATTCAATATTTCAAATTCATTTCAATTCTTCTTTGAAATTCAATATTTCAAATTCATTTATTCAAATTTCTTTATTCCTCTATTCACATTCCTTTATGAATTTCTATATTCAAATTCCATATTCAATTTTTTTTTGAATTCTCGATTCAAATTTCAAATTTCAATTCTATTTTAGAAAAAAATAGAATTTCCTTTCTAATTCTCAAATATCTTTTTTTCATGATATTTTTAAATATCATTACTTAAGCCCAGTGATATTTAAACACACAAAGCAACCAATTATTTATTTTTCTAACACATCATATATAACAATATATAAATAAACAAACAGATAATATATTTTTGAGGAATCCAGTTGGATTCCTCCAACCTGTTTTCCTGCATCCACAGATGTTAGCACATAAATAATACCCATTCTGCTTCGTGGCAGAATATCGTGGTATAGAAGGTCATCCACTAATCATAGCGTGGGGCGTATAGGGTAATCATCCGCTATGAAACTGCGGGCATCCGCTAATGAGACTGCGGGAATCCAACCAATCAATCAACCCAATATATATATAATAGCCTAAATAACTAATATATATAAAACAAGCAGAAAAATCCAAACAAGCAACAACAATTATTTTTAACGAATAAAAATAATTATAAATAAAAGGTGAGTGAGATTTACTCACCTCGAGTTTTTGATCGTTGAATATCCGATTAAATGCCAAATCATCACCGCTATGAATCAACTCCGATCATCCCAAATGAACATATTTCGTGCTTTGCTGTTCAAAAATAACGGATCCGTTGCCACTGCAAATTAGTCTCCAAACCGTCTCATTCCACTCAGGCATTCGATCGAACACCACATAGACAACTCCCACTTCTCCGAACTGCTAGCCTTTACTGCCCCGACAGTCCTTTTCCCTTCTGTCTAGAAAAGAAAAACTGCACCAGTCAGTATAGGGTCAACCCCATCTCGCGAGCACCATGACAGTAAACCCATACCACCAGAACACTGTGTGTCTCCCCCCTTCAAAGTTCTGTCACGATGGAAAACATTGGCCCCTTTTTTTTTTGTCGAACAATCCCCAGTCTCCACCATTTCACTTGCCAGTAATTCAAACATCGCACCCTTCTAGGTTGACCGAATACCAACGTCGACCTTTTTCCTGAAATCGCAGTGACCTCCTCCTCCCAAAATAACAATCGCACTAACCCATTGTTGCAGTGCCTCTTCATTTCACCGCATACCACCCTGAAAACCCCTTCTGCAAATCGACAACACCCCAATTCGAAACCCTCCAGAACTCCAAACTCGCAACCCTAACACTGACGGGTTCGAGTTCGAACCTCCACAATGACCGTCGCACCCAAAACAGATGATACCCGCGTGAAGACCCCCTTAGGCAAAGCGAACGAACCAAGGATTTGTTCGATTCTAGATGGTATTTGATTTTATAATAATTATTGGAAGAATTTGAATTGGAAAGGGCTGCGATTTCCCTTTTTTGTTTATTTTAATTTAATGATAGTTTTCGATCTTTGGGAGAAAGGAATGGAAAACAAGAATTGGTTTTCTGGTTTGAGGTCTGGGAAAGGCGATGGGTTTTATAACGTTGAAGAGGGGACAAGAGTACAGGAGATTAAAATCTTGCTCTCCTTGATATTAAAGATCAGAGACATTTTTTTCAGCTCGAGGAAGGAAGAATAAACATCGTGTTTACCATTGTAGTGAAGGAAGAGAGCAACAATTTCGGCTCGAGATACAAGGTAGGTCTGCAAAGTGTAAAATAGAGGTCGGCGGTATTTAATTGATTAGATTTTAATTAATATATTATACCGAAATATCTCGTTGCCCTTAATTCGAAATCACAGACTGTTATTCAACCGTAACGACCGACGCTCTCATATTACTGCGTTATTCTGAACTCCACGGAACTGATTATGAAATTTAATTCAATCGTATGTATAGAATAACATTATTAAATTGACGAATTAAATAGATTAAAAATATAAATTGATCTCAACCAATTAAATTTATCGATAATGAATAAATATAATTGTTCCAATTCAATATATAAAATTTATATTGACTGAACTGTTTAACTCAACATTAAATTATTTCATTTTTGCGTATCAAGATATTTCAAAGTTATATCGTATATCGATTATTAAATTGATAAATTCAAATTAAAAACTCATTTATTATTCCAGATCAATATTTAAAATAAATTTAAATATTAAATATAAAATGGCTTGGAAAATCGGGGACGTTACATCTAGCACAAATGTTCGACATCCTTCGACGATACGGAATGAAGCTCAACCCCTAAAGTGCTTGTTTGGGGTTGCTTCCGGAAAATTCTTGGGCTTTATCGTTAGTTCGCATGGAATAGAAATTAATCCAGATCAAATCACAGCAATCAGAAATATTTAGGAACTGGGACAGATTAAGGATGTACAGAGCCTTGCTGGAAAAGTCGCCGCATTGAGTCGATTTATTTCTAAAGCTATAGACAAATGCATTCATTCTTCAACTTGATAAAGCGAGGAAAATTCAACTTCCAATGGACTCCGGATTGTGTGGAAGCCTTTCAGAATTTGTTGGCTCATTTGGAAAAACCCTCGATATTGTCTAAGCCGGTTGACCGTGAAGATCTGTTCGTATACTTGGTAGTGTCTTCCCACGCAATAAGTTCACCATTGGTAAGAGAAGAAGATAAAGTCCAAAGGCCTGTATACTATGTGAGTAAGAAGCTGGTGGAAGCAGAACGAAACTACCAAAGGATAGAAAAGCTTGCGTATAGCTTGCTGATCGCGCCCAGAAAGCTCCGTCACTACTTTCAAGCTCACCCCATCACTGTATACACTGACCATCCGCTACGACAAGTCTTGTAGAGACCAGAGGCATCCGAAAGGCTACTCAAATGCAATATAGAATTGAGTCAGTTTGATTTGAACTTACAGCCCCGAAGGTCAATAAGGGGGCAAGTGTTGGCTGATTTCATAGTAGAGTTCACAGTTCCCGAGGTAGATGTGGCAAATGAGGAAGCCGGTGCCTCAAAACAACTAGTCGATCCGAACACCTTGAAATTATATACCGACGGTGCCAGGAATGACAGACAATCTAGGGTCGGAGTTGTGTTGGTTACTCCCGAGAAGCGATCAATATACTATGCTCTGAGATTAGAGTTTCATGCCACGAATAATGATTCGGAGTACGAAGCCCTGATTGCCAGACTTAGGCTTGCAAAGGAATTGGGGATAACAAAGCTGGATATCTTTTGCGGCTCCAAGATAGTTGTAAACCAGGTCAATAAGGAGTTTCAAGCCAAGGGACCAAGGCTTGTATCATATTTGAAAGAAGTAAGGAAATCGCTAGACGGTTTTGAACACTACAGCATAACCCATATTTCCCGATCGGAGAATCAGAAGGCAGATGAATTGGCCAAGTTGGCCAGTTCCAACAGTCCTGAGGTCACAAAGATGGTCCAGATTGAAGTAAGGAAATAACTAGACGGTTTTGAACACTACAGCATAACCCATATTCCCCGATCGGAGAATCAGAAGGCAAATGAATTGGCCAAGTTGGTTAGTTCCAACAGTCCTGAGGTCACAAAGATGGTCCATATTGAGATATTGCATTCTCCAAGCATCGATAAGATGGAAATTGATCCTGTGATGGAGACTGAACCGGAAAGGGAGTCGTGGATGACACCCTTAAAGAACTTCCTGATAAATGGGACTCTCTCCACCAAAAAGAGCGAAAGACGTGCCATCATTCGCAAAGCCTCCAGATATGTCATGCAAGGAGAAGTCCTATATCGACAAGGGTTTTCGATGCCCCTCCTTCGGTGTATAGCCCATAACGACATCAAGCGGGTGTTAGAAGAAGTGCACGAAGGGGAATGTGATGACCACGTTGGGGGCCAAACACTGGCTAAGAAGATATTACGGTATGGATATTTCTGGCCAACCGTGAATAAAGATGCAGCTAAGTACGCACGGCGTTGTGATAGGTGCCAGAAGTTTGCTAAAATACCCAGGGCACCTCCCAGCTAGTTGAAGACAATGATGATCCCGTGGCCATTCGCTGTCTGGGGAATTGACATTATCGGAAGCTTACCAATCGCAAAAGGCGGAGAAAAATTTGCGATCGTGGTA
Source organism: Allium sativum (assembly GCA_030737875.1). Classification (NCBI taxonomy): domain Eukaryota; kingdom Viridiplantae; phylum Streptophyta; class Magnoliopsida; order Asparagales; family Amaryllidaceae; genus Allium; species Allium sativum. The sequence continues at coordinate 652,152,267 of CM060919.1, read as the reverse complement.
ATGGATTACTTCACAAAGTTGGTTAAAGCTGAACTGTTGACTACGATCACAATTAAATGAGTAATGAACTTCATCGTCAAAAACATTATATGCCGATTTGGAATTCCAAAAACTATTATAACATACAACGAGACCCAGTTTGACAGTGCCGAGTTCAGGGACTTCTGCCAAAAATATCATATAGAGAAAAGATTCACCACCGTGGCACATCCGTAGTCGAATGGACAAGTGGAGGCAGCGAATAAAGTAATTAAGTCCATTTTGAAGAAGAAACTGAAGCGGGCCAAAGCCATATGGGTCGACGAGTTGCGTTTAGCATTGTGGGCCTATAGAACGACTTATAAATCGACGACATGCCACACTCCCTTCTCTCTCGCATTTGGAACAAAAGTGGTCATCCCAGTTGAATTAAAAGTGTCGTCTCGTAGGACCACTTACTACGACCCAATGACTAATAATGAACTGCTCCTCGAGTCTCTGGACATGATTGAAGAAAAAAGAGATGAAGCGGATTTGCGTGCCTTGAGACATAAACAACAGGTCGCCCGCTACTACAATAAGAAAGTTCGGCCTCGAACTTTTGAACCCGGCGACATGGTACTGAAGCGTGTCTTCCAGGACCTCGTTTTCATGGGCCCGAAATGGGAAGGACCATATACCGTCCTACGGAAGCTTGATAGTGGATCCTTCAAGCTAGCAATAGTGGATGGAGATGAAATCCCTAGAGTGTGGAATGCCCAGCGTTTGCGGCATTATTTGACATGAAATTGTCATCGTCATTCTTTTGTTTTTAGGACCATGTAAAAATGTTTGACTTGCTTAGAATAGTCTGGTTGCACAAACAAAAGATTATAAAGTGGACGAATGTCATGATTCGAACGAACCACTATAAAACATCATGTGTCATTTACTTTACCATACCGCTTTTTTAGTCTGTCCTTTCGTTTCTTTTATTCATACGAGCTGTTGTGATTGTGATATTCACCAAAGGTTCCTTGATAACCCCAACACAGGTAAGTCAAATAGTCTTTCAAATTTGAAGGTCAGCCATGCACAGAGCATTATGGGCACAATAAAGTAAATGACACAACCTCATATACTCTAATTCTCACGACTTGGGAAAAGTACACGGGACAAGAAAATGAATTGTCCATGAGGCGTGATGGTGCACCATGATTAAAGACCGCCTCGACTACACTCTATTCTTGGTATTCGACGGGAGAGTATAAAGGCGCTAGGGGCTGGCGCCCAAAGAACTCCTACCCTGCTGAAGGATCAGGGAGCAGACTGAAAGCTGAGTTCGAACTCTATCCTGGGCATACGACAGGAGAGTATAAAGGCATATTGACTAAATACCATAAAAGGGCTCCTACCCTTGTAGTATCGAGGGCAAGATTGAAAGATGAGCCTGAACCCTTCATGTCCGAACATGGAGGGCGACGCGGTGTCGATCCCAATCAATCCTCAACAAGCCCTAGCTAGGCATCACATCGATGATTGATTGGGGGCATATATACATATACTACCTGGCACACTCCATAGCGACAACAAAATAACATGCTACAGAGTTCATATGTTGTGCTGCATCGATAACTTATGATGTTGTTTCATTCGTGACTTATTTACGATTCGAATGTTTAAATACATAACTAAACGTGAGATGTTCACAGGTACACTGTAATGAAAAAGAAATAGAATTTCATTTACCAAGTGCTGGTTCACAAAACAAAGTTAGACAAAACGCGAGGGCCGCACTCGCAACTACTACAACAGACCAGTGGAAGAACTAAAAAAGAGAAAAACATAAACAAACTAATTCTACTTGGGCTTCAAGGATGGCTTTGACTTCTTCTCCTTCTTCTGTTTTTCAGGAATCTCCTTACTAGCATCAGGAGAATCATGTTTCTTCCTTTTCTTCTTCTTATCCGAAGGAGGATCTTGTGGAGCGTCAGAGGACTGGGAAGAAAGTTGTGTTGTTATGGACTTGGAGGAGAGTTTTATGATTAGCCTAGAGCCGGGAGCAGCTACAGAGATAGGCGGTACATTTAAAGGCTCTTCTTCAACCTTAGCCTTCATGAGCTTGTCCTTCTTAGCCTTCATCTCAGCTAATGTATCGCCATCATCCTCCTTTGTTTCCCTAGTAATAGAGACATCTCCCTCTTCATCTCCGTTATCGCCCTCGGTATCCTGCAAAGCCTCGATGATTTCAGCATCTTTAGGAACATCGGTGCTCGATCGCACAATGGCCTTCTCGGTCGCTTCAACTTCAGTTTGCTTAGGAACTTCAGTGACCTCAGTGCTAGGGAGTACAGTGACCTTCTTGATCTCTGCTTACTTTTCCACACTTTCCTCGGTTGGCCTGACACCTACATTATGAGAAGCACCTGCTATTAGTTTGGGAGAAAATGTGCTCTTCTCAACTGTTTGCTCCACAATGCGACGACAAGTTATGATAGCTTTGACAAATTGTGGAGAGAATATGGAGATACCTTCCGCTGACTGTTCATCCGGAGCCACAGTAGAAACCTCAACAGTTGGAGGGACTGGGACTTTGAAGATCAATGGATCATCCAGACTATACTCCTCAACCTTAGAAGTCTTGGGCTCCGTTGCTGAGCTGGAACCCTCATCCACTTTGTTCTCGCCCTTTCGCTTAAGCCTCTATTCCTCTATCGACTCCATGATTTGGCGTCTTGCCTCTGCTAAAACCTCAGGCTCTTCACCTCTGAGGAAGGTCTGCATAAGATGGTCCTCATCGACAGCTTCAACTTTTAATCGTTTCCTCTCGCTCTCAACAATCTGGTCCCATACATAAGTAAAGTAGAGGGATAGTTCTTGATCCAGGAGATGTCTCTGGTTCGAATGACCTAAGCAAAAAATCCCATTAATAACTCATCAAATACCTCTATTTCTTGTTCAGGTGCGGCAAGCTTAATGGTGGCATCAGAAGCGGATACAAGTGCTTCGTTAGCATGACCTTCAGCAAGAACAACCCTTTCCTCAGCATGAGCAAGTTTATCCTTTAGGCTTGCCATTTCCTTCTCCTAAGCAGCCTTTTCCTCCGCAAAGCAGTCTTGTGACGTTTTCAACTTAGTGTTAATCGACTTGAGATCTTCTATCTCCTTTTTCATAACTACACTCTCTTAGCTGTTCGAATTAAGCTCAAGATGGAAACGTTTCTTCGCATCCTCTAACTCTGTTTTGTAAGTTTCAGCATTCCGCTGAACCAAAGCAAGTTGAACCTGTGTATCTTCAAGTTCTTTCTCAGCCTTTTTCCTAGCATTAGTGTCATGGTCAATTTTTACTCTGGCTCTGGCCGCATCTATTTCCAAACAGCGGATAACATCTGAAAGATTCTTGGCATGCTTCTTCATCACCTTATATTGTTTAGCCACATGACTAACCCGGTCCACGACTTCAGTATCCCAATCATTAGCAACTGGTTCAAGGTCTAGAACGAAAAGCATCCTTTCAAAATAGATGTCGGGAAATTGCTTCCGCAAATGCTCTAGTTTTGCCTTATTTTCAGAGGACATGGTCGCCTCCTGTGTAATGGTAACATCTAAGTTGCGTTGATCTGAGGGGACCAGAACAGTCTTCTCCATTTCCAAACCCTTACTTGGACCCTTGTGCTTATCCTTGGATTCAGAATGCGTCTTGGAGGACTTATCGTGAGGAGGAATACCCTTTAGGGGAGTCGGAACTTTGGGGAGTTGTTTACCTCCCGCATGTGGTACTTGGAGACTATGATGCTTCTCGGGATCTTGTCTCGAAGGAGAACGAGAACGCGTAGGATAAGTCTGATGGGAATCATAGTGTTTCTTATACTCTCTCTCCCCCAGCTATCACTTCGATCGCGTTCGGTAATGGGATAGAGTCTAGGTGTGCACTCACGAAGTTCGCGATGAGAATAGGAGCGGAGACGAGGCATTTTCCCTGCAAAAGTAACAAGCAAGTATCATAACCATGAATACTTATGGTACATGACATTGTGATATGTGGTGCATGTGATGTGTGTGTCCCGTGTGATCCCCCTAACAGACCAGGGCCCGGATCTAGGCTCGTCTGTGTTGCATCCTTCTCTTCCACAGGAGTAGGCTCTCCCTTGGTGATAGGAAAGAATGGGTCCGTTCCGAAATCCTTAGACGTGAAAATATTATCCAGCAGGGGAAGCTTGTCCAAATCCTCGTATATTTGTTCTTCTGTTAGTGAATCATGAGTCGTAGGCTCAACTGGTGGTAGTGTTTTTGGAGATGACTGCCCTTCGGGAATGGAAACACCTTTCAGTTCATCAGTTCGAGTTTTACCTCTAGTGTACACATTCAAATCCTCATCATCTTGGTCGATCATCGGAGAAGGACTATTGGGCAGACCAGGTAATCCCTTGATTTATGTTGTCATCTGCCCCTCAGCAGGGGGCATGCTACTCGATTCCCCAGGAGTTAAGGTTGGGGGCACATATCATAAGGCCTGCCGCCCTGTCCAAACTCAAATCTTATGTCAAGGAGATGGTGTTTGTGAAGGTTTTCGTCGGTTATACACTTCCTAATCCTGCAAAAATCGGATTTGCTTTTTAAAAGACGGGACCAACGATCTTCATATACTTTGCCCTCTTGTTTCTAGAGATTATGGGCTGTACGGAAAAAGAAGATATTAGCACTTTAATCATGTAATTGGGACATACACTGAAGGATTTAGAACCTACTTGACTGTAACCGCCTCCTTGCACATTCAGCTTGATGTTTTATGTAGTACCATTCGAATTTGGCATCGCCTAGGTTACTGTGTCCTTCCGTCAAGACCTTCTTGGTGGGGATCGACTCGAAGAAAATAAAGCTCGGGGTCCCTGTGGAGCGATGCTTGAAATAATAATAGAAGTTCAAATCTTTGAAAACGAGCTCGGTCTCCAGGATTTCTGCATATGCAATATACAAGGTGTACAAAGCAGCGTAAGCATTGGGATGGATTTGAATGGGAGCAATACGTAGCTGTCTCAGAAGATCGACAACGATCGAAGGAAAAGGAGGAGTGCCACCTACTATGCACATGACCTTGCTGAAGCCATGTACCCTTCCGGGGCAAAGTGGGGTCTGTCCTCTTTCTTCGGGGTTTTCACATCATCCCAGGGGATCCCATGCCTTAAACAGATTTTTTTAACTTTAAATCGTCCAGTTTGCTTTCTATGGAATCACTCGGCTTGTCCAATGTCTTAACACCCTCAATTTAATCGGGAGCCTGGTCATCCCCTTCGTCCTCAAGTGATGTGGTCTTAAAAGATGTTGATTCTGTATCAAGAGCTGTCTCATAGTCAGATCCATAGTTATCCTAATCAGGGTCCGATGGAAGTTCGTCAGGATTATAATAGCTTGACGATTCTGGATCAGCAGTTTTCTCTGATATTCTTGTTGAGCATCTATCAGGCATGTCTGTTGTGTTGGTGAATAAACATAAGCAGTTAGAGTATAAGTACCCGTAAGCCCCGTGTGTGCAAGTGCTAGTGTGTGCAAGTGTATGCAGTACTAGAAAGAAAAGCATGATGTAAAACAAATGAGAGAATAATTAGTTATTCTTTGGGTTAAGTCTCTGTTCAAGTCCATTTTTAGAAGTTCGTCCTGAAGGCTCTAACCTAACTGTCCATCGGTTCGTTCAAGTTACGGTTGATTTCTTGCTAGAGCATGGGTCGACGTATTTTGGTTGGTTGATGTTTTAAAGTCAAGTGTAGTCGCGTAAGAAGAATTGGCTCAGAAACAAGTCGATTTAAGAAGATCAATAGCATGGCTCGTGACTCGCGGGAAGGAGCCCGGTTTGTGACAAGAGAATTGGCTCGCAAGGAGTACTTAGGCTCATGACCATGGAATGATTCATGGTTAAGCACCCCCGTGGACACCGAACTGGCTAGCCCTAATAGACTCGTGAAGGAACCACGGCTCGTGGGACGCATCGGTTCACGACTCAAAGATTGGAGTATACGAGTAAGCCAGCTTGCCATTAGTCGACTCGTGGGCTCTTTTCTCTACCCGATCCGCTCCACCATCGTCACGACCCGACACATGCGCCCTCCTCATGATCCACCCTGTAGCGATACACCTCTTCTTCTACCGTCTCCACGAACCGACGCCTCGCTCCCTTCCACGAATGACACCATCACCCTATATAACGATCCATCTTGTCGCCTCAATCTTTCATCGTCACGACCTGCATCACCGCTCCATTTACGAACCGATCTGCTGGAGCTCATCTCCCTTCCTATCAACTCCTTCTACTGCATGCTAAGTTACACCTCCTATCTGAACCGACCCCTAAACTTCCTTCCTCAGTTCGTAATTACCCGAGACATCTCCTCTATTAATCCCCAACTCCGCGAACTCCGCCGCCATCACCAATACTTGCGAAGACCTTAAAATCAACGATGGGACCATAGGGATAGAAGAAGAATGAAAGATGAATTCACACTAACACGAATTTTTAAGAAATATGATGATAATCGAAATCAAGAATCTTATTACTATTACCTCTTTGGATTGATTGGATGGTTGCGAAGTACGATGAATTTAGAGGAAGATATGAATTAGGTTAACAATTGGAGAAGAAGAGGCGACGACAGCAAAAAAGTAAGAAGGAGGGGTTAAAGAAGAAGTGAGGATCAGTTATATAGCCTTTAAGGAGACCCTTGGTCTCCCCCTTCTGTACAGGAGGATTGGCCTGGCCTGATGTAACACCCCACACCCGCTACGGTCACTCACTAAGGGAATGCCATAACATTGGTGGAGTATTTTAAGTGAATATAGAACAGAAAAATTACAACAAGACAGATATAAGTAATACTTGAGAATTTAAAACATCATTTCAATCCAGCGGAAAGTAAAACATGTTTGGTTACACCAAAACCATAAATAAGAGTCAAGTACATAGTATCCATCCTGATAAGAACAAAAGTACATAATCCCACTACATAACCTAATAGCCATAAAAGAAAAGATAAACTGAGCTTTACATCCACGGTCCAAGCTCCAAAAGATAGATAAAGCAGTCCGATCAAAGCCCACTAGTGCTAGGCCCACTCTGAAAACCTGAGGGTTGGGAAAAAGATAAAGAAACAACGGGGTCAGACATAAGTCTGAGTGAGTCCTATAACCCTAACAATACAATCATTAAAGTAATTAGGGTATGATATAAACAAGGTACGGTACCTCTGGGGATAATGACTACACTAAGTAGCCAACTAAACACAGGATGTACTAAGATAACCGAAAAGACGCATTTATCCACCCAAGGATAATTACTAGATTACACCACCCCAGATCTACCCACCCAAGGGTAATTCCTACACTGCACCACACCAGTTCTACCCACCCAAGGGTAATTCCTACTTAAAGGTTGATCCCACTAAGTGTACTTAGTAATTTTACCCAGTAGTTTCGTGTACCCCTAGCTGACTACATAGGTGCCGTCTGCCCCTATCTCCACTAGGTGTACCCACTACCCCCAAGCGATCGGCTCCCTTCCGTAGATACCCGTGCTGGCCCCACAGTGGGGTGTATCACTCCCCAAAGTGGCAACCCGATACAACAAGTGGTGCACGGCTTATATCTACACGATGCAACAACGTCTTACCTACCAGCCCGGGTCCACACACGCATATGAAACCCGTTAGACTCGCGTTGCCACCGCTACCCCGTTTTGGCCTCTTATAGTCAAGCCCAATATGCGTGTCCCGTCCTCGACTTGGGTCGAGCCCACAAAGACACGTTTGGGATATTGGTTGAAATGGGCCTCCCACAAGCTACTACTTAAGCTTGTCATTTTATCTAGTGCATCCCACTTAACCCCTTTTTATAATCATGCCCCCTTACATGTTAAGGTTTGGTTAAGTCATCTAATTATATTTCAATTGCCACTTAAGGCCCCCACAAGCTACTACTTAAGCTTGTCATTTAATTATATTTCAATTGCCACTTAAGGCACCCACTAGATTTCCGCATGCAACCCAAGGCACTTACTTGATTCCCACATGCCACCCAAGGCACTTACTTAACCCTTTAATCATGTTTAATTACATGTTCCACTTTGGTTAAGTATTCTAATCGTATTTTCTATTGCCACCCAAGGCAACCCACTAGTTTCCTCATGCCACCCAAGGCACCCCCACTAGTTACTACATGCCACCCAAGGCACCCACTTAACCCCTCATGCCCCTCTACATGCTAATTTGGTTAAGTGTTTCTTAATTAATTAAGATCGTAACCTTTGTAAAGACCTCTCACATTAGATTGTCTTTTATGGCAGCTGGATATGCCGGTTGGTTCCGGGCAGCCTTACACCATAACAGAGTCTAACCTCGTGTCTTTACACTTGTCACGTATTTAGTTTATGACTAAGACCTCTCACATTGGGCCAAACATTTGTAGCCGCTGGATTTGCCGGTCGGTTCCGGGCAGTCTTATGCTACAAAAGGGTCCAACCTCGTGTCATAGTAGATTAATTACACCTAATTAATCACCCCCATAATTTGTATTAATTATCCCTAATTAATTACAAATATTTAAGAATATGGGTAGACCTAACTCAATAGGTAAATTCCCAATTCCATAATATGGGTAGACCTAACTTAATAGGTAAATTCCCAATTATGTCCATCCACTTTACGGTATGTTTAATCATACCCACTTCACACAAAATTTTATGTGTTCATCAATTTTTACCCCATCGTCCCCACGTAAATACGTTAACATGAAATACTTCAAAAGAGAAGATTCATCATACACACAATGGGTTCAACTTAGCATATCATTAGCATTATCATGGGTTTAAAAGGTGTCAACTTGTATATATGACCATAAACCCAACTTGCATAAATAACCAACCCAAATTTGCATGAATCACAAATGTCATAAAGATGGTAACTTGCTTAAATGTTCATGTCATAGACCTATCATAAAGGTGTCAACTTGCATACATGTCATAGGTCTAAAAGGGATGAACTTGCACATGTACTTATGTCATACATAGAGGCAAATTTGCATATGAACTTGCATCATAACTTGCATATGAACTTGCATCATAACTTGCATACGAACTTGCATCATAACTTGCATATGAACTTGCATAACATGCCATACTTAGAGGCAAACTTGCATATGAACTTGCATCATAACTTGCATATGGACTTGCATCATAACTTGCATATGAACATGTATCATAACTTGCATATGAACTTGCATAACATGCCATACCTAGAGGCAAACTTGCATATGAACTTGCATCATAACTTTCATATGAACTTGCATCATAACTTGCATATGAACATGTATCATAACTTGCATATGAACTTGCATAACATGCCATACCTAGAGGCAAACTTGCATATGAACTTGCATCATAACTTTTATATGAACTTGCATCATAACTTGCATAAAACCAAACACTTAGCATGCATAAAACCAAATACTTAGCATGCATAAAACCAAATACATAGCATGCATAAAACCAAATACTTAGCATGCATAAAACCAAATACATAACTTGCATAACATGTTACATATAGACTTGCATATAATCTCCCATATAGCTTGCATAACATGTTACATATGAATCAATGTTCAACATAGTGTTTTGCATCATAAAACATAGCATTAAACTTGCATATAGCACACAACATACACTATACTAATCTTGCATAAACACATTGATTCCACAAACATAGCCATATCTTATCATATCCTATCATAATCAATTTAACAATTGATTGTTAAGTCTATAGAAACTCACCAAAACCAAGATTAGCAAACTTATGAAGTAGAACTAGTTGCAATATTTGAAGAAGATGATGATTAGAGGTTGATTAGCTTGCAACTTTCTTCATAAACTAGTGGAGGCTCCTCCTAAGTTTGATTTTGGCGGCATGATGGCATCAATTCTATTTTTAGTATGGATTAGGCTTGCATTAGGGTGTATTTATAGGATTAGGGTGTAGTTTAGGCCCTTAGATTAACCCTAGAAGCCATCAGGTCCGTCCAACACATCAAAAATCGTCACAAGCCACCAAAACACAGCCCAACAGCCAAAACAGTGCACCCAGGCCAAACTGGCTCGACATGGGCGCACTTCCCAAGTGCGCCAGTGTATTTTTGTGCTGGCGCACTTCACAGGTGCGCCAGTGCATTTCTGGCCTGTTTCCGGTTTTTCTGCCTAACTTCGTTCGTCCATATCTCCTTCATACGGACTCCGATTTTCGAAAACTCGGACTCTATTTCGCGTATTTTTCCGAGACGAACGCAATGGCACAACCCGTTTCACATAATTCAGATTTTAAAATTTAATTCTGCCTTGATTTATGTTATAACAAGTTATTCAAAATACGGGTTGTTACATTCTCCCCTCCTTAAAGGATTTCGTCCCTGAAATCTCTAAGTCAAGAAGAACGTATCCTACCAACCAAACAACCATCTACTAAACCACCAAACACTGGCATCCATTGTCCTTAAAGTTTCTAATGCTGTTATGAACATATGCAAAAAGTGTGTGTATATGTTCCCTGTCTAATGCAAAATCAGGCGGTCCACTGATTCAGTTGACCTCCTTAATGCAAACCCTGATAGTGCCATGCATCCATTATGTATGCGAGAGAACCCTATCGACACATACAACATCTACATGAGTGCACAATCATTCACCAAAATGCATCATCCATATGATAACACAATCATTATACATCCATAAATATAGCTACCTACACACAATTATATGCAATATGCAGTATGAAGTGACTGAGCCGATCTAGTGTCTAGAGTGTGTGTATATGCATCCACGAGCAACCACTAGCAAACACTTGCATCCACATGCATCCATCAACCATAACATGTCTCAAACACATGTTTCAACCATAGGTTTACCCTATCTAAAGGTCAAAGATACTAATGAGAGGGCATACTAAAGATAAGATAAGCACTAGACAAACGATAAAGGAGACGTTTAAAGGACATACCCTCAAAAAGGAATGGGTATAACGAACGCATCTTCGCTTCCGTCTCCCAAGTAGCGTTGCCCTCATCTTCTCCCCATTGTACTTTGACTAGTCGAACCTCTCTGTTTCTCAACTTCCTAATCTCTGACCCAAGGATGCGGGTAGGAGCTCGTCGAATAATCACATCATGCTCTACCTTTACTTCTTTAAGGAAGCTCGACTCTACCGCCTCTGCGGTCTCATGTAGGCCCTTCCTCAAATGTGACACATGGAATACGTCATGTTTCCTATGCAACCGAACTATCTCTCGAATATAAACTGAAGCTAGACATGAAACAGTCCTCTTGCTCTTCACGGGTATGAAATGGGTACTCTTAGTAAGTCTATCTACCACAAACCAAATTCCCGTATTACCCTTCCTTGATTTCGGTAATCCATCGAGACACTATCCCACTTCCATAGCGGAACCTCCAAATGGGTGAAGCAACCCACCGGGTTTCTTCTGCTCCGCTTTCATTTGCTAGCACACCAAGCATCTAGCGACATACTCGGCCACATCTTTCTTCATGCCGGCCCAGAAGAAAACCCGCTTCATGTCTTGGTACATCTTGTCCCCACCGGGATGAATGGTCATCTTTGACCGATGTGCATCATCAAGTATAGCCTTCCTCAAACCCTTGTCTTGCGGTACACAAAGTCTACCGTCACTACGCAACCACCCCTTATCATCTAGGGTGTACCTACCCAAATGGCTGGACGACTCCCCCTCCTCATGAGCTTCTCTACTAACTCAACCGACTGTGGGTCGTCTCGCTGTGCTCCGCCAATACGCCCCAAAAGAGTAGGCCTAACCTCCAAGGAGACTAGCAAACCGGGTACAAAGTCAACGGAAGGTCTAAAGTCAAACATAGAAATAAACTCTAAGCTCCGTCGTTCAACGAACAATGAACTCAAGGACAACCTTTTTCTACTTAAGGCATTCGTTACCACGTTACCCTTGCCATGGGTATACGCTATTTCAAACTCATAGGATGCTAAGAATCCTATCCACTTCTGCTGTCCTAAGACTATGCGCTTGAAGAGTCTCCAACACTTCCCTAAGATGTAGGGCATGCTCTTCTCCTCTTTTAGAGAAAACCAGGATATTACCCCATCCAAAAATCCTCACAACTGTTCATTTCTCACGCAGACCACCCTAGTCGAACTCGACATCCCCCAAATGCAAGCCCCAAAGGCCTAAACCAATATCAGACAAACACCCAAGGGATACCTCCTTCGAATTCAAACGACCTACGTGAGATGATACTAGTAAAAACGGCTAAATAATTAAGCCCTTGTCCAACTCTGGATGTCCTCGCCAGTCTCGCTCTAAAACCACCGTTTATCCCATAACTGGCTTTGCTCAACCTATTGAGCACATACGAAAACTTATTTCGCTCCTAGAAAAGACCAAGATGTCAATTACAAAGACCATCACGAACTTATTTAGGTACTCCTTGAACACCCTTCTCATCAAATCAACAAAGTATGCGGGGGCGTTCTTCTAACCAAATGGCATCACCAGCCACTCATAAAACCATCCGGAGTCCTAAAGGCAGTCTTCTCTATACTATCCTCAGCCACTCTCAACTGACGAAACCCCGTGGCTGAGTCCAACTGCGAAAATACTGAGGCGCCAACTAACTGATCAAAGAGATCATCAATCCTCGGCAATGGGTGTCTATTCTTCTTTGTGAGTTTATTTAGTTCTCTTTAGCCTACACAAAGTCTGAGGGACCCACCCGCCTTCGTAGCAAAAACTACTGGAGCACCCCACTCCGATATACTTCGTCTTATGAACCCCTTCTCAAGCAACTCCCCTACTTGCTTATGGAGTTCCCTCCTCTCACGAGGAGCCATGTGGCGCACTGGTAAATATACAGGTTTAGCATTGTCTACCAGATATATTCGGAAGTCAATCTCCCGCTCCGGAGGTAAGCCCTTCACCTCCTCAAACACATCCGAGTATTCCCGGACCACTCTAACAGATCGCAAACTCTCGACCGACGTGTCAAGCGATTCTAGATAACTTAGCATAACAGATTCCATGGGATTACAAGAGATCTCGAGAGTGTTACCCAAGCGGGTCACAAGCCTAACAACTCTCCCTTCAAAATCAAGAACGGCACCCCTACTGGATAACTAGTCCATGCCCAAAACTATCCCGTAGCCCGTGAAGCCCAAAAAGCATCACGTCTAAACTCAATGCTAAGTATAGAAACTTTCAAACCCAAACACATCATGGAGCCCCAATTGGGTTTGAAACAACTAAGGGATCATCTACCAAACTGGTGTCTAAGTGCAGTGACTCAACTAACAATGATGAGATAAACGAACTCGATGCGTCAGAATCAAATAAAGTTCGAACCGGATAATAAAGAAATCCAAATTCCAACCTAGACGGTCCTATCCCCATCTGGTACACTAGCCGCGAGGGAATACAACTACCCTCCAGGAGATTCCATACCTTGCCCATGCCCCTTTGGACAATCCTAATAAGGTGTCCCATTCCTCCTAAAGGATAACTACTCGCCTTCTTCTTCCCATTCTCCACTCGTAACCTCCCACCAATGAGGTTTCATCCTTCATTAACCAAACAACTATTTGAGCCTTCCTCCCATCGTCTATCCAATAGATACCTACCAGTCCTCCTCCTTCTTGAACCAACTTCTAATCCGACTAATGTCTAAGTCCCTTGAAGTGGTTTTCCATTCTTATCTATCTTAGAAAGGTCATCTATACGCGGAGGGGAAACTCAAAACGAGAGAGGAAGAGATTCAAAACGGAGAATTCGAAAGATATAGATATGGCTATTGGGGATTATGCTTTTCTTTCAAAAACTTTTCTCTTTAAAGACATGTTTTTGAAAATACTCCTTTCAAAAATATTCTTAGAAAATAGTTTTTCTAAAAAATTTATCTGTTCTGGTAACCTTAAGCTCTGATACCACGTGTAACACCCCACACCCGCTACGGTCACTCACTAAGGGAATGCCATAACATTGGTGGAGTATTTTAAGTGAATATAGAACAGAAAAATTACAACAAGACATATATAAGTAATACTTGAGAATTTAAAACATCATTTCAATCCAGCGGAAAGTAAAACATGTTTGGTTACACCAAAACCATAAATAAGAGTCAAGTACATAGTATCCATCCTGATAAAAACAAAAGTACATAATCCCACTACATAACCTAATAGCCATAAAAGAAAAGATAAACTGAGCTTTACATCCACGGTCCAAGCTCCAAAAGATAGATAAAGCAGTCCGATCAAAGCCCACAAGTGCTAGGCCCACTCTGAAAACCTGAGGGTTGGGAAAAAGATAAAGAAACAACGTGGTCAGACATAAGTCTGAGTGAGTCCTATAACCCTAACAATACAATCATTAAAGTAATTAGGGTATGATATAAACAAGGTACGGTACCTCTGGGGATAATGACTACACTAAGTAGCCAACTAAACACAGGATGTACTAAGATAACCGAAAAGACGCATTTATCCACCCAAGGATAATTACTAGATTACACCACCCCAGATCTACCCACCCAAGGGTAATTCCTACACTGCACCACACCAGTTCTACCCACCCAAGGGTAATTCCTACTTAAAGGTTGATCCCACTAAGTGTACTTAGTAATTTTACCCAGTAGTTTCGTGTACCCCTAGCTGACTACATAGGTGCCGTCTGCCCCTATCTCCACTAGGTGTACCCACTACCCCCAAGCGATCGGCTCCCTACCGTAGATACCCGTGCTGGCCCCACAGTGGGGTGTATCACTCCCCAAAGTGGCAACCCGATACAACAAGTGGTGCACGGCTTATATGTACACGATGCAACAACGTCTTACCTACCAGCCCGGGTCCACACACGCATATGAAACCCGTTGGACTCGCGTTGCCACCGCTACCCCGTTTTGGCCTCTTATAGTCAAGCCCAATATGCGTGTCCCGTCCTCGACTTGGGTCGAGCCCACAAAGATACGTTTGGGATATTGGTTGAAATGGACCCCCTACAAGCTACTACTTAAGCTTGTCATTTTATCTAGTGCATCCCACTTAACCCCTTTTTATAATCATGCCCCCTTACATGTTAAGGTTTGGTTAAGTCATCTAATTATATTTCAATTGCCACTTAAGGCCCCCACAAGCTACTACTTAAGCTTGTCATTTAATTATATTTCAATTGCCACTTAAGGCACCCACTAGATTTCCGCATGCCACCCAAGGCACTTACTTGATTCCCACATGCCACCCAAGGCACTTACTTAACCCTTTAATCATGTTTAATTACATGTTCCACTTTGGTTAAGTATTCTAATCGTATTTTCTATTGCCACCCAAGGCAACCCACTAGTTTCCTCATGCCACCCAAGGCACCCCCACTAGTTACTACATGCCACCCAAGGCACCCACTTAACCCCTCATGCCCCTCTACATGCTAATTTGGTTAAGTGTTTCTTAATTAATTAAGATTGTAACCTTTGTAAAGACCTCTCACATTAGACTGTCTTTTATGGCAGCTGGATATGCCGGTTGGTTCCGGGCAGCCTTACACCATAACAGAGTCTAACCTCGTGTCTTTACACTTGTCACGTATTTAGTTTATGACTAAGACCTCTCACATTGGGTCAATCATTTGTAGCCGCTGGATTTGCCGGTCGGTTCCGGGCAGTCTTATGCTACAAAAGGGTCCAACCTCGTGTCTTAGTAGATTAATTACACCTAATTAATCACCCCCATAATTTGTATTAATTATCCCTAATTAATTACAAATATTTAAGAATATGGGTAGACCTAACTCAATAGGTAAATTCCCAATTCCATAATATGGGTAGACCTAACTTAATAGGTAAATTCCCAATTATGTCCATCCACTTTACGGTATGTTTAATCATACCCACTTCACACAAAATTTTATGTGTTCATTAATTTTTACCCCATCGTCCCCATGTAAATACGTTAACATGACATACTTCAAAAGAGAAGATTCATCATACACACAATGGGTTCAACTTAGCATATCATTAGCATTATCATGGGTTTAAAAGGTGTCAACTTGTATATATGACCATAAACCCAACTTGCATAAATAACCAACCCAAATTTGCATGAATCACAAATGTCATAAAGATGGTAACTTGCTTAAATGTTCATGTCATAGACCTATCATAAAGGTGTCAACTTGCATACATGTCATAGGTCTAAAAGGGATGAACTTGCACATGTACTTATGTCATACATAGAGGCAAATTTGCATATGAACTTGCATCATAACTTGCATATGAACTTGCATCATAACTTGCATACGAACTTGCATCATAACTTGCATATGAACTTGCATAACATGCCATACTTAGAGGCAAACTTGCATATGAACTTGCATCATAACTTGCATATGAACTTGCATCATAACTTGCATATGAACATGTATCATAACTTGCATATGAACTTGCATAACATGCCATACCTAGAGGCAAACTTGCATATGAACTTGCATCATAACTTTCATATGAACTTGCATCATAACTTGCATATGAACATGTATCATAACTTGCATATGAACTTGCATAACATGCCATACCTAGAGGCAAACTTGCATATGAACTTGCATCATAACTTTTATATGAACTTGCATCATAACTTGCATAAAACCAAACACTTAGCATGCATAAAACCAAATACTTAGCATGCATAAAACCAAATACATAGCATGCATAAAACCAAATACTTAGCATGCATAAAACCAAATACATAACTTGCATAACATGTTTCATATAGACTTGCATATAATCTCCCATATAGCTTGCATAACATGTTACATATGAATCAATGTTCAACATAGTGTTTTGCATCATAAAACATAGCATTAAACTTGCATATAGCACACAACATACACTATACTAATCTTGCATAAACACATTGATTCCACAAACATAGCCATATCTTATCATATCCTATCATAATCAATTTAACAATTGATTGTTAAGTCTATAGAAACTCACCAAAACCAAGATTAGCAAACTTATGAAGTAGAACTAGTTGCAATATTTGAAGAAGATGATGATTAGAGGTTGATTAGCTTGCAACTTTCTTCATAAACTAGTGGAGGCTCCTCCTAAGTTTGATTTTGGCGGCATGATGGCATCAATTCTATTTTTAGTATGGATTAGGCTTGCATTAGGGTGTATTTATAGGATTAGGGTGTAGTTTAGGCCCTTAGATTAACCCTAGAAGCCATCAGGTCCGTCCAGCACATCAAAAATCGTCACAAGCCACCAAAACACAGCCCAACAGCCAAAACAGTGCACCCAGGCCAAACTGGCTCGACATGGGCGCACTTCCCAAGTGCGCCAGTGTATTTTTGTGCTGGCGCACTTCACAGGTGCGCCAGTGCATTTCTGGCCTGTTTCCGGTTTTTCTGCCTAACTTCGTTCGTCCATATCTCCTTCATACGGACTCCGATTTTCGAAAACTCGGACTCTATTTCGCGTATTTTTCCGAGACGAACGCAATGGCGTAACCCGTTTCACATAATTCAGATTTTAAAATTTAATTCTGCTTTGATTTATGTTATAACAAGTTATTCAAAATACGGGTTGTTACACCTGATGGGCCATAAAAACCTGAGCGAGCCCATTGTCGCTCGCGCAAGGGCAGCCGACGTCAATTCGTGATGTACACCGCCACAGAAGACATGGACCACAACATGACAACTCGATGACGAAGGCTTTGGCATGACTACTGAATTGAAAAATTAAGACTTTTTCTATCTACAAGCGTAGTGAATCTCTTTAAAATTATTCATGGAAATTTGAGATTTACCTGAAGAATCTCTCGCGGTGCACTTTGAAGTTTAAATATCGGAGTCATCCAATAAATAGGAGAATAAATTGGAAAATCAAAGATATATTTATACTTGACAGAGAACACGATCTTTGGAAACAGCGTGACGATACAAACAGACATAACCCTCATCACTCGTCTGTTCAGAGGTAGGCACATTGATTAACTTCGAAGCACGTTCCATCTTCAATGAAACATACTTCGAGGGGGCAAAATGTTGGCTAGCTTTATGAACAAGCCACCACGAATATAAAGACTTACATTCGGTGAAAAAAGGTTTAAACACACATGAAGTAAGCAAGAAAGTGTAGCATCACACACTCATATCACTACAAGAAAAACCGGATATAGCAACGGCAGCATCCGCTTCTAATCCGTCGCTAAATAGGCCTTAGCGACGGATTTCCTACATAATGCTATGGTCGGTAAAAACCATGACGGTATCTGTGTCCGATTTTTGCGATGGAATTTAGCATTAGTTTTCCATCATTTTACTAATTATATAATAAAAATAAAATTTTATTTATTAATTTAATTTTAATTTATATACCGACTATTTACCGATTGATAATTAATTTGTAATAAATTATTATTAATAAAAGGCGCCAGTAATTCCTTACTAATTACCAAGGGATTAGCGACAAAAATTAAATTAAGGTAAATTAACCTCCTTTTTTGTTGGTAATCCGCTGCTATTCCCATTCTGATCTGCCTATATATATATACATATATATACATATATATATATATATATATATACATATATATATATATATGTATAGACACACACACATACATACATACTCATCACACACATAATTTGTGTTACATTCAATACACAATCATAATGTAAATACAACACAATTAATATCAGCACACGCATCTCGTAATCAATGTATTATATTAATCGCTCATCACATAATCAACATTCAACATTACATTTTTTTCAAATAGAATATTTTCTAATATTATTCTACTCTCGTTAATTTACATTTCTTATAACAACAAAATCAATATCAATTCATCAGAACTAGTCTACTCTTACAATTCCTGCCATTTTTTTTCGACCATCCACGATATTCTTCACTTTTTTTAAGGATATACTTCACTCACCGTAAATTAGCATCTATCATTTCTTTAAGAGATTGTTCCAAATCATCCAAGAGGTGATAAAGATCAGGAACTGAAAGCTCTTCCACTGCCAAAACGATCTTTATTTTATTCATGTAACTCTGGAAATGAAGTGTAACTGCCTGTGCATAATTCCCAAATTAATGATTTTTTTTATTGCAAACTGAATATACATTGTATAAAACAATAACATTACAAACCCAAAACAAAATGCCATTCATCGAAAAGGGATAGATAAATATGCATATGGAATAGCTAATAGAGTGATAACAAATAACCAACACCAACGGGAAATCTTAGCTACAACAAGTAGCAGTTTTTCTTACCCAATTGCACCAACAAGAATAGTACAGTCAGGAAAATAGACGCAAAAATAATATGTTTGAGGTTACGTTATAATAATCTGTAACATGTACATGAAGAGTGTGAAAAGCTCTCTCTGTATCTTGTTTCACATCTCTTCATGTTTTCTTTGGGATACATATGGAAAGTATAAATATAAGAAGAAGAAGAAATAAGAAGCCTACAGAATTAAACACCAAGAATTTGCCGGAATAAGAATTTAAAAATGAAATAGACCACGAAAACCAAGCGCTTTCATCTTTTGCACATGACTACTGTTATGCATCACAGAATAAAAGAGCAGAAAGCATACCAAGTATCACAAGCTCGTTCTTTGATTTTTACAAACCTTCTTCCTCCTAGTATAAGCCTTCTCCTTACAAGGTTTAGGTTCCATATCTATATATAGTAAAAAAAAAGGAAAATATAAGCCATTAGTAATATATAAAGTACAATGATAGAAGGAAAAACATAGATGATTTTTTCATGGTGCACAACCATTTAAGCAAGGGAATGATTGTTTTGTACATTGCAAAAACAATAATAGAATAATAATGGCAGTAGTGCAATAGCATATTACGTCCAAGAGTCGTAGACAGCACCAGACCAGTATATATTATCCCAGAAATATCATCAAACATAAATTAACCTTGAATAAGTAATAAATACATCTTACAACAGTTGCAACAGTAAATAAATATTGTTGTGCACTATTGTAGTTGTTGCTAGGGAATTGGACACATTTACAAGTATCAAAATTTAATCGTAATGTCACAATAAGATTGTACTGAAATTTAAATGCAAAAGACGTTGCAACATAGACAGACCAGTAACAGTTCATCAAACGAAAGCTTGGACCAATAAAACTCCAACTGTATGGATTGTGCAAACAAATGAAAGTTATGCAAACTTTGCAAATACAACAAAGTTATACACATACTCAAGCTAACATTGCAACTAAGGATGGTGCATCTGCGTAAATGGAGGAACAAATTCCACTTGAGTGTTAATTGATTTAAAGTTTATAGAAGGAGCAAATCTACTCAGCTAGGTATACTACCATACATGCAAAATAACTACCAGAAACAAAACTGGTTGCAGAGATCAAATTTTGTTAAAACTTGGGATATATAGATCAAGTTATCGATGATGCAACAAGATTCAAAAACCACAGTTAGTCAGTTAGGATTCAATTGGGATACTAACTACCCTCATCCATGGTCAATTCAGTTTCAAACGGATTAAATATATAATTATTATCAATAAATATCAATTCCTTATCACCAAAATCACTTGTATGGTTTTCAGAAACATTCACATCTTCTTCACCGGATCCATTCGTATAATTAATTTCACTGTATTGCATAATTCATCCTTAATGGTAACCTCAAATAATTCGTTTCTTGTACTAGCAACAACGCTAACTGCTAGGCAGTGAAATGGTGAAAAGCTCTCGCCTTTGTTTGACAATATTAACTTATAGTCCGCGTTTATCCAAAAAAATAAAAAAAATAAAAAAAAACTGGTATAAATACTAACCGTAATCAACTTGACAAGCAGCTCGATAGATCCCTTCAAGAACTTTGTATGCTCTAGAACACATTGAATCCACTCCCAGTGAATAAATATTTACATCAATTCCCAAATTCATAAGCTGAAATTAGCTTCCAAGACTATATTTTTTATAATCCCTAAAATGAGTTGAAAAGATTCGCTTTTTACACTAAATTAAAACAAAATCAAAACAAATGAATAACCTATTTTTAATTCTCATCCGAAGCAGCAGCAGCATCCGTGAAACCAGGGGGAGAGAACGATAGGTACTGAAGAAGAAAAAGAGACTGAACAGAAAACTACGAAGGCATAGATAGACTATTTGAATCTCGATCTTTAATTTCCCTTTTGATTAGTATGGAGGAACGGAGCTTGATATTTGGTAAAGTGTGATTTAGGGTATTAATGGCTTGATTTAAATGGAAGTTAATAAAAAGAAGTCGACTGAAAAATTCGTGAGCCCGCCATCCCAAAATTTGTGGCATGCCATCTTCCCAACATTGCTTATATTAGCTAATATCACGTGGCTAATTTTAATTTTATTAGAATTACGTGGAAAAAGTGAATATTTTTTGCACTAATAAGAGAATTTGGATATTACGATATTATCGAGCAAAAAAATCCATAATGAGTACCAAGGTTTGAAATGTAATGTTTTTTTCATGGATTTTGAATATTTTTAACATTTTTTTTGAATTTTGACTATTTTATTTAAAAAATTACCATCATTTTTTGAATTTCGTGAAATATCAATATTTTAAAACTATTTTCAAACTTGCTTTTTTTAATAAAAGGTTGTTTTTTGCAAATTATAGGAAAATTATTAAATGTAATTAATGATTGTTAAATATAATTTACAGACTATCAATAACCAACCATGATAAATTATTAAAGTATTTATTAATTATTAAAGCGTTAATTCATATTAATTAATTATTATTATTATTTAATATTTATTATATTATAACTAAATATTACTTGTTACTTCGTATCTTCATATTTGATAGTAGTGGCGGTGCCAACATTTAATATTAGGCAGGGCCAAGAATGGGAGACAGAAAATTTCCAACGCATGCAACTTCAAATTTTTTTTTTTTATTTCAACAGGAAAAAACTACAATATATAGTTTACAATAGTGCTAAAAAGGGCAAAGTACTACTTAATTGGTCTAACGGACGGATTGAGTCTAAAATATGAGTTGACATAGGGCAGAACAATGATTACGAGGTAAGGCAAAAGTTAATTTTCACCTTTTTCTAATTAAATTTCAAAAATTCAGATAGAGCCTCAGCCCCATCTCAACTCCACATAGCTCTACCCCTGTTTGATAACAATTATGTTTACCAGAGGTAGGGGAAAAAATAATTTTTAAAAGTATGTTTTTCGCAACTGCCTTTACCACTTGTAAAAAAAAAATCGCTTGTAGCGAAAAAAGTTGCTAAAGATATTTTTATACTACAAGTTTAGAAGCGCTGTTGCAAACAATATGTTTGTTGCAACTGTTATGGAAATGCAATTGCTAAAAGTATGTTATAAACCATTAATTGATTAACTATACCATATTACTAATTAGTAAAAATAACTATAAACCATTAACTATTAAATATTAGATATGTGAACTATTAATTTTAATTATTAGTGATCAAATATTTTTTATTTAATAGTAATTATTGATTATTAAATTACTTGTATGGTAATGTTTGATTTTTTTGACTTTCGAAATTCTTTGATATTTATTCAATTTCTTATTAAAGACTATGATATTAATTTAATTAATCGTATTAAAGACTATTAAATAGGTTGTCTTTTAATAATTGGTTCTCCTAAACTTAATTTAGATATGTTCAGAAATTCTATCTAATTTTTTATTAAAGGTTTGTTCGTTTTCAAGTCGTTCGAGTTTTTCTAAAATCTGATGATTTAGGCTAATTAATATATTAAACATATTTGGATATTCTTTATCTGAAACACTATTACCAGAATACGTTGTGAATCCTTGTTCAGGAACCGGTCGGCTAATCTTGTAAACTTTTAAAAGTTTTAATGGCAGCGTAAACTTTCTCTTCATTTCACTGTGTAAGCTTTTTCATTCCTATTGTGCGTAAAAGTTTGAGAGAAAAATAATTGCATAAACCTACATTATATATATATATATATATACAACTTTGAATTGTATAAACTGAGGATGTGTTGTCCCATATTATATTAGAGATAGTTGCAATACTTATTGAATTTAGGAAACATGTATACTGAAATCACATTATACACCAGTATAAAAGAACATGATATTATATATGTATATATAATCTTACAGTTTAAATTCTGACCTTTATAAACTGAAAATGTGTTGTCTCACAATATATTAGAGATAAGTGCACTACTTAAATTTTATGCTACCAACAACTAATTATTAATAGTAGATATTAATTTATAATAACTATTATATACTTATATTAACTATCATATATCAATTATTAATTATTTAATAGTACATTAATATGCATGAAAACAATAACTTGTATGGTAATGTTTGAATTTTTTGAATTTCGAAATTCTTTAATATTTATTTAACTTCTTATTTTTAAACTTTGACCATTTTGTTTTTCTTAATTACTAATTATTTATCAAAATAATACGTACCAATAAATTTCTTAAAAGCAAATATGTATTAATAATTTCTTGATATTAATTTAATTAATCGTATTAAAGACTATTAAATAATCATTGATTATCAAAACAAATTTAATAAACATCGAACAACAATGTATTTTATTAATTACTATTACCTCTTATTTATATTATAGAGTAACTAATAAATAATCAGCATTAATTTTCAAAAAAATAAATTAATCAGCATTAACTATTGAATTTTAATTACTTTTAATAGTTATTATTTATTATTAATTACTAATGTATTATTAACATTAATTATTTAAAATTTAAATTTACTAATTAATTACTAAGTTATAACACAAATTTAAAACATTTTATAAATAATAAATATAAAAGTTCGTTTCAAATCTCTTGGAAAACTGCAGGAAAATAGCTTCAAAATTATGTCGACGGTAATCCGACTCTATTAGCAACGGAATTTAGCGTTAAATATTATATGACGGTAAAGAGCTGCAATTTTCATTGATTTAGCGACAGAATTAGTATTCGACGGTAATAATTTATAATAAGATGACATATAAAATCCGAAATATTTTCTCTTACAAAGCCCACGGAAATCCGCCGCTAATTAGCGACAAAATTTTCCGCTGCTAAAAATCTGTTGCTAATCTCAGTTTTTCTTGTAGTGTATGCACCACGAACCGTGATCCATGCTCCTCAACCCGCTCGTGACCCATACTCCTCAACCCGCTCGTGACCCATACTCTTCAACCCGCTCGTGACCCAGCCTTCTCCCTCGAATCACGATCCAGTTTTCATCCTCGGCTCGTGATTAAGCATCATGATCCACCTCCTATATAGGGGTCACGAACCGAACTTGCTCTCAGGAAATGGTGATCACGACTTGGTGACCCACGAACCGCATGTCCAGAATCTGACGACATTTGTCCATAACCGCCATATTGACCATTTCTCCATCAAGCCACGAACGGATCCGAGTTCCTTGGGATTGGTGCCACGTGTCTTCACGAACCGCTTGCAAAAATCACATATAAATAGCCCAGCACTTGGCATTTTTTAGGATCTTTTGGCAATTCAGAGCTCTGATTCCACCATTATCATACCTTCATCATTTCTACTCAGAGTTATCTAGAATTTACTAAGTGAATTATCATTGTAAAAGTGAGATTGAGATAAAATATTGCTTGTACTTGCATTCAAACATATAATCAAAGTCATATAAAGTGGATGTAAGCTCGTTAACGCCGAACCACTATAAATTTAGTGTGTTTGTTGCATTTTCTTCCATTTCTAGTTATAATTCTCTGCAAATCAAGATAATTTGGGTGTTAGAACCACTTTTAGGTCTAACATAGTCCAAGCCATTAAAATAAGAAATAACTTGCAAAACTTACTATAAGTTTTATTTTGGGTTGCATATCTATGTTTCTCCATCTACATCTTCTTAAAGCTTTCTCCAAGCCATTTCATGGTTCAAAGTTTCATTTTTTGAAAGAAAATTGAAATCTTCAAAGGTGAGTAAATATGTGACAACCTTATTTTGACGCTGTAATTATACATGTATTAAATTAAAATAGGATCATTTAAGTAAAATGGTGGCACTTAGTTGAATAAATTATTCAATGAATTTGAAATGATTTTTGAGTTAAGTGATGTTATATAATTAACATAGCGAGTTAATAAATATGTTTTGCTATTCGAAGCTGGATTTACAAATAATATAGATGATCGTCAAATGGAACAAAATTGTTTAATTGTCCAAATAAACATTTATAGAACATGGTGATCTATTTAAATTATATGGAAATTTTGAATGCAAGTAAATTAAATAAATTGCTGAATATAAATAATTGGAATAGTTGAGAAATAAATTTATTTTGGCTGAAGGTTGAATTAACAAATAAAGCTGGCAAGTGTCGATGAAATATATTATCAAGTTATCAAGATTTAGTTATAAAAGAATTGCGGGTTAGCCTTGAAATTTATTTTTGTGAATCAAAGTTTAAAGGTATCAAAATTTAACTAAAATAGTATTAAAATTTAGTAGTCCAAATTCTTAAAACCCAAGGCCGAAAAATTTTGTATCCTTATCTTCAACGAGTCGCCTATTTCTAGAAAGAGGAAATCGAACCCTTACCCCCCCCCTTTTTTCATAAAAATCGATTACAAAAAACGACGAGGCAGCGCACGATTATGGTCGCGAGTGGATGGAGGAGCCGCCACCTTAAGGCACAATGGTAGTGAAAGAGAGTGTAGCTAAGGATCGTGTAATATGGAGTTATACTATTGAGGAATATAATTGTAGTATAATAAACAAAAGCAGTAAAAAAGAATGACACCAACGATTTTTATACTGGTTCGGAGCGATATCCTGCATCAAGTCCTAAACTCCTTCTAGAATATCGACTAACAATAAACGCTCACTTAACCAGGAGGAACATATATAGAACACCTGAGCAGACGAAGAAGAATTTTACGCCTCGATAACATAAGAGGACTTCAAACGTGCCTGAGCAGACGAACATGACTTCAAACTTGCCTGAGCAGACGAATAGGACTTTAACAAATACAAAAGATAATTTTGACTGTTTGTGTTCTTAATAACAAAGATTTGTCGCTAATAGTACACCCTTCCTATAATCTTCTCCTCAGTTATATGTATATTGTGTGTGTTAAGAAAAGAAACAAAAATATTGCTTAAAGACGAAGAATTGATGTTGGGATTCAAGCAGTGGAAAGTCTGTGAATTCTTTGATAGTGTAGACAGAGTAATCTCAATAAATTTAGAAAGATAAGACTAGATTCAATCATAACAATTGTGTTTAATTGTGAATAAAATGTATTTATATAGTAGTTCAAAGGTTACAACCATTTATGAAGAGTTTTGATTGAAGAGAAGCATCCAAACCTCTTCAGAAAGATCATAACTCTTTACGAATCAAAGTGACTCTTCAGAAATATGAAAGTTAAAGTCAGTTCAGTCGACTAAATTTCTAAGTTAGTTGACTGAAGTTCATACTCGTGCACACATATATGTATAACGTGCATGTTGAACTAGGTCATTCGACTGACCTATACGGTTCAGTCAACTAAACTGGAACAATGTGCACAGTGCACATATATAATGGTATTTTAAATATAAAAACGTGTTTCTGTGTTTGTGACATAAACTACTTCAGGATAGATTTTAACAATAATATACTTCTAAGGGTAAAAAAATCTAAAGACAAGGAACTAAGCACCAGTTTGAAGTCTTATCTTTATTGTAGTTTGCATCAATACTTGTGATTCTCTTTTTGTTGCTTTAGTCGTCATTGAATCTTCATGTTGAATGTTAAGTTCATTTTCATGAATCAAAACCATGATTTAACATATTCCCCCTTTTTGATTGATGACAACCGGTAAATGAAGATGCAATATACTACAATATATAGTATATAAATTTTGTACTTACTCCCCTGAATATACGGCGACATATATTTCCTTGAATGAAATGGTTAGTATACAAACGATCTCTCCCCCTTTGTCATTGACAAAAAGGAATTTATAGGTCATAGTATATAAGAACATAACCATTACATATGCAAAGCATTTCACAAGTAACTAATTGCAGACTAATGTGAATTGTTTTAACAACCCAATTAGGCTATATACATACAAGCCTAAATACAAATATAATTCATGAAAATACAAAATTCAAAGGAGAAAAAGATACATATTAAGCACTTATCAAACTTACCCATAGAACTCTTTAACCTCTTTTCCCATACCTTTGACACTTCAAGAACCACTCATCCTCCTCTTTTTGCTCCACTACTTCTTGTGTCACTGCCTTCTTGTTCATCAGATGTTGACCATGTAAATCTTGGCACGGGATGCTTACCGAGGAAACGATGTATAGTTGTGGAAGCACTAGACGAGCATGAAACTGCATCCCATAAAATGTTAAAGAATCCCCTGGTCTTTTCCAACTTCATGTCTGCCTTCTTCAAATGGGAATCCAATATTTGCTGGTTTTTGCATAGTATTGCCAAAGATTCACGAGGACCTATGGAGGGGACAACAATTACAATTTCATCTTCCAGTTGAGTAGTCATAGATCAAGGTCAATGATGTGGTCTAGGAGCTTGGGTGATTGGTTGTGGTTAGTCGGAGCATCTTTGATGTAACCAATCTTCTTAAGCCATAAACCAAGGAGGAATACCTTTTGGCAACTTCATAAGGCTTAATGTCTTGGCATTGATGATACAGATTGAAGATTATTCATAATCAGGCATAGGTATTTCTCGGTTCATGAAATTCATCAAGTAGCAATCGAAGCCAATTCACGTGAATATTAACCCAAATAGTGTATGACACTTTAAGGTTATTCTCATATACTGGCTTATAGCTTTCTATGCCTATGATGACTATTTTCATAAGTGCAGGGTGAAAGGTTCTTTCCTTGGGTCATAACTCTATGGATTTTAACTCTGTCATATCATCATTTAGAAAACATGTGGCTTGTTCTATCTCTCACAACCAAGTCGCAATCCACTTCATGTATTTCTCTTAGTTGATTTTCATAATGTAGAAAATGAGTCATTCTATCCAAAGAAAAGAAAAGTTGCCTTCCACATACCGATATCCATACACAATCGTCTTCAATTAGCGGTGCTCTCCGAGATTAAGTTTTATGTAAAAAGCCTCACCATTACGTGATTTATCATGAGGTTGTTAGAGTTGAAATCAATTGGGATTCCAGTCTTCTTCTTCAAGCTAAATCTTGGATTCATAAGATGCAAAATCCGCAAAGTTCATGAAAGAGCATTCAAATATTCTTGAATTTTGCATTTTTATCTATCTTTTGATAGTTGTCCCATTTAGTAGTCATTTTATGATTTGTGACTCAATTGTAGTGTCTTGCGATGAAGAAGTGCCTTGTCACATTTTTTTATAGGGGCCATTTGAGAGTTTAGGAAGTTAAATTTCAGAAATTTTGCTGCTAGGATTTTGGAGGTTTGAAGGTAAAAAGTGTGAGGATAGAAGATAAATTGATGGGATAAGTAAGTATATAAGGTAGTTTCTGTTGGATCTAGATTAACCCTAGAAGGGGGTGAATAGGGTTTATTGCAATTTATCGCAGAGTTCAAATATTACGGGATATTAAAATATTCATAGATCACAGATTATACCAGAAATAGAAATGCAGAAAAATAAATGAC
Source organism: Allium sativum (assembly GCA_030737875.1). Classification (NCBI taxonomy): domain Eukaryota; kingdom Viridiplantae; phylum Streptophyta; class Magnoliopsida; order Asparagales; family Amaryllidaceae; genus Allium; species Allium sativum. The sequence goes on along the minus strand of CM060919.1, from coordinate 652,123,550 downwards.
ACAAGATATACCCAACTTCGGCAGAATCCTTCCTACTGTTGCATTCCTAAGGTTTCTACTAGGTAATAGAACATATCCCTCATACAAGACCATGTACACTCACGACCCTTCGCTCCTGTTATAACCCTACGCTCAAAACCCTAGACTGGTCTATATCCACTAGACCAGATTTTCCTTTAGTTTTACTGACACTAGTAAACTGTCAGTTAATCCCTAACTGATTCCCCTAGATTTTACAGACCTAGAAAACTGTTCAGACGATGTACAACTCAAATTGAAAAACAATAAAATGAAGAACAATTCAAAGAAAACCCTAGTCAAAATAAAACAAAGGAGATTAAATAATAAAGGGTTATCCCCTTTTAAATCAAAGATGGCCGGCCCTTTTGAGTTTGTGTGCAACCATTCTCTTGGTCCGATCCCTTTGTTATTTTGCAAATGGAAATGGCGACGGCTTGAAAGAAAAAACTAGGGTTTCTCTTGTTCTTCCCCAAATCTGAATCGATGCTTGATGAAATTGAATTCTCTGGTGCTCGAAATTGTTGCTTTGTGATTCTTCGATGTAGGATTGCTGTCTATCTCTCTCGATTGAACGAAAACGTGTGAGTAATTTTTGAATTTTATTGCTTTGAATTTCTTGTGAGTTGTTTTTTTTGGGTTTTCGATCCCTGGTTTGCCTGTGAGGATATGGTGTTCAAATAGGATTTCAAAATCCTTTGATTGCTCTGATTTTGTTAGAATGACTTGACTGATAATTTGCGGTTTCCCTTTCTGATATGACTCGAATTGAATTGATGAATTTGAAAATTGTTTGTTGCCCTTTTATTCTTCTTGAAATGATATTGCCGGGGTTCAAAAAAACTTGAGAATATTTGGAAATAATTTGAACCATGTTGAATTCTGTTCTTGTCAAAAACTGGAAATAAGTTCTGTCTCTCTAAAAAAAACTATTTCCACAAATGAATAGCTAAAAATCTGGAAAGATTTCTTGCAATGAATTGCATTCGAATTTCCACATTTAAGATTTGCCATATATGATCCATTTGAGTAATTTCATTTCTGGAAATGTTTCAAACCCTTTCCAAACAAAATGGTTTTCGAAAATTGGTTTCTCGCCTTTAAAAATCTTTTCTGGAATAAATATCTGGAAATAAATTTCCATATATTCCACTGTGATTTCCTTGTCTTACTCTGAGGATTATTGCTTCTCCCCTGCATTTGTCTTAAACATGAGTTATGTAACGACCCGGATTTCGCCCGACCCTAATCGATCGCAAGATCGATCAAGACCGTTCAAAACCCGCATACGTTAACTTTGGGCATATAACACATCAGAACAACAACACAGACTTTTATAACATCAATAATAAATGTTACATCAGAGTATAGAATACATCAGAGTACATCAATAAATAGTACTGTGGAAGATACATTTACAATAAATTAAATACATTGCAGCGGAACTAATCTCAGTGGAAGGCCATCAATATTCTGGACCCAGCTTCAGGCTTCAATCCAGGATCCTGCTTAACTATATCTGCAAAAAGCCACTCGACTGCCCATGTGAAAAGAGGGCACCCGAGTTTGCAAAGTGAAACAAACTATAAATTAGTCGTGGGACTGGTGTGAGAATTCTTAACTTAACCTATCTAATAAGTAGGCTAATCACAGGACCACGCCGCTAACGCAGAACGGGTTTACTCCATTGGACGCCAGTGCATAATTAAAGTAAATCGTCAAATAACGTAATGCTTTTTAGAAAAATGAAACCAGTATAAGACCCAGGTCCCATCACACAATGCAACGCACACCACAGGATAGGGTTTTACCTTATAATGGTCAAAAGATGCTTGATACGTAAAAACAATATTATTATTAGTGTGTGTATATATATATTTAAAACATTTCAATATAAATGTATTAATCTTAGACGGCATAGGTATCATATACTAGGTCGCCGTATATAAGTTTACAATCAAGACCGTAATGTCGTATTGGAAATTGGTTTTCTGTCATGAAATTGAGGCTAGGGATCGTCCTCTTCTGATTCGAGACACTCTAGCAAATGCCTCAGGATCCCACCTATGGGCAACCCTTGGAGCAATAGGGTCGGTCCCCACCTAACGGTAGTGGATTGGCAATTCCTGAACATACGTTTCCCAGCCCTTTCGGACCTATAATATGACCACTTACGGTCTATAAAAAGAACGAGGTACCTCAATCCATAATCCACATAAGTAAAATGCGGGCCGTGTTAAAGCACAAACACCACTTCTAGCTAGAAAGAAACGTATGCACTCCCTACGGTCCATATCCCCTTTTTGACTCATACCGGGTTGTGAGGCTCACAAAGTCACGATATACACAAAGCTATGCCTAAAGAGACTGTGCTTTGATCATCAACCACAAGGCCTGCTTTTCAACAAAGCATTGATCATTTGCATCTTAGCATGTCACATTGTCAGACCGTACCATATTATTGATCATCTGCCAATATATATATAACCTCTAAGCTCATACGTCTTAGAGAAGGGTGATAAGTAAAGAATAAATTCTTCACCACCAAACAGAAATATATAATCAGTAGCGTTCAACAAATACAGTAGAAAGGAATACAATGTCAGACACGCAATCCATTTACAAGTCCGCTCTGGGTCTAAGCGAAAAAACGTGTCCGTCGATCTCCAAATGCGTTTGGATGACCATCACCAAATACCTTGGCTTGTAAGGCCAATCCCAATTCAAGATACCAGTCATCATCATCCCAGAGATGTGAAAACCTTCGATCTTCAATCACCGTCTTCGTCTTCGACTCTTGATCGTCGTGATGATTATTCAGATGGGTTAAACCGGTCTTTCAGAATAACTCGCGTATTTTGGGATTAAAAAGCAAATATTGGAAAATCACACATTACGCCACATTCCAACTCAGAATATTCTTTTAATAAGATATTCGTATAAGAAGATTCTCGTTAATTTTATCAAAGATAAACTATGAAAATAAAATCTATAAATCAATTTCCAAAATATGGAATTCCACAGAAATCAAATCAATACATAATCGATATAGATTTCTATATCGGACTAGTAATATAAATGGAATAACGGCAAAGCCTCTTAAATTCCATATATAATATCGGTCTTCTTTTACAGAAGCCCATTTCGATTATTACCAATCGAATTTCCAGTTAATTCCTATTTAATATATTAAATTGGAATAACTAGATTTTTAGAAAATGGCTTTTTAAATCTATAAAATAGATTCATAAGTTCCAAATAATAATTTCAATGTAAATTGGATTAAAGGACAAATGTCGTTTAAAACATCGTCCACGATAAATCCACTTCACATCTCAATTTATTTCATATCACAAAATATAATTGCAAATGCTAGTAATCTTTTAAAAACATATTTTAAAAAAATAATCATAAAAATATTCTTTATATAAAGACTCTAAATGAGAAGTATTCTTCATATTACAAATACTTTGTTTTACAAACATTCTTTGTTTTAACATATAGTTGATTAACAATATATATTTTGAAAATATATATACATTATATAAGGGTTTTTAATGTAAAAATATTCTTATTTAAAAGAACACTTGAATCGAAATGCGACTCAAAAATTTGCCATATAATTTGGATTATATGGATTTCACACACATCATATATATGACAATAATAGTAAAATCATCAAATCATCCATCTAAATCCAAAGTGTAAATTCCACTATGTAAGCGTTAAAATTAAATAATAACGCTCATCGCAGCCTGTCGATCTAACGATCAACATACAACTAAATATTGGGATTAGTGTATATAAATTTTCATCCCAACACCCGTGTGGGGTTTCAACCAACAAACAAATAATAAGCTAATTTGTGCACTTGGGCGATGTATGAAAAAATATCGTCCCAATCACATACACAAGTCGGGTAACTTGTGAATGGAAGTGTAATACACAATACATATAATGATGACAAGTAAATATCTCTATTACAATGAATGAATAAGCATAATAACTTTGTCTCTATTGACAAATTCTATTTTGCTAATTTAAACTCTAAACAAAAATGGTTATTTTGTTTTGGCAATTCTAATGAGACAAAATGATAAATATTTTGATTTAACTAACCTATCTTGATAAGTATGTATCTTGCCAGACATACATACATACATACATACATATATATATATATCTATATATAAGTTGCTTCAACTAATTCATTTTGACAAAAAGGAATATTTCTGACAAAATGTATAATTTGGTTTAACTAGTATAAATTGACTAAAATGAATAATTATTTTTAACTAATGTAAATTAACAAAAATGAATAATTGGTTTTAACTAATATAAATTTACAAAAATGAATAATTTATATTTCAATTATGATAAAATATGCTAATGCTATATTTTGTTTCATTCTTTTAATTTAAACAAATGAGTGTTTTTGTCTATTTTACTTTAATGATAAAAAATGTGAATGTTTAGTTATTAAAATGTAACTTTTAAATTCTATCCTTTATTTCAAACAATCTTTATTCATATCAAAATTATAAATCAAGAATATAATTTTCAATCTGATGGTTTGTTTGCATTAATGAATTGCAAACAAATATGAACTTTATTTTAAGGTTTTATTTGCAACAAGGAATGCAAATAACAAATGTAACTTTTATTTTTATTTAAAAGTATATTTGAGCGAATGTAAAAAGAACCTCATTTCCCAAGTGTATTTACATTATTGAATGTAAATAAGAGAAAGAAATTTTATTTAAAAGAGTATTTGCATTTTTGAATACAAACAAAGAACAGTTTTGTTTATAAATTATATTTACATTAGTGAATGTAAATAAGAGAACAAAATTTATTTTCAAAGTATATTTTAACAAATTCTGTTAAATGTATAAAAGTGTGTACATTTGGGTTGGTAAATGTAGATAAAGAAAATAGACTAGAGTTTCTTTGAATATTTGCATTGATAAATGCAAATAAAAGAATAAACTTTAATTTCAATGCATATATGTATTGATAAATACAAACAAAGAAATAAACTTTATTTTCAATATATGTATGTATTTGCATTGTTGAGTGCAAATGAATAATTTGTTTCAATATACATTTGCATTGGTAAATGCAAATAAAAGAACAATTTCTACTTACTATATATGTTTGCATGGCTGAATATAAATAGAAGTACAAACTTTATTTTCAAAACATGTTTTATTTTCTAGTTTTATTTGTGTTGTCGAACATAAATAAAAATGTACTTTTCATTTTCAAGTTATGTTTGCATAGGTAATTCCAAATAAAAGAACAAACTTTATTTTCTATGTATGTTTACATAGTGAATGCAGAATAAAAGAACAAGCTCTATTTTTAAAGTATATTTATGAATGCAAATAAAAGAACAGTTTTGTTCCAATGATCTTGTTTGGCAAAAATGTTGCTTTCATTTCAATAATCAAGGTTTGACAAAAGTGATATTTTCAATTCAATAATTAGATTTTGACAAAAATGAAAATTTCAATTCAATAGTCAAGTTTTGACAAAAGTGATATTTTCATTTCACAAAAAAGGTTTTGGCCAAAAATGTTCACTAATAAAGTTTGGCCAAAAATGTGATCTTTTATTTCAATACTTATGCTTTAACCAAAATGTTATTTTTATTTTAATATTAATTATGTTGAAAATGTAATCATTCTACTTCAATTTTAATTACATTGAAAAATGTAATCATTTTATTTCAATTTTAATTACATTGAAAAATGTAATCTTTTTAATTTATTTCTAATTACATTAAAATTGTAATCCTTTTGATTTATTTCTAACATTTCAACAAAGGCAGAAAAAAAGGATAACTTTGTTTTTCGACCATTCTAACATAACAATTTTCATATGAATCATTCTTTTCATTAAAAATAAGATTTTTAATGTTTCATGTTTTCATTTCAAATAGATGAACATTTTTAATCTGTTCTATATATACGATAAAAATGTAAATTTTATCGTTAACATGGTTTCAATTCAAACAAATGAACGTTTTATGTTTTTATTGTAATTCATAAACCGTGTTCTAAATGTAAACAAACAAAAATAGGATTTTTATGTAACAACCCGAAAATCTGGGCCAGTTTAAAATTTTTATTTTGGCAATTTTAGCGATTTTTGATTATTTAAAATGAATTATTTTAAATAATATCGACGAAAAATATATTTTGAATATAATTCGAACGTATATATTATATACGCCGTCGTTAGAATATAAATAATTATATATAATTATAAATAGAATTGAAAATGGCGCGGTAGTTCGATAATTCGATTTCAAACTTCAATTGAATGTACCGAGTGCAAAACAATCCAGATTTTAGTGAAACCAAAAATAATGGGATCTAATTGTGACTATCTTTCCAACGAATCCGAAAAATCAAAATTTCATAATTGAATCAAAAGATATGTCCAGTTGAATATTCTGAATAGTCGCTATGGAATTCAGGCCCTTAAAAATAGACATTTTGCAAACGACCTCGGATTTCGACGAAACCACTTTTGTTGGGTCCGGGATGTCAAATTATTACTAGGTTCCAAATTTCATAATTTTCCGAATCAGTATGTGAGCGTGGCAAAGGAAAACGTTTGACCAGTTTCAGTTGATTTTAATCGACTGGAAAATGGCCATTTTTCCAATGGTCTCAGAATTCGACGAAACTAGTTTTGTTAGGACCGTATCGTCAATACGAAACTAGAAAATATTTTGCGGGAATTTTTAGAGCCCGTATGTGGCCCCAGTAAATTGAAACGTACGTTTAAAATTCATTATATGGATTTATATTTTAAATATAACGAAAACTGATCGTAATAGCCGAATTGGGTTACAATACATATCCCATAGTGTTCGGAATGGGGGTAATTAGCTAGGAACGATAGTCGTTGGGTTTGATTTCGTGTTCGAATTAAAAAGGCAACTTTTCTTTGGAAAATTAAAATATAATATAATTTATTCTATATAATTACTCTCTCTTCCCCCTCTTACCCTTACCGTTCACTTCAGATCTAATTCAATAAAAAAAAAACCACGACCGACACTCAGTCGCCCTTCACCACCCACCGCCGCTCCTCCTTGGCGGAGCCCCGTCGCCGCGCACCCCTTCCCCCCTCTCTCTCCTCCAAGTCAACGGAAACCAAAGCCCCCCCCCCCGGTTAAAACCTCGCTGCCACCTTCCTTTGGCCCCACGACCGACGCCGCGCCAAGCTCCGACGATCGCGCCGCCACTTCTCCTTCCCCTCTCGTTCATCACCTTCTTCCCCCTTTCTACTGTGAACCGCACCCCCTTATTCACCAAACCCCAAAGCGACGATGACCGGATTATGCCGTGCCCTCCCCTGCTACCACCAGCGACGCTTCCGACGATCCTTCACGGTCCTCTGAGCCTTCCTCTTCCATATAACGCAGTAAGTTTTCCCTTCTATTCATTTAATTTGTTTGCTTTAAAACTGAAAATTTGTTTTCTTTAAAATTGAAAATTTGTTTGCTTTAAAAACAGAAAAGAATTGACTTTTGTTCATATAAAAGAAATGATTTTTATACAGTAAAGATTATAAAAACATAATTTTTATACTAGTGGCATGTTAAAAATATGATTTTTATATAGTATAGAAAATAAAAATGTGATTTTTATTATAGTAGAGGTATATATAATCTTTTATATAGTTATGATGATAAAAATTCGATTTTTATATATTGGATAGCATACCAAAAATTCGATTTTTATATATTGAATAGCGAAGTGAAAATTCGATTTTTTTACATATGTAGAGAATACGGGCAACAAAGTGACAAGAGGCAAGAACGTCGAAGATTTCTACCTAAGAAGAGTCGTGGCGTTGGATTAGCAAATCTGTGAGAACTTCTCACCTTTCAATTTAATTTTTCTAGTTATAAATATATATACTAGGATGTAGACGGTGTTTAGTAGCACCCGACACCCGTCATCCACAGACCATGGATGGCTTGTTTGTTTAATTGTTTGGTTGTGTAGTTGGTTAGATTATTTGGTTTGAATTGAATTGAATAGTTTGGTGAAATGAAATTGATTTGATTGATGTGTGAATGGCGTGGGCCTTCACTAGACCGGGGATAAGGCTAGGCCTTGTCCCGTTTCTAGTATCGTGCCGTTATGCCGCCGAAATTTTCTAAAAGTAAGTCAGAAAAATAAAGACAACATTTTATTTAATAAATGAACCGAATAGAATATTCATAGGTTGAATAAAATAGTTTGATCGTTAAAAATATAATTTTTAACGTGAATGTGAATAAATAAATATTCATTTACAAACCGGACGGCTTGTTTATGTACACCTATTTGAAGGACATTGATTGGGACGATAAATTTTACACATCGCCCAACTGCACAAATAAAAATCTGTGTTTGATTGCTTGAAACCCCACACGGATATTGGGATGATATTTGACGTACACTAATCCCGATTGTTTAGTTGTATGTCGATCGATTGATTGACAGGCTGTTATAAGCGTTGAATATTTATATTTGATGCTTATACAGTGTAGAATGCACTTTGGATGATGGTTGATTATTCATCGTTGTTAATATATACATGTGTTGTAGAAAATCCATATAATTAACATTATATGGTAATTGATTGGGCCTCATTCCAGTTTTAAAATAGAAATATTTGAAAAAGAAATATTTAAAATAGAAATATTTGAAAAAGAAATATTTGAAATAGAATATTTGAAAATAGGAATATATGAAGCCGTATTGATTAGATTGACGCCATTTTGACGTGAACGATATTTATATCGATTTTATTCATTTTATAATGAATATCGAAAGTGATTTCAAAATCTGATATTTTGAAAAGAATTGAATATAAACGAATTTGAATTGAAATTGAATATAAATGAATTTGAATTGAAATTGAATATAAACGAATTCGAATTGAAATTGAATATAAACGAATTCGAATTGAAATTGAATATAAACGAATTCGAATTGAAATTGAATTGAACTGAAAACGAACTGAAACTGAATTAGAAATCAATTTGAATTGAAATCAATTTGAAATCAATTTAAAATGAATTTAAATTGGAATATTCAATTTTGATTTGAAATTGAATATGAAGTTGAAACCGTTTTGAAAATGAATTTAAATCGATTTATAAAGCACGTTTTGAATTGAAATCGACGATAATATAATGGCCTGAACATAACGTGCCGCGCCGCGGCAGTTCGCGAATTTCGACCACTGACTTCGAACGGATATTGCGGGAGATCCGACCGTCGGATTCTCCTAAAACCGGAACCGTTGGGTTCGTATCGAAAAGAGCTTTCTAACGAATATTAGAAATTAGAAATCTAACGGTTGGATTTGGGATTATGTCCAAATCAAATTTGAAAAAGGTCGCTATAAGTGCAGTTCGAGGGCCGTTGAAGGAAATCGACTGTACGGGCCTTGATAAAATTATTAAAAATAGTAATGATTTGTGTAAAATCATAAGAAATGATTTAGAAAGAATTGGGATGAAAAACTCCATATTTAAAAAGATAAAAATAGATTTTTATCGAAATGAACTAGTTTTGAACTAGAATAGTAATTTATTTATTTATTTTAAAATAAATAAATTGGATTTGGAAAGGGTTTTAAAAATAACCAGAATTTCCAATGATAACATTTGAATGGATTTGAATCGAAATTGTCTTCGGGATATTTCGATGTTGGATTTCGTGATTATACAAATGTTGTTATGGAAATTTGAAAGATATATATATATCGTTATTTCCAATACGATATTTGTTAGTCGTAGGATTTGATATTGAATATAAGCCGGTATATTTTCTATTCAGAGCCTTGTATTTAATATCAAATGTGATTTGGGTTTGTCGTGAATGGTGTCTTCATTAACACTGTTCTTAAGCCCAGTTGAGAAAAGATTAAATCTTTTTATTTAGATTTAATGAAGTGTACCAATTAAATAATATTTGATTGGAATTGAATTGATATTGATTTTTGGGTTTATCGTGAACAGTGTTTTAAATAACACTTGTTCTTTAACCCGATAATTAATGAATGTGATTTTGGGTTTATTGTGGACCATGTTTTAAATGACACTGATTCTTTAACCCAGTTAACGATTAAAACTAAGTGGAGTTTTAATGAATCTTTAATTAGATTGAAATGATCGAGAATGGAGTATCACCCGTTTTGCTCCAGGCGATAGTTAAATCTTTAATTAGATTTGAACGTGAAGTGGTAATTGAATTTACCGATAACACCGTAGTGTTAGATATGAAGTATTACCAGTTTTACTTCATGGGATGAATAGGTTGGGATTGGGAAATTAAAACAAATGATTACTTCAGTAAAGTTTGTAAATCCCGACTAGTTTGAATTGATATTCAAAAGTAGATTAAAGAATAAATTTAAAGAATTTATCTTTGATAAAATTAATGGGAACCTTTCCCTATGAATGTGAAATTTAGAAACTAACTGTCGGTTAGCCAGGCAGAATGGTTTTCTGGATATTGATCTGATGTTGGTTTCGGCCTTCGGGGTTAATATTTAGGGAATTATTCTCTTGTTAATTTACAGTTAGTGACTGATGAATTGGAATGAGGCATATGTTGTGTTTGTGTAACACTTTTATAATATATACGCGAGTTATTCAGAAAGACCGGGTTTATCCCATTCTGAATAACTGAAATGACGATAAGTCGAAAATGAAGACGGTGGTCGAAGACTGGAGGTCTTCACGTCGTTTGGGTAATTACTGATGATCTTGATTGGGCTGTACACCCAAGAAGATGGAAACAGTTGGTGATCGTCCAGACGTACTTGGAGATCGATGGATATGCGGGGTACTAGGTGCCTCCGGTTTCGTTCAGACCCAGAACGAACTTGTAAATGGACTGTGTGTCTGACATTGGATTTTAGTCCGTGTGATTGATCTCTATTAAATATATATCTGTTTGGCGACGGAGAATTTATTCTCTTGCTTAACGCCCTTCTCTGAGACGTACGAGCTCAGGGGTTATATACTGATGGATATCAATCGCATGGAGTGAATTGCCTGTGTGGCATGCTAAGATGCAAATGATCAAGGCTTCTGTTGAAAAGCAAAGTCTTGTGGTTGATGATCAAAGCACCGCCTGTGTGGCATAGCTTTGTGTAACGTGAATTCGCGAGCCTCACACCCCGGTGGTGAACCAAAAACGGGAGATGGACCTCAGGGAGGGCATGCGTTTCTTTCTAGCTAGGGTGGTGTCAGTGACCTACCAGCCTTGACATTTATATACTTTTCACCTGTGTGGTTGTTGCTGTTGCGAGGCGCCTCGGTTAGATCGGACGATCCGGGTCCGATGGAGCTATTCGTTGGCTCATTTACGCCCCAAAGGGCGGGGAAACGTAGTGTTCAGGCATAATAATCCACATCGGTCGACCGACCCTGACGATCTAAAGGCTTGCCTGCGCGCTTGCCTGTGGCTCGGGCTAGAGAGTCAAGAATTCAGTGAGGACGATCCCTAGCCTCGGTTCATAGATGGAAATCCAATTTCCAAATACGTGACCTTTGCGGTTTTATTTGTAGAGCCTAGTATGGCGACATTATATATGGTACCCATGCCGCCTATGATTGATACTTATGGTTCGAAGATTGTTTTATACACTATACACTGATAATAGTATCAAATGATTTGTTTTAAAACGTATCAAGCATTCTTTGGCTGTTATAAGGGAAAACCCTATCCCCCGGCTTGCGTTGCATTGTGTGATAGGACCTGGGTCTTATAACAGCTTCATTTTTCTTTATTTAGCATTGCGCTGTTTGTTTTATGCACTGGTATTCTTGGGAGGAAACCCGTTCCGTGTTATACGGCGTGGTCCCTTGATTTACCTAACTTTAAAAATAAAGACTAATAACTGTTTTAGTTCTCACACCAGTCACATGACTGACCTGGAGTTTATTGCTTTAACCTAAACTCTGGGTGCCCTTATTTTCGACACGGGCAGTTGGTAGTTTTGGTTTTGCAGATTTATATTCACAGGATCCTGGTTTACAGCTGGAACGATATCCGGAAAGCTTTGTATCCGTATATCTCCTCTAGTTGTGTATTGTATTATTTTCCGCTGCGATGTATGTAAATGTAATTTAAATCTCTGATATTTCTGTGTAATATTCATTTATACTCTGTATATTCTTGTAATCTGATGCATTGTTGTAATTAACAATGAAATGTTCTTCCGTCTGCGTTCTGTTTTGTCGTGTTCTCAAAACGATCAGGCGTTTCGAACGGTCTGGGTCGGCTTAGCGACTGGTTCGGACCGAGCAAAATTCCTTTTCGTCACAGTTTGGTATCAGAGCTTTGGTTTACAGAGCTCGAGAACAAGACACGTTAGAACCATACGAAAGAATTCATCAGATATTGGATTAGCAATATCCAATGAGAATGACTTGTTAGAGATGGGATCAGTAGTATCCTAGAACGAGTGTGAAGAGTATATTTTTCAAATGAAAACAATTCTGTTTTGAAATTTAAATAGTTTTACACGTATTTGATTATTTATTTATATTGATTTGGACAATCCGATATATAAAGGTTTTGCATATACGCCTTGCAAACGTATATTCGAAATTTTAATATACTGGGTAGATATAGAATCCCACTGTAGTCGCCCGGGAATGATTCTGATGATGGGTACCCATCATCAGTGTTGTGTTCGAGTTTCGAAGGTGTGATATTTATATATTTCCATTAGACTGGTGTGAGAACCAAAATATAGCTAGAATACGTTGTTGTGAATTGGCACCAAAAATGAGATTTTTTGACTATATATCAAAGTTATGAATTTGAGATGATAATTCACTAATCGATTGATGGTTGTGTTGTTTGAATAATTAAATGTTGAAACTTTAACCAAATTGGTCAAATAGTAAACTGTATTGAAAATTAGTCGCATTTGCTTGCATATACATGTACTTACATTGAATAGGTTATAGTAAGGAGGCTAGAGCAGAGAATAAAATTTGTTTGCCCGACAAATAGGTACATGTTTACTACATAATTTACTATTTTGTTTGGGTGATGATGATTTTATGAGCCTATTGGCTAGCCGCTTGGCTTTTTCTTTTTCTTTTTGAGATCAGAAGGCCTGTATGGCAATTTCGGGATTTTCCCGTGGCTCCCGGTGCAGGGGAGGTTATGGCGAAATTTTTCAAAAATTCCGGGTGTTAGCCAAATTTTTGAAAATTTGAAAATTCTCAGAAACTGAAAGGTTGGAGAATGGAAGCCAAATCGAACGTAGAGATGATTAAGCAAACTACTTTCGACTTTGTTCCTTTTCGGGGACGAAAAGTTTGAAGTGGGGGAGATTGTAACAACCCGAAAATCTGGGCCAGTTTAAAATTTTTATTTTGGCAATTTTAGCGATTTTTGATTATTTAAAATGAATTATTTTAAATCATATAGACAAAAAATTTATTTTGAATATAATTCGAACGTATATATTATATATGCCGTCGTTAGAATATAAATAATTATATATAATTATAAATAGAATTGAAAATGGCGCGGTAGTTTGATAATTCGATTTCAAACTTCAATTGAATGTACCGGGTGCAAAACAATCCGGATTTTAGTGAAACCAAAAATAATGGGATCTAATTGTGACTATCTTTCCAACGAATCCGAAAAATCAAAATTTCATAGTTGAATCAAAAGATATGTCCAGTTGAAAATTCTGAATAGTCACTATGGAATTCAGGCCCTTAAAAATAGACATTTTGCAAACGACCTCGGATTTCGACGAAACCTCTTTTGTTGGGTCCGGGATGTCAAATTACTACTAGTTTCCAAATTTCATAATTTTTCGAATCAGTATGTGAGCGTGGCAAAGGAAAACGCGTTTGACCAGTTTTAGTTGATTTTAATCGACTGGAAAATGGCCATTTTTCCAACGGTCTCAGAATTCGACGAAACTAGTTTTGTTAGGACCGTATCGTCAATACGAAGCTAGAAAATATTTTTCGGGAATTTTTAGAGCCCGTATTTGGCCCCAGTAAATTGAAACGTACGTTTAAAATTCAATATATGGATTTATATTTTAAATATAACGAAAACTGATCGTAACAGCCGAATTGGGTTGCAATACATATCCCATAGTGTTCCGAATCGGGGTAATTAGCTAGGAACGATATACGTTGGGTTTGATTTCGTGTTCGAATTAAAAAGGCAACTTTTCTTTGGAAAATTAAAATATAATATAATTTATTCTATATAATTACTCTCTCTTCCCCCTCTTACCCTTACCGTTCACTTCAGGTCTAATTCAATAAAAAAAAACACGACCGACGCCCAGTCGCCCTTCACCACCCACCGCCGCTCCTCCTTGGCAGAGCCCCGTCGCCGCGCACCCCTTCACCCCCCCTCTCTCTCCTCCAAGTCAACGGAAACCAAAGCCCCCCCCCCCCTCGTTAAAACCTCGCTGCCACCTTCCTTTGGCCCCACGACCGACGCCTCGCCAAGCTCCGACGATCGCGCCGCCACTTCTCCTTCCCCTCTCATTCATCTCCTTCTTCCCCCTTTCTACTGTGAACCGCACCCCCTTTTTAACCAAACCCCAAACCGACGATGACCTGATTATGTCGTGCCCTCCCCTGCTACCACCAGCGACGCTTCCGACGATCCTTCACCCTCCTCTGAGCCTTCCTCTTCCATATAACACAGTAAGTTTTCCCTTCTATTCATTTAATTTGTTTGCTTTAAAACTGAAAATTTGTTTTCTTTAAAATTGAAAATTTGTTTGCTTTAAAAACAGAAAAGAATTGACTTTTGTTCATATAAAAGAAATGATTTTTATACAGTAAAGATTATAAAAACATAATTTTTATACTAGTGGCATGTTAAAAATATGATTTTTATATAGTATAGAAAATAAAAATGTGTTTTTTATTATAGTAGAGGTACAAAAATATAATCTTTTATATAGTTATGATGATAAAAATTCGATTTTTATATATTGAATAGCAAAGTAAAAATTCGATTTTTATATATTGAATAGCAAAGAAAAAATTCGATTTTTATATATTGAATAGCAAAGTAAAAATTCGATTTTTATATATTGAATAGAGAAGTAAAAATTCGATTTTTATATATTGAACAACGAAGTGAAAATTCGATTTTTATATATTGAATAGCATAGTAAAAATTCGATTGTTATATATTGAATAGAGAAGTAAAAATTCGATTTTTATATATTGAACAACGAAGTGAAAATTCGATTTTTATATATTGAATAGCATAGTAAAAATTCGATTGTTATATATTGAATAGCATAACAAAAAATCGATTTTTATATATTGAATAGCGAAGTGAAAATTCGATTTTTTTACATATGTAGAGAATACGGGCAACAAAGTGACAAGAGGCAAGAACGTCGAAGATTTCTACCTAAGAAGAGTCGTGGCGTTGGATTAGCAAATCTGTGAGAACTTCTCACCTTTAAAATTAATTTTTCTAGTTATAAATATATATACTAGGATGTAGACGGTGTTAAGTAGCACCCGACACCCGTCATCCACAGACCATGGATGGCTTGTTTGTTTAATTGTTTGGTTGTGTAGTTGGTTAGATTATTTGGTTTGAATAGTTTGGTGAAATGAAATTGATTTGATTGATGTGTGAATGGCGTGGGCCTTCACTAGACCGGGGATAAGGCTAGGCCTTGTCCCGTTTCTAGTATCGTGCCGTTATGCCGCCAAAATTTTCTAAAAGTAAGTTAGAAAAATAAAGATAACATTTTATTTAATAAATGAACCGAATAGAATATTCATAGGTTGAATAAAATAGTATGATCATTAAAAATAAAAATTTTAACGTGAATGTGAATAAATAAATATTCATTTACAAACCGGATGGTTTGTTTATGTACACCTATTTGAAGGACATTGATTGGGACGATAAATTTTACACATCGCCCAACTACACAAATAAAAATCTGTGTTTGATTGCTTGAAACCCCACACGGGTATTGGGATGATATTTGACGTACACTAATCCCGATTTTTTAGTTGTATGTCGACCGATTGATTGACAGGCTGTTATAAGCGTTGAATATTTATATTTGATGCTTATACAGTGTAGAATGCACTTTGGATGATGGTTGATTACTCATCGTTGTTAATATATACATGTGTTGTAGAAAATCCATATAATTAACATTATATGGTAATTGATTGGGCCTCATTCCAGTTTTAAAATAGAAATATTTGAAAAAGAAATATTTAAAATAGAAATATTTGAAAAAGAAATATTTGAAATAGAATATTTGAAAATAGGAATATATGAAGCCGTATTGATTAGATTGACGCCATTTTGACGTGAACGATATTTATATCGATTTTATTCATTTTATAATGAATATCGAAAGTGATTTCAAAATCTGATATTTTGAAAAGAATTGAATATAAACGAATTCGAATTGAAATTGAATATAAACGAATTGAAATTGAATATAAACGAATTCGAATTGAAATTGAATATAAACGAATTCGAATTGAAATTGAATATAAACGAATTCGAATTGAAATTGAATTGAATTGAAAACGAACTGAAATTGAATTAGAAATCAACTTGAATTGAAATCAATTTGAAATCAATTTAAAATGAATTTAAATTGGAATATTCAATTTTGATTTGAAATTGAATATGAAGTTGAAACCGTTTTGAAAATGAATTTAAATCGATTTATAAAGCACGTTTTGAATTGAAATCGACGAAGTATATTATATATATATTATATATATAATATAATGGCCTGAATAGAACGCGCCGCGCCGCGGCAGTTCGCGAATTTCGACTATTGACGTCGAATGGATATTGCGGGAGATCCGACCGTCGGATTCTCCTAAAACCGGAACCGTTAGGTTCGTATCGAAAAGGGCTTTCTAACGAATATTAGAAATGAGAAATCTAACGGTTGGATTTGGGATTATGTCCAAATCAAATTTGAAAAAGGTCGCTATAAGTGCAGTTCGAGGGCCGTTGATGGAAATCGACTGTACGGGCCTTGATAAAATTATTAAAAATAGTAATAATTTGTGTAAAATCATAAGAAATGATTTAGAAAGAACTGGGATGAAAAAATCCATATTTAAAAAGATAAAAATAGATTTTTATCGAAATGAACTAGTTTTGAACTAGAATAGTAATTTATTTATTTATTTTAAAATAAATAAATTGGATTTGAAAAGGGTTTTAAAAATAACCAGAATTTCCAATGATAACATTGGAATGGATTTGAATCGAAATTGTCTTCGGGATATTTCGATGTTGGATTTCGTGATTATACAAATGTTGTTATGGAAATTTGAAAGATATATATATATATCGTTATTTCCAGTACGATATTTGTTAGTCGTAGGATTTGATATTGAATATAAGCCGGTGTATTTTCTATTCAGAGCTTTGTATTTAATATCAAATGTGATTTGGGTTTGTCGTGAATGGTGTCTTCATTAACACTGTTCTTAAGCCTAATTGAGAAAAGATTAAATCTTTTTATTTAGATTTAATGAAGTGTACCAATTAAATAATATTTGATTGAAATTGAATTGATATTGATTTTTGGGTTTATCGTGAACAGTGTTTTAAATAACACTTGTTCTTTAATCCGATAATTAATGAATGTGATTTTGGGTTTATTGTGGACCTTGTTTTAAATGACACTGATTCTTTAACCCAGTTAACGATTAAAACTAAGTGGAGTTTTAATGAATCTTTAATTAGATTGAAATGATCGAGAATGGAGTATCACCAGTTTTGCTCCAGGCGATAGTTAAATCTTTAATTAGATTTGAATGTGAAGTGGTAATTGAATTTACCTATAACACCGTAGTGTTAGATATGAAGTATTACCAGTTTTACTTCAGGGGATGAATAGGTTGGGATTGGGAAATTAAAACAAATGATTACTTCGGTAAAGTTCGTTAATCCCGACTAGTTTGAATTGATATTCAAAAGTAGATTAAAGAATAAATTTAAAGAATTTATCTTTGATAAAATTAATGGGAACCTTTCCCTATGAATGTAAAATTTAGAAACTAACTGTCGGTTAGCCAGGCAGAATGGTTTTCTGGATATTGATCTGATGTTGGTTTCGGCCTTCGGGGTTAATATTTAGGGAATTATTCTCTTGTTAATTTACGGTTAGTGACTGATGAATTGGAATGAGGCATATGTTGTGTTTGTGTAACACTTTTATAATATATACGCGAGTTATTCAGAAAGACCGGGTTTATCCCTTTCTGAATAACTGAAACGACGATAAGTCGAAGATGAAGACAGTGGTCGAAGACTGGAGGTCTTCACGTCGTTTGGGTAATTACTGATGATCTTGATTGGGCTGTACACCCAAGAAGATGGAAACAGTTGGTGATCGTCCAGACGTACTTGGAGATCGATGGATATGCGGGGTACTAGGTGCCTCCGGTTTCGTTCAGACCCAGAACGAACTTGTAAATGGACTGTGTGTCTGACATTGGATTTTAGTCTGTGTGATTGATCTCTATTAAATATATACCTGTTTGGCGGCGGAGAATTTATTCTCTTACTTAACGCCCTTCTCTGAGACGTACGAGCTCAGGGGTTATATACTGATGGATATCAATCGCATGGAGTGAATTGCCTGTGTGGCATGCTAAGATGCAAATGATCAAGGCTTCTGTTGAAAAGCAAAGTCTTGTGGTTGATGATCAAAGCACCGCCTGAGTGGCATAGCTTTGTGTAACGTGAATTCGCGAGCCTCACACCCCGGTGGTGAACCAAAAACGGGAGACGGACCTCAGGGAGGGCATGCGTTTCTTTCTAGCTAGGGTGGTGTCAGTGACCTACCAGCCCTGACATTTATATACTTTTCACCTGTGTGGTTGTAGCTGTTGCGAGGCGCCTCGGTTAGATCGGACGATCCGGGTCCGATGGAGCCATTCGTTGGCTCATTTACACCCCAAAGGGCGGGGAAACGTAGTGTTCAGGCATAATAATCCACATCGGTGGACCGGCCCTGACGATCTAAAGGCTTGCCTGCGCGCTTGCCTGTGGCTCGGGCTAGAGAGTCACGAATTCGGTGAGGACGATCCCTAGCCTCGGTTCATAGATGGAAATCCAATTTCCAAATACGTGACCTTTGCGGTTTTATTTGTAGAGCCTAGTATGGCGACATGATATATGGTACCCATGCCGCCTATGATTAATACTTATGATTCGAAGATTGTTTTATACACTATACACTGATAATAGTATCAAATGATTTGTTTTAAAACGTATCAAGCATTCTTTGGCTGTTATAGGGGAAACCCTATCCCCCGGCTTGCGTTACATTGTGTGATAGGACCTGGGTCTTATAACAGCTTCATTTTTCTTTATTTAGCATTGCGCTGTTTGTTTTATGCACTGGTATTCTTGGGAGGAAACCCGTTCTGTGTTATACGGCGTGGTCCCTTGATTTACCTAACTTTAAAAATACAGACTAATAACTGTTTTAGTTCTCACACCAGTCACATGACTGACCTGGAGTTTATTGTTTTAACCTAAACTCTGGGTGCCCTTATTTTCGACACGGGCAGCTGGTAGTTTTGGTTTTGCAGATTTATATTCACAGGATCCTGGTTTACAGCTGGAACGATATCCGGAAAGCTTTGTATCCGTATATCTCCTCTAGTTGTGTATTTTATTATTTTCCGCTGCGATGTATTTAAATGTAATTAAAATCTCTGATATTTCTGTGTAATATTCATTTATACTCTGTATATTCTTGTAATCTGATGCATTGTTGTAATTAACAATGAAATGTTCTTCCGTCTGCGTTCTGTTTTGTCGTGTTCTCAAAACGATCAGGCGTTTCGAACGGTCTGGGTCGGCTTAGCGACTGGTTCGGGCCGAGCGAAATTCCTTTTCGTCACATTTTATTAGTTAGCCAAATTCTGTCGTAATAAAAATATATTCTATTTATTGTTCATATTCTATGGTGAATAAACAAATAAAAAGATTATTTTATTTGTCGTTCAAATCTTAATGCAAAGTAAACAAATAAAAGTAAGGTTTTATTTGTTGTTCATATTCTATTGTAAAGTAAACAAATAAACAAAAATTAAGTTTTTATTTGTCGATCAACTTCTAATGTAATACAAACAAATAAAAATTAGTTTTTATTTATCGATCAAATTCTATGGTTCATCTCAGAATAATAAAAATAATATTTTTAAAATAAATTAGAATAACTAGATCTGAATAAAATATGATTTAAATCTAAATTTAGATTTATTTTCTAATCGCAAATAAAATTCAACCATGTATGAGATTTCAATGCGGATCTAGCATAACATGAGCAATAAAACAAACCACCAACAACAATCAACCATTCATCAATCACAGAACATTTCAAATCTGAATTACATCACAATACAATTATTTGTAACGCAAGAAAAATAATTTATAATTAATTAAATAATAAAATTCAGAATTCTCACATTGATATGGCTGAAAATTCGACTGTCTCGGATTCAACTCTGGTCTGCGCCATCGCGAAGATCTCGGAAAGACGAGTCCAACGCAACTTACGGTTCGTCAGTCGGCCCTCGTATGAAAGAGATATTGATTTTTAAAGATCGGATAAATTAAATATTTAATTAATAAAATAATAAATAAAAAAACCTTCTTCCTCGTTACACGTATTCGGCCGCTCCTTCCTCTTCTTCTTCTTACGTTATGCTGAACCCATCACTCAAAACTTTGATCGATCCTTGCACCACCGTCCGACCACCTGCAGCCGATCCGGAACCACCACCAGCTCCGCCTTCTCGCCCTCCTCCAGCGTCGGCCATAGGGCCCAGCTCGCCCCCCTTAGGACCCGCCAACCACCAAAAAACGCAGCCACTTCAGGCCGAGAATTCGCGAAATCCATGAAGTAAAACTCGATCTTAACCGTATAGATTAAAAGGTCTTGAAAATCTCTTCGATTCTGTATATAGTTTGTTAATTTTCGTTGAACGGATGGAGAGAAATTGACGTTTGAATGTGGGAAATTTCTGGCCTTCGAAATCAATAGGCGGCGGCTGCATTTTTTAGGGTTAGGGTTTTATTTTCGGATTTTTTTTATTATTTTATTATAAAAAATGTGTTATAAAGGTGAAAATGCGGGCTGTCTCCGAATTGGGCTTGCTTACTGTTGATCTTAACGTTTTGAGGCCTTCTGAACGCAATGGGATGGGTCTCAGGGTCCAATTCCAAAATCTGTAGAAAGTTTTATTTAAAATCCCATTAAAAATTAATTAATTAAATATTGACCGTACATATAAATATGCCGGGGCCACATATGACCTCAAAAAATTCTAAAAAAAAATATTTTTAGCTTTCTTATGACAATACGAATCCAACAAAATTATTTTCGTTGAATTCTGAGACTGTTTGAATAATGGCTACTTTTAAGGCGTTTAAATTTAACTAAAATAGTCAAAACACAATTTCTTTTGCCACGCTCACATATTAATTCAAAAAATTCTGAAAATTGAAACCTAGCAATAATTTGACATTCCGGTTCCAACAAAAGTGGTTTCTTCGAAAACGGAGGTCGTTTGAAAAATGACTATTTTCAAGGCCAATATATTTAATATTAAAAATACATTTTTAAACAAATAATTTCCGAAACTCAAAATATATAAGTGTTTACTGTTTTTCAATGCAGAAATGTCATTCCGAACTCAATGGAAGTGGTTTCGAGTCGAAATTCCTTCATATGTGAAAAGTAGCTTTTCGGACCCTATAGAATATATATGTAAATTCTACAGCGACCTTTCTAAAAATTGAACTGGCCATAACTTTTCTTTTCCGCAATGAAATTTCAATTTTTCAGATTCGTTAGAAAGATATGATTAAACAGATTTAAATATTTCTGGTTTCACTCAATTCTGATTTATTTTAAATCCTGTACATTCAGTTAAAGTTTACAATCAAATTTTAAAACTACCGCGCCATTTCTAACTCTATTTATATTTAAATCAAATTTAATCGTTTTAACTTCAATTAAAATAAATTCTAGCCATTATTATTTAAAATAAATCACTTTATATTTTCAAAATTCATTAAAACTTTCTAAAATAAAAATTTAAAATTGGTTCAGAGTTTGCGGGTTGTTACAATCTCCCCCACTTAAAATATTTTCGTCCTCGAAAAGGAAATGGAGCTAAAGTTGTTTATTTAACTAATTTAATTTTCATTCTTTAATTGTTTAATCATTTTATTAGTTGAATTCATATTCACACAACACAATCATCAATCAATTAGTTGATTAAATTTTAAAAATATGTAACTTTTGTACATTTTAAGTCATATTTTCTAAAATCGAACTATATATAATAACAAGTGCGTTAATTATGAATTTTCCGCTCAGACTCATTCTAGGGCATTGCTAACTCCATCTCTAATGAGCATTCTCATTCTAGGATACTGCTGATCCTATCTCTAATGAGTATTCTTATTGGATATTACTAATCCAACCTCTGATGAGTCTACTGTTTAGTGCTAATGAGTTGTATCCCAAAGATTTGAGCTAACCTGACTCTGATACCAGTTGCAACGACCCGGATTTCGCCCGACCCCAATCGATCGCAAGATCGATCAAGATCGTTCAAAACCTACGTACGTTAACTTTAGGCATATAACACATCAGAACAACAACACGGACTTTTATAACATCAATAATAAATGTTACATCAGAGTATAGAACATATCAGAGTACATCAATAAATAATACAGCGGAAGATACATTTACAATAAATTAAATACATTGCAGCAGAACTAATCTCAGCGGCAATCCAGGATCCTGCTTAACTATATCTGCAAAAAGCCACTCGACTGCCCGTGTGAAAAGAGGGCACCCGATTTTCCAAAGCGAAACAAACTACAGGTCAGTCGTGGGACTGGTGTGAGAATTCTTAACTTAACCTATCTAATAAGTAGGCTATTCACAGGACCACGCCGCTAACGCGGAACGGGTTTACTCCATTGGATTGCCAGTGCATAATTAAAGTAAATCATCAAATAACGTAATGCTTTTTAGAAAAATGAAACCATAATAAGACCCAGGTCCCATCACACAATGCAACGCACACCAGAGGATAGGGTTTTACCTTATAATGGTCAAAAGATGCTTGATACGTAAAAACAATATTATTATTAGTGTGTATATATATATTTAAAACATTTCAATATAAATGTATTAATCTTAGACGGCATAGGTACCATATACTATGTCGCCGTATATAAGTTTACAATCAAGACCGTAATGTCGAATTGGAAATTGGTTTTATGTCATGAAATCAAGGCTAGGGATCGTCCTCTCCCGATTCGAGACACTCTAGAAAATTGTAACACCCCACCTCCGCTAGGGTCACTCACAAAGGGAATGCACTAGTTTTGGAGGGGTATTATCGAGATAACATCACAGAATTATCACAAGACAGAACATAAATAAATAATTAAGTAAACAGCGGAAGAATTTATGAGCAAAACATAACTTCATTTTATTCCAAAGTAAACCATGTCTCTTACAAACATTTCAAATAACAACTTCATTACAACTGTCTTGTAATAATAGCCAAAGAAGCAATAACATAAAACAGAAAAACAGCTTATTCCCCAAGTGCAGTAAAAAGAAGCAGCCATAGCAAACCGTACATGCTGAGCCAAAGCAAGTGATGTCCAAGCTAACAGCTAGTGTTTCCTCCCTGAGAACCTAGGGGGGGACGAAAGAAAAAGAGGCGAAAGGAAAAGGGTCAGTCATAAAGACTGAGTAAGTCCTAGTGACTTTCAGTGTAAAGACGGTTAAAACAACATGTCATGTATGGTCTAGAACTAAACTTAAGAATGGTGTCAAGGTGAGCAAGATAGGCTAAGGTGATCATGATAAGTCAAGACAAGTCAAATAAAGCATCACATGTTCAAGATTCGTTGCATCGACTGTACTAGTATACTAAGCCCATGTCACAAGTTAATCACGAAATAAATCCCATAGCCCAATATCATGAAATGACCCTGAAACGGGGTCTGACCCAAGTACGGGGTCCTACGGAGCGATTATCTAGTCGATCGGCTCCCTACAAGTTATAGCTCGTCAAGTGTCCGTGTCATACGGCTAATCACGAATGTAGTCACCTGTGCTGGGTCCACCTTCGGGTGTATCAGCCCTAGGGTGTCAACCCCTGACACGATTCAAGATGCACAGATAAATCTACGGATACCCAGTGCCTGCCCCAGAATACGTGCACGACCGTAGCCCACCGAACCTACACTGGCGTACCCCACTTCCGTCGTTCACCTCTTACAATCAGCCCAGTAATCGTGCCCCACCCGGCCTAGCCCCAGGGTACCTTGATACATCTAGAGGGTTACTGCTGAAAAGGGTCGTGTCTAGGGTTTCACCTAACAGATTAAGTCATGTAATTCGTGACTTAACCCGCCTAACAGACTAAGTCACGTAGTTCGTGACTTAATCCTTTTCCAGTGTAGTTATGTCAAGATGGTTAAGTATGTCATTTAAATTCGTGACTTAACCCGCCTACGTGTCATGTCAAGTTAGCTGAGTGCTGTCGTTTCAAATTCATGACTTAGCCCTACAAATTGCGTTCAAGTTGGTTAAGTTGTCTTTTCATGTTCATGACTTAACCCTAATTGGCATTAATTGATTCGTTAATGCACTGAACCACTCACATTGGATCCTATTGTTCGTAGCCACTGGATTTGCCGGGCGGTTCCGGGCAGGTTTACGCTACGAACTCAACCCAACCTCGGGTTTCAAGCGCGATACGACCAACTACCCACATTGGATCCTATTGTTTGTAGCAACTGGATTTGCCGAGCGATTCCGGGCAGATTTACACTACAAACTCAACCCAACCTCGAGTTGGCCACTTTCTTGTTTTCTAAAGTCAAGCCCATGTTCTTATCAAATTCGTGCTATTTTCATAGCATGTTCATATGTCAATTTCGTGCCCAACTAAGGCATGTTTCAAGTCATGTTATAGCATGTTCAAGTCAAGTTTTCGTGCCATATTTCATGTTCTACTTATGCCAAATTTCACGGTTTATGATTATAATCAATTCAAGTTTTGCATATTCTACCCAATCGTATCCCTAACGTATATAAACGTACTTCGTTCACAAGCATAAGCAATTCAAGAGATAAAAGGGGAATAACACCAAACGTGTGATAGGCATATGTGACAATTCCAACATCACTTGCATAATAAACAGGCTATAACATATCACATGGTTTCAATACTAACATGATGATAACTTGGCATAATAATGGTTCCAACTTGGTTTAACATGATGATTTCAACTTTACATCATAGGCATAATAATCATTGCGGGCATAATAATAATTTCATTACAAACATGAAACATTAAAGGCATGGTAATTCTAATAGGCATAGTGAATTCCAATTTAGCATTTTTAACATAATGATTCTCATCTAGCATTATAAACATAATGATTCCCTGGCATGTAATAGTTCAACTTGCAACATAATTAGGTCATAGCAATATCAAAGTCAAATTAATCTTAACTTGCAACATAATATAAATCCAACATTGCAATATTCAAAGTTATGATTTCAAGTTAAACAAGATAGTCATGGATTCCTAAGTTCAGTTTCAATTCATAGCATGCCCATGTTATTTTAGCCTTTTTACCTAAAAAGTGACATAGAACTTACAATATGAAGCAAGCAATGCAAATCAAATTTTCAAATCAAATAGCCCCGAATCCGTTGTCTAAACCGTCGTAGTTGTTGTAGCTTCTAGTTGTAGCCTTCAAGAATCGTCCTTCGTCTTCTTTAATTTTGTTCTTTGTATTTTTTATTTAGAGTTTAAGGTTTAATGGCGGCTGCATGAGGCTATAATGAAATAATATGATTTAGGCTAGGTCTTAGCGTCTTTAAATAGTTGTAGGCAATTGATTTCAGCCTTTAGATTAACCCTAGAATAGATCTGAGCCATCCAAAATTGTCACAAGCTCCCAAAACAAGACCTAGGAGCCAAAACAGGTGCACCAGGCCGACCTGGCCGACCAGGGAGGTCGACACACAGGTCGACCCCCAGGTCGACTCTAGTGTCGACCTGGTTGGGGGGAGGTCGACCCTAGTGTCGACCCCCTTGTCGACCTGTCTGGGCGGGATTTTTCCCGCCTACCCTGAATTCTGAAAATTTGAATCTGTTTTTGAATTTGAATTTTTCGTGAAACTTTGCGAGGCCATATCTCGATCATACGGACTCCGATTTACGAAATTTCAGACTCTATTTCGCGTATTTTTCTGAGACGAATGCAATGGCACAACCCGTTTTCCCTGATTCAGATTTTATCATTTAAGTCTGCCTTGATTTATGTTGTAACATATTATTAAAAATACGGGTTGTTACATTCTCCCCTCCTTAAAGGAATTCGTCCCCGAAATCTTCAAGTTAGGAAGAACTTATCCTACCATCCATCATCCATCTACTCAAAGCATCATCCACAGGCAGCCATTGTCCTTAAAATATTTCTAATGCTGTATGAACATATGCAGAAAGTGTGTGTATATCTTCCTTATCTAATGCAAATGATCAGGCCTGATTGATCTGCAAAATATGTTTAGTGAAATGAATACAATATGTATGCAAATTTTTCCTATTATAATTCATAATTTCTACATGAGTGCTCAAACATTCAATCATATGCAACAACCAAATGATAGCACAACTAAGTTTCCAAAATAAACACTCATGCATATGCAACATGAAAATGTGTCTGAGCCGATCTAATGCCTAATGTGTATTCATGCATCCACGAGCAACCACTTGCGACCACTTGCAACCATTTCGCAATCATAACATGTTTCAATTACATGTTTACATCCAAAAAGATTCTACCTATGGTTCTCAAGATAGGATCGAGGAGAGAAACAAGATAAAACAAAGCATCTAGAAAAAGAAGTTAACGATGTACCCCCAGAAGGTCCGGTCTGCTTCTTAGGGTAGTCCTTGCTAATGTGTCCAGTCTCCCCACAATGAAAACATTCACCTTGCTTTCTCTTCCTCTTTCTACAATCCTTGGCTATGGGCCCTTCCGTACCACAGAAATTGCATTTCCTTTTATCACGTGAGTTGTCGTTCTTGCCTCCTTTCTCGGAGTCTACCTTCTTATTCTGAGAATCGTTGGGCTTGACCTCTTTCTTGCCCTTCTTATCTTCCTCATACAGTAGGGCCATATCCACCAAGCTTTCAAAGGTCGCCCCCATGGGCACATGAGTCATGGCCAAACCATGTAGTGGCTCGTTCAAGCCTCGTGCAAAACGTAGCGCCTTTTTCTGAGGAGTGTTGACTAACTCCAATCCGAAGCGAGCAAGTTGATTGAAACGGTTCACGTATTCTTTAACTGTCATATTTCCTTGTTTAAGGGCCAGAAACCGTTCCATTTGGAGACTCTCCTCTGCCGATGACAAGAACTTAAGCCCAAATCTCCCTCTAAAGTCCGCCCAAGTCTCAATGGGCCTAGTAGCGTTGGTGACTTCCCACCAATAAGAAGCTTCCTCTTTCATGAGCCACGCCGCCAACTGTACTTTCCTATTGTCCTCTACCTCAAAGATAACAAAGAAGTCTTCGGTTTCCTTCAACCAATTCCGTGCCTCAACAAAAGTCTCAGTTCCTAGGAAATCCTTTCCGCCCATGGCCTTAAATTCCTTGCATATCTTTGAAAAAGCGGTTTCTCGCGGAGGTTGAGGAGGATGAGGAGGAGGATTGGCTGGGCCTGTCACATTAGCTCGAGCCTCGTGGAAACGACGGAACCAAGTGGGTATATTGACACCCTCGGGAAGATTAAGATCGTCGGTCATGATAAGCTGAAAACGAAAAAGGAAAAGATTCAAACGAGGAAACAAAGATAGTGCTAATGGCTTTTTGGGGAATAGCCTTTAGAAATAAACCAACTTTTCTTGAAAATTGCTTCTTTGTAAATGGTTTTGATAAAAAAAATTCAAAAGGTTTTCAAAACTTTTGCCCAGTCTTGGTAACCTTCTGCTCTGATACCAAATGTAACACCCCACCTCCGCTAGGGTCACTCACAAAGGGAATGCACTAGTTTTGGAGGGGTATTATCGAGATAACATCACAGAATTATCACAAGATAGAACACAAATAAATAATTAAGTAAACAGCGAAAGAATTTATGAGCAAAACAGAACTTCATTTTATTCTAAAGTAAACCATGTCTCTTACAAACATTTCAAATAACAACTTCATTACAACTGTCTTGTAATAATAGCCAAAGAAGCAATAACTTAAAACAGAAAAATAGCTTATTCCCCAAGTGCAGTAAAAAGAAGTAGCCATAGCAACCCGTACATGCTGAGCCAAAGCAAGTGATGTCCAAGCTAAGAGCTAGTGTTTCCTCCCTGAGAACCTGGGGGGGGGAACGAAAGAAAAAGAGGCGAAAGGAAAAGGGTCAGTCATAAAGACTGAGTAAGTCCTAGTGACTTTCAGGGTAAAGACGGTTAAAACAACATGTCATGTATGGTCTGGAACTAAACTTAAGAATGGTGTCAAGGTGAGCAAGATAGACTAAGGTGATCATGATAAGTCAAGACAAGTCAAATAAAGCATCACATGTTCAAGATTCGTTGCATCGACTGTACTAGTATACTAAGCCCATGTCACAAGTTAATCACGAAATAAATCCCACGGCCCAATATCATGAATTGACCCTGAAACGGGGTCTGACCCAAGTACGGGGTCCTACGGAGCGATTATCTAGTCGATCGGCTCCCTACAAGTTCTAGCTCGTCAAGTGTCTGTGTCATACGGCTAATCACGAATGTAGTCACCTGTGCTGGGTCCACCTTCGGGTGTATCAGCCCTAGGGTGTCAACCCCTGACACGATTCAAGATGCACAGATAAATCTACGGATACCCAGTGCATGCCCCGGAATACGTGCACGACCGTAGCCCACCGAACCTACACTGGCGTACCCCACTTCCGTCGTTCACCTCTTACAATCAGCCCAGTAATCGTGCCCCACCCGGCCTAGCCCCAGAGTACCTTGATACATCTAGAGGGTTACTGTTGAAAAGGGTCATGTCTAGGGTTTCGCATAACAGATTAAGTCATGTAATTCGTGACTTAACCCGCCTAACAGACTAAGTCATGTAGTTCGTGACTTAATCCTTTTCCAGTCTAGTTATGTCAAGATGGTTAAGTATGTCATTTAAATTCGTGACTTAACCCACCTACGTGTCATGTTAAGTTGGCTAAGTGTTGTCGTTTCAAGTTCATGACTTAGCCCTACAAATCGTGTTCAAGTTGGTTAAGTTGTATTTTCATGTTCATGACTTAACCCTAATTGGCATTAATTGATTCGTTAATGCACTGAACCACTCACATTGGATCCTATTGTTCGTAGCCAC
Source organism: Allium sativum (assembly GCA_030737875.1). NCBI lineage: Eukaryota > Viridiplantae > Streptophyta > Magnoliopsida > Asparagales > Amaryllidaceae > Allium > Allium sativum. Next base: position 652,094,040 of record CM060919.1, on the reverse strand, counting down.
TGGATTTGCCGGGCGGTTCCGGGCAGGTTTACGCTACGAACTCAACCCAACCTCGGGTTTCAAGCGCGATACGACCAACTACCCACATTGGATCCTATTGTTTGTAGCAACTGGATTTGCCGGGCGGTTCCGGGCAGATTTACACTACAAACTCAACCCAACCTCGAGTTGGCCACTTTCTTGTTTTCTAAATTCATGCCCATGTTCTTATCAAATTCGTGCTATTTTCATAGCATGTTCATATGTCAATTTCGTGCCCAACTAAGGCATGCTTCAAGTCAAGTTATGGCATGTTCAAGTCAAGTTTTCGTGCCATATTTCATGTTCTACTTATGCCAAATTTCACGGTTTATGATTATAATCAATTCAAGTTTTGCCTATTCTACCCAATTGTATCCCCAACGTATATAAACGTACTTCGTTCACAAGCATAAACAATTCAAGAGATAAAAGGGGAATAACACCAAACGTGTGATAGGCATATGTGACAATTCCAACATCACTTGCATAATAAACAGGCTATAACATATCACATGGTTTCAATACTAACATGATGATAACTTGGCATAATAATGGTTCCAACTTGGTTTAACATGATGATTTCAACTTTACATCATAGGCATAATAATCATTGCGGGCATAATAATAATTTCATTACAAACATGAAACATTAAAGGCATGGTAATTCTAATAGGCATAGTGAATTCCAATTTAGCATTTTTAACATAATGATTCTCATCTAGCATTATAAACATAATGATTCCCTGGCATGTAATAGTTCAACTTGCAACATAATTAGGTCATAGCAATATCAAAGTCAAATTAAGCTTAACTTGCAACATAATATAAATCCAACATAGCAATATTCAAAGTTATGATTTCAAGTTAAACAAGATAGTCATGGATTCCTAAGTTCAGTTTCAATTCATAGCATGTCCATGTTATTTTAGCGTTTTTGCCTAAAAAGTGACATAGAACTTACAATATGAAGCAAGCAATCCAAATCAAATTTTCAAATCTATTCTAGGGTTGGGGGGAGGTCGACCCTAGTGTCGACCCCCTGTCGACCTGTCTGGGCGGGATTTTTCCTGCCTACCCTGAATTCTGAAAATTTGAATCTGTTTTTGAATTTGAATTTTTCGTGAAACTTTGCGAGGCCATATATCGATCATACGGTCTCCGATTTACGAAATTTCAGACTCTATTTCGCGTATTTTTCCAAGACGAATGCAATGGCACAACCCGTTTTCCCTGATTCAGATTTTATCATTTAATTCTGCCTTGGTTTATGTTATAACATGTTATAAAAAATACGGGTTGTTACATTCTCCCCTCCTTAAAGGATTTCATCCCAAAAATCTTCAAGTTAGGAAGAACGTATCCTACCATCCATCATCCATCTACTCAAAGCATCATCCACAGGCAGCCATTGTCCTTAAAAGATTTCTAATGCTGTATGAACATATGTAGAAAGTGTGTGTATATGTTCCTTATCTAATGCAAATGATCAGGCATGATTGATCTGCAAAATATGTTTAGTGAAATGAATCCAATATGTATGCAAATTTTTCCTATTATAATTCATAATTTCTACATGAGTGCTCAAACATTCAATCATATGCAACAACCAAATGATAGCACAACCAAGTTTCCAAAATAAACACTCATGCATATGCAACATGAAATGTGTTTGAGCCGATCTAGTGCCTAATGTGTATTCATGCATCCACGAGCAACCACTTGCGACCACTTGCAACCATTTCGCAATCATAACATGTTTCAATTATATGTTTACATCCAAAAAGATTCTACCTATGGTTCTCAAGATAGGATCGAGGAGAGAAACAAGATAAAACAAAGCATCTAGAAAAAGAAGTTAACGATGTACCCCCAGAAGGTCCGGTCTGCTTCTTAGGGCAGTCCTTGCTGATGTGTCCAGTCTCCCCACAATGAAAACATTCACCTTGCTTTCTCTTCCTCTTTCTACAATCCTTGGCTATGTGCCCTTCCTTACCACAGAAATTGCATTTCCTTTTATCACGTGAGTTGTCGTTCTTGCCTCCTTTCTCGGAGTCTACCTTCTTATTCTGAGAATCGTTGGGCTTGACCTCTTTCTTGCCCTTCTTATCTTCCTCATACAGTAGGGCCATATCCACCAAGCTTTCAAAGGTCGACCCCATGGGCACATGAGTCATGGAAAAACCATGTAGTGGCTCGTTCAAGCCTCGTGCAAAGCGTAGCGCCTTTTTCTGAGGAGTGTAGACTAACTCCAATCCGAAGCGAGCAAGCTGATTGAAACGGTTCACGTATTCTTTAACTGTCATATTTCCTTGTTTAAGGGCCAGAAACCGTTCCATTTGGAGACTCTCCTCTGCCGATGACAAGAACTTAAGCCCAAATCTCCCTCTAAAGTCCGCCCAAGTCTCAATGGGCCTAGTAGCGTTCGTGACTTCCCACCAATAAGAAGCTTCCTCTTTCATGAGCCATGCCGCCAACTGTACTTTCCTATTGTCCTCTACCTCAAAGATAACAAACAAGTCTTCGGTTTCCTTCAACCAATTCCGTGCCTCAACAAAAGACTCAGTTCCTAGGAAATCCTTTCCACCCATGGCCTTAAAGTCCTTGCATATCTTTGAAAAAGCGGTTTCTCGCGGAGGTTGAGGAGGAGGATTGGCTGGGCCTGTCATATTAGCCCGAGCCTCGAGGAAACGACGGAACCAAGTGGGTATATTGACAACCTCGGGAAGATTAAGATTGTCGGTCATGATAAGCTGAAAACGAAAAAGGAAAAGATTCAAACGAGGAAACAAAGATAGTGCTAATGGCTTTTTGGGGAATAGCCTTTTGAAATAAACCAACTTTTCTTGGAAATTGCTTCTTTGTAAATGGTTTTGATAAAAAAAATTCAAAAGGTTTTCAAAACTTTTGCCCAGTCTTGGTAACCTTCTGCTCTGATACCAAATTTAACACCCCACCTCCGCTAGGGTCACTCACAAAGGGAATGCACTAGTTTTGGAGGGGTATTATCGAGATAACATCACAGAATTATCACAAGACAGAACATAAATAAATAATTAAGTAAACAGCGGAAGAATTTATGAGCAAAACAGAACTTCATTTTATTCTAAAGTAAACCATGTCTCTTACAAACATTTCAAATAACAACTTCATTACAACTATCTTGTAATAATAGCCAAAGAAGCAATAACTTAAAACAGAAAAACAGCTTATTCCCCAAGTGCAGTAAAAAGAAGCAGCCATAGCAAACCGTACATGCTGAGCCAAAGCAAGTGATGTCCAAGCTAACAGCTAGTGTTTCCTCCCTGAGAACCTAGGGGGGGAACGAAAGAAAAAGAGGCGAAAGGAAAAGGGTCAGTCATAAAGACTGAGTAAGTCCTAGTGACTTTCAGTGTAAAGACGGTTAAAACAACATGTCATGTATGGTCTGGAACTAAACTTAAGAATGGTGTCAAGGTGAGCAAGATAGACTAAGGTGATCATGATAAGTCAAGACAAGTAAAATAAAGCATCACATGTTCAAGATTCGTTGCATCGTCTGTACTAGTATACTAAGCCCATGTCACAAGTTAATCACGAAATAAATCCCACAGCCCAATATCATGAAATGACCCTGAAACGGGGTCTGGCCCAAGTACGGGGTCCTACGGAGCGATTATCTAGTCGATCGGCTCCCTACAAGTTCTAGCTCATCAAGTGTCTGTGTCATACGGCTAATCACGAATGTAGTCACCTGTGTTGGGTCCACCTTCGGGTGTATCAGCCCTAGTGTGTCAACACTGACACGATTCAAGATGCACAGGTAAATCTACGGATACCCAGTGCCTGCCCCGGAATACGTGCACGACCGTAGCCCACCGAACCTACACTGGCATACCCCACTGCCATCGTTCACCTCTTACAATCAGCCCAGTAATCGTGCCCCACCCAGCCTAGCCGCAGGGTACCTTGATACATCTAGAGGGTTAATGCTAAAAAGGGTCGTGTCTAGGGTTTTGCCTAACAGATTAAGTCATGTAATTCGTGACTTAACCCGCCTAACAGACTAAGTCATGTAGTTCGTGACTTAATCCTTTTCCAGTCTAGTTATGTCAAGATGGTTAAGTATGTCATTTAAATTCGTGACTTAACCCGCCTACGTGTCATGTCAAGTTGGCTAAGTGTTGTCGTTTCAAGTTCATGACTTAGCCCTACAAATCGTGTTCAAGTTGGTTAAGTTGTCTTTTCATGTTCATGACTTAACCCTAATTGGCATTAATTGATTCGTTAATGCACTGAACCACTCACATTGGATCCTATTGTTCGTAGCCACTGGATTTGCCGGGCGGTTCCGGGCAGGTTTACGCTACGAACTCAACCCAACCTCGGGTTTCAAGCGCGATACGACCAACTACCCACATCGGATCCTATTGTTTGTAGCAACTGGATTTGCCGGGCGGTTCCGGGAAGATTTACACTACAAACTCAACCCAACCTCGAGTTAGCCACTTTCTTGTTTTCTAAAGTCATGCCCATGTTCTTATCAAATTCGTGCTATTTTCATAGCATGTTCATATGTCAATTTCGTGCCCAACTAAGGCATGTTTCAAGTCAAGTTATGGCATGTTCAAGTCAAGTTTTCGTGCCATATTTCATGTTCTACTTATGCCAAATTTCACGGTTTATGATTATAATCAATTCAAGTTTTGCCTATTCTACCCAATCGTATCCCCAACGTATATAAACGTACTTCGTTCACAAGCATAAACAATTCAAGAGATAAAAGGGGAATAACACCAAACGTGTGATAGGCATATGTGACAATTCCAACATCACTTGCATAATAAACAGGCTATAACATATCACATGGTTTCAATACTAACATGATGATAACTTGGCATAATAATGGTTCCAACTTGGTTTAACATGATGATTTCAACTTTACATCATAGGCATAATAATCATTGCGGGCATAATAATAATTTCATTACAAACATGAAACATTAAAGACATGGTAATTCTAATAGGCATAGTGAATTCCAATTTAGCATTTTTAACATAATGATTCTCATCTAGCATTATAAACATAATGATTCCCTGGCATGTAATAGTTCAACTTGCAATATAATTAGGTCACAGCAATATCAAAGTCAAATTAAGCTTAACTTGCAACATAATATAAATCCAACATATCAATATTCAAAGTTATGATTTCAGGTTAAACAAGATAGTCATGGATTCCTAAGTTCAGTTTCAATTCATAGCATGTCCATGTTATTTTAGCGTTTTTGCCTAAAAAGTGACATAGAACTTACAATATGAAGCAAGCAATCCAAATCAAATTTTCAAATCAAATAGCCCCAAATCCGTTGTCTAAAGCGTCGTAGTTGTTGTAGCTTCTAGTTGTAGCCTTCAAGAATCGTCCTTCGTCTTCTTTAATTTTGTTCTTTGTATTTTTAAATTAGAGTTTTAGGTTTAATGGCAGCTGCATGAGGCTATAATGAAATAGTATGATTTAGGCTAGGTCTTAGGGTCTTTAAATAGTTGTAGGCAATTGATTTCAGCCTTTAGATTAACCCTAGAATAGATCTGAGCCATCCAAAATCGTCACAAGCCCCCAAAACAAGACCTAGGAGCCAAAACAGGTGCACCAGGCCGACCTGGCCGACCAGGGAGGTCGACACACAGGTCGACCCCCAGGTCGACTCTAGTGTCGACCTGGTTGGGGGGAGGTCGACCCTAGTGTCGACCCCCCTTTCGACCTGTCTGGGCGGGATTTTTCCCGCCTACCCTGAATTCTGAAAATTTGAATCTGTTTTTGAATTTGAATTTTTCGTGAAACTTTGCAAGGCCATATCTCGATCATACGGACTCCGATTTACGAAATTTCGTACTCTATTTCGCGTATTTTTCCGAGACGAATGCAATGGCACAACCCATTTTCCCTGATTCAGATTTTATCATTTAATTCTGCCTTGATTTATGTTATAACATGTTATTAAAAATACGGGTTGTTACACAAATGCCTCAGGATCACACCTATGGGCAACCCTTGGAGCGGTAGGGCCAGTCCCCACCTAACGGTAGTGGATTGGAAATTCCTGAACATATGTTTCCCGGCCCTTTTGGACCTATAATATGACTACTTCCGGCCTATAAAAAAACGAGGTACCTCAATCCATAATCCACATAAGTAAAATGTCGGGTCGTGTTAAAGCCCAAACACCACTTCTAGCTAGAAAGAAACGTATGCACTCCCTACGGTCCATATCCCGTTTTGACTCATACCGGGGTGTGAGGCTCGCGAAGTCACGATATACAAAAAGCTATGCCTAAAGGGACTGTACTTTGGTCATAAACCACAAGACCTGCTTTTCAACAAAGCCTTGATCATTTGCATCTTAGCATGTCACATTGTCAGACCCTACCATATTATTGATCATCTGCCAATATATATAACCTCTAAGCTCATACGTCTTAGAGAAGGGTGATAAGTAAAGAATAAATTCTTCACCACCAAACAGAAATATATAATCAGTAGCATTCAGCAAATATAGTAGAAAGGAATACAATGTCAGACACGCAATCCATTTACAAGTCCGCTATGGGTCTAAGCGAAACAATGTGTCCGTCGATCTCCAAATGCGTTTGGATGACCATCACCAAATACCTTGCCTTGGAAGGCCAATCCCAATTCAAGATACCAGTCATCATCATCCCAACGATGTGAAAACCTTCGGTCTTCAATCACCGTCTTCGTCTTCGACTCTTGATCGTCGTGATGATTATTCAGAATGGGTTAAACCCGGTCTTTCTGAATAACTCACGTATTTTAGGATTAAAAAGCAAATATTGGAAAATCACACATTATGCCACATTCCAACTCAGAATATTCTTTTAATAAGATATTCGTATTAGAAGATTCTCATTAATTTTATCAAAGATAAACTCTGAAAATAAAATCTATAAATCAATTTCCAAAATATGGAATTCCACAGAAATAAAATCAATACATAATCGATATAGATTTCTGTATCGGACTAGTAATATAAATGGAATAACGGCAAAGCCTCTTAAATTACATATATAATATCGGTCTTCTTTTACAGAAGCCCATTTCGATTATTACCAATCGAATTTCCACTTAATTCCTATTTAATATATTAAATTGGAAAAACTTGATTTTTAGAAAATGCCTTTTTAAATCTATAAAATAGATTCATAAGTTCCAAATAATAATTTCAATGTAAATTGGATTAAAGGACAAATGTCATTTAAAACATCGTCCACGATAAATCCACTTCACATCTCAATTTATTTCATATCACAAAATACAATTGCAAATGCAAGTAATCTTTTAAAAACATATTTTAAAAAAATAATCATAAAAATATTCTTTATATAAAGACTCTAAATAAGAAGTATTCTTCATATTACAAATACTTTCTTTTACAAATATTCTTTGTTTTAACATATAGTAGATTAACAATATATATTTTGAAAATATATACACTTTATATAAAAAGGGTTTCTAATGTAAAAATATTCTTATTTAAAAGAACACCTGAATCGAAATGCGACTCAAACATTTGCCATATAATTTGGATTATATGGATTTCACACACATCATATATATGACAATAATAGTAAAATCATCAAATCATCCATCTACATCCAATGTGTAAATTCCACTGTGTAAGCGTTAAAATTAAATAATAACGCTCATCGCAGCCTGTCGATCTAACGATCAACATACAACTAAATATTGGGATTAGTGTATATAAATTTTCATCCCAACACCCGTGTGGGGTTTCAACAAACAAACAAATAATAAGCTAATTTGTGCACTTGGGAGATGTGTGAAAAATTATCGTCCCAATCACATACACAAGTCGGGTAACTTGTGAATGGAAGTGTAATACACAATACATATAATGAGGACAAGAAAATATCTCTATTGCAATGAATGAATAAGCATAATAACTTTGTCTCTATTGACAAATTCTATTTTTCTAATTTAAACTCTAAACAAAAATGATTATTTTGTTTTGGCAATTCTAATGAGACAAAATGATAAATATTTTGATTTAACTAACCTATCTTTACAAGTATATATCGTGCCAGACATATATATATATATATATATATATATATATATATATATATAAGTTGCTTCAACTAATTCATTTTGACAAAAAGGAATATTTCTGTTAAAATGTATAATTTGGTTTAACTAGTATAAATTGACTAAAATGAATAATTATTTTTAACTAATGTAAATTAACAAAACTGAATAATTGGTTTTAACTAATATAAATTTACAAAAATGAATAATTTATATTTCAATTATGATAAAATATGCTAATGCTATATTTTGTTTCATTCTTTTAATTTAGACAAAATGAGTGTTTTTGTCTATTTTACTTTAATGATAAAAAATGTGAATGTTTAGTTATTAAAATGTAACTTTTAAATTCTATCCTTTATTTCAAACAAACTTTATTCATATCAAAATTATAAATCAAGAATATAATTTTCAATCTGATGGTTTGTTTGCATTAATGAATTGCAAACAAATATGAACTTTATTTTAAGGTTTTATTTGCAACAAGGAATGCAAATAACAAATGTAACTTCTATTTTTATTTTAAAGTATATTTGAGCGAATGTAAAAAGAACCTCATTTCCAAAGTGTATTTACATTATTGAATGTAAATAAAAGAAACAAATTTTATTTAAAAGATTATTTGCATTTATGAATACAAACAAAGAACAGTTTTGTTTATAAATTATATTTACATTAGTGAATGTAAATAAGAGAACAAAATTTATTTTCAAAGTATATTTTAACAAATTCTGTTAAATGTGTAAAAGTGTGTACATTTGGATTGGTAAATGTAGATAAAGAAAACAGACTATAGTTTCATTGAATATTTGCATTGATAAATGCAAAAATAAAAGAATAAACTTTAATTTCAATGCATATATGTATTGATAAATGCAAACAAAGAAATAAACTTTATTTTCAATATATGTATGTATTTGCATTGGTGAGTGCAAATGAATAATTTGTTTCAATATACATTTGCATTAGTAAATGCAAATAAAAGAACAATTTCTATTTACTATATATGTTTGCATGGCTGAATATAAATAGAAGTACAAACTTTATTTTCAAAACATGTATTATTTTCTAGTTTTATTTATGTTGTCGAACACAAATAAAAATGTACTTTTCATTTTCAAGTTATTGCATAGGTAATTCCAAATAAAAGAACAAACTTTATTTTCTATGTATGTTTACATAGTGAATGCAGAATAAAAGAACAAGCTCTATTTTTAAAGTATATTTATGAATGCAAATAAAAGAACAGTTTTGTTCCAATGATCTTATTTGGCAAAAATGTTGCTTTCATTTCAATAATCAAGGTTTGACAAAAGTGATATTTTCAATTCAATAATCAGATTTTGACAAAAATGAAAATTTCAATTCAATAGTCAAGTTTTGACAAAAGTGATATTTTCATTTCACTAATAAAGTTTTGGCCAAAAATGTTCACTAATAAAGTTTGGCCAAAAATGTGATCTCTTTTTTCAATACTTATGCTTTAACCAAAATGTTATTTTTATTTCAATATTAATTATATTGAAAATGTAATCATTCTACTTCAATTTATTTACATTGAAAAATGTATTCATTTTATTTCAATTTTAAGTACATTGAAAAATGTAATCTTTTTAATTTATTTCTAATTACATTAAAAATGTAATCTTTTTTATTTAATTCTAACATTTCAACAAAGGCAAATAAAAAGGATAACTTTGTTTTTCGACCATTCTAACATAAACAATTTTCATATGAATCATTCTTTTCATTAAAAATAATATTTTTAATGTTTCATGTTTTCATTTCAAATAGATGAACATTTTTAATCTATATATACGATAAAAATGTAAATTTTATCGTTAACATGATTTCAATTCAAACAAATGAACGTTTTATGTTTTTATTGTAATTCATAAACCGTGTTCTAAATGTAAACAAACAAAAATAGGATTTTTATTAGTTAGCCAAATTCTGTCGTAATAAAAATATATTCTATTTGTTGTTCATATTCTATTGTGAATAAACAAATAAAAAGAATATTTTATTTGTTGTTCAAATCTTAATGCAATGTAAACAAATAAAAGTAAGGTTTTATTTGTTGTTCATATTCTATTGTAAAGTAAACAAATAAACAAAAATAAAGTTTTTATTTGTCGATCAACTTCTAGTGTAATACAAACAAATAAAAATTAGTTTTTATTTGTCGATCAAATTCTATGGTTCATCTCAGAATAATAAAAATAATATTTATAAAATAAATTAGAATAACTAGATCTGAATAAAAAATGATTTAAATCTAAATTTGGATTTATTTTCTAATCGCAAATAAAATTCAACCATGTATGAGATTTCAATGCGGATCTAGCATAACATGAGCAATAAAACAAACCACCAACAACAATCAACCATTCATCAATCACAGAACATTTCAAACCTGAATTACATCACAATACAATTATTTGTAACGCAAGAAAAATAATTTATAATTAATTAAATAATAAAATTCAGAATTCTCACATTGATATGGCTGAAAATTCGACTATCTAGGATTCAGCTCTGGTCTGCGCCACCGCAAAGATCTCGGAAAGACGAGTCCAACGCAACTTATGGTTCGTCAATCGGCCCTCGTATGAAAGAGATATTGATTTTTAAAGATCGGATAAATTAAATATTTAATTAATAAAATAAAAAAACCTTCTTCCTCGTTACACGTATTCGGCCGCTCCTCCCTCTTCTTCTTCTTACGTTATGCTAAACCCATCACTCAAAATTTTGACCGATCCTTGCACCACCATCCGACCACCTGCAGCCGATCCAGAACCTCCACCAGCTCCGCCTTCTCGCCCTCCTCCAGCGTCGGCCATGGGGCCCAGCTCGGCCCCCTAGGACCCGCCAACCACCAAAAAACGCAGCCACTTCAGGTCGAGAATTCGCGAAATCGATGAAGTAAAACTCGATCTTAACCGTATAGATTGAAAGGTCTTGAAAATCTCTTCGATTCGGTATATAGTTTGTTGATTTTCATTGAACGGATTGAGAGAAATTGACGTTTGAATTTGGGAAATTTCTGGCCTTCGAAATCAATAGGCGGCGGCTGCATTTTTTTAGGGTTAGGATTTTATTTTCGGATTTTTTTTATTATTTTATTATTAAAAATGTTTTATAAAGGTGAAAATGCGGGATGTCTCCGAATTGGGCTTGCTTACTATCGATCTTAACGTTTTGAGGCCTTCTGAACGCAATGGGATGGGTCTCGTGGTCCAATTCTGAAATCTGTAGAAAGTTTTATTTAAAATCCCATTAAAAATTAATTAATTAAATATTGACCGTACATATAAATATGCCGGTGCCACATATGACCTCAGAAAATTCTAAAAAAATTATTTTTAGCTTTCTTATGACGATACGAATCCAACAAAATTATTTTCGTTGAATTATGAGATTGTTTGAAAAATGGCTACTTTTAAGGCATTTAAATTTAACTGAAATAGTCAAAACACATTTTCTTTTGCCACACTCACATATTAATTTGAAAAATTCTGAAAATTGAAACCTAGCAATAATTTGACATTCTGGTTCCAACAAAAGTGGTTTCGTCGAAAACGGAGATCATTTGAAAAATGACTATTTTCAAGGCCAATATATTTAATATTAAAAATACATTTTTAAACAAATAATTTCCGAAACTCAAAATATATAAGTTTATACTGTTTTTCATTGCAGAAACGTCATTCCGAACTCAATGGAAGTGGTTTCGAGTCGAAATTTCTTCATATGTGAAAAGTAGCCTTTCGGGCCCTATATAATATATATATAAATTCTACAGCGACCTTTCTAAAAATTGAATTAGCCATAACTTTTGATTTCCGCTATGAAATTTCAATTTTTCAGATTCGTTAGAAAGATATGATTAAACAGATTTAAATATTTCTGGTTTCACTCAATTCTGATTTATTTTGAATCCTGTACATTCAGTTAAAGTTTAAAATCAAATTTTAAAACTACCGTGCCATTTCTAACTCCATTCATATTTAAATTAAATTTATTCGTTTTAACTTCAATTAAAATAAATTCTAGCCATTATTATTTAAAATAATTCACTTTATATTTTCAAAATTCATTAAAATTTTCTAAAATAAAAATTTTAGATTGGTTCAGAATTTGTGGGTTGTTACAAGTTATGATCACTGTGACATCTTGTTTTTACTATATACTTGAATCAATTTATACATTTTTTTCATGTTTGTTGTGCATGCTCTAGTTGCACCATTCTGAAGCATGTTTTAGCCTGTTTGTGGTTTGTTTGCTCTTCACCTTAAAAGATGTTGTGCCATAATTATTTGTTTTAATATGATATGGTCTTGACTTGTACATGTATTTGAAACTGCCTGAACATGTTGCACCACTTCATATGTCATCCATTAGCTTGCTGAAACATTTGTTGTAGCTTCATCATTGTGCATATACATGCTACTCTGTCCCTTATGTAATAGCAGCAGTTTCTTGTATCAATGTTTAGAACCATGTGTAGACTGTTGAGATTGTTCTTGCCACATCTGTTCCATGAGTGTTGGACTGCCTTGCTATTTTTCCTTGTTGTCTGCACCATCAATATATTTCTGCTTTGCCTTCAAACCATGTATCTTGCCACATCTGTTCCATGAGTGTTGGACTGCCTTCAAACCATGTTGTATTGATATTTCAGCAGTTACATGTATGATGTAGTGTACATTCACTTGTCATTCACTTGGATTATGCTAAAATAACTTGAATAAAAATTGGTCTGCCTTGTTATACTTGTTGCAGCATTAAGGACATTGTACTCATGTACACACACACACACTTGCTTTGCATCTTAACTTAGGTTGGCTGCGCACATATCCATGCAATCACCATTTGTATTTGCTGCACTTGCTTGAACTTGATCCATCCATGGGTTTTTGCTGTTGCTCGACCATTTAGCTATGTTGTGCTCCACCTATGTAAAAGTTGATGTTCCCCTTTGTGGCTTGCGCTTGTGCTATTTGACTTGCTATTGACATACTTGTATCATTGACCATGCTGTTCTATGGTGGGCTGCACCACTTTTCTGTTTTTCCAATATATGCTGTTTTGATCACTTTGGTGTTTTTGGGTTGCCTCGACCGTATTGATTATTGCTGCATTGAGTCAAGATGGTCCACGTGACTACTCCTCAGTTGCACACTGATTGGCGAGGCAGTGCACTCGTGTATATCTATACACGTGTGTATATGCAGCCATCGGTCAAGATTTCCTGTCCCTGTACTATATACAAACTGACTAGACACAGATGAATCAGATCAAGTCATGAAAAATGATGAGAAATACACCAGAAAACTGAGGCAAATAAAATTTTAAAAATAAAATTTATATTCACATGTATTTTGAAAATTATTTTTGTTCCATATATTGTGTGTGTGTTTCTGTATATGAAAGGTATGAAGATGAAGACTGGACTGAGCTGTGAAGACAGAAAACTGAAGATGACAGAAGACAGTGACAGAGTGCAAAAGTGTATATGAAATGTAAAGAATGTACATACAATTGTATAACTGAGTGACAATGTTATAGTGAGGAGCAGTGTATGAATGTATAATGAGAGAATTGTACTGGTATTTGTAGTAAACAAATTTGTTTGAAATAAAATATCATTTTATTGTTGTCAAACAAACTTGTCTATCATATTCAGTTTATTTACAAATACAATCTTCTGTGAACGTATATGAAATGTGATGCGTTCAAATAGTGGAGTTATAAATAATTGTACTGTTTGAATATTTGAAATAAAATATTCTATTTAAATAAAATACTGTGTTAATATTTGAACTTTTGTACAGTCGTATTTTATTTAAATATAAATATTATATTCTTGTCTATTGTGTGGTATAAATGAAACAATACAGTATAGATACATTTATAACTATATATTTATTTGGTTGTTATCATCAAACAAAATTCATATAATTGTGTATACAACACCGTTATATACAACAATCTCCCCCTTTTGATGATGACAAACAAATATTAAGATTTTGAATATAATAAATGTGTTTTACAGTGAACAACAGAAACTCCCCCTATTTGAATGCTCCCCCTACAACAGAAACTCCCCTATAACTGTGAATGAGTAAAAATAATGAAAATTGAATAAATTTTCACAATTGAAAATATTTATAAAATATTCACTCATAAATCAAAATCTCAACCCATTCTCCCTCTTTTGTTATCATCAAAAGGATTCAGAATTTAAAAATATAGATGAAAATTGACTAAAAATATAATTCAGTATAAGAGGAAGAACAGTCATCCTAAATCTCAATCAATCAAACAAAAATCATAATATTCTGAGAACAGGTGGCATATTTCACATTGTAGAGAATGACGGATTTACGATGAATTTTATATAAATGGAGAGAGTTAAAAAATATGAATATTTTCCGATTATTTCCAAAATAATTTTATAAGATTGAGCACAAAAACAGTGATGGATTTGGACTATAGTTAATAATTCAATTTAAGTGACAAAATCGTATAATCTCAAATCCCAATAGCTACCAATCAACAAATCATAATACGTCATAAAATATTAACACATTCCACAAAATAGAAGATGGATTGATCAGCTGGTTTTTACACACCAAGGAGAATTTCAAATTAATTTCTATTTATAGCACATATTTCCTTTTTCTTTTTATTTTATTTAAGAGCACACTGACCACGCATAACCAGAGCTTTGATTTTTAAATGAAGTCAGTCGCAGCTTAAATTATAAGTTGTCTCTTAACCATGCATGACCAGAGCTTGGATTTTTAAATGAGATTAGAGACACACTTGTATATTAATTATATATTTTATCATTTTCAACTTCAAATAGAAAAAACTCCTCGGTATATACAACCAATATGAATGATAGAAATGTGGTAGGTACAGAAATGAACTATGGAATAAATTTCTAAATTAATTATATTATGAAATATGATCAACTGTACCGAGATCATTGAAAATTTTCAATTGTCACTATTTCTGAATAATAACATAACCACACTTCCATCACAAATATTTTCACTGTTTATTCAAGATGATGTTTTTTTTTTAAAAAAAATTAACTCTCCACATTTATATAAAATTATCATGAATGGCAGAATGATGGTAGATAAAGGAGATGGTCGTGAAATAATTGTCAATTCAAACATATTATAATAAATGTTCAACCATCATGAAAATATAAATAAAATCTCCTCTTGTTGTGAAATATACTACAGTCATGATTCATCACAATTTCAAAATCTGATAATAATTTTGATGAATTATTAATACAGTTCAATTTGGATATTGATTTCAATTTCTGAATGAATAATCAGTAAATAATTTTAAAATTGAAAATCAATTACAAGAGGAATATGAAGATCTATACAAGGTGAAGATTAGAATCTAAGTACAGATGAGTGAGACAAATATAAGGCACTTCTGATACCACTTGGTGTCTCTATTAATGAGGATTTTAACATGACACTGGGTGGCTAACATAGGTATCGTAGACAATGATATCCAAACTCAGATCATAAGCAGATAAGACAAATAAATTTGGCACATTTGTCAAATCAGCAAACAGTATATACTAAGACAAGCAGTAATCAAAGGGCATTTTCAAAAAAAAAACAGTATCAGAGCAGCACAGAAAAATCAATACCACAGCAGACTTGTCAGACGATGTTTCTGATGGTCACAAAATATGATACAAGATTAACAATATAGTTTATTTGAAATCACTTGAGGAAATATGAAGATCTTAAGATTCAATGAATCAATCACACTAGATTAAGTTTCAGATTCAAGTTATGTGTGAGATTCAATAAATAATTAATTTCAAATGATTTTAAACAAACAAGTATCCAATCAAATCATCATGAAATAGCAGTGAGATTTAAGACCATTTTCAAGGAATTTTCAAAAAGTATTTTTGACAAGTCCAAAGAAAAAATTCATATCATTTACATCAGGTTTGATAGATATTCATGATCCAAAATAATTTATTTGAAATCACTTGAATCAATGTCACATTTTGAAATATAATGAATCAGTTACACAAGGTTGATAATTTCAAATTTAGGAGGTGTGTGATTATTCAAAATATTAATAATTTCAGATGAATTCAAACAAACAAATTCTAACCATAAAGATGATTTTCAAGATGTATCACTGAGATTCTAGACAATTTAAAATATCCAAGCCAATCTAAAAAATAATGAAATTATCACAACTGATAAATATTAGTGTGTTGTAATGAGTATAACATTTCAAGCTTTTCTAAACTGAATTAGAAGAAACCCAAAATAGCAAATATATGTGAAATTTCATTAGATATTCAGATCTTCGAAATTTTAGAATTTATACTAACAGTGTTCAAGATATGATATGAATGCATCTGTACTGTTAGAAATTCAGGAATCAGAACATAAACTTCAAAACAATTGCAGAAATATTTACAAATTTTAATTCAAGATCTGGAAATAATTAGAATATCAGAGTTCTATTCAAATAAAGTGAATTTCCATAAAATATGAATTCTACAATTGGAAGTTTAAGAAAGTAAAAAAAGAAAGACAAAAATATATGGTAGTGACAGAACAAAACAGAAGAGATAAAGAAAATAAACAGAAGGGGCAGAAGGAGGAATACACAAAAAAAAATATTTACAAAGGTTGAGTTTAGAGGTTATACTTGAAATTTACGCGAGTAAATAAATCTCTAACTCAATCAGTCTTGGCTAAGGAGCTGTGAATGATTGCAGAAGTATTGAACAGCTTGAATGCAAATCTCTTTTGCCTAGCAGTTCCTCAGCCACCTCTGGTACCGAACAGTTTAAAGAATTGAGTGGTCTAACAAAATTTGTAAAACCACTCACAGTTTTGTTCACAGCTTTAGGTACCCAAACTTGTTTATATAACAATCCATCAGAATTTACAAAAGTACCTTTAGGGACCCAGATCAGTTTGAAATTAAATGAATTCAATGTATCTCTTTTTGGAGTCTAGAATGGTTTAAATGGATTATTATCAAACAAATTCTCATTTTGCTTTCGATTTAAAAACCCTTTGAAATTATTTGAATTCAAATTTTCAAAACGAATATTTTCAAAACGATTTAAATGATTTTTAAAATCAATTGAGTTCTCTTTTCCAAAACCATTATTTTTCCCAAAGCCAATACCTTATTTATTTCCAACAGAAAATTGGTTTTTCAACAACATGCTCAAAGATTTTTCTCCATTAGAAAATTTAGTCAAAGTTATTTCAAGTTGTTGAATTTTAGTTTTTAGATCACCGTTTTCTTTCATCAAATTTGAACAACGATTTTCAGTGATCTTATATTTTTCAAAATCAGATTTCAAATCAAATTTTCATCTTTAAGTAGTTTAATTTTGGTTTGTAATTCAAAAATTTCAAATTCAGAATGTTTTCGACTTTCAAATTCAAATTTCTTGAGTTTTTCAATCTCAATTTCTAGCTCATTCAGAATAGACTCCGTTTTCAACAAATTTTGTTTTTCAGCAAAAATATTTTTGGAATATTCAGTTGTCTTGAAATTTCAAATTTTTTTTGCAAATAATTGTTTGTGCTTTCAAGCTCTATCTTGTTCTCTTTTAAAATCAGGATTTTTTTTTTCAAATTTCTGAATATTTTTATTTTGATGAACAAGATCATTTTTCAAATTTAAACAATTTTGCAATTAGAATTTGAAGACTTCTTAACGATTTTGAGTTTTAATTCCAAAAGATTATTTTTGCAGATCAACTCAAGCTTCTCAGATTTTAGAAGTTTATTTTTAGATTTTAGATTCTCAACAGATTCAGTTAAACCATTTAAACGATGAGTTAAATCTTTATAAGAAATATTTCCTGCTGAGTCTCCAACTGAATTTCCATCTGTACAACTAGTTAAGCACAAATCTGAAGCTGAATTGACTTTCTGGGGTTTTGAGCATTTTCCATACAGCGCGTTGAGAGTCTGCCAGATTTCCTGCGCAGTTAAACAATGGGAAATAAGGCTATATTGTACATCATCAATACAAGAATATAAAATATGAGTAGCGCGAAAATTAAATTCAATATCAACCCTATTTACAATATCATACCCATTAATAATACTATTCCAACATTTAATATCAACAGATTTTAAATAGGATTTCATTTCTGATTTCCAATTTAAAAAAATTGCACCATTAAAAATAGAGGGAATATGACTGGACCGACTCTCTATGGACTGACAACTAGGGATCACCATTACTCTAGAGTTAAATAAAAATACCTGCTCTGATACCACTTGTTGAATCTAGATTAACCCTTGAGAGGGGTGAATAGGGTTTATTGCAATTTATCGCAGAGTTCAAATATTACGGGACATTAAAATATTCACAGATCATAGATTATACCAGAAATAGAAATGCAGAAAAGTAAATGACACAAGATATACCCAGCTTCGGCAAAATCCTGCCTACTGCTGCATTCCTAAGGTTTCTACTAGGTGATAGAACAGATCCCGCATACAAGACCATATACACTCGCGACCCCTCGCTCCTATTCTAACCCTACGCTCAAAACCCTAGATTGGTCTATATCCACTAGACCAGATTTTCCCCTAGTTTTACAGACACTAGTAAACTGTCAGTTAATCCCTAACTGATTCCCCTAGATTTTACAGACCTAGAAAACTGTTCAGACGATGTACAACTCAAATTGAAAAACAATAAAATGAAAATCAATTCAAAGGAAACCCTAGTCAAAATAAAACAAAGGAGATTAAAGAATAAAGGGTATTCCCCTTTCAAATCAAAGATGGCCGGCCCTTTTGAGTTTGTGTGCAACCATTCTCTTTGTACGATCCCTTTGTTATTTTGCAAACGGAATGGCGGATGCTTGAAAGAAAAAACTAGGGTTTCTCTTGCTCTTCCCCAAATCCGAATCGATGCTTGATGAAATTGAATTCTCTGGTGCTCGAAATTGCTGCTGTGTGATTCTTTGATTTGGGATTGCTGTCTATCTCTCTCAATTGATCGAAAACAGGTGAGTGATTTCTGAATTTTCTTGCTTTGAATTTCTTGTGAGTTGTTTTTTTTTTTTTTTTTCGATCTCTGGTTTGCCTACGATGATATGGTGTTCAAATAGGATTTCAAAATCCTTTGATTGCTCTAATTTCGTTAGAATGACTTGACTGATAATTTGCGGTCTCCCTTTCTAGTATGGCTCTAATTGAATTGGTGAATTTGAAAATTGTTTATTGCCTTTTTATTCTTCTTGAAATGATATTGCCGAGGTTCAAAAAAACTTGAGAATATTTGGAAAGAATTTGAACCATGTTGAATTCTGTTCTGGTCAAAAACTGGAAATAAATTCTGTCTCTCTAAAAAAAAAACTGTTTCCACAAATGAATAGCTGAAAATCTAGAAAGATTTCTTTCCATGAATTGCATTCGAATTTCCACATTTAAGATTTGCCAAATACGATCCATTTGAGTAATTTCATTTCTGGAAATGTTTTAAACCCTTTCCAAACAAAATGGTTTTCGAAAGTTGGTTTCTCGCCTTTTAAAATCTTTTCTGGAATAAATATCTAGAAATAAATTTCCATATATTCCACTGTGATTTCCTTGTCTTACTCTGAGGATTATTGCTTCTCCCCTGCATTTGTCTTGAACATGAGTTATGATCATTATGCCATCTTGTTTTTACTATATACTTGAATCAATTGTATGCATCTTTTCATGTTTGTTGTGCATGCTCTAGTTGTACCATTCTGAAGCATGTTTGAGCCTGTTTGTGGTTTGTATGCTCTTCACCTTTAAAGATGTTGTGCCATGATTATTTGCTTTAATATGATATGGTCTTGACTTGTACATGTATTTGAAACTACCTGAACCTGTTGCACCACTTCACATGTCATCCATTAGCTTGCTGAAACATTTGTTGTAGCTTCATCATTGTGCATATACATGCTACTCTATCCCTTATGTAATTGCAGCAGTTTCTTGTAACAATGTTTAGAACCATGTGTAGACTGTTGAGATTGTTCTTGCCACATCTGTTCCATGAGTATTGGACTGCCTTTCTATTTTTCCATGTTGTATGCACCATCAATATATTTTTGCTTTGCCTTCAAACCATGTATCATTGCTTTCTGAGTATGCTTAACCATGTTTAATTGATATTTCAGCAGTTACATGTACGCTGTAGTGTACATTCACTTGGATTATTCTAAAATCACTTGAATAAAAATTGGTCTGCCTTGTTATACTTGCTGCAGCATTAAGGACATTGTACTCATGTACACACATACACACTTGCATTGCATCTTAACTTATGTTGGTTGCACGCATATCCATGAAGTCACCATTTGTATTTGCTGCACTTGCTTGAACTTGATCCATCCATGAGTTTTTGCTATTGCTCGACCATTTAGCTATGTTGTGCTCCACCTATGTAAAAGTTGATGTTCCCCTTTGTGGCTTATGATTGTGCTATTTGACTTGCTGTTGACATTCTTGTATCATTGACCATGCCGTTCTATGGTGGGCTGCACCACCTTTTTGTTTTGCCAATATATGTTGTTTTGATCACTTTGGTGTTTTCGGGTTGCCTCGACCATATTGATTATTGTTGCATTGAATCGAGATGGTCCACGTGACTACTCCTCAGTTGCACACTGATTGGCGAGGCAATGCACACGTGTATATCTATACACGTGTGTATATGCAGCCATCAGTCAAGATTTCCAGTCCCTGTACTATATACAAATTGATTTGACACAGATGAATCAGCTCAAGTCATGAAAAATGATGAGAAACACACCAGAAAACTGAGGCAAATAAAATTTTAAAAATAAAATTTATATTCACATGTATTTTGAAAATTATTTCTGTTCCATATAATCTGTGTATGTTTGTATATGACAGGTATAAAGATGATGACTGGACTAAGCTGTGAAGACAGAAAACTAAACATGACAGAAAACAGTGAAAGAGTGTAAAAGTGTATATGAAATGTAAAGAATGTACATAAAATTGTATAAATGATTGACAATATTATAGTGAGGAGTAGTGTATGAATGTATAATGAGATAATTGTACTGGTATTTGTAGTAAACAAATTTGTTTGAAATAAAATATCATTTTATTGTTGTCAAACAAACTTTTCTATCGTATTCAGTTTATTTACAAATACAATCTTCTGTGAATGTATATGAAATGTGATGTATTCAAATAGTGAGTTATAAATAGTTGTACTGTTTGAAAATTTGAAATAAAATATTCTATTTAAATAAAATACCGTGTTAATATTTTAATTTTTGTACAGTCGTATTTTATTTAAATATAAATATTATATTCCAGTCTGCTGTGTGGTATAAATGAAACAGTATAGTTCAGACACATTTGTAATTATATATATTTGGTTGTTATCATCAAACAAAAATCATATAATTGTGTATACAACACCATTATATACAACAGTTTCCACCGATTCAGTCGACTGAATTACTAGATCGGTCGACTGATTCAATTTCCCAAGAATAAATTGTTGCTAATTCAATCAATTGACCTACTATTTCAGTCGACTAAATATGGGAAATGTTAGACCAAAAAGTGGTTCTAACACCCAAATTGATTAAAAGCAAAATGAAATGAGATAAAAACGAAAATGAACACACAGGATTTATAGTGGTTCGGCGAAGAAATGCCTACGTCCACTTGTTTTTCACTATTTTCACTGATTTAGTTGCAAGTACAATGAAATATTCACTCGATTTCTCTCACAACTCACTTACAATCACTCAATTGTTTGAAAACAAATAATGAAAGAAGATTTGGATTTTCCGGGATTGCAGGAATTCGGGTTATGAAGGTGGTTGAACTCTCCAAGTACCAGAAAAAGATCCTTTTCTTTGTCTCCAGACGGGGTATTTATAGGTGTGAATTTGCTTAGAACCCGATCCGGATCGGAGCCACGTGTCATCCATCCCATCAGCCTCGGGTTCGGATGCATTTCCATGTTGACAACGCATCAGAGTAATGGACGTTGTGGGCAGGAACTGGTCATAGCCGATCCGGATATCCAGGCGCTCATGCAGGGGAGTGATGTGGAGAATGGGTTCGGATCGGAAGAGTGGTCTCCAGGGGTTCGGATCGGTACTTCCGATCCGAACAGGATTAAGTGAGGACCAATTCTCTCTTCTTTTTACTCTGCTCCGCTCCGACCTATCTCTGTAGCAATTGGGTGGTTTCCGATCCGACTGGAAGTAGATTCCCCTCCGACCCGAATAGCTGTGTTTCTTTAATTCCAAGAGTAATAGTTCACCGATACGAACAGCAGACTTTACCCTATCGAACCGCTATCCTGCTCCGATCCGACCCGCTTCAGAGTTTTTCAAGTTCTTCAATATTTCATGTCTTGACTTTGTGTTGCCCAGTTCACAAAAGTGGGCTAACATTTTGCCCCCTCAAAGGATGCTTCTGTTGGAGACGGAGCATGCTTTGACCATCAATGCATAGCGCTCTTCGAGGTAATTTCCCTTTTGATTTTCCTTGCGTTTTTATCTTTTTCTTCAAATTTCAATTCAGTTTGCTGCTGAGCTAAAGAATTCGGTTCGGTTCGGAATCCGATCCGAACAGACCCCCTCTTCTCTCTATCCTTCACTGGAGTATTGGGCCAAGCTTCGCTTCTGGGATGTCCATCCGATCCGAACAGGGGTTCTCCTATTGGGCTGCCGATCCGAATGGGGAGACGAATAGTCACCTTCTTCTTCTATATAAACCCTGCCCCCTCCCTTCATTCACTTTTACTGTTTTACCGCTCAAGCTCTGCAAAACGAGAAAAATTTAATTCGTGAACCTTCAAAATTCTTCTTAATTCTCGAAGTAATCACACTGGTAGGTTATAAAACTTCGATCGATTCCTTCTTTAATCGTTTTCGAGTCAGATTCGTGAGCGATTAGGATAATTCAATCATGAAACTTTGATGACCTTGCCGCCGTGACCCTCCCTCTCGTCATCGTTGTCAATAGACGCGTCGCCGTCTTGAGGTTGGAACGGAGGGAACGAGGATCTGTGGTGGAATGCACCAGCATGTAATTGCTTGGTTTTGACTTGAGGGACTGGCACGAGATTGGTCCTGGGGTCGGATAAGGAAGAAAGAGGGTGAAGGAGAAGATGATGAAGAATCGGTTCGGTTCGGAGAGACATGGAAGTTGAAAAAACAAAAGAAGAAGGAAGGAAATTCAGAAGGTCGGATCGGGTCGGGGCGAGCAAAGAAAGAAAAAAGAAAGAAATCGAGGAGATCGGATCGGGTCGGAGCAAGCACTTAAGATAGGAGGGAAGGAGCCTACCTAATCGGATCGGGTCGGATCGTAAGATGATGGAGGAGAAACATAATTACGTGATCCGATCCGAACCGTTAGGGGACTTTGCCTCCGATCCGATCCGATTTTGATTTTTGAACTTCAATAAGATTTCCAAGCCTAAGGTCACGCCCCCGATCCGACCCCAATGAATGCATCCGAACCGAACCGAACCGAACCGAAGCACAGTCCACCCTAACACATAAAAACTCATCTAACTGGCCCAGTCAAACTTCGGCATAATCTTCAATTTTATGGATAGTTAGGATAGTGCCTTGCGAACGTAATTGGACATCAAGAATTACTTCAACTCTTTATATCTTGCCAAACTTTTTCGTCGCACTTTTAAACATTTACTTTGCACTTTCCGTATACACTGTTCACACTTTAGTTTGCACACATGCACGGGGGGATACGGGCTAATTTGCTCTAATTTGTGCTATTGCTTCTTCAATAGTTCTATGACCATGAGACCCAGACGTTCTTCCAGACTAGCTGAGAGGAAAGAAGCCCCGGAAACCTCTAACAAAATCACTCTCGAGGACATATCTTCTCCGTCGGATCCAGAATGGGACAGTGAGGGTCCAGACTACGGGGTTGGAAATCGGGAAAGCAACGAGGTGTCTTCAGAGAATGAAGTTTCTCTAGGTTTTGAGGAGGAAGGAGGGATTGGTGACGATCGAGCCCCCGATGAATTCGAATCGGCCGTTATATTGGAATCACCTCCAGATTCCGTTGAATCAACAATCGACAACGATCGACTTATCCGAATTTGCTTAAAGTACGGGATAATGAAAAGGGACACTCTAGTGCCTTCAAGCTCTGATCGTCCCCACAACCCTCCAGAAGGATATATGGCGGTCACTCGGTTGATGTGCATGGTCGGCGCTATCCCTCCATTCTCTCCCTTCATCGTTGACTTTTTAAGACAAATGCGGATTGCCCCCATGCAGCTGCATCCCAATTCGTATGCCTACTTGCACACTTTGTACATAGCATATCGTGAAATCTTAGGCATAGAGCTCACGTTCGATGACGTTCACTTCTTCTGTAATTTCAAGCATCGGACTCGAGAGACTCCATCTTTCTGCTATTTTGAGTCAGTTCCAAAAAGGAAGATAATCTCAGCACCATTCAGCAATAAAGCTGGAGATTCCAGACTAGAATGGTTCTACGTGAAGCGACAGCCTGGATGCGCCAGGAGGTGGACAAAATCAAGTAAAGCACTGATTTTCTAAATCCGGGCTCTATACACTTGAATCATCACCTTAACTTGTTTTCCTTTTTGTTTGCAGTCGACAATCCCAAACAAATATCAGATCAGGTGTTCTTTGACCGGATGCACCAACTTCTTAATGGCGATCAGAAATTCTTGACTATCGACGAAGTCCTTAAAGACGAATACCTTCACTTTCATGGGCTGTTATCCGTTTTTCGTAGCATCGGTCATGGGACGGCTCCATACGTATACATCCCTCCAGTGGAGGTAGTTCCAGAGACCGGAGAAGGCTCAGGAGTTCCTACAGTGCCTCTTCAAGCTTCACCTTCTCCATCTTCTACCCAGGATGACGAATTGGCTAACCTAGCCGAAAAGCATCGTGAAGGATATACAGCCCCCGAGGAGGCTACTTCTCTGGAAAAGTCAACATCCTCCCAAGAGTCGCCACTTAATGCTTCCGAGGGGGATGTCCCTAGTACTGATGACCAAATATTTCAGGGTTTGGGGGATCTCCCCTTACCTGAAACTACATACACCTCAGAGGATTTTAGGAAGGATCCTTTAGTCTTCACCTCTTCTGAAGAGACCACTCCCGCTAAGGCCAAAGAGCCTGCCCGTACTAGTCTAGCTTCAGACTCGGGTTGGTTGGGGGGAAACACACCACTTAGGACACACTTTATACAACAACATTAGCATTCATTGCACCTCTTTCCCCGTGAATCCATTAATTCTAAATTTCATTTGTCTTATTGCGCAGGTACGATGTCTCGATCCTACCATGGTATCAGGAAGCTTCGCCGCAGCATGTCCAATCCACCTCAGGATATCGAGTATGATCGCCGGGATGATCGTGGTAGGGAGGAGAGAAGGCCTTATGATCCCTATCGTTCTCGACCCTCACGTTCTCGCTCACCCGTTCGGCCGGAACAAGAGAAATACAAAGGTTATCAAAGCCGTAGGGAAGAGGACAGACCACAATCTAAAGACTCCACTTCTTCCCATGAAAAGCGCAGTAGAGAGAGAAGTCCTCCAAAAGAAACCGGGTCTCGAAGTAAGCACAAGGTCCCTGCTACTAAACGACCTAGGACAGACAAAGAAACTACCGAATCCTCCTCACACAGGGACACCGAATTGACAATCCCCGCTCCTCCCCCACTAGATGCGGAAACTGCAATAAAGCGGGCATATTTGGAGGAGCAATTTCCCGAACACTACTTCGAGACTTTGACTTTTTTACCTGCCCTTGAACCTATTTCTTCTAAGTGGGCAGATGAGGCCAAAGCAAAGATAGATGCGGTGGAAAAACAGTATTCTGAGATGTTTAAATATTCATGCAACCTTTCCAGAATCATCCGCACTCTAATCACAAATACTGACTCAATGCAAAAGACCGCGGAGGAGGATGCCAAGGCCTTAAAAGCTCTAGGAAAAGATTTGGAAGACACTCAAGCTCAGCTAGCTGTCGCTCAAAGGGACGCTTCTAACTTCAAACAACAATTTGAGGACATGCAAAAACGTTATCATGACTTGCTTGAATCTCACACTCAAGAGCGTTCTGAGTTAAAAAAGCAAGCTGATGAGGCTAAGTCAGAAGCTGCTAAGACACGCCTTGCTTATGCTGACCTCGAACAGAAAAATGCCGAGTTAGCAAAGAGGAGTGCTGAATTAGAAAAGAAGAATGCTGACTTGGCTTCAAAGCTATTGGAGGCAGAGAACAGAGTTGCCCTGGCTGAGGGCAATGTGGAGTGTGCTATCAAATCTGCGGAGGAAGCCCGCAAACAATTATCTGAGGCGGAGGCTGATATTCAAGGTTTTGGCGAATTAATGATTGAATTCTTCGCACATATCATCCGTCGCCGAAACATTTCTTGGATCGAAGATTACCCATCCACTCTAGTTCAAGTATGGAATCAGATTGTTGAGTGGGAAAAAGAGGAGCTCAAAGTCGATTCTATCGATGAGGATAAGCTAATGGAAAAATATTTGAGGGATGATGAGCCAGAACGCCTAGCCGAAGGGCGCCGCCTCATTGCTGAGGCTATGGAAGAAGAGAGGAGGAGGATTAAACAGAAAAACATTCCCGAGACTGGTTCCTCTTCTGCTGCCCCTGCGACTTCGGAAGTAGAGGGGTATGATCCTGAAAATCCGGGAATTCCCCGAACAACTCTGCTATCCCCTATTCCTGAAACAGCATTAGAGGTAGTAGTCACCCCTGCCGAGAAGTCTTCGGAAGGTATCCCTACCTTTTCTCCTCAATTTGTCAAGGCTATTTCTACCTTTCGCCACGTGATTGAGCAATCGATGAAAAACCCATTGTTTTCGCCTGAGTTGATAACTGTTGCTTCTCATTCTGTAGGTGTTGAGCCATCCGAAAAGACAGATGTGACTCAGGGAGCCACCGCCGGGGCAAAGCCCGCAGAAAAGGCCAAAAGAGGGGAGGACAAGGCTGCTCCTATAGACTTGGGAGAAGGAAGTGAGCCAACTAAGGTCGCCACTCCCCATGATGAAGAAATGATAGCAGCTTTAAAGGATGATGGCGATGACAGGGGTCATGAAGAGGAACCAGAAGTTGCAATAGTCGGGGAGTCAAAAAATGCTGATGATGTTACCTTGGCTGCAATGAAAGCTGATCAAGACAAACGCTTGCAATTAAAGGCCGAAGAACTAGACCCTGAAGCCCTCAAGCCCCTCGCAGTTGTGGATGCGGGATCAAGGTTAGTTGTTAAGCTCTCAACTAGATCTATTACAGAGGAACTCGCTAAAAAATCTTCTCTTGATTCCAGCGCTCCACCCTCCGGGAAGAAGTCTACTGGCTCCAGCACCGCATCTTCAGGAAAGAAGAAATCAAAACGAATCTTGACAGAGGCTAAGAAAGAAGCAAAGGATGCGGAGAAAGCCGCCAAGAAGTCCAAGGCTCATTCGAAATCTAAATAATGGATTGCCTTGTGCTGTTTTAGCATTTAATGAACCAACAATTGCTGCTACAAGAGCGGCTCCTGCACTTTCTTTTTTTTATTTTCCTGTACAAATTCATTCATTTGTAAATAAATAAAAAATAACTCATTTTCTGTAATGTCTGTTTGTCAGTAGTTCTGCACTTATGTAAAAATGCATGTCTTACTATAATTATGAAATGAAGTTACGGAGGGAGGAAATATGCGTATACATATATGCCCCCAGTCAATTCCCACAAATTATTTAATGCTTAATCAAGCAATCTGAATGCTCCCGATTTTCTGACGGGATATCACTTCCTGTGTCGTCAGTACCTGTCGTTTTTTCTGGCATTTCTTTTATACTCTCTCTCTTTCTCTTGAGAGTTAGAGTTCGAGCTCAGCAATCTATTCATTCCCCGGTCTTTCAGCGGGGAAAGATTTCTTTCTCAGCGCTCAGTCGGAGACGCTTTTATACTCTCTCTCTCTCTCTGGAGAGTTAGAGTTAGGGGAAGAATTTCTTTTTCAGCGCTCAGTCGGAGACGCTTTTATACTCTCTCTCTCTCTCTCTCTGGAGAGTTAGAGTTAAGAATGTCGTTTTCTCATTCTTTTATGTCTTGTCGCACAAATAGTCGTTGTGCTTCTTCTTATGTCTAAACTGTCTTCAACCTTTTCAAGCTTTGAGTCATCCTGTATTCTATAATCACAACAGAATAATCGATGAATGTATATATGTAATGCATAAAAGTAAATAACACACAATATTTTTATAGTGGTTCGGCTAAGTCGTAGCCTACATCCACTTTATAGTCCTTTACTCATATCGTCAGATTTTCCCAAGGCAAGTCGTGCCTTATTACAGAGTTCATAAGAAAAATAACAAAGAGTACAGCATTTCTAATCCAAATATTGCATTAAGTGTTGGGCATTCCATGCTCTAGGGACTTCTTCGCCATCTACGGTCGTTAACTTGAAGGTTCCTTTTTCAAGTTTCCGTTGGATGACAAAGGGTCCTTCCCACTTTGGACCGAGGTGAGGAAGGGATGGAAAGACTCTCTTTAGCACCAAATCTCCTGGTTCAAAAGTCCTGAGGCGAACTTTTTTGTCGTAATAGCGTGCCATCTGACGTCGATGTCTTGCCGCACGCAAATCTGCTTCGTCCCTTTTTTCTTCGACTTCATCAAGAGACTCAAGTAAAAGCGCCCGATTCGTCATCGGGTCATAATATGTCACCCTGTGGGAAGGAACTTCCAGTTCAACTGGAATTACTGCTTCTGAGCCAAAGGAGAGAGAGAAAGGGGTGTGACCGGTGGCCGTCTTAAATGTTGTTCGATATGCCCACAAAGCTAGGGGCAATTCGTCAACCCATTTTGCCTTTGCACGCTCTAACCATTTCTTGAGGATGGATTTTATTACTTTGTTTATTGCCTCTACTTGCCCGTTCGACTGCGGATAGGCAACTGCAGTATATCGCTTGTCAATGTTATACTTCTGGCAGAAATTTCTGAATTCAGTACTATCAAATTGGGTTCCGTTGTCAGTTATAATCGTCCTTGGGATCCCGAATCGGCATATAATATTTCTGACCATGAAACTTATCACCTTTCTTGCCGTGATCTTGGTCAAAGGCTCAGCTTCCACCCACTTCGTAAAATAGTCCACGGCCACTATTGCATATTTCGCTCCTCCTTTAGCAATCGGTAGAACTCCAATGATATCAATTCCCCATGTGGCAAATGGCCAAGGACTCACCATTGATTTAAGTTGGGTCGACGGTGCTCTGGGGATTCTGGCGAATCTCTGGCACTTATCGCAGCGTCGTGAATAATCAGCTGCATCTTTATTAATTGTAGGCCAGAAGTATCCGTATCGCAATATCTTTTTTGCTAAAGTCTGACCTCCTGTATGATCTTCACACTCACCTTCGTGTACTTCTCTTAGTACACGCTTGATGTCGTCGTGTGCTATACATCGTAACAGGGGCATAGAAAATCCTTGCCTATAAAGAGTATCATCTTGTATGACATATCTGGTAGCCTTGCGAACTATAGCCCTTCTTTCACTCTTCTTTGACGGGAGTGTTCCATCCTTAAGGAAGTTCTTAATTGGGGTCATCCATGACTCCTTCTCCGGTTCCGCTTCAAAAGCGAACTCAATTTCCATTGACTCAAAGCTTGGCGATTCCAACGTTTCAATTGGAATTATTTCAGTCTCTTCTGGATTGTCGGAACTAGCCAGCTTTGCCAGCCTATCCGCTTTCTGGTTTTCAGCTCTTGGAATATGTGTTATGTTGTACCGCTCCAAGCTATTCAATAGCTCTCTCACTCTCCTGAGGTAGGCGATAAGTCGAGGTCCCCGAGCCACAAATTCCTCTCGCACTTGGCAAACAACGATTTTAGAGTCACAGAATATGTCCAGCGTTTTTATTCCGAGGTCTTTAGCAAGCTTCAGCCCGGCAATCAGGGCTTCATATTCAGAGTCATTGTTAGTCGCCGAAAATTCTAATCGTAGAGCGTAATATAACGACCGTCCTTCAGGAGTGACTAAGACGATTCCAGCTCCGGACCTTCGGTCATTCTTGGCTCCATCTGTGTATAGTTTCCACGGATCTATCTTTAACTCATTCTCGGACTTAACCACTCTATCATCGATTACTTCCTCCTCGGGGATGGTGAACTCCGCAATAAAGTCTGCCAGAGCTTGCCCCCTGATCGACTTTCATGGTTGAAAATTCAAATCAAACCGACTTAATTCTATATTCCATTTGATCAACCTTCCCGATGCTTCGCGTCTCTGCAACACCTGCATCAAGAGCTGGTCGGTGTATATGGTTATTGGATGAGCTTGGAAATAGTGACGAAGTTTTCGGGATGCGATTAGGAGGCTGTAAGCGAGCTTCTCAATCTTTGGGTAGTTGCGCTCTGCCGCTGCTAATTTATTGCTTACATAATACACTGGCCTTTGTACTTTGTCTTCTTCTCGAACCATGGCTATGCTAACGGCGTGAGCCGAGACTGCCAAGTAAACAAACAATTCTTCGTGATCTACTGGCTTTGACAAAATCGGCGGTTTCTCTAGCAGTTCCAATAAATTTCGAAAGGCCTCAACACAGTTCGGAGTCCACTCGAAGTTCTTCTTTCCTCTTTTAATCAAATCAAAAAACGGAACGCATTTGTCTGTGGCTTTGGAGATGAATCTACTCAGCGCAGCTACTTTCCCTGCAAGACTTTGAATGTCTTTAATTCTCCTCGGCTCTTCAATGTTTCTAATCGCTGCTATCTGGCTAGGATTGATTTCAATTCCTCGGGAACTCACAATGAAGCCTAGGAACTTTCCCGATGCCACTCCAAATGAGCATTTCAGAGGATTCAACTTCATCCGATATTTTCGCAGGATACCAAACATTTCCGCCAAGTCTTGCGTATGGCTGGAGGACTGTTTCGATTTGACAAGCATATCATCCACATAAACTTCCATAGTCTTCCCTATTTGATTATAAAACATTCTGTTCACCAAGCGCTGATAAGTGGCTCCGGCGTTTTTCAATCCGAATGGCATTACGACATAACAATATAATCCCAAATTCGTAATGAAGCTCGTATGTTCTTGGTCTGGCACGTGCATAGTAATTTGGTTGTACCCAGAATATGCGTCCATGAAAGAGAGAAGTTCATGACCTGCTGTCGAATCTACAAGCTGGTCAATCCTGGGAAGTGGGAAACTATCTTTTGGGCAAGCTTTGTTCAAATCTGAAAAATCAATGCAAGTCCGCCACTTTCCATTCGGCTTCTTTACCAAGACGGGATTCGATATCCAGTCGGGATATGTCGAATCTCGAATAAATCCATTCTGCTTCAGCTTCTCCACTTCCTCTTTGAGAGCAGCCGACCTTTCTGGGCCCAGCCTGCGTCTCTTTTGCTTCACAGGTGGATGTTTCGGGTTTACATTCAATTTGTGACTTATAATGGATGGCGATATCCCACACATGTCAGCGTGGGTCCAGGCAAACACATCCAAGTTTGCCTTCAAGAAGTCCGTTAGTTCTTTGGCTCGACGTGGATCCAATTGAGAACCAATCTTCAAAACTTTTGTCGGATCAGCTTCATCAATGGGAATTTCCACTGTCGCTTCATTAGGAGTTGCATTCCTAGCCTCTAGTTCCTCGTCTTTTCTGGGATCCAGGTCTTCAGGCATTCCTTTGGGCAACTCCTTCAGGGTCAATCTCTCTAATTGCTATGCCGAGCCCCCCTTTGAGGGAGACAAGGCATCTTTACTCTCGATGTTAAGTCCTTTCATCAACATCTTTAGTTCGGCCACATAGCAGGCCCGTCCGGAAACTTGATCCCCTCTCATTACTCCAGTTCCGGCTTCGGTTGGGAACTTAAGCAATAAACACCAGGGGGCGATACAAACTCTGAATTCAGCAAGGGCAGGCCTCCCCAAAAATGCATTATAAGGCGAATCTACGTCCAATACTACGAACTGAAGCATCCGCACTCTTCTGCGTTCTCCATGCCCCAAGGTCACGGGCAACTCTATGTATCCCATGGGAGTTGTTGACGCCCCGTTGAAGCCTCTGATCCATCCTTCACATGGCTTCAAATCTTCAAATTCAAGCTTCATCTGATCAAATGACTTTTTAAACAAAATATTAACGGAACTTCCGTTGTCTACTAATACCTTATGAACCAAGGCCGGCCCAATGGTGGTAGTAATAACCAACGGATCATCAGTGGTGATTGGATCCCAGTATTATCTCTGCTGCGGAACACCACGTCGTCAAACATGGTCTTCTGTTGTTTTATGGGGGTGACATCTTCCAAATCATCACCTTCATTCACATCTATGTGCTTGGCAGCATTTACATATTGATCCATTGATCTGAAACTCCGGATTGCCGGGTGAGGTCCGCCCACTATGGAGTTGATAACAATTCCTTTACCTTTCTACTGCGTTGTAGGCTTGGGAGCAGGTAGAATCTGTTTTGGAGCCTGCTCTCCTTGCCCCCTGTCCCTCGGGGCAACCTTGTATTCATCCAACTTCCCTTCACGCAGCAGCTTCTAAATCACATCCCTCAAATGCCGACATTAATTGGTTGAATGCCCATGAGTTCCATGAAACAAACAAAATTTCCCTGTCACCATTTCTTTCTCGGTCGAATCACGAGGTGGCGGTCTTTTGTACTGCAAAACATTGTACGTATCCAGGTAAATATTCTCCAGGGTGTCGTTCAATGGTGTATAATTCTCGTAGGTCTGGTATCGGGGTCTTTTGTTAGGATCACTTCCCCTATTTCTGTTTCTTCTGTTACCGTTCGGATTACGGTTATTGTTGTTGTTACCCTCGCTTCCAGCATTGTTGTTTCCACCCTTGTTTCCCACATTTACTTCAACCTTGCCGGAACTTTCCCCAGACTGCTTCACGGCGATGTTACTCTGCACATTTTCTTTTGAAGCCGCCTCAGACTTTCTCTTTCGGTTTTCCCTGGCCTCCTCTCGCCTTAAATAAATATCGGCTTTTTCATAGAATATCTCTCTTGTGGAGGGTGTCTTCCCAGAAAGGTAATCCCCGAACTCAGATTCAGGATCGACTCCTTCCTTTAATGCCATCAGAATGGTGGGCTCATGCGGGTCACTAACTTCAGTCACAGCTAGGTTAAAACGGTCAAGATATGCCCTCAAAGACTCTCCTGGTGCCTGCTTGATTCTTGATAATTCAATAACACTTTTGGACTTTCGGGCATGGAGTCGGAACTGATTCATAAAACGTTCGCTCAGTTCCCTGTAATTCGAAATCGAACGAGGGGGAAGTCGGGTAAACCAGAACAGCGCCACATCTTCTAAATAGATCGGGAATGCTTTGCACTTCACTTCATCAGGGGCAGCAGCAGCGTTCATGAGCCACGAGTATCGCATCAAATGCTGTCCCGGATCAGTCCTTCCGTTGTACTTGTCCATCTGTGGAAAGTTAAAGCGCCGGGGAAACTGGAAGTCGAGGATATCGTCGGTGAAAGGAGTATGGCTTCGCTCAATGCCATAATCTTCATTTGTATAGTTCCGGCTCTCGGACATGATCTGGCGAACCATTGCCTGTACATCAGCATTAGTTAGGGGCCGCTCAGGTTCCCTGGCCCTAGTATCCGAGTTCCTTCTGGGCTCTTGTTCAGGAGATGCCCTTCTTCTTCGAGCTGCTTCTGCTCTATTCCGTTCCCTGCGCTCCCGGTCGATCTCGGGAGGAGGGGACTGGAGCCTTTGCCCCCGAGTGGGGTCATTGTTTCCTAGTGCTCGTGCAATATCCTCACGAGATCCCAAAGATCCGAATGTCAGCTGCTCCACATTCTGAGGTCGTTCGAGCGGCCTTCGTTCACGGGGCCGCTCTTCCTCGGAAGATGAAGACTGATCCACTGGTGTGTGACGAACCGGTGATGGAGTTCTCTGTCGACGAAGTTCGCTAATCTCCCTACTCATGAGCCTCATATTCTCCTGCATCATGAGATTAGTGCGCTCGTGGACTTTCATAGCCTCCCTTGTACTTTCAAACATATCAAGTAGGCGCGAGAAATCTCCTTGAGTAATGGGCGCAGATGGGTTGACCTGATCACTGACCCTGGCGGCTGGAATCGGAGCATTTGTAGGGACTCGAGTAGAAGTTCCAACATCACCAAGAGTCGGATCGGATCGGAGATGGGAGGTCGGGTCAGTTCGGAGCTGGGGAGTCTGGTCGGGTCGGTACATGGCAAGCTGCTCGGGTCGGTTCAGATTGGGGGAATGCACTGCTTCAGAATCTCCTACCCGGATCGGATCGGAGCTTTCCCCCTGAAGACGGTTCGGATTTCCTGCATTGGTTCGTCCTGCTGCTGAACTCTGCCCACGAGACCTTGTTACAACCGCATTTTGTTGATCTTCGCCAGCTCCATTTCCTCGACCAGATTGAACTTCTTTGCCTTTTCCTTTGGCCATGATTCTTCGACAATCACTTCAACAAATATCCAAGGGCGTAGAAACTTGAGGATTAACTTCTTTGAACTCAACGGTCCAAAAAATAGAACGATAATCCCGAAAAACAAAGAATTCAGATGAGTTCTCAGTGAAAGCACCAAAATGGTCTAACAGGAAACATTATTTCCCAGGTTCTAGGTCATTCGATTGAATGTCTGAGCCAGTCAACCGACTTAGGATATTTTTCATAATAACCTTGTTTTATATAATGTTAAGCAAAAATTAGATATTTCTTTATTCAAATGAATTAAGAAATATGAAATAGGATATAATGGACATGCATTATTAAGAACAAAGTATATGCATTGGAAGTAAATTTTATTAATTAAAGATTGACGCATAAAAACATATGCATTATTTAAAGATGAGGAATCAAAATACAAAAGAAAATTTGAATTTTTAGCCCTTTAGTTTGATGGGTTAGGAGTTTTGAAATTATCTTTCTTTTTCTTATTTGCTTCATAATTTTGATCCTAAGAGTTGGGTGAGTAGGGAGGATGTTGTGGACTTGGATTCCATGGATTATAAGATGAACATGGATTGTGAGATGGTGTGATAGGTGGACATGGTTCGTGAACATCATATTTAGCTGGTCTACAGAATTTTAATGCTATTTGTTCAAGGAAGCTCAAACACCTAGCAGTTACTTTCTATTCGAACTAGAGCTCATATTGTAATTCCAACTGTTGTCATTGGTAGTGATGGATATCATCTACCTTGTCTTTGGTGGCTATGGAAATAATCATTGGTTGTTTAGATCCTTTGTTGTTCGATGTATATCCGATACAATAAGATGACCAATTGTACATAGGTTTATGCTTTGGGGTGGGAGTTAGTAGTGAAGAATCGAATGTTGGTGAAGTATTCGTAAGTGAAGATGATTGGTTTCTAGAAGATGGAGAAACCATAGTAAAGGATAGTAAAGCCTTTTGTTATTAAAAGAATGATATGAAAAGCTAACTTGAAGAAAGTATCGTATATATAGAATGAAATAACTGAAAGGTAGGATAAGTGATTGTGGTTTAGAATTACTTTTAATTTTGAACGTATAATTACTTTATTAATAGATAACCAGGAGCAGTTAAAAATAATTTCGAAATTGGTTAAAAGAAGTATAATATGTTAACCTAGCTAAACAAGAATCATCAAATAGACAAATGGTAAGTACACATGACTTAGGCCTAAGCAACCAGGGTTCGAGTACCAGTAAACACAGAGGAAAAAAAATATTTTGCAAAAATAAATTTTAGGAAGATTATAAATCTTCAAATGAGATGATTCCAAGTTCCCATCTTAATTTTATAAACACATTTTCTAGAAGTGGTTTTATAAATATATCTGCCAATTGATTTTCAAAAGAGACAAAACCCAGATTTATTATTTCCCTTTCAATTTTATTGTGAAGGAAATGATGACAAATGTCTATATGTTTAGTTCACAAATGATTAACTGGATTTATAGATATGTTAGTTGCACTAGTATTATCACAGTAAATAGTTGGTTCTGATAAATTTATGCCAAAGTCTTTAAGTGTTCGTTGCATATAAATAACTTGAGCATAAGCTAAACCTGCAGATATATATATATATATATTCAAATATATATATATATATATATATATATTCTTCTTCACATGTCGATAGTGAAACACAATTTTGTTTCTTACTAAACCAGGAGACTTGTGATTTGCTAATATAATGACATGTACCACTTTTACTTTTCTGATTCGTCCGAGATCCACCGAAATCAGCATCACCAAAGGATAATAATTCAAAAGAGCATTCTTTCGGATTGAAAAGTCTGAAGTCGTTGGTATTGCTTAGATTACGCAATATATATTTTACTACCCGTAAATGTGACTCCTTTGGATTGGCTTGAAATCGTGCACATAAACAAATGTTCATCATTATATCTGGTCAATTTGCGGTTAAGTATATAAGTGACCTAATCATACTATGTATAGTTTTTGGCCAACACTTTTGCCATTTTCATGTCTATCGGGATGTGGAGTTGTACTTATATGAGTAGGTTTAGCAGAAGTGTTTTCCGTCCGAACCGTTTGATAAAATTGTTACAATATTTTTCTTGATTTGTAAAAATTCCATTTGGTAGTGGTTTTATTTATTGACCAAGAAAATAACATGATTTTTCCATATGAGACATTTCAAACTTTTTAGTCATTATTCCTAAAAATTATTGACAAAGTTTTCCATTTGTGGATCCAAAAATAATATCATCTACGTATATTTAAATTATTAATATATCCCTTTTAGAACGTTTTATAAAAAGTGTTTGATCAACTTTCCCGATTTGAAAACCTGAATTAATAAGATAGTTCCTAAGTCATTTGTACCAAGCACGGGATGCTTGTTTTAAACCATATCAAGCTTTCTTTGATTTATAAAAGTGGTAAGGAAATTATTCATATGAAAATATAGGAGGTTGTTCAACATATGCATTTTCTTTTATATATCCATTTAAAAATGCATTTTTTACATCCATTTGATAAAGTTTAAAATTATAAAAACACGCATAGGCCAATATGATGCGCATTGCTTCTAGTCCGACGATCGGCGCAAAAGTTTCTTCGTTGTTTATTCCTTCTTCTAGATTATATCCTTGTGCAACTAATCTAGCATTATTTCTAGTTATATTACCAAGTTTAGCTGCCTTGTTTTTATAAACCTATTTAATACCAATAACAATTTGATCACTCGGTCTAGGAACTAGTTCTCTGTGACGATCCCAAAACCCCGTGACACGGTGTTAAGGATAATCATTGGAATATAACACATTAATCATCATTAGCAGATCACAGATAATAGCATAAACAGAAAATAGAATAATTTACACACATATGACAGCGGAATCATATAGATATCATCACATCAGAGAAGCACAGTACAGGATATAACTTAGTGCATAATGATACATAATCAGTCACCATCGCCTGAGGCGGAATCATACATAAAGAGTACACAAAAGAAATATCAGTCTACATCGCCAATGGAGGAATCATAATATAGATACAATAATGGCGGAGAAAATCCAAGTCAGCACGGTGTAGTCAAGCCTCGCCATGAGCCAAAAGGTGCGTCAGAAACCTGTAACTAGGCTGCCCGTGTGAAAATGAGGGCACCCGAGTTTGCAAGGTGAAACTACGAGTCAGTCATGGGACTGGTATGAGAAATCTACTCGACTTATTAACAACAATAATAAGGCAAATCAAAGGACCACGCCACTTTCGCGGAACGGGTTTACTCCAATGAGTGCTAGTGCATGAAATAAAGTAAATGATTAAATCACCGCAATGCTTTTTATAAAATGAAGCCATTATAAGACTCAGGTCCCATCACACAATGCAACGCAAGCCGGAGGATAGATTTTTTACCTTATAATAGCCAAAAATGCTTCATACGAATAAAACAAAAGTGCTTGATATTATTACTAGTGTATATATGTTTCAAAAGCGATTTCAATCATAAATATCAATCATAGGCGGCATAAATGACCCATACCACTATGTCGCCATACTAGTAATACAATCACATCCGCATATTTCGTATTGGAAATTGGATTCCTTCATGAGTCGAGGCAAGGGGCAAGCTCCTCTCCGATTCGAGACACTCTAGCAAATGTCTCATGACCCCACTATGATCCTTGGATCTTCAGGGCCGGTCCTCCCTTACTTTTGAGGATTAATTATTCCTGAACACCCGTTTCCCGGTCCTTACAGACCTATATCGAGGCGCCTCACATTCCAACAACCACACAGGTGAAAAGTATATATAATGTCAGGGCTGGTAGGTCACTGACACCACCTTAGCTAGAAAGATACGTCGTGCTCTCCCTGCAGTCACTCTCCCGTTTTTGACTCATACCGAGGTGTGAGGCTCGCGAATTCACGTTATACACAAAGCTGCGTCACACAAACCATGCTTTGATCATCAACCACAAGACTTTGCTTTGCAACAGAAGCCTTGATCATATGCCACTTAGGCGTGCCACACAGGCAGTCCATTCCATGCGACTGATTTCTGTCAATACATAACCTCTGAGCTCGTACGTCTCAGAGAAGGGCGTTAAGCAAGAGAATAAATTCTCCGCCGCCAAACAGATATATATTTAACAGAGATCAATCAACACAGAACAAAATCCTATGTCAAACACACAGTCCATTTACAAGTCCGTTCTGGGTCTGAACGAAGCCGGAGGCACCAATTCCTCGCATATCCGTACAATCAACAGTATGTTTGGACGGCTACTACTTTTATTCCTTCATGGTAGCTACTCCAATCACGAGCATCAGTAGCGCCCATCCATCCAATGTGGAGATCGTCGGTCTTCAGCCGTCTTCGGCTCTTCGACTTCTCAACGTCGATCGATTATTTGAAATGAGATAAACTCGGCCTTTTCAAATAACCCACGTATATTTAGATTTTCAAATCAATTTATCACATGGTTGGACTATTCAACATTCACATTTTGGTTATTTAGTTGTAATTTTCATGTCAAATACATTCAACCATCACATATCAAGCAAACACAACGAAATTGATTTATTTCCACTCTATATCGTCTATAGTATTTTATAACGATATATCGCCATTTTTATTTAATTTAAAACGGCCATATTTAACTAAACGACGTTTCAGGTCGTGTCGATGCACTGGCGCTGCTTTTCACTAATTTTGCCTTACACATATCTGAAAATCTAACCGTTGGATCTTCACAAATTTGGTATCATTGGGAAGGTCATTTCAAAACGAATCCAACGGTTTCAGTTTTGGGAAAATCCGACGGTCGGATCTTCCACACTAGCCATTTGAAGTTACGATTTCAATTTACAAACTGCAGCGTCGTTATTCGATTTAATTTAATTATATTTATATATATATATATATATATATATATATATATATAATCGTTTCTGGCGCTGTTTTTCTTCGGATTTGAATTAAACATTCCAGACAATCCAACCGTCGGTCTTCACAAAGTTGGTGCCGTTGGAAAGATATTTCCATGGCGAACCCGACGGTTGCAGTTTCGGGAAAATCCTATGGTCGGATTTCCCGCACTAATCGTTTGAAATCACGGTTTCAAAACACGAACTGCACGGCCACGTTTCGTTTTAATTTTATTTATATTTATATATTTATATAAATATAGTTCATTCAAAAATTCCAGAAAAATAAATCTAGCTATGTTTTGACGCTACGGCCCCAACAAAACTAGTTTCGCCGAATTCTGAGGTCGTATGCAAAATATCAATTTTCCAGGGCTATATATTCTATATACCGACCCTTCTGAAAATTCATTCGGCCATAACTTTTGATTCCCGTTATGAAACTTCGATTTTTCAGATTCGTTAGAAAGGTATTGACTAATAGATTTAAATATTTTTGGTTTCGCTAAAATCCGTTATATTTTCCACCCTGCACAGTCAGTCA
The DNA here is from genome assembly GCA_030737875.1 of Allium sativum. NCBI lineage: Eukaryota > Viridiplantae > Streptophyta > Magnoliopsida > Asparagales > Amaryllidaceae > Allium > Allium sativum. Next base: position 652,053,929 of record CM060919.1, on the reverse strand, counting down.
AAGTTTGAATTCAAATTTTCAAACTGACTCACTATTTCTAATTCCCTATTCTATTGATCTATTTCAATGGTTCAAATTCCTTTGTAATCACCAATTTAAAAATTTTAAATTGGCTCGTATTTTCCGGGTTATTACATTCTCAAACTTCAATGCATTCAAATTGGTTTAGCTCTTCTTGCATAGATATAATCCAATTGTCATCAGTAAAAGTATGCTTAGTATTTTTAGGTTCTATATTTAAAAGAAATGCTACATGACCCATTGGGTCTAATTGATTTCTAGTTCGTACATTTTAATTGATCTATTCAATAATATTTTAAACAGGATAATCCCATAATATTTTTAGTGGAGATCTTAACTCGTTATTATTATGAAAAATGATTTCATCTTCTTTAGAATTATGAATAATGTTTTCATCTTCTCTAGTATTATGAATAATGTTTTCATCTTCTCTAGAACTATGAATAATGTTTTCATCTTCTCTAGTATTAAGAATAATGTTTTCATTTTCTCTAATATTATGAATAATGTTTTCATTTTCTCTAACATTTGTAGTTTCCGCATTATTTCTGAATTTTTCATCATCTTTAGTATTTGTTTGTTGATTAAAATTTTCAGCGAAAGATGCATGAAGAGTTTCTTTGACTGTATTTTTTCTTATAAAAAATTCGACAAGCCACTACAACAACATAGGCTTTTGATAGCAATACTAAATAGCGTTTCCACCTGTACTCTCCAAAAGCTTCGATGGGTGTGGTTTCCAATGCTAACTAAGAGATAAATTCGTTGTACAAAATGCTATTCATGGAAATGTGCGGGAACTAAAATTCTTTGTGCGGGATATAAAAATACGCACTACCCTTTCCTTCGCAAAACCACTTTCTTTTGTTTCTTAATTGCCCAAGACAAACGAAATCTCACATCGCAGAATCCTTAATCTCAACATTGAACAAAAAAATCCATAGCCCGCGAAATCCAGAATAGCGAAATCACAGTAATCAATCCTGTTATCAACAACCGATTTTGTATCTCTTCAGTTTGAACGAGGATGAGAGGTACCACTATTTATTGTAAAAAAATCGCTAATTTTGCATCTCTTAAACCAACACAACTATATCCAAATGAAAACTGTATAGCTGCAATAATTATTAGTAGTCTATATAAAGTAAAACTTATCCAATGGCTTAAACTATTGCAGGTGGTCAGCAAAACTGTTGTTGTCCATGATTCTAAAGGGAATGGAATAGAGCCTCAGCTAGTACCTATAACGAAGCTTCACTTAAATTAAGGTAAGTATGGGGAATATATCTGATTTTGAAGGAGATTATTTTGGAGAACTAATATCTGATTTTGGAGGGGATTAGCGATAGTAAGTTTAGTGACTAATATCTAATTTTGAGGGGAGATTATTTTTGCTTCCAGTTAAGCTTTTATGCTGCGATTTATACAGTGGATGATGATATATTAACATAATTAAAATATAGAGTAATTTTAACTGTTTTAATCTAAAATGGTGCATCTATTTTTCTCTACCAGCTTTATACATGAAACATTTCCTTCCTTTTCTCTATGTGATTATTTCATACTTATAGGTTTATCAATGGGAAATGGCTCAGCTGTAGGTATTTATGATATTTCCATTGTTTTTTTAAGAATTTGGTGATATATTTTTCTAAGTTGTAGATTCCAATGAACAATTTGTATTTATGCTAAGTTCAGTTCTTATTGATTAGAGAGATTCGGTTTACTTTAGGAAACAATAGCCATAGTTTTGTCTAGAACATCTGATATTTCATGCATATTGATCTATTTTTGTAGCTGAAAGCGAAGTCTGAAATTACCATTACAAACGAAGATCAAACACAAACATTATCAAATAAAGCTTATTATCAATGTCTGGAACTAACGATTTAAGTTCTTTAGCTAGCCCAGCATTCCCATCAAGATTGTATATAATGCAATTTCCCGTGTCCATCACTATGCTATATCAATCACTGTTATTCCTAACGTGAATTTATTTGTACTGAATTGTAGGATAATGTATTTAGATTTTTCATATCGGCTACAGCTGTGAGGCTAGAAGAAAATATTCGATATTACAGGTCATTGCTATAATTACTATACAAATAGGTAGTATTTTTTGTATAGTATAATATATATTACATGATAATATATTAGTGAAAATATATTTGTACACATCATAATGTATTAGTGAAAATAGAAGAATTTTTTTACAGGATAATATATTTGTACAGTATACCTGTTATCATTGTACAAATAGATATTTTGACACTTTGACTTTTAGTCTCTCTCTCTTTCTAGATAGATAGATAGATGATGCGGTAGTGTCATATTAGTGAAAAGTTTTCTGATTTGTGCAGAATATTGTTGAGTGCATGTGAAGGTTTTAAGAACTTGGACATGGGAGCAGAGCATATTTTGGAACTAGAGCCAGATGATAGTTTTAGTTACGTAATGCTTTATAATATGTATGCTTCTTTAGGAAAATGGAATAATGCAACATATGTAAGAAAAAAAGCTTAGGGGACTTATGCTTGAAAAGTATACTAGGTTGACTTAGACTAAATCAAATGGCAATGATCATGTTTTTTTTGCCGATGATGAAACTCGTCAGGAGGTAAGAAACTACAGAAATTTGTGTCCAAATGATAATCTAGAAAGACAGACTATTTATTCCGATATTATGTTTACTTTTTAGTTATAGTCATATGTGCAGGGGTGTGTGGGCAGCTAGAAAAAGGTATTATTAGGGGTGAGCGTTTGGTTGGTTTGGTTTATCCGATGGTAAATTTGTTAAACCAAACTAAAATCAATATAAATGAAAACCAGACCAAACCAACCAAATTAAGTTTGGTTGGTTCAGTTGGTTGTCAGATTAAATCGAACTAAAAATGTTTTACACTTTGTGTTTGAAATATTCACTATAATTTAAAAAAAATTATAAATATCTAATTACAGTATTTTTTTTTATTTTAATGCTTTTTAACATTAATTTTGACACATAGCTGATGATTAATATATACTTAAATAACGAAACTAACCTAAAATATTTATTATAACACCGTAATTTTGAAAATATAGTAAAAATTCAGTTAATTTGTTTAAATCGATAACCGAACTTAATATTTTTTCGGGTTGATTACTAACCGATTTAATTTCAAAACCGAACCAAACTGGCCAAAATAAATTGGTTTGGTTAGTTTATTTGGAATAATGCTCACCCCTAGGTATTATAGTCATCTCATCCGGACTTGATGGAGGATTATTGGTTATTAGCATCACACAAATGGTATATTTAGTGTAATTTGTCATTTTATCAAGGTTCGAGATTCTGTCCAGCATACCGGAATTTCGTCACTTCCGTTCTGGATCCAGTGTTGACCGAGGCGGAATTAAAGAATAAATCTGGTTCCGATTGAAAAGGGTAAAAAAAATTGATTTCTTTGCATAGAAAAAGGGAAATCAGACATTAGATCAGTTTGATTGAGAAAAAAGAATTAGAAGGAATGATCAATAAACAACAATTGAAGGAGAAAAGAAAACCTCTTTCAAGAACGTGCACCGAAAATCAGACAGATTTGAGTGTTTTTATATCCATTCTAAGCACCAGTTGAGATGAAACGATATTAAGGTTCTGCCCAAGAGAATATGAGAATGCACAGAAACGGATTTGCATAGTAAATTCAAAATTAGACTTCAGATCGGGCCTATTGAATTATTTATTTCAAATTCGAAGCTTTGATTTCAATTTTGAAACAAGGTTTTGCACATCCACACGCAAGTGCAATAGTGTACATTAATTTTTGTATTGAGATACTATCCTATTTTTTTCATATGCATAAAAATTTCTGATATTTATCAATATATTTATATAGAAATGAATGAAAAGTAACAAAATCTAAAACCGGAAATAAACCGAAATCTTTGGAATTCCCGAAACTGAACCGAAATTGTAAAAATTATAAATCACCGAAACGGAACCAGATAGCGGAACTTAAATCCTTGATTTTTATGCATCTTCTTTATATGCTAGCTAGCTTTAGTTTTATTATATTATAATTTTTCTTTGTTTTCTTTTGTAGATCCAATATTCCATGAATAAGTTACTCTGGTTTTTATGCTTTTGTCATGGAAACGAGGGGATGAAATCATGGCAGTAGCATCTGCCAGTGAGTAAAATTTATTTTACCTACCTATATAATCTATGTTTGATATATTTATTGTTCATTGTACCATTTTCGTTGGATCTAGAATCCATGGTATTAGGTTAGTAGGAATGCCTTCTAGCAGTGTATAACCATCAAGGATGTATCATTTGCTACTTAATAGATTTGAGTTTGTAAGTTAATTATCTTTTGGTAGTCAAGAGTGCTATTGTAGACATAAACTTCTAAGCCATATATTTTACAGCCCTCTGTTTCATTATTCTATCATCCTCAATCTATCATTGTGCTATTTGAGAACTGTTGTCATGTCAACCTTTGATCTTTACCGCATTTTTTCACTTTAACCAGTCCACCCCTGCCACTGCAATCTATTTTTATACAGTCTAGTGCTCAAGGTTAGTAGACACCGAACGCAATAATTCACAACCAAACCTTAGAGCGATCTACAACATAAGTCCGGCTGAGTCTGCTTCAGGTAGCGATGTTAAAGATCTTCCAATAAAGCTATCAAATAGTTCAACAAGTAGCTGTAAGAAGAATTTAGTTCTAAATGACTTCCCTTTCAGTGCATAGTTTAAGATATATGCTATACCAATTGGATATCAAGTTGAGGCTTTTTTTTAATTTCTAAATGATGAATAAACGTATACCTAAAAAATTAAATTAGAAAATAATGGAAAATAATCAGTATGCATAATGTAGGAGGAAAAATAGAAGCAAATCGTTGTGTTTTTTCTCTTACTCACCAAAATTAAAAAACAAATTTTTAATTTTGTTACCGTATTACCGCCAAAGCTTATGCAATATGGTTTGGAGATCTTGAGTTCGAACCTTGGTGGTTCGCTTTGGCTATGTGAATTTGCATTTCCCCAAGTCCAACTTGTTTGGGATTTACGACATAGTAGTTGTTGTATTGCTATCACATAAGAAATTATATTTTATTACCAGAATAGGGTATTATCAATTATTATTTTTGGCAGAGCCGACGGGGTTGAGTGGACCCCTACCACTTTTATTGATATACTAAGACGAGAACATAGTAACAAGGAGAGCTAAAAAAGAAAAAAGAAACAGAGGCAACACAGTATATCAAAGCCTAAACTAACAGAGACAAAAAGCGGAGCAAACTTATACAAGAGGTAGCGAGACTATAGACCAAAAATCCCGGGATCAAAGGTGAATTTAAGGTACTTGAGCCCGTCCCGGATGTCACGCCATAATCGTTTCTTCCATGCTGCGTAAACCATCGCATGCGAATGCTCAAATACACACGCATTTCTTTGCTTCCATATATTGCATACCATTTTCTTGAGAAGGTAATTGAATAATCGTGGTTTAACTCGCTTGATTCCAATGTTGTGTTTGATGTAGATCCATTGATCATCACTAGCACTCGCATAACAATGCTCAGATATTTGCGCCAGCGCTTCATTCCAAAGCTTGCGGATAATTGGACATTCAAAGAAGATATGTTGATAGGTCTCTGGATATCTACTGCAGAATACACAGAATGTATTCACATTCATTCCCAACACATTGAGCTTATCCTTTGTGACCAAGACTTTGTTAACCACTTTCCAAATAACCATGTTCTCATTTGCATAATCGTCATGCTTCCATACAGCAATATGCCATCGGCATGTGACAAAATTTGTAGTGCCGCTTAAGTTGTAATAAAATTTATTAATTGTATAGCTTTCACCTAGCATATTCCATATGACATTGCGATCAGATGAAGCACGAGCATTATAGGTTGTGATGTAATTCCAAACAGTGCGCAAGTTTTGAGTAGATGCTACAGGAAGGTGACTCTATTGTGCACAAGCAGATCCGCCACCATGCAAGATAATGGAACTCCAAACTGTGCAGACTCCAAGAATGTAATGTTGTTGGCAATAATGTACCCAAAATGCGCCCAAGGATCCACCCAGAAGTCAGTAGTATCAATGCTTTCGGACCGTGCTTGACATAAGGAAGTAAAAGGTGCTTAATCTTATTTAAGCAATTCCATGTCCAGCTGAAGCTCGGGATGGTTCTCAAAGCCCAAAAGCTGCTATTTTGTATGATGTACTTGTAAGACCAGTTACCCCAGTGCGTGTCTTTACTTAAAGTATGTCATGTATGTGCTTTCCCATAGAAGCTATATTCCATATTTTGGTGTTCACAATTCCGAGACCACCTTTATAAATTGGTAATTCAAGTTTCACAAAGGAAATCGGGGCCAAGTACTTGGCATGCATATTACCTTTCCATAAAAATTTCATAAATGCAGTTTTAATCATAGCACGCAATTTGTTGGGGAGAATATATATGCGTGACCAGTAGACTTGCATAGCTATAATAACCGCTTTAATGAGAGTTAGTCTACCGGCTTGACTTAGGAAGCTAGTAGACCAACAATCGAGCCTTTTGTTTATTTTTTCAAATGGGGGTAGGCACTGCGTTGTAGTGATACGAGAAGTAGCCATAGGAAGACCAAGATAAGATACAGTTGAATCACTGCAGCGCAGGCCAGTGAGGTTCAGAATATAGTCCTTGCGTTGATTACACACACCAGCTAACATAATATCAGATTTATCGTAATTAATTTTCACGCCAGTAAGAAGATAGAATTTATCAAGCATTTTCATTATATTAGAAATTGTCATGTTATCCGGTTAATAGAATATTATTAAGTCGTCAGCAAACATTAAGGATGTAATACATGGATCCTTACACTTAGGATGCAAAGTAAATTGATTGGAAAGAACCAATTTATTTAGCATCCCAGTGAGCAGCTCCATGACAGTAATGAATAAATAAGCCGAAATCGGATCTCGTTGCCTAATTCCATGTTTACTATCGAAGAAACCAATAGGGGTTCCATTGATGTTAATAGAAAAGTGTGTGGAGCTCACACATGCGTACATCCAGGCAGTGAAGCGGTGGGGAAATTTCATGAAGCTGAGGATTCTAATAACAACGGACCATTGAAGTGTGTCAAAGGCTTTCCTAATGTCGAGTTTTATCATAGCTCTAGGAGAAATGTTTTTGATTTTATACCCTTTGATGAGTTCATGCGCAAGGAGCACATTGTCTAAAATATTACGGTTAGGCAGAAAGGCAGATTGATTAACCGAAATGTGGTCGGGAAGAACATGCTTAAGACGGTTAGCTATAATTTTGGTAATTCAATTTTAGATAGTGTTACAACAAGATATCGGCCTAAAGTCGCTAACGCTATTCGCATTTTTCACTTTCAGAATTAGTGCAATGACAGTATTATTAAACGATTCAAACATTTTTCCATTTTGGAAAGACTGTTTAATCGCTTTACAAATTTCAATATGCACTATGTTCAAGCAAAAGATGTAAAAAACAACATTGTAGCCATCCAGGCCACCGCAAGAACTGTAACAACCCTGAATTTTGGGGCCAATTTAAAATTTTAAATTTAGTAATTTTAATGAGTTTTGATATTTAAAATAATCTATTTTAAATAATAATGATCACAAATTTGATTCAAATCGAAGTTAGAATGAATAATTTAATTATAAAAGGAGTTAGAAATAGCACTGTAGTTTGAAAAGTCAAACTTGAACTTTGACTGATCGTACAGGATGCAAAATTTAACGGATTTTAGTGAAACCAAAAATATTAGAATCTATTTAAAAATATCTTTCTAACGAATCCGAAAAATCGAAATTACATAGCAAGAATCAAAAGTTATGCCCAGTTTAAAATTTAGAAAGGTCGCTAAGAAATATATAAAGGTCAAAAATGCTACTTTTTGCATATGAAGGAATTTGGACTCGAAACCACTTCCATTGAGTTCAGAATGACGTTTCTGCATTGAGAAACAGTAAACACTTATATATTTCGAGTTTCAGAAATTGTTTGTTTAAAAATGTATTTTTAATATTAAATATATTGGCCTTAAAAATAGTCATTTTTCAAACGAACTCTGTTTTCGACAAAACCACTTTTGTTGGAACCGGAATGTCAAATTATTGCTAGGTTTCAATTTTCAGAATTTTTCAAATTAATATGTAAGCATGGGAAAAGAAAATGTGTTTTGACTATTTGAGTTAAATTTAAACGCCTTAAAAATAGCCATTTTTCAAACAGTCTCATAATTCGACGAAAATAATTTTGTTGGGTTCGTATCGTCAAAACAAAGCTAAAAATGATTTTTCGGTAATTTTTAGAATTAATATATAATTATAATTAATTTTTCAGTGTGAACGGACAATTTTTGACTTTAAAAATTCATTAAAATTCGTACGAGCTCAGAATTGAACGAAATTAATTTTTCTAGGTCCGCAGCGTCAAAACATAGCTAAATATATTTTTCGGGAATTTTTGAAGTTAATTTGTGGCCCCGGCATATTTAAATGTACGGTAGAAATTAAATTATTTATTTAATATTGCATTTTTAAATTAAAACAAAAAAAAAACATTACAGACATCAGAATTGGAGACCGGGACAGAGCACATCGCGTTCAGAAGGCTCAAAACGTTAAGGTCGACAGTAAGCAGGCCCAAATCCGACAAAGTCCAAAAATCCACCTTTTTAGCACAAATTTCGAGATTTATTAATAAAATAATATTTAAAAATTGGGCTGAACCCTAATGCCAGCCGCCACTGCAGTTTTTAATGGCTGAAACCATTCGAATTTCAAATGCTAAGATCTCTCAATCCGTTCAACGAAAATCGACGTATGATATACCAAATCGAAGAGAATTCAGAGAGCTTTCCATCCATACGGTCAAGATCGGGTTTTGATTCACGGATTTTGCGAATTTCGTCCGAGAAGTGGCTGCGTTTTTGGGTGTTTTCTGGCCAAGGAAGGAGGCCGAGTTCGATGGGGTTTCGGCCGAAGGTGGAGCTCGGGGTGGTCTTCGTCGTGGCAGCATCTGATCGGCGCCAAGATGCCTCGGGTTGCGTGCGTCTAGAAGAAGGAAGAGCGGTAGATGGGTCTCGTGCGTGTACAGGTATCGTCCGTGTTTTTCAAACGAGAAAGAAGGGTATTATTATATTAATTAATTTATTTATTTAATTTAATTTATCCAATGTTTAAAAATCGATATCTCTCTCATACGAGGTCCGTTTTACAAACCGTAAGTTGCATTGGACTCGTCTTTCCGAGAGCTTCGCGATGGCGCAGACCGCAGCTGAAACGGAGACAGTCAAATTTTGGCCAAAATTCAATGTGAGAATTTTTTATTTTAATTAATTCAATTAATTATTTTATCGCTGTTAGATAATTGTTTGTATCTTATTTAATTAGATTTGCGCTGTGATGAATTGTGATTGTGGTTCTGATGAATTGGATTGTATTGTGTTGTTTAGATCTGTTGTTGTGTTATTTTGATCTGATGAATACAATACAAATCATCATGTTTTGCAAAGTGGAGTAAACTAGAATTTTTAATCCAATTAAATATACTATCTTGTTTGGGAATTAGATCAGGCTAGAATCTTTAATCCAAATAAAATGTCATATTTTGTCGTGTTTACCTTATGGACATTAAACTAATAAATATAACACCTTATATTTTGTTGTGTTGGAATTGACGACGAAATCAAACTATGTTTTGTTGTGTTAGAATTGACGACAAGACAAAATTAACAATTTTTTTTAATTAGGTATGTAAGACAGAATTTACATTTTCTATGTAAATAGAATTAAAAAGAGAAAATTTACATTTTATGTAAATTGAATAATTAGAAAAGAAATTTACATTTATGTAAATAAGATAATTGAAAAGGAAAATTTACATTTTATGTAAATCAACTATTGATTTACATTTTATGTAAATAGAACAAATAGAAGAAATTTTTTTTACATTTTATGTAAATGAACAAATAAGAATGTTAAGAAGGATTTAGCATAAATTATTTATGTTAAAAGAAATTGGTAAGAGAGATTTAACATAAAATATATATTTTTATGTTAGGAAGAAATGTTTGGGAAGATTTAACATAGATTTTTTTTATGTTAACAAGAAAAGAAAATAGAAAGACAATAGAAGTTACACTTTATGTAATATGTTATATTAGAAATAGAATTTACATCTTATGTAAATTATAACATTAGATAGAAAAGTACATTTTATGTAAAATGAGATAATAGACAATTAAAATTATATTTTTATTGTAATGTGAATTATTAAAAAAGGGTGAACTAAAATTATACTTCTCTATCAAATGTAAAATAATGATAAAAATATTCATTTTTATCAACTGTAAAAGAAGGACAAATACAAAGAATGAAATAAAACCTTCATTTTATGAAGAAAAAAAGTAAGCGTATCCGGCGATTTCCCACAAGGGCGATTTTCGGGTCGTTTCAAGAACTTTGATTAAGGGAAAACATTGCTTCCTTAATTTGCTCGTCGGTAACGCTATCAGTTAAGTAAGCAATGTGTTCCTCACTTAACTTGGGTAAGTTCATTAGGTCTATGTCATCAATTAGAGGACTAAAATTATCAGTATTGCCAAACAACTTAGTGTAATATTCTATAAATGCTTTATGAATAGCTTGAGTAGAAGAATGTACCTGTCCTACCCGATCAACAACTGAGTGAATATTCTTTCTCTTTTCTTTGGCTTTAAGAGCCGCATGGAAGTACGCAGAGTTACGATCACCGTCTTCAAACCAAGGGCGGAGCCAGGGTTTGTTATTTCCCTGGGCTAGGATTGTACTTATGTGAATGTATATATATATTAAAAAATATAATTAGCAAATGATTTCATGTGAATGTGAAAAAGCATACTTCATGTAGAAACACAGACTGTATAATTTGATAATGGATAATTTTGATTTATTCTTCTTCTTTGGATTTTCCTCACTTTTCACTAGGCTTTCATTATTTTTTATTAAATATATAACAAAGACTGAACGATTTAAATATAAGTTCAATGATGAACATAATGCAAGAGTAAAAATGAAACTTGTTTCCCTTAGAAGAATCAACACCAAAAGTATTAGCTGAGCTACGAACGAGGTATCTATTACTGTACATTATGCAAGTTTTTAAATCCTGCCTGGGCAATAGCCCAGGGTCCCTCTCACGTAGCTCCCCCCTTGCTTCAAACCATTTCATTCTCGTTTTCTGCTTTCTCATCATAGATTCTATGTTAAGAGCTTTAATGTGTTTACATGCAAGGTCATGTTTAAGGCTTGCAAGAGATGGGTTGAGCGGTTGCTGTTGCTTTTGCATTTGGACATGAATTAGCTGATTCTGCAACTCATTAAATTTCAAGTTGCCTTTACCAAATTTCGACGAGGACCAAGGCTTAAGAACATCTTTAAGAGCTTTTACTTTTTTGTCAAGAATAACCATATCATTCCCATAGCAGGGGATATCCCATGTTTTCCTCACAAGCTCAAGAAAGTCCGACTCCTTGGTCCAAATATTGAAGAACTTAATGCTCGGATACCTAGTAATCACATTCTCATCCAGATGAATAACTTGCGGGGAGTGGTCAGACAAGATCGGCGTAGCAAGTTCATTAGAGATACTCGTCCATGCACTCAATGAAACGACGTTGCAGAAAGAGTGGTCCATTTTGGAGAAGGTGCGAACGCCATTTCTTTTACTATTGTTCCAAGAGAATTCAGGTCCAGATGAGTTAATTTCTACAAGCTCAGAATCAGAGATCGCCAAATTTATGGACCTGATCTCGAATAGAGAGACAATATTACCTCCAATCCTGTCCGAGAGAGTAAGCGGTGAATTGAAGTCTCCATAGACAAGCCAAGGCAGATTACTTGGTTTTAGTGTAGGTAACTCGATAAAAAGAGCTTCTTTTGCAGTAGCCGCATTAAAAGCATAGACAATGGTTATGAAGTATACCTGAGAGGATGGAACATGAACGGATTTGCAGTGAATGAATTGACTCGAAGCTTTAACCTTAGTGAAGAGATGAATAGTAGGATCAAAGATGACCAAGATTCTGCCGTAACTTAACTCTGAAGGTTGTGAAGCATCTCCCAACGCGGATTGATGTATCTCGATGTTCTAGCAGTGAGCTCCTCATTTAGCTTAGTTTCAAGCATAGTTGTAGCCGAGAGATTGTGTTTCCTTATCATGAGCTTGCATCTATCGAGCTTAATATCATCATGCGTTCCTCTAATGTTCCAAACACAAAGATTTTGTAACATTATTGAACTCATTTTGTTTATCGACACTTCTTGTCATAGATCTTGTTAAGACCTGATTGTCGTTACCAGGAGGTTCAATAGCTATAGAGGGGGAGCAAAACTTAGCCAGTTTACTGCTCTTGGTCTGCTTGGAATTTATAGCTTCCTTGTTACTTGCATTAAATAGGAGTGATTGATCAGGTGCCATGTGCCCCAGAGGCGGTGCTATGTGGGAGTATAACATGGATTTGGGAATAGTAATTTCACTGTTAATAGAAGGTTCAACTGTTAAGCTACTTCTCTTTAAATTCAATGATTTGTTCTGCTCCTCATTAGAAACTTTCTCTAGCGCGCAAATGCTTGTAATTCCGAGCCCAGGCAAGAAATTAACCAGGTGAGGCTCAAAACCACTGTCTGTGAAACTTCCATATTCTTCCTTATTACACAAATCCTCGTGCCCAGATGCAGAAACAATGCCAACGGATCCCTTACATTGAGTTTCATTGGAAATAGTAATCATGTCATCCTTTTGCTTTTCAGTGCCTCCTTTTACTGTTATAATATCATGGCTAGTCCTCACAGGGTTTTCCTCTTGCCTTCTTTCTCATACGTTTCATTAGTTTTGTCCTCCTCTACCGCAAGAAAATTAAAGCTGTTCTTTGTAAGTAGTGGGTCCGATACGGTAACAGTTCTTCCTTTCGTGGAGATGGACTCCTTGTTTTGTTTTTCTTTGTATTGTTGTTCGACCGATTCATTGATTTCTCCATCTTTTAGTGCTCTTTCTTCTAGCATATAATCGGCCAAACTAACTTGCTTCCTTTTGTAAATAGGTTTTTGTGACACAAATGATTTGGCATGACTATTTTGTTGATTTTTAAAGCAACCTTGCCTTTATTCCTTTCTATTCGATGCCACAGGCCTTCTTTCCTAACTGGTATCATTCTTTCTTGATTACTAGCTTTGTTGCTAACTAGATGTGAGACCACGGTGTTAGCAAGCTCCTTTCCTTTGTTATTACCATTGTTGTTAACTTGATCTGGAGACTTGTTTTGTTGATCTTTGTGGTTGTTTCTTTGTGCATTCTCCTTTTGCTTAGTGGCGTTGCGATCTTCAAGTTTGTGTCAAAACACACAACAGGCGGAACAAACAAGTGGTTTCCATAAGTAATTGACTCTATCTCTCTGTGTTCCCCCACCTGGAAGTGTAGTTAAGAAGTCATCAACAAGCTCTTTGTCAGGATTTATTTCAATCATATATTTTGCATAATGCAGTCTTTCAAGTCTCTCCGTAGTTTCGTCCATACAGATCAGCTTACCTAGCCTACATGCTAGCCATTTTATTCCATAGTGACACCATGAAAACAGAGGAATATTGTTGAAGTACACCCAAATTGGGATAGATTTTATCATGCCACCAACGTTGCTTACACTTGGATCATACGGCTTAATTATGAAGAGCTTGCTTTGAATTAAGAGAGGCTCACCCATGAGTGCCTTGTATTTATCTTCTTCATATGAAAAATGAAACAAGAATAACACTCCATCAAATTTAATTGTTAGTTAACCTTTAGGCTTCCAGACCGATCTGCATTTCATATCCACTGCGGTATACGACAGCGGCTTGTCAAGGAAGAAGCCAACTAAGACATCCTACCAGACAGTCGTGTCTGCTTCAACAACAGTCGTAGTATGTTGTAGAGCTCCATTCACATAAGTAAGTTAGATATCAACTGGTTTGTATTTCCAGGTGTTGCGAGGTAAGCGCTGAGTGAAAGAAGACCACACTCGTTGATTATTAACTCGATGATTGATTTGTGATGAGCTCGCAGCATTGCTTGTTGGGGTTATTAGAGCTAAGCTCGATGCATTGATTGCAACAGTACAGTTAACAGCAGACGACACCTCCAGGATCAGGGTAATTGTAGGTATGGCTGAGGGAGGCAATGATTGAACTGGTGATTGGAGGGGGTTGGACGACAAACTTGGGTCAAGAGGCGCTGGAGGAGGACGCGAGGAGGCGGAATGGAAATGGTGGGAGGCACTGGATCTGGAGGGTCTGGTGGGGAATGGGGGCATTGGAGGAGAAGGGAATGGTTCGGCGGCCGGAAGAAAGAGAGAAGCAGGAGGAGGATCAAGGGGAGGAGCGGCAAGAGGTCCGTCTTGAAGGTTAGGGAAGGAAAGCAAATTGGGGGAAAATGATTGCTCTGCCATTAATGTTACAGTTGCTTCATTTGAGATCATCTATGAAATGATGAACTTATAAAAGACTAAATTTAGCTATAGTGAAGGTCCATTGGATATAGCATCCAGGCCCGGCCCTGGCCCAAGGCCACCTAGGTGGTGGCCTACGACCTCCAAAATTTGAGGGGCTCAACTTTTTGCTAATGCTTTATATGAAGAAGTCTGTTTGTTATAAAAACAGCAATGATGCGTAGCCCACTGTTAAAGGAAGTATGCTTCTTCCCAGGCCACCTGTGTTGGATTCCCACCAAGAACTAATTCCTCACTTAAATAAATTTCCATGCATGTTTTCACGTTGGCCCTTCACGTAGTCTTTTTTACAATCTTATTTTCTGGCTTGGGCCTCCACATGGTCGGGGCCGTCCCTGATAGCATCATTCATCAATTTAATAGGAACCGACGGACAGAACTCTACCTTTTTTTACAGAGTAAGAGTACCATATACCATTTTTTATTCCTTTAATTTGAACTCTCATTTTTGGGTTTTTTTGTTCAATGCTTTGGTGTCCGTCAGATTATATTACTAGATTCGCCCAGACAAGAAGTTTAATTATCAAGTTCAGGAGCTTTTAGAACTTACTTGTAATGCCTACAACAATAACAATGTGGATGAAAGAACAAAAGAATTTGAGTAATGAATTAAACATCAATGGGGGAGATCCATTAAAGTTCAGACCAAATCCTGCCATGCTTATTCCTGAGTTCAATGTTGATAGCCAGGTAATTTATAATCTATATTTTTACTGACATATACTTATATAGTTATTTCATCAAGTAGTGTATGCAATTCATTCTTTATAATCTCATATATCTTATGAAACCTGATCATAAAAAGTATCATCTAAGGTTTATGCCTTTATAGCAAGATTGCCTTGGATATTTTCTTAAGCTTTTGAGCTGCCAATATTCTTAGAAAAAAGAGAGTACTCCTAAGTTTTTACAATAAATAATTTTCTTTACTTGCATTACGTAGTATGCTGATTTTTTTAACTTCATACTATAAATTTTCACTCACCGAGTTTCATATTTTTTTAATTTGGATACTATTTAATATATAATCATGTTCCAGCATTAAAATAAAGTGCTTTTTCCATACTACCTAGAAATTTTCATTTTTCTTACAGAAAGATATATTATACAGCGTCCATAGTGTAAAGTTGACTAAGATACATAGCTGAAGTTACAAACATTTTAGCACAGCATAACGAAATAAGCTTCAAATCTTAAATGATATCTTAGGCTTTAAGAAAATATTCTAATTATAAATATTTTCTATTTGTCAGTTTTTATTGGAAAAAGGATGAAATCTGGTACCATAAAAACAAGGCAAGTAATGTATCTGCCTATCATGCATGGAAACCTTGCTCCAAGTAAAAGGCAAGTATTCACCAAATAACATGGCAAGACGAAACCTGGAACCAAAAATAAAAAAAACATGGCATGTACTGTGTTGCATGTGTTTTTTTTTCTTTTTTTGAATCTACCTTATTATTTTTCTTCATGTAATAATTGTATTCTTATAATGCTAGTAGGTCTACATCAATACATAATCTACTTAAAGATTTCAGAAAACCAATATGTACTTTAACCAAGCTTAGATGAAGCTGTTACCAAGCTTTATATATTTACAGTGTGTGTTGCATGTGTGTGTTTTTTCCTTTTTTTAATCTACCTTATTATTTGCCTTCATGTAATAACAGTATTTCTTATAATGCTAGTAGGTCTACGTCAATACATAATCTAGTTAAAGATTTCAGAAAACCAATATGTACGTTAACCAAGCTTATATGAAGATGTTACCAAGCTTTATATATTTACAGTGTGTTTTGCATATGTTTTTGTTTTTGAATCTACCTTATTATTTGCCTTCGTGTAATGACTGTATTTCTTATAATGCTAGTAGGTCTACGTCAATACATAATCTAGTTAAAGATTTCAGAAAACCAATATGTACTTTAACCAAGCTTAAATGAAGCTGTTACCAAGCTTTATATATTTACAGTGTCAATGTTTCCATGAGTTGATGCATCCATTTAGTGTTTCTATGCAGTAAGCGCAATATCTCATAACTGTTTCCATGAGTTGATGCCACCAAACTGAATATTGGGATGAAGATGGTGATGCCATAGTCAAGCCATCTTTTGATGATTGGGATGTATCTTGAAAATGTTGCAGCTAAAGTTGAGATAGATGAATAACCGTGTAAGTACACTCATGATTGTATGAAATTATATACAAAATATTCGAGGAAAAAACTGTTTTATGCAAATTACCTAAAATGAAGAGTGAAGTGCTACACACAATAGGCTCCATGGTCTCATAGGACTTTTTGGTAACCCAATGCATAGGAATAGCTGAAGTGTCTGCTTTAAACGTTGATATGCATCTGTTTACTCTTTTATATAAACTTCCTTCTGTGTCAACTGAGCTGCATCTTATTTAATATTCTCCCATGAATATTCTGTAGTGTATATCCTATTTCTTGCCTGTTTAGTTGGCTGGAGATTTGTGTTTCTTTGTCAAGTGAGATGATAGTTTGTCATACATACAGAATTGTAGCATTTTTTTTCCCAAAAGGATTTCCATTCAACACAAACTATTACAAAGCCTACGGAAAAAACAAAACAAAACCAACCATTGGAAGCCAAGAAGCTTCGCATAACAAAAGCAGCATAAAACAAAAAGAAAAACAAAGGACAGAAATAGAGAAACAAAACATAACAGAACCCCTTTCTCCAATCTTGAACACCACAACATCTAAACAATCGCTTATCAACAGAGAACACCAAGAACAGCAGAAAACCAGCAGCGAAGCAACTCAAAGGAAGCAAGGACAGGCTCCAAAACAAACCAAAAACATTAGACACTAATCAACCAAGAAGAGAAACCATCCAGTAATAAAAACCCAAAATCACCATTGTCTCGAAATAGGCCGCAAAAAGCACAGAACCAGCCAACAACATAGCATACCAAGAACACCTCTACACCACAAACAAGCCAGCACAATCATCCCATAGGCTATTGAAGCCGAGAACAAGCAATGATCCACCGAAAGATGATGAACACACTACTCATAGATAGATAGACATCTTACCAGCCTAAGAATGACGTGACACCATACTGGTCATGGTAGAAGACAATTCTGCACACCAGTTGGTAAAACAGAGAAAGTCGGTGACATCTGAAGTGAGATAATGGGATAAGGTCTTCGAATTGGGCACACAAAAAGCTGAAAGGTGGATGAAGATTCAGATAAGGAGGGGAACCTGCAGAACGATAAAGCACCGGGCCAGCAAATAAAAAAAAGGCAACAGCCTGCTAGGGGGGACAGAGACAGCGATCCACGCGAGATGTGCCCAACAGACAATAAAGCGAAACCACCCCCCAAAGCCAATAGAGGCATCACCAAACCAGAAACCAACAATAAACAACCAAACTTAAGAAAAAATCAGATCTGAACAGAATCTGTGAATCCATCCAACAACTTTGCTGAACCAGCAAACCCTAGCAAAAAGGGGCTTAAGAACATCATCGCTTGACATTAACAGACGAGATATTCAGATCTGGACGAGGAGGCACAGCAGAGCCGTGGAAACAGCGGATTCAAAATTGGAGAATGGAAATGGTTCCCGAAAAAGCCAAACTAAAATAGAAAATGAAAGCAGAAATAACAAAAGGAGAGACAACGAATGAGGAGTAAAGGATTATGAAGGATGAGACTTGGTGACGAAGGGTGAGAAGTGAAGAGACGAAGCGAAGATCTGAAAAAGGAAAGATGGTGGCAGCAGAAAACCCTACCCCCATTAACGACTCTCAAAACAGCGGAGGGAGTTTTTTGTCCAATGTAATTGGAACATTAAGTTTACAGAATTGTAGCATATATACCATTCAAACTGACAATTTTTCTTAAACCATTTAAATTGACAATTACCTAAAATTATAGTTATGCATTTATACTTAACTGAGGACATGTGTTTTATGTGTACATTTTCTCATAAATTATCAAATCTACTTATCAGCTCAAGGCTTTTAGGCATGCTTGTTTGTTTTGCAAACCAACACATCTCTTGCTAGTACTTGTAAATATTAGTTTTTCTTAGTGTTACATAAATTGAGGTGCATGTGAATTAGATAAGTATTAAATTATTTTCTTTAATGAAGGTAGCATTTAAATTAAGAAAACTTTCATATTTATTAATGTAAATGTAATAACGCTCTACTTTGGGTTTTACTGTGATTATTACGACGACCTAGAAGAATCTTTCAATTCTGCCTTTTGGATCCGAAATGCTCTAAAAGATGGAATTATATTGTTTATCATTTTAGACTTGTATTGTTCTGTTTTCTCTCCAAACTATTTGACTTTTTTTCAGTTGTCCATTTTCTCAAATTACTTAAGGTAAGTCATTAGTTTTATGGCATATAGCTTTATTTTTTTATTTATTTCTATATAAATGAATTATAAAGAGTTTATTCTATTGGTATGTTTGTTAGGTAAAATGAAGTAGTCATGCTACTTATGGACGGTACATGTATATTCCGATTTTTATTGCATTTGCATGAATTTTAGTAGCCTGATCCATATTTTTGTTACTTAATCACACCTATCATGGATTTATCTAGCCTTGCTGGCGGGTGAAGCAAGAAATCATGATAGGCATACTATAGTTTTTTTTATATACTTTCTAGAATTGTATAGCAATTGTTCTTCATATATTTATTATTCCCTAAAATATTGGTCACAACATAATTCCTTTCTCAGCTCATGGTATATTAACTCGGTATTAGCCAATGTATTATGGTCTACCTTCATTTGGTGTTGTATTTTTATAATTGGGCTATGATTCAGAAACTCAGTTGAGTGTTGATGTTGATGATTTACAGCCAACAGACATCACATTATCCTAGTAAGTTATCTTATATTCACTTATGTAATTATCTAATTATAGCTTCTACATATTTTTACTATCTATGAAATGTTAGTGTAGGCATTGATGTGTGTTCTTTTGCAGCTTCTACATATTTTTCTAAAAACGAGTATATCCACCAAGAAATGGCTTACAGAGCCACTATTATTGATGTTAAAGAAAAAAATTCAGAAGGAAAGCAAGATTAAATCTATTGTTTGTATGTTTTGTAAGTGGCTTATGAATGCAGAAATGTATGACATGTTATGTATGAACACGAAAAAGTTAGTATAACTGTATGTATGAAATACTAAGTTGTTTGAATGATAAGTATGAAATATTATACGTAATTTATTTGTTGTTTGTGAAAATTTGTTATATTTATATGCAATTAAAAATGTATAAATGTATGTACATGAAAAAAGCTTAAATGGTGATAAATAAAATCTTTAAATTAATAATATAACGATAGCGTTGCATAAACGCTATTGAAAGAAATATTGGAAATGCTATGTATAACTAAATAAACGCTATAGAAATATCACAATGAATGCTATAAAACGTACAAGTGAAACGCTACGTAAACATACACACAAATGCTATAGTAAGCAAGTATTGAATAACATATTCTATAGCGTTTTTGTTTTATAACATGTAAAAATGCAATTCAAATTTTATTTTTCATAGCGTTTTATTTCTGCTATTTAAAGTAGAAGGTCTAACATAGCATGTCGTTACATGGCGTTCTCTGAAACACTATATTAGTCTATAATAGCGTTTTTCAAACGCTATGAAAGCCCTATTTTGTTGTAATGGGCTTTGCTTCGATCCGAGTATCCTAGCAAAGTTCCTTCATCAAATTTTAAATCGAATTTACCAAGCTAATCTTTAGTGTTCAAGACAAAACATTTTGAACCAAAAACATTAAAATAAGAAATATTCAGTTTTCTCCCATTAAAAAGTTCATATGGAGTACTTTTAATAAATTGTCGAATAGAAATACAATTCAATACATAACAGGCAGTTGTAATAGCTTCTACCCAGAAATGTTTTGGTAAAGTGCTTCCATTTAACAATGTTCGTGCAGATTCTTATAAAGATCTATTTTTCCATTCTATAACCCCATTTTATTGTGGAATTCGAGGAAATGAACAATTAAGAAATATACTTTCTTTTTACAAAATTACTCAAAGATTCAATTTTCAAATTCTCCACTATGATCACTTCGTATGTTCTTTATTTTTAAACCTTTTAAATCTTGAATTCTTTTAAAAAAAGTTTCAAAATGATCAAAAGTATCACTCTTATTTTTCGTAAAAATTGTCCAAGTTTATCTAGAAAAATCATCCACTATTACAAACACGTATTTATTATGACTCTCGAGTTGCCCAAATAAATCCATATAAAGTATTTAAAGTGGTTGTAATGTCGAAATGACTTTCTTAGATTTAAAAGATGATTTTGTTAATTTTCCGAGTTGACATGTATCGCGGATATGATTAACTTTAAATTTAATTTTTTAGTAAAACTTTAACTAAATTATTTTTCAAAAGTTTATTTATAGCTTTGAAATTAATATAACAGAATATTTTGTGCCATAACCAAGGATCATTTTTCATTGACTAATAAACACATATTTGGATTATATTTATATTCATGTTTAATATGTAGATTTTTTTATCTCTATTACCTTCAAGTATAAGATTTTGATTTTGATCGAAAACACTATGTTTATTTCCTGAAAATGAGATTTTAGATCATTTATTATACAATTGGCTGATACTTAATAAATTATGTTTTAAATTTTGTACTAATAAAGCGTTAGAAATAAAAGGTAAATTAGATATACCGTCATTGCTCACATTGCCTATGCTAATGATATAACCTTTGGAATTATCTCCAAATGTGATAGAACCTCCATCTGAGTGGATAATATTTGTTAGCATATCTTTGTCTTCTGCCATGTGTTTTGAGCAGCCACAATCGAGTATCCATTTTCCTTATTTCTTGAGTGTGACCTACAAAAAATAAGAAATGACATTGGTACCCACTTTTTAATAGGGTCCTAAGAGTTAGGTTTCAGGAATCAAAATCCAAGAGGGCTCAGTGTCCCTTTTATAAACATAATTTTTATTTCTATGAATAGTTTCCAAACACAATTTTATATACTTATTCCTAATCAAGCTATTATTTGTTTTGCAACCCATATCTTAATAGTTCTGGAATTTGTTTTCCTTTTTAATTATTTTGATGATTTACTAGGTTTAGAGCCATTTCTCCTTTTAATATTTATTTTCTTAGCTGGAGCTAAAGGCTTCTTGTTATATCCTAGTCTTTTTTTTTATTAAATGCAGATTGAGAATTTTCAATAATCCTGGACAGGTTTTCTATTCCTTTATTGAAATATAATTTAAAATATTTTAGGTGATGTCTTCTAATTTAATTTTGAGACTAGAATTATCTACTTCTGTTATTTTAACTTTAGTTTTCAGTTCATGATTTTCAGAAGCAAGAGCATCATTCTTTTCTTTTGAGTTTCAATTTCTTGACCCAATAAGGTAAGTTGTGAATTAACATTAGAAAATGATTCTTGAATTTTTCAAAGTTATTCTTCTAATATTTCTTTCTCATCTTTGAGAATATCCCTTTCTAATTCTGCCTTTTTCTGATTTTCAAGATCTTCCTTATATTTCCTTTTGTAACTATTCCTAGAATCTAAAAGTTTTGAGTTTATTTCTATCACATTATCAAAAGTGTAATCACTAACTCATTATATTTAGTCATGAATCACACATTAGCTTGCTCATTATCACTATCGATGTCGCTTTATGAGGAAGAGGAATATGAGTCATCCCATGTTACTGAAAAAAAATTCTTTTTGAACTTGTCCTTTTTGTTTTTACTGTGATTTCCTTTTTCTGAACATTTCTTATGCATTTGTCCCTTTTTGTGATAGTTAAAGCACTCTACCACCGAAAACAATGGCTTGTTGGAATTGAGCTTTTCTTGCCATTATTTTTGTTTTCTTTTCTATGTTTCAAAAACTTTTTTGAAGTTTTTGGCGATAAGTGCTATGTTATCCTCATCTGAATCTGAGTCTTCTTTTCAACATGAAATATGAGATTCATTTTGTCCTAAGACTATACTCTTTTAGCTAGCAAATTTACTTGATATGGCATTATATTACCTATTAACTCTTCTGGTTTCATGGTAGAGAGATCATTTGCTTCTTCAATAGCTAAGACCTTTCTTTTCCAATCTTCCATTAAAGAGTTTGAGATTTTTAATATACCATTAAGATTAGATTATTTTTCTCCTAGTCTTAGTAATGAATGTTAAATATCTTAAAATATGAAATATGTATCATTTATAGACTCATATTGTTTCATTCTAAAATTCTAAAATTGACTTTTAAGCATGGATATATTGCTTTATTTAACCTTGTTAGTTCCTTCATGAATAACTTTAAGTGTTCGCCATATTTCGTATGTAGTGTTGCACATGCTAATACGGTTAAATTCATTTATATCCAAGGCATAATGCAACTTATTCATGGCCTTAGAATTTGGAGCAGCATTTATCTTGTGAATTGATCATTCAGAATAGTGAGTGATAGGAATGTTACATTCAGTTTTCGTAATTTTCCATGAATTAAAACAATTTGCTTGCATATAGATTGTTATACATGTAGCCCAATTGTTGTAATTCATGCCATTGAATAGAGGTAGTCATGCAGTGGATTGACTTTCCATAAAACTAGTGTTAGTTTTGGTTTAGTGTTATTTTCCATATTACATAAAATATCAAATAACTATGTTATGGTTATATGATGGCCTTGCTCTAATACCAAATGAAAGAGAGTATAGCAATGGATCGCGCAATATGAAGTTATACTAATGCGGAATATAATTCTAGTATAATAAATAAAGGATCTGTTTGGCATACATCCCTGGAAAGTTTCAAAATTAGAACGACATCCTCCTCATGTTTCAATTTCAAAGCAGGTCCCTATTTTCATAGTTACGTGTTTTCTGGAAAAAAAATGCACTATTATATATTTAAAAAAATTCAAAAAATCGGAAATATTCCCTGAAATAATCTGGAAAAAAAAGTTTCACACATGTGTGCAACTATTACCAATAGTTGGATACATGTACTTATCCAACGTTTTCTATTGAAAATCTGGATGAATACATCCATACATGTATGCAACTATTAACAATAGTTGCATACATGTATGCATATAAAGTTGAACTAAGCTACATATGTTACGAATAGTGTTTACAGACAAATTGAACAATTGTAAACAATTATTAAATTCGTTCGGCTTTCCGAAACAATAATTGTTGTTGTAAAGGGTGCTGAACTCTAGGACCAAAATTATTTTAAATAATAAATCCAATCAGATTATTCCAAAAGTTTGATTGTTTGAAAACAATAGAAAATAAATAAAAATAGAGTTTTTAATAATAAATGAAAGCGAATAGGGAGTAATGACATAAGCTGGATTAATAATCATCAATAGCCAAACAGATTAATACATATCTTATTACTCCCAAAATTGGAATCAACACCAAGAGTGCTAAAAATACTTCAAAAAATTCTTAAAAATAAGAGAAGTGGAGCCACAAAATTGTAGAAATGCAAACAAAGAAGGACACAATGTTTTATAGTGGTTCGATCAAGCTTGATATACATCCACTTTAGAGAATGATTCCATTATTGCATTTAGAATTACAAGGCAGATACATTCTCTCATTACATTCATCGTTAATCTCTCCACTTTCCTCTTTAGATCTATTAGAAATTGTTAGGAGAAATCGATGAGATCCTTCGAATGTGGCAAATGGTAGGACAAATCTAGAATTTCTCGCAAGCTTTGGTGAATTTCCATGACTTCATGATGGATTTGAAGTTAGATCTTCAATTAGAGACGGTTAGAGATGATCAAATCACTTAGAAAAGGTTGAGAATTATGTTAGACAGCCCTTCAAGGTCATGAAAATCCTCCCCCCCCTTAAAGTTGAGTTGATCCCCTATTTATTGGAATGAGGAATGGTTGAAATGTAACCTTCAGGTTTTGGTTCGGCCTATTGGGTATTTACGAAAATGCCACTGCTAGCTGTCGCCAGTTGTAACCAGCTAATTGCCGGTTTTCATGCACCTGACCGATCCAGAATAGACCCGACCGATCTAGAATAGACCCGACCGATCCAGACTAGTCCTGGCCGATCCAGTTCCTTCCCGATCGATCAAAATGAAGTTGGATATTACTTGTTTCTAATCTGGCCGACCCAGAAATGGTCCGACCTACCTTATTATGGGATGGACCGACCCGCTTCATCGCTGAATGGGCCGATCCAGCGCTTCGTTGAATGTGCAGACCCATCCCTTCACGACTAGACCGAGGCACTTGCTTTGCTGAACAGACCGACCAGATGCCTCGCTAAATGGATCGACCTAATGCCTTCAATCTAGGTCGACCCACACTGAACTGACCGACCGTTACTAATTTGGACACGGCCGATCCAATGCTCAGTAGACATAGCCGACCCGCTTCTTGATGAATGGACCGACCCATACTCGATCTATTGTATACGACTTTTGTGGATAACATTTTTCCACTCGGAGTTCATGATTTTCATTTACAGAAAATTATGGGCTTCGAAGCATTATGAAACATCATGACTGGGTCGGTTGAAATACTTTCCTGGACTAGGTTTGTTTCCACTAATCTGATCGGCCCGTTCGTATTAGATTGGAGCGGCTCATTATTCGGTCGGCCCATTACAAGTGGCCTTATGAAATCTTCCTCCGCCTCTTACTTTTCTCATTTCCATTTCATATCGGTTGGAAGTTTTTAATGGCGGCGGTATCCTTTTGAAGTGAATCCATTCAACTCGTGTTTCTGATTTAGCTTCCCACTTCGTTTCGCACCCAAACCGCTTCCCACTCTCGAATAAATCAAGCCGACTATTCAAGCTCTCAGACCCATGCTTCTCCAAACTCCCTGAACCCGAACCAGTTCTCCAAATTCATCCAATTGCCGGTATCTTTGCGTTTTGCTTAGCAATTTTCAATTTTGAATTCGGATTGGGATGAATTAGTGCCGAGGTTATGATTTGGGCACATAGGAGTTCGTGAATTATCAATATGAGTTTGTTTATTTCGCTTTTAAGGTTTTGGATTGTGAATTTCTATATTAGAACTATTCGGAGTAGGATTGGGATTGATTGAAAAGGATTTATGTTTGTGTATGAAGAACTTCACATGTACCACTTCTGTTTTGAATTTGGTTTTGGTTCCACACCCGCTACATGCTTGTAGAAATGCTTGTGACACTAGAATCATGTAGAACACTCATACTTTTGTACTCGTTTTTGTTACTATGATCAAACTTGTATTTTGTTCATGTCTTTCACTTGTCGTGTTGATAGTATTTGCCTAAAGCTCACTTCTCAACACATGGAGTTTTGGCTGCTAATGAACCAGTCAAGCTCGGTCCTGACCGATCCATTCTGAGTGGTCAAGGCTGACCCAGTTTTGGGTGGCCGACTCATTTCTGGGTCAGTCATAACCGACCCAATTCTGGGTCAGTCATGACCGACCCAATTCTGGGTCAGTCATGGCCGACCCAGTTCTGGGTCATTCATGGCCGACCCATTCTGGATCTGCTATGGCCGACCCAGTTTGGGGTCAGTCATGACCAATCCAATCTGGGTCAATCATAGCCACTCAGTTAGGGCTAGTCATGACTGAACCATTTAGGGTTAGTTATGCCCGGCCTTCCTTGGTTCAAAACTGGTGTTTCCATGCCTGGAGTTTTTTGTGAACATTTTCTTCATATCATTTTCTGTCCTGCAATTCAAACATATGTTTTTGGGCCAATATACTCTATTATCGATTGCCCATACCGATAATAAGTTAGCTTATAGCTTAGAAAACTTGCATGCAACTTTCTACGACTCATGTTGAAATGTCTCGTTTGTGTTGGGAAGCTTTGGTGGCTATTACACTTGAGCATTTGAATACAAGTTTATTGTAAAACTTAAAATCAACCAATCATTCTATGATGATTCGTAAATATCAAATCTTACTTTTATTTAGTTGCGCACAAAATTTTCTGTTTTAGATGTATATGCCTATAGTCTATTGTCAAACTTAGTTGTTCATGTAGAGATGGACACTAGACAGAAATCGAGTCAACAGCTTAAGGCAGCATCAAATTCCGTACAAGTTGAGACTTCTACCCATGCTACGGACGTGGCTAACACTTCCGGATCAGGTATCAATCCAGAATTTCCTATACCCAAGCCTCTTACTGGAATACCTGGTGATAGTAAATCAAACAAACTAGGTGATCGCGGGTACAAAATTTAAGCGCTCAATTTAGAATATCAGAGACCGAGGCCAAATTTCCAGAGGAGAATGAGTTTGCAGACAATCCTCCCCTAGGATATGTTACTGTTAATCGACATATGTTGATGATGGGTGGAGTTCCTCTGTTCAATCCCTTCATAGAGATGTTCTTGAAGCATTTAGCCATTAATCAATTGCATCCCAACGGCTATGCCATTTTAACCTATTTTTTCATACTCTTTATGAGAATCAAGCAACGTGCCCCTACTTTTGAAGAGGTCTGCTCGTTGTATCTTTTCAAGAAGAGGCAAGGTACTCCATCGATTATCAGTTTAGAAGGGAAATATCCCAAGATTATAACTGATCTGTTGGAGAGTACCAAGGTATATTTAGAAAACTATTGTTTCGTATGTTGACCTGACAATTTCTATGGAAGGTGGATTGAAGGAGGTAAGAACATACTCCTATATTTTTTGCTTGTACCATACTATTAGCTTCCAAATATTAAATCATTCCTTTGCTTTGCAGTACTCCCTTCTTCTGACTCCAATGATGCTACTGGCCAAGAATTGTTTAATGCTTTGAAAAATGTTAATGAAGAACATAGAAGTAGGAGATATTTGATCATAGAACAGTTTCTTCGCTAGTACCATTTGTCTGACCCTTCTCGCACACTTAAATTTGATTTGTTTTTTAAGGAAAATATTGCCAGCAAGTCTCCCGCTAAGAAATCCCCTTTACAAAAATGCTCTGACATTGCAGGTAGTAGCAAAACATCTCCCAAACCCAAATTAGCTTCTATCGGGGTAGAGGAGCCTCAATGACACGAAGATAAAAGTAAGCAAGTTGAGAAGAACCCGAGCAGGGCTTTATTAGAAACTTTTTCTGATCCAATAGCCAAACATTCCGGGGACATAGAATCTCCTTCTAAGAATGCTGCAGATAAAACTGACAGGGGCCCTACTCAAGGTGAGAGTTCTACGGATACTTATCGGAATTTAAGTGACCTTAGTTCATTTAGAGACGTTATTCGGGGTGATTTTGTTACTCAGCCTCCCAAACCTCGAGTTATGGGAACAGGAAATATAGTCGGGTCCCCTATCACTCTGTCAATCTAAGGACAAACTATGGAAACTGGTTCGTCGATGGGTACATACTGACAAGCGCTTACCTTTACCATTGTTTACAATTCCCTGTACTTGCTTTTTAAATTTATCTCAGCCTTCATTAAGATGAACACTAAACTCCTATCATATAACTTTTCTCAAGTACAAAAGAAATGCCGAGGTCTTCGTTCATGAAAGATTTCAATGAAAAGACAAGCCAGTAGAATCCAAAGCGTTTTCTAAGCAAATCTCGTCCTTTGCCCATCGGCCCGGTCCCCCTCACCACTCACAACCTCCTCATCAGTCTCGACCAATTCCAGAACTTCCCGAAACTGATAAGCAGAGGTGATGGAGGGAGAATCATGAAGCTTGACTGGAGGAACAGAAAAGGAAGGATATGGAGAAAAAGAAGAAGAAAGCTAAGCAGAAGAAAAATGCAGATGATTGGAGCAAGAGTGACTCTCAGTAGCGTCACAAGTCTAATGATTTGCCAATGCCAGATACTCATGCTTTCTTGAAAGAGTGTCTTTAGCTTCTCCATTAGTCACTCCTGCTCCTGCTGACCTTGAGGCGATAATGAATAGGCCTATGCTCATGAACTTTCAAGGGTTGGCCTTTGCTCATGAACTTTCAAGGGTTAACGGTATCACTCTTGATCGTATGGCTACCTTAGAAAACGATAAAGCCAAGCTAATTATGGTCATAAAGTCACAGGAGAAAACCATTGCCTCTCATTCCCAAAAGGATACAGAGGTTTTGAGCTTAGAAGTAGAAAACAAAAAACTCAAGGAGGAGCTTGTTGCTGTGAAGCAGAATGAAAATACAATAGCAACGCAACTCGGAGATGCTCAAACTGCTCGAGAACTTATTGAATCCCAACTAAACATTGAAAAGAACACTTTTGTCGCCCATCGGCAAGAGAACACTATCCTTCGTGAAAGGATTTCTTCCCTAAGAATGACTCTTTCCACAACACAACAAGCCCTTGAGGAAGAAAAACTTAAAGCTGTCGCTGATCTTGAAAAGGCCCGCTTGGAGGCTGAGACTTCCTTTTTTAACTTCTACGTCTACAGCATTATGAACAAAGGAAGTTTGTGCTATTTGAAAGACAAATTCGAGATCACTTTGGCTCTTGTTTGGGAGCGAATTTTGGAGATTAACGAAGGTGACCGTAGTGAAGACGATCTCATCGAGGATCTCCTTGACCAAGAGTCCCGTGATGCTTTAATTTTGGGGAAGGCTAAGTTGGAGAGGCAAGGGACTTTCTTAATAGCAAGGCTGGATCTTGAGGAGAACCGGCTCAAGATACAAATGTCGAAGCCCATGCAGTTGCTGCCGACATTGAGGCCTCTGGTCCACAGACTCCAGCTGATCCCTTAGCTTCTCTAAAAGACAAAGATGACAATGGCGATGATGCCTTTGATGCAGGCGGGTTCGAGATCGAGATCGATGAGCACAGGAATATTGAAGCGAATCTTATGGCAGCAGGTAAAATTGAAGTTGTTCAAATTATACCAAACTTAAACTATCTGTGCTCTTCTCCTGGAGCAACCTCATACTATGCTCACTTTCCATCTGTCTTAGGTCTTGTTTCACCAAAGCTTCCTTCTGGTGGATTTACCGCTATGATGACCGAAGCCATATTCACCGATTCGGCCCTGACATCGACACCTCCTTCCCCGGCCTATACTCCCCGTCCGGGTGGTGAATCTTTGCTTGATGCTAAGACCCTAGGTCATGGGATACCAAGATTGGTGCAATTGCTGACTTGGATAATGATGATGATTACTTTCCAAGTGAGGAAGATTCTGAGCAAACCGGTGTAACTCTGACACAAGACGTTGAGATTCAAGAAAAGCAGGGGAAATCATCGGGCCGCAAAGGAAAGAAGGTAGCAACCAAGAAGAAGAAAAAGAAAGGTGTCATCACTTTATCCTCTCAAGAGAGTCCCAGTGGACCAATGACCAAAGGTGAAGGCCAATAAACTAATCCATCTCCTCTTCCCAAGGCTGACAGACCAGGTTGAGGTCCGGGGATCCGAAGAATGGAAAGAAGAAATATGGCTTACGATTAGTTTCCCTTATTTCTTGTCGTCTCCTTTTTATGTACTGTATTTAGACCGGTTGTATATGCGGGTGCCAGTCCTCGCTCACCATTTTTATGCTTGTAACTTTGCGCACTTTTATGATGTCTGATACCTTATACCTAACTTGTAATTTTGTGGTCTGATTCTATGTTGCTGAAATGAAACTGTGTTCTGCTTATTGTACTATAGCCTTTTGTTTAGTTCATCTTCTTTTTATGCTTTTTTACAATGCACTTGCACATCACAATTGTATCGCAAACACCTTTGTTGGTTATGAGATTGTAACGAACTTGTGGTATGTAGAGTTAGCATTGTAAACTTGCTTTAATGTTGCGGTCTTGCCCCTGTATCAAAGGTTGTTATAATTTCATTGGACTGACAATGATAAATTTGTTCTGAATTATCTTGACGATAGTAAAACTCTGGTAGCTTCAATTAGAACTGTCCTCTTTGTTATTAGATTTCGGGCTTTTCGATTTTGCTAATCACAGGATTCAGTTTGGTAGATCGATTGATGTCAGTTTTATTATAATCCTGCTTGAGAGGTTTTTGTATTTGAGACATATTCATTCATTTTTCTCGTTAATCTGGCGATCTAGGCCGTTTAGAGATTCGATTTGAACAAATGCCCCTGAAGAGTTTTTAATTCAATACCCTTCACATCTGGGATGACCAGATGCTACGCAAACAATATTGAATGTCATAAAAAAGGTCCATATACTATGACACTAATCGAATTTGGAAGATTTGGCTTACGATCAGACACCCCCGAAGATGTTTCGTCACTCCCCGAATTTGGAAGACCCGTCTTATGATCGAACACCCCCAAAGAGGTTTTAAAATTTGCCACTAACTGGATATGGAGGACCCAGCATATGGTCAAACACCTTCGAAGAGGTTTTTGAATTCGCCACTAACTGGATTTGGAGGACCCAGCATTAGGAAACCTCGTATGTACAACTTTCCATCTTGGATTAGATATAATAGAGCTTTACGCAAAAAAATTCGTCGCTTTTTAGAATCTTCTAGTAGTGTCCCATTAAGGAGATACTCTTTAAACGGAGTCATCCATGAGACTGGTTCTCAGTCAGTTTGCATAACCCAATCAACATCTGTTTCTTCAATGCTGGTGTTTGACAGAACTTCAACAGGCACCAATCCCAACAACTGAGCATCTCCAAAAATGGCTAGTCTAGCAAGCGAATCTGCTTTCATATTTTCTTCTTTCGGGATATGGTTTATGGTGTAATAATCTAGATCCTCAAGAAGCTCCTTGGCTCTAGAGAGGTAAGACGGAAGGTTGCAACCCTTGGCCTGAAACTCCCCTCGGACTTGATTTACTACTACCTGTGAATTGCTAAAAATTTGCAAGGCTTTCAGTTTCAATTCTCTTTCCAGCTTTAATCCTGCAACCAAGGCTTCATATTCGGCTTCTTTATTGGTCGAGGGAAATTATAGTCTTTGGGCAAAGCAAAAAGGATGGCCTTCAGGAGTTTCCAGAACAATCCCCGCTCCTGAGCAATAGTCATTTTAGATCCATCGATGAACAACTTCCACCTCACTACTTCTTCGATCGTCTCTTCCTTTCCTTCCCCTCTATCTGTGAACTCGACAATGAAATCTGCTAAAGCTTGCCCATTTATGGCTCTTCGGGGATGGTAAGTGATGTCATATTGGCTTAGCTCAATGTTCCACTTCATCAATCTTCCCGAAGTTTCTGGGTGAAAAAGAACTTGCTTTAGCAGTTGGTCGGTCAAGACTATGATAGAGTGAGCTTGGAAGTATGGCCATAACTTCTTCGAACCTATAAGGATACAATATGCAAGCTTCTCTAATTTAGGATAGTTGAGTTCTGCCCCTGCAAGCCTTTTACTAATGTAGCATATTGGCCATTGAACCTTGGCCTCCTCCCGGACAAGTGTTGCACTCAAAGCATGGGATGAAACGGCTAAGTATCGAAACAAACTTTCCCCATCTTTCGGTTTTGATAGCATAGGTGGTGAGTCCAGGTGTTTGATTAACTCTTCGAAGGCTACTTGACATTTAGGCGTCCATCGGAAATTCTTCTTACCTTTCTTTAGAGCATCAAAAAGTGGAACACACCGATTTGTTGCCTTTGAGATGAAACGGTTCAATGCAGCTACTTTTCCATTGAGGCTTTGGAGTTCTTTAATTGTCCGAGGAGCACGCATTTCTCTGAGAGCAATGACCTGAGCAGGGCATGCTTAGATGCCTCTAGCGTTAACAATGATTCCGATGAATTTTCTCGATGCAACCCCAAATGAACACTTGAGCGGATTTAGTTTCATGCCGAACTTTCTGAGAATATGGAACATCTCTGCTAAGTTCTCCATATGGTCATTGGCTCTTTTTGATTTCACTAACATGTCATCCACATAAACCTCCATTGTTTTACTGATCTGCGACTCGAACATGGAATTCACAAGACGTTGATATGTTGCTCCAGCATTTTTTAATCCAAACGGCATTACTCTATAGCAATACAAGCCCCTATTCGTCACAAAACTTGTATTTTCCTCATCTGGCTTATACATCAAAATCTGGTTGTACCCGGAATATGCATCCATGAAAGATAACAATTAATGCCCAGCTGTCGCGTCGACAAGTTGATCTATTTTGGTAGAGGAAAACTGTCTTTAGGACAAGCCTTATTGAGATCGGAGTAATCGATGCATACTCTCCACTTGCCATTGGATTTCTTTACAAGGACCGGATTGGAGACCCAATCATGATAAGTGGACACTCTTATCAAATCGTTCTTCAATAATCTATCCACTTCTTTGAGAGCTTCAGTTCTTTCAGGTCCTTGGAGTTGCCTTTTCTGCCTTATTAGTTTTACGCTTGGATCTATATTTAGCTTATGCACTACGACATCAGGAGGTATACCACACATATCTGAATGGCTCCAAGCAAAAACATCCAGGTTTGCTCTTAGGAACATGGTTAGGTCTCTTTGCAACTTCAGGCCCAGCTGAGAGCCAATCTTTAAAACTTTTTTAGGATTATCATCTTGGACTTGTATTATAATTGTGGCTTCAGCTGGTGTCGCATGCCCTTCCCCTGTACCGGCCTTCCGGAGATCCATTTCTTTTTTAGCTCCACTGTGCTCACCGGTACAAGGGCCCCGCCCTAGTTGCTATAAGACAGGGTCTCGAATGCGGAGTGGAACCTCCACACTCTTTGATTTTTCCTCCTTTTCAATTTTCTTCAACTCTATCATGTAACATTTTCTGGTAGCCTTCTGATCGCCCTTTATCATGCCAATCCCCCTTTCAGTTGGGAATTTCATAGTGAGAGACCATGTAGCCAATCCAACTCTGAAGGCGGCTAGAGCTGGTCTGCTGAGAAAAGCATCGTAAACCGACAACTCATCAACCAAGACAAAGGTCTGCATCCCGGCGACCTTTCTTTCCCCCTCCCCAAGCTGTACGAGAAGGTCTATCAAGCCAATTTGCTGTGTGGGCTGCCCAGTAAAGCCATATATCTTTTTTGGACAAACTCATAGATCGTCCATAGAGAGCTTCATTCTTTGGAAAGTATTGATAAAAAGGATGTTGACGGCTGCCCCAGTATCAACTAGGACTCTCTTGACCACATGTGACTACCCCAGGCCAATAGTAATAAGCATGGGATCAGTCATTGGCGAGACAATCTCATTCGAATCTCTATCTCGATAGACAATTTCATCCCATGAAATCTTGGATTTCTTTTCGGGAAGCGAGTTGTTTAAACCATGCAATCTTCCAACCTATTAGCATATCTCACAATATTCCCCCAAGCTTCTCTAGCTGGATGTGCCCCCCCTGAAATTGTACGGATACCGTTCTTGTGTCAACAGGAGTTGGTGCCCTCTCTGCTGGGGTGTTGCTCGGCCCTCGCGCAGCCTGGGAACTTTTCACATACTGTCGTAGTCTATTTTTCCTGATCAATTCTTCAATTAGATTTCTCAAATGATGACATTCATTGGTATCATGACCAGGTTGATTATGAAACCTACAGAATCTTCTAGACTTTGCGTTAGCATCGCTGACTTTCACAGGCTTTGGCGTTGGGAAGTCTTCTATATCCTTTGTATCCATATAGACGTTCTCCACGGTGTCATTAAGTGGAGTTAACTCTGAGTTTTTATAGAAGCAGAGCCTCTTGTTATTCTTGCTCTCTCTGTTATCGTTATCCCTCTTCTGACCATTGGAGTTCTTTTGACCTCCATGCAAAAATCATTACCCTCCTTTTTAGGTTGTGCATTGCTTGCTGGGACATTTAGGGCATAAGATGGATCATCCTCCACACTCATGAATTCTTCAGCTTTGTCATAAAATTCTTCAAGCGTACTTGGTTTCTTCATTTTGAGCAAACGTCCAAATTCAGTCTTCTTACATATGCCACCTTTTATAGCCATTAAGACCAGACGGGGCTCATGATTTCCGACTTCCGCAGCAGCAGCATTGAATCGGTTGAGAAAGGCTTTAATTGTTTCCCCCAGCTTTTGTTCCAACTCATTCAGCTCCATAACATCCTGGACTTTAGTAGCCTAGAGTCTGAATTGTCCTCTAAATAGTTTGGCTAGGGTTGCGAAATTATCCACAGATTTGGGTGGCATCTTGGTGAACCATAGTGACGCTACTCCCTCTAGATTGGTTAGGAAATAAAGACTTTTCAACTCATTTGTGGCTCGTTCCCTATCCATGTGTTGGTCATATCGGAATAGGAACGCGTTGGGGTCGCCGGTCCCATTGTTGGCTTGCACTGTAGGAGGTTTGAACTTTCTAGGATACAGAGCCGTCTTAATTCTTTCGGTGAGCGGGGTTTTGGTAGGATGAAACCCCACGCCTTCTCATCATATTCCTCCTTCTTACTTTCCTTCATTATTTTGTGGACCATTTCTGATATGCGATCCTCATCGTTGTGCTAGACCATAGGGCAAACGCCATCCCCCGCACCGAATGGTCGCCTAAGCGAGCGGTCACAATTTGGGTTTCGGGGCCCTGTGCCTCCCTCTTGGGGAGGTGCCCCTTTGGTGGTACCATACACCTGTCGAGAGGTGGCTTTCTCAGAATGGCTACGAGCTCGCTGCTTTGTCTCTTCGTAATGGGGATTGTTAGGGTTAGTGATCTCTTCAACATACTTTCCCCGTTTTGGACTTGAATAAGAAGAAGCGACATTTTCCTCATGTGTAGTTTGAGCAGGTTTAGTGACAACTTTCGTCATTGCAATTTGGAGAGCAAACAAGGTTTCTAGCCGAGCCATCATGGCATTACTATCAGTCTCAATTTGTTTCCTTAGACTAATGACGGCTTCGTTGAATTCGTTCCTTGTAACTCCGGCTCCTTCAACCGAAGTCTCTCCTGCTTCGAAGTGATTGGTAGGCGGAGTCATGTATGGATTATCAACATTATTATTGCTATTTCTCGCGACCTTATTTCCCACTCTTTTAGTCATGATTTCAGACAAGCTTTTGTTTCTCGAAGATCTTTGTTCGGATGGACCAAATCTGAGACTGAAAGGTCCTATTATGGAAAAAGGCTTTGGAAATTGGTGGAAGCACAAGGAGATTGACCTTTAGAAGAGAAATCATGTCCCCACGGTGGGCGCTAAATGTTAGTCTCAAAATTGGAATAAACACCAAGATTACAAAAAATACTTCACAAAATGCTTAAAAATAAGAGAAGTGGAGCCACAAAATCGTAGAAATGCAAACAAAGAAGGACACAATGTTTTATAGTGGTTCGATCAACCTTGATCTACATCCACTTTAGAGAATGATTCCATTATTGCATTTAGAATTACAAGGCAAATATATTCTCTCATTACATTCATCATTAATCTCTCCACTTTCCTCTTTAGATCTATTAGAAATTGTTAGGAGAAATCGATGAGATCCTTCAAATGTAGCAAATGGTAGGACAAATCTAGACTTTCTCGTAAGCTTTGGTGAATTTCCATGACTTCATGATGGATTTGAAATTAGATCTTCAATTAGAGACAGTTAGAGATGATCAAATCACCTAGAAAAGGTTGAGAATTATGTTGGGCAGCCCTTCGGGGTCATGAAAACCTCCCCTTAAAGTGGAGTTGATCCTCTATTTATAGGAATGAGGAATGGTTGAAATGTAGCCTTCAAGTTTTGGGTCGGCCTATTGGGTATTTACGAAAATGCCACTGCTAGCGGTCGCTAGTTGTAACCAGCTAATTGCCAGTTTTCATGCACCTGACCGATCCAAAGTAGACCCGACCGATCCAGACTAGTCCTGGCCGATCCAGTTCCTTCCCGATCGATCTAAATGAAGTGGGATGTTACTTGTTTCTAATCTGGCCGACCCAGAAATGGTCTGACCCACCTTATTATGGAATGGACCGACTCGCTTCATCGCTGAATGGCCCGACCCGGTGCTTCGTTGAATGTGCTGACTTGTTCCTTCACGACTAGACCGACCCGCTTGCTTTGCTGAACAGACCGACTCGATGCCTCGCTGAATGGACTGACCCAATGCCTTCAAACTAGGCCGACCCACACTGAACTGCCCGACCCGTTACTGATTTGGACACGGCCGATCCAATGCTTTATAGACATAGCTGACCCACTTCTTGATGAATGGACCGACCCATACTTGATCTATTGTATGCAACTTTTGTGGATAACGTATCTAATTCACGTTTCTCTCACAAAAATGAATCAACGATAATTAGGTTTTTAGAAACAAACATGTGAATAGCGACAAGCATAGCATATGCAGGAGCTATGCTTTTAAACAACCATAGCCTATTAGGACAGATTCACTGCTTTATTTTTAAAACCCTAAAATTAGATCTAAATTTGATAAGTGTTAGATCGAACTCGAATATACCCTATGAAGGAGCACAACTCTTAAACGACACAGAGTATGAAGGTTTATGTCTAACCCTTGATTTAGATCTAAATCTATATGCATAACATCCTAATCTCTTTGGCTATGTGATTCATATTTAATCCAGTCTAAAAGCGTCATCACCTCCTAATTAAAGGGGATTAGCTAGACATAGCTAAACGAGAAAAAGGGAAGAAGAAAAGAACAAACATAAATAAAATAAAACAAAAACTAAAGAGAAAAGGAGAAGAATAGTTTTATTCAAAGGGAAGAGTTACAGAATAAAACTTAAGAAAATTCTAATTGAAAGAGATACAGTGTATTTATAGCTGCCATGACCAAGACTAAGTGGCCAAATACAAGATGTGAGACAAAAGGTCATTACCCAAGTAACAAATAAACCAATGTGAACGCATGTGAATGGACATGCAAATGTCATGGAAAAATAGCTTACGGGCATCAAACGGCATCAACTTCAATCGTTTTGAGCATGAATAAGAACTCCATAACATCTGAGACAAGTGATCTTTATGAAAAGGCATTGAATCTCGACTTTAAAATATGGGGCAGAAGGTGGTTGAACAGTAAAATTTCATCAGGTCTTCATGCTTTAATCCATCTCTAAAAGTCAACACGCTTCTTGCACCAATTCTTCAAGCTTTTCAACAATTAAGTGCATCGATCCATTCATCTTAAATAATCTGAAAACACAACTATAAATGCACAGTAATAATTATTTTAAAGAGAAAACAAGATAAATAAGTGGATAAAATATACACATTTACGTGTATATCAAATAGTTGCATAAATGTATGCAACTATTCCGTATAAGTGGATACATGTATGCAACAAAGATAAAAAGGGGGAAGGCTTCTGAATATGTGCATGAATGTATGCGTTTATTCTATATAAGTGCATAAATGTATGCAACAATGTCTGAAACCCGTGAATGCTTGAAAAAACAGGTCAGAATTGAATATGCATAAAAGGATGTGTATATTGCAGTTTAACTACATACATGTTTGCATTCATACTGCAGTTTGATGCATCACTGAAATATATGCATGAATGTATGCAACTGTTTACAAATATGTGCATCTTTTGATGCATAATACTGTTGTTTTGTTGTTGTTTTGTATTTTTCGTTTTTGGTGCGTTTTTTTGTCTGAAATTTAGTATGTTCACATGTTTAATTTAGATATGAAATTACGTGATTTTTTTAATGAATTTTCGAAAAATGGGGATGTTATTTATAATAAGTTTAGGACCGGATGTGAGCCTAATTTTGAAACTTAATAGGGACCTAAGCCTAATTTTCACACAAATAAAAGCACTAAAGAAGAATGACACCAGCGATTTTTATACTAGTTCGAAGCGACATCCTACGTCCATTCCTAAAACTCCTTCTGAAATATTGACTAACAACAAACCCTCACTTAACCCGGATGAATAGGTATACAACATTTAGGAAGACGAACATGAATTTCATGCCTCGATACCCTAAAAGGACTTCTAATGTGCCTGAGCAGACAGACATGACTTCAAACTTGCCTGAGAAGACGAACAGGACTTCAACAAATACAAAAGGTAATTTTGACTGTGTGTGTTCTTGATAACACAGATTTGTCAATGACAGTACACTCTTCCTATAATCTTCTCCTCAAGTATATGTATATTATGTTTATGAAGAAAAGAAAGGAAAATATAGCTTAGAGATGAAGAATTGAAGTTCAGGTTCAAGCAATAGAAGTCTACAAATGCTTTAAAATATACAGAGAGTAATCTCAATAAATTTATAAAGATATGATTAGATTCAAACAGAAAAGTTCTGTTGATTATAGATAAAACATTTTATATAGTAGTTAAAAGGTTACAACCATTTATGAAGAGTTCTGATTGAAGAGAAGCATCCAAACCTGTTCAGAATGATCGTAACTCTTCACGAACAGAAGTGACTCTTCAGAAATATGACAGTTGGAGTCGGTATAGTTGATTGAATTTTTAAGTCAGTTGACTGAAGTTGTATTATGCATGTTGAACCAGGTAAGTCGACTGACCTATACATTTAAGTCGATTGAACTAGAATAATATGCATAGTGCACATATATAGTGATGTTTTAAATATAAAAATGTGTTTTGTGTTTTTGACATAAACTGCTTAAGGAAAAATGTTTACATGCAAAAAGCATGCATATAATTGGTGAATTAAACCTCCGTAAGAACTACGAGACAACCATCGCAGGGCTTAGGTATGAATGCACGATCCAGGACACTCAGGTTACTTATACAAGGCAAAAAAGCAATCCCGCATAGCCAAGGACGCACACATCAAAACGGATGGATCGTACGCAAGCTACCCAGTGTGGATCGACCATACAAAGAGGAAATACGGCCTAGGAAAGCTTGAGAGACACATGTCTAATGACCACTCCAATACCAAAGGGTCGTTTGCAAAAAACCAGAAATATAACATGAGCTGAGAAAGACAAGCACCGTTCAAGGAACTAGCTGTTCATATCTAAAGAGATCAGTCACTCGTATCAGAGTAAGGCATTTACTTCTACAAAGAGAATATGCTTGGGTATAAAAAAGAACAGCTAGCTCGATCGCTCATCAAAATGGTTCGAGCATAACAAATCACACGAGGAAAAGACATACATGCAAGATGAGGGAAAAATTGGTTCCGGCCACATGCCCCATTTTGCAATTATACTACCCTTATCAGTCGTACATAGCGGAAAGCGCAAGGACGTCAAATTTCATACATGCATTCCATGGTTGCTCATGACTCCAGTCGTTCGCTCATCTCTTAGTTAGTTACTAACACTGCAACCAGATATACGCACATCACCTGTCCCTCCGCCCCGGCCTATGAAGTCACTCGCTCTTATGAAACCGCTCGTTCCTTAATTAGCTCTCGTTCTTCAAACAAACTTTACCTATCGGGCAGTCAGATACCAAACCTTAAGGCGTCGCACTTACATTCTAGTCTACAAGCCTCGGTTGGCAGCCGACAGACCATGATGCATAGTCACACCCGAGAACTCTGGCTAAGTCGCTTGTCACTCGACCGACTGTTCGAATCGCTCGCTCATGTGAAGTCGTGCACACACAACAGTTGGATATAGCTATTGACAGCTAGCTACAGCTAGGCAATGGTATTGTAGTAATTAATGGGGCAAGCAACCCGCGGCCTGCATATATGAATTTCAACCCATTTCTCCAGGAGAGCTCCACTATAAATAGGCCATGGAGGCCACCACAAAGAAGGAGGGACTTTCGGCACCACAAAGTGCTGCCAAATTCTACCCTCAGTCATTCCTTAAGCATTTCAACCATCTCTATTCAAGGTTCCTTCAAACGTTTTCATGGCGCCCATCCATCCTTCTTCTCTGCGAATTCCACCATTCCTTCATCAAATCCTGTAAATCTGAGCGAGATTTGTATGTAAGGGTGAGAATAAGTTGCGAGAACAAGAAGATATATGAGAAATATGCCTTGTAGTCATTGTCGTGATATTACAATCCTTCATAGTGGATGTAGGCCTAACACAAGGCTGAACCACTCTAAAACCCTGTCTCCATTTTATCTTTCTTGCATTTTTACTTTCAATTGCTATTGAGTGCGACTCCATTTATTTTCTAACCATATTGGTGAAGCACGATTCTCGTACCATTGGTGTTTGAGCCATTTTTGGTGAAAACATTTTGGCGCCCACCGTGGGGCCGTATTTGCATCTTTCCTTGTTGACGTCCAAATGAGGTTTTCAAAGAAAAACTTTGCTTGCAATCATGGATATGCCGAAGGAAGTCACTCTCAAAGTCAATGACCTCACGGATAATGCTAATATTGTCACATCGCCCACCACTCACTTTGAGACAGGATAATCATCGAGAGCCAAGGTAACTATAACTAAAAGATAATTGGAAGAAGCGATGGTGGGACTGACGAGTCAAATAACCATTGCAAACAGTGCAATGATGAATAAACTTGAGTCGATGTTTGCTATTCAAGTTGCTGCCGCAAAAGCCACGTTAGGTGCCACTTGCTTTTTATCCTCTCAAGCAAGTCAAGCATACGATACAGAATCCTCCACCTCAAGCGCGGAACAAGGAAATTCTATTTAGGAAGTTACATATCGTGCTAATCTGGACCGCGGAAAAGCTAAAGCACCCATGCGCAACCATTCTGGTGACACAACCTCCCAACAGTTGGATGATCCTACGAAAGGGGCATTCCTCTTGAAGGGAACCCCATATCCCCTGTCACCAAATTATAATTACATGCCAAGACGAGAGTCTGGCGAGGAAGAAGGCGCTTATTCCATGGATCAGAGCAAAGAGCAAGAATATGTTTTAGGAATGACACATGGAATTGTGAAGGAGAGCTTAACGAAAGAGGATAATAGAAAAGAGTGGGAATCTTTTCCCACCAAGACTCCACTCAACGAAAGAATCAAAATGACTATATATCCGCCGAAATTCAAACCTCCGACGCTGTAATCTTATAATGGGACGAGCGATCCTAATGTGTTCATGTGCAAATATGATCAGTATATGGACGGGGCGCGCGCAACCGACGAGATCAAATGCCTATATTTTCCAACTTATTTAGAGGGAGTGGCCTACCTTTGGTTCC
The DNA here is from genome assembly GCA_030737875.1 of Allium sativum. NCBI lineage: Eukaryota > Viridiplantae > Streptophyta > Magnoliopsida > Asparagales > Amaryllidaceae > Allium > Allium sativum. The sequence goes on along the minus strand of CM060919.1, from coordinate 652,012,411 downwards.
CAAAGCTACCGTCAAAGTCTATAGACGACTTTGCTACGTTGTTCAGATTATTCAGTAAACAATTTGGATTCCAAGCAGCCAGAATCCGGGATGTCATGGAGCTAAGTGAAATACAACAAAGATAAGGAGAGTCCGTCAAAGGTTTTCTCACCCTCTTTAATATGGTAGTAGCTAAAGTTGAAAATTATGAACCCCGGCTAGTGCTGATGACTTAAAAGGGGGACATATGTAAAAAGACCAGGTTAGGATGGTGGATTAAGAAGAAAAAACGAATCACACTCGAGCAACTACTCAATAAATCCGAAGAATGTATGAATGTTGAAGAGAGCCCAGTACGTGAACAGCAAAAAAGGAAAGGTGGTGCGCAAAGTGACTTTAGTAGTCAGAAGAAGAACAACGAAGGAAAAGATAACCGGGTTGAAAAGAAGCTACGCTACTTTAAGAATTCTAAGCTCACTCCCCTCAATGACGCCATAGGGAATATTTTTATGGCAACTAAGGACATGGAGAAATATCCGATCCCAAAGCAAATGCAAGTCAAAGATGCCGCTATGAGATCAGGAAGATTTTGCCAATTTCATAATCAGCTAGGGCACGATACAAATGATTGCAAGCATTTAAAATCATTAGTTGAGGGGCTGATCAAGAGGAATCGTTTGCAACAATACATACGAGTTCATGAACACTGCCCCAACTCCCTACATGCAAGGGGCAACAAGTAATGAGTAGATCGCCCAAACCAATCCAAAGCTAGTACTTACTTAAGGACTAGAAGTCAGCCTTCTGGTGTCGACGACCCTGGATAAGCAACTTCCATCGCTTTAGTTTGCTTTATTATTACTTTTGTCTTGCCCTACTACTTAAGAACCAGTAGTCGCTCTATTCTACTTTGTAGCTTGCTGTATTCATAGAAGTAATCGATGGTGACTTACCTGCAAACGCCTTACAAACCAAAAATTATGTGCTTACCTGAGTAACATACCTGCAAACTCATACTAAAATCTGGTTTCTCAAAATGTAGGCATAATAGAAGTGGTCACTCATCGACAACTAAACTATACCAGAAGGTTTCCAAAAGCATGTTTCAAGAAAAACAACTTGGGAGCCAGAAACATCATGCGAATTAAGTCAGATAAATAAGCACTTCGCTTCAAAAGGGAAAATTAGTCAAAAAAACGTAGTAAGCAAATTGCAAGCCAAAAGGCTACACTATCCACTATGGAACGCTTTAGACCCTTAGCAACCATCCGTCGGAAGAGTTAACATCAAGCTTTGAGGAAAATTCAAAGATAGTATCAAATTTGTCCCGCGGATAAAAATTGTTAGTCCCAAAAGAGGCGCCTTATTGGGTGCAGGATACAGATTCTTCAAATTGAAAAAAAAATCGATGAGAAGAATTAGTGTCCACCTCCTGGGATGAGGCATAAAATGGAAGGACCAAAAATCAGAAATCCTAGCCGAAAGGGGGTAACAAAAATAAAAAATCCTAGCCGAAAGGGGGTAAAAAAAAAATTAAAATTCCTAGTTGAAAGGGGGTAACAAAAATCAGAAATCCTAGCCAAAAGGGGGTATCCAATTTAGGTCTCTGCTTGATTATAATAATCCAGATCAAACAGTACCAAGATTGGGTCGAAAACTTGAAACCCAAGTCCTCCCATGGGGGCACGTACTCAAAACCAGTCTCCGAAGGGCTTGCTTCACCGGGTTAGCAAGATATGGGGTTGAGTACATTCTAATAAAAAAAACAAATAACCATGCGTATATATAAGAATATGTATTTAATCAAGCCTCCGAAGGGCCTGGGTCATCAAGTCAACGAAAAACGCAAATTAAATATGGAGGACATAAACCTCTTCGAGAGGCACGTTTTCAAGTTCGAACTCCGAAGGATTTGAATTAACAAGTTAATAAAACACGAGTAAGTGCGTGAACTCTAAGACTATAACGAACTTTGGTATGGGGGTTTAACGGTCGCACTAAAACGAACTTGAAATGATAATCATACACGCCATAAGTCGGGCGCAGTCATGCAATTAACAAAGTGCTCAGTCATACAAATGAATAGCGATAAAGGTGTAAAGTGCGACACACCAACGAGAAGATAGTTAAGCCATATATATAAAGAAAAGCTACAATACCGTGAACCAAGGCTTAAATCGGTCATAAAGTCACCAACATAAGCATGTGATAATAAGCAGGGTTGGCCCCCATATAAACAAGCCAATCTAAGCACAACACATTAAGATAAATAGTAGAAACGATAAAAGATAAAGCTAGCCAGTTATAATTTTCAGTTGGAAAAAGCAGTGGCCCTCTCCTGGGATTTAAGGGCCTTGATAAGCTCAAATTTTTCTTTCTCCAAAGCATGGATTCGGTCGATGCTCTCTTTATTCAACCACCGAAGATCACCTGCAAGAGTACACCAAGCGCCCAATTGCCTCACAAAATAGTCCCTGACTTCCACAATTAAGTCTCCAACCAAGTTTAGACGTGCCTCCAACTGATCAAACTCAGCCAGCATGCAGTCTTTCATAGCATCCATCTTGCCAGCAACAATCCACTTGTAACACCCCGTAATTTTATAACACTAAGATTCACAAATCAAGGCAGAATTAAACTTTAAAATCAAAATCAAGGGAAACGGGTTACGCCATTGCGTTCGACTCGAAATTCTGCTTGGAAACGAGTCCGAGTTTACGAGAATCGGAGTCCGTATGAGGGAGATATGACCCTCCGAAGTTTCAGGAATTTTCAGAATCGAAAACAACTCGAAATTCGAATTCAAACCCAGAAGCGGGATGGGCGGGAAAATTCCCGCCCAGGACCCAGGTCGACTGGGGAGTCGACTGGGTAGTCAACCCCCCCTGACCAGGTCGACTGCCAGTCGACATGGGTGACGACCTTGGTGCAAAAACCCACTTTTGGGCCTGGGTGCATTCTGATGTACCTGGTCTCGTTTTCTGCCTAGATTCGTTCGCCTAATCCTATATAAACAGCCCCTAGTCTCCTTCTCTATTCACAATTCTTCTCTAACCTTATGCTGCAAAGATTCTTGGTGGACATGGCTTCTTCTCCTCCACTAAATTAAATAATAAATAAAATAATATGTAAAATAAATCAAGACGAGGAAATGCTGCTCAAGACTTTCAAGAGGAGATTCAAAACAAGCTAGGATTCAAGTGAAGATTCAAACGACTTCAACGACTGTTTTTCTACGAATCTAATATAATCTCAGTAAGTCGGATACTTTTTAGATTTGAACGTTTTCTCTATTCGTGACGTGAAATTAAAGGAATAAAAGAATATGCCAAATCTTTCTGTTCGAATCAGTGCTTATATCCTTGGACCTAATTAAGAACTGTTATGATTCGATGACCAATAAGACTGTGACTATGAAACTATGGACCTCAAAACCATATGCCTCTTTGACTATGAACATTGCTTATGACTGTGACTCATGACTGTGAGAATTATTTTCCTTTGACTATGAACATCGCCTATGACTGTGGTTCATTAACTGTGAGGATTTATTGCCTATGACTATGAATATAAGGTTATTATTTATGCCCATGACACTGTAGTTACAAAACCATGTTGTACCCCAAACTGGCATTATATTGGACCTAGGCTTGACTTTCTATTTCCAGTTATCCTTGGATCTTGATCTTGGGAATTTACCTATTAAGTTAAGTCTACCCATGTTCTTCAACCTATACTATTCAACCCTTTTCATGTCGTAATATTACCAGACCTATATGCCTGTGAATTATCATCTTATGCCAGTTATTATGCCTATTCTTTCATGGCATTTTGGTTCATTCCTTTTTATCCACAAATCTAGATTTATTTATAATCTAGGTTGAATCATGATTTTACGAATGATGGGAATATGTTTTGGGAAAAACATGAAATTGACTAAACTTTGAAATTGGCATAATTTGGGGACATGCATTATAGCATGACTATTAAGATGAAAATTAGAATAACAAGTCTAGTTTTGACATAAACTGAAATTAGAATATTAAATCAGAATTGGGTGGCTAAATTAAGCATGATAAGTATATTAACATAATTTTGAATAATTTACATACATTGGGCGTAAATGGTAAATGGTAAAATGGGCCACAAAGTAGGAAGTTGTAGGCAAATTAAGTTTTGGGCATAAACGGTGAACTAGAATATGAAATCTAGTTTGGCATAAACTGTAAACTAGAATATAAAATCTAGTTTTTGGCATGAACTGTAAATGAGGATGTTGGATCTAAATTGCTATAAACTGTAAGATAGGCAAATCAAGATTTGGGCCTAGAATATAAGTCCATTAGTGGGCATGGCAAATGTATATGGTATAGGCCAAATTTATTTATAAAGGGAAAATGGACTTTGAGGATAAATTGTTAAAAATTTGTATATATACAAAAGAAAGGTTTATTAATGACATCTCTTTTAATAATACATACACCAGAAAGTTCTAGGGTGATAGAGAGGATAGTGTCTAGGCTTGGGTTTGGAAAATACAAGTTTCCTACTCTCCCTGGCTATCCCTAACTGATCCTACGGACGGGATGGTTACTTTCAAAACCTGATTTGAAAATTTGTCAAAACCCTTTGAACTTAGAAAACACGAATATGCCTAACCCGAGGTTAGACTGAGTTACGATGTAAACCTGCCCGGAACCAACCGGCACATCCAGTATTCGCAACAATATCTGTCTAATATGAGTGGTCGTAGCTTTAATTTATTTAGTTAAAGCTAGAACAAGAATGGTAGGGTTAAGTTAACTAAGACACTTAACCAATTCAACATGATAACCAAACCGATGGGTGGGGTTAGGTACATACAGACACTTAACACAGTTAAGCTAGAATGGGAGGGTTAAGTCCATAGGAACACTTAGTTAACACAGTTAAGCTATAATGGGAGGGTTAAGTCCATAGGGACACTTAACCAAACTTAACATCGTAACAAGACAAAATTTGTAAGGGTTAAGTAACTAAGAAAACACTTATCCAAACTAACATGTTAATTAGACTAGAAGGTGGGGTTAAGTAAAGTTAATACACTTAGCCAAATTAACATGTTAACAGACTTGAGGTTGGGGTTAAGTAAAATTTAATACACTTAGCCAATTTGATATGTTAGCTGGACTAGACCGTAGGGTTAAGTAAACTTGAACACTTAACCATCATATTGTGATAAATGGATAGGGTTAAGTCTAAAACATGAAGGGATAATACTTAACAATAATAAAATGTTAGTTAAAACAGATGGGCAAGGTTAAGTTAAAAAGGAACACTTAACCAATACAGGATGAATGAATAGGGTTAAGTAATAAGAAATACTTAACCAATATAACTTGGTTTGTCGTAGGGTTAAGTCAACATGAATTACTGATAACACTTAACCAGTTTACCAGGATAAATGAAGAGGGTTAAGTTAGCTTGAATTGACTAATGACACTTAACCAATCCAAATTGACGAGAAAGAGAACTAAGTAGTAAACCTTAGTTAAAAGGAGCTAAGTAGTAAACCTTAGTTAAGAAAACAACGATTATGGAAACTAAGTGGTAAATCTTAGTTAACAAAACTAAGTAGTAATTCTTAGTATAACATGAGAAGGAGCGAACGTCCATCTAATTTTAATGAAGGCTCCAACGAATTGGGTTACGAAGCCCGAGGCTTCAAGGGGACGTAAGTGTACTCTTGGTATCCCTCTGTGAGGCTGCAGATGATCCTCCTGGGCGCACAGAGGTTAAGGTCTGTGTTAGAAGAACCAAGGGTATGCCTTGGTTGCAAAATATGGCAACCTAAAGACTAGGATGGACCAGCGTGATTCAGCGAGAAAACGGTAGCCCTGTGATAGCAACTCGTCGTCTACCATCCATCTTCAGTCAATCGAGATATGTGAAGCGGGAAGGCGGAGAACTCCTACGGACCGTATACTTGCTATCTAGTTATGGTTGCGGTTGTGAATGGCCATAGATTAGTGGGGCATAGGGGGCCTGCGTATAGTTCTCATTTTTCAAGGTGTGCCTTTCATTAGTTGAGGGAGGGGTCAAGTGGGACCATAGCCGCTGGAATAAAAACAGACCTTAGCTTCTGCATCGGCAGATATCTGAAAGCTCCCGACCGAGTTATGTGTTTCTTGATTTGCCCTGCCACAGGACTCGGGCCGCACATTACAGGACATGTGCATCTAGACAAGTGATAACGATTCGTGACACATGCGTGGGGAATTCTAGGAACATATACCACTCTAGGTACTGTGTCCTAGACTTGGGGGCATCGTTCGACAGGTAGCATAATCCCTAGTTGGACTAGGTGGCATAAATCCTGAATCCGAGAAGCGTTCAGCAGATAGCGTAAACTCTAGTTGAATCTAGAAAGCACTTGATAGAAAACCCTAGATTAGATCTAGGTAATAAATAATAATTGTATGCCTGAAGGCAATGGAAACTACAGGGATTGGGATCACGTTATCGTTACTAGTTGGGACACTAGCTAGGTGGTGCAGAGATATAGAAACCAGTATAACAAGGAATAGCGAAGCAGCGAAAGTATTAGAGCATATCCAGTTTACCTTGTCTTAGCATGTCTTGTGTTAATCTTATCTAATCTTGCTGACCCTATCATCACGGTGTTATCTTGTATTCAGTTAATTCATGTCGTTTTGTTTTTCCATGTTCACATGCTAGAAGTAACTGAACTTACTCAGGCTTTATGTCTGACTCTGTTTTTCTTTCGTCTTCTTTTCTTCCGTTCCCCCCCCCCCAGGTAGTAAAGGAGGGAATAGTATAGCTCAGGTTAAGTTGGAATGTCACTCTTTCCTTGCTTGAAGATTTGTCGAAGTTTTGCTTGGATTCTCTTTTCGGATGCTATGGCTGGCTCTTGCTACAATTGGGGAATATAAATGTTGTTTTATGATTCTTTATTTTGTAAGACAGATGATACTCTGATATTATAAAGAAATCGTGTACAGACTATTTTATCAATAAAGCAAAGTTTTAATTTCCGCCTATTTTAATCTTGTCTGTCTTGTAATTTATCTGCATCTTTTACCTTAAAATGCTCCATAGAACTTAGTGCATTCCCTTTGTGAGTGACACTAAAGGATGTGGAGTGTTACACGTGGTATCAGAGCTGAAGGTTACCAAATCAGATAAAGGATTTGAAAAATTATTTTCGAAACGGTTTTAAAAGAAGCATTTTCAAGAGAAAAGATTTGTTTAAAAGGCATATTCCCCAAAGCCATACGCACTATCTTCTCTTCCTTTGTTTGAATTCTTGTCTCCTTCTTTCTTGAGTCTCTGGGGCTCCAGGCTTTCTGGGAGGTAACCTCATCGATGGGCGAAGTAGTTCCCGGCTTCCATCCATAGTCGTAGTTGTTTCACTTACGGCCAATTTTCTTTCAAAGCTTGTAGGGTTTTCCGTAAGATGGAGGCAGCTTTCGAGAGATTTGTCAACATGACTACACACGGAAGGGGATGAGGAATTCATGGATTTAGATTTAGCTCACAAAGGAGGAAGGAATTATAAAATCTAAGACAAGAGGAAGTATCTTTACTATGGTGTAATAGGGCATGTAATTAAGGGCAAAGGACAAGATTTCCAGAAGGGCAAGTACCTACTTTCGCCACCATGCGTACCTAGGAGAAAGGTAGTAGAGTTCTGTTGGGAGAGTCTAGTTTTGCTGTTCGTACTCTTTCCTTTGGTTTTAGCGCTTCACATTTGTTTATATCCACTTCCATAGTTGAGTCTCTACACCATAGTACTTGTATAGTAGAAAGATCCCACTAGAATCTCAAATCCAATTGGTGGTCCGACCAGTTTATTTTTGGTTAGTAGAGATTTGAGAATAACTATCGAGTTTGCTTATATCATCTCACGTAGATCGTCTAAATTCGGGGGAGATATTCCTTGGGTGCTTGTCTAATATTGGTTTAGGCCTTCGGGGCTTGTACTTGAGGAATGTCGAGTTCGACTAGGATGGTTTGCATGAGGGATGAATAGTTGTGGCAGGCACTCTAAAAAGCACGTAGTGACCTTTCGACCCTTATAGTTATGGCATGGTGGATAAGAGGGAGACCTCTAATCATCTTAGTACATACACTTGGTACCGTGATTGACATCTGTTTATTTTGGAAATGGAGGTCAGAAACTTCACAATCGTGAAGTTAAATTAGTTAAGATACAGTAGAGTAAAGCTCAAGAAGGCTAGATACTAGCATCATACCCTTTTCCTTAAGGGTGCATCCTTGATTTCTTTTTTTTGAAGTAGCTTTACGCATAATTGTTTCTCTCTTTCCAAAGTATATCCTCTAGGTCGTATCTTCGATCCTTAGGTAGAAACTCTTTTGGATGTAAACATGTATTTGAAACATGTTATGGTTGATGGTTGCGAGTGGTTGCTAATGGTTGCTCGTGAATGCATATACATACGTATTAGGCACTAGATCAGTTCATACGCTTTCATATTGCATTTACAGATATGTATTTGTTTGTAAGTTGAACTTGATATGTTATCATATGGATGTTGCATATGGATGAATGGTTATGCACACATGTAGTATTTACATAATTAGGAATGCTTGCATACATGATTGGATGCATGGCACTGACATGATTCGCATTAAGGAGGTCAACTGAATCGGTAGACCGCTTGATCTTGCATTAGATAAAGACATATACACACACTATGCATATGAACATGAAAACATTAGAAATTCTTTTAAGGACAATGAATGCCTGTGATTGAATGGTTGATTAGATGGATGATGGGATGTGATTGACATAGAAATGTGTTTATTTTTACGCTCATATCTTATCTTTATTGTAAATAAATAAATATTACTTTGGGTATTTTCGTGTGTTTTCACAGGTTGTTCAATAAATGTCTCCTTCATTCAATTAAAGACCAATTGCATAGGAAATGCTACTTCTTGGAATCAACAAATTTTCAATCATAAAGGAAGCTGTAGCACACTGATAAAGCCTGGAAATTTGGACAGAGTGTTCTGAGTTCAGCCACCGTCAAAGCCCTATTTTTTGCTGAAGAAAAGAACATATACATTGCCTCCGTCGCTTTGAAGAATAAAGAGACTAGTGCTATATTATATATATATATATATATTTATATGTATATAACATATGCACTAAGATTTGAAGAGCTAGACATTTTCTTCTCAAAGAAATCAATTGAAAATCTTGCATATTTACTTACCATTGAGGAGAAGACTTGACATATATTTACCAGAATACAACTCAATCAAATGCCACATGTCAGCAATCAAGGGGGGAGAATCTTCATAGAACATCTCAAATCTATATCCATATCTCTTTTATTTGTAAATAGAATATCTCAAGAGATATTTCTTGGCCCAAAAGTCATATAGGATGGAGGCTACATCCCCTATAAATACCCATTGTATTCATTGTAACAATCATCGATTATTCTGTAATTCTTCTGCCATTAACAAAGTTCTTCTTTTTATTTTTCTGCTATTTTCTAATTTCTTAGCAATTAGTGTTGTCTACACGATTAGATTCGGTAGAGCATTAATTGTATTTTTCACTTATTTTCATTAGCGATTGACCGTCTGATTAGATTCAGCGGTAATCCTAATTCTTATTTTCTGTTCGTTTAATTTTGTTCTGCAATTTTATTTCCATTGTTCTATTTTATCTTTCATCATTGAATTCATTACAGATCCGATTAGATTCGAATCTGCAGTGAATTTAATTGCATCTTTTATTTGTAGTTTCAATTTTTATTTTGTTTTGCAAAATCAACCTCCAAGCTTCGTCTAACTCGCCCACGAAACATATAAATAATAAAATTTAACTTTCCTCCCTGTGTTCGACCTGTATGCTACACACCTGTATGCTTGCAGAATTTATTACAAATGTCGCGCTTTTCTAATTCATAGACTAGCGTCGATCAAGTTTTTGGCGCCGTTGCCGGGGAGGTAACGATTAAATTTTATTATTTATGTAACTTCTGATTCGTGTTAGTTTTTCTTTTCTTCTATTTTTTCCTTTTTGTTTAGCTGTATATATAAAAAAAAATCTTGACTCCTTGATTTGGTATTACTGATTGATACTGTAATCTTCTGATTGAGAGAAAAAAAAAATTACTTGCCTTTTTTTTTAAGTTCCCTTCTTTTATTTTCTTTCTGATTTCAATACGATCTCCTTTCCTCTTTTCAGTTATTTCTTTTCATATTGAATTGTGATTTCTTTCCTTCTAGTACACTTTTTTCAAAAAAAAAAAAATTACAAATTTCCTTTGATTCATTCTTTTTTTCTGTCTTCTCCTCTTCCTTGCACCTCACCGCCGCAAATCCACGTCCAGATTTCCCCACTGCTAACCCATCCTCCTCTGTAAACCCATCTTAAATTCGAACACCCTCTCATCAACATCCTTTTTGAAACGAACAACCAAACCCGTCTCAAAAATCAACTCGTTCCAACTCCCATCACGCTGCAAACCCCTCGCCCCAAACACTTCTTCATTGAACCCAATAGCCACAGTCCAACTTCTTACACCATCCACCTGCTTGTTCGTCATCATCATCCCCAAGACTCCACAATCCACTTTGCCACAAATCACGAAACTCAAACGCCTCGTCCAGAACCCCAATACATTCCGTCATCTTATCTTCACATCAATTATTTGCTTGCCTATTACAACCAGTTCACAATTCCCGTCACCAATTTACAAACCAATTTTTTTACCTCATACCAACAACCTCCCTGGTCAACTCATAACTCACGGCACCCTCTCTCCCATATTCTCACCATCCACTTGAACCCACGTTCGTCCCAAACCAAAACCACAGCAAATCCTTCCTCCCACCCTACACAGCAAAAACCTTAATATCCGATTGCCAAAACCGCAACAACCCCTTTTGTCGATAACATCAAACAAACATCCGATTGCCAAAACCAACAGCTGACCGAAGCTGCCATCGTCCATCGCTTCTGAAACCGCGAGCACAAGTTAGATCACCCATCGAAATCCTCCAAAGCTCGATTATCAGCAAATTTTTTATTTTTATTTTTTTGGTGTGATTTTATTTCGGAATTTTTTTTTTACTGAAAGAGAGAAGGGGGTTAATTTATTTGGGGTTGACCTTTTCTTTTGAGGCGTGAGGAAGGTTGGAATTACAGTCCTTTTATTGAGGGGGTGCATCATATTTTTCTTAGTTTGGGAGAAAGAAAAGGAAGGGATGGAAGAAAAGAAAGGAGCGCAAGAACAGGAAGAAATTTTTTTTTTTTTTTGCGTTGAGAAAGATGTGGGAGTTCTGGAGTTTTAATTGAAAGGGTCAGGGGATTTTAATCTACCGGTTAAACCACATTGGATTTGGTGTGGCTAGGTTGAGTGAATGTTTAAGGCATAATTTTGGGAATTGCTCTTTTTTTTTCTTTTTCGTCTCAATTTCTCTTTAACTTTTTTTTTTCTTTTCCTTTCTTTTTCTTCCACACTCTCAAAAAAAAAAAGGAGAATTTTTCAAAAACAGGTACAACTGAAATTAAAAAAGGAACAACAACAGAAAGCAGCGGACGATTCAGATGGGTTGGAGCGGTTGCACACCAAGTGGGGTGTGAACGCGCTAGCGCTTCCCAAATTCACTGGAGGACTGCCGATCAAGGTAAAAACTTTTAAAACTCTACAGGTGCTCTGCTGCAAAAGGAAAAAGAAAAAAATATATAGACAATTGTTGTAAAAAATTTCTGCAGGGGCAGCGGCTTGAATGTAAATTTTAATTCTGCAATTTATATTTCTGTGTCTGTTCTGTGACTGATATTTCTGAATTTGTGGTGAGGAACGGTTTTCCATAACTAATCACTCTCATCGATTTTCAATTTTAACACGTGATTTTGATTTTCAAAATAATATAACTGAAAAGTGGTGCTTTGTGAAGTTGACTGTCTCGTATAATTGGATCGCGGATATATATTAGTTCAATTTATTGAACTTTTAGCAAAAGAGGTTGCATACTACCCGTAAAACATTGTTCGTATCCCTTAGTTTTATACTATACGTGAACGACCATAAGACCCTCTTCCCCCTTCCAATTGAGTCAGTTAATTAATAGAGCACAACTCATTATTTTATATTATTTTGAATTGAGAATAATTTCTGTCTTGCCGTGATTTCATTTCAAATGTCTAATTCAAAAAAATCATTGAGAGAAATGTGGGATAATAATCGAAGTAGACGTCCTCTTGAAGAGTATGAGTATGAATTGCAACTCATGAAACAAGATTTTCCAAAATTTCGTGAGCCCAATGTCAACAATTTTCAAAATTTTCCAACTGACCAACATTTTCAAAATCATAGATATAATCGAAATGATGATTTCAATTTAAATTTCAATAATTTCGATTATGGGTCACATCCACATCAAAACGGTTTTGAATCGCAAAATAGCTTTGATCCACATCAATATGGGGTTGGAAACCAATTCGAAAATAATTTTGGATATGGAAATGATTTTCAAATCGATCAAAATCTTCAAAATAACGACCCATATCCACAACTTGAATATAACCAAGATTGCAATTTTCCCTCGAATATTAACAGTTTTGGTTACGAACATAATTTTTATGATCAAAATGATTTCCAATATCAAAACGAAAATTCAAACAACCACCACATTGGAAGTAATTTTGATTGTGAAATTGATATGGACTATAATTTTGAAACTCAAGAAATCCAAAACGAGAGCTCGCAAATCAACGATTTTGAAGAATACCATCTTAACGTTTTTAGAGAGAGGGTAGAAAGGCTAGATAGACAGCTTAATGAAAAAGATAGAAAGATGGATGAACTTCTTTGTTTAATGACAACTTTGAAAGAACAGCGAGAGCAACAAAATCAAATTCAAACATGTGATGAATCAGAAAATAGTCCATTCTTTACTGACATTGAAAATTTTCAAATAACGACTTTTGAAATTGAGAATAACCATCTAAATGAAGTTGTTCCCAATTCAACCAGTGATTTAGACTTCAATTCTTTTCAAGAAAAAGATGTAAGCTTGGATTTTGATCTTCCTCTTTTGGGCTGTGAGAAACTTGAAATCTTTGAAATTGAACAGAATAAAAATGTTGAATTTTTCAATTCAAATGTGGAAAAGGATTTTAACGAACATGAATTCTTCGGATTGTACGAGGATGAGTTTCCAAATGAGGAAGACGTAGATTCAAGTCACGAGTTCGAAAATTTTAACTTTGAGGAAATTTCAAACGAACTTGAAATTGTCAGTGTCGAAAACATGTTGTCCAGTAATGAAATTGAGAAATGTGATCACATAGTCTTGAACAACACTCAGAATTTAAATTTTACGATTGCAACTGAGTTCATATACGATCACAAATTTTTGAGCAATTATACTGATAAATTTGTTGAGCACATGAATTGTTTTTGGAATGTTGGCTTGATTGAAAAACTTCTTGTTAGGACGACCTGGAATATTTATCTCCTGGACTACAAATCGAGGTATAAAGATGAGCTGGTTTTTAAAAACTCTTGCTTGTTAGAAAACATGTCTAGACATAGTGGGAATGGGACTCATAGGGCTAGAAACAAGTGTGGGGGAAAAAGATGGTGGAATTCTTTGCATCGCGTTCACCGCAAACACATATATCACTGTATATATGATCCATTCTTACATATAGTTAGATTGCATTTCATTTTACAGATCATTTTGCATCTCATTCACCTTTGGGTGCGATCTTTCAAATTTAGGAAACGTTTACAGTGTGGACACTGTTTAGTTCAAGTGTGGGGGGGAGTCTGCATTTCACTCATTTTCGTTTTTTCTTTATTTTATTTTTCCTTTTCATTTTTCATGCATTTAGATAGGACCATCATGCATTCCAGATTGTACGAACATACCATAATTTTTTTTTTTTTGAAAAATACGACTCATTTTCAATTGATACAACAAATAAGTTCACAATTTTTAGCCAGTTGATAGTATTTTTCCCTCTCAACTTCGATCGAATAGGAAATATAATGAAAAGTTTAATTTTGAGGGATAATAGTGTAACCGGTACATAGGGAGATTCTTAAGTGATAGCCATGAAATCTATTCTATATTGTAGACTTTGTTTAAATAAGTGGAGGACTTAAAATACTTATATTGGCTTTTCAAATCTTTAAAACTAAGTTGTGTTAAGTTGAATTCGCGTAACTCTCTTTTGTGCTAATATTTTCGATAATAATAATAATAGTATTCCAAGGGTATCCAACATTGCTTGTATATCGAGCGTTGGTGTGCAAACCCGCCAAGCTCTATCCGACACGTTGTTGACAAAGTCAAAGTCGGAATATCTTGGTCTCATTCTATGAGATTGGACACCTAAGGATTACCGACACGTTGTTGACAAAGTCAAAGTCGGCCTGCACAATCCGCCAAGCTCTTTACTTACTCTCCGTTAGTCCGCGAGGCAGTGCATGGGTGGTAAACCTTGGTCTTTTTAGTTAGGTGTATGTACTTAATCATAAATCTTAAAATTTTATAGAATAAAGAATAAGCGATGATACCCAAACACTTCTTGACCTTATTGATTTGACTAGCCATACATGAGAAAATTAGAATACCACTTTGCAAACTGTGCCAAGCAAACTAAGAATTTATTTCATGGCTGCACTATGTTATCGACCGAACTAACTGGCCAAACTGGAATTTAACATTTGAAAACTTGATTTATATTGAAAATTTGTGACAAGTCGAGGTATCTAAAATAAAATCAACTGGTTAGAAATTATTAACTTAATTTGTTGTACCACTTTCCTGAAATAAGTCGTGTTGTCATTTTTCGTTTTTATTTTTGCATATGTTCATTGCATTCATGTAGTTTCATTAGAATCATAGCATACTGCAATTGGATTTTGTGGGTAGTATCCGCTGAAAACCCTCACGAGACACCACTCGTCCTACTAGGGACACCTAGAGGTTTAACGGCTTGTTACATACGCTCAATGCAATCGTGTTTCCTACGAAAGTGTGACCTATCTAGTTAGTTTTTCATTTCTTGTTTTACTCGAGGACGAGTAAAAGATAAGTGTGGGGGTATTTGATTGACATAGAAATGTGTTTATTTTTACGCTCATATCTTATCTTTATTGTAAATAAATAAATATTACTTTGGGTATTTTCGTGTGTTTTCACAGGTTGTTCAATAAATGTCTCCTTCATTCAATTAAAGACCAATTGCATAGGAAATGCTACTTCTTGGAATCAACAAATTTTCAATCATAAAGGAAGCTGTAGCACACTGATAAAGCCTGGAAATTTGGACAGAGTGTTCTGAGTTCAGCCACCGTCAAAGCCCTATTTTTTGCTGAAGAAAAGAACATATACATTGCCTCCGTCGCTTTGAAGAATAAAGAGACTAGTGCTATATTATATATATATATATTTATATGTATATAACATATGCACTAAGATTTGAAGAGCTAGACATTTTCTTCTCAAAGAAATCAATTGAAAATCTTGCATATTTACTTACCATTGAGGAGAAGACTTGACATATATTTACCAGAATACAACTCAATCAAATGCCACATGTCAGCAATCAAGGGGGGAGAATCTTCATAGAACATCTCAAATCTATATCCATATCTCTTTTATTTGTAAATAGAATATCTCAAGAGATATTTCTTGGCCCAAAAGTCATATTGGATGGAGGCTACATCCCCTATAAATACCCATTGTATTCATTGTAACAATCATCGATTATTCTGTAATTCTTCTGCCATTAACAAAGTTCTTCTTTTTATTTTTCTGCTATTTTCTAATTTCTTAGCAATTAGTGTTGTCTACACGATTAGATTCGGTAGAGCATTAATTGTATTTTTCACTTATTTTCATTAACGATTGACCGTCTGATTAGATTCAGCGGTAATCCTAATTCTTATTTTCTGTTCGTTTAATTTTGTTCTGCAATTTTATTTCCATTGTTCTATTTTATCTTTCATCATTGAATTCATTACAGATCCGATTAGATTCGAATATGCAGTGAATTTAATTGCATCTTTTATTTGTAGTTTCAATTTTTATTTTGTTTTGCAAAATCAACCTCGAAGCTTCGTCTAACTCGCCCACGAAACATATAAATAATAAAATTTAACTTTCCTCCCTGTGTTCGACCTGTATGCTACACACCTGTATGCTTGCAGAATTTATTACAAATGTCGCGCTTTTCTAATTCATAGACTAGCATCGATCAAGTTTTTGGAGATTCTCCCCCCTTGATTGCTGACATGTGGCATTTGATTGAGTTGTATTCTGGTAAATATATGTCAAGTCTTCTCCTCAATGGTAAGTAAATATGCAAGATTTTCAATTGATTTCTTTGAGAAGAAAATGTCTAGCTCTTCAAATCTTAGTGCATATGTTATATACATATAAATATATATATATAATATAGCACTAGTCTCTTTATTCTTCAAAGCGACGGAGGCAATGTATATGTTCTTTTCTTCAGCAAAAAATATGGCTTTGACGGTGGCTGAACTCAGAACACTCTGTCCAAATTTCCAGGCTTTATCAGTGTGCTACAGCTTCCTTTATGATTGAAAATTTGTTGATTCCAAGAAGTAGCATTTCCTATGCAATTGGTCTTTAATTGAATGAAGGAGACATTTATTGAACAACCTGTGAAAACACACGAAAATACCCAAAGTAATATTTATTTATTTACAATAAAGATAAGATATGAGCGTAAAAATAAACACATTTCTATGTCAATCAAATACCCCCACACTTATCTTTTACTCGTCCTCGAGTAAAACAAGAAATGAAAAACTAACTAGATAGGTCACACTTTCGTAGGAAACACGATTGCATTGAGCGTATGCAACAAGCCGTTAAACCTCTAGGTGTCCCTAGTAGGACGAGTGGTGTCTCGTGAGGGTTTTCAGCGGATACTACCCACAAAATCCAATTGCAGTATGCTATGATTCTAATGAAACTACATGAATGCAATGAACATATGCAAAAATAAAAACGAAAAATGACAACACGACTTATTTCAGGAAAGTGGTACAACAAATTAAGTTAATAATTTCTAACCAGTTGATTTTATTTTAGATACCTCGACTTGTCACAAATTTTCAATATAAATCAAGTTTTCAAATGTTAAATTCCAGTTTGGCCAGTTAGTTCGGTCGATAACATAGTGCAGCCATGAAATAAATTCTTAGTTTGCTTGGCACAGTTTGCAAAGTGGTATTCTAATTTTCTCATGTATGGCTAGTCAAATCAATAAGGTCAAGAAGTGTTTGGGTATCATCGCTTATTCTTTATTCTATAAAATTTTAAGATTTATGATTAAGTACATACACCTAACTAAAAAGACCAAGGTTTACCACCCATGCACTGCCTCGCGGACTAACGGAGAGTAAGTAAAGAGCTTGGCGGATTGTGCAGGCCGACTTTGACTTTGTCAACAACGTGTCGGTAATCCTTAGGTGTCCAATCTCATAGAATGAGACCAAGATATTCCGACTTTGACTTTGTCAACAACGTGTCGGATAGAGCTTGGCGGGTTTGCACACCAACGCTCGATATACAAGCAATGTTGGATACCCTTGGAATACTATTATTATTATTATCGAAAATATTAGCACAAAAGAGAGTTACGCGAATTCAACTTAACACAACTTAGTTTTAAAGATTTGAAAAGCCAATATAAGTATTTTAAGTCCTCCACTTATTTAAACAAAGTCTACAATATAGAATAGATTTCATGGCCATCACTTAAGAATCTCCCTATGTACCGGTTACACTATTATCCCTCAAAATTAAACTTTTCATTATATTTCCTATTCGATCGAAGTTGAGAGAGAAAAATACTATCAACTGGCTAAAAATTGTGAACTTATTTGTTGTATCAATTGAAAATGAGTCGTATTTTTCAAAAAAAAAAAAAATTTATGGTATGTTCGTACAATCTGGAATGCATGATGGTCCTATCTAAATGCATGAAAAATGAAAAGGAAAAATAAAATAAAGAAAAAACGAAAATGAGTGAAATGCAGACTCCTGGTATTAAATTTTAAAATGCCTGTGATTGAATGGTTGATTAGATGGATGATGGGATGGTAGGACACATTCTTCCTAACTTAAAGATTTCGGGGACGAAATCCTTTTAAGAGGGGGAGAATGTAACACCCCGTAATTTTATAACACTAAGATTCACAAATCAAGGCAGAATTAAATTTTAAAATCAAAATCAAGGGAAACGGGTAACTCCATTGCGTTCGTCTCGAAATTCTGATTGGAAACGAGTCCGAGTTTACAAGAATCGGAGTCCGTATGAGGGAGGTATGACCCTCCGAAGTTTCAGGAATTTTCAGAATCGAAAACAGCTCGAAATTTGAATTCGAAATTCGAATTCAAACCCAGAAGCGGGCTGGGCGGGAAAATTCCTGCCCAGGACCCAGGTCGACTGGGGAGTCGACTGGGTAGTCGACCCCACCCTGACCAGGTCGACTGCCCAGTCGACATGGGTGTCGACCTGGGTGCAAAAACCCACTTTTGGGTCTGGGTGCATTCTGATGTACCTGGTCTCGTTTTCTGCTTAGATTCGTCCGCCTAATCCTATATAAACAGCCCCTAGTCTCCTTCTCTATTCACAATTCTTCTCTAACCTTATGCTGCAAAGATTCTTGGTGGACATAGCTTCTTCTCCTCCACTAAATTAAATAATAAATAAAATAATATGTAAAATAAATCAAGACGAGGAAATGTTGCTCAAGACTTTCAAGAGGAGATTCAAAACAAGCTAGGATTCAAGTGAAGATTCAAACGACTTCAACGACTGTTTTTCTACGAATCTAATATAATCTCAGTAAGTCGGTTAGTTTTTAGATTTGAACGTTTTCTCGATTCGTGACGTGAAATTAAAAGAATATGCTGAATCTTTCTATTCGAATCAGTGCTTATATCCTTGGACCTAATTAAGAACTGTTATGATTCGATGACCAATAAGACTGTGATTATGAAACTATGGACCTTAAAACCATATGCCTCTTTGACTATGAACATTGCCTATGACTGTGAATCATGACTGTGAGAATTATTTTCCTTTGACTATGAACATTGCCTATGACTGTGATTCATTAACTGTGAGGATTTATTGCCTATGACTATGCATATAAGGTTATTATTTATGCCCATGACACTGTAGTTACAAAACCATGTTGTACCCCAAACTGGCATTATATTGGATCTAGGCTTGACTTTCTATTTCTAGTTATCCTTGGATCTTGATCTTGGGAATCTACCTATTAAGTTAGATCTACCCATGTTCTTGAACCTATACTATTCAACCCTTTTCATGTCGTAATATTACCAGATCTATATGCCTGTGAATTATCATCTTATGCCAGTTATTATGCCTATTCTTTCATGGCATTTTGGTTCATTCCCTTTTATCCACGAATCTAGATTTATTTATAATCTAGGTTGAATCACGATTTTACGAACGATGGGAATACGTTTTGGGAAAAACATGAAATTGACTAAACTTTGAAATTGGCATAATTTGGGGACATGCATTATAGCATTACTATTAAGATGAAAATTAGAATAACAAGTCTAGTTTTGACATGAACTGAAATTAGAATATTAAATCAGAATTTGGTGGCTAAATTATGCATGATAAGTATATTAGCATAATTGTGAATAATTTACATACATTGGGCGTAAATGGTAAATGGTTAAATGGGCCACAAAGTAGGAAGTTGGTAGGAAAATTAAGTTTTGGGCATAAACGGTGAACTAGAATATGAAATCTAGTTTGGCATAAACTGTAATCTAGAATATAAAATTTAGTTTTTGGTATGAACTGTAAATGAGGATGTTGGATCTAAATTGCTATAAACTGTAAGATAGGCAAATTAAGATTTGGGCCTAGAATATAAGTCCATTAGTGGACATGGCAAATGTATATGGTATAGGCCAAATTTATTTATAAAGGGAAAATGGACTTTGAGGATAAATTGTTAACAATTTATATATATACAAAAGAAAGGTTTATTAATGACATCTCTTTTAATAATACATACACCAGAAAGTTCTAGGGTGACAGAGAGGATAGTGTCTAGGCTTGGGTTTGGAAAATACAAGTTTCCTGCTCTCCCTGGCTATCCCTAACTGATCCTACGGACGGGATGGTTACTTTCAAAACCTGATTTGAAAATTAGTCAAAACCCTTTGAACTTAGAAAACACGAATATGCCTAACCCGAGGTTAGACTGAGTTGCGATGTAAACCTGCCCGGAACCAACCGGCACATCCAGTATTCGCAACAATATCTGTCTAATGTGAGTGGTCGCGGCTTTAATTTATTTAGTTAAAGCTAAAACAAGAGTGGTAGGGTTAAGTTAACTAAGACACTTAACCAATTCAACATGATAACCAAACCGATGGATGGGATTAAGTACATACAGACACTTAACACAGTTAAGCTAGAACGGGAGGGTTAAGTCCATAGGAACACTTAACCAACTTAACACAGTTAAGCTAGAATGGGAGGGCTAAGTCCATAGGGACACTTAACCAAACTTAACATCATAACAAGACAAGATTTGTAGGGGTTAAGTAACTAAGAAAACACTAATCCAAATTAACATGTTAATTAGACTAGAAGGTAGGGTTAAGTAAAGTTAATACACTTAGCCAAATTAACATGTTAACTAGACTAGAGGTTGGGGTTAAGTAAAATTTAATACACTTAGCCAATTTGATATGTTAGCTGGACTAGACCATAGGGTTAAGTAAACTTGAACACTTAACCATCAGATTGTGATAAATGGATAGGGTTAAGTCTAAAACATGAAGGGATAATACTTAACCATTAATTAAATGTTAGTTAAAACAGATGGGCAAGGTTAAATTAAAAAGGAACACTTAACCAATACAGGATGAATGAATAGGGTTAAGTAATAAGAAATACTTAACCAATATAACTTGGTTTGTCGTAGGGTTAAGTCAACATGAATTACTGATAACACTAAACCAGTTTACCAGGATAAATGAAGAGGGTTAAGTTAGCTTGAATTGACTAATGACACTTAACCAATCCAAATTGACGAGAAAGAGAACTAAGTAGTAAACCTTAGTTAAAAGGAGCTAAGTAGTAAACCTTAGTTAAGAAAACAACGATTCTGGAAACTAAGTGGTAAATCTTAGTTAACAAAACTAAGTAGTAATTCTTAGTATAACACGAGAAGGAGCGAACGTCCATCTAATTTTAATGAAGGCTCCAACGAATTGGGTTACGAAGCCCGAGGCTTCGAGGGGAAGTAAGGGTACTCTTGGTATCCCTCTGTGAGGCTGTAGATGATCCTCTTGGGCTCACAGAGGTTAAGGTCTGCGTTAAAAGAACCAAGGGTATGCCTTGGTTGCAAAATATGGCAACCTAAAGACTATGATGGACCAGCGTGATTCGGCGAGAAAACGGTAGCCCTGTGATAGCAACTCGTCGTCTACCATCCATCTTCAATCAATCGAGATACGTGAAGCGGGAAGGCGGAGAACTCCTACGGACCATATACTTGCTATCTAGTTATGGTTGCGGTTGTGAATGGCCATAAATTAGTGGGGCATAGGGGGCCTGCGTATAGTTCTCATTTTTCAAGGTGTGCCTTTCATTAGTTGAGGGAGGGGTCAAGTGGGACCATAGCCACTGGAATAAAAAAAGACCTTAGCATCTGCATCGGCAGATATCTGAAAGCTCCCGACCGAGTTCTGTGTTTCTTGATTTGCCCTGCCACAGGACTCGGGCCGCACATTACAGGACATGTGCATCTAGACAAGCGATAACGATTCGCGATACATGCGTGGGGAAGTCTAGGAACATATACCACTCTAGGTAGTGTGTCCTAGACTTGGGGGCATCGTTCGACAGGTAGCATAATCCCTAGTTGGACTAGGTTGCATAAACCCTGAATCCGAGAAGCGTTCAGCAGATAGCGTAAACTCTAGTTGAATCTAGAAAGCACTTGATAGAAAACCCTAGATTAGATCTAGGTAATAAATAATAAATGTATGCCTGAAGGCAATGGAAACTACAGGGATTGGGATCACGTTATCGTTACTAGTTGGGACACTAGTTAGGTGGTGCAGAGATATAGAAACCAGTATAACAAGGAATAGCGAAGCAGCGAAAGTATTAGAGCATATCCATTTTACCTTGTCTTAGCATATCTTGTGTTAATATTATCTAAACTTGCTGACCCTATCATCATGGTGTTATCTTTTATTCAGTTAATTCATGTCGTTTTGTTTTTCCATGTTCACATGCTAGAAGTAACTGAACTTACTCAGGCTTTATGTCTGACTCTGTTTTTCTTTCGTCTTCTTTTCTTCCGTCCCCCCCCCCCCCCCCCAGGTAGTAAAGGAGGGAATAGTATAGCTCAGGTTAAGTTGGACTGTCACCCTTTCCCAGCTTGAAGATTTGTCGAAGTTTTGCTTGGATTCTCTTTTCAGATGCTATGGCTGGCTCTTGCTACAATTGGGGAATATAATTGTTGTTTTATGCTTCTTTATTTTGTAAGACAGATGATACTCTGATATTATAAAGAAATCGTGTACAAACTATTTTATCAATAAAGCAAAGTTTAATTTCCGCCTGTTTTAATCTTGTCTGTCTTGTAATTTATCTGCATCTTTTACCTTAAAATGCTCCACAGAACTTAGTGCATTCCCTTTATGAGTGACACTAAAGGATGTGGGGTGTTACACCACTTGTCATATGGGTCTATGTACACACCATCTAAACACCAACCCTCGGAGCGGTCAACAAATGCAGGATGACATGGGTTTGGAGCATCAAGAGGCTTCTGTATGGTCATTTTAAGATTAGCAGAATCCGAAGTGATGGATAGAGGAGCTAAAGATAAATTGTCAGAGGTCATCTGAGTATCTGGGATGGCAGGTCCGCCCAGTGTGCAGCGTCTTTGAGGGTCACTTTTACCCAAATTCGTTCCATTCTTTAGCATGATCTTCCTGCCAACCTTCCCCGTTGCCTTCTTCTTTGATCCTCTTAACACAAGGAATTTCATCCTGGGACCTAAGGGAAACATTAAAAAAGAAAGAAATTCAGTATGTTTTGAGCACCAAAGGGCTATTTCAGTCTAAAGTTTGAATTCTGATCGAAGCAAGGAAATCTGGGCATGACTGGAGATCATGAGCAACCAAAAACAACTCAACTAGATTTAGGCACGAACAGAAACCACATATATGGGGCATTCCAGTAAATAACTTATGGGCAGCATCAAAATCAAAATTTTAAAAGGATTCAAGTGATTCAGATTCACACCAAGACAACACCTTCATCAAACAAACCTAATTGTCACCAAAACCCCGATCCACAATCAAATCAATCCAATCCCATTTAAAACACCTTAGCTCGAAGATATCTAGGGCATCGGCTCAAACAAAACAAGACAAATAAAAAGCAGATACTCACCTAAAACAATCACGGTGTCTCGGATCTTAAGAAAAGTTCCTCTAATCAGTCAGACATTACTGGAGGCATTAAGCAGAATAATGAGTTAAGAAAACTAAGAATTCTAAAGAAAAGTCTAAGCAAAAGCTAAAGGATGAGGATTACCTTGTAAGGTTCTCTAGAACATAGCTACCATCAAAAAAGTTTTTGAAGAAAAGAGGTGGAATGAGGAAAGAGGAAGGTGTATAGAAAAAAAAAACTAGTCCAGAATGTTCTTGCCACGTCAGCGTAGTCAAATTCAAAATTGCCCAGCTGTCAAGTATGATGACCCATCAAAACCAGCTCACTCGAACCACCATACTATGCCTAACAATACGAACAACCTGGGGGAGCTTTGGTCTTGTACAGCCGAGAACAACCAAAGGTCAAGAACGGTTACCTCTTGAAAAATGAAGATTTAATTCACCAAATTACGATTGACCAATTATTTCGAAGTCCATAATCTTCTAGAACAAGAAAAATACGAACTTCGAGGGGCAAATGTTTACACCTAAAAAGCATGCGTATAATTGGTGAATTAAACCTCCGTAAGAACTATGAGACGACCATCGCAGGGCTTAGGTATGAATGCACGATCCAGGACACTCAGGTCACTCGTACAAGGCAAAAAAGCAATCCCGCATAGCCAAGGACGCACACATCAAAACGGATGGATCGCACGCAAGCTACCCAGTGTGGATCGACCATATAAAGAGGAAATATGGCCCAGGCAAGCTTGAGAGACACATGCCTAACAACCACTCCGATACCAAAGGGTCATTTGCAAATAACCAGAAATATAGCATGAGATGAGAAAGACAAGCACTGTTCAAGGAACCGGCTGTTCATATCTGAAGAGATCAATCGCTCGTATCAGAGTAAGGCATTTACTTCTACAAAGAGAATATGCTCGGGTATAAAAAAGAACAGCTAGCTCGATCGCTCATCAAAACGGGTCGAGCATAACAAATCAGCTTGACCACGAGGAAATGACATACATGCAAGATGAGGGGAAAATTGGTTCCGGCCACATGCCCCATTTTGCAATTATACTACCCTGATCAGTCGTACATAGCGGAAAGCGCAAGGACGTCAAATTTCATACATGCATTCCATGGTTGCTCACGACTCCAGTCGTTCGCTCATCTCTTAGTTAGTTACTAACACTTCAACCAGATATACGCACATCACCTGTCCCTCCGCCCCGGCCTATGAAGTCGCTCGCTCTTATGAAATCGCTCGTTCCTTAATCAGCTACTCGTGCTTCAAACAAGCATTACCTATCGGGCAGTCAGATACCGAACCTTATGGGGTCGCACTTACATTCTGGTCTACAAGCCCCGGTTGGCAGCTGGCTGACCATGATGCATAGCCACACCCGAGAACTTTGGCTAAGTCGCTTGTCACTCGACCGACTGTTCGAATCGCTCGCTCCTATGAAGTCGCGCACACACAACAGCTGGATACAGCTATCGACAGCTGGCTATAGCTAGGCGATGGCATTTTAGTAATTAACGGGACAAGCAACCCGCGACCTGCATATATAAATTTCAACCCATTTCTCCGCGGGAGCTCAACTATAAATAGTCCATAGAGGTCACCGCAAAGAAGGAGGGACTTTCACCACCATGAAGTGCTGCCGAATTCTACCCTCGGTCATTCCTTAAGCATTTCATCCATCTCTATTCAAGGTTCCTTCAAACATTTTCATGGCGTCCATCCATCCTTCTTCTCCGCGAATTCCACCATTCCTTCATCAAATCCTGTAAATCTGAGCGAGATCTGTTTGTAAGAGTGAGAATAAGTTGCGAGAACAAGAATATGTATGAGAAATATGTCTTGTAATCATTGTCGTGATAATACAAGTTACCTTTATGGTGGATGTAGGCCTAACACAAGGCTGAACCACTCTAAAACCCTGTCTCCATTTTATCTTACTTGCATTTTTACTTTCAATTGCTATTGAGTGCGGCTCCAGTTATTTTCTAACCATAATTGTGAAGTACGATTCTCGTACCATTGGTTTTTGAGCCATTTTTGGTGAAAACAATAAATTTGAACAATAATATACTTTTAAGACTCAAAAACTCTAAAGATATATAACTAAGCACCAGTTTGAAGTCTTGTCTTCGTTGTAGTTTGCATCAATACTTGTGACTCTCTTTTTGTCGCTTTAATCATCATTGAATCTTTGTGTTGAAAGCTAAGTTCTTTGTCATGAACCAAAACCATGATTCAATAGGTAGTGACTTGAGTATGTTGAAGGAAAGGGTTAACAATAACAATCACCATAGATGATGTTAGGTGCAACTTCTTTGAAGAGACTCGTTGTGGAGGCGAGGTGGACATGGCAATGCGAATTAAGTTCGGGCAGTGTAGGGTTTCTGCGTGAGGGCTGTTAGGTGAGCGGTTAAGGTTGACAACTATTGAAGTGGTGGTAAAATATGTTAGGGTAGGCGATGG
Source organism: Allium sativum (assembly GCA_030737875.1). Classification (NCBI taxonomy): domain Eukaryota; kingdom Viridiplantae; phylum Streptophyta; class Magnoliopsida; order Asparagales; family Amaryllidaceae; genus Allium; species Allium sativum. The sequence continues at coordinate 651,986,436 of CM060919.1, read as the reverse complement.
TGATTAACAAAGCAATCTGAGATGTCCTGAAATTGGAAATTTGGTGAGTAACTCACTCGCATCTTTATCTGCATCCAGTATAGTTATACATATTTACATATCATTATTCAATTAGGATTGAATTTCTTAGGTGATTGAATTGTTACTTAGGAATGAATTGGTTGCTTGATTGAACTGGTTGTTATAGGTTATTAATTTGATTGTTATGCATTTGTTTATGAATAGGGATTGATTGAGGAATTTTGAGTTTCCTGGGTGCATTAAAATACAAAGGAGATGATGTCTATTTTTATTTTGTATTAGAATGTATTTTCAGAATATGTAGTTAACATATTTTGATGTTTGAATAATTTAAGATTTTATGTATATTTACTTATTTCTATATATTGTTGTGCTGTTTGAAACTATTAATAGATTGGATCTAAAAGAGGAATATATTTTAAATAAATATAAGTATTTTAATATATATATTTCAACAAATATACAAATAAGATAAATTAAATCGATTACATGAATTTTAGTAGGTTTGTTCATCATATTGGAAATTAATATTTAGAATAAATTTACTTGGTTTTACTAAATGGTATAAAGCCAAACCATATTTAGTTGTAATTAAATTATTTGATAAGCTTTCATTATATTGGATTATGAAATATTCTCTATTTAAAATCATTTTAGTTTTAATAAGAGATTTATTTAACAAAATGATTTTTTTATATATATACAAATATTTATGTCTTCAATGTTCAAATACTCCTTTTGGAAGTTTTATGAATATTAATATTATTATGAGTTGAAACTATTTTACTTTTAAGATTTTTTGGGGAATTTGAATGTGTTTTCCATTATATAATCTGTATTTATTTTATTTTTCTTGTTTACTTTATTTATCTTCATTTCCTTTTATATGAATTTCTAGATTATGAATGAATACTGTTGATGTTGATTTGGTTTATGATTTAAAGATGATAAAGTGATGACATCTTTGTGTGATTTTTAATATATATATATTCTATGTAACGAGGAATCTGAATAAATGGTTAGGTGAAACTGTTTGGTATGGGACTTTGGGTATCACCTTCCTGGTTATTCGTTAGACTTGCTATATCTATACTATACTATTAAAAATGAGTTGTTTTTGGGCAACTCTCAAGCCACCTCTAATTTTTGTTAGGACTTCTTATGGGCATGACACGTGTAAATGTTTACTGAATCGTCTTTTTTACGTGAATCAAATTTTCACGTTCCTTCCTTTCATCTTCTCACTTTTTAATTCCTCTTTTTCCCACTTCGCCTTCAGTTTCCCCTACCATCTCCTGCCTCCTTCCATGCCTAGCCGTTCCCTTTGTGCCCACAATCTCAATAGCGGCTTCTCCTATTTTTGCCATTCATTCCTTTTGCGCTATAAACCCTAGGTATCCTCACTTCCTCATTTTTTCCCCTTTTCGTCGGATTTTCCTAGGGCGACTCCATCTACAGACCATACGCCGCGGTCCGGCTCCCTCCTTCCTGAATCTTCTTCGTCCGTAGGTCGATTTTCAGCTCCTTCGTCAATCTTCCTTCCGCCGTCCACCGTCGGGTTTTCCAATTTAGCCGTCGTTCGCGGATCAATTTTAGCCGCTGTTTCTGCCTTCCGCGTAAGCATTTTTCTGCCTTCTTCAACCGATCGCTATTTGTTTTATTGAATGTCTTTTTCTAAGCTTAACTTTTTGATTAATATGGTTATCGTAAAGCAAAATCATAGGAATATTAGTTTAGTATAAGGACCACTCCCTAAAGTTAATGCTCTGATTCACGTATGGTTATCACCTATAATTTATTGAATGTCTTTTTCTGCCTTCTTCAACCCTAGGTATTCTTCGTTTTTGAACAAAATCAACCAATCATTTTTCTGCACTTAATTTAATTTAGGACAAATTCATTTCAATTTTTCTTCTGAATTTTCAGGCTTTAACCGGGAGACTGATTGATTATTGTGCTTTACCTGGAAGTTGTGATGCTCTGATTGGCAGGCCATAAGGTATCCAAGAGCAGATAGTGTAGTGTTTATAATGGTTGATAAAATATACAGTCCACTTGATCATAATATATAATGCCCATTTGATGTTACCTATCAAGGTATAAGTTAATATAATCTTGCATCTAATAATTCCGTTAACTTCATTATTGATTTACATGTTGTGAAAATGAAAGTTTGAACACTTTTATCTACTGTGTTAACAAACACATGTCCTTCTATGTTGAAAAGTTTTATACTAGGTGACATATTGTAGCTTTGATTCAGTGACATATGCATACACAATGTGAAATAAGCTATCAAGTTAATATTTCAAATGTAATATATATATTCTAGGAAGTAATTATTTGACAAATATTTTTTTCCCGTTAATGGTTTCAGGTATTAGAACATCAAAATCTTCCTTTTATGCCTTTACAGCTGCATATCTATATTTGAAATGATGGTGACTTACACAACACGAGATGATTAGCGTGCTTTGAACGTTCTTTGCATTTGTTTCGGCTGTTTGGAACTCCATCTTAGATTTATTTTTATTGCAATGAATTTGGTATCATTTTAACATGTTTGCAACACCCTGCAAGATACGTAGTTCAACTTTCTCATGGATGACCATTTCACTCCCATCCATATTACTCTCTTTATTTGTTCCTTTACAGCTTTAATCGTGTTCTATTTTCCATGCGTTAATTGAACAAAGTGATTTTTGACCCAATAAAAATAAATCAATAGGGTTGAGTGAAATAAAGGTATAACTGTTGGCATACAACAAGTTTGAAATTGAATAAAATTCAAATCTAACAGACGGGCTTTCACTAATCTTTGATGTTAGACTATACTCAAACTTTGGCTCTATATAATTGAATTTGGACAAGATATCTGAAATTCAAATCAACATATCAGTGAGCGTAATTCAAAAATCCTTTACTATCGTTTGACCATTTTTAGTCTTCCAGATTTATCAAACTAATATACATGTTTTGATTTATTTCTTCGGACCGATTATTGTATCTTTTCTATAAATTATTTGATCTTTTCATCAAGCATTAGAGCACGTATGAATGGAGGGATATAACTGAAAACAATTTCACTCCACTCGCTAGATAATGGAAGTTGATAATGTATTTATCCCCTTTTGTATGAGTAAGATTAATCTTTCATTTTTGCTGCAATTCAATTGCTTTATCATATTCCATTACATGACTTGAAAATGTTCAACCGTGTACATGGATTATAATTGCTTAAACATTTTCTTCCAATTAAGTTATTAACATGCATTCAACCTATTTAGACATTTATGTCTATGGATGCAAGTCTCAAATATTTATGCATAATAGTTTGAAAGCATTAATAGAAAGACAACACAGACAAGTAAGGACTTACCTTTGTATAATATGATTTATTTTTCAAAAAGACAATCCTTTACATTTTGATTTGATTTTTGGGTCCTTTTGCCTAACTAACTGGATTGGACTAGGAATTTTCACATATTATTTAATGTTTTATGTCAATTTCAATCATCACATGCAATGTGGTTGCAATTTTCAGTTTGGCTTATTAGTTTTGAGTTGGTTTTATAAATAGCTTGGACGTCGTCAAATTTGTCGTCAAATTTTGACACTGTAAATTGTTACTACAACAATTTACTTAAATAAAATAATGCTATTATGAATGTTTAAGTTCCTAAGTCTAACGTTGTGGGTGTTAATGTTACTGGGTGTGAATAAATTAGTAGATCCAGAAAGCGATAATACACATCTTATAAATTTTTATTCACATAGACTTTGGATCTTGGAAGATAATGATACATGATATGATTATAGTTGCTAATACCTATTATTTTTATAATCTGATTCATCAAATTATAGATGAAAATGAACTGTTTTAAGTCTGTTTGCACTCTAAATAATCCACCAGGTTTCGGCTAATTCAAGCATTACCCTTTTTGGATGCATCTAAATTAGCATATTGATTTTTAACGATGGTTTAATTTTTACATTTTTCGTAGATGATCATTTTAGTGGCTTCGTTCTTTATGGTTTATCACACACACAACATATGTTCTGCATGCATCTAAACAATTTCTTCCTCATGTTTTATGTTAAGTTTCATTTCTATAATTTTGTTTAGTTGGTCTGACTACAAATTTTGGGGCGGCCTTACTTTTATTTTGCCGGAAGTTATAAGTTTGTTAATACATATATCGCTATAAAATCATGAATTTTTGTACGATCAAATCAAGGTAAATTGACCTTTATTTCACTTAAAAAAAAGTTTTAAAGACCAAATTGGAAGAAAAGCATTGTACTGAAATAAAAGATTATTTAAAAAATGTTTACATTGTATTCTGGGGATAAGTATAAACGAACAAGCAATCAGCTACGTTTTGAATTCCACATATAATACTAGAATTTGGTAAAAACTTAATTTCAGATATGTGTTTTGGAAACATGTTTATTTTTAAATATTTTATGTTGTCTTAGATAGATTGAACAATTTTTTATACTAAATTCTAATATTGTCATATTATGTCATATTCGCAGGCTACACATGTTTATGGTTGCCATTGACTTCATGGAGACCTTAAGCAAGACTAAGGTAGTTATTTCTAACTTTTTTATGATTTTTCTAACTTTATGTTATTTTGAATATTTTTGCAAGTTAGAAATATTTATGAATAATTATAAAATTAGCACGGTTATTTATAATGGTTACGAATGAACGCTATTTTCAAATATGAAAGGTTAAATCAAATATTATTATTATGGACAAAGTATGTGTTTTAGTTGTTTTGTAGAGAGGAGAAAAATAGTGTGTGGGGTTGTTGGAGAAAGCTGTAGGTGGCTAGCCTCAAAGCAAGAATGATTTGTACGAAATGGTTGCATGAATTGTCATTGTTGAGGAGAGCTATTAGGGAACTGCTGCAATTTAAGCGAGAAGGTGTTTTGAGTAGCATTGAAGAGCAGGCATTTCTTTGTATAACAGTTTGTTTGAATGTGGTTACTTGAGTTGCAGAAAGCAATAGGATATACTTGGGTCTGATAAATGAATATTGAGAAACGCTGATAAATGGACCTGGATGCTTTACTAACGTGATTGTCATCATTTTCAAACTCATGATTTTGTTTAATAGTCTATAGACCAACTTTCATGATGCAAAGCCGTAATAATGGAAAGAAATTGATGGCTATTCATATAAATACACAATGTAGGGTATTCTTTTGAATACCAGTTAGAAACCATATCATGGTTATTTTGTCATTATTATCAATAGATGATATTATCTGTTATGTGTGCATTGTGCTGTGCTTGGTTATTTTGCTTCGGTTATTATCAATAAATGCTATGCCCAATGTATGGTTTTTTAATTTCCTATATTTTGTTGCATGTGTAGTATTTGGATTCTAAAAAGAAATAAAAAAATATTAGTTGTTTTAATAAGTTAATCATACAATAATTCTCTTTAATGCCAATAAATTATTTAATTAGTATGTACTAAATTATTTCGTATGACATTTCCACCAGATGGACATGTGAACACGCTTACCAACATATCTATTGAACATAGCCCATTCAGTTGCTGACATTTTTGTATTAGTTGAATGTTGGCATAAAATGCTCACTGGCTTATCGCTAAATTAAATTTAGTGTCAAAAAGCATTAGTTACAAAATTATTGTTCCCACCTTTCTAATGGTAGCACAAATAACATATTTAAAAGTCTAATGTCAATCATAAGCACACAAAATGGAAAGAAGAGTGCTTACTTATTTGATCTGACCAAAAACTGCAGGGAATTAACTTCATCAATTGGCGTCGTCCAGTCCATTGAAGCATTACAGCCACCTACATTGATCATACATTAATTCTCTTTAATACTAATAAATTATTTAATTAGTATGTAATAAATCAATTGCTCTTATTATTTCCTTTCATTATTAAACTCTCAAACGAAAGCCACAAAAGGAAATATGTAACATGAACAAATTGAATATAAAGTTATTATGTTTAAGTATGTTTTTTTACACAATGATGATCATATCAAATATTATTTCCAAGCATTTTTTTAAAATTTCGATCAATTTGTATTCAAGATAATTTGAAAAATATATTATAATTTAACTAAATGAGAGAATTAACTAAATAATAGCACTTTTTGACTCTCATCAATTATATAATTGATATGTAGTCATTTAACTATTTTTGTTGTTTCCATTTACCGGCCATAAATAATAATATATATAACTCAATTAGGAAACATGTAACAAGAAGTGTTTTGTAAGATCAACAAATGTTCCCTCAATGCATAGAACATGTGTGTATCAAGGAACTCATTTCGGATTTTGTAAAATATTTTACTTGCCTTATACTCATGTACTTCAAAATTCAAAATTATGAGAGTTAATATGTAGTCAATGTTAATGTTTTTCTTATAGAAACCCATTATTAGTTGGTAAAAGAGTGTACACTATGTGCTTCAAGACTATTTAATTAGATTGAATGATAACCTTTATCATTTGTGTTTAAGAAATAAAGATATTTAAATAAATTCAACCCAAAAAAAAAAAAATACACTTTCATCTTCATATGACTCAAATCTAAAATATGACTAACTAAATAGTATAATGATAATATTTTTTTAGTGCCATCATATAAATAAACTATTGAAGCATGATTACCCAAGTTGAAAACGTTCGATGTTGTAAAAATACTAAATCAAAATATGGTCTACTTAAAGTTGGCATGAAAAGAAAATTGGAAAATTCAGTACCTCCAAACCGTTATCAAAACAACAATCAATAGTTGGCGAAAATTCAGTACACATGTTTTGTTTAGTTCTTGGCTTATATTGTATGCATACGTGATATTAAATAATATGAAATAGAATGTCATAGATTGATTTGCATGTAGATTCAGTTAAAGGAAACATCATTGTTAAAAAAAATTAAGAATATAAGGTATTGTTAGCACGTATCTAAAACTGTGGATGGACAATCCTTGGATGACGCGTATGTTATACTTCCACAAAAAGGTCCATCGACTAAAGCTTCTTTTCAACTAACTCAAAATTTAACAAACCTGGATGATCTCTCCAGTTTATGAGAGTACACCCATTATTTCCCATAGAAAATATAACAATAGATCAGTGCTCAATCTTTTACTTCTCTTCATTTTCTTCAAAGAAAACAATGATACGAAGTAGTAACCTTCCCTGCTAATCGTAGTTAGAGACGAAAAATAGACAGTTCAAAAGATCACTGTGAATATTCAGTGCAGTTGTATTATGTGCCTATGTTTGTGGGAAACATTGCGGAAACTATATGGTGCCCACATACAACTTTTTGGACTACTTCCTTAGTATATTTAGCGAAGTAATTCTTTTTTAACTAATCATGCTACATTCAAGTTTCCCCCACTTTCTATATGGAATAAACGCATATTCAATGCAACTATTGAAAATTATATAACGCAAGAAAAACAAAAGACTAATTGAAACTAAATACATGATGCCAAGGAAACTACAATAGATGCATTGAAAATTACATTACATTTTCAAAAACATATAAAAAGTAATATTCAAACTAAAAATTTCATCAGTGACGACAAAAGTCAGATCATAATTGTTAGAATTTAAATCATAGGTTTACGAAAAATTTGACCTACACCTATAATTTTAATGAACAAAATCAGGCACTTATACTAAACTAATATTCCTAGGGTTAAAGATATGCTCAATTCCATAAGTGATAACCATACGTGAAGCAATTTAGCTGATATAAGAAATAAGGACTTATCACTTTCCCCTTTTCTTTAAATACCTAACAGATGGAATAATGTTATATCAGCGTATGTGTGGAGGACTCTTTATCTTGCCTTTTTTCATCCTCTTGCTCATTGCATATCAGATAATTTTCCGTATTTCAATTTGCATATGTAAATTTAAAATTTTGAGATTTGTTTTTGATATACTATATTGTCTTCATTGTATGGTCAAACAACTTTTTTCTAAACCATAAGATTATGAAATTTGTTTCTGTTACACTGTAGTGCCTTCATTGTATGGTTAAATTACTTTTTTTTTGGAACTAAATTTGACATTGCTGCCTTTCTGCTTTGTTTCATCATCCACCTTTCAGGTATTCATTTCATTTAGTCAATGTGCCCTAACAGTTCCATTTCTTCCCCTTAACACAAAGTATTAGGGTGTAATTTTTTTAAATTCTTGATGTTAATTGGTGCAAATGATTAGCAACAAAGTCCAGGTCTTTGTGGTGTAGAATGTACACAATTTTAATGGATGATCTGTATCTTAAACGGAACTTACCTACCTGTATAGTTGATTTTCTTTAATAATTAGTTAATGGAAGATAGATTCACACCTCATTTCTTTCCCTTATTTGTTTTAATTCAAGTTGTTCCACTTTTCTACCAAATCAAATGTATGTATATTATTTACTGTTGAATTGATGGTTTCAGTTAAAAAATTATTCTTTTTTATGTGCAGTCCACATTTGTAAGTATAGTTAGAGCAAAGAAGTTGAAATACAATTGAGCAGCAGTACTGGGTATGGATAATTTTGGGCCCCGAATTGATAGTTTCCGTTTTCCAATTTTCAGGTACCATTATCCTTTTGATATCTAGATACATTTGTAAAATAAGGTTTGATCTGATCACCTGACGATTGTGTCACATACGGCTCTGTCTACCTTTTCTAACTTATCTCAAAAAAACTTGCATCTTTTTTTTTTTTTTAATCTAAAGCTACTTTTCTGTTGATACCAATCCTGTAATGAATAATGTTAATTGCTATTTTGACATATTAGCATTTATCAAAAGTTTGTTTTGAATCATGAATAACGAATATGTATATTTGCATGCTGTGGATGAATATCGTATTCAATATATCCACATAAAATTAGCGTATCTTAAAAGATATATAGAACATTTGTTCACTATGAAATTATTTCAATGCTAACACTAGAAATATGTGCAATATGACAATCAGCATCCTTTCGAGCAACAAATATGTTTTTTTTTTTTTTTTTTTTTTTTTTTTTGGTTTACTTTCTAGCTAGAATAATAAATATCAACCACGTTTCATATAATACAAAAAATTATTTTGATCAAAGGTAAATAAATAGTCGTTGGAAGCAAATACTGCCTCACTTGCATCTCTATTCCTGTTTTTTAGAATTTTTTCTCATTTTGCTGTGCGAGATGAGTTTTAAATTTATATTGATTGAGAGACCAATTTGATATCAAATCATATTATTTCCTTCTATTTTTCTTTGTTATTGAAAATGCAATTTTGGTCTACATCATTTGTTAAATTAAAACATATTGCTTTACGATAAAAATCAAAATCAAAATCGGTATTATATTTTCTCTTCTATGCCAATTTACATTTGTAGTCTCACAAAATGTGTTTTATCATTAGGTCAAAATGGCTTTTCTCTCATTCAAAATCATTTTGGATATTTCCTTGGTATAATTCTTGGTGTAACATGTGTGTTTATGTACATGCTTTAAGAAATAATGATGATTGCATTCAGTGAGAAATGTCAAATCTTTTTTTCCATTACGTCCTGGTGCAGCCGTTTTAATATTTTGATTGGTTTAACTAGCACAAGATCAATATAATGCTTAATAATGGAGCAATCTTATATTGTTATATTATGCTAAAACGGAAAATTTTGTATGCACCCAAGGTTCAAAAGATGATGGATGCATAGTAGTGTAAGAGGATATTTTGAAGCTGTCAGGGATTACATAGTTGTGTAAGTGGGACTGCTTTTGGGTGATGATATGATGGGGATCCTTTTTTAGACTGTAGTTTTATTTCAGTTTGCTGTTGGAAAGTAAAGTCAAGAGAAGGTAACTTTGATGATGAGTAGAACTATGATGTATGTATATTCGGCATTTTTACAAGGTTGGATCAATACATTGTTTATAAATGTGTAGTATATGATCATCATTGACAATTATTTTACTTCCTGCATTAAACAGCTTATTCTAATACCCGTCCCTGACTTGATTAAATTTGTAGGAGTGCCGAAAAGTAGCTTAGTTCTTCCACAGAAGATGAAAATGGTGAAATTCCTATTCTAACTAAATCTTTCTTTCCCACTTGAACAAAAATTGATTTTTTTAAAACCAAAATCTTTACAATGACATCTTCGAAAAAGTAAGGCCTGGAGCTGCAATCTTTTTTAAATTCTTTGACTTTCAATTTTACCTGTTCTGCATAAGGTTTAAACTTCCATCTTTAAAGTTTCTTTTGCTTGCTCTTTCAATGGTCAATAAAAAAAGAAGTATGACAATGGGAAAAAAATGTGTAGCTTCGTCAATTTCCCTACAGTTCACCCTAGAAAAAAAGGGGTATCTACGAATGTTCTTTGTTATTTCACAGATTCTTCCTTGCAATTCCCATGTTTTTTCAGTACACTTTGATTGCTTTATTTTGGGCTTATTTTGCATCATTATTTCAAAAAAGCTTGCCCTAATTTTATCATGAATTGCGTTTCTATTATTTCCCAGTATCGCTTTCTAAACTAATTATACAAAACTGATTGATACCATCTACATTCTTTAATTGTAGATCTATGTGAACATGTTATTTGTGCAAGCTGAGAGATTAAAGTGGTCATTGGTAATGTAAGTTTGTATTATTCGTATTATGTTTAAATTACAATGTTTGGCATTTGATTCTTACTCTACATAAAATTAACTTCTCAACGGATGTTCTATAATAGAAGAGGCTTAGGATATACTCTTCAACTGTCCATTATGACATGGTCTACAAATGATTTTTAGTGGGTAGAACTAGAATTCGCCAAAGAAGATGATCAACCTGAAATTCTTGGGAATACTGCCTTGTGCAAAATTGAAAATTATCATATATCTTGATAGCAGTGATAATTATCATATTATTCGTTAATGGTCGACTAATCAAGAAATATAAATTGAAAATTTTGGTTTGACATATTATTTTTTTCAACCACAATGACTGTATAAGTATACAAAATCAACAAATACGATATGATAGATAGTTTTGAATAGTAAATGTATATTAATTGCATATATTATTGATAAAACAATAAATAAATATTTTTATTTTACTACGATAAACATAAAATAAATTATTATCTCGATAAAAGCTTGACGGTTAAGATGTGGATTTCACATCCATATCCTCTTTTCTAGATATTAGATTTCTATCTATCTTTCAAATATGGGTGCAGATGAACTGCACATTTTTGGAAATCCGTTAGTAGCCTTAATCTATGCACTTCATTAGGCAATCAGTAAATGGGTATAACAAATGAATAAAATCTTTGTCAAGGACACATGTTTCCATTTATCAATGAACTTCATGATTGACATGGACCAGTATTAAATATTAAATTGTATTCCTTAAAACAGTGAAACTTTTCTATGAAGTTTGTTTAAATTCTAATGAGTTGTTCCAAAGACAGTTAATATTTAAACTACATTTATGCTGTCTTAGATAAACAAGATTTATCCAGAACAAATTTTTACTTGCTAAATGCTGACATGCACGTTATTAAACAGATTATAAATTATACAATTCAAATATGGATAGCATCATTATATCTAACATAATAGGAATTTCATATATTAGTTATAACGTGCATTGTTAGTCGTGCTATATCTTTTTCCCAGTCAACCGCCAAGGTATGATTAAATTAGGAACTAGAATTTACTAACACTGAATTATTAATTTTTGCCTATATATATTCTGAAGGATTTACAGTGCATGTGTTTAATTGACAACAAAGTATCATTATTAAATGCGTACTCAAATGCACTTTGATTTCAAGTGCAGATACATAATAGATTTTGATTGAATCTTATTTTCTTTTCCACTGTGTTAGATGATTTTTGATAAATTATTTTATATCGTCATTTCTAATTTCATTCAACATCGTTTACATGCCAAATTCTCCAAATTTGAAGTCTTAACTTCTAATTCATAAAAAAAAAAAACTATGATAAATGCATATTGATTCATTAATTGAAGGTTCTTATATGGTTTTGAAACATTAGTTAATTTCTTCCATAAAGCAGTTTTTTTAACTGTATCTAAAAACTGAAATTTCGTGTAGTTTTAAAACACTTTTTAACAGTTTTAAATGACGTTTTGATAGTTTTAGGTTAGTTGGTTATACAATATAATAAAATTAGATCACAAATAGAACAAATGAACTAATATTGTTGAATTTTCAACATGTTCATTTTTACAAGTGCATAATTGTATCTTTGGAAGCATCGTAGAATTTGTAATTGGTGGCGAGAATAGATTATCAGGTTTACATTTCTATGAAAAGTTATTACATCTTAAATAATCAAAATAAAATAAGGTGTGAAGTATTAATTTTAGCATTAGAATAGCAGCCGGTAGGGGCTTTAAATATAATAGTTGTTGAACAACATAATAAATACAAGGAGCTAAGAAAAAAATAAAACTAAAGAATAATTTGAGTAGACAACAATCGTATATTTTGTAATTTCCCAGTGTGCGGATAATTATGCAACAAAGCTGCATTCATGAACCGGTGATATATTGTGAAGTATTCATGTATAAACTAACAAAACATATTTGGCCTTTTTGCTGAAATGATTGCATGAAAGACGAGGATTGATGAAATGTTTGCAGTCCCATGCTGGGAACATGGTGGAAAGTTGCTGGTATGAGAACAAAAAAAAAAATCCCTGCTTCCTGATGGAAGATATATGATCCTACAAAGATATAGGAGTGGTGCACAGTCTATGGAGAATAGAACAATAAAGAAACTATGTGATCAGGTTGAGATCATACATCAGAATGATTTTTTTCCCTTAAATTAGTTATCTTTTTTAGCCATTTTGCTCTATTTTGCCTGTTACGTTTTCAGTTGTATGTGGTGGGTGGCTGTTGAAGATGAATTGAAGTAAATGTATCTTTCCATTTTTTTTTTCTTTTCTGTTTTGCTTTAGTTAGCATTTTTATTATAAGAAATGGGCTGAATTAATATTACTAATAATAATTTGGCTAATTCAGCTATAAACTTGGAAGAATAACTATGGTATATGTCATGTTAATCTTTTATTATCATTGCTTCCATCATAAAGCTAGACAACTATAGATAAAGTCTTTATGTTTGTTGTAACTAGAGTGATAAGTATATTTATCTATATTTTAGTTCAGTGAACCCAGCTGTTTGTCACTACTTATCATATATGTATATCAAATGTATCACGTACTCTTTTCTCTCTCTCTCTCTCTCTATGTTTTGAAAGCATTTGAAAAATAAGGTTAATACAATTGAATGTATATTGCATTTTGTGTGCTGCGTTAAAATAGCATTTTATTTGATGACGAATAATATGTTGTAAACATTTTTCCATGACAAGCCTTCCAATTTTAGGGGGCCAAACTTGCGAATTCTCCATAGTGCATTTGCTGTTGTGTATTTCAACTATTGACATGTACGTTGTGGCCATTCAAACTTTTGATTAGTACATATGTTTGTGAACATTTAGTCGATGTATGTTTGTGTACTTATATTAATATTGGTAATGTAATAATATTTCACATTATTTTTTGTTAATATAACATTCTTACTATTTAATAAATATTTTAATTTTCCAACTACAACTACAATATTTTCGCCATACCCGTGTGCGAAGCACGGGTTCACACTAGTAAAGTATTAAAGGGTAAGTGTAGTGTGTGAGCTCTAAATAAACAGACTAGTAAACACGTTGGTATGGAACACAGATGAGTTATTTATCTAGCTATCTTTTGCTTGTGTATAACACTTAATACGGGGGTAAGAGGTGTGTGTAGTATTCGTTGTGATAAATATACACACACGCGCACACACACACACACACACACACACACACACACTCACATATATATATATATATATATATATATATAGTAGTCATTTACTGATCTATGATTATATTTAGCCATGCATCAGATATATAACTATATATATATATTATGCAGTCGTTGTTATAGATATTTTGTAATAGATCAGTGTTTGCCTAGCCTTATGCGCTACAGTGCACTTGCTATACTATTATGTATATATGTATGTAGTTAGTATCGGATTATCATTGACTAGTTTCCTATCTATTATGGGAGTGAGCTAAAATGGCCTGTATCCACCCTGGCGGCCTGATCGTGGGGTCGCGCCTCGGATCTGTGGCATAATATTATTCTATTACTGTTATTGGTATATGTGGTGCCCCTAGTGTCACCTAGGCCAATAGTCAGTTACCACTAGTATAGATATCAGTATCGTGACCAAAGATGGTATGCGTAGACAAACCAATGGTGAATAATTATCACGATACTAGAGGGTGAGAGGCGGTGGTAACTGGTGACTATAAGAGACGTGACTATGGGTTTCTTGGAGTAGATGTGTTCGTCGGTCTCCCTTTCTAGCTTTGGTTTAGTGTATAGTCAGTACAAAAGGATCCTGAGTATGATCAATCCCCGTTTCTTTCTTACGGCATTTCGCCATATATTATTATTTTATAGGGACAGTTCGGCTCAAGTCCCTATTATGTTTCAAAATACAAAAAACTCCCTATTTGAAAACTTTGTAACTTAGATCCCTATTATTCGAAAATTATCAAAAATTCAACAAAAAACAATGAAAAATTTACGAAAAGCCAAAATTAAATTCAACACATAATCACCAACGTATTCATGCATTAAAACTACAAAAAATGAATCAAAAACAAAAAAAATAAGTTTTTTTGCATGCTCCAGTAAATTGCAGCAAATAATGCAACTATTTGTAATAGTTGCTGGTATTGCCACAACTTTTCCAATTATTTACATCAACTATAAAACTGTAGCTGATATTTCGGCAATTTATATTAATAATTGCAGACTTTGCTGCAATTTTTCATCTGCCTCAGTTTTACATCAATTGTACAATAGTTGTTGATATATCAATAATTATATAAAATGATTGTTGATATATCAACAAATATTCATAGCCTTCCATCAGCTGTATAATAGTTGCTGATGTATTAGCATTTATTCAGAAGCCTTTCATAATTTTTAAAAATAGTTGCTGATATATCAGCAACTATATATGAATAATTTTTGATATATCAACAAATAATCCACATTTTAACTAAAATGTTGGTGAATAATTGTTGAATTATTAATAATTATACACTACAATGGCTGATTTTTCAGTTTTTACTTTTTATTTTTGCAGAATACTTCCATGAGAATTTTCCATTTTTTTATTTTTTATACAGCAGCGCCAAAAATGTTGAAAAACACGTTGCCTGTATACAGGGACCCACTTTAAATCAAATTTTAGGGAGGGAACCACTTTACATAAAACCTAGAAATAAGGACATGTGCCTAATTGCCACTATTTATATGTTGTATTGTGATACTTCAGCATATCGCTGAGTACTATTACATAATATATAAGATATGTGAGGTTCTTACTTCTTCTTGTATCCTCTATTGACATTCATCGGCTTTTCTATGATTTTATCTATTGATGTTTGTTCATGTATGTGGAGGATATTATATTATAGTGACTAAGTGATATTTGGATTTATTTAATTAATAGCCCATTTGTACATTGTGAAATCCTTCTTGGAGGTGATGAACGAATTTGATTGAGAATTGGATTTATGTGACTTGTCTCTTATATTGATTTTATGGATCTTATTTTGATGGATTTTACAAATGATGATTTTGGAGTAAATTGTGATGAGATTTCTTTTTGTTGTTATTATTATATAGAAAACCCAAACACCCCCATTACAAGAAAAAAGGCTTTCAACAATGTTGGAAAAACACTGTAAAAAGTTTTAATAGTGGAATTAAGAACGTCATATAACGACATGTGGTAATAGGTCCCGAACTTTTAACGACACTTTTAGAAACCCTGTAAAAACAATAGTGTTTACAACGTTTAAACTGTGGTGTTATTTTAGACGTTGTTTATAATTCACCATTTCCTTTTCTCAGCATTTTGTGTATACCTCTCCATTTCTTTTTGTCAACATTTCTTAAATGTTGTGTATATCTCACCATTTACTTTTCCTTAACATTTTTTGAATGTTGTGCATATATTACATTATTTTCTCTGCATTACAATATTCATTATTATTTGATGTTATTAAATAGTAAAATAACATTATACAATAATATCATAGAAATCTAAATATATAAGAACATATTCAAACGATAATCATGTAAACAAAATATGATAAGTCATCACATTATAATAAACATTCAAATTTGCAGAATATTCATACACCATGTTTGCATATATCTATTACATACCAAAGTTTACAAAACCAAAAGAAAATCATTAGCTTACTACAAAAAAACTTCAAACACTTGAAAATGCAAACACATGTTTATCGTCTTCTTCGGAAGTCTTCAATTACCTACAACGAATTAAAAAAAATACGTAAGATTAAAAAATTAGACATTTTATAACTAATCGCTAAATCGTACGTAAATGTCTGAAAGAACCCAAAAAAAAAAAAAAATTCAATCTACAACATATTGATTTCTCATGTTTAACCTGGTAATACAACATTAGAAGCTTATAAGGACATATAAATTTTTAGCTTGATGTTTAAAATAGGGTATAACAGTTTGATAGTTTGTAGCACCACTACAGTGGTGCAGCAAGACCATTATATGTTGCATCTGCACTGTGCAAATACACCACTGCAATGTTGCAGATGCACCACTATGTGGTGCAGTTCACCACTGTGGTGCATTTTCAGCACTACGATGGTGAATAGGTGCACCACCACTGTGGTGCAAATGCACCACAGTGGTGAACTGCACCACATAGTGGTGCATTAGCAGCATTGCAGTGGTGCAGCAGCACCACTATATGGTGCATCTGCACCACTACAGTAGTGCATGCACCACTGTTGTGATGGAGATGGTGCAGATGCACCACTATGTAGTGCATTTCACCACTGTGGTGCATTGGGATCACAGTGTTCATTCAATGCTGGGAAGACAAGGATATGATACATGTACAAAGTATATGATATAAAAGACAAGCTTGGGATGATTTAGATTCTCTCTTTCACAAGTCCTAAAATGTTTCTGGAATTATTTCAAATTATTATCATGAATAAAAGAGTTGAAAGTTCAACCAAGATGAATGGAGACACTGGTTTCTCAGTCATGCTGAAATCCCTAATGATTTACTGCATTTTCCAGGAGGTTAAACTAGCATTGGCGAATCATAAACTATTATCGAAGTCATGCACTTCAATTGTTGATCATAATTTGCATCTTGCAGTTATATACACTACACATAAATACTACTAGACTTAACAATTATAAGCAACAATTTCACTCTCTGTTTCTTCTTACTACAATATATATAAGTCTTAATTTCTTTGGTTATAAAAATTTTATCAGTAATCCTATTTTAATTCAATGTATAATCTAACTGAATAACATATTTCAATGTTTATTACAGTAAATGTATCAACTCTACCTAATCATGAATAAAGAAAACCATGTTCTAGTAGGTTCAGGAAATGTCTCCATATCAAATAAGATATCCAGTCCATCCCCACTGCTTAATCAAAAATCAACGGTTCTTACACATGGTTTCCTTGTTTAAGTTTTAAAATAGACGAAAATAATGTCATGCATCCCTTATATAATATTTATATATGGGAACCATAACATATAACGTCATAAGAAGAACAATCTAAAGTGTTTATATATAACATAACATAGTGTCATGCATCCATTATAAAATTGCTTCTACGACGAAATCATGGAAAATGTGAGAAATTGCATCATCATCGATCGGTACTACTGCACAAGCAAAGGAAATTTCCCCAATAAGACATCCATAGTCAATGTGTCGGATGTTTTGTACTCGAAGGTGAAAGGGACTTATAACGTGAGGAGCCCACCCGTTCATTTTGTGTGCAACGATAGCGTGTCGTCCACAGAAATCACGATATCTGAGGTGGAGCTGCAGTCGTATGAAGGAGAGCTCATCGACAATCCCTTCTGTTAGAATGTGTATGGGTTGCAGGAAATGGTTACCATTCCACCTATTTCTTGTTTGATGGATGAAATGTTTTGATTGTTTCACATGAGTTATGAAGAAGTTTGCTAGTTTTTTTTATCATATTTTAACCATGCATAACTCGTACAATCAAGAACTCATCGAAGTAACAAAAATAACCAACGAAGTAACAGGTCCTTTTATTAAACTGTGAAAAAATAATATTCAGAAACATTCGAACTAAAATAAAAAAAGCAAACACTACTGAAAACTACTAATTTTGAAAAGAGCAATATAATAAAACTGAATTAAGTTCACCTTTTCCACCTTGATATGACATTTTTCTAAACTTTCCTATACCTTTAAAGTTTAAACCCATGAAGAAAACAAAAGTCCTAAGTTATGCCAAAAATATGT
Organism: Allium sativum; assembly: GCA_030737875.1. Lineage (NCBI taxonomy): Eukaryota > Viridiplantae > Streptophyta > Magnoliopsida > Asparagales > Amaryllidaceae > Allium > Allium sativum. The sequence goes on along the minus strand of CM060919.1, from coordinate 651,967,944 downwards.
TCTCCTTTTTGATTTTGCAAAACACGCATAAGGAAGATAAAAATGCAACCCGAAGGTTAAAATATACGTAAATGCATCATTAGCACAAGAGTAAGGTCAACCAAAGCAGCTACCATATTTTTAATACCAGCATCAAGAACACAACCACTTCTCCAAACATTCACCAATTCCCAACGAATTTTGCCAAAACCAGTCAGCCATACCAAGTGGAAACCAAGCAACAAATCAAACCATATTTTTTAGTATTCCATATTTTCAGTATTCAAGTGTTACGATAGGCAACATTACATGTAGGATCCCATACAAAAAATCTAAATGCAACTGTTAATGATTTCGTCTTGTCTACATATTTTGTAGAAGATGGTTCATGGTTCTACTAAACTGTAGTAACTAAAGGCACGTATAGATCTACTTAATATCAGTATTTACAAACTAATTTGACCTTAGAGAGGAAATAAGATAGTTAACAATAAAACACAAGTACAACTGGTAACCTACAGGATGAAGATTAGTAATACAAAGCTGAATCAATCATATAGCTTTTTTTAAGAATGACAAAGCTGCATAAATCTATTGCAAGTATTCAATCTGTGCGCAAATTAAATACAAAGCTACGTGCATTGTTGTTAAGGTTGTATCTGTATGTACTAATTAAACTAGCTACATAGGTTGAATATTGAATCTATCATCAGTGGTCTTCTCTTTTTTATCGTCTTAAATGCCTTCATCGTAAAGATATGAAGTTGTCCACGATTCATAGCACTAACTATGATGCCTTTAGGCTCCCCTGCAACATTGGCGCTTCTCTTCGACATTACCTTGAAAACTCCACCTATGTTAGTGTTTTCTATAAATTTTGTCCATTTGTGCGATGGTGATTCCAAAGCTGAAACTTGTAGGTATTGCAAGTGTGGAGCCCGAGGAGGATGGATCCAAAGCTTTAATGCAGATAAATTAGGATAGTTGTATCCTCGTAAAGTTTGCTTCTTTGCTCACAGTGTCGAACAGCTTCGACCTACAGTCATGTATAGTCCTCTGAGCCATGCAATGCCAGAACAAGGCATTTTCAGTTCAGTTCCAGTGCATCCGGGAGGAGCAAATGCAAATGCAAACAATGAAAAGAGTATTAATGCACATTCAGTTCAGTTATCGTGCCTCCCCTTCTCATGTTCAAGTTATTCTGCAGCGTCCCTGGGTAACCCAGTTTCGTCTGCTGCGCTCCTGCACTGTATGGCATGTTCTGTTTCCTTCTATAGGGTTGAAACCTCCTATTTCGTCTGTTTTAAGATTTGAACGCCCATACCATTGCTGATAGGGCATTTTCTACACAGGATTATGCTGATGAGGTTGCATAGCTGGAAAACCAGAAGTGAGGGAGTTGGTTACTCCAAAACTACTAAAACAGTTGTTGCATTGCTTGTAGGTAAATCGCCGCGATTCATTGCTCGTCTTTCCTTCTAGAACATCAGTCAGCAAAACTGAGTTTTCCTGTCTTTCTGATCTGTATGGTGATAATAAATTTAGTATGATGTAGTCTTTTAATTAATAATGATTTTGTATAGTACAATCGCTGCCCATAAATTGCAAAAACAAAGAAAGCCAATGTTGTAATGGCATTGGTGCAAATTTGTACTGCTGTAAAGGCACTTAGTGCTATTAAGCTGCGGTATTCGATTGTCTTTGTCCATATCTACATGGGACCGCACTTTACACAACTTTGGTGTCCTTGTACTTCAGACTCAATAGCAAAGAGTATCCTTAATTAGTTATTCTTAATTACCAGTATATAGGTAATCTTAACAATTTTCTAAAAATGTTCTTCAAGGGATAAAGTAATTTATAGTGCTAGGAATGACATTAAAGAGCATAATATAATATGTAGAGAGGAATGGTATCAAATAACGAAGAAAGTATTTATTGGAAGTAGGCATTTTCAAAGTCAATGAAGTTTCGATTGTCTTTATCCATATCTACATAGGACCATACTTTACACAAGTTTGGTGTCATTGTAGTTCAGACTTAATAGCAAAGAGTATCCTTAGTTATTCTTAATTACCAGGGCATATAGGTAATCTTAACAATTTTCTAAAAATGTTCTTCAACGTATGAAGTAATATATAGTGTTAGGAATGACATTAAAGAACATAGTATAATATGTGGATAGGAACAGTATCAAATAACGAAGAAAGTATTAATTGGAATTAGGCATTTGCAAATCAATGAAGCTTGAGTTCAGCAACGACAAAGTTACCTATGATAGATGAAGCCTTCAATATTTGCTTACAATAATAATTTTTCGCCAGCTTTAAGGCCTAATTATTTGATTATCTTTTGGGAAAAAGTTTACTTCCAAGGCCTATACAATTGACCAAACGAGGGTAGATAATCAATAGCCTATAATTTCCTAAATTAAGAGCATGAACACCTTCTGAATAACTCAACATATTACATGAGAGTCACTGAAAATATTAATGTAAACTGAATGGTGTTATTAGAGAACTTTTGCAATATTATTTCACAATTGATGAAAATGTAAACAGGATGTCCAATGTACAAATAGGTAGACACTTATATATGTTACACACGCACAGCCGCATGGGCCTTTGACTAATAAAAGAAATAAACGAGTTAAGCCTAAGCCCACTGTTTATTTATATAATATCTCAACTGATATTAGAGATAGCAGATCCGCTTTATTCTTTATTTCGCCCCCTCGAGACAAGCTAGGGTTTCCTCTTCAACCTCTAATGTCGGCTACTGTCTATTATCCTCAAATCGGCTCTAAATCTATGAATTTTTTTTGCTGATAAAGCCTTCGTCAGCACGTCTGCTCGTTGAAATAAGGAAGGGACATGTCGAATGTCCAGTTTCCCTCTGTCTACTTCCTCACGTACGAAGTACAAATCAATATCGATGTGCTTCGTGCGTGAGTGTTGAATAGGGTTCGAAGACAAAGATATAGTGCTTAAATTGTCGCACCAGATGATGGGTTTCTTGTCTACGGTGATTCCAATTTCCCTGAGCAGATATCCGATCCACATTAGCTCAGCTGTTGTACTGGCGACCGCCCTATATTCTGCTTCTGTACTCGAACGAGAGACGATTGGTTGTTTTCTGCAGCACCAGGAAATTGGATTCGATCCTAAATGAAAACAATAGCTCGTCGTTGATCGCCTGTCATCCTGGTCTGAAGCCCAGTCTGCATCACTGTAAGCGTTTATATTCAAATTTCTATTAGCACTTAATAATAATCCATGATCAAGTGTTCCCTGTAAGTATCTTAAAATACGTTTGACCGCTCTCCAGTGTTCTGATAGAGGATTGTGCATGTACTGACACACTTTGTTAACGCTGTAACTAATGTCTGGCCGAGTAATTGTTACATATTGAAGCGCACCCACGACACTCATATAAAGTTTGACATTTTCAATGGTTTCCCCTTTGAATTTAGATAGCTGCAAATTGCTTGTCATAGGAGTAGGTAAGGGTTTTGCCTTGTCCATATTTGCTCGTCTGAGAATTTCCAGTATATACTTCTTTTGAGATAATACCATTTCAGTACTGTTTTTTTGTTGTACTTGTATGCCCAGAAAGTAGTTTATGGTTCCCATATCCTTGATAGAAAAGGTTCTGTCCAAAAAATTTATTATGTCATTAATTTCAGAGTCATTATTCCCAGTAATGAGAATATCGTCAACATAGACCAGTATATATATAGTTGTGCCTGCTTTGATCTTCACATATAGAGAACAGTCTGATTTTGTCATGTAGAAACCCAATTTAGCAATGTATCTTTCAGTTTTTCATACCAAACCCTTGATGTCTGTTTTAATCCATAAATTGCTTTGTGCAATTTGCACACGAGCCCTTTATTCCTTTCATTGATATACCCTCTTGGTTGCTGCATGTAAACATCTTCCTTTAATTCACCGTTTAGAAAAGCGTTATTCACATCCAATTGCCTGATTCTCCATTGATTAGTTAATGCTACGGACATTATAATCCTGATAGTCGTAGGCTTGACCACTGGTGAAAAAGTTTCGTTGAAATCGAATCCGAACTGTTGTGAATAACCTTTGGCCACCAACCTTGCTTTATACTTTGCCACACTGCCATTAGGATTTTTCTTTAGCTTATAAGTCCATCTACATCCAACAATGTTTTTGTGCTCTGGAGCTTTTACTAATGTCCATGTCTGATTTTTAATTAAAGCTTCATATTCTAAATCCATGGCCTTCTTCCAATTAGTATTTAATTCAGCTTCTTCAAAATTAACTGGTTCTCTATCGTTGATGTTTATGAAAAATGCCTTAGGTTTAAAGATGCCACATTTGCTCCTTGTCATCATATGATGCCTGTTTGTAGTGTTAAGCTGATCTTCATCTTGATTGTTGTTGAATGAGTCAGATCTGTTGCTTTCACTGCTTTGAACTTGTCGATCACTTTTGGCTGATTCAATGTTGTCTCGCTGTTCATCATAATATTGATGTTCCAAGTTATCATTAATGTCTGAACTGTATCCAGTTGTTGTGCTTGGTATGCTTTTAGTTTCACTTTGTTCATCAGCATGTTGGTCATTGTTTGTGTCTTTAGACCAGTCAGTTAGAGCCACAGGTGGCTGCATAGTATTGGTAGTCTTTATAACCCTGTTGGTAGTTTTCATGCACTTTTCTGCGAATGGGAAAACGTTTACATTAAAAGTAACATGTCTTGAAATATATTATCTACCATTACTGTCCAAACATTTGTAACCTTTTTGGTTGATTGGATACCCCAAAAAGGTACAAGGTGCTGATCTATAATTCAGCTTATGTTTGTTGTAGGGTCTAAGGTAAGGAAAGCACAGACAACCAAAAACTTTCAACCTGTTGTAATCCGGTTTAGATTTGTATAGCATGTCATGTGGACACTTGAGTTTTAAAACTTTGGTTGGCATTAAATTAATTAAGTATACTGATGTTGCAAATGCTTCTGCCCAAAATTTGAGTGGCAGTGACGCTTGCGACATCAGTGTTAATCCAGTATCCACAATATGCCTGTGCTTTCTCTCGACTAGACCGTTTTGTTCAGATGTATGTGGGCAGGTGATTCTGTGAGTGATGCCTCTGTCAGTAAAATATTTTCTTAGAGGCATAAACTCACCTCCCCCATCTGTCTGAATCGCTTTCACTTTATAATCAAACTGTTTTTCAATGGATTTTATGAAATAAGCAGTTTTATTGTGAGTTTCAGATTTGGATTTGAGAAAGAAAATCCAAGTATATCTACTATAGGCATCTACAAAAGAAAGATAGTACCTGTAGCCTTGATCTGTTTTAAAAGGAGATGGGCCCCAAAGATCTGTCGCAATAAGCTCAAAAGGGCTACTATATACAGTTTCAGAATTAAAAAATGGCAACTTATGACATTTCCCAATTTGACAGTGGGTACAAGCAAAGGAATTAGGTATGTTTGCTGAACTGATTTTATTTTCAGTCAAGAAATGTTTGACGGTTCTGATATTAGGGTGCCCCAATTTTCTATGCCAAACAGTAAAAATATCATCATTGATGCTAATTTTATTTTCATTACAATCAGCATTAGTATTAGTTTGTGCAGTAAAAGTATCATCAATAATGTAAACATTATTTCCATTACAATCAATATGAGTTTGAACATTAAGGCAGTAATTTCTATTTCCACAAACTTCTCCGGTCTAGAATTTGCTGAATTTGTATAGGCCATTTTCCATGTTACCCTGTAATAGTATTTTATTGCTAATCAGGTCCTTAACTAAACAGAATTTGGGGTGAAACTCAAAGTATATGTTATTATCATTGGCAAATTGTGACACGCTTATTAAATTTTTCTTAATATTAGGAACCCTTAATAAATTGTTAAGATATAGGTGCCTCTTGGTATTAATGTACCCTTTACCAATGTGTGATATACTTATGGTTTCCCCATTACCTACTTGAATAGATTGTTTACCTGAATAGCTCCTGTTTCCCAAATTTAAATTCTGTAAGCTATTTGTAACGTGGTTTGTAGCACCAGAGTCCGGATACCAATCCTCAACGTTTAAGTCATCTGTTCTGGTATCTTCTCCATTGTTTGTTTGACTTCTATTGCTGTCAGTATTACCACTCTGTTGGCTTAACTGTGTCACGTTCACATTTGGTTTGTTTTGACTGCCTTGAGTCTGTCTTGCCACATTAAATTCTGAGTTGAACCTAAAATAACACCTACTAGCAACATGACCGAATTTATCACATATTTGGCATCTAACTCTATTATTACTGTTCCACCTGCCACCCCTTCCTCTGCCTCTTTGGGTTTGATATCCTCTCTGAACATTGTTGCCTTGATTTGGGTTTTGACCACTCGTGTTTCTTTGTTGTCCTTTGTTCTTGGCCACATTAGTATAGTTGATTGAATAATCTGGTTGGTTTGCTCTTCTTTGTTCTATTCTTCCCTCATGTGCTAACAGTGTAGAGTGAACATACTGAATATCTGGAATATTTCTTTGGGAAGCAATGAAGGTAACTACGGATTCATATTCTTCGTCTAAACCTCCAGTAATGTAGAGTACATGCTCACTTTCAGATATTTTATGCCCAGTTGTAGCTAGTTTATCACACAGAATCTTGATTTTTGTCAAGTATTCGCTCATGCTCATTCCATCTTTCTTGATGGTCTGAAGCTGACTTCTGTAGTGCATTATTCTTAAAGCAGATTGAGAATTGAAAATCTGTTCTATAGCAGACCATATCTCGAAAGATGTATTAGCACCAATAATTTGTGATAACAAGTTTGCACTTATAGAAGAAATGAGCCAAGATGCAAGAAGACTATCTTGTTTTTGATATAAAACTTAGTCTTCATTGCTAACCAGATTTCCATCTTTATCTTGTATCATAATGGGTGGAATACTTACAGTACCTTTGATGAAATCTTGTAAGCCGTAGCCTTTCAGGGCTGTCTCTACTTGATATTTCCACAACATGTAGTTATCATCATCTAATGGAATACTAATCACATGACTTTTTGGCTTGATCAGGGTTGTAACAGGTGCCGAGGGTCTAGCAGTATCAAGCCTTGATGTTGCTGAACTCAAGATGTCTTTATCTCCTGCCATTGCAAATGGGTTTTGGCTGAAAGGCAATATCTGGAAATGGCATGCTAGGACGGCAGAAATTCAATGAATGAATTCTGAAACCAGCTACTGTCTATTTCAGCAAGATTTGCGATGATCTTGATCGAAAAAAAACAATCAAGAAAGCTTTATAAGACCAATATGGGGCTTTCTTGATATGTTGGGAACGGAAAACAGTAACAACTGATCTGAACGGATGCAAAAAGAACAGCAACTGATCTGAACAGATACTACACTGAGATCGGAAGGCTTACTTCGATGATGAAAATGGATCAAGGACGGCGGTCGGCTGCAAAGCTTTCTCGCAACCGGATCCTTTGAGAAGTAATCAACAGCCTCTCCTAATTGAAAGTTGTAGATAGGAAAATTTGATTTCTGAAATGTGTATTGTTGCCGTTTGGCTTTTCTAGCTCTGATACCATAAAGAACTTTTGCAATATTATTTCACAATTGATGAAAATGTAAACAGGATGTCCAATGTACAAATAGGTAGACACTTATATATGTTACACACGCACAGCCGCATGGGCCTTTGACTAATAAAAGAAATAAACGAGTTAAGCCTAAGCCCACTGTTTATTTATATAATATCTCAACTGATATTAGAGATAGCAGATCCGCTTTATACTTTATTTGTTATATATATACATATATATATATAGTAGATTTCGTTAAATCTCATGGTAAATGATAATGAATTCAAAGAATAGTTCAACATCCAAACACGTATCAAGGGAAGAACTTCCCGAGCTAATCATGAACTCTACCAACTCCCTAAACAAAACATGAACTCTACATTTGACACATTTTCATTGGTAAATAAGGGAAGAATCATTAATGGAGTGATGTATGTATATCGATAACCAATAAACAATTAAAATACCTTGTAGCAACCATTATGCATATCTTGAATAAGAACCCGAGAGGGTAGTCTTCTACAGTTGATTGCTGACTGTCATTCATGGACACATCAACCACCATCCAAACCCCTTCTTCAAGTTTATTGGAATATCTAGAAAGTCCGACCTCACGAATAGGAACGCTGCTGGTGAAAGGATTTGAAACACCAATTTCCAATATCTCCCAATCTGAATGCATCAATTATCTTTAGAATTCTAAGCATAATATAACTGCTGATTAAAAGAACAATGAATTCAACGGAGCAAACACTTGAAGTAAGAACTTGTAGCATTTATAGGAGAACAAATTTTTATTTAAAAGTTGTGTATAACATTTTAACATAACCCTTAATTATAAAGAGAAAATAAAGAGTTGTAGCTGATGCCTATGGAACATGCTACACGATATAAACAAGGGAAGCTGACGCGTGCGAAACATGCAGAAGCTATGCGACATAATTAAACATGGAAGCTGACGCATGTGGAACATGCAAAAGCTACGCGACACAATTAAACAAGAGAAGCTGACGCATGTGGAACATGCAAGAGCTATGTGACATAATTAAACAAGGGAAGCTGACGCATGTGGAACATGCAATAGCTATGCGACATAAAAAAGGGAAGCAGACGCATGTGGAACATGCAAAAACTACGCGACATAATTAAACAATGGAAGCTGACACATGTGGAACATGCAAAAGCTACACGACCTAAACAAGAGAAGTCGATGCGTGTGGAACACGTAAAAGCTACACGACATATACAAGTGAACCAAGCACATGAAGGTTATGCAACGTGCTTGCAATGCGAAATTTTCTATACATTGTAACAACCGATTGAGGTATTTTCTGTGTTCTAAGATATTCTGGAATATTCAGAAAATCTAATACAGTAACACAGTTACTTCACCAACTAAGACAAAAGAAAAGAAATCAAAATAAAATCGGAACCGTATAATTAAAAACACATAAGTTTCCACTTTAAACCACAACCACTAACAACACGCGAACTTGTCATATGTTAATATTACATTTTCAGCAGGTTCTATATAGAAATTTCTTACAAATAAAAATATAAAATACAGTTGTTACTGTATTAGATTTTCTTACAAAACTTGAATATCACAATGAATGTACATAGAAATAAGTACCAAACCAATGAATAAAATGAAAATAAGTAAACATAGAATTACAACCCAAAAAAACAACATTTGCAATCATGATGATGACTGATATGTTTAGCAATTTGGAACAGAGAATTAGATAATTCGAGTAGAAATTGGATAATTATAGCAATATTTAAAAAAGTTTTAAGCCTCATAGTCATTTTTGTTTAAACTAGCATAAATACATGCACATCATGAAGATTTGTTACGTTGCTTAAGTTATACTCTCTTTGAAATTCATGCATGTATAAGTTATTGATTCTGTACTACCAAAAAATACTATAATACCATTGTTGAAATACATTTTGTTGTGTTTATTTACATCAAAATCATTAAATAACTAGAGTCTCAGATGTTGATTTGTCAAAAAATACTATAACTTGGACACTTTCTTGTATTTGTTATATGTAGACTGAATGTAAAAAAGGAAAGTTATATAAAAAGTATTGTTCAACGACAATGCTCAAAACATACGTATCTCCATTTTTTTGAGTCATAGAGCTCATGAAAAATATAAAATAATGTACTCGAAGTTCTCATAATCATAAAGTTGCTTGAAACCATAAATAGTGAAGGATCGAAGAGTAAGTAATTGTTGTAAGATCTACCTATGTTTAATGTTATGCCTGTTCAAATTTTAACACATTCTATTTATCTTATTGGCAACTTAAATTCTAGTTTTAAGGATAAAAATCGAAAATACAGAGAAGCATCTCCAATCAAAGTCAATGTAAATACAAAAAGTTATGTAAACTAGCCATGACTTGGATTACCGCCAACAAATATTAATTTGATTTAGTTGGGGATTATGAATAGTTCAACCTTCCGAACACATTTTTATATTAATTTTAGTTTGTCGTAATAAAAGGAATTGCAACAATCTTAGACACAATCATCAATTTAAAAGCTGTTTGTTGAAAAATTATGTGAAAAGATGCATTTAACATGGTGACTAGTTGATATATTGGCATGGGTACAAGTTTTAGCAACTTTAGTTGAGAGAGCTTTTAAAAGAAAAAAATATGATGGTACAACTTTTTTACATATAAAATATTACATGTTTTCTTAAGACAAGTGGCGCCCTTGAAAGATATAAGTATTAAAAAGAGGATAAAAAATGAAGGTTACTAAATAGTTATAGAGACTGCCACATGTTGTATTATTGTGAACAAAAAATAGCATAGTCTATTATTATTATTATATCTTATTATGATTTATCTTCAAGCAAAATTAATGTAAAGCAATAAATGCATGGAAGAACTGTGACTCAAAAAAATCAAATACATTTACAAATTTGAAATTAACCCGATATTGTGTAAGATGACAACATACAAGATAATGATCTAATAGTTGACTTAAATAGAAATAAGTAGACCAAAGTTCACATATATAATTAATAGCAACATGAATCATGGGCGTTATGTCATAGCCAATAATAAGTGGAGAAAGAAGAGCAGTAATATGTATAGCAAAAGAAATTCTTGTTCAAGGTAGAAATGTAAGTCTACTTAAAGCCGACAAAATTGGAGCTACAACCACTAACTATGCTTATAACACAATCATAATATTGATCGATATCATTATTATTGGGCAGCAAGTGATTTTGTTTGCACAAAAAGAAGATATTCATACATTCAAAACTATTTATCTAGTCAGAATAGAATGACAAAAAAATCTAAACTTAAGGCTCCTTGTCCCATTTTATCAATGAGAATAGGAGTAAATAAACTATTATTTTGCGGAATTGCAAGCTAAATGGTGCACAATTAATTCATCCTTCAGAAGTTTGTAAACTTCCAATAATATGTTTCATATGATAAATTAATCATCAACCGTGAATTTTCTATGCCGACACTTCATATACCATTACAGTTGAAATTTGTGATCATCCATAAAAAAAAAGCTCCAACTTCCACGATTTAACCATCAATAGAAGGTTGGAATAATAAGAAGCGTTCAAATTTGAGATCATAAAACATAGAAATTATAGTGTACCAACAAAACTAGTAGTAGAACTAAGGGAATAAAACACAAAGAATCAATCAAGACTACCTTTGAGTGCCAAGGCCGGACAATGGTAAAATATTGAATTAGCGGTATGATTGCCTTCGAGTACCCACGTTATGTCATTTTTTCCCCAAGCATGTCATGGAGCTAAATGACAAAGTTACAACAAGGTTGTAATAAGAAAAAAAATAATATTGGCTACTTGAAATGAACATGGGGAGATGGGTAGAAAAATATATGTTAATTCTCAACTAAATAATTTTGTGCGCTAATCATTTTGACATACTCCCGGCTTTGAACCCCGATCTAATCCCATACTCCGAGCTCTACCGATCCAATGCCCGGTCTTTGTTTCCTTCCACTCCTTTCTTCTTCGTTTCGCCTAATCCTTGTCTTCCTCACGCCTTCCTTCCTCCTTATCATTCATTCGTCGATCAGGTTCCACTCCTCCCCTCTCCTTCTCAAATTCTTCATTGATCGTCTCGTGTTCAACACCACTGCCTAGTGCTTCCGCCCACCACCACCTCGCAGTCATCATCACCAATCAATACCTTAAAGTCCAATTTGAAGAAAAAATGGTGCAAAGAACCCACTATAAGAAATGGTGGTAGGTGGAGTTAGCCGATGGGATGGCGAGCATGGACATGGAGCGGTGAGCTCGCTGGGGTCCGCAACAATCCAACAGGGAGGATGAGGTCATGGGTTTTGTAACATTTGAACTCAGTTTTAACAAGCAAATTAAATGAAAGGAGAATGGTTAGGGTATATATGGGGGGTAACCAATCCCCGGAGTCCCAAATTTTCATTTGATAATATTTAAGAATGGGATCAGTATCGACCCCTCCAATGGTATTAATACAAATCCTTTGTCATATCCCATTTTTTGAACGTATGGAACGAAAGGAAGGAGTTGAACTTGAATTGCATTTTTAGATTTATATACCTATGAGTATATGTCTTCGCACACGTATATGCGTTCATCAATGTAGTCGTGAAGTAGGTATTGAGCATACACTTACCGATATGAACCTTATTTGCACCTGATTCATATATATGTATACATATTACATGCCAACTTCTAATCAATATCTGTATGTTTATGCATACGACTATGATTTGAATAGTATGTCTGTATGTAAATATTCATTTGACTCCTAAGTATATGTTCAATATTTGAGCACAATCAAATTATGGATGCCAAGATATATAACCTTATGAATATACATACGTTTTCATGCAATATTTGCAGAAAAATTCCCATGCATCACACAATATCACATGCGTGAATATGAATGCATATGCAATTCCAAATTGGCAATGACTTACTTACACTCAGGTATAAGTAGGAGCCGAAAAATCATAATTAATTTCTTGATTTGACGAAAATTAAATGTTCACCTAAGAATTCCAGTGAAATCCAATTTAAATAGTTCAGTTCTGACAGACATATCACCCTGTAACAACCCAAATTTTTTAACAAAACAATAATTAATTAATAGATTAATCAATTAATGGATAAACTAATAAAATGAATATTAATCATAAAATATTCAGAATTGAGTAAAACCGGCTTTACCGTTGCGTTCGTCTCAAAATTCTGGTTCAGATAGACCCTTGGTTTGCATAAATCGGATAATATATGAAGAAGTTATGGACTTGAGAAGATTGCAATAAAATATATACAAAATATATATTTAATTAAAAATAAACAATGGATAGATGTAATGGTAAGTGGGCGACCCAGCTCACACTTTTGTCGACACATGGGTCGACCCAAGTTTAGGGGTGGTCGACCCATGGGTCGATCCAAGGGGTAGATGGGGTCAACCCACCTTAAGGAATTCGGTAAATCTGGACCTGCTTTAAACCTAGACTATTTTATATATAAAACATTTGCTGACTTAATATTGCGTATACGGTTGGATTGGAAAACCTAAATCTAAAGGCTAAGAATTATCCTAGGTAATCTATATAAAGGCGGGTAGCATCATTGTTTTCTACACACAAACTCGTTCTTCCTTCTTCTTCCTTCAAACCATTTATAAATAAAATATGGAGATACTAAGGTGTTGTCAAAACATAAATTAGCAAGAATAATTTTGATTACTCTATAACAACAAATCTAAAAGTGGATTTTCTTCTACAACACCTATTTTAGAAGATTTTCTAGATCTACAAATATGGTGAGTATTGTTGTGAATTTTCCCGATTTCTTCTAAGTTAAAGTTAAATAGATATAATAGTTGTTGTAGTAAGAACATTGACAATGAATATATTTTGGATATGAAAAGTAACAATGTTTATAAGATTATTCTTATATGTTATTTTAATTACTGTTAATTGCCTATTCGTTTTCAGTCATTCGCTTGTATGTACATCTCTCTTCCTTATCCCCTTTCTGTTGTTTGTTTTGTTTACAGTATTGTTATACCTTTATTGTTTGAATTGCATAGAAAAGAATGTAATAACGTTAATTGGAAATTGGACATATTACAATTTATACTATAAATTGGGATTATTAAAAAGGAAGAATATGTAAACAAGAATAGGTTAAACATAATTTTATTAAGAAGAAGTGTCATTTGTGAAAATGAATTTGACATTAGTCTGTATACATATTAATATGGCATGAATCTGACACTAATCTGTAGACATATGGCATGAATTTGACATTAATATTAATATGGTACTGATTGGTGAACATTTAGTTGGCACTAAAATTGTAGATATGTCAATAAGGTGTTGATTGGAAAACATGAGATTAACATTAATCTGTATATGTTAATTTGAGAAACATGTAGACATTAAGAAGAACATGTTAGACATAGTAATCTGACATCAAGAATAGTATATATTTGGGGAACATGTAAGAAGATATGTTAAGTTGAGGAATATGGAAATTTGTCACCTATTGATATTAATTAGAGAGAATATGTTAATTAGGGTAAACATATCAATTAGACATTAAATGCTCATTCATGTTAATTTGGGAATAACATGTAATTTAATATTTAAAGCTCATTCATGTTAATTTGGAAATAACATGCAATTTCATGTTTAAGGTTCATTCATGTTAATTTGGAAATAACATGCAATTTAATGTTTAATGTTCATTCATGTTAACTTGGAAATAACATGCAATTTCACGTTCAAGGTTCATTCATGTTAATTTGGAAATAACATGCAATTTTATGTTATATGTTCATTCATGTTAATTTGGAAATAACATGCAATTTCATGTTCAAGGTTCATTTCATGTTAATTTGGAAATAACATGCAATTTAATATTTAATGTTCAGTCATGTTAATTTGGGAAAAACATGTAATGTTTAATGTTCATTCATGGGTGTTAACCGACCTTTTGGTCCGGTCACCAAAAGTACTCAAGACATGCTCGACTCAACATATCGCATGATATTACAGCCCGGAGGTGTCGCCAATATCTTCTGGGGGGCCAGTATCAGAAGACTCGAGTCTGGCCACTAGCAGGACGTTGCATCCCTCAGACGCAACCCCCATCAGTATCCGTCCGCATCCGATCCGAAGGCGAGCCATGCTCCGAGCCGAAGGCGAGCCGTCAACCGGGTCCGGGCGTAGCGCCGGTGGGGGTCCAGGGCCCCACAGTCCCGGCGGCGATCGACCTAACCGGTTAGGTCGAAATTGTGGGCACCGCCCGATTCATCTGATTTTATCCATGTCGGAAGCTCAGATTCCTTCACTTCGGACCAGCAAAACAGTGGATTCCTTCATTTCGTGTTGAGGAGCTTCGACACCTCAAAAGAACCAACCAGTCTCGACAACGCCTCTCACTGAAATCCACTTCGCACCCAGCCGGGTGCGAAATTTCGCACCTAACAGGTGCGAAATTTCGTACTTGTGAGGTGTGAAATTTCGCACCTACCAGTTGCGATATTTCGCACCTGGCAGGTGCGAAATTTCACACCTCACCCCAGGTGCGAATTTCCGAGGCCCGACAGCAAGAGGTTCGAATTTCTGGAAGATGGTCCCCATTTCTACCTACTCCTACCTAACCCCTACCTAACCACTTCCTATAAATACCCCATGGACTCACACTTCAAAAGGGTTGGATTCTTGAGTTTTGAGACCTCCATAAAGCTTCATTAATGGAATCTCCTCTTTGAGGAAGAAGAAGGACAAAATCATCTTTTTCCTTATTATTCAATATATGATAATTATGACATAATATATCATGAAAAGTGAATGTAATGAGATGTCATGAGATAGTCTCAACCTTGTAATTCTTCCAAGTGATTAATAATATTCCAACCGACTCTTCAAAGTGGACGTAGGCCCTCACTAAGGCCGAACTACTATAAATCTCGTGTTATTTACCGCTAATGTTTTATTTAATGTTCTTGTCTATGCGACCATATTTATAATTCCTAGTAATTGGGAATCTTTGGTGTTTACGACATTTTTTGCCGTCAACATTTGGTGCTTTCACAGAGAAATAGAAGGCCTCGACTCCGCCTCCCGCGGACCGCGACCTTGACTCCGCCTCACTCGGCCTCGACTCCGTCTCCTGCGGAACTCATAGCTCGACTCCTCCTACCGCGGACCTCGTGGCTCGACTCCGCCTACCGCGGACCTCGAGGCTCGACTCCGCCTCCCGCGGACCTCGGCCTCGACTCCGCCTCGCATGGACCTCGGCCCCGATTCCGCCTCACTCGGCCTCGACTCCGCGTCCCGCAGGCCTCGAACTTGACTCGGCGTCACTCGGCCTCGACTGCGTCTCCCGCGGACCCCATGGCTCGATTCCGCCTGCCGCGGACTTCGAGGCTCGACTCCGCCTCCCGCGGACCTCGGCCTCGACTCCGCCTTCCGCAGACCTCGGCCCCAACTCCGCCTCCCGCG
Source organism: Allium sativum (assembly GCA_030737875.1). Classification (NCBI taxonomy): domain Eukaryota; kingdom Viridiplantae; phylum Streptophyta; class Magnoliopsida; order Asparagales; family Amaryllidaceae; genus Allium; species Allium sativum. The sequence continues at coordinate 651,951,863 of CM060919.1, read as the reverse complement.
GACCTCGAATCCGCCTCACTCGGCCTCGACTCCGCCTCACTTAGCCTCGACTCCGCCTCCCGCGGACAAAGAAGGAGGTTTAGTCTCATCAACTCCGCCTCCCGCGGACAATGGCTACGCCAACGGCAATGGGAGCGGCTACTGCGACCGAACTACAGTCACATATAGCGAGGGGGCACAGTTTTGAGACCGCTCTCACTTGATTATCAATGACGGACCAGATCCTACGAACCAACCTCTTCCTCGACACAACTCAATGACTTCTAATCAGGATGATGGGCCCGCTATTCCAATGGCCTGCGCTCTTCCAGAATAGGATCCACATCAATTCGCTCTTCATCAAGATCTGATTATAGATGTCGAGGACATAAAGGAAGACAATCCGAACGTCCATCATAGGAAATGCCCTCACAATAGGACCCCGGAACCTCGCCAAAACCCATGGGTCCCGATGGTGGATCCCCATCCAACATACCTTCCCGACATGGTCCAAAGGATCATGAGGGAGAGGCGGGAAACATGCATGATTCATGGGAAGCGCACATTAGGCGCAACCCCTTCACCAGGAGGCTAAATGAAGCTGAATGGCCACGCCGCTTCAGCATGCCACATATGCCGCTCTATGATGGCACAACCGACCCCTGTACCTTCTTAAATCAATATGAATGGAAAATGGACTTGAGCCAGGGCAATGATCCGGTCAAATGCAAGTGCTTCCCAATCTTCTTATCAGGAACCGCTTTGTTATGGTTCTCTCGCCTCCCACTCGATTCCATTAACAACTTCGGCCAATTAGCAGTAGAATTGGTCATGCAATTCAGAGTGCACATCCCGACTCCGAAGAATGCCCTCACCTTGTCTAACCTGTGCTAAGGACCCGCCAAGTCACTCAAAAGCTACCTCTCCCGATTCAATGTCATGCTCGTCGAGGTCAAGGATCCAGATCCTTGCACCGTACTCTATCAACTAGCCAAAGGTGTCCTCCCTACTTCCGAATTCGAGGCATGGATCGATCGGAAGCAGCCAAAAAGCCTCGAAGATTTCCATGAAAAGGCTAGGCAATACTTATGTCAAGAAGAGGTGAGACAAAACCGACTTCCCAGGGCCAGTCTTCCCAACAATCCATATGAGGATACCATAAATGACAGCATCAAAGGGAAACAGATAGCGAAGCTCTTTGATAAGAACAAAGAGGCATGTCCCCACAAATAAAGGCCGAATAACAGTAGGCAAGGCGGCCGCAACAACGGCCAAGTTCCTACGAAACCCAAGAAGTCTGGCTCTCACGGGATGTACGAGATCTACACCCCGCTGAATGAAGACTTGGAAACAATCTACAGGGAAACGTGCAATGCGCTCCAATACAAGAAGCCGTACAACAGGGAATCCACTAATCATGAGAGGAAGACCAGCAAGTACTGTCGATACCACGACATGTACGTGCACAATACCAATAATTGTCGTCAATTCAAAGACGTAATCGAAAAGCTTATCCGTGAGAAGCGCCTTGAGCAGTACGTCTAAAGAGCATCATGACTCTCGCCAGCGTGGTGCAGAATTCTGACAATACCTAACGCTTATCCCCATTGGCCGCAATTGACACCGGTACCTCTCACCCGCCCCGAGCGGCAGAGGACCCGCTTCGAAACGGATCTTCTTCCACTTGTGGACCCCGAAGCTCCTGCGGCTCAAGAACAGATTCACACGCATAATAAGAAATATGATAATGCAACTCTCGCGCTGGGCATTGAAGATCAACATCAACCTTAGGCGCCAACTTTAAAAAAAAAGAGTCGACGCATCGTCATTCTACTTCATCTTGCCCAGAACCTCACCCGCTCATGGCGCACCGCATCGGAAATTTCTCCTTTCGAAGCTAAGGGCCCATGTCAAGGAAGAAAGTTCAGTCTCATTAAAAACATCGCCATCTGCTCCAACATTCGTATGGTGACAACAACAACGACAGAAAAGAGATGATGATCGAACCATCATCACTTACGGCCAAGGAACACGATAACAAACCGGGACCGTGTAACCAACCATCAAATCAGAAGAGCCCAACTATCGCCACTCGCAACCAGAGTCCCACTCTTCCAGCAGCTCGTCGGACTAAAGTGCTTCCGAATCCGGGTGCACACCAGCTCGCCCAAACTCGACAGCTATACCAAAACCAGACCTCCATCGAATTACGTCACTCAGGGGGGCGTCAAAAGAACAATCAATAATCCTACCATCGATTTGAAAGCTTGACTCGAGCGGTGGGAAGAAGCTTTCAATACCTTCCTCGCCAGAATTGAAGACATGATAAGAGGCACTTGAGATCCGACTGGCCAAGCATGCATTACGGAGGCAAGTACCGATGCTCCTCCACCATCGACCCGGGACTTGGGGGCAACCCCGCGAACTAACCGACTAGCCGACGCCACTCCTTGGAATGGTGCCGGTCCCGCTACACTCAGGGGCACCCCTAATCCCGACATCGCTCCAGCTCGATGTGCTTCGATTGGTTAGGCTTTGCAGTTGGAAATGTTGCTCAAGCACCAATGCACGCAGCTTTGGATGGTACTACTCCCATTGTTTCATGAGTCAGAATTATGCTCGATGTGGCCCCTCCAGTTGGAATCCAACAGGACCTTCCTCTCAATCATCCGACTCCCAACTTGGACGTTAGCACTAGGGGCATCAGTGCCACTATGGGCAATCGAAATCAACTGCTTGCTTTCGAAAATGGGTCAGAGATCGCAGGTGTCATCCGTCGGTACACTCCAGGAATTATCCATTCACTAGGATCACACGCAAATATGAGTGGCCCTGACACTCCAACACACCACATGTGGCATTCCATGAAGGCACGACTGACCTCTAAGCTCTGCAATATCCGGTTCACCACCAGAAGCGGAACGCGTCATCCCGGCCGTCCCCGGCTTTGACGCTCAAGCCTCCACTGGGCGGACTCAAGCTGCTATGAGTCCGTACTTATCACCTACGCTTCTAGCATCCAACTGGGCCCAAGTTCAATTCAACTGGCTTCCACAACATCATGCAATCGAAGTTGGAGACTCCCGGATTTCCAAATGCCTTCCGCCAAGAAGGTGCGCTAGGCACCAAAGTCCAGGACTAGATCACGACTTCTATAATGCGGCGGGAGCCCAACCTCCGATTGTCGCCGACACGATCCATGGATCGTAAGTGAATCGCGGGGGCACGCCCACGACATCTGCGAAAGCTGTACGAGGCGTAACCCATTCACTTCGGTTAGCCATAATACCAAATGGTTCTAGTGGCGCCAGCACTCCGACCCAGACGGCTCTATCTGGGTTCTCCCGACTTCATAACTCGCCAAAAGACTGGTCATGCAATCCAAGATGCACATCGTGATACCCAGAGACATCCTCTTTGTCTCGAACAGTTACCAAGGCACCTGTGAACTCTCAAAGGCCATCTCGCAAAATCCAATACCGCCTTTGCCGAAGTCAAGGAACCCTCTCCTCGAGTCATGCTCGTCCAGCTTATAAAGGGCATGCCACCTAATTTCAAACCTAGAGCATGGACCAGTCAAAGACAATCAAGGACTCGGAAGATCTTCCTCATAAGTGCCGACTACTTCCTATGCCAAAATCTAGCGTAAAGGAATCAAGTTCCTACCCTCAACATCCTGCCTCGTGATAACGCCCAGATCTCCAGCAACTCTGATTCCACCGCTCTGCACAATCTTGCTCACGTCGACAATGTCAAAGGTAGTCGCAATAGCAAGAGGAAGCGTCTTCGACCTCCGTTCTTCCATATCTATACTACTCTCAACAACACCCCCGAGAAAATCTATCTCGCAACCTACAACTCCCAACCGTGCAAAAGGCCCAGACTTAAATGTCTGATGAACGCGCCAAGGGACTCTACTGGATATTGTCGGTTCTACACCGTCCGCAGATACAACACCAACATGTTTTTCCATTTGCAGAAGAACATTGAGGAACTCATCCTGTAACAACCCGAATTTTTAATAACATGTTAAAACAAGAAATCAGGGCAGAATTAAATTATAAGTTAAGAATCAATGGGAATGGGTTACGCCATTGCGTTCGTCTCGAAATTTTGCTTGAAACCGAGTCCGAAATTTCGTAAATCGGAGTCCGTATGACCAAGTTATGGCCCATTGAATATTTTAGAAAATACAAAATCCAGCCAGAAATTCAAAATCAGATCCAAGCAGAATGGGCGGGAAATTTTCCCGCTCTACCCCAGGTCGACTGGGGGGTCGACTGGGGAGTCGACCTGCCCCCCCCAGGTCGACTAGGGTGTCGACCTGGCTGTCGACCTGGGGGGTCGACCTCCCTAGTCGGCCATGTTTTCCTGATGCACTTGTTGCTCCTTTGGGTCTGCTCAGCTAGCCTGTGATGGGATTTGATGGTTCAGATCTAAATTAGGGTTAATCCTATGGCCTAAACTAGTCTCTACACCTATAAAAACACCCTAATACCTAGCCTAAACCACCACAAATCAACCTAACAACTAAATTCTGCCAAAATGCTCCCTAATCATGGCCTCCATCTTCATCTTGAGAGCTTCTAAGGAGAAAAGGAGCAAGCTTTCTTCTTTCTATCAAAGGAGCTACTTATTCTCAAGGCTATTTGTGTTGCTGCATCATTACTAGAGCTTCTACGACGTCTCTATCTTGTTCTGTTTGGTTCTAGTTTTCATAGCCACGCTTTGTAAGCCCCACTCTACTCTTAGATTTAAACTATGAAATTAATATGAACATTGAAATTGGATTTTTGGTGTAATACTTGTCTTGGGGCTATATTTGTATGCATAGATCCATTTATGACTCTTTTGATCTATGATTGTGGAACTATCATGAACCTAGTACCGTTCATCTTGATTTTTGGGTAGAAAGCTATGAGCTTTATTTGGTGGTTATGCATAATGCAACATAGAACCTCTCATAACCTTGATGTTAACTTGCATATGATGTTGAACTACATGCTACCCACAAGTTTATCACCCTATGTCAACTATTATCATGTTTCACCTTTGCCTATGATGTTGAACTACATGCTAGTTTATTTGCTAAGTTTGATGTCATGCATGTTTTGAGGCCAATAACCCTATATGCTAGTTGTGATGAACACCTTTGCCTCAAATATCATCATGTTTAACCTATGACCAACTTTACCACCTTATGCCCACCTTGGTCATATTTTTATGTTCCTTGATTCACTTGTGTTGATGCGAGTTTACGTGCGAATGGGAATACGTTATGGGTAGTTAGGCAAACTTGAAATAACATGAAAAACATGACTTGAAAATATGACATGAAACTTGATTATGCTTGAAACGTGAATGTGGTCATGACATGTAGAAAACCATAAATTGGCCAACTCGAGGTTGGGTTGAGTTTGTAGCGTAAATCTGCCCTGAACAGCACGGCAAATCCAGTGGCTACAAACAATAGGACCCAATGTGAGAAGTTGGTCACATCGCGCTTGAAACCCGAGGTTAGACTAGGTTGTGGTGTAAAGCTGCCCGGACCCGCCCGGCATATCCAGTAACCACAACAAAGTCTAATGTGAGAGGTTGGGTGCATTGAATTAATTAATGCCACATGTTAGGGTTAAGTCATGAGCCACTGGGATACACTTAACCAACTTGAAACATGATTGGATAGGGTTAACCACACTTAACCCGTTAGAAACCCTAGTTACGCGATCCTTTTCAGTAGTAACCCTCTTGGATGTATCACGATACCCTAGGGACTAGGCTAGGGTGGGGCACGATTACTGGGCTGATTGTAAGTGACCAGAATGACGGCTGAGTAGGTGCGCCGGTGTAGGTTCAGGCGGACTATGGTCGTGCACATAGTCCGGAGTTGAAAAAGCAGGCACGGGCACCAGTAGGTTTAGACTGTGCGTGCTTGATTCGTGTCAGTGGTTGGCACCCTAGGACTTGATACACCCTAGGGTGGACCTAGCACAGTTTGACTACATTCTGTGATTGGGCCGTATGACACCGACACTCGACGTGTTAGGCTTATAGGGAGCCGATCGGCTAGACAGTGTAGTTGGACCCCGACTTGGGTCATCTCATGATATTGGGCCAAGGGATCATTTCTTGTTTATACTTGACATGGGTTGGATTACTAGTACTATTGGTGCAAAACTAAACCTTGTATATGCGATGCCACACTTGATCTAACTTGTTATCTATTTATCATGCCAGTTAGTTACCATCATTATGTTTCATCTCAGTTTCTCATGTTTATATACTAATAGTAGGTAGGACTTACCAGTCTTTATGACTGACCCTTTTTCTTTCGCCTCTTTTCTTCCATTTCCCCCCCAGGTTCTCAGGGAGGGAACACTAGTGCTTAGCTTGGACATTTGGCTTGCTTTCTTGACAACTCATGTACGGTTTGGACTTGAGCTTGCTATGGCTTCACCACATCTATCTTGGGGATAGTTTACTTTATGTTATTTTCAGTTTATGTTTTCTAGACTTATGGTACTTGGAAAATAATGACTAAGTACTTTGATTTAAGTTGACTATTTGATTTTGGAATGGTTAAGTATGGTTTTTAAATTTCTACCGCTGCTTTACTTATTTATTTATCTATGTTCTATCTTGTGATATCTCTGTGCATGTTTACCTAGATAACACCCCTCCTAAGCTAGTGCATTCTCTTGTGAATGGCCCTGGCGGAGGTGGGGTGTTACATTTGGTATCAGAGCATAAGGTTTTACTAGACCGGACAAAAGTTTTAAAAACCCTTTTTGAAAAACTATTTTCAAAACCAATTAAGTATTTTTCCAAGGAAAATCTAGTTTATTTTACATGGCTATTCCCCAAAAGCCATTAGCACTATCCTTCGTTTCTTCGTTCTAAATTTATCTTTTCCTTTTTCAGCATGGCCGATCTTAACCTTCCTGAGGGAGTAACCATACCCGGATGGTTCCAAAGGTACTTGGAAGCTAGGGCCAACGATGCCGGCCCAGCAAACACTCCCACTCCTCCTCCCGTACCTGAGGTTCCTCCTCCTCCTCCTCCTCAGTGTCCACAAGCGGATTTCACAAAGATTTGCAAGGACTTTAAGGTGATGGGTGGCAAGAATTTTGTTGGGACAGAGACTTATGTTGAGGCAAGAAACTGGTTAAAGGAAACTGAAGACCTTTTTGCTATCTTTGAAGTAGAAGACCGAAGGAAAGTTCTGTTGGCAGTATGGCTATTGAAAGAGGAAGCTGCTTATTGGTGGGAAGTCACCAACGCCACTAGGCCTATAGAGACGTGGGCCGACTTTAGAGGGAGATTTGGGCTTAAGTTTCTATCATCTGCTGAGGAGAATCTGCAAATGGAGAAGTTTATATCTTTGAAGCAAGGGGACATGACCGCGAGGGAGTATGTGAATAAGTTTAACCAGCTTGCTCGATTTGGTTTAGACATGCTTAACACACCTCAGAAGAAGGCTCTACGCTTTGCTCGAGGATTGAATGAGCCATTGCAACGATTGGCCATGTCTCATATACCCATGGGGGCCACTTTTGAGAGCTTGGTAGATATGGCCTTGCTTCAAGGAGATGATAAGAGTGGCAAGAAAGAGGTTAAGCTTAACGAGACTCAAACCAAGAAGACGGACTCCAAGTGGGGAGGCAATCAGAACAATCAGAGCAATCAGAACAACAAGAACAACAAGAACAACAAGGGCAACAAGGCCAACAACAACAAGGCAAAGGAGACAAGGAAGTGCAACTTCTGTGGGATCACTGGACACATAGCCAAAGATTGTAGGAAGAAGAAGAGGAAGTTGGGAGAGTGCTTTCATTGCGGAGAGTCTGGACACTTCAGTAAGGATTGCCCAAAGAAGCAAGGATAGGGGCAAGGACAGACTCAGCGAGCAGGACCTTCTGGAGGGCAGATGCATGCTCTCAACACTACTCCAACTCCGGACCGAGGTAGTATTTATGTAGAAAGCCTTGTTTACATTTCTGGTTTTCCTGTTCGAACTTTATTTAATTCTGGCGCATCGCATACCTTTATCTCTTCTGACATTGTTGAAAGTTTGCACCTAAGTACTAGTCTAGTTGAGGATCCCGTTAGTGTTTCAAATCCAATTGGGGGTTCCACCCATCTATCTATGATTTGTATGGATTTGAGGATTTCTATCTTGACCGTAGAATTCACATGTAATGCTTATGTTCTCGGGTTCATGGGATACGGGTTGATTTTGGGCATGGATTGGTTGTCCAGTTATGGAGCCATTCTCGATTGTGAGCTTAGGGTAGTGTGGCTTATGACTCGCCTTGGCAATACCCTAGAGATTTCTTGCAACCCTCTGTATCCTGTCATGTTATGTTATCTTGAATCCCTCGACTCGTCTATTGACAATCTTCAATCTGTGAGGGTGGTCCGAGAATATCCTGATGTTTTTGATGAGGTGAAGGGGTTACCCCCTAAACGCGAGATAGACTTCCGTATTTATCTTATTGATAATGCCAAGCCAGTCTCATTACCTGTTAGGCACATGTCTCCGCGAGAAAGAAGAGAGCTTAGCAAGCAAATCAAGGAGTTGCTTGAGAAAAATTTCATTAGACGAAGCATTTCTGAATGGGGTGCTCCTGTGGTATTCGCTGCTAAGGCGGATGGCTCGCTTCGTCTATGTGTTGATTATCGTGAGTTAAACAAGCTGACAAAGAAGAATAGGCACCCGTTACCGAGGATTGATGATCTCTTTGACCAGCTTGTTGGTGCTTCTGTTTTCTCTCAACTCGATTTAGCCACCGGATTCCATCAGCTTAGAGTGGCCGAGGATAGTATTGACAAGACCGCGTTTAGGACTCCAGATGGATTCTTTGAATGGCTTGTCATGCCGTTCGGTTTGACTAATGCACCCGCATACTTCGTTGATTTGATGAGTAGGGTGTTTAGGGAGTTCCTTAACAAGTTTGTGGTTGTCTTCGTGGATGATATTCTGATCTTCTCTAAGGACGAGGAAGAGCATGCTATACATCTCAAGGAGGTTATGGATACGCTTAGAGCTCATCAGTTAAAAGCCAAGTTCTCTAAATGCCATTTCTGAAGAAGGGAAGTTCGGTTCCTTGGGCATATAGTTTCTAAGCAAGGCATAGCCGTGGATCCCGCTAAAGTGGTGGTGGTACAAGACTGGAAAGTTCCGAAGAATGCAACTGAAGTGAGAAGCTTTCTCGGTCTGGCAGGATTTTATAGGAAGTTCATTAAGGACTTCGCTAAGATTTCAGCCCCTCTCACTAAGTTAACGAAGAAGAACTTAGTCTTTGCATGGGACTTAGAGTGTGAGCTTGCTTTTCAAAGGCTCAAGAAAGCCCTCACCACAGCTCCAGTTCTAGCATTACCCGATGGAGGGAAGATGTTTACCGTGTACACCGATGCATGTGGCACGGGATTAGGCGCTGTCCTGATGCAGGAGGGGAGAGTGATATGCTTTGGGGGTAGGCAACTCAAAGTTCATGAGAAGAACTATCCCACTCATGATTTGGAATTAGCGGCGATCGTCTTTGCACTCAAATCTTGGCGCCATTATCTTCTAGGTGAAAGGTTTGAGTTATATACTGATCACAAGTCGCTCAAGTACCTCTTCTCGCAGAAAGATTTGAATCTAAGGTAGCAGAGGTGGATGGAATTCTTGGCATCATATGACTTCGATATAGCTTATACCCTTGGCAAGGGTAATGTTGTGGCGGATGCGCTAAGTAGAAGAAGGTTGACTTTGAGTCCCTTGTTTGTTGAGATGAAGAGCCTAGAGTTCTTGGCAACCTATGATTTTACACCCGCTGTTGAGTCGATGACTGGTTCGTTAGCATCCCTTGAGCTTAGACCTACACTTCTTGAACAAGTTGGGGCTTCACAGAGGGAAGACCCGCAGATAGTCGAGATCATGGACAAGTTGATTCGGGGTGAGACGTCAAGTCACCTCGCTAGATATACTATTGATGACAAGGGGTGGCTAAGGCGTGATGGAAGACTATGTGTCCCACGAGTGGGAGACTTGGTAAATAAAGTTCTTGAGGAGGCGCATCACTCAAGGATGACCATACATCCCGGAGGGGATAAGATGTACCGGGATATGAAGCGCATTTTTTTTTGGGATGGGATGAAAAAGGATGTTGCAGAGTTTGTTTCTAGATGCATTGTTTGCCAACAAGTAAAGGCCGAGTCGAAGAAGCCCGGTGGGTTACTGCATCCATTGGAGGTCCCACAATGGAAGTGGGAAAGTATCTCTATGGATTTTGTGGATGGATTGCCGAGATCAAGGAAGGGGAATACTAGCATATGGGTCATAGTGGATAGACTCACGAAGAGCGCCCATTTCATTCCAGTGAAGAGCAAGAGGACCGCATCATGGCTAGCATCTGTTTATCTTCGAGAGATAGTGCGATTGCATGGAGTTCCTTCTAGCATAATTAGCGATCGTGACCTAATCATCACTAGCCAATTTTGGAATAGTGTGCAAGAAGCGATGGGTACGCGATTGAATTTAAGTACAGCCTATCACCCACAGACGGATGGCCAGACCGAATGGGTGAATAGGGTACTAGAAGATCTGTTGAGGCTATGCATTCTTGACTTTGGTGGCACTTTGGAAGACCACCTTCCTCTCGTAGAGTTTGCTTATAATAACAGCTACCAAGCAAGCATAGGGATGGCACCATTCGAAGCTTTATATGAGAGGCCGTGCAAGTCACCAACATGTTGGTGGGAGACGACGGATAAGCTTATACTTGGGCCCGACATGATAAGGGACACATCCGAGAAGGTTGAGTTTATTCGAAGGCGGATGAAAGCGGCCCAAGACAGACAGAAATCCTATGCAGACAAGCGAAGGACAAACTTAGAATTTGAAGTTGGAGATATGGTCTTTGTGAAGGTTTCTCCCTTGCGAAATGTGGTTCGTTTTGGAGCAGTTGGAAAGCTAGCACCAAGGTTCTTAGGACCCTTCTCTATCATCGAGAAGATTGGGCAGATGGCTTATAGGGTGGAATTGCCTGAGAAGCTGGCTGGAGTGCACAATGTTTTTCATGTCTCGCATCTCCGAAAATGCCTACATGAATCAGCCGAAGTAGTTGAGCCTAGCATTCTTGAAGACGTGGAGGTAGAGAAAGAAGCAACCCTGAGGCGAGCTCCGATTCGTATCTCGGGAACGGAGATCAAGAAGTTGAGGAATCGGGAAGTCAAGTTAGTAAAGGTTCAGTGGAGTGAAGCCGATGAAGATGCAACTTGGGAAACTGAGGAGAAGATGCGTGGGCTTTATCCATTCCTATTTGAGGGTACATTCTCAATCTCCTTTCCTAGTTAGCATATCTTTCTTTTGCTATCCATGTTTATCTTGTTATCTCGTTAATCTTGTCATGAGAACCTTAGGTAGAAACCTTTTGGATGAAACATGTATTTGAAAACATGTTAGGCTTGATGGTTGCAAATGGTTGCAAGTGTTTGCAAGTGGTTACTCGTGGATGCATGATACACGTTAGGCACTAAGATTGGCTCACACACTTTCATATTGCATATGCATGAGTGTTTATGCTTATTCATGAATGAAACTTGTTATGATATCACGTGGATGTTGCATATGGATGAATGTTATGTGCACTCATGTAGAGGTTATAAATTATATTAGTAATTTGCATACATTTTGACTCATTGCACTAACATATTCTGCATTAAGGAGGTTTACTGAGTCAGTAACCGCCTGATTTTCGCATTAGATAGGTGCATATACACACACTTTTGCATACGTTCATACAGCATTAGAAATCTTTTAAGGACAATGATTGCTCGTGGATGATGTTTGAGTAGATGGGTGATGGATGGTAGGATACGTTCTTCCTAACTTGGAGATTTCGGGGACCAAATTCTTTAAGGTGGGGAGAATGTAACAACCCGAATTTTTAATAACATGTTAAAACAAGAAATCAGGGCAGAATTAAATTATAAGTTAAGAATCAATGGGAATGGGTTACGCCATTGTGTTCGTCTCGAAATTCTGCTTGAAAACGAGTCCGAAATTTCGTAAATCGGAGTCCGTATGACCAAGTTATGGCCCATTGAAGATTTCAGAAAATTCAAAATCCAGCCAGAAATTCAAAATCAGATCCAAGCAGAATGGGCGGGAAATTTTCCCGCCCTACCCCAGGTCGACTGGGGAGTTGACCTGCCCCTCCCCCCCCCCCAGGTCGACTGGGGTGTCGACCTGGGTGTCGACCTGGGGGGTCGACCTCCTTGGTCGGCCATGTTTTCCTGATGCACCTGTTGCTCCTTTGGGTCTGCTCAGCTAGCCTGTGACGGGATTTGATGGTTCAGATCTAAATTAGGGTTAATCCTATGGCCTAAACTAGTCTCTACACCTATAAAAACACCCTAATACCTAGCCTAAACCACCACAAATCAACCTAACAACTAAATTCTGCCAAAATGCTCCCTAATCATGGCTTCCGTCTTCATTTTGAGAGCTTCTAAGGCGAAAAGGAGCAAGCTTTCTTCTTTCTATCAAAGGAGCTACTTATTCTCAAGGCTATTTGTGTTGCTACATCATTCCTAGAGCTTCTACGACGTCTCTTTCTTGTTCTATTTGGTTCTAGTTTTCATAGCCACGCTTTGTAAGCCCCACTCTACTCTTAGATTTAAACTATGAAATTAATATGAACATTGAAATGGGATTTTTGGTGTAATACTTGTCTTGGGGCTATATTTGTATGCATAGATCCATTTATGACTCTTTTGGTCTATGATTGTGGAACTATCATGAACCTAGTACCGTTCATCTTGATTTTTGGGTAGAAAGCTATGAGCTTTATTTGGTGGTTATGCATAATGCAACATAGAAACTCTCATAACCATGATGTTAACTTGCATATGATGTTGAACTACATGCTACCCACAAGTTTATCACCCTATGTCAACTATTACCATGTTTCACCTTTGCCTATGATGTTGAACTACATGCTAGTTTATTTGCTAAGTTTGATGTCATGCATGTTTTGAGGCCAATAACCCTATATGCTAGTTGTGATGAACACCTTTGCCTCAAATATCATCATGTTTAACCTATGACCAACTTTACCACCTTATGCCCACCTTGGTCATATTTTTATGTTCCTTGATTCGCTTGTGTTGATGCGAGTTTACGTGCGAATGGGAATACGTTATGGGTATTTAGGCAAACTTGAAATAACATGAAAAACATGACTTGAAAATATGACATGAAACTTGATTATGCTTGAAACGTGAATGTGGTCATGACATGTAGAAAACCATAAAGTGGCCAACTCGAGGTTTGGTTGAGTTTGTAGCGTAAATCTGCCCGGAACCGCCCGGCAAATCCAGTGGCTACAAACAATAGGACCCAATGTGAGAAGTTGGTCACATCGCGCTTGAAACCCGAGGTTAGACTAGGTTGTGGTGTAAAGCTGCCCGGACCCGCCCGACATATCCAGTAACCACAACAAAGTCTAATGTGAGAGGTTGGGTGCATTGAATTAATTAATGCCACATGTTAGGGTTAAGTCACGAGCCACTGGGATACACTTAACCAACTTGAAACATGATTGGATAGGGTTAACCACACTTAACCCGTTAGAAACCTTAGTTACGCGGTCCTTTTCAGCAGTAACCCTCTTGGATGTATCACGATACCCTAGGGACTAGGCTAGGGTGGGGCACGATTACTGAGCTGATTGTAAGCGACCAGAACGACGGCTGAGTAGGTGCGCCGGTGTAGGTTCAGGCGGACTATGGTCATGCACATAGTCCGGAGTTGAAAAAGCAGGCACGTGCACCAGTAGGTTTAGACTGTGCGTGCTTGATTCGTGTCAGTGGTTGGCACCCTAGGACTTGATACACCCTAGGGTGGACCTAGCACAGTTTGACTACATTCCGTGATTGGGCCGTATGACACCGACACTCGACGAGTTAGGCTTATAGGGAGCCGATCGGCTAGACCGTGTAGTTGGGCCCCTACTTGGGTCATCTCATGATATTGGGCCAAGGGATCATTTCTGGTTTATACTTGACATGGGTTGGATTACTAGTACTATTGGTGCAAAACTAAACCTTGTATATGTGATGCCACACTTGATCTACCTTGTTATCAATTTATCATGCCAGTTAGTTACCATCTTTATGTTCATGTTTAGTTAACTTCATTAGTTTTTATACTAATAGTAGGTAGGACTTACCAGTCTTTATGACTGACCCTTTTTCTTTCGCCTCTTTTCTTTTGTTTCCCCCCCAGGTTCTCAGGGAGGGAACACTAGTGCTTAGCTTGGACATTTGGCTTGCTTTCTTGACAGCTCATGTACGGTTTGGACTTGAGCTTGCTATGGCTTCACCACATCTATCTTGAGGATAGTTTACTTTATGTTATTTTCAGTTTATGTTTTCTAGACTTATGGTAGTTGGAAAATAATGACTAAGTACTTTGATTTAAGTTGACTATTTGGTTTTGGAATGGTTAAGTATGGTTTTTAAATTTCTACCGCTGCTTTACTTATTTATTTATCTATGTTCTGTCTTGTGATATCTCTGTGCATGTTTACCTAGACAACACCCCTCCTAAGCTAGTGCATTTTCTTGTGAATGGCCTTGGCGGAGGTGGGGTGTTACACATCCGCATGGAAACTCGGAGCCACTCAACGCTCATCAAAGATTCCCATTGCACAGGATCTCCGAGCCACTCAACGCTCATTGGGGGTTCCCACTACGCGGGACCTTCGAGCCACTCGACGCTCATCGGAGATCCGCACTGCATAGGGTCTCCGAGCCACTCAACGCTCATTAGAGATTCCCACTAAACAAAAACTCGACCGACAATTAATCCCTCAAGAACATCCCCCCGGCTCGTCAGGACTGTGGCAACAATGAGCATCCATGCCTCATAACTCACCTCGCGCAGGTCGCCTTTTGCACTGATCTAGTTGTTATCAAGCCTCAAGTGCTGTAAGTCCTCCAAATGGCTTCTGTCCGACCTATAGTCAACCATTACGACTAATTCGTATACACGAGCGCACTACACTGGATAAACATCTCCGACCCGGGAACCGGTCCCGTGGATCAAGCTTTAATCAGCAACGAGTAGCCCGATACTTCAACTACAGAGTCCGCCATAAGGACCTCAACATCGGCAACCTCGTCTTACAATGGGTCTTTCCTCCACCAGCAGGCCTCGCCCCTTGTTAGGAAGGCCCAAACTCATACAACGGAAGCTCATCGATGGAACTTTCAAACCCTCAACCATGGACGGAGCCGAACTCCCAAGGGTATGGAACAACAAACATCTTCGCCTCTACTCTACATAACCTAGTGAACAATCAATTCAGGCCTTCCAACGATGTCTTGCTTTCCTACAATTCGAGGCATTGCAAAGGCTACTACTACCAGAGATATCCGTAGGAGTGATGTTCAGTTTCCTGTATCCCTTCCATGTTTGCTCCATGCAGGACGTGTCTGATTAATCCTGACAAGCAGCTTGCGTTCAAACTTTCGATCGCCGCATCGGTTCCCCGGCCATGGGAGCCGGTGCTGCCATCCGAACCTCGATCCAACATCGAGGCCAAACAACATTAGCAACGACCGGCGCCCCGAGCACGGGAGCTGGCCATGCCACTCGAGTCGTTGGCCCGCGGCGTGGCCGAGTATAAAGAAACTCTAACTCGAACCTCGGCCGAGGATTAATCATTTGCCCAAGTCCCACGCGACTTGGGGCCGCCCAACATACAGCCGGGAGCAATGAACATTTCCCCCTTGGCAATGGATACCTGTCGAATCTTGGCGCCGCACCGAGACCGACATTAAATCATTTCCTCGAAGCCCTAAAGGCTTAGGTGTAGCTTATGGCCACGATCGGACCCTACGCGCTGATGATCAGAGCTTTTCTCCGGCGAATAAACGACGTCGTCCCTCGCTCCAACCCGATGAACGACGGGAGAGCCTACACCGGACGGACCGCATAACGCGATGTCATACACCTTCTCTACACTTGGGATTTCCCCGGGAAACCCAAGAAAAAACAGCAGGTGCTCAAGCCTGGCTTCGCAAACTATGGGTTTTCTGAGCTGAGGGAAACTGACTAGAAGCCTGCGCTCTATCTCACCCCTTTGGAACAAAAACCCAGAGCGCGGTACTTTGTCTCACCCCTCTGGAACAACGACCCAGGGCGCAGCACACAATCACACCCCTCTGGAACAATCAACCCAGAGTGCGGTCTCCGACCGCATTCCTGTTGGTGTAACAACAAGTACGCTTGTGCAAGTACGGGACGCCGGAAAACATGAGAAGAACGTTCGAACACTTAACACGAAATGTGATCTTTACTAATTTATATTCCATTTCACACACACATAAGACAAACTATATGTCTAACATCTCTTCTCTCTGATGACAGGGTATTCATGAATACCACACCATGTCTTTAAGGACCAAAAGCGAGGACCACACTCGCATATACTACTGGTTCACCTAACCCAAATTATCTTTAATTCCTTTAACAACTACTGATGCTACTCGTCCTTTTCTTTTCTTTTGTCTATACAAGTTCGATACATGCAGGTCACAACCAGTGACGGGCCCTTTCCTTCCAGAACTGCTTCCTCCTCCTCTACTCTACATAAGAGTAATGGATTCATGAGGCATCGATGCGCGCCTTCCGCCATCATCCTCGCCGCTTGTAATCATCATAGCCTCCTTGAGAGCAACACATGGCAACGGCTTAGGGACGATGTAAGAAGCAAGGACCAATCCAGCATAGGTGTCTCCCCAAGCCTTCTTGGCGCCTAACTCCGCTCTCTTCTCAACATCTCCGGCAGTCTTTAGATCAGCTAAGTGCCTGGCCCGGAGCCACATAATGGCATCCGCTACAAGTGTGCTAAGGGTCCTCTCGCCCTCTTCTAGCAGGCGTCATCGACGGCTCTCCTTATTCCTAGCCTACTCAGAGGCCCTCTCCTTCTCCGCCTCAGCATCGGCCTACTTCCTCGCCACCATGGCAGCAGATTTCTCCTGGGCATTCAGACTAGACTTTGCCCGGGCATCTTGTATGGCAGCCTCATCTTGTCCGTCTTCCCCTCTGACTTTTCCACTAGCCGTGCTTCCTGATTCTCCACCCCAGCTTGCATTGCTTGCCCGCTCCCGATCAACTACAACTTCTCCTTCTCCAAAGAGGCTCACATGAATGTGGTATCCCGAAGTCCATGGTTCCTCCTACTTCTCCATAGTGTTCCCGCTGTAACTCTTACCGGGACCAGGACGCTTAAGGATGCGTGGGGGCAAAGCCCGGTGTCACCTCCGCTCCAAAGGGGGGCAGTCTAGCAAAAGACGCATCTATTTAACTGTTAAGGGTTCATCGCTCGCAACCTCTTCAGTTGATAAGTACTCCAGCTCGGGGGTGGTCCCCCACCTATCTCTGCATTAGCTTACTCATCGCAGGACCTGGGGAGGATCCGTACTAGCCCCCGCGCTGGAGTTTCCATCGACTCAGCTTTCGGGGCAACCATTCTAAAGAGGAAAATACACCTCGCCACGAGGATGATCCAGACCCAAAAGCTCGGGTCTTGGAAACTTCTAACCTTCCGCTAATACTAGGCAGACCGGGCGTAGAAGCCCGAACCAAAGGACAGAGGGACCGATACAATCACCAATTCCCCGAGGAGCTGGAGAATTTAGAAAAGTTCCCGAGTTACCATGGCCGGTTCATTGGGTCCGCAAAGTCTCAACGTCCTGCCAGCAAACTCATACTTAAACGCAACATGAAGCTAACTCACGCCCCTCGATGCATACCTACAAGCGCATCGAAACACGGTGACGACACCTAGTTTGGATAAATATGGCAGTAGTTACCGGCAAACGTCAGCGCCATTTTTCGAACCGGATAATGACCCCGACATAATTGGGTTGGAGACTAACAACTTGACCATATGCCCGCATCTTGCGCACATATCCGAGCGATCAGTCTGCATAAGTTCATTTCCAGAATCATTTGCCAACCAATTGTGTTACGTTCAACTCCAATCACCGACCAGACATGAAACATTGAGCAACGATCCGAGCTTGCTAGCTCATCCCTGACGTCGAGCAAAATTTAGCAGGTACCCGGGCCTGGGGCAACCCTTTACGGATTATCGCACCGGCCAGGCAATCTCAAGACCCGATCAGATCCCCTTAAGTCTCTGCACTGGCAACATCTTCACAGCATCCTACGGAGCCGCCGTGTTTAGAGCACTTTCACCTTGCAATGGAAGAAATCCGGAGCCAAAGTTCAGGCCATGGAGGCTTCTCGGCTTCCATCAGTACCCAGACTCCACAAAAAAACTGATACTCCGGAACATGGTGGCAGCCTTTAACTTCAATAACTAACGCCACGGCCATCGCCAACTGCCAGTGCAACACTTAAGTCAAGATGCAGCCGCATCGTGGTTAGGTTACTGATTAGATCCCAAGACTAACAGCTCGACTACGTGTCGATATCTTATATAAGCCTTCAAGCCGACAGTCCAAGCAAGTCCATTTCTTGAGGACCGCGTCGCGAGACCAAAAGTCACTAAACACTGCCCGCTCATATGGCGCCATGACAAGGATCAAATTTACAAACTTATGATCGAAGACAAGGCTCGACAAAGTCATGGGAGTGATAAGTTATGTCTCGTGCTCCCGTGCGTCGGCTTAGTTGTCATCTCCTCAACCAAGATTCGAACTCCCGAAGAGCGTGAAAGATTTAATAAGCATTTGAGACACAAAGCCCAATCCCTTATTCACACATGCTTGGAAACCTTTTTCTAAATTCCTAATCCCATTTCCCAAGATCTGCCACACCACATTCTTGGGTACCAAATCTGAAAGCCCTCTTTCTTTCCACCTCTCTCTTCCCTTCTCCCGAAAACCTAACAACACCTCAAACATCCAAAATACAAAAGAAGTAGTTTGGCATCCTTCATGCCTTACGATGATTTTCTATCCGGAGAAGAGGAGAAAGGAAGTAACTACAATCGGGGGATCGGAATGCCTCGAACGAACGTTCCAAGATCGGAATTTGAGATCATACACCGAAATACGGCTACATCTAATTATCTTCGAAGCCTTAGCTACCATATCAATCACAACTCAACGACCACTTGCGTACTCACCAAATGCTCAATCATCAAAGCGCCTGCGTACGCACATCCCCCGCAAGTGTCAAATCGGCTAAAACACGCGACGACGGCATTATGCAGATACTAAGCAATGCGAGTGCGACACCAAACCAACAGCGGCTCGCTCACGATTCCCCAACGAGCGTGCCCGCTAACTAACATGTTTTTCCTATAACTTGCAGGATAAATCTGCAACCCAACTATCATGTCAACTTTCATTCCAAAGCACATCATGTCAAGACAAGACATGCTTGGGGGGGGGGGCAAATGTTAACCGGCCTTTTGGTCCGGTCACCAAAATTACTCAAGACACGCTTGACTCAACATATCGCGTGATATTACAGCCCGAAGGTGTCACCAATATCTTTTGGAGGGCCAGTATCAGAAGACTCGAGTCTAGCCACTAGCAGGACGTTGAATCCCTCAGACGCAACCCCCATCAGTATCCGTCCGCATCTCAGCCGAAGGCGAGCCGTGCTCCGAGCCGAAGGCGAGCCGTCAAGCAGGTCCGGGCGCAGCGCCAGTAGGGGTCCGGGGTACCACAGTCCCGGCGGCGATCGACCTAACCAGTTAGGTCGAAACTATGGGCACCGCCCGATTCATCCGATTTTATCCATGCCGGAAGCTCAGATTCCTTCACTTCGGACCAGCAAAACGGTGGATTCCTTCATTTCGTGTTGAGGAGCTTCGACATCTCAAAAGAACCAATCAGCCTCGACAACGCCTCTCGCCGAAATCCACTTCGCACCCAGCCGGGTGCGAAATTTCGCACCTACCAGGTGCGAAATTTCGTACTTTGCAGGTGCGAAATTTCGCACCTACTAGGTGTAAAATTTCGTACCTGGCAGGTGCAAAATTTCACACCTACCAGGTGCGAATTTTCGCACCTCACCCCGGTGCGAATTTCCGAGGCCCGACAGCAAGAGGTGCGAGTTTCTGGAAGATGGTCCCCATTTCTACCTACTCCTACCTAACCCCTACCTAACCACTTCTTATAAATATCCCATGGCCTCACACTTCAAAAGGGTTGGATTTTTGAGCTTTGAGACCTCCATAAAGCTTCATTAATGGCATCTCCTCTTTGAGGAAGAAGAAGGACAAAATCGTCTTTTTCCTTATTATTCAATATATGATAATTATGATATCATATATCATGAAAAGTGAATGTAATGAGATGTCATGAGATAGTCTCAACCTTGTAATTCTTCCAAGTGATTAATAATACTCCAACCGACTCTTCAAAGTGGACGTAGGCCCTCACGGAGGCCGAACAACTATAAATCTCGTGTTATTTACTGCTTATGTTCTATTTAATGTTCTTGTCTATGCGACCATATTCATAATTCCTAGTAATCGGGAATCTTTGGTGTTTACGACAATTTTTGCCATCAGTAATGGGAATAACATGTAATTTAATATTAGTTTTGGAAAAGGTGAATTAAACATTTATGTTTGTTGGATGTTTATGTCCATTTGATTATGTTAATTTAATTGGGTAAACAAGGCATTGATATTGGAATCACATGATAGTTGATACAGATTTGTAAACATGACAATTTGGCATCTATATAGGAAAACATGTAATTTATCATTTGACGTTAAAATGGGAGACACGTTCATTCAAAGTTTACTTGGAAAGTACGTTAATTTAACGTTAATGCGGAAAACACATTAACTATACTTAATATGACATAAAGTAATCTTTTTGGGAAAAACGTGTTAATCAGAATGAGTTATACTTAATATGACATTAAGTAACCAGTACGGGAAAACATGTTAATTGGAATGAATGGTATTTAATTGGAAATTAACATGCGAAGTAAATATGCCATGGAAAATACAAGTACCAGATGTAAGTTAAGAAAACTGAACTACTATAACATACACACACACACACGTCTGGGCAGGTGCTTGTTTGTGGAAGGAGTTGTACACAAAATAACATTTACAGGAAAATATCATTTACAACTAGGCTTATTAATGAACTTAAACTTGCTAAGTTAAACCTTTTAATTAATAAGCTAAGAGGTCCCAGATCTAGTTGTTTGTATCAGGTTTTGGGTACTCTTAAATCCAAGTTACTTAAGGGCACAAGCCAAGGGGGTGGCTTGTGTCAAGTTGTGTGGAACCCGTATCTGTTGGTATCTCTGTTGGTGTCTTAAGAGGAGCCTCGCACTAGGTAGGGGTCAAGGAACGCTTTGATGATCTGGATTGCAAGAGGTTTAAAGGTTGGGGTGGGTACGGGCGCGTTCCAACGGAGTCATGAGCCTACATGGGTCTGATTATGAGAAACTAAGACGCTGTAACACCTACGAATAGGTCTGTATCCTATAAGTTGTTGGGTTAGGGACTGATACACCCTACTTCCGGGGCTGGCACAGGATATTCGGGTAATAGGGGGCTGATCACATTGGTAGTAATCAGGGAAACACCTAATCATGTTCCTGTTATGTAGTTAGGGTAACACCTAATCCTGATATTATAGTAGAAGTGCAAAACAGTCAATCTACCTGATCTGATTTCTTGTATTATTGTTATCATCATTGTCTTTTTATAAGTATTTCCAGTCCTTATTATCAGTCAATATCAGCTATTTTCACCTTTAGACATGTACAGACACCTACACTTTTATGTTGTTAGAACCACTGTTTATCCGTTTTATTTAATTTACCAAGTCGATCTGGTAATCACAGCAGCTCACCAGGCTTTATGTCTGACCCTTTTCCTTTCTCTTTCTTTCCCTTAGGCTTACAGGGAGAAAGTGAATAGTTCAGGTTTCTTTGTTAGTTTTATCATGATGGATTTCTACAAGATGGATTACTTCAGGTTCTCTCTCTTTCTCTCCAAGGTTAGGTTGTATCATTTTATCTATATTTGAAGAATAATATTATTTTACTCTGATGTTGTTTTTGACTGAGATTATGAGACATGACATTTTGTAATTGTTTGATTAAATGAAACAAAGTTGGTTTTGTATTTTATGAAATGAAAGTCTTCTTCCACTGTAAATTTATTCTTATGTCTTGTGTAATCTTAGTCTCTGTGATGTTTTATGTCTTTATGCCCACAATGCTCCATACTTTCTTAATGAAATCCTCATATGGGTGAGATTAAGGAATATGTGGTGTTACACACCCGGAGGCGGATTGGAAATCCTATGAGCTCGCATAAGTGGGATACGGTGCGAAGACCTGGCAAGGAGGGGAGTCGAGATTTGGCATCGCAAAATCTTGAATCGCTTTGGGATGCGAAGCGATTTTCTAGGGTGCAACACGAGAGATCGGATACGATTCAAAATGGATTGGCAAGAGGTGGATGCGATTTTTGGCTTAGATTCGGGATGCGAATTTGGATGAATCACATCGACCTGGATACGAAATCTCCAATGCAGGCATCACAAGACCTGGGATGCGATTTTTTGGCTTTCGCATGTGATTCGAAATTTGGTAAATGTCAAATGGAAGTGGCACAATAGTTTTTGATGTGCGGATCACATGGTTTTGGCTAATCCGCAAGTGTCGATCAAGCATTTTCAGGATACGAAATTGCATAGCTTTAGGATGCAAATTTTTGGATGAAACATGGTTTTTTGGCTAATAAACGTTACGTAAATGTTTTCCTACAACTTTTGGACATTCAATTGGACTTTCGACTTGCTTTTGGACATATTTCCATACTTTTGTACAATGAAGTTATTTATTGGACACTGACATACACTTTGACTCAACTAAGAAGAAGAAGGGGAATTTGGTCAAAGTTATGAATTAACAAGCTATTTGTTATTCAATTGTATAATTTTGTATACACAAATTGTCCTAACTTGTACAAACATTGTAATCTACAATTATATAATGAATGATTGCTATGAAGTGGACGTAGGCGTTAGTGTTGAACCACTATAAAAGCTGTGTGTTCTTTTACATTTCTCGTACTTTGGATATTCGGATTACAAGTTTACTGCTAAGTGCTAAACTTACAGTTGAGTTGAGGGTTGACGTGCGCAAATAACCAATTTATCACATCAACACTAAGAGATTTTACTGCAATTTACAACACTTGAAGACTTTATAAATAGAAAGGTTGTTTCCATTGTTCGTACAACTGAATCAATTGGAGAGAAAAAAGGATCTCTCTCTTATCTCTTCTGTCCTTCTAATGGTTTCTCCTTTTTTATCTGTTCTTTTTTGTTTTGTAACACAAACTGTATATATTTCAATAACATTTGTATCAACCTTTAATAAAAAACATAACTTAAAAATTTTATCAGATTTATTTAATATTACTAATGTATTTATGGAGAAAATTAACAACATATGCACTTTCTGAAATTTTCGAAACGAAATCCAAAAGTCTTCTTGTCGATGAGACGGAAACGAAACGTGGAATTTTAAATCTTGGCATTGAAGACCTAAGAACGCATGTGTGGTGACAGAATAAAAATTAAGAGTGTAGTTGGGAACTCAATTTCAAACTTTTCAATATAATTTGAGAGGCAAATGAAGTCTGAAGTGTAAATTATGCGTATGCTAAATGCTAAAGTAACCAGATAATAGCTAGTAGTAAAGCAGCTGCATTAGGTATAATGAAGCATACAGCGTTCTACTTAGGAAAATGAATTAAAATATCTATTAAAATGTGAAAAGGCACAGCCGAAGTACGATGATAAAGCAACAACAAAAAGGCAAAAAGAAATTATAATTTTATGAAATGCTGTTTATCTCATTGAAGGAACACGAACTTTATACATTGTATATGCACAATGTCGTCCCCTACATGAACTATATACATTGTATATAATTAAAACCCGCATAAAATACGTAAAAACAATAATCATAAATATGGGATCATTCCATAAGCCTAATCAAAATCAAGCACCAGAAGAGTATGTTATCTTCGTTTAAATTTAGATTTAAACAAAGTAAATCTTCCAATGCAACCAAAAATCAACCCAGAAGTTACATGCACCCGAGTATTTCATCACTTTTTATCAATAGGGAAAGATCCTATGGTTAAGCTCCCAGAAAGCAATCTCTTTGTATCGGTATTGTTAATTTACATGGAACCCATAGTGCATACGTCAGCATGTTAAATCTAAACTTAAATCTAATGTTTTAAAACACTTTATAAACATTGAAATATAAGGGTTGCATGACATTATTTTCATCTATTTTAAGTTATGAATTATCTCAATGTATGGGTTGCATGACATTATTTATAATATATATAAATATTAGATATATACGCTTTATAAACACTTTAGATTGCTCTTCTCATGACATTATAAGTTATGGTGCCCACATATAAATTTTATATAAGGGTTGCATAACATTATTTTAAGTTATAACACTATGTTATAACAGCCCATACATTATTTTGAGTTATAACACTGAAACATAAAGGCTGCATGACATTATTTATAAACATTGAAATATTTCCAGTGTTCTTATATATGGTATTATTTATATATAACATAGTGTCCACTGCTCAATCTAAAGTGTTAAATCTAAAGTGTTAAGCATATAATGTCATGCGGCCCTTATATAATATTTGAATTTGTGGAATATATGTATCTTAACTTATATGGAATTTGTGTAGGTTAAATGTGAACCAACTTCAAAGATGAAATTTTGATTAAAATTTATAACATATTTCATGCATAAATGACCTAAAATTGAATATTACATATCATTTGTGCATGATATCAGTTGAATGCCCCAAGCCCCAAACATCATCAACCTCATTTTAATCTCGCAAACCTTATTTAAGATGGATAATACACATACACACACACACACACACACACACATATATATATATATATATATATATATATATATATATATATGAGCTAGGTTCAATGGCACCCCAAATAGTGAGCACCCCTTTGGCCTCCCACTTTTCCACCACACATTTCCTCTCTCTCCTTCCACTAACTCTCTCACCTTCCATTCAACTTAAAATAATATAAATGAGATAGTTCCGCAATTGTTACTCTTGAGATCTAAAGAACAGCAGCAATGGCTGCTCCTAAACCCTCTCCAAACCCAATCTTCGACAATAACCCCGCTCGAAAGGGGGAATCTTCTTCTTCTCCTCCCCTCTCTTCTGATCCTCCTCCTAAAAACCCTCAATCTACGTCTGATTTCATGGTAGATGAGGATGGTTTCACCACTGTTTCAAATCGAAAGAAAGGAAAGAAACAATTTCCACAAGGACAACCGAATGCTTCTGTACATTTCAGGAAAGGGGCTGGAAAATCCAATGAAATCCCTTCCAAACCGAAACAGAAATTGTTTCCCTCTTCTAATGGTGCTCGCAATCAACCCAAGAATCCTACCAGAAGCACGCAAGAACCACAACAGAGTACAAAGTTTAATCAGCCTAAAGATTCTAAAGTTTCTTCATGGGCAGATATGGTGAAAGGTAGGAATCAAGATTCGAGTTATGATTTACAGTATATACCACCAGTTGAGACTGTTGGTGAGAGAATAGTGGTGGTTTCGGAAGAAACTAGCATATGCACGGAAGGGAAATGGGGACTCGCCATAGTGGCATATGTATTCGGCAAAAGACCTTCATACTTTCACTTTCGAGCTTTCGTCGCTCGTACATGGAATCCAATAGGTTCTTTCGAAATTTTTACACGAGAAAATGGCTTTTTTATTATCAGGTTTACTAACACAGAAGATTGTGAAAAACTTCTGAAAGATGGTCCATATTTTATAAATGGAAAGCTAATTATATTGAAAAAGTGGACCAAGAAGATAGTTTTAGATAAAAATCTGCTTAGTACGATGCCTATATGGATTAGACTACCTGAATTGAACCTTAGGCTATAGGATAAAGAGGTTTTTAGTGGAATTGCGAGTTTAGTTGGAAATCCAATCAAGATGGATGAACAGATAGCCAAAGAAACAAGATTGAGCTATACCCGAATCTTGGTAGAGATTAGTGCCGATTCTGATCTACCTAATGAAGTTTCTGTCTATACACATGATGGGGAAATCATATCCCAACAAATAACCTATGAAACGATCCCGGATAGATGCAAAAACTGTAAAATCTTTGGGCACACTCTGAATGATTGCATTCACAGTAAAGAAGGAGAAGACGCACCCAAATATCCTACAGAAATGGACCAAAGTTTTGATGCTAATAATTCAGGGATCAATTCAAAGGAAAACACTCCGATTTCTCCTAATCATGCTTTCAATTCTTGTAACAATGAAGATTCAATGAATCTGGATGCTCAAGAAAATTGTGCAGCAGACTCAGGTATTCCTGAATCGGATCCCACACAATCACATATGGATACTGCTATCCCGTCCAAGAACCTGCAGCCCAATTTAGATCAGAATAGAGACGATGGGATGAAAACCCCATCAGTCTCAAAGGAGCATTCTCAATCAGCTCCTTCAGCTCAAGATAATACTAAGGTGGGAATTACAAAGCAGATTGCTAAACCCCCCACCCACATGGAGGGTTCTGCTAATATTACATTGGATTCAAATAATTTTACATCTACAACGAATAGTAAGGAATCTAATGTAGGTCTGGCAAGTTGTGCTTCTCTTTTGGCAGCGGACCCCATTTTCACTAACAGCTCACTAGTTTCTGAAAGGCTTGCACCGAAGAGAACTTCATCTTTCTCTGAAACGGACATGCAGAAAGAAGTGAGCCAATCAATAGCAGCAGCCAAGCCATCGACAACCTCCAAGCCTGCAGCAATTAGCAAGAGAAAGAAGAAGACTAGAACAAAAAGCCTTTCAGATATTACTTCATTAGAGGAAACTGAAGACATAAAAGATCATGAGTTCAGAAAACAATACATTGGTAAAAATGCCAATTGGGAAAAGCAGTTGAAATCCACTGAGCATGCTAGCTTTAAAAAAAGTGGCAAACAAGTGGAGGTGAAGGTGGGAGTTTGCAAACACAATCCTCCACCATAGAGGCTGTATCCTTGGGTATATCCTTTTATATTCTTAATCCTATTTTTTATATATGGATATTATAGCCTGGAATGTTAGGGGACTTAATTCCTCTGAAAGGCAATTAGACCTTTCTGAGTTTTTAATTAAATATAAACCTAGCATTATAGGTTTACTTGAGCACAAATTGCAAGATCAAAAAATTCTTGATCTGCACAGTAGAAGGTTTGCTAATTGGAATTGTGTCAATAATAATAAAATGGGGGGCAATGGTAGGATAATGGTTATGTATGTTCCTTCTATCTGGACTCTCACTAATTATTTTATTGACTTGCAATATATACATTGTCTTTTTAAAAATAAGGGAGGTCTTTTCATTAAGGTCACTTTTATTTATGCTTCAAATTTTGAGGATGACAGAACAAAGCTATGGAATAGTATAGAGCAACTTAGTATCTCTAATAATAGTCCTTGGATGTTGATAGGAGATTTTAATACTATATTTCACAATGCAGAAAAAAGAGGAGGCAACCCTGTTCCTTTCAATAAATTGGAAAGGGTTGCAAACTTCATATTAAAATCTGGATTAATAGAGCCCCTCATTCATGGAAATAAGTTTAAATGGAAATCAGGTGAATATAGAAATATTCACTGTAAATTAGACAGGGTCCTATTAAATCAGATTTTTATTAATTTTTCTCCTATGTGAAATGTAGCACTCTCCCTCCAAACTCAAGTGATCACACACCCATACAAGTTTCTTTTAAGGAGAATAATACTGCACCTAAAACTCCCTTTAGATTCAAAAATGGATGGGTGTATGAGGAAAGCTATAAGGAGACAGTTCACAAGAGTTTTTCTAATAATATTTTTGGAACTGCTCAGTTTAAATTTAATAAAACTTTGCAAATTGTCAAAACCAATCTCAAAAGTTGGAATTGCAGTAAGAACAAAGGGGATATTAATACTATCAGGAAAGAATGCTCTAAGCTTCAAGACAAGCTTGATGACAACTGCTTTGACAAAGATTTAGCTGATTCATTTTATAATGCCCAAGCTAAACTAGTTAACACTTTACATATTAACTCTGTTAATATTAAGCAGAAGGCTAAAATAGACTGGTTAACTTATGGGGATGAGGCCAGCAAATTTTTCTATACCAAAATGTCAAATATGAGGCATAGGAATGATATTGGGAAAATAATTAACAATGATGGTAAAATAATTAATGAAGCCCATGTCATAGAACAAGAGGCTATTAATTATTTCAGTTCATTATATAATTCCTCCAGTTATTGCAATTCTTTTCCCAATATAGAGTACAAATACACTGCAAATGATAATAGTGCTGACTTTTTGATTGCTCCTATTAGAACTGAGGAAATCAAAAATATTATTTTTCATGCTAATAATGATAAAAGTCCTGGGCCTGATGGGTTTGGAGCTAAATTTTATAAAACCCAATGGCCTGATATTCAAGGCCCATTAAGTGATTCCATTACAGAATTTTTTAATTCTGGAAAACTGTTAAAAAATACAAACCATACTTTTTTAACTCTTATTCCTAAAGTGGAAACACCTCTTGGGCTTGAAGATTACAGACCTATAGCTTGTTGCAATTTTATATACAAGATTATATCTTCTATTCTTTGCAACAGAATGAAGTATTTTCTAAAATTTATTATCTCTGAAAATCAGAGTGCTTTCATTCCAGGAAGACTTATTTCAGAAAATACTTTATTAGCTCATGAGCTTATAAGAGATTTTAATAAGAAGAATAAAAATCTTATGTGTATTAAAATTGACTTGCATAAAGCTTTTGATAAGATAAACAGAGATTTTATCATTTTTACTATGCAAAGAATGGGTTTCAATGATAAGTTTTGTGGGTTAATAAAAGAGTGTATTACTAGTGTGACTTATTCTATTATGATTAATGGTACCCCAAAAGGCTTTATCCATAGCAATAGAGGAATAAGACAAGGTGATCCCTTGTCACCCTATCTATTTTCTATTGTTATGGAATATTTCACAATCCAAATGGATATAGAATTAGCCAGGGGTAACATTAAGCCAACTAATAGGAGCAACCCACATATAACCCATCTATTATATGCTGATGACATGCTCCTTTTTCTGAAAGCTGATAGGATCAGTGCTATTACCATTTGTAAAATTTTGGATAATATGGAAAAATTTGCTGGGCTCACAGTTAACACTAATAAAAGCAAAATCTACTTTAGTAAAGATGCTTCTCATAAAGAGGAAATTCTGAATATTTTGAAATACAAAGAGGGGAAATTACCAGTCAAATATCTTGGCCTTCCTCTTAGTATTAATCAGGTTAAAGACAGAGATTGCTCTAGTTTAATTGACATTATTCAGGGAAAACTTGAAGGTTGGTCTAGTAAATTACTGTCCATGGCTGGTAGGGTTGAGCTCACTCACACAGTCATTATGGCTGTTATCATATATTGGTCTCAAACCCACAACATCCCCTCTAGTATTATCCAAAAATTGAGAAGCTATGCTCTAACTTTATTTGGAGGGGTAAGTATCATAAAATTGCCTAGGACAAAGTTTGCAAACCTAAGAAATTTAAGGGTTTAGGGCTCAGAAATATTAGAGACATTTCTGAGGTTTGCAAATTTAAGTTATTTTGGAAATTTGTTGAGGGTAAATCTCTTTGGGCTAGGTGGATGAAAGCTAAGTACCTCAAAAATAATTTTTTTTGGATTACTAGGAAAGACAGTCAACACTCTTACGTTTGGAAGAACATTCTTGATTGTAGGGACATGGGTAGAAAATTAATTGATAGAAATATTAAAAATGGAAACCATACTAGTTTGTGGTTTGATCCTTGGATTTATGGTAATTCTCTTATTAACCTCCTAGGTTGGAATAATCTTTTTATATTAGGGGGTATAAATGATAAAGTGGATAGTATTATTGTCAATAATTGTTGGAGCTTTCATAATTGTACTGCTGCTACTATATATAAAGAAGCTATTAGCAGTTTAAAATTGATCAAAACAGTTTCAAAGATGATTGGACTTGGAAATTAAGCTCAAAAGATAATAAATTTTCTTTTAAAAAGATGTGGGAATTTATTAAAGGGGAGGAAGTTGGGGTAGATTGGCACAAAGTCATTTGGTGTAAGTCAAACTGCCCAAAAATGGCTCACTGTACTTTTTTTGCTCTCCTTAATAAGTTACCTACTAGGGATAGATGTTGTAAATGGGGAATTTTTTTGGATAATATTTGTTTGCTTTGCAAAAAAGATTTAGAAAGCTCCAAGCATTTATTTTTTGATTGTGAATATTCCCAGTACATTTGGAATAATGCCAAAAATACTTTGGGATTCAATCAATATTTTCCTACATTGGATATCAGAAGTAGTATTGATTATATTTTGAATCATTTCAAGCCCAAGTCTAAAATATTTATTAAGGCTTGTGTTTTCCTTACTGCTGTGGTATTCCACATATGGAAAGAGAGAAATGAATGACTACACTCTAATAAATTTATGAGTAGCTCTCAATTATGGAGGAACATTCATGCTGACAGTCAAATCATATTGAAAAAAGCTAACAAACAGAAGACTGAAAGCACAGTTAATCAAGGGATTACTAGCAAAGATGATGATTATAATAAGCATGTTGAAGATTTCTTACTAAATGGTAAGCAAAGCTTTTGCAAGTTTAGTATCCACAATCAAGCCACATATTCTGGAGAGTAGAGAAGTGCAGGCAACAAGTACAAGTTCAATTACTCTGACTTCCTGCCTGGAGAAAATCATCCCAAACCAGATAACAGTCCTCAAATCTGCAAGGGAAGGGTCTAGATTAATCTTAATAGTAATAGAAATTTATTTAATAATCTGAACAGTAACAGTGGGTGTTCACCTGTTACAGGTATTAGAGATAATTTCCCATCCAGTATGATGCAGATAGTAATCAACACAGGAATTGCAACCCTGGCTTCCATGCTGATGTGAGACTAAAAACTGATCACAGACTACATCTCTGTAAGGGAAGTAAACAGGTTACTAATTATTGTCATCCAGTTATATGTGATAATCTAGACTCTAATTACTTTCTACCTGAATCAGTTAAAGTCCACCTGAGTAGTGATCCAGAGTTTCACAATATCCTGGAGAGCAATAAAGTCCATTGGTCATTCCATGAAGATAATCACAATACAAAGGATATTGATAAAGACAGAAACTTTTTGCACAAAGTCGGGGATAAACACTATAAAAGCAGGATAAACAACCAAATTTGTCACCTTTCGTGTTGGGAAGAAGGAGAGAGTAGCTGCAGCAACTTAATTCATGTAGATCTGAGCTCCAAGAGTCACAGAGATGAAAACGAGAGCTTATCGAACACGAATAAGAGCAGATCTGAAATTTATACCATCAGGAGACCTGAAGATATGGATATCGTTGACTCAAGCAACCACAAAGTACTCAAGAGGAAGTTCAAGGACATAGAAGAGTATGTCTGGAAGCTCCATGATGTTTTAGACATTTTTGAGAAAGTAAATGACGGAGTTTTTCCTCGTTCGCCATTTTTGAGTTTTTGGAGATTGTTTTGCTGAGAGGTTGTGTCGGCTAGGGTTTGAGAAACCTGGCCTTTTGTTATTTCATTCGGGTTGTTTCCCGATGGGCCTTGGGCCTTTTTATATGTTTCAAAAAAAAAATATAAACGAAATGTGGAAAATAGGGATGCTAATAGGGGGTGCAGAATAAGGGGTGCCATTGAACGCTCGCTTATATATATATATATATATATATATATATATATATATATATATATATATATATATATATATATATCAAAGTTAGTTGTGATTATCAACACTACAAAAATTCATCTACTTAGGGACTGAAAAATTAAAACTTAAAAATTTCAGTATCTAACTAGAGATTGATCAATGATTGAAAATCTTAGTCTTTAGTTTAAAGCATTTAGGACTGAAAATCAGTCTGTGGTCGGTTTCTGTAATTTGATTTTGTTCAGTGACTGAAATTCAGTTTTTAAGTAGTGCGTAATGAACTAAAGTATTCAGCAGTCGAGATTCCTTAAGTATTTTAAATCTGACGGAAAGAATTAGTGATCTATGTCAATGGTTTAAGTGATAAGCTGCATATTAATAGGACGTGGCCACTTCCTTCTTTCACGGTGCCCACGCATACAGATTTCCACTTTCTCCCTTTAAACCTGAAACTTCCGCTTTTTTAATCTTCCATTCATGATGTTATAAACGCGATGGCTCCTAAGAATAAATAGCAGACATAGAAAAGCTCTACGATGGATCCGCAATGAAAATGGATAACAAAGTCAGATTCTCATCAACTCAAACTGGTGTTTTTTCAATCAGCAAAAAGAAGATCTATCGAGTAGTAGTTATCAAAGGTTGCAAACAACACTGTTTCCTTCAATTCCAAAATAAGTCTCAATCATCTGCTTCCTTCCTTTTTTCGTAAATTCCATCCTCCCTTGTAACCTCCACCAACCAATAGGTGGCAGTCCCTTCCAGCCTCTCTTGTGTGCGTGTATCCAAGGTTTAGGACATTAGTGTGTGTTAGGATCTGTAGGTGCGTAATTGATCATTTGCGTGTTCAGATTTGTATTTTTGAGGAGTGATTATAACGCTCATGAATTATTAAAGTCTTATGCCAGTTAAATTAACATCTTGTTATGTTACCTATTTTTCTTTATTTTTTGTGAAATTAAACTGCCATTAAACTGAACACCACAACAAGTGAACACTTGGTGCGCAATTAGTTGATAACTTTTGTGATTCATGTATTGTGAGATGTTCTGTTTAAATATTTGCTGATTTTGTAATGTTATTTGTATGTTGACCGTTGATTCATTTTCTCGACAGTTTTTCAATGAACAGTTCATGTCCCTACTGGATTTGGAATTGCTGATTCAAACATCAGGCTTAGTAGGTCAAGCAGTCATCTTGGGTGGAAAGATTGGCAGAAGATTGGTTGTTTTGCTGCCAGTTTAAAAATTGTGGAGGTGGCAGAAGGGTCTACTGGGCTGTGCTAACTTGGAAAGCATGCAATGACAAGAGCATCAATGATGGTCTTTGTTAGTCTGTGTTAATTTTCAGAAGTTAGTCTGCTAGTGTATGCTAATTTTAGTTCATTTTTACTTGTAGCATGTACACTTTTATGATATGACGCATATTTTGTGTTGCTCAAAATGTATTATATCAGCTTTGTACCATGTACTTTTGCTTTTCATAAGTACTGGATTTATAAGTTTTCTAAATGTCTACACAAGAATTAATGCACACATTATTGCATCTATGAATATGTGTATGATTATATACATATATATGCGATTAATATTAAAATTTATGTTAAATTTGAGACTGAATAAAAATTGTACCTCAGTTTCTAAAATCCGGTCTCTGAAAATATTTAAAACTGACATTTCGGTCTTTGGAGTTTAAGACCGAAAGAGTTTAGTCTTAACAAACTTAAGACTTGATAAACAGTGACTGAAACTATAAGTCTTTAGTCTGACTTTAACAATAATATAGAGACTGATTTGTTCAATTAAAGACTGATTTTTTCCGTCTTTAATTCAATGTATTTTGGTAATAACATGTGTAATGGTTACGGTGTCGGTGACGATATCTACAGATAATTGACAGAAATATATACCAACCTTAGCAATCTTCGTAACCAGATGATTCTTCAACTCTTATCCAAAAATATATGCCACTTTTCTAGTTTTCCCATTAGGTGAAGATATGCAAGCAAATGCAACTGCTAAAAGACCAAGTTTTGAAAAATTGGCAGGATCAAAGTATCCCATCATAAGACAATGATTGGAGAACACCACCATGTAAACTAGATTATATGGTTGAGATGCATTGATATGTGAAGAAAAATAATTTTGGAAAGTACTAAACTAAGTCAGAATATTGATAAGTGGCCATCAACTTCAAGGTTAATCTAGGTTACACTATTCTAATTACGAAAATTTTCAATAGCTAACTCATAAAATAATAGTATTATTTCAGGTTCCATCTAACAACTTCAAGCTCAAGGGAAGTAATGCCAAATAAACATCTATGTAAACGTACAACTGAATCATAACTCTGGCGTCTTGTCCATAAATTTGTTGTCCTTTAAAGTTTTTTTTTTTTTTTAAATTAAATTATACATTGCAGCTCTCTCAATTCAGAAATGCAACATTGCCTTTACCGATAATAGTGGGACAAAAGGGGGCGTTTAGAACTCAGATGATCTTTGTTTTTCTGTGTATCTCAACACTGCAACAAGCATCTACCTAACCTATAATAGTTGAAACAAGGTATTTGTAAATATGGAAGATAACACAACTTTATGAATGCATTCACAAATATCAACATTAGATATGTACAGCCTTGCAAGAATACTAGTAAAGATAAATGCAGAGGCGGATCAATATGCTCCCTCATAAGTGCAATATGCAAACTTGGACCCCTAAAAATCTCCACCTTATATTCTTTTTCTTGAGTTCTAGACTGTTTTTCATAGCATACCATATAATACAATTAGGTTTCAAAGTTCAAAAGTAATATTATTTCAACTAAATATTCATTGCAGTTTACTTAGAGACTTTGTTGAAAAAAATGAAAAAAATGGATCCCAATGCAAATTACAAAATATCTGAAGTTTTTGTTTCCATTTTTCAATTGAAACTAATGAAGATGCAGCTTTCAAAGTTAATGCTTGATAATAAATTATAAAATTACTTGTATTGCTATTTTACGAAAAGAATTGCACTGAGTTGGTGGGTTAGACAGCAACAATTTCTAGATGATCTATACATATGTATGATTTGTTAGAGTTAGCAAATGTTTAAGAAGAAGTCTAACACATGTGTGCTATTTGTGGGGTAGAAGTGGTGTTGTGGTTAGCTTAGTGGCTTAAGTTTAGGAGTAGTTTATTATTTTATTATATATCTTAGCTTTGTATTTTTCATCTTAATCAAACAATAACAATGTAGTTTTTTGAGTATTTAGGTTTAAATCTCTCACCATCTTCTCTGTACAAATTTCTAACATGGTATCAGAGCTTGGTGGACAGAGAGCGATGGAGAGAGATGAGAAATAAACTCAATGAGTATTTAAAAAAAAAATCCTCTTCAAAGTAACTAAATATCCCCTCGTTTTACACTGCTCCACCACATTGGAACCCAGCCTGGACCTTTTTCCGCCATCCAACGAATCTAAGAGAAGCTCAAGCCTCGGTCACCTCTCAATCCCAAGCTCTGATCTGTGAAAACAGGGAATAAAATTGTATTCCTTTCCTTGATTACATAATTACATAATATTACATATTTATAGATGGACAACTTCTAGAGCATATTTGAATTTGAATCTATACATCAATACAATTATTAATACAATTAATACAAATCAAAATAACTCTTAATTAATGCAATGAATAATAGGAATATGAATCCTAATTAATGCAATGAATAATAGGATTATGAATTTGAAATTATCTCTAACACCCCCCCTCAAGTTGGAGCCGGGAGAGAAATGTTGATCACGCCCAACTTGTTAACCAATCGTTTGAAATTATCAGCACCCAGTGGTTTTGTGAAAATATCCGCTAGTTAGTCACAAGAACGAATATAGGAAGGAGTAATAATACCGGAGAGAATCTTTTCATGAACGAAATGACAATCTATTTCGATGTGCTTAGTTCGTTCATGGAAGACGGGATTTGATGCAATATGAATTGCAGCTTGGCTATCGCAATGTATTGATATAGGAACAGATGGTGGAAAACTAAGTTCTGATAAGATTGAATGTAACCATTGGACTTCAGCAGTAATAACAGCAAGAGACCGATACTCAGCTTCAGCAGATGATCAAGAAACAGTCGGTTGTTTCTTTGATTTCCAAGAGATGGGACTAGAACCAAGCATTGTAAAATAACCGGTAGTAGAACGGCGAGTGACAGGGCAACCTGCCCAGTCAGAATCAGCTAAACCGACCAGAGAAAGAGAACTCGTTGCCGATAGGAATAAACCTGTACCAATAGAACCTTTGAGATATCGAAGGACTTTATTTGCAGCATCAAGATGTGTGGAACGAGGGCTTTGCGTAAATTGGCTAAGTTTGTTGATAGCATATTGAATGTCAGGACGAGTAACTGTAAGATATAAGAGACGACCGATGAGTCGTCGATACAGAGACGGATCAGGCAAGGGATTGCCGTCATCTGGAAGAAGCCGACAATGTTGTTCCATATGAATTGGAGTTGTACGAGAACCAAGCATACCTAAATCCTTTAATATGTCAAGTGTGTACTTACGTTGACACAAAAATAATCCCTTTTTGGAACGAGAAACTTCAATACCAAGAAAATAACTTAGACGCCCAAGATCTTTAATGGAGAAAGATTTGACGAGAAATTGTTTTGTCATGGAAATAAAAGATTCATTGTTTCCTGTAAAGATAATATCATCTACATAAACAAGAATAAATACTGAAATATGATCACGAATATACGTGAAGAGACTGTAATCGGAATTAGATTGACGAAAACCACGTTGAATTAAAGTAGAATAAAACTTAGAGAAACATTGACACGAAGCTTGTTTAAGTCCATAAATAGATTTATGGAGCTTACAAACTTGATTGTCACCATGACGAGGAAAACCAGGAGGAAGTTTCATATAAACTTCCTCATTTAGATCACCTTGGAGGAAAGCATTATTTACGTCTAATTGATGAAGAGACCAATTTTTAATTGTAGCGATAGAAAGAAGTAGACGAACGGTGACCAATTTTGCTGCCGAAGCAAAAGTATCATGGTAATCAATTCCTTCAACTTGGGTGTAACCTTTAGCTACTAAACGTGCTTTATATCATTCAATAGAACCATCAGAGCAATATTTAATTTTATATACCCATTTGCAACCAATTGGTGTTTTATTTGGTGGTAATGAGCAAACAGACCATGTTTTGTTTGCTTCGAGAGCACGAATTTCAACAGACATTGCATCACGCCAAGCAGAAGATTGAACTGCTTGAGAATAAGTTTGAGGTTCATCATGATTAATAATTTTGGACAAAAAACATGATGAGAATGACTAAGCTTTTCCAAAGAGAAATATTTGGATAAAGGAAAAGAAGTAGATGAAGGAGAGACGTTGCATGCATAATCATTGAGATGTAATGGCCTTCGTCGAATTCGCTGAGGACGATTTAAATCAGCAGTATTCGTGGGAATTATAATTGAAGAATTATTGTTAGTTTGCTGAGACTGATTTGAATCAACGATTTCTGTTGGAATCAGATTTGGAGAATGATTTTGAAGTGAATTTTCACCATTTTCAGTTGTATTAGATGAAGAAATATTAGTTGGTACTGATGAATCATTTTGAAATGGTGTGAAATTTGTAGGTGAATCATCATCTAGTGGAGTGATGGAAATGTCGTTAGATCTATGATCTGAAATGTTTTTATACGGAAAAACTGATTCATGAAAAATAACATCACGCGAGACTATTATGCGAAGAGAATAAGGATCATAGAGTCGATATCCTTTTTGTCCATAAGGGTAACCAACAAAAATGTGTGGCTTACCTCGTGCATCAAATTTATTTTTAATATGCATATTTTTCGCAAAACACAGACATCCAAACACACGTAAATATGAATAAGATGGAACCTTTCCAAATAAAACTTCATGAGGAGATTTGAAATTAAGAGTACGTGTGGGTAATTTATTTATGAGAAAAGCAGTGGTGAGAACACACTCGCCCCAAAATGAGAGGGGAAGATTAGCTTGAAATCGTAGTGAACGAGCAACATCTAGCAAGTGTCAATGTTTACGTTCCACAATCCCGTTTTGTTGAGGAGTGGCTACACAACTTCGTTGATGGATTATACCATGAGAATGAAACCAATTTTGAAACTCTAATGAAAGAAACACAGTTCCATTGTCAGATCGAAGAGCTTGAAGTTGTGACATAAAAATACCACCATCTCCAGATCGTATAGTGGAGATTGACAGTCCAAATTGTTTATTAACTTGATTAAAAAAATGTTTTATCATATAAAAAGTTTGAGACTTGAATTTCATTAAATAGACCCAAGTGCAACTTGAATAATCATCAACAATGGTGAGAACAAAACGTGAACCATTTTTAGATGGAACATTAAATGGTCCCCAAACATCAACATGTAATAATTCAAAACATACAGAAGAGTGAGATACACTTTGCGGAAATGAAGCACGAGATTGCTTAGCTTGTGGACAAACATCACAAATAAAATTATTATTCGTGGATATATCCGGAAAATTATTAACGAGAAATTTAAAACGAGAACTACTAGGGTGACCAAGGCGAGAGTGCCAAAGATCAAAATTATCTGATTGCTGAAATGAAAAAGCGGAATTCAAATGGGGAATATCCTCCAAGTAGTAAAGACCACAATGAATTCTACCCCGACCAATCTTCCTGTTCGTCAACAGGTCCTGGAAACGACATTGAGATTTAGAAAAAAATTACTTCACAATTAAGTTGTTTTGTTAATTGTGAGATAGATAATAAATTGAATTTGAATGATGGGATAAAAAATACATCTTTGAGAATAAGAGATTTTGAATGTTTAACAATCCCAATGTGAGTCACTGATGCAAAAGTGCCATCAGGTAATTGAATAGACTTATGTTTCTACAATGGAACATATGAAGAAAAAATTGATAGTGATGTGCATATATGATTTGACGCACCTGAATCTATAATCCAACAAGAAGACATACATGATAGAATTGTAGCTGCTAAGTTAGCCGAGAGTTTTAACTGATATATCTTCGGTGCATTAGACTGAGAGAAGCGCTCTTTGAGATCCATCCATATCTGGGCAGTGCTATTGGCATAGAGAATACTTGGCCTAATTTCCAGATATACGGAATTGAGTATCCAGCTGCCAACAAGATCATTGTAGCGGTACCAATTGACAACGTCGGTTTCCACCGATGGGATCGGTAAGGAACCATCGACAAAACCAAATTTTTTCTTGGCTCGTAGCGCCATTGTAATGGCACGACTCCAAAAGCCATAATTATCACCAGTTAAGAGAGGTGTGACAAGAACAGTAGAGGGACTATCAGAGTGATGGATAGCATAAAAATCAACTCTGATAGAAACATTAGAAGGATTGTTATCATTAGCCATGATAAGAGATTGAGAAATACAAGAGTGTAATTTATTTAATGGTGCTCTGATACCATGTGAAAACAGGAAATAAAATTGTATTCCTTTCCTTGATTACATAATTACATAATATTACATATTTGTAGATGGACAACTTCTAGAGCATATTTGAATTTAAATCTATACATCAATATAATTATTAATACAAATCAAAATAATTTCTAATTAATGCAATGAATAATAGGAATATGAATCCTAATTAATGCAATGAATAATAGGAATATGAATTTGAAATTATCTCTAACATGATCTAATTCCCAAACCAAATCCCTAAACGCCAGAGATATCTTTATCCCAACTCCACATGAGCTTCCCGAACATCATATACGCCACACAATCGATGCCAACTAGAGCACACCTGAATCCTCTGCCCCCGTTCCTGGCATGGGTATTTCGCAGCCAGGAAAGACGAGGAAAGCAAGAGCAAAGCAGGGGAGAATACGCAGATTCTGGAGCCCAAAGAGCAAAAGAAATGAAGGACTCTCCAGCGCAGAAGGCGAAAGAAACCAAATGCTCGACATTGCAGCAAGCGGAAGAAACCAAGGACAGTGCAGGTCAAAAGGTGGGTGAGTACAGAGTCTATGATGGGTACAAAGCTGAGAGAGCAAGAACAAGATGGGTGAGTACAAAGACACCACAGCACAGAAGGCAAAGGAAACAAAGGATTCCACGGCAGAGGATTTGGGGGAGTACAAATACAGCGCAGTGGAGAAGGTTAGAGAGATGGGGGATGTAGCCGCCCAGAAAGCTGGAGAGACAAAGCATTATATGAGACAGAAAATGGAAGAGGGGAAGAATAAGATGGAAGAGTATAAAGATTCAGCTGCTGTATAAATGATGGTTTGTGAGTGGTCCAGATTGAGTTATGTTGGTTGGATGTGTGCTTGCTGTGAAGTAAATTTGGTAGTAGAATGGAAGAGGAATGCAGTGTTTGTGGTTTGATTGTTTAAGTGATCAAGTTATGGATGATGTGCCCATGCTATGCCCGGGAGGATGGGATCTAAAACAGCAGTATCAAGTGCAAAAAAAAAAAAAGAAGTCTTGTTTGAAGTTGTATTTAGGAATGGATGTTAAGGGTATTTGAGTTGTTTGCCGACTGTGCCGAAGGTTGGTATGAGAAGGAGGTTTGCCTGACTTTCAAGGATGAGATTTGGTGTTTGGGTTTGTCTTTGGAGAAGAATGGTTATGCTGTATGATTGAACGGTCTGCATTTGTAAGAGGGATGTGATGTGAGAAATCAACGGAACTTGCATGGACGTGGCTGGTAGCAGATAGGTTAGGTGGAGGTGTCGTTTGAAGAAGGAGTTGACTTTTTAGGCAAAGGTGGAGATGTCAATGACAGTAGTGATGATTGTTTCAGGTGGTGGTTCAGCGCGAAGTTGTGGTCTGAACTGCTTTTATGCGAACTGGGTGGTGATTACGGAATGGATGCAAGTTGAATTTGCAGAAGTTTGTTTGTGAGTGTAAGGAGTTTGAATGAATGTTGACAGAGTTGGTGATTGTTGTATGTTAGGCAGAAAAATAGAGTTTGCAAGAGATAAGTTGAACTGTGGTGAGAATTTGCTTTCAGGCCTAGCGCTAGTGCATGTTTGAATTGTGAAGTTGGGTGCATTGGTCTATGGAATGAGTAAGGAGTTGAACTTGATTATGTTGGAAGATGGTCGGTTAAAGTGGTTGATGTGCTTGTGTTAAAGCAATGAGGTATACAAATGGCAATTGGAATGGAAAGGAAGCGGTTGCAAAATGGTCTGAAGAGAGTGGTTAGGTAGTAGCGAATGGTGAGGCAGCAGATTGTTTTGAGTGCAGCTCGTATGGTTGATGAAGTTAGGTTGAAGGAGGAGGATATGTGTTGTGTAATGTTGGATCTGTGATGTTGAGTGGATTGCGGTTGTTGATGTAAGTGCTTGCATTGAAGTGCTTGTGTGAAAATAATGTGGAGACGAAGATGAAAAGGATGAAATGTTGAACGTTGGTCATAGGGTTGGACGTTTATGGAAAGCGCACGGGAACTATTTGATGATATGGCTAAGAGAAGAGAGGCATGCCTATATGCGATGTAGCTTGAGTGAAGAAACTTGGTTTTGTGTCATCTAACACGGAAGAAGAGCTGCAGTTCTCACTTGTTGGGCGATGACATGTACAAGGAAAGACCCGAATGGAGAGGTCAATGGATCACTAAAAGAAAACCAAGAGTTATTTGTTGATGGGTTAAAGAGTGAATAACCAATCAACATGAAATAGTTGAGCATTTCCAACCATGAAGATATGAAACTTGTGATGGGGATCACCTATGTAAGACGATGAAGAAATTGAGAATCGCAGTTGTAAACTGAATATTAGCACATTCAGTTTAAGGAAGGGTGTTAGAGTTAGCAAATGGTTAAGAAGAAGTCTAACACATGTGTGCTATTTGTGGAGTAGAAGTGGTGTTGTGTGTATCTTAGTGGCTTAAGTTTAGGAGTAGTTTATTATTTTGTTATATATTTATAGCTTTGTGTTTTTCATCTTGTAGTTTTCTGAGTATTTACGTTT
Source organism: Allium sativum (assembly GCA_030737875.1). Lineage (NCBI taxonomy): Eukaryota > Viridiplantae > Streptophyta > Magnoliopsida > Asparagales > Amaryllidaceae > Allium > Allium sativum. The sequence goes on along the minus strand of CM060919.1, from coordinate 651,910,013 downwards.
AAATCTCTCATCATCTTCACTGTACAAATTTCTAACATGATTATAGCGTATAATTCACCTCATTGAGATTTGGAAGTGCCTCGACATCATCTTCAGACTTTGCCAAAGCAGCCTTCACCAATGTAGAGTATTAAACCTTCTCCATTTTCCTGGATCTGTCATTGCATGGCTCTTACACCTCATTAATATAAGCAACACGAAGTGACAAGTATATGCAAAATGAAAAACAATTATACTCTTATATTACCAACTTAAGGTGCATATTTCAATAATGAACAAAAATACTGCTGGGAATGATACAACACATAGACAAATTTAATGATACCCTTATATTAAACTAGACGTTTGGTGGCAAAGCTGAGAGATGAAACAAAATACATACATACATACATACATTTATATATGTGTATATATATATATATATATATATATATGTATATATAAACAAAGAAAAAATGATATTAGGCACATATCTTTTACAAAGTAAGTTGTTCACATAGCAGCAATAGCAACACATAGACAATTTTGTAGCTAGAAAACTCATGATCTTTAATATTGACTTCCGTAGTTGTAACTTTCTATGATTCAAAATCCACTGCCTCAAGTTGAATCTAAGTTCTATTTATGTTGTTATGTTTACAAATTACCTTACAAAAACTAAGTTGCCCAATATTTTTTGTCAAAAAGTTACCAAAAACAAAACCATAATAAATGTATAAAGTAAGAAAAAGTTTAATAACATGTGCAACCAAGGTTGTCTATATAAAATTGAGAACTAAATTGAAAACTGAGTTATGACTATTGAGCTAGAATAGATTCATATTATAAGACACTCATATTACACCCTTTCTATTATAATCTTAACCAAATTTCATTCTCACTTACATTAAAAATGTTCCATGGAGCAATTTCCTTGCTTGATAGTAAAACTCAAACCAGTACTCAACTCTTCCAAACCAGAATCTAAACCAAAATCTGACTGTCGAATAAACCCTAAAAAAATTTATGAGCATTTTGATTAGCAAACTGAAATAGCTCAACGAATTAGTTTAAGAAAACAATAAAATAATTAAAAAAACGACAGAAATTATTACCTAAATTGCTAGTAGTTTAGGATGGGAATAAATGGGATAAGAATTAGGGCAGTACGAAGATGAGTGCAGTAATCATTAAATGAAGAAAATCGAAAATGAAAAAACGAAGATGAAGAAATTGCTGAGAAGAGAGACGAGAGGGAAAACAAGAAAATCTATCACGTTAATTTCACATACGAAGAAAATATGAAAACAAGAAGAGAGACGATAGGGAAAAAAAAATTCATGAACGAAGGAGTATTAGGCGGAAAGGAAAAAAGTTTACCGCGTTAATGGTATCGTCAGCGTTTCATGGCAAAATTCGGCCCGCACTTACCAAATTAAAACATCGTCAGTGTTTTAATTAGATTTATTTATTGTTTAAAACATCTTTCAACTGCATTTATCTATAAATGTTATACTTAATTGCAGTTAAAAGTGATTTTTGTTGTAATGCCTATACTAATTATAATGGATTTAGATATAGACTAATCTGTTTATTATTTATATAATACTCGGGTCAGTCCGAGACCTTTTCCATATATATTGAGATTAGCTTCTATTTTACTGGGCTTAGAGGAGTATAAATACTAAATATATTATTCTACTATATTGTATTGTATGTACTCTAATGTATATATATTGATGTAATGTATATTAAACATGTTCAGTATACTATATTACGCATTATATTCTATAGCTGCGATTAACTTTATGATCTTTATTGTTGACCCGCCTTTTGGCAAGGCCGTCACCCTATGAGGTACCACTGGCATAGCCGATCAGGGATCAAGGATAGGCTTGGACAAATTCGGACATCACTGGCTCAACCCCCAGCTTGATCACCTTTGGGCTCATCTAAGCCCAACAACAGTGAAAGCATACCTGGGTGGAAGAAGAGGGTACACGAAGTCTTGAATCGCAGGAGATCCTTCCCACTTACCTTAACTTGAATGGGGTTCCATCATGGATCGAACGAAGCTCCATCTCGGATCGAAGACCATGCTCCAGGAAAAACAGAGCTTTCGATCGAATGGAATCCGGATTGAACGGAATCCGTATTGAAGGGATCCCGATCGAGTGGATTCTGGATCGAATGAGGCCCAGATCCAATGGAATTCGAACCTGAAATTGTGCTAATGATCTTAAGACTGAAAGTTACACTCCACTACCAACACTCTCACCATAACTTCTTGACATTACGGATCATATGACACGTGTCCTCATTCAAGCCCAGCAGCCTCGAATTGGTCTAGTAACTTCCCAAAGTGGTGTTGTAACATCCCTTTAACTGCCTCCGCTACGCTCCTATAAGTTTGGTTCAAAGGCCATGTGTACAGAGGGAACCGAGCCTATAAATACAACTTTTGAAGGAGAATTCAAGGACATTTCAGCCCTGCAAGCTTTCCACTACTCAATCATGGCGGCCAGCCACTCTAAACTTGAAATATTTGATATCTCCTTGATTGTAATTCGAGATAAACACTACAACTGTGTTGTATGAGAGATTCTGATAATCTTGTTTATTGTAACTTCACTTTTCTGATGTTATGAGACAAGTTATGAAGTGGGTCACTACACCAGAAAATGCCTTTAGTAGCGTTGTAAAAACGCTTGTAGTAGCATTTCGATAAACGCTGCTATACGACATGCAACTAAAAGTCTGAAAGTTTTTGTTGCGTTTTAGTAAACACAACCGAAAATGTAAATATTATAGCGTTTCTGAAATGCTACAAAAAGTTTTTTTAGCAGCTTTCTAGAAATGCTACTAAAGTGATACTTGCATCATTTTTCAATTTTTTTGTAGCGGTTTTCCAGTCCTACTATATGTTTTTTGTAGCGGTTTTCCAGTCCTATTATATGTTTTTTGTAGCGGTTTATCAATCCTACTATATGTATTTTGTTGTGTTTCATTTCAGCTACAATATCTTTTGTCAATTACATTTGTACCACTTTTTCAACGCTATTAAAACTAACTGAGGTCCATCACCTTTTAATTGCGGTTATCTACTGTTAATAGCTTCTAATATTTCCATCAATCACTTATATATACTAAAAATATTAAAAGAAATAATTATTTGAGTATCATTTTCAAACTAAAATTAATAATCTCCATATTTAAATACTTAAAAAACATATTATTCGCATTATCAAATATACCACCCATAATCATCTCAATAGTAGTATTTCGACAAAATAATTGAGTCCATATACCACAATTTCTTACAAACAAGTCTACCCGACTAATATGAACAAAATAATAGTTGAAGTCTTCTTCATAGCTTAATAACCACCGGTTCATTGATGCGGGCGTTCTTCACTTTGAAAATCTAATTACCTGCACATAAGTGCAACGATCAACGGTAAGAATTACATACAAATATAACGGTAAGAATTACCTACTTTCAATCTAGTGGCGGTAATCTTAACACTTGCATAAAAATCATTGCAGACATTCTCAAAGCTAATTTTGACTTCACTCGGACTTTCATCATATTTTCTATTGTTTTTCAAAATCAACCTATCAATATTAAAATGGTCTGAACATCTAGAAAATTTAATAACAATAGAAGTGTACTAAGTTCAATATGGTGCATCAGGTATATGAATTTGTTAACTGTGTACGATAAAATAAGAGAGCACATGTTATTCAATAATAAATTAATACTAGCTTATCTTATTTTCCTAATTATATAAAGTTAAAAGAAGAGAAGTTTTAATACTAGGCCTCAAAAAAAGTTTATTTTGACTTTACATCTCTTTGGAAACTTAATGTAAAAATATGCTTGTTTTTCACTATATCAGCCTAACCTACTTGTGCACTTTTGAAAATGAGCAAGTAGAAAAACTAACTGGGCCAGAGCCAGATATATATTTATAATGAGTTTATTTTTAAAATTTGTCCATTAACATAACATTGTGGTAAGAAGACATGAATGTTTCAACCAGGTATAGTAACGAGAACTTCTTTGGAAAATTAGATGCTACAGTATCATACAAGAAATGCAGTGCGAGTTCTAAGGAGGACCCTGAATTCTTAAGAAGGAGAGATGATATATTGGAGCGAGCTTTAGGGTGAGCTGCTCAGGGACTGTGCAGGGTCATGCACAGTGTTTAGGTTGTCAGCCTGGTTTTTAATAAATAATTTTTAGGACAGCGACGGAAATCTATGATTCTAGCCTAGCAAACATTAAAAAAAACATCAAATGAAAGTTATAGCTTAGGTTATAGGCTTTCCAGAATGTACAAGATTGTCAAATTTGGATTAGTCATTTAAGAGTTATCGCCAAGTAAGCACTATGCAAATGCGCAGTCCAGAAAATTTGGGACAGCAGTATTGATCTACATTTCTGGCCCAGCAAACGTAAAAATTTTACGACCTACATTAAATAAAAACCATGGACTATGTTTTGAGCTTACCAAATTGTATAAAATCTTCGAAATTGGAATAACTATTTAAAAGTTACGAGAAAAATACCTCAGCACGTTTTTGACCAAATATATTTCGGAACAGCAAATAAGACGCTTTGTAATTCAGTTTTTAATCAGTGCCAACCTCAAAAAAAAATTCCTGAACATAGCAAGTCAGCAAGGGCAAATAGATCTCGATCAAAACTATTACAAAAATAGGCCTAATTTTCACTAGGGAGGAATTTATACTTGCTGAAACTGCACATGACTGGTGTAGACAATAGTCAAGTACCAATTTGTGGTGATAAAGAGCATAACTATTATAAAATCATGGGCATATGAATAAAAAATGTTCACCTGGCCAAAGAAAGAGATATTGAGCGCAAAGAGTCTGTAGAACTAGCAGGACCCACATTCTCAATAACACAGTTACATAATCTTTCAATTAAGATGTGTATTCTGGCAGCACGTGGAGCACTATATTTTGAAGCTCGTCTATTAGCTGTGTATTCTCCTTAGTACAAAAAAAAGATCATAGTATGGAGTCAGAACTCTGAAAGCAAGAATCTTTTCAGCTTGTGGGGCTCTTGGCTTGTTCATGAAGAGAGAGTTAATAAAGAACACAATCCTACGACGAGTCTTTAAATTTTTTGGAACAGTGTTCATTGAATCCCTTGAAGTCATAATCGTATGTAACTGCCTTGCGCTTCTATAAAAGAATTAGTCCACTTGACAAATTTTTTAGAACAGGTGGAAGCATCAATAAAACAGCAACAGAAGAATTAAAAATATAATCGTTTACAAAAGGAACAAGAAACACTTGTTAGCAGCCACTTACAAAAGATAAAAGCCACCTCTTAAACAAATATAATCATGTAAGAAATACAATAAACCTAAAACTACCACGAAACAGCTACCTCGTAAAAAATAAATCACTACAGTAAATTATATAATCTTGTAAGAAATACGATAAACCTAAAGCTACCACGAAACAGTTGCCTCGTAAAAAATAAATCACTACAGTAAATCACTCCTGAAGGCAGAAAACAGTTCGGTTGAAAAAAGATAGATAATTGCCAACAATGAGCCAAAGACTTACTTGACAGCAAATCATGTTGGATCATTTTCTGCTTCATCGCTGCCGATCTTCTTTAACTTTGATGCAACTGATGCAGATGGAAGGACTTCAATTATAGCATCAGCCAAATCATATATGAATAAAGAAGTGCATCCTAGAGCTGGTACTTTTCCCCAATTCTCAATTCCAAACTCCAATGCAAGTTCTTTGTATTCCATGTCTATTTCTTTTGGAGTTCTATTGTGCTCTCTCACAAAATTTATAGGCACAACTAAGAGATTCTTTACCCCTCTTGGCCAAACTCCACCAAAACTTTATCAGTGCACGGATTTAACTTATATAAGACATGAAACAACATAAGAATAAAAGAACAAAAATAAAAGCTTGATGCATACAAATAGTACAGGGAAAAAACTCTACCTCTTCTTCTGCTTAGACAGGCAAGTAAAAAAACTAAACCAAGGCATCCATACCAATGTGGACTTCTGGTACCTGCTATAAGCCTCGTCTCTACGATCCATTCTGAGAATTTTATCCTCAACCAATATAGTGACATAAGCCAAGCACAATGTGTTCACAGGTGGGCCAATAAACATCCACCCCTGGCCCTAATTCCAAGAAAAAATTCAGGCCACTCATAATCAATAATTAGTCAAATTCAGATGGCTAACAAAGGGTGATAAAACCAAAAAATACATTCATTCTTATGTGACAAATCCTAGGGTTAATGTATGGTTCGAGCTACTTGATGAACATGGGAATATTGCTAGAATTGCTAGTAATGTAGCAGCGAAATCAGTCTCTTTCTGTACTGACTAATTTAACAGTCCAACAAATCACGATTTTCCACAAGTCACATACTGCAAAAAAAAAACTCCTTTTTTTCAAAAATCACTAGTCAAGCCTTATATGGAAGGAATCATGATTGTTGTTTTTCAAATTGATAAAAACAGCAGCCCTAATCCTAATGGTATTACTTCTAAGTTTTATAGATATATTTAAAATGCATAGATTTAAATTGATAAATTCGTAGTAAAATAGTGATAAATACACAAGACATTAAGATAGTTTAGTCTTTTACAGCTGCTTGTTTTCAGTTAGTTATGACTCGGAAGCATTTTGATATGAAGATGACCCTCTACATTTAACCAAAAGTAAACATAGTGAATATTTAATTTGCAGTTCAGAAATTGCATGTTAAGATTTGTTTGTGTTATAGTAGATCAACAACCATGACTAAGTCACTCAAACTCTGATGGTAGACCAATTTGTGGCATACACCAAGTTGCAAAACATTTGCACATTTTGGTTTGTTGTTCCTGAATATAAAAATACATAGCTGCTCTGTTAAAATGATGAAATAGGCCGGACAGTAAGAATAGTTAGGAAATAATTTAATCAACAAATAATCCAATGGTATAGTAGTTTTTTAGATGGCTTTTTTTAATTATTTGTAATATAAGTTTGCATGTCAGGCTAGCATAATTTATTTAAATAGCAAGACAAAATGGTTTGGACTACCATTAGTTATAGAAACAACAACAAAGTATAGTTATTCACCCCACCATCTCAATCTGATACTCATTTTGCTAACGACACAACTTGGAAATGGTTAACACCTAATGGATACACAAATGTCATGTACCAACCATATGCATATTAGGACAGTTGTAACTGGAAAATTCATTGAACAATTCCTAATGTGGGGAAAAAAGTGAAGTGCTTGGTTACCACTTTGATGAACACAAGGAAATATATAGGTATTGTTTAACTAGAACCTATTTTCATTGCGATAAATTCACAACTACCCAATTGTCGAATAGAATAATCAAATATGGACTAAATTTGGTAATGCATAGCTTATACATTACCATAATCACTAATCTAATAGCTAAGACAATTATTCAATATTTTTTGTCAAACCAATGGAACAATCATACTTTGAATTAGTTAGGAGTAGGAAAATGGGATGCAAATATACAACGGGTTTTTGGATGGGTTATTTATCAGTTTTTCCAAATGTCGATAAATTATTCCACAATGTTAACCTATTCAAATATGAACTGTAAATTACAATTGTATTTACCAATTGGCCTAATCAAATCAACTGTTTTAGACAAACTATGCCCAGCTGAATTAATTTCGACATTAAATCATTAATTATTATAACTATAAATCAGTTGTTAATAATAAAATTAAAAGGTAAAATAAAAAAATAAAGAAATAAGCACACAAGACGTACAGATCCTATAAAATAGATTAGACATTAGTGAGCCACAGCTAGTAACAAGGTTAATATCACTACATCCTTTCATCCACTCCAGCAACCTGATTCACCACTCCTGCCACTTACCTACCTGATCATAATAAAGGTTAAATATATATATTACTAAAGGCACCTGTTGCATGTTATGTTGGGTGACATACTGATAAATAATCAAATATATTTCAAAGAAAAAAATAGTTGTAAGTGGAGAAATGAAACGGGAATTTGTTGGAATTGTTAGCTGCATAACTAGACATAAACCGAAACATAACCGTAGTTGCCAAAGTGACGTGATGGTAAAAAGTAGCGTTAACAATAGTTGAATTAGGAAATTGTTTTTGTAACTTAGACGTATTGCCTACTTGTTGCTCGAAATGTCGGAGATCATATTTGAAAAAAAAAATCTTCAGTTAATTACTTTTATATATAATCCTGGATTCATCCAGTACTTAGATAACCATATTGCAGCTGTAGCACATTGACTGCCAATAACAATACTCTACATATCAAATAATTTTTTCAGAACTTGACTCGCTACTACGGTTCACCAATACATTTGCAAGGTATCCTTTATGATTTAAGAAAAAGAGAAGTATCAGTGGTATCTATCAGTCTGGTCAATATATATGAACTCCCAAATTAATATACTAAAATCATGTTGGAAACAAATTACAGGATTAGTTCAAAAGAAGAAAGAAAAAAAATCACTAATATTTCAAATATGACGCCAAATTTTGCTTGTTATAGCTTTCATTCTAGTGTAATATTAGGGTTACTGTCAGTCACACTGAAGGATCCAACAAATGCACCGTGGTTACCGAAAAAATACAAATTCTCAAATTTGAACTCCAGGTCGTTCTAGCATTGCTCTTAATACATTATTTAAATAAAAAAAAATCTTCACTGCATTATCATTTCTAAGATTACTAGTAAACAGAAAACTAAGTTTAAGTAGTAGAATTTTTATTTAATTAAAAATAGAAACATAATTGATATTTGAAAGGTGATGAAGACAAGTTAGTGTTGCTTTTCTTCAAGGAAATATAAACATTTGGCTAACATGTAAAAAACATTCAGCTAAATATAGCACAAGTAACTTAGAAAAAAATGTATGAAATCAACTTACAAAGGAAAAACAGATTCCACTCCAACTCCCACCACCATTCCGCGCACCCTAAAGGTTGTATTTAAGCAAGTGTTATGATGCTTAATAGCAGTACATTGTCTTTGTATGAGATATTCAGACGCTTTTGACTGATCTCATCTTTGCCTGTATGATATATAGTAACAAGCACTCAAGTTTTTGGATATTCAAATGTCCAAATAGTACAATGGCATTTCAACAAATATAATGGTGGCATAATGCATTGAAACTGGTTCAGATCATAAACAAAAATAATATAGTCATAAAATGGAAAAAGCAAACCAAAGAAGGGAACAAGCCACTCTGAAAAACAGTAGAAATCTTCTCCTTGCAATTCCCGTAAGCATAACATATCAAATCTTTCATGGGCTGTTTTGAAGTATAAGCTGATCTGAAACAGCTAAAACGTATACTCAATAGTCTGAGAATGATAATCTAATAAATAATATTCTTCTACCTCTATTTTACTACCAAGTTTTTTTTTTTATCGTGACGCTTGAAATATTTAATGCTACACTCAGCTAAACTCCAGTTTGATTCAAATTTTAAACAACACAAGATGTGGCAGAAATATAATTTGAGAAGAAAATGAAGAAAACCCTAACAACCGAAACAAATAACATTTTTGCTTCTTAAGTCAAAAAGAAAACAAGTCTTATATTTGTATTGGAATTTATGAGGGGCTCTTGCAGTCCTTAGACTTGCACCTTATTCCCCAATGTGACAAAATAATGATGCTGCCCTTTAAAATGACTGATTTTCTAGTGGTTTTGTTAAATGGAGGGTAAAAGAATTAATCGACAACTATAATTTGTAAGATAAATAACAAGTCAATCATTCAAAAAATGAGAAATAATTCAACAAAGTATGTAAGCATGGAGTCCATTTAAATAATTAAAGTATGGTAAACGAGAATTCAAGTGGGCGGTTTGCAAATGAGAAATATATCAGTGGTAAATTAAGCCAACCATAGATGAGAATTAGTTCACCAAGCAAATTTGGCCACCAGCTAATTTGCTAGAAAACCAAGGATTTGGATTTGTGCCCACACTTTGAAATGAGAAAATTACAGAATGAAAATAATTTGATTTCTAATTTGATTAACGAAATCGAAAGCGCACAAAAATCAAAACTTGAAATAAGGCTTACCCATGCTAAAAGTAGTAGCGAAAAAGCTCAGTTGATCCGGCTTTACACAATAGAGGTTGTCTTAAACATGCAAAAATATATACATGCATCTCATTTGTGCCCTTTTGTTCAAAAAGTTAGATTTTATCAGTATTTTTTAAGATACCAAGCATAAACTTGAGTTAATGTACTATAAATATAATATTTGATGCAGAAGTTGATTTTTTTTCTCTTTCAGGTCTGGTATATTTTATTTGAAAGACTCTATGCATATTCTATATGTTTATTAAACCTAAAAAGCCCTTCCAACTTCCTTTTTTCCAGAATTTAGAAAACTAAATCATTAATTTTCTTGATTGAAGCAGTATAGATTGTACTGCTAAAATTCAAAATATCAACTCATATGGATGTTGGTGGAATATTCGGTTAAAAATTCAAGTGCCTATACAGCTTAAAATTTATAGTTGTTTAAGATTGACTGAATTATACTTTGTATATTCAGCACAACCCATATCTTTTAAATATCAAATATATGGAAAATTTTGGACTAACATAATTGAATATACTGACGATTTGAAATTTGTTCATCATGATTAGAAATTTCAATGTTGTGCCAACTATAAAACTAACAACTCTATTTTTGGAGTTTAAAAGGAATTTATTAATGGCAAATCTTCATATATGTATTCAGAGAAATAAAAAAAGCTTCATAAATGTATTCAGAGAATGCACATTTAAAAAAGTGTTTAATACCAAAAAGTAGCCTATAATGCCTTTTTGTTTTTTCATATCATAAGTAGGCTTTTATTGTTGCAGGTTGTCCTTAATATGACATGAAAATACCGTTAAAGTGTATACATGAACAAGTAGTATAACGAATAAAAAGTTGCAGAAGTGATAATACCTGCAGAAAGCTTGTTTAAATTTGTAAACCCTGCTAAACGTAAGCTGGTTTGTGCACGACTATTCATCCATTCTCTGTGAAATGATTGGAGCATTTGGACAAGGTACTTGTATCCAAATCAGCAACTTTGGCAAGTGAAATTGCAACATCAACCACCTGCTTTAAATAGATATACATATTTCAATGAATTCAAGGCTTCAAGCTGTACATCATTTCATTTTTTGCCAGTATAAGCAAAAAATTGTTTTGTTTTTGCGCCTAAAAAAGTAATTCAACTCAGAGCATCTATAATTAATAATGATATGTGTGTGTGTAATGATAACATTGGGAAAGTTTATTTCCATCCTAACGTATATTGAATTGAGAATTAATGATATTTCTATCCTATATAGTCTTCCATTTGAATGTTTTTCTGCCATTCCTAAAATATGAAATTCAAATTTGTCATGTTGGAGAATCCTTGCGTATAATAAATTTTGTACTCCAAGAAAAATTGAAATACGCATTTGCTTTTATAACAGTTAAAAAAAGTTCATCTCTATAAACTTTGAAAACCAACAAGCTAAATATAGTAGCACATAGAATGGATAACAGATGTCTTGATAGAGGCAAAGCTAGTGCAAAACCAGCAGCAACAAACAAAGACACAATTACAGCTTATAATCAAAAGCAAACTGATATATAAGGTACTTTTTCCACCCACCCATTCCTTCTATTTCCCATATGAAAATCAAGCAGACGAATTATTACAAGTGGGTGGAAAAACTACCATTCCACGCATCAATCTTCAAGACAAAGCTATAAATATTCACTTCTTGTAGTTGAAATCAAGTATATTGTTTGCACCATTTTTGCCTTTGTATTGGAGATCATTAGTAGTATTTAAGTTGCGTTTGCTTGTGCTATTTTTGCTCAATATTAGATATATTAGGAATGACGTTTACCTTAGATATTGGCTATGGGAACACTAACAAAATGAGATCGTTACTTGTAAAACTGCATGTAAATTTTACTGAAAAGAGATAAACAAGCATGTATACTTCATGACACATGTGCGTTTTATTTTAACTCTTAAGAAAGATTTATAAATTTGCACGCTAGTAGTACTCCTAACAAAATACTTTATTTTTAATATTTTGAATTTGCAAGAGTTTTTTCTTTTATACATTTTTAAATAATGTTATAAAAATTGAAATGCTAGAATGAGAAAAGAAAGGAAGGCAGAGTTGATGTAATATGGAGTCAGTCAATCAATTCAGGGAGAAACTGGAGAAATGATTTCGATGTATCCAATGAAAGTTGTCCAATAGGTGCTAAGGTATGAATATACAAAGAATTGCATATGATGAAACTACGAAATCGATATTTAACAAAAAACAACATACACATTGCATTTTTAGTAGAAGATGGCATGTATACAATAGCCGAATAAAGAACAAAACCTAGGTAGGAGCACAAATTAAAATTGTTTTTCTTGAAAACTTAAGCTGTTATTTCTGTTACTAAGAAAATATCATATATATAATTTATATGATTGAATAATGTGTCCTTACTTCAATACTGCGTTATCATTCTCATTTTCGATGTCAATACTAATTTGGATGATTTGATTTTTAACTACGTCAATTGTAAATCATATAAACTTAAATTTTTAAGATGGTTTTAGTTTAAACTTTTCAGCCATAAACTTTTCATTTCCATTCTACATCAGGAAATTACTCATGCTACCAGGGAGAGAAAATTCAAGTGATAAAACAGATATATAAAACTGAAATTATACCTTGTAAGAATCATAATTTCGAGCATCCTTCCAAATAACATCCAAAATGAATCAATCATTTCTGCACCCCCATATAAGCATCGCAAGCGGCACGTACCTGCTTGAACAGGCTTTGTCATAGCAAACACTCCCTGTAGGTCAATTCGAAAAGCAACAAATTTGTTCATTGTAAGAAGATTAGGGTTCGACGTAGAATTTAGAGCAAAAGGAAAGGAGAACAGAGCGTAAGGAGGGGAGGGCATGGAGAGTAATATTATTCACTTGATTTTGATTATGTTTATGGAGAAATGGATTTAGCATTTTGATAGAAGAGACGCAAAAGGAGAAATGGGAAATGGAGTTAGGGCTAAAAAGTGGGAGAAGTAAAAAAAGAGACGTGACAAGGGGAAACGAGAATTGGTACCCCGCCGAGAAACGTGACAAAGGAGGGAAAACAGAATTGGTATCCCGCCATACGCGAGAGGGGCTAAACGAAATAAAAGAGGAGAAATGAAAGAAACCAAATAATTCTGATGCATTTAATTTATCAATGCTACCAATATTTGTAACTAAAAGTAGCTTTTCTTGTAGTGGGTGGAGGCTTGTTAACGCCGAACCACTATGAAATGCCGTTATCTTGTTGTTTCTCAAATTTTTCTATTATTCTTTCATATTTCATGCTATAAAAACGACTTCTTGTGTGCTAGTGCCATTTTTTGGTTTAACATTTTGGTGTTTTCATTGAGAAACAAAGATTCTCAACGTCTTAAGGATTTTCCATTCTACTTGTTAGATCGCCAAGTCCGAAGAGGATATCCTACCATTCCAGCACTTTCGTCAATTCTACAACAGTGGAGATTACCGGACGTGAAGCGACCTCCACATCTTCTAGCAGCAGCAGTTAACAATCACCAGAAACAAAGTCCAGCATTGGCTCCAGTTATCGGTTTGAACTCATTTCAGATTGAGCGTGCCTCCAGATTGAACGTGCCTGCGGATCGAACATGTCCGGATCGAGCATGCCTCCGAGTCGAACATGAACAATATCGAACGGATATGTCCAAGGAACCAACTTTTCTGATCCAAACCACTAGCCATTTCTAGACTCCTGTATATCGACCTGAGACAGGGTCATTTCCATAAAAAAAATATAATCGTCAAGACTTAAAAACCAAGACTTAACGGTTAGTCCAAGAATATCAACAACAAAATGGAAACAACTAGGATTCTTCCTAGAGTCATGTCCCCTATTCACTAATGTTATTCAATGTGAGGAGTTCTTGAGCAAATACAACATGCTAATCATGACAGCATATACGGGAAAGACTACATCTGGATTGCCTCATTTTTAAGGGTTTGGATGGCTTATAGACTTCACTAATGCAACTGATGATATTCTTGAATAAGTGACGACCACTTGGTTTACACGACATTAACATACTCAACCAACTGAATCCAAACTTACATTGATATGGAGCAGTCCAGACCCTATTTCGAAGACGACTCGAATGATCTTAGTGACAGTAATTTTCAATGACGGGATATTGGAAAGAGAACCAAGGATCCCAACATTCCAAATCTATACTTCACTCATATGACATGATGAAGAACATATTTCTTGCGATTCACTCCCCTAGGAACCTAGCTGAAGTTTGCAATGATCATTTGCTATCAGTTGCATGGATGACAATCAGTTTCCACCTGATAAGTGCTAAAGCAACATACTTAGTTGCCCATAGTCAGGTACCAATTAAACCTCCGTAGGCCATGATCGGACCTATGTATCCTCAACAAGACGGCAACAACTTGACTGCTCATCGGCCACCATCCAACCTCAGCCTAGAGATGAGAGCTCGAGATCAAATCGAATGTGACTCAGCCATCTTCTTTCTACTTCATACTTTTGTTGTGATAGAAAGTTTGAACATCAATTGAATCCTCGCAAGCCATCCTATCACATTTTGGCTTACCCAATCAAAGTCTAGACCAATCAGCTGCTGCGAAAGGTATTGCAATGACCTGAGGCATATGGAAGACTAAATGAATTAAACATCGAATTGGAAAATTCAATATTACCTTTCTCCCTTGAAGGTCATCTAGGGATAAACGTCGACAAATCTAATTGGTAAATTCACTGTCCTAAATAATAATTCAAAAGCCGAAGTCAACCGACTATCTAATGGAAGAAGTATGTGAATGGGACTTCTAATGATCAACGTTCGTTATTAGAATGTGAAGATTCATAATTTGACTCCCTTCAGTGACCATCCATCATCTAATATAAAGTTGATACATTATAGCCTTGCATTATAGTATTTGTATCTGAAGTATGGCCCACTATTTTAGTCTTTCCCGAAGCCAAGCAAGTTAAAGGTTTGAAACCCTTAAGCCTGGATGCTAATTAGTTGTCTACACACCAGCTCCTATCCTCGTCGTGGGACCGAATACATAACTTTGGATGGACAAGACATGACTATCTTCCTAGCCGCCATATCACACGTCTTGACATGGAAAGTGTGAAGTTTCTATAAGCATGGAGTCCTTAATCTCCTGCCAATTTCCATCATAGCACTGATAAGATGAGATGCTAACATTAACGGTCCTGATCTGACTATCTAACCCTCGTTCCTTACCCTTGATGTGGGAGCAAGAAGGAAATTCAAAGGACAATAGCATCCTTACCACCAAAGCCCTGCAGGATGTCTTTGTCATTTCAAGACCCCGATCAAGGTCTATTCATTCTTGGGACTTGTAACACCCCACACCTGCTAAGGTCACTCATAAAGGGAATGCCTTAGCTTCGGTGGAGTATTTAAGTGAATATAGAACTGAAAAATTACAACAAGACAGATATAAGTAATACTAGAAATTTAAAACATCATTTCATTGCAGCAGAAGGTAAACATGTTTGGTTACATCTCAAAAACCCACAAGGGTCAAGTACAAAATATCCATCTCGTTAAAACATAAGTACATAATCCCACTACATACTAATAGCCAAAATAGAAAAGATAACCGAGCTTTTCTTCAAGAGTCCAAGCTCCAAAAGATAGATAAAGCAATCTGATCAAAGCCCACTAGTGCTAGGCCCACTCTGAGAACCTGAAGGTTGGGGAAAAAGATAAAAACAACGGGGTCAGACATAAGTCTGAGTGAGCCCTATAACCTTAACAATACAATCATTAAAGTAATTAGGGTATGATATAAACCTGGTACGGTACGACTGGGGATAAATGACTACACTAAGTAGCCAACTAGACTTAGGATAAACTAAGATAATGGTAAAGACGCGCCTATCCGCCCAAGGATAAATACTACACTGCACCACACCAGATCTACCCACCCAAGGATAATTCCTACACTGCACCACACCAGATCCACCCATCCAAGGGTAATTCCTACTTAAAGGTTGATCCCACTAAGTGTACTTAGTAATTTTTAATAGTAGTTTCGTGTACCCCTAGCTGACTACATAGGTGCCGTCTGCCCCTATCTCCACTAGGTGTACCCACAACTTAGTAATTTTAATAGTAGTCTCGTGTACCCCTAGCTGACTACATAGGTGCCGTCTGCCCCTATCTCCACTAGGTGTACCCACTACTCCCATTCGATCGGCTCCCTAACGTAGATACCCGTGCTGGCCCCACAGTGGGGTGTATCACTCCCCAAAGTGGCAACCCGATACAATCAATGGTGCACGGCTTATACCTACACGATGCAACAACGTCTTACCTACCAGCCCGGGTCCACACACGCATATGAAACCCGTTGGACTTGCGTTACCACCGCTAACCCGTTTTGGCCTCTTATAATCAAGCCCAGTATGCGTGTCCCGTCCTCGACATGGGTCGAGCCCAATAAGATACATATGGGTTACTGGGTGAAATGGCCCCCCCACAAGCTACCACCTAAGCTTGTCAATTTTTTCTAGTGCATCCCACTTAACCCTTTTTAATAATCATGTCAACTTACATGTTCAAAGTTTGGTTAAGTCATCTACTCATATTTCAATTGCCACTCAAGGCACCCACTAGATTTCCCCATGCCACCCAAGGCACTTACTTGATTTCCACATGCCACCCAAGGCACTTACTTAACCCTTTAATCATGTTTAATTACATGTTCCACTTTGGTTAAGTATTTTAATCTTATCTTCCATTGCCACCCAAGGCAACCACTAGATTTTCCCCATGCCACCCAAGGCACTTACTTAACCCTTTAATCATGTTTAATTACATGTTCCACTTTGGTTAAGTATTTTAATCTTATCTTCCATTGCCACCCAAGGCAACCACTAGATTTTCCCCATGCCACCCAAGGCACTTACTTAACCCTTTAATCATGTTTAATTACATGTTCCACTTTGGTTAAGTATTCTAATCGTATTTTCTATTGCCACCCAAGGCAATCACTAGATTTTTCCACATGCCACCCAAGGCACCCACTTAACCCCTCATGTCTCTCTACATGCTAATATGGTTAAGTGTTTCTTAATTGATTAAGAACGTAACCGTTGTAAAGACCTCTCACATTAGACTATCTTTTATGGCAGCTGGATTTGCCGGTCGGGTCCGGGCAGCCTTACGCCATAACCGAGTCTAACCTCGTGTCTATACACTTGTCACGTATTTAGTTTGTGCCTAAGACCTCTCACATTGGGCCAATCATTTGTAGCCGCTGGATTTGCCGGTCGGTTCCGGGCAGTCTTACGCTACAAAAGGGTCCAACCTCGTGTCTTAGTCGATTAATTACACCTAATTAATCACCCCCATATTTCGAATTAATTTTCCCTAATTAATTCCAATTTTAACGATGTACATAATTGACTCAATTATGCCCATCTACTTTATGGTATGCATAATCATACCAACTTCACACCATTTCATTAACATGTATATTAACCCCATCGTTCCCCACGCAATTCGCTAACATGACATAAAAGGGAAGATTCATCACAAATACAATGGGTTCAACTTGCATAACATTAGCATCAACATGGGTTTAAAGGTGTCAACATGCATATATCAACCCAACTAGCATAATTAATCAACCCAAACTTGCATGAATCACATATGTCATAAAGAGGTTAACTTGCATAAGTTATTTATGTCATACAAAGGGGTAAACTTGCATATGTATGTATGACATACAAAGGGGTTAACTTGCATATGTATGCATATCATACTAAGGTGTAAACTTGCACATGTTACTTGCATATAATCAAACACCAAACTTGCATAACATGTCATATATGAACTTGCATATAATCATACACCAAACTTGCATAACATATCATGTATGAACTAGCATATAATCACACACCAAACTTGCATAACATATCATGTATGAACTAGCATATAATCATACACCAAACATGCATATCATGGTGTCATAATGGATCAATGTTTCTCATATGACTTGCATATCTTGCATAACATCATAAACCCATAGCATATGACTTGCATAACTTGCATAACACCACAAACACATAGCATATGACTTGCATCACTTGCATAACATCATAATCACATAACATATGACTTGCATAACATCATGATCACATAGCATATGACTTGCATAACTTGCATAACATCATGAACATGTATCATATGACTTGCATAACTTGCATAACTTCATGAACATATAGCACATAACTTGCATAACTTGCATAACATCACAAACACATAGCATATGATAACATAATCTTGCATTGATCCACATTCATAGCCATAACCTCATTATATCCTATCATAATCATTTCAACAATTGGTTATTAAGGCTATAGAAAACTCACAACTTGTTGATTAGCACTCCTAAGAAGAAGATTAAGTTGCTAGAGTTGATTAGAGATTGATTTGAGAAGCTATCTTCCTCTTTAGATTGATGGAGGCTCCTTCAAGTTACATTTTGACGACATAACGGTGTTGTAGCTATTTTTAGTATGGATTAGGGTAGTCTTAGGGTGTATTTATAGATTAGTTAGGTGTTTTAGGCCCTTAGATTAACCCTAAATCAGATTAGAGCCGTCAGATCACGTCCTAGCCACCAAAACACAGCCCAAAAGCCATATTGATGCACCCAGGTCACCTGGGCTCGACCAGGGAGGTCGACCCCCAGGTCGACACTAGGGTCGACTCCCCAGTCGACCTAGTGGGCAGGTCGACTCCCCAGTCGACCCCCAGGTCGACCCCCTGGGTATGGCGGGAATTTTCCCGCCACTTCTGAAATTTGAAATTTCTGTTTTTAAATCTGTTTTTAAATTTTCTGAAACTTCTTCGGGCCATATCTGGGTCATACGGACTCCGATTTTTGAAAACTCGGATTCTATTTCGCGTATTTTTCCGAGACGAACGCAATGGCATAGCCCGTTTCCCCTGGTTCAGATTTTTAAATTTAATTATGCCCTGTTTTATATTATAGCAAGTTATTCAACATACGGGGTGTTACATTCTCCCCTACTTAAAGGATTTCGTCCCCGAAATCTCTAAGTCAAGAAGAACGTATCCTACCATCCAAAAAACCATCTACTCAAACCATCAAACACTGACGTCCATTGTCCTTAATGTTTCTAATGCTGTATGAACATTTGCAAAGAGTGTGTGTATATGTTCCATGTCTAATGCAAAATTAGGCGGTCCACTTATTTAGTTGACCTCCTCAATGCAAACCATGATAGTGCCATGCATCCAATATGTATGCGAAAGAACCCTATCGACACACACTATCTCTACATGTGTGCACAACCATACACCAAAATGCATCATCCATGTGATAATACAACCATTATACATCCATTAATATAGCTACCTACACACAATTTTATGCAATATGCAATATGAAGTGATTGAGCCGATCTAGTGCCTAGAGTGTGTGTATATGCATCCACGAGCAACCACTGGCAACCACTTGCATCCACACGCATCCATCAATCATAACATGTCTCAAACACATGTTTCAACCATAGGTTTACCCTATCTAAAGGTCAAAGGTACTAATGAGAGGACATACTAAAGATAAGATAAGCACTAGACAAACGATAAAGGAGAAGTTAAAAGACATACCCTAAAAAAGGAATGGGTACAATGAACGCATCTTCGCTTCTGTCTCCCAAGTAGCATTGCTCTCATCTTCTCCCCTTTTTACTTTGACTAGTCGAACCTCTCTGTTTCTCAACTTCCTAATCTCTGACCCAAGGATGCGGGTAGGAGCTCGTCGAATAGTCGCATCACGCTCTACCTCTACTTCTCTAAGCAAGCTCGACTCTACCACCTCTGCGGTCTCATGTAGGCACTTCCTCAAATGTGACACATGGAATACGTCATGTTCCCTATGCAACCGAACTATCTCTCGAAGATAAACTGAAGCTAGCCATGGAGCAGTCCTCTTGTTCTTCACGGGTATGAAATGGGCACTCTTAGTAAGTCTGTCTACCATAACCCAAATTCCCGTATTACCCTTCCTCGATCTAGGTAACCCATCAATAAAATCCATCGAGACGCTATCCCTCTTCCATTGCGAAACTTCCAATGGGTGAAGCAACCCACCCGGTTTCTTTTGCTCCGCTTTCACCTGTTGGCACACCAAGCATCTAGCTACATACTCGGCCACATCTTTCTTCATACCGGCCCAAAAGAAAACTCGCTTCATGTCCTGGTACATCTTGTCCCCACCGGGATAAATGGTCATCCTAGAACGGTGTGCATCATCAAGAATGGCCTTCCTTAAACCCTCGTCTTGCGGTACACAAAGTCTACCGTCTCTACGCAAGCACCCCCTATCGTCTAGGGTGTACCTACTCAAATGGCTGGACGACTCCCCCCTTATGAGCCTCTATACCAACTCAACCATCTGTGGGTCGTCCCGCTGTGCCTCGCCAATCCGTCCCAAAAGAGTAGGTCTGACCTCCAAGGATGCTAGCAAACCGGGTATATAGTCAACGGAAGGTCTAAAATCAAACATCGAGATAAATTCCAAGCTTCGTCGTTCCACGAACAATGAACTCAAGGACAACCTTTTTCTACTCAAGGCGTCCGCCACCACGTTACCCTTGCCAGGTGTATACGCTATCTCGAAATCTTAGGATGCTAAGAACTCCATCCACCTATGCTGTCTCAAGACTATGCGCTCGAAGAGTCTCCAACACTTCCCTAAGATGTAGGGCATGCTTTTCTCCACTTCTGGAGAAAACCAGGATATTCTCCCATACAAAATCGTCACAACTATCCATCTCTCACGCAGACCATCCTAGTCGAACTCGACATCCCCCAAGTGCAAGCCCCAAAGGCCTAAACCAATATCAGACAAACACCCAAGGGACACCTCCTTCGAATTCAGACGACCTACGTGAGATGATACTAATAAAAACGGCTGAATAATTAAGCCCTTGTCCAACTCTGGATGTCCTTGCCAATCTCGCTCCAAAACCATCGTTGATCAAATGACTGGCTTTGCTTAACCTATTAAGCACACACGAAAACTTATTTCGCTTTTAGAAAAGACCAAGATGTCATCCACAAAGACCACTACGAAGTTATTTAGGTACTCCCTGAACACTCTACTCATCAAATCAACAAAGTATGCGGGGGCGTTCGTCAAACCAAATGGCATCACAAGCCACTCATAGAAACCATCCGGAGTCCTAAAGGCGGTCTTCTCTATATTATCCTCAGTCACTCCCAACTGATGAAACTCCATGGCCAAGTCCCACTACGAAAACACTGAGGCGCCAACCAACTGATCAAAGAGATCGTCAATCCTTGGCAATGGGTGTCTACTCTTCTTTGGGAGCTTGTTGAGTTCTCTGTAGTCTACACAAAGTCTGAGGGACCCATCCACCTTCGTGGCAAAAACTACTAGAGCACCCCACTCCGATATACTTTGTCTTATGAACCCCTTCTCAAGCAACTCCCCTACTTGCTTATGGAGTTCCCTCCTCTCACGAGGAGCCATGTGGAGCACTGGCAAAGATACTTGCTTAGCATTATCCACCAGATATATTCGGAAGTCTATCTCCCGCTTCGGAGGTGAGCCCTTCACCTCCTCGAACTCATCCGAGTACTCCCGGACTACTCTAACAGATCGCAAACTCTTGACCGAAGCGTCAAGCGATTCAAAATAACTTAGCATAACAGAATCTATGGGATTACAAGAGATCTCGAGAGTGTTACCCAAGCGGGTCATGAACCTAACAACTCTCCTTTCGCAATCAAGAACGGCACCATTACTGGGTAACCAGTCCATGCCCAAAATCAACCCATAGCCCGTGAAGCCCAAACAAAAGCATCACCCCTAAACTCAACGCTAAGTATGAGGATCTTCAAACCCAAACATATCATGGACAAATAAGTGGAGCCCCCAATTGGGTTTGAAACAACCACGGGATCATCTACTAAACTGGTGTCTAGGTGCAGTGACTCAACTAATGATGATGAGATAAACGAATGTGGTGCACTAGAGTCGAATAAAGTTCGAACAGGATGATCGAGAGAACCAAATTTCAACTTAGACGGTCCTACCCCCATCAGGTATACCCATCGTGAGGGGATACATCTACCCTCCGGAAGATCCTGTACTTCGTCCTTACCACTTTGGACAACCCCAAGGTGTCCTATTTCTCCAAAACAACTAGCCTTCCCCTTCACATTCTCCTTTCGTGGCCTTCTTACCACGATGAGGTTTCGTCCCTTATTTACCTAATAGCTATTTGAACCTTCCTCTCTCGTCCATCTTAACGGTACCCATAAGCCCTCCACCTCCTTGGACTAACTTCTTAGCCTGGCAAACGACTTAGTCCCTCGAAGTGGTTCTTCCGTCCTTCATACGGAAGTCCTTACTTATCTTAAAAAGACATCTATACGCGGAGGGGAAATTCAAAAAGAGAAAGAGGAAGAGATTCAAAACGGAGAATCCGAAGGATAAGGATATGGCTATTGGGGATTATGCTTTTCTTTCAAAAACTTTTCTCTTAAAAGACATGTTTTTGAAAATACTTCTTCCAAAAATGTTTTTAGAAAAATAATTTTCTAAAAGTTTTATCTATTCCGGTAACCTTAAACTCTGATACCACGTGTAACACCCCACACCTGCTAAGGTCACTCATAAAGGGAATGCCTAAGCTTCGGTGGAGTATTTAAGTGAATATAGAACTGAAAAATTACAACAAGACAGATATAAGTAATACTTGAAATTTAAAACATCATTTCATTGCAGCAGAAGGTAAACATGTTTGGTTACATCTCAAAAACCCACAAGGGTCAAGTACAAAATATCCATCTCGTTAAAACATAAGTACGTAATCCCACTACATACTAATAGCCAAAATAGAAAAGATAACCGAACTTTTCTTCAAGAGTCCAAGCTCCAAAAGATAGATAAAGCAATCTGATCAAAGCCCACTAGTGCTAGGCCCACTCTGAGAACCTGAAGGTTGGGGAAAAAGATAAAAACAACGGGGTCAGACATAAGTCTGAGTGAGCCCTATAACCTTAACAATACAATCATTAAAGTAATTAGGGTATGATATAAACCTGGTACGGTACGACTGGGGATAAATGACTACACTAAGTAGCCAACTAGACTTAGGATAAACTAAGATAACGGTAAAGACGCGCCTATCCGCCCAAGGATAAATACTACACTGCACCACACCAGATCTACACACCCAAGGATAATTCCTACACTGCACCACACCAGATCCACCCACCCAAGGGTAATTCCTACTTAAAGGTTGATCCCACTAAGTGTACTTAGTAATTTTTTAATAGTAGTTTCGTGTACCCCTAGCTGACTACATAGGTGCCGTCTGCCCCTATCTCCACTAGGTGTACCCACAACTTAGTAATTTTAATAGTAGTCTCGTGTACCCCTAGCTGACTACATAGGTGCCGTCTTCCCCTATCTCCACTAGGTGTACCCACTACTCCCATTCGATCGGCTCCCTAACGTAGATACCCGTGCTGGCCCCACAGTGGGGTGTATCACTCCCCAAAGTGGCAACCCGATACAATCAATGGTGCACGGCTTATACCTACACGATGCAACAACGTCTTACCTACCACCCCGGGTCCACACACGCATATGAAACCCGTTGGACTTGCGTTCCCACCGCTAACCCGTTTTGGCCTCTTATAATCAAGCCCAGTACGCGTGTCCCGTCCTCGACATGGGTCGAGCCCAATAAGATACATATGGGTTACTGGGTGAAATGGGCCCCCCACAAGCTACCACCTAAGCTTGTCAATTTTTTCTAGTGCATCCCACTTAACCCTTTTTAATAATCATGTCCACTTACATGTTCAAAGTTTGGTTAAGTCATCTACTCATATTTCAATTGCCACTCAAGGCACCCACTAGATTTCCCCATGCCACCCAAGGCACTTACTTGATTTCCACATGCCACCCAAGGCACTTAACCCTTTAATCATGTTTAATTACATGTTCCACTTTGGTTAAGTATTTTAATCTTATCTTCCATTGCCACCCAAGGCAACCACTAGATTTTCCCCATGCCACCCAAGGCACTTACTTAACCCTTTAATCATGTTTAATTACATGTTCCACTTTGGTTAAGTATTTTAATCTTATCTTCCATTGCCACCCAAGGCAACCACTAGATTTTCCCCATGCCACCCAAGGCACTTACTTAACCCTTTAATCATGTTTAATTACATGTTCCACTTTGGTTAAGTATTCTAATCGTATTTTCTATTGCCACCCAAGGCAATCACTAGATTTTTCCACATGCCACCCAAGGCACCCACTTAACCCCTCATGTCCCTCTACATGCTAATATGGTTAAGTTTTTCTTAATTGATTAAGAACGTAACCGTTGTAAAGACCTCTCACATTAGACTATCTTTTATGGCAGCTGGATTTGCCGGTCGGGTCCGGGCAGCCTTACGCCATAACCGAGTCTAACCTCGTGTCTATACACTTGTCACGTATTTAGTTTGTGCCTAAGACCTCTCACATTGGGCCAATCATTTGTAGCCGCTGGATTTGTCGGTCGGTTCCGGGCAGTCTTACGCTACAAAAGGGTCCAACCTCGTGTCTTAGTCGATTAATTACACCTAATTAATCACCCCCATATTTCGAATTAATTTTCCCTAATTAATTCCAATTTTAACGATGTACATAATTGACTCAATTATTCCCATCTACTTTATGGTATGCATAATCATACCAACTTCACACCATTTCATTAACATGTATATTAACCCCATCGTTCCCCACGCAATTCGCTAACATGACATAAAAGGGAAGATTCATCACAAATACAATGGGTTCAACTTGCATAACATTAGCATCAACATGGGTTTAAAGGTGTCAACATGCATATAGCATCAACCCAACTAGCATAATTAATCAACCCAAACTTGCATGAATCACATATGTCATAAAGAGGTTAACTTGCATAAGTTATTTATGTCATACAAAGGGGTAAACTTGCATATGTATGTATGACATACAAAGGGGTTAACTTGCATATGTATGCATATCATACTAAGGTGTAAACTTGCACATGTTACTTGCATATAATCAAACACCAAACTTGCATAACATGTCATATATGAACTTGCATATAATCATACACCAAACTTGCATAACATATCATGTATGAACTAGCATATAATCACACACCAAACTTGCATAACATATCATGTATGAACTAGCATAAAATCATACACCAAACTTGCATATCATGGTGTCATAATGGATCAATGTTTCTCATATGACTTGCATATCTTGCATAACATCATAAACCCATAGCATATGACTTGCATAACACCACAAACACATAGCATATGACTTGCATCACTTGCATAACATCATAATCACATAACATATGACTTGCATAACATCATGATCACATAGCATATGACTTGCATAACTTGCATAACATCATGAACATGTATCATATGACTTGCATAACTTGCATAACTTCATGAACATATAGCACATAACTTGCATAACTTGCATAACATCACAAACACATAGCATATGATAACATAATCTTGCATTGATCCACATTCATAGCCATAACCTCATTATATCCTATCATAATCATTTCAACAATTGGTTATTAAGGCTATAGAAAACTCACAACTTGTTGATTAGCACTCCTAAGAAGAAGATTAAGTTGCTAGAGTTGATTAGAGATTGATTTGAGAAGCTATCTTCCTCTTTAGATTGATGGAGGCTCCTTCAAGTTACATTTTGACGGCATAACGGTGTTGTAGCTATTTTTAGTATGAATTAGGGTAGTCTTAGGGTGTATTTATAGATTAGTTAGGTGTTTTAGGCCCTTAGATTAACCCTAAATCAGATTAGAGCCGTCAGATCACGTCCTAGCCACCAAAACACAGCCCAAAAGCCATACTGATGCACCCAGGTCACCTGGGCTCGACCAGGGAGGTCGACCCCCAGGTCGACACTAGGGTCGACTCCCCAGTCGACCTGGTGGGCAGGTCGACTCCCCAGTCGACCCCCAGGTCGACCCCCAGGTCGACCTCCTGGGTCTGGCGGGAATTTTCCCGCCACTTCTGAAATTTGAAATTTCTGTTTTTAAATCTGTTTTTAAATTTTCTGAAACTTCATCGGGCCATATCTGGGTCATACGGACTCCGATTTTCGAAAACTCAGACTCTATTTCGCGTATTTTTCCAAGACGAACGCAATGGCATAGCCCGTTTCTTCTGGTTCAGATTTTTAAATTTAATTCTGCCCTGTTTTATATTATAGCAAGTTATTCAACATACGGGGTGTTACAGGACTACCGTCCTATAATAGTTCGTAAAGATTTTCTTCATTACCTAAAAACTTTGGCAGTCATCTCCTGCCAGAAGCGAATGAAGAAAAATGAATTGGAAAAGAATAAGCGATGCCATTCTCGGTCGGAATTTTACTCATTTCTTTAACAGAATTATTTTTTGATAACGCCTCTTAACTTTGCATGCTTTATGAGTTTCTGATGTGACTAACTCATCTGAATTTATATATGAATGGTGTAGGTACCTAGAGTCTGGTACTGATTGGACTTCTAACACCTACATGCAGAATTATAGAGCACCGCCATAACGAGCCCAACTAAATCTCTCGTTTACGAAACCATGCCCTTCGTCTGGGGGAAGATGTATAGCTCAAGATGGATCTGATATGACCATCCGCTCCTTAGCTCATGCATGGAATACCTCAAGACAATTGTGCATCGATCTATGCGTTTCAAAGTCGGAATCTAACTTAAGATAGACGTTGTTCGACTGTCCACATGAATAGATCCTGCACTCGACGCCATTGGATTACATATATCCAAATTGAGAAGGGGCAAGAGAATAAATGCACATGAGTTCGACGTGTGCTATCTATACATGTGAATACTTATGACTCCTCCTCAGCCTCCAGCCTTCAATTCACCAGAAAAAACGTAGAGATGTATTTGGATGTGACATGACCACCCAATAGATCGGCAACTCCATCCCTTGATCCGACGGGAAGGAAGAGTGCAATGACGACAAGGGCGCGATCCTATGAACTACACAATGACCTTTTTTCCCTTGACGTGAAGGAAAGAGAAGGACACTAAGATGCATATGAGCCGACTATTCGTTAGAATAATGCCTGTACCCTTGAGATGAAAGGAAGAATTCAACTTGGTTCGGACACGTCATGATCGTCCACTTAGCAACTTTTTCCTTCGACGTGCGGGGTAAAGAGAAATGCTAAGGCGAGGATGAGTATAACTCGACCGTTCTTCCAATGACATCTTTGTTTCTTTCCCATGTTCTCAATAGTAAAAGTATAAACTCAACATGGATGTGACCCGACCATCCTCATGGCGACCTTTGCCTTCGATGTAGAGGCAGAAGGAACGACGTTAGGGCAAATGTTATCTGACTGTTTGCTCGACTAACACTAGTTCTCAGAGCTTGGATAGGATTATAAACCAACGACGGGTATGATAGGTGCATCAAGACTAACGATCACTCGCTCCATTACTCTAACCCTCACGACTTGAGAGAGAGTATAAAGGACGATACTGCGACATCCATATAATCTCCGTCGCCTTTCGACTAAGGACAGAAGTATAAGAGACTTACGGACTGGAGGTCCGAATGAATTTACCTGGTTCCCGCCGACGCTGGAGGCACATGCATAATTTTCTAAATTAACTTCGAACACGTTTCAGATGCGACTCGTGATTCAAAATTAAATGGAAGCTATAGACATTATACCTCCAAACTGTGACACTTGGTTTATGTACAGATACGAAGCAAAGACGCTAGGGCTGCACTGGCGCACAACAAAAAAGGGCCATGTTCAAAGGGCTGGCGTTAATGCCTAATGCTAAACTTTCTACGTGACTTAAGGCAATGACCGAAAGGAGGCCTTGAGAGCGGGATGTTCAATAACATATCACGCGACTTAAGGCAACGAACGAAAGAAGGCCTTGAGAGTGATACCTTAAATCGACATACATACCCATGTGTAACTAACTGTAGCGCAAGTGCAACGTCGAGTATCACATTACAAGTACATAGAATGGAAAATGCTATGGCTTGAGCACTTGGATAATTCAATCACTAAAGCTTTGAAAGCAATGCCTCTTTTTTATGCTGTCTAAGTTCGCAAGGGTTGTGATTCGACCACCTATCTTTTGTCACTACCCCTGGACTGGGATTATAACTATTGAAAATATTTACGAAAGGCATAACTTATTTGCCTATATATAACTTATACTTTGATCCCGACAGACCGCTTGAGGACCACGAAACAAATGCAGAGTGACCATCCATTTGCTGGTCCCAGCCTACTTCTCGATTGAAAGGCTCAGATAAGAATGGACATGAATCAGATATCCTATCCATTACAACAACTAAGTGTGACTGACACACTTTGTCCTCAACTTTTACCCTTGAGCAACGGGGAAATAGGAGCATTTGAGGAAACTAGAATATGACCTTTCACCACCCGGCTCCGATCCTCAGAGCTTGGATGGGGGACCAAAGAATAATATGGGTTGGACACTAACAAATCATTCTACATCCAATTCGAACTTGCAATTTGGCAATAGAGTATGAATCTAGAGAATACATGGATTTGACACATACTCCTCAGCAAAACTCCATGGCTGGGGGCACGTGATGCAAGCTTCGAGCGACATAATTCGACTATCCGATTACTCTATGCACATATACTATCCTCAGAGCAGGATCCTAGACTACAACTAAAGGATGGCTTCTCAAAATTAGCACGCATACATCTGAGCAATAAATCATCATCCAGAATTAAATAACAAGTGACAAACCGTAAGTACATTGAATGAAAAGCACATCACCCAGGCATTCGATGCAAACGTCGCCGACATTAAGTACAACACATGAGATTTAACTTAATTTGGCACTTCTTTCATCATATTTAGAAGCCTGATTGACAGCTATTGCATAAGCGGAATCAAGATGCCTTGCACTTCATAGCCCATGAGGGCAGGAGAATGACTAAGATGAAGACAATTTCATACATAATCCGTGTGTTCCTATGTTGATTGACTATATACAGGGAGAAAATTGAGAATCAGCATCAACTGTCTGCTTAATACTTGAGGATCCATACATATTCAACATTTTGGTGCGCCAAGTATGGGGCACACAATTACTTCATTCTAGCTTGAAAGGATTTGGATAACTCATCTTTGGATTAAGGATGGTGAAGCAAAAGAAGGATGGAATATCTTCCCTCACTCAAGCCACCGGTAACACGGGCGTGGGAGACAAGGCAATCCATGAGGCTTCCTCCCATGGTGAACCTTCTGTTTATCTCAATGAAGAGGAGATGGATGTCGTTCTAGCTGAACTCCAGACATGGATTGAGTGGTAGGATGATCTACTTCGTAAGCAATAAGAAATGATGGACATTTTTTTCTCTCATATGGATCGAATGTCTCAACCAGCAGGTCAGGTCACACTGATCAGAGATGGCACAAGCAATGCTGCCAGGATGGAAGTAGTAGCAGCCCCCCAACTTGACTCAACATAAGTCCCAAGTCGAACAAGAGTACACATCGACCCAGGCAAAGCTGAGGGAAACCACCTCAATCTTGATGATCATCTTCGCGACACTTCAACCTGCAACACAGGCTAGGATAGGCCTTACTCAGCTCCTGATTGAGAAAACATTGGAGTCCAGAGCACCAGAGTTCGGGTCGAACACATCGAACTGGCCCAGTTCAATGTCGACCCAAGGAACAATAATTTCTCCTATCTGAACCAAGAAGCCCGAGATCGGTTTCCACCCACTTCAGGAATTCACGCTGGGGGAATAAGCATTGACTTCGCTTGTCCTCTACTGGTGCTGGAAGCAGGAGTGTCGACTCATAGACTAACTCTGCACATGACCTTGACCTGGTGCGTGATTCAAAACATAAACACAATATCTCCGGACTATGACATGATTTATCTTGCTCATTCAAGCGAGACATCTTACGAGCTAGACATGACATGCCTTACCCGTTCAAGCAAGCCAACTTATGGGTCAAGCATGATTTCAGATACTTAAATCGCAACTACATTGAATGGAAAGTGAGATAAACTTCTCTATTGCCTCTTGATTTTGACGATCATACCAGATACTGGCTCAAATGATTTCAACAACATCTCGTACTGACTCGTATGTGATCATTGGACTATAAAATGATCCGGAGCGATCTTGGTTTGTTTTAATATGGTCTGATGTGACCATGTACTTCTAATTTCTCATAATACGATCCAAAGTAATCATGGATTTTTTTAAACATGGTCTGATGCGACCATGGATTTCTGTTTTTCTATTAATACGATCTGGAGTGATCGTGGTTTTCTGACTTCTTATTGTTATGATTCAATGCGATCATGGATTCCTAGATTAATATCCTGATGTTGTGATAGTCCAAAGCCAAGTGAAAATGTCAAATTCGTATTCCAATTCTGATGTGCTCTATCCCAACACTCCAGAAGCTCGCTCAGAGCCGAATATTCTTTTACTACTCTATGACTTGGATAACTACTCCTTATATCGACTTGTATGTAAAAGAAGGTCTGACTCGACCATGCGCTTGACTTGCATGGAAAGACAACATTTTTTGGCAATGATCTGTGCATGCAAAACAACACACGAGAGCTAACGATCCAAACGTCTTATGGTGAAAGAATTTGAACTCATGATTCGATGAGGTTTAAACAATTACCTGCTCATCTCGACTACTCTGACCACAAACTTTGGCCCGATAAGCACCAATGAAAGCAGTGCGATACATGACAAGCTGTTTGCATAGGAAATAATCTAAGTATCGGGATTATACAAGAAGACACAATAATTTGATAATGACTTCTCAAGGATGAATGACATTCCAAAGGGATGCAACTCGACTAATTCAAAGTACATCCCGTCTGACACGTGATGTACTTTGGAGGGAAAAATGTTGATGCTCCTTTTGAGAAGGACATCACCCTATGATCGACCACTGACAGAGCCAATCAGGGCTCAATCATAGGCCTGGACAAACTCGGACATCGCTGGCTCAACCCCCGACTTGATCACCTTTGGGCCCGTCTAAGCCCAACAACATTGAAAGCATACCTAGGTCGAAGAAGAGGGTACACGAAGTATCGGATCGAAGGAGATCCTTCCTACTTACCTCAACTTGAATGGGGTTCCATCGGATCGAATGAAGCTCCAGCTCGAACCGAAGACCATGCTCCGGGAAAAACAGAGCTCCGGATCGAATGGAATCAGGGTCGAATGGAATTTGGATCGAATGGAATCTGGGTCGAATAGATCTGAATCAAACGGATTCCAGATCGAATAAGGCCTAGATCGAATGGAATCCAGACCTGAAACTGTGCTAATGATTCGAAGACTGGCAGTTACACTCCACTACCAACACTCTCACCATGACCTACTGACATTACGGATTACATGTCATGTGTCTTCCTTCGAGCCTAACAGCCTCAAACTGGCCTAGTAAACTCCCGAAGTGGTGTCGTAACCGCCCTTTAATTGCCTCCACTACGTTCCTATAAGTCCGGTTCGAAGGCGATGTGTATAGAGGGAACCGATCCTATAATTACAGCTTTTGAAAGGAGAATTGAGGGACTTTTCGACCCATGCTAGCTTTCCACTACTCAGTCATGGAAGCCGGCCACTCAAAACTCAAAATATTTTCTATATCCATGATTGTAATTCGAAATAAGCACTAGATACGGTGTTGTATGAGAGATTCTGACAATCCTGTTTATTGTAACTTCACCTTTCTAATGTTATGAAGTGGATTATGAAGCGGATATAGGCTCGCTAACACCAAACCACTATAGAATGATGTTGTCTTGCTATTTCTTGCATATTTTAGGTATTTTCTCATATTTCGTGCTCTAAACACGACTTTTGGGTGTCAGTGCCATTTTTTCGTCTAACATCTATCTTTTGTATATTATGCATTGTTCTATCTTGGACGCACACGTGTTATTGTTTGTAATTATACTATGTATGTATAGGTAAGTTATATTTCATAAATTATAATACATACTAGTGTTAGTCTAAGGAAATTTTCACATGCGTGCCTGTACAACCTCATTCTCTATATTGTCTGATAGTATTACTTTATAATACTCTTGGATAGTATGGGTACAGAGGTGGGGTCCTTACAAAATCTCATGCATCTAGCTTAAATAAGAAATGCGTGTGTATGAAATAGTTTTTTTCTGTTGTTGGTTTTGTTCACTGTAAACAAAAATTCTGGGTTTGAAAGTTTATAGTATCTCAATATTGTATATTGATCTTTGTCGGTTTGTTGCTCCTTCAATTTACCTCCAATTCAAGCCTATGAAATTTCCGGAATGTTGTCCGAGTGTTCTTCTAAATGTATGCATGAAATTATGCTCAAATTCAATTTGTAATCTTATTGAAATACCGCTCAAAAACTGACATGAACAAGAGAGAAGATTCCTGTAGCTTGCACGACCTAGAGGTCGACCTAGACCTCTATATGGTCGACCTATAGGCGACTTAGGCAGGCATAGGTCGACCATTAGGTCAACTTATTTGGGTTCCGGTTGACTCATGCACCTTCATTTTGTGGTCGTGCCTCAATTAGTGTGCTTTGTTGCTTTATTCTAGGGATTTTTCCTAAGCCTCTAAGGCATGTTTTGAACTGATTTGAAAAGGCTATTTCCTATAAATAGGAAAGACGCCAACCAATATCAATTAGCCTAAAGAATTGGAAGTTTTTTCGAGCTTTGTGTATTTCGATTTCGTTATGTTTCCACTGAGTTTTTGTGGATTTAATGCACATGTCTATAAACCGGTTTCTAAAGAGTTTTCAATTTTAAAAACCGAAATTCAAAATAAATATTTCATAATCAATTATAAATATAATTATTCCTAACTCTATTTTACATGTATGTAATAACTATTAAAAATAGTTTTTTGAAAGAAATCATTTCCAAATGTCTTTACACATCATTTTAAAAACTCGTTTTCTCGAACTAAGCATTTTCATATAAAATCATAAATTTTTGCACTCTTTAAGAGAATGAGGAAGTGACTTAAACAATATAATAAACTATATGGTATGGAACACATATGTTTATTATATCGATTAATTCTTGACTTGTTCGATTAATGCTATAATAGTGTAGAATTTACTGACTAATAGTAAATTGATAAGTGAGAACGTATGGTATAGGACACATTGTTGTCACTACTTTGGTTACTATTTAGAGGCTTGTGACACATTTTGTTGTTGTTGCCAGCTATTGGACTTTGTCCAGTTGTTGGACCTTCTGGTAAATTGTGGGCTTTCGGGCCATATGTTAAACCTTCAGGTCATTTGTTGGGCGCCATCATTGTTGTTGTTATGCTTTGCAGACTTTGGACATCTGTTGTTGTTGCATGTGCATGCATAGCTATGCTCTCTATCGATGATATAAATCCATTATTAATATTATTTCTAGATTTCATTATTCTTAATTTCTAGACTTTGTTGACTTCTAAATGATTTCACCATTTTGTTGATGTCGATTTTATACATAGCCTATGAGCTTTCTTGTTGATTACTTATGGTGATTACATTTATCTAGCTTTGAACTTTTAGCAACTTCTATATGTTGATATTATGTTAGCTTGTCGGTTTCCATGTTGTTGTTTCTTTGTGTTTGAGGACTTATACATATATATAACTTAACCTTAGAGGCCAAGAAACTTGTTGTCGATGGAAACACTCATACTTTGTTGTTGTTGTATAATACACGAGAGGATTATGTGTTGAGTTAGTTGAAATTAACTCATGTACCTTTTATTGATTCGAGATAATATAACCTCTTATCTATTAAGAAGAATCATCACATTATGACATTATACTTCACTTATCATGATTTAATAATCTTGATTGAGCTAGACTGACCCGAATATTTTACATAGTCAGTCAGACTGAGTTATTTGAGGATAGTCCCCTACTTTAAATACTCGCTATACTTGCTTCCTGCATAGATTATATTATCTTCCTTTTGATGTTAGTTCATGTTTTGTAGTTGTTTTAGTCAAATTATGATATGTATATTATTTTGTGAACTCGTTTTGTACATATGGTTCACAAGAACCAACCTCTTGCGTGACACTTGTATACTTTAGTTC
This sequence comes from Allium sativum, assembly GCA_030737875.1. Classification (NCBI taxonomy): domain Eukaryota; kingdom Viridiplantae; phylum Streptophyta; class Magnoliopsida; order Asparagales; family Amaryllidaceae; genus Allium; species Allium sativum. Next base: position 651,875,590 of record CM060919.1, on the reverse strand, counting down.
TATTGTATCTACGTATATTTGTTATTGTTACTCCATGACTGTATTATGAGATGCTGTTATATTTTTTTCCTGAATCAATGTAATGAACCGAATTTTCGTACTATCTGAGTTGACTAAATACACCACACGTCCAACCCAAATTGCACAGAAATATGAATCATTATGAAATAAAGAAGAAAAGATAAAAGAAGAACAAAAACAACAACACAGAATCTCACAATCATAGCGGAATAAAATATAATATATAGATAATCACTTTTTAAATATAACTGTATTTGAACTTACATCATCAGAGCATATCATAAATACAACACAGTCGAATAAACTCTAAATATCTAACACTGAAGACTCCTGTTCCAAGCTCCTTTAGATAAATCTGTAAAATCCTGAACTACGTAACTGCCCATACAAATTTGGGCACCCAAGAGTTTAGGGAAAACATAGAAAATAAATTTTAGGTCAGTCAAGGGAATGTTACGAGTAAACATTTTAAAACAGTTTAAGAAAATAAATGATATCCCATAAGACCATGCTATATAACATGGAACGGGTTTTTCCCTTATGAGAATCCAGAACACTTAATTTAACTTTCACAAATCCTTTTGAAAGAAACAATAGTTGTAAGACCGATCCACACAGAAACACGGATGGTTTTTACCTTACGATAACCCAAAATAATCTTTATATCAATACTCTTTTGATATTATAATAAGGGTGCGTTTTTTTACAGGTCCCTATTAAGTTTTTAAATTAGGCTCACATTCGGTCATAAACTTATTGTAAATTTAGTCCCTATTTTTCGAAAATTCAGTAAAACAATTAAAAAATATATGTAAATTAATATTAAAATGAAACATGCTCTCGACAAAAAAAATCAGATTAAAAAACATCAAACAAGGCATCAAAAACCAAAAAAACAGGAAAACAACGAAAAAGCAGTTAATGCATAATAGTATGCACATATTTATATTTTCTTGCATACATCCGTGAATGTTTTCAAGCCATGAATCTGTGTTTGATTTAGTTGAACACATCTATGCAGGTATTTCATATTTTTTGCATACTAGTGTGCAGAAATTCACATGCATACGTATCAGTTCAAATTCCTTCACGAAATACTTGCATACACGTGTGCAAGTATTCCAAATAGTTGCACACATGTATGCAAGTTTCGGTCCCAATTTTTAGAAGAAAACAACGTATGCAATAGTCGCATACATGTATGCAACTATTGACAAAAGTTGCATATGTATATATATGCAATTTTTTTTTTTAATTTCTATGGACTTCCGACAATATCTCCAGATTTTAGAATTTTTTTTTCGTTGTAGTGCCAAAAAATTTGGCCAGAAAATGAAAATGGAGAAATTACAAAAATAAGGGGCGGGAGGAGGGTTGTGAGCCTAATTAAGTTTGATTTTAGGGATTTGTGCCTAATTTTCACTTATAGTAATGTCTAATTAAATAAATAACAATCTATCGGAAGACGCTTGCATCTCACGTTTCACATACATAATTTACAATTAAAAACCGCGGGCACTTATTTGGTAATGGAATTCCAACTATGACAAGGTATGAACCACCTTCCGATAGTGTATCTCTAGAGAGGAATACACTGGGTTCAACACGAACATCTTGTAACCTGGCCACACATGACCAACCACTCATTTCGCCTGAGTGTATCGAATGTATATCAACAACGGTTGGGATCAACAACCATTTCCCAAAAGGGGCAACATCGAATAGAATAAAGAATGAAATTATTTTCTCTAGATAGGTGATAATACATCCTAATTGGGAGCTACCCACTTAGCCATGTTGCCTGCCCGATTTTTTCCATTTCCTGCTTGTTGAGGCTACGATTACATACCTTTCATTGATAGCACAAGCACTTTGAATGCCACATTGTCAGATCCGTTAATCACTAATTGATATGCACAAAGATATTCTGGATATTATGATAAGAGAATAAATTCTCCTCCACCAGATGTATATTTGTACAGAACAACTTATGCGATCATTGAAAATACTCTGTCAGGCATTCGTCCACACAACTTCGTTCTAGGACTGAACGAAACCGAAGGCACAATTTCCATTAATCCATCTTAGGTAATTTCTACTTAGGATTAACAGAAAAATCCCTTGCATTTTACTTCGTCTTCGATTATCTTCATATAATCTGATTCGCAACGCTACTACCAATACGGAGTGGTTCGCGGATAATAATCCAACCGGTCTCTCCGTATTGACAACGATATTGGGAAATACTTCGATAGTCGATTATTTAACCATCGAAGAAAAACAAACATTCATTCAAAGCATTGAACAATCACCGGACCCCTTAATTAATATTTCATTAATTAAATCACTTCTCCATTTCCTTATCAATATTGGTTAACCCAATATTTTCAATAATCATTTTGGCTTCTTACACTATTTGGAAAACATTTTAATATATTGCCTTCTTTTATTTCTACACTTGGAAAATATCTTCTATTTATATTTGGAATTCATTTCCAATTACTTCTCCCTTTCACAACCATTCATTTCTCCACTTAGGAAATATTTATTATTTTATTTCGAAAATTCCAATTACTTGGGTTAAAACGAATGTTGTGTAAAATATCGTTATAACAACCCAAAATACTGCATTTAACTAAATCTTATTCAAACATTTATCTTCGAGACTGAATCTTGCTATGTATCAGTTAATTATGAAATCAATCAAGTGGGGGTATAACTACCTCTCAGACCTTGACTAAATAACATTCTTAACTTCAACACGGACAAGACTACTTTTCGCAAATAATCAACATCATAAAAACCAATTATTCATTTTTAAAACGTGTATACATTACTCTTTCTATTTTTACCAGATTTAATTTATAGATTTCCTTTTTGTTTATAATATTCTATTTTAAGTTCATTTCCTTATCGAATTATATATATATATATATATATCAATATATTGATTTCTAATTATCAAATTTGCATAAAAATATTCTAACTCCTTAAATTTTTGGAAAATTTTGCCAGCACCTCCTTTGTACTAGTCAAAAGCTCAAATCTCGACTCGCCTCTCTAGGCCCTTTCTATTCAAAAACAAAATAAAAAAGCCAAGTGGATTACCGCTTCGACGCATAAAACCTCATATGGAATTTAAACATTTACCTTTTTGTCGGGCACTTAAATTTTAATTCTTCATTCTCTTCGTTCCATACTTGTTTAACATATATATGTCCAATTCCAATTGATTCCAACTCAATCCGGTCATTTTAACTCAATTCGCTAATTCATTCTTTAATTAGCTCTTTTGTCTATTCCACCTTTAAATTGAACATATCACGTTCATATATAATTTCAATTTGCTTATAAACCAATTGAATTCCATTTTCAATTCAAGTTTCATATTCGATTTCGAATATGAATTCACCAATTCAATTTACTTAACCATAACCCAATTTCGTATCAAAACTCGATAAACTAATTATCCTTCAAATTAGTTAATTCTATTCAGAAATTAAATAAAATCTGATTTTTACTTCAAAAATCATTCCCTTTTACTTTGCTTGAGTTTGCATTAATTTTATATCTCAAGTCTGGATTTTTCTAATGGAAATTCGGATTTTATTTACTTAAAATCGTTTTGTTTATTTAAATAAACCGTTATGGTTTTATAATGGTTATGGCGTTGTTTTCCTAAAAAAATGATTTTGACATAACTCAAAATCTATAAGACGAAATCCAAATTTTTCTCTTCCATTAACTAATTTTCAATCGGTCCTGACGATTCTTGTTCCAAAGAATTCCGACTTAAATTGAGTTCTATATACTCAATTGAAGTTCGAAACGCTAGCTTACGAAATGTCGTGCCGTGGTGAGTTTGTTTTAATTATATTATAAACGTTTAAACTTCGTTTATAAATAAATTTCAACTCCATTCTAATATATTTTAATATATATTAAACTAATTTTCCCAATTCAACTTAATATTTCTGATTTCACTTAATCGCCGATTATTTCATAATTCAGTTATAAATTTATTTACAACTCGATCTGCTATATGAAATTCCAAAATCTTTTGGAATTAAATTATTATAAAATTCAATATTATTGAATTCCAATTATAAACCTTTTGTTTTATCTTAATTCCGTTTATATTCTGAATTCCAGATTAAATTCTATCGTTCCTTTTTCGATCGATTTCTAAAGTTCTTGTTAAATTCATACTTGAATTTATACTTCCAAGTTATCACCTGATAATTTTTCCCCTTTTATTTATAATCATCATTTATAAATTGATTTCCTTGTTTTATAAATTAAAACAAGCTTCCAGTTAAATTATTCATTTGAATTGCAATTCCTGTTTTGGAATATATTATTATTATAACTTATAAATATAATTGTAGAATCTAGTTTCATATTTAATTTCAGTTTTTATCTAATACAAATTTAATATCCTTTCTGGAAATAATTTATTTATCTAAATTCGATATAGTCTTATTCAGATCATAAATCCGTATGGATTTATTTCAATTCTATTTACATTCCGAATATCGGAATAAATTTCATCATCTACTATTTTAAACGATTTCAATTCTCATTTTTAAATTCACATTTGAATTTGAATATTCTTATTATCCAATGATAAATTATTTCCCTTTATTTATAAACACTGTTTATAAATTCACTTCAATTCCCTGCATTATCCAATGAAAATTATTCCATTTTATTTGTAAACACCGTTTATAAACTCACTTCCCGCATTATCTAATTTATAAACATTGTTTATAAATTCAATACTTGTTTTTTGCTTATTCAAAACAAGTTAATATTTCCTAACCCATTCAAAATACAAATTCTATTTTGAAAAATAGATTTTCCCTTTTAAATCTCAAAATCCTTTTTCACAATATTTTTATAAATCAACATTCAAGCCCCAGTGATATTTAAACACCCCAAAACACTCAATTATCAATCAAAGGTTTTCTAACACATCATATATGATAATATTTTTGAGGAATCCAGTTGGATCCCTCCAACATGTTTGTCCTACATCCACAGATGTTAGCCAACACAAATAATACCCATCCTGCTTCGAGGCAGGATATCGCGATAAAGAAGGTCATCCACTATCATATTGTGGGCGCATAGGGTCATCCGCTAATGATACTGTGGGCATCCGCTAATGATACTACGGGAAATATCCAGCCAACAATATATATATATATAATTACCACAAACACCAAGCCTAAATAACTAATATATATTTAATAGCCACAATTATATTTCAATGCATGCAAACAACCAACGAACAATTATTTTTAACTAGTAAAAATAATTCTAATCTGAATGAGATTTACTTACCGTGATTTTTAATTTGCACTTGTACCAATCTCAAATTTATCTGGCTTTAGAAGATTCCAAATTCTCTCCAGCTCATCTACAATTCCTTGTTACGAGTCTAACACGACTGATTTCTTGAATTTGGACCTCGTTTACGTATTTAACATATATTATTTAAGCTATCGAATGGTTTAAATGTAATTAAAAATTTAATTACTAAATTAAGATATTAACCTTAATTACTTTTCATTAACACTTCTTTGACAGTTTTCTCCCGAAAACACGCACAAACCTGCCAATACTTCCATTTCCTAAACCTGAAATCGACCAATTCCTGATGTTATTATTCACCACTGACCATCACTTGAGAATGAAACCATTTCCATCTCACTAGCGTCATCAACTCCACCTTAACCAATATCACCATTATATCATTATCTGCAACTCCATTCTCTAACTTGAAACTGCAATTACACATCTTCCTACTTCATGCCTAACAGTGCCCCACAAACCAACGGACGCTCATCTTTCCTCTCAGGTCCTAACGCAATTCTGCTACCCTTTTACAACCATGACATTCCCCTTCCAAATCCTTGCCAATGACATCTCGTTCCCTATTACTCGCTCATCATCAGACCAACCACATACTGTAATGACCCGCATTGGCAGAGGTATTATAATTAATTTATTTAATTATATAATAGTGATATAGTGAATTAAATGGTCATGGAATTAAATAATGAGGAATATTTAATTAAAATAATAAATTAAATAATATATTTAATTCTGAAATAATCAGAATTGGCCGAGATGACGATATGGTGTGAACCGGATCATCTGTGATATTTAATTCGGCTTGGAATTGAATTTGAATAACGAATATATTCAATCGTCGACAGTTGAACGTATAGTTTATAATATAATTATAAACGAGCTTGAAATGGCGCTGCAGTTCGCGATTTGGAGATTTGAACTTCATCTAAATGTACAGGATTCGTTTTAAGCCGGATTTCTGTGAAACAAGAAACGTGTGGAGCTGGTAGAGTATATCTTTCTAGTGGAAGAGAAAAATCGGGATTTCATCGGGTAGATTTTGATTTACGTCCGAATCAAATTTTAGAAAAGTCGCTGTGGAATTCCTTTATAATTTATAACGATTTAATTACATAATAAAAGGGATTTCAATATAAATTAAATATCGATTCAACCCGGGATTTTTAATATCGAGTTATAAATCCAATGAGAGCCGTATGTTATTCTGTTGTGGATATATACGATAATATTTATTTATAAATATTTAATTTAATTGTATTTAAATATGTTTATATATTTAAAAGGGTTATTTAGAGCTTTAAAAAATAGCCAGTTTTGCAAACGACCTCAGAATTCGACGAAACTAATTTTGTTGGATCCGCAATATTTAATTATTGCTAGATTTCAGTTTCCATGATTTTTGAAGTCAGTATGTGGCCGTACGAATTTTTAGAGTGAAAAACAGTCAGTATTTCGATAGTTAAAAATACGCTGTGTGAGCATACGGAGTCGGAATTCGACGAAACCAGTTTCGTTGGGACCGTAATGTCGTACTGTAGCTGCCTGCCAGTTTTCATGATTTTTAGACATCGTGTGTGTTCATAAGGATTTTTAGAAGTCAGAAACGAGTATAAAGTGATTAAAATAAAATAATATAAAATATCTAAATAAAATGGGTGACCATTTATGCGCCACGTCCATCATTCTACAGCCATACAAGAGTTTTACTCCCCTTATAAAATGAAATTTCATTAGCCACCACCACCACCAGTTTGTTTCCAACGTGAAGAACTCATCTTCAAAATTTTACAGCAAATCCAGGTTAAATCTATAAATCAAGTTATATGTATATTTGAAATCAGGGGGAGCCGCTCTTCACGCTCACATAAATCTTTCAGTGTTCGGTGGAAGTTCGGTTCGCTGGTTTCAATACAGCGTCCACCTAGGGTTAGAAATTTACGGAGGTATGAGCATCGATGCGTGTTTTGAGTGGTAGCATGGTAATGGTAGTATTGAGGTGGTTCGGCTGGGTGTTTTTATGGGGATTCGGTGATGAGAATGTTCGCAGTCTTCATGGGAGCGTACTGGCGAAGGCGTAGACGCGATCTGGTAGGAGGATTCGAGTGGTGAAATATGTATATGAATTGGAAGAGGAGGTGAAGAGAAAGAAGATGGTGGCGGTTTCAAGAAGAACGGTGGTGTGTAGGGAGAAAAATGGCGGTCAAAGGATCAGGAGTGGCAACGTATTTTGCTGGAGTTGGGTCTGTGAAATTGGGGAAGAAGGGATTTAAGATGGTGCAGGTGAATTTGTGTTGGGCCGGGAAGTTATAGGGTGAGGCCCGATCTTAATTGCTCAAGTTAATTCAAGTTTTTGTTTTATTTAATTTATTCAAATATGTAAATGTGATAACTATCACATACTTTATCAGAATTCCGCGAAACAAGATCCGACAGGATCGTATGGGAGAGCACTACATGATGGAACTGACGGGGAGTGAATCGAAGCTCATCACAATTTATTGTAAAATAAATTGTCCGTCTGAATCGAGCGATGGTAATCGTTATTAACGATGATCGTCCAATGTGAGTAAAACTCACCAATTTTGAATAGTTTCATTTTTATAACGTATATTTAGAACTGATAAATGATGACTGATTGCTGTGTGTTAACTGTTTGGTTGAGTTGCTTATGTATTGATTGAAATTATAGATAACGATATACATATAAATCGTTAATCGAATATTTATTCTGTTTATCGGAATACGTTATACTCGTATTGTCTAACATCTGTGATATAGGGAAACAGATTGGAGGGACCGAACTGGGTTCCTCAATATATAAATACTGTGTTGTGTTATATATTGTGTTATACGATGTGATATGAAATCTGTTGATGATTTATATGTGTGAATAATACTGATCATTTTTTTATATGGTATGTTAAATACCATAACATACCGAAATGTTGATAAGGGAATATTTTCAAAGTGATATTTGAAAATAAAATATTTATAAATGGAATATTTATAAATAAGAAATATTTATAAATTGGAATATTTATAAATAGGAGATATTTAGGAAATGAATAAACGTTATAAAATGGAAACTATTATAAGAAGGAAATCACTTGTAAAGTGAAGAACCATTACTAAAAGTAAATCTTTATAAATGAATAGTTTAATCAAGTAAAAGGAGTTAATCGATGTTAGTTTAATCGAGTTAAAAGGAGTTAAATCGATGTTAGTTTAATCGATTAGAGTTAAAGAAAATGAGTTAATCGAATATAGTTTATTCGAAAAGAAAGTAAAAGGAGTTAATCGATGTTAGTTTAATCGAGTTAAAAGGAGTTAATCGATTTTAGTTTAATCGATTAGAGTTAAAGCAAATGAGTTAATCGAATATAGTTTATTCGAATAGAAAGTAAAAGGAGTTAATCGATGTTAGTTTAATCAATTAGAGTTAAAGCAAATGAGTTAATCGAATATAGTTTATTCGAATAGAAAAGGAGTTAAGTGAATAGAGTTAAAGTTAAATCAATAGAGTTAAGTGAATAGAATAAATTGAATAGAGTTATCGAATATACCTTATCGAAGGAAAGAATTATCGAATAGAAAAGATTTGAAAGAGAGTTACGTAAGGAAGTTTATTAAAGAAATTAGAAGGGTGAACTTTGTCTATTTCAAGGTTAGAAACGTTGTTCAGTTAAGGTCTGAGAGGTAGTATTACCCCAACTTGATTGACTTCATTTTTAACTAAGGAATGGTTATGGTTCGATAGTAAAGGTTGGTTAAGTGAATTTAGTAATTAAAGGAAATGGTTTGAGTTGGCATCGCGATGGTTTGTTTAAACATCTGTCTAAGTCCAATGAAGAAGCTTTGGAAATGTTTTCCAAATAAGAAACCAGAAATGTTTTCTAATGAAGAAAACAAGAAATGGAAATGTTTTCCATTATTAATAACGTATATTTTCCAAATTTAGAAAATAAGAAATATTGAATATAGGGAAACAGGAGATAAGTAAATTAATGAAATAAAGAGATAAATGTTGAATGATGTTTGATCAATATAAATTTCCATTTGGAAATAATATCGTTGTTTGCACACCTGTTTTTCTTCGATAGTTAAATCACAGACTATCGAAGTTTTGACCATTTTAACGTTGTTAATATGGAGAGACCGGTTGGATTATTATCCAAAGAACCACTCTGTATTGGCATAAGCGTTACGAATCATATATGCCAAAGGAAATTGAAGACGGAGTTATGCAAGGGCTATCCTGTTTACAGAATAGTGCTTTCGGTTCATCCTGTTCCTGGATGACTTGTATGGACGGATGTCTGACAAAGTAATTCCAGACGATCACGTATATTGATTTGTCCAACCGTACCAAGAGTGGAAGTGGAGAAGGAAACTTCTTTTAGCTAACACATAATGTATGGTTGAGGACGTCAATCGGTGATTTGATGGATTTGACAATGTGACATTCAAAGTGAATCTGTTGTGATGATAAAGCGTAGCTTCTAGCCTCACATCCGGTAAATGACAGAAATCCGGCAGGCAGCATGGCTAAGTCGGTCGCACCGAAGTAGGGTGTATAATCACCTGATCTAGAGTTTCATTTACTTCTAAAAATCAATTGTTGATGCTGTCCCATTCGGGAAATAGTTGCTGATCCGAATTGTTGGTGATATACATTCGATACACTCAAGCGAAATGAGTGGTCGGTCATGTGTGGCCGGGTTGCAAGATGTTCTTGTTGAACCCAGTGTATTCCTCTCTAGAGGTACACTAGCGAAAGGTGGTTCCATACCTTGTCATATTTGGATACCCATTACCCAATACGTGCTTGCGGCTTTGTATATTATATATGTAGAACGTGAGATGAAAGCGTTCTGCTAGATGATTATTATTATTGTGGTTGATAGACATTATTTTAATATCAAAAGGTTTTCAATATAAAGATAATTTGGATTCTCATAAGGGAAAAACCCGTTCCGTTATACGGCGTGGTCTTATGAGATATCGTTTACTTGTTCAAACTGTTTTAAACTGTTTTACTCATACCAGTCCCATGACTGACCCAGAGTTTATTTTGTTGTTTTCCCTAAACTCTTGGGTGCCTAAATTTGTACAGGCAGTCAAGTAGTCGGGATTTTACAGATACACTTGAAGAGCTAGAGCAGGAGGCTTCAGGATTATATAGCTATATTTATTTCCGCTGTGTTGTAATTGCTGTACTTTGATAATGATATGTATATTCAAGTACAGATGTATATTTCAAGTTATGTTATATGAAATATATTTATTCGTTCCGCTGTGAGGTTCGTGTTACTCTGATGTTGTGTTCTTCTTCTTCTTCTATTCTAAGTTTCTATCTTATCTATCCTCATCCTCTGTTTTTCTGTCTATTAATTTCCTGATTTTCAGTTTAATTTGGGGTTGGACTTGTGTTTTTGGTCAGCTCAAATTGGACCGGTTTTTCGGGTCATTACAGCTGGTATCAGAGCATAAGGTTAAGTTAAGAATTACCTTGGCTCTGTGGCGTGACTCAGTAGAGATGGGGTTAGCAATACCCTAGATTGAGTTGAGTGTATATATACGAGTGAGCGTATTTGTTATTGATATAAAAATTGTTTTATATTGTAGAGATTTATTGGTTGAGTCGTTCATGGGTTCGGGTCGATCAGTTTGATCCACTGTATCGGTAGGAGTTTATAAACACTTGAATACGATGGGTCGACACGATATGTTTTGAAAAGAGGGTAAATTAAAATAAGTTTACCCAAGGTATATCTTGATATAAAGAAGATATATATATATATATCAAAATTATAATATATTAGATATATTGGTTGTTATTATAATCGAGTAAGATTATAAGTAAAATGGTTATGTAAATAACCAATCAGAATTCATATAAGTGAAATATGTAAAATCAGACGAGTTAAATCTAAAATTTAAACCGGAAATTGAATTAAAATTCTGGAGAATTGGATAAGTGTTTGTAAATGGATTTGGATTAAACGTAAGGAAAATTTAAGATCCTGGGAGATTTTAAATTGTTTTACAAGTGTGAATTATATTTTGAAATGAATTTCAAAGTGAAAATGTTTAGAAATGGTTTTATAGTATTGAACTCACTTCGATCGCTGGAAAATAGATTCTGATGATGACAACTGCATCATCAGTATTCATTTTCGAGTTGTAAGTGACGAATTACTACCAGAGATACTGTTTTGAATTTGTTTTGGGAAAGACAAGTTGTGTTGAATTTCAAAATGGGATTTATAATAAAGAATGAATAAAGAAAGTTTTAAAAGAAAATTGAATAAAGGAAATTCAAACATAGAATTTAAATAAGAAAATTCAAAGGGGATTTGAATATAGAAAATTCAAAGGGGATTCGAATAGAGAAATTCAAATGAGATTTGAATAAAGAAGATTTAAATAATGGAAAATTGAATATAGAATTCATATAGAGTAATAATAGGATTTGAATATAGAAATTCAAATGGAATTTGAATATATAGAATTCAAATGGAATTTAAACTATAGAATTTGAATATAGAAATTCAAATAGGATTTATAATATAGAATTTGAATAGAATTTGATATATAGATTTGAATAATAGAAGAGATATAAAATTTGAATAGAAATTGAATAGAATTAACTAAGTCGAAGAGGAATTAGTTAATCGAGTTTTGAATTTGAAGTTGAACTTTGAAAGGTGAATTGGATTTGTAAATGTATATCCGAAATCGAATATAAAACTTAAGTTTGAAATTTGAATTCAAATTAGTTAATAAGCAAGTTAAAATATATTTGAACATGTCATGTTCAAATATAAAAGTGAAATAGACTAAAGAGTTAATTAACAAATTAATTAACAAATTGAGTTAAAACGATCAGGTATAGTTAAAATATATTGGGCAGGTATAAATATACATGAGATAGTATGGATAAGGTATGAAGGTATATAAATAGAATGCTCGACGAAAAGGTATGTATTTAATTCATATATGAGATTTTATGCGCCATATCGGCTAGCCGCTTGGCTTTTTCTTTTTCTTTTGGATTGGTGAGGGCCATGGGAGGCTATTTGAAATATCCCGATGCTCCTGGTACAAAGGAGGTTATGGCGAATTTTTCCGGGAATTTAAGGAGTTAAATATTTTTAAGATAATTTGATAGTTAGAAATCAACGTATCGATATATATATAGAAGTCGATAAGGAAACGAATTTAGAAATAGAATAGTATAATCAAAAAGGAAGTATAAGAATAAAATCTAGTAAGAACAGAAAGAGAAAGTGTATATGTGTTTAAAAATGAATAAGTAGTTGTATGGTATTGATTATTCGAGTAAGTAGTCATATCTGTTTTGACGTTATAAATGTTATTCAATCAAGGTCTGAGAGGTAGTTATACCCAAACTTGATTGATTTCATTATTAACCAATAAATAGTAAGATTTCAGGCTTGAAGATCAATGTTTAATAAGAGTTAATTGAATATAGTATTTGGGTTGTCGTAACGATGTTTTACACAACATCCGTTTTAGCTAAAATAAGTGTAAGCTTGGAAGTATAATAAAGAATATTTCCTAAGTATAGAAATAAACGAGATCGGAAAAGAGATAAGTAATTGGAATATTTTCCAATTATAAGTAGCATATATTTTCTAAAGTTTAGAAAATAAAGGAAGGCGATATTCGGAAATGTTTTCCAAATAACATAAAAGGCCAATATGGTTATTGAAAATATTTGGTTAACAAATATTGATAAAGAAATAGAGAAGTGATTTAACTAATGGAATATTAATTAAGGGCTCAGTGACATGTTCAAAAAGAAAATTTGATTTTTGAAAAGAGTAAACTATTTAAAAACTCCCAGGGAAAGACTGTTTGAATTAAAAACAAATTTAACAGAAATTTGTGAAAGCAAAATTGGAATAAAGTAAAGCCAGTAAAGTGGTAACTGAGATTGAATTAGAATGATATCAAGACAAATTGGATTGTGAGATTCAAATTCGTAGTGTAATGGGATAATCAAGTTAAGAGTTGGGAATTGAGAAGAAACTCGAGTTAAAATGATATTTGGCTCGGATAAGTGAATGGTTGTGTTGTGGATAGAAGCAGATTTGAATTTGATTGGGATGACCCTTGTATCTGCTGAATTGATAACATGTGGAAAGGATATAATGATATGCCGAAAAAAGGTACATGTTTATATTTCTATTGGATATAAGATTTATGAGCCGTATTGGCAAGCCGCTTGGCTGTTTGATTTTCTTTTGGGTTGGAAATGGCCCAGAGAGGCAAGTTGAAGTTTGACCGATTGGCCGAGATGACGATATGGTGTGAACCGGATCATCTGTGATATTTAATTCAGCTTGGAATTGAATTTGGATAACGAATATATTCAATCGTCGACAGTTGAACGCATAGTTTATAATATAATTATAAACGAGCTTGAAATGGCGCTACAGTTCGCGATTTGGAGATTTGAACTTCAACTGAATGTACATGATTCGTTTTAAGCCGGATTTCTGTGAAACAAGAAACGTGTGGAGCTGGTGGAGTATATCTTTCTAGTGGAAGAGAAAAATCAGGATTTCGTTGGGTAGATTTTGATTTACGTCCAAATCAAATTTTAGAAAAGTCGCTGTGGAATTCCTTTATAATTTATAATGATTTAATTACATAATAAAAGGGATTTCAATATAAATTAAATACCGATTCAACTCGGGATTTTTAATATCAAGTTATAAATCCAATGAGAGCCGTATGATATTCTGTTGTGGATATATACGATAATATTTATTTATAAATATTTAATTTAATTGTATTTAAATATAATTATATATTTAAAAGGGTTATTTAGAGCTTTAAAAAATAGCCAGTTTTGCAAACGACCTTAGAATTCGACGAAACTAATTTTGTTGGATCCGCAATATTTAATTATTGCTAGATTTTAGTTTCCGTGATTTTTGCAGTCAGGATATGGCCGTACGAATTTTTAGAGTGAAAAACAGTCAGTATTTCAATAGTTAAAAATACGCTGTGTGAGCATACGGAGTCGGAATTCGATGAAACCAGTTTCATTGGGACCGTAATGTCATACTGTAGCTGCCTGCCAGTTTTCGTGATTTTTAGACAACGTGTGTGTTCGTAAGGATTTTTAGAAGTCAGAAACGAGTATAAAGTGATTAAAATAAAATAACAAAAAATATCTAAATAAAATGGGTGACCATTTATGTGCCACGTCCATCATTCTACAGCCATACAAGAGTTTTACTCCCCTTATAAAATCAAATTTCATTAGCCGCCACCACCACCAGTTTGTTTCCAACGTGAAGAACTCATCTTCAAAATTTTACAACAAATCCAAGTTAAATCTATAAATCAAGTTATATGTATATTTGAAATTAGGGGGAGCCGCTCTTCACGCTCACATAAATCTTTCAGTGTTCGGTGGAAGTTCGGTTCGCTGGTTTCAATACAGCGTCCACCTAGGGTTAGAAATTTACGGAGGTATGAGCATCGATGAATGTTTTGAGCGGTAGCATGATAATGGTAGTATTGAGGTGGTTCAGTTGGGTGTTTTTATGGGGATTCGGTGATGAGAATGTTCGCAGTCTTCGTGGGAGCGTACTGGCGAAGGCGTAGACGCGATATGGTAGGAGGATTCGAGTGGGGAAATATGTATATGAGTTGGAAGAGGAGGTGAAGAGAAAGAAGATGGTGGTGGTTTCAAGAAGAACGGTGGTGTGTAGGGAGCAAAAATGGCGGTCAAAGGATCAGGAGTGGCGACGTATTTTGTTGGAGTTGGGTCTGTGAAATTGGGGAAGAAGAGATTTAAGATGGTGCAGGTGAATTTGTGTTGGGCCGGGAAGTTATAGGGTGAGGCCCGATCTTAATTGGTCAAGTTAATTCAAGTTTTTGTTTTATTTAATTTATTCAAATTTGTAAATGCGATAACTATCACATACGTTATCAGAATTCCGCGAAACAAGATCCGACAGGATCGTATGGGAGAGCACTACATGATGGAACTGACGGGGAGTGAATCGAAGCTCATCACAATTTATTGTAAAATAAATTGTCCGTCTGAATCGAGCGATGGTAATCGTTATTAACGATGATCCTCCAATGTGAGTAAAACTCACCAACTCTGAACAGTTTCATTTTTATAACGTATATTTAGAACTGATAAATGATGACTGATTGTTGTGTGTTAACTGTTTGGTTGAGTTGCTTATGTATTGATTGAAATTATAGATAACGATATACATATAAATCGTTAATCGAATATTGATTCTGTTTATCGGAATACGTTATACTCGTATTGTCTAACATCTGTGATACAGGGAAACAGATTGGAGGGACCCAACTGGGTTCCTCAATATATAAATACTGTGTTGTTTTATATATTGTGTTATACGATGTGATATGAAATCTGTTGATGATTTATATGTGTGAATGATACTGATCATTTTTTTATATGGTATGTTAAATACCATAACATACCGAAATGTTGATAAGGGAATATTTTCAAAGTGATATTTGAAAATAAAATATTTATAAATGGAATATTTATAAATAAGAAATATTTATAAATTGGAATATTTATAAATAGGAGATATTTAGAAAACGAATAAACGTTACAAAATGGAAACTGTTATAAGAAGGAAATCATTTGTAAAGTGAAGAACCGTTACTAAAAGTAAATCTTTATAAATGAATAGTTTAATCAAGTAAAAGGAGTTAATCGATGTTAGTTTAATCGAGTTAAAAGGAGTTAATCGATGTTAGTTTAATCGATTAGAGTTAAAGCAAATGAGTTAATCGAATATAGTTTATTCGAATAGAAAGTAAAAGGAGTTAATCGATGTTAGTTTAATCGAGTTAAAAGGAGTTAATCGATGTTAGTTTAATCGATTAGAGTTAAAGCAGATGAGTTAATCGAATATAGTTTATTCGAATAGAAAGTAAAAGGAGTTAATCGATGTTAGTTTAATAGATTAGAGTTAAAGCAAATGAGTTAATCGAATATAGTTTATTCGAATAGAAAGTAAAAGGAGTTAATCGATGTTAGTTTAATCGATTAGAGTTAAAGAAAATGAGTTAATCGAATATAGTTTATTCGAATAGAAAAGAGTTAAGTGAATAGAGTTAAAGTTAAATCAATAGAGTTAAGTGAATAGAATAAATTGAATAGAGTTATCGAATATACCTTATCGAAGGAAAGAATTATCGAATAGAAAAGATTTGAAAGAGAGTTACGTAAGGAAGTTTATTAAAGAAATTAGAAGGGTGAACTTTGTCTATTTCAAGGTTAGAAACGTTGTTCAGTTAAGGTCTGAGAGGTAGTATTACCCAACTTGATTGACTTCATTTTAACTAAGGAATGGTTAAGGTTCGATAGTAAAGGATGGTTAAGTGAATTTAGTAATTAAAGGAAATGGTTTGAGTTGGCATCGCGATGGTTTGTTTAAACATCTGTCTAAGTCCAATGAAGAAGCTTTGGAAATGTTTTCCAAATAAGAAACCAGAAATGTTTTCTAATAAAGAAAAAAAGAATTGGAAATGTTTTCCATTGTTAATAACGTATATTTTCCAAATATAGAAAATAAGAAATATTGAATATAGGGAAACAGGAGATAAGTAAATTAATGAAATAAAGAGATAAATGTTGAATGATGTTTGATCGATATAAAATTCCATTTGGAAATAATATCGTTGTTTGCACACCTGTTTTTCTTCGATAGTTAAATCACAGACTATCGAAGTTTTGACCATTTTAACGTTGTTAATATGGAGAGACCGGTTGGATTATTATCCAAAGATCCACTCTGTATTGGCATAAGCGTTGCGAATCATATATGCCAAAGGAAATTGAAGACGGAGTTATGCAAGGGATATCCTGTTTACAGAATAGTGCTTTCGGTTCATCCTGTTCCTGGATGACTTGTATGGACGGATGTCTGACAAAGTAATTCCAAACGATCACGTATATTGATTTCTCCAACCGTACCAAGAGTGGAAGCGGAGAAGGAAACTTCTTTTAGCTAACACATAATGTATGGTTGAGGACGTCAATCAGTGATTTGATGGATTTGACAATGTGACATTCAAAGTGAATCTGGTGTGATGATAAAGCATAACTTCTAGCCTCACATCCGGTAAATGACAGAAATCGGGCATGCAGCATGGCTAAGTTGGTCGCACCGAAGTAGGGTGTATAATCACCTGATCTAGAGTTTCATTTACTTCTAAAAATATATTGTTGATGCTGTCCCATTCGGGAAACGGTTGCTGATCCCAACTGTTGGTGATATACATTCGATACACTCAAGCGAAATGAGTAGTCGGTCATGTGTGGCCGGGTTGCAAGATGTTCTTGTTGAACCCAGTGTATTCCTCTCTAGAGGTACACTAGCGAAAGGTGGTTCCATACCTTGTCATAGTTGGAAACCCATTACCCAATACGTGCTTGCGGCTTTGATTGTATATTATATATGTAGAACGTGAGATGAAAGCGTTCTGCTAGATGATTATTATTATTGTGGTTGATAGACATTATTATAATATCAAAAGGTTTTCGATATAAAGATAATTTGGATTCTCATAAGGGAAAAACCCGTTCCGTTATACGGCGTGGTCTTATGAGATATCGTTTACTTGTTCAAACTGTTTTAAACTGTTTTACTCATACCAGTCCCATGACTGACCCAGAGTTTATTTTGTTGTTTTCCCTAAACTCTTGGGTGCCTAAATTTGTATGGGAAGTCAAGTAGTCGGGATTTTACAGATACACTTGAAGAGCTGGAGCAGGAGGCTTTAGGATTATATAGCTATAGTTATTTCCGCTGTGTTGTAAGTGCTGTACTTTGATAATGATATGTATATTCAAATACAGATGTATATTTCAAGTTATGTTATATGAAATATATTTATTCGTTCCGATGTGAGGTTCGTGTTACTCTGATGTTGTGTTCTTCTTCTTCTTCTATTCTAAGTTTCTATCTTATCTATCCTCACCCTCTGTTTTTCTTTCTATTAATTTCCTGATTTTCAGTTTAATTTGGGGTTGGACTTGTGTTTTTGGTCAGCTCAAATTGGACCGGATTTTCGGGTCATTACACATACCCTAGTTGAACATCGCAATTTACTTCTGCTACTCCTCCTTAACTTGCGCAGGTTGAAGTTTGACCCAATTACAACATTGCGACCCTTGATCGTACTTTACAGGAGCGACATGAATGTGCCTCGAATCCTCCTAAACTCCACTGCTCTAATCCCCTTCAAACTACGAACCAAGATCCCAAAATTGAATAGCCCTAGATCGACTGCTTCTTGAAATTCGCACCTCCAGACATCCATTCGCACCTTCCAAACAATACCCAAGTCTCCATGACTTCGATTACTATCATCGCTCCCCTTTCCTAATCGAACGCGACTACCGCTGCTCCTAAAATCGAACTCAACAGCCTTGTGATGATCGAGTTACTTTCCATTTCCAATCGCGGATAGCTTTAACAATTGATTTGAATTTGTTTTGATTTTAAGGCAGTGGCCGTTTTCGATTATAATTTAGAAGAGAACGGAAATGCATTTGGAAGGGAAGAAAAGGTGGAAGGAGTGAGTGATTAGTTTATATTTTTTAACTTTGAACCTTCCAATATTTCTCACAGGAATGGAAAGTTAAAGGAAGTGGGATGATTTATAGATGAGGTATAATTAGGCATTAAGGAACTAGTACTGCGCAAGGTACATTATAGGTTATAGGTTAAGTACATACAATATTAATTTTTGATTTGATTAAACATTAATACAATTTGATTTTGATTTAACTGTGATTTGAGTTCGAGCTTATCCACTAAATTTTAAAAATCAAGGGTTGCATAACTTGACATTATGAACCGCTATTTCGACGTAATGACTAATGTTTCAATGTTATGAAATTATTCTGAACTCAACGGGATAAATTAAAAAATTTAATTCGACGTATATATAAAATAACCATACTAAATCGATATAAAATAATCTAAACTCAGAAAAAATCAATTCTCTGATAATAAATTATTTTTATTATCGTCTATATTCAAATACAATTAATATTAATCATCTGAATTGTTTTGATTCAGTTTTTTTAACTTCGATTTCAACTATATTTCGTATTACGATAATTTAATATATTCGATATTAAATCAAAATCGATTTTTAAATCGATAACTTAATAAAAAATTCATTTATATTATTAATTCAATATTTAAAACAATATTAAATATTTAAAATTAATTGATAAAAATTCGAGTTGTTACATTCTTCCTCCCTTAAAAGAATTTCATCCCTAAAATTAGTAGGAAAAATGGTACAAACCCATTAACTTTTCAAAAATTAACTCGGTTAAAACTCAACATTCCATATTTCAACAAATTTAGTTCTACCAGAACTTTATGTTTTACATTCACATTGCACACCATATATGTTATTTTCAATTAATTTGAACGATTTTAAATCAATACAATCACATCTGATTCATATTCCATTTATATGTATTCTAGTTCATTCAATTTGATTTAAATCAATTTATTCACTTTGATCCATTTAACTTGCTTAAGTTAAATTTAAATTTCGGAATTCGAATTCCTAGGTTTTTATTTCATATCCTTCTGAAACCACATAAATATATATACATATATTTATTTCATTTTAAATTCAAAACATTTGAATTTTTCCCACAACTTGTTTTCTTTCAAACAAATTTCCATAAAAAACTTTTCTAAGTAGCAATCCGTCACTTAGAAACTAGAAAATTAACACTGTGATGCTGCAGTCATCATCAGAATTATCTTCCAGCGATTGAAGTGAGTTCAGTGCTTAATCAATTTCAAAATCCATTCGAAAATGAATTTTCATTCAAACATCCTTTCAAACCAAGGCTATATTATTTTAATATAGTTCGAAAAATATTTTCCAACTTCCCAGGACTAAATTCCAAATTCTGGTTTTAATACATTTTTACTTCATTTTATTTGTATAATTGTAACAACCCGCAAATTCTGAACCAATTTAAAATTTTTATTTTAGAAATTTTAATGAATTTTGAATATTTAAAAACATTTATTTTAAATAATAATGATTAAAAAATTATTTTTATCAAAGATAAATGAGTAAATTTAATTTAATTACAAAAGGAGTTTGAAATGGCGCGGCAGTTCGAAAATTCGATTTTAAATTTCAAATGAATATACAGAATTCATTTTAAATCAGAATTGGACGAAACAAGAAATGTTTGAACCTATTTAACCATATCTTTCTAACGACAGTAAGAAAACTGAAATTTCACTTTATAAATTGAAATTTATGTCCAGTTTAAAATTCAGAAAAGTCGCTGTAGAAATTAAATATATTTTTAATATATATATATATATAGCCCTTAAAAATAGCCATTTTTCAAACGACCTCCGTTTTCGATGAAACCACTTTTGTTGGAACCGGAATGTCAAATTATTGCTAGGTTTCAATTTTCATAATTTTTCGAATTAATATGTGAGCGTGGCAAAGGAAAACATGTTTCGTCAATTTCAGTCGAATTTGATCGACCAGAAAATGGCCATTTTTCAAACGGTCTCGAATTTCGATGAAATTAGTTTTGTTAGAACCGTATCATCAAAAAATAACTAGAAATGATTTTTCTGAAATTTTTAGAGTCTGTATGTGGCCCCGGTAAATTAAAATGTACATTGAAATTTATACGTTGTTTAATTAAAAATATGATATTTTAAGTGAAACTGTTATAGACTTCAGAATTGGGCTTCGCCACTAGTCCCATTGCATTCATAAGGCCTTAAAACCTATTGTTAGGCAGTAAGTGGGTCTGATTTGGAGACAGTTTAGTTTTTGACTTTAAAACACGTAAAACGATGAAAATAATATTATTATAATATTCCTAACCCTAATCTCAAATACACAGCCGCCACCACTCTTAATATCAATGGCTATGGCGCTCCAAACTTCTTCCCCTTCTATCTCCTCAAGCACTCAATGATTTTCAAAACTCCAAACACCAAATCGAAGTACTAGGAGTGCTCTTGCTATTCAACGGTCACGATGGGTTTCAGTGTCCCAAATTTCACGAATTTGCCTTCCAAACCAGCTGGCTTTGGGCGCGGATTATGAGGTGGTGGCCCACCGATTTAGATGGCGGTTTGGGCGTGGGGAAGGTCCAGGTCAGCAGTTAGAGTGGTGGTATCGGATGGTGGTTCAGTCGCATGGGGGTGCGTGCGATGGGAGGAGGAAAGTGACGATGTTAGGTTCCTGTAAAAGAAAAGTAGCGGCCTTGGTTTGTTCAGGAAGAAGATGTAAATTAGCTAATTTTATATTTAATTAATCCATTTATGTAATTAAAATTCAAACCATCATAATTTGGTCAAATCTTATCAGAATTCGATGAATTCAGAAGCATTGAACTCGTCTTTTCAAGATCTACACAACAGTACAGACCATATCTGAAAAGGAGCTCTTCGAAAATTCAGACAAGAATCGATGTGAGATTTATGGTTTTAATTAATTAATCAATATTAAATATTTTTCCCACCGTTAAATAATTGTGTATATGTTAATGAAGTTGTTATGCGATGTGATGAAATTTTGGGATGATTGATCTGTGTATTTTGTATGTATGTGTGCTAGACCGGTTAGTTAAATAATAGATTTGTATATGTCGGATAAATTAAAATAAATCATTTTTCTTTTCCAATATTTTGTGAATCTTGTAAATTAAACAAAAATGAAATATCTTTTTGCTTATTTATAGAATTGAATTAGTTTGTCAATTCAATCAAAAATATCATTTTGTCATATTTGTTGAATTGAATTAGTTTGTCAATTCAATTATATCATTTTTGGTCATATTTATTGAATTGAATTTGTTTGTCAATTCAATGAAAAATGTCATTTTTGTTTATATCATTTAATTGAAATAAAATTGTCAATTCAATAATAATATCATTTTTGTTTATATTATTGAATTAAAAGTTACATTTTTATTTGCAAATTTAGATGCAAATAAACATTGTATTAAAAGTTGAATTTTTATTTACATTTTTTGATGCAAATAAACTATGAAATTAAAAATTGAATTTTTATTTGCATTCCTTGATGAAAATAAAATATTGAATTGAAAGTTTCATTTTTATTTGCAAATTTAGATGCAAATAAATATCCAATTAAAAGTCAAATTTTTTATTGGAATTCTTTGATGCAAATAAAACATGAAATTAAAAATTAAATTTTTATTTGCATTCTTTGATGCAAATAAAACAGGAAATTAAAAGTCAAAATTTTATTTGCATTTTTTGATGCAAATAAAACATGAAATTAAAAGTAGTATTTTTATTTGCATTCTTTGATGCAAATCAATCATGAATTAAAATGTTACATTTTTATTTGCATTTTAGATGCAAATAAAAGCATAGTTTAAGAAGTTACCTTC
Source organism: Allium sativum (assembly GCA_030737875.1). Lineage (NCBI taxonomy): Eukaryota > Viridiplantae > Streptophyta > Magnoliopsida > Asparagales > Amaryllidaceae > Allium > Allium sativum. Next base: position 651,852,711 of record CM060919.1, on the reverse strand, counting down.
TTATTTACATTTTAGATGTAAATAAAAGAATATGATTAAAAGTATCATTTTTACCTTTAAATTAGACAAAATAAAAAGATTATGATAAAGAGAATTCATCTTTGTTGTAACTTTGTTAAATTAAGTAAAATGTTTTTATTGTCATCATAGATTATAATAAAATAGATTAGAATTAAAAAGATATATTTTTAGTGTCATCTTAGCTTCAATAAAAAGAGTAAATAGAAAGGTAAGTTTTAGTTGTCCTTTTGTTGCAATACAAAAAAATACATTTTTATCATTTAAATAGAATGAGACAAAATTATTTAATTTTGTCATTTTAAAAGATTAAGACAAAGGCATTCACTTTTCTCATTTTAAAGGAATGAGACAAAATATTCATTTTTGTCACTTAAAAAGAATGAAACAAAAACATTCATTTTTATCAAATTAAAATAGTTAATAATAGTTGAAACCCATTTTGTCGCTTTTGTCAAATTACCAAAGTTAAAACTATTTTGTCGCTTTTGTTAAAATTTTCATAGTTAAAACAAATTGGTCACTTTTATCAAACTATAATGGTTAAAACAAACATTATCATTTTTGTCACATTAGATTTGACAAAACAAATATGTTACTTTCATTTGTTCTGTTGAATTAGAATTGTCGACAAAACAAACACATCACTTATATTTGTTTTGTTGAATTAGATTTGTCAACAAAACAAAGTCATTATCTTTGTTGTTTTGTTGAAATAGAGTAGTTAAATCTAAATATACATTTTGTCAAAATATTCATTGTTGTCAAAATAGATCAGTGGAATCAAACCATACATTTTTGTCAAAATATACACACTACAACAAAAAGACCATATTACAACAGTGGAAAACAGTTGTAAAAGACTTTTGACAACGGTGGGGTAACCGTCGTCTATTAAGAAGTTGTAATAGACTATAATCTTTTACAACTTTTTTGCACCGTTGCGACACCGTTGTAAAATGTGTATTTTACAACTGTTATACACCGTTGTAATAAGCTAACAACTATAATAATATCTACTACAACTGATGTTTACTGTTGTGACTTGGTAATTCTTATAAGTCTTTCCAACCGTTGAGAATTCATTCATACATTAATAATAATATGATCCATATATCAATGCAACAAATATAACTAAACAAAATCGTCCATTTATATTAACTATCATAGTATTCAATCAAAATAAAATACATAACCAACTAAACTCATACCAAAAACATAACCGTTTAAAAATACATACAACGATTCAACACAAAATGTACATACAAACGAAAAAGTTGTCCAAATCATAATCATTTGTAGCATTTTTCCACTTTCCCTTTTTATTTCAAAACATGATCGGCACCTCCTTCAGCAACCACCAATTCACTAGAGAACATCCAAAACAACTTCAAACAATAAACAACCAACTCATCTTAAATACTGACACAACACCTCCCCACCTCTGCCCGTCACTGTACTTCATCACACTTCCCTCTTCCACATTTCAATGCTTCTTCCACATGTCAGAAGCAAACCAAAACAATAATCGACCAACTTCACAACCCTTCAGCCACTATACCTCATCCTCCCTCCTTCATTTCATCAACCAAACTGCCAACAGCCATGTAAATTATATTAGAACTCATTTTATTTCAACAGCTACTTCTATGAGACTATCAAATTTACCTCCACCCTCTTTGTACTTGGTCGCGTCTTCTTCTGTGTAATAGGTCTTGTACTCCACTTCTGCAGACCTTTAAAAACAATAAAAAAACAATGATTGCAAATAATAAGTAAATCTGAAATAACAAACAACGAAAATATAAATCTGTTTTTTTCCTTCAACTATCCATACCAGATCCAATCAACTAAAGCATATCTACACCCATCCACAAGAAGACACAAATTCAATGACAATAGAAACACACAACGTAAACATACTCACCAATAGATCCATTCCACACCAGCTGATTGGGAACGAAATCGGCCATGTTTATAAACGACTGGACAAAGTAGCTACGCTAGAAATTAGTACCATAGATTCATCAGATCTTGTGACAAATGTATAGGGAAAACTCTACGCTGTAGATCCGAGCGATTGGCGACGGGCAAAGGAATAATAGGGACGAAATCTAGGATATGAGGATGGGTACTCGCAGGGTGGCGAGGCGGAGCGAAAGGGGAGAGGAGATGACGAGGAGAAGGAGGCGGCTGAATTAAATCCTAGTCGCCATTTCTATTTCTCAACTGAAGTCGCTGTTTTCGTGGCCTATTTCGTGTTTTAACTGAGGGTGGGTGGACACACGTGAAAGCATCGTTTGGAGTCCCAAAAATTGGTTTTGGAGCCTTGCGAAAATTTGGATTTGGAGCCTTATGAAAGTTTAAATTTAGAGCCTTAACGAAAGTTTAAATTTGACTAAGCCTAACATCGTTCCGACTTAGAGCCAAAGGGGAATTGGAGCCAAAGTGAATAAACTGTAGTTGATTTGTACTTATGCTTATAAACGGTCAAGGAATTAAAAATATGATGATATAAATGGTTTTATACAAACAATATTCATTTATACACAAAGTGGATGAATCTGGTTCTTCCATTTATTTTATTTATTTATTACTATCATTATTTTATATTATTTTATAATTTTTAATTAGTATTTGATTAATTATTATTTACTAAAAATTATTAATCATTAATTACTAGTATTTAATAGTGAATTATTTGTAAATTATTAATTAATTAATATTTATTTATTTACTTATTATTGATTATTAATTATTACTTACTAACTAGTTATTAATTAATTGTTAAATATTAATTAGGATTATTTCATATTAATAATAGTTAATATTTAACTTTTACTTATTTCTACTTATTTATAATCAAGTAATAACTTTTAAAAGCTTATAATGTATATGTTACTAAATATTAATTAATAAGCAGTTAACATTAACTATTAAAAATTGACTACTACTTAGTAACTATTAATTATTTAATAATAATTATTAAATAATATTGATTCCTAAGTTTATTATTACTTATTAATTATTATTAGATATTAATATAATTAGTTATTAAATATATATATTATAAACATGAAGTTTGTAATAGGCATTAATATAAAGTTGCATACCGTGATTTTCAGGTTGTTTAAAGTAGCTAGTTAACATACATTAACTATTAAAAAAATTACTACTTATTAACTATTAATTATTTAATAATAATTGACAAATATTATTGATTCCTAAGTTTATTATTAATTATTATTATTAAGTATCAATATAATTAGTTATTAAATATAGATATTATAAACATGAAGTTTGCACTAGGCATCTCAATTACAACGAATAAAATGAAAAGTTGTGATATATATGTTTATTACAACAGTGCGTTTTGCAAGGTTGTAAAAAAGGATCTATTACAACGGTGCCTTTGCACCGTTGTAAAATTAAAGTTGTAATATGGTAATATATATGTTCTTTACAACAGTGATTATTGCACCGTTGTAAAAAAGAATCTATTACAACGGTGCTTAATGCACCGTTGTAAAATTAAAGTTGTGATATGGTAATATATATGTTCTTTACAACAGTGATTATTTTACCGTTGTAAAAAACATTTATTACAACAGTGCGTTTTGCACCGTTGTAAAAAAGGATCTATTACAACGGTGCTTTATGCACCGTTGTAAAATTAAAGTTGTAATATGGTGTTTTTGTTGTAGTGACACTTTTGTCAAGATAGGTTAGTTGAATCAAAGTACGCATTTTTGTCAAAATGTACATTTTTGGCCCAATAGATTAGTTGAACCAAAATAGTTATTTTTGTCAAAATATAATAGTTGAAACAAAAATTACATTTTGTTAAATATGATTGTTGAAAACAAAAATCACATTTTTGTTAATTAGATTTTAAATAACACAAAAATCACATTTTTGGGTTAAATAAAAGAGTTAAACACAAATAGTATTTTGTTAAATAGGTTTGTGTTATAAACAAAAATATTCATTTTGGTAAAATAGATTTGTCAGCAAAATGGATGTATCAATTCTTATACATTTTGTTGATATATAATTCATATGCAAATATAATAATCATGTTTATTTGCATAACATACAATAGAATTTATATGCAAATATAAGAATCATTTTTTATTTGCAAACTTACATTTGAATTTATATTCAAATATAAGAATCATATTATTGGTCAAAACATACATTAGAATGTATAGGTGAGTTAAAATGACATCTTTATATGTTAATGCATACATTAAAATTTGTATGCAATTTAAAATAAACATTTTTATGTGTTAGATTATACATTGAAAAACATATACAAATGAGATTATTTCTTTTTTGTGTTAAAGTTAAGAATAGTTACATACAAATAAAGTATAATGAAAATTATCTTTAATTTGTCATCCGCAATAATGTCATATAAATAAATTACATTCTATTAGATATTAGAAATGTACAAAGAAATTATACAAGCCAAATATATTTTATTTCGGCATTAGGAATAAAATATCATGTTTTGTTCATCATCATCAACATGTTGGTAGTATTAAAATTGGTTAAATTCATTAACCAATTATTTATTTATATGAACTGTTGTTGGCTGAAAACCCCACACGGGTATTGGGATGTTGATTGATATACACTAGTCCCAATAAATATTTGTATGTCAATCGATAGATTAACAGGTCGCGATGAGCATTATAGTTTCATTTTAATGCTCACCTAGTGGTGAATTTCACTCTGGATGTTGAATGTATGGTTTGATGATTATTTATCATTTGTTGTCATTTACATACGATGTATGAAATCCATATGACCGAAGTCATATGGTAAATGATTGGGTCGCTTTCCGATTCAGAATATCTTTTATATAAAGAATATTTTAAAACAAAGAATATTTTAAATAAAGAATATTATTGAGTAAAGAATATTTTTGAATAAAGGGTATTGTAATATAAAGAACATTGTAATATAAAGATTATTTTAAAGTAAAGAATATTGTAACATAAAGAATATTTTATATAAAGAATCTTTTAAATTAAGATTTAATGAAGTCTTCCAAATAATTGATATTTAATTGGAATTAAATAAAAGAATTAGATTTTGGGTTGTCGTGGATAGTGTCTTAAATAACACTGTTCTTAAAACCCCGTATAAAAGAAATAAATCTTTTAATTAAGATTATTAGAGTTTTCCAATTGTATTTAGTAATGGAATAAATTGATATGTGAATTGGGTTTACCGTGAACGATGTTTTAAACGACATTTGTTCTTTAATCCAATTAACAGAGAAAATATGATTTAGAATTTATAAATATTTTTATTAAGAGTTCAAAAGAAATTTTCCAAAATCAAGTTTTTCAATTTAATATATTAAAATGAAATTGAATGGAAATTCGATTTGATAATAATCGGGATAGGCTTCTGTAAAAGAAGACTGTTACTATATATGGAATTTAAATGGCTTTGCAGTTATTCCATTTATATTATTGGTCTGATACGGAAATTTATATCGATTATATATTGATTTGATTTCTGTGAAAATTCCATATTTTGGAATATGATTTTGGGTTTATCGTGAACAATGTTTTAAATGACATTGATTATTTAACCCAGTTAATAATAAGATTAATTTCTTAAAACATAATAATCATAAAGTTATGATTTAGATATTAAAACCGAACTGGAGGTTTAGTGAATCTTTAAAATGAAGATTTAAAGATTATATTTAAAAGATTTTATCTTTGATAAAATTAATGGGAACCTTTCCCGAATAATATGAATATTTTATTAAAAGAATATTCTGAATTGGAATGAGGCGTTGGATGTGTCTTTATAGCACTTGATTTTTAATTATAAAAATACACTAGTTATTCGGAAAGACCGGGTTTAACCCATTCTGAATAATTATTATGGCAATTAAAGTCAAAGACATTGAAGATGGTGGATGAAGACCGGCGATCTTCACATCGAATGGACGACTACTGATGCCTGGCATTGGTTCGCTCCCAGTAAAGGGTTAAAGTGGTAGTTTTTCTAGACGTACTTGTTGATTGTCCGGATATGCGAGCACCTCACTTCCGTATTGGACATAGTGGGAGGCGGAATAAGGTGACTCCGATTTTGTTCAGACCCAAAACGGACTTGAGAATGGATGCGTGTCTGACATTGGATTTCATTCCATGTATATTGGTTTCTATTTAATATATATCTGTTGGTGGCGGAGAATTTATTCTCTTGCTTAACACCCTTCTCTGAGACGCACAAGCTCAAAGGTTATAAATTAGTAGTAATTGATTACATGGTGTGGATTGTCAATATGGCACGCCAAGATGCAAATGATAAAGGCATTTGTTGAAAAGCAGAGCCTTGTGGTTGATGATCAAAACATAGCCTATTCCGGCAAAGCTTTGTGTATAGCATGACCTCGCGAGCCTCACACCCCTGTAAGAGTCAAAAACGGAGCAATGGAACGCAGGGAGTGCACGCGTTTCTTTCTAGCTAGAAGTGGTGTCAGCGACTTACCAGCCCTGACATTTTTACTTATGTGGTTGATGGATTTTGAGGCGCCTCGGTTTATTTTTAATGGTCGCCAATGGCCAATTTATAGGTCCAATAGGATCGGGGAGCGTGTGTTCAGGCATAACTAATCCACTAGCGTTATTTGTGGACCGACCCTGCTGTATCCAAGGGTTCACTGTGGGGAATCCTGAGACATTTCTAGAGTGTCTCAAATCGGCAAGGAGATCATTCCGAGCCTTGACTCTCGATGGAAACCCAATTTCCAATACGACATCATGCGGTTTTGATTGTCGAACTAGTATGGCGACATAGTATATGGTAGTTATGCCCTCTATGATTAATACATTATGATTGAAATGTTTTTGAAACATATATACACTAATAATAATATCAAATCCGTTTTTATCGTATCAAGCATTTTTGACCATTATAAGGTAAAACTCTATCCTCCGGCTTGTGTTGCGTTGTGTGGTGGGACTTGAGTCTTATAATGGTTTCATTTATCTAAAAAGCATTGCATTGTTTAACGATTTACTTTAATTTATGCACTGGCAATCCAATGGAGTAAACCCGTTCCGCGTTAGCGGCGTGGTCCTGTGATTAGCCTTCTTATTTGATAAGTTAGATAAGATTTCTCATACCAGTCCCATGACTGACTCGTAGTTTGTTTCACTTTGCAAACTCGGGTGCCCTCTTTTCCACACGGGCAGTCGAGTAGCTTGTTTTGTAGATATTCTATATTGAGCAGGATTCTGGATCGAAGCTTAAAGTTGTGTCCGGAGCATTGATAGTCTTCCGCTGTGTTAATTTAATTGTTCCACTATAGTGTATTACATGTATTGTAATTTAATCTTCCGCTGTATTATTATTCGATGTACTCTGATATTTTGTACTCTGATGTAACATGATTATGATGTTTATAAAAGTCTTCTGTTATTGTTCTGATGTTTTGTATTTCCAAAGTTAAAGTATTCGAAGATTTCTGACCTTTGGATCAGACTTGTGTGGTTTATGGTCGATTAAATGGGCGGGGATTTTCGGGTCTTTACTTTTGGTATTAGAGCTCTGGTTAGCTCAAATCTTTGGGATACAACTCGTTATAACTGAACAAAAGACTCATCAGAGATTGGATTAGTAATATCCGATAAGAATACACATTAGAGATAGGATCAGCAGTATCCTAGAATGAGAAAACTCATTAGAGATGGGGTTAGAAAATGCCCTAGAATGAGTTCAGAGTGACAAGTCTATAATGAACGTGTTCGTGATCATATATATAATCTGATCTTAGAAAAATACGATTTTTGAATATATAAAAGTTATATATATTTGAAAAGTTAATCAACTAATAAAATTATTGTAACCAATAAAAAAATGATAATTTAGTGGTTAGTTAAACGACTTTTAGCTTCATTCCTTTTCGAGGACGAAAAGATTTTAAGTGGGGGAGATTGTAACAACCCGCAAATTCCGAACCAATTTAAAATTTTTATTTTAGAAATTTTAAAGGATTTTGAATAATTAAAATGATTTATTTTAAATAATAACAATAAAAATTATTTTTATCGAAGATAAAACGAATAAATTTAATTTAATCATAAAAGGAGTTGAAATGGGACGACTGTTCTAAAATTCGATTTTAAATTTCAAATGAATATACAGAATTCATTTTAAATCAGAATTGGACGAAACAAGAAATATTTGAATCTATTTAACCATATCTTTCTAACGATTGTAAGAAAACTGAAATTTCACTTTATAAATTGAAAGTTATGTCCAGTTTAAAATTCAGAAAAGTCGCTGCAGATATTAAATATATTTTTAATATATATAGCCCTTAAAAATAGCCATTTTTCAAACGACCTCCATTTTCGACAAAACCACTTTTGTTGGAACCGGAAAGTCAAATTATTGCTAGGTTTCAATTTTCATAATTTTTCGAATTAATATGTGAGCGTGGCAAAGGAAAACGTGTTTTGTCAATTTCAGTTAAATTCGACCGACCAGAAAATGGCCATTTTTCAAACGGTCTCGAAATTCGATGAAATTCGTTTTGTTAGAACTGTATCGTCAAAACATAACTAGAAATGATTTTTCGGGAATTTCTAGAGTCAGTATTTGGCCCCGGTAAATTAAAATGTACATTGAAATTTATACGTTGTTTAATTAAAAATATGATATTTTAAGTGAAACTGTTATAGACATCAGAATTGGGCTTCGCCACTAGTCCCATTGTGTTCAGAAGGCCTTAAAACATGTTGTTAGGCAGTAAGTGGGCCTGATTTGGAGACAGTTCAGTTTTTGACTTTAAAACACGTAAAACGATGAAAATAATATTATTATAATATTCCTAACACTAATCTCAAATATACAGCCGCCGCCACTCTTAATATCAATGGCTATGGCTCTCCAAACTTCTTCCCCTTCAATCTCCTCAAGCACTCAATGATTTTCAAAACTCCAAACACCAAATCGAAGTACTAGGAGTGCTCTTGCTATTCAACGGTCACGGTGAGTTTTAGTGTCCCGGATTTCACGAATTTGGCTCCCAAACCCGCTGGCTTTGGGCGTGGATTATAAGGTGGGGGGCCCATTGAGTTGGACGGCGGTATGGGCGTGGGGAAGGTCGAGGCCGGTGGTATCGGAAGGTGGTTCGGTCGCATGGGGGTGCGTGCGATGGGAGGAGGAAAGTGACGATGTTGGGTTCCTGTAAAAGAAAAGTAGCGGCCTTGGTTTGTTCAGGAAGAAGATGTAAATTAGTTAATTTTATATTTAATTAATCCATTTATGTAATTAAAATTCAAACCATCATAGTTCGATAAAATCTTATTAGAATTCGATGAATTCAGATGCGTTGAACACGTCTTTTCAAGATCTACACAACAGTACAGACCAGATCTGAAAAGGAGCTCTTCGAAAATTCAAACAAGAATCGAAGTGAGATTTCTGATTATTATTAATTAATCAATATTAATTATTTTTCTCTCCGTTAAATAATTGTGTATATGTTAATGAAGTTGTTATGCGATCTGATGAAATTTTGGGATGATCGATCTGTGTATTTTGTATGTATGTATGCTAGACCTGTAACAACCCGGAAATGCGAGCCAGTTTAAAATTTTTATTTTTGGCAATTTTAATGAATTTTGAACATTTAAAATGAATTATTTTAAATAATATCGATGAGAAATTTATTTTGAATATATTTAGAACGTATATATTTATATATGTCGTCATTAGAATATAATAATTATATATAATTATAAAAGGAATTGAAAATGGCGCGGTAGTTCGATAATTCGATTTCAAACTTCAATTGAACGTACCGGGTGCAAAATAAACCGGATTTTAGTGAAACCAAAAATATTAGAATCTATTTGTGAATCTCTTTCCAACGAATCCGGAAAATCGAAATTTCATAGCGGGAATCGAAAGATATGTCCAGTTGAAAATTCTGAATAGTCACTATGGAATTCAGGCCCTTAAAAATGGAAATTTTGCAAACGACCTCGGATTTTGACAAAACCACTTTTGTTAGATCAGGGATGTAAGGTTATTGCTAGGTTTCAAATTTCATAATTTTCCGATTCAATATGTGAGTGTGGCAAAAGAAAACGCATTTGACCAGTTTTAGTTGATTTTAATCGACTAGAAAATGACCATTTTTCAAACGGTCCCAGAATCTGACGAAATTAGTTTTGTTAGGACCGTATCATCAATACGAAGGTAGAAAATATTTTTCGGAAATTTTTCGAGTTAGTATGTGACCCCAGTAAATTGAAATGCACGTTCAAATTCAATATATAGAGTTATATGTGCATTTTGACGAAAAATGATCATAACTGCCGAATTGGCTTGCGAAACATGTCCGATTGTGTTCGAAATGGGGGTAATACGCTAGGGACGACAGTCGGTGGGTTCGATTCTGAGTTCGAAAGAAAAGGTTACTTTTTAGTAGATTAAAATAAATTAAATATTTATAATATAGGGCCCCTTCCTTTATTTCTCTCTCCCCTTTTTCTTGGTCAAACACCCCCCCCTCCCGTTAGTTATTTTCAAAATCGAAAGGAGAAAAAAAAACAATGGGGCGACGGAGCCCTTATCTGCCACCGGTGGAGGCGCAAGCCCCACCAGCAACCGCCGTGATGAGGGTCCGCCCCCCTGATCTGGCCGCGACCCTCCCCTCCTCTTCCTCCCTCCGTTCGCCGCTCAACACCCCACAAAACTGCCTGAACCACCCTACTGCGCCAACCCCCTGCCACAGACCGCCGATGCCGACCCTCCAGCCGCTCAAACCCTCTCTTCAGTTTCGAAGGTGAATTTTAATTTAAATCAGCTTTATTTATTTCAATTTTAATTATCTTAGTGTGTTAAGCAAAAAGGACGATTTTTATATAAGGAGATTTAAAAAGAAACGGTGATTTATATGTAAAGATATGATTTTTATTATGGTAGAAGGTTAAAAATACAATTTTTACATAAGCAAGAAGTTAAAAATATGATTTTTACTTGTGTAGAGTATTAAAAATATGACCTTTATATAATAGAAGATATAAAAATACTATTTTTATATAAGTAGTGTATTGAAAATAAAATTTCTATATAATAGATAATATAAAAATATTATCTTTATATATGTAGCGGAAAAAAAATCTGATTTTTATTATATATATGTTGAGATAAAGATGTGATTTTTATAAGTGATAAAATAAAAATTAAATTTTATATTTGAAAAGGCGAAATCTTTATATTTGAAAAGGCGAAATCTTTATATTCGAAAAGGCGAAATCTTTATATTTGAAAAGGCGAGATCTTTATATAGAGAATAGCGTGATAAAAATATAATTTTTATCTATATAGTAGCGAGGTAAAAATATAATTTTTATCTATATAGCAACGATGTAAAAATATAATTTTTATCTATATAGTAACGATATAAAAATATAATTTTTATCTATATAGTAGCGAGGTAAAAAAATAATTTTTATCTATATAGTAACGATGTAAAAATAGATTTTTTTTATCTATATAGTAACGGTGTAAAAATAGAATTTTTATATACATAGCAACAATATAAAAAATATGATTTTTGTATATGTAGTGGCTACGGGCAACGAAAGTGATGAAAGGCGAGCACGGTGAAGATGTTCTACATAAGAAGATTCGTGGTATTGGATTAGCTATTGGTGAGAACTTCTCACTTTAACTTTTCTTTTCTAGTTATATAAATATATATATTAGGATGCAGACGGTGTTTAGTAGCACCCGACACCATCGTCCACAGACCATGGACTTGTTTGTTTGGTTGTGTAGTTGGTAAGATTATTTGATTTGAATTTGATTGTTTGGTGAAATGGAATGGATTTGATTGATATGTGTACGGCGTGGGCCATTATTAGACCGGGGATAAGGCTAGGCCTTGTCCCGTTTTTAGTATCGTGTCGTTATGCCTCCGAAATTTTCTAAAATAAGTTAGAAAGATAAAGATCTCATTTTATTTAATAAATGAACCGAATAGAATATTCATAGGTTGAATAAAATAATTTGGTCATTAAAAATTTAATTTTTAACGTGAATATGAATAAATATTCATTTACAAACCGGAAGGTTTGTTTATGTACACCTATTTGAAGGACATTGATTGGGACGGTAAATTTTACACATCGTCCAACTGCACAAGTAATATTCAGTGTTTGTTGATTTGAAACCCCACACAGGTGTTGGGATGATATTTGGTGTACACTAATCCCAATTATTTAATTGTATGTCGATCGATTGGTCGACAGGCTGTGTAAGCGTTAATTATTTATATTTGATGCTTGTGCAGTTGTGTGGTGCACTTTGGATGATGGTTGATTGTTTACCTTTGCTATTATATGCATGTGTGGTATGGAATCCATATAATTAACGTTATATGGTAATTGATTGGGCCTCATTCCAATTTAGAAAATAATGAATATTATAAAATAAAGGTTCATGTGTTGACAATACTCATCCGTTGAGATTAGTCATGTGTTGAACGAAATATTTTAACAATAAAATTTACATCTTTATCATATATAAAATTAGAAACTAACTGGAAAATAGATAAGATGAGTGGTCTCCTGGAAATTGATCTGATGTTGGTTTCGGCCTTCGGGGTTTATATTTAGGGAATCGTTCTCTTACTAATTTACGGTTGGAGTCTGATTTGAAATCAAACGATAGATACCATAATTTTTATAAAATGTATTAAATAACAAAAATAATCACACGTGGACAGTACTCATTCGTTGAGATTAGTCATGTGTTGACAAAAATATAGAGTCATGTATTGAAAGAAATACAGATTCATTTGTTGAATAGAATAACGAAGTTATTGAAAAATATAAATATGTGTTGATTAGAGATGCGCTATTTTGACACAAACGATATTTATATCGATTGTATTCGTTTTATAATGAATATTGAAAAGAGATTTAAAAATTGAATAGAAAACGAATTTGATTTGAATTGAATAGAAAACGAATTTCATTTGAATTGAATAGAAAACGAATTTGATTTGAATTGAATAGAAAACGAATTTGATTTGAATTGAATAGAAAACGAATTTGATTTGAATTGAATAGAAAACGAATTTGATTTGAATTGAATAGAAAACGAATTTGATTTGAATTGAATAGAAAACGAATTTGAATTGAATGGAATAGAAAATAAATTCGAAATGAATTGAATAGAAAACGAATTCGGATTTAATTGAATATAAAAGGAATTCGAATAGAAAATGAATTCAAATTGAATGGAAAAGAATTTTTAAGGGAAAAATCAATTTTGATTTGAATTTGAAAGAAAGGTTGAAATTGTTTTTGAAACAAATTTGAAATGATTTATAAAATTCGTTTTAAAAAGGAAATCGACGAAATATATGTAATATATATATATATATATATATATATTATATATAATGGCCTGAATAGAACGCGCCGCGCCGCGGTAGTTCGTAAATTTCGACCATTGACTTCGAACGGACATTACGGGAGATCCGACCGTCGGATTCTCCTAAAACGGGAACCGTTGGGTTCGTATCGAAAAGAGCTTTCTAACGAATATTAGAAATTTGAAATCTAACGGTTGGATTTGGAGATATGTCCAAATCAATTTCAGAAAAGGTCGCTGTAAGTGCAGTTCGATGGCCGTTGATGGAAATCGACTGTACGGGCCTTGATAAAATTATTAAAAATATCAATAAATTGTGTAAAATCATAATGAATGATTTGGGAAGAACTGGGATGAAAAACCCCACCTTTTGTAAAGATAAAAATAGATTTTTATCGGAATGAACTAGTTTTGAACTAAATTTAAAACCTAATTATTTTTAATAAATAAATTGGATTTGAAATGGGTTTTAAATAACCAGAATTTCTAATATATTTAATTGGAATTGAGTTAGAATTGATTTGTGGGTTTATCGTGAACGGTGTTTTAAATAACACTTGTTCTTTAACCCGATAATAAATAGAATGTGATTTGGGTTTATCGTGAACCGTGTTTTAAATGACATTAGTTCTTTAACCCAGTAAAAGGAGTTTTAAAGAATCTGCAATTAGATTGAAATGTGAATTGATAATTTAAATTATCAAATTTGGAAAATGAGCGAGAATGGAGTATCACCAGTTTTGCTCCAAGCGATAGTTAAATCTTTAATTTTGATTTGAACGTGGAATGGTAATTAATTTTATCGATAACACCGTGGTATTAGATATGGAGTATTACCAGTTTTGCTTCATGGGATGAATAGGTTGGGATTGGGAAATAAAATAAATAATTACTTCGGTGTGATTCGCTAATCCCTACTAGTTTGGAAAACCATAATTTGGTTTGAAATGATATCCAAAGGATGACTAAAGAATAAATTTTAAAGAATTTATCTTTGATAAAATTAATGGGAACCTTTCCTAAGATTATGAAATTTAGAAACTAGCTGTAGGTTAGCTAAGAAGAATGGTTTCCTGGGTATTGATCTGATGTTGGTTTCGGCCTTCGGGGTTAATATTTGGGAAATTGCTTTCTTGCTGATTTACGGTTAGTGGCTGCTGAATTGGAATGAGGCGTATGTTGTGTTTGTGTAACATTTGTTTACTATATACGTAGGTTGTTCGGAAAGGCTGGGTTTATACCCATTCTGAATAACCGATTCGACGATAAGTCGAAGATGATGACGGTGGTCGAAGATCGGAAGTCTTCACATCATTTGGATAATTACTGATGATCCTGATTGGGCTATACACCCAAGAGGAGGGAAATAGTTGGTGATCGTCCAGACGTACTTGGAGATCGATGGATATGGGAGGACAGTGCCTCTGGTTTCGTTCAGACCCAGAATGAACTTGTAAATGGGTTGTGTGTTTGACATTGGATTTTATTCTATGTTGATTGATCTCTGTTAAATATACATCTGTTTGGCGGCGGACAATTTATTCTTTTTCTTAACGCCCTTCTCTGAGACGTACGAGCTCAGAGGTTGTATATCGATGGACATCAGTCGCATGGCAAGAATTGCCTATGTGGCACGCCTAAGTGGCAAATGATCAAGGCTTCTGTTGAAAAGCAAAGTCTTGTGGTTGATGATCAAAGCACGGCCTTTGTGGCGTAGCTTTGTGTATAACGTGAATTCGCGTGCCTCACACCTCGGTATGAGTTAAAAATGGGATAAGGACTGCAGGGAGAGAACGACGTTCTTTCTAGCTTTAGTGGTGTTAGTCACTTACCAGCCCTGACATTTATATACTTTTCACCTATGTGGTTGTTGGAACGAGGCGCCTCGATTTTAGGTCTGTAAGGACCGGGAAACGTGTGTTCAGGAATTGCCAATCCTCAAACGTAAGAGAGGACCGGCCCTGAAGCATCCAAGGGTTACCCAGAGTGTGTAATCCTGAGGCATTTGCTAGAGTGTCTCGAAGCGGAGAGGAGCTTGCCCCTTGCCTCGACTCATGACGGAAATCCAATTTCCAATACGTGATATTGCGGTTTTAATTGTAGAACTAGTATGGCGACATGATATATGGTATCCATGCCGTCTATGATTGATATTTATGATTGAAATTGTTTTGACACTATACACCAATCATAGTATCAAATGATTTGTTTTAAACGTACCAAGCATGTTTGGCTATTATAAGGGGAAACCCTATCCTCCGGCTTGCGTTGCATTGTGTGATGGGACCTGGGTCTTATAATAGCTTCATTTTTCGAAAAAGCATTGCTTTGTTTATTGATATGCACTGGTATTCTTGGGAGGAAACCCGTTCCGTGTTATACGGCATGGTCCCTTGAATTACTCTCTTTTATAATAAATTTTTAATAACTGTTTTAGTTCTCACACCAATCACATGACTGGCCTCGAGTTTATTGTTTTAACCTAAACTCTGGGTGCCCTTATTTTCGGCACGGGCAGCTAGTAGTTTTGGTTTTGCAGATTTATATTCACAGGATCCTGGTCTACAGCTGGAATGATATCCGGAAAGCTCTGTATCCGTATATCACCTTCAGTTGTGCTTTGTATTATTTTCTGTTGCTATGCAATTTATTGTAATCTCTGATATTTATCGAATGTATATTTATTCATACTATGTATATTCTTGTATCTGATGGAATTGTTGTAATATACAATGAAATGTTCTTCCATTTGCATTCTATTTTGTCGTGTTCTCAAGGTAATCCGGGCTTTCCTTACCGGGGAAGTTACGGGCTATCACAGTTGGTATCAGAGCTTTGGTTTTAGAGCTCGAGAACAAGACACATTAGAACCGAATGAAAGAATTCATCAGATATTGGATTAGTAATATCCAATTTGAATGACTCATTAGAGATGGGATCAGTAGTATCCTAGAACGAGTTTGAAGAGTATATTTTTCAATAGAAGACAAATTTTGTTTTGAAAGTTAAATTCAACTGTTAGCCCACTTTGTGAACTGGGCAACACAAAGTCGAGATGTGAAACGTTGAAAAACTTGGAAAGCATCATAGCGGATCGGATCGAAAAGATGTAGCGGATCGGATCGGAGAGATTTTTGCTGTTCGGATCGGAGAGCTGCTACTATGTGGATCAAAGAGACACTGCTATTCGGATCGGAGGGCTACCTACTGCTATTCGGATCGGAGGTCTACTTACTATTCGGGTCGGAAAGCTATCACCAGTCGGATCGGAGAGTTATCATCAATCAAATCGGCGATCTACTACCAGGTAGGGACGGAGCAGAAAGAAACGGATAAGAGTTTAGTTTCAGCATAATTCGGGTCGGATCGGATGTCCCGATCCGAACCCCTCCTGCACGCTCCTCCGATCTGAACCCATATTCCACATCACATTCCCCCACGATCGCCTGAATATGCGGAGCGGGTATGACCAGTTCCTGCCCACAACGTCCACTACTCTGATGCGTTGTCAACACTGAAATCCATCCGAACCCAAGGCTGATGGGATGGAAGACACGTGGCTCCGATCCGGATCGGGTTCTGAGTAAATTTTCACCTATAAATACCCTGTCTAGAGACAATGAAAAGGATCTTCTTTTTGGCACTTTGAGAGTTCAACCACTTTCATAAACTGAATTCCAGCACTCCCGGATAATCCAAATTGTTTTTCAACATTTGTTTTGAAGCAATTGAGTGAATATATGTGAGTTGTGAGTGAAATTGAGGGAATATCTCATTGTAATTGCAACTCTATCGTCGAGAATAGTGATTGACAAGTGGACGTAGGCTTTTTAACGCCGAACCACTATAAATTCTGTGTCTCCATTTTACTTTTGATCTTATTTCATTCTGCTTTTAGTCAATTTGGGTGTTAGAACCACTTTTTCGTCTAACATTTTGGTGCTTTCACTGAGAACCATCTGAATTCTATGTTTTTCGGGATTATCGTTCTACTTTTTGGACCGTTGAGTTCAAAGAAGTTAATCCTCAAGTTTCGACGCTCTTGATTATTCGTTGAATTGATTGTTGAAGAACTATGGCCAAAGGAAAAGGCAAGGAAGTTCAAACTAGTCGAGGAAACGGAGTTGGTGAAGATCAGCAAAATGTAGTTGTGACACGGTCTCGTGGGCAGAGCTCAGCAGCAGAACGGACTGATACAAGAAATCCGAACCGCACTCAAGGGGAGAGCTCCGATCCGATCCGGGTAGGAGAATCTGAAGCAGTGTACTCCCCCAACCCGAACCGACCCGAGCAATTCGCCCTACACCGACCCGACCTGGCTTTCCAGCTCCGACCCGAACAGGCTTCCCAGCTCCGACCCGACCCGATTTCCCATCTCCGAACCGACCCGTCACTTGGTGATGTTGGAACCTCTACTCGAGCCCCCACAAATGCTCCGACTCCAGCCACCAGGGTCAATGATCAGGTCAATCCATCCGCACCTATTACTCAAGGAGATTTCTCGCGCCTACTTGACATGCTTGAGAGTACTAGGGAGGCTATGAAAATCCACGAGCGCACCAATCTCATGATGCAAGAAAACATGAGACTCATGAGCAGGGAAATTAGCGAACTCCGTAGACAGAGAACCCCATCCCCGGTTCGCCACACACCAATGGATCAGTCTTCTTCTTCCGAGGAAGAACGACCCCGTGAAAGAAGGCCGCTCGAACGACCTCAGAATTTGGAGCAACTGACATTTGGATTTTTGGGGTCCCGCGAGGATATTGCGCGAGCACTAGGAACCAATGATCCAAGCTTGAGAGACCCTAACCATAATAATCCCACTCAGGGGCAAATGCTTCAGCCCCCTGCTCCTGAGATCGACCGGGAGCGTAGGGAACGAAGCAGAGCAGAAGCAGCTCAAAGAAGAAGGGCATCTCCTGAACAAGAGCCCAGAAGGAACCCGGATACCAGGGCCAGGGAGCCTGAACGGCCCCTAACTAATGCTGATGTACAGGCAATGGTACGCCAGATTATGTCCGAAAGCCGGAACTATACCAATGAAGATTATGGCATTGAGCGAAGCCATACTCCTTTCATTGACGACATCCTCAATTTTCAGTTTCCCCGACGTTTTAACCTGCCGCAGATGGACAAGTACAATGGGAGAACCGATCCGGGACAGCATTTGATGAGATACTCATGGCTCATGAATGCTGCTGCTGCTGCTCCTGACACAGTGAAGTGTAAAGCATTCCCGATCTATTTAGAAGATGTGGCGCTGCTATGGTTTACCCGACTTCCCCCTCGTTCGATATCGAATTATAGGGAATTGAGCGAACGTTTTATGAATCAGTTCCGACTCCATACCCGAAAGTCTAAAAGTGTTATTGAATTATCAAGAATTAAGCAGGCGCCAGGAGAGTCTTTGAGGTCATATCTCGACCGTTTCAACTTATCTGTGACTGAAGTTAGTGACTCGCATGAGCCCACCATCTTGATGGCTTTGATGGAAGGAGTCGATCCTGACTCCGAGTTTGGAGATTACCTTTCTGGGAAGACACCCTCCACGAGAGAGTTATTTTATGAAAAGGCCGATATTCACTTAAGACGAGAGGAGGCCAGGGCAAACCGAAAAAGAAAGTCTGGAGCGGCTTCAAAAGAAAATGTTCAAAGTAATGTCGCCGTGAAGCAGTCTAGAGAAAGTTCCGGAAAAGTTGAAGTGAAAGTGGGAAATAAGAGTGGAAACGACAATTTTGGAAACGGGGGCAACAACAATAACCGTAACGCGAATGGTAACAGAAGAAATAGAAATAGGGGAAGTGATCCTAACAAAAGACCCCGATTCCAAACTTATGAGAAATATACACCGTTGAACGACACTTTGGAGAATATTTACTTGGATACATACAATGTTTTGCAATATAAAAGACCGCCACCTCGCGACTCAACGGAGAAAGAAATGGCAACTGGAAAGTTTTGTTTGTTTCATGGAACTCATGGGCATTCAACCAATGAATGTCAACATTTGAGAGACGTGATTGAGAAGCTGTTGCGCGAAGGGAAATTAGATGAATATAAGGTTGCCCCGAGAGACAGAGGGCAAGGAGAGCAGGCTCCAAAACAGATTCAATCTGCTCCCAAGCCTACGGCGTAGCAGAAAGGCAAGGGAATTGTTATCAACTCCATAGTGGGTGGACCCCACCCAACAATCCGCAGTTTTAGAGCGATGGATCAATATGTAAATGCTGCCAACAACGTAGATGTGGATGAATGTGATGATTTGGAAGATATCGCCCCCATAAAACAACAGAAGACAATGTTTGACGATGTGGTATTCCGTAGCAGAGATGATACCGGGATCCAGTCACCCACCGATGATCCGTTGGTCATTACTACCACCATTGGGCCGGCCCTGGTTCATAAGGTGTTAGTAGACAATGGAAGCTCTGTTAATATTTTATTTAAAAAGTCATTCGATCAGATGAAGCTTGAATCGGAAGATTTGAAACCATGCGAAGGTTGGATCCGAGGCTTCAACGGGGCATCGACAGCTCCAATGGGGTACATAGAATTGCCCGTAACCTTGGGGCAAGGAGAACGCCGAAGAGTATGGATGCTTCAGTTCGTAGTGTTGGACGTAGATTCGCCTTATAATGCATTTTTGGGAAGGCCTGCCCTTGTTGAGTTCAGGGCTTGCATCGCCCCTTGGTGTTTATTGCTTAAGTTCCCAACTGAAGCCGGAACTGGAGTAATGAGAGGGGATCAAGTCTCCGGACGGGCCTGCTATGTTGCCGAATTAAAGATGTTGATGAAAGGACTTAACATCGAGAGTAAAGATGCCTTGCCTCCTCCAAAGGAAGGCTCGGCGTAGCAATTAGAGGGATCGGCTTCGAAGGAGTTGCCCAAAGGAACGCCTGAAGACCTGGATCCCAGAAAAGACGAGGAACCAGAGACTAGAAATGCAACTCCTAATGAAGCGACAGTGGACATTCCCATTGATGAAGCTGATCCAACAAGAGTTTTGAAGATTGGATCCCAGTTGGATCCACGTCGGGCCAAAGAACTAGCTGACTTCCTGAAGGCAAACTTGGACGTGTTTTCCTGGACCCACGCTGACATGTGTGGGATATCGCCATCCATCATAAGTCACTCACTAAATGTAAACCCGAAACACCTGCCTGTGAAGCAAAAGAGACGTATGCTGGGCCCAGAGAGGTCGGCTGCTCTGAAAGAAAAAGTGGAGAAGCTGAAACAGAACGGATTTATTCGAGATTCGACATATCCCGACCGTCTTAGTAAAGAAGCCGAATGGAAAGTGGCGGACTTGCATTGATTTTTCAGATTTGAACAAAGCTTGCCCAAAAGATAGTTTACCACTTCCCAGGATTGGCCAGCTTGTAGATTCGACAGCGGGACATGAACTTCTCTCTTTCATGGATGCATATTCCGGGTACAACCAAATTCCTATGCACGTGCCAGATCAAGAGCATACGAGCTTCATTACAAATTTGGGGTTATATTGTAATGCCGTTCGGATTGAAAAACGCCGGAGCCACTTATCAGCGCTTAGTGAACAGAATGTTTTATAATCAAATAGGGAAGACTATGGAAGTTTATGTAGATGATATGCTTGTCAAATCAAAACAGTCCTCCCGCCATACGCAAGATTTGGCAGAAATGTTCGGTATCCTGCGAAAGTATCGGATGAAGTTGAATCCTTTGAAGTGTTCATTTGGAGTGGCATCGGGAAAGTTTCTAGGCTTCATTGTGAGCTCCCGAGGAATTGAAATCAATCCCAGCCAAATAGCAGCGATTAAAAACATTGAAGAGCTGAGGAGAATTAAAGATGTCCAAAGTCTTGCAGGGAAAGTAGCCGCGTTGAGTAGATTTATCTCCAAAGCCACAGACAAATGCGTCCCATTTTTTGATTTGATTAAAAGGGGAAAGAAGAACTTTGAGTGGACCCCGGACTGTGTTGAGGCCTTTCGAAATTTATTGGAATTGTTAGAAAAACCACTGATTTTTCAAAGCCAGTGGACCACGAAGAATTGTTTGTTTACTTGGCAGTTTCGGCTCACGCTGTTAGCACAGCCTTGGTTCGAGAAGAAGACAAAGTGCAAAGGCCAGTATATTATGTAAGCAAGGAATTGGCAGTGGCAGAACGCAACTACCCAAAGATTGAGAAGCTCGCTTACAGCCTCCTAATCGCGTCCCGAAAACTTCGTCACTATTTCCAAGCTCACCCAATAACCATATACACTGACCAACCTCTAAGGCAGGTGTTGCAGAGACCCGAAGCATCGGGACGATTGATCAAATGGAATATTGAATTAAGTCAGTTTGATTTAAATTTTCAGCCACGAAGGTCGATCAGGGGGCAAGCTCTGGCAGACTTTATAGCAGAGTTCACCATCCCAGAGGAGGAAGTAATCGATGACAGAGTGGTCAAGTCCGAAGATGAGTTAAAGATAGATCCATGGAAGCTATACACAGATGGAGCCAAGAACGACCGAAGGTCCGGAGCTGGAATCGTCTTTGTTACTCCTGAAGGACGGTCGTCATATTACGCTCTACGATTAGAATTTTCGGCGACTAACAACGACTCTGAATACGAAGCCCTGATTGTCGGGCTGAAGCTTGCTAAAGACCTTGGAATAAAAATGTTGGTCATATTCTGCGACTCCAAAATCGTTGTTTGCCAGGTGCGAAAGGAATTTGTGGCTCGGGGACCTCGACTCATCGCCTACCACGGGAAAGTGGAAAAGCTGTTGAGCAACCTGGAGCGGTACAATATAACGCATATCCCAAGAGCCGAAAACTAGAAGGCAGACAGGCTGGCAAAGCTAGCTAGTTCCGACAATCCAGAAGAAACTGAAATAATTCCAATTGAAACGTTGGAATCGCCAAGCTTTGAGTCGATGGAAATTGAGTTTGCTTTCGAAGCAGAACCGGAGAAGGAGTCGTGGATGACCCCAATTAAGAACTTCCTTAAGAATGGGACACTCCCATCAAAGAAGAGTGAGAGAAGGGCTATAGTTCGCAAGGCTACCAGATATGTCCTACAAGATGATACTCTTTATAGGCAAGGATTTTCTATGCCCCTGTTACGATGTATAGCACACGACGACATCAAACGTGTACTAAGAGAAGTACACGAAGGTGAGTGTGGAGATCATACAGGAGGTCAGACTTTAGCGAAAAAGATATTGCGTTATGGATACTTCTGGCCCACAATTAATAAAGATGTAGCTGGTTATTCACGACGCTGCGATAAGTGCCAGAGATTCGCAAAAATCCCCAGAGCACCGTCGACCCAACTCAAATCGATGGTGAGTCCTTGGCCTTTTGCCACGTGGGGAACAATTGCTAAAGGAGGGGCGAAATATGCAATAGTCACTGTGGACTATTTTACGAAGTGGGTGGAAGCTGAGCCCCTAACCAAGATTACGGCGAGGAAGGTAATAAGTTTTGTGGTTAGAAATATTATATGCTGATTCGGGATCCCAAGAACCATTATAACTGATAACGGAACCCAGTTCGATGGTGCTGAATTCAGAAATTTCTGCCAGAAATATAAGATCAAAAAACGGTATACTGCGGTTGCTTATCCGCAGTCGAACGGGCAAGTAGAAGCAATAAACAAAGTTATAAAATCCATCCTCAAGAAACGGTTAGAGCGCGCAAAGGCAAAATGGGTTGACAAATTGCCCTTAGCTTTGTGGGCATATCGAACAACATTTAAGACCGCTACTGGTCATACCCCTTTTTCTCTCTCTTTTGGTTCAGAAGCAGTAATTCCAGTAGAGCTTGAAGTTCCTTCCCACCGGGTGACGTATTATGACCCGATGACGAATCGGGCACTCTTACTCGAGTCTCTTGGTGAAATCGAAGAAAAAAGGGACGAAGCGGATTTGCGTGCGGCAAGACATCGACGTCAGATGGCACGCTATTACGACAAAAGAGTTCGCCTTAGGACTTTTGAACCAGGAGATTTGGTGCTAAAGAGAGTCTTTCCATCCCTTCCTCACCTCGGCCCAAAGTGGGAAGGACCCTTTGTCATCCAACGGAAACTTGAAAAAGGAACCTTCAAGTTAACGACCGTAGATGGCGAAGAAGTACCTAGGGCATGGAATGCCCAACACTTGATGCGATATTTGGATTAGAAATATTGTACTCTTTGTTATTCTTCTTATGAACTCTGTAAAAAGGCACGACTTGCCTTAGGAAAATCTGATGATGTGAATACAGGACTATAAAGTGGATGTAGGCTACGACTTGGCCGAACCACTATAAAAATATCGTGTGTTATTTACTTTCATGCATTATATGTATACCTTCATCGACTATTCTGTTGAGATTATGGAATATAAGATGATTCAAAACCTGAAAGGTTGAAAGCAGTTTAAACGTAAGAAAAAGCACAATGACTACTTGTGCGATAAGACATAAAAGAATGGGAAGACGACATTCTTAACTCTAACTCTCGAGAGTTGAGAGAGAGTATAAAAGGACGGGAAAACGACGTCCTCTGAGGCGTGAAGGTGCACCCAGACAAGAGACCGCCTCAGTAAGAACTCTAACCTGAATATAAGACAGGAGAGTATAAAAAAAATGCCAGAAAAAACGACAGGCATTGACGACACAGAAAATGCGATCCCGTCAGAAAATCGGGGACATTCAGACTACCTGATTAAGTCTCGAATAGTTTTTTTGAGATTGACTGGGGGCATATATGTATACACATATTTCCTCCCACCATAACTTCATTACATAACTATAGTAAGACATGCATTCTTACATAAGTGCAAAACTAATGACTAACAGACATTGCGGAAATGAATTATTTTTTATTTATTTACGAGTGAATGAATTTGTACAGGAAAATAGCCAAAAAGAAGGTGCAAGAGACACCCTTATAGCAGCAATTGTTGGTCCACCAAATGCTAAAACAACGCAAGACAGCCCACTATTTAGACTTCGAGTGAGGCTTGGACTTCTTGGCGGCTTTCTCCGCATCCTTCGCCTCTTTCTCGGCCTCCGTCAAGATGCGCTTTGATTTTTTCTTTCCTGAAGATGCGGCGCTGGAATCGGTTGACTTCTTCCCGGAAGGCGGAGCGCTGGAATCAAGAGAAGACTTTTTAGCAAGTTCCTCTGTAATAGATCTAGTTGAAAGCTTAACAAATAACCTTGATCCCGCATCCACAACTGCAAGAGGCTTGAGGATTTCAGGGTCTAAGTCTTCAGCTTTTAACTGCAAGCGTTTATCTTGATCAGCTTTCATTGCAGCCAAAGTAACATCATCTGCACTTTTCGACTCCCCGACTATTGCCACCTCTGGATCTTCCTCATGTCCTCCGTCGCCGCAATCATCCTTTAAGGCGGCTATCATTTCTTCATCACGAGGAGTGTCAGCCTTAGACGGTTCGCTTCCTTCTCCCAAATCTATAGGAACAGCCTTGTCCTTTCCCCCTTTTGCCTTCTCTATAGGCTCCGCCCCAGAGGCGGTTCCCTGAGTCACATCTGTCTTTCCGGATGGCTCAATACCTCCAGAATGAGAAGCAACAGTTATCAACTCAGGAGAAAATAATGGGTTTTTCATCGATTGCTCAATCACGTGGCGAAAGGTAGAGATAGCCCTGACAAATTGAGGAGAAAATGTAGAGATACCTTCCGAAGACTTCTCGGCAGGGGTAACTGCTGTCTCCGATGCCGTTTCGGGAATAGGGGATAGCAGAGTTGTTCGAGGGATCCCCGGGTTTTCAGGATCATACCCCTCTACTTCAGAAGTTGTGGGAGCAGTAGAAGAGGAACCAGCCTCGGGAATGTTCTTCAGCTTAGTCCTCCGCCTCTCTTCTTCCATAGCATCAGCAATGAGGCGGCGCCCTTCAGCTAGGCGTTCTGGCTCGTCATCCCTTAAATATTTCTCCATCAGCTTGTCCTCATCAATGGAATCAACCTTGAGCTCCTCTTTCTCCCACTCAACGATCTGACTCCATACTTGGACTAGAGTAGATGGATAATCCTCAATCCAAGAAATGTTCCAGCGACGGATGATATGTGCAAAGAATTCAATCATTAATTCGCCGAAACCCTGAATCTCTGCCTCCTCCTCTGACAATTGTTTGCGGGCCTCCTCGGCGGATTTGATAGCACATTCGACGTTACCCTTCGCCAGGGCAGCTCTGTTTTCCGCCTCCAATAGCTTAGAAGCCAGGTCAGCGTAAGCAAGGCGCGTTTTAGCGGCATCTGACTTAGCATCTTCAGCTTGCTTTTTTAACTCAAAACGCTCTTGAGTGCGAAATTCAAGCAAATCATGGTAACATTTTTGCATATCTTCAAGTTGTTGTTTGAAGCTAGTAGCGTCCCTTTGAGCAACACCAAGCTGGGCCTGTGTGTCCTCCAAATCTTTTCCTAGATTCTTTAAGGCCTTTGCATCGTCTTCCGTGGTTTTTTGCATCGAATCAGCATTCGTGATTAGAGTACGAATGATTCTAGAAAGGTTGCGTGAATATTTGAACATTTCATAATACTGTTTTTCGACCACATCTATCTTTGCTTTGGCCTCATCTGCCCACCTGGAAGAAATAGGTTCGAGGGCAGGTAAAAAAGTCAAGTTCTCGAAGTAATGTTCGGGAAATTGCTCCTCCAAATACGCCCGTTTGATTGCAGTTTCAGCATCTAGTGGTGGAGGGGCGGGGATCGTCAACTCAGTATCCCTGTGCGTGGAGGATTCAATAGTCTCTTTATCTGTTTTAGGCCGTTTAGCAGAGACCTTGCGTTTACTTCGCGACTCAGTATCTTTCGGTGGACTTCTCTCCCTGCTGCGCTTTTATTGGGAAGAGGTGGAGTCTTTCGGTTGCGGCCTGTCCTCTTCCCGACGACCTTGGTAACCTTTATATCTCTATGGGTCCGTCTGAACAGGAGAGCGAGGATGCGAGGTTCGAGAGCGATAGGGTTTATAAGGCCTTCTCTCCTCCCTACCGCGATCGTCGCGGCGATCATACTCAGTATCATAAGGTGGATTAGACATGCTGCGGCGGAGTTTCCTGATATCATAGTAAGATCGGGACATCGTGCCTGCACAATAAGACAAATGATATTCAGGATCAACATTTTCACAAAGAGAAAGATGCAGTGAGTTGTAATGTTATTGTGTAAAGTGTGTCCTAAGTGGTGTTTTTCCCCCCAACCAACCCGAGTCCGAAGCTAGACTAGTACGGGCGGGCTCTTTGGCCTTAACAGGAGTGGTCTCTTCGGAGGAAGTGAAAACTAAAGGATTCTTCCTAAAATCCTCTGAAGTGTAAATGGTTTTAGGTAAGGGGAGGTCCCCCAAACACTGAAACAGTGGGTCATCAGTACTAGGGACATCTCCCTCAGAAGCATCGATCGGTGATTCTTTGGAAGACGTTGACTTTTCTGAAGAAATGGCATCCTCGGGAACAATGTACCCTTCGCGATGCTTTTCCGCCATGTTGGCCAATTCATCATCTTGTGTAGAAGAAGGAGAAGGTGAAGCTCGAAGAGGCACTGTAGGAGCTCTCGAACTTTCGCCCGTTTCGGGGATTACATCCACTGAGGGAATATAAACATATGGAGCCGTCCCGTGACCAATGCTCCGAGTCACAGATAGCAACCCATGAAAATGAAGATATTCGTCTTTAAGGACTTCATCAATACTCAAGAACTTTTGATCGCCATTAAGGAGCTGGTGCATCCGGTCAAAGAATACTTGGTCTGATATTTGTTTTGGGTTATCGACTGCAAACAAAAAGAAAAACGAGTTAAGGCGATGACTTGAGTGTATAGAGCCGAGATTTAGAAAACCAGTGCTTTACTTGATTTCGTCCACCTCCTGGCACACCCTGGTTGTCGCTTCACATAAAACCATTCCAGTCTGGAATCTCCAGCTTTACTACTGAATGGCGCTGAAATTATCTTCCTCTTAGGGACAGACTCAAAGTAGCAGAAAGAAGGAGTCTCTCGGGTCCGATGCTTGAAGTTGTAGAAGAAATGAACGTCATCGAAAGTGAGCTCTATGCCTAAGATCTCACGATATGCAACATATAAGGTGTATAAGTAAACATAAGAATTGGGGTGCAACTGCATGGGGGCAATCCGCATTTGTCTTAGAAAATCGACGATAAAAGGAGAAAATGGAGGGATAGCACCGACCATGCACATCAACCGAGTAATTGCCATATACCCTTCTGGAGGGTTGTGGGGACGGTCGGTTCTCGAAGGCACCAGGGTGTCCCTTTTTAGTATCCCGTATTTTAAACAAATTCGGATAAGTCTGTCGTTGTCGATTGTTGTTTCAACAGAATCTTGGGGTGATTCCAATATGACAGCCAATTCAAACTCATCAGGAGCCCGGTCATCACCAATCCCTCCTTCCTCTTCAAAACCTAGAGAAACTTCACCCTCCGAAGACACATTGTCACTTTCGCGATTTCCAACCTCGTAGTCTAAACCCTCATTATTCCATTCTGGATCCGAAGGAGAAGATATGTCCTCGAGAGTAACTTTGTTGGAGGTCTCCGGGGCCTCTTTCTTCTCAGCTAGTCTAGAAGAGCGTCTGGGTCTCATGTTCATAAAACTATTGAAGAAGCAATAGCACAAGTTAGAGTAAATTAGCCCGTATCCCCCCGTGCATGTGTGCAAACTAGAGTGTAAACAGTGTATGCGGAAAGTGTAAAGTAAATGTTTAAAAGTGCGACGCAAAATTTTGGCAAAGTATAAAGGATTGAAGTAGTTCTTGATGTCCAGTTATGTTCGCAAGGCACTATCCTAACTGTCCATTAAGTTGAAGATTATGCCAAAAGTTGATTGGGTCAGTTAAACAAGTTTTTATGCATTAAGACGGACTGCCCTTCGGTTCAGTTCGGGCGCATTCATTAGGATCGGATCGGGGGCGTGACCTCGTCTTGGGCTCGGATAAACTTTGAAACTCAGAAATCAAAATCGGATCGGCTCGGAGGTTGATTCCCCTAACGGTTCGGCTCGGATCACGTAGTCATGCTTCTCCTCCTTTATCTTACAGTCCGACCCGATCCGGTTAGGTGAGCTTCCTTCCCCCCTTCTTTAACTACTTGCTCCGACCCGATCCGATCTTCTGGACTTCTTTTCTTTTTCCCTTTCTCTACTTGCCCCGACCCGATCCGACTTCCTGAACTTCTTTTCTTTTTCCCTTTCTCCACCTTCCATATTCCACCGCCCGAACCGACTCCCTGCTATCTTCTTCTTCTTCCTCTTCTTTAGCCTTAGACCCAAAATCATTTCCAACGCCCCAGTCATGATCGAACCAATTACAGCTTCCCCTTCCAACGTCTCGAAGTAGCAACGAAGCCACCACCAACAATAACGAAGGAAGAGGATGCTGTAGCGTGGAAACCACATCCAGATCGGTCGAACTGACCATAGACTTCAATTAAAATCGGTTATCAAGAAGTCGATCAGGAATTTAAACCTACCGAGGTGTATAAGTTGGAGATTCGCGCGAAAATTATAAAAAGTTTTACTCTTTTGAACTCTGGAGCTTTAGAACAGAACTCGCAAAGCGATGGGATAAAAAGAAAGTGAAAGGAAAATCGAGGCTGAACTTATATAAAAACAAAGTGACTATTCGTATCCCCGTTCGGACCGGATCGAAAGCCCAGTAGCATAGCCTGGCCCACTAGTCCAAAGAGAAATAGAAAGAAGAAGGGGATCGGTTCGGACTCACAGGATGTCATATCTTAGCTTGGCATATGAATAAATTTAAAATTTAAAGAAGAGGATGAAAGCACGAGGAAAGTCAAAGGAAAGATTACCTAGCAAGCGATATGCAGTGATAATCAAAGCATGCTCCGTTTCCAACAGGTGCATCCTTTGAGGGGGCAAAATGTTAGCCCACTTTGTGAACTGGGCAACACAAAGTCGAGATGTGAAACTTTGAAAAACTTGGAAAGCATCATAGTGGATCGGATCGGAAAGATGTAGCGGATCGGATCGGAGAGATTTTTGCTCTTCGGATCGGAGAGCTGCTACTATGTGGATCAAAGAGACACTGCTATTCGGATCGGAGGGCTACCTACTGCTATTCGGATCGGAGGACTACTTACTATTCGGGTCGGAGAGCTATCACCAGTCGGATCGGAGAGTTATCATCAATCAAATCGGCGAGCTACTACCAGGTAGGGACGGAGCAGAAAGAAACGGATAAGAGTTTAGTTTCAGCATAATTCGGGTCGGATCGGATGTCCCGATCCGAACCTCTCCTGCATGCTCCTCCGATCCGAACCCATATTCCGCATCACATTCCCCCACGATCGCCTGAATATGCGGAGCGGGTATGACCAGTTCCTGCCCACAACGTCCACTGCTCTGATGCGTTGTCAACACTGAAATCCATCCGAACCCGAGGCTGATGGGATGGAAGACACGTGGCTCCGATCCGGATCGGGTTCTGAGTAAATTTTCACCTATAAATACCCTGTCTGGAGACAATGAAAAGGATCTTCTTTTTGGCACTTTGAGAGTTCAACCACTTTCATAAACCGAATTCCAACACTCCCGGATAATCCAAATTGTTTTTCAACATTTGTTTTGAAGCAATTGAGTGTATATATGTGAGTTGTGAGTGAAATTGAGGGAATATCTCATTGTAATTGCAACTCTATCATCGAGAATAGTGATTGACAAGTGGACGTAGGCTTTTTAATGCCGAACCACTATAAATTCTGTGTCTCCATTTTACTTTTGATCTTATTTCATTCTGCTTTTAGTCAATTTGGGTGTTAGAACCACTTTTTGGTCTAACATCAACTATTCGTATTTGAATATTTTGTTTTTATTGAATTTGGACAATCCAATATATAAAGGTTTTGTATATACGCGTCATGAATGTATATTCAAAGTTTTAATACACTGATAGATGTAGAATCACACTCTAGTGGCCCGGGGATGATTCCACTGATGACGTACGGCATCAGTGGTTTATTTTCGTGTTTCGAAGGTGTGGTTTCTATATATTTCCATCAAATTGGTGTGAGAACCAAAATATAGCTAAAATACATTGTTGTGAATTGGCATCAAAAATGGGATTTTTGTATGTATATCAAAATTATGAATTTGAAATTCTAATTCACTAATTGATTGATGTTTGTGTTGTTTGATTATTGTTTGTCTAATTAAATTTTGAACCATTATGCCTAATTGAATCAAACATTGAATTGTATCGAAAATGAGTACAAATGCTTGCATACACATGTACTAACATTGAACAGGTCATAGCAAGGAGGCTAGAGCAGAGAATAAAATTTGTTTGCCAGACAAATAGATACATGTTTACCATATTTCCTGTTTTGTTTGGGTGATGATGATTTTATGAGCCGATTGGCTAGCCGCTTGGCCTTTTCTTTTTCTTTTTTGAGATCAGAGGGCCTGTATGGAAATTTCAGGATTTTCCCAGTGCTCCCGGTGCAGGGGAGGTTATGGCGAATTTTTTTGAAAATTTAGGGTGTTAGCCAAATTTTTGAAAAATTTGAAAAGTTCGTAGAAATTGAAAAGTTGAAGAACTTAAGCCGTAACGGAAATAATGAAAGTTAAGTTGATTAGTTAAACAACTTTTGGCTTCGTTCCTTTTCGGGGACGAAAAGTTTTAAGTGGGGGAGAATGTAACAACCCGGAAATGCGAGCAAGTTTAAAATTTTTATTTTTGGAAATTTTAATGAATTTTGAACATTTAAAATGAATTATTTTAAATAATATCGACGAGAAATTTATTTTGAATATATTTAGAACGTATATATTTATATACGTCGTCGTTAGAATATAATAATTATATATAATTATAAAAGGAATTGAAAATGGCGCGGTAGTTCGATAATTCGATTTCAAACTTCAATTGAACGTACCGGGTGCAAAATAAACCGGATTTTAGTGAAACCAAAAATATTAGAATCTATTTGTGAATATCTTTCCAACGAATCCGAAAAATCGTAATTTCATAGCGGGAATCAAAAGATATGTCCAGTTGAAAATTCTGAATAGTCGTTATGGAATTCAGGCCCTTAAAAATGTAAATTTTGCAAACGACCTCGGATTTCGACGAAACCAATTTTGTTGGATCCAGGATGTAAGGTTATTACTAGGTTTCAAATTTCATAATTTTCCGATTCAATATGTGAGTGTGGCAAAGGAAAACGCGTTTGACCAGTTTTAGTTGATTTTAATCGACTGGAAAATGACCATTTTTCAAACGGTCTCAGAATCTGACGAAATTAGTTTTGTTAGGACCGTATCGTCAATACGAAGCTAGAAAATATTTTTCGGGAATTTTTCGAGTTAGTATGTGACCCCAGTAAATTGTAATGCACGTTAAAATTCAATATATAGAGTTATATGTTGATTTTGATGAAAACTAATCGTAACGGCCGAATTGGCTTGCGAAACATATCCTATTGTGTTCGGAATGGGGGTAATACGCTAGGGACGACAGTCGGTGGGTTCGATTCTGAGTTCGAAAGAAAAAGTTACTTTTTAGTAGATTAAAATAAATTAAATATTTATAATATAGGGCCCCTTCCTTTGTTTCTCTCTCCCCTTTTTCTTGCAAACACCCTCCCCCCCCCCACCCGTCAGTTATTTTCAAAATCAAAAGGAGAAAAAGGAAAAAAAACAATGAGGCGACGGAGCCCTAATCCGTCACCGGTGGAGGCGCAAGCCCCACCAGCAACCGCCACAACGAGGGTCCGCCCCCCTGATCTGGCTGCGACCCTCCCCTCCTCTTCCTCCCTCCGTTCGCCGCTCAACACCCCACAAAACCGCCTGAACCATCCTACTGTGCCAACCCCCTGCCACAGTCCGCCGACGCCGACCCTCCAGCCTCCGCCTACCCCTCCTCCAGCCATTCAAACCCCCTCTTCAGTTTCGAAGGTGAATTTTAATTTAAATCAGCTTTATTTATTTCAATTTTAATTATCCTAGTGTGTTAAGCAAAAAGGACGATTTTTATATAAGGAAATTTAAAAAGAAAAGGCGATTTATATGTAAAGATATGATTTTTATTATGGTAGAAGGTTAAAAATATAATTTTTACATAAGCAAGAAGTTAAAAATATGATTTTTACTTGTGCAGAGTATTAAAAATATGACCTTTATATAATAGAAGATATAAAAATACTATTTTTATATAAGTAGTGTATTGAAAATAAAATTTCTATATAATAGATAATATAAAAATATTATCTTTATATATGTAGCGAAATAAAAATCTGATTTTTATTATATATATGTTGAGATAAAGATGTGATTTTTATAAGTGATAAAATAAAAATTAAATCTTTATATTTGAAAAGGCGAAATCTTTATATTTGAAAAGGCGAAATCTTTATATAGAGAATAGCGTGATAAAAATATATTTTTTATCTATATAGTAGCGAGGTAAAAATATAATTTTTATCTATATAGTAACGATGTAAAAATATAATTTTTATCTATATAGTAACGATATAAAAATATAATTTTTATCCATATAGTAGCGAGGTAAAAATATAATTTTTATCTATATAGTAACGATGTAAAAATAGATTTTTTTATCAATATAGTAGCAGTGTAAAAATAGAATTTTTATATACATAGCAACAATATAAAAATATGATTTTTATATATGTAGTGGCTACGGGCAACGAAAGTGATGAAAGGCGAGCACGGTGAAGATGTTCTACATAAGAAGAGTCGTGGTATTGGATTAGCTATTGATGAGAACTTCTCACTTTAACTTTTCTTTTCTAGTTATATAAATATATATATACTAGGATGCAGACGGTGTTTAGTAGCACCCGACACCATCGTCCACAGACCATGGACTTGTTTGTTTGGTTGTGTAGTTGGTTAGATTATTTGATTTGAATTTGATTGTTTGGTGAAATGGAATGGATTTGATTGATATGTGTATGGCGTGGGCCATTATTAGACCGGGGATAAGGCTAGGCCTTGTCCCGTTTCTAGTATCGTGTCGTTATGCCGTCGATTTGAAGGACATTAAAAATATAATTTTTAACGTGAATATGAATAAATAAATATTCATTTACAAACCGGAAGGTTGGTTTATGTACACCTATTTGAAGGACATTGATTGGGACGATAAATTCTACACATCGCACAACTGCACAAATAATATTCAGTGTTTGTTGATTTGAAACCCCACACGGGTGTTGGGAT
The DNA here is from genome assembly GCA_030737875.1 of Allium sativum. Lineage (NCBI taxonomy): Eukaryota > Viridiplantae > Streptophyta > Magnoliopsida > Asparagales > Amaryllidaceae > Allium > Allium sativum. The sequence goes on along the minus strand of CM060919.1, from coordinate 651,819,072 downwards.
GATATTTGGCGTACACTAATCCCAATTATTTAATTGTATGTCGATCAATTGGTCGACAGGCTGTGTAAGCGTTAATTATTTATATTTGATGCTTATGCAGTTGTGTGGTGCACTTTGGATGATGGTTGATTGTTTATCGTTGCTATTATATGCATGTGTGGTATGGAATCCATATAATTAACGTTATATGGTAATTGATTGGGCCTCATTCCAATTTACAAAATAAAGAATATTATAAAATAAAGGTTCATGTGTTGACAGTACTCATCCGTTGAGATTAGTCATGTGTTGAACGAAATATTTTAACAATAAAATTTACATCTTTATCAAATATAAAATTAGAAACTAACTGGAAAATAGATAAGATGAGTGGTCTCCTGGATATTGATCTGATGTTGGTTTCGGCCTTCGGGGTTAATATTTAGGGAATCGTTCTCAAACTAATTTACGGTAGGAGTCTGATTTGAAATCAAACGATAGATACCATAATTTTTTATAAAATGTATTAAATAACAAAAATAGTCACACGTGGACAATATTCATTCGTTGAGATTAGTCATGTGTTGAAAAAAATATAGAGTCATGTATTGAAAGAAATATTGATTCATTTGTTGAATAGAATAACGAAGTTATTGAAAAATATAAAGCCGTGTTGATTAGAGATGCGCTATTTTGACGCGAACGATATTTATATCGATTATATTCGTTTTATAATGAATATTGAAAAGAGATTTAAAAATTGAATAGAAAATGAATTTGATTTGAATTGAATAGAAAACGAATTTGATTTGAATTGAATAGAAAACGAATTTGATTTGAATTGAATAGAAAACGAATTTGATTTGAGTTGAATAGAAAACGAATTTGATATGAATTGAATAGAAAACAAATTTGATTTGAATAGAAAACGAATTTGATTTGAATTGAATAGAAAATGAATTTGATTTGAATTGAATAGAAAACGAATTTGAATTGAATTGAACAGAAAATAAATTCGAATTGAATTGAATAGAAAATGAATTCGGATTTAATTGAATATCAAAGGAATTCGAATAGAAAATGAATTCAAATTGAATGGAAAGAATTTTTAAGGGAAAATTCAATTTTGATTTGAATTTGAAAGAAAGGTTGAAATTGTTTTTGAAACAAATTTGAAATGATTTATAAAATTCGTTTTAAAAAGGAAATCGACGAAATATATAATATATATATATATATTATATATATATAATGGCCTGAATAGAACGCGCCGCGCCGCGGCAGTTCATAAATTTCGACCATTGACTTCGAACGGACATTACGGGAGATCCGACCGTCAGATTCTCCTAAAACTGGAACCGTTGGGTTCGTATCGAAAAAAGCTTTCTAACGAATATTAGAAATTTGAAATCTAACGGTTGGATTTGGAGATATGTCCAAATCAATTTCAGAAAAGGTCGCTGTAAGTGCAGTTCGATGGCCGTTGATGGAAATCGACTGTACGGGCCTTGATAAAATTATTAAAAATATCAATAAATTGTGTAAAATCATAATGAATGATTTGGGAAGAACTGGGATGAAAAACCCTACCTTTTGTAAAGATAAAAATAGATTTTTATCGGAATGAACTAGTTTTGAACTAAATTTAAAACCCAATTATTTTTAATAAATAAATTGGATTTGAAATGGGTTTTAAATAACCAGAATTTCTAATATATTTAATTGGAATTGAATTAGAATTGATTTGTGGGTTTATCGTGAACGGTGTTTTAAATAACACTTGTTCTTTAACCCGATAATAAATAGAATGTGATTTGGGTTTATCGTGAACTGTGTTTTAAATGAAATTAGTTCTTTAACCCAGTAAAAGGAGTTTTAATGAATCTGCAATTAGATTGAAATGTGAATTGATAATTTAAATTATCAAATTTGGAAAATGAGCGAGAATGGAGTATCACCAGTTTTGCTCCAAGCGATAGTTAAATCTTTAATTAGATTTGAACGTGGAATGGTAATTAATTTTATCGATAACACCGTGGTATTAGATATGGAGTATTACCAGTTTTGCTTCATGGGATGAATAGGTTGGGATTGGGAAATAAAATAAATAATTACTTCGGTGTGGTTCGCTAATCCCGACTAGTTTGGAAAACCATAATTTGGTTTGAAATGATATCCAAAGGATGATTAAAGAATAAATTTTAAAGAATTTATCTTTGATAAAATTAATGGGAACCTTTCCCTGAGATTATGAAATTTAGAAACTAACTATAGGTTAGCTAAGAAGAATGGTTTCCTGGGTATTGATCTGATGTTGGTTTCGGCCTTCGGGGTTAATATTTGGGAAATTGTTCTCTTGCTGATTTACGGTTAGTGGCTGCTGAATTGGAATGAGGCATATGTTGTGTTTGTGTTACATTTGTTCACTATATACGTGGGTTGTTCGTAAAGGCCGGGTTTATACCCATTCTGAATAACCGATTCGACGATAAGTCGAAGATGATGACAGTGGTCGAAGACAGGAAGTCTTTACATCGTTTGGATAATTACTGATGATCCTGATTGGGCTGTACACCCAAGAGGAGGGAAATAGTTGGTGATCGTCCATACGTACTTGGAGATCGATGGATATGCGAGGAAAGTGCCTCCGGTTTCGTTCAGACCCAGAACGAACTTGTAAATGGACTGTGTGTCTGACATGGGATTTTATTCTATGTTGATTGATCTCTGTTAAATATACATCTGTTTGGCGGCGAAGAATTTATTCTTTTGCTTAACGCCCTTCTCTGAGATGTACGACCTAAGAGGTTGTATATCGATGGACATCAGTCGCATGACATGAATTGCCTGTGTGGCACTCCTAAGTGGCAAATGATCAAGGCTTCTGTTGAAAAGCAAAGTCTTGTGGTTGATGATCAAAGCACGGCCTTTGTGGCGTAGCTTTGTGTATAACGTGAATTCGCGAGCCTCACACCTCGTTATGAGTTAAAAACGGGATAAGGACTGCAGGGAGAGCATGACGTTTCTTTCGAGCTTTGGGGGTGTCAGTGACTTACCAGCCCTGACATTTATATACTTTTCATCTATGCGATTGTTGGAACGAGGCGCCTCGATTTTAGGTCTGTAAGGACCAGGAAACGTGTGTTCAGGAATTGCCAATCCTCAAACGTAAGAGAGGACCGGCCCTGAAGCATCCTAGGGTTACCCAGAGTGTGTAGTCCTGAGGCATTTGCTAGAGTGTCTCGAAGCGGAGAGGGGCTTTCCCCTTGCCTCGACTCATGACGAAAATCCAATTTCCAATACGTGATATTGCGGTTTTAATTGTAGAACTAGTATGGCGACATGATATATGGTATCCATGCCGTCTATGATTGATATTTATGATTGAAGTTGTTTTGAAACTATACACCAATCATAGTATCAAATGATTTGTTTTAAACGTACCAAGAATGTTTGGCTATTATAAGGGAAAACCCTATCCTCCGGCTTGCGTTGCATTGTGTGATGGGACCTGGGTCTTATCATAGCTTCATTTTTCGAAAAAGCATTGCGTTGTTTATTGATATGCCCTGGCATTCTTGGGAGGAAACCCGTTCCGTGTTATACGGCGTGGTCCCTTGAATTACTCTCTTTTAAAATAAAGTTTTAATAACTGTTTTAGTTCTCACACCAGTCACATGACTGACCTGGAGTTTATTGTTTTAACCTAAACTCTGGGTGCCCTTATTTTCGGCACGGGCAGCTAGTAGTTTTGGTTTTGCAGATTTATATTCACAGGATCCTGGTCTACAGCTGGAATGATATCCGGAAAGCTCTGTATCCGTATATCACCTTCAGTTGTGCTTTGTATTATTTTCCGTTGCTATGCAATTTATTGTAATCTCTGATATTTATCGAATGTATATTTATTCATACTCTGTATATTCTTGTATCTGATGGAATTGTTGTAATTTACAATGAAATGTTCTTCCGTTTGCGTTCTATTTTGTCGTGTTCTCAAGGTAATCCGGGCTTTCCTTACCGGGGAAGTTACGGGCTATCACAAGACCGGTTAGTTAAATAATAGATTAGTATCTGTCGGATAAATTAAAATAAATCACTTTTCTTTGCCAATATTTTGTGAATCATGTAAATTGAACAAAAATGAAATTTCTTTTTGCTTATTTATAGAATTGAATTAGTTTGTCAATTCAATCAAAAATATCATTTTTGTCATATTTGTTGAATTTAATTAGTTTGTCAATTCAATTAAAAATATCATTTTTGGTCGTGTTTATTGAATTGAATTTGTTTGTCAATTCAATGAAAAATGTCATTTTTGTTTATATTATTAAATTGAAATAGAATTGTCAATTCAATAAAAATATCATTTTTGTTTATATTATTGAATTAAAAGTTACATTTTTATTTGCAAATTTAAATGCAAATAAACATCATATTAAAAGTTGAATTTTTGTTTGCATTCTTTGATGCAAATTAACTATGAAATTAAAAATCGAATTTTTATTTGCATTCCTTGATGCAACTAAAATATTAAATTAAAAGTTTCATTTTTATTTGCAAATTTAGATGCAAATAAATATCCAATTAAAAGTCAAATTTTTTATTGGCATTCTTTGTTGCAAATAAAACATGAAATTAAAAGTTAAAATTTTATTTGCATTCTTTGATGCAAATAAAACAGGAAATTAAAAGTCAAATTTTTATTTACATTCCTTGATGCAAATAAAACATGAAATTAAAAGTTGTATTTTTATTTGCATTCTTTGATGCAAATAAATCATAAATTAAAATGTTACATTTTTATTTGCATTTTAGATGCAAATAAAAGCATAGTTTAAGAAGTTACCTTCTTATATACATTTTAGATGTAAATAAATGAATATGATTAAAAGTATCATTTTTACCTTTAAATTAGACAAAATAAAAAGATTATGATAAAGAGAATTCATCTTTGTTGTAACTTTGTTAAATTAAATAAAATGTTTTTATTGTCATCATAGATTATAATAAAATAGATTAGAATTAAAAAGATATATTTTTAGTGTCATCTTAGCTTCAATAAAAAGAGTAAATTGAAAGGTAAGTTTTAGTTGTCCTTTTGTTGCAATACAAAAAGATACATTTTTATCATTTAAATAGAATGAGACAAAATTATTTAATTTTGTCATTTTAAAAGATTAAGACAAATGCATTCACTTTTCTCATTTTAAAGGAAGGGACAAAATATTCATTTTTGTCACTTAAAAAGAATGAAACAAAACATTCACTTTTATCAAATTAAAATAGTTAAACTCAATTTGTCACCATTATCAATTTATAATAGCTGAAACCCATTTTGTCGCTTTTGTCAAATTACCAAAGTTAAAACTATTTTGTCGCTTTTGTTAAAATTTTCATAGTTAAAACAAATTGGTCACTTTTGTCAAACTATAATGGTTAAAACAAAACATGATCATTTTTGTCACATTAGATTTGACAAAACAAATATGTTACTTTCATTTGTTCTGTTGAATTAGAATTGTCGACAAAACAAACACATCACTTATATTTGTTTTGTTGAATTAGATTTGTCAACAAGACAAAGTCATTATCTTTGTCGTTTTGTTGAAATAGAGTAGTTAAATCTAAATATACATTTCATCAAAATATTCATTGTTTTCAAAATAAATCAGTGGAATCAAATCATACATTTTTGTCAAAATATATACTTTTGTCAAGATAGGTTAGTTGAATCAAAGTACACATTTTTGTCAAAATGAACATTTTTGGCCAAATAGATTAGTTGAACCAAAATAGTTATTTTTGTCAAAATATAATAGTTGAAACAAAAATGACATTTTGTTAAATATGATTGTTGAAAACAAAAATCACATTTTTGTTAATTAGATTTGAAATAACACGAAAATCACATTTTTGGGTTAAATAAAAGAGTTAAACACAAATAGTATTTTGTTAAATAGGTTTGTGTTATAAATAAAAATATTCATTTTGGTAAAATAGAATTGTTAGCAAAATGGATGTATCACTTCTTATACATTTTGTTGATATAGAATTCATATGCAAATGTAATAATCATGTTTATTTGCATAACATACAATAGAATTTATATGCAAATATAAGAATCATTTTTTATTTGCAAACTTACATTTGAATTTATATTCAAATATAAGCATCATATTATGGGTCAAAACATACATTAGAATGTATAGGTGAGTTAAAGTGACATCATTATATGTTGATGCATACATTAGAATTTGTATGCAATTTAAAATAAGCATTTTTATGTGTTAGATTGTACGTGGAAAAACATATACAAATGAGATTATTTCTTTTATGTGTTAAATTTAAGAAAAGTTACATAGAAATAAAGTATAATGAAAATTATCTTTTATTTTTCATCCGCAATAATGTCATATAAATAAATTACATTCCATTAGATATTAGAAATGTATAAAGAAATCATACAAGTCAAATATATTTTATTTCGGCACTAGGAATAAAATATCATGTTCTGTTCATCATCATCAACATGTTGGTAGTATTAAAATTGGTTAAATTCATTAACCAATTATTTATTTATATGAACTATTGTTGGCTGAAAACCCCACATGGGTATTGGGATGTTGATTGATATACACTAGTTCCAATATTTATTTGTATGTCAACCGATAGATTGACAGGCCGCGATGAGCGTTATTGTTTCATTTTTATGCTCACCCAGTGGTGAATTTCACTCTGGATGTTGAATGGATGGTTTGATGATTATTTATCATTTGTTGTCATTTACATACGATGTATGAAATCCATATGACTAAAGTCATATGGTAAATGATTGAGTCGCTTTCCGATTCAGAATATCTTTTATATAATGAATATTTTAAAACAAAGAATATTTTAAATAAAGAATATTGTTGAGTAAAGAATATTTTGAAATAAAGAGTATTGTAATATAAAGAACTTTGTAATATAAATATTATTTTAAAGTAAAGAATATTGTAATATAAAGAATATTTTATATAAATAATCTTTTAAATTAAGATTTAATGAAGTCTTCCAATTACTTGATATTTAATTGGAATTAAATAAAAGAATTAGATTTTGGATTGTCGTGGATAATGTCTTAAATAACACTATTCTTAAAACCCAGTATAAAAGAAATAAATCTTTTAATTAAGATTATTAGAGTTTTCCGATTGTATTTAGTAATGGAATAAATTGATATGTGAATTGGGTTTACCGTGAACGATGTTTTAAACGACATTTGTTCTTTAACCCAATTAATAGAGAAAATATGATTTAGAATTTATAAATCTTTTTATTAAGAGTTAAAAAGAAAATTTCCAAAATCAAGTTTTCCAATTTAATATATTAAATTGGAATTGAATGGAAATTCGATTTGATAATAATCGGGATAGGCTTCTATAAAAGAAGACTGTTACTATATATGGAATTTAAAAGGCTTTGTCGTTATTCCATTTATATTATTGGTCTGATACGGAAATTTATACCGATTATATATTGATTTGATTTCTGCGAAAATTCCATATTTTGGAATATGATTTTGGGTTTATCGTGAACAATGTTTTAAATGACATTGATTCTTTAACCCAGTTAAAAATAAGAATAATTTCTTAAAACTTAATAATCATGAAGTTATGATTTTGATATTAAAACCGAATTGGAGTTTTAGTGAATCTTTAAAAAGAAGATTTAAAGATTATATTTAAAAGAATTTATCTTTGATAAAATTAGTGGGAAGCTTTCCCGAATAATATGAATATTTTATTAAAAGAATATTCTGAATTGGAATGAGGCGTTGGATGTGTCTTTATAGCACTTGATTTTTAATTATAAAAATACGCGAGTTATTCGGAAAGACCGGGTTTAACCCATTCTGAATAATTATTACGACGATTAAAGTCAAAGACATTGAAGATGGTGGACGAAGACCGGCGATCTTCACATCGAATGGACGACTACTGATGCCTAGCATTGGGTCGCTCCCAGTAAAGGGTTAAAGTGGTAGTTTGTCCGGACGTACTTGTTGATTGTCCGGATATGCGAGCACCTCACTTCCGTATTGGACATATGGGAGGCGAAATAAGGTGACTTCGGTTTCGTTTAGACCCAGAACGGACTTGTAAATGGATGTGTGTCTGACATTAGATTTCATTCCATGTACATTGGTTTCTATTTAATATATATCTGTTGGTGGCGGAGAATTTATTCTCTTGCTTAACACCCTTCTCTGAGACGCACGAGCTCTGAGGTTATATATTAGTAGTAATTGATTGCATGGCGTGGATTGTCAATGTGGCACGCCAAGATGCAAATGATCAAGGCTTTTGTTGAAAAGCAGAGTCTTGTGGTTGATGATTAAAGAATAGCCTAATTCGGCATAGCTTTGTGTATAGTATGACCTCGCGAGCCTCACACCCCGGTAAGATTAAAAAACGGAGCAAGGGAACGCAGGGAGTGCACACGTTTCTTTCTAACTAGAAGTGGTGTCAGCGACTTACCAGCCCTGACATTTTTACTTATGTGGTTGATGGATTTTGAGGCGCCTTGGATTATTTTTATTGGTCACCAATGGCCAATTTATAGGTCCAATAGGATCGGGGAGTGTGTGTTCAGGCATAACTAATCCACTAGCGTTATTTGTGGACCGGCCCAGTTGTATCCAAGGGTTCACCGCAGGAAATCCGGAGACATTGCTAGAGTGTCTCTAATCGGTAAGGAGATCGTTCCTAGCCTTGACTCTTGATGGAAACCCAATTTCCAATACGACATCATGCAGTTTTGATTGTAGATCTAGTATGGCGATATAGTATATGGTAGTTATGCCGTCTATGATTAATACATTATGATTGAAATGTTTTTGAAACATATATACACTAATAATAATATCAAATCCATTTTTATCGTATCAAACATTTTTCACCATTATAAGGTAAAACTCTATCCTTCGGCTTGCGTTGCATTGTGTGATGGGACTTGAGTCTTATAATGGTTTCATTTTTCTAAAAAGCATTGCGTTGTTTAACGATTTACTTTAATTTATACACTGGCAATCCAATGGAGTAAACCCGTTCCGTGTTAGCGGCGTGGTCCTGTGATTAGCCATCTTATTAGATAAGTTAGAAAAGATTTCTCATACCAGTGCCATGACTGACCCGTAGTTTGTTTCACTTTGCAAACTCGGGTGACTTCTTTTCCATACGGGCAGTCGAGTAGCTTGTTTTGTAGATATTCTATATTGAGCAGGATTCTGGATCGAAGCTTAAAGTTGTGTCCAGAGCATTGATAGTCTTCCACTATGTTAATTTAATTGTTCCACTGCTGTGTATTACATTTATTGTAATTTAGTCTTCCATTGTATTATTATTCGATGTACTCTGATATTGTAACACCCCGTATTTTCTGTGAACATAAAAGTAACAAATCAGAGAATAATTAAATTATAACTAAAGAATTAAGGGAAACGGGTTACGCCATTGCGTTCATCTCGAAATTCTGCTTGAAATAGAGTCCAAGTTTGCATAAAATGGACTCCGTATGAAGAAGATATGGCCTTCATAAGTTTCAATAAAAACCAGCCCGAAATTCAAAATTCAGATTTCGAAATTCTAAACAGACACCCGGGCTAGGCGGGAAAATTCCCGCCCAGGACCCAGGTCGACACTAGGGTCGACCTGGATACACAGGTCGACACTAGGGTCGACCTTAGTGTCGACCTCCCCCACTGTTTTCCCAGATCCAGCTCTGACCTGTTCTGCCACGTGTCGCTCTCTGATTTGCTGTGTGACATGGCCTGCTGCTCTGGACGATTCTGATGGCCTCTGGACTGATCTGAAGGCTCTAAATTACCCTATTCTCCTATTTAAACACCCCCAAACCTCACTTTCTCTCCACACAATTTCATTTTGCCTATACTTTGCCTCTATTCTAATTAAAAATAAAAATGGCGTCGCTACTCTGCTGGAACCTAAAATAAAAGCTTAAAGAATCAAGCTAAATCAAATTTAGAATTAGAAGACTAGTCTACATCAAAGGAGCGTTATTCAGTTTCAGAATACAGATACCAGAAATCAAGATTATCCTTTTTGATTGTGAGTACAGTTATTTTCAGATATGAACTTTAATTTTGATCTTGACATGGTTGTAAATCTGAATCTGAAGTTATGCATATTCCGTTCTGTTTATATCTATCTTATTGTAACTATTCTGTATCTTTTTCTTCTTTCTGTTTTATGGCCATGCTACCACGAGCCCGCGCCAAATCTCATAAGAGATTAACGCACGAACGTTAAATTTTAGGACAAATAATGAATGATGCATAAGTTGGACATGACTGATATGTGACTAATTTGAGGAAAGAACATAGGTTGTAAATAAAGATCTAGAATCAGTGCGTACTATGTATGATGGACTGTGATTTGGAAGAAGAATTATTATATGATAGCATATGACTTGGAATTTGGAATATAATGCATGTTATAATGCAAGATCTGATTTTGAGGACATAATACATGATTAAGAATTTAAGATCTAGATTTGGGCATATTTTATATCACGATCTATGACTTGAAAATAAAAGGAGGATATGTGACTTAGGCGTAAGGATCTATAATAAATAGGAAACTATAAATGTGAAAGCGCCTAAATATGGATTTTGGATATTTGGCATCATAGGCTATAATTTGGCATAATTCATATTGTTTGGGGCTTTTAGAGAATATTTTGTACTGTGAAAATTTTAACTAGAATTTGGGAAAATATTGTATTATGAATTATGACCATGATTTGGGCATGTAAGTTTAGGCTTAATTTATGATTTGGCAAGATATGTAAATAGAATTTTAAGAAATGTTAAATCTGCTAAATCTGTTGAATTGCCTGTTCTGCTAATCTGCTGAATTGCCTAATCTGCTAAATCTGTTGTCTACCAAATCTGCTAAAATTGCCTAATCTACTAGATCCGTTATCTGTTTAATCTGTTGAATTGCTTAATCTGTTGAAAACTGAATAATTGTAATTTGGGTATGTAATCTGTAAGCTCGATCTAAAATTGAGCAAAACATGTTAATAGAACTTTGGATAATCTGCCGTAACTTGTAAATTTGTTAAATTTGTTAAATGAACATAATTATTCTGATATTTTCTATAATGGAATAAAGTGGCTATGACACGAGGTTAGACTCTGTTTGTGGTGGAACCCTGTCCGGAACCAACTGGCTTAACCAGCGACCTCAAACTGCCAGTCTAATGTGAGAGGTCGTAGGCATAACTAAAATATGCTTAGACACGAGGTTAGGTATGGATTGTGGCAGAAGTCTGCCCGGAACCGCCCGGCATATCCAGCGGCCACAAGCTACCGACCTAATGTGAGAGGTTTGTGCATTAATTAATGCAAATCTGAGATAAATATGATGTCTAAATCGTGTTGGGTGGATAGGGTTAAACCAACTGGTTTGATGAATCTAATAAACCCGTTTCGTGAATCTGTAGGCCCAATACAAAATTAGACAAATCTGTAAGTCTGTTAAAACTGTACATCTGATCCGTTAGTCTGAAAACCTGTAACTTGATTGTCTGATCTATGAACTAGTAAATCTGAACTTTGTATGTCTGAAACTTGAAAACAAGTTAATCTGAAATCTGTTAGTCTGGGGACACATGGTTAGGAGGTGAAATACTTGTGTCATCTGTTGTTCGGGACCCATATTAGTCAGTAACCCTTTCTGGTATCAAAACTTTGACCCCACACTATGTAGGGGTCCCGACACGCTTACTGAACTAATTATAAGCAGTTCGTTCTGATAATGGCGAGGGGTGTTGATGGCGCATTCCAACCGGGTCATGTGCGTGCATGGATCCGGTCTGCTATGAGGATGTAAGACACCGTGACATCTGTAAATAGGTATGTGCCAATAGGTTGCCACTTTAGGGAGTGATACACCCTACTGTGGGGCCGACACAGTGTATTTATGTATTAAGGAGCCGATCGCTTGGGGTGGGATTCGGGGTACACTTAGTTCTGTCTGTTTCTGTTGGTACCGTCTGTTTCTGTTGGGTGGTAACACCTGTCTTTTTCTGCGCGGTACCGTCTATTAGGGTGGTAAAGGCCCATTACTAGTGTACACCTAATTCTAATATTCTATTTCCGTAAGAATTATTCTGTTTCCGTCTCTGATTCCGTTTCTGTAACCGTCTATCTCTGTTCGGGTGGTAAAGGCTCATTACTAGCATTCTGTTTCTGTACATCTATTTCTGTTAGGGTGGTAAAGGCCCATTATTATCATCGTATTTCTGAAAAGATCGTTCTGTTTTCTGTTTAGATATTAAGACAACACTAATTCTGTTATACTAGTATTAATGTAGAGAAGTAAGATGTGAGTAAGGAACATAACTTGGTTTACATCATTCTGTTTCTTCTGTTAAACTTAAAGTATAACTACTATTCTTGTTGATGTAATCTCTCATCCAGCTTTATTTACATGTCATGATAATATTATCTGTTTATATGTTGGAAGTCACTGGACTCTCCAGACTTTATGTCTGACCTCGTTTGTTTTCGCCCCTTTTCTTTCCGTTTCCCCCCAGGTGCTCAGGGTGGAAACATAGGAGCTTGATTCTGATTCTCTCTGCTTGAAGTGCTTGGAGTATTGCTTGGCTTTGACTGTATCTTTTCATGGCAGTTTATGTTGGGGATTATGGCTTTGAAACTTCGCTTTCTGAAGGATTTTGTATAAGACTGATAATTGTGTACTTGAGTTTTAGTATTGTGATTTCGAAAGATGTAACCAAACTTATTTCTCCTTCTGCTGTAATAAAATTATAATTTTTCAAGTGCTACTTATCTGTCTTGTAATTCTCTATTCTGTCTACTAAAACGCTCCACCAAAATTATGGCATTCCCTTTGTGAGTGACCTTAACGGAGGTGGGGTGTTACACTTGGTATCAGAGCTGAAGGTTACCAGATTTGATAAAAAGTTTTTGAAAACTATTTTCAAAAAGATTTTAGAAAGGAAGTATTTTCGAAAGAAAAAATTATTTTGAAAAAAGAACATAATCCCAAAAGCCATCTATGTTTTCTCTGTTCTGAATTCCTTTTCTTTCATTTCACCATGTACGGGGATCTTATCCTTCCAGAGGGTGTACCGATACCCGGATGGTTCAGGAGGTACCTAGAGGCTAGGGCCAATGACGCAGGCCCAGCAGATATTCCTCCTCCCCCAGCTGCAGCGGTTCCTCCTCCTCCTCCTCGTGCAAATCCTTTCTCAAAGATATGTAGAGATTTTAGAGCCCTGAGTGGAAAGAATTTCAATGGAACCGAATCTTTCGTAGAAGCAAGGAACTGGCTCAAGGAAACTGAGGATTTGTTCGTTATCTTTGAGGTAGACGATAGACAGAAGATACAGTTGGCGGCATGGTTGCTTAAGGACGAAGCTTCTTATTGGTGGGAGGTCACGAATGGAGAGCGTCCATTGGAGACATGGATAGATTTCAGGCATAGGTTCGAGATGAAATCCCTCTCGCGAGCGGAAGAGAATTTATACATGGAGAGGTTCTTAGCATTGAAGCAAGGGAATTCATCAGTAAAGGAGTACGTCAACAAGTTCAATCAGTTGGCGAGATTTGGCTTAGACTTGGTGAACACACCTGAGAAGAAGGCCCTGAGATTCATCAAAGGTTTGAATGAGCCGCTCCACGGGTTGGCTATGACCCACATTCCTATGGGGCCTACCTTCGAGAAATTGGTTAACATTGCATTAATGCATGAAGAGGAAGCAAAAAGTGAGAAGAAAGAAGAAAAGCTTGAAGGACCACAGAACAAGAAGGCCGGGCCCAAAAAGGAAACACAAAAGAAGGATGAGAAGTCTTAAGATAAGAAGGAGAAAAAGTGCTTTACTTGTGGAAGCTCGACTCATCTGAACAAGGATTGCAGAAAGAGGAAGGGCACTTGCTTCAACTGTGGTGAGATGGGACACTTCACTAGGGACTGCCCGAAGAAACGAGGGCAAGGGCAGAGGACATGTCCTACTTCTGGAGGGCAGGCGAATACCCTAGAGGCTGGCGGATAGGATAGAAATAGGAAAACTTTCTGTAGAAGGTTTAATTTCCTTATCTAATTTTTGTGTTAAAACTCTTTCTGATTCTGGTATTTTGATTCTGTAATTGATACTCTGCACTTTAATACTAGTCTTGTTTCTGATCCCGCTGTAGACTCAAACCCATAAGGGTTATGACTCATCTGTTTGTGATAAATTGGGGTTTGAGGGTATCTATGTTGGGCGTTAAGTTGACTATGACACATACATTTTGGGTTTTTATCATGCTTGGTTTCCTAAGAATCATTTGATAATCTGATCTGTACCAGTAGTCTGTAAGTATTTGAATATTTCTGATAAGGTTAGGGGTTTTAACTCGAAGCGTGAAGTAGATTTCCAGTTTGACATGGTTTAACGGGGGTGATTCTCTAGGTGTCAATCTGATGTTGATTTCGGTCTTCGGGGTTGATACTTGGGGAATTATTTTCTTAACCGATGTCTAATAGGAACAGAGCTCTTGTTTTAATTATACTTGCTTCTATCACTCAACTATATCCTATCGATCGATTCTTCGACCTTTAGGTAGAAACTAATGGGTGTAAACATGTGTTTGAGACATGTTATGTTTGATGGTTGCTAGTGGATGCAAGTGGTTGCTAGTGGTTGCTCGTGGATGCATATGCACACACTAGGAACTAGATCGGCTCAAAAACACTCTAATACTGCATATGGATGTGTGTCCATTTTCAATTTTTGTGGATGCAAAATGATTGACTCATCACATGGATGTTGCATTTGAATGAATGACTATGCACTCATGTAGAAATAATATGTATCATTAGGGTTTTATTGCATACGTGTTGGACTCATGGCACTAACATAATTCACATTAAGGAGGTCAACTGAAGCAGTAGACTACCTGATCTTTGCATTAGATAAGAGACATATACACACACTTTTGCATATGTTCATACAACATTAGAAGTTTTCTAAGGACAATGGATGCTTGTGAATGATGGTTGAGTAGATGGGTGGTTGGATGGTAGGACACATTCTTCTTAACTCGAAGATTTCGAGGACGAAATCCTTTAAGGAGGGGAGAATGTAACAACCCGTATTTTCTGTGAACATAAAAGTAACAAATCAGAGAATAATTAAATTATAACTAAAGAATTAAGGGATCCGGGTTATGCCATTGCATTCGTCTCGAAATTCTGCTTGGAATAGAGTCTTGCATAAAACGGACTCCGTATGAAGAAGATATGGCCTTCAGAAGTTTCAATAAAAACCAGCCCGAAATTCAAAATTCAGATTTCGAAATTCAAAACAGACACCCGGGCTGGGCCGGAAAATTCCCGCCCAGTACCCAGGTCGACACAAGGGTCGACCTTAGTGTCGACGTCCCCACCTGTTTTCCCAGATCCAGCTCTGACATGTTCTGCCACGTGTCGCTCTCTGATTCGCTGTGTGACATGGCCTGCTGCTCTGGACGATTCCGATGGCCTCTGGACTGATCTTAAGGCTCTAAATTACCCTATTCTCCTATTTAAACACCCCCAAACCTCACTTTCTCTCCACATAATTTCATTCTGCTTATACTCTGCCTCTATTCTAATTAAAAATAAAAATGGCGTCGCTACTCTGCTGAAACCTAAGATAAAAGCTTAAAGAATCAAGCTAAATCAAATTTAGAATAAGAACAACAACTAGTCTACATCAAAGGAGCGCTATTCAGTTTCAGAATACAGATACCAGAAATCAAGATTTTCCTTTTTGATTGTGAGTACAGTTATTTTCAGATATGAACTTTAATTTTGATCTTGACATGGTTGTAAATCTGAATCTGAGGTTATGCATATTCTGTTCTGTT
The DNA here is from genome assembly GCA_030737875.1 of Allium sativum. Lineage (NCBI taxonomy): Eukaryota > Viridiplantae > Streptophyta > Magnoliopsida > Asparagales > Amaryllidaceae > Allium > Allium sativum. The sequence goes on along the minus strand of CM060919.1, from coordinate 651,803,168 downwards.
TAGATCTATCTAATTATAACTATTCTATATCTCTTTCTTCTTTCTGTTCTATAGCCAGGCTACCACGAGCCTGCGCCAAATCCCATAAGAGATTAACGCATGAACGTTAAATTTTGGGACAAATAATGAATGATGCATAAGTTGGACATGACTGATCTGTGACTGATTTGAGGAAAGAACATAGGTTGTAAATAAAGATCTAGAATCAGTGCATACTATGTGTGGTGGACTGTGATTTGGAAGAAGAATTATTATATGATAGCATATGACTTGGAATTTGGAATATAATGCATGTTATAATGCAAGATCTGATTTTGAGGACATAATACATGATTAAGAATTTAAGATCTAGATTTGGGCATATTTTATATCACGATCTATGACTTGAAAAGAAAAGGAGGATATGTGACTTAGGCGTAAGGATCTATATTAAAATAGGATAACTATAAATGTGAAAGCGCCTAAATATGAATTTTTGGATATTTGGCATCATAGGCTATAATTTGGCATAATTCATATTGTTTGGGGCTTTTAGAGAATATTTTGTACTGTGCAAAATCTAACTAAAATTTTGGCAAATATTATATTATGAATTATGACCATGATTTGGACATGTAAGTTTAGGCTTAATTTATGATTTGGCAAGATATGTAAATAGAATTTTAAGAAATGTTAAATCTGCTAAATCTGTTGAATTGCCTGTTCTGCTAATCTGCTGAATTGCCTAATCTGCTAAATCTGTTATCTACCAGATCTGCTAAAATTGCCTAATCTGCTAGATCTGTTATCTATTTCATTTGTTGAATTGCTTAATCTGTTGAAAACTGAATAATTGTAATTTGGGTATGTAATCTATAGGCTCGATCTAAAATTGAGCAAAACAAGTTAATAGAACTTTGGATAATCTAACGTAACTTGTAAAGAAGTTAAATTTGTTAAATGAACATAATTAGTCTGATATTTTCTGTAATGGAATAAAATGGCTATGACACGAGGTTAGACTCTGTTTGCGGTGGAAGCCTTCCTGGAACCAACAGGCTTAATCAGCGACCGCAAACTGCCAGTCTAATGTGAGAGTTCGTAGGCATAAGTAAAATATGCTTAGACATGTGTTGGGTGGATAGGGTTAAACCAACTGGACTGATGAATCTAATAATACTGTTTTGTGAATCTGTAGGCCCAATACAAAATTAGACAAATCCGTAAGTCTGTTAAAACTGTACATCTGATCCGTTAGTCTGAAAACCTATAACTTGATTGTCTGATCTATGAACAAGTAAATCTGAACTCTGTATGTCTGAAACTTGAAAACAAGTTAATCTGAAATTTGTTAGTATGGGGACAAAGGTTAGGAAGGGAAATACTTGTGTCATCTGTTGTTTGGGACCCATATCAGTCAGTAACCCTTTCTGGTATCAAAACTTTGACCCCACACTATGTAGGGGTCCAGGCACGCTTACTGAACTAATTATAAGCGGTTCATTCTGATAATGGCGAGGGGTGTTGATGGCTCGTTCCAACCGGGTCATGTGCGTGCATGGATCCGGTCTGCTCTGAGGATGTAAGACACGTGACATTTGTAAATAGGTCTGTGCCAATAGGTTGCCACCTCAGGGAGTGATACACTCTACTGTGGGGCCGACACATGGGATTTATGTATTAGGGAGCCGATCGCTCGGGGTGGGATTTAGGGTACACTTAGTTCTGTCTGTTTCTGTTGGTACCGTCTATTTCTGTTGGGTGGTAACACCTGTCTGCTTCTGCGTGGTATCGTCTGTTGGGGTGGTGAAGGCCCATTACTAGTGTACACCTAATTCTAATATTCTATTTCCATAAGAATTATTTTGTTTCCGTCTCTGATTCCGTTTCTGCTTTTGTTTCTGTAACCATCTATCTCTGTTCGGGTGGTAAAGGCCCATTACTAGCGTTCTGTTTCTGTACATCTGTTTCTATTAGGGTGGTAAAGGCCCATTATTATCATCGTATTTCTGAAAAGATCGTTCTGATTTCTGTTTAGATATTAGGACAACACCTAATTCTGTTATACTAGTATTAGTGCAGAGAAGTAAGATGTAAGTAAGGAACATAACTTGGTTTACATCATTTCGTTTCTTTTGTTAAACTTAAAGTATATGTGCTATTCCTGTTGATGTAATCTCTCATCCAGCTTTATTTACATGTCATGATTATATTATCTGTTTATATGCTGGAAGTCACTGGACTCTCCAAACTTTATGTCTGACCTCATTTGTTTTCGCCCCTTTTCTTTCCGTTTCCCCCCAGGTGCTCAGGGTGGAAACATAGGAGCTTGATTCTGATTCTCTCTGCTTGAAGTGCTTGGAGTATTGCTTGGCTTTGACTCTATCTTTTCATGGCAGTTTATGTTGGGGATTATGGCTTTGAAACTTCGCTTTCTGAAGGATTTTGTATAAGACTGATAATTGTGTACTTGAGTTTTAGTATTATGATTTTGAAAGATGTAACCAAACTTATTTCTGCTTCTGTTGTGATAAAGTTATAATTTTTCAAGTACTACTTATCTGTCTTGTAATACTCTGTTCTGTCCACTAAAATGCTCCACCAAAATTAAGGCATTCCCTTTGTGAGTGACCTTAACGGAGGTGGGGTGTTACAGATATTCTGTACTATGATGTAACATTATTATGATGTTTATAAATGTCTTCTGATATTGTTCTGATGTTTTGTATTCCCAAAGTTAAAGTATTCGAAGATTTCCAACCTTTGGATCATACTTGTGTGGTTTATGGTCGATTAAAATGGCAGGGATTTTCGGGTCTTTACAATAATTCATTTAGATACAAGTTATATCTGGTTATATATAACCATTCCAATTTTATAATCTCATTTGATTATAATATATAGCAACCAACTCATCCATATATAATAATTTTAAAAATTATCCATTTCATATCAAACTAGAAATTTGGATAAAATTAATCCATTTACCCACTTTAAAACAATATCATATTGAATTGCTCTGCTCAAGTGTTTAGAAATTCCTATTGATACGTGGCGTCCTACAAGTCGATCTGAACTCATAAGCCACTCAACAGACTAGCCAACACAACATAAAACAATTTTATATCAGTTAACAAATACGTGCTCTCGTAAATATACACTCAACTCATTCTAGGGTACTACTGACCCTATCTCTATTGAGTAAACCCCCACCAAAGCCTAGGTATTCGCTCTACCTAAGCTCTGATACCAACTGTAACGAACCGAATTTTCGTACTATCTGAGTAGACTAAATACACAACACGTCCAACCCAAATTACACAGAAATACGAATCATTATGAAATAAAAAAGAAAAAGATGGAAGAAGAATAGAAACAACAACACAGAATCTCACAATCGCAGCGGAATAAAATATAATATATAAATAATCACTTTTGAAATACAACTGTATTTGAACTTACATACATCATCAGAGTGTATCACAAATACAACACATTGGAATAAACTCTAAATATCTAACACCAAAGACTCCTGCTCCAACCTCTTTTAGATAAACATGAAAAATCCTGAACTACTTGACTGCCCATACAAATTAGGGCACCCCAGAGTTTAAGGAAAACATAAAAAACAAACTCTGGGTCAACCATGGGACCAGTATGAGTAAACATTTTAAAACAGTTCGAGAAAATAAATGTTATCTCATAAGACAACGCCGAATAACACGGAATGGGTTTTTCCCTTATTAGAATCCAAAACACTTGATTTAACTTTCAAAAACCCTTTTGAAAGAAACGATAATCATAAGACCGATCAACACATAAACACGGATGGTTTTTACCTTACGATAACCCAAAATAATCTTCATATCAAAACTCTTTTGATATTATAATAATGTCTAATCAAATAAATAACAATCTAGCAGAAAACGCTTGCATCTCGCGTTCCACATACATAATTTACAATCAAAAACCACGGACACTTATTTGGTAATGGATTTCCAACTATGACAAGGTATGGAACCACCTTCTGATAGTGTATCTCTAGAGAGGAATACACTGGGTTCAACAAGAACATCTTGTAACTCGGCCTATAACGACCCAGATTTTCGAACAATTTATTTTAAATATTTAATATGGTTTTAAATATTGAACTGATAATATAAATGAATTTTTATATTGAATTAACGATTAATTAATCGAATATAATTTAATTTTGAATATATTGAATTATCGAAATTCGAAATATAATTGAATTTGAAGATTTAAACTGTACCGAAAATGATTCAGATAATCAATATAAATTCTAACTGAATAGAAACGATAATAATAAATTATTATCAAAGAATTAATTGTTCTGAATTTAATTTATATCGATTTAAATTTATATCTTCTCCATGTGATCGAATTGGGCTTCGAAACATGTCCTAGTGTGTTTAGAATAGCGGTGTAACGCTAGAAACAATGGTTATTGCGCTTAAATAGGAGTTTGGAACCATAAATTATATTATTATAAAATTTAGTGGATAAGCTCAAACTCAAATCGTAGTTAAATCAAAATCAAATCAAAATTTATTAATTTGTACTTAACCTACCACCTATATTGTACTATATACAGACAAATTTCTTAATGGTGAAGTAATCATCTATATAAAAATACGCAAGGGTCATTTTACGATAAGGGCTTATTTCCGTCATCCAATTAATTTTAAGGACATGTGTTTCAAATAATTATTTTCCAGGCCAAAATTTCATGAATCATTATTGACCGAAAAATCTCTATCGCTACTCACATTCAAAGCTTCAAACAAAAATCAAAATTAGTTTTTTTACAACCGATTTGTCTACAAAATTAAAATCATGTCAAATTGTGTAGCTGACTTTGATTATTTGTTGAAGAAATCAAATTGTCTTACCTAAACTTGAATATCGATAAACTGACAATCTATTCGGTTTTCTGAAGCTAGCGATTTGGTTTTTCAATGAAGTGCTTTGATTAATACATCTAGATGATATGCTGTTATGTATAATTGGCATCAGTGATTCGTGTTCGTACAGGAACACCTATTTTCTGAAGCTATAGAGTTTTGGTGGGTTCTTGTGGAATTTATGCTGCTGAGAAGTGGACTTTGCTGCGGATTTTATGCTAAAAGATTTAAGGAATTTAAGCTTCATGAAATTTATACTTCATGGTTTTGAGCATTTAGCCGATTAATGAAGATATTGCTACAGGGAATTTATGCTACTGTGAAAATTTTATCATTTTAGTACATTTTGTTTTTACTGTTAATTGATTTGTTTAGAGAGTGTTTGTTAACCTTTAGCTTAGGTTTGTTGTAATATGTATATATTCGTGTTGTTTTACATATTGTAGTTCTCATGTTGATTAATAAAATAATATGCGCTTGTCTTTTATACAAAAAAGATAAAAGCAATTATCTTTTATTCAAAATATAAGAAAGATAATATATACATGAGCACTTTTGCTACGGTTTCTGCATTGTTCACATTTTTGCTTGTATTGTAGTACACCGTATAAAAAAAAGGTTCAAGTATGCCAGTATGATTTAGATCATTATTGCAAGCTGTTCTTCCTTTTCTAAAAAAGATAAAAGTATTTATCTTTATCTGAGAAAGATGAAAAAAATATACATGACAGACATTGTGTAACAACCCGGATTTTTAGAACCAATTTAATTTTTTTTATTTTGTCAATTTTAATGAATTTAGAATATTTAAAGTGATTTATTTTAAATAATAACGACTGGAAATTTATTTTGAATAGAATTATAATGTATAAAATTATTTTAATTATATAACGAGCCAGAAATGGCGTGGTAGTTTGAAAATTCGATTTTAAATTTCAATTGAATATATAGAGTTCATTTTAAATCAGAATTGGACGACCCAGAAATATTTAAATCTGTTTAACAATATCTTTCAAACGGATGTGAAAAATATAAATTTCATTTTATAAATTTGAAGTTATGTCCAGTTTAAAATTTAAAATAGTCGCTATGGAATTTATATATAATTATATATATTCTAAATAAATATATAGCCCTTAAAAATAGCCTTTATTAACGACCTCCGTTTTCAACGAAACCACTTTTGTTGGATCCGCAATGTCAAATTATTGCTAGATTCCAATTTTCATCATTTTTGGAATCAATATGTGAGCGTGGCAAAAGAAAGCGTGTTTGGCAATTTTAATTTGAATTGAATCGACTGACAAATGACCCTTTTTCAAACGGTCTCCAAATTCGATGAAATTAGTTTTGTTGGGACCGTATCATCAATACAAAGCTAAAAATAATTTTTCTGTAATTTTCAGAGTCAGTATGTGGCTCCGGTAAATTAAAATGTATGTTCAAATTAAAAATATAAAGATTTATATTTTAATTTAAACGAAAACTGATCGATATGATACAATTGGCTTTCAGAACAAATCCCATTATGTCCGGGATGGGGGTATTTGGTTAGGGACGACAGGCGGTGGGTTCGAATTGGAGGTCGAATGTAGAAGTTATATATTTTCAAAACCACATTTTTCAAAAAATAATAATAATAAAGAAAAACCCTAATTTCCCAAACACGTCAGCCCCCTTGAAAACACGTTGCTCCCTTTTATCACCGCCGCCACCCACCTCCAGATCACCGCCACCAGCGCCTCACCCCCTCCCCGCCCCCCGTCCCTCCGGCGACCTCCTTCCCCCTTCTTCCTCCCTCCTCCAGCCAAAAATTCGAACCCAATAACCCCTATGCACGAAAACCACCGCCGCCATTCCAGGTCCCACCACCGCCGGCGAACATTCCCACCACCATCAGCAAGCCCCGTCGCCCCCTCTGGCCCACCACCTCTGGCCGGGGGACCCTATTCCCTAAAAATCCAATTTTTGTTAAATACAGTGTTTGCAAAAAGGACCCTGGACTATTTTAGCCAATTTCTCCCAAACGGTGCAATTCTGGCCCAATCTCCACAGTGCCAAAGTCGAAGAGCACTCTCTCTTCTTCGATTTGGCTATATGGAAGTCATACTTTGGATTGCGTAGTCGCCCGAAAAACGCATCCGAAGTCTGCTGTCCAAATCGTATACTTTCGCGAATTATGGCGTATTGGAGCATTTTCGGAGAAAAGTCCATTAGGCGAAAGTTGTCCAGAATGGCGTGATTATGCTAGAAAGATGAATGGAATGAAGGTTTAAGCTCATTTGCAAAGTCTGGGATCAGAATAGCAATTCAGAACGTCAGAAACGCATGACGGAGTGGATCCCAATGTGAGAACTCCTTCTCACTCAATTTGTTTACAGTTAAATGTATATACTTGGATGCAGATGGTGCTTAGTAGCACCCAACACTAATTATTTTATAAATCATGGATTTGGTTTGGATTGAAATGGAGTGAAATTGACTGTATTGTGTTGAATTGATTGAAGTGATATTTGTGGTTTGGATTGATATGTGTGTATGGAGCGAGCCAATACCAGGAGAGGGGTAATGCTAGACATTACCTAGTTTTGATATCGCGCCGTTATAATGCCAAAATTTTCTGAAATAAAGTGTATATAATAAAAATTTCATTTTTATCGAATGTATGAACTGTTAAAAATAGTGAAGTGTTGAAAAAAATATTTGACGATTAAAAATATAATTTTTAACGTATAAATAAATGACATAAAATTCTCCTGAAAAGAATTGAATATTCATTTACGAATCGAACTATTTGTTTATGTACACCTATTTGCCGAACATTGATTGGGACGATAAAATTTTACACATTGCCCAACTACACAAATAAAATCTGTGTTTGTTGATTGAAACTCCACACGGGTGTTGGGATGATATTTGACATACACTAATCTTACTAGTTTAGTTGTATGTCGAACGATTGGTTGACATACTGTTGTAAGCGTTAATTATTTATATTTGATGCTTACGTAGTCGTGTAGTGCACTCTGGATGATGGATGATGGTTTATAATTGTTATTATATACATGTATTGTATGGAATCCATATAAATAACATTATATGGTAATTGTTTGGGTTTCATTCCAATTTGGAAAATAAAGAACATTTTGAAATAGAAATATTTTAAAATAACGAATATTTTAAAATAATATTCCGAAAGAGCTTAAAATTGGAATTTGATGTCCGATTTTGGATGGACACGAAATATTGAAATGAATGAAGTCGTGTTGATTAGTTATGCGCTATTTGGACGTGAATGATATTTATATCGATTATATTCAATTTTATAATGAATATCGAAAAGGAAATTACTTCAAAATCAGATATTTTGAAAATATTATCATTTATATTATAATGATATAGAATATTCAATTTTGGTTTAAAATTGAAAAGAAAGTTGGAATCGATTTTAAAACGAATTTATAAAATACATTTTGAACGAAATATATATAATATATATATTATATATATATTTAATGGCCTGAATAGAATGCGCCGCGCAGCGACTGTTCGCGAATTTCAACCATTAACTTCGCATTGACATCACGGGAGATCCGACCGTCGGATTCTCCAAAAACCGGAACCGTTGGGTTCGTATCGAAAAGAGCTTTCCAACGAATATAAGAGATTTGAAATATAATGGTTGGATTTGGAATTATGTCCAAATCAAATTTGGAAAAGGTCGCTATGGATGCAGTTCGATGACCATTAGTGGAAATCGACTGTACGGGCCTTGATAAAATTATTAAAAATATTAATAATTTGTGTAAAATCATAATAAATGATTTGGAAAGAATTGGGATGAAAATTTTCCATATTTGAAAAGATAAAAATATACTTTTATCAAAATGAACTAGTTATGAACTAGAATTATAATCCAATTATTTTTAAATAAATAATTTGGATTGAGAATGGGTTTTAGTATAACCAGAATGTCCAATATATGAATTGGAGTAGATTTGAATGGAAATCATCTTCGGAATATTTCGATGTTGGATTTCGTGGTATTGCAGATATCGTTATGGGAATTTGAAAGATATATTTATATCGTTATTTCCAATACAATAATTGTTGGTTTCAGAATTTGAAATTGAATATAAGCCGATATATTTTCTATTCAGAGCCTTGTATTTAATATCAAATGGGATTTTAGGTTTGTCGTGAATGGTGTGTTAAATAACACTGTTCTTAAACCCAGTTGAGAAAAGAAAAAATCTTTTAATTAAGATTTAGTGAAATTTTCCAATTAATTAATATTTAATTGGGATTGAATAAAAGAATTGGATTTTGGGTTTGTCGTGAATGGTGTCTTCATCAACACTGTTTTTAAACCCCGTGTGAAAAGAATAAATCTTTTAATTAAGATTATTAGTGTTTCCAGTTAATTAACATTTGATTGGAATAAAGTAGAATGTGAATTGGGTTTATCGTGAACAGTGTTTTAACGACATTCGTTCTTTAACCCGATTTGCAGTGAAATATGATTTGTAAATCTTTTAATTAAGATTTAGGGAAAATTTCCAAAGTGAAGTTTCCAATTTAATAAAATAAGTTGGAATGGAATGGAATTCGATTTGGTAATAATCGAAGCGAACTTCTGTGGAGGAAGACTGTTACTATATACGGGATTTAAAAGGCTTTGCCGTTATTCCATTTATATTATCGGTTGGATATGGAAGTTTATATCGATTATATATATTGATTTGTTTTCCGTGAAGATTCCATTATTAATGGAATGTGATTTTGGGTTTATCGTGAATTGTGTTTTAAATGACATTAGTTCTTTAACCCAGTTAAAGATAAGATTAATTTCTTAACTTTGAAAAATCATTAAGTAATGATTTTTGGAGATTAAAACTGAATTAGAGTTTTAAGGAATCTTTAATTAGATTGAAATGTTAATCTGATAATTTAAATTATCAAATTCGGGAAATGATCGAGAATGGAGTACCACCAGTTTTACTCTAAGCGATAGTTAAATCTTTAATTAGATTTGAACGTGAAATGGTAATTAATTTTACTGATAACACCGTGGTGTTAGATATGGAGCGCCACCAGTTTTGCTCCATGGGAAACATAGGTTGGGATTGGGAAATTGAACACATGATTACTTCGGTAAGGTTCGCTAATCCCGACTAGTTTGGAAAACCTTAAATTGGTTTAAATTGTGAAAAGAATATTTGAATAAAAGAATATTCTGAATTGGAATGAGGTGTATGTTGTGTTTGTGTAGAACTTGTTTATAATATACGCGAGTTATTCGGAAAGACCGGGTTTATCCCATTCTGAATAACTGATACGAGGATAAGTCGACGATGAAGACGTTGGTCGAAGACCGGAGGTCTTCACTTCATTTGGATGAGTACTGATGTCTTGAGTGGGTTGTACACCTAAGACAAGGTAATAAGGGGTGATCGTCCAGACGTATTTGGATGAGTACTGATGCCTCCGGTTTCGCTCAGACCCAAAACGAATTTGTATATGGACTGTGTGTCTGACATCGGATTTCATTCTGTGTGATTGATAGACATTAGTTGCATGGCGTGAATTGCCTGTGTGGCATGCTGAGATGCAAATGATCAAGGCTTCTGTTGAAAAGCAGAGTCTTGTGGTTGATGATCAAAGCACGACTTTAATATAGCATAGCTTTGTGTATAGCGTTAATTCGTGAGCCTCACACCCCGGTGTGAACCAAAAACGGGAGAACGATCCAGGGAGGACATGCGTTTCTTTCTAGCTAGAAGTGGTGTCATAGTAAGGAAGCCCAGACATTTTACTTATGTAGATGATGGATAGCGAGGCGCCTCGGTTATGTCGTTCTCTGCGGAGCCGATGGATATTCTGGTCAACATACTGACCAGATTTACGCCTCATAGGGTGGGAAGACGTATTGTTCAGGTATTTTAATCCACATCGAGTGGACCGGCCCTGTGGCTCCTAAGGGCCCACCTGTGTCTGGGTCCTGAGACATGATAGGCTAGATTGTCTCAAAGCCAGTAAGGACGATCCCTTGCCTTGGTTCACAGATGGAAATCCAACTTCCAATACGCGACTTTGCGGTTTTAATTGTTGAACTAGTATGGCGACATGATAGATGGTACCCATGCCATCTAAGATTGATACATTTATATTTAAAGTGATTTTGACACAATACACTTATAGTAATATCAAAATGATTTGTTTTAAGCGTACCAAGCATGCTTTGGCTATTATAAGGTAAAACACTATCCTCTGGTTTGTGTTGCATTGTGTGATGGGACCTGAGTCTTATAATAGCTTCAGTTTTCTTTATTTAGCATTGTGCTATTTGTTATATGCACTGGTATTCTTGGGGTTAAACCTGTTCCGTGTTATACGGTGTGGTCCCTTGATTTACGTAACTTTAAAATGAAGTTAATAATTGTTATAGTTCTCACACCAGTCACATGACTGACCTGGAGTTTATTGTTTTAACCTAAACTCTGGGTGCCCCTATTTTCCACATGGGCAGCTAATAGTTTTGGTTTTGTAGATATTATATTCACAGGATCCTGGTTTACAGCTGGAGATATATTCGGAAAGCTCTGTATCCGTGTATTTCTTTCAGTTGTGTTATGTATTAGTTTCCGCTGCATTGTAATTTTAATTCTCTAATATTTTTTTGATGTATACTATTTATTTATACTCTGTTATATTCTTGTGCTCTGATGTAATTATTGTAATAAGCAATGGAATGTTCTTCTGTTTGCATTCTAATTTGTCGCGTTCTCAAAGCAATTCGGGCTTTCCTTTACGGGGAAGTTTGGGTCGTGTCAGTTTGGTATCAAAGCTTTGGTTTACAGAGCTCGAGAACAAGACACATTAGAACCAAACAAAAGAATTCATCAGAGATTGGATTAGTAATATCCAATAAGAATGACTAGTTAGAGATGGGATCATCAGTATCCTAGAACGAGTGTGAAGGGTGTTATTTTTAAAATAAAAATGAAAACAAATTTTGTTTTGAAAATCTAAACCTTATAATACGTATTTGAATATTTATTTTATATTGAATTTGGACAATCAAGTATATTAAGATTTTGAATATATGTGTAATTAACGTGTATTCGAAGTCTTAAATATACTGGATAGGTATAGAATCATACTCTAGTCGCCCGGAGATGATTCTGATGATAGCAGCCGCATCATCAGAATTTATGTTCGAGTTTCAAAAATGTGATATCTATATACTTCCAATTGACTGGTGTGAGAACCAAAATTAGGTAGGGTTTATTGTTGTGAATTGGCATCAAAAATATGATTTTGACTATGTATTAAAGTCATGTGTGTGAAAAACTAATCAGCTAATTGATTGCTGCTTGCTGATTGTTTTATGTGATTATTCATTTAAACCAACATGTGAATGTAAGGTAAATTTGGCCAAATTGATCAAATGTTGAACTGAATTGAAAATTTATTGAAATTGCATACATGTACATGTGTATAAATTGAATAGGTCATAGTAGGTAAGTTAAGCAGAGGAATAAAACTGTATGCCCGACAAATAGGTACATGTTTACTATATTTCTTGGGTTTGGATGATTTTATGAGCCGATTGGCTAGCCGCTTGGCTTTTTCTTTTCTTTTTGGATTGGTGAGGGCCCTGCGTGGCTAGTTGAAGTTTTAAATGTCTCCCCGTACAAAGGAGGTTATGGCGAAATTTTTCAAAAATTTAGGGTGTTAGCCAAATTTTTGAAGAATTGGAAAATTCTTAGAAACTGAAAAGTTGGAGAATGAACGCCAGAATGAAAGTTGAGTTGGTCATTTAAACAACTTTCTGCTCTGTTCCTTTTCGAGGACGAAAAGATTTTAAGTGGGGGAGATTGTAACAACCCGTATTTTTAGAACCAATTTTTTTTTTTATTTTGGCAATTTTAATGAATTTTGGATATTTAAAATGATTTATTTTAAATAATAACGACTGGAAATTTATTTTGAATATAATTAAAACGTATAAAATTATTTTAATTATATAACGAGCCTGAAATGGCGCGGTAGTTTGAATATTCGAATTTAAATTTCAATTGAATATATAGAAGTCATTTTAAATCAGAATTGGACGACCCAGAAATATTTAAATCTGTTTAACAATATCTTTCTAACGGATGTGAAAAATATAAATTTCATTTTAAAAATTGAAAGTTATGTCCAGTTTAAAATTTAAAATAGTCGTTATGGAATTTATATATAATTATATATATTTTAAATAAATATATGGCCCTTAAAAATAGCCGTTTTGCAAACGACCTCCGTTTTTGACGAAACCACTTTTTTTGGATTTGGAATGTCAAATTATTGCTAGATTTCAATTTTCATAATTTTTGGAATCAATATGTGAGCGTGGCAAAGGAAAACGTGTTTGGCAATTTCAGTTTGAATTTAATCGACTGAAAAATGATCGTTTTTCAAACGGTCTTCAAATTCGACGAAATTAGTTTTGTTAGGACCGTATCGTCAATACAAAGCTAGAAATAATTTTTCTGTAATTTTCAGAGTCAGTGTGTGGCTCCGGTAAATTAAAATGTATGTTCAAATTAAAAATATAAAGATTTTTATTTTAATTTAAACGAAAACTGATCGAAATGATAGAATTGGCTTTCGGAACAAATCCCATCGTGTCCGGGATGGGGGTATTTGGTTAGGGACAACAGGCGGTGGGTTTGAATTGGAGGTCGAATGGAGAAGTTATATATTTTCAAAGCCACATTTTTCAAAAAATAATAATAATAAAGAAAAACCCATATCCCCCAAACCCGTCAGCCCCCCCTCCAAAACCCGTCGCTCCCTTTTATCACTGCCGCCACCCACCTCCATGCCACCGCCACTAGCGCCGCACCCCCTCCCCTGCCTCCCTACCTCCGGCGACCTCCTTCCCCCTTTTTCCTCCCTCCGTCCGGCCAAAAATTCGAAACCAATAACCCCTATGCACGAAAACCACCACCGCCATTCCGGGTCCCACCACTGCTGGCGAACCTTCCCACCACCACTAGCAAGCCCCGCTACCGCCTTGGAGGTCGAATGGAGAAGTTATATATTTTCAAAGCCACATTTTTCAAAAAATAATAATAATAAAGAAAAACCCTAATTCCCCAAACCCGTCAGCCCCCCCTCCAAAACCCGTCGCTCCCTTTTATCACTGCCGCCACCCACCTCCATGCCACCGCCACTAGCGCCGCACCCCCTCCCCTGCCTCCCGTCCCTCCGGCGACCTCCTTCCCCGTTCTTCCTCCCTCCTCCAGCCAAAAATTCGAACCCAATAACCCCTATGCACGAAAACCACCGCCGCCATTCCAAGTCCCACCACCGCCGGCAAACATTCCCACCACCATCAGCAAGCCCCGTCGCCCCCTCTGGCCCACCACCTCTGGCCGGGGGGGCCCATTCCATAAAAAATCCAATTTTTGTTAAATACAGTGTTTGCAAAAAGGACCCTGGACTATTTTAGCCAATTTCTCCCAAACGGTGCAATTCTGGCCCAACCTCCACAGTGCCAAAGTCGAAGAGCACTCTCTCTTCTTCGATTTGGCTATATGGAAGTCATACTTTGGATTGCGTAGTCGCCCGAAAAACGCATCCGAAGTCTGCTGTCCAAATCGTGTACTTTCGCGAATTATGGCGAATTGGAGCATTTTCGGAGAAAAGTCCGTTAGGCGAAAGTTGTCCAGAATGGCGTGCTTACGCTAGAAAAAAAAGTGGAATGAAGGTTTAAGCTCATTTGCAAATTCTGGGATCAGAATAGTAATTCAGAACATCAGAAACGCACGGCGTAGTCGATCCCAATGTGAGAACTCCTTCTCACTCAATTTGTTTACAGTTAAAAATATATACTAGTATGCAGACGGTGCTTAGTAGCACCCGACACTAACTATTTTATAAACCATGGATTTGGTTTGGATTGAAATTGAGTGAAATTGACTATATTGTGTTGAATTGATTGAAGTGATATTTGTGGTTTGGATTGATATGTGTGTATGGCGCGAGCCAATATCAGGAGAGGGGTAATGCTAGACATTACCCGGTTTTGATATCGCGCTATTATAATGCCGAAATTTTCTAAAATAAAGTGTATATAATAAAAATGTCATTTTTATTGAATGTATGAACTGTTAAAAATAGTAAAGTGTTGAAATAAATATTTGATCGTTAAAAATGTAATTTTTAACGTATAAATAAATGGCATAAAATTCTCCTGAAAAGAATTGAATACTCATTTATGAATCGAACGATTTGTTTATGTACACATATTTGACGAACATTGATTGGGACGATAAAATTTACACATCGCCCAACTGCACAAATAAAACCTGTGTTTGTTGATTGAAACCCCACACAGGTGTTGGGATGGTATTTGACGTACACTAATCCCAATAGTTTAATTGTATGTCGATCGATTGGTTGACAGACTGTTGTAAGCATTAATTATTTATATTTGATGCTTATGCAGTTGTGTAGTGCACTCTGGATGATGGATGATTGTTTATAATTGTTATTATATACATGTGTTATATGGAATCCAGATAAATAACATTATATGGTAATTGTTTGGGTTTCATTCCAATTTGGAAAATAAAGAATATTTTGAAATAGAAATATTTTAAAATAACGAATATTTCAAAATAATATTCCAAAAGGGATTAAAATTGGAATTTGATGTCCGATTTTGGATGGACATGAAATAATGAAATGAATGAAGCCTATTGATTAGTTATGCGCTATTTGGATGTGAACGATATTTATATCGATTATATTCATTTTTATAATGAATATCAAAATGGAAATTACTTCGAAGTCAGATATTTTGAAAATATTATCATTTATATTATAATGATATAGAATATTCAATTTTGGTTTAAAATTGAAAAGAAAGTTGGAATCGAATTTAGAACGAATTTATAAAATACATTTTGAATGAAATATATAATATATATATATATATTATATGTATATATTTAATGGCCTGAGTAGGACGCGCTGCGCAGCGACCGTTCGCGAATTTCGACCATTAACTTCGCATTGACATTACGGGAGATCCGACCGTCGGATTCAACTAAAACCGGAACCGTTGGGTTCGTATCGAAAAGAGATTTCCAACGAATATAAGAGATATGAAATCTAACGGTTTGATTTCGAATTATGTCCAAATCAAATTTGGAAAAGGTCGCTATTGATGCAGTTCGATGGCAATTAGTGGAAATCGACTGTACGGACCTTGATAAAATTATTAAAAATATTAATAATTTGTGTAAAATCATAATAAATGATTTGGAAAGAATTGGGATGAATAAATTCCATATTTGAAAAGATAAAAATATATTTTTATCAAATGAACTAGTTATGAACTAGAATTATAATCCAATTATTTTTAAATAAATAAATTGGATTGAGAATGGGTTTTAATATAACCAGAATGTCCAATATATGAATTGGAGTGGATTTGAATGGAAATCATCTTTGGAATATTTCGATGTTGGATTTCGTGATTATACAGATATTGTTATGGGAATTTGAAAGATATATTTATATCGTTATTTCCAATACGATATTTGTTGATTTCAGAATTTGATATTGAATATAAGCCGATATATTTTCTATTCTGAGCCTTGTATTTAATATCAAATGGGATTTCGGGTTTGTCGTGAACGGTACCTTAAATAACACTATTCTTAAACCCAGTTGAGAAAGGAATAAATCTTTTAATTAAGATTTAGTGACATTTTCCAATTAATTAATATTTAATTGGAATTGAATAAAAGAATTCGATTTTGGGTTTGTCGTGAATGGCGTCTTCATCAACACTGTTCTTAAACCCTATGTGAAAAGAATAAATCTTTTAATTAAGATTATTCGAGTTTCCAGTTAATTAACATTTAACTGGAATAAAGTAGAATATGAATTGGGTTTATCGTGAACTGTGTTTTAACGACATTCGTTCTTTAACCCGATTTACAGTGAAATATGACTTGTAAATATTTTAATTAAGATTTAGGGAAATTTACCAAAGTGAAGTTTCCAATTTAATAAAATAAGTTGGATGGAATGGAATTCGATTTGGTAATAATCGAAGTGAACTTCTGTGGAGGAAGACTGTTACTATATATGGAATTTAAAAGGCTTTTCCGTTATTCCATTTATATTATCCGTTGGAAATGGAAGTTTATATCGATTATATATATTGATTTGTTTTCCGTGAAGATTCCATTATTAATGGAATGTGATTTTGGGTTTATCGTGAATTGTGTTTTAAATGACATTAGTTCTTTAACCCAGTTAAAGATAAGATTAATTTCTTAACTTTGAAAAATCATTAAGTAATGATTTTTGGAGATTAAAACTGAATTAGAGTTTTAATGAATATTTAATTCGAATAAAACGTGAATCTGATAACTTACATTATCAAATTCGGGAAATGATCGAGAATGGAGTACCACTAGTTTTACTCCAAGCGATAGTTAAATCTTTAATTAGATTTCAACGTGAAATAGTAATTAATTTTACTGATAACATCGTGGTGTTAGATATGGAGCGCCACCTGTTTTGCTCCATGGGAAACATAGTTTGGGATTGGGAAATAAAACACATGATTACTTCTGTAAGGTTTGCTAATCCCGACTAGTTTGGAAAACCTTAATTTGGTTTAAATTGTGAAAAGAATATTTGAATAAAAGAATATTCTGAATTGGAATAAGGCGTATGTTGTGTTTGTGTAGCACTTGTTTATAATATATGCGAGTTATTCGGAAAGACCGGGTTTATCCCATTCTGAATAACTGATACGACGATAAGTCGACGATGAAGACGGTGGTTGAAGACCAGAGGTCTTCACATCGTTTGGATGATTACTGATGTCTTGATTGGGCTGTACACCCAAGACAAGGTAATAAGTTGTGATCGTCCAGACGTACTTGGAGATCGACGGATATGTGAGGACCTCTCTCCTTTATTGGACATATGGGACGAGGAATAAGGTGCCTCCGGTTTCGTTCAGACCTAGAACGAACTTGTATATGGACTGTGTGTCTGACATCGGATTTCATTCTGTGTGATTGATAGACATCAGTTGCATGGCGTGAATTGCCTGTGTGGCATGCTGAGATGCAAATGATCAAGGCTTCTGTTGAAAAGCAGAGTCTTGTGGTTGATGATCAAAGCACGACTTTAATATAGCATAGCTTTGTGTATAGCGTTAATTCGTGAGCCTCACACCCCGGTGTGAACCAAAAACGGGAGAATGATAGCTTTGTGTATAGCGTTAATTCCTGAGACATGATAGGCTAGATTGTCTCAAAGCCAGTAAGGACGATCCCTTGCCTTGGTTCATAGATGGAAATCCAACTTCCAATACGTAACTTTGCGGTTTTAATTGTAGAACTAGTATGGCGACGTGATAGATGGTACCCATCCCATATAAGATTGATACATTTATATTTAAAGTGATTTTGACACTATACACTTATAGCAATATCAAAATGATTTGTTTTAAGCGTACCAAGCATGCTTTGGCTATTATAAGGTAAAAAACTATCCTCTGGTTTGTGTTGCATTGTGTGAAGGGACCTGAGTCTTATAATAGCTTCATTTTTCTATATTTAGCATTGCGCTTTTTGTTGTGTGCATTGGTATTCTTAGGGTTAAACCCGTTCCGTGTTATATGGCGTGGTCCCTTGATTTACCTAACTTTAAAATGAAATTAATAATTGTTTTAGTTCTCACACCAGTCACATGACTAACCTGGAGTTTATTGTTTTAACCTAAACTCTGGGTGCCCCTATTTTCCACACGGGCAGCTAGTAGTTTTGGTTTTGCAGATATTGTATTCACACGATCCTGGTTTATAGCTGGAGATATATTCGGAAAGCTCTGTATCCGTGTATTTCTTTCAGTTGTGTTATGTATTAGTTTCCGCTGCATTGTAATTTTAATTCTCTGATATTTTTGTGATGTATATTATTTATTCATACTCTGTTATATTCTTGTACTCTGATGTAATTGTTGTAATAAGCAATAGAATGTTTTTCTATTTGCGTTCTAATTTGTCGTGTTCTCAAAGCAATCCGGGCTTCACTTTACGGGGAAGTTTGGGTTGTGCACCATTGTACTTAAGTTTTATTCATAACCATTTTTTGATGTAGTACTTAAGTTTTACAATCCTATAAGTCTGGTACATTCTAATATCAGCATAACCATTTAGCATGCAAGTCATCATTACAAAAAGATATATACAAAAAGATACACAATTCATATATAAAAAGTTATATAAAAAAATACACAGTTCATATACAAAAAGATATATATCATTTTGAAAATATAAAAAGATATATATATATATATAAGTATTGGTTTTGTTTTTATAAACAATAGAAGTGCAATGTGTTTTGTCAAGGATGTATATATAGGCCTTATAGGTTTTCTGTTAAAAACAATAAAATTAAATGGTTTTATGAGAAAAAGATAAAATCGCTTATCTTTTTTCTGTAAAAAGTATAAGTCATATGATTTTCTAAGAAAAAGATAAAACCGTTTATCTTTTTTATGATAAAAAGGTGCCCTAAAGTGTTTATTTGCCATGGAATTTATGAAATGAGTGGTCCAGTAGTAATGAGGTTGGTTAGATGGTATGCTTACATATGTAAAAGGTGTTTGTTTAGTAAGCACATAATCTTTTTGTATATGAATTGTATATCTTTTTGTATGATCAAATATTGATACTTATGAATTGTGTTAATGTAAGAAAATTGAACCAAGGATCATGGTGCAAAAATTATCAAGAAATTAACTGGAACCAATAAGCAATTAATCAAAAAATTAATACTGTTAAAATATTCCTTATATCTAAAAATTTCACAAAAGAAAATCTACAAAAAAGATAAGTCTGACGAACACAATGCATATAATAAATTACACAAAACATGAATTAACTCTCTTCATAACTGCTCTATGTGTTCAGATCAGCAACATACTTGTAGAGTAGAGAATTTCAACACTTCAAAAATACCAAAAATCACCACTTGCATCATACCCAAAAGCACACATCAGAAACAAATTCATTACATCAACGTCCCCACTTAAAGGATCACAGTAGCTTCAAAATCAAACAGTAATTTCAACATGAACAATCATATCACTCCAAACAGTAATTTAAACATCAACAGTAGCTTCACAGTAATTTCAAAATGAATTCCATTACAGTAGCTTCCATAGCTTCATAATAGCTTCACAACAATAAATTTTACAGGAACTCCATCATTTTTATCACAATAATTATAGTATCAACAGAAAAACCATTTCACTTCCTTCTCAGAAGTTACAACATCAAACGGTAAATCTTATATGCACATCAGGATTATTCACAGAAGTTGCACTTCAATAACCCCATCAAAATTTTCATAGTACACGTAAAAACAGATACCACCATAGTTGTTGCATCAGATTGAAATTGAGATTTAGTAGAAGCGAATACTTACAGATTGAAATAGCATTAGATTGAGATTGGGATTTAGCAAAATGCCTAAGCATAGCAGATAGAATCAAATTGCATCACAGATTGAGATTTAGAAGAAGCAATTACATCCCATAACTCTCACAGCATAACCATTTAGCATCCAAGTCATCATTACAAAAAGATACACAATTCATATACAAAAAGATACATAATTCATATACAAAAAGATATATAGCATTTTCTATATATAAAAAGATATATAAAATGACATATATAAAGTATTGGTTTTGTTTTTTATAACCAATAGAAGGGCAATGTGTTTTGTCAAGGTTGCATACATAGGCCTTATAGGATTTTCTGTTAAAAAAATAAAATTAAATGGTTTTCTGAGAAAAAGATAAACTCGTTTATCTTTTTTCTGTTAGAAGTATAAGTTATATGATTCTGAGAAAAAGATAAAACCTTTTATCTTTTTTCTAATAAAAATAGTGCCCTGAAGTGTTTATTTGCCATGGAATTTATGAAATGAATGGTCCAGTATTAATGAGGTTGGTTTGATGATATGCTTACATATGTAAAAGGTGTTTGTTTAGTAAGCACATAATCTTTTTGTAAATGAATTGTGTATCTTTTTGTATATATCTTTTTGTATATCCTTTTGCATTATTAAATATTGATAGTTATGAATTGTGTTGACGTAATAAAATTGAACCAAGGATCATGGTGCATGTTTACACACTTTTTGGTAAAAGCTGTCACATATGAAATATCTGGATATCATCGCGCTCGGGCATAGAGAACATCGTCAGAAGACAGGAAGCGATTTGGTCACAATAGCATCACAAACAAAGAAAGGCCCGAATCTCCTAGCAGACGACCTCTTTTGGGCCCGAAAACAACAATTATAGAGCTTCACTTAGTAACTCTTGTAGCCCTCTGAATTAGATTTAGATTGAGCTTTCGTTCGGCTCAATCGGACTTACGGTTTGAAAGTTATGCCCGTTTCCGTGAACGCACCTAGGAGTATGGACTGGTCATCACTTGGATGAAGTGACGAAGCATCGCCACCCCGACTCATGAGCAGGAACCAGGATCACCACCCCGACTCGTGAGCGGGAACTTGGATCGCCCTCTCGGCTCGTGGACTAGGGGTCCGTTCGCAGCCAATTTCTGGCGCGCTCAAGAAGATGCTTGCGTCCGACGCGTCGGACGCGAGCACAAATTACCACGATCAAATGGCACTTTCCCTGGACGTTGAAAATCTACCTGTTGGCGTCCGATGCGTCGGACGCCAACAGGTAGTTTTTCAATGTACCCTTTCGTTCGCTATAAAACCGTGCCCCTTCCTCTTCTCCACCATCGACCCGAACATCACCCCTTTCAGCCTAAAAAAAAAATTTCACGCCAATTTATCAGGAAAAAAGGGTATTTTCTTATATCGTTATGTTTATTTTTTAATTCTCTATTACATTTATTTTTTTGAAGTTTTTCTGAATTTTTTTTTGGTACTGCAGATATCTACCGTCTCCACCACCGCTACTTCACACCCAGTTGCATACTGGACGGAGGAACATGACTTGGCATTTATAGATATTTGTGTGGAGTACATAGCCGAGCGCGATTCCAGCGTCAGTAACTATTATGCAACAGTCGCGGCAGCAATGAACACACATTTTAATCTGGAGTTTACAGAAAACCAGATAAAAAATAAATGGGATTACATGAAGAGGACTTTTCGGGACTGGGACAGACTACTCAGGACACCGGGCGGGGAATGGGATGCATTGTTCGATTATTTGGATGGTCCTGATGATTTCTGGGCTACCGACGCTGGTAGAGCGTACAAAAAGTTCAGGAAGCACCCCCCGATTAAGTTCAGAGAGCAGGACCTTCTATTTGATGGTTGTTTGCATAAGCCTGCTTGTGCGTACCAGATTCCTGATGTTGCGCCTTCTACTGCACCTGCACCTCCACCAGCACCCATGCCAACTTCTTCGTTCACCGGTACCGACGCGGATTATTATGGAGACTAGATGGCTACAGCGATCCTCCTTCTGGACAGCCCTTTAGGCGCAGAAAGGTAGAGCGTGGTAGCTCGAGCCGTCATTTTTTGACCGACCATATTCAGAAGCTTGCTACACGTTGCTACGAGCTTGTTCGGGGACATGCAAATGTGGAGTTGTGGGAGATTTTGATGATTTTCCACAATGACCAGAAGAATGTGGAGATTGTTGAGATACTTCCTGATGAGGGTATATGTGGATTCATTACAGCGGAGTTGAACACATTACCACATCGTCGTCTATTTTAGATTTTCATGTACTTATTTTAATTTCAACACTAGTTGTGTTATTTATGTTTGTATTTCAGTTCTTGTAATGAAAATGTTAGTCGCTTTATGTTGTGTAATCATATTTAATTAATTCATAACTATTTATTTAACAATTAAATACCCCGCTCAAATGCCCTGCTCAAATACCCCGGTCGTAGCTAAAAACACATTCCCCGTTCGCTACAGTACCCCGCTCAAATACACCGCTCAAATGACCCGCTCAAATACCCCATTTCCGTTCGTCAAGAATGCACCCTAGGGCTCGCCCACTCCTTCCACTCGTGAAGACCCCCTGACTCGTGGAGCATATACGGGTCACGATCCCCATTACCACAACCCGACCGTGGACACTAGCTTCACCATACCGCTCGCGGCCAGACCTCGGTTCGTGAAGGCCTCATCACGACCCGACCCCATGACCACGAACCAACCACCGGACTTGTTGATACACACGTAGATTTTGACCTATTCTCAAGGCTACTTCTGCTCCTACTTTCCTGGATCGGATGTCACGTGCCCTATCACGAACCGGTCTTCCCAGAAGCTCTCCTACAACTATAAATACACTATTTGAAGGCATTTTCAAGGATTCTTTTGGCTCTAACTCCTCACGGCTTCCACCATTGCTCTCTGCAAAAATATTTCCAGCAACAAAGAAGCCAAATTCCACATTATAGCACGAGGATCTCATGTATATTCTTGTGATTTCTACCTCTTTTCATTGTAAACGCGAGGATTTCGTGTATAAACTGAGATAATTGTACTTGTAACTTCTTAGGATTTAAGAAGAGAAAAAGTGGACGTAGGCTTGGTTTGAGCCGAACCACTATAAAAAATTCGTGTGTCTCCTGTTATTTACTATTTTTTGCATTTTTGTGATCTTTGATCTGCATTTGGGTGTTAGGCCCAGATTTTGGTCTAACATTTTGGCGTGCCAGGTAGGGAACGGCACACAAAAGCTTCAACTACTGCTTGGATTTTTTGGCTACTGGATCAATGGTTAAAAGAAAGAAGGATGGAACTCTCTCCCGTACTGAAGGTACTGAGGCTAAAGGAACAAGAAACGAGGCAAGTCATGAGGCTTCCTCTCATAAAAACCCATCGGCATACTTAACTAGAGACGAGATGGATGGCGTTCTCGTTGAATTGAGAGATCAAATGGCAAGGCGAGACGATCTCCTCAAAAAACAACAGAAAATGATGGACGAATTCTTCGTTCGGATGGATGGCAGGCCGAGCGGCAACGAACAACGCATTGGAAATGAAGCTACTGGAGCGGCTCGTCCCTTACATGGACTCAGGGGCAACCCTCTCACACTTGGAAATGGTCAAGATCGACCAAGTTCAGCTCCGGTTCAAACAGATACCAGAATGCAAGCTCCCGCTCCACACCAGGATCCGGATCGTAATGGAGATCTAGACCCGGTTCGTGACCTACCACAGCGACCCGATCGGTTCGCCCCTCCTACCTCATAAACCGCCCTTTACGACCCTAGCTCACGAGCTGACTTCGATGAATCACAACCGGGTCGGGATGCCTCCTCGAACCACAAACTGCGACCCGCGACCCGCTCACGGCAGCCCAGCAGCTTCCATCCTCTCTTGCATTCAACACTGGGGGCACCAGCTCTGATCATGACAACTTACAACAACTTTTTGAAGGCGATAGGCTCACCAATCTCATTCAATGCCTCTCGAGAGGCCGCACCTATCAGAACGACGTGGACGACGTTAATCACAACCCATTCACACAAGAAATCAGGAATTCTCGTAATCCCCCAGATTTCAAACTTCCACAACTAGAGCCTTACAACGGCAGAACGGATCCTACCGTGCATCCGATGCGCTAAAAACGGCATACGGAAGTTCAATCGGTGTCGGAAGGCGTCATGTCGAAGTGCTTCCCCCTCTTTTTGACCGATATAGCTACTATGTGGATTCGGCAGCTGGAATCTAAATCGATCAACAGATGGAACATGTTGGTCGCTCGCTTTCTTGAATAGTTTCGGGTCCACATCGCTCGACCCAAGAATGTCATGTCACTCACTACAATCAAGCAGAGGCCCAGAGAAACTCTTCATTCATTCCTGGAAAGATTCAACGTTGCAGCAGCATCAGTTGATCGTCCTGAACCATCGATGGTACTGATGGCAATGGTCTCGGGTGTCTTGGATAATTCAAAGTTCAAAAAGTCTTTGTACCGAGACCCACCGCGAAAACTCGGCGAATTCTACCTTGAAGCAGACAGATTTCTGCGGGAAGAAGATGCAATTTCTGAAAAACGCATTCTCGACATCAACATGCTCAAAGACGGAGAACCGTCTGATTCTGGAAATGGCAAAGGAAAAGTCGCCGTCAAGAATGACCACAACACTCAACCTCGGAGAGGGCCCAGATAGAAAAACTATACTGAGCTCATTGCTTCACTTTCTGACATCTACATAGACATAAATGGTGTTGTCTCCTACCCAAAGCCTCCCAGGAGGGAGCCATCGCAAAGAGAATGCGATTCTGGAAAGCATTGCATATTCCACGATATGGACGGACATGACACGAATGAGCAGACATCTTCGTGATTTGATTGAGGAACGGGTTAGACATGGAGAGATGCCCGAGTATGTGAAACCACCAACAGCACCTGCACCTGCGCTTCCACCTCCTGCTCCCCGAAGAGGGAATGACCTAGGATCGAGCTCTTGTGGGCTCATCATCAACTGATCGGGATGAGATCAGCTTTCATTTTCTGCATTTCTTAGGCTTTAAGATTTGTTTTTGCTTTCATTAGGTTTTCCGATTGGTTGAATCAGAGTACACACATACGGGGTTAGGATGTAGCCCCAAAGCGTGCTCTTGACTCGGTGTCAAACCAATCAGGATTTTCTTCGGTTTTGCATTTTGAATTGAATAAGGACTTTCCAAGCATGGATTATGTTTGGTGAATTTGAGTATCTTGTCAGGACATGGCAGGATCCACAATCTCGGTTAAAGTATGGCTTATACTTATTATGAAACTCTAGGTATGGATTATGCCTAAGGTCGGACTATCTTGTCAGGCTGTGGCAAGTATAGCTTTCTCTGGATATGAGTATGGATGATACTCAGATTGGTAACTTGAGTATGGTTTATACTCACTTTGGAATCTTAAGTATGGATTATACTTAAGGAACCGCAAACGGCCTTGTTAGGATGTGGCAAAAGAAATCGGGTATGGATTATACTCGATTTGAACTTCTTGGTGTGGATTATGCCTAGAAGGTCTGGCCCTTGCCAGGATTTGGCAGGATGACTTGGACGTTCCTCGATTTATGCTCGGGAGTGTTTGAATAATACTGTCAGGATTTGACACATTTGTTTTACCTCTATCTTTGTACAGGCATGGATTTCTCGGATTATCCAGAACACATCTTCCTTCAACCAGCAAGATATGTTCTGTGGGGCAAACATGTTTACACACTTTTTGGTAAAAGCTGTCACACATGAATATCTGGATATCATCACGCTCGGGCATGGAAAACATCGTCAGAAAACAGGAAGCGATTTGGTCAAAGTAGCATCACAAACAAAGAAAGGCCCGAAACTCCAAGCAGACGACCTCTTTTGGGCCCGAAAACAGCAATTATGGAGCTTTTCTCAATAACTCTTGTAGCCCTTTGAATTAGCTTCAGATTGATCTTTCGTTCGTCTCAATCAGACTTACGTTTTGAAATTTATGCCCATTTCCGTGAACATACCTAGAAGAATGGACTAGTCATCACTTGGATGAAGTGACGAAGCATCGCCACCCCAACTTGTAAGCAGGAACCTGGATCGCCACCACAACTCGTGAGCAGGAACCTGGATCGCCCCCTCGGCTCGTGGACTAGGGCTCGCCCTCTCCTTCCACTCGTGAAGACCCCCTAACTCATGGAGCATATATGGGTCACGATCCCCATTACCACGACCCGACCATGGACACCAGCTTCACTATACCGCTCGCGGCCAGACCTCAGTTAGTGAAGGCCTCATCACGACCCGACCCCATGACCACGAACCAACCACCGAACCTGCTGATACACGCGTAGATCTTGACCTGTTCTCAAAGCGACTTCTGCTCCTACTTTCTCGGATCGGATGTCACGTGCCCTATCACGAACCGGTCTTCCCAGAAGCTCTCCTACAACTATAAATACACTATTTGAAGGCATTTCAAGGATTTTTTTTGGCTCTAACTCCTCATGGCTTCCACCATTGCTCTCTGCAAAATATTTCCAACAGCAAAGAAGCCAAATTCCACATTATAGCATGAGGATATCGTGTATAATTTTGTGATTTCTTACCTATTTTCATTGTAAATGCGAGGATTTCGTTTATAAACCGAGATAACTGTACTTGTAACTTCTTAGGATTTAAGAAGAGAAAAAGTGGACGTAGGCTTGGTTTGAGCTGAACCACTATAGAAACTTCGTGTGTCACCTGTTATTAACTACTTTTTGCATTTTTGTGATCTGTGATCTGCATTTGGGTGTTAGGATTTGCACTTGTAAATTCTTAGGATTTTAGAAGAGAAAAAGTGGATGTAGGCTTGGTTTGAGCGAAACCACTATAAAAACTTCGTGTGTCTCCTGTTATTTACTATTTTTTGCATTTTTGTGATCTGTGATCTGCATTTGGGTATTAGGCCTAGATTTTGGTCTAACAGTGCAAAAATTATCAAGAAATTAACTAGAACCAATAAGCAAGTAATCAAAAAATTAATACTGTTAAAACATTTTTATATCTAAGAATTTCACAAAAGAAAAACTTCAAAAAAGATAAGGCTAACGAACACAATGCTGATAACAAAAATTACACAAAACATGAATTAACTCTCTTCATAACTACTCTACGTCTTCAGATCAGCAACATACTTGTAGAACAGAGAATTTCAACACTACAAAAATAACAGAAATATCCACTTGCATCATACCCAAAGGCAGACATCAAAAACGAATTCATTACGTCAATGTCCCCACTTAAAGGATCACAGTAGCTTCAACATCAAACAATAATTTCAACATGAACAATCATATCACTCCAAACAGAAATTTCAACATCAACAGTAGCTTCACAGTAATTTCAAAATTGATTCCATTAGCATCCATAGCTTCATAATAGCTTCACAACAATAAATCTGACAGGAACTCCAACATTTTTACCATTGTAGTTACAGTATCAATAGAAAAACCGTTTCACTTGCTTCTTAGAAGTTACAACATCATACAATAAATCTTACATGCACATCAAGATTATTCACAGAAGTTGCACTTCAATAACCACATCAGAATTTTCACAGTACACGTAAAAACAGCAACCACCATAGCAGCTGCATCAGATTGAAATTGAGATTTAGTAGAAGCAAATACTTACAGATTGAAATAGCATAAGATTGAGATTTGGATTTATCAAAATGCCTAAGCTTGGCAGATTGAATCAAATTCCATCACACATTGAGATTTAGAAGAAGCAATTACATCTCATAACTCTCACAGTGTAACCATTTAGCATGCAAGTCATCATTACAAAAAGATATATACAAAAAGATACACAATTCATATACAAAAAGATATATTAAAAAATACACAATTCATATACAACAAGATACACAACTCACATACAAAAAGATACACAATTCATATACAAAATGATATATAAAAAAATACACAATTCATATACAAAAAGATACAAAATTCATATACAAAAAGATATATATATATATATAAGTATTGGTTTTGTTTTTATAACCAATTGAAGGGCAATGTGTTTTGTCAAGGTGGTATATATAGGCCTTATAGGATTTTATGTTAAAAAGAATGAAATTAAATGGTTTTCTGAGAAAAAAATAAAACCGTTTATCTTTTTTCTATTAAAAGTATAAGTTATATGATTTTCTGAGAAAAAGATAAAATCGTTTATCTTTTTTCCGATAAAATGGCGCCTTGAAGAGTTTATTTGCCATGGAATTTATGAAATGAATGGTCCGGTAGTAATGTGGTTGGTTAGATGGTATGCATACATATGTAAAAGGTGCTCGTTTATTAAGCACATAATCTTTTTGTATATGAATTGTGTATCTTTTTGT
This sequence comes from Allium sativum, assembly GCA_030737875.1. Classification (NCBI taxonomy): domain Eukaryota; kingdom Viridiplantae; phylum Streptophyta; class Magnoliopsida; order Asparagales; family Amaryllidaceae; genus Allium; species Allium sativum. The sequence goes on along the minus strand of CM060919.1, from coordinate 651,774,339 downwards.
ATATATCTTTTTGTATATCTTTTTGTATGATCAAATATTGACAGTTATGAACTGTGTTGATGTAAGAAAACTGAACCAAGGATCATGATACAAAAATTATCAAGAAATTAACTAGAACCAATAAGCGAGTAATCAATAAATTAATACTGTTAAAACATTTCTTATATCTAAGAATTTCACAAAAAATGAATTCCTTATATCTTTTTGTCTATTTATTTCCTAATACAAAAATTAATACTGTTAAAACATAATTTAATTTATCTTTTCAGTAAAAAAGCTAATTTGTATATGTTTTTATATGATAAAACATAAGTTATCTAAAAGCTAAAAGTATTTATCTTTTCACACATGATAATATAAAAACAAGATAATACACAAAGATAAAACGATAAAACATGCCAATACATAACCAGTATACAACAATGCACGGCAACACATGGCAGGCCATAAAACAAGGTCAAGGAAATATGAATACAACGACTAAGTAACATGGCAAAGTACTCAAGACATGGCAGTGAGTAAAAGGTAGCAAGCTGATGGCCACCAATGCAGGGCAAGGCCATAAAAAAATAACAAAGCAACAGTGGGCAAAGACAATCACTATGATATTCAGTTTAAACAATAACAAACAAACTTCTATTTTATTCCAATTTAAGATTAATGTCGAAAAACTTGAACAAAGCCTAACCATGAGAAATACTTACCTAAAATAGCTGATTTTTCCCAGATCGAGGAGAAGCCGAGTGGATGCTCCCCGGTCTTCGATTTGGCGTGAGACTTCAGGTTGTTAGAGGACTTGCAGTGGCGATAGATAGAAATTAGGTGGTGATTTGGTTTTGGGTTGAAGTAGGAAACAAATTTGGGAGGAGGGATTCAGATAGGGATTGAAGTGGAGGCCATTTTTCATGATTTGGGACGAAAGGTTTTCAACTGGATAATACTAGAAGAAGAGAAGCGATGTTTTTGTCCTGCAAACTAATTATTCGAAAGCTGTGCCCTTTAAAATAATTAAGAGGGGTTTAGATGCCCTTGTGGCAAATTTTCACTATACGCAATAACCCTTACTCTCTCCATTTTCGTCCCTCGTGACATTGTGAGCTTCAAAGAAAATATGGCTTCTCTGAAATTGAAATCAGTTGAAACCCATTCCCTCTTTTAAACATTTCGCAACATCGAAAGAAAAATTTGGGAATTGAGAACCCGCACTTCCTCTTTATTCTGTAAAAATAGAACGAGCTAAAACTTACTCCAATCTTCCTGTTTATGAAACTGAAATCGAACAAAGCTCCATAACTCATCCAGCTTCTCAGGGAATTGGATGCGATTGAATTGGAGTGTGCGATGTTGGAAATCGCGTGGGGTTAGGCCTGTCAAAGTCGCGGTCACGGTTAAGGTTCATAGGTGATGTCGTAATTGTGGCAGTAGGTGGTTGGGGGGGGGGGGGGGGTTCGAGTGGTATCAAAGAAGATCCGGTGGTTCACTTCTACTTCGACTATTGATGGTGCGATACTGATGTGGTACTATAGGGGGAATCTGGCACTTGAACACTGAAAGGCGACGTTGGTTTTAGGTAAAGATGGAGAGATTGAAGGGGGTTCAGTCAGTGAATTTCGTAGCTACTGTTTTGAGGCAATGACCTGTCATTTGGAAGGGTTCGTCTGGACAGTGAAAGCAGAGGGGTTTTTGAAGGTGTGGTGGTGATTTTTGTTGTTATGGGTAGTGTACCAAGTAGCAAACAATGGTTTAGGTGATTGAAAAAGGAAAAGAGCTTGACAGTACCGTGCTCGAGAGAATGAGGTATGCGTTATTTAGAAATTTAAATTACATAGAATTATTTACTTATTTTTTAAGTAGTTTAAATAAATAAATGTTTAATCGATTTATAAAAATAAATAATCATAGGCGTACAATGGATTCATTTGAGACGACTCGAGTGGTAGACGCGACAATAGGGATTTAAATGGATATTCGGCAAATAAAAATCAAGATGAGTAAATCTCACTCATATTTTTATCCAGAATTATTTTATTTGTTAAAAATAATTGTTTGTTGGTTGTTTGGATTCGTTTAAATATTTTTGTGGCTGTTACAAATATATTAGTTATTTAAGCTTGGTGTTTGTGGTTATATAATATATATATATATATATTGGTGGTTGGATATTTCCTGTAGTACCATTAGTGGATTCCCGTAGTATCATTCGTGGATGACCTTATGAGCCCCACAATATGATAGTGGATGACCTTCTATATCGCGATATCCTGCCTCGAAGCATGATAGGTATTATTTATCTTGGCTAACGTCCGTGGATGCAGGAAAACAGGTTGGAGGAATCCAACTGGATTCCTCAAATTTTCTATTTGTTTGTTTCAAGTATATATTATCATATATGATGTGTTAGAAAACCTGTGATTGACAATTAAGTGTTTTGGATGTTCAAAATATCACTAGGCCTAAATGTTGATGTATAAAAATATCGTGAAATGGGATTTTGAGATTTAAAAGGGGAAATCTATTTTTCCAAAATAGAATTTGAATTTCGAATGAGCTAAGAAATATTAACTTGTTTTGAATAAATAAAACAAGTAGTGAATTTATAATGGTGTTTATAAATTAAATAATGCAGGAAATTGAAGTGAATTTATAAAAGGTGTTTATAAATTAAATAATATAAGTAATTGAAGTGAATTTATAAACGGTGTTTATAAATGCAGCAAAATGAATTATCATTGCATAATTCGGGAAATGTAAATATGAGTGTGAATTTAAAAAGGGAAATTTATTTTTCCAAAGTAGAATTTTTATTTCAAATGGATTTGAAATCGAGACTTGTTTTAAAATATATAAACAAGTAATATAAACGGTATTTATAAAGAAGGTGGAAAATTATCATTAAATAATTTAAATTCAATTGTGAATTTAAAATGAGGATTGGGAGTTGTGGTAAAAAGGGAAACCAGGAATTTTTTTTCTAATGTTTAGAATGTGAATTGAATAAAAATAAATCCGTATGGATTTATGATTTGAATTCGATTAGATCGAATTTATTTAAATAAATATTTTCAGAAAAATATTAGGACTGTATTAAATATAAGTTTAATTTTCAAATATGAAAATAGATTTGCTATATATATATATAAGTTATAATCAATAAAATATTCCAGAATAGGAATTTGGTTTCAAATGGATTTGAGATGGAAACTTGTTTTAAATTATAAAACAAGGAAGTTAAATTTATAAACGACGTTTATAAATTAAGTAAGATAAATTATCATTAGATAATTTAGAAGTTTAAATTCAAATATTAATTTAACAGTGAACTGGAAATCGTTTCAGAAAATGGAACGACATAATTTATTCCGGAATTTGAATATAAACAAAATTGAAATAAATCTAAAGGATTTATAATTAGAATTAAATTTTTATTAATTTTATATAATAATTTACCTCCATTGGAATTGGAATATTATATATAAGATTGAGTTGCAAATATTATAACAGAATTATGGAAAAATTGGCAATTTAGAAAAATCGAAATGTTAAGTTAAATTTGGAAAGCAAATCTAATACATATTTAAAATATACAAGAATGGAAGTGAAATTTATTTATAAATGAAGATTAAAACGTTTATATTTAAATATAATTAAAATGAACTCAACACGGTACAGTAGTTCGTAAATTGGCATTTTGAACTTCAATTGAGTATATAAAACTCAATTTAAGTCGAAATTCTTTGAAACAAGAATCGTCAGGACTAATTGAATAATAATTTTCTAATGAAGAGAAGAAAATCTAGATTTCATCTTATAGATTTTGAGTCATGTCAAAATCAAATATCCGGAAAAACAGTGCTATAACCATTATAAAACCATAACGGTTTATTTAAATAAATAAAAGGATTTTAAGTAAATAAAATCTGAATTTCCATTAGAAAAATCCAGACTTGAGATATAAAATAAAAATGAACTCAAGTGGAGTAAGTGAACTGATTTTTGGAACGAAAATCAGATTTTTAATTATTGAATATAATTAATAGTTCCAAAAATCAGATTTTTAATTATTGAATATAATTAATAATTTGAAGGATAATCAGTTAATGGGATTTTGAATCGAAATTAGCTTTGGATAAGAGAATTAGTAAATTCATATTCGAAATCGAATATGAAACTTGAGTTGAAAAAGGAATTCAATTGGTTTATAAGTCAATTAAAAATATAACTAAACGTGATATGTTCAATTAAAAAGAGAAATGGGCAAAATGGCTAATTAAAGTATAAATGAGCGAATTGAGTTAAAAATGATTGGATTTAGTTGGAATAAATTGGGAATGGACGTATATGGGTTAGATAGGTATGGAGTGAAGTGTATGAAGATTATAATTCGAGTGCCTGACATAAAGGTACAAGATCAAATTCCATATGAGATTTTATGCGCCGAATCGACAAGCAGCTTGGCTTTTTGATTTTCTTTTTGAATGGAAAGGGCCTAGAGAGGCGAGTTAAGGTTTGAGCTATTGACTAGTACAAAGGAGGTGCTGGCAAAATTTATTGGAAATTTAAGGAGTTAAAATATTTTTAAGAAAATCTAATAACTAGGATTCAATATATCGATATATATATATAGAATTCGATAAGGAAACGAACTTAAAATAGAATATTATAAACAGAAAGGAAATGTATAAATTTAAATCTCGTTAGAATAGAAAGAGAAACGTATACACGTTTAAAAGAAAGGGAAAATTGGTTTAATATGATGTTGATTATTTGAGATAAGTAGTCTTGTCCGTTTTGAAATTAAGAATGTTATTCTGTCAAGGTCTGGGGGTAGTTATACCCCAACTTGATTGATTTCATTATTAATTGATGAATAGATAGATTCAGTCTCGAAGATAAATTTTTAAAATAAGATTTAGTTGAATGCGGAATTTTGGATTGTTGTAACGATGTTTTACACAACATTCGTTTTGACCCAAGTAAGTGGAATTTTGGAAATAAAATAATAAATATTTCCTGAGTATAGAAATGAATGGTCGTGAAAGAGATAAGTAGTTGGAATGTTTTCCAATTATAAATAGAAAATATTTTCTAAGTATAGAAGATAAAAGAAGGCGATATATGAAAATGTTTTCCCAATAGCGTAAGAGGTCAAGATGATTATTGAAAGTATTTGGGTTAACAAATATTGATAAGGAAAATGAGAAGTGATTTAATTAATTAAATATTAATTAAGGGGCCCAGTGATTGTTTTATGCTTTAGATGAATGTTTGTTTTTCTTCGATAGTTAAATAACCGACTATCAAAATATTGGCCATTATCGTTGTCGATATGGAGAGGTCGGTTGGATTATTATCCAAGAACCACTCCATATTGGTAGTATCATTGTAACAGATTATGTGAAGATAACTGAAGATGAAGTAAAATGCAAGGGCTTTTTTTGTTAATCCTAGGTAGAAATTGCCTAAGATGGGTTAATGGAAATTGTGCCTTCGGTTTCGTTCAATCCCTGAACGAACGTATATAGACGAATGTCTGACAGAGTATTTCCAATGATCGCATACGTTGGTCTGTACAAATATATGTATGATGGTGGAGAATTTATTCTCTTAGCATAATATCCAGAATATATTTGTGCAAAACCAATTAATGATTAAGAGATCTGATAATGTGGCATTCAAAGTGATTATGTTACCAATGAATGGTAAGTAATCGTAGCCTCAGGCCTTAACAACCGGAAAATGACAAAAATCGGGCAGGCAACATGACTAAGTGGGTAGCTCCCAAATAGGGTGTATTATCACCTATCTAGAGAAATTTATTTCCTACTTTATTCTATTCGAAATTGTCCCATTCGGGAAAATGTTTGCTGATCCCAACCATTGGTGATATACATTCGATACACTCAAGCGAAATGAGTGGTCGGTCATGTGTGGCCGGGTTAAAAGATGTTCTTGTTAAACCCAGTGTATTCCTCTCTAGAGATACACTATAGGAAGGTGGTTCCAAACCTTGTCGTAGTTGGAAATCCATTATCCAATAAGTGCTCGCGGTTTTGATTGTATACTATATATGTAGATCGTGAGATGCAAGCGTTCCGCTAGATGATTATTTAGTTGTGGTTGATAGACACTATTATATTATCAAAAGAGTTTTGAAATAAAGATTATTTTGGATTCTCATAAGGGAAAAACCCATTCCGTGTTATATGGCGTGGTCTTATGAGATAGCGTTTATTTTCTCAAACTGTTTTAAATTGTTTACTCATACCAGTTCCATAACTGACCCAGAGTTTATTTTTTTTATGTTTTCCCTAAACTCTTAGGTGCCCAAATTTGTAAGGGCAGTCAAGTAGTTCAGGTATTTTCAGATATCCTTGGAGGAGATTGGAGCAGGAGGCTTCAATATTATCTAGTTATTGTTATTTCTATTGTGTTGTAAGTGTTGTACTCTGATAATGATATGTTATATAGTAAAAATGTTGTATTCCAAAAGATGTTATATATTATATTTTATTCCGCTGCGATGTGAGATTCTGTGTTGTTTTTTCTGTTCTTCTTCTTTCTTTTTCTTCTTTATTTCATAATGATTCGTATTTCTATGATATTAAGGTTGGACATGTGGTGTATTTAGTCAACTAAGATAGTACGGAAATTCGGGCCATCACATTTGGTATCAGAGCTTAGGCTGAGCGAACACCTAGGCTTTGGTGGGGTTTACTCATTAGAGATAGGGTCAGTAGTACCTTAGAATGAGTTGAGTGTATATATACGAGAGCGTGTATTTGTTAATTGATTAAAACAATTGTTTTATATTGTGTTGGCTAGTCTATTAAGTGGTTTATGAATTCCGATCCAATCGTGGGATGCCACGAAGTCGATAGGGATTTCTAAACTCTTGAACAGAAGATACAACACAATACGGTTTTAAAATGGGAAAATGAAATAATTTTACCCAAAATTCTATTTTGATATAGAAGTAATAATTTTCTGAAATTATTATATTATATGGATGTGTTGATTGATATCTTTATAATCAAATGAGATTATAAAAATTGGAATGGTTATTTATAACCATATATAATTTGTGTAAGAATGAAATATACAAATGTGATGAACTTCAATTGAATTTAAATTAGAATTCGAAATTTAAATCTTGGTTGTTTGGAAAAATATTTTCTGAAGTATATTAAAACAATATAGCTTTGTGTTTGAAGGATTTTTGAAGAAAAATCATTCTGAATGTATTTTGAAAATGATAAAGCACCGAACTCACTTCAGTAGCTGGGAAATAATTCTGATCATGACTGCAGCATCATCAGTGTTCATTTTCGAGTTTCCAAGTGATGAATTGCTACCTTAGAAAAGTTTTTAATGGAAATTGGTTTGAAAGAAAACAAGTTGGTTTGAAAATTCAAATGTTTTGAATTTTAGCTGGAAATAAATATATGTATATATCTATTTGATTTCAAAAGGATATGAAATAAAAACCCGGGTATTTGAATTTTGGAATTAAATTTTAACTTCAGCCAGTTAAATGAATCAAAGTAAATGAATTGATTAGAATCAATTTGGATGAACTTGAATGCATAAGAATGAAATGTTGAGTTTCAACATAAGTGTATTTTGAAAAGTAAATGGGTTTGTAGCATTTCTCCTACCTTAGTAATTTTGGGGACGAAATTCTTTTAAGGGAAGAAGAAAGTAACGACACAGATTTTCGAACAATTTATTTTAAATATTTAATATGGTTTTAAATATTGAATTGACAATATAAATGAATTTTTATATTGAGTTAATGATTTATTAATCAAATATAATTCAATTCAGAATATATCGAATTATCGTAATTCGAAATATAATTGAATTTGAAGATTTAAACTGTACCGAAAATGATACAGATAATCAATATAAATTCTAACTGAATAGAAACAATAATTGTAACAACTCGGATTTTCAGAACCAATTTAAAATTTTTATTTTTGCTATTTTAAAGTATTTTGAATATTTAAAATGATTTATTTTAAATAATAACAACTAAAAATTTATTTAAATCAGAATTAGAAATGGAGATTTCATAATATAAATTGAAAGTTATGGCCAGTTTAAAATTTAGAATAGTCGTTGTGGAATTTATGTATATTTTAATACAATATATAGCGCTTAAAAATAGCCATTTTGCAAATGATCTCCATTTTCGATGAAACCACTTTTGTTGGATCCATAATGTCAAATTCTTGTTAAGTTTCAATTTTCATAATTTTTGTATTTAATATGTGAGCGTGGTGAATTTAAATGTGTTTTGACAGTTTCAATTTGAATTGGATCAACCAAAAAATGGTCATTTTTTAAATGGTCTCCAAATTCGACGAAATTAGTTTTGCTGGGACCGTATCATCAAAACATAGCTAGATATAATTTTTATGTAATTTTTGGAGTCAGTATGTGGTCCTAGTAAATTAAAATGTACGTTTAAATTCAATATATATTGATTTATATTTTAATTTAAAGAAAAACTGATCGAAACAGTCGAATTGGCTTACGAAACATATCCCATTATGTCCGGAATGAGGGTATTTAGCCAGGGGAAACAGTTATTGGGTTCGATTTTGAGTTCGTATGAATATGAGCGTATATTTGAAATTAAAATAAAATAAATAATTTATTATAAATACCCTGGCCAATCACAAAATTCTAAAACCCTAAATTTTTAGTCTCCCCTATCAGGGATAAACGATTATTATCGTTCGAATCTTCTCGTCCCTTTTTCATTGAATTTACACAATAAAAATCAAAACTTTCAAAAGGAAAATCCTAGATCTAAGTGAGGACTTCAAATCTGGAGTGGTGTGATCGAAAATGGTTCAGTATTTTTCTCGATTTCTATGCACAAAGCTTTGTCGTTCGTGGCGAATTCTGGGATGACTCGGAGCGTCAAACTAGCGACGCTGGTGGGTGGAGGGACGTTGCACGAAGGTGGAGGTCATGGCAGGTTCCGATCATCTTCCGGCGGTCTGGATTTGCGGCGACGGGCGGTCAATGGTTTGGAGTGGGGGTTCGAACTATCAGACTGAAGAAGATGAAGGTTAATTATATAATTAGATTATTTAATTACTCGTTAAATTATTTAATGTTATTAAAATCGATCAAATTTTCATACGAGGTCCAAATCCGACGATTTTAGATCCATTGTGATCGTGGTGACGAGCACTACAACATGGAACTGACCAGAACGGAAATGGAGCACGTTAGAATTTCAAGCAAATTTGAACGGGAACAGAATTAGAACTGAAATTCAGAAATAAAAGAGTGGCGGAGTGGATCCCAATTTGAGAACCCCTTTTCACTCAAATTATTTTACAGTTAAATATATACTAGGATGTAGACGTGGCTTAGTAACCCCCGACACTATTTTATTGTACAAACCATGGATGTTTGTTTGAATTGAATTATGGTGAATTTGACTGTATTATGGTTATGGATTGTATTGTGGTTTTGTTGATTGTGGTTGATTATTGTGTATGGCGTGAGCCAGTATCAGGAGAGGGGTAATGCTAGACATTACTCCGGTTCTAATATCGCGCCGTTATAATGCCGAAATTTTCTAAAATAAAATGTATACAATAAAAATATCATCTTTATTGAATGTATGAACTATTAAAAATAGTCAAGTGTTGAAATAGATATTTTATCGTTAAAAATATAATTTTTAACGTATATAAGAACGATATAAAATTCTCCTGAAATGAAAATGAATATTCATTTACAAATCGAACAATTTGTTTATGTACACCCATTTAACTGACATTGATTGGGACGATAGATTTTACACATCGCGCAACTGCACAAATAAAATCTGTGTTTGTTGATTGAAACCCCACACGGGTATTGGGATGATACTGGAAGTACACTAATCCCAATTGTTTAGTTGTATGTCAATCGATTGGTTGACAGTCTGTTGTAAGCGTTAATTATTTATATTTAATGCTTATGCAGTTGTGTAATGCACTATGGATGATTGTTTATCATTGATGTTGTATACATGTGTTTTATGAAATCCATATAAATAACATTATACGGTAATTGACTGTGCCTGATTCCAATTCAGGAGTAACGAATATTTTAAAATAACGAATATTTTAAAATAATATTTGGTAAATGATTAAAATGTGAATTTGATGTCCGATTTTGGATGGACACGAAAATATTGAAATGTGTGAAGCCATATTGAATAGATATGCGCTATTTTGACGCGAACGATTTTATATCGATTTTATTCATTTATATAATGAATATCGAAAAGGAAATGATTTCAAAATCAGATATTTTGAAAATATTATCATTTATATATTAATGATATGGAATATTCAATTTTGATTTAAAAATGAAATGGAAGAGAGAATCGTTTTAAAATGAATTTATAAAATATGTTTTGAATGGAAATAATATATATATATATACATTATATATATATAATGGTTTGAATAGAACGCGTCGCGCTGCGACCGTTCGCGAATTTCAAACATTGACTTCGAATTGACATTATGGGAGATCCGACCATCGGATTCTCCTAAAACCGGAACCGTTGGGTTCGTATCGGAAAGAGCTTTCCAACAAATATAAGATTTGAAATCTAACGGTTCGATTTGGAATTATGTCCAAATTAAATTTGGAAAAGGTCGCTATGGATGAAGTTCGGTGGCCGTTATTGGAAACCGACTGTACGGGCCTTGGTAAATTTTTTTAAAATATTAATAATTTGTGTAAAATCATAATAAACGATTTGGAAAGAATTTAGATGAAAAATTCCATGTTTGTAAAGATAAAAATATATTTTTATCAAAATGAACTAGTTATTAACTAGAAAGATTATCCAACGTTTTTAAATAAATAAATTGGATTTGTGAATGGGTTTTAATCTAACCAGAATTTTCCAATGTATGAATTGGAATGGATTTGAATAGAAATCATCTTCAGAATATTTCGATATTGGATTCCATGACTATACAGATATTGTGGAGGAATTTGGAAGACAGATATATATCGTTATTCCCCGATACGTGTTGGTTTCAAAATTTGATATTGAATATAAGCAGATATAATTTTTGTTCAGAGCCTTATATTTAATAGCAAATTGGATCTGGGTTTGTCGTGAATGGTATCTTCAGTAACACTGTTCTTAAAACCCGTGTGAAAAGAATAAATCTTTTAATTAAGATTACTAGAGTTTCCAATTACATTAGTAATTGGAATAAAATGGAAGGTGAATTCGGTTTATTGTGAACTGTGTTTTTAACGATGTTCGTTCTTTAACCCGATTAATAGTGAAATGTGATTTGGAATTTATAAATCTTTTTATTAAGATTTAATGGAAATTTTCCAAAGTAAAGTTTTCCAATTTAATATATTAAATTGGAATTGAATGGAATTTTATTTTGTGATAATCGATGTGAGCTTCTATGGAGGAAGACTGTTACTATATATGGAATTTAAAAGGCTTTGCCGTTATTCTATTTATATTATTAGTCGGATATGGAAACTGATATCGATTATATAAATTAATCTATTTTCCGTGAAGATTCCATAATTAATGGAATGTGATTTTGGGTTTATCGTGAACTGTGTTTTAAATGACATTGGTTCTTTAACCCAGTTAAAGACAAGATTACATGTCTATCATTGTATTTCGAACTGTAATGTTGATCACTGCTAAATATATGTCTGTTTGGTGGCGGAGAATTTATTCTCTTGCTTAACACCCTTCCCTGAGACGTATGAGCTTAGAGGTTACATATTGGCAGAAATCAATGGTACGATGTAGATTGTCGATGTGGCATGTTTGTGTTTTCAAATTTAAATAATCATAAAATAATGATTGTTTGAAGATTAAAACTAAGTGGAGTTTTAATGAATATTTAATTAGACTGAAATGTGAAAGTGATAATTTAAATTATCAAATTTGTGACATGATCGAGAATGGAATATCACCAGTTTTTCTCCAAGCGATAGTTAAATCTTTAATCAGATTTGAACATGAAATGGTAATTAATTTTTACCAATAACATCGTGGTGTTAGATATGGAGTGCTACCAGTTTTGCTCCATGTGATGAATAGGTTGAGATTGGAAAATAAAACAAATGATTACTTCGATAAGGTTCGCTAATCCCGACTAGTTTGGAAAACCTTAATTTGGTTTAAATTGTGAAAAGAATATTTGAATAAAAGAATAGTCTGGATTGGAATGGGGTGTATGTTGTGTTTTTATAGCACTTGTTTACAAGATACATGAGTTATTCAGAAAGACTGGGTTTATACCATTCTGAATAATTGATACGACGATAAGTCGACTATGAAGACGGTGATTGAAGACCGGAGATCTTCACATCGTTTGGATGATTACTGATGTCTTGATTGGGCTGTACACCCAAGACAAGGTAATAAGTAGTGATCATCCAGACGTACTTGGAGATCGACGTGATATGCGAGGACCTCTCTCCTTTATTGGACATATGGGACAAGGAATAAGGTGCCTCCGGTTTTGTTCAGACCCAGAACAGACTTGCAAATGGATTGTATGCCTGACATTGTATTCCGCGCTGTATTCATTGATCTCTGCTAAATATATATCTGTTTGGCGACGGAGAATTTATTCTCTTACTTAACACCCTTCTCTGAGACGTATGAGCTTAGAGGTTATATATTGGTGGAAATCAGTGGTATAGTATGGATTGACAGTGTGGCATGCTGAGTGGCATGTGATCAAGGCTTTTGTTGAAAAGCAGGGCCTTGTGGTTGATGATCAAAGCACGGCTTTAAATAGCATAGCTTTGTGTATTGCCTTAATTCGCGAGCCTTACACCCTGGTATGAACCAGAAATGGGAGAGGACTGCAGGGAGAACATGCGTTTCTTTCTAACTAGGAGTGATGTCATGGTATGGATCCCAGACACTTTTACTTATGTTGATGTTGGAAAGCGAGGCGCCTTAGATATATCGGTCACTACAGGGCCGATGGATGGCATGGTCGACATACTGACCAGATTTTATGCCCCATAAGGCAGGGAAACGTATTTTTCAGGAAATATTAATCCTCAAATGTAAGAGAGGACCGACCCTGAAGATCCAAGGTGCAGTTGCGACTGATCCTGAGGCTCGGGCTAGAGAGTCTTGAATTCGGTAAGGACGATCCCTTGCCTTGGTTCATGATGGAAATCCAACTCCCAATACATGACATTTCAGTTTTAGTTGTAAAACTAGTATGGTGATATAGTAGCATGGGATACTATGCCGTCTATGATTGATACATTTATATTTGAAGTCGTTTTTGACACTATACACTTATAGTAATAATAAAAGATGAAATTTCGTGTACCAAGTATTATTTGGCTATTATAAGGTAAAACTTGCGTTGCATTGTGTGATAGGACCTGAGTCTTATAATAGCCTCATTTTCTTTAATTAGCATTGCGCTGTTTGTTTTATGCACTGGTATTCTTGGGGGTAAACCCGTTCCGTGTTATACGGCGTGGTCCCTTGATTTACTGTACTTAAAAATCAAGTTTTAAATAAATGTTTTAGTTCTCACACCAGTCCTTGACTGACTCGGAGTTTATTATTTCTACCTAAACTCTGGATGCCCATATTTTCCACATGGGCCACTAGTAGTTTCGGTTTTGCAGATATTTCTTTATACAGGATCCTGGATTTACAACTGAAGCTATATTCGAAAAGCTCTGTATCCGTGAATTTCCTTCAGTTGTGTTATGTATTATTTTTCCGCTACTTTGTATTTTAAATCTCCGATATTTTTCAATGTATAATATTTATTCATACTCTATTATATTCTTGGACTTAAATGTAATTATTGTAACAACAATGAAGTGTTCTATTGCTTGTGTTCTGATTTGTCATGTTCTCAACTCAATCCGGCCTTTTCCGTCTCTTCGGAGATTGGGGGATTTCGGAACGTTATAATAATAATAAATTATTTTCAAAGAATTAATTGTTCTGAATTTTATTTATATCGATTTAAATTTATATCTTCTCCATGTGATCGAATTGGGTTTCGAAACATGTCCCAGTGTGTTCAGAATAGTGGTGTAACACTAGAAACGTCGGTTGTTGCACTTAAATAGGAGTTTGGAACCATAAATTATATTATTATAAAATTTAGTGGATAAGCTAAAACTCAAATCGCAGTTAAATCAAAATCAAATCAAAATTTATTAATTTTTGCATAACCTACCACCTATATTGTACTATACACTGTAAATATACGCAATAGCGCTTACTCTCTCCATTTTCGTCCCTCGTGACATCGTAAGCTTCAAAGAAAATATGGCTTCTCTGAAATTGAAATAAGTCGAAACCTATTCCTCTCTTAAACATTTCACAACATCAAAAGAAAATTTGGGAAATCAGAACCCGCACGTCCTCTTTATTCTGTTAAAATCGAATAGCTAAAACCTGCTCCAATCTTCCTGTATATGAAATCAAAATTAACAAAGTTCCACAACTCATCCAGCTTCTCGGGGAATTTGTCGCGATTGAATTAGAGGGTGCGATGTTGGAAATCGCGTGGGGTTAGGCCTGTCGAAGTCGCGGTCACGGTTAAGGTTCATAGATGATGTCGTGATTGTGGCAGTAGGTGGTTGGGGCGAGTTAGAGTGGTATCAAAGCAGATCCGGTGGTTCACTTCGACTTCGACTATTGATGGTGCTATACTGATGTTGTGCTATGGGGGGGGGGATTTGGCACTTGAATGCTGAAAGGCGTTGGTTTTAGGTAAATATGGAGAGATTGAAGGGGGTCAGTCAGTGAATTTTGCGACTACTGTTTTGAAGCAGTGACCTGTCAGTTGGAAGAGTTCGTCTGGACAGTGAAAGCTGAGGGGTTTTTGAAGCGTGTGGTGGTGATTTTGGTTGTTATGGGTAGTGTACCAAGCAGCGAACAATGGTTTAGGTGATTGAAAAAGGAAAAGAGCTTGACAGTACAGTGTTCGAGAGAATGAGGTATGCATTATTTAGAAATTAAAATTATATAGAATTATTTACTTATTTGTTAAGTTATTTAAATAAATAAATGTTTAATCGATTTATAAAAATAAAAAATCATAGGCGTACAATGGAGTCATTCAAGACGACTCGAGTGGTAGACGCGACAAAAGGAATTTAAATGGATATTCGGCAAATAAAAATCAAGGTGAGTAAATCTCACTCATATTTTTATTTAGAATTATTTTATTCGTTAGAAATAATTGTTTGTTGGTTGTTTGGATTTGTTTAAATATTTTTGTGGCTATTACAAATATATTAGTAATTTAGGCTTGGTGTTTGTGGTTATATATATATATATATATATATATATATATATTGGTGGTTGGATATTTCCTACAGTACCATTAGCGGATGCCTGCAGTTTCACTAGAAGATGACCTTATGCGCCCACAATATGATAGAGGATGACCTTTTATATCGCGATATCCTGCCTCGAAGTAGGATGAGTATTATTTGTGTTGGCTAACGTCTGTGGATGCAGGATAAGCAGGTTGGAGGAATCCAACTGGATTCCTCAAAAATATTATTATTTGTTTGTTTCATATATATTATCATATATGATGTGTTAGAAAACCTGTGATTGATAATTGAGTGTTTTGGGGTGTTTAAATATCACTAGGGCCTGACTGTTGATTTATAAAAATATCGTGAAAAAGGAATTTTGAGATTTAAAAGGGAAAATCTATTTTTCTAAAATAGAATTTGAATTTCGAATGGGATCGGAAATATTAACTTGTTTTGAATAATACAAAAACAAGTATTGAATTTATAAATGATGTTTATAAATTAGATAATGCGGGAAGTTAATTTATAAATGGTGTTTACAAATAAAATGTAATAATTTTCATTGGATAATGAAGGGAATTGAAGCGAATTTACAAACGGTATTTATAAATGAAGGGAAATAAATTATCATTGGATAATATGAATATTTAAATTCAAATGTGAATTTAAAAACGAGAATTGAAATCGGTTAAAATAGTAGACGATGATAATTATTCCGATATTCGGAATGTAAATAGAATTGAAATAAATCAATACGGATTTATGATATGAATTCGACTATGTTAAATTTATATAAATAAATTATTTCCAGAAAGGATATTAAATTTGTATTAGATAAAAATTGAAATTAAATATGAAAAAAGATTCTACAATTATATTTATAAGTTATAATAATAAAATATTCCAAATTTGGAATTGGGTTTCAATTGAATAATTGAACGGGAAGCTTGTTTAAATTTATAAAACAAGGAAATCAATTTATAAATGATGTTTATAAGTAAAAAGGGAAAAATTATCAGGTGATAATTTGGAATTATAAATTCGATTATGAATTTAACAAGAAAATTAGAAATCGTCTGAAAAAGGAACGATAGAATTTATTCTGGAATTCATAATATAAACGAAATTAAGATAAATTTAACGGGTTATAATTGGAATTCGATAATATCGAATTTTATAATAATTTAATTCCAAAAGAAATTGGAATTTAATATAGCAGATCGAGTTGTAAATAAATTTATAACTAAATTATGAAATAATCGACAATTAAGGGAAATCAGAAATATTAAGTTGAATTGGGAAAATTAGTTTAATATATATATTAAAATATATTAGAATGGAGTTGAAATTTATGTATAAAGGAAGTTTAAATGTAATGACCCAAATTTCCGTACCCTTTGAGTCGACTAATAACACCACACGTCCAACTCAAACGACACAGAAATACGAATCATTAGTAGAAAGAAGTTAGAGGATGAAAAATAGAAAGAAAGAAATGTTAGAATAGAAGAAAGAAGAAGAAGAACACATCAGACTTTCACAGCGGAACGAATAAATATAATACATCAAATCTCTTTATAAAAGAAACTGTATATATATACACATACCAATCATCAGAGTACGTCATATATCAGACACAACAGAAAATAACTTTGAATAACTAACGGTAAAGCCTCCTGCTTCTGGCTCCTGGAAAAAAAAAAACTCCAAGCGAAACCTAACCTATAAATATACTCGGTCTGACCCGAGCACATTTGAAGCAAACCAAAATTCACCGGGTCAATCTGGAATACTTTCAGTGATAAATTCACGACACAAACAACTTGTTTAACTTTGGAAAATCCTTTTGAAATAAAAGGATAATAGTAAGACCAGTCCACACATAAACACGGACGGTTTTTACCTTACTATAACCCAAACCATTTTGAAATCAATATCTTTTCTGATATTATACTAGTGCCTATCAAACCACAAATAAATAACAATCTAGCAGAACGCTTGCATCTCACGCTATACATATATAGTATATAATCAAAAACCACGGGCGCTTATTGGAAATTGGACTCCGACTATGACAAGGTATGGGACCACCTGCCGATAGTGTATCTCTAGAGGCGAATACACTGGGTTCAACAAGAATGTGTTGCAACCTGGCCCACATATGACTGACCACTCATTTTGCTTGAGTGTATCGAATGTATATCACCAACGGTTGGGCTCAAACCACCGTTTCCCGATAGGGACAGCATCAATAGATTAAAGAAGCAAAAGGAATTTCTCTAGATAAGTGATTATACACCCTAATGGGAGCGACCCACATAGCCATGCCGCCTGCCCGATTTTTGTCATTTCCCGGTTGATGAGGCTTGAGGCTGCGTTTTATCTTCACATCAGATTCACTTCGAGTGACACATTGTCAGATCCATCGGAATCACAAATTGACGTCTACAACAATACACTACGTGTTAGCTAAAGAAGTTTCTTTCTCCGCTTCCACTCTTGGTATGGTTGAAGAAATCAATATACGTGACTGTCTGGAAATACTATGTCATACACTCGTCCATACAAGTCATCCAGGAACAGGATGAACCGAAGGTACTCTCCTACTGCATCCAATATAGGAATCACCCCAAGGATCTGTAGCGAAAAATCCTTGCAACCCTAGATTTCAACCATGACAGAACCCCAATATATCTCTGCGTCGACTCAGAGATTTTTAGTGGTTCTTCTATTTATGAAGATCTATGGTCTTCAATGCTCCATCTTCATCGCCTGCCAATTAGTCGCGAACGTACAGTTGATTCGAAGTGGTTTTGGGTCTAGTTCCCATCCCGGTCTCTTCGAAACAACTCGTCAAAAAGGTCGAATAGAATAATTGATTTGATAGTCGGTTGTTTAACTACTAAACCTTAACAGTGATGTTAAGTAGACTGGCATCTCAGGTCATTTATAACCAAAAACACTTCATTAAACTATTTCATTGATGCCATAATCTTTTCTCGACAAAACTTTTCTGATTCATTATTTGAAAATATTAATCAATCCTTGCTTTCGAATAACTTGTTTACTTTTATTTCCTTTGGTCGGAAATATTCTTTTATTTCACAACAACTTCTTTATTTCTTCTTATCCTGAAAACATCGTTTTAAATTATCGAACCATTTTCTATATTTCTTATCTTTGCAAATATCTCTATAGTTTTAAAACCACTTTCCATTTCTACTTATGGGTTTACAAACCATTCCTTTTATTTAAAACCCTACTTTACACATTAATTTCCACTCTTTAATTAGGTGACTTCCTCGACAAAATCTTGTTTGCGATTTGAATCTAATATGGTATTATAACCCACTCCTTACATTGGAAATTTCCTTTGAATCTCTTTACTTAATACTTTAAGTAAATATACCAACTCCATTAAAACCACTTTTAAATCTTATTTTAACTATAATCGTTTACTTAAATACAACCTTATTGGAATTCACACCCTAGCTTACCTCTTCCGTTTACGTACTTTATTTATAATCATGGATTATAAATCCCTTTTATAACCTCTTATTGAAATCAAAACATATTTCCATTTGTTCACACTTAATTTATCCTTTAAACATAATTGCTTTAGTTATCACTATTCAAAACTGACAATTTACTTTAACATTGACCACTCTAAAGGTAGTTAATTCCCTTATTAATTAGAATTAAAGAATTATTAATCATTTAAAAGATTTTTAAAATTATAACTAACCTTATGAACAAAAATTAACTTGATAATTACCAAAAATATATTTAATCAAAGATTAACTAATTTGAAACAACCTTCGTTAAGTTTTAACGAATATTCGAAAATTATCGATTTGATTAAATTAAAATCAAATCAACTAAATTGTTAACTTTGGTTAAAACAGTCGCTTTTGTCGACCGTCAGCATCAGTTAACCATTAACTAATATTCACTCACCGTTTCCTCTTTTTAAATTAATTAATAACTTAATTAATTTAAAAATACCATTTAATTGTTTTGTAAAAACTTATTCAATTTTATCTCATCAATATATTAGTTTTTACTTTTCTGATCATTAATGACAATACTTCATTACATAAAACTTTTTAAACAACTTCTTGACAAAACATGATTGTAAATATAAATATATTTATAAATTTCTATTTTTATTAATCTGTATAAGCAACTTCAAATTTCATTAAATAAATTTATAACAAAAATCTTCGTCAGTTTGCCTAACGGAAAAACAATGCCATAACCAATGGATTTTACACCATCACTGCCAATCACTTAATCAATACTGTCGATTCATTAAAAATCACATCAACGATCACATCCATTTAACCATCAACATCAACAGGTTTTGATGTCAACTTGGGGTTTAATCAACTCATGTGAAAACAATATAAAAATAAACAATACACATGATATTTTGAGGTATCCGGTTGGATCCCTCCAACCTGTCCTTTCCTGCACCACGGGTTATTATAACATTTCATGATAGAATATAATCTTAAATAAAATAAATGACGATTATATAATTATCAGCAACCATTAAATCAACCATAAGCAACCAATGCAACCAATATTTGTGATATTTTAACTTATATGGATTTATCACATCATAGTAGCCCAGAAAAGTGTGAGAATTAACTCACCAGTTCATACGGTTGACGGTTGACGTGTTTGTTCCATTCAATTTTAAATGCGCATCGAAAATTTACTGAAAATCCAACTGCGTCCAATCGACTCCTGGTTAGCGCCATCGTCTAGAGCTCGTCTCTGCGATAACAACGGATCCTGTTACGTTGAATTTCGTTAACGCATGAAGAAGTTATCGAATTTCAAAGTTTTATATAGATTTACGAAAATTAATAAATTAATTAATTAAATAAATTACCTTTTTACTTACTTTTCCACGTCAGCAATTAAAACAGGCGTGTTCTTCCCCTTGCATTCCTCAAACCCGATTTAGAAGAAAAAAAAACCCGTCTTCTCCCTTAGTTCGACAGTTCGAACTACACCGCCGCCCCATCCTTGAATCGCCACCACTGAGGGACCTGGGTCGCCACTAACCCCATCAGCGTCATCGCCGGTCCGAGCAGCCCCGGCGCCTGGAACCCCGCCACCTCAAATCAATCCTATGCCCTGAATTTTGCATTTGCCCCAAACCCGTTCAACTCCGAAATTCCCCCACCACCGGTCGCCGTAGGCTTCGCCACCACCCCAGATCGAGGCGCCTCCCCTCCAGATTCCATCACCTCCAGTCGCCCGACCCCCACATCAACTCCAGCCACCAGAAATTCGAAGAATCCGTCCGCCAATTCAACTAGAACCCCCAAAAACATCATCAACGTTCAACCCCACTTCCCGATCACCACGGCCAACTTCAGGCCGACCAACCCGAAGCAAAAACGTAGCCTTCCCTCTCCTCTACAACTTCCCCTTTGGTCCCTTGTCAATCGCTAACCAAAACTCCTCCAAAAGCACCAAAAACGAAAACGATTTTCTGCCATTCATCGCGAATTCCGTCCACCACACCTGACGATACCTTCCCAACTTTTTACTAGAGCTAGCTTTCGACCAGATCTACTACTTTCCTTTAGGTCCCCCTAGCGATTTCATCACAGATCGAGAGATATACATGAATTTGTAGATAGGGACTTATTTGCAAATTTGATGATGAAAACTTACGTTTGGGCTGAAATTCTTAGTTGAGGGGCTTTATATAGGTGTGTTTTTACTATATTTTAAGTTGAAGTGACGACCGACGATTTTTATTTCATGTCTATCACTATTTCTGAATGTTATTATTGGTTACTACAGTTACATACAAGCCCCATTCGAGATGCGAATGGACGACATAATATAATTTGACGATACGGTCCTAACGAATCTTGTTTCGTCGAATCCGAGTCCGTTTGCTCAAATGGCGCTCGTTCACGTCCAATTTGTTCGTTTTTATTTGCATTTTATTTTGCCATGCTTACAAAATAACCCCGATTGACGTGCAGATTGAAATCTAGCAATAATTTGTTGTTGCGGTCTCAATAAAATTTGTTTCGTCGAAAATTGAGGTTGTTTGAATAAAGTCCCTTTTATAACCGCCCAATTCAAATAAAATAAACCAATTTTAAAATACCTCAATATAATATTAATAAAATATTATAATTGGTCATACTCGACCAGAATTGTATACACTACCAAAATAAAATATCTCGGGTTGAGTTTGAAGCCAAATCGATAATCAAAATATTAAAAAACCCCTTTATTTAATACAAATAACGATAAAATTTATAAAGGAATTCCACAGCGACTATTTCAAAATTTGATTTGGACATAATATAAAATCTACGCTATAAAAACTGGATTTTTCTCTTTCATTAGAAAGATATTGTCCAATTGGTCCTGACGTTTCTTGTTTCAAGAAAATCCGACTTATTTTGAACCCCGTACAGTCAATTGAAGTTCAAAACTCCATTTTACGAACTGCCGCGCCGCCGCAACTCGTTATATAATTAAATTATAAATTATAAATTCAACGGTCATTAAATAAATGATATCATCGATATATTTTCAATATAAACAATATTACCCTTTATATTTTTCCGATACACATTATACTGCAAATCCAACATCTCCCAAATATTTTAGAATTAAAATATTATATTATTTATTAAATAAAATATTCAAAATTATTAAATTCAATTATTTAAATTCAAATAAACGTTTAAAACAATAAAATAAATTTAAATAATTGGCCAGAAAAATACGAGACGTTACATTAAACGTTTATGATATAATTAAAACAAACTCGTCACGGCGCGACAGTTCGTAAATTTGCATTTCGAACTTCACCTATGCGCCCCACAATATGATAGTGGATGACCTTCTATACCGCGATATCCTGCCTCGAAGCAGGATGGGTATTATTTATGTTGGCTAACGTTTGTGGATGCAGGAAAACAGGTTGGGCTGGATTCCTCAAAATTTATTTTTGTTTGTTTCATATATATATATATTATCATATATGATGTGTTAGAAAGCCTGTGATAGATAATTGAGTGTTTTGGATGTTTAAAATATCACTGGAACTAAATGTTGATGTATAAAAATATTATGAAATGGGATTTTGAGATTTAAAAGGAGAAATCTATTTTTCCAAAATAGAATATGAATTTCGAATGGGCTAAGAAATATTAACTTGTTACGAATAAATAAAGCAAGTAGTGAATTTATAAATGGTGTTTATAAATTAAATAATGCAGGAAACTAATGTGAATTTATAAACGGTGTTTATAAATTAAATAAAACCAGTAATTGAAATGAATTTATAAACAGTGTTTATAAATGAAGCAAAATGAATTATCATTGTATGATTCGGGAAATGTAAATACGAGTGTGAATTTAAAAAGGGAAATTTATTTTCTGAAGAAGAATTTCTATTTCAAAAGGTTTGAAATCGAGACTTGTTTTAAAATATATAAACAAGTAATATAAACGGTATTTATAAAGAAGGTGGAAAATTATCATTGGATAATTTAAATATTTAAATTTATAAACAACGTTTATAAATTAATTAAGATAAATTATCATTAGATAATTTAGAAGTTTAAATTAAAATATTAATTTAATAGTGAAATGGAAATCATTTCAGAAAATGAACGACGGATTTTATTCCGAAATTCGGATTATAAACAAAATTGAAATAAATCCAAATGATTTATAATTAGAATTTGATTCTTATTAATTTTATAAAATAATTTACGTCCAAGGGAATTGGAATATTATATATAAGATTGAGTTGCAAATTTTTATAACTGAATTATGGAAAAATCGACAATTTAAAAAAATTGAAATGTTAAGTTAAATTCGGAAAGCCGATCTAATACATATTTAAAATATACAAGAATGGAAGTGAAATGTGATAACCACAAACCCCCGTGTCACGGAAGCAAGGATAATCATTGGAAGATAACACATAAACAATAACAGCAGAACAGAATCACAGAATTACACCAGATAAAGTACATCAAAGTTACACTGGAAATAATAGTAACATCAGAGTTACACAGCATAACAGGATCATACTTAGTACATAAGACAGTTTCATCTTAATATAAAATGTCTGCAGCGGAATTAAACATAATATCTATATGAAGTCTGAACAGCATAATAGAAATGATAGGATCCATATTCAGCTCTATAGCTATCCAGAATGAGTCTGCTAAAACCTGAATACAAGGCTGCCCGTGTGGAAAAGAGGGCACCCGAGTTTGCAAAGTTAAACAAACTACGAGTCAGTCATGGGACTTGTATGAAAAATCTTAACTTAAATAATAATAAGGCTAATCACAGGACCATGCCGCTAACGCGGAACGGGTTTACTCCATTGGATTGCCAGTGCATAAATAAAGTAAATCATCTAAACAACACAATGTCTTTTAGAAAAATGAAGCCATTATAAGACTTAAGTCCCATCACACAACGCAACGCAAACCGGAGGATAGAGTTTACCTTATAATGGCCAAATATGCTTGATACGTATAAAACAAATCATTTGATATTATTATTAGTGTATATATGTTTCAAAAAACAATTTCAATCATAATGTATCAATCATAGACAGCATAGTACCCCATCCTACTATGTCGCCATATATAGGTTTACAATCAAATCTGTAATGTCGTAGTGGAGATTGTGTTTCCATCATGAACCAAGGCAAGGGATCATCCTTACCGAATTCGAGAACAATCTAGCCTACCATGTCTCAGGATACAGCCGCAACTGCACCTGGAGCAATAGGGCTAATCCACAATTACTTTAGTGGATTGGTAATTCCTGAACAATATGTTTCCACGCCCTATGGGGCATAAATAAAGAGCCACTAGGGACTCAAATCCGAGGTACCTCACTTTCCATCATCCGCATAAGTAAAAATGGCTGGGCTCCATACCATGACACCCACTACAAGAAAAGGAGTCGTCTACAATTGCAACTCACAACGTTTTGGTCTCCTTGCTGTAGAAATCAAGCAGGAGTACGTTGCTTTTATCTTAAAACATTGAGATAAATTTAAGAGGGAATAAATTTTCACATCCCTCACTATTACTAAAATCGGCCGCGAATCCTTAATATTTCCCCAAAATTTTAAATTCTCAATTACAATTTTTCCATCCAATTTTCATCGTCCGCCTGGTCTCCATCTCACTCTCGAATCTCCAGTCACTTCGCACTGTTGCTCGTGGTCTCTCGGTTGTCATAACGGAAGGCAATCGGTTCCAGTAGAGTAATTTCCATTCCAGTGGAGGTCAGACCCATAGATCTCGTTTAGTCTTCGTCGTCCTTAATTCGCTGTAAGCGTTGCCTTGATTAATTTATCTTTTTCATTGATTAGCCGATGTTCAATTTTTTCTAACATCTGGTATGCCTGCTGAAAATGTTGACTGTGTTATGAGCAGTTTATAAGTTGTTGTGTCTCATTTAGTATCACTGTTTTATTTAAGTAGTTTTTAATTTGATTGTACTCAACAATAGACTTGCCTGCTTATGTAGTAGACGATGATGGATAAAAATTGGGTGAATCTACACAGGTAACTACATAATTCTCAACATAAATGTAGTTTGAAAATCATATCCTATATTATGACGAAAGCTAAAAGATAAAAAAATTCAAAGAACTAGTTGTGAGTATAAGCAAGGAGCTCGGATGTTTGTGGATACCGCTATGAAAAATTCTAGAAATGTAGAAAAAAATTCTATGTACTTGCGTAAAGTGTCGAAATCTTAGTCATCAATCTGAGAAGGTGGTAGTTGAGCATCTGATTATAAAAGGAATGGATCGTGTATATAAGACAAGTAGGTGGCATTGTCACGGTGAGCACATAAATATATGCATAGATGTTAAGTCCGATGACATACATGATTTATTTGAAGCCATCGATTATGAAAATGAAGATTTCATCAATTATACTTTTCTCGATGATGATAAAGATGAAGATAGCGCGCAAAAACGAGAGGAAGGAACTTCGAAGAAGCAAAAGCCCCGTTGTATCCTGATTGTATCGATCAAACAAAATTATCTGCCATCCTCGCCTTGTATAATCTTAAATGTGAGACTGGTTTGTCTGATACCGGCTTCGATAAACTTCTAAATGTGCAACAATTGTTGTTGCTAAAAAATAATGTACTTCCGAAAACATTATATGAGGTAAAAAAATTTCTCAAAATATTCGATGTGGGTTTTGAAACAATTCATGCTTGTCAAAATGATTGTTGCCTTTTTAGAAGAGAGTACAAAGATTTGGAAAGTTGTCCTAAATGTGGTGTGTCAAGATGGAAGGAGAATGAACGTACCATGCATGGCATTCCGATTAAAGTTTGGAGATATTTTCCAATCATTCCTAGATTTAGAAGAATGTTTAGATCTCAAAATACGGCAGAAGATTTAAGATGGCATTTTAGTAATAAAAGCAATGATGGGAAAATGCACCATCCTGTGGATTCAATAACATGGAATGTAGTAGATGTGAAATGGGAATCATTTGCAGCTGATCCACGCAATATTAGACTTGGTCTTGCTACCGATGGTGTTAATCCATTTATGACAATGAGTTCCAAATATAGTTGTTGGCCTGTGATGCTTGTGACATACAACCTCTTGCCAATGTTATGCATGAAAAAAGAAAATATCATCTTAACATTGTTGATTCCTGGTCCAAAGCAAACAGGAAGTGATATTGACGTATATTTGGAGCCATTAATTGAAGACTTGCAACATTTGTGGAGTAATGGAGTTCAAACTTATGATGCCTTTAGTAGATCGCTTTTTAACATGGGAGTGATTTTACTATGGACGATAAATGACTTTCCAGCGTATGGAAATCTTGCTGGATGTTGTGTGAAAGGTAAAAATGGTTGTCCATTATGCGGTATCAATACTCACCATCGATGGTTGAAACATAGTCGGAAGAGCGGTTATATGGGTCATAGGAGATTTTTACCCCCTTTAGATTCATTGAGAAATAAAAAAACCTGGTTTGATAATACTGTAGAAAATGGTCGTAGACCTAGAGTTATGACTAGAAGAAACATTTTTCTATTTTGAAAAACTTTCCGAATAATTTTGGGAAAGAAATCAAAAATATAAATAATAATAGCAAGAATGGGAAGGGTAAGAAGAAACAAATTAAGCAGGAGAGCAGGAAGAGAAAAAAAAAAAGAGGTGAAAATGGTGATCTTGTGAATATATAGCTATCAAGGTGGAAAAAACGATCAATCTTCTTTGATTTACCATATTGGGAGGTTAGTTTTTTATTTTTCATCGATCAATAATACAGTTCTTTAGTAATGAAATTTAACATTGTTGATTTTTGTAGGAACTACCAATGCGTCATAATTTAGACATAACGCATGTAGAAAAAATGTTAGTGAAAGCGTAATAAGCACGATGCTGCATGATAACAAATCGAAAGATGGAATTAATTGTAGAAAAGATTTAGAAGAGTGGGGAATTCGACGTGGCCTTTATGCACAATCTCGTGGAACAAAAACATATCTTCCACCTGCTCCATATACATTGTCCAAATCTGAGAAAAATATATTTTGTAAAAGACTGTATGATTTTAAGGGACCTGATGGGTATTGCTCGAATTTCAAGAGCTCTATATCGTTGGAGGATTGTAAAATTAGCGGTTTGAAGTCACATGACTATCATGTCCTAATGCAACAGTTGTTGCTGGTTGCAATAAGAGGATTGTTACCGAAGAAGCCAAGGGAAGCAATAATTCATTTATTTTTGTTCTTTCATAAATTATGCCAACGTGTTCTTAATAGAGAAAAACTACAACAGCTAGATGATGAGATTCTTCTAATTTTATGTGAACTTGAAAGATATTTTCCACCTTCGTTCTTTGATATAATGATACACTTGACGGTTCATCTTGGAAAAGAAGCCAGATTATGTGGACCGGTCCATTTTCGTTGGATGTACCCATTTGAAAGATACATGAAGACACTAAAACATTATGTAAGAAACACTGCACGGCCTGAGGGTTGTATTGCAGAATCCTATCTTGTAGAGGAGTGCATGAAATATTTTAATGATTTCTTAAAGAAATCAGGAAATATATAAGAGAAGGAAGTCCGAAATGAAGATTATGAAAATGATGTCACACTTGAAGGACGACTAACTTCAGCTTCCAAAATAATTACACTGTCCGAGAATGAGAAACAAGCTGCTCATTTGGCTATGCTAATGAATATGGCTATAGTGGAACCATTTGTAGAGTAAGTGACTAGTGCATTTTGTTGTATTGTTCAATTTTTTATTGTGCAACTTATCTGTTTTTTTCCTTTCACAATAGTTTGCATCTTCAGGAGTTGCAACACTCAAACAAGCGCATATAAAAAATGCGACCTTACTTTGGAAAACCCACACAAATAACTTTGCCGATTGGATTAAGAAGAAGGTGAGTTGAATTTTAAAATATATTCTCATTAATTTTGAAAAGCTTCATTATCGAGATCTAACATAAATAATATTTTCATTTACAGATACCTTATGATGCGAAAGATCACGACAGAATGTTAAAATGGATTTCCTATGGTCTAAGGAGTAGTGTATTGTCTTGTACATGTTATATCATCAATGGAGAACGTTTTCACACAAAAGATATTGAGAGAAAAACTCAAAATAGTGGAGTCACTTATGATGCAACCACCATTTGCAGGGCTAGCGCAAAAGATATTTCCCAAGTGGTTGACATGATTACTTATTATGGGATGTTGACCGATATATTTTTGTTAGACTATCATGCCTTTTATGTTCCCGTCTTTAAGTGTCATTGGACAAATTTAGGAAATGGTGCGAAGGTAGAAGATGGATTTACCCTTGTCAATTTACAACAAAATCAAGCTTCATTTTCAAAAGATCCGTATACCCTTGCATCTCAAGAAAAATAAATTTTCTATTCAAGGGAAGATGATGATTCTAATTGGTAGGTTGTGATGAGCGCACCGTCAAGAACTTTTCATGAAATAGATACAGATGACTCGTGTGAGGAATTTAGCATGGATATCGGAAATCTTGAAGAAACCGGTATGGAGAGTGATGATGCTGCCGAGGATCTTGGCTATGTTAGGGAAGATTGCGAAGGAATACCTGAGTAATATATCACTAGCTATGTTAGGGAATGCCATTTTATGGGATTGCATTCAGGTATATTTTGTGATTTTTTTTAATCTTGGATAAAATACTCAGACGTCTGTATTCTTCTGCAGATAATTTTTTTGTTAGGTATAATATTATCACTAGCTATGTTAGGTATAATATTATAGGCACGGGGGAAAATATAAGACGTTTGGATAAAATACTCAAACGCCTGTATTCTTCTACAGATAATTTTTTTGTACAGAGAACACTTTCAGACGTCTAGATAAAATATCCAGACGTCTGAAATCATCTTTAGGCATTTTACATTAGGCCGTAGAGAAATCCAGACGTCTGGTTATAATTTCAGACGTCTGACTGATATTCAGATTGCTTTTTTTATACCTGTGCATGTCTTCCTTGTTGTCGAGCTATAGCCATATATAATTAAAGTTCCATATCCACAATATTTTCCTTGTACAATAACGTACCCGAATTACAGAACAATAGCATATCCGAATTACATAACAATAACATACCCAAATTTCATAACAAACATAGCAACAACGTGTCCGAGGTGCATATCGAACATAACATATCCAAGCTGAAGGTTTTTATGTACTTAATTTCTGGTTAAGAATTTACTTGGTGATCCACTAGGTAGATGCATTTTAGCACATGGACCTGTTCGAGAATTTCATGCTTATTAACTTTATTCAAGTGACAAATGCTGCTTCACTTAACGTAATGAAAATTGCAACTCCTTGCAGTCCAGCAATTTATTTTGAAGCAACCTTTACTATATTTGAAGCAAACTATGTAGTGCAAGTAATATATATTTGTGATGTTGTACATGGAAAATGTTTTCGTGGGGTTATCTGTTTTTCAATTGTAGCAAACGAAAAAGAGATAACCTCAAGAAAACACTTCCCTACAGCAGCACAAATGTATATTACCTACACTACGCAGTTTGTTCAAAGATAGTAAAAATTGGTTCAAAATAAATTGTCGAACTGCAAGTAGTTGCAAATTTCATTACTTTAAGTGAAGCAACGTTTGTCTCTTGAATAAAGCTATTAAAGCATGAAACCCCGAATAGGTCCATGCGCTAAAATGCACCGCCTAGTGGATCACCGAGTAAATTCTTCAGCTTGGTCACACTTCGTCTGCTTCCTAGTCTGTTAACAGTTAAGATACACAAGTTTAATTTTAAACATACGCGTACAAACTTTATACAACATAGTTAGGCAAACTTACTAGTACGAGGTGGTTGACAATAAGAGGACGCCATTGAAGTTAATTTCAGAGGAAAATTTTGATTTTTGGCCACTGAAGTTAATTTTAGGAGGCAACTAAAGTTTATACCTAAATGAGGCCTAAACCAGCAAATTTATATCCGTTATAAGTTCTCAAAAGATGAATCCAGAGATAGAATAAATTAAAGCTGGACACTGCGCTGCATGTACAGGCTTGACACTAATGCATGTACAGGCTTGACACTGTTGCATGTACAGGCTAGACACATGGTTTCTATGTTGTGGTATGCTCAAAAGGTGAATCAATTAACCATGGCTATATGCCAAAACATAAAAAGTTGGACCCTGTTCATAAAAGATGACACAATATGTGTATATACACGTATCTCCTCATCTAGAACTTACCAAAATGAGCTGTTTCATAACAGTGAATCAATGAAAAACAGACTTTGATTTATGGTTTTTTCAACCCGAGGAAGTTTTCAGACGTCTGGTAATAGTTTCAGACATCTGTGTTGAATGATTTTTAAACCAGTGTATATTTTTAGACGTCTGCTAAAATTTTCAGACGTTTGGTAATTGTTTCAGACGTATGTGTTGAGTGACTTCTAAACCAGTGTATATTTTCAAATGTCTGCTAATATTTTCAGACGTCTGATTTTGGTTTTCCTGTTTTTTATTTTAACCCAGTCAATTTTCAGACTTCTCGTTTATTGATTCAGACGTCTGGTTTTTAATTTTTTGTGAGACATCCCCTTAATTTGCATAATTGTTTACATAATTGCATCACGATCACCACCAATTAATAATTACTTGCATAATTGTATACTTAATTCTTTATGCAGTCATTACCTCTACGATTTAATTTATAAAAACATGCATATACCTTGATATGGTTTTATTATTATAATCATTTCTGTTTTGTAGAAAACATATTTAAACTGTTTCAAATATTGCATGATGGACCACCAGTTTCAAGTCAAACATTAAATGCAAGTTGATTAGTGTTCATGGAGAGAAAGAAGTTGTTGCTGATTATGGAGACCTTTATGGATATTGTTAAAGTTCCAAATGCACCTTTACGGAGACCTACATCTGAGTTTGAGCTTATTGAAGATGCAGTTGGTTCTACTATAGCTTGGCCTTCTGCAAATGTCGCCTCAGAAACGTTTTCAAGTAAGAATGACTTATACTTCTCTTTACTTATCGTCAGTATGAATGATGGAAACACTCCTTATTATGATTGTTTTGGTAGAATTTTACTTCAAGCATGATTTCCCTTTTCACCTCTTAAAACTGAATTAATATTTAAATTTCGTTTTGGTAGACAAAACCGGAAAAAATAGAAGATACGGTGATCTAGATGCGCTCAAACATTTTGAACTTATACAATTTTTCTTTCTTGCAATCAGGTGTTGATGTTTGATGCATGACGAAAATTCAACTTTGGAGCACACAAGCTTGGACTTTGAATAGTTTATATTTTTCTTTTTTGTCAGTAAGCATCTTTTGTAAAAACAAGTTTGCTGGGAACATTGATTACAAAATGTTATGTCCAACTATTGTATATTTGGCATATGGAATTATTATAACTTATGTGATATAGTTTTATAATTCTAATTCTTTTTTGTTGTTTGAATTTCGTGATGATTTTGAACTGCATTGTGTAAAAATGATAAATGCTAATAGATGCAGCTCAACAACTCTACAGAAACGCTGTGATATATTTTGAAAACGCTGTGATATGTAGAGAGCAACAACTTTTCTAAACAGAAACAAGCGTTGTAATAGATGATGGAAAACGCTGTGGTATGCGGACGGTTGTAACATTTCTTGACGTTATAAAAAGTGGTTATATATGTTGAAAACGTTATAATATATGGATGCTGACAATGGTTATATCCGTTTTAAAACGCTGTTATATGTGATGAAGGAAGAATAATTTGTGTTAGCTATGCAAACACAACTACACAAAATGCTGTATAAACATAATGACAACACCAAATAAACGTTGTACAAGATATAACAACAACACCAACTTGAACGTTGTAGTATCTCATTTTTCTACAGAGTTTTCAAAGTATTATGGTAGTCCCCATGACCTATAACAGCGTGTCGTTAGACAGCGTTCTTCGAAACGCTGTAAAATTATATAACAGCGTTTTTTCAACGCTGTCAATGAACATATTTCTTGTAATGACCACTTCTAGCTAAAAAGAAACGCAT
This sequence comes from Allium sativum, assembly GCA_030737875.1. NCBI lineage: Eukaryota > Viridiplantae > Streptophyta > Magnoliopsida > Asparagales > Amaryllidaceae > Allium > Allium sativum. The sequence goes on along the minus strand of CM060919.1, from coordinate 651,742,371 downwards.
GTCCTCCCTGTTGTCCTCTCCCGTTTCTGGTTCATATTGGGGTGTGAGGCTCGCGAATCAACGCTATACACAAAGTTATGCTAATTAAAGCTATGTTTTGATCATCAACCAAAAGGCTCTGCATTTCAACAAAAGCCTTGATCATTTGCATCTTGGCATGCCACACTGACAATTCACGCCATGCGACTGATGTCTATCAATATATAACCTCTGAGCTCGTACATCTCAGAGAAAGGTGTTAAGCAAGAGAATAAATTCTCCACCACCAAGCAGATATATATTTAACAGAAATCAGTTAACACAGAATAAAGTCCAATGTCAGACACACATCCATTTACTAGTTCGCTGTCTGAACGAAACCGGAGACACTTTATTCCTCGTTCCATATGTCCAATACGGCAGAGAGGCTCTCGCATATCCGGACAATCAACAAGTATATCTGGACAACTACCACTATTACCCTTTCAAGGCAGCAACTCCAATCAAAGGCATCAGTAGTCGTCCATTCGATGTGAAGATCGTCGGTCTTCAACCACCATCTTCAATATCTTCGACTTCTAACCGTTGTATAATTATTTGGAATGAGAATTAACTCGGTTTTTTCAAATAATTCGTGAATATATATAATTCAAATCTATCTTTTCACTCCATATCGTTTATAATATTTTATCATGATTTATCGCTATTTTTATTAATATAAAAATAGCACAGTTTAATTAAACGACGCTTCAGGTCATTACGTGGCCCTTGCATTGTTTTTATCAAAATTTGAATTTCATATTTCTCAAAATCTAATCGTTGGATCTTAGCAAATTTTATATCGTTGGAAAGATCTTTCCAAAGCGAACCCAACGATTCCAATTTTGGGAAAATCCGACCGTCGGATCTCTCGGTATAATCGTTTAAAGTTACGATTCCAAATCGTGAACTACCGCACGCGATTCGTTTTATTTTAATATATATATATATATATATAATTCGTTCGACGATTTCAAACTATTTATTCTATTACATATAAATTTTGTATACTTCATATTCATGTTAAAAAAATGATATCTTTAACACATACAAACATTCATATCAACATATGACTATTTTTTTAACACCGCTAAGATGTTAGTGGCATTATTTTAATGAATCAAAACATATCATTATTTTCCTAACATCGCCAACATGTTAGTGTTAATGAATAAAACACACGATTATTTTTCTAACATTACTAACATGTAGATATCATTATTTTTACAAATGATCATTATTCTACCTCGCTAACATGTTAATGTTAATATTTAATAAATGATCGTTTTCTACTTCTCTAACATGTTAATGTTAATATTTAACAAATGAACATTTTCTACTTCTCTAACATGTTAATGTTAATATTTAACACATGAACATTTTCTACTTCTCTAACATGTTAATGTTAATATTTAACACATGAACATTTTCTACTTCTCTAACATGTTAATGTTAATATTTAACACATATACATTTTCTACTTCTCTGACATGTTAATGTTAGTATTTTACATGAATCAAAAACATATTATAAAAATGTAATTTTAATTGTTGAAATATTTTTAATCATTTCTTATATAAAATAAAAATGTGAATTTTTATTGTTAAACCTTTCCATTTCAAACAATGATCATTTTAGTCATTTATATTCATACAATAAAAATGTGAATTTTTATTGTTAACATATTCTATTTCAAACAATGATCATTTTTAATCATTTCTTATATACAATAAAAATGTGAATTTTTAATATTAAACCTTTCCATTTCAAACAATGATCATTTTAATCATTTCTGTTCATACAATAAAAATGTGAATTTTTATTGTTAACATATTCTATTTCAAACAATGATCATTTTTAATCATTTCTTATATACAATAAAAATGTGAATTTTTAATGTTACAACATTTTTACTCAAAAAATGAATATTTTAATGAATCAGTCTTACATTAAAATGGTGATTTTTATTGTTAACATATATTTATTTCCAATAATGATCATTTTAACAAATTCAATATATAGAATAAAAATGTGATTTTTATTGTTTAACATAATTTTATTTCCAATAATGATCGTTTTAACAAATTCTATTTATACAATAAAAATGTGATTTTAATTGTTAACAAATTTTTATTTCAAATAATGATCATTTTAACAAATTCTATTTATACAATAAAAATGTGATTTTGATTGTTAACAAATTTTTATTTCAAATAATGATCATTTAAACAAATTCTATTTATACAATAAAATTGTGATTTTTATTGTTAACAAATTTTTATTTCCAATAATGATCATTTTAACAAATACAATTTATACAATAAAATGTGATTTTTATTGTTAACAAATTTTTTATTTCAAATAATGATCATTTTAACAAATTCTATTTATACAATAAAAATGTGATTTTTATTGTTAACAAATTTTTATTTCCAATAATGATCATTTTAACAAATTTAATTTATACAATAAAAATGTGATTTTTATTGTTAACACATTTTTATTTCAAATAATGATCATTTTGACAAATTCTATTTATACAATAAAAATGTGATTTTTATTGTTAACATATTTTTCCTTCAAATAATGATCATTTTAACAAATTCTATTTAAACAATAAAAATGTGATTTTTATTGTTAACATATTTTTATTTTCAATAATGATCATTTTAACAAATTCTATTTATACAATAAAAATTGTTAATATATTTTCCTTTTTAAGCTATGATCATTTTTCATATTTTATATATATATAATAAAAATGAAATTTTTATTGTTAAAACCATTCCATTTCAAAAACATGAACATTTTACATATTCTATATATATAATATGTGACGGCCCGCCCCGTACCAGCCTGCATTTCCTCCGAAGGTGCGCTGTACACATACCCGACTAGCACGGAACGGTCGTCAAAGAAAGGAAATAAGAGAATTAACTAACGAGGAACCTGTAGAATGTCTCACAGCGCATGGAGAAAAGTATAATAATAACGTACTTGACATAAAACAGGTGAGACAGTACATAAGCTGATAACTAAAACCAATATCAACATCAGAGCAGCGGAAATCCAAGTACATCTTATTACAACTTTCCAAAATTTACTGTCTCTAAAACAAAAGAAAGCTAAAGTAGAACATACACTACTAATGCCCAAGCAGTGATCTTCAACAACACAGGGAGAATACTATATATATCATACGTGGAAGCCTCCTGCTCGTCTCCGGATCATCTACCCGTGCATCACCAACTAACATGTCTCTAGTCTGCTCGTGTGAGCACCCAAAGTAATAAGAGGAGACATAAAACTCTGGGTCAGACATAAAGCCTGGTATGAGCGATAAGCATCTAAACAGAACAATAACAGGTATACTAAACCATACCTGAACCTGGACCTGCAACCATAGAGTTAGCACTACATACCGTACAATACTCTAAGGTTCCATAACAGATAGTGTAAAGAATACGTGGGTGGGGTGTGTATGTCATAATGCTGGCAAACAAATCAAGCATAACAACCATCCTCACATCTCTCACTCAGCGCGTAAAGCATACGATGTCCACCACTGTCAATCACTAGACCCATCGAAGTAGTGACGGAGTTCGACTTGTACAACTACTGCTTCTACCAAGCTTACCACATGGAGTCATGACCAAATCTTTACAAATGACCACACTTCATTGGTCTATAGCCCTTTAGTCGTACCTAGGCCACTGTGGCTCTGAACCCGTTCACGCACCTCCTATACATAGTGATCCAAAGTCATAGACATCGATAGCCCCTTGGCACACGTCCCACAGCGAAACCCAATCATGAAGCCCACTCATTGGTTCCCAACTGGATCCTGAGTCAAAGCTCCTCATTTGGACTTCCTTTGCATTTCGGGTTTTGATCGAATTGGAGTTGGTCTTCAAAAGAGTCGTCGCGTAGAAGTGGTCTTGAATTCGATTCGGTTTGGATACATACATATAACACGGTTCAGTTCGGTGCAATGCTTCATAGTGTATTCCGGGATGCGGTTCGGTTCGGTGATTCTCCCCCTTCAGACGTCGGTTCGGTTCGGATGCTCTGAAGTGGTTCGATTTGGGTGTGCCTCTGCTTGAGTTCGGTTCGGTGGTCCTTCATCCGGTCCGATGCTTCAGTTTGACGTGCTTGCCTGCTCCGATCCGATCTGCTCCCTACCTCCGATCCGATCCTCTGTCCAACTCCAACTCTAAGCAATGGCCTTCCTTCCTGCCAAACTTCCTTTGTGCCGGACTTCAGTTCGGGTCGGATTCCTTGCCCAGCTCTCCTATCCGATCCGGGCCCATACCCGATCCGATCCGAAACCCTGCACAACTTTCTGCAACTTTTTCCAGCAACTTGTTTACGCCATTTGACGACGTTTTCGACCAATCTAACTATACTAATCACTCACAAAACAATTCATACAGTCATAGCAACAAATAGAAATGACCATAAACACCAAAACATCGACCATAACATGTAAAACGGATCAAATATAGCCCAAACCCCATATTTTCCCTTAAGCATGTTTAAGCAAAACTAATCATAGGGTTAACATAACTTAACCAAATCAAACCAAATTTCTACCAGAGGCATAAAATATTATTTTCGAATTTATAGATATTTTTCCAGAATTTATTAGTGCATAAATTCGCTAATCTTCACTAATTACCCTTAATTAACTGTAATTAGTGTTAAAACAATGCTAATCACTCACCTTGGCCACAAACGAAATTCTCAGAACTGAAACCTCGCTGATTTGGGTGAATACTGATGTCTAACAACAACTCTAATCTTTCTTTCGTGTTTTCCCTCCTTAATTTGATGTAGATTAAGCCAAAACTTGATTAGAAAGTGATTTGGGGATGTTTCTAGATGTTGGCGGCCATTGTTAGGGTTCATGAATGAAAGTGGCGGCTGGAAGATGAGGATAAGATCGTTCTCTAACTGATTTCAGCCTCCTCATAACCCTAATCCCGAAATCCCCCATTGGGCCTAGCTGTTAGTCACCCGGTTAAGCCCAATTAAGCTGTTTTTGAATATCTGAAACTTGTTTCAGCCATATCTCCCAAACAATGAGTCCGTTTGGCTAATGTGACCACTCTACGGAATTGTAAACCATCATCCAGAGCCAATGGAAGTGGTTTTAGGTCAAAATTTCTTTCTTGCCAAAAGTTATGGCCAAAACAGTACCAACTAGGGGTAAAATGGTCATTTAAAAATCGGGAAAAATCATGAACATGGGAAATGACCCCAATAATCGTCTCCCAAAGTTACATGATCATACGACTTCGTATGTGAGAGAAATAAATATTCTACGATCCTATGATGCGTAGAATACGGGTCGTTACACTCTCCCCCCCTTAAGAAATTTCGTCCCCGAAATTCCTTAATCCAAAACATACAAAAGATCCCGCATGCCTACCAGCCACATACAACAATCAAACATGCAAAACAAGCAAACAAGCCTATCTTAGCATGCGGAAAAACTAAATCGAAGTTAAAATCTTACCAGGCGAAGAGTTCTGGATACCCATTTCTAATACTCTCCTCGGTCTCCGAAGTACAGTCATTCTCGTTCTCGCCCCACTGAACCTTGACTAGCTTCACCTCCTTCCTTCGAAGTTCCTTCATATCGTGCTCGACAATACGGATCGGCTTGCGGTTCCCAACTGCCTCCGGTTCAACTTCAACATCATCCAACTGATCAGGTGAAATAGTCACATCTGGGTCGTGCACGAATTTCCTTAACTGGGAAACATGAAATACGTTGTGAACTCCTGCCATCTTCTCTGGTAATTCAACTTTATATGCCAAATTCCCAATTTGCTCAAGAACTGGGAATGGACCAACGAATCTTGGTGCTAACTTGCCTTTCCTGCCAAATCGTATCACGCTCTTCAATGGGGAAATCTTGACAAACACCAAGTCGTCAATGGAGAACTTTAAATCCCTTCTCCTCTTATCAGCATAACTCTTTTGCCTATCTTGGGCAGCCTTCATTCGCTGTTGGATAATCTTAAGTTTAGCTGAAGTTTCTCTTATCACATCGGGTCCAAGCACAAACTTCTCGCCAGTTTCTACCCAACATGATGGTGAGTTGCACGGTCTTCCGTACAAAGCTTCAAACGGAGCCATACCGATACTGGATTGGTAGCTATTATTATATGCAAACTCTACTAGATGCAAATGGTCATCCCATGATCCACCAAAATCCAGTACACAAGCTCTCAAGAGGTCTTCCAATATACGATTCACCCTCTCTGTTTGACCATCGGTTTGAGGATGATATGCGGTACTGAGATGAAATTCTGATCCTAACGCCTCTTGTAAGCTCTTCCAAAATCCACTAGTGAACAACGGATCTCGTTCGCTCACAATGCCCTTGGGTATTCCATGAAACCTCACTACCCACTTTATATACAGTTCCGCTAACTTAGCTGCCGTCCTGTTTGACATGACGGGTATAAACCTCGCACTCTTAGTCAATCGGTCCACAATCACCCAAATGCTATCATGACCCGATCTAGTCCTTGGTAACCCATCAATGAAATCCATTGACACTTGTTCCCATTTCCATTCTGGAATTTCTAATGGTTGCATCAAACCACTAGGCTTCTTTTGCTCAGCTTTAACTAGCTGGCAATTCATGCATTTGGATATAAACTTCCCAATGTCTCTTTTCATCCCTTCCCAGTAGTATGTCCGCTTCATGTCTCGATACATCTTGTTACCACCGGGGTGTATCGTCAGTTTTGAGTGATGACATTCTCTAAGCACTTCATCTCTCAATCCATTGACATTGGGTACAACTAGTCTTCCATTCTTTCTAAGCCATCCATCTCGATCAAGCCCATACTTGTCCATCTCCTCGTCGATACCCATCTCTAACTTGGAGATGACTTCCAATAAGTTAGGATCGCTTCTCTGACTGGAACCAATCCGCTTAATCAAAGTGGGTCTGATCGTCAAACTTGCTAACTTTCCTGGATCCAATTCGCACTTTGGTCTGAAATCATACCCAGCGATGTACTCCAGTTGCTTCCATTCAAGAAACATAGCCCCCAAACTGGCATGTCTTCTACTCAATGCGTCGGCTACCGCATTTCCCTTTCCTAGTGTATATGCAATGTCAAAGTCATAGGAAGCCAAGAATTCTAGCCACCTTTGCTGCCGGAGATTTAGATCTTTCTGAGAGAAGAGATACTTTAACGATTTATGATTGGTAAACAACTCGAATCTTTCTCCCAAGAGATAATGTCTCCACATCTTCAACGCGAACACGATCGCTGCCAATTCCAAATCATGGGTAGGGTATCTTCTCTCGTGCGGTTTCAATTGCCGACTTGCATAAGCTACAACCCTACCGCCTTGCAACAATACAACACCCAGTCCGGTACCACAGGCATCCGTGTATACCGTCATCTCTTCATTCCCCTTAGGAATGACTAACACTGGTGCGCATGTCAACTTGTCCTTTAGTATCTTGAATGCATTCTCGCACCTTTCATCCCAGAAAAAAGCTTGATTCTTCTTGGTCAACTGGGTCAATGGTGCTGCTATCTTGGAGAAACCTTGGATAAACTTACGATAATATCCAGCTAATCCCAAGAAACTTCTTATGTCCGTTGCATTCTTGGACGTAGACCAATCTTGTACCGTAGCCACCTTTGCAGGGTCCACGGCGATACCATGCTCTGAAACAACGTGGCCCAAGAACCTCACTTCCCTCCTCCAGAAGTGACACTTAGAAAACTTTTCTTTCAATTGGTGTTTTCTCAGCACCTCCATCACTAATCTTAAATGTTCCTTGTGTTCTTCCTCCGTTCTCGTGTTGACCAAAATATCATCCATGAACACAAGGACAAACTTATTCAACTGATCTCTGAATACCCTATTCATAAGATACACAAAATATGCTGGGGCATTGGACAGCCCGAATGGCATGACCAACCACTCATAAAATCCAGACGGCGTCCGAAATGCCATTTTATCTATACTCTCAGCTTCCACTCTAAGTTGATGAAAACCTGTCGCGAGATCCAACTGAGAAAATACTCTCGCGCTGCTCAACTAATCGAACAAATCATTTATCCGTGGTAGAGGATACTTGTTCTTCCTCGTCACTTTATTCAACTCGCGGTAGTCTATACACAAACGAAGGGAACCATCCGCCTTGGTAGCAAACACAACTAGTGCTCCCCATTCAGAAACACTCCTTCTGATAAATCCCTTCTTCAAAAGATCGCTAACTTGCACCCCGAGCTCTCGCTGCTCCCTTGGTGCCATACGATGAAGTGGCATCACTATAGGTCTGGCATCTTTCACCAAATCAATACAGAACTCAATCTCTCTATGTGGTGGAAGCCTGGTCACTTCTTCGAAGACATCCGGATACTGGCCAACCACGGGCAAACCTGACAACTCACTATGTGGAATGTCGAGGGAGTTTAGAAAACTAGCCAATACCCCCTCACTGGGTAGACCACCAAACACTATCCTCTGCCCATCATCCGCTCTAGCTGTCACCAAAAAGCCCTCACAGTCTACCACCACCCCGTATCTTTGGAGCCAATCTACTCCTAAAATAATGCCAAACCCAGTAAAGCCCAAAACAAAGCAATCACAAACAAACATGCATCCATGACTCGATAAGACCACACTACGACAAATCATGCTAAGGCTAGTCGAACCACCAATCGGGTTCGTCACTACTAAAGGTCTATCGACAATCTCGGGCTCCAATCCCAACCTATCTACCAGGTCACTAGATATGAAAGAACTGGAAGCTCCGGTATCAAACAAAACTCTAACAGGAACATCATAAACAGAAAGCATACCTTGAATTACGACATTCTTTCCCTTCTCCGCCGCAGTTGGGGCATTTGACGAAGAAGGAATAACATTAAGGGAATATGCTTTCACCATTTGCTTTTCTCTAGGGGGTTGCGGACACTTGTCCTTGTGATGTCCCATTTGGCCACAGTTGAAGCACTTCCTATCCGCTGGCTTGGCCCAACAATTACTAGCATAATGGCCCTTCTTACCACAGCTGAAGCACTTAACATCTTGCTTATTCTTTTTCTTCTGACCATCCTTAGTCTGATTCTTCTTCCTCTTATTCTGGGAACCAACCTTGCCTCCACCACTTGCTTGTGGCTTTGGCTTCTCTGCAGATGCAACCTCAGTCTTCGGCTTAGGGTAGAGACTTTCTGACCTAATTGCTTTCCCCACAATCGATTCAAACGTCTCATTGATGTGGTTAATAAGCCTTTCCCCCAAGTATTGATCCAAACCAGTTATGAATTTCTCATTTTTCTTCTCGGCAGTATCAATAAGAGATAACCCATACTTCGACAAAGTGTCGAATTCAGCAATATACTCCGAGACAGCTCTGACATTCTTCTTGAGCTCCAAGAATTTCTTAAACAGCACTGACTTCTGAGCAGCTGGAATGAACTTCTCGCTAAAGCGAACCTTAAATTGTTCCCAAGTAATCTGATCCTCGGGAGTAGCTTCCTTTATAACATTCCACCAATTCATTGCCCGCCCTTGCAGCTGACGGGACGCTAGCTTTCTCTTCATTGCATCCTCGATACCCAAATCCTCGAAGATATGTTCGCAACTATCCAACCAATCCTGAACATCCGTGGCCGACTCCGTTCCGTCGAATGGCTTCCTACCAAGACTAGTATAATCCTTATTCAGCTTGGCAAAATCGGCCCTATCCGCCTGCACTATTGGACCACCACCATTAGGAGCTGCCCCTTGCACCTCCCTAAGCATGTCTCTCATGAGGTCGGTAAACATCGCCCTCATGTTAGCAGCATTCCCATTATTGGCTCCCCTACCAGCACCTCTAGCATATCGGCTCATCGTCAATCTGTAAAAAGGAAACGATTAACGACCCCATAGTGGTGCTAGTGCAGTACGACTTCATTCTTATACTACTAATAGTATATACATATATAGCTTTTGAAAACCAAAGTAATCACAAATACGCTCTCTCATATACGTACTATCTCTCCCTAGTGTCTTTCCCTAGGTTAACTACGCAACCTTGTTCTAATACCAAGTGTGACGGCCCGCCCCGTACCAGCCTGCATTTCCTCCGAAGGTGCGCTGTACACATACCCGACTAGCACGGAACGGTCGTCAAAGAAAGGAAAGAAGAGAATTAACTAACGAGGAACCTGTAGAATGTCTCACAGCGCATGGAAAAAAGTATAATAATAACGTACTTGACATAAAACAGGTGAGACAGTACATAAGCTGATAACTAAAACCAATATCAACATCAGAGCAGCGGAAATCCATGTACAGCTTATTACAACTTTCCAAAATTTACTGTCTCTAAAACAAAAGAAAGCTAAAGTAGAAGATACACTACTAATGCCCTAGCAGTGATCTTCAACAACACAGGGAGAATACTATATATATCATACGTGGAAGCCTCCTTCTCGTCTCCGGATCATCTACCCGTGCATCACCAGCTAACCTGTCTCTAGTCTGCTTGTGTGAGCACCCAGAGTAATAAGAGGAGACATAAAACTCCGGGTCAGACATAAAGCCTGGTATGAGCGATAAGCATCTAAATAGAACAACAACAGGTATACTAAACCATACCTGAACCTAGACCTGCAACCAAAGAGTTAGCACAACATACCGTACAATACTCTAAGGTGCCATAACAGATAGTGTAAAGAATACGGGGGTGGGGTGTGTATGTCATAATGCTGGCAAACAAATCAAGCATAACAACCATCCTCACATCTCTCACTCAGTGCGTAAAGCATACGATGTCCACCACTGTCAATCACTAGACCCATCGAAGTAGTGACGGAGTTCGACTTGTACAACTACTGCTTCTACCAAGCTTACCACATGGAGTCATGACCAAATCTTTACAAATGACCCCACTTCATTGGTCTATAGCCCTTTAGTCGTACCTAGGCCACTGTGGCCCTGAACCCGTTCACGTACCTCCCATACATAGTGATCCAAAGTCATAGACATCGATAACCCCTTGGCACACGTCCCGCAGCGAAACCCAATCATGAAGCCCACTCATTGGTTCCCAATTAGATCCTGAGTTAAAGCCCTCATTTGGACTTCCTTTGCATCTCGGGTTTTGATCGAATTGGAGTTGGTCTTCAAAAGAGTCGTCGCGTAGAAGTGGTCTTGAATTCGATTCGTTTCGGATACATACATATAACACGGTTCAGTTCGGTGCAATGCTTCATAGTGTATTCCTGGATGCGGTTCGGTTCGGTGATTCTCCCCCTTCAGACGTCGGTTCGGTTTGGATGCTCTGAAGTGGTTCGATTCGGGTGTGCCTCTGCTTGAGTTTGGTTCGGTGGTCCTTCATCCGGTCCGATGCTTCAGTTTGACGTGCTTGCCTGCTCCGATCCGATCTGCTCCCTACCTCCGATCCGATCCTCTGTCCAACTCCAACTCTAAGCAATGGCCTTCCTTCCTGCCAAACTTCCTTTGTGCCGGACTTCAGTTCGGGTCGGATTCCTTGCCCAGCTCTCCTATCCGATCCGGGCCCATACCCGATCCGATCCGAAACCCTGCACAACTTTCTGCAACTTTTTCCAGCAACTTGTTTACGCCATTCGACGACGTTTTCGACCAATCTAACTATACTAATCACTCACAAAACAATTCATACAGTCATAGCAACAAATAGAAATGACCATAAACACCAAAACATCAACCATAACATGTAAAACGGATCAAATATAGCCAAAACCCCATATTTTCCCTTAAGCATGTTTAAGCAAAACTAATCATAGGGTTAACAAAACTTAACCAAATAAAACCAAATTTCTACCAGAGGCATAAAATATTATTTTCGAATTTATAGATATTTTTCCAGAATTTATTAGTGCATAAATTCGCTAATCTTCACTAATTAACCTTAATTAACTGTAATTAGTGTTAAAACAATGCTAATCACTCACCTTGGCCACAAATGAAATTCTCAGAACTGAAACCTCGCTGATTTGGGTGAACACTGATGTCTAACAGTAGCTCTAAACTTTCTTTCGTGTTTTCCCTCCTTAATTTGATGTAGATTAAGCCAAAACTTGATTAGAAAGTGATTTGGGGATGTTTCTAGATGTTGGCGGCCATTGTTAGGGTTCATGAATGAAAGTGGCGGCTGGAAGATGAGGATAAGATCGTTCTCTAACTGATTTCAGCCTCCCCATAACCCTAATCCCGAAATCCCCCATTGGGCCTAGCTGTCAGTCACCCGGTTAAGCCCAATTAAGCTATTTTTCACTATCTGAAACTTGTTTCAGCCATATCTCCCAAACGGTGAGTCCGTTTGGCTAATGTGACCACTCTACGGAATTGTAAATGATCATCCAGAGCCAATGGAAGTGGTTTTCGGTCAAAATTCCTTTCCAGTCAAAAGTTATGGCCAAAACAGTACCAACTAGGGGTAAAATAGTCATTTAAAAATCAGGAAAAATCATGAACATGGGAAATGACCCCAATAATCGTCTCCCAAAGTTACATGATCAAACGACTTCGTATGTGAGAGAAATAAATATTCTACGATCCTATGATGCGTAGAATACGGGTCGTTACATAATAAAAATGTGATTTTTATTGTTTAACATATTTTATTTCATAATATGAATATTTTACATATTTTATATATACAATAAAAATGTGATTTTTTGTAATTAACTCAACATATGTATCGAGTTTAAAGTACCTCTTAGGAAGATGCGTAGCAAGGATAGATAGTGAGAAAAACTTATTCATATGGTTCTTTAAAGCATAATGATATGTACAGTTCAATTGTTGTTCTCTTCTCAATGATTTTGTTTTAAAATGATCTATTCTAGTGAGCCATATTTGAAAAATTAGTTTTCTTTGATAACTCTTTCTTGATGGTCCTTTTTATGTTATCAGCTATAATTTGTAAGGTCAGGTCCTATGTGTATAGATGCAAAGGTTTTAGCTCCTAAAGAGGAGCTGCGCAAGAAGACGCATGCGCAATGCTCGACAAAAGATGTAATTTGTAAAAGGAATATTTATGTATAAATTTTCCTTTTTTTCCACTGTATAAATATTGTAAAACTCTGATTTTTTTTTTATAAATATATATATATATATATATATATATATATATATATTGTTCTGTGCGATTCTGTGTCATATTCCATTTTTAAACCCTATAAGCCAATAACAATCCGCCGTTTTAAACGCTTCGAGTTAGTTAATCATCGACAAGGGGCGGACAAAATTGTGGGCTGTTACATTTTTATTGCTCACACAATTTTTATTTCAACATGAATATTTCACAACACATGAATATTTCAAAAAAAATCGGCATTATAACGGTAGGGTAATTAAAACTGGCACCGTCCCTAGTACGGCTCCTCTGCTAACCTAGGCCTCGCGGCGATACAAGGGTTTCATTTTCATAATACAATTTCTTTTCACAACACAATGAATTTACCACAATCACAACTAATTTAGTTTCAACCACAATCTATCATCCATAATCACAATCAATTTCACACCATAATACAATCAAGTCGTTCATGGTCTATGGACGACGGTGTCGGGAGCTACTAAACTCCGTCTGCAACCTAATATAATTTTATTTGTTATTTTTGAATTCAGAAATCTCACATTTGGATTTTTATTCCTTCTAAAATTGTAGAAAGCTCCAAATATGTTCCAGTCAGTTCTGAAATGTAGTGCTCGTCAACGCGATCCCAACAAACCTGAATTTGCGTAATTCTGATACAGAATTAAAAAGATATTAATTTTTCAAGTTAGAATAAATTTAATACTCATTAAATGAGTTAATTAATTAAATAATTATTTTAATTAATTGTTAACCTCTCCCTTCCGCATTCTGCTCCAGGTCCGATGTTCTTTCTGAAACCAAACTAAAACCCCGTCGCCTGATAAATCCCACCGCCGCACTCAGATCGAGACACCGGAAGATAATCGGCGGTCGCCCCGTGAAGCCTCTCGACGTCGCCTCCTTAAGCCTGTGGTGGTTTCAGGTGCGACGGCCTCTCGTGTCGGGATTAAGGCCACGAACGACGCAGTTTTCAAGGGAAATTCTGGCCACTACGAGCGACTAAACTCCATCACTGTCGTTCACTTTGAAGATCTCACTACGCTCTACTATTTTTTCATTGAAACGGTCTTGAACTAGCGAGTGGATTGGGAGGATTTAGGGAGTGATTTTTGGAGGACTGTGGCCATCGATTTCTTTAAAGTGGCGGCTGCGTTTATTAGTGGGAGGATTAGGGTTTAAGATTTTAATATATATATATATATTATTTAATAAAATTTTAATTCACAAATTTCTTGTTTATCTGTCCGGACTCCAAACGAGGCCCAACGACTATCGCCCCTAGCTAATTACCCCCATTCCGGACACAATGGACTATGTTACGTAAGCCCATTTGACAATTTCAGTATGTTTTTCTTCAAATTAGAATATAAAACATTCAATATTAGATTTGAACGTACATTTTAATTTACCGGGGCAACATACTGATTCCAAAAATTCCCGAAAAATAAATCTAGCTATGTTTTGACGATATAGTCCTAATAAAATTAGTTTCACTGAATTTGGAGACCGTTTGAAAAATGAGCTTTTTCTAGTCGATCCAATTCAAACTGAAATTGACAAAACACGTTTTCTTTTGCCATGCTCACATATTAATTCAAAAATTATGAAAATTGGAATCTTGCAAAAATTTGACATTTCAGATCCAACCAATGTGGTTTCATCGAAAACGGAGGTTGTTTGAAAATGGTTATTTATAAGGGCCATATATTATATTAAATTCCATAGCGACCATTTCTAATTTTAAGTTGGACATAACATATAATTCCCGTTATGAAATCTGGATTTTTTACATTCGTTAGAAAAATAAAATTAAACAGATTCAAATATTTTTGGTTTTACTGAAATCCGATTTATTTTGAATTCTGTACATTCATTTGAAATTTGAAATCGAATTTTCAAACTACCGCGCCATTTCAGGCTTGTTTTATAATTAAAATAAATATATATGTTCTAACTTTGATTTAAATAAATTTTAAATCATTATTATTTAAAATAAATCATTTTAAATATTCAAAATTCATTAAAATAGCTAAAATAAAAATTTTAAATTAGTTCTGATTTTCCTGGTTGTTACAATCTCCCCCACTTAAAAACTTTTCGTCCCCGAAAAGAAAACAACAGTAAAGTAGGAAACAAAATGGAAATGCAAAATATTATAAATGTACCTTGCACTAGAGCTAATCGGAGATGTCCACTCTGCACTTGGGATAAGCCTGCTTAATGTTATCTTCGGTCTCCCATGTACAGTCTCTAGGATCTCTGCTCCACTGCACTTTGACTAAATGTATCTTCTTTTTTCTCAGAACTCTAGTTTCCTTGCCAATGATTTTCACTGGCTCTCTTCTCACTACTATGCTTGGGGTAATCTCCAAATCTTGTTGTGCTTCCTCCACAATCAAGTCTGGATCATGTACATGCTTTCGAAGTTGAGACACGTGAAATACATCATGTACTCTTGGCAAACAGTCAGGTAACTAAACCCTGTAAGCAAGAGTTCAATCCTCTCAAGTATAGGAAATGGACCAATAAATCTAGGCGCCAAATTCCCTGTTTTCCCGAATCGGACTAGTCCTCTCAACGGAGAAACTCTTAAATATACATAATCACCAATAGCAAATGCTAAATCTCTTCTTCTTTAATCTGCATAACTCTTCTTCCGGCTCTGAGCTATTTGCAGTCGCATCTTAATGAAATTGACTTTATCCGAAGCTTCTCAAATCATGTCGGGACCTAATACTAGTCGATTGCCTAGTTCTACCCAACATGCGGGAGATCTACACGGTCTACCATACAATGCTTCGAATGGCGACATTTGTAAGCTTTCTTGGTAACTGTTATTATATGAAAACTCAACCAAATGCAAGTGATCTTCCCACGATCCGCCAAAATCAAGAATACATGCCCGCAACAAGTCTTCTAGTATACGATTCACCCTCTCAGTTTGGCCATCTGTTTGAGGATGATATGCGGTGCTCAGATTTAACTTTGTCCCTAGCTCCTCTTGGAACGTTTCTCAGAATTTACTAGCGAATATCGGATCACGATCACTAACAATACTACTGGGAACTCCTTGTAGTCTAATGATTTCTCTGAAATAAATTTTTGCCAGACTTTGAGCTGTTCTAGTTGATCTAACTGGAATAAAATGGGCGGTCTTCATAAAGCGATCTACGATCACCCAAATACTGTCATTACCTTTCCTGGTTTGGGGCAAACCATCAATGAAATCCATGGAGATTTGATCCCACTTCCAATTTGGAACCTCCAATGGTTGTAACAATCAGGCGAGTTTCTGTTGATCGCTTTTGACTTGTTGGCAAGTAGAACACCTGCTAACATAAATGGAAGTGTCTCTTTTCATATATTTCCACCAGAACGTATGCTTGAGATTATGATACATCTTACTCACCCCTGGATGAATACTAAGTTTGGACTTGTGACATTCATCCATCACTTCTCTTCTGAGCTCAGGAATATTCGGAACACAAATTCGGCCTAATAACCTCAGAAATCCTTTGTTATCAATCTGGAAACTCGAGGGTTTGCCTTCCCGAATTCTTTTACTAATCCTCTGAATAAATTCATCATCTTTCTGAAGAGCATAAATTTTGCCAATAAGTGAAGGCTTAATAATGAGATTAGCGATAATTACATTCTTCCTGCTAAGCGCATCTGCTACAACATTGGCTTTCCCTAGAGTATATAAAATATCTAGATTGTATGCCACAAGAAATCTAACCAACGCTGCTGCCTCAAATTCAAGTCCTTCTGGGTGAATAGATACTTTAATGACTTATGATCTGTATACAATTCAAACTTCTCACCCAAAAGATAGAGCCTCCATATTTTCAAAGCAAACACGATGGCTAACAACTCAAGATCATGAGTAGGATATCTTTTCTCATGCGGCTTCAACTGACGGCTAGCATAAGCAATGACTTTGCCTCTTTGCATTAATACTGCACCAACACCTTCAAGAGAAGCATCTGTATAGACTATCAAATCTTGATTGCCATCAATAATAGTCAACACTGGAGCAGTATCCAACCTTATCTTCAGCTCTTGGAAAGCTGCCTCACATTCAGGCGTCCAATTAAACCTTGTATGCTCCTTGGTAAGCTTCGTTAATGGACAAGATAGCTTCGAAAAATCCTTAACGAATTTCCGATAATAGCCAGCCAATCCATGAAAACTTCTGACTTTTGTAGGTGTGCTAGGCTGCTTCAAATCTCGAATGGTTGTGATCTTACTTGGATCCACCGAAATTCCTTCCTTCGACACTACATGACTGAGGATCTTCACTTCTTCT
Source organism: Allium sativum (assembly GCA_030737875.1). Taxonomy (NCBI): domain Eukaryota; kingdom Viridiplantae; phylum Streptophyta; class Magnoliopsida; order Asparagales; family Amaryllidaceae; genus Allium; species Allium sativum. Next base: position 651,724,921 of record CM060919.1, on the reverse strand, counting down.
TGCCAGAATATGCATTTAGAAAATTTGGCCTTTAATACATTCTTTCTCAGAATTTCCAAAACTTCTTTCAAATGCTTTTCATGCTCGGCAGTGGACTTAGAGAAGATTAAAATATCATCAATGAAAACCAGCACAAATTTATTCAAGACATCGCGGAATACTCTGTTCATTAAATCGACAAAATAAGTAGGAGCGTTGCATAAGCCGAATGGAATTACTAACCACTCATAAAATATGTCCGGACCTCTGAAAGCTATCAAACAAACACATTCTTCGGCAATCCGTAGTTGGTGGAAACCTGTAGCTAGGTCCATTCTCGAAAATACTTGAGCTCCATTCAAGCGATCTAATAAATCATCAATGCACGGCAATGGATATTTGTTCTTTAGTGTCTTCTTGTTGAGGTCTCGGTAATCAACATATAATCTGAGAGTACCATCTGACTTTGGAACAAACACTACTACTGCACCCCAATTCGAAAAGCTAGGCCTGATCAGACGTTTCCACAAGAGCTGTTTGGTTTGATTACTCAATTCTTCTTTCTCTTTTAATGGCATCCTTCGAATAGCGTGCACAATTGGCCTTGCATTCGGAACTAGATCGATCCTGAAGTTAATTTCTCCCCGCGGAGGTAAGCTATCAACTTCTTCGAACACATCCGCATAATTCTTGATGACCGGAATATCTTCAATAGTAGTTAGAATAACTTCTAGAGAAGACCAAAATTCTTTTCTATCTGAATCTGAGCTCATGCATATTATCGTTATATAGCTCTTAAACTTGGTCTTCGCCCTAACAATTCTTTCGGCGCACTTAACTTCGGCCGCATACTTAGTCAACCAATATAATCCAAGTATAATATCGAATCCAGTAAGATTCATAACAATCAAATCAAATGAAAAACGATATTGGGAATAGGAGACGGGCACTCCGCAATACCAACTAAGAACGAGGGAACCCCCAATCGGATTATGAACACTAATGGATTCTTTAAGGCACCTCCATTTTAAATTCAATTTCTCGACCATAATTCTTGAAATAAAACTTCGTGAAGCGCGCGTATCAAACAGTACTTTAACCGGAATATTGTTGACAATAAGAGTGCCTTCCAAAACATCTGGCCTTTCCTCACTAGTCGAGGATGCTGGAGCTTCTGCCACTTTATTGACTTGAGCTACTTTGGCCCCTTTTAAAAGCAGGCAATCTTGCTTTACATGACCAGTCTGATGGCAGATGTTACATTCTCTATTCTCTTAGAACTTCTTATTGGATTTAGATCCCTCTTTCTTCGAAGATTTACAGTTCCTTATCGAATGTCCTTGCTTATTACACTTGATACATACGACTGTCTTTACCTTTTTCTGATTGGCCTTAGGCCTCTTACTGACTTTGGCTTATACTTGCCTCATTCTTCGTACTTGCCTCTGGACTATCAGTTTCAGACTTCCTTTTGTTGCTAGAACTGCCTTCCTCTTCATTATCCAAAACACCTTGCTTATCGGGATTCTCATAGCGACAAGCCATTTATATCATCTTAGAAAAAGGAAGATTCACATGTGCTGTTACTCTACCTTCGTATTTCTTTTGAAGTCCGTTTATAAATCTCAGATTTTTCCTCAAAGGATCTCAAATTAGTTCTAGGGCAAAGCGAGAAAGTTCATTGAATTTATTCTGGTACTCCCGAATGGTCATATCTCCTTGTTTCAAATGGTAGAACTTATCATATAGCTGCATAGTTGCTTCTAGAGGAATAAATTTTCCTGTGAACATTTCTTTAAATCTATCCCAGGTAATGTTACCTTCTGGATTTTCCTTAGTAACAGTTTCCCACCAGATTAAAGCTTCGTTTTTGAGTGTCGAAGATGCTAGTAATCTTTTCTGATCATCCCTCAGGTTTAAGCCTTCAAAAATTCTCTCAGAAGAACGCATCCATGCTTGTGTTTCAATAACCGACTCTTTGCCTAAGAATGGTACTCCACCCAGATTTCGATACTTCTTTACTAGAGCTTCTAGATCTGGTTCTGCCAGTGGGAGCACAACTGGCTCATTAGATTATTGAACCATAGAATTACTTCTTCTGCTTCTGCCACTCATTTTCTACTATGTCTGCAAATAGCAGACAAAGAGTAAGGCCAACAGAAAAGATAATGTAAAGCATAGAGACATATATTTAAGTATAAATGCATCTGTGGGGGTGTATTTTATTCTGCCATACTCATTCTAGGACATTAGTGATCCTATCTATAATGAGTTATTCATCTTAGAATATTGCTGATTCTATTTCTAACGAGTTCGTTAATATGTTATATTCCGGAGCTAAGGTTAACCAAAGCTCTAATACCAACTATGATAACCCCAAACCCCCGTGTCATAGAAGCAAGGATAATCATTGTAATATAACACATAAAAAATAATAGCAGAATAGAATCATAGAATTACACCAGATAAAGTACATCAAAGTTACACTGAAATAATATTAACATCAGAGTTACATAGCATAATAGGATCATAGTTAGTACGTAATACAGTTTCATCTTAATATAAAATGTTTGCAGCGGAATTAAACATAATATACTAAATGATGTCTGAACATCATAATCGAAATGATAGGATCCATCTTCAGCTCCATAGCTATCCAGAATGAGTCTGCTAAAACCTGAATACAAGGCTGCTTCCCGTGTGGAAAAGTGGGCACCCGAGTTTGCAAAGTGAAACAAACTACGAGTTAGTCATGGGACTGGTATAAGAAATCTTAATTAACCTATTTAATAATAAGTTTAATCGTAGGACCACGCCGCCAATGCGGAACGGGTTTACTCCATTGGATTGCCAGTGCATAAATAAAGTAAATCATTTAAACCACGCAATGTCTTTTAGACAAATGAAGCCATTATAAGACTCAAGTCCCATCACATAATGCAATGTAAACCGGAGGATATAGTTTACCTTATAATGGCCAAATATGCTTGATACGTATAAAACAAATCATTTGATATTATTATTAGTGTATATATGTTTCAAAAACAATTTCAATCATAATGTATCAATCATAGATGGCATAGTACCCCATCCTACTATGTCTCCATATATAGGTTTACAATCAAATCCGTAATGTAGTATTGGAGATTAGGTTTCCATCATGAACCAATGCAAGGGATTGTCCTTACCGAATTCGATACAATCTAGCCTACCATGTCTCAGGATACAGCTGCAACTGCCCCTGGAGCAATAGGGCCGGTCCACAATTACTTTAGTGGATTGGCGATTCCTGAACAACACATTTCCCCACCTTATGGGGCGTAAATAAAGAGCGACTAGGGACTAAAATCCGAGGTACCTCGCTTTCCATCATCCACATAAGTAAAATTGTCTGGGCTCCATACCACGACACCCCTTTTAGCTAGAAAGAAATGCAGGTCCTCCCTGTTGTCCTCTCCCGTTTCTGGTTCATACCGGGGTGTGAGGCTCGCGAATCAATGCTATACACAAAGCTATGCTAATTAAAGTTGTGCTTTGATCATCAACCACAAGGCTCTGCTTTTCAACAAAAGCCTTGATCATTTGCATCTTGGCATGCCACACTGACAATTCACGTCATGCGACTGATGTCTATCAATATATAACCTCTAAGCTCGTACGTCTCAGAGAAGGGTGTTAAGCAAGAGAATAAATTTTCTGCCACCAAACAGTTATATATTTAATAGAAATCAGTCAACACATAATAAAGTCCAATGTCAGACACACATACATTTACTAGTTCGTTCTGGGTCTGAACGAAACAGGAGACACCTTATTCCTCGTTCCATATGTCCAATATGGAAGAGAGACTCTCGCATATCCTGACAATCAACAAGTATGTCCGGACAACTACCACGGTAACCCTTTCAAGGCAGCAACTCTAATCAAAGGCATCAGTAGTCGTCCATTCGATGTGAAGATCGCCGGTCTTCAACCACCGTCTTCAAAATCTTCGACTTTTAACCATCGTATAATTATTTGAAATGAGAATTAACTTGGCCTTTTGAAATAATTCATGAATATATATATAATTCAAATCAATTCTTTTCACTCCATATCGTTTATAATATTTTATAACGATTTATCGCTATTTTTTTTCATATAAAAATAGCACATTTTAATTAAATGACGCTTTAGGTCATTACGCGGCCCTGGCGCTGTTTTTATCAAAATTTGAATTTCAAATTTCTCATAATCTAACTGTTGGATCTTAGCAAATTTTATATTTTTGGAAAGATCTTTCCAAAGCAAACCCAACGGTTCTAGTTTTGAGAAAATCCGACGGTCTGATCTCTCGGTATAATCGTTTAAAGTTACGATTCCGAATCGCGACCTACCGTGCGCGATTCGTTTTATTTTAATATATATATATATATATAATTTGTTCAATGATCTCAAACTATTTATTCTATTACATATAAATTTTGTACACTTCATATTCATGTTAAAAAAATGATGTCTTTAACACATACAAACATTCATATCAACATATGACTATTTGTATAACACCGCTAAGATGTTAGTGGCATTATTTTAATGAATCAAAATATATCATTATTTTCCTAACATCGCCAACATGTTAATGTTAATGAACAAAACACATGATTATTTTCCTAACATCACTAACATGTAGATATCATTATTTCAACAAATGTTCATTATTCTACCTTGCTAACATGTTGATGTTAATATTTAACAAATGAACATTTTCTACTTCTCTAAAACGTTAATGTTAATATTTAACAAATAAACATTTTCTACTTCTCTAACATGTTAATGTTAATATTTAACACATGAACATTTTCTACTTCTCTAACATGTTAATGTTAATATTTAACACATGAACATTTTCTACTTCTTTAACATGTTAATGTTAATATTTAACACATGTACATTTTCTACTTCTCTAACATGTTAATGTTAATATTTTACATGAATCAAAAACATATTATAAAAATGTAATTTTAATTATTGAAATATTTTTAATCATTTCTTATATACAATAAAAATGTGAATTTTTATTGTTAAACCTTTCCATTTCAAACAATCATTTTAATCATTTCTATTCATAAAATAAAAATGTGAATTTTTATTGTTAACATATTCTATTTCAAACAATGATCATTTTTAATCATTTCTTATATACATTAAAAATGTGAATTTTTAATGTTAAACCTTTCCATTTCAAACATTGATCATTTTAATCATTTCTATTCATAAAATAAAAATGTGAATTTTTATTGTTAACGTATTCTATTTCAAACAATAATCATTTTTAATCATTTCTTATATACAATAAAAATGTTAATTTTTAATGTTACAACATTTTTATTCAAACAATGAATATTTTAATGAATCAGTCTTACATTAAAAAGGTGATTTTTATTGTTAACATATTTTTATTTCCAATAATGATCATTTTAACAAATTCAATTTATACAATAAAAATGTGATTTTTATTGTAAACAAATTTTTATTTCAAATAATGATCATTTTAACAAATCTATTTATATAATAAAAATGTGATTTTTATTGGTAACAAATTTTAATTTCAAATAATGATCATTTTAACAAATTCTATTTATACAATAAAAATGTGTTTTTTATTGGTAACAAATTTTTATTTCCAATAATGATCATTTTAACAAATTCAATTTATACAATAAAAATGTGATTTTTATTGTTAACAAATTTTTTATTTCAAATAATGATCATTTTAACAAATTCTATTTATACAATAAAAATGTGATTTTTTTGTTAACAAATTTTTATTTCCAATAATTATCATTTTAAGAAATTCAATTTATACAATAAAAATGTGATTTTTATTGTTAGCAAAATTTTATTTCAAATAATGATCATTTTAATAAATTATATTTATACAATAAAAATGTGATTTTTATTGTTAACATATTTTTATTTACAATAATGATCATTTTAACAAATTCTATTTGTACAATAAAAATGTGATTTTTATTGTTAACATATTTTCATTTCCAATAATGATCATGTCAACAAATTCTATTTATACAATAAAAATGTGATTTTTATTGTTAATATATTTTCCTTTTTAAGTTTTGATTATTTTACATATTTTATATGTATATAATAAAAATGAAATTTTTATTATTAAAACCATTCTATTTCAAAAACATGAACATTTTACATATTCTATATGTATAATAAAAATGTGATTTTTATTGTTTAACATATTTTATTTCATAACATGAATATTTTACATATTTTATATATACGATAAAAATGTGATTTTTATTGCTCACACAATTTTAATTTCAACATGAATATTTCACAACATATGAATATTTCAGAGAATTTCGGCATTATAATGGCAATGTTATTAAAACCGGCACTGTCCCTAGTACGGCTCCTCTGCTAACCTAGGCCTCACGGCGATACAAGGGTTTCATTTTCATAATACAATTTCTTTTCACAGGACAATGAATATAGCACAATCACAACCAATTTCGTTTCAACCACAATCAATCATCCATAATCACAATCAATTTCACACCACAATACAATCAAGTCGTCCATAGTCTGTGGACGACGGTGGCGGGAGCTACTATACTCCGTCTATAACCTAATATAATTTTAATCATTATTTTTGAATTCAGAAATCTCACATTGGGTTTTTATTCCTTCTAAAATAGTAGAAAGCTCCGAATCTGTTCCAGTCAGTTCTGAAATGTAGTGCTCGTCAACGCGATCCCAATGAACCAGAATTTGCGTAATTCTGATATCGAATTAAAAAGATATTAATTTTTCATGTTCGAATAAAATTAATAGTCATTAACTGAGATAACTAATTAAGTAATTACTTTAATTAATTGCTAAACCTCTCCCTTCCACGTTCTGCTCTAGGTCCGATGTTCTTTCTGAAACCAAACTGAAACTCATCGCCTGCTAAATCCCACCGCCGCACTCAGATCGAGACGCCGGAAGATAATCGTGGGTCACCCCGTAAAGCATCTCGACCTCTCCTCCTTGCGCCTATGGTGATGTCAGGTGCGACGACCTCTGGTGTCGGGATTAAGGCCACGAACGGCGCGGTTTTCAAGGGAATTTTGGCCACTATGAGCGACTAAACTCCATCACTGCCGTTCACTTTGTAGATCTCACTACGCTCTGCTATTTTTGTGTTGAAACGATCTTGAACTAGCGAGTGGATTGGGAGGATTTGGGGAGCGATTTTTGGAGGACTGTGGCCATCGATTTCTTTAAAGTGGCGGCTGCGTTTATTAGTGGGAGGATTAGGGTTTTAAGATTTTAATATATATATATATTATTTAACAAAATTTTAATTCACAAATTTCTTTTTTATCAGTCCAGACTCCAAACGAGGCCCAACGACTGTCGCCCTTACTAATTACCCCCATTCCAGACATAATGGACTAATGTTTCGTAAGCCCATTCGACTGTCTCAGTCTGTTTTCTTTAAATAAAAATATAAAACATTCAATATTAGATTTGAACGTACATTTTAATTTACTGGGGCCACATACTGATTCCAAAAATTCTCGAAATATAAATCTAGCTATGTTTTGACGATACGGTCCTAATAAAATTACTTTCATCGAATTTGGAGACCGTTTGAAAAATGTGCTTTTTCTGGTCAATCTAATTCAAACTGAAATTCACAAAACACGTTTTCTTTTTCCACGCTCACATATTGATTCCGAAAATTATGAAAATTGGAATCTTGTAATAATTTGACATTCCGGATCCAACCAAAGTGGTTTCGTCGAAAACGGAGGTTGTTTGCAAAATGGATATATATAAAGGCCATATATTATATTAAATTCCATAGTGACTATTTCTAATTTTAAACTAGACATAACTTTTAATTCCCGTTATGGAATCTGGATTTTTCACATACGTTAGAAAGATATAATTAAACAGATTCAAATATTTCTGGTTTTACTGAAATCCGATTTATTTTGAGTTCTGTACATTCATTTGAAATTTGAAATTGAATTTTCAAACTACCGTGCCATTTCAGGCTTGTTTTATAATTAAAATAAATATATACGTTCTAACTTTGATTTAAATAAATTTTAAATCGTTATTATTTAAAATAAATCATTTTAAATATTCAAATTTCATTAAAATAGCTAAAATAAAATTTTTAAATTGGTTCTGATTTTCCAGGTTATTACATGAAATTCATTTATAAACGAAGTTTAAAACATTCATATTCAAATATAATTAAAATGAACTTGCCGCGACATGGCAGTTCGTAAATTGGCGTTTCGAACTTCAACCGAGTATATAGAACTCAATTTAAGTCGAAATTCTTTGAAACAAGAATCGTCAGGACCGATTGAATAAGAGTTTTCTAATGAAGAGAAAAATATGGATTTTGTCTTATAGATTTTGAGCTATGTCAATATCAAATTTATAGAAAAACAACGCCATAACCATTATAAAACCATAACGGTTTATTTAAATAAATAAAAGGATTTTAAGTAAATAAAATCCGAATTTCCATTAGAAAAATCCAGACTTGAGACATAAAATAAATATGAACTCAATTGGAGTAAGTGAACTAATTTTTGAAATAAAAATCAAAATTTTAATTATTGAATAGAATTAACTGATTTGAAGGATAATTAGTTAATGGAATTTAGAATCGAAATTGGATTTGGATAAGAATATTGGGTTAGTAAATTCATATTCGAAATCGTACATGAAACTTGAGTAGAAAATGGAATTTGATTGGTTTATAAGTCAATTAAAAATATAATTGAATGTGATATGTTCAATTAAAAAGCGAAATGGGCAAAATGGCTAGTTAAAGTATAAATGAGTGAATTGAGATAAAAATGATTGAATTGAGTTGGAATAAATTAGGAATGGACGTATATGGGTTAGACAGGTATGAAATGAAGTGTATGAAGATTATAATTTGAGTGCTCGGCATAAAAGTTCACGTTCAAATTCCATATGAGATTTTATGCGCCGAATCGGTAAGCCGCTTGGCTTTTTGATTTTCTTTTTGAATGGAAAGGGCCTAGAGAGGCGAGTTGAGGTTTGAGCTATTGACCGGTACAAAGGAGGTGCTGGCGAAACATTCCGAAAATTTAAGTAGTTATAATATTTTTAAGAAAATTCGATAACTAGAAATCAATATATCGATATATATAGAATTCGATAAGGAAACGAACTTAAAATAAAATATTATAAACAAAAAGTAAATGTATAAGTTTAAATCTGATAAGAATAGAAAGAGAAACGTATACACGTTTAAAAGAAAGGGAAAACTGGTTTAATATGATATTGATTATTTGAGATAAGTAATCTTGTCCGTTTTGAAGTTAAGAATGTTATTCAGTCAAGGTCTGAGAGGTAGTTATACCCCAACTTGATTAATTTCATTATTACTCGATAAATAGATAGATTCAGTCTCGAAGATAAATGTTTAAAATAAGACTTAGTTGAATGCAGTATTTTGGGTTGTTGTAACGATGTTTTACACAACATTCGTTTTAACCCAAGTAAGTGGAATTTTGGAAATAAAATAATAAATATTTCCTGAGTATAGAAATGAATGGTCGTGAAAGAGATAAGTTATTGGAATGTTTTCCTATTATAAATAGAAAATATTTTCTAAGTATAGAAGATAAAAGAAGGCGATATATTAAAATGTTTTTCCCAATAGCGTAAGAGGCCAAGATGATTATTGAAATTATTTGTGTTAACAAATATTGATAAGGAAATGGATAAGTGATTTAATTAATTAAATATTAATTAAGGGGCCTGGTGATTGTTTGATGCTTTGAATGAATGTTTGTTTTTTTCGATAGTTAAATAATCAACTATCGAAATATTGGCCAGTATTGTTGTCGATATGGTGAGGCCAGTTGGATTATTATCCAAGGACCACTCCGTATTGGCAGTAGCATTGCGAATCAGATTATGTGAAGATAACTGAAGATGGAGTAAATTGCAAGGGCTTTTTCTATTAATCCTAGGTAGAAATCGCCTAAGATGGGTTAATGGAAATTGTACCTTCGGTTTCGCTCAAGCCCAGAACGTACGTATATGGACGAATGTCTGACAGAGTATTTCCAATAATCGCATACGTTGGTCTGTACAAATATATGTATAGTGGCAGAGAATTTATTATCTTAGCATAATATCCAGAATATATTTGTGCAAAACCAATTAATGATTTACGGATCTGACAATGTGGCATTCAAAGTGATTTTTCTTCCAATGAATGGTAAGTAATCATAGCCTCAGGCATCAACAACCGGAAAGTGACAAAAATATGGCAGACAACATGACTAAGTGGATAGCTCCTAATTAGGTACATATCTAGAGAATTTCATTTCATTCTTTATTCTTTTCGATGATGTCCCATTCAGGAAAACGGTTGCTGATCCCAACCGTTGATGATATACATTCGATACACTCAAGCGAAATGAGTAGTCGGTCATGTGTGGCCGGGTTACAAGATGTTCTTGTTAAACCTAGTGTATTCCTCTATAGAGATATACTATAGGAAGGTGGTTCCATACCTTTCCATAGTTGGAAATCCATTATCCAATAAGTGCTCGCGGTTATGATTGTATACTATATATGTAGAGCGTGAGATGCAAGCATTCTGCTAGATGATTGTTTAGTTGTGGTTGATGGACACTATTATAATATGAAAAGAGTTTTGATATAAAGATTATTTTGGATTCTCATAAGGTAAAAACCCGTTCTGTGTTATACGGAGTGGTCTTATGTGATATGTTTATTTTCCCTAACTGTTTTTAAATTGTTTACTCATACTAGTCCCATGACTGATCCGGAGTTTATTTTTTTATGTTTCCCCCAAACTCTTGGGTGCCCAAATTTGTATGGGCAGTCAAGTAGTTCAGGTATTTTCAGATATCCTTGGAGGAGCATGGAGCAGGAGGCTTCAGCATTATCTAGTTATTGTTATTTTCGCTGTGTTGTAAGTGTTGTACTCTTATAATGATATGTTATGCAGTAAAACTTTTGTATTCCAAAATCTGTTATATATTATATTTTATTCCGCTGCGATGTGAGATTCTGTGTTGTTATTTCTGTTATTCTTCTATCTTTTTCTTCTTTAGTTCATAATGATTCATATTTCTGTGATATTTGGGTTAGACATATGGTGTATTTAGTCAACTCAGATAGTACGGAAATCCGAGCCATCACACGGCCACACATGACAGACCACTTATTTCGCTTAAGTGTATCGAATGTATATCACCAACAGTTTGGATTAGCAACCGTTTCCTGAAAGGGACAACATCGAATAGAATAAAAATGAAATTATTTTCTCTAAATAGGTGATAATACTCCCTAATTGGGAGCTACCCACTTATCCATGTTTCCTTCCCGATTTTTGTCATTTCCCGGTTGTTGAGGCCTGAGGCTACAATTACATACCTTTCATTGATAGCACAATCACTTTGAATGCCAGATTGTCAGATCCGTTAGTCACTAATTGATATGCACAAAGATATTCTAGAGATTATGCTAAGAGAATAAATTCTCCGCCACCAGATGTATATTTGTACAAAACAATTTATTTGATTATTGGAAATACTCTGTCAGACATTCGTCCATACAACTTCGTTTTGGTACTGAACGAAACTATAACATCCCGTATTTTTGATGGTCAATATTTAATTTAATTTGTTATCTAAAATATTGATTTGTTATTTATAAATAGATTTATATATTATAATTCATTTACTTAACTAACGTCTAAACGTATATTTATATAATTCGAACTTGTAAACGTCGCGGTATTTCGTAATTTACGATGTGAAATTCATGTATATCGGTATGAATATAAAACTCTCAATGACAATTGACGATGAAAATAAATAATTATTCGAAATAGAATGTTCGAATCAATGCGTTGCTTACCTTATGATGAAGCCCGTGCTTCGCACACAGGAAATTGTTCGATATATTATATTGGCTTTAAAAAATGGTTTTCTTTTCAAACGACCTCCGTTTTCGATGAAACAAATTTTATTGAAATACATATAGCTAATTATTGTTAGGTTTCCAGTTTGGAACCAATTGGAGTTCATGAATGTCGATACGAATATTAAACGCCCATGTAAAAAGCGGTGAACGACACTGGATAAAATCTATCGTATTAAATAATAAAATATATACAGGTTTCTACCCCAAAAGGCAACTCAGTACACAGACTATATTCTTATCTTATTTAGGGAATAAGTTTTAGTAACATCTGGGAACCAACTAGTTTATCAACTACCCCCTCGTTAAATCACTTTTACATCTTATTTCAAAAATAATTTTAGGTGAAGTGAGACCTCTTTTCAGGAGTAGACAAATCCAACATTTGCTGCACTTTTTGTCATTTCAAGTGTGACATTACCAGGAATTTTATGAGATGGTGATCTAAACTTAAAATTTGTTCTATAAGTCGTACTTTTCTATTTTTTAAATACGAATGAACTTACAATTGTCTGATTATATAAAAAGGAAGCATCACCATGCTGCTATAATCTGCATTAATTAGGAACAGTGATCCAAATATGCTATCCTTAACACTTGAAAGATCCGTAGGTAATGTTAAGTAACACATATTAATCTCTTAGTTGAACTAATGAGCATTTGGTCTAAACGTTAGCATGTCTGCAATAATCAATAACCACATGCTAGCCTATCAAAATTCTCTACAGGACTACCCTATCACCACTTTTTCATTCAGCCTAGTTCTTATTTTATTTTCCAAGCACATGCTAGCAGAGTACTTATTTGGAACCATACCCTATCCATTCTTAAGCCAGCAGCACACAGGCTATGAAAAGATTGAAGAAAGAAAAAAAATCTCTGCTCCTATTTTTCCAATTCGCACATGCTTATGTCATTCTACAATATGCACCCTCACCATCAACGTAAGTTCAATCTAGATCTAGGGAAGGAAAAAACAGCGCAGCACCACGTATTTTCGCCATCACTGAACCATTCACTACTGATGCTATATTTTCACATCATGCATTTTCGGCCATCACATAGTTGTACTACGATTGCCTACCAGCTAAGACTTAAGTGCCAAGTTTCGATGTCTATAAATAAAGCACCATGCCTCGTCTTTCTTTCACGCCATTTATTTTTGTTCCTTCTCTGTGAAGGGAAACAGCACTCGCCATCTATGAAAATCACATACCCGATCCCAGAAATCAAGTACTGTTGTTCCTTCCCTCAGGCTTTGAATGCAAATCGCAAAGAGGTGATGGAGTGCATTGTTGACATAGTAGCGCGTTATGGTTTCGATGTAGTAGCATGCTGTGAGGTGGGTTCGAAAAGGAGGCTCTAATGTGAAGTGGTAAGGAGAAATAACAGCACAAAAGAGTTAGTGGAGGAAGAAAGTATGTATGGGTTCACATTCTTACAGGGTAGAGTTGCATGAGGGGTTGAGATGGAGAGGGTGGCCACAGTTCGGGGTGTAGCTACTGGAGAAATTGGGGTCCGACCATATGAGCAGGTGGTACGGTGGAGTGTAGGAGGTAGTAGAATCAGGGTGAACTGCAGTATGGGTTCAGAGGAGTCTGATCCAAGTATTGGGTCAGGAGGCTTCGGTTATCGGTAGCAGAAGAGGTACTAAAGTGTCAAAAGGGGGCCAGTTTCATTTTGACGTGTGGACGAAACTGGGTGCATAATTTTCATGGACCGGCTTCAAGAAGGAGGACGTATATAGGAGGGGGATGCGGCTGTTCAAATATGGAGTAAGGGGAGAAGAGCTTGTGCGTTGACTGATGGGGTGTCACAGATGCAGTGGAGCGCAGCTTCAGGCAATGTGAGGAACGGGAAAGTGGATGACCATCAGGTGAACGAAGGGAGGAAGAGTGCAATTTCGAAAACAGATGGAGTGGGAGATGAACAGTGGCATGGACGAGATGGTGGTCTGTCTTCTGGCGTATGGGTGCATGCATTAAAACGCTAGACAGAGGTGGAGGGAGAGAGAGGTTCGAGAGGGGTACTGGAGGGGTCGGCCATACAGTCAACGAACGTGAGGGCGCAGTGAAAAGTTAAGGTGCAGCGTCAGTAGCTAAAGAAGAGGAAAGCGATCTCCATAAAATGGAAAAGAAGATGAACAGTAAGATTCTGAATGCCTAATTCTAGTTTATCACCTAATCTAAGCCTTTTTATAATAAGCTGTAAGAAGTAACACGGTAATTCGGTCTGTTTGAAAAATGAATATAGAAATAACATGCGGCTTGGCCCATTTATTTTATGCCCAAACCCATTATTTAGTATGCCAAATGAAATAAGTAAGTATACAGTGATGTGTAACTATGCCTAACCGAGTTAGTTCATGCCTAGTCCCCTATTTATTAGCACTAAGTTAAGTTTTAAGTTAATTATATATATAGCTGATAATATAGTATAACGTGAACTGTTTACTGTATGGGCCAAAACTATTGTAGTTTGCCTAGTTAAGTTATTATAACACGACTAGTTAATAACGTGTTGTATATCTTATATGTTCCCAACGTGGAATCTGCCATCACGTATAACATAAGTAGGGGTCATTCTATATCGCAGTTAAGGTGCGCCTAATCTCGATTAGAAAATGCCTAGTTAAAGTTAGATTGAACGTAAATGGTACTTAAGAAAATAAATTACTGTTAAGTTTTAATAACATTAAATTATAAAGAGGATACCATATTAAATTACAACTTGGTGATACAGTACCAAAATTGAACAAGCGAAGAGACGTTCACACCGCACCGTAACTTTTTGAACCTGGGTTGGACGCATTTGGAATCAACAGAAACCAACCGTTTTAACGGAGAATCAAATCAAGGTGAGTTTACTCACTCAGTTTTTATCCCACTTATATTTCTATAAGTCAGGTTTAATTTGTGTGTGCTATGATTTTTTATTTTAGGGGATTACAGCACATATTTGTTGATATTGAGTGAATTGATTAAATTAAACGTTTTTATAATTTAATTGAAATCGGTCATTATTTTTAACGATCGTACCCGACCATGGTAGCTTACCTTGTTGGTCACGTTTATAATAACATAAACGTATAAAGTTAGAATTCGATGTTAAAATTACTGGTTGATTATTTAGATTATATCGATATGATTGTATTTGAAGTAACATATTTGGATGTAGGGAAACAAGTTGGAGGGATCCAACTGGATTCCTCAATTATATTTTATGTTATTTAGTGTCATATCATCATTATATAAAATATTTTGATTGGATGATTGATTTTGGTATTGATCGTTGACTAGAAATTCAACGTTTGTTTTATTTTAACCAATGTGCAGTATTGGTTAAGTAATTGGCAGCAGTTGGCTTAAAAATCAATCATTTTATAAATATTGATTCACCATCAGGTGAATCAATAGAGACAAAGTTATAAAATTTATTTTATAACTGAAAATGGGTTTCTAAACCTGTTGTTTCGAATAAAAGTATTTAAAAAAGGAAATAAATATATATTATTTATTAGTTAAGTTTATAAGTGATTATTAAATGGTTTTATATCGCAAATACTTGTACTAATCAGAAGGAAATGAATAGAAATTTAAATAGTGGTTAAGAGTAGATTAATTGTTTCTAAGAAATAATTGAATGAAATGTATTTAAATTAATTGTATTATTAATTAATTTTCAGGGAGAAATTAATTGGGATTGGTTAAAGAAATACCTATGTTTTGAGTTGACTAAGTTTTAACTGGAATTGATTATTTAATTTGTTGTTTAAATTAACCGAATGAAATGGTTAACAAATAATTTTTTTTAACGTTTTAAAAAAAAAGGCTTAATATTTATTTTCAGTTAATGGGTAAGTAAAGTTTTATTTTAATAAATAATAATTTAAGTGAATACTTTTTAAATGGAAACCATTTAAGTATGTAATTGAGTCATAATGAAATAGAGTTGTATTGTGAAAAGAGTTTATGATCGGGTTTACAATAAAACCCGAGTTTTTGAATAAAAGTTGTAAAAGGGATTTTTAAGTTAATACGATGATTTGAAATAAATGTTTATATAACATTTGAATTAAATATGATAGAATCAACATAAAAGGGTTATATATTCTCTCGAGTTTATAAATAAGGTTTATAAATAAGGTTTATAAAACATCAGTAAAGTTAAAATGGTGATTTTATGTTGGTATTCTTAATAAAAAATTAAGTGAAATAAATGGGATTGAATTGAGATTTTCAAAGCGGAGGTTGGCTTAATAGCAAACATTGTGCAGATTGGAATGGAGTTAAGGAAATTAGAAACTGACTGGAGATTAGTTGAGTTGAATGACTTCTTGAGTGTCGATCTGATGTTGGTCTCGGCCTTCGAGGTTAATAATTGGGGAGTTGTTCGCTTACTAGTTTTCGGTTAAGGATTAATGAATGTTGAAGTAACGAGAGTAGAGAGAGATTTTGAGAATATAACGATGTTTTCGAGATTCAAGGAATAAATGAGAAGAGTTTGAATAAGTTTATTAAAAAGCGGAAGTGTCATTTATTGTTTCGAGAAATGAAACAAAAGAGTTTTCGTAACGATGTTATACGTGAAATTTGTTAAAACCCAAAGTAGATATATATATATATGATTTAATTCTAAAAGTAATTAAAAGCAGTTTTAAGAATATTCTTATAATGAAATAAAATGAAAATTTTTTGTTTTCAAATATTAAAAGATTAAGGAGTTAATTAGTTTTAATTTTAAAAGGCCAAGTGATGCTGAGTACTTGTAACACCCCGTATTTTCTGTGAATTTTAGAACTACAAATCTGAGTGTAATTAAAATATAAAATAAAGAATCAGGAAAAACGGTTTGCGCCATTGCGTTCGTCTCGAAATTCTGCTTGAAAACGAGTCCGAGTTTGTGAGAATCGGAGTCCGTATGACAAAGTTATGGCCCTCCAAAGTTTCAGAAATATTCAGAGTTCAAAACAGCTCGAATTCGAATTCAAAATTCTAATTTCAAATGCAGAACAGACTGGGCGGGAAATTTCCGGCCCAGACCCAGGTCGACTGGCAGTCGACCCCCCTGACCAGGTCGACTGGGCAGTCGATCTGGGTGTCGACCTGGTCCCCGAACCTTGTTTTGGGCCTGGGTGCATTCTTATGTATCTGGTCTCGTTTTCTACCTTGATTCGTCTGCCTAAACCTATTTAAAAGCCCTAAACCTATCCTTCTCTACACACAATTCTATTCTGCTTCTACTCTGCCTCTGTTCTAAATAAAAATAAAAATGGCGTCGCTACTCTGCTGGAATCAAAACTAGAAGCTAATCAACATCAACCTAAGCAACTCAATTCAAACTAGAGATTAAAGCTTCTGCAACGATTCTACAACAATTAAAGTTCTTTCTTTAATCCAACCAAGGCAAGTACAGTTATTTTCCGCTATAAACTGTAATCATAATTGTGACATGATTGCAAATCTGAATTTGAGATTGTGTATGTTCTGTTCTGATCTATTTTATTTTGTATCTCTTCTTCTTTCTGTTCTATAGCCAGGCAACTACGAGCCTGCGCCAATCTCCTAAGAGATTAACGCACGAACACTAAAATGTTTGGGACAAATAATGAATGTGGCATAATTGGACATGGCTAATATGTGACTGATTTAAGAAAAAGGACATAGGTTGTAAACTAGATTTAGATCTATGCATATTCTGTGAATTGGAAGAAGAGGAACCATGGTATGTTAACATGTGACTTGAGACATTTGACATAACGCATATTTTGAATTAAGATCTGTTATAACTAGATTGTTGGGCATATTGTTTATATAACAATTCATGATTTGAAAGAGAATATGACTTAGGTGTGAAGATCTATATTAAGATTTGATAATTATCAAATGTGAATAACACCTAAGTAGGAGATTTTTAAATATATGACATGCATTGAAATCGATGGCTATATTTGGTATAATTTATATGTGAATCTTTTGTACTAGGCAAGTTGAACTAAATTGGGACATGTAAATTATGACCATAATCTGTGACATGTAAATTCAATGCAAACGTGGGGTATATGATCATAGTGTGAATCATGACAACTATTTAGGCATGCAAACTTAGGCCAAATTTATAATTAGGCGAGATATGTTTGTGAAACTTTAAGGAATGATTAAATCTGTTATATTTGCCTAATTTGCTAGTTCTGCTATATTTTCCTAATCTGCTAGTTCTGTTATATTGCCTAATCTGCTAGTTCTGTTATATTGGTTAATCTGTTACTTCTGCTCTACTGCCTAGTCTGCTAGATCTGTTCATCTGCCAAATCTGTCATCTGCTGAGTCAGCTGAAAATGCCAAATCTGTTATATGCTAAATCTGCTAAATTACTTAATCTGCTGAATCCGTTAAGTCGCCTAATCTGCGAAAATCTGTTATCTGCTATATCTGTTAAGTTGATATATTCAGTCTGTTATTGACATAATCTGAATTAGCTATGAATAATTGACATGTATGTTAGGCGTGGGCATAAATGGTAAATTATTAATTAATTGGCCGCAAAGATGAACATGGCTGACTCGAGGTTAGAATGAGTTTGCGGCGTAATCCTGCCCAGAACCGCCCGGCACATCCAGTGGCTGCAAACAATAGGTACTAATGTGAGAAGTTAGTCATAATATGCTTAGACACGAGGTTAGGTCTGGCTTGTGGCAGAAGTCTGCCTGGAAACGCCCGGCCCATCCAGCGGCCACAAGCTAGCGACCTAATGTAAGAGATCTGTGCATTAATAATTAATTAATGCAAATCTGAGATAAAAATGATGTCCAAAACGTGTTGGGTGGATAGGGTTAAACCAACTAGACTGATGAAATTAATAAACCCGTTTCATGAATCTGTAGGCACAATACAAAGTTAGACAATCTGTAAGTCTGTTAATCTGTAAGTCTGTTAATCTGTAATCGGTTAATCTGTAAGTCTGTTAAATCTGTATATCTGATCCGTTGGTCTGAAAACTTGTTTAATCTATGAACTGGTTGATCTGAATTCTGTATGTCTGAACTTGTAAACAAGTTAATCTGAAATCTGTTAGTCTGGGGACACAAGGTTAGGAGGGAGATTACTTGTGTCATCTGTTGTTTGGGACCCATATTAGTCAGTAACCCTTTCTGGTATCTAAACTTTGACCCAACAGTAGGTAGGGTCCGAGCACGCTTTATAAGTGGTTCATTCTGATAATGGCGAGGGGTGTTGATGGTGCGTTCCAACCGGGTCATGTGTGTGCATGGATCCCGGCCTGCCTCTGTGGATGTAAGACGCCGTGACATCTGTAAATAGGTCTGTGCCAATTGGTTGTCACTTTAGGGAGTGATACACCCTACTGTGGGGCCGACATAGGGTATTTATGTTTAGGGAGCCGATCGCTTGGGGTAAGGTTTTAGGGTACACTAAGTTCTGTCTGTTTCTGTTGGTACCGTCTGTTTCTATTGGGTGGCAACACCCATCTGTTTCTGCGTGGTACCGTCTGTTCGGGTGGTAAAGGCCCAATTACTAATGTACACCTAATTCTACATTCTGTTTCCGTAGGGATTAATCTGACTGTTTCCGTTCGGGTGGTAAAGGCCCATTATTAATATTCTGTTTCTGTCTGTTTCTGTTCGGGTGGTAAAGGCCCATTATTAGCATTCTGTTTCTGTATGTTTCAGTTGGGGTGGTAAAAGGCCCATTACTAGCATTCCCTTCTGTGGAAATTATTCTGTACCCGTTTCTGTTTCAGTTTAGACATTAGGGTGACACCTAATTCTGTTATACTAGTATTAGTGCAGAGAAGTGTAAAGCAATAGCTTATATCATTCTGTTCTTCTGTTATATCTGTTACACCTGTTAAAGTTATCTCTCATCCAGTTTTATTTTCATGTCATGTTATTATTATCTGTTCATAACTGAAAATCACTGGACTTGCCAGACTTTTTGTCTGACCCTTGTTGTTTCGCCTCCTTTCTTCCGTTTCCCCCCCAGGTTTTGTAGAAGGGAATACTCTAGCTTGATCCAGATTTCTTCTTCTTGAAGTGCTTAAAGTATGGCTTGTCTTCTTCTGTGGGGATTATGATTTTAAATTATGCATTCTGAAGGCTTTTGTACAAGACTGATATTTTGTACTTGAATTCTGATATTGTGATTTGAAAGGATGTAACCAAGCTTATTTCGGTTACTGTTGAAATAAAGTTATAATTTTTCGAATACTGTTTTATCTGTCTTGTAAGTTTCTGTTCTGTTTACTAAAATGCTCCACCAATGTTAAAGCATTCCCTTTGTGAGTGACCTTAACGGAGGTGGGGTGTTACAGTACTGAACCAGCAAACTCATATTTATTTTCATGATCGAACAATTATTTATTTTATAGTTAAAAAAACCGACTATCAAATCTGACCAATACGCTTGTTGGTATGGAAAGACCGGGATCAAAATTATATTCAAAAACCATTCCGAACCAACAAAATACGAAATCATCAAAGATGCTGATTGAAGACGGAGTAGTTGAAGACCGTGGTTCATAAACGGAAGGGCTACTTGATGAATTACCCTGGACTGAAACCAGAGTATTTGATGGTAATTCAGTCATGATAGAATCTGCGGATTTGCAAGGACTACTCGCTACTGATCCATAGGGTAATTCAAGGATGCAGTAGGTGAGTACCTTCGGTTTGTCCAGTCCCAAGGTAACTTGTATAAACGGATGTCTGACAGAGTATTTCCAAAGATATCACGGACGTTGTGTAACACCCCACACCCGTTAAGGTCACTCACTAAGGGAATGCCTTAACTTCGGTGGAGCATTTTAAGTGAGTATAGAACAGAAAAATTGCAACAAGACAGATATAAATACTTGAAAATCTAAAACATCATTTCTTAGCAGCAGAAGGTAAACATGTTTAGTTACAACACCATAAAGAGTCAAGTACTAAATATCCATCCTGATAAAAACATAAGTACATAATCCCACTACATAACAATAGCCATAAAAGGTAAGATAAGCTGGGCTTTACATCACGGTCCAAGCTCCAGAAGATAGATAAAGAAATCTGATCAAAGCCCACTTGTGCTAGGCCCAACCTGAGGACCTGAGGGGGAAAAGATAAAAACAACGGGGTCAGACATAAGTCTGAGTGAGCCCTATAACTTTAACAACACAATCATTAAAGTAATTAGGGTATGATATAAACTTGGCACGGGATGACTGGGGATAAATGACTACACTAAGTAGCCAACTAGACATAAGGTGAATTAGGATAACGGTAAAGACGCATCTACCCACCCAAGGATAATTACTAACTGCACCACACCAGTCATTCCTACTTAAAGGTTGATCCCTCCCAAGGACTTAGAAACTTTACCCAGTAGTTTCGTGTACCCCTAGCTGACTACATAGGTGTCGTCTGCCCCTATCTCCACTAGGTGTACCAACTACTCCCAAGCGATCGGCTCCCTACCGTAGATACCCGTGCTGGCCCCACAGTGGGGTGTATCACTCCCCAAAGTGGCAACCCGATACAACAAATGGTGCACGGCTTATACCTACACGATGCAACAACGTCTTACCTACCAGCCTGGGTCCACACACGCATATGAAACCCGTTGGACTCGCGTTGCCACCGCTAACCCGTTTTGGCCTCTTATAATCAAGCCCAGTACGCGTGTCCCGTCCTCGACATGGGTCGAGCCCAATAAGATACATATGGGTTACTGGTTGAAATGGGCCCCCACAAGCTACCACCTAAGCTTGTCAATTTATCTAGTGCATCCCACTTAACCCTTTAATCATGTTTAATTACATGTTTCCACTTGGTTAAGTATTCTAATCGTATTTTCTATTGCCACCCAAGGCAACCCACTAGATTTCCTCATGCCACCCAAGGCACTTACTTGATTTCCACATGCCACCCAAGGCACCCACTTAACCCCTCATGCCCACTACATGCTTATCTGGTTAAGTGTTTCTTAATTGATTAAGAACGTAACCATTGTAAAGACCTCTCACATTAGACTATCTTTTATGGCAGCTGGATTTGCCGGTTGGGTCCGGGCAGCCTTACGCCATAACCGAGTCTAACCTCGTGTCTTTACACTTGTCACGTATGTAGTTTGTGCCTAAGACCTCTCACATTGGGCCAATCATTTGTAGCCGCTGGATTTGCCGGTCAGTTCCGGGCAGTCTTATGCTACAAAAGGGTCCAACCTCGTGTCTTAGTCGATTAATTACACCTAATTAATCACCCCCGAATTAATTTTCCCTAATTAATTCCAATTTTAACGATGTACATAATTGACTCAATTATGTCCATCCACTTTATGGTACGCATAATCATACCAACTTCACACCATTTCATTAACATGTATATTAACCCCATCGTTCCCCACGTAATTCGCTAACATGACATATAAGGGAAGATTTATCACAAATATAATGGGTTCAACTTGCATAACATTAGCATCAACATGGGTTTAAAGGTGTCAACATGCATATAGCATCAAACCCAACTAGCATGAATAATCAACCCAAACTTACATGAATCACATATGTCATAAGGATGTTAACTTGCATAAGTTATTTATGTCATACAAAAGGGTAAACTTGCATATGTATGTATGACATACAAAGGGGTTAACTTGCATATGTATGCATATCATACAAAGGTGTAAACTTGCACATGTTATTTGCATATAATCAAACACCATACTTGCATAACATGTCATATGTGAACTTGCATATAATCATACACCAAACTTGCATACATATCATAGATGAACTTGCATATAATCATACACCAAACTTGCATAGTCATGGTGCCATAGTGGATCAATGTTTATCATAGCAACTAACATCATGAACACTTGCATAACTTGCATAACATCATGATCATATAGCATATAGCTTGCATAACTTGCATAACATCATGAACATGTACCATATGACTTGCATAACTTGCATACATCATGAACATGTAGCATATGACTTGCATAACTTGCATAACATCATGAACATGTAGCATATGACTTGCATAACATCATGAACATATAGCACATAACTTGCATAACATGCATAACATCATTAACACATAGCATATAACTTGCATAACATGCATAACATCATTAACACATAGCATATAACTTGCATAACATGCATTGATCCACATTCATAGCCATAACCTCATTATATCCTATCATAATCATTTCAATAATTGGTCATTAAGGCTATAGAAAACTCACAACTTGTTGATTAGCACTCCTAAGAAGAAGATTAAGTTGCTAGAGTTGATTAGAGGTTGATTTGAGAGGCTATCTTCTTCTACAATTTGATGGAGGCTCCTTCAAGTTGCATTTTGACGGCATGACGGCATTGTATCTATTTTTAGTATGAATTAGGGTAGTCTTAGGGTGTATTTATAGAGTAGTTAGGTGTTTTAGGCCATTAGATTAACCCTAAATCAGATTAGAGCCGTCAGATCCCGTCCTAGCCACTAAAACACAGCTCAAAAGACAAGTTGGTGCACCCAGGTCACCTGGGCTAGACCAGGGAGGTCGACCACCAGGTCGACCCTAGGGTCGACTCCCCAGTCGACCTGGGGGGGCAGGTCGACTCCCCAGTCGACCCCCTGGGTTTTGCGGGATTTTTCCCGCCACTTCTGAAAATTGAAATTTTTGTTTTTAAATATGTTTTTTAAATTTCTGAAAACTTCTTTGGGCCTTATCTGGGTCATACGGACTCCGATTTTCGAAAATTCGGACTCTATTTCGCGTATTTTTCCGAGACGAACGCAATGGCATAGCCCGTTTCCCCTGATTCATAATTTTAAATTTAATTCTGCCCTGTTTTATATTATAGCTAGTTATTCAACATACGGGGTGTTACATTCTCCCCTACTTAAAGGATTTCGTCCTCGAAATCTCTAAGTCAAGAAGAACGTATCCTACCAACCAAACAACCATCTACTAAACCATCAATCACTGGCATCCATTGTCCTTAGAGTATCTAATGCTGTATGAACATATGCAAAAAGTGTGTGTATATTTTCCCTGTCTAATGCAAAATCAGGCAGTCTACTGATTTAGTTGACCTCCTTAATGCAAACCGTGATAGTGCCATGCATCCAATATGTATGCGAAAGAACCTTATCGACACATACTATTTCTACATGAGTGCATAATCATTCACCAAAATGCATCATCCATATGATAGCACAACCATTATACATCCATTAATATAGCTACCTACACACAATTTTATGCAATATGCAATATGAAGTGATTGAGCCGATCTAGTGCCTAGAGTGTGTGTATATGCATCCACGAGCAACCACTAGCAACCACTTGCATCCACACGCATCCATCAAACATAACATGTCTCAAACACATGTTTCAACCATAGGTTTTACCCTATCTAAAGGTCAAAGGTACTAATGAGAGGACATACTAAAGATAAGATAAGTACTAGACAAACGACAAAGGAGAAGTTAAAAGACATACCCTCAAAAAGGAATGGGTATAGTGAACGCATCTTCGCTTCTGTCTCCCAAGTAGCATTGCTCTCATCTTCTCCCCATTGCACTTTGACTAGCCGCACCTCTCTGTTCCTCAACTTCCTAATCTCTGACCCAAGGATGCGGGTAGGAGCTCGTTGAATGGTTGCATCACGCTCTACCTCCACTTCTTTTAGTAAGCTCGGCTCTACCACCTCTGCGGTCTCATGTAGGCACTTCCTCAAATGTGACACATGGAATACATTATGTACCCCACTAAGTCTCTCGGGTAATTCCACTCTATATGCCATCCGTCCAATCCTTTCCTTAATAGGAAACGACCCAACAAATCTTGGAGCTAACTTCCCAACGGACCCAAAGCGAACTACATTCCGTAATGGAGATACTTTAACAAAGACCATGTCCCCAACCTCAAACTCAAGATCCGTCCTCCTCTTATCTGCATAAGATTTCTGCCTATCTTGCGCTGCTTTCATCCTTCTTCGAATCAAATCAATCTTCTCCGAAGTCTCTCTAACCATATCGGGCCCAAGCAAGATCTTATCCGTAGATTCCCACCAACATGTAGGTGATCGACAAGGCCTTCCATAAAGAGCTTCAAAAGGAGCCATACCAATACTGGACTGAAAGCTGTTATTATATGCGAACTCCACCAATGGAAGATGCTCTTCCCATGTACCTCCAAAATCCAAGATACAAAGCCTCAAAAGGTCTTCTAGAACACGATTCACCCTCTCGGTCTGGTCGTCCGTCTGAGGATGATATGCGGTGCTCAGACACAATTGAGTCTCCACTGCTTCTTGCAAACTTTTCCAAAACTCGCTAGTGAAGATAGGATCTCGATCACTCACTATGCTAGAGGGTACCCCATGCAATCGAACTATCTTTCGAAGATAAACTGAAGCTAGCCATGGAGCAGTCCTCTTGCTCTTCACAGGTATGAAATGGGCGCTTTTAGTAAGTTTGTCTACCACAACCCAAATTCCCGTATTACCCTTTCTCGATCTGGGTAACCCGTCAATAAAATCCATCGAGACGCTATCCCACTTCCATTGCGGAACTTCCAATGGGTGAACCAACCCACCTGGTTTCTTTTGCTCCGCTTTCACCTGTTGGCACACCAAGCATCTAGCGACATACTCGGCCACATCTTTCTTCATACCGGCCCAAAAGAAAACTCGCCTCATGTCTTGGTACATCTTGTCCCCACCGGGATGAATGGTCATCCTAGAACGGTGTGCATCATCAAGAATAGCCTTCCTCAAACCCTCGTCTTGCGGTACACAAAGTCTACCGTCTCTACGCAAGCACCCTCTATCGTCTAGGGTGTACCTACTCAAATGGCTGGACGACTCCCCCCTTATGAGCCTCTCTACTAACTCAACCAACTGCGGGTCGTCCCGCTGTGCCTTGCCAATCCGTCCCAAAAGAGTAGGTCCGACCTCCAAGGATGCTAGCAAACCGGGTACACAATCAACGGAAGGTCTAAAATCAAACATCGAGATAAATTCCAAGCTTCGTCGTTCCACGAACAATGGACTCAAGGACAACCTTTTTCTACTCAAGGCGTCCGCCACCACGTTACCCTTGCCAGGGGTATACGCTATCTCGAAATCATAAGATGCTAAGAACTCCATCCACCTTTGTTGTCTCAGGTTCAAATCCTTCTGAGAAAACAAGTACTTCAATGATTTGTGGTCAGTGAACAATTCGAATCTCTCTCCCAGAAGATAATGGCGCCAAATCTTAAGCGCAAATACAATAGCGGCCAACTCTAAATCATGGGTAGGGTAATTTTTCTCATGCGCTCTCAACTGCCTTCCACCATAGGCTATTACCCTTCCCTCTTGCATTAAGACTGCGCCCAGTCCTGTCCCACAAGCATCGGTATAGACAACAAATGGCTTACTCCCATCTGGTAACACTAAGACTGGAGCTGTGGTTAAAGCTCTCTTTAACCGTCGGAACGCATCATCACAATCTACATCCCATGCGAAGACTAGATTCTTCTTCGTCAAGCGAGTTAATGGGGCTGATATTTTCGCGAAGTCCTTGATAAACTTCATATAGTAGCCAGCCAACCCCAAGAAACTCCTCACCTCGGTAGCATTCTTCGGAACCTTCCAATCTTGGATAGATACTACCTTCGCGGGATCCACAACTATCCCTTCCTTGGAGACCACGTGCCCCAAGAACCGCACTTCCTTCCTCCAGAAGTGACATTTAGAGAATTTAGCCTTAAGGCTATGCGCTCGAAGAGTCTCCAACACTTCCCTAAGATGTAGGGCATGCTCTTCTTCACTCTTAGAAAAGACTAAGATGTCATCCACGAAGACCACCACGAACTTATTAAGGAACTACCTGAACACCCTACTCATCAAATCAACAAAGTATGCAGGGGCGTTCGTCAACCCAAATAGCATCACCAGCCACTCATAGAAACCATCTGGAGTCCTAAAGGCAGTCTTGTCTATGCTATCCTCAGCCACCCTCAACTGATGAAACCCCATGGCCAAGTCCAACTGCGAAAACTCTGAAGCGCCAACCAACTGATCAAAGAGATCATCAATCCTCGGCAATGGGTGTCTATTCTTCTTTGTGAGCTTGTTGAGTTCTCTATAGTCTACACAAAGTCTGAGAGACCCATCCGCCTTCGTAGCAAAAACTACTGGAGCACCCCACTCCGATATACTTCGTCTTATGAACCCCTTCTCAAGCAACTCCCCTACTTGCTTATGGAGTTCCCTCCTCTCACGAGGAGCCATGTGGCGCACTGGTAAAGATACAGGTTTAGCATTATCCACCAGATATATTCGGAAGTCAATCTCCCGCTTCGGAGGTAAGACCTTCACCTCCTCAAACACATCCGAGTATTCCCGGACCACTCTAATAGATCGCAAACTCTCGACCGAAGCGTCAAGCGATTCAAGACAACTTAGCATAACAGAATCCATGGGATTACAAGAGATCTCGAGAGTGTTCCCCAAGCGGGTCATAAGCCTAACAACTCTCCTTTCGCAATCAAGAACGGCACCATTACTGGATAACCAGTCCATGCCCAAAATCAACCCATAGCCCGTGAAGCCCAAAACAAAAGCGTCACATCTAAACTCAATGCTAAGTATAGAAATCTTCAAACCCAAACATATCATGGACAAATAAGTGGATCCCCCAATTGGGTTTGAAACAACCAAGGGATCATCTACTAGACTGGTGTCTAAGTGCAGTGACTCAACTAATGATGATGGGATAAACGAATGCGATGCGCCAGAGTCAAACAATGTACGGACAGGATGATCAAATAGAAAAACCAGACTTTCAACGGAAATAGTTCTACCTCTTTCCTGAGTTGGTGGAACTGCGAGAGCCTGAACTTGCCCCCTTGCCTGACCTGGTGCCATAAGAGCTTGCACCTGTCCTCCTGAGGTAGATCCCGTCCTTTGCCCCTTCTTAGGGCAATCCTTCACTAGATGCCCTGCTTCGCCACAGTGATAGCAGCCAGTCTTCTTCTTCTTCCGACAGTCTTTACTTATGTGGCCTCGTATCCCGCAA
The DNA here is from genome assembly GCA_030737875.1 of Allium sativum. NCBI lineage: Eukaryota > Viridiplantae > Streptophyta > Magnoliopsida > Asparagales > Amaryllidaceae > Allium > Allium sativum. The sequence goes on along the minus strand of CM060919.1, from coordinate 651,696,852 downwards.
TTGAAGCACTTCTTCTTCCCCATGCCACCGTTGCCTTTCCCACCTTTGTTTTGTTGTTGTTGAGGTCTCTTTTGATCTCCCTTCTTCTCGGGTGCTTTATTAGCATTGGGACCCTTCTCTTCCTCATGCATGAGTGCCATGTCAACTAGCTTCTCAAAAGTGGCCCCCATAGGGATATGAGTCATAGCCAATCCATGCATCGGTTCATTCAAGCCTTTAACGAACCTCAAAGCCTTCTTCTCCGGTGTATTCACCATGTCTATACCAAACCTTGCCAATTGATTAAACTTGTTGACATATTCCTTCACCGAGAGATTTCCTTGCTTTAAAGTCAAGAACCTTTCCTTATACAGGTTTTCCTCCGCCCTTGAGAGAAACTTTGCCACAAATCTTTGCCTGAAATCCGCCCAAGAGTCAACGGGGCGTTCTCCATTAGTGACCTCCCACCAGAACGAGGCCTCTCCCTTCATTAACCAAGCAGCTAACTTGACTTTCTTTCCTTCTTCCATCTCAAAGATGTCTATCAACTCTTCCACCTCCTTAAGCCAATCTCTAGCCTCCACAAAAGTTTCTGATCCCTGAAAAGGTTTCCCTCCCATGGCTTTAAATTCCTTGCAAGTCTTAGCAAAAGTATCTGTGCGAGGAGGAGGAGGGGGAGGAGGAAGATCGGGTGCTACGGTTGGTGGAGGAACATTTGCTGGACCCGCAGTGGCGGCCCTAGCCTCCATCAATCTCCTATACCATACTGGTATCGTCACACCCTCCGGAAAGATAAGTTCCTCAACCATGCTGAAACGAAAAAGGAAAGATTCAAAACGGAGAATTCGAAAGATAAAGATATGGCTATTGGGGATTATGCTTTTCTTTCAAAAACTTTTCTCTTTAAAGACATGTTTTGAAAATACTTCTTCCAAAAATGTTTTTAGAAAAATAGTTTTCGAAAAAATTTATCTGTTCTGGTAACCTTCGCTCTGATACCACGTGTAACACCCCACACCCGCTAAGGTCACTCAGTAAGGGAATGCCTTAACTTCGGTGGAGCATTTTAAGTGAGTATAGAACAGAAAAATTACAACAAGACAGATATAAATACTTGAAAATCTAAAACATCATTTCTTAGCAGCAGAAGGTAAACATGTTTAGTTACAACACCATAAAGAGTCAAGTACTAAATATCTATCCTGATAAAAACATAAGTACATAATCCCACTACATAACAATAGCCATAAAAGGTAAGATAAGCTGGGCTTTACATCACGGTCCAAGCTCCAGAAGATAGATAAAGAAATCTGATCAAAGCCCACTAGTGCTAGGCCCAACCTGAGGACCTGAGGGGGAAAAAGATAAAAACTACGGGGTCAGACATAAGTCTGAGTGAGCCCTATAACTTTAACAACACAATCATTAAAGTAATTAGGGTATGATATAAACTTGGCACGGGATGACTGGGGATAAATGACTACACTAAGTAGCCAACTAGACATAAGGTAACTAGGATAACGGTAAAAACGCATCTACCCACCCAAGGATAATTACTAACTGCACCACACCAGTCATTCCTACTTAAAGGTTGATCCCTCCCAAGGACTTAGAAACTTTACCCAGTAGTTTCGTGTACCCCTAGTTGACTACATAGGTGCCGTCTGCCCCTATCTCCACTAGGTGTACCCACTACTCCCAAGCGATTGGCTCCCTACCGTAGATACCCGTGCTGGCCCCACAGTGGGGTGTATCACTCCCCAAAGTGGCAACCCGATACAACAAATGGTGCACAGCTTATACCTACACGATGCAATAACGTCTTACCTACCAGCCCGGGTCCACACACGCATATGAAACCCGTTGGACTCGCGTTGCCACCGCTAACCCGTTTTGGCCTCTTATAATCAAGCCCAGTACGTGTGTCCCGTCCTCGACATGGGTCGAGCCCAATAAGATACATATGGGTTACTGGTTGAAATGGGCCCCCACAAGCTACCACCTAAGCTTGTCAATTTATCTAGTGCATCCCACTTAACCCTTTAATCATGTTTAATTACATGTTTCCACTTGGTTAAGTATTCTAATCGTAGTTTCTATTGCCACCCAAGGCAACCCACTAGATTTCCTCATGGCACCCAAGGCACTTACTTGATTTCCACATGCCACCCAAGGCACCCACTTAACCCCTCATGCCCACTACATGCTTATCTGGTTAAGTGTTTCTTAATTGATTAAGAACGTAACTGTTGTAAAGACCTCTCACATTAGACTATCTTTTATGGCAGCTGGATTTGCCGGTTGGGTCCGGGCAGCCTTACGCCATAACCGAGTCTAACCTCGTGTCTTTACACTTGTCACGTATGTAGTTTGTGCCTAAGACCTCTCACATTGGGCCAATCATTTGTAGCCGCTGGATTTGCCGGTCGGTTCCGGGCAGTCTTATGCTACAAAAGGGTCCAACCTCGTGTCTTAGTCGATTAATTACACCTAATTAATCACCCCCGAATTAATTTTCCCAAATTAATTCCAATTTTAACGATGTACATAATTGACTCAATTATGTCCATCCACTTTATGGTATGCATAATCATACCAACTTCACACCATTTCATTAACATGTATAATAACCCCATTGTTCCCCACGTAATTCGCTAACATGACATATAAGGGAAGATTCATCACAAATATAATGGGTTCAACTAAAATTAGCATCAATATGGGTTTAAAGGTGTCAACATGCATATAACATCAAACCCAACTAGCATGAATAATCAACCCAAACTTACATGAATCACATATGTCATAAGGAGGTTAACTTGCATAAGTTATTTATGTCATACAAAAGGGTAAACTTGCATATGTATGTATGACATACAAAGGGGTTAACTTGCATATGTATGCATATCATACAAAGGTGTAAACTTGCACATGTTATTTGCATATAATCAAACACCATACTTGCATAACATGTCATATGTGAACTTGCATATAATCATACACCAAACTTGCATACATATCATAGATGAACTTGCATATAATCATACACCAAACTTGCATACATATCATAGATGAACTTGCATATAATCATACACCAAACTTGCATAGTCATGGTGTCATAGTGAATCAATGTTTATCATAGCACCTAGCATCATGAGCACTTGCATAACTTGCATAACATCATGATCATATAGCATATAGCTTGCATAACTTGCATAACATCATGAACATGTAACATATGACTTGCATAACTTGCATACATCATGAACATGTAGCATATGACTTGCATAACTTGCATGACATCATGAACATGTAGCATATGACTTGCATAACTTGCATAACATCATGAACATATAGCACATAACTTGCATAACATGCATAACATCATTAACACATAGCATATAACTTGCATAACATGCATAACATCATTAACACATAGCATATAACTTGCATAACATGCATTGATCCACATTCATAGCCATAACCTCATTATATCCTATCATAATCATTTCAATAATTGGTCATTAAGGCTATAGAAAACACACAACTTGTTGATTAGCACTCCTAAGAAGAAGATTAAGTTGCTAGAGTTGATTAGAGGTTGATTTGAGAGGCTATCTTCTTCTACAATTTGATGGAGGCTCCTTCAAGTTGCATTTTGACGGCATGACGGCATTGTATCTATTTTTAGTATGAATTAGGGTAGTCTTAGGGTGTATTTATAGAGTAGTTAGGTGTTTTAGGCCATTAGATTAACCCTAAATCAGATTAGAGCCGTCAGATCCCGTCCTAGCCACTAAAACACAACCCAAAAGACAAGCTGGTGCACCCAGGTCACCTGGGCTCGACCAGGGAGGTCGACCCATAGGTCGACCCTAGGATCGACTCCCCAGTCGACCTGGGGGGGCAGGTCAACTCCCCAGTCGACCCCCAGGTCGACCCCCTGGGTCTGGCGGGATTTTTCCCGCCACTTCTGAAAATTGAAATTTTTGTTTTTAAATCTGTTTTTTTTTATTTCTGAAAACTTCTTTGGGCCTTATCTGGGTCATACGGACTCCGATTTTCGAAAACTCGGACTCTATTTCGCGTATTTTTCCGAGACGAATGCAATGGCCTAGCCCGTTTCCCATGATTCAGAATTTTAAATTTAATTCTGCCCTGTTTTATATTATAGCTAGTTATTCAACATACGGGGTGTTACACGTTGTTTTCTTCAAACGTACCAAGTTGGTGAAATAGAAGGGAAACTTCTTTAGTCTGACAACCAAAGTATTTTTGTGGAAATCAATTAGTGATTTTCTAGAGGATCTGACGATGTGGCATTCAAAGTGAATGGTGGCTTGCTATCAAAGAAGTAATTCAAACCTCAAGCCTCACAACCGGAAAACGACAAAAATCGGGGAGGCATCATGGCTATGTGGGTCGCTCCCATTAGGGTGTATAGTCACCTATCTAGAGAAATTACTTTTTTCTTCTTTAATCTATTTCGATGTTGTCCCTTTTCGGGAAACGTTTGCTGATCCCAACCGTTGGTGATATACATTCGATACACTCAAGCGAAATGAGTGGTCGGTCATGTGTGGGCCAGGTTGCAAGATGTCTTGTTGAACCCAGTGTATTCCCCTTTAGAGATACACTATCGGCAGGTGGTTCCATACCTTGTCATAGTTGGAATCCAATATCCAATAAGTGCCCGCGGTTTTGATTGTATACTATATATGTGGAGCGTGAGATGCAAGCGTTCCACTTGATTGCTATTTATTTGTATTTAGACATTATTATAATATCATATAAGAAATTGATTTCAAATCGTTCTGGGTTGTCGTAAGGTAAAAACCGTCCGTGTTTATGTGTGGATTTGGTCTTACGATTATCCTTTCTTTCGAAAAGATATTTTAACTTTAAAATCAAGTTGGATGTTGTTTGTAAACTTAGTGGGTTTCTCACTCTGGTTCACCAGACTGACCCGGTATTTGTAATGCTCGGGTTAGCCCCGGTTTTCAGGTTCAGGTTATTAGATACTACGAAGTTTAGAAGATGTGCTGGAGGAGTTCAGACGTATTAGTATTTATTCCGCTGTGTGATGTATATGAGGACTGATATCTATAACTGTCCAGATGTATTAATGTACTCTGATGTTATAAGTATTTTTCCAACTCTCAAAAAAGATTATTTCTATATTATATTTTGTTCCACTGCGATGTGAGACTCTGTGTTGTGTTGATTTTTCTTCTTCTTCTTCTATTCTAATATCTCTTTCTTTCTTATCTCATCCTCTAATTTCTTTCTATTAACTATCTGGTGACTTCGATACTTGAGTTTTGGCAAGTGATATGGGTTTTATGTATTATTGTCGAAATTCGGGCGTCGAACCCGCTGGGTCGTTACAGTGGTATCAGAGTTGTGGTTTTAGTAACAACCTTAGCTCTATGGCTTAACTCGATAGAGATGGGGTTAGTAATACCCTAGATTGATTTAAGTGTATATTTGAGAGCGCGTATTTATAAATTTTATATACAAATATTTTATATTGTGTTATTTGATCGGTACAATTCTTGAACTGGCATCTGACACGATATTTTTTTGCAAAGATGGTCAAATGAAATAATTTTGGCCAAATTATATTTTTCTATAAAAAGGAAATGAATTTACCAAAGTATTCAGATATTGAGTTATTTGGTTGTTTTGAATGGAATTCCAATTTTATTTAAAATTTGGAATGGATTAGTATAACCAAAGGTGATTGCACTTGTAAAATTAGTAAATGGTATTGAATGAATCAGAATTTTAAATTTAAAATGGAAGAAAACTAATTAGAAATTCAATTAGTTATTTGAATTTTTGAGTTGAAACTAAATTTGGTTAAGTGGAGTTAATATTGAATATTGGAGTTCAATAAGATAAATCTGGAATTTAGAAATTGAAAATAAATAATAATTATGGAAACCAATCGAATATTAATCGTTTGATAACCCAAATAAATATATAAGTGAATATTAATAGTGAACATTAATGATTGAATACAAATTAAATGTTGGTTAAATTGGTTGTGATTATTGTGTAAATTGGTTGTGATTATAGTTTGCATTGTTTGGTAGATTGGTTTGATATATAATTCCTGAATTGCTTTTGGATTTAAAATAAATTGGATTTTAGAAAATAATGGGTTTGTGTAATGACCCGTTTTTTGTCGACTTTGGTTTTCGCCATAAACTCAATGATGACTAACCAAACATCGAAAAATACCAGAAAGTTAATAGAAAGAAGTTAGAGGGTGAGGAAAGATAAGATAGAAACTTAGAATAGAAGAAGAAGAAGAAGAAGAAGATACAACATCAAAGTAACACGAATCTCACAGCGGAACGAACAACATACAATAGATAACATATCCTTGAAATAAAATCAGTATATGTATACATAACACTATCAGAGTACAACACTTACAACACAGTGGAAATAACTATAGCTATATAATTCTGAAGCCTCCTGCTCCAAGCTCCCCAAGTATATCTGTAAAATCCTGATTACTTGACTGCCCGTATAAAATTGGGCACCCAAGAGTTTAGGGAAAACAAAACAAAATAAACTCCGGGTCAGTCATGGGACTGGTATGAGTAAAATAATTTAAAACAGTTTGAGCCATTAAACGATATCTCGTAAGACCACGTGATTAACATAGAAATGTGTTTATTTTATGCTCTTATATTTTATCTTTTGTAAATAAACAAATGATACTTTGGGTACTTTTGTGTGTTTTTACAGGTTGTCAAGAAATGCCTCCTTCGTTTCAAATTAAAGGCCAACTACAGATAAAAAGCTACTTCCCCGTATTAAAGCCATCTCAATTAAAAAAGACATTGTAGCTCACTGGTAATTGCATAGAAATTTGTACTGAGAGACCTGAGTTCGAACCCCGTCGAGCTCACTTTTTGCCAAAGAACGGAATGCGTTCACACTGCCCCTTTGCCATGAAGAATATATTAATTAGTGTTATATTATATATATACATATTCATGTGTATGTATGATATTCACTAATAGACATTTTAGGAGTAGTCATGGAAATCAATTCAGAACATTCATTTTTCAATTTCCAATTAGAAGAATTTCTGATTGATTTATTGCCAAGAAAAGATCAATTTTGAAGATTTCATCCTTTGTTGCCTTTGAAGTCTGATGAGTATCCTTGTTTGGAATAATTAATCGCATGCAATCTAATTACCAATCAACTAGCTATACAGAGGATTTGGAAGATATTCACCAAGATATGCATCAGATATTCTTAAAAGAATTATTTCCAAACAAGCCTAGTCAAGAAAGGCAAGAGATATGATATTACTTCTTGGAAAAAGAGACCCATTTATTCATAGACTTAATTAGGATTTTTTCTATCTCATCTATAAATATACGTTGTAACCATTGTAAGAGGATTCATTCTTCTGTACTCTCTTTTAGTTTTAATAAAGCTCTTCTTCGTTTAGTTTATTTGCTTTACTTTCATAACAATTTGTGTTCTACTCAATTAGTTTTGGTAGACAGAAATTGTTATTGTTATTTCTATTGCTTGTTAGTGATTAGTCGTTTGATTAGTTTCAACGACAATCCTAATTTACTTTTGTTGTTCTTCTTTTTCTGCACTTTTATTTTCTGCATTTTTGTTCTTGTTTTGCAATTTACTTTCTTTAGTGATTAATCGTTGATTAGATTCAACGATAATCCTGCGTTCACAATTTCAATTTGTTTTTATTTTAACAAAAATCTCCAGGCTTCGTCTAATACGCCCAAGAATAAATAAATAATAATTTTTAATTACACCTCCCTGTGTTCGACCTGTATGCTACACACCTGTACGCTTGCAGTATTTAATTTAAAATTTGCGCTTTACTAATTCAGAGGAAAGCGACGATCACCACGCCGTATAACGGAACGGGTTTTTCCCTTATGAGAATCCAAAATATCTTTATATCAAAAACCTTGATATTATAATAATGTCCATCAACCACAGTATAATAATCATCCAGCAGAAACGCTTTCATCTCACATTCTACAAATATAGTATACAATCAAAACCGCAAGCACGTATTGGGTAATGGATTTCCAACTATGACAAGGTATGGAACCACCTTTCGCTAGTGTACCTCTAGAGAGGAATACACTGGGTTCAACAAGAACATCTTACAACCCGGCCACACATGACCGACCATTCATTTCGCTTGAGTGTATCAAATGTATATCACCAACTGTTGGGATCAACAACCATTACCCGAATGGGACAGCGTCGATAATAGATTTTTAGAAGTAAATGAAACTCTAGATCAAGTGATTCTACACCCTAATAGGTGCGACCTACATAGCCATGCTGCTTGCCCAATTTTTGTCATTTCCCGGATGTGAGGCTAGAAGCTACTCTTATCTTTTACATGCCACATCTTCATTCACTTAGAATGTCACATCGTCATACCCGCCAAATCAAAAATTGATTTCCCCAAAAATAACATGGGTATACAGCTAAGAGAAATTAATTCCTCCGCCACCAAACGTTAATACGTTTGAAGAGATCTACTTACGCGATCTATTAAATATACTCTGTCAGACATTCTTCCATACAGGTCGTCTAGGACTGGACAAACCGAAGGCACTATTCTGTACATCCATCTTAGGCAGTTGCTATCTAAGATTAATACAACAGCCCTTGCACTTTACTCCGTCTTCAATTATCTTTGGCATATATGATTCGCAACGCTTATGACAATACATAGTGGTTCTTTGGATAATAATCCAACCGGTCTCTACATATTAACAATGTTAAAATGGTGAAAACTTTGATAGTCTATGATTTAAATATCAAAGAAAAACACGTGTGCAAACAACGATATTATTTCCAGATGGAAATTATATCGATCAATTATCATTTAACATATATATATATATATTCACATTTCCTTATTTTCTATGTTTAGAAAATATATGTTATTAACACTGGAAAACATTTCCATAGCTTAATTTCGTTTCACTATCCTTTCACAACTATTAGTCCCTAACCGTAAACTAGTAGGAGAACAATTCTCTAAGTATAAACCCCGAAGGACGAAACCAACATCAGATCGATACTCGGAAAACTATTCAACTTAATTAATCTCTAGTCAGTTTCTAATCTTGTTTAACTCTATTTCGATTAACTCTAATTGAATAACTCTATTTGCTTAACTCTTATTCGATTAACTAATATTCGCTTTACTTTAGTTACTTAACTCTTATTAGAATAACTAATATTCAATTTAACTCCATTTGCTTAACTCTAGATCGCAGCGATCACAATGGTTACGCCGGATTCCCTCAGGAAACATCCGACTGCCGTAGGCTATCTGCAGCCCTACAAATTATGCTAGCAGTCATGCAAAATGGTAACTTATCCTGAATAACTATGTTTGACTAACTCTATTCGACTAAGCGCATTCGATTAACTAAATTCGATTAACTAAATTCGATTAATTCTTTTATATCTCATCAACTTCCCTTTTTATAAATCCTGTTTATTTTCCCAATAAAAATTCCTTTTATAATTCTATTTGCTTTCTAAATAAATATCCCTTTATTCTAGTTATTTCCTTTATTCTATTTATTTTCTAATTAAATATTCCTTTATCACTTCACTTCTATTCATTAGATCCTCATTATAAATTGGTAAGTGAATAAATTTCTCAGTGTTAATCCCGAAGGCCGAAACCAACATTAGATCAACACTTTGGAATTTACTCAACTCAATCAACATATAGCAAGTTCCAAATACTCAAAAACCATAACCTATTCTCCTTAACATTTTTAAATCGATTCTATTTATTTTCTAATAAATATTCCTTTTATAAAATCCTTTGATTTTATAAATATTTCATTTTCAATAACTCTTTGAAAATTTCTCTTTCTATATATTTAGTATTCCTTATGGTATTTAAATACCCAATCACAGTGATCAATAACATCCAAACATATACAATCAATAACAGGTTATATATCACATCATATATCACAATATATGAAAGCAGTAAAAATAAATGTTGAGGAATCCAGTCGGATTCCTCCAACCTGTTTCCCTGCATCACAGATGTTAAATAATATAATTAACATCGATTTCATTTCAATATGAAATATTTGCTAAATAGAATCAATATTTGATTAACGATTTATATATATCGTTACCTATAATTTCAACCAATACTCAAACAATTCAACCAAACAGTTAACACACAACAATCAACAGACAATTATCAGTTCTAAATATACGTTATAAAAATATAACTGTTCAGAGTTGGTGAGTTTTACTCACATTGGCAGTTCATCATTAAAGAACGATAAACTGTTTGTTTGATTTGAATCAAACAATTTATTTCGCCATAAATTCAAACGAGCTTCAATCGACTCCTAGTCAGTCCCAGTGTATAGCCCTCGTCCATACGATCCTATCGGATCCTATTTAGTCCATTTTCGTTAATGTATGACGAAGTTATGTCAATTCGAAGTTAACGTACATTTAAAATTTTAAAATACATGGGTTTAAAACATAAATGGGCCTTACCCCTTTTATAAAATCAGCCCAACTACCATCAAAAGACCACCCGATATTTGCTCCTTCCCCAACGTAAATTCACGATCTCCAGACAAAAACAATGGCCATTTTCGAACCTTCTTGCTTCACGTTCTCCTCCTTCCTTTCACAAATCAACAACCTAACTACACTGTTCTTCCTCCCATCACCTCCTCTTCAACTTCACCCCTAAAACACCCAACTCAAGACCACTGCTTGGGTCGCGACTACCAGGTGACCACGAGGAACATCGAACCTTATTGTGATGGAAAACCCCAAATAAAATCACACAAGGGCGGTTTCCGATCTAATACCCAAATCCAAACTCAGTTTCTCAAATCAATGCTCAAGCTCTTCAAAATGTCGAACCCTACCTCGCGTCTGACCTTACTTCCACCGAACGAAAAATGCTTCGAACAAATCCTAACGGGTACTAATAGGAGGAGCATCTCGCTGGCAACTCAATAATGTTATCCTTTGATTTTAAAGATTTTATTTCACTTTTATATTGATTTTTGAAGTTGGAAATACTTCCTGGAAGAAAAGGAGACCGCGGCGGAATTTGTTTGACCACCGAGTGAATGGATTTTAGGTTTAGGAATTGTGTGGGGTTATTTATAGAAAGAATTTTATAATTTTATATTTTATATTTAAGCAGTCGTTGATTTTATTCATCTTTAAAAATTACTATAATCACATGCGATACCCAAAAATCACGAAACTGGACATGTAGCTACAATTCGACATTACGGTCCCAACGAAACTGGTTTCGTTGAATTCCGACTCTGTTTGCTCACACAGCGTATTTTTAAAGGTACAATTATCTACTGTTTTCACATTAAAATCGCCCATGGCCACATACTGAGTTCAAAAATCACGAAACTGGAAATCTAACAATCATTTGATATTACGAATCCAACAAAATTGGTTTCGTCGAATTTGGAGGTCATTTGAAAAACTGGCTATTTTTAAAGCCCTAAATAACCCTTTTAAATATATAAATATATTTAAATATAATTAGATTAATTATTTAAAAATAAATATTATCGTATATATTCACATACGATATCACACAGCTTCAGAATATTCCTATATGAATTTCTACCTCGATATTTCAAATCCCCAGTTATATCGATATTCGCTTTATATTTAAAATCCTTTTATAAATCGTTATTAATTATAAAGGAATTTCATAACGACTTTTCTAGAATTTGATTTGGACATAAATCAAAATCTATACGACGAAATCCCGATTTTTCTCTTCATTATTAAAATATACTTCACCAGCTCCTAACGTTTCTTGTTTCACAGAAATTCGATTTAAAACAAATCCTGTGCATTCAATTGAAGTTCGAACCGTCAAATTACGAACTACAGCGCCATTTCAAGCTCGATTTTAATTATAATATAGTTATACGTTCAACCATCGTTAATTAAATATATTCGTTATCGTAATTCAATTCTAAACTGAATTATATATTCTGAATTCCCCGATTCACACCATATCGCCATTTCAGCCAATTCTGATTATTTCAGAATTTAATATATTATTTAATTATTATATTAATTAAATATTCCAAGTTATTTAATTTAACGACCATTAAATTCTCTAAACCATTATTTAAATAATTAAATAAATTAGTTATAATATCGCTGAAAATATGGGTCATTACAGTTTGTAATATTTCTTCTACGTTAGTAATTTCGGGGACGAAAATCTTTTAAGGGGAGGAATGTAATGTCCCATATTTTTGATGGTCAATATTTAATTTAATTTATTATCTAAAATATTGATTTGTTATTTATAAATAGATTTATAAATTATAATTCATTTATTTAACGAACGTCTAAATGTATATTTATATAATTCGAACTCGTAAACATCGCGGTATTTCGTAATTTACGATGTGAAGTTCATGTATATCGGTACGAATATAAAACCCTCAACGACAATTGACGATGAAATTAAATAATCATATATAATAGAACGTTCAAATCAATGCGTTGCTTACCTTATGATGAGGGTCGTGCTTCGGACATGGGAAATTGTCCGATATATTATATTAGCCTTAAAATAGTTTTCTTTTCAAACGACCTCCGTTTCCGATGAAACAAATTTTATTGAAATACGTATAGCTAATTATTGTTTGGTTTCCGGTTTGGAACCAATTGGAGTTCATGAATGTATATACGTGTAACTCCCCAGATTTTTTTGAATAATCGAATTAACTAAATTAAAGAATAATTAATCTCAGACATGAGAATTAAGGGAAATGGGTTGCGCCATTTTGTTCACCTCGGAATTCTGGACGAGATAGAATCCGAGTTTGCATAAAATGGATATCAGATGAAGAAGATATGGACGAACAAAGTCAGAAGGGAAAATAGAAAAAAAAAGATTACACTGGCGCACTTGGGAAGTGCGCCAGTACAAATTTGCACTGTCGCACCTGCCAAGTGCGCCCAGGCCGAGAAGCAGGCCTACACAGCTTTCTGGTTCAGTTTGATCTATGTTGTGACTCATTGCTGAGTCCTATCTGACTCCTTGCCGAGTCATTAGGGCTGACTGGTGACCCTATCCTGACTGAATGGTTTTGATTAACCCTAAGATCATCCGACTACTGTGATTAAATTAAAATTCTATAAATCAAACCCTAAAATCAAATTAAAATTAGATTCATGGCCTCCATGCCATCACCTTGCAACTTAGAATGGCCGCCGCCAATTAGAGAGGAAGAAATCAAATCAAATTCAATTCTATTTAACTCTAACAATGAACCTACTTCAAAGGAAAGCTAATACAACTTCAGAACTCAGAACTCAAGACTTTCTTTGAGTAGTGAGTTCGATTTCTTTAATAAAATAATTAGCAATTTAATTGGATTAAGTTATGATGCGGATTATATGGATGTGATGTGAATTATTGACCGCATGTTATAATTATGTTGTAAAAATTGTGATGTTATCATATATGTTGTAAATCCTATGATGTTATGTTGTGATGTTATCATCTATGTTGTAAAATTATGATGCTATCATCTATGTTGTAATTTTATATCAATAAATCATCATGTTGTTCATATTCTAGTTTATTATGTTGATTCATAGGATAAATCATATGTATGTAGCAAGTTTAGATGTTGATTTAGATGTGTATCATATGCAAGTTAGTAAATATTATATATAACCTTACATGTTTCATGACATCAATTTTAGATCTAAAGTTAGGCTATGACATGTGTGAGTTATATGCTAAATTCTACATGCTAGTTTACATGTTTAGATGTAAGTATACCATTGTTATGTTGCATAAATCACATATGCAAGTTTATATAGATATATGAGTTTGGAATATGAATCATGTTATGCAAGTTTGTGGTTATTGCCTATGCAAGTTTACACCTTTTTGATGTAGATCTATGACATATGCAAGTTTGTGACCATCATTTAAACAAGTCTACACCTTTAGATTTGGATTTATGACATATGTATTTTATGCAAGTTGTAACTTTGGCCTATGCAAGTTTTAGATGTAGAACATCATTCACACATGCAAGTTCACCCCTTATGTTTAGATCTAGTTTTAATTATGTGTATGTTGTGATGTTTTCTCTTTATTCCATGAGTTAGACTATTCGAGTCTAACGTATGTTTTACGTTAAACGTACAACGTGGGGGTAAAGGGGATAATATTAAAAGATTTAATTGGCATAAATGCCTTAAAAGGCATAAAATAAATTTGTGATGAAAATTGGTATGATTTTACATACCATAAATAGATGGACATAATTGAGTCAATTATGGCCATAGTTAAATTTGGAATTAATTGATAATTTGAATAGGGATTAATTCAAATTCGGGAATGATTAATTAGGAGTAATTAATCGTCTAAGACACGAGGTTAGGCTCTTTTGTGGTGTAAGACCGCCCGGACTCGCCCGACAAATCTAGCTGCCACAAATGCCAGTCTAATGTGGGAGGTCTTAGGCCTAAATTAAATACGTAACAATTGTAAAGACACGAGGTTATGCTCGTTTGTGGTGTAAGACTGCCCGGACCCGCCCGGCAAATCCAGCTGCCACAAACGCCAGTCTAATGTGAGAGGTCTTTATGAGGTTACGGTCTTAATGAATTAAGAAACACTTAACCAGATAAACATGTAGTGGGACATGAGGGGGTTAAGTGGGTGCCTTAGGTGGCATGTGGAATCTAGTGGGTGCCTGGCATTTGAAATACGATTAGAAACACTTAACCAAAATTTGAAACATGTAAGTGGACATGAATAAGAAGAGGGTTAAGTGGGATGTTCTAGAGGGGACCAAGCTTAGGTGGATAGCTTGTGTCAAGTAATGGGGGCCCGTTTCAACTAGTAACCCATATGTATCTTTGTGGGCTCGACCCAAGTCGAGGACGGGACATGCATACTGGGCTTGACTGTAAGAGGCCAAACCGGGTTAGCGGTGGCAACGCAAGTCCAACGGGTTCATATGCGTGTGTGGACCCAGGCTGGTAGGTAAGACATTGTTGCATCGTGTAGGTATAAGCCATGCATTATTGATGGTATCGGGTTGCCACTTTGGGGAGTGATACACCCCACTGTGGGGCCAGCACGGGTATCTACGAGTTAGGGAGCCGATCACATGGGGGTAGTGGGTACACCTAGTGGAGATAGGGGCAAGCGGCACCTACGAAGGCAACTAGGGGTGCACGAGACTACCATTATCATTATTAAGTTCTGTAGGCGGGATCAACCTTAGGGTGACTAGTGGTGGTGCAGTATAGTAATTATCTTATAGTGGTTTAGGTGCGCTTTAACGTTATCTTAGTTCAATCTTATTTCCTTGTTTACTCTGTCATACTCAACTGTTCACAGTCATTTCCTTATTTTCCAACTTATGCCTTAGCCTAATTATTTTGGTAATTATATTGTTAAAGCTATCGCACTCGCCAGACTTTATGTCTGACCCCCTTTGTTTCCACCTCTTTTCTTCCTTTTCCCCCCCAGGTGCTCAGGTTGGAACTAGCACCAGTGGAGCTTGATTTTGGACAGTTGTATCTCTGCTTTTAGAAGACTGCTTAGATCGCTGAAGTACAAGTTTAGCTTATCTTAATTATGGCTATTTTGTATTGGGGTTATGTCTTTCAATTTATGTACTCTGATTTAGTCAAGATGGATATTATGTACTTTGACTTTGGTTTTTGATGATGTAATCAAACCTATAAGTTTACCGCTGCAATGAATAAAGTTTTTAATTTCTAAGTACTGTTTATATCTGTCTTGTTGTTAACTTTCTGTTTCTATACTCACTTAAAACGTTCCATATAAGTTAATGCATTCCCTTTGTGAGTGACATCAATGGACGCGGGGTGTTACAATACGAATATTAAACACCCATGTAAAAAGCGGTGAACGGCGGTGGATAAATTCTGTCGTATTAAATGATAAAATATATACAGGCTTCTACCCTAAAATGCAACTCAGTACGCAGCCTATATTCTTATCTTATTTAGGTAATACGTTTTAGTAATATCTGGGATATATGAGGACTTCCGTATGATGGGAGGAAAACTACTTCATGGGACTTAGACGTTTGTCGAGGCTAGAAGTTGGCTCAAGAAAGTGGAGGACTTGTCGATATCTTTGAGAAAGATGAAGGGAGGAAGGTTCGACTAACTACTTGGTTGATGAAGGACGAAGTTTCTTGTAGGTCGGAGATCACGAATGGAGAACGTATAGTGGAGGCATGGATAGGGCACAGGGTAAGGACAAAGTACAGGATCTTCTGGAGGGCAGACGCGTTCCCTCACGGCTGGTATACCTGATAGAGGTAGAATCATCTCGGTTGAGTTTAGTTTTTCAGATTGATCATCATGTTCGTACTTTGTTTGACTCTGGCATATCACACTCATTTGTATCTGCTTCGTTAATTGAAACACTGCACCTAAATACTAGTCTAGTTTCGGATCCCATAGTAGTCTCAAATCCAATTGGTGGTTCGACTCATCTTTCCATGATTTGTCAGGATTTGAGAGTGTCTAGCTTGGGCATTGGGTTTGAATGCAATGCCTTTGTTCTTGGTTTCATGGGCTACGACTCGATTCTAGGTATGGATTGGCTAACTAGATACAGTGCCATCCTAGATTGTGAGAGAAGGGTAGTTAGATTTTTGACTCGTTGTGGAAAGACCCTTCATGTTTCTTGTGACCCTAGAGGTCCAGTAATGTTTAGTTACCTAGAATCTCTTGACATATCCAATGATGATCTGAAATCTATTCGTGTGGTCCGTGAATATAGTAACGTCTTCAAAGAGGTTAGAGGTTTACCCCCAAGGCATGAGATAGACTTTCGTATTTATCTTGTAGACAATGCAAAACCAGTATCTCTGCCAGTACGCCACGTGGTTCCACGTGAGAGGAGGGAGCTCAATAAGCAAGTAGGGGAGCTGCTTGAGAAGGGGTTCATAAGATGTAGTATATCGGGGTGGGGTGCTCAATTGTTTGGTTACTTTGCTAGTATCATCTCACATAGATTGTCCGAATTCGGAGGAGATATTCCTTAGGTGCTTGTCTGATATTGGTTTAGGCCTTTGGGCTTGTGCTTGGGGAATGTCGAGATCGACTAGGATGGTTTGTGTGACATAAATAGCTGTGGCAATTTTCATTGCATGATATCTTGGTTTTCTCGAGAGGTAATGTGCAGCTGTGACATGATAAGACTATTCGATGGTATGGGCTGCCCCGAGTTAGATTCAATAGGGTTATGAGATGACTCGAGTGGGATGTGAAGTAATGGATTATTTAGAACCTATTTTGATGCCATTTTTAGAGGAAGAAGGCAGGATTCTTAGGGCACGTGGTCTCTATGGAAGGGGTAGTTGTGGATCCCGCAAAGGTGGTGACAGTCCAAGAAATGAAGGTTCCAAGAAAAGCAACGGAAATAAGAAGCCTTCTAGGAGGGGATTGGACAGATGGCGTATAGAGTAGAGTTTCCTGAGAGACTTAGTGGTGTACACGACGTATTCCATGTATCACATTTGAGGAAGTGCTTACACGAGACCGCGGAGGTGGTAGAACCGAGCTTGCTTAGGTGGAGATAGAGCGAGACGCGACGATTCGACGAGCTCCTACGTGCATTCTTGGGTCGGAGATTAAGAAGATGAGGAATCGAAAGGTCAAGCTAGTAAAAGTGCAATGGGAAGATGACGAGAGCAATGCTACTTGGGAGAAGAAAGAGAAGATGTGTTCAATGTACCCTTTTCTTTTCGAGGGTATGTCTTTTACTTTCTCCTTTATCGCTTAGCTTGTACTTATCTTATCTTTAGTATGTCCTCTCGCTATTATCTTTGACCTTTAGATAGGGAAGTCCTATGGTCGAAACATGTGTTTGAGACATGTTATGTATGATAGATGCACGTGGATGCAAGTGTTTGCTAGTGGTTGCTCGTGGATGCATATACACACACTTTAGGAACTAGATCGGCTCAGTCACTTCATATTGCATATTGCATATAAATGTGTGTGCATTTTTAAGTTAATGGATGAATAAAGGTTGTGCTATCATATGGATGCTGCGTTTTGGTGAATGGTTGTGCACACGTGTAGAAATAATATGTATCGATAGGATTCTTTCGCAAACATAATGGATGCATGGCACTATCATGGTTTGCATTAAGGAGGTCAACTGAATCAGTAGACCGCCAAATTTTGCATTAGATAAGGAATATATACACACACTTCTTGCATATGTTCATATAACATTAGGAATTTATAAGGACAATGGACGCCTGTGTTTGATGGTGGAGTAGATGGTTGTTTGGAAGTTAGGATATGCATTCTCCTTAACTTGGAGATTTCGAGGGCGAAATCCTTTAAGGAGGGGATAATGTAACATCCCCGGATTTTTTTGAGTAATCAAATTAACTAAATTAAAGAATAATTAACCCCAGACATGAGAATTAAGGGAAATGGGTTGCGCCATTATGTTTGCCCTGGAATTCTGGTCAAGATAGAATCCGAGTTTGCGTAAAACGGATATCAGATGAAGAAGATATGGACGAACAAAGTCAGAAGGGAAAATAGAAAAAAAAAGATTGCATTGGCGCACTTGGGAAGTGCGCCAGTACAAATTTGCACTGGCACACCTACCAAGTGCGCCCAGACCGAGCAGCAGGCCTGCACAGCTTTCTGGTTCAGTCTGATCTATGTTGTGACTCATTGCTGAGTCCTTTCTGACTCCTTGCTGAGTCATTAGGGCTGACTTGTCACCCTATCCCGACTGAATGGTTTTTATTAACCCTAAGATCATCCGACGGCTATGATTAAATTAAAATTCTATAAAAAGACATGTAGACTCAAACCCTAAAATCAAATTAAAATTAGATTCATGGCCTCTATGCCGTCACCTTGCAACTCAG
Source organism: Allium sativum (assembly GCA_030737875.1). Lineage (NCBI taxonomy): Eukaryota > Viridiplantae > Streptophyta > Magnoliopsida > Asparagales > Amaryllidaceae > Allium > Allium sativum. Next base: position 651,677,878 of record CM060919.1, on the reverse strand, counting down.
AATAGCCGCCGCGAATTAGAGAGGAAGAAAGCAAATCAAATTCAATTCGATTCAACTCTAACAACGAATCTACTTCAAAGGAAAGCTAATAAAACTTCAGAACTCAAAATTCAGAACTCATAACTTTCTTTGAGTAGTGAGTTCGATTTCTTTAATAAAATAATTAGCAATTTAATTGGATTAAGTTATGATGCGGATTATATGGATGTGATGTGAATTATTGACCGCATGTTATAATTATGTTGTAAAAATTGTGATGTTATCATATATGTTGTAAATCCTATGATGTTATGTTGTGATGTTATCATCTATGTTGTAAAGTTATGGTGCTATCATCTATGTTGTAATTTTATATCATTAAATCATCATGTTGTTCATACGATAGTTTGGTTATGTTGATTCATAGGATAAATCATATGTATGTATGCAAGTTTAGATGTTGATTTAGATGTGTATCATATGCAAGTTAGTAAAGATTATGTATAACCTTACATGTTTCATGACATCTATTTAAGATCTAAAGTTAGGCTATGACATGTGTGGTTTATATGCTAAATTCTACATGCTAGTTTACATGTTTAGATGTAAATTTACACCATTGTTATGTTGAATAAATCACATATGCAAGTTTATATACATATATGAGTTTGGAATATGAATCATGTTATGCAAGTTTGTGGTTATTGCCTATGCAAGTTTACACCTTTTTGATGTAGATCTATGACATATGCAAGTTTGTGACCATCATTTAAACATGTCTACACCTTTAGATTTGGATCTATGACATATGTATTTTATGCAAGTTGTAACTTTGGCCTATGCAAGTTTTAAATGTAGAACATCATTCACACATGCAAGTTCACCCCCCTTATGTTTAGATCTAGTTTTAGTTATGTGTATGTTGTGATGTTTTCTCTTTATTCCATGAGTTAGACTATTCGAGTCTAACGTATGTTTTACGTTAAACGAACAAACGTACAACGTGGGGGTAAAGGGGATAATATTAAAAGATTTAATTGGCATAAATGCCTTAAAAGGCATAAAATAAATTTGTGATGAAAATTGGTATGATTTTACATACCATAAATAGATGGACATAATTGAGTCAATTATGGCCATAGTTAAATTTGGAATTAATTGATAATTTAAATAGGGAAATTAATTCAAATTGGGGAATGATTAATTAGGAGTAATTAATCGTCTAACACATGAGGTTAGGCTTTTTTGTGGTGTAAGACTGCCGGGACCCGCCCGGCAAATCCAGCTGCCACAAATGCCAATCTAATGTGGGAGGTCTTAGGCATAAATTAAATACGTGGCTAGCACGGGTATCGGGTGGCCACTTTGGGGAGTGATACACCCCACTGTGGGGCCATCACGGGTATCTATGAGTTAGGGAGACGATCGCATAGGGCAGTGGGTACACCTAGTGGAGATAAGGGCAGGCGGCACTTATGAAGGCAACTAGGGGTGCACGAGACTACCATTATCATTATTAAGTTCTGTAGGCGGGATTAACCTTAGGGTGACTAGTGGTGGTGTAGTATAGTAATTATCTTATAGTGGTTTAGGTGCGCTTTAATGTTATCGTAGTTCAATCTTATTTCCTTGTTTACTCTGTCATACTCAACTGTTCACAGTCATTTCCTTATTTTCCAACTTATGCCTTAGCCTAGTTATTTTGGTAATTATATTGTTAAAGATATCGCACTCGCCAGACTTTATGTCTGACCCCCTTTGTTTCCACCTCTTTTCTTCCTTCCCCCCCCCCCAAGGTGCTCAGGTTGGAACTAGCACCAGTGGAGCTTGATTTTGGACAACTGTATCTCTGCTTTTAGAAGACTGCTTAGATCGCTAAAGTACAAGTTTAGCTTATCTTAATTATGGCTATTTTGTATTGGGGTTATGTCTTTCAATTTATGTACTCTGATTTAGTCAAGATGGATATTATGTACTTTGACTTTGGTTTTTGATGATGTAATCAAACCTATGTGTTTACCGCTGCAATGAATAAAGTTTTTAATTTCTAAGTACTGTTTATATCTGTCTTGTTGTTAAGTTTCTGTTCTATACTCACTTAAAACGTTCCATAGAAGTTAATGCATTCCATTTGTGAGTGACATTAATGGACGCGGGGTGTGACAATACGAATATTAAACACCCATGTAAAAAGCGGTGAACGGCGGTGGACAAATTCTATCGTATTAAACGATAAAATATATACAGGCTTCTACCCTAAAATGCAACTCAGTACGCAGCCTATATTCTTATCTTATTTAGGTAAGAAGTTTTAGTAATATATGGGAACCTACTAGTTTATCAACTACCCCCTCGTTAAATCACTTTTACATCTTATTTCAAAAATAATTGTCGTTGAAGTGAGACCTCCTTTCAGGAGTAGACAAATCCAACATTTGCTGCACTTTTTGTCATTTCAAGTGTTACATTACATGAGGAATTTTATGAGATGGTGATCTGAACTTAAAATTTGTTCTATAAGTCATACTTCTATTTTTTAAATACGAATGAACTTACAGTTGTCTGGTTATATAAAAAGGAAGCATCACAGAGTTGCTATAATCTGTATTAATTTGGAATAGTGATCCAAATATGCTATCATTAACACTTGAAAGATCCGTAGGTAAAGTTAAGTAACACACATTAATCTCTTAGTTGAACTAATGAGCATTTGGTCTAAATGTTAAAATGTCTGCAACAAGCAATAACCACATTCTAGCCTATCAAAATTCTCTACAGGCCTACCCTATCACCACTTTTTCGTTCAGCCTAGTTCTTATTTTATTTCCAAGCACATGCTAGCAGATTACTTATTTGGAACCATACCCTACCCATTCTTAAACCAGTGGCACACGGGCTATGAAAAGATAGAAGAAAGAAAAAAATCTCTGCTCCTATTTTTCCAATTTGCACATGCTTATGTCGTTCTACAGTATGCACCCTCACCATCAACGTAAGTTCAATCAAGATCTAGGGAAGGAAAATACAGCGCAGCACCATGTATTTTCGCCATCGCTGAACCATTCACTATTGATGCTGTATTTTCACATTATGCGATTTTCTCCCATCACACATCTATACTACGATTGCCTACCAGCTAAGACTTAAGTGCCAAGTTTCGATGTCTATAAATAAAGCACCATGCCTCGTCTGTCTTTCACGCCATTTCTTTTCGTTCCTTCTCTATGAAGAGAAACAACACCCGCCATCTATGAAAATCACATACACGATCCTAGAAATAAAGTATTGTTGTTCCTTCCCTCAGGCTTTGAATACAAATCGCAAAGAGGCGATGGAGTGCATTGTTGACATAGCAGCGCATTGCGGTTTCGATGTAGTAGATGCATGTGAGGTGGGTTCGAAAGGAGGCTCTGATTGAAGTGGTAAGGAGAAATAACGGCATAGGAGAGTTAGTGGAGTAAGAAAGTATGTATGGGTTCGCGTTCTTACTGGGTAGTGTTGCATGAGGGGCTGAGATGGAGAGGGTGGCCGTAGTTCGGGGTGTAGCTACCGGAGAAAGTGGGGCCCGACCATCTGAGCAGGTGGTATGGTAGAGTGTATGAGGTAGTCGAATCAGGGTGAACTGCAGTACGGGTTCAGAGGAGTCTGGTCCAAGTATTGGGTCAGGAGGCTTCGGGTATCGGTAGCAGAAGAGGAACTGAAGTGTGAAGAAGGGCCAGTTTCATTTGACGTGTGGAGGAAACTGGGTGCACGGTTTTCAGGGACCAACTTCAGGAAGGAGGAAGTATATAGGAGGGGGATGCGGCTGTTCAAATATGGAGTAAGGAGAGAAGAGCTTGCACGTTAACTGATGGGGTTTCATGGATGCAGTGGAGTGTGGCTTCAGGCAATGTGAGGAACGGGAAAGCAGATGACCATTAGGTGAACGGAGGGAGGAAGAGTGCAGTTTCGAAAACTGATGGAGTGGGAGATGAACAGTGGCATGGACGAGATGGTGGTCTGTCTTCCGCGTATGGTTGCATGCGTTAAAACGCTAGACAGAGGAGGAGGGAGAGAGAGAGGTTCGAGAGGGTTACTGGCGGGGTCAGCCAGACAGACAAAGAATGTCAGGGTGCAGTGAAAAGTTAAGGTGCAGCGTCAGTAGTTGAAAAAGAGGCAAGCGGTCTCCATAAAATGGAAAAGAAGATGAACAGTAAGATTTTGAATGCCTAATTCTTGTTTATCACCTAATCTAAGCCTTTTTAGAATAAGCTGTAAGAAGTAACACGGTAATTCAGTCTGTTTGCAAAATGAATATAAAAATAACGTGCGGCCTGGCCCATTTATTTTATGCCCAAACCCGTTAGTTAGTATGGCTAATGAAATAAGTAGGTATACAGTGATGTGTAACTATTCCTAACCGAGTTAGTTCATGCATAGTCCCCTATTTATTAGCATTAAGTTAAGTTTAAAGTTAATTATATATATAGCTGAGTAATATAGTATAACTTGAAATGTTTATTGTATAGGCCTAAACTGTTGTAGTTTGCCTAGTTAAGTTATTATAACATGACTAGTTAATAACGTGTTGTATATCTTATATGTGCCCAATATGGAATCTTCCATCACGTATAATATAAGTAGGGTTCATTCTATATGCCCAATTAAGTTGTGCCTAATCTCGATTAGAAAATGCCTAGTTAAAGTTAGATTGAACGTAAATGGTACTTAAGAAAATAAATTACCCTTAAGTTTTAATAACATTAAATTATAAAGCGAATACCATATTAAATTACAACTTGGTGATACAGTACCAGAATTGAACAAACGAAGAGAAGTTCGCACCGTACCGTAACTTTTTGAAGCTGGGTTGGACGCATTTGGAATCAATGGAAACCGACCGTTTTAACGGAGAATCAAATCAATGTGAGTTTACTCACTCAGTTTTTATCCCACTTATATTTCTATAAGTCGGGTTTAATTTGTGTGTGCTATGGTTGTTTGTTCTGGGGGATTACTGCATATATTTGTTGATATTGAGTGAATTGATTAAATTAAACGTTTGTTTAATTTAATTGAAATCGATCATTATTTTTAACGGTCGTACCCGACTAAGGTAACTTACCTTGTTGGTCTTGTTTATAATAATATAAACGTATAAAGTTAGAATTGGATGTTTAAATTACTGGTTGATTATTCAAATTATATCTATATGATTGTATTTGAAGTAACATATTTGAATGCAGGGAAAACAAGTTGGAGGGATCCAACTGGATTCCTCAATTATATTATATGTTGTTTAGTGACATATCATCATTATATAAACTATTCTAATTGGATGATTGATTTTGGTGTTGGTCGTAAACTAGAAATTCAACGTTTGTTTTGTTTTAACCAATGTGCAGTATTGGTTAAGTAATTGGCAGCAGTTGGCTTAAAAATCAAATGTTTTATGAATATTGATTCACCTTAAGGTGAATCCATAGAGACGAAGTTATAAAATTTATTTTATAACTGAAAATGGATTTCTAAACCTGTTGTTTTGAATAAAAATATTTAAAAAAGGAAATAAATATTTATTGTTTATTATTTAAGTTTACGAGTGATTATTAAATGGTTTTATATCGCAAATACTTGTACTAATCAGAAGGCAAATGAATAGAAATTTACATAGCGATTAAGGGTGGATTAATTATTTCTAAGAAATAATTGAATGAAATGTATTTAAATTAATTGTATTATTAAATAATTTTAAGGGAGAAATTATTTGGGATTGGTTAAAGAAATACCTGCGTTTTGATTTGACTAAATTTTAACTGGGATTGATTATTTAATTAGTTGTTTAAATTAACCGAATGAAATGGTTAACAAAAAATTGTTTTTAAAAGATTTTAAAAAAGGAGCTTAATATTTATTTTCAGTTAATGGGTAAGTAAAGTATTATTTTAATAAATAATAATTTAAGTGAATACTTTTTAAATGGAAACCATTTAATTAAGTAATTGAGTCGTAATGAAATAGAGTTGTATCGTGAAAAGAGTTTACGATCGGGTTTACAATAAAACCCGAGATTTTGAATATAAGTTTTAAAAGGGATTTTTAAGCTAATACGATGATTTGAAATAAATGTTTACATAACATTTGAATTAAGTATGATAGAATCAAGGTAAAAGGATTTTATATTAAAACAGAGTTTATAAATAAGGTTTATAAAACACTAGTAAATTTAAAATGGTGATTTTAAGTTGGTATGCTTAATAAAGAAATTAAGTGAAATAAATGGGATTGAATCGAGATTTTCAAAGCGGAGGTTGACTTAAAAGAAAACGTTTTGCAGATTGGAATGGAGTTAAGGAAATTAGAAACTGACTGGAGATTAGTTGAGTTGAATGACTTCTTGAGTGTCGATCTGATGTTGGTCTCGGCCTTCCGGGTTGATATTTAGGGAGTTGTTCGCTTACTAGTTTTCTTTTAAGGACTAATGAATGTTGAAGTAATGGGAATAGAGAGAGATTTTGATAGTATAACGATGTTTTCGAGATTCAAGGAATAAATGAGAAGAGTTTGAATAAGTTTATTAAAAAGGGGAAGTGTCATTTATTGTTTCGAGAAATGAAACAAAAGAGTTTTCGTAACGATGTTATACGTGAAATTTGTTAAAACCCAAAGTAGGTATATATATACATTTGATTTAATTCTAAAAGTATTTAAAAGAAGTTTTAACAATACTCTTATAATGAAATGAGAAGCAAATGTGGTGTTTTCAAATATTAAAAGAGTAAGGAGTTAATTAGTTTTAGTTTTAAAAGGCCAAGTGATGCTGTGTACTGAACCAGTAAACTCATATTTATTTTCATGATTGAACGATTGTTTATTTAATAGTTAAAAAAAACGACTATCAAATCTGACCAATACGGTTGTTGGTACGGAAAGACCGAGATCGAAATTATATTCGAAAACCATTCTGAACCAACAAAATACGAAATCGTCAAAGATGGTGATTGAAGATGGAGAATTTGAAGACCGTGGTTCATAAACGGAAGGGCTACTTGATGAATTACCCTGGACTACAACCAGAGTATTTTGATGGTAATTCAGTTCTGATAGAATCTGCGGATTTGCAAGGACTACTCGCTACTGATCCATAGGGTAATTCATGGATGCAGTAGGAGAGTACCTTCGGTTTGTCCAGTCCCAGGGCAACTTGTATAGACGGATGTCTGACAGAGTATTTCCAAAGATATCACGGATGTTGTTTTCTTCAAACATACCAAGTTGGTTGCATAGAAGAGAAACTTATTTAGCCTGACAACCAGAGTATTTTTGTGGGAATCAATTAGTGATTTTCTAGAGGATCTGACGATGTGACATTCAAAGTGAATGGTGGCGTGCTATCAAAGAAGTAATTCAAACCTCAAGCCTCACAACCGGAAATTAAAAAAAACGGGCAGGCAGCATGGCTATGTGGGTCGCTCCTATTAGGGTTTATAATCACCTATCTAGAGAAATTCCTTTTTTCTTCTTTAATCTATTTCGATGCTGTCCCTTTTCGGGAAACGGTTACTGATCCCAACCGTTGGTGACATACATTCGATACACTCAAGCAAAATGAGTGGTCGATCATGTGTGGGCCGGGTTGCAAGACGTTCTTGTTGAGCCAAGTGTATTCCCCTCTAGAGATACACTATCGGCAGGTGGTTCCATAACTTGTCATAGTCGGAATCCAATATCCAATAAGTGCCCGCGGTTTTGATTGCATACTATATATGTGGAGCATGAGATGCAAGCGTTCCGCTAGATTGCTATTCATTTGTATTTAGACATTATTATAATATCATTTAAGATATTGATTTCGAATTGTTTTGGGTTATCGTAAGGTAAAAACTATCCGTGTTTATGTGTGGATTTGGTCTTACGATTATCCTTTCTTTCGAAAATATATTTTAACTTTACAATCAAGTTGGATGTTGTTTGTAAACTTAGTGGGTTTCTCACTCTGGTTCACCAGACTGACCCGGTATTTGTAATGCTTGGGTTGGCCCCGGTTTTCAGGTTCAGGTTATTGGATACTACGAAGTTCAGAAGGTGTGCTGGAGGAGTTCAGATGTATTAGTATTTATTCTGCTGTGTGTTGTATATGAGGAAAGATATCTATAACTGTCCAGATGTATTAATGTACTCTGATGTTGTAAGTATTTTTCTAGCTTTCAATATAGAATATTTCTATATTATGTTTTGTTCCTCCGTGATGTTGGAATCTGTGTTGTGTTGTTTTTTCATCTTCTTCTCCTATTCTAATATCTCTTTCTTATCTCATCCTCTAATTTCTTTCTATTAACTATCTGGTGACTTCAATATTTGAGTTTTGGCAAGTGAAATGGGTTTTATGTATTATTGTCAAAATTCGGGCGTCGAACCCGCTGGGTCGTTACAGAAACCAAAGGCACAATTTCCATTAACCCATCTTAGGAAATTTCTACCTAGAATTAACAGAAAAAGCCCTTGCATTTTTGTAACAACCCGGAATTTTAGTACCAATTTAAATTTTTTATTTTTGCTGTTTTAATGGATTTTGAACATTTAAAATGATTTATTTTAAATAATAATGACTAAAAATTTATTTAATCGAAGTTAGAACGTAAAAATTTATTTTAATTATAAATAGAGTTTGAAATGGCGCGGTAGTTTGAAAATTTGATTTCTAATTTCAAATGAATGTATAGAATTCAAAATAAATTGGATTTTAATAAAACCAAAAATATTTGAATCTGTTTAATTATATCTTTCTAACGAATGTAAGAAACTGAGATTTCATAATATAAGTTGAAAGTTATGTAAAGCTTAAAATTCAATATAGTCGCTATGGAATTTATATATATATTAATATAATATATAGCCCTTAAATATAGCCATTTTGCAAACGACCTTCGTTTTCGACGAAGCCACTTTTATTGGTTCTTGAATGCCAAATTATTGCTAGGTTTCAAATTTCATAATTTTTGGATTTATTGTGTGAGCGTGGTAAATTTAAATGTGTTTTGACAGTTTCAGATTGAATTAGATCGACCAGAAAATGACCATTTTTCAAACAGTCTCCAAATTCGATGAAATTAGTTTTGTTAGGACCGTATCGTCAAAACAAAGCTAGATATAATTTTTTAGGAATTTTTGGAGTCAGTATGTGGCCCCGGTAAATTAAACTGTACGTTAAAATTCAATATATTGATTTATATTTTAATTTTGATAAAAACTGTTCGGATCGGTTGAATTAGCTTGCGAAACATACCACATTGTGTCCGTAATGGGGGTATTTAGTTAGGAACGTCAGTCGTTGGGTTTGATTTGAAGTTCGTATCGGTAAACTTGTATTATTTTTTTGAAATTAAAAGAATTAAATATTAATTTATATAAAGTATAAATACCCTTGGGATAACCCTAAACCCAAATTTTATTCCCAGCGCCTCCACTATCAACCGAAGGCGGAAATCTTCCAAAATAAATCTAGTTCGTGCTCTGAATCAATGAAGTAGTACTCAAAATTTCTAAAAACAATATTAAAGAGGGTGTTGAGAACTATATATTGAAAGGTTATGATTGGGTCATGTCGATAGTGGAAGCCGAATTGTCACCTCGAACTGTCACAGTTCGGAGGTTGTTTTTGACGTTGTGGTACCTACGTGTAAAAACCCGTAACTTCCCCGTAAAGGAAAGCGTCGGATAGTTTGAGAACAAACCACAACAGAACGCATACAGAAGAACGTTTCATTGTATATTACAACAATGCATCAGATTACAAGAATATACAGAGTATAAATGAATATTACACAGAAATATCAGAGATTTAAATTACATTTAAATACATAGCAGCGGAAAAATAATACAATACACAACTAGAATGAGATATACGGATACAAAGCTTTCCGAATATCGTTCCAGCTGTAAACCAGGATCCTGTGAATATAAATCTGCAAAAACCAAAACTACTAGCTGCCCGTGTCAAAATAAGGGCACCCAGAGTTTAGGTTAAAACAATAAACTCCAGGTCAGTCATGTGACTGGTGTGAGAACTGAAACAGTTAATCTTTATTTTAAAATTAGGTAAATCAAGGGACCACGCCGTATAACACGGAACGGGTTTCCTCCCAAGAATACCAGTGCATAAAACAACAGCGCAATGCTAAATAAAGAAGAATGAAGCTGTTATAAGACCCAGGTCCCATCACACAATGCAACGCAGCCGAGGATAGGGTTTTCCCTTATAACAGCCAAAGAATGCTTGATACGTTTAAAACAAATCATTTGATACTATTATAAGTGCATAGTGTATAAAACAACTTCAAATCATAAGTATCAATCATAGGCGGCATGAGCGCCCCATCCCACTATGTCACCATACTAGGTTCTACAATTAAAACCGCAAATGTCACGTATTTGGAAATTGGATTTCCGTCTATGAACCGAGGCAAAAGATAGTCCTCAACCGATTCGAGACGCTCTAGCCCGTGTCTCAGGCAAGTACTCAGTCAAGCCTTGGATCCTCAGGGCCAGTCCACCGATGTGGATTAAACTTAAACCCTGAACATGCGTCTCCCCACCCTATGGGGTGTAAGTCTGGTCCGTCTGCCGACCAGAATGCATCGGCCGAAACCGATATAACCGAGGCGCCTCGCAACAGCAACAACCACATAAGTCAAACTCGTCAGGGCGTGTAAAACCACTGACGCCACTTCTAGCTAGAAAGAAACGCATGCCCTCCCTGACGTCCTCTCCCGTTTTTGGTTCACAACCGGGGTGCGAGACTCGCGAATTCACGTTACACAAAGCTGTGCCACACAGGCTGTGCTTTGATCATCACCACAAGACTTTGCTTTTCAACAGAAGCCTCGATCAATTGCCACATAGGCAATTCACTCCATGCGTTTGATATCCATCAATATATAACCCCTGAGCTCGTACGTCTCAGAGAAGGGCGTTAAGCAAGAGAATAAATTCTCCGCCGCCAAACAGATATATATTTAATAGAGATCAATCACACGGACTAAAATCCAATGTCAGACACACAGTCATTTACAAGTCCGTTCTGGGTCTGAACGAAACCGGAGGCACCTAGTACCCCGCATATCCATCGATCTCCAAGTACGTCTGGACGATCACCAACTGTTTCCATCTTCTTGGGTGTACAGCCCAATCAAGATCATCAGTTATCACCCAAACGACGTGAAGACTTCCGGTCTTCGACCATCGTCTTCATCTTCGACACCACGTCGAATCAGTTATTCAGAATGGGATAAACCCGGTCTTTCTGAATAACTCGCGTATATATTATAAAAGTGTTACACAAACACAACATACGCCTCATTCCAATTCAGAATATTCTTTTATTCAAATATTCCTATACTTTGGGAAAAGTTCCCATTAATTTTATCCAAGATAAATTCTTTAAATTTATTCTTTAATCTCCTTTGAATATCAATTCAAACTAGTCGGGATTAGCGAACCACACCGAAGTAATCATTTATTTTATTTCCCAATCCCAACCTATTCATCCCATGAAGTAAAACTGGTAGTACTTCATATCTAACACCACAGTGTTATCGGTAATTCAATTACCATTTCACGTTCAAATCTAATTAAAGATTTAACTATCGCCTGGAGTAAAACTGGTGATACTCCATTCTCGATCTTTTCAATCTATTTAAAGATTCATTAAAACTCCACTTAGTTTTAATCTTTAACTGGGTTAAAGAATCAGTGTCATTTAAAAACACAGTTCACGATAAACCCAAAACCACATTCATTAATTATCGGGTTAAAGAACGAGTGTTGTTTAAAACACTGTTCACGATAAACCCAAAAATCAATATCAATTCAATTCCAATTAAATATTATTTAATTGGTACACTTCATTAAATCTAAATAAAAAGATTTAATCTTTTCTCAACTGGGTTCAAGAACAGTGTTAGTGAAGACACCATTCACGACAAACCCAAATCACATTTGATATTCAATACAAGGCTCTGAATAGAAAATATATCGGCTTATATTCAATATCAAATTCTACGACTAACAAATGTCGTATTGGAAATAACGATATAAATATATATCTTTCAAATTTCCATAACAACACCTGTATAATCACGAATTCCAACATCGAAATATTCCGAAGACAATTTAGATTCAAATCCATTCCAATGCAATCATTGGAAATTTTGGTTATTTTCAAAACCCTTTTCAAATTCAATTTATTTATTTAAAAATAAATAGAATTATAATTCTAGTTCAAACTAGTTCATTTCGATAAAAATCTATTTTTATCTTTTCAAATATGGAGTCTTTCATCCCAAATCTTCACAAATCATTTCTTATGATTTTACACAAATTATTACTATTTTTAATAATTTTATCAAGGCCCGTACAGTCGATTTCCATCAATGGCCATCGAACTGCACTTACAGCGACCTTTTTCAAATTTGATTTGGACATAATTCCAAATCCAACCGTTAGATTTCAAATTTCTAACATTCTCTAGAAAGCTCTTTTCGATACGAACCCAACGGTTCCGGTTTTAGGAGAATCCGACGGTCGGATCTCCCGTAATGTCCATTTGAAATCAATGGTCGAAATTCGCGAACTGCCGCGGCGCGGCGCGTTCTATTCAGGCCGTTATATTATATATATATAATATATACTTCGTCGATTTCTATTTAAAACGAATTATATAAATAGTTTTAAAATTCGTTTCAAAATCTATTTCAACTTCCATCTCAATTCAAAGCAAAATTGAATTCTTCTCTATAAATTCGTTTTAAAATTCATTTCTATTCAATTCAAATTTCAATTCAATTTGAATTCATTTCAATTTGCTTTCAATTCAATTTGAATTCGTTTTCAATTCAATTCATTTCGAAATCGTTTTCAATTCAATTCATTTCGAAATCACTTTCAATTCAATTCATTTCGAAATCGTTTTCAATTCAATTCACTTCGAAATCGTTTTCAATTCAATTCACTTCGAAATCGTTTTCAATTCAATTCACTTCGAAATCGTTTTCAATTCAATTCACTTCGAAATCGTTTTCAATTCAATTCATTTCGAAATCGTTTTCAATTCAATTCATTTCGAAATCACTTTCAATTCAATTCACTTCGAAATCGTTTTCAATTCAATTCATTTCGAAATCGTTTTCAATTCAATTCATTTCGAAATCACTTTCAATTCAATTCATTTCGAAATCGTTTTCAATTCAATTCGTTTCGAAATCGATTAAAATCGATATAAATATCGTTCACGTCAAAATGGCGTCAATCTAATCAACACGGCTTCATAAATTTCTATTTTCAAATATTCTATTTCAAATATTTCTATTTCTAAACTGGAATGAGGCCCAATCAATTACCATATAAAGTTAATTATATGGATTTCCATACAACACATGTATATAATAGCATTGAAAAATAATCAACCATCAACCAAAGTGCACTACACTGTATAAGCATCAAATATAGATATTCAACGCTTATAACAGCCTGTCAATCAATCGATCGACATATTTAATCAATTAGGATGAGTGAACTACATATTTCATCCTAACACCCGTGTGGGGTTTCAAACAATCAAACAAATATTTTATTTGTGCAGTTGGGCGATGTGTAAAATTTATCGACCCAATCAATGTCCTTCAAATAGGTGTACATAAACAAACCGTCCGGTTTGTAAATGAATATTTATTTATTCACATTCACGTTAAAAATTATATTTTTAACGATAAAACATTTTATTCCAACATATGAATTTCTATTCAGTTCATTCTTTAAATAAAATGATATTTTTATTTTTCTAACATATTTTAGAAAATTTCGGCGGCATAACGGCACGATACTAGAAACGGGACAAGGCCTAGCCTTATCCCCGGTCTAGTGAAGGCCCACGCCATTCACACATCAATCAAAATCACCAAACAACCAAATTCAAATCAAATCATATAACTAATCTATGCAACCAAACAAACAAGTCCATGGTCTGTGGACGATTGTGTCGGGTGCTACTAAGCACCGTCTGCATCCTAGTATATATTCATAATTTAGAAAAGAAATTGAAAGGTGAGAAATTCTCACCAATAGCCATCCTAACTCCACGACACTTCTAATGCAGGAAATCTTCACTGTTCTCCTCTCTAATTAGTTTCTTCGCCCATAGCCACTACATATATAAAAATCATATTTTTACTTTGCTATTCAATATATAAAAATCGAATTTTTACTACTATGTTGTATAGATAAAAATTATATTTTTATCACGCTATTTTCCATATAAAGATTTCGCCTTTTCTAAAATAAAGATTTCGCCTTTATAAAACATAGACTTCGCCCTTTCTAATTTACAGATTTCTAAATAAAAATCATTGCTTTATAACATAAAATAAAATCAGTTTTTAAATTTACAAAAATCAGTTTTTAAATTAACAAAAATCAGTTTTAACATTAAAAAAAAACCAGTTTTAACTTTATAAAAAAAATCAGTTTTAACATTATTAAAAAAAACAGTTTTAAAGTAATTAAAAAATCAGTTTTAAAGTAATTAAAAAATCAGTTATAAAGTAATTAAAAAATCAGTTATAAAGTAAATAAAAAAATCAGTTTTAAAGTAATAAAATAAAAAAAACAGTAAACTTACCGGGGGGCTCGTGCTAAGGGAGGAGAGGCGATGGGGCTGGGGTCGCGGCGCTGGTGCAGGGGAGGCGGAGGGCTCGAAGGCGGCGGCGATGGCTAGGGCTAAAGGGGCGTCGGCTGTTTTCAGAAGGGGAAAGGAGAAGAAAGGAGAAGGGGGATCGGAGGCTTGGGGGAGGAAGCGTGGCGGGTGGGTGTCTGGGCGATTCCGGCGGGGGCTGGCCATCGGCGGTCGGGGAGGCGCGTTGTGGAGCGGAGCGCGATTCCCTTTCATCGGGGTTTTTTTTTTTCCAGATCTGTTTTGATTTTCAAAAGGTGGGGGTGCTTTAGAAAGAAAAGGGGTTGACTTTTAATTAATTATTTAATTAATTAATCTCTTAAAGCAACTTTTTTAATCCGAACTCAAAATCGAACCCACCGACTGCCGTCCCTAGCGTATTACCCCCATTCTGAACACAATGGGATATGCATCGTTGGCTGAATCGATCGTTTGAATCAGTTTCCGTTGAATTTACATTTAAATCACTATATTGAATTTCAAACGTACATTTCAAATTACCGGGGTCACATACTGACTAGAAAAATTCAAAAAAAATATTTTCTAGCTTCGTATTGACGATACGGTCCTAACAAAACTAGTTTCATCGAATTCTGAGACCGTTGGAAAAATGGCCATTTTCCAGTCGATTAAAATCAACTGAAACTGGTCAAACGCGTTTCCCTTTGCCACGCTCACATATTGATTCGAAAAATTATGAAATTTGAAACCTAGCAATAACTTTACTTCACGGACCCAACAAAACTGATTTCGTCGAAATCCGAGGTCGTTTGCAAAATTGCTATTTTTAAGGGCCTCATATATATAAAAATATATATAAATTCCACAGCGACTATTTCTAATTTTAAACTGGACATACCTTATTATTTCTAAGATGAAATCTCAGTTTGTTAACTTCGTTACAAAGATATATTTATACAGATTCAAATATTTCTTGTTTCGTTCAATTCTGACTTATATTGAATTCTGTATATTCATTTGAAATTAGAAATCGAATTTTCGAACTACCGCGCCATTTTCAATTCCTTTTATAATTATATATAATTATTTATATTCTAACGACGACGTATATAATATATACGATCGAATTATATTCAAACTAAATTTCTCGTCGATATTATTTAAAATAATTCATTTTAAATATCAAAATTCGCTAAAATTGCCAAAATAAAAATTTTAAACTGGCCCAGATTTTCCGGGTTATTACAATCTCCCCCACTTAAAACTTTTCGTCCCCGAAAAGGAACAAAGTCGAAAGTGGTTTGATTAATCAACTCTACGTTCGATCTGGTTTCCATTCTCCAACTTTTCAGTTTCTGAGAATTTCTCAAATTTCAAAAATTTGGCTAACACCCTAAATTTTCGAAAAATTTCGCCATAACCTCCCCTGCACCGGGAGCATCGGGGAATTTCAAATAGCTTCCCCGGTCCTTCAGATCTCAAAAAGAAAAAGAAAAAGCCAAGCGGCTAGCCAATAGGCTCATAAAATCATCATCACCCAAACAAAACAGTAAATTATGTAGTAAACATGTACCTATTTGTCGGGCAAACAAATTTTATTCTCTGCTCTAGCCTCCTTGCTATGACCTGTTCAATATAAGCATATGTATATGCAAGCAAATGCAACCAATTTTCAATACAATTCAATATTTGGTGCTATTAGGCAAAGATGGTTAAAAATTTGCAAACAAATAGACATACAACACAAACATCAATCAATTAGTGGATTAGAGTTTTCAAATTCATAAATTTGATATATAGTCAAAAATCAGATTTTTGATGCCAAATCACAACAATAAGCCCTATCTAATTTTGGTTCTCACACCAGTCAATAGGAAATATATAAATATCACACCTTCGACACACGAACTCTAATTCTGATGATGTAGCTACAATCATCAGAATCATCTCCGGGCGACTAGAGTGTGAATCTATATCAATCTAATATATTAAAACTTTGAATACACGCGGATCAGACGTATACGCAAAATCTATATATACTGGATTGTCCACATCAATATAAATAGATAATCAGATACGAATAATTGATTTAAATTTTCAAAACAAAAATTTGTTTTCACTTTCAAAAATATACTCTTCACACTCGTTCTAGGATACTACTGATCCCATCTCTAACGAGTCATTCTCGTTGGATATTACTAATCCAATATCTGATGAATTCTTTCGTACGGTTCTAATGTGTCTTGTTCTCGAGCTTTGTAAACCAAAGCTCTGATACCAACTGTAAAAACCCGTAACTTCCCCGTAAAGGAAAGCGTCGGATAGTTTGAGAACAAACCACAACAGAACGCATACAGAAGAACGTTTCATTTTATATTACAACAATGCATCAGATTACAAGAATATACAGAGTATAAATGAATATTACACAGAAATATCAGAGATTTAAATTACATTTAAATACATAGCAGCGGAAAAATAATACAATACACAACTAGAATGAGATATACGGATACAAAGCTTTCCGAATATCGTTCCAGCTGTAAACCAGGATCCTGTGAATATAAATCTGCAAAAACCAAAACTACTAGCTGCCCGTGTCAAAATAAGGGCACCCAGAGTTTAGGTTAAAACAATAAACTCCAGGTCAGTCATGTGACTGGTGTGAGAACTGAAATAGTTAATCTTTATTTTAAAATTAGGTAAATCAAGGGACCACGCCGTATAACACGGAACGGGTTTCCTCCCAAGAATACCAGTGCATAAAACAACAGCGCAATGCTAAATAAAGAAGAATGAAGCTGTTATAAGACCCAGGTCCCATCACACAATGCAACGCAGCCGAGGATAGGGTTTTCCCTTATAACAGCCAAAGAATGCTTGATACGTTTAAAACAAATCATTTGATACTATTATAAGTGCATAGTGTATAAAACAACTTCAAATCATAAGTATCAATCATAGGCGGCATGAGCGCCCCATCCCACTATGTCACCATACTAGGTTCTACAATTAAAACCGCAAATGTCACGTATTTGGAAATTGGATTTCCGTCTATGAACCGAGGCAAAAGATAGTCCTCAACCGATTCGAGACGCTCTAGCCCGTGTCTCGGGCAAGTACTCAGTCAAGCCTTGGATCCTCAGGGCCAGTCCACCGATGTGGATTAAACTTAAACCCTGAACATGCGTCTCCCCACCCTATGGGGTGTAAGTCTGGTCCGTCTGCCGACCAGAATGCATCGGCCGAAACCGATATAACCGAGGCGCCTCGCAACAGCAACAACCACATAAGTCAAACTCGTCAGGGCGTGTAAAACCACTGACGCCACTTCTAGCTAGAAAGAAACGCATGCCCTCCCTGACGTCCTCTCCCGTTTTTGGTTCACAACCGGGGTGCGAGACTCGCGAATTCACGTTACACAAAGCTGTGCCACACAGGCTGTGCTTTGATCATCACCACAAGACTTTGCTTTTCAACAGAAGCCTCGATCAATTGCCACTTAGGCATGCCACACAGGCAATTCACTCCATGCGTTTGATATCCATCAATATATAACCCCTGAGCTCGTACGTCTCAGAGAAGGGCGTTAAGCAAGAGAATAAATTCTCCGCCGCCAAACAGATATATATTTAATAGAGATCAATCACACGGACTAAAATCCAATGTCAGACACACAGTCATTTACAAGTCCGTTCTGGGTCTGAACGAAACCGGAGGCACCTAGTACCCCGCATATCCATCGATCTCCAAGTACGTCTGGACGATCACCAACTGTTTCCATCTTCTTGGGTGTACAACCCAATCAAGATCATCAGTTATCACCCAAACGACGTGAAGACTTCCGGTCTTCGACCATCGTCTTCATCTTCGACACCACGTCGAATCAGTTATTCAGAATGGGATAAACCCGGTCTTTCTGAATAACTCGCGTATATATTATAAAAGTGTTACACAAACACAACATACGCCTCATTCCAATTCAGAATATTCTTTTATTCAAATATTCCTATACTTTGGGAAAAGTTCCCATTAATTTTATCCAAGATAAATTCTTTAAATTTATTCTTTAATCTCCTTTGAATATCAATTCAAACTAGTCGGGATTAGCGAACCACACCGAAGTAATCATTTATTTTATTTCCCAATCCCAACCTATTCATCCCATGAAGTAAAACTGGTAGTACTTCATATCTAACACCACAGTGTTATCGGTAATTCAATTACCATTTCACGTTCAAATCTAATTAAAGATTTAACTATCGCCTGGAGTAAAACTGGTGATACTCCATTCTCGATCTTTTCAATCTATTTAAAGATTCATTAAAACTCCACTTAGTTTTAATCTTTAACTGGGTTAAAGAATCAGTGTCATTTAAAAACACAGTTCACGATAAACCCAAAACCACATTCATTAATTATCGGGTTAAAGAACGAGTGTTGTTTAAAACACTGTTCACGATAAACCCAAAAATCAATATCAATTCAATTCCAATTAAATATTATTTAATTGGTACACTTCATTAAATCTAAATAAAAAGATTTAATCTTTTCTCAACTGGGTTCAAGAACAGTGTTAGTGAAGACACCATTCACGACAAACCCAAATCACATTTGATATTCAATACAAGGCTCTGAATAGAAAATATATCGGCTTATATTCAATATCAAATTCTACGACTAACAAATGTCGTATTGGAAATAACGATATAAATATATATCTTTCAAATTTCCATAACAACACCTGTATAATCACGAATTCCAACATCGAAATATTCCGAAGACAATTTCGATTCAAATCCATTCCAATGCAATCATTGGAAATTTTGGTTATTTTCAAAACCCTTTTCAAATTCAATTTATTTATTTAAAAATAAATAGAATTATAATTCTAGTTCAAACTAGTTCATTTCGATAAAAATCTATTTTTATCTTTTCAAATATGGAGTCTTTCATCCCAAATCTTCACAAATCATTTCTTATGATTTTACACAAATTATTACTATTTTTAATAATTTTATCAAGGCCCGTACAGTCGATTTCCATCAATGGCCATCGAACTGCACTTACAGCGACCTTTTTCAAATTTGATTTGGACATAATTCCAAATCCAACCGTTAGATTTCAAATTTCTAACATTCGCTAGAAAGCTCTTTTCGATACGAACCCAACGGTTCCGGTTTTAGGAGAATCCGACGGTCGGATCTCCCGTAATGTCCATTTGAAATCAATGGTCGAAATTCGCGAACTGCCGCGGCGCGGCGCGTTCTATTCAGGCCGTTATATTATATATATAATATATATAATATATACTTCGTCGATTTCTATTTAAAACGAATTATATAAATAGTTTTAAAATTCGTTTCAAAATCTATTTCAACTTCCATCTCAATTCAAAGCAAAATTGAATTCTTCTCTATAAATTCGTTTTAAAATTCATTTCTATTCAATTCAAATTTCAATTCAATTTGAATTCATTTCAATTTGCTTTCAATTCAATTTGAATTCGTTTTCAATTCAATTTGAATTCGTTTTCAATTCAATTCATTTCGAAATCGTTTTCAATTCAATTCATTTCGAAATCACTTTCAATTCAATTCATTTCGAAATCGTTTTCAATTCAATTCACTTCGAAATCGTTTTCAATTCAATTCACTTCGAAATCGTTTTCAATTCAATTCACTTCGAAATCGTTTTCAATTCAATTCACTTCGAAATCGTTTTCAATTCAATTCATTTCGAAATCGTTTTCAATTCAATTCATTTCGAAATCACTTTCAATTCAATTCACTTCGAAATCGTTTTCAATTCAATTCATTTTGAAATCGTTTTCAATTCAATTCATTTCGAAATCACTTTCAATTCAATTCATTTCGAAATCGTTTTCAATTCAATTCGTTTCGAAATCGATTAAAATCGATATAAATATCGTTCACGTCAAAATGGCGTCAATCTAATCAACACGGCTTCATAAATTTCTATTTTCAAATATTCTATTTCAAATATTTCTATTTCTAAACTGGAATGAGGCCCAATCAATTACCATATAAAGTTAATTATATGGATTTCCATACAACACATGTATATAATAGCATTGAAAAATAATCAACCATCAACCAAAGTGCACTACACTGTATAAGCATCAAATATAGATATTCAACGCTTATAACAGCCTGTCAATCAATCGATCGACATATTTAATCAATTAGGATGAGTGAACTACATATTTCATCCTAACACCCGTGTGGGGTTTCAAACAATCAAACAAATATTTTATTTGTGCAGTTGGGCGATGTGTAAAATTTATCGACCCAATCAATGTCCTTCAAATAGGTGTACATAAACAAACCGTCCGGTTTGTAAATGAATATTTATTTATTCACATTCACGTTAAAAATTATATTTTTAACGATAAAACATTTTATTCCAACATATGAATTTCTATTCAGTTCATTCTTTAAATAAAATGATATTTTTATTTTTCTAACATATTTTAGAAAATTTCGGCGGCATAACGGCACGATACTAGAAACGGGACAAGGCCTAACCTTATCCCCGGTCTAGTGAAGGCCCACGCCATTCACACATCAATCAAAATCACCAAACAACCAAATTCAAATCAAATCATATAACTAATCTATGCAACCAAACAAACAAGTCCATGGTCTGTGGACGATTGTGTCGGGTGCTACTAAGCACCGTCTGCATCCTAGTATATATTCATAATTTAGAAAAGAAATTGAAAGGTGAGAAATTCTCACCAATAGCCATCCTAACTCCACGACACTTCTAATGCAGGAAATCTTCACTGTTCTCCTCTCTAATTAGTTTCTTCGCCCATAGCCACTACATATATAAAAATCATATTTTTACTTTGCTATTCAATATATAAAAATCGAATTTTTACTACTATGTTGTATAGATAAAAATTATATTTTTATCACGTTATTTTCCATATAAAGATTTCGCCTTTTCTAAAATAAAGATTTCGCCTTTATAAAACATAGACTTCGCCCTTTCTAATTTACAGATTTCTAAATAAAAATCATTGCTTTATAACATAAAATAAAATCAGTTTTTAAATTTACAAAAATCAGTTTTTAAATTAACAAAAATCAGTTTTAACATTAAAAAAAAAACCAGTTTTAACTTTATAAAAAAAATCAGTTTTAACATTATTAAAAAAAACAGTTTTAAAGTAATTAAAAAATCAGTTATAAAGTAATTAAAAAATCAGTTATAAAGTAAATAAAAAAATCAGTTTTAAAGTAATAAAATAAAAAAAACAGTAAACTTACCGGGGGGCTCGTGCTAAGGGAGGAGAGGCGATGGGGCTGGGGTCGCGGCGCTGGTGCAGGGGAGGCGGAGGGCTCGAAGGCGGCGGCGATGGCTAGGGCTAAAGGGGCGTCGGCTGTTTTCAGAAGGGGAAAGGAGAAGAAAGGAGAAGGGGGATCAGAGGCTTGGGGGAGGAAGCGTGGCGGGTGGGTGTCTGGGCGATTCCGGCGGGGGCTGGCCATCGGCGGTCGGGGAGGCGCGTTGTGGAGCGGAGCGCGATTCCCTTTCATCGGGGTTTTTTTTTTTTCCAGATCTGTTTTGATTTTCAAAAGGGGGGGGTGCTTTAGAAAGAAAAGGGGTTGACTTTTAATTAATTATTTAATTAATTAATCTCTTAAAGCAACTTTTTTAATCC
This sequence comes from Allium sativum, assembly GCA_030737875.1. Taxonomy (NCBI): domain Eukaryota; kingdom Viridiplantae; phylum Streptophyta; class Magnoliopsida; order Asparagales; family Amaryllidaceae; genus Allium; species Allium sativum. Next base: position 651,655,544 of record CM060919.1, on the reverse strand, counting down.
GAACTCAAAATCGAACCCACCGACTGCCGTCCCTAGCGTATTACCTCCATTCTGAACACAATGGGATATGCATCGTTGGCTGAATCGATCGTTTGAATCAGTTTCCGTTGAATTTACATTTAAATCACTATATTGAATTTCAAACGTACATTTCAAATTACCGGGGTCACATACTGACTAGAAAAATTCAAAAAAAATATTTTCTAGCTTCGTATTGACGATACGGTCCTAACAAAACTAGTTTCATCGAATTCTGAGACCGTTGGAAAAATGGCCATTTTCCAGTCGATTAAAATCAACTGAAACTGGTCAAACGCGTTTCCCTTTGCCACGCTCACATATTGATTCGAAAAATTATGAAATTTGAAACCTAGCAATAACTTTACTTCACGGACCCAACAAAACTGATTTCGTCGAAATCCGAGGTCGTTTGCAAAATTGCTATTTTTAAGGGCCTCATATATATAAAAATATATATAAATTCCACAGCGACTATTTCTAATTTTAAACTGGACATACCTTATTATTTCTAAGATGAAATCTCAGTTTGTTAACTTCGTTACAAAGATATATTTATACAGATTCAAATATTTCTTGTTTCGTTCAATTCTGACTTATATTGAATTCTGTATATTCATTTGAAATTAGAAATCGAATTTTCGAACTACCGCGCCATTTTCAATTCCTTTTATAATTATATATAATTATTTATATTCTAACGACGACGTATATAATATATATGATCGAATTATATTCAAACTAAATTTCTCGTCGATATTATTTAAAATAATTCATTTTAAATATCAAAATTCGCTAAAATTGCCAAAATAAAAATTTTAAACTGGCCCAGATTTTCCGGGTTATTACACTACGATTGGGATGTTGCTCTGGCCGAAGGTAGATTGAAGGAAGGGCTTTGGCGTTGTGGGTCTTGATCGGAGTACGGTGGTCCGGTTGGAGGCGCGCGGGTGAAGTATTGATGTCAACGATGGGTTCAAGGAAACTGTGAGGTCTGAGTAAATTAACATGGGGAAGAAACAAATCTGGACGGCTCAGATCTGATGGAGAGTGATTAGTTCAAATTAATTATTTTGTTAAGTGTTAATTAAGAAATTAAGTTATAAAATGTTTAAAATACTATAACTTGTGCATACCAAAAAAGAATCGAACAAACTAAGTATCGTTGGAATCCTCTTGTCGAGAGCTACAACACAGAACTGACCATAATCAAAAAGGAGCAAATCAGAATTTGAAGCGAATTTAAATTCAGACAGAACTGAAATTCAAAAATAAAAACTAACGGAGTGGAAACCGAAGGTGAGAACTTTCTCTCACTCAATTTATTTTACAGTTATTATATAATAGGTTGTAGAGGGGCTTAGAAGACCCCGACACTATATTTTTTTGTACAAATCAGTTGATTGTTTGTTTGGATTGTGACTGGTATTGTTATTGTTTAATATTGTTGTGCATAAAAATTATTTATATAATATATATATATATATATATATATAAATTATCATGAAATGAAAATAAAATTCATTTACAAATCGGACGGTTTGTTTATGTACACTTATTGATCTGATATTGATTGGGACGATAAATTTTACACATCACCCAACTGCACAAATAATAATCAGTATTTGTTGTTTGAAACCCCACACGGGTATTGGGATAATATTTGACATACACTGATCCCAATAAGTAGTGGTATGTCAATCGATGGGTTCACAGACTGTATAAGCGTTATTTATTTATTTTAATACTTATACAGTTATAAAATGCACTCTGGATGTTGTATGAATTTGTAACGATTGTTTATCATTATCGTTGTATATATGCGTTGTATGAAATCCATATAACTGAAATTATATGGTAATTAATTGAGTCTGATTCCAGTTCAGAATTAACGAATATTTTAAAATAATATTCAGTAAATATTGAAATGTGAAGCTGTATTAAGTAGTTAAACGCCATTTTAACACGAACAAGATTTTCTGTCGATTTTATTCATTTTATAATGAATATCGAAAAGTGATTTCAAAATCTGATATATTGAAAATATTATCATTTTAATATTATAATGATATAGAATATTCAATTTTGATTTAAAATTGAAAATGAAGTCGGAATCGTTTTAAAACGAATTTATAAATATTATAAAATATGTTTTTAACGAAAATCGACAAAATATATATAATATATATTATATATATAAAATGGCCTGAATAGAACGCGCCGCACAGCGAACCATTCGCGAATTTCGACCATTAACTTCAACTGGACGTAACGGGAGATCCGACCGTCGAATTCTCCTAAAACTAGAACCATTGGGTTCGTATCGAAAAGAGCTTTCCAATGAATATAAGAGATTTGAAATCTAATGGTTGGATTTGGAATTTTGTCCAAATCAATTTCAGAAAAGGTCGCTATGAATGCAGTTCGGTGGCCGTTATTGGAAACCAACTGTAAAGGCCTTAATAAAATTACTAAAAATATGGAAAATTTATGTAAAATCATAATAAATGATTTGGAAAGATTTTGGATGAAAAATCCCAGTTTTGAAAAGAAAAAAAATATATTTTTATCGAAATGGACTAGTTATTAACTAGAATAATAATCCTATTATTTTTAGAAATAAATAAATTGGATTTGTAAATGGTTTTAACCTAACCAGAATTTTCCCATACAAAAATTGGAATGGATTTGTATAGAAATAATCTTCGGAATATTTCGATATTGGATTCCGTGGTTATACGGATATTGTTATGGGAATTTCGAAGATACACATATCGTTATTCCCAATACGACATCCGTTAGTTTCAGAATTTGATATTGAATATAAGCCAATATAATTTCTATTCCGAGTCTTGTATTTAATATTAAATTGGATTTTGGGTTTGCCGTGAATGGTGTCTTTATTAACACCGTTCTTAAACCCAATTGAGAAAAGAATAAATCTTCTAATTAATATTTAGGGAATTTTACCAATTAATTAATATTTAATTGGATTGAAATTGGATTTTGGGTTTGTCGTGAACGGTGTCTTAAATAACACTATTCTTAAACCCCGTGTGAAAAGAATAAATCTTTTAATTAAGATTATTAGAGTTTCCAGTTATATTTAGTAATTGGAATAAAATGGAATGTGAATTGGGTTTATTGTGGACTGTGCTTTTAATGACATTCGTTCTTTAACCTGATTAACAGTGAAATGTGATTTGGAACATATAAATCTTTTTATTAAGATTTAATGGAAATTTTCCAAAGTAAAGTTTTTCGATTTAATATATTAAATTAGAATAGAATGGAATTCGATTTGGTAATAATCGAAGTGAACTTCTGTGAAGGAAGACTGTTACTATATATGGAATTTAAAAGGCTTTGCCGTTATTCCATTTATATTATTGGTTGGATATGGAAATTTATATCGATTATATACATTAATCTATTTTCCGTGAAAATTTCATAATTAATGGGATGTGATTTTAGGTTTATCGTGAACTGTGTTTTAAATGACATTGGTTCTTTAACCCAGTTAAAGACAGGATTTATTTCCTAAATTTTAATAATCATTATATAATGATTTTTGGGAAGATTAAAACTAAGTGGAGTTTTAATGAATCTTTAATTAGATTGAAATGTGAATGGGATAATTTAAATTATCAAATTTGGGAAATGATCGAGAATGGAGTACCACCAGTTTTACTCCGGGCATAGTTAAATCTTTAATTAGATTTGAACATGAAATGGTAATTAATTTTTACCGATAACATCGTGGTGTTAGATATGGAGTATTACCAGTTCTGCTCCATGGGATGAATAGGTTGGGATCGGGAAAATAAACAAATGATTACTTCGGTAAGGTGCGTTAATCCCGACTTGTTTGGAAAACCTTAATTTGGTTTAAATTGTGAAAACAATATTTGAATAAAAGAATATTCTAGATTGGAATGAGGCGTATGATGTGTTGTTATAGCACTTGATTATAAGATACGCGAGTTATTCGGAAAGACCGGGTTTAACCCATTTTGAATAACTGATATGACTAAAAGTCGAAGAGATTGAAGACGATGCAAGACCGATGATCTTCACATCGAATGGATGAGTTACTACTGATGCCTATGATTGGAATAGCCACCATGAAGGGGCTATAGTGGTAGTTGTCCGGACGTACTTGTTGATTGTTCGGATATGCTAGGGCCTCTCTCTTGTATTGGACATACGGGACGAGGAATAAGGTACCTCCGATTTCGTTCAGACCCAGAACGGACTTGTAAATGGATGGTATGTCTGACGTTGTATTCTGTTACATTGTATTCGTTAATCTCGGCTAAGTACATATCTTTTTGGTGGTGGAGAATTTATTCTCTTTCTTAACACACTTCTTTGAGACGTACGAGCTTAGAGGTTATATATTGGCAGAAATCAATGGTATGGTATGGATTGACAATGTGACATGCTTAGATGCATGGATCAAGGCTTTTCTTGAAAAGCAAAGCCTTGTGGATGATGATCAAAGCAATTAGCATAGCTTTGTGTAGCATTAATTCGCGAGCCTCACACACAGGTATGATGGTGAACTGATGGTCAGGTTAGTATGCTTTCGATATGAGGACGGATTCAGTCGACCGAGATGAGCTGAGTGTGGTCGCTCCACGCTTAGAGGGATAGGGCACACCCCGCGATTCCCAGAGGGATAGAGTAAGCAGTGTATTCTCTCACCGGGACGTAAGCCGCAGTGATACTTGATTTCCCAAAAATGCGGATGTGCATTACAGTGTTTTCTCTAGTTGGGACGTAAGTCGTTGTGTATTGCACTACGCGATAGATCTTTCGAATCAGGAGCCATCATGATGGAAATCCAACCTTCCAATACGAGCTTTGCGGTTTTAATTGTAAACCTATATATGGCGACATGATATATGGTACCCATGCCGCCTAGGATTGATACATTTATATTTGAAGTTTATTTCTTCATTTATAGTAATAATAAAAGATAAATTTCGCGTACCAAGCATATTTGGCTATTATAAGGTAAACTCTATCCTCCTTCTTGCGTTGCATTGTTTGATGGGACCTGAGTCTTATAATAGCTTCATTTTTCTTTATTTAGCATTGCACTGTTTGTTTGATGCACTGGTATTCTTGGGGGTAAACCCGTTCCGTGTTATACGACGTGGTGGTCCCTTGATTTACCTTACTTTAAAATAAATCTAATAACTGTTTTAGTTCTCACACCAGTCCCATGATTGACTCGGAGTTTATTGTTTTAACCTAAACTCTGGGTGCCTATATTTTCCACATGGGCAGCAAGTAGTTTTGGTTTTCGTAGATACTTCTTTTTCCAGGATCCTGGATTTACAGTTGGAGCTATATTCGGAAAGCTTTGTAACCGTATATCTCTTTCAGTTGTGTCAGTTGTTATTTTCCGCTTCGCATTGTATTTATTCATTTTATTCCCGCTGCTATGTATATTAAATCTCTGATATTTTTCTGTATTGTATACTATTCATACCCTGATATGTTCTTGTACTCTGATGTAAATTGTTGTAATAGCAATGAAATGTTCCATTGTTTGTGTTCTGATGAGTGTTGTTCACAACTCAATCCGGGCTTTCCCGTAAGGGGAAGTGTGGGTCGTTTCAGCGTGGTATCAAAGCTTTGGTTTACAAAGCTCGAGAACAAGACACATTAGAACCAAACGAAAGAATTTATCAAAGATCGGATTAGTAATATCCAATGAGAATGACTCATTAGAGATGGGATCATTAGTATCTTAGAATGAGTTAGAAGAGTGCTATTTATTTATAAAACAAATTTAATTTTTGAAATTATATCTTATTATATGTATTTGACTATCTTATTTTATATTTATTTGGACAATCGAATATATGAAGATTTTGCATATACACCTAACTAGCGTATACTCGAAGTCTCAAATATACTGGGTAGATATAGAATCACACTCTAGTCGCCCGGGGATAATTCTAGTGATTGATTGATCATCATCAGTATTTATGTTCGATCTTCGAAGGTAGGATATCTATATATTTCCAATTGATTGGTGTGAGAACCAAAACCTAGATAGGATTTATTGTTGTGATTTGACACTAAAAATTGGATTTTTGAGTATATATATTAAAGATATATGATTGAAAAGTTAATCAACTAATAAAAATATTGGAATGATAATTAATTTAACCAATATGTGAATGAATGGTAAATTTAGACAAATTGAATCAAATATTGAATTAAATTGAAAATTTATTGGAATTGCATATACGTACATGTGTATATAATGAACAGGTCATAACATGGAAGCTAAGAAGAGGAATAAAATTGTATGCCCGCGTAATAGGTACATGTTTATTGTATTTATTAGGGTTTGATGATTTTATGAGCCGATTGGCTTTTTCTTTTTCTTTTTGGCTGATGAGAGCACTGTGAGGCTAGTTGTGGTTTTAAAGGTCTCTCCGTACAAAGGAGGTTATGGCGAAATTTTTCGAAAATTTAGGGTGTTAGCCAAATTTTTGAGAAATTAGAAAATTCTTAGAAACTGAAAAGTTGAAAAATGAAAGTTGAGTTGGTTAGTTAAACAACTTTCAGTTCCATTCCTTTTCGAGGACGAAAAGATTTTAAGCGGAGTAGATTGTAACAACCCGGATTTTCAGAACCAATTTAAAAATTTTATTTCTGCTATTTTAGTGGATTTTGAATATTTAAAATGATTTATTTTAAATGATAACGACTAAAAATTTATTTAATTGGAGTTAGAACGTAACAATTTATTTTAATTATAAATAAAGTTCAAAATGGCGCGGTAGTTTGAAAATTCGATTTCTAATTTCAAATGAACGTATTGAATTCAAAATAAATCGGATTTCAATAAAACCAAAAATATTTGAATTTGTTAAATTATATCTTTCTAACGAATGTAAGAAACTAAGATTTCATAATATAAGTTGAAAGTTATGTCCAGTTTAAAATTCAAAATAGTTGCTATGGAATTTATATATATTTTAATATAATAAATAACCCTTAAAAATAGCCCTTTTGCAAACGACCTCCGTTTTCAACGAAACCACATTTGTTAGATTCGGAATGTCAAATTATTGCTAGTTTTCAAATTTCATAATTTTTGGATTTAATATGTGAGCGTGGTAAATTTAAATGTGTTTTGACAGTTTTTGATTGAATTGGATCAACCAGAATATGGCCATTTTTCAAACGTTCTCCAAATTCGACGAAATTAGTTTTGTTAGGACCGTATCGTCAAAACAAAGCTAGATATAAATTTTCGGGAATTTTTGGAGTCAGTATGTGGCCCCGGTAAATTAAAATGTATGTTCAAATTCAATATATTGATTTATATTTTAATTTTGATAAAAACTGTTTGAAACGGTCGAATTAGCTTGCGAAACATATCCCATTGTGTCCGGAATGGGGGTATTTAGTTAGTAATGTCAGTCGTTGGGTTTAATTTGGAGTTCATATGGGTAAACTTGTATTTTTTTTGGAAATTAAAAGAATTAAATATTAATTTATATAAAGTGTAAATACCCTTGGGTAACCCTAAACCCTAAGTTTATTCCCAGTGCCTCCACTATCAACCGAGGGTGGAAATCTTCCAAAATAAATCCAGTTCCTTCTCCAAATCGATGAAGTAATACTCAAAATTTCTAAAAACAATATTAAAGACGGTGTTGAGAACTATATATTGAAGGTTATGATTGAGTCTTGTCGATCATGGAAGCCGAATTGTCACCTCGAACTATCACCGTTACGAGGCTGTTTCTGACGTTGTGGTACCTGCGATTGGGATGTCGTTCTTGCCGAAGGTGGAGTGAAGGAAGGGCTTTGGCATGGTGGGTCTTGATCGGAGTACGGTGGTCCGGTTGGTGGCGCGCGGGTGAAGTATTGATGTCAATGATGGGTTCAAGGAAACTGTGAGGCCTGAGTAAATTAACGTGGGGGAAGAAAAAAAATCTGGATGGCTCAGATCTGATGGAGGGTGATTAGTTAAAATTGATTATTTTGTTAAGTGTTAATTAAGAAATTAAGTTATCAAATGTTTAAAATACTATAACTTGTGCATACCAAAACAGAATCGGACAAACTAAGTACCGTTGGAATCCTCTTGTCGAGAGCTACAACAAAAAAATGACCAAAATCAAAAAGAATCAAATTAGATTTTGAAGCGAATTTAAATTCAAACAGAACTTAAATTCAAAAATAAAAACTGATGGAGTGGAAACCGAAGGTGAGAACTTTCTCTCACTCAAATTATTTTTACAGTTATTATATAATAGGTTGCAGACGGGGCTTAAAAGCCCCCGACACTATTTTTTTGTACAAACCAGTTGATTGTTTGGATTGTGATTGGGATTGTTATTGTTTGATATTGTTGTACATAAAAATTATTTATATAATATATATATAAATTATTATGAAATGAAAATAAAATAAATATTCATTTATAAATCGGATGGTTTGTTTATGTACACTTATTTATCAAACATTCGTTAGGACAATAAATTTTACACATCGCCCAACTGCACAAATAATAATCAGTATTTGTTGTTTGAAACCCCACACGGGTATGGGGATAATATTTGACATACATTGATCCCAATAATTAGTGGTATGCCAATCGATGGGTTGGCAGACTGTATAAGCGTTATTTATTTATTTTAATGCCTATACAGTTATAAAATGCACTCTGGATGTTGTATGAATTTCTAATGATTGTTTATCATTATCGTTGTATATATGCGATGTATGAAATCCATATAACTGAAATTATGTGGTAATTGATTGAGTCTGATTCTAGTTTAGAATTAACGAAAATTTTAAAATAATATTCAGTAAATATTGAAATGTGAAGCCGTATTAAATAGTTAACTCCATTTTAACACAAACAAGATTTTCTGTCGATTTTATTCATTTTATAATGAATATCGAAAAGTGATTTCAAAATCTGATATTTTGAAAATATTATCATTTTAATATTATAATGATATAGAATATTCAATTTTGATTTAAAATTGAAAATGAAGTTGGAATCGCTTTAAAACGAATTTATAAATATTATAAAATATGTTTTGAACGAAAATCTAGGAAATAGATATAATATATATTATATATATATTAAATGGCCTGAATAGAACGCGCCGCGCAGCGACCGTTCGCGAATTTCAACCATTAACTTGAAATGGACGTAACGGGAGATCCGACTGTCGGATTCTCCTAAAACCGAAACCGTTGGGTTTGTATCGAAAAGAACTTTCCAATGAATATAAAAGATTAGAAATCTAATGGTTGGATTTGGAATTATGCCTAAATCAATTTTAGAAAAGTTCGCTATGAATGCAGTTTGGTGGTCGTTATTGGAAACCGACTGTAAAGGCCTTAATAAAATTATTAAAAATATGGAAAAATTATGTAAAATCATAATAAATGATTTGGAAAGATTTTGGATGAAAAATCCTAGTTTTGAAAAGATAAAAATATATTTTTTATCAAAATGAACTAGTTAGTAACTAGAATAATAATCCAATTATTTTTAGAAATAAATAAATTGGGTTTGTAAATGGTTTTAATCTAACCAGAATTTTCCAATATAAAAATTGGAATGAATTTGAATAGAAATAATCTTCGGAATATTTCGATATTGGATTCCATGGTTATACAGATATTGTTATGGGAATTTGGCGGATATCGTTATTCCCAATACGATATCCGTTAGTTTCAGAATTTGATATTGAATATAAGCCAATATAATTTCTATTTAGAGTCTTGTATTTAATATTAAATTGGATTTTGGGTTTGTCGTGAATGGTATCTTTATAACACTGTTCTTAAACCCAGTTGAGAGAAGAATAAATCTTCTAATTAAGATTTAGGGAATTTTACCAATTAATTAATATTTAATTGGATTGAAATTGGATTTTGGGTTTGTCGTGAACGGTGTCTTAAATAACACTGTTCTTAAATCTCGTGTGAAAAGAATAAATCTTTTAATTAAGATTATTAGAGTTTCCAGTTATATTTAGTAATTGGAATAAAATGGAATGTGGATTGGGTTTATTGTGAACTGTGTTTTTAACGACATTCGTTCTTTAACCCGATTAATAGTGAAATGTGATTTGGAACATATAAATCTTTTTATTAAGGTTTAATGGAAATTTTTCAAAGTAAAGTTTTTCAGTTTAATATATTAAATTACGAATAGAATGGAATTCGATTTGGTAATAATCGAAGTGAACTTCTATGGAGGAAGACTGTAACTATATATGGAATTTAAAAGGCTTTTCCATTATTCCATTTATATTATTGGTTGGATATGGAAATATATATCGATTATATATATTGATATGTTTTCCGTGAAAATTCCATAATTAATGGGATGTGATTTTGGGTTTATCGTGAACTGTGTTTTAAATGACATTGGTTCTTTAACCCAGTTAAAGACAGGATTTATTTCCTAAATTTGAATAATCATTATATAATGATTTTTGGGAAGATTAAAATTAAGTGGAGTTTTAATGAATCTTTAGTTAGATTGAAATGTGAATGGGATAATTTAAATTATCAAATTTGGGAAATGATCGAGAATGGAGTACCACCAGTTTTACTCCAGGCGAAAGTTAATTTTTTTATTAGATTTGTAACGACCCTTCTTTTTGCCCGATTCTCGTTGGCAATTAAACCAATTAAAATCTTTCAGAAAGACGAATTGTTATGGGTACATACGTATATTGAACAAAATAACAGAACTTTTCATTGCTCAAACAATATTACATCAGAGTTACATGAATATCAGAGTTACAACATAAACATACAGCGGAAAAAAAATTATAAATATACTCTCGGTGGAAGATCAAAAGATACAGCGGATGCTTCAACCCTAGCATGGACTCCAATCCAGAAAGCGGTTCGAATCTTGCTCCAATGATCTATAACTATAAAACTAAAATACTAGCTAACCGTGTAAAAATTAATGGGCACCTAGAGTTTAGGAAGGAACAATAAACTCCAGGTCGGTCATGGGACTGGTGTGAGAACATAAAACAGTTGTCTTTAGGATTCATTTTAAAGTTGGGAAATTCACCGGACCACGCCGCTAATGCGGAACGGGTTTACTCCAGGTGAATGCCCGTGCATATAAATACGCCATGACTTTCGATTAATGAAGCTATTATAAGCCCGTCCCACATCACACAGTGCAAGCGCACACCAGATGGGCAAGTTTTATCTTATGATAAACCAAACATGCTTTAATACGTGAAAATCCTCTTTTCATACTATATATAGTGCGGAAAACCCTTTCGCAGATAAATGTATAAATCTTAGATGGCATAATACCCATAATATTATGTCGCCATATATATATATACATACAATCAAAATCGTATGGCTCGTATTGGAGATTTTGAGTTCCAACTTGATGATTCCTGACACGAAAGATCAATCAGGGATACAAAACGAAGTGTGTCACGGCTTTTTCGTCCATCGCGGACACCAACTACACATCGTCAGGGCAGATCAACAGTTTTCGACCAGACATGGCCCCCCGAACATACCCAACTTCCCCAGGTTCATAAGTGGTTTCCCACTGCTGCACAGCTTCATCATCAATTCATATATAAGTATAAAACCTAACCGCTAGTTTCACATCAAACCAGGGTGTGAGGTTTGTCGTTGTCACGTCATACACAAAGCTATGCTTCAATAAGCCATTCTTTAATCATCACTAGCTAGTTTCATAACATGAGTATGTCACATTGACAATTCATGACATATCACTGATTTAAATCAATGCATACCCTCTATGTTCATATGACTTAGAGACGGGGATTATATATTGCCACAAATCCGATATACATTAACAGAAATCAGTGCTATGCGGTCAATTTCAATGTCAGAAACACCATCCATACAAGTCCATTCTGGGTCTGAACAGAACAAAATCCGAAAATTCTCCAAATACATTCGGACTTTCTGCCACTCCGGTGATAGGGGCATCTCACTACTGTAGATATTCAGTAAAGAAACCAATCAGCAGGCAATCCGTTTGATTGTGAAGAACCACGGTATTCATTCATCGATTCCAAGTCTTGAATTTGCTTCATACGTCGTATTATTACTTGAAATGGCTTTCGGACTTAAATCTGATCCCAGACTTTCCAAGTAATAAGCGTATTCTTAATCGATGGTCATGGATCACACGGACTTTTCAATTCAATCTCCTTCCAATTATTTACAATGTTAGAGTTGGATTTGCCATGAATTCTTTCATCAATTTTGACTTCTCTTTGAACTCAAAATATTCGATTTACCAACTTTTATTCCAACAAAAATCCTTCGATTCCTTAAGTCTTTAAGTTTATCGAATCTTTATTTGGATTGGAATTTCATTAACGATAATCCAATCAAATTTATATTTCAACATAAGTTTGATAGAGTTACTTCGACTTATATTCGATATAAATTCACAACTCAACAAGCACTATCAGAACCTTGGTGTAAATATTTTCCAGTGCTTCTGATAGTATTTGTTTAACCTTGGAATTACCTACGAATATCTGTCACAAACTCCATCCAACTCATTTCCTTTTTAATTCTAATGTTTAGAATTTATAAATAATTCCAAGTTCAATTATTTAAATCCCTCCGAACCATTTTTAAATCTTTAAACCATTAAATAATGGTTTACAATATAAATTCAAAACCCGTTTATCTTTGGAATTTAGACAATAACGTTTGAACGTTATTAATGCTGCAATAGCCATTTAATTCAAATATATTCCAAATCACTTAAAAATTCCAATAATTCATTTCTAATTACTTTAAATTAATAAAGTAAAACTTATCATGAATTCTTAAAATTTAAAACTGTTTTATTTTGAATTTTCGTTATGGTTGTCAAACTGCGCGTACAACGACTTTTCCTAAATTTGTTTTGAACACAACTTGAAAATCATATGCTGAAATTCAAAATTTTCTCTTGTATTCAAAAAATGTTAATATTTGAAAATCAACACTTCTTTTTCAAGTCAAAACGATATTAAATGGTCAAGTTATAATCGCTTGAAAGTTTAAATCGATATTTACGAACTGTCGCGTCATAGTGTGTTATAAACGATTAAATATGATTCCTTCAAATCTTTCGAATTTGAGTTTAAAATTCCAAAGTAACTAAATTTCAAACCAATTATTAAGTTAAATCCAAAAATCATTTCAAAATTTCCAAAAAAAATTTAAATTTAAATAAGTGAAAACTATATGAATTCAAAACCCTTTTTAATCATAAATGGTCCTTATTTATTTTAATTTCAAATTGGTTTTATTAGTTTTGAAACAACTTCAACTTCAAATTCAAATTATATTAGAATTAATCGTTCCGTCCGTCGGACCAGTTAGGGATAGCCAGGGAGAGCAGGAAACTGGATTTCCAAACCCAAGCCTAGACACCATCCTCTCTGTCATCCTAGAACGGTCTGGTATATAATATTATAAAATATTATATTTAAATTTCCAAATCTCTTTTCTAATAAAATTGGACTTTAAAAATTAATATTTTAAATTTGAAAATAAATCTTCATTTATATGGAAGAATATTGAATCGATCTTCTGTATAGCTCCATAACCATGGTGTTGTGTGTGCATCATGCAAACAATATAAATCAACCATATAAGTCTGACGATCATACGTTATAATCATCATCAATAACAACCAATTTAGCAGTGCACAAGCGTTACTGTCAATAACGCTTTTCCATTGTTCAATGTGTTATCCACTTACATGCACATCCATTCACACATTCACATCCATATCCAAACAATTATCATTTATCATCACACACATTTTAATCACTACTAATTAAAATAAATGATTAAATTTGTTTTTCTCACCGAAAAAGCTCCGAAATCTTTACGGTCAGGACGAACAACCAATCTAACACTGCTACACGTACTGCTTTCCAATCCATTTCGTTATCATCTGATGATTGTTCTGCCAATTTTATTCATTGGAATTCGAATTAATACCGATACTCTTTATATATATATATATATAATAATATAAGGAATTTTATTTTATTTTAATTTATACTTAACCAAAATGATCAATGTTATACATCAATGTACTCTATTTGTCGATGCTATTCTAATGCTTCTAACGGCAAGTCAATCCGGTTTATAACGAAAAATTCATGAGTGTTTAAAGTTTTAAACCTATTTAAATTTAAAACAAAAGGAATAAATCATACCCAACAATTTTAGGCCCTAGCCCAAAACAATTTGCACCGATCCAACTCAAAGTCACGGCCCGCACTCCCCTTCTTTCTTCTCCACGCTCCTTCTTCTTTTGCCTCCTGGAACCCAAACAAAATGCATGGCCATGCATATATACACGAAAACTCCTACCGAACTCGAAATCGAAGACCTCCCGCAGACTCGTTCACATCTCCCCGTCCCCTTGCACCCCCTCGCCTTCGCCCTACCAAAGTTAGCCAAAATCAGACACCGATACCCGAGCCTGCATCGTACAGGAAACCGCACGCAAGGCCAAAACCATCGACACTTTTTCGCTTTGAAATCCACCGAAAAACTCCATATCGAAGCTCTTTCCTTGCTGATTACAACACCACTCTTCGATTCGCCTATCTCCGCATGGTTCTTCGTCAATCTCGAACCCTAATTTTCAACTTCGGAAACCATCATCACGGAATCGCTTCGAAACCGCATGAAAAATACTACTCGCTCTACTGATCTCAATGGTGGTGACGGCGCAATTCAATTCTTCACGGATTTTGAGTTATGATTTTTTCAAAGCTCTTTGAACCCATTTTCTCTCTTACTGTAAATTAGAGATATTTTTCTCCACATTCAACGAAATTTCGATTTGCTGCTTTCTAAAAATCAGAAATGAAAAACCGAGCAACATTCATATGAATCGTTTTGGTTAGAAGAGACTAGATTAGAAGTTATGGATTTTTGAATGTAGAGGGAGGGTGGTTTTCTATTTACTGTAAGGTGAAACAAGAGAAGAGGAAGAAACAGTCGTGGGATTTTCATCTGTAGCTTTTGACCGGAGAAGAGAAACATGATTTTATATAGGAATCTAAAAGTATTTTAATTACTTAAAAAAAGGACACTTGGCTTCTCCTAATAACCATTTTCCATGCATGTAAACAACAAGAGGACACCTAATCCTTTCTTTGAAATTAAACCAATGCATGTTTTACAAATTATCAACAAATTTATTTATTCGTTAAATCAAATTTTTAGCTACACTTAAGTGACACTTATTAATGTAACAAGTTTATACGTGCAACACCCCGAATTTTCTATGAACATAAGAGTAACAAATATGAGAATAATTAAATTGTAACAGAAGAATTAAGGGAAACGGGTTGCGCCTTTGCGTTCGTCTTGAAATTCTACTTGGAAACGAGTCCGAGTTTTCGAGAAACGAAGTCCGTATGAGGGAGATATGACCCTCCGAAGTTTCAAGGATTTTCAGAACAGAAAAACAGCTCGAATTCGAATTTGAAATTCGAATTCAAACCCCAGCGCAGATTGGGCTAAAATTTAGACCAGGTCGACCTGGAGGTCGACACTATGGTCGACCTCCCAGGGACCAGGCCGACCTAGGGGTCGACCTGGTGCTGAAACCCAGTTTTGAGCCTGGGTTCATTCTGATGTTTCTGGTCTCGTTTTCAGTCTAGATTCGTCCGCCTAATCCTATATAAACAGCCCCCTAGTCCCATTCTCTTTACACCATTCTTCTCTAACCTTATGCTGCACAAATTCTTGATGGACATGGCTTCTTCTTCTTCTTCTTCAAAATTAAATTAAAAAATAAAAATGGTGTCTCTACTCTGCTGGAATCAAAACTAGGATCTTCTCCCAATCTGAATAGAGTTAAAAGAGAACAACTATTTTCTAGTCTAATCGATAGTCTACGCCAAAGGAGCGTTATTCAGTGTCAGAATACAGGCACCAGAAATCAAGACTTTCCTTTTTGATTGTGAGTACAGTTATTTTCAGATATGAACTTTAATTATGATCTTGACTTGGTTATAAATCTGAATCTGAGGTTATGTATATTCTTACTTGTCAGATCTGTTTTTCTGTGACTATTCTGTATCTCTTTCTTCTTTTTGTTCTATAGCCAGGCTACTACGAGCCTGCGCCAAATCTCATAAGAGATTAACGCACGAACGCTAAATTTTAGGACAAATAATGAATAGTGCATAATTGGACATGGCTGATCTGTGACTGATTTGAAGAAAAGGACATATGTTGTAAATTAGATCTAGACCTGTGCATACTCTGTGATTTGGAAGAAGAGGAACCATTGTATGTTAACTATGACTATGATTATGACTATGAGACTTCTGCCTAAGACTATGACCATGACACTGTTGCCTATTGCCTATGGCTATTATTCATGATTATGTGACTATTGCCTATGACATTGATTAAGAAACTATTGCGATAAGTCAGCCATGACTATTGTGGTTAATTGCCTATAACTATTGTAGTTAGTTGCTTATGCCTATTCCCTTAATTATGTTGGATCTCGTATTTAGTGTGTAACTTGGCTAGCTTATTCCCATTCACTGTTATGTACATCGAACCTATTGGAGCTATTATTTTGTATTTGGTTCATGCCTATTCTTTTATATCAATTTTTGTGCTTATCCCCTATTCCTTTAGTTAGTGCCATTTCATGGGTACTTAGAAAACTTGTGAAAAACATGTCATACGGGGATTGGGCATAGCTTAATTAAGTTAATTGGCATAATAAATATGTTGGCATAATCTGAATTGGCTATAATAGTGAATAACTTACATGTATATTAGACTTGGACATAAACGGTAGACTAGAATATTAAATCTAGTTTTGACATGAATTGTAAATGGGAATATTAAGACTAAAATTTGGGGCATATATTGTATTATGAATTATGACCTTGATTTGGGCATGTAAGTTTAGGCCAAATTTTGGATTAGGAAAGATCTGTAAAATAGAGTTTTGGAAATATATAATCTGCCAAAACTATTATCTGCTAAATCTGTTAAATTGCCTAATCTGTTATCAGCTAAATCTATTGAGTTGCCTAGACTGCTAAATCTGTTATCTGCTAAATCTATTGAATCACTGCTAGATCTGTTATCTGTTGAATTGTCCGATCTGTTAAAAACTAGATAATGATAATCTAGGTAGGGAAATCCGTGGGCTTGACCTAAGATTTAGTAAAACATGGAAATTTGATTAATCTGTTGTAGCCTATGAAGAAGTTTTAAATAAACAGAATTAGTCTGATATCTGTATAACCTGTATTGTAATGAATTGGCTATGACACGAGGTTAGACTCTGTAACAACCCGAATTTTTATAACATGTTGAAACTAGAAATCAAGGCAGAATTATTTTTTAAAACAAGAATCAAGGTAAACGGGTTGCGCCATTGCGTTCATCTCGAAATTCTTCTTGGAAACGAGTCCGAGTTTGCGAGAATTGGAGTCCGTATGAGGGAGATATGACCCTCCGAAGTTTCAGGAATTGTCAGAATAAAAAACAACTCGAAATTCGAATTCAAACCCCGCAGCAGGCAGGGCGGGAAAATTCCCGCCCATAGACCAGGTCGACCTGGGGGTCGACCATAGTGTCGACCTCCTAGGGACCAAGTCGACCATAGTGTCGACCTGGGGGTCGACCTACCTCCCGAACCCCTTTTCTGAACCTGATGCATTCTGATGTATTTAGACTCGTTTTCTATCCAGATTCGTCTGCCTAATCCTATTTAAACAGCCCCTGGCCTCATTCTCTCTACACCATTTCATTCTGTCCTTATGCTACCTCTGTGAAAATCAAAATGATAATATTTAAATTAAAAGAGACTACTTCTTCTTCGTCAAGACAACAACTAGGAATTTCAAATTGGGGGTTTTCAACTAGAACAAGACTAAACAAATAGAGATTCAACAACTGCAATAACCGTTTCCAGAATCAAATCTCTGCACTCTAATTCTCGATCCACGCTCTGTAAGTTCTAGTTACTTTAAGATTTAAACTTGTTAAATTTAATGTGGTCATGGAATGAAATGAAATTGGACCTAAGCTTGATTATCTATTTAGATCTGTTCTTGTCTCTTCTTGAATCTATGATTTTGGGTTATTTCTTATCGATTGAATCATGCCTATTCATGTTGTTGGACCTAGTTTATTATTCAAACGCTAGATTGTAACATAAATTCTTGGATCTTGACTATTGGGAATATTGTCTATGACGTTGAAACTATTGTTAATGACATAAGACTATGACTATGCCTATGACTGTGGACATAAGATTTTGCCTATGCCTATGACTATGACTGTGAACATAAGACTATGCCTATGCCTATGAAGTGAACATAAGGCTATTGCCTATGACTATGACAAGGACAATTGTGGCTAATCACCTATGACTCTTGACTATGAGAATTATTACCTATGATTATGAACATAAGGCTATTGTCTATGACCATGACTTTGAAACTATTACTGTTAATTGCCTATGACTATTTTCCTAGAACTATTTTGGATAATTATCCATGACTATTGTGATTAATCGCTTATGATTCACAACTATGAGATTTTTACCTATGACCATGACTATGACTACTGGGGTTAATTTCCTAAGACTATTATAGTTGATTGTTCATGCCCATAACACTATAGTTGAAAACCATGTTGTACACCGAATTGGCATTTTGTTGGATCGTATACCTAGGGTGTGACTTGCTTAGTTTATTCGCAATTATGTACACCAAAACCACTGGATCCATTATCCTTGTATTTGGCTTGCTTTTGCATGCCTATTCTTTTATGTCAGCGTTTATCATAACCATCGCCTTATCTTGCTAGATTTGAAATCCTATATGCCAGTGAAGTTTTAACCATTCATCTCAAGTTATATCATACTAGTCTTGTAACCCCTTTTATCGCTTTATGCTAGTCCCTTTTGCCTATCATAGTTTTGATGCTATTCCCTCTATTTCGAGATTTGGATTTATTTGTAGTATAGATCGATTCACGTTCACGTGCGATGGTAATACGATTTGGGTAGATTAGGCAAAACATGAATTGGTTATGAACATGAATTATGAACTTGATAATAGGCAAAACTTGAAACATGAACATTGTTATAACTTGAATCTGGATGTGGGCATGAAACTTATCCTTGAAACTTGACATGAACTCGACATGAAACTTGAACATGGACATGACATTAGAATAAACATGAAAATGGCCAACTCGAGGTTGGGTTGAGTTTGCAGTGTAAATCTGCCCAGAACCACCCGGCAAATCCAGTTACCACAAACAATAGGATCCAATGTGGGTAGTTGGTCATATTGTGCTTGAAACCCGAGGTCAGACTGAGTTGTGGTATAAATCTGCCCGGAACCACCCGGCATATCCAGTGACCACAACAACAGGTCTGATGTGAGAGGTTGGGGTGCATTAATGAATTAATGCCGCATGATATGGTTAAGTCATGTACCGATTGAATATACTTAACCAATTTAACACGATGACTTGGTAGGGTTAAGTCATGTACCGCTTAAATATACTTAACCAATTTAACACGATGACTTGATAGGGTTATGTCATGAACCGCTTGAATATACTTAACCAATTTGACACGATGACTTGATAGGGCTAAGTCATGAACCGCTTGAATATACCTAACCAATTTGACTCGATGACTTGATAGGGTTAAGTCATGAACCGCTTGAATATACTTAACCAATTTAACACGATGATTTGATAGGGTTAATTCATGAACCGCTTGAATATACTTAACCAACTTGACACATGATTCGTAGGGCTAAGTCATGAACTTCAATGATAACACTTAGCCAATTTGACATGACACGTAGGCGGGTTAAGTTACGAACTTGAATGACAACACTTAACCAACTTGACATGCTAGACTAATGGGGTTAAATCTCGAATTTAAATGACAACACTTAACCTACTGAACGGAAACCGTAGTTACGCGGTCCTTTTCAGCAGTAACCCACTAGATGCATCACGATACCCTAGAACTAGGCAGGGTGGGGCACGATTACTGGGCTGATTGTAAGCGACCAGAATGATGGCTGAGTTGGTGCGCCATTGTAGGTTCAGGTGGACTACGGTCGTGCACGTAGTCCGGAGTTGAAAAAGCAGGCATTGGGCACCAGTAGGTTTACACTGTGCGTGCTTGATTCGTGTCGGTGGTTGGCACCCTAGGGCTTGATACACCCTATGGTGGACCTAGCACAAGTGACTACATTTCGTGATTGGGCCATATGACACAGATACATGAACGAGCTAGGACTTGTAGGGAACCGATCGATTAATAGATCGTTAGGTAGCATAATCTCTAGTGGTCCTAGGTGGCATAAACCCTAATCGAATATAGAAAACGTTCAATAGGTAGCATAATCCCTGGTGGTCCTAGGTGGCATAAATCCTAGTTGAACACGCGATAGCTCATGATAAGGAAACCTAGCCAGAACAAGGGTGGCGGTCCAAACGATTTCAAGAATGGTGGCACTACGTTGAAGTAGTATAGAAATACGTGATGAAACCCGTACGATATACAACAAAGGACTGTACATATACATGGAAAGGATGATACGGGTTGGGATACTAGTACAGTTGGTGTAGAGAATATAAGGAAATCAAAGAAAATAGTGGAACGGTTAAGCTTAGAAATCTGGCGATGTTATACTTAGTAGAAACCTTGCAATGTGATACTTGGTCGGAACCTTGATACTCTTGATAGGAAGCATGGGATGTTATACTTGATTCATCGTGCCTGTAGCTTACCTTGTCATCATGCTTATGTTTACTTTCAGTTTATTCATGCCATATTAACTTCACCGGTTTTTATGCTGAAAGCCACTAGGACTTACTCAGTCTTTATGACTGACCCAGTTTGTTTCACCTCTTTTTCTTTCGTTTCTCCCTCCCCCCCCCCTCCAGGTTCGCAGGGTAGGAATACAACTTAGTTCGGATCTTACCAAGCTCCAACGCTCTTTCATGTAGTGCTTGGATTTCTCTTGGCTATGGCTTTCTTTGCTGCTTTATTGGGGAATGATTTATGAATATGGTTTTATGCTTCTTTACTATTGCAAGACAGATTTTGATGTAATGGATTTAGTAGCATTTTGATGTAAAAGGCTTTAGACCTTTCTATATTTTGAAACAATGAAATTTGGTTCTTTTTCCACTATTTAATATGTTTTGTCTTTTAATATTTCTGTGTATGTTTACCTAGATAATGCTCCACCAAAGCTAATACATTCCCTTTGTGAGTGACCCTAGCAGAGGTGAGGTGTTACATTTGGTATCAGAGCAGAAGGTTACCAGACTGGGCAAAAACTTTTAAAAAACCTTCTGAAACTATTTTCAAAACGTTTACAAAGAAGCATTTTTCTAAGAAATGTTTTGTTTTACGAAAGGCATATTCCCCAAAGCCATATGCACTATCTTTTGATTCTCTCCTTGAGTCTCTTCTCTCTTTCTTTTTCACCATAGTTTGTAGGCATACGACACATGTCGGAGGGCAAAGGAGTGCCCAACCTCCATCAGTAGCCGTAGTAGTTTCATCTGCGACTAATCTTATTTCAAGATTTGTAGAATTGCAGTGCGATGGAGGTAACTTTCGAGAGACTTGTCAACAAGCTATACAAGGATAAAGAACACAAGCCTAAGGAGGAGGAACTTGTTGATATGGCTTAATCCACGAAGGATGAAAAGGTGAAAGGAAAGAGGTCAAAGTAAAAGAATAATAAAACCCATGACAAGAAAGAACATCGTTGGTATGGTAAAAAGGGACATGTAGTTAAGTATCATAGGACACGGACAAGGGCAAAGAACAAGATCATCGAGAGGGCAAATGTATGCTCTCACTACTAGCATACCTAAGAGAGGTGGTAACGTTTCTATTAAAAGTTTAGCTTCTTTTTTTATCATACCGTAGGAATTTTGTTTTTGTACATCGCATCCTTTTAATCCTGCTTCGATGGTTGAGTCTCTGCACCTTAGTACTAGCGTAGTAGAGGATCCCATTTTTGTCTCAAATCCTGTTGGGGAATCGGCTCATTTATTCATGACTTGTTTGGATTTGAGAATGTCTATGCTAAGTGTTGAGTTTAGAAGTAAAGCTTATGTTTTTGGGCTATGGGTTGATTCTAAGGATGGAGTGGTTGTCCAGAAATGGTACCATTCTTGAGTATGAAAAGAGGGTAGTTAGATTCTTGATTTGCCTTGGTAATGCCCTCGAAGTCTAGTGTAACCCTTAGGGTTCTGCCATGCTTAGTTACCTAGAATCTCTTGATACATTTATTGATCCACTCGAGTAGTGTTCACCACTAAGGCGAATGGTTCGTTTCGCTTATGCATGAGTTATAGAAAATCACCTTAGTAAGTACATTTGACAACATGGTTGGCATTTGTTTGTTTTCAAGAGATTGTTCTTCTGCAAGGAATACCTTATAGTGAGTAAACGAGATCCAGGATTCTCTAGTGAATTTTGGAGAGCTTGCATGAAACCATGAGTACGCAATTATGTTTAGGCCGAGTATACTAGAAGAAGAATAAGTAAAAGCGGAACGAGAGGCAACAGTGGAATGAGTTCCAACTCATATTTTGGAAACAAGAATTAAGAAGCTACGAAATTGTGAAGTTAAAGATGGTGAAAGCACAATGGAGTTAAGCTCAAGGAAATGCGACTCAGAAGATTGAAGACTAGTTACAGGTATCATATCTCTTTTTAAGAGTATATCCTTGATCCCTCTTTTCCTGTAGAGCTTATTTTCATGCTATCTTTTAAGTATAACCTCTCGGTCCTATTCTCAATCCTATTTCTGTTGCAAACCACATAGTGATTATGACTTATCCGTTAGTAATACATGTTGGGGCTTGAGGGTGTCCGTTGTGTTGACTAAACCTTTTTGGCTTTTATAGGATATGGGTTGGTGCTTAGGGAGTTCTTCTCCTATTCAGTATATACGTGACGTAGATTTCCAGCTTTGACATTGACTAATGGGCACAAAGTTTTTACTTGCTTCTATCATTCGGCTATATCTTTAGGTAGGAACAATTGGGTGAAACATGTGTTTGAGACATGTTATGATTGATGGTTGCAAGTGGTTGCAAGTGGTCGCAAGTGGTTACTCGTGGTTGCATAGCACACATTAGGCACTAGATCGGCTCAGACACATTTTCATATTGTATATGCATGAGTATTTATACTTGTTTATGGATGAAATTGAATGTGTTATCATGTGAATGTTGCATATAGATGGATGTTTGAGCACACATATAGTGTTTATGTGATTAGGGCTATTTGCATGCATGTTGGACTCATGGCACTAAACATATTTTGCATTAAGAAGATCAATCAGGCCTGATCATTTGCATTAGATAAGGAACATATATACACAGTTTCTGCATATGTTCACACAGAATTAGAAATCTCTTAAAGAAAATGGATGCCTGTGATTGACGATTGAGTAGATGGATGATTGGATGGTAGGACACATTCTTCTTAACTTGAAGAATTCGGGGACGAAATCCTTTAGGGAGGGGAGAATGTAACAACCCGATTTTTTATAACATGTTAAAACTAGAAATCAAGGCAGAATTAATATTTAAAACAAGAATCAAGGGAAACTAGTTGAGCCATTGCGTTTGTCTCGAAATTCTGCTTGGAAACGAGTCCGAGTTTGCGAGAATCGGAGTCCGTATGAGGGAGATATGACCCTCCGAAGTTTCAGGAATTTTCAGAAACAAAAACGGCTCGAAATTCGAATTCGAAACTCGAATTTAAATCCCGCAGTAGGCAGGGCGGGAAAACTCCCGCCCATAGACCAGGTCGACCTGGGGGTCGACCATAGTGTCGACCTGGGGGTCGACCTTCCTCCCGAATCCCTTTTCTGAACCTGATGCATTCTGATGTATTTAGACTCGTTTTCTGTCCAGATTCGTCTGCCTAATCCTATTTAAACATCCCCCTAGCCTCATTCACTCTACACCATTTCATTCTGTCCTTATGCTACCTCTGTGAAAATCAAAATGATAATATTTAGATTAAAAGAGACTACTTCTTCTTCGTCAAGACAACAGCTAGGAATTGCAAATTGGGGGTTTTCAACTAGAACAAGACTAAACAAATAGAGATTCAACAACTGCAATAACCGTTTCCAGAATCAAATCTCTGCACTCTAATTCTCGATCCACGCTCTGTAAGTTCTAGTTACTTTGAGATTTAAACTTTTTAAATTTAATGTGGGCATGGATTGAAATGAAATTGGATCTAAGCTTGATTATCTATTTAGATCTGTTCTTGTCTTTTCTTGATTCTATGATTTTGAGTTATTTCTTATCGATTGAATCATGCCTATTCATGTTGTTGGACCTAGTTTATTATTCAAACGCTAGATTGTAACATAAATTCTTGGATCTTGACTATTGGAAATATTGTCTACGACGTTGAAACTATTGTTAATGACATCAGACTATGACTATGCCTATGACTATGGACATAAGATTTTGCCTATGCCTATGACTATGACTGAGAACATAAGACTATGCCTATGCCTATGACAGTGAACATAAGGCTATTGCCTATGACTATGACAAGGACAATTGTGGCTAATCACCTATGACTCTTGACTATGAGAATTATTACCTATGATTATGAACATAAGGCTATTGTCTATGACCATGACCTTGAAACTATTACTGTTAATTGCCTATGACTATTTGCCTAGAACTATTTTGGATAATTATCCATGACTATTGTGATTAATCTCTTATGATTCACAACTATGAGATTTTTACCTATGACCATGACTATGACTACTGGGGTTAATTTCCTATGACTATTATAGTTGATTGTTCATGCCCATAACGCTATAGTTGAAAAGCATGTTGTACACCAAATTGGCATTTTGTTGGATCGTATACCTAGGGTGTGACTTGCTTAGTTTATTCGCAATTATGTACACCAAAACCACTGGATCCATTATCCTTGTATTTGGCTTGCTTTTGCATGCCTATTCTTTTATGTCAGCGTTTATCATAACCATCGCTTTATCTTGCTAGATTTGAAATCCTATATGTCAGTGATGTTGTAACCAATTATCTCAAGTTATATCATACTAGTCTTGTAACCCCTTTTATCGATTTATGCTAGTCCCTTTAGCCTATCATAGTTTTGATATTATTCCCTCTATTTCGAGATTTGGATTTATTTGTAGTATAGATCAATTCACGTTCACGTGCGATGGGAATACGATTTGGGTAGATTAGGCAAAACATGAATTGGTTATGAACATGAATTATGAACTTGATAATAGGCAAAACTTGAAACATGAACATTGTTATAACTTGAATCTGGATGTGGGCATGAAACTTATCCTTGAAACTTGACACGAACTCGACATGTAACTTGAACATGGACATGACATTAGAATAAACATGAAAATGTCCAACTCGAGTTTGGGTTGAGTTTGTAGTGTAAATCTGCCCAGAACCGCTCGGCAAATCCAGTTACTACAAACAATAGGATCCAATGTGGGTAGTTGGTCATATCGCGCTTGAAACCCGAGGTCAGACTGAGTTGTGGTGTAAATCTGCCCGGAACCGCCCGGCATATCCAGTGACCACAACAACAGGTCTGATGTGAGAGGTTGGGGCGCATTAATGAATTAATGCCATATGATAGGGTTAAGTCATGTACCGCTTGAATATACTTAAAAAATTTAACACGATGACTTGACAGGGTTAAGTCATGTATCGCTCGAATATACTTAACCAATTTAACACGATGACTTGACAGGGTTAAGTCATGAACCGCTTGAATATACTTAACCAATTTGACACGATGACTTGATAGGGTTAAGTCATGAACCGCTTGAATATACTTAACCAATTTGACACGATGACTTGATAGGGTTAAGTCATGAACCGCTTGAATATACTTAACCAATTTAACACGATGATTTGATAGGGTTAAGTCATGAACCGCTTGAATATACTTAAACAACTTGATACATGATTCGTAGGGCTAAGTCATGAACTTGAACGGCAACACTTAGCCAATTTGACATGACATGTAGGCAGGTTAAGTCACGAACTTGAATGACAACACTTAACCAACTTGACATGCTAGACTAATGGGGTTAAGTCTCGAATTTAAATGACAACACTTAACCTACTGAACGGAAACCCTAGTTACGCGGTCCTTTTCAGCAGTAACCCACTAGATGTATCATGGTACCCAGGAACTAGGCAGGGTGGGGCACGATTACTGGGCTGATTGTAAGCGACCAGAACGATGGTTGAGTTGGTGCGCCATTGTAGGTTCAGGCGGACTATGGTTGTGTACGTAATCCGGAGTTGAAAAAGCAGGCATTGGGCACCAGTAGGTTTACACTGTGCGTGCTTGATTCGTGTCGGTGGTTGGCACCCTAGGGCTTGATACACCCTATGGTGGACCTAACACAGGTGACTACATTTCGTGATTGGGTCATATGACACAAACACATGAACGAGCTAGGACTTGTAGGGAGCCGGTCGATTAATAGATCGTTACGTGGAATTCGTTAGGTAGCATAATACCTGGTGGTCCTAAGTGGCATTAACCCTAATCGAATCTAGAAAACGTTCAATAGGTAGCATAATCGCTGGTGGTCCTAGGTGGCATAAATCTAGTTGAACACGTGATAGCTCATGATAAGGAAACCTGGCAAGAACAAGGGTGGCGGTCCAAACGATTTCAAGAATGGTGGCACTACGTTGAAGTAGTATAGAAATACGTGATGAAACCCATACGATATATGGCAAGGGATTGCACATATACATGGAAAGGATGATACGGGTTGGGATACTAGTATAGTTGGTGCAGAAAATATAGGGAAATCAAAGAAAATAGTGGAACAGTGATGCTTAGAAATCTGGCAATGTTATACTTAGTAGAAACCTTACAATGTGATACTTGGTAGGAACCTTGATACTCTTGATAGGGAGCATGGGATGTTATACTTGATTCATCGTGCCTGTAGCTTACCTTGTCATCATGCTTATGTTTACTTTCAGTTTATTCATGCCATATTATCTTCACCTGTCTTTATGCTGAAAGCCAGTAGGACTTACTTAGTCTTTATGACTGACCCAGTTTGTTTCGCCTCTTTTTCTTTCGTTTCTCCCCCCTCCCCCCCCCCCCCCCAGGTTCGCAGGGTAGGAATACAGCTTAGTTCGGATCTTACCAAGCTCCAAGGCTCTTTCATGTACTGCTTGGATTTCTCTTGGCTATGGCTTGCTTTGCTGCTTTATTGGGGAATGATTTATGACTATGGTTTTATGCTTCTTTACCATTGCAAGACATATTTTGATGTAATGGATTTAATAGCATTTTGATGTAAAAGGCTTTAGACCTTTCTAGATTTTAAAGCAATGAAATTTGGTTCTTCTTTCGCTGTTTAATATGTTCTATATTGTAATATTTATGTGTATGTTTACCTAGATAATGCTCCACTAAAGCTAGTACATTCCCTTTGTGAGTGACCCTAGCGGAGGTGGGGTGTTACAGACTCTGTTTACGGTAGAAGCCTGACTGGAACCAACCGGCTTAACCAGCAACTGCAGCTGTCAGTCTAATGTGAGAGGTCGTAGGCATAACTAAAATATGCTTAGACACGAGGTTAGGTCTGGCTTGTGGCAGAAGTCTGCCCGGAACCGCCCGGCATATCCTGCGGCCACAAGCTACCGGCCTAATGTGAGAGGTCTGTGCATTAATAATTAACTAATGCAAATCTGAGATAAATGTGATGCCTAAAATGTGTTGGGTGAATAGGGTCAAATTAATTGGACTGATAAATCTAATAAACCCGTTTTGTGAATCTGCAGGCCCAATACAAAGTTAGGGAAAACAATCTGTAAGTCTGTTAATCTGTATATCTGATCCGTTAATCTAAAACTTGTTAATCTGATCGGTTAGTCTGAAAAACTTGTTAACTTGATTGTCTGATCTGTGAACTAGAAAATCTGAACTCTGTATGTCTGAAACTTGTAAACAAGTTAATCTGAAATCTGTTAGTCTGGGGACACAAGGTTAGGAGGGGAAATACTTGTGTCATCTGTTGTTTGGGACCCATATTAGTCAGTAACCCTTTCTAGTATCAAAACTATGACCCAACAGTAGGTAGGGTCCGGGCACGCTTACTGAACTAATTATAAGCTGTTCATTCTGATAATGGCGAGGAGTGTTGATGGTGCGTTCCAACCGGGTCATGTGCGTGCATGGATCCCGATCTGCCTTTAAGGATGTAAGACGCTGTGACATCTGTAAATAGGTCTGTGCCAATAGGTTGCCACTTTAGGGAGTGATACACCCTACTGTGGGGCCGACACAGGGTATTTATGTATTAGGGAGACGATCGCTTGGGGGTAGGACTTAGGGTACACTTAGTTCTGTCTGTTTCTGTTGGTACCATCTATTTATGTTGGGTGGTAACACCTGTCTGTTTCTGCGTGGTACCATCTGTTGGGGTTGTAAAGGACCATTACTAGTGTACACCTAATTCTAACATTATGTTTTCGTAGGGATTATTCTGTCTCTGATTCTGTTTCCGATTCTGTTTCTGGACCTTCTGTCTGTTGGGGTGGTAAAGGCCCATTAGTTGGGTGGTAAAGGCCCATTATTAGTATTCTGCTTCTGAACCTTCTGTCTGTTCGGGTGGTAAAGGCCCATTACTAGCATTGTGTTTTTGCAACCGTATGTCTCTGTTCGGGTGGTAAAGGCCTATTACTAGCATCGTGTTTCTGAAAAGATTATTATATTTTCTGGTTATTCTGTTATATTAATACTAGTGCAGAGAAGTAAGCTATAAGTAAGGAGCATAGCTTAGTTTATATCATTCTGTTTCCTCTATTAACCTGCTACTTCTGTCACGTTGTCTCTCATCCAGTTTTATTTACATGTCATGATACTATTATCTGTTTATATGCTGAAAGTCACTGGACTCACCAGACGTATGTCTGACCTAGTTTGTTTCGTGTAACGACCCGGAAAATCTGAACCAATTTAAAAATTTTAAATTGGCTAAAATAGTGGATTTTAAATATTTAAAATAAATATTTTAAATAATAAAGATGAAAACTGAGTTTGAATCGACAATTGAAAAGGAATATAATTAATTCTAATTATAAACAAGGCCTGAAATGGCGCGATAGTTTCAAAATTTGAATTCAAACTTTGACTGACTGTACCGGGTGCAAAACAAAACGGATTTGAGTGAAACCAAAATTATTTAAATCTGTTAGTGAATACCTTTCTAACGAATCTGAAAAATCGAAGTTTCATAGCGGAAAGCAAAAGTTATGTCCAAATGAATTTTCTGAAAGGTCGCTATGGAATTTATATAGCCCGTGAAATTGGCCATTTTGCAAACGACCTCGGAATTCGACGAAACCACTTCTGTTGGATCCGGGATGTGAAGTTATAGCTAGGTTTCAAATTTCATAATTTTTGAAGCTAGTATGTGAGCGTGGCAAAGGAAAATTTGTTTTGGTCAATTATAGTTAAATTGGATCGACCAGAAATGGGCCATTTTTCAAACGGTCTCAGAATTCGACGAAACTAGTTTTGTTGGGACCGTATCATCAAAACATAGCCATATTTATTTTTCTAGAATTTTTCGAATCAGTTTGTGGCCCTGGCAAATTGAAATATACGTTCAAACTAAATATTGAAGGTTATATATTTTAATTTGGAGGAAAACTGACTGAAACAGTCGAATGGGCCTACGAAACATATCCCATTGTGTTCGGAATGGGGGTAAAACGCTAGGGACGACAGTCGTTGGGTTTGGATTGGAGGTCGTGTGAGAAAACCCCTTTTAAAACCTCCCGGCCAATCAGATTTTTTATAAAAAAGGGAAAATCTCTTTCTCTCTCCTCGCTATACAGCGACGAACGACGGAAACGTGCTCAAAACTTCCCGGCCAATTTCTGGCGATTCCGTTCATCTTTAGCACCCTCTCCTTTGCAACTTTTGGTAGATCTTCCTCCCCTCTTCAAATCAATACCAGTTAGAGCTCCTATCTTTGCGCCATTGCCCGGAACAAGCTCCCCTAAGTCATCGACTTTGAATCCCCGCCGCCGCTACCAGGGATGATCGAACTGGGCCCCCTCCCTGTCGCACGTGCGCTTCTCCTAGCCCGTCAAGGTGGCGCTGGCTGATCGAAGCAACGATCCACGGATTTGAAGATAATTTGAAACCTAGTTTTGGAGATTCAAATAAGGTATACGGCTGAGTTTATTTTCAACTGTTTTAACACTTTAAACCGTTGCAAACTTTGAAAAATCATATCTTTTTCGTTTCTTGTCGAAATCCAATGAAACGAGAGACAGTGGACTCGTGTGGACGTCTTCTACATTCTAGAAGAGACCGCATATTTTTCTGAGCCTTCTGCTATTTTTGGTGGAGTGGAACCCAATGTGAGATTTCTAATTTATAAACGATATGGAAAACGACGATGTATAAATTATATAGTCGATGTATGAGTTATATAAGCGTTGTACACCTCTTGTATAAGAGTTGTATAAGTTGTACGTTTGATATATTAGTTATATGCATTGTAAAAATTATATATGTGTTGAAATAGAAGTGAAATGTTATATATATATATATATATATATATATATATATATATATATGCCCCTCGTCCACAAACCATGGACGATATTTATTGGTTGTGATTGGTGTGAAAATTGGTTGATTAGGAATGGTTGATTGAAATTATTTGTGGTTGAAATTGATTGATTGTGGTTGAAAAATACCCGTTTGTGGTTGTGAAATATTTGGTTGAAACCATATCGGATTAGTTTGTGGAAATGAAAAAATATACATGCCGCCTGCGTGCGAACTAGATGCATGATTCCCCATTGTCAAAAGCTGCGAGGCTTTAAGGTAGAGCGAGGAGCCGTACTAGGGACGGTCCCGGTTTTAACTACCCCGCCGTTATGCTGCCGAAATTTTGAATAATAGTCATGTGTTAGAATTATTTTCCTGTATTGAAATTATATTCATCTGTTGAATAGAAAACCTTCATGTGTTGAATCGAAATTCATTCGTTGAATAGAAATTCATGTGTTGAATGGTATTCGTGTTTTAAATATAAAAATCACCGTTTCAACTATATATATAAACTATAGAAAACCTTCATGTGTTGAATCGAAATTCATTCGTTGAATAGAAATTCATGTGTTGAATGGTATTCGTGTTTTAAATATAAAAATCACCTTTTTATCTATATATATAAACTATAGAAAACCTTCATGTGTTGAATCGAAATTCATTCGTTGAATTGAAATTCATGTGTTGAATGGTATTCATATTTTGAAAGAAATTATTTTCTAATAAAAACCCAACTTTTATCATCAATATGAACTATATAAAATAATCTGGTTTTGAAATAAACCGTTTTATAATAAAAATCCTATTTTTATCACCTATATTAACTATATAAAATAGTCGTGTTTTGAAATAAATCGTTTTACAATAAAAATCACATTTTTACTATATACATGAATTGTTAAAAATAGTGAAGTGTTGAAATAGAAGACAGTTAGATAAAAATATCATTTTTATCAAATGTATGAAAAGAATATAGTTTTGAAATCGAAAAATCGATATATATTTATATATATAAAAATAGAATTGAAATATATCGAATAACGAAGCTACAGTTCGTATTTTGAAACCGTGATTTCAAACGATTAGTGCGGGAGATCCGACCATCGGATTTTCTTGAAACCACAACCGTTGGGTTCGCTTTGGAAATATCTTTCCAACGGCTCCAACTTTGTAAAAATCCAACGGTTAGATTGTCTGGAATGTTTAATTCAAATCTGAAGAAAAAAAGCGCCAGAATCAATTATATTTATATATATATATATATATAAATATAATTATATTTAATCGAATAATGACGCTACAGTTCAAATTTTGAAATCGAAACTTCAAACGATTATACCGGGAGATCCGATCGTCGGATTTTCCCGAAACTGGAACCGTTGGATTCGTTTTGAAAAGATATTTGTAATGATATAAATTTTGTGAAGATCCAACGGTTAGATTTTCAGATATGTGTAAATCAAATCTGAAGAAAAACAGTGCCACGACCGCGTTATGGCCCAAAGCATCGTTTTGAATAAATTGGCTATTTTAAAATAAATAAAAATAGCGGTAAATCGTTATAAAATATTATAAACGATATGGATGTGAAATTTAGAAACTAACTGAAGGTTGGCTAAGTCGAATGGTTTCCTAGGTGTTGATCTGATGTTGGTTTCGGCCTTCGGGGTTAATATTTGGGAAATCGTTCTCTTACTGATTTACGGTTAGCGACTAATGAATTGAAATGATGCGTATGTGTGTTTGTGTTGTTTATTATATACGCGAGTTGCTCAGAAATACTGGGTTTATCCCATTCTGAATAACTGAATCGACGATAAGTAATCGAAGATGAAGACGATGGTCGAAGACCGATCTTCACCTCGTTTTGATGGTAACTGATGTCCTGATTGGGAGGCATCCCGAAATGTGGATAATGAGTGGTGATCGTCCGGATGTACGTGGAGATCGATGGATATGCGAGGTATATAGTGCCTCCGGTTTCATTCTGACCCAGAACGGACTTGTAAATGGATTGTGTGTCTGACATTGGAATTTATTCTATGTGATTGATAGCCATCAGTTGCATGGTGTGAATTGCCTGTGTGACATGCTAAGATGCAGTGATCAGGGCTTCTGTTTAAAAGCAAAGTCTTGTGATTGATGATCAAAGCACCGCCTGTGTGGCGTAGCTTTGTGTATAACGTGAATTCGCGAGCCTCACACCCCGGTATGAACCAGAAACGGGAGAAGGACCTCATGGAGGGCATGCGTTTCTTTCTAGCTAGGAGTTGTGTCGGTGTTTTTACAAAGCCTGGCATTTTACTTATGTGGATGATGGATAGCGAGGCGCCTCGGATATATCGGTCGATCCAGGACCGATGGAGTCATTCGTTGGCTCATTTACGCCCCCATAGGGCGGGGAAACGTCGTGTTCAGGAATTTTAATCCACATCGATGGACCGGCCCTGTCGCTCCAAAGGCTTGACTGAGTACTTGCCTGAGACATGGGCTAAATTGTCTCGAAGTCGGTACGGACTATCTTTTGCCTTGGTTCATGACGGAAATCCAATTTCCAAATACGTGACTGTGCGGTTTTGATTGTATACCTATATATGGCGACATAATGGCATGGGAAGCTCATGTCGTCTATGATTGATAGTTATGATTTGAAATTGTTTTTGAAACATATAAACACTAGTAGTAATATCAAATGCTTTTGTTTTATTCGTATCAAGCATATTTTGGCCATTATAAGGTAAATCTCTATCCTTCGGTTTGCGTTGCATTGTGTGATGGGAACTGAGTCTTATAATGGAATCATTTTTATAAAAAGCATTGCGATGTTTAAAAGAATTATTCGTTTTGAAGCACTAGCAATCCGATGGAGTAAACTCGTTCCACGAAAGTGGCGTGGTCCTATGATTATCCATATTTTAAATGTGTTGAGTAGATTTCTCATACCAGTCCCATGACTGACTCGTAGTTTGTTTCACTTTCAAACTCGGGTGCCCCTTTTTCTACACGGGCAGCCTTGTATTCAGGTCTTAGCTGGCTTTCTCTGGATAGCTGGAGCTGAAGATGGATTCTATCATTTATCTCTTTTTATGCTGTTCAGCTCCTATTGTACATTATGTTTGTTTTCTCGCTGTAGACATATATGTATAGCTGAACTGTATTTGTACTAAGTATGATCCTGTATTCTGTGTAACTCTGATGATTACGTTTATCCAGTATATTCCATTGTGCATTATCTTGTGTATTTATCTATTTCTGTTCTGCTATTATCTGTTTGTGTGTTATATTCCAAGGATTACCCTTGCCGCCGTCAGTACGGGGTTTGGGGTCATCTCATTTTGGTATCAGAGCTTTGGTTAAGCTTAGTTCTGGAATATAACATATTAACAAACTCGTCAGAAATAGAACCAGTAGTGTTCTAAGATGGGTAACTCATTACAGATAGGATCAGTAATATCCTAGTATGAGTAGCAGAATGAAATAACTCCTTGATAGACACATTTACATTCAAGTATTTGTCTCTATATTTTGAAATATCTTTTCTGTGACCTGACACTTGATCTGCTATTTGCAGAAGTACTAGAAAATGAGTGCCAGAAATAGAAGAAGTAATACTGACCTGGATATAGAAGCTCTATTTATGAAATATAGAAATCTGGGTGGAAAACCGTTCTCGGGTGAAGAATCTATTATGAAAACCCAAGCTTGGATTCGTTCGGCTGAGAAAATATTTGAAGGATTAAAGCTGAGGGATGGCCAGAAAAGATTACTGGCCTCCTGGGCGCTCAAAGACGAAGCTTTGTTCTGGTAGGATTCGGTTATCAAGGATAATCCAAAAGGTGATATCACCTGGGATAGATTCAAAGTGATTTTCCTAGAAAGATTTACTCCTCCTGAAGCGATTGAGCGACTATGTGATGAATTTTCTTATTTGATACAAGGAGACATGACCATTTCAGAATATCATAAGAAATTCAATGAACTTTCTCACTTTGCCCCTCATCTAATTCAAAATCCGAAGAGGAAGAATTTGAGATTATCAACGGGCTTCAAAGAAAATATCAGAACAGTGTAATGAGGAATGTGAAGCTTCCTTTTTCTGAAATGATATACATGGCTTACCAGTACGAGGATCTCGACAAGAAAGGTATGTTACAGTACGAAGAGGAAGTCAGCTCTAGTAATAAAATTGAGTCTGAAACTGATCGTCCTGAGGCCAGTACAATGTCTAAGGTCAGTAAGAAGCCTAAAGTAAACCGGAAAAGAGCCAGATCTGAAAGGGAACTAGCAACGACTGCGATATGCAATAACTGCCATAAGCAAGGGCATTTGCAAGGAAATTGCAGATCTTTAAAGAAGCAAAGAAAGAACGGGTCCAAACCTACGAAGAGGCAAAAGAACACACATAGCGAAAGGAAATGCCATAATTGTCGTCAAGTAGGTCATATTGCACGGGAGTGCCAAATCTCAAAGAAATCTGAGGCAGTACATATAAATGAAGTAGCAGAAACTTCTGAGCCCTCAACTAGTCAAGGAAGGGCTGATGTTTTAGAAGGCATGCTCAATGTCAAAAATATTCCAGTAAAAGTGTTGTTTGATACAGGCGTGTCACGAAGCTTTATTGCAAAGAATGCGGTTAAGAAACTGGATTTAAATTTGAAGAAGCTCAAAGAACCAATGACTGTCCAAAATCCGGTCGGGGGTTCCATCAATCTCAGTTGGGTTTGTGCAGTACCTGTCTCTTTTTCGTGCTATAAATTCCCTACTATCTCTATCGTCATGAATTTTACTGAATTCGATCTTATTATGGGATTGGATTGGCTAACCAAATATGAAGCAGAGGTTAGGTGCGCCGAGAGAGTTGTTATGGCGAAGGCCCAATCAGGGAATTATATAACCATACCATGCGAAGGTCCGAATTCCAATAGAAAGGACTTTTGGTCAGCTCTAGATGTTTCTCCTGCCCAAATTGAAAATACCCCAGTAGTCACAGAGAATATTCCCGACCTCGTAAAAGATATTCCTATCGTCAAGAATTATGCGGATGTGTTTGAAGAAGTTGTTCGCTTACCTCCGCAGAGGGAAATTGATTTCAAGATCGCTTTGATTCTGAATGCAAGGTCGGTAGTTCACGCTATTCGAAGAATGTCCTTGAAAGAGAAAGAAGAACTTGACAATCAAACATGACAGCTAGTATGGAAGGGCCTGATCAGGCCTAGTTTCTCTGATTGGGGAGCAGTAGTGGTGTTTGTCCCAAAATCAGACGGTACTCTGCGACTATGTGTGGATTATCGCGATTTGAACAAACAGACAATAAAGAACAAATATCCATTGCTGCGAATCTATGATTTATTGGATCATCTGAATGGAGCACAAGTATTTTCAAGGATGGACCTAGCTACAGGCTTCCATCAGCTTTGAATTGCCGAAGAGTGTGTTCCAATGACAGCATTCAGAGGTCCAGACTTATTCTATGGGTGGTTAGTAATGCCGTTCGGCTTATGTAACGCTCCAGCTTACTTCGTCGATTTGATGAATAGAGTGTTCAGAGGGGTTTTGAATAAATTTGTTCTGGTTTTTATTGACGATATTCTAATCTTCTCTAAATCAAAGGCCGAACATGAAAAGCATTTGGAGCAAGTTCTGGAAATTCTGATGAAGAATGTATTAAAAGCTAAACTGTCCAAATGTATATTCTGGCAAGATGAAGTGAAATTTCTTGGCCACGTTGTACCGAAGGAAGGAATTGCTGTGGATCCAAGTAAAATCACAGCTATTCAAAACTGGAAACAGTCTAGTACTCCTACAGAGGTTCGCAATTTTCTTGGATTGGCTAGTTATTACCGGAAGTTCGTTAAAAACTTTTCGAAGATATCTGGTCACTTAACGAAGCTTACAAAGAAGCACTCAAAATTCAAATGGACTCCAGAATGTGAGGAGGCTTTTGAAGAGCTAAAGTTAAGATTAACGACTGCTCCAGTGTTAACCATTATCGACGGCAATCAGGATTTAAAAGTCTGGACAGATGCCTTTAGAGAAGGCCTTGGCACAGTGTTAATGCAAAGAGGCCAAGTGATTGCTTATGCTAGCCGTCAACTGAAGCCGCACGAGAAAAACTATGTAACTCATGATCTTGAGTTGTTGGCTATCGTATTGTCTTTGAAAATCTGGAGACACTATCTTTTGGGTGAGAAATTCGAACTATATACAGACCATCAGTCGTTAAAGAATCTGTTCACTCAGAAAGACCTGAATATAAGGCAGCAATGTTGGCTAGAGTTCCTTGCAGCATATGATTTTGAGATTCTATACACTCCAGGGAAAGCCAATGTCGTGGCCGATGCGTTAAGACGAAAGAATGAAATGATCGCCAGTTTTATCATTGCGACTTCTTTGATTGACAAGATATCAGCTCTCAAAAAAGACGACCAATTTATTAAAGGAATGAGTCAGCGAATTCGTGAAGGTAATGCCTCGGATTTCCAGCTCGACAGCGAAGGGATTCTGAGGTTACAAGGACGAATTTGTGTTCTAGAAATTCCTGAACTCAGAAGAGATGTGCTTGATGAATACCACAAATCTAAGCTCAGTATCCATCCGGGTGTGAGTAAAATGTATAACGATATCAAGCGAACATTCTGCTGAAAGTCGTTAAAAAGAGACATCTCGATATATGTTAGTCGATGCCCTACTTGCCAGCTAGTCAAAAGCGACCAACAGAAACTGGCTGGATTGTTACAACCGCTAGACGTTCAAGGCTGGAAGTGGGAACATATTTCCATGGACTTCATAGATGGTTTGCCCAGAACCAGAAAAGGAAATGACAGTATTTGGGTGATCGTAGATCGCTTCACGAAGAGCGCCCATTTCATACCTGTCAGATCAAACAAAACTGCTCAGAGTTTGGCGCAAATATATTTCAAGGAAATTGTTAGACTACATGGAGTTCTTCTCAGTATAGTCAGTGATAGAGACCCGATATTTCCTAATAAATTCTGGGAGGCATTTCAAGTAGAGCTGGGAGCAAAGCTGAACCTAAGCACTGCCTATCATCCTTAGACAGATGATCAAACTGAGAGGGTGAATCATATACTAGAAGATCTATTGCGGGCTTGTGTTCTAGATTTCGGTGGATCATGGGAAGACCGTCTGCATTTGGCTGAATTCTCATCTAACAACAACTACCAGGCGAGCCTGACAATGTCGCCATTCAAAGCATTGTATGGTAGACCGTGCCGATCCCCTGCTTGTTGGGTCGAACCCGGTGATAGACTTGTGTTAGGGCCTGATATGATCCGTGAAGCTGCCGACAAAGTCGATTTTATTAAGAAACGATTACTTGCTGCTCAAAGCCAACAAAAGAGCTATGCCGATAGGAGAAGAAGAGATATATCATTTGCTGTTGGTGACTATGTATATTTGAAAGTATCGCCGATGAGAGGAGTTATCCGGTTCGGTAAAACTGCGAAGTTGGTGCCCAAATTCATTGGTCCGTTTCCTATTCTGGAACGGATCGGAACTCTTGCTTATAGGGTTAAATTGCCTGATTGGTTTCCTGGAGTGCATGATGTATTTCACAAATCTCAACTTCGAAAGCACGTTCATGATCCAGACTTGATCGTGGAAGAAGCAGCTCAACAAGATATTGAAATTACTCCAGAATTAGCTGTGAGAAGAGAGCCGCTAAAGATCATTGTAAAAGAAACCAAAGAGCTGAGGAACAAGAAGGTTCACTTAGTCAAAGTGCAATGAAGTGGAGATCCGCGAGATTGTACTTGGGAAACTGAGGAGAGCATTCAGAAAGCCTATCCTAAGTGTCGATTAGATATCTCTGATTGACTCCGGTGCAAGGTACATTTACCATACTTTGCATTACCAATTAATTCTCTACTTAGTTGTTATTTTCTTTCTATGGATGTGCACTTTTAATTCTATAGTCTTCTTAATTTAAAAAGAGTATAGAAATTGATTAGTATATTTTTGAAAAGTTAAAAACGATTTGATTGTTGTTTGTGTTGTGTGATAGTAGATTTGATTAATTAAATTATTAGAACGATATTTAATTTAATTAATAAGAGAATGAATGGTAGGATTTATTCGATTATACCACACATTGAACTGATATGAAAATAGATTGAAATATATACATGTGCACTATATATATTTGAATAGGTAAACGGATAGCTGTTGATTAAAGATTTATTTGCGTGCCCGACAAATAGGTAAACCTTAACGA
Organism: Allium sativum; assembly: GCA_030737875.1. Classification (NCBI taxonomy): domain Eukaryota; kingdom Viridiplantae; phylum Streptophyta; class Magnoliopsida; order Asparagales; family Amaryllidaceae; genus Allium; species Allium sativum. Next base: position 651,616,557 of record CM060919.1, on the reverse strand, counting down.
GTTGGATGCAAAATATTATTATATCAACTCCTATGAATGCCATTGGATGCGGAGTGCTGGTTGTTCTGTGTGAAATAATAAAGATCACCATAGGATAGTAACAATTAATTTTGAACTATACCGCATGGCATACTTTTGAAGATAGGCATACTTCATCATATACCACATAAGCATTTGGAGCTTGTGTGACGAGGTGGAAGATTTACCATACGAGCGAGAGGCTTGTATGGCGATGACTATATTTTACAGGTTGAACTGATGACTGATATGACCATATAAAAATGTAACGAAAAATTGTCAGATTAATAAAAACCCCACACGGGTCTAGAGTCGACCATAATCACGTCTCTCTAGTCATTAGATACGGCACATGGATTATTTATTTCCCACACGGGACGAGGTGACGAGGATTTATCCTCTGGAGCAATTAAAATACACACTCCCTCGGGCTTTGATAGGGTGACGAGAATTTATTCTCTAGAGTTATTATCTATACACGCTTCCCCGTAAACACCAGAATATATCACTATAAATATGCGTATGCTTTATAGGATTTATTGGGTACCTAATACGGCCTAATAAATTTCCAAACCCCTCCCCGTACAAAGGAGGTTATGGCGAAATTTTTCGAAAATTCCGTGTGTTAGCCAAATTTTTGAAGAATTTGAAAATTCTCAAAAACTGAAAAGTTGGAGAATGGAAGCCAGATTGAACGTAGAGTTGATTAATCAAACCACTTTCAACTTTGTTCCTTTTCGGGGACGAAAAGTTTTAAGTGGGGGAGATTGTAACGACTTGGAAAATCTAAACCAATTAATTTTTTTTAAATTGGCTAAAATAGTGGATTTTAAATATTTAAAATAAATAATTTAAATAATAAAGATGAAAACTGAGTTTGAATCGACAATTGAAAAGGAATATAATTAATTCTAATTATAAACAAGGCCTGAAATGGCGCGGTAGTTTCAAAATTTGAATTCAAACTTTGACTGACTGTACCGGGTGCAAAACAAAACGGATTTGAGTGAAACAAAAAATATTTAAATTTGTTAGTGAATACCTTTCTAACGAATCTGAAAAATCGAATTTTCATAGCGGAAAGCAAAAGTTATGGCCAAATGAATTTTATGAAAGGTCGCTATGGAATTTATATAGCCCGTGAAATTGGCCATTTTGCAAACGACCTCGGAATTCGACGAAACCACTTTTGTTGGATCCGGGATGTGAAGTTATTGCTAGGTTTCAAACTTCATAATTTTTGAAGCTAGTATGTGAGCGTGGCAAAGGAAAATGTGTTTTGGTCAATTATAGTTAAATTGGATCGACCAGAAATGTGCCATTTTTCAAACGGTCTCAGAATTTGACGAAACTAGTTTTGTTGGGACCGTATCGTCAAAACATAGCCAGATTTATTTTTCTAGAATTTTTCGAATTAGTTTGTGGCCCTGGCAAATTGAAATATACGTTCAAACTAAATATTGAAGGTTATATATTTTAATTTGGAGGAAAACTGACTGAAACAGCCGGATGGGCCTATGAAACATATCCCATTGTGTTCGGAATAGGGGTAAAACACTAGGGATGACAGTTGTTGGGTTTGGATTGGAGGTCGTGTCAGAAAACCCCTTTTAAAACCACCCGGCCAATCAGATTTTTTATAAAAAAAAAGGGAAAATCTCTTTCTCTCTCCCCGCTATACAGCGACGAACGACGGAAACGTGCTCCAAACTTCCCGGCCACTTTCTGGCGATTCCGTTCATCTTTAGCACCCCCTCCTTTGCAACTTTTGGTAGATCTTCCTCCCCTCTTCAAATCAATACCAGTTAGAGCTCCTATCATTGCGCTATTGCCCGGAACGAGCTCCCCAAAGTCATCGACTTTGAACCCCCGCCGCCGCTACCAGGGGTGATCGAACTAGGTCCCCTCCCTGGCGCACGTGCGCCTCTCCTAGCCCGTCAAGGTGGTGCTGGCTGATCGAAGCAACGATCCACGGATTTGAAGATAATTTGAAACCTAGTTTTGAAGATTCAAATAAGGTATACGACTAAGTTTATTTTCAACTGTTTTAACACCTTTAAACCGTTGCAAATTTTGAAAAATCATATCTTTTTCGTTTCTTGTCGAAATCCAGTGAAACGAGAGACAGTGGACTCATGTGGATGTCTTCTACATTCCAGAAGAGACCGCATATTTTTCTGAGCCTTCTGCTATTTTTGGTGGAGTGGAACCCAATGTGAGATTTCTAATTTACAAACGATATGGAAAACGACGATGTATAAATTATATAGTCGATGTATGAGTTATATAAGTGTTGTACACCTCTTGTATAAGGTTGTATAATTTGTACGTTCGATACATAAGTTATATGCGTTGTAAAAATTATATGTGTGTTGAAATAGAAGTAAAATGCTATATATATATATATATATTATAAGCCCCTCGTCCACAAACCATGGACGATATTTACTGGTTGTGATAGGTGTGAAAATTGGTTGATTACGAATGGTTGATTGAAATTATTTGTGGTTGAAATTGATTGATTGTGGTTGAAAAATACCCGTTTGTGGTTGAGAAATATTTGGTTGAAACCACATAGGATTAGTTTGTGGAAATGAAAAAATATACATGCCGCCTACGTGCGAACTAGATTCATGATTCCCCATTGTCAAAAGCTGCGAGGCTTTAAGGTAGAGCGAGGAGCCGTACTAGGGACGGTCCCGGTTTTAACTACCCTGCCGTTATGCTACCGAAATTTTGAATAATATTCATGTGTTAGAATTATTTTCCTATATTGAAATTATATTCGTCAGTTGAATAGAAAACCTTCATGTGTTGAATCGAAATTCATTCATTGAATAGAAATTCATGTGTTGAATGGTATTCGTGTTTTAAATATAAAAATCACCATTTTAACTATATATATAAACTATAGAAAACCTTCATGTGTTGAATCGAAATTCATTCGTTGAATAGAAATTCATGTGTTGAATGGTATTCGTGTTTTAAATATAAAAATCACCTTTTTATCTATATATATAAACTATAGAAAACCTTCTTGTGTTGAATCGAAATTCATGTGTTGAATGGTATTCATATTTTGAAAGAAATTGTTTTATAATAAAAATCCTATTTTTATCATCAATATGAACTATATAAAATAATCTGGTTTTGAAATAAACCGTTTTGTAATAAAAATCCTATTTTTATCACCTATATTAACTATATAAAATAGTCGTGTTTTGAAATAAATCGTTTTACAATAAAAATCACATTTTTACTATATACATGAATTGTTAAAAATAGTGAAGTGTTGAAATAGAAGACAGTTAGATAAAAATATCATTTTTATCAAATGTATAAAGAGAATATTGTTTTGAAATCGAAGAATCGATATATATATATATATATATATATATATAAATAGAATTGAAATATATCGAATAACGATGTTGTAGTTCGTATTTTGAAACCGTGATTTCAAATGATTAGTGCGGGAGATCCGACCATCGGATTTTCCTGAAACCGCAACCGTTGGATTCGCTTTTGAAATATCTTTCCAACGGCACCAACTCTGTAAAAATCCAACGGTTGGATTGTCTGGAATGTCTGAAATGTTTAATTCAAATATGAAGAAAAACAGTGCCAGAATCGATTATATTTATATATATATAAATATAATTATATTTAATCGAATAACGACGCTGTAGTTCGTATTTTGAAATCGAAATTTCAAACGATTATACCGGCAGATCCGACCGTCGGATTTTCCCGAAATTGGAACCATTGGATTCGTTTTGAAAAGATCTTTCTAATGATGTAAATTTTGTGAAGATCCAACGGTTAAATTTTAAGATATGTGTAAATCAAATCTGAAGAAAAACAGCGCCACGGCCGCGTTACGGCCCGAAGCGTCGTTTTGAATAAATTGGCTATTTTAAAATAAACAAAAATAGCGATAAATTGTTATAAAATATTATAAACGATATGGTTGTGAAATTTAGAAACTAACTGAAGGTTGGCTAAGTCGAATGGTTTCTTGGGTGTTGACCTGACGTTGGTTTCGGCCTTCGGGGTTAATATTTGGGAAATCATTCTCTTACTGATTTACGGTTAGCGACTAGTGAATTGAAATGATGCGTATGTGTGTTTTTGTTGCACTTGTTTATTATATACGCGAGTTGCTCAGAAAGATCGGGTTTATCCCATTCTGAATAACTAAATCGACGATAAGTAATCGAAGATGAAGACGATGGTCGAAGACCGATCTTCACCTCGTTTCGATGGTAACTGATGTCCTGATTGGGAGGCATCCCGAAATATGGATAATGAGTGGTGATCGTCCGGACGTACGTGGAGATCGATGGATATGCGAGGTATATAGTGCCTCCGGTTTCGTTCCGACCTAGAACGGACTTGTAAATGGATTGTGTGTTTGACATTGGAATTTATTCTATGTGATTGATAGCCATCAGTTGCATGGTATGAATTGCCAGTGTGACATGCTAAGATGCAGTGATCAGGGCTTCTGTTGAAAAGCAAAGTCTTGTGATTGATGATCAAAGCACCGCCTGTGTGGCGTAGCTTTATGTATAGCGTGAATTCGCGAGCCTCACACCCCGGTATGAACCAGAAACGGGAGAAGGACCTCAAGGAGGGCATGCGTTTCTTTCTAGCTAGGAGTTGTGTCGGTGTTTTTACACGGCCTGACATTTTACTTATGTGGATGATGGATAGCGAGGCGCCTCGGATATATCGGTCGATCCGGGACCGATGGAGTCATTCGTTGGCTCATTTACGCCCCCATAGGGCGGGGAAACGTAGTGTTCAGGAATTTTAATCCACATCGGTGGACCGGCCCTGTCTCTCCAAAGGCTTGACTGAGTACTTGCCTGAGACATGGGCTAGATTGTCTCGAAGTCGGTAAGGACTATCTTTTGCCTTGGTTCATGACGGAAATCCAATTTCCAAATATGTGACTGTGCGGTTTTGATTGTATACCTATATATGGCGACATAGTGGCATGGGACACTCATGTCGTCTATGATTGATAGTTATGATTTGAAATTGTTTTTGAAACCTAGAAACACTAGTAGTAATATCAAATGCTTTTGTTTTATTCGTATCAAGCATATTTTGGCCATTATAAGGTAAAACTCTATCCTCTGGTTTGCGTTGCATTGTGTGATGGGAACTGAGTCTTATAATGGCTTCATTTTTATAAAAAGCATTGCGATGTTTAAAAGAATTATTCGTTTTGAAGCACTGGCAATCCGATGGAGTAAACCCGTTCCACGAAAGTGGCGTGGTCCTATGATTAGCCATATTTTAAATGTGTTGAGTAGATTTCTCATACCAGTCCCATGACTGACTCGTAGTTTGTTTCACTTTCAAACTCGGGTGCCCCTTTTTCTACACGGCCAGCCTTGTATTCAGGTCTTAGCTGGCTTTCTCTGGATAGCTGGAGCTAAAGATGGATTATATCATTTATCTCTTTTTATGCTGTTCAGCTCCTATTGTACATTATGTTTGTTTTTCTGCTGTAGACATATATGTATAGCTGAACTGTATTTGTACTTAGTATGATCCTGTATTCTGTGTAACTCTGATGATTACGTTTATCCAGTATATTCTGTTGTGCATTATCTGGTGTATTTATCTATTTCTGTTCTGCTATTATCTGTTTATGTGTTATATTCCAAGGATTACCCGTGCCGCCCTCAGTACGGGGTTTGGGGTCGTCTCATTTCGCCCCTTTTCTTCCGTTTCCCCTCCCCCCAGGTACTCAGGTTGGGAACGTAGAAGCCTGATTTAGATTTTCTCTCTGCTTGAGGTATTCGAAGTAATGCTCGGCTTTGATTCTTCCTATTTGTGGCAGTCTCTGTTGGGGATTATGGCTTTAAATTTCCGTACTCTGAAGGCTTTTGTATAAGACTGGTATTTATGTACTTCAAATTCTGATATTGTGATTTTGAAAGTTGTAACCAAACTTATTTCTGCTTCTGCTGTAATAAAATTTTAATTTTTCAAGTACTACTTTATCTATCTTGTAAATTTATGTTCTGTTTACTAAAACGCTCCATCAAAATTAAGGCATTCGCTTTGTGAGTGACCTTAACGGAGGGGCGGTGTTACATTAAGCACATATATACACAACCAATATTTTACCTAAGATTTAAAAACTACTTTATATTTCAAAATACTTATTTATTTTATTTATCAATAAATCATGAAAATGAGGTTTAGAAACTCAACAATTCTTTATGGAATCAATATATTTTATAAACTAAATAATATTATTATTTATCAATGTTAAAAATATTTATTTAAATAAACATCTTAAATAAAATCTCAAATAAGTCATTCATATCAAAACAAAATATTTATTCAAACACATGTAAAAAATATTTTAAAACACTATTTGTATTGAAATCTTATTAAACTCCCTTGATATTCAGAAAAATTGAAGTTTATAGTACATATTAACATTGGAAATTTTTGGTTCATTACAATCTCCCCCACTTAAGAACTTTTCGACCTCGAAAAGGAGAGTTCGTAAAATTATTCAAGTAAAATAAATCTTACCTATAATTTCAATTTTTGAAAACTCCAGATGATCTCTCGGACATGGAATCCCAATTTCCATTTCAAACCATACATATTCCTTTCATATAGAAAATCATACTTCGCTTCGGGATCTCCAAAAAAAAAAATTGCTTTCAAAACTTCAAATATACTATAATGAAATCTATATGTTATTAGTTCGAGAAGTTCATCCTCATGACAGGGCTACTGAGTATCACCCATCGCACTAAATTCCAATCTTCATCACAACCCAGTTTTAGTCATGGTTACTCGAACAAACCAAATCAGTTCATATCCCGAAGTTGTAATTCCTTTCGTAACCATAATTTACAATTACTTATTGTTTTTAAAACATTTCAAAATATTGGGATTCTAGTCGTCGAAACCACTGTTTATTATAAACAATTTATAACCTATTTAACATATCTAAATTGGTTGAAAATGCAATTTCCAAGCAACTTATGTCGACATCAACATTCCAAGTTTCGAATTCATACCAAACTTTGTAAATTTAAATTTCCATTCTTTACATAAGAATTTTTTTCCTTATCGACTCATATTATCATAAATTGGTCTTATGCAAATTCAAACTTACATTCCAACCGTTTAAACTTTATACATGGCATTAACTTCTTTAAAATTCAATATTGCTTCAACTTTTCAAGACTTTTATATAATGCTTTCCAACAGTCTAATTCCAAAATTTTGAAGTCATATTCATAGAATCGAACAATTTTTCTTTTTGTTTGTATTTCGAGATCTACGACATTTATTCATTCTTGTTTCAAATTCCAAATCTTGTTTGGAAAGTTACCTTATTCAACAAGTATAGCGAAAATCTTTGAAACATTTCTTTCAAATTACCACTACGCTTTCGCTGCACTACTCTGATTTAACGTATACATATTTCAAACAATTTGCCCCAACACTAGAAATTGATTTCGAAGATTCCCTAAACTAAAATCTTTATATTTCGAAAAAAATCAAAATTTTCCCTAGTCTACTTACTACGCAAGGCTTACTGTTTGAAGTTTGGTTAACATAAGGCTTTGGACAAATTAAAATTACCTAATCCGGATTAGTTCCTAGTTTTGTTGGATGCTCAGGTTTTTTTTTCCATTAACTTTTCTTGAGTAAATGTTACTTCAAATTTCTCTTTCCATTGTATCGTGAGCGATTACTCTTTAATACCGTCTATTTGGATTGCTCATACAGTTTTAATAGGGAAAGATAGTTTTCTCCCCCACTTAGAATATTTGTTACTATTTAAACCATTTTTCTACTATTTATAGGCTACTCGTGACCTATTGTCCAGGTTAATTATGTTTTTAGCTTATCTACCTTATATTAAATTCCTTTAATATTTCCAACACATCGAAATATTTTAAGTATTTCTCGACGTCGTAGCCGGAATCATATAGTCATCCCACTTTCAAAACTCGAAAATCACTACTGATAGTGCCATGGTCATCAATAAGTTCATCCTCGAGCGACTAGAATGTGATTCTATATCTATCTAGTATGCACTGGACTTCGTATATACGTTAGCTAGGCGTATATCCAAAATCCCTATATACTCGATAGTCCAATCGCGACGTCGAACACAATACTCAGGAATCCCTTATCCTTAATTATATTTCTAAAATAATTATACTTTCAAAACGATATACCTAGTTCAAAAATACTGTATGTGGATTTCAAAAATACGTTCTCTCGACATAATATTCCAAAATCTCATTCTAGGGCATTTCTAACCCTATCTCTAATGAGATATTATAACTCTGATGAGTTCTATCTTTTCATTCAAAATATGTCGTACACTGTAGCTTTTTATAAACCTGGCTCTGATACCAACAATAACAAACCATCTTTTTGCCCGATTCTCGTCGGTAATTAATCCAATTTAAATCGTTCAGAAAGACGAATTGTTATGGGTACATACGTACATTGAACAAAATAACAGAACTTTTCATTGCTCAAACAATATTACATCAGAGTTACAACATAAACATACAGCGGAAGAAAATTATAAATATACTCTCGGCGGAAGATCAAAAGATACAACGGATGCTTTAACCCTAGCATGGACTCCAATCTAGAAAGCGCTTCGAATCTTGCTCCAATGATCTATAACTGTAAAACTAAACTACTAGCTGCCCGTGTAAAAATTAATTGGCACCCAGAGTTTAAGAAGGTACAATAAACTCCAGGTCAGTCATGGGACTGGTATGAGAACATAAAACAGTTGTCTTTAGGATTCATTCTAAAGTTGGGAAATTCACCGGACCGCGCCGCTAATGCGGAATGGGTTTACTCCAGGTGAATGCCTGTGCATATAAATACGCCATGACTTTCGAAAAATGAAGCTATCATAAGCCTGTCCCACATCACACAATGCAAGCGCACACCAAATGGGCAAGTTTTATCTTATGATAACCAAACATGCTTTCATACGTGAAAATCCTCTTTTCATACTATATATAGTGCGGAAAACCCATTCGCAAATAAATGTATAAATCCTAGACGGCATAATACCCATAATATTATGTCGCTATATATATACAATCAAAATCGTATGGCTCATATTGGAGATTTTGAGTTCCAACTTGATGATTCCTGACACAAAAGATCAATCTAGGATACAAAATGAAGTGCCTCACGGCTTTTTCGTCCATCGCGGACACCAACTACACATCGTCAGGGCAGATCAATGGTTTTCGACCAGACACGGCCCCCCGAACATACCCAACTTCCCCAGGTTCATAAGTGGTTTCCCACTACTGCACAGCTTCATCAACAATTCATATATAAGTATAAAACCTAACTGCCAGTTTCACATCAATCCGGGGTGTGAGTTTTGTCGATGTCACGTCATACACAAAGCTATGCTTCAATAAGCCATTCTTTGATCATCACTAGCTAGTTTCATAACTCGGGTATGTCACATTGACAATTCACGACATATCACTGATTTAAATCAATGCATTCCCTCTAAGTTCATATGACTTAGAGACGGGGATAATAAATTGCGACAAATCCGATATACATTAACGGAAATCAGTGCTATGCGGTCAATTTCAATGTCAGACACACCATCCATACAAGTCCATTCTGGGTCTGAACGGAACAAAATCCGAAAATTCACCAAATATGTTTGGACTTTCTGCCACTCCGGTGATAGGGGCATCTCACTACTGTAGCTATTCAGTAAAGAAATCAATCAGCAGGCAATCCTTTCAATTGTGAAGAACCACGATATTCATTCATCGATTCCAAGTCTTGAATTTGCTTCATACGTCGTATTATTACTTGGAATGGTTTTCGGACTTAAATCCGATCCCAGACTTTCCAAGTAATAAGCGTATTCTTAATCCATAGTCATGGATCACACGGACTTTTCAATTCCTTCTCCTTCCAATTATTTACAATGTTAGAGTTGGATTGGTCATGAATTCTTTCATCATTTTTGACTTCTCTTTGAACTCAAAATATTTGATTTACCAACTTTTATTCCAACAAAAATCCTTCGATCCTTATACACAAAACAAAATCCTTCGATTCCTTAAGTCTTTAAGTTTATCGAATCTTTATTTGGATTGGAATTTCATTAACGATAATCCAAACAAATTTATATTTCAACATAAGTTTGATAGAGTTACTTCGACTTATATTCGATATAAATTCACAACTCAGCAAGCACTATCAGAACCTTGGTGTAAATATTTTCTAGTGCTTTTGATAGTATTTTTTAACCTTGGAATTACCTATCGAATATCTGTCACAAACTCCATCCAACTCATTTTCTTTTTAATTCTAATGCTTAGAATTTATAAATAATTCCATGTTCAATTATTTAAATCCTTCCGAACCATTTTTAAATCTTTTAACCATCAAATAATGGTTTACAATATAAATTCAAAACCCGTTTATCTTTGGAATTTAGATAATAACGTTTGAACGTTAATAATGCTGCAATAGCCATTTAATTCAAATATATTCCAAATCACTTAAAAATTCCAATAATTCATTTCTAATTACTTCAAATTAATAAAGTAAAACTTATCATGAATTCTCAAAAATTAAAACTGTTTTATTTTGAATTTTCGTTATGGTTGCCAAACTGCGTGTACAGCGACCTTTCCCAAATTTGTTTTGAACACAACTTGAAAATCATATGCTGAAATTCAAAAATTTCTCTTCTATTCGAAAAATGTTAATATTTGAAAATCAACGCTTCTTGTTTCAAGTCAGACCGATTTCAAATGGTCAAGTTTTAATCGCTTGAAAGTTTAAATCGATATTTACGAACTGTCGCGTCACAGTGCGTTGTAAACGATTAAATATAATTCCTTCAAATCTTTCAAATTTGAATTTAAAATTCCAAAGTAACTAAATTTCAAACCAATTATTAATTTAAATCCAAAAATCATTTCAAAATTTCCAAATAAAATTTAAATTTAAATAAATGAACACTATATGAATTCAAAACCCTTTTTAATCATAAATGGTCCTTATTTATTTTAATTTCAAATTGGTTTACTAAGTTTTAAAACAAATTCAACTTCAAATTCAAATTACATTAGATTTAATCGTTCCGTCTGTCGGACCAGTTAGGGATAGCCAGGGAGAGCAGGAAACTGGATTTCCAAACCCAAGCCTAGACACCATCCTCTCTGTCATCCTAGAACGGTCTGGTATATAATATTATAAAATATTATATTTAAATTTCCAAATCTCTTTTCAAACAAAATTGGACTTTAAAAATTAATATTTTAAATTTACAAATAAATCTTCATTTATATGGAAGAATATTGAATCGATCTTCTGTATAGCTCCACAACCATGGTGTCGTGTGTGCATCATGCAAACAATATAAATCTACCATATAAGTCCGATGATCATACGTTATAATCATCATCAATAACAACCAATTTAGCGGTGCACAAGCGTTAATGTCAATAACGCTTTTCCAGTGTTCAGTGTGTTATCCACTTACATGCACATCCATTCACACATTCACATCCATATCCAAACAATTATCATTTATCATCACACACATTTTAATCGCTACTAATTAAAATAAATGACTAAATTTTTTGTTTTCACCGAAAAAGCTATGAAATCTTTACTGTCAGGATGAAAAACCAATCTAACGCTACTACACATACTGCTTTCCAATCCATTTCGTTATCATCAGATGATTGTTCTACCAATTTTATTCATTGGAATTCGAATTAATATCAATACTCTTTATATATATATATAATAAGGAATTTTATTTTATTATAATTTATACTTAACCAAAATGATCAATGTTATATATCAACGTACTCTATTTGTCGATGCTATTCTAATGCTTCTAACGGCAAGTCAATCCGGTTTATAACGAACAATTCATGAGTGTTTAAAGTTTTAAACTTATGAAAATTTAAAACAAAAAGAATAAATCATACCCAACAATTTTAAGCCCAAGCCCAAAACAATTTGCACCGATCAACCTCAAAGTCACGGCCCACACTCCCCTTCTTTCTTCTCCACGCTCCTTCTTCTTTTGCCTCCTGGAACCCAAACAAAATGCATGGCCGTGCATATATACAAGCCAACTCCTACCGAACTCGAAATCGAAGACCTCCTGCAGACTCGTCCACATCTCCCCGTCCCATTGCACCCCCTCGCCTTCGCCCTACCGAAGTTAGCCAAAATCCAACACCGATACCCGAGCCTGCATCGTACAGGAAACCGCAGTTAGCCAAAACGATCGAAGTTAGCCAAAACCATCGACACTTTTTCGCTTTGAAATCCACAGAAAAACTCCACATCGAAGCTCTTTCCTTGTTGATTACAACACCACTTTTCGATTCTCCTATCTCCGCATGGTTCTCCGTCAATCTCGAACCCTAGTTTTCAACTTTCGAAATCATCATCACGGAATCGCTTCGAAACCGCACGAAAATACTACTCGCTCTGCTGATCTCAATGGTGGTGACGGCGCGATTCAATTCTTTACGGATTTTGGGTTATGATTTTTTTCAAATCTCTTTAAACCAATTTTATCTCTTATGGTAAATTAGAGATATTTCTCTCCATACTCAACGAAATTTCGATTTGTTGCTTTCTAAAAATAAGAAATGAAAAACCGAACAACATTCATATGAATCGTTTTAGTTAGAAGAGACTAGATTGGAAGTTATGGATTTTTGAATGAAGAGGGAGGGTGGTTTTCTATTTACTGTAAGGTGAAACAAGAGAAGAGGAAGAAACAATCATGGGATTTTCATCTGTAGCTTTTGACCAGAGAAGAGAAACATGATTTTATATAGGAATTTAAAAGTATTTTAATTATTTAAAAAAAAGGACACTTGGCTTCTCCTAATAACCATTTTCCATGCATGTAAACAACAAGAGGACACCTAATCCTTCCTTTGAAATTAAACCAATGCATGTTTTACAAATTATCAACAAATTTATTTATTCGTTAAATCAAATTTTTAGCTACACTTAAGTGACACTTATTAATGTAACAAGTTTATAAGTACATATATACACAACCAATATTTTACTTAAGATTTTCAAAAATACTTTATATTTCAAAATACTTATTTATTTCATTTATCAAATATAAATCATGAAAATGAGGTTTAGAAACTCAACAATTCTTTATGGAATCAATATATTTTATAAACTAAATAATATTATTATTTATCAATGTTAAAAATATTTATTTAAATAAAATCTTAAATGAAATCTCAAAATAAGTTATTCATATCAAAACAAAATATTTATTCAAACACACGTAAAAAAAATTTAAAACACTATTTGTATTTAAATCTTATTAAACTCACTTGATATTCAGAAAAATTGAAGTTTATAGTATATATTAACATTGGAAATTTTTGGTTCGTTACAAGATTTGAACATGAAATGGTAATTAATTTTTTACCGATAACACTGTGGTGTTAGATATGGAGTATTGCCAGTTTTGCTCCATGGGATGAATAGGTCGGTATTGGGAAAATAAACAAATGATTACTTCGGTAAGGTGCGTTAATGCCGATTAGTTTGGAAAACCTTAATTTGGTTTAAATTGTGAAAACAATATTTGAAGAAAAGGATATTCTGGATTGGAATGAGGCGTATGATGTGTTGTTATAACACTTGATTATATGATACATGAGTTATTCGGAAAGACCGGGTTTAACCCATTCTGAATAACTGATACGACGAAAAGTCGAAGAGATTGAAGACGGTGCAAGACCGACCATCTTCACATTGAATGGATGAGTTACTGTTAATGCCCATGATTGGTGTAGCAACCTTGAAAGGGCTACAGTGGTAGCCGTCCGGACGTACTTGTTGATTGTTTGGATATGCGAGGGCCTCTCTCCTATAGTAGACATACGGGACGAGGAATAAGGTGCCTCCGGTTTCGTTCAAATCCATAACGGACTTGTAAATGGATGGCATGTCTGACGTTCTATTCCTTTACGTTGTATTCGTTGATCTCTTCTAAATATATATCTGTTTGGTGGCAGAGAATTTATTCTCTTGCTTAACACCCTTCTCTGAGACGTACGAGCTTAGAGGTTATATATTGGCAGAAATCAATGGTATGGTATGGATTGACAATGTGACATGATGAGATGCATGTATCAAGGCTTTTATTGAAAAGCAAAGCCTTGTGGATGATGATCAAAGCATTTCATTGTGTAGCGTTAATTCGTGAGCCTCACACACCGGTATGATGGTGAACTGATGTTCAAGTCAGTATGTTTTCGATATGAGGATGGATTCGGTCGACCGAAATGAGCTGAGTGTGGTCGCTTCACGCTCAAAGGGATAGGGCACACCCTCCGATTCCCAGAGGGATAGAGTAAGCAGTGTTTTCTCTCATCGGGATGTAAGCCGCAGTGTTACTTGATTTCCCAAAAGTGCGGATGTGCATTACAGTGTTTTCTCTAGCTAGGACGTAAATCATTGTGTATTGCACTACGCGATAGATCTTTCGAATCAGGAGCAATCGTGATGGAAACCCAAACTTCCAATACGAGATTTGCGGTTTTAATTGTAAACCTATATATAGCGACATGATATATGGTACCCATGCCACCTAGGATTGATACATTTATATTTGAAGTTGATTTCTTCAATTATAGTAATAATAAAAGATAAATTTCACGTACCAAGCATATTTGGCTATTATAAGGTAAAAGTCTATCCTACGGCTTGCGTTGCATTGTGTGATGGGACCTGAGTCTTATAATAGCTTCATTTTTCTTTATTTAGCATTGTGTTGTTTATTTTATGCACTGGTATTCTTAGGGGTAAACACGTTCCATGTTATACGGCGTGGTCCATTAATTTACCTTACATTAAAATCAAGCTAATAACTGTTTTAGTTCTCACACCAGTCCCATGACTGACTCAGAGTTTATTATTTTAACCTAAACTCTGGGTGCCCATATTTTCCATACGGGCAACTAGTAGTTTTGGTTTTCGCAGATACTTCTTTTTCCAGGATCCTGGATTTACAGCTGAAGCTATATTCGGAAAGCTTTGTAACCATATATCTCTTTCAGTTGTGTCAGTTGTTATTTTCTGCTGCTATGTAATTTAAATCTCTGATATTTTTCTGTATTGTATATTATTCATACTCTGATATATTCTTCTACTCTGATGTAAATTGTTGTAATAGCAATGAAATGTTCTATTGTTTGTGTTCTGATGAGTGTTGGTCTCAACTCAATCCGGGCTTTCCCGTAAGGGGAAGTTTGGGTCGTTTCAATTTTACTCCGTCTTCGATTATCTTCATAAAATCTGATTCGCAACGTTACTACCAATATGGAGTGGTTCTAGGATAATAATCCAACCGGTCTCTCCATATAGATAATGATATTAGCAAATACTTCGATAGTCGGTTATTTAACCATCGAAGAAAAACAAACATTTATTCAAAGCATTGAACAATCACCGGACCCCTTAATTAATATTTCATTAATTAAACCACTTATCCATTTCCTTATCAATATTGGTTAACCCAATATTTTCAATAATCATCTTGGCTTCTTACGCTATTTGGAAAACATTTTCATATACCGCCTTCTTTATTTTCTATACTTGGAAAATATCTTCTATTTATACTTGAAATTCATTTCCAATTACTTCTCCCTTTCATGACCATTCATTTCTACACTTCGGAAATATTTATTATTTTATTTCCAAAATTCCAATTACTTGAGTTAAAACGAATGTTGTGTAAAACATCGTTACAATAACCCCAAATGCTGCATTCAACTAAATCTTATTCAAACATTTATCTTCGAGACTGAATCTTGCTATTTATCAGTTAAATATGAAATCAATTAAGTTGGGGTATAACTACCTCTCAGACCTTGACTGAATAACATTCTTAACTTCAAATCGAACAAGGCTACTTTTCTCAAATAATCAACATCATAAAAACCAATTATTCATTTTTAAAACGTGTATACGTTACTCTTTCTATTTTTACCAGATTTAATTTGTAGGTTTCCTTTTTGTTTATAGTATTCTATTTTAAATTCATTTCCATATCAAATTCTATATATATTGATATATTGATTTCTTATTATCAAATTTTCTTAAAAATATTCTGACTCCTTTAATTTTGTGGAAAATTTCGCCAGCACCTACTTTGTACTAGTCAAAAGCTCAATCCTCAACTCGCCTCTCTAGGCTCTTTCTATTCAAAAAGAAAATCAAATAGCCAAGTGGTTTGCCGATTCGGCGCATAAAACCTCATATGGAATTTAAACATATACCTTTTTGTCGGATGCTTAAATTTAAATCTTCATTCTCTTCATTCCATACTTGTTTAACATATATACGTCCAATTCCATTTGATTCCAACTCAATCTGGTCATTTTAACTCAATTCGCTAATTTATTCTTTTATTAGCTCTTTTGTCTATTCCACCTTTAAATTGAACATATCACGTTCATACATAAATTCAATTTGCTTATAATTCAATTGAATTCCATTTTCAATTCAAGTTTCATATTCGATTTCGAATATGAATTCACCAGTTCAATTTACATAACTAAAACTCAATTTCGTATCAAAACTCGATTAACTAATTGTCCTTAAAATTAGTTAATTCTATTCAGCAATTAAAAATCTGATTTTTACTTCAAAAATCAATCCCTTTTACTTCGCTTGAGTTCGTATTTATTTTATATCTCATGTCTGAATTTTTCTAATGGAAATTCGGATTTTATTTACTTAAAATCCTTTATTTATTAAAATAAACCGTTATAGTTTTATAATGGTTATGGCGTTGTTTTCCTGAAAAATTGATTTTGACATAACTCAATATCTATAAGACGAAATCCTGATTTTTCTCTTCCATTAGAAAACTATTTTTTAGTCGGTCCTAACGATTCTTGTTCCAAAGAATTCCAACTTAAATAGAGTTCTATATACTCAATTGAAGTTCGAAACACAAATTTATGAACTATCGCGCCGCGGCGAGTTTGTTTTAATTATATTATAAATGTTTAAACTTCGTTTATAAATAAATTTCAACTTTATTCTAATAAATTTTAATATATATTAAACTAATTTTCCCAATTCAACTTAATATTTCTGATTTCCCTTAATCGCCGATTATTTCATAATTCAGTTATAAATTTATTTACAACTCGATCTGCTATATTAAATTCCAATTTCATTTGGAATTAAATTATTATAAAATTCCATATTATCAAATTCCTATTATAACCCTTTTGATTTATCTTAATTCCGTTTATATTCTGAATTCCATAATAATCTCTATCATTCCTTTTTAGAACGATTTCTAATTTTCTTGTTAAATTTATACTTGAATTTATAATTCCAAATTATCACCTGATAATTTTTTCCCTTTTATTTATAAACATCGTTTATAAATTTATTTCCTTATTTTATAAATTAAAACAAGCTTCCCGTTCAAATTTTCATTTGAAACCCAATTCCTGTTTTGGAATATTTTATTATTATAACTTATAAATATAACTGTAGAATCTAATTTCATATTTAATTTTAGTTTTTATCTAATACAAATTTAATATCCTTTCTGGAAATAATTTATTTATATAAATTTGACATAGTCTAATTCAGATCATAAATATGTATGGATTTATTTCAATTCTATTTATTCCGAATATTGGAATAAATTTCATCATCCACTATTTTAAACGATTTCAATCCTCATTTTTAAATTCACATTTGAATTTAAATATTCATATTATCCAATGATAATTTATTTCCCTTCCTTTATAAACACCATTTATAAATTCAGTACAATTCGCTGCATTATCCAATGAAAATTGTTCCATTTTATTTGTAAACACCATTTATAAATTAACTTCCCGCATTATCTAATTTATAAAAGGGTTTATAAATTCAATACTTGTTTTTTTATTATTCAAAACAAGTTAATATTTCCTATCCCATTCTAAATTCAAATTCAATTTTAGAAAAATAGATTTTCCCTTTTAAATCGCAAAATCCCTTTTTCATGATATTTTTATAAATCAACATTCAGGCCCCAGTGATATTTAAACACCCTGAAACACTCAATTATCAATCACAGGTTTTCTAACACATCACGTATGATAATATATATGAAACAAACAAATAATAATATTTTTGAGGAATCTTGTTGGTTTCCTCCAACCTGTTTATCCTACATCCACAGATATTAGCCAACACAAATAATACCCATCATGCTTTGAGGCAGGATATCGCGGCATAGAAGGTCATCCACTATCATATTGTGGGCGCATAGGTTCATCCTCTAACGATATGCGGGCATCCGCTAATGGTACTGCGGGAAATATCCAACCACCAATATATATATATATATATATATATATATAGTAACAACGAACACCAAGCCTAAATAACTAATATATATTTAATAGCCACAATTATATTTCAATGCATGCAAACAACCAACGAACAATTATTTTTAACTAATAAAAAAATTCTAAATAAAATCTGAGTGAGATTCCCTCACCGTGATTTATAATTTGTGCTTGTACCAATTTCAAATTTATCTGGTTTTAGAAGATTCCAAATTCTCTCCAGCTCGTCTACATTCCTTTTTAAGAGTCTAACATGACTGATTTCTTGAATTTGTACCTTGTATAAATGTTTAACATATATTATTTAAGCTATCAAATGATTTAAATGTAATTAAAAATTTAACTTCTAAATTAAGATATTTACCTTAATTACTTTTCATTAACACTTCTTTAACAGCTTTCTCCTGGAAACCCGCACAAACCTACCGATACATCCATTTCCGAAACCTGAAATCGACCAATTCCTGATGTTATTATTCACCAATGACCATCACTTAAGAATGAAACAATTTTCATCTCACTTAGCATCACCAACTCCACCTTAACCAATATCACTAATATAACATTATCTGTTACTCCAGTCTCTAACTTGAAATTACAACTACACATCTTCCTACTTCATGCAAAGCAGTGCCCCACAAACCAACGCACGCTTATCTTCCCTCTCAAGTCCTAACGCAATTCCGCTACCCTTTAACTGTCGTGACATGCCCCTACCAAATCCTTTCCAATGACATCTCCTTCCCTATTACTCGCTCAACATCAGACCAACCACATACCCTAGTTGAACATCGCGATTTACTTCTGCTATTCCTCCTCCTTAACTTGCGTAGGTTGAAGTTTGACCCCATTACAACATCGCGACCCTTGATCGTACTTTATAGGAGCGACATGAATGTGCCTCGAATCCTTCTAAACTCCACTACTCTATCCCACTTCAAACCACGAACCAGGATCCAGAATCGAACAGCCCAAGAGGGAAGCCGGGCAAGGTGCACGGGAAGGAGCCCATGAGGGTCCAGTGCCCACATCCCAATGTACCAGAATCACTGTTTCAAATCTAAAAAATATCACCCGATATCTTGTTTTGGGGAAACAATAAATATCACTATAAATCTCCTTTCGTATATATCACCCAATATATTACAATATCGAACGATGTATCAACTGAGACGAGATACTAGAATATCATCCGAGATCCTGGTTTTTCTAGTTAAAATTTAAAATTGCGCCTGAACTAGAACAATAGTTAAAAAACTTAAATCTAACTCTGATAATCTCCTACTATATAATATTTTGCATGTTAAATGACTATATCGTATGTTCATATATGTTCTACAATGCTTTTGATTTTCATATTTGTGTTTTTCTACATACATGTTACCCATGAAATTATGTATTTTATGTTTTAATTATGCTAGATTTTTTTAATGTTTTGGATCTTTTTTATGTTTTATGTCTAACAATAATTGATGTTCACAGATCATATGTTGTAAGCATTAATATAATTTCATTGTGTTATATTTCTATTATAAGCATATTATGATTTAGAGTATGAATGATCTTTTATAAAATAAGAATAGTGAAGTGATTTTGCAATTCTTTTTAACATATCATGTACCCCGAGATTGTTCTGATATGAACTTTTAGACCCGAGATGGAAATCTGATACGAACCCCTAAGTTAGACTCATCACATCTGAGATATCCCCCGATACGAGATCAAGTCTCTAAATTTCCCAAAATGGAACACAACCGATATTCGATATTTAAAAACTTGACCAGAATTGGTGCCGGACTCGGGATCAGTATCGATCCTGAAACACTTAGTTGATTTTAGGATTTGGGGATGGCGAGTCCTTCTTCTGGATTTGCTTTGTCGTCTGATTAAATCTTGTTAAAAGTTTCCTTGTGGATTGGGAAGTACGAGGACTTGAAGTTGAATTGGTGATTTATTGGAATCTTGGATTCACATCGACCCTTGAAATCTTCATGATTCATACCTGTCTCCCAGTACTTAGAGTTTTTCATCGAAGTAGTGATTCCTACTGATCCTAGGATTGTTCGTTATTCCAACTGATACTGAATTATGGTGATTCTTACCAATTGACTTGAGTCGAATTCGGAGAAGTGGGGAGTTGTACCGATCTCCAATGCCTTAGGCTTATTCATTGATCTGTTTGAAGCGTGGGGTTTCGTACTAATCATCGGTATGGATTTACACTAATCCTTGTGTAACGACCAGGCGAAATCGCGATCCTGATTATCGACCAAATAAGATGTCCACTATCCAAGCATCAGAAATACCGGATAATTAATAGAATAAATTAGAGGGTGAGAATAGATAAGATAGAAAATTAGAATAGAAGAAGAAGAAGAAGAAGAACACAACACATCAGAATAACACGAATCTCACAGCGAAACGAATAAAATATAAAACATAACTTTTAAATAACAGTATATATATACAATAACATTATCAGAGAACAACACTTACAACACAGCGGGAAATAACACTAGATAACTAACGCTGAAGCCTCCTGCTCCAAGCTCCTCCAATGAAATCTGTAAAGACCTGAACTACTTGACTGCCCGTACAAATTTGGGCACCCAAGAGTTTAGGGTAAAACAAAAGAAAAATAAACTTTGGGTCAGTCATGGGACTGGTGTGAGTAAACTCCAACCACTTGGTTTAACTTTTAAAATCCTTTTAAAAGAAAGGATAATCGTAAGACCGATCCACACATAAACACAAATGGTTGTTTTTTCCTTACGATAACCCAAAGCATTCTTTGAAATCAATATTCGTCTGATATTATAATAATGCCTATATACAAGTAATATCAATCTAGGAGAACGCTTGCATCTCACGCTCCACATATATAGTATACAATCAAAACCGTAGGCTCTTATTGGATAATGAATTCCAACTGGCAAGGTATGGGACCACCTTCCGACAGTGTACCTCTAGAGAGAAATGCACTGGGTTCAACAAGAACATCTTGCAACCTAGGCTAAACATGACTAGCCCCTCACTTCGCTTGAGAGTACCGAATGTATTTTCACCAACGGTTGGGATCAGCAACCGTTACTCGAAAGAGACAGCATCGATAGATTTAAGAAGCAAAAGGAATTTCTCTAGACCAGGGGACAATACACCCAACTTGGCAGCCAACCACTTAGCCATGCGGCCTACCCGATTTTATACCATTTTCCGGTTGTGAGGCTAGTGGTCATAACGTATCTTTTGATCTTCATTCACTTTGAATGTCACATCGTCATACCCGCCAAATCACAAATTGATTTCGCCAAACACACTACAGGTACAGTTAAGAGAAATGAATTCCTCCGCCACCAAACCTAACTATGTTTAAAGAGATCAACTTATGTGATCCATTAGAAATACTTTGTCAGGCATTCTTCCATATAAGTTGTCCTGGGACTGGACAAACCGAAGGCACTATTCTGTAAACAGGACAGCCCTTGCATAACTCTGTCTTCAATTATCTTTATCATATTTGATCGTGACGCTAACGCCCATATAGATTGGTTTTCAGATAATGAGTCTGATCCCGATCTCTGCATATTGACGACGTAAAAATGGTCAAAACTTCGATAGTCGGTGATTTAACTATCAAAGGAAAACACATGTGCAAACAACGATATTATTTCCAGATGGAAATTCTATTGATCAATCATCAATCATCATTAATTTATTCATTCTCCATTTCCTGTTTCCATATATTCTTATTTTCTAATTCTGGAAAATATACGTTATTAATCATCGGAAAATATTTCCATCTATTATTCATGCATCACTGTCATTCCAGTATTTCTTATCATCAAAACATTTCATTTTCTATGCTTAGAAAACATTTCTGATTATATTTGGAAAACGTTTCCAAAACTCACTTATATGTATTTCAAACGAACATTATATAAAACATCGTTATGCCCGCTCGATCCATTAATTACTTATTACTTAACTGAATTTCTAGCCAATCTTCGCTATCAAACTTCAACAATTCCTTAGTTAATTTTGTAGTCAATCAACTTGGATTATAGTTACCTCTCAGACCTTAACTGAACAACGTTCTTAACCTTTCAATAAATAAAGCTCATAACTATGATTCTTACCCTCATTGCTTACGCAAATTCTCGGATTTATCTTTTTGAATTTCCTACTTTGATAAAACATTGGTTGTAACAATAACGTTATAAACCTTACTTTTGAAATATCTAAATTTAAACTATAACCTTTGTATCTTAATTTGAATAAATAATAATTTATTTATTTATTAAAAAAATCGTGATTTAATATCCGGAAAGTAAAAATTACTTTCCCGAATTCGATATAATTGAATTCGACGTATAATTCTCTTTCGAGAAATCTCCATTTGATCAACTCTCCTTAGAATAACCTATGTTCGATTAACTCTCTTCGAGTAACTTATATTTGATATTTCTCTTCGAATAACTTATATTCGATTATTTCTCTTTGAATAACTTATATTCGATTATTTCTCTTCGAATAAATTATAGTCGATATTTCTCTTTGAATAACTTATATTCGATTATTTCTCTTCGAATAACTTATATTTGATATTTCTCTTCGAATAACTTATATTCAATTATTTCTCTTTGAATAACTTATATTCGATTATTTCTCTTCGAATAACTTATATTCGATATTTCTCTTCGAATAACTTATATTCGATTATTTCTCTTCGAATAACTTATATTCGATTATCTCTAATTCGAATAACTAATATTTGATTAACTCTAATTCGATTAACTCTTTTGGATTAACTCTAATTCGAATAACTAATATTTGATTAACTCTAATTCGATTAACTCTATTCGAATAACTCTATACGAATAACCAATACTTGAATAACTCTATTCGAATAACTCATATTCGAATAACTAATATTATTTTAACCCTATTTACTATCTCATTCAAATTCCCATTTGAAATCCTATTTCAAAACCCAATTTTCCTTATAAATGTTCAAATGTATAAAATAACTATTTTAATTCATTTTTCACATCAAATATGAATAATATTCCTTTTATATATCAATTCAGTTTGATTTCATATTTAAAAATAATATCTCATTTCCAAATTCTATTTATACTTCTATTTATAGAATTATTTATACGAAATCTCCTTTTTATTTCTAACAATTAAATCTCATTTATAATTCCCTTATAAATGCTGAGTTCACATTCGATTTAAAATATCGGTGTCAAAACCGATTTCTACTTCTCTATATAAGTTCGGACTTATATATTCCACTTATCCAATGATAAATATTTTACTTAATTTATAAAATATTATTTATAAATTAATCATCTCCATTTATCTGTTAAACCATATATCTATTTAAAATCTACTTTGAAACCATCTTCTCGTTGTTCTTTTATATCTAGTTAATTCCCTTTTATAATTCTATTTATTTCCCAAATAAATATTCCTTTTATAATTTTATTTATTTTCTAAATAAATATCCCTTTTGTAATTCTATTTATTTTCTAAACAATTATCCCTTTTATAATTCTATTTATTTTCTAAACAAATATCCCTTTTGTAATTCTATTTATTTTCCCAATAAATATTCCTTTCTATAATTCTATTTATTTTCTAAACAAATATCCCTTTTATACCTCTATTCATTTTCCTTATAAATATTCCTTTCTATAATTCTATTTATTTATTCCTTTATAATTTTATTTATATATTATTTTTACAATTCTAAATAAATATTCCTTTTATAAAACCCTTTGATTTTATAATTAATTTCTTTTATAAAATCCTTTGATTTTATAAATAATTTCTTTTTCAAAATACTTTGATTTTATAAATATATTATTTTCAATATACACTTTGAAAATTCCCTTTCTACATTCCAGTATCACTTATGGTATTAAAATACCAAATCAAAAGGGTCAATCATCATCCAAACACACGTAATTAATAACAGATTATATACCACATAATATATCACAATATATAAAAATGGCAGTATTTTGAATATTGAGAAATCCAGTTGGATCCCTCCAACCTGTTTTCCTGCATCTACAGATGTTAAACAATATAATTAACATCAACTTCATTTCAATTTGAAATATTCTAATAAACAGAATCAATATTTGATTAACGATATATATATATATATATATTGTTATCTATAATTTTAACCACTAAATCAGCAGTCAACCATCATTTATCAATACTAAAAATTCATTATAAAAATATAACTGGGTAGAGTTAGTGAGATTTACTCTCATTGGACTGTTATCGTTGAATAACGATAACTGTCGGTTGATTCAGATAGACAATTTATTTCTCTATAAATTTTAACGAGCTCTACTTCACTCCCAGTCAGTTCCACTTTGTAGCCACCATTCATATGATCCCAACGGATCTTGTTTCGTTGAATTCTGTCAACGTATGGAGAAGTTATACATAATACAAGTTTGAATATAATAATTCGATTATTAACTTATATAATATTTAGCTATCTTACCCTAATTCTCTGCTTAACACTTAACCCGCCATTTATTGCTAATCATATCCCTTATCATCTTCTACAGGTCGTCGAAACCACCTGGAGCACAAACCAAAAAGGCTGGACTTCTCCTCCCTATAACTCCTTCATTACTTCGTCGTTTTCCAAACTGAAACTATCATCTTCTTTCTTTTCGAGTTCTCCTTTCCCTCCTAACGAACACCCGAAGTCCACGCCCCTCTCCATGAACGTGGTAAACACCTATTCCAGCACCCAGAAGTTTTGGTGCGACACTTTTAATCGTGGAAATCTCCAGAACTTTGCAAGCAACCACTATTCCACCTCTTATATCCAAAAACGACCCCTAAATCTCGCGATGAAGCCTCAATCTCCAGGAATTTGGAACCTTAGTTTCGGTGAATACCAAGACTTCGACAAAAATAAATTCGAATGCCACAATACATATATTGGATTGAAGGAATTTGCACCAGGAATTCAAAGACAAATGTTTTATGATTTTTGGAATTTTCCCTGATTTTTAATTGATTTATGAACTCACGATTTGGTTATGTTTCGGTGGCGGCTGCAAATCGTGATTGACCAGAGAGTGAGGAAGCATAGGGTTAGAGTAAGTAAGGTGGTCTATTTATAGGATAGAGAAGTTAATTTTTTAATCAATTAATTTATTAGTTTTATTGTATCGCTGTTTGTAATTGTAGTCTACAAAATCCGTGTTATCACATATGATACCCAAATGAAATTGGACAGACAGCTACAGTTCGACATCACGGACCCAACGAAACTTGTTTCGTTGAATTCTGAGTCTGTTTGCTCACACAGTGTATTTTTAAAGACGAATTATCGACTATTTTTCATATTAAAATCCCGTACGGCCACATACTGGGTCCATAAATCACGAAAATTGAAATCTAACAATAATTTAATATTCTAGATCCAACAAAATTAGTTTCGTCGAAAATGTAGGTCATTTGCAAAACTGGCTATTTTTAAAGCTCTAAATAAACCCATTTAAATATTCATATTTTTAAAAATAATTAAATTTAATATTTATAAATAAATATTATCGTATATATTCACATAGAATACCATATAGCTCCAAAATATTTCTATCTGAATTTATAACTCGATATTTCAAATCCAGTGTTAAATCGATACCCAATTTATATTTAAAACCCTTTTATAATATAAATAAATCGTTATAAATTATAAAGGAATTCCATAGCGACTATTTTAAAATTCGATTTGGACATAACTCAAAATCTACACGACAAAATCCCAATTTTTCTCTTCCATTAAAAAAATATACTTCACTAGCTCCGAACGTTTCTTGTTTCACAGAAATCCAACTTAAAACGGATTGTATATTCGTTTAAAGTTCGAATCGCCAAATTACGAACTGCCATGCCATTTTGAGTTCGATTATAATTAAAATATAAATTATACGTTCAACTGACATTTATAAATAAATTCGTTAATATAATTCAATTCTAAACTGAATTATATATTTTAAATCGTCCAATTCACACAATATTGCTATTTCAGCTATTTCTGATTATTTCAGAATTAAATATATTATTTAATTATTATTTTAGTTAAATATTCAAAGTTATTTAATTTAAACAATTAAATTACCAAACCATTATTTAAATAATTAAATAAAATTAATTATTAAATCATAAAAAAATATGGGTCATTACATTCTTCCCCCCTTAAAATAATTTCGTCCTCGAAATTGCTAAGGTAGAAAACAAACCCTATTAACTGGGTTAAAAATTATTTGTTTACTTCTCTAACTTCAGTTTCAACTGAACAAATAAATTTCAATTAAAATATTAATTCATTTCGACTAACGAAAATTTTCAAAAATTCAAAAAAAATTCTACACCTTAAATTTCTAAAAAAATTCGCCAGTGCCTCCTTTGTATGGCTCAATCGGTACAACTACAACTCGCCTCTCTGGGCCTTCTCCAACCCAAAAGAAAATCAAACATCCAAGCGGCTTGCCAATTTGGCTCATAAAAACTCATACTCAATATAAGTATAAACTTGTACCTTTTTGTTGACCATATCATTATATCCTTCCCATCTGTTACCCATTTCTGCATATACCAATATCATTCCAATCAGTTTTATCCTCGAACCCGAACATTCACTTATATCCAAATTGAATTTCATTTCAAACTCGAGTTCCATTCTCGATTCCAAATTCTTAACATATCAATCCAATATAATTCCAGATTCCTATTTCCCAATTCAAATTTATTTGATATCATCTATTTTAATACAATTTTCACTTAACTGGTCTCAATTGAATTTCAATTTGATTTCACACATTTCAATTCAATTTGATTTTTAATTCAAACAGTCTCTTTCCTGGGAGTTTTTAAACAATTTCACTTTTCTAAAACCAATTTATTCCTTTTCAGGATTCAAAACAACTTATTTCCTCAAAACAATTCAAAAACAAAATCTATGGTAATAATCCGTCACTTAGAAACTCGAAAATGAACACCGAGGATGCAGCTGTTATCATTGGAATTTATTTTCCAGCGATCGAAGTGAGTTCAATACTATATCACTTTCAAAACCATATTTAAACATTTTCACTTTGAAATACATTTCAAATTATCATTCACAATGTTTGTAAACAATTTAAAATCTCCCAGGATTTTAAAATTCACGTATATTCAATCCAGATTTAATTCATAACACTTTTCCAAATTTCTAGGGTTTTAAATTTCAATTCTGATTTAAATCCAGATTTAATTCGTCTGATTTCATATACTACACTTATATGAATCCTGATTGGCTATTTACATAACCAATCGATTTATAGCCTTATCTGATTATAATCACAACCAACACATTCAATATACGATAATACTTCAAATATTAATCATACTTTTATATCAAAATACGGGTAAAATTATATCATTTACCCGCCTTTATAACATACTCTGTCGTTTTATCGTACTCGAGGGTTTATAAACCCTACCGATACAGTGGATCAAACTGATCGATTAGAACCCATAAACAACTCAAACAATAAAGCTCTACAATATAAAATAATTTTTTTATATCAAATAACAAATACGTTCACTTGCATATATACACTCAAACTCAATCTAGGGTATTACTAGCCCTATCTCTACTGAGTCACGCCACAGACCCAAGGTAATCAATTAACCTTCAGCTCTGATACCACTGTAACGACCCGGTGAAATCGCGATCCTGATTAACGACCAAACAAGATGTCGACTATCCAAGCATTGGAAATATCGGATAGTTAATAGAAGAAATTAGAGGGTGAGAATAGATAAGATAGAAAATTAGAATAGAAGAAAAAGAATAAGAACAATACAACACATAAGAATAACACGAATCGCAAAGCAGAACGAATAAAATATAAGACATAACTATGAAATAACAGTATAAATATACAATAACATTATCAGAGTACAACACTTACAACACAGTGGAAAATAAACTAGATAACTAACGCTGAAGCCTCATACTCCAAGCTCCTCCAATTAAATCTGTAAGGACCTGAACTACTTGACTGCCCGTACAAATTTGGGTACCCAAGAGTTTAGAATAAAACAAAATAAAAATAAACTCTGGGTCAGTCATGGGACTGGTGTGAGTAAACTCCAACCACTTGGTTTAACTTTTAAAATCCTTTTAAAAGAAAGGATAATCGTAAGACCGATCCACACATAAACATGGATGGTTTTTTTCCTTATGATAACCCAAAGCATTCTTTGAGATCAATATTCTTCTAATATTATAATAATGTCTAAATACAAGTAATATCAATCTAGTAGAACGCTTGCATCTCACGCTCTACATATATAGTATACAATCAAAACCGTGGGATCTTATTAGATAATGGATTCCAACTAGCAAGGTATGGGACCACCTTCATACAGTGTACCTCTAGAGAGAAATACACTGGGTTCAACAAGAACATCTTGCAACCCAGGCTAAACATGACCGACCCCTCACTTTGCTTGAGAGTACCGAATGTATTATCACCAACGGTTGGGATCAACAACCATTACCCGAAAGGGACATCATCGATAGATTTAGGAAACAAATGGAATTTCTCTAGATTAGGTGACAATACAACCTACTTTGCAGCAAACCACTTAGCCATGCGACCTACCCGATTTTATACCATTTCCCGGTTGTGAGCTAGAGGTCATAACGTATATTTTGATCTTCATTCACTTTGAATGTCACATCGTCAGACCCGCCAAATCACAAATTGATTTCGCCAAACACACTACGGGTATACAGCTAAGGGAAACGAATTCCTCCGCCACCAAACGTAACTATGTTTAAAGAGATCAACTTATGAGATCCATTAGATATACTTTGTCAGACATTCTTCCATATAAGTTGTCCTGGGACTGGACAAACCGAAGGCACTATTCTGTAAACAGGAAAGCCCTTGTATATCTCCATCTTCAATTATCTTTATCATATTTGATCGTAATGCTAATGCCCATACAGAATGGTTTTCAGATAATGAGTCTGATCCCGGTCTCTCCATATTGACGACGTAAAAATGGTCAAAACTTCGACAGTTAGTGATTTAATTATTAAAGGAAAACACATGTGCAAACAACGATATTATTTCCATATGAAAATTGTATTAATCAATCATCAATCATCATTAATTTATTCATTCTCCATTTCTTGTTTCCATATATTCTTATTTTCTAATTCTGGAAAATATACGTTTTTAATCGTCGGAACATTTCCATCTCTTATTCACGCATCACTATCATTCTAGTATTTCTTATTATTAAAACATTTCATTTTCTATGCTTAGAAAACATTTTTGATTATATTTGGAAAACGTTTCCAAAACTCGCTTATATGTATTTCAAACAAACGTTATATAAAACATCGTTACGCCCGCTCAATCCATTAATCGCTTATTAATTAACTGAATTTCTAACCAGTCTTCGCTATCAAACTTCAACTATTCCTTAGTTAATTTCGTAGTCAATCAAATTGGGGTATAGTTACCTCTCAGTACTTAACTGAACAACGTTCTTAACCTTGCAATAGATAAAGCTCATAATTCTGATTCTTACACTCATTGCTTACGCAAATTCTCGGATTTTTCGAATTTCCTTTTTTGATAAAACAATGGTTATAACAATAACATTATAAACCTTACTTTTGAAATATCCAACATTAAACTATAACCTTTATTTCTTAATTTGAATAAATAATAATTTATTTATTTATTTATTAAATAAATCTTGATTTAAAAATTGGAAAGTAAATATTACTTTCCCAAATTCGATATAATGAATTCGACATATAATTCCCTTTCAAGAAATCTCCATTCGATTAACTCTCCTTCGAATAACCTATATTCGATTAACTCTCTTCAAATAACTTATATTCGATATTTCTCTTCGAATAAGTTGTATTCAATTATTTCTCTTCGAATAACTTATATTCGATTATTTCTCTTTGAATAACTTATATTCGATATTTCTCTTCGAATAACTTATATTCGATTATTTCTCTTAGAATAACTTATATTCGATATTTCTCTTCAAATAACTTATATTAGATTATTTCTCTTTGAATAACTTATATTCAATATTTCTCTTCGAATAACTTATATTCGATTATTTCTCTTCGAATAACTTATATTCGATTATCTCTAATTTGAATAACTAATATTTGATTAACTCTAATTCGATTAACTCTATTCGATTAACTCTAATTAGAATAACTAATATTTGATTAACTCTAATTCGATTAACTCTATTCGAATAACTAATATTCGAATAACTCTATACGAATAACTAATATTCGACTAACTCTATTCGAATAACTAGTATTCGAATAACTAATTTTATTTTAACCCTATTTACTATCTCATTCAAATTCCCATTTGAAATCCTATTTCAAAACCCAATTTTCCTTGTAAATGTTTTAATTTATAAAATAACTATTTTAATCCATTTTTCACATCAAATGTGAATAATATTCCTTTTATACATCAATTCAGTTTGATTTCATATTTAAAAATATCTCATTTCCAAATTCTATTTATACTTCTATTTATAGAATTATTCATACGAAATCTCCTTTTTATTTCTAACACTTAAATCTCATTTATAATTCCCTTATAAATGCTGAGTTCACATTCGATTTAAAATATCGGTGTCAAAACCGAATTCTACTTCTCTATATAAGTTTGGACTTATATATTCCATTTATCCAATGATAAATATTTTACTTAATTTATAAAATATTATTTATAAATTAATCGTCTCCATTTATCTGTTAAACTATATATCTATTTAAAATCTACTTTGAAACAATCTTCTCGTTGTTCTTTTATATCTTGTCAATTTCCTTTTATAATTCTATTTATTTTATAAATAAATATCCCTTTAATAATTCTATTTATTTTCTAAACAAATATCCCTTTTATAATTCTATTTATTTTCTAAACAAATATCCCTTTTATAATTCTATTTATTTTCTAAACAAATATCCCTTTTATAATTCTATTTATTTTCCCAATAAATATTCCTTTCTATAATTCTATTTATTTTCTAGACAAATATCCCTTTTATAATTCTATTTATTTTCCCAATAAATATTCCTTTCTATAATTTTATTTATCTATTCCTTTTATAATTCTATTTATATATTCCTTTTATAATTCTAAATAAATATACCTTTTATAAAATCCTTTCATTTTATAATTAATTTCTTTTATAAAATCCTTTGATTTTATAAATATATTATTTTTAATATACACTTTGAAAATACCCTTTCTACATTCCAGTATCACTTATGGTATTAAAATACCAAGTCAAAAGGGTCAATCATCATCCAAACACACATAACCAATAACAGATTATATACCACATCATATATCACAATATATGAAAAAATAGTATTTTAAATATTGAGGAATCCAGTTGGATCCCTCCAACCTGTTTCCCTGCATCCACAGATGTTAAACAATATAATTAACATCAACTTCGTTTCAATATGAAATATTCTGATAAACAGAATTAATATTTGATTAATGATATATATATCATTATCTATAATTTCAACCATTAAATCAGCAATTCAACCAAACAATCATCACACAGCAATCAACCATCATTTATCAATTCTAAAAATACGTTATAGAAATATAACTGGTAGAGTTAGTGAGATTTACTCACATTGGACGGTTATCGTTGAATAACGATAACTGTCGGTTAATTTAGACAAACAAATTATTTCTATACAAATTGTAACGAGCTCTACTTTACTCCCAGTCGGTTCCACCGTTCATCCACCGTTCATACGATCCCAACGGATCTTGTTTCGTTGAATTCTGTCAACTTTTGGAGAAGTTATACATAATATAAGTTTGAATATAATAATTCTATTATTAACTTATATAATAATTAACTATCTTACCCTAATTTTCTGCTTAACCCGCCATTTACTGCTAATCATATCCCTCATCGTCTTCTACATGTAGTCGAAACCACCTGGAGCACAAACCAAAAAGGCCAGACTTCTCCTCCCTATTTCTCCTCCATTACTTCGCTGTTTCCCAAACTGAAACTATCATCTTCTTTCTTTTTGAATTCTCCTTTCTCTCCTAACGAACACCCGAAGTCCACGCCCCTCTCCATGATCGCGATAAACGCCTGTTCCAACACCCATAAGTTTTGGTGAGACACTTTTAATTGCGGAAATCTCTAGAACTCTGCAAACAACCACTATTCCACCTCGTCTATCCAAAAACGACCCCTAAATCTTGCGATGAAGCCTCAATCTCCAGGAATTTGGAACCCTAGTTTCGGTGAATACCCAGACTTCGACGGAAATAGATTCGAACGCTACAATACATCTATTGGACTGAAGGAATTTGCACCAGGAATTCAAATACAATTATTTTATGATTTTTGGAATTTTCCTTGATTTTTAATTGATTTATGAACTCACGATTTGGTTATGTTTCGGTGGTGGCTACAAATTGTGATTGACCAGAGAGTGAGGAAGCATAGGGTTAGAGTAAGTAAGGTGGTCTATTTATAGGATAGAGAAATTAATTTTTTAATCAATTAATTTATTAGTTTTATTGTATCGTTGTTTGTAATTGTGGTTTAGAAAATCCGTGTTATCACATATGATACCCATATTTGACGAAATTGGACAGACAACTACAATTCGACATCACGGACCCATTAAAACTTGTTTCATCGAATTCCGAGTCTATTTGCTCACACAACGTATTTTTAAAGTAGAATTATCAACTATTTTTCACATTAAAATCCCGTACGGCCACATACTGACTCCATAAATCACGAAAATTAAAATCTAACAATAATTTAATATTCTGGATCAAACAAAATTAGTTTCTTCGAAAAGGGAGGTCATTTGCAAAGCTGGCTATTCTTAAAGCTCTAAATAAACCCTTTTAAATATTAATATATTTAAAAATAATTAAATTTAATATTTATAAATAAATATTATCGTATATATTCACATAGAATACCATACAGCTCCAAAATATTTCTATCTGAATTTATAACTCGATATTTCAAATCCAATGTTAAAACGATACCCAATTTATATTTAAAACTCTTTTATAATATAAATAAATCATTATAAATTATAAAGGAATTCTATAGCGACTATTTTAAAATTTGATTTGGACATAACACAAAATCTACCCGACGAAATCCCGATTTTTCTCTTCCATTAGAAATATATACTTCACCAGCTCCGAACGTTTCTTGTTTCACAGAAATCCGACTTAAAACGGATTTTGTATATTCGTTTAAAGTTCAAATCGCCAAATTATGAACTGTCGTGCCATTTTGAGCTCGATTATAATTAAAATATAAATTATACGTTCAACTCACATTTATAAATAAATTCGTTAATATAATTCAATTCTAAACTCAATTATATATTTTAAATTATCCAATTCACACAATATTTCTATTTCAGCTATTTCTGATTATTGCAGAATTAAATATATTAATTAATTATTATTTATATTAAATATTCAAAGTTATTTAATGTAAACCATTAAATTACCAAACCGTTATTTAAAAAATTAAATAAAATTAATTATTAAATCGTAAAAAATACTTGTCGTTACACCTTGAAAATTTAGCCATCTGAGAGTTGTTTAATAATTCGGGATGACTTTACTTGCATGACTCTGTTTGGACTTGACTTTTGGGTGCTTGAATGAAACTTTTGAGCCATTTTGCCAAGCGATGGTTGAATAATGTTGGCCTGGGCTCCTTTTGATAGCCGGGGTAAAAGATTGGGTTACACTTGCCCCTAAAGTATGTTTTATGTGAACATGACATGCTTTGAATTGAGACAACTATTATGATATCTAAAAAGATTTCCGTGTTGTGTTTAGCGTATTGTAATGACCCAGTTTTGTACTAATTTTATAATCTATAATTTATAGATTATACTAGTAATTGAATTCAAATGGATAAATTTGATTTAAATATTATAGAAAATTCAGGGTAAAACAATTATTGTATAATTATCTAAGTGTATATTCAAATTTATAATATTCATCCATATATGTGTATGTAAACAAGTAAACTTGGGATTTGTTTAAATAAGGGATAATCAAGATAAAATCCAACTCTTGTTATTAATAAAGTTTATAGTAGAATTTTAGTAACAAATCGAAATAAGATTTTCTTAAATACTTTTCTTGTAGTAATGTTATTTTGGAATTTCACTACTTTACAAGAAAGCAATCAAAACAATGAATCAAATCATGTAGAACTAAAACGAGTCACTTATAATATTGCTCTAATTATAATATATATGCATTTACATATATGGGTGAAATATATAGTTGTATACATGTCCACATAGGCAAACTTGAGTTTAAAATATTTTGTGTAGTGTGTGTTGATTCAAGAAAATAGTATATATTGTTAACCTTATTTTGTGTATATAAAAATATGCAAATAAATAATATATGTGTACATAGGACATATACGTGAATTATAAATATACAAAACACTTAACAAGTGTGAGGTTAGAACTACATACATATCATATGCATCCAACTATATGCATTTAGTTAATCATAAAATAAAAATGAAAGGGCAATAAGTTTAAACCCAAGTAAATGAATAAATTAGCAAACCAAAGTTAACAAATAGAGCCTAGAATTTAAAGAATGAGTATACATCAACATACAAGTATAAAACTAAATTAAAATCCAACAATGCAGCAAAATATTAGTACATTAAAAATTTGAAAGCCGAGAAAACACAATCAATCATACGATGCGCAGCACTAGACATTGAAAATCCGAAAAGAAACAATAGCCTGCTAGTGAACTTACGCATTTAAAATGGAAAAGAAAGATGTAACAATCTAGACTCTTGGCAAGGAAGCAAACAACTCAACATAGAGTAGGCCTAAAAATGTGATATCCTACGGATTAAAGCAATTTTGGCATGTGCAAATGAAAACACTACATAAGACCCAGGGGATAGCATACACAGCCTAAGCCATTAAGTAGAGAAGTTGGTAGAAGCTAAGGACATCCATGTGTTCAGCAAAATCAAATCAAAATTATGAATTGTTTTGCTTAGATACTAAGAATGGTTTGTTAATAGATATAAGGTACAAACACATGTGCAATGGTGCAGCAAGAACATGGCTAGGCTTTGGTGTTTAGAAACAAAGATTGATGATAGTAAGTGGGTTGTAAAATAAAACATCACAACACTTCAATATTGCGGCATACCTATATCTGCATACCTAAAAGCCTACCCACTTAAGCTATATTTCCCCCTATAAATACACATAGAAACCCACACACAAACACACACTAATTTGTTAGACATCAATGTAAATAGTAAGTAAAAAAACCTAGAAACAAAACTGTGTTGAAACTGTGAGACAATGCCTTGATCCATGAAGTAAAACTTGAGAGAATGGCAGCCATGACACAGTATATTAAACTAAAAACAAAGCCTGAAAGGGGAAAGGAATCATAGAGCACAAGCTTGGAATTTAAAAATAGGGAATGAGATCTAGAAACAATATAAGCAGAACATGAAGACCTAAAATAAAAATGGCAAGACATTAGATAAATTCGGTGAGTAAACTCTCCCTATTCCTCTTTTCAAACTATGTTATGGTTGTTTTTCTGTTATGATCAACTTACATATATGTGTACATGAAAATCTGAATATAAGTTGCTAACTATATAATATATGGAAAATCAGATCTCTGTTAAAACAATGGCAGTGAACTACCTTGTGAGAAAGTTACCATTGTATCCCATTTAGATCTAATTACTATTTATAAATAGAGGCATTAAAATGCATATTTTTCTCATTAAAAGACTAAAATCAAATGGGAAAAGAAATATAAACAAAAATCTGGAAGCAGAACAATTGACTGTGAGTAAGCAACAGTAAGATTATTTGAGTAAAATACTTAAACATTTTTTAGTATGTTTAAATTATCTGTGTGGTGCGTAACCATCATCTTAGATCTCATATATATGTTAAATCCCTGGAAATTTAGAGCCAAGGCAGCATAAAAAAATAAAACAGAGAACGCTACTACGATGTTAGTAAACTTCCTTGATCTCATCAATAATTGATGATTTATCCTAGTAGATTATAACTGTGTGTGTGTTTATATATATTGGATTCAAATATTTAAGCTATTTAAGGGGTTATATATGAAATTAGTTAGATTTAGGCTCGCAAGTTGAATAAACTAGAACAAGCAAATACAAAAGACAGTAAAGAGAAAATATGTCAGTAAACTCTAAATTTACTTCTCTTTGATCTAATTTAAAACTATATGTGCATGGTATTCAAATATTTGTGTTCATGGATTGACATCAGGTATATAACATCATATATATATATATATATATAACTTTTCTGGTTGTTTAAATTAATGGGAAAACAGTGGAAAGGGGACTGTTGGGTTAACAACATGGGAAATTGCTTCTTCAGGAATTACAGAACTCAAGAGCATCAGTTCTAGTTTGATTTAGTCAGTAAGATCAAGTGAAAACCATTTGTTTAATCTCATGTGTGCCCTAAAATTTGTTTCAAATCCGATAGCAAACTATATTCTCAAACGCAATCAACATACAACAAAAAGGCTAGGAAATCCAAGTTTTCAAGGATTATTAAATTTAAATTCAGATATAGGAATAGATTAATATAAAGAAATCATGAATTTAAATGGGGAAATCTCTATTTTTAGTAGATTAGGTTGCGTGAATTTTGGTGGTCATCAGGATACGAGTTTGGAGCTGTTTCGGGTAACCTAGTTGGTCGGAGTGCATGAAATTCATACTGGAGGAGTGTTGATAGTTGAAGATTATAGGACAAATATAATATAAATTTTTAAATGAGTATTTGTGACACGATCCGAACTTTCCCGTGAAGGAAAGCCCGGATTGCTTTGAGGACAAGACGAATCAGAACACAAACAGAAGAACATTTCATTGCTTATTACAACAATTTCATTAGAATACAAGAATATATAGAGTATGAATAAATATTACACATTCGAGAAATATCAGAGATTTAAATTACATTTAAATACATAGTAGTGGAAAATAATACAATACACAACTGAAAGGAATATACGGATACAGAGATTTCTGAATATCATTCCAGCTGTAAACCTGGATCCTATGAATATAAATATACAAAACCAAAACTACTAGCTGCCCGTGCGGAAAATAGGGGCACCCAAAGTTTAGGTTAAAACAATAAACTCCAGGTCAGTTATGTGACTGGTGTGAGAACTAAACAATTATTTAAAACTTTATTCTAAATAAGATATATCAAGGGACCACGCCGTATAACACGGAATGGGTTTCCTCCCAAGAATACCAGTGTATATAACAAAACAGCACAATGCTTTTTGGAAAAATGAAGCTATTATAAGGCCCAGGTCCTATCACACAATGCAACGCAAGCCGAGGGATAGGGTTTTCCCTTATAATAGTCAAACATGCCTGGTACGTTAAAACAAATCATTTGATACTATTACAAGTGCATAGTGTATAAAACAGCTTCAAATATAAATGTATCAATCCTAGACGGCATGGGTACCATATATCATGTCGTCATACTAGGCTCTATAATCAAAACCGCAAAATGTCATATTGGAAGTTGGAATTCCCTCTGTGAACCAAGGCAAGGGATCGTCCTTACCGAATTCGAGACGCTCTAGCCCATGTCTCAGGATCAGAAAACATCGACCCTTAGGAGCCACAAGGCCGGTCCACACGGAGTGGATTAAAATTCCTGAACACTACGTTTCCCCGCCCTATGGGGCGTAAATGAGCCAAATGACTCCATCAGTCCCAGATCGACCAATATAACCGAGGCGCCTCGCAATCCATTATCCACATAAGTAAAATGCCAGGGCATGTAAAACGCTGATACCATTCCTAGCTAGAAGGAAACGCATGCCCTCCCTGGATCCTTCTCCCGTTTCTAGTTCACACCGGGGTGTGAGGCATGCAAATCAACGCTACACAAAGCTACGATGTATTAAAGCCATGCTTTGATCATCAACCACAAGACTTTGCTTTTCAACAGAAGCCTTGATCATCTGCATCTCAGCATGCCACATAGGCAATTCACGCAATGCAACCGATGTATATCAATCACACAGAATGAAATCCGATGTCAGGCACACATCCATTTACAAGTCCGTTCTGGGTCTGAATGAAACCGGAGGAACCTTATTCCTCGCATATCCATCGATCTCCAAGTACGTCTGGACAACCACCAACTGATTCCCTCCTCTTGGGTATACAGCCCAATCAATATCATCAGTAATTATCCAAACGATTTGAAGACCTCCGGTCTTCAACCACCATCTTCATCGTCGACTTATCGTCGATTCATTTATTCAGAATGGGATAAACCCAGTCTTTCTGAATAACTCACGTATATAATAAACAAGTGCTATAAAAACACAACATACGCCTCATTCCAATCCAGAATATTCCTTTATTCTTATATTTTGGGAAAGGTTCCCATTAATTTTATCAAAGATAAATTCTTTAAATTTATTCTTTAATCTTCCTTTTGGATATCATTTCAATCTAATTAAAGATGCATTAAAACTCCACTTGGTTTTAATCTTCCCAAAAATCAATATTAACGATTGTTTAACTTGGAAAATCATATCCTTTCTTTAACTGGGTCAAAGAACCAATGTCATTTAAAACACGATTCACGATAAACCCAAAATCACATTCCATTCCATCAGCCTTTAACCGTAAATTGGCAAGTGAACAATTCCCTAAGTATTAACCCCGAAGGCTGAAACCAACATCAGATCAATACCCAAAAAACCATTCAACTTAACTAATCTCCAGTTAGTTTCTGATTTTCTTAACTCCATTGGGTCTAAGAACAGTACTATTAAAGATACCGTTCACGACAACCCAAAATCTTATTCCATTAACAATGGAATTTTCATGGAAAACAAATCGATATGTGTAATCGATATAAACTTCCATATCCAACCGATAATATCAATGGAATAACGATAGGGTCTTTTAAATTCCATATATATTAACCGTCTTCCTCTATAGAAGCTTACTTCGATTGTTACCAAATCGAATTCCATTCAATTCCAATTTATTTTATTAAATTGGAAAACTTTACTTTGGAAAATCTCCTTTAAATCTTAACAAAAATTTATAAATTCCAAATCACTTTTCACTGTAAGTCGGGTTAAAGAACGAATGTCATTAAAAACACGGTTCACAATAAATCCAATTCACATTCCATCAGTCCCTAACCATAAATTAGTAAGAGAACAATTCCCTAAGAATTAACCCCGAAGGCCGAAACCAACATCAGATCAATCCCCAGGAACTAATCTCCAGTCAGTTTCAAATTTTCTTAACTCCTTTGGGTTTAAGAACAGTATTATTAAAGATACCGTTCACGACAAACCCAAAATCCAATTTGATATTAAATACAAGGCTCTCAATATAAAATATATCGTCTTATATTCAATATCAAATTCTGAAACCAACAAATATCGTATTGGAATAACGATATATATATCTTCAAAATTCCTCCACAATATCCGTATAATTACGAAATCCAATATCGAAATATTCAGAAGATAATTTCGATTCAAATCCATTCCAATTCATATATTAGAAATTCTGGTTATTTTTAAAATCATTTCAAATCCAATTTATTTATTTAAAAATATTGGATTATAATTCTAGTTCATAACTAGTTCATTTCGATAAAAATATATTTTTATCCTTTCAAATATGGAATTTTTCATCCCAATTCTTTCCAAATCATTTATTATGATTTTGCACTAATTATTTATATTTTTAATAATTTTATCAAGGCCCGTACAGTCGATTTCCATAAACGGCCATTGATCTGCACTTACGGCGACCTTTACCAAATTTGATTTGGACAAAATTCCAAATCCAACCGTTAGATTTCAAATCTCTAGTATTCGTTAGAAAGCTCTTTTCGATACGAATACAATGGTTTCGGTTTTAGAGAATCCGACGGTCGGATCTCCCGTAATGTCCATTCGAAGTCCATAGTCGAAATTCGCAAACTACCGCAGCGCGGCGCGTTCTATTCAGGCCATTATATTATATATATATATATAATATATACTTCATCGATTTCCATTTAAAACGTATTTTATAAATCGTTTTAAATTCGTTTTCAAAATGATTTCAACTTCATATTAAATTTCTAATCAAAATTGAATATTCCATATCATCGATATATAAATGATAATATTTTCAAAATATTATATTTCGAAATCATTTCCTTTTTGATATTCATTATAAAAATGAATAAAATCGATATAGATATCGCTCACGCAAAATGGCGTTAATCTAATCAACACGGCTTTATATATTTAAATATTTTCTTATCCATCCCAAATCGGACATCAAAATTATATTTTGATTCTTTTCTGAATATTAGTTGAAAATATTCGTTATTTTAAAATATTCATTCTTTCTAAACTGGAATTAGACACAGTCAATTACCATATAATGTTATTTATATGGACTTCACACAACAAATGTGTATAAAAACAATAATAAACAATCAACCATCCAGAGTGCATTCTACACTGTATAAGCATTAAATATAAATATTCAACGCTTACACAGCTTGTCAACCAATCGACTGACATACAACTAACTATTAGGATTAGTGTATGTCAAATATCGTCCCAATACCCGTGTGGGGTTTCAATCAACAAATAATGAATTTTATTTGTGCAGTTGGACGATGTGTAAAATTTATCGTCCCAATCCATATCAGTAAAATGGGTGTTCATAAACAAATCGTTTGATTTGTAAATGAATATTTATTTTATTCACATCAACGTTAAAAATTATATTTTTAACGATAAAATATTTTATTCGGTTCATTTACACAATAAAAATGATATTTTTATTGTTCTAACATATTTTAGAAAATTTCGGCGGCATAACGGCGTGATACTAGAAACGGGATAAGGCCTAGCCTTATCCCCAGTCTAATAATGGCCTGCGCCATACACATACCAATCAAATCAATTCCATTTCATTTCCCAAACCAAATTCAACCAAACAATCCAATCAACCAAACTAAACAACCACACAAGTCGTCCGTGGTCTATGGACGACGGGGAATAGTTCATATATGCAGTTATAAATAAATAATTGTATAAATAAATTCAGTGAGAGAGTTCTCACCTTTGGGTTCCACTCCGCCGTTTCATTTCTGAATTTCAGATTTGCCCGCATTTCCAACACAATCCTTTTCCCGCTGTTCATAGCAAAAATCACATTTTTATTCCAATTCTAAAAATTATATTTTTACTCCCCTAAAAATTATATTTTTAATACTCTACATTGTAAAAATCATATTTTTAATGTCTCTACATTTACATAAAAATCATATTTTTATAACGCTACTACATAGGTAAAAAATCATATTTTTAACACGATGTTTACATTATAAAAATCACATTTTTTATCGCTACTACATATATAAAAATCATATTTTTAGCCAACTAATAATTATTTCTTTGTATGACCATTTTATAAATAACATATATAATCTAAAAATTATATTTTTATCTTTCTAAAAACATTCCCATGCCATACACTAGTTAAAAATCATATTTTTAATCTTGCCAACAATATTTCCTTCCTACGATAAAAATCCTATTTTTAACTAACCAAAAATGATATTTTTACATAACTAAAAATCATAACTTTATGTAATTAAAAATCATAACTTTATATAAATAAAAATCATAACTTTATATAAATAAAAATCATAACTTTACATACTTCATACGTCAAAACCGTAGAAGCTTTAAAGCGGAGAAAACTCACATTTTCTATTGCCTAGATTTGTTGTTCTGGTTCCAGAATTGCAAACGAGATCTAATCTTCACACCATCTTTTTTTCTTGCTTAAACGCGTCATTCCGAACAACTTTCGCCTAGTGGTCCTCCTTTCAAAAATGTGTCATTTCGCCGGAAATCGCGAAAAGACAGTATTTTGACAGTGTTTGGACAACAGACTTTGGACGCGTTTTCCCGACAACTCCGCAATCCAAAATAGGACTATCATATACCAAATCGAAGAGGAAATCATGCTCTTCGAATTTCGTACTGTGGAGTTTTGGCCAAATGCACGGTTTGGGAGTTATGGGCTGTGGAAGCTCAGGGTGTTATTTGCAAAAACGGGATTTTTATTGAAAATGAGTTTTTGGGTGACGGGGGCCCCACGGCCAAGGGGAGGGTGGCCAGAAGCGGCGCCGGACCTGATTGGGGTGGTGGAGGTGGCAGGTGGCAGTGGTGGTGCGGCGGTGGGGCCGGAGGAGGTGGTTGGTGGTGATTTGGGGTTTAGGGATTTGAAATTCAAAGAGGGAAAGAGGAGGAGAGAGAGGAGAGGAGGAAGAGGAGGAGGAGAAGGGGAGGAGGAGGGAGCGGTGGTGGCAACCAAGGGGGGAGGGCTGGGTTGCAGCAACGGGTTCCTTTCTTCTTTTCTTTTCTTTTTTTCACGTTGTTTTGAGTTGTGAGGGAGATAGAAGGTGAGGGTTGACTTTATATAATTATCTAATTCCAAAATGTTACTTTTTCATTCTAACTCCAAATCGAACCGAACGACTGACGTCCCTAGCTAATTACCCCCATTCCGGACACAATGGGATATTTCCTGTAAGCTAGTTCGACTGTTTCCATCAGTTTTTCTTTAAATTAAAATATAAATTAATATATTGAATTTAAACGTATATTTTAATTTACCGGGGCCACATACGAACTCCAAAAATTCCAGAAAAATAAATATGGCTATGTTTTAATAATACGGTCCTAACAAAACTAATTTTGTCAAATTTGGAGACCGTTTGAAAAATGGCCATTTTCTGGTCGATTCAAATTGATTGAAACAGACAAAACACGTTTTACTTTGCCACGCTCACATATTAATTCAAAAAATTATGAATTTATGAATCTAGCAATAACTTGACATCCCGGATCCAACAAAAGTGGTTTCGTCGAAAACGGATGACGTTTGCAAAATCGCTATTTTTATGGGTTATATTTCCATAGGGACTATTATGAATTTTCAACTGGGCATAACTTTTTATTCCCGCTATGAAATTTCAATTTTTCAGATTCATTGGAAAGATATTTTCAAATAGATTCAAATATTTATAGTTTCGCTATCTGGTTTATTTTGAATCCTGTACATTCATTTGAAATTTGAAATTGAATTTTCAAACTACCGCGCCATTTCTAATTCCTTTTATAATTAAAATAAATATTTATATTCTAACTTCGATTCCAAATAAATATATACATTCTAATTCTATTCAAAATATATTTCTCGTCGTTATTATTTAAAATAAATCATTCTAAATATTCAAAATTCATTAAAATTGCCAAAATAAAAATTTTAAATTGGTTCGGATTTTCCGGGTTATTACAATCTTCCCCACTTAAAATCTTTTCGCCCTCGAAAAGGAATGGAGCTGAAAGTTGTTTTACATACCAACTCAACTTTCATTATTTTCATTATGGCCTAAGTTCTTCAACTTTTCAGTTTCTAAGAACTTTTCAAATTTTTCAAAAATTTGCTTAACACCCTAAATTTTCGAAAAATTTCGCCATAACCTCTCCTGTACAGGAGCACCGGGAAAATCCCCAAACCGCCACACAGACCTCTCCAATCAAAAAGAAAAATAAACAGCCAATCGGCTCATAAAATCATCAAAAACCCCAAGAAATGCAATAAACATGTACCTATTTGTCAAGCAAACAATTTTATTCCTCTTCTCTAGCCTCCTTGCTATGACCTGTTCAATGTATATACATGTATATGCATGCAGTTTCAAACAAATTTCAATACAGTTCAATATTTGATACAATTTGGTTATATGTACCGTTCTTTCACATAATGGTTTTATTAGACAACAAATAATCATACAACACAACCATCAATCAATTTTTTGACTTAACATTTCAAATTCATAATTTTGATACATATACAAAAAATCATGTTTTTGATGCTAATCTACAACCATAGCCCTATCTAGTTTTGGTTCTCACACCAATCAATTGGAAATATACAGATATCCCACTTTCAAAACTCGAACATAAACACTTATGATGATATATCAATCATCAGTATCATCTCCGGGCGACTAGAGTGTGATTCTATATCTATCCAGTATATTAAAACTTCAAATACACGTGGATCAGACGTATACGCAAAATCATTATATATAAAAATAAACATTCAAATACGAATAAATGATTCAAATTTTCAAAACCAATTTTGTTTTCATTTTTATTTGAAAAACATACACTTCACATTCGTTCTAGGATACTACTGATCCTATCTCTAACGAGTCA
The DNA here is from genome assembly GCA_030737875.1 of Allium sativum. Classification (NCBI taxonomy): domain Eukaryota; kingdom Viridiplantae; phylum Streptophyta; class Magnoliopsida; order Asparagales; family Amaryllidaceae; genus Allium; species Allium sativum. Next base: position 651,571,599 of record CM060919.1, on the reverse strand, counting down.
TTCCTATTGGATATTACTAATCCAATCTCTGATGAATTATTTTGTTTGGTTCTAACGTGTCTTGTTCTCGAGCTCTGTAAACCAAAGCTTTGATACCAAACTGACACGATCCGAACTTCCACGTGAAGGAAAGCCCGGATTGCATTGAGGACAAGACGAATCAGAACACAAACAGAAGAACATTTAATTACTTATTGCAACAATTTCATTAGAATACAAGAATATACAGAGTATGAATAAATATTACACATTCGAGAAATATCAGAGATTTAAATTACATTTAAATACATAGCAGTGGAAAATAATACAATACACAACTGAAAGGAATATATGGATACAGAGCTTTCCGAATATCATTCCAGCTGTAAACCTGGATCCTATGAATATAAATATACAAAACCAAAACTACTAGCTGCCCGTGTGGAAAATAGGGGCACCTAGAGTTTAGGTTAAAAAAATAAACTCCAGGTCAGTCATGTGACTGGTGTGAGAACTAAACAGTTATTTAAAACTTTACTTTAAATCAGATATATCAAGGGACCATGCCGTATAACACGGAACGGGTTTCCTCCCAAGAATACCAGTGCATATAACGAAACAGCGCAATGTTTTTGGAAAAATGAAGCTATTATAAGACCCAGGTCCTATCACACAATGCAACGCAAGCCGAGGGATAGGGTTTTCCCTTATAATAGCCAAACATTCTTGGTACGTTAAAACAAATCATTTGATACTATTATAAGTTCATAGTGTATAAAACAGCTTCAAATATAAATGCATCAATCCTAGACGGCATGGGTACCATATATCATGTCGTCATACTAGGCTCTACAATCAAAACCGCAAAATGCCATATTGGAAGTTGGATTTCCCTCTGCGAACCAAGGCAAGGGATCGTCCTTATCGAATTCGAGGTGCTCTAGCCCGTGTCTCAGGATTAGAACGCATCGACTCTTAGGAGCCACAAGGCCGGTCCACACGGAGTGGATTAAAATGCCTGAACACTATGTTTCCCCGCCCTATGGGGCGTAAATGAGCCAAATGACTCCATCGGTCCTGGATCGACCGATATAACCGAGGCGCGACGCAATCCATCATCCACATAAGTAAAATGCCACGGTGTGTAAAACGCTGACACCACTCCTAGCTAGAAGGAAACACATGCCCTCCCTGGATCCTTCTCCCGTTTTCGGTTCACACCGGAGTGTGAGGCTCACGAATCAACGCTACATAAAGCTACGTTGTATTAAAGTCGTGCTGTAACGACCCGCCCTGTACTAGCCGACATTTATTCCGAAAGTGCGCTGTACACATGTCCAACTAGCACGGGACGGTCGCCAAAAGAAAAGAAAAGAAGAGAATGAACTAACACAGAACTTGTAGAATGTCTCACAGCGCATGGAATAAAATATAATAATAACATAACTTTGACATAAAACAGGCGAGACAGTGCATAAGCTGAAAAACTAAATCATGTCTAACATGGCAGCGGAAATCCAAAATACAGCTTATGATCCAACATCCTTATTACAACCTCAAAATACTGTCTCTAAGCAAAAGAAAGGAAAAGGTACACTACTAATGCCCAGGCAGTGACCATCGATAACACAGGGAGATAATACATAAATATCATACGTGGAAGCCTCCTGCTCGTCTCTAGTACAGCTACCCGTGCATCCACCTAACATGTCTCTAGTCTGCTCGTGTGAGCACCCAGAGTAATAAGAAGAGACATAAAACTCTGGGTCAGACATAAAGTCTGGTATGAGCGATAAGCATCTAAACAGAATAATAACAGGTATAATCCAATCATACCTGAACCTGGACCTGCAACCAAAGAGTTAGCACTACATACTGTACAACACTCTAAGGTGCCCTTTCAAATGGTGTAAAGATAACGGGGGTGGGGGTGTGCATGTCATAGTGATGTCAAACAATCAAGCATAGCAATCATCCTCACATCCCTCACTCAGTGCGTAAAGCATACGATATCCACTACCTTGGTCACCTAATACTTTGGGCCATGGCGGAATCCAATCCCGTGTAACTATCACTACAAGCCCACTATCCATCTCTCAGTGGTGAACCAAAGTTATGAATACCGACAACTCCTTAGCACACGTCCCGCAGCAAAGCCCAACCATGAAGTGAACTCATTGGTTCCCAACTGGATCCTAAGCTCTAACTTCCCATATTGGACTACCTCTGCATCTCGGGTTATTGGTCAATACTGGGTCGGGTCGGGTTCCTTCTCAAGCCATCGGTTCGGGTCGGGTGTCCTTCATCTGTTCGGGTCGGGTCTTCTCCTGGTGCGGTTCGGGTCGGGTCTTCTCCTGGTGCGGTTCGGGTCGGTTGTCCTCCATCGGTTCGGTTCGGGTGCTTTACCTCGGGTCGGGTCGGGTGTCATCTCCCCTCCAGCTCGTGCCTCCGTTCCGATCCGTGCCCTCGTCCTTCACATGCTCCTATCCGATCCATCCTCGTGCCTTCACTCCGATCCGTCCTCCTCGATCCGATCCGTCCTCCTCGATCCGATCCAATCCCAGTTCAGCTAGCGTGGCCTTCCTTTTTGCCATTTTTCCCCAAGTGTTGGCTTCCGATCCGATCGGATTCTTTGCTCAGTTCAACATATCCGATCCGAGCCCTATGTCCGATCCGATCCGAACCCTGCACTATTTTCTGAGACTGTCCCAGCAAGTGTTTACGCCATTCGACGACGTTTTCGACCATTCTAACTATTGAAATCAATCACAAAGTATTTCATACAGTCATAGCAACATGCATAATCAACCACAAACACCAAAACAACAATATGATAGGTTAAAACGGATCAAACATACCCAAAAATCCATATTTTCCCCTTAAGCATGTTTAAGAACAACTAATGATAGGATTAGTAAAACTTAACCAAATTAGCCAAATTTTCTAACAGAGGTCTAAAACAATATTTATGAATTTCTGAATATTTTTCCAGAATTTTATCACGCTTAATTTCGCTAATTAACACTAATCACCCCTTAATCCCCTAAATTCTGGGATTAACAAAATTAGTCCAAATTAACCCAAATTCATATCAGAGGCATAAAATGATGTTTTAGAATTTTAGAAATTTTTTTAGATTTTTCTGAGCCATAATTTCGCTAATCTTTGCTAATTACCCTAATTAGCCGTAATTAGTGAAAAACAATGCAAATCACTCACCTTTGGCACAATTAAACTTTCAGAACTGAAACTCCTCTGATATAGATCCAATCTCTATGTGTTCCAGCAACTCTCTCTCTGATTTGGTGCTAATCCCCTTTGGTTTGATGTAGTTTTGCTTAATCTTTGATTAGAAAGTGATTAGAGGTGATTTGGAGTGAAATTAGAAGGTAGAGGCCATGACTATACTTGAAGGAATGTCTTAGGCGGCTGGAAAATGAAGTAAAAACCGAAATCATAACCCTAGCAGCCCCTAAGTACCACTAATCCCGAAATCCCCCTTTGGGCCTAGCTGCTAATTACCCGGTTAAGCCCAATTAGCTGAAAATAACCCTTTAAACCTTAATTTAGTCATATCTCCCAAACGGTAAGTCCGTTTGGCTATTATGACCACTCTACGGAAAGAGAAACCATCATCCGGAGCTAATGGAAGTGGTTTCAGGTCAAAATTCCTTTCCAGTCAAAAGTTATGGACGAAACAAGATCAACTAGGGGCAAAATGGTCATTTAAAAATTGGCAAAAATCATGAACATGGGAAATGACCCCACTAGTCGTTTCCCAAAAGTACACGACCATACGACTTACCTAGAAAAAGAAATAAATATTCTACGATCCTAGATGCGTAGAATGTGGGTTGTTACATTCTCCCCCCCTTAAGAAATTTCGCCCCCGAAATTCCTTAACTAAGAAACAAACAATGGGTCTCGCATGCCTATCAACCAATTTCAAACAATCAAACATACATGATAGCACAACAAGCATATCCTAGCATGCGGTTTACTAACACGGGAAGAACCATCGCCCCTTGGACTTTCACTAATTTCGCCGTCTCCCTTCGTAATTTCTTCGTATCGTCCTCAACAATGCGAATCGGTCTCGCGGTTCCCAACCGCCTTGGGTTATATTTCGATATCGTCCAACCGGTTTGGCGAAATAGCTAAATCAAAATCATGCGTAAACTTCCTTAACTGAGAAACATGAAATATGTCATGTACTCCTGGCATCTTTTTAGGTAATCCAACCCCATTCGTCAAATTACCAACTACATTCCAAATGTCCTTTCAAGTCTAACCCGAATCTTGCCCACATCCATACTGCACGTCCAACGTATATTCACCTCCTAGAGGCAACTAGATCCATCCAATAACCCTAGGCACTACATCCATACCTGTACTGTACGTCTAACGTACATTCACCTTCTAAAGGTGAACTAGACTCATCCACTGAACCTAGGTACCCTACCCATATCCGTACTGCACGTCCAACGTACATTCACCTTCCAAAGGTGAACTAGACTCATCCAATGAATCTAGATACTCTACCTATATCTGTACTGCACGTCCAACGTACATTCACCTTCCAAAGGTGAACTAGACTCATCCAATGAATCTAGGTACTCTGCCTATGAGTCCAAGCCCAACTTGAAGCTCCTATATCCGCTGAATCTCCAAGACCGACGGACGCTCCACAATACCCAAACATACTTTAAGTCTAATGTAAAGTATCTTACACCTATCATATCACCATGATCAACAAACTTATCCTATTTCCATTCAACAGGATCCTACAGGTGATAGTCTACTCAAGAGAAGAAAGGTAGGAACAAACATAGAAACCATAGCATCCATCAAACAAAATCCTATCTATCACCTGCTAAATCCTTGAATACATCAACACCTATATGTCTGGTCCAACCAACATCAATAACTAATGGAAGCCCAGCCTCCAAACGGACTACCATACGTCCAACGCACGTTTATCCTCCAAGGATAACTAGATCACGTCCAACGGATCCAAGGTAACGGGCGTCCCCAGATACCCCTGCTTTTAGTCCGCCTGAAACACTCGAGTCCCACCCAAGCCTATCCATTATCCTGCTGCCCTCTCGAGTCTAACTCGAGCCAATCCAATTCCTCGCAGCCTCCTCGAGTCCAACTCGAGTCAATCCATTACCCATAACTCAGACCCAGTCTTGAGTATCCATTACCTACAAACTCTAGTCCAACGTGAGTCGTCTCCCTATTCGTTGCATCTCTAAGATCAATCGAACATCTATTTTATTTTACGAGTTCAAGTCCAACTTGAATCGTCCTAACCTTCGTTGCACCTTCCTTGACCAACGAACACATCCTATTCTTTCAAAAAGAACATCAACATATGGTCCTAAACAATTCATTACTTTGCATCTTTCTTGAGTCCCACTCAAGTCATCTCATAACCCTATCGAGTCTAACTTTGGGCAGTCCATACCATTGAATAGTCTTATCCTGTCACAACTGCCCATCACTCTTCGAGTAAACCAAGATATCATCCAATGAAAATCGCAACAACTACCTATCTCTCATGCAGACCATCCTAGTCGACCTCGACATTCCCCGAGCACAAGTCCCAAAGGCCTAAACCAATAACAGACAAGCACCCAAGGAACATCTCCTCCGAGTTCAGACGATCTACGTGAGATGACATGAGCAAAACATCCAAACACTCAAGCATCCATAACTGACTTTGGCTATCCTCGCCAATCTTGCTTGAAATTATCATCGATCGCATGACCAAGTCCTGACCAACTACTGTACATCCAATGTACATTTGCTTCTCTAACTCCCGTTATCATCTTCGTCATAAGGTAGGCGATCCAATACCACCCTTCGTCCATCATCCACTCTAACGGTCATCAAAGGCTCTTCACAATCTACTATCACTCTATACTTTTGGAGTCAATTAGCTCCCAAAATCAAGCCAAACCTAGTAAAGCTCAAAATAAAGCAATCACAACAAACATACATCCATGACTCGATAAGACCAAATTACGACAAATCCTACAAAGGCTAGTCAAACCACCTATCGAGTTTGTCAATACTAAAGGTCTATCGACTATCTCGGGTTCCAATTCCAACCTATCTACCAGGTCACTAGGTACGAAGGAATGGGAAACCTTGTTATTAAACAAAACTCGAACAGAAACATCTTAAATAGAAAGCATACCTCGAATAACGACACCTTTTTCCTTCTACGCCGCAGTTGGGGCATTCGACGAATAAGGAATAGCGTTGATAGCATATGCTTTCACGATCTGCTTCTCCCTAGGAGATTGTGGACATTCATTCTTGTGATGTCCCGCTTGGCCGCAATTAAAGCACTTCCTTTCCCCAGGCTTTTCTCGACAATCTCTGTCATAGTGGCCCTTCTTGCCACAGCTAAAGCACTCGCCATCTTTCTTATTCTTCTTACTTTGGCCATCCATGGTTTGGTCTTGTTTCCTCTTAGTCTGGGAATTATTCTTGCCTCCGCCGCCTGCTTGCGGCTTTGGCTCCTTTGCAGATGCAGTAGCGACCTCAGTCTTAGGCTTAGGGTAGAGACTTTCTGACCTTAATGCCTTTCCTACAATCGATTCAAACGTCTCATCGATGTGGTTTATAAGCATTTCCCCCAAGTACCCATCTAAACCAGTTATGAACTTCTCGTTCTTCTTCTCGGCAGTGTCGATAAGAGATAACCCATATTTCGATAAAGTATCGAACTCAGCAACATACTCTGAAACTGCCCTTCCGTTCTGCTTAAGCTCCAGAAACTTTCTAAACAATTCTGACTTCTGAGCAGCTGGTATAAACTTATCGCAAAAACGAGCCTTAAACTGATCCCATGTAATCTGATCCTCTGGAGTTGCTGCCTTAATAGCATTCAACCAATTCATTGCTCGTCCTTGAAGCTGACGGGATGCTAGCTTCCTCTTCATGGCATCTTCAATACCCAAGTCTTCGAAGATACGCTCACAGCTATCCAACCAATCCTGAACAACCGTAGCCGACTCCGTTCCGTGGAACGGCTTCCCACCAAGACTAGCATAATCCTTGTTAAGCTTGGCGAAATCGGACCTAGGCGCCTGCACCGCTGCACCACCACCGTTAGCAACATTAGGAGCCGCTCTCTGGACATCCCTAAGCATCTCCCTCATGAAGTCAGTGAACATAGTCCTCATCTCAGTAGCATTCCCATTATTGGCTCCTCTGCCAGTACCCCTCGCATATCGGCTCATCGTTCAATCTGTACAGAGCAAACGATTAACCATCTCCTTTGTGGTGTCAGTGCAGTGCAACTTCATCCGTGACTATACTAATAGTACATATATATATCTATATAGCTTTGAAAACCAGTTTTGAAAAATCAAAATAATCACAAATACGCGCTCTCATATACGTATAATATCTCCCCCTGATGACTTTCCCCAGGTTAACTACGCAACCTAGAGCTCTGATACCAAATGTAACGACCCGCCCTGTACTAGCCGACATTTCCTCCGAAAGTGCGCTGTACACATGTCCAACTAGCACGGGACGGTCGCCAAAAGAAAAGAAGAGAAAAGAAGAGAATGAACTAACACAGAACCTGTAGAATGTCTCACAGCGCATGGAATAAAATATAATAATAACATAACTTTGACATAAAACAGACGAGACAGTGCATAAGCTGAAAAACTAAATCATGTCTAACATGGCAGCGGAAATCCAAAATACAGCTTATGATCCAACATCCTTATTACAACCTCAAAATACTGTCTCTAAGCATAAGAAAGGAAAAGGTACACTACTAATGCCCAGGCAGTGACCATCGATAACACAGGGAGATAATACATAAATATCATACGTGGAAGCCTCCTGCTCGTCTCCAGTACAGCTACCCGTGCATCCACCTAACCTGTCTCTAGTCTGCTCGTGTGAGCACCCAGAGTAATAAGAAGAGACATAAAACTCTGGGTCAGACATAAAGTCTGGTATGAGCAATAAGCATCTAAACAGAATAATAACAGGTATAATCCAATCATACCTGAACCTGGACCTGCAACCAAAGAGTTAGCACTACATACTGTACAACACTCTAAGGTGCCCTTTCAAATGGTGTAAAGATAACGGGGGTGGGGGTGTGCATGTCATAGTGATGTCAAACAATCAAGCATAGCAATCATCCTCACATCCCTCACTCAGTGCGTAAAGCATACGATATCCACTACCTTGGTCACCTAATACTTTGGGCCATGGCGGAATCCAATCCCGTGTAACTATCACTACAAGCCCACTATCCATCTCTCAGTGGTGAACCAAAGTTATGAATACCGACAACTCCTTAGCACACGTCCCGCAGCAAAGCCCAACCATGAAGTGAACTCATTGGTTCCCAACTGGATCCTAAGCTCTAACTTCCCATATTGGACTACCTCTGCATCTCGGGTTATTGGTCAATACTGGGTCGGGTCGGGTTCCTTCTCAAGCCATCGGTTCGGGTCGGGTGTCCTTCATCTGTTCAGGTCGGGTCTTCTCCTGGTGCGGTTCGGGTCGGGTCTTCTCCTGGTGCGGTTCGGGTCGGTTGTCCTCCATCGGTTCGGTTCGGGTGCTTTACCTCGGGTCGGGTCGGGTGTCATCTCCCCTCCAGCTCGTGCCTCCGTTCCGATCCGTGCCCTCGTCCTTCACATGCTCCTATCTGATCCATCCTCGTGCCTTCACTCCGATCCGTCCTCCTCGATCCGATCCGTCCTCCTCGATCCGTTCCGTCCTCCTCGATCCGATCCGATCCCAGTTCAGCTAGCGTGGCCTTCCTTTTTGCCATTTTTCCCCAAGTGTTGGCTTCCGATCCGATCGGATTCTTTGCTCAGTTCAACATATCCAATCTGAGCCCTATGTCCTATCCGATCCGAACCCTGCACTGTTTTCTGAGACTGTCCCAGCAAGTGTTTACGCCATTCGACGACGTTTTCGACCATTCTAACTATTGAAATCAATCACAAAGCATTTCATACAGTCATAGCAACATGCATAATCAACCACAAACACCAAAACAACAATATGATAGGTTAAAACGGATCAAACATACCCAAAAATCCATATTTTCCCCTTAAGCATGTTTAAGAACAACTAATGATAGGATTAGTAAAACTTAACCAAATCAGCCAAATTTTCTAACAGAGGTCTAAAACAATATTTATGAATTTCTGAATATTTTTCCAGAATTTTATCACGCTTAATTTCGCTAATTAACACTAATCACCCCTTAATCCCCTAAATTCCGGGATTAACAAAATTAGTCCAAATTAACCCAAATTCATATCAGAGGCATAAAATGATGTTTTAGAATTTTAGAAATTTTTCTAGATTTTTCTGAGCCATAATTTCGCTAATCTTCGCTAATTACCCTAATTAGCCGTAATTAGTGAAAAACAATGCAAATCACTCACCTTTGGCACAATTAAACTTTCAGAACTGAAACTCCTCTGATATAGATCCAATCTCTATGTGTTCCAGCAACTCTCTCTCTGATTTGGTGCTAATCCCCTTTGGTTTGATGTAGTTTTGCTTAATCTTTGATTAGAAAGTGATTAGAGGTGATTTGGAGTGAAATTAGAAGGTAGAGGCCATGGCTATACTTGAAGGAATGTCTTAGGCGGCTGGAAAATGAAGTAGAAACCGAAATCATAACCCTAGCAGCCCCTAAGTACCACTAATCCCGAAATCCCCCTTTGGGCCTATCTGCTAATTACCCGGTTAAGCCCAATTAGCTGAAAATAACCCTTTAAACCTTAATTTAGTCATATCTCCCAAACGGTAAGTCCGTTTGGCTATTATGACCACTCTACGGAAAGAGAAACCATCATCCGGAGCTAGTGGAAGTGGTTTCAGGTCAAAATCCCTTTCCAGTCAAAAGTTATGGACGAAACAAGATCAACTAGGGGCAAAACGGTCATTTAAAAATTGGCAAAAATCTTGAACACGGGAAATGACCCCACTAGTCGTTTCCCAAAAGTACACGATCATACGACTTACCTAGAAAAAGAAATAAATATTCTACGATCCTAGATGCGTAGAATGTGGGTTGTTACACGTGCTTTGATCATCAACCACAAGACTTTGCTTTTCAACAGAAGCCTTGATCATTTGCATCTCAGCATGCCACACAGGCAATTCACGCTATGCAACCGATGTATATCAATCACACAGAATGAAATCCGATGTCAGACATACATCCATTTACTAGTCCGTTCTGGGTCTGAACGAAACCGGAGGAACCATATTCCTCGCATATCCATCGATCTCCAAGTACGTCTGGACGACCACCAACTGATTCCCTCCTCTTGGGTATACAGCCCAATCAACATCATCAGTAATTATCCAAACGATGTGAAGACCTCCGATCTTCAACCACCATCTTCATCGTCGACTTATCATCGATTCAGTTATTCAGAATGGGATAAACCCGGTCTTTCTGAATAACTCGCGTATATAATAAACAAGTGCTATAAAAACACAATATACGCCTCATTCCAATCCAGAATATTCCTTTATTCAAATATTCTTATATTTTGGGAAAGGTTCCCATTAATTTTATCAAAGATAAATTCTTTAAATTTATTCTTTAATCTTCCTTTTGGATAACATTTCAATCTAATTAAAGATGCATTAAAACTCCACTTGGTTTTAATCTTCCCAAAAATCAATATTAACGATTGTTTAACTTGGGAAATCATATCCTGTCTTTTACTAGGTTAAAGAACCAATGTCATTTAAAACACAGTTCATGATAAACCAAAAATCACATTCCATTCCATCAGTCTTTAACCGTAAATTAGCAAGTGAACAATTCCCTAAGTATTAACCCCGATGGTCGAAACTAACATCAGATCAATACCCAGAAAACCATTCAAATTAACTAATCTCCAGAATCTCCAGTTAGTTACTGATTTTCTCAACTCCATTGGGTCTAAGAACAGTATTATTAAAGATACCGTTCACGACAACCCAAGATCTTATTTCATTAACAATGGAATTTTCATGGAAAACAAATCGATATGTGTAATCGATATAAACTTCCATATCCAACCGATAATATCAATGGAATAACGACAAGGTCTTTTAAATTTCGTATACATTAACCGTCTTCCTCTACAGAAGCTTACTTTGATTATTACCAAATCGAATTCCATTCAATTCCAATTTATTTTATTAAATTGGAAAACTTTACTTTGGAAAATCTCCTTTAAATCTTAACAAAAGATTTATAAATTCCAAATCACTTTTCACTGTAAGTCGGGTTAAAGAACGTATGTCGTTAAAAACACGGTTCACAATAAATCCAATTCACATTCCATCAGTCCCTAACCGTAAATTAGTAAGAGAACAATTCCCTAAGTATTAACACCAAAGGCGGAAACCAACATCAGATCAATCCCCAGGAAACCGTTCAACTTAACTAATCTCCAGTTAGTTTCAAATTTTCTTAACTCCATTGGGTTTAAGAACAATATTATTGAAGATACCATTCACGATAAACCCAAAATCCAATTTGATATTAAATACAAGGCTCTGAACAGAAAATATATCGGCTTATATTCAATATCAAATTCTGAAACCAACAAATATCGTATTGGAATAACGATATATATGTCTTCCAAATTCCTCCACAATATCCGTATAATCACGAAATCCAATATCGAAATATTCCGAAGATAATTTCGATTCAAATCCATTCCAATTCATATATTGGAAATTTTGGTTATTTTTAAAATCATTTCAAATCCAGTTTATTTATTTAAAAATATTGGATTATAATTCTAGTTCATAACTAGTTAATTTCGATAAAAATATATTTTTATCCTTTCAAATATGGAATTTTTCATCCCAATTCTTTCCAAATCATTTATTATGATTTTACACTAATTATTGATATTTTTAATAATTTTATCAAGGCCTGTACAGTCGATTTCCATAAACGGCCATTTAACTGCACTTACGGCGACCTTTTCCAAATTTGATTTGGACATAATTCCAAATCCAACCGTTAGATTTCAAATCTCTAGTATTCGTTAGAAAGCTCTTTTCGATACGAACCCAACGGTTTCGGTTTTAGGAGAATCCAATGGTCGGATCTCCCGTAATGTCCATTCGAATTCAATAGTCGAAATTCGCGAACTGCCGTAGCGCGGTGCGTTCTATTCAGGCCATTATATTATTTATATAAAATATAAAATATATATTTCATCGATTTTCATTTAAAAATTATTTTATAAATCGTTTTAAATTCGTTTTCAAAACGATTTCAACTTCATATTAAATTTCTAATCAAAATTGAATATTCCATATCATCGATATATAAATGATAATATTTTCAAAATATTATATTTCGAAATCATTTCCTTTTTGATATTTATTATAAAAATGAATAAAATCGATATAAATATCGTTCATGTCAAAATGGCGTTAATCTAATCAACACGGCTTTGTATGTTTAAATATTTTCGTGTCCATCCCAAATAGGACATCAAAATTATATTTTGATTCTTTTCTGAATATTAGTTGAAAATATTCGTTACTTTAAAATATTCATTCTTTCTGAACTGGAATTAGACACAGTCAATTACCATATAATGTTATTTATATGGATTTCACACAACAAATGTGTATAACAACAATAATAAACAATCAACCATCCAGAGTGCATTCTACACTGTATAAGCATTAAATATAAATATTCAACGCTTATACAGCTTGTCAACCAATCGATTGACATACAACTAACTATTGGGATTAGTGTATGTCCAATATCGTACCAATACCCATGTGGGGTTTCAATCAACAAATAATGAATTTTATTTGTGCAGTTGGACGATGTGTAAAATTTATCGTCCCAATCCATATCAGTAAAATGGGTGTTCATAAACAAATCGTCTGATTTGTAAATGAATATTTATTTTATTCACATCAACGTTAAAAATTATATTTTTAACGATAAAATATTGTATTCGATTCATTTACACAATAAAAATGATATTTTTATTATTCTAACATATTTTAGAAAATTTCGGCGGCATAACGGCGTGATACTAGAAACGGGATAAGGCCTAGCCTTATCCCCAGTCTAATAATGGCCTGCGCCATACACATACCAATCAAATCAATTCCATTTCATTTCCCAAACCAAATTCAACAAAAAATCCAATCAACCAAACTAAACAATAACACAAGTCGTCCATTGTCTGTGGACGACGGGGAATAGTTCATATATGTAGTTATAAATAAATAAATGTATAAATAAATTCAGTGAGAGAGTTCTCATCTTTCGGTTCCACTCCACCGTTTCATTTCTGAATTTCAGATTTGCCCGCATTTCCAACACAATCTTTTTCCCGCTGTTCATAGCAAAAATCACATTTTTATTTCAATTCTAAAAATTATATTTTTACTCCATTAAAATTATATTTTTAATACTCTACATATGTAAAAATCATATTTTTAATGTCACTACATTTACATAAAAATAATATTTTTGTATACATAGGTAAAAAATCATATTTTTAACACGATGTTTACATTATAAAAATCACACTTTTTTATCGCTACTACATATATACAAATCAGATTTTTAGCCAACTAATAATTATTTCTTTGTATGATCATTTTATAAATAACATATATTATCTAAAAATCATATTTTTATCTTTCTAAAAACATTCCAATGTCATACACTAGTTAAAAATCATATTTTTAATCTTGCCAAAAATATTTCCTTCCTACGATAAAAATCCTATTTTTAACTAACCAAAAATGATATTTCTACATAACTAAAAATCATAACTTTACGTAATTAAAAATCATAATTTTATATAAATAAAAATTATAACTTTATATAAATAAAAATCAAAACTTTACATACTTCATACGTCAAAACCCTAGAAGCTTTAAAGCGGAGAAAACTCACATATTTTCTATCGCCTGGATTTGCTGCTCTGGTTCCAGAATTGCAAACGAGCTCTAATCTTCACATCATCTTTTTTTTCTAGCTTAAACACGCCATTTTGGACAACTTTTGCCTAGTGGTATTCCTTCCGAAAATGTGCCATTTCGCCGGAAATCGCGAAAAGATAGTATTTTGACAATGTTTGGACAGCAGACTTTGGACGTGTTTTCCCGACAGCTTTGCAATCCAAAATAGGACTATCATATACCAAATCAAAGAGATAATCGTGCTCTTTGAATTTCATACTGTGGAATTTGGCCAAAAATGTACGATTTGGGAGTTATGGGTTGTGGAAGCTCAGGGTGTTATTTGCAAAAATGGGATTTTTGTTGAAAATGAGTTTTTGTGTGATAGGGGCCCCACGGCCAAGGGGATGGTGGCCAGAGGCGGCGCCGGACCTGATTGGGGTGGTGGAGGCAGCGGGTGGCAGTGGTGGTGTGGCGGTGGGGCCGGAGGAGGTGGTTGGTGGTGATTTGGGGTTTAGGGATTTGAAATTCAAAGAGGGAAAGAGGAGGAGAGGACGAGGAGAAGGGGAGGAGGAAGGAGCGGTGGTAGCAGCCAAGGGGGGGCTGTGCTGCAGCAACGGGTTCCTTTCTTCTTCTTCTTTTTTTTAAGTTGTTTTGAGTTGTGAGGGAGATAGAAGGTGAGGGTTGACTTTATATAATTATTTAATTCCAAAAAGTTACTTTTTCATTCTAACTCCAAATCGAACCCAACGACTGACGTTCTTAGCTAATTATCCCCATTCCGTACACAATGGGATATGTCCCGTAAGCCAGTTTGACTGTTTCCATCAGTTTTTCTTTAAATTAAAATATAAATCAATATATTGAATTTAAACATACATTTTAATTTACCGGGGCCACATACGAACTCCAAAAATTCCAGAAAAATAAATCTGGCTATGTTTTAATGATACGGCCTAACAAAACCTATTTCGTCAAATTTGGAGACCGTTTGAAAAATGGCCATTTTCTGGTCGATCCAAATTGACTGAAACAATAAAAACACGTTTTACTTCGCCACGCTCACATATTAATTCCAAAAATTATGAATTTTGGAATCTAGCGATAACTTGACATCCCGGATCCAAAAAAAGTGGTTTCGTCGAAAACAGTAAACGTTCGCAAAATCGCTATTTTAAGGGCTATATTTCCATAGCGACGATTGTGAATTTTCAACTGGGCATAACTTTTTATTCCCACTATGAAATTTCAATTTTTCAGATTCATTGGAAAGATATTTTCAAATAGATTCAAATATTTTTAGTTTCGCTAAAATCCGGTTTATTTTGAATCATGTACATTCATTTGAAATTTGAAATCGATTTTTCAAACTACCGCGCCATTTCTATTTCCTTTTATAATTAAAATAAATATTTATATTTTAACTTCGATTCCAAATAAATATATACGTTCTAATTCTATTCAAAATAAATTTCTTGTCGTTATTATTTAAAATAAATCATTTTAAATATTCAAAATTAATTAAAATTGCCAAAATAAAAATTTTAAATTGGTTCGATTTTCCGGGTTATTACAATTTGTGTGGAATCAGATCAAAAATAGGGTTTTCGGTTGTTCTTGGTTGGGTGGTTTTAATGGCGAACTGCGCCTTCTCGGTGGCGCTACTGATGATCGCACGAGGGGGGAAAGGGTTAGTGGGTCATCACTGACCTCGGACTAAGACCTGTTGGTGAATGGGGGAGCATGGCGGTGGTATGAGGTGATGAAGTGGATCTGATTTTTGTGTAGTCATAGTTTTAATTCTCGATTTTGATATAGTGGAAGTGAAGGGGTTTCGAGGACGGGATTGGCTTCAGGTACGTAATTGGGGTATGTAAGGTTGATCAGAGAGGAGTAATAGTGGTGGAGTTGAGTGTGTATTTGCACAGTGGAGATGGTGTAAAGGTGATGTTGTGAAGAAGCAAGAACAGGCAAAGAAAAGGGAGAGGGGATCAGGGAAGAAAAGAATGGAACAAGATCATACAGGTTGATCCTTGTATTTGCTTTGCCAAATTCAGGATGGCATGTGGGTTCGATGGACTGGAGCAAGAGAACGTTTTGGATAGATAAATTTGGATCAATTCGGACGGATCACCATTTACTGAAGCACTCAAGAAAAGAGAACGTAGGGGATTGTGTCAAAGAAAATGGGAGTGGGAATGTTAAGTTAGGCTGATTATGATACTGGGCCTAAAGTCAATTAAATGATTTAATAAGGCATTTTTAATATTTTAAGTTGTTGTTTTCTTTTTTTTCTTTTTACCGCTATGTTTATATAAATTTAAGAAGGAGAAAATTCACCTTAAATAGTTTATAGGAACTGATAAAATATAATAGAGATATTTGTGAATAATTAGAGCGTATTGGGCATAGGAGATTTATGTTCTTTAATTTAATCAACTTAAATAAAAGATGAATTCTTTTAATGTATATAAATAAATAAAAGAAAGGAGGATCAGGAAGCTGTTAAGTTATTTCGTAATATAGAAATAATCATCGCCGCGTAAACTTAAGTTCGTATCTGAAATTGGTATATAGTCTGTTGAAACAAAATAAAAGTTTAAAATAAATTTGATGAATTTATTTCCAAAATAATAGGAACATGTATAATGTAAAATTAATTATTACCCGAGATTACATATTTCAGTCTGATTATTAAGTTTGAAATTAAACGTCGAATCATTGATTGATCATTATTATTGTGATGAATGATTGTTGTTATGCTACGAAGAGACGAATCAAATATAAATTAGTTAAAATAAAAAGTTAACACGTTTTATTATATTTTTGGTACTAATTACTGCTCTGAAACTAGAAATGAGATTACATAAGTTAATTAACTTAAATGGGCATGTCCTGAAGATTATATATGTTATGTAACAAATTGTATAAATGTTTTACTCATCTATATTGTTTAAATTTGATAGGTAAAACACCGACTATCAAATAAATATCCATTACATGTTTGTTCGAAGAGACCGGGATGGGAACTAAACCCAAAACCACTTCGAACTGACTTTACGTAAACTAAATTCCAGGAACACTCATACCAACAATGAAATTGAAGACCGTAGATTTTCATAAGCGGGAGAACTACTTGCTAAAATTCTCTGGTTAGCTCCCAGATATATTTCAGTAGTCAGTATTTCATGACTGAAATCTTCGGATTTGCAAGGACTACTCGCTACTGATCCATGGGTGATACCTATATAGGATGTCGTAGGAGAGTACCTTCGGTCATCCTGTTCCTGGACGACTTGTATGGACGAATGCCTGACAGAGTATTTTCTAAAAACCACGTACGTTGATTTTTACAAATATACCAAGTTGGTGGCAAAGAAGGGCACTTCTTTTACATCCATAGTTTATTTGTGGACGTCAATAAGTGATTTGAGGGATCTGACAATGTGACATTCAAAGTAAATGGTGGCCAAATATTAAAGGTAAATTCTAAACATCAAGCCTCATCAACTGGGAAATGAAAAAAATCGGGCAGGTAGCATGGCTATGTGGGTCGCTTCCATTAGGGTGTATTATCACCTATCTAGAAAAAATCCATTTCCTTCTTTAATCTATTTCAATGCTGTCCCTTTTCAGGAAACGGTGGTTTGAGCCCAACCGTTGGTGATATACATTCGATACACTCAAGCAAAATGAGTGGTTGGTCATGTATGGCTGGGTTGCAAGATGTTCTTGTTGAACCCAGTGTATTCCCGTCTAGATATACACTATCGGCATGTGGTTCCATACCTTGTCATAGTCGGAATCCAATCTCCAATAAGTGCCCGTGGTTTTGATTGTATACTATGTATGTGGAGCGTGAGATGCAAATGTTCCACTAGATTGATATTTATTTGTATTAGACATTATTATAATATCAGATAAGATATGATTTCAAAAATGTTTAGGGTTATCATAAGGTAAAAACCATCCGTGTTTATGTGTGGATCGGTCTTACAATTATCTTTTATTTCAAAGGGATTTTTGAACGTTAAATCCAGCTGTTTTAAAATCGTTTACTCACACAAGTCCCATGACTAACCTAGAGTTTATTTTTCTATGTTTCCCTAAACTCTTGGGTGCCCAAATTTGTACGGGCAGTCAAGTGGTTTCAGGGTTTTGCAGATTCGCTTAAAGGAGCTTGGATCAAGAAGCTTCAACATTAGATATATAGAGTTATTTCCACTGTGTTGTATATGAGTTGTACTCTGATGATGTATGTAAGTACAAATACCAGTTCTGTATTTCATGTACTGTTATATAATATATTTTATTCAGTTCCATTGTGAGATTCGTGATACTCTGATTCTGTTGTGTTATGTTCTTCCTTTTTTCATCTATTCTAACTTTCTTTCTTTCTATTTCTCACCCTCTAACTTTTTTCTATTAACGATCTGTTGGTTTCAGGTGTTTTATTGATTGATACGTGAGATAGGATATGTATTATTATTAGTAATCAGGATCAAAAAAATTCGGGCCGTTACAGTTGGTATTAGAGCAATTTGTAAAATTTATATAAAAAAGCTGCTTTATATTGTGTCGATTGGTTTGTTCGAGTGGATTATGAATTCCGATCCATACAGGATTGCCAACGGTATCGACGTATGTTTACAAATGCTTGAATAGAGTAATTCAACACAGTATTATTTTAACAAGATGGGTAAATGAAATAATTTTACCAAACATATATTTTGATATAAAAGAATAATTTTTTGAAGTTATTATTAATGGATGTGATGGTTGCTATTATAATCTTGTATTAGATTATAACATTAAGATGAGTATATAAAACCAATTGAAATTTGTATAAGAATAAAATATACAAATAAGACAAACCATAATTAAATTCAAACTGGAACTTGAATTTGAAATCCCGGAAGTTAGAAAGATTTTTGATGGGAGATTGTTTGGAAAAATAAATTGTCTTGAGAAATTCAATGGTTTTGAAAATAAGAAAGGGGATTTCAAACTATATTCAACTGATTTGAAATGAAACCGGGAATTTAGATTTAGGAACTTGACAATTTAAATAAGACAAGCAAAGTGGATCAAGGCAGTAAAGGTGAATTGAATGGACTAGAATTGACTGAGATTAAGTTGAATAGAATTAAATTGGATTGGAGTTTAAAAGGAGAATTTGAAGCAGATAAATATATTTGAACAGATTTGATTCAAACAAATAAAGTAAATGAGTTTTTGGAATTATTTTCCAACTATAATCAGATATAATTGGGTTATTAATCAGATATAATTGCATTGTTAAGAATTAAGTATAAAGTAAGAAATTGGAACCTAACTGGATATTGGTTAAGTTAAATGATTTTCTGAATATTGATTTGATGTTGATTTCGGTCTTCGGGGTTGATACTTAGAGGATTATTTTCTTACCAGTTTACGGTTAAGAACTGATGAATGTAGAAGAATAGTAATACATGAATATGAAATGTAAATGTTTCCAACTGTAATAACGGATATTCGTATGATATGAATATGACTGTGATTTATAGCTAATTGCTGATGTATAGAATATTTTGATTTCAGTGAAATATTTTGGGTAGATAAACTATGTGTTCTGAATGCCTTGGTTGTTATGATTGTTAGGGGATGACCCATGTATGTATTAATATAAGTCTATACTTTCGAATATAATTGAAATCTCCTCGTTACTCTTTAATTTCGGGGACGAAATTCATTTAAGGGGGATAAATTGTAACGACGCAGTTTTGTACTAATTTTATAATCTATAATTTATATATTATACTGGTAATTGAACTCAAATGGATAAATTTGATTTAAATATTATAGTAAATTCAGAATAAAACAATTATTATATAATTGTCTAAGTGTATATTCAAATTTATTATATTAATCGTTATATGTGTATGTAAACAAGTAAACTTGGGATTTGTTTAAATAAGGGATAATCAAGATAAAATCCAACTCTTGTTATTAATAATGTTTATTATAGGATTCTTGTAAAAAATCAAAATAAGATTTTCTTAAATACTTTTCTTGTAGTAATATTATTTTGGAATTTCACTATTTTACAAGAAAGCAATCAAAACATTGAATCAAATCATGTAGAACTAAAACGAGTCACTTATAATATTGCTCTAATTATAATATATATGCATATGCATATATGGTTGAAATATATAGTTGTATACATGTTCACATAGACAAAACTTTGAGTTTAAAATATTTTGTGTAGTGTGTGTTGATGCAATAAAATAGTATATATTGTTAACCTTATTTTGTGTATATAAAAATATGCAAATAAACAATATATGTGTGCATAGGACATATATGTGAATTTATAATTTGTCTATGTGCATAACATGAAATAGATAATATAATAAATATACAAAACACTAAACAAGTTTGAGGTTAGAACTACATACATTTCATATGCATCCAAGTGTATGCATTTATTTAATCATAAAATAAAAATGAAAGGGAAATAAGTTTAAACCCAAGTAAATAAATAAATTAGCAAACCAAAGTTAACAAACAGAGCTATAATTTAAAGAATGAGTATACATCAGCATACAAGTATAAAACTGAATTAAAACCCCACAAGGTAGCAAAATATAAGTACACTAAAAATTTGAAAGCCTAGAAAATACAATCAATCATAGGATATATATGTAGCACTAGACATTGAAAATCTGAAAAGAAACAATAGCCTGCTAGTGAACTCATGCATTAAAGTGGAAAAGAAAGATGTAACAATTTAGACTATTGGCAAGGAAGCAAACAACTCAACAGAGAGTAGGCCTGAAAATGTGATATCCTATGGATTAAACCAATTTTGGCATGTGCAAATGAAAACACTACACAAGACCTAGGGGATAGCATACACAGCCTAAGCCATTAAGTAGAGAAGATAGAAGAAGCTAAGGACATGCATGTGTCAGCAAAATCAAATCAAATTTATGAATTTTATTACTTAGATACTATGGATGGTTTGTTAATAGATACAAGGTACAAACACATGTGTAATGGTGCAACAAGAACATGGCTAGGCTATGGTATTTAGGAGCAAAGATTGATGACAGTAAGAGGGTTGTAAAATCAAACATCATAACACTTCAATATTATTGCATACCTATATCTGCATAACTAAAAGCCTACACACTTAAGCTACATTTTCCCCACGTAAATACACATAGAAACTGTTGAAAACAAGATTTTGATTAATGCCAACAAAGAGAAGTGTAATGGAAATCATGTCATAGAGATAAGGTTTATATATATATATATATACACACACATTGAGTCGTGTTAGAATTATGTTAAAATCTATCCTCAAGTATAACACGAATATACAAAAAAATGCATATATATATATATATTTCAAATGACCTGAAACAGTCTGACTGGGCAAAAATGCCTGAACCAGTCTACAGGTTCAAAACCAACCAGTCGACTTGTCAGACAATTTTGTCCCATTAACGGCTAGTTTCTGAATATTTTTAATATATACGATTTTATACCTTTTCAACCACTCGACTGATGAATTTTATCCAGTCGACTGATTCGAAACATCATATATTTTCTGAAAGGTTGCCTTCATTCATGAAGAGAAACCTCTTCATTTATGAAAGAAAATGGAAGCTTCTTTTGGTTAAAACTCTTCATGAAGAATTGCTACCTTTCTACTATTATATAAACACTTCAAACATGATTTACAATCATCGAATTTCATTCTATTCTATCTATTTTCTGATTTTCACTTCTATATTCATTGCAAACAAAAGCTCTCTCAAATTCAAGTTACTTGTTGAATCCTTGATAACATTTCATATATCTTGATTCGACAAGCAACAATCTTCCTTCAATCTTCGCATTCAAATGATATAATCGAGGATAAGATTATAGGAAGGGTGTACTTAAGTTGTTGACTATTCGTGTTTATCAAAGAACACAAAGCAGAAGTCAAAACACTTGTATTTGTTGAAGTCTTGTGTAGTTGCTCAGGCGAGAGGCATCCTTGTTGGGGCTCGGGTGTACTGACCTATTCTTCCGGGTTAAGAGAGAGCGTGATAGTGAATTCCGAAGAGGATCTTCGGAACTGGACGTAGGACAGGAAGTCCGAAACAGTATAAAATTCCTGGTGTCACTTTACTTTACTTTACTTACTGCTTTTTTCTACTTGTGATATATCATATCAGATCTTATTTATTTGCATAACTATTGTATATTAGCTAGTTAGTATATCATCTGCATTTCCGGTATATTCATATAGATCCTGCTTAAGTCATACACACCGACTTTTCAATTCGTATCAGAGGAAAGTCATCATTTAACCGTAAAACCGTTATCTGATACATAGTTATTATGGATAATAAAACTATTACTAGTAATAATACTGGATACACTGAAGGCCAATCTACTGCTAGACCACCCTTTTTTAATGGCATGAATTGTAGCTACTTGGCTACACGAATGAGGATATATATGCAAGCAAATAGTTTTGATGCTTGGAACATTACACAAAAAGAATGTACACAACCTACTACTTTATATACTGAATGGTCAATGACTGAAAAGCAGATGCTACCGCAAATGCTAAAGCTATGAATATGTTGCATTGTGCCTTGGATAGAAATGAGTTTAACCGGATTCGTATGTGCAACACAACATGTGAAACCTAGAGAACACTCAAAATTACTCTTGAAGGAACTAACAAGGTTAAACAAAGCCTGATATCAATGCTTAAGAATCAGTTTCAAAATATTAAGATGAATAAGAATGAATCCATAAATGACATGTCTTCACGTTTCCAAAACATTTATTATTCTTTGTTAGGATTAGGAGAAAAGTATTCCAATTTTGATATAGTTTCAAAAAATTTAAACTCTTTAACGGATGAATCGGAAAGAAAAGTGTTATCTATCGAAGAAGCTAATGATCTCTCTGCCATGAAACCTGAAGAGTTAATCGGAATCTCATGTCCTATGAAGTAAACTTGCAGGCAAAGAAAGCACATATACAAGACAAGAAAAATTTAGCTTTCCATGCTGAGAAAGAAGACTCAGAATCTGACGAAGAAGATATTGCTTTTGTAGCAAAGAATTTTAGAAAGTTTCTAAAATACAGAAAAGGACAAAGCAAAAATTTGAAGAAGAGTACATCAAAAGAACCTGTCCTTACACTGGTAGAATGCTTTAATTGTCACAAGACCGGACATTATCAAAAGAATTGTCCAGAATTGAAGAAAAATCGCAAAAAGGAAAAATCAAAGAGACGAGCTTTTTCAGTCACTTAGGATAATTCGGATTCATCTTCTGAAAGTGACAGCGACAGCGACAGCGACAGTGATAATGAGCAAGCAAACGTATGCTTCATGGCTAAGGATAATGATGTAAGTGATTTTACTTTTGATGAATTAATAGAAATTAATACTGAAATTTCAGAATCTAGAAAAATGTTTAAGCAAAAGTTTAAACAAGCTAAAGAAGATAAAAAGAAAGCAGAATTTGAGAGAGATCTTTTAAAAGATGAAAAAGAAATGTTAGAAGACGAAATTAGAAAGCTATAAGAATCTCTTTTAGTTGTAAATTCTAAAATTTCTATGTTGAGTCAAGAAATCGAGACTCAAAAGAATAAAAATGATTTATTTTAGTTGTAAATTCTAGAAGAACAGCGCCCACTTCTTGAATCTGAGTATAATAACTTACGTGCTTTAGAAGATGAGCTGGATAGGCTGATGAAACAAGAAGAAATTGGATGGAAGCAAAGATCCAAAGCCAAATGGTTGGAGGAAGGTGATAGAAATACTTCATATTTTCACCGGATGGCTAATGGTAGACGTAGATCAACATTCATCTCGGAAATCATTAAAGATGGTCACTCTTTCTCTGATCAAAATGTCATCCTCTCTCTCTTTTCTGACTTCTTTCGATCTCAGCTTGGTCGTTCACACTCAAATTCACCTGATGTTGAGTGGGATCTTCTTTATCCAAACCTTGCGCCTATCCATATTGATCATCCTTTCTCTGAATTAGAAAATTGGGCTGCATTGAAAGATATGTTGGATGATAAGGCCCCTGGTCCTGATGGGTTTGGCCCAGTTTTCTTTAAGCATTTTTGGGCCTTGGTAAAATTTGATATAATTGATATGTGCAACGAATTTTATAATGACCCTACTTCAATTGCCAGGCTAAATTATGCCAATATTATCCTCATTCCCAAACATTCGGGGGCCAACACTTTGTCTTCTTTCCGTCCTATTAGCCTTCTAAATACTACTTTTAAAATCATCACAAAGGTGTTGGCTAATCGTCTTCAATCAGTTATTGCCACGCTTGTTGGACCTGAACAATCCGCTTTCATTTTGGGAAGAAACATTCATGACTGTATCGCTGCAACACAGGAAGTGATCTCCTTCTGTCATCACTCATCTACCCCTGGTGTTTTACTTAAGTTGGATTTTTCCAAAGCATTTGATTCGGTAAGTTGGCCCTTTATCATGGATGTTTTTAAACACAGGGGTTTCTCAGATAGATGGTGTTCATGGATTGATAGTATACTTAATTCATGCTGCTCATCCATTTCTGTAAATGGTGCTTCTGGAAACCTTTTCAAATCTAAATGTGGGCTTAGACAAGGCGATCCTCTTTCCCCTTTGATTTTTGTGCTTGTTGCTGATGTGTTTAATCAAATGGTTAAACAAGCTTCTTCACAAAGTTACTTGGCTGGTATTTCTCACCCAAATTCTCCCCTTTGTATCAACAATTTACAATTTGCAGATGATACCATTATTTTCTCTTCCCCTGAGCCCTACCATATCCATTGCCTCAAAATCCTGTTATATGTCTTCGAGCTGATATCTGGTCTTTCCATTAATTTTAATAAAAGTGTTATTTACATGCTTGGCAAGTCAGATCATCTTGGTGATTTGATTTCTTCTACCCTCAACTGCAATGTAGCAAAATTCCCAATGACCTACCTTGGTTTACCTCTCAGACCCTCTAAGCTTCATAAAAATGATTGGCTTCCCCTTATTAATAAGATTGAAACGAGGTTAGCGGCTTGGAAAGAAAATGCATTATCATCTATGGGCCGTGTAATTCTAGTCAAATCTGTGCTTTCCGCTATCCCTACATACTGGATGTCTTTTCATAAACTCCCTAAATGGGTAATTTGTAAGATTGATTCGATTAGAAGTTCATTTCTTTGGAATGTTCATAACATCAAGAAATTAATTAACTGGAGGACGGTATGCCTGCACTTTGATCAAGGGGGGCTAGGTGTTCTTGACCTTCACCACTTTAATGTAGCTTTGCTGGCTAAATGGATTTGGAGACTCCTTATTCCTGGAAATTTCATTTGGAAAAATTGGATTTTGGCTCGCTACTTTTCTTCAAATCCTCATCTTGTTTTGCATCATCATCCTTCCTCAAGAATCTCTCCCTTCTTGCATGGGATTCTATCTTGTCTTCTTCGTATTAAATTTCTGTTTCATGTCTCTTTGGGGGGTGGTTCATCCTGTTTATTTTGGCATGATATTTGGCACGGTCAGTTACCTCTCTCTCTTACCTTTTCTTCACTCTTTTCTCTTCAATCTAATCCTTTGCTTTCTGTTGCTGATGCTTTTAACAACGGTTATGTTAGCTTAGTTCCAGGTTTGCTTTTTGATCAGAGTACTCTTTCTCAGTTGCTGAATATCTTTGCACTCATACGCAACACTCAACTAAATATCTTGGTTGATCATTTTGTTTGGGTTCTCTCTCCATCTAGAGGCTTTTCTGTATCATCATGTTACAATTATCTGAATTTTTCTGGTAGATTGTTTAAATTCTCAAGACTTTGGAAATGCAAGCTGGCTCCAAGAATTCTCTTCTTCCAATGGTGTTTGATTCATGAAAAAGTCAATACAAGAGAGAAGCTTTTCAAATGCAATGTGGTTTCAGACCCTAACTGCCCTTTCTGTAATTCTCATGTTGAATCCATTCATCATCTTTTTTTTCCTGTGACTATACCTACCCAATTTGGGCTGCATCAAGTTCCCACTTAATTGGTTTCATCCCCATCATTTCTTCTTTCTTTGATCATTGGGAATCTGATTCTTGTCCACTACTCGATATCTTCCTGGCTGTTTATAGTTGGTGTGTGTGGAAAGAAAGAAATGCAAGGATTTTTAATAACAAAGCTAGTTCGATCATGACTATTTGTCACCGCATCATTCATATTTTTTCGTCCTGGTCAGGTTCTGGAGACAATCATGCTGCTGTTTTCAGGTTTGCTCTACCGGTGGCCACTTCTCCAACTACTTCTGTTGATAGCAATGATACAGCATCTAGCATGGAGCATATGTGATGTCTGATGATGCTTCTTTAATTCTCATCGTAGTATTTGTATAATTATGATGGTTAGCACTTTGATCTGCATGCTTTTGTAGTTGTATACGTAGTATGCTCTATTTGTGTTGTATGAAGTGTCTTAAACATGGGGTGATGGTTGTTTTTTGAACTACCAACTGGGTTTGTCAGTTGGAAAACTATTACTATCTATTATTTAACCGGCTATGTAGCCTCGCGCTACATATCCGTTTGCTCTAAAAAAATGATTTATTAGCTTCTGAAAATCATGATTTAAATACTAAAGTTAAAATTATCGAATTAGAAAATTCTAGTTTAAAAGTTAAATTAGAAAGCATTTCTAAAAATGTTAACAATTTTAACAAAGGTAGATAGAATCTATCTAAAATATTAGAAAATTCTCAACCAGTTTTTAGTAAAAAAGGATTAGGATATCGTCAAAAAGTTAAATCAAAAAGGAAATCCAGTTCGAAAAATTCTAATATTAAACCAGAAATTTCCAGTAGTAAATCAAATATATCTAGTAAGAAAAACTATTCGGAAAATATTAGCATATGGGTTCCAAAAACAAATAATGTTCTTATTAAAAATAAATATATTAAGAATTTTTTAGATTCTGTTCATAATAATATTAATTACTTTTTAATCGATGACAAAGGGGGCGAAATATTTCTCTTATGACGATCTGAAATCCTCCGATCTCCCGGCCGGCCTAAACCGAACAAAAAGGCGGACTGCTTTAAGAACAAGACAAGTCGGAACGCAAACGGAAGAACATTTTATTTTTGTTACAACAATTACATCAAAGTACAAGAATATTCCACAGTATGAATAAATAATATACAAAAGAAAAACATCGGAGATTTAAATTACAAAGCAGCGGAAAAATAATACATAACACAACTGAAAGAAATACACGGATACAGATCTTTTCGAATATAGCTTCAGTTGTAAATCCAGGATCTTGTGAAAATAATATCTGCAAATACCAAAACTACTAGATGCCCGTGTGGAAAATAGGGGCACCCAGAGTTTAAGTTAAAACAATCAATTCCGAGTCAATCATGGGACTTGTGTGAGAACTAAAATAGTTATTAACCTGATTTTAAAGTTAGGTAAATCAAGGGACCACGCCGCCTGGCAAGGAACGGGTTTACCCCCAAGAATAATAGTGCATAAAACAAACAGATCAATGCTAATTAAAGAAAATGAAGCTATTATAAGACTCAGGTCCCATCACACAATGCAAGCCGGAGGATAGAGTTTTCTCTTATAATAGTCAAAGAATGCTTGGTACGTGAAATTTCATCTTTTATTATGGCTATAGGTGAATAAATCAACTTCAAATATAAATGTATCAATCATAGACATCATAGTATCCCATGCTACTATGTCTCCATACTAGTTTTACAATTCAAATCGAAAAGTCACGTATTGGAAGTTGGATTTCCATCATGAACCAAGGCAAGGGATCGTCCTTATCGAATTCGAGACAATCTTGCCCATGTCTCAGGACTCGTACTCAGTCAAGCCCTTGGAGCGTCAGGGCCGGTCCTCCCTTACGTTTGAGAGTTAGTAATTTCTGAACAATACGTTTCCCTTCCCTATGGGGCATAAATCTGGTCAGTATGTCGACCATACCATCCATCGGCCCCGCAGTGACCGATATATCCGAGGCGCCTCGCTTTCCATCATCCACATAAGTAAAATGTCTGGGATTCATACCATGACACCAGTACTAGCTAAAAAGAAATGCATGTCCTCCCTGAGGTCCTCTCCCGTTTCTGGTTCACACCTGGGTGTGAGGCTCGCGAATTAACGCTATACACAAAGCTATGCTATTTAAAGTCGTGCTTTGATCATCAACCACAAGGCCCTACTTCTCAACAAAATCCTTGATCACTACATCTATGTTTGCCACACTAGCAATTCATGCTATGCGACTGATGTCGATCAATATATAACCTCTAAGCTCATACGTCTCAGAGAAGGGCTTAAGTAAGAGAATAAATTCTCTGCCGCCAAATAAATATATATTTAATAGAAATCAATCGACACAGAATGAAATCCAATGTCAGACACACATCCATTTTCAAGTTCGTTCTGGGTCTGAACGAAACCGGAGGCACCTTATTCCTCGTCCCATATGTCCAATACAGGAGAGAGGTCCTCGCATATCACGTCGATCTCCAAGTACGTCTGGATGATCACCACTTATTACCTTGTCCTGGATGTACAGTCCAATCCAAACATCAGTAATCATCCAAACAATGTGAAGATCTCTGGTCTTCAATCACCGTCTTCATCGTCGACTTATCGTCGAATCAATTATTTGGAATGTGTATAAACCCGGCCTGTAATAACCCGGAAATCCGAACCAGTTTAAAATTTTTATTTCGGCAATTATAGCGAATTTTGATTATTTAAAATAGATTATTTTAAATAATATCGACGAGAAATTTATTTTGAATATAAATCGAACGTATATATTATACGCGTCGTCGTTAGAATATAAATAATTATATATAATTATAAATAGAATTGAAAATGGCGCGGTAGTTCGATAATTCGATTTCAAACTTCAATTGAACATACCGGGTGCAAAACAATCCGGATTTTAGTGAAACCAAAAACATTAGGATCTAATTGATAATATCTTTCCAACGAATCCGAAAAATCGAAATTTCATAGCGGGAATCGAAAGATATGTCCAGTTCAAAATTCTGAATAGTCGCTATGGAATTCAGGCCCTTAAAAATAGACTTTTTGCAAACGACCTCGGATTTTGACGAAACCACTTTTGTTGGGTCCGTGATGTTAATTTATTGCTAGATTCCAAATTTCATAATTTTCTGATTCAATATGTGAGCGTGGCAAAGGAAAACGCGTTTGACCAGTTTCAGTTGATTTTAATCGACTGGAAATTGGCCATTTTTCAAACGGTCTCAGAATTCGACGAAACTAGTTTTGTTAGGACCGTATCGTCAATACGAAGCTAGAAAATATTTTTCTGTAATTTTTTAGAGTCAGTATGTGACCCCAATAAATAGAAATGCGCGTTCAAATTCAATATATAGAGTTATATGTGGATTTTGACGAAAACTGATCGAAATGATCGAAACAGCTTACGATACATATCCCATTGTGTTCGGAATGAGGGTGAAACGCTATGGACGATAGCCGATGGGCTCAATTTCGAGTTCGAAATTTAAAGTAACCTTTTAGAAATTAAAATAAATAAATATATATAAATTATTATAATAAGCCCTCCTCTACCTTATCCCCTTCCCACGATCTATTACAGACCTAAATAAAAAAAAATTGAAAAGGACTGGCGATCGAGACCGCGTCCACCCTCGTCCACCGTCGGAGCCTGACGCTGCCGCCCCTCCAGTCGATCCCGCTCCCCCTTCCTCTTTCCTCCCTTGCCTCTCGCCGCGTCGAAGACCGCACCCTAATAGCCTGGAGACTCGCCGCCACTACCCCCTCCTTCGTCCATCCTCCGCCCTCTCCCATCTTTTCCCCTTTTTGAGTTCAAGCCGTGACCCCCCACTAGCTGCTGCCTACCCACCGCAAGGGCCTGCCTCCGTCCGGCCGATCATCGGAGTGGCGCCACACACCTAAACCCGCGAGCAACCCCTCAGCCCATCAAGAAAGGTGAGTTTTTCCCAATTATTTTATTTTTGTTTTCAGTTTTCTTGCTATGTAATAAATTCCACGATCAAAACATTGGTTTAAAAATGTGATGTAATATATGTAAGTAGATTAGGAATGGAAAAAAAATGATTTTTTATATAGTATAGATAATAAAAATTCGATCTTTATTGTGAAAGAGATATAAAAATATGATTTTTATATTTTTAAAGTATTAAAAATATAATCTTTACTATATAGAAGATGTAAAAATATGATTTTTGTTTATGTAGAGAATTAAAAATATAATTTTTACATGATAGGAATATTAGAGATATCATCTCTATATGTGTAGCAAAATAAAAATGTGATTTTTATAATGATATATTTGAAAAGACGATATTTTTAAATATGAAAAGACTATATTTTTAAATGAGTAGTGAAGTAAAAATATGATTTTTACTTCGAGAAAAATATAATTTTTATATTATAGAAAAGATGAAATCTTTATAGATGAAAAAATAGAATTTTTATCCATATAGCGTGATGATTAAAATTCGATTTTTATATATGGAATAGCTAGGTAAAAATTCGATTTTTATATATTGAATAGCGAAGTAAAAATATGATTTTTACATTTGTAGTGGCTACAGCAGCGAAGATGACAAAAAAGCGAGAACGATGAAGATTTCTATAAAGGAAGTGCCGTGGAGTTGGATAGCTATCGGTGAGAATTTCTCACCTTTCAATTTCTTTTTCTAGTTATATATATACTAGGATGCAGACGGTGTTTAGTAGCACCCGACACAATCGTCCACAGACCATGGACTTGTTTGTTTGGTTGCATAGATTAGTTAGATTATTTGATTGAAATTGAGTTGTTTGGTGAAATGAATGGATTTGATTGATGTGTGAATGGCGTGGGCCTTCACTAGACCGGGGATAAGGCTTTGTCCCGTTTCTAGTATCGTGCCATTATGCCGCCGAAATTTTCTAAAATAAGTTAGAAAAATAAAAATACCATTTTATTTGAAGAATGAGCTGAATAGAAATTCATATGTTAAAATAAAATGTTTTATCGTTAAAAATATAATTTTTAACGTGAATGTGAATAAATAAATATTCATTTACAAACCGGACGGTTTGTTTATGTACACCTATTTGAAGGACATTGATTGGGTCGATAAATTTTACACATCGCCCAACTGCACAATTAAAATCTGTGTTTGTTGATTTGAAACCCCACACGGGTGTTGGGATGAAATATGAAGTTCACTCATCCTGATTGATTAAATATGTCGATCGATTGATTGACAGGCTGTTATAAGCGTTAGATATCTATAGTTGATGCTTATACAGTGTAGTGCACTTTGGTTGATGGTTGATTATTTCTCAATGCTATTATATACATGTGTTGTATGAAAATCCATATAATTAACATTATATGGTGATTGATTGGGCCTCATTCCAATTTAGAAGATAAAGAATATTATAAAATAAAGGTTCATGTGTTGACTGTACTCATCCATTGAGATTAGTCATGTGTTGAACGAAATATTTTAACAATAAAATTTATATCTTTATCACTATAAAATAAAGGTTCATGTGTTGACTGTACTCATCTGTTGAGATTAGTCATGTGTTGAACGAAATATTTTAACAATAAAATTTATATCTTTATCACTATAAAATAAAAGTTCATGTGTTGACTGTACTCATTCGTTGAGATTAGTCATGTGTTGAACGAAATAATTTAACAAAAATAGTCACACATGGACAGTACTCATTCGTTGAGATTAGTCGTGTGTTGACAAAAATAAATATTCATTTGTTGAATAGAATATCTGAAAA
Source organism: Allium sativum (assembly GCA_030737875.1). Lineage (NCBI taxonomy): Eukaryota > Viridiplantae > Streptophyta > Magnoliopsida > Asparagales > Amaryllidaceae > Allium > Allium sativum. The sequence goes on along the minus strand of CM060919.1, from coordinate 651,539,806 downwards.
TAGAAATATATGAAGCCGTGTTGATTAGATTGACGCCATTTTGACGTGAACGATATTTATATCGATTTTATTCATTTTAAAATGAATATTGTAAAGTGATTCCGAAATGAATTGAATATAAAGTGATTTCGAAATCGAATAATTTGAAATGGATTTCGAAATGAATTGAATATAAAACGATTTCGAAATGAATTGAATATAAAGTGATTTCGAAATCGAATATTTTGAAATGGATTTCGAAATGAATTGAATATAAAACGATTTCGAAATGAATTGAATATAAAACGATTTCGAAATGAATTGAATATAAAACGATTTCGAAATGAATCGAATATTTTGAAATGGATTTCGAAATGAATTGAATATAAAACGATTTCGAAATGAATTGAATATAAAGTGATTTCGAAATCGAATATTTTGAAATGGATTTCGAAATGAATCGAATATTTTGAAATGGATTTCGAAATGAATCGAATATATTGAAATGGATTTCGAAATGAATTGAATATAAAACGATTTCGAAATGAATTGAATATAAAACGATTTCGAAATGAATTGAATATAAAACGATTTCAAAATGAATTGAATATAAAACGATTTCGAAATGAATCGAATATTTTGAAATGGATTTCGAAATGAATTGAATATAAAACGATTTCGAAATGAATTGAATATAAAACGATTTCGAAACGAATTGAATATAAAACGATTTCGAAATGAATTGAATATAGAACGATTTCGAAATGAATTGAATATAGAACGATTTCGAAATGAATTGAATATAGAACGATTTCGAAATGAATTGAATATAAAACGATTTCGAAATGAATTGAATATAAAACGATTTCGAAATGAATTGAATATAAAACGATTTCGAAATGAATTGAATATAAAACGATTTCGAAATGAATTGAATATAAAACGATTTCGAAATGAATTGAATATAAAACGATTTCGAAATGAATTGAATATAAAACGATTTCGAAATGAATTGAATATAAAACGATTTAGAAAACAAATTCGATTTAAGTCGAATAGAAAACGAATTCGATTTAAATTGAATAGAAAACAAATTCGATTTAAGTCGAATAGAAAACCAATTTGAATTGAATCAAATAGAAAACCAATTTGAATTGAATCAAATAGAAAACCAATTTGAATTGAATCGAATAGAAAACCAATTTGAATTGAATCGAATAGAAAACCAAGTTGAATTGATTCGAATAGAAACGACTTTGAAATTGAATGGAATTGAAAACGAATTCAAATTGAATTGAAGGAGAATTGAAATGAATTCAAATTAAATTGAAATTTGAATTGAATAGAAATGGATTTTAAAACGAATTTATAAAGAAGGATTCAATTTTGCTTTGGATTGAAATGGAAGTTGAAATGTTTTTTTTGAAACGAATTCAAAACTATTTATAAAATTCGTTTTAAATAGAAATCGACGAAATATATATTATATATATTATATATATAATATAATGGCCTGAATAGAATGCGCCGCGCCGCGGCAGTTCGTGAATTTTGACCATTTATTTCAAACGGACATTACGGGAGATCCGACCGTCGGATTCTCCTAAAACCGGAACCGTGGGGTTCGTATCGAAATGAGATTTCTAATGAATATTTGAAATTTGAAATCTAATGGTTGGATTTGGAGTTACGTCCAAATCAAATTTGAAAAAGGTCGCTGTAAGTGCAGTTCGATGGCCATTGTTGGAAATCGATTATACATAAAATTATTAAAAATATCAATAATTTGTGTAAAATCATAAGAAATGATTTGGGAAAAATTGGGATGAAAAACTCCATATTTGAAAAGATAAAAATAGATTTTTATCGAAATGAATTTGTTTGAACTCAATTTAAAACCCGGGTTTTTATTTTTAAATAAATAAATCAGATTTAAAAAGGGGTTTTAAATAATCGGAATTTCTAACATATAACGATTGGATTTGAAATGGGTTTATCGTGAACTGTGTTTTAAATAACACTAGTTCTTTAACCCGATAATAAATAGAATGTGATTTGGGTTTGTCGTGAACTGTGTTTTAAATAACACCTAGTTCTTTAACCCAGTAAAAGGAGTTTTAATGAATCTGTAATTAGATTGAAATGTGAACCTATAATCTAAATTTCAAATTTAGAAATGAGCGAGAATGGATTATCGCCAGTTTTGCTCCAAAGCGATAGTTAAATCTTTAATTAGATTTGAACGTGAAATGGTAATTAATACCGACAACACCATGGTGTTAGATATGGAGTATTACCAGTTTTGCTTCATGGGATGAATAGATTGGGATTGGGAAATAAAATAAATAATTACTTCGGTGTGGTTCGCTAATCTCGACTAGTTGGAAAAACCATAATTTGGTTTTAAACGACATCCAAAGGAAGATTAAAGGATAAATTTTAAAGAATTTATCTTGGATAAAATTAATGGGAACCTTTCCCTAAGAATGTGATTTTGCGAATAAAAGAATATTCTGAATTGGAATGAGGCATATGTTGTGTTCTTATAACATTTGTTTTTAATATACGCGGGTTGTTCGGAAAGTCCGGGTTTATACCCATTCTGAATAACCGATTCGACGATAAGTCGAAGATGAAGACGGTGGTCGAAGACCGGAAGTCTTCACATCGTTTGGGTAATTACTGACGATCCTAATTGGGCTGTACACCCAAGAGGATGGAAATAGTTGGTGGTCGTCTAGACGTACTTGGAGATCGATGGATATGCGAGGAAAGTGCCTCCGGTTTCGTTCAGACCCAGAACGGACTTGTAAATGGATTGTGTGTCTGACACTGGATTTTATTCTGTGTTGATTGATTTCTATTAAATATACATCTGTTTGGCGGCGGAGAATTTATTCTTTTGCTTAACGCCCTTCTCTGAGACGTACGAGCTTAGAGGTTATATATCGATAGATATAAATCGCACGGCATGAATTGCCTGTGTGGCACGCTAAGATGCAATGACCAAGGCTTCTGTTGAAAAGCAAAGTCTTGTGGTTGATGATCAAAGCACGGCCTACGTGGCAGCTTTGTGTATAACGTGAAGTCGCGAGCCTCACACCTCGGTATGAGTTAAAAACGGGATATGGACTGCAGGGAGAGCACGACGTTTCTTTCTAGCTTTGGTGGTGTCAGTGACTTACCAGCCCTGACATATATATACTTTTCACCTTTGTGGTTGTTGGATGAGGCGCCTCGATTATAGGTCTGTAAGGACCGAGAAACGTGTGTTTAGGAATACTAATCCTCTAACGTAAGTGAGGACCGGCCCTGAAGCATCCAGGGGTTGCCCAGAGTGCGTAGCCCTGAGGCATTTGCTAGAGTGTCTCGAACGCGGAGAGGAGCTTGCCCCTTGCCTCGACTCATGACGGAATCCAATTTCCAATACGTGTATTTCGGCTTTATTTGTAGAGCCTAGTATGGCGACATAGTGGGATGGGGCACTCATGCCGTCTATGATTTATATTTATGATTGAAATTGTTTTGACACTATACACTTATTATAGTATCAAATGATTTGTTTTAAACGTATCAAGCATGTTTGGCTGTTATAAGGTAAAACCCTATCCTCCGGCTTGCGTTGCATTGTGTGATGGGACCTGGGTCTTATAATAGCTTCATTTTTCGAAAAAGCATTGCGTTGTTTATTCTATGCACTGGTATTCTTGGGAGGAAACCTGTTCCGTGTTATACGGCGTGGTCCCTTGAATTACTCTCTTTTAAAGTAAAGCTTTAAATAACTGTTTTAGTTCTCACACCAGTCACATGACTGACCTGGAGTTTATTGTTTTAACCTAAACTCTGGGTGCCCCTATTTTCGACACGGGCAACTAGTAGTTTTGGTTTTGCAGATTTATATTCACAGGATCCTGGTTTACAGCTGGAATGATATCCGGAAAGCTCTGTATCCGTATATCACCTTCAGTTGCGCTTTGTATTATTTTCCGCTGCTATGTAATTTATTGTAATCTCTGATATTTATCGAATGTAATTTATTCATTTATACTCTGTATATTCTTGTATCTGATGGAAATGTTGTAATAACAATGAAATGTTCTTCCGTCTGCGTTCTATTTTGTCCTGTTCTCAAACGATCAGGGGTTTCGAACGGTCTAGATCGGTTTAACGACTGATTCGGATCGAGCGAAATTCCAGGCCGTCACATTTGGTATCAAAGCTTTGGTTTACAGAGCTCGAGAACAAGACACATTAGAAACTTACGAAAGAATTCATCATATATTGGATTAGTAATATCCAATTAGAATGACTCGTTAGAGATGAGATCAATAGTATCCTAGAACGAGTGTGAAGAGTATATTTTTTCAAATTAAAACAATATTGTTTTGAAATTTAAATCATTTTAAACGTATTTGATTATTTATTTATTTTGAATATGGACAATCCAATATATAAAGATTTCGTGTATACGCGTCATGAACGTATATTCGAAGTTTTAATATATTGGATAGATATGGAATCACATTCTAGTCGCCCAGAGATTGTACTGATGATTGTCATGACATCATCCGTATTTATGTTCGTGTTTCGAAGGTGTGATATCTATATATTTCCATCAGACTGGTGTGAGAACCAAAACTTATATAGTTTGAACACATTGTTATGAATTGGCATCAAAAACATGATTTTTTGTATATGTATCAAAATTATGAATTTGAAACTCTAATCCACTAATTGATTGATGTTTGTGTTGTTTGTTTATTTGTTTGATAATTTTGAACCATTATGCCTAATTGTATCAAATATTGAACTATATTGAAAATTGGTCGCATTTGCTTGCATACATGTACATCTTTTGAACAGGTCATAGCAAGGAGGCTAGAGCCGAAGAATAAAATTTGTTTGCCCGACAAATAGGTACATGTTTACTACATAATTTACTGTTTTGTTTGGGTGATGATGATTTTATGAGCCTATTGGCTAGCCGCTTGGCTTTTTCTTTTTCTTTTTGAGATCAGAAGGCCTATATGGCAATTTCGGGATTTTCCCGTGGCTCCCGGTGCAGGGGAGGTTATGGCGAAATTTTTTGAAAATTTCGGGTGTTAGCCAAATTTTTGAAAATTTGAAAATTCTCAGAAACTGAAAAGTTGGAGAATGGAAGCCAGATCGAACGTAGAGTTGATTAATCAAACCACTCTCGACTTTGTTCCTTTTCGGGGACGAAAAGTTTTAAGTGGGGGAGATTGTAATAACCCGGAAATCCGAACCAGTTTAAAATTTTTATTTCGGCAATTATAGCGAATTTTGATTATTTAAAATAGATTATTTTAAATAATATCGACGAGAAATTTATTTTGAATATAAATCGAACGTATATATTATACGCGTCGTCGTTAGAATATAAATAATTATATATAATTATAAATAGAATTGAAAATGGCGCGGTAGTTCGATAATTCGATTTCAAACTTCAATTGAACATACCGGGTGCAAAACAATCCGGATTTTAGTGAAACCAAAAACATTAGGATCTAATTGATAATATCTTTCCAACGAATCTGAAAAATCGAAATTTCATAGCGGGAATCAAAAGATATGTCCAGTTGAAAATTCTGAATAGTTGCTATGGAATTCAGGCCCTTAAAAATAGACTTTTTGCAAACGACCTCGGATTTCGACGAAACCACTTTTGTTGGGTCCGTGATGTTAAGTTATTGCTAGATTCCAAATTTCATAATTTTCTGATTCAATATGTGAGCGTGGCAAAGGAAAACGCGTTTGACCAGTTTCAGTTGATTTTAATCGACTGGAAATTGGCCATTTTTCAAACGTTCTCAGAATTCGACGAAACTAGTTTTGTTAGGACCGTATCGTCAATACGAAGCTAGAAAATATTTTTCTGGAATTTTTTAGAGTCAGTATGTGACCCCAGTAAATAGAAATGCGCGTTCAAATTCAATATATAGAGTTATATGTGGATTTTGACGAAAACTGGTCGAAATGATCGAAACATCTTACGATACATATCCCATTGTGTTCGGAATGGGGGTGAAACGCAATGGACGATAGCCGGTGGGCTCAATTTCGAGTTCGAAATTTAAAGTAACCTTTTAGAAATTAAAATAAATAAATATATATAAATTATTATAATAAGCCCTCCTTTACCTTATCCCCTTCCCACGATCTATTACAGACCTAAATAAAAAAAATTGAAAAGGACTGGCGATCGAGACCGCGTCCACCCTCGTCCACCGTCGGAGCCTGACGCTGCCGCCCCTCCAGTCGATCCCGCTCCCCTTCCTCTTTCCTCCCTTGCCTCTCGCCGCGTCGAAGACCGCACCCTAACAGCCTGGAGACTCGCCTCCACTACCCCCTCCTTCGTCCATCCTCCACCCTCTCCCATCTTTTCCCCTTTTTGAGTTTAAGCCGTGACCCCCCCCCCTAGCTGCTGCCTACCCACCGCAAGGGCCTGCCTCCGTCCGGCCGATCATCTGAGTGGCGCCACACACCTAAACCTGCGAGCAACCCCTCAGCCCATCAAGAAAGGTGAGTTTTTCCCAATTATTTTATTTTTGTTTTCAGTTTTCTTGCTATGTAATAAATTCCACGATCAAAACATTGGTTTAAAAATGTGATGTAATATATGTAAGTAGATTAGGAATGAAAAAAAATGATTTTTTATATAGTATAGATAATAAAAATTCGATCTTTATTGTGAAAGAGATATAAAAATATGATTTTTATATTTTTAAAGTATTAAAAATATAATCTTTACTATATAGAAGATGTAAAAATATGATTTTTGTTTATGTAGAGAATTAAAAATATAATTTTTACATGATAGGAATATTAGAGATATCATCTCTATATGTGTAGCAAAATAAAAATGTGATTTTTATAATGATATATTTGAAAAGACGATATTTTTAAATATGAAAAGACGATATTTTTAAATGAGTAGTGAAGTAAAAATATGATTTTTACTTCGAGAAAAATATAATTTTTATATTATAGAAAAGATGAGATCTTTATAGATGAAAAAATAGAATTTTTATCCATATAGCGTGATGATTAAAATTCGATTTTTATATATGGAACAGCGAGGTAAAAATTCGATTTTTATATATTGAATAGCGAAGTAAAAATATGATTTTTACATTTGTAGTGGCTACATCAGCGAAGATGACAAAAAAGCGAGAACGACGAAGATTTCTATAAAGGATGTGCTGTGGAGTTGGATAGCTATCGGTGAGAATTTCTCACCTTTCAATTTCTTTTTCTAGTTATATATATATACTAGGATGCAGACGGTGTTTAGTAGCACCCGACACAATCGTCCACAGACCATGGACTTGTTTGTTTGGTTGCATAGATTAGTTAGATTATTTGATTGAAATTGAGTTGTTTGGTGAAATGAATGGATTTGATTGATGTGTGAATGGTGTGGGCCTTCACTAGACCGGGGATAAGGCTAGGCCTTGTCCCGTTTCTAGTATCGTGCCGTTATGCCGCCGAAATTTTCTAAAATAAGTTAGAAAAATAAAAATACCATTTTATTTGAAGAATGAACTGAATAGAAATTCATATGTTAAAATAAAATGTTTTATCGTTAAAAATATAATTTTTAACGTGAATGTGAATAAATAAATATTCATTTACAAACCGGACGGTTTGTTTATGTACACCTATTTGAAGGACATTGATTGGGTCGATAAATTTTACACATCGCCCAACTGCACAATTAAAATCTTTGTTTGTTGATTTGAAACCCCACACGGGTGTTGGGATGAAATATTAAGTTCACTCATCCTGATTGATTAAATATGTCGATCGATTGATTGACAGGCTGTTATAAGCGTTAGATATCTATAGTTGATGCTTATACAGTGTAGTGCACTTTGGTTGATGGTTGATTATTTCTCAATGCTATTATATACATGTGTTGTATGAAAATCCATATAATTAACATTATATGGTGATTGATTGGGCCTCATTCCAATTTAGAAGATAAAGAATATTATAAAATAAAGGTTCATGTGTTGACTGTACTCATCCGTTGAGATTAGTCATGTGTTGAACGAAATATTTTAACAATAAAATTTATATCTTTATCACTATAAAATAAAGGTTCATGTGTTGACTGTACTCATCCGTTGAGATTAGTCATGTGTTGAACGAAATATTTTAACAATAAAATTTGTATCTTTATCACTATAAAATAAAGGTTCATGTGTTGACTGTACTCATCCGTTGAGATTAGTCATGTGTTGAACGAAATAATTTAACAAAAATAGTCACACATGGACAGTACTCATTCGTTGAGATTAGTCGTGTGTTGACAAAAATAAATATTCATTTGTTGAATAGAATATCTGAAAATAGAAATATATGAAGCCGTGTTGATTAGATTGACGCCATTTTGACGTGAACGATATTTATATCGATTTTATTCATTTTAAAATGAATATTGTAAAGTGATTCCGAAATGAATTGAATATAAAGTGATTTCGAAATCGAATAATTTGAAATGGATTTCGAAATGAATTGAATATAAAACGATTTTGAAATGAATTGAATATAAAGTGATTTCGAAATCGAATATTTTGAAATGGATTTCGAAATGAATTGAATATAAAACGATTTCGAAATGAATTGAATATAAAACGATTTCGAAATGAATTGAATATAAAACGATTTCGAAATGAATCGAATATTTTGAAATGGATTTCGAAATGAATTGAATATAAAACGATTTCGAAATGAATTGAATATAAAGTGATTTCGAAATCGAATATTTTGAAATGGATTTCGAAATGAATCAAATATTTTGAAATGGATTTCGAAATGAATTGAATATAAAACGATTTCGAAATGAATTGAATATAAAACGATTTCGAAATGAATTGAATATAAAACGATTTCGAAATGAATTGAATATAAAACGATTTCGAAATGAATCGAATATTTTGAAATGGATTTCGAAATGAATTGAATATAAAACGATTTCGAAATGAATTGAATATAAAACGATTTCGAAATGAATTGAATATAAAACGATTTCGAAATGAATTGAATATAAAACGATTTCGAAATGAATTGAATATAAAACGATTTCGAAATGAATTGAATACAAAACGATTTCGAAATGAATTGAATGTAGAACGATTTCGAAATGAATTGAATATAGAACGATTTCGAAATGAATTGAATATAAAACGATTTCGAAATGAATTGAATATAGAACGATTTCGAAATGAATTGAATATAGAACGATTTCGAAATGAATTGAATATAGAACGATTTCGAAACGAATTGAATATAAAACGATTTCGAAATGAATTGAATATAAAACGATTCCAAAATGAATTGAATATAAAACGATTTCGAAATGAATTGAATATAAAACGATTTCGAAATGAATTGAATATAAAACGATTTCGAAATGAATTGAATATAAAACGATTTTGAAATGAATTGAATATAAAACGATTTAGAAAACGAATTCGATTCAAGTCGAATAGAAAACGAATTCGATTTAAATTGAATAGAAAACGAATTCGATTTAAGTCGAATAGAAAACCAATTTGAATTGAATCAAATAGAAAACCAATTTGAATTGAATCAAATAGAAAACCAATTTGAATTGAATCGAATAGAAAACCAATTTGAATTGAATCGAATAGAAAACCAAGTTGAATTGAATCGAATAGAAACGACTTTGAAATTGAATGGAATTGAAAACGAATTTAAATTGAATTGAAGGAGAATTGAAATGAATTCAAATTAAATTGAAATTTGAATTGAATAGAAATGAATTTTAAAATGAATTTATAAAGAAGGATTCAATTTTGCTTTGGATTGAAATGGAAGTTGAATTGTTTTTTTTGGAACGAATTCAAAACTATTTATAAAATTCGTTTTAAATAGAAATCGACGAAATATATATTATATATATTATATATAATATAATGGCCTGAATTGAACGCGCCGCGCCGCGGCAGTTCGTGAATTTTGACCATTTATTTCAAACGGACATTACGGGAGATCCGACCGTCGGATTCTCCTAAAACCGGAACCGTTGGGTTCGTATCGAAAAGAGCTTTCTAACGAATATTTGAAATTTGAAATCTAATGGTTGGATTTGGAGTTACGTCCAAATCAAATTTGAAAAAGGTCGCTGTAAGTGCAGTTCGATGGCCATTGTTGGAAATCGATTGTACGGGCCTTAATAAAATTATTAAAAATATCAATAATTTGTGTAAAATCATAAGAAATGATTTGGGAAAAATTGGGATGAAAAACTCCATATTTGAAAAGATAAAAATAGATTTTTATCGAAATGAATTTGTTTGAACTCAATTTAAAACCCGGGTTTTTATTTTTAAATAAATAAATTAGATTTAAAAAGGGGTTTTAAATAATCGGAATTTCTAACATATAACGATTGGATTTGAAATGGGTTTATCGTGAACTGTGTTTTAAATAACACTAGTTCTTTAACCCGATAATAAATAGAATGTGATTTGGGTTTGTCATGAACTGTGTTTTAAATAACACCTAGTTCTTTAACCCAGTAAAAGGAGTTTTAATGAATCTGTAATTAGATTGAAATGTGAATCTATAATCTAAATTTCAAATTTAGAAATGAGCGAGAATGGAGTATCGCCAGTTTTGCTCCAAAGCGATAGTTAAATCTTTAATTAGATTTGAACGTGAAATGGTAATTAATTTTACCGACAACACCATGGTGTTAGATATGGAGTATTACCAGTTTTGCATCATGGGATGAATAGGTTGGGATTGGGAAATAAAATAAATAATTACTTCGGTGTGGTTCGCTAATCTCGACTAGTTGGAAAAACCATAATTTGGTTTTAAATGACATCCAAAGGAAGATTAAAGGATAAATTTTAAAGAATTTATCTTGGATAAAATTAATGCGAAACTTTCCCTAAGAATGTGATTTTGCGAATAAAAGAATATTCTGAATTGGAATGAGGCGTATGTTGTGTTCTTATAACATTTGTTTTTAATATACGCGGGTTGTTCGGAAAGTCCGGGTTTATACCCATTCTGAATAACCGATTCGACGATAAGTCGAAGATGAAGACGGTGGTCGAAGACCGGAAGTCTTCACATCGTTTGGGTAATTACTGACGATCCTGATTGGGCTGTACACCCAAGAGGATGGAAATAGTTGGTGGTCGTCCAGACGTACTTGGAGATCGATGGATATGCGAGGAAAGTGCCTCCGGTTTCGTTCAGACCCAGAACGGACTTGTAAATGGATTGTGTGTCTGACACTGTATTTTATTCTGTGTTGATTGATTTCTATTAAATATACATCTGTTTGGCGGCGGAGAATTTATTCTTTTGCTTAACGCCCTTCTCTGAGACGTACGAGCTTAGAGGTTATATATCGATAGATATCAATCGCACGGCATGAATTGCCTATGTGGCACGCTAAGATGCAATGATCAAGGCTTCCGTTGAAAAGCAAAGTCTTGTGGTTGATGATCAAAGCACGGCCTACGTGGCAGCTTTGTGTATAACGTGAATTCGCGAGCCTCACACCTCGGTATGAGTTAAAAACGGGATACGGACTACAGGGAGAGCACGACGTTTCTTTCTAGCTTTGGTGGTGTCAGTGACTTACCAGCCCTGACATATATATACTTTTCACCTTTGTGGTTGTTGGATGAGGCGCCTCGATTATAGGTCTGTAAGGACCGGGAAACGTGTGTTCAGGAATACTAATCCTCTAACGTAAGTGGGGACCGGCCCTGAAGCATCCAGGGGTTGCCCAGAGTGCGTAGCCCTGAGGCATTTGCTAGAGTGTCTCGAACGCGGAGAGGAGCTTGCCCCTTGCCTCGACTCATGACGGAATCCAATTTCCAATACGTGTATTTCGGCTTTATTTGTAGAGACTAGTATGGCGACATAGTGGGATGGGGCACTCATGCCGTCTATGATTTATATTTATGATTGAAATTGTTTTGACACTATACACTTATTATAGTATCAAATGATTTGTTTTCAACGTATCAAGCATGTTTGGCTGTTATAAGGTAAAACCCTATCCTCCGGCTTGCGTTGCATTGTGTGATGGGACCTGGGTCTTATAATAGCTTCATTTTTCGAAAAAGCATTGCGTTGTTTATTCTATGCACTGGTATTCTGTAACAACCCGAAAATCTGGGCCAGTTTAAAATTTTTATTTTGACAACTTTAGCGAATTTTGAATATTTAAAATAGATTATTTTAAAAAAATATCGACGAGAAATTTATTTTGAATAGAATTCGAACGTATATATTATACGCGTCGTCGTTAGAATATAAATAATTATATATAATTATAAAAGGAATTGAAAATGGCGCGGTAGTTCGATAATCCGATTTCAAACTTCAATTGAATGTACCGGGTGCAAAACAAACCGGATTTTAGTGAAACCAAAAACATTAGGATCTAATCGAGAATATCTTTCCAGTGAATCTGAAAAATCAAAATTTCATAACGGGAATCAAAAGATATGTCCGGTTGAAAATTCTGAATAGTCGCTATGGAATTCAGGCCCTTAAAAATGGACATTTTGCAAACGACCTCGGATTTCGACGAAACCAGTTTTGTTGGGTCCGGGATGTAAAGTTATTGCTAGGTTTTAAATTTCATAATTTTTCGAATCAATATGTGAGCGTGGCAAAGGAAAACGAGTTTGACCAGTTTCAGTTGATTTTAATCGACTGGAAAATGGCCATTTTTCCAACGGTCTCAGAATTCGACGAAACTAGTTTTGTTAGGACCGTATCGTCAATACGAAGCTAGAAAATATTTTTCGGGAATTTTTCGAGTTAGTATGTGGCCCTGGTAATTTGAAATGTATGTTCGAATTGAATATATAAAGATTTATGCTTTAAATTCAACGAAAACTGAACGAAACGATCGAATTGGGTTACGATACATATCCCATAGTGTTTGGAACGGGGGTAAAATGCTAGGGACGACAGTCGGCGGGGTTGATTTCGAGTTCAAAATAAAAAGGTACTTTTTGAAGTTGAATAATTAAATAATAATAATAATAAACCTCCCTCTCTCTTTATACACGTCAGCCCCCCCCCCCCCCCCGTTATTTTCATTTCCACCCTTTTTCTTCTTCGATCGGGAAAAATACCCGCTCCTCCCTCCTGACCTAGTTCGAGCGCCGCCGCCGCCGATGTTCACCACCCCCAGCCCATCGATTATTCCCTCCGCCTCCCCTGTATCTCCTCCGGCCAACGAAGCCCCAACGCCCAGAACCCAAAACCCTAAATTGACCGCAGCCACCACTTTCCAGGCGCCGACCACCACCTTCGCGTTCTCTCCCTCCCCCTTGTCCTCCACTGCGCCACCTCATCGCCGGAATCCGCGCACACCCCCCCTGAACCGCTGACGAACACTGTAAGTTTTATTTTGGTTTATATTCATTTATTTGTTTTATGTAATTAGTTTATCTATATATGAAAATCAGTTTTATTTTATGTAGAATAATGATATGAAAAGATTGATTTTTTTTACTAATGAGAAGGGTTGATTTTATTGACGAAAAGAAGTGATTTTTCCTATATGAACATTGACGAAAAGAAGTGATTTTTCCTATATGAACATTGACAAAAAGAAATGATTTTTATATATTGAACATCGAAGTAAAAATTTGATTTTTATATATTGAATAGCATAGTTAAAATTCGATTTTTATATATTGAATAGCGGAGTAAAAATTCAATTTTTAAAGTGAATATAAAAAAATAGGATTTTTAAATTGAAAGTGAATAAAAATATGATTTTTATTTTAAAGACATCAAAATATAAAAATGTGTGATTTTTATATATGTAGTGGCTACGGGCAACAAAGATGACAAAAAGGCGAGAACGTTGAAGATTTCTATCAATGAAGTGCCGTGAAGTTAGGATAGCTATCGGTGAGAATTTCTCACTCTTCAATTTATTTTCTAGTTATATATATATACTAGGATGCAGACGGTGTTTAGTAGCACCCGACACAATCGTCCACAGACCATGGACTTGTTTGTTTGATTGCAAAAATTAGTTAGATTATTTGATTGAAATTGAATTGTTTGGTGAGATGAATGGATTTGATTGATGTGTGAATGGCGTGGGCCTTCACTAGACCGGGGATAAGGCTAGGCCTTGTCCCGTTTCTAGTATCGTGCCGTTATGCCGCCGAAATTTTCTAAAATAAGTTAGAAAATAAAAATATCATTTTATTTAAAGAATGAACTGAATAGAAATTCATAAGTTAAAATAAAATGTTTTATCGTTAAAAATATAATTTTTAACGTGAATATGAATATAGTGAATGCGAATAAATAAATATTCATTTACAAACCGGACGGTTTGTTTATGTACACCTATTTGAAGGACATTGATTGGGTCGATAAATTTTACACATCGCCCAACTGCACAAATAAAATCTGTGTTTGATTGCTTGAAACCCCACACGGGTGTTGGGATGAAATTTGAAGTTCACTCATTCTAACTGATTCAATATGTCGATCTATTGATTGACAGGCTGTTATAAGCGTTAGATATCTATATTTGATGCTTATACAGTGGAGTGCACTTTGGTTGATGGTTGATTATTTTTCAATGCTATGATATACGTGTGATGTATGAAAATCCATACAATTAACTTTATATGGTGATTGATTGGGCCTCATTCCAATTTAGAAAATAAAGAACAATATAAAATAAATGTTCATGTGTTGACTGTACTCATCCGTTGAGATTAGTCATGTGTTGAACGAAATATTTTAATAATAAAATTTACATCTTTATCAATATAAAATAAATGTTCATGTGTTGACTGTACTCATCCGTTGAGATTAGTCATGTGCTGAACGAAATATTTTAATAATAAAATTTACTTCTTTATCAATATAAAGTAAATGTTCATGTGTTGACTGTACTCATCCGTTGAGATTAGTCATGTGTTGAACGAAATATTTGAAATAGAAATATTTTGATAATAAGAAATATTTGAAATAGAATATTTGAAAATAGAAATACATTAAGCCGTGTTGATTAGATTGACGCTATTTTGACGTGAACGATATTTATATCGATTTTATTCATTTCGAAATGAATTGAATATATAACGATTTCGAAATGAATTGAATATATAACGATTTCGATATGAATTGAATATTTAACGATTTCGAAATGAATTGAATTGAAAACGATTTCGATATGAATTGAATATTTAACGATTTCGAAATGAATTGAATATATAACGATTTCGAAATGAATTGAATATATAACGATTTCGAAATGAATTGAATATATAACGATTTCGAAATGAATTGAATTGAAAACGATTTCGAAATGAATTGAATTGAAAACGATTTCGAAATGAATTGAATAGAAAACGAATGTGATTTCAATTGAATATATAACGAATTTGATTCGAATAGAAAACCAATTTGAATTGAATCGAATAGAAAACCAATTTGAATTGAATCGAATAGAAAACGACTTTGGAATTGAATTAAATTGAAAACGAATTCAAATTGAATTGAAAGCGAATTGAAATGAATTCAAATTGAATTGAAATTTGAATTGAATTGAAATTTGAATTGAATAGAAATGAATTTTAAAACGAATTTATAAAGAAGAATTCAATTTTGATTTGAATTGAAATGGAAGTTGAAATTGTTTTTGAAACGAATTTAAAACTATCTATATAATTCGTTTAAATAGAAATCGACGAAATATATATTATATATATAATATAATGGCCTGAATAGAACGCGCCGCGCCGCGGCAGTTCGTGAATTTCGACCATTTATTTCAAACGGACATTACGGGAAATCCGACCGTCGGATTCTCCTGAGACCAGAACCGTTGGGTTCGTATCGAAAAGAGCTTTCTAAGGAATATTAGAAATTAGAAATCTAACGGTTGGATTTGGAATTATGTCCAAATCAAATTTGAAAAAGGTCGCTGTAAGTGCAGTTCGATGGCCGTTGATGGAAATCGACTGTACGGGCCTTGATAAAATTATTAAAAATAGTAATAATTGGTGTAAAATCATAAGAAATGATTTAGAAAGAATTGGGATGAAATACTCCATATTTATAAAGATAAAAATAGATTTTTATCGAAATGAACTAGTTTTGAACTAGAATTAGAATTCTATTTATTTTTAAATAAATAAATTGAATTTGAAATGGTTTTGAAAATGACCAGAATTTCCAATGATCGCGTTGGAATGGATTTGAATCGAAATTGTCTTCGGAATATTTCGATGTTGGAATTCGTGATTATACAGATGTTGTTATGGAAATTTGAAAGATATATTTATATCGTTATCTCCAATAAGACATTTGTTAATCGTAGAATTTGATATTGAATATAAGCTGATATATTTTCTATTCGGAGCCTTGTATTGAATATCAAATGTGATTTGGGTTTGTCGTGAATGGTGTCTTCATTAACACTGTTCTTGAACCCAGTTGAGAAAAGATTAAATCTTTTTATTTAGATTTAATGAAGTGTACCAATTAAATGATATTTAATTGGAATTTAATTGGTATTGATTTTTGGGTTTATCGTGAACAGTGTTTTAAATAACACTTGTTCTTTAACCCGATAATTAATGGAATGATTTTTGGGTTTATCGTGAACTGTGTTTTAAATAACACTTGTTCTTTAACCCGATAATTAATGGAATGTGATTTTGGGTTTATCGTGAACCGTGTTTTAAATGACACTGATTCTTTAACCCAGTCGAAGATTAAAACTAAGTGGAGTTTTAATGAATCTTTAATTAGATTGAAATGATCGAAAAATGGAGTATCACCAGTTTTGCTCCAGGCAATAGTTAAATCTTTAATTAGATTTGAACGTGAAATGGTAATTGAATTTACCGATAACACTGTGGTGTTAGATATGAAGTATTACCAGTTTTACTTCATGGGATGAATAGGTTGGGATGGGGAAATTAAAATAAATGATTACTTTGGTAAGGTTCGCTAATCCCGACTAGTTTGAATTGAGATTCAAAAATAGAATAAAGAATAAGTTCAAGGAATTTATCTTGGATAAAATTAATGGGAACCTTTCCCTATGAATGTGAAATTTAGAAACTAACTGTCGGTTAGCCAAGCATAATGGTTTTCTGGATATTGATCTGATGTTGGTTTCGGCCTTCGGGGTTAATATTTGGGAAATTATTCTCTTGATTAATTTACGGTTAGTGACTGATGAATTGGAATGAGGCGTATGTTGTGTTTGTGTAACACTTATTTAAAATATACGCGAGTTATTTGGAAAGACCGGGTTTATCCCATTCTGAATAACTGATACGACGATAAGTCGAAGATGAAGACGGTGGTCGAAGACCAGAAGTCTTCACGTCGTTTGGGTGATTACTAATGATCTTGATTGGGCTGTACACCCAAGAAGATGGAAACAGTTGGTGATCGTCCAGACGTACTTGGAGATCGATGGATATGCGGGGTACTAGGTGCCTCCGGTTTCGTTCAGACCCAGAACGGACTTGTAAATGGACGGTGTGTCTGACATTGGATTTTAGTCCGTGTGATTGATCTCTATTAAATATATATCTGTTGGGCGGCGGAGAATTTATTCTCTTGCTTAACGCCCTTTTCTGAGACGTACGAGCTCAGGGGTTATATATTGATGGATATCAAACGCATGGAGTGAATTGCCTGTGTGGCATGCCTAAGTGGCAATTGATCGAGGCTTCTGTTGAAAAGCAAAGTCTTGTGGTGATGATCAAAGCACAGCCTGTGTGGCACAGCTTTGTGTAACGTTGATTCGCGAGTATCACACCCGGTATGAACCAAAAACGGGAGACGGACATCAGGGAGGACATGCGTTTCTTTCTAGTTAAGAGTGGCGTCAGTGCTTGAACTGGCTGACGAGTTTGACTCATGTGGATGTTGTTTATTATTACTTGCTGAAAAGCGAGGCGCCTCGTGATATCGGTTTCGGCCGATGCTTCTGGTCGGCTGACGGGCCAGGCTTACGCCCCAAAGGGCGGGGAAACGCAGTGTTCAGGCATAATAATCCACATCGGTGGACCGGCCCTGACGATCCAAGGGTCACTCGAGCTCTGATCCTGTGGCTCGGGCTAGAGAGTCACAAATCGGTGGAGGATCTTGCCCCTAGCCTCGGTTCATACCATAAATGATAACCCAGCTTCCAATACGACATTGCGGTTTTGATTGTAAACTTATATATGGCGACATAGTGGTATGGGTCATTCATGCCGTCTATGATTGATACTTATGATTTGAAGTTGTTTTATACACTATGCACTTATAATAGTATCAAACGATTTGTTTTAAACGTATCAAGCATTCTTTGGCTGTTATAAGGGAAAACCCTATCCCCCGGCTTGCGTTGCATTGTGTGATAGGACCTGGGTCTTATAACAGCTTCATTTTTCTTTATTTAGCATTGCGCTGTTTGTTTTATGCACTGGTATTCTTGGGAGGAAACCCGTTCCGTGTTATACGGCGTGGTCCCATGATTTACCTAACCTTAAAAATAAAGAATAATAACTGTTTTAGTTCTCACACCAGTCGCATGACTGACCTGGAGTTTATTGTTTTAACCTAAACTCTGGGTGCCCTTATTTTGACACGGGAAGCTAGTAGTTTTGGTTTTTGCAGATTTATATTCACAGGATCCTGGTTTACAGCTGGAACGATATCCGGAAAGCTTTGTATCCGTATATCTCCTTCTAGTTGTGTATTGTATTATTTTCCGCTGCTATGTAATTTATTGTAATCTCTGATATTTCTGTGTAATATTCATTCATACTCTGTATATTCTTGTAATCTGATGCATTGTTGTAATATACAATGAAATGTTCTCCCGTCTGCGTTCTGTTTTGTCATGTTCTCAAACGATAGGGCGTTTCGAACGGCCTGGATCGGTTTAGCGACTGGTTCGGACCGAGCGAAATTCCTTTTCATCACATATTCTTGGGAGGAAACCCGCTCCGTGTTATACGGCGTGGTCCCTTGAATTACTCTCTTTTAAAGTAAAGCTTTAAATAACTGTTTTAGTTCTCACACCAGTCACATGACTGACCTGGAGTTTATTGTTTTAACCTAAACTCTGGGTGCCCCTATTTTCGACACGGGCAGCTAGTAGTTTTGGTTTTGCAGATTCATATTCACAGGATCCTGGTTTACAGCTGGAATGATATCCGGAAAGCTCTGTATCCGTATATCACCTTCAGTTGCGCTTTGTATTATTTTCCGCTGCTATGTAATTTATTGTAATCTCTGATATTTATCGAATGTAATTTATTCATTTATACTCTGTATATTCTTGTATCTGATGGAATTGTTGTAATAACAATGAAATGTTCTTCCATCTGCGTTCTATTTTGTCCTGTTCTCAAACGATCAGGGGTTTCGAACGGTCTAGATCGGTTTAACGACTGATTCGGATCGAGCGAAATTCCAGGCCGTCACACGGCCTCTCTGAATATTTCGCGTATCTCATAAACACGTGCTATAAAAACACAACATACGCCTCATTCCAATCCAGAATATTATTTTATTCAAATATTCTTTTCACAATTTAAACCAAATTAAGGTTTTCCAAACTAGTCGAGATTAGCGAACCTTGCCGAAGTAATCATTCAGTTAATTTCCCAATCCCAACCTATCCATCCCATGGAGCAATACTGGTAGCACTCCATATCTAACACCACGGTGTTATGGATAAAATTTAATTACCATTTCACGTTCAAATCTAATTAAAGATTTAATTATCGCCTGGAGTAAAATTGGTGGTACTCCATTCTCGACAATTTCCCGAATTTGATAATTTAAATTATCACATTCTCGTTTCAATCTAACTAAAGATTCATTAAAACCCCACTTAGTTTTAATCTTCCAACAATCATTATTTAACGATTATTTAACTTTGGAAACACAAACATGCCACATTGACAATCTACATTGTACCACTAATTTCTGCCAATATATAACCTCTAAGCTCATACGTCTCAGCGAAGGGTGTTAAGTAAGAGAATAAATTCTCCGCTACCAAACAGATACATATTTAGCAGAGATCAACAATACAGTTCGAAATACAATGTTAAACATGTAATCCTGACTTTAACAGGGTTAAAGAACCAATGTCATTTAAAATACAGTTCACGATAAACCCAAAATCACATTCCATTAATTATGTAATCTTCACGGAAAACAAATCAATATATAATCGTTATCAATTTCCGTATCCGACTAATAATATAAATGGAATAACGACAAAGCCTTTTAAATTCCAAATATATTAACAGTCTTCCTCCACAGAAGCTCACTTCGATTATTACCAAATCGAATCCAGTTCCATTCCAAATTATTTGATTAAATTGGAAAACTTTACATTGGAAAATTTCCATCAAACCTTAATAAAAGATTTGTATTGTAATGAACTGCAAATCCGTACTATTTGAGTTGACTACATACATCACACGTCCAACCCAAATATCACAGAAATACGAATCATTTTTTTTAAGAAAAAGGTAAAAAAAAGAACAAAAATAACAACACAGATTCTCACATCGCAGCAAAACAAAATATAATATATCATAACTTTTGAAATACAAAATTTTAACTGTATATCATACAATTATCAAAGTACAACACTTACAACACAACGGAAATAAAAATACTATATATCTAACCCTGAGCCTCCAGCTCCAAGCTCCTTTAGATAGATTTGTAAAATCCTAAACAACTTGACTGCCCGTACAAATTTGGGCACCCAAGAGTTTAGGTAAAACAAAACAAAATAAACTCTGGGTCAGTCATGGGACTGGTATGAGTAAACAATTTAAAACAGTTTGAGAAAATAAACGATATCTCATAAGACCTCACCATATAACGCGGAACGGGGTTTGCCCTTATGAGAATCCTAAACAATTGACATAACTTTCAAATCTTTTTGAAAGAAATGATAATCTTTATATCAAAACTCTTTTGATATTATAATAATGTCTAAATCAAATAAATAGAAATCTAGTGGAACGCTTTCATCCCACCTCCACATATAAATAATATACAATCAAAACCGCAAGCACTTATTGGGTAATGAATTTCAAACTATAACAAGGTATGGAACCACCCTCCGATAGTGTACCTCTAGAGTAGAATACACTGGGTTCAACAATAACATCTTGTAACCCGGCCACATATGACCGACCACTCATTTTGCTTGAGTGTATTAAATGTATATCACCAACGGTTGGGATCAGCAACCATTTTCCCGAATGGGACAACATCGAATAGAATAAGGAATTAAATGAATTTCTCTAGATAGGTGATAATACAACCTAATGGGAGCTACCCACATAGCCATGCCGCCTGCCCGATTTTTGTCATTTCCTGGTTGTTGAGGCCTGAGACTAGGATTCTTACAAGTCATTGATAGCACAATCACTTTGAATGCCACATTGTCAGATTCGTTAAAACAAATATATTCTGGATCTTATGCTAAGAGAATAAATTCTCCGCCACCATATATATTTGTACAGAACAACATATGTGATCATTGGAAATACTCTGTCAGACATTCGTCCATATACGTTCGTTCTGGGATTGAACGAAACCAAAGGCACAATTTCCATTAATAGAAAAAACCCTTGCACTCTACTCCATCTCCGAATATCTTTATATAATCTAATTCGCAACGCTACTGCCAATACGGAGTGGCTCTCGGATAACAATCGAACCAGTCTCTCCATATTGACAATGATATTGGCAAACACTTCGATAGTCGGTTATTTAACTATCGAAGAAAAACAAACATTCATTCAAAGCATCAAACAAATCACTGGGCCTTTTAATTAATATTTCATTAATTAAAACACTTCTCCATTTCCTTATCAATATTTGTTAATCAAATATTTTCAATAATCATCTTGGTCTCTTATGCTATTTGGAAAACATTTTCATATATCGCCTTCTTTTATTTTCTACACTTAGAAAATATCTTCTATTCACAATTGGAAAATATTCCAATTACTTATTTCTTTCCCGAACATGGCTATTTTTATACTTAAGAAATATTTATGATATATTTCCAAAATTCCACTTACTTGGGTTAAAACGAATATTGTGTAAAACATCGTTACAACAACCCAAAATATTTCATTCCACTAAATTTCTTTAAACATTTATTTCCGATACCGAATCCTCCTATTTATCAGTTAATAATTAAATCAATCTAGTTGGGGTATAATTACCTATTAGACCTTGA
This sequence comes from Allium sativum, assembly GCA_030737875.1. Classification (NCBI taxonomy): domain Eukaryota; kingdom Viridiplantae; phylum Streptophyta; class Magnoliopsida; order Asparagales; family Amaryllidaceae; genus Allium; species Allium sativum. The sequence continues at coordinate 651,517,521 of CM060919.1, read as the reverse complement.
CTGAAATCATCATTAACTTCAAAACAGACAGGACCACTTGCCTCGAATAATCAATTATTCAATTTTAAACCCATATATGTTTCTCTTTCTAATTTTACCCGATCTAATTAAAGATTTCCTTTTTGTTTATAATATTCTATTTTTAAGTTCGTTTCATTATCGAATTCTATATATATATATATTGATACATTGATTTCTAACTATCAAAATTTCTTTAAAATATTCTAACTCCTTAAATTTCCGAAAAATTTCGTCATAACATCCTTTGTACAGTCACTCGGTTTAATTACAAATTGCCTCTCTGGGCCCTTTCCATTCAAAAAGAAAATTTAAAAGTCAAGCGGCTTGCCAATTCAGCGCATAAAATCTCATATTAAATTAAAAATGTACCTTTTTGTTGGGCATTTCAATTTATATCTCTTTTTATACTTCATTCCAAACTTGCTTAACACATATCTAGATATTCTTATTTGGTTTCAACTTAATCCATTCGTGTTAAACCAATTCGCTAATTTATTTTCCAGTTAGTTATTTTGCCTACTTCACTTCTTTGTTTGAACATAACATGTTCAAATAAAATATTAACTTGCTTATACACAACTTGAATTCCATTTTCAGTTCAAGTTTCCTTTTCGATTTCAAATAAAATTTCCCAAATCACCTTTACTTATTCAAAGCACAATTTCATATCAAATTTCGATTAGCTAATTATTATTCAAATTAGTTAGTTCTATTCAATAATTAAAAATCTAATTTTTTGTTTAAAAAATCATTTTACTTACACCGCTTGAGTTCGTATTTATTTTACAACTCAAATCTAGATTTTTCTAATGGAAATTCGGATTTTATTTGTTTAAAATCCTTTTATTAATTTAAATAAACCGTTATGTTTTTATAATGGTTATCGCGCTGTTTTTCTAAAAATTTGATTTTGACATAACTCAAAAACTATACGACGAATTTCAGAATTTTCTCTTCCATTAGAAAACTAGTATCAAATGGGTCCTGACGATTCTTGTTTCAAAGAATTCCGACTTAAATTGAGTTCTACATACTCAATTGAAGTTCGAACCGCCAATTTACGAACTGCCACGCCAAGGTGAGTTCGTTTTAATTATATTTATATATGTAAATGTTCAAACTTCGTTTATAATAATTCCAACTCCATTCTAATATGTTTTAATATAAATTTAACTGATTTTCCAAATCTAACTTTAATATTTCCAATTATCTCTAATTGTTTATTTTTCATTACTCTGTTATTTATTTACAGCTCAACCTTCTATATTAAATTCCCATTTCCTTTATAAATAAGGTATTTATAAAATTCGATATAATCGAATTTTAATTATAAATCCGTTGGATTTTTCTCAATTCAGTTTATATCCCAAAGTCCGGAATAAAATCAATTATTCCATTTTCAACACGTTTTCCAATTTCACTTTTAAACTCTTACTTGAATTTAAACTTCTAAATAATCTAATGATAATTTATCTCACTTAATTTATAAACGTTGTTTATAAATTTAACTTCCTTGTTTTATAATTTAAAACAAGTTTTCCATTTCGATTCCATTTCAAATTCTATTTTCAATTCACAATTGAATTTAAACCTCTAAATTATCTAATGATAATTTATTTCACTAGATTTACCAATATCATTTATAAATCCATCTTCCTTGTTTTATATAATAAAACAAGTTCCATTTCAAAAATCTGTTTGAAAACCAAAATCTTATTTTGGAATATTCTATTTATTATGACTAATATATATAACACATAATTTATTTTCATACTTAATTTTTAGTTCTATCTAATATGATTCCAATATCTTTTCAAAAAAAAATTTATTTAAATAAATTCTATCTAATTGAATTCAAATCATAAATCCATATGGATTTATTTTTAGTTCAATTTACATTCTGAACATCATAATAAATTTCATCGTTTATTTTTATAAAACGATTCCCCATTTCTATTTTTAAATTTACATTTGACTTTAAATATTCAAATTATCGAAATGATAATTTTTCTACCTCATTTATAAACACCATTTATAAAATCATTTAAATTCCCTGATTATCCAATGAAAATCATTCCGTTTTATTTATAAACATCGTTTATAAATTTATTTTAATTTTCTGTATTATCTAATTTATAAACATTGTTTAAAAGTTCAATACTACAATTTCCTGTATATTTTAATATTTCTATATCTCGTTAAAAATTCAAATTCTATTTTTTAAAAAAATAGATTTCCCCTTTTAAATCTCAAACATCCTTTTCACGATATTTTTAAATATCAACATTTTAGGCCCAGTGATATTCAATCAATCAAAAACCCCCAGTTATCAACCATATATTTTCTAACACATCATATATGATAAAATATATGAAAACAAACAATTAATAATATTTTTGAGGAATCCAGTCGGATCCCTCCAACCTGTTTTCCTGCATCCACAAACGTTAGCCAACATAAATAATACCCATCCTGCTTCGAGCTAGGATATCGCGGTATAGAAGGTCATCCACTATCATAGCGTGGGGCGTATAGGGTCATCCGCTAACGGTACTGCGGGAACTATCCAACCACCAATATATATATAATAGCCACAAACACCAAGCCCAAATTAGCAATATATATTTTTATAATAGCCACAATAATATTTAAATGTATCCAAACAACCAACAATTATTTTTAACGATAAAAAGAAATTTAAATAAAATTTTGAATGAGAATTATTCATCGGGATTTTATTTTCTGAACATCCGATTAGATGTCGAAACTTCAAAGCTACGAATCAACCCGAATTATCTCGAATAAATTTATTTCACACCTACATTAGTTTATTTTTAATTAGCGATTAAATATTCATTTATTGTAAATTATCTAAAGTAAATAAATAAATCTATGCAATTTAAATTTTCCAAAACAATACCTTACTGCCTATATTCTCCTTGCAATTTGAAACTGCAAATATCCCACTTCCAGTAACCAATACTGTCGTGAACTCCTTTATCCATTTGTTCCTCCAAACTCAAGCTCCACTTCACAAACTCCACGGCCTCAACCAGAAACTGTAGCAAATCTCCACCTAACTCTCCATTAACTGACACTACCATTGACTGGAGATTACCATGACAACCTTCCTCTGCTTGGAAGTCGAAAACAGCACCAGTCAATAGAGGAGCCAAACCCATCTTGCGAGCATCGTATCAATACACTCACACCACTCAAAACAATGTGCATCTTCCCTTTTTGTTTTGCTACTATACAATGTACAAAAACATCGACACCATTCCAGTTTATTTAGATCTCACCATCCAGTAAATCCACTCCAAAATACTACTGTCACTCTAGCATCAGCTTCTCTTAATCAACTTCAAAAGGAAACAAAAACTTCCAGTAAAACATTAACTCCTCACATACCAGTACGCACCCAAAATCCCTACTACGAACTTTCCCAAACAAAACTGCAAACTCACCTTCAACGTGGAGGTTTCTCACTTCGTTTTCTGTGTGCCATCAATACCTCCTGCTACTGCCGCCAAACTCACCTCTTAACACATCAACGCTGTCGCAAAAAATACCCATAACCGCATCGTCGGTACTCACAAATCCCAAACCATAACTCAAATAACCCCGTTCGACTTCACAGTCTGACCTTCTCAGGCTATCGCGTTTCACCCAAAACAATTTCGCACTCAATCTGAAGGCTCCGAACCAAAGTATAAGCTTTCACTGATTTCGAAAAGTCCCTGGTAGGTCGATTCGATTTCGTGTTTTTTGGCTCAGAATCCATTTCGATTCCAATCACATCTGGGTCTCTCGAACGTAGATAAAAGATCCCAATCCTCTTTATATCAATTTGGAATTTAATTCGAAGTCGGCTATATAGTTTTCCAGAGGAGTTGATTTCGATTTGAAAGAAATGAGGGAAAGAACGGTTTCTTTGATTGAATTGGATTTAGAAGTTTAGGGAATGAAATCGCAGAAAATAAAAGCAAAAAGGGAAGAATAAGTGCGTATAAATAGGAGGAAACAAGCAAACGCGAAGTACATGCCAATTTAATTCCATGTTTTACTTAGCGTTGAAGGAAGAAGACATCTCGTACGTGAAATGAAGGAAGACAGCAATAGCTTAGGGTGGGCAGGTTTTGTAGTGTCCTTTGTTAAATACTTAGGAAGGAAGAAAACCCTTAAATTATTTTATATTTATTTTGAGCCGATTTTATTTAATTTAAATTACCCTCTAATTCTGAACTCCTATCTGAACCCAACAACTGACATCCCTAGGGTTATACCACTATTCTGAACACACTGAAACAGGATTCGAAGCTCCATTTGATCGTGTAGAGGAGATATTAATTTAAATCGATATAAATTAAATTCAAAATAATTAATTCCTTGATAATATATTATTAATATTATTCTAATTCAAACAAAATTTTGTATTGACTATCTGAACTATTTTGATTCAGTTTTAAATTTGAATTAAACTAGACTTGTTTTCGTATTATGATTATTCAATATATTCGAAATAAATCGTATTTCAATTATTTAATCAATAACTCAATATAAAAATTGATTTATATTATTGATTCAATATTTAAAAATGATATTAAATATTCAAAATAAATTGCCCAAAAATATGGGTTGTTATATCCTTTCCCCTTAAAAGAATTTCGTCCCCGAAATTACTAAGGTAGAAAAATGTTACAAACCCATTACTTTTCAAAAACTCACTTATGTTGAAGCTAAACATTTCCTATTTCTACAACTTTAGTTCCACCAAAACTTTTGGTTTTCATTCTTTTAATTCGAATGATTTACAAATCCATACATTCACACAATCCAATTCATATTAATTAGAATTGATTCAAATTGTTTTTAATCAATCTATTCATTTCAATTCATTTATCTTGCTTGAGTTAAATTTAAATTTCAGCATTCAAATTCCCCGGATTTTATTTCAAATACTTCTAAAATCACATAAATATATATACATATATTTATTTCCATCTTAAATTCAAAGCATTTGAATTTTCAAACAAACTTGCTTTCTATCAAACAAATTTCCATCAAAAACTTTTCAAAGGTAGAAATTTATCACTTAGAAACTCGAAAATGAATACTGATGATGCTGTAGTCATCATCAGAATTATTACCTAGCGACTGAAGTGAGTTCAGTGCTTTATCACTTTAAAAATCCATCTAAAATGATTTCCATTTGAAAACCCTTTCAAAAAAATTCTATATTATTTTAATATACTTTAGAAAATATATTTTTCCAAACACCCAGGATTTAATTCAAACTCTGGGTTGAATCCAATTTCAGTTATCCTATTGTATGTTTCATTCATATACAAATTATATTTTTGGTTATTTATAACCATTCCAATTTTATAATCTTATTTGATTATAATATTAACATCCAACACATCCATATAATATAATAATTCCAGAAAATTATTTCTTCCATATCAAAATAGAATTTTGGATAAAATTATTTTATTTATCCATTTTTAAAACAATATCATGTCGAACTGCTCTGCTTAAGTATTTAAAATTTCCTATCGACTTCGTGGCATCCCACGATTTCATCGGAATTCATAAACCACTCAACAGACTAGCCATCACAATATAAAACAATTATTTTAATCAATTAACAAATACACGCTCTCATATATATACACTCAACCCATTCTAGGGTACTACTGACCCTATCTCTAATGAGCACAACCCCACCAAAGCCTAGGTATTCGCTCAACCTAACCTCTGATACCAACTGTAACCGCAAATCCGTACTATCTGAGTTGACAATATACATCACACGTCCAAACCAAATATCACAGAAATACGAATCATTTTTTAGAAGAAGAACAGAAATAACAACACAGAATCTCACATCGCAGCGGAACAAAATATAATATATCATAAATTTTGAAATACAAAATTTTAACTTTATATCATACAATTATCAGAGTACAACACTTACAACACAACGGAAATAAAAATACTATACATCTAACCCTGAGCCTCCTGCTCCAAGTTGCTTTAGATAGATCTGTAAAATCCTGAACAACTTGACTACCCGTACAAATTTGGGAACCCAAGAGTTTAGGTAAAACAAAATAAAATAAACTCTGGGTCAGTCATAGGACTGGTATGAGTAAACAATTCAAAACAATTTGAGAAAAAAACGATATCTCATAAAACTACGCCGTATAACACGGAATGGCTTTTTCTCTTATGAGAATCCAAAACAATTGACATAACTTTCAAATCTTTTTGAAAGAAACGATAATCTTTATATCAAAACTCTTTTGATATTATAATAATGTCTAAATCAAATAAATAGAAATCTAGTGGAATACTTTCATCTCACGCTCCACATATACATAATATACAATCAAAACCGCGAGCACTTATTGGGTAATCAATTTCCAACTGTGACAAGGTATGGAACCACCTTCTGATAGTGTACCTCTAGAGGAGAATACAATAGGTTCAACAAGAACATCTTGGAACCCAGCCACACATGACCGACCACTCATTTCGCTTGAGTGTATCGAATGTATATCACCAACGGTTGGGATCAGCAATTGTTTTCCCGAATGGGACAACATCGAATAGAATAAGGAATTAAATGAATTTCTCTAGATAGGTGATAATACACCCTAATGGAAGCTACCCACATAGCCATGCTGCCTGCCCGATTTTTGTCATTTCCTGGTTATTGAGGCCTGAGGCTACGATTCTTACAATTCATTGATAGCACAATCACTTTGAATGCCACATTGTTAGATACGCTTACCGTTAATTGATTTGCACAAATTTATTCTGGATCTTATGCTAGGAGAATAAATTCTCCACCACCATATATATTTGTACAGAACAACATATGCGATAATTGGAAATACTCTGTTAGATATTCGTCCATATAAGTTCGTTCTGGGATTGAACGAAACCGAAGGAACAATTTTCATTAATAGAAAAAGTCCTTGCACTTTACTCCGTCTCCGATTATCTTCATATAATCTAATTCACAACGCTACTGCCAATACAGAGTGGTTCTCGGATAGCAATCCAACCGGTCTCTCCATATTGACAACGATATTGGCAAACACTTCAATAGTCGGTTATTTAACTATCGAAGAGAAACAAACATTCATTTAAAGCATCAAACAAATCACTGGGCCTTTTAATTATTATTTCATTAATTAAAACACTTCTCCATTTCCTTATCAATATTTGTTAACCAAATATTTTCAAGAATCATCTTGGTCTCTTACACTATTTGGAAAACATTTCCATATATCGCCATCTTTTATTTTCTATACTTAGAAAATATCTTCTATTCACAATTGGAAAATATTCCAATTGCTTATCTCTTTCCCGAACTCGGTTATTTTTATACTTAAGAAATATTTATGATATATTTCAAAAATTCCACTTACTTGGGTTAAAACGAATATTGTGTAAAACATCGTTACAACAACCCAAAATATTCCATTCCACTAAATTTCTTTAAACACTTATCTCTGAGACTGAATCCTCCTATTTATCGGTTAATAATTAAATCAATCAAATTGTGGTATAATTACCTCTCAGACTTTAACTAAAATTATCATTAACTTCAAAACAGACAAGACCACTTGCCTCGAATAATCAATTATTCAATTTTAAACCCGTATATGTTTCTCTTTCTAATTTTATCCGATTTAATTATAGATTTCCTTTTTGGTTATAATATTCTATTTTTAAGTTCGTTTCCTTATCGGATTCTATATATATTGATACATTGATTTCTAACTATCAAAATTTCGTAAAAATATTCTAACCCCTTAAATTTCCGAAAAATTTCACCATAACCTCCTTTGTACGGGTCACTCGGTACAAGTACAAAATGCCTCTCTGGGCCCTTTCCATTCAAAAAGAAAATTTAAAATCCAGACGGTTTGCAAATTCGGCGCATAAAATCAAATATTTAATTAAATATGTATCTTTTTGTCGGGCGTTTCAATTTATATCTCTTCATATACTTCATTCCAAACCTGCTTAACACATATCCAAATATTCTTATTTGGTTTCAACTTAATCCATTTTTCTTAGCCCAATTCGCTAATTTATTTTCTAATTAGCTATTTTTCCTATTTCACTTCTTTGTTTAAACATAACATGTTCAAATAAAATATTAACTTGCTTGTACACAACTTGAATTCCATTTTCAGTCCAAGTTTCCTTTTCGATTTCGAATAAAATTTCCCAAATCACCTTTACTTATTCAAAGACCAATTTCGTATCAAATTTCGATTAACTAATTATTATTCAAATTAGTTAGTTCTATTCAATAATTAAAAATCTGATTTTTGTTTCAAAAATCATTTTACTTACACCGCTTGAGTTCGTATTTATTTTACAACTCAAATCTAGATTTTTCTAATGGAAATTTGGATTTTATTTGTTTAAAATCCTTTTATTAATTTAAATAAACCGTTATGGTTTTATAATGGTTACGTCGCTGTTTTTCTAAAAAATTGATTTTGACATAAATAAAAAACTATACGACGAAATTCAAAATTTTCTCCTCCATTAAAAAACTATTATCAAATGGGTCCTAACGATTCTTGTTTCAAAGAATTCCGATTTAAATTGAGTTAAATATACTCAATTGAAGTTCGAACAGCCAATTTACGAACTGCCACGCTGCGGCGTGTTCGTTTTAATTATATTAATATATATAAATGTTTAAACTTCGTTTATAATAATTTCAACTCCATTCTAATATATTTTAATATAAATTTAACTGGTTTTTGAAATCTAACTTTAATATTTACAATTATCTCTAATTGTCAATTTTTCATTACTCTGTTATTTATTTACAACTCAACCTTCTATACTAAATTCCCATTTCCTTTATAAATAAATTATTTATAAAATTCGATATAATCGAATTTTAATTATAAATATAAATCCGTTGGATTTTTCTCGATTTAGTTTATATCCCAAACTCCGAAATAAATCAATTATTCCATTTTCAACACGTTTTTCAATTTCACTTTTAAATTCTTACTTGAGTTTAAACTTCTAAATTATCTAATGATAATTTATCTCACTTAATTTATAAACATTGTTTACAAAATTAACTTCCTTGTTTTACAATTTAAAACAAGTTTTCCATTTCGATTCCATTTCAAATTGTATTTTCAATTCACACTTGAATTTAAACCTCTAAATTATCTAATGATAATTTATTTCACTAGATTTACAAATATCATTTGTAAATCCATCTTCCTTGTTTTATATATTAAAACAAGTTCCATTTCAAAAACCTGTTTGAAAACCAAAATCTTATTTTGGAATATTCTATTTATTATGACTTATATATATAACGCAGAATTTATTTTCATACTTAATTTTTAGTTCTATCTAATACGATTCCAATATATTTTCAAAAAAAATATTTTATTTAAATAAATTCGATCTAATCGAATTCAAATCATAAATCCATACGGATTTATTTTTAGTTCAATTTATATTCTGAACATTAGAATAAATTTCACTGTTTATATCTATAAAACGATTCCCCATTTCTATTTTTAAATTCGCATTTGACTTTAAATATTCAAATTATAAAAATGATAATTTTTCTACTTCATTTATAAACACCATTTATAAAATCATTTCAATTCCCTAATTATCCAATGAAAATCATTCCGTTCTATTTATAAACATCATTTATAAATTTATTTCAATTTTTTGTATTATCTAATTTATAAACATTGTTTATAAATTCAATACTTCAATTTCTTGTATATTTTAATTTATAAACATCGTTTATAAATTCAATACTTGTTTTATTTGTTCAAAACAAGTTAATATTTCTATAGCTCATTAAAAATTCAAATTCTATTTTAAAAAAATAGATTTCCCCTTTTAAATCTCAAATATCCTTTTCACGATATTTTTATATATCAACATTTTAGGCCCAGTGATATTCAATCAATCAAAAACCCCCAGTTATCAACCATTGATTTTCTAACACGTCATATATGATAAAATATATGAAAACAAACAATTAATAATATTTTTGAGGAATCCAATTGGATCCCTCCAACCTGTTTTTTCCTACATCCGCAAGCGTTAGCCAACATAAATAAAACCCATCTTGCTTCAAGCCAAGATATCGCTGTATAGAAGGTCATCCACTATCATAGCGTGGAGCGTATAAGGTCATCCGCTAATGATACTGTGGGCATCCGCTAATGGTACTGCGGGAACTATCCAACCACCAATATATATATAATAGCCACAAACACCAAGCCCAAATAATTAATATATATTTTTATAATAGCCACAATAATATTTAAATGTATCCAAACAACCAATAATTATTTTTAATGATAAAAATAAATTTAAATAAAATTCTGAATGAGAATTATTCACCGGGATTTTATTTTTTGAACATCCTATTAGGTGTCGAACCTTCAAAGCTACGAATCAACCCGAATTATCTCGAATAAATTTATTTCACACCTACGATAGTTTATTTTTCATTAACGATTAAATATTCATTTATTTTAAATTTACTAAAGTAATCAAATAAATAAATCTATGCAATTTAAATTTTCCAAAACAATACCTTACTGCCTATATTCTCCTTGCAATTTGAAACTACAAATATCCCACTTCCAGTAACCAATACTGTCGTGAACTCCTTTATCCATTTCTTCCTCCAATCTCAAGCTCCACTTCATGAACTCCACGGCCTCAACCAGAAACTGTAGCAAATCTCCACCTAACTCTCCATTGACAGACACTACCATTGATTGGAGATTACCATGACAACCTTCCTCTGCTTGGAAGTCGGAAACAGCACCAGTCAATAGAGGAGCCAAACCCATCTCGCGAGCATCATATCAGTACACTCACACCACCCAAAACAATGTGCATCTTCCCTTTTTGTTTTGCTACTATACAATGTACAAAAACATCGACACCATTCCAGTTTATTTAGATCTCACCATCTAGTAAATCCACACCAAAATACTACTGTCACTCCAGCATCAGCTTCCTTTAAACAAATTCAAAAGGAAACGAACACTTCCAGTAAAACATTAACTCCTCACATACCCGTACGCACCCCGAATCCCCACTGCGAACTTTCCCAAATAAAACTACAAACTCACCTTCAATGTGGAGGTTTCTCACTTCGTTTTCCGTGTGCCATCATTACCTCCTGCTACTGGCACCAAACTCGCCTCTTAACACATCAACGTTGTCGCCAAAAATACCCAAAATCGCATCGTCGGTACTCACAAATCCCAAACCAAAACTCAAATAACCCCGTTCGACTTCACAGTCTGATCTTCTCAGGCTATCGCGTTTCACCCAAAACAATTTCGCACTCAATCTGAAGGCTACGAACCAAAGTATAAGCTTTAACTGATTTCGAAAAGTCCCTGGTAGCTCGATTCGATTTTGTGGTTTTTGGCTCAGAAGCCATTTTGATTCCGATCACTTCTGGGTCTCTCGAACGTAGATAAAAGATCCCAATCCCTGTTGTATCGATTTGGAATTTAATTCGAAGTCGGCTATATAGTTTTCCAGAGGAGTTGATTTCGATTTGGAAGAAATGAGGGAAAGAAAGGCTTTCTTTGATTGAATTGGATTTAGAAGTTTAGGGAATGAAATCATAGAAAATAAAAGCAAAAGGGGGAGAATAAGTGCGTATAAATAGGAGGAAATAAGAAGAAATGAATTACATGCAATTTAATTCCATTTTTACGTAGTGTTGAAGAAAGGAGACATCTCGTACATGAAATGAAGGAAGATAGCGATAGCATAGGGTGGGCAGGTTTTGCAGTGTCTTTTGTTAATTACTTAGGAAGGGAGAAAACCCTTAAATTATTTTATATTTATTTTGAACCAATTTTATTTAATTTAAATTACCCACTGATTCTGAACTCCTTTCTGAACCCAACAACTGGCATCCCTAGGGTTATACCACTATTCTGAACACACTGGAACATGATTCGAAGCTCCATTTGATCGTGTGGAGGAGATATTAATTTAAATCGATATAAATTAAATTAAAAACAATTAATCCCTTGATAATATATCAATATTATTATTCTTATTCAAACAAAATTTTGTATTGACTATCTGAAATGCTTTGATTCAGTTTTGATTTAGTTTTAAATTTGAATTAAACTAGAATTGTTTTCGTATTACGATTATTCAATATATTCGAAATAAATCGTATTTCGATTATTTAATCAATAATTCAATATAAAAATTGACTTATATTATCGATTTGATATTTAAAACGATATTAAATATTCAAAATAAATTGTCCAAAAATATGGGTCGTTACATATATATTCTAAATCGCATTTCCCAGTTAATTAGGTTAAAGAACGAATGTCATTTAAAACACAGTTCACAATAAACCCAAATTCACATTCCATTTTATTCCAATTACTAAATATAACTGAAAACTCTAATAATCTTAATTAAAAGATGTATTCCTTTCACATGGGGTTTAAGAACAGTGCTACTAAAGACACCATTCTCGATAAACCCAAAATCCAATTTATATTAAAAATAAGGCTTTGAACAGAAGTTATACCGACTTGTATTCAATATCAAATTCTGAAACCAACACATATCGTATGCGGAATAACGATATATATATCTTCCAAATTCCTCCACAATATCCATATAGTCATGGAATCCAATATCGAAATATCCCGAAGATGATTTCTATTCAACTCCATTCCAATTCATACATTTGGAAAATTCTGGTTAGATTAAAACCATTCACAAATCCAATTTATTTATTTAAAAACGTTGGATTATCATTCTAGTAATTAACTAGTTTATTTTGATAAAAATATATTTTTAACATTACAAATGTTGAGTTTTTTATCCAAATTCTTTCCGAATCATTTATTATGATTTTACACAAATTATTAGTATTATTAATAATTTTATCAAGGCCCGTACAGTCAGTTTCCAATAACGGCCACCGAACTACGTCCATGGCGACCTTTTCCAAATTTGATTTGGACATAATTCCAAATCCCACCATTCAAATTTAAATCTCTTATATTCATTGGAAAAATCTTTTCGGTACGAACCCAATGGTTCCAGTTTCAGGAGAATCCGACGGTCGGACTTCCCGTAATGTCAATTCGAAGTCAATGGTTGAAATTCGCGAACGGTCGCTGCGCGGTAAATTCTATTCAAGCCATTAATATATATATATATAATATACATATATATAATATACATATATATTTCATTCAAAATGTATTTTATAAATTCGTTTTAAAACCGATTCCCACTTCCATTTCAGTTTTAAATCAAAATTGAACATTGCGTATCATTAATATATAAATTATAATATTTTCAAAATATCTGATTTTGAAATCATTTCCTTCTCGATATTCATTGTAAAATTGAATAAAATCGATATAAATATCGTTCGCGTTAAAATAGTTCACATCCAATCAATACGGCTTCACACATTTTAATATTTTCATGTCCATACAAAATCGGACATCAAATTCACATTTTAATCCTTTACAGAAAATTATTTTAAAATATTCGTTATTTTAAAATATTCATTCTTTTAAAATATTCGTTCTTTCTGAATTAGAATCAGACCCAATCAATTACCATATAATACTATTTTATGGATTTCATACAACACATGTATACAACAACAATGATAACCAATCATCCATCGTCCAGAGTGCATTACACAACTGCATAAGCATTAAATATAAATAATTAATGATTACAACAGTCTCCCAACCAATCGATTGACATACAACTAAAAAATTGGGATTAGTGTACGTCAAATATCATCCCGACACCCGTGTAGGGTTTCAATCAACAAACATAGATTTTATTTGCGCAGTTGGGTGATGTGTAAAATTTATCGTCCCAATCTATGTCAGTTAAATGGGTGTACATAAACAAATCATTAGATTTGTAAATGAATAATCATTTTCATTTCAGGAGAATTTTATGTCGTTCACATATATGTTAAAAATTATAATTTTAAGGATGAAATATTTATTTCAACACATGGCTATTTTTACTAGTTTATACATTCAATAAAAATGATATTTTTATTGTATACATTTTATTTCAGAAAATTTCGACATTATAGCGGTGCGATATTAGAATCGTAGAAATGTCTAGCATTACCCCTCTCTTGATACTGGCTCACGCAATACACAACCAATCTAATCAATCCAAAACCACAGTACAATTCATAACCACAATACAATCAATTTTCCTAATACAATCCAAACAACCAACCATGGTTTGTACATATAAATAGTGTCAGGGGCTACTAAGCCCCGTCTACATCCTACTATATATTTAACTGTAAAATAATTTGAGTGGAAAGATGTTCTCACCGTCGGTTCCACTCCGCCATTTTTTATTGGACGGTTTGAATTCGTTCCAGCGTGCTGTGTTCTTCATCGTGATTCCAACACAATCTGTTTCACGTAGTTTATATTAAAAATCACATTTTTAACAATGCTATTTATATTTAAAATAACATTTATATTCAAAGCCATATATATAAAAATCACATTTTTATCATAACACTATATGTATAAAAATCACATTTTTATCATAACACTATATATATAAAAATCACATTTTTATCATAATATTATATATATAAAAATCACATTTTTTTCATAACATTATATATGTAAAAATCACATTTTTATCATAAAACTATATATTTAAAAATCACATTTTAAACCAATGCTATATACATTTAAAAATCATATTTTTAATTCAATGTTATATATATAAAATCTGAGAATAAATCAATGCTTATTTATATTAAAATCTGTAAAAAAAATCACTGTTTATTTATATTAAAAACTAAAAATAAATTCAGCTCACTTTTTATTTTAACCTGAACTCGAAGTCGTTGGAGGAAGAAGCGTCGCCGCCCCTCTATTTCAGATTGGAGGTGGATCCCTGACCGGCGAACGATGCGCCGGAACTCCACTCCCCTGTGACTTGAATGGCGAAGCCTCTGGATCGCTCATCCACGTCCCAATTTGACCCCAAATGCATCGCATTTCAACCGAGATTCCCAACACCATGAAACACCAACACCCAATCGCTTCCTACTGGAGATAGCCCTCACCTCGACGCTCCTTTTTCTCTTTGGGCTTGACATGAAATAGTGAACAGAGGAGGAGAACGGAGGTGAAGAAAGAGAAGAAACGGGCGCCTTTTATTTTGAAAGGGTGGAGGCGGATCTTCCAGCTGACCCCGAATGAGAAATGAAATAAGGTTTGACTAGGCTTGAACCTTTATATATATTTATATTTTTAATTTATTTAATTTTCCAATAATATCAGTTTATTGTCACGAACTTCAAATCAAATCCAACGAGGGTCGCCCCTAGCTAAATGCCCCCATTCCGGACACAATAGGATATGTTTCGTAAGCCAATTCAGCTGTTTCATTCGGTTTTTCTTTAAATTAAAATATAAAACCATATATTGAATTTTAAACGTATATTTTAATTTATTGGGGCCACATACTAACTCCAAAAATTACAAAAAAATTATTTATAGCTTTGTTTTGATGATACGGTCCTAACAAAACTAATTTCGTCGAACTTGGAGGCCGTTTGAAAAATGGCCATTTTCTAGTCGACCCAATTCAACTAAATCTGACAAAACACATTTATATTTACTATGCCCACATATTAATTCCAAAAATTATGAAAATTGAAACCTGGTCATAATTTGACATTCCGGATCCAACATAAGTGGTATCGTCAAAAACGGAGGTCGGTTGCAAAATGGCTATTTTAAGGGCTATATATTATATTGAAACA
Organism: Allium sativum; assembly: GCA_030737875.1. Taxonomy (NCBI): domain Eukaryota; kingdom Viridiplantae; phylum Streptophyta; class Magnoliopsida; order Asparagales; family Amaryllidaceae; genus Allium; species Allium sativum. The sequence goes on along the minus strand of CM060919.1, from coordinate 651,501,623 downwards.
TATATAAATTCCATAGCGACAATTCTGAATTTTAAGCTGGACTTAACTTTCAATTTATATTATAAAATTTTAATTTTTTGCATTCATTAGAAAGATATTATTAAACAGATTCAAACGTTTCTAGTTTTACTGAAATCCGATTTATTTTGAATTCTATATATTCAATTGAAATTTAAAATCGAATTTTCAAACTACCGCGCCATTTCAAACTCTATTTATAATTAAAATAAATTTATACGTTCTAACTTTGATTTAAATAAATTTTAAATCATTATTATTTAAAATAAATCATTTTAATATTCAAAATCCATTAAAATAGCTAAAATAATTTTTTTTATTGGTTCTGAAAATCCGGGTTGTTACAACCCCCCCCCCCCCACTTAAAATCTTTTCATTCTCGAAAAGGGACGGAGCTGAAAGTTGTTTAACCAACCAACTCAACTTTCATTTTGGATTTTATTCTTCAACTTTTCAGTTTCTAAGAATTTTCTTATTTCTCAAAAATTTGGCTAACACTCTAAATTTTCAAAAAATTTCGCCATAACCTCCTTTGTACGGGGAGACCTTTAAAACTGCTACTTGCCTCACAGGGCCCAGACGGCTTGCCAATTGGCTCATAAAATCATCAAAACCCAAGAAATACAGTAAACATGTACCTATTTGCCGGGCATACAATTTTATTCCTCTTCTTAGCTTCCATGCTATGACCTATTCATCATATACCCATGTACATATATGCAATTCCAATAAATTTCCAATCCAGTTCAATATTTGATTTAATTTGGCTAAATTTACCATTCATTCACATATTGATTAAATAAATTATCATTCCAATATTTTTATTAGTTAAACTAATAATCAAACATCACAACCAGCAATCAATTAGTTGATTATTGCAACAACCCGCTCATTCCACGATAATAGATTTAAATATTTTATTTAAATGTATCGTCGTATCCGATGTGTCACTCAAAATGTCATTTTTCACAAATGATAAAATTAGGACTAGGGACCACTTCCATTGAGTTCGGATCACCGTTTGCGACCTTTTTGACTATAAGCATCGATATGTTCTAAGATTCGGAAATTTGACACTTTGGGTTGGGTCTTGGTTGAGCTAGCCTAGCTCATGATATAACCCCTCCTAGCTCTCTCATCCTTCATTCATTCTCATTTCAACAAAGAAATTGAAATGGGGAGAGGGAAAGGGAAATTAAAATTCCCTAAGCCCTAGCTTGATCTTATAGCTCCAATTCTTAAGGAAATCAAGTGTAGAGACTTGGGTAAGCTTCTCCATCTTCATCTCTATCTTCTCCAACACTATTCCTCTTGAATTTGTATGATTTCTTAAACCTAACTCTTAGGAATCTTGTTGATATGCTCTTAGATTGGAGATTCATGAGTATTGATTGAAGAGAGGTTGATTTAGCAAAGCTTTGGGTTGATTTCTTGCTTCTAGCAAGCAAAGGTGTGTTCTTTGATGAACTCACATCTATGCCTCAAGCCTATATGCTTGTAAAGTGTAATTTAGGACCATTTCATGTTGCATTTGCTTGTTGAATTGGTTAGAATAATTTACACTTTCCGGTTTATTAGTTTGAATTTCATTTGAAATAGAAATTATGACATATGTTGTTTACACGATCAGTGCACATGATGTAAGTCGATTAAGTGATGTTGTGAAGTACCATTGTCGCACCCGGCTAGTTCTAAGACTTCACAATTTGCTTATGTCGTGTTTATTCGTTTTAGTTCAAAATTTGATTCATTTAGAACCTGTAATCAAATTCTTTGCATTCGAGCTTTGTGAGTTGATATGGTGGATCGGAGAGGTCTTGTTGATGTCCCGAAGAAGTCATGAACCTCAACGATCGGCGCCGGACGCTCGCGGGGGTCGAATCCCCCTAATTTCAGCCTGGGCAACAACCCAGGCCAAGACCGGTCGACCGGCCAAAATAGGGGCAGTCGACCGGTCTTGTGTCTGTTGCAAAACGGTCGACCGCCCATTTTGGACCGGTCGACTGGTTCTGGTAAACCCAGGTTGTTTTGCCCAAGTGACCGGTCGACCGACCCTATTTGACCGGTCGACCAGTCGGCTTTGGCCTAGGTTGTTTTGCCCAGGCCCGACCCAATTCAAATCGTGCACTTCTGCGCACGATCCTTTTAGTTTCCGAACTCCTTCTTGGCTCTTCCGTGCATGTCGATGATCCATGAATTCATTGGTGATCGTACTTTGATCCGTGGCACCCAGTTTCGTGTCTTTGTTTCCTGACACTCAAGGTGATTTCTAATCGTTCCTTAACGTCAATTGGATTCACTAACGAGCTATATATTTATTTGATTTATTGAATTTATATTTGATGATTTATGAATTGAATTTACGTTATTGCAACATAAATTCCCTTGATCGATCCGCTTCGGCAGTCATGCTCGTGTACATCACCACGTCGGACTTACACGAGGGTTTATATATTATTAATGGAACATGAATCCTGCTACGAATTCCAAACTATTAGTGTGTATGGATCCTCTTTACTCTATCGGACGAGAAATCTAGTTTATTTACCTTAGTAAAATTGAGGACTATGACCCCTTATACGTTTACTTCGGTGAATTACTCTTGGACTCGTGCATTCGAACATGTATGGTGATTTCCTCTGTTTTGAATAGAAATCAATTACGGGTTCGTAAATATTCGAGAATAGCTTATGGTTATGGGACATGTTGCTATATTCTTATACTAACAGGCTCAGAGTAATTTCTATTCACCCGGATCGTTGGTATCCGCCTCCTAACATAGTTGTTTGGTTCGCAATCGCCCTAGTGGGAATTTACGATTTGGGACCTTCATCTTTGGGACTTCGGTCAAAATTTTTATGATGCTTTCTGGATCGTATCTTATCTAGGGAGTAACCACTTTTTATTATGTTTTCTAGAGATCGTATCTCATCTGGGGAGTAACCACTTTTTATGATGTTTTCTAGAGATCGTATCTCATCTGGGAAGTAACCACTTTTTATGATGTTTTTTAGAGATCGTATCTCATTTGGGGAGTAACCATTTTTTGTGATGTTTTCTGGATCGTTTCTCATCTGGGGAGCACCACTTTTTATGATGTTTTCTGGATTTCTAGTGATTTCTGGATTCTTGTTATTGTTGTATGCTCAATATCATGAGATTCATTTCCACTGTCATTTCCTGTTGTGTGTTATTATTTGAATGTTGCATTCTACATTAGCGATGAGATTATGTAGAGATAATTGTGCGCTGACATTCCATTGTCATTTCCTGATTGTGTTGACATGCCAAATTTCATATTTATTTGTGATTAGAAATTATTACTAGAATCATGTCATCCCGTGTTACATCTCCTATTATCTCAGTTTATTTGATGAGTACAGCTAGACTGATCCGTTTATTGTGATTCTTATAAATAATACTCGGGTCAGACGCAGTCAATTTAGGTACTCATCTGGGACTCCTCGTAGGATTGATCTTCTTCTTTCAGCTTGCTACTTTGTCTCTGTGGCTTTATGTACTTTTGTACCTATGACATTATCTATCATTGTGTACATATTCTTTTATTTAGATCATGATACACATATCTATTCTTTTGGGTTTAGTGGATCTTTGTTGACCACTATCTTGTTGTACACATTCTTGGTTTATTCATATCTATTACGCTTTTGTGATATGATTATTCTGTGTCTGGCTATGAGATATTTATACATTGTTTTTGTTGTCTATTTTATACTGCTTTCCGGATTATTTATAGCCATTGTGTAGTTGCCCTATGTGCCGAATGGTCATGTCAAAATTTTAATCGGTAATAGAATTCGATGTGCATTCCTCACATGGAGCAATTATACAATCGGTCGCTCTTTACAAACCTCATTCTCCGTTATGGTCTACGACATTTCTCTGAAATGAACTGGATGATAGTGGGTTTAGAGGCGGGGCGTTACAGTTTAGTATCAGAGCCAATTTCCGGAACAGTGTAAGATAGTATGACGATGGTATTGTCTTAAGCCTCTCTCGGGATTCGTGCTTTAGGGTTTTAATTAGAGTCTTAAGACCGGTCATAGCTCATCTCCCTATACGATTACATTCTGATTTAATTCACATCGTTTGAATTCAACTTGAGACTAACTTTTTCCTCCTTCTTTTTCTTTAAAGAAGCAAAATAGTTGGTCGTAGCCGTGCAAGTGCCGGTTCACCCAGTGTACCTCCTACGGGAGGGGTAATTATGTCTCAAGTGGCCTATTTCTAGTCCTTTAGAATAGTTATCGACTTGTCCCTTCAAGTTGATTTCTATAGTCCATCTAGGGCCCGTGTGCTCTAGTGGTGCTTCTGTTTCATTCTTTGACTCGAGTTTCTAATCGATGTATGTTTATGATCCTTGTAGTTGATTGATCATTGGATATCTTGCCCGTGCATCGTTACGCACGTTGTAAGCGCCTTTGATCCTGATATTTCTTGATTTCTAGCTAAGATTGTTTCGTACGTCGTTACGTACGTAGCATGGTCTATTGATCACTTGTCGGTTGGTATGGAGATACCATGTCTTTGTGACTAAATCTACTCCCTTGTTGTTAGCTATATAGTTCTAGTTCGGTGTGAGATCACCAAGCCTTCGGGCTAAAACAACTCATTTGTTACCTCATTGTGCTGGTGTGAGTCACCAAGCATTTGTGCTAAATTAACTCAACAATTGTGCAACGATACATTTGTGTTACCTCGTTGCATTCCAAACTCAAGATCAAGAACGAGGGAAAGTATCCCGCTTCTTGTGGTCCCTCTTCTTGAGTCAAGGTACATGTCATTAATTCCTTAATGTCATTTACCTTGTTCAGAGATTATTTTATTTATGTTCTTTTGATATACGTCGACCGCGTTCCTCGTTATCAAAAGATATCAATTGTGTTTTACTCGTAAGTTGATAAAGGAATTTTATTTCCTTTATGCCATCCTGAATGATTTATTGAATTTTTATATTTTCGCGAGAACTGCATGAACGTTAGAAATTGTGAGGACTTTCTTGTGTTAACTTTTCCATCGGGTGTGTTAAGGAACTCGAACGAGATATGGGACGCCATGTTGTAGTACGGAATTCCTAAACACCATTATGTGACAATCCGACATTCGAAATGATTCCTAAAATTAAAATTCACTCCTAATGAGTTAAGCAAAATAATATTATTTTGGATTTTTGCGATTTTTCGTAACCGTTTGTTATTTTTCTAGATAATTTATTTCTAGATTTCCTTGGAGCAAATCCAGGAATTTGAGTGGTTCAATATTTTCAATTAGAAACTATCTAGAATCTCTTCTTTGAGTAAATTAGATAACTCCAGGAACAACCCAAAGAGTTATTTATTTATGTCTCCTGTCTTTGTCTTGATTTGCTAAAGAGAATTTAGTATTCTTGTGATTTCGTGGGTCTCCTTATTTTCTCTAGTGAACGATCACTCGAGAGAATGGGAGTTCCCGTGTGGGGAGGGAAATTTTGATTTTTAGCGATCCACGGCAAACTCAATAATTCCTTTCTTCGAATCTATGATCTGGTCGATCATCCGAAAGTGCTATAGTCAATTCACTTTTGGACTTAGCCTTGCGTCGTTCTTAGAAATGAATATCGAAAGGATGAGCTCTTTTGGTATTCCTCCTTTGTTTGTTTGAATCATTTGGATTGACAATTGTCTCCGCATGCTTGTTAACCCTTGTGAATCTAATTTTTTTTGGGGATTACGACCTTTTTGGTTTAATCTAGAAATTTTCTATTGCTTCTTTGATTAATTGCTGATGTTTTTGCGATTTGAGATTCTTGGCGGAAAATTATCTTAAATCCTATCGTTCCATAGTGGTATGTTGTACACTACTTATCCATCGCCTTCTCGATGTTTCTGATTTTCTAAAATCGATACTCAAGTATCTGAATATTGGGAATTTCGTATAATTCCTAATGATTCGTCTTTATGGTTACTAAATGAGATTTAGTACCCGGTTAGAAATCGATTTCACCAAATAGTTCATTGGTATCCCGATTACCAAACTTGAATCATTGATATTAGAATTGATTATTCCTTCGAGAATTGCTCTCTTTAGCTAAATTCGTTGGAATCTCTATGTTATGCTTTGCCTGTCAGCCACCTTGTCGCTAGAATAAGTGTTGAAGATCAGTGTTTGCTACATCTTCATGATTGAGTTTTGGGAATGGATTAGTCAACCACCGTAAATTCCCATTTCATATCCTAAGAGAAGTATCTACTATCATCCCGCGTCTGTAGGACACAGTCCCGTTGCTTCTTGAAATTCCAAATTAGATTCGCATGGTTTTTGTGCATTTTATTGATTCTCATTCCCTTGAGAATCATACGAAGGAAGGAGAGTCTATTTGAATTCATAGCGCTTATGAGTTTTTCTGGAATTATTTTACCCGTTTGGGGTGACTACCTTCATGGGTAATGAAGTTCGAGATTGAACTCTAGTTTTTATAATCGCGAGACGAAATTGGGATCTCACCTAGCCATTTGTGTGATCTTTTCATTTCGTGTCGGTTCTTGTTGTTCCATTTCGTGGTATAATTTTTGGTTGTTACCTATTACTTCAATCTTAAGGAATTGTGGGGACGCAATTCTTTTAAGGGGGAAGTCTGTAACAACCCGCTCATTCCACGATAATAGATTTAAATATTTTATTTAAATGTATCGTCGTATCCGATGCGTCACTTAAAATGTCGTTTTTCACTATTGATAGCATTAGGACTCGGGACCACTTCCATTGAGTTCGGATCACCGTTTGCGACCATTTGGACTATAAGCATCGATATGTTCCGAGATTCGGAAATTTAGCACTTTGGGTTGGGTCTTGGTTGAGGTAGCCTAACTCATCATATAACCCCTCCTTGCTCTCTCCTCCTTCATTCATTCTCATTTCAACAAAGAAATAGAAATGGGGAGAGGGAAAGGGAAATTAAAATTCCCTAAGCCCTAGCTTGATCTTGTAGATCCAATTCTTGAGGAAATCTAGTGTAGAGACTTGGCTAAGCTTCTCCATCTTCATCTCTATCTTCTCCAACACTATTCCTCTTGAATTTGTATGATTTTCTAAACCTAACTCTTAGGAATCTTGTTGATATGCTCTTAGATTGGAGATTCATGAGTACTGATTGAAGAGAGGTTGATTTAGCAAAGCTTTGGGTTGATCTCTTGCTTCTAGCAAGCAAAGGTGAGTTCTTTGATGAACTCACATCTATGCCTCAAGCCTATGTGCTTGTAAAGTGTAATTTAGGACCATTTCATGTTGCATTTGCTTGTTCAATTCGTTAGGATAATTTACACTTCCTGGTTTATTAGTTTGAATTTCATTTGAAATTGAAATTATGACATATTTTGTTTACACGATCAATGCACATGATGTAAGTCGATTAAGTGATGTTGTGAAGTACCATTGTCGCACCCGGCTAGTTCTAAGACTTCACAATTCGCTTATGTCGTGTTTTTTCGTTTTAGTTCGAAATTTGATTCATTTAAAACCTATAATCAAATTCTTTGCATTCGAGCTTTGCAGGTTGATACGGTGGATCGGAGAGTTCTCGTTGATCTCCCGAAGAAGTCACGAACCTCAACGATCGGCGCTGGACGCTTGCGGGGGTCGAATCCCCCTAGGTTCGTCCTGGGCAACAACCCAGGCCAGGACCGGTCGTCGGCCAAAATAGGGGCGGTCGACCGGTTTTGTGTCTGTTGCAAAACGGTCGACCGCCCATTTTGGACCGGTCGACTGGTCCTGGTAAACCCGGGCTGTTTTGCCCAGGTGACCGGTCAACCGACCCTATTTGACCGTTCGACCGGGCTGCTTTGGCCTGGGCTGTTTTGCCCAAGCCCGACCCAGTTCGGATCATGCACTTCTACGCACGATCCTGTTAGTTTCCGGACTCCTTCTTTCCGTGTGTGTCGATGATCCATGAATTCATTGGTGATCGTACTTTGATCCGTGGCACCCAGTTTTGTGTCTTTGTTTCCTGTCGCTTAAGGTGATTTCTAATCGTTCCTTAATGTCATTGGATTCACTAACGAGCTATATATTTATTCGATTTATCGAATTTATATTTGATGATTTATGAATTGAATTTACGTTATTGCAACGTGAATTCCCTTGATCGATTCACTTCGGCAATCTTGCTCGTGTACATCGCCACGTCGGACTTACACGAGGATTTATATATTATTAATGGACCATGAATCTTGCTATGGATTCCAATCTATTAGTGTGTACGGATCCTCTTTACTCGATCAGACGAGGAATCTAGTTTATTTACCTTATTGAAATTGAGGAGTATGACCCCTTATATGTTTACTTCGCCGAATAACTCTTGGACTCGTGCATTCGAACATGTGTGGTGATTTCCTCTGTTTTGAATAGAAATCAATTATAGGTTCATAAATATTCGAGAATAGCATGTGGTTGTGGGACATGTTGTTATTTTCTAATATTAACTGGCTCAGAGAAATTTCTATTCACCCGGATCGTTGGTATCCGCCTCCTGACATAGTTGTTGGGTTCGCAGTCGCCCTAGTGGGAATTTATGATTTGGGACCTTCATCTATGGGACTTCGGTCCAACTTTTTATGATGTTTTCTGGATCGTATCTTATTTGAGGAGTAACCACTTTTTATGATGTTTTCTAGAGATCGTCGGGGGGTAACCACTTTTTATGATGTTTTTTAGAGATCGTATCTCATCTGGGGAGCAACCACTTTTTATGATGTTTTCTAGAGATCGTATCTCATCTGGGGAGTAACCACTTTTTGTGATGTTTTCTGGATCGTTTCTCATTTGGGGAGTACCACTTTTTATTATGTTTTCTGGATTTCTAGTGATTTCTGTATTCTTGTTATTGTTGTATGCTCAATGTCATGAGATTCATTTCCACTGTCATTTCCTGTTGTGTGCTATTATTTGATTGTTGCATTCTACATTAGCGAGGAGATTGTGTAGAGATAATTGTGCGCTGACATTCCATTGTCATTTCCTGATTGTGTTGACATGCCATGTTTCATATTTATTTATGATTAGAAATTATTACTAGAATCATGTCATCTCGTGTTACATCTCTTAATATCTCAGTTTATTTGATGAGTACAGCTAGACTGATCCGTTTATTGTTATTCTTATAAATAATACTCTGGTCAGACCTAGTCATTTTAGGTACTCTCTGGGACTCCTCGTAGGATTGATCTTCTGCTTTCATCTTGCTACTTTGTCTCTATGGCTTTACGTACTTTTGTACCTATGACATTATCTATCGTTGTGTACATATTCTTTTATTTAGATCATGATACACATATCTATTCTTTTGGGTTTAGTGGATCTTTGTTGGCCACTATCTTGTTGTACACATTCTTGGTTTATTCATATCTATTCCTCTTTTGTGATATGATTATTCTGTGTCTGGCTATGAGATATTTATACATCGTTGTTGTTGTTTATTTTATATTGCTTTCCGTATTATTTATAGCCATTGTGTAGTTGCCCTATGTGCCGAATGGTCATGTCGAAATTTTAATCAGTATCAGAATTCGATGTGCATTCCTCACATGGAGCAATTATACAATCGGTCGCTCTTCACAAACCTCGTTCTCCGTTATGGTCTATGACATTTCTCTGAAATGAACTGGATGATAGTGGGTATAGAGGCGGGGCGTTACAATTATCTTTTCAAATATATAACTTCGTGTATATATATATATATACTTAAAAATCGTATTTTTAGTGTCAAATCACAAACAATAAACACTAACTAAGGTTTTGATTCTCACACCAGTCAATTGGAAATATATAGATAAACCACTTTCGAAACTCGAACATAAATGTTGATAATGCTATAGCGATCATCAGAATCATCTCCGGGCGATTAGAGTGTGATTCTATATCTATCCAGTATATTTGAGTCTTTGTATACACGTTTGCAAGGCGTATATGCAAAATCTTCATATGCTCGATTGTCCAGATTTAATATAAAATAAAATACTCAAACACGTATAATTAGATTTAATTTTCAAATATTAAAATCGTTTTCATTTTTATTTTTAATAAATAATACTCTTCCAACTCATTCTAGGATACTACTGATCCCATCTCTAATGAGTCATTCTCATTGGATATTACTAATCCAATCTCCGATGATTTCTTTCATTTAGTTCTAATTTGTCTTGTTCTCGGGCTCTGTAAACCAAAGTTCCGATACCAAACTATGACAATACGAAATCCCCCGATCTCTCGGCCGACCTAAACCGAACAAGAAGGCAGACAGCTATGAGAACAAGACAAATCGGAACGCAAACAGAAGAACACTTCATTGCTGTTACAATAATTACATCAGAGTAACAAAATACTCCAGAGTACGAATAAATAATATACAACAAAAAAACATCGGAGATTTAAATTACAAAGCAACGGAAAAATATTACATAACACAACTGAAAGAAATACAAGGATACAGAGCTTTCCGAATATAGCTTCAACTGTAAATCCAGGATCTTGTGAAAATAATATCTGCAAATACCAAAACTACTAGTTGCCCATGTGGAAAATAGGGGCACCCAGAGTTTAGGTTAAAACAATAAACTCCGAGTCAATCATGAGACTCGTGTGAGAACTAAAACGGTTTTTAACCTTATTTTAAAGTTAGGTAAATCACGGGACCATGTTGCATGGCACGGAAGGGGTTACCCCCAAGAATACCAGTGCATAAAAAAAATAGCGCAATGCAAATTAAAGAAAATGGAGCTATTATAAGATCAGGTCCCATCACACAATGCAACGTAAGCTGGAGGATACAGTTTTCCCTTATAATAGCCAAAGAATGCTTGGTACGTGAAATTTCATCTTTTATTATGACTATAGGTGAAGAAATCAACTTCAAATATAAATGTATCAATCATAAACGGCATAGTATCCTATGCTACTATGTCGCCATACTAGTTTTACAATTAAAATCGAAAAGTCACGTATTGGAAGTTGGATTTCCATCATGAAGCAAGGCAAGGGATCGTCCTTATCGAATTCGAGACAATCTAGCCCATGTCTGAGGACTCATACTAAGTCAAGCCCTTGGAGCGTCAGGGCCGGCCCTCCCTTACGTTTGAGGATTAGTAATTCCTGAACAATACGTTATGGGGCATAAATCTGGTTAGTAGGTCGACCATACCTTCCATTAGCCCCGTAGTGACCGATATATCCGAGGCGCCTCGCTTTCCATCATCCACATAAGTGAAATGTCTGGGCTCCATACCATGACACCACTCCTAGCTAGAAAGAAACGCATGTCCTCCCTGAGGATCTCTCCCGTTTCTGGTTCACACCGGGGTGTGAGGATCGCGAATTAATGATATACACAAAGCTATGCTATTTAAAGTCGTGCTTTGATCATCAACCACAAGGCCCTGCTTTTCAACAAAAGCCTTGATCACTGCATCTCTGCATGCCACACTGACAATTCATGCCATGCGACTGATGTCCATCAATATATAACCTCTAAGCTCATACGTCTCAGAGAAGGGCATTAAGTAAGAGAATAAATTCTCCGCTGCCAAACAGATATATTTTTAATAGAAATCAATCGACACAGAATGAAATCCAATGTCAGACACACATCCATTTACAAGTTCGTTCTGGGTCTGAACGAAACCGGAGGCGCCTTATTTCTCGTCCCATATGTCCAATATAGGAGAGAGTTCCTCGCATATCATGTCGATCTCCAAATACGTCTGGACGATCACCACTTTTTACCTTGTCCTGGGTGTACAGCCCAATCAAGACATCAGTAATCATCTAAACGATGTGAAGATCTCTGGTCTTCAATCACCGTCTTCATCATCGACTTATCGTTGAATCAATTATGCAGAATGGGTATAAACCCGGCCTTTCCGAATAATTCGCGTGTCTCATAAACACGTGCTATAAAAACACAACATACGCCTCATTCCAATCCAGAATAATCTTTTATTCAAATATTCTTTTCACAATTTAAGCCAAATTAAGGTTTTTCAAACTAGTCGGGATTAGCGAACCTTACCAAAGTAATCATTTATTTAATTTCCCAATCCCAACCTATCCATCCCATGGAGCAAAACAAGTAGCACTCCATATCTAACACCATGGTGTTATCGGTAAAATTTAATTACCATTTCACGTTCAAATCTAATTAAAGATTCAACTATCGCCTGGAGTAAAACTGTTGGTACTCCATTCTCGATCATTTCCCGAATTTGATAATTTAAATTATCACATTCGTATTTCAATCTAATTAAAGATTCATTAAAACCCCACTTAGTTTTAATCTTCCAACAATCATTATTTAATGATTATTTAACTTTGGAAACACAAACATGACACAATGACATCTACACCGTACCACTGATTTCTGCCAATATATAACCTCTAAGCTAATACATCTCAGAGAAGGGTGTTAAGCAAGAGAATAAATTCTCCGCTACCAAACAGATATATATATATATATATGTTTAGCAGAGATCAACAATACAGTTCTAAACATGTAATCCTGACTTTAACTAGGTTAAAGAACCGATGTCATTTAAAACACAGTTCACGATAGACCCAAAATCACATTCCATTAATTATGGAATCTTCACAGGAAACAAATCAATATATAATCGATATCAATTTCAGTATCTAACTAATAATATAAATGGAATAACGACAAAGCCTTTTAAGTTCCATATATATTAACAGTCTTCCTCCACAGAAGCTCACTTCGATTATTACCAAATCGAATCCCATTCCATTCCAATTTATCTTATTAAATTGTAAAATTTCCATTAAATTTTAATAAAATATTTATATATTCTAAATCACATTTCACTATTAATTGGGTTAAAGAACGAATGTCATTTAAAACACAGTTCACAATAAACCTAAAATTCACATTCCATTTTATTCCAATTACTAAATATAACTGGAAACTCTAATAATCTTAATTAAAAGATTTTTTCCTTTCACACAGGGTTTAAGAACAGTGTTACTGAAGACACCATTCACGACAAACCCAAAATCCAATTTGATATTAAATATAAGGCTCTGAACAGAAATTATATCGGCTTATATTCAATATCAAATTCTGAAACCAACACATATCGTAAGGGGAATAAGATATATATCTATCTTCCAAATTCCTCCGCAATATCCGTATAGGCACGAAATCCAATATCGAAATATTCCGAAGATGATTTCTATTCAACTCCATTCCAATTCATACATTGGAAAATTCTGGTTAGATTAAAACCATTCACAAATCCAATTTATTTATTAAAAAACGTTGGATTATCATTCTAGTAATTAACTAGTTTATTTTGATAAAAATATATTTTTATCTTAACAAACGGGGATTTTTCATCCAAATTCTTTACAAATCATTTAGTATGATTTTACATAAATTATTAATATTTTTAATAATTTTATCAAGGCCCGTTGTAACAACCCGAAAATCTGGGCCAGTTTAAAATTTTTATTTTGGCGATTTTAGCGAATTTTGATTATTTAAAATGAATTATTTTAAATAATATCGACGAGAAATTTATTTTAAATATAATTCGAACGTATATATTATACGCGCCGTCGTTAGAATATAAATATTTATATATAATTATAAATAGAATTGAAAATGGCGCGGTAGTTCGATAATTCGATTTCAAACTTCAATTGAATGTACCGGGTGCAAAACAATCCGGATTTTAGTGAAACCAAAAACATTAGGATCTAATTGATAATATCTTTCCAACGAATCCGGGAAATCGAAATTTCATAGCGGGAATCAAAAGATATGTCCAGTTGAAAATTCTGAATAGTCGCTATGGAATTCAGGCCCTTAAAAATGGACATTTTGCAAACGACCTCGGATTTCGACGAAACCACTTTTGTTGGATCCGCGATGCCAAGTTATTGCTAGATTCCAAATTTCATAATTTTTCGAATCAATATGTGAGCGTGGCAAAGGAAAACGCGTTTGACCAGTTTCAGTTGATTTTAATCGATTGGAAAATGGCCATTTTTCAAACGGTCTCAGAATTCGACGAAACTAGTTTTATTAGGACCGGATCGTCAATACGAAGCTAGAAAATATTTTTCTGGAATTTTTCGAGTTAGTATGTGACCCCAGTAAATTGAAATGTACGTTTAAAATTCAATATAGTGATTTAAATGTAAATTAAATGGAAACTGATCGAAACGATCGAATCAGTTTACGATACATATCCCATTGTGTTCGGAATGGGGGTAATTAGCTATGGACGACAGGCGGTAGGCCTCGTTTTGAGTTCGTTTGCAAAAGTCAACTTTTTGCAATTAAAAATTAAAAAAAAAAATCTCCTTTCCTATTACCCTGGCCCCCCTTTCCTCGTTCAGATTCAAAAACAAAAAAAAACAAAAAAAGGGGAAAGAAGAGGGCGACGGGGGGTGAGCCGCCTCCTCCATCGCGCGCCCCCCTGGTGTTCGACGCCGCCTAGGGCCACCGTCCTCCCCCTCGTTTCCTCCTTCAGACCGCACCCGAACCCCCCCCAACGGCGCAACAACCGCGAAGCCCCCCCTAAAACCGCACCCTCCTCCGCCCCTTCTTCCTTGTAACAACCTGTATTTCGATAACATGATTAAAGACGAGAATCAAGGCAGAATTTAATTTTAAATTCTGAATCAAGTGAAACGGGCTATGCCATTGCGTTCATCTCGGAAAAATACGCGAAATAGAGTCCGAGTTTTCGAAAATCGGAGTCCGTATGACCAAGATATGGCCTCGCGAAGTTTCACGAAAAATTCCCAAATTAAAGTATACTTAATTAAGTGAAATGGGTTGCGCAGAGAAATATATATATATTGATATATATATATATATATAATTGAAAATTAAATAAATAAATATGCAAAAATGTTCAAAACAGCGAATTGGGAGAGGGGAATAACCGAACCAGCCGATTTTTGAGGTCGACCCAAGCCCGCTGGGTCGACTAGGGGTTAATCCAGGGTGTTTGGCTGTCAACCCGTGGGCCGATTCGCTCAAATGCAGATTTTGCATTTGGATGGTTCTCATGGCTCATCTTTAATCTAAAGGCCCTAGATGGTTCCTACACTTGACTTCTTCCCCAAGACATGCTTTGATGGCTTGGATTGAATCTAGGTTTAATCCTATGGCCTAAAACACTTGCCTAATCTATAAATAAGACCCTAACCTATCCTAAATCCTCATTATTCATTCATGCAACTAAACTATGGCAAAATTTCTACTCTCATGGCCTCCACTCAACTATCCTAGCCTCCACTTCATTTCTATGAAAGGTTTCATGATCATGAGAGTGTTAGAGAGTCCCTATGTTAGTATGAGAGCCTCTCAAGTTGATTTCAAGGCAAAAGCTTTGATCTTTGTTCATAAAGATGGTGTTTTTGTTGATTTGGGGCATCCATCTTTGGGTTTTTGGGTGATGGCATGCATAGGCTTCCTCACAAGCTTTAGTTTAATCGATTTAGGCCTTCAAAGCAATGTAAGCCCTTTTCCTACTCTTAGATATTAACTATGAAGTTAAATGTTCATGTTGCAAGTTTGGGTTTGATCATTGAGAATGATACATGCTATCATGTCATGCAAGTTTATGAAGTCATTATCTTGATCTTATGAGCTAAAAGCTACAACCTTTATGTTGAAATGTTGCATTATGCAACATGAGAACCTTCATACCCTTTTTTTTGTCAACTTGCATATGAAGTCATAACCCTTATATGATGATATATGCGAGTTTCTAGTCATCATTCCATGTCTTTTGTCACCATGATTCGCTTATGTGCCAAGTTTGGGTTCATGCATGTTTTTTAGGCTTAAGAATGTAACATGCAAGCTAATGAACACATTTGTGCCTCATTTCCCACCATGATTAACTTGTGGCTTAATATCCATTTTTGTCATGCCTTTGCCAAGTCTCTTCTTTTAATCTATTACGTTGTTGCGAACGTATATGCGAGTTTAAAAAGCGTTAGGGTCACATTATGGGAAAACATAATGATATGAACATGATTTGGGTAAATGGGTATAAACATGACAACGTGTAACGTTAAATATGACATGTGTTTATACTTGAAAACATGACTTGAAATATAACATGGAAGTGACATGTAAGTATGCATAAAAACATAAGCTTGGGAATTTACCTATTAAGTTAGGTCTACCCATTGGGAATTTACCTATTAAGTTAGGTCTACCCAATTGCTTGAAAACTTGAATATGAACATGACACTAGACTAAACATGAAAGTGGCCAACTCGAGGTTGGGTTGAGTTTGCAACATAAAGCTACCCGGAACCGACCGGCCTAACTAGTAGTTGCAAACAATAGGACCCAATGTGAGAAGTTGGTCATGTTGTGCTTGAACCCGAGGTTAGACCAAGTTGTGGTGTAAAGCTACCCGGAACCGACCGGCTTAACTAGTAACCACAACAAAGTCTAATGTGAGAGGTTGGGGTGCATTAAGAAATTAATGCCACATGATAGGGTTAAGTTAATTTGATTAATGACTCTTAACCAAATATGACATGGACAAATGGGTTAAGTAATTGGATTAGGCTAATGATACTTAACAAAACATGACAAGGTTGGGTAGGTTAAGTAACTTGATTTGCCTAATGACACTTAACCATTTTTATACGACTAGTGGACGGGGATTAAGTTAACCAACACTTAATCAATCCAACACGATAATTTGGTAAGGTTAAGTAAGTTTTCTTAATGACACTTAAACAAAAGATACAGTTAATGGATGGGGTTAAGATTAGACTCAACTAGTCTAAACATGATAATCGGATGGGGTTAAGTTAGCCTAGACTTAATTAATCCCACTTGGTAGTTTAATGGGGTTAAGTTAAATACTTAACTAATCTAACACGATGATTTGAAGTGGTTAAGTGACCTATACTTAACCAATCTCACCCGTTAATTTGAAGAGGTTAAGTGACCTAAACTTAACCAATCTAACTCGTTAATTTGATGTGGTTAAGTGATCTATGCTTAACCAATCTAACTCGTGAATTTATTGAGGTTAAGTTAACCCATACTTAACCAATATAACGTGAAAACATGATAAGGCTAAGTCATGAATCGCTTGAATACACTTGACCGGTTTGACTAAGTAATTTCATAGGGTCAAGTTAATATATACTTAACCAACTTGAGCATGGTTTGTAGGGTTAAGTCTTGGACTTGGATACTTAGCCAATTTTGACATGATTTTTAGACGGGTTAAGCCTTGAACTTGGATACTTAGCCAATTTTGACATGATTTGTAGACGGGATTAAGTCATGAACTTAAGTGACACTTAATCTATTATGTAAACCCTAATTCGGAGAATTACGTGGGTAACCGTAATTAACAAGGATAACGGGAATAAGGCTAAGTCGTAAACCTTGGTTGAAGGATAACTAAGTAATGATTCTTTGTCAAGGAAATTTAGACCAGTTCATAGATAGATGAGTAACCTGATACGGTAGGTCATCGTTTAAGTATACGAGTAGGAGCAAGTATCTGATTTAGATAAAGGCTCCAGCGAACTGGGTAACGAAGCAGCGGCTTCGGGGAACGTGAGGATATTCTTGGGATCCCTCTGTGGGCTGCCAGGTAATTATACTAGGCTCATGAGAGGTTAAGGTCTGCGTTAGAAGAACCAAGAGTATGCCTTGGTTGCTATACGAGCGACCTAAAGACGGGGATGGATAGGGTATAGTCGACGAAACACGGTCGTACCCTAGATAGCATTTTTCGTCAGGCTACCTTCCATCTTTGGTCAAGCGTGTACGTACGGAAAGGCAGAGAACACCCAATAGACCATAATTGCTATCTAATTATGGGTGCGGTAAGGCTTGGATTAGGGGTTGGCCAGTAGTGTGTTCTCGTACAGGATTTATCCTGTCTTGTCTTTCGCTAGTTGAGGGAGGGGTCGCGTGGGACCATAGCCACGTATAGAAAAAAACAGACCTTAGCATCTGCATCGGCAGATAAATCGTAAGCTCCCGACCGAGTTCTGTATTTCCTGGTCTGCCCTGTGACAGGACTCGGATGGCACGATGTGATACATGTGCATACAGTCATGGAAAAACGATTCACGATGAATGCGTGGGAAAAAGGGCGCGGTTGGCGGTTAGCGTAATCCCTAGTGGCCCTAGGTGGTTGAACCCAAACCGAGATACGAAAACGTGCAATAGGTAAGCGTAATCCCTAGTAGCCCTAGGTAGCATAAGTCCTAGTTGTACAGACGCTAATTCATGTTGGAAGACCCTAGCTAGGTTTAGGGTAACAGTCCAAACCGATCTTAAGGATCATGGAACTATGTAAAGTAATATAGAATCTCATGGGAAAGCCCGTATGGCCTACGGCAAGGGACTGAACATTTACATGGAATAAAACATACGAGTTGAGTAACCTATATATGCGATATATTAGGTTGACATGGACCACTACACGACTTTTGAGTAAGGGTCATTCACGGATAACACGTGATACAGTTGGGATACTAGTACGGTAGGTGCAGAGCAGATGTACAGGATAGATACCATGGGACGTTATACGTGATAGATATCTTGGGATATTATACTTGATAGAAACCTGACGATGTGATACCTTGTTTTATCTTGACATCGTAATTTATCATGACACCTTAGTTCAACTGAGTTCAGTAGTTCATCCTGTTATTTTGATTTAGCTTATCTATCTTGTTATCATGCTTATGTTCATCTCAGCTTCTCATGTCAGTTAACTTTACTAGTTTTTATACTAATAGTAGATAGGGCTTACTCAGTCTTTTTGACTGACCCGTTTTGTTTCGCCTCTTTTCTTCCGTTTCCCCCCAGGTTACAGGGAGGAAATACTGCTGTTTAGTTTGGACTTCTTCTGCTTGAAGGTCATCATGGATGGCTTGGACTTTTCTTGGCTATGGCTACTTTACTGTCTTTATTTGGGGAATAATTTATGAAAAAGTCTTTATGCTTCTTTACTATTGCAAGATAGGTTTTGATGTACTCTGATGTAAAAGGCTTTAGACCTTAATTATAAATGTTTATGAAAGTTCGATTTTACTTCCGCTATTTTATATGTTCTGTCTTGTGATATTTCTGTTCATGTTTACCAATAATGCCCCTCTAAAGCTAGTGCATTCCTTTGTGAGTGACCCTAGCGGAGGCGGGGTGTTACACGTGGTATCAGAGCAGAAGGTTACCAGACTGGGCAAAAGTTTTTAAAGACCTTCTGAAAACTATCTGAAAATCGTTTATAAAGAAGCATTTTTCAAGAAAATTTTCTTTTAAAAGAAAAAGGCTATTCCCCAAAGGCCATTAGCGCTATCCTTGTTTCCTTAATTGAATCTCTTTTCCTTTCTTTCCTCCATCTGTAGTCATAGTGGTTTTAACTGCGACTAGTCTTTTCTATCTACGAAAGTGTTTTCCTTACGATGGAGGTGGTTCTCGAGAGACCAGTGGCCGCGTTATAAGAAAGGATAGTGAGGAAGAGGATAAAGGATACGAGCTTAAGGATGAGCAACTTGTTGGTATGGCTCAGCCCAGGACGAGAGAGAAGGATGAACAATGAAACCCATGACGAGAGAGTACCTTTGGCATGGTAAAAGGGACGGATAGTTAAGTATTATGGGAAAAGGACAAGATCATCGGGAGGGCAGCAGTATGCTCTCATTTCTAGGGTACCTCGGAAGGAGGGTGACGATCTTGTTAAAGGTTTAGCTTTTCTTCTCTATCATCCCGTTAGGACTTTGTTTTGATCATCGTATCATTTAAGTCTGCTTCGATAGTTGAGTCTCTGCACCTTAAGTACTAGCGTAATAGAGAATCCCATTTTTGTCTCAAAGTCCTATTGGAGAATCATTCCATTTATACATGACTTGTTTGGATTTGGGAATGTCTATGCCAAGTGTTGAGTTTGGAAATAATGCTTATGTTTTTAAGCTATGGATGGATTCTAGGGATGAAGTGGTTATCCAGTAAGGGGTGCCACTCTCGGTTTTGATAGGAGGGTAGTTAGACTCTTGACTAGCCTTGGTAATACCCTCGAAGTCTCGTGTAACCTTTTGGGTTCGGTCATGGTTAGTTACTTAGAATCCCTTGATGCCTTTATGGGAAATTGGAAGCCCAATCGAGTGGTGTTCGCCGATAAGACGGATGGTTTATTTCACTTATGCATGGGTTATAGAAATCACCTTAGTAAGTGCGCTTGATAACCTGGTTGGCATCTGTTTACTTTCAAGAGAAAGTTCTTCTATGTGGAATACCTTGTGGTACGAGGTCCGAGATTCATTAGTGAATTTTGGAAAGCTTGCATGAGATCATGAGTACGCAGTCATGTTTGCGTCAAGTATTTTAGGAAAAGGATAAGTGCAAGTGGAACGAGAGGCGACGAAGAAATGAGTTTCAGCTCATGTTATGGAAACAGGAAATAAGAAGCTACGAAATCGCGAAGTTAAAGGACGGTCAAGGCACAATGGAATTAAGCTCAAGGAAATACGACTTTGATGGTCAAAGACTAGATACGCGCATGATATCTCTTTTTGGGAGTATATCCTTGATCCCTGTTTTCTGTAGAGCTTACTTGTGGGCTATCTTTTGCGGACATCCTCTCGGTCCTATTCTCCGTTACAAACCCTGTAAGGAGTTTGTCCTGTTTATCTTCTCGACCCTGTTTCAGGGAATTCTAGGTAGAACCCTATGGATGTAAACATGTATTTGAAACATGTTATGATTGATATGGTTGCAAGTGGTTGCTCGTGGATGCGCGAATACACATTAGATACTAGCTCGACTCGGTCACATTTCATATTGCATATGCACGAGTATTTATACTTGTTTATGGATGAAATCGAATGTATTATCATGCGGTTATTGCATACGAATGAATGATTGTGCACGCATATAGTATCTATATGACTAGGACTATTTGCATACATGTTGGATTCATGGCACTATACATATTTTGCATTAGAAAGATTATTCAGGCCTGATCATTAGCATTAGCTAAGGAACATGTACACACACGTCTTGCATATATTCATACAGTATTAGAAATCATCTAAGGACAATGGTTGCTCGTGGATGATGTTTTGAGTAGATGGATGATGGATGGTAGGATATGTTCTTCCTAACTTGGAGATTTCGGGGACGAAATCCTAAAAGGTGGGGAGAATGTAACAACCCGTATTTCGATAACATGATTAAAGACGAGAATCAAGGCAGAATTTAATTTTAAATTCTGAATCAAGTGAAACGGGCTATGCCATTGCGTTCGTCTCGGAAAAATACGCGAAATAGAGTCCGAGTTTTCGAAAATCGGAGTCCGTATGACCAAGATATGGCCTCGCGAAGTTTCACGAAAAATTCCCAAATTAAAGTATACTTAATTAAGTGAAATGGGTTGCGCAGAGAAATATATATATGTTGATATATATATATATATATATATAATTGAAAATTAAATAAATAAATATGCAAAAATGTTCAAACCAGCGAATTGGGAGAGGGGAATAACCGAACCGGCCGATTTTTGAGGTCGACCCAAGCCCGCTGGGTCGACTAGGGGTTAATCCAGGGTGTTTGGCTGTCAACCCGTGGGCCGATTCTCTCAAATGCAGATTTTGCATTTGGATGGTTCTCATGGTTCATCTTTAATCTAAAGGCCCTAGATGGTTCCTACACTTGACTTCTTCCCCAAGACATGCTTTGATGGCTTGGATTGAATCTAGGTTTAATCCTATGGCCTAAAACACTTGCTTAATCTATAAATAAGACCCTAACCTATCCTAAATCCTCATTATTCATTCATGCAACTAAACTATGGCAAAATTTCTACTCTCATGGCCTCCACTCAACTATCCTAGCCTCCACTTCATTTCTATGAAAGGTTTCATGATCATGAGAGTGTTAGAGAGTCCCTATGTTAGTATGAGAGCCTCTCAAGTTGATTTCAAGGCAAAAGCTTTGATCTTTGTTCATAAAGATGGTGTTTTTGTTGATTTGGGGCATCCATCTTTGGGTTTTTGGGTGATGGCATGCATAGGCTTCCTCACAAGCTTTAGTTTAATCGATTTAGGCCTTCAAAGCAATGTAAGCCCTTTTCCTACTCTTAGATATTAACTATGAAGTTAAATGTTCATGTTGCAAGTTTGGGTTTGATCATTGAGAATGATACATGCTATCATGTCATGCAAGTTTATGAAGTCATTATCTTGATCTTATGAGCTAAAAGCTACAACCTTTATGTTGAAATGTTGCATTATGCAACATGAGAACCTTCATACCCTTTTTTTTGTCAACTTGCATATGAAGTCATAACCCTTATATGATGATATATGCGAGTTTCTAGTCATCATTCCATGTCTTTTGTCACCATGATTCGCTTATGTGCCAAGTTTGGGTTTATGCATGTTTTTGAGGCTTAAGAATGTAACATGCAAGCTAATGAACACATTTGTGCCTCATTTTCCACCATGATTAACTTGTGGCTTAATATCCATTTTTGTCATGCCTTTGCCAAGTCTCTTCTTTTAATCTATTACGTTGTTGCGAACGTATATGCGAGTTTAAAAAGCGTTGGGGTCACATTATGGGAAAACATAATGATATGAACATGATTTGGGTAAATGGGTATAAACATGACAACGTGTAACGTTAAATATGACATGTGCTTATACGTGAAAACATGACTTGAAATATAACATGGAAGTGACATGTAAGTATGCATAAAAACATAAGCTTGGGAATTTACCTATTAAGTTAGGTCTACCCATTGGGAATTTACCTATTAAGTTAGGTCTACCCAATTGCTTGAAAACTTGAATATGAACATGACACTAGACTAAACATGAAAGTGGCCAACTCGAGGTTGGGTTGAGTTTGCAACATAAAGCTACCCGGAACCGACCGGCCTAACTAGTAGTTGCAAACAATAGGACCCAATGTGAGAAGTTGGTCATGTAGTGCTTGAACCCGAGGTTAGACCAAGTTGTGGTGTAAAGCTACCCGGAACCGACCGACTTAACTAGTAACCACAACAAAGTCTAATGTGAGAGGTTGGGGTGCATTAAGAAATTAATGCCACATGATAGGGTTAAGTTAATTTGATTAATGACTCTTAACCAAATATGACATGGACAAATGGGTTAAGTAATTGGATTAGGCTAATGATACTTAACAAAACATGACAAGGTTGGGTAGGTTAAGTAACTTGATTTGCCTAATGACACTTAACCATTTTTATACGACTAGTGGACGGGGATTAAGTTAACCAACACTTAATCAATCCAACACGATAATTTGGTAAGGTTAAGTAAGTTTTCTTAATGACACTTAACCAAAAGATACAATTAATGGATGGTGTTAAGATTAGACTCAACTAGTCTAAACATGATAATCGGATGGGGTTAAGTTAGCCTAGACTTAATTAATCCCACTTGGTAGTTTAATGGGGTTAAGTTAAATACTTAACTAATCTAACACGATGATTTGAAGTGGTTAAGTGACCTATACTTAACCAATCTCACCCGTTAATTTGAAGAGGTTAAGTGACCTAAACTTAACCAATCTAACTCGTTAATTTGATGTGGTTAAGTGATCTATGCTTAACCAATCTAACTCGTGAATTTATTGAGGTTAAGTTAACCCATACTTAACCAATATAACGTGAAAACATGATAAGGCTAAGTCATGAATCGCTTGAATACACTTGACCGGTTTGACTAAGTAATTTCATAGGGTCAAGTTAATATATACTTAACCAACTTGAGCATGGTTTGTAGGGTTAAGTCTTGGACTTGGATACTTAGCCAATTTTGACATGATTTGTAGACGGGTTAAGCCTTGAACTTGGATACTTAGCCAATTTTGACATGATTTGTAGATGGGATTAAGTCATGAACTTAAGTGACACTTAATCTATTATGTAAACCCTAATTCGGAGAATTAGGTGGGTAACCGTAATTAACAAGGATAACGGGAATAAGGCTAAGTCGTAAACCTTGGTTGAAGGATAACTAAGTAATGATTCTTTGTCAAGGAAATTTAGACCAGTTCATAGATAGATGAGTAACCTGATACGGTAGGTCATCGTTTAAGTATACGAGTAGGAGCAAGTATCTGATTTAGATAAAGGCTCCAGCGAACTGGGTAACGAAGCAGCGGCTTCGGGGAACGTGAGGATATTCTTGGGATCCCTCTGTGGGCTGCCAGGTAATTATACTAGGCTCATGAGAGGTTAAGGTTTGCGTTAGAAGAACCAAGAGTATGCCTTGGTTGCTATACGAGCGACCTAAAGACGGGGATGGATAGGGTATAGTCGACGAAACACGGTCGTACCCTAGATAGCATTTTTCGTCAGGCTACCTTCCATCTTTGGTCAAGCGTGTACGTACGGAAAGGCAGAGAACACCCAATAGACCATAATTGCTATCTAATTATGGGTGCGGTAAGGCTTGAATTGGGGGTTGGCCAGTAGTGTGTTCTCGTACAGGATTTATCCTGTCTTGTCTTTCGCTAGTTGAGGGAGGGGTCGCGTGGGACCATAGCCACATATAAAAAAAACAGACCTTAGCATCTGCATCGGCAGATAAATCGTAAGCTCCCGACCGAGTCCTGTATTTCCTGGTCTGCCCTGTGACAGGACTCGGATGGCACGATGTGATACATGTGCATACAGTCATGGAAAAACGATTCACGATGAATGCGTGGGAAAAAGGGCGCGGTTGGCGGTTAGCGTAATCCCTAGTGGCCCTAGGTGGTTGAACCCAAACCGAGATACGAAAACGTGCAATAGGTAAGCGTAATCCCTAGTAGCCCTAGGTAGCATAAGTCCTAGTTGTACAGACGCTAATTCATGTTGGAAGACCCTAGCTAGGTTTAGGGTAACAGTCCAAACCGATCTTAAGGATCATGGAACTATGTAAAGTAATATAGAATCTCATGGGAAAGCCCGTATGGCCTACGGCAAGGGACTGAACATTTACATGGAATAAAACATACGAGTTGAGTAACCTATATATGCGATATATTAGGTTAACATGGACCACTACACGACTTTTGAGTAAGGGTCATTCACGGATAACACGTGATACAGTTGGGATACTAGTACGGTAGGTGCAGAGCAGATGTACAGGATAGATACCATGGGACGTTATACGTGATAGATATCTTGGGATATTATACTTGATAGAAACCTGACGATGTGATACCTTGTTTTATCTTGACATCGTAATTTATCATGACACCTTAGTTCACCTGAGTTCAGTAGTTCATCCTGTTATTTTGATTTAGCTTATCTATCTTGTTATCATGCTTATGTTCATCTCAGCTTCTCATGTCAGTTAACTTTACTAGTTTTTATACTAATAGTAGATAGGGCTTACTCAGTCTTTTTGACTGACCCGTTTTGTTTCGCCTCTTTTCTTCCGTTCCCCCCAGGTTACAGGGAGGAAATACTGCTGTTTAGTTTGGACTTCTTCTGCTTGAAGGTCATCATGGATGGCTTGGACTTTTCTTGGCTATGGCTACTTTACTGTCTTTATTTGGGGAATAATTTATGAAAAAGTCTTTATGCTTCTTTACTATTGCAAGACAGGTTTTGATGTACTCTGATGTAAAAGGCTTTAGACCTTAATTATAAATGTTTATGAAAGTTCGATTTTACTTCCGCTATTTTATATGTTCTGTCTTGTGATATTTCTGTGCATGTTTACCAATAATGCCCCTCTAAAGCTAGTGCATTCCTTTGTGAGTGACCCTAGCGGAGGCGGGGTGTTACATTCCTCCTCCGCCGACCACCGTCCTGCCTACCGCCACTTCCAGCGCCACCCCACACACCTGAAGCCGCCTCCGACGTACGGCCAACCCCTCTCCCTGCCGTTCGCACAACAGAACCCCTCGCTCTCGCTGGAAAACAAAGTAAGTTTTAATTTAGGTTTTCTATTTATTTTTAATATTTAAAATCAGTTTTAAAATCAGTTTAAAAATCAGTTTAAAATTATTTAGAAAATATAGTCGTTGTTTTGAAAATATAGTCGTTGTTTTGAAAATGTAGAGGTCATTGTTATGAAAATATAGGATTAACATCGTAGTAAAAATATGATTTTTATGTTTTAAAGTATTAAAAATATAGTTTTTATATTTTTAAAGAATTAAAAATATAATCTTTACTATATAGAAGTGGTAGAAATATGATTTTTGTTTAGGTAGAGAATTAAAAATATAATTTTTACATGATAGGAATATTAAAAATATCATCTTTATATGTGTAGAAGAATAAAAATGAGATTTTTATAAAGATGAAATCTTTAAGTTTGAAAAGGCGAAGTCTATGTTTTTATAAAGGCGAAATCTTTATTTTAGAAAAGGCGAAATCTTTATATGGAAAATAGCGTGACAAAAATATAATTTTTATCTATATAACATAGTAGTAAAAAATTCGATTTTTAAATATATGAAGTGAATATAAAAATATGATTTTTAAATTGAAAGTGAACAAATAAAAATGTGATTTTTATTTAAAGACATCAAAATATAAAAATGTGTGATTTTTATATATGTAGTGAAAGCGGTCAACGAAAGTGACAAAAAGGCGAGAACGATGAAGATTTCGATCAAAGAAGAGTCAAGATGATTGGATAGCTACCGGTGAGAACTTCTCACCTTTCAATTTATTTTTCTAGTTATATATATATATATACTAGGATGCAGACGGTGTTTAGTAGCACCCGACACAATCGTCCACAGACCATGGACTTGTTTGTTTGATTGCAAAAATTAGTTAGATTATTGGATTGAAATTGAATTGTTGGGTGAAATGAATGGATTGATTGATGTGTGAATGGCGTGGGCCTTCACTAGACCGGGGATAAGGCTAGGCCTTGTCCCGTTTCTAGTATCGTGCCGTTATGCCGCCGAAATTTTCTAAAATATGTTAGAAAAATAAAAATATCATTTTATTGAATAAATGAACCGAAAAGAATATTCATAGGTTGAATAAAATGTTTTATCGTTAAAAATATAATTTTTAACGTGAATGTGAATGAATAAATATTCATTTACAAACCGGACGGTTTGTTTATGTACACCTATTTGAAGGACATTAATTGGGACGATAAATTTTACACATCGCCCAACTGCACAAATAAAATATGTGTTTGATTGTTTGAAACCCCACACGGGTGTTAGGATGAAATTTGAAGTTCACTCATCCTGATTGATTAAATATGTCGATCGATCGATTGACAGGCTGTTATAAGCGTTAGATATCTATATTTGATGCTTATACAGTGTAGTGCACTTTGGTTGATGGTTGATTATTTTTCAATGCTATTATATACATGTGTTGTATGAAATCCATATAATTAACTTTATATGGTAATTGATTGGGCCTCATTCCAATTTGAAAATAAAGAACAATATAAAATAAAGGTTCATGTGTTGACAGTACTCATCCATTGAGATTGGTCATGTGTTGAACGAAATATTTTAGTAATAAAATTTACATCTTTATCAATATAAAATAAAGGTTCATGTGTTGACAGTACTCATCCATTGAGATTGGTCATGTGTTGAACGAAATATTTTGATAATAACAACTATTTTGAAAAAGAAATATTTGAAATAGAATATTTGAAAATGGAAATATATAAAGCCGTGTTGATTAGATTGACGCCATTTTGACGTGAACGATAATTATATCGATTTTATTCATTTTGAAATGAATTGAATTGAAAACGATTTCGAAATGAATTGAATAGAAAACGATTTCGAAATGAATTGAATAGAAAACGATTTCGAAATGAATTGAATAAAAAACGATTTCGAAATGAATTGAATAGAAAACGATTTCGAATTGAAATGAATTGAAAACGATTTCGAAATGAAATGAATTGAAAACGATTTCGAAATGAAATGAATTGAAAACGATTTCGAAATGAAATGAATTGAAAACGATTTCGAAATGAAATGAATTGAAAACGATTTCAAAATGAAATGAATTGAAAACGATTTCGAAATGAATTGAATGTAAAACGAATTCAAATTGAATTGAAAGCAAATTGAAATGAATTCAAAGTGAATTGAAATTTGAATTGAATAGAAATGAATTTTAAAACGAATTTATAAAGAAGGATTCAATTTTGATTTGAATTGAAATGGAAGTTGAAATTGCTTTTGAAACGAATTTATAACTATTTATATAATTCGTTTTGAATTGAAATCGACGAAGTATATATTATATATATTATATATATAATATAATGGCCTGAATAGAACGCGCCGCGCCGCGGCAGTTCGCGAATTTCAACCATTGACTTCGAACGGATATTACGGGAGATCCGACCGTCGGATTCTCCTGAAACCGGAACCGTTGGATTCGTATCGAAAAGAGCTTTCTAACGAATATTAGAAATTTGAAATCTAACGGTTGGATTTGGAGATACATCCAAATCAAATTTGAAAAAAGTCGCTGTAAGTGTAGTTCGATGGCCGTTGATGGAAATCGACTGTACGGGCCTTGATAAAACTATTAAAAATAGTAATAATTTGTGTAAAATCATAAGAAATGATTTGTGAAGATTTGGGATGAAAAACTCCATATGATACCAACTGTGAAAACCCGTAACTTCCCCGTAAAGGAAAGCGTCGGATAGTTCGAGAACAAGCCACAACAGAATGCATACAGAAGAACATTTCATTGTATATTACAACAATGCATCAGATTACAAGAATATACAGAGTATAAATGAATATTACACAGAAATATCAGAGATTTAAATTACATTTAGATACATCGCAGCGGAAAATAATACAATACACAACTAGAAGTAGATATACGGATACAAAGCTTTCCGGATATCGTTCCAGCTGTAAACCAGGATCCTGTGAATATAAATCTGCAAAACCAAAACTACTAGCTGCCCGTGTCAAAATAGGGGCACCCAGAGTTTAGGTTAAAACAATAAACTCCAGGTCAGTCATGTGACTGGTGTGAGAACTAAAACAGTTAATCTTTATTTTTAAAGTTAGGTAAATCAAGGGACCACGCCGTATAACACGGAACGGGTTTCCTCCCAAGAATACCTGTGCATAAAACAACAGCGCAATGCTAAATAAAGAAAAATGAAGCTATTATAAGACCCAGGTCCCATCACACAATGCAACGCAGCCGAGGATAGGGTTTTCCCTTATAACAGCCAAAGAATGCTTGATACGTTTAAAACAAATCATTTGATACTATAATAAGTGCATAGTGTATAAAACAACTTCAAATCATAAGTATCAATCATATGCGGCATGGGTACCATATATCATGTCGCCGTACTAGGCTCTACAAATAAGACCGCAGAATCACGTATTTGGAAATTGGGTTTCCATCTATGAACCGAGGCAAAAGATAGTCCTCAACCGATTCGAGACTGTCTAGCCCGAGTCTCAGGTCAGAGCTCGAGTGACCTTGGATCGTCAGGGCCGGTCCACCGATGTGGATTAAACTTAAACCCTGAACATGCGTTTCGCCGCCCTTTGGGGCGTAAGTGAGCCAACTAAATGACTCCATCGGTTCGAGAACGACCGATCAATCCGAGGCGCCACGCAACAGCAACAACCACATAAGTCAAACTCGTCAGGGCGTGTAAAACCACTGACGCCACTTTTTAGCTAGAAGGAAACGCATGCCCTCCCTGAGGTCCGTCTCCCGTTTTTGGTTCATACCGGGTGTGAAACTCGCGAAGTGAACGTTACACAAAGCTACGCCACAAAGGCCGTGCTTCGATCATCAACCACAAGACTTTGCTTTTCAACAGAAGCCTTGATCATTTGCCACTTAGGCATGCCACACAGGCAATTCACTCCAGGCGATTGATATCCATCGATATATAACCCCTGAGCTCGTACGTCTCAGAGAAGGGCGTTAAGCAAGAGAATAAATTCTCCGCCGCCAAACAGATATATATTTAATAGAGATCAATCACACGGACTAAAATCCAATGTCAGACACACAGTCCATTTACAAGTCCGTTCTGGGTCTGAACGAAACCGGAGGCACCTAGTACCCCGCATATCCATCGATCTCCAAGTACGTCTGGACGATCACTAACGGTTTCCATCTTCTTGGGTGTACAGCCCAATCAGGATCATCAGTAATCACCCAAACGACGTGAAGACTTCCGGTCTTCGACCATCGTCTTCATCTTCGACTTATCGTCGTATTAGTTATTCAGAATGGGATAAACCCGGTCTTTCTGAATAACTCGCGTATATTTTAAATAAGTGTTACACAAACACAACATACGCCTCATTCCAATTCATCAGTCACTAACCGTAAATTAATCAAGAGAATAATTCCCCAAATATTAACCCCGAAGGCCGAAACCAACATCAGATCAATATCCAGAAAACCATTCTGCTTAGCTAACCGACAGTTAGTTTCTGATTTCACATTCATAGGGAAACGTTCCCATTAATTTTATCCAAGATAATTTCTTGAATTTATTCTCTAATCTTCCTTTGAATTTCGATTCAACTAGTCGGAATTAGCGAACCTTACCGTAGTAATCATTGGTTTTAATTTCCCAATCCCAACCTATTCATCCCATGAAGTAAAACTGGTAATACTTCATATCTAACACCACGGTGTTATCGGTAAATTCAATTACCATTTCACGTTCAAATCAAATTAAAGATTTAACTACCGCCTGGAGCAAAACTGGTGGTACTCCATTTTCAATCTTTTCAATCTAATTAAAGATTCATTAAAACTCCACTTAGTTTTAATCTTTAACTGGGTTAAAGAATCAGCGTCATTTAAAAACACCGTTCACGATAAACCCAAAATCACATTCATTAATTATCGGGTTAAAGAACGAATGTTGTTTAAAACACTGTTCACGATAAACCCAAAAATCAATACCAATTCAATTTCAATTAAATATCATTTAATTGGTACACTTCATTAAATCTAAATAAAAAGATTTAATCTTTTCTCAACTGGGTTCAAGAACAGTGTTAGTGAAGACACCATTCAAGACAAACCCAAATCACATTTGATATCCAATATAAGGCTCTGAATAGAAAATATATCGGCTTATATTCAATATCAAATTCTACGATTAACAAATGTCGTATTGGAAATAACGATATAAATATATATCTTTCAAATTTCCATAACAACATCTGTATAATCACGAATTCCAACATCGAAATATTCCAAAGACAATTTCGATTCAAATCCACTCCAATGCAATCATTGGAAATTCTGGTTATTTTTAAAACCCTTTTTAAATTCAATTTATTTATTTAAAAATAAATAGAATTATAATTCTAGTTCAAAACTAGTTCATTTCGATAAAAATCTATTTTTATCTTTTCAAATATGGGATTTTTCATCCCAATTCTTCACAAATCATTTCTTATGATTTTACATAAATTATTACTATTTTTAATAATTTTATCAAGGCCCGTACAGTCGATTTCCATCAACGGCCATCGAACTGCACTTACAGCGACCTTTTTCAAATTTGATTTGGACATAATTCCAAATCCAACCGTTAGATTTCAAATTTCTAATATTCATTAGAAAACTCTTTTCGATACGAACCCAACGGTTCCGGTTTTAGGAGAATCCGACGGTCGGATCTCCCGTAATGTCCGTTTGAAATAAATGGTCGAAATTCACGAACTACCGCGGCGCGGCGCGTTCTATTCAGGCCATTATATTATATACATAATATATATAATATATACTTCGTCGATTTCTATTTAAAACGAATTATATAAATAGTTTTAAATTCGTTTCAAAAGTAATTTCAACTTCCTTTTCAATTCAAATCAAAATTGAATTCTTCTTTATAAATTCGTTTTAAAATTCATTTCTATTCAATTCAAATTTCAATTCAATTTGAATTCATTTCAATTCGCTTTCAATTCAATTTGAATTCGTTTTCAATTCAATTCATTTCGAAATCGTTTTCAATTCAATTCATTTCGAAATCGTTTCTTTTTTTTATTTAATTTAATTTTTTATTATTTTATTTTGCTAATAGTTGACTTTTACATACGACCTCGTAACGAGGCCCACCGCCTGTCGTCCATAGCGACTATTCAGAATTTTTTTCATTTGAAAAATATACTCTTCACACTCGTTCTAGGATACTACTGATCCTATCTCTAACGAGTCATTCTAATTGGATATTACTAATCCAATATCTGATGAATTCTTTCGTACAGTTCTAATGGAAATATATAGAAAATCACACCTTCGAAACTCGAACATAAATGTTGATGATGCGATCGCTATCATCAATATCATCTTCGGGCGACTAGAGTGTGATGCTATATCTATCCAATATATTAAAACTTTGAATATACGTTTGCAAGGCGTATATGCAAATTCTTTATATACTGAATTGTCCAAAATCAATATAAATAAATTATTCAAATACGTGTACATAAACAAACCGTCGGATAGTTCGAGAACAAGCCACAACAGAACACATACAGAAGAACATTTCATTGTATATTACAACAATGCATCAAATTACAAGAATATACAGAGTATAAATGAATAAATATTACACAGAAATATCAGAGATTTAAATTACATTTAAATACATAGCAGCGGAAAATAATACAATACACAACTAGAAGGAGATATACGGATACAAAGCTTTCCGGATATCATTCCAGCTGTAAACCAGGATCCTGTGAATATAAATCTGCAAAACCAAAACTACTAGCTGCCCGTGTCAAAATAAGGGCACCCGGAGTTTAGGTTAAAACAATAAACTCCAGGTCAGTCATGGGACTGGTGTGAGAACTAAAACAGTTAATCTTTATTTTTAAAGCTAGGTAAATCAAGGGACCACGCCGTATAACACGGAACGGGTTTCCTCCCAAGAATACCAGTGCATAAAACCAACAGCGCAATGCTAAATAAAGAAAAATGAAGCTGTTATAAGACCCAGGTCCCATCACACAATGCTACGCAGCCGAGGATAGGGTTTTCCCTTATAACAGCCAAAGAATGCTTGATACGGTTAAAACAAATCGTTTGATACTATAATAAGTGCACAGTGTATAAAACAACTTCAAATCATAAGTATCAATCATAGGCGGCATGAATGCCCCATAACACTATGTCGCCATATATAGGTTTACAATCAAAACCGCAATGTCGTATTGGAAGTTGGGTTATCATTTATGGTATGAACCGAGGCTAGGGGCAAGATCCTCTACCGATTTGTGACTCTCTAGCCCGAGCCACTGGAACAGCCGCAACTGCCCCTTGGATCGTCAGGGCCGGTCCACCGATGTGGATTATAGTGCCTGAACAATACGTTTCCCCGCCCTTTGGGGCGTAAACGAGCCAACTAAATGACTCCATCGGTTCGAGAACGACCGATCAATCTAAGGCACCTCGCAACAGCAACAACCACATAAGTCAAACTCGTCAGGGCGTGTAAAACCACTGACGCCACTTTTAACTAGAAAGAAACGCATGCCCTCCCTGAGGTCCGTCTCCCGTTTTGGGTTCATACCGGGTGTGAAACACGCGAAGTAAACGTTACACAAAGCTACGCCACAAAGGCCTTGCTTTGATCATCACCACAAGACTTTGCTTTTCAACAGAAGCCCCGATCAATTGCCACTTAGGCATGCCACACAGGCAATTCACTCCATGCGTTTGATATCCATCAATATATAACCCCCGAGCTCGTACGTCTCAGAGAAGGGCGTTAAGCAAGAGAATAAATTCTCCGCCGCCAAACAGATATATATTTAATAGAGATCAATCACACGGACTAAAATCCAATGTCAGACACACAGTCCATTTACAAGTCCGTTCTGGGTCTGAACGAAACCGGAGGCACCTAGTACCCCGCATATCCATCGATCTCCAAGTACGTCTGGACGATCACTAACTGTTTCCATCTTCTTGGGTGTACAACCCAATCAAGATCATCAGTAATTACCCAAACGACGTGAAGACCTCCGGTCTTCGACCATCGTCTTCATCTTCGACTTATCGTCGTATCAGTTATTCAGAATGGGATAAACCCGGTCTTTCCGAATAACTCGCGTATATTTTAAATAAGTGTTACACAAACACAACATACGCCTCATTCCAATTCATCAGTCACTAACCGTAAATTAATCAAGAGAATAATTCCCCAAATATTAACCCCGAAGGCCGAAACCAACATCAGATCAATATCCAGAAAACCGTTCTGCTTAGCTAACCGACAGTTAGTTTCTAAATTTCACATTCTTAGGGAAAGGTTCCCATTAATTTTATCCAAGATAAATTTCTTGAATTTATTCTCTAATCTTCTTTTGAATTTCGATTCAACTAGTCGGGATTAACGAACCTTACCGAAGTAATCATTTGTTTTAATTTCCCTATCCCCACCTATTCATCCCATGTAGTAAAACTGGTTATACTTCATATCTAACACCACGGTGTTATCGGTAAATTAATTACCATTTCACGTTCAATTCTAATTAAAGATTTAACTATCGCCTGGAGCAAAACTGGTGCTACTCCATTCTCGATCATTTCAATCTAATTAAAGATTCATTAAAACTCCACTTAGTTTTAATCGTTAACTGGGTTAAAGAATCAGTGTCATTTAAAACACGGTTCACGATAAACCCAAAATCACATTCCATTAATTATCGGGTTAAAGAACAAGTGTTATTTAAAACACTGTCCACGATAAACCCAAAAATCAATTTCAATTCCATTCCAATTAAATATTATTTAATTGGTACACTTCATTAAATCTAAATAAAAAGATTTAATCTTTTCTCAACTGGGTTCAAGAACAGTGTTAGTGAAGACACCATTCACGACAAACCCAAATCACATTTGATATTAAACACAAGGCTCTGAATAGAAAATATACCGGCTTATATTCAATATCAAATTCTACGACTAACAAATATCGTATTGGAAATAACGATATAAATATATATCTTTCAAATTTCCATAACAACACCTGTATAATCACGAATTCCAACATCGAAATATTCCGTAGACAATTTCGATTCAAATCCACTCCAATGCAATCATTGGATATTCTGGTTATTTTTAAAACCCTTTTTAAATTCCATTTATTTATTTAAAAATAAATAGAATTATAATTCTAGTTCAAAACCAGTTCATTTCGATAAAAATCTATTTTTATCTTTTCAAATATGGAGTTTTTCATCCCAATCCTTTCTAAATCATTTCTTATGATTTTACACAAATTATTACTATTTTTAATAATTTTACCAAGGGCCGTACAGTCGATTTCCATCAACGGCCATCGAACTGCACTTACAGCGACCTTTTTCAAATTTGATTTGGACATAATTCCAAATCCAACCGTTAGATTTCAAATTTCCAATATTCGTTAGAAAGCTCTTTTCGATACGAACCCAACGGTTCCGGTTTTAGGAGAATCCGACGGTCGGATCTCCCGTAATGTCCGTTTGAAATAAATGGTCGAAATTCACGAACTGCCGCGGCGCGACGCGTTCTATTCAGGCCATTATATTATATATATAATATATATAATATATATTTCGTCGATTTCTATTTAAAACGA
Source organism: Allium sativum (assembly GCA_030737875.1). Lineage (NCBI taxonomy): Eukaryota > Viridiplantae > Streptophyta > Magnoliopsida > Asparagales > Amaryllidaceae > Allium > Allium sativum. The sequence goes on along the minus strand of CM060919.1, from coordinate 651,465,971 downwards.
ATTATATAAATAGTTTTAAATTCGTTTTCAAAAGCAATTTCAACTTCCATTTCAATTCAAATCAAAATTGAATTCTTCTTTATAAATTCGTTTTAAAATTCATTTCTATTCAATTCAAATTTCAATTCAATTTGAATTCATTTCAATTCGCTTTCAATTCAATTTGAATTCGTTTTCAATTCAATTTGAATTCGTTTTCAATTCAATTCATTTTGAAATCGTTTTCAATTCAATTCATTTCGAAATCGTTTTCAATTCAATTCATTTCGAAATCGTTTTCAATTCAATTCATTTCGAAATCGTTTTATATTCAATTCATTTCGAAATCGTTTTCAATTCAATTCATTTCGATATCATTTTCAATTCAATTCATTTCGAAATCGTTTTTAATTCAATTCATTTCGAAATGAATAAAATCGATATAAATATCGTTCACGTCAAAATGGCGTCAATCTAATCAACACGGCTTCATAAATTTCTATTTTCAAATATTCTATTTCAAATATTTCTTTTTCAAAATAGTTGTTATTGTCAAAATATTTCGTTCAACACATGACCAATCTCAATGGATGAGTACTGTCAACACATGAACCTTTATTTTATATTGATAAAGATGTAAATTTTATTACTAAAATATTTCGTTCAACACATGACCAATCTCAATGGATGAGTACTGTCAACACATGAACCTTTATTGTATATTGATAAAGATGTAAATTTTATTACTAAAATATTTCATTCAACACATGACCAATCTCAATGGATGAGTACTGTCAACACATGAACCTTTATTTTATATTATTCTTTATTTTCTAAATTGGAATGAGGCCCAATCAATCACCATATAATGTTAATTATATGGATTTTCATACATTACACACATATAATAGCATTGAAAAATAATCAACCATCAACCAAAGTGCACTACACTATATAAGCATCAAATATAGATATCTAACGCTTATAACAGCCTGTCAATCAATCGATCGACATATTTAATCAATCAGGATGAGTGAACTTCAAATTTCATCCCAACACCCGTGTGGGGTTTCAAACAATCAAACACAGATTTTAGTTGTGCAGTTGGGCGATGTGTAAAATTTACCGTCCCAATCAATGTCTTTCAAATAGGTGTACATAAACAAACCGCCCGGTTTGTAAATGAATATTTATTTATTTACATTCACGTTAAAAATTATATTTTTAACGACAAAACATTTTATTTCGACATATGAATTTCTATTCAATTCATTTATTCTATAAAATGATATTGTTATTTTTCTAACTTATTTTAGAAAATTTCGGCGGCATAACGGCACGATACTAGAAACGGGACGAGGCCTAGCCTTATCCCCGGTCTAGTGAAGGCCCACGCCATTCACACATCAATCAAAATCACCAAACCACCAAATTCAAATCAAATCATATAACTAATCTATGCAACCAAACAAACAAGTCCATGGTCTGTGGACGATTGTGTCGGGTGCTACTAAGCACCGTCTGCATCCTAGTATATATATATATAACTAGAAAATGAAATTGAAAGGTGAGAAATTCTCACATTTAGATTCCGCTCCTCCATTCTTTACTTCTGAACGGTTCGGATTTTGTTTTGATTTCAGTCTGATCCATCGCCATCTGTTTCACGCAGTTGATTATTAAAAATCACATTTTTATACTGTTACTTCATACATAAAAAACATATTTTTATGTTGATGTTTATATTATAAAAATTATATTTTTATAATTCAGTTTTCCATATCTTTATAAATCAACTTCCTTTTTATCCTTTCAAATATCATACCTTTTTATTGTAAAAATCATAGCTTTTGTATAGCAAAAATCATACTTTTCTACTATTAAAAATCATATTTTTATCGTCGTCAAAGTCATATATTTTCATTGCTATTTCTATTTTTTTCACATACGATAAAATCCTATTTTATCAAACCAAAAATATTTCCCTTTTTGCGACAAGAATTATATTTTATATAAATAAAAATACATTCTTTTATATGATAAAAATCATATTTTGAATTCGCTAACTTCATATATATAAAACTATATTCTTATTTTAAACTATTTTATTTCAGATTTTAAAACAATGATAATTTTATTTTCTAAGAATAATGCTAATAAGATTTTAATAACGCTACTATTTTAAATAAATTTCTGATTTTTTTTTAAAAGAAATGCATTTCATATTTCAAAACATATTTTATTCCAAATATATATATATATTATAAAATTATATGCTGATTTTATTTATAAAACTAATCTTAACAATGCATTCACATATTAAAAAAAACTACCTGCATCTCCTTCTTCTTCCTTATACATCTGTAGCCGCCGTAAACCCCCCCCCCCCCCCCAAAAAGTAGGGTTCCTGTTCCCGTCGCTTGAGGACCGCCAGAGGAAGATCGGAGGGCGCCACCCCGTAGCAGCTCGCGTCAGCTTCCTCCGCCCGGAGATTGGGCCCACCCGCGCCTCTGATGCGCCTACGATTTGGCTGCGAACGGCTGTGATTTGTGATGGAAATTCTCTCTCCTCGTCCTATTAAAAACGATCACCTTAGCACCAATTTCAAGCTCTCCGATTTGTCTTCCATTCCCGCTTTACAATTTTTGGATTTCATTGATTAATTTGGGAGATCAAAAGGGATTTGCGTTGGAGTGTTTTCCGCCGTTCTATTTGGGGTTGACGGCGCTGAATCAGAAACTAGGGTTTTAATTGGTGGGGGGGAGTGAGTATTTGTATTAATTATTATTATTATTTAATTCTACTTTTCTCTTTATTGAAGTTTACATGTTCGAACTCCAATTAAAACCCAAAGACTGTCACCCCTAGCCAAATACCCCCATTCCGAACACAATGGGATATGTATCGTAAGCTGATTCGATCGTTTCAATCAGTTTCCGTTAAATTTACATTTAAATCACTATATTGAATTTTAAACGTACATTTCAAATTACCGGGGTCACATACGAACTTTAAAAATTCCTGAAAAATATTTCCTAGCTTCGTATTGACGATACGGTCCTAACAAAACTAGTTTCGTCGAATTCTGAGACCGTTGGAAAAATGGCCATTTTCCAGTCGATTAAAATCAACTGAAACTGGTCAAACGCGTTTTCCTTTGCCACGCTCACATATTGATTCGAAAAATTATGAAACTTAAAACCTAGCAATAATTTTACATCACGGACCCAACAAAAGTGGTTTCGTCGAAATCCGAGGTCGTTTGCAAAATGGCTATTTTTAAGGGCCTGAATTCCATAGCGACTATTCAGAATTTTCAACTGGACATATCTTTTGATTCCCGCTATGAAATTTTGATTTTTCAGATTCGTTGGAAAGATATCATCAATTAGATCCTAATGTTTTTGGTTTCACTAAAATCCGGATTGTTTTGCACCCGGTACATCCAATTGAAGTTTGAAATCGAATTATCGAACTACCGCGCCATTTTCAATTCTATTATAATTATGTATATATATTTATATTCTAACGACTACGCGTATATTATATACGTTCGAATTATATTGAAAATAATTTTTCTCGTCGATATTATTTAAAATAATCCATTTTAAATATTCAAAATTCGCTAAAATTGCCAAAATAAAAATTTTAAACTGGCCCAGAATTTCGGGTTGTTAAATATGCTTGATACGTATAAAGAAAAATCATTTGATATTATTACTAGTGCATATATGTTTCAAAAACGAATAGCATCATAAATATCAATCATAGGCGGCATAGCTACCATCTACTATGTCTCCATACTAGTTCTACAATCAAATCCGTTATCTCGTATTGGAAATTGGATTTCCGTCATGAGTCGAGGCAAGGGGCAAGCTCCTCTCCGCTTCGAGACATTCTAGCAAATGCCTCAGGACTACGCACACTGGGTATCCTGGATCTTCAGGGCCGGTCCTCACTTACGTTAGAGGATTAATTATGCCTGAACACACGTTTCCCGGTCCTTACAGACCTATAATCGAGGCGCCTCGCATTCCAACAACCACAAAGGTGAAAAATAGATATATATGTCAGGGCTGGTAAGTCACTGACACCACCATAGCTAGAAAGAAACGTCGTGCTCTCCCTGCAGTCCGTATCCCGTTTTTAACTCATACCGGGGTGTGAGGTTCGCGAATCTACGAAATACACAAAGCTAGGCCACGTAGACCTTGCTTTGATCATCATCCACAAGACTTTGCTTTGCAACAGAAGCCTTGATCACAGCATCTTGGCATGCCACATAGGCAGTCCACTCCATACGATTGATTTCCATCGATATATAACCTCTGAGCTCGTACGTCTCAGAGAAGGGCGTTAAGCAAAAGAATAAATTCTCCGCCGCCAAACAGATATATATTTAACAGAGATCAATCAATATAGAACAAAATCCAATGTCAGACACACAGTCCATTTACAAGTCCGTCCTGGGTCTGAACGAAACCGGAGGCATCAAATTCCACGTATATCCGTCCAATCAACACATACGTTCAGACGGCTACTACTTCCGTCCCCTTCCGGTAGCTACTCCGGTTAGGAACCTTAGTAGCGCCCATCCAACCGATACGAAGATCGTCAGTCTTGAATCGTCTTTGCATTTTCCAATTCAAATCGCTCGATAAATTATTTGAAATGAGTGTTAGCTCGGCCTTTTCAAATAATTCACGTCATTAGAATTTACATTGATTCATTTTATGGTTATATTATTCGACATCCATCTTTCGGTTATTTAGTGTTATTTTCGTGTCATACACGTACAACCATCAAATATCAAACAATTCAAGCCCAATTGGTTTCTTTGCAACCTATGTTGCTTATAATATTTTATAACGATTTTTTGCCATTTTTATTTATTTAAAAATGGCCATATTTAATTAAACGACGTTTCAGGTCGTGCTGTGGCACTGGCGCTGTTTTTCTCCTAATTTGTTTTACACATATCGGAAAATCTAACCGTTGGATTTCTACAAAGTCTATATCAGTGGGAAGGTATTCCCAAAGCGAACCCAACGGTTCCAGTTTCGTGAGAATCCGACGGTCGGATCTTCCACACTAGTCGTTTGAAGTTACGGTTTCAAAATTGAACTGCAGCGTCGTTATTCGATTAAATTTAATTATATTTATATTTATATATAAATATAAACGATTCTGGCGCTGTTTTTCTTCAGATTTGAATTAAACATTCCGGACAATCCAACCGTTGGATTTTTACAAGGTTGGTGCCGTTGGAAAGATATTTCCAAGGCGAACCCAGCGGTTGCGGTTTCGGGAAAATCCGATGGTCGGATTTCTCGTACTAATCGTTTCAAATTACGATTCCGAAACGCGAACTACACGGCCTCTATTCCTTTTAATTATATTTATATTTATATATATAAATATAGTTCATTCCATAGTTTCAACTATAGTTCATTTTATATTTTCAACTTCGTTTTCACTTCAAATATTTCACTAACGCCTTAATTTTCCGAAAAATTTCGCCATAACCTCCTTTGTACGGGGAGGGGTTTGGAAATTTATTGGGCCGTATTAGGTACCCAATAAATCCTAAAAAGCATTCACATATTTTTAGTGATATATTTTGGTGTTTACGGGGGAGCATGTACTGATAATCACTCCAGAGAATAAATTCCCGTCACCCCGTTTCCGTGTGGAAATAAATAGTCCATGTGCCGTATCTAATAACTAGAGCGACGTGATTATTGTCAACTCCAGACCCGTGTGGGGTTTTTATTAATCTGGCAATTTATCGTTATAATTTATATAGTCCATATCAGTCATTAGTTCAACCTGTAATATATAGTCATTGCCATACAAGCCTCTTGCTTGTATGGTAAATCTTCCACCTCGTCACACAAGCTCCAATTGCTTATGTGGAATATGATGAAGTATGCCTATCATCAAGAAGTATGCCATGTAGTGTAGTTCAAAATTAATTGTTACTATCCTATGGCGTTGTTTATTATTTCACACAGAAAAACCAGCACTCCGCATCCAATGGCATTCACAGGAGTTGATATATAAATAAAAATTGCGCAGCCAACTCATCAAGGTTTACCTATTTGTCGGGCACGCAAATAATTTCTTTACTCTACAGCTAATCCATTTTTTCTGTTCAACACATGTATATATATGCAGAACAAAGCTAATAATAATATTTCTAGCAAACTATTATTTATTTCAACACGTGTGTATTTTTAACTAAGCGTATACATGATAAAAGGAATATTTTTATCATCTAAAATATTTATTCGACACATGTGTATTTTTAACACTTCATATTCACTATAAAAATATAGTTTTCATTGTCGATTCATTTTATTTTTAAAAGACGATAACATTCAACACATGAATTTCAACTCGACGAACAAATTGCAATTCAACACATGAATATTCTATATCATTTGTATATATAAAAATGTGATTTTTATCGCTAAAGCCATTTGTTTAAATTCAAATAATATTCAACACATGAATTTCAACTCAACGAATGAATTGCAACTCAACACATGAATATTCGATATTGTATGTATATATATAAAAATGTGATTTTTATCGCTAAAGCCATTTGTTTAAATTCAAATAATATTCAACACATGAATTTCAACTCAACGAATGAATTGCAACTCAACACATGAATATTCGATATAGCATATGTAAATAATTTCAATGAATGAAAATTATTCTAACACATAATTATTTCAGAAAATTTCGACAGCATAACGGCAGGGTAGTTAAAACTGGGACCGTCCCTAGTACGGCTCCTCGCTCTACCTTAAAACCTCGCGGTTTTTAACAATGGGGATCATGCATCTAGTTCGCACGCAGGCGGCACGTTTTATTTTCAATTCCACAATCCTATTCTATTTTGTTTCAACCACAAGAGGGTATTTTTCAACCACAAAGGTATTTTTCAACCATAATATCAACCACAAACAATTATTTCCAACCATTCGTCAAACCATATGATATCACGTCAATCACAAGCAATAAATATCGTCCATGGTCTGTGGACGAGGGGAGTATATATATATATATATATATATATATATATATATAATAATTCACTTGCATTTCATCACAATTTAAAGCATATATGTTTCAAACAACGCTTGTATAATTTATACATCGCTAATATAACTTATACAACACATGTACATGAGGTATACAATGCGCATATAATTTACACTTCGCTTATATAATTTATACAACGTGATTTCATTCACACGGATAATTTAGATTCCTCACATTGGTTATTGCGGTGCTAAAAATCGTAGGAAGGTCAGAAAAATCCGCGGCTTCTTCTAGAATGTAGAGAGCCTCCTTGCGGTCACGGTGTCTCCTGTTTCATCGAATTTCATTAAAGAACGAAAAAGATATTATTTTTCAAAGTTTTGCAACGCTTTAAAGTGTTAAAACAGTTTAAAATTAAATAATCCGTTAGTTTACAAACCTGCTCAATTCTAGGTTTGGACTTTTCTCTTGATTCGTAGCTCTATGGGACGATCGGGCTGTTGGACGTCGTCGAGGGAGGAAAGAGCTTTCCGGCGCTGGTTGTCTGAGGCGATGCGATGGCGAATCCAAGCGGCGGCGGCTCCAGGAAGACGACGACTTTGAAGCGGCAGAACTCGACGACGGCGGCTCTGTTGGTGGCGAAGTTGGGTCGGATGTGGAGAGGAGGCGTAGGGCTGTCGACTGACGGTGGTGGCGCGGCCTAGCGTCGCCTGTGGCGATCGGAAAAGAGAGGGAAAGCGGCGAGCTACGGGGGTCGTTCGTTTCGACTGGCGGCTAGGGTTTTTAGGGTTTTTTTTTTAAAAGAAAATTTCCTATTGGCCAGAATTTACAGGAAATTTTTAAATAGTGTTTTTGAAAACGGACTCCTTTTTAAACCCAACGACTGTCGCCCCTAGCTAAATACCCCCATTCCGGACACAATGGGATATGTTTCGTTGGCCATTTCGACTGTTACAGTCAGTTATTTTTCAAATTAAAATATAAAACATTCGATATTTAATTTAAACGTACATTTCAATTTGCCAGGGCCCCAAACTGAATCGAAAAATTCCAGAAAAATAAATCTAGCTTTGTTTCGACGATACGGTCCTAACAAAACCAGTTTCGTCGAATTCTGAGCTCGTTTGAAAAACGGCCATTTTTAGGTCGACCCATTTTAACAGAATTTGACCAAACACGTTATCTTTTGCCCCGCTCACATACTAGCTTCAAAAATTATGAAATTTGAAACCTAGCAATAATTTGACATCCCGGACCCAACAAAAGTGGTTTCGTCGAATTCCGAGGTCGTATGCAAAATCTCAATTTTCAAGGGCTATATATACTATATAGCGACCTTTCTGAAAATTCATTTGGCCATAACTTTTGATTTCCGTTATGAAATTTTGATTTTTCAGATTCGTTAGAAAGGTATTGATAAACAGATTTAAATATTTTCAGTTTCGTTAAAATCCGTTATATTTTCCACCCGGTACAGTCAGACAAAGTTTGTAATCAAAATTTCAAACTGCCATATTATACACAATTCTATATTTTATTGAAATATATTATTTCAACTATTCAAATTTCTTGTTAATAACCAAATTTAAAATTTTTAAACTGGTTCACATTTTCCGGGTTATTACAATACAGTCGGTTTCCAATAACGACTACTGAACTGCATCCATAGCGACCTTTTCCAAATTTGATTTGGACATAATTCCAAATCCAACCATTCAAATTTAAATCTCTTATATTTATTGGAAAACTCTTTTCGATACAAACCCAACGGTTTCGGTATTAGGAGAATCCGACGGTCGGATCTTCCGTTATGTCAATTCAAAATCAATGGTTGAAATACGCTAACGGTCGCTGGGCGACGAGCTCTATTCAAGCCATTAATATATATATTTCGCTCAAAACATATTTTATAAATTCGTTTTAAAAACGATTCCCACTTGCATTTCAATTTTAAATCAAAATTGAATATTGCATATCATTAATATATAAATGATGATATTTTCAAAATATCTGATTTTGAAATCATTTCCTTTTAGATATTCATTATAAAAATGAATAAAATCAATATAAATATCGTTTGCTTTAAAATAGAGCATATCCAATCAATACGGCTTCACACATTTTAATATTTCTGTGTCCATCCAAAATCAGACATCAAATTCACATTTTAATCCTTTACGGAATATTATTTTAAAATATTCATTATTTTAAAATATTCGTTCATTTAAAATATTTGTTCTTTTAAAATATTCGTTCTTTCTGAATTTGAATCCGACCCAATCAATTACCATATAATGCTATTTATATGGATTTTATACAACACATGTATACAACAACAATGATAACCAATCACCCATCATCCAAAGTGCATTATACAACTGCATAAGCATTAAATATAAATAATTAATGCTTACAATAGTCTGCCAAACAATCGTTTGACATACAACTAAACAATTGGGATTAGTGTACGTCAAATATCATCCCAACAACCATGCAGGGTTTCAATCAACAAACATAGATTTTATTTGTGCAGTTGGGCGATGTGTAAAATTTATCGTCCCAATCAATGTCATTTAAATGGGTGTACATAAACAAATCTTTTGATTTGTAAATGAATATTCATTTTCATTTCAAGAGAATTTTATGCCATTCACATATATGTTAAAAATTATATTTTTAACGATAAAATATTTATTTCAACACATGACTATTTTTACTAGTTCATACATTCAATAAAAATGATATTTTTATTGTATACATTTTATTTCAGAAAATTTTGGCATTATAACGGCGCGATATTAGAACCAGAGTAATGTCTAGCATTACCCCTCTTCTGATACTGGCTCACGCCATACACAACCAATCTAATCAATCCAAAACCACAATACAATTCATAACCACAATACAGTCAATTTTCCCAATACATTCCAAACAAACAACCATAGTTTGTACAAATAAATAGTGTCAGGGGCTACTAAGCCCCTTCTACATCCTAGTATGTATTTAACTATAAAATAATTTGAGTGGGAAGGTGTTGTCACCTTCGGTTCCACTCCACCATTCTTTATTGGACGGTTTGGATTTGGATTCGTTCCAGTGCACCGTGCTCTTCACTGTGATTCCAACGCAATCTGTTTCACGCAGTTTATATTAAAAATCACATTTTTAAAAAAGCTATTAATATTTAAAATAACATTTCTATTCAAAGCCATATATATAAAAATCACATTTTTATCATAACACTATATATATAAAAATCATATTTTCATCATAACACTATATATATAAAAATCGCATTTTTATCACGACACTATATATATAAAAATCACATTTTTAACCAACGCTATCTACATTTAAAAATCATATTTTTAATTCAATGTTATATATATAAAATCTGAGAATAAATCAATGCTTATTTATATTAAAATCAATAAATAAATTCACTGTTTATATATATTAAAAACTGAAAATAAATTTAGCTCATTGCTTTTTTTTTACCTAAACCCGAAGTCGATGGAGGAAGAAGCGCCGCCGCCTCCTCTACTTTAGATCGGAGGTGGATCCCTGACCGGCGAACGATGCGCAGGAACTCCACTCCCTTGCGCCTCGGACGGCGGAGCCTCTGGTCGCCCATCCACATTCCAATTTGACCTCGAACGCATCGCATTTCAAACGAGATTCCCATCTCCACGAACCACCAACACCCAATCGCTTCCTACTGGAGATAGCCCTTACCTCGACGCTCCTTTTTCTCTTTGGGCCTAACATGGAATAGTGAACAGAGGAGGAGAACAGAGGTGAAGAATGAGGAGAAACGAGCGCCGTTTATTTTGAAAGGGTGGAGGAGGATTTTCCAGTTTACCGTGAATGAGAAATGAAATAGGGTTTGACTGGATTTGAACCCTTATATATATCTATATTTTTAATTTATTTAATTTTCCAATAATACCAGTTTATTGTCACGAACTCCAAATCAAACCCAACGAGTGTCGCCCCCAGCTAAATACCCCCATTCCGGACACAATGAGATATGTTTCACAAGCCAATTCGTTTGTTTAATTCAGTTTTTCTTTAAATTAAAATATAAATTCATATATTGAATTTTAAACGTATATTTTAATTTATTGGGGCCACATAGTGACTCCAAAAATTACAAAAAAATTATTTCTCGCTTTGTTTTGATGATATGGTCCTAACAAAACTAATTTTGTCGAATTTGGAGGCCATTTGAAAAATGGTCATTTTCTGGTCGACCTAATTAAATTAAATCTAACAAAACACGTTTATATTTACTGTGCTCATATATTAATTCCAAAAATTATGAAAATTGAAATCTGACTATAATTTGACATTCTGGATCGAACAGAAGTGGTTTCATCAAAAACTGAGGTCGTTTGCAAAATGGCTATAGTTAAGGTCTATATATTATATTGAAATATTTATAAATTCCATAGTGACTATTCTGAATTTTAAACTGGACATAACTTTCAATTTATATTATAAAATTTCAATTTTTTACATTCGTTAAAAATGTATTATTATAACGATTCAAACTGTTAGATCAAAATTTGGACCTAACACCCAAATTGTTCTGATTCGTAAAGAATTATAACTGGAGAATGAAGAAAAAGCAGGGAACACACAGAATTTATAGTGGTTCGGCGTTAACGAGCCTACGTCCACTTTGTATGTTATCGATTATACTTTGAATGCTAGTACAATCAATGATTTCTCTCAAACTCACTCTTACAATTATGATTTCTCTCAATAATCTCGAAGTTAAACTGATGAGAAATAGTGGTATGATAGCAGTGGTGGAATCAGTGCTCAATACTGCCAAAAAATATCCTAAAAAATGCCAATCTCTGGGCTATTTATAGCTGATTCTGTCAGGCGGTTCGTGGTCACACGTGGCGTAAATCCCGAGAAAATCAGATCGGACCGAGTAATGAGGAGGAATTGGTCAATATGACAGTTATGGACACGTGTCACTTGATCCATTCTTTTCGGATCGCTGAAGACTAGCTCGCGCTTGAACTGGTCAGTGGCTTCGCCGCGCCTTCTGTGATGAAGTCGGATCGGGTCGAGTCGCTGAAGAGGGATCGGATCAGTCTGATGTAGGTGGTTCGGCTCGTGCTAGCTGGTAGCGATTCGAGGGGTGCGTAGCGATCCGATAAGGGCTGAGCAACTACGACCAGATTTCTGAAGACTGAGAGAAATGGAGCATCGTATTTCCTTCTTGTATGTGAACCTTGGTGGCATGGTCAAAAAGCTAGGCAACATTTTGCCCCCTCGAAGTATGTTTTATCGAGGATGGAACATGCTTTGAAGTTGCAAAGATGTCTTTTCGCGAAGCGGTGCAATCAAATAGTCGCACCTGTCTGAAAAACCTTGTCACTTCAAAAAGGTCGTACCTTTTGACGAGTATAAATATCGGTACAGTCTTCGATCATTTCTCGTTCGTTGGGCAATTCTTTTCTTGGAATCTTTGGAGACCTCATTGTCGTGTGTACCAGGTAAATTTCTGAACATTCCTTCTCTTCTCCCTTCTTTCTCTTTTTTTTACAAGTATTTCTGGAGGTTCGCTTCTTTTCATCCTTGGTCGGTTCGGTTCGTAGCAACGTGCCATGGTTCGCGGGAGCATTCTTTGTCATGGTCCAGTGAGACGAGATGCTCGTCTCGTTCCAGCCTTTGTGTGGGCCTTAGGTATGGTGGCCCATCTTTGGTAGCGAATCGATCTAGGGATCGGCCTCTTTCTTCTCTGCTGGGCCCAATGGGTTTGCCCCTACGATCCACCGAAGCCCATGGTTCGTGTGGGACAAAAAAGGGGAGGCCAACGGTCAACGTTTTCTTTATATAAATCGAACCGAACTTCACTTTTCTCCTTCTTCTTCCTCCTTCAGCAACGCGCCGCCAAGTCTTCTCGAGAAAAACCCTAATTTTTTCTTCCAAAAAACCCGATTGTTCTTCCCAATTTAAGAAAGGTAATCTCGTCGAAATCATTCTCATGCAATTTCTCACTCGTTTTTCTGGAATTTAAGAAGAGAAAATGGAAAATTGGTGATGTTTGAGACCGCATCCGCGATGGATGATGGGTTCAGGTGCTCGCATGACGGAGCAAGGAGGGGTGATGAAGAAGAGGCGAGGGAGAAGAAGAAGGACGAATCAGATCGGATAGGAGCATCGGTTCGTGGAGGGAGTAAATGGAAGGAGTTGGAGTTGGAGAGCAAGCAGCGAATCGCGGTGATGTGATGAGGGAGCGGATCGCTATGAGCATATAGCGACCCGATCCGGAGCACTCCTGGGAGTTAGTGTCTGTCTCTAATTCATGCTTGTCTCGTGAATCTAGCCATATGCCACGATCCGAACCCCAATCTCGCGATCTGAAGAGGTATAACGAAGCGGTGTTGCCTTCCAAGAGGTGACGGCCTCATGATCCGAGGATGCATACGATTCCAGTGAGTGCGACCTGAATGAGGGCGATCCATCTGTCCCGCGATCCAATCGTACTCCTCTAGCGAAACGGGTCTTCAACCCACGATCCAAACATGTTTTTATCTTCAAACAATACACTGTTATAACAAGAATCTGGACAGTCAGGCTAGAGCCTTGATGTTGGGCTTTCTGGACTGGATGACAACATAATTGAACTGCACAATTTGACTGCATATGATGACTAATATCTTGACGATCTTGTGGACTTTCGTACTTTTCTTTAACGCACGCACAAGCATACACCGGCACTTGCACACACAGGGGGGATGGGTAATTATAATCTTATTTCTCATGTTTACTCGCTTAAACAACAATGTCGGATAATCATTCCCCTTCAAGATCTGACACAGAGACGGATCCCGAGGTGTATGAGCATCTCAACCCTGAGGTTCTTCCATCTAATCTAGAGGGTGTGGATTCTGGATCTGAATATGAGGCAGAAACAGAATCGAATCCATCTGAGAGTACCTCGCTTGATGAAGAGTCAGAGGTAGATGGCCGAGCTCCCGACGAAGTCCCTGGTGCAATAAAAATAGAGAAATTCACAGACTCTCTAGCTTCCAAACTCGATGACATAAAGCTTAAGAGAATTTGCTTGAGACATGGGATCCCCTGGGATGATGTGAGGACACCCGGCAGCGAAGATAGACCTCACTTAGCTCCGGAAGGGTATATGACAGTCAGCCGACTCATGTGCTGGGTAGGAGCTATTCCCCCGTTTCCTCCAATCGTCATTGAGACCTTAAAACGATTGGTTATTGCTCCGATGCAGCTTCATCCCAATGCCTACGCGGCTCTATACACTCTATATATCGCATACGCGGAAATCCTTCATACCGAGCTCACATTTAAAGATTTAAAATTCTTTTATCTTTTCAAGCATCGCTCCTCGGCAACCCCAAATTTCTCTTTCTTCGAATCGGTAGCGAATAGGAAGGTTCTGTCTGACGGATATAGCAACATAGGGGATCCCAAGGCCGATTGGTTCTATATAAAGAGACAGGCTGGGTGTTCAAGAAGATGGCTTAAATCAAGTAAACTTTAAACTTTTGACTGAATAACTTATTTAAGAAATCGAAGCATTAACATGCCCCTTCTTCTTTTTTCTAAGCAGATCACGCCTTTCCCAAGACGGAAGGCTCGGTATACAATAATCGACTGTCTCTTCTTCTACAAAGAAAATCCGACTTTCTAAAGATCAAGAAGTGCATTACTGACGAGAACCTTCACAAGCATCGCCTTCTGGATATAAGGTTTGGACTTGGTGCAGGCGGCAAACTCTACAAGTACGTGCCCCCAACGGAGGGAGAAGGAACGTCATGGGCAGCAGAAACAATTAAATTTCATAAGAGTCCTTCCCCGATAATCATCCAGGACGACGAAGACCTAAACATATATAGAGGAGATGAGGCCCGTGGTGATAAGTCTAAGGAAATCCCAGTTTCTCCGGGGGGTTTCCCCTCAAGGGCCTCTCTTTCGATTGAACCTGCTGCTCCCGATGAGTTAACAGAAGAACAACTATTTAAAGAGCTGAGCAAAATTCCTTTGCCTGATGATGTATACACACAGGGAGACTTTGAAGGGGAGCCATTTTTCCCTGTTTTTGAGGAAACAACTGTTCCAGTTGGACAACGAGAAACTACTCAGATGAGCCTGACTTCGAGCCCTGGTCTGTTAGGGGGAATTATATGGGATGCACAAATCACACGCACTGCCTGACCCCACACTTTTATATCAACAGTATTCAAGATTGTAATATGCTCTTTTTTCTTTTGCAGGAAAGATGTCTCGCAGGCGGTCTTATTCTTATCGCTCTCTTCGTGAAGGCACACCTAGCCTTCATCCAAATCCTGAGCGTTCTCGCGGTCTTTCTCACAAGCCTACTTCTTCACAATCCCGGTCTCCATCAAAACCAACCTCTGGCAAGCTTCCCAGTTATTCGGTGCCACCTACAGGGGGAAAACAACTCCCTAAAGAATTAACCCCTCCGAAGAGTGCACCCTCTCACAGCAGGTTATCAAAAAGACATTACGAGCCCAAGGATAAAAGAAAGGATCCAATCAAGGATTCTGAGAAGGAGAAAATTGACATTGTCCCTTCCAGCCAACAAGATTTGGTTGCCCCCGGGTCATGAGATTACATCCATGGTCCCGAGACTCAGGCTAAGCTGGAAAAGTTGCGAGAACAATTCCCTAACATCTTGTTTGAAAGGATGATGTTTGTTCCAGCCTTGGAACCAGTCCCTAGGAACTGGGATACTGAAGTCATCGGGCACATTCGCCATGTAGCCAGGCAGTATGAAGTGATGAAGAAACATGCTGTTAATCTTTCAGAGGTCATCCGAACGCTTGAGATGGAATCAAATAGATCTAAAGTGAAGATAGATAACAATGAAAGGGCCAGGACAAAAATGGAGAAGGACTTGGAAGATGCTCAATCCCAACTTGCCTTAGCGTGGAGAGATGCTGAAAATTATAAGACTGAATTGGAGAATGCTAGGAAACGCTTTCATTCCGAACTCGACTCAAATAGTCAAGAGAAAATGGCCTTAAAGAAGGAGGTAGAAGATCTTAAAATGGTCAACATTGAATTGAAGACGGCACAGGGCCATTTTGAAGCTGAGAGAGCTGCTTGGGAGAAAGAAAAAGCAAGTTTGAAAGAAAGTCTAGCTTTGGCCAAAGCAGAGAAGGTGATTTTGAATGATCAAGTTGCGGATGCAGAGAGGCGCGCGGCTCTCGCCCATTGAATTGGCTACTGCTTCTAACAACAAGCTCCTCGAGAGAGAAAAGGATATCGAAGGGTTTGAAGAGATGATATTTGACTTCCTCGGCCACGTCCTTAAAACCCGTAACATCTCGTGGATCCTGGACTACCACGTCACTTTAGCCAACATATGGGACGCCATCGTCGAGGGTGAGAAGCAGAGATTAGGAGTTGAAGAGATTGACGAAGATGAGCTGATGAGGACCGTTCTGAGGGATAATGAGCCCGAGGATCTGGCAGAAGGCCGGCGCCTAATTCAAGAAGAAATAGAGAAGGAGAGGACCCTGGCTAATGGCAAAAACAAGATTGACGAAGGTTCGAGCTCAGCTGTAGATCCCAAGGCCTCCGGAGTTGAGGAATACAATCCTGAATATCCATTAATTCCTTTGGGCCTGACTCCCGTGGTTGTTGGAGCTTCTGCAGCTAGCTTGGATGGAGGATCAGCGGAAGGTATCTCCCTTTTTTCCCCACAATTTGTCAAAGCAATTGTGAGTTGTCGTCGTCTGGTGGAGCAACCAGTCGAATTAATAACATGTGTTCCTCATAATACAGGTGGCGGGCCCGTCGACAAGGATGTTGAGAAGAGGACAGAGGCGGAGAAGACTGACGTCTCGCCTAGCGCCGGTGTTGATATACTGAAGCAGGCCGAAGGTACAACAGCGGAGAAAGGCGTCCTGGCACCTAGTGCTGATGCTCCCAAGGATGATGAAACCATCGATGCCTTGAAAGATATGGACGGGCGCCATGTAGATGATGAGGAGGACATCATTAGCACCAAAGAAGTCGAAGGCGATGACGACGAAACTTTGGCTAAAAGAAAGGCTAGGCAGGAAAAGCAGCTGGCTTTAAAGAAGGTGGGACAAGAGCCTTTGAACGTAGCTCCTATCTCGGAGTTTATTCCCAAAACTGGGATGGTTCTAAAACTCCAGCCCAAATCCATCAGCAAACAGCTTCATTTTGCGAACCCTGATGATTTCCCAACTTCCTTTACTGATAAAAGAAGGAGAAAGGAGCAGGAGGAGTCTTCTGATGAGTCGGACGTTCCTCTTATAGACAAAAGGAAAAGAAAGATGGGTGATCAATCCGAAACTGACAAGGCGAAGCTGGAGAAGCAGAAACAGGAGAAGAAGTCCAAGCGTAAATAGGATATTGTCGCTTGTCTATATTTTGTCTTTAGGCTTCCCACTGGCCATGAAATGTAATTGTGAGACTGGCCCTCACTTTTGTTTTAGGTTGTTTTTCACTTTGTAGGCTTGCGGTTTATAAATGAAAGTTTATCTCTTTTGCATCATCGTATACCTGCATTTAATAAACTTTTCATGCTTAGTCATAGATCATCTGATTATAACTACAAATCAGTCAAGCAACAGAAAGAAAAATTTAAAAAAATTTGTGTTGCATCAAGGTTCATGTGTATATGTATATTCCCCCAATCAATCGTTAAAGTAGCGCCTAACCAGGGCTTATTAAGGATTGATTAGTGTTGTTTGCACGTTGCCCCCTATTTCTGAACATGGGGGACTTAGAAAATTTAGTAAGATAACTGTCCTTGTGGTGCTGAGTTTCCAGCACCTTTCTCAGCGCTTAATCATAGACTCTCTTATACTCTCCTGGCGGTCGCCGAGGTTAGAGTTCGAATTCAGCAGTTCAGTCGCTCCCCGATCCTTCAGCGGGGTAGGAGCTCTTTCTCAGCGCTCAATCGGAGACGCTTTTATACTCTCTCTCTGCTCTGGAGAGTTAGAGTTCGAGCTCAGCAGTTCAATCGCTCCCCGATCCTTCAGCGGGGTAGGAGCTCTTTCTCAGCGCTCAGTCGGAGACGCTTTTATACTCTCTCTGCTCTGGAGAGTTAGAGTTCCGTCAAGGCGGTTCCGATCATGGTACACCGCCATGACTTACGGACATCGCCTTCATGTTCGTTATGCTCTCTCTCGGCTCTGGAGAGTTAGAGCGCTATCAATGATATGATTTACTTTATCGCACCCTCAGAGTTTTGACTGGTGATTGCATTCCATTCTGATGGAAGGCACCTATAATTATACGCTTCTGTGATCGTTGCATGGTTCACAGCAATTTCCATAAAAATAGAAAGGCAGATAAATAATAGTGCAATAAAGGTAAACGGCACATGATATTTTTATAGTGGTTTGGTCGAATCATGGCCTACGTCCACTTTATAATTTTTTGCTTAAGAAATCGGACTATTCTAGGCAAGTCGTGCCTTGTACGTGGTCCTTAATAAAGCAAAAGAACAGATCTGACATCTTTACGTTAGATACGGCCGTGAATGTTGGGCATTTCACACTCTGGGGATTTCCTTTCCATCTACGGTTGCTAGCTTGAAGGTTCCATTATCAAGCTTGCACAGAATGGAGTACGGTCCTTCCCACTTCGCACCCATATGAGTTGGGGCTGGAAAGACACGCTTCAGAACCAAGTCTCCGGGTTCAAAGGTTCGGGCTCGAACCTTTTTGTTGTAGTATTGGGCGACCTGTTGTTTGCATCTTAGGGCACGCAGGTCTGCTTCGTCCCTCTTTTCTTCGACCATATCCAGGGATTCAAGGAGCAATTCGTTATTAGTCATCGGATCGTAATAAGTCACTCGGTGAGAAGGTACTTTTATCTCAACCGGGATGACTGCTTCTGCTCCAAAAGCAAGGGAGAAGGGGGTATGGCCTGTTGCCGATTTATACGTTGTCCTGTAGGCCCATAGTGCTAAGGGTAATTCATCAACCCACATGGCTCTGGCCCGTTTCAGTCTTCTTTTCAGAATGGACTTAATCACTTTATTTGCCGCTTCGACCTGTCCGTTCGATTGCGGGTGCGCAACAGAGGTGTACCGTTTCTCAATGTGGTATTTCTGGCAGAAGTCTCTGAATTCAGTGCTATCGAACTGAGTTCCGTTGTCAGTTATAACAATCTTTGGAATCCCAAATCGACAGATGATGTTTCTAACGACAAAATTGATCACTCATTTGGTTGTGATTGTAGTCAGTGGCTCAGCCTCGACCCACTTAGTGAAGTAATCTACAGCTACAATAGCGAACTTCGCTCCGCCCTTAGCTATGGGGAGACTTCCGATGATATCAATTCCCCACATAGCGAAAGGTCATGGGCTCGTCATCGTTTTTAACTGACTAGGAGGTGCCCTAGGTATCTTTGAAAATCTCAGGCATGCATCACACCGTCGTGCGTATTTCGCCGCATCTTTGTTTATGGTAGGCCAGAAATAACCATGCCATAACACCTTTTTCGCCAATGTTTGCCCTCCAGTGTGATCGCCGCATTCACCTTCATGTACCTCCTGCAGCACACGCTTGATGTCGTCATGAGCTATACACCGGAGAAGGGGCATCGAAAATCCCTGTCTGTAAAGAACTTCGCCTTGCAGAACGTATCGGGCAGCTTTACGAGTTACTTTACGCCTCTCGCTTTTATTGGTCGGAAGCGTTCCATTCATCAAGAAATTCTTTAGAGGGGTCATCCAAGACTCCCTTTCTGGTTCCGTCTCTAGTACTGGATCAATTTCCATCTGATCTATACAAGGAGACCGAAGTACTTCAACTGGGGCTAGCCCGGTCTCTTCAGGATCGTCGGAACTAGCCATCTTTGCCAACTATCCGCCTGTTGATTCTCTGACCGCGGAATATGAGATATGCTGTAGTGATCGAAGCCGTTCAGCAACTCCTTTACTTTCTCCAAGTATAAAATCAATCTTGGGCTTTTGGCTTGGAATTTTCCAGTAACCTGGTTCACAACTAACTTGGAGTCGCAAAATATGTCTAGCTTTGTGATTTCCAACTCCTTTGCGATCCTTAGCCCGGCTATCAGTGCTTCATATTCAGAGTCGCTGTTAGTGGCGTGAAACTCCATCCGGATAGCATAGGATATCAGCCGTTTCTCGGGAGTTTCAAGCACTACTCCAACGCCGGATCTCTTGTCATTCCTAGCGCCATCAGTATGCAATCTCCAGGCACTGGGGTCGAGAAGTAACTTTGAGGGGAAAACTTCTTCGTTCGCTATATCTTCCTCCGGGACAGTAAACTATGCTATAAAGTCGGCTATCACTTGCCCCCGTATTGACCGCCGGGGCTGAAAGTTCAGATCAAATTGACTCAACTCAATGTTCCATTTAAGTAGTCTTCCAGACGCTTCTGGTCTCTGTAGAACTTGCTTGAGTGGATGATCAGTGTATACGGTAATGGGATGAGCCTGAAAATAATGTCGAAGCTTTCTAGAGGCAATCAGCAAACTGTACGCCAACTTTTCTATCCTTGGATAATTACGCTCTGCTGCCGTCAATTTTTTGCTCACGTAATACACTGGTCTTTGAACTTTATCTTCTTCTCTCACCAATGCTGAGCTGATCGCGTGGGACGACACTGCCAAGTACACGAATAAGTCCTCGTGATCCACCGGCTTAGATAATATCGGAGGTTTCTCCAGGTGTCTCAGCAAGTTCTGAAAAGCTTCCATGCAGTCGGGCGTCCATTTGAAGTGGCGTTTTCCTCGCTTTATCAATTCGAAGAATGGGATGCATTTGTCCGTAGCCCTGGAGATGAATCTGTTTAGTGCGGCTACTTTCCCTGCAAGGCTTTGTACATCTTTAATTTGCCTAGGCTCCTGAATGTCTCTGATTGCTGTGATCTGATCTGGATTAATCTCAATCCCCCGAGAACTGACGATGAATCCCAAGAATTTCCCGGAGGCAACCCCGAATGAACATTTTGTTGGGTTGAGTTTCATCCCGTACTTTCGAAGAATGCCAAACATCTCTGCCAAGTCCGTAGTGTGATTGGAGGATTGCCTGGACTTAACCAACATGTCGTCGACGTATACTTCCATTGTTTTCCCAATCTGGTTATAGAACATTCTGTTCACTAACCGTTGATATGTAGCGTCTGCGTTCTTCAAGCCAAAGGGCATTACCACGTAGCAGTATAATCTCAGATCCGTAATAAAGCTAGTGTGTTCTTGACCTGGAACATGCATTGGAATCTGGTTATATCCTGAATAAGCATCCATAAAGGAGAGAAGTTCATGACCCGCCGTTGAGTCCACCAACTGATCGATCCTGGGTAACGGAAAACTGTCTTTCGGGCAGGCTTTATTCAAATCCGAGAAATCGATAAACGTTCGCCACTTCCCATTGGCCTTCTTTACCAGAACTGGATTTGAAATCCAGTCTGGGTAGATTGAGTCTCTGATAAATCCATTACTCTTTAGCTTTCCAACTTCTTCTTTCAAGGCAGCGGACCTCTCTGGGCCCAGCATTCGCCTTTTTTGTTTTACCGGAGGATGCTTAGGGTTAATGCTTAATGAATGACTCATGATTGATGGAGATATCCCGCACATGTCTGCGCGGGTCCAAGCAAATACATCTAAATTATCTTTCAAGAAATCCGTCAGTTCTTTAGCTAAATTCGGATTTAACTGGGATCCAATCTTAAGGACCTTCTCTGGGTCACTATCATCGATCGGTACATCCACAGTTGTCTCGTTGGGAGTCGCCATTCTGCCCCCAGGTTCTTTGTCCTCTCTGGGATCTATATCCTCGGGCAACTCTCTGGGCGACTCTCCTACGGTTATCCTCTTTAATTGCTATGAGGCCTCTGCCCTTGTGGGGGGAGAAGTGCCCTTGGTTTCTATGTCTCCTCCGTTGCGGAGTAGCTTTAGCTCTGCAATATAACATGCTCGTGCGGCAACCTGATCTCCTCTGACAATACCAACACCAGCTTCTGTAGGAAACTTCAATAACAAGCACCAGGGGGCTATACAGGCTCTAAACTTTGCGAGGGTCGGTCGGCCCAAGAAGGCATTATAGGGTGATTCAATACCCAAAACCACGAAGGGAAGAATTCTCACTCTCTGGCGTTCTCCTTCCCCAAGTGTAACTGGTAGCTCTACATAACCCATCGGAGCGGTGGATGCTCCGTTAAATCCACGGATCCATCCCTCACAGGGCTTCAAGTCTTTTATCTCGAGATTCATCTGGCCGAATGTCTTTTTGAAAAGAATGTTGACGGAACTCCCATTATCCACCAAGACTTTATGAACAGTGGCCGGGCCAATAGGTACTGTGATTACAAATGGATCTTCAGTCGGAGCATGGACTCCAATGCTTTCTCGTTCGCGGAAAACGACGTCGTCGGACATCATCTTTTGTTGCTTTACCGGGACGTTGTCCTCAGGGTTGCTACACTCCCCTACCCCGAGGTGCTGCTTGGCTGCATTGACATATTTATCCAATGCCTTGGAACCGTGCCCGGCGAGATAAAGCCCTCCAATTATGATATTGATAACAAGGTCCTTTCCCTTTTGCTGGGCAGTTGGCCTGACATCAGGTTGATTCTAGTTCTGATTTGGGGCCTGCACGGCTTTCCCCATGTCTCTGGGTGTCACTCTGTATTCATCCAATTTTCCTTCTCGGAGAAGCCTCTCGACTACATCTCTTATGTGAAGGCATTCATTTGTCGAATGGCCATGAATCTGATGGAAGAGACAAAAATTCCCCGTTTCACGTTCTTTCTCCGTCGACTCTCTGGGAGGAGGCCTTTTATTTTGGAGGACGTTGTATGAATCCATGAAGATATTCTCCAAAGTATTGTTTATTGGCGTATAACTCTAAAAAGACCTGGGACGAGTCCTTCTCTGGGAGTCGTTCCCTCGATTCCTCTTCTGGTTGTTGCCATTACTGTTATTACCATTGTTTTCTGACTGAAGACCACCCTGGTTTCGATTTCCGACATTAACCTCGACCTTCCCCGAGCTGTCTCTGGTCTGCTTAATGGCGACATTGCTCTGGATTTCCTCCTTATCGGCCACTTTTGCCTTTCGGTTAGCATATACCTCCTCCCAGCGTAAGTGCACGTTAGCTTTTTCGTAGAATAACTCTCTAGTATGAGGTGGCTTGCCGGCCAGGTATCTCCCAAATTCGGTGTCTTTATCTACCTCATCAATTAGGGCTGCCACAACAGTTGGCTCATGAGGATCTTTGACTTCAGTAGCGGCTAGGTTGAAACGGTCTAGATACACCCTCAAACTCTCGCCTGGTCGTTGCTTGACAAGGAACAAGTCAATCACACTCTTCGTCTTTTGTGCATAGATGCGGAACTGTTCCACAAACCTTTCACTCAACTCCCTGAAGCTGGAAATTGGTCTTGCTGGTAAGCGAGTAAACCATAATAATGCTACATCCTCCAGGAATATGGGAAATGCTTTGCACTTGATAGCGTCAGAAGCTGCGGCAGCGGTCATTGACCAAGAATATCTCATCAGATGTTGGACGGGATCAGATCTACCCGCGTAACGATTCATCTGCGGCATGTTGAAGCGCCTCGGGAACGTCGCATCTAAAATGTCATCAGTGAAAGGGGTGTGACTGCGGTCAATTCCCCAATCTTCATTCCGTTGTCCACGGCTATCTGCCAGAATTTGATGGATCATAGCTGCAACATTTGCACTGGTCAGCGGAGGCCCGGGGTCAGCGCTTCTTGCTCGGTGGGGTTCTCTAATCTCCCTTCCAAGAGAGGCCACGAAATCCGGGGCTCGGATTGGGCTTCGCTGCCCCCTGTTACCACGAGCATTTGTACGGCGAAGGGGCTGAGGTAGTCTATTCTGAATAGGGCTGTCCACACCTCGAGCTCTGGGAGTTGCGGCGCGATCATTCACATTGCGGTTTGAGGGTCCTGTACCCAGTGCCTCTTCTTCCCGTGATGGCAGGGTTCCAAATCGAAGCTGCTTTATGTTTTCAGGCCTCTCATATGGTCGCCGCAGAGGTCTTGGCGATTTCTCTGATGAAGAAGAGTACTCTGGGGTGAACGGACGAACTGGGGGCGTCCTTTGCCTTGCGAGATCATTGAGCCTTCCATCCATAGCAGTCAAGTTCTGGCGCAGAACGGGGCTCTCCTGCCTTTGAGCAACCAATTCATCAAACATCCTCTCCCACATTTCAGAAAAGCGAGAAAGATCTCCCTCAGCAACGGGAGCAGAAGGGTCATATTGATCATCATCATTTTCTCTTATGCGCAAAGAGCTTGAGCCAGGTCGAGCGGAGGGGCCAGGACGGTAGGAGCGAGCCATAGGCTCCTTTCCAGGTCGAGTTGTAGTCTGGTCATCAATTCGGATCGCTGTGGATCGAGGTCGGTGGCTCGCAGCACCCCCCGGGATCGGTTCGTGGTAACAGGGGGTAGAGGGTTAGGTGCGTTGTCTTGGGATCGGGTCACAACCCCTTCAGCAGTCCGGATCGCATCGTCCTCGTCGACTCGGAGCATGGCACCTTCATCGGATCGGTTCGCGACGCCACGATTGGATCGGTTCGCCCCCTGCGCTCCACGATCCGAGGGTCCTTCATTGACCTGCTCGTGCACACTTTCTTCAACTGCTTCATTCGCGACTTCATTCGCCCGTGAAGCTCGTACTTCCTTAGACTTCTTTCCAACCATGATATCAGATGTCACTGGAATCTTCAAAAATCTGAACAGTGAAGCTTTGGGACTGTTTTCTTCGGACTTTCAAATCCAAATAGTAGAATAGCAATCCGGTAGGCTGAGAATTGAATTCTCAGTGAAAGCACCAAAATGTTAGATCAAAATTTGGACCTAACACCCAAATTGTTCTGATTCGTAAAGAATTATAACTGGAGAATGAAGAAAAAGCAGAGAACACACAGAATTTATAGTCGTTCGGCGTTAACGAGCCTACGTCCACTTTATATGTTATCGATTATACTTTGAATGCTAGTACAATCAATGATTTCTCTCAAACTCACTCTTACAATTATGATTTATCTCAATAATCTCGAAGCTAAACTGATGAGAAATAGTGGTATGACAGCAATGGTGGAATCAGTGCTCAATACTGCCAAAAAATATCCTAAAAATGCCAATCTCTGGGCTATTTATAGCTGATTCTGTCAGGCGGTTCGTGGTCACACGTGGCGTAAATCCCGAGAAAATCAGATCGGACCGAGTAATGAGGAGGAATTGGTCAATATGACAGTTATGGACACGTGTCACTTGATCCATTCTTTTCGGATCGCTGAAGACTATCTCGCGCTTGAACAGGTCAGTGGCTTCGCCGCGCCTTCTGTGATGAAGTCGGATCGGGTCGAGTCGCTGAGGAGGGATCGGATCGGTCTGATGTAGGTGGTTCGGCTCGTGCTAGCTGGTAGCGATTCGAGGGGTGCGTAGCGATCCGATAAGGGCTGAGCAACTACGACCAGATTTCTGAAGACTGAGAGAAATGGAGCATCGTATTTCCTTCTTGTATGTGAACCTTGGTGGCTTGGTCAAAAAGCTAGCCAACACAAACGTTTCTGGTTTTACTGAAATCCGATTTATTTTGAATTCTACATATTCAATTGAAATTTAAAATCGAATTTTCAAACTACTACGCCATTTCAAACTCTATTTATAATTAAAATAAATTTATATGTTCTAACTTCGATTTAAATAAATTTTAAATCATTATTATTTAAAATAAATCATTTTAAATATTCAAAATCCATTAAAATAGCTAAAATAAAAAATTTAAATTGGTTCTGAAAATCCAGGTTGTTACATCTCTTTTGATGAATCTCGTGATGGATTTATTTATATATATTGATTATATTATTGGGAATGTATGTGCTAAAATTTTGGTGCAGGAATGAAATGGTAAGTTTATATATATATATATATATATACACTAACAAAATATTGCTGAGATTCAGGGGGAGCTAAACATTCAGGGGGAGAAAATCAGATATGTTGTCATCAATCAAAAAGGGGGAGAATGTTGAAAACAAGATTTTGATTAATGCCAACAAAGAGAAGTGCAATGGAAATCATGTCATAGAGATAAGGTTTTATACATTGAGTCGTGTTAGAATTATGTTAAAATCTATCCTCAAGTATAACACAAACATACAAAACAAAGCATATATATATTTCAAATGACCTGAAACAGTCTGACTGGGCAAAAATGCCTGAACCAGTCGACTGGTCAGACAATTTTGTCCCATTAACGGCTAGTTTCTGAATATTT
The DNA here is from genome assembly GCA_030737875.1 of Allium sativum. Taxonomy (NCBI): domain Eukaryota; kingdom Viridiplantae; phylum Streptophyta; class Magnoliopsida; order Asparagales; family Amaryllidaceae; genus Allium; species Allium sativum. The sequence continues at coordinate 651,439,658 of CM060919.1, read as the reverse complement.
TTAATATATACGATTTTATACCTTTTCAACCAGTCGACTGATGAATTTTAACCAGTCGACTGATTCGAAACAGCACATATTTTCTGAAAGGTTGCCTTCATTCATGAAGAGAAACCTCTTCATTTCTGGAAGGAAATGGAAGCTTCTTTTGGTTAAAACTCTTCATGAAGAATTGCTACCTTTCTACTATTATATAAACACTTCAAACATGATTTACAATCATCGAATTTCATTCTATTCTATCTATTTTCTGATTTTAACTTCTATATTCATTGCAAACAAAAGCTCTCTCAAATTCAAGTTACTTGTTGAATCCTTGATAACATTTCATATATCTTGATTCGACAAGCAACAATCTTCCTTAAATCTTCGTATTCAAATCATATACTCGAGGATAAGATTATAGGGACGGTGTACTTAAATTGTTGACTATTCATGTTGATCAAAGAACACAAAGCAGAAGTCAAAACACTTGTATTTGTTGAAGTCTTGTGTAGTTGCTCAGGCGAGAGGCGTCCTTGTTGGGGCTCGGGTGTACTGACCTATTCCTCCAGGTTAAGAGAGGGCGTTATAGTGAATTCCAAAGAGGAGCTTCGGAACTGGACGTAGGACGGGAAGTTCGAACCAGTATAAAATTCCTGGTGTCAATTTACTTTACTTTACTTATTGCTTTTTTCTACTTGTGATATATCATATCAGATCTTATTTATTTGCATAACTATTGTATATTAGCTAGTTAGTATATCATCTACATTTCTGCTATATCCATATAGATCCTGCTTAAGTCATACACACCTACTTTTCAGAAACCCACACACAATGAAACGACCCAAACTTCCCCGTAAAGAAAAGCACGGATTGAGTTGAGAACATGACAAATCAGAACAAACGGAAGAACATTTCATTTATGTTACAACAATTACATCAGAGTACAAGAATATTTTAGAGTATACATGAATAATATGCAACAGAAAAATATCAGAGATTAAAATACTTTACATTAGCAGTGGAAAAATAATTCATAACACAACTGAAAGTCATACACAAATACAGAGCATTACGAATATAGATCCAGCTGTAAATCAGGATCCTGTGAAAAGAAATATGCAAAACCAAAACTACTAGCTGCCCAAGTGGAAAATAGGGGCACCCAGAGTTTAGGTTAAAACAATAAACTCCAGGTCAGTCATGTGACTGGTGTGAGAACTAAAACAGTTACTTAAAACTTTACTTTAAAAATAAACTAAATCAAGGGACCACGCCGTATAACACGGAACGGGTTTCCTCCCAAGAATACCAGTGCATATAACAAACAACGCAATACTTTTTTGGAAAAATGAAGCTATTATCAGTCCCAGCTCCCATAACACAACGCAACGCAAGCCGGAGGACAGAGTTTTCCCTTATAATAGCCAAACATGTTTGGTACATTTAAAACAAATCATTTAGATATTACTATAAGTGTATAGCGTCAAAAAAAATTCAAATATAAATGTATCAATCATAGGCGGCATGGGTACCATCTATCATGTCGCCATACTAGGCTCTACAATTAAAATCGAAATGTCGTATTGGAAATTGGATTTCCGTCATGAGTCAAGGCAAGGGATGTACTCTTCGCCGGCTTCGAGACACTCTAGCAAATGTCTCAGGATTCCCCGCAGACAACCCTGGATCCTGCAGGGCCGATCCACACTTACGTTTGTGGATTGGCAATTTCTGAACACATGTTTCCCGGTCCTATATGACCTATCCAACGGCTCCGTAGAGACCGATATATCCGAGGCGCCTCACAATCCATCAATCATATAGGTAAAAATATATAAATGTCTGGGCCCCATACCATGACACCACCCATAGCTAGAAAGAAACGTCATGTTCTCCCTGCGTTCCCTAATACCATTTTTGACTCATATCGAGGTGTAAGGATCGTGAATTAACGCTATACACAAAGCTATGCCCTTTAAGGCCATGCTTTGATCATCAACCACAAGACTTTGCTTTTCAACAGAAGTCTCGATCACTGCATCTATGCGTGCCACACAGGCAAACCACGCCATGCAACTGATGTCTATCGATATATAACCTCTGAGCTCGCACGCCTCAGAGAAGGGCGTTAAGCAAGAGAATAAGTTCTCTGCCGCTAAAAAAATATATATTTAATAGAAATCAATCAACACAGAATGAAATCCAATGTCAGACACACATCCATTTAAAAGTTCGTTCTGGGTCTGAATGTAACCGGAGACACCTTATTCCTCGTCCCATATGTCCAATACAGGAGAGAGGTCCTCGCATATCCAGCGATCTCCAAGTACGTCTGGACGTTCACCACTTATTACCTTGTCTCGGGTGTACAGCCCAATCAATACATCAGTAATCAACCAAACGATGTGAAGATCTCTGGTCTTCAATCACCGTCTTCATCGTCGACTTATCGTCGAATCAGTTATTCAGAATGGGTATAAACCCGGCCTTTCTGAATAACCCGCGTATATTATAAACAAGTGCTATAACAACACAACATACGCCTCATTCCAATTCAGAATATTCTTTTATTCAAATATTCTTTTCACAATTTAAACCATATTAAGGTTTTCCAAACTAGTCGGGATTAGCGAACCTTACCGAAGAAATTATTTATTTTATTTCCCAATCCCAACCTATTCATCCCATGGAGCAAAACCGGTAATACTCCATATCTAACACCACGGTGTTGTCGGTAAAATTAATTACCATTTCACGTTCAAATCTAATTAAAGATTTAACTATCGCCTGGAGTAAAACTGGTGGTACTCCATTCTCGATCCTTTCTTGAATTTGATAATTTAGTTATCAGATTCACATTTCAATTTAATTAAAGATTCATTAAAACTCCACTTAGTTTTAATCATCCCAAAAATTAATATTAATGATTATTCAACTTTGGGAAATCAAACATGCCGCATCGTTAATCTTTACTGTACTACTGATTACTGCCGATATACAACCTTTAAGCTCATAAGTCTTAGAGAAGGATGTTAAGCAAGAGAATAAATTCTCCGCCACCAAACAGATATACATTCAGCAGAGTTCAACCATACAGTTCGAAATAAAATGTTAGACATGTAATCCTGAATTTTAATTAGGTTAAAGAACTAGTGTCATTTAAAACATAGTTCACGATAAACCCAAAAATCACATTCCATTAATTATGGAATCTTCACGGAAAAACAGATCAAAATATAATCGATATCAATTTCCGTATCCGACTAATAATATAAATGGAATAACAACAAGGCCTTTTATATTCCATATGTATATTAACAGTCTTCCTCCACAAAAGCTCATTTCGATTATTACTAAATCGAATTCCAATTTATTTTATTAAATTGGAAAACTTTACTTTAGAAAATTTCCTTTAAATCTTACGAAAAGATTTATATATTTCAAATCACATTTCACTGTAAACCGAGTTAAAGAACGAATGTCGTTAAAAACACAGTTCACAACAAAGTCAATTCACATTCCATTTTATTCCAATTAAATGTTAATTAACTAGAAACTCTAATAATCTTAATTGAAAGATTCATTCTTTTCACACGGGGCTTAAGAACAGCGTTATTTAAGACACTATTCACGACAAACCCAAAATCCAATTCTTTTTTTCAATTCCAATTAAATATTAATTAATTAATTGGAAAACTTCATTAAATCTTAATTAAATGATTATTCCTTTTTCAACAGGGCTTAAGAATAGTGTTATTTAGGACACCGGTCATGACAAACCCAAAATCCAATTTAATATTAAATACAAGGCTCTAAATAGAAATTATATCGGCTTATATTCAATATCAAATTCTGAAATCAACAAATATCGTATTGGAAATAACGATATATATATCTTCCATATTCCTCCACAATATTCATATAATCACGGAATCCAATATCGAAATATTCCAAAAATAATTTTGATTCTGATCCATTCCAATTATGCATTAGAAAATTCTGGTTATATTAAAACCATTTCAATCCAATTTGTTTACTTAAAAATATTGGATTATCTCTCTAGTTAATAATCTGTTCATTTTGATAAAAATATATTTTTATTTTTACAAACGTGGAATTTTCCATCCAAATTCTTTTCAAATCATTTATTTTGATTTTACACAAATTATTAATATTTTTAATAATTTTATCAAGGCCCGTACAGTTGATTTCCACTAACGGCCATCGAACTGCATCCATAGCGACCTTTTTCAAATTTGATTTGGAACTATCTCCAAATCCAACTGTTAGATTTCAAATCTCTTATATTCGTTGGAAAGCTCTTTTCGATCCGAACCCAACAGTTTCGGTTTTACGAGAATCTGACGGCCGAATCTCCCGAAATGTTAATGCGAAGTCAATGGTCGAAATTCGCGAACAGTCGTTGCGCGGCGCGTTCTATTCAGGCCATTAAATATATAATATATATATATATATATATATATATATATATATATCGTTCAAAACGTATTTTATAAATTTGTTTTGAAATCGATTCCAACTTCCTTTTCAATTTTAAATCAAAATGGAATATTGTATATCATTATATATAAATGATAATATTTTCAAAATATCTGATTTTGAAATAATTTACTTTTCGATATTCATTACAAAAATGAATATAATCGATATAAATATCGTTCGCGTCCAAATGGCGCAAATCTAATCAACACGGCTTAATATATTTCAATATTTCATGTCTATCCAAAATCGGACACCAAAATCAGATTTTAATCCTTTACTGAATATTATTTTTAAAATATTCCTTATTTCAAAATATTCGTTATTTTAAAATATTCGTTCTTTCTGAATTGGAATCAAACTCAGTCAATTACCATATAATGTTATTTATATGAATTTCATACCACACATGTATACAACAACCATTAGCCAGAGTGCACAACACAACTGCATAAGCATTAAATATAAATAATTAACGCTTATAACAGTCTGTCAACCAATCGATCGACATACAACTAAACAATTGGGATTAGTGTACGTCAAATATCATCCCAACGCCCATTTGGGGTTTCAATGAATAAACACTGAATTTTATTTGTGCAGTTGGACGATGTGTAAAATTTATCGTTCCAATCCATGTCAGTTAAATTGGTGTACATAAACAAATCATCTGATTTGTTTATGCGTATTTTCATTTTCAATTTAGGAAACTTTATGTCGTTCATATATACGTTAAAAATTATATTTTTAACGATAAAATATTTATTTCAACACATGAATATTTTATTTAATTCATATACACATTAAAAATGTTACTTTTAACTAACACATTTTATTTTTGAAAATTTCGGCTGCATAACGGCGTGATACTAGAACCGGAATAAGTTCTACCATATGCCTCGCCTAATACTGGCTCGCGCCATACACAAACCAAATTCCAATCAATTCAATTCACATCCCAAACCACATTCAACCAATTTATCAATCAAAACAAACAACCAAACATCCATGGTTTCAATCGAAGGTGTCGGGTGCTACTAAGCACCTCTGCATCCTAGTATATATTTAACTGTAAACAAAATTAGAGTGAGAAGTTCTCACCTTTGGGATCCACTCCTCCAGTTCTATTTCTGAATTTATGAACCATTTGGATTTTCCCGAAATTCCAACGCAATCTTTTCCACGTTGTTCATAGTAAAAATCACATTTTTAATAAGATGTTGATATATTTAAAAATCACATTTTATATTTAAAAGATTACATTTTTATTTCTCTTCATATATAAAAATGATATTTTTATATCGCTACTCATATATAAAAATTATATTTTTACAATGCTACTTCATATATAAAAATTATATTTTTGTTCCGCTACTTCATGTATAAAAATCAAAATTTTATATCGCTATTCAAATAATAAAAATTGAATTTTTATTTCGCTATTCAAATAATAAAAATAGAATTTTTATTCGATATTCATATAAATAAAAATCATATTTTTATTTCAAATATATATATATATATTATATTTTTACCTACTTGAAAATTATATTTTTATATCGCTAACTTTATAATAAAAATCATATTTTTATTTCAAATCTATATGGATAAAAATCATATTTTTATTCTAATGGCATATATAATTAAAAATCATATTTTTACATAATTAAAAATCCTATCTTTTTATTTTTAAAAATCTAACCTTTTTATTTTTAAAAATCTAACCTTTTTATTTTTAAAAATCTAAACTTTTTATTTTTAAAAATCTAAATTTTTCATTTTTAAAAATCTGAACTTTATATCAATAAATATCTGATTTCCTATAAATAAATAAAAAAATTAGATTTTATTTGAATAAAAATTATAAAAACTCACTGGTTTTGCACCTCTAGTGGTGGTGGAGGCTGGCGCCGGGTTTTGGGAGTAGTGCAGGTGGCGCGGAGGGCGGAGCAGTGGCTGGTGGTGGCGGTTTCTCGATTTGGGGTTATGGGGGGGCGTCGGCTGCAAAAGGAGAAGGAAAAGAGGGTGAGGGAGGAGAGAGAAAGAGGCACGAGGGGGAGGGGGTTGCTGGAGATGGCCGCGGCCGTTAGGGCGAGGGGGCGGAGGCGATTCGATTTGAAGTGGAGCAGGTTTTTTTTGTTTTTTTTCGCGATCTGAAATGAGAGAAGAGAGAGAGTGGAGAGAGGTATATATAAATATTTATATTTTCTTTAGTTTAATTTTTTCCAAAAAGTTGCTTTTTTATTTTGAACTCCAAATCGAACTCACCGACTATCGCTCCTAGCTAACTACCCCTATTCCGAACGCAATGGGATATGTCCCGCAAGCCAATTCGACTGTTACGATCTGTTTTCATCAAAATTAAAATATAAATTAATATAACGTTCAAAATTGATTTCAACATACATTTTAATTTACAGGAGCCACATACTGACTCCAAAAATTCCCAAAAAATAAATCTAGCTATGTTTTGACGATACGATCCTAACAAAACTAATTTCGTCAAATTTGGAGACTATTTAAAAAAGGGTCAATTTCTGGTCGATCCAAATTGACTGAATTTGACCAAACACGTTTTCTTGTGCCATGCTCACATATTAATTCCAAAAATTATGAATTTTGGAATCTAGCAATAATTTGATATTCCGGATCCAACAAAAGTGGTTTCATCGAAAACGGAGGTCGTTTGCAAAAGGGCTATTTTTAAGGGCTTTATATAATTTAAAATATATATAAATATATATAAATTCCATAGCAACTATTTTAAAATTTAAACTGGGCATAACTTTCAATTTAAAAAATGAAATTTATATTTTTTTACATCCGTTAGAAAGATATTGTTAAACAAATTCCAATATTTCTTGTTTCGTCCAATTCTGATTTAAAATGAATTCTACACTTTTAATTGAAATTTAAAATCGAATTTTCAAACTACCACGCCATTTCAAACTCTATTTGTAATAAAAATAAAATTATTCATTCTAACTTTGATTAAAATAAATTTTTAGTCATTATTATTTAAAATAAATCATTTTAAATATTCAAAATCCGTTAAAATTGCCAAAATAAAATTTTAAATTGGTTCTGATTTACGGGTTGTTACAATCTCCCCCACTTAAAATCTTTTCGTCCTCGTAAAGGAACGGAGTTAAAAGTTGTTTAACTAACCAACTTAACTTTCATTCTGACTTTCATTCTTCAACTTTTCAGTTTCTAAGAATTTTCAAATTTTTCAAAAATTTGGCTAACACCCTAAATTTTCGAATTTTTTTGCCATAACCTCCTTTGTACGGGGATACATTTAAAACCTCAACTAGCCACGCAGGGCACTCATCATCCAAAAAGAAAAAGAAAAAGCCAAGCGGCTCATAAAATCATCCAAACCCAAGAAATATAGTAAACATGTACCTATTTGCCAGGAATACAATTTTATTCCTCTTCTTAGTTTCCTTGCTATGACCTGTATAACATATATATATATGTACTTATATGCAATTTCAAATAATTTTCAATTCAGTTCAATATTTGTTCCATTTGGCTAAATTTACCTTGCATTTACATGTTGGTTAAATGAATAAGCACACAACACAATCAACAATCAACAATAAATTAGTTAATTAATGTTTCAAACACATAACTTTACTACATAGTCAAAAATCATATTTTTGAAGCCAATTCACAACAATAAACCTATCTAAGTTTTTGGTTCTCACACCAGTCAATTGGAAATATATAGATATCCCACTTTTGAAACTCAAACGTAAATTTTGATGATGTAGCTACAATCATCAGAACCATGTCCGGGCGACTAGAGTGTGATTCTATATCTGTCGAGTATATTTTAGACTTTGTATATACGTTCATGACGCGTATATGCAAAATCTTTATATACTCGATTGTCCAAAATCAATTTAAATAAAATACTCAAATATGTATAATTAGATTTAATTTTCAAAACAATTTTTTTTTCATTTTTATTTTAAAAAATACACTCTTCTAACTCATTCTGGGATATTACTGATCCCATCTCCAACAAGTCATTCTCATTGGATATTACTAATCCAATCTATGATGAATTCTTTCATTTGGTTCTAATGTGTCTTGTTCTCGAGCTCTATAAACCAAAGCTCCGATACCAAGCTGAAACGACCCAAACTTCCCCTTAAAGGAAAGCACGGATTGAGTTGAGAACACGACAAATCAGAACACAAACAGAAGAACAATTCACTGCTGTTACAACAATTACATCAGAGTACAAGAATATTTAAGAGTATACATAAATAAAATACAGCAGAAAAATATCAGAGATTAAAATGCTTTACATTAGCAGCGGAAAAATAATTCATAACACAACTGAAAGTCATACACGGATACAAAGCATTCCGAATATAACTCCAGCTGTAAACCAGGATCCTATGTAAAGAAATTTGCAAAACCAAAACTACTAGCTGCACATGTGGAAAATGGGGGCACCTAGAGTTTAGGTTAAAACAATAAACTCCAGGTCAGTCATGTGATTGGTGTGAGAACCAAAACAGTTATTTAAAACATTACTTTAAAAATAAAGTAAATCAAGGGACCATGCCGTATAACACAGAACGGGTTTCCTCCCAAGAGGACCCGTGCATATAACAAACAGCGCAATGTATTTTGGAAAAATGAAGCTATTATCAGACCCAGGTCCCATCACACAATGCAACGCAAGCCGAAGGATAGAGTTTTCCCTTATAATAGCCAAACATGCTTGGTACATTTAAAACAAATCAATTAGATATTACTATAAGTGTATAGTGTCAAAACTATTTCAAATATAAATGTATCAATCATAGGCGGCATGGGTACCATCTATCATGTCGCCACACTAGGCTCTACAATTAAAACCGAAATGTCATATTGGAAATTGGATTTCCGTCATGAGTCGAGGCAAGGGATGTACTCCTCGCCGGCTTAGAGACACTCTAGCAAATGCCTCAGCATTCTCCGCAGAGAACCCTGGATCCTGCAGGGCCAGTCCATACTTACGTTTGTGGATTGGCAATTCCTGAACACACATTTCCCGATCCTATAAGACCTATCCATCGGCTCCATAGATACCAATATATCTGAGGCTCCTCGCAATCCAGTAACCACATAGGTAAAAATATATAAATGTCTCGGCTTCATACCATGACACCACCCATTGCTACAAAGAAATGTCATGTTCTCCCTGCGTTCCCTTATCCCGTTTTTGACTCATACCGAGGAGTGAGGCTCGCAAATTAATGCTATACACAAAGTTATGCCCTTTAAGGCCGTGCTTTGATCATCAACCATAAGACTTTGCTTTTCAATAGAAGCCTTGATCACTGCATCTCCGCATGCCACACAGGCAAACCACACCATGCAACTAATGTCTATTGATATATAACCTCTGAGCACGTACGTCTCAGAGAAGGGCGTTAAGCAAGAGAATAATTTCTCTGCCGCCAAACAGATATATATTTAATAGAAATCAATCAACACAGAATGAAATCCAATGTCAGACACACATCCATTTACAAGTTCGTTCTGGGTCTGAACGAAACCGAAGACACCTTATTCCTCGTCCTATATCCAATACAGGAGAGAGTTCCTCGCATATCCATCGATCTCCAAGTACGTCTGGACGATCACCAATTATTACCTTGTCTCGGGTGTACAGCCCAGTCAAGACATCAGTAATCATCCAAACGATGTGAAGATCTCCGGTCTTCAATCACCATCTTCATCGTCGACTTATCGTCGAATCAGTTTGTAACATCCCATAATTTCAGTATATTTAAATTTCAATTTAAAATAAGTAAAATGGAATATATTGGATGAAAATCAAATTTTGTTGTTCATAATAACGATGATTATTAAATTGAGTATAAATAGATTTCCAAATTTAGTTATTTAGAAATATGATAATTTTGAACGTAATATTTTAATAACAAAGTAAATGTGAGTGGTAAGTAAAAAGGGAAATTCAAGTTAAATTGATTAAATGGTGAAATTATAAATTTTTTAAGTTAAAGATTTGAAATTCAAATTTAAATTATAAGGAATCAAATTTAGGAACTTAAAATATGGGAAATCGATGTGTAAAATTTATTTAGGTTATAATTAAATTTAAAATGGAAATTTTAAATATTTTAAATTTGAATTTAAACAGTTAATCAAATAATTAATTATTTTATTTATTTAATTAACTTTGGAATTTAATAACTTTTGTAACTGTCTCGGAATTCGATGAAACCGGCATCATCGGAACTGGAACGGTGAATTATTATAGGATTTCAATTTGCATTACAATCCGACTTACCGTTTGATCGTACAAGAGAAAACGTGAACGAGACCATTGTAAATGGATAATTGGGTATTTCTCATTTTGGGCCTTATAATTAAATATAAATAAAAGCCACTTAGCCACCTCATCAGCCATTTCACTACGTATAGTTTCCTCTGTCAAAATTTTTCTCTAATGGTTGAAGATTATTTCTAAACCCTACTTCAAAATAAAAATTTCAATTTGAAAATAAAATCTCTCCAGAACCTAGAGTATTATATGCCGTTTCGAAGAGCTCGACGTTACAAAGCTGGTGGTGTGATTTGTTTTGACATGCAGCGGATGGTTTCACCAGAAATCGATAGTCAAACTTGTGATTTTCGGAACCCTAGGTCACAATTTTGGAATTTTCAATTTAGGCTCAAATCGAAGATTTCGAGATATAGGTTTTGAAGAGATGGATCATCTGAGTTCAAGGTGGTGTTCGTTTGGGTTGTAGTCGAATAGGGTGGCGAAAATTTGAGTTTGAACCCGGAAAGCTATTTCCGTTCAGGTCTTCATCGGCGGCAGGTAAGACCACCAGAGGTGGTGGCTCGGGGACCTAGGGGCGCAGAATTCGATGAGCTAGCGATTGAGGGTGGTCTTGGGCTTTGTAATGGCCGGATTTGATCATGTGAGGCGATCAAAGTAGATGGCGGTTGGGTTCTTTTTCACGGCCTCTGTAGCGATTGGGCGTGAGCGGGAAGAAGGGGTTGGGTGATGACATGTCACCCTATAAGTCGGTGAGATTTGTTTATAATTAATTTTATATATTTAAATTTCAAATGGTTAAGCGCTGATAACTTTCTCGTTTTAATCGGATTTGGACATGATTTGTTGCATTGGGATCGTGGCGGAATTGCGGACATTCTGAGACTGGTTTCGCTGCATTTAGAGACTGTGAAATATTGGGCTTCGGTTGGACGTCCGATCCAATTAAGACCCAAAGGTAAGTGATTGTATCACTTACGAAATACTGAACTATTCCCATATTTATTGAATTAAATTTGTGAAATAAGTTTGGTTGATGGTTGTGTGTGATTGATGATTTATTGCTTGAAAACCCACATGCATGTATGTTAATCTAAAAACTAGGTCAATAATTAGTTATTTAATTTAATTAAATATCTAATTCGAAATTTTGATCCCTGCAAACCCAGAGAATAGTTTAATACTGATTGATTGACTGAACGGTTGTGATGGATTCTTTGGGTGATTTATTAATGAATATGGCTTGAAATGTTATCTATTTCAGTATATGGCTGTTGTGTGCTCATTTTGACGATAAATCCCAATCTTTCACCCTTGATGTTACGGGCATCTAATAAACCCAGAATTTATCGATTTAAATAAATTAAAAACACAGGTTGAAATGATAAACACCTGTGACCCTGATTTGGATTGAAATGATATACATCCATCCCTGAAATATCGAGAAATTTAAAAATCACTTGGCCATAGGATAGCAAATTATATATGGACATCGGTTGGTTAAATGATTTTTAATATTTGAAATTTTATTAATGGAAATTTCATTTAAAGGAATGTGTCAATTTCGATAAAGATTATTCTTCCTTTAAAGATCTAAATCTTGAATGTTATTTGGAATGGTTAAGTAAATTTTCCCAAAGTGAATTTGAAGTTTAAAGTTAAATTTATACGATTTGGGATTTTCAAGGATTGGGTAGACTCAAATATAATAAATTCTTATTGAATTTAATATTGGTATAAAGATAATCGATAATACCTGGAGTTGTTTTTTTTTACTTAATACGAGTATGGGTTTTAAATCCTTGAAATTGAAAGATGGGTTGAAATGAGTTTTGAAACAAGTCCTTTGGTCTAAGCCACTCCATTGAGACTGGAGTTTAGATCCAAGTATTGAAGTTCGGAAGAAAGAATCGATTTTAGAAAGAATTTTCTTATATATATATTTACACAGTTTGATGTCAAATAACTATCTTTTCTTCGAAACTTATTTATTTAACTCTTTATCTACAACTATTTATATTATAACTAAATTTTCCTTATATTCTATTATTTTAATTATTTAGTAGACTTTTAAATTTATGTTTATACATAGTGTTTAAAATTATGGTATTCTATTTTAATTATTATATTATACACATATATTATTTTATTTAAAGATTTTCTCTATAAGCATCTACTTTTCATAAATTATATTTTATAAAGTGAAAATTTCTTCAGAATGGAAATGTTTGGGTTTAATCATGGGTTCGAAATGGAGTTGAGATAAAGTCATATCCTCTTTTAATATGAATCTATTTTTAAACCGATTCCAAACTTGAAAGGTGAATTATAAGTCATTCGAATAAGTTTCTCCTAAGGGATTGTAATTAAGTATGGAAATATATATATACCATATCGAATATGAATGGTTTTCGAACATAAAATCGATTCGGAATAATTTGAAAATCTTGAGATGAAACATATTTTATTTGAATATAGTCGATTTTGAAATATTATATGATTATAATATAAGGATGGAAAGATATTCTAAATTTAGAGTATAATTGGTTGGTATAATTTGTGATATTTTGATATGAAATTATATTCTATTTGAATATAAATTTGGTTCGAAACAGAATATGATATTTTGATATGGAAGCGAACCTTTGAAATATAAAACAACCAACCGATGTTAAAGATGTAAGCGTTGGTTGTTAAAGAGACCGGAGTCGACATAAGGCATACTCTCTATCAGTGTCGATACCACTTTGACAACTGTGAACGTTTGACATACCGTGAACGTTTGGACGTATCCAGAATGAGTATAATGACTTGGAGGCGATTATTGAATTGAAGAAGATGAACGATGACGAAATAGCCCTGACCTTCAGGTCAGAATTGAAATGACTAAAACAGGAGCTATACCGTGACTAATTGAGGTAGCACCTTTGATCGGAAACACTTCTTCGATATTATTTCTATGACTATGATGATGATGATGATGATGATGATTTGGGCACATTTATGACTTAGGAGTGTGATCCGAGGTTGGCGGTAGTGGCTGCTATGCGTTACCATCGGTCCGGGAGTGCAACTGGTAGAATCCTACCCTAGGCATTGCCTCGAGTGCCTTGTCATATTATCCTTATCGAGCTCCATACGATTTTGATTTGTATCATACCTATGGAGTGCCCTATGATGCCATCGTTACAGTGGGTTTACGGTACTGTATAGACTACGGTATTATAAACAGTGTAAGGGTAAAAATGTAATCCCGCTTACGCTATTTGCAGTATTTATACTTTACTGAGTAGACACTATCATAATAGTGTATTATACTGTCTATGTATTAGTTTAACGGATCCTTGAGAGATGGAAAAATCCCGTAACATCTCTTGAGTTACTGCACCCATGACACTGATGTTATTTCATACTTTGATTTGACTAATATGAGAATGATTTAGTGTTGATCCAAGTGTTTGTTGTGTTTTTTTTACGCAATACGCTCGGGTTAGCAGAAGTTGCAATTAGCGAAGTTTACCTTGCCTTGGAGACCGAGGACGAAGATTGGTACATATATCAATTATAAGTATGTATTTTCGCTGCATTTATTTCCGCTGCTTATTATGTACATCTGTATTTGTATGTAACTCTGATAATCATTAAATGTTTTAACCAATGTATACATTCAATTGCTTTTAAACAACTATTTGTTTATTATATGTTGTCCTTCCGCTGTGAGAACTCTGTTATTGTTTTCTCTTCTTTCTTCTTTTTCTTCTTTTCCCAATAACTGCTTATATTTGTGATTTGTTTGGGTCGACATGTGTGGTTTATTTTCGATTTGAACGGTTAAAAATATGGGTCATTACAATTTGGTATCAGAGCGATGGTTAGCGATAACCTTGGCTCTGTTGGGGAATTAACTCATTAGAGATAGGGTTAGAAATGTCCTAGAAGGAGTTTGAGTGTATATACGAGATAGCGTACTTGTATTTTTGACATAAAATGGTTTTATATTGTGTTGATAGTTCTGTTGAATATTTATGGATTCTGGTCGATATATGGGATGCCATGGAATCGATAGGAATTTCTAAATAATCAAATAGAATGAATTGACATAATTAGGTTTTCGATTATATTTTTATATAAAGTATATTATTATTGGTTTTAATGTATATGCATTGGTTCTTAGTAGGTAATAATATTAAATTATTATCTATTATGGTTGATTAGATAATGAATTTAATGAGAGAAAATTTAATAATTAGAAAATATTTGAAATGGAATGTTACCTTTAAATCAAATTTATTGCAAGACGATTTGCGATTAAAATGAAAATTTAACTTGAAACTAGACTCTGGGAAGTTTTTGTAATAGGATAGAAATGGACTTGAGGATTTGATTTCGGTATTTTGAAAATGGATTTTACCAGGAATTTTGGGAATATGGTATTTTGGTTTGTGTTTCGGAAAGGGAATGGTTTTAAGGATTTTTAAGAAACAAGTGTGTTATCCCTTCTCGGACATCAGAAATGATTTCGGTAATGAGTGCATGCATTATCGACATTTATTCTGAAGCGTCTAAGTGGGGGAGACCACTACGTACTTTCCTAACTAGTCTGAAAGGGTTGTTGAATTGAATTTCCATATAGCATAAAATTTTATACAAAGGTATTAGTATACGATATTTAAAGTTGAATTTAAATTTAAAACTAGGATTTAAATTTCTTTCTTAAATTAAAAGTGTGGATTTGAAATTTCATATGGTAGGTTATTTTAAACTTGGGTTATAAAACCCAGAATCAAGCACCTTGAGTTGTCTTAACTAATGATAATGATTTAGGATTTAGTACTCGATTCATTGGAATTTTGACTTTGGAACCAGGAAATTAAATTAAGTATTAAGAGAAGATAAATGAGCATTGGAATACTTGAGACTGAGCAATAATAGAGTTTAAGAGAATTCCAAATTTAATCGATATAAGTGTTCGATAAAGTTGAAATTAACAAAGAAACGAAATCCAATGAAAGTAAAATAAATTGAAAAGCTTTGCTATGCAAATAAATTTGCTAATTAATAAGGATATTAAGTTAGTCAAGTTAAATAAAGTTAGATTAGGAAATCGAGAAAAAAAATACTTAGTTGAGTAAAGAAATTTAGTAGAATAAATTAACTTAGAAATCGAATATTAAGAGTTGAGGAACATTTAAGCTATACATAAATCGTCCTTAACTCGATTCAGGATTCTAGAGTCGAATAAATAACTTGAATTAGGAGAATAAACTTTAAGTGGGAATAGAATCTAATTGGATGAATAAATGGTAAGAACAATATCTAGTGTAGAAAGGAAATGAGGTTTAACGTAATTTGAGCTTAACGAATGAAACCAAATCGAGCTAGTTCGAAAACCATAAATAGATTTGAATTAGTATTAAAATAGAAGGAGTTTGATGTTCGGTAATGATTCTCGAAATTTGGAACTTAATAAATGAAATGAGGAAAAAATTAATAAAGTGGAATTATAGAAAGAAGAAAAAGGGAAGTTTAAGCAAACCCTATGTTAATGAAATTAAATAAGAATTTGGATAAAGCTGAATTTGGTAAGTGAGATATTTGAAGGAACTTGGATTTATGGTAACTTAATGTAGGTTAATAAACTAAGCCGAACGGAAACGAACTCAAGGGAAGTTGGCTTGAGTCAATTCGGAATTAAAGATAAGAGAATGAAATGAAGTGAGAATAAACACATATAATTAGAATGAAAAATCGAAATTTATTCATGTGGAAAGGGTTAATCAAATACGGATAAAACGAACGATATCCGATACATATGGATGAATAAACAAGAATAAGAAATGAAAACTTGGTAATCGACCAAGGTTAATGAATTGATGATTGAATATAGTTGAGTTAGATGGAAAAGTTAAAGTAAATCCAAGTCTTAATTGTGATTTAAACTTGAAATTAAATGAGTAATGAATGGAAATTATATTAGATAAAGTAAGCGATTGAATGAAAAATTTCATTTCTTGGATTTTGAATTAAATGTATAGGTAAATGATTCAATGAGCGAATAAGAACAACTGAAATGAGTAAGTTGAAATGAACATGAGTAAGATAGACGATGGCATAATATGAATAGATAAAATGAAATTTGCTTAATACAAGTATAATGAACGTGAGTATACTTAAGCGATAAAGGGTAAACAATACTCGAATATAATGGAATGATAATTTATTTAGATGGTTATGCTTGGCTTAAATTTTCAAATCGGAAAGTTTGAACTTGAAATGGAATTAATCAATGTTTATGCCAAAATCTGAAATATCCGATAAGCTGAAATAAAATAGTCGTAACTTTTGAATGGCCGATCGGAATCGACGATTTCGGACTTTTTGAAAACCTTAGAATCTGAACTAAGACATTCGCATATAGCGACACGGCGAAATTCTCATATTATTAGGTCGAAATCCATGTTTTAGACGTAGTGCTATGTGCAGGAAATTAAAAACCGATACACATATGCATATTATTTCGACCATAACTTCCTAACCAAGCGACGGATTTTGATGTACGAGTACAATTCGGAAAGGTCAGAATGTAAAATAAAACTTTCTCTTAATATGCTGAGTCAAATTCTGATTTTTTAGAGGGCTAACAAGTGGATAGAACATTTCAGACCTGCATTTTCAGGGTATGGGCTGAAGCGTTTGGTTTTATAAAAACAGTCATAACTTTCAAATGGATTTTCCGAATTTTACGAATCCGGACAATTCGGAATGCCTGAAACGAATGCAACAAATTTTGCCTAGTGAGTCTTAGCCAAATTCCATCATCTAAGGGTAGATAATACCCCATCTATTCGCTGGCCTGTTGTTAACATGGTTGTTTTGTAGTTAAAATGTTGATATATGTTGTGTAGTTTATATGAAATTGCCATGTATTGTTATATGTTTAATTCTTATGCATGTTTGAGTGTTTTAGTAGGTGCAAAGATTGGTATTATGCTTGGAGCTCGCTTGCTCTAAATGCTAAGTGCTAAAGATAAATAAATTGCATATAAACGCTAAAGAGGTACGTTTTGGGGATTAGGTTGGTTTTAGGGGTTTTGTTTTTGTGTTTTTCCCCATTTTGGGATGCCTCATCACTGGATGAGATGTATATTGAGTTATATGTATGTAGGGATTTTACCCGGACCTCTCCGTACAAAGGAGATGCTGCCGAAATTTTCCGTGATTTTGGGAGTTAGAAAAATTTGAGTTTTACAAATATAACTTATTTTATAAAGGCTACTTTTAGTATGAACTTAAAATAGATACGTGCTTAATATCGTTTCGTTCTCTTTTCGAGGACGAAAAGATTTTAAGTGGGGGAGAATGTAACATCCCATAATTTCAGTATATTTAAATTTCAATTTAAAATAAGTATAATGGAATATATTGGATGAAAATTAAATTTTGTTGTTAATAATAATGATGATTATTGAATTGAGTATAAATAGATTTCCAAATTTAGTTATTTAGAAATATGATAATTTTGAACTTAATATTTTAATAACAAAGTAAATATGAGTGGTAAGTAAAAAGGGAAATTCAAGTTAAATTGATTAAATGGTGAAATCATAAATTGTTTAAGTTAAAGATTTGAAATTGAAATTTAAATTCTAAGGAATCAAATTTAGGAACTTAGAATATGGGAAATCGATATGAAAAATTTATTTAGGTTATAATTAAATTTAAAATGGAAATTTTAAATATTTAAATTTGAATTTAAACAGTTAATCGAATAATTAATTATTTTATTTATTTAATTTACTTTGGAATTTAATAACTTTTGTAACTGTCTCGTAATTCGATGAAACCGGCATCATCGGAACCGGAACGGTGAATTATGATAGGATTTCAATTTGCATTACAATCCGACTTACCATTTGATCGTACAAGAGAAAATGTGAACGAGATCATTGTAAATGGATAATTGGGTATTTCTCATTTTGGCCTTATAATTAAATATAAATAAAACCCACTTAGCCACCTCATCAGCCATTTCACTACGTATAGTTTCCTCTGTCAAAAAATTTCTCTAATGGCTGAAGATTATTTCTAAACCCTACTTCAAAATAAAAATTTCAACATGAAAATCAAATCTCTCCAAAACCTAGAGTATTATATGCCGTTTCGAAGAGCTCGACGTTACAAAGCTGGTGGTGTGATTTGTTTTGACATGCAACAGATGGTTTCACCAGAAATCGATGGTCAAACTTGTGATTTTCGGAACCCAAGGTCACAATTTGGGAATTTTCAATTTAGGCTCAAATCGAAGATTTCGAGATATGGGTTTTGAAGAGAGGGATCATCCGAGTTCAACGGTGGTGTTCGTTCGGGTTGTAGTCGAATAGGGTGGCGGGAATTTGAGTTTGAACCCGGAAAGCTATTTCCGTTCAAGTCTTCGTCGGCGGCAGGTAAGACCACCAAAGGTTGTGGCTCGGGGACCCAGGGGGCACGGAATTCGATGAGCTAGCGATTGAGGGTGGTCTTGGGCTTTGTAATGGCCGAAGTTGATCATGTGAGGCGGTCAAAGTAGATGGCGGCTAGGTTCTTTTTCCCGGCTGCTGTAGCGATTGGGCGTGAGCGAGAAGAAGGGGTTGGGTGATGACGTGTCACCCTATAAGTGGGTGAGATTTGTTTTTAATTAATTTTATATATTTAAATTTCAAATGTTTAAACACTGATAACTTTCTCGTTTTAACTCGGATTTGAACGTGGTTTGTTGCGTTGGGATCGTGGCGGAGTTGCAGACATTCTGAGACTGGTTTCGCTGCATTTAGAGACTGTGAAATTTTGGGCTTCGGTTGGACGTCTGATCCAATTAAGACCCAAAGGAAAGTGATTGTCTCACTTACAAAATATTGAACTATTCCCATATTTATTGAATTAAATTTGTGAAATAAGTTTGGTTGATGGTTGTGTGTGATTGATGATTTATTGCTTGAAAACCCACGTGCATGTATGTTAATCTAAAAACTAGGTCAATAATTAGTTATTTAATTTAATTAAACATCTTGTTCGAAATTTTGATCCCTGCAAACCCAGAGAACAGTTTAATATTGATTGATTGACTGAATGGTTGTGATGGATTCTTTGGGTTATCTATTAATGAATATGGCTTGAAATGTTATCTATTTCAGTATATGGTTGTTGTGTGCTCATTTTGACAATAAATCCCAATCTTTCACCCTTGATGTTACGGGCATCTAATAAACTCGGGATTTATCAATTCAAATAAATTAAAAACACAGGTTGAAATGATAAAAACCTGTGACCCTAATTTGGATTGAAATGATATACATCCATCCCTGAAATATCGAGAAATTTAAAAATCACTTGGCCATAGGATAGCAAATTATATATGGACATCGGTTGGTTAAATGATTTTTAATATTTGAAATTTTATTAATGGAAAATTCATTTAAAGGAATGTGTCAATTTCGATAAAGGTTATTCTTCCTTTAAAGATCTAAATCTTTAATGATATTTGAAATGGTTAAGTAAATTTTCCCAAAGTGAATTTGAAGTTTAATAAATTTATACGATTTGGGATTTTCAAGGATTGGGTAGACTCAAATATAATAAATTCTTATTGAATTTAATATTGGTATAAAGATAATCGAGAATACCTGGAGTTGTTTTTTTTTACTTAATACGAGTATGGGTTTTAAATCCTTAAAATTGAAAGATGGGTTGAAATGAGTTTTGAAACAAGTCCTTTGGGCTAAGAAACTCCATTGAGACTGGGGTTTAGATCCAAGTATTGAAGTTCGGAAGAAAGAATCGATTTTAGAAAGAATTTTCTTATATATAAGTTTACATAGTTTGATGTCAAATAACTATCTTTTCTTCGAAACTTATTTATTTAACTCTTTATCTACAACTATTTTTATTATAACTAAATTTTCCTTATATTCTATTATTTTAATTATTTAGTAGACTTTTAAATTTATGTTTATATATAGTGTTTAAACTTATGGTATTCTATTTTAATTATTATATTCTACACATATATTATTTTATATAAAGATTTTCTCTATAAGCATCTACTTTTCATAAATTATATTTTATAAAGTGAAAATTTCTTCTGAATGGAAATGTTTGGGTTTAGATCATGGGTTCGAAATGGAGTTGAGATAAAGTCATATCCTCTTTTAATATGAATCGATTTTTAAACCGATTCCAAATTTGAAAGGTGAATTATATGTTACTCGAATAAGTTTCTCCTAAGGGATTGGAATAAAGTATGGAAATATATATATATATATATATATATATATATCATATTGAATATGAATGGTTTTCGAACATAAAATCGATTCGGAATAATTTGAAAATCTTGAGATGAAACATATTCTATTTGAATATAGTCGATTTTGAAATATTATATGATTATAATATAAGGATGGAAAGATATTCTAAATTTAGAGTATAATTGGTTGGTATAATTTGTGATATTTTGATATGAAATTATATTCTATTTGAATATAAATTAGGTTCGAAACAGAATATGATATTTTGATATGGAAGCAAACCTTTGAAATATAAAAGAACCGACCGATGTTAAAGATGTAAGCATTTGTTGTTAAAGAGACCGGAGTCGACATAAGGCATACTCTTTGTCAGTGTCGATACCACTTTGACATTTGTGAATGTTTAACGTACCGGTGAACGTTTAGACGTATCAAGAATGAGGATAATGACTTGGAGGCGATTATTGAATTGAAGAACATGAACGATGACGAAATAGACCTGACCTTCGGGTCAGAATTGAAATGACTAAAACAGGAGATATACCGTGACTAATTGAGGTAGCACCTTTGATTGTACACACTTCTTCGATATTATTTCTATGACTATGATGATGATGATGATTTGATCCCATTTATGACTTGGGAGTGTGATCCGAGGTTGGCGGTAGTGGCTGCTATGCGTTACTACCGGTCCAGGAGTGCAATTGGTAGAATCCTACACTGGGCATTGCCTCGAGTGCCTTGTCATATTATCCTTATCGAGCTCCATACGATTTTGATTTGTATCGCACCTATGGAGTTCCCTCTGATGCCATCGTTTACGGTGGGTTTACGGTACTGTATAGACTACGGTATTATAAACGGTGTATGGGTAAAAATGTAATCCTGCTTATGCTATTTTCAGTATTTATACTTTACTGAGTAGACACTATCTTAATAGTGTATTATACTATCTATGTATTAGTTTAACGGATCCTTGAGAGATGGAAAATCCCGTAACATCTCTTGAGTTACTGCACCCATGACACCGATGTTATTTCATACTTTGGTTTGACTAATATGAGAATGATTTAGTGTTGATCCGAGTGTTTGTTGTGTTTTATTTTTTTATGCAATACCCTCGGGTCAGCAGAAGTTGAAGTTAGCGAAGTTTACCTTGCCTTGGAGACCGAGGACGAAGATTGGTACATATATCAATTATAAGTATGTATTTTCGCTGCATTTATTTGCACTGCTTATTATGTACATCTGTATGTGTATGTAACTCTGATAATCATTAAATGTTATAACCAATGTATACATTCAACTGCTTTTAAGCTACTATTTGTTTATTATATGTTGTCCTCCCGCTGTGAGAGCTCTGTTATTGTTTTCTCTTCTTTCTTCTTTTTCTTCTTTTCCCAATAACTGCTTATATTTGTGATTTGTTTGGGTCGACATGTGTGGTTTATTGTCGATTTGAACGGTCAAAAATATGGGTGTTACACAGTTATTCAGTATGGGTATAAACCCGGCCTTTCTGAATAACCAGTGTATATTATAAACAAGTGCTATAACAACACAACATTCGCCTCATTCCAATTCAGAATATTCTTTTATTCAAATATTCTTTTCACAATTTAAACCATATCAAGGTTTTCCAAACTAGTTGGGATTAGCGAACCTTACCGAAGAAATTATTTATTTTATTTCCCAATCCCAACCTATTCATCCCATGGAGCAAAACTGGTAATACTCCATATCTAACACCACGGTGTTATCGGTAAAATTAATTACCATTTCACATTCAAATCTAATTAAAGATTTGACTATCGCCTGGAGTAAAACTGGTGGTACTCAATTCTTGATCCTTTCTTGAATTTGATAATTTAGTTATCAGATTCACATTTCACTCTAATTAAAGATTCATTAAAACTCCACTTAGTTTTAATCTTCCCAAAAAACAATATTAATAATTATTTAACTTTGGGAAATCAAACATGTTGCATCGTCAATCTACACCTTACTATTGATTTCTACCGATATACAACCTCTAAGCTCATACATCTTAGAGAATGGTGTTAAGCAAGAGAATAAATTATCCGCCACCAAACAGATGTACATTTAGAAGAGTTCAACCATACAGTTCGAAATACAATGTTAGACATGTAATCCTGACTTTTAACTGGGTTAAAGAACTAATTTCATTTAAAACACAGTTCACGATAAACCCAAAAATCACATTCCATTAATTATGGAATCTTCACGGAAAACAGATCAATATATAATCGATATCAATTTTCGTATCCGACTAATAATATAAATGGAAAACGACAAAGCCTTTAAATTCCATATATTAACAGTCTTCCTCTACAGAAGCTCATTTCGATTATTATTAAATCGAATTCCATTCAATTCCAATTTATTTTATTAAATTGAAGAACTTTACTTGGGAAATTTTCCTTTAAATCTTATTAAAAGATTTATATATTCCAAATCACATTTCACTGTAAATCGGGTTAAAGAATGAATGTCGTTAAAAACACAGTTCACAACAAACCCAATTCACATTCCATTTTATTCCAATTAAATGTTAATTAACTGGAAACTCTAATAATCTTAATTGAAAGACTTATTCTTTTCACACGGGGTTTAAAAACAGTTTTATTTAAGACACTATTCATGACAAACCCAAAATCCAATTCTTTCATTCAATTCCAATTAATTGGAAAACTTCACTAAATCTTAATTAAAAGATTATTCCTTTTTCAACTAGGCTTAAGAATAGTGTTATTTAAGACACCGTTCACGATAAACCCAAAATCCAATTTAATATTAAATACAGGGCTCTGAATAGAAATTATATCGGCTTATATTCAATGTCAAATTCTGAAATCAACAAATATCGTATTGGAAATAACGATATATATATCTTCCAAATTCCTCCACAATATCTGTATAATCACGGAATCCAATATCGAAATATTCCGGAGATAATTTCGATTCTAATCCATTCAAATTTATGCATTGGAAAATTTTGGTTATATTAAAACCATTTCAATCCAATTTGTTTATTTAAAAATATTGGATTATCTCTCTAGTTAATAACTAGTTCATTTTGATAAAAATATATTTTTATCTTTACAAACGTGGAATTTTCCATCCAAATTCTTTCCAAATCATTTATTTTGATTTTACACAAATTATTAATATTTTTAATAATTTTACCAAGGCCCGTACAGTCCATTTCCAGTAACGGCCATCGAACTGCATCGGTAGCGAACTTTTCCAAATTTGATTTGGACCTATTTCCAAATCCAACTGTTAGATTTCAAATCTCTTCTATTCTTTGGAAAGCTCTTTTCGTTACGAACCAAAGGGTTTCGGTTTTAGGAGAATCCTACGGTTGGATCTCCCGAAATGTCAATGCAAAGTCAATGGTCGAATTTCGCGAATGGTCGTCGCGCGGCGCGTTCTATTCAGGCCATTAAATATATAATATAATATATATATATTTTTCGTTCAAAACGTATTTTATAAATTCGTTTTAAAATTGATTCCAACTTCCTTTTCAATTTTAAACCAAAATGGAATATTCTATATCATTATATATAAATGATAATATTTCCAAAATATCTGATTTTGAAATAATTTGCTTTCGATATTCATTATAAAAATGAATATAATCGATATAAATATCGTTCGCGTCCAAATGGCGCAAATCAAATCAACACAGCTTAATATATTTCAATATTTCGTGTCCATCCAAAATCGGATATCAAAATCAGATTTTAATCCTTTATTGAATATTATTGTAATAAACCGGAAATTCTGAGCCAGTTTAAAATTGTTATTTTGGCAATTATAGCGAATTTTCTATATTTGAAATGAATTATTTTAAATAATATCGACGAGAAAACTATTTTGAATATATTTAGAACGTTTATATTATATACGTCGTCGTTAGAATATAAATAATTATTTATAATTATAAATAGAATTGAAAATGGCGCGGTAGTTCGATAATTCGATTTCAAACTTCAATTGAATGTACTGGGTGCAAAACAATCCGGATTTTAGTGAAACCAAAAATATTAGAATCTATTCGTGAATATCTTTCCAACGAATCCGAAAAATCGAAATTTCATAGCGGGAATCAAAAGTTATGCCCAGTTGAAAATTCAGAATAGTCGCTATGTAAATTATACATGGCCCAAAAAGTCAAATTTTGCATACGAATGAATTTGGACTTGAAACCACATCCATTGAGTTCAAAATGCCGTTTAGAACTCCGAAAAGTATAAGCTTCAATATATTCCGACATCCGGAATAGTGGCAATTGATAGGAGCTTTTCGGTTAACAAAACAGAGCCTTTAAAAAGTGAAATTTTGCATACGAGCTCAGAATTTGACGAGATAAATTTTTATGGATTCAAAATGACAAATAATTGTTGAGTTCCAAATGGCGCGTCGAACGAAGTTAGTATGTGGCCATGCGAGCTGAAACAGTTCAGGGTAAAGCGAGCAGTCATTTTACAAAGGAACATTATTGATACGACCTCGGAATTCGATTTCGTTTTTTTTTCTGGATTCGTATCGTCTAAAAATGGTTAAATCCAAAAGGGCTTGATTTTTTTGAGTTAGCATGTGAGCGTGCGAGGAGAAAAGGTGCGCCAAAATCGCATTTTAAGAGCTTATCTGAGCATTTTCGTGATTTTTTTTGAATGGTCAAACGAACTCGGAATTCGACGAAACTTGTTTCGTTGGACTCGTCTTCACGTCTACTATCTCGTGTCCGAAATCCGCGGCCATCGGAGATAGCTAGCGTTCAGGCGTTACGCGAGAAACTAGCATATAAACACTTTTACTTCCTTTTCTTCCTCTTCCTCTTTCTTCAAAAAAACTCATTAATGGCCACCGCCTCCTCCTTGCCGCTGCCACCGCCCTCCTCCCCGCTGCCGCACCACTTAGAGCCGCTGCACCCCCTCCTCCTCTTCCCCTCCTCCTCCTCTTCCTCCTCCTCTCTCCATTTGCAAACCCTAAGCCCCAAATCACCACCACCCGCCTCCGTGGACCCCACCGCCGCACCTCAGCCCCTCCCCCACGTCAGTCAGGCCGGCGCCCCCCTAGCACCACCCAACTCCGGCCGTGGGCCCCGCTACACCCAAAAATCCATTTTCACCAAAAATCCCGTTTTGCAAATAACACCCTGTCACCATTTCGCGAATAACTCCCAAACGGTGCGCTTTTGGCCAAAGTCTCTCTTGTCCAAAGTTGTAGAGCACGAAATTCTCTTTGATTTGGCTATATGGAAGTCATGTTTTGGAGTTTGGAGCTGCTCGGAAAATGCGTTCGAATTCTGCTGTTTAAAAGCGGTAAAATTCGTGTACTTTCGCGAATTCTGGCGAATTAGAGCATTTTCTGCAAAAAGACCCTTAGGCGAAAATTGTCCGGAATGGCGCGATTAAGCTAGGAAAAAGATGGTGTGAAGATTGAAACTCGTTTGCAAATTCTAGGACCCGAACGGCGAATCCGGACGTTAGAAAAAAAGTGAGTTTTCTCCATTTTAAAGCTTCTACAGTTTTTGACATATGAAGTAAATAAAAATATGATCTTTATATTATAGAGAGGATAAAAATCCGATTTTTAACTTATAGAAGATATAAAGATAAGATTTTTATATAATGTAGATAATAAAAATGTGATTTTTATACATGTAGTGACTACGGGCAATGAAAGTGACAAAAGGCGAGAACGACAAGATTTTCTACATAAGAAGAGTCGAGATGATTGGATTAGCCAGTTGGTGAGAACTTCTCACTCAAAATTTCTTTTTCTAGTTATATATATATACTAGGATGCAGACGGTGTTTAGTAGCACCCGACACCATCGTCCACAGACCATGGACTTGTTTGTTTGGTTGTGTAGTTGGTTAGATTATTTGATTTGAACTTGATTGTTTGGTGAAATGGAATGGATTTGATTGATGTGTGAATGTCGTGGGCCTTCACTAGACTGGGGATAAGGCTAGGCCTTGTCCCGTTTCTAGTATCGTGTCGTTATGCCGCCGAAATTTTCTAAAATAAGTTAGAAAAATAAAGATATCATTTTATTTAATAAATGAACTGAATAGAATATTTTCATAGGTTGAATAAAATGTTTTATCGTTAAAAATATAATTTTAACGTGAATGTGAATAAATAAATATTCATTTACAAACCAGACGGTTTGTTTATGTACACCTATTTGAAGGACATTGATTGAGACGATAAATTTTACACATCGCCCAACTGCACAAATAAAATCTGTGTTTGATTGTTTGAAACCCCACACGGGTATTGGGATAAAACACGGCATACACTAATCCCAATAATTAGTTATATGTCGACCGATTGATTGACAGGCTGTTGTAAGCGTTAGATATCTATATTTGATGCTTATATAGTGTAGTGCACTTTGGATGATGGTTGATTATTTATCGTTGCTATTATATACATGTGTTGTATGGAATCCATATAATTAACTTTATATGGTAATTGATTGGGCCTCATTCCAATTTAGAAGATAAAGAATTTTATAGAATAAAGGTTCATGTGTTAACAATACTTATCCGTTGAGATTAGTCATGTGTTGAACGAAGTATTTTAATAATAAAATTTACATCTTTATCTTTATAGAATAAAGGTTCATGTGTTGACAGTACTCATCCGTTGAGATTAGTCATGTGTTGAACGAAGTATTTTAATAATAAAATTTACATCTTTATCTTTATAGAATAAAGGTTCATGTGCTGACTGTACTCATCCGTTGAGATTAGTCATGTGTTGAACGAAGTATTTTAATAATCAAATTTACATCTTTATCATATACGAAATTAGAAACTATCTGAAAAATAGATAAGATGAGTGGTCTCCTGGATATTGATCTGATGTTGGTTTCGGCCTTCGGGGTTAATATTTAGGGAATCGTTCTCTTACTAATTTACGATTGGAGTCTGATTTGAAATCAAACGATAGATACCATATTTTTTATAAAATATATTAAATAACAAAAATAGTCACATGTGGACAGTACTCATTCGTTGAGATTAGTCGTGTGTTGACAAAAATATAGAGTCATGTATTGAATGAAATATAGATTCATTTGTTGAATAGAATAACGAAGTAGTTGAAAAATATAAAGCCGTGTTGATTAGAGATGCGCTATTTTGATGCAAACGATATTTATATCGATTATGTTCGAATCTGAATTGAATTGAATAGAAAACGAATTTGAATTGAATCGAATAGAAAACGAATTCGAATTGAATTGAATTGAAAAGAAAACGAACTCGAATCGAATTAAAAATCGATTTGAATTGAAATCAAATAGAAATGAAAGTAAAAAGGATTTATTATAGAAAATTCAATTTTGATTTGAATTTGAAATAAAGTTTGAAATTGTTCTTGAAACAAATTTGAATCTATTTATAAAATTCGTTTTAAATAGAAATCGACGAAATATATATTATATATATAATATAATGGCTTGAATAGAACGCGCCGTGCTGCGGTAGTTCACGAATTTCGACCATTTATTTCGAACGGACATTACGGGAGATCCGACCGTCAGATTCTCCTAAAACTGGAACCGTTGGGTTCGTATCGAAAAGAGCTTTCTAATGAATATTAGAAATTTTAAATCTAACGGTTGGATTTGGAGATACGTCCAAATCAAATTTGGAAAAGGTCGTTGTAAGTGCAGTTCGATGGCCGTTGTTGGAAATCGACTGTACGGGCCTTGATAAAATCATAAGAAATGATTTGGGAAAAATTGGGATGAAAAACCCCATATTTGAAAAGATAAAAGTAGATTTTTATCGAAATGAATTAGTTCTGAACTGAAATTAAAACCCATTTATTCCTTTTATTTTTTTTAAATAAATTCGATTTGAAATGGGTTTAAATAGAATTGATTCATGGGTTTATCGTGAACTGTGTTTTAAATAACACTAGTTCTTTAACCCGATAATAAATAGAATGTGATTTGGGTTTATCGTGAACTGTGTTTTAAATGACACTAGTTCTTTATCCTAGTAAAAGGAGTTTTAATGAATCTGCAATTAGACTGTAATGTGGATTGATAATCTAAATTATCAAATTTAGAAATTGGGCGAGAATGGAGTATCACCAGTTTTGCTCCAAAGCGTTAGTTAAATCTTTAATTAGATTTGAACACGAAATGGTAATTAATTTTACCGATAACACCATAATATTAGATATGGAGTATTACCAGTTTTGCTTCATGGGATGAATAGGTTGGGATTGGGAAATAAAATAAATAATTACTTCGGTGTGGTTCGTTAATCCCGACTAGGTTGGAAAACCATAATTTGGTTTGAAATGACATCCAAAGGAAGATTAAAGGATAAATTTTAAAGAATTTATATTGGATAAAATTAATGGGAACCTTTCCCTAAGAATATGAAATTTGCGGTTAGTGGCTGCTGAGTTGGAATGAGGCGTATGTTGTGTTTGTGTAACATTTGTTTTAATATACGCGGGTTGTTCGGAAAGGCCGGGTTTACACCCATTCTGAATAACCGATTCGACGATAGGTCGAAGATGAAGACGGTGGTTG
Source organism: Allium sativum (assembly GCA_030737875.1). NCBI lineage: Eukaryota > Viridiplantae > Streptophyta > Magnoliopsida > Asparagales > Amaryllidaceae > Allium > Allium sativum. Next base: position 651,409,972 of record CM060919.1, on the reverse strand, counting down.
AAGACCGGAAGTCTTCACATCGTTTGGGTGGTTACTGATGATTTTGATTGGGCTGTACACCCAAGATGGGGGAATCAGTTAGTGATCGTCCAGACGTACTTGGAGAGCGATGGATATGCGAGGAAAGTGCCTCCGGTTTCGTTCAGACCCAGAACGAACTTCTAAATGGATTGTGTGTCTGACATTGGATTTTATTTTGTGTTGATTGATTTCTGTTAAATATATATCTGTTTGGCGGCGGAGAATTTATTCTCTTGCTTAACGCCCTCCTCTGAGACGTACGAGCATAGAGGTTATATATCGATAGATATCAATCGCATGGCATGAATTGCCTGTGTGGCATGCTGAGTTGCATGGATCAAGGCTTCTGTTGAAAAGCAAAGTCTTGTGGTTGATGATCAAAGCACGGCCTTTGTGGTGTAGCTTTGTGTATAACGTGAATTCGCGAGCCTCACACCTCGGTATGAGTCAAAAACGGGATACAGACCGTTGGGAGAACACGACGTTTCTTTCTAGCTTTGGTGGTGTCAGTGACTTACCAGCCCTGACATTTATATACTTTTCACCTTTGTGGTTGTTGGAATGAGGCGCCTCGATATTAGGTCTGTAAGGACCGGAAAACGTGTGTCCAGGAATTGCCAATCCTCAAACATAAGAGAGGACCGGCCCAACCGAATCCAGGGTTACCCAGAGTGTGTAGTCCTGAGGCATTTGCTAGAGTGTCTCGAAGCGGAGAGGAGCTTGCCCCTTGCCTCGACTCATGACGGAAATCCAATTTCCAATACGTGTATTTTGGCTTTATTTGTAGAGCCTAGTATGGCGACATAGTGGTATGGCGCACTTATGCCGTCTTTGATTTATATTTATGATTGAAATTGTTTTGACACTATACACTTATTATAGTATCAAAGGATTTGTATTAAACGTACCAAGCATGTTTGGCTGTTATAAGGTAAAACCCTATCCTCCGGTTGCGTTGCACTGTGTGACGGGACCTGGGTCTTATAATAGCTTTATTTTTCGCGCTGTTTATTTATATGCACTGGTCTACTTGGGAGAAAACCCGTTCCGTGTTATACGGCGTGGTCCCTTGAATTACTCTCTTTTTAAATTGAATTAATAACTGTTTTAGTTCTCACACCAGTCACATGACTGACCTGGAGTTTATTGTTTTAACTTCAACTCTAGGTGCCCTTATTTTCTACACGGGCAGCTAGTAGTTTTGGTTTTGCAGATTTATATTCACAGGATCCTGGTTTACAGCTGGAATGATATCCGGAAAGCTCTGTATCCGTATATCACCTTCAGTTGTTCTTTGTATTGTTTTTCGCTGCTATATAATTTATTGTAATCTCTGATATTTATCGAATGTAATTTATTCATTTATACTCTGTATACTCTTGTACCTGATGCATTGTTGTAATATACAATGAAATGTTCTTCCGTCTGCGTTCTATTTTGTCTTGTCCTCAACGCCATCCGTTCTTTCCTTCACGGGGAAGTTCGGGTCGTGTCAGTTTGGTATCAGAGCTTTGGTTTACAGAGCTCGAGAACAAGGCACATTAGAACCATACGAAAGAATTCATCAGATATTGGATTAGTAATATCCAATTAGAATGACTCGTTAGAGATAGGATCAGTGGTATCCTAGAATGAGTGTGAAGAGTATATTTTTCAATTGAAAACAATTTTTCTTTGAAAATTTAAACCATTTTATACGTATTTGAATATTTATTTATTTTGAATTTGGACAATCCAATATATAAAGATTTTGCATATACGCGTCATGAACGTATATTCGAAGTTTTAATATATTAGATAGATATAGAATCACATTCTAGTCGCCCGGACATGATTCTGATGATGGCGCGCCATCACTAGTATTTATTTTCGTGTTTCGAAGGTGTGATTTCTATATATTTCCATTAAACTGGTGTGAGAACCAAAACTTATATAGATAGATTTATTGTTGTGATTTGGCATCAAAAACATGATTTTTTGTATATGTTTCAAAATTATGAATTTGAAACGTTAATCCACTAATTGATTGATGTTTGTGTTGTTTGTTTATTTGGTTGATAATTTTGAACCATTATGCCTAATAGAATCAAATATTGGACTATATTGAAAATTGGTTGCATTTGCTTGCATATACATGTACTTACATTGAACAGGTCATAGCAAGGAGGCTAGAGCAGAGAATAAAATTTGTTTGCCCGACAAATAGGTACATGTTTACCATAATTTCCTATTTTGTTTGGGTGATGATGATTTTATGAGCCGATTGGCTAGCCGCTTGGCTTTTTCTTTTTCTTTTTGAGATCAGAAGGCCTATATGGAAATTTCGGGATTTTCCCGTGCTCCCTGTACAAATGAGGTTATGGAAAAAAATTTCGAAAATTTCGGGTGTTAGCCAAATTTTTTAAAACTTGAAAATTCTCAGAAACTGAAAAGTTGGAGAATGGAAGCCAGATCGAACGTAGAGTTGATTAATCAAACCACTTTCGACTTTATTCCTTTTCGGGGACGAAAAGTTTTAAGTGGGGGAGATTGTAATAACCCGGAAATTCTGAGCCAGTTTAAAATTTTTATTTTGGCAATTATAGCGAATTTTCTATATTTAAAATGAATTATTTTAAATAATATCGACGAGAAATTTATTTTGAATATATTTAGAACGTTTATATTATATACGTCGTCGTTAGAATATAAATAATTATTTATAATTATAAATAGAATTGAAAATGGCGCGGTAGTTCGATAATTCGATTTCAAACTTCAATTGAATGTACCGGGTGCAAAACAATCCGGGTTTTAGTGAAACCAAAAATATTAGAATCTATTCGTGAATATCTTTCCAACGAATTCGAAAAATCGAAATTTCATAGCGGGAATCAAAAGTTATGCCCAGTTGAAAATTCAGAATAGTCGCTATGTAAATTATACATGGCCCAAAAAGTCAAATTTTGCATACGAATGAATTTGGACTCAAAACCACTTCCATTGAGTTCAAAATGCCGTTTAAAACTCCAAAAAGTATAAGCTTCGATATATTCCGACATCCGGAATAGTGGCAATTGACAGGAGCTTTTCGGTTAACAAAACATAGCCCTTAAAAAGTGAAATTTTGCATATGAGCTCAGAATTCGACGAGATAAATTCTTATGGATTCACAATGACAAATCATTGTTGAGTTCCAAATGGCGCGTCGAATGGAGTTAGTATGTGGCCGTGCGAGCTGAAACAGTTCAGGGTAAAGCGAGCAGTCATTTTACAAAGGAACATTATTGATATGACCTCGGAATTCGATTTCTTTTTTTTCTTCTGGATTTGTATCGTCTAAAAATGGTTAAATCCAAAAGGGCTTGATTTTTTGAGTTAGCATGTGAGCGTGCGAGGAGAAAAGGTGTACCAAAATCGCATTTTTAGAGCTTATCTGAGCATTTTCGTGATTTTTTTTGAATGGTCAAACGAACTTGGAATTCGACGAAACTTGTTTCGTTGGACTCGTCTTCACGTCTACTATCTCGTGTCCGAAATCCGCGGCCATCGGAGATCGCTTGTGTTCAGGCGTTACGCGAGAAACTAGCATATAAACACTTTTACTTCCTTTTCTTCTTCACTTTCTTCCTCTTCCTCTTTCTTCAAAAAAACTCATTAATGGCCACCGCCTCCTTCTTGCCGCTGCCACCGCCCTCCTCCCTGCTGCCGCATCACCTCGAGCTGCCGCACCCCCTCCTCCTCTTCCCCTCCTCCTCCTCTACCTCCTCCTCTCTCTCCTCTCTCCATTTGCAAACCCTAAGCCCCAAATCACCACCACCCGCCTCCGTGGACCCCACCGCCGCACCTCAGCCCCTCCCCCATGTCAGTCAGGCCGGCGCCCCCCTTAGCACCACCCAACTCCGGCCGTGGGCCCTGCTACACCCAAAAATCCATTTTCACCAAAAATCCCGTTTTGCAAATAACACCCTGTCACCATTTCGCGAATAACTCCCAAACGGTGCGCTTTTGGCCAAAGTCTCTCTAGACCAAAGTTGTAGAGCACGAAACTCTCTTCGATTTGGCTATATGGAAGTCATGTTTTGGAGTTCGGAGCTGCTCGGAAAACACGTTCGAAGTCTGCTGTTTAAAAGCGGTAAAATTCGTGTACTTTCGCGAATTCTGGCGAATTGGAGCATTTTCGGCAAAAAGACCCTTAGGCGAAAGTTGTCCGGAATGGCGTGTTTAAGCTAGGAAAAAGATGGTGTGAAGATTGAAACTCGTTTGCAAATTCTAGGACCCGAACAGCGAATCCGGGCGTTAGAAAAAAAGTGAGTTTTCTCCATTTTAAAGCTTCTACAGTTTTTGACATATGAAGTAAATAAAAATATGATCTTCATATTATAGAGAGGATAAAAATCCGATTTTTAACTTATAGAAGATATAAAGATAAGATTTTTATATAATGTAGATAATAAAAATGTGATTTTTATACATGTAGTGGCTACGGGCAACGAAAGTGACAAAAGGCGAGAACGACAAGATTTTCTACATAAGAAGAGTGGAGATGATTGGATTAGCCAGTTGTTGAGAACTTCTCACTCAAAATTTCTTTTTCTAGTTATATATATATACTAGGATGCAGACGGTGTTTAGTAGCACCCGACACCATCGTCCACAAACCATGGACTTATTTGTTTGGTTGTGTAGTTGGTTAGATTATTTGATTTGAACTTGATTGTTTGGTGAAATGGAATGGATTTGATTGATGTGTGAATGGCGTGGGCCTTCACTAGACCGGGGATAAGGCTAGGCCTTGTCCCGTTTCTAGTATCGTGCCGTTATGCCGCCGAAATTTTCTAAAATAAGTTAGAAAAATAAAGATATCATTTTATTTAATAAATGAACTGAATAAAATATTTTCATAGGTTGAATAAAATGTTTTATCGTTTAAAATATAATTTTTAACGTGAATGTGAATAAATAAATATTCATTTACAAACCGGACGGTTTGTTTATGTACACCTATTTGAAGGACATTGATTGGGATGATAAATTTTACACATCGCCCACCTGCACAAATAAAATCTGTGTTTGATTATTTGAAACCCCACACGGGTATTGGGATAAAACACGGCATACACTAATCCCAATAATTAGTTATATGTCGACCGATTGATTGACAGGCTGTTGTAATCGTTAGATATCTATGTTTGATGCTTATACAGTGTAGTGCACTTTGGATGATGGTTGATTATTTATCGTTGCTATTATATACATGTGTTGTATGGAATCCATATAATTAACTTTATATGGTAATTGATTGGGCCTCATTCCAATTTAGAAGATAAAGAATTTTATAGAATAAAGGTTCATGTGTTGACAGTACTCAGCCGTTGAGATTAGTCATGTGTTGAACGAAGTATTTTAATAATAAAATTTAAATCTTTATCTTTATAGAATAAAGGTTCATGTGTTGACAGTACTCATCCGTTGAGATTAGTCATGTGTTGAACGAAGTATTTTAATAATAAAATTTACATCTTTATCTTTATAGAATAAAGGTTCATGTGTTGACAGTACTCATCAGTTGAGATTAGTCATGTGTTGAACGAAGTATTTTAATAATAAAATTTACATCTTTATCATATATGAAATTAGAAACTAACTGGAAAATAGATAAGATGAGTGGTCTCCTGGATATTGATATGATGTTGGTTTCGGCCTTCGGGGTTAATATTTAGGGAATCGTTCTCTTACTAATTTACGATTGGAGTCTGATTTGAAATCAAACGATAGATACCATAATTTTTTATAAAATATATTAAATAACAAAAATAGTCACATGTGGACAGTACTCATTCGTTGAGATTAGTCATGTGTTGACAAAAATATAGAGTCATGTATTGAAAGAAATATAGATTCATTTGTTGAATAGAATAACGAAGTAGTTGTAAAATATAAAGCCGTGTTGATTAGAGATGCGCTATTTTGATGCGAACGATATTTATATCGATTATATTCAAATTTGAATTGAATTGAATAGAAAACGAATTTGAATTGAATCGAATAGAAAACGAATTCGAATTGAATTGAATTGAAAAGAAAATGAATTCGAATCGAATTAAAAATCGATTTGAATTGAAATCAAATAGAAATGAAAGTAAAAAGGATTTATAATAGAAAATTCAATTTTGATTTGAATTTGAAATAAAGGTTGAAATTGTTTTTGAAACAAATTTGAATCTATTTATAAAATTCGTTTTAAATAGAAATCGACGAAATATATATTATATATATAATATAATGGCTTGAATAGAACGCGCCGCGCTGCGGCAGTTCGCGAATTTCAACCATTTATTTCGAACGGACATTACGGGAGATCCGACCATCGGATTCTCCTAAAACCGGAACCGTTGGGTTCGTATCGAAAAGAGCTTTCTAATGAATATTAGAAATTTTAAATCTAATGTTTGGATTTGGAGATACGTCCAAATCAAATTTGGAAAATGTCGTTGTAAGTGCAGTTCGATGGCCGTTGTTGGAAATCGACTGTACGTGCCTTGATAAAATTATTAAAAATAGTAGTAATTTGTGTAAAATCATAAGAAATGATTTGGGAAAAATTGGGATGAAAAACCCCATATTTGAAAATATAAAAATAGATTTTTATCGAAATGAATTAGTTCTGAACTGAAATTAAAACCCATTTATTCCTTTTATTTTTTTAAATAAATTGGATTTGAAATGGGTTTAAATAGAATTGATTCATGGGTTTATCGTGAACTATGTTTTAAATAACACTAGTTCTTTAACTCGATAATAAATAGAATGTGATTTGGGTTTATCGTGAACTGTGTTTTAAATGACACTAGTTCTTTATCCCAGTAAAAGGAGTTTTAATGAATCTGCAATTAGATTGTAATGTGGATTGATAATCTAAATTATCAAATTTAGAAATTGGGCGAGAATGGAGTATCACGAGTTTTGCTCCAAAGCGATAGTTAAATCTTTAATTAGATTTGAACATGAAATGGTAATTAATTTTACCGATAACACCATAGTATTAGATATGGAGTATTACCAGTTTTGCTTCATGGGATGGATAGGTTGGGATTGGGAAATAAAATAAATAATTACTTCGGTGTGGTTCGTTAATCCCGACTAGGTTGGAAAACCATAATTTGGTTTGAAATGACATCCAAAGGAAGATTAAAGGACAAATTTTAAAGAATTTATCTTGGATAAAATTAATGGGAACCTTTCCCTAAGAATATGAAATTTGCGGTTGGTGGCTGCTGAGTTGGAATGAGGCGTATGTTGTGTTTGTGTAACATTTGTTTTAATATACGCGGGTTGTTCGGAAAGGCCGGGTTTACACCCATTCTGAATAACCAATTCGACTATAAGTCGAAGATGAAGACGGTGGTTGAAGACCGGAAGTCTTCACATCATTTGGGTGATTACTGATGATCTTGATTGGGCTGTACACCCAAGATGAGGGAATCAGTTAGTGATCGTCCAGACGTACTTGGAGATCGATGGATATGCGAGGAAAGTGCCTCCGGTTTCGTTCAGACCCAGAACGAACTTGTAAATGGATTGTGTGTCTGACATTGGATTTTATTCTGTGTTGATTTATTTCTGTTAAATATATATCTGTTTGGCGGCGGAGAATTTATTCTCTTGCTTAACGCCCTCCTCTGAGACGTACGAGCTTAGAGGTTATATATCGATAGATATCAATCGCATGGCTAGAATTGCCTGTGTGGCATGCTGAGTTGCATGGATCAAGGCTTCTATTGAAAAGCAAAGTCTTGTGGTTGATGATCAAAGCACGGCCTTTGTGGCGTAGCTTTGTGTATAACGTGAATTCGCGAGCCTCACACCTCGGTATGAGTCAAAAACGGGATACGGACCGTTGGGAGAACACGAGGTTTCTTTCTAGCTTTAGTGGTGTCAGTGACTTACCAGCCCTGACATTTATATACTTTTCACCTTTGTGTTTGTTGGAATGAGGCGCCTCGATATTAGGTCTGTAAGGACCGGAAAACGTGTGTTCAGGAATTGCCAATCCTCAAACATAAGAGAGGACCGGCCCAACCAAATCCAGGGTTACCCAGAGTGTGTAGTCCTGAGGCATTTGCTAGAGTGTCTCGAAGCGGAGAGGAGCTTGCCCCTTGCCTTGACTCATGACGGAAATCCAATTTCCAAAACGTGTATTTTGGCTTTATTTGTATTGCCTAGTATGGCGACATAGTGGTATGGGGCACTTATGCCATCTATGATTTATATTTATGATTGAAATTGTTTTGACACTATACACTTATTATAGTATCAAAGGATTTGTTTTAAACGTACCAAGCATGTTTGGCTGTTATAAGGTAAAACCTATCCTCTGGCTTGCGTTGCATTGTGTGATGGGACCTGGGTCTTATAATAGCTTCATTTTTCAAAAAAGCATTGCGCTGTTTATTTATATGCACTGGTATTCTTGGGAGAAAACCCGTTCCGTGTTATACGGCGTGGTCCCTTGAATTACTCTCTTTTAAAATTGAATTAATAACTGTTTTAGTTCTCACACCAGTCACATGACTGACCTGGAGTTTATTGTTTTAACCTAAACTCTGGGTGCCCTTATTTTCTACACGGGCAGCTAGTAGTTTTGGTTTTGCAGATTTATATTCACAGGATCCTAGTTTACAGTTGGAATGATATCCGGAAAGCTCTGTATCCGTATATCACCTTCAGTTGTGCTTTGTATTATTTTCCGCTACTATGTAATTTATTGTAATCTCTGATATTTATCGAATGTAATTTATTCATTTATACTCTGTATATTCTTGTACCTGATGCATTATTGTAATATACAATGAAATGTTCTTCCGTCTGCGTTCTATTTTGTCTTGTCCTCAACGCCATCCGTGCTTTCCTTCACGGGGAAGTTCGGGTCGTGTCAATTATTTTTAAAATATTCCTTATTTCAAAATATTCGTTATTTTAAAATATTCATTCTTTCTGAATTGGAATCAAACATAGTCAATTACCATATAATGTTATTTATATGGATTTTATAACACACATGTATACAATAACAATGATAATAAATCAACCATCAGCCAGAGTGCACTACACAACTAGATAAGCATTAAATATAAATAATTAACGCTTACAAAAGTCTGTCAACCAATCGATCGACATACAACTAAATAATTAGGATTAGTGTACGTCAAATATCATCCGAATACCCGTGTGGTGTTTCAATCAACAAACACTGAATTTTATTTGTGCAGTTGGGCGATGTGTAAAATTTATCGTCCCAATCCATGTCAGTTAAATTGGTGTACATAAACAAATCATCTGATTTGTTTATGCGTGTTTTCATTTTCATTTCAAGAAAATTTATGTCGTTCATATATACGTTAAAAATTATATTTTTAACGATAAAATATTTATTTCAACAAATGAATATTTTATTTAGTTCATACACACATTAAAAATGTTATTTTTAACTCACACATTTTATTTTATAAAATTTCGGCAGCATAACGGCGTGATACTAGAACTGGAATAAGGTCTAGCCTTATCCCTTGCCTAATACTAGCTTGCGCCATATGAAAACCAAATTCCAATCAATTCAATTCACATCCCAAACCACATTCAACCAATTTATCAATCAAAACAAACAACTAAACATCCATGGTTTCAATCAAAAGTGTCAGGTGCTACTAAGCGCCGTCTGCATCCTAGTGTATATTTAACTGTAAAAAAAAATTAGAGTGAGAAGTTCTCAACTTTGGGATCCACTCCTCCAGTTCTATTTTTGAATTTTTGATCCGTTTGGATTTGCCCGAAATTCCAACGTAATCCTTTCCACGCTGTTCATAGTAAAAATCACATTTTTAATACAATGTTGATATATTTAAAAATCGCATTTTATATATAAAAGATTACATTTTTATTTCGCTTCATATATAAAAATGATATTTTTATATCGCTGCTCATATATAAAAATTATATTTTTACAATGCTACTTCATATATAAAAATTATATTTTTATTCCGCTACTTCATATATAAAAATCAAATTTTTATATCGCTATTCAAATAATAAAAATCGAATTTTTATCTCGCTATTCAAATAATAAAAATCGAATTTTTATTCGATATTCATACAAATAAAAATCGTATTTTTATTTCAAATCTATATATATATATAAATTATATTTTTATCTACTTGAAAATTATATTTTTATATCACTAACTTCATAAATTAATATAACGTTCAAAATTGATTTCATCGTACATTTTAATTTACTGGAGCTACATACTGACTCCAAATATTCCCAAAAAATAAATCTAACTATGTTTTGATGATACGGTCCTAACAAAACTAATTTCGTCGAATTTTGAGGCCGTTTAAAAAACAGTCAATTTCTGGTCGATCCAAATTGACTGAATTTGACCAAACACGTTTTCTTGTGCCACGGTCACATATTAATTCCAAAAATTATGAATTTTGGAATCTAGCAATAATTTGACATTCCGGATCCAAAAAAAGTGGTTCCGCCGAAAACGGAGGTCATTTGCCAAAGGGCTATTTTTAAGGGCTTTATATAATTTAAAATATATATAAATATATATAAATTCCATAGCGACTATTTTAAATTTTAAACTGGACATAACTTTCAATTTAAAAAATGAAATTTATATTTTTCACATTCGTTAGATAGATATTGTTAAACAGATTCCAATATTTCTTGTTTCGTCCAATTCTAATTTAAAATGAATTCTACACTTTCAATTGAAATTTAAAATCGAATTTTCAAACTACCGCACCATTTCAAACTCTATTTATAATCAAAATAAAATTATTCATTCTAACTTTGATTAAAATAAATTTTTAGTTGTTATTATTTAAAATAAATCATTTTAAATATTCAAAATCCATTAAAATTGCCAAAATAAAAAATTTAAATTGGTTTTGATTTCCAGGTTGTTATACACAAACACACACTAATTTGCTAGAAATCAATGTAAACAGTAAGAAAAAAACCTGGAAACAAAACTGTGTTGAAACTATGAGGCAATGCCTTGAACCATGAAGCAAAACTTAAGAGAATGGCAGCTATGATACAGTGTATTAAACTAAAAACAAAGTCTGAAAGGGGAAAGGAATCATAGAGCACAAACTTTGAATTTAAAAATAGAGAATGAGATCTGGAAACAAGTATAAGTAGAACATGAAGACCTAAAACAAGACATTGGATAAATTCGGTGAGTAAACTCTCTTTATTCCTCTAAGTTTGAAATTCGATGATTGTTAAGTTTGAAATCAAACGTCGAATCATTGGTTGATTGTTATTATTGTGATGGATGATTGTTGTTATGCTACGAAGAGACGAATCCAATCTAAATTAGTTAAAATAAAAAGTTAACATGTTTTATTATATTTTTGGTGCTAATTACTGCTCTAAAACGAGAAATGAGATTATGTAAGTTAATTAAATTAAATGGGCATGTTCTTAAGATTGTATATGTTATGAAATAAATTGTATAAATGTTTTACTCATCTATGCTATTTAAATTTGATAGTTAAAACACCGACTGTTAAATAAATATCCCTTACGTGTTTTTTCGAAGAGACCGGGATGGGAACAAAACCCAAAACCACTTCGAACCGACTTTACATAAACTAACTTGCAGGGACACTCATACTAACAATGAAATTGAAGACCGTATATTTTCATAAGCTGGAGAACTACTTGCTAAAATTCTATGGTTTGCTCCCAGAGATATTTTAGCAGTAAGTATTTCGTGACTGAAATCTTCGAATTTGCAAGGACTACTCGCTACTGATCCATAGGGTGATACCTATATAGGATGTAGTAGGAGAGTACCTTCAGTTCATCCTGTTCCTGAATGTCTTGTATGGACGAATGTCTGACAGAGTATTTCCTAAAAACTATGTACGTTGATTTTTACAAATATACCGAGTTGGTGGCAAAGAAGGGCACCTCTTTTACATCCAGAGTTTATTTGTGGACGTCAATTAGTGATTTAAGGGATCTGACAATGTGGCATTCAAAGTAAATGGTGGCCAAATATTCTAAAGGTAATTCTAAACCTCAAGCCTCATCAATCGGGAATTGACAAAAATCAGGCAGGTAGCATGGCTATGTGGTTCGCTCCTATTAGGGTGTATTATCACCTATCTAGAAAAAAATCCATTTCCTTCTTTAATCTATTTCGATGCTGTCCCTTTTTGGGAAATGGTGGTTTGACCCCAACCGTTGGTGATATACATTCGATACACTCAAGCGAAATGAGTGGTCGATCATTTGTGGCCGGGTTGCAAGATGTTCTTGTTGAACCAAGTGTATTCCCCTCTAGAGATACACTATCGGCAGGTGATTCCATACCTTGTCATAGTCGGAATCCAATCTCCAATAAGTGCCCGCGGCTTTGATTGTATACAATTTATGTGGAGCGTGAGATGTATGCATTCCGCTAGATTGTTATTTATTTTTATTAGACATTATTATAATATCAAACAAGATATGATTTCAAAAAAATAATTTTGGGTTATCGTCCGGTAAAAACCATCTGTGTTTATGTGTGGATCGGTCTTACTAGTATCTTTTATTTCAAAGGGATTTTGAACGTTAAATCAAGCTGTTTTAAAATCGTTTACTCACACCAGTCCCATGACTGATCCAGAGTTTATTTTTCTATGTTTCCTAAACTCTTGGGTGCCCAAATTTGTACGGGCAGTCAAGTGGTTTTAGGGTTTTGTAGATTCGCTTGAAGGAGCTTGGATCAGGAAGCTTCAACATTAAATATATAGAGTTATTTCCACTGTGTTGTATATGAGGTGTACCCTGATGATGTATGTAAGTACAAATACCAGTTCTATATTTCAAGTATTGTTATATAATATATTTTATTCAGTTCCGCTGTGAGATTTGTGATACTCTGATTCTGTTGTGTTATGTTCTTCCTTTTTTTCTTCAATTCTAACTTTCTTTCTTTCTATTTCTCACCCTCTAACTTCTTTTTACTAACGATCTGTTGGTTTCTGGTGTTTGATTGATTGATATGTGATACAGGATATGTATTATTATCAGTAATCAGGATCGGAAATTTTCGGGCTGTTACACAAATGGTCGTGATATTTCCACTGGGTCATGTATTCCAAAATGTACGTCTCTTCTGAATAGTTGTGACGCTTTGTCGAAGCTTGTTGGTATAAATATGCGGTTTTAGCATTGTTGAGAACTCCGGTTATTTTGAACTTCATTGTCAGATTGGAACCAGTCTGATTTCTCAGGTAATTGTCTCATCTCTGTCGATTCTACAAATTAAATGTTAGTTGATGACTCCAGCATTCACCAAAGTGTTAACGAGAGGTTGTTGGCTCAAAGTCAAGTATGCACTCACACGTTTGCACATGATTTTTCACGATACAATCAGGATTTATAATGGTAAACATAATAGTGCTGGCATGTTTTGGGCAGCGATTGTGTAGGTTAGTTTTCAAAATGTCATCAGATTTGAACTCGGTGGTTAGACGCGTGCTCTTGAATCATTAAGAGTTCTAAGTACACGGCTCATTAATGAATCGAGTTTTTTTCAACGACTAGAGTATGAAAACACGCATGTGCAATTGCGGCCGAAGTTTTGAATTCAAGAAAAATTCACCAATCCCTAGAGTATCACTTTTCTTTCTCCATTTTTCTCTTTCTTTTTTTAGGTATATAAGAATTGGTATCGCTTCGGGGATTGGTACCAGTCCCCAACACTAACAAATTTTCAATAGTTTTTTCGGAGAAGTTAACTCCTTCCCCTCTGCTATATATAAATACTTCCACTCCTTTCTTCCCTTTCTTTTATTCATACACCTGCGGACTTAGAAACTTTCAAGCTCCAAAAATTTCATAACCTCTTTACTTCGATGCTCCCTGTTAGATCATCCACCTCTGGCCACCTAGATCCTTCAAGACCGCATAACTCCTTCCTTCGAACAACCAGGAACAACTAGGTGGGTCACCCCTTTGATTTGCATGAGTTTGTTGGGTTTGATTTGAAATCGGGTCTGGATCTCATTGTTAGAGAATGGAGTTTTGATGACAACAATCTTATTTCAATTATTATTATTATTATTAATTGATTATAAAATATATACTAACATTTCTATCTAGAATATATATACACATATATATGTAGGATTTGTATGCAGGACTTAAATACTGAAGACTATACAGTTTTAGAGTTTCAAGTGATTCGGGATTCAGAAGAGATTCAAGACTCATGAGTTATCAAGACATCAAGATATCAAGATTTTTTTTAAAAAAAATAAATTGTAATAGAGTCTAGTTGATTTGTAAGACTCTGAATAGCACTCCAGGTTCAAATTCCATTTTTCAAATTCAGATTTTCAAAATTCTAATTTTGTTTTCAAAATTCAAAATTATGATTACAAATTATTTCAAATTATTTTATCTTACTTAAGGTTTCAAACAAATAAGCTTAAAGTTTTAAATATATATAATTTTATATATATACTTATATAATTTTATGGTTTTATAGTTTTAAGCCTTATAACTTTACAAAAATGTTTATATATTATATTATTATGATTTCATATGATTTTACACTTTGGAATATTCATTTATATCACTAATTTTGATTCAAGAACTTCCAGAATAATATATATGATTAAATACTTGAAAAATAGTTTTAGAAAATAAAAATTATGTACATATGTCGACATACATAAATAGATATGTCGACATACAACTGTCATTTTGTCAATTTTCAAAGGAAGGGTCTTTCTACTATTTGTAACGTTTCTGAAACATTGCAACCATTCAAATGCTATAAATAGGGGCTGATTTCAAAATTTTAAATTATTCTTCTTTGCCATCTTCACCCCTCTTTATACCACCATTAATATTTCATATTTTCTTGATTTCTACACTTATACTTTGCCGATTTCATATAAAATTACATCAAACTTAAACTCTTCTCAATCTCTATCCATTACTCTCTGAATTGAAGTGCTATTAAAGAGTTATAGGGCTATTGTAATCATTTGGGAATTGTTTGGGAAAGGGTGTGTCCCTTGTAGCCCTGAAATTAAGGAAATATGCGGTGTTAACCATATAGTCGTGAAATCAAGGGTGTTTGGAGCGGTGTTAACCTTGTAGCTGTTAAATCAAGGGGATTGTACTTGGATATTGATAGTAATAAAACTCTGCGTTTAAAAATCCAGAATTTGAAAATAAATAGTTATTTAATTAGAAGCTCAAAAATAGGAATTTCTGCAAATAATGGAATTTGACCATGAAACTTTAACCGTTGCGTTCGTCTTGGAACTCTGGTCAACTTTCATGTATGGAGTTTTGCGAAAGGAGTCCGTATGAAAAAGTTACGAACGTAATACGAAAACGGGCGGAAAATAAATAAACTAGAATTTTTAATTATTATATTATCTAATTTAACCAAGCCGACCTAGGCAATCTGGTGCCCAGGCGTTCGACCTATTGGGCGTCAGATCGCCCAATGGCAGCCGATTTTGAAGGGTAAGGTTAGATTTTATTATGTAACGAATGGACGAATATAACTTAAAATAATCCTATAGTTCTAGGCCATTTCCACCCCTATAAATAAAGGGGTAGAGCCTCATTCTTTTCCATTTAAATCTATAAAGGCAGCGAAGCTCTGCCATTTTTCTTCCTCTTCTAACCTAATTTCTAAAATAAAAATATGTTCATACGTAATCAAATTCATATGCAATTGGGAAGATTATTATATTCAATGGAAGAGGATGCTCAATGAAAGATTCTTCGCTCTCTTCCCTTTTTCTTACATTTCTACATATCTAGAATTTTTCACTTTCTAGATAGATTGTAGATTTATAAGAATTTGGGGATTGAAGGCCTAAAAAGGTTCAACCAATTGAATTTGGAGGCAATAAGATGAGTGGGAATTTTACAAATACATTTATAATAATGTATTTATCTCGTTTGTAATAGACTGAATTTTTATGCCTATGCATATCAGATCTGATAAATAAATTATGGCAATTAGATTGACACCTATCAGATCTGGTTATAAAAAGTGTAAAACTTATGAATTGTACACTGTGGCTATGCATAAAATAAATTGTAGGATTCATTAAACTTGTGCACACCTATTCCAACAGTTATGTCATGAAATATATTGCAATTATGTTATAGAACGTATTGTGGACATTGCATAACACTATAGATCTGGAAATCGGTCCCGTTAAACACCAATTAGTTGTAGTTACATTCCAGATCTTTAGTTCAGTGTTGAAAATATAAAATATGTGGATTTGGGTAAAAATGTGAAATTGGTAAATTATGTGAATTTGGAAAGATATGATTGTTAAATTATGTGATTGTAATTATACCTAGTTTTATTCAATATTGTTGGGTTTTGGCTTAATTATTGTAAATATGCCATTTTCTTCTTTTTAAACAAAAAGATGTCATTTTGAATTCACAAGGGATATGACAAAAAGATCTAAAAAAAAGGAAAAGTGTGCGTAGTTTGAGTCGACTATTCTAAAAGTATATATGAATATATATATTTCTTGTGAATTTAGATTGTGTCTATTCCAAAAATTTGCCATAATTTATAATAATTACCGCTAAAGGTCTTTTTGAAAGATTGGAAACATTTTGGTAAGATTGAATGCAAAAAGGAATGTTTGGTTATTGATTAAACCAAATCATTTAAATAAAAATTAATAATAATAATAAAAGATAACTACGTTGACCGTACGAAAACATAAAATATAAATATACACATATTATCCATCCAATTCAACGTAAAACGGTAAATTATACATTGTATTAAATGTTTGAATGGTATTCATTTATGGAATCATATATGTAAATTATATTCCATACTTAATGAATATATTTATGGTGACCGTTGTAGCGATTAGTGTAATTGATTGTTATAAATAAGGCCATAAATAAATAAATAACAATTGTAACCAATTGTTGAATGGGGAAAGTGAATATGATAGGATAACTGTTAAAATTCCAAAAATTTATTTAGGATAAATGTTGTACACCCCAATTAGAAAATTTGAATTATGATTGCAATTAGACACGTGGTTAAGCTCACTTGTGGTATAAGCCTTCCCGGAAGTGACCGACAATCCAGCAACAACAGGTAGTCAGCTTAATGTGAGGGGTCTAATGCATTAATATAAATGTACAAAGGCACGAGATTAAGTCCAACTTATGGTAGAAGCCTACTCGGAACCGGCCGGCAAATCCAGCATCCATAAGTAGTTAACTTAATGTACGGGGCCCGATGCATAAATATATATATATATACACACATTAATAACAAGCAACAAATAAATTAATAAATAAAAATAAATAAAAATAGAAATGTTTGTTGGTGTACAAAAATTAAAGATATTTGGGACAGATAAAATAAGGATATTCCATTGTAATTAATTTCTTAGGAAAATTATGGCCGTTAAGCTCATAAATGACAGTAATTGTAGCCAATGGTAATTAAAGATAAATTGTTGCCTTAGGAAAATATGACCATTATGGTCATAAAGGGTAATAAACAAAGAAATGAGAAATAAATGGGTGTCATAAGGGGATCAATGGATATTGATTGTTGTTTAAATACTAAGTCCAATTAAGGAGGTAATCAAGTAAATATTCTAGGGTAAAGAGAATATAACCTTCCTTATTTATATTAATGAATATAGAACTTATAATTAAAATAGAGTTGGACTTAGTAGGTTAATAATGTAAAATATCATTAACCATATGAACCCGTGATGATAATGAATCATATGCGTACAGTATTTCCATGAAGAGAGACAAAACGGGAATGACTTAATAACGCAGCCAACTTTATCCCAAATAGGGAAAGGTATTGTGATGACTCCAAACTTCCGTGGTGCGAAGGTAAGGATAACCATTTGGAATATAACATATTTACAGCAGCAACAGATCTCAGATAATATCATAACACATAATTATTGCAACGAAAAGATAAAAGTCATAAACATCACATCAACTGAACCACAGAGTGCGCAGTTTACAGGATACAACTTAGCAAAATAAAAGTCTGAATGAAAGGAAATAAGTTCCAACTCCAAACGTACATCAAGATACAGGATGGAATAAAGTCTCTAAAGTAGAAAATAAAGATAAAAGGAGGTCTTCAATAACCGCCTTCTACATCTTTATTTAATCGTCATGTAATTATTTGAAATGAGTTAAACTCGGTCTTTTCAAATAATTCTCTCATAATTATCATTTAAGTCATTTCATATCGTTAATATCTATTTAAAATGATTTATCGCTATTTTTATTTATTTAAAAATAGCCCAATATAATAAAACGACGCTTCGGGTCAGTGGGCTGCCCTGGAGCTGTTTTTACCAAATTTTGATTTACACATATCTTGAAATCTAACCATCGGATTTTGATGAAATTTATATCGTTGGAAAGCTCTTCCCAAAGCGGTCCTAACGGTTCCAGTTTTCAGAAAATCCAACGGTCGGATCTTTCGGTATAATCGTTTAAAGTTACGATTGCAGATACGCGAACTGCCGTGCGCGTTTCGTTTATTTTTAATTTATATTTATATATATAAATCTAAATCATTTGGTTATTTCGACTATAAAAATCCATTCTTTTTATCGCACCTAAAATGACGATAAAATATCACCTTTAATTTCACTCTTTTTATCGCATCTAAAATGACGATAAAAATATCACTCTTTTATTTATATCTAAATTATAAATAAAATGTACTTTTTATTTCCATGTATTTATTTACATCTATAATGTAAATAAATATTTACTTTTCTAATTCATATTTTTATTTGTAACTAAATTACAAATAAAAATGTACTTTATACAATCATATTTTAATTTGCAACAAATTTGCCAATAAAAATTCACTTTTGCTAATCTTGTTTTTATTCCCATCTTAAATGTGAATAAAATAACCTTTTTAATTTCATGTTTTCATTCACATCTAAAATGTGAATAAAATATACCTTTTTAAATTCATATTTTTCATTTGCTACTAATTTGTAATTAAAAATATGTAATTCTTTTTCTATTTTTTGTTTACATCTAAAAATGCAAACAAAAATATGTAATTCTTTTTCTATGTTTTGTTTGCATCTAAAAATGCAAACAAAAATATGTAATTCTTTATCTATGTTTTGTTTTATCCACACTAAATATAAATAAAATGTCCCTATTCTGAATTTATGTTTTATTTATTCTAAATGTAAATAATTGTTTCTACTTTTCTTTTTCTTATTTACTTACACTACATGTAAATAAATGTTTCTTTTTTCTTTTCTTATTTATTTACACTACATGTAAATAAATGTTTCTTTTTTTTCTTTTCTTATTTATTTACACTACATGTAAATAAATGTTTCTTTTTTTTCTTTTCTTATTTATTTACACTACATGTAAATAAATATTTCGTTTTTTCTTTTCTTATATCCTATTTACATAAAAATGTAAATAAATGTGTTCTTTCATTTCATGTCCTATTTACATACAATGTAAATAAAGGTGTTCGTTCATTTCATGTCCTATTTACTTACAATGTAAATAAAGGTGTTCATTCATTTCATGTCCTATTTACATAACGATGTAAATAAAGGTGTTCGTTATAAAGATATTCTTTTTATTTACACAAGAATGTAAATAAAAGTATTCACTATAAAGGTGTTCTTTTTATCTACACAAGAATGTAAATAAAGGTATTCTCTATATTTGTTCTTTTATTTACACAAAAAAAATGTAGATAAAGTTTTCACCACAAAAATGTTCACTTTATTTACATAGGAAATGTATATAAAGTTTTCACTACAAATATGTTCATTTTATTTACATAGGAAATGTAAATAAAGTTGCATCGCAAAATTTGTTCTTTTTCTATGCCCAAAATTTTATCTACCACTATATTGTGAACAAAAAAGAATGTCATATTCCTATAATCAAGAACTTTTTTTACAACTAGCTGTAAATAAAAGAAATGTTCCTTTTTGTTCTTTTTTTGTAACCAAATTTTATTTACAACTGTATGTAAATAAAAAAAATGTCCTTTTTGTATTCATTTTCTATAATCAAGTTTTATCCTCTTTTATTTACAAATGTAAATAAAATCTACTTTTCATGTTTGTTGTATTTCCTAACATGTGAAATTCACATACAAATGTGAATCTCAATAAGCCTCCTAAACAAAATGAGATGATTTGGGTTTTCTAACTATTTCTACTTAACTCAAAATTAAATTTTTGAATCCACAAATCTAATGCATATATAAATCTCAATAAAATGAGATTTTCAACGGATGAAAAAACATTCACAGCAATAAATAAATAGAAAATCCTAAATTACCACTTCGCAGATCTATACTATTTACGTACATAACAATGATTCAAACCATCACGAACAATAATTAAATTATTTAATTATTTCAAAGCTAAGAAATCTCACTTTGATTGAAGCAGTTTCAAGAAATCCCAGTGAGTTCAGAATTTGTCCCAATCACTTTCAAGAAGTTCTATTCGATGTTACGGTTCAAACAAATCTGAAATTATTCAATTCGGGGTTCGTATGAATAAATTATCAATTTTATAATCAAATAAATAAATTTGTCACGCTTATACATGTTAGGATTTCAATTTTATTACCTCAGAACAAAGGCCGTATATTTCTGTTTTTGTTCAAAATTTCAGATCCAAAAATCATTCAATCGGAGCAATGGTTTCCATATCGGATAGGGGGGAATTGACGTCCTTGGAGCGGCGCCTGAACGCTGGCGGTGGCGGCAAGCTCGGTGGCGTGGTCTGGTCGGGGCGGAG
Source organism: Allium sativum (assembly GCA_030737875.1). Lineage (NCBI taxonomy): Eukaryota > Viridiplantae > Streptophyta > Magnoliopsida > Asparagales > Amaryllidaceae > Allium > Allium sativum. Next base: position 651,389,086 of record CM060919.1, on the reverse strand, counting down.
GTCGAACGGCGACGGGTTCTTAGAGGTGATTCGCGAGCTACAGGCGACAATGGTGGCTAAACTCGGTACGGATGTGTAGAGGGGGAAAAGGGCTTCGAAGTGGTGTGTGGGTTGGGTCTGGTTTGTGGAGATGAAGGAGAATTTAGAGGAGGAAGTTTTGAGCGCTGTAGGCCATTGAAGGATAGTGGTGGCTGTAGATGATGACGGTGAATAGTGATCCTAGGGTTTAAACTTTAATATTTATATAATTTAAATGGTAATTTTTCAATTAAATCCATATCTTTTTAACCGGTCCAATTCCAGTCCAGCAGAAGGTGACCCTAGCCAATAGCCCATGTTCCAGATCCAACGGGCCAGGTCCTGTCAGCCCAAACGTCTGTCTGTGGCCTGAATTATTTAATTTAATAATTAAATCATTTATTAAATTAATTCGTTCGCATAAATAAATTCACCGAGGCCACATACAGAGTCAGAAAAATCAAGAAAAATATATTTGGCTTCGTTATGACAATACGGTCCTAACAAAATTGGTTTCGTCGAATTCTGAGACCATTTGAAAAATGACTATTTTTTAGTCGATTAAATTTGACTGAATTGAACTAAACACGGTTTCTTTCACCACGCTCAAATATTAACTTGGAAAATTCTATAAATTGAAACCTAGTAATAATTTGACATTCCGATTCCAACGAAAGTGGTTTCGTCGAAAACAAAGATCGTTTGAAAATTGACTATTTACACTGGCTTTAATATTATTTAAAAATGAAAATTTTAATTTCTGCCACATTTTCCAACCAATTATTTGAAATAAAATTTTTAAATTGGTTTAGATTTTCCGGTTTGTTACATTCTCCTCCACTTAAGAGCTTTTCGTCCCCGAAAAGGTAACAAGGCAAAGTAGGAAACAAGACGGAAAATGTAAATTATTGTAAATGTACCTTAACACAAGAGTTACTCGGAGATGTCCACTCTGCACTTGGGGTAAGCCTTTTTGATGCTATCCTCTGTCTCCCAAGTACAGTCTCTAGGATCCCCGCTGCACTGCACCTTGACTAGGTGGATCCTCTTGTTCCTCGGCACTCGGGTTTCTTTGCCAACTATTTTCACTAGCTCCCTCCTTACTGCTAAGTTTAGAGTAATCTCCAATTCTTTTTGTGCTTCTTCCTCCATAACTAAGTCTGGGTCATGAACATGTTTGCGGAGTTGAGACACATGAAATACATCATGCACCCCAGGCAACCAGTCAGGTAGCTGCACTCTATAATCGAGAGTACCAATCCTTTCGAGAATAGGAAATGGACCAATGAATCTCGGTGCCAACTTTCCGGTTTTCCCAAAACGAACTACGCCTCTCAACGGAGAAACCCTCAAGTAAACTTAGTCGCCAACAGAGAATTCTAAATCTCTTCTTCGCTGGTCTGCATAGCTTTTCTGTCGGCTCTGAGCAGTCAACAAACGCTTCTTAATCAAATCAACCTTATCTGATGCTTCACGAATCATATCGAGGCCCAAGACTAATCGATTGCCTGCCTCCACCCAACATGTCGGAGATCTGCATGGTCTGCCATATAATAATTCAAACGGTGGCATCTTCAAGCTTGCTTGGTAGCTCAAGTGATCCTCCCATGAACCGCCATAATCAAGAATGCAGGCTCGCAACAAGTCTTCTAAAATACAGTTCACCCTCTCAGTCTGGCCATCTGTTTGAGGGTGATAAGCAGTGCTCAGATTTAATTTGGTCCCAAGCTCCTCTTGGAAAGCTTCCAAGAATTTGCTAGTAAATATAGGATCCCGATCACTAACAACGCTTTTGGGAACCCCATGCAGTCTGACTATCTCTTTAAAATAAAGTTGTGCCAAACTTCGAGCTGTTCTATTGGACTTGACAAGGATGAAGTGGGCAGACTTTGTTAAGCGATCCACAATCACCCATATGCTATCATTCCCCTTCCTGCTCCGGGCAAGCCATCTATAAAGTCCATAGAAATTTCCTCCCACTTCCAACTAGGAACTCCTAGCGGTTGCAACAAACCTTCCAGCTTCTGTTGATCACTTTTAACTGTAAAGTGGGACATCTAGCAACATAAATAGAAATATCTCTCTTCATCGCCTTCCACCAAAAGGTGCGCTTAAGATCATGGTACATCTTGCTTACACCTGGATGGACGCTTAGTTTAGATTTGTGGCACTCATCCATAACTTCTCTTTTTAGCTCAGCAATGTCTGGCACACAAATTTGCCCTTACAATCTAAGGGTCCCTTTACTATCAATTTGGAAGCTTGAGGCTTCGCCCTTTCGAACTCGCTCGCTAAGCATCTGGATAAATTTATCATTCTTTTGAAGAGCAGAAATTTTATCAATCAGAGTAGGAATGATAATGAGATTAGCGAGGATGAGATTGTCGCTATCTGAATTCTTTCTACTGAGCGCATCGGCTACAATGTTGGCTTTCCCTGGAGTATATAGGATATCTAGGTCATAGGCTGCAAGAAATTCAACCCAGCGTTGCTGCCTCATATTCAAATCTCTTCGAGTAAAAAGATGCTTCAAGGATTTGTGATTCGTATATATTTCGAACTTCTCACCCAAGAGATAGTACCTCCATATTTTAAGAGCAAACACAATAGTCATTAGCTCAAGATCGTGTGTGGCGTAATTCTTCGCATGCAGTTTCAGTTGGCGGCTAGCATATGCGACTACTTTGTCTCTCTGCATCAACACCGCACCAATACCTTAAATAGATAAGGAATAACATGATAAAATGAGATTTGTCATTAAAATAAAATGTTGTCTCTGACATGTTGATTTAAAAAGAAACAACCTTGTTTAGAAGCGTTGGCCCAGACTTCCAAATCCTGATTGCCATCTATAATGGTCAACACAGGAGCATTGGTCAACCTCCTTTTTAGATCTTGGAAAGCTGCCTCGCATTCGGGTGTCCAAATGAATTTTGTATGCTTCTTGGTCAGGTTTGTCAATGGACAAGCTATCTTTGAAAAATCTTTGACAAATTTCCAATAATAGCCAGCCAGTTCTAAGAAACTTCTAACCTCTGTGGGAGTCCGAGGCTGCTTCCAGTCTTGGATGGCTGAGATCTTACCTGGATCAACTGAGATGCCTTCCTTTGATACGACATGGCCGAGGAATTTCACCTCTTCATGCCAGAATATGCATTTGGAGAATTTGGCTTTTAGCACATTTCTTCGCAAAATCGCCAAGAATTCTCTCAGATGTTGTTCGTGCTCAGCGGTGGATTTAGAAAAGATGAGGATGTCCTCGATGAACACCAGCACGAATTTATTTAAAACATCTCGGAATACTCTATTCATCAAATCAGAAAAGTATGCTGGAGCATTACATAGACCGAAGGGCATTACTAGCCATTCATAAAATATATCCAGTCCTCTGAAAGCAGTTAAAGACACACACTCTTCTGCAATGCGATGTTGATGAAAGCCTGTAGCTAGGTCCATCCTAGAGAATACTCGTGCTCCATGCAAGTGGTCCAATAGGTCATCAATTCGTGGCATTGAATATTTGTTTTTTACGTTTGTTTGTTGAGATCGCGGCAGTCCACACATAGCTTGAGGGTACCGTCTGATTTGGGGACAAATACCACTGCTGCTCCCCATTCTGAGAAGCCAGGCCTGATTAGACCCTCCTACAAAAGCTGCTTGGTTTGATTTCTCAGCTCCTCTTTTCTTTTGGCGACATTCTCCGAATAGTATGTACGACAGGCCTCGCATTCGGAGCTGAGTCAATTCTGAAGTTGATTTCTCTACGTGGAGGTAAGCCCTCAACTTCTTTGAATACATCAGCATAATCTTTGACAACAGGAATATCCTCAATTGAAGTAGGGGTGACTTCTAGAGAAGACCAGAATGCTTTTATGTCGGTGGCTGAGCCATGGCATGGGATACATACATCACCGAGTTTAGTTTTAACTTTGACAATTCTTTCGGCACATTTAACTTAGGCCTCGTGCCTCGATAACCAATCTATCCCAAGAATAACATCATACCCAGATAAATCCATGACAATCAAATTTATAAGAAATTGATAACGAGAGTAGGAGATCGGCACTCTACAGTACTTATCGAGAACAAGGGAACCTCCTATCGGACTATTAGCTCTAATCAATTATTTAAGTTTTCTTGGTTTCAGTTTTAACTTTATAATTGCATCATTAGAGATAAAACTTCGTGCAGCACCCGTATCAAATGAGACAGTAATAGGAATGTTCTTAATATTAAGAGTACCGCCTAAGACATCAGGTTTACCTGGCCCCTCAGTAGAAGATGGTGCAGTTGCTCCCTCGTAAACATGTGCCACTTTAGTTTTCTTCAATAAAGGAAAATTCTTGCTAATATGCCCAACCTGGTGGCAATTGAAGCATCCTCTGGTGTCGCGCGAACCTTGGCCACGATTCTGGGAACTCTGGCTATGATTCTGAGAACTCTAGCTATGATTCTGGCTCGGTCCAAAGTCATTCCTCCTAGCTCTTTTCAGGGCTCTACACTCGGACTCAAAATGCCCAGTCTTGCCGCAATTAAAGCATTTCAACTTGCTCCTGTCCCCTTCTTCCCTTGGGGCTTAGCAGCAGAAGAATTGCTTGCCTCCGGTTTCTTATTAGCCTATTCCTTCTGGTTGTTATTCTGATTCCTTGCTCTATCTTGTTGTGCAGCCTCGTCATTCTCCTCGTAGCGGCACGCCATCTCTACTACTTCATTGAAGGGGAGTTTGATATGGGCGGTGACTCGGTCCAAGTATTTCTCTGAGAGGCCCTTGATAAATCTTTTATTCTTCTCGACTGGATCTTGAATCAATCCAGGAGCATAACGTGAGAGCTCATCAAACTTTCTCAAATACTTAGAAACAGACATACACCCTTGTTGTAAATTGACGAATTGCTCGCGGAGACGCTCCTTTGCTTGCGGAGGAACATACTTGTCATTGAAGAGCTCTTTAAATTTGGCCCAAGACATGTTGGCCACATCATTACAAATCTTGACCATGTCCCACCAATGTCCCGCTTCGTCTTTTAATTTCCATACTGCCAGAAAATGCTTTCGCTGATCCTCTAATTCTAAGCCTTCCAAGATCTTTTCACAGTCCTTTAGCCATGACTCTGCCTGAATCGCAAACTCTTGCCCAATGAAAGGTACACCCCCAAGATTTCTGAATTTCTTTGACATCTTATCCAAGTCGAAGGGCTGTAGGGGTGGAGGTGGTTGTGCTACGACTGCGGGGTCAGGCTGCTCATTAATGGTCTCATCTCTAACAGGCCCTCTGCCTCCTCCTCTGCCTCGGGCTTCGCCTCGGGCCCCACCTCTACTTCTTGTTTCGGTGCTCATTTTCAATCAGTTTGTACCATCAAGGAAAAAGTCAGACCAACAGAAATGAAATTTTTTAAGATAAGATAAGATAAGGTCAAAATGAAAAGATGATGATGTAATGACTGATAAATATGTGCTATTCTGCTGTGCTCATTCTAGGACATAACTAATCCTATCTCTAATAAGCTACTCGCCTTAGAATAATGTTGATTGTATCTAGACGAATTGTTCTAAATATGTTATACTCCGAAGCTAAGGTTAACCTTAAGCTCTGATACCAACTGTGATGACCCTAAACTTCCACGGTGCGAAAGTAAGGATAATCATTTGGAATATAACATACTTACAACAACAACGGACCTCAGATAATATCATAACACATAATTATTGCAGTGGAAAGATAAATGTCATAAACATCACATCAACCGAACCACAGAGTACGCAGTTTACAGGATACAACTTAGCAAAATAAAAGTCCGAATGAAAGGAAATAAGTTCCAACTCCAAACGTACATCAAGATACAAGATGGAACAAAGTCTCTAAAGAAGAAAATAAAGATAAAGGAGGTATTCGTCTTCTTCTTCCAAGCAGTCTTCAATCCAGAAAATGTCTCACTAAAACCTGTTACTTGGCGGCACGTGTAAAGAGAGGGCACCCGAGTTTGTAAAGTGAAACAAACATCGAGTCAGTCATGGGAATGGTATGAGAAATCTTTCTATACTAACTAACAAAATGGCGAATCATAGGACCACGCCGCTAATGCGAAACAGGTTTACTCCACTGGATTTCCAGTGCATAATTAAATAAATTTGATACAAAACAACGCAATGACTTTTGAAAAATGAAATCATTATAAGACTCAAGTCCCATCACACAATGCAACGCAAACTGGAGGATAGAGTTTTTCCTTATAATGATCAAACATGCTTAATACGTATAAAATAATATTTTTAATATTATTATTAGTGTCTAGGCAGTATTAAAATATTTCAATATAAATGTATTAATCCTAGATGGCATAGAACCCCATCCTACTATGTCGCCATATATAAGTTTACAATCAAGACCGTAATGTCATATTGGAAATTGGTTTTCCGTCATGAAATCGAGGCTAGGGATCGTTCTCTCCGATTCGAGACACTCTAGCAAATGCCTCAGGGCCCGGACTCTGGCGAACCCTTGGATGCGGTAGGGCCGGTCCCCACCTAAAGGTAGTGGATTAATTATGCCTAATCACACGTTTCCCAGTTCCTTTGAACCTCCATATGGCCACTAACAACCTATAAAACCCGAGGTACCTCAATCCATCATCCACATAAGTAAAATGCCAGCCAGTTTAAGCACTGACACAACTCCTAGCTAGAAAGAAACGTGTGCACTCCCTACGGTCCATATCCCGTTTTTGACTCATACCGGGGTGTGAGGCTCGCGAAGTCACGCTATACTCAAAGCTACGCCTAAACAGGCTATGCTTTGATCATCAACCACAAGGCCCTGCTTTTCAATAAAAGCCTTGATCATTTGCATCTTGGTGTTCCACATTGACGATTCATGCCATGTGATCGATAACTACTACTATATACCAGGGTGTTAAGCAGAGAATAAATTCTCCACCACCAAACAGACATATATTAATACAAATCGATTTAATTACATGAAATGAATTCCAACGTCGGACACGCATCCATTTACAAGTCCGTTCTGGGTTTGAACGAAACCGGAGACACCTAAGAGATTCTCGCCTATCCGGACAATCAACACATACGCGAAATAGAGTCCGAGTTTTCGAAAATCGGAGTCCGTATGACCGAGATATGGCCTCGCGAAGTTTCACGAAAAATTCAAATTCAAAACAGATTCAAATTTCAGAAAAACCAGGGTAGGCGGGAAAAATCCCGCCCAGACCAGGTCGACCTGGGGGTCGACCTGGGAGTCGACCTGGGTGGGACCAGGTCGACTGGGGAGTCGACCCCAGGGTCGACCTGGGGGTCGACCTTCCTGGTCGGACCCAGGCAACCTGGTGCACCCATTTGGCTGTTTTGACCTGTTTTGTTGGCTAGTGACGGGATTTGATGGCTCGGATTGAATCTAGGGTTAATCCTATGGCTAATACTATCCTAATCTTCTATAAAAATACCCCTAAACCTAGCCTAAATCACCATTATTCAATCCTACAACTAAACTATGTCAAATTTGTTGCTCTCATGGCCTCCACTCTCATGCTAAATTCTCTAAGTTTATTTCTATGAGAGATTTTGAGTTCATACAAGTATTTTCAAGCTTGTATGAGTGTTCTTAGTTTGCATTCAAGTCAAGTTGCAACATTTCTATTACAAAGCAAGGGTTTTTATTGATTTGGCTCAAGGGTTTTTCATTTGGAGCTTTCATATTTGGGTTTTTGGTGCTTGCATAAGGGCTTCGTCTCAATCTTTATAATAAATATTCATTTGTGTCTTCATAGCATTGTAAGCCCTTTTCTACTTTCTTTTTATTGAACTCTAAAGATAAATGAATGATGCAAGTTTGGGTTAATCATTATGATATGCAAGTTTGGTTGATCATTATGTTATGCAAGTTGGTTCAATCATTATGTATGACACATGTTGCTATGTTATGCAAGTTTGGGTTGATCATTATACACATGTTATCATGTTATGCAAGTTAAACTTGAGTTTGTGAGCATAAAGCTTCAAGCTTTATATTAAAGGTTGCATTTTGGCAACATGAAAGTTATCATATCCCTTATGATAACTTGCATGTGAGGCTAAATGCGAACTTCTAGCAACTTCTACACGTCATTTATCACCATGTATCACTCATATGCTAAGTTTGGTTTTATGCATGCTTTTGAAGCCTAATAATGCAATATGCAAGTATATGAACATATGTACATTTCATATGCCACCATGATAAACTTGTGGCTTCAACACCATTTTGTCATGATTATGCCAAGTTCCCTATTTTATCCTTTATGCGTTGATGCGATTATGTAAACGATGGGATTACGTTGGGGTTGGGTAACATTATGACATAAACATGGTTTTTATAACATGACGTGATATGTTAACTTGTAATTATGTTTTAGAAACATAATGGACATGACACTTAGAAAATATGAGTGTGGCCAACTCGAGGTTGGGTTGAGTTTGTAGCATAAATCTACCCGGACCCGCCCGGCTTAACTAGTGGCTACAAACAATAGGACCCAATGTGAGAAGTTGGTCATGTTATGCTTGAACCCGAGGTTAGACCAAGTTGTGGTGTAAAGCTACCCGGACCCGCCCGGCTTAACTAGTAACCACACCAAGGTCTAATGTGAGAGGTTAAAGCACATTAAGTTAATTAATGCCTCCTGATTAGGGTTAAGTCATGGTCCACTTAATACTTAATCAATTTGGGCTTGATGGGTTAATCGGGGTTAAGTCATGAACCTTGGGTACACTCAACCAATTTAATCCACGTTTGGATCGGGTTAACCACATTTAACCCGTTAAGGAAACCCTAGTTGCGTGGTCCTTTTCAGCAGTAACCCTCTTGATAGTATCATAAGACCCTAGGACTAGGCTAGGGTGGGGCACGATTACTGGGCTGACATGTAAGCGACCAAAACGACGGCTGAGTAGGTACGCCGGTGTAGGTCCAGGCGGACTATGGTCGTGCACATAGTCCGGAGTTGGAAAATCAGGCAAGGGTACCAGTAGATCTAGACTGTGCATACTTGATTCGTGTCTGAGGTTGACACCCTAGGACTTGATACACCCTAGGGTGGACCTAGCGCAGTTTAACTACATTGCATGTTTGGGCCGTATGACACCGACACTTGACGAGTTAGGCTTATAGGGAGCCGATCAACTAGACCGTGTAGTTGGACCTTGATTTAGGTCACCTCATGATATTGGGTCAAGCTTGGACCAAGGGATCAATTCTTGTTTTTACTTGACATGTTAGAATGCTAGTACACCCGTGGTGCAAAACTTAACCTTGATTATGCGATGACACCTTTATCTATCTTGTTAGTTAATCACCATGCCAGTATGTTGTTATCCTTATGTTCATCTCAGCTTCTCATGCCAGTTAACTTTACTAGTTCATGGACAGATAGTATGTAACGACCCGGAAAATCCGAACCAATTTAAAATTTATTTTAAATTATTGGATGGAAAGAATATGGCAGAAATAAAAAAAATTCCATCTTTAAATAATATTAAAGTCAGTGAAAATAGTCAATTTTCAAACGATCTCTGTTTTCGACGAAACCAATTTCATTGGAACCAGAATATCATATTATTGCTAGGTTTCAATTTATAGAATTTTCTGAGCGAATATATGATCGTGGCGAAATAAACTGTGTTTTGTGTAATATAGTCAAATTTGAACGACTGAAATATAGCCATTTTTCATACAGTCTCATAATGAGACGAAATTAATTTTGTTAGGACCGTATCGTCATCACGAAGCCAAGTATATTTTTTCTGGGTTTTTCCGGGTCCGTATGTGGCCCCGGTGAATTTTTATAGACGATTGAATTTAAAAATAAATAAATTATATTTAAAACTGAGAAACGGGGGTCGAGACGAACTCTTGGGCTGACGGGACCTAGCCCGTTGGATCCGGAATAGGGTCTATTTGGTAGAGTGGGCCTCAGTCGGACTGGAATTGGCTTAGTTTGAAAGATACGGATTTAATTGTAAAATTACAATTAAACATTATAAAAACAAGAAATAAAAACCCTAAATATTAAAACACTGTTCATCGTTCAATTCCCAGCCGCCACCCTCCATTGCCTGTTGAAAATTCATCCACCAATTTCTCCCTCCTCCTCACGAATTAGACCCCAAACCCGACACCACCTTGAAGAGCTTTCCTCCCCCTTTCCATTGATACCGACCACCGCTCGCCTCATCACCTGTAGCGCTCGAACCAGGCCCACGAAGTCGCGGGTTTTGCGCCGCCGCCATGCCCAGTGGGGTCCACCGAGTTGCCCCCTCCGCCCAGCGCAGGTGCGCCATCCCTAGGCCAAGGCCGTGGTGCTGTCCGTTCGTCCTCTCGTCGACTGTGCTGGCAACAAACTGGAAACCTAGGTCGGAGCAATAGTCGAAAGGTTCGGCCTTTGTTCCTGAAGAAGAAAGAAGGGGTATTTTTCTAGTTAATTAATTAATTAAATAATCTAATTGTTTTAATACTTCGTTTAATCATAACTTATTCGTTTCAAATCGAAATGCGATAATTTCAGCGGCGTTCTGATCGTAAAAACCAGATCTACATTGCTGGACTGAAAAAGGACCATTTTGAACTGTTTGAAATTTGGACCAAATCCCAAACAATGTGAGATCTCTAATTTATAATAATTAAATAATTTAATTATAATGGTGAAATCATGGTTTGAATATTACTGTTCCTGATCTGCAATGTGATGATTATTGCATGGTTATTGAAAATTTGTGATGCCATGAGATAGTTATGTTATTTAGATCTGATAATTCTGATGCAATCGCTATAAAGTTCTCATCTTTAATCCTCTCATTTTTATTTTTATTTCCTTCTAACAATAAAATGAAAATGGAAACTTTATTTTGATTTGCAAAACAAAATAAAAGGAAAAGTTAAAATCTTGATTTTGCAAAAAGAAAAAATTTGAATCTTGTTTTGTTAAACAAAAACAAATAAAAGTTTGAATCTTGTTTTTGATAAACAAAAACAAAGGTTGAATATTTCTTTTGATTAACAACATCAAAGAAAAGTTGAACACCGATTTTATTTCACAACATAAAAGTGAACTTGAGTCTTTGTTTTGTTTCATAAAACAAAAGAAAGTTAAATCTTTGTTTTCGTTTCTCAAATAAAAACAAAAAGTTGAATCTTTATTTTTATTTGCCAAATAAGAATACGAGTTTGATAAAGAGAAAGTTGAATCTTTTACTGTTGATTTACAGAAAAAGGAAGTTGAATATTTTGACATAAAATGAAAAAGTTAAATCTTTTATTTTGACTTACACAAAAAAAAAGTTTAAGTCTTTCTTTTGATTTACAAAATTAAAGTTGGATCTTTATTTTGTTTTATGATTTATAAAATAAAGATTTAATATTTTATTTGATTTACAAATAAAATAAAGATGAGGCCTTTATTTGTGATTCATCAAAGGTACAACCAAATCATATATTGTATTTGTTGACATTGAAGTCACGACGATGTATAAATTATTGAGATGGTTAGACAAAAACCACTACTAGTATGTAATGACACAAAATTCATCGTTGTGTTAATTTAGATGTAATGACACAAAATTCATCGTTGTGTTAATTTAGTTGTAATGACACAAAATTCATCATTGTGTTAATTTAGTTGTAATGACACAAAAATTCATCGTTGTGTTAATTTGGGTATTATGACACCAAATTTCATCGTCGTGTTAATTTAGTTGAAATGACATTAAATTTCATCGTCATATTATATAATTGAAATAAATCAAATTTTGGCATTAGAAAATATAGTTATTTTAGAAATGCTGACACTAGGAAAGATGTTTACATAAGAAATAGAAAACGTTGATTTCAATGTAAAAGAAATAAAAGGAAACATTTACATTTCTTTATGTAAGAGAATAAGAAAGAGAAAAAAAACATTTACATTTCTTAATGTAAAAGAAAGAAAGAAAATATTATTTTTCTATGTAAAGTCAAATAGAAAAAGAAAACATTATTTTTCTATGTAAAGTAAAATAGAAATAGAAACATTATTTTTCTATGTAACGCAAAATAGAAAAGGAGAAACATTATTTTTCTATGTAAAAGAAACGATTTACATTCTCAATGTAAAGGAGAATAAAAGAAAATAGGAGGATAAAAGAAAATAGTTAGATTTTCAATGTAAAGGAAAATAAAAGAAAAGAGTTCCATTTTTCTATATAAAAAGAAAACATTTACATTTTTCAATGTAAAGAATTAAAAAGAAAGGATTTACATTTTCAATATAAAATAAAAGACATTTACATTTTATATGTAAATAAAAGGATAAGGGACATCTACATTTTTATTAAAATATATATATATATATATATATATACATTGTTAAAACAATTATTTTTGTCGCATTAGAATTGGCGGACAAAAAAGTATCATTTTTTATTAAATATATAAAAAATATATACAATGTTGAAACCATTGTCTTTGACGCATTAGAATTGGCGGACAAAGATATCGTTTTTGTTAAATATAAGATTGTACATTGTTTTGTCGCATTAGAGTTGGCGGACAAAAATATCAAATTTTATAAAATAAAAGGATGGATATTTATATATATATATAATATAAACTAAAATAAAACGAAACGCGCGCGGCAGTTCGCATATCGCCAATCGTAACTTTAAACAGTTATACCGAAAAATCCGACCGTCGGATTTTCCCAAAACTGGAACCGTTAGGACCGCTTTGGGAAGATCTTCCCGACGATATGAATTTCATCAAAATCCAACGGTTAGATTTCAAAATAGGTGTAAATCAAATTTTAGTAAAAACAGCGCCAGGGTCGTCTATCGACCCGAAGCGTCATTTGATTAATTCTCACTATTTTTAAATAAATAAAAATAGCGATAAATCGTTATAAATAAATATTAACGATATGAAATGATTTAAAGAATAATTATGCGATGATTATTTGAAAAGGCCGAGTTTAACTCATTTCAAATAATCAAACGACGATTTAAATCGAAATAGTAGAAGACGATGTTGAAGACCGGCGATCTTCACGTCGAACGGGCAACGATTATTGAGACCTTGGACTGATTTGCTCCCGGGAAGGGGTCGATGTAGTAGTTGGACGGTCGTATGAGTTGATTGTCCGGATAAGCGAGAACCTCCCTGGTATCTCCGGGTTCGTTCAAACCCAGAACGGACTTGTATGGACGGGCGTCTGACTTTGGAATTCGTTTAATGTAACTAAATCAATTTTTATTAATGTATGCTTGTTTGGTGGTAGAGAATTTATTCTCTGCTTAACACCCTAGTATATGTTAGTAGTTATCGATAGCATGACGCGAATTGTCAACGTGGCACGCTAAGATGCGAATGATCAAGGTTTTGTTGAAAAGCAGGCCTTGTGGAAGATGATCAAAGCACGGCCTGTTTAGGCGTATCTTTGTGTATTACGTAACCTCACGAGCCTCACACCCCGTTATGAGTCAAAAACGGGATACGGACCGTAGGGAGTGCACACGTTTCTTTCTAGCTAGAGTTGTATCAGGGACCTACCAGCGCTGACATTTTACTTATGTGGATGATGGATTTTGAGGTACCTCGTGATTTATAGGCCGTTGGTGGTCATACTATAGGTCCAAAGGGACCGGGAAACGTGTGTTCAGGCATAACCAATCCATACACATATGTGTGGACTGGCCCTACCGCTTCCAAGGGTTCACTACGGGGAATCCTGAGGCATTTGCTAGAGTGTCTCGAATCGGAGAGGAGCTTGCCCCTAGCCTCAACTCATGATGGAAACCAATTCTCCAATACGACATTACGATTTTAGTTGTATACTTATATACGGCGGCATAATATATGGTACCTATGTCGTCTAGGATTAATATATTTATATTGAAATGATTTATGAAAACATATGCACACTAGTAGTAATATGTTTGACGTATTTATCATCTTTTGATCGTTATAAGGAAAAACCCTTTCCTCTGGTGTGCGTTGCATTGTGTGATGGGACTTGGGTCTTATAACGATCTCGTTTTTCTTTAAAATGCATAGCGTTATTTAAACGACTTACTTAATTATGCACTGGCAATCCAATGGAGTATACCCGTTCCGCCTTAGCGGCGTGGTCCTGTGATTCGCCATATGATTAGTTAGTATAGAAAGATTTCTCATACCAGTCCCACGACTGACTCGAATTTTGTTTCGCTTTGCAAATTCGGGTGCCCTCTTTCCACACGGGAAGCCAATTGACAGGTTGTTAGTTTGCTTCCTTGGAGTTGCTGATCTTGGAGCTTGCTTATTTGCTTTGGTGTTGCTGCTTATCGAGGTGCTTTGCTGGACTATGCAGACCCTCATCTTTATCTTTGTTTCTGCTTAGACTTTGAGACATTCTGATCGTATTCCATTTCATTTAAAACTGTACTTTTGACATTATGTACTTGCTTTCCTTTTGTTGGGATATTTATGTAATAAGTAGGACTCTGTGACTGGGATTCTGTGTTATGATAACATCCATATTCCGCTGCTATGTTGATGTTGTTGTTTAATAGATTCTTATAATTATGTTGTTATCTGTGTTATGTGTTGCTATATTTATGTTGTATTCCAATGATCATCTCAGCTTTCGTTCTACGGAGGTTTGGGGTTATCACAGTTGGTATCAGAGCTTTGGTTTAACCTTAGTTTTGGGATATAACATATTTATAGCAATACGTCTCATTAGAGATAGGACTAAAGTCCTAGAGTGAGCATAACATAATAGCACATATTTATCAGTCGTTACATCATTTTCACCTCTTAGCCTTTCCTTTGGAAAATTTTCATTTCTGTTGGTCTGACTCTCCCCTTGATGTTACAGACTAATTCATTATGAGTACTAGAGCCAGAACCCGTGGAAGTGGGAGAGGTGGAGCTAGAGGGCCACCCGAAGAGGAGCCCATTCATGAGCAGCCCGACCCTATAGTCGCACAGCCATTCGACCTAGAACGGATGTCAAAGAAATTCAAAAACTTGGGCGGAGTTCCTTTCACTGGTAGAGAGTCTGCTGTTGAAGCAGAGTCATGGCTCAAGAATTGTGAGAAGATCTTAGAAGGGATGGAACTTGAGGATCAGAGAAAGCGTTTCCTGGCAGCATGGCAACTCAAAGATCAAGCTGAGCACTGGTGGGACACCGTTAAGATTGGGAATGATGTAGCCAACATGCCCTGGGCAAAATTTAAAGAACTTTTCAATGAGAAATACATCCCTCCACAAGCAAGAGAACGCCTTCGTGAAAAATTTGTCAATCTGAAACAAGGAAATATGACAGTTGCTGAATATGCGATGAAATTTGATGAGCTTTCCCGTTATGCCCCTAACCTAATTCAAGACCCAACTGAGAAGAACAAGAAATTTATTAAGGGCCTCGCTACGAAGTATCTGAATAGGGTCACAGCTCATATCGATCTTCCCTTCCATGAAGTTATCACCTTTGCCAGCCGCTACGAAGAAAATGATGAGTCTGCCCAACAAGAGAGAGCAAAGAATCTGAATAATAGCCAGAAGGAGCAGGCTAGCAAGAAATCAGAGATAGGAAACTCTTCAGCTGCAAAGCCACAGGGGAAGAAGAGAGACCGGAGCAAGTTGACATGCTTTAATTGTGGTAAGACCGGGCACTTTGATTTCGAGTGTAAAGCGCCTAAAAGAGTCAAGAGAAATGATTCAGGCTCCAGTCAGAACCGTGGTCAGAGCTCTCAGAATCAGGGTCAGAATTCTCAGAATAGTGGCCAGAATCCTCACCGCAACCTGGAGTGCTACAACTGCCATCAGAAGGGGCATATCAAGCCAAATTGCCCATTGCTGAAGAATGCTCAGGTGGCACATGTATATGAGGGGACGACTGCACCAGCTCCTACCGAGGGCCCAGGTACACCTGATGTTTTAAGTGGTACTCTTAACATTAAAAACATCCCTATTACTGTCCTATTTGACACCGGTGCAGTACGTAGTTTTATTTCTTCTGACATCATTAAAAAGTTAAAACTGAAACCTCGAAAACTTAAGGAATTGATTAGAGCTCATAGTCCTATAGGAGGATCTCTCCTTCTCGACCAATATTGTAGAGTGCCCATTTCCTATTCTCGTTATCAATTTCCTTTTGACCTGATCATCATGAATTTTTCCGGTTATGGTATCATACTGGGAATGGATTGGCTAACCAAGTATGAGGTTGTGTTAGTATGTGCTGAAAGGATTATCAGGGTTAAAGTTGAGCTTGGTAATGTTACTATACCATGCCACGGCTCAGCCACTGACAGAAAAGAATTCTGGTCCTCTCCAGAAGTCACTCCTACTTCTATTGAAGAAATTCCTATTGTCAGAGATTATGCCGATGTATTCAAAGAAGTTGAAGGCTTACCTCCACGCAGAGAAATCAACTTCAGAATTGACTTGGCTCCGAATGCAAGGCCTGTCGTACATCCTATTCGGAGAATGTCACCCAAAGAAAAAGAAGAGCTGAGAAATCAAACCAACCAACTTTTGTTTAAGGGTTTGATCAGGCCTAGCTTCTCAGAATGGGGCGCAGCCGTGGTGTTCGTCCCAAAATCTGACGGTACCCTCAGGTTATGTGTGGACTACCGTGATCTCAACAAACAAACTCTGAAGAACAAATACCCACTGCCTCGTATTGATGACTTGCTCGACCGCTTGCATGGGGCGCGAGTTTTCTCTAGAATGGACCTAGCTACAGGCTTCCATCAACTTCGCATCGCAGAAGAATGTGTGCCTCTAACTGCTTTCAGAGGGCCGGATATCTTTTATGAATGGCTGGTAATGCCTTTCGGTCTGTGTAATGCTCCAGCATATTTTGTTGATCTGATGAATATGGTTTTCAGAGATGTTATAAATAAATTTGTGCTCGTGTTCATCGATGACATCCTCATCTTTTCTAAATCCACTGCTGAGCACGAACAACATCTGAGGGAAGTCTTGGAGATTTTGCGTAGAAATGTGCTGAAAGCCAAATTCTCCAAATGCATATTCTGGCAAGAAGAAGTGAAATTCCTCGGACATGTCGTATCAAAAGAAGGCATTTCAGTTGATCCAGGAAAAATCTCAGCCATCCAAGACTGGAAGCAGCCTCGAACTCCCACAGAGGTCAGAAGTTTCTTAGGGCTGGCTGGCTATTATCGGAAATTTGTCAAAGATTTTTCGAAGATAGCTTGTCCATTGACAAACCTGACCAATAAGCATACAAAATTTATTTGGATGCCCGAATGCGAGAAAGCTTTCCAAGATCTAAAAGAGAGGTTGACCAATGCTCCTGTGTTGACCATTATAGATGGCAATCAGGATTTGACAGTCTGGACTGACGCTTCTAGGCAAGGTTGTTTCTTTATATATAAATCAACATGTCTGAGATAACATTTCCTTTTAATGTCAAATCTCATTTTAACATATTATTCCTTTATCCATTCAAGGTATTGGTGCGGTGCTGATGCAGCAAGGCAAGGTGGTCGCATATGCTAGCCGCCAATTGAAACCGCATGAAAAGAATTACGCCACTCATGATCTTGAGCTAATGGCCATTGTATTTGCTCTTAAAATTTGGAGGCACTATCTCTTGGGTGAGAAGTTCAAAGTATACACGGATCACAAATCCTTGAAGCATCTTTTTACCCAAAGAGATTTGAATATGAGGCAGCAACGCTGGGTTGAATTTCTTGCTTCATATGATTTTGTTATCCTATATACTCCAGGGAAAGCCAACGTTGTAGCCGATGCGCTCAGTAGAAAGAATGCCGAGGGCGATAAACTCCTTCTCGCCAACCTCATCATAACTTCTACTCTGATTGATAAAATCTCTGCTCTCCAGAAGAATGATAAATTTATTCAGAGGATTATCAAAAGAATTCAGGATGGCGAATCCACTAGCTTTCAAATTGACGACAGAGGGGTTCTGAGGCTTTCTGGTCGAATTTGTGTTCCGTACATTCCTGAGCTCAGAAGGGAAGTTATGGATGAGCGCCACAAATCTAAGCTCAGTATTCACCCAGGGGTGAGCAAGATGCACCAAGACCTCAAGCGCACATTCTGGTGGAGATCTATGAAGAGAGATATTTCTATTTATGTTTCTAGATGTCCCACTTGTCAGCAAGTCAAAAGTGATCAGCAGAAGCTAGCAGGTTTATTGCAACCGCTAGGAGTTCCAGGCTGGAAGTGGGAGGAAATTTCTATGGACTTTATTGATGGTTTGCCCCGTACCAAAAAAGGGAACGATAGTATATGGGTAATTGTTGACCGCTTAACAAAGTCTGCCCATTTTATCCCTGTCAAGACCAACAGAACAGCTCAGAGTTTGGCGCAGCTTTATCTTAAAGAGATTGTCAGACTGCATGGGATCCCAAGAAGCATTGTCAGTGATCGGGACCCAATATTTACGAGCAAGTTCTGGGAGGCCTTCCAAGAAGAACTCGGTACTAAGTTGAATCTGAGCATAGCTTATCACCCTCAGACAGATGGCCAGACTGAGAGGGTGAACAGCATTTTAGAAGACTTGTTGCGAGCGTGCATTCTTGACTATGGTGGTTCATGGGAGGACCATTTATACTTGGTGGAGTTCTCTTACAATAATAGATACCAAGCCAGTTTGGGAATGTCACCGTTTGAGTTACTATATGGCAGACCATGCAGGTCCCCGGCATGTTGGGTGGAGCCAGGCAATCGATTAGTCTTGGGTCCCGACATGGTTCGTGAAGCATCAGACAAGGTTGATTTGATTAAGAAGCGCTTGTTGGCTGCTCAAAGCCGACAGAAGAGTTATGCAGATCAGCGAAGAAGACACTTAGAATTCTCTGTTGGTGATCGAGTATATCTAAAGGCTTCTCCATTGAGGGGCGTGATTCGGTTTGGGAAGACTGGGAAATTGGCACCAAGGTTCATTGGTCCATTTCCTATTCTCGAAAGGATTGGTACTCTTGCTTATCGAGTGCAGTTGCCTGATTGGTTGCCTGGGGTGCATTATGTATTTCATGTGTCTCAACTCCGCAAGCATGTGCACGATCCTGATTTGATTGAGGATGAATTGAATCAACAGGTCTTGGATATTACTCCTAATCTGACAGTGAGAAAGGATCCGATGAAGATCATTGGCAAAGAAACCCGGGTTCTGAGGAATAAGAAGATTCACCTAGTCAAGGTGCAGTGGAGTGGGAATCCTAGGGACTGTACTTGGGAGACAGAGGATAGCTTCAAAAGGGCTTACCCCCGCTGCAGAGAGGACATCTCCAAATGATTCTTGTGTTAAGGTACATTTACCACAATTTATATTTCCGTCGTTTCCTACTTTTATTTTCTTTTCGAGGACGAAAAGCTTTTAAGTGGGGGCGATTGTAACGACCCGGAAAATCCGAACCAATTTAAAATTTTTATTTTAAATTATTGGGTGGAAAGAATATGGCAGAAATAAAAAAAATTCCATCTTTAAATAATATTAAAGTCAGTGAAAATAGTCAATTTTCAAACGATCTCTGTTTTCGACGAAACCAATTTCATTGGAACCAGAATATCATATTATTGCTAGGTTTCAATTTATAGAATTTTCCGAGCGAATATGTGATCGTGGCGAAATAAACTGTGTTTTGTGTAATACAGTCAAATTTGAACGACTTAAATATAGCCATTTTTCATACAGTCTCAGAATGAGACGAAATTAATTTTGTTAGGACCGTATCGTCATCACGAAGCCAAATATATTTTTTCTGGGTTTTTCCGGGTCCGTATGTGGCCCCGGTGAATTTTTGTAGACGGTTGAATTTAAAAATAAATAAATTATATTTAAAACTGAGAAACGGGGGTCGAGACGAACTCTTGGGCTGACGGGACCTAGCCCGTTGGATCCGGAATAGGGTCTATTTGGTAGAGTGGGCCTCAGTCGGACTGGAATTGGCTTAGTTTGAAAGATACGGATTTAATTGTAAAATTACAATTAAACATTATAAAAACAAGAAATAAAAACCCTAAATATTAAAACACTGTTCATCGTTCAATTCCCAGCCGCCACCCTCCATTGCCTGTTGAAAATTCATCCACCAATTTCTCCCTCCTCCTCACGAATTAGACCCCAAACCCGACACCACCTTGAAGAGCTTTCCTCCCTCTTTCCATTGATACCGACCACCGCTCGCCTCATCACCTGTAGCGCTCGAACCAGGCCCACGAAGTCGCAGGTTTTGCGCCGTCGCCATGCCCAGTGGGGTCCACCGAGTTGCCCCCTCCGCCCAGCGCAGGTGCGCCATCCCTAGGCCAAGGCCGTGGTGCTGTCCGTTCGTCCTCTCGTCGACTGTGCTGGCAACAAACTGGAAACCTAGGTCGGAGCAATAGTCGAAAGGTTCGGCCTTTGTTCCTGAAGAAGAAAGAAGGGGTATTTTCCTAGTTAATTAATTAATTAAATAATCTAATTGTTTTAATACTTCGTTTAATCATAACTTATTCGTTTCAAATCGAAATGCGATAATTTCAGCGGCGTTCTGATCGTAAAAACCAGATCTACATTGCTAGACTGAAAAAGGACCATTTTAAACTGTTTGAAATTTGGACCAAATCCCAAACAATGTGAGATCTCTAATTTATAATAATTAAATAATTTAATTATAATGGTGAAATCATGGTTTGAATATTACTGTTCCTGATCTGCGATGTGATGATTATTGTATGGTTATTGAAAATTTGTGATGCCATGAGATAGTTATGTTATTTAGATCTGATAATTCTGATGCAATCGCTATAAAGTTCTCATCTTTAATCCTCTCATTTTTATTTTTATTTCCTTCTAACAATAAAATGAAAATGGAAACTTTATTTTGATTTGCAAAACAAAATAAAAGGAAAAGTTAAAATCTTGATTTTGCAAAAAGAAAATATTTGAATCTTGTTTTGTTAAACAAAAACAAATAAAAGTTTGAATCTTGTTTTTGATAAACAAAAACAAAGGTTGAATATTGCTTTTGATTAACAACATCAAAGAAAAGTTGAACACCGATTTTATTTCACAACATAAAAGTGAACTTGAGTCTTTGTTTTGTTTCATAAAACAAAAGAAAGTTAAATCTTTGTTTTCGTTTCTCAAATAAAAACAAAAAGTTGAATCTTTATTTTTATTTGCCAAATAAGAATACGAGTTTGATAAAGAGAAAGTTGAATCTTTTACTGTTGATTTACATAAAAAGGAAGTTGAATATTTTGACATAAAATGAAAAAGTTAAATCTTTTATTTTGACTTACAAAAAAAAAAGTTTAAGTCTTTATTTTGATTTACAAAATTAAAGTTGGATCTTTATTTTGTTTTATGATTTATAAAATAAAGATTTAATATTTTATTTGATTTACAAATAAAATAAAGATGAGGCCTTTATTTGTGATTCATCAAAGGTACACACCAAATCATATATTGTATTTGTTGACATTGAAGTCACGACGATGTATAAATTATTGAGATGGTTAGACAAAAACCACTACTAGTATGTAATGACACAAAATTCATCGTTGTGTTAATTTAGATGTAATGACACAAAATTCATCGTTGTGTTAATTTAGTTGTAATGACACAAAATTCATCATTGTGTTAATTTAGTTGTAATGACACAAAAATTCATCGTTGTGTTAATTTGGGTATTATGACACCAAATTTCATCGTCGTGTTAATTTAGTTGAAATGACATTAAATTTCATCGTCATATTATATAATTGAAATAAATCAAATTTTGGCATTAGAAAATATAGTTATTTTAGAAATGCTGACACTAGGAAAGATGTTTACATAAGAAATAGAAAACATTGATTTCAATGTAAAAGAAATAAAAGGAAACATTTACATTTCTTTATGTAAGAGAATAAGAAAGAAAGAAAAAAAAACATTTACATTTCTTAATGTAAAAGAAAGAAAGAAAATATTATTTTTCTATGTAAATTCAAATAGAAAAAGAAAACATTATTTTTCTATGTAAAGTAAAATAGAAATAGAAACATTATTTTTCTATGTAATGCAAAATAGAAAAGGAGAAACATTATTTTTCTATGTAAAAGAAACGATTTACATTCTCAATGTAAAGGAGAATAAAAGAAAATAGGAGGATAAAAGAAAATAGTTACATTTTCAATGTAAAGGAAAATAAAAGAAAAGAGTTCCATTTTTCTATATAAAAAGAAAACATTTACATTTTTCAGTGTAAAGAATTAAAAAGAAAGGATTTACATTTTCAATATAAAATAAAAGACATTTACATTTTATATGTTAATAAAAGAATAAGGGACATCTACATTTTTATTAAATATATATATATATACACATTGTTAAAATAATTATTTTTGTCGCATTAGAATTGGCGGACAAAAAAGTATCACTTTTTATTAAATATATATAAAAAAATATACAATGTTGAAACCATTGTCTTTGACGCATTAGAATTGGCGGACAAAGATATCATTTTTATTAAATATAAGATTGTACATTGTTTTGTCGCATTAGAGTTGGCGGACAAAAATATCAAATTTTATAAAATAAAAGGATGGATTTTAAATAGTAGGAATCGCCAAAGGGTTTATATATATATATATATATATATATATAATATAAACTAAAATAAAACGAAACGAAACGCGCGTGGCAGTTCTCATATCGCCAATCGTAACTTTAAACAGTTATACCGAAAAATCCGACCGTCGGAATTTCCCAAAATTGGAACCGTTAGGACCGCTTTGGGAAGATCTTCCCGACGATATGAATTTCATCAAAATCCAACGGTTAGATTTCAAAATATGTGTAAATCAAATTTTAGTAAAAACAGCGCCAGGGTCGTCTATCGACCCGAAGCGTCGTTTGATTAATTCTCACTATTTTTAAATAAATAAAAATAGCGATAAATCGTTATAAATAAATATTAACGATATGAAATGATTTAAAGAATAATTATGCGATGATTATTTGAAAAGGCCGAGTTTAACTCATTTCAAATAATCAAACGACGATTTAAATCGAAATAATAGAAGACGATGTTGAAGACCGGCGATCTTCACGTCGAACGGGCAACGATTATTGAGACCTTGGATTGATTTGCTCCCAGGAAGGGGTCGATGTAGTAGTTGGCCGGTCGTATGAGTTGATTGTCCGGATAAGCGAGAACCTCCCTGGTATCTCCGGTTTCGTTCAAACCCAGAACGGACTTGTATGGACGCGCGTCTGACTTTGGAATTCGTTTCATGTAACTAAATCAATTTTTATTAATGTATGCTTGTTTGGTGGTAGAGAATTTATTCTCTGCTTAACACCCTAGTATATGTTAGTAGTTATCGATAGCATGACGCGAATTGTCAACGTGGCACGCTAAGATGCGAATGATCAAGGTTTTGTTGAAAAGCAGGCCTTGTGGAAGATGATCAAAGCACGGCCTGTTTAGGCAAAGCTTTGTGTATAACGTAACCTCACGAGCCTCACACCCCGGTATGAGTCAAAAACGGGATACGGACCGTAGGGAGTGCACACGTTTCTTTCTAGCTAGAGTTGTGTCAGGGACCTACCAGCGCTGACATTTTACTTATGTGGATGATGGATTTTGAGGTACCTCGTGTTTTATAGGCCGTTGGTGGTCATACTATAGGTCCAAAGGGACCGGGAAACGTGTGTTCAGGCATAACAAATCCATACACATATGTGTGGACCGGCCCTACCGCTTCCAAGGGTTCACTGCGGGGAATCCTGAGGCATTTGCTAGAGTGTCTCGAATCGGAGAGGAGCTTCCCCCTAGCCTCGACTCATGATGGAAACCAATTCTCCAATACGACATTACGATTTTAGTTGTATACTTATATACGGCGGCATAATATATGGTACCTATGTCGTCTAGGATTAATATATTTATATTGAAATGATTTATGAAAACATATGCACACTAGTAGTAATACGTTAGACGTATTTATCATCTTTTGATCGTTATAAGGAAAAACCCTTTCCTCTGGTGTGCGTTGCATTGTGTGATGGTACTTGGGTCTTATAACGATCTCATTTTTCTTTAAAATGTATAGCGTTATTTAAACGACTTACTTAATTATGCACTGGCAATCCAATGGAGTTAACCCGTTCCGCCTTAACGGCGTGGTCCTGTGATTTGCCATATGATTAGTTAGTATAGAAAGATTTCTCATACCAGTCCCACGACTGACTCGAATTTTGTTTCACTTTGCAAATTCGGGTGCCCTCTTTCCATACGGGCAGCCAATTGACAGGTTGTTAGTTTGCTTCCTTGGAGTTGCTGATCTTGGAGCTTGCTTATTTACTTTGGTATTGCTGCTTATCGAGGTGCTTTGCTGGACTATGCAGACCCTCATCTTTATCTTTGTTTCTGCTTAGACTTTGAGACATTCTGATCGTATTCCATTTCATTTAAAACTGTACTTTTGACATTATGTACTTGCTTTCCTTTTGTTGGGATTTTGATGTAATAAGTAGGACTCTGTGACTGGGATTCTGTGATATGATAACATCCATATTCCGCTGCTATGTTGATGTTGTTGTTTAATAGATTCTTATAATTATGTTGTTATCTGTGATATGTGTTGCTATATTTATGTTTTATTCCAATGATCATCTCAGTTTTTGTTCTACGGAGGTTTGGGGTTATCACATAGTAGTTAGGGCTTACCAGTTTTTTTGACTGACCTGTTTTCTTTCGCCTCTTTTCTTCCGTTTCCCCCCCCCCCTCAGGTTCTCAGGGTGGGAACATTGGAGCTTAGCTTGGATCTTTATAGCTTGCTTACTGGATTTGCTCATGTACGGTTTTGGACATTGAGCTAGCTATGGTTTATCACTTCACTTTGGGGATAGTACTTTATGTATTTCAGTTTTTCAGTTTATGCTAGACTTTGTTTGTTGGAAAATAATGATCAAGTACTTTGTTGTAACATGACTATGGTTTTGAAATGCTAGTTTGATCCGCTGCTTTATTTACTCTGTTTTACTTATATGTTCTGTCTTGTGATATCTGCATGCATGTTTACCTTGTTTAACGCCCCTCCAAAGCTAGTGTGCTTGCAAGAGTTACCCTGGCGAAGGTGGGGTGTTACATTTGGTATCAGAACCTAAGGTTTACAAGATTTGAGCAAAAGTGTTTTTGAAACTTACCTTTTGAAAAACTATTTTCAAAACCAATTAACTATTTTCCAAGAAAAGTCTAGTTATTTTAAAAAGGCTATTCCCCAAAAGCCATAGCACTATCCTTCGTTTCTTCATTTTGAATCTATCTTTTTCCTTTTTCAGTATGGCCGATCTTAACCTTCCCGAGGGAGTGACCATTCCCGGTTGGTTCCGGAGGTACTTGGAAGATAGGGCCAACGATGTGGGCCCAGCAAATACCCCTAATATAACTGAGGTTCCTCCTCCTCCTCAGAATCCGCAAGAAGATTTCGCTAAGATTTGCAAAGACTTTAAGGCGATGGGTGGCAAGAACTTTATTGGGACGGAGACTTTTGTGGAGGCAAGAAATTGGTTGAAAGAAAATAAAGATCTCTTCGCCATCTTTGATGTGCAAGATCATAGAAAGGTTTTATTGGCAGCATGGTTATTAAAAGAAGAAGCTGCTTATTGGTGGGAGGTCACCAATGCTACGAGGCCTATAGAGACTTGGGCCGACTTTAGGACAAGATTTGGGCTTAAATTTCTATCATCAGCTGAGGCGAATCTGCAATTGGAGAAGTTTATATCTTTGAAGCAAGGAGACATGATAGTGAGGGAGTATGTGCATGAGTTTAACAAGCTCGTCCGATTCGGTTTGGACATGGTTAATACTCCCCAGAAGAAGGCTTTACGCTTTGCACGAGGGTTGAACGAGCCATTACAAGGTTTAGCCCTATCTCATATACCCATGGGGGCCACTTTTGAAGGATTAGTAGACATGGCATTGCTTCAAGGAGACGATAAGAATGGCAAGAAGGAAGTCAAGCCTAATAAGACTCAAGCCAAGAAGACAGACTCCAAGTGGGGAGGAAATCAGAGCAATCAGAACAACAAAAACAACAAGAACAACAAGGGCAACAAGGCCAAGGCGAAGGACCCAAGAAAATGCAACTACTGTGGGGTTGTTGGGCACATAGCTAAAGATTGTAGGAAGAAGAAGAGGAAGTTGGGCGAGTGCTTTCATTGTGGAGAGACCGGACATTTTAGCAAGGATTGCCCCAAGAAGCAAGGGCAAAATCAGCGTGCAGGACCTTCTGGAGGGCAAGTGCATGCTCTCAACGCTGCTCCAGTTCAGGATCGAGGTAGTATTTCTGTAGAAAGTCTTGTTTATATTTCTGATTATCCTGTTCGTACCTTGTTTGATTCTGGCGCATCGCATAGTTTTATTTCTTCTGACATTGTTGAATGTTTGCACCTAAGTACTAGCCTTGTTGAGGATCCCGTTTGTGTTTCAAATCCAATTGGGGGTTCCACCCATCTATCTATGATTTGTGTGGATTTGAATATTTCTATCTTGACCGTAGAATTCACGTGTAATGCTTATGTTCTCGGGTTCACGGGATATGGGTTGATCTTGGGCATGGATTGGTTGTCCAGTTATGGAGCCATTCTCGATTGTGAACATAGGGTGGTGAGGCTCATGACTCGCCTCGGTAATACCCTAGAAATTTCTTGTAACCCTAGAGGTCCCGTCATGTTATGTTATCTTGAATCTCTCGACTCGTCCGTCGATGATCTGCAATCTGTAAGGGTGGTCCGAGACTATCCTGATGTCTTCGAAGAAGTTAAGGGGTTACCCCCTAAACGAGAGATAGATTTCCGCATTTATCTAGTCGATAATGCCAAGCCAGTATCATTGCCCGTTAGGCACATGGCCCCACGAGAAAGAAGAGAGCTCAGTAAGCAAATCAAGGAGTTGCTTAAGAAGAATTTTATTAGGCGAAGCATTTCTGAATGGGGTGCTCCAGTGGTATTCGCTACTAAGGCGGATGGTTCGCTTCATCTCTGTGTTGATTATCGAGAGTTGAACAAGCTGACAAAGAAGAATAAGCACCCTTTACCGAGGATTGATGATCTCTTTGATCAGCTGGTTGGTGCTTCTGTTTTCTCTCAGCTCGATCTAGCCACCGGATTCCATCAGCTTAGAGTAGCTGAGGATAGCATTGATAAAACTGCGTTTAGGACTCCAGATGGATTCTTTGAATGGCTTGTCATGCCATTCGGATTGACTAATGCACCCGCCTACTTTGTAGACTTGATGAGTAGGGTGTTCAGGGAGTTCCTTAACAAGTTCGTGGTTGTCTTCTTGGATGATATTCTGATCTTCTCAAAGGATGAGGAAGAGCATGCTAGGCATCTCAAGGAAGTGATGGATACGCTTAGACCGCATCAGTTGAAAGCCAAGTTCTCCAAATGTCATTTCTGGAGAAGGGAAGTTCGGTTTCTTGGACATATAGTTTCTAAGCAAGGCATAGCGGTGGATCCCGCGAAAGTGGTTGTGGTTCAAGACTGGAAGACTCCTAGGAATGCAACCGAAGTAAGAAGCTTTCTCGGTCTGGCGGGCTACTATAGGAAGTTCATCAGGGACTTCGCTAAGATTTCGGCCCCTCTTACTAAGTTGAAGAAGAAGAACTTAGTCTTTGCATGGGACTTGGAGTGTGAGCTTGCTTTTCAAAGGCTCAAAAGAGCCCTTACCTCAGCTCCAGTTTTGGCATTACCCGATAGTGGTAAGATGATTACCGTATACACAGATGCATGTGGCACGGGGTTAGGAGCTGTTCTGATGCAAGAGGGAAGAGTGATATTTTATGGGGGTAGGCAACTTAAAGTTCATGAGAAGAACTATCCCACTCATGATTTGGAGTTAGCAGCAATCGTCTTTGCACTCAAATCCTGGCGCCACTATCTTCTAGGCGAAAGGTTTGAGTTGTATACTGATCACAAGTCACTCAAGTACCTCTTCTCGCAAAAAGATCTGAATCTAAGGCAGCAAAGGTGGATGGAATTCTTGGCATCTTATGACTTCGAGATAGCTTATAACCCTAGCAAGGGTAATGTTGTGGCGGATGCACTAAGCAGAAGGAGGTTGACTTTGAGCCCCTTGTTCATTGAGATGAAGAACTTAGAATTCTTAGCAACCTTTGATTTCACGACGGCTGTTGAGTCGATGACGGGTTCATTAGCATCCCTTGAGCTTAGACCCACACTTCTTGATCAAGTTGGGGCTTCGCAGAAGGAAGATCCTCAGATAGTCGAGGTCATGGACAGATTGATTCGTGGTGAGACGTCTAGTCACCTTGCTAGATATACTATTGATGATAAGGGTTGGCTAAGGCGTGATGAAAGGCTATGCGTTCCACAAGTAGGAGACTTGGTGCATAAAGTTCTTGAAGAAGCACATCACTCGAAGATGACTATACATCCGGGAGGAGATAAGATGTATAGAGATATGAAGCACATTTTCTTTTGGGCCGGAATGAAGAAGGATGTAGCAGAGTATGTTTCAAAGTGCATGGTGTGCCAACAAGTGAAAGCTGAGTCAAAGAAACCAGGTGGGCTATTACATCCATTGGAGGTCCCGCAATGGAAGTGGGAGAGTATTTCTATGGATTTTGTGGATGGATTGCCTAGGTCAAGAAAAGGGTACACGAGCATATGGGTCATAGTTGACAGACTTACGAAGAGTGCTCACTTCATCCCAGTAAAGAGCAAGAGGACCGCATCATGGCTAGCATCTATTTATCTCCGAGAGATAGTGCGGTTGCATGGAGTTCCTTCTAGCATAGTTAGCGATCGTGACCCAATTTTCACTAGCCAGTTCTGGAACAGTTTGCAAGAAGCAATGGGTACGCGATTGAATCTAAGTACGGCCTATCACCCCCAGACGGATGGCCAAACCGAAAGGGTGAATAGAGTGCTAGAAGATCTCTTGAGGCTTTGTGTTCTCGACTTTGGTGGTACTTGGGAAGACCACCTTCCTCTTGTAGAGTTTGCGTATAATAATAGCTATTAAGCCAGCATAGGGATGGCACCATTTGAAGCTTTGTATGGGAGGCCGTGTAGGTCACCATCTTGTTGGTGGGAGACAACAGATAGGCTTATACTTGGGCCCGATATGATACGGGACACATCCGAGAAAGTTGAATTAGTGAGAAGAAGGATGAAAGCGGCCCAAGATAGACAGAAATCCTATGCTGACAAGCGAAGGGCTGATTTGGAATTCGAAGTGGGAGACATGGTTTTCGTGAAGGTTTCTCTTTTGCATAAAGCGGTACGTTTTGGAGCAGTTGGGAAGCTGGCACCAAGGTTCGTAGGACCCTTCCCTATCATAGAGAGAATTGGAAAGATGGTCTATAAGGTGGAATTGCCCGAAAAGCTAGCCGAAGTGCATAATGTCTTTCATATCTCGCATCTCTGAAAGTGCCTACATGAGTCCGCTGAGGTGGTTGAACCAAGCATTCTTGAAGACATTGAGGTAGAGAAAGAAGCAACCTTGAGAAAGGCTCCGATTCGTATCTTGGGAACGGAGATCAAGAAGCTAAGGAATCGAGAAGTCAAATTGGTGAAAGTTCAGTGGAGTGAAGCCGATGAAGACGCAACTTGGGAAACCGAGGAGAAGATGCGTGGGCTTTATCCATTCCTTTTTGAGGGTACATTCTCGACCTCTTTCCTAATTAGCATATCTTTCTTTTTGCTATCCATGTTTATCCATGTTTATCTAGTTTATCTTGTTTCGTAAATCTTGTCGTGAGAACCTTAGGTAGAAACCCTTTGGATGAAACATGTAATTGAAACATGTTATGCTTGATGATTGCAAGTGGTTGCAAGTGTTTGCACGTGGATACTCGTGGATGCATGATACACATTAGGCAATAAGATCGGCTCACAAACTTTCATGTTGCATATGCAAGAGTGCTTATACTTATTCATGGATGAAACTTGTTATGTTATCACGTGGACGTTGCATATGGATGAATGTTATGTGCACTCATGTAGAGACTATGAGTTATATTAGGAATTTTCATACATATGGACTCATTTCACTAACATACTTTGCATTAAGGAGGTTTACTATATCAGTAACCGCCTGATTTTCGCATTAGATAAGTACATATACACACACCTTTGCACATGATCATACAGCATTTAGAATCCTTTAAGGACAATGACTGCGCGTGGATGATGTTTTGAGTAGATGGATGATGGATGGTAGGATACGTTCTTCCTAACTTGGAGATTTCGGGGACGAAATCCTTTAAGGAGGGGAGAATGTAACAACCCGTATTTTTGAATAACATGTTATAACATAAATCAAGGTAGAATTAAACTGTAAAATCTGAATCAAGGGAAACGCGCTGTGCCATTGCGTTCGTCTCGGAAAAATACGCGAAATAGAGTCCGAGTTTTCGAAAACCGGAGTCCGTATGACCGAGATATGGCCTTGCGAAGTTTCACGAACAATTCAAATTCAAAACAGATTCAAATTTCAGAAAAACCTGGGTAGGCGGGAAAAATCCCGCCCAGACCAGGTCGACCTGGGGGTCGACCTGGGAGTCGACCTGGGTGGGACCAGGTCGACTGGGGAGTCGACCCCAGGGTCGACCTGGGGGTCAACCTGCCTGGTCGGACCCAGGCAACCTGGTGCACCCATTTGGCTGTTTTGACCTATTTTGTTGGCTAGTGACGGGATTTGATGGCTCGGATTGAATCTAGGGTTAATCCTATGGCTAATACTATCCTAATCTTCTATAAAAATACCCCTAAACCTAGCCTAAATCACCATTATTCAATCCTACAACTAAACTATGTCAAATTTGTTCCTCTCATGGCCTCCACTCTCATGCTAAAATCTCTAAGTTTATTTCTATGAGAGATTTTGAGTTCATACAAGTGTTTTCAAGCTTGTATGAGTGTTCTTAGTTTGCATTCAAGTCAAGTTGCAACATTTCTATTACAAAGCAAGGGTTTTTATTGATTTGGCTCAAGGGTTTTTCATTTGGAGCTTTCATATTTGGGTTTTTGGTGCTTGCATAAGGGCTTCGTCTCAATCTTTATAATAAATATTCATTTGTGTCTTCATAGCATTGTAAGCCCTTTTCTACTTTCTTTTTATTGAAATCTAAAGTTAAATGAATGATGCAAGTTTGGGTTAATCATTATGATATGCAAGTTTGGTTGATCATTATGTTATGCAAGTTGGTTCAATCATTATGTATGACACATGTTGCTATGTTATGCAAGTTTGGGTTGATCATTATACACATGTTATCATGTTATGCAAGTTAAACTTGAGTTTGTGAGAATAAAGCTTCAAGATTTATATTAAAGGTTGCATTTTCGCAACATGAAAGTTATCATATCCCTTATGATAACTTGCATGTGAGGCTAAATGTGAACTTCTAGCAACTTCTACACGTCATTTATCACCATGTATCACTCATATGCTAAGTTTGGTTTTATGCATGCTTTTGAAGCCTAATAATGCAATATGCAAGTATATGAACATATGTACATTTCATATGCCACCATGATAAACTTGTTGCTTCAACACCTTTTTGTCATGATTATGCCAAGTTCCCTATTTTATCCTTTATGCGTTGATGCGATTATGTAAACGATGGGATTACGTTGGGGTTGGGTAACATTATGACATAAACATGGTTTTTATAACATGACGTGATATGTTAACTTGTAATTATGTTTTGGAAACATAATGGACATGACACTTTGAAAATATGAGTGTGGCCAACTCGAGGTTGGGTTGAGTTTGTAGCATAAATCTACCCGGACCCGCTCGGCTTAACTAGTGGCTACAAACAATAGGACCCAATGTGAGAAGTTGGTCATGTTGTGCTCGAACCCGAGGTTAGACCAAGTTGTGGTGTAAAGCTACCCGGAC
Source organism: Allium sativum (assembly GCA_030737875.1). Classification (NCBI taxonomy): domain Eukaryota; kingdom Viridiplantae; phylum Streptophyta; class Magnoliopsida; order Asparagales; family Amaryllidaceae; genus Allium; species Allium sativum. The sequence continues at coordinate 651,357,166 of CM060919.1, read as the reverse complement.
CCGCCCGACTTAGTGAGAGGTTAAAGCACATTAAGTTAATTAATGCCTCCTGATTAGGGTTAAGTCATGGTCCACTTAATACTTAATCAATTTGGGCATGATGGGTTAATCGGGGTTAAGTCATGAACCTTGGGTACACTTAACCAATTTAATCTACGTTTGGATCGGGTTAACCATATTTAACCCGTTAAGGAAACCCTAGTTGCGTGGTCCTTTTCAGCAGTAACCCTTTTGATAGTATCATAAGACCCTAGGACTAGGCTAGGTTGGGGCACGATTACTGGACTGACATGTAAGCGACCAAAACGACGGCTGAGTAGGTACGCCGGTGTAGGTCCAGGCGGACTACGGTCGTGCACATAGTCCGGAGTTGGAAAATCAGGCACAGGTACCAGTAGATCTAGACTGTGCATACTTGATTCGTGTCTGAGGTTGACACCCTAGGACTTGATACACCCTAGGGTGGACCTAGCGCAGTTTAACCACATTGCATGTTTGGGCCGTATGACACCGACACTTGACGAGTTAGGCTTATAGGGAGCCGATCAACTAGACCGTGTAGTTGGACCTTGATTTAGGTCACCTCATGATATTGGGCCAAGCTTGGGCCAAGGGATCAATTCTTGTTTTTACTTGACATGTTAGAATGCTAGTACACCCTTGGTGCAAAACTTAACCTTGATTATGCGATGACACCTTTATCTATCTTGTTAGTTAATCACCATTCCAATATGTTGTTATCCTTATGTTCATCTCAGCTTCTCATGCCAGTTAACTTTACTAGTTCATGGACAGATAGTAGTTAGGGCTTACCATTCTTTTTGACTGACCTGTTTTCTTTTGCCTCTTTTCTTCCGTTTCCTCCCCCTCAGGTTCTCAGGGTGGGAACATTGGAGCTTAGCTTGGATCTTTATAGCTTGCTTACTGGATTTGCTCATGTACGGTTTTGGACATTGAGCTAGCTATGGTTTATCACTTCACTTTGGGGATAGTACTTTATGTATTTCAGTTTTTCAGTTTATGCTAGACTTTGTTTGTTGGAAAATAATGATCAAGTACTTTGTTGTAACATGACTATGGTTTTGAAATGCTAGTTTGATCCGCTGCTTTATTTACTCTGTTTTACTTATATGTTCTGTCTTGTGATATTTGCATGCATGTTTACCTTGTTTAACGCCCCTCCAAAGCTAGTGTGCTTGCAAGAGTTACCCTGGCGGAGGTGGGGTGTTACACAACCCCTTCCTGGGAGCAAGTCAGTCCAAGGTATCAGTAGTCGTCATACATTCGATGTGAAGATCGCCAGTGTTCAATCACCGTCTTCTACATCTTTATTTAATCGTCGTGTAATTATTTGAAATGAGTTGAACTCGGTCTTTTCAAATAATACTCGCATAACTATCATTTAAATCATTTCATATCATTAATATCTATTTAAAATGATTTATCGCAATTTTTATTTATTTAAAAATAGCCCAATATAATAAAACGACGCTTTGGGTCAGTGGGCTGCCTTGGTGCTGTTTTTACCAAATTTTGATTTACACATATCTTGAAATCTAACCGTCGGATTTTGATGAAATTTATATCGTTGGAAAGCTCTTCCCAAAGCGGTCCTAACGGTTCCAATTTTGGGAAAATCCAACGGTCGAATCTTTCGGTATAATCGTTTAAAGTTACGATTGCGTATACGCGAACTACCGCGTGCGTTTCGTTTATTTTTAATTTATATACATATATATATATATATATAAATTTAAATAATTTGGTTATTTCAACTATAAAAATCCATTCTTTTTATCGCACCTAAAATGACGATAAAATATCACCTTTAATTTCACTCTTTTTATCGCATCTAAAATGACGATAAAAATATCACTCTTTTATTTATATCTAAATTATAAATAAAATGTACTTTTTATTTCCATATCTTTATTTACATCTAGAATATAAATAAAGATTTACTTTTATAATTCATATTTTTATTTGTAGCTAAATTACAAATAAAAATGTACGTTTTGTAATCATATTTTAATTTGCAACAAATTTGCCAATAAAATTTCACTTTTGCTAATCTTGTTTTTATTCCCATCTAAAATATGAATAAAATAACCTTTTTAATTTCATGTTTTCATTCACATCTAAAATGTGAATAAAATATACCTTTTTATATTCATATTTTTCATTTGCTACTAATTTGTAATTAAAAATATGTAATTCTTTTTCCATGTTTTGTTTACATATAAAAATGCAAACAAAAATTTGTAATTCTTTTTCTATGTTTTGTTTGCATCTAAAAATGCAAACAAAAATATGTAATTCTTTTTCTATGTTTTGTTTTATTCACACTAAATATAAATAAAATGTCCCTATTCTGAATTTATGTTATATTTACTATAAATGTAAATAAATGTTTCTACTTTTCTTTTTCTTATTTACTTACACTACATGTAAATAAATGGTTCTTTTTTTTATTATTTATTTACACTACATGTAAATAAATGTTTCTCTTTTTTTCTTTTCTTATTTATTTACACTACATGTAAATAAATATTTCTTCTTTTTCTTTTCTTATTATTTACACTAAATGTAAATAAATGTTTCTTTTTTTTCTTTTCTTATATCCTATTTACATAAAAATGTAAATAAATGTGTTCATTCATTTCATGTCCTATTTACATACAATGTAAATAAAGGTGTTCATTCATTTCATGTCCTATTTACATACAATGTAAATAAAGGTGTTCGTTCATTTCATGTCCTATTTACATAATGATGTAAATAAAGGTGTTCGTTATAAAGATATTCTTTTTATTTACAAAAGAATGTAAATAAAAGTATTCACTATAAAGGTGTTCTTTTTTATCTACACAAGAATGTAAATAAAGGTATTCTTTATATTTGTTCTTTTATTTACATAAAAAAATGTGGATAAAGTTTTCACCACAAAAATGTTCACTTTATTTACATCGGAAATGTAAATAAATTTTTCACTACAAATATGTTCATTTTATTTACATAGGAAATGTAAATAAAGTTGCATCGCAAAATTTGTTCTTTTTCTATGCCTAAAATTTTATCTACCACTAGATTGTGAATAAAAAAGAATGTCATATTCCTATAATCAAGAATTTTATTTACAATGGCTATAAATAAAAGAAATGTCCCTTTTTGTTCGTTTTCTGTAACCAAGTTTTATTTACAACTATATGTAACTAAAAATAATATCCTTTTTGTATTCATTTTCTATAATCAAGTTTTATCCTCTTTTATTTACAAATGTAAATGTAAATAAAATCTACTTTTCATGTTTATTCTATTTCCTAACATGTTAAATTCACATACAAATGTGAATCTCAATAAGCCTCCTAAACAAAATGAGATGATTTGGGTTTTCTAACTATTTCTACCTAACTCAAAAATAAATTTTTGAATCCACAAATCTAATGCATATATAAATCTCAATAAAATGAGATTTTCAACGGATGATCAAACATTCACAGCAATAAATAAATAGAAAATCCTAAATTACCTCCTTGCAGATCTATACTATTTATGTACATAACAATGATTCAAACCATCACGAACAATAATTAAATTATTTAATTATTTTAAAGGTAAGAAATCTCACTTTGATTGAAGCAGTTTAAAGAAATCCCAATGAATTCAGAATTTGTCCCAATCACTTTCAAGAAGTTCTATTCGATGTTACGGTTCAAACGAATCTGAAATTATTCAATTCGGGGTTCGTATGAATAAATTATCAATTTTATAATCAAATAAATAAATTTGTCACACTTGTACATGCAATTTTATTACCTCAGAACAAAGGCCGTTTATTTCTATTTTTGTTCAAAATTTCAGATCCAAAAATCAGTCAATCGGAGCAGTGGTTTCTCGATCGGACAGGGGGAATCGACGGCCTTGGAGCGGCGCCTGAACGCTGGCGGTGGCGGCAAGCTCGGTGGCGTGGTCTGGTCGGGGCGAAGGTCGAATGGCGATGGGTTCTCGGAGGTGATTCGCGAGCTACAGGCGACGGTGGTGGCTAAACTCGGTACGGATGTATAGAGGAGGAAGAGGGCTTTAAAGTGGTGTATGGCTTGGGTCTGGTTTGTGGAGATGAAGGAGAATTTAGAGGAGGAAGTTTTGAGCACTGTAGGCCATTGAAAGATAGTGGCGGCTGTAGATGATGATGGTGAATAGTGATCCTAGGGTTTAAACTCTAATATTTATATAATTTAAATGGTAATTTTTCAAGTAAATCCATATCTTTTTAACCAGTCCAATACCAGTCCAGCAGAAAGTGACCCTAGCCAATAGCCCATGTTCCGGGTCCAACGGGCCAGGTCCCGTCAGCACAAACGGTTGTCTGTGGCCTGAATTATTTAATTTAATAATTAAATCATTTATTAAATTAATTCGTTTGCATAAATAAATTCACCGAGGCCACATACGGAATCAGAAAAATCCAGAAAAAAATATATTTGGCTTCGTTATGATGATACGGTCCTAACAAAATTGGTTTCGTCGAATTCTGAGACCGTTTGAAAATGGCTATTTTGCAGTCGATTAAATTTGACTGAATTGAACTAAACACAGTTTCTTTCGCCACGCTCACATATTAACTTGGAAAATTCTATAAATTGAAACCTAGTAATAATTTGACATTCCGGTTTCAATGAAAGTGGTTTCGTCAAAAACAGAGATCGTTTGAAAATTGACTATTTACACTGGCTTTAATATTATTTAAAAATTTAATTTCTGCCACATTTTCCAACCAATTATTTAAAATAAAAAATTTTAATTGGTTCAGGTTTTTCGGGTTGTTACAGATATTAAAGGCAAATGGGCACAAAACCAATAACCTTCGCGTATAGTCCGCTTCCTTGGGTCTTAAGTGGCTTTGGGTTGAGGAGTCCACCTGGGAATAGGTTTTTCAGTTTAGGGGTCTTAAATGGTAGGTGTGTGTGGGCCTACCCAAACCTGGGTACAAAAAACATCAGATATGACTACCTATCCTATGGGAAGTAATAAACGACTAAGGAGGTTCTCTAATAAGGTCAGCTAGAAGGTATAGCAAACGATAAAATACCATCTCTCACTTTACGCGGCGCAAGGTATATGCGTGAATGACGGAAGCCTAGACTAGTAGGGCCCATAGCTAGTGCCCTCTCGTTTATGTTAACGTTGAATATATTAACGAGGGTTAATAAGTGACCACTAGGTTTGCCTAGGCTCTTAAGAGTTCAGGGAGAATCCACCCTATTTATCATTGATGGTGAGGCGTTAAATAATAAAGGATAGTGAATGAGGATATATAGATAGAAACCTCGTAGGGGCCTATTCTCGATTAAATAACCAATTATGTTATGGTATAAAGGCTTCACAAAAATATGTGTAAACGTCCTATCTCGGTATTATATTTTGGAAATACTACTTTAGGAAGGGTGGTAGGGTCGTGCGTAAGCATCTACAAGGTTGGGTTAGAATTAGTTACCTTGTTAGGCATACATTTTGGGTTGAACCAAATGGGATACATTCGTGTATTATAACCTGTGTTGTACATTTCTTAGTCACCAGAACTTGTTGTTCTGACCACCCCCTTCCTCATTAAGACCTCCCAGGCTTCCTAGAGAAGGTCGGGTTCTCATAGGTGCTTAAGATTGACTTTCGGTTCTCGTTCTCTCTCATGCTCGGTACTGGAAAAGTGGCTTACTTTGAAAAAGGTAGTTACTTGAGTTAATACTTATTGTCCTATTTTGGTTCTGTTGTGAGTTTTCTTTTATCGTACTCTGATTATGCTCATGCTCGTTTATTGCAGGTACCAGATTTACACGCTCCATACTTGGATGTGTTTGAGTTTCAATTTTTATCGAAATTTGGGCACAGAAAAGTGTGGGGTATTACATTTGGTATTAGAGCTTAGGTTAAACGATCAGAGGAATTAGTTATATTGGGACTCCTGAGAGAACGTAATTCAGGTTTCTTTTCTAATTTTCTTCGTCTTTCTTACTCGACTTTAGTTTATTTCAATTATGAATTAGTTATAGGCCTAATTGTATAAAATGGGTCCTAAGCGACTAAGAGTTGAAATACATGAGTTCGGGTTTTTATCCAATTTTGTCTTACCCCATAGTACATTGGCGATCTCGTCGTGAAGAGCATGAGGACGGCATATGGTGGAGTCCATTGATTCAAGCTTGGAGACTGAACAAAAATTTAGCTACAACCGAGATAGTCGCAATTTCTAGTTATTGGATTTATTTGGTGGTTCGAAGTTAAGACCATTACTCGATCCAAAACGGGGAAAGATCCTACATTAATATGTCGTATTCATTTTGGAAATATACTTACGAATTATACCCATTTGTTACTTCATTGAATTTTTGAATCTACCTTTGTTGGGATATTCAATTGAGTTCTTGTCCTTGTATTCGAGGAATTTTATTTTTAAAATTATTTAGAAAAGCAAAATGGGTTTCAACGGTTTTAAAAAACGTTTTCGGAAATTGGTTTTATAAAAGCCTAATTTTGTAAAGATATAGTTTCTAAAGTTTTTCCGGTTTGAAATATAAAACTGGAATATAAATAATAGTAATATTAAACTTGGTTTTTAAATACGAAACCGTTAGTTTATAATAAATTCCATTTTTAGAAAAGTTTAATTTTTTCTTCGAAAAGGCTAATGAAAATCCTTCGTCCGGATTTTGGGGTATTTGATTTTGTAAATTGTCTGTTTGTTGTCAGCTAGTTAAGGGGGAAATCCATTTTAAATTATATTAAGGATTTCTAGCTGAATTATTTTGGAATTTGTTCGTTCGTTTTGTAGTAACAGCATCGTTGTTGAGAATATAAATCCTTTGAGTTGGTTCGGAGTTTGACTACGGTCTTTAAATACCACGGTGATGAGGATAACTATTCTTTGGATCGTGTCAAATCTTAAAAGATGATGCGGGACGATTAATATTTTAATCCGGCCTAATAAGGACAAGGTCCAACCTTTGTCCAAAGCCCATTTGGTAGTTGACCGTTTAGTGCTATACTAGTATGGTCAATTAGTTGATGAGTTTTGGTACAACTTGGACTTAGGACTCAACCATAAAAGTTGCGTCCATGTTACCCCTTAACTTCCTTCTTTCGTTCTTCCTTCCTCATCTAGCTGAACCATATTCCTATCCTTCTTGTCGTCGACTCGTCTCCGCTTTTTCTATGCTAGTTTGTGTATTAGATCTTGCCTCACTAATACTCCAAGATCTAATTTCTTCTCTCCAACCATTTCTTGGCCTATAATACCTAATTGCAATATTCGATCCTACTCACACCATTTAAGTCTCATCCTTAGGGAGAGATCATTTGGTTGGGTTGGGAAGAGCAAAAAGGTCTCACCACTTTGAGGCTAAGAAAATTTGTTGTGGCAGTTGGGATTGCACCGGTCCATTGCTCGAGATCTCAGAATAAGGTTATGTTTGTGAAGCATCCGCCATTGCTATACCCTGTTTAAATATGTTCTTTCGAAGGCAACCGTCATTTCAGAGATGAAGATAAGGTATCTTTGGATGGTTTTTCTTAGGAGAGTCTTGATGAGATGTTAGAGGAATCCGTGTTGTAAGCGGACTTATATGATCTTTTGTTTGACCGGCTTTGGAGATTTTGCAGAAAATCTCTTTTTCTTAGTGTCGGTTTGGTGTTCGGGAATCTATGTTCGAATTGCCCATGTAGACATGTGATCCATTTAGCACATCGTTCTATAAATGGGAAGTTATAACTAGATTTGTCTCACGATGCAGGAATTTAATCTTTTGCTTAATCGATGGTGTAACCATCATATATGTCGCATCATGTTTAATTCAGCTTGTTCTTGTGTGTTGTCTCATGGAATTACTTTATGTAAATTCACCTATTCATTTTGTCTTTAGGCAATATTAGGGGGGGTTCCATGAGAAGCAGTTTTGTGGTAGGTTTCTTTTCTCATCATAAATTCTCTCTTAGAAGAGATGGATATGTGGGAACCTCCAACAACACCAGTAATGTTTGTAACATGAGGTTGAGCATTTTGCTAGCATGATATGGTTAATCAAAGATCATGAAAATGGTTTGAGCTCCGGCCGTGGAGCAAGACATCTCATTGTTTAAAGCTATTGTTTTTAGAGTTTGGTGTCGTTTTGTCATTGTCTTTGTTGTTATCCCTTTCCAGCATCAGGATCTTAGCTTTGTGGTGAATCGTGCTTGTAACTATTACTGATGTTTAAATCGCATGACTTAGGTTAATAAGATTTCTAAGCTTGGAAATGTTTATGTCATTCACGCATGCCTGTTTGAATGAAATCTCATTTTTCTTATCTAAACTAATAGTTGTCCTAGGGCTGGAAAGAATAGAATTCTGTATTGGATAAATTTTAGTAAAGGACCGGTTTTGCGTTGTTTTCGTCAAGGGTATATAAATAAATAAATCACCGTTCCTTGTTAATGCTAAAATTTATTTTGATCTTTTTGTGTGTGATTTCAGTTTTCGCATTTTTGGCATAACTAACTTCCTTCTTCGCCAACATGTGACTTCAGTCGTCTAAATTTCCGCAAAATACATTTTTGAAAGTTTTTGGAAAACGTAGTTTGAAAAAAGAAGAAGAAGACTTTTTGTCAATTTCTTATTTTATAGGAAAGTGAAACGAGTTTGAAAAGAAATTTTCAAAATAAATATAAGAAGTTTTCAAGCGAAAATTTATTTTTATGAAAAAACTCGATTCATAGTTGCATGAATAGCATAAGGAAGATGTTTGGATGCTTTGTGTGCATGTTTTTAGCAGTGCAGTAGGATCAACAGTATGGTAAAAATGCTAATGACAAAAAGGAAAAGGTTGTTTTAGCCTTTGAAACGATGTTTCCATACCTTGTCAATGATATGCGAGAGTTATTAATTAACTCATTTTACATTTTAGAGCTTGTTTTAAGCCTCCTTTATACTCTAGAGATGGAAACTTTTTGGATTATTTTGGGTAATCGAGGTGAAATTCCACTGTAGTGCGGGAATTAGAATATTTGTAAGCGGAGGAAATGTTAAAATTCTTCTCTTTGATTTCATTTTTCCGGTTTAGGAGAAATTAAATAGAAAACGATTAGATTGCATGGCATTTTGGATGGTAGGGTGAGACGACCCCAAACCCCATACTGACGGTGGCAAGGGTAATCCGTGGAATATAACACAGAAACAGGCAATAACAGAACAAAATTAAAAAAATACACCAGATAATGAACAATAGAATATACTGGATAAAAGTAATCATCAGAGTTACACAGTATACAGGATCTTACTTAGTACAAATACAGTTCAGCTATACATAAAGGTCTACAGCGGAAATAAACAAAATATGTACAGTAGGAGCTGAACAGCATAAAAAGAGATAAATGATAGAATCCATCTTCAGCTCCAACTATCCAGAAAGAACCAGCCAAACCTGAATACAAGGCTGCCCGTGTAGAAAAAGGGGCACCCGAGTTTGAAAGTGAAACAAACTACGAGTCAGTCATGGGACTGGTATGAGAAATCTATTCAACACATATATAATATGGCCAATCACAGGACCACGCCACTTTCGTGGAACAGGTTTACTCCATTGGATTACCAGTGCTTTAAAACAAATATTTCTTTTAAACATCGCTATGCTTTTTGTAAAAATGAAGCCATTATAAGACTCAGTTCCCATCACACAATGCAATGCAAACCGGAGGATAGAGTTTTACCTTATAATGGCCAAAATATGCTTGATACGAATAAAGCAACGACATTTGATATTATTGCTAGTGTTTATATGTTTTGAAAACAATTTCAAATCATAACTATCAATCATAGACGGCATGGGTACCATATATCATGTCGCCATACATATATACAATCAAAACCGCACAGTCACGTAATTGGAAATTGGATTCCCGTCATGAACCAAGGCAAAAGATAGTCCTTACCGAATTCGAGACAATCTAGCCCATGTCTCAGGATCAGAGCTCGAGTGACCCTAGGAGCGACAGGGCCGGTCCACTGATGTGGATTAAAATTCCTGAACAATACGTTTCCCCGCCCTTTGGGGCGTAAACGAGCCAACGAATGACTCCATCGGACCCGGATCGTCCGATCAAACCGAGGCGCCTCGCAACAGCAACAACCACATAGGTGAAAAGTATATAAATGTCAGGGCTGGTAGGTCACTGACACCACCCTAGCTAGAAGGAAACGCATGCCCTCCCTGAGGTCCTTCCTCCCGTTTCTGGTTCATACCGGGGTGTGAGGCTCGCGATTTCACGTTATACACAAAGCTACGCCACACAGGCGGTGCTTTGATCATCACCACAAGACTTTGCTTTTCAACAGAAGCCTTGATCATTTGACACTTAGGCACGCCACACTAGCAATTCATGCCATGCGACTGATGTCCATCGATATACAACCTCTGAGCTCATGCGTTTCAGAGAAGGGCGTTAAGTAAAGGAATAAATTCTCCGCCGCCAAACAGATGTATATTTAATTGAGACCAATCAACACAGAATAAAATCCAATGTCAGACACACAGTCCATTTACAAGTCCATCCTGGGTCTGAACGAAACCGGAGGCACTAAATGCCTTGCAAACTCATCGATCACCACGTACGTCTGGACGATCACCACTCATTATCCATATTTCGGGATGCCTCCCAATCAGGACCTCGGTTACTATCCAAACGAGGTGAAGATCTCTAGTCTTCGACCATCGTCTTCATCTTCGACTTTCAATCGTCGGTCAATTATTTGAAATGAGAATTAACTCGGCCTTTTCAAATAATTCACATATATTTAGAATTTCAAATCAATTTATTTCAATGGTTAAATTATTCGACAACACCAATTTTGTTCTTTAATGATATTTTCACACCAAACACATTCAACCATCAAAAGCCACATAAATCGAGCAAATTCAGTTTATTTCCATTCCATATCGTTTATGATATTTTATAACGATTTATTGCTATTTTTATTTATTTTAAATATAGCCCACATATTCAAAACGACGCTTCGGGCCATAACGCGGCCGTGGCGCTGTTTTTCTTCAGATTTGGTTTACACATATATGAAGATCTAACCGTTGGATCTTTACAAAATCTACATCATTAGAAAGGTCTTTTCAAAACGAATCCAACGGTTCCATTTTCGGGAAAATCCGACGGTCGGATCTCCCGGTACAATCGTTTGAAGTTTCGATTTCAAAATACGAACTGCAGCGTCGTTATTCGATGAAATATAATTATATTTTTATATATATATATAGTCGTTTTTGGCGCTGTTTTTCTTCATATTTGTATTAAACATTCCAAACAATCCAACCGTTGGATTTTTACAAGGTTGGTGCCGTTGGAAAGATATTTCCAAGGCGAACCCGACGGTTGCGGTTTCGGGAAAATCCAATGGTCGGATTTCCCGTACTAGTTGTTTGAAATCACGGTTTCAAAACGCGAACTGCACGGCCACGTTTCGTTTTAATTTTATTTATATTTATATAAATATAGTTCATTCAACAATTTCAATATCGTTTTTACTTCAAATATTTCACTAACGCCTTAAAATTTTGGAAAATTTCGCCATAACCTCCTTTGTATGGGAGGGGCTGAGAAAATTCCCAAATAGCCACTCGGGCGTCTCATGTCGAAAAGAAAAAGAAAAAGCCAAGCGGCTAGCTAACAGGCTCATAAAATCATCACCCAAACAAAACAGTAAATGTGTACCTATTTGTCGGGCACAAAATTTTATTCCTCTTCTCTAGCCCCTTTGCTATAACTTGTTCAATAAATATGCATGTACATATATACAGTTCTTATCATTTATCATTTTCCATTCAACTTCATATTTGATTCCATTTGGTTTAAAAACACCATTCATTCTAATGTTATATGTATAGGCAAAAATCATATCATTAGCTAATTAATGAATATTTCAACTCATATTTTTTTTTTGAACGAGTGGCTATTTTTAACACTTCACATTTCAACAATTCGTGTATATAATAAAAATGTGATTTTTATTGTAAAACAATTCATTTCAAAACACTATTATTTTATATAGTTTATATAGGTGATAAAAGGTGATTTTTATTATGAAACAATTTATTTCAAAATATGAATACCATTCAACACATGAATTTCAAATCAACGAATGAATATCGATTCAACACATGAAGGTTTTCTATAGTTTCTATATATAGATAAAATTGTGATTTTTATATTTAAAACGCGAATACCATTCAACACATGAATTTCTAATCAACGAATGAATATCGATTCAACACATGAAGGTTTTCTATAGTTTATATATATATATATATATATAGATAAAAATGTGATTTTTATATTTAAAATGCGAATACCATTCAACACATGAATTTCTAATCAACGAATGAATATCGATTCAACACATGAAGGTTTTCTATAGTTTATATATATATATATAGATAAAAATGTGATTTTTATATTTAAAACGCGAATACCATTCAACACATGAATTTCTAATCAACGAATGAATATCGATTCAACACATGAAGGTTTTCTATAGTTTATATATATATATATATATAGATAAAAATGTGATTTTTATATTTAAAACGCGAATACCATTCAACACATGAATTTCTAATCAACGAATGAATATATATTCAACACATGAAGGTTTTCTATTTAATGAATAAATATAGTTTCAGCAAATGAAAATAATTCAAACACCTGAATATCATTCAAAATTTCGGCAGCATAACGGCAGGGTAGTTAAAACCGGGACCGTCCCTAGTACGGCTCCTCGCTCAACCTTAAAACCTCGCGGTTTTTGACAATGGGGATCATGCATCTAGTTCGCACGCAGGCGGCATGTATATATTTATTTCATTTCCACAAACTAATCCTATATGGTTTCAACCAAATATTTCTCAACCACAAACGGGTATTTTTACACCACAATGAATCAATATCGACCACAAACAATCCCAAACAATCATTCGCTATCAATCAATTTTCACACCAATCACAATCAATAAATATCGTCCATGGTTTGTGGATGAGGGGCGTATATATATATATATATATATATAGCAATTCACTTCATTTCAACACATATATAATTTTTACAACGCATATATAACTTATACATCGAACGTACAACTTATACAACGCTTATACATGAGGTGTACAACGCTTATATAACTCATACATCGACTATATAATTTATACATCGTCGTTTTCCATATCGTTTATAAATTAGAAATCTCACATTGGGTTCCACTCCACCAAAAATAGCAGAAGGCTCAGAAAAATATGCGGTCTCTTCTAAAATGTAGAAGACGTCCACACGATCACGATGTTTCCTGTTTCATCGAATTTCGTTAACACAGCAAAAAGATATGATTTTTCAAAGTTTGCAACACTTTAAAACTGTCGAAATCAGTTTAAATAATATAAACCGTATACCTCCTTTGAAGGTTCAAATCTAGGGTTGAAGAATTCGCGAAAACCGAGCAGCGTGGAGACGATCGGAGGGTACTACGGCCTAGAGCTACGAGAGAGCTTCCCACGCAGGTGCGCCACGTCGAGTTCGAACTCCGATCTGAGCGGCGGCGGGCCTTCAAAGGGCGCGACTTCCGAGGGTTTTTGCTCGACGATGGCGAGGCGACAGGTGGCGTGGCGGGGTTGGATTTGAAGGTGGAGGAGAGGGCTGCAAAAGCTTCAACTGGCGCTGGGGGTAGTTCGACGTGGTATGGCCGGAAAATGGCCAGGAAGCGGAGACTAATTTCCGCCGTATATCGTGATTTCGGGGGGGGGGGGTTCTGATTTTTTTTTTATGAAAGAATTTTCCAATTGGTCGATATATATATTTATTCAAAAATTGGGGTTTTCTTAAACGGATTCGAAATCAAACCCAACGACTGTCGTCCCCAGCGTTTTACCCCCATCCCGGACACAATGGGTTATGTTTCTTAGGCCAATTCGACTTTTACAGTTAGTTATTTTTCAAATTAAAGTATAAAACATTTAATTTTTAACTTTGAACGTACATTTCAATTTACCAGGGCCACAAACTGATTCAAAAAAATTCCAGAAAAATAAATCTAGCTATGTCTTGACGATACGGTCCCAACAAAACTAGTTTCGTCGAATTCTGAGACCGTTTGCAAAAAGGCCCATTTCTGGTCGATCCAATTTAACTGTAATTGACCAAAACACATTTTCCTTTGCCACGCTCACATATCAGCTTCAAAAATTATGAAATTTGAAACCTAGAAATAACTTCACATCCCGGATCCAACAAATGTGGTTTCGTCGAATTCCGAGGTCGTTTGCAAAATGGCCAATTTCACGGGCTGTATAAAATCCATAGCGACCCTTCTGAAAATTCATTCAGCCATAACTTTTGCTTTCCGCTATGAAAATTCGATTTTTCAGATTCGTTAGAAAGGTATCCACTAACAGATTTAAATATTTTTGGTTTCACTAAAATCCGGATTGTTTTGCACCCGGTACAGTCCGACAAAGTTTGAATTCAATTTTTGAAACTACAGCGCCTTTTCAAGCCTTGTTTATAATTATACTTAATTATATTCATTTTCAATTGTCGTTTCAACTCAGTTTTCATCGCTATTATTTAAAATATTTATTTTAAATATTTTAAATCCATTATTTTAGCCAATTTAAAAAATTTAAATTGGTTCAGATTTTCTGGGTCGTTACATAGGGTTTGGATGCAAAATTTGTTGCTTCATACTTTTCTTCGTAATTGTGTGAAGGTTAAGGGTGAAAAAGAATTTCCAAAATTTGTATTCACATAGAATTTCCAGTATATTTAGGATGTTTTGCATCATGTTTTTAAAAGTGTTTCAAAAATCTCAATACATACATATAGAGGGCCCGATTTAGAATCATCTTACATGCATATTTTATGGTTGAATTGCATTAAGTACACCATGCACATATACACATGGTTGCAAAGTGGATGTACCAAATTGGTTGTGTAGGATATGATAACTAGTTGTTAGAATTTCGGGACGAAATTCCTTTTATGGGGTGAAGAATGTAACATCCCGGAATTTTGACAACAAATAGTTATTTAATTAGAAGCTCAAAAAATAGGAATTTCTATAAATGATGGAATTTGACCATGAAACTTTAACTGTTGTGTTCGTCTCGGAATTCTGGTCAACTTTCATATTTGGAGTTTCGCGAACGGAGTCTGTATGAAAAAATTACGGACAAAATACAAAAAACGGATGGAAAATAAATAAACCAGAATTTTTAATTAATATATTACCTAATTTAACCAAGCCGACCTGGGTAATCTGGTGCCCAAGCGGTCGACCATGGGGGTCGACCACCCAGGTCGACCTACTGGGCGTCAGATCGCCCAGTTGCGCTGGTTTTGAAGGGTTAGGTCAAATTTTATTATGTAACGAATGGACGAATATAACTTAAAACTAATACGACGGTTCTACGCCATTTCCACCCCTATAAATTAAGGGGTAGAGCCTCATTCTTTTCCATTCAAATCTATAGAGGCAGTGGAGCTCTGCCATTTTTCTTCCACTTCTAACCTAGTTTCTAAAATAAAAATATGTTCATACATATCAAATAAAATTCATATGCAATTGGGAAGAATATTAAATTCAATGGAAGAGGATGCTAAACGATAGATTTTTCGCTCTCTTCCCTTTTTCTTGCATTTCAACATATCTAGAATTTTCCCCTTTCTAGATAGATTGTAGATTTATAATAATTTGGGGAATATAGGCTTAAAACGGTTCAAACAATTGAATTTGGAGGCTATAAGGTGAGTGGGAAATTTACATGTACATTTATAATAATGTATTTATCTCGTTTGTAATAGATTCAATTTTTATGCCTATGCCTATCGGATCTGATAAATAAATTATGGTAATAAGATTGACACCCATCAGATATAGTTATAAAAATTGTAAAGCTTGTGAATTGTACATTGTGGCTATGCATAAAATAAATTATAGGATTCCTTAAAATTGTGTACACCTATTCCTTCAGTTATGTCATGAAATATATTGCAATTATGTTATAGAATGTATTATGGACATTGCATAACACTGTAGATCTAGAAATCAACCCCGTTAAACACCAATTAGTTGTAGTTATATTCCAGATCTTTGTTCAGTGTTGAATATATAGAATATGTGGATTTGGGTAAAAATATGAAAATGGTAAATTATGTGAATATGGAAAGATATGGTTGTTAGATTATGTGATTGTAATTATACCTCGTTGTATTCAATATCGTTGGGTTTTGGGTTAATTATTGTAAATATGTCATTTTCTTCTTTTTGAACAAAAAGATGTCATTTTGAATTCACAAGGGATATGATATAAAGATCTAAAAAAAGGAAAAGTCGTGCAAGCGTACGTATAAATATAAAAATAAATATATGTCCGTAGTTTGCGTTGACTATTCTAAAAATACAGAAAAACATATATATTTCTTGTGAATTTGAATTGTGCCTATTTCACAAATTTGCATAAGTTACAATAATTACCGCTAACAGTCTTTTTGAAAGATTGGAAACCTTTTGAAAAGATTTAATGCAAAAAGAAATGTTTGGTTATTTATTAAACCAAATCATTTAAATAAAAATTAATAATAATAATAAAAGATAACTACTTTGACCGTACGAAAACATAAAATATAAATATACACATATTATCTGTCCAAATCAGCGTAAAACGGTAAATTTTATATTGTACTAAATGTTTGAACGTTTGAATGGTATTCATTTATGGAATCATATATGTAAATTATATTCCATACTTAATGAATATATTATGTTGAACGTTGTAGCGATTAGTGTAATTGATTGCTATAAATAAGGCCATAAATAAGTAAATAGCAATTGTAACCAATTGTTTAATGGGGAAAGTGAATATGATAGGATAGTGGTTAAAATTCCTAAAATTTATTTAGGATAAATGTTGTACAGCCCAATTAGGAAAATTGAATTATAATCATAATTATACACGAGGTTAAACTCACTTGTGATATAAGTATGCCCCGAACCGACCGGCAAATCCAGCAACCACATGTAGTCTGCTTAATGTGAGGTGTCAAATGCGTTAATATAAATGCACTAAGGCACGAGGTTAAGTTCAACTTGTGGTAGAAGCCTACCCGGAACCGACCATCAAATCCAGCATCCACAAGTAGTCAACTTAATGTGAGGGGACCGATGCATATATATACACACACACACATACACACACACATTTATAATAGGCAACAAATAAATTAATAAATAAAATTAGAAATGCTTGTTGGGGTACAACGATTAAAGATATCTGGGGCTGATAAAATAAGGATATTCCATTGTAATTAATGTCTTAGGAAAATTATGGTCGTTAGGCTCATAAATGACATTAATAGTAACCAATGGTAATGAAAGATAAATGGTTGCCTTAGAAAAATATGACCGTTATGGTCATAATGAGCAATAAACAAAAAAATGAGAAGTAAATGGGTGTCATAAGGGGATTAATGGATATTGATTGTTGTTTAAATACTAAGTCCAATTAAGGAGGTAATCAAGTAAATATTCTAGGGTAAAGAGAATATAATCTTCCTTATTTATATTAATGAATATAGAACTTATAATTAAAATAGAGTTAGACTTAGTAGGTTAATAATGTAAAATATAATTAACCATATGAACCCGTGACGATAATGAATCATGTGCGTATAGTATTTCCGTGAAGAGAGACAAAACGGGAATGACTTAGTAACGCAACCCACTTTATCCCAAATAGGGAAAGGTATTAAAGGCAAATGGGTACGAATCCAATAACCTTCGCGTATAGTCCGCTTCCTTGGGTCTTAAGTAGCTTTTGGTTGAGGAGTCCACCTAGGAGTAGGTTTTTCAGTTTAGGGGTCTTAAATGGCAGGTGTGTGTGGGCCTACCCAAACTTGGAAACTGAAAACGTCAGATATGACAACCTATCTTATGGGAAGTAATAAGGACTAAGGAGATTATCTAATAAGGTCAGCTAAAAGGTATAGCGAACAATAAAATACCCTCTCTCACTTTATGCAGAGCAAGGGTATGTGCGTGAATGACGGAAGCCTTAACTAGTAGGGCCCGTAGCCAGTGCCCTCTAGTTTATGTTAACGTTGAATATATTATCGAGGGTTAATATATGACCAATAGGTCCTCCTAGGGTCTTAAGCTATCAGGGAGAATCCACCCTATCTCTCATTGATAGTGAGGCGCTAAATAATAAAGGATAATGAATGAGGATATATAGGTAAAAACCCCGTAATTAAAGGCCCACTCTCGATTAAATAACCAGTTATGTTCTGGTATAAAGGCTTCACAAAAATATGTGTAAACGTCCTATCTTGATATTATATTTTGGAAGTACTACTTTGGGAAGGGTAGTAGGGTCGTGCATAATTACCAACAAGGTTGGGTTAGAATTACTTACCTTGTTAGGCATACATCTTGGGTTGAACCAAACGGGATACATTCGTGTATTATAACCTGTGTTATACATTTCTTAGTCACCAGAACTTATTATTATGATCCCCCTCCTCATTACAACCTCCCAGGTTTCCTACAGAAGGTTGAGTTCTCACAGGTACTTAAGTTTGGCTTTCGGCTCTCGTTCTCTCTCATGCTCGGTATTGGCAAAGTGACTTACTTTGAAAAAGGTAGTTACTTGAGTTAATACTTGTTATCCTATTTTGTTTCCGCTGTGAGTTTTCTTTTATCGTACTCTGATTTTGCTTATGCTCATTTATTGGAGGTACCAGATTTACACGCTCCAAACTTGGATGTGTTTGAGTTTCGATTTTTGTTGAAATTTAGGAACAGAAAAGTGTGGAGTGTTACACTGTGCAATCCAGCGTTGCGTGGGACTGGACGTAGGAGACTAGGAGTAATCTGGACTAGTATAAAATACGGTGTGTTATCTCGTTTCTGCATTTTATATTCATTTGTTTCTGTGTTTGTATTTGATTCTATATCTATGATCATCTCTGGTGTGTAATACATGTAGTAGATCATATAAGTTTAAGATTTTCATAAGTTCCTCATAAACACTATTCAACCCCCCCCCCTCTAGTGTTTGTTTGCCTTGAGATCCGCAATCCCTAACAACTGATATTAGGGCGTAGGTTTTCAAAAAGTTCGTAATCTGATTTTTGGAAATATTAAATGGCAAATTTTGAAATGATTTATAACAGTAGTTTAAATTCATGCATTACATTAGTATTAGATGAGCCTGCATTCAATTTTATTGAAAAATCAAGTTATCATGATATGATTTCTTGAAAAGTCTAAATGGATACATCACAGAATCATCAAGATGTTATTATTTTAACTTACAATTAGTTATTTTGAAAAGTCGCTTGATTCTTTGAAAAGTTGTGTTGTTTTGCAAGGAAAGAAGTTATGCCTGATGTCTAATGGTCAAAGGACACCAAGATGTTCATTCATCAACCAAGAAGAAAAAGGAAGACACCAAGGTTTTCATTTATCAATCAAGAAGAGAAAGAAGAATAGTATCAATCTATAATGAAATGAGTACCTGATCTACAAAATTATTTTTCTTCCTCAATGTACTATACTTCTCTTCATACTCTCCGTAATTCCTCTAGTTTCATGCAAATCCATCAAGAAATGACCAAGTTATGATCCAATGAAGTTTTGATGTACAAAGGGAAAAAGAAACCAAAAATGTCTCTGGTATTTCTCATATTTCACCCATATATTTGTATTATTTCATACCAACTCCTTTTCTAATTGTAGTCCTTGTTCTTGCGGTCGTTTTGATGGGTATATCATCAAATTCCGATCAAAATTGAGTGAGATATGGTAGTTTGAAGTTGACTATTCAAAACAGAAAATTATATATGGGATTTTCTATTTTCCTCTTACTGATTCGGCCTGTTGCACCATCGTACCATTTAAATTCTTCACCAAACCATTATCTAATCATAGCCCTTGCCTTTTTCTTCGATTTGTTGTTGGTTTCATTCAATCCGTTAAGAAATGAAGAAGTTATGCCCTCTAGAAAACTGATTGTAAGTGGAAAAACGAGAAGAAGAAGAGAAACTTTTGCGAAGAGACATGACTTTTGGGCCTATATTTAGTAGTTGAAGTCCCCATTCATTCAAATTCAAATTTTTGGTGCCAAGTTGGTGGAACTACTAAATCATCAATATCCTTGTCATACGATCTTCAAATTAAGAAAATGAATATACTATGCTGATCAGAAAAACGAGCCCATCGCAATAGAGCAGATCTCATCGTTAAATTCTGAAATATGTGAATGTGGGGTTCATGATAATAGAAGAACAACAAAAAGGAGGATTACGAAAATAGGTATGCTTTACAATTATTTCATAATTATCATTGAATTTAGGAATATACATATATGCACATAGTTAGGAATAGAAATTTATCTCTTTTATAATTTTAGACACTTTGGTTCATATGTCGATACACCAATCCAATTAAAATCTTTTCTTATTCTAAATTTAAATTCATTATTCTTTAATTTGGTTTTTAAAAATTGAAAGGACATCTTTTCAATATGAAAATGACAGTTCAAACTCTAATTATCAATTTTATTTATCTACCTAATGTTTCATATATTCTATTTCAAAAATATATATTGAAATTATAATACATAGATATGTTAATAATTTAAATTGTCAAAAATTTGATATTGTTACAAAATTTATATATCTTTTATATGTAGTTTAAACATAAAAAGTTTAACTTATATATTTTCACATATGATTTCATAACAATTTTAGGTTACATTATCACAAATACTATTTGTAACTAAATATTAATTTTGAATTTTTATTAAGATTTATAAAACTTGTATATTTAATTTATTATTTTGGTATAATATATATATATATATATATATATATATATATATGATATTTAGGTCTTAAATATGTAGTTTAACTATACGAAGTTATAGTTCTAGAGTTTACTTTATAATTTTGTTATAACTATAGATTTTTTTAGAAGTTTTAACATATAAATGGTTCTTTAGCAAATTAATATGTTTTGATGATGTATATCTCATAATAAATTAAATTTTGACTCCTTTTTAAAATTAGTTTATATATATATACAACTATGAATATATATTTATATCAAACTAATTTACTTTATATGATACCATTTTATATTCTCTTTAAAAAGATCTTCAATTTTTACTATGTTATTAAAGAAGCACCCTACTAAGAATATTTAACTCCATATTTCTGATAAAATTATTTTGAATATTTTACTACCTATCATGAATATATTTTTAATTATCATTAAACTTTTGTCTTTTCAAATTTCTTGCATTAGTATCATTGACTAAGTTTAAAAATTAATGTATTTTACCTATGTTCGATTAAAATAATTTATAATATATGTGTATATGCATAATAGTTAGATAATACTTTGAATACCTTTTACCGAAATAGATATCATCACCAAATCATTATGCATATTATCATTACACATATTATTTCATAACATACATCATTATTCTAAATTACAGTGCATTTCAAATTAAAATCATTCACGTCATAAGTTTCATTTCATTTAATATATTATTTCATATTGCTTTGCATATGACATACATTTCATAGTACATTATAACCAACACACTGCACACACTGCATTTCATATTAATTGTTAACTCCACACATAACAAGTATACTGTATGGGGAATTATTGTCTTAGAAATATATAGGATCATTAATTAAACACATAACATATTTACATTGAATTGTTTGACTTGTTTGACCTGGTTGGATTTGATATATGTGTGTGTGTGTTGATAGGCTTGAAGTATACTTATACACATGTAGGTATTAAATAATATAATTATACTCATCTTTTTCACATTTTATTACATATTGTTTTTCTAGTATTATATTAAGGGGGGCTTTATAGTTTCTAAGACTAATTAACGTCTTAAGAAGTGTTTTTGAATTGACATACAATGTTTGATTTAGTTGAATTGGTTTATATTGTTTGGATTGATTGTTTGAATGCTTTGTAAATGTTGTTAGGATTGCTTGTAAATATTGTTTACATACTTAGTCTATATAATGCTAGTGTTCAGTATCCTTCTATTTAGTTTATTAGACTAGTATAGTCATAATTTTAGGGAGAGTTATAATCATTTAGGCTTGAATCATAAATTTAGAGGGAGATATATGGATAAAAGGATATTATAGAATCAGAGATAATTATATTTAATCATTAGGACCATTTATAACATAGATTTAAGGGGGAGTATTGTTAAATATACTTTTTGATAATGACAAAGGGGGAGAAACTATAAAATAAGGATTTGTTAGGCTTAGTTTAAGGGGGAGTATGTAGGATTCATGGTGAAAGGGGGAGTAATCAAAGGACCGGATCAAAAGGTATCAACAGGTATGTATATTTTAAAAATCAAGGTTGTCATCATCAAAAAGGGAGAGATTGTTGGAGAATGGAGTTTTGATGACAACAACTTATTTCAATTATTATTAATAATTGATTATAAAATATATACTAACATTTCTATCTAGAATATATGTACATATATATGCAGGATTTGTATACAGGAGTTAAATACCGTAGACTGTACATTTTTAGAGTTTCAAGAGATTCCGGATTCAGAAGAGATTCAAGAATCATGAGTTATCAAGATATCAAGATTTTAAGAGTTCAAGAAAAATATAGTAATAGAGTCTAGTTTATTTGTAAGACTCTGAATAGCACTCCAGATTCAAATTCTGATTTTCAAATTCTGATTTTCAAAATTCAAATTCTGTTTTCAAAATTCAAAATTCTGATTACAAATTATTTTCAAATTATTTTATCTTACTTATAGTTTCAAACAAATAAGATTAAAGTTTTAAATATATATAAGTTTATACATATAGTTATATAATTTTATGGTTTTATAGTTTTAAATCTTACAATTTTATAAATATGTTTATATATTATATTATTATGATTTCATATGATTTTACACTTTAGATTATTCATTTATATCACTAAGTTTTAATTCAAGAATTTCCAGAATAATATATATGATTAAACACTTGGAAAATAGTTTCAAAATATAAAAATTACGTTCGTATGTCGACATACATAAATAGATATGTCGACATACAACTGTCATTTTTTCTTTTTTCAAAGGAAGTGTCTTTTCACTATTTGTAACGTTTTTGAAACGTTGCAACCATTCAAATGCTATAAATAGGGACTGATTTCGAATTTTTAAATCATTCTTGTTCTCCATCTTCACCTCTCTTCATACCACCATTAATATTTCATATTTTCTTGATTTCTACACTTATTCTTTGCCAATTTCTTATAAAATTACATTAAACTTCATTTCTTCTCAATCTTTTCCATTACTCCCTGAATTGAAGTGCTATTGAAGAGTTATAGGGCTGTTATATCATTTGGGAATTGTTCGGGAAAGGGTGTGTTTCTTGTAGCCTTGGAATCAAGGAAAAGGGGCGGTGTCAACCTTATAGTCATGAAATCAAGGGTGTTTGGAGTAGTGTTAACCTTGTAGCCATGAAATCAAGGGGTTGTACATGGATATTGATAATAATAAAACTCTGTGCAATACAACATTGTGTGGGACTGGACGCACTACAAGAAAATGGGGTCTTTACCTACCAATTGTAAGCGTAGGTAAAACTAACATAATGGTAGGTAATATATTTTGGCTACCAATATTGAATTGGTAGAAATTGGTAGGTAAAGGTTAGTAGTGAAAGAACTTTAACTACACTTATTGATATTGGTGGGTAAAGAAATCAATGGACCCCACTATGTTATCAGTCAAGTAATGAGTCATAAACTGATGTGTTTGATGATGTGTCATTCTACATGGCTACTGATATGGCTGATGATGGGTCATCCTACATGGCTACTGACATGGTTGTCATAATTGTATACACGTGGCATATATTAATGCTTACACTTGGCATTTAATGGTTGGCTAATGTGTCAAACAATAATTTGTCCATGTGTCATCGTTTGATTAGAGCATATGACATCATTTTTTAGGCCACATGGCATTATTTACTATAAATAAATATTAACAAAAATTGAATATTTACAAAGAGTTTATTTTTAAACAAATAACAAATATTTATTCAATTAAATATTTATTACACTTTTAAATTGTACACATATTATTTCCTCACTATTACACAATCTCTTATACATACACTTTCTCGCATTTCACTCGTATACATTAGCTCCTTACTACATACTCATTCACTCATATACATGTACACAGTCACTCACACTCTCACTCTAGTTTTAGTCATCGGGTTCTTGCTCCGAATTTGTCCAATCGTACCTGTCATAATAAAATAGTACTGTAAATTGAAAAGGAAACAATTTAATTCGCAAATATAAATTTGATTTAAATTTTATTTACCTCAGTAATTGGGCTGTTTCTCATCATTTTCCTAGACAGGTCAAATGAGTGTGTGTAAATATATATGTATATATATATATACATACATACACACACACACTTGAACAGCGGCAATATCTGCCAAATTACGGTTACCAACCGTACTGAATAAGTTTTTGCAACCATTGACAGCCTCTGTTGAAGAGTATTTCCCTTAGACCTGGACCTCCGTTGAAGCTACAAGAAGTGGTTATAAGTTTTTAAAGAATCTCGTTTTTTTTGTAACATTACTACAACATATAGATTGAGAATTGGCATTTCTAACTGCATTAGATACACCAAGCCGCTATAAAACAAATTGACATAAGAGACGAACCAAAAAAGTTGCATGAGAACCCATACACTGAAGAATTTCTTTGTCTACCTCCTTATTTTCTTTGTTATTCAAACAAGTTCTCCTAACATTTTCTTCTTTAACTAACAAAATGTTTTGTCCACTGCTGTAAAATACAGTAGCTGAACCAAAATGTTTTGTCCACTGCTGTAAGTCGATGCATTAGCAAACAAAAAGGATTAACTTCGTTAAATAAATTGGTGGAATCATGGTTTAAGGAAGGATTAGGACACCAATGGCCCACATTGATTCTTAAAACATAACAGAACGACTCAAAAATAGCTAAATCAATTAATGTTTAAAGTCAAATATCGGATGACTGGAAAAATACATTCTTTTAAAAAAAGAATTATAAAAAATATTTAGAATACATATGTAATCAGAAAGGAATGAAAGACAATATGATTTATCAAAACATCCAGAAGAAACATGCATTTAATCATACATTATACATAAAAGAAAAACTGAAAAGTCATGATTCGAGATAAAGAATAGACAAACTACCGTTACGAATATAATATATGCAAATATGTTCTTTGATTTGTATTGGTCTCGTTCATAACGACATTTTGATTAATTAGTGTCAAATTGCAAGGTAATTAATGAGTGTTCCATCTTTGTGTCTAATGCTTCTTTCATTATACCTTTTTTGCAGTTCAACAATCAAAGATGTAAGGAATCTCGAAGAAAAACTTGACTTCGCCTGAAACATACTAGTCTCCTACGACCATTCAACTTTGATGCACTTCACAATTTATCACGATTGTTCAAAATCAACTTTGATACACTTCACAATTTATCACGAGTGTTCATACCAAACTAACATTAACGTCAGCCAATTAGGTCTATGTAAATCCAATACACGCATTAAAAAATCTATCTACTTCAACATTAAAATTTAAAATCAGTGACTTAAAAAATACACCCTAGAACAACACACACACTTACTAAAACGAAGAGTGAAGAACCACCAGATCCAACGTCTAGAAGAAAGGAGGCGAGACAAGGCCGAGTTAAGCCACACTTCAACACACGCACTTACTAAAACAGATCCACAACCAGTATCAATTGGAAAGGCAAAGGATTCAATAAGAGAAGACTGGACAGGGAATAAACGCCAGTAAGAGACCAAAATCTTCTAAGGCTCGAGGAAGATGAGATCTGAAAGGGGTGAAGCGAATTAAATTGGATTTGGAGAAGGGCACAACAAGGATAGGAAAAGCTAGGTTTGAGGTAAGGAAGGAGAACGAAGTGAAGGTAAGACGATGAAAAAGAGAATACATCAGAAAGAATTGTAGCGGCTGAGAAGAGAGAAAATCAAGTTCCCGTCATTGAGAGTGGAAACCGTCATTTTCTTCATATATTTTACTTCGGATTTATTTGTGTATTAATGTAGTTATGTGTGCGAATCAAGGGTAATTAGTAAAGATTCACCGTAAATTTTATTGAAAGATTTAATTGTGGTAATATGTTACCATAACCAGTATTACTAGGTAATAAAATTTTACTTGTCAAATATGAGATTGACAATCTATGAAACTTATTAGGCAATAATGTCAGCCTTATATATAATAAATAAATATTTATTTATCATATATAAGACTGACAGACTGTGAAACTAATTCGACAATAAATATTTATTTATTATATATAAGGCTGACAGTCTATGATACTTAAAAATGTCTTTATAAATACTTTGAACACAAAGGAAACGATTGGGATATTCCTTTTTGTGAATACTAAAAAGAAAAATTCAATGAATACACCATTAATTTCTTTACCTACGGTATAAAAAAAATTAATACAATTGGAAGAAAAAATACCCTTATTAAGTTAAACATAGAAATACACTTATTAAAAAAACAATTAAAATTAAAGAATGAAAATTTGATACATCCACATCATATATAATTGGCAAAATTTCATACATAAAATAACTAAAATTTCTATGTTTTATCAAGAAAATTTAATTTAATTTCCATCGAAGCATCAAATTTTATTCATATTCTTTTCAACTGTATTTATATATACTTAATTTTTACGTTTTGCATTTCAATTTGATAAAATAAAATTTCAAATTAAATACTAAAATTAATATGGTTAATGGAGTACAATTTGTTATTTTTTTATTTTTTACATTATTTACATTAATTTTTAATCTAAAATTAAAACTAAATGTTTTAGCATTCTATTATTCAAAATTTAAAGTTAAATTTTGATATATGAATAACTGAATAAATACAACTTCAATTAAGGAATTGAATTTGAATTGCAAAAATGAATCGCTTATTTTAGAAATCAAGGTTCCTTCGTTCGGTCGATGCATGAGAAATATACTGAAATGAGACAATTATTTTATTTTATAGTTACCTGAGGATAGTTTAGTAATACATATGGTGTATATACTAAGCAAAAGGTGGAGTATATAATTTAAGGAAAAAAATAGTGTATATAAGGCAACTTACAATGTACAAATAAAATTTGCCTACTAAAAATTAAAACGATCGAAATCAACTTTATGCCCAAATTTATTTTTCATTATTAGTGCAATTTTATGCCATATTTGCTTTTAATGTCCTATTTTGCAAGTGCCCAATCAAAAGAAACTACGTGGATTGCCACAAAGGAGATCACGTGGATTGAGATTTGTACCGTTAGATTTGATTAAAATAAACTATTGAATTTATAACCGCTGGATGGTATGGATTGTGTCTCTGCAATAAACTAGAGAAAATATGTTTTAGTCATTTGAGATGATGACATATAAGTGTGAAATTGCAAAACATTTTAGAAAAATTTAAAGTTAAAACTTTTGTGTAGTCAAATGTTTAAAAAGAATTAACAATGTATGATAAGTTATTAATGAAAGATTATTCAACATTAATTATTTACAATTTAGTTATTGTTTATCAATTCATAACTGTAATTATTTCATATTTCAAAATAATTATTAATAATTAATAAATAAATGATTTTATAAAAAAACATTGCTAGGATATGTAAACCCAATTTTTATCCAAAAAAATTACTAGAATATTTTTTTGATACATCATCACACAACTCAGTATTATTTTTAACGAAGTTTGAAATGATATGAGAAAAATGTAGGGGTTGTTCGCCAAAAAATGCTCCTTATGTATATGCGTAGATAACATATTTTATCTACCTATAATTATTGGTAGATAATCATCCTTCAACATTTTTATAACATTGACAATATTTACCTACCAATAGATTTTACCATTAAATATTGGTAGATAAAGGTTCTCATTACCTACCCATATTTATTGGTAAGGAAAATATTGGTAGGTAAATGTCAAATTTCTTGTAGTGACGTAGGAGTAATCTAAACCAGTATAAAATCCGGTGTGTTCTTTCCTTTTCTGCATTTTATATTTGTCTGTTTATGTGTTTGTGTTTGATTCTATGTCTATGATCATCTCTAGTGTGTGTATTTCATATAGTAGACCATATAAGTTTAAGATTTTCATAAATTCCTCATAGGCACTATTCACCCCCCTGTAGTGTTTGTTTTGCCTTAAGGTCTGCATTCCGCAATCCCTAACACTCATTATTTTGTGACGTGGAAAATGAGGAAGTTCGGAGAAGGCGGCGGCGAGGCATCAAAGGTTGGAGGTGAACTGGTCGGAGTGGTGACGTGGCATGGAATACATGGCCGTGGTGATTGTTCAAGGAGGAAGGAGATTGGGAGTAGGAAAGTGAGGAGATAATGGGATATGAAGAAAGCAAGGTAAAGAATTTTGGAGAATAGGAGTGGGTTAATTTCGTATTCCAAAACATTGGGGAATTTTCGAGGATACGAAAAAATTTATGTCCCGAAAATTAATTTTTTTCTTAGGCTTACTTGGGAGAAGAAAGAATTAGAGAGATCGATGCTGGAGAAAGAGGGAAAAATGGAGCCCATGGAAATAATTAAGTTTTGAGGATACAAAATTTTATTTCATATCCCGAAAACTTCGCAAAATTTAAAAGTTGTGGGGACATGATAAAAATTTCGTATCCTAGAGACTTGATAAACTTCATTGATTTCTTCGGGTAGGTTGAATAGGAATCGGTGTAGAAGAAAAAATAGAGAGGATTTGGAGTTGGGAAAAACACAAGTGTTCGGGGATACGAAATTTCATTTCGTACACTATACTTAGAATTTTCCGAAGCTCGAAATTTTTACGAGTAGAAAACTATCAGGTCTTCGAGGATATGAAATAAGGTTTCGAATTATCCCGAAAACTTAGAAAAAATTTCAATATCGGACTCGAGATCATCAACCTGAATCGTTTCCCAATGTCGTAAGGTTGGATTGAGATTTAAATCGATTGTATCGTTGGTTGAAGAATTAATGCTCGAAAAACAAACCTGTTTGGACTAGCGATTCATATATGCTCATAGCATTGGAGCATAAAACCGGACTATAGACATATGATTGAACCGTCGACCACGGAATTCGATTCTTAACCCAATCACGATGTGATCCCGACTAGACTCAAATTTCATGACATTTATTTTCGACTAT
Source organism: Allium sativum (assembly GCA_030737875.1). Taxonomy (NCBI): domain Eukaryota; kingdom Viridiplantae; phylum Streptophyta; class Magnoliopsida; order Asparagales; family Amaryllidaceae; genus Allium; species Allium sativum. The sequence continues at coordinate 651,327,779 of CM060919.1, read as the reverse complement.
GATGGTTTTAGTTTGAAAAACTAAAAGTCATCGTCACATCCTAAATATTTATCGTAATTGCATCAGCACACACAACATTGCTCGTTCCACGTTAGTAAATACCAATATGGGGCATACAGATTTAATCACTTTCACAACTACCTCGAAGGTATAATTTGTTATGGCGTGAAGAAGCTCTTGATGCCGTCGAAGCTTGTCGGTTGAAGCCTATGAAACCGTCTTTAAGTTCCAATGATTCTTCGCATAATTTCAGTCCAACAGTTAGCGAACATGAGACCTCCAAAGTCTCTACCCTTCCTAGCAAGTGAACTCACCTGACATACACGATCAAGAGGAGAAACTCGAATAATCGCAATACTTAGGTCAACACGAAGATAAGCTGACCTCCTAGGAAGTAGAAGAGGAAGTTGAAAGAGGCCCATAAGAAGGTGAGGATGAATGTGATTAGCAGGAAGATGTTCCGATGGCGCCGGACATAATGGAGGATGTTTTTATTTTAAAGGATCTTTGGATTCGGTTGCCTCACGGATCAATGAGGTTGTGCTGAGATGCATTTATAAGAGGTATGGGATACCTTAGGATAATGTCCATGCTCTTGGAAACGATGATAGGGCGCACGCAACCCCAGGATACACTACATGGAATATATATAGGTGTTCTTCTAGATGCGTTCCCCAGTGTCCGTTCATCCAAGATATGTTGTGTTTCTTTCGACTAACACCAACGCAGCTTCATCCGAACACGTATGTTTTCTTGTTTGGAACCTACATCATGTACATAGAAAATTTGGGTGTGAAACCGACCGGGGAGGATATTTAATACCTCTACTCCTATAAGAGACGAAGCATCTACCCCTCCCTCGTATACTTAGGGGCACAGGCTTATTTCCTCCATCTTATAGGCATATTTTCTGAAGGTTTCTCAATGGGACATTAGGATGGTGATGAAGAAGAGGAAGAAGAGGCAACGTCTGAGGGAGAAGTTGTTCCTCTGGGTCCGTAGGTGAATGTACCTCCTGTCGTGCTTCTCGACGTGACTCCAGCCGAAGAGGAAGAAGTTGGAGATTAGGAGAACATAGGCGCCCATGACGGCGTTGATGAGGAGGAGTTCACCGGAGAAGAAGGTTTTCCACATATTCCCACTCCCTCTCCAACAAAGAAGACGAGGTTGGGAGAGGCTTCCAAACCAGTTTTTCCAGTCATGACCTCTAAGGCCACCGCATCAATGGAAATAGAGGGTCAATTCAAAGACTTAGACAAAGTCCTCATCGAAACATTTTCATTTAGGCTAAGAAACACAAACGTTGATAGCTTGTTGGTAAATAATGGGGAGGTTACCCTTTAAGCAAGCCAACAACTATTTCGTGGGGTGAACACTAGGATACACACTCATAAGCATTGCATGACACAATACTTAACTCATGCACATGTGGGATGTTTGTTTTTGACTCGAGATTTGCTTTGTGCAGGCGCAATGACCTGAGAAGGTGACAGAGACAGGGACCAGGGACCTGGAGGTTCTCGATAACCAAAAGTCACAAGCTATAGACACTTTTCTAAAGAACTCATAGTTACAAGAGAAGAGGTCCAAGCAGGCCCATGAATATGACTACTGCTATCATCTCAGGACTATCCTCATCGCTCAGAGTCTCCACCACTGAGCATAAGGCCATTAGATGTTAAGAAGAGGACTGAGTCAATGAGTACCAATCAGTCCGAGCTCCCGTGTCTCCTTCTCATTTTCCTATGATAAGATATATGCGTCCATGCACCGATGATAAGAGACACGGGCAGGGAAAGGATAAACGGTGGAATATGAAAAGTTGGATGGGGCGAGAGATGGCATGGCACAGTTGTAGAGAGGCCTCCCAAAGGCGAAGGAATGACCTGGAACAAAGGAAAGCTTACTTGGTGAGGCACTTCCAGGGTTATTATTTCGAGGAGCTCTTTTGGATGCCTGGGATGCACTTTACCCTAATGGACATCAACAAGGAAACATGGGATAGGGTTTTAGATATATACAACCAATACCGAGTTGCAATGTGGAACGACAGGAAGCATTCAGAGTTGATCTTCACGGAGAACAACAACATCGATGGCCTGAGGCTCGATGCTAATGCAGATCAAGACAGGATCAAGGCTGGGGATGCTGAGATCGAGGGGATAAAGAAAGAGCTAGAAGCTGCCAGCAAATGAACGAAAAAGGCTCGTGCAGTGATCATTAAAGCTAAAGAATAACATAAGAATGTGATGGCCTCTCTTTTAGCTTAAGTGGTCGTAGTCGAAAAGGATAACAAGGCATTTTCTAATGAGAATATACGATTGCGGAAGGACGATAAGGAGGTCGAACGGCTCAGCGAGGAGAATAAAGCGTTGACTGAGGAAAACTAGTGGATGGCAAAAGAAAATGAGGAGACAGAGCGCCTCAGGAAGGAGTGCGAAGAGATCAGGAAGAAACTTGAGTCGAAGAATACTGAGCTCGGGCAGGCGAGGAAAGAAAGGGATGCAACAAAGGCATCCAATGGGGAGGTGCTGGGACAGACTGTAACGACCCGTATTCTACGCATCATGGGATCGTAGAATATTTATTTCTTTCACATATGAAGTTGTACGGTCATGTAACTTTGGGAGGCGACTATTGGGGTCATTTCCCATGTTCATGATTTTTGTCGATTTTTAAATGACCGTTTTGCCCCTAGTTGGTACTGTTTTGGCCATAACTTTTGACTGGATAGGAATTTTGACCTAAAATCACTTCCATTGGATTTGAATGATGGTTTCTCTTTCCGTAGAGTGGTTACATTAGCCAAACGGACTTACCGTTTGGGAGATATGGCTGAATTAAGGTTTAAAGGGTTATTTTCAGCTAATTGGGCTTAACCGGGTGATTAGCAACTAGGCCCAATGGGGGAATTTCGGGTTTGGGAGTATTTAAGGGCTGCTAGGGTTTGGATTTCGGTTTTAGACTCATTTTTCCAGCCGCCACTTAGTTTCTTCAACCCTAGTCATGGCCTCCATCTTCTAATTTCATCCCAAATCACCTTCTAATCACTTTCTAATCAAGTTTTGGCCTAATCTACATCAAATCAAGGCAAATCATCGTCAAATTTGGGATAGAGCTGCTGGAACACATAGGGACTGGATCCAAATCAGAGGACATTTCAGATCTATAGTTTAATTTGTGGCAAAGGTGAGTGATTTGCATTGTTCTTCACTAATTATGGCTAGTTATGGTAATTAGCGAAAATTAGCGAAATTATGGCCCAGAAAAATCTAGAAAAATTCCCAAAATTCTAAAACATCATTTTATGCCTCTGATATGAATTTGGGTTAATTTCGACTAATTTTGTTAATCCCGGATTTTGGGGGATTAAGGGGTGATTAGTGATAATTAGCGAAATTATGCATGTTAAAAATCTGGAAAAATGTTCAGAAATTCTGAAATATTGTTTTAGACCTCTGTTAGAAGTTTGGTTCAATTTGGTTAAGATTTGCTAACCTTATTGTTAGATTTGCTTAAGTATGCTTAAGGGAAAATATGGGGTATTGGCTATGTTTGATCCATTTTACATGCTATGATTTATGTTTTGGTGTTTGTGGTCGATACTATATGTTGCTATGACTGTATGGTATGCTTTGTGATTGTTTAGAAGTGTTAGTTTGGTCAAAAACGCCGTCGAATGGCGAAAAACAGTCGCTGGAATGAAGTGCAGGAAGTACCCCGGACCGGATCGCCCCTACCCCATGCGAACCGATCCGATTGAAGCTCGCGCCACGAGACGACCCGATCCGCCCCATCTTCCACGATCCGAACCGATGGCACGACTCGATCCGTCGATGCTTGAAGACCACGATCCGTTCCAACTTGGGTGTCACGATCCGATGATGGCGATCCGACCATTCGCGAAGGAGGACTGCGAACCGAACTGAAGGGGGATGGTGACCACGAGTGCATCGCGACCCGACCCGATGCAGCAGGCGCGATCCGAATGAGCTGACGAATGGTGCGATCCGACCCGAGCTGACGTAACAGGCACGACCCGATCCGAGCGAAAGCAATGACCACGATCCGCGAGTCGAGCTGATGCGAGGGGGCGAGTCACGAACCGAACCAGGAGGTTGCGAACTGAATGAAGACCGATCCGGATGAAGATAATGACTAAAACCCGAGATGCAAAGGTAGTCCAAATGGAAGTTAGAGCTCAGGATCCAGATGGGAACCAATGAGTTCACTTCATGATTGGGCTTTGCTGCGGGACGTGTGCAAAGGGGTTGTCAGTATTCATAACTTTGGTTCACCACTGAGAGATGGATAGTGGGCTTGTAGTGATAGTTACACGGGATTGGATTCCGTCATGGCCCAAAGTATTAGGTGACCAAAGTAGTGGATATCGTATGCTTTACGCACTGAGTGAGGGATGTGAGGATGATTGTTATGCTTGATTGTTTGACATCACTATGACATGCACACCCCCACCCCCGTTATCTTTACACCATTTGAAAGGGCACCTCAGAGTGTTGTACAGTATGTAGTGCTAACTCTTTGGTTGCAGGTCCAGGTTCAGGTATGATTGGATTATACCTGTTATTGTTATGTTTTGATGCTTATCGCTCATACCAGGCTTTATGTCTGACCCAGAGTTTTATGTCTCTTTTTATTACTCTGGGTGCTCACACGAGCAGACTAGAGACAGGTTATGGTTAGCTGGTGATGCGCGAGTAGCTGATTCGGAGGCGAGCAGGAGGCTTCCACGTATGATATATAGATATTCTCCCTGTGTCGTTGGTGGTCGCTACTTGGGCATTAGTAGTGTACCTCCTTTATCTTGCTTTTGCTTTGAGACAGTTTGAAAAGTTGTAATAAGCTATATTTTGGATTTCCGCTGCTATGATGCTCAGTTCTGGTTTTAGCTTATGCACTGTCTCTCCTGTTTTATGTCAAGTATGTTATTATTATATTTTGTTCTATGCGCTGTGAGACATATTACAGGTTCCTTGATTAGTCCATTCTCTTCTTTCTTTTTCTTCTGGCGACCGTCCCGTGCTAACTGGACATGTGTACAGCGCACTTTTGGAGTAAATGTCGGTTGGTGCGGGGCGGGCCGTCACACTTGGTATCAGAGCTCTAGGTTGCGTAGTTAACCTAGGGAAAGACACTAGGGAGAGTTAGTACGTATATGAGAGCGCGTATTTGTGATTACTTTGGTTTTCAAAAGCTATATATATATACTATTGGTAGTATAAGAATGAAGTTGTACTGCACTAGCACCACTATGGGGTCGTTAATCGTTTCCCCTTTTACAGATTAACGATGAGCCGATATGCTAGAGGTGCGGGTAGGGGAGCCAATAATGGGAATGCTGCCGACATGAGGGCGATGTTTACCGACCTCATGAGAGACATGCTTAGAGGTGTTCAGGGAGCAGTTCCCAATCCCGGAAATGGTGGTGGTCCAGTGGTGCAGGCGCCTAGGGTCGATTTCGCCAAGTTGTGCAAGGATTACACTAACCTTGGTGGGAAGCCGTTCCACGGAACGGAGTCGGCCACAGATGTTCAAGATTGGTTGGATAGCTGTGATCGTATCTTCGACGACTTGGGTCTTGAGGATGCGATGAAGAGAAGGTTAGCGTCTCGTCAGCTGCAAGGGCGAGCGATGAATTGGTGGAATGCCATTAGAACAGCTACTCCAGAAGATCAAGTTACTTGGAATCAGTTTAAGACTCGCTTTTGTGATAAGTTTATTCCAGCTGCTCATAAATCAGAACTGTTCAGGAAGTTCTTGGAGCTTAAGCAGAACGGTAGAGCAGTCTCGGAGTATATCGCTGAATTTGACACTTTATCGAAATATGGATGGTCCCTTATCGATACAGTCGAAAAGAAGAACGAGAAGTTCATAACTGGCTTGGATGGGTACTTGGGGGAAAGACTTATAAACCATATCGATGAGACGTTTGAGTCTATTGTAGGAAAGGCATTAAGGTCAGAGAGCCTTTTCCCTAAGTCGAAGACCGAAGTTGCTACGGCATCTGCAGAGGAGCCAAAGCTGCAAGCAGGCAGTGAAGGCAAGAAGAATTCTCAGAATAAGAGGAAGCAGAACCCGACCAAGGATGGTCAGGATAAGAAAAATAAGAAAGATGGCGAATGCTTTAGTTGTGGCAAGAAGGGCCATTACGCCAGAGATTGTCGAGAAAAGCCTGGGGAAAGGAAGTGCTTTAATTGCGGCCAGGCGGGACATCACAAGGATGATTGCCCACAACCTCCTAGGGAGAAGCAGATTGTGAAAGCGTATGCTATCAACGCTGTTCCTTCTTCGTCAAATGCCCCAACTGCGGCGCAGAAGGAAAAAGGTGTCGTTATTCGAGGTATGCTTTCTATTTAAGATATTTTGATCGGGTTTTGTTTGACAAACCTGAGTTAGTCGATAGACCTTTAGTAGTGACGAACCCGATTTGGTGGTTCGACTAGCTTGGCATGATTTGTTAATATGGTCTTATCGAGTCATGGATGTATGTTTCCTTGTGATTGCTTTGTTTTGGGCTTTACTGGGTTTAGCATTATTTTGGGGAGTTGATCTACTCCAAAGGAATAGGGTGGTATTAGGTACCTACCTAGTGATGGCGATAGTAACTGGAGTTAAGAAAGCTAAGAGGTTATCGTTGTAATAAGTTCTAGTTGTCTCTGGGAGGCAAATGAGTACTCCAGTGCTAGATTGTTTTGCTAGTATCACCTCACGTGGGTTGTCCGAATTCGGAGGAGATGTTCCTTAGGTGCTTGTCTGATATTGGTTTAGGCCTTTGGGGCTTGTGCTTGGGGAATGTCGATTTCGACTAGGATGGGTTGCGTGAGGGGTAAATAGTTGTTGTGATTTTTTATTGGATGATATCTTGGTTCACTCGAGGAGTGATGGGCAGACGGAACATGATAAGACTGTTCAATGGTATAGACCACCCAGAGTTAGACTCGATAGGGTTATGAGATTGCTCGAGTGGGACTCGAGAAAGATGCAAAGAAATGGATTGTTTAGGACCCTATGTTGATGTTCTCTATTGGATAGTAGAACTTTGAAGGAATAGGATGTGTTCGTTGATCATGGAAGGTACAACGAAGATTAGGACGATTCAAGTTAGACTTGAACTCGTAATAGAAAAATGGGGCGAGTTCGTTAGTCATGGTGATATAACGAATATGGAAATACTTCACATTAGATTTGAAGTATGTTTGGAACATTGTGGGAAGCTCGTTGATCTTGGAGATTCAGCGAACATAGGAGAGTTTCACGTTGGACTTGGACTCGTAGGTAGAGTACCTAGATTCACTAGGTGGGTCTAGTTTACCTTTGGAAGGTGAATGTACGTTGGACGTGCAGTACGAGATTCATTGGATGAGTCTAGTTTATCTCTGGGAGATTGACTCGAGTTAGACTCGAGAAGGCTGCAAGGAATTGGATTCAGCTCGAGTTGGACTCGAGAGGGCAGCAAGATAATGGATAGACTTGGGTTGGACTCAAGTATTTTAGGAGGACTAAAAGCAGGGGTATCTGGGGACGCCCGTTACCCTGGATCCGTTGGACGTGATCTAGTTATCGTTGGAGGATAAACGTACGTTGGACGTACGGTAGTCCGATTAGAGGCTGGGCTTCCATTAGTTTAATTATCCTTGGAGGATAAACGTACGTTGGACGTACGGTAGACCGAAGGGAGGCGGGGCTTCCATTGGCCTGGGATTGGTTGGACCAGTCAAGTAGGCATCGGTGTATGTATGGAGGCTGGGCTTCCATTAGTTATTGATGTTGGTTGGACCAGACAAATTGGAATCGACATATTGGGATTGGTTAGACCAATCATGTAGGTGTCGTTGTGTTTATGACTTTAGCAGGTGATAGATAGGATTTGTTTGATGGATGTTATGGTTGCTATGGTTGTTCCTATCTTTCTTCTCTTGAGTAGACTATCACCTGTAGGGTTCCAGCGATGGGGAACAAAGTGATTGTAGTAAGGCTATGAGCCAGTGCAGTGGAGTTGTTATGACTTCATGGGGCAGAGTGGACATAGCAAAGGGCTAGTAACTATGGATCAGTGCAGTGGAGTCGCCATGACTCCATGGGGCAGAGTGATCATAGTAAAGGATTTGGGTGCAGTACTAGTTGCATTGAGTAGGAGACATGCCAGTTTAGGGGTTTTGTTTCTAGGATGGAAGCAACTAGAGTATGTCACAGGATATGATTTCAGACCCAAGACTGAATTGGATTCAGAAACGCTAGTAAGCTTGACGATTAGATCGATTTTGATTGAGTGGATTGTTTCCAGTTAGAAGGACGATCCTAATCTATTGGGAACCATCTCTAGGGTAGAGATGGGTATGGATGGAAAGAGAATGATTAGGTAAGGATTTGATCGAGAAGGGTGGCTTCGAAAGAATAAGGGACTAGTTGTACCCAACGTAGATGGACTGAGAGGTGAAGTGCTTAGAGCATATCATCACTCGAAATTGACTATACATCCCAGTGGTAACAAGATGTATTGAGACATAGAGTAGATATACTACTGGGAAGGGATAAAGATAGGCAGAAGGCTTATCTCGATAAGAGATGAAGAGATTTGGAATCCTTCGTTAATGACTGGGTGTTCGTCGAGATCTCTCCATAGAGAATGTGATTCGGATTGGTTGGAGAGGTAGGTTAGCACCAAGATTTGTTGGCCCATTCCCAGTCCTCGAGCAAGTTGGGAATTTGGCGTATGAGGTAGAGCTACCTGACAAGATGGCAGGAGTTCACAACGTATTTCATGTTTCCCAGTTAAGGAAGTTTGTGCAAGACCCTAATGTGGCTATTTCACCTGATCAGTTGGATAACATCGAAGTTGAACCCGAGGCGGTTGGGAACCGCAAGTCTATGCGTATTGTTGGGAACGATACGAAGCAGCTTCGAAGGAAGGCGGTGAAACTAGTCAAAGTCCAGTGGGGTGAGAATGAAAAAGACTGTACTTGGGAAACAGAGGAGGATATAAGGAAGAAGTATCCAGAACTCTTTGCCTAGTAAGGTTTTGGTAGTGATAGTTTCTTCCCTTGTTAGTAAACCGCATGCTAGGATAGACTTGTTTTGCATGTTGATTGTTGTTTTATGATTGATAGGCATGCGGGACCCTTTGTGTGTTTTGGTTAGGGAATTTCGGGGGCGAAATTTCTTAAGGGGGGGAGAGTGTAACGACCCGTATTCTACGCATCATGGGATCGTAGAATATTTATTTCTTTCACATATGAAGTTGTACGGTCATGTAACTTTGGGAGACGACTATTGGGGTCATTTCCCATGTTCATGATTTTTGTCGATTTTTAAATGACCGTTTTGCCCCTAGTTGGTACTGTTTTGGCCATAACTTTTGACTGGAAAGGAATTTTGACCTGAAACCACTTCCATTGGATTTGAATGATGGTTTCTCTTTTCGTAGAGTGGTTACATTAGCCAAACGGACTTACCGTTTGGGAGATATGGCTGAATTAAGGTTTAAAGGGTTATTTTCAGCTAATTGGGCTTAACCGGGTGATTAGCAACTAGGCCCAATGGGGGAATTTCGGGTTTGGGAGTATTTAAGGGCTGCTAGGGTTTGGATTTCGGTTTTAGACTCATTTTTCCAGCCGCCACTTAGTTTCTTCAACCCTAGTCATGGCCTCCATCTTCTAATTTCATCCCAAATCACCTTCTAATCACTTTCTAATCAAGTTTTGGCCTAATCTACATCAAATCAAGGCAAATCATCGTCAAATTTGGGATAGAGCTGCTGGAACACATAGGGATTGGATCCAAATCAGAGGACATTTCAGATCTATAGTTTAATTTGTGGCAAAGGTGAGTGATTTGCATTGTTCTTCACTAATTATGGCTAGTTATGGTAATTAGCGAAAATTAGCGAAATTATGGCTCAGAAAAATCTAGAAAAATTCCCAAAATTCTAAAACATCATTTTATGCCTCTGATATGAATTTGGGTTAATTTCGACTAATTTTGTTAATCCCGGATTTTGGGGGATTAAGGGGTGATTAGTGATAATTAGCGAAATTATGCATGTTAAAAATCTGGAAAAATGTTCAGAAATTCTGAAATATTGTTTTAGACCTCTGTTAGAAGTTTGGTTCAATTTGGTTAAGATTTGCTAACCTTATTGTTAGATTTGCTTAAGTATGCTTAAGGGAAAATATGGGGTATTGGCTATGTTTGATCCATTTTACATGCTATGATTTATGTTTTGGTGTTTGTGGTCGATACTATATGTTGCTATGACTGTATGGTATGCTTTGTGATTGTTTAGAAGTGTTAGTTTGGTCAAAAACGCCGTCGAATGGCGAAAAACAGTCACTGGAATGAAGTGCAGGAAGTACCCCGGACCGGATCGCCCCTACCCCATGCGAACCGATCCGATTGAAGCTCGCGCCACGAGACGACCCGATCCGCCCCATCTTCCACGATCCGAACCGATGGCACGACTCGATCCGTCGATGCTTGAAGACCACGATCCGTTCCAACTTGGGTGTCACGATCCGATGATGGCGATCCGACCATTCGCGACGGAGGACTGCGAACCGAACTGAAGGGGAATGGTGACCACGAGTGCATCGCGACCCGACCCGATGCAGCAGGCGCGATCCGAATGAGCTGACGAGTGGTGCGATCCGACCCGAGCTGACGTAACAGGCACGACCCGATCCGAGCGAAAGCAATGACCACGATCCGCGAGTCGAGCTGATGCGAGGGGGCGAGTCACGAACCGAACCAGGAGGTTGCGAACTGAATGAAGACCGATCCGGATGAAGATGATGACTAAAACCCGAGATGCAAAGGTAGTCCAAATGGAAGTTAGAGCTCAGGATCCAGATGGGAACCAATGAGTTCACTTCATGATTGGGCTTTGCTGCGGGACGTGTGCAAAGGGGTTGTCAGTATTCATAACTTTGGTTCACCACTAAGAGATGGATAGTGGGCTTGTAGTGATAGTTACACGGGATTGGATTCCGTCATGGCCCAAAGTATTAGGTGACCAAAGTAGTGGATATCGTATGCTTTACGCACTGAGTGAGGGATGTGAGGATGATTGCTATGCTTGATTGTTTGACATCACTATGACATGCACACCCCCACCCCCGTTATCTTTACACCATTTGAAAGGGCACCTCAGAGTGTTGTACAGTATTTAGTGCTAACTCTTTGGTTGCAGGTCCAGGTTCAGGTATGATTGGATTATACCTGTTATTGTTATGTTTTGATGCTTATCGCTCATACCAGGCTTTATGTCTGACCCAGAGTTTTATGTCTCTTCTTATTACTCTGGGTGCTCACACGAGCAGACTAGAGACAAGTTATGGTTAGCTGGTGATGCGCGAGTAGCTGCTTCGGAGGCGAGCAGGAGGCTTCCACGTATGATATATAGATATTCTCCCTGTGTCGTTGGTGGTCGCTACTTGGGCATTAGTAGTGTACCTCCTTTATCTTGCTTTTGCTTTGAGACAGTTTGAAAAGTTGTAATAAGCTATATTTTGGATTTCCGCTGCTATGATGCTCAGTTCTGGTTTTAGCTTATGCACTGTCTCTCCTGTTTTATGTCAAGTATGTTATTATTATATTTTGTTCTATGCGCTGTGAGACATATTACAGGTTCCTTGATTAGTCCATTCTCTTCTTTCTTTTTCTTCTGGCGACCGTCCCGTGCTAACTGGACATGTGTACAGCGCACTTTTGGAGTAAATGTCGGTTGGTGCGGGGCGGGCCGTCACACAGACTGACAAAGTCAGAAAAGAATTTGAGGTCCCATAGGAGGAGATCAGAGCCAAAGTAAGAGATGCTCAAGTAGAGGCTGAATTAGAAATAGAGCCATCAATCTTGGGATTTTATGTAAAAAACCTTCTACACTATGGAATCTCGTGGGTCGATTATTATGCTCAGATGTTCCCTATGACCTGAGAGAAGCTGTTGGAGGACGAGGCTACTACCAGAGATAAGGATTCTACGGACGAGGAGGCTTTGATTACTCGGTATTTGACTGAACATAAACGCCATATATTGGCAAAGGAAAAGAACATGCTAAAGGAGGATGCCAAAGCAGAAGCAGTAGAAAGAGCTACTGGACTTAAAGGAAGGTGATTGTCAATTAGAGCATTGTTTTTACTCATGAGATTGTAGGAGGCACTTAACCCAATGGCAAGTTATTTTTCTTGTTTCCACTGGTGTCCCATCCAAACCGGCCCCTAAAGACTCGGAGTATGAACCCAAACATCCAGGGTTGGGCGTTAGAGTTTTCCTTTCACCAATAACTGAAGGCACTATGCTAATGGAGGTTACACAGTAGATGCTGGGAGGTATATCCACTTTCTCTCCAGTATTTGAAAGGATGTTATCAAAAAGTACAAGTAGACTAACACATCTTCATCTTCTACGTGCATGTACTTTTGGAATGGAAATTTATGCTGGCTCTAAAGCAATATTGCTTGTCGGGCCCACTTTTGATGTTGACACACACAAGAGGAAAATGGGCGATGAGTTAGGCCATCTCAACATCTATGCAGACTTGGAATTGACAGATCGATCAGAGCTGCCTATACAGAGGGATGAAATAATTTCAAAATATATATGAGGATGAAAAGCGGAGGGATAACTAAGAGGCTAGGGTGACCGACCTGGTAGTTGAGACAGGCGGGCTGTCCATGCATGATCTGGTTCAACAGCAGCAGGCCCATATGTTGGTCAAACAGGAGGAGGTCGAAGTGAAGAAGTGGGTCGACGAAGTAGCACTGATCAAAGCCCAAGAAGAGGCCAGGGAAAATGCTAAAGAAGAGAACCAGATCAAAGTCTAGGAGAAGACCTGTAAAAAGGCCAAATAAGAAGTAGCTTAGAAAATGACAGAGGAGGAAGATGGGAAGAAGGTGAAGGAGGAAGCTAAAAAGAAAGATGAGGAAGAGGCTCCAAAAAAGGCTGAGGCAGAGGCCAAGAAGAAGGCTCAGACGAAAGGAAAGAAAGAGGCTAAGAAACCCCAGACCTCTGGAACCTTAGTTGAAGCTACCCTCCTTCACTGAAGATAATCCTCCCATTGCGTGAGATAATTTAGATCTTCGATGAAGAAGAGAGGGAGCTCAGGCTGGACTCAGCTAAGGGCTTTGAGTTGAGACCTCGTCCCTAGCCAACTCCGCCTAAGGAGAAAGAGGGATCTGGTGAGAGCGGAGGCAAGAGGAGGAGGAAAGAGGACAGGCCATCCAATCCTCCGTAAGAGAAGAAGAAGAAGGGTGGCTCCTCCAAGTGATGGTTATAAAAATTATTTCGCGTTTGTAGGCCAATAGTTATGCGAGTATGACCCTCGCTTTTGGAGGCATGGTATGGTTTTATGTACATCGTGTCGTTAGACAAAACTATCAGACTTGGAACATAAGTTACTTTTACTTTAGTTTCATGTGTGTTTGATCTAAGTGTTTGAGTACTCTTTACACTTTCCAGTAGTTGTAGTTATGTAAATTAACTCATTGTTACACTTGAATTTATGTGGTTTGATACTTCACTCTTAAGAAAATCAAGTCATGTGAAGCTCGAGTGTATTGACTTCATTCTTGAGACTTTATTTCGACCATTAATCTGGATTCGAATGGAGTTTAATTGTAGGACCTTCCCTCTCAACACTTCCTTTAGGTCGTTAGTCTTGAGTCATGTGGAGTTCGGGTTTGGTAACTCCACTTTCGAGACCTCCTTGCGGTGGTTGATCAAGAGTTGTGAGGAGTTAAAGGGTGGACGTTGTTGTTTCGTCCGTTTATACTCAAATCCAAACTCTATGAATTGAAATTGGCCAAGTAGCGTTCGATATCACACTTACTTGGCTTGTGGGTTTCCTCCTAGTCCAGAGACTAAGGTACAAAGTTGGACACTTTAGTTAATAAGCATCACGAGTTGTTTATAATTGGCCTCGTCGTTGGTTCAAGGTTTAACTTGACTTGTGGAAGGTCGAACCGCTTCTACAAGGTGTGAGTCTAAGTACAGACTCTAGCTAATGGATCAACTCCAAGCTCTGAGGCATCGACCTGGTATCGTAAGTTTGTGTATGCAAGTCAGTCATTCTCACAACTTAACGTACTACACATAAAGTAAATGCACCAATAACATAGAGATCTGGAAGCTTTTACTGATAATACTATTGGCGGTAATGGCCTATTTACAATGCCCTGAATTAAAAACAAAATATTTGTGGAAAGCGGTAAATTATGTGTAGTAGGCAAGGTGAAGTAGCGGCGAAGATGCTCAATATTTCATGCTCTTGGTAGTTCTGCACCATGAACGAGGGTAAACTTGAAAGTTCCATCTCCAAGCCTTCATTGAATGACGTACGGACCTTCCCACCGAGGACTGAGACCGTTCGTTATGGGAATGATCTGCTTAAGGATGAGATCGCCAATGTCAAAGTGCTACAGACGGACTTTGAATTGAAATATTGGGTGACTCATTTTTCGTGTGTTGCTACTCTGAGTTCGAACTCATCCCTTTCCTCGTCAAGTAAGTCGAGAGACTCCAAAAAGAGATCTCTATTGGTACTCAGATCATAATAAGTGACTCGATGAGATTGCAATTCAATCTTTATGGGAATTATAGGTTTAGATCCCTATACGAGGGTAAATGGAGTGTAGATGGTCACTGACCTGTGGGTAGTTCGATATGCCTATAGGTCTAAGGGAAATTCATCTACCTACTTTCCTCTAGACTATTCCAAACACTTTTTGATGATAGATTTGATGACTTTGTTAACAACTTCGAATTATCCATTAGCACGAGTATGGGCTGCTACCGAGAATAATTTCTCGATATGATGGAGTTGACAAAAGTCTTTGAAGCTAGAACTCTCGAATTGGGTCCCGTTATTAGAAATATAGTCTTGGGAACTACAAAACGATAAATGATTTTGTTGACGATGAAGCTGATTTCTTTCCTGGTGGTGATTATCATAAAAGGATCGAATTTGGCCCACTTGGTGAAGTAAATAACATCAACTATAGCATAGCGAGCACCGCCTTTTTCCATCAGAAGAGTTCTAATGATGCCAACTCCCCATATTGTGAGCTTCCATGAGCTGACATCTGCGTAAACTCAGTAGGCGGGGATCTAGTAATCTTAGAGAATCTTTGGCATTTTTCGCATTTACAGTTGTAGTTAGCTGCATCTTGTTCAAGAGTTAGCAAAAATAGCCGTAACAGAGAATCTTTTATGCCAGAGTTTTCCCCTAGTGTGGTCAACGCACTCACCTTCAGGTATGTCTAATAGAATACGTTTGGCATTGTTTGGCAACACACACCGGAGTAGTGGAACAGAGAATCTTCTTCGATATAACACTCTGTCCTGAATGATTTAGCGTGGAGCTTTATGAAGGAGTGGTCCTTATTTATTCCGGCTGTCATGGAGGATTCCATGTTGCAAGTTGTTCTTGATAGGGTCATCCACGACTCAGATTCGGGTTCGAACTCCATCAATAATATCCAATCAGTCTCCATTTGATTGATATTTGGAGAGTTGAGCACTTCGATTGGGACAATTCCCAAAAGTTGAGTATCCCCAGAGCTTGCTAGTCTGGCCAATGAATTAGACTTCTCGTATTTTTCCCGAGGGATGTAAGTAATGATGTAGTGCCCGAAAACACTACGCAGTTTAGGAACCCGGGCAAGATAAGGAGCTAGTCGTGCCCCTTTGGGTTGATATCCTCAGTGGATCGTCGAGAGTAATGAACTCGATAATGAAATTTACCTAGGTCTGCCTTAGGATGGCTCTTGAAGGATGTAGGTTAGCTCAAACTGACTCACCTCGATATTCCATTTCAAGAGTCTTTCAGACGCCTTAGGTTGTTGAAGGATCAGTCGTAGCGGCTGGTCAATGTAGACCTTGATGGAACGTGACTGGAAATATGGAAAAAAATTCTGGGAAGTGATCAACAGGAAGTATGTGAGATTTTCAAGGTTTAGATAGTTTCTTTCAGGTCCTGGAAACCTCTTGCTGATGTAGTAAATTGGCATCTGGACATGATCCTCTTAGCGCACAAGCGTCGAGCTAATGACACTCACAGGAACAACCAAGTAGATGAATAGGTCTTCGTGGTTTACGGGATTTGGTAAGATATGAGGATTCCCTAAGTCATTGAGGAGGTCCTAAATTGCGATGACATATTGCAGTGTCAAAGCTAAGTTATGCTTCCCTTTCTTGATTAGATCAAAGAAGGGAATGCATTTGTCGGTCACTTTTGAGATGAATCTACTTAGAGTAGCCACCTTTTTGTTTATACTTTGAACATCTTTGATGTCTAATGGAACTTTGATTCCCTGGATAGCCTTGATTTTTCTGAATTGGCTTCAATCCCTCATGAATTGACAATGAAACCCAAGAATTTTTCCGATGCAACGCCGAAATAGCATTTCAAGGGATTGAGTTTCATGTCCTATTTACGAAGAACACTGAACATCTCCGCTAGGTCGTTGACATGGTCGTTCGGCATTCATTTTTCACAAGAATGTCGTCAAGGTATAATTTCATGGATCTCCTAATTTGGTCTTTAAACATTCGGTTGACCAATCATTGATAAGTGGCTCCAGCATTCTTGAGACTGAAGGGAATAACAATGTAGCAATATAGCCAAGACCGGTAATAAATGAAGTGTGCTCCTGGTCAAGGAAAAACATAGGGATATGATTATAGCCCGAGTATGCATCCATGAATGATAAGAGCTGGTGGCCGGTAGTATAATCAATGAGTTGGTTGATCTTTGAAAGTGGGAAACATTCTTTTAGGCATACTTTATTCATGTCGGAATAATTGATGCATATCCGTCATTTCTTATTCGATTTCTTCACCAAGACCGGGTTGGAGACCCATTCTAGATAGAGGGCGTCATGGATAAAACCGTTGTCAAGCAACATATCCACCTCCTCTTTGAGTGCCCCTGATCTTTCAAATCCTAAGATTCAACGTTTCTGTTTGACCGAGAGGAACTTTGGGTTGATACCAAGCATATGACACACGATTCCTAGATCAATGCCACATATATCAAAGTGGGTCCAAGAAAAGAAATATGGATTGGCCCAAAGAAATTCAGTAAGTTTCTCTCGAATAGCTAGGTGGAGCTATGATCTAATCTTCAAGACCCAAGATTGGTTGACGGGGTTGATCGGAACATCAATGGTGGGCTACATTACAGTAGCCCTTTAAGACTCAGGCTCTTCGTCTTTCCGTTGATCAAAATCTTGGGAGAGATGGCTGTGATATCTAAGCTAGGATCAGACTTTGGTTGCTATGCATTGATTCTCTTGCTATAGAGTTTGACTTTCGCTTCTTTGCCCATCTCACGGTCGAGAGAATCCTTCCAATCGGCAAGATAACAGGCTATCGTTGCGATGATCGCCCGGATAATTCCGATCCTATTTTCAGTCGGGAACTTCATGAGTAGGCACCATGATTCCATGAAAAATCGAAATTCGGTGAGAGCTGGACATCCTAGAAAGACATTGTATGGAGAAAGGACACCACAGATGACTAAGGTGAGGATTTTGACTTGGCTTCTATCTTCATCTTTGAGTTGCATCGGTAATTCGATGAGCCTGAGTGGCTGGTTTGCTAAGCTATTACAGCCATGAATGGTTTCATTTTATGGCTTCAAGTCTTTGGCCTCAAGTTTCATTTAGTCATTGGCCTTCTTGAAGATTATTTTCATTAAACTCGCTGAATCAACAAGAATCTTTTTGGCATAGTTTAGGCCTATGTAGGTGGGGGTGACAAGAGGGTCGATGGATGGGGCTTCTACTCTGGAAGCATCCTTCTCTCTGAGGACTATGTCATCTTGCATGGCTTTCTGCAAATGTCAGGATTGTCTCAACCGCGAAGGAGCAATCTTCATAATCAACATGCTTGATAGAGTTGAAGTAATCCTCCATACGTAGAAAGCTTTCGTTTGTGGATGAGAACAGCTGCAAATAGTGTTAATAACGATACACCTATGAAGGGCTCTTAGATTTGGCGGCCCAGGTGCCGCCTGAATTGGAGGAGGTGCGGGCGTTGAAGGGCCCGGGGATCCATTCTTAGGAGGAGGATTCTAAACATACTATCCGAGATGCTTCCTACGGATGAGTTTCTCGACCGCGTCTCTAAGTTATCAACGGTCATTGATGTTATGGGCGAACATGCATGTAATCTACAGTACTGTCAGAGTCAGGCTTCTTGTACTGCATAATACTACGGGTCTCAAGATAGATTGCCTCATATTGAGCATTCAGTAGAGCGTAGACCTTGTAAGAAGGGATACTGTCATGCTTCTTGGAGTCCTTCTTTTGATTTCACCTACCAGGATTGTCGTTGTTCTACTTCGGCTTGTTGAGGGCAATCCCCTTGCCCTTTTCAGAACTTTCTCTAGTTTTCTTGGCCATGACACTGTCTTGCACAGTGCCTTGGTATGGGTTATTAGGATGGCCATTCCGAGCAGCCTTGTTCCTACGTGCTTCTTTCTGGAATAAGAACTGATTATCTTTTTCATAGAAAACCTCCAAGTTTATGTTTGTTTCCTGTTTATCTATGCCATGAACTCAAAATCAGAAAGAATTCCCTTGGCAAGCTGGACAAGGATAGTACATGGATCAGGGTCTTCTTCCTCTGAAAAGACGTTGTTGAATTTTTCGAGGCAGCCTTTCAGAGTTTCCCGGTGCCTTGGAAGATATTAGAGATGGCCAGGGTGTCTTTCGGTCTTGTAACATGAATGATAAATTGCTTGATCAGCTTCCTGGCGGGTTGGTCAAAGGTTAAGATTGTTCTCGACGGAAGTCGAGAGAACCATAACAGAGTTATGCCTTCGAGGGAGAGGTGAAGCACTTGCACTTCATTGCGTCTATGGCGCAAGAGGAATCCTTATGCCATTCGTAGTGGTATATAAAGTAACAGGGATCGGTCTTTCTTGAGTAAACCGTAAGTTGTGGCATGTTAAAGCATCTTGGTCATTTTGCATTGAGAACATCCTGAATGAAGCATTCGTAATCCAACACAGGAGTGTGTCGTCTAAGGCGCCTTTTGTGATGAACAATTCATCTTCTTGCAAGTCTTCAATCTCGATTCTTTGATTTCATGGAGGTAGAATGGATATAACTAAGGCCTGTGTATTTTGTTTAAGCATAGGCACCAAGTTTTGGATGGTGACAAGTTGAGTCCATTGAGCAGGGGGTTGAGCTCTAGTCCTTAGATCTTGACTAGGGCTTAACTATGAGCGGTCATGCTGACGGGCTCCCTCATTGATGGTAATTCTAACACCATCACGGTTGATTCTTCTCCTTTGGATTCAGTTACTACGGAGGGTATCGGAAGAAGAGCTCTTAGTGACGTAGTTGGTAGGAGGTCGAGTGTTCCTATTAGCTTGAAGGTGGGTAATATCCTGATGGGTGTTCTCTTGGAATCTTTGCATCAAGTCAATGTGATGTGCACGTAAATGTGCACATTTATATTCAAACATTTATTCTTGTTTTAATTAAATAAATAACATAATTGGCTATTTTTACATGTTTTAAACCAAAATCCTAAATTCTCAAATTGTTATGCATTCATCCTCATTTAAGGTGTAAAATGGTCACTTGTGCATGTTTATATTTGTGATTGCGTTTACTTTTTCTTTGTATTTGTCTCTTATAGGAATTTTGGGCACAAATAATGCAAACACATGAAGATTCAGAGCACGAATGCATGCATACAAAGGAATGAAGAGGAAATAATTCTCATACATCATCATGGAGGACCCCACCTCTCAAATTACCCTCTTTGTCTTAAGCTTCTTATTAAAGACTAATTGAATAAGACAAAAGCTCATTAGTGGCTAAGAGAGGATTAGAAGCTTCATGAAGGGGGTACTTTGGGGAGTTCCCAACAAAAGTAATTAGGGTTTCAAACATGTATATATACCCCTTTACGTAATGTAAATAGGGTCTTCTTTTCTTCTCCTTTATCCTCTTTAGTTTAGTTTTAGTTAGGGATCATAGCTCCCTTTTATTTTAATGGCTACTTAGCCATTTTCTTTATGTAACTTCTTTATTTTAATGCAATTTAATTTCTATGCTCTTTACTTTCATGTTCATAGCTTAGATTTACATTTATGTTCATAGCTTAGATTTACTTTCATGTTCGTAGATTAGATTTACTTTTTGTTCATAGTTTAGATTTATTTCTATGCACTTAGTTTAATTCTCTTCTTGTTCTACTTAGTTTTTCTTACATTTTGCTTTCTTTTCAAATGTTGAAACTTACATGTGTTGATATGATAACACATATGAGTGGCTAATCCCTTGATTTAGTGGTAATGATGCTCTCTAACTTTATATAAGTTCAACATTTGTATGATTTGTGATCTTTAATATGTACCTCATGTTAGTGAATATTGATGTAAGTTTATACATATGGGTTTGATAGTTTATGCTGCATTTGCAAATGAGCTATTCTTATTCAATATAAACACAAGTTACATCAATATTTACTAAGTGATTATTGATTTTGAAATGAAAGTATGAACAAAATTTCATGGTCTATAGTTATAGCCAATAGTTCATAGACCATACTTAGAATAGTTTTGCTTTTGTTTCATTTTCATGAGAATCATAAGTGGTTTAAATGTTGCATTTATATCACTTATTGAGATCATACATTGTATGTTTGACAACTTACATAAATGTGAGAGAGGATTTACCTCTAAACTACTCTCTAATTTCATATTTAGCTCTCAACTTAGTTTCTAGTTTTCATTAGTTTTTATTAGTTAGAACAATTCAAAGTTTGGTTTAATTTGAGTGAATAAAATTGAAATTACTTCTTTCCCTGTGGATCGACTCGTACTCACTACGTATTACAATAGTACGCCGTGCACTTGCGGTTATTTCAATATTCATGACGATTTTCTAATTCAATAGAAATATCGTTTAGCGAACAAGTTTTTGGCGCCGTTGCCGGGGACAGAATTTCATTTTAATTTTATTTTTCTGATTAATTTTCTAGTTTGTTGTTCTCTTAAAAAAAAATTGTGTTGGTTTTGTTTTATTTTTTTCACTTTTGTTTGTTTTTGTGTGTGTTCATTTTCTTTTAGTGCTAGTTCTCTTATTAGAAAAAAATGTTGTTTCATATCATAGTGTTAGTTTGTTCATTTGCGATTGTTCGCTTGTAACACCCCACCTCCGCTAGGGTCACTCACAAAGGGAATGCACTAGTTCTGGAGGAGCGTTATCGAGGTAAACAACATAGAAATATTACAAGACAGAACATAAATAAAACAGCGGAAGAATCAAAAGCACGCAGTCTGGTGCTGCGTCTTACAGTTGAGGAAGAGAGGGCTGGTGCCAGAATAGGTGTAACTCTGTTGCTTAGCGGTGGCGGAGGAGGTGGTGGTGTCACTGCCTAAGGTATTATCTACATGTCTGAGGGGGTAGAAGCAATTGCGAGAGGTAAAGGCTCAGAAAGGTCAATGTCCTGAAAAGGGTCCCACCTAGGTTCATCCTCTGGCCATGGGTCCCAACCCTTAGGACTAACTACTTCCAAGGAGAAGTCTTGCGAGGCTGGTGGGTCTGGGTTCACCGGTAATGGAAGTGAGGGTTCAGGGATGGAAGATTCAACAATCATAGCATCAAAACGGTTGTCTAAGTCCATAGGGAGGGGCAGATGAAAAGGTTCCATCATGAACTCGGTGTTGTTCTCCCAGTGATTACCCAGTAGCATATCATAGGGGTTCAGGGTGGGGTGGAAGTGGTCCCAGTGCTCCACGGTGAGGACCTAATGGTTGCCGCGGAGGTAGGTTGAGTAGGTGCAAGGTAAAGTCACCGCCTTTAACAGTCTAGCCCTGGCAAAGACGAACCTAAAGTCCGCCTGAGCCCAGTTACAGTCGTCAGCTCTGATGAAGAGGCCTACTGGGTAAAGTGCGGAGGTGAGACAGTCGTGGAGGTAGCGAAGATGGATGGGAAAACCCCTAATTCTAACCCAGGAAGTTGGCCAGAAATCTCTGACCATGATTTTCGACGTCAGATTCCAAGGTTCGAGAGGGAGCACAGCGCCAGGCTTCTTCAAAGTGCGTCGTCCAAGTGCGTCGTGGTAGAGCTCCACCGAAGAGAACTGAATAAGGTAGTTTTGGTCACCAATGATGAATATGTTCCAGTCAAAGTGACGGTAGAAGTCTGAGAGGGTGGCGCGTATGGAGTTGATGGTCCAGTAGCCAGCCAGAATGGAGGCTTTCACCAAGTGAACTGCGTCAGAAGGAAGCGCCATATCTGAAAGTGGAGTTTTGGAATTATCCGGAGGTGAATGGTTAAGTGGGGAAGGAGTGGGGGTTTTAATGCTAAAATTCAATTTGATGGGGAGAGAATGTTGGGCTTCGATTGCGGGCACGTGTAAGGAGAGAGGTTGCGATGGGACTGTTGCAAGATTTGCTGAGGAGGAATTTGCAGAGGTTTTTGAGGAACCCAACGCTGTCCTTGTTTGTTTCTTCTTAGCAGTTCGTATGCAGCTTTTATTGTCATGCCCAAAAAAACCACATCTATAGAAAATCCTAGCATTCCTACAGGTGGTTTCCACGTGTCCTTTAGAAGCACAGTGGTAACATTGGCGGTTCAATTTCAAAAATTGGACAGTACTGGTGAACGGACTGAAAGTAGGAAGAAGCCCTTTCCTGAAAGCAACAGCCAGCTGCGGCTCGCGGGAGGTTGAGGATGTTCTCTTGGCGCGTTGAGATAGCGCCGCCGCATAGGTTAAACGGAGGGAGTCGGGACGCGTTGGAAGAAGCGGTGGGAGTTTGGCAGGGTTGGTGGAAAGCAGGGGAATAGAAGTTTTGCCCAAAGGAGGTTCAGGTGAGATGGTTGGCCTGGAGGTTGGTGGTGGTGGAGGTTGGGGAGAAGCGAGATTGAGTGGTTGTGGAGGTGGTGCTGTTGGAGGTAAACAACTGATGAGGGATTCAGTTATCATCGGATCTGAAGGGGGTGTCTCTGTGGCCGAAACGGCAATGGTGGTTGACGCTGAGAGTGTGGAGGAAGGTAGAGGCGGATGAACAGAAGGCAGTATGGGTGGTGCGGATGGAGGCGCAGAGGTGTGGTGGAAGCCATTAATAAAAGTATTGGTGGAAGCCATTATTTCTAACTCCTTTTACAATTAAAATAAATATATTCGTTCAAACTTCGTTTTAAATAAATTCTTAATCGTTATTATTTAAAATAAATTATTTTAACTATTCAAAATTCAATAAAATAGCTAGAATAAAAATTTTAAATTGGCTCTGATTTTCCGGGTTGTTACAATCTCCCCCACTTAAAATATTTTCGCCCCCGAAAAGGAAACAACAGTAAAGTAGGAAACAAAACGGAAAATGCAAAATATGGTAAATGTACCTTGCACTAGAGCTAGTCTGAGATATCTACTCTGCACTAGGGTTAAGCCTGTTTGATGCTATCCTCGGTCTCTCATGTACAGTCTCTAGGATCTACGCACCACTGCACTTTAACTAGATGAATTCTTTTGTTCCTCAGAACTCGGGTTTCTTTGCCAATGATCTTTACCGGCTCCCTTATCACTGCTAAGCTCGGGGTAATCTCCAAATCTTGCTGTGCAGCTTCATCCACAATCAATTCTGGATCATGTACATGCTTTCGAAGTTGAGGCACATGGAATACATCATGTACCCCTGGCAACTAGTCAGACAACTGAACCTCATAAGCGAGAGTTCCAATTCTTTTAACGATAGGGAATGGACCAATAAATCTAGGAGCCAGCTTCCCAATCTTCCCAAAATGAACTACTCCTCTTAATGGAGAAACTCTCAAGTATACATAGTCACCAACAGCAAATTCTAAATCTCTTCTTCTTGAATCTGCATAACTTTTCTGTCGGCTTTAAGCTGCTAATAATCGTTTCTTAATAAAATCAACTTTATCCGAAGCTTCTCAAATCATGTCGGGACCCAATACTAGTCTATTGCCTGGTTCTACCCAACATGCGGGAGATCTACAAGGTCTGCCATACAATGCTTCAAATGGTGACATTTGCAAGCTTTCTTGGTAACTGTTAGTATAAGAGAACTCAACCAAGTGAAAGTGATCTTCCCATGATCCGCTAAAGTCAAGAATACATGTCCGCAACAAGTCTTCCAGTGTAGGTTCACCCTCTCAGTCTGGCCATCTGTTTGAGGATGATAGGCGGTGCTCATATTTAATGTTGTCCCCAGCACCTCTTGGAATGATTCCCAGAATTTACTAGCGAATATCGGATCACGGTCACTAACAATGCTACTGGGAACTCCATGTAGTCTAACGATTTCTGTGAAATAAATTTTTGCCAGACTTTGGACTATTCTAATAGATCTGACAGGAATAAAATGGGTGGACTTCGTGAAACGATAAACGATCACCCAAATACTGTCATTGCCTTTTCTTGTTCAGGGCAAGCCATCAACAAAGTCCATGGAAATTTGAACCTATTTCCAACTTGGAACCTCTAGTGGTTGTAACAATCCGGTAGGTTTCTGCTGATCACTTTTGACTTGTTGACAAGTGGAACATCTAGCAACATATATAGAAATGTCTCTCTTCATCGCCTTCCACCAGATGTGCGCTTAAGATCGTGATACATCTTGCTTACTCTTGGATGGATGCTAAGTTTATATTTGTGACATTCATCCATAACTTCTATTTTTAGCTTAGGAATATCTGGTACACAGATTCGCCCATGCAATCTAAGAGTCCCTTTGCTGTCAATTTGGAAGCTGGAAGCTTAACCCTTCCGAACTCGCTGGTTAATCATCTGAATAAACTTATCGTCTTTCTGAAGAGCATAGATCTTATCCATTAATGTAGGCGTAATGGTAAGACTGGCGATGATAAGATTGGCGTTGGCCGCATTCTTTCGGCTGAGGGCATCGGCTACAACATTGGCTTTCCCCGGAGTATATAAGATGTCTAGATCATAGGCCGCAAGAAATTCTAACCAACGTTGCTGCCTCAAATTCAAGTCCCTCTGGGTAAGCAGTTATTTCAAGGATTTATGATATGTATATAATTCGAACTTCTCACCTAAAAAATAGTGCCTCCAAATCTTGAAAGCAAATACGATGGCCATCAACTCAAGATCATGAGTGGGGTATCTCTTCTCATGCGGCTTCAATTGACGGCTAGCATAAGCAACTACTTTGTCTCTTTGCATTAATACCGCACCAATACCTTCAATAGAAGCATCTGTCCAGACTTTCAAATCTTGATTGCCATCAATAATGGTCAACACTGGAGCAGTAGTCAACCTTAGTTTTAGCTCTTGGAAAGCTGCTGTGACGGCAAGGAATTTCGTTCGGTCCGAACCAGTCGCTAAACCGATCCAGACCGTTCGAAACGCCCTATCGTTTGAGAACACGACAAAACAGAACGCATACAGAAGAACGCTTCATTGTATATTACAACAGTGCATCAGATTACAAGAATATACAGAGTATAAAGGAATATTACACAGAAATATCAGAGATTTAAATTACATTTAAATACATAGCAGCGGAAAATAATACAATACACAACTAGAAGAAGATATACGGATACAAAGCTTTCCGGATATCGTTCCAGCTGTAAACCAGGATCCTGTGAATATAAATCTGCAAAACCAAAACTACTAGCTGCCCGTGTCAAAATAAGGGCACCCAGAGTTTAGGTTAAAACAATAAACTCCAGGTCAGTCATGTGACTGGTGTGAGAACTAAAACAGTTATTAATCTTTATTTTAAATCACTAGGTAAATCAAGGGACCACGCCGTATAACACGGAACGGGTTTCCTCCCAAGAATACCAGTGCATAAAACAAACAGCGCAATGCTAAATAAAGAAAAATGAAGCTGTTATAAGACCCAGGTCCCATCACACAATGCAACGCAGTCGAGGATAGGGTTTTCCCTTATAGCAGCCAAAGAATGCTTGATACGTTTTAAAACAAATCATTTGATACTATTATAAGTGTGTAAAACAACTTCAAATCATAAGTATCAATCATAGGCGGCATAAGCGCCCCATCCCACTATGTCGCCATATATAGGATTACAATTAAAACCGCAAATGTCACGTATTTGGAAATTGGATTTCCGTCTATGAACCGAGGCAAAAGATAGTCCTCAACCGATTCGTGACTCTCTAGCCCGAGCCACAGGTCAGAGCTCGAGTGACCTTGGAGCGACAGGGCCGGTCCACCGATGTGGATTAAAATGCCTGAACACTACGTTTCCCCACCCTATGGGGTGTAAGTCTGGTCCGTCAGCCGACCAGAATGCATCGGCCGAAACCGATATAACCGAGGCGCCTCGCAACAGCAACAACCACATAAGTCAAACTCGTCAGGGCGTGTAAAACCACTGACGCCACTTCTAACTAGAAAGAAACGCAAGTCCTCCCTGAGGTCCGTCTCCTGTTTTTGGTTCATACCTGGTGTGAAACACGCGAGGTAAACGTTACACAAAGCTACGCCACAAAGGCCGTGCTTTGATCATCACCACAAGACTTTGCTTTTCAACAGAAGCCTTGATCATTTGCATCTTAGCATGCCACACAGGCAAACCATCCTATGCAACCGATATCAGTCACACAGAATGAAATCCGATGTCAGACACACAGTCCATTTACAAGTCCGTTCTGGGTCTGAACGAAACCGGAGGCACCTAGTACCCCGCATATCCATCGATCTCCAAGTACGTCTGGACGATCACTAACTGTTTCCATCTTCTTGGGTGTACAGCCCAATCAAGATCATCAGTTATCACCCAAACGACGTGAAGACCTCCGGTCTTCGACCATCGTCTTCATCTTCGACTTATCGTCGTATCAGTTATTCAGAATGGGATAAACCCGGTCTTTCCGAATAACTCGCGTATATTTTAAATAAGTGTTACACAAACACAACATACGCCTCATTCCAATTCATTAGTCACTAACCATAAATTAATCAAGAGAATAATTCCCCAAATATTAACCCCGAAGGCCGAAACCAACATCAGATCAATATCCAGAAAACCATTCTGCTTGGCTAACCGACAGTTAGTTTCTAAATTTCACGTTCAAATCTAATTAAAGATTTAACTATCGCCTGGAGCAAAACTGGTGATACTCCATTCTCGCTCTTTTCAATCTAATTAAAGATTCATTAAAACTCCACTTAGTTTTAATCTGTGACTAGGTTAAAGAATCAGTGTCATTTAAAACACGGTTCACGATAAACCCAAAGTCACATCCCATTAATTATCGGGTTAAAGAACAAGTGTTATTTAAAACACTGTTCACGATAAACCCAAAAATCAATATCCATTCAATTCCAATTAAATATCATTTAATTGGTACACTTCATTAAATCTAAACAAAAAGATTTAATCTTTTCTCAACTGGGTTCAAGAACAGTGTTAGTGAAGACACCATTCACGACAAACCCAAATCACATTCATTAATTATCGGGTTAAAGAACAAGTGTTATTTAAAACACTGTTCACGATAAACACAAAATCACATTCATTAATTATCGGGCTAAAGAACGAGTGTTATTTAAAACACTGTCCACGATAAACCCAAAAATCAATATCGATTCAATTCCAATTAAATATCGTTTAATTGGTACACTTCATTAAATCTAAATAAAAAGATTTAATCATTTCTCAACTGGGTTCAAGAACAGTGTTAGTGAAGACACCATTCACGACAAACCCAAATCACATTCGATATTCAATACAAGGCTCTGAATAGAAAATATATCGGCCTATATTCAATATCAAATTCTACGATTAACAAATGTCGTATTGGAAATAACGATATAAATATATATCTTTCAAATTTCCATAACAACACCTGTATAATCACGAATTCCAACATCGAAATATTCCGAAGACAATTTCGATTCAAATCCACTCCAATGCAATCATTGGAAATTTTGGTTATTTTCAAAACCCTTTTCGAATTCAATTTATTTATTTAAAAACAAATAGAATTATAATTCTAGTTCAAAACTAGTTCATTTCGATAAAAATCTATTTTTATCTTTTCAAATATGGAGTTTTTCATCCCAATTCTTTCTAAATCATTTCTTATGATTTTACACAAATTATTACTATTTTTAATAATTTTATCAAGGCCCGTACAGTCGATTTCCATCAATGGCCATCGAACTGCACTTACAGCGACCTTTTTCGAATTTGATTTGGACATAATTCCAAATCCAACCGTTAGATTTCAAATTTCTAATATTCGTTAGAAAGCTCTTTTCGATACGAACCCAACGGTTCCGGTTTTAGGAGAATCCGACGGTCGGATCTCCCGTAATGTCCGTTTGAAATAAATGGTCGAAATTCGCGAACTGCCGCGGCGCGGCGCGTTCTATTCAGGCCATTATATTATATATATAATATATATAATATATACTTCGTCGATTTCTATTTAAAACGAATTATATGAATAGTTTTAAATTCGTTTCAAAAGCAATTTCCACTTCCTTTTCAATTCAAATCAAAATTGAATTCTTCATTATAAATTCGTTTTAAAATTCATTTCTATTCAACTCAAATTTCAATTCAGTTCATTTCGAAATCGTTTTCAATTCAATTCATTTCGAAATCGTTTTCAATTCATTTTGAATTCGTTTTCAATTCAATTCATTTCGAAATCGTTTTCAATTCATTTTGAATTCGTTTTCAATTCAATTCATTTCGAAATCGTTTTCAATTCATTTTGAATTCGTTTTCAATTCAATTTGAATTCGTTTTCAATTCCTTTCATTTCGAAAATCGTTTTCAATTCATTTTGAATTCGTTTTCAATTCCTTTCGTTTCGAAAATCGTTTTCAATTCAATTCATTTCGAAATCGATAAAATCGATATAAATATCGTTCACGTCAAAATGGCGTTAATCTAATCAACACGGCTTCATAAATTTCTATTTTCAAAATAGTTGTTATTATCAAAATATTTCGTTCAACACATGACCAATCTCAATGGATGAGTACTGTCAACACATGAACTTTTATTTTATATTGATAAAGATGTAAATTTTAATATTAAAATATTTCGTTCAACACATGACCAATCTCAATGGATGAGTAATGTCAACACATGAACCTTTATTTTATAATATTCTTTATTTTTCAAACTGGAATGAGGCCCAATCAATTACCATATAAAGTTAATTATATGGATTTTCATACAACACATGTATATAATAGCATTGAAAAATAATCAACCATATGAATTTCTATTCAGTTCATCCTTTATATAAAATGATAATTTTATTTTTCTAACATATTTTAGAAAAATTTCGGCGGCATAACGGCACGATACTAGAAACGGGACAAGGCCTAGCCTTATCCCCGGTCTAGTGAAGGCCCACGCCATTCACACATCAATCAAAATCACCAAACAACC
Organism: Allium sativum; assembly: GCA_030737875.1. Classification (NCBI taxonomy): domain Eukaryota; kingdom Viridiplantae; phylum Streptophyta; class Magnoliopsida; order Asparagales; family Amaryllidaceae; genus Allium; species Allium sativum. The sequence goes on along the minus strand of CM060919.1, from coordinate 651,298,363 downwards.
CAATTCAAATCAAATCATATAACTAAGCTATGCAACCAAACAAACAAGTCCATGGTTTGTGGACGATTGTGTCGGGTGCTACTAAGCACCGTCTGCATCCTAGTATATATATATAAATAGAAATGAAATTGAAAGGTGAGAAATTCTCACAGATAGCTATCCTAGCTCCACGGCACTTCATTTGCAGAAGTCTTCATCGCTATCGCATCTTCGGCATCTTTATTGCCCGTAGCCACTACATATGTAAAAATCGAATTTTTACTTCGCTATTCAATATATAGAAATCGAATTTTTACTTCGCTATTCAATACATAGAAATCGAATTTTTACTTCGCTATTCAATACATAAAAATCGAATTTTTATTTCGCTATTCAATATATAAAAATTCTATTTTTCTATCGAAGTTCAATATATAAAAATTCTATTTTTCTATCGAAGTTCAATATATATAAATTCTATTTTTCTATCGAAGTTCAATATATAAAAATTCTATTTTTACTTCTCTATCTTCTATAAAGATCACATCTTTTTGCTAACGTTCATATAAGAAAAACGGATTTTATATTTATAAAAATCTATGTTTTACATACAAAAAGCATATATCTTTTTCTTCTAAAAATATAATCTTTTTCGTTATAAAAATATAATCTTTACAAATAAAAAAACATTTCTTTTCTTGTTTAGAAAAATAAATTCTTCCTTTAAGTTAAAAATCATAACTTCATACACAATAAAAATTCCGTTTTTTTTTCTATTTAAAACTATGATCTCTTCTATTCTAAAAATACGATATTTTCTATTTTAAAATTTAAAAATAAAATCAGTTTTTAAATGCTAAAAATTCAGTTTTTCTACTTCTTTAAAAATTCAGTTTTACTTTTCTTATAAATTCAGGTTTAAACCTTTTTAAAATTTACAGTTTTAAACTTTTAAAATAAATTCAGTTTTAACATTCCTTTTAAATCAGTTTTTAAATCTTAAAAAGTCAGTTTTTTTTATTTTTAAAACAAAATCAGTTTTATACTTTTTTAAAAAAAACTGTTTTTACTATTAAAACAACATCAGTTTTTATTTTATATAAAAATCAGTTCAGTTTTTTAAATCCTTTTTTTTTTAAAAAAAAAAACTGTTTTAATCCTTTTCTAAAAAAAACAATTCAGTTTTTAACGAATAAAAATAAAAAAAATAAAACAATAAAATACTTACAGGGGGGCATCTCCGTTCGTCAGAGTCAGAGGCGGCGGGGGAATTCGCAGGTAGCGGAGGCGGCTCCGAAAGGGAAGGGGAGGGCAGAACTAACTGGTGGTCGATTCGGTGGGGAGCTCGAACGTAGGGTTTTAGATGGAAGAGGGGAACGTGGGGCTAAGAGGGAGGGCGCGGTCGACGTTGGGGAAGGGGAAGCGCACCCCCAGGCGGCGGCGCTGGCTCTCCGGTGGCGGAGGAAGCGAATGCGACGGGATTTTTCTTCTTCTTTCTTTTTTTTTTCCTACTGTGAAAATCGATTTGGGGAAATCGAATGGGGGGGGCCATCGCGGGTTAAAGGGGAGGGAGAGAGAAAGGATTATATATATATATATATATATATATATATATATATTTTTTTTAAATTTAATTATTTAATTCAACTTAAAGTTGACTTTCCATTTGAACTCGAAATCAAGCCCACCGACTGCCGCCCCTAGCTAATTACCCCTATTCCGAAAACAATGGAATATGTATCGCAAGCTGATTCGATTGCTTGAATCAGTTTCCTTTGAATTTACATTTAAATCATTATATTGAATTTTAAACGTACATTTCAAATTACCGGGGTCACATACTAACTAGAAAAATTCCAGAAAAATATTTTCTAGCCTCGTATTGACGATACGGTCCTAACAAAACTAGTTTCGTCGAATTCTGAGACCGTTGGAAAAAAGGCCATTTTCCAGTCGATTAAAATCAACTGAAACCGGTCAAACGCGTTTTCCTTTGCCACGCTCACATATTGATTCGAAAAATTATGAAATTTGGAATCTAGCAATAACTTGACACCACGGACCCAACAAAACTGGTTTCGTCGAAATCCGAGGTCGTTTGCAAAATGTCCATTTTTAAGGGCCTGAATTCCATAGCGACTATTTCTAATTTTAAACTGGACATATCTTATCATTTCTAAGATGAAATCTCAGTTTGTTAACTTCGTTACAAAGATATAGTTATACAGATTCCAATATTTCTTGTTTCGTTCAATTCTGACCTATATTGAATTCTGTATATTCATTTGAAATTAGAAATCGAATTTTCGAACTACCGCGCCATTTTCAATTCCTTTTATAAATATAAATAAATATTTATATTCTAACGACGACGTGTATAAATATATACGTTCGAATTATATTCAAAATAAATTTCTCGTCGATATTATTTAAAATAATCTATTTTAAATAATCAAAATTCGCTAAAATTGCCAAAATAAAAATTTCAAACTGGCCCAGATTTTCGGGTTGTTACAATCTCCCCCACTTAAAACTTTTCGTCCCCGAAAAGGAACAAAGTCGAAAGTGGTTTAATTAATTCAACTCTACGATCGATCAGGCTTCCATTCTCCAACTCTTTAGTTTCTGAGAATTTTCAAAATTTCAAAAATTTGGCTAACACCCTAAATTTTTGAAAAATTTCGCCATAACCTCCCCTGCACCGGGAGCATCGGGGAATTTCAAATAGCTTCCCCGGTCCTTCAGATCTCAAAAAGAAAAAGAAAAAGCCAAGCGGCTAGCCAATAGGCTCACAAAATCATCATCACCCAAACAAAACAGGAAATTATGTAGTAAACATGTACCTATTTGTCGGGCAAACAAATTTTATTCTCTGGCTCTAGCCTCCTTGCTATGACCTGTTCAAAAGATATACATGTATGCATGCAAATGCGACCAATTTTCAATACAATTCATTATTCGATCAAATTAGGCATAAATGGCTAAAAATTAGCAAACAACTAAACAAGCAACACAAACATCAATCAATTGGTGGATTAACGTTTCAAATTCATAATTTTGATACATATACAAAAATCATGTTTTTGATACCAAATCACAACAATGTATTCTTTCTATATATAAGTTTTGGTTCTCACACCAGCCTAATGGAAATATATAGAAAATCACACCTTCGAAACTCGAACACACACTACTGATGCTATATAGTCATCAGTAGAATCATCTCCGGGCGACTAGAGTGTGATGCTATATCTATCCAATATATTAAAACTTCGAATACACGTGGATCAGACGTATACCCAAAATTTTTATATACTGCATTGTCCAAACCAATATAATTAAATAATCAAATACGAATAAGTGATTTAAATTTTCAAAACAAAAATTTGTTTTCATTTTCAAAAATATACTCTTCACACTCGTTCTAGGATACTACTGATCCTATCTCTAACGAGTCATCCTATTGGATATTACTAATCCAATTATCTGATGAATTCTTTCGTATGGTTCTAATGTGTCTTGTTCTCTGCTTTGTAAACCAAAGCTCTGATACCAACTGTGACGGCAAGGAATTTCGTTCGGTCCGAACCAGTCGCTAAACCGATCCAGACCGTTCGAAACGCCCTATCGTTTGAGAACACGACAAAACAGAACGCATACAGAAGAACGCTTCATTGTATATTACAACAGTGCATCAGATTACAAGAATATACAGAGTATAAAGGAATATTACACAGAAATATCAGAGATTTAAATTACATTTAAATACATAGCAGCGGAAAATAATACAATACACAACTAGAAGAAGATATACGGATACAAAGCTTTCCGGATATCGTTCCAGCTGTAAACCAGGATCCTGTGAATATAAATCTGCAAAACCAAAACTACTAGCTGCCCGTGTCAAAATAAGGGCACCCAGAGTTTAGGTTAAAACAATAAACTCCAGGTCAGTCATGTGACTGGTGTGAGAACTAAAACAGTTATTAATCTTTATTTTAAATCACTAGGTAAATCAAGGGACCACGCCGTATAACACGGAACGGGTTTCCTCCCAAGAATACCAGTGCATAAAACAAACAGCGCAATGCTAAATAAAGAAAAATGAAGCTGTTATAAGACCCAGGTCCCATCACACAATGCAACGCAGTCGAGGATAGGGTTTTCCCTTATAACAGCCAAAGAATGCTTGATACGTTTTAAAACAAATCATTTGATACTATTATAAGTGTGTAAAACAACTTCAAATCATAAGTATCAATCATAGGCGGCATAAGCGCCCCATCCCACTATGTCGCCATATATAGGATTACAATTAAAACCGCAAATGTCACGTATTTGGAAATTGGATTTCCGTCTATGAACCGAGGCAAAAGATAGTCCTCAACCGATTCGTGACTCTCTAGCCCGAGCCACAGGTCAGAGCTCGAGTGACCTTGGAGCGACAGGGCCGGTCCACCGATGTGGATTAAAATGCCTGAACACTACGTTTCCCCACCCTATGGGGTGTAAGTCTGGTCCGTCAGCCGACCAGAATGCATCGGCCGAAACCGATATAACCGAGGCGCCTCGCAACAGCAACAACCACATAAGTCAAACTCGTCAGGGCGTGTAAAACCACTGACGCCACTTCTAACTAGAAAGAAACGCAAGTCCTCCCTGAGGTCCGTCTCCCGTTTTTGGTTCATACCTGGTGTGAAACACGCGAGGTAAACGTTACACAAAGCTACGCCACAAAGGTCGTGCTTTGATCATCACCACAAGACTTTGCTTTTCAACAGAAGCCTTGATCATTTGCATCTTAGCATGCCACACAGGCAAACCATCCTATGCAACCGATATCAGTCACATAGAATGAAATCCGATGTCAGACACACAGTCCATTTACAAGTCCGTTCTGGGTCTGAACGAAACCGGAGGCACCTAGTACCCCGCATATCCATCGATCTCCAAGTACGTCTGGACGATCACTAACTGTTTCCATCTTCTTGGGTGTACAGCCCAATCAAGATCATCAGTTATCACCCAAACGACGTGAAGACCTCCGGTCTTCGACCATCGTCTTCATCTTCGACTTATCGTCGTATCAGTTATTCAGAATGGGATAAACCCGGTCTTTCCGAATAACTCGCGTATATTTTAAATAAGTGTTACACAAACACAACATACGCCTCATTCCAATTCATTAGTCACTAACCATAAATTAATCAAGAGAATAATTCCCCAAATATTAACCCCGAAGGCCGAAACCAACATCAGATCAATATCCAGAAAACCATTCTGCTTGGCTAACCGACAGTTAGTTTCTAAATTTCACGTTCAAATCTAATTAAAGATTTAACTATCGCCTGGAGCAAAACTGGTGATACTCCATTCTCGCTCTTTTCAATCTAATTAAAGATTCATTAAAACTCCACTTAGTTTTAATCTGTGACTGGGTTAAAGAATCAGTGTCATTTAAAACACGGTTCACGATAAACCCAAAGTCACATCCCATTAATTATCGGGTTAAAGAACAAGTGTTATTTAAAACACTGTTCACGATAAACCCAAAAATCAATATCCATTCAATTCCAATTAAATATCATTTAATTGGTACACTTCATTAAATCTAAACAAAAAGATTTAATCTTTTCTCAACTGGGTTCAAGAACAGTGTTAGTGAAGACACCATTCACGACAAACCCAAATCACATTCATTAATTATCGGGTTAAAGAACAAGTGTTATTTAAAACACTGTTCACGATAAACACAAAATCACATTCATTAATTATCGGGCTAAAGAACGAGTGTTATTTAAAACACTGTCCACGATAAACCCAAAAATCAATATCGATTCAATTCCAATTAAATATCGTTTAATTGGTACACTTCATTAAATCTAAATAAAAAGATTTAATCATTTCTCAACTGGGTTCAAGAACAGTGTTAGTGAAGACACCATTCACGACAAACCCAAATCACATTCGATATTCAATACAAGGCTCTGAATAGAAAATATATCGGCCTATATTCAATATCAAATTCTACGATTAACAAATGTCGTATTGGAAATAACGATATAAATATATATCTTTCAAATTTCCATAACAACACCTGTATAATCACGAATTCCAACATCGAAATATTCCGAAGACAATTTCGATTCAAATCCACTCCAATGCAATCATTGGAAATTTTGGTTATTTTCAAAACCCTTTTCGAATTCAATTTATTTATTTAAAAACAAATAGAATTATAATTCTAGTTCAAAACTAGTTCATTTCGATAAAAATCTATTTTTATCTTTTCAAATATGGAGTTTTTCATCCCAATTCTTTCTAAATCATTTCTTATGATTTTACACAAATTATTACTATTTTTAATAATTTTATCAAGGCCCGTACAGTCGATTTCCATCAATGGCCATCGAACTGCACTTACAGCGACCTTTTTCGAATTTGATTTGGACATAATTCCAAATCCAACCGTTAGATTTCAAATTTCTAATATTCGTTAGAAAGCTCTTTTCGATACGAACCCAACGGTTCCGGTTTTAGGAGAATCCGACGGTCGGATCTCCCGTAATGTCCGTTTGAAATAAATGGTCGAAATTCGCGAACTGCCGCGGCGCGGCGCGTTCTATTCAGGCCATTATATTATATATATAATATATATAATATATACTTCGTCGATTTCTATTTAAAACGAATTATATGAATAGTTTTAAATTCGTTTCAAAAGCAATTTCCACTTCCTTTTCAATTCAAATCAAAATTGAATTCTTCATTATAAATTCGTTTTAAAATTCATTTCTATTCAACTCAAATTTCAATTCAGTTCATTTCGAAATCGTTTTCAATTCAATTCATTTCGAAATCGTTTTCAATTCATTTTGAATTCGTTTTCAATTCAATTCATTTCGAAATCGTTTTCAATTCATTTTGAATTCGTTTTCAATTCAATTCATTTCGAAATCGTTTTCAATTCATTTTGAATTCGTTTTCAATTCAATTTGAATTCGTTTTCAATTCCTTTCATTTCGAAAATCGTTTTCAATTCATTTTGAATTCGTTTTCAATTCCTTTCGTTTCGAAAATCGTTTTCAATTCAATTCATTTCGAAATCGATAAAATCGATATAAATATCGTTCACGTCAAAATGGCGTTAATCTAATCAACACGGCTTCATAAATTTCTATTTTCAAAATAGTTGTTATTATCAAAATATTTCGTTCAACACATGACCAATCTCAATGGATGAGTACTGTCAACACATGAACTTTTATTTTATATTGATAAAGATGTAAATTTTAATATTAAAATATTTCGTTCAACACATGACCAATCTCAATGGATGAGTAATGTCAACACATGAACCTTTATTTTATAATATTCTTTATTTTTCAAACTGGAATGAGGCCCAATCAATTACCATATAAAGTTAATTATATGGATTTTCATACAACACATGTATATAATAGCATTGAAAAATAATCAACCATATGAATTTCTATTCAGTTCATCCTTTATATAAAATGATAATTTTATTTTTCTAACATATTTTAGAAAAATTTCGGCGGCATAACGGCACGATACTAGAAACGGGACAAGGCCTAGCCTTATCCCCGGTCTAGTGAAGGCCCACGCCATTCACACATCAATCAAAATCACCAAACAACCCAATTCAAATCAAATCATATAACTAAGCTATGCAACCAAACAAACAAGTCCATGGTTTGTGGACGATTGTGTCGGGTGCTACTAAGCACCGTCTGCATCCTAGTATATATATATAAATAGAAATGAAATTGAAAGGTGAGAAATTCTCACAGATAGCTATCCTAGCTCCACGGCACTTCATTTGCAGAAGTCTTCATCGCTATCGCATCTTCGGCATCTTTATTGCCCGTAGCCACTACATATGTAAAAATCGAATTTTTACTTCGCTATTCAATATATAGAAATCGAATTTTTACTTCGCTATTCAATACATAGAAATCGAATTTTTACTTCGCTATTCAATACATAAAAATCGAATTTTTATTTCGCTATTCAATATATAAAAATTCTATTTTTCTATCGAAGTTCAATATATAAAAATTCTATTTTTCTATCGAAGTTCAATATATATAAATTCTATTTTTCTATCGAAGTTCAATATATAAAAATTCTATTTTTACTTCTCTATCTTCTATAAAGATCACATCTTTTTGCTAACGTTCATATAAGAAAAACGGATTTTATATTTATAAAAATCTATGTTTTACATACAAAAAGCATATATCTTTTTCTTCTAAAAATATAATCTTTTTCGTTATAAAAATATAATCTTTACAAATAAAAAAACATTTCTTTTCTTGTTTAGAAAAATAAATTCTTCCTTTAAGTTAAAAATCATAACTTCATACACAATAAAAATTCCGTTTTTTTTTCTATTTAAAACTATGATCTCTTCTATTCTAAAAATACGATATTTTCTATTTTAAAATTTAAAAATAAAATCAGTTTTTAAATGCTAAAAATTCAGTTTTTCTACTTCTTTAAAAATTCAGTTTTACTTTTCTTATAAATTCAGGTTTAAACCTTTTTAAAATTTACAGTTTTAAACTTTTAAAATAAATTCAGTTTTAACATTCCTTTTAAATCAGTTTTTAAATCTTAAAAAGTCAGTTTTTTTTATTTTTAAAACAAAATCAGTTTTATACTTTTTTAAAAAAAACTGTTTTTACTATTAAAACAACATCAGTTTTTATTTTATATAAAAATCAGTTCAGTTTTTTAAATCCTTTTTTTTTTTTTAAAAAAAAAACTGTTTTAATCCTTTTCTAAAAAAAACAATTCAGTTTTTAACGAATAAAAATAAAAAAAATAAAACAATAAAATACTTACAGGGGGGCATCTCCGTTCGTCAGAGTCAGAGGCGGCGGGGGAATTCGCAGGTAGCGGAGGCGGCTCCGAAAGGGAAGGGGAGGGCAGAACTAACTGGTGGTCGATTCGGTTGGGAGCTCGAACGTAGGGTTTTAGATGGAAGAGGGGAACGTGGGGCTAAGAGGGAGGGCGCGGTCGACGTTGGGGAAGGGGAAGCGCACCCCCAGGCGGCGGCGCTGGCTCTCCGGTGGCGGAGGAAGCGAATGCGACGGGATTTTTCTTCTTCTTTCTTTTTTTTTTTTTTTTCCTACTGTGAAAATCGATTTGGGGAAATCGAATGGGGGGGGCCATCGCGGGTTAAAGGGGAGGGAGAGAGAAAGGATTATATATATATATATATATATATATATATATATATATATTTTTAAATTTAATTATTTAATTCAACTTAAAGTTGACTTTCCATTTGAACTCGAAATCAAGCCCACCGACTGCCGCCCCTAGCTAATTACCCCTATTCCGAAAACAATGGAATATGTATCGCAAGCTGATTCGATTGCTTGAATCAGTTTCCTTTGAATTTACATTTAAATCATTATATTGAATTTTAAACGTACATTTCAAATTACCGGGGTCACATACTAACTAGAAAAATTCCAGAAAAATATTTTCTAGCCTCGTATTGACGATACGGTCCTAACAAAACTAGTTTCGTCGAATTCTGAGACCGTTGGAAAAAAGGCCATTTTCCAGTCGATTAAAATCAACTGAAACCGGTCAAACGCGTTTTCCTTTGCCACGCTCACATATTGATTCGAAAAATTATGAAATTTGGAATCTAGCAATAACTTGACACCACGGACCCAACAAAACTGGTTTCGTCGAAATCCGAGGTCGTTTGCAAAATGTCCATTTTTAAGGGCCTGAATTCCATAGCGACTATTTCTAATTTTAAACTGGACATATCTTATCATTTCTAAGATGAAATCTCAGTTTGTTAACTTCGTTACAAAGATATAGTTATACAGATTCCAATATTTCTTGTTTCGTTCAATTCTGACCTATATTGAATTCTGTATATTCATTTGAAATTAGAAATCGAATTTTCGAACTACCGCGCCATTTTCAATTCCTTTTATAAATATAAATAAATATTTATATTCTAACGACGACGTGTATAAATATATACGTTCGAATTATATTCAAAATAAATTTCTCGTCGATATTATTTAAAATAATCTATTTTAAATAATCAAAATTCGCTAAAATTGCCAAAATAAAAATTTCAAACTGGCCCAGATTTTCGGGTTGTTACAGCTGCCTCACATTCAGGTGTCCAATTAAACTTTGCGTGCTTCTTTGAAAGCTTCGTTAATGGACAAGATAGCTTCGAAAAATCCTTAACGAATTTTTGATAATAGCCAGCCAATCCTAGAAAACTTCTGACTTCAGTAGGCGTGCTAGGCTGCTTCCAATCTTGGATGGCTATGATTTTACTGGGATCCACTGAAATTCCTTCCTTCGATACTACATGACCGAGAAACTTCACCTCTTCTTGCCAGAATATGCATTTGGAAATTTTGGCTTTTAAAACGTTCTTTCTCAGAATTTCCAAAACTTGTTCCAAATGTCTCATGCTCGACAGTTGATTTAGAGAAGATTAAGACGTCATCAATGAAGACCAGCACAAATTTGTTCAAAACATCCCAAAATACTCTGTTCATTAAATCGACAAAATATGCAGGAGCATTACATAAGCCGAACGGCATTAGTAACCACTCATAAAATATGCCTGGGCCTCTGAAAGCTGTCAAAAGAACACATTCTTTGGCAATCCGTAGTTGATGGAAACATGTAGCTAGGTCCATTCTAGAAAATACCTTTGCTCCATTCAAGCGATCCAATAAGCCATCTATATGGGGGCAATGGATATTTATTCTTGAGCGTCTGCTTGTTGAGGTCTCGGTAATCAACAGATAATCTGAGAGTACCATCTGACTTTGGAGCAAACACTACTGCTGCTTCCCAATTCGAAAAGCTTGGCCTGATCAGACCCTTCCATAAAAGCTGTTTAGTTTGATTGCCCAACTCTTCTTTCTCTTTCCATGTCATTCTTCGAATAGTATGCACCACTGGCCTTGCATTCGGAGCTAGATCGGTCCTGAAGTCAATTTCTCTTCGCGGAGGTAAGCTATCAACTTCTTCAAACACATCCACTTAATCTTTGACAACAGGAATATTCTCAAGAGAAGTTGGGGCAACTTCTAGAGTAGCCCAAAATTCTTTTCTGTTGGAATCTGAGCCGTGGCATTGTGTAATAACATCTCCGAGCTTCATTTTAACTGTAACGATTCTTTCGGCACATTTAACCTCGGCTTCATATCTCGTTAACCATTCCAGCCCAAGAATAACATCGAACTCAGAAAAATCCATGATGATCAAATTAATAGGGAACTAGTAACAAGAAAAAGAGATCGGCACTCTGCAATATAAACCGAGAACGAGGGAACCACCGACCGGATTATGGACACTAATTGATTCTTTAAGATTCCTTGTTTTAGATTTAGATTCTTAACAGTATTACTTGAAATGAAACTTCGTGATGCACCTGTATCAAATAATACTGTGATGGGAATATTTAATAGAAAGAGTGCCTTCCAAAACATCTGGTCTTTTCTGACTAGCTGAGGGTGTTGGAGCTTCTGTCGTGCTATTGACTTGAGCCTCCTTGGTTGCTTTCAAAAGCCAGTAATCTCGCTTTATATGACCTGGCTTATGGCATAGAATGCATTCCCTGGTCTCTTGAGACTTCTTATTGGATTTAGATCCATCATTCTTTCGTTTCTTCGAAGATTTGCAATTTATCGACAAATGTCCTTGCCTATTGCAGTTAGAGCACGTGGCAGTCGTTAATGGTTCTTTCTTAGATCTTGCCCTTTTCTCATCAGCTTTAAGCTTCTTACTGACCTCAGGCTTCGTACATGCCTTAGGGCTATCTGTTTCAAACTTCCTTTTGCTGCTAGAACTGCTTTCCTCCTCTTCCGAACCATGTTGCTCATCAATATACTCATAGCGATAAGCCATTTGTATCATCTTAGAAAATGAAAGATTTACATGAGCAAGTACTCTACCTTTGTATTTCTTTTGAAGTCCGTGGATAAATCTCAGATTCTTCTTTATCGGATCGTGAATGAGTTCTGGGGCAAAGCAGGAAAGTTCATTGAATTTATTCTGATAATCCCAAATGATCATATCTCCTTGTTTCATATTGTAAAACTCATCTATAGCCGCTCAGTTGCTGCTGGAGGAACAAATTTTTCTGTAAACATTTCTTTAAATCTATCCCAGGTAATATTACCTTCTGGATTTCCTTCAATAACAGTTTCCCACCAGATTAGAGCTTCACCTTTAAGTGCCCAAGATGCTATTAGTCTTTTCTGATCATCTCTCAGCCTTAAGCCTTCAAAAATTCTCTCAGAAGAACGCATCCATGCTTGTGCTTCAATAACGGACTCTTTGCCCGAGAATGGTACTCCACCCAGATTTCAATACCTCTTTACTAGAGCTTCTAGATCTGGTTCTGGTTGTGGGAGTGCAATTGGATCATTAGACTGCTGAACCATAGAATTACTCTTTCTGTTTCTGCCACCCATTTTCTACTATGTCTAGAGATAGCAGACAAAGAGTCAGGCCAACAGGAAAGATATTGTAAAGCATAGAGACATATATTTAAATGTAAACGAATATGTGGGGGTGTATTTTATTCTGCTATACTCATTCTAGGACATTAGTGATCCTATCTATAATGAGTTTTTCTCCTTAGAATACTGCTGATTCTATTTCTGACGAGTTTGTTAATATGTTATATTCCGAGCTAAGTTTAACCAAAGCTCTGATACCAACTGTGATAACCCCAAACTCCCGTAGTACAAAAGCAAGGATAATCATTGGAATATAACACAGAAACAATAACAACAGAACAAAAATATAGAATTACAGCAGATAAAGTACATCAAATTACAATGGGAATAATATATCATCACAGCTACACAGCATAATAGGATCATACTTAGTACATAATACAGTTTTCAACTTAATATAAAATGTCTGCAGCGGAATCAAACATAATATACTAAATGAAGTCTGAACAGCATAATAGAAATGATAGGGTCCTTCTACAGCTCTATAGCTATCCAGAAATGAGTCTGCTAAAACCTGTATACAAGGCTTCCCATGTGGAAAAGAGGGCACCCGAGATTGCAAAGTGAAACAAACTATGACTCAGTCATGGGACTGGTATGAGAAATCTACTTAACCTATTTAATAATATGGCTAATCACAGGACCACGCCGCTAACGCGGAACGGGTTTACTCCATTGGATTGCCAGTGCATAAATAAAGTAAATCGTTAAACAACGTAATGCTTTTTAGAAAAATGAAACCATTATAGGACTCAAGTCCTATCACAAAATGCAATGCAAACCGGAGGATAGAGTTTTACCTTATAATGGTCAAAAATGCTTGATACGATAAAACGGATTTAATATTATTATTAGTGTATATATGTTTCCAAAAACATTTCAATCATAATGTATCAATCATAGACGGCATAGTACCCCATCCTACTATGTCGCCATATATAGGTTTACAATCAAAACCGCATGGTGTCGTATTGGAAGTTGGATTTCCATCATGAACCAAGGCAAGGGATCGTCCTTACCGAATTCGAGACAATCTAGCCCATGTCTCAGGATACAGTGGCAACTGCACCTTGGATATTCAGGGCTAGTCCACAAATATGATAGTGGATTAGTTAAGCCTGAACAATACGTTTCCCCGCCCTATGGGGCGTAAATATAAAGCCATTAGGGACTCAAATCCGAGGCGCCTCATTCGATCATCCACATAAGTAAAAATGCCAGGGCTTGTAAACACTGACACCACTCCTGGATAGAAAGAAACGTATGCCCTCCCTGTAGTCCTCTCCCGTTTCTGGTTCATACCGGGGTGTGAGGCTCGCGAAGTTACGCTATACACAAAGCTATGCCTAAAATGGGATGTGCTTTGATCATCAACCACAAGGCTCTACTTTTCAATAGAAGCCTTGATCATTTGCATCTTGGCATGCCACATTGACAATCCACGCCATGCGATCAATAACTATCAATATATAACGTCTGAGCTCGTACATCTTAGAGAAGGGTGTTAAGCAAGAGAACAAATTCTCCACCACCAAACAGATATATATATATATTAAATAGAAATCAATTCACATAGAATTAAATCCAATGTCAGACATACATCCATTTACAAGTCCGTTCTAGGTCTGAATGAAACCGGAGACACCTTATTCCTCGTTCCATATGTCCAATACAGAAGAGAGGCCCCCGCATATCCGGACAATCAACAAGTACATCCGAACAACTACCACTGTAACCCCTTCCTGGGAGCTAACCAATCCAGGGCATCAGTAGTCATCCATTCGATCTGAAGATCGCCGGTCTTTAATCCACCGTCTTCAAATCTTCAATTTCTAATCGTCGATCAATTATTTGAAATGAGAATTAACTCGGCCTTTTCAAATAATTCGCGAATATATATAATTCAAATCTATTCTTTTCATTCCATATCATTTATAATATTTTATAACGATTTATCGCTATTTTTATTTATATAAAAATAGCCATTTTTAATTGAACGACGCTTCGGATCATTACGTGGGCCTGGCACTGTTTTCATCAAAATTTGATTTACACATTTCTCAAAATCTAACGATTAGATCTTAGCGAATTTTATATAGTCGGAAAGATTTTTCCAAAGCGAACCCAACGGTTCGAGTTTTGGGAAAATCCGACGGTCGGATCTCTCGGTATAATCGTTTGAAGTTACGATTCCAAATCGCGAACTGCAGTAGCGTGATTCATTTTATTTTGATTTATATTTATATATAAAAATATAATTCATTCGTTTGACGATTTCAAATTATTTATTCTCTAAATAATTTATTTTCAATATGCATATTTCTAGCGTGTAACAACCCGTATTTTAATAACATGTTATAACAATAAATCAAGGCAGAATTAAATTCTAAAATAAGAATCATGGGAAATGGGTTACGCCATTGCGTTCGTCTCGAAATTATGCTTGGAAACGAGTCCGAGTTTTCGAAAAACGGATTCCGTATGAGGGAGATATGACCCTCCGAAGTTTCAGGGATTTTCAGAATCAAAATCAGCTCGAAATTCGAATTCAAACCCCAGGGCAGACTGGGCGGGAATTTTCCCGCCCAGGACCAGGTCGACCTGGGGGTCGACACTGTGGTCGACCTCCCAGGGACCAGGTCGACCCTATGGTTGACCTGGTGCCAAAACTTGGTTTTCAGCCTTCGTTCATTCTGATGTTTTTGGACACGTTTTCAGTCCAGATTCATGACTCTAAACCTATATAAGCAGCCCCTTAGCCTCACTCTCTCTACACCATTTCATTCTGTCCTTATGCTACCTCTGTTAAAATCAAAATGATAATATTAAAATTAAAAGAGACTACTTCTTCTTCATCAAGACAACATCTAGGAATTGCAAATTGGGGGTTTTCAACTAGAACAGGACTAAACAAATAGAGATTCAACAACTGAAACAACCGTTTCTAGAATCAAATCTCTGCACTCTAATTCTCGATCCGCGCTCTATAAGTTCTAGTTACTTTGAGATTGAAATTTATTAAATTTAATATGGACATGGAATAAAATGAAATTGGACCTAAGCTTGATTATCTATTAGGATCTGTTCTTGTCTCTTCTTGAATCTATGATTTTTGGTTACTTATTATCGACTGAATCACACCCATTCATGTTGTTGGACCTAGCTTATTATTCAAACGCTAGATTGTAAAATGAATTCTTGGATCTTGACTTGATGATAAGACTTTTTAATTAAGTTTTCACCCTAACCTCTCTTGAATCTTGAATTTGGGAAAATTGCTATGAAATTAGTTTGGACTTATTCATGTTATCAATTGGAATTGGACCTATGTATGATAATTGATTCATATCTATTCTTGTTCATCTTGGACCTTGAATTTGGGAATATTGCTATGAAATCAGTTTGGACTTATTCATATTAACTTGGGCCTATTCACGTTGTAAATCAAATCCTTTCATGTCCATAATATTATTATGCCTGTGGTGTTGAATCAGTTATTATTCACAAGTTTGGGACTATCACCTTATGCAAACTTTTATCATGACTATCACCTGATTATGCTAGACCTGTAATCCAATGTTTTGGGACTATTATTCTATATGCCAGTGATGTTATGACCAATTATCCCAAGCTATATCATCACCTCATGCTCGTTCTTTTATAGTTTGGATGTTATTCCCTTTTATTTTGGACTTGGATCTACTTGTAATTTAGAACGATTCACGTTTACATGCGATGGGAATACGATTTGGGCAGATTAGGCAAACGTGAATTGGTTATGAATATGAATCATGAACTTGATAATAGACATAAGTTGAAACTTGAAAACTTAACATGAAAACTTGACATGAAACTCTCTTAGAAACTAGACACGAACTTGACATGACACTTGAACATGGACATGACATTAGAATGAACTTGAAAATGGCCAGCTCGAGGTTGGGTTGAGTTTGCAGTGTAAATCTGCCTGGAACCGCTCGGCGAATCCCGTGACTGCAAACAATAGGATCCAATGTGGGTAGTTGGTCATATCGCGCTTAAGACCTGAGGATAGACTAGTTTGTGGTGTAAATCTGCCCAGAACCGCCCGACGAATCCAGTGACCACAACAACTAGTCTAATGTGAGGTTGGGGTGCATTAATGAATTAATTCCACATGATAGGGTTAAGTCATGAACCGCTTGAATATACTTAACCAATTTGATACGATGACTTGATAGGGTTAAGTCATGAACCGCTTGAATATACTTAACCAATTTGACATGATGACTTGATAGGGTTAAGTCATGAACCGCTTGAATATACTTAACCAATTTGATATGATGATTTGGTAGGGTTAAATCATGAACCGCTTGAATATTAACCAATTTTAACACGATGATTTGATAGGGTTAAGTCGTGAACCGCTTGAATATACTTAACCAATTTTAACACGATGATTTGATAGGGTTAAGTCATGAACCGCTTGGATATACTTAACCAATTTGACACGATGATTTGGTAGGGTTAAGTCATGAACCGCTTGAACATACTTAACGAGCTTGACACATGATTCGTAGGGCTAAGTCATGAACTTGAACGACAACACTTAGCCAATTTGACATGACACGTAGACGGGTTAAGTCATGAACTTGAATGACCACACTTAACCAACTTGACATGCTATACTGATGGGGTTAAGTCTCGAATTTAAATGACAACACTTAACCTGATGGACGAAAACCCTAGTTACGCGGTTCTTTTCAGCAGTAACCCACTAGATGTATCATGGTACCCTGGAACTAGGCAGGGTGGGGCACGATTACTGGGCTGATTGTAAGCGACCAGAACGATGGCTGAGTTGGTGCGCCATTATTGGTTTAGGTGGACTTTGGTCGTGCACGTAGTCCGGAGTTGAAAAAGCAGGCATTGGGCACCAGTAGGTTTACACTGTGCGTGCTTGATTCGTGTCAGTGGTTGGCACCCTAGGGCTTGATACACCCTATGGTTGACCTAGCACAGGTGACTATATTCGTGATAGGGCCGTATGATACAGACACATGACGACCTAGAATTTGTAGGGGGCCGATCGATTAATAGATCGTTTCGTGGGACCAAGTAATGGGTCATTTCATGATATTGGGCAAGGGATCATTTCATAATTAATACATGACACGGGTTGGGTTACTAGTACAGGTGGTAAAGGCCCATTTCTGTTTCTGTTTCCATTCTGTTTAGACATTAGGATAACACCTAATTTTGTTAGACTAGTATTGGTGTAGAGAATGTTGAACATGCGATGCTTTAGCGTAGTTTATCTTGTTACCTTAGTTTATCTTGTTTGCGTAGTTTATCTTGTTATCTTAGTTGAACTTGCCTATCTTGTCATCATCCTTATGTTTACTTTCAGTTTATATATGTCATGTTATCTTTACTTGTTTCTATGTTGAAAGTCACTAGGACTTACCAGTGTGTATGACTGACCCGTTTTTGTTTCGCCTCTTTTTCTTCCGTTTCTTCCCCCAGGTTCTCAGGGAGGAAACACTACTACTTAGTTTGGACTTCTTTCTGCTTCAAGATCATCATATATGGCTTGGACCTTTCTTGGCTATGGCTGCTTTACTATTTTACTTGGGGAATGATTTCTGACTATGGTTTTATGCTTCTTTACTATTGCAAGACAGACTTCGATGTAATGGATTTAATGGCATTTTGATGTAAAAGGCTTTAGACCTTACTAGATTTTAAAGAAATGAAATTTGGTTTTCCTTCCGTTGTTTTATATGTTCTGTCTTGTAATATTTATGTGTATGTTTACCTAGATAATGCTCCACCAAAGCTAGTGCATTCCCTTTGTGAGTGAGCCTAGCGGAGGTGGGGTGTTACATTTGGTATCAGAGTAGAAGGTTACCAGACTGGGCAAAAGCTTTTAAAAAACCTTCTGAAACTATTTTCAAAACGTTTACAAAGAAGCATTTTTCTAAGAAAAGTTCTGTTTTACGAAAGGCATATTCCCCAAAGCCATATGCGCTATCTTTTGATTCTCTCCTTGAGTCTCTTCTCTCTTTCTTTTTCACCATAGTTTGTAGGCATACAACGCATGTAGGAGGGCAAAGAAGTGCCCTACCTCCATCAAGAGCCGCAGTAGTTCCATCTGCGACTAATCTTATTTCAAGCTTTGTAGGGTTGTCGTGCGATGGAGGTAGATTTCAAGGAACTTGTCAACAAGCTATACAAGGATAGTAAGAACGAGGATAAAAGAACACAAGACTAAGGATAAGAAACTTCTTGATATGGCTTAATCCACGAAGGAGGAAAGGGTGAAAAGGGAGAGGCCAAAGTGAAAGAATAATAAAACCCATGACAAGAAAGAGTACCGTTAGTATGGTAAAAAGGGACATGTAGTTAAGTGTTACAGGACAAGGACAAGGGCAAAGAACAAGATCGTCGAGAGGGCAATTGTATGCTCTCATTACTAGCATACCTAAGAGAGGTGGTAGTGTTTCTGTTGAAGGTTTAGTTTTTCTTTTCTATCATCCCGTTAGGACTTTGTTTTTGTACATCGCATCCTTTTTAATCCTGCTTTGATAGTTGAGTCTCTGCACCTTAGTACTAGCGTAGTAAAGGATCCCATTTTTTGTGTGTCTCAAATCCTATTGGGGAATCGGCTCATTTATTCATGACTTGTTTGGATTTGAGAATTTCTATGCTAAGTGTATATTCATGACTTGTTCCATGGTAGTTAGACTCTTGACTTGCCTTGGTAATGCCCTTGAAGTCTAGTGTAACCCTTAGGATTCTGTCATTTACTTAAAATCTCTTGATACATTTGCTGATCCGCTCGAGTAGTGTTCGCCACTAAGGCGAATGGTTCATTTCGCTTATGCATGAGTTATAGGAAATCACCTTAGTAAGTAAATTTGGCAACATGGCTGACATCTGTTTATTTTCAAGAGATAGTTCTTCTGCGTGGAATACCTTATAGTGAGTAAACGAGATCCATGATTCACTAGTGAATTTTTGGAGAGCTTGCATGACACCATGAGTACGCAGATATTTTTGAGCCGAGTATACTAGAAGGGGAAATAAGTGAAAGTGGAACGAGAGGCAACAGTGAAATGAGTTCCAACTCATATTTTGGAACAAGAATTAAGAAGCTATGAAATTGTGATGTTAAAGACGGTCAAAGCACAATAGAGTTAAGCTCAAGGAAATGCGACTTAGAAGATTGAAGACTAGATACGCGCATCATATCTCTTTTTAAGAGTATATCCTTGATCCCTGTTTTCCTGTAGAGTTTACTTGCATGCTATCTTATATGTATATCCTCTCGGTCCTATTCTCAATCCTATTTCTGTTGCAAACCCCATAGTTAGTAATACATGTTGGGGCTTGAGGATATTCGTTGGGTTGACTAAACTTTTTGGGTTTTATAGGATATGGGTTAGTTTTAGGAAGGGATTTCTTATGACCTAAAAGGAGTCCATCATGCTCAGTTTCCTAGCAATATATATATATATTGGTTGGGTTGAATAATTCTTTGGGTGTCAGCCTGATGTTGATTTCGGTCTTCGGGGCTGGTGCTTAAGGAGTTCTTCTCCTAATCAGTATATGTGTGACGTAGATTTCTAGTTTTGACATTGCCTAATAGGAACAAAGTTTTTACTTGCTTCTATCTTCTCGATCCTATCTTGAGAACCTTAGGTAGAACCCTATGGATGTAAACATGTGTTTGAGACATGTTATGGTTGATGTTTGTAAATTGTTGCAAGTGGTTGCATAACACACATTAGCCACTAGATCGGCTCAGTCACATTTTCATATTGCATATGCATGAGTGCTTGTACTTGTACATGGCTGGAAACTTGATATGCTATAATTTGGATGTTGCATATGAATGAATGTTTGTGCACTCATGTAGAGATTATAAAGTATGTTTGGAATTTGCATACATGTTGGACTCATTACACTAACATATTTTGCACTAAGGAAGTCTACTGAATCAGTAACCGCTTGATCTTTTGCATTAGATAATTACGTATACACACACTTTCCGCATATATACATACATCATTAGGAATCTTTTAAGGACAATGGTTTCCTGTGGATGATGTTTTGAGTAGATGGATGATTGGATGGTAGGACGTATTCTTTCTAACTTAGAGATTTCGGGGACGAAATCCTTTAAGGAGGGGAGAATGTAACAACCCGTATTTTAATAACGTGTTATAACCATAAATCAAGGCAGAATTAAATTCTAAAATAAGAATAAAGGGAAACGGGTTGTGCCATTGCGTTCGTCTCGAAATTCTTCTTGGAAACGAGTCTGAGTTTTCGAAAAACGGATTACGTATGAGGGAGATATGACCCTCCGAAGTTTCAGGGATTTTCAAAGTCAAAAACAGCTCGAAATTCGAATTCAAACCCCAGGGCAGACTGGGCGGGAATTTTCCCGCCCAAGACCAGGTCGACCTGGGGGTCGACACTGTGGTCGACCTCCCAGGGACCAGGTAGACCCTATGGTCGTCCCTATGGTCGACTTGGTGCCAAAACCAGGTTTTCAGCCTGGGTTCATTCTGTTGTTTTTGGACACATTTTCAGTCCAGATTCATGACTCTAAACCTATATAAGCAGCCCCCTAGCCTCACTCTCTCTACACCATTTCATTCTGTCCTTATGCTACCTCTGTGAAAATCAAAATGATAATATTAAAATTAAATGAGACTACTTCTTCTTCGTCAAGGCAACATCTAGGAATTGCAAATTGGGGGTTTTCAACTAGAACAAGACTAAACAAATAGAGATTCAACAACTGCAACTACCGTTTCTAGAATCAAATCTCTACACTCTAATTCTCGATCCGCGCTCTGTAAGTTCTAGTTACTTTGAGATTGAAACTTGTTAAATTTAATATGGACATGGAATAAAATGAAATTGGACCTAAGCTTGATTATCTATTTGGATATGTTCTTGTCTCTTCTTGAATCTATGATTTTGGATTACTTCTTATCGACTGAATCATGCCCATTCATGTTGTTGGACCTAGTTTATTATTCAAACGCTAGATTGCAAAATGAATTCTTGGATCTTGACTTGATGATAAGACTTTTTAATTCAGTTTTCACCCTATCCTCTCTTGAATCTTGAATTTAGGAAAATTGCTATGAAATCAGTTTGGACTTATTCATGTTATCAATTGGAATTGGACCTATGTATGATAATTGATTCATATCTATTCTTGTTCATCTTGGACCTTGAATTTGGGAATATTGCTATGAAATCAGTTTGGACTTATACATATTAACTTGGGCCTATTCACGTTGTAAATCAAATCCTTTCATGTCCATAATATTATTATGCCGGTGGTGTTGAATCAGTTATTATTCACAAGTTTGGGACTATCACCTTATGCCAACTTTTATCATGACTATCACCTGTTTAAGCTACACCTGTAATCCAATGTTTTGGGACTATTATTCTATATGCCAGTGATGTTCTGACCAATTATCCCAATCGTGCTGGATCTTTTATAGTTTGGATGTTATTCCCTTTTATTTTGGACTTGGATCTACTTGTAATTTAGAACGATTCACGTTTACATGCGATGGGAATACGATTTGGGTAGATTAGGCAAACGTGAATTGGTTATGAATATGAATCATGAACTTGATAATAGGCATAAGTTGAAACTTGAAAACTTAACATGAAAACTTGACATGAAACTCGCTTAGAAACTAGACACGAACTTGACATGAAACTTGAACATGGACATGACATTAGAATGAACTTGAAAATGGCTAACTCGAGCTTGGGTTGAGTTTGCAGTGTAAATCTACCCGGAACCGCCCGGCGGATCCAGTGACTGCAAACAATAGGATCCAATGTGGGTAGTGGTCATATCGCGCTTAAGACCCGAGGTTAGACTAGGTTGTGGTGTAAATCTGCCCGGAACCGCCCGGCGAATCCAGTGACCACAACAACTAGTCTAATGTGAGAGGTTGGGGTGCATTAATGAATTAATGCCACATGATAGGGTTAATTCATGAACCGCTTGAATATACTTAACCAATTTGACACGATGACTTGATAGGGTTAAGTCATGAACCGCTTGAATATACTTAACCAATTTGATACGATGACTTGATAGGGTTAAGTCATGAACCGCTTGAATATACTTAACCAATTTGACACGATGATTTGGTAGGGTTAAATCATGAACTGCTTGAATATACTTAACCAATTTTAACACGATGATTTGATAGGGTTAAGTCATGAACCGCTTGAATATACTTAACCAATTTTAACACGATGATTTGATAGGGTTAATTCATGAACCGCTTGGATATACTTAACCAATTTGACACGATGATTTGGTAGGGTTAAGTCATGAACCGCTTGAACATACTTAACGAGCTTGACACATGATTCGTAGGGGTAAGTCATGAACTTGAATGACAACACTTAGCCAATTTGACATGACATGTAGATGGGATAAGTCACGAACTTGAATGACCACACTTAACCAACTTGACATGCTAGACTAATGGGGTTAAGTCTCGAATTTAAATGACAACACTTAACCTGCTGGACGGAAACCTTAGTTACGCGATCCTTTTTAGCAGTAACCCACTAGATGTATCATGGTACCCTGGAACTAGGCAGGGTGGGGCACGATTACTGGGTTGATTATAAGCGACCAGAACGACGGCTGAGTTGGTGCGCCATTGTAGGTTCAGGCGGACTATGGTCCTGCACGTAGTCCAGAGTTGAAAAAGCAGGCATTGGGCACCAGTAGGTTTACACTGTGCGTGCTTGATTCGTGTCGGTGGTTGGCACCCTAGGGCTTGATACACCCTATGGTGGACCTAGCACAGGTGACTACATTCGTGATAGGGTCGTATGACACAGACACATGATGAGCTAGAACTTGTAGGGAGCCGATCGATTAATAGATCGTTTCGTGGGACCAAGTAATAGGTCATTTCATGATATTGGGCAAAGGATCATTTCATAGTTAATACATGACATGGGTTGGTTACTAGTACAGGTGGTAAAGGCCCATTTCTGTTTCTGTTTCCGTTTTGTTTAGACATTAGGATAACACCTAATTCTGTTAGACTAGTATTGGTGCAGAGAATGTTGAACATGCGATGCTTTAGCGTAGTTTATCGTGTTACCTTAGTTTATCTTGTTTGCGTAGTTTATCTTGTTATCTTAGTTGAACTTGCCTATCTTGTCATCATCCTTATGTTTACTTTCAGTTTATATATGTCATGTTATATTTACTTGTTTCTATGCTGAAAGTCACCAGGACTTACCAGTGTGTATGACTGACCCGTTTTTGTTTCGCCTCTTTTTCTTCCGTTTCTTCCCCCAGGTTCTCAGGGAGGAAACACTACTACTTAGTTTGGACTTCTTTCTGCTTCAAGATCATCATATATGGCTTGGACCTTTCTTGGCTATCGCTGCTTTACCGTTTTACTTGGGGAATGATTTATGACTATGGTTTTATGCTTCTTTACTATTGCAAGACAAATTTCGATGTAATGGATTTAATGGTATTTTGATGTAAAAGGCTTTAGACCTTACTAGATTTTAAAGAAATGAAATTTGGTTTTCCTTCTGCTGTTTTATATGTTCTGTCTTCTCATATTTCTATGTATGTTTACCTAGATAATGCTCCACCAAAGCTAGTGCATTCCCTTTGTGAGTGACCCTAGCGGAGGTGGGGTGTTACAGAGCGATTCATACATTCAATAAAAATGTAATTTTTATTGATTGACTAATTTCATTTTAACATTGATTTCTTTTATAAGAAATCATGTATTACATTAAAAATATAATTTTCCTTATCTTTCTTTTATTATATTAAAAATGCAATTTTTTTTCTTATGTAATCTTTGATTACATTAGAGTGTAATCTTCTTATAAATCTTTCTACATTTCATAGAAAAATGTAATCTTTTCTATTTTACATAGAAAAATGAATCTTTTAACATCACATTGAAAATGTAATCTTTTCTATATTACGTAGAAAAATGAATCTTCTAACATTACATAGAAAAATGTAATCTTTTCTATATTACATAGAAAAATGAATTTTTAACATTACATAGAAAAATGTAATCATTTCTATATTACCTAGAAAAATGAATCTTTTAACATTGCACAAAAAAAATGTAATCTTTTCTATATTACATAGAAAAATTAATCTTTTAACATTACATAGAAAAATGTAATCTTTTCTATATTACATAGAAAAATGAATCTTTTAACATTACATAGAAAAATGTCATCTTTTCTATATTACATAGAAAAATGAATCTTTTAACATTACATAGAAAAATGTAATATTTTCTATGTTACACAATTTTTTTTTTTGAAATATAGGTACTTTATAGCACATAGAAAAAGTACGAATACAACATAGATTAGGGTAGATCAAAAAATACACCCAAACTTACAAACAAATACTGTACAATACCAAAAATATGAAACCTGATCTCCCCAGAACAACACGACAAGGAAGAAAAATACACACGCCTCTAGAAAATTAAATTATAGTACCAACCCGCGTGACCTTCTTCATTCCCAAAGTAAGAAAATTCACCAAGTATCAAATAGATCATGGAGGACGCCAATTCAAGTTCCCAAAGCTTTCGATCTCCGGTTTGGTACTCCACGCAATTGATCTCTGGTAATCAAACACCTTCTTCCTCCTAAAATTAAAAGCTTGAATGATAGCTTCAATTTCTGCCAACAGTAGTTCTACCTTGAGATTAATAGGAGTAGAAACATTATTATATAATCTTTTGCACCTTTCCTTCCAGATCTGGTGAATGGTAGTAGTAGTTGCAATTCGAAACACATTCAGACGCGAGGAATCACCAAGTTTCTGGGAATACATGTCTGATAATTCTGCAAATAGGTCAAATTTTGCACTTGTGATTTTGTATTTATTCTTCACAGCATTCCAGATCATTTTAGAATATGGACAAAGAAAAAATAAATGATTTCTATCTTCACACTTCTCGTTACATAATTTACAAATCTGAGAAATCTGACACCATTTTTGTGCTCTGTCTGCAGTAGGAAGCTTATTCAAGCACGCTAAATAGGCTGTAAATGCATACTTTTTAACCACTGGATTATCCCAAATAAATTTTGCCCAGTCCAACATAGTGTTCTGTGTCAAAATTTTGTAAGCTGAGCCAACTGAGAAATTGCCATTTGCATTACCTTGCCATGTCCAGATGTCCTCTATAGCTTAGACTCAATTTTAACATGATTTATTGATTAACTACATCATTGGGAATATGCAGATCGTCAAGATTCCATTTGTCTTTAGCAAGAATATCTGACACTTTTGCTTCAGGATGACCAACCAATGCTAGATGCTGCCAACCCAAGATCGAGATCAAGTTTCTTCCTTGGATCCAAGGATCAAACCAGAGATAAGTGTTACGACCATTAGCTATTTTTCTATTAAACAAGTAAATGCATGAATTCCTAGCTTTTAACATCATTTTCCAAGTATGTGACGAGTTATTATCCAAACTAGCAGTCTAGAAATTTTATTTTTTAGCGTATTTACTCTTCATCCATTTGGCCCACATTGATTTGTTCTGTAAAAAATTCCAAATAAGCTTGATAGCCATAGCCTCCTGTAAATTTTTGATATTCCTCAAACCAACATCTCCATCACCTTTAGGTTTACACAATTGCTCCTAGGAAACCGCATGACATTTATTTTTCCAAATAAAGTTAGCACACAAAGATTCAATCATATTAATCACTTGATTGGGAATTTGACATGTTTGCAACCAAAAATAAAGAATAGTATAAATGGAAGAATTAATAAGCTCAATTCTTCCAGTAGTTGATAAAAACCTTTTGCTCCAACAATTAAGTTTTCTCTTAATAGAATCAAGGAGTTGAATAGAATCTTTACTAGTAATCTTCCTATTTGACAAAGGGAGCCCCAAATATTTTACTGGAAGGCTAGAGATTTGGAAATTAAGATAATTTGAAATAACATTCCTCTGTTTATTATTTTTACTCAAGTAAATTTGGGATTTAGCCTCATTCACGATCAATCCAATATTAGACAGAGCATTCACCACTTTTTTGATAGCAAAAATACTTTCCTGGTCACACTTAGAAAAAACCAGCAAATCATCCGCATAAATAAGGTCAGTAATAATTGTTGTATTTTTAAAAATAGGCTTCAGATTTCCCTTAAAATATTCTAATTCAAGCAGTATCGAGAAATATTCCATGGAAATAGCAAATAAATAGGGTGATAAAGGGTCACCTTGCCATAGACCTCTGTTGCTGTTAATGAAACCATAAGGCACTCCATTTATTATAATTGAAAATGTAGGAGTGGAAATGCACTTTGAGACAAACCTGCAGAAAATAGGAGGGAAATTCATACATTTAATCAAATAAATTATAAATTCTCTGCTTATCTTATCGTAAGCTTTCTGGAGATCAATTTTTAAGCCAAGCTTATTTGCCCCCTTTTTGTTAAAGTTTCTGACCATTTCGTAGGCTAATAGATTATTTTCCACCATGAATCTCCCAGGAATGAAAGCATTTTGATTTTCAAAAATTAATTCAGGCATGACAGTTTTTAATCCGCTGCAAATAACACCACTTATGATTTTATAAAGCACATTACACAAGGAAATGGGTCTGAAATCACTAGGCTCATTAGCATTAGTTTTCTTTGGAATTAAGCAAATAAAAGTATGGTTCAGTTCCTTTATCAATTTACCCTGTAAATAGGCATCATTCAAGGCAGCATATATATTTTCTTTGAGATCATTCCAATGTAGCTTAAAAAATTTTGCTCCAATTCCATCAGGGCCAGGATAGCTATCATCTTGCATTTTAAAAATAACTCTGTAGATTTCATCCATGGTAATAGGACTATCAAGAAATTTTCTGCCTGAAGTTGAAACAATTTTGTTTGGCACAATATCAGGAAAATTATTAAAAACTGAAGATGAGAAATACAGGCCCTTAAAATAATTGATAGCTTTTGTAGTAAACACCTCATTATCGATCATAGGAACACCCTTAGCATCAAGAATGTATTTGATTCTGATTCTTTCTTAATTTGCAGACATTTCGGAATAGAAAATTTTTGAGGGAATATCGTCTTCAATAAGCCCCCTAATTTTTTATTTTTGTTTAAATTCCAAATTTCTAACATAAATCATCTCCTCAAGTTTTTTGATGTTCATTTGATAATGTTAAACAACTTTTCTACTCCACTAATGTTCATTTTCATATATTTCGTATATACAATAAAAAATGAGATTTTTATTGTTTGGCCCTTTTATTTAAACAATGAATCATTTTCATATATTCTCTTTTTACAATAAAAATGTGAACTTTTAATTGTTTAACATTTTAATTAGACAATGAACCATTTTCATATATTATCTTTTTAAAATAAAAATGTGAACTTTTTATTGTTTAACATTTTAAATCAACAATGAACCATTTTCATATATTCTCATTTTACAATAAAAATGTGAACTTTTTATTGTTAACAATTTTAATTCAACAATGAATATTTTTCATGTATTCTCTTTTTACAATAAAAATGTAAACTTTTTATTGTTTAACATTTTAATTCAACAATAAATCATTTTCATATATTCTCTTTTTACAATAAAAATGTAAACTTTTTATTGTTTAACATTTTAATTTAACAATGAATCATTTTCATATATTCTCTTTTTACAATAAAAATGTGAACTTTTTAATATTAACAATTTTAATTCAACAATGAATCATTTTCATATATTCTCTTTTTACAATAAAAATGTGAACTTTTTATTGTTAAACATTTTAATTCATAGTAATGATCATTTTTCATTTCCAATAAAAATGGGAATTTATTGTTGAAAAAATTTCCATTACAAATAATGATCATCTTTAATTGTTCACTAACATTAAAAATGTAAATTTCAACATATGAACATTTTTATATCACAATGTTTATTTTTATGTTTCATTTACATTAAAAATGTGAATTTCCAATGCAAATACATTTTTATTTAACAAATGTTTATTTTTAATGTTTCATTTACATTAAAATTGTAACTTTTAAAGTAAAGACATTTTATATAACAATGTTTATTTTTAATGTTGCATTTACATTAAAAGTGTAAATTCAATGTCAATACATTTTTATTTAACAATGTTTTATTTTTAATGTTGCATTTACATTAAAAATGTAAATTCAATGTTAATACATTTTTATTTAACAATGTTATATTTTTAATGTTGCATTTACATTAAATATGTAAATTCAATGTCAATACATTTTTATTTAACAATGTTTTATTTTTAATATTGCATTTACATTAAAAGTGTAAATTCAATGTCAATACATTTTTATTTAACAATGTTTTATTTTTAATGTTGCATTCACATTAAAAATGTAAATTTTAATATAAACACATTTTTTTTACAACAATGTCTATTTTTAATGTTTCATATACATTAAAAAATCTAATTTTTTTATTGTTCAAACAGAATATTTCACAACACACAAATATTTCAGAAAATTTCGGCAGCATAACGGTAGGGTAATTAAAACCGGCATCGTCCCTAGTACGGCTCCTCACGCTACTTTAGGCCTTGCGGCGTTTACAAGGGGTTTAATTTCCTAATACATTTTTCTAGGCAATCTAATGCCACAATATAAACCAATTTGTTTCAACCACAATCAATCACCCAAAAAAATCAACTAATTTCACATCACAATACAATCAAGTCGTCTATGGTCTGTGGACGACTATGTCGGGAGTTTCTAAACTCCGTCTGCAACCTAATATAATTTTATTTATTTAATTTCGGGTCAGAAATCTCACTTTGCTGTTTATTTCTTCTAAAATTGTAGAAGGCTCCAAAAATTCTCTGATCAGTTCTGAAATGTAGATCTCGGATTTACGGTCCAAATGTTTCCTATTTCATCGAATTTCTTTGTTGTATGATCGAGATAAGATTTTATGAAGTTTGTTAACAATTTAAATAGAATAATTAAGTTAATTAAATAATTTAGACAACCTTCTTCTTCATCAAACTCAGGCCGTCGGGTTTCTCATTGGTGCTCGAACCTAGGGTTCGACTTCGCTATCAGCACAAGGATCGAGATGATGATCTGAAGGCACCACGCCGGAGAGCTTCGACTGGCGCACCCGGTGGTTCCCTTCACGTCAAGCTCGGTGGTGGTTTGGGGGCGCAGAACGACGGTGAGCGGCGGTCCTTCAGGAGTTCGGTTCTTGAAGTATACGCCACGTGAGGCAATCAAATCCGTATAGGATTCGAGATGATGAAAATCTCTACACAATTGCCTTAAGAACCCCTCCCTAATTCGAAATGGATTTGAAGATATTAGCGATTTTAGATCCGAGCAATATGGCCATTGAAACTGAAACTGGCGGCTATAGTATATTAGAATTTGGGTTTTTCTGTATATACTAGTATTTATAGTGTATATTATATATTATTTAATTTTTAAATTCAGAAATAACTTGTTAAACCATTCGAACTCCAAACGAAACCCAACAACTGTCGTGCTTAGCTAAATACCCCCATTCCGGACACGTTGGGATATGTTTCGTAACCCAATTCGGCTGTTACGATATATTTTTCTTCAAATTAAAATACAAAGCATTTAATTATTTAATTTAATTGAACATTTTAATTTTTCGGGGCCACATACTGACTCTAAAAATTCCCGAAAAACAAATATAGCTATGTTTTGACGATACAGTCCTAACAAAATTAATTTCATCGAATTTTGAGACCGTTTGAAAAATGGCCATTTTCTGGTCGATCCAAATTTACTGAAATTGACAAAACACATTTTCTTTTGCCACGCTCACATATTAATTCCAAAAATTATGAAAATTGGAATCCTACAATAATTTGACATTCCGGATCCAACCAGGGTGGTTTCATCGAAAACGGAGGTCGTTTGCAAAAAGGCTATTTATACGGGCTATATATTATATTAAATTCCATAGCGATTTTTCTAAATATTCAACTGGCCATAACTTTTTATTCCCGCTATGAAATTTCAATTTTTCGGATTCGTTGGAAATATATTTTTAAACAGATTCTAATATTTTTGGTTTCACCAAAATCCGATTTATTTTGCATCCTGTACATTCAGTCAAAGCTCGAATTCAAATTTTCAAACTGCCGCGCTATTTCTAACTCCTTTTAAAATTAAAATAAATATATTCGTTCAAACTTCGATTTAAATAAATTCTTAATCGTTATTATTTAAAATAAATTATTTTACCTATTCAAAATTCAATAAAATAACCAAAATAAAAAAAAAATTAAATTGGCTCTGATTTTCCGAGTTGTTACAATTTCACTTCCTAAAAACTAACAATCTTACGAAATTATTATGGCTACTTCAGGCTCTACCTACAAGATTATGAATCAGGAATTCACAAAGCTTGACCATTTTGATGGCATGAACTACACTCATCGGTAAGACAAAATCATGTTTCTTCTGACTACATTGAAGATTGCTTATGTGCTTGATAAAATTTAACCCCTATCCCACTAGCTTCTGACAAAGACACTCCAGAAATTGTGGCCCAGAGAAAGAAGCACGAAGACGATGAAAATGTATGCAAAATCCCCATTCTTAACACACTATCAAATAGGCTATACAATCTTTTCACTTCTGTTAAATCTCCGAGGGAAATATGGAAGACGTTTGAGACCAAGTATAGTGATGAAATGTAAGGCGCAGATA
This sequence comes from Allium sativum, assembly GCA_030737875.1. Lineage (NCBI taxonomy): Eukaryota > Viridiplantae > Streptophyta > Magnoliopsida > Asparagales > Amaryllidaceae > Allium > Allium sativum. The sequence goes on along the minus strand of CM060919.1, from coordinate 651,267,055 downwards.
AGTTCTTAATTTATGAATTTTTCCAATTTAAAATGCTTGGCAATGCTTTAGTTCTGGATCAAGTCCACCAGTTACAAGTTACATTTAACAAGTTGAAGGATGTTAAGATTGATATTCCTGAGCCATTGCAAGTTGGGGATGTTATGGCCAAACTCCCTCAAACATGGGTGATTACAAAAAGAAACTTATGCACTCAACGAAGGATTTCTCAATGGAACAAATTAAAAAGCATCTTTGTATCAAAAAGAAACCAGAATCCGTGAAAAGAAGATATTTGAATCTGATTCAAATATACATGTTGTGGTTAACAACCATAAAGGGCATAAGGAAATAGGAAAGCAGAAAAAGGATAGCAACCAAAACAAAAACAATAGAGGAGAGGTTTGTTATTACTGCGGAAAGCCCAAGGCATTTCAAAAGAGATTGTAGATTCTTTAAAAGACAAAAGAAGGATCAAGGACAGATCCCAATTATGGAAAAAATAATCCAGACTCTGCAAACATGGTCAAACATGAAGAATCTGATATTGTGGCAATGATATCAAAGTTAAATATTGATATGGTGATAGAACTAAACACGGTCGATAACACCAAGGATACTGACTAGTGGTATGATTTTGGTGCTATTGTACATGTCTGCAATAATCGGTCCATGTTTACATTCTATGGGAAAATTTCAAAGGACAACAAAGTGCTCATGGGAAACCATAATACATCCATTGTCATTGGAAAGGGGATCGTAGAATTGGAATTAACTTCTGGAAAGAAACTCCTAGTCATGAATGTTTAACACATTCTAGATATCAGGAAGATTCTTGTTTCGGCAAGTCTTCTTTGTAGTAAAGATGTAAAATGTGTACTTGATGGTAACAGTCTCATTTTTACAAAAGGGGGAACATTTATTGGAAAAGGATATTCTTGTAACGGGATGTTCAAATTAAGTATCAATAAAATGACTGAGTTTGCTTATGTTCTTGGTTCTATTGATTTATGGCATGGTAGACTAGCACATCTAAATTTTAAATCTTTAAAATTCACGTCAAGTGAAGGTTTAATCTCATATGAAAATAAAATTGTGAAACATGCATTGAAGCAAAAATGTGCAAAAAGTCATTCCTTAAATCTGAAAGAAATACAAAGTTGCTTGAATTAATTCATTTCGATATATGTGAATTAAATGGTATCTTAACTAGAGGTGAGAATAGATATTTCATTACTTTTATAGATGATTATTCTAGATATACGTATGTTTATCTGATGAAAACAAAAATCGGGCTTTTGATATGTTTAATCGTTTTAAAATCATAGTCGAAAATCAAAAGGAAAGAAAAATTAAAGTGTTGCGCGGTGATAGAGGTGGAGAATACTTCTCTACAGAGTTTTCCTTATTCTGTGAGGAAAATGGAATTACACATCAATCAACTGCACCATATACCCCACAACAAAATGGTTTGGTGGAATGAAAAAATAGAACGTTAGTGGAAATGACTAATGTTTTGATTTTAAATGCCCAACGAAATGTAAATTTATGGGTGGAGGCACTTTTAACAGCATGTCACTTGCATAATAGAATTCCATCAAGGAAAACAAAAGTATATCCATATGAATTATGGAAAGGTAGAAAACCAAGTTTGAAATACTTAAAAGTTTGGGGTTGTCTAACCTTTTATCGAGTAATAGATCCAAAAAGAAATAAACTAGAGCTAAGGGCTTTAAAAGGTGTATTTGTAAGATATGCTGAGAATTCCAAAGCATTTAAGGTGCTAGACTTAGATTCTAATATCATTATAGAATCAAGAGATGTAGAATTTATTAAAAATAAGTTTATATGTGACTCTAGACGAGTCTTGACTCCTACTCAAATTATTCACGACAAAGATAATGAAAAGTCCGACCAAACTTCTTCTAACAAAAGAAAATTTTCTAATGTACAAGAAGAACCTAGAAGAAGTCAAAGGACAAAGAAAGCTAAAGAGTTAGGACCTGATTTCGTTTCACCCGATGATGTACTTCATCTCGTCATAGGTGATAGAAAAGATATTATATATAATATAAGTTATGTTCTAGGCATAGAAGGTGATCCCAAAACTTTTAAAGAAACAATGGATTCTAGAGATGCTTCTTTCTGGAAAAAAGCGATACAAGATGAGATGGATTCAATTCAATTTATAATACTTGGGAATTAACCGACTTACTTAGAGGATCAAAGCCAATTGAATGTAATTGGTTATTTAATAGAAAATACAATACAAATGGATCAATATAAACTTTTAAGGCATGGTTAGTTGCTAAAGGTTTCAGGCAAAAGGAAGGTATTGATTATTTCGATACATATGCTCCTTTTCCAAGATTAACATCCATCAGAGTCCTATTTGCACTTGCTTCTATTCATGGGTTGCATGTACATCAAATGGATGTTAAAACTTCTTTTCTGATTGGTAATCTAGATGAAGAAGTATATATGGAACAACTAGAAGGTTTTATTATGTTTGGAAATGAACATAAAGTTTGCAAACTTGTTAAATCGTTATATGGATTGAAACAAGCACCAAAACAGTGGCATGAGAAGTTTGACACTATGATTTTGTCTAACGATTTCAAACATAATAATGCGGACAAATGTATATATTATAAATTCACTAATAGATATGGTATTATAATATGCTTATATGTGGATGATTTGCTAATATCTTGGCACAAATATGGAAGGCATTATTGAGACAAAGAAATATTTGACTTCATGTTTTAAAATGAAAGATCTAAATGAAGTTGACATTATATTAGGAATCAAAGTAAAGAAACATTCTGGTAGATATGGATTATGCCAATCTCATTATATTGAAAAATTGTTTTTAAATATTAACACTTAAATATTAAAGAAGCAAGTAGTCCTTATGATTCTTTAATTAAATTGTTTGCAAATTATGAAAGGGGAATTGCTCAACTTGAGTATGCAAGCATTACTGGAAGTTTCATGTATGCAATGCATTGCACTCGTATGGATATCGCTTTTCCTGTATGCAAGCTATCTAGATATACGCATAAACCAAGAATTTCACATTGGAAAGCAATATGTAGAGTTCTTGGTTACCTTGAAAGAACCATGGAATTATGACTTTATTATGGAAATTTCCCAGCAATTCTAGAAGGATATTCAGATGCAAGTGTTGCAACACCCGAAAACGATAGTAGAGGAACTACTTAATGGATTTTTACTCTTGTAGAAGGTGAAATATTTTGGGCCTCTAAGAAACAAACAGTTATTACGCATTATACAATGAAAGCAGAGTTTATTGCCTTAGATGCATTAAATAAGGAGGAAGAATGACTAAGAAATTTACTATTAGAAATAAAGTCGTGGCTACAATCAATGTCAGCCATTATGTGTAGTGTGATAGCGAAGTTACATTGTCTAGAACTTATAATAAGATCAATAATGGAAAGTCTAAACATATAAGTTTAAGACATGCATATGTTAGAGAATTAATTGTAGATGGTATCATTACTATTATATTTGTTAAATCAAAGAAAAATTTAGCAGACCCACTATCTAAAGGATTACCTAGGGGAATGATAAAAACTACTAGTAGTGCAATGGGTCTAAAGTCATTCTAATCACCTGCAATGGAAACCTAACCTTCTATTATTCAAGGTTTAAAGGGTAAGAACAAGTTGCAGAAAAGTGATTGATAAGCATTGAATATCAATGTTTGTATCGATCCGATAGAGCGGAATGACCAGATTTTTTTTGTTTGTGGTGATCATTTGTCCATAGTAACAAGGATGGAAAGAATGGACACCTATGTGAACATAAGAAACAATATTTCAATAAAGTTTGGATATAACTTTATACATGTTCATGAAAAAAAAGATGAAATTAATAACCAATCTACGGTTATGACATTTTACAGAAGCATGATAATATTTATGTATATATATATTTTGTTTCATCGCATAGGATTTTGATTTAAGTATTTACTACCGAATATTCTGTTGAAACTTAAATATATGGACTAAGGAGAAAAGTTTAAACCAAAAGGTACTTTCTTGTATGCATAAATAAATAATATTACAATCTTATGGGGATTATTAGGAAGATTGCAATAGTACTTATCCCACATCTTTAAATATTATGAACTATCTCTTCATTTATAGTAATAGTTTGAATAGGATATTGTGAATCAAAATAATTTGGGCTTGGAGATGGACACAATGGTTTGGACTGAAACGGTTTGGGCCTATAGAATATTATTATAAGTCAAAGATGGGCACTTGGGCACTTGGTCGCGTGCATGACCGTACAGAGCGGATCCGATTGTTCCAAATAGTCATATTTTTAAACAAATGGCTGCGTCTATTTGCATGCAACTGCCTCCAACGGTCATGTCCATTCAGCCTTTATATATACATCTCATTTCTGCATAGCAAAAATAAACTTCTAAAGCATATCCTCTTCTTCCCTATCGTTCTTTGCTTCTATAAATTTACTGTTTGTTGTACCTGGACGAATTTCTTTGCCTTCTTCGCTGAAAATAGTGGGGGTAATTCCTTAAGGAAAGCGTTTTGCACATGCCTCAAATGGAGATTCCTCTTTCTTTCTGGTTTATTTCACTGCTAAAAAACTAACACAATATTAACCGCGCAATATCGAAAAGATGAAGGTATTATGTGCACATAAAACCTAATTTAGTACAAAATGGCACCAAAAAATAGGTTATAGAAGGATGCAAAAGTTGGGATTAATAAAAAATAAATAAAATTTAATGCATGATAGTTCAAAATAAGAAGCAGTTTTATATGTCTATTAAATAATTGTAAAGCAGAACCTTTTAAGATTTTCTTCTTAATTCTAGAAATTTTCTCTTTTCTCCTTAATTCTATTTATATATTTTATTTTTAAATTAGTTTATCATTTTACATTTACTTATTATTTCTCTCACATTATTTTACTTTTTCTAACACTATACATTTTGATATGGACATTTCAAAATTTACATAATTATTTATTAAAAGTTAGTTCCTATCATTTTATATTTATGTCCACATATTCAAATTAATTACAAAACCCAAAATTTAAGTAATTTTAATAAATTTAATTGACAAATATTTCTTTTAAATACTAAAAATGACAAAATTATATTTTTTGGCTTCAAACACCTACATTACAAATTTTCTATAATCATTTAAGTTTCTCTCATTTATTTCTAATATTTTACGTTTGACAGAATATTTATAATTAAATACATAATATTAAAACTATTTAAATAGCTTTAACAAACTATTATTTACTGATTCACCTAATAAATCACATCAAGATTAACCGCATTCATATCAACAAAAATGAAAAAACAATCAAATATATAACACTTCAATCACACAACATAAATAATTATCACAACTTCAAAGTTGAACTCGTTTACGTCGATATATTTATCGTGTATCGCATTGTAATATTTATGTCAAACGCCCACATTTTAAAATTTATTTAGTAATTTACAAAACACTATTCAATATCACTTAACAATGAACATTTAAGTTAATAAGTTTAAATTAACTATATGATTTTGAATTTAACAAATGAATTCAATCAATAAATTATTGTTAATTCATCTAGTTAATGCTAAATGTTAAACGTACATGTTCATATCAACAAAAATGGCAAAATTACTTTTTTGAGTAACATGGGGAACCTTAAGATCGTGGTATTCATTGATACTCACTTAAGTAAATGTAATAACTTGTCCGGAATAGGTCTAAATTTTGACCTAGAAAAGGCCCATCGAAACTTAGAGCCATTATAAACGGGTCTGTTAACCCTCTTTTTGGTAAGAGTCTCAACGAACAGGACCAAAGCCCAAACGCGCAAATCATATGCAAGTCACACTCCAGGAGGGCCAGCAGGGGTGCAACCTAAAGCAATGGCACATCGGCCCAAGTCCAACTCAGTCAGATTGACTGTGCATTACCAGAAGAATCGCTCACCAGGACGACCGAGTTTTCCGCATCCAGAAAGAACTCGTCGACCGATTATCTCGGGCCAGCGTGGAAGATTTCTGCAGAGCTAGTCCAAATAATATCCCGACTTTCAAGGCAGTAAAGGTGGTCAAACCATATACGGACAAAGCTCTACTTTTAATAAACCTCTCCGTGGATGCCACATCAGTCATAACTTCCAAGGATATTATTCATGAACAGTGGAATCAGTCCTTCAGCCGCAGTTCAAGCCAATAGACGGATTCCACGTGTCCAGGCTTTCCCGAAATGGCCGGACCATACCGCAACTGCCCAAGCTGCATTCTCCACCTATAAATATCCCTGAGCTTAAAGAGGAAAGGGACTTTTGGGGGAAGCAAGTACTCTCTCTATTCTGAAAATTCTATTACACCCCAATTCTGAAGTTCATCTCCCTCAATCTTTCTCAAGAAGAAGAAGGAAAATAGCTATCTTCTTTCCTTTCTTCAAACAAAGCATTGTACTTGTAATCAAAAAAGAGAAAAATAATATAAAAAGTGGACGTAGGCACCATCTTTGCCGAACCACTATAAAAATTCTGTGTGTGCTCACTATTCTTTTACTTTTTATTACATCCTTAATCTTTATTCGTGTGTTGATCACACGATTGGGGGTTGATCGTCACTGGTAACCAACTTTTGACATCAACACTTTGGCACGCCAGGAAGGGGGGAGCACCACATTGCCATCGAACTCCTGCTTATCTCAGGTCATGGCAAACAAACGAAAGAAAGATGCAACATCCTCTCGCCCCGCAAACGCAGATGCAGCCGATACCGATGCTGCAGAAGTAAGCCATGAAGTTTCTTCTCATGACGACATGTCTCGATTCCTTACCCGGGACGACATGGATAAAATCATGGTCGAACTCAGAGACCATATGACATCTCAGAGTAAAGTCCTCGAATGACAACAGCAGTTGATGGATCAGCTTCTCGGTCGAGTGGAAACAGGGTTGAACGCTTCAACATTAATTCCTCCATCGACCGAAGATGGGGCAATAATCAATCTTCGGTCTGCACGGAATCAGGACCCTTATCAGGCTACTTTTTTATTTCATCCTGGTTTGGTCCCACCAACCGATCGACCTCAACCAGGAATATCACATCCAGCACCCAACGCGGCTGCAACAACAGAACCTCAGGAGGCGGGCGATCAAGATCTAGGTCGTCTGGCAAATATGCCTCCACTCTTTGGAACATCTCGACCTGTTGAATCGGTCGAGCTACCACCGGATCCATCAGAATCAATGCCATTCCCATTACAACCCGGGATCTTGCCACATACCAGTCTAACCACTCTTCCTTTTCAACGAAGAGTTGGAACAGCCTTCCTTTCGAACGAGGGAAGCCATCCTACTATGCCGGCCCTCACCATAGAAGAAGAAAACGCTACCGTAAACCCTCCTAACCTCGCTTCAAGCGGCCGCAACCCTGGCCTCCGAACATCACATGCTATGCTGGATCAGCCTAGACCCTTTGTTACAGGCATGGCTCGACCCACAACTCATCAGGTTCCATAGGGGCCATTCTGCCCGGAACCACCCGCTAGATCTCACCTTCACTCAAACCTTCACTCAAATCTCGGGGGACGAACCCAGCCAACGGCCACCCTTCCGAGCATGCTTTTGCCGGATCCTCATGCAGAACCCTATTAGGATGCAGAACTAATTTCATGGCAACGACTCCTAGGAGACGGGATCCAGCTTGCGAGTATTGTCCGACGCTTCACTCAAGGCAACTCTTCACAGCAAGACATAGACAATGTCAATTGCAGCCTCTTCACTAGAGAAATCATAAATTCTCGAAATCCTCTAGACTTCAGGTTCCCAGCCATCGAGCCAAACAACGGTCGCACTGACCCGACCATTCACCTCATGCGATACATGCAACATATGGAAGTACTTGGTGGAACGACCAGCTTCATGGCTAAGTGCTTTCCCCTCTTTCTCATAGATATAGCCGGTATGTGGTTTCGGCAGCTAACAACTGAGTCGATCAGTAGCTGGAATACTCTGGTCACCCGCTTCGTCAAACAGTTTCGAGTGCATATCTCTCGACCGAAAAGTGTCGGATTCAACGCAGCTGTAGCATCTGTCGATCGGCCCGAGCCATCGATGGTGCTGATGATAGCCATCGCGGGAGTTCAGAAGAGATCAGAATTCTCAAACTCCTTAACTAGAGATCCCCCCAATGATATAGATGATTTTTACTCCGAGGCCGAGAGATTCCTCCGACAAGAGGATGCCAGCCTTGAAATAGAGAACCTTGAACTTTTAGTTGCCAAACAACAAGGTCCCCTCAACGACAATGGCCAGAATAAAGGAAGAGAAAAGGCCCCGGAAAAGGATGAACGTAATGTGCGACCTCGAAGTGAAAACAAATATGATCGATACACCGAGCTCAATTCTTCTTTGCTCGATATCTACCTCGATATACGCGAGTCCTTGCCTACTCCAAGAGTACCTCAACGAGAACCGACCCAGATGGAACTCGATCCTGGCAAGCATTGTATATTCCACAACATCGCTAGACATAATACAAATGAATGCCTACATCTGCGCGATCTCATCAAAGGACGAGTCAGAAAAGGGGAACTCGCTGAATATGTCAAAGATCGCGCCCCGGCCATGCTGCCGCGACCCTCTGCCCAAGCTCCTCAGGCTGGTCCGCGAGATCCTAGAAACGGAAAGGACCCTGAGACTAGCACTCGCGACATTATCATTAATTAGATTATTTATCTTTTCTTTCGATGTATTTCTTTCAATAACAAGGACGCCTTGATTTTAGCTCTTGAGAATGCTCTGAAATTAATCGCTGTCCTTGTAGAATTTCTTTACTTTAGTTGCTTAGCAGTTATGAATTTTACTTTTTGTAAAAATAGATCATGTTGTGAAATCTTTAAGCCGAGCATGGATAATGCTCACCCCCCTGTTTTGTGTGGTCAGCGCGAAAGCCCACCACCATTTCAAACACCTACTCCTTCAAGTGAGTGAGGTCATATTTTCTAAATACGAGTGTGGACAACTCTCTCTTCTTTACACAACGAGCGTGCATAGCTCTCTAAACTAACCAACCTGACATGAGTTGAGCATAAGAAACACTTGTCCTAAGCCGAGTATGGTTAATACTCGCCCTCTCTAAGCCGAGTATGGTTAATACTTGCCCTCTCTATGCCGAGTATGGTTAATGCTCGCCACTAAGCCGAGTATCGTTGATGCTCGCCACCCTCTAAAGCCAAGTAGGATAAAATGCTCAACCCATCGTCCTCCTCTAAAACGAGGATAGTTTGTTTTGTATTTGCAGGAACCAACTCTCATACAAATGGCAATCATCATCACGGCCTTAATACGGTTCCCGATGGTTGTCGGCTTTCTGGCCTTAATACGATCTGGCATGGTCGTCGGGTTTCCGGCCTTAATACAACATCGGATCGTCGGTTTCTGGCCTCAATATGGTTCGGCGCGACCATAGCAGATCGAGCGTTTGTGCTTCGGTTTGGATTTCAGAACACACCTCCCTCTGTCGATGAAGAGGCATTCTGAGGGGTAAAGTGTTAAACCGCTTTTTGGCAATAGTCTCAACGAACAGGATCAAAGCCCAAACGCGCAAATCATATGCAAGTCACACTCCAGGAGGCCCAGCAGGGACGCAACCTAAAGCAATGGCACATCGGCCCAAGTCCAACTCAGTCAGATTGACTGTGCATTACCAGAAGAATCGCTCACCAGGACGACCGAGTTTTCCGCATCCAGAAACAACTCGTCGACCGATTATCTTGGGCCAGCGTGGAAGATTTCTGCAGAGCTAGTCCAAATAATATCCCGACTTTCAAGGCAGTAAAGGTGGTCAAACCATATACGGACAAAGCTCTACTTTTAATAAACCTCTCCGTGGATGCCACATCAGTCATAACTTCCGAGGATACTATTCATGAACAGTGGAATCTGTCCTTCAGCCGCAGTTCAAGCCAATAGACGGATTCCACGTGTCCAGGCTTTCCCGAAATGGCCGGACCATACCGCAACTTCCCAAGCTGCATTCTCCACCTATAAATATCCCTGAGCTTAAAGAGGAAAGGGACTTTTGGGGGAAGCAAATACTCTCTCTATTCTGAAAATTCTACTACACCCCAATTCTGAAGTTCATCTCCCTCAATCTTTCTCAAGAAGAAGAAGGAAAATAGCTATCTTCTTTCCTTTCTTCAAACAAAGCATTGTACTTGTAATCAAAAAAGAGAAAAATAATATAAAAAGTGGACGTAGGCACCATCTTTGCCGAATCACTATAAAAATTCTATGTGTGCTCACTGTTCTTTTACTTTTTATTACATCCTTAATCTTTATTCGTGTGTTGATCACACGATTGGGGGTTGATCGTCACTGGTAACCAACTTTTGACGTCAACACTTTGGCACGCCAGGAAGGGGGGAGCACCACATTGCCATCGAGCTCCTGCTTATCTCAGGTCATGGAAAACAAACGAAAGAAAGATGCAACATCCTCTCGCCCCGCAAACGCAGATGCAGCCGATACCGATGCTGCAGAAGTAAGCCACGAAGTTTCTTCTCATGACGACATGTCTCGATTCCTTACCCGGGACGACATGGATAAAATCATGGTCGAGCTCAGAGACCATATGACATCTCAGAGTAAAGTCCTCGAATGACAACAGCAGTTGATGGATCACCTTCTCGGTCGAGTGGAAACAGGGTTGAATGCTTCAACATTAATTCCTCCATCGACCGAAGCTGGGGCAATAACCGATCTTCGGTCTGCACGGAATCAGGACACTTATCAGGCTACTCTTTTATTTCATCCTGGTTTGGTCCCACCAACCGATCGACCTCAGCCGGGAATATCACATCCAGCACCCAACGCGGCTGCAACAACAGAACCTCAGGAGGCGGGCGATCAAGATCTAGGTCGTCTGGCAAATATGCCTCCACTCTTTGGAACATCTCGACCTGTAGAATCGATCGAGCTACCACCGGATCCATCAGAATCAATGCCATTCCCATTACAACCCGGGATCTTGCCACATACCAGTCTAACCACTCTTCCTTTTCAACGAAGAGTTGGAACAGCCTTCCCTTCGAACGAGGGAAGCCATCCTACTATGCCGGCCCTCACCATAGCAGAAGAAAACGCTACCGTAAACCCTCCTAACCTCGCTTCAAGCGGGGGCAACCCTGGCCTCCGAACATCACATGCTATGCTAGATCAGCCTAGACCCTTTGTTACAGGCATGGCACGACCCACAACTCATCAGGTTCCAGAGGGGCCATTCTGCCCGGAACCACCCGCTAGATCTCACCTTCCCTCACACCTTCACTCAAATCTCAGGGGACGAACCTAGCCAACGGCCACCCTTCCGAGCATGCTTTTGCCGGATCCTCGTGCAGAACCCTCTTAGGATGCAGAACTAAGTTCATGGCAACGACTCCTAGGAGACGGGAGCCAGCTTGCAAGTATTGTCCGACGCTTCACTCGAGGCAACTCTTCATAGCAAGACATAGACAATGTCAATCGCAGCCCCTTCACTAGAGAAATCAGAAATTCTCGAAATCCTCTAGACTTCAGTTCCCAGCCATCGAGCCATACAACGGTCGCACTGACCCGACCATTCACCTCATGTGATACATGCGACATATGGAAGTACTTGGTGCAACGACCAGCTTCATGGCTAAGTGCTTTCCCCTCTTTCTCACAGATATAGCCGGTATGTGGTTTCGGCAGCTAACAACGGAGTCGATCAGTAGCTGGAATACTCTGGTCACCCGCTTCGTCAAACAGTTTCGAGTGCATATCTCTCGACCGAAAAGTGTCATGTTTTTGTCTACCATCAAGCAGCGATCCGGAGAGACGCTAAGATCCTCTCTCGAAGGATTCAACGCAGCTGTAGCATCTGTCGATTGGCCCGAGCCATCGATGGTGCTGATGATAGCCATCGCAGGAGTTCAGAAAAGATCAGAATTCTCAAACTCCTTAACTAGAGATCCCCCCAAAGATATAGATGATTTTTACTTCGAGGCCGAGAGATTCCTCCGACAAGAGGATGCCAGCCTTGAAATGAAGAACCTTGAAGTTTTAGTTGCCAAACAACAAGGTCCCCTCAACGACAATGGCCAGAATAAAGGAAGAGGAAAGGCCCCGGAAATGGATGAACGTAATGTGCGACCTCGAAGTGAAAACAAATATGATCGATACACCGAGCTCAATTCTTCTTTGCTCGATATCTACCTTGATATACGCGAGTCCTTGCCTACTCCAAGACCACCTCAACGAGAACCGACCCAAATGGAACTCGATCCTGGCAAGCATTGTATATTCCACAACATAGCTAGACATAATACAAATGAATGCCTACATCTACGCGATCTCATCAAAGGACGAGTCAGAAAAGGGGAACTCGCTGAATATGTCAAAGATCGCGCCCCGGCCATGTTGCCGCGACCCTCTGCCCAAGCTCCTCAGCCTGGTCCGCGAGCTCCTAGAAACGGAAAGGACCCTGAGACTAGCACTCGCGACATTATCATTAATTAGATTATTTATCTTTTCTTTCGATGTATTTCTTTCAATAACAAGGACGCCTTGATTTTAGCTCTTGAGAATGCTCTAAAATTAATCGCTGTCCTTGTAGAATTTCTTTACTTTAGTTGCTTAGCAGTTATGAATTTTACTTTTGTAAAAATAGATCATGTTGTGAAATCTTTAAGCCGAGCATGGATAATGATCACCCCCCTGTTTTGTGTGGTCAGCGCGAAAGCCCACCACCATTTCAAACACCTACTCCTTCAAATGAGTGAGGTCATATTTTCTAAATACGAGTGTGGACAACTCTCTCTTCTTTACACAACGAGCGTGCATAGCTCTCTAAACTAACCAACCTGACATGAGTTGAGCATAAGAAACACTTGCCCTAAGCTGAGTATGGTTAATACTCGCCCTCTCTAAGCTGAGTATGGTTAATACTTGCCCTCTCTATGCCGAGTATGGTTAATGCTCGCGACTAAGCCGAGTATCGTTGATGCTCGCCACCCTCTAAAGCCAAGTAGGATAAAATGCTCAACCCATCGTCCTCCTCTAAAACGAGGATAGTTTGTTTTGTATTTGCAGGAACCAACTCTCATACAAATGGCAATCATCGTCACGACCTTAATACGGTTCCCGATGGTTGACGGCTTTCTGGCCTTAATACGATCTGGCATGGTCGTCGGGTTTCCGGCCTTAATACAACATCGGATCGTCGGTTTCTGGCCTCAATATGGTTCGGCGCGACCATAGCAGATCGAGCGTTTGTGCTTCGGTTTGGATTTCAGAACACACCTCCCTCTGTCGATGAAGATGCATTCTGAGGGGTAAAGTGTTAAACCTCTTTTTGGCAACTGTCTCAACGAACAGGACCAAAGCCCAAACGCACAAATCATATGCAAGTCACACTCCAGGAGGCCCAGCAGGGACGCAACCTAAAGCAATGGCACATCGGCCCAAGTCCAACTCAGTCAGATTGACTGTGCATTACCAGAAGAATCGCTCACCAGGATGACCGAGTTTTCCGCATCCAGAAACAACTCGTCGACCGATTATCTTGGGTCAGCGTGGAAGATTTCTGCAGAGCTAGTCCAAATAATATCCCGACTTTCAAGGCATTAAAGGCGGTCAAACCATATACGGACAAAGCTCTACTTTTAATAAACCTCTCCGTGGATGCCACGTCAGCCACAACTTCCGAGCATACTATTCATGAGCAGTGGAATCAGTCCTTCAGCCGCAGTTCAAGCCAATAGACAGATTCCACGTTTCCAGGCTTTCCCGAAATGGCCGGACTATACCGCAACAGCCCAAGCTGCATTCTCCATATAAATATCCCTAAGCTTAAAGAGGAAAGGGACTTTTGGGGGAAGCAAGTACTCTCTCTATTCTGAAAATTTTACAACACTCCAATTCTAAAATTCATCTCCCTCAATCTTTCTCAAGAAGAAGAAGGAAAATAGCTATCTTCTTTCCTTTCTTCAAACAAAGCATTGTATTTGTAATCAAAAAAATAGAAAAATAATATATAAAGTGGATGTAGGCACCATCTTTGCCGAACCACTATAAAAATTCTGTGTGTGCTCCCTGTTCTTTTACTTTTATTACATCCTTAATCTTTATTCGTGTGTTGATCACGCGATTGGGGGTTGATCGTCACTGGTAACCAACTTTTGACGTCAACAGGGTCGTTGGTTCCTGTAAGGATTACATTTGCACAGATAATAATAACATATACTTTGAATGGAATTCTCACACAACGGAAAGAGAAAATATACTTTTCAAACAAGATGTACCATTATTTCAAAATCTCATAAATACAGAGTCACAGTTACAATTATTCTAAAGGTACATCAAATAGTTCCATTTCATAAGATTCCAAAACAAGTACAACAATTATAGCTAATAATATCATAATAGCTTCATCTTCTCCATCGACCTCAGTCGACTTCATCCATAGCTTTACCATACCTACTGACCTGTTGGATGTTAAGGAGAGGGAGTCAGAACATAAAGTTTTGTGTGACTGGAATATAGTATTACTTAATGTTCTACCCTATATTTTTAGCAGGTTACATATGTCAAGGTATGTCTACGCAGCACACACAAGATTTCACACAAACATAAGTATCTAACCAATGGGGTAGATATCCAAGTCAATCGCCCATTAGTGTTTTTAGGGTAAAGACCCAACAAGGTGGCATTCTCGGTCATTTATGACCCAATTAAAGGTGAATTATTACAATCTCTTATGACCCTGAGGCGGACCCCTAGCCCTTTAAGAACCCCGTCCTAGTACGTTTAACGTTCTTAAGTATATTCTCTCATTTGTAATATGATAAGTAGTATTGCGAACGTTACTACTTAACTGATATTACCCGGTAGGACACCTATGTCACTTAAGACTTCCCTTAGATAGTTGGTGAGCATGCAATGGCCACATATCCTTTAACTACCAGCATGTCCCTAGTTAAGCCCTTAGAAGCTTCTAGAGGAAGTGGACAACCCCGCGAACTACCCTACTCTGTTAGTCGCTTCATGCCTAACCACTTTTAAAGAAGGAGGACCCAAAGACTTACCTTAATACTAATAAGGGTGGGTCCCATGACTTGGGTTCCTCTCCAAGGAATAAACCTTCGGAGGGATCCTAGTCCTAACCACTTAAGACCCGAATTATATAAAGAGGTGAGTCAGTCACTTAAGACCTTCTTAAGGTGTAGTAAGCCTATTTGTTTTCACACATTAGCATATAAATATATATATATAGTTATATATGTACACACTAGACCTCTCACATTAACCCAAACACTTGTAGATGTTTGATATGCCAGTTGGTTCCGGGCAGGCTTATACGACAAATCAGTTTAACCTCGTGTCTAGCGTGCAAAATTTATGAATGGCCCATGGCACCTAAACATCTCACATTAGTTAGGCCCACTTGTGGTTGCTGGATATGTCGGTCGGTTCCGGGCAGGCTTCTACCACAAATGGCAACTAACCTCGTGTCTATGTGTCATTTATATATATTTAAGCCATTCTCTACATACACACCCAAATATATATATATATATATATATGTATATATATATATATATTAGTTAAGGGTACATTTCAAATTCAACTCTAGCCTAACCGCATTTACAACGCTAATATAATGTTAAATACGTTAATTACGTTTAAATAAATAATATAATAATAGCGCCTAATTAATGTAACATTCGCATAAACGAGAAAACGTTCTAATCGTGATGGCAATTGTCATTTATCCAAATTTAGGCAAACAAGTTTAGGTTTTTCCATATTTCACCGCTACAACATAACATAATGGCATAATGAACATATAGCAAATAACAGTAATGGAAAACATACACATACATAATAATTACAACTTGTATCCTAGGCATGTAGAAAAAGGTTACAATATTGAATTAAAAGTAGAATATTTCTTACATTCACACATGTATGTTTACAATCATATTTCACCCAATTCACCCTTTTTGTGGTGTTATGCACCCAAAAATATTTACATTTGACTCATTCCATTTTATGAATGCGTTTACACCCAAATTAGGATCCAAACCCAATTCAACTATGAAATAAATTCAAATCCAAATCTTTTTAGGCCAAATCAAGTGATAATATCGGTGAATTGCATAAAATACAAATAATAATAATATAATACTCATTTTTATCATTAATCGAATACAAAAACCACAATTCTACAAAACCAACATGACAATTCCTGCGTGATTACAAAGAAGATTTGCGGAGTTTCTGGTTATATTTTAGCATAACCAAATCTTTATAGGCATAACAATCCATATAGAAAACTGATAATAATATGAATATGCCTTCAAGCAAGACATGATTCCACTCATAAATTAAGTGGAGATGTGATAGAAATCTCAAGATATGTTGCGGTTCTCAACGTTCAAGCGAGCTCTGATAGATCTCCTAACAATATAAATATAAGAAACATATGATTAGATTCTTATATATAGTGTTTGTGCTAAATTCCATCTTCCTAAACTTATATAAATTTGAAATAGAGAAATATAGAATGGAGGTAGAGAAGTAGAAGAACATTCACCCTTTTTCTCTTTATTTTCTTATGGAATTCAGTAGAATGGAGGCAGAGGTTTAGAAGATTAGGTTTTCTAGTGTGGGGCTTGAGGGGTTATTTATACTTGCTCGTGTGAGCGAGAGCCGTCAGATTAATAAGATTTAATATAAACCTTTAATATAAACATAACCTCTTAGAAAACCCTATTCATAGTAGGCAGAATTGGGCCTGCCAGCCGACAAGTGGTCGACCGGCGGTCGACCCCCCTTCGGCTGGTATGCCCAATTTAGCTTCATTGTTGAGCTGTTATTTTATTTATTACGTTCTTTATTTGTTTCATTGCTTTCCATATATCCAATATTTTCTTTCCCCTTGATATTATCTTAAATTTCAAAATTCAAATCTTCCCTCTAAATTCTGAATTATCTTGGACATACATATATATATATATATATTCTATACTTATATATATATATATATATATATCTATATTAAATGTCCAATTTCCATTTGTACATAACTTCTTCATATATTGACCGTTTTTAACATATTATATATGAAAATGGTGTAGAATCTCGCCACGAATCCAAATAAAAGAATTTTGTAGCCCAATTCCTTAAGATGCAAAAATTTCATTTTCCAGCCATATTATTAAATTGCTTATTTTTAATTATTTATTTATTATTAATATTTATGAATTTTACGGGGTGTTACATTCTTCCTCCCTTAAAATAGATTTCGTCCCGAAATTTGTTTAAGAGGCGAAGAATACAGCTCGCACGAAAAATCCATGTTGTACACCCATGTTATTTATAATTCATCCATAAGCATCCATGACTCGAAGTGATTATGAACTGCAGACCCACTAAAGTGAGCTCTACCCTATCATGTAGGTGTAATAAATGATGCAACATGTATGCAAACAACCTAAATATGCATATATTTCTATGTGAGTGCTTGGTGCGATGGTGTTGCATCCATTCCCTGACATCCAATCTAGCAATCACGATGCTTCCATAAACGGAAATTTTGAGGAAAATTTTACCCGTGAAAAGCTCTAGGTGAGTCTGTCTCATCTCATCCTCGGTCTCCCATGTGCTTTCCGTAGGATCATTCCCCCATTATACTCGGACTAGGCGAGCGGTTTTGTTGCGGAGTCCCTTGATTCCATGCTCTACAATCCTTGCAGTTGCACGGGGCACCCTGGACTCTAACTCGAGTTTCTCTATCTCCCCAATTTCATCAAGCTCGAGTCTGATAGCAGAATCATGAAGTAATTTCCTTAAATGGGATACATGAAAAACATTATGGACTCCGGATGGGCACTCTGGGAGATCCACTCGATAAGCCAAAGATCCTATCTTCTTGGTGAGACAAAAAGGCCTAATAAATCTGGAAGCCAACTTCCCAGTCTTTCCAAACCAAATAGTCTTGTTAAGAGGGGATACTTTCACAAACACCAAGTCTCCAACATTAAATTCTAGTTCCCTCCTTCGCTTATCGACATACGATTTCAGACGGTCTTAGGCTGCATTTATTCTCTGCTTAATCAAAGATATCTTCTCTGTGGATTCACGGACAAAGCCTGGTTCGAGTATAACCTTGTCGGTAGTTTTCCACCAACAAGTTGGCGATTTGCATGGCCTCTTATATAGCACTTCGAAAGGGGCCATACCAATCGTCGCTTGAAAATTATTATTATACATGAACTATACAAGCGATAGGTGCTACTCCCAAACTCCTCCAAAGTCGATGATATAATCTCAGGGCAAGTCTTCTAAGATTCTGTTTACTCTCGTGATCGGTCTGCGGATGATAAGTTGTGCTTAAGTTAAGGGTCGTCCCCAATGCTGCTTGTAGGCTTCTCCAAAATTCGCTTGTGAATAAGGGATCTCTATCACTTACAATACTTGATGGAATGCCATGGAGTCTAACTACCTCTTTAACATATGGTTGGGCTAACGAGGCTGCAATCCTTGTCTTCTAGACTGGTATGAAATGGGCGTTTTTGGTTAAATCATCTACCACAACCCGAATAGCCTCATTCCCTTTGTGGCTTCTAGGAAGTCCATCTATAAAGTCCAGGGAAATATGTTCCCACTCCCATGTGGGGATCTCTAAAGGTAACAACAATCCTCCGGGCTTCCCTTGCTCTGCTTTGACTTTTTGGCATGTTAAACATTTGGCTACGAACTTGGCTACGTCTCTCTTCATTCCTTCCCAATGGAGATTCCTTTTCATATCCTTGTACATCTTATCCCCACCGGGTTGTATGGTCAGTCTCGACCTATGGCACTCCTCTAGATTTTCTTTCCTCAACCTTCATCCTTAGGAATGTAAAGTCATCCATCCCAAAGTAAGCCCCCACCATCGCTAATCGAATACCTAACCGAACGAGGAAAGGTCTCTCTCTTTACCACTCTCTCCTTTATTTCTCTTAACTCTTCGTCAATGTCTTGTGCACTTCGGATTAGTTCTCTTAGGGTGGGTCTAATTACCATAGCCCCAAGAAAACCATTGGAAGTGGTCGGTGAGTGTTGCAAATTAAAATTGGCGAGGAACTTAATTGTTTCCATTCTACCATTGCATTCAATGTCGCATGTTTCCTACATAAAGCATCTGCCACTACATTCCCCTTGCCTAGGGTATACTGAATCGTAAAGCCAAATGAGGCAATATATTCCTCCCATCTTTAAGTTCAAGTCACGTTGAGAAAATAAATACTCAAGGGATTTATGGTCGGTAAATAATTCAAACTTCTCCCCTAAGAGATAATGCCTCCACATCTTAAGGGCGAACACAACTACGACTAACTCAAGGTCATTAACTGGATATCTTTTCTGTGGATCCTTGAGTTGTCTACTAGCATATGAAACTACTCTCCCCTCTTGCATAAGGACTGCTCCTGAACTGGTTCCACATGCGTCTATGTAAACGGTGAATGATTTTGAACCGTCAGGTATAATTAAGACTGGTGCGCTAGGTAATGCTTTCTTTAATTTCTTAAAGGCTATATCACTTTATTACTCCAAGTGAATACCAAATTATTTCTCGTCAATTGGGTCAATGGAATAACAATTTTTGTGTAGTCTTTAATGAATTTCCTATAATACCCGGCCAATCCAAGGAAATTTCATACCTTTGTAGCATTTCGAGGTATCCTCTATTCCTTAATTGCCTCGATCTTTGCGGGGTCCACAACCAAGCCTTTACTTGACACAATATGTCCTAAAAATCTCACTTCTTCCCTCGAGAAATGGCACTTCGAGAATTTTGCTTTCAGTTGGTTCTTTCTTAATATCCTTAACACTTGTCTCAAGTGTTTTTCATGCTCCTCCCGATCTTTCGAAAATATAAGGATATCATCTACGATGAGTACCACAATTTTATTTGGAATGCCCCCAAATTCTCTACTCATGAGGTCTACAAAGAAAGCGGGTGCGTTCGTTAATCTGAAGGGCATAACTTCCCATTGGAGCAATTCGTCTGGCGTCCTAAACGCGGTTTCGTCCTCGCTGTCCTCCGCAATCCTCAACTGGTGAAATCCAGTAGCAAGGTCTAGTTGGGAAAATACTCGGACTCCACCCAAGTAGTCAAAAAGTTCATCGATTCTTGGCAAAGGGTACCTGTTCTTTTTGGTCAATTTGTTAAGTTCCCTATAGTCCGCACAAAGTCTCAAAGATCCATCTTCTTTGGTGGCAAATACAACAGGTTCCCCCATTCTGAGGTGCTTTGGTGAATAAAAATTTTTTTTGTAACAACTCTGAAATCTGCTTATCTAACTCCCTTCTTTCCTTGGTGCCATATGCCTCAAGAGCAGTGCTACAGGCCTGGCGTCCTACTCTAAGTCAATAGAAAGGAGATTTCTCTATAGGGCGAAAGCACCGTAACTTCCTCGAAGGCATCCAAAAACTCATAGACTATAGGGACCAAAGATGGTCCTTCATAACTAGGAGACAATGAATATAAAAAGGCATTGTCCTTGTTTCTAACATTACAAGGAATATTTAGGCTGCGTACTTCTCGGCTCCTAAGAGGAACGAGTATTTTATCGCAATCTAGGACGACCCCGTAAAATGATAGCCGGTCCATACCTAGGATAAGGTCATACCCCACAAAAACCAATGCGTACGCTTCGCAATGGAACTCGACATTGTTGACCTCCAATACTAGGTCTTTACATAATAGATCAGGATACTTAGATCCTCGGATAGTGTTGGCCATCTCAATCGGACTATCCGAGATAGATATGAAAAGATTCAACAGATTTACTAATCCCATGGAGAAAAAAGAATGGGTAGCTCCAAAATCAAACAAGGTGTACACTGAATTTCCTAAAATAGAGATTATACCTTCAAGTACGGGCTGCCCTTTATCTCTCGGGGGTCGGCTTTGAATTGGGGTTGCTTCAATTGCATAGTTCTGACCACTTTTAGCAGCTTTGGGATTCGGGCAGTCTTTGGACATGTGTCCCTCTTCGTGGCAGTTGTAACATTTTCCTTGAACTCCTTTTTTGCCAATGAGACCCTACAATCCTTGGCCTAATGGCCCTGGCGGTTACACCTTGCGCAAGTCTTTGCGTCCTTTTTGAAGTTCTTCTTATTTTTCCACCATTCTTTCTTGTAACAACCCGGAAAATCAGAACCAGTTTAAAAAATTTAAATTGGCTATTTTAGTGGATTTTTAAATATTTAAAATAAATTATTTTTAATAATAAAGGTAAAAAAGTCTATTTGAATCGATGTTTGAAAATAAATATATTTATTTTAAATATAAACAAGGCCTGAAATGGCGCGGCAGTTTCAAAATTTCAATTCAAACTTTGATGGACTGTACCGGGTACAAAATAAAATGGATTTTAGTGAAACCAAAATATTTAAATCTGTTTATGGATATATTTCTAACGAATCTGAAAAATCGAAGTTTCATAGCGGGAATCAAAAGTTGTGGCCAAATGAATTTTTAGAAAGGTCGCTATAGAGAATATATAGCCCTTGAAAATAGACATTTTGCAAACGACCTCAGAATTCGACGAAACCACTTTTGTTGGATCCGGGATGTTAAATTATTGCTAGGTTTCAAATTCCATAATTTTTGAAGTTAATATGTGAGTGTGGCGAAGGAAAATGTGTTTGGTTGATTTCAGTTAAATTGGATCAACCAGAAAATGGCCATTTTTCAAACGGTATCAGAATTCGACGAAACTAGTTTTGTTAGGACTGTATCGTCAAAACATAACTAGATTTATTTTTCTGGAATTTTTGGGATCAGTATGTGGCCCCGACAAATTGAAATGTATATTTAAATCAAATATTGAATGTTTTATATTTTAATTTGAAGAAAAACCAACTGAAACAGTCGAATGGGCCTACGAAACATATCCTATTGTGTTTGGAATGGAGGTATTTAGCTAGGGGCGACAGTCGTTGGGTTTGAATTGGTGTTCGTTTATAAATACCCTTATTTTCAAACTAACATAAATATGGCCCAATAGAATTTTTCCATCGTAATTAAAAAAAAGCTGCCTTTTCTCTCTCCCCGCTACGATGAACGACGGAAACGTTTCCACTCCTTCTCTCTTCAAAATCTCTCAAACTACTCAATAAAATTACATGCTCCAGTGGGGAATTCTGTAGAGGAACACTCAAGCTTCAAATCAATATAAAGTTTAGATTTTTTTCGTGGAGTTTTCGTGGAGATATCGGGCTCGAAAATCCGATTGTTTCAAGTGCTGCCGTGAGTTGCTCCGACCACCGGAGACCGCCGCACCACTGGCGAACCCGCGCCCCACCTCCCTCTTCGATCTCGTGCGACCCAATCCTCAAACCGTTACCCCGTCTGATCGCAAATTCAAAACCTAAATTCGAACTATTTTCAGAAAGATACGGCCTATTCTGATTTGAACTGATTTTTACACTTTTAATTGTTGCAAACTTCTAAAAATCATATCTTTTTCCTATGTTGTCGAAATCCAGTGAAACCGGAGACATTGGCCTCATGTGGACATCTTCTACATTTTAGAAGAGACCGGATATTTTTCTGAGCCTTCTACAATTTTTGGAGGAGTAGAACCCAATGTGAGATTTCTGAATTATAAACGATATGGAAATGACGATGTATAAATTATATAGTCGATGTATGAGTTATATAAGCATTGTACACCTCATGTATAAGCGTTGTATAAGTTGTATGTTCGATGTATAAGTTATATATGCGTTGTAAAAATTATATATGCGTTGAAATGATATTGAAATGAATAGAAATGAAATCGAAATATAGTTATATACGTATATCTATATATATATATATACACACACACTCCCCTCGTCCACAGACCATGGAAGATATATTGGTTGTGATATAGTTTGGATTATTGGTTGATGTGAAATTTGGTGAATATCATGAATGGTTGATTGGAAATGATTGATTGTGGTTGAAATCCCAATAGGATTAGTATATGGGAAAATTCGCCTGCGTACGAACTAGATATTGAAATCCCCATTGTCAAAAACTGCAAGGTTTTAAGGTAGAGCGAGGAGCCGTACATCGATACGAAGACGGTTTTAAATACCCTGCCGTTATGCTGCCGAAATTTTCAATAATATACATGTGTTAGAATAATATTCATGTGTTGAAACCATATTCATGTGTTGAAACTATATTCATGTGTTGAAACCATATTCATGTGTTGAAACTATATTCATGTGTTGAAACCATATTCATGTGTTGAAAAATATGCATGTATAAAATAAATGATTTGAACGATTAAAATAACATTTTTATTGAATGTAAGAAATAGAAATGGTTTGAAAGATAAAAATAACATTTTTATTGTATGTACGAAGTATAGAAAAATTCGTTTTTGAAATAAAATGTTTTGACAATAAAAATCACATTTTTATAATATGAATAAATCGCTAAAAATCTACATTTTGAAATAAATTGTTTTGACAATAAAAATCACATTTTTATTATACATATGAATTGTTAAAAATAGTGATGTGTTGAAATAAATATCTGTTGGATAAAAATATCATTTATCAAATATATAAAATGAATATAGTTTTGAAATCGAAGAATGGATTATATTTATATATATATATATATAATTAAAATAAATCGAATAACGAAGCCGCAGTTCGTATTTTGAAATCGTAATTTCAAACGATTATTGCGGGAGATCCGACCATCGGATTTTCCTAAAACCGAAACCGTTGGGTTCGCTTTGGAAATATCTTTCCAATGACACCAGCTTTGTAAAGATCCAACGGTCGAATTGTCTGGAATGTTTAATTCAAATCTGAAGAAAAACAGCGCCAGAATCGATTATATATATATACACATAAATATAATTGAAATAAATCGAATAACGATGCTGCAGTTCGTATTTTGAAATCGTAACTTCAAACGATTGTACCGGGAGATCCGACCATCGGATTTTCCCAAAACTAGAACCATTGGATTCGTTTTGAAAAGATCTTTCTAATGATATAAAATTTGTAAAGATCCAATCGTTAGATTTTTAGATATATGTAAATTAAATCTGTAGAAAAACAGCGCCATGGCCGCGTTATGGCCTGAAGCGTCGTTTGAATGAATTGGCTATTTTTTAATAAATAAAAATAGCGATAAATCGTGATAAAATATTATAAACAATATGGAATGGAAATAAACCGAATTTACCTGGTTTATTGAATATTAGATGGTTGAATGTGTTTGGCGTGAAAATTACATTAAAGAACAGAATTATTGGTGTTGAATAATTTAACCATTGAAAAGAATTGATTTGAAATTTTAAATATACGTGAATTATTTGAAAAGGTCGAGTTAATTCTCATTTCAAACAATTGATCGACGATTAAAAGTCAAGGATATGAAGACGGTGCAAGACCGATGATCTTCACGTCGAATGGAGGGGTGCTACTGATGCTCTTGATAGGAGTAGCTACCTTGAAGGGGCTAAAGTGGTAGCCGTCTGGACGTACTTGTTGATTGTACGGATATGCGAGGGATAAGGTGCCTCCGGTTTCATTCAGACCCGGAACGGACTTGTAAATGGACTGAGTGTCTGACATTGGATTTCATTCTGTGTGATTGATAGACGTCAGTTGCATGGCATGAATTGCCTGTGTGGCATGCTGAGATGCAGTGATCAAGGCTTTTGTTGAAAAGCAGAGTCTTGTGGTTGATGATCAAAGCACGATTTTGAATAGCTAGCTTTGTGTTTAGTGTTGATTCGCGAGCCTCACTCCTAGGTATGGACCAGAAACGGGAGAGGACGTCAGGGAGGACATGCGTCTCTTTCTAGCTAAGGTGGTGTCAGTGACCTACCATCCCTGACATTTATATTATTTTCACCTGTGTGGTTGTTGTTGTTGCGAGACGCCTCGGATATGGAGTCATTTGGCTCATTTACGCCCCATAGGATGGGGAGACGTATTGTCCAAGGTTTAAGTTTAATCCACATCGAGTGGACCGGCCCTGAGGATCCAAGGGCCCACCTGAGTTTGGGTCCTGAGACATGGTAGGCTAGATTGTCTCGAAGCGGTAAGGACTATCTCTTGCCTTGGTTCATGAAGAAATCCAGTTTTCAAATACGACATCGTACGATTTTGATTGTAAACCTACATATGGCAACATAGTGGTATGGGGCACTAATTTCGTCTATGATTGATAGTTATGATTGAAATTGTTTTTGAAACATATAAACACAAGCAATAATATCAAATGATTTGTTTGCTCGTATCAAGCTTATTTTGGCCATTATAAGGTAAAAATCTATCCTTCGGTTTGTGTTGCATTGTGTGATGGGAACTGAGTCTTATAATGGTTTCATTTTTGTAAAAAGCATTGCGATGTTTAAAAGATTTACTTGTTTTAAAGCACTGACAATCCATTGGAGTAAGTCCGTTCCGCGTTAGCGGCGTGGTCCTGTGATTGGCCATATTATAAAGTAAGTAGAGTAGATTTCTCATACTAGTCCCATGACTGACTCGTAGTTTGTTTCACTTGCAAACTCAGGTGCCCCTTTTTCCACATGGGCAGGCTTCTATTCAGGTTTTAGCAGGCTCTTTCTGGATAGCTATGGACCTGAAGATGGATTCTATCATTTATCTCTTTTAATGTTGTTCAGCTCTTATTGTACATATTATGTTTTGATTTCCGCTGTAGACATTTTATGTAAAGTTGAACTGTATTTTGTACTAAGTATGATCCTGTATATTGTGTAACTCTGATGTTTATGTTTATCCAGTGTATCTATTGTACATTATCTAGTGTATTTATTTATTTCTGTTCTGCTGTTATTTGTTTATGTGTTATATTACACAGATTACCCTTGCCATCGTGGAACGGGGGTTTGGGGTCATCACATTTCTTCTTGTTCTTGTTGCAGCTTTCTCCTTTCTCACTCTCCTTATCCTCTTCGGAGCTCTCAGCCATGTAAAGGGTAGTTGTTTCAACTAAAGTCTCAAAAGTCGCCCCAACTACTACTTGGGCTAATAAGGTTTCCTTCAATGGGGAGTTCTGTCATTTCACAAATCTAAGGGCTTTGTTTATGGGGGTGTCTACCAATCCCCTACCAAACTTGCATAACCCAGTGAATTTGGATACGTATTCTTATAGACTCAAGCTCCCTTGCTTGAGGTGGACTCTAGCTGAATAGTCATCTCTGCCCTTGGCAAAAATTTTGCTTTAAAATGGTTCTTGAATTCGGCCCATGTGAAGATCCGACCCTCATTCTCTATTGATATTAAGTTCCACCACTCTATGGCTTCATCCTTCAAATGCCAGACCATTATCCTTCTTCTTATTTCGTCGGACCAGGCAGTAGCCTCAAAGATTCTTTCACAGTCCATAACCCAAGATTAGGCATTAGCAAAGCCTTCCTTTTCAGAAAACAGTTTCCCTCCAAAATTCGTAAAGACCTTACATAAGCGAGAACCAAAGGCCACATCAGCGGCAGGAGCTGCGGGAGCCGCCGGGACAAAATTAGCTACAGTGACTTGCTCCACAGTACGGAGGTACTGCTGGAACCATTCTGGAAAGTAGCGGGGTCTTGCCTGGTTACCTTGCTCATTAGGATTTTCAGCCATTCTATTATCTGCAAAGAAAAGGAAGGATCCCTTAGTGGATAATCCTTAGATAGTATTTAAGATGAAAAAGGAAGAAACGATAAAGGTGACTAGTATAAATGTGTACGCTTATTGGGGTAAACGTATATTATATATATATATATATAGTTTGAAAAATCTTTTTCAAATCACAAATATGCCTCTCGTACGTATATTTCCCTTATAGTCGGGTAACCTGGCTCTAATACCAAATGTAACAAACTGCCCGGAATGAGCCTAAATTTCGACCTAGAAAAGGCCCATCGAAACTTAGAGCCATTCTAAACGGGTTGTTGGTTCCTGTAAGGATTACATTTGCAAAGATAATAATAACATATACTTCGAATGGAATTCTCACACAGCGGAAAGAGAAAATATAATATTCAAATAAGATGTACCATTTTTTCAAAATCCCAGAAATACAGAGTCACAGTTACAATTATTCTAAAGGTACATCAAATAGTTCCATTTCATAAGATTCTAAAAGAAGAAGAACAATAATAGCTAACAATATTATAATAGCTTCATCTTCTCCATTGGCCTCAGTCATGACTTCATCCATTGCTTTACCCCACCTACTAACCTGTTGGATGTTAAGGAGATGGGGTCAGAACATAAAGTTCTGCGTAATTGGAATATAGTATTACTTAATGTCCATACCCTATAATTTTACCAGGTTACATGTGTCAAGGTATGTCTACGCTGCACACACAAGATCTCACACAAATATAAGTATCTAACCAATGGGCTAGATATCCAAGTTAATCGCCCATTAGTGTTTTTAGGGTAAAGACCTAACGAGGTGGCATTCTCGGTCACTTATGGCCCTATTAAAGGTGGATTCTTACAATCTCTTATGACCCTGAGGCGGACCCCTAGCCCTTTAAGAACCCCGTCCTAGTACGTTTAACGTTCTTAAGTCTATTCTCTCATTCGTAATATGAGAAGTAGTATTGCGAACGTTACTACTTAACTGATATTACCCGGTAGGACACCTATGTCACTTAAGACTTCCCTTCGACAGTTGGTGAGCATACAATGACCACAAGTCCTTTAATTACCAACCTGTCCCTAGTTAATCCCTTACAAGATTCTAAAGGAAATGGATAACCCCGTGAACTACCCAACTTCGTTAGTTGTTTCATGCCTAACCAATTTTAAAGAAGGAGGACCCAAAGACTTACCTTAATACTAATAAGGGTGGGTCCCATGACTTGGGTTCCTCTCCAAGGAATAAACCTATGGAGGGATCCTAGTCCTAACCCCTTAAGACCCGGATTAAATAAAGAGGTGAGTCAGCCACTTAAGACCTTCTTAAGGCATGGTAAGCCTATTTGTTTTCACACATCAACTTATATTTATACACACACACTAGACCTCTCACATTAACCCATATACTTGTAGATGCTGGATATGCCGGTTGGTTCCCGGCAGGCTTCTACTACAAGTTGGTTTAACCTCGTGTCTAGTGTACTAAGTTTATGAATGGCCCATGGCACCTAGACATCTCACATTAGTTGGACCCACTTGTGGTTGCTGGATATGCCGGTCGGTTCCGGGCAGGCTTCTACCACAAATGGCAATTAACCTCGTGTTTATGTGTCATTTATATATATTTAAGTCATTCTCTACATATGCACACACAAACAAACAACTATATATATATTTGTTAAGGAGACATTTCAAATTCAACTCTAGCCTAACCGCATTTACAACGCTAATATAACGTTAATTACATTTAAATAAATAATATAATAATAACGTCTAATTAACGTAACATTCGCATAAATGGGGAAACGTTCTAATCGTGATGGCAATTGTCATTTATCCAAATTTAGGCATACAAGTTTAGGTTTTTCCATATTTCACTGCTACAACATAACATGATGGCATAATGAACATATAGCAAATAGCAGTAATGGAAAACATGCACATCATAACAATTTCAACTTGTATCCTATGCATGTATAAAAAGGTTTCAATATTGAATTAAAAGTAGAATATTTCGTACATTCACACATGTATGTTTACAATCTATATTTCACCCAATTCACCCTTTTTGTGGTGTTATGCACCCAAAAATATTAACGTTTGACTCATTCAAATTTACGAATGCGTTTACACCCAAATTAGGATCCAAACCCAATTCAACTATGAAACAAATTCAAATCCAAATCTTTTTTGGCCAAATCAAGTGATAATGTCGGTGAATTGCATAAAATATAAATAATAATATAATACTCATTTTTACCTTTAATCCAATACAAAAACCACAATTCTACAAAACTAACATGACAATTCCTATGTGATTACAAAGAAGATTTGGGGGAGTTTTCATGTATATTTTCGCATAACCAAATCTTCATAGGCATAACAATCCATATAGCAAACTGACAATAATATGAATATGCCTTCAAGCAAGACTAGATTCCACTCACAAATTAAGTGGAGATGTGATAGAATCTCAAGATCTGCGGAGGTTCTCAACGTTCAAGCGAGCTCTGATAGATCTCATAACAATATAAATATAAGAAACATATGATTAGATTCTTTTATATATTGTTTGTGCTAAATTCCGTCATCCTAAACTTATATAAATTTGAGATAGAGAGACATAGAATGGAGGTAGAGAAGTAGAAGAACCTTTGCCCTTTTTCTCTTTATTTTCTTATGGAATTCAGCAGTATGGAGGTAGAGGTTTAGAAGATTAGGTTTTCTAGTATGGGGTTTGAGGGGTTATTTGTATTTGCTCGTGTAAGCAAGAGCCGTCGAATTAATAAGATTTAATCGGAACCTTTAATATAAACACAACCTCTTAGAAAACCATAATCACAGTAGGTAGAATTAGGCCTTCCAGTCGACAAGCGGTTGACCGCTAGCGGTCGAACGGCTGTCGACCCCCCTTCGGTTGGTGTGCCCAATTTTGCTTCGTTGCTGAACTATTTATTTTATTTATTACGTTCTTTATTTGTTTCATTGCTTTCCATATATCCAATATTCTCTATCCCCTTGATATTATTTTAACTTTCAAAATTCAAATCTTCCTTCTAAATTTTGAATTATCTTGGACATACATATGT
This sequence comes from Allium sativum, assembly GCA_030737875.1. Taxonomy (NCBI): domain Eukaryota; kingdom Viridiplantae; phylum Streptophyta; class Magnoliopsida; order Asparagales; family Amaryllidaceae; genus Allium; species Allium sativum. The sequence goes on along the minus strand of CM060919.1, from coordinate 651,237,257 downwards.
ATATTCTCTACTTAATTATATATATATATACACACATTTCTATGTTAAATATCCAATTTTCATTTATACATAACTTCTTCATCTATTGACCGTTTTTAACATACTATATATGAAAACAGTGTAGAATCTCGCCACGAATCCAAATAAAAGAATTTCGCAACCCAATTCCTTAAGCAGCAAAAATTTCATTTTCCAGCTATACTATTAAATTGCTTATTTTTAATTAATTATTTATTACTAATATTTATGAATTTTACGGGATGTTACAGTAAATCCCACGTCATGTGTCTACCCCACTTTGTATAGTAGTCGCACACGGTTGTTCCTAATTATATAAAGTTAAATAAGTCATAGAGTTTAAATAATATATGTTAACAATAATAAAAAATTAATATTTTATATAATTGTCTCAATAAATTTATCATAAATTGAACAAAAAAATTTCTGCTTTAAATACCCGCGTTTTAATATTTCTACAATTATTTGCTAAACCTCCTCAATTCTTTCATGATATTTTATATTTCAATCCATATGTTTAAACTATTTATTAGATCTTTATATAATTATTTATATAATCTTATAGAGTATTTAGTCCATTTTTTTTCTAATAGCTCTTAAAAATATACGATCATTTTACTATGTATATTCGTATTAAAAAAGGGTATTTCTTCATGTAGCTATAAAGATTTGTAAATCACATAACATGAACTATGTATATCAACAATAATGATAAAGTTAATCTATAAATTAGTTATGATTCGTTTATATTTACCATATATTATATCATAAAATTCTTTTTGAACATCAGTAACTCCAGAACAAATATATACATTTTTTTTATGTATATTTCTCTTCAATTTTTCCTGCTATACCATACAGTTAAATTAACTTCATAATTTTATATTTAACTTAGTTAAACATTTTTTATTAAATAATATTTGTTAATTCATCTAATAAATTAGTAACATACATCAGTTTTGACATATATATCTATATTAGCAAAAATGATTAAAATAATTCTCAAATACATAAATACATATTATTTGTTTAAGGTATAGATCATAAATTACACACAAACAATAATGATAATTTTAATTAATTTTTTATGCATTTTACATCAAAATTTACTATATATCGCATAACAAAATGTTAAAATAATAAATACTATTTCTAGTAGTATTGCCATATGCAACGCATGAATTACACACTAGTCAATTTTTAATTACATAGCGGAAATGGTTTTCTATAAGTGCTTACTCAAAAAAAGTAAGATCATATGTCTGGAAACTCGATTTGGAACATACGACATTAATGCAGTGGGAAATCAATAATACATCTCTTTCACATACGTGTTCTTATTTTTCTTTCAACAACTCTTCCTTCCTCGTCATCTTTTAAACGTTTCAACAGTTGGTCATTAAGAGCCTTGCCTTTCCATATCATTATTCCATCAACTTTAAGCTCGTGCCCTAATTTAGCAAAATTATGTGCAACTCTATTTCCCTCACTGTATATATGATATGCACGGATCACATTCAACTGAGAAATCAACAAACCAATCTCTTTACCATGTCATATGTCCTCCTCGGACATCGATCTCAATCCTCTCGCAACAAAGTCGATGACGTTCATGGCATTGCCCTCCATCCAAATATTCAACCAACCATTTTCCAATGCTAACTGGAGTCCTCATTTTGCAGCAACCAACTCTACAACGGAGCTTGTGACCTTCCCAATCCTTTCAGAGTAGCCCATTAGGAATTGGCCTTCATGGTTCTATTAAGGAGAAATTTTAAATCAAGACCGCTTAAATAAAATTACCCCAAATTAGCGGAAGAAGAGACCATGGTAAACGTGCAAAAACAAAAAATCAATATCAAAGACAATCTCAACTCAATCCAAAAGCCAATCACAAGCACCACACAAGAGAAATAAATGGGCAATAACGAAAAGTAAATCACACAGGATTTATAGTGGTTCCACTAACGTTGTGTTAGTGTACGTCCACTTTAGAGAGAGTATTTTATTACCACGATGAAAGGAATACAAGAGATTGATGCAATGATCACTATATTTCAATATAGAAAAGAGTTTGAGGAGAATAGAATTGAAGAATTGTAATTAGGTTATAAACCCTAATTAACCCTTGAGAATTAAACCCTTGATTTGATTAAGTCTTGAAGCTCTTGGTCCTTACCTTTTGAAAGCCAGAAGATAGCTTATATAGGCATAGAGAAGTATATGGAAATTCCTGAAATTTCCTCTAGATCCGAAATATCCGAAACACCCTCCAGATCCGAAATACCCGAAATTTCCTCCAAATCCGAAATACCCGAAATTTCCTCTAGATCCGAAATACGCGAAATTTTGCTCCAGATCTGAAATACCTAAAATTTCCTCTTCAATCTAACACATAGTATCGCATACTTCAACACTCCACCTCGATACTATATCCATCTCCATCACAAACTCTAATGCACCCAAGCATTTCCTTCTACCTTCAACCAAGAAAGCTTGAATGTTTCCTCAATGAACTCCGGCATAGCCACCGCTTATTGCACTTCACTAACGAGTTCAGGCATAGCCCCCACCCGTCGATTAAGTGTTGAAACATCCAACTCCTAAACCAGTCTCACCAAAAGACAATGTACTCGGGAGTGAAAATGAGTACTTACCATGAAGATAGATATATAATCTCTCACCGATTTTCCTTTCAAAAAAACAAACCACTCTCTCCAACCGTGCCACCCCGTGGCACCTAGCAACTCAACAAGTGAATTAAGTTCGAGCAATGCTCGAACTTCACAACCGGCAATGCTTTAGTAAACATATCCACCGCATTATCCTTTGTGTGCACTTTCCGAAGGTATACTAGCTTACCCTCATCCATGGCTACAAGAAATGACTCTCTCACCTCAATGTGCTTCATCCGAGAACTAAATGCCAAATTCTCCGCCAAATGTATAGCACTTTGGCTATCACATCGAACATCGATAATCTCATGTATGAAACCCAAGTCACACAATAATCGCTTCAAATAGAGTGCCTCCTTTGCTGCCTCTACCGCAGCTATCAACTCCGCCTCCGTAGTGGATAAAGCAATTACGGTCTGCAATCTCGATCTCCAACTTAAGGCTGTACCACCAAGAGTGAAGACAAATCCAGAAGTTGATTTTATTCAATCCCTATCACCAACATAGTCCGAATCACAGTAACCAACCAACATGTAATTCTTCTCCTTACTACCCCCAAAAACAAGACCATGAGATGTTGTACCTTTCAAGTATCTCAAGATAAGCTTTACTGCTTCCCAATGTGATTTCCCCGGATTAGCCATAAACCGACTAACCATCCCGACGGCATTTGCAATATCAGGTCTTGTACACACCATGGCATACATCAAACTTCCAACCACACTAGCATATGGCACTTTTTCCATATAAGCCTTGTCTTTCTCCTCGATAGGTGATCCCTTACTCGAAAGCTTTAAATGCAAAGGTAAAGGTGTATTTGAGGCCTTTGCATCTTCCATGCTAAACCGGCAAAGCAATTTTCTAATGTATTCCTTTTGAGTCAATTTCAACTCAAAATGCTTTCGAATCCTTTCAGTCTCCATGCCCAAAATCTTCTTTGCTTCTCCAAGGTCTTTCATCTCGAATTCCGCTTTTAATTTCAATTTCGGCTTGTTGATTTCTTCCTTGTCCTTAGAAGCAATGAGCATATCATCCACATACAAGAGTAAATACACCCAACAATCATTTCCCAACTTCTTGAAATAAACGCAAGCATCCTTGATGCTTCGATGGAAGCCACTTTCAAGTATGAAATGATCAAATCTCTTGTACCATTGCCTAGGTGATTGCTTCAAACCATATAGTGATTTCTTTAACTTGCAAACTAGTTTTGATTTACCTTCTACAATAAACCCTTTCGGTTGCTCCATGTAGATGTGTTCATCCAAGTCTCCATGCAAGAAAGCAGTTTTCACATCCAGTTGCTCCAACTCCAAGTCGTGAATAGCAACTATGGCAAGTAATATCCGGATAGAAGTATGGCACACAATCGGTGCGAAGATCTCGTCATACTCTTTTCCCTTTCTCTGTGCAAACCCCTTAGCCACTAGCCTAGCTTTGTATCTTCCATCATCCTTCACCTTATATATCCATTTGTAGCCAAGTTTGATTCTTCATTAATGATTGCATCTCTTCCTCCATGGTGAAAATCCACTTCGAGCTATCACTCGAATCCATGACGTCATCAAGGTCCATCGGCTCATCTTGGACTACATAAAGAGCATAGTCCAAATTCTCACAAAAGCTAAGATAGTCCCAATCACCATATCTTTTGGGTGGCCTTATAGAGCGGCGACCAACCCGAGTAGCAATACCATCACCCGGTCATCTTTCAGCTCCACCTTGAACTGAATCTTCTCTAGGCTCGTGCACATCACCAACACTACTAGAGGGATCCTGTGGACTATGTAATGTAACATCAACCGCATTCACCTCGCAAGCACCTCCAACAACTCTACTTTCTTTAGGACTGAAAGTGGGAGTAACTTCCTTCTCCTTTGGTTCACCATGAACCAAATCCGGAACATCCGATGAGCATTCATTCTCCTTGAATATAGCCGATTCATCAAAAGTAAAATGACAATAAACCATAGCCTTCTTCGTTTCCAGATTCCAAATCCGATAGCCTTTGACGTCATCCATATAATCGAGAAAAATCCCTTTGAAAGCTCTAGGTGAGAGCTTATCATTTTCCGAATCATGCACATAAACTAGACTGCCAAATACCCGAAGATAGCTCAAGTCAATGCTCTTCCCCTTCCATACTTCCTCCGGAAGTTTGTTATCAATAGCCGAGCATGGAATTCGATTAATAATATGCACCGCGGTTGACAAAGCTTCAGCCCAAAATCTCTTAGACAAACCATGTGTCAATCTCAAGCATCGAGCTTTCTCTATTAGAGTTCGGTTCATTCTCTCTGCCACTCCATTAGATTGCTGATCTCCCAGTGTAGTAAAATGCCTCCAAATACCATGGTGCTTGCAAAAATTCAGAAATTCTCCAGAAACATATTCGCCACCATTATCGGACTTAAGAACCTTCAAAGTCTTTCCACTCTCATTCTCAACAAGAGCCTTCCATTCTTTGAATCTTGTAAATGCCTCCGACTTGGCCTTCATTACATACACCCAAGCCTTCCGAGAGAAATCATCAGTAAAAAGAAACGTAATATCTTGCTCCTCCCAAAGAAGCTACAGGCGTTGGTCCCCAAATATCTATGTGCACATACTCAAGAATCCCTCTTAAATCATGTTTTCCTTCACCGAATGACACTCTAGTTTGCTTCCCCATGACACATTCCTCGCGAAACTCCAACTTGCTGAAACTCTCACCATCAATCATCTCCCTTCGACGAAGAACATCTAAACTCTTCTCCGAGACATGACCCAATCTCAAATGCCACAGCCGTGTTGCATCTAAGCCACAAGAACTATCAACACTGATACAAGTATCGCTTTCCACGGTCACACCTAGAAGCAAATAAATACCATGAGTTCTAGCACCCTTCATAACCACAAGCGCACCCGTCAAAACCCTCAAGCTATAACTCACAATGGTGATCTTGAAACCTAAAGAATCCAACTGTCCCAAAGAGATAAGTGACTTCCGTAGTCACGGAACATAGCGCACATTAGTGAGAGTACGAACCACTCCGTCAAACATCTGAATTTGCATGGATCCAATGCCTTTCGACTTGCAAACCGCACCATTTCCCATAAAAATTGAATTTCCTTCCCGATCAATATAAGAAGAAAAACAATTCCTATCAGGAGTCATGTGATATGAAGCCCCCGAATCAAGCACCCATTCGCTACCTGAAACATCCGATGCTACAGCCGATAAAACATCTATGTCTTCCTCAACAACATCTCTCTCCACCGCAACTGACGAAGATGCTACTTCCTTCTTCCCTTTGTCTAGACAATCATTCTTCCAGTGACCAGGTTTCTTACATATAAAGCACTTGTCATTTCTTTCCTTTGATTTTCTTCTTCCACTGGGCTTCCTAGACTTAGAACGCCCCCGGTTTCCCTTCTTCACTGACTTTTCTTTCTCCGCAAATAAACCTTGACCATTACCAGCACCACTACTATCATCACTCAGCTCCTTCATCTGATCTCGCAATTCCTCACTAAGAAGACCCGTCTTGACATCATTTAGAGTCAATGTATCCTGGCCATAGATCAAACTATTTGGGAACCCAGTATAACGTTCTGGCAATGGACATAACAATATCATCGCCTTCTGCTCCTCCTCAATCTTCAAATCTACCGCCTTTATCTTCATTAACAAATCATAAAACACATTCAAGTGCGCCTTTATCGAAGTTCCTTCCTTCATCTTGTAGGTAAAGAAAGTTCGCAACAAGATCAGTCGATTTGTGAGTGATTTCTTCATGTACAACTCCTCTAACTTGTTCCAAATACCTTTAGTAGTCGTCTCACCACTAATTTCGGAAATAACATTCTCCCCCATGGCAAGTTGAAGTGTAGTGAATGCCCACTCTTCCATTTCTTCTCTCTCATCATCTGAGATGTCCTCTGGTAATAAATGTGTATCAAACACTACCCGATGTACCCGATTCCACCTAAGAACCGCTTTCATCTTTCATTGCCACTTTTCGAAATTATTATCGCCATTCCGCTTGTCGATAACCAATTGTGAACCAGCATCTGCAGACGACCCACGTACATAGGGAGCTACAACACTTGGACTAACTATTGAGACATTATTTGAAGCTCTTGATCCTTACCTTTTGAAAGCCACAAGATAGATTATATAGGCATAGAGAAGTATATGGAAATTCCCGAAATTTCCTCTAGATCCGAAATATCCAAAATACCATCCAGATCCAAAATATCCGAAATACTCGAAATTCCCTCCAGATCCGAAATACCCGAAATTTCCTCCAGATCCAAAATATCTGAAATACTCAAAATTTCCTCCAGATCCGAAATATCCGAAATACCCGAAATTTTCTCTTTAATCTTAGACATAGTATCCCATACTTCAACAGGTTCCTGTATACACCTCTGTTGCTTGCCTTGTTTGAATTGAACTCAGATGCTCCATCAAAATTTAAGTTTGTACAGCCAATATGAGGCTTTTCCCATGAAAACTGAATGATACTGCTCTTATGGCAGTTTCTCTTCAACGATTTTATTTGGTTTGAGCATATATCCGATATGACATTACTTAAACATACACGTATCATTCTCTATATATGTTCAAGCAGTCTGATGCAAAATTTATTGTTAGAAGAGATTCAAAGAAGAAGATAAATAAAACTTCTGTTTATAACCATCAATTAATTGAAGAAGATGTTGAACCCCACATTTGAAGAGGGGTATATCTCCGTTATTTTTCATTAACTAACTGTTATAAAATAAAATAGAAGAAACAAGATTGAAGAGAAGCTTTATTATTGATGAATTGCAATTGTAAGATGATGCGAACTTTATATAGAAGACCTATATTTATAATACAAGAAATAAATTCAAATAGGTTTGAATAATGGGAATGTGACTACTGTATTGTTAAAATAGGCATGTGACCGTTGCAATGTTATAATAGGCATGGGACCATTACTGTAACACGCCGTGATTTTAAATATTAAAATTTTCAAATTAAAGAATACTCAACTTCAAATGTGAGAATTAACGGAAACAGGTTACGCCATTGCGTTCGTCTCGGAATTATGCTTGAAATAGAGTCCGAGTTTGCGTGAATTGGACTTCATATGAAGAAGTTATGGCCTTCCAAAGTTTCAGCAATTTTATATAAATCAAAACAGTTCAGAAAAATAAATTCAAAATTCAAACAGGGGAGCAGGCTGGGCGGGAATTCTCCCGCCCAAAGGCCAGGTCGACCAGGGGGTCGACCTACCCATACAGGTCGACCAGGGGGTCGACCTGCACAACCCCCCCTCCGGGGCAGATCTGAAAGATGACGCTGTTTTGACTCATTGCTGAGTCATTAGGGCTGAGGTGTTATTCTATCTTGACTGGATGGTCTTGACTGTTTCTAAGTTAATCTGACGACTCTTAATTAAGTAAAATTCAATATAAGCAACCTAATCCTCAACCTAAATCACACTAATTCATACCAAGAGCCGCCATGCCATCAATGGTGAACCTAGAGTAGCCACCTTTCTCTTTCAATTCAAAAGCAAGATAGAAGCAAGAATCAAAATCAAATCTAATCTAAATTAGAATAATAATTAGTCTACATCAAAGGCGAGAAATTCAGTTTCAGAATATAGATCCCAGAAAAACAAGACTGTTCTTTTGTTTGTGAGTGCTATTTCTTTCACAATATAATTAATAAATTAATTATGATGGGTTGTAATTGGATTATGAGAACATGTCTGTTGAATCATGTGATGTTATTATCTGTTTGTGTACATATGACAGTTTTGTTATTGTATGTTGGTAGATCTATTTATATGTACAATTATACATGTTTAACTTAATTCATTTTATGCAAGTTTACATATGTTAATTTGTGAATCTTGTGCAAGTTTATGTTAAGTGAATCTTATGCAAGTTTAGGATGTTAAATCATATGCGAATCTTATGCAAGTTTGGGATGTTAAAACATATGTATGCAATTTTAGGACGTTAAAACATATGTGAATCTTATGCAAGTTAGGGATGTAAAAACATATGTGAATCAATTATATACATAGCTAGTTTGTATGAAAAACATGTGACATTAATTTACATGTTTAGATCCATATGCAAGTTTGTAGGAGTATATATGCAAGTTCACATTTTTATTTTAGATCTATATTTAAGATCCATGGGTTTAGGTGAAAAATCATATTTATGCACAAGTTCACATTTTTATTAGATTTATTTTTAGATACAAGGCAATGACATACTTATGTAAATTTATGACCATTTCCTATGCTAGTTGTGTATGTGAATCATATGCTAGTTTGAATGTAAGTTTGTATGAAATTCATATGCAAGTTATAGGAAAACCATATCCATATATGCAAGTTCATGATTACATGTTAATATCTATATTTAGATCCATGAAAGTTTATGCAAATTTATGTTGCCTATGCAAGTTATTTGCTATGCAAACTTATGTTGTGATTCTTAGATCTATTTTATGTGTTATGCAAGTTGTGATGTTGCTTTTCTTTTTATAAATTAGACTATTTCCGAGTCTAACATATAACGTATTTAAAACGTACGAATAGCATGGGGACAATGGGAAAATATTAATTATGTAAATTGTGAATTGGCAAAAAATGGCTTTAGAAGCATATAATTAAATTGAGACATTAATTGGTATAATTTTTATACCTAAAGAGTATGGACATAATTTAGGTGACAATTATGGACATAAGTTGGAAATTATTGACAATCTGAATAGGGATAATTAATCCATATTGGGGGTGAAATAATTGTAATAATAAATGCCTAAGACATGAGGTTAGACTCGTTTGTGGTGTAAGACTGCCCGGACCCGCCCGACAAATCAAGCAACCACAAATGGTAGTCTAATGTGAGAGGTTGAAGGCATAAATTAAATGCGTAACAATTGTAAAGACACGAGGTTAGACACGTTTGCGGTATAGGACTGCCCGGACCAGCCGGACAAATCAAGAAACCGCAAACGGGAGTATAATGTGGGAGGTCTTACAAGGTTACGGTCATAATGAATTAAGTAACACTTAACCAAGATAAACATGTAGTGGGACATAGTGGTTAAGTGGGTGACATGGGTGGCATGTGAAATACGATTAGAAACACTTAACCAAATTGAAACATGTAAGAAGACATGAATAAGAAGGGTTAAGTGGGAAATTCTAGTGGGGACCAAGCATAGGTGGAAAGCTTGTGTCAAGCATGGGGGACTCTTTTCGAACCAGTAACCCATTAAGTATCTTTGTGAGCTCGAGTTAGATCGAGGACGGGAACTCTTACTGGGTTTGATTGTAAAAGGTCAAAACGGGTCAGCGGTGGCAATGCAAGTCCAACGGGGTCATGTGCGTGCATGGGCTCGGGCTGGTAGGTAAGACGTTGTTGCATCGTGTAGATATAAGCCGTGCATCTTTAGTGGTATCGGGTTGCCATTTGGGGAGTGATACACCCCCACCGTGGGACCAGCACGAGTATCTACGAGTTAGGGAGCCGATCGCATGGGGGTAGTGGGTACAACTAGTGGAGATAGGGGCAGGTGACACCTACGAAGGTAGCTAGGGGCACACGAGACTACCATTATCATTATTATGTTCTATAGGCGGGATCAACTTTTAGGGTGACTAGTAGCGGAGCAGTATAGTAATTATCCTATAGTGATTGGGAACGAGATTAACGCCAGAATATTCCTCTTGTTTGTTTTATCTTGCCCACTTGTTTCACAGTCATTCCTTGTTTTACCAGTTTATGCCTTATCCTAATTACTTTAATAATTATATTGGTAAAGTTATGGTACTCGCCAGACTTAATGTATGACCCCCTTTGTTTTCGCCTCTTTCTTTCTCCCCTCCCCCCCCCCACCCAGGTTCTCAGGGTGGGACTAGTACTAGTGGAGCTTGATCTTGGATCTCTTTCTCTCTTTTGGAAGTGCTTGGATTGCTGAAAGTAAAATTCAGCTCATCTCGTTTATGGCTACTTGTGTTGGGTTTATGCTTTTTTACTTTATGTACTCAGAAAACAATTTGTCAAGATGGATATTAAGTGTACTTGGTTTTATTGTTGGTTTATGAAGTTGTTGTAATCAAACTATTTCTCCACTGCAATAAAAAGTTGTTTTGAAATTTTCAAGTACCAATATATGTATCTATCTTGTTATATTCTGCTCTATACACTAATAATGCTCCATGAAACTTAATGCATTCCCATAGTGAGTGACATTAACAGACGTAGGGTGTTACACGTGGTATCAGAGCTGAAGGTTAATAGAACAGATAAGAGATTTTGAAAAACTATTTTTCAAAAGCATTTTATAAAGAAATACTTTCAAAAGTATGTTTTAAGGAGAGTATTTTCAAGGGAAAAGTTTGTTTTAAAAACATAACCTCCAAGAGCCATATATCTTTCTTTCGAATTCTCTGTTTTGAATCTCTTCATTTTCTTTTTAGCACGTCCGGGTTACCCGAGATACCCGAGGGGATACCAATACCGGGCTGGTTTAGAAGGTATCTGGAGGCTAGGGCCACCGCCGCAGGCCCAGCAAATGTTCCTCCTCCCCCAGCTGCAGCCATTCCTCCTCCTCCCCGTGTTGATACTTTTTCAAAGATATGGAAAGACTTTCGGGCAATGGGCGAAAAACCATTTCACGGATCAGAGACGTTTGTTGAAGCTCGAAATTGGCTTAAGGAGGTGGAAGATTTATTTGGTATCTTCGAGATAGAAGATGGAAGGAAGGTCCAATTGGCTGCTTGGTTAATGAAGGACGAAGCCTTGTTTTGGCGGGAGGTCACGAATGGAGAGCGTCCAGTAGAGACATGGATGGATTTCAGGCATAGGTTCGAAACGAAATTTCTCTCATGAACAGAAGAGAACTTATACATGGATAGGTTCTTAGCATTAAAGCAAGGGAATTTATCAGTAAAGGAGTACGTCAACAAGTTCAATCAGTTGGCAAGATTTGGCTTGGAATTGGTAAACACACCTGAGAAGAAGGCCCTAAGGTTCGTTAAGGGTTTGAATGAGCCGCTACTTGGGTTGGCTATGACCCACATTCCGATGGGGGCTACCTTTGAGAAATTGGTTGACATGGCACTTATGCATGAAGAGGAGAAAGGTGCTAATGCTAATAAGGCACCAGAGAAGAAAGGGGATCAAAAGAAACCATAACAGCAAAATAAGAAAGGCGGGAAGAACAATAATAGCAAGGGAAAGGAAAGGTGCTTTAATTGTGGAACACCAGGCCATTTGAGCAAGGACTGTAGGAAGAAGAAGAAGACTGGCTGTTTCCACTGTGGAGAGGCAGGACATCTAGTTAAAGACTGCCCAAGGAAATAGGGGCAAGGGCAAAGAACAGGGTCCACTTTTGGAGGGCAGATTCAGGCTCTCATGGCACCAGGGCAGGCAAGAGGGCAGATTTCGACTCTCATGGCACCAGGACAGGAGAGTGGTAGAAACATTTCTGTTGAAAGTTTGGTTTTTCTGTTTGATCATCCTGTTCGTACTTTGTTTGATTCTGGTGCTTCACACTCGTTTGTATCTGGTTCGTTAGTTGAAACACTGCACCTAAATACTAGTCTAGTTACGGATCCCATAGTAGTCTCAAATCCTATTGGTGGTTCGGCTCATCTTTCAATGATTTGTCGGGATTTGAGAGTGTCTATTTTGAGCGTTGAGTATGAATGCAACGCCTTTGTTCTTGACTTCATGGGCTATGGATTGATTCTAGGCATGGATTAGTTATCAAGTAATGGTGCCATCTTCGATTTTGAAAAGAGAGTGGTTAGACTTATGACTCGTCTTGGCAACACTCTCGAAATCTCTTGTAATCCCATACATTCTGTTATGCTTAGCTACCTAGAATCTCTTGATGCGTCTATTGAAAACTTGCAGTCTGTTAGGGTAGTCCGTGAATACTCATATGTATTTGAAGAGGAAAAGGGCTTACCTCCGAAGCGGGAGATAGACTTCCGCATATACCTTGTTGATAATGCAAAACCCGTAGCTCTACCCGTTAGACACATGGCTCCTAGGGAAAGGAAAGAGCTCAGTAAGCAAGTCAAAGAGCTGCTCGAAAAGGGGTTTATAAGGCGGAGTTTTTCTGAATGGGGTGCTCCAGTAGTATTCCCAACCAAAGCGGATGGTTCACTTCGCCTATGCGTTGATTATAGGGAGCTAAACAGGCTGACCAAGAAGAGTAGGCACCCACTTCCAAGAATAGATGACTTGTTTGATCAGCTTCTAGGTGCGTCTGTTTTCTCCCAACTAGATCTTGCCACCGGGTTCCATCAGCTAAGAGTGGCTGAAGACAGCATTGATAAGACCGCGTTCAGAACCCCGGATGGTTTCTTCGAATGGCTTGTCATGCCTTTCGGCTTGACAAACGCACCCGCTTACTTCGTTGATTTGATGAGTAGGGTGTTCAGAGAATTCCTTAATAAGTTTGTGGTGGTCTTCGTAGATGATATTTTGATTTTCTCCAAGAGTGAAGAAGAGCATGCTCAGCATTTAAGGGAAGTCATGGATACTCTTCGCGCACATTAGCTAAAAGCCAAATTCTCCAAATGCCATTTCTGGAGAGAAGAAGTGAGGTTTCTTGGACATGTGGTGTCCAAAGAAAGGTTAGTTGTGGACCCCACAAAAGTAGTTGGGGTGCAAGATTGGAAGGTTCCACAGAATGCAACTGAAGTCCGAAGCTTTCTCAGGCTAGTGGGCATTTACAGAAAATTCATTAAAGACTTTGCAAAAATCTTAGCCCCACTTACAAGGTTAACGAAGAAGAACCTAACTTTTGCTTGGGATTTGGATTGCGATATTGCTTTCCAACGTTTGAAGAGGGATCTATCAACAGCCCCAGTGCTGACATTGTCGGATAGGAGCAAGATGTTTACCGTATACATGAATGCATGTGGTACGGGACTAGGTGTTGTCTTGATGCAAGAAGGGAAGGTAGTAGCTTATGGAGGCAGACAGTTGAAAGTACACGAGAAAAACTACCCAACCCATGATCTGGAGTTGGCTGCCATTGTATTTGCACTTAAGTCTTGGTGCCATTATCTCCTAGTTGAGAAGTTTGAATTGTATACTGACCATAAATCATTGAAGTACCTTTTCTCGCAGAAAGATCTTAACTTAAGACAGTAGAGGTGGATGGAATTTATGGCCTCATATGATTTTGAGATTTCCAATACCCCAGGCAAGGGCAATGTGGTAGCAGACGCCTTGAGTAGGAAGAAGCTGACCTTGAGTCCTCTCTTTGTAGAAAGGCAGAGTTTGGAGTTTATAGCAAACTTTAATTTTATACCCTCCTCTGAAATTGTGCCTGGTCTGTTAGCATCGTTAGAGGTGCGGCCTACTCTTTTGAACTCAATAGGAACCGCACAACGATAAGACACTCAGCTAGTTGATGTGAAGGATAAGCTAGTTAGGGGTGAGACTTCTAGTCACCTCAATAGATACTCCATCGATGATAGGGGTTGGTTAAGGCGGGATGGTAGGTTATGCATCCCACAAGTAAGGAATTTAGTGAAGATGGTTCTTGAAGAAGCACGCCATTCTAAGCTAACATACACCCAGGTGGAGACAAGATGTATAAAGATATAAAAAGGGTTTTCTTTTGGAATGGCATGAAGAGTAATGTAGCTGAGTTCGTCGCTAAGTGTTTGATATGCCAGTAAGTCAAAGCGGAGCAGAAGAAGCCTGGTGTTCTGCACCATCCCCTAGAGGTGCCACAGTGGAAGTGGGATAGCATTTCGATGGACTTTGTTGATGGGTTGCCTAGGTCAAGAAGGGGCAATACCAGTATTTGGGTAATAGTAGACATGCTTACTAAAAGCGCTCACTTTATACCTGTTAAGAGTAGTAGGACTGCCTCGTCCCTAGCATCCATTTATCTAAAAGAGATAGTTCGACTCCATGGGATACCCTCCAGCATAGTGAGTGATCGAGATCCTATCTTTATGAGCGAGTTTTGGAAAAGTTTGCAAGAGGCTATAGGCACACAATTATGCTTAAGCACGGCCTATCACTGTAACACCCCGTAATTCTATAACATTAAGTTTCACAAATTAAAGTATATTTAAATTTTAGAAGAAGAATTAAGGGAAACAGGTTATGCCATTGCGTTCGTCTCGAAATTCTGCTTGAGATAGAGTCCGAGTTTGTGTAAATTGGACTCCGTATGAAAAAGATATCCTTAAATTAAATATTGTAGCAAAACATGAAAATGAGGAATGAGAAAACAATAATGTTTAGCATTGTTCTAACTTTTGTAAGCAAAAGACTTAGTAGCTTATTTGGTTGGAACACATGACTTGCATACAAGAGGTACAGAGTTTGATCCCCGCCAGCGCCCTATTTTTGTTTTAGGGGAATGGCTTAAAATAGCCTAGTGTGAACGCAGTTCAAAAAGTGGTTTAGTGTGAAAACGGGTAATTGGGAAGATAGAAAAAAAGAAAAAAAATGATGAATATATATATGATGTGTACGCATCATGTAGCGTACGTTGCGCATTTTTGGTTGTCAAGGATTGTTTTTTTAAAATGGCCTTCCCCAATTGGATTTATGACAAATTAAAATTCATATATATAAATATTTATATATAGGTAATTAATGTAAACGGTAAAGGGAAAATGTATCTATTAAATACGTATTTACGTTTGAATTGATTGACAATAAATAATAAAAAAGAAAAGATGAACATTAGAATATCACTTTTGTTATGTTAACATTAGAATAACATTTCGTTAAGAAATGTATATTTAGATTAAAATGTTTATTTAGATTAAATTGACATTTCAGTTAAGAAATGTTCATTTAGCTAATGTTTTGTTTTAAATAAAAAAAATGTCCTTTTGGTTATGATATGTTAGGAAAGAACCAATGTGTCATTTACGAAAAAAAATATGAACATTTAATATGCTGAGTCATTTCTGACTCATTGCTGAGTCAATAGGATAATTCTATCTTGACTGAACGGTTATGGTCATTTCTAGGGTTAATCAAACGGCCTAAATTAATCCTAAAATTCTATATATACAACCTAGCTCTTAACTTAATTCACACAATTAAACTTGGAGCCGTCACGCTGCTGTAAGATAGCTTGGAATGGCCGCCGCCTAAAGCTTAAAGACAAACAAAGCTAGAACAAATATAATTCAAAACTAAGAATCAAAACAACGTCTACCCAAAGGAACGCATCTCAATTTTAGAACCTCAAATCTCAGAAAAACAAGACCGTCTTGCGTTGTAAGTATAGTGGCTCTTTAGATGGGAATGCGATTAAGACATGATTTGTTGTAAATTGTAATATGGAATTATATCAGTATTAACGATGTTGTTTTATATTTGTTATTTGTGATAATTTGAATGATTGTGGTGATTGAATCTTTTATGTATTGTGAATCAAACAATCAACACCTTCTGCGAATTGTATGTATACAGTTAGATCTAAATATATGTTTATGCAAGTTATAGGTTGCAAGTTAAATTTATACAAATATTTATATCATTCATGTAGGCTCTATGTATATATGTTTAAACCAGTTGTCCCTACATGACTAGAATAGATCTATATTCACATGTTTTTATGCAAGTGAGAACTTATAATCGGATCCATGTCAAGATCCGTTTAGGATTCATATGAAAGTTTATTGTTAGATCTATGTTTATACATATGTGTTGCAAGTTCACACCCTTAAGTGGTTGTCAAAGTTATACATATAGTTTTGTCTTACGCCAGTTTTATGTTTGAGGTTATGCCTAGACCTATGCATTAACATGTTATACCATGTTTTAGTGGATTCATATGACACCTATTAGGTTATACTATGTTATACCTTTATGTTAGGCTAAAACTATATGATTCATGTGACACCTATTTAACTAGGTCCAATATTTATATGCAAGTTTGTGGCATGTTATGCAATGTTATGATATTCATGTCGATTATTTTGCAAGTTTACACCTATGTCATGTTTATGTTAATGAATTATTTTTATGCCAATTTTGTGTACGCTAAATTAGGCTAAGTTTTTAGTCTAATATTATATGTCAAAATCATGCGGACGGAAAATTAGGCTAAGATTGTTAGCCTAATATTTAGACGGGGTAGCGTTGGCTAAAATTGGTAATTATAGGAAACTTGACATAAATTGGTTAAAAATCACATAAGTGATTTATGGCATAAAATGGTATTAATTATATACCTAAACTAATGAGATTGATTGGAGACAATTTTGACAGTAACTTGAATTTGAGTAATTTACCTAATTAAAATGTAAATTTAGACAATACGAATATGCTTAACCCGAGGTTGGATTGAGTTGTGATGTAAACCTGCCCTGACCCGCCCG
Source organism: Allium sativum (assembly GCA_030737875.1). Classification (NCBI taxonomy): domain Eukaryota; kingdom Viridiplantae; phylum Streptophyta; class Magnoliopsida; order Asparagales; family Amaryllidaceae; genus Allium; species Allium sativum. The sequence continues at coordinate 651,220,183 of CM060919.1, read as the reverse complement.
GCTGTCCAGTAATCACAACAATACCTATCCAATATGAGAGGTTAAGGCATTGAGCCCAATAAAGACCCGAGGTTAGACTGAGTTGTGGCGTAAGACTGCCCGGAACCGACCGGCATACATGCAGCCACAACAATACCTGTCTAATGTGAGTGGTTGGTGCTTTAATAAGACAATTAAAGCTAAGTTAGGATTGGTAGGGTTAAGTTAACTAAAACACTTAACCAACTTAACATATTAACAAGACAAGACTTGTAGGGGTTAAGTAACTAAGAAAACACTTAGCCAATTTAACATGTTAACTAGACTAGAAGGTGATGTTAAGTAAAGTTAATACACTTAACCAATTTAACATATTAACTAGACTAGAGGGTGAGGTTAAGTAAATTCAGGACACTTAACCGTTATAACCTGATAATTAGATAAGTGGGTGAGGTTAAGTAAATTTAGAATACTTAACCATTATAACACGTTAGCTAGATAAGTGGGAAAGGTTAAGTAAATACACTTAGCCAATTTAATATGTTAGCTGGACTAGAGGGTTGGGTTAAGTAAACTTAGAACACTTAACCATCATAGTGTGACAAATTGAACAGGGTTAAGTTGAAACATGAAGGGACAATACTTAACCATTAGGACATGTTAATTAAACAGATGTTAGGGTTAAGTTAACTAAGGGAACACTTAACCATTATAACATGTTAGTTAAAACAGATGGGCAAGGTTAGGTTAAAAGGGACACTTAACCAATACAAGATGAATGGGTAGGGTTAAGTAATAATAAATACTTAACCAATATAACATGGTTTGTGATAGGGTTAAGTCAACATGAACTACTGATAACACTTAGCCAGTTTAATATGACAAAGGAATGGGTTAAGCTAACTTGAATTGACTAATGACACTTAACCAATCCAACTTGACGAGAAAGAGGGCTAAGTAGTAAACCTTAGTTAAGAAAACAACGATTCAGGAAACTAGGTGGTAAACCTTAGTTAGGAAAACTAAGTAGTAATTCTTAGTATAACACAAGGAGGAGCGAACGTCCATCTGATCTTAAAGAAGGCCCCAACGAATTGGGTTACGAAGCCCAAGGCTTCGGGGGGGACGTGAGGGTACCCTTGGTATCCCTCTGTGAGAATGCAGATGATCCGCCTAGGCTCAAAAAGGTTAAGGTCTGCGTTAGAAGAACCAAGGGTATGCCTTGGTTGCAGTATAAGGCAACCTAAAGACTAGGATGGACCAGCGTGATTCGGCGGGACAAATGGCCCAGTGATAGCGACCCGTCGTCTACCTACCATCTTGAGTCAGTCGAGATACGCATGCGGAAAGGCAGAGAACTCCCAACAGACCATATACTTCCGATCTAGTTATGGGTGAGGCTGGCCAATAGGAAAGTGGGGCATAGGTGGCAAGAGTATAGATCTCATGCTTGATTTTCTTGGATTTCCTTTCATTAGTTGAGGGGGGGTCAGGTGGGACCATAGCCACTGGAAAAACAGACCTTAGCATCTGCATCGACAGATATCTGAAAGCTCCCGACTGAGTTCCTTGTTTCTAGAATAGCCCTGCCATGGGACTCGGTTCGCACATTTCAGGATATGTGCATCTAGACAGCGATAAACGATTCGCGACACATACGTGGGGAAAGACTAGGAACATATACCACTCTAGGTAGTGTGTCCTAGACTAGGGGCATCGTACGACAGGTAGCATAATCCCTAGTTGGACCTAGGTAGCATTAATCCTAAATCCGAGAAGTATTAGATAATTCGCATAAACCTTAGTTGAATCTAGAAAGCGCTCGATAAGAAAACCCTAGATTAGATCTAGGTAATAAATAATAGATGTACACCTAAAGACAACCGCAATTACAGGGATTGGGATCACGTTATCACCTTTATACAGATTACTAGTTGGGATACTAGTTAGGTGGTGCAGAGATATAGAATGGGGTGTGATAGTATATTCGGTTTAAACTATCTTGCTTTGGATTATATTAGTCTGTTATTCTGGTACTGTCCCATTTTTCCAGTTTACTCCCGTTATGAACTTTATCTTGTTCACATGCTTAAAGCCACTAGATTTACTCAGGCTTTATGTCTGACTCTGTTTTTCTTTCGTCTTCTTTTCTTCTGTCCCCCCCCCCCCCCCCCCCCGCTAGTCAGGGAGGGAATAACTCTGCTTAGTATGGACTGTTACTCTTTCCAAGCTTAAAGACTCTTGGATATATCACTTCAGACTCTCTTTTCTGCTGCTATGGCTGGCTTATGCTACATTGAGGAATATAAATGTTATTTTATGATTCTTTATTTTGTAAGACAGATGATACTCTGGTATTGGAAAGCAATTGTTCTACAAACTATTTTATCAATAAAGTAAAGTTTTATTTTCCGCTGTTTTAATTTTGTCTGTTTTGTAATTTATCTGCATCTTTTACCTTAAATGCTCCACATAACTTAGTGCATTACCTTTGTGAGTGACACTAACGGATGTGGGGTGTTACAATCACGCCCAAACCGATGGTCAGACGGAAAGGGTGAACAGAGTATTGGAAGACCTCTTGAGACTGTGCATTCTTGACTTTGGAGGGACATGGGAGGAACATCTTCCTTTGGTAGAATTCGCCTACAACAATAGCTACCAAGCCACCATATTCATGGCGCCCTTCGAAGCTTTATATGGAAAACCATGTCGATCGCCAACGCGTTGGTAGGAGTCTACAGACAAACTCGTACTTGGGCCAGATATGATTAGAGAAGCCCCAGAAAAGGTGGACTTGATAAGATGACGAATGAAGGCTGCACAAGACAGACAGAAGTCCTACGCAGACAAAAGAAGGACCGACCTTGAGTTTAAAGTTGGAGATAGGGTGTTCCTTAAAGTACCTCCTTTAAGGAATGTCATTCTCTTTGGGTCCGTCGGAAATCTAGCACCAAGATTTGTAGGACCATTTTCTATCATTAAAAGGATTGGAACGATGGCTTACAAAGTAGAGCTACCCGAGAGACTGGCTGGAGTTCATAATGTTTTTCATGTTTCTCAACTATGACAGTGCTTACATGAATCTACAGAAGTGGTGGAGCCATGTATACTAGAGGAAGTAGAAGTGGAACGAGAAGCGACTGTGAGAAGAGTTCCAACTCGTATCTTGGGTAGGGAAGTTAAAAGGCTACGCAACCGTGATGTCAAGCTTGTTAAAGTTCAATGGAGTGACGCTGAGGAAGACGCGACTTAGGAAACTGAGAGGAAAATACTTGCAGCCTACCCTTTTCTTTTTGAGGGTACCTCCTTGATCTCTTTTTCCATAAGTTTATTCATGCTTATATCTATCTTTTAAGTATATCTCCTCAGTCCTATTCTTTATCCTTAGGTAGAAACCGATGGATGTAAACATGTATTTGAAACATGTTATGATTGATGGCTGCAAGTGGTTGCAAGTGGTTGCTAGTGGTTGCTCGTGGATGCATGGACACACACATTAGGCAGTAGATCGGCTCAGTCGCTTTCATATTGCATATAAATGTGTGTGCATATCTAAATTAATGGATGTATAATGGTTGTGTTATCATATGGATGCTGCATTTTGATGAATGGCTGTGCACACATGTAGAAATAATATGTATCGTTAGGATTCTTTCGCATACATAATGGACGCATGGCACTATCATGATTTGCATTAAGGAGGTCAACTGAATCAGTAGACCGCCTGATTTTGCATTAGATAAGGAACATATACACACACTTTTTGCATATGTTCATACGGCATTAGAAATCTTGTAAGGACAATGGATGCCTGTGTTTGATGGTTGAGTAGATGGATGTTAGGATATACATTCTCCTTAACTTGGAGATTTCGGGGGGGAAATCCCTTAAGGAGGGGAGATTGTAACACGCCGTGATTTTAAATATTAAAATTTTCAAATTAAAGAATACTCAACTTCAAATGTGAGAATTAACGGAAACGGGTTTGCGTGAATTGGATGGAAATAGAGTGCGAGTTTGCGTGAATTGGACTTCGTATGAAGAAGTTATGGCCTTCCGAAGTTTCAGCAATTTTATATAAATTAAAACAGTTCAGAAAAATAAATTCAAATTTCAAAATTCAAACAGGGGAGCAGGCTGGGCGGGAATTCTCCCTCCCAAAGGCCAGGTCGACCAAGGGGTCGACCTGGGGGTCGACCTACCCATACAGGTCGACCAGGGGGTCGACCTGCCCCTTCCCTCCCCCCTCCCCCGGCAGATCTGAAAGATGACGCTGTTTTGACTCATTGCTGAGTCATTAGGGCTGAGGTGTTATTCTATCTTGACAGGATGGTCTTGATTGTTTCTAGGTTAATCTGACGGCTCTTAATTAATTAAAATTCTATATAAGCAACCTAATCCTCAACCTAAAATCACACTAATTCATACCAAGAGCCGCCATGCCTTCAATGGTGAACCTAGAGTAGCCACCGTTCTCATTCAATTCAAAAGCAAGAAAGAAGCAAGAATCAAAAACAAATCTAATCTAAATTAGAATAACAATTAGTCTACATCAAAGGCGAGCAATTCAGTTTCAGAATACAGATCCCAGAAAAACAAGACTGTTCTTTTGTTTGTGAGTGCTATTTCTTTCACAATATAATTAATAAATTAATTATGATGGGTTATAATTGGATTATGAGAACATGTCTGTTGAATCATGTGATGTTATTGTCTGTTTGTGAACATAAGACAGTTTTGTTATTGTATGTTGGTAGATCTATTTATATGTGCAATTATACATGTTTAACATGATTCATTTTATGCAAGTTTACATATGTTAATTTGTGAATCTTGTGCAAGTTTATGTTATGTGAATCTTATGCAAGTTTAGGATTTTAAATCATATGCGAATTTTATGCAAGTTTGGGATGTTAAAACATATGTATGCAAGTTTAGGATGTTAAAATATATGTGAATCTTTTCCAAGTTTGGGATGTAAAAACATATGTGAATCAAGTATATACATATGCTAGTTTGTATGCAAAACATGTGACATTAATTTACATGTTTAGATCCAAATGCAAGTTTCTAGGAATCTATATGCAAGTTCACATTTTTATTTTAGATCTATATTTAAGATCCATGGGTTTAGGTGAAAAACCATATTTATGCACAAGTTCACATTTTTGTTAGATCTATATTTAGATCCAAGGCAGTAACATAATTATGTAAATTTATAACCATTTCCTATGCTAGTTGTGTATGTGAATCATATGCTAGTTTGAATGTAAGTTTGTATGAAATTCATATGCAAGTTATAGGAAAACCATATCCATATATGCAAGTTCATGATTACATGTTTAGATCTAAATTTAGATCCATGATAGTTTATGCAAATTTATGTTGCCTATGCAAGTTATTTGCCATGCAAACTTATGTTGTGATTCTTAGATCTATTTTATGTGTTATGCAAGTTGTGATGTTGCTTTTCTTTTTATAAGTTAGACTATTTTCGAGTCTAACATATATCGTATTAAAAACGTACGAATAGCGTGGGGACAATGGGAAAATATTAATTATGTAAATTATGAATTGGCATAAAATGGCTTTAAAAGCATATAATTAAATTGAGACATTAATTGGTATAATTTTCATACCTAAAGAGTATGGACATAATTTAGGTGACAATTATGGACATAATTTGGAAATTATTGACAACTTGAATAGGGATAATTAATCCATATTGGAGGGGAAATAATTGGTAATAATAAACGCCTAAGACACGAGGTTAGACTCGTTTGTGGTGTAAGACTGCCCGGACCCACCCGCCAAATCCAGCAACCACAAACGGTAGTCTAATGTGAGAGGTCGAAGGCATAAATTAAATGTGTAACAATTGTAAAGACACGAGGTTAGACACGTTTGCGGTATAAGACTGCCCGAACCCGCCCAGCAAATCCAGCAACCGAAAACGGGAATCTAATGTGGGAGGTCTTACAAGGTTACGGTCATAATGAATTAAGTAACACTTAACCAAGATAAACATGTGGTGGGACATGGGGGTTAAGTGGGTGACATGGGTGGCATGTGACATACGATTAGAAACACTTAACCTAATTGAAACATGTAAGAAGACATGAATAAGAAGTGTTAAGTGGGTAATTCTAGTGGGGACCAAGCATAGGTGGAAAGCTTGTGTCAAGCATGGGAGACCCTTTTCGAACCAGTAACCCATTAAGTATCTTTGTGAGCTCGAGTTAGATCGAGGACGGGACATGCTTACTGGGTTTGATTGTAAGAGGTCAAAACTGGTTAGCGGTGGCAACGCAAGTCCAACGGGGTCATGTGCGTGTGTGGGCCGGGGCTGGTAGGTAATACGTTGTTGCATCGTGTAGATATAAGTCGTGCATCTTTAGTGGTATCGGGTTGCCATTTTAGGGAGTGATACACCCCACCGTGGGACCAGCACGAGTATCTATGAGTTAGGGAGCCGATCGCATGGGGGTAGTGGGTACAACTTGTGGAGATAGGGGCAGGGGGCACCTATGAAGGCAGCTAGGGGTACACGACCATTATCATTATTATGTTCTGTAGGCGGGATCAACTTTTAGGGTGACTGGTAGCGGTGCAGTATAGTAATTATCCTATAGTGATTGAGAACGAGATTAACGCCAGAATATTCCTCTTGTTTGTTTTATCTTGCCCACTTGTTTCACAGTCATTCCTTGTTTTACCAGTTTATGCCTTATCCTAATTACTTTAATAATTCTATTGGTAAAGTTATGGTACTCGCCAGACTTCATGTTTGACCCCCTTTGTTTTCGCCTCTTTCTTCCTCCCCTCCCCCTCCCCCCCCCCCCCCCAGGTTCTCAGGGTGGGACTAGTACTATTGGAGCTTGATCTTGGATCTCTTTCTCTCTTTTGAAGTGCTTGGATTGCTGAATGTAAAGTTCAGCTCATCTCGTTTATGACTACATGTGTTGGGGTTATGCTTTTTACTTTATGTACTTAGAAAACAATTTGTCAAGATGGATATTAAGTGTACTTGGTTTTACTGTTGGTTTATGAAGTTGTTGTAATCAAACTATTTCTCTGCTGCAATAAAAAGTTGTTTTAAAATTTTCAAGTACCAATATATGTATCTATCTTGTTATATTTTGTTCAATACACTAATAATGCTCCATGAAACTTAATGCATTCCCTTAGTGAGTGACATTAATGGACGTGGGTTGTTACAACTGCATTGTTATAATAGGCATGTGACCGTTGCTATATTATAATGGGAATGTGACTGTTGCAATGTTATAATAGGCATGTGACCGTTGCTTTCCCATTATTTCGTTGCTTTCTCTCAAACTGAACTAGGGTTCCCATTTCTATCTCTGCCTCCATCAACGACTTTTAGATCCCCCCTCAATCTTGTAAAATTCTTGGTAGACAAAGCTTTGGTAAGTGCATCAGCTCGCTGATAATAAGCGAGGACATGACAAACCACCAGTTTTCCTGTCTGAGTTTTTTCTCTAACAAAATGAAGGTCAATTTCAAGATGCTTCATCCTCGAATGTTAAATCGGGTTGAGAGATAAAGAAACAGTGCTCTTGTTATCACACCAAGTGACAGGTCTTCGATTTAGAGAAAACCCTAGTTCTTGCAACAACGATTCAATCCAAGTAACTTCTGCTGTCGCACTTGTTAATGCTCGGTACTCCTCCTCTGTGCTAGATCTGCAAGTGGTCTGCTTCTTTTTAGTACACCAAGAAATAATACTGGAGCCAAGGTAGACACAGTACCCTAAAATAGATTTTCGATCATCAATATCATTGGCCCAATCTGCATCACTAAAACACTGTAAGTTGAGCTCTTTTTCAGGCTTTATAATTATGCCTTGATTTTTTGTGCCTTGCAAGTATCGTAGAATCCTTTTTAGTGCATTCCAGTGTTCTGATTGGGGGTTCTGCATGTATTGACTTAGCTTGTTAAAACTATAGCATATGTCAGGTCTTGTAATCGTTGCTTATTGCAGTGCTCCAATTATGCTTCTATAATGTTTGGCATTGTCGATAGCTTCACCTTTATATTTTGACAGTCTTGGGTTGCTAATCATAGGTGTCAGCAAGGAATTAGCCTGATACATTTTTGCCCTTTGAAGAATTTCTGAAATATAATTTTGTTGAGATAAAATTAATTCCCTGTCATTTTTCTTAATAGCTTGTATTCGAAGGAAAATTTTTAGTTCCCCCATGTCTTTTATGGCAAAGTTTTGGTCAAGTCTTCGTATGATGTTATCTATTTCTTGATTGTTATCTCCTGTGATCAACATATCATCAACATATACCAAGATATAGATATTTCCATATGTTCCTCTCTTCATATATAGTGAATTGTCTGATTTGGCTTATGTGAAGTTCATGTTGGACAAAGTTAACTTAAGTTTCTCATACCAAGCTCTTGAAGCTTGCTTTAACCATATATAGCCTTATGTAACTTGCATACTTTATTGCCATAGCTGTAGCCTTCAGTTTGATACATGTAAACCCCTTCAGTCAACTCCCAATTAAAAAAAGCGTTGTTGACGTCTAGCTGCCTTATATTCCATCTTTTACTTATAGCAATGGTTAATATGACTCTAATTGTTGTGGGCTTTATGACTGGAGAGAAAGTTTCGTTAAAATCAATTCCAAATTACTGTGCATGACCTTTAGCGACCAATCTAGCTTTGTATTTGTCAATAGATCCATCCTTTTTTCTTTTAATCTTGAATATCCATCTACATTCAATAAAATTTTTGTGTTTTTGTAATGTTACCAAACTCCATGTATTATTTTTCATGAGTGCATGATATTCAAGATTCATGGCCTCTTTCCATTTTTTTGATTTTATTGTTAGCTCAAAGTTGGTTGGTTCTGCTTCAATAACTGAGGTATTGTACACTTTAGGTTTGAAAATCCCACTTTTTGACCTTTTTGTCATGTGATGTCCTATGTGCATTTGTTGTGGTTGCTGATGTCTTTCAGTATTGTTGTTTGTTCCTATGTCTGCTGTGAAGACCCCAAACTTCTGTTGACCGAAAGCAAGGATAATCATTTGGAATACAACATAATTACAACAATAACAGATCTCAAAATAACTTCATAGCACATAAAACATTTCAGCGGAAAATAAAATGTCATCAGCATCACAACAGAACATCAGAGTATGCAGTTTTCAGGATCAACTCAGCATAAATAGATAGTCTGAACAAAAAGGAAATAAGTCTCAAGCCCAAACATACATCAAATACAAGATAGAATAAAAATCTCTAAAGCAAAAGCAAAGATAAAGATAGGTCTTCAGCTCCTTCTCTCGCAAGCAAACTCCAATCAGATAGTATCACCTGAAAACCTGTCACTGGGCTGCCCATGTGGAAAGAGGGCACCCAAGTTTGCAAAGTGAAACAAACTTCGAGTCAGTCATGGGACTGGTATGAGAAATCTTTCTATACAAAATAATAATATGGCAAATCACAGGACCACGCCGCTAAAGCGGAACGGGCTTACTCCAATTGACCGCCAGTGCATAAATAATTAAATCGTGGAATAACACTATGCTTTTTTTTAGAAAAAATGAAATCACTATAAGACCCAAGTCCCATCACACAATGCAACGCAAACCAGAGGATAGGGTTTTACCTTATAGTGATCAAATGATGATAAATACAAAATAAACGATATTATTATTAGTAGTGTGTGTGATCCATTTAAAATGTTTCAAAATAAATGTATCGATCCTAGACGGCATAGTACCCCATCCTACTATGTCGCCCTAAATAAGTGTACAATCAAAATCGCAATGTCGTATTGGAGATTTGGTTTCCATCATGAGTCGAGGCTAGGGGCAAGCTCCTCTCCGATTCGAGACACTCTAGCAAATGCCTCTGGGTCCCCCGTAGTGAACCCTTGGAGCGGTAGGGCTGGTCCACACCTATCGAAAGTGGATTGGCAATTCCTGAACACACGTTTCCCGGTTCCTTTGAACCTATAATATGACCACTAACGGCCTATAAAAATCCGAGGTACCTCAAAATCCAACATCCACATGAGTAAAATGTCAGCCAGTTTAAGCACTGACACCACTTCTAGCTAGAAAGAAACGTGTGCACTCCCTACGGTCCATATCCCGTTTTTGACTCATACCGGGGTGTGAGGCTCGCGATGTAACGTTATAACCACAAGGCCTGCTTTTCAACAAAGCCTTGATCATATGAATCTTGGCGCGCCACATTGACAATTCACGTCATACTATCAATAACTATTAATATATACCAAGGTGTTAAGCAGAGAATAAATTCTCCACCACCAATTTGATATACATTAATAGAAATCGATTTTTATTATATGAAACGAATTTCAACGTCAGACACGCATCCATTTACAAGTCCGTTCTGGGTCTGAACGGAACCGGAGACACCAGAGAGGTTCCCGCTTATCCGGTCAATCAACATGTACGTCCGGACGATTACCACGGTTTAACCCTTTACTGGGAGCAAGTCAGTCGAGGGCATTAGTCGCCATCCGTTCGCCATGAAGACCGCCGTCTTCTATATCTTTGATTTAAACATCGTGTAATTATTTGAAATGAGTAAAACTCGGTCTTTTCAAATAACTATTTGCAAAATTATCTTTTAAATCATTCTATATTGTTAATATCTATTTATGACGATTTATCACTATTTTTATATATTTAAAAATAGCTCAAAATAAATAAACGACGCTTCGGGTCCGTGTGCGGCCCTGGCGCTGTTTTTACCTAAATTTGATTTACTCATATCTTACAATCTAACCGTTGGATTTTGGCGAATTTCATATCGTTGGAAAGCTCTTCCCAAAGCGGTCCTAACGGTTCCAGTTTTGGGAAAATCCGATGGTCGGATCTTTCGGTATAATCGTTTAAAGGTACGATTGTCGAAACGCGAACTGTAGCGCGTGTTTCGTTTAATTTTATATTTATATATAAAATATATAAATATAAATCGTTTGGCGATTTCAACTATAAAAGTTCATTCTCTTTATTTTAGAAAGACTACGACGCAAAAATGTACTTTTATTAATCTTGTTTTTTATTTGTAATTAAATTACAAATAAAGATATACCTTTAAATTCATGTTTTGTTCGCCAACTCTAATGCGACAAAAATGTTGATTTCACAACGTATATTTCTATACTCAATAACAATATCACATTTGTCCGCCAATTCTAGTGCGACAAAAATAATAGTTTCAACAATGTATATTTTAATAAAACGATATTTTTGTCCGCCAATTCTATTGCGACAAAAATATTGATTTCAACAGTGTATATTTTAATAAAACGATATTTTTGTCCGCCAATTCTAATGCGACAAAAATATTGATTTTAACGATGTATATTTTAATAAAACGATATTTTTGTCCGCCAATTCTAATGCGACAAAAATATTGATTTCAATAGTGTATATTTTAATAAAACAATATTTTTGTCCGCCAATTCTAATGCGACAAAAATATTGATTTTAATGATGTATATTTTTATATTCAATAAAAATAAACATTGCTCTAATTCAATTTTACTACATAAAAATACATCTTCCCTTGATTTACTTTATAACATAAAAATGTGCTTTTTCTTTTATTCATTTTTATAAAACATAAAAATGAACTTTTTCTTTGCATTGGAAAACGCAAGTTTTCTACTACTTTTATTTACATTAGGAAAATGTAAATTCTCTATCTCTTTTATATACATTAGAAAAAAATGTAAATCTTTGTTTTCTTTTATTTACATTAGAAAGTGCAAATATAGTATCTCTTTTCTTTCTAATCTTTATATTGAAATGTAAATCCTCTCTTTTTATTTCTTTAGATTGAGATGTAAATCCTATCTTTTTATTTCTTTACATTGAGATTTAAATGTTTTCTCTTATTTTCCTTTACATAGAAAAATGTAAATCTTTTCTCTTACTAAGTAATACTTACATTGTAAAATGCAAAGAAAAGGGGAACCTTTATTTCTAAGTTTTATTCATACTAGAGAATTCAACTAAAAAGTTAATTTATTTTCTATGTAATATTTGCATTGTAAAATGCAAATAAAAAGGTGAACTTTATTTCTAATGTAAACGTCTCCTAGTGTCAACATTTCTAATATAAATATTTTTTTCTAATGTCAATCTTTGATTCATTTCCACTATAATAACATGACGATGAAATTTTATGTCATTTCAACTATATTAACATAACGATGTAGTTTTGTGTCATTTCAACTATACTAACATAACAATGTAATTTTGTATAGTTTTGTGTCATCACAACTATATTAACATAACGATGTAGTTTTGTGTCATTACAACAATATTAACAATCTATTTCATGTCAACACAACGATGGTAATCTATAATTCAGTTGTCAAATTTCATGTCAACCCACGATAATATGGTTTTTATCTAACCATTTCAATCATTTACTCAACGTCATGATTTCGATATTAACACAAACAGTACAATATATTATTTGGTGTACTTTTGATGAATCACAATAAAGGGTCTCGTCTTTATTTTATTTGTAAAACAAATAAAATATCTAATCTTTATTTTATAAATCATAAAACAAAATGAAAATTCAACTTTCATTTTGTTAATCAAAAATAAAGATGCACTTTTCTTTTTATTTTGTAAATCAAAATAAGAATTTAACTTTTTCATTTATTGTCAAAATACTCTAACTTCCCTTTATTTTGTATAACAAAATAAAGATTCAAACTTTATTTCTTTTGTGCCAAAATGTTCTAACTTCCCTTTTTTCTTTGAAACAAAATAGAAACTCAAACCTTTGTTTTATATTGTAAATCAACAATAAAAGATTCAACCCCTTTTTTTATGTTGTGAATCAAGATAAAGATCAAACTTATATTTTTATTTTGCAAATAAAAATAAAGATTCAACTTTTGTTTTGTTTTGTTTCAAAAACAAAAGATCAAAACTTTTTTTATGTTTTGTTAATCAAATTTAAATTCTAACTTTGTTTTTTTATTATGACAATCAAAATAAAATTCCTCTTTAATAGAACTGAATAAAGAAAAAAATAAAAATAAAGATGAGAGCTTTATTATGATTACGTCAAAAATTACAGATCTAAATAACATAGCTATCTCATGGCATCACAACATATTTCAATAACCATACAATAATCACATACAATAATCATCACATCGCAGATCAGGAACAGTAATATTCAAACCATGATTTCACCATTATAATTAAATTATTTAATTTTAATAAATCAGAGATCTCACCTTCGTTTGCGAATTGGTCCAAATTTCAAACAGTTCAAAATGGTCTCTTTTTAGTCCAGCAATGTAGATCCGGTCTTTACGATCAGAACGCCGCTGAAATCATCAAATTCCGATTTGAAATGAATTAGATATGGTCATTTAAAGATTTAAAACAATTTTATTTTAATTAAATAATAAATGGGAAATTAGGCCTTTCTTCCACTACAGATGTTCGGCCGCGACCTTTACCTTTTGTTCAGTTCTAGGGTTAACGATTTCAATCCGTACACCTGACTTCGAGCCAATCGGACACCACCACGACGAGGAGGGACACGCGGCGCATAGGGGGACCCCGCTATGGTGCAGCTCGGTGGCGTGAGGTGTGGGTGGCGGCGGCCCAACGTCGATGGGTTTGGGTCGGTGGAGCTCAGCGATGGCGGCACTAGGAGACGATCCAATGGTATGGAATTGCAGAGGAGAAGAAGAGCTCTGAAGTGGTGTAGATATTGGGTTTTAATTCGGGAAGATGAGCGTGTTTTTAGAGGGGGAATCTTCGAGCTGTATCGGCCATTGAACGAAGGGGGTGGCGGCCGCTACTGTATTAGAAATGGATTAGGTTTTTTTTCTTTTCCTATTATTTATACTATTTTTGTGTAATTTTATAATTAAATCCATAATTTCTAAACTATTTCGATTTCAACCCAGAAGAAGGTGCCCCTAGCCAATAACCCATACTACGGATCCAATGGGCCATGTCCCGTTAGCCCAAACGGCTATTTGTGGCCTGGTTTAATTAATTTAATATTTAATTCTTTTATTAAATTAATTCTGTCGTACAAATAAATTCACCGAGGCCACATACGGACTCAGAAAAATCAAAAAAATATATTTGGTCTCGTGATGACGATACGGTCGTAACAAAATTAATTTCATTGAATTTTGAGACCGTTTGAAAAATGGCTATTTTTCAGTCGTTTAAATTTGACCGAACTGAACAAAACGCAGTTTCTTTTGCCACGCTCACATACTAACTCGGAAAATTCTAAAAATTGAAACCTAGCAATAATTCGACATTCCGGTTCCAACAAAAGTGGTTTCATCGAAAACCGAGGTCGTTTGAAAATTGACTATTTTCACTGGCTTTAAATATTATTTAAAATGAAAATTTTAAATTCTGCCACATTTTTCAGCTAAATTATTTAAAATAAAAATTTTAAATTGGCTCGGATTTTCCGGGTTGTTACATTCTCCCCCACTTAAAAGCTTTTCGTCCTCGAAAAGAAATAAAAGTAGGGAACAAACTGAAAATGTAAATTATTATAAAAGTACCTTAACACAAGAGTTAATCGGAGATATCCACCCTGCACTTGGGGTAAGCCTTTTTGAAGCTTTCCTCTGTCTCCTAAGTACAGTCTCATGAATCCCCGCTCCACTGCACTTTGACCAGGTTGATTCTTTTATTTCTCAACACTCGGGTTTCATTGCCAATGATCTTCCATGGCTCTTTTCTCACGGTTAGATTCGGAGTAATATCCAAGACCTATTGGTTTAATTCATCCTCAATCAGATCAGGATCATGCACATGTTTGCGGAGTTGAGACACATGAAATACATCATGCACCCCCGGCAACCAATCCGGCAACTGCACTCGATAAGCAAGAGTACCAAATCTTTCTAGGACAGGGAATGGGCCAATGAATCTCGGTGCCAACTTTCTAGTCTTTCCAAAGCGAATTACGCCTCTCAATGGGGAAACTTTCAAGTATACACGGTCGCCAACAGAAAATTCTAAATTTCTTCTTCGCTTGTCTGCATAACTTTTCTGTCGACTTTGTGCAGTAAGTAAGCGCTTCTTAATCATATCCACCTTATCTGATGCTTCCCTAATTATATCGGGGCCCATGACTAATCGATTTCCATGCTCCACCCAATATGCTGGAGATCTGCATGGTCTGCCATATAATAGTTCAAATGGTGACATCTTCAAGCTCGCTTGGTAGCTGTTATTATAAGAAAACTCCACCAAGTGTAAATAATCCTCCCATGAACCACCATAATCAAGAATGCATGCTCGCAGCAAATCTTCCAAAATGCGGTTCACCCTTTCAGTCTGGCCGTCTGTCTCAGGGTGATAAGTTGTGCTCAGATTTTATTTGTTCCCAAGCTCTTCTTAGAAAGCTTCCCAGAATTTGCTAGTGAATAATGGATCCCGATCACTGACAATACATTTGGGCACTCCATGCAGTCTGACAATTATTTTCAAATAAAGCTGCGCCAAACTGCGAGCTGTTCTATTGGACCGGACAGGGATGAAGTGGGCAGTCTTAGTCAAGCGGTCTACAATCACCCATATTGTAACACCCCACGTCCATTAATGTCACTCACAAAGGGAATGCATTAACTTCCATGGAGGTTTTAAGTGAATATAGAACAGTAAAATTACAACAAGACAGATATAAAATAGTACTTGGAAATTCAAAAACTTTATTTCATTATAGCAGAAGTCAAAACATGTTTGATTACATCATAACACCATATTCAATGTCAAGTACAATATCTATCTTGATAAAACAAGTACATAATCCCATTACATGAATAGCCATTAAAAAGAAAGATAACAAGCTGGACTTTACTTCAGCAGTCCAAGCTTTCCAGAAGATAAGCGATCCAACTAGACTCCACTAGAACTTGGCCCAACCTGCGGACCTGAAGGGAGAAAAAGGATGGAAAAGAGGGGATCAGACATAAAGTCTGGTGAATATGATAATTCTACAATACTATTACCAAAATAACTGGACTAAGGCATAAGCTGGAAAACAAGAAAATGTCTATGAAGAGCAGATTAAGGACATAGACAATCGCTAAAGGCAACGTTATAGGCGCTCCTAAATACTAAAGGATAAACACTATACTGCACCACACCAGTCACCCTAAAGATTCATCCCACTTAGCTTCACTTAGAAACTTTCCCAATGGCTTTACGTACCCCTAGCTGACTACATAGGTGCCGCCTGCCCCTATCTCCACTAGGTGTACCCTACTTCCCATTATTCGATCGGCTCCCTAACTCGTAGATACCCGTACTGGCCCCACAGTGGGGTGTATCACTCCCCTAAAGTGGCAACCTGATACAACGGACATGCACGGCTTATACCTACACGATGCAACAACGTCTTACCTACCAGCCCGGGTCCACACACGCATATGAAACCCGTTGGACTTGCGTTGCCACCGCTCCCTGTTTTGGCCTCTTATAGTCAAACCCAGTATGCGTGTCCCGTCCTCGACTTGGGTCGAGCCCACAAAGATACGTTTTGGGATACTGGTTGAAATGGGCCCCCACTATTTACCACAAGCATTCCACCTAAGCTTGTCCCCATTAGTCCATCCCACTTAACCCACTTAGTCATGTTCATTTACATGTGTGTTTGGTTAAGTCTAATCGTATTTCAAATGCCTCTAAAGGCAACCACCAGATTCCTCATGCCACCCAAGGCACCTACTTAACCCCCATGTCCCACCTTACATGATTATCTGGTTAAGTATTTCTTAGTTCATTAAGGCCATAACCTCATAAAGACCTCTCACATTAGACTGGCATTTATGGCAGCTGGATTTGTCGGGCGGGTCCGGGCAGTCTTACACCATAAAAGAGTCTAACCTCGTGTCTTTACAACTGTTATGCTTTAGTTTGGGCCTAGGACCTCTCACATTGGGCCGACATTTGTGACTACTGGATTTGCCGGGCGGGTCCGGGCAGGTTTACATCACAAACGGGTCCAACCTCGTGTCCTAAGCATTGATTATTAATAATAATCCACTTTCCCCCAATTTTAATAATTCCCTACTTGAATTATTAATTACTTCCAATTTTTAACAATGTCCATAATTGACTCAATTATGGACATTCATTCATGGTATGCAACATCTTACAAAATTGCACCCAATTTATTAATTCCTAATATTACCCCTACCCCACGTTTGAACGTTTATTCGCAAAATATATGTTAGACTCGAATAGCCTAACTCATAGCATAAAAGAGATTATCATAATAACAACATGTATATGTGACCAAATGAATCATAATAAGGGGTGAAACTTGCATATGTCCAACTTGCATAGATTATACATGTCATGGACCTAAAGGTGTCAACTTGTTCAAAATTCACCTAATATAATCTCAATCAATTTTCATAAACTTACATATGAACATGTGTGAATCAACATCATCTAATTTTTTTAACAACATGGTTTTATATGGGTACACCTAACTCAATAGGCAAATTCCCATAATCAAGTTTTATTTAATTATAGTTTCAAGTTTATGGGTACACCTAACCTAATAGGCAAATTCCCATAAACAAGATCCATTTAAATTAAGAAAAAAAACATAACTTTAAGCATGATCCAACAACATGATTTTTCAACATAATATAGCATGATTTATAACATGGCATAGTATGATAGTATAACATAGCTTGACATGATTCTCAACATAGCACGACATAACATAAGAGAATTTACAACATAGCATGACATAGCATATATAATTTACATCATACGACAACATAATAACATAATAAGAGATCCACAATATATAGAATTTACAATTACAAATCACATCACTTTCTTGTGATCCATTCATAACTGAGTCAAATTAGTTTGTAATAGTCTTGTGAGAATCATCATACTCACCAACAAAAGAAAAGAATTAGAGAAAGAGAGATCTTTTGATTTGATTTGTGTAGATTTAGTTGTAGATGATTAGGCTTCCTCTTCTTTGTTTGTGACGGCTATGCTGAACTCCATGGCAGCAGCATGACGGTAGCTTCTCTAATTTTACAAGTGATTTAGGTCTAGGGTCTACCCACTTATTTATAGATTTTAGAATGCGTTTAGGCCATTAGATTTAACCTAGAAATAACCGCAGCCGTCCAGACAAGATGGGGTTTATCTTGTTGACTCAGCAATGAGTCAGAAGTGACTCAGCAAACACTCAGCATATTAATAAACTTCTATTCATGTCATAAATATATATATTTTTTCTACAATGTACATATTAGATACATCCCCCTTTACTTATTATTGTTTTTATATACACATTAGATACATCCCCTCTCTCACACACTTATTAATATTTTTATATTCATATTAGATACATCCCCTCTCTTACACACTTATTAATATTTTTATATTCATATTAGATACATCCCCTCTCTTACATACTTATTAATATCTTTATATTCATATTAGATACATCCCCTCTTCTACACACTTATTATTATTTTAGCAACTTTAGTGTTAATAGAAAATTCGGGGTGTTACATTCTCCCCTCCTTTTAGGATTTCGTCCCCGAAATCTTCAAGTCTGGAAGAATGTATATCCTACCATCCAAACGTCCATCTACTCATCCATCATACACAGGCATCCATTGTCCTTAAAAGACTTCTAATGCTTTATGATCATATGCAAGTGTGTGTACATGTCCTTACCTAATGCGAAATCAGGCGGTCTACTGATTCAGTTGACCTCCTTAATGCAAATTATGTAAGTGTCATGAATCCATTATGTATGCAAAAGATCCTAATTGCTTACATACTACTTCTATATGCGTGCACACCCATTCAACCGAATGCAGCATCCATATGATGGTACAACCATTATACATCCATTATACTAAATACATCCATATATATGCAATATGCAATATGAAGTGACTGAGCCGATCTAGTGCCTAAAGTGTGTGTATATATGCATCCACGAGCAACCACTAGCAAACACTTGCATCCATTTTGCATCCATCATACATAACATGTCTCAAACACATGTTTCAACCATAGGATTATCCTAACTAAAGGTCAAAGATACTAATGAGAGGACATACTAAAGATAAGATAAGATAAGCTAAGCGATAAAGGAGAAATTAAAAGACATACCCTCAAAAAGAAAAGGGTACAACGAACGCATCTTCTCTTCTGTCTCCCAAGTTGCGTTGCTCTCATCATCTCCCCATTGCACTTTAACCAGTCTGACCTCTCGATTCCTCAACTTTTTGATCTCCGACCCAAGAATGCATGTAGGAGCTCGTCTAATTGTTGCATCACGCTCTATTTCCACCTCTTTAAGCAAGCTCGGCTCTACCACCTCCGCGGTCTTGTGCAAACACTTCCTCAAATGTGATACATGGAATACGTCGTGTACTCCACTAAGTTTCTCAGGCAGCTCCATCCTATATGCCATCTTCCCAATCCTGTTTTTTACAGGAAACGGCCCTACAAACCTTGGTGCTAATTTCCCCACGGACCCAAAGCGAACAACATTCTGTAACGGAGATACTTTGATAAAAACCATGTCCCCAATGTCAAACTCAAGATCTGTCCTCCTCTTATCAGCATACGATTTCTGCCTATCTTGTGTTGCTTTCATCCTCCTTCGAATCAACTCAATCTTCTCCGAGGTTTCCCTAACCATATCGGGCCCAAGTAGGATTTTATCGGTAGATTCCCACCAACATGTAGGCGAACGGCAAGGCCTTCCATAAAGAGCTTCGAAAGGTGCCATGCCAATACTAGACTGAAAGCTATTATTATATGCGAATTCTACTAACGGAAGGTGCTCTTCCCATGTACCCCCAAAGTCTAGGATACAAAGCCTTAAAAGATCCTCTAGAATGCGATTCACCCTCTCGGTCTGGCCGTCTGTCTGAGGATGATATGCGGTGCTCAAACATAGCTGAGTCCCTACCGCCTCTTGTAAACTCTTCCAAAATTCGCTAGTAAAGATGGGGTCACGGTCGCTTACTATACTAGAAGGAATACCGTGCAAACGAACTATCTCCTTAATGTATACAGAAGCCAACCACGGAGCAGTCCTCTTACTTTTCACGGGAATAAAATGGGCGCTTTTAGTAAGTCTATCTACTATAACCCAAATCCCCGTGTTACCCTTCCTTGATCTTGGTAATCCATCCACAAAATCCATTGAGATGCTTTCCCATTTCCATAGTGGAACTTCTAATGGGTGAAGCAACCCACCGGGTTTCTTTTGTTCTGCTTTAACTCGTTGGCACACCAAGCATCTAGCGACGTACTCGGCCACATCCTTTTTCATACCGGCCCAAAAGAAAACCCGCTTCATATCTTTGTACATCTTATCCCCGCCGGGATGAATGGTCATTTTTGAGCGATGAGCATCATCAAGAATGGCCTTCCTTAAGTCTTCGTCTTGTGGTACACAAAGTCTATTATCCCTTCGTAACCAACCCTTATCGTCTAGGGTATACCTACGAAGATGGCTTGACGACTCCCCCCTTTGAGCTTTTCTACTATCTCAACCAACTGTGGGTCGTCTCGCTGTGCCTCACCAACCCGTCCTAGAAGTGTAGGTCTAACCTCCAAGGATGCTAACAGACCGGGTACTAAGTCAACGGAGGGTCTAAAGTCAAACATAGAGATGAATTCTAAGCTTTGTCGTTCAACAAACAACGGACTCAAGGACAACCTTTTCCTACTTAAGGCGTCTGCCACCACGTTACCCTTGCCCGGGGTATATGCTATTTCAAAATCGTAGGAGGCTAAGAATTCCATCCACCGTTGCTGCCTTAAATTCAAATCCTTCTGAGAGAATAAGTATTTTAATGATTTGTGGTCAGTGAACAGTTCGAATTTCTCACCAAGAAGATAGTGACGCCAAGACTTAAGCGCGAAAACAATTGCGGCTAGCTCTAAGTCATGCGTGGGGTAATTCTTTTCATGAACCCTCAACTGCCTTCCACCATAGGCTATTACTCTTCCCTCTTGCATGAGGACCGCGCCAAGTCCCGTCCCACAAGCATCAGTATAGATGGTAAACGGTTTATTCCCGTCTGGCAGCACTAAGACTGGGGCTGAAGTTAAGGCTCTCTTTAAACGTTGGAACGCATCATCGCAATCTTTGTCCCACGTAAAAACCAGGTTCTTCTTCGTTAACCGTGTTAATGGAGCTGATATTTTTGCGAAGTCTTTGATAAACTTCCTATAATAGCCAGCCAACCCCAAGAAACTTCTTACTTCGGTTGCATTTTTAGGGACCTTCCAATCTTGGATGGCCACCACCTTTGCGGGATCCACTGCTATCCCTTCTTTGGAAACCACGTGCCCTAAGAACCGTACTTCCTTCCTCCAGAAGTGACACTTAGAAAATTATGCCTTAAGGTTATGCGCTCGAAGGGTTTCCAACACTTCCCTAAGATGTAGGGAGTGCTCTTCTTTATTCTTAGAAAAGACTAAGATGTCATCCACAAAGACTACCACGAATTTGTTAAGGTATTCCCTAAACACCCTACTCATCAAATCAACAAAATATGCAGGGGCGTTTGTCAAACCAAAGGGCATCACTAGCCATTCATAGAATCCGTCAGGAGTCCTAAAAGCAGTCTTATCTATACTATCCTCAGCCACTCTCAGTTGATGAAAGCCAGTGGCTAAGTCCAACTGCGAAAACACTGAGGCGCCAACTAACTGATCAAAGAGATCGTCAATCCTCGGCAGTGGGTGTCAGTTCTTTTTAGTAAGCTTGTTTAGTTCTCTATAGTCCATACAAAGTCTAAGAGACCCATCCGCCTTTGTGGCAAAAACTACTGGAGCACCCCACTCCGATATACTACGTCTTATGAACCCCTTCTCAAGCAACTCCTTTACTTGCTTATTGAGTTCCCTCCTTTCACGAGGAGCCATGTGGCGCACTGGCAAAGATACGGGTTTAGCATTATCCACAAGATAAATTCGAAAGTCTATCTCCCGCTTTGGAGGTAAGCCCTTCACCTCCTCAAACACATCCGGATATTCCCGGACCACTTCTACCGATCGCAGGTTCTCTACAGACGCGTCAAGCGATTCAAGATAACTTAGCATAACGGAATTTATGGGATTACAAAAGATGTCGAGAGCATTACCAAGGCGAGTCACAAGCCTAACTACTCTCCTTTCACAATCAAGAATGGCCCTATTTCTAGACAACCAATCCATTCCTAAAATTAGCCCATAGCCCGTGAAGCCCAATACATAAGCATCACATCTAAATTCAACGCTAAGTATAGAGATTTTCAAATCCAAACATATCATGGTCAAATGAGCCGAACCCCCAATTGGATTTGAAACGACCAAGGGATCCTCTACTAAACTGGTGTTCAAGTGCAGTGATTCAACTAATGATGCAGAGATAAACGAATGAGATGCGCCAGAATCGAATAAGGTACGGACAGGGTGATCAAACAGAAAAACTAAGCTTTCAACAGAAATTGTTCTACCTCTTTCTTGCAGCGGTGGGGCCGCAATAGCCTGAACTTGCCCCCTTGCCTGCCCTGGTGCCATAAGAGCCTGCACCTGTCCTCCCGAGGTAGACCCTGCCCTCTGCCCCTTCTTTGGACAGTCCTTCACTAAATGTCCCGCATCTCCACAATGAAAACAACCAGTCTTCTTTTTCTTTCTACAATCTTTGCTGAGATGGCCAGGCGTCCCACAATTGAAGCATTTCTTCTTCCCTTTGCCATTATTGTTTTTACCACCCTTCTTATTTTTCTGTTGGGGTTTCTTCTGATCCCCTTTCTTTTCAACTGCCTTATCCTCATGCATAAGTGCCATTTCTACTAGCTTTTCAAAGGTGGCTCCCATAGGGATGTGGGTCATAGCCAACCCTTGCAACGGTTCATTCAAGCCTCTAACGAACCTCAAAGCTTTCTTCTCTGGCGTGTTCACCAACTCCAAGCCAAACCTTGCTAACTGATTAAATTTATTGACATATTCCTTTACTGATGAGCTCCCTTGCTTTAGTGCCAGGAATTTTTCCATATTTAAGTTCTCCTCTGCCCTTGAAAGAAACTTTGCCTCAAACCTTCGTCTGAAATCCGCCCATGAATCAACTGGACGTTCCCCGTTAGTGACCTCCCACCAAAACGAGGCCTCTCCCTTCATTAACCAAGCAGCTAAACGGACTTTCCTCCCATCTTCCACTTCAAAGATATCCAACAATTCCTCAGTCTCCTTAAGCCAATCTCTGGCCTCCACAAACGTCTCAGTCCCTTGAAAAGTTTTTCCTCCCATAGCCTTGAATTCCTTGCACGTCTTTGCAAAAGTGTCAACACGAGGAGGAGGAGGAGGAGGAGGAATGGGTGCAACTAGGGGTGGAGGAGTATCCGCTGGGCCTGCAGTGGTGGCCCTAGCCTCCAAGTATCTCCTAAACCACCCTGGAATCGTCACACCTTCTGGGAGATTAAGATCTTCAGCCATGCTGAAACGAAAAAGGAAAGATTCAAAATGGAGAATTCGAAAGATAAAGATAAGGATGTGGCTATTTGGGATTATGTTTTTCATAAAAACTTTCTTCTTAAATTTACTCATTAAAACATATTTTTGAAAACACTTCTTTCAAAAATACTTTAGAAAAAATAGTTTTCTAAAAATTTTATCTGTTCTGGTAACCTTAAGCTCTGATACCACGTGTAACACCCCACGTCCATTAATGTCACTCACAAAGGGAATGCATTAACTTCCATGGAGGTTTTAAGTGAATATAGAACAGTAAAATTACAACAAGACAGATATAAAATAGTACTTGGAAATTCAAAAACTTTATTTCATTATAGCAGAAGTCAAAACATGTTTGATTACATCATAACACCATATTCAATGTCAAGTACAATATCTATCTTGATAAAACAAGTACATAATCCCATTACATGAATAGCCATTAAAAAGAAAGATAACAAGCTGGACTTTACTTCAGCAGTCCAAGCTTTCCAGAAGATAAGCGATCCAACTAGACTCCACTAGAATTTGGCCCAACCTGCGGACCTGAAGGGAGAAAAAGGATGGAAAAGAGGGGGTCAGACATAAAGTCTGGTGAATATGATAATTCTACAATACTATTACCAAAATAACTGGACTAAGGCATAAGCTGGAAAACAAGAAAATGTCTATGAAGAGCAGATTAAGGACATAGACAATCGCTAAAGGCAACGTTATAGGCGCTCCTAAATACTAAAGGATAAACACTATACTGCACCACACCAGTCACCCTAAAGATTCATCCCACTTAGCTTCACTTAGAAACTTTCCCAATGGCTTTACGTACCCCTAGCTGACTACATAGGTGCCGCCTGCCCCTATCTCCACTAGGTGTACCCTACTTCCCATTATTCGATCGGCTCCCTAACTCGTAGATACCCGTGCTGGCCCCACAGTGGGGTGTATCACTCCCCTAAAGTGGCAACCTGATACAACGGACATGCACGGCTTATACCTACACGATGCAACAACGTCTTACCTACCAGCCGGGTCCACACACGCATATGAAACCCGTTGGACTTGCGTTGCCACCGCTCCCTGTTTTGGCCTCTTATAGTCAAACCCGGTATGCGTGTCCCGTCCTCGACTTGGGTCGAGCCCACAAAGATACGTTTTGGGATACTGGTTGAAATGGGCCCCCACTATTTACCACAAGCATTCCACCTAAGCTTGTCCCCATTAGTCCATCCCACTTAACCCACTTAGTCATGTTCATTTACATGTGTGTTTGGTTAAGTCTAATCGTATTTCAAATGCCTCTAAAGGCAACCACCAGATTCCTCATGCCACCCAAGGCACCTACTTAACCCCCATGTCCAACCTTACATGATTATCTGGTTAAGTATTTCTTAGTTCATTAAGGCCATAACCTCATAAAGACCTCTCACATTAGACTGGCATTTATGGCAGCTGGATTTGCCGGGCGGGTCCGGGCAGTCTTACACCATAAAAGAGTCTAACCTCGTGTCTTTACAACTGTTATGCTTTAGTTTGGGCCTAGGACCTCTCACATTGGGCCGACATTTGTGACTACTGGATTTGCCGGGCGGGTCCGGGCAGGTTTACATCACAAACGGGTCCAACCTCGTGTCCTAAGCATTGATTATTAATAATAATCCACTTTCCCCCAATTTTAATAATTCCCTACTTGAATTATTAATTACTTCCAATTTTTAACAATGTCCATAATTGACTCAATTATGGACATTCATTCATGGTATGCAACATCTTACAAAATTGCACCCAATTTATTAATTCCTAATATTACCCCTACCCCACGTTTGAACGTTTATTCGCAAAATATATGTTAGACTCGAATAGCCTAACTCATAGCATAAAAGAGATTATCATAATAACAACATGTATATGTGACCAAATGAATCATAATAAGGGGTGAAACTTGCATATGTCCAACTTGCATAGATTATACATGTCATGGACCTAAAGGTGTCAACTTGTTCAAAATTCACCTAATATAATCTCAATCAATTTTCATAAACTTACATATGAACATGTGTGAATCAACATCATCTAATTTTTTTAACAACATGGTTTTATATGGGTACACCTAACTCAATAGGCAAATTCCCATAATCAAGTTTTATTTAATTATAGTTTCAAGTTTATGGGTACACCTAACCTAATAGGCAAATTCCCATAAACAAGATCCATTTAAATTAAGAAAAAAAACATAACTTTAAGCATGATCCAACAACATGATTTTTCAACATAATATAGCATGATTTATAACATGGCATAGTATGATAGTATAACATAGCTTGACATGATTCTCAACATAGCACGACATAGCATAAGAGAATTTACAACATAGCATGACATAGCATATATAATTTACATCATACGACAACATAATAACATAATAAGAGATCCACAATATATAGAATTTACAATTACAAATCACATCACTTTCTTGTGATCCATTCATAACTGAGTCAAATTAGTTTGTAATAGTCTTGTGAGAATCATCATACTCACCAACAAAAGAAAAGAATTAGAGAAAGAGAGATCTTTTGATTTGATTTGTGTAGATTTAGTTGTAGATGATTAGGCTTCCTCTTCTTTGTTTGTGACGGCTATGCTGAACTCCATGGCAGCAGCATGACGGTAGCTTCTCTAATTTTACAAGTGATTTAGGTCTAGGGTCTACCCACTTATTTATAGATTTTAGAATGCGTTTAGGCCATTAGATTTAACCTAGAAATAACCGCAGCCGTCCAGACAAGATGGGGTTTATCTTGTTGACTCAGCAATGAGTCAGAAGTGACTCAGCAAACACTCAGCATATTAATAAACTTCTATTCATGTCATAAATATATATATATTTTCTACAATGTACATATTAGATACATCCCCCTTTACTTATTATTGTTTTTATATACACATTAGATACATCCCCTCTCTCACACACTTATTAATATTTTTATATTCATATTAGATACATCCCCTCTCTTACACACTTATTAATATTTTTATATTCATATTAGATACATCCCCTCTCTTACATACTTATTAATATCTTTATATTCATATTAGATACATCCCCTCTTCTACACACTTATTATTATTTTAGCAACTTTAGTGTTAATAGAAAATTCGGGGTGTTACACATATGCTATCATTCCCTTTTCTGCTACGGGGCAAGCCATCAATAAAGTCCATAGAGATTTCTTCCCACTTCCAACTTGGAACATCCAGCGGTTTCAACAATCCTGTCGGCTTCTGCTGGTCGGCTTTGACTAGCTGACAAGTGGGACATCTAGCCACATAAATGGAAATGTCTCTCTTCATAGCTTTCCACTAAAAGGTGCGCTTAAGATCGTTGTACATCTTGCTTACTCCTGGATGAATACTGAGTTTGGATTTGTGGCTTTCATCCATAACTTCTCTTTTTAGCTCGGCAATATCTGGCACACAAGTCCGCCCTCGCAATCGAAGAGTCCCTTTATCGTCAATTTGGAAGCTTGGAGCTTCGCCCCTTCGAACTCGCTCACTAATCTTCTAGATAAATTTATCATTTTTCTGAAGAGCAGCGATTTTTTCCATCAGAGTAGGAGTGATAATGAGGTTGGCGAGGATGAGATTGATGCTGTCTGCACTCTTTCTACTCAGCGCATCAGCCACGACGTTGGCTTTCCCTGGAGTATATAAAATATCCAAGTCATAGGGTGCAAGAAATTCAACCCAATGTTGTTGCCTCATGTTCAAGTCTTTTTGGGAAAATAGATGCTTCAAAGATTTGTGATCAGTATAAAGCCCGAACTTCTCGCCCAAGAGATAGTGCCTCCATATTTTTAGTGCAAAGACGATGGCCATTAGTTTAAGATCATGAACGGCATAATTTTTCTCATGCGGTTTTAATTCGCGGCTGGCATATGCGACTACTTTGTCTCTTTGCATCAGCACCGCACCAATACCTTAAATAGAAAAAGGATAAACACGTTAAAATGAGATTTGACATTAAAAGGAAAATGTTATCTCAGACATGTTAATTTTGTTAAGAGGAATGACCTTCTCTAGAAGCATCTACCCAGTCCTTCAAACCCTCATTGCCATCAATAATGTTCAACACTGGAGCAGTGGTCAACCTTTGTTTCAGCTCTTGGAAAGTTGCCTCACATTCTGGTGTCCAAATGAACTTTGTATGCTTCTTAGTCAGCTTTGTCAATGGACAAGATAATTTCGAAAAATCCTTAACGAATTTCCGATAATAGCCAGCCAGTCCTAAGAAACTTCTGACTTCTGTGGGGGTTCGAGGCTGCTTCCACTCTTGGATGGCTGAGATCTTGCTTGGATCTACTGAAATGCCTTCCTTAGATACAACATGGCCAAGGAATTTCACCTCTTCTTGCCAAAATATGCATTTGGAGAATTTGGCTTTTAGCACATTTGTACGCAAAATCTCCAAGACCTCTTTTAGATGCTTTTCGTGCTCATCGGCGGATTTGGAAAAGATTAAGATATCATCGACGAAAACAAGCACGAATTTATTTATAACATCTCTGAATACTTTATTCATCAAATCTACAAAATATGCTGGAGCATTACAAAGACCGAAGGGCATTTCCAGCCATTCATAAAAGATATCTGGCCCTCTGAAAGCAGTTAAGGGCTCACATTCTTCTGCGATGCGAAGTTGATGGAAGCCTGTAGCTAGGTCCATCCTAGAAAATACTCGCGCTCCATGCAAGCGGTCGAGCAAGTCATCAATACGAGGCAGTGGGTACTTATTTTTCAGAGTTTGCTTGTTGAGATCGCGGTAGTCCACACATAGCCTGAGGGTACCGTCTGATTTTGGGACGAACACCACTGCTGCACCCCATTCTGAAAAACTAGGCTAGATCAAACCTTTCCACAAAAGCTGCTTGGTTTGGTTTGTCAGCTCTTCTTTTTCCTTCGGCGACATTCTCCGAATAGGATGTACAACAGGCCTTGCATTCGGAGCTAAGTGAATTTTGAAATCGATTTCTCTGCGGGGAGGTAGGCCCTCAACCTCTTTGAATACATCAGCATAATCTCTGACGATTGGGATATCTTCAATAGAGGTAGGGGTAACCTCTAAAGAAGACCAGAATTCCTTTCTGTCGGTGGCTGAACCGTGGCAGGGGATACATACATCACTGAGATTAGTTTTAACTTTGACAATTCTTTCGGCACAATTGACTTCGGCCTCATATTTTGTTAGCCAATCTATCCCAAGAATGACATCATAGCCGGAGAAACTCATAACGATCGAGTCAAAGGGAAATTTGCAACGAGAATAAGAAATAGGTACTCGAAAATACTGATCAAGAATAAGAGAACCTCCTATCGGACTATTAGCTCTAATCAAATTTTTGAGTTTCCTTGGTTTCAGTTTCAACTTTTTAATCGCATCATTAGAAATAAAGCTTCGTGTAGCACCAGTATCAAATAAGATAGTAATAGGGATATTCTTAATATTAAGCGTACCTCCCAAGACATCGGGTTTATTAGGCCCCTCAGTCGAAGCTGGTGTATTTGCTCCCTCATAAACATGTGCCACCTGAGCATTCCTTAGCAGTGGACAATGTGCCTTGATGTGCCCCCTTTGATGGCAATTGTAGCATTCCCTTTTGTCCTGCGAACTCTGGCCACGATTCTAAGGATTTTGACCACGGTTTTGGGAGCTCTGACCTCGGTTCTGACTAGGGCCTGAATCATCTCTCTTTACCCTTTTTGGCGCTCTACACTTGTAATCGAAATGCCCAATCTTGCCGCAGTTATAGCAGGTCACCTTGCTCCTATCCCTCTTCTTCCCTTGTGGCTTAGCTGCAGAAGAATTGCTCGCCTCTTGTTTCTTGTTAGCCTGTTCCTTTGGGTTGTTGCTTTGACCTTTTCCCCTATCCTGCAGTCCAGACTCATCATTCTCTTCATAGCGGCACGCCATTTCCACTACTTCATTGAAAGGAAGCTTGATATGGGCAGTGACTCGATTCAAATATTTCTTGGACAACCCCTTGATAAATCTTTTGTTTTTCTCTACTGGGTCTTGAATCAAGCTAGGGGCATATCGTGAAAGCTCATCAAACTTCCTCACATACTCAGAAACGGTCATACTGCCTTGCTGCAGGTTAACGAACTGCTCGTGCAGATGCTCTCTAGCTTGTGGGGGGTATATATTTCTCATTGAAAAGCTCCTTGAATCTGGCCCAAGACATATTGGCCATGTCGTTGCAGAATTTAATTGTATCCCACCAATGCCCTGCCTCCTCCTTTAGTTGCCAAACCGCTAGATAACGCTTTCGCTGATCTTCCAGTTCCAAGCCTTCTAGGATCTTTTCACAATCTTTAAGCCATGCCTCTGCTTGGATCGCAGACTCCCGCCCTGTAAAAGGCACACCTCCAAAGTTCCTGAATTTCTTTGACATTCTGTCCAAATCAAAAGGCTGTGGAGGTGGAGGTGGTTCAACTACGACCTCTGAATTAGGCTGGTCTTGAGTGATGGGTGTCTCGTCTCTAGCTTGCCCTCCAGATCCTACTCGGGCACCTCCTCTAGCCCCGCCTCGAGCTCTACCACGGGCTCCACCTCGAGCTGTTCTGGATCTAGTATCCATTTAAATCAGTCTGTACCATCAAGGAAAGAGTCAGACCAACAAAAATGAGAAATTTCAAGAAAAGATCAGAGAAGGACGAGATGAAAAGATGATGATGTAATGACTGGAAAATATGTGTTATTCTGCTGTGCTCACTCTAGAACATTTCTAGTCCTATCTCTAATGAGCTACTCGTCTTAGAATAATGTGGATTCTATCTAGACGGATTGTTCTAAATATGTTATATTCCGTAGCTAAGGTAAACCTAAGCTCTGATACCAACTGTGACGAGTACCGCGAAATCCGGTAGGCTTTGCAACCATCCCTTCATCCTCCAGTACAGCAGGAAAAACCCGCCGTGGCTTACAGTTGTACCCCAGACACCTTGTTTTACGGCGACCCTTTCGGGATCCCCCGGCCGCAGCCTACCAACCCTAATCAGGGACATGTGGGGGTAAGAGTCTCCCGTTCGCCACCAAACCGCGAAGCGAGAACCCCCCATCATGCTGCATCCTATTACCAGGCATGCCAAACAAGGACTGGTGTGAGAAATCTTTCTATACTAAATAATAATATGGAAAATCACAGGACCACGCCGCTAAAGCGGAACGGGCTTACTCCAATTGACCGCCAGTGCATAAATAAGTAAATCGTGGAATAACACTATGCTTTTTTTTTAGAAAAAATGAAATCACTATAAGACCCAAGTCCCATCACACAATTCAACGCAAACCAGAGGGTAGGGTTTTACCTTATAGTGATCAAATGATGATAAATACGAAATAAACGATATTATTATTAGTAGTGTGTGTGTTCCATTTAAAAAATTTCAAAATAAATGTATCAATCCTAGATGGCATAGTACCTCATCCTACTATGTCGCCATAAATAAGTGTACAATCAAAATCGCAATGTCGTATTGGAGATTTGGTTTCCATCATGAGTCGAGGCTAGGGGCAAGCTCCTCTCCGATTCGAGACACTCTAGCAAATGCCTCAGGGTCCCCCGCAGTGAACCCTTGGAGCAGTAGGGCCGGTCCACACCTGTCGAAAGTGGATTGGCAATTCCTGAACACACGTTTCCCGGTTCCTTTGAACCTATAATATGACCACTAACGGCCTATAAAAATCCGAGGTACCTCAAAATCCAACATCCACATGAGTAAAATGTCAGCCAGTTTAAGCACTGACACCACTTCTAGCTAGAAAGAAACGTGTGCACTCCCTACGGTCCATATCCCCTTTTTTACTCATACCGGGGTGTGAGGCTCGCGAAGTAACGTTATAACCACAAGGCCTGCTTTTCAACAAAGCCTTGATCATCTGAATCTTGGCGCGCCACATTGACAATTCACGTCATACTATCAATAACTATTAATATATACCAAGGTGTTAAGCAGAGAATAAATTCTCCACCACCAATTTGATATACATTAATAGAAATCGATTTTTATTATATGAAACGAATTTCAACGTCAGACACGCATCCATTTACAAGTCCGTTCTGGGTCTGAACGGAACCGGAGACACCAGAGAGGTTCTCGCTTATCCGGTCAATCAACACGTACGTCCGGACGATTAACACGGTTTAACCCTTTCCTGGGTGCAAGTCAGTCGAGGGCATCAGTCGCCATCCGTTCGCCATGAAGACCGCCGGTCTTCAACCGCCGTCTTCTATATCTTTGATTTAAACATCGTGTAATTATTTGAAATGAGTAAAACTCGGTCTTTTCAAATAACTATTCGCAAAATTATCTTTTAAATCATTCTATATTGTTAATATCTATTTATGACGATTTATCGCTATTTTTATATATTTAAAAATAGCTCAAAATAAATAAACGACGCTTCGGGTCCGTGGGCGGCCCTGGCGCTGTTTTTACCCAAATTTGATTTACTCATATCTTACAATCTAACCGTTGGATTTTGGCGAATTTCATATCGTTGTAAAGCTCTTCCAAAAGTGGTCCTAACGGTTCCAGTTTTGGGAAAATCCGATGGTCGGATCTTTCGGTATAATCGTTTAAAGGTACGATTGTCGAAACGCGAACTGCAGCGCGTGTTTCGTTTAATTTTATATTTATATATAAAATATATAAATATAAATCGTTTGGCGATTTCAACTATAAAAGTTCATTCTCTTTATTTTAGAAAGACTACGACGCAAAAATGTACTTTTATTAATCTTGTTTTTTATTTGTAATTAAATTACAAATAAAGATATACCTTTAAATTCATGTTTTGTTCGCCAACTCTAATGCGACAAAAATGTTGATTTCACAACGTATATTTCTATACTCAATAACAATATCACTTTTGTCCGCCAATTCTAGTGCGACAAAAATAATAGTTTCAACAATGTATATTTTAATAAAACGATATTTTTGTCCGCCAATTCTAATGCGACAAAAATATTGATTTCAGTAGTGTATATTTTAATAAAACGATATTTTTGTCCGCCAATTCTAATGCGACAAAAATATTGATTTTAACGATGTATATTTTAATAAAACGATATTTTTGCCCGCCAATTCTAATGCGACAAAAATATTGAATTCAACAGTGTATATTTTAATAAAACGATATTTTTGTCCGCCAATTCTAATGCGACAAAAATATTGATTTTAATGATGTATATTTTTATATTCAATAAAAATAAACATTGCTTTAATTCAATTTCACTACATAAAAATACATCTTTCCTTGATTTACTCTATAACATAAAAATGTGCTTTTTCTTTTATTCATTTTTATAAAACATAAAAATGAACTTTTTCTTTGCATTGGAAAATGCAAGTTTTCTACTACTTTTATTTACATTAGGAAATTGTAAATTCTCTATCTCTTTTATTTACATTAGAAAAAAAATGTAAATCTTTGTTTTCTTTTATTTACATTAGAAAGTGCAAATATTTTATCTCTTTTCTTTCTAATCTTTATATTGAAATGTAAATCCTCTCTTTTTATTTCTTTACATTGAGATGTAAATCCTTTCTTTTTATTTCTTTACATTGAGATTTAAATGTTTTCTCTTATTTTCCTTTACATAGAAAAATGTAAATCGTTTCTCTTACTAAGTAATACTTACATTGTAAAATGCAAAGAAAAGGGGAATCTTTATTTCTAAGTTTTATTCATACTAGAGAATTCAACTAAAAAGTTAATTTATTTTCTATGTAATATTTGCATTGTAAAATGCAAATAAAAAGGTGAACTTTATTTCTAATGTAAACATCTCCTAGTGTCAACATTTCTAATATAAATATTTTTTTTCTAATGTCAATCTTTGATTCATTTCCACTATAATAACATGACGATGAAATTTTATGTCATTTCAACTATATTAACATAACGATGTAGTTTTGTGTCATTTCAACTATACTAACATAACAATGTAATTTTGTATAGTTTTGTGTCATCACAACTATATTAACATAACAATGTAGTTTTGTGTCATTACAACAATATTAACAATCTATTTCATGTCAACACAACGATGGTAATCTATAATTCAGTTGTCAAATTTCATGTCAACCCACGATAATATGGTTTTTATCTAACCATTTCAATCATTTACTCAACGTCATGATTTCGATATTAACACAAACAATACAATATATGATTTGGTGTACTTTTGATGAATCACAATAAAGGGTCTCGTCTTTATTTTATTTGTAAAACAAATAAAATATCTAACCTTTATTTTATAAATCATAAAACAAAATGAAAATTCAACTTTCATTTTGTTAATCAAAAATAAAGATGCACTTTTCTTTTTATTTTGTATATCAAAATAAGAATTCAACTTTTTCATTTATTGTCAAAATACTCTAACTTCCTTTTATTTTGTATAACAAAATAAAGATTCAAACTTTATTTCTTTTGTGCCAAAATGTTCTAACTTCCCTTTTTTCTTTGAAACAAAATAGAAACTCAAACCTTTGTTTTATACTGTAAATCAACAATAAAAGATTCAACCCCTTTTTTTTATGTTGTGAATCAAGATAAAGATCAAACTTATATTTTTATTTTGCAAATAAAAATAAAGATTCAACTTTTGTTTTGTTTCAAAAACAAAAGATCAAAACTTTTTTTATGTTTTGTTAATCAAATTTAAATTCTAACTTTGTTTTTTATTATGACAATCAAAATAAAATTCCTCTTTAATAGAACTGAATAAAGAAAAAAAAAGATGAGAGCTTTATTATGATTACATCAAAAATTACAGATCTAAATAACATAGCTATTTCATGGCATCACAACATATTTCAATAACCATACAATAATCACATACAATAATCATCACATCGCAGATCAGGAACAGTAATATTCAAACCATGATTTCACCATTATAATTAAATTATTTAATTTTAATAAATCAGAGATCTCACCTTCGTTTGCGAATTGGTCCAAATTTCAAATAGTTCAAAATGGTCTCTTTTTAGTCCAGCAATGTAGATCCGGTCTTTACGATCAGAACGCCGCTGAAATCATCAAATTCCGATTTGAAATGAATTAGATATGGTCATTTAAAGATTTAAAACAATTTTATTTTAATTAATTAAATAATAAATGGGAAATTAGGCCTTTCTTCCACTACAGATGTTCGGCCGCGACCTTTACCTTTTGTTCAGTTCTAGGGTTAACGATTTCAATCCGTACACCTGACTTCGAGCCAATCGGACACCACCACGACGAGGAGGGACACGCGGCGCACAGGGGGACCCCGCTATGGTGCAGCTCGGTGGCGGCGGCCCAACGTCGATGGGTTTGGGTCGGTGGAGCTCAGCGATGGCGGCACTAGGAGACGATCCAATGGTATGGAATTGCAGAGGAGAAGAAGAGCTCTGAAGTGGTGTAGATATTGGGTTTTAATTCGGGAAGATGAGCGTGTTTTTAGAGGGGGAATCTTCGAGCTGTATCGGCCATTGAACGAAAGGGGTGGCGGCGGCTACTGTATTAGAAATGGATTAGGGTTTTTTTCTTTTCCTATTATTTATACTATTTTTGTGTAATTTTATAATTAAATCCATAATTTCTAAACTATTTCGATTTCAACCCAGAAGAAGGTGCCCCAAGCGAATAACCTATATTCCGGATCCAATGGGCCATGTCCCATCAGCCCAAACGGCTGTCTGTGGCCTGGTTTAATTAATTTAATATTTAATTCTTTTATTAAATTAATTCTATCATACAAATAAATTCACCGAGGCCACATACGGACTCAGAAAAATCCAAAAAAATATATTTGGCCTCGTTATGACGATACGGTTCTAGCAAAATTAATTTCGTTGAATTCTGAGACCGTTTGAAAAATGGCTATTTTTCAGTCGTTTAAATTTGACCGAACTGAACAAAACGCGGTTTCTTTTGCCACGCTCACATACTAACTCGGAAAATTCTAAAAATTGAAACCTAGCAATAATTCGACATTCCTGTTCCAACAAAAGTGGTTTCATCGAAAACCGAGGTCGTTTGAAAATTGACTATTTTCACTGGCTTTAAATATTATTTAAAATGAAAATTTTAAATTCTGCCACATTTTTCAGCTAAATTATTTAAAATAAAAATTTTAAATTGGCTCGGATTTTCCGGGTTGTTACATCTGCATTGCTGTTGATTTCTACATCACTACTGCTCTGCATGTCCTTATTGATCTGATTTGTGTCCATACTTTCTGAATTATCATTTGACTCTGCTGTTTGCGCATTTGTTTCTTCCATGGAGTCATTCTGTAAGTTCTTATTAATTATATCTTGATGATCTTCACTAATGTTATCACTCAATGACTCTACAAAAACTTGCTTGAATTGCTCCCCCCTGACAAGATTTTCTGCATGATTCTCCCTGATTTCCTGTTTACCTGCAAAGGGAAATGTATTTTCACGAAAAACAACGTGTCTGGAAATGTAAATTCTCCCATTTTTTAAGCATTTATATCCTTTTTGGTTCTGTGCATACCCAATGAAAGTGCATGGACTTGATCTCATACTTAGTTTGTGCCTATTGTAATCTCTTGGGCATGGAAAACACAGACAACCATATGTTTTCAAAAAATTATAGTCTGGTCTAACATTATATATCATCTCATATGGAGTTTTGTTATCTAGAACTTTAGTTGGTAATTTATTGATGAGGAAAACTGAAGTGTAAAAGGCTTCATTCCAATATTTCATTGGCACTGAGCCTTGAGACATTAATGTTAGACCCATCTCTACTATGTGTCTGTGTTTTTTCTACCAAACCATTTTGTTCAGACGTGTGAGGGCAAGTCAATCTATGTTTTATTCCTCTTTTAGCAAAATAATTAGTTAAAGGTTTAAACTCTCCCCTACCATCGGGCTGATCAAATTTTTAACACTATAATTGGTTTGTTTTTCAACGTGAGTTATGAATTGTATGATAGTATTACATGTTTCTAACTTATTCATTAGCATATATATCCAAGTATATCTTGAATAGGCATCCACGAAGGAAAGATAGTACCTGTGTCCTTGATACGAATTCAGTGGTGGTGGTCCCCACAAATCAGCAGCTATTAGCTCAAGAGGTTTATTGTATTTAGTTTCAGAATCTCAGAAAGGAAGTTTATGGCTTTTGCCAATTTGGCAGTGTGTGCATGTGTGTTTGGCAGGTACACTATTATTAAAAGAAATATTATTATTGCATAAAATAGTTTTAACAACTTCAATACTAGGATGTCCTAATTTCCTTTGCCATAAATCAAGATTACATTGTTCGTCATCTTCATTATATTCATTATTACTGCTGCTAACATTAATACTCCTATTACAATCATTATTACTTGACTCAACATTATTCCACCAGAATTTTCCACTAGTATCCCCTGTCTTCAAGTCTTCAAAATTGCTAGTATCATCATTGCAATATTTTGATTAGCATCATTGTTGTTTCTATTTGAGTTCATCACGGCCATATTGACTTGTGGTGCCTTCTGTGTTGAATTAGCATGATTATATTGCTGTCCACTATCATTTTTATACCTGAAATAGCACTTGTTCACCATATGACCAAATTTTTGACATATTTGGCACTTTACTCGATTGGTGTTCCATCTTCCTCGTCCACGACCTCTTTGTGGCTGAAAAACTCTTGGATACTGATTTTCTTGTATGTTTGCATTAATGTTGTTGTTGCTTCCCTGTGATTGCTTATTTTTAGCTACAGCATAATTTCCAGAAAACTCACCATGTGTTGTTTTTCTTTGATCAATTCTTCGTTCATGAGCAACGAATGCAGATCGAACGAACTGCAGATCAGGTAAAGTTTGTTGTGTAGGCAGGACCATTACAAAAGATTCATATTCTTCATCAAGCCCTCCGGTAATAAAAAGTATTTGTTCACTATCATTGATTTTATGCCCAACAGCACTTAGTTTGTCACATTTGTTTTTAATTTTGCCCAAATAATCTTTCATGCTGTTATCTTCTTTTCTGCAATTTTGAAGTTCCCTTTTATATTGCATGAATTTGGTTGCGGATTGCGAGCTGAAATTTTGTTTGAAAGTAGTCCAAATTTCATATGACGAGTTGCACCTAACGATCTATGACAAAAGATTAGGATTTACAGAAGATAAAAACCATGATGATAATAAGTTATCTTATCTTTGGTATTTGGTGTATTCTGGATTTGGTATAGTATTTCTTTCTTCATCAGTGATCATTATAGGTGGAATAATTAACGTCCCTTTGATGTAATCTAGCAGTCCGTAACCTTTGAGAGCAATCTCTACTTGATATTTCCATAAAATATAAATATCTTCATCTAACGAAGTGGTAATAACTTGGCTTTTGAGTTTGATCAGGTTCATGATGTTTGGAGAGAAGCCATTAGCATTGCTGCCAGATACCGCTGAAGTTTCTTCATTATTGTTGGTCATGGCGAGGAAATATTAGATTGCAGCTTTGTGAAGAACAGCGAAGATCAGAAAGAATGATGGTTTAGGATTTTTTTAATGCCTTTCGGCAATTTGGTGTTATGATACCATGTTAGAAAATAGAATAGAAGAAACAAGATTGAAGAGAAGTTTTACTATTGATGAATTGCAATCGTAAGATGATGCAAATTGTATATAGAAGACCTCTATTTATAATACAAGAAATAAATATAAATAGGCTTGAATAATGGGAATGTGACCATTGTATTGCTATAATATGCATGTGACCGTTGCTATGTTATAATAGACATGTGACCATTGCATTGTTATAATATGCATGTGACCGTTACTATGTTATAATGGGAATGTGACCGTTGCATTGTTATAATAGGCATGTGACCGTTGCTTTCTCAATATTTCATTACTAAAAGTTATTCTTGAACGTTCCTTGTTTATGTTCGTCATATTCTTTTTATAGCAATTGGATTTCAGTTTAACTAAATTTCAAACAATATACAAAAAAAGTCAATGTTCTTAGTAGATTCAATCAGTTCAATTTTAGGAGTAACAACATTAATGTAGTTGTTCAAAGTTAAGATTATTGTTTTTACAAAAATGTTTATAACTTTTTACAGTGACCTAGAAGGTGAACCAAGAAGTAGAATGTTTATGTCTCAAGTTACACACATTCATGGACAATACTAAATAAGAATCACTTATTATCATTTAACTGAAAATGTGAACTGATAAGCAAACTACTTAAGTATAATTCATATCCAAACATCTAAGAATAGAAATATAAT
Source organism: Allium sativum (assembly GCA_030737875.1). Taxonomy (NCBI): domain Eukaryota; kingdom Viridiplantae; phylum Streptophyta; class Magnoliopsida; order Asparagales; family Amaryllidaceae; genus Allium; species Allium sativum. The sequence goes on along the minus strand of CM060919.1, from coordinate 651,181,341 downwards.
TTTGATCCTCTACATGATATCTAATACAAGTGGAAAACATCAACAAAGTCACCTTGCATTCAGTTTCAAGACACACATTTTTGTAGTGTTTACTGTTTAGACAATTGGATGGAGCATCAGATATGGAGGAATGATCTAAGGGGCTTTGGCAGGATAGGATCTTCTAATTTTCAACATTTTTTCTTCATAGATTTTGGCCAAGAAAACTGCTTGTGTGAATTCTGATGGTCTAGCAGCAAGAACATCAAATTTTATGTCACATTTAAGGCCATCTACAAACTTCTCTAAGATATATTTGCTGGGCAACTTCTCAAGTAATACCACGACTTGCTCAAACTTGCATAAGTACTCCTCAACCGAACCGGTTTGTTTCAACTTTGTGAAAGCTACAAAAGGATTAAGCATCTCTTATGTCCTGAATATGAAGATGGCTTCTTCTTTGAACATGTGCCAACTCTTATAGTCCTTTACGTTTTTCTCAAGGAAATGAAACCAGTGAAATGCCTCTTCTTTAAGATAAAGTGCACATGTAGATACCCAATCATACTCTGGAACTTCATAATATCGAAAAACTATCTCGATTTGCCAAGTCCAAACGATGACATCTTTTGTACCATCGAATATAGGAACATCTATCTCGAGAAACTTGTGATATGGTGTTTTTCCCATACTCCAGTCGTTGAGGTTATTCCTCGAATATGTGGTAGGCGCCTGACCTTCAACGAGATAGTGTACAGAACTTTCCAGTAATATAAGGGCATTTTCGTGTCCCAAATTTTCTTGATTTGACGATTGCGGAAGCTCCTTTTTCTGTTTTTGCAGGTTCTTGATCTCCTTGATTTCTTCCATTAACATTCGGAAATTATTCTCCAACGATTTGAGACTATCATTTGATATTGTCTGGGATGTAAGAATTTTGGAAATAAACTTGGTTTTTAGGAAAATATTAATTATGCAATGAATTTAATTATTGTATCAATGGAAGGTTAAAATATATGGTAAGAAATTTTAGATTTATCAAATGGAATTTGATATGGTAAGGAAAGTAGAAATTAGGTGTTAAGGAAAATTCTAGAGAAGAAGACTCTAGAATCCTTGTAATGCTATAAATGTAAGTGTAATCTCTCATTTGTGTAATGAAGAAAAATGAAGCAATAACAATGTAGTCATTCAATTATTCTACCTTTCATCTCTCCCTTCCTCTCTATATCAAATTCCAACATGGTATCAGAGCTAGGTTAAAAGAGATGGGAGAGATGAAAAGAGCTGACTAGTCAAGTGCAAGAGAGTTCAAAGAATAATTTCAAAAAAAAAAGAAAAAAAAAGAAGAAAAAAAACAATCGGAAAGCGTATTTGATTTCCATGGCCAAAGCGGTAGAAGAAGAAGAGCAAGGATCTCCGCACACCGTTGATCCAGCATCCGAGAAGCAGAAGAATGGAAAATCTGAAAAGTCTGCAGAAGAAGATGAAAACGAAGAAGACGAGGAGCTCCTAAAGGCAAGAGCTTTGGCGAAGAGAAAGCAGCAGACTTGCAGCAGCTATCGAAGTTTTTGTTGAACATGGCATAAGTGGCTATGGAAGATAATTTTATTTTAGAGTTGTTGGTGAGAAAGTGCACCATGGTGAGAAAGTGCTCTAATATTTTTTTATTTTTTTTGAAAGTGATGAGAGAGTGCATCATAAATCGAAGAGAAAGTGCTTCGTTAATTTTTGAACGTGATGAGAGAATGCATCACAAATCGAAGAGAAAGTGCTTCGAATCAAGGAATCTATTTGGAGTAGTAAAACCAAGTTTAAGGGAGGATGTTGGAAATAAACTTGGTTTTTAGGAAAATATTAATTATGCAATGAATTTAATTATTGTATTAATGGAAGGTTAAAATATATGGTAAGAAATTTTAGATTTATCAAATGAAATTTGATATGTTAAGAAAGTAGATATTAGGGGTTAAGGAAAATTCTAGAGAAGAAGACTCTAGAATCCTTGTAATGCTTTAAATGTAAGTGTAATCTCTCATTTGTGTAATAAAGAAAAATAAAGCAATAACAATGTAGTCATTCAATTATTCTACCTTTCATCTCTCTCTTCCTCTCTATATCAAATTCCAACAGGGAAATTATTTCATTTTGTAACGATGCTTGCTTCTCCAACTGGTTTTTTTAGCGATTACCAAGGATGCTGATTTGAAGACTCTTCTTTTTGCTCCATGGTTTTGGAATTTTGCTAGAACATAAGCGAATCATATTAGAAGAAGGAAGAAGTACAAGAAGAAAGAAAATGAAAAAGAAGATATTTCATTTCATTTTTTTCCACGTTCCTTGCATTCATTTCTTTGTACATAAATAGCCAAAATTGGCCTGTAAAAGAGGAGACCAATTCTTCTGTACCCATTTCCCCTATACCCCCATGTCCTTCCAATCAAATCTCCCTATTTCCACGTTTTTGCATTTAAGTCCCCCAACAATTCAGGGTTTTAAGTGCAAAAGGTGAAAATCAGGGGGCTCTGATTGGTTGGGACATGGGGGCACACTGAATTTCTGGACAGAAGAATTGGTACGGTGAAAGAGAGAAATTTATAACTAATCCTCTCATATTTTTATACCTCACTCATAAAAACCAAACTATGTAACTATTCACTCTTTGGTTACTTCTAGAATATCTTAATCTTGAAATTTTTCGGTTTTGTTGATGACTCTTTTGGGTCTTATTTCATGGTGTTTTGTGTGATCGATGATTCAGTGTGCATGTTGATTGAGTCATTACATTGGTTCATTGTGCATGTATGGTGCATCGATCTACTTCCTTCAAGAGTGGCATTGCCTTCAAGGTCAAAGTGTGCAAAACTCCTAGCTATTTCCTCTTTTTCTTTCCTAAGCTGCTTCAGGTAGGCTAAGACCTTGCCACTGGATGTGAATTTGGATGGCGATGGAGTTTGGTTGTCTTGTTTCGAGTATTGTATTTAGCTGGTAACTAGAGCCAGTTTTAGAGTTGTGCTGGCCGGTCAACTGCCTAGGAAAACCGTTTGGATGGAGACAACGAGGTACTGGATTTTTTTTGAAACTATTGTCAAGCTATAAATTAACCGTTGTATCGTTTAGCAGATATGTGTCCCTAGATCTGATGGTGATGCACATGCTCATTCAAGGCGAGGTTTACGATTCGATTCATAGACTTATTAAATTTTTCCTCTATTTTTCCTCAAAAAATTTCCCAGCCTAGGGCAACCTAGTTGTTCTTGCCGACCTGATTGGTAGTTTGATCGACCTTCATGATTTGTGGAACGTAATTAGTAGGTCGCAATGATGTGGGAGTAGGGAAATACTTATGCATGAAAATGTGAAAACTCGAGTGGATTTTAGAGTCAAGTGGGAGTTGAAACTTGTATGCAACCTTGCCAATTCGTTAAATGGTTTGGTGGTGGCCAAAGTATACCAAAGTATTTTGTGTAGGCATGTGGAAGGTTTTGCTAAGGAATAATTGGTGGTAAAATTGCAGGCCCACGAAGATTATAAGGGAACCAAACTAGTCAAAAGCGAGTGAAATCAATAAATTTCCAAAATATGATGTTTATTGAATCATGAAGTCTAAATGGAATTTACATCTAATCTAAAATATTTGAGACAAAATCTTCATTTTATTATGAAGTTTTTATGTTTTTTCTTTAAACAATTTTAGCAAACAGAGCTACAGTCATAAAAAGTACATAACTAATGTAACCATGTATTGATAAAGCGATTTACACTACAACAAACTCATTTATACCTTTGTATATGTCTTTATTTTGAGCAATTTTTATGTAAAAGCACATATATGGATTATGATAGATATATGTATGAAAAGTTTAAAATGAATTTATAGTTTACGTAAAAGTCCATTTTATACAATGTGAGTAAAAGTAACACACACATACAAAAGTCCATATATAAATAACTGTAAGGTATGTTTAATATTTAAAATAACATACATATGTGACGAACACAATCTACAATTTATTATAAATTTGAACTTAGCGAATTTAGTCGAATTCACAATTTAGAAAGAAATCAATTTTTTATAGATTTTATACGAAAATTTACTTAAGGAATGTTTAAATGAAACAACTTTTTCATTTAAGTATACAAATACTAGCCAAAATATATTTAGAAATGATCTTCTAAGACAGTATTCATTTCAAGCATGATTTTGAATAATTAAAGTTGTTTTCAATCAATCAAAATTATTTTCAAAAAAAAAAATTAAACGGCCATATGATATATATATATATATATATATATATATATATATATATTCTCTAATAAAATAGATTGGACAACTTGAGCACTGTTAACCCTAAGGTTCTTTTTTTTTAACAAAAATATGTGATCTTCTAAAAAGAAGAGAGCACACATTTATAATAATACGAATAAAAGTCTACAAACACAGTCAACAGTACTAAAAGAAAACCAAAAGTGTTACTCAAGACAACTAAGTTTTTGTATAGGAAAGTAGATAGATGAGCTCCGAATAAACCACCGCCCATCATACTCCTATATCGAATTCGAGCAAGGCCACAACCCGATATTGAAGTACATCTATTCCTATAATAAAATAGTCACTCCAAACTAAGTACAAAAAAGAACGAATACAGAATAATACAAAAGACTCTCCAAAATCACACTCTAGAGACACCAAAAGGTGAGAAACCACCATCCAAAATCAGCTATCCAAAATCACCACAACTACAATCCACAACCTGCGACCTGGAACAAACTAACCAACACATTAGCAAACCTCACACACGTATATATGGGTATAAATATATATATTCAAGGAATATATAAATTGATATATCCATATTTATATATATATATATACATATATATACATATATATACGGTAGAGAGATAAAAAGCAAAAAAGAAGAGACAAACTAAAAAAACAAGAAGCAAACATCAATATCAAATACATAATCTATTACAACTAAAATACCTATTAATTCTAATAAATAAACTCAAATCATATCTAACCTTAAGCAAATATCTCTCAAAACGAGAATTACTATATAACTTATACTGAGAGTTATCTGTCCAATCCAGACAGAAGGAAACAATCCTAATAATTAAATTAACAACCGAAACAGAAACAGAATGAAACAATCTGTGGTTTCTCTCCGACCAAATGAACCAACAAATAATAGACACTAAAGAATCCAAAACATATCTTTGACAGGAGTTATAATTAAATCTACTACAATTCCAATACTGAACACATTTACTAAAAGAATTTAACCGACTGAAAACAAAAATCCTTAAAATCATAATTAAAATAAAATTGGATAAAGAACAAGAGAAAAATAAATGCTCAACATCCTCCTTCAAAATACCACAAAAACAACAATTAGCATCTAAAATAATATTTTTCTTCTTTAAATGCTCTACCGTATTAAGTTTCTTATGAATAATCAACCACATAAGAAATTTAGCTTTAGGCGGAGAATTGGACTTCCAAAGGGAATCAAATAAACACATAGAAATCCCAGAAAAATTAAATAAATTATACATAGACTTAGGAGTGTAAGAAATTCTCTTATCAAGACCCCAACAAATAATATCACCAAAATCATCCAAATGAAACAAAGCCAATTTAGCTCTCAGTAAGGCAAGTTACCTTAAAACCCTCCTTCTAAAGAATTTACAAAGGTAAATTCCCATGGAGGATCTAAGTTACCTCTATAAACATCAATAATCAAAGCATTCTTAAAATAGAAATTCTCAAAAAGCTCTCTAAGCTCAATTTTAAGGGGGACCTTAGAAATCCAAGCATCATGCCAAAAATAAGTAATATTACCAAAATGAACAGTCAGCTTATAAATCCAAGATTTTATGTAAGTGAAATTCATGTTAGGATAAAAGGATTGTTATTTTAATAATAAATTAGAGTTACGCCGCAGAAATAGATGAACAGTTTTGGTTATGCAATAATATTAATAAATCTATAAGTGGTATTGAGGGCTGCAATTTAATGTTGATCACTAAATGGTTGATTAAATTGTCTTGAAATATAAATCTAGTAAATAATTGATGAAGGGTGGTGTTGGGTCATTTTTATTTGAAGTATTGGTGGTAATTAATAAGTTATAGAAACAATCATATGTAAACTAAAAGTTTGGTGATTACATTTCTTGTTGGGTTGTCCGCTGGGTATTTTAAGGGGTTCTTATCGATAAGTCTAATCAACAATATCGATAAGAATTTCTTAAATGCTTATACGAGGCGATAGAACATATTATTTTGTAGATTACAAAATAAATATTTGGATTTAACAGTGGATAATATTCATGAGGATGGTATTGAACCACTATATTAGTAGGGAATAATAAATTTGGATGATGAGGTGATAGTGATCTCGTTCGACATCCCAACTAAAGTACGTGATAAATTATGATATATGGATGGTTTAATATTATTTGAAACGAACTGAAGAATTATTTGATGAAAATTTGAGTTTTTAAAAGTTTTAGGTAAATAAATATTGGTGGTTCATAAATTATTAGTACTTTGAAATTAAATCGATCTTAAATATAAGCAGTATTTTCAGAATACTCGCTCTTATAACCAAGTTGTGGAATAGTTGCAGCCATCAAGTTGGAGGTATAAAATGATAAATGGAGAGGCTATTTGATGTTATAATCAAGTTAGCAGCCATTATTGGGAGAAATTAATGGCATTGCAATATTTCTACTGACTTGAAATCGGATGAAGATGGTGTGTATTCTAGATAACTTGTTATGCGAAGGATATGCTACAAGTTTTGAATTCTTTTAATATGCAATTAAGATATGAATTTGAAATCGGTGATATTTAAAAAAATTAAACTTGGTCAAGTTAAGATAAGGAGTTAGGAAATTTTAAGGTCAATAGCGTGAGCTAAATTTTTATAGTAAATAAAACTAAGTAATGTCTTGGTAAATTTTTATGTAAGAATTTTGCTAAAGAAAATTACAAGGACACAGTTTCTTTAAGAGGGAAAATCTGTAACAAGCAAGGTTTTTGGGTACCTAGGCTAAACAGACTATAGTGGGTTCTATTTATTTTAAATCAAAGATAAATAAAATACGAGTTTTTGAGCCTATGTGGTATAATATTTTAAAAGGAGGAAGTATATAATTTGTGAATTTTGAAGTAAATATATTGGAATAAATTAAATACCTTTGTTATAATAAGTAATATATTCCAATCCATGTTTGTAAATTATAATTCAATGATTAATGTGAATATTGAAAATACAATACTGATGGGCAATAAATATTTAAATGGAAAATAAATTTTCAATATAGATGTTAGGTTGCTTTAAAAGGATAATCAATAAACATTGGATTTGTGTTTTAAATGCAAGCTGTATTTCTTGATAAAATGAAATAGAGAATTGTGTTTTAAATTGTGTTTGGAAATGAGTATGAAATTTAAGTAATAGTATAATGTTAGATTCTTGTCAAGATGAAATAAATTGTAGATTTTTGTTATAGTAAATTAGTGTCATTAACAACAATATTTGTATATTAATCGGATTGCTATTAAAAAAATACAAATATTGACTGTGAATCAATATTTGAAGAATTGAAATATTCTATGAAGTTGATATTTTTTTTAAAAAACATTGAAGTGTATAGATTTGTTCTCGGAACATAAATAAGTATTTTGACAAATATATTTATATCGATATATTTGTGTCAAGATTTATATTTAATGGTTGGTGCTTATATAAACGTGTGCGTATAATTTCATAGAAATGCAAAACATATGAAAATTAATTTAACGTAAATAGAATATATGTTAATAATATTACTTGATGTGAAATTTTGTAGTATAAAGGAAGATTAAATTTGTAACATTTTACATTTGCAACACTTGGTTGATTGGGTTATTGGATTTGGATCCAAAGCCCAAATTCTAGAACATATAAAGGTTGGAGAAAGAAATATGACACTTTTTATTTCTCTTTAACATCCTTCTTCCTGAAGACAGAAAATCATGGCTCCCTTCTTCTCAAATCTTCATCAAAATCAAACCTTTTAAATGGAATAAAAAGGAAAAGCTTGCCATTCCTTATTCACTTCAGCAATAGATTCAAACCATCTTCTCTTTGTAAATTCAAGTAGAAGAGTTACACTTGGTTCTTCTTTAGGCCATGCACATCACAACCGAGTTATCTTTGGGTTCCCAGAGCTCCTAAAAAGGATTTTGCAACCCCAAATCGCTGCAGTCTCCTTCTAATCCAACCCCAGGTGAGTTGTTCGACTCAATCTTCTAGTTTACATGATTTTAACTTTATTAGTGTGAATCAGATTACTGTCTGTAAATAATCTGAAGTTTATGTTCATGAAATTGTTTTGTTGTGTAAACCCAAGATGCTACCTTGAGCTATTGTAACTTGATCAATCCTTGAAGAGATTGGACCATTCTTATTACAAATTAAAGTTGAGTTTCTTTCTTGTGTGTTTGCAAAACTTCAGGTTATTCTAACTATGTTTGTTACTTGAAATTAATCATTGAAGTTGCATTCGGGAGTCTGATAACACCTATGGAAATAATGTAGGATGGGTTGACCCATGCTATAGTTGTGTCGACCTAGTCTGATACCATGTATGGGTCAGCCGATCATATGATAATTTGTGTAGGTATTTCATAACCTGCTTCATTGTTTTGTTGTGTTTTCCTGGTGATTTTCACGGTAAAATTCTAGAATCCTAATCACCTAATTTACTTTGGCTTCATCCTAGCATGGTAAATTTATATCATGAACAATCCAAATCCTGAAATCATAGATTTTGATGATGTATTTTCAGGATAAATTGTAATGGCTTTTCACATACGTGCACAGTTTCGAAATTAGTTTTCCTATCTGGTTATGTGTGTGTGTGTGTATATATATATAATATTTCTCTATAACTTTGAGACAAAACAATTCCTTTGGTTTGGTCATTAATAGTGATCGGTCCCAAAGCAATAGTATAAATATATATTTTGAAATTATGAAAGATTTTTAAAGAATAAACTCATTTGTTTTTTAAATCGTTTAAAATCATGTTTTCGCAAAACCAAGTATTTTTTCGTATGTTAAATACATGCTTTTGCACCCTTCGATAACCTTCGAGAAGGCGTGATTGTGATTAAATGATGTTGTTAACCTTGGGGTATGGGACACAAAGGTATATGATATCAGTTAATCCCAGACTCGTCTAATTGAAGCAAATGATTTGATGATTCTGATGATTTCCATTGTGGAGCTGACTAGCTGGTAGTGAACAGTAGTGAGACATGTAGTATGAGATGCACAGTTAATACAATTGGTTTACTGACTGTGAGTCTGTAGTACATATTGATGATTGTTGTTAGGCCAGTACGTATGCGAAGTGAAGCTAGACTCGGGGGGCAGTCTTGGTATGTGTATCCTCTTGCCGAAGTAATCAAGTACACCTGACCGAGGCGGGTCAAGGTGAAGTTATACTCAACCAAGGCGGGTCATAGTAAAGATATACTCAACCGAGACGGGTTGTAGTGAAGCCATAATTGACTAAGACAGGTCATAGTAAAAAGATTAGATCAAGATAAGTCACTCAGTGGCGATCGAGACAGACCGTAGTAGTAGATGTCTATATGGTACTTGGCAAAGCTCGAGGCATAGTTATTTGCACATGCAACAGAGCTATTTGCACATGCAATATTATGTTGTTTTAGATCTGAATTATTATAATCAATGAACTTGTTATTTTGGATTCAAACATTGATGTTTGATGATTTAGATCTTACGATCATATTTACTTTGGAGTTTTGAATCCAAATTTATGTTTCATTGATATTGTTGACTTTGCAATTTAGGACCCTTACTATGGTGACTTGTTGGATTGTTGTTATTTGGTGTTTTGGGTCCTATTTACAATTGATTTGTTAAACTAAAACAAATTATGGCCTTAGAGCTAATTGATATCTATTCAAGTATAATGATCACTTTCGGGTTAAATAAACTCCTATACGAGTTTATGTGTTGTTCTGTTGGAGTTTTGATGTTATCTCTTGATGTTATACTTTTGTGCTTAGCTTGAATCTTAGCACCCTTGTAATGAAGATAGATCTCGCTTGGTGTTTGTTTATGTTGTCCTTGGAATGTTATAGGCCGTTAAACCTTAAGAATCTCATGAATCAATTATTTTCTTAGGCTTATATAATTCCTTTTATGTCAAAAGGAATTCTTATCTTATGACTTCATATTCACCTATCACATTGTTTTTACTTAAGTGTAAACTAGACTGACCTGTATGTGTTAATGCTCTGGTCAGGCCGAGCTGTTTTAGGTTACATCCTACTGTTGATCCAGGGTTAGCCGATTTAGCTTGGACTATTCTTTGGAACCATTTCCTAGTTGTATTCGAGTATTCGAGTTGTTGTATATTCTTTCCTTTGGATATGTTGTAATTTTGTATGGTTCATGTTTAACCGTTCGAATCTGTAGAACATGTACTCATTATGCACTGTTAATGTATCCATATGTATTCTGTTCAGCGATCTATAATCTATGGTATGTTGAAATTTGTTCTAATACGATCTTTAGCTATCGTAATTTTATATTAGATGTGTTGAGTATGTCGATCTAGTTGAAATAAGAAAAGAAAATTTTGTACACCCAATCGACATATTCAATATTTGTGTAATGAAAAATTACGGATGACCACCCCTACCCAGCTCTATTCTCCGCTCTAATAGATAGTACAACTTGCAAATCTCTTTATTAGGGCGGGTCTCGAGATGGTGTGTCATAATTACTAAATTCCACAAGTATAAGTGATATGGTTTATGTTAGAATAATTGATATTGAGCAGGGTGAGTGGGTTGTGTTTGTGGACTGAAAAGAAGTTGAGTGGGTTGCGGGTTCAGCTGGTTTTGTCGACCAACCTGAGTGTTGACAGAACATGGAGAGAATTGTGGGGGAACTGAGCCCGTAGGAGCTAGTGGAACAACAGAAGAGGATGCAAGTAGGTCCGGTTGAGGTCGTGGCCCAGTAAGAGGAGGCTAATGTAGAGGGCTAAAATAAGGTGTGGGCTCAGTTATGTTAGGAGGCTTTGAAGTGGAATGCAAATAATTCATTAAAGAATTAGAACTATTGGTAGTTAAAAAAAATCATATATTGCATTTGTAGTTTGTATTTGTGCAAAAGGGAATTCAGTCTCAATGAATTTCACATGACGACAAATAATGATTTTGCCACTTTCCATATCGTAACACTTTGAGCCTCTATGGTTGGGAGTGGGACCAAGATAAGCACATGGAGTGGATCGAGCTTGCAATTTGTGGATAGAAGTGGTGAACAAAGGAAAACATAGGCAACCAAATACACGCGATTCCGAGTATTTGGGATCACATTGATATAGAATTTGGGTGCGGGACTGAAATTCTAAGACTTTAGTTGGAAATATGTTAAGAAGATATGTGGCCATTTCTAAAGCATGATGCCAAAAAGAAGGCGGCATTGAGGCATTAGCGAGCAAAGTACGAATGATGTTGTTTATTGATTTAATGTGTCGTTCGGCTTTGCCATTTTGAGGAGAGGTGTGGGGACAAGAAAGGCGGAATAATATCCCATTATGATCAATGAATTGTTTAAAGGTGCCATTGATGTATTCTGTACCATTGTCACATTGGAATGTTTTAATATTACGTTCAAATTGAGTTTTGATTAGAGCATGAAAATATTTGAATAAGTGTTTAACTTGTGACTTTTTGGCAATGGGGAATGTCCACAAAAATTTGCTATAATCATCAAGAAAAAGAACATAATAACAGTGGCCACAAGAACTAACAACAGGAGATGTCCAAAGATTGCTGTGAATAATATAAAAAGGTAGCAAAGTGTACGACACAGAATCATAAAACGGTAATTTAGAATGTTTGCCAAGAGGAAAAGAAGAACAATAAGTTTTACAAGCCTTATTACAATTAATGAAGTTTTTATGATTTAATGATTTAAGCACAGCATCGCGATGATGTCCTAAGCGGTTATGCCAAAGATCTGGAGAGAGAGCAGTAAAGACTGACTGGTTGATAAAGGGAGTGGCTTGATTATTGGAGAAGAGAGGATAAAGATCCCCAGTGCTGTCACATCTCATTAGTTTGGTCCCCGTCTGTAAATCATTAATAGAAAATCCAAACGGATCAAATTCAACAGAAATCATATTATCGGTGGTGAACTTGCGAACAGATATCAGGTTTTTAATAAGTTTGGGAGCATGTAAAACATTTTTTAGGATAAATGGAGGGTACGGCAAGGGTAAATTAGTGCTACCATGACCAACAATTGGAATTAGATGACCATTGCCAACAACAATGTTATGATAATTATTGCTAGAATTGAAATAAGAAGAAAGTATACCCTGATCCGCTGTCATGTGAGATGTGGCACTGGTATCCATATAAAAATTTCCAACGGGTTGCGAGAATGATAGAGCATGCATGGCAGCTTCAATATCGGTTGGTGTGTATCCAACGGGTGGAGCCATAGTGTTGTACGCCTGTGGACGAGACCCAAGGACTCCTTGCCTAGTAGCGCGTTGGGCTTGATTTACTTGCCTCGGTTGCCATGGTGATGAGGGATATGGACAAGGAGGTGGACTGGCATACCAACAGTTCCAAGATCTAAATGGATTTTGCCATTGCTGCCAACTTGGTGCAGGGCGTGGGAACCATTGGTGATGATTGGGTTGCCGACCTGGCATGTGATTGGATGCACCAGTTTGCTTTCCTCTCCCCCTACCATTAGTTTTGGCATTATTATTGTTTCTTCTTCTGTTATTTTGGGAACTTTGGATGGGGTTGTGTTTGAATTCTCTGGTTTTGAAGGGGTTTCAGCTAGTAGCGCATCACAACCACTAGTGGTCCCACCATTCTCTTTTGCCAATTGATTTTTAATTGTTCGTTCAGCCAGCTTGAGGCGGGTTCGGCAGCTCTCAAAGGGAGGTAAGGGATCTTGATTTTGAATGTAATCTACGGTGCCGACATATGCTTCTGGTAAGGCTCCTGTCAGACGCAATACAAGCCTGCTATTAGTCACCGAGGCACCGACATCTGCCAATCTATCAGCCAATGATTTAAGGTGGGTGCAAAATTTGTCAATTGAATTAAATTGTTCAAAATCAATTGTTGCAAGTTCTTCTTCAAGATGAGTTGCCCTTGAAGCTTTGTTGTCTTGGAACATGGATTCAAGTCGTTTCCATGCACCCTCAGTTGTATCGTCGCGGAGAAGAATGACATGAAGGAGGTCGGAGGTGATTGTACTGTATATCCATTGAAGGACAACAACATCAAGTCGTTTCCACAGGGCTAGGTCTGCGGATTTGACAGCCTCATAGGCAGCCTGGGCGTCTTTTTCGATTGGTGGTACGATATGATGGTAGAGGCCGTGAACTCGAACAAGAACGGTATGAGGGATTTTACATTAGTAATGGTTAGAGCAGAGTGGTATTCGGAGGATTCAGCCATTGGTGGTGATTTATTTATTTATTTTATTTATAAAAAAAATTGTTGAAGAAGAAGAAGAAAGCGAGGAGGATGGGAGAGCACAAGTTTAGATATTCGAAACCTGCTCCGATACCATGAAAGATTTCAAATTTCTCCTTGCATTTCATTATTCTCATTTCCTTTTTGTAGGCATTCAAGACTATCAATGTTTACATAAATACATTACATAAATAACCCGCTTTTATCCTTTTGTCATTAATTATATATATTACATATGTGTAATATATAATAACATATATAACCAATGACAACTTCTACCATTAATATTTACATAAATAAATTACATAAATAACCCGCATTTATCCTTTTGTCACTAATTATATATATTACATATATGTAATATATAATAACATATATAACCAATGACAAATTCTACCTTTGATATATGGTATTTAATAAATACCATATATCAATTATTCTAACAGTTTTGATGAAGAGAATTAATGTAAATAATAGTCACATTCAGCTGATGTTTAACAAAGCAAAATTGGATTTTATTGAAACTAATTAAGCTTACCATAATATCACACTACATGCTAAGTTGTTTGATCTATTGAATAAAATCATAAAATCCATTTACAATGTTTATAACTATTCGATATATGATATCGGTATGCATTTGAGCTTGATTCGAATTGCAATGGTCTCTTGTTGGGGCTTAAAAAGGCTATAGTTCCATTTAGGACATGAAATTTCATTTAGGATGGGTGGTTATGTGCTTTCTATAAGTGAAGCCATTTAGATTTGCTAAAAGGAGGAAATAGTATAAAGAAAACTAGGTCTATACTCCTTATTTCAATCCTTCAATTCTTCCTTTATTAAAGCAACATGTCCCCCACTTTTGAATAACTTTTTCTCCCATCTACTTAATGTTGTTCCTGCCTGAAATCAATCAATTCTAAGAACATAAAAATCTAAGTCAAATTCATATCAAAACACATCAATTCGAACAGTTGCAATAGACAATTTCAAGCTGACATATTTCAAGTTGTGAATTTAATTCAAGAAGCACTCAACTTCATTTCAATGTGTCCTAATAGGGTTTGGGAGACGTAAATCTCCAATATACATTCATTTACCAATAATGATTATTTAATAATTGATATTGCGCTCTCTCTCTCTCTCTCACACACACACACACACACACACACATATATATATATATATGTGTGTGTTTGTGTGTGTGTGTGTGTGTGCACGCGTGTGCAAGCGCGCGTGTTTGTGTGTGGGTGTTTTTACTACATTGTTAGTTATATGAGACTCCTACAGGTGATGATGTTGTCACAATAATGATTAGTTATAGGCATAACTTTGAATAAAATTCATATGCACATATTTTGTTAATTATGTGATGTTTAATGCCAAATTATTGCATTTTATATTAATATTACATTAGTTAATGTACACATACAAAAATAAGTAAATTAATGTATTCACATATTTTATATAAAATAATATATACATATAATATAAATTTTGATCTAATAATTTTATATTAAACAGGAAATTTTAGGAAAAAAAATTCAAGTTATTAAATACTTTTATTATAATTTAATCACTATATGACTTAAAAAATCATATAAATTAAAATTTGTTCTATATGTTAAATTTTAAATTTTTTTTACAATTCATTTATAATCACAAAAGCTCTAGCCTAGAAATTTAGATTTTTTTTAAATATGTACTTTTAATTTTCAAAATTTAACTGAGTATTATTAATTGATTAATAATATTGCTTTTCCTCATAAAATTATGGAAAAGCTTCAAAATGCCATAAAGTAGTACTATATATTCTTATAAAATAAATATTTTCTTGGCATGGCCGACTTGTTTTTATAGTGCTCCGTAACTCTTTTTCTAATAATATATACTAAAAACGCCATAAAGTAGTACTATATATTCTTATAAAATAAATATTTTCTTGGCATGGCCGACTTGTTTTTATAGTAATATGTAACTCTTTTTCTTATAATATATACTAAAAACAGTTATATACAGGTGTTGAATAAACCGCATAACAACTACAGAAAGCTGGTTTGAAGTGCTAGTACATGAAGATAAAAAATACAGGAGTAAAGAAAATGCTTCGGCTACAAAAGGAAACACAGTTAATCCCCTACAAATGAGAAATAATTTGAGTCATCACTAGTTCCTATAATGTTGACATACTCAGAACAAAGTATAGAAAGGTTAGGAGCAAAGCAAGCGTTAAGACTACGAAATTCATCATCCCGAACCCATAGAATAAAGCTCTATTCAACTCACCTAGCTCACCTCTTCAATGAGCTCCAAACCCTCACCAATGACCTAGGAAACCAGCCTCCTAAAATCTTGTTCGGTGTTGTCGACATATTTATAATACAAGTGTTCAGAAGGGTCATATCTCATACCAGAACTTTCATGGACCCAAGAATGGTCAAACGAGAACCAACTAATACCGTTGCCAATGGAAGCCTCATCAGAAAATGCATCAACTTCTTCCAACAAATCTTCATCACAAGGGACAGGGGTCCCCTGAGCAATAGAAGGAGAAGAGGCTTGAACCTTCTGGACCCAGTTGGCGACACACGATTGTGGAAGTGGAACACCGTCAGAAGGGAACTAGAATGGGAGCAGAGACCGATGGTTTCCAAGTACAGGATGCATGAATATGACCAAAGGAATGGAATAAGGATCAAATGTCGGGAATCCAACCATAACATTCTCGAACTTCGGCCACATAATAATTTGCTTTCCTAACTTTAATTGTCTCTAGAAGCGGTTTATCAGGGGTTATTTCAATTAGAACTTTGGCATAGAACAACTTGTCTCTAGCTACTGTGTAAGCACTAGAACACCTAAGCTTTCCAATATAATTGGATAACTAGTTCAAGTCTATCACCAATTGCAAAACAGAGGAGATATGCGAGAAATAATTCCATACCTGAATGGAGAGGATGTGTTCTCTAGCTCTGTCAATAGGACTCCATAGAGTAATGATAAACGACTTCCCCAAACAATAGTATGCTCATTACCGAGGACACGAAGACGCTCCTCCAGCAGAGAAAATTTCACGAAAAACATAAAACATTCTATCCGAACTTGGAGACTACCATGAAGTTGCGACACTTCACCATAATGCTCGTTAACAACCAAATACGGAGGCGGCGCGTCAAGGAAAAAAAACTAACTAAACAATCTGTCCAAAAGTCAGCATTTGCATTAATCACCTCCGTAGGAATGTTACTAATGCCATCAGCCACCGAGTGCATAAAGTTGTGGAGTTCATAAGCATCCATGTTATGAGGGGAGCTCTTAAAAAGCGATGTCCATTTGGGAACATTCAGATTAACTCTAATAGATTCATCATGGAATCTAAAGCGTCATTCACAGCCACAGGCAAAACATCAGGAAAACTACACGACCTGATGTTTGAAATATGTTTCACAACCTCACCAATTACGAATTTCTCAGGCAAATTAACAACCACATTAGGCACAATAGCAGCCACATTAGGCACACTAGCAGGAAATTTAGAAGTAGCTGTTAAATAAACACCTGAGTTCGGCTTGTACGGAGGATGCATAATCTTACCATCTGCCACTGTCTTGATTTTTTCCAAATCATTAGTCACTACCATAATAGCATCACAACCTTATTGTTATCAGCCTTCACATTTGTATTATCACCCAGCGTAACGTCTGTTTTAGTCCAACTAAACTGCAGATGCAACAAATAGATGCAACATTACAAAAAGCACTATGGGATCCATCATCATGTCCTAGCATCAAGGCAGGTGCTAGCAAAGCAGCCAAATTAGGCAAAAGTGCCCCGAAAGGCTCTGAGGCATTCAACATGCCCACTTCAGATGATGGCTCACAAACAGAAGTCTCTGACTTTTCGATCTAGAAGAGAGGCATAAGCACGACAACAACGTTGAGGCGATTATGGGGAGAAGAATCATAATACTTTCCAGATCTTGTTGAACATTCATACTCCAGATCTGAAATTAGGTATTTAGGTCTTTCTTTCAGCCCATTGGAGCGATGTAAGAGCATATGAGAACAAGTGGAAGCGAAAGAGTAGGCAACACGATTAGGATGTGAGAGAGGAAACAAAAAAGGTGGAAGGGGAAAAGCTGTCACAGAGGCGACTGCCATTGTTCCGAAAGCAAATAAACAAACATGATGTCTTCATAAAATAAATCTTTTGATATTTTGTAATATAATTATATTTATTATTTATTAATGGCAGTTTGACCAATTAATTTATAATAAATATGTATTAATATATTAAAATTATAATACATTAGGATCAAAAATGTATTTTAGCTGAAATTTCAAAAAGGAAAAAATTATATATATAATTATTATAATACAAATTCCCATTTAACTATTATATATATATATATATATATATATATATATATATATATATGTATATTTACATACATTTTAATTTAACTATTTTATATATAGTATTTTCATTTTAATTCATATGTGTTTGTGTATCATTTCTTTAAACTTATAATTTACATATATTTGTACATGTTTAAGTAATTATAATATATATCAACATATATATAATAGTTTTCATGTTATACACACAAACACACAATATATATATATATATACACATACATACATATGTAATTAGTTGGATATATATATTAATTATAATTATATGCACATATTTGGACCACATAAAACACATATAGGATGAGCTAATGCGTCTGTTGAAATGTAAATTACAGTATCTATATACTGGCATGTTATATCTCACATAGAATATCGTACTACATATGCACTTACATATACATACACACATACATACTGTAACAACCCGCATTCTACGCATAAGAGTGTCGTGGAATATTTATTTCTTTCCCTTATGAAGTTGTATGGTCATGTAACTTTGGGAAACAACCATTTGACTCATTTCCTATGTTCATGATTTTTGTCGATTTTTAAATGACTGTTTTGCCCCTAGTTGATATTGTTTTGGCCATAACTTTTGATTGGAAAGGAATTTTGACCTGAAACCATTTAGATTAGATTCGTTTGATGGTTTACATTTCTACAGAGTGGTCACGTGTGAAAAACGGACTTACCGTTTGAGAGATATGGCTGAAATAAGGTTTGGAAGGTGAAAAATTGCTTAACCGTGCTAAATAAGGTGAGTAGTGAGTGGGCCCATAACCCATTTCGGGATTGTGGTTATGGGGAGGCTGAAAGGAGTTAGAGAATCATTCCATTCCAGTTTTCTAGCCTCCATTTATCTCCAAGAAACCCTAAAATGGCCTCCAACCTCTAAATCACCTCCAAATCATCTTCTAATCAAGGATTAAGCTTAGCAACATCAAATCAAGGGAGATCTACACCAAATCAACATTGGAGCTGCTGTTTAGCATTGGGATTCGCACCAAATCAGAGATTTATTTCAGATCTTAGTTTATTTGTGGCTAAGGTGAGTGATTTGCATAGTTCCTCACTAATTATGGCTAATTAAGGGTAATTAGTGTTAATTAGCGAATTTAAACATGGTAAATTTCTGGAAAAATGTTTATAAATTTTTAAATGATGTTTTAGACCTCTGATATGAATTTGGGTTAATTTGGTTAAGTTTTGCTAATCACATCATTAGTTTCACCTAAACATGCTTAAGGGGAAATATGGGGTTTTGGCTAGGTTTGATCCATTTTAACCTATTATATTGTTGTTTTGATGTCTGTGGTTGATTATGCATGTTGCTATGACGGTATGGTATGCTTTGTGATTGATTAGAATAGTTGGAATAGTCGAAAACGTCGTCGAGTGGCGTAGAACTGCTTGTTGGAAAAGTGCAGAAAACAGACCGATCCGGATCGGAACGGAGGGAGGACCCGATCCGCTCCCCATACTTCATTCTTCGATCTATTCGCTCTTCTCGTGGCATGCATCGTCTGATCCGACCAGTCTGGTGTTCTCCGACCCAATCCGCCATGGCACCCGACCCGACCCGAACCGATGTACTTCGACGAGGCTTGGAAAGAAGAAGCTGATCCGAACCGTGACACATTGGAGGACTCCGACCCGAACCGGATGATGCCGATTAGACATGGAGACCAGATCTGACCCGCTTAGGTGATGATCCGATCCGATCCAGCGAAGGAGGAGAACTCTGATCTGAACCGAACTGATGACTAGTGGGAGATCCGAACCGATCCGGTGATGACCAATAACCCGAGATGCAAAGGTAGTCCAAATGGAAGTTAGAGCTCAGGATCCAGTTGGGAACCAATGAGTTCACTTCATGGTTGGGCTTTGCTGCGGGACGTGTGCTAAGGAGTTGTCGACGTTCATAACTTCGATTCGCCACTGAAAATGGATGATGGGTTGCTTATCAATGCAGTAGAGTCATTATGACTTGAGGGGCAAGGTGATGGTAGCAAGACTACGTTATCAGTGCAGTAGAGTCATTATGACTTGAGGGGCAAAGTGATGCGTAGTAGGACTATGAGCCAGTGCAGTGGGGTCATTGTGACTCCATGGGGCAGAGTGGACATGGTAAAGGATTAGTAAGGCTATGAGCCAGTGCAGTGGGGTCATTACGACTCCATGGGGCAAAGTGGACATAGCGAAGGATTTGTGGCTATGTATCAGTGCAGTGAAGCCATTTATGACTTCATGGGGCAAAGTGATCATGGCTAGGTATGTTGGGTGATCGAAGTGGTGAATATCGTATGCTTTATGCACTGAGTGAGAGATGTGAGGATGGTTGCTATGTTTGATTGTTTGCCATCACTATGACATGCACACCCCCACCCCCGTTATTTTTACACTATTTGAAATGGAACCTTAGAGTGTTGTACGGTATGTAGTGCTAACTCTTTGGTTGCAGGTCCAGGTTCAGGTATGTTTTAGTCTACCTGTTATTGTTCTGTTTAGATGCTTATCGCTCATACCAGGCTTTATGTCTGACCCAAAGTTTTATGTCTCCTTTTATTACTCTGGTTGCTCACACGAGCAGACTAGAGACAGGTTAGCTGGTGATGCGCGAGTAGCTGATTCGGAGGTGAGCAGGAGGCTTCCACGTATGATATATAGATATCCTCCCTGTGTCGTTGGTGGTCGCTACTTGGGCATTATTAGTGTACCTCCTTTATCTTGCTTTTATTTTGAGACAGTTTGAAAGTTGTAATAATGTTTAACTTTGGATCATAAGCTGTACTTGGATTTTCCGCTGCTATGTTAGTTGTTTCAGCTTATGCACTATCTCACCTGTTTTATGTCAAGTATGTTATTATTATATTTTGTTCTATGCCCAGTGAGACATTCTACAGGTTCCTTGTTAGTTCATTTCCTTCTTCCTTTTTCTTCTAACGACCCGTCCCGTGCTAACTGGACATGTGTACAGCGCACTTTTGGAGTAAATGTCGGTTGGTGCGGGGCGGGCCGTCACATTTGGTATCAGAGCTCTAGGTTGCGTAGTTAACCTAGGAAAAGACACTAGGGAGAGATAGTACGTATATGAGAGAGCGTATTTGTGATCACTTTGGTTTTCAAAAGCTATATATATATATACTATTGGTAGTATAAGAATGAAGTCATACTGCACTAGCACCACTATGGGGTCGTTAATCTTTTCCCCTTTTACAGATTGACGATGAGCCGATATGCTAGAGGTGCTGGTAGGGGAGCCAATAATGGGAATGCTGCTGACATGAGGGCGATGTTTACTGACCTCATGAGAGACATGCTTAGGGAGGTGCAAGGGGCAGTTCCCAATCCTGGAATTGGTGGTGGTCCAGTAGTGCAGGCGCCTAGGGTCGATTTCGCCAAGTTGTGCAAGGATTACACTAACCATGGTGGGAAGCCGTTCCACGGAACGGATTCGGCCCCATATGTTCAAGATTGGACGGATAGCTATGATCGTATCTTCAACGACTTGGGTCTGGAGGATGCGATGAAGAGAAGGCTAGCGTCTCGTCAGCTGCAAGGGAGAGCGATGAATTGGTGGAATGCCATTAGAACAGCTACTCCAGAAGATCGGGTTACTTGGGATCAGTTCAAGGCTCGCTTTAGCGAGAAGTTCATTCCAGCTGCCCAGAAATCAGTGTTGTTTAAGGGATTCTTGGAACTCAAGCAGAATGGTAGGGCAGTCTCGGACTATATTGCTGAGTTCGACACTTTGTCGAAGTATGGACTATCTCTTATCGATACTCCTGAGAAGAAGAATGAGAAGTTCATTACTGGGTTGGATGGATACTTGGGGGAAAGGCTTATCAACCACATCGATGAGACTTTTGAATCGATTGTGGGGAAAGCTTTGAGATCAGAGAGGCTTTACCCTAAGTCAAAGACTGAGGCTGCATCTGCAGAAAGGCTGAAGCCGCAAGCAGGCGGCGGAGGCAAGAATAACTCTCAGAATAAGAGGAAGTAGAGACAATCTAAGGATGGCCAGAAAAAGAACAAGAAAGAAGTTGAGTGCTTCAGCTGTGGAAAGAAGGGTCATTATGCTAAAGAATGTCGGACCAAGCCAGCGGAAAGGAAGTGCTACAACTGTGGCCAAGTGGGACATCATAAGGATAAGTGTCCGCAACCTCTTAAGGAGAAGCAGATTGTGAAAGCATATGCTATTGATGTTGTTCCTTCTTCGTCGAATGCCCCAACTGTGGCGGAGAAAGGAAAGAATGTCATTATTCAAGGTATGATTTCTATTTATGATGTACCAGTTCGAGTTTTGTTTGATATTGGGGCTTCCCGTTCCTTCATATCTAGTGACTGGTAGATAGGTTGGGACTGGAACCCGAGATAGTCGATAGACCATTGGTTGTGACGAACCCGATTGGTGATTCGACTAGCCTTAGTATGATTTGCCGAAATTTGGTCTTATCGAGTCATGGATGTATGTTTGTTTGTGATTGCTTTGTTTTAGGCTTTACTGCGTATGGCATTATATTGGGTGTCGATTGGCTCCAAAGATACGGGGCGGTGGTAGACTGTGAGGGCTTTTTGGTGACAGTTAGGGCGGATGATGGGCGGAGGGTAGTGTTTGGTAGTCTACCTAGTGATGGGGTAATGGCTAGTTTTATAAATTCCCTCGACATCCCGCAGGATGAGTTGTCAGATGGGCCCGTGGTTGGCCAGTATCCGGTCGGCTTCGAGGAGGTGACCGGGCCTCCACCACACCGAGAGATTGAGTTCCGTATTGGTTTAGTGAAAGATGCCAGACCTATAGTGATGCCACTTCGTCGTATGGCACCAAGGGAGCAGCGAGAGCTTGGGGTGCAAGTCAGCAATCTTTTGAAGAAGGGATTTATTAGAAGAAGTGTCTCCGAGTGGGGAGCACCAGTTGTGTTTGCCACTAAGGCAGATGGTTCCCTTCGTTTGTGTTTGGACTATCGCGAGTTGAATAAGGTAACAAGGAAGAATAAGTATCCTCTACCGCGGATAGATGATTTGTTTGATCAACTGGAAGGAGCAAGAGTGTTCTCCTAGTTGGACCTCGTCACAGGATTTCATCAGCTCCGAGTAGCGGAGAGAGTGTTCCGAAAATGGCATTTAGGACGCCGTCTGGATTTTATGAGTGGTTGGTCATGCCATTTGGGTTGACCAATGCACCAGCCTATTTTGTGGATCTTATGAATCGAGTATTCAAAGATCAGTTGAATAAGTTTGTTCTTGTGTTCGTAGACGATATCCTTGTTTACTCAAGGACGGAGGAGGAACACAAGGGACACTTGAGGATAGTGATGGTGGTGTTGAGGAAACACCAATTGAAAGCGAAATTCTCTAAGTGTCACTTTTGGAGAAGAGAAGTGAGATCTTGGGCCATGTTGTTTCAAAGAATGGTATTGCCGTGGACCCTGCGAAGGTGGCTACGGTACAGGATTGGCCTACGCCCAAGAATGCAACAGATGTAAGAAGTTTCTTGGGGTTAGCTGGATATTATCGTAAGTTTATCCAGGACTTCTCGAAGATAGCAACACCGTTGACTCAGTTGACTAAGAAGAATCAGTCCTTCGTCTGGGACGGAGTGTGTGAGAATGCATTCAAGAGTCTAAAGGAAAAGTTGACGCATGCACCAGTATTAGTCATTCCTAAAGGGAATGAAGAGATGACGGTATACACGGATGCTTGTGGTACCGGACTAGGTGCTGTGTTGATGCAAGGAGGTAGGGTTGTAGCTTATGTTAGTCGGCAGCTAAAGCCGCATGAGAAGAAGTATCCTACCCATGATTTGGAATTAGCAGCGATCGTGTTTGCGCTGAAGATGTGGAGACATTATCTCTTGGGAGAAAGATTTGAGTTTTTTACCGATCATAAATCATTAAAGTATCTCTTCTCCCAGAAGGATCTGAATCTCCGTCAGCAGAGATGGTTAGAGTTCTTGGCTTCGTATGATTTTGATATCGCATACGCACCTGGGAAAGGTAATGCGGTAGCCGATGCCTTGAGTAGAAGACATGCCAGTTTGGGGGCTACGTTTCCTGAATGGAAGCAACTGGAGTATATCGCAGGGTTTGATTTCAGACCAAAGTGCGAATTGGATCCAGTCATGCTAGCTAGTTTAGCGATCAGACCCACTTTGATAGAGCAGATTGGTTCCAGCCAGAGGAACGATCCTAATCTATTGAAAATCATCTCCAAGTTAGAGATGAATATCGACGGTGAGGGGATGAATTTGTATGGGCTTGATCGAGATGGATGGCTTAGAAAGAATGGAAGACTAGTTGTGCCCAACGTGAATGGTTTGAGAGACGAAGTGCTTAGAGAATGTCATCACTCAAAACTGACTATACACCCCGGTGGTGATAAGATGTATCGAGACATGAAGCAGACTTACTACTGGGAAGGGATGAAAAGATACGTTGGAAAGTTTATAACTAAATGCATGAATTGCCAGCTAGTTAAAGCCGAGCAAAAGAAGCCTAGTGGGTTGTTGCAACCATTAGAAATTCCCGAATGGAAATGGGAGCAAGTCTCGATGGATTTCATCGATGGTTTACCAAGGACTAGATCGGGACATGATAGCATTTGGGTAATTGTGGATCGGTTGACTAAGAGTGCAAGATTTATACCAGTCAAATCGACCAGAACGGCAGCTAAGTTAGCAGAATTGTATATGAAATGGGTAGTGAGATTTCATGGAGTACCCAAAAGCATTGTGAGTGACCAAGACCCGTTATTTACTAGTGGGTTTTGGAAGAGCTTACAATAGGCTCTAGGTCAGAATTACATCTCAGTACCGCATATCATCCTCAGACCGACGGTCAGACGGAGAGGGTGAATCGTATATTGGAAGATCTCTTGAGAGCTTGTATATTGGATTTTGGTGGATCATGGGATAACCATTTGCATCTAGTAGAGTTTGCATATAATAATAGCTACCAATCCAGTATCGGTATGGCTCCATATGAAGCTTTGTACGGAAGACCGTTCAACTCACCATCATGTTGGATAGAGACTGGCGAGAAGTTTATGCTTGGACCAGATGTGGTGAGGGAAACTTCAGATAAGGTTAAGACCATTCAACAACGAATGAAGGCTGCCTAAGATAGGCAGAAGAGTTATGCTGATAAGAGGAGAAGAGATTTAAAATTCTCCGTTGGCGACTTGGTGTTTGTCAAGATTTCTCCGTTGAAGAACGTGATACGATTTGGCAGGAGAGGCAAGTTGGCACCAAGATTTGTTGGCCCATTCCCTGTTCTTGAACTAGTCGGGAATTTGGCGTATAGAGTTGACTTACCAGAGAAGATGGCGGAAGTTCACAATGTATTTCATGTTTCCCAACTATGGAAGTTCGTTCACGACTCAGATATGACTATCTCACCTGATCAGTTAGAGGACTTCGAAGTAGAACCCGAGGCGGTTGGGAACGATACGAAGCAACTTCGAAGGAAGGCGGTGAAGCTAGTCAAGGTTCAGTGGGGTGAGAACGAGAATGACTGTACTTGGGAGATAGAGGAGAGCATTAGAAAGACGTATCCAGAACTCTTTGCCTGGTAAGATTTACTTTGTGATTTAGTTATTCCGCATGCTAGGATAGACTTGTTTTGCATGTTTGATCGTTGTTTTATGGTTGGTACGCATGCGGGATCCTTATGTATGTTTTGGTTAGGGAATTTCGGGGGTGAAATTTCTTAAAGGGGGGGGGGGGAGAATGTAACAACCCGCATTCTATGCATAGGAGTGTCGTAGAATATTTATTTCTTTCCCATATGAAGTTTTATGGTCATGTAACTTTGGGAAACAACGATTTGACTCATTTCCTATGTTCATGATTTTTGTCGAT
Organism: Allium sativum; assembly: GCA_030737875.1. Classification (NCBI taxonomy): domain Eukaryota; kingdom Viridiplantae; phylum Streptophyta; class Magnoliopsida; order Asparagales; family Amaryllidaceae; genus Allium; species Allium sativum. The sequence continues at coordinate 651,155,538 of CM060919.1, read as the reverse complement.
TTTTAAATGACCGTTTTGCCCCTAGCTGATCTTGTTTTGGCCATAACTTTTGATTGGAAAGGAATTTTGACCTGAAACCACTTCCATTAGATTCGTTTGATGATTTACCTTTCCGTAGAGTGGTCACTTGTGAAAAACGGACTTACCGTTTGAGAGATATGGCTGAAATAAGGTTTGGAAGGTGAAAAACTGCTTAACCGGGCTAAATAGGGTGATTAGTGAGTGGGCCCATAACCCATTTCGGGATTGTGGTAATGGGGAGGCTGAAAGGAGTTAGAGAATCATTCCATTCCAGTTTTCTAGCCTCCACTTATCTCCAAGAAACCCTAAAATGGCCTTCAACCTCTAAATCACCTCCAAATCATCTTCTAATCAAGGATTAAGCTTAGCAACATCAAATCAAGGGAGATCTACACCAAATCAACATTGGAGCTGCTGTTTAGCATTGGGATTCGCACCAAATCAGAGATTTATTTCAGATCTTAGTTTATTTGTGGCTAAGGTGAGTGATTTGCATAGTTCCTCACTAATTATGGCTAATTAAGGGTAATTAGTGTTAATTAGCGAATTTAAACATGGTAAATTTCTGGAAAAATGTTTATAAATTTTTAAATGATGTTTTAGACCTCTGATATGAATTTGGGTTAATTTGGTTAAGTTTTGCTAATCACATCATTAGTTTCACCTAAACATGCTTAAGGGGAAATATGGGGTTTTGGCTAGGTTTGATCCATTTTAACCTATTATATTGTTGTTTTGATGTTTGTGATTGATTATGCATGTTGCTATGACAATATTGTATGCTTTGTGATTGATTAGAATAGTTGGAATAGTCGAAAACGCCATTGAGTGGCGTAGAACTGCTTGGTGGAAAAGTGCAGAGAACAGACCGATCCGGATCGGAACGGAGGGAGGACCCGGTCCGCTCCCCATACTTCATTCTTCGATCTATTCGCTCTTCTCGTGGCATGCATCGTCTGATCCGACCCGTCTGGTGTTCCCTGACCCAATCCGCCATGGCACCCGACCCGAACCGATGTACTTCGATGAGGCTTGGAAAGAAGAAGCCGATCCGAACCGTGGCACATTGGAGGACTCCGACCCGAACCGGATGATGCCGATTAGACATGGGGACCCGATCCGACCCGCTGAGGTGATGATGATCCGATCTGATCCAGCGAAGGAGGAGCACTCCGATCCGAACCGAACTGATGACTAGGGGGAGATCCGAACCGATCCGGTGATGACCAATAACCCGAGATGCAAAGGTAGTCCAAATGAAAGTTAGAGCTCAGGATCCAGTTGGGAACCAATGAGTTCACTTCATGGTTGGGCTTTGCTGCGGGACGTGTGCTAAGGAGTTGTCGACGTTCATAACTTCGATTCACCACTGAAAATGGATGATGGGCTACTTATCAGTGCAGTAGAGTCATTATGACTCGAGGGGCAAGGTGATGGTAGCAAGACTACGTTATCAGTGCAGTGGAGTCATTATGACTTGAGGGGCAAAGTGATGCGTAGTAGGACTATGAGCCAGTGTAGTGGGGTCATTGTGACTCCATGGGGCAGAGTGGACATAGTAAAGGATTAGTAAGGCTATGAGCCAGTGCAGTGGGGTCATTACGACTCCATGGGGCAAAGTGGACATAGCGAAGGATTTGTGGCTATGTATCAGTGCAGTGAAGCCATATATGACTTCATGGGGCAAAGTGATCATGGCAAGGTATGTTGGGTGATCGAAGTGGTGAATATCGTATGCTTTATGCACTGAGTGAGAGATGTGAGGATGGTTGCTATGTTTGATTATTTGCCATCACTATGACATGCACACCCCCACCCCCGTTATCTTTACACAATTTGAAATGGCACCTTAAAGTGTTGTACAGTATGTAGTGCTAACTCTTTAGTTGTAGGTCCACGTTCAGGTATGTTTTAGTCTACCTGTTATTGTTCTGTTTAGATGCTTACTGCTCATACCAGGCTTTATGTCTGACCCAGAGTTTTATGTCTCCTCTTATTACTCTGGGTGCTCACACGAGCAGACGAGAGACAGGTTTGCTGGTGATGCGCGTGTAGCTGATTCGGAGGCGAGCAGGAGGCTTCCATGTATGATATATAAATATCCTCCCTGTGTCGTTGGTGGTCGCTACTTGGGCATTAGTAGTGTACCTCCTTTATCTTGCTTTTGTTTTGAGACAGTTTGAAAAGTTGTAATAATGTTTAACTTTGGATCATAAGTTGTACTTGGATTTTCCCTTGCTATGTTAGTTGTTTCAGCTTATGCACTGTCTCACCTGTTTTATGTCAAGTATGTTATTATTATATTTTGTTCTATGCGCTGTGAGACATTCTACAGGTTCCTTGTTAGTTCCTTTCCTTCTTCCCTTTTTCTTCTGACGACCCGTCCCGTGCTAACTGGACATGTGTACAACGCACTTTTGGGGTAAATGTCGGTTGGTGTGGGGCGGGCCGTCACACATACATACATACATATATATTACATATGAATACTTATATATATAAAGTGAAGATAAATGAAACAAATTTCAAACAACATACAAATTTTTATGAAATATCTGATTTTATTTAAATTGAATTTTGAAATATTATGAACAAATTAGGCTTCAAAGGTCCATTAATGATCTAGTAGGGTAAAAAGATTGAAAGCCACTCACATCTTCCATTGTGGGCTGGTCCTATTCCAACGATGGTATTGGTGCCTAATAACATATGCAGTCTAATTAGTCATCTTATGTTAACTAATTAAACTCACAGCCCAGATAATGGGATGTCTAGAAAGGTAGTGCCTTAGATTGGGTTTGAGTAGTTAGGTAGTTTGCTCTACTAAGCTATCTGCCTGGCTCGAATAGATACATGAGCCCAAAAGTTATTCAGAATAGAAAAGGCGCAACTTGAATCTGGCATTAGGCTAGTTTTCAACATTATTTATAAAAAATATTATAAGACTTAAATTTAAAATAAGAATAATATTATAAATCTCTTAATATAAAAAAAATTCAATTTTTTTTTAAATTTAAAACAATAATTTGATACTACAAAGTTGAATAAAATAAAATATATACATATTATAAAGGGAGTGACTATATGAACATAAGATGACGACATAAAATTAGATACACAAGTTGTGGACCATTAGATTCATTTGTCTTTACATGAGAGGTGAAATTCAAGGGGATATATAATGGTCCATAATTTGTGTATCTAATTTTGTGTTATCGATTTGTATTCAAGTAGGCTTTCCCTATTATTAGTGTTATAAAATAATAAAAAATTCAAAATATACAAAACATAATTTTTAAAAATATATAAAAATCTATTGATGAAATTAATAAACCAGATCAATTAATTAGCTGTTAAATAATAATGTAAATAGACTAGTATTTAAAATATCATACCCCAAGAAAATGGTCGACCCTCTTCTCCTTCCTTCTCTTCATTCACGATCTCCTTTTCATTGCATTTCTTCACTTTCTGATGGTTTATTCGGTTCCCATTCTTATGTTGTTTTTAAGAATTTCTTAGACTCTTAAGAAGAACCCAGTGGGTCAGAGGCTTTGGCCATGGCGTTTTAGTAAGGTTTGATGAACATTTAAAATTTCGTCGAAAACTTGTAAAATTGCTTACTTAACACTAATGAAGCGATATTGTCTCAATAAGAACCTTGCTCGCTCCAAGCGAGGTCCATGTTAGTTCGGCCTGAGTGGGTTTCATACAACAACCTAGTTCGTGTCAGGCTAGGTTTGTACGATAACCTAGTTCATTCCAAACGTGGTTTGTGATAAACGACGTTACAGTTGAATGTGATTTAAAATAAATTAAGGTATTTTCAAAAAAATCAGGGTGTGAAAAGGAAAAAAACGAGCTGCATATATTTTTTAAAACCAAGTGGGGTGTGAAATAAGAAAGAAGGCGTATGAATAGAGCTAGCCTTATTAAGAACACTCCAATTTAGAACAATATGCGTCATTTAGTTTTGAATCGTACGTTAAGCGGGTCTCGAAGTAAAAAAAATCTTTTAGACTTCCAGACAAAATTAACCCATAAAAATACGGTAGCATTTTGCTGAATCTAACAGGTTAAAATGGCGAGGGGTAGTCGTTACACATGTTTAATGTATTCTATGTTATATGACAGAATAGTAGTTGGATAAATGGTCATCTTTTACCTAAAAAAATAATGTAAGTAAAAAATGTTAAGCAACATTTTGGTCTTATCTTAATGTATTATTAAGCGAGGGCTATTTATAACTGCACACTCCATGGTAATTCAGGAAAAAACAAAAAAATTGACAATTCGTTATAAAAAATTGGAGTGTCATTAACAATGCTTATTTCATTTCATTTTTTTTCCATGTTTCTTGCATTTCATTTCTTTATACGACCGGGATTGGAATGGTTTAGAAGTTAGGGATAGATCAGAATAGGACATTTTTAGTGTAATATTCTTTTTAGATAAAAAAGAACATTTTTTAGCATTATTCTCTTTTTAGGATAAAAAGGATATTTTATTTACATTTAGTTTAAATATAACCTGATATAAAGAAAAAGAATATTTTATTTACATTTAGTGTGAATAAAACATGACATTAAGAATTACATATTTTTGTTTGCATTTTTAGATGCAAACAAAACATAGAAAAGGAATTGTTGAATGTTTATATGCTGATTTGTGATGTTTTTATTTAGATCTGCTAGTTAATCATTCTGTTAATTAAGATCTGTATGTTATGATATTATCTGAGATCTGTTGTTGTAAATACGTTGTATTCCAAATGATTATCCTTGCTTTCGTTCTACGGAAGTTTGGGGTCATCACAGTTAGCCAAAACTGGCTTGTGTGAGAGAGAAAACAGGGAACTAATCCTCTTATTTTGACACGCCACTCGTAGAAAACAGATTATGTAACTAATAACTTTTCTAAATACTTCTAGAATGCTCTTAATCTTGAAATATTTTAGTTTTGACAATGGCACTTTTAGATCTTGTTTTATGGTGTGTGATTGATGATTCACTGGGCTTGTGGTTGAGTCAATATGTTGATTCATTGTGCATGTATGGTGCATCACTAAAACTCTCTTCAAGAGTGGCATTGCCTTCAAGGTCAAGTTGCGGAAAACTGTCGGTCATTTGTTCTTTATTTTCCTAAGCTACTCCAGATGAGACCAATTCTTCTGTACCCAATTCCCCTATCCCCCATGTTCCCTCCAATCAAATCTCCCTATTTCAGATTTTTTGCATTTTAGTCTCCGGACAATTAAAGGGTTTAACTGCAAAAGGCGGAAATCAGGGGGCTGTGATTGGTTAGGGACACGGGGCACACCGAATTTCGGAACAGAAGAATTGGTGCGACTCCGGATGGGTATATGAGCTTTCCTTGTTGATAATTATGGTTCATATGAATTCCTCTGTCTCCACTGTCTGTCCCTTATATGCCCAAGGGTCAAGATTTACCGGATCTCCGTATTTAGCAGTTAAACCCTTGAACATTGTAGGGCTTTAATCGCAAAATACGAAGATCAAATAAATCTTGGTCCTTGGGCACGCAAGGAACACAGTGCACGAGGACAGATGAATTCACCCCGGTTCATCATGTCATTCTTTGGTGACACGTACTGTTATCAAGTCTGTGTGCATGTTTCATTTTATCAAATTATATTGAAAACAGAAGAGCCTACAGTAAAATTACATGCATAAAACATACGCAAACAATCCAAATCGATGAACAAAACAGACAGAATTCCCATCTATTTCCAAACATCTTTAGATCTTTGATTTGGCGTTTCGTCAAATTACAAAATTAAAATTTCTTAATAAACTATAATAATGGTTGATTTTAACGCCAAATGTGAGGGTTTCAAGTTTCAACACACTTTAATGATAACAAATTAAAAAAAAAATCCATACTTAAATTCATAACTCGTTCTGATATATTTGAAAGTTAATGTAACACCCCACCTCCGCCAGGGCCATTCACGAGAGAATGCCCTAGCTTTGGAGGGGTGTTGTCTAGGTAAACATGCACAGAGATATCACAAGACAGAACGTAGATAAATAAATAAGTAAAGCAGCGGTAGAAATTTAAAAACCATCATTTCAAAACCAAATAGTCAACTTACATCAAAGTACTTAGTCATTATTTTCCAACTACCACAAGTCTAGAAAAATAAACTGAAAATAACATAAAGTAAACTATCCCCAAGATAGATGTGGTGAAGCCATAGCAAGCTCAAGTCCAAACCGTACATGAGCTGTCAAGAAAGCAAGCCAAATGTCCAAGCTAAGCACTAGTGTTCCCTCCCTGAGAACCTGGGGGGGGAGGGGGGAAACGGAAGAAAAGAGGCGAAAGAAAAAGGGTCAGTCATAAAGACTGGTAAGTCCTACCTACTTTTAGTATAAAAACTAATGAAGTTATCTAAACATGAGAAACTGAGATTAAACATAAATATGGTAACTAACTGGCATGATAAATAGATAACAAGGTAGATCAAGTGTGGCATCGCATATACAAGGTTTAGTTTTTGCACCAATAGTACTAGTATTCCAACCCATGTCAAGTATAAACAAGAAATGATCCCTTGGCCCAATATCATGAGGTGACCCAAGTCAAGGTCCAACTACACGGTCTAGTCGATCAGCTCCCTATAAGCCTAACTCGTCGAGTGTCGGTGTCATACGGCCCAATCACGGAATGTAGTCAAACTGTGCTAGGTCCACCCTAGGGTGTATCAAGTCCTAGGGTGCCGACCACTGACACGAATCAAGCACGCACAGTCTAAACCTACTGGTGCCCGTGCCTGCTTTTTCAACTCCGAACTATGTGCACGACCATAGTCCGCCTGAACCTGCACCGGCGCACCTACTCAGCCGTCGTTCTGGTCACTTACAATCAGCCCAGTAATCGTGCCCCACCCTAGCCTAGTCCCTAGGGTATCGTGATACATCCAAGAGGGTTACTACTGAAAAGGACCACGTAACTAGGGTTTCTAATGGGTTAAGTGTGGTTAACCCTATCCAATCATGTTTCAAGTTGGTTAAGTGTATCCAAGTGGCCATGACTTAACCCTAACATGTGGCATTAATTAATTTAATGCACCCAACCTCTCACATTAGACTTTGTTGTGGTTACTGGATATGCCAAGCGGGTCCGGGTAGCTTTAACCACAACCTAGTCTAACCTCGGGTTTCAAGCGCGATGTGACCAACTTCTCACATTGGGTCCTATTGTTTGTAGCCACTGGATTTGCCGGGCGGTTCCGGGCAGATTTACGCTACAAACTCAACCCAACCTCGAGTTGGCCACTTTATGGTTTTCTACATGTCATGACCACATTCACGTTTTCAAGCATAATCAAATTTCATGTCACATTTCAAGTCATGTTTTTCATGTCATTTCAAGTTTTCCTAACTACCCATAATGTATTCCCATTCGCACGTAAATTCGCATCAACACAAGTGAATCAAGGAACCTAAAAATATGACCAAGATGGGCATAGGGTGGTAAAGTTGGTCATAAGTTAAACATGATGATATTTGAGGTAAAGGTGTTCATCACAACTAGCATATAGGATTATTGGCCTGAAAAACATGCATGACATCAAACTTAGCAAATAAACTTGTGGGTAGCATGTAGTTCAACATCATAGGCAAAGGTGATAACATGATAATAGTTGACATAGGGTGATAAACTTGTGGGTAGCATGTAGTTCAACATCATAGGCAAGTTAACATCAAGGTTATGAGAGGTTCTATGTTGCATTATGCATAACCACCAAATAAAGCTCATAGCTTTCTACCCAAAAATCAAGATGAACGGTACTAGGTTCATGATAGTTCCACAATCATAGATCAAAAGTGTCAGAAATGGATCTATGCATACAAATATAGCCCCAAGACAAGTATTACACCAAAAATCCCATTTCAACTTGCTACATGTTCATATTAACTTCATAGTTTAAATCTAAGAGTAGAGTGGGGCTTACAAAGCGTGGCTATGAGAACTAGAACCAAATAGAACAAGAAAGAGACGTTGTAGAAGCTCTAGGAATGATGTAGCAACACTAAAAGCCTTGAGAATAAGTAGCTCCTTTGATTTGATGAAGAAAGATTTTCCTTTTTGCCTTAGAAGCTCTCAAGATGAAGATGGAGGCCATGATTAGGGAGCATTTTGGCAGAATTTAGTTGTTAGGATGATTTGTGATGGTTTAGGCTAGGTATTAGAGTGTTTTTATAGGTGTAGAGACTAGTTTAGGCCATAGGATTAACCCTAGTTTAGATCTGAACCATCAAATCCCGTCACAGGCTAGCTGAGCAGACCAAAGGAGCAAACTGGTGCACCAGACCAACAGGGTCCGACCAGGGAGGTCGACCCCCAGGTGGACTCCCCAGTCGACCTGGGGGGCAGGTCGACTCCCCAGTCGACCCCCCCAGTCGACCTGGGGTAGGGCGGGAAATTTTCCCGCCCAATCTGTTCGGAGCTGATTTCGAATTTCGGGTTGAATTTGAATTTTCTGAAATGTTCTATGGGCCATATCTTGGTCATACGGACTCCGATTTACGAAATTTCGGACTCGTTTTCAAGCAGAATTTCGAGACGAACGCAATGGCGTAACCCATTCCCATTGATTCTTAACTTATGATTTAATTCTGCCCTGATTTCTTGTTTTAACATGTTATAAAAATTCGGGTTGTTACATTCTCCCCACCTTAAAGGATTTTGTCCCCGAAATCTCCAAGTTAGGAGGAACGTATCCTACCATCCATCATCCATCTACTCAAAACATCATCCACAAGTAATCATTGTCCTTAAAAGAATTCTAATGCTGTATGAACATATGCAAAAGTGTGTGTATATGCACCTATCTAATGCGAAAATCAGGCGGTTACTAACTCAGTAAACCTCCTTAATGCAGAATATGTTAGTGCAATGAGTCCAAATGTATGCAACTTCCTAACATAATTTATAATCTCTACATGAGTGCACATAACATTCATCCATATGCAACATCCACGTGATAGCATAACAAGTTTCATCCATGAATAAGCATAAACACTCATGCATATGCAATATGAAAGTGTGTGAGCCGATCTTAGTGCCTAACGTGTATCATGCATCCACGAGTAACCATTTGCAAACACTTGCAACCATTTGCAACCATCAAGCATAACATGTTTCAAATACATGTTTCATCCAAAGGGTTTCTACCTAAGGTTCTCATGACAAGATTAACGAGATAACAAGATAAACATGGATAGCAAAAGAAAGATATGCTAACTAGGAAAAGATATCGAGAATGTACCCTAAAAAGAAATGGATAAAGCCCACGCATCTTCTCCTCGGTTTCCCAAGTTGCATCTTCATCGGCTTCACTCCATTGAACCTTTACTAACTTGACTTCTCGATTCCTCAGCTTCTTGATCTCCGTTCCCAAGATACGAATCGGAGCTCGCCTCAGGGTTGCCTCTTTCTCTACCTCCACGTCTTCAAGAATGCTAGGCTCAACTACTTCGGTTGATTCATGTAGGCATTTTCGGAGATGCGAGACATGAAAGACATTGTTCACTCCAGCCAGCTTCTCGGGAAATTCCACCCTATAAGCCATTTGCCCAATCTTCTCGATGATAGGGAAGGGCCCTACGAACCTTGGTGCTAGCTTTCCAACTGCTCCAAAACGAACCACATTTCGCAAAGGAGAAACCTTCACAAAGACCATATCTCCAACTTCAAACTCTAAGTCTGTCCTTCGCTTGTCTACATAGGATTTCTGTATTTCTTGGGCTGTTTTCATCCGCCTTCGAATCAACTTAACCTTCTCGGATGTGTCCCTTATCATGTCGAGCCCAAGTATAAGCTTATCCATCGTCTCCCACCAACATGTTGGTGACTTGCACGCCTCCCATACAAAGCTTTGAATGGAGCCATCCCTATGCTTGCTTGGTAGCTGCTATTATAAGCAAACTCTACGAGAGGAAGGTGGTCTTCCCAAGTGCCACCAAAGTCAAGAATGCATAGCCTCAACAGATCTTCTAGTACCCTATTCACCCTTTTGGTCTGGCCATCCGTCTATGGGTGATAGGCTGTACTTAGATTCAATCGCGTACCCATCGCTTCTTGCAAACTATTCCAAAATTGGCTAGTGAAGATTGGGTCACGATCGCTCACTGTGCTAGAAGGAACTCCATGCAATCGCACTATCTCTCGAAGATAAACAGATGCTAGCCATGATACGGTTCTCTTGCTCTTTACTGGAATGATATGGGCGCTCTTCGTGAGTCTATCCACTATGACCCATATGCCAGTATTCCCCTTCCTTGATCTTGGCAATCCATCCACAAAATCCATAGAGATACTTTCCCACTTCCATTGCGGGACCTCCAATGGATGCAGTAGCCCACCGGGCTTCTTCGAATCGGCCTTTACTTGTTGGCAAACAATGCATCTAGAAACAAACTCTACAACATCCTTTTTCATCCCATCCCAAAAGAAAATGCGCTTTATATCCCGGTACATCTTATCCCCTCCGGGATGTATGGTCATCCTCGAGTGATGCGCCTCCTCAAGAACTTTATTTACTAAGTCTCCCACTCGTGGGACACATAGTCTTCCATCACGCCTTAGCCATCCCTTGTCATCAATGGTATATCTAGCGAGGTGACTTGACGTCTCACCACGAATCAACTTGTCCATGATCTCGACTATCTGCGGGTCTTCCCTCTGTGAAGCCCCAACTTGATCAAGAAGTGTAGGTCTAAGCTCAAGGGATGCTAAGGAACCAGTCATTGACTCAACAGCAGGTGTAAAATCAAAGGTCGCCAAGAACTCTAGGCTCTTCATCTCAACAAACAAGGGACTCAAAGTCAACCTTCTTCTAATTAGCGCATCCGCCACTACATTACCCTTGCCAGGGGTATAAGCTATATCGAGGTCATATGATGCCAAGAATTCCATCCACCTCTGCTGCCTTAGATTCGAATCTTTCTGCGAGAAGAGGTACTTGAGCGACTTGTGATCAGTATATAACTCAAACCTTTCACCTAGAAGATAATGGCGCCAAGGTTTGAGTGCAAAGACGATCGCCGCCAACTCCAAATCATGAGTGGGATAGTTCTTCTCATGAACTTTGAGTTGCCTACCCCCAAAGCCTATCACTCTCCCTTCTTGCATCAGGACAGCGCCTAATCCCGTGCCACATGCATCAGTGTACACGGTAAACAACTTCCCTCCATCGGGTAATGCTAGAACTGGAGCTGTGATGAGGGCTTTATTGAGCCTTTGAAAAGCAAGCTCACACTCTAAGTCTCATGCAAAGACTAAGTTCTTCTTCGTTAACTTAGTAAGAGGGGCTGAAATCTTAGCGAAGTCCTTAATGAACTTCCTATAAAATCCTGCCAGACCGAGAAAGCTTCTCACTTCAGTTGCATTCTTCGGAACTTTCCAATCTTGTACCACCACTACTTTAGCGGGATCCACAGCTATGCCCTGCTTAGAAACTATATGCCCAAGGAACCGAACTTCCCTTCTCCAGAAATGGCATTAGGAGAACTTGGCTTTTAACTGATGAGTTCTAAGTGTATCCATAACCTCCTTGAGATGTGTAGCATGCTCTTCCTCGTACTTAGAGAAGATCAGAATATCATCCACGAAGACAACCACAAACTTGTTAAGGAACTCCCTAAACACCCGACTCATCAAATCAACGAAGTATGCGGGTGCATTAGTCAAACCGAACGGCATGACGAGCCATTCAAAGAATCCATCTGGAGTCCTAAACGCAGTCTTGTCAATACTATCCTCAGCCACTCTAAGCTGATGGAATCTGGTGGCTAGATCGAGCTGAGAGAAAACAGAAGCACCTACAAGCTGGTCAAAAAGATCATCAATCCTCGGTAACGGGTGCCTATTCTTCTTTGTCAGCTTGTTTAACTCACGATAATCAACACATAGACGAAGCGAACCATCCGTCTTAGTAGCGAATACCACAGGAGCACCCCATTCAGAAATGCTTCGCATAATGAAATTTTTCTCAAGCAACTCCTTGATTTGCTTGCTAAGCTCTCTTCTTTCTCGCGGGGCCATGTGCCTAACAGGCAATGAAACTGGCTTGGCATTATCAACAAGATAAATACGGAAGTCTATCTCTCGTTTAAGGGGTAACCCCTTCACCTCATCAAAACATCAGGATATTCTTGGACCACCCTCATAGATTGAAGATTGTCAATAGACGAGTCGAGGGATTCAAGATAACATAACATGACGGGATTCAGAGGGTTACAAGAAATCTCTAGGGTATTGCCAAGGCGAGTCATAAGCCTCACTACCCTATGCTCACAATCGAGAATGGCTCAATAACTGGAGAACCAATCCATGCCCAAAATCAACCCATATCCCATGAACCCGAGAACATAAGCATTACATGTGAATTCTACGGTCAAGATAGAAATCCTCAAATCCATACAAATCATAGATAGATGGGCGGAACCCCCAACTGGATTTGAAACACTAACGGGATCCTCAACTAGACTAGTACTTAGGTGCAAACTTTCAACAATGTCAGAAGAAATAAAGGTATGCGATGCGCCAGAATCAAATAAAGTTCGAACAGGAAAACCAGAAATGTAAACAAGGCTTTCTACAGAAATACTACCTCTGTCCGGAGCTGGAGTAGTGTTGAGAGCATGCGTCTTCCCTCCAGAAGGTCCTGCCCGCTAAGTCTATCCTTGCCCCTGTCCTTGCTTCTTTGGACAATCCTTACTGTAGTGTCCAGACTCTCCACAATGAAAGCATTCCCCCAACTTCCTCTTCTTTTTCCTACAATCTTTGGCTATGTGTCCAATGATCCCACAGAAGTTGAACTTCCTTGTCTCCCTTGTCTTGTTGTTGTTGGCCTTGTTACCCTTGTTGTTCTTGTTGTTCTGGTTGCTCTGATTGCTCTGGTTGCCTCCCCACTTGGAGTCCGCCTTGTTGGTTTGAGTCTCATTAAGCTTAACTTATTTCTTGCCATTCTTTTCATCTCCTTGAAGCAAGGCCATATCCACTAAGCTCTCAAAAGTGGCCCCCATGGGTATATGAGACATGGTCAAACCTTGTAATGGCTCATTCAATCCTCGAGCAAAGCGTAGATCCTTCTTTTAAGGTGTGTTAACCATGTTTAAACCGAATCGAGCAAGCTGGTTAAACTTATTCACATACTCCCTCACGGTCATGTCCCCTTGCTTCAAAGATATAAACTTCTCCATTTGCAGATTCTCCTCAGAAGATGATAGAAACTTAAGCCCAAACCTCATCCTAAAGTCGGCCCAAGTCTCTATAGGCCTACTAGCGTTGGTGACTTCCCACCAATAAGCAGCTTCCTCTTTCAATATCCATACTGCCAACAGAACTTTCCTATGGTCTTCTACTTCAAAGATAGCAAAAAGATCTTCAGTTTCCTTTAACCAGTTTCTTGCCTCAACATAAGTCTCTGTCCCTACAAAATTCTTGCCACCCATCGCCTTAAAGTCTTTGCAAATCTTTGCGAAATCCGCTTGTGTACGCTGAGGAGGAGGAGGAGGAACCTCAGGTACGGGAGGAGGAGCGGGAGTGTTTGCTAGGCCCGCATCATTGGCCCTAGCTTCCAAGTACCTTCGGAACCATCCGGGTATGGGTACTCCCTCGGGAAGGTTAAGATCGGCCATGCTGAAAAAGGAAAAGATATATTTAGAATGAGGAAACAAAGGATAGTGCTAATGGCTTTTGGGGAATAGCCTTTTAAAATAAACTAGACTTTCCTTGGAAAAATACTTAATTGGTTTTGAAAATAGTTTTTCAAAAAGGGTTTTTAAAACTTTTGTCCGGTCTAGTAAAACCTTATGCTCTGATACCAAATGTAACACCCCACCTCCGCCAGGGCCATTCACGAGAGAATGCCCTAGCTTTGGAGGGGTGTTGTCTAGGTAAACATGCACAGAGATATCACAAGACATAACATAGATAAATAAATAAGTAAAGCAGCGGTAGAAATTTAAAAACCATCATTTCAAAACCAAATAGTCAACTTACATCAAAGTACTTAGTCGTTATTTTCCAACTACCACAAATCTAGAAAACATAAACTGAAGATAACATAAAGTAAATTATCCCCAAGATAGATGTGGTGAAGCCATAGCAAGCTCAAGTCCAAACCGTACATGAGCTGTCAAGAAAGCAAGCCAAATGTCCAAGCTAAGCACTAGTGTTCCCTCCCTGAGAACCTGGGGGGGAGGGGGGTGGGGTGGAAAACGGAAGAAAAGAGGCGAAAGAAAAAGGGTCAGTCATAAAGACGGGTAAGTCCTACCTACTTTTAGTATAAAAACTAACGAAGTTAACTAAACACGAGAAACTGAGATGAAACATAAAGATGGTAACTAACTGGCATGATAAATAGATAACAAGGTAGATCAAGTGTGGCATCGCATATACAAGGTTTAGTTTTTGCACCAATAGTACTAGTATTCCAACCCATGTCAAGTATAAAGAAGAAATGATCCCTTAGCCCAATATCATAAGGTGACCCAAGTCAAGGTCCAACTACACGGTCTAGTCGATCGGCTCCCTATAAGCCTAACTCGTCGAGTGTCGGTGTCATACGGCCCAATCACGGAATGTAGTCAAACTGTGCTAGGTCCACCCTAGGGTATATCAAGTCCTAGGGTGCCAACCACTGACACGAATTAAGCACGCACAGTCTAAACCTACTGGTGCCCGTGCCTGCTTTTTCAACTCCGGACTATGTGCACGACCATAGTCCGCCTGAACCTACACCGGCGCACCTACTCAGCCGTCGTTCTGGTCGCTTACAATCAGCCCATTAATCATGCCCCACCCTAGTCTAGTCCCTAGGGTATCGGGATACATCCAAGAGGGTTACTGCTGAAAAGGACCACGTAACTAGGGTTTCTAACGGGTTAAGTGTGGTTAACCCTATCCAATCATGTTTCAAGTTGGTTAAGTGTATCCAAGTGGCTCATGACTTAACCCTAACATGTGGCATTAATTAATTTAATGCACCCAACCTCTCACATTAGACTTTGTTGTGGTTACTGGATATGCCGGGCGGGTCCGGGCAGCTTTACACCATAACCTAGTCTAACCTCGGGTTTCAAGCGCGATGTGACCAACTTCTCACATTGGGTCCTATTTTTTGTAGCCATTGGATTTGCCGGGCGGTTCCGGGCAGATTTACGCTACAAACTCAACCCAACCTCGAGTTGGCCACTTTATGGTTTTCTACATGTCATGACCACATTCACGTTTTCAAGCATAATCAAGTTTCATGTCACATTTCAAGTCATGTTTTTCATGTCATTTCAAGTTTTCCTAACTACCCATAACGTATTCCCATTCGCACGTAAATTCGCATCAACACAAGTGAATCAAGGAACATAAAAATATGACCAAGATGGGCATAGGGTGGTAAAGTTGGTCATAAGTTAAACATGATGATATTTGAGGCAAAGGTGTTCATCACAATTAGCATATAGGATTATTGGCCTCAAAAACATGCATGACATCAAACTTAGCAAATAAACTTGTGGGTAGCATGTAGTTCAACATCATAGGCAAAGGTGATAACATGATAATAGTTGACATAGGGTGATAAACTTGTGGGTAGCATGTAGTTCAACATCATATGCAAGTTAACATCAAGGTTATGAGAGGTTGTATGTTGCATTATGCATAACCACCAAATAAAGCTCATAGCTTTCTACCCAAAAATCAAGATGAACGGTACCAGGTTCATGATAGTTCCACAATCATAGATCAAAAGTGTCATAAATGGATCTATGCATACAAATATAGCCCCAAGACAAGTATTACACCAAAAATCCCATTTCAACTTGCTACATGTTCATATTAACTTCATAGTTTAAATCTAAGAGTAGAGTGGGGCTTACAAAGTGTGGCTATGAGAACTAGAACCAAATAGAACAAGAAAGAGACGTTATAGAAGCTCTAGGAATGATGTAGTAACACTAGAAGCCTTGAGAATAAGTAGCTCCTTTGATTTGATGAAGAAAGATTGCTCCTTTTTGCCTTAGAAGCTCTCAAGATGAAGATGGAGGCCATGATTAGGGAGCATTTTGGCAGAATTTAGTTGTTAGGATGATTTGTGATGGTTTAGGCTAGGTATTAGGGTGTTTTTATAGGTGTAGAGACTAGTTTAGGCCATAGGATTAACCCTAGTTTAGATCTGAACCATCAAATCCCGTCACAGGCTAGCTGAGCAGACCAAAGGAGCAAACTGGTGCACCAGACCAACAGGGTCCGACCAGGGAGGTCCGCATCCAGGTCGATTCCCCAGTCGACCTGGGGGGCAGGTCGACTCCCCAGTCGACCCCCCAGTGAACCTGGGGTAGGGCGGGAAATTTTCCCGCCCAATCTGTTCAGAGCTGAATTTGAATTTTCTGAAATCTTCTATGGGCCATATCTTGGTCATACGGACTTCGATTTACGAAATTTCGGACTCGTTTTCAAGCAGAATTTCGAGACGAACACAATGGCGTAACCCATTCCCATTGATTCTTAACTTATGATTTAATTCTGCCCTGATTTCTTGTTTTAATGTGTTATAAAAATTCGGGTTGTTACAGTAAACTAAATTAGTATAAATTAGCTGAAACGTATCTAAAGATAACTGGTTATCAAGGATAGGTAGAATTTGACTTGTTCTTCCAAGTTCTAAGATAATACAAACCCTTATTATGGTATAAACTAATTTAGCCATTAAATAAATTAAAATAACCTAGTATCTACGTATTTTATTCATAGAATAATAATTAAAAATTTAAACCTTTTAGTTTAAATTCAAAATTAAATCATTTCTATTAGGTTACGTACAAAATAGCATATAACAAATTATTTTACGTATCTCTGGCATAAACATTGAAGTACTACCAAATCTCGATCAACATGTAGGACCGAAATCTTGAGAACTTAAACGAGTTGAGTGTCAAAACAATTCCGCGCTTGAGCAGAAACATTATGAGAAAACGCCGACTTGAATAATATTTAGAAAAGGTGATCAAAGCCCTAAGAGTGACAAAGGAACCATGTTCTCCGTATACTTAACAACTGCTGAATCCCACTGACTTAAAACCTGAGGAATTCTCTTCATTTTTTTGCATCTTAGATCATACAAAAAAACAATTATTCTTCTCTTGATGCCCAATTACTTGACAAGCTAAAAGCAATTGACGGTCATTCAAAAAAGCCAGTGGCATTAGAATACAATGAAAATTTGGAAATGTAAATATTTTTTCCCACGGATCCTCATTGACACTTTTTAGTACCCATAGATCGAAGGTTTTTGAACTGATTTCCGACTGTATGCACACAGCCAAGGATCCACGAAATTCCATTATTCTTCTCCATTTATTAAACGGGCAAAAAATCCATGCAAATTCCTCCTTCACCAAGTCAAAAGTAAGTAATCTGGAAGAGAGAGCTTACTACTTGTCGTACTCTGGAAGAGAGAGCTTACTACTCGAAAAGACAGCAATTCTAACTGTTTTATATTGTTTGATATTAGCACACAGTATCCGAAACCTCATTCGGATGTAAAAGTACGTACATGACCAGCACTGGTGGTACGACCAACGCCGATGAATTTTGAAAGACAATTGCATTGAATTGTTGTAGGGTTCCATACGAAGCAATCAGCACGATCTACACTAAAAACAACTAAACCATTGCAAGAGCATTCAACCTTAAAAGTATTATTATGGTTGATCAACTTAATAGTTTTGTGAAGAGGTACCTTATTCACTGTGATTTTTGAATTGAGCCTGTCGCCTTGAAGCAAGTAAACTTCATGCCCATAGTTGAGGATAATGGATGGGCGTAAGTGGGCTGAGAGTTCAAGATGAGCATTGATAAAACTAAAATCACCAGTGAGGGATAAAAATTTCTTTGAGAGACATTGTAGTTGGAACACGGGTTTCACTAGAAATCTTGAGACTATATCAGTTATAATCTCTTCAGGTAAAACAACATCTGAATTTTCTACGTTATTGGTTGTCCCTCTTGGTTTCCCTTTAACAGAAATTTCAGGTGAAGTTTTCATGAATATCGACATGATTAAATTCTGCAAGAAAATGTAAGCAAGAGCTGTATTTAAGGACGACAAACATATCAACGTTCATTGTTAACTGAGTGACTTTTCATATAACATGAGATAAACGATGTACTGTACTTGTTTCCAAAGGATAACAATTAAATGATGTTTCAGTTCCAAGGCAATTTACAACGTATTCTTTTCGGTTTTCCAAACAACATTTTGTTTCAACTTTCAAACCCAAAGTTAAGAGTTTTTCGAGTAAAATTATCAGGATTTTTGATTATGCACTTTATTCAACATATTTCTGACTATCCGTTAGCTGTGCATTTAAAGCAAAGCTTCTGGTTCAGCACTAAGAGTTTGTTCATACTACTTTTTTAAGGAAGATGAATATAACTCTCTCCCTTGATTGGTGGAAATCAGAAGGACCCATGTGAGTCCTCCTGATTTCCACCAATTAGAGTCGAGAGTTATGTTGACCTTCCTTAAAAGGTGTGAACAAACTCGACTCCTTATTCAGTTATTGAAGTAATAATCCAAAAGTGTGTAACAACCATTTCCAATGTCCAAAAATGAGAATTACAAAGCAGCAGGAATTTTTGATTTTCACATCATGCTAGTATAGATACTTCAATAAAGGTGCTACAAGAAGCATGACCAAGTATATGTCTATGGTGAAAAATACATCTATAGAATAGTTGAATCCTTTGCTTTATTGTGTTACAAATACAACCAGATAAACAATAGGCAAAGCGAGTAATAAGAAACACAACCTGGATACACAAAGCTCATATACCCACTAATAATCTATGAGATCAACCTTCACCAACAAGTCATTATGTTGATTCATTGTGCATGCTTGGTATCTTGTCTCTAGTATTTTATTCACTTAGTTGAAATTCTGAAATATGAATGAGAAAATGTTTTTGTCAATTGATGCGGAAGCAAAATTGTATTATTGATTAACTTTGAACATAGCCTTGGTATTATATAGGCTAACAAAAGAAAGAATGGGCTTGGCCTTATAACACGGCCCAAACACTAAACAAAATATAAAAATCTATTTACAGACGGAGCCGTCATTTTCATTTGCCCCCTTCAAACCCTGCTTAGGGTTTGCTCTCGACAGAAAAATGGCGACTCCTTTATCATCGACGCCTCCAATTGATGGACGATCTTCCTTCAGGCATGCCTCCATGACAGATGAATCCAGCTAAGCTTGAGTTTAAAACGCTCAAGACCTCTGGGTTTGTTGAGAGAGGTTTGAATTGACGAATCAGAGTTGACCTAGGTCGATTCTGAAGAAAACCTGATTGAGGGAGTTGATCTGACAACAATCGGAGGTCCTATCAACAAGAGAAGTTTACGCTTCGTTAGACATCTGGAACATAAATCAATCTATTGGATCTTTGAGCTTTATTGGCCACATCTACGTTCAGCTCTTCTTTGAGCTTGACGAAGCTAGGTTTTGATAAGGGCTTTGTAAGTATATATGCTTTTTGATCCACAGAAGGTATATATCCAATTTTTAACTTTCCTTTGATAACTTGTTCTCTGATAAAGTTGAGATCTAGCTCAATATGCTTTGTTTTGGAATGTAACACGGGATTAGAAGATAATGAGATAGCACTAACATTATCACACCACACTATTGGATGCTTAGATGTAGTAATCTTTAATTCACTTAACAAAGATTGTATCCACATGACTTCTGCTGTACAACTTGCTACACTTTGAAATTCTGCTTCAGTGCTTGATCTAGAAACAGTATTTTGTTTTTTAGCACACCAAGACACTGGATTTTGACCTAAAAATATACAGAAACCTGATGTCGATTTTCTGTCATCACGGTCTGTTCCCCAATCTGCATCTGCATATGCATTAATGTTTAATGAATTACTTGTCTTTAGGATTAGACCATGATCTATGGTTCCTTTGAGATATCTGAGAATTCTTTTGACTGCTTTCCAGTGATTGTCCAATGGATTTTGCATATACTGGCTTACTTTATTAACACTATAGGCTATGTCAAGTTTAGTTATTGTGGCATATTGGAGAGCCCCAACAATGCTTCTATAAAAATTTCCATCTTGAAATGTTTATCCTTTGTGTTTAGATAATTGTGTGCTAATAACCATTGAAGTAGGTAATGAATTGGCCTGTTTCATCTGAGCTCTGTGAAGAATTTCTGATATATATTTCTTCTGATTAAGATGAATTTTTGAATCAGATGTTCTTTTAACCTCTATTCCCAGAAAATAGTTTAAGTCACCCAGATCTTTAATTAAGAATTCTGAATTCAACATGTTTGTGATGTTCTTGATTTCATCAACACTGCTTCCTGTAACAATAAAATCATCAACATAAATAAGTATATATGTTACAGTAGTATCAGTAATTTTAATAAATATTGAATGTCTGATTTAGATGATATGTAGCCATAGTTGACTAGAGTAGCCTTGAGCTTGTCAAACTAAACTCTTGGTGCTTGCTTTAAACCATAGATGGCCTTATTCAACTTGCACACCAAATTCTTGTTTTCATGCTGAATAAATCCTTGAGGTTGCTCCATGTATACTTCATCCTGCAATTCACCAATAAGAAAGGCATTATTAAAATCCAGTTGCTTGATGCTCCAATTTCTATACAAAGCAATAGTTAATATGATTCTTATTGAAACTGGTTTCACAACAGGTGAGAATGTCTCTGAAAAATCAAATCCATATTGTTGTGAATACCCTTTTGCAACTAATTTTGCTTTGTATTTGGAAATTGAACCATCAACATTCCTTTTTAACTTAAAAACCCATCTACAGCCAATAATATTTTTATGATCTGGTTTTTCAACCAATATCCAAGTTCCTTTGTTAATTAAAGCATTGTACTCATCCTGCATGGCTGAATTCCAGTTACCATTTTGGACTGCTTCATAATATGATGATGGTTCTTCTATATCAGCAGCAGTATTATAAATTTTTGGTTTGAAAATACCACTTTTTGCTCTAGTAATCATAGGATGCTGATTTGCAGCTTCTCTGACTGTAGTGACTTGATTGCCTGCATCTCTTACTGTTTTACTTTGACCTTCATTTGTGATACTATTGTCTTCAGCTTGATCAATATGTGTTCCACTAACACATTGTCTTTGTTGTTCTGCACTATGATCACTGCTGAAAGTAGATTGCCCTTGACCTGGCCTACTTGAGGGCATGGTGTATTGAGAGCTTGTATGATCACTACTGAAAGTAGATTGCTCTTGACCTGGCCTACTTGAGGGCATGGTGTGTTGAGAGCTAGTATTGGTGTTATGTTGTTCATGATGAGCAGGCACCAATACTTCAATTTCATCTGGTATGTCAAATCTAACTTGTCTAGCACTTACAGTTTTATTTGAAGTACTCTCATTTGATTTTCCAAAAGGATATACATGTTCATTAAATCTTACATGTCTAGAAATATAAATTCTCCCTTTTTTATCTAGACATTTATATCCTTTTTGTTTAGAGCAATAACCCAAGAATGTACAGGCAGTGGACCTGTAATCTAGTTATGATTATTATATGGCCTTAAGCAAGGAAAACATTCACATCCAAACACCTTCAAATGTTTATAATCAGGTGTAATTTTAGTTAACATTTCTTGAGGACACTTGAACTTTAACACCTTAGTGGGCATTAAGTTAATCAAATGAACTGCAGTATAAAAGGCACTGCCCAATATTTAAATGGCATTGAGGCTTGATCAAGTAATGTTAATCCTGTTTCAACTATATGCCTATGTTTCCTTTCTATTAGGCCATTCTGTTCAGAAGTATAAGGAAAAGTAGTTCTATGACTGATACCTTTTCTTTCAAAAAAGATTTTAGTGGTAAAAACTCTCTACCACCATCTGTCTGAAAAATGTTTACCCTATTTCCAGTACTGTTTTCAACTTTATTAATAAATTTAATAACAACACTACTGGTTTCTGATTTGGATTTTAACATATATATCCAGACAAATGTTGAGTAAGCATCAATAAATGAAATATAATACTTGTGCCCATAATTAGAACTAATATGTGCTGGATCCCATAAATCTGTGGCAATTAACTCAAGTGGTCTAGTGTATGTGGTTTATGAGTCTGGAAATGCAGGTTTATGACTCTTTCCCAATTGGCAAGCATTGCAAATATAAGATTCTCGTATTTGATTAACAGAAATATTATTATTCAACATGACATGTCTAGTAATTTTAATACTAGGATGTCCAAGCTTACAATGCCGCATATCAAATTCCTTGAATTTATTAGAGTCATTAGTGACAGACATTATACATTTATTATATTCATGATTAGAATCAATAGAACTACTGTCAAACATGTATAATCCCCCACTTTCTTTACCCTGCAAAAGAATTTTATGTGTCAGTATGTCCTTGACAATACATGCATTTGGGTAAAATTCTAAAAAGACATTGTTGTCTTTAGCAAATTGGGAAACACTCATTAAATTTTTCTTTATAGAAGGAACTCTCAACAAATTTTTTAAAAATAATTTCCTGCTTCCATCTAAACATGCATTTCCAGTGTGTGTTATAAGTGCAAGTTTACCATTACCAACAGTAAGATTTTGCATACCTTTGCACTTTTTGTTTCCCAAGTTTAAATTGCTTAAGCTGTTGGTTACATGGTTGGTTGCACCTGAATCTGGTACCAGCAATCATCTGACACATCATCACTTGTGGTAGCTTCAGTATTTTGAATTTCTTCTTGAGTTTTATTACCATATTTTGTAGTATTGACCAGATTTGCACTAGAATTGCCTTGTTGTGAGGGTTTATAACTAGAATTGTATATGAAATAACATTTGTTTGCACTGTGTCCCACTTTTTCACATATTTGGCATCTGGTTTTATTATTATTATTGCTTCTGCCACCTCTTCTACCTCTGCCTGACCAACCTCCTCTTTGATTATTGGCTTGATTTCTTGAATTATTGGCCTTTTCTTGATTCTTGCCTCTACCATATGTTGTGTAGTTAACAGATAAATCTGAACTAATATTTTTCTTGTGCTCAGTTCTTCCTTCATGAGATAATAGAGTAGAGTGAACATACTGTAGTGAGGGTGTTGGATCCATTGACAGTATGATTGTTGTGACTGCTTCATATTCATCTTCTAAACCACTCACAATTGCAGTAACTTGTTCAGATTCAGGTATTCTTTGACCTGCTGAGTTTAACTGATCACAAATGTTTTTTACTTTGAGTAAATACTCATTCATTGATGATTCACCTTTCCTTATACTGTGCAATTGCCTTTTATAGTGCATAACCCTTGCTGAAGATTGATTTGAAAAATTTCTTTGTACAGTTTCCCAGACTTCTTGAGCTGTTTTAACTCCAATAAGTTGTGGTAATATTGCTGGGCCAATAGATGACATTAACCATGGACACACCAAACCATCTTGTCTCTGATGCATAAAATATTCAGGATTACTCACCAACCTTTCTTCACTGTCTCTAATAAACTTGGGTGGAACAATTTTTGTTCCATGAATGTAATCTTCTAAGCCATATGCTCTAACTGCTGTTTCAACCTGCAATTTCCATAACAGGTAATTTGTTTCATCAAGGTGGGTTGAGATCAGTTGGCTTTGCGGTTTGATGATAGTTTTCATCAAATCTTGAACTGGATCAAACTGAGTTTGGTGACCTCTATTGCTGGAAACTTGAGCACTGGAAACTTGTGGGCTTGTTGGATTCACATTTGAAGGATCAGTTTCTACCATGATGACAGGATAATAAACACTGATGCTAAAATGTATAGAAAGGAATTGCTGTTAGAAGCTTTGAATTGTAAAGTATTTCAAGGGATCTCTTTGTTGAAACAAGATGCAACTCAGATTGCTTAAATGATTACAAAGAAACAGATTAAATCTGATAAGAACAGGTAAGAAAGAACTGATAAGCAATCTGTGATGGCACTGTTTCAAACAGGATGATTTCTTGGTGCTTTCTGATCAGCTTCTTGATCACAATTCTGGACTGTCACAAGCTTTATGCTTGAATCAAGATGCAGCTTCAGATTATATTGGCGAGGCACTTGATTCTTGAATAAAGCCACAACCTTCAAGGGATAAGTTGTAACTTTGATGAAGGGAGATCAAAATGATGAACTTTATCTGATGGATCGCCTGAAAGATCAACACTACTGATGATCTTTCACCTGTATCAGACTTGGCTCTGATACCAAGTTGAAATTCTGAAATATGAATGAGAAAATGTTTTTGTCAATTGATGCAGAAGCAAAATTTTATTATTGATTAACGTTTGAACATAGCCTTGGTATTATATAGGCTAATAAAAGAAAGAATGGGCTTGGCCTTATAACACGGCCCAAACACTAAACATAATATAAAAATCTATTTACAGACGGAGCCGTCATTTTCATTTCACTTGGTTACCAAAGCCCACTTTTAAGGCTATGGCGGTCAGCCGGCCTCCTAAGGAAATCCTTTGTATAAAGGGAACAAGTTAGTAGAAATTCTTTTAAGCTACTGGCAAGTTATAAATTAACTGTTAAGCATATAAGTATTACTATGTCTAGTGGACGTTCTCATGCTCATTCAATGCAAGGTCTACGATTGGTTCCTAGGCTTCTCAAAATTTTCCTCTGTCTTGCCTCAAAATTTTGCCTAACCGAAGTGTTCATACCTACCTTGTTGGTAATTAGGTCGGCCTTCATGATTTGTGGGAGGTAACTAGATGATTGTAATGATGCAGGAGTGGAGAAATACTTAAGCATGAAAATATGAAAAACATAGTGGATTCAACGTCTTCACAAAACATGCTAAGTGCTGCAAACCAAATGGGTTCACAATCTTCAAAGAAGTCATGAAGCAAGACACCTTTAAACGTATAACATCAACAAGCATATTCACATCAAAGAGAGATCGAAAAGTTCGATTATGAAGCACAATAAAGCTTACAAGAATCGGAAAGAAGGTCCTCTTCCAACCGTAAAGATGAAAGGATGAGATAAAGATAAATCACAGGGGTATGGTATGAGTAGAAGAATTCATTTCATGAAACTATATGGAATTAAAATATATTCCTTGACGAATTCCCAATCTGTTATCTACCACCAAGGACTAAAAGGATTAAGGCACTCAATTAAGGATAATGACAAAAGGATATTTGGTTGACACAAATGTTATACTTTGAAGCACTGCAATACATGTCATGTTTTGCGTTTATCATATCATGGTCTAAATTATGCTCTAATACCAAGTTGTGCGGCCCTACCCCGAGACTGTACTAGTAAAGAGCATTGCTTAGGCTGGTTACGAGTGACCATTTGTGAGCTCTGTCTTAAACGATGAGTATCAAATATGTCAATTATATCCGCTAATTTTTTTCTTATGAGGACCGACATTATCGATTCAGCTTTAACAAAAAACTACGATGGTTAAGGATCTATCAAAACAAAAAAATATAACAACATAAAATATCGTAGATCACAAAACATGATATATATATATATATATATGTGTGTGTGTGTGTGTGTACAAATACGGTGGAAGTACAACATAGAAGAGTTGCATAAGTAAGTGGATCTTAGGAACCACATATACATACAAGTTCCAAAAAAGAATATACATCAGAATTTGACATATGTCTACACAAAACATGTAACAACCCGAAAATTCCCGATTCTGGTTATCGATACTAATACGTTTCATGTATTACATATCGACTAATCAACCATCAGAAATTAGCAGATCATTAATAGAAAGAAGTTAGAGAGTGAGAAATAGAATGAAAGAAAGTTAGGATAAAAGAAAAAGAAGAACATGACACAACAGAATCAGAGTATCATGAATCTCATAGTGGAACTGAATAAAATATATTATATAACAATATATAGTATACAAACTGGTATTTACTTACATATATCATTAGAGTACAATTCATATACAACACATCAGAAATAACTCTATACATCTAACGCTGAAGCTTCATGCTCCCAGCTTCTTCAAGTGGATCTGTAAAATCCTGAACTACTTGACTGCCCGTACAAATTTGGACACCCAAAATTTTAGGGAAAACACAGAAAAATAAACTCTGGGTCAGTCATGGGACTGATGTGAGTAAACGATTTAAAACATATTGATTTTAACGTTCAAAATCTTTTCGAAAGAAGTGATAATCGTAAGACCAAATCCACACATAAATACGGACGGTTTTTACCTTACGATAACCCAAAACATTTCAAAATCATATATATCATCTGATATTATAATAGTGTCTAAATACAAATAAATATCAATCTAGCGGAACGCTTGCATCTCACGCTCCACATATATAGTATACAATCAAAACCGCAGGCGCTTATTGGAAATTGGATTCCGACTATGACAAGGTATAGAACCACCTGCTGATAGTATATCTCTAGAGAGGAATACACTGGGTTCAACAAGAACGTCTTACAACCCGGCCCACACATGACCGACCACTCATTTCGCTTGAGTGTATCGAATGTATATCACCAATGGTTGGGCTCAAACCACTGTTTCCCGAAAGAGACAGCATCGAAATAGATTAAAGAAGCAAAAAGGAATTTCTCTAAATAAATGATTATACACCCAAATGGGAGCGACCCACATAGCCATGCTGCCTGCCCGATTTTTGTCATTTCCCGGTTGATGAGGCTTGAGGTTAGGATTCACCTTTAGAACACTTGGCTATTATTCACTTTGAATGCTACATTGTCAGATCCATCAAATCACTAATTGACGTCCACAAATGTACACTGGATGTAAAAGAAGTGCCCCTCTTTGCCACCAACTCGATACATTTGTAAAAATCAACGTACGTGGTTTTTAGGAAATAACCTGTCAGACATTCGTCTATACAAGCCATCCAGGAACAGGATGAACTGAAGGCACTCTCCTACTGCATCCAATATAGGAATCACCCCATGGGTCAGTAGCGAATAATCCTTGCAAATCCGAAGATTTCAGTTACGACAGAATCACAAGTCATAATAACTCCAGTGGCCACCAGAGAAATTTTAAACAAGTAATTCTTTCGGTCATGAAAATATACGGTCTTCAAATTCTTTGAATCGTATAATCGTGCCTGCAAGTTAGTTTAAGAATCATAAAGTTAGTTCGAAGTGGTTTTGGGTCCAGCTCCCATCCCGGTCTCTTAGAACTGTCATGTAAGGAATATTATTTGATAGTCGGTGTTTTAACTATCAAATTTAAACAGTGTAGATAAATAAACTATTTATATTATTCCATATTAAATTTACATTCGTGTCACTTCAATTTACTTTACTAATACAAATTCAGAATAACAGTCAGTATAAGATGATTAAATTTAGGTACAAGGTGTCAATATCTACTTTAACTAATTCGGGTTTATTTATCACTTCATAGCATAACAAATAATTTATAAAAATCATTTACACAACATTAACGTGCAACAATGATTTAATATTTCAATTTAAACTAATAATAGTTTGAAATATGTGATCTCTAGTAACAACCAATTTCATCTCATATTTATTCCAATTTCTTTGGAGATAAATACATCGACTTATTTAAACGTGTATCTTATTTTCAATAGATTATCTATATATATATATACATATATATAGACAGATAAATACTGGAGATTCAAATTTGAGTTTACGACGATGTCTATTTAGTAATTTCGGAATAATTCAACAGCTTTCACGTGAATTCCCTCATCACACTATAGTCTAATTTCCACGTACGTAACTTAAATTGATATGTCATTCCTTGTAGATTATCTAGTCGGATTTTCTCTTCTTAAATTTTACATACCTAATGTTTACAAATTTTAAAATAAAAATTTTAAAACAACATTTTAAATCTTATTTTAATATTCATGCCTGAAGCCCAATAACGCAAAGAACCAGCCCATATCTCAATTTTCATCTATCTCCCATTCCAGTGAACCGCTACAGGAAAACAATGATCCATTCATAATCGGGACCAATTCTTCTATTTTCCTTTGCCCCGATTTCTTTCTCTTTTGCGTCCATGCATCTGTCCAGCGCCATGAAAGAACCATGGATCATCCACCCAGGTTATGCTCGCGTTCCTAAAAAAAAAAACCTACAAAACTAAGTCCCTGACAAACCAAACTATAGATCGAACAATCCATTTATGCCCTCATGTTTCTTACTCTCCTTTCTTCCCTGCTGTTATCTTCCTTTTTTCGTGCACTGGCCATCCGTACACATGCACACGTAACTCCGACGCCACCCCTTCGAACTGACCCTCGTCGCTAGTCATGAATCGCACCTCGAACTCCGCTCCACCACTAAAACTGAGCCTAAATCCCCTGTAGCAGAATATGGCGGTTCCACCTGACTTTACCCAAGACTACCTTCCCTTAAACCCATCTTGCTACCACCGTAGTTGATCAAACCAAAAGTTATGTATCCTAGGATTTTAAAGCTAAATGGAACGCCAAACGATCCAAGCATGTATGCTCTGTGATTTATTTTCCTTTGATATCCCAATGCATGCAGGAAATCATTAATGTCGTCCATTGTAGCATCACAGTTCGGATGCTAACATCTATATGATCCCATAAATATAGTCTAATTGCATTATCCGAATCGCAATACAGGGTATTTGATATTTATTGGTACAACTGTGTCTCCCTTAACAGTGCATTAATTGTATAAGATACAACCACTTCTTTATTACTATATCATATTTGTATATCATTCGAATTATTAAGTGAAGTTCAGTTGATCTGCTGCTTCTTTACCGGAGTAGAAAAGCCCAACTTTTCCTTTCGGTTCATTATCATGTTCCTGGCTCTCATTATGGCAAAGGTTACGATTCAACAGCAGTCCCAGGTCTTTAAATTGGAGTATACTTTGGCTATGATAATAACTTCATTTGATGTTAGTTGTTTATTTTTGTTACTTCCGTGTGCATAAGATACTATGTTTATTTTTGTTACCTTATGTTGTCTAAACCCTTTTGCTAACTGTTTTCCTAGAAATTAAACCCCTTATATTTTTCCATCCACCTTAGCTTGAATCTATTAAACAGTAAACAGAATTTATGTTGTCTACTCGCCTTGCATTTTGTTTCACAGTTCCAAGTTTTGCTCCCCTGCCCGACTTTTCTTGCTCTTCTCTTGTTTTGTTCTTTTCGATTCTCATCTGAATACTGTGTGATCCGAATACTGTGTGCATGGTGCACGTGCACCTCCTCCGACAATTGCCGCCAACGTCCTTATATCCCCTTCAGCACTAAACACCACGCCGCCAACCCTCCTGGAGATCATCTGATAGCACCAACAAGAACCCTCCAGCACCGTCAACTCTCGGCCATAATCCGGTATAGCTCGATGATCCCATTCAATCCCAGAAGCCTGCGAACCCGCCATCGTTTGAGCATGCATTCTGGCTATCTCGGATCGTGAAACATCATCATCAACAATCAAAACATGTGGCTCGACTTTCATATATTACTACATAAGGTATATCCTCTGCCCTTTTTAATATATTCTCTTTAATATATATATATATATATATATATATATCATTCTGCGGATTTGTATGTGTATCTTTGATTCATATATGTATTTAGTTGAACATTTGAATCGTCATTTAAAGCCTCCAGTTTTGTATTCACTCTAAAATTGGTTGGTTTAGTCTGACCAGTTTTATAAAAAAAACAAAAATATGACAAAAAGAATATCCAAAGTAGAAAGACTTGTGGTTAAGGGTGATACCCACAATTATGATATCATCACCGTAGTTTTGGTGCTGTAGAATGAAATCCATAGGTTTTTGAATTTACTAGTCTATTTCCAAACACCTACTTATTTCGGAGGACATTTGAATACTTATATAACACATATAGTTTTCTTTGTTAAAATGAATTTAATTTCCGATTTCTTGAAATTGGTTACATCGGTCCTTTGTTTTATTTTCTACTGTGTTCACTATTTATAGTCTACTGTATTATAGTAGGAAATCTTGGGTCATTACTCACTGAACAAACTAATGTGTTTACTATCTTTGTTTAATTGTCTACTAACAATATTTTTCAGGGAACTCTCATGATATTCAACCACTTGAGAGGGAGGCACAATCAATTTTACATGCATACAGACATAAGTTAAACCATACAAGATTTCACAATTTATATGGGAAAGATGATATAAAGAGTTTACTCACTAATAGTTTCACTGTTTTAGCTTATTTAGTTTCAGGACCCATCATGTATATATCATGTCCTATTAAATAAAATCACTAAAGTAGAAGTTTACTCATTAATAGGACCTCTGTTCTTTAATATTACCAGGTTTTCCTCTTTTCTTTACTGTTCTTGCACACTCACAACACACACAAATTTAGTTATACATCATGAACTAGTATATAACTTGTAGTACATATATTAAAATATTAAAAGGGCAGATTTAAATGGAGTATAAATGGGGTTCACTCACATATATAAGTGTTCAAAGCCTTGCCTAATGTTTTAGATTTGCTCTCTGGCTCTCGGCCATTTTAGTTCAGATGTGTGCTCTTTGTTTTCAGCTTTGCTTCATGAGTTTGTACTTTGATTTGTGTAGCTTAGTGTGCATATTTATAAGTGCCAAAAGGTAGGCTTCATGTCGGGAAGGTGTTAGACATGAAGGTGTATGCAATAAGGGGATATGTGCTGTATGAAGCAAACTGTGATGTGCCTATGTGTTGATTGTTGTGTATGTCATCTCCATTTACTATTTGCAGCAGGTAAGGCCATGCTTGTGCTTAGGGTGTTAGAGTAAGGCTAGTGCTAGGCTTTGATTGAAAGAATGGTTGTCAACTACTAGTTTGATCTAGTCGAGGCTATGCAGTGTACAACCATGTGCACAAATACTTAAATAACTCAAACTTAGCTTCTAAGTAGTTTAGGCTGTCTATATATTCACATTGGAAATGAAAATGGTCTAGCCTCTTAGCTTGATGTACATGCACATGCCTACATCCTATAATCTCATACTTGTAGCCTACCTTTTGTGCTACCCCATATGATAATGTATATATTGGTTTTAGTTTGCCTGCACATACATTCGTGGATTGAAAAGATGTGGTGATGTGTTGTAGTAGCATGAAAGTGATGTTTAAGATGTATCCTTCTATTAAATGCTTCAAGCTTTGATCCTAAGTAATACAACAAGGCCATGTGCTCATGGTTCTACAAGCTAGTGTTTTTGTATAGAGTAGATGTGCAGGCTATCTCAAAATTTGATGTGAATGGGTGTGTATGCAGCAACATGAAAGTGAAAGTGTGATGTTGATCATATAAATGTATGCTTACAGCTTTGTTTTTAAGAAAAATATTCTAGCCATGTTCTTGCTACAAGTAGGCATATGTGATGTACTTTGCCTTTTAAAATATACAACAAAAATCAACTTATCTATAAACTATGACCCTAGTTATACAGCATGTACCTATGTATGTTTTTTTATATACATAAAGCCATATCATATATATACACACAAGATAATCTTAGCAACAAAGAATCCATCCTTAGATTTTAAAGCAAATCAATTTCATGTTTAGATGTTTTCTCATTCAATCATATAAGGGAATGTCCTATATATATATATATATATATATATATATATATATATATAAAGTAAATTAAATTTTTACTTTAAATATAATTTATTTTTAAATGAATTCAAAAACAAGTTTTCAATGCAAACAAAAATAGTTAAGACAACAAGCATTTGTCTAAGTTAATATATATACATGACTTTTAGAATAATTATTATACTATTTCAAATGAATTTGATCATCAAATAAATGGATATCTTGTACTTAGTGAACAACATATTTGGTGTTTCCTCTAACTTTTACTTATGTATCTATATTTACATTAGTTTTAAACAAATTTAAAATACAACAAAATGATCAAACATAAATTACTTGTTTCATATTGCACACACACATTGATTACTGAATTATCAACAAATGATTTATATGGAATTTCCATGATATTTACCAGATATACATAAACCTTATTTATTTAATTGAGTTACCAGTAAAATCTATACATTATAGATTATAGAATTAGTCCAAAAACTGGGTCGTTACAAAACATGCACTAGCGATAAAATTGATAATCCATAATGGAAGCAAACATAGTGGAAATAAACTATGAGTGACTAACGTGAAATAACTTGGTCTGACCTGTGCATGATAAATGAAGGTAGTAACACATATAAGTGTTGATTCTTCCCAATGGAGAAGGAACATCATAGTCTCATATTGACATGGTATACATGAAGTAAGTTCATCAAAATCAACATACAAGATTCTCATGTATAATGTTATAACAACAAACAAAAATGTTTTCATCGACAACAAATTAACAAAGCTCTTAGGTTAAGGTGTATGAATCTCAAATCGCATAAAACAATAAGATGGAAACCACTAGAATTTCAACATATATAACTTTTTAAGGGTTCAAAGCAATAAAAATGTAATCAGCATGTATTAGTCAACTAATGGCTCTAAGGCTACGAATAAAATTTCCAACATATAACAAAATCGTGAAAACCTAAAGAGTCGACAAATTTAGAAATCAAGAATAATGAAATCTATAGATATATCAACACAAGTAGGGCTGTCAACGGGTACCCAAAAAATCCGATATCCGTCTACATCTGTATCCGGAAATATGAAATATATTCGTTATCCGAGATGCGGATACAGATATCCGATATCCGAAAATCATTCCGGATACGGATATGATTATAGTGGTATCCGTATCCGAAAAATATCGGTCCGATTTTCTGATACGTGTATGTATGTATGTATTATATAATTTTTAATTTATATTTAAGATTAAATAATATATAAACTTCCTTAAAATAGCTAATCTAAACTCAACTATTGAATTGTAAAGGAATGTTGTATTTTGTATTATGCAACATTTTAAATCATGTACTCATTTTATTTTGTGGTATGGTTATAATTAAAACATAATTGTGTATGTGCTTCTATGATTTAAGTTTTGTTTTATTTTAGTCTTAGGTTGTGTATTTTATATTTTGAACACTTGATCTCTTAAAATGTTTATTGTAAGAAATTTATTTGATTGATGTCCTTCTTGTAATATTCTTAATTAGATGTATTTACATTTTCAAAAAAATATTTTATGAGCCAAATTTGCAAGTGAGTGATGTATTTGTAAACTTTTATTGTTTTATGTTCGGATATTTTTCCGGATATTTTTCGGATATTTTCGAATAACCAAATCCAATGTACAGTTTTAAGTTTCGGATATGGATATTTCAGAAATTTTCGGATATTTGTATTCGCTAAGGCGGATACGGATATTTTTCAGATATCCGAAAATATCCGCGGATACGGATACGGATATTTTTAACTGGTATTCGCGGATATCGGATATAGATTCGGATACGGATTTTCATTTTTGGATACAGATTCGGATACAACACTATCTGTATCTGACTGCATCCGTTTACAGCCCTAAACACAAGTGGATCCCCAAAAATAATGAGCATAAGCTATGCCGCATGTGCATCAAAAACAAATGGTTGAATCTTGCCATGTACTATTCAATAAATAAGACACCCAATAAATCACCCGAAGGACGAACAATTGACCTGAATTCCAACAAATGCCCGAAAACTAAACAAATGACCCAAAGCGACAACAAATAGCCCAAAAAATCAACAAATGACTCGAAGGTCTAGCACTACCAATAACATATGCCTAATGGTCATTATCATGTGTCACAAACTTCCAAATAGCGACATCGGTGTGACTTATACCATTCCCACTTATAAGTTTACTACAAGTTAGTTAATTCCATACATATGTAGCTTCAATTGGGTAAGTTTGGAATTAGCCGATATGGTAAACATACTTTCCCCATACCATATGTTTTTATCATATCGTTTAAATCACTTCCTCATTCTCTTGAATAGTGCAAAACTGTATAGATTTATAAAAAAAATATTTATTTCAAGAAAATGAGTTTAAAATGATTTTTCGGAAACCATTTGGAAATGATTTCTTTTGAAATCTCTTTTTGACAGAGATTATTTTATATAAAATATCTTTGGATTTTGTTTATTTTCATGAATCAATATATAATATTTACTTCAAAAACTAGTTTTTAAATCAAATTTCTTTTGAAATCGATCTATAAAACACATGCACGAAATCATCAAAATTCAAATAGAAATTCAACAAAATCAGTATATTATAATTCACATAAAAATTGTTAATCCGTAAGACGAATTGGCGTCAATATTGGTTCTCCCATTTATAGGAATAATTCTTTTAGAAATTGCTCAAAATCATGCTGCAAATCATAAAAGAAAGCACCAGAAAAGTAGAAACCAAGCACTGAAAACACACAAAAGAATCTCAACTGGTGCTGTAAAATAAGTGCTCCTGGGTCGACCTATAACATTGCATAGCTCGACCTATCAATGCCTAGGGTCGACTTGTAGGTCGACCCAACCAGGTCTCTGGTCGACCTTTGATCATGAGTTTTAATATAAGCTTTCTTCCTGCTCTATTTTAATATTTAAGCAAAATTTTGATATGGTTTAGGATTGAATCAAAGCTTGATTTCAAGCACGTATCGGTTACAATATATGGACGATAATCCGATTTTTTTGATAGGGTTTCAAATTGAAAAGGCTTGATTTCAAACATGTATAGAGAATAATGGGGAAAATAATCTAGGATAATTTTGACATGAATTCAAGGTAAAATGAGAGATCAACAAGCTCACAAAGATACCCATAAGCAACAAAGTTACTACAAAGTTGAAAACTCAAAATTCCTTTATAGTAATCACAAACAACAACATAAAACAACAATCAATAGACATGCAAATTTGTACAAGCTAGAAGTGGGAATTTTTTCTTATCTTTAGACGATCAGCAGCGATTTTGTAAGACAAGCTAAATCTTTTAGGTTGAAAATGGTTTCAACTGCCTATATAATTGAAAGATCCAGACATGTAAGGGCGGAGAAAAACTTAAAATAAATAACTTTCTCAAATATAAGAAATAATGAAATAGGTTATTGGTTTGAATTGATCACCTATTAGATTTAAGTGTTTGCGAGCTTATCTCAATTTTAATCTGCAAAGAATTTGGATATTGTAATTTGGAGGAGGGTTCAATTACCTAGGTTTTTGAACTTTCAGGAAGAAGAAAAGAGGTAAGAGGAGAGAAGCATGTACTGTACTAAATTTTCTCCTGCCTACTCAATCATTAGCAATTGGGTTTGGGTTTGAACCTGTAATCCACCCATTAAGGCTAAGTGTGATTATGTTACTAACTTGCAAATTTAACATGTTTTACATTATTTTACATTTTTTTAACATAAAATACAACAAAAAATGCACAAGTCCCATGTATTAACACATAATAAAGTACAACATTTATAAAATTATTTTAACCAACTTAAACGAAATTTCTAAATACAAACACGACTTAAAATTTACATTTTTAATTAAAAATTTATTTTACATTTTCATTTGTTTAAACTAACAACTTTACTATAAAATTGATAAAATGTTCATTGTCTTCTTTAAATTAACATAACGAATCATATTATAAATGTTTACATACTTCAAAATTGATTTTAATCAATATTTCATATTTTATTATTTTAAATTATAACTCACTTTAATTCTTAAACATCTCTTTAGCAACAAAAATTACTGCTAGCAATAACTTATAAAATCATTGTATTTTGACAAATATAACCCTTTTAAATTTATTTTGACTACGAACTTAACATAATAAATAATTTAAAACTTTACCGGCTTCATATTTTTATTTATTCGGCAATACAAATATTGAATTAAATTCTTTTATCACTCATTAAAATCCGATTTAACCTCAAATCAACATAACACCTTCTTGTTGACTTCAAAACTATTTTTTTATTCAATATAAACAATTATATACATTTTCCTATCAAATTATATTTATTTTCTCAATTTTGCAAATTATAATCATCGTTATAATTTGTTTATACAGGTAATCACAAAACTAGGGTTATTACACCATATGCCTTAGAGGTAATGTCATAGGTTTGGCATTGTCTGAATGGTAAATTTGAGACCCGGTTTCTTTCTTTGGAGGTATCCCTCTTAACTCCTCAAATACGTTAGGGAAATCTCGAACTATAGGAACCAAACCAATCTCTCCAAAGGATACATCAAGGTTATACAAGTAACTCAACATGATAAACCCTCTAGGATCATAAGAAATATCAAGGGTACGTCCACTGCAAATAACTAACCTGACGACCCTTGTCTCTCCTAATGATACATCAAGAGAATACAAGTAATTCAACATGACCGACCCTCCAAGGTCATAAGAAATCTCAAGGGTTCATGCTCTATAAATAGATAACCTGACGACCTCCTCTCATGGTCTTAGATAACCCCATAAGTGGCTAACCAATCCATCCCCAAAATCATACATAACCGAAAATTCCAAAACATATAAATTACAATCGAATTTTACCCCTAGAATCATGATTTTTAATCTTTGGCATATCACGGATAAGTATGTTGATCCTTTCACGTGGTTTGAGACAATTATAGGATCTATGACTAGTGTTATATTTAAGAGAAAACAATATACTAATTAACTGGAAATCAAAGAGTGTTACGCACCCAAATCGAATAGAGTGTGGTAGAAAAGATATAAAATAGATATCAAACCTTCAATGGCAACTTTTCTACCTCTATCCTGCCATCATTGGAGGATGGAACTACATCTAGAACCTAAACCTGTGCTGATTGAGTGATAGCCCTCTGCGTAGCTCACGCCTTTTATAGGCAAGTCCAGCTAAAATGCCATGGCTGCTCACATATGAGACATTCCCCCTTCAACCACCCTTTCTTACAATCTAGCATAATGACTGCTCTCCCATAGATGTGGCATTTTGCCTCTTCCTTATTCTAACCCTTTTGGGGTTATCTAATCTTCTTCTTGTTCTTCCACCAAGTCTTCTATGAAACTATTGCTTCCAAAGCTTCCATAAATTCCTTCTCGCCAACCTCAAACAAAAAAGCAATCTCCACTAAGGTCTTGAACGTTGCTCACATTGGTACATCCATGAGCACCAACCCGCGAAGGGGTTGGTTCAACCCTTTGGCAATTTCAACGTCTTCTTGTGTTGAATGTTGATGATCTCTAGACTAAACCTTGACAAATCGTTGAATTGGAAGATATATTCATGGATCGTCAAATCTCCCTCTTCATATTGATAAACCTCTCTAAGTGCACCCCTTCTTTAGCTAAGAATAGAAACTTCCTTTCAAGCCTTTTACGAAAACCATCCCAACGTAACTCTATAGCCTCTATCTTAAGCACCTACCACTATTAGGAAGCCTCTCCTTTTAGCTACCAATGGGTAAGTTGAACTCTCTTCCTATTTACAAGTCTCATTAGGCTAAACATCCTTTCACTTCTCAATCATGCCTGATCATCCTCATAAGTTTTAGTCCCAATAGAAGATCTACCTCCTAAGTTAGTATATTAAGGGCATCTACCATTCCGTACAAAAAAAGTTAAAAATAAAGATTTAAATTTGAAAGAATCGATGGAAACTCTTATTGGACTTGAGGGGATTTTTGTAAAACATTTATACTTCTCAAAATAATTTTACTTTGAAAATTCTTTTTCTTGGAAAAATAATTCACTTTTAAAACTAATTTTTAGAAATCTTGTAATCTTAGGCTCTGACACTAAGTGACAACCCAGCACCCCTTAGGGTACCCAAACAAGTCATATCGAGGAAAGTAAAGCACCATGATGTCATAAAACTTTTATAGAGACTGAGATCAACTAAACATAAAAGTAAATTACAATGGAAACATTTCAGAACAAAACAGTTTATTATTCAAAATGAGACTATATTTGAAAAGCATCACAACTCAAAATGTCTTACCTCAGTCTCTTAAATCATATCAAAGTACATCATAAATAAACATCCCCCCTCAAGTTCCAACATAACCAAAACAGATAAAATGATAAAAGGTGTAGTGAATACATCGATAAAAGATAATATGAAACTCTAAGAACTATCCAAGCTTCCTGTGTCACACATTGCCCTGTGAGCCTAATGGAGGGGGAAAAGATTGGAGAATGGATCAAACATAAAAGTTTGATGAATGGAAGTAACTACTAGAAAGTGAATAATTAAGAGATAATAAACTTAATAACATTTCTAGTGTTTCAGGGATTAAATGTATGTGCTTTACTTAAGATGATTATCTAGGTTGATTGTTTGCACTGAAGTTATTACAAAGAAGTACTGGTGGGGCTGATTCCTCCTTCTACCTTGATCTGCCACTACTCTATAACTGTAACAACCCGAATTTTAATAACATGTTGAAACTAGAAATCAGGCTATAATTAATTTTTAAATTAAGAATCAAGGGAAATGGGTTATGCCATTGAGTTCGTCTCGAAATTTTACATAAAATAGAGTCCGAGTTTTCGAAAATCGGAGTCCGGATGAAGAAGTTATGGCCTGTAGAAGATTCAACAGATTTTAGGCAGCACAGGACCAGGCAGGTCGACCTGGGGACCAGATCGACCATTTGGTCGACCCTAGCGTCGACCTACACCCCAGGTCAACCATGTAGTAGACCTCCCCCCCTTACAGGTCGACCTGGTCGGCCTGTTTTGACCCAGAACTCATTTTTGAAGCCTGAGACGTGTTTTGATGGTCCGGATTGATTCTAGGGTTAATCTAATGGCCTAAACTAGTTGCTACACCTATAAAAACAACCTTAGACCTAACCTAATTCATATCAAATCATTCTTACACCATTATGCTGCTAAAATACCTCTTGAACCATGGCCGCCGTCTCCAAATCAATGTACAAGCATTCAAACTCAAATCAATTCAAAGAACAAGGCTTCAACAATGATTCTAGACAATAAATCAACAACGCCGCAACATTTTTACAACATATTTAGTTCTTAATTCATTAGCCATGCTCTGTAAGTTCTAGTTACTTTTAGATTTAAATATATAATTATGATATGGCCATGGAATAAAGTGGAATTGGATTTAAGTATGTTTATCGATTCTAATCTATTTCTGTTGCTCCTTGAATCTTGAGTTTTGAGACTTGTCTATCTTCATGATCATGTCAAGTTTATGATATATTCAGCAGTTTTCTTGATTCGTAATAATGTTATCATCAAGTTGTAATCTTTATGCCTATCATGATGATTTATGCTGTTTTCTCTTTGATCTAGTTCTTATTGCAACTTCTACCTCCCCCTATTTATTTTCTTTTGATGAACCTAGGTCAATTTCGGACCTAGGCCTAAACTACGATATACGTGCGATGGTATACGGGGGAAATATTGGAATATTGCCTAGTGGAATATATGTATTTGGTGGAATCGAAGGCAAAATATGAAAATTGGATGTTCGGGGATAATTTACCATTAACATGAAACTTGATATTTGGGTATTGTCATCATAATGGTAATTGCAAGAATGGGGATTGGCATATATAATTTGATATGGATCTTGATATATATATAATTTGACATGGATCTTGATATATGTAATATGGCTAGAACTTGTTATGAATAAATTGGTACAAACATAGTATACATGTAATTTTGGGTATAAAACTTGATCTATGTAAATTGGGCATAGCTTTGTAAATTGGCATGAAAATTGGCATACATGTGAAACGGCATGAATTGAACATATGTAAATTTGTTAGGAATTGGGCATATGTAAAATTGACATGTAATCTGGAACTTGGTCATATGTTAATTATGTAAAATTTGGAGTAGAAACATATATGATAATTTATGACTTGGAGAAAGTTTAATATGAATGCGCCCAAGTTGGGTTTTGGGAAGTTGGCTTGTATTGTAAATAAAAGGCTATAACTTGCCATAACCTTATAGTGAATTTTGATAATAATTTGGGAATATGTTTTGGGACAAAAACGTGAATTATGAACTTGATAATTGGCGTATAACTGGAAATATGAAGGTGGTTGGAACATGAACATTCCTATATGTTAAACACATGAACTGATATTGGGGTTTTGGATGGAATACGACCATTAATGAACCTTTGACACGAGGTTAGACTCAGTTTGTGGTGTAAATCTGCCCGGAACCGCTCGACAAATCCAGTAGCCACAAAGTGTCAGTCTAATGTGAGAGGTCGAAGGCCAAAATTTAGGCGTAACGGTTGATGACACGATGTTAGACCCAGTTTGTGGTGTAAATCTGCCCGGAACTGCCCAGCAAATGCAGTGACCACAAAATGTACGGTCTAATGTGAGAGGTCACAATTCGTTCATCATAATGAATGAATTAAGGAATACTAACCATAATAAGACGTGGGTATGGTTAGAGGGTTAGGTGGGATGACATGGAAATTTGACATGTAAATGTGGACCTAACCGGTATGAGTTATGAACATTTAAAACTTATAAATGTTGGCTTAACCAACATAATTGTTAATCAGACCAATAGGTGGGTTAAGTAATATGACTAGACTAATGACACTTAACCAATATGATATGAATGGGTGGGTTAAGTAACGTGGCTAGGCTAATGACACTTAACCGTTATAACATGACTCGCCTATGGGTTGATCTACTTGAATAGGTTGATAACACCCAATCGATATAACCTGATGCGTGGTAGGTTTAAGTAAACACACGAGGGTAACACTTAACCATTATAATATGACTGGTGGATGGGGTTAAGTTAACATGCACTTAACCAATATAACGTGATGTGTGGTAAGGTTAAGTAACAACAGAGGGTAACACTTAACCGTCACAACATGATTAGTAGGTGGGCTAAGTCAATGTACACTTAACCAATATTACATGACATGCGGTGGGGTTAAGTTAACACAAGGGAGAACACTTAGCTAGTATAACAAGGCTTGCGGTAGGGTAAAGTAACACAAGGAACAACACTTAATCGATATAACATGATGTGTGGTAGGATTAAGTAAAACAAGAGAAAACACTTAACCAACTTAACGTGATGGACGGAGGGGGTTAAGTACATATCGGGTTGGTGGGTAATATTAGTAAATATAGGCCCACAAACTTAACCATTAATAAGCATGCTTGAATCGGTGGGTTAAGTACATCACGGGAAGGTAGGTAATATCTATATATATATATATATAGGCCCACAAACTTAACTAGTAGGAAACCCTAGTAACGGGGACCCATTTCAGCAGTAACCCAATTAGGTATCATGGTACCCTGAAACTAGGCAAGGTGGGGCACGATTACTGGGCTGATTGTAAGAGGTCAAAAACAACAGCGGTGGGTGCACAGTGTAGGTTCTAACGGGGTGCGGGCGTGCACACACTCCGGAGCAGACAAACAGGGCACTGGGGCACCAGTAGTATAACCTATATATTCTAGAATTGTGTCGGGGCCGCCACCATGGGTCTTGATACACCCTATGGTGGGACCAGCATAGGTATCTACAACAATTGAGGGCCGTATGACACACATAGGTAGCATAATCCCTAGGTTGGACCTAGGTGGCATAAACCCTAAATCCGAGAAGTGTTCAATAGGTAGCATAATCCCTAGGTCGGACCTAGGTGGCATAAATCCTGGTTGAATCTAGGAAGCGCTCGATAGAAAACCCTAGATTAGATATAGGTAATAAATAATAGATGTACACGTGAAAGCAACGTTAATTTCGGGGATTGGGATCACGTTATGATTTTATCATTTTATATAGATTACATGTTAGGACACTAGTTAGGTGGTGCAGAGCAAATAGATATCATTTTAACGGTGAAGCAGAGAAATCTTGCGATGCTTGATAGAAATCTTGTGAAACTATACTTAGTTCATCTTGAATGGGAACCTTGCAATGTTATACATGACAGAAATCCTATGAGGTTATTCTTAGTTATCGTGCCTGTAGCTTATCTTGTCATCATGCTTATGTTTACTTTCAGTTTATTCATGCCATATTATCTTTACCTATTTTTTTGCTGAAAGTCACTAGGACTTACTCAGTCTTTATGACTGACCCGTTTTGTTTCGCCTCTTTTTCTTCTGTCCCCCCCCCCAGGTTCGCAGGGTGGGAATACAGTTTAGTTCGGATCTTACCAAGCTCCAATGCTCTTTCATGTACGGCTTGGATTTCCCTCGGCTGTGGCTTGCTTTGCTTTATTGAGGAATATCACAATTTATTTTTATGCTTCTTTGTTTTTGAGCAAGACAGATATTTTAGCTATGTAATTGGGTATTTGAAAGTTGATGGGCTTTTATTGTAAACAATTATATTTAATAAATGATTTGAAGTACTTCTACTTTACCTTCCGCTGTTTTATGTATGTCTATCTTGTAATATTTCTGTTCCAGTACCCATAATGCTCCATTGAAGTTAAGGCATTCCCTTTGTGAGTGACCTTAACGGGTGTGGGGTGTTACATTTGGTATCAGAGCATACCAGACTGGGCAAAAGCTTTTAAAAACCTTCTTAAATTATTTTCAAAACATTTACAAAGAAGCATTTTTTCTAAGAAAAGTTTTGTTTTACGAAAGGCATATTCCCCAAAGCC
Source organism: Allium sativum (assembly GCA_030737875.1). NCBI lineage: Eukaryota > Viridiplantae > Streptophyta > Magnoliopsida > Asparagales > Amaryllidaceae > Allium > Allium sativum. The sequence goes on along the minus strand of CM060919.1, from coordinate 651,112,802 downwards.
ATATGCGTTATCTTTTGATTCTCTCTTTGAATCTCTTCTTTCTCTCTTTTCACCATATTTTTGTAGGCGTACGACACAAGTAGGAGGGCAAAGGAGTGCCCAACCTCCATCTGTAGCCGCAGTAGTTTTACTTGCAACTAGTCTTATTTCAAGCTTTGTAGGGTTGTCGTGCGATGGAAGTAGCTTTCGAGAAACTTTTCAACAAGCTATACAAGGATAGCAAGAACTAGGATAAAAGAACACAAGCCTAAGGATGGGAAACTTGTTGATATGGCTTAATCCACGAAGGAGGAAAAGGTGAAAGGAAAGAGGCCAAGTGAAAGAATAATAAAAACCCATGACAAGAGAGAATATCCTTAGTATGGTAAAAGGGGACATGTAATTAAGTATTATAGGACAAGGACAAGGGCAAAGAACAAGATCGTCAAGAGGGCAATTGTATGCTCTCACTACTAGCGTACCTAAGAGAGGTGGTAACGTTTTTGTTAAAAGTTTAGCTTTTATTTTCTATCGTACCATGGGAACTTTGTTTTTGTACATCGCATCCTTTTTAATTCTGCTTCGATAGTTGAGTCTCTACACCTTAGTACTAGCGTAGTAGAGGATCCCATTTTTTTTGTCTCAAATCCTGTTAGGGAATCGGCTCATTTATTCAGGACTTGTTTGGATTTGGGAATGTCTATGCTAAGTGTTGAGTTTAGAAGTAATGCTTATGGTTTTTTTGGGCTATGGGTTGATTCTAGGGATGGAGTGGTTATCTAGTAATGGTGCCATTCTTGAGTATGAAAAGAGGGTAGTTAGATTCTTGACTTGCCTTGGTAATGCCCTCGAAGTCTAATGTAACTCTTAGGGTTCTGCCATGTTTAGTTACCTAGAATCTCTTGATACATTTTTCGATCCGCTCGAGTAGTGTTCGCCACTAAGGCGGATGGTTCATTTCGCTTATGCATGAGTTATAGAAAATCACCTTAGCAAGTACCTTGGCAACGTGGTTGGCATTTGTTTATTTTCAAGAGATAATTCATTTATGTGGAGTACCTTCTAGTAAGTGAATGAGATCCAAGATTCACTAGTGAATTTTGGAGAGCTTGCATGAAACCATGAGTACGCAGTTATGTTTAAGCTGAGTATACTAGAAAAAGAATAAGTAAAAGTGGAACGAGAGGCAACAGTGGAATGAGTTCCAACTCATATTTTGGAAACAGGAATTAAGAAGCTACGAAATTGTGAAGTTAAAGACGGTGAAAGCACAATGGAGTTAAGCTCAAGGAAATGTGACTCGGAAGACTGAAGACTAGATATGCATATCATATCTCTTTTTAAGAGTATATCCTTGATCCCTCTTTTCCTTTAGAGCTTATTTGCATGCTATCTTTCAAGTATGTCCTCTCGGTCCTATTCTCAATCCCATTTCTGTTAGAAACCCCATAGGGAGCATGACTCGTCTGTTAGTAGTACATTTTGGGGCTTGAGGGTGTCCGTTAGGTTGACTAAACTCTTTGGGTTCTATAGGATACGGGTTGGTTTTAGGAAGGGATTTCCTTGTGACCTAAAAGGAGTCCATCATGCTTAGTTTCCTAGAGTCATATATATTGGTTGGGTTGAGTAATTCTTTGGGTGTCGGCCTGATGTTGATTTCGGTCTTTGGGGCTGGTGCTTAGGGAGTTCTTCTCCAAATCAGTATATATGTGACACATATTTCCAGTTTTGACATTGCCTAATGGGCACAAGGTTTTTACTTGCTTCTATCGTTTGACTATATCTTTAGGTAGGAACAATTGGGTGTAAACATGTGTTTGAGACATGTTATGGTTAATGGTTGTAAGGGGTTGCAAGTGGTTGCTAGTTGTTGCTCGTGGATGCATGAACACACATTAGGCACTAGATCGGCTCAGTCACATCTCATATTGCATATGCATGAATGTTTATACTTGTTTATGGGTGAAATTAAATGTGTTATCATGTGGATGTTTCATATGGATGGATGTTTGTGCACGCATATAGTGTTTATGTGATTATGGCTATTTGCATACATGTTGGACTCATGGAACTAAAACATACTTTGCATTAAAGAGATCAGTCAGGCCTGACCATTTGCATTAGATAAGGAACATATACACACACTTTCTGCATATGTTCATACATCATTAGAAATCTCTTAAGTACAATGGTTGCCTGTGATTGATGATTGAGTAGATGGATGATTGGTTGGTAGGACACATTCTTCTTAACTTGAAGATTTCAGGGACGAAATCCTTTAAGGAGTGGAGAATGTAACAACCCTAATTTTAATAAAATGTTGAAACTAGAAATCAGGGTATAATTAATTTTTAAAATAATAATCAAGGGAAATGGGTTACGCCATTGAGTTCATCTCGAAATTTTACATAAAATAGACTCCGAGTTTTCGAAAATCGGAGTCCGGCTGAAGAAGTTATGGCATGTAGAAGATTCAGCAGATTTTAGGCAGCACAGGACCAGGCAGGTCGACCTGGGGACCAGGTCGACCATGTGGTCGACCCTAGGGTCGACCTACCCCCCCCCCCCCAGGTCGACCATGCAGTCGACCTCCCCCCTACAGGTCGACCAGGTCGGCCTGTTTTCACCCAGAACTCATTTTTGAAGCCTGAGACATGTTTTGATGGTCCGGATTGATTCTAGGGTTAATCTAAGGGCCTAAACTACTTGCTACACCTATAAAAACACCCTTAGACCTAACCTAATACATATCAAATCATTCTTACACCATTATGCTGCTAAAATACCTCTTAAACCATGGCCGCCGTCTCCAAATCAATGTACAAGCATTCAAACGCAAATCAATTCAAGAACAAGGCTTCAACAATGATTCTAGACAATAAATCAACAACGCCGCAACATTTTTACAACAAAATCAGTTCTTAATTCATTAGCCATGCTCTGTAAGTTCTAGTTACTTTCAGATTTAAATATTTAATTATGATATGGCCATGGAATAAAGTGGAATGGGATTTAAGTATGTTTATCGATTCTAATCTATTTATGTTGCTCCTTGAATCTTGAGTTTTGAGACTTGTCTATCTTCATGATCATGTCAAGTTTATGAGCTATTCAGCGGTTTTCTTGATTCGTAATAATGTTATCATCAAGTTGTAATCTTTATTCCTATCATGATGATTTATGCAATTTTCTCTTTGATCTAGTTCTTATTACAACTTCTACCTCCCCCTATTTATTTTCTTTTGATGAACCTAGGTCAATTTCGGACCTGGGCCTAAACTACGTATACGTGCGATGGTATATGGGGGAAATATTGGAATATTGCCTAGTGGAATATATGTGTTTGGTGAAATCGAAGGCATAATATGAAAATTGGATGTTTGGGGATAATTTACCATTAACATGAAACTTGATATTTGGGTACTGTCATCATAATGGTAAGGCAAGAATGGGGATTGGCATATATAATTTGATATGGATCTTGATATATATATAATTTGACAGGGATCTTGATGTATGTAATATGGCAAGAACTTGTAATGAGTAAATTGGTGTAAACGTAGTATACATGTAATTTTGGGTATAAAACTTGATCTATGTAAATTGGGAATAACTATGTAAATTGGCATACATGTGAAACGGCATGAATTGAACATATTTTAATTTGGTAGGAATTGGGCATATGTAAAATTGACATGTAATCTAGAACTTGGGCATATGTTAAATATGTAAAATTTGGAGTAGAAACATATATTATAATTTATGACTTGGAGAAAGTTTAATATGAACGCGCCTAAGTTGGGTTTTGGGTAGTTGGCTTGTGTTGTAAATAAAAGGCTATAACTTGGCATAACCTTATAGTGAATTTTGGTAATAATTTGGGAATGCGTTTTGGGAAAAAAAACGTGAATTATGAACTTGATAATTGGTGTATAACTGGAAATATGAGCGTGCTTGGAACATGAACATTCCTATATGTTAAACACATGAACTGATTTTGGGGTTTCGGGTGGAATACGACCATTAATGAACCTTTGACACGAGGTTAGACTTAGTTTGTGGTGTAAATATGCCTGGAACCTCCCGGCAAATCCAATAGCCACAAAGTGTCAGTCTAATGTGAGAGGTCGAAGGCCAAATTTTAGGCGTAACAGTTGATGACACGAGGTTAGACCCAATTTGTGGTATAAATCTGCCCGGAACCGCCCGGCAAATCCAGTGACCCCAAAATGCACGGTCTAATGTGAGAGGTCACGATTCGTTCGTCATAATGAATGAATTAAGGAATACTAACCATAATAATACGTGGGTATGGTTAGAGGGTTAGGTGGGATGACATGGAAATTTGACATGTAAATGTGGACCTAACCGGTATGAGTTAAGAACATGTAAAACTTATAAACGTAGGCTCAACCAACATAATTGTTAATCAGACCAATAGGTGGGTTAAGTAATATGACTAGACTAATGACACTTAACCAATATGATATGAATGGGTAGGTTAAGTAACGTGGCTAGGCTAATGACACTTAACCGTTATAACATGACTAGCGTATGGGTTGGGCTAACATGAATAGGTTGATAACACCTAATCGATATAACCTGATGCGTGGTAGGGTTAAGTAAACACACGAGGGTAACACTTAACCATTATAATATGATTGGTGGATAGGGTTAAGTTAACATGCACTTAACCAATATAACGTGATGCGTGGTAAGGTTAAGTAACAACAGAGGGTAACACTTAACCGTCACAACATGATAAGTAGGTGGGCTAAGTCAATGTACACTTAACCAATATGACATGACATGTGGTGGGGTTAAGTTAACACAAGGGTGAACACTTAGCCAGTATAACAAGGCTTGCGGTAGGGTTAAGTAACACAAGGAACAACACTTAACCGATATAACACGATGTGTGGTAGGATTAAGTAAAACAAGAGAAAACACTTAACCAACTTAACGTAATGGACGGAGGGGGTTAAGTACATATCGGGTTGGTGGGTAATATTAGTAAATATAGGCCCACAAACTTAACCATTAATAAGCATGCTTGAATCGGTGGGTTAAGTACATCACGGGAAGGTGGGTAATCTGTATATATAGGCCCACAAACTTAACCAGTAGGAAACCCTAGTAACGGGGACCCATTTTAGCAGTAACCCAATTAGGTATCATGGTACCCTGAAACTAGGCAGGGTGGGGCACGATTACTGGGCTGATTGTAAGCTGTCAAAAACAACGGCGGTGGGTGCACAGTGTAGGTTCTAACGGGGTGCGGGCGTGCACACACTTCGGAGCAGACAAACAGGACAGTGGGGGCACCAGTAGTATAACCTATGTATTCTAGAATTGTGTCGGGGCCGCCACCATGGGTCTTGATACACCCCATGGTGGGACCAGCATAGGTATCTACAATCATTGGGGTCGTATGACACACATAGGTAGCATAATCCCTAGGTTGGACCTAGGTGGCATAAACCCTAAATCCGAGAAGTGTTCAATAGGTAGCATAATCCCTAGGTCAGACTTAGGTGGCATAAATCCTGGTTGAATCTAGGAAGCGCTCGATAGAAAACCCTAGATTAGATCTAGGTAATAAATAATAGATGCACACGTGAAAGCAACCTTAATTTCGAGGATTGGGATCACGTTATGATTTTACCATTTTATATAGATTACAAGTTAGGACACTAGTTAGGTGGTGCAGAGCAAATAGATATCATTTTGATGGTGAAGCAGAGAAATCTTGCGATGCTTGATTGAAATCTTGCGAAACTATACTTAATTCATCTTGAATGGGAACCTTGCAATGTTATACATGACAGAAATCCTATGAGGTTATTCTTAGTTATCGTTCCTGTAGCTTTTCTTGTCATCATGCTTATGTTTACTTTCAGTTTATTCATGCCATATTATCTTTACCTGTTTTTATGCCGAAAGTCACAAGGACTTACTCAGTCTTTATGACTGACCCGTTTTGTTTCGCCTCTTTTTCTTCCGTTTCCCCCCATGTTCGCAGGGTGGGAATACAGTTTAGTTCGGATCTTACCAAGCTCCGAGGCTCTTTCATGTACGACTTGGATTTCCCTCGGCTATGGCTTGCTTTGCTTTATTGGGGAATATCACAATTTATTTTTATGCTTCTTTGTTTTTGAGCAAGACAGTTATTTTAGCTATGTAACTGGGTATTTGATAGTTGATGGGCTTTTATTGTAAATAATTATATTTAATAAATGATTTGAAGTACTTCTACTTTATCTTCCGCTGTTTTATGTATGTCTGTCTTGTAATATTTCTGTTCCAGTACCCATAATGCTCCATTGAAGTTAAGGCATTCCCTTTGTGAGTGACCTTAACGGATGTGAGGTGTTACAATAACATGAAGCTTGCATGGTAGTCGATGCCCCTTACACCAAATTGAAACTCACTCGAAAGTAAATCAAGTCATATGTGTGTGTATAACACACTCCTCAAGTCAATGCCACACGTTGGATCATCATCGGTACACATTTACTTAGAATCCTTTCTCTATTGTCCACTTATTTACCTTAATTGGTAGTGCGTCTGATATGTTATCAGCACAGGACTCTGGGTCACTTGTTCACCCTAATCGATGATCTACCATAGGTACAGACCCCTCCCAAATAATAATCTAGTCGTGCTTCCATCTCCAACCCCATGACTGATCATAATCTATTGGTTTTTCATTTACTCGAATTGGTATGCTTGTCTGATTGCCGCTGGTAGGGGTCCCCATTATGTTGTTTATTATTATGATATTCTATTCTTTTTGCATCTTTTTTATTTCATGATAGTCCTTATTTTACAATGAAACAACAATATAATAGGATTGTTTTTTTAAATCGTTCCTTAATTATAACGTGCATTATAATTTACTTACATGTCTTCAAGGCTTGCTTTTTCAGTCTAATTTTTTTAATTACAAATCTGCATATTTTACATGTGTTTTAGGTCTTTTCCATAAATTTTGTGTTTTTATTTTTAATCTGTCTTTCTTTAAGACTGCTCTCTTTTCCTTTATGTTTCACATAAATTAAAGGATTAAATTTACTTTTCAAATCTGATAATTACAAAATTGCTTGCTACTTGGACAAGTATAAAAGAAATGTACATAACTGTAAATAAATTAAAAAATTAAGAATAAATGTAAAAATAGACTGAAATAAAATTTGTACTGAAAATAAACTGGAAAACTATATTCAATCCTATTTATTTGACTTTTCAAATTCTAAAATAGTAACTTTTACTTACCTGTCATCCTATGTTGATGTATGTTGACCTCTTTAATCCCTATCCTTATGCCTTCTAACATTATATTTTATATTATCCTTTCATAAAAAATATTTAGTTTTAGGTGCCACGTCTAAAAATTAATAGGGAGCCTAGAGGAAGAAGAATGAGTAAAATAAAATGACTATACTAGGGTTCTATTTATAAAAGTGTTAGAGATCCTAAACCGTAGGATTAGCTTGATTAGATTTGAGTTAGCTATGCCACAAGTCCAAATATAACCCTTCATCTCAAAATCAAATATCTCAAGTTAATGACATTTCGTATTTCTCCCTTCGGATCACACTTGGCAATATTTCAGGCTAGGTTGCGTACGTGGGTCGAACCTTACCCCTATAGGCGATCAACCAGCCATGGAGGCGGTTGACCCGTATATGCATTTTTTCCATTCTTCTAAACTTCGCCTGAAAACATATATGTTGATCATAACTTTTGATATCCGAATTCTTTTATAAATATTTGTGTTAATTTTGAGTTTAACAAGCTATGTTTGACATTGTCCCGAAAATCAATGCGGACTCAACGATGCAACTTCAGTAGCCAAATTCAAGCAATTTCTTATTTAATTAATTTTTGAATTAATCTTTTATATTAACATGTCGGGATGTTACATGAACTAAATAGTGAGATTTGCTTTTTCTTTCACCTAAGGCACTAGATTTTGAGATGAAGGTTCAGATTTGGGCTTGTGACATGGTAACCCAGATCTAATCAAGTTAATCCAATGATCTAAGATCCTCTAACACTCCCTAAATAGAACCCTAGTCCAGACATTACATTTCACTCATTTCTTTTTCCTTTGGGTTTCCTCTTAACTTTCATAGGCGGGGTATAAAACTAAATATTTTCTAGGAAGGAGAACATAAAATAAAATATGAGAAGGCTTAAGTAAGTGGATCAAGGAGGGCCAAAAGTATTAACATAGGACCATAGTTGAGTGGAAAATTACTACTTTAGAATTTAAAAAGTAAAAGAAATAGGGTTAAAAATAGCTTTAGTCTATAGTTTTAATTTTCTAATTTATTTTCAGTACAAGTGTATTTTTGATCTACTTTTATAATGATTTTTAATTTTACATTTTATTTACATTTCTTTTTTAAATTTTAAAGTAGTGAATAATTATGTAAATTTAAGATTTGAAAAGTAGATTCAATCCTTCAATTTACATGAAATATAACATAAGAGCAAGAGAAGTTTTACGAAACAAGGATTAAATAGAAAAAAATAGAATTTATAGAAAAGACTAAATAACAAAAATATGTAGATTTCTAATAAAAGAAAATGGATTGAAAGAGCAAGCCCTGAAGACTTGTAGGTAAATTATAACATTCGTTATAAAAGAAGAAAAAGAGAAAACTTATTATTATATTAGTTCACAGTAGAAGTAGTCAACCTTTAATTAGAGACTATCATAAAGTAGAAAAGGCCTAAAAAGATAGGATACCATACAAATAAACTATGTAGTGGGGGCCCATACTAATGGCAATTTATATGTCTATGTTGTGTTGGATTTTGAGAGGGCATGTTTTGTTTTACGATGTACCTTGAAGAGAGATTGAGGTTGTAAGATATTTTGAGTTATAGTGGCTTTTAAATAAAGCTTTATTTTGAATAATAAATTGCATGTTCTGAAATGTTTTCGCTATATTATAGTTTATATCACGTGGATCTTAGTCTTTGTAAAAAAAAAATACTTAGACGTTCCATATTCCTTGGTATAACTCGTTTGGAGTATGCTAAGGGATGCAGGGTGTCACACTTGATACCAAAGCCTAAGGTTACAGGATTTCTAAAAATCGGTTTTAAAAGTAAAGTATGTTTCAAAAAATAAAAGATTATCAAAATAAAATTATTTTTGAAAAGTGTAAAAGTATTATAAAAAATCCCTTCAAGTCCAATAAGACATTCCTTCGATTCTTTCGAATCTAAATCTCTATCTTTCTCTTGTACAGAATGGCAGATGCACCTAATATACATGAGATTTCGGGCATCACAATTCTCATATGGTTTTGTAGATACCTCTAAGCTACAACATCAGCGACACCTCAAGCGAATGTTCAAGATTAAGCACCCACAATTGGAGCCTTTTCTTGTCCACTAGCAGTAGTTGATTTCTCTAAGCTTTGCAAGGATTTTACCAATTTTGGAGGTAAGCCTTTTATGTGGTGTTGACACCAAAAAATGGTACAACACCCAAGAAATGAGAATGTAGAGAACAAAAGTGAAGATAAATAAATGGAAAATGAGGATAAATGCAATGACATGCAAATTATAGTAGTTCGGCGTTAAAGAGCCTAAGTCCACTTTATAATTTCTTGGTTATATAAAATGTTTGAGTATATGTGGCAATTTCAATGACTAATTTAAAGTACATCACTGTGGCAGTACTAAAATGACAAGAGAATGGCCAAAAGTCCTTTCTTTGTAATCCTAAAGGGCTATTTATAGATGCTACAGTGCTCGGATCGACGAGTACACGTGTAGCCCATACTGAAATTGCCGAAAAACCTTAAGAAATGCTCTCTTCACGTGGAAAAATATGTCCTGTTACACAATGACAGGTGGTAGCTGATCCGATGTTCTTGGAAGGCTCTAAGCGGTCAAATAGGAACAAGAGCAAGTCTTCAAGGTGGCTTTTCATCTTCGTGATGATTCTACCAAGATTTGTGGTGTTTATACAAATCTTGGCGGCCTTGCCAAAAGGCCGGTAAACACTTTTCACCCTAGAGCACGTCATATTGTGAATGGGGCATGCCCTGTATTTACTACCACTAGATCATCCAGTTGAGAGCTAAGCCCAACCAGATTGGGAAGTGGTGCACAAGTCAGCAAGAAGGGCAATGCTTTGTTCATAGGGATCGACCAATTTCGAGTCGATAAATCATTTGGTACGATGAATACTTTAGGTCGGTAAATCGATCCAAAACATACTATGAACCGTCATATCAAGGGAGCAAGAAGAGTCACCCTGTTTTACTAAAAAGTTTGTTCCACTTTCAATATTTTACTTTTACTTTTTACTGCTGTCGATCCTAATTCTTCTTCAAGAAACCGAAAGCTATTTCTCGTCGAAATTCAACACGATCTTTCCCGATCATTCCTTAGGTAGGAATCGATTCTTCCTTTTCTTGTTTTAAACTACAATTATTTACAATTCGGGTGTAAATTCATCATTTTTCTTCGTCTTTTTGTTTGAATCCACATCGGAGGCATCCTATGACTGGATTCACCATCGTTGAGTTCATTAAGGTCGAAGTTGGACTATGAGGTAGGGGTTGTGAGCAGTGTTCGTGGAGGAGCGATGATGGGTGGAAGGGAAGTGGAATTGCTTTAGTTTTTGAGTGAGAGGATGAATGGACATCTCACCTTTCAAATCTCAAGGAACAGTGAATCTCGAGACCATGTGGCAGAAGGAAATAAATAGTAAGGGAGATTGGATAACGTGGCGAAGGCGGATCTGGATAGGTGACGGTGCAGGCCCAAGAAGTTGATGGGAAGAAGAAGGCGAGGCCATCTTCGGGTTGGAGGGGTATGGCGGTTAATCCTAACATGCTTGGATTTTGAGATGCCTAAACAATCGGATCGTTGGAGGCATTAAAGGTGGGTTCAACCAGAAATAGTAGTCTACCCGAATGTTCTTGAGATAGGGTTAAGCTTCGGGTCAAAGGATATATTGGTCAAACCCTAAAAGATCAATCCGGAGGAGGTGATGTGGGATAGCAGAACCATGTGCAAGGGTTCAAACGATTTATCTAGTCAGTCGAACAAAACAGTAGGAGTTTTTTGAACCCATTGTGCCAGCTATGACTAAGTTATCCAAACCTTGAAGCACCGACCTGAAGGCAATCGAATCAGAGAGAGATCGAACCAAGGCTATTTGACCCCACACTTAGGGCTGAATATAAACCCTCATCAAACAAATTACTTTGCCTACATATTCTAGACAGTTAGGATAGAATCCTGATCACATGAACAAAACTTTGAAGATGGACTGAAAATTATCGACTAAGCATGCTTCCACTGTTAATGTTTTTAATTCCTTCTGCCATTTCCACTGCGCACACATGCACTAGTATACACACTAGGGGGTTACGGTCTTAACATTCTAACCAATAGTCTTTCATGGATAGTACAACCACCATGACCAGGAGATATGACACCCGGGGCTCTGGAGCTGGCAGGGGAAAGGTTCTTCCGCCTTGCTTTGTCTTAGAAAGTGTCTCCTTTACTGAATCAGAAACTAACTCCGATATTCATCTAGAAATCGAAATTTGGGCTCAAAAAGAAAACCCCTCACCCATTAGGGAAGAAGAAACAACAAGAGCAGTGGTTGCAAGGGAAGCACCTGACACCCTTCCAAGCGCTATAATTTTAGAGAAACCCATAGTCTCTTGGCCCTATACAATGAGAGAGGAGCAGTTAAAAAGGCTGAGCGACAAGCATAACATTCCTTCGGGTGACATCCGGATTCCCCAAGAAGGGGAACTTTCCCACCATCCACCAAGAGGCTTCACGGAGCTAACTTGCCAAATGTGTTCTGTAGGAGTTATTCCTCCTTTCCATCCCTTCATAGTCGATTCCTTGAGGCGTACGAGGTTGGCACTAATGTAGCTTCATCCAATTGCATATGCTAACTTGTTGTCCCTATACATGATATACATGGAGCATCTTCGTCAAGCTCCAACATTTGAATATATTGAATTTTTCTTCAACTTCAAGCATAGAGAAGATTATACCCCTTCCTCTCTTTCCTTCGAAGCTGCCCATCGTAGAAAGATTATTGAAGATATATCCAGCAAACTGGGAGATATTAGACATGACCGGTTCTATGTCCCTCAATAACTAGGATGCGCCCGCCGGTGGCTCAAATGTAGTAAGTCTTACATTTCAGTTAAATGGGCCATAAGAAGATTTCTCATCTCGACTGGTTTCCTTTAGGTGATAAACCAGTTAAGTCAATAGGTTGGGAGTTCCAAAAGCACCTGGACGCTCTAGCTGGCCTTGACTTGAAGTATCGAAGTATAAAGATGTGCTTGACTGATGCTCATTTACATCGCTATCGCCTTCTTGATGTTAGCAAGACATTAGGATTTCCTGGGGTCGAGCCCCATCAGTAGTTTCTCTACAGTCGGATGTGCCCCCAGTTAGGGAAACTTTGGCGATTGTTGTTAACGTGCCTCCAGTTGAGGGGCCGTCAACTCAACCCTTAGTCAGAGGGTATGTAGTTGATATCGTTCGCTCTCTAGAAAATGGGAAGAAAGCCACCACGAGGAGAATTATTAAGGAGGCCAACCTTCTCAAGGCTCAGAAAGGCCCAGTGATAAGGTAAAAAGAGAAATATCCCAAGGAAGTGGTTGAGAAACAATCTCAGGATCCTCGTTCGGAGGATTCTAACGTAAGAAAGGCGTCATTTCCCGCTCAACTTATTCAAGAAGAGGAAGTAGATTCTCCCTTTCGAGGAATAAAGGATTGGATATTCCAGAAAATATTCTTTCCTCTCAAAATCTGGATTCCACATCTTTCTTCCCCGAGTCCGGGGAAGACATAACCCTGGTCAAATCTAATGAAGCAACAACCACAAGCCAAATCCCAGGCTCTGGTCCGTTCGAGGGTTACTTAGGGCATACACCACATAAGCATTGCAAGTTACGTCGCCGTTTTCTCATGCATATTCTAAGTGCCAACCAAATTCTTTTTGTTGTATTGCAGGTGCCATGAAAGGAGGATATTATTATGACTGTTTTGGATCCCTTCTGAAAAAAGGTAGCCCTGTTGGTCCGACTTCTTAAGGAAAACGAGTGTATCACCCCGTAATTTTAACAACACTGGAATAAAATAAATTAAATAATAGTTAATTAAATATTGAGAACTAAGGGAAACGGACTGCGAAATTGCATCCATCTCAAAATTCTGCTGAAGATAGACATTTGGTTTGCGTAAACCGGACACTGTATGAAGAAGTTATGAGGGTTTGAAGTTTGTATATGCGTATGGGAATTATATATATAATTAAATCTAGAATTCAAAAATAAAGTTCAAATTTTGAAATTCGGGGAGCGGTAATTCTACCGCCCAGGGGAGTCGACCCTTTAGTGGGGGTGTCCACCTCGGGGTTGACCCCACAAGGGGGGTGTCGACCCCCCTCGGCCAGATCTGGGCAGAATCCCCTTTTCTGAATCTGCACTGCTTTTGTGACTCAGTTCATTGTTTCTAGGCTACAAATAAACCTCCATTTCTACTGTTTTCTTCACTGGAAATGAATGGAGGCCAAACACTGCCGGTGTCTAAACTGAACTATCTTCTAAAACAATCAAATAAGGCTAATCAGTTAGAGATTCAAGTGTAAATCTGCGTTTCAACAAGCTTCTTTTCTAATTCCATCTTCTTATTCAAACACTGTGAGTTCTAGTTTACTTTTAGATTTAAATGATTAAAAGTAAAACGTGATAGTATTGTGATTTGGATCTTTCTTGAATCATGAATCTATGTTGTTCTTGGATCACAAACTTTATCATGTTAGATCTACTTTTATAGAACTATTTCACTTGATGCTAATTTATTATGTCACCCTTGTAGATCTGAACCTTTATCTAAGTTTGTGGTTGATTTGGATCTATCATTATTTGGACAGTTAAATCCTTGTTTAGATCTAAAATATTTTGATGTTGTTAATTAAGATCTATCACTAATTGGACATATGAATTTCTATTTGGATCGATTCTTGCTTCTCATGACACCCTTATTATGTTAGATCTAGTATAATTGTCACAAGTTCACAGATCTACTTACACGTCCACACTATCACCATGCCAATATATATGTTTGTTTATGCTAGTTTAGTAAATCACTATTTTCACCTTCCCATTATCTTTTTATTGTTTATGGCTAGGCTACTTTCAAGCCTAGGCCTGACGCTAATTATATGCGAATGCATTAGTTAGGGAACGGGGGAAAATATTAGGATTGGCATAACATGAATGACGAATATGAATTTGGACATATAATTCACTATTAATATGATTGGGTAAATGGGCATAAACACATATAAGTCATAGGTAATTAATCGGTTAATAATTGGAATGGCTAGGAGTACGGTAATTAGAAACTGTAACGGCGCTTATGACACGAGGTTAGGTTGCATTTGTGGTGGAAGTCTGCCCTGACCTGACCGGTATATCCAGCAACCACAAGTACTGAATCTAATGTGAGGGGTCTAAGTGCACAAATACGAGACGGGCTAAGACACGAGGTTAGACCCAACTTGTGGAATAAGTCTGCCCGGACCCAACTGGCATATCCATCATCCACAAGTTGTAGGCCTAATGTGGGAGGTCTAGCCCATTATAACCATAATTGGACATGGTAACGAATTGGAATACTTAACCTAGTTGAATCCATAGTGATTGTATGAACAAGAACTAAAGTTGGGGTTAAGTAAATTTGGTTGAACAATGGGTGGGTTAAGTAAATCTAAGGAGGTGTGTAATATTTACATATAGGTCCACAAACTTAACGTGATAAAGTTATGTAATTAAAGACACCTTGTAGTATACATAACCGGTGGAAATAATAAAGTTATGTAATTCAAGACACCTTTTAGGGTTAGCATAACTTGTAGAAATGTTAGGGTTATGTAATTAAAGACACCTAGTGGTATACATAGCCAATGAAAACCTAGTGGAGGATACAAGATAAAGGGGAGAGCTTGTATCATATTGTATAGGATTTGTTTCAGCCAGTAACCTGAAGTAAGTATCAAACATGTACTCCGAACTAGGTCGTAGAAGGGGCACGCTTACTGGACTGATTGTAAGAGATCCAAACGTAACAGACGGTGTGGGCGGTGCAAACCGACCGGTTCATGTGCATGCATGGGCCGGGCAAAGGGAGATGAGACGCCGTGACACCTGTAGATTTGGGGTTGTGCATATCAGCAAAGGGTTGCCACTTTAGGATCAGATAATCGTATGGTGGGGCCGGCACAGAGTATCTACGCGGATTAGGGAGCCGGTCGATTTGGGTAGTAGTTGGGGTACATTTGGATGTATGCCTAAGTCTACCACCTTATAGTGGAAGGGATCATCTCATTGTGGTTATACTAGTAATAGTGCAGAGTAATGTTTAGAGAAGCACACCAACCCTACCCTGTTTACCTTGTAATGCCTGCCTTTTATGTACTTATCTCTCTCTTATCCACTTTATATGCCTCTCATGCTACTTTTATTTATTTACTTGCTAAAAGTAATTGGACTCGCCAGACTTTATGTCTGACCCTTTTTGTTTCCTCTTCTTTCTTACGTTTCTTCCCTCCCAGGTTCTCAGGGCAGGAACATTCAGGATTGACTGTGATTCTGCTTACTTTTCTGGAGCGGCTTAGATGTCTGGCTCAAGCTCCTATCCTTGTTGCTATGGCTATATTTCGTTTGGGGAATTTTGCTTCTTTTATGTACTCTGATGTTTTTAAGTACAAGACAGTAGTTTTTGCGATGTAATGGTTTATGTGTATTTCATACATGTGCTGTTTTTGAGCCACGATGCTTTATAATAAATAAAGTTTTTAATTCCGCTATTAAATTTATGTCTGTCTTGTAATATTTCTATTTCTTTTTACCTAATAACGCTTCACGAAACTTAATGCATTTCCTTTGTGAGTGACATTAACGGGCGTGGGGTGTCACACTTGGTATCAGAGCTAAAGGTTACCAGATTAGATATAAGTTTTTGAAATTATTTTCAAAATGGATTTGAAGAAAGTATTTTCAAAAAGAAAAGTCTGTTTTGAAGAAAAAACATTCTCCAAAAAGCCATAAGTAATATCTTTCGATCCCTTATCTGAATCTCTTTCCATTTCTTTTTCAGCATGTCTGGGGAACCCAATATTCCAGAGGGCGTTACGATACCAGGCTGGTTCCATAGGTATCTGGAGGCCGCGGCGCCTACCGAAGCCCAAGAAACGTTCCTCCCCCAGCTGCACCCATCGTTCCTTCTCCTCCTCCGCGTGCAGATAACTTCTCTAAGAACTGCAAAGATTTTCGTGCCATGGGAGGGAAGCCATTCCATGGAACCGAGACATTCGTAGAGGCAAGGAATTGGCTCAAGGATACCGAGGACTTATTCGTAATCTTTGAAGTGGAGGATCGAAGGAAGATTCAATTAGCTGCTTGGCTACTAAAAGATGAAGCTTCTTTTTGGTGGGAGGTAACCCAAACAGGCCGTCCAATGGAAACTTGGGATGACTTTAGACAAAGGTTCGAAATGAAGGTTCTTTCCCAAGCTGAGAAAAACAAGCAAATGGAGAGGTTCTTAGTACTCAAATAAGGAAACTTGACGGTTAAAGAGTATGTGAATAAATTCAACTAGCTGGCAAGATTTGTACCAAAAATGGTGGACACTCCGCATAAGAAAGCTTTGCGGTTTGCTAAAGGACTTAATGATCCCCTTCATGGGTTGGCTATGCCCCACATTCCAATAGAGCTACTTTTGAAAGGCTTGTTTGTAACGACCCGCATTCTACGCATCATAGGATCGTGGAATATTTATTTCTTTCACATACGAAGTCGTATGGTCATGTAACTTTGGGAGACGATTATTGGGGTCATTTCCCATGTTCATGATTTTTGTCGATTTTTAAATGACCGTTTTGCCCCTGTTGGTACTGTTTTGGCCATAACTTTTGACTGGAAAGGAATTTTGACCTGAAACAACTTCCATTGGTTTCGAATGATGGTTTATCTTTCCATAGAGTGGTTACATTAGCCAAACGTACTTACCGTTTGGGAGATATGGCTGAAACAAGGTTTAGAAGGTGAAAACAGCTAATTGGGCTTAACCGGGTGATTAGCAACTAGGCCCAATGGGGGATTTCGGGATTTGGGGTATTTAAGGGCTGCTAGTGTTAGGATTTCGGTTTTAGACTCATTTTTTCAGCTGCCACTTACCTCCTTCAAGCTCTAGCAATGGCCTCCACCTTCTAATTTCATCCCAAATCGTCTCTAATCACTTTCTAATCGAAGATTAAGCAAAACTACATCAAATCAAGGGAGGGTAGCACCAAATCAGAGAGAGAGCTGCTGGAACACATAGTGATTGGATCTAAATCAGAGATTATTTCAGATCTAAAGTTTGTTTGTGGCTAAGGTGAGTGATTTGCATTGTTTTTCACTAATTACGGCTAATTATGGTAATTAGCGAAGATTAGCGAAATTATGGCTCAGAAAAATCTAGAAAAAATCCTAAAATTCTAAAACATCATTTTATGTCTCTGATATGAATTTGGGTTAATTTCGACTAATTTTGCAAATCCCGGAATTTGGGGGATTAAGGGGTGATTAGTGATAATTAGCGAATTTATGCATGTTAAAAATCGGGAAAAATATTCAGAAATTCTGAAATATTGTTTTAGACCTCTGATATGAATTTGGGTTAATTTGGTTAAGTTTTGTTAATCCTGTGGTAAGTTTTACCTAAACATACTTAAGGGAAATTAAGGGGTTTTGGGTATGTTTGATCCATTTTACATGCTATGATTTATGTTTTGGTGTTTGGGGTCGATACTACATGTTGCTATGACTGTATGGTATGCTTTGTGATTGTTTAGAAGTGTTAGATTGGTCGAAAACGCCGTCGAATGGCGTGAAACAAGTCGCAGGGAAGCTGTGCAGGGACCGGATCGCGGATCGCCCCTATGTGCCACGACCCGGACCAGAGACCACGATCCGATGGTGGGAGGAGCTCGAACCGCGTCACGCGCTAGAGCACCCGATCGCATGCCATCTCTGATCCGACCTGATCCACTTCAGAAGCTCACGATCCGAACCTGAGTGCATCCACGATCTGAAGGGGGAGGAGCATCACGACCGAAGGGAAGCGCCACGAGCTATGGAGCACGACCCGAACCAGTGGGAGTGTCTCGACCCGATCCGACCTGACGAAGTTGGAGCACGATCCGAACCGGTGAGGAAGCACGGTCACGAACCGAAGGGCGCCAGGGAACCACGAACTGAAGGGTACCACGATCCATTGAAAGATGATAAAGGCCGAACCGATCCGGTGAAGACTAAAAACCCGAGATGCAAAGGTAGTCCAAATGGAAGTTAGAGCTCAGGATCCAGATGGGAACCAATGAGTTCACTTCGTGATTGGGCTTTGCTGCGGGACGTGTGCAAAGGGGTTGTCGGTATTCATAACTTTGGTTCACCACTGAGAGATGGATGGTGGGCTTGTAGTGATAGTTACACGGGATTGGATTCCGTCATGGCCCAAAGTATTAGGTGACCAAAGTAGTGAATATCGTATGCTTTACGCACTGACTGAGGGATGTGAGGATGATTGCTATGCTTGATTGTTTGACATCACTATGACATGCACTGCCCCACCCCCGTTATCTTTACACCATTTGAAAGGGCACCTTTGAGTGTTGTACAGTATGTAGTGCTAACTCTTTGGTTGCAGGTCCAGGTTCAGGTATGATTGGATTATACCTGTTATTGTTATGTTTTGTTGCTTATCGCTCATACCAGGCTTTATGTCTGACCCAGAGTTTTATGTCTCCTCTTATTACTCTGGGTGCTTACACGAGCAGACTAGAGACAGGTTATGGTTAGCTAGTGATGCGCGAGTAGCTGATTCGGAGGCGAGTAGGAGGCTTCCACGTATGATATATAGATATTCTCCCTGTGTTGTTGGTGGTCACTACTTGGGCATTAGTAGTGTACCTTCTTTATCTTGCTTTTGCTTTAGAGACAGTATTTTAAAAGTTGTAATAAGCTGTATTTTGGATTTCCGCTGCTATGATGCTTAGTTCTAGTTTTCAGCTTATGCACTGTCTCGCCTGTTTTATGTCAAGTATGTTGTTATTATATTTTATTCTATGCGCTGTGAGACATTCTACAGGTTCTTTGTTAGTTCATTTCCTTCTTTCCTTTCCTTCTGACGACCGTCCCGTGCTAACTGGACATGTGTACAGCGCACCATTGGAGTAAATGTCGGTTGGTGCGGGGCGGGCCGTCACATTGTTGATATGGCCATGATGTATGAGGACGCGAAAGGAGAAAAGAAGGAAGTAAAGGATGAGGAAACAACGCAAAACAAGAAGATTTGGCCCAAGAAGGGACAACAACAACAACAACAAAAGAAAGGTGGAAAGAATGACAAGGCTAAGGATAAGAGGAAGTGTCACAATTGTGGGTGAGAAGGTACCTTGGTGAAGGACTGTAAAAGGAGGAAGAAATCTTGCTTCAATTGTGGAGAGGTCGGACACTTTTCTCGGGAGTGCCCGAAGAAACAAGGACAGGGTCAAAGGGCAGGAACTTCTGTAGGGAAGATGCATGCTCTCGCGATCAGTGCTCCTGATAGAGGTAGAATTTTTTTTGTAGAAGGTTTAATTTCTATTTCAAATCATCCTGTTAGATTGATTCTGGTGATTCACATTCATTTATAACTAGTTCTGTGGTTGAATCTCTGCACTTAATTACTAGTATGGTAGTGGATCCCGTAGTTCTCTCAAACCCCATTGGTGGTTCGGCTCATTTATCTATCATTTGTCGGGGTTTGATAATATCTGTGTTAGGCGTCGAGTTTGAATGCGACGCGTATGTGCTTGGTTTTATGGGCTATGATTTGATTTTAGGAATGGATTGGTTAACCACGTATGGTGCCATTCTAGATTATGAGAGGAGGGTCGTTAGACTTTTGACTTGCCATGGGAGGACCCTCGAGATTTCTTGTGACCCACAAAGGTCTGTGCTGCTTAGTTTCCTAGAGTCTCTTGATGCATCTATTGATGATTTGCAATATATTCCAGTAGCCGAGATTATTCTGATATTTCTGATGAGGTATGGGGTTTACCTCCGAGGCGCGAGACCGATTTGCGTATATATCTGGTGGACAATGCAAAGCCAGTTGCATTACCAGTGCGCCATATTGCTCCGAGCGAAAGAAGGGAGCTGAGTAAACGTCGAAAAAGGGTTTATTAGGCGAAGCATATCTGAATGGGGTGCTCCGGTGGTATTCGCGACTAAGGCGGATGGTTCGCTTCGTCTGTGTGTGGACTACAGAGAATTAAATAAACTCACTAAGAAGAACCGACACCCGCTTCCAAGGATATATGACTTGTTTGATCAGCTTGTTGGTGCCTCGGTATTCTCTCAGTTAGACTTGGCCACGGGGTTTCATCAGTTGAGGGTGGCTGAGGACTGCATAGACAAGACATCTTTTAGAACTCCGGATGGTTTCTTTGAATGCTGATTATGCCTATTGGGTTGATGAATGCACCCGCCTATTTTGTTGATCTAATGAGTAGGGTGTTTCAGGAGTTTCTAAACAAATTTTTCATAGTCTTTGTCGATGATATCTTGATCTTCTCCAAAAGCGAAGAAGAGCATGCCCAACATTTGAGAGAAGTTTTGAAAACTCTTCGTGAACATCAGCTTAATGCAAAGTTCTCCAGATGCCATTTTGGAGAAAGGAGGTGAGATTCTTAGGGCATATGGTCTCTAAAGAAGGGATAGCTGTAGATCCCGCAAAGGTGGTTGCAGTGCAAGATTGGCAAATTCCCAAAAATGCAACAGAGGTGAGAAGCTTTCTTGGGTTAGCAGGCTATTATAGGAAGTTCATAAAGGACTTTGCAAAGATATCATCCTCGCTTGCTAGGCTGACGAAAAAGAACTTAGCATTTTCATGGGATATAGATTGTGATGTGGCTTTCCAACAACTAAAGAGGGCTCTAGCAACAGCCCCAGTTTTGACCTTGCTTGATAGGAATAAAGTGTTTACAGTTTACACTGATGCGTATGGTACTGGGCTTGGTGCGGTTCTGATGCAAGAAGGAAAGGTAGTGTGTTATGGGGTAGACAATTGCGAGTTCATGAGAAGAACTACCCCACCCATGATTTAGATCTAGCTGCCATAGTATTCGCGCTTAAAATATGACGTCATTATCTACTTGGAGAAAAGTTCGAGTTATATATCAATCATAAGTCTTTCAAGTATATGTTTTCGCCAAAGGATCTTAATTTAACGCAACAAAGGTGGATGGAGTTCCTAGCTTTTTATGATTTTGAAATTGCTTATACCCCTCGCAAGGGTAATATGGTGGCCGACGCACTAAGTAGGCAGAGGATGGCTTTAAGACCTCTGTTTGTGGAAAGGAAGAGCTTGGAGTTCATATCAACTTTCGATTTTAGACCCTCCATTGAGATTTTGCCTGATTTATTTACATCACTAGAAATATGACCAACTCTTATGGATCAGATAGGAGCTTCGCAGCAAGATGACTCATAGATTTTAGACATCATGGATAAGCTTAGAAAAGGGGGGTCTTCTAGTCACCTCAGTAGATATTCCATATATGAAAAGGGGTGGTTGCGACGAGATGGAAGGCTTTGTGCTCCTTAAACGGGAAGCTTGATAAAGACAGTCCTAGAGGAAGCCCACCATTCTAAGATGACTATTAATCTAGGCGGTGATAAGATGTACAGAGACATGAAGAGGGTTTTCTTTTGGGCTGGAATGAAGAAAGACGTGGCGGGGTTTGTTTCCCAATGTTTAGTTTGCCAGCAAGTTAAAGCTAAGCAAAAGAAGCCTGGTGGTTTTCTTCATCCTTTGGAGGTTCCTCAGTGGAAATGGGAGAGCGTCTCTATGGATTTCATAGATGGTTTGCCTAGATCAAAAAAAGGCAACACCAGTATTTGGGTGATAGTGGATCGACTGACTAAGAGCGCTCATTTCATTCCAGTTACGAGTAAGAGGACGACATCATTGTTGGCAGCAATTTATGTTCGTGAGATAGTCCGTCTTCATGGAGTACCTTCCAGCATCGTGAGCGATCGTGACCCCATCTTCACTAGTGAATTTTGGAGGAGCTTGCAGGAAGCATTAGGTACACAGTTGTGTTTGAGCATAGCTTATCATCCTCAGACCGATGGGCAGACGGAGAGGGTGAACAGAATTCTTGAGGATCTCTTAAGGCTGTGTATCCTAGACTTCAGAGGGACTTGGGAAGAGCATCTTCCTTTAGTAGAGTTTGCCTACAATAACAGTTATCAAGCTAGCATCGGTATGGCACCCTTTGAAGCATTGTATGGACGACCCTGTAAATCACGAACTTGTTGGTGGGAATCTACAGAAAGATTATTACTTGGACCGGATATGGTTAGAGAAACATCCGAGAAAATTGATCTTATTTGAAGACAAATGAAGACAGCTCAAGATAGGCAGAAATCTTACGTAGACAAGAGAAGGTCTGACATTGAATTTGAAGTAGGGGACTTAGTTCTTATTAAAGTATCACCTCTGAGAAATGTGGTTCGCTTCAGATCTGTAGGGAAGTTGGCACCCAGATTTGTGGGACCATTTCCCATAACCGAAAGGATTGGCCAAATGGCCTATAGAGTAAAGCTACCAGAAAATCTATCTGGCACTCATGATGTTTTCCACGTTTCTCATCTGCGGAAGTGTTTGCATGATACTAAGGAAGTTTTTGAGCCAAGTATATTGGAGGAAGTGGAAGTGCAATGGGAGGCAACAGTTAGACGAGCTCCTTCCCGTATTCTTGGAATGGAAGTTAAGAAGCTACGCAACAAAGAAATCAAGTTGTTGAAGGTTCAATGGGGAGATAACCCGGAGGATGCGAATTGGGAGACCGAAGATAGAATTCGTGCTTCGTACCCTTTTCTTTTCGAGGGTATGTTCTTAACTTCTTTTTCCAAAGTTTTATCTGCGCTTACTTCCATCATTTGAGTATGTCCTATCAATAGTATTTTCAATCTTTAGATAGGAATCCTATGAATGTAAACATGTGTTTGAGACATGTTATGTTTGATGGATGCAAGTGGATGCAAGTGTTTACTAGTGGTTACTTGTGGATGCATATACACACACATTAGGCACTAGATCGGCTCAATCACACTCATATTGCATATGGATGAGTGTGCATTTTCTTTTCTTTTATGGATGAAATTGAACGTATCACCATATGGATGTTGCATTTGGATGGATGTTGTGCACCCATGTAGGACTTACATGATATAATAGGTTATTGCATACATGTTGGACTCATGGCACTATCATACATTGCATTAAGGAGGTCAACTGAATCAGTAGGACGACTGATCTTAGCATTAGTATTGGGACATAAACACACCTTTGCATATGTTCATATAAAGCATTAGAAGTTTTTAAGGACCATGGATGCCAGTAATTGATGGATGAGTAGATGGCTGATGGATGGTAGGATATACATTCTTCTTAGCTTGAAGATTTCGGGGACGAAATCCTTTGAGTAGGGGAGAATGTAACACCCCATAATTTTAACAACACTTAAAGAGGATAAATTAAAAAATAGTTAATTAAATATTCAGAACTAAGGAAAACAGACTACGTCATTGCGACCGTCTCGAAATTCTGGTCAAGATAGATATTTGGTTTGCGTAAAATGGACACTGTATGAAGAAGTTATGAGGGTTTGAAGTTTGTATACGCGTAAGGGAATTATATATATAATTAAATCCAGAATTCAAAATTAAAGTTCAAATTTTGAAATTCGGGGAGCGGGAATTCTGCCGCCCAGGGAAGTCGACCACTTAGTGGGGGTGTCGACCCCGGGATCGACCCCACAAGGGGGTGTCGACCCACGGGTCGACCCCCCAAGGGGGGTCGACCCCCCTCGGCCAGATCTGGGCAAAATGCCCTTTTCTGAATCTGGACTCTTTTTGTGACTCGATTCATTGGTTCTAGGCTATAAATAAACCTCCATTTCTCCCGTTTTCATCACTGGAAATCAATGGAGGCCAAATGCTCGCGGTGTCTGAACTGGACTATCTTCTACAACAATCAAATAAGGCTAATCAGTTAGAGATTCAAGTGTAGATCTGCGTTTCAACAAGCTTCTTTTCTAATTCTATCTTCTTATCCAAACACTGTGAGTTCTAGATTACTTTTAGATTTAAATGATTAAAAGTAAAACGTGATAGTACTCTGATTTGGACCTGTCTTGAATCATGAATCTATGTTGTTCTTCGATCTCAAACTTTATCATTCTAGATCTACTTTTATAGAACTATTTCACTTGAGGCTAATTTATTATGTCACCCTTGTAGATCTGAACCTTTATCTAAGTTTGTGGTTAATTTGGATCTATCATTATTTGGACAGTTAAATCCTTGTTTAGATCTAAAACATTTTGTTGTGGTTAATTAAGATCTGTCACTAATTGGACATATGAATTTCTATTTGGATCGATTCATGCTTCTCATGACACCCTTATTATGTTAGATCTAGTTTAATTGTCATAAATTCACAGATCTACTTTTATATGTCCACCTTATCACCATGCCAATATATGTGTATGTTTATGCCAGTTTTGTAAATCACTATTGTCACCTTCCCATTATCTTTTTATTGTTTATGGCTAGGCTACTTTCTAGCCTAGGCATGACGCCAAATATACGCTAATGCGTTAGTTAGGGAACGGGGGAAAAATATTAGGATTGGCATAACATGAATGACGAATATGAATTTGGACATATAATTCACTATGAATATGATTGGGTAAATGGGCATGAACACCTATAAGTCATAGGTAATTAATTGGTTAATAATTGGAATGGCTAGGAGTACAGTGATTAGAAACTGTAACGTCGCTTATGACACGAGGTTAGGTTGCATTTGTGGTGGAAGTCTGCCCGGATCTAGCCGACATATCCAATAACCACAAATGTTGAATGTAATGTGAGGGGTCTAAGTGCACAAATATGAGAAGGGCTAAGTCACGAGGTTAGACCCAACTTGTGGAATAAGTCTGCCCAGACCTAGCTAGCATATCCAACATCCACAAGTTGTAGGCCTAATGTGGGAGGTCTAGCTAGTTATTACCATAATTGGACATGGTAATGAATTGGAATACTTAACCTAGTTGAATCCATAGGGATTGTATGAACATGAACTAAAGTTGGGGTTAACTAAATTGAGTTGATCAATGGGTGGGTTAAGTAAATCTGAGGAGGTAGGTAATATTTACATATAGGCCGACAAACTTAACCTGATAAGGTTATGTAATTAAAGACACCTAGTGGTATACATAACTGGTAGAGATAATAAAGTTATGTAATTAAAGACACCTTTTAGGGTAAGCATAACATGTAGAAATGATAGGGTTATGTAATTAAAGACACCTAGTGGTATACATAGCCAATGAAAACCTAGTGGGGGATACAAGACAAAGGGGAGAGCTTGTATCATACTGTATGGGACCCGTTTCAGCCAGTAACCCGGAGTAAGTATCAAACAAGTACTCCGAACTAGTTCGGAGAACGGGCACGCTTACTGGACTAATTGTAAGAGATCCCAACATGACAGACGGTGTGGGCGGCGCAAACCGATCGGGTCATGTGCGTGCATGAGCCGGGCAGAGAGGGATAAGATGACCGTGAAACCTGTAGATATTGGGTTGTGCATATCAGCAAAGTGTTGCCACTTTAAGACCAGATACACCCTACGGTGGGGCCGACACAGAGTCTCTACACGGATTAGGGAGCCGATCGATTTGGGTAGTAACTGGGGTACATTTGGACGTATGCCTAAGTCTACCACCTTATAGTGGAAGGGATCATCTCATTCTGGTTATACTAGTAATAGTGCAGAGTAATGTTTAGAGAAGCATACACACCCTACCCTGTTTACCTCGTCATGCCTGCGTTTTACGTAGTTATCTCTCTCTTATCCACTTTATATGCCTATCATGCTACTTTTATTTATTTACTTGCTAAAAGTAACTGGACTCGCCAGACTTTATGTCTGACCCTTTTTGTTTCCTCTTCTTTCTTTCGTTTCTTCCCCCCTAGGTTCTCAGGGCGGGAACACTCACGCTTGACCATGATTCTGCTTACTTTTCTGGAGCTGCTTAGATGTATGGCTCAAGCTCCTATCCTTGTTGCTATGGCCATATTTTGTTTGGGGAATTTTTCTTCTTTTATGTACCTTGATGTTTTAAAGTACAAGACAGTAGTTTTTGTGTTGTAATGGTTTATGTGTATTTCAGACATGTGCTGTTTTTGAACCACAATGCTTTATAATAAATAAAGTTTTTAATTCCGCTGTTAAATTTATGTCTGTCTTGTAATTTTTCTGTTTCTGTTTACCTAATAACGCTTCATGAAACTTAATGCATTCACTTTGTGAGCGGCATTAACGGACGTAGGGTGTCATAACGAGATCGAGAAAATGATGACAGACAGGCTCGCGAGCACAGATAAAAGGAGCGGGAGAGGAAGGGAGGGAAGACCAAGAGAACCACAATGAAGGCAAGAATAAGAAGGACAACAGGGAGACCCAGAAGGAGGTACCCTAAGACAAAGGCAAAGGCATGGAGCGTGAGACAGATACACATCGCTCTTCTTCGCGTTCTTAAGACAGGACTCCTAAAGGTGATGGTAAGACTACCAGTGAACACTGCTAAATCGTCCATCTTCATCTAAGGCCTCCTACTGATCCTCCTTACAAGTCACAACCAGCTAGTTCCCGTGGACAAGACACTGGTGCCATCACTAAACGCCCTGATAAAAGTCCCTAAATATCAATTTCGTTGGCCTAAGGAAGGATTCCGGCTGATAGATTCAAAGAACTTGAGGAAGGTTTTTCCCACCTTCGGTTTACCGGCATTTAATATGTTCCCGACCTTCAACCGTTCCCAGAAAACTATGGTAGTCAAAATACTTCACGTGTTTATTTTGCTTTAAACCAGTATGATACAATGTATACATATTCAAGACGTTTGTGCGAGGTTATCAGGACCATGGAGGTTGAAATCAAAGGGATACAGATGGAATGGGATTATGACAAGAAAGCCTAGCGACAACAAAGAAAGAATTGGAAGATTGTGAGGCCGAGATGGTCGTTCTCAAGGAAAAACATGAAAAGACTACGAAGGATTTGGAGAATAAAACCGAGTGACTTCATATTGAACTTGACCATTTGTCACTCCTTACCCGGACAGCCTAGGTTGTCATAAAATTAGGGGGCAACAATGTGAGTCTCTTAATACTGAAAATGAGATTCTAAGAAGCGATATGGGATATTTGGAATTGGAGGTGCAAAATTTTAAATCTCAAATTGATGCTTCTGAAGTGGCCAAAAAAAAGGAAGAAGATAATTCCAATGCCGTGATTGAGAATGCCAGTATCTCTCAGCTCCAATACAAGGTTGAGATCCAAACTTTTAAGACCGAACAAGTGATGAAGACAGACGAGATGCGTTACACATTTGGAAGCAATGCGCTTTTGTATTTCGCTCGATTCTTTTGACATAGAGCTGTCTCTTAGGTTGACGACAATTTGCGAACTTTGGCGGATGCTTTGGAGGTTTTCATAGAAGAAGAAAAGAAGGTTTCATCTGGGCAACCATTGGATTAGGAGGCTCTGATAACCCAATTCTTGCGAGGGGTGAACCAGAGGCATTGGCTGAGGAAAGAAGATATCGAAAGAAGTAGAGGATGTCATGCGATATAATATTAAAGGAAAATCAATCATGGAAGGGGAGACCAGCACAAGTAAAGGTGATATGTAACGACCCGCAAATCCGAATTGTTTGAGCTGACTGAATACAACACACGTCCAACCCAAATTGCACGAAAATACGAATCATTAACAGAAAGAAGTTAGAGGATGAGAAATAGAAAAGATAGAAAATTCGAATAGAAGAAAATAGATAGAAGATAGAACTTAACAAAAAGGAATCTCATAATCGCAGCGAAATAAAATAATATATAAAATCACTTTTGAAATACAAACTATATTTGAACTTACATACATCATCAAAGTGCATTATATATAATACAATGGAATAAAAATCTAAATATCTAACACTGAAGCCCCCCGCTACAAGCTCCTTTAGAAAAATATGTAAAATCCTTAACTATTGGATTGCCAATACAAATTTGGACACCCAATGTTGATGGGCCTTTTGTCTATCCCATCAAGGCGTGACAGTTCCATTAGCCCGAACCTTAGATACCCTAAGCAGATAGCCAAGTCAGGAAGTGGGCCGATCGATAAGGCCCATCACTTAGGCTCGTTACTGACGTCAGACACAGTCCAATTGAAGCCCACTATGATCAAACCAACTGAGCCAAGTCGCACCTAGTTACGAACCTAATGTTCGCCCAAAAAATAGCTCACGCTCAGCCTTGCCCGTTCCAAGCCATCCGAATCGGTCGGATCGATTGCACCTATCCCCGGTAATTCAAGGAGTGCCAATTCCATAGGAGGAGAACACTTCTTTAGGCTTAGCTATTATTTTATATCATACAATGTGTGTCCAAGACAGCTCAAGCACCGTATCACCTATAAATACCCCTTTCAGATTTAGAAGAAGGGACTTTTGGAAGTTTAAAGACTCTAGCTTTCAAATCTTTGTTAATCTCTTGTTTTACTATCGTTGTAACTATTTCGTATGATAGTTTAAAGAATATATAAGAGATTATAAAGTGGACGCAGGCTCTTTAACACCGAACCACTATAAATATGCGTGTGATTTCCTCTTTATTCAGTTTTATAGTTAGTCATCTTCATTTATTCTCTACATAATCCTTTCTTTGGGTATTGTGCCAATTTTTGGTGTCAACACTTTGGTGCTTTCACTGAGAACTGATATTCTCAGCATTAGATGGATTTCCGCTCTACTTTCGGATCACCAAGCCCAAGGCAAAATCCTACCTCTTTTCCTATATTGTTAAGTTATGGCTAGTAAGACAACTTGGAATATTGGGAAACAACTGCAAACTTGGACTTATGCCAGTGCAGCCGGTGGATCGAATGCACTTGGTCTCATTACGAGTCATCTTGCATTACCCCCTCCAACACAACCCTCTGTGACGGATCCCACTTCTTCTGCAGCTTATGCCACCTAAAATGAATTCATGGCTATGCTAAATCAACTTCGAGAGACAACAAATGCCTTGAAGGTCCATGCTCGGGAAAATGCTATCATGCGATAGGAAATGAACCGCATATCGAGACAATTTGAGCAATTCAGGAATCATCAAATGCAGGAGCTTAGGGATCACCAAATCTCCCCTCATCAGTTAGATCAAAACTCAGAGGGGTCATCGTCAACCGGAAGATGTAGAGTGCAACAAATGTCCTAGCGGCCGTTAGAAAGATCCGAAAATATATGTCAGTTGCATCTAGAAGGAGGATTAAACCAACCAGGGATGGAAGGGTAGACTCTGGCCAATCTAGCCAAGACAGAAGCCATCGACCTAATAGAACAACCGAATCAAGGTACCTCTTCGCTTGCTCGTCTAAAAACTGTTTTAGCAGATCAAGCTCCTTTTTACCCCTCCCGGAATCTTGTGAACGACCGAGATGCTCGAGGAGGGAGAAGGACTGCCCAGACGACAAGTCCGACAACGTTGCCGGTGGAGAGGACCAGGAGAGGTCGTTCGGTTGAGGGAGCCGATCGAGACACAACCATTCCTCTAAAACTGACGTCTATGGTGCGACAGATTATTAATGACAGTAGGGGCACAAAAATAAGGACGGGGGAGTCGACCGAAGCAAAACGCCGTTTACCGATGATATTTTGTAGGTTGATTTCCCTCGAAGGTTCAATATACCCCCAGTGAACCATTACGACGATACCACTGACCCGCACAACATTTGATGAGATATTCATGGCATATGGAGGTAGTGGTTGCCCCAGACACCATTAAATGTAAAGCTTTTCCAATTTTCTTAAGTGGGGTAGCACTCATGTGGCTCATCCGTCTTCCTGTAAGGTCAGTCATAAGCTTTAAAGACCTGAGTGAGAAAGTTTTAAATCAATTCCGTCTCTATTCCTCCAAATCCAAGCATGTCATGGCTCTCTCAAAAGTCAAACAGGGAAGAGGCGAGTCCCTGAGAAATTATCTCAATCGATTCAACTGGGCGACCACAAAAGTGAGCAACCCTAATCATGAGACTTTCCTGATGGCCATGGTCGATGGCATCGATAAGCGGACGGAGTTTGGAAAGTATTTAATTGGGAAGCCGCCCACATCGATTGAGACATTCTATGAAAAGTCCAACATCCAGCTGAGGCAGGAAAACAAACAGCTGGATGGAGAGGATGGGCCGAAGAATGTATCTACCAAGCCAATATAGAGTAACGTCACGGTCAAACAATCTGGAGATAATTCAGGTAAAGTAGAAATGAACGTCAGTAACCATGGCCAGCGAAACAATGATGGGCCGAAGGAAGATAATGGAAAACCTGGACAAAGAGGGAATTCCAGAATGTGACCCCGTTTCCAAGTTTTAGAAACACATTGTTGAATGACACGCTGGAGAATATTTACCTCGATACCTGTAGCACTGTCCAGTACAAAAAGCCGCCATTGCACAAGGCAACAGAGAAGGAGAGAGCAACAGGGAAGTTTTGTTTATTCCATGAAATCTATGGACACTCAACGAACAAGTGCCGACACTTGTGAGACATAATGGAAAAGCCGATCCGGGAAGGAAAGCTTGATGAATACAAGATGCCCAAGAGACAAGGGCAAGAAAGCTTGGCGCCTACAAAAAGCCAAACGGAGACCCGAGCCACCTCCCAAGAAAAGGGGAAAGGGATAGTCATTAATGCCATTGTTGGAGGACTGCATCCTGCTGGGTACAACATCCGGACCATGGAGCAATATGTAAATTCCGCAAAGCACCTTGATGTTGCGGAAACTAGCATCCCTGAAGCTATAAACCCTATGAAGAAAGGGAAAACAGAGGAACAAGATGTTATATTTCGAGAAAGGGAAGCGATCGGCATAGAGGCCACCACGGTCGACCCATTAGTAATAACAACAATTATAGGCCCGATAACTATGCAAAAGATCCTGATCAACAATGGGAGTACGATTAACATATTGTTCAAACATGCTTATGATCAAATGAAGTTGGAGCTGAAAGACTTGGAGCCGTGCACCGGTCAGATACTGGCTTCAATGCATCCTCCACCGAGCCTATCAGATTAATCAAGTTATCTATGGAATTAGGAGACGGAGACCGAAGGAGGGTGCGACTTCTGCCATTTTTGTGATGAATGTAAACTCCCGATACAACGCATTTCAAGGGCGGCCGACTTTAATGGAGTTTAGAGCCTATATCACCTCCTGGTTCCTGCTATCGAAGTTCCTGATTGATGGAGGAATTGGAATGGTACATGGGGATCAAGTAACTGGGCGAGCATGCTATCTGGAGGAGTGGAAGGAAATGCAGAACAAGAATAGAAAACAATCAAAGGACACCTCTCCCCCTATGGAGGGGAAGGAGGAATAGCAATTACATAAGGCATCTCGGTCGGGGACGCCTCCTTGTAGGTTTGAGGACATCGACCCAAGGGAGGACGAAGAGCCAGGATGCAGGAAGGCAGCACTGAATGAGACCACGCTCGAGATATCAATTGAAGATGATGATCCCACAAGGGTCTTGAAGATTGGATCCCATCTCGACCCCCTCCGGACGAGAGAAATGGATGAGTTTCTCCGTGCCAATCTAGATGTATTTGCATGGACCTATGCTGACATGTGGGGGATCTCACCTTCCATTATAACTCATGCACTCAGCATTGACCCTAAATACACTCCCATAAAATAGAAAAGGCAGATTTTGGGCCCCGATCCGGCACTCTAAATGAAGAGATTGAAAAACTCCTATCCAATGGTTTAATCTGAGGCGCAACATATCCCGAGTGGATAGTGAATCCTGTGATGGTAAACAAAGTTAATGGAAAATGGAGAACTTATATTGATTTTTCTAACTTGAATAAAGCTTGCCCTAAAGACAGCTCCCCATTGCCTAGGATCGATCAACTGGTTGACTTAACCGCTGGAAACGAACTACTGTCGTTCATGGATGCATACTCGGGATATAACCAGATTTCCATGCATGTCCCCGACCACAAACACACTATCTTCATCACCGACCTTGGGTTGCATTGCTATGTAGTCATGCCCTTCAGGTTAAAAAATGTGGGGGTAACATATCAGTGCTTGGTCAATCGCATGTTTCATGATCAAATCGAAAGAACAATGGAGGTTTATGTTAATGAGATCGCTACGCACCTAGGATGTCAGTGAAAGAAGGCCTGGGATATTAATTGGGGACCTAGGTGCTTGTGATTGACGAATCTCCCCTCGAGATCATTCATATGCTACCCAGGTACATGTTGGTGAAGTCAAAGCAATCATCCGACTATGTCAGGGATTTGTCAGAGATGTTCAATATCTTGCAAAAGTATGGTATGAAGCTTAATCCCTTAAAATGTTCCTTCGGCGTAACAACCCACATTTTACGTATCGGAGGATCATAAAATATTTTTATTTTATTCCTTGAGGGTTGGATCATTCTCATATTTTAATATGTGGTTTATGGGGATGTGAGACATGTCCATAATTTTTACCAATTTTTTTGTGACCATTTTTCCCTATCAGTCTTGTACAAGGCATAACTTTTGACTCAGACCGAATCAGGTATTGAGACCTGTTCCATCGTAAAGGAAATGATGTTTTCCTTTCTGTGGAGTGGTCAGATTAAAGATTTGGCTCAGCGTTTTGGGAGGAATCGCTGTTTTAAGGTTTTACAGTTGGTTGTTCAAGTTTATAAAGCCATAATGGGATGATTTAGGGAGTCCCATTAGTGGGCTGGTGGAGGCTATAAATAGGGGGTAGGAAGCATGGAGAATAGTTTACTTTCTCCATTCCCTCATTTTGGAAGAGCTTGTGGTCCTCTATTCCTCAATTTTCTTCACCTTTCCACCATTAGAGCTTAGAGAATCGAAGATCTACATCGCTTGAAGCTAGATCTACGCCATTCCATGAGAGAGTTCATCGAATCGAAGAGTTTAGAGCAAATTCTTCACTCTCCGGAATCATAATTCATTGTTTTTGGGTTATTTTGGAGAATTGGTGAGTGATATGCATTCTCACGCGGATTCAATCAAGTATATAAGTTGTGTGATTTTAATTTCATCATTTTCAAGTCGTTTTCTCTTATATCTACATCATGGTGAGTTTATTTTCATATGATTCGCCATAGGATCTAATTTAGCAACTAAAAACTGGTAATTTCATATATTTTCGTATATTTATGCAAGTTAGATTCATAATTTAGTCCATTTGTTCATTTATCATGATTTTGGTGGAATTTGCATAATTTTGGTGAATTTCGTCACATTCATGTTGTTGCTGATTTCATGACATGCTTATGGTTGTATTAGATGAGCTGGTTTTCGTCGACATTGTCAATTGGTGAAGTTTTGGTCTAAATTGGACTTGGATTGGGGATGTACAGGCCACAAGTTGAGTATGGCTTGGGGAGCAAGTCACAGGGGTCGGTCGTGCATGCAGTAGGGCCGATCGAGCGGGTTTGGGTTAGTCGGTTGAGCACAAATATACGGGGTTGAGCAAGACTTGGTCAGGTCGAGCGGGCTTGGGGTCGAGCAAGCCTAGGCTCGAGCAAGGAGGGTTGGTCACGCACTATGGGCTCGGTCAGTCGGTTGTGGCTTCGGAGACATTGGGTTGGTCACACACAATTGGGTTGGTCACACAATGGGGTCGAGCACATATGGGTCGGTTATGTCGTCTCTACAGCAATGGGGTCGGTCATGTTTTGAAGAATGGGGTCGAGCATGGCCAAGGGGTCGGTCGCACTAGTTGGTCGGTCGCACTAGGGGTCGGTCGCGCCAGAGGGTCGGTTGCACATGGTCATTTATGAATAAAAAAATTTGGGTACGACCCAGATTTGAAGAAAAAGGGCCTAATTTTTTTTAGGGCCGACCGCCTTCGAACCCATGCCGCAACGCAGTGCGCTGTCAAATGCCATGGTTGAT
This sequence comes from Allium sativum, assembly GCA_030737875.1. Lineage (NCBI taxonomy): Eukaryota > Viridiplantae > Streptophyta > Magnoliopsida > Asparagales > Amaryllidaceae > Allium > Allium sativum. The sequence continues at coordinate 651,078,659 of CM060919.1, read as the reverse complement.
TGTATAAACGTTGTGTCTTGTTTTCACAGTGATTTGTTGAATACTATGAATGGATAATGGATCTTATGTTGATTTAGTGATGTGATGACTTCAAAGTGAATTCATTGGGGAATGTCAAAGTGATGTGATGTGTTCATTGTTACTCGTAATACAACGAGTGTGGTGATAACTAAAAGGTGTTCTGAGTTGGTTAATAATGGTTGGATTGTTGCCGCCGATGACGGCTAGAGATACCGAAGGCCGAGGAATTATCGTTATCGTAGGTTCTAGCGGGCTCAAAGCAGGGGTTACACAATTTCATCGTATGGTCGAGTACCTTGGGCGTCGTGTATGGCCTAGATATGTTTCATCGTATGGCGTGTGGGGTTTTAGCTAGAACAGGGGTTTACCATTGGCTCTTGACAATTGATGGAAAATTGTTCCGCCAGTCATACGATCAACGATGGTTTCGAAGTAGGATTGGTGGTGATAGCCAGAGTTTATCATGCATGCTGGATGTTTTGTTTTGCCATCTCACGTTGATTATCCAATGTCAAAGGAGATGTTCCTTTGGTGCTTGTCTGATATTGGTTTAGTCCTTTGGGGCTTGTGCTTGAGGGATGTTTAATTCAATTAGGATGGTTTACTTGATATCTATAATCTGGATGTTATGAGTGCTATTGTTGGTTGTTTCTGATTGCCATGAATAAATGGTTGTTCTGGTTTCCATGGATGAATTGTTGAAATGCTTGATGTAAAGGCTATCACTGTCCGATGTGGGGAAGATGGGAGTTAAGTTCTTCTCTGGTGTTACGGGTAGATTAGTTCATTTATTTACCCATTCTTATATACTTTTTTGATGATGTTAGTTAGCTGTTTTATCGCTCACTAAGACTGTTGTCTGATTCAAGGTTTTATGTTTCCCTTTTATTACCTTGGGTTCTTCATCTGATTGTTGGATGGGTAGACTAGGTGGCAGGCGACAGATGATAGCTTAGTGAGGACAATGTTGCAGTTCGGAGGCGAGCATGAGGCTGGCATATTATCTTACCTACTACATAGTATTTGGATTTCCGCTGTTTGTTACTCTTCTCTGAGTGCTGTAGTGAGGCAAAGTTGTATAAACGCTACTGTTGTTATCCACGTGTATGGATATTACTTTCTAGTTGTTATGGTAGTTTGATGTTTTCTTCTTCACTACTAATACCTGTTGTATATGTTCTATTATATTTTATCCTTGCGCTCTGAGTTACGACAGGTTCCGGTGGTGTTATCATACCTTGATGATGTCCACAGTTGCCTGACACGTTTTTCAGCGCATTATTCCTCCTTTTTAGTGCAGGGGTTGTGGGCATTTGTCACATTCGGGGTGGCCTTGGGGAAGTTCTTAGGATTCATAGTCAGCTCCCGAGGTATTGAGATTAATCCTGACCAAATCTTGGCTACCAAAAATATCCAAGAACCAAGAAGAATTAAAGATAAGGAAAGTTTGACAGGAAAAGTCGCGGCCATAGGCTAATTCATATCCAAAGCCACAGACAAGTGTCTACCTTTCTTTGAATTGATTAAGAGGTGTAAGAGGAACTTTGCTTGGATGCCCGACTGCGTCGAAGCCTTCCAAAATTTACTTGATCATTTGAAAAAAAAACCTATCCTATCCAAACCAATCGACCATGTAGATCTGCTTGTGTATCTTGTTGTCTTCGCACAAGCAATCAACCTGGTCCTAATTCGTGAAGTGGACCAAATACAAGATCAGGTTTACTATGTGAGTAAGAATCTAACTAGAGCAGAACGTAACTTTTCAAAAAATTGAGAAACTTGTATATAGTTTGCTGATTGCATCTCAGAAGCTTCGCCATTACTTCCAAGCTGACCCTGTTAAAATCTTTATGGATCAACCCCTACGGCAGGTCATACAACGGCCTGAAGCCAGTGGACGACTGCTTAAACGGAACATCGAACTGATCCAGTTCGACTTGACCTTTCTTCTGATAAAGTCCATCCGAGGACAAGCGTAGCCGATTTTATAGCCGAATTTACCATCCAAGTGGATGACAATGTGGAAGAAGGCACCGAGCTCCCAGAAGTAGAGTTGAGATCCGACGAATGCAAGCTATACATAGATGGAGCCAGCAACGATCGACGTTCTAGTGCTGGGGTAGTGTTGTTATCCCCTGAGGGCGGTCGATCTATTATGCCTTGAGATTGAACTTCATAGATACCAATAATGATTCTGAATATGAGGCTCTGATTTTCGGGCTCAAATTTGCGAAGGGTTTAAAGATAACTTAACATTTTTTGTGATTCATAGTTGATAGTGTATCATGTTAAGAAGGAATTTCAGACCAGAGGGCTCCACTTTCTCTGTATCTTAAGAAGGTTGAAGAGTTTTTGAATGGCTTCAGTCAGTATAGCATCCCCCGTATCCCTAGGAAGAAAATCAGAAATCCGACCGTCTGGCTAAATTAGCTAGCTCAGATGACCCAAGTGAAACTGAATTAGTCCCCATTGAAATATTGAATATCCCGAGAATAGACCAAATGGAGGTTGATCAGCTAGACACAGAGCCTGAGATAGATTCTTAGATGAACCCCCACCAAAAACTAATTGCTGCGTGGGACTCTTCCTAAAAAAAAGAATGAGAGGATATTTAAAGAAGTTCATGAGGGGGCATGAGGTGCACATACAGGAGGGCAGACGTTGGCAAGGAAGACATTAAGGTATGGGTATTTCTGGCTGACTATCAGCAAAGATGCAACAAACTACTCTAGACGATGTGATAGGTGTTAGAAGTTCGCCCAAATACCCCGAGCTCCGACAATGGAGCTTACTCAGATGACTAGTCCTTAGCCATTCCCTGTTTGGGGAATCGACATGATAGGGACCTTGCCAATCTCAAAAGGAGGGTGCCAGATATGCAATCGTGGCTCTGGATTACTTCACAAAGTGGGCAGAGGCCAAGCAGTAAACCATGATTACTACAAAACGTGTCATCAACTTCATCGTGAGGAATATTATATGTCACTATGGTGTGCCTCGGACAATCATCACTGACAACAGGACCCAATTTTATAGGTTGGAATTCAGAAGTTTTTGCGAGAAGTATCGCATCGAAAAGAAATATACAGCGGTCGCGCACCCCCAATCTAACGGACAAGTCGAAGCTGTCAAAAAAATTATCAAAACCATTATGAAGAAATGATTAGAGCGAGCCAAGGGTAAATAGGTCGACGAATTGCCTCTAGCTCTTTGGGCATACCGTACGACTCACAAGACCGCCATGGCCCATACTCCTTCCGCATTTTATAATGGTTCAGAAGTCGTTCTCCTGATAGAACTCGAGGTCTCTTCCCACCGAATGACCTATTATGATCCATTGTCTAATAAGGCCCTTCTCTTTACATCATTAGACTTGATTGATGAGAAAAGAGAAGAGGCCAACTTATGAGTTGAAGCTTACAGACGAAGGGTTACCCGGTACTACAATAATAAGATACAATCGAAGACCTTCAATATTGGCAACCGTGTTTTGAAACGGGTCTTTCCAACTCCTGTCCATATGGGCCCCAAGTGGGAAAGGCCTTACGCCATCCAATAAAATCTTGATAACGGAAGCTTCAGGCTGTCAACTGTTGATGGCGAGCCATATCAAAGAGCATGGAATGCTGAGCATTTGAGACATTATTTTTCTTAAAATTTTCAATTTTTCAGTTAGTTTATTTAAGTATTGCAATAAGGTGTTTCCAATCACCCACTGTTGTTTACAAATAAAAGCTCCTTTCCTGCTCTGTTCTAACGACTATGACTCTATGTTGTGACCAGAACGACATATGTTCAATGTAATGTTTATTCCATGATCCCTTCACCTGGCCACATTTCTATGAATTAACTTGGTTAGGGAATAAGAAACTGACCAGGTCGGACGATTCTGAATCTAATGTGGATACTCACGCTCTCGGACCTCCTTTTGAAACTGAGAGTGAATGGTCTCGAATTTAAACACTATGACTATCTGTTTAGAATAACTATGACCCTCATGACTTGAGGACGAGTATAAAACTATGGGAAAGTGTGAAAGGTGCACCTAACTAGAGACCACTCGGTTCCTTAAACTCTAACCGTTGCCGATTAGAGATGAGTATAAAGGACTAAAAACGCTCCTACTTAGGGACGTATGACTCCCGGTCTGGATTGAGTCCACTTAAGGATAAATGAAGAACTTGCTAACCAAGAAAAATACCCCGACAACGGGGGGTAAGAGGGTCGACCCATAACCCATACAAAGGTTATGTCTAGGTAGCCCTAGGAGGTTGGAATAAGATGGGGAACCCGAATAGCATACCCATTTTGATATATTCAGCATATTATTAACATAAGTATTTAAAGACGAGTAGATTTTTATTTATATCAATGTAGCATGATTACAAAATGTTACTACATAACAGGTACAACTAAAACATCGTCCACAAAAAGTACAAGGCTTGATGATGACAAAAACACGAAGGCCGCACTCGCATTGAACTACCAGAGGGCCTAAAATGTGAAATTACAACAAAAGATTTTTAAAATGGAGGTGATATTTCTCCCCGCTCGATCATGCCTGCCAGCTCCAGCTGTTTTGCCATTTCCACTGCTTCCTCTGTGCTCAACCTGCACCTTGACCCCCTGAGCGTCCTTCCAAAGGAACGAGAGACTGGTGTTGAGTCTTGTTCTTGTGGGACAATTGGGTCCACGAAAGGAGAAATCTCGGCCGAAGAAAGAATGGTCGGAGGGATGACTTAGATGGGCCGAATGTTCAATGGTTCTTCAGATGGCCCGAGCTTCATAGATGAAATGTCTTTCTGGCATTGGGTTTTTATCTCAGCTATGGAAAGGCGGTCATCTCTCCTAGTTTCCCTAAAAATCTCGGTGTCATCGCCCTCTGATGGCCCTTTATTGTCCTTCTTCTCCATCAAAACTTCGGTTGCACTACCAGTGCCACTCTTCTTCACAACCACAGTTTCTGCCTCACCACTCTCTTTCACTAATGAAGTACCTACAACAGAAGATATAGATCATGGTCGAATAAGTAAACATGGAATTAAAAAGAAAATCATAAGCTTGCCTCCAACGTTGGATTTGGTCGGTTGCTCCTTCCCGACTCTAGATGGCTCGAGGGGATGTACAGATGTTGAACCCATCTCCATGTTAGCGGGAGGGAAAAAAGAAGATGCCAATGTCTGACTGCTACCAACTTCTCTTTCGGGGACCGACTTCCCCTTCACTCTGCGGCATTCAGCTGCATCTCTCTCCTCTCGAGATGATTTTCCATGTATCGGTCAACACCGTGGAGTACCTCGGTAACCAAGACAAGTTCCTATGGCGAAGGACCATTGTAAAGAAGGAAAGAGCTTGACAACCACGTGCCTTGTTTATTTCGGATATCTCCCAAGCATGCTCAGCTTTGATTGTTTGAACGTCAATGTTGTGTTGAAGCTACAGATTGTTAGTTGACTCAATCGCTGCAGCAGCATTCTCCTCGGCCTGTCTTTTGGCCAACTCATATGAATCAAGGAGAGCCTTGAGCTTCTGCACCTCTAGGTCCAACTGACCTTTCTCGCTCTTCAGAGTTTCAACTTCACCCTTCAAAGAATCTGACTCTTGGTTTTTCAGCTGGAAGCGGGCTTTCATATCCTCAACAGCCTTTTCATATTTTTCCTTAGTGGCCACCTCCTATGACTCATAGTCGGTGATTTTCTTCTCGAGGAACCTGAAGGTCCTCTTGTTTCAATCCACGTCTCTCTTCAGACCAACAATCTCGGTCAACTTGTCCTTCAATACCCTGCTTACTTGCCAGGCGTACTCATACATTGCATCGTACTGGGAAATAGCATGATCCAGGTTGTTAAGAATTCATCGGCTGAAACTCTGTGGGAGTAGCTGTAACTTAGGGGCAGGTTCAATTCCAGTAAAAATGAGATCAGGAAAATCCCGGTCTAACCCTTTAACTCGATCGGTGGAGGAAGGGTCGACCGGGAGCATGAGGCGACTTAGAATGGCCTGAGAATGTTTGACTTTGTCGCCACCCTTGGGGGTCTTATCTTGAGAGCGGAGGGAAAGCCAAAGCTCAGGGGACTTATGCTCTCTTTTCTTCTTGGACTTGCTCCTATGCTCTTCTTTTTCCTTCGGTGCCCGCTTGTGTTTTCCCAAATTTATTTTCCTCTGCTAATCTTGCTCTAGTTTCCTATCTTCTTTCTCCTTTTCTTTGTCTTTCTTTCCCATCTTGTTGTTGTCATCACCATCCTTGTCTCCTTGCCTAACTTGTTGCAAGGCTGGCTCGACTGGCCCGACCTCCATCGAGATGGAAGCAAAAATATTTCCATAAAACTCGTTGTTTATTTCCTCTGAGAAAAGAGAAGAGACCATAATGAAAGAAGTCAATATTCAATTTACACAAGGGAAAATGGTATTGTGATGTGCAATGCATAAGTTATGTGATAAATTCAGGTCAACCCTATACTGAGTTTAGGCTAATATTTTCGACACCTTCCGGCCCAACCGAAAAAGACATCCCCTTAGACTGGTTAGCAAAGAATTGTTTCGTATATTAGCTCTATGGAGAAAGGATGGTCTTAGGCATCTTCAGTTCCTTTAGGCTATGGAGAGGGGACGTGGCCTGTTCTTATTATGAGCCATCAACTGTAGAAGAATCTTTCTCAATCTCAGATACTCTTGAGCAATGCTCAACAAGGTCTCCTATAGCTAACACCCCTTGCGCTTTCTTTGGAGTTTCAGCAGCAGAACCTTTCTACCTTTTTTGACGCTCGGGCTCTCGAGTTCATCTTTTGAAGGTAGGTTTTTTTTTGGATGGATTTTCTCTTTCCCCCAAGCGAAAGATGGACGGAAGATTCCCCGACCAAATGGGTTGCCTGTGTACTACCTGATTTTCTTTTGGCCGGGGCATCTCACCTTGGATCTGTGTTATCGATACAGACCCCTTTTTCTAAGGCTTGATTGTTCTGCTCTCGTCAAGAAGAGCATACTGATGTAGATGATCATCATCAAACAGACACTTCCAAAACCTCCGCCGCCTGGACTTTAACTTAACCAGCTTTCTAAAGCGCACTTTCTCCTCAAGCCTTATTAGCTCACCCCTGTAAAAGAAATGGTCGGTATAAAGAACTATATTACAGATATATCGGGCGACAAAGAAACTTACTGCATTGGAGCCAATATCAAGCACATCCCGGCTGCTCTTTGATGTAAAACTATTCCTGTTTTGGGTCGCCCACCTTGCTCGGGATCTTTTCAATAATCTTCCAACCTCGGGAATCCTCGAAATAAATAAGGGAAGGGGATTGCTGCTTATTGTTCTTGAAATTAAAAAAGAGGCTCAAGTCATCAAAGGTCGGAGGGTGACCCAGATACCTCATGTACAGGTAATAGAGAGATAACAAGCTGCCATACGCAAATGGATGGAATTACATTGGGTCCAGGTTCATCCGCAATAAGAAGTTGATGATGAATGGAGGAAAAGGAGGGTAGTTCCCAAGTTACACATGGGAAGAGATATCGCCATGTAGCCATCTGTGGGAGTGTGTGGTCGACCATTTTCTTCGGGAAGAAGGACGTCTACAGAAGGAATGTTATGCTTAGCGGTCAGGTTTTGTAGCCATTTGAGAGTTATTTCAGACCCTTTGGCATCTGGGGGGTTTCTCAGAATTTCTGGAACTGGAAGCATGTCGAGTGCTATCGGCACAGATGCTGCTTCACTTGACTCGACCATAACTTCAGGAGGAGGCAATGAATTCGTTGATCGGTCTTGGGAGTTATTATTAGAATCAGAATCAGAGCTAGCTGAAGACTCAAAGGTGCTATCTACTCTGATAGAGAGGGGCAATTCTTTACTCGGTCCATACTTATGAGTGCCTCGAGCCGTGACCATAGTCGATTAAAGATGCTGTCGAACTAAAATTGGAAATTGTTTCAAAAGCGATTAGTTCCACTTTACAGTAAACGACAAACCACAAAATCATTTTTATTCTCATATGCCAAACTGTACAAAGATCGTTATCTTTATCACCTCCCTCTCAAACAATGTCGCTTGTCCAAGGGTTTGACAACACCCCGATACACAAGACACTTTGAAAAGGAAGGAAGCCTCTCTTCCTTCATGCCATTTCAGACTAGCAGCTCCGACACCATCGGTTTTTTACTACGATGGTATCGGAACCACCATAGAAAGTCGCATCACCGCTGACTCCGGCGATTTGGCGCTGATGATCCCAATTATGGATTACATTGAGCCTAAATTACCACAAGAAGATAGAGAAAAAAGAGTTCGCATGCAAAAATTATGTTGAAGTGTTTTGAAAAAGGTAAAGGATCGATTCTTACTTGAAAAAGATGATCTTGGTTGAGGACGGTGGTCTTTCTTCTTCTTCTTCTAGAGCAGTAAATCGGTCTTTGTAGTAAAAAAGTGAAAAGAAAAAAGTAAAGAGGGTTTTCCTTTTATAATATAATGGGGTGATTACCCGTATTCGATTGACATGACCATCAGATCAGACTTGGCTGACGTGTAAAGCCACCATCGAGCCAAGGTCATCTGGAAAGACATATGAGAGAGAGGCGTCATTATTACCTAAGCTAGCTTAAATTTCCAAGACGATTGGTAGGAAAATATCGATTTACGAAGTTATGAACGGACAGCTCGAACCGACTTATGGGGAATTTCTTGATTAATTTATTTAGAACCCGTGTTTACAAAATATTCCCTGTCTCCAACGCAATATACTTTGGGGGGAAAAGTGTTGATGGGCCTTTCGGCTAGCCCATCAAGGCACGACAATGCCATGAGCACATACCTTAGATACCCGAAGCAGATAGCCGAAGTCAGGAAGTGGGCCGATCAATGAGGCCCATCACTTTGGCTCGTCACTGATATCAGACGCAGTCCAATTGAAGCCCGCTATGATCAAATCAACTGAGCTAGGTCACACCTAGATACGAACCTAATATCCGCCCGAAGAATAACTCACGCTTAGCCTTGCCGGTTCCAAGCCATTTGAATCGGTCAGCTCGATCGCCACCTATCGCCGGTAATTCAAGGAGTGCCGACTCCATTGGAGGAGAACACTTCTTCAGACTTAGCTATTATTTTGGATCATACAACGCATTTCCAAGCCAGATCAAGCACTGTATCACCTATAAATACCCCTTCTGGATTTAGAAAAAGGGACTTTTGGAAGTTTAAAGACTCTGCTTTCAAATCTTTATTAATTTCATGTTGTATTGTCGTTGTAACTATTCTGTCTAATAGTTTAAAGAATATATAAGAGATTATAAAGTGGACGTAGACACTTTAATGCCGAACCATTATAAACATGTGTGTGATTTCCTCTTTTTTCAGTTTTATAGTCATCTACATTTATTCTCTACATAACCCTTTCTTTGGGTGTTGTGCCAATTTTTGGTGTTAACACCCAAGAGTTTAGGGAAAACATAGAAAATAAACTTTGGGTCAGTCATGGGACTGGTATGAGTAAATGATTTTAAAACATCTTAATAAATAAAGAATATCTCATAAGACCAAGCCATAAAAATGGAACAGGTTTTTACCTAATGAGAATCCAAAAATACTTGGTTTAACTTTCAAAAACGTTTGAAAGAAAACATAATCGTAAGACCGATCCACACATAAACATGGATGGTTTTTACCTTACGATAACCCAAAGAATCTTTATATTAAAACTATTCTGATATTATAATAGTGTCTATCAACCATAAGTAAATAATCATCTAGCAAAACGCTTGCATCTCACGCTCTGCATACATAGTATACAATCAAAACTATGAGCGTTTATTGGATAATGGATTTCCAACTATGACAAGGTATGGAACCGCCTTCCGATAGTGTATCTCTAGAGAGGAATACACTGGGTTCAACAAGAATATCTTGCAACCCGGCCACACATGACTGACCACTCATTTCTCTTGAGTGTATCGAATATATTATCACCTTACGATTGTTAGAAACATAATCGTTCCCGGGGGATATAGAAGTGAAAGAAGAAACAAAATGAATACTCTCTAGATGGTGACAATATTCCCTAATGGGAGCGACCCACTTAGCCATGCTGCCTGCCCGATTTTTGTCATTTCCCGAATGTAAGGCTTGAGGTTGAACATACTTTTAGAAATAACATGTCTTCGTTCACTTTGAATTCCACATCGTCAAACCCGCCAAATCACAAATTGATTTCCCGAAAAATACCATGGGTATAAAGCTAAGAGAAATGAATGCCTCCTCTACCAAACATAAATACGTTTGAAGAGATCAACTTACATAATTTATTAAGCCTACTCGGTTTGACGTTCATCCATACAAGTTGTCCTAGGACTGGAAGAAACCAAAGGCATTGTCCTGTAAATCCATCTTAGGTAATTTCTACCTAGGAATGACAAAACATCCGTTGCATACACTCCGTCTTCAATTGTAACGACCCGGAATTTCTGAACCACTTTAAAATTTTAATTTTAGTTATTTTAATGTATTTTGAATATTTAAAATGGTTTATTTTAAATAATAATGACTAAAATTTTATTTTAATTATAAAAGGAGTTTGAAATGGAGTGGTAGTTTGAAAATTAGATTTTAAATTTCAATTGAAAGTATATAATTCAAAATAAATCGGATTTCAATAAAACAAGAAACATTATAATCTGTTTAATTATATCTTTCTAATGAATGTGAAAAATTCAGATTTCATAATATAAATTGAAAGTTATGTCCAGTTTAAAATTTAGAATAGTCTCTATGGAATATATATATACATATATATATATATATATATTTAATATTATATAGCCCTTAAAAATAGCCATTTTGCAAACGACCTCCGTTTTCGACGAAACCACTTTTGTTGGATCTGGAATGTCAAATTATTGTCAGGTTTAAAATTTCATACTTTTTGGAATTAATATGTGAGCGTGGTAAATTTAAATGTGTTTTGTAATTTTTGGAGTCAGTATGTGGCCCCGGTAAATTAAAATGTAGTTCAAATTCAATATTGACAGCTATATTAATTTATATTTTAATTTTGATAAAAACTAATTGAAACAGTCGAATTGGCTTACGAAACATATCCCATTGTGTCTGAAATAGGGGTATTTGGCTGGGGGTGATAGTCGTTGGGATTCGTTTGGAGTACGGATACAAAAACCTACTTTTTGGAAATTAAATGATAATAAATTATTGTATAACTACCCCCAAATTAAATTCGTTTGGAGCGTGAAACCACCGACTTTGATTGGATTTTCTGGCGTTTTAGGGGCGGCGAGTTCAAGGAGGTGGAGGAAGATGGTAGAAGTGGCGACGCTCTTCAATATGGTGGGTGGCAATTACGTTCCGGCGCGACGGTTTGGAGGTGATGATGAACCCTAGCCGGCGTCAATGGGTTCAAATTGGTCTAGATAATTAACAAAAAAGACAGTAACGATTTTAAAAAAACGTTATTATAAGTTTTAATTTAATTAATTACGTATTTAAATTATCCGATGTTTAAATATCCGTAACTTTTCATATGAGATCGAAATCAGATGATTTCAGTCGCGTTGCTATCGTGGCGTCGAACACTACAACATGGAACTAACCAAAACGAAAATGGAGCAAATTGGAATTTGGTGCAGATTTAAATCCAAGTCGTCAATTAAAGAATGACTAAGTGGAAATGAAAGTGAGAATTCTCTCACTAAAATATTTGTACAGTTATTTATTTTATAACTGAAAATATATGAATTGCCAGTGTTGATTTTTATCTGTTGTATGTGACATTGCTTGAGTTCAACACATGAACTATCCACGAATCATTTGCATAAGAAGAGTTGTTTGAATATACGAAACTCGTATTTCAAACAATGTGGATACACTTTGTGGTCGATGATTGTTTACAGTTTAATGTTATCATTATTTAACTTTGATTATAAATATTTATAAATAATAAATAAATCCACATGGACTGTGATTCAAACCGCACACGGGTATTGGAACAATAATTTTACACATCGCCCAATTATTTGTTGATGGTTGAAAACCCCACACGGGTATGGGGATGATAATTTATTCACGTCTCCCTTGAATTAAATTGTTTGTCTACCGATTGATTGACAGACTGTGATAAGCGTTATTTAATTATTTAAAGCTTATACAGTTGTAAATTGCACTCTAGATGTGAATTGAATGTTAATAGTTATTTATCGCTATTTTTTAATACATGAGATGTATGGAATCCATATAAATAAAATTATATGGTAATCGATTGAGTCTAATTCCGATTCAGAAATAATGAATATTTTAAAATAACGAATATTTTAAAATAATATTCAGTGAAGAATTGAATTACGATTTTGATGTCCGATTTTGGATGGACACAAAATATTGAAATGTGAAGCCGAGTTAAGTAGTTAAACGGCATTTTAACTCGAACGGGTTTATAAACCAATTTTATTCATTTTATAATGAATATGAAAAGGAAATGGATTTCAAAATCAGATATTTTGTAAATATTATCATTTTAATATTATAATGATATGAAATATTTAATTTTGATTTAAAATTGAAATGGAAGTTGGAATCGTTTTAAAACGAATTTATAAACGATTTTATAAAATATGTTTTAAATAGAAATCGATGAAATATATTATATATATATATATATGGTTTGAATAGAATGCGTTGCACAGCGACCATTCACGAATTTCAACCATTAACTTCGAATTAATGTAACGGGAGATCCGACCGTTGAATTCTCCTAAAACCAGAACCGTTTTGGGCTCGTATCGAAAAGATATTTCCAATGAATATAAGAGATTTAAATTTGAACTGTTGGATTTTAAATTATGTCCAAATCAATTTCATAAAAGGTCGCTATGGATGCTGTTCGGTGGCCGTTATTGGATACGGGCCTTAATAAAATTATTAAAAATATGGAAAAATTATGTAAAATCATAATAAATGATTTGAAAGTTTTTGGATGAAAAATTCCCAGTTTGGAAAGATAAATTTGTATTTTTATAGATATGAACTAGTTATTAACTAGAATAATAATCCAATGTTTTTAAAATAAATAAATTGGATTTGTTAATGGTTTTAATCTAACTAGAATTTTCCAACGTATGAATTGGAATGGAAATTATCTTCAGATATTTCGATATTAGATTCCGTGATTATACGGATATTGTTGAGAAATTTGGAAGATACATATATCGTTTTTCCTACACGATATTTGTTGGGTTCATAATTTGATATCGAATATAAGCCGATATAATTTCTGTTCAGAGCCATGTATTTAATACCAAATTTATTTTGGGTTTATCGTGAACAGTGTTTTAAATAACATTTTTTCTTTAACCCAACTAACAGTGAAGTTATGATTTGAAATTTGTAAAACTTCTAATTAAGATTTAATGAAATTTTCCAAGAAGATTTTCCAATTTAATATATTAAATTGGAAATGAATGGAATTCGATGTAGGGATAATCGAGATGAGCTTCTGTGAATGAAGACCGTTACTATTTATGGAATTTAAAAAGCCTAGCCGTTATTCTATTTATAGCACTAGTTTGATACATAAATTTATATTGATTATATGTTGTTGGATTTCCGTGAAGATTCCATTTTAAATGAAAGTTGATTTGGGTTTATTGTGAACTGTATTTTTAATAACATTGGTTCTTTAACCTAGTTAAAGACAAGATTAATTTCTTAAAGTTGAATAATCATAAAGTAATGATTTACGATATGAAAACCAAGTTAGAGTTTTAATAAATCTTTAATTAGATTGAAAGTTGAATGGGATAATTAAATTTATCGAATTCATGAAAAGATCGAGAATGGAGTACCACCAGTTTTATTCTAGGCGATAGTTAAATCTTAAATTAGATTTGAACGTGAAATAATAATTAGTTTTACCAATAGCACCGTGGGTGTTAGATATGTAGTACTACCATTTGTGCTCTATGGGATGAATAGGTTGGGATTGGGATAATAAAATAAATGATTATTTCGGAAAGGCTCGACAATCCCGACTAGTTTATGAACCTTAATTTGGTTTACAATTGTTAAAGGATAAAATAAAATCTTTTGAAAACGATATCAAAAGGAAGATTAAAGAATAAATTTAAAAGAATTTATCTTTGATAAAATTAATGGGAACCTTTCCCTAAAAATGTGAACATTTGAATAAAAGAATATTCTGAATTGGAATGAGGCGTATGATGTGTTTTTATAGCACTTGATTATAAGATACGCGAATTATTCAGAAAGACCAGGTTTAACCCATTCTAGATAATTAATACGACGATTGAAAGTCGATGATGAAGATGGTGATTGAAGATCGGAGATCTTCACAATGTTTGGATGATTACTGATGTCTTGATTGGGATGTACACCCAAGACAAGGTAATAAGTGGTGATCGTCCAGACGTACTTGGAGATCGACCGGATATGCGAGGGCCTCTCTCCTGTATTGGACATATGGGATGAGGAATAAGGTGCCTCCAGTTTCGTTCAGACCCAGAACGGACTTGCAAATGGATGGTATGTCTGATATTGTATTTACTTTATATTGTATTTGTTGATCTCTACTAAATATATATCTGTTTCGTAGCGGAGAATTTATTCTCTTGCTTAACACCCTTCTCTGAGACGTACGAGCTTAGAGGTTATATACTGGTGGAAATAAGTGGTACGATTTGGATTGACAGTGTGGCATGCTGAGATGCAAATGATCAAGGCTTTTGTTGAAAAGCAGAGTCTTGTGGTTGATGATCAAAGCAAGACTTTAATTAGCATAGCTTTGTGTAGTGTTAATTCGCGAGCTTCACTCCCCGATTTGAACCTAAAACGGGGTTAGACTACAGGGAAATGGACATATGTTAGTTTCTAGCTATAAGTAACGTCATGATATGGAGCCCAGACTATTTACTTATGTGGATATTGGAAAACTTTATGACGGAAAGCGAGGTACCTCGGATATGATTTGAGTCCCTAGTGGCTCTTTATTGGTCGACTAGATTGACCAATTTTGGAGGTTCGATAGAACCGGCTAACATATAGTTTATGGTATTGCCAATCATCGACGGATGACCGACCCTGAAGATCCAAGGGGTAGCCTGTAGGTGTAATCCTGGGTCATCTTGCTTGAAATAATCCGAATCGGTAAGGAACATCCCTTGCCTTGGTTCATAGATGGATACCCAATTTCCAATACGCGATTTTACGGTTTTAGTTGTAAACCTATATGGCGACGTAATATAATGGTACCTACGCCGCCTATGATTGATACATTTATATTTGAAGTTGATTTAATAAAAGATGAAATTTCATATATCAAGCATATTTGGCTATTATAAGGTAAAACTCTATCCTCGACTGCGTTTATTATGTGATGGGACCTGAATCTTATAATAGCTTCATTTTTCGGTTTAGCATTGCGTTGTTTGTTTTATGCACTAGTATTCATGGGAGATAAACCCGTTCCGTGTTATACAGCGTGGCCCCGTGATTTACCTAACTTTATAATAAAAGCTCATAACTGTTTTTATTTCTCACACCAGTCCCATAACTGACTCGGAGTTTATTGTTTCTACCTAAACTCTAGGTGCCCATATTTTCCACATGGGCAGCTAGTAGTTTTGGTTTTGCAGATATTTATTTAACAGGATCCTGGATTTATAGCTGGAGCTATATTCGAAAAGCTTTGTATCCGTGTATTTCTTTCAGTTGCGCTAGTTGATGTATTTTCCACTACGCATTGTATTATACATTTTAAATTTCTGCTGCTATGTATAATAAAATCTTTGATACTATTTTCCACTATATATTATTTATTGGAACTCTGATATCTTGTACTCTGATGTAAATTGTTGTAATAGCAATGAAATGTTCTTCTGTTTGTGTTTTGATGCGTCGTGTTCTCAAAGCAATCCGGGCTCCTCCGTCTCCTCGGGGATCGGGGAAGTTTGTGTCGTTTCACCTTGGTATCGGAGCTTTGGTTTACAAAGCTAGAGAACAAGACACATTAGAACCGAACGAAAGAATTCATCAGAGATAGGATTAGTAATACACTGTAAGAATGACTCGTTAGAGATAGGATCAGTAGTATCTTAGAATGAGTTTGAAAAGTGCTATTTCTTAAAAAATGAATTTAATTTTGAAAATTATATCTTATAATACGCAGTTGAGTATTTTATTTTATATTGATTTTGGATTATCGGGTATAAGGAGATTTTTAATATATGTCTGATCCATGTGTACTGGAAGACTCAAATATACTGGATAGATATATAATTACACTCTAGTCGCCCGGGTTAATTCTGGTGATGGCCATGGCATCATCAGTATTTATGTTGGAGTTTCGAAGGTAGATATCTACATATTTCCAATTGGCTAGTGTGAGAACCAAAACCTTAGGTAGAATTTATTGTTTGTGATTTAATCTTCAAATTGGATTTTAAGTACATAAAAATTTATATATTTGAAAGCTGATTGACTAATTGATTGCTGGTTGTGATGTGGGATTATTAGTTTGATTAATAGAAATATTGGAATGATAATACCAATAGAAGAATGAATGATAAATAAAGCCAAATCAAATATAACATTGAACAGAATTAAAAATTTAGTTCAAATTAGATATATATATATATATATATATGTATATGTTGAGCAGGTTAATGGTTTCGCGTTGAGTAAAGAAATAAATTGTGTGTCCGACAAACAGGTGCACCTTAATGAGTTGGTTGCGCAATTTTATTATTATATCAAATCCTGTGAGTGATTTGGATGCGTTGTGACGGTTGTTCTGTGTGAGATTATAAACATATGCCATAGGATAGCAATAAATACATTATGAACTACACCACATGGCATACTACATGAAGATGGCATAGCATATCATATTCCATATAAGCATTCGATGCTTATATGACGAGGTTTGGATTAACATACGAGCGAGATACTTGTATCGCGGTGACTGAGTTACTGGTTGAATAGAAGACTGATTATGGACTTAATTAAGGAATACATGTAACGGTGCTCGGGGAAGGATTTAATAAAAACCCGACAAAGGTCTAGAGATGACAAAAATTCACGTCTCTCTTGTCATTAATTAAAGAACATGGATTATTTTATTTTTCCAACAATGAGGCAAGGTATGAGATTTTGACGTTTTTACACCACTCCCTTGGGCATAGATAGGTCACAAAAATTGTGTATGCTTTTTATTAATTTATTAGGTGCCTAATACGACCCAATAAAATTTTCAAACCCTCCCTGTACAAAGGAAGTTATGGCGAAATTTTTCAAAAATATAGGGTGTTAGCCAAATTTTTGAGAAATTTGAAAGTTCTTAGAAACTGAAAGGTTGAAGAACTCAAGCCAGAATGAAAGTTGAGTTGGTTAGTTAAACAACTTTCAGCTCCGTTCCTTTTCGAGGAAAAAAAGATTTTAAGTGGGGGAGAATGTAACGACCCGAAATTTCTGAACCAATTTAAAATTTTAATTTTAGTTATTTTAATGTACTTTGAATATTTAAAATGATTTATTTTAAATAATAACGACTCAAAATTTACTTTAATTATAAAAGGAGTTTGAAATGGCACGGTAGTTTAAAAATTCGATTTCAAATTTCAATTGAATATATATGATTCAAAATAAGTCGGATTTTAGTAAAACAAGAAATGTTAGACTCTGTTTAATTATATCTTTCTAATGATTGTGAAAAATTCAGATTTCATAATATAGATTGAAAGTTATGTCCATTTTAAAATTTAGAATGGTCGCTATGGAATTTATATATATTTTTAATATTATATAGCCCTAAAAAATAGCCATTTTGCTAACGACCGCCGTTTTCGATGAAACCACTTTTGTTGGATCCGGAATGTCAAATTATAGTTAGGTTTAAAATTTCATAATTTTTGGATTTAATAAGTGAGCGTGGTAAATTTAAACGTGTTTTGTAATTTCAATTTGAACTTAATCGACTGGAAAAGGGCCATTTTTCAAATGGCCTCCAAATTCGATGAAATTAGTTTTGTTAGAACCGTATCGTTAAAACATAGCTAGATTTATTTTTCTGTAATTTTTGGAGTCAGTATGTGTCCCTGGTAAATTAAAATGTACATTCAAATTCAATATTGGCCGCTATATTAATTTATATTTTAATTTTGATAAAAACTGATCGAAACGGTCAAATTGGCTTACGAAACATATCTCATTGTGTCCGAAATGAGAGTATTTGGCTAGGGGCGACAGTTGTTGGGATTCGTTTGGAGTTAGGATACAAAAATCTACTTTTTGGAAATTAAATAATAATAAATATATGGTATAAGTACCCCTAAATTAAAACCCTAGGCTCATTAATCAGGCCGCTGCCTCCATTCATTTCAGTGGCTAGAATTGCTCGACCGTTCTCCTAAAATTTTCACCAAATCAGATTGCTAATTTAGCAAGTTTATAAAACAAAAAAGATAGAGCTAATCAAGATCTACAAGATCAACGGTCATGATCTGAAATTTCGAAGTAAATTGGCCAAGATTGGAGCGTGAAATCGCTGACTTCGATCGGATTTTATGGCGTCTGAGGGGCGGTGAGTTCACGGTGGTGGAGGGTGATGGCAGAGGTGGCGACGCTCTTCAATATGGTGGGTGGTGATTGCACTCCGGCGCGACGGTTTGGCGACGATGACGAACCCTAGCCGGCGTCAATTGGTTCAAATTGGGCCAGATAATTCACGAAGAAGACGGTAACATTTTTTTTAAAACGTTATTATTAGTTTTAATTTACTTAATTATGTATTTAAATTATCCGATGTTTGAATATTTGTAACTTTTCATACGAGATCGAAATCCGACGATTTCAGTCGTGTTGCGGTCGTGGATCCAACACTACAACATAGAACTGACCAGAACGAAAACGGAGCAAGTTGGAATTGAATTATGATTTTGATGTGTGTGACATTGCTTGTGTGTGACATTGCTTGAGTTCAACACATGAACTATTCACGACTCATTTGCACAAGAAGCGTTGTTTGAATATACGACACTCGTATTTCAAACAATGCGGATACACTTTGTGGTTGATGATTGTTTACAGATTAATGTTATCATTGTTAAACTGTGACTATAAATATTTATAAATAATAAATAAATTCACATGGACTGTGATGTAAACCCCACACGGGTCTGGATATGATAATTTATTCACGTCTCCCTTGAATTAAATTGTTTGTTAACCGATTGATTGACAGACTGTGACAAGCATTATTTAATTATTTAATGCTTATACATTTGTAAATTGCACTCTGGATGTGAATTGAATGTTAATAGTTGTTTATCGCTATTTTTGAATACATGAGATGTATGGAATCCATATAAATAAAATTATGTGGTAATTAATTGAGTATGATTCTGATTCATAAATAACGAATATTTTAAAATAATATTCAGTGAAGAATTGAATTATGATTTTGATGTCCGATTTTGGATGGACACAAAAATATTGACATGCGAAGCCGAGTTAAGTAGCTAAACGATATTTTAACTTGAACAGGTTTATAAATCGAATTTGTTCATTTTATAATGAATATGAAAAGAAAATGGATTTCAAAATCAGATCTTTTGAAAATATTATCATTTTAATATTATAATGATATGAAATATTCAATTTTGATTTAAAATTGAAATGGAAGTTGGAATCGTTTTAAAATGAATTTATAAACGATTCTATAAAATATGTTTTAAATAGAAATCGATGATATATATATTATTTATATATAATTGGTTTGAATAGGACGCGCCGCGCAGCGACTGTTTGCGAATTTCAACCATTAATTTTGAATTAATGTAACGGGAGATTCGACCGTCGAATTCTCCGAAAACCAGAACCATTGGGTTCGTATCAAAAGGATATTTCCAATGAATATAAGAGATTTAAATTTGAATGGTTGGATTTTATTTTATATCCAAATAAATTTCAAAAAAGGTCGTTGTGGATGTAGTTCGGTGGCCGTTATTGGAAACTGACTGTACGGCCTTAATAAAATTATTAAAAAAATGGAAAAATTGTGTAAAATAATAATAAATGATTTGGAAATTTTTTGGATGAAAAATTCCAAGTTTGGAAAGATAGTATATTTTTATCGAAATGAACTAGTTATTAACTAGAATAATAATCCAATATTTTTAAAATAAATAAATTGGATTTGTAAATGGTTTTATTCTAACAAGAATTTTCCAACGTATGAATTGGAATGGATTTGGAATGGAAATTATCTTCGGATATTTCGATATTGCATTGTGTGATTATACGAATATTGTTGAGGAATTTGGAAGATACCTATATTGTTATTCCCAACGCGATATTTGTTGGTTTCAAAATTTGATATCGAATATAACACGGTATAATTTCTATAAAGAGCCTTGCATTTATTATCAAATTGATTTTGTGTTTATCGTGAACCGTTTTAAATAACATTTGCTCTTTAACCCAACTAACAGTGAAGTTGTGATTTGGAATTTGTAAATCTTTTAATTATGATTTAATGAAATTTTCCAAGAAGATTTTCCAATTTAATATATTAAATTGGAATTGAATGGAATTCGATTTAGAGATAATCGAGATGAGCTTCTATGAATGAAGACTGTTACTATTTATGGAATTTAAAAGGTATAGCCGTTATTCTTTTTGTAGTATTAGTTTGATACACAAATTTATATTGATTATATGTTGTTGGATTTCCGTGAAGATTCCATTTTAAATGGAAGTTGATTTGGTTTTATTGTGAACTGTGTTTTTATTAACATTGGTTCTTTAACCCAGTTAAAGACAAGATTAATTTCTTAAAGTTGAATAGCCATAAAGTAATGATTTATGATATTAAAACCAAGTTAGAGTTTTAATAAATCTTTAATTAGATTGAAAGTTAAATGGGATAATTAAATTTATCGAATTCATGAAAAGATCGAGAATGGAGTACCACCAGATTTACTCCAGGCGATAGTTAAACCTTTAATTAGATTTCAACATGAAATGGTAATTAATTTTACCAGTAACACCATGGGTGTTAGATATGGAGTACTACCAGTTTTTCTCCATGGGATGAATAGGTTTGGATTGGGATAATAAAATAAATGATTATTTCGGAAAGGCTCGACAATCTCGACTTGTTTATAATCCTTAATTTCGTTTAGAATTGTTAAAGGATAAAATAAAATCTTTTGAAAACGATATCAAAAGGAAGATTAAAGAATAAATTTAAAAGAATTTATTTTTGATAAAATTAAGGGGAACCTTTCCCTAAAAATGTGAATATTTGAATAAAAGAATATTCTGAATTGGAATGAGGCGTATGATGTGTTTTTATAGCACTTGATTATAAGATACGCAAATTATTCGGAAAGATTGGGTTTAACCCATTCTGGATAATTAATACGACGATTGAAAGTCGACGATGGAGACGGTGATTGAAGACCGGAGATCTTCACTTCATTTGGATGATTACTGATGTCTTGATTGGGATGTACACCCAAGACAAGGTAATAAGTGGTGATCATCCAGATGAACTTGGAGATCGACTGAATATGTGAGGGCCTCTCTCCTGTATTGGAAATATGGGACGTGGAATAAGGTGCCTCCGGTTTCGTTTAGACCCAGAATGGACTTGCAAATGGATGGTATGTCTGACATTGTATTCCTTTATACTATGTTTGTTGATCTATGCTAAATATATGTCTGTTTGGCGGCAGAGAATTTATTCTCTTGCTTAACACCCTTCTCTGAAATGTATGCGCTTAGAGGTTATATATCAAGGATTTTGTTGAAAAGCAGAGCCTTGTGGCTGATAATAAAAGCACGGCTTTAATTAGCATATCTTTGCGTAGCGTTAATTCGCGAGCTTCACTCCCCGGTATGAACCTAAAACGGGATTAGGGACTGTAAGTAAATAGGCATATGTTAGTTTCTCGCTACAAGTAACGTCATGATATGGAGCCCAGACTGTTTACTTATGTGGATGTTGGAAAAACTTTATAGCGGAAAGCGAGGTACCTCAGATAAGATTTAAGTCCTAGTAGCTCTTTATTGTTCAACTGGACTGACCAATTTTGGAGGTTCGATAGAACCGGATAACATGTAGTTTATGGTATTGCCAATCATCGACGAATGACCGGCCCTGAAGATCCAAGGGGTTGCCCGTACATGTGATCTTGGGTCATCTTGCTAGAGATGATCCGAATCGGTAAGGAACATCCCTTGCCTTAGTTCATAGATGGAAACCCAATTTCCAATATGCGATTTTACGGTTTTTGTTATAAACCTAAATGGCGATGTAATATAATGGTACATACGCCGCCTATGATTGATACATTTATATTTGAAGTTGATTTCTTCACTTATAGTAATAATAAAAGTTGAAATTTTGCGTATCAAGCATATTTGGCTATTATAAGGTAAATTTCTATCCTCTACTGCGCTCATTGTGTGATGGGACCTGAGTCTTATAATAGCTTCATTTTTCTGTTTAGCATTGCGCTGTTTGTTTTATGCACTGGTATTCATGGGGGATAAACCTGTTCAGTGTTATAAAACATAGTTCCGTGATTTACCTAACTTTAAAATAAAAGCTAATAACTGTTTTTAGTTCTCACACCAGTCCCATGACTGACTCAGGTTTATTTTTTCTACCTAGACTCTGGGTGCCCATATTTTCCACACGGACAGCTAGTAGTTTTGGTTTTGCAGATATTTATTTAACAGGATCCTGGATTACAGCTGGATCTATATTCAGAAAGCTTTGTATCCATGTATTTCTTTCAGTTGTGCTAGTTGATGTATTTTCCGCTACGCATTGTATTTATACATTTTTAATTTCTACTGCTATGTATAACAAAATGTCTGATATTATTTTCCACTGTATATTATTTATTAGAATTTTGATATCTTGTACTCTGTTGTAAGTTGTTGTAGTAGCAATGAAATGTTCTTCTGTTTGCATTCTGGTGCGTCGTGTTCTCAAAACAATCCGGGCTCCTCCGTCTCCTTGGGGATCGGGGAAGTTTGGGTCATTTCATCAATGGTCTTCAGTAATCTCTAACACGAAGCGTATAATCAAAGTAGAATTTAGATTCCGGTCTCTTCAAAAACGATAATGAAATGGTCTAGATTTGATAGTCGGTGATTTAACTATCAAATATAAAATAAAAGAAACTGATTTAACTTCATGGATCTACTAAGCTTAATTAAGTAAATCTTTGGTTATTTAAATTATATATAATAACTTTGTATGTATATTTATTTGTATACATAAGTATTAATTAACTTAGAAAATTTTATTATCAAACTTACGTGATATTCTCGTTCTTGAATATCTGTTTCCATAGCTGAAAACGATATTCAACTCTAACAATCATTCTGAACTAAAACGATCCATTAGATAAAAGTGAAATCGTTTAAGTTGGGCAATAATAGTTACCTCTTAGACATTGAGTCGAAATCATTCTCATCATCAAGATTCGTAGAAGTTCAATATCCAAAATATTCGATAAAACCATAAATAGGTAAATCCATTTGATTCCCAAACCTTAAAACCCTTTTCAAACAACGTTGTTGTTTTGAAAACATTTATTAAGTTAAGTTAACTTAAATATTAAATCAGAGGAATTTAATCCAAATGATCGACTTGATTTCCGTTTTTTTTAAAACTAAATTATCTTTTGAGATAATTTAACCAAATTTAAAACACCATTATCTTACCAAAATAAGTTAATTAAAACTAATTAACTTCTCACTATTTACTTCAGAAAACAAATAGTTTAAAATGATTATAATTAATCTTTTCCTTTTTAAATTAATTAATAATATAATTAATTTAAAATAATTCATTTAATTATCTCTTAAACAATTTAGTATCAAATTTAAAACTTAAGTTAATTTCTGATTTAATTTACAGAGAATATACTTAGCAGTTCCAATGATATATAACAGTTCTTTTAACATACGACATTCAAGTCGTAAACCCAATTTGCACAAACGATGATATAAATACAATTCAATATTATCAACTGATAATACCTTAACAACATATATTAACTGATAAAATCTATCAAAATGATATAATAGTAGAAGGGTGTTTATTTCTACAAACAGGGTGTTCAGACAATATAGTCAATATAATTATATAACGTAATTTAATACAACTTAATTAATAAATCAATTAATTTAACAACCCATTTCGAATTTAGTGAATTACGATTATTATTGATCAATTCGTAATATTTACGCGTTATTTCAGTTCATGTTTAATATTACGTTCGATTAACTTTAAATGATACTTAGTATCAAATCATCATTAGCTATTTACTAAATTAATTTATTATGATAACTTACGTCAAGTTATCTATACATTCCATTGATTGATACAACTGCATAGATACAGACCAAACTATTCGATCATATGTTCTTGATCTCTCAATTATACTCATATATATATATACATATATATATATGTATGTATGTATATATATACCTAAATATATAAATATACTTTATTTACATTATAATTTAAAACACATTTATTTCCTTTTCTTTTATATTGAAATGGGCCGAGCCCAATTAAACACCCGTTCTTATTTATATACTTACCCATTTATATTTGTATGTTATATAAAAATATTTTTACTTTAAATTTAACCGTTCTTTCAATTTTATTATAATTATTTTTTTAGCATGGGACAAATCCAAAGCTTAACCCACGTAAAACAAAATCCACACACCATTTTTAATTATTCCAGGCAATAATTATATGCCCCTCTTCGCTACTCTTTATTTTCATTTCTTCTCTCTGTTTTGAATACCTTAGTACACATCCATGTGCACGTTGTTCCTGTGCACCCTTCCCATCACTCCGACCAACATTGAGCTGCCGCACCCCCTTACCCAAATCACTTCATCGTCTGTGGTCATCTTCGACCCACCACCTCAACTCCAAAACACCTCCTATATAAAAACCCTTCTCCACTATCACAGCTAAATAATTAGCTCGAGGTTGCCTCCAAGATCGACCACTGCCAGTCACCATGGTCAACCCGAAATGCCTGGACCACCGACCTCAGCCGCTCCTCCTCACCAAAATTCGCCTCACTCGACCAATTAAGGACCCACACGAACCACTCAAATCCCCATATCCAAACGCTCACCCAAAACAAATAATGGACTTCCCCAACCAACCCCGATAACCATAGATGACCAATCTTCGTCCGTACCTTTGTCTATTCCCCATGTAACTCCCCTCAAAGCAGTTTTTCATTTCACTGACCCAAACGTGAGAATTAAATGATTTACCCCAACCAAACTTTCCTATTTTTCTTATTATATATGTTCCTAAAAATTCAAATTCATTTGAAAAAAAATCATATTGTTCTATTTCCAGTAACAACCTATTACTAAATTTAAATACTATGATGAAATTTTTTTGAGTTTAAAACCCCTCCTACAGTATGCTGTACAAATTTGGGTATATATATATATCCATTTAAAGTAAAACTATCTAAAATAACCAACTCTACATGAAGACAAATTCTGAAATGCACTATAATGTAAGTTATGGACTTTGATTCATGTTATTAATTGATTCAAATAAACAAAGTCCATGTTTATGACTACACACATAAAAATTTGTTCAACATTCTTTCCAGGTTATCAATACATGAAGCTAGAAATCTTTAAGCACACCATTTTAAGATGTATATACATCATTATATATATATATCACTTAGTAGAAGATTTAAATGAAAATTAGAAAGACTACTCACCTGAACTTGTCCACTAGTTTTTACATACAGTTGGTGGTATATTGCATTTCCTAGTTTTCGACTTACTACACATTTAGGAACTTATACATATATCTATGTTTATCTTAACATACTAGGTTAATAATATTAAAAAAATGGAATAGTTTACTCACATTTTTATCACTGTTTATGCTTTCAAGTAACAGTTTTATATAAAAATCAAACTAGCTATTCAATACATTCAAAAACCATATCTACCTATATATCCTACTATATGAAACATATTAGTTTAACTGAAAAAGGGAGTTATACTCAAAAATTTTAGTACTGTATTGTATATTCAGGTTTTTATATCTTTTGTTTTCTCCTCGGATCATTTTGTTTTCAGATCTAAGTATAATAACATTCATTACATATCTACATGCACGATAAATAAATAAATACAAAGGTTTACTCACATTATATGTCTTCCAATCCCAGTCTTATTCAATGACCACTGGATTTCTAGTTTTTTAGGTTTACACAAATGACCAGAGCATTTGTTCATACTCTGTCCATCCTTTCTCCACTTATATTTCAGATTTTGGTTCAAATGAGATGTGAAGACACTTAGTAAGTTTGTGTACATATTTATATGGGAAACAAAGTGGTAGCTATAGGCTAATCATTTAGGCTATTCAGGGGATGCACATGCTATAGGGTAGAAGCTAGAAATGGGTTATGTCAAGACATTTCGTATATGTCTCTTTCCAGTCATAAGATATGCACGACTATATGCTTATATACATTTAAAATATATGCTTAGAACTTAAGGAAAGTATCTTAGCCAACAAAATAATGTTCGTACCTATGTAATACTTGGTCGTTTTCTATGATTTGAAAAGATGTGCAAGTGTAATTTCATTTGATTTCCTTTTCTAGGTTTTACATGGGCAGACCATGTACAAGCCATGTTCTCTTGTACTTATAACTAATCAAATATTCTTCATTTATGATGTTGTGACTAAATGTTTTAATGTACATAAATGTTTAAGTCCTTTAAAATCTTTTTATGAAAAGAAAATTATTAAGATAGAATTAAATACGAAATCAGATGATAAGTTCTTACCTAACTATACATATATATGTTATATTTATCATAACACATAGCCATACATATGTATATTCTAAAAAAAATTAGATATGTACATAGGATTTTAAATAATAGATTATTTAAAATTTCTTAAGTGATAGAATCAAATCTTAAATACAAAATTAAACATTCACTTACTTTTCTAATATATACATATGCCAAAAGTTAACATATATATATATATATATTTGCACATAGGAATTAAAAAGGAATTATACTATATTTGTTTCAAATATTCAAATCTAATAATATCTACATTTGGCCATAGTTTTAAAACAAAAATTAGAAGTATAAAACAACTGACAAAACGTTATTTACTGGTTTTACATTTATACACGGGTTAAAATATTTTAAACTATTAAAATATATGTTGGAATTTCGTAACATTTATTATCCACAATTTATTTTTTAAATCAATTATAAAAATAATCCAAAATAAATTGTGTTATATAATCAGTCAAAAACTGGAACATTACAATCTACCCCCTTAAAAGAATTTTGTCCCCGAAATTAAAGAGTAACGAGGAGATTACAGTTATATCTATATTTATAGACTTATACAAACATGGGTCATCCCCTAACAATCATAACAAACAAGGAATCCAAAACACGCAGTGTGCCCACAAAACATTTCATAGCAATCAAAACATTCAATATATCAACAATTAGCAGTCATCCACAACCATTTTCATAACTAGAAATATCTGTTATTACAGTTGGAAAACATTTCCATTTCTTCTTTATGCTCTTCAACTCTTCAGTGTTCATCGATTCCTAGCCATAAATCGGTTAAGAAAATAATCCTTTAAGTATCGACCCCGAAGACTGAAATCAACATTAGACCTACACTCAGAAAATCATTTCACCTAACCGATATCCAATTAGGTTCCAATTTCTGAACTCTAAATAAATTTTCAAATTCCAGAATCCAAATCTTCGAATTTTATTCCTAACCGATCCGAAATCACATAACTTAATAACATTCTAAATTCAAAACCTTTGAATTTTCCGAAAATGTTTTGTTTTCTCAACAATTTTCCAATATGTCTTATTTGTATACAAATTCAATTTGGTTCAATATATAACCATTTCAATTTTATAATCAGTTTGATTATAACCATCGATACATCCATATATAATAATAATTTTGGAAAATTATCTTTTTATAACAAAATATAATTTTGGGGAAAGTTATTTCATTTACCAAGCATTGAAAACGATACTGTGTTGAATTGTTTCGCTTGAGAGTTTAAAAACACTTATCAATACAGTTGTACACCCTGCACACCAACTAGAATTCATAATCCGCTCAACAAAACAATCATCACAATATAAAATAGTTTTTAAATTAATGAACAAATACGCACTCATATATATACATTCAAACTCAATCTAGGGTATAACTAACCCTATCTCTATCGAGTTACGCCACAGAGCCAAGATTACTACTCAACCTTCGGCTCTGATACCAAGTGTAACGACCCGTAAATCCATACTATTTGAGCTGACTGAATACAACACACGTCCAACCCAATTTGCACGAAAATACGAATCATTAAAAGAAAGTAATTAGAGGATGAGAAATAGAAAAGATAGAAAATTCGAATAAAAGAAAATAGATAGAAGATAGAATTGAACAACAACAAGGAATCTCACAATCGCAACGAAATAAAATATAATATATAAAACCACTTTTGAAATACAAACTGTATTTGAACATACGTAGATCATCAGAGTACATTATATATACAATATAGTGGAATAGTACTCTAAATATCTAACACAGAAGCTTCCCTGCTCCAAGCTCCTTCAGAAAAATCTGTAAATCCTGAAGTATAGGACTTCCCATACAAATTTGGAACCCAAGAATTTAGGGAAAACATAGAAAATAAACTCTAGGTCAGTCATGGGATTGGTATGAGTAAACGATTATAATACAGGTTGATAAATAAAGAATAACTCATAAGACCACGCCGTAAAAACGGAATGAGTTTTTACCTAATGAGAATCCCGAAATACTTGGTTCAACTTTCAAAAATGTTTCAAAGAAAAGATAATCGTAAGACTGATCCACACATAAAAATGGATGGTTTTTACCTTACGATAACCCAAAACATCTTTATATCAAAACTATTCTGATATTATAATAGTGTCTATCAACAACAAATTAATAATCATCTAGAAAAATGCTTGCATCTCACGCTCTACAGACATAATATACAATCAAAACTACGAGCGCTTGTTGGATAATGGATTTCCAACTATGATAAGGTATGGAACCATCTTCTGATAGTGTATCACTACAGAGGAATACAGTGCATTCAACAAGAACATCTTGTAACCCGGTCACAAATGACCGACCACTCATTTCTCTTGAGTGTATCAAATATATTGTCACCATAGGGTTGCTAGCAACATAACTGTTCCCGGGGGATACAAAATCAAAAGAAGAAACATAATTAATATTCTCTATATGGTGACAATACACCTAATGGGAGTGACCCACTTACCCATGATGCCTGTCTGATTTTTGTCATTTCTCGATTGTAAGGCTTGAGGCTGAACATACCTCTAGATATAACACGTCTTCATTCACTTTGAATGGCACATCCTTAAACCCACCAAATCAAAATTTGATTTCCCTAAAATTACAACGGGTATAAAGCTAAGAGAATTGAATTCCACCGACATGAAATGTAAATACATTTAAAGAGATTAACTTACACAATTTATTAGGCATACTCTGTCAGACATTCGTCCATACAAGTTGTCCAGGGATTGGACAAACCGAAGGCACTGTCCTATAAATCCATCTTAGGAAATTTCTACCTAGGATTGACAAAACAATCCTTGCATAAACTCCATATTCAATGGTCTTCAATAATCTATGACACAAAACGTATATCGAATCAAAGTGGAATTTAGATTCCGTCTCTTCAAAAACGATAACGAAAAGGTCAAGATTTGAAATCGGTGATTAAGTATCAAATATGAAATAAAAGAAATAGATTTAACTCCATTGGATCTGCTAAGATTAATTTAAATAAATCTTTGATTATTTAAATTAAAATATTAACTTTGTATGTATATTTATTTGAATACATAAGTATTAACTAACTTAGAAAATTTTATTATCAAATTTACGTGATAATCTCGTTCTCGAATATCTATTTCCGTAGCTGAAAAAGATATTCAACTCTAACACTCATTCTGAACTAAAACGATCTATCAGATAATAGTGAAATCGTTCAAGTTGGGGTATTTTAATTACCTCTCAGACCTTGAGTCGAAATCATTCTCATCGTTAAGATTCGTAGAAGTTCAATGTCCAGATTATTCGACAAAACCATAAATGAGTAAATCCATTTGATTCCCAAACCTTGAAACCCTTTTCAAACAATGTTGTTTTCTTGAAAACATTTATTAAGTTAAGTTAACTTAAATATTAAATAGGAAAATAGTGTGTAGGACCAAATTGGTAAAAAAAAATAGGCAGAAGGACAAGAGGGTTAAAATTTAGGTTGAAGGTCACTTTTTAATGTAAATAAAAAATGATGGTCGACCCCTGAATTCCTCGATTTACATTAAAAATTGTCCTTGTGGATAAATTTTTGAACTTTTGTTCTTATGTCTAAATTTTTCTTTAATTTTGTCCTTGTGGACAATAACCCCAATATTAAATCAGGGGAATTTAATCCAAATAATCAACTTGATTTCCTTTTCTTTTAAAACTAAATTAGCTTATGAGATAATTTATCTAAATTTAAAACACATTGTCTTACCAAAATCCATTAATTAAAATTAATTAACTTCTCACTATTTAATTTAGAAAACGAATAGTTTAAAATGATTACAATTAATCTTTCCCTTTCTAAATTAGTTAATAATATAATTAATTTAAAATAATCCATTTAATTATCTCTTAAAACAATTAATATCCTATTTAAAACTTAAGCTAATTTTTGATTTACTTTACAGAGAATACACTTAGCAGTCCTAAAGATATATAATAGTTCTTATAACAAACGAAATTCAAGTCGTTAACCCAATTTGCACAATGATATAAATACAATTCAATATTATCAACTGATAATACCTCAACAACGTATATTAATTGATAAAACATGTCAAACTGATATAATAGTAGAACGATGTTTATTTCTGCTAATAGGGTGTTCAGACAATTTAATCAATATAATTGTATAGTGGAACAGTGTTTATTTTCACTAACAGATGTCAATAAAATATTTAATTACGATCAACATAATTTAATACAACTTAATTAATAAATCAATTAATTTAACACCCCATTCAGAATTTACCGAATTACGATCATTACTGATCAATTCGTAATAGTTTACGCGTTATTATAGTTCACGTTTAATTTTACGTTCGATTAACTTTAAATGATACATAGTATTAAATCAACATTATCTATTTACTAAATTAATTTATTAAAAATCAAATTGTTAAAAACTCGATAACTTACGTCAAGTTGTCTATACATTCCATTGGTCAATGTAACAACCCGTAAAATCTGGGCCAGTTTAAAATTTTTATTTTAGCAATTTTAGCGAATTTTGAACATTTAAAATGAATTATTTTAAATAATATCAACGAGAAATTTATTTTGAATAGAATCGAACATATATATTTATATACGTCGTCGTTAGAATATAAATAATTATATATAATTATAAATAGAATTGAGAATGGCGCGGTAGTTCGATAATTCGATTTCAAACTTCAATTGAACGTACCGGGTGCAAAACAATCCGGATTTTAGTGAAATCAAAAACATTAGGATCTATTTGAGAATATCTTTCCAACGAATCCGAAAAATTGAAATTTCATAGCGGGAATCAAAAGAAATGTCCTGTTGAAAATTCTGAATAGTCGCTATGAAATTCAGGCCCTTAAAAATGGAAATTTTGCAAACGACCTCGGATTTCGACGAAACCAGTTTTGTTGGGTCCGTGATGTCAAATTATTGTTAGATTCCAAATTTCATAATTTTTTGAATCAATATGTGAGCGTGGCAGGGGAAAACGCGTTTGACCAGTTTCATTGGATTTTAATCGACTAGAAAATGGCCATTTTTCCAACGGTCTCAGAATTCGACGAAATTAGTTTTCTTAGGACCGTATCATCAATACGAAGCTAGAAAATATTTTTCTGGGACTTATAGAGTTAGTATGTGACCCCGGTAAATTGAAATGCGCGTTCAAAATCAATATATAGAATTATATGTTGATTTTAACGGAAACTGATCGAAATGATCAAATCAGCCTACGAAACATATCCCATTGTGTTCGGGATGGGGGTAATTAGCTATGGACGACAGACGGTGGGCCTCGTTTAGAGGTCGTATAAAAAAGTCAACTTTTTGTAAATTAAATAACAAATAAAATAAAATAAAACCCTCACCTTTATTTCTCTGCCCCCCTTCAAAATCGAATCAGATAATAATAATAAAAAAGAGACAGAAGGGGGGACGCGATCGATCGCCCCACCCACCCCCGATGAGCCGCCGCGCCCCCAGGGCGGCGCCGCCACACCGTGCCCCTCCCCCTTCTCCACTCCCGCTTCCCTCCTCCTGAGACCACGAGCCCCCCCTCCTCGAATCAAACCCGCGCCCAGGCCCCACCACCTCTGACCGCCCCTCTAAACCCCCTCCCGACCACCAGCAAGGCGCAGCGGCACCCCACGCTCCTTCTCCGACTTCAGTAGTGAGTTCTTCGTTTTTTTTAATTTATTTTATCTTTTTATAATATACATAATCTCTATAGAATAGTCATACAAGAAAGAAAGGATCTTTTATTATAGAGAGTTCAAAATATAATTTTTATGATAAGTTAGAGGCGTTATAAAAATTATGATTTTGATTTACAAGAAAGATTATACTTTTATATAATAGAAATGTTAAAGATATAATTTTTCTATAGTAGAAATATAAAAAATGTTATTTCTACATTGTATAGATAATAAAGATATAATTTTTATATTATAGAAAGGCTAAAAATATCATCTTTATGTAGTAGAGGTAATTAAAATATAATGTGTATATAATATAGATGATAAAAATTCGATCTTTATTAAGTAGGAAATATAAAAATATGATTTTTATATTAAATAGATAATAAAATTGTGATATTTATATGGTAGGATATAAAAAAGACGATATTTTTATGTATTGAAAGACGACATTTTTAAAGTAGAAAAAGGCGAAATCTTTAAATATGAAAAGGCGAAATCTTTAAAAATGAAAAGGCGAAATCTTTATGTATAGAATAACGTGATAAAAATAGAATTTTTATTTATATAGTATCGATGTAAAAATAGAATTTTTTTATAAAGTAGCGAAGTAAAAATAGGATTTTTATATATTGAACAGCGAAGTAAAAATTCGATTTTTATATATTGAACAGCGAAGTAAAAATTCGATTTTTATATATTGAACAGCGAAGTAAAAATTCGATTTTTATATATTGAATAGCGAAGTAAAAATTCAATTTTTATATATTGAATAACGAAGTAAAAATGTGATTTTTATATATGTAGTGGCTACGGGCAACGAAAGTGACAAAAAGGCGAGAAGAGTGATGATTTCCTACATTAGAAGTGTCGTGAAGTTAGGATAGCTATCGGTGAGAACTTCCCACTCTAAATTTCTTTTTCTAATTATATATATATACTAGGATGCAGACGGTGCTTAGTAGCACCCGACACCCGTCGTCCACAGACCATGGTCGGCTTGTTTGTTTGATTGTTGTGTTGTGAAAATTGATTGTGTTGTGGAATGATGGAATAATAAAATATTCTTGTGTTGAAAGAAAATAAAATATTTATATCGTTAAAAATATTTTATCGTTAAAAAAATATAATTTTTAACGTGAAAGTGAATAAATAAATATTTATAAACAAATTGGCCGATTTGTTTATGTACACCGATTTGACTGATATTGATTGGGATGATAAATTTCACACATCGCCCAACTGCACGAATAAAAATATGTGTTTGCTGATTTGAAACCCCACACGGGTGTTGGGATGATATTTGGCGTACACTAATCCCAATTAATTAATTGTATGTCAATCGATTGGTCGACAGGCTGTGTAAGCGTTAATTATTCGTATTTGATGCTTATGCAGTTGTGTGGTGCACTTTGGATGATGGTTCATTGTTTATCATTGCTATTATATACATTTATTGTATGGAATCCATATAATTAACGTTATATGGTAATTGATTGAGCCTCATTCCAATCGGGGAAAATAATGAATATTATAAAAGAAAATTCATGTGTTGAATATAAAAATAATCATGTGTTGACGATGTTCATGTCTTAATATTTATATTAAATATACATCTTTATCATATTTAAAATTAGAACTACTTTACGGTTGAAGTCTAATTAAAAATCAAACGATAGATACCATTATTTTATAAAATATTTTACATAACAAAAATAATGATGTGTTGACAGTACTCATTTGTTGAGATTAGTCAAATGTTGAAAGAAATATAGATTCATGTGTTGAATAGAATAAATATTCATTTGTTGAATAGAATAAAGAAGTTTTTGAAATATAAAGCCGTGTTGATTAGAGATGCGTTATTTTGACGCGAACGATTATTATATCGATTTTATTCGTTTTATAATGAATATTGGAAAGTGATTTCAAAATTTAATATTTTGAAATGAAATTCAAATTAAATTAGATTAAAATTCAAATTGAAATTTTATTGAATTAATTTGAAATGATTCGAATCGAATAGAAAATGAATTCGATTCGAACTGAATAGAAAGTAAATTTGAATTCAAATCAGTTAGAAATGAATTCAAATTGAATTAAATTGAAATTGAATTAAAAACGAATTGAAATCGTTTTGAATGAAATTTAAAACGAACTGAAATTGAATTGAAATCAATTTGAAATGAATTCGAATTGAAGTAAATAGAAGGTAAATTCAAACTGAATTGAATTAAAACGAATTGGAATTTGAATTGAATTGAAATGAATTCGAATTCGAATTAAATAAAAATTGAAATGAATTCGAATTGAATTAAAATCAAATCGATTTGAGATTGAAGATGAAGTTGAAATTGTTTTTGAAACGAATTTAAAATGATTTATAAAATACATTTTAAAAGGAAATCGATGAAATATATATAATAAATAAATATATTATATATATAATGGCCTGAATAGAACGCGCCGCGCCGCGGCAGTACGTGAATTTCGACCATTGACTTCGAATTGACGTTGCGGGAGATCCGACCGTCGGATTCTCCTAAAACCGGAACCGTTGGGTTCGTATCGAAAAGAGCTTTCCAATGAATGTTAGAAATTTAAAATCTAACGGTTGGATTAGGAATTATGTCCAAATCAAATTTAGAAAAGGTCGCTGTAAGTGCAGTTCGATGGCCGTTGATGGAAATCGACTGTACGGGCCTTGATAAAATTATAAAAAATATCCATATTTTGTGTAAAATCATAAGAAATGATTTAGGAAAAATTGGGATGAAAAATTCCATATTTGAAAAGATAAAAATAGATTTTTATTGAAATGAAATAGTTTTGAACTAGAATTAAAATCAATTTATTTTTGAAATAAATAAATTGAATTTGAAAGTGATTTTAAAAATAATCGATATTCCCAATACGTGGATTGGACTGGAGTTGAATCGAAATTATCTTCGGAATATTTCGATGTTGGATTTCGTGACTATACAGATATTGTTATGGGAATTTGAAAGATATATTTTATATCGTTATTTCCAATATGATATTTGTTGGTTTCAGAATTTGATATTGAATATAAGCCGGTATATTTTCTATTCAGAGCCTTGTAATTAATATCAAATGTGATTTGGGTTTATCGTGAATCGTGTTTTAGATGACATTGGTTCTTTAACCCAGTTAAAGGAAAGATGTTGATTTTTGAAAGGATTAAAACTAAGTGGAGTTTTAATGAATCTTTAATTAGATTGAAATGTGAATTGATAATTTAAATTATCAAATCTGAAAGGTGATCGAGAATGGAGTACCACCAGTTTTGCTCCAATGCGATAGTTAAATCTTTAATTAGTTTTGAACGTGAAATGGTAATTAATTTTACCGATAACACCGTGGTGTTAGATATGGAGTATTACCAGTTTTGTTCCATGGAATGAATAGGTTGAGATTGGGAAATAAAATAAATAATTACTTCGGTGTGGCTCGCTAATCCCGACTAGTTTGAAATGATATCCAG
Organism: Allium sativum; assembly: GCA_030737875.1. Classification (NCBI taxonomy): domain Eukaryota; kingdom Viridiplantae; phylum Streptophyta; class Magnoliopsida; order Asparagales; family Amaryllidaceae; genus Allium; species Allium sativum. Next base: position 651,042,459 of record CM060919.1, on the reverse strand, counting down.
AGGAGGATTAAAGAATAAATTTAGAAGAATTTATCTTTGATAAAATTAATGGTAACCTTTCCCCTAAGAATGTCATTTTGTGAATAAAAGAATATTCTGAATTGGAATGAGGCGTTTGTTGTGTTCGTGTAACATTTGTTTATCATATACGTGGGTTTTTCAGAAAGACCGGGTTATACCCATTCTGAATAACCGATTCGGCGATAAGTCGAAAATGAAGACGGTGGTTGAAGATCGGAAGTCTTCACATCGTTTGGGTGATTACTGATGATCTCGATTGGGCTGTACACCCAAGATCAGGGAAACAGTTGGTGATCGTCCAGACGTACTTGGAGATTGATGGATATGCGAGGAAAGTGCCTCCGGTTTCGTTCAGACCCAGAACGAACTTGTAAATAGATTGTGTGTCTGACATTGGATTTTATTCTGTGTTGATTGATCTGTATTAAATATACATCTGTTTGGCGGCGGAGAATTTATTCTCTTGCTTAATGCCCTTCTCTGAGACGTACGAGCTCAGAGGTTGTATATCGATGGACATCAGTCGCATGGAGTGAATTGTCAGTGTGGCACGCGTAAGTGGCAATTGATCAAGGCTTCTGTTGAAAAGCAAAGTCTTGTGGTTGATGATCAAAGCACGGCCTGTGTGGCGTAGCTTTGTGTATAACGTGAATTCGCGAGCCTCACACCTCGGTATGAGTCAAAAACGGGAGACGGACCGCTGGGAGAGCACGACGTTTCTTTCTAGCCAGGGTGGTGTCAGTGACCTACCAACCCTGACATTTATATACTTTTCACCTGTGTGGTTGTTGGATACGAGGCGCCTCGGATATAGGTCTGTAAGGACTGGGAAACGTGTGTTCAGGAATTGCCAATCCTCAAAAGTAATAGAGGACCGGCCCAGTCGATTCCAAGGATCAAAGTGGGGTCCTGGGACATTTGCTGGAGTGTCTCGAACGCGGAGAGGAGCTTGCCCCTTGCCTCGACTCATGACGGAAATCCAATTTCCAATACGTGATATTGCTGTTTTAATTGTAGAACTAGTATGACGACATGATATATGGTACCCATGCCGTCTATGATTGGTATTTATGATTGAAAATGTTTTGACACTATTCACCTATGATAGTATCAAATGATTTGTTTAAAATGTATCAAGCATGCTTTGGCTGTTATAAGGGAAAACTCTATCCTCCGGCTTGCGTTGCATTGTGTGATGGAACCTGGGTCTTATAACAGCTTCATTTTTCTTTATTTAGCATTGCGCTGTTTGTTCTATGCATTAGTATTCTTGGGAGGAAACCCGTTCTGTGTTATACGGCGTGGTCCCTTGATTTACCAAACTTTAAAACCAATATTAATAACTGTTTTAGTTCTCACACCAGTCACATGACTGACCTGGAGTTTATTGTTTTAACCTAAACTCTGGGTGCCCTTATTTTCGACATGGGCAGCTAGTAGTTTTGGTTTTGCAGATTTATATTCACAGGGTCCTGATTTACAACTGGAACGATGCTCGGAAAGCTCTGTATCCGTGCATTACTTCTAGTTGTGCTTTTGTATTATTTTCCGCTGCAATGTATTTAAATGTAATTTAAATCTCTGATATTTTCTTTGTAATTTATTCATTTATACTCTGTATATTCTTGTATCTGATGGGATTGTTGTAATAACAATGATATGTTCTCCTGTTTGCGTTCTATTTTGTCATGTTCTCTAAACGATCAGGGGTTTCGAACGGTCTTAGTCGGTTTAACGATCGATTCGGATCGAGCGAAATTCCTTGTCGTTACAGTTTGGTATCAGAGCTTTGGTTTACAGAGCTCGAGAACAAGACTCATTAGAACCATACGAAAGAATTCATCAGATATTGGATTAGTAATATCCAATTAGAATTACTCATTAGAGATGGGATCAGTAGTATCCTAGAACGAGTGTGAAGAGTATATTTTTCAAATGAAAAACAATTTTGTTTTGAAAATTTAAATCGTTTTAAACGTATTTGATTATTTATTTATTTTGAATTTGGACAATCGAGTATATATAGATTTCGCGTATACGCGTCATGAACGTATAGTCGAAGTTTTAATATATTGGATAGATATAGAATCACATTCTAGACATCCGGGGATAATTCTGATGATGTGGCCACATCATCAGTATTTATGTTCGTGTTTCAAAGGTGTGATTTCTATATATTTCCATTAGACTGGTGTGAGAACCAAAACTTATATAGCTAGATTTACTGTTGTGAATTGGCACCAAAAACATGATTTTTTGTATATGTATCAAAATTATGAATTTGAAACTCTAATTCACTAATTGATTGATGTTTGTGTTGTTTGTTTATTTATTTGATAATTTTGAACCATTATGCCTAATTGTACCAAATATTGAATTGTATTGAAAATTGGTCACATTTGCTTGCATATATATGTACTTACATTGAACAGGTCATAGCAAGGAGGCTAGAGCAGAGAATAAAATCTGTTTGCCTGACAAATAGGTACATGTTTACTATAATTTACTGTTTTGTTTGGGTGATGATGATTTTATGAGCCTATTGGCTAGCCGCTTGGCTTTTTCTTTTTCTTTTTGAGATCAGAAGGCCTATATGGCAATTTCGGGATTTTCCCGTGGCTCCCGGTGCAGGGGAGGTTATGGCGAAATTTTTCGAAAATTCCGGATGTTAGCCAAATTTTTGAAGAATTTGAAAATTCTTAGAAACTGAAAAGTTGGAGAATGGAAGCCAGATCGAACGTAGAGTTAATTGATCAAACCACTTTCGACTTTGTTCCTTTTCGGGGACGAAAAGCTTTAAGTGGGGGAGATTGTAACAACCCGTAAAATCTGGGCCAGTTTAAAATTGTTATTTTGGCAATTTTAGCGAATTTTGAACATTTAAAATGAATTATCTTCAATAATATCGACGAGAAATTTAATTTGAATAGAATCGAACGTATATATTTATATACGTCGTCGTTAGAATATAAATAATTATATATAATTATAAATAGAATTGAGAATGGCGCGGTAGTTCGATATTTCGATTTCAAACTTCAATTGAACGTACCGGGTGCAAAACAATCCGGATTTTAGTGATATCAAAAACATTAGGATCTATTTGAGAATATCTTTCCAACAAATCCGAAAAATTGAAATTTCATAGCGGGAATCAAAAGATATGTCCTGTTGAAAATTCTGAATAGTCGCTATGGAATTCAGGCCCTTAAAAATGGAAATTTTGCAAACGACCTCGGATTTCGACAAAACCACTTTTGTTGGGTCCGTGATGTCAAATTATTGTTAGATTCCAAATTTCATAATTTTTTGAATCAATATGTGAGCGTGGCAGGGGAAAACGCGTTTGACCAGTTTTAGTGGATTTTAATCGATTGGAAAATGGCCATTTTTCCAACGGTCTCAGAATTCGACGAAATTAGTTTTGTTAGGACCGTATCGTCAATACGAAGCTAGAAAATATTATTCTGGGATTTATTGAGTTAGTATGTGACCCCGGTAAATTGAAATGCGCGTTCAAAATCAATATATAGAGTTATATGTTAATTTTAAAGGAAACTGATCGAAATGATCGAATCAGCCTATGATACATATCCCATTGTGTTCGGGATGGGGGTAATTAGCTATGGACGACAGGCGGTGGGCCTCGTTTGGAGGTCGTATAAAAAAAGTCAACTTTTCGTAAATTAAATAATAAAAAAATAAAATAAAATAAAACCCACTCCTTTATTTCTCTGCCCCCCCCCCCCCCGCCCTTCAAAATCGAATCAGATAATAATAATAATAAAAAAGAGACAGAAGGGGGGACGCGATCGATCCCCCCCCCCCGATGAGCCGCGGCGCCCAGGGCGGCGCTGCCACACCATGCCCCTCCCCCTTCTCCACTCCCGCTTCCCTCCTCCTGAGACCACGAGCCCCCCCTCAAATCGAACCCGCGCCCAGGCCCCACCACCTCTGACAACCCCTCTGAACCCCCTCCCGACCACCAACAAGGCGCAGCGGCACCCCACGCTCCTTCTCTGACTTCGGCAGTGAGTTCTTCGTTTTTTTAAATTTATTTTGTCTTTTTATAATATACATAATCTCTATAGAATGGTCATACAAGAAAGAAAGGATCTTTTATTATAGAGAGTTCAAAATATAATTTTTATGATAAGTTAGAAGTGTTATGAAAATTATGATTTTGGTTTATAAGAAAGATTATACTTTTATATAATAGAAATGTTAAAGATATAATTTTTCTATAGTAGAAATATTAAAAATGTTATTCCTATATTGTATAGATAATAAAGATATAATTTTTATATTATAGAAAGGCTAAAAATATCATCTTTATGTAGTAGAGGTAATTAAAATATAATGTGTATATAATATAGATGATAAAAATTCGATCTTTATTATGTAGGAAATATAAAAATATGATTTTTATATTAAATAGATAATAAAAATGTGATCTTTATATGGTAGGATATAAAAAAGACGATATTTTTATGTAGTGAAAGACGACATTTTTAAAGTAGAAAAAGGCGAAATCTTTAAATATGAAAAGGCGAAATCTTTAAAAATGAAAAGGCGAAATTTTTATGTATAGAATAACGTGATAAAAATAGAATTTTTATTTATATAGTATCGATGTAAAAATAGAATTTTTACCTATAAAGTAGCGAAGTAAAAATAGGATTTTATATATTGAACAGCGAAGTAAAAATTCGGTTTTTATAAATTGAACAGCGAAGTAAAAATTCGATTTTTATATATTGAACAGCGAAGTAAAAATTCGATTTTTATATATTGAATAGCGAAGTAAAAATTCGATTTTTATATATTGAATAGCGAAGTAAAAATGTGATTTTTATATATGTAGTGGCTACGGGCAACGAAAGTGACAAAAAGGCGAGAACAGTGATGATTTCCTACATTAGAAGTGTCGTGAAGTTGGGATAGCTATCGGTGAGAACTTCTCACTCTAAATTTCTTTTTCTAGTTATATATATATATACTAGGATGCAGACGGTGCTTAGTAGCACCCGACACCCGTCGTCCACAGACCATGGACGGCTTGTTTGTTTGATTGTTGTGTTGTGAAAATTGATTGTGTTGTGGAATGATGGAATAATAAAATATTCTTGTGTTGAAAGAAAATAAAATATTTATATCGTTAAAAATATTTTATCGTTAAAAAAAATATAATTTTTAACGTGAAAGTGAATAAATAAATATTTATAAACAAATCGGCCGATTTGTTTATGTACACCGATTTGACTGATATTGATTGGGATGATAAATTTCACACATCGCCCAACTGCACAAATAAAAATATGTGTTTGTTGATTTGAAACCCCACACGGGTGTTGGGATGATATTTGGCGTACACTAATCCCAATTAATTAATTGTATGTCGATCGATTGGTCGACAGGCTGTGTAAGTGTTAATTATTCATATTTGATGCTTATGCAGTTGTGTGGTGCACTTTGGATGATGGTTGATTGTTTATCATTGCTATTATATACATGTATTGTATGGAATCCATATAATTAACGTTATATGGTAATTGATTGGGCCTCATTCCAATCGGGGAAAATAATGAATATTATAAAAGAAAATTCATGTGTTGAATATAAAAATAATCATGTGTTGACGATGTTCATGTGTTGAAAATATTCGTGTGTTGAGTAAAATATTTCTATTAAATTTACATCTTTATCATATTTAAAATTAGAACTACTTTACGGTTGAAGTCTAATTAAAAATCAAACGATAGATACCATTATTTTATAAAATATTTTACATAACAAAAATAGTGATGTGTTGACAGTACTCATTTGTTGAGATTAGTCAAGTGTTGAAAGAAATATAGATTCATGTGTTGAATAGAATAAATATTCATTTGTTGAATTGAATAAAGATGTTTTTGAAATATAAAGCCGTGTTGATTAGAGATGCGTTATTTTGATGCGAACGATTATTATATCGATTTTATTCGTTTTATAATGAATACTGGAAAGTGATTTCAAAATTTAATATTTTGAAATGAAATTCAAATTAAATTAGATTAAAATTCAAATTGAAATTTTATTGAATTAAATTGAAATGAATTCGAATCGAATAGAAAATGAATTCGATTTGAATTGAATAGAAAGTGAATTTGAATTCAAATCAATTAGAAATGAATTCAAATTGAATTAAATTGAAATTGAATTAAAAACGAATTGAAATCGTTTTGAATGAAATTTAAAACGAACTGAAATTGAATTGAAATCAATTTGAAATGAATTCGAATTGAAGTAAATAGAAGGTAAATTCAAATTGAATTGAATTAAAACGAATTAGAATTTGAATTGAATTGAAATGAATTCGAATTGAATTGAAATCAAATCGATTTGAGATTAAAGATGAAGTTGAAATTGTTTTCGAAACGAATTTAAAACGATTTATAAAATACGTTTTAAAAGGAAATCGACGAAATATATATAACATAAAAATATATATATATATTATATATATATATATAATGGCCTGAATAGAACGCGCCGCGCCGCCGCAGTTCGTGAATTTTTTCGAACATTGACTTCGAATTGACGTTGCGGGAGATCCGACCGTCGGATTCTCCTAAAACCGGAACCGTTGGGTTCGTATCGAAAAGAGCTTTATAATGAATGTTAGAAATTTAAAATCTAACGGTTGGATTTGGAATTATGTCCAAATCAAATTTAGAAAAGGTCGCTGTAAGTGCAGTTCGATGGCCGTTGATGGAAATCGACTGTACGGGCATTGATAAAATTATTAAAAATATCTATAACTTGTGTAAAGTCATAAGAAATGATTTGGGAAAAATTGGGATGAAAAATTCCATATTTGAAAAGATAAAAATAGATTTTTATCGAAATGAACTAGTTTTGAACTAGAATTAAAATCAATTTATTTTTGAAATAAATAAATTGAATTTGAAAGTGATTTTAAAAATAATCAATATTCCCAATACGTGGATTGGACTGGAGTTGAATCGAAATTATCTTCGGAATATTTCAATGTTGGATTTCGTGACTATACAGATATTGTTATGGGAATTTGAAAGATATATTTTATATCGTTATTTCCAATACGATATTTGTTGGTTTCAGAATTTGATATTGAATATAAGCCGGTATATTTTCTATTCAGAGCCTTGTAATTAATATCAAATGTGATTTGGGTTTATCGTGAATCGTGTTTTAGATGACATTGGTTATTTAACCCAGTTAAAGGCAAGATGTTGATTTTTGAAAGGATTAAAACTAAGTGGATTTTTAATGAATCTTTAATTAGATTGAAATGTGAATTGATAATTTAAATTATCAAATCTGAAAGGTGATCGAGAATGGAGTACCACCAGTTTTGCTCCAATGCGATAGTTAAATCTTTAATTAGTTTTGAACGTGAAATGGTAATTAATTTTACCGATAACACCATGGTGTTAGATATGGAGTATTACCAGTTTTTCTCCATGGGATGAATAGGTTGAGATTGGGAAATAAAATAAATAATTACTTCGGTGTGGCTCGCTAATCCCGACTAGTTTGAAATGATATCCAAAGGAGGATTAAAGAATAAATTTAGAAGAATTTATCTTTGATAAAATTAATGGTAACCTTTCCCCTAAAAATGTGATTTTGTGAATAAAAGAATATTCTGAATTGGAATGAGGCGTTTGTTGTGTTCGTGTAACATTTGTTTATCATATACGTGGGTTTTTCAGAAAGGTCGGGTTATACCCATTCTGAATAACCGATTCGGCGATAAGTCGAAAATGAAGACGATGGTTGAAGACCGGAAGTCTTCACATCGTTTGGGTGATTACTGATGATCTCGATTGGGCTGTACACCCATGATGAGGGAAACAGTTGGTGATCGTCCAGACGTACTTGGAGATCGATGGATATGCGAGGAAAGTGCCTCCGGTTTCGTTCAGACCCAGAACGAACTTGTAAATGGAATGTGTGTCTGACATTGGATTTTATTCTGTGTTGATTGATCTCTATTAAATATACATATGTTTGGGGGAGGAGAATTTATTCTCTTGCTTAACGCCCTTCTCTGAGACGTACGAGCTCAGAGGTTGTATATCGATGGACATCAGTCGCATGGAGTGAATTGTCAGTGTGGCACGCGTAAGTGGCAATTGATCAAGGCTTCTGTTGAAATGCAAAGTCTTGTGGTTGATGATCAAAGCACGGCCTTTGTGGCATAGCTTTGTGTATAACGTGAATTCGCGAGCCTCACACCTCGGTATGAGTCAAAAATGGGAGATGGACCGCTGGGAGAGCACGACGTTTCTTTCTGGCTAGGGTGGTGTCAGTGACCTACCAGCCCTGACATTTATGTACTTTTCACCTATGTGGTTGTTGGATATGAGGCGCCTCGGATATAGGTCTGTAAGGACCGGGAAACGTGTGTTCAGGAATTGCCAATCCTCAAAAGTAAGAGAGGACCGGCCTAGCCGATTCCAAGGATCAAAGTGGGGTCCTGGGACATTTGCTAGAGTGTCTCGAACGCGGAGAGGAGCTTGCCCCTTGCCTCGACTCATGACGGAAATCCAATTTCCAATACGTGATATTGCGGTTTTAATTGTAGAACTAGTATGGCGACATGATATATGGTACCCATGCCGTCTATGATTGATATTTATGATTGAAAATGTTTTGACACTATTCACCTATGGTAGTATCAAATGATTTGTTTTAAACGTATCAAGCATGCTTTGGCTGTTATAAGGGAAAACCCTATCCTCCGGCTTGCGTTGCATTGTGTGATGGGACCTGGGTCTTATAACAGCTTCATTTTTCTTTATTTAGCATTGCGCTGTTTGTTTTATGCACTGGTATTCTTGGGAGGAAACCCGTTCTGTGTTATACGGCGTGGTCCCTTGATTTACCAAACTTTAAAACCAATATTAATAACTGTTTTAGTTCTCACACCATTCGCATGACTGACCTGGAGTTTAGTGTTTTAACCTAAACTCTGGGTGCCCTTATTTTCGACACGGGCAGCTAGTAGTTTTGGTTTTGCAGATTTATATTCACAGGGTCCTGATTTACAGCTGAAACGATGCTCGGAAAGCTCTGTATCCGTGCATTACTTCTAGTTGTACTTTTGTATTATTTTCCGCTGCGATGTATTTAAATGTAATTTAAATCTCTGATATTTTCTGTGTAATTTATTCATTTATACTCTGTATATTCTTGTATCTGATGAATTGTTGTAATAACAATGAAATGTTCTCCTGTTTGCGTTCTATTTTGTCCTGTTCTCAAAACGATCAGGGGTTTCGAACGGTCTTAGTCGGTTTAACGATCGATTCTGATCGAGCGAAATTCCTTGCCGTCTCAGGTCAATACAACTGCATAGATACAGACCAAACTGTTTGATCATATATTCTTGATCTCTCTCATATACTCATCTATACATATACACCTAAATATATAAATATACTTTATTTACATTATAATTTAAAACACATTTATTTCTTTTTTCTTTTATATTGAAATGAGCCGACCCCAATTAAACACCCATTCTCATTTATATACTTACCCATTTATATTTGTATATTATATAAAAATATTTTAACTATAAATTTAACTCTTCTTTACATTTTATTTTAAATTTATTTAGCATGGGCCAAGCCCAAAGTCGAACCCACATAAAACAAAAACCACACACCGCTTTTAGTTATTCCAGGAAATAGTTATATGCCCCTCTTCTCTACTCTTTCTTTCATTTCTTTCTCTATTTTGAATACTTCAGTACACATCCATGTGCACGTTGTTCTTGTGCACCCTTCCGATCGCTCCGACCAACGTTGAGCTGCCGCACCGCCTTACCCAAATCACTTCACCGTCCCTGGTCATCCTCAACCCACCACCTCAACCCAAAAACACCTCCTGCCCAAAAACTCTTCTCCACTATCACGTCTAAATGATTAGCTCCAGGTTGCCTCCAAGATCGTCCACTACCATTCACCACAGTCAAACCGAAATGCATGCGCCACCTCCTATTGCATCACCAACCTCAGGCGCTCCTCCACACCAAAATTCGCCCCACTCGACCATCTGAGGACCCAACACAAACCACTCAAAACCCCATTACCAAACGTTCACCCTAATCCAATAATGGACTCCCCCGACCAACCCAGATCACCAGAGATGACCAATCTCCGTCCATACCTTTGTCTATTCCCTATGTAACTCCACACAAAGCAGGTTTTCATTTGACTAACCCAAACGTGATAATTAAATGATTTAACCCAAACAATCTTTCCTATTTTTCCTATTATATATGTTACTAAAAATCCAGATTCTTTTTTAGAAAAAAAATCATATTGTTCTATTTCCAGTAACAGCTTATTACTGAATTTAAATCCTACAATAAAAAAAATTCGAGCTTAAAACCCCTCCTATAGTATGTTGTACAAATCTTGGTGTGTGTATATATATATATATATCCATTCGAAGTAAAACTATCTAAAATAACCTACTCTACATGTTGAACATCTTCTATGTTGAAGTCAAATCCTGAAAGTCACTATAATGTACGTTATGGACTTTGATTCATGTAATTAGTTGATTCAAATTTATAGAGTCTATGTTTATGACTATAAACATGTAAATTTGTTCTACATTCTTTCCAAGTTATCAATACATGAAGCTAGAAATCTTTAAGCATGCCATTTTAAGATGTATATACATCATTATATATATATATATATATATCACTTATTAGAAGATTTAATTGAAAAACAGAAAGACTACTCACCTATACTTGTCCACTAGTTATTACATACAGTTGTTGGTATATTGCATTTCCCAGTTTTCGACTTACTACACATTTAGGCACTTATACATATATCTATGTTTATCTTAAAATACTAGGTGAATAATATTAAAAAAAATGGAATTGTTTACTCATATGGTTTATCACTGTTTATGCTTTCAAGTAACGGTTTTATATAAAAATCTAACTAGCTACTCAATACATTCAAAAACCATATCTGGCTATATATCGTATTATATAAAACATAATAGTTTAACTAAAAAAAGGGAGTTATACTCACAAATTTCAGCACTGTATTGTATATTCAAGTTTTTGTATCTTTTGTTTTCTCCCCAGATCTTTTTGTTTTCAGATCCCAGTATAATAACATTCATAATACATATCTATATGCGTGATAAATAAATAAATACAAAGGTTTAACACATCATATGTCTTCCAATCTCAGAATTATTCAATGATCACTGGATTTCTGGTTTTCTAGGTTTACACAAATGACCAGAGCATTTGTTCTTATACTATGTCCGTCCTTTCTCCACTTATATTTCATATTTTGGTTCGAATGAGATGTGAAGAAACTTAGTAAGTTTGGGTACATATTTATAGAGGAAACAAAGTGGTAGCTTTAGGCTTATCATTTAGGCTTTTCAGGGGATGCACATGCTATAGGGTAGAAGCTAGAAAGGGGTTATGTCAAGACATTTTATAAATGTCCCTTCCCAGTCATAAGATATGCACGACTATATGCTTATATATATTAAAAATATATGCTTAGCGCTTAAGGAAAGTATCTTAGCCTATAATATATTGTTCATACCTATGTAATACTAGGTTGTTTTCTATGTTTTGAAAAGATGTGCAAGTGCAATTTCATTTGATTTCCTTTTCCAGGTTTTACATGGGCAGACCATGTACAAGCCATGTTCTCTTGTACTTATAACTAATCAAATATTCTTCATTTATGATGTTGTGAATAAATGCTTTAATGTACATAAATGTTTATGTCCTTTAAAATCTTTTTATGAAATGAAAATTCTTAAGTTAGAATTAAATACAAAATCAGATGATAAGATCTTACTTAACTATACATATATATGTTATATTTATCATAACACATAGCCATACATATGTATATTCTAAAAAGAAATTAGATATATACATAGAATTTTGAATAATAGATTATTTAAAATTTCTTAAGTAATAGAATCAAATCTTAAAAACAAAATTAAACATTCACTTACTTTTCTAATATATACATATGCCAAAAGTTAACACACACACACACACACACACACACATATATATATATATATATATATATGTATATGCACATAGGAATTAATAAGGAATTATACTATATTTGTTTCAAATATTCAAATCTAATAATATCTACATTTGACCATAGTTTTTAAACAAAATTTAGAAATATAAAACAACAGACAAAACATTATTTACTGTTTTACATTTATACACGGGTTAAAATATTTTAAACTATTAAAATATATGTTGGAATTTCCTAATATTTATTATCCATAATTTATTTTTTAAATCAATTATTAAATAATCCAAAATAAATTGTGTTATATAATCAGTCAAAAACTGGAACATTACAATCTACCCCCTTAAAAGAATTTTGTTCCCGAAATTAAAGAGTAACGAGGAGATTACAGTTATATCTATATTTATAGACTTATACAAACATGGGTCATCCCCTAACAATCATAACAAACAAGGAATCCAAAACACACAGTGTTCCCACAAAACATTTCATAGCAATCAAAACATTCAATATATCAGCAATTAGCTGTCAACCACAGTCATTTTCATAACTAGAAATATCTTTTATTACAATTGGAAAACATTTCCATTTCTTCTTTATGCTCTTCTACTCTTCAATGTTCATCAGTTCCTGACCGTAAATCGGTTAAGAAAATAATCCCTTAAGTATCAACCTCAAAGACTGAAATCAACATCAGACTGACACTCAGAAAATCACTTAACTTAACAAATTTCCAGTTAGGTTCCAATTTCTTAACTCCAAATAAATTTCAAATTCCAAAATCCAAATCTTCGATTTTTATTCCTAACCGATCCAAGATCACATATCTTAATACCATTCTAAATATAAAACCTTTGAATTTTCCGAAAATGTTTTGTTTTCTCAAAATTTTTCCAATTTGTATACAAATTCTATTTGGTTCAATATATAACCATTTCAATTTTATAATCTGTTTGATTATAACCATTGACAGATCCATATATAATAATAATTTTAGAAAATTATATTTTTACAACAAAATATAATTTTGGGAAAAATTATTTCATTTACCTAGCATTGAAAACAATACTGTATTGAATTGTTTTGCTTGAAAGTTTAAAAACACCTTTCAATACAGCCGTATACCTTGCACACCGACTAGAATTCATAAACCGCTCAACAAACCAATCATCACAATATAAAATAGTTTTTAAATTAATTAAAAAATACACACTCATATATATACACTCAAACTCAATCTAAGGTATTAATAACCCTATCTCTATCGAGTTACGCCACAGAGCCAAGATTACTACATAACCTTAGGCTCTGATACCAAGTGTAACGACCCGCAAATCCATATTATTTGACCTGACTGAATACAAAACACTTCTAACCCAAATTTCATGAAAATGCGAATCATTAATAGAAAGTAATTAGAGGATGAGAAATAGAAAAGGTAGAAAATTCGAATAGAAGAAAATAGATAGAAGATGGATCTGAACAACAACAAGGAATCTCACAATCGCAAAGAAATAAAATATAATATACAAAACAACTTTTGAAATACAAACTGTATTTGAATTTACATACATCATCAGAGTACATTATATATACAATATAGCAGAATAAAACTCTAAATATCTAACACAGAAGCCGCCTGCTCCAAGCTCCTTTAGAAAAATCTATAAAATCCTGAACTATTGGACAGTCCATACAAATTTAGCACCCAAGAATTTAGGGAATACATAGAAAATAAACTTTGGGTCAGTCATGGGACTGGTATGAGTAAACGATTTTAATACAGCTTGATAAATAAAGAATATCTCATAAGACCACGCCGTAGAAACAGAACGAGTTTTTACCATATGAGAATCCAGAAATACTTGGTTTAACTTTCAAAAACGTTTGAAAGAAAAGATAATCGTAAGACCGATCCACACATAAATATGGATGGCTTTACCTTACGATAACCCAAAACATCTTTATATCAAAACTATTCTGATTTTATAATAGTGTCTATCAACCACAAATAAATAATCGTCTAGAAAATCGCTTGCATCTCATGCTCTACAGACAAAATATACAATCAAAACTGCGATCGCTTGTTGGATAATGGATTTCCAACTATGATAAGGTATGGAACCATCTTCCGATAGTGTATCTCTAGAGAGGAATACAGTGCGTTCAACAAGAACATCTTGTAACCCGGTCACACATGACCGACCACTCATTTCTCTTGAGTGTATCGAATATGTTGTCACCTTACGGTTGCTAGCAACATAACTGTCCCCGGGGGATACTGAATCGAAAGAAGAAACAAAATGAATATTCTCTATATGGTTACAATACACCTAATGGGAGCGACCCACTTACCCATGTTGCCTGTCTGATTTTTGTCATTTCTCGGTTGTAAGACTTGAGGCTGAACATACCTTTAGATATAACAAGTCTTCATTCACTTTGAATGCCACATCGTTAAACCCACCAAATCACAATTTGATTTCCCTAAAAATACCACGGGTATAAAGCTAGGAGAAATGAATTCCACCGTATCAAAATGTAAATACATTTAGAAAGATCAACTTATGCAATTTATTAGGCCTACTCTGTCAGACATTCGTCCATACAAGTTGTCCAGGGACTGGACAAACCGAAGGCATAGTCCTGTAAACCCATCTTAGGCAATTTCTACCTAGGATTGACAGAACAACCCTTGCATAAACTCCATATTCAATGGTCTTCAATAATCTCTGACACAAAATGTATATCGAATCAAAGTGGAATTTAGATTCCGTCTTTTCAAAAAAGATAACGAAAAGGTCTAGATTTGGTATGGATGATTTAACTATAAAATATAAAATAAAAGAAATTGATTTAACTTCGTTGGATCTGCTAAGCTTAAATTAAATAAATCTTTGATTATTTAAATTCAAATATTTAACTTTGTATTATATTTATTTGAATGCATAAGTATTAACTAACTTAGAAAATTTTATTATCAAACTTACGTGATAATCTCGTTGTCGAATATCTATTTCAATGGCTGAAAACAATATTCAACTCTAACACACATTCTGAACTAAAATGATTTATCAAATAATAGTGAAATCATTAAAGTTGGGGTATTTTAATTACTCAGACCTTGAGTCGAAATCATTCTCATCGTTAAGATTCATAGAAGATCAATATCCAATATATTCGACAAAACCATAAATGGGTAAATCCATTTGATTCCCAAACCTTAAAACCCTTTTCGAACAATGTTGTTTTCTTGAAAATATTTATTAAGTTAACTTAACTTAAATATTAAACAGGAAAATAGTGTGTTGGACAAAATTAGTAAAAAAAATTAGGCAGAATGACAGGAGGCTTAATGTTTAGGTTGAAGGACACTTTTTAATGTAAAATAGAAAATGACGGTGGACCCATGAATTCCTCGATTTACATTAAAAATTGTCCTTGTGGCTAAATTTTTGTCCTTTTATTCTTATGTCTATTTTTTTTAATTTTGTCCTTATGCATTAAAACCCCAATATTAAATCAGGGGAATTTAATCCAAATAATCGACTTGATTTCCTTTTCTTTTAAAACTAAATTATCTTCTAAGATAATTTATCTAAATTTAAAACACCATTATCTTACCAAAATCCATTAATTAAAACTAATTAACTTCTCACTATTTATTTCAGAAAACGAATAGTTTAAAATGATTATAATTAATCTTTCCCTTTCTAAATTAATTAATAATATAGTTAATTTAAAATAAACCATTTGATTATCTCTTAAAACAATTAATATCCAATTTAAAACTTAAGTTAATTTCTGATTTACTTTACAGAGAATATATTTACAACAATATATAATAGTTCTTATAGTAGAAGACATTCAAGTCATTAACCCAATTTGCACAATGATATAAATACAATTCAATATTATCAACTGATAATACCTTAACAATGTATATTAGTTGATAAAACATGTCAAACTGATATAATAGTAGAACGGTGTTTATTTCTGCTAGTAGGGTGTTCAGAAAATTTAATCAATATAATTATATAGTGGAACAGTGTTTATTTTCACTAACAGATGCAATAAAATATTTAATTACGATTAACGTAATTTAATACAACTTAATTAATAAATCAATTAATTTAACAACCCATTCTAAATTTACTAAATTACGATCATTATTGATCAATTCGTAATAGTTTACGCGTTATTATAGTTCATGTTTAATTTTACGTTCGATTAACTTTAAATGATACATAGTATTAAATCATCGTTAGCTATTTATTAAATTAATTTATTAAAAATCAAATTGTTAAAAACTCGTTAACTTACGTCATGTTGCCTATACATTCCATTGGTTGATACAACTGCATAGATACAGACCAAACTATTCGATCATATGTTCTTGATCTCTCTCATATACTCATATATATATATATATATATACACACCTAAATATATAAATATACTTTATTTACATTATAAATTAAAACACATTTATTTCCTTTTTGTTTTATATTGAAATGAGCCGACCCCAATTAAACACCCATTCTCAATTATATACTTACCCATTTATATTTGTATATTATATAAAATTATTTTAACTTTAAATTTAACCCTTCTTTCCATTTTATTATAATTTTTTTTACTATGGTCCAAGCCCAAAGCCTGTCCCACATAAAAAAAAACCACACACCGTTTTTAATTATTCCGGGCAATAATTATATACCCCTCTTCTCTGCTCTTTCTTTTCATTTCTTCTCTCTATTTTGAATACCCCGGTACACATCCTTGTGCACGTTGTTCCTATGCACCCTTCCCATCGCTCCGACCAACGTTGAGCTGCCTCACCCCTTACCCAAATCACTTCGTCATCCCTGGTCATCCTCGACCCACCATCTCAACCCCAAAACACCTCCTGCCCAAAAACCCTTCTCCACTATCACATCTAAATAATTAGCTCCAGGTTGCCTCTAAGATTGACCACTACCAGTCACCATGGTCAAACCGAAATGCATGCGCTACCTCTTATTGCATCACCGACCTCAGGCGCTCCTCACCAAAATTCGCCCCACTCGACCATTTGAGGACCCAGCACGAACCACTCAAAACCGCATAACCAAATGTTCACCCTAATCCAATAATGGACTCCCCCGACCTACCCAGATCACCATAGATGGCCAATCTCTGTTCGTTCCTTTGTCAATTCCCCATGTAACTCCACACAAAGCAGTTTTTCATTTCACTAACCCAAACGTGAGAATTAAACGATCTACCCTAAACAATCTTTCCTATTTTTCTTTTTATATATGTTACTAAAAATTTATATTCTTTTTTAGAAAAAAAATCATTTTGTTCTATTTCCAATAACAGCCTATTACTGAATTTAAATCCCGCGATAAAAAAATTGAGTTTAAAACCCCTCCTATAGTATGTTGTATAAATCTGGTTATATATACCCATTCGAATTAAAATTATCTAAAATATCCTACTCTACATGTTGAACATCTTTTATGTTTAAGACAGATCCTGGAAAGCACTATAATTTAAGTTATGGACTTTGATTCATGTTAACTGATTCACATAAACGGAGTATATGTTTATGACTGCAGGACGGTAAATTTGTTCCACATTCTTTCCAGGTTATCAATACATGAAACTAGAAATGTTTAATCACACCATTTTAAGATGTATATAAATCATTATATATATCACTCAGTAGAAGATTTAAATGAAAAACATAAAGTCTCTCACCTATATTTGTCCACTGGTTTATACATACAGTTGCTGGTATATTTCATTTCCCAATTTTCAACTTACTACACATTTAGGCTCTTATACATATATCTATGTTTATCTTAACATACTTGGTGAATAATAAAAAAATTGGAATAGTTTACTCACATGATTTATCACTGGTTATGCTTTCAATAACAGTTTTATATAAAAATCTAACTAGTTATTCAATACATTCCAAAACGATATCTGCTTATATATCCTACTATATACAACATAATTGTTTAACTGAAAAAAAGGGTGTTATATTGACAAATTTCAGCAAGGTATTGTATATTCAGGTTTCTATATCTTTGGTTTTCTCCTTTATATTTTTTCTTTCAGACCTCAGTATAATAACATTCATATTACATATCTATATGCATGATAGATAAATAAATAAATACAAAGGTTTACTCACATCATATGTCTTTCAATCCCAGACTTATTCAATGATCACTGGTTTTCCAGGTTTACACAAATGACTAGAGTATTTGCTCCTATACTCCGTCCTTCCTTTCGCCACTTAGATTTTTGTTCGAATGAGATGTGAAGAAACTTAGTAAGTTTGTGTACATATTTATAGGGGAAACAAAATGGTAGCTATAACTAATCATCTAGGCTTTTCAGGGGATGAACATGCTACAGGGTAAACGCTAGAAAGGGGCTATGTCAAGACATTTCATATATATCCCTTTCCAGTCATAAGATGTGCATGGCCATATGCTTATATATATTAAAAATATATGCTTAGCACTTAAGGAAAGTATCTTAGCCTATAAAATAATGTTTAGACCTATGTAATACTTGGTTGTTTTCTATGATTTGAAAAGAGGTGAAAGGGTAATTTCATTATATTTCCTTTTCTAGGTTTTACACGGGTAGGCTATGTACAAGCCATATTCTTTTGTACTTATAACTAATCAAATATTCTTTGTTTATGATGTTGTGACTAAATATTTTAATGTACATAAATGTTTAAGTCCTTTAAAATCTTTTTATGAAAAGAAAAATCTTAAGTTAGAATTAAAAACAAAATCAGATGATAAGATCTTACTTAACTATACATATATATGTTATATTTATCATAACACATAGCCATACATATGTATATTCTAAAAAAATTAGATATATACATAGAATTTTAAATTTTCTTAAGTAATAGAATCAAATCTTAATAACAAAAGTAAACATTCACTTACTTTTCTAATATATACATATACCAAAGTTAACATATATATATGTATGTATGTATGTATACACATATATGCACATAGTATTCAAAAAGGACTTGTCCTATATTTGTTTTAGATATTCAAATCTAATAATATCTATATTTAACCAGAGTTTTAAAACAAAAATTAAAAGTATAAAACAACTGACAAATCATTATTTACTAGTTTTACATTTATACACTGGTTAAGATATTGTGAAATGTTGGAATTTCCCAATTTTTATTATCCACAATTTATTATTTAAATCAATTATTAAAATAATCCAAAATAACTTGTGTTATATAATCAGTCAAAAACTGGGACAATACATGATGTATCCCCTTTCCAGCCTGCCAGTGATCCTACTGTTGGTTAGTCAACCATTACTCTCTCCCAGCTAAGTCTTCGATAAATGTGGAAGAGTATAGTCTAAACCATCCCCTCCTATTTTCGAAAAAACACGGTTACTCCTATTTTCGAGACCAAGACTCCTCCCACACCCAAGGATTCTTCGGTCGATGGTATATCACTCCTTTCCCCTCAATTCTAGAAAGTATTTGTACACCGTCACCCAACGACTGCACCTCCAGTCGGGGTTATATTATTCCTCTAGGTCTAATTGTTGTTTTTTCTGCCATAGGTACACCAACGGAAAAGGCTATCATTGTCGGAGACCAAAGTGATGGAAGAGCAACAAGACGACCCCGCTACCGAACCAGGCAAGGACGAGGAGATGATTGATGCTTTGAAAGGGTTGGATGGCAAGGGTGCTCAATAGAAGAGGAAGAAATGAAATTTGTTAGGGAAATGTGCAAAAAAAGGTCCGTTAACGCTTGCATAGATGAAAGCCAGGGATGAGGGTAATGTTCTCTCCCTCAAAGGTGAACCAGTTACAGACCCTCTTGATATCAGGCCTCTCTAAGTTATCCCCCCTTATACTGCAGATCCGCTAGTCAAAGAAACTCCTCTTCCAGATTTGACTGGGCAAAGCAAGAGAAAGCATGATGCACCAACGTCCAGACACTCCAGTTCTTCCTCTAGAAAACCCAAAAAGCTTTCATTAATGTGAACATTTATTTGCTTTCAAGTGTATGCATTATTGAGTAAGTTAACTTTTATCAAGTCAAGTAATAAGTAACCAGTTTATAAGATAAGAATTATAATTGAAACATGGAGACATAGCGTAGGTGCCCCTAACAATCTTCGGATTTCAGGACTCCTCCAAAGCTTATGAGATTAGACTTATGCCCCCACCATCAGTAGGGTCTAGGTTTAAATTAGTTTGGACATTCCATTCCCTCGTACTTTCTCGAGATCATTCTGGGTTAAAGTTGCAAGTCAGGCGGCCTTATGTCAAAGCACACAAGTCCTTTTATACTCTTTCCTCAACCAGGAGTTAGAGTTTTAAGGATCGAGCAGTCGTTAATCTGGGTGCACCTATCATGTTCATCCATTGTTTTACAATCCATAAAGTGGGATTCGCTGACTCAAGTGTCGATACCAAACTCAAATCTAGTCAATCCCAGGTCCGGTCAGTCATAGAATTGAGGTGGTTGTTAAAATGTGAGTCATCAATTTTTTTGGGAGTTTGTAACTCCCATTGTTCAGATTTTGACTTCGGTTGGTCGAATCACAACGCATGGTCAAGGCAAAAAGAGCAATAGAACAGAGCACGGAAAGGAGTCTTTATTTATAGATAATGGCAAGTGGCAAGACACGAGTTGTTACAGTGCTAAAAATAAATGAAATAAAAGCATTAAGAAAGGTAACGTTATAAATTCTCAGCATTCCATGCACTTTGAAGAAGCTCGCGGTAACAATCCAGATTTTTGATATATTAATTTTAAATATTTAATATTGTTTTAAATATTTAGTTGATAATATAAATGAATTTTTGTATTAGGTTATCGATTTAATAATCGATTTCGATTTTTATCGAATATATTAAATCATCGTAATATGATAAATAATTCAATTCGAGATTTAAAACTGAATTGGAAACAGTTCAGATAATCAATACAAACTTCTGTTTGAATTGGAATAATAATAATAATATATTATCGAAGAATTTATTTGTTTGAATTAAATTATATTATATTAATGTATTATGGTTATTTTATATATAGTTTAAATTAAATTCAGAATATATTCTGTTGAGTTCAGTATAACGCTACAATGTTGAAACGACAGTGGTTACGCTAAAATAACGGTTCGTGATTTAAATTAATGGACCCCGAAATATTGGATTGTGGATAGGTTCGAAATCAAATCGATATCTATTTAAAAAGGGTAAAAATCTCTTTATTTCAAATCGATAAAAATTGGAAAATCATATCAAATTAATGAACCACCCTATTTTTGTACTTGACCTACTACCTATCCTGTACTATTGAACAAACATCCCTTCCACGCTAAGTCTTCCTCTCCTTTATTTAAACAAACCGTGATTTCCTTTTTCTCCCATTCCTTGTGAATCAAAATTAGTAGCAGAAAGAGAAAAATAATAATTGAAAGCCTCCAATAAAGAAAACGGCCGATCCTCACCTTTCAAATTCAAAACGTTTTCAATTGTTTGAAGTCAAAAACCATCGACCCCTAATCCTTCAGTAAAATCGAATTCAAAGCCATCCCATTTATTTCTCTTCAAATAAAAAAAAACCCCGTCCTCTTCATAAAAAAAGAAGGGAAATCAAGAACTGCAAAGGTGAGTGGATTGCGATCCTTGGTGAAGAGGGAAATTAAATCGAGGTGTGCTTGTTCAGGTGAGGCGTGGAGAAGTCGCGACAGTCACTGGGGTTTGGCGGGTTTGCGTGAAGGAGAAAGTGATGGGGGTGCGGTCTTATAGTGAAGTTCTGGAAGTCGTATGATTTAGGTCAAGAGATGTGAAAAGAAGGAAGTGCGATCAGCTATGGTAATGGAAGCGATGCAGTATAGTGTTGGAATTTGGTTATCGCCGTCTTCATTGATGGTAGCCGGAGTTTGGCACATTTTGATCTCCTGTAGGAAGATCGACAATCATTGAAGCAGACAAGGGTTTTCGGATTGGGTTATTGCGGTATATTATGAAACAATCAGATTTTTTGTATTGTTCAAATAAAAGAGATTTAACTTCAAGTTGAGTGAAAAACTGGTGCTGAAGTTTTACTGGAAACGGAGAAAGCAGAAAAAGGACGGCAGTTGGGTTTCTCCTGTAGGTAGCAATAATAGAAAAAGGAATGGAGGCGGAACTGGTTCAGGAATTTCTCACTTAAGTCTTTGATGCTTGGGACCGACCTTGGGGGAATACGAGTGAACCACGTAAGCGCTATTCCGCTCAGGAAAATTGGGAAAACCTTGCATTTAATGGTGTCTAGAGCTACAACCACCTCCATATGCCATGAATATCTCATCAAATGTTGTTGCGGGTCAGTGGTTCCATCAAAATGGTTCATTTGAGGCATATTGAACCCTTTGGGAAATTCTGCTTGCAGAATGTCATATGTAAAAGGAGTATGGCTTCGGTCGATCCCCCAGTCTTCATTCTTGTAACCCTTATTTTCATTCGTAATTTTTCATACCATGGCAGCCAGATTAGGTGGAATGAGCGTATTTCGATCGGCATTTCAACCGATCGAGTTCTCCTCGCTCCCTCTCTGGGCAAAGTTGCCGTCTCGGCGGCCCTTCCTCTCCCTCTGACATCTCAGTCGATCACAAGTTGTCAAGGAGGGAGGACATAGGCTTGTGTTGTCTGAGCATTATTTTGGTGAGTCGGGGGAGAGGCATTCTGATCTTGTCGAGTAGTGGGGTTGATGACTTCCATGTAGACTAGATCGGCCTGGGTTTGACCCTCCATCCCTGGTTGGTCCGAACGCCCTTCCAAATGCAATTGTCATATATTCTCTGGTCTCTCTAATGAGAGTCATGTTTAACATGGGCCTCTGCTTCTCCCGAGTGATGATGATCTTTCTGAGTCCTGATCTAGCCGACAAAGGGAAGAATGATGATTCTTGAATTCTTCCTATTGCCTCGACATACGATCCATATCCTGCCGCATTGCAGCATTCTACCGAGCATGAGAATTTAAGGAATCCGTAGTTTCCCGGAGTTGATTCATTACGGACATAAATTCATCACTGGTGGCAAAGGCTGAGCGGGAAGTCGGGTCTGTTGCAGAAGGTCGCACTAAAGATGGAAGAATGGGTTGGTCCGAACTGGGGTCCGGAATAACCCTCAGAGTGGTAGATCCTTCGACAGCATCTGTTGATGTGGTGGCCAACGGCTTCTTTCCAGCATCACACGTTGAGGACTTACCAACCATGATTCAATGATATCTGAAAAGTCATAGGATATCTCCCCGGATTTGGTGATCCGAAAGTAGAGCAAAATCTTTTAAATGTTGAAAATATCAAGTTCTCAGTGAAAGAACCAGAGTGTTGACACCAAAAATTGGTACAAAACCCAAGAGATGAATTTGTAGAGTTAGAAGGAAGACAAGTAAAATGAAAAAACACAGAAAAGAACATACAAACACACGCATAGATTTATAGTGGTTCGTATTGGAGAATGGAGTTTTGATGACAACAACCTTATTTCAATATTAATTGATTATAAAATATATACTAACACCTTTATCTAGAATATACATATATAAATATACAGGATTTGTATATAGGAATTAATACTGAAGACTGTACAGTTCAAGAGTTCAAGAGATTCAAAATTCAGGGATGATTCAAGACTCATGAGTAATCATGATTTCAAGAGTTCAAGATAAATATAGTAATAGAGTCTAGTTTATGTAAGACTCTGAATAGCACTCCAGGTTCAAATTCAAATTCAAATTCAAATTCTATTTTCCAATTTCTGATTTTCAAATTTCAAATTTCTATTTTCAAATTCTATTTCCTATTCTAGTAGATTTTTCTATGTTACTTTTTGGTTTTAAACTCAATTTTTATGGTTTATAGTTTTATATATATTTGTATACTTTTATATACTTTATACTTATATATTTTTTATTTAATATTTTATAAATATGTTCATATAATTTATATTTATGTTTTCATATGATTTTCTACTCTATAATACTTATTTATAATACTACGTTTTAATTCAAGAATTTCCAAAATTATATATATAGTAAAACACTTCAAAAATGCTCAAAACTCAATTTTATGAAGGGTTATGTCGACATACATTTATAGGGATGTCGACATATAACTGTCATATTTTTTATTTTGAAAGGAAGTGTCTTTTCACTATTTGTAACGTTCCAGAAGCGTTGCAACCTTTCAAATCTTATAAATAGGGATTTATTTCAAATTAATTCATCATTCTTCTTCTCCATCTTCATCCTCTTTCACTACACCATTAATATTTCATACTTCTATGATTTCTACACTTATACTCTGCTGAATTCAGTTCTATTTATACAAAACTTATTCTCTTCTCAGTCTCTACTCAGTACTCTCTGAATCGAAGTGCTATTGAAGTGTTATAGGGCTACTGTAATTGTTTGGGAAGTGTTTGGTAAAATTTGTGCTCCTTGTAGCCTTAAAATCAAGGAAACGAGCGGCGTTAACCTTATAGCCGGGAAATCAAGGGGAATATACTTGATCAAGGGAATCGGTGGTAATCTTGTGGCTGTGAAATTAAGAGTGTTGGAATCAGTGTTAACCTTGTAGCCGCGAAATCAAGGTGGTTGTACTTGGATATTGATATAGTAATAAAACTCTACGCAATCCAGCGTTGCGTGAGACTGGACATAGGAGTAATTCGAACCAGTATAAAACCCGGTGTGTTATTTCCTTTTCTGCATTTTGTATTTGTTTATCTTTGTGTTTTTATTTGATTCTGTGTTTGTGATCATCTCTGTGGTGTACGATTTATATAGTAGATCATATAAGTTTTAGATTTTGTAAAATTTCTTAAAAAAACTATTCACCCCCCCTTTAGTGTTAGTTTAGCCTTAAAAATCCATTCCGCAACCCTTAACAATTGGTATCAGAGCAAGGTTTTTCAAAAAGTTCATAATCTGGTTTTTGAAAATTTTAAATGGAAAATTTTGAACACTAGTTTAAATTTATGTATTGCTCTGTTTAGATGAGCCTACATTTAATTTTATTGAAAAATCAAGTTATTATGATTTGATTCTTGAAATTTAAAATTTTGATATATAGATATGTTACAAAACCATCATGATATTATTGTTTAAAATTGCAGTAAATTATTTTGAAAATTCATTTGATTATTTGATAAATTATTTGATTATTTGAAAAGTTGTTTTTTATTGAAGAAGAAGAGTAATGATGGTTGGCAAAAAGACATCAAGAAGAAATGGATATATATAATGTAAATTAATAAATATATGGGTACCAAATCAATTAACAGCTTTGGATTTTCATATACAACTTAACTTCATACTATACTTCTCTTCATTTGCTTCGTAATTCCACCAGTTTCATGCGAATCCGTCAAGAATTGACCAAGTAATGATCAAATAAAGTTCTGGTAAATAAAGAGAGAAGAAAACCAAAACTGTCGACGATTATCTTCAAATTGCATGCATATGTTAGAATATTTTGTCACAAATCCTTTTCCATGCTATAGTTCTCGTCCTCTCGGCCGTTTTGATGGGTAGATCATCGAATTCCGATTAAATTGAGTGAGATATGACTATTTGAAGTTAGTGATGCAAAACTGAAAATTATGTACGAGATTTCTTACATCTCTCTTACTGTTTCGACTTTCTGCACCCTAATACCATCCAAATTTGTCCCTAAACTGATACTAGATCGCATCCCTTGAATTCCTCTTTGATTTGCCACTGATTTCGTCCAATTCCGTTAAGAAACGGAGAAGTTATGCCTCCTAAAAGTTTGGTTGAAAGTGAAAAACGAGAAGAAGAAGAAGAAGAAGAGAAAAGATTATGAAGAGACATGACTTTTGGGCCTATTTATAATGGCTGAAGTGTCTTTTCATTCAAAATTCAAATTCAAAATTTTGGCGCCAAGTTGGTTGAACTACTAAATCTTCAATATCTTTCTCATATGGTGTTCAAATTCAGCAAATGAATATACTATCCTGATCGGAAAAACGAGCCCGTCGCAAGAGAGCAGATCTCATAGTCAAATTTGAAAGATGTGGACGTGTGGTTCATAATAATGGAAGGGCAAAAAAATGGAGGATTGCAAAAAGATGTACGCCTTACAATATTTTCATAATTATCATTATATTTACGAATATACATCTATGCACGTAGTTAGGAATAGAAATCCATCTCTATTATAATTCTAGAAATTTTGGTTCATATATCAATACACCATAGTATACACGTATACCAATATAATTAAAATTTATCTCTTTTCTTATTATAAGTTTAAATTTCACTACTCTTTGATTTGATTTTTAAAGGACATCTTTTCAAAAATGAAAATGTCAGTTCAAACTCTAGTTATCAACTTTAATTATCTACTTATGTTCATTGAAAGTATATATTACATAGATATGATAATTTAAATAATTTAAATTTTCAAACATTTGATATTATTATAAAATATAAATTTTTATATCTTTTATATGTAGTTTAAACATACATAGTTTAACTTATTTTTTTCTCATATATAATTTCAAAATAGTTTTTATATATACTTATGAATATATGTCTATATAGCTTAGTTTATATGATACAATTTTTATATTCTCTGTAAACAGATCTTCAATTTTTACTATAAGAAGTACCCTACTAAGATTATTTACCTCCATAGTTCTCACAAAATTATTTTGATTATTTTTAAACTCTTATCTTTATTATTCTTTCAATCACTTTCATTAGTATAATTAACCTAAGTCTAGAAATTTACATTATCTATGTTTGATTTATAATATATATGTGTATGCATAATAATTAGATATTACTTTAAATATTTTTTATAGAAGTACATATCATCATCAAATCATTATTATCATAATATCATGCACATCTTATTTCATATCATACCTCATTTATTACATTGCATAAAATCATTCACATCACAAGGTGCATATCATTCAATATATCATCTCATATTGCTTTACGTATGACATATAGTTCATACTGCATTATAGCCAACATACTAGACACACTGCATTACATATTAACTTTTACCTCCATACATAACAAGTATACTATATTGGGAATTTCTATCTAATTAGAAATATAGGATTATTAATCAAATACATAACATATTTACTTTAACTTGATTGAATTGATTGGCTTGATTGACTTGTTTGTCTTGTTTGATTTGTTTGACTTGAATAACTTGATTGCCTTACTTGACATGGTTAAATTTCATTAGTGGTTGATATATTTGTTAGAAATATACTTATCCATTTGTGGTTGATAGGAGTTTTATAGGTTTTTAGGATAAGTAGAAGTTACAAGAAATGGTTGGCTTTATGTCAGAATTTATTTGAATTAATGTTTTGTGACAACGAACTTAAATTGGTTGATTGTATGGATTGTTTTACTTAACTTATATCATAGTTTTAAGATATCTTATCAGAATTATTTCTTAGTCCAAATTGAAGTCTTATTATAGTTTTAAGGGAATTACGGTATAGGCTAGGTTTAGTCTTGTATTGGATTAAGGGAGAGTTTTATAGTTTCTAAGATTAGTTGAAGGTTCAAGAAGTGTTTATTAACATATATTATTTAATTTAGTTGATTTGGTTGATTGCTTGAATTGGTTGCTTGAATTTCTTGTTTGGATTGATTAGTTTATTATCCTTCTATTTAGTATATTAGACTAGTATAGTCATAATTTTATGGGGAGTTATAATCTTTTAGGCTTAGAATTATAGATTTAGAGGGAGATATAAGGATATTATTGAATCAAGGATAGTTATATTAGAAACATTTATAGCGTAAATTTAGAGGGAGTCATTTATACTTGTACTTTAGCATAGAATAACCATATATATAGATAGACATAGGATTTAGGGGGAGCATTTTTTAGAATTTCTTTTTGATAATGCCAAAGGGGGAGAAATTATAAAATATAGACTTAGAATATATAGGATTTCTATAGACAGGGGAGTATTAGAAGGATCATCATCAACAGGTATGAACATGTATGATATTTTATAAACTAAGGTTGTCATCATCAAAAAGGGGGAGATTGTTGGAGAATGGAGTTTTGATGACAACAACCTTATTTTAATATTAATTGATTATAAAATATATACTAACACCTTAATCTAGAATATATATACATATACAGGATTTGTATACAAGAATTAATATCGAAGACTGTACTGTTTAAGAGTTCAAGAGATTCAGAATTCAGAGATGATTCAAGACTCATGATTATTCAAGATTTCAAAAGTTCAAGATAAATATAGTAATAGAGTCTAGTTTATGAGATGACCCCAAACCCCGTACTGACGGTGGCAAGGGTAATCCTTGGAATATAACATAGAAACAGATAATAGCAGAACAGAAAAAAATAAATACACCAGATAATGCACAATAGAACATACTGGATAAACGTAATCATCAGAGTTACACAGTATACAGGATCATACTTAGTACAAATACAGTTCAACTATACATAAATGTCTACAGCGGAAACAAACATAATATGTACAATAGGAGCTGAACAGCATAAAAAGAGATAAATGATAGAATCCATCTTCAGCTCCAGCTATCCAGAAAGAGCCAGCTAAACCTAAATACAAGGCTGCCCGTGTAGAAAAAGGGGCACCCGATTTTGAAAGTGAAACAAACTACGAGTCAGTCATGGGACTGGTATGAGAAATCTACTCAACACATTTATAATATGGCTAATCACAGGACCACGCCACTTTCGTGGAACGGGTTTACTCCATCGGATCGCCATTGCTTTAAAACAAATATTTCTTTGAAACATCGCAATGCTTTTTATAAAAAATGAAGCCATTATAAGACTCAGTTCCCATCACACAATGCAACGCAAACCGGAGGATAGAGTTTTTACCTTATAATGGCCAAGATATGATTGATACGAATAAACCAAATTCACTTGATATTATTACTAGTGTTTATATGTTTCAAAAACAATTTGAATCATAACTATCAATCATAGACGGCATGGGCACCATATGTCATGTCGCCATATATATATATACAATCAAAACCGCACAGTCACGTATTTGGAAATTGGATTTCCGTCATGAACCAAGGCAAAAGATAGTCCTTACCGAATTCGAGACAATCTAGCCCATGTCTCAGGGTCAGAGCTCGAGTGACCCTTTGGAGCGACAGAGCCGGCCCACTGATGTGGATTAAAATTCCTGAACACTGCGTTTCTCCGCTCTATGGGGCGTAAAAGAGCCAACGAATGACTCCATCGGTCCCGGATCGACCGATATATCCGAGGCGCCTCGCTATCCATCATCCACATAAGTAAAATGTCAGGCCGTGTAAAAATACCGACACAACTCCTGGCAAGAAAGAAATGCATGCCCTCCCTGAGGTCCTTCTCCCGTTTCTGGTTCATACCGGGGAGTGAGGCTCGCGAATTCACGTTATACACAAAGCTACGCCACACAGGCGGTGCTTTGATCATCACCACAAGACTTTGCTTTTCAACAGAAGCCCTGATCATTTGCCACTTAGGCATGCTACTCTAGCAATTCATGCCATGCGACTGATGTCCATCGATATACAACCTCTGAGCTCGTGTGTTTCAGAGAAGGGCGTTAAGAAAAAGAATAAATTCTCCGCCGCCAAACAGATGTATATTTAATAGAGATCAATCAATACGGAATAAAATCCAATGTCGGACACACAGTCCATTTACAAGTCCGTTCTGGGTCTGAATGAAACCGGAGGCACTATATACCTCGCAAACCCATCGACCACCACATACGTCTGGACGATCACCACTCATTATCCATATTTCGGGATGCCTCCCAATCAGGACCTCGGTTACCATCCAAACGAGGTGAAGATCTCCGGTCTTCGACCACCATCTTCATCTTCGATTTCTTATCGTCGATACAGTTATTCAGAATGGGATAAAGCCGGTCTTTCTGAGCAACTAGCGTATATAATAAACAAGTGATACACAAACACTACTACGCATCATTTCAATTCATTAGCCACTAACCGTCAATCAGTAAGAGAACGATTTCCCAAATATTAACCACGAAGGCCGAAACCAACATCAGATTAATACCCAAGAAACCATTTGACTTAGCTAACCTTAAGTTAATTTCTAAATTTCACATCCATATGGTTTATAATATTTTATAATGATTTATCGCCATTTTTATTTATTTTTAAAATAGCCAATTTATTTAAATGACGCTTCGGGCCATAATGCGGCCGTGGCGCTGTTTTTCTTCAGATTTGATTTACACATATCTGAAAATCTAACCGTTGGATCTTCATAAAATTTACATCATTAGAAAGATCTTTTCAAAACGAATCCAACGGTTCCATTTTCGAGAAAATCCGACGGTCGGATCTCCCGGTATCGTTTGAAATTTCGATTTCAAAATACGAACTGCAGCGTCGTTATTCGATTAAATATAATTATATATATATATATATAATCGATTCTGGCGCTGTTTTTCTTTAGATTTGAATCAAACATTCCAGATAATCCAACCATTGGATTTTTACAAAAGTTGGTGCCGTTGGAAAGATATTTCCAAAGCGAACCCAACGGTTGCAGTTTCGGGAAAATCCGATGGTCGGATCTCCCGCAATAATCGTTTGAAATCACGGTTTCAAAATACGAACTGCAGCTTCGTTATTCGATATATTTCAATTCTATTTATATATATATATCGATTCTTCGATTTCAAAATTATATAACTTTCATACTTTCGATAAAAATGATATTTTTATCTAACTGTTTTCTATTTCAACACTTCACTATTTTTAACAATTCATGTATATTATAAAAATATGATTTTTAAGGTAAAACAATTTATTTCAAAGCACGACTATTTTGTATAGTTAATATAGGTGATAAAAATAGGAATTTTATTATAAAACAATTTATTTCAAAACAAGATTATTTTATACATTTCATATTGATGTTAAAAATGGGATTTTTATTATAAAACAATTTCTTTCAAAATATGAATACCATTCAACACATGAATTTCAATTCAACGAATGAATTTCGATTCAACACATGAAGGTTTTCTATAGTTTATATAAATCGATAAAAAGGTGATTTTTATATTTAAAACACGAATACCATTCAACACATGAATTTCAATTCAATGAATGAATATCGATTCAACACATGAAGGTTTTCTATAGTTTATATAAATCGATAAAAAAGTGATTTTTATATTTAAAACACGAATACCATTCAACACATGAATTTCAATTCAACGAATGAATATCGATTCAACACATGAAGGTTTTCTATAGTTTGTATATATCGATAAAAAGGTGATTTTTATATTTAAAACACGAATACCATTCAACACATGAATATGATCCAACGAATGAATTTCTATTCAACACATGAAGGTTTTCTATTCAATAGACGAATATAATTTCAACACAGGAAAATAATTCTAGCACATGAATATTATTCAAAATTTCGGCAGCATAACGGCAGGGTAGTTAAAACCGGGACCGTCCCTAGTACGGCTCCTCGCTCTACCTTAAAACCTTGCGGTTTTTCACAATGGGGAATCATGCATCTAGTTCGCACGCAGGCGGCATGTATATTTTTTTCATTTCCACAAACTAATCCTATGTGGTTTCAACCAAATATTTCTCAACCACAAACGGGTATTTTTCAACCACAATCAATCAATATCAACCACAAACAATTCCAATCAACCATTCGCTATCAATCAATTTTCACACCAATCACAACCAATAAATATCGTCCATGGTTTGTGGACGAGGGGCGTATATATATATATATATATATATATATATATATATATATATATATATATATATATATATATAGCATCTCACTTCTATTTCAACACATATATAATTTTTACAACGCATATATAACTTATACATCGTACGTACAACTTATACAATGCTTATACAAGGGGTGTACAACGCTTATATAACTCATACATCGACTATATAATTTATACATCGTCGTTTTCCATATCGTTTATAAATTTGAAATCTCACATTGGGTTCCACTCCACCAAAAATAGCAGAAGGCTCAGAAAAATATGCGGTCTTTTCTAGAATGTAGAAGACGTCCACACGAGTCCACTATCTCTTGTTTCACTGAATTTCGACAAGAAACGAAAAAGATATGATTTTTCAAAGTTTGCAACGGTTTAAAGGTGTTAAAACTGTTGAAAATAAACCAAAGCCGTACCTCCAATAAAATGTTCAAAACTAGGTTTGATTTTATCTTTCAATCCGAAGCTCGAGATGTTAATCGGCCATCACCACGTTGAAGTTCTCCAGAGGGCGCGCCAGGGGATGCCAGTCGCAGCCAACTCGAGCTCGGCTAGGCGGAGCAAACGGAGGCGGAAGTCGTCATCTGCCTTGGCTCGATTCTCGAGGCACAACGCACGGTGGAGGTCGAGGGTGCTATGGATTTGAAGGCCTTGAGGAGTACTACAAAAACCTTAGCTGGAGTGGGGGCTAAAGGTGAACGGATTTGCCAGAAAATGGAAGGGAAGGGGGAACACGGCCGCCGTCGACTTCGAGGGTTTCTGGGATAAAACGGGGAGAGAGAAAGTGAGGCTGACCAATCATATATTTTTTATATATATTTTTTTAAATTCTCAAAAATACCCTCTTTAACACACGAACCCCAATCCAAACCCAACCACTGTCGTCCCTAGTGTTTTACCCCCATTCTGAACACAATGGGATATGTTTCGTAGGCCCATTCGACTGTTTCAGTCAGTTTTCCTTCAAATTAAAATATAAAACATTCAATATTTGATTCGAACGTACATTTCAATTTGCCAGGGCCACAAACTGATTCGAAAATTTCCAGAAAAATAAATCTGGCTATGTTTTGACGATACAGTCCCAAAAAAACTAGTTTTGTCGAATTCTGAGACAGTTTGCAAAAAGGCCCATTTCTGGTCGATCCCATTTAACTGTAATTTACCAAAACACGTTTTCCTTTGCCACGCTCACATACTAGCTTCAAAAATTATGAAATTTGAAACCTAGCAATAACTTCACATCCCGGA
The DNA here is from genome assembly GCA_030737875.1 of Allium sativum. NCBI lineage: Eukaryota > Viridiplantae > Streptophyta > Magnoliopsida > Asparagales > Amaryllidaceae > Allium > Allium sativum. The sequence continues at coordinate 651,009,218 of CM060919.1, read as the reverse complement.
TCCAGCAAAAGTGGTTTCGTCGAATTCCGAGGTCGTATGCAAAATGGCCAATTTCACGGGCTATATAAATTCCATAGCGACCTTTCTGAAAATTCATTTGGCTATAACTTTTGCTTCCCGCTATGAAACTTTGATTTTTTAGATTCGTTAGAAAGGTATACACTAACAGATTTAAATATTTTTGGTTTCACTCAAATCCGTTTTGTTTTGCACCCGGTACAGTTCGACAAAGTTTGAATTCAATTTTTGAAACTGCATCGCCTCTTCGGGCTTTGTTTATAATTAGAATTAATTATATTCGTTTTCAAACGTCGATTCAAACTCACTTTTCATTGCTATTATTTAAAATATTTATTTTAAATATTTAAAATCCATTTTTTTAGCCAATTTAAAATTTTTAAATTGGTTCAGATTTTACGGGTCGTTACAATTTATGTAAGACTCTGAATAGCACTCCAGATTCTATTTCAAATTCAAATTCTTATTTCCAAATTCTTATTTTCAAATTTCAAATTTCTATTTTCAAATTCTATTTCCTATTCTAATTGATTTTTCTATCTTACTTTTTGGGTTTAAACTCAAGTTTTATGGTTTATAAGTTATATATATTTATATAATTATATACTTTTATATTTATATAGTTTATAATTTTATAAATATGTTCATATATTTTATATTCATGTTTTCATATGATTTTCTACTATATAATACTTATTTATAACACTATGTTTTAATTCAAGAATTTCCAAAATTATATATATATATATATTAAAACACATCAACAATGCTAAAAACTCAATTTTGTGAAGGGTTATGTCGATATATGTTTATAGGGATGTCGACATATAATTGTCATATTTTTTATTTTGAAAGGAAGTGTCTTTTCACTATTTGTAACATTCCAGAAGCGTTGCAACCTTTCAAGTCTTATGAATAGGGGCTGATTTCGAATTTTTTCATCATTCTTCTTCTACTTTTTCATCCTCTTTCATTACACCATTAATATTTCATATTTTTATGATTTCTACACTTATATTCTGCCGAATTCAATTCTATTTATATAAAACTTCTTTCTTCTTGCTCTCTACTCATTACTCTCTGAATCGAAGTGTTATTGATGAGTTATAGGGTTGTTGTAATTGTTTTGGAAGTGTTTTGGAAAAGTTGTGTTTCTTGTAGCCTTAAAATCAAGGAAACGGGGCGGCGTTAAACTTATAGCTAGGAAATCAAGGGATATATACTTGATCGAGGGAATCGGTGGTAATCTTGTGGCCGTGAAATCAAGAGTGTTGGAATCAGTGTTAACATTATAGCCATTAAATCAAGGGGGTTGTAATTGGATGTTGATATAGTAATAAAACTCTACACAATAAACCATTGTTTGGGACTGGACGTAGAAGTAACCCAACAAGTAAAAATCCTGTGTGTTCTTTTCTTTTCTGCATTTTATTTTTGTTTATCTTTATATTTGTGTTTGTGTTTGATTCAGTGTCTGTGATTATCTCTATGGTGTGTGATTCATTTAGTAGATAACATAAGTATTAGATTTTGATAAATTTCTTAAAAACACTATTCACCCCCCTCTAGTGTTAGTTTTGCCTTAATGATCCATTCCCCAATCCTTAATAGTTCGGCATTAACTAGCCTACGTCCACTTTATAATTCTTTTTATATCAGATGATCTATTACAGCTGAATGGTTACAATTGTGATATAATAAGAAACTTGCCAAAAGATCCTTCTTCTTCGTCCAGAAGATCTATTTATAGGTGTTATAACATACAACTTAGGTAAGATACACGTCCTTTGATCCAAGACTTTAGGAGATCCTGAAGATCAGTTCTTTTCGGGGATATCAGCGTGATTTTAATCAGCGGTGATAAGTGGCATCTGACCTCATCATAAATGGATGACTAGTTGCGCTCAAAATAGGAGCGAGACCGTTTCTTCAGGAGAATACTTGGCACAACATTAGAATGAATCTGACAAAGTTAGTTATGAAGTCATGGGTTCCCATTGAGTTGCATGTCGGGTCCTTGCATCTGGCTCAAGGCTTATGTATCTGCCTACTTGTCCCTGAATCAGTTAGTTCCGTGGTTGGGATCACATAGGCTTTCATGGCTTTTAGGTCGGTCCCCATAGTACAATGAATCGTGACGGCCTTGCGAAAAGTCTAGTCAATAGTTAAACCCTTCGTGCCAACCAAGTACCTAACATATTTATGGACTTAATGAGTATAGTTTTCCGAGATGTCCTGTAATGTCCCAACTTTTTCTGACTGTTGACATTTAATTTTAATAAATTAAAATATAAGATGTTTGTTTAACCATCTAAAACAATTTGAACCATATGTATTAGTGTATGAGTACACTGATAATATACATATTCAGTTATATGTTAAAGAATGGAAATGATATATGAATATAGCACATAAAAGAAATTATGTGGAGTTGTAACAACATATGTATGATCAACAAAAATATAAGTAAGAACCTTTACAACCAAAAGCTTTATAATATTTACATATAGTAATATATATACATATATATATGTATACATATGTGTAGTTATGGGGTAACAAGAATTCAAAGAAAAGGCCTTTACAACTAAAATACAATTGATAACATGCAAGGGAAAAAGGCATCTTTGTCACTTTAAAAATATAAAAGGTGTTTGAAACAAAAGACAATAAACAAATATACATGGACAGGAACAATTCGGCCACACCCATATACATGAAAATATAATACCATTTCACACATCATATTGACTCAATAACCAAGTAGAAAATATCCACATATATATGAGACAAAATCTAGTCATATGGAGATAAATGCAATATTATGATTTGAGTTAAATAATGTTGCTATTTTAGGAAGAACATCACCTAAGAAACTACATGCATATTTATCTAATGTTTTAGCTAAAATATCTCTACACTTAAGGATAAAGAAACCTATTTTATAATACATGAAAGGATGGGCATTAAATGAAGAAAAGATGGCTTCTAGAAGGAAATACATAAGACAAGCTCATTGGTAAAAATATCCTAGGATAAACAAACATTTTCATGCATTGACTCCTTAAAATCAGCCATAGGAACTAGAGGGAGCAGTGAGTCTAATTAGGAAAGCATTGTTGAATCATGTGGAGAAAATTGTTTTAAAACACTTAGGAGTTGGCTATAAGTACACACACTAGAACTTACATTTTCTTCACAGCAAAACTCTAAATTTACACAAAAATATCTGAAGTTCTTACTGGAAATTGGAAAGCTTACAATGTGAGTAAACCTTGTTTAATTTCCTATTTTAATGTTTACTATAAAACAGTTCATATCTGTCTAGTTCATTGCAAGTTCATGTATGATAAACACCCATATTTTGCCAACCAACAATACATGACTGATGTTAGAAAACTCCTGAAATGCATTTGATATTGACTGTATATTCATATATAGGAATACAAGTATGATTTGCACCAGTGTTGACAGGTTAAAAACCTTAGTTGAACCTGTATTGTGTTTAGTAAACACAGAGTATTTTTTATCATGAATTCTCAGTAAAGAACACTACCAAAATCTCACCCTAGTATTTTGTAAATACAACTATGTAATGTATATACATTAGGGATTGCAAACAAAAAAATCATAGAAAGGAAACATTTGCAAGAAATAGAAAAACACAGTATACTCTCTGTTAACTCGAAATTTCAAACAACACGAAAACAAGTTTTGATTACATGAATGGAAAACTGATTTCAAACCATGATTTTTAAAACAAGTTTCATGATTTTTAACGCTATGATGATAGAGAATTTTGGGGATGATCGGAAATTGGGTTTAGGGCAAATTCAGGCGGTGGGGGTGACCGGAGACGATGGAGTTCATTGTGGGGCAGCGTAGAGGAGTAGGGACCACGGAAAAAATATCTAAGGATTTTTCCATAGCATAATTTGTGGATACGAGATGGATTTAAGTTTTGGGTGCTCGTTTGGGTTCTGCTTTTTGAGTCAGGTTTGCTTGGGATGTAGTAGATCGAGTGGGTTGAATTTCCGCTTGGAGGAGCTATGGAGTTCGGGAAGTTGATCGGAGGTGGCGCAGGCACTTCCGGTGGGTGGAGTCATTCTGATGAGGTCAATTTAGGAGGAAGACATGAAGTTGTTCTTTGTATTTAATGGTGGTGGAGGGTAATTTTGAGAAGAAGAGGACGTGAGGAAGGAGCTGGTGGTCGAGGATGACCTACGAGGGTGATATGACATGGTGGAGGGATTGCAATAGGAGTTCCATCATTGGAAGTGGTGTGCACGTGCACACGAACCTGTTGTGTGCATCGAGGAAAGGAAGGAACGCACGGTGACTGGCAAACTGGTACTTTGGCACTTTGCCAAGTACCAAGTGGTACTTTAGTAAAATAGGAAAATACGGTCGTGGCATGGAAAATTTGAAGGAACGGACAGTGATTGGAGAAGTGGTACTTTGGTAAATTAGCAAAGTACCAAGTGGTACTTTGGCACAGTAGGAAAATACTGTCGTGGCAAGGAAAGATTGAAGGAACGGACGGTGACTAGAGGCCTGGCACTTTGGTATTTCGCAAAGTACTAGGTGGTACTTTGGAAAACGCATGTGCAGCCTTAGGATCTGAAGCAAAATCATGACGTTTTGAAGCTGGTACTTTGACAATCTGGTACTTTGGTCAATACGCTTGAAAATGAGTTTTTGAACGAAGGTTTTAATTAAAATTTGTTTTAATTAAAATGGAAAAATAAAATAAATTTAAAGAATAAATAAATAATTAAATAAAAGTAGAATTTTTATTTAATTTGTCATAGGCAAGTGGACGGAAAAAATGGCAGGAAGATCAAGTATAGAAGTTGACCGGAGAATTTCTACGAGTTTGAGATGTAGAAATATAAATTAAATAAATTATTAAATTAATTTATTTAAGATAAATTAGAAGAAATAAAATAAGTTACCAGAAGAACTGGAGAATTTAACCTCGTTTAAACAACGATGATAAACGAAGCAAAATACCATATGCGACGCACGTGCTTTGTTTATCCATTCTAAATGTTGGTCAAAACTGAATATAAATACCGTGTGCAACGCACACACTCTAACTGTTCATTTATAAAAGATATTGATAATATCCAGATATGAATTAGATAAACATATATTGTTATGTTAACTGAAATCCATAAACACAAGACGTATAAACTGAATTATAATCAGATTAAGTTGGTAATTATTTATCGACTATAAAAGACATTTCGGACATCATTTCGAAGAGTCCGGAATAAACATTCCACTTCGACTCGATTTATACGACGCATACTAAAGACGATGATATGCAAAGGCTATAGTATCTTCGATCTGTTCAATGCCAGGACAAACCCGAATGGACGAGTGTCTGACAACGTATATCAGTTAAATTCTACATATCGAATTTACGTAAGTATATTATGTTGGTGGCGGAGAAATTCGTTTCTCTTAGCTTTATTGCCCGTAAAATATTTGGGTAATCGAATGAGTTTTTCTGATGAATATGACGATGTGGCATTCAAAGTAATTGAAGAAATAATCTGTCAGAAGAAAAACTGACCTCAAACCTTACAACCAGGAAGTAACAAAAGTTGGGCTAGGCAGCATGGCTAGTTGGGTCGTACCTAAGAACGGTGTGTTGTCATCGATCTAGAGAAAATTCATATTTATTATTCTTTTCGATTCTGTATCTTCGGATATCGGTTGGATGGCCAACAACCGTGGTGGCAATATATTCGATACACTCAAGCTAATTGAGTGGTCGGTCATGTGTGGCTAGGTTACAAGACGTTCTTGTTGAACCCCAGTGTATCCTCTCTAGAGTACACTGATCGGTAGGTGCTCTCATACCTTGTCTTTTAGAATCCAATCTCCAATAAGCGCTCTGCGGTTTTGATTGTATACTATATACGTGAACGTGAGATGCAAGTGTTTCACTAGATGATTATTTATTTGATAAAAACTATCGTACTATCAAACGTTTTGATATAAAATACTTGGGTCATTATCCATATATTAGTTATGGATTGGTCTAAAGATTTCTAAAGTAAATAAATCTATCAAATGGAAAACCTTAATTCTTATTTCCCTGTTTACATCTTTTTATCTATGTTTACTCACACCAGTCCCCTGACTGACCTAGAGTTTATTTTCTATGTTTCCTAAACTCTTGGGTACTCATAACACTTGTTATGAGTAGGCAAGTAATTCAGGTTAGGCAAGTGGAATCCTATGAAGTTCAAGTTCAAGACCAGTAGTATATCTATATCTATGTATCCAGTTTGACATCTGTATTATCTTAATCATGATGTATAATTATGTTGTTGTACTATGGTATTGTATTAAGATGATGTACTATGATGTATCAGACCCTGTATTGTAAAATATTATGTATTTGTGAAATTCCGCTATGAGATTCTGATGATTCCTTACTCTTCTATTCTATTAGTTCTGTCTTTTCTATCTCATCTTCTAAATTCTTTCAATAATAACACGACTTTCGAGGCATCAAAAATCGCGCTGTTACAGTTGGTATCAGAGCTTAGGATTTCTGAACACCTAGGCTATGAGTTAGTGCTGAGAGAGCGTATTTTTATAAAAACCATTATAGTATAGGACGACCCTAGTTATTAATTTAAGTTATCCCTAAGACTATCTTCCGAACGAGTATTAACTCTCAAATCGTATACTCAGAAAGTTGATAATGAGTTCTCAAGCAAGGCGAGGCTGAGGAGCAAGTAGGGCAACTCCGACAAATGGGCACACTGTTAATCAGACCCAGGTGGATACAACTGAAGTGGTCCAAGCTCCAACGCAACCAAACTTCGCTATGATTTGCAAGAACTACACTACTCTGGGAGGAAAAGTTTCTAAGGGTACTGAATCACTGATTGAAGTCCAAGCATGCATTAGATCATGTGAGAAGATTTTTAAGGGACTGAAGTTGGATGACGAGTATAAACGTCTCTTAGCTTCATGGAATCTGGAGGGAGCTGCAGCAGTCTGGTGGGACGCTCAGACTACAAACACTCCTGAGGAGAATTTTACCTGGGCCATGTTCAAAGATGCTTTTGAAGCCCAATATCTGCCAGCCACTGGGAAGACAAGGATGTACCGAGATTTCATTGACTTGAAGCAGGAAAACATGACTGTCACTGAGTACGAAAACAAGTTCAATGCACTGTAAAGCTTTGGACCAGAGTTGGTCAATACATCACTGAAGAAGAACGAGATGTTTGTAGCTGGACTGAAGGATAGTCTTCAAAGCAGGATGATGGGACATTTGAAGGATCCGTTTGTTGAATTAGTGGATTTAGCACTCAGGTATGAAGCCTTGGATGCTAAGAAACCAACAACAGAAGAGAGAATCCCCGGAAGAGGAAATTCAATCCAAATTGGGAGAACAAGGAAAAAGGAGATATAGGGGAAGAGAAGTATGAAAATCGTTTCAAGAATGTTCTGTGTCACAACTACAAACAAAAGGGACATATCGCTAGATTTTGTAAGGAGCCAAAGGATAAGGAACCCGAACAAACCCAACAGCAAAAGAAACCCCAGCAACAGCAGCGACAGCAGCAGCAGAGGCAGAATCAAAGGAATGAGTTGGTGGTGAAGAATCTCTGTTTTAACTGCCATCAGCCTGGACATATGATCAAGGATTACCTGATGATGAAGAAGGCACCACAGACTAACGTTTATGCTATCATGAATGAGCCGTCAACTTCTGGGGACATGAAGGGAAAAGGAATAGTGAAAGGTACTTACACAGTGTCAGCGGAGTAGGATGGAGGGATGAGTTGGACTATATATATATATAATAGTCTTTAACTTGAATTATTCAAGTGTAGCACTAGTATTGTAGTATGTTATCTTGACGAGTACTAGTATAGAACTAGTGTATAATTATAATGTACTAAGTAGTTATGATATGAAGCATCATCTTTTGGGAAAATCTTTCTATATTTCTTACTTTAATTTCAGGGACGAAATTCTTTTAAGGGGGGTGGACTATAATGTCCCGACTTTTTCCGACTGTTGACATTTAATTTTAATAAATTAAAATATAAGATGTTTGTTTAGCCAGCTGAAACAATTTGAACCGTATGTATTAGTGTATGAGTACACTGATAATATACATATTCAGTTATATGTTAAAGATTGGAAATGATATATGAATATAGCATATAAAAGAAATTATGTGGAGTTGTAACAACATATGTATGATCAACAAAAATATAAGTAAGAACCTTTACAACCAAAAGCTTTAAAATATTTACATATAGTAATATATATATATATATATATATATATACACACACACACATATGTATAGTTATGGGGTAACAAGAATTCAAAGAAAAGGCCTTTACAACTAACATACAAGTGATAACATGCAAGGGAAAAAGGCATCTTTGTCACTTTAAAAATATAAAAGGGGTTTGAAACAAAAGACAATAAACAAATATACATGGACAAGAACAATTCGGCCATACCCGTATACATGAACATATAATACCATTTCGCACAACATATTGACTCATTAACCAAGTAGAAAATATCCACATATATATGAGACAAAATCTAGTCATATGGAGACAAATGCAATATTATGATTTGAGTTAAATAGTGTTGCTATTTTGGGAAGAACATCACCTAAGAATCTACATGCATATTTATCTAATGTTTTAGCTAAAATATCTCTACACTTAATGTTAGCCTACTTTGTGAACCAGGCTACACAAAGCTAGAAGATCAAATAATGAAAAGCATTTTCTGGCTATTTCGGATTGGATCGGAGACCTTCAGGCGAAAGCAAACCAACATACAGTGATGGCAGGATTCATGTGGACTGGACCGGATCGGGGATGGTTAACCGATCTGACCCCCGCTTATTAGCTCTTCCGAACCAGACCCAGAATGTTCAATTGTTTCACTCCATGATCTCCTTGATATTCGGGGCAGTTACACCCACATTCTACCCACGATGGCCACTAACTAGATGCGTTGTCTTCACCGTAATTCATCCGATCCCGAAAATGGTGGAATGGATGCCACGTATGCCCGATCCGATCCGGATCTAGAAGGAATTTTCACCTATAAATACCCCATCAAGGAGCATTTGGAGGGATCTTTTTGGCATTGTGAGAGTTTGAGCATCTGAGAGAACCGAATTTCAGAACTTCTAATCAATTCAAATCATCATTGAGAGTGAATTAAAAAGAATATTGAGGATATGTATATGTTGAATGAGTGATATTGAGTGAGAATCCAATTGTATTCATATTCATATCAGTAATCTTAGTGATATAAAGTGGACGCAGGCTCTTTAACGCCGAACCACTATAAATCTTGTGTCTCTTTTCTATTTTGATCTTGTTTTATTTGAATTTCAGTCAATTTGGGTGTTAGAACCATTTTTTGGTCTAACATTTTTGGTGCTTTCACTGAGAAATCTTTGAATTCTACGCTTTTTGGGATTATTATTCTACTATTTGGACCTTCGAGTTCGAAGAACTTAATCCCCCGTTTCCGATATTTGCAAGTATTTGCTGATTAGTTCGTTGAAGAATCGAATATTATTGCCAAATCAAAAGGAAAAGAAGTGCAAGGCGCTCGGGAGAATGAAGCTAATGAGGATTCACAAGCCATGATTGTAACGAGGTATCGAGGGAATAATACTGACGGAGGCCGATCCGATCCGGGTGCTTTGAACAGGAGAGACAACTCGACCCCGAACCGAAGCCAGGATGCTGCTGCTGCTCGAACCCCTCCATCACGCCGATCCGAACCGTCTTCCCTGCTCCGATCCGACCCTAATCAGACTGAAGCTGGTACTTCTACTCAAGCTCCTTCAAATGCTTCGATGCCAGCCATGACAACAAACGTTCAGCCTGATCCATCTGCACTTGTTACACAAGGAGATTTTTCGTGCTTTCTTGACATGCTCCAGAGTACTAAGGAGGCTTTAGAAACTCACCAACGTAACAGTCTCATCATGCAGGAAAATATGAAGACTATGAGTAGGGAAATCAGTGAGCTTCGTAGACAAAAAACGCCATCCCCGACACGTCGCCTTGCAGCAGATTATTCATCTTCTTCAGAGGAAGATCGTCCTCGAGAAAGAAGGCCGCTTGAACGACCTCAAAATCTCGATCAATTAACTTTTGGATCTTTAGGATCTCGAGAAGACGCTGCTCGTAGGTTAGGACCTGATGACCGAAGCCTCCAACAACCTATGTTGCTACCCATGCGTGGATCCCACGTTCTTACCAGGGATCCTAATATAACTAACCCTACACAACAGCAGCTTCTTCAGCCTCTTCCTCCCGAAATTGACCGGGAGCATAGAGAGCAGGCTAGAGCAGCCGCAGCTAGAAACAGAAGACAGTCCCCTAATCGGGAACCTAGGGGTAATCCGAATATTAGGCCTAAAGAACCCGTGCAAACATTAATGAATGACGATGTATGGGCGATGGTGCATCAGATTATGTCCGAAAGTCGACACTACACGAATGAAGATTGGGGCATTGAGCGAAGTCATACCCCCTTCACAGATGATATATTGGATTTTCAGTTCCCTCAGCGATTCAACTTACCTCAAATGGATCGATATTCAGGGAGAACAGACCCAGGACAACACCTGATGAGGTATGCATGGTTCATGAATGCTATAGCAGCTCCTGATGCTATAAAATGTAAAGCCTTTCCAATATATCTGGAAGATGTGGCATTAATGTGGTTCATCCGACTCCCTCCGCGGTCGATATTGAATTTTATAGAGTTGAGCGAGCGTTTTATGAACCAATTCCGACATCACGCCTGAAAGTCCAAGAGTGTCATAGAGCTGTCAAGGATCAAACAAGCTCCAGGAGAGTCTTTGAAATCGTATTTAGATCGCTTTAATCTGGCCGTCACCAAAGTTAGTGACCCTCATGAACCCACAATTCTGATGGCTCTAATAGAAGGAGTGGACCCAGTACAAAATTTGGAGATTACTTATCCGAAAAACCACCCCCTACTAGGGAGTTGTTTTATGAGAAAGCTAATATTCGCTTAAGGCGAGAGGAAGTTAAAGCAAATAGGAAGAGGAAGTCTGAAGGAGCCTCAAGGGAAGGCGTCCAAAGTAATGTTGCCGTAAAGCAATCCGGAGACAGTTCAGGGAAGGTTGAGGTGAACGTCGGTAACCAGAATGAAGGAAGTAACAACCGAAATGGCAACGACAATATAAGGAACATAAATCGAGGGAGTAGTTCCAGTAAAAGGCCTCGATTCCAAACTTATGAAAACTATACGCCATTGACTGATACGTTGGAGAATATTTACTTGGATACATACAGCATATTGCAATACAAAAAGCCACTTCCTAGAGACTCCACTGAGAAGGAGATCGCAACAGGGAAGTTTTGTATGTTCCATGGAATCCACGGCCATTCCACTAATGAATGCCGTCATTTGAGAGATGTAGTTGAGAAACTGCTGCAGGAAGGGAAACTGGACGAATATAAGGTTGCCTCGAGGGATCGGGGGAAAGAGGATCAGCTCCAAATCAAGCCCAGCCTTCTTCCAAGCCCACGTCCTAGCAGAAAGGCAAGGGGATCGTTATTAATACCATTATAGGCGGACCCCATTTAGTTGGTCGTAGTTTTAAAGCGATGGATCAATACGTGAATGCCGCCAAGCATTTTGAGGTAGGAGAGTGCAGTAACCTCGAAGATATCACTCCAGTAAAACAACAAAAGACAATGTCGAACGACGTCATATTCCGTAACAGAGATGATACTGGGATCCAATCACCAACTGAAGACCGACTAGTAATTATCACAACCATCGGCCCCGCTTTTGTCCATAAAGTGTTGGTAGACAATGGAAGCTCAGTCAACATTCTCTTCAAGAAAGCTTTTGAACAAATGAGACTCGAAGCAAAAGATTTGAAGCCATGCGAAGGATGGATACGGGGCTTCAATGGGGCATCGACGGCGCCGATGGGATACATAGAATTACCAGTGACGCTAGGGCAAGGAGATCGCCAGAGAGTGAGGATCCTGCCATTTGTAGTTTTGGATGTAGAGTCACCTTACAACGCTTTCCTAGGCCGACCGGCTCTCGCTGAGATTAGGGCGTGTATTGCACCTTAGTGCCTGTTGCTTAAATTCCCTACTGACGTGAGGATTGGGGTGATGAGAGGTGACCAAGCTACCAGACGAGCTTGTTATATGACGGAGTTGAAGATGTTAATGAAGGGGTTGGATATAGAATCCAAAGACAATTCTCCCCCTTGAAAAGAAAATTCAGCATAGCAACTAAGGGGGCCAACCCCAAGAGAGTCGCCTTCAGATGTGCTCGAGGATATAGATCCCAGAGAGGATAAAGAACCCGAGGACAAAAAGGCGACTCCCAACGAGACGACAATAGATATATCTATTGACGAAGCGGATTTGACAAAAGTACCGAAGATCGGATCGCAACTGGATCCAATTCGAGCAAAAGAGTTGGCTGATTTCTCAAGAGCAAATTTAGATGTATTTGCCTGGACTCACACTGACATGTGTGGGATTTCACCTGCGATTATGAGCCATTCTTTGAGCATTAATCCAAAGCACCCGCCGGTTAAACAGAAGAGAAGGATGTTAGGCCCAGAGCGATCAGCAGCCCTGAAGGAAGAAGTAGAGAAATTGAAGGAGAATGGATTCATTAAGGATTCAAAATATCCCGATTGGATATCGAATCCTGTACTAGTCAAAAAATCTAATGGGAAGTGGCGTACATGTATTGATTTTCCTGACTTGAACAAGGCATGTCCGAAAGATAGCGTTCCTCTCCCCAGGATCGATCAACTAGTATACTCGACGGCTGGACACGAGCTTTTATCCTTTATGGATGCCTATTCTTGATATAATCAAATTCCCATGCACGTACTGGATCAGCAACACACAAGTTTTATCATAGACTTTGGGTTGTATTGCTATGTGGTAATGTCGTTCGGATTAAAGAATGCAGGAGCCACGTATCAGCGTTTGGTCAACCCCATGTTCTACAATCAAATCGGAAAAACCATGGAGGTTTATGTGGATGATATGCTTGTGAAGTCTAGACAATCTTCTGACCATACAAAAGAATTAGCCGAAATGTTTTGTATCCTTAGAAGGTATGGGATGAAGTTAAACCCCTTAAAATGCTCATTTGGGGTTGCATCTGGAAGGTTCCTTGGGTTTATCGTGAGTTCTCGAGGGATTGAGATAAATCCTACCCAAATAGCAGCAATAAAGAATATTCAAGAGCCGCGAAAGATTAAAGATATTCAGAGTCTAGCAGGGAAGTGGACGCTTTAAGCAGGTTTATCTCTAAAGCAACGGAAAATGTGTCCCCTTCTTCGATTTGATAAAACGAGGGAAATTTAATTTTGAATGGACTCCCGATTGTGTGGAAGCTTTCCAGAATCTACTAGACCTATTAGAGAAACCCCTGATACTATCAAAGCCTATGGATCATGAGGATTTATATGTCTATCTAGCATTGTCATCTTATGCGGTCAGCACGGCACTGGTACGTGAAGAAGACAAGGTCCAGAAGCCTGTATATTATGTAAGCAAAAAACTGGTCGCTGCGGAACAAAACTATCCAAAGATTGAAAAGCTTGCTTACAGTCTTCTGATTGCCTCCCAAAAACTCCGTCACTACTTTCAGGCTCACCCGATAGTGGTATACACCGATCAACCTTTGAGACAAGTGTTGCAAAAACCTAAAGCTTCAGGGCGGTTGCTTAAATAGAATATCGAGCTGAGCCAATTTGATTTGAACTTTCAACCACGGAGATCTATAAGGGGCCAGGCCTTAGCTGACTTTATTCCGGAATTCACAATCCTTGATGAGGAATAAGTGGAAGACAAGGTTGTCACTTCAGAGCAAGAGCTGGAGCTTAGCCCACAGAAGTTATACACGGACGGGGCGAAGAACGATAGAAGGTCCGGCGCCAGAGTTGTTTTAACCACTCCTGAAGGACGATTTATCTACTATGCATTACGATTAGAGTTTGTTGCTACCAATAACGATTCCGAATATGAAGCCCTAATTGTCGGGCTGAAGCTCGCCAAAGAACTAGGAGTGAAGACATTGGACATATGTTGTGATTCTAAAATAGTTGTGTGCCAGGTGCACGAGGAGTTTGTAACTAAAGGACCTCAGCTTGTTACTTATCTCAAAAGAGTAAGGAAGTTGTTGGATAGTTTGGAGCATTATAACATAATGCATATCCCAAGAACAGAGAACCAGAAAGCAGATCGATTAGCAAAACTAGCAAGTTCGGATAACCCCGAAGAAACTGAAATGGTTCAGATAGAGGTCTTGGAATCGCCGAGTTTCGACCTGATGGAAGTAGAACTAGCCTTGGAAGTGGATCCAGAGAGAGAATCATGGATGACGCCAATCAAGAATTTTCTCAAGAATGGAATCCTCCCAGTAAAGTGAAGCGAGAGACGAGCTATAAGACGCAAGGCTACAAGATACGTGTTACTGGACGACGTCCTTTATCGCCAAGGGTTTTCAATGCCCCTGCTATGGTGTATCGCACACGATGACATCAAACGTGTACTTCAAGGAGTACATGAAGGTGAGTGTGGGGACCACACCGGGGGCCAAACATTAGCAAAGAAGGTGTTACGGTATGGATATTTTTGGCCTACCATAAATAAAGACGTGGCTGATTATTCACGACGCTGCGACAGATGCCAAAGATTTGCCAAGATTCCCAGAGCACCTCGGACTCAGCTCAAGTCGATGGTAAGCCCATGGCCGTTTGCCATGTGGGGAATTGATATTATCAGAGTGTTACCCATTTCCAAAGGGGGAGCGAAGTATGCAATTGTCACCGTGGACTATTTCACGAAGTGGGTGGAAGCTGAACATTTAACAACGATCACGGCAAGAAAGGTGATTAGTTTTGTGGTAAGAAACATTATATGTCGATTTGGGATACCAAAGACCATCATAACTGATAATAGGACGCAATTCGACAGTATCAAATTCAGAAACTTCTGCCAAAGGTACAAGATTGACAAACGATACACTTCCGTAGCTCATCCGCAGTCAAATGGCCAAGTCGAAGAAATAAACAAGGTCATTAAATCAATCTTGAAGAAACGATTGGAGCGGGCCAAAGCCAAGTGGGTGGATGAGCTACCACTGGCTTTGTGGGCCTACATGACAACATTCAAGATGGCCACTGGCCATACCTCTTTTGCGCTCACCTTCGGATCAGAAGCAGTAATCCCGATAGAACTAGAAGTCCCTTCTCATCGAGTAGCATACTATGATCCGATGACAAGTAAAACACTCCTTCTGGAGTCTCTTGATATGGTTGAAGAAAAAAGAGACGAAGTAGACTTGCGCGCCGTAAGACATCGACGTCAAGTAGCACGTTACTATGACCAGAAAGTCCGCTTCAAGACCTTCGAACCAGGAGATTTAGTATTAAAACGAGTTTTCCCACCTTCAACCCAATTAGGTCCAAAGTGGGAAGGACCGTACGCCATCCGACGGAAGCTTGATACAGGAGCCTTCAAGATAACGACCGTGGATGGTGAAGAGATTCCCAGAGCTTGGAACGCTCAGCACCTGCGACCATACCTGAGCTAAATGTGAAATGTCTTCTTTTTTGTTTTTATAAACTATGTAAAAAGGCACAACTTGCCTTAAAAAGTCCGTTTATATGAACAAAGGATTATGAAGTGGATGTAGGCTACGACTTAGCTGAACCACTATAAAAATATCGTGTGTCATTTACTTTCCTTCATTATTCATGTCTTCAACAATTATTCTATCATGACCTTGAAACGTGAAATATTAAATTAGATTTGGAAAGCTGAAAATAACTTATGTGCAGGAATGAACAAAATGACCATTTGTACAATAAAACACAGAAGAATGGAAAGACGGCATTCTTAACTCAAACTCTCAAGAATTGAGAGAGAGTATAAAGGACGGGAAGACGACGTCCCCTGAGGCGTGAAGGTGCACCCCGATGAGAGAACGCTTCAGTAATACTCTAACCTGGTTATGAGACAGGAGAGTATAAAGATGCTAAAAGAAACGAGCATCAATGACGAAAGAAAATTGTCTCCGCTAGGGAATCAGGGGCAATTAGATGATTGAATTTAATCAACCGTGAACAAGGCTTGGTCGGTTATCCAAGATTGATTGGGGGCATATATGTGTACACATGTTGTTCCCCTTTAATAACGACTCTATTATATAACTGTAACATGATATGATGAACTTATAACTATCTGATATTGCAGGAAATGTACTTTTTTATTTACAAATACATGAGTTTGTACAGGGAATTCAAGTAAAAGATGCAAGGGTCGCGCTCACTGCACAATAATAGGCCAATAGAATATCAAAGTAACAAAGCACATTATCACTTAGGATTTGGAGTGGACTTGGATTTCTTGGCACCCTTAAGAGATTTTTTAGCTTCCTTCTCAGCATCAGACAAGAGGCGCTTTGGTTTCTTCTTTTCTGTGATTGTGGCTCCAGAATCAGTAGACTTCTTCCCAAGAGTTTGAGCGCTGGGATCAAGAGAAGATTTTTTAGCAAGCTCTTATGTAATCGACCTAGTTGAAAGCTTAACAACTAACCTCGACCCGGCATCCACCACGGCAAGAGGTTTAACACTTTCGGGATCTATCTCCTTGACTTTTAGTTGCATACGCTTGTCTTGTTTGGCCTTCATTTCAGCCAGAGTCTCGTCATCAGGATTCTTCGAGTCCCCAATTATAGAAACATCAGGTTCTTCTTCATGCCTGTTGTTACCATCATCATCTTTCAGAGCGTCTATTATTTCATCATCATGAGAAGTATCGACGTTAGGTGGTAGGGGAGTCTTATTGGTAGTCTCCTCCCTTTTACCTTCAGCCCCTCCTCCTTATTCAGTAATGGTAGCCTTATCCAGTTCTCCTTGAGCTTTTTCCACAGATTTTTCCCCGGTGGTGGTTCCTTGATGTACGTCAGTCTTCTCGGTCGGTTCAACACCTACAGAATGAGAAGCAACAGTTATCAACTGAGGGGAAAACAAAGAATCCTCAATGGACTGCCCAATAATATGACGAAAGGTGGAAACTGCCTTGACAAACTAAGGCGAAAAGGTGCAAATACCTTCTGAGGATTTCTCAATTGGGGTGGCTACTACTTCAGATGCTGATTCAGGTATTGGGGATTAAAGAGGCGCTTTAGGAATTCCCGGGTATTCAGGATCGTATCCCTCTACTCCAGCAGCTTCGGCAGAAACAGAAGAGGAACCAACTTCAGGGACATTTTTTCCTTTAACTCAGCGTCTTTCTTCCTTCACGGCAGCAGCAATAAGGCGACGCCCCTCGGCCAGGCATGCTAGTTCGTCGTCCTTCAAATACTTCTCCATGAGCTTATCTTCATCAACAAAGTCTACCTTAAGTTCATCTTTTTCCCATTCGATGATTTGATTCCATACATGAACTAAGGTAGTCGGATAATCTTCGATCCAGGAGATGTTTCGACAACGGATTATATGTGCAAAGAATTCTATCACCAGTTCGCCAAAGCCATGCAATTCTTCTTGAGCTCCTAATAGTTTCTTATGGGCTTCTTCGGCGTACTTTATAGCGTTATTTAAATTCCCCTCGACTAAGGCAACTCTAGTCTCAGCCTCCAGTTATTTGGATTCCAACTCAGCGTTTTTTCTCGCTAGCTCTGCTTTTTCTTGCTCAATAGTACTATACGCTGATTGCACCCTGACACATTCTGATTTAGCGTCCTCAGCTTGTTTCTTCAACTCTAAATGCTCTTGACTATGAGATTCCAATAAGTCATGATAACGCTTTTGCAACTCTTAGAATTATTTTTTGAAATTGTTGGCATCCCGTTGAGAAATGGCAAGTTCACTTTGTGTATCATCCAGGTCTTTCTCAAGATTTTTCAAGACTTCTTCATTAGAATCTGCAATCTTCTTCATTGCATCGACGTCTGTGATCAAGCTCTGAATGATCCTGGAAAGATTACGTGAATACTTATACATTTCTGAGCACTGTTTCTCTACCGCATCAATCTTTGCCTTAGCTTCATCTGCCCACTTTGAAGAGATAGGCTCGAGCGCGGGTAAGAAAGTTAGATTTTTGGAGTAATGATCCGGGAACTGCTTCTCCAGGTAAGCTAATTTTGTTTTGGAATCGGCATCCAGTGGTGGAGGTCTGCAACATGATAATTCAAAGTGTTTTCGCTTAGTAGAGACGATGGCTGCGCCTCCTTTCTCAAGTTGTTTCTCAGTAGTTTTTTGCTTGTCTCGCGGATCAGTGCGCTTCGTTGGGCTTTTTTCTTGATTATGTTTATCTTGGGGAGGAATTAAGTCATTATGTTGTGGTGTGTCTCCCCCACGGCGACTCTGGTGGCTCTTGTATCTATCGGAATCCGGTCGAACCGGAGAACGGGAGCGTGAAACGTGGGGTCGGTAGGAATCATGATGCCTTCTATCATCTCTGCCCCGACTCTCACATCGATCATGCTCAGAGTCAGCAGGAGGTTTGGACATGCTATGACGAACCTTTCCAATATCGTAATAAGAACGTGACATTGTACCTGCGCAACAATACAAGTGAAGTTCAGAGTCGACATTAGCATAGGATATAAGTGTTGTGACGTGCAGTGTTAACGTGCTAAGTGCATCCTAAGTGGTATTCCCCCCAACAAACCCGAGCCTGAAGTCAGACTAGCACAAGAAGGCTCTTTGGTCTTTATGGGAGTAGTCTCTTCTGAAGAGGTAAAAATAAGGGGGTTTGTCGGAAAGTCCTCTGGAGTATAAAGAGTTTCAGGCAAGGAAAGATCTCCCAAGCCCTGAAAGGTAGAATCGTCAGTAGCAGGAGCATCTCCTTGAGGAGCATCTAGTGGCAGTTCATTAGGGGATGTTGACTTTTCAGGAGAAATGGAAGCATCAAGAACGGTGTATCCTTCTCTGTATTTCTCAGCTATGTTAGTTAATTCATCGTCTTGAGTTGAAGATGGAGAGGGAGGAGTCCTGAGAGGGTTTTTTGGACCCTTTGAACCCTCACCTGTATCGGGGATAATGTCAACCGGGGGAATGTATACATACGGACCTGCCCCATGACCTATACTACGGGTAATAGATAGTAACCCGTGACGGTGGAGATATTCATCCTTAAGAACACTGTCAATGGTCAAGAACTTTTGGTCACCACTGAGCAACTGGTGCAAACGATCAGAGTATAATTGACCTAATATTTGCTTTGGGTTGTCAACTGCGAATAAAAACGAAAGCAATTCAGCATGTCAACATGAACACTTAAAGCTGGAATCTGGAAAATAGATGTTTTACTTGATTTGGTCCATCTCCTAGCACCCCAGGTTGTTGTTTGATATAAAACCATTCAGGTTTTGGATCGCCAGCCTTACTGCTAAATGGACCGGTGATGATCTTCCTCTTCGGGACTGATTCAAAGTATGAGAAGGAGCGAGTCTCTTGGGTGTGATGTTTGAAATTATAAAAGAAGTGGATATCATCGAAGGTAGGTTCTATGCCTAGAATCTCTTTGTATGCTATGTACAAGGTGTATAGATAAGCATAAGAGTTGGGTGCAGCTGCATGAGGGCAATCCGCATTTGTCTTAGAAAATCAACGACAAAAGGTGAAAATGGAGGTATCTCCCCAACTAGACACATTAATCGAGTGATGACCATAAATCCTTCTGGTGGATTGTGGGGGCGATCCGTTTTCGAAGGCAACTTAGTATCTCTTCTTAGTATCCCATGCTTTAGACATATTATGGTAAGTCTATCATCGTCGATCGTCGACTCAACGGAGTCCTTGTCCGGCTCCAGTATAGTAGCAAATGCAAACTCATCGGGAGCACGATCATCTCCAACCTCACCCTCCTCTTCCTCACCCAGGGAGACATCACCCCCAGAAGATACTTCACTATTATGTGCTTCCATTTCGTAATTTGGTCCCTCGTCATCTAATTCTGAGTCTGAGGGAGAGGATATATCATCGAGAGTGAGTTTTTTAGATATTCTCGTGATTTTTCCTTTTCCATTAGTCTAGATGAGCATCTCTCTGCCATGGTCGCTAAGCTAT
This sequence comes from Allium sativum, assembly GCA_030737875.1. Lineage (NCBI taxonomy): Eukaryota > Viridiplantae > Streptophyta > Magnoliopsida > Asparagales > Amaryllidaceae > Allium > Allium sativum. Next base: position 650,989,063 of record CM060919.1, on the reverse strand, counting down.
TGAAGAAGCAATAGTACAAGTTAGAGTAAAATAGCACGAACCCCCCCCCCCCCCCCCCCCGTGCAATTGTGTGAACTAAAATGTGTACGGTGTGTACAGGAAATGTAAAGCAAACACTTAGAAGCGTAATGTAAAGTTCTGACGATGTCCAGAATAGTTCTTGGTGTTTGTTTATGTTCGCAAGGCACTATCCTAACTGTCCATTAAGTTCAAGATTGTATCAAGAATTGATTTGACCAACTAAGCAAGGTCTTATGTATTAACTTGGGCTGTTTTTCGGTTCGGATCGCGTGGGGGGGGGGGAAGGGGGGAGCCTTGTGCTGGCTTGAGACAAATGTTGATGCCCAGTGATCAAAGTCGGATCGCTTCGGAGGTGAGTATTTGGACGGTCCGGATCGATTTGAGAAACCATGCTTCTCCCCTCCTTTGTGTCACATTCCGGTCTGATCCGATCAGGTAAGTCCTGTTCTTCCTTTTGCTTGCAAGTCCGACCCGTTCTGATCAGTTAAGCCCCATTTTCGTCTCCATTTCGTCACCCGAACCGATCCCCTGTATTTCTCCTCTCCCTTTTCCTCCTATTAGGGGACAAGCTCGATCTTATGTCAAAAGCCCCAACTGAAATCAAGCATTCTAGCACTTAGATGCTCAACGAAGGTTTTTAACCCCCTCCACCGCCGCCTCGAGATGGAGTTAATGCCATCAACGGCGATGGCGAAGTGGAGGAGGTCATGGCGATAAAATCAATCAAATATCTTGCTGGAATCATTCAAGGTAACCGTGAATCTAAGCTAAAAGCAACTATAAAGATGAGATACAAGATTACGAGACTACCTATATGTTTGATTCAGAAATCAAAATGAGAATTTTGGAGTTTTTTAGGAGACTAGGGTTTCAGTGTATAAATTAGAAAGCGAGAGCAATACAAGAAAGAGAAACGGGAGAAGTGAGGTGATGGGTTTATATAGACTCGAGATGGCTTTTCATATTCCTGGCCTTAAAATTCTGTTCGGACCGGAATTTAAGCCTGCTAACACGTTCCAGCCCATTGACCCAGTACTAAGCAAGAGAAGAAAGAAGGTTGTTCGGGTCGGTGTCCGAACCGAATGGGATTTCATATATCGGCTTGGTGTTTAAATTGAATTAAATCCAAAGAAAGATAAATAAAGAGATTACCTGAAGAAACTGCTGAAATCCAAGAAGAGTTCTCAGACTTGTTAAAAATGAAGAAAGCAGTCTGCATGCTTTATAATGTATATATAAACAGTAGGACACGCGACTTTCTGAAGCAGCATATCTTTATTCGTCAATGGAAACGACTTTTCGACGATTCAAATTTAAACTCAAAGAACAACGAACAGATGATGTCAAGGCACGCTCTATCTTCGATAAAAGCATCCCTTGAGGGGGCAAAATGTTAGCCTACTTTGTGAACCAGGCTACACAAAGCTAGAAGATCAAATAATGAAGAGCATTTTCTGGCTCTTTCGGATCGGATCGGAGACCTTCAGGCGAGAGTAAACCAACATATAGTGACGGCAGGATTCATGTGGACCGGACCGGATCATGGATGGTTAACCGATCCGACCCCCGCTTATTAGCTCTTCTGAACCGGACCCAGAATGTTCAACTATTTCACTCCATGATCTCCTTGATATTCGGGACGGTTACACCCACATTCTACCCATGATAGCCACTAACTAGATACGTTGTCTTCACCGTAATTCATCCGATCCCGAAAATGGTGGAATGGATGCCACGTATGCCCGATCCGATCCGGATCTAGAAGGAATTTTCACCTATAAATACCCCATCAAGGAGCATTTGGAGGGATCTTTTTGGCACTGTGAGAGTTTGAGTATCTGAGAGAACCGAATTTCAGAACTTCTAATCAATTCAAATCATCATCGAGAGTGAATTAAAAAGAATATTGAGGATATGTATATGTTGAATGAGTGATATTGAGTGAGAATCCAATTGTATTCATATCAGTAATCTTAGTGATATAAAGTGGACGTAGGATCTTTAACGCCGAACCACTATAAATCTTGTGTCTCTTTTCTGTTTTGATCTTGTTTTATTTGAATTTCAGTCAATTTGGGTATTAGAACCATTTTTTGCTCTAACACTTAAGGATGAAGAAACCTATTTTATAATACATGAAAGGATGGGCATTAAATGAAGAAAGGATGGCTTCTAGAAGGAAATACATAAGACAAGCTCATTGGTAAAAATATCCTAGGATAAACAGACATTTTCATGCATTGGCTCCTTAAAATCAGCCATAGGAACTAGGAAGGAGGAGCGAGCCTAATTAGAAAAGCACTGTTGAATCATGTGGAAAAATTATTTTAAAACACTTAGGAGTTAGCTATAAGTACACACACTAGAACTTACATTTTCTTCACAGCAAAACTCTAAGTTTACACAAAAATATCTGAAGTTCTTACTGGAAATTGGAAAGCTTACAATGTGAGTAAACCTTGTTCAATTTCCTGTTTTAATGTTTACTGCAAAACAGTTCATATCTGTCTAGTTCATTGCAAGTTCATGTATGATAAACACCGATATTTTGCCAACCAACAATACATGACTAATGTTAGAAAACTCCTGAAATGCATTTGATATTGACTGTATATTCATATGTAGGAATACCAGTATGATTTGCACCAGTGTTGACAGGTTAAAAACCTTAGTTGAACCTGTACTGTGTTCAGTAAACACAGAGTATTCTTGATCATGAATTCTCAGTAGAGAACACTACCAAAATCTCACCCTAGTATTGTGTAAATACAACTGTGTACAGTATATACATTAGGGATTGCAAACAAAAAAATCATAGAAAGGAAACATTTGCAAGAAATAAAAAAAGACAGTACACTCTCTGTTAACTCAGAATTTCAAACAACACGAAAACATATTTTGATTACATGAATGGAAAACTGATTTCAAACCATGATTTTTAAAACAAGTTTCATGATTTTTAACGCTATGATGATCGAGAATTTTGGGGATGATCGAAAATTAGGTTTAGGGCAAATTCAAGCGGTGGGGGTGACCGGAGACGATGGAGTTCATTGTGGGGCAGCGTAGAGGAGTATGGACCACGGAAAAAATATCAAAGGATTTTTCCATAGCATAATTTGTGGATACGAGATGGATTTAAGTTTTGGGTGCTCGTTTGGGTTCGGCTTTTTGAATCAGGTTTGCGTGGGATGTAGTAGATCGAGTGGGCTGAATTTCCGCTTGGAGGAGCTATTGAGTTCGGGAAGTTGATCGGAGGTGGCGCAGGAACTTCCGGTGGGTGGAGTCGTTCTGATGAGGTCAGTTTAGGAGGAAGCCATGAAGCTGTTCTTCGTATTTAATGGTGGTGGAGGGTAATTTTGAGAAGAAGAGGACGTGAGGAAGGGGCTGGTGGTCGAGGATGACCTACGGGGGTGATAAGACATGGTGGAGGGGTTGCGACAGGAGTTCCATCACTGGAAGTGGTGTGCACATGCACATGAACCTGTTGTATGCATCGAGGAAAGGAAGGAACGCACGGTGGCTGGCAAACTGGTACTTTGGCACTTTGCCAAGTACCAAGTGGTACTTTGGTAAAATAGGAAAATACGGTCGTGGCATGGAAAGTTTGAAGGAACGGACGGTGACCGGAGAAGTGGTACTTTAGTACTTTGGTAAATTGGCGAAGTACCAAGTGGTACTTTGGCACAATAGGAAAATACAGTCGTGGCAAGGAAAATTTGAAGAAACGGACGGTGACTAGAGGCCTGGCACTTTGGCACTTCGGTATTTGGCAAAGTACCAGGTGGTACTTTGGCAAACGCATGCGCAGCCTTAGGATCTGAAGCAAAATCATGACGTTTTGAAGCTGGTACTTTGACAATCTGGTACTTTGGTCAATACGCTTGAAAATGAGTTTTTGAACGAAGGTTTTAATTAAAATTTGTTTTAATTAAAATGGAAAAATAAAATAAATTTGAAGAATAAATAAATAATTAAATAAAAATAGAATTTTTATTTAATTTGTCATAGGGAAGTGGACGGAAAAATGGCAGGAAGATCAAGTACAAAAGTTGATCGGAGAATTTCTACGAGTTTGAGATGTAGAAATATAAAGAAAATAAATTAAATAAATTATTAAATTAATTTATTTAAGTTAAATTAGAAGAAATAAAATAAGTTACCAGAAGAACTGGAGAATTTAACCTTGTTTAAACAACGATGATAAACGAAGCAAAATACCGTGTGCAACGCACGTGCTTTGTTTATCCATTCTAAATGTTGGTCAAAACTGAATATAAATACCATGTGCAATGCACACGCTTTAACTGTTCATTTATAAAATATACTGATAATATCCAGATATGAACAAGATAAACATATATTGTTATATTAACTGAAATCCATAAATACAGGACGTATAAACTGAATTATAATCAGATTAAGTTGATAATTCTTTATCGACTATAAAAGACATTTTGTACATCGTTTTGAAGAGTCCGGAGTAAACATTCCACTTCGACTTGATTTATACGACGCATACTGAAGACGACGATATGCAAAGGCTATAGTATCTTCGGTCTGTTCAATCCCAAGACAAACCCGAATGGACGAGTGTCTGACAACGTATATCAGTTAAATTCTACACATCGAATTTACGTAAGTATTTTACGTTGGTGGCGAAGAAATTCGTTTCTCTTAGCTTTATTGCCCGTAATATATTTGGGTAATCGAATGAGTCTTTCTGACGAATATGACGATGTGGCATTCAAAGTAATTGAAAAAATAATCTGTCAGAAGAAAAACGTGACCTCAAACCTCAAAACCAGGAAGTAACAAAAGTTGGGCTAGGCAGCATGGCTAGTTGGGTCATACCCAAGCATGGTGTATTATCATCGATCTAGAGAAAATTCATATTTATTATTCTTTTCGACTCTGTATCTTCGGATTTCGGTTGGATGGCCAACAACCGTGGTGCCAATATATTCGATACACTCAAGCTAAATGAGTGGTCGGTCATGTGTGGCTAGGTTACAAGACGTTCTTGTTGAACCCCAGTGTATCCTCTCTAGAGTACACTGATCGGTAGGTGCTCTCATACCTTGTCTGTTGGAATCCAATCTCCAATAAGCGCTCTGCGGTTTTGATTGTATACTATATACGTGAACGTGAGATGCAGACGTTTCACTAGATGATTATTCATTTGATAAAGACTATCGTAATATCAAACGTTTTGATATAAAATACTTGGGTCTTTATCCATATATTAGTTATGGATTGGTCTAAAGATTTCTAAAGTAAATAAACATGTCAAATGGAAAACCTTAATTCTTATTTCCCTATTTACATCTTGTTATCTGTGTTTACTCACACCAGTCCCCTGACTAACCTAGAGTTTATTTTCTGTGTTTCCTAAACTCTTGGGTACTCATAACACTTGTTATGAGTAGACAAGTAATTCAAGTTAGGCAAGTGGAATCCTATGAAGTTCAAGTTCAAGACCAGTAGTATATCTATATCTATGTATCCAGTTTGACATCTATATTATCCTAATCATGATGTATAATTATGCTGTTGTACTATGGTATTGTATTAAGATGATGTACTATGATGTATCAGACCCTGTATTGTAAAATATTATGTATTTGTGAAATTCCGCTGTGAGATTCCGATGATTCCTTACTCTTCTATTCTATTAGTTCTATCTTTTCTTTCTCATCTTCTAAATTCTTTCAATAATGACACAACTTTCGAGGCATCGAAGATCGCACTGTTAGATGTCCTAAATAAGCTTGTCATATTTTTCATTGATGACATTATAGTTTTGTCATGAAGCGAGGACGAGCATGCCATGCACTTGGATGAGGTTCTCTGCACCCTTCGAGCACATATGCTAAAAGCGAAGTTCTCTAAATCTCATATTTAAAGGGAGGTGGTATGTTTCTTGGGGCATATGGTCTCTAAAAAAGGTTTAGCAGTAAATCTCGCTAAGGTGGTTGTGGTGGTGCAAGATTGGAAACCCCCACAAGCACTATAAAGGTCAAAAACTTCCTTGTTTTAGGGGATACTATTGGAAGTTTATTAAGGATTTCATGAAGATCTTAGTACCACTGACGTGTCTTACTAAGAAGAATCTAGCATTTATTTCGAACGATGATTGCTAGCATTCCTTTAAGAAGCTAAAAGGGTCCTTACCACTGCATCGATGTTACTACTCTTAGAAGGTACTAAATCATCATAGTCTACACTGATGTACGTCACACTGGCCTATGGATAGTTCTAATACTAGATGGGGGTAGTAAGTTACAATAATACACAATATTGAAAACTCACGAGAGAAACTACCACATCCTTATAATTTCCCCCAATGTTTTTTCACTAAGTCTTAGAGACATTATCTTCTTGATGAGAGGCTCTAGCTATTTATGGATCACAAGTCTTTGAAGTACTTATTTTCCTAAAGGGATTTGAACTTGAGACAACAATGGTGGACGATTTTTGGGCATCCTATGATTTTTAGATTTCTTATATCCCTAGTATAAAGTAGTTATAGGTATATTTAGTCAGAAGAAAGCAACTGTAAGTCCCTTATTCGTAGATTGCCGACCATGTTAAAGATTTAGCGTACCCTTATAGATCATATTGGTTTGAGGCAAAGGGAGAATATAAAGCTTATTGATATCATCGGTAGGATTGGCAAGGAGAAACCTTAGGGTGCATTTAATGTTATTCCATAGATTCCAATGGATGATTAAGAAGAGATGGGAGGCCATATATATGTTCACCGCACTAGTGATTTGGTGAATGCGGTGTTCTCGAAGGCACACCACTTGAGAATGACCATTTATCCCGGTGGTGACAAGATGTATAGAGATATGATGAGAGTTTTCTTTAGGCATAGGATAAAGAACTATGTAGTTGAATATATAGAAAACTAATTGACTTGCCAAAGGGTAAGGTGGAGCAACAAAAGCCTGAAGGATTGCTCTAGTCCTTAGAAGTGCCCTAGAGGAATTGGGAGAGCCTATCGATTTTATAGATGGTTTACCCCGATCTAAAGGGGGAAACACTAGCATTTAGGTGATTTTTGATAGATTGACAAAGAGCACCCACTTCATAACTATTTGAAGCAAGAGGTATGAAGCTATATTGGCAATCCTGTATATCCGAGAGATAGTCCGACTTCATGGAGAACCCTTCAACATTGTTAGTGATAGGGATCTGATCTTCAAGAGTGAATTTTGTAGAAGTGTACAAGAGGCATTGGGGACACAGTTGAGCTTGATCATGTCCATTCACCATCGGATGGATGGCCAATTAGAAAAGGAGAATATAGCCTTAGAGGATCCATTGAGGATGTGCATTCTCTATTTTCGAGGAACTTGGGAGGAACACTTCCCTATAGAGGAGTTCGCCTATAATAATAGTTTCCAAGCAAGTATCGAAATGAATCATTTCGAGGTTCTCTATGGAGGACCATGTAGACTACCTTCTTATTGATGGAAGACCACAAATCAACGCCTACTTGAATCCGACATGATATAAGAGACTTTAGAGAGGATTTACTTGGTTATAAGAGGATGAAAGCGACCAAAGATAGGCGGAAGTCATATGTCGGCAAGAGGGGGACATATATAGTGTTTGAAACTAGAGACTTGATCTTTATTAAGGTACCATCATTAGAAAACATTATGTGATTTGGATCGGTAGGAAAGCTCGCCCCCAAGCCTGTAGGATCTTTCCTCATAGTTGAAAGAGTAGGGAGATGGCTTATAAGTGAAGATATAAGTGAAGATATAAGAGAAGGAAGAGGATGTGCATGACGTCTTTCATGTCTCACACTCGAGAAAAATTCTTGCATGATACGGCGGAGGTGGTGGAGCCAAGTCAGCCTTAGGAGCTTGAGAGAGAATCATTAGTCTGTCGTATTCCTACTCAAATCATAGGGCATGATGTTAAGCAATTGAGGAATAAAGAGATTCAACTTGTAAAGCTGCAATGAAGAGACAACATGGAAGAAGTGACTTAGGAGACCGAGGAGTAATTGTGTGCATCATACCCTTATCTTCTTGATGGTGCATCTTTGAAATTTTCTATCTTAATCTTTTTTATTATGATCTCTTTTTAGTGAATTTTGGGAGGGTAGATCTTATGATTGCGCTTATGGATGGTAGGATTGATTGTAAACATGTTTGTATGATGGATGTAAGTGATTCTAGTAGATGCAAATGGACGTATATACACGCATTAGGCACTGTTTAACTTTTAGGGATCGACCAATTAGGTCATGAAAGCATATGAATATGGATGCTTGTTGTATTTTATTATTTATTCTATTATTGCCATAAATGGATGAATAATATATGTTTCTTGCATATGGATGATTTTGTAACACACATATAAAAGTATCAGTCATTATGATTCTTGCTTACGTTTGAATGTATGGCACGAACATATTTGCATAAAGAGGAGGTCAATTAAATCAGTAGGTCGCTTAACCTTCCGCATTACTTTAGGAACATGTACACTACGCAATTATGGAACAACATAAATAACGTTAGAAATCTTAAGGATAATGGATGCAATTGATAATGTTTGAGTAAATGGTTGTAGACTTTGGTTATGGTTGTTATTTGCATTTTTCTATCCTTAGAAATTTCAAAGATGAAATCCTTTGAGGGAGGGAGAATGAAACACGTCAATATTTTAATAATAAAGATTAATTAAGAAATTAATTAAATAAGAAAATAAGCTTATAAAACTGTCCAAATTGGGCTACGGGAGTTACGTCATTGAGTTCATGGTAATTTTCTGGATAACTTCCATATATAATTTGTTAAAATCTAAGTAAAATAAATAAGTTGTTAGAGAAGTTAGTTGTCAGAAGTTAGGTCACGTATTAGCTTTCACGTACAAATTCAGAAGAAAATAATAATAACAATAATACGTATGGGTCGACTACCTCCATGACGATTGACTTGTCGGTCGACCGTCCATGGGGGGTGGATTCATCTACATAAGCAACATGGCCTGCAATATGGCCTAATGAGAACCAAAGAGTGAAATCTGGGTTTTTTCCACCACCTGAGACGTTAGATTTTTCAGATGGAAGGTAAGATTTGGGCTCGTGCCATGATGAATCTGGATTTAATCAAGTTAATCAAACGGTCTAAGATCCTCTAATACGCCTACAAATAGAACCCTAGCCAAGCCATTTCATTTCACTTCTTTCTCTTGTTCCATCTTAACTTTTAGAGGCGGAACCTAAAACTAAATAATTTCTGAGGAAGGAAAACATGAAGTAAAATATTAGAAGACCTAAGGAAGGGAATCAGGAGGACCATAGGCATCAGCATAGGGTCACACATGAGTGGAGAAGTTACTATTTTAGAATCTGAAAAGTTAAAGAAATAGGGTTAAAAATAGTTTTGGTCAATAGTTTTAGTTTTCCATTTGTTTTCAATACAAGTTTATATCAATCTACTTTTATAGTGATTCTTAATTGTACAATTTATTTATATTTATCTATATTTCTTTTATACATGTTAAATTAGCGAATAATTCTACAAATATTAGATTTAATAAGTAGATTCAAACCTTCAATTTATGTGAAATATAACATAAAAAATAGAGAAATTTTCATAAAACACGAATTAAATAGAATAATACAAAATTTAGAGAGAAGACCTAAAACTCGTGTAAAACATGTAGACCTATAATAAAAGAATGGACTGAAAAGAGCAAGCCTTGGAGACTTATAAGTAAATTATAATATTTTATATAATTAAAGAAAAAAAAAAAAGCAAACTTATCATGATATTGGTTCATGATTGAAGTAGATAACCATTAAATAGAAACTATCATGAAGTAGATAAGACACTTAAAAAGAATAAGATATCATAAAAATAAACCGTATAGTGAAGGGGCCATACTGGCGGAGGAAAGTAAGTGACAAATAGATAAAACTCAATTATAGAGACTAAGGTGGAAATATAACTAGATTATTGTTTGAAGGGTCCCATACCGATGGTAGATCAGACAAGCATGCCGTATAGAGGTAAATAATTGACCCAATAGAGTGTGGATGATGGTCAATGTGTACTAGTGATGATCGAGCATACGCCATCAATTAGGGTAAATAAACCACTATTGTGTTCTGTGCTAAATAGATTCCCATCTGAAGGGTGAATCCGCAAACATTATTTAAAGGGATGTTTTGAAATATGTGGCCCTCAAAGAGGTGTTTTGATATATATGACCCTTGAAGGAACGTTTTGACCCAATTCATGTTCAAACGACTTTTATTTGGTGTAAGAGGCATCGACTACCATGTAAACATTGTGGTACAGAGTAGAGGTCAATTTGAGTAAAAGTGGGATCAGTCCTAATAGTACTTCTGTTGTAGAATTTCAATACAAATAATCATCTAAGTAATCTTCCTATGTAAAACACGGACACCTAATCCCTGTTGCACTAGAATTGTATTTAGGTCTGCTATCTCTTAATTATTCTCTTTTCACCAGTCAATTTTTATTCATCAAACTTTTATATCTGATCAATCCTCTATTCTTAGCACGTGACATAGGAAGTTGGGATAGTTCGTCTTAGAGTTGATGGATTGACTTCATTTTTTGTCATTTTATCTATTTTGGTTGTATTGGATTTTGAGAGAAGATGCTTTGTTTTGTGATGTACTCTGATATGATTTGTAAGATTTAGGTTGTAAGACATTTTGAGTTATGATGGTTTTTAAATAGTAAATTGCTGATTCTGAAATGTTTCCGCTTTAAATTATTTTATGTTTTATGGATTTTAGTCTTTATAAAAGATTTATTACATCTAGACGCTCTATAACTCTTTATATAATCCATTAGGGGTATATTAAAAGATGTGGGGTGTCACACTCTTCTTCTTGAGGATTCGTCGTTCCTTTAAAAGAAAATAATTCAATAACTCAATGCTAAGCTTTGACAACATGGGTTGTTACACAACGCTAATGGTTTACTCATGATCAAACTTTAGCGTGAGGAACATGGTTATTTCATTCTAAAGCATAGAAGTGATAGAACATTTACTTATAAATAAATCAGTCCGCTTATTAACAAAAATCATCTATATCTAGAAACATATGACATTAATACAGCGGGAAATCAATGGTACATCTCTTTCACATACATGTTCTTATTTTTCTTTTAGCAACTCTTCCTTCCACGTCATATTTTAAAAGTTTCAACGGTTGGTCATTAGGAGCCTTGCCTTTTCATATCATTGTTCCAATTTTGCAAACGATTATGCTGTTTCAACGGCATGAATTTCGGACTCTTCCCTGAGTTTCTCTCCGTTCATTCTCAAATCCTATTTTTTTTCACCGTTTTTTCTTCCGGTCATTCTAGCATGATCCTTTTGCAAAATCATGTGCAACTCTATTTCCCTCCCTATATATATATGATACGCTCGGATCACATTCAACTGAGAAATCAGCAAACCAATCTCTTTACCATGTCTTATGTCCTCCTTCGCCGTCGATCTCAATCGTCTTGCAACAAAGTCGATGACGTTCATGGCATCGCCCTCCATCCAAATATTCAACCAACCATTTTCCAATGCTAATTCGAGTCCTTGTTTTGCTGCAACCAACTCTGCAACGGAGCTTGTAACTTTACCAATCTTTTCAGAGTAGCCCAGTAAGAATTGGCCTTCATGGTTGCTGTATAGCGTATACACCTCCGATGCTTGCGTTGTTTGTACTGAACTCTGATGCTCCGTGAAAATTTAATTTTGTACAGCCAATATGAGGCTTTTCCCATGAAAACTGAATGATGCTGCCCTTATGGCAGTTTCTCTACAACAAATTTATTTGGTTTGAGCATATATTTGATGTGACATTACTTAAACATGCACGTATCATTCTTAGTAGATTCAGTCAGTTGGATTTTTGGAGTAACAGCATTAATGTAGTTGTTCAAAGATAAAATTATTATTTTCACAAAAATGTTTATAACTTTTTACAGTGACCTAGATTGTGAACCAAGATGTAGAAGTTTATGTCTCGAGTTACACACATTCATGGATGGTACTAAATAAGAATCACTTATTATCATGTAAAAGAAAACTACTTAATTACTTATAGTTCATATCCAAACATCTAAGAACTGAAATATAATTTTGATCCTCTACAAAATATCTAATACAAATGAAAAACATCAACAAAATCACCTCGCATTCAGTTTCAAGGCACACATTTTGTAGTGTTGGACCATTGGATGGAGCATCGGATTTGGAGGGATGACCTAAGGAGAATTGGCAGGATAGGATCTTCTAATCTTCAACAGTTTTTTTCATAGATTTTGGCCCAGAAGACTGCTTGTGTGAATTCTGATGGTCTAGCAGCAAGAATATCAAATTTTATGTCACCTTTAAGGCCATCTGCAAACTTCTCTAAGATATATTTGTTGGGCAACTTCTCAAGTAATACCACGACTCGCTCAAACTTGCATAAGTACTCCTCAACCGAAGCGGTTTGTTTCAACTTTGTGAAAGCTACAAAAGGATTAAGCATCTCTTCTGTCCCAAATCTGAAGATGGCTTCTTCTTTGAACTTCTGCCAACTCTTATTATAGTCCTTTTCATTTTTCTCAAGGAAGTGAAACCAGTGAAATGCCTCTTCTTTAAGATAAAGTGCACATGTAGATACCCAATCATACTCTGGAATTTCATAATATCGAAAAACTCGCTCGATTTGCCAAGTCCAAACGATGACATCTTCTGTGCCATCGAATATAGGAACATCTATCTCGAGAAACTTGTGATATGATGTTTTTCCCCATACCCCAATCACTGAGGTTATTCCTCGAATATGTGGTAGGCATAAATTCATGCGCCTGACCTTCACCGACATAGTGTACCGAACTTTCCGGTATTCCAAGGGCATTTTCGTGTCCCAAATCTTCTTGACTTGACGATTGCGGAAGCTCCTTTTTCTGATTTTGCAAGTTTTTGATCTCCTTGATTTCTTCCATTAACATGCGGAAATTATTCTCCAACGATTTGAGACTATCATTTAATATTGTCTGGGATGCAAGAATTTGGGAAATTACTTCGTTTTGTAACGATGCTTGCTTCTCCAACTGGTTTTTCAGTGATTCCCAAGGATGCTGGTATGAAGACTCTTCTTTTTGCTCCATGGTTTCGTTAGAATAGGAGCGGATCAGATTAGACGAAAAAAGAAGTACAGGAAGAAACAAAACTGAAAAAGAAGATATTTCATACTATTTTTTTCTTTTTTTTCACGTTCCTTCTGTTTCATTTCTCTGTGCATAAATAGCCAAATTTGGCTTGAGAGAGAGACAAAATTTGTAACTAATCCTCTCATATTTTGACACATCACTCATAAAAACCAAACTATGTAATTAATCAATCTTTAATTTTTTTTTTTTTTTTTTTTTTTGGAAAGATAAAAATGGTTTGGCCCAAAGCCCATGAGAGCACAACAACAAAGTCAAACACTGTGACATAACCCTAGCCGCCAAACATAATCTCAGTGTGAAACCCTAAAAGAAAACAATGGAAATGGCGGTCTCCTTAGAAAATAAACCTCCTACTTCAAGGCGGTTTCCAAACGGAGTCATCCATGACTTTTCTTCTCCTCTCTTTAGTTCCAAGCTTGTTATTGTCTTCTTTGTCTCTCAGGCACCAAGTCCCATTGCTTGATTTACGACTCTGATGATTTGTGAAAGTCAAGGAGTTCAAATCCATCAGATCTGAGCTTTTTCAACTCTCAAAGCTTTTCTTCCTCCTGGATGAGTCTCTGGTGACATCAGAGGGTCTTCCTCTGCTGCTCTCGCCATCTGACCAGTTAGATAAGTGATAGATCTGGTGATTGAGAATGCTTTTGTAGTGATTTTCATCGATTTTCTGTAAAAATCTGATTTTTCCATCTGATTGCCCTTTATTCAGGTGATTGTATGGATCTGGATCACTACTGAAGGTACCTCCCTCTGTATCAGGTGAAAACAAGCATTTACTATTCGATTTAGAAATAAAATCACGCACTTTAGAAGTAAAGTTATGTCTACTTCCCTCGCAGATGTTAGATCTGATAGCGGGGTTGATGGATACTTCAGGAAGGAAGCCAGATATGTCAGAGTCACTGTTAATGATCTCTAAATCATATCTGCGTAGAAGTTGATCTCTAATATCTGCATCAGGCAAGCAAGGGGATTTAATGTTCTTACTACTAGCAGTACTAAAGTTATAATCTACTTTAATAAGATTACTCCCTTTATTGCTAGGGCCACTGGTAGCAGAATAGAGATTGGCTTCACCAGTAGGGGGGTTGGAGAGCATTCTGTTAGAGTTCTGCTTGCCATTAAGTAAGAAATCTTCTACAAGCTTATCACTATCATTATTGCTTTTATGATAATCTTGATTAAGTAATTTATCCTGCATGTATCTGTTAGCCTTTTTCAAGACAATATTGCTATCATATAGAATAGAATTCCAAAGTTGCATACAGCTAGTCTCTTTACTAGTGTGTAACCTATGATTTCTCTCCCTCCAAATATAATAGATAGAAGCAGTCAATAATACACAAGCTTTGTTGAAATTGGTGGACTTGGGCTTAAAACTTTTCAAGATGTAATCCACACTGTCCCTTATGTTAAGTGTAGCACAATTATGATTGAAACCCAAAGTGCATTTGGCATTATACCAAATGTACTGGGAGTAACAACAATCAAAAAACAAATACTTGGAGCTTTCAACCTCATTTTTGCAAAGAAAACAAGTATTATCTGAACCTTTGTTCCATTTGCAATACTTATCCCTAGTAGGAAGCTTATTTAAAAGAGCAAAGTAAGCACAATGTGCCATTTTTGGACAAGATTTGTACCAAATAACTTTATGCCAATCAACTTCAACCTCTTCACCTTGCAGAAACTCCCAAACTTTTTTGAAAGAAAACCTATCTTTAGAACATAAGTTCCAACACCAATGATCTTTATAACAATTTGGATCAATATTAATACCTAAATGGCATTTTTAAATATCAAAGCTGCAGGGTTATTAACAAAGCTCCAACAGTTATTAATGATAATGTTGTTAACTCTGTCATTAACCCCACCTAAATTATGCAAATTATCCCAGCCAAGAAGATTTATAAGTGAATTACCACTAATCCATGGGTCAAACCATAAACTGGTTTGATTTACCATTTTAATTCTCCTATGGATGAGATTTCTGTCCACATCTCTACAGTCTAGAATGTTTTCCCAAATATATGAATGGTGATTCTCCTTTCTAGCCAGCCAAATTTTTTTATTTTTTAAATATTTGGCTCTCATCCATCTGGCCCAAAGAGATTTTCCATCCAAGAATTTCCAAAACAATTTAAACTTGCTAACTTCAACTATGTCTTTTAAGTTTCTGAGCCCAAGTCCACCAAATTTTCTAGGCTTACAGACTTTGTCCCAGGCAACCTTATGATACTTGCCTCTCCAAATAAAGTTAGAACATATTTTATCAATTTTATGAATGACATTGGCAGGGATGTTATGTGTTTGGACCCAATACATGATCATAGCAGTGATGACTGTGTGTGTGAGTTCAACTCTACCTGCTAATGATAGCAGTTTGCTAGACCAACCATCTAGTTTACCTTGAATCATGTCTATTAATCTAGAACAGTCCCTATCATTAATTTGGTTAATGCTTAAAGGAAGGCCAAGGTACTTGACAGGAAGATTTCCTTCCTTGAATTTCAAAAGATGCAAAATTTCATGCTTAATTAGGACATTTTTGTTGAAATAGTTTTTTCTTTTATTGACATTGACAGCTAATCCAGCAAACTTTTCCATATTTTCTAAAATACTGTAAACAGCAATAGCACTTTTTTTATCGGCTTTAAGAAAAAGGGGCATGTCATCAGCATATAACAAATGAGTGATGTGAGGCTTGACTCTGTTTATAGGTTTAATGTTTCCCCTTAACACTTCTAATTCCACTTGCATGGAGAAATATTCCATAATTATTGAGAAAAGGTAAGGTGACAGAGGATCACCTTGCCTTATTCCTCTATTACTGTGAATAAAACCTTTGGGGGAACCATTAACCATGACAGAGTATGTTACATTGTTAATGCATTCATTTATCAATGCACAAAATCTGTTATCAAAGCCCATTTTTTGCATAATAAAAATGATAAAACTCCTATTAATTTTATCAGAAGCTTTATGCAAATCGATTTTAATACACATAAGATTTTTATTTCTCATATTAAAATTCCTAATTAGCTCATGAGCTAATAAAGAATTTTCAGAAATCAATCTGCCAGGAATAAAGGCACTCTGATTTTCAGAAATGGTAAATTTTAAAAAACATTTCAATCTATTACAAAGAAGAGTGGAAATAATTTTGTAAACAAAGTTACAACAGGCTATGGGTCTATAATCCTCTAGTCCAGAAGGATTTTCCACTTTTGGGATCAAGGTTAAAAAGGTGTGATTGGTGTTTTTCAAAAGCTTTCCAGAATTAAAAAATTCTTTTATTGAATCACACAATATTGACTGAATTTCAGCCCAATGGGTTTTATAAAATATAGCTCAAAATCCATATGGACCAGGGCTTTTGTCAACATTAGCATTGAAGATAATATTTTTAATCTCTTCCTGACTTATAAGGGCCAATAATAAATCAGACCTATTGCTATTTACAGTATATTTAAATTCTAAATCAGGAAAAATAGTTGGATAATCATTAGAATTATACAAGGAATTAAAATAATTAATGGCATCTTTCTCAATTTTAGAGGCTTCATTAATTATTTCACCCTTTGCATTCAATAAATTACCAATATTGTTCCTGTTTTTTCTGCATGACATTTTGGTGTAAAAGAATTTACTAGCTTCATCTTCAGATGTTAACCAATCCACCTTGGCTTTCTCTTTAAGATTAACATCATTAATATGAAGAGCATTAACCAATTTGGCTTGAGAATTAAAGAAATTCACAACATTGGTCTTGTCTGAGCTATTTTTATCAAGATCATTTTGAAACCTCTCACATTCATCCCTGGTAGATCTAATGTCATTTCTGTTTCTAGTAGTGTTCCAACTTTTAAGATTATTTTTAACCATCTGCAAAGTTTCATTGAATATGTATTGAGCACTTCCAAAAATATTATTATTGAAACAATTGGAAACAACATCTTTATAGTTGTTCTCATACACCCAACCATTCACAGATCTAAAAGGGGAATTACTATGATTAACCTTATCTGAATTGAAAGAGACTAGAATAGGTGTATGGTCACTTGTGTTTTGAGGTAAGGTACTGCATTTAACATTGGAAAAGAGGTTGATGAAATTTTGATTAAATAAGACCCTATCAAGCTTACAATGAATATTCCTGAATTTACCTGAGTTCCAGGTGTATTTATTGCCAGAAATGGTAGGTTCTATTAATCCATATTTCATCTTAAAATTGGCAACTTGCTCTAATTTAGAAAAAGGAACTGGATTGCCTCCCCTTTTTTCAAAATTGTGAAATACAGTGTTGAAATCCCCAATTAATAACCAAGGACTGTTTATAATATTACTGAACTGCTCAATGCAACTCCAAAGCATACTTCTGTCATTTTCAAAATTGGAAGCATAAATAAAGGTGATAATTATAACCAAACCGCCCTTATTTTTAAAAGTGCAGTGTACATACTGCTGATCAATGAAATAACTGATGAGAGTCCAGATGGCAGGATTATGATGAACCATAATCCTACCATTTCCTCCCATCAGAGTATTATTGATAATGTTCCAATTTGAAAATAGCCTGGTGTGCAGATCATTAATCATTTGATCATTAAGCTTATGCTCTACTAAACCTAAAATACTAGGCTTAAACTTATTCATAAAGTTGACCAGGTCTGATTGTCTAGCAGGAAATTGAGCCCCCTTATGTTCCAAGCAATAATATCCATAATAAAATATATAAAAATATAAAAAATAAGGATATCACCTATCAATGGTGAACCAGAGCTTTTGTTGCTGTCCACTCTGACCTCCAACTGTTTGCCACTCCTTTTGAAACTGGTGTTTTCTGCTAGCTTGAGTTTTTTCTCCCACTTTGAGTTTTTACTTCTGTATTTTTTTCTGAAATTACGATCCTTGTTCTCCTCTGTATCTTCTACTGATATTATGTCAGAAAGACATTTTGTTATGCTCTTCTTTTTCTTCTTTACTGGTGATGCAGGTTTTGAGGACTTGGAGCCAACCAATGCATGGTTAACTGCCTTTTGGATATTGTCCTCTGTAACTGAAGAGGTTTTCAAAGGAGCAAGTCTTTCAGTCAATAGAGATTCATCAGTGAAAATGGGATCAGCTAATAGCAGATCGGCACAGTCGATTTCCTTCCCTTTCATTTTAATGTTTGTCAAATTTGCAATTAAACTTGAATTCTCCTTTGGGGGGAGGATTCAATGACCTGTACACTTGAAATCCCCTCTGTGTTTTTATGATTTTCTTTATATGCAAAGATTTGTTCAGTCAGATCTGAGGATGCAATGTAATTGTCGTCCTTAGATTTGCATTGAACATTCTCTTTTTGCATGCTTTTGGGAAAGCTTGCAGATATCTGCATTTGTTGAGTTGCTAGTGATTCTAAATTACCCAAATTTGGAGAAGAAAGGTTAGAAGCATCGATATTCATTGCTTCTTCATGATTAGGCGCTGATTTATGTGCATCGGGGGGTTGAATCTGAGTTGTGCCTTGTGTGTTATTTTCTGTATTTGAACCTTGATCAAGATTCGTATGTTCCTTTGGTATTTCGTTCGATTCTTTGTTATGCAAACAATTTTCGAATGAATGCCCAAAGCACTTACAAAGCTTGCATCTATCAGGAATTAACTCATAAGTAATTCGCTAAGAGATTAACTCCCCATCAGGCATGTATATCGATGCTTCGTTTGGTAATTCAGCATCAGCGTTGATCTCAACAAGTATTCTCGCATAACTCAATCGAGTTTCTTTCGTTGTTTGCTCATCCATTTTGAGCGGAATTCCGATTAAACTCGCAGTGGCGCTGAAAACTTCCTTATCCCACAGTCTCAAGTTTAACTCAGGTAGTCTTACCCACACGGGCATGGTACTTAGCAAATCGCGATCAAGAATTGACTTTGGTCCATTTCTTTAGGATAATTAGTTTACCGTTGTTGAAATAAGGTCTGCCCGTTAGCAATTTGGCACAATCTTCATAATTAGTAAATCTAATAATGAAGAATCCATTTTCTCGAGTGAAAATCTCAAATGATCCTGTTGGATTCCATGTTCATATTACAAATGCCCTAAAGTGATGATAAGGGGACTCTTACCGAACACATAAGCAACGACTGACATCTCCCATTTTCCTTCAGTTCTTGCACTGGTTTCTTCACTAACAACAACAATCTTCTCCTCACTTATTGTCTCTGTTGGTTCTATAAAAGTCAGATCGAAATCAGTACTCTGGCCTCCATTCTTGACCATATCTGCCCATGACAAGGCCTTTCCCGTTGTTGGCGATCTGTTCTTGATAGATTTCTTATTTTCTTGAGCGACCTTGATTGGATTTCTAGGCTGAAACCTATTACCATTTGAAGCAGGAAATGGTTTGTATTCATTTCTGCTAGGGAATTCGCTGGATTTTCCAGCGCCCTGTCGAAAATGAGCAGTATCAATAGAATTCAGTTTGGATTTCAGCCTTTGCTTGCGGTTATTTGCTATGGTGAAGCCCTCTTCATCAACTATGAAATGAGGAGAAGGTTGAGGAAGGTTTCTATTAGGATTGGAGGAAAATGGGGGTGGAGATGAGGAGTTCCTAGTCTGATTAGGGTTATTGTCGAAAATAGGATTCAAGAATGAGTTATTGGCAGTCATGGCTGCATAGGACAGAAAGCTCTCTTTGTGAACGTTGGTTTAATCACTCGTTAGTTACTTACAGCGTATCTTAATCTTGAAATCTTTTGGTTTTGTTGATGACTCTTTTGGTTCTTGTTTTATGGTGTGTGATCAATGATTCACTCGCTTGTTGATTGAGTCATTACGTTGGTTCATTGTACATGTATGGTGCATTGATACGACTTCAAGAGTGACATTGCCTTCAAGGTCAAAGCGTCCAGAACTCCTAGATATAGGGTTGTTATGGTAATGGTTATTATTATTATTTAACAAATATCATTATCATGTTGTTTTTACTGGTAAACCATAATTGATTACCGTAAACGATCGGCTGATATAACAAGATTGGTATACCGATAATCTGGTAACCGTTACATTAGTGATAGTAAATTACCGTTTGTCCATCAAAGTTTGTATCTTGATATGTTTTTGTAAACAATGCATCTTTATTATACTATATGTAGTGCTAGTTAATAATAGACATAAATGGAAAAGAAAATAATTGTACATGGAATTATTGCACCTGAATGTTGAACTAAATCATTTATTTGATTCTAAATGCATGTAATAAAACATATCAGATGAATATACATATGTTTTAAATGACTGGCAAAATAACCGTTACCACTGTTAGTGAAGAAATGTTATTGTTTAATTACATCTAAAAAAGGGTAAATTTACTGTTACCATATCATTTTAATTGGTATACCAATTTCAATCACAAATGGTTACCGATCGACTGGTAATGGTATGGTAAATTTACCTTTACCATAACAATCCTACCTAGCTATTTGCTCTTTTTTCCTAAGCTGCTTCAGGTGGGCTAAGATCTTGCCACTGGATGTGAATTTGGATGGTCGTGGAGTTTGGTTGTCTTATTTCGAATATTGTATTTAGTTGGTAATTAGAACCAGTTTTATTGTTGTGTTGGTCGATCGACTACCTAAGGAAATCGCCTGAAGGAGACAACGAGGTGTTATAATTTTTTAAAAACTATTATCAAATTATAAATTAACTGTTGTATTGTTTAGCAGATACATATTCGTAGATCTGGTGGTGATGCACATGCTCATTCAAGGCAAGGTATACGATTCGATTCCTAGACTTCTCAAAATTTTCCTCTATTTTGCCTCAAAATTTTGCCTAGCCTAGGGCAATCCAAGTGTTCTTGCCGGCCTGATCGGTAGTTTGATCCAATGGCAGAGCTACCCTAAGGCTTGAGGTAGGGCCATTCAACAATTTCAACTAGGGAAAAATTTAATTAAGTCACCTTTTATAAGTAAATCGTTAAGTTTTAGATAGGGCCTTGGCCCCATCTGGGCAGACTTTGGCTCTACCCCCGGTTTGATCGACCTTCATGATTTGTGGAAGGCAATAAGGTAGTCGCAATGATGTGGGGGTTGAGAAATGCTTGTTCATGAAAATGTAAAACCCGAGTGGATTTTAGAGTCAAGTGAGAGTTGAAACTTGTATGCAACCTTGCCAATTTGTTAAATGATTTGGTAGAGGCCAAGGTATGGCAAAGTATTTATTTGGTAAGTATGTGGAAGGTTTTGCTTAGAAAAAATTGGTGGTAAAGTGGAGGCAAACGAAGATCATAAATGAACCAGACTAGTCAAAAGAAGGTGAAATCAATGAATTTCCAAAAAAATAATATTTTGATCTTTATTGAATCATGAAGTCAAAATGGAATTTATCTCTAATATAAAATATTTGAAACAAACTCTTCATTTTATTATGAAGTTTTTATATTTTTGTTTTAAACATGTCTATCAACCACACTTGTGCTACAAACATAAAATGTACATAGCTAATGTCACCTTATATTGGTAATGCGATTTACACTGCAACAAATATCTAAAGCACACTAGGCCAAGTACTCTGAGTAACTTAATACATAATTAATAACTAACAAGGCAACTAACTACCTTTGAACATGGAAATTGCCTATAATATGAATTTATATTCTACTATATACTGATGTCATATAAATTTTATTTCTTAATAAAACAAGGACCACATAGCTACACATATGTTAACTGCATGATAAGGTACGGATGATAAGAGTTGATATGCAGACTATACAAAATAAGGTAAAGACTGTTGTCATTTAACTTACTCTACAGGGTTTACTATTTCTAATTTCTGTAAGACATACTTCACAATTTTATACTATTTTATATAAAAAGAATAAGTTAGCTTGCACATTAATACTATCTTTTCATATCATGACCATCGTTTCAAGAAACAAATTTGTTTCACATGTTCTTTGCACACGTCCAACGGACGTGCCAAACAAATTGGAGTTTGATTTGAAAATTTTCATATCATGTCACTACTAGAGAAACAGTGTATTCCAACGGCGGATTTCCAATGGCCGCCAACAGCTAAATAGAATCCGTGGTAGCCGTTGAAAGCCGATGTAATAAAGACTGTTGGCGGCATTTGGAAGCCGTTGGAAATTTTTCTGCATATGTTCCAAAGAGCCCCACCTGCTACTCATTTCCTTCCTCTTCATCCCTTAATCCGATTTTCCACCCCTTTCCACCACTTCACCTCCTTCGATTTCAATTGCTCCACCCTAACAGCCACCGCCACAGCCTCCGACGTCAACCGCAAGCTCCTCCAACCTTTCTCCTCGCTTGTTGCTCTTGGATTTAAGTGAAATTCTTAAACCTAATTTTAGGTTTTCCACTAATTTCAGTTTAAGATGAGTTTTATTTGATTCCTAGTTGTTTGCATACGTATATTACATCATATTATTCTCCAATTGCTATTGTTATCACCGTAATTACCAAATTCGTAGGAATTGTTAGCATGTATAGCAAATGCTTGGTGTTAGCATGTAATCGAACCCTTAAATGAACACTTGTTGCCATGAATTGTTAGCATTTTAAAATAGCAATGTGTTAGTGAATAAATAGATAAAGATAAATTATTAAGTTTGAGTAGCAATACATGCAATATTTATTATATTACATTTTTAGGTTTTCTCATTAAGGTGAAAGACTAAATCTAAATAATGAAATAAAAAGTTACCTATAACTTTTGAAACAAATGAAACAAATGAGGGATGATGAAATATGATAAGATTGTTAATATATAGCTAAAGGAAACAAATAACTTTTGAATGATATTACAGACATAATTTAACACACTGAATTAGCATACAATGAACTATACTTTTTGGGTGTATTTCCATTATTTCTATTCTTAATTTTTAAATTTTAATCAAATTCAGATCATGCCTAAACTCTTGATCCTTGAACAATTTTCTGGGTCACTGAATTTTAACTGATTCCCTTTTTTATAGTTGCCTAAATGACAACATGAAAATTAATTTTTGTTTAATAAATATATTGTATGAGCTCTTTTCAGGGCTAAGAATAGACATTATAAGAGTGTTAAGAATAACAAAGTAGTTTAATGTCCATATACAAGAGGGATTTTTTTCATAAATAAACATTGAAAAGTCATATAAAATAGACAATATATATTTAGTTAATTTCTTTTTTTGCGTAAAATAGACACTATAACTTACCGCTTATTTTCTATAAAGATAGGATTTAGAATTAAATCATGTTTTAAAAAAAAATCTCAAAATGTTAATGTTCTATAGCATATTATCTTTCTTTTTCTACTTAACTATGCTCAAAATGAATATTTATTCATTCATGTTGTGTTGCTCACATTTATATTATTTGCACATTTTAATTACATATTCTCAAAGTCAATGCCTATATCTATGTTGCAGGTATATTATGTCTAACCCTGCTTCTGGCTCTGGCTCTGGCTCTAGATGACGTAGCATTACCCTGAATGCTGGTGAGGGTAGTGGCGGACAACGAGCTCGTCCAGTTGTTTATTTGAAGCCTAAGGCTGACAGGGCGTAAGTATCAAAATTAACAGAATAACAATTTAATGTTTTTTTTACATAATATAACTATATTTTGTAAAGTTCTAATTTATATTTAACGCAGGGGATTTGAGTTAGAGTCGTCTCAGACGATTTTAGATATCTCTAAGGACGCATATATGGCCAGAATGAGCGATTTCTAACCTAAGTGGAGCAGGGTCCCTACTGACGTCAAAGAGACTATCTGATAAGATTTTTTGGTACATTTATATCACTTGGTACGTCGAAGAGACTAATTAATTAAACACAAATAAATGAGATTAGTAAGATTTTCTCATTATACAGGGAGCAGTAGATGTGCAAGAGGCTGACATGAGGCTAGTTCAGCGACATTGGAACTCGAAGGTCGCGAAGAATTATAGAGAGAAGATGAATGAGCTTAATAAAAAGGGAAAGCTTGTTCAAGATGAATGAGTTTAAGAAAAAGGGAAAGCTTATAAATAATACTTGTATTTGCTATGGTTTTGTTATGATTTCATTTTGTTATAAAAAATAGTAGACATACATTCTGCTCCCATTTTGTTATGATTTCAATTCATGCTTGTTCAAGGGTATCTTTTGATCGGTTTCTTCTATACTTGTATTTGCAGGTTCGACAAGATAAGAAGGAACAAGACAAGGAAGAAATTAAGGAGTTGCGAGTGCTGATTGAGCAGCTACAGGATCAGAATCGCGTGTAGGGTATGCAAATTGAGCAGCTGAATCAAAAGGTTGTAGAGTACATGCATAATCATAGTGATGTTCCTTCATCGTCTGCTTCTGGAGACCATAGCAACGATGCGGCTTGAGGTATGTGTTTTGATGCTCGGTTGGGGGATGTATTTTGTTTTGATGTATGAGGAGACAAGTTTGGATGTGTTTTGACAGTTTGTATATATTGGTACGCTTCGTAGACATGTTTGGATGGTTTTTTTGGATGTTTATATATATTGGTACACTTTGTAGACATGTTCGGATGGTTTTTTGGATATGTAAATAATTTTTGTTGTATATATTGATGTTTGTGCGTTTTATTTTGGTTGTTTGTGTTGTTATTGATATATATGTGTCGAATATATGTGGAATTTGTTGGAAATGGATTGGAAATGAAATGAATTGGGTAGGCTGGAAGGTAGCTTGCTTGCTGTTATATAAAAAACACACCCAATAATTCCAACGGCTATCAACTGTTTCCAATGGTTATATGGTCATTGTTTTCAAATGGTTTCCAACAGTTTATTCTGTTGGAATCTGTTGGAACAGCCGTTGGAAATTATCCGTGGGCTCCGATGGAAGGCATGGACTCTATTCCAACGGCTGTTCCAACGGCTACCAACGGCAGATAGCCGTTGGAATAACCATATGTTCTTGTAGTGTGTCATGTAGGTTCACTATAGATAATTCACACATGGTTGAATTAATACATACATATAGCCCACCTAATGCAAGCCCACCTGGGCGTGCCTATATACTCGTATTGGTAATGCGATTTACACTGCAACAAATTCATCTATACCTTCGTATATGTCTTTGTTGTGAGAGATTTTGATTTAAGAGCACATATATGTACTATGATAGATATGTATACGAAAAGTTTAAATGAATTTATAGTTTACATAAAAAGCCATTTTATACAATTTGAATAAAAATAACACACATAGAAAAGTCCATGTACAAATAATTGTAAGGTATGTTTAATATTTGAAATAACATAAGTATGTAAAGAAAAAATCTACAATTAATTATAAATTTGAGGTTAGCGAACTTAATCCAAGTTAAATTTAGGAAGAAGTCAATTTTTTTTTAGATTTTACATGAAAATTTACTGATGGAATTTTTAAATGAAACAATTTTTTCATTTATGTATACAACTACTAACCAAAATATATTCAGAAATGATCTTCTAATATGGTATTCATTTTAAGCACGAGTATAAATAATTAAAGTTGTTTTCTACTAACTAAAATTATTTTCAAAAAAAAATGTTTAAACAACCATGTGATATATATATATATTCTCTAACAAAGTAGATTGGAAAACTTGCGCACTGTTACCCTTAAGATTTTTTTTAATAAAAAAACAAAGACTATCAAAGGCATTCTCAACAAACGAAACGTCTAAGCTATCATGCAATGTTCTTAAGGATATCGTGTAACAACTTCTAAAGTCATCATTAGTTGATAGGAGAGAACTAATAGAGTTAAGGAATGCCCTAAGGAGAATTATTCAATTTGTTACATATATCCACTTGTTGACCAATCTTGTTCGAAATAAAAAATATTTTCTTTCTATAATATACCTGATATAATGTGTTATATTAATTAATCAAATTAAGTGATAATATATTTAAAAAATTAAATCCATAAATGGTATATTTTAAGATAAATGTTACAAAATGTTGTAACTATGAGTAGCTTATCACAATGAATATATGTGTACCATTTTAAATGCACCTAATCTATAAATGATGTATTTCAAGTCAACTACGACTTCAATGGCAGCAACTATCTCATCTCCTTCTTTCCTGCTTCCCACCTCTAGCCATCATCTTGTACTTCCTCCTTCTCTATCCCCACGCCCGAAACTCCCTCCTAATCCACCTGGCCCTCCGCCTATCACCATTGTCCCTACCATTCTCTCTTCTTCTGTTATTCCTCATGAGAAGTGTCAACTGGAATGGATTTCCTTGTTCAAGCATAAGCCAAGAAATGCTGAAAAGTACATTCCAATTTACATGTTTCCTACCTTCTCCAATGTTGTGATGAACTTTACTGATAATGTAATTGAGGAAGGTACTCTAGTGTGGAAGGAAACTCTGGTGATTTTTTCCTTGATAAGCCCTTGTCTTTCATTGCCGTTGTTCAGAAACTCAGATCGGTTTGGAGATTGTAGGTTCTTTAAAAAATCAAATCTGATGAAGTTTTGTTCTTATTCCAACTTTCATATGAAGAGGATAGGTAGAGAATTCTGATGGGTGATCCAATAATCATGAAGAGTAAGTTATTCATCAACAAACCTTATGATCCTACTGTTACTAATGTTTGTGGAATAGTTAAAGCTGTGCCAATTTGGGTTCAACTATATAGTATACATATATTTGCTTGGTCATACAGTGGTATTAATTGGCTTTCCAGTCGACTTGGAAAGATTCTTTGCCTAGATGAGATGACTGGAAAAATAGAAAGACTAGAGTATGCAATATGTTTAATTGAAGTCAGGCCAGATCAAGAGCTAGTTGATGAGTTTTTGGTTAAGTTAGTAGATGGTGGTACCTAAAATATTAAGGTTAGTTACCTGTGGAAGCCTGATGTTTGCACAACATGTAAAGTGTTTGGTCATTCTACTGTTAATTGTGCAAAAAAAAACATAGTTAATCAGAAGGTTGAAGTCAGCAAGTTAAATAAGGAAACTCGGTCATGCCTCTAAAAGGAAAAAAAATTCAAGTTACCTCTAAAAATGAAAAGCCTTTGTCTCTTTTTAATAGGAAAGATTACAATGCTAAAAAGGTCGAAGATAACAAGGTCCAATCAAAAAGTGGGACTAAATAAGAAAAACTTATCTTAACCTTCTACTAGATACAAGATAAAAGATGACGTTACCGAGGTAGTGCCTAGTGGAAGTAAAAAAGATCAATGATCAAGTTATGGAACAAAGTAAGGATGTTAACATTTTGGGAGAAGATGAGACTGTTGAAATTAATGATAAAGGTGATTTAAGCAAAGGAGAAGAATTTACCGAAGTATTAAGTAACAATGATGTCTGTTTGGATACACAAAACCAAAACTCCGAGGAAATTATTCAAGAAAGTAAATTGGAGAAAGTGATTAAGAACAAGGTTATAGATTCGGTTGATTTAGCTTCTAGTGCTAGAATTGTTGGGGTGAATGAAGTTAAAGAATTAGGAAATATAGTTGATGAATAGAGTGGAGAAATTAATACAAGTTTGCATGGCAATGAAATGTTCATGTTGTGCATGAATCTTATAGCATCAATGACATTAGTGATGCTGATCAAATAGAAATTGTCCCATAACAACCAATAATTCCTAGCTTACCATCTACTGATAGTGAAATCTCATGGGAATTAGATAAAAGGAAAAAACAGTGTAGATAAGAATTTGGATGATGATACCAAACCGTATGTCTCCTTAGTAACATGCAACAATGCATAAGGCAACAATGCACAATGCCACTCCCTGTACTGGTGATGATGAATTACCAATTTCCACGACTATTCATCAAGACGAAGGTTTACTTCAACAACCTTATTCCAATCTTACCCCACCTTCAGCTTACAAAACTGCTTCATAATCTCATTTGTTAACCGTAGCTAATCAATCAATCAACAAACAAACAACATCCTCTAAAAGAACTAAAGCATACATGACCATTTCTAATTTATCTCCTAATGCCAAAAAATGCTTTCTAATAGTGAAGCTTTTTAGACCATGACTAGGTCAATGACAAATTTGATGAACAAAACTACAAAGTCTGATCAATGATGCACAACATTTGCATATGGAACATAAAGGGTGCTCACTTGGACATAAAGCTTGACCAATGCAACGGCTTAATTAGATAGTATAATCCGAGTGCAATTGCTATCCTGAAAACTAAACTAAATGATTCTCTAACCACCAGAGCAACCAAATACATTATCTCTAGCTGGAATTTAATTCATAATATCCATGATGCCAATTATGGTATAATTATGCTTTTATTTGACCCAAATACTCATAAGTTCACTAAGTGAACTTCCTCTAGTCAGCACATTCACTGCCATAACTTGCACATACCTTCTTCCACTTCCTACTATTTTACAATCATTTATTCTCATAACTCTACTAATCATAGAAGTTAGTTATTTCAAATGTTTCATGCTTTAAGACAAGACACATATCCTTGAATTGTGTAGGGGGATTTCAATAGCCCCTTCAAAGTAACTAATAGAGTAGGGGGCAACCCCATTTCTCTTGCTAGAATTAGTCCCATTAACATTGCTATCCGTGACTCTAATTTACTTGAAATCGACTCAATTGGTGTTGATTTTTTCTAGAATAATAAAAGGAAAGAAGGGATCAGAATTTTTTCTAAAATTGACTATGAAGTTTGCAATTTCCCTACCTCAACAAAATGGCCAACTATTCCTAATACTTTACCAGTTCCCCTTCTTTCTAACCATACCCCTCAAATCCTCCAGTTAGGTGACAATGATTTCATAAGGAGGCTTAATTTTAAATTATTTAACACATGCAAAACTGAGCCAGATTTCTTAAACACTGTTAAAAAAGAGTGGGGTAACCCTTGCTATGGTAACCCCATGTACATTCTCCCTAAAAATCTTAAATTCTGATACAGATTCTTAAAGTTTGGGTTAGATCTAGATTTTGTTAGTGGTAGTAAGCAATCTAAACATTGGAAAAGGTTGTTAGAGAAAACATAAACCCAAATTCTTAATGATGCTAACAACCACAACCTTGCTTCTCTTGAAAGATGTTACTCCTAAAAGTCTAAAGACGCTCTCTACAATGAGTTTTTAACGAACAAAAAAAACTAGAATGCGACGGAATGATGACGGTGATAGGAATTTGTCTTATTTCCACTCTGCTCTTAAGGCCAAACAAACTAGAGAGAACTTGTTTTCCATAACTGACAAATAGGGGCAGGTAAAAATTACTCAATTTGGTATTCAAAATGCTTTTATTCAATATTGTTCTGATTTATTGGGCAATGCCTCCAACTTTACCCCTTCTATTGAAGAAATTAACCTAATGCTTCTCCCTAATTTAAAAGGTAAGCTGACAAGTTGAGCTCTATAATCACAAAAAATGAAGTAAAAGAAACTATATTCCTTGAATAAATAATCCGGTGGGGGACATGATGATTTCAATGCAACCTTTTACAGTCACTGTTGGGATATTATAGGACCTGATGTCATAAAAGCAATTTTGAATTTTTTTAAGAAAGGTAGCCTGATGGAATCCTTTAACAATATTATTATAGCCTTGATTCTCAAAGTTAAAAATGCTAATATTATGAATGCATTTAGACTTATATCCTGTTGCAACACTATTTACAAGTGTATAACTAAAATTCTGGCTGGCTGGCTTAAGAAAATTCTGTCTTACATCATTTCCTCTAATCAATCTGCTTTCTTGCCGAACAAAAGTATTTTATACAATGCTTTGCTTGCTTATGAACTTATTAAAGGTACGGACCTTCTAAATTATCCACTAAGGCTATGCTGAAACCTAACATTATGAAAGCCTTTGACACTTTGAAATGGAATTCTATTATCAGAGTTTTAAGTTACATGAATTTCCTGTTGAAGTATGCGATACTATATGTTGGATTGAAGAGGTCGAAGATAGCTTCGAGTCGGAGGTGTTCGTTCGCAAATTGGAGCTCGTATGGAGGAGATATGAGCAGGAAGGTGATTGCTGTCAGCTGAGAACAGGGACAGACGTCTGTCATAGGGGATGACAGACGTCTGACTGCAGGGAATTGGTTTCCCGAGAGCTCAGACAAACGTCTGACACTTCCATGGCAGATGTATGTGCTGAGTGGATTTGCCCAAATAATCTCTGGAAGATGAAAGACGTCTGTCAGGAGGTTCGACAGACGTCTGATCGGGTTTTGGGCTATTTTCGAGATGAAGATTTGCATGCTAATTTGTGACTAATTCAGGGGCAATTTGGGTAATTGGCTAACCTCTATATAAGCTATTTTCTTATGTGAATTAGGATAGCAGGGGAAACTTGATTTGGGATCAAGGGTTTATTCTCAAGGGAGAATTAGGGTTTATAACCTAATTCTAATTCTTCAATTCTATTCTCCTCAAACTCTTTTCTATATTGAAATATAGTGATCATTGGATCAATCTCTTGTATTCCTTTCATCGTGGTAATAAAATACTCTCTCCAAAGTGGATGTACACTAACAAGATGTTAGTGGAACCACTATAAATCCTTGTGTGATTTATTTTTGCTACTTTGTCATTAGTTTCTTGCTTGTGATTGAGTTTTGGATCGTTCGTGATTGGTTGATATTGGTTTTGTCACTAGAGTTATTGCTTTGGTTGTTTTTGCAAGTCTAACAACGATCTAGTTTTCCGCTAGCGCTTTGTGGTTTAGATATCGGATTCGAGTGGTCTTGAATCGGATTAATCACAACAGTTACAACAGTTGGTATCAGAGCTGTTTTGGTGCTTGTTAGGTGTTTATGAAAATGCCGGAGACTGATAGTAGCTCGGTAAGTCCTTCAACCGGAAGGCCGAATAGTGCGGCGCCTTATGTACGGGGTTCGTATGCGGCGTCGGGTTCTCAATTGGTTATTGACAAGTGGACCGGTGATAATGACTTTGAGAAGTGGCAATGGAAAATGAAAGCGGTTCTTAGGCGGAATCGGGTGCACCGAGTTGTATTTGATACTCACTTATTGCCAAGTGATATCTCGGAAGTTGAGAGAGAGGAGATGGAGGAATGGGCTTACACTACTCTTCAACTTGCTATGGGGGAGAATGTGATCTCCGAAATTAGTGGTGAGACTACCGCTAAAGGTATTTGTGACAAGTTGGAAGAACTTTATATGAAGAAGTCGCTCACTAACCATTTGATCTTGTTGCGTACATTTTTCACCTTCAGGATGAAGGAGGGTAATATGCTAAAGGCACATTTGAATGCCTTTGATGACTTGATCATGAAGATGAAGGCCGTTGATTTGAAGATTGAGGAAGAGCAAAAGGCGATGATATTATTGTGTTCGTTGCCGGACCGTTATACGGGTTTCTCAAATAGCTTGATCTATGGCCGGGATACCTTGACTCTGGATGATGTCAAGACGGGTCTTCTTAGTGAGGAGTTGAGAGATCAAATGAAGGAGATGAGTGAGGGTTGTAGTGGAGCTAGTAGTGGTCACGTGTTGTTTGTGGAGAAAGAAAAGAATGTGAAGAAAGGAAACCGGGGGCGTTCTAAATCAAGAAGGTAAATCGAAAGAGAGAAATGGCAAGTGCTTTATATGCAAGAAACCGGGACACTGGAACAATGAATGTCCGAACAAAGATAATAAGGAAGTAACGTCTTCATCCATAGCGGTGGAGAGTGGGGATGGTGAAGTAGATAAGAATGTGTTGATGGCGATAGCATCGGGTGTTTCAGGTAACGAATGGGTTCTCGATTCGGGTGTGTTGTATCATATGACGCCAAATAGAGATTGTTTTTCGTGCTTTGAGGTCAAAGAGGGAAATGCAATTGCTATGGAAAATGGTGTTATTTGCAAGTCGATGGGTAGTGGCTCCGTGCAAATAAGGATGTTTGATGGAGTTGTTCGCACGCTCACCAATGTTCGCTATGTTCCGGGACTTAGGAAGTCGCTTATATCTTTGGGGCAATTGGATTCTCTAGGATGCAAGATCACTATCAAGAAATATTGCTTGAGGGTTTCAAAGGGAGCGCTTATGGTTATGAAAGGTGTCAAGACTCATGGTATACATTTGCTTCAAGGTGTGACCGTAGGAGGTGAGACTTGTGTGGGTGTTGATAGTTCTCGTGACTTGGATGCAACACGGTTGTGGCATTTGAGATTGGGTCATGTCTCGGAGAGGAGTTTGGAAATTCTTCGGAAGCGGGAGATGATCGAGGGTGAGAGTTTCAACAAACTAGAGTTTTGCGAGGAATGTGTCATGGGGAAGCAAACAAGGGTATCATTCGATGAAGGCAAACATGACTCAAAGGAGGTTCTTGAGTATGTTCATTCAGATGTTTGGGGACCGGCACCGGTTGCCTCTTTGGGAGGAGCAAGGTATTATATCTCTTTCATTGATGACTTGTCTCGCAAGGTATGGGTGTATGTAATGGGGGCCAAGTCGGAGGCATTTGCTAAGTTCAAAGTGTGGAAGGCTCTTGTTGAGAATGAGAGTGGTAAGACTTTGAAGGTGTTAAGGACCGACAATGGCGGTGAATATGTCTCGCGTGAATTCTTGGAGTATTGTAAGCATCACGGAATCCGGAGACATTTTACTACACCGGGAGATCCGCAATCTAATGGAGTAGCGGAGAGAATGAACCGAACTCTACTTGAGAAAGCTCGATGCTTGAGATTGATATCGGGTTTGTCTAAGGGATTTTGGGCCGAAGCTTTGTCAACCGCGGTGCATATTGTGAATCGAATTCCGTGCTCGGCTATTGGTAACAAAATTTCGGAGGAAGTGTGGAAAGGGAAAAGTGTTGACTTGAGATATCTTTGTGTGTTTGGTAGCCCGGTTTATGTGCATGATCCGGGGAATGATAAGCTTGGAGCTAGAGCATTCAAGGGGATCTTGCTTGGTTTCACAAACGGCGTGAAAGGCTATCGGATTTGGAATCTGGAAACGAAGAAGGTTGTTAATTCTCGTCATGTCACTTTTGATGAGTCGGCTTTATTCAAGGTGAATGAGAGCTCATCGGATGTTCCGGATTTGGTTCATGGTGAATAAAAGGAGAAGGAAGTCATTCCCACATTCCGTCCAAGTGGTAGCAGAGTTGAAGAAGCTCGTGGGGTTGAAGCGGTTGATGAAACATCACATAGTCCACAAAGTTCCTCTAGTGATGATGTTGGTGATGTACATGATACTAGAGAAGTTTCGACTCAAGGTGGAGCCGAAAGGGGTTTAGGTGAAAGTATTGCTACTCGGGTTTGTTGACATGCAATAAGGCCTCCTGAAAGATATGGTGATTGGAACTACCTTAGCTTTAGTGATCATTTAGACTATGCTCTCAATGTAGTCCAAGATGAGCCTAGGGACCTTGTTGACGTCATGGAGTCGAGAGAGAGCTCGAATTGGATTTGCACCATGGAGGAAGAGATGCAATCGCTTATGAAGAACCGAACTTGGAAGTTGGTTCCACTTCCTTAAGGAAACCATGCTATAGGGTGCAAATGGATTTACAAGGTGAAGGATGATGGAAGGTACAAAGCAAGGTTAGTGGCAAAGGGGTTCTCACAAAGGAAAGGAAAGGAATATGATGAAATTTTTGCACCGGTGGTTCGTCATACATCTATCCGAGTTTTACTAGCCATAGTTGTTATCCATGACTTGTAATTGGAGCAACTTGATGTGAAAACCGCCTTCTTGCAAGGAGACTTGGATGAAGACTTCTACATGGAACAACCGAAAGGGTTTGTTGTAGATGGTAAGTTTAATATGGTGTGAAAGTTGAAGAAATCACTATATGGGTTAAAGCAATCGCCTAGACAATGGTACAAGAGATTCGATCATTTCATGCTTGAAAGTGGCTTCCATCGAAGCATCAAGGATGCTTGCGTATGTTTCAAGAGGTTGGGAAATGATTGTTGGGAGTATTTACTCTTGTGTGTAGATGATATGCTCATTGCTTCCAAGGATCAAAATGAAACCAACAAGTTAAAGATGCTTTTGAAATCCGAATTCGAGATGAAGGGTCTTGGAGAAAGAAGGAAAATCTTGGATATGGAAATTGGAAGGGACTGAAAGCGTTTTGAGTTAAGATTGACTCAAAAGGAATACATAAAGAAAGTGCTTTGCCGGTTTAGCATGGAGGATGCAAAGGCGTTAAATACACATTTACCTTTGCATATGAAGCTTTCGGATAAGGGATCATCTATCGGGGATAAAGATAAGGCTTATATGGCAAAGGTGCCATATGCAAGTGCGGTTGGTAGTTTGATGTACGCTATGGTGTGCACAAGGCCCGATATTGCAAATGTCGTCGGGGTGGTTAGTCGGTATATGGCTAATCCGGGGAAATCACATTGGGAAGCCATGAAGGATATATTGAGATACTTGAAAGGCACAACATCTCTTGGACTTGTCTTTGGCGGTAGTGATGATAGGAGTTGCAAGTTGGTTGGTTATTGTGACTCGGACTACGCCGGTGATAGGGATCGGAGGAAATCAACTTCCGGGTATGTCTTCACACTTGGCGGGATGGCCATTAGTTGGAGATCGCGATTGCAAACCGTAGTTGCTTTATCCACTACGGAGGCGGAGTTGATTGCCGCAGTGGAAGCGGCTAAGGAGGCATTCTACTTGAAGCGATTGTTGTGTGAATTGGGTTTCGAACAAGAAAGTGTTGATGTTCGATGTGATAGCCAAAGTGCTATCCATTTGGCGGAGAATTTAGCGTTTAGCTCACGGACCAAGCATATTGAGGTGAGAGAGTCATTTCTTGTTGCCATGGATGAGAGTAAGCTAGTATACCTTCGGAAAGTGCACAAAAAGGATAACGCGGCGGACATGTTTACTAAAGCATTGCCGGTTGGGAAGTTCGAGCATTGCTTGAACTTAATTCGCTTCTTGAGTTGCTAGGTGCCACGGGGTGGCACGGGGTGGAGAGAGTGATTTTATTTGTTGATGGAAAGGAATAGTGGTGAGAGATTGAATATCTATCTTCATGGTAAGTACTCGTCACACTCCCGAGTACACTGTCTTTTGGTGAGATGGTTTGTGGTTTGAATGTTTTCAACACTACATTGGCGGGTGGGGGCATTACCTGAACTCGTTGGTCTAGTGCAATGGGCGGTAGCCATGCCGGAGCTCATTGGGGAAACATTCAAGTTTGCTTGGTCGAAGGTAGAAGGAAATGCTTGGGTGCATTGGAATTTGGAGTTGAGATGGTTATAGTGTCGAGGTGGAGTGTCGAAGTATGCGATACTATATGTTGGATTGAAGAGGTCGAAGATAGCTTCGAGTCGGAGGTGATCGTTCGCAAATTGGAGCTCGTATGGAGGAGATATGAGCAGGAAGGTGATTGCTGTCAGCTGAGAATAGGGACAGACGTTTGTCATAGGGGATGACAAATGTCTTACTGCAGGGAATTGGTTTCCCGAGAGCTCAGACAAACGTCTGACACTTCCCTGGCAGACATATGTGCTGAGTGGATTTGCCCAAATAATCTCTGGAAGATGACAAACGTCTGTCAGGAGGTTTTGACAGACGTCTAACCGGGTTTTGGGCTATTTTCGGGCCGAAGATTTGCATGCTAATTTGTGACTAATTCAGGGGCAATTTGGGTAATTGGGCAACCTCTATATAAGCTATTTTCTGATGTGAATTAGGATAGCAGGGGAAACTTGATTTGGGATCAAGGGTTTATTCTCAAGGGGGAATTAGGGTTTATAACCTAATTCTAATTCTTCAATTCTATTCTCCTCAAACTCTTTTCTATATTGAAATATAGTGATCATTGGATCAATCTCTTGTATTCCTTTCATCGTGGTAATAAAATACTCTCTCCAAAGTGGATGTACACTAACAAGATGTTAGTGGAACCACTATAAATCCTTGTGTGATATATTTTTTCTACTTTTTCATTAGTTTCTTGCTTGTGATTGAGATTTGGATCATTCATGATTGGTTGATATTGGTTTTGTGACTAGAGTTATTGCTTTGATTGTTTTTGCAAGTCTAACAACGATCTAGTCTTCCGCTAACACTTTGTGGTTTAGATATCGGATTCGAGTGGTCTTGAATCGGATTAATCAAAATGGTTACAACATTTCCCTCGTTACTTCACTACTTTGATTCATGCTTGCATGTCCACTGCACATTTTTATTAACTTAAATGGATCTACTATAGGATTTTTCAGTAGTAAATAGGGGATTATACAGGGTGATCTAATGTCTGCTTATTTATTTATTACTGCCATGGAGTTCTAACTAAAACGCCATAAGATTTGGTTGATAAAGATTTATTCAAGTTGCACCCTAAATACAAGGAACCTAGAATTACCTCACTTTTTTTTGTTAATGATTCAATTATTTTAACAATCCTGACCCCCAAACTTTACAACATATCATGATTACCCTTGAAAAATTCCATGCCCTGACCGGGCTTCAGATTAATTTTGAGAAATATGAATTTATGATTGCTGGAGCCAACCCTGAAACTATCTCTACTATACATAATATTACTGGTTTGTGTTGCAATGTTTCTACAATTAACTAAATTTATTTGCCTATGGAAACATCTAGGATTACTACAACCAACGCTTATCACTATATGAGAAAATAACCACTAGAATGGAATGTTGGTCCAATAAAATGCTTAGTCGGGTATATAGAATTACTTTAATTAAATCTATGGAGATTACTATGCATTTTATTAGGCTTAAACTTACATTCCGCCCCTTAAACTTTTAAATATGATTAGAACAACTTTTATGAGCTTTTCTTGAAAATGTAATATATTCATATGAAATACTCAGCTCCTATTTCCTTTGCTAATATTGTAAAGGCCTATCAAAAAGGGTGGGTTAGGTATTTTTAATACATGTCAATGGAATAAAGCAGCGTTTGTAAAGCACATTGACAATGTTTTGTGTAAAAAAATATAGCATGTGGGTTGCTTGGTCTTATAAGCATGTGCTTTGTAGCAATAGCTTCTGGAAAATGTATGCTCCCCAAAACTTGAGTTGGACTTGGAAGTGTATACTTAAGTTAAGAAATGTAATCCTTCCGTACTTCAAGTATGGTCTTACAACTTACACTAGTATTAACTTCTGGGAGGATCCATGGTTGTAGTATGGATGGTATTTGACAATGTTATTACCTTTCAAGGAGAACGTAAATTTGGAGTTAGTAGCAATGCTATTGTTGCCAGCTTAATCCATGAAAATCAGTTTTTCCTTCCTCCTTCGTCCAATCAGTACATCACTAATTTATGGTCCAGGATTCATACCAAATATTTCAATATCAATGCAGCTTCCTTTGCCATGTGGAACTAGCTAGGTGAGAGTTTCAAACTTAAATACATGTATAATTCACTGCTCAGGGTTAAAGAGATGCTTGCCTGCAGGTAGCACAAGTGACTTCATCAAGAGATAATAATGCTAAGGAAAATCTGTGCTTTTGGAAGGTGCTGAGCAATGCAATGTTCACCAAAATAAAGTTGGCAAGTAGAGGAATGATGTTCTCTCTTCAATGTGAATTCTGCTATTAAACCCTGAATATGTGGATCAGCTTGTCTTTGAGTGCACTATGGTTCAGCAATTATGGAATAGCACATTGACTCAATTGGTAAGGAATGACATACTTCAGGGCATCATGTTGAATTGGGATATGATTCATAAGGAGGATATATGTGGACATAAAAGGTCAAGGTTGATCACAATTGTGCTTAAAAATTCATCTTTTCCATTTGGAAAGATAAAAATTTCTTTGTCTTTAAGCCAGAGAAGGCCTTATCACCTGCTTAGCTTAGAAAGAGCATTTTGTTTGAAATAAGGGAAGGTCTAAATTTTTTTCCTTTTACCTTTGACCCAGGGATCTCCATGTCTTATTGATGGTGGTTTCCATCCTTGCATGTTGCTTGGATGCTTGGATATTTGTTTTTATTGTGTTTTGTGTCTCCTATGTTAGATATATGGTGTTCTCTTGTTTTCATTTCTTTTTTGTTCAAGGCCTTTATTTCTATGTACTCATCTTCGATATATCAGTAAAGTGGAAGGAGACCACTCAACCCTGTCAGCTCTACCAAAAAATAAAGAATATCGATGTATTCATTGAGGCTAGAATACATAACTTTATCAAAATGGTGAGCACTGTATTATCCATGGCTGTTAGGAGCACATAATAGTTACATAGTGATAGTTATTAAATAAATGTGGATTGACTCACTCGATGGTTTTCTATTGGTTAACATAACTAAAGTCAAATAGGAAATATCAATGTGACTAATTTACAAAGTTCTCTTAACATGATATAGTGTGTATTTTCAATAAGAAAGTTCCACCTTGATTATAGTCAATTCATGACATGATGTTCATTGAGTGACTATAGTTGAGTCAAGTGAAAGTATTGTAAGTGAAGCACTATATAAGAGAGGATTCATCTCCTCAGTTAGTGTGCTTAGTACCACAGTCGATCAAATTCAAAGTCTCTCATTGGAGCATTTCGATTAATGATAATTTTTATTATTGAAACAATGAATTTGTCTTTAGACTATAGAGTTGAATATGGATGTTGCTGAAATTTTGACTATTACCATGACACCCCACCTCGAGACCCACCCTAATAAAGAGCATACAAGTAGGACTGTCAGTTTCCTACATGAACCAAAACCCGACCCAAAACCCGCATGGAAATTAGTAGGTTAACCTGACCCGTTTAGTTGGTGGGTCATTTTTGAGTCAACTTGAATATGATCCGTTTATAAACGAGTGGGTTTAGGGTTGACCCGCAAACCCGATTTTGACCCGCCAAACCTGATTATATATTGTACCTCTTTCATACTGTTATTTTTTATGTATGCTATTAGTGTTAGTCTTTTTATGTATGTAGTAATTAGTACGCTCATATATTCTTGTGTAAGCTGTTATATTTACTTGCTTGTTCTTGTATGATTTTAGTTATATTTTATTTATAACAACTGTTCTCTTTCATACTGTTAGTCTTTTAAGTATGCAGTATGCTCACATATTCTTATATATGGAGAATGATTTTTGGATATGGTGATTTAATGCTTTATATATGTGTTGCATGTCGGTAATTTTGTTACTTGTTGCATGTTGGTAATTTTGTAACTTGTTGTCTATTGGTGATTATGTAATAGTTCATACTGTTGGTGATTTGGTTCTTTTGCTGTTAGTGGGGAATAAATGCCAATGGGTCAAACGGGTAAACCCGACTCGACACAACATGTTTAGTTAAATGAGTTACATGGGTCTGGTTGGATTAACCCGTGTATAAATGGGGTTAGGGTTGGGAAAAAATAACCTTTTTAATAAATAGATTGACCTGACCCATTTAAAAATCAACCCGAACCGGACTTGACCCGTTCCAAGCCCAACCTGATACGACCCATCGACAACCCTAATTACAAGTAATATAGTCTATTAGGGTGGGCCTTGGGGTGGGATGTCACATTTGGTATCAGAGCAGAGGTTCAGAACAAATACGGTAAACACAGAATATAACATGAATGGCAAATGTGTTACAACGCAAGAAGATAACCCTTGTGACTACTTTATTACTCTCATTGTTGTCCTTTTCTCATGATTCTCATTGGTCGAGTTGTGTGTATACCCAAATTTTCGGAATGCGATTAGGAATATATTTTGTTCTGTAGCATTCAATCCATGTTTGGTGTTCTATCATCTGTAATCGATCTTGATGGAAAATTTCCATCCTTTAATCCTTTCGATGCTTAATATTTGGATTTAAAAATTTTGAGGAAAATTTTAAACCTCATCCTCTTTACATTGACTTAATTGTTGGGTTGAGTAGATTGCTTGGGATGTGTAATGAATCAAATCCATGATTTTGTAAGTGAAATTCATATTAGCATAAAAGGAGTGATATTCTAATAATAAATCCAAGTTGCACGGTGGAAATGGGTGAATGGTTTTGGCTGTGCAATAATTTTAATAAATTATAAGTGGGATTAAGAGATGAATTTAATGTTGATAATTAAATGGTTGATTAAATCGTCTTGAAATATAAATTTACTAAATAACTGGTGAAGAGTGTTTCTGGGTCGTTTTTATTTGGAGTATCAGTGGTAATTAATAAGTAATAGAAACAACGGTACGTAAACTGAAAGTTTGATGATTATATTTCTTGTTGGATTATCAATCGGGTATTTTAAGAAGTTTTGGTCGATACGTCTAATCAACGATATCGATAAGAATTTCTTAAATGCTTATACGAGACGATTGAACATATTATTTTATAGACTATAGAATAAATTTTTAGAGTTAATAATGGAGAATATTTGTGAGGACAGTATTAGACCACTGCATTAGCTGGAAACGATAAATTTGGATGGCGAGGTGATAGCGATCTCGTGTCGATATCGCAGCCAAAAGACAAGATAAATTATGACATATGGGTGGCTTAATATTATTCGAAACGAATTGAAGAATTATTTAATGAAAATTTGAGCTTTTAAAAGTTTTCGGTCGATAAATATTAGTGTTTCATAAACGAAAAGTGTTTCGAAATTAAAACGATCTTAAATGTAAGCAGTATTTTTACAATACTCACTCTTATAACCAAGTTAAAGAATGGTTGCACCCATCAAGCTGGAGGTTCAAAATGGTAAACAATGGGGTTATTTGGTGTTACAATCAAGTTAGTAGCCATTGTTAGGAGTAATTAATGGTGTTGCAACATTTCTATCGACTTGAAATCGGATGAAGATGGTGTGTATTCTAAGTAACTTTGCTATGTAAAGGATATGCTACAAGTTTTGAATCATTGTGATATGCTATTAAATTATGAATTTGA
Source organism: Allium sativum (assembly GCA_030737875.1). NCBI lineage: Eukaryota > Viridiplantae > Streptophyta > Magnoliopsida > Asparagales > Amaryllidaceae > Allium > Allium sativum. The sequence goes on along the minus strand of CM060919.1, from coordinate 650,948,001 downwards.
AATTGGTGAGTACCAAATATATAAAATTTGCAAACTTAGTCAAGTTAAGAGGCTTGTTAAGATAAAGAGTTTGAAATTTTTGAGGCTATTAACATAAGCTAAATTTTTATAATAAATAAAATTAAGTAATGTCTTTAGTAAATTGTTATGTAAGAATTTTGATTAAGGAAATTGTGAGAACACAATTTATTTAAGTGGGGAAGTCTATAACAACCCGGGTTTCTGGGTACGATCTGGCTAAACAAAATATATTATGTTCTGCTTATTTTAAATCAAAGATAAATAAAATATGGGTTTCTGAGCCAAATTCGTATAATATTTTAAAAGGAGGAAGTATATAATTTGTGAATTCTAAATTAAATATATTGGAATAAATTAAATACGTTTGTTATAATAAGTAATTTATTCCAATCCATTTTTGTAAATTATAACTTTATGATTAATATGAATATTGAAAATACAATATTGATGGGCAATCAATATTTAATTGAAAATTATATTTTCAGTATAGACGTTAGGTTGTTTTAAAAGGATAATCAATAAACGGTGGATTTGTGTCTTAAATACAAGCTGTATTTCTTGAGAAATTGAAATAGAGATATATATTTTAAATTGTGTTTGGAAATGGTATGAAATTTAAGTAATAGGATAATGATGGATTCTTGTTAGGATGAAAATAAATTGTAGATTGTTGTTATAGTAAATTAGATGCATTAGCAGCAATATTTGTAAATTAATTGGATTGCTATTTAAAAAAAATACAAATATTGGCTATGAATCAATATTTGAAGATTTGAAACATTTTATGAAGTTGATAGATTTAATTTGTTTAAAGCAACGAAGTGTATAAACTTTGTTGTTGGAATATAAATAAGTATTTTGACAAATATGTTTATATTAAAATATTTTTGTCAAGATTTATATTTGATGGTTGGTGCATATTATAAACTTGTTTGCATAATTTGGTAGAAATGTAGAATGTGTGCAAATGAATTTGAAGTAATTAGAACATGTGTTAATAATATTACTTGATGTAAAATTTGTTTTAGTATTAAGGAAGAATAAATTTGTAACAATTTACATTTGCAACACTTGATTGATTGGGTTATTGAAATTGGATCCAAATTCCAAATTCTAGAACATATAAAGGCAGGAGGAAGGAAAAACATTTTTATTTCTCTCTGCCATCTTTCTTACTCCTTCCTGAAGACAGGAAACCAGGCTCCCGTCTTCTTAAATCTCCACCAAGATCAAGCAATTCAAATTTGGTTTATCAGGAAATTTTTCTGGAAATTTATCAGTGGCAGTTCCCTTTGGACAAGATAGACGAAGGATAAATATCTCAACAACAACAAAAATTAGACAACAAAACTTAAAAGCTACCACTTTTATATTTGGAAAAACAATCTCAATTGTAGATAAATAGGCACAAAGCTTTTGGAGAGAAAAATTAAAGAAGGCATCCAAAATAGTCTGTGGTTCGGCCCTTAGTTAAATGGAAAATTATTTTTAAACCCTCTTGGTTGGAAAAAAATGTATTTTTTGGGTGGTTCCAATGATCATGTCAACAACATTATAGTTTACCGAATGTAGAACACTTCAAATCAACAAGCTACTGATATTTTCAAGTCAACAATAGAACAAGTCATAGACCAAAGCCTATTGAGAGATTCTTGGGTCTGGAAGCTATCATCAAAAGGGAAATTTTCGTTTAACAAAACTTAGCTTTTTTAAAAGGGGATAAAGTTCAAAAGTTGACATAAAGTCATATAGAATAAATCAAATAGTCATAAAACGTCTTATTGCTCATGCTTTTCCATCCTTAACAAGCTTCCTACAAGAGATAGATGCTCAAAATGGAACAAAAAACGAGAGTCATTGTTTATTATGTAGAAAAATCTAGAAAACATGGATTGCTTATTTTTTTATTGTCATTACTCAAGTCAAATTTGAGAGACTGCCAAAAATGACTTGACAATCAATCAGATAAGGATGACAATTCTAATTCATAAAATATCCAAACAACCCAAGGATGACAATTGTACTCATATGAACAAGATGGATATTGGAGAAAACAACATTGAAGCATTCTTACATTGTGGCAAGCTCAAAACTGACATGAATTTATGTAGGAAATTTGATACCTATTGCCATAAAAGTTTCACATCTTCCAGAACAGATTAGGGACAATATCCTCCCACTGACAATCTACATGGAGGTGGCCATTACTTTTTATATGTTATCAAGATAAAGGTGATAAATCTTAATTATATTGATAATCATGTTGTTAATTATAATTATCATAAGAATAAACATGCTTGTGTTATACCTGTAGTATGAACTATTCATTAAAATTATGGAGATCCAAAACCAAAAAATTGGTAATCATTACTACAAAAGTTATCTCAATGGAAAGATCATTGACTTTTCTAGTTTAAAAAAGGAAGCAATAGCTTTTCTCATGATAGCGAGGATCTAGAAGGACACAAGCTTTCCAGCATAGATAGTATAAGAGCTGATTTGTTAAAGCTGAAATGGAACAACAAGACACTAAAGCCTATTGAGGAATCCATAACCATCACTTCAAATATATACATGTAATCAACTATTTTAAGATTCAAAGTTCCAACAATGTAGATCAAAGTGAAAATCATACATATCTAAAGGATAACAATTTTTCTCGTTGCAATACTAGTCTGACTGCTTGCTATCGACACTTCGCAAGTGCCTCAAAAATTCACGATCTACGAGACACAAAACAAACAAACAAGGTTGTGAAGATAAATACTGGGAGCCTCTGTGATCGCCTAATTTTCTAATCAATTTGGAGTTCCGCCATTTTTGAGTCGGGGATAGTCTTCGTGTGTTTCTGATTAGAGTTGTGTTTTTTTGTCAGTGGCGTAATGTTTGGGTAGTTATTACCCTTCTTTAGGGTGGGCTAGACCTAAATATGTTTTTTTAACCTTAAAAAAATGGTTATATTTCTACAGTCCAAGCCACAACTACGTAATTAAATACTCATGCTTTACACGTCACAAAATACAATAGGACGGACTACAACTACCAATTCAACGTTTAAACATATTGGTTTTAAATTCCATATTTTTTATTCGTAATTAGTTACTTGAATACACCAAGTCTAAATAACTCGCACAATGTAATGATATTACAAACAATATTATTATCCAAACCGAAAGGCCAACCACATAGAATAAAATATCATTGTGTGTAGTACGTTAACATGAAAGGAATAATAACGTAGCAAAAACTGGTAATCTAATGTTTTCCTGAAATTTTATTATTTTGTTATATACGTTACTGTAACACCCCGTAAAATTCATAAGTATTAATAATAAATAAATAAATAAAAATAAGCAATTAAATAATATGGCTGGAAAATGGGATTTTGCAGCTTTTAGGAATTTGGTTATGAAATTCTTTTATTTGGATTCATGGTGAAATTCTAAATCGTTTTCATATATAATATGATGAAAACGGTTAATGTATGAAGAAGTTATGAACAAATGAATTTGGACCGTAAAACATAGAAAAAATATATATAATTAAATGGATAATGATATATATATCTCTGTGTGTGTGTGTGTGTGTGTCCAAGATAAGTTCAAAATAAAGAGGGAGAATTTGAAATTTGAATTGAAGATAAGATCATGGGGACAAAGTATATTGTATACATGGAATAAGATTAAGAGATTAAATAACGTATTAATTAAAATAAACAAATCAGCAAAGCTTCTTTATTGGGTATTCCAACCTCCAAGGGGTCGATCCCCCTTTAAGGGGTGTCGACCGCTCCCGTTGACCGCTTGGCAGCTGGACAACCCAATAAATCTAGGTGGCTAGATTTTTTCAAGGGTATATAAAAGTAAAAGACTTGGATTAATTCTAAGTAATCCAACGGTCTATGCTCACACGAGCAGCTATAAATAGCCCCTCAAATCACCCTTTATAACCCTAACCATTCTCTATCCCTGCCTCCAAGCTGCCTCTCTGCCATTACTAAATTCCAAAGAAAAATAAAAGTAAGAGGTTAAGGATTTCTTCTATTCCTCCAATCCTGTAACAACCCGTATTTTTGGAACTAATTTAAAATTTATTTTAATTAATTTTCATGTAAATTAAATACATTAGATGATTTATTTCGAGAATAAACAACTTAAAATTTATTTAATACCAAGTTTGAATTTATATTTATTATAAAACGAGCTTGAAACGACGTGGTAGTTTGAAAATTCGATTTTAAACTTTAAATGAATATAATGAATTCGATATAAATCAAATTTCTGTGAAATAAGAAATGTTAGGATATATGTAGTAATATCTTTCTAACGAATGTAAGAAATTGAGATTTCATATTATAGATTGTAAGTTATGTCCAGATTAAAATTTTAAATAGTCGTTATGGAATCTATATATTTTATCGATATTGTATACACCTTGAAAATGACCATTTTGCACACGACCTCTGTAACACCCCACATCCGTTAAGGTCACTCACAAAGGGAATGCCTTAACTTCGGTGGAGAGTTATCGGTAAAAGATACGGATAAATTACAAGACAGACAAAATTAAAAAAGCGGAAAATAGAACTTTACTTTATCGATAAAATAGTTTGTACAACAATTGTTTTCCAATACCAGAATATCTGTCTTACAAAAAAAAAGAAGCATAAAATAACATTTATATTCCCCAATGTAGCGTGAGCCAGCCATAGCAGCGGAAAAGAGAATCCAAGAAAAACTTCGACTAATCTTCAGCTTGGAAAGAAAAATGGACTAAGTAGTAATATTCCCTCCCTACGAACCTGGGGGGGGGGGGGACGGAAGATAAGAAAGCGAAAGAAAACAGAGTCAGACATAAAGTCTGGTAAGTTCAGTAACTTTCAGCATGTGAATAGGTAAAAGCAACATGACATGAATTTAACTAAATACAAGACAACACCATGATGACGGAAATCATAAGGTTAGCACAAGATATGATAAGGTAAGATAAACTGGATGCACTTCTATACTTTCTCTACTTTGCTACTACCTTGTTATTCTAATTTCTATATCTCTGCACCACCTAACTAGTAATCTGTATAAACTGATAAAACAATAACGTGATCCCAGTCCCCGAAATTGTGGTTGTTTCAGCTATACATCTATTATTTATTACCTAGATCTAATCTAGGGTTTTCTATCGAGTGCATTCTAGATTCAACTAGGGTTTACGCCACCTAGGTCTAACTAGGGATTATGCTACCTGTTGAACGTTTCTCGGATTTTAGGGTTTACGCGACCTAGGTCCAACTAGGGATTTTGCTACCTATCGAACGGCTCCCCTAATCTAGGAGACACTACCCAGAGTGGTATATGTTCCTAGGCTTTCCCCACGTATGTGTCGTGGATCGTTATCGCTGTCTAGATGCACATGTCCTCTATATGTGCGACCCGAGTCTCGTGGCAGGGTAAATCAAGAAACACGAGACTCAGTCGGGAGCTTTAAGTTATCTACCGATGCAGATGCTAAGGTCTGTTTTTTCCGGTGGCTATGGTCCCACTCGATCCCTCCCTCAACTAATGAAAGGCACACCTTGAAAAATGAGAACTATACGCAAGCCCCCCTATGCCCCACTATCTTATGGCCATCCGCAACCATAATTAGATAGCAAGTATATGGTCTTTTGGAGTTCTCCGCCTTTCCGCTTCACGTATCTCGATTGACTCATGATGGTAGGTAGACGACGAGTTGCTATCACATGGCTACTAGTCTCGTCGAATCACGTTGGTCCATCCTAGTCTTTAGGTTGCCTTATATTGCAACCAAGGCATACCCTTGGCTCTTTTAATGCTGACCTTAACCTCTGTGAGCCAAGGCGGATCATCAGCAGCCTCACAGAGGGATACCAAGAGTACCCTCATATCCCCTCGAAGCCGCATGCTTCGTACCCCAGTTCGTTGGAGCCTTCTTTAAGATCAGATGGACGTTCGCTCCTTCTCGTGTTCTACTAAGGTTTACTACTTAGTTCTCTTAACTAAGGTTTACCACTTAGTCTCCTGAATCGTTAACTTTCCTAACTAAGGTTTACAACTTAGTCTTCTTAACTAAGGTTTATTACTTAGTTCTCGTTCTCGTTAAGTTGGATTGGTTAAGTGTCATTAGTCAATTCAAGTTAACTTAACCCATTCATTTGTCATGTTAAACTGGTTAAGTGTTATCAGTAGTTCATGTTGACTTAACCCTACCACAAATCAAGTTATATTGGTTAAGTATTTCTTATTACTTAGCCCCACCCCTTCATCTCGTATTGGTTAAGTGTCCCCTTTAACTTAACCCTGCCCATCTGTTTAGCTAACATGTTACAACGGTTAAGTGTTCTCTTAGTTGACTTAACCCTAACATCTGTTTAATTCACATTCTCTAATGGTTAAGTATTGTCCCTTCATGTTTTAACCTAACCTTGTTTGTCACGCTATGATGGCTAAGTGTTCTAAGTTTACTTAATTCCACCTTCTAGTCTAGTTAACATGTCAAATTGGCTAAGTGTATTTTACTTAACCCCATCTTCAAGTCTAGTTAACATGTTATAATGGTTAAATCTTTTCTTAACCTCACCCACTTGTCTAGTCAACATGTTATAATGGTTATTTAACCCCTACAAGTCTTGTCTTGTTAACATGTTAAGTTGGTTAAGTGTTCCTATGGACTTAACCCTCCCATTTTAGCTTAACTGTTTCTTAGCTTTAAATTATTCATTTAAAGCACCAACCACTCACATTAGACAGATATTGTTGCGGTCACTGGATGTGCCGGTCGGTTCCGGGCAGATTTACACCGCAACTCTGCCTAACCTCGGGTCCTTTTGGGCTCAATTCTCTAACCACCCACATTAGATAGGTATTGTTACGGTTGCTGGATTTGTCGGGCGGTTCCGGGCAGTCTTATACCATAACTCAATCTAACCTCGGGTTAGGCATATTCGTCTTTCCTAGACTTACATATTTATCCTTTTTGTCTATATGTAAATTGCTAACAATTCTTCTAAACTAATTTGGCCTATAACATATTCATTTGTCATGCCCACTAACAAACCTATTTTCTAGGCCCAAATCTTGATTTACCCAACCTGCAGTTTTTATACCAATTTAGATCTAGTATTCCCATTTACAGTTCATGTCAAAACTAGATTTGATACTCTAGTTTACAATTTATGCCTAAAGCTTAATTTAATAGTCAATACTAGATTCAATATATCAAATTACATCTTCTATAATTCACATCAAATTATCCCAATTTTGCATCAAATAGTCATGTTATAATACATGCTCTAAATTATGCCAAATAATATAGATTTCATGTTATACCCAAATAACCCTGCATTCATAACGTACATTTACCATGATTTCACAAGTTTTCTAAATACTCATGAATAGAAACTAAAAAGGAATAGAGGATAAACATGAGATTCGACATAAAAGAATAGGCATACAAAAGCGAGCCAAATACAAGGATAATGGATCCAATGGTTTTGGTGTACATAATAGTGAATAGGAATAAACTAAGCATGTCACACCGTAGGTATGAGATCCAACAAAATGCTAGTTCGGTGTACAACATGGTTTGTAACTACAGTGTTATGGGCATAACAATGAACCATAATAGTCTTAGGCAATTAACCACAATAGTCATGGTCATGGTCAAAGGTAGAAATCTCATAGTTATGAATCATAGGCGATTAACCACAATAGTCATGGATAATTAACCAAAATAGTCCTAGGCAATTATCCTAAATAGTCCTAGGCAATTAATCACAATAGTTTTCAAGGTCATAGTCATAGATAAAAGTCTTATGTTCATAGTCGTAGGCAATAACCTTATGTTCATAGTCATAGGCAATAATCTCATAGTCATGAATCATGGTCATAGGCAATAGTCTTAGGCTATTAACAATAATTTCAATGTCATAGGCATAGGCACAGTTTCATCGGTAATTAAACACAATAGTTCTTAATTAGATCCAAAGGCATATACAAGTACAGATTCAAATGAAAGGATCAGGCAAATTCTTATATCCATTTTATTTTAATGCCACAAATAGATCTAGACATTCAAATCTAAAAAGTAACTGACTTACATGGATCAGTTTTAGAAAAGGATAATCAGATAGCATTGGTGATTTGCTATGATTTGCACGACGTTGCTCGCAACCGTTGAATCAGCCTTTGATTCTTTTCTCAAAGCTTTAATCTTGATTTGAATCTCCAATTTGCAATCCCTAGTCGTAGTCTTCAAGAAATAGTCTTCGTGTTTTATTTTAATTTATTTATTTCAATTGTTCTAGAGGCAGCATAAGGAGAGAATAAAATGGTGTAAAGAGAATGGGGCTAGAGGCATGTTTATATAGGATTAGGCGGACGAATCTAGACTGAAAACGAGACCAGAAACATCAGAATGAACCCAGGCTCAAAACTGGGTTTCAGCACCAGGTCGACCCCCAGGTCGACACTATGGTCGACCTGGTCCCTGGGAGGTCGACACTGTGGTCGACCCCCAGGTCGACCTGGTCCTGGGCAGGAAATTTCCCGCCCAGCCTGTTCTGGGTTTTGAATTCGAATTTGAATTCGAATTTCGAGCTGTTTTTTATTCTAAAAATCTCTGAAACTTCAGAGGGTCATATCTCCCTCATACAGACTCCGTTTCTCGAATACTCGGACTCGTTTCCAAGCAAAATTTCGAGACGAACGCAATGGCGCAACCCATTTCCCTTGATTCTTAATTTAAACTTTAATTATACTTTAATTTGCGAAACTTAATGTTATAGAATTACAGGGTGTTACATTCTCCCCCTCTTAAAAGGATTTCGTCTCCGAAATCTTCAAGTTAGGAAGAATGTATCCTACCATTCAATCACCCATCTACTCAGCCATTCGATCACAGGCATTCATTATCCTAAAAAAAAATTCTAATGCTTTCATGTTCATATGCATAGTGTGTGTATATGTCTCTATCTAATGAAAAATCAGGCGGTCTACTGATTCAGTTGACCTTCTTAATGCGAATTATGTCAGTACCATGCGTCCAATCATATATGCAAGCATCCCTAGTTATGTGAATACTACATGTGTGCATAGCTATTCATCCATATGCAACATCCATATGATAATATATCAAGTTAAACCCGTTAAGCAAATACATATATGTGAATGCAATATGAAAGTGAATGAGTCGTTCTAGCGCCTATGGTGTGTATATGCATCCACGAGCAACCATTTGCAACCATTAATCATTACATGTTTCAAATACATGTTTACATCCATTGGCTTCTACCTAAGGATCGATGAAATGCCCTGGAGGATATACCTTAAAAGCTAGAAAGTATGCATAAAATTCCTAGAAAAAGAGATCAAGGATGTACCCTTAAGAAAAAGGGTATGATGCGTGTATCTAGTCTTCAGTCTTCTAAGTCGCATCTTCTTGAGCTTCACTATTATGTACCTTATCTAATTAATCTTCACGATTGCGAAGCTTCTTGACCTCTATTTCCAAAATTGTCGTTGATCGGATAGATGGCTTTTCATTGTCAACTGGATACGTGCGGATGTCTATCCCGCGTTTTAGGGGTAAACTCCTAACCTAATCAAAAACATCTGCGTACTCATGGACTACCCTAACGGATTGCAAATCGTCGATAAATGCATTAAGCGATTCTACCTAGCTAAGCCTAACGAAATCTCGAGGGTATTTACAAGGCAAGTCAAAAGTCTAAATACCTTCCTTTTAGAATTACTAGCCAACCAACCCATGCCTAGAATCAACTCATAGCCCATGGAACCAAAAACATAAGCATTACACTTAAACTCAACACTTAATATAGTTATTCTCAAATCCTTACAAACCAAAGGTAAACGGGCCGAACCACCAATTGGATTTGGGACACTAATGGGATCTTTTATTATAAGTACTAAGGTGCAGAGACTCAAATATGGAAGTAGATATGAACAAATGCGAAGCGCTAAGATCAAAAGAGTACTAACTGGTTGATCAAAACGAAAAGCTAAACTTTTCCAATAGAGACTTTTTACTATCTCTCTCTCAGGTATTCTGGTGGTGAAAGCATGCACTCGCCCTTCTGAAAATCTTGTCCCTCATTCTTGCCCTTGTTCTTAATTATATGCCCTATTGTACCATGGAAAAGATACTTCCTCTAGTCTTAGGTTTTATAATTCCTTCTGTGATGCCCCCCCCCCCCGCACCAGCCTGCATTTCCTCCGAAGGTGCGTTGTACACATGCCCGACTAGCACGGAACGGTCGCCAAAGAAAGGAAAGAAGAGAATGAACTAACAAGGAACCTGTAATATGTCTCACAGCGCATGGAACAAACTATAATCATAACATATACTTGACACAAAACAGGCGACACAGTGCATAAGCTGAAACAAACTATCATAGCAGCAGAAAATCGAAATACAGCTTACGTTCCACATCATCATTATTACAAATTTAAACTGTCTCTAAAGCAAAAGAAAGCTAAAGTAGAAGATGCACTACTAATGCCCAAGCAGTGATCTTCAACAACACAGGTAGAATATCTATATGTATCATACGTGGAAGCCTCATGCTCGTCTCCGGATTAGCTACTCGTGCATACCCAGCTAACCTGTCTCTAGTCTGCTCGTGAGAGCACCCAGAGTAATAAGAAGAGACATAAAACTCTGGGTCAGAAAAAAAGTCTGGTATGAGCGATAAGCAACTAAACAGAACAATAAAAGATATACTAAACCATACCTGAACCTGGACCTGCAACCAAAGAGTTAGCACTACATACCATACAAGCTAGGACACGAATATCAAAGCTTCTCAAATAGGAAGCAAATGGCAAATCACAGATACATATTTCTCTATCATGAAATAACATATGGCATTGTATGTGTCAGAATATATCAACTAGCTAATTATAAAACACGAATTCAAACCAGAATGACGTATTTGACAAACAATGTTTGATAAATTTTAAAATTGTCGAATAAAACGAGTTTGCAAAAATACTTCAATTGGTTCATGACAGAAATTCACCACAGCTAAACAGCCGATCTGTTGAAGACATGGGCAATCAATTACAAAATAATTAGCCTTGAAATATGCAGTGTTTTTGTTGTTACAAAAAAGGTTCTGATGATGAAAAAACCCGAGTTAAAGCTGGGGAAATCACACATCGATATCAACGGACTGATTTCAGGTACAAAGTGCAAGGCATATCGAGTGAAAGAACATAAAAAAAATGAGTTGAAAGCTAAGTAACCTGACTAATTAAGCATTGATTATTGTGACCAACATACCATTACCATCAAAATGAGTCAACAAGCACAATCACAAAAATCATAGTAGCCACAACAGTCACAGTGTATCAACATAAACTAGCATAGAGATTAAAGGTGAGGACCGGAACTCGCTTAAATACAACTGGTCAAAAGATAGAGTTCATAAAGCTAAGAACTGTCAAGTGTCCGAAGGGGAGCGCTACGCATTCTGGTACTTTCGAGGCCTTCTCACCTTCCTTTTCATTGGAATAGAGGCCGATGGGGAAGCGTCAGAAGCTGGCCTCTTACCAGATGAACCCACCATCTCGACATCTCCCTTGGGGAAGGCAGCAAGGACAGCATCCCAATCTCTCAAAGCATGGATCAATTTCGCCTTATCAGCTTCCAGAACTGCAAAGCGCTCAAGGTTCTCTAGATGGAGTCTTTATAGATCTCTAGCCAATGTGTGCCAGTCCTGAAGTTTCCTTGCGGTCTGGTCTTTGAGCGTGTCCATCTGTCTCTCAAACTGATGTAGGGTATCCTCCATGCGACTGAGCAATCTAGACTTAGCGACAACTATGTCGTCGGATGTCACTTGATGATCGGAGGGAGACACATCCAAGTTAATGGAAACCCCCTGTAAGTTCCAGCTCGGGAGTCGTCTGGCAAGTTTGGCATTGCAGGCTCCTGGAGAGTAGCGAGGCCTATTCACAATTGTCTGAAGCTCTGGATAGGAAGGGCTGACAAGTGAAGGAGAGTTCACCGAAGGTTGACCATTTGTCTGACTGTCCAGATCAAAAAAACTCTTTGCCCTTAGCTCTTCAGGAGATGGTTCCATCCTGCATGAAAAGTGAAGTACTCAAACATTGTTTGTCATGAACAAGAATAAGAAAGCAGCTGGACGGCCTTCAGAAGCAACCAGTCGGTATTGATTTTAGCCCAGGCCGACCGGTACATCCAAAGAATTGCCCAGAAAAACTAACATAACCGGCCGGTCGGTATTAGTCACATACCAAAGAGTCACAGAACTGTCCGGCACCTGAGACAAACTAATCGGTACCATTAACTTCCCAGGAGAATGGAACCAACCGATCGGTATTCAATACAGACCGACCAGTGCCTTCATTCCCTCAGGAACTTAATACGGACCGACCAGTATCTAGAGCCGACCGGGCAGCACGATTGACTCCTCATGAAAGAGAACGACCGACACTGATGTAATTTTGGAATCCATAGCTATTACTGACATCAATCATGGCCATTGGCAATACAAAAAGCGTGAGAATTAAACTGAAAATCAATTTGAATCAGAAACAAATTGGATCAAAGCACATAGATTCGGGTCTTTAGCAAAACTTTGCGCGAAACAAGAAGATTAGGCATTTAGAATCGGCTAAGTACAACAACAAGTCAAAGAAAATTCTTGGCTTAGCTAGCAGCATGATCAAATCATTTCCCCAAGGCCCGATTCTACACTAAATGGCGGTTCTATAATTATCTAATCGAGTGTTACAAGCTTGAAGCAATAAAAGCATATAAAGTTAGGTCGGTAAAACAAAAATAAGAAAAAACCTGGTGGCCGAGAATTCAATGCGAAGCTTAAAGGAAGGAAACAGATCTAAAAGAAAGAGAAAGCTCTGTTTTTAGTTTTCTTTGATTAGGATTTGTCTGCCGTTAATTTTTTTTGAAGATGAAAGTGAAATAATGAGGAAATGACCTTTCAAAAGGCCACATCATATAAAGGTGCATCGGGAAAACCAACCGCCATGAGAGAGAAAAAGTCACATCAGTCAAGAGCTGAGTCAGATCCACAAAGCCCAATAATAATGCACTGATCGGCTGAGCTTGAGAAAAGCCCATTACGTTAGACCGACCGGTCACCTACTGAGCGAACGAAATCCACTAATCGATCGTGTAATTAGCCACTACAAATATATATATATAAGCTAGCCAAAACGCGATGCTCAGGCGAATGATCCATCAATTGTGTGGTATAAGCGTTCATTTCGAAGCTCACAATTTTCCCAAGCAGAAAATTGCGAACTCCGAGGGGTAAGTGTTTACTCCACAAATATCGAGCATACATTGATAGATCAAGCATGTGGAAAGAGGTCCGACTTGAACGCCATTAACAGAAGCATACCGGTCGAGCTGAATTCAAGTATATCGGTCGGTCTAACCTCAAGAAAACCAACCGGTCGGTCACAGCTCCATAGCAGAATAGCTCCAGGCGAAAAGAAAGAGGAACACACCCACTTGTCCGTCAGAGGCAAAGTGCACCAACCGGTCACCCCTGGAACAAGGCGCTGTTTTCAGACATTTCCATACCGGTCGGTCTAGAGGGCGGACGACCAACCGGCTATGGTGCAAAGCCCACACCAGATCGCCCATACAAGGAAGAAAAGGAACCGTACCGGTCGGTCCTCCAGACAGTTGTTGATAGGTTGGCTTCTGGATAGTTGTTGCTAGGCTGGTCAGTGGCAATTCCTTAAATAAAGTCCGACCGACCGGTCGCTCTGAAAGCTATATCACTCCATTTCTCCACTCCTATAAATAGAGGTCCAACCCCACTTTAATGGGGGAGGATTTTGGATGACCCTGAAGGGCTGCTAAATCCAATTCTCAACACTTACTTAGTGATTTCATCATCTCTAATCATCCCAAAGTGAAGATTCAACTTTGAGTTCATCATGAACATGTGGGAATTCATCAAAGTTTGTACGAGAACCTAAATTTGATCTACCATTTTCCATATATGAAGGAACTCATCGACTTTCCTTTTTAATCTCTACCAAGTTCTAAGAGACTGTAATGTGAGAATTTGCTTGTTTTGTAATTCTAAGTGCAATAATGGAATCAATATTCAAAGTGGATGTAGATCGCATGTGATCGAACCACTATAAAACGTTGTGTCCTCTTTTACTTGCATTTTTATTATCGAAGCGGCTCCACATCTCTTGTTCTCAAGTACACTGTGAAGTACTCTTAGTAATTTTGGTGTTGATCCCAATTTTGAGATTAACAGCATCCCATTGAGTATTGTGAGTGATAGAGACCCCTTATTCATGAGTGAATTCTGGAGAAGCCTATAATCAGCATTGGAAACGAACCTCAATCTAAGCACAACTTATCATCCGCAGAACAGACGGACAGACAGAAAGAGTAAACAGAATATTAGACGACTTGCTTAGAGCTTGCATCATTGACTTTGGAGGAGTTTGGGAGCAGCATCTACCACTTGTGTAGTTCATGTATAATATTAGTTTTCAAATGAAGATTGGTATGCCTCCTTTTGAAGCACTACACAGAAGGCCAAGCAAATCGACAACTTGTTGGTGGGAAACTAATGACAAGGTTATACTCGAACCAGACTTCGTCTGTGATTCCATGGAGAAAATATCTTTGATTAGACAGAGGATGAAGGCAGTCCAAGACCATCAGAAGTCGTATGCCGATAAGCGAAGGAGGGAACTTGAGTTTAATGTTGGAGACATAGAATTCGTAAAAGTATCCCCTCTTTAGAAGACTGTGCGGTTTGGCAATACTGAGTAGTTGGTTCCCATATTTATTGGGCATTTTAAGATCATCGAGAAGATAGGATCTTTGTCTTGTCGAGTGGATCTCCTAGAGCGTCTTTCGGGAATCCATAATGTTTTTCATGTATCTCATCTAAGGAAATGCCTTCATGATTTTGCTATCAGACTCGAGCTTGATGAAATTGGGGGCATAGAAAAACTAGAGTTGGAGTCCAGGGTTCCCTGTGCCACTGCAAGGATTGTAGAGCACAGAATCAAGAGAATCCGCAACAAAACCGTTTGCCTCCTCCGAGTATAATAGAGAAATGATCCGGTGGAAAGCATATGGGAGACCGAGGATAAGATGAGACAGACTCACTCAGAGCTTTTCATGGGTAATTTTTCCTCAAAATAACGTTTATGGATGCATCGTGATTTCAAGATTGAATGTTAGGAAATGGATGAAACACCATTGCACCAAGCACGCATGTAGAAATATATGCATATTTAGGTTGCTTGCAAACATATTGCATCACTTATTACATCTACATGCTAGGGAAGAGCTCACTTTAGTGGGTCTTCACTTCATAATCACTACAAGCCATGGAAGTTTATGGATGAATTAAAAATAACATGGATGTGTTCAAACGAGTTGTTTTTTTGGCCCTTTAAACAGATTTTGAGACGAAATCTATTTTAAGGGGGGGGGGGGGCAGGATGTAAAACCCAATAAAATTCATAAGTATTAATAATAAATAAAAATAAGCAATTAAATAATATGGATGAAAAATGAGATTTTGCAGCCTTAGGAATTTGGCTATGAATTTTTTTTAATTGGATACGTGGTGAAATTTTGAATCATTGTCATATATAATAGGCTGAAAACGGTTAATGTATGAAGAAGTTATAAACAAATGAATTTGGATTATAAAACATGGAGAATATATATATAATTAAATGGATAATATATATATATATATATATATATATTTGTGTGTCCAAGATAAATTCAAAATAAACAGGGAGAATTTGAAATTTAAACTGAAGATAAGATGGAATAAGATTAAGAGATTAAGGAACATATTAATTAAAATAAACAACTCATCAACGCTTCTTTATTGGGAGTTCCAGCCTACAAGGGGTCGACCCTCCTTAAGGGATGTCGACCGCCTGGCGGCTGGACAGCTCAATAAATCTAGGTGGCTAGGTTTTTTTTGAGGGATATTGATAACCCTCTTTTTGGCAAGAGCCTCAACGAGCCAGATCGAAGCCCAAACGCACAATTGGTTATATGCCGCGTTTCAGGAAGCCCAGCAAATGCATGGTCCGAAGCAGTCACATATCGGCCCAAGCCCAGCCTCATCGGTTGACAGCTCACTTCGGAAGAATCGCTCTCCCAGCCAACCAAGCATCACGCTTCCATATAAAGCGCATCGACCAAATATCTCGGGCCAGCGTGGAAATCTTCAATAGAACTATTCCACTGTATATCCCGACTTTCAAGGCAATAAAAGTGGTCAACCATATCCGGACAAAGCTCTGCTTTTGATATACCCCACCGTGGATGCCATGTCAGCCGCAACTTCCGAGGATACTATTTATGAATAGTGGAACCAGTCTTCCAGCCGCTGTTCTAACCAAAAAATGGACTCCACGTGTCCGGGCTTTCCCAAAATGGCCGGACCACATCACAATAGCCCAAGCTGCAATCTCCACCTTTAAATACCTCTAAGCTTAAAGAGAAAAAGGAGCTTGAACTTTTTTCGATTCCTCTACACTTCACTTCTGGAGTTCACTTCTCTCAATCTCTCCAAAAGGAAGAGGAGATAGCTGCCTTCTTTCTCTTCTTCAAATAGAAAACGCATTGTATTTGTAATCCAAAAAAGAGAAATAATATATAAAGTGGACGTAAGCACAGTCTTTGCCGAACCACTATAAAAATTCTGTGTGTGCTCCCCGTTCTTTTTACTCTTTCTGCATTTTATAATCATTATTCGTGTGTTCATCACACGTTTGGGGGTTGTCTGTCACTAGTGACCAACTTTTGACGTCAACACTTTGGCGCGCTAGGTAGGGGCAACGCACCGATATTCCGTTAGAGCCTTTGCTCACTTCTGCCTATGGCGAACAAGCGAAAGAAAGATGCAACATCCTCTCGCCCCACTACTGCCGATGCTGGCGATAAAAACGCCACAGAAGTAAGTCTCGAAGCTTCCTCTCACGAAGATGTATCTTGACATGTTACTCGGGATGACATGGATAAGATGATTGTCGAATTCAGAAGGCCATATGGCATCTCAGGGTAAACTCCTCCAACGACAGCAGCAGTTGATGGATCACCTTCTCGGTCGACTGGAGATGGGATTGAACGCTTCAACGTCAATTCCTCCACCGGCCGAGACTGGGGCAACATCTGACCTTCGGTATGCACGGGATCAGGCCACTGATAAGGCTGCACCTTTATTTCATCCTGGTTTGGTCCCACCAACCGATCGATCACAACCAGGAGTATCGCTTCCAGCGACCAGCGCAGCTACAGCAGCAGAACCTCAGGAAGCGGGCAATCAAGATCGATCGAATACTTTGCCTGCATTCTTGGGAACAGCTCGACCTATCGAACTAGTCGAGCAACCACCGGGTCCATCAGAATTGATGCCATTCCCATTACAACCATGAATCTTACCGCATACCAGTCTAACCACTCTTCCCCTTCAACGAAGAGCTGGTGTGGCCTTCCCTTCGAACCACGGAAGCCACCCTACTGTACCGGTCCTCACCGTGGCGGAAGAAGATGCTACCATAGACCCTCCTAACCTCGCTCCAAACGGGGGCAACCCCGAGCTCCGAACATCACATGTTATGCTGGATCAGCCCAGGCCCTTTGTTACGGGTACGGCTCGACCCACTACTCATCAGGTTCAAGAGGGGCCATTCTACTCCGAACCACCTACCAGATCCTAACTTCCCTCACACTTTCACTCAACTCTCGGAGGTCGAGCCCAGTCAATGGCCACCCTTCCGAGCATTCTTTTGCCAGATCCACGCACAAAAGATTTCCGAATGAAGAGCTAAATTCATGGCAATGACTCCTCGGAGATGGGACCCAGCTTGCAAGCATCATCTGATGCTTTACTCAGGGCACTTCCTCGCAGCAGGACATAGATAATCTCAATCACAGCCCCTTCACCAGGGAAATCAAAAACTCCCGAAACCCTCCGGACTTCAAGCTCCCAGCCATCGAGCCATACAACGGTCGCACTGACCCGACCATCCACCTCATGTGATACATGCGACATATGAAAGTACTTGGCGCATCGACAAATGTCATGGCTAAGTGCTTCCCCCTCTTTCTCACGGACATAGCTGGCATGTGGTTTCGACAGCTGACAACGGAGTCGATCAGCAACTGGAACACTCTGGTCACCCTCTTCATCGAGCAATTCCGAGTACACATCTCTCGACCAAAAAGTGTTATGTTTCTATCTACTATCAGGCAGCGATCCGGAGAGACGCTTAGATCCTTCCTTGGAAGATTCAACGCGGCCGTAGCATCCGTCGATCGGACTGAGCCATCAATGGTGCTTATGGCCGCCATCGCAGGAGTTCAAAATCGATCAGAATTCTCAATCTCTTTAACCATAGATCCTCCCAAGGATATAGAAGACTTTTACTCTGAGGCCGAGCGGTTCCTCCGACAAGAGGATGCCAGTCTTGAAATGGAGAGCCTCGAGGTTTTAGTAGTCAAACAACAAGGTCCATTCAACGGCAACGACCAGAATAAAGGAAGAGGAAAGGCCCCGGAGAAGAGCGAGTGCAATGAGTGACCTCGAAATGAAAATAAGTACGACTAGTACACCAAGCTCAATTCCTCTTTGCTCGACATCTATCTCGACATACGAGGGTCCTTGCCCATTCCAAGACCACCTCGACGAGAACTAACCCAGAGGGTACTCGATTCTGGAATGCATTGTATATTCCAAAACGTAGCTGGACATAACACAAATGAATGCCGACATTTGCACGATCTCATCGAAGGACGAGTCAGAAAATGAGAGCTTCCCGAATATGTCAAAAATCGCGCCCCGGCCATGCTGCCGCGACCATCTGCCCAAGCTCCTCAGGTCGGTCCTCAAGCTCCTAGAAATGGAAAGGACCCTAAGACTAGCACTCATGACATTATCATTAATTAGATTTTTATCTTTCCTTTTGATGTATTTCTTTCAATAATAAGGACACCTTGATGTACTCATGTATGGGGTTAGGATTTATCTCCTAGGCATGTTCTGGAATCAACTGTTGTCCCCTTAGAATTTCTTTTCTTTGTAATAATTATTTAGCATTTATGAATTTCCTTTTGCAAACATGGATCATGTTTGAAACCCTCTAAGCCGAGCATGGATAATGCTCGCCCCCTGTTTTATGTGGTCAGCGCGAAAGCCTACCACCATTTTTAAACATCTACTCCTTTAGCCAAGTGGGATCATGTTTTCTAAATATGAGTATGGATTATGCTCTCTCTTTTCTTTTTACACCACGAGCGTTCATAGCTCGTTGGACAAACTAACTTAACATAAGTCGAGCACAAAAAACACTTTCCCTAAGCCAAGTATGGTTAGTGCTCACCACCTCTCTAAGCCGAACATGGTTAATGTTCGCCACTAAGCCGAGAATGGTTAGTGCTTGCCACTAAGCCGAGTATGGTTAATACTTGCCACCTCTCTAAGCCAAGCATGGTTAATGCTTCCCACTAAGCCGAGCATGGTTAATGCTCGCCACTAAGCCGAGCATGGTTAATGTTTTCCACTAAGCCGAGTATGGTTAATGCTCGCCACCCTCCAAAGCCAAGTGAAATAAAATGCTCGACCCATCAGCCTTCTCCAAAACGAGAATGGCTTATTTTGTATTTGCAGGAACCAACTCTCATACAGGTAGCGATCATCATCTTGGCCTTAATACGGTTCCCGATAGTTGTCAGTTTTCTGGCCCTAATACGACCTAGTATGGTCGTCGGTTTTCTGGCCTTAATACAACATTGGGACCGTTGGTTTTTCGGCCTTTATATGGTCTGGCGTGACCATAGCTGCTCGAGCGTTTGTGCTTCAGTTCAGATTTCAGAACACACCTCCCTCTTTCGACGAAGATGCATTCTGGGGGGCAAAATGTTAACCCTCTTTTTGGCAAGAGCCTTAACGAGCCAGATCAAAGCCCGAACGCACAACTGGATATATGTCGCGTTTTAGGAAGCCCAACAAATGCACGGTCCGAAGCAGTCACATATCGGCCCAAGTCCAGCCTCAACGGTTGACAGCTCACTCCAAAAGAATCGCTCTCCCAATTGACCGAGCATCACGCTTCCATATAAAGCGCATCGACCAAATATCTCGAGCCAACGTGGAAATCTTCAATAGAGTTATTCCACTGTATATCCTGACTTTCAAGGCAATAAAAGTGGTCAACCATATCCGGACAAAGCTCTGCTTTTGATATACCTCACCATGGATGCCACATCATCCGCAACTTCCGAGGATACTATTTATGAATAGTGGAATCGGTCTTCCAGCCGCTATTCTAACCAAGAAATGGACTCCGGGTGTCCGGCCTTTCCCGGAATAGCCGGACCACATCACAACAGAGCTGCAATCTCCACCTATAAATACCTTTAAGCTTAAAGAGGAAAAGGAGCTTGAACTTTTTTCGATTCTTCTACACTTCACTTCTGGAGTTCACTTCTCTCAATCTCTCCCAAAAGGAAGAGGAGATAGCTGCCTTCTTTCTCTTTTTCAAATAGAAAAAGCATTGTATTTGTAATCCAAAAAAGAGAAATAATATATAAAGTGGACGTAGGCACAATCTTTGCCGAACCATTATAAAAATTCTGTGTGTGCTCCCGTTCTTTTTACTCTTTCTGCATTTTATAATCATTATTCGTGTGTTCATCACACGATTGGGGGTTGACTATCACTAGTGACAAATTTTTGACGTCAAAAGATATATAAAAATAAAAGGCTTGGATTAATTCTAAGTGATCTAACGGTGTATGCTCAAACGGGCAACTATAAATAGCTCCTCAATTCACCCATTAGAACCCAAACCATTCTCTATCCCTGCCTCCATGATGTCTCTCTGCCATTGCTAAATTCCAGAGAAAAATAAAAGAAAAAGGTTAAGGATTTCTTCTATTCCCCCAATCCTATTCTTAATCTCTCTCTTTATTCTAATTCATATAAGTTTAGTATTTTGGAATTTGGCATAAACATATATATATATATATATATATATTTGAGATTCTAATACATGTATCTTATATATAATTAGGAGGACTATTGGAGCACGTTTGACCGCAAAGATTAAAACATAGATCTAAATCTACTACATATGTCTCTCTATTTTGCCTAAATCTGTGAGTGGAATATCATTTACTTAAGGCATATTTATATTTTTAATAGATTATCATGTTGATAGATATGCCTAGGAGGATTTGGAAATTCAATAACAAAAATACTAAAATCCCCAAATCCTCTAATTTATATTTGTGTATGAATTGTCATGATTATTTGGGTTTTTCGGACTTTTGGTGTAACACCCCATGTATTCTATAATTGTGAAATTCACAGATTAAAGTATAACTAATTTCAAATCAAAGAATTAAGGAAAACGGGATACGCCATTACGTTCATCTCGGAATTCTGCTAGAGATAGAGTCCGAGTTTGCGTAAAACGGATATCGTATGAAGAAGATATGGATGAACGAAGTTGGGCGAAAAACCAGAAAATGGGTCAGAATGCACTGGCGCACTTGGGAAGTGCGCCAGAACAAAAATGAACTGGCACACTTGGGAAGTGCGCCAGTACATTTTTAGCCTGGCGCACCTGCCAAGTGCGCCCAGGTCAGAATGACCTGCTGGTCAGGTCTTGGCTGGCCTGGTCTGTGTTTGGTCGATTTTCTGAGCCTTGCCTTGTCACTAGGGCTAGGTGTCAGCTCCTGATTGGCCTCTCCTTCAAAAGAATGGCTATTATTGAACCAAGCTCCATCGACGGTCTAAATCAACTCACACACTCTATAAAAAGGACCTAAGACTAACCCTAATTCACACAAACTAAAATGGAGATGAGACCGTCATGCTGCTGAGGAGAGACTAAGGATAGCCGTCAGAAATTGAGAGACAATTAGGAGATAATTCAAAGCTTAAAGCAACGTCAATCAAATCAAAACAACGCCTACAACAAAGGATGGCATCTCCAAATTCAGAATTCAGATTCCTGAATTGAAGATTCGTCATACGTTGTAAGTAGAGTGCTATTCCGATGTGAATAATTAATTGCGTTTGATTTGTGTAGAATGCGAAATGGAATTGTGGCGATAATAATCTATATTTGTATGTTGTTTTGATTCTAAACGATTTGGGAATGTTATGGTATACGATTGGATATTTGCAAGAATGTGATTTGCGTTGGAAGTTAACAACGAAATGGAATTGTGGCAATAATAATCTATATTTGTATGTTACTTTGATTCTAAACGATTTGGCAATGCTACGGTGTACGATTGGATTCATACAAGTATATGATTTATGTTGACAACCATAGGTTGTGGAATTTTAATTGGGATTCATGCAAGTATATGATTCATTATTATGCTAATATGATGTACATACTTTTATGATCACTTTTAGTGTGTAATTGAATCGACTAAGTACTATGATTTATATGAATCTATGTTGAAATTGGAAAATCATATTTTTGTATTAGAAACAAAAGTAAGCACCTTTACGAACATGACTAAACTATGTTTGGTATTATGACTAGTTGAAATATGTTTTAGGCCTAAGTTGTTATCAAAACCATATGGTGATATATGTGACACAATTAAGTTAGATTTACATTCCAATTGCAAGTTTACAATGATTCATGTTTAAGTATTGTCTATGCCATAATCATATGAATTGAATGATTCATGTTTAAGTATTGTTTATGCCATAATCATATGAATTGAATGATTCATGTTTAAGTATTGTTTATGCCATAATCATATAGAATGATTCATGTTTAAGTATTGTTTATGCCATAATCATATGAATAGAATGATTCATGTTTAAGTATTGTCTATGCCATAATCATATGAATAGAATGATTCATGTTTAAGTATTGTTTATGCCATAATCATATGAATGGAATGATTCATGTTTAAGTATTGTTTATGCCATGATTATATGAATAGAATGATTCATGTTTAAGTATTGTTATGCCATGATGTTACAATTGCAAGTTCACATGTGCCTACTTTATGTTAATTGAATCGTTCGTTGCAAGTTAATGCGTTCACATTCCTTTTTTATGTTACCTCATAAACACCATGTTATAAGCCTCCCCTTTTCATATGGCTAAATTGGGTTTAAATATTAAACCCAACACACCTTACATTGTAGCGAACGTGTAAGACGGGGGTAATGACGTTTGGGTTAAAATATAGAACATATGTGTTGGCATGTTTGACGCATGCCAACAACCTTGAAAAACAATTAAGTGGCATAAATAAATTTTAATCAATAAAGATGAATTTGAATAATGGGCCGCAAATATTTACATATAAGAAGAAAAGAGACAAAATATGTAAATGTAGAAAATACGATGTGTTTAACCCGAGGTTGGATTGAGTTGTGATGTAAACCTGCCCGGAACCGCCCGGCTGTCCAGTAGTCACAACAATACCTATCCAATGTGGGTGGTTAAACACGGAGCCCAATAAGGACCCGAGGTTAGACTGAGTTGTGGCGTAAGACTGCCCGGACCCAACCGGCAACAGGCAGCCACAACAATACCTGTCTAATGTGAGAGGTTGAGGCTTTAATAAGACAATTAAGGCTGAGTCAGGATTGATAGGATTAAGTAAATTATATTAATACTTAATCAAAATGGAACATGCTAAACTATACAAACTGATTGGAGGTTAGGTTTATAAAACACTTAACCAACTTAGCATGTTGGCTAGAAATAGAAAACCTAGTAGCAGGGGACCCTTTTCAGCAGTAACCCTACAAGGTGTATCAGGATACCCTGAACTAGGCAGGGTGGGGCACGATTATTGGGCTGACTGTAAGAGGTCAAATCGACGGCGGTGGTGCAGCAGTGTAGGCTCTAACGAGGTGCAGGCGTGCACACACTCCGGCGCAGAAAAATAAGGCACTGGGCACCAGTAGCATACCTGTGCATTCAAGAATTGTGTCGGGCCGCCACCATGGGACTTGATACACCCCATGGTGGGACCAGCATAGGTAACTACAACATCAGGGGTCGTAAGACACATGTAACTGTGCGAGTAGGAGCCGATCATCGGAAAAAGGATCACTTCACCCTGATTATGGGGTGCCTGTTGGGAACTAGTTTATATGGGTACAGAGATTAATATGGGGTACGATAGTATATTCAACCCTAGACAACTTAACTTAGTTTATGATGCTTTCCCATTTCCAGTTTATGCTTATCATACCCAGTTCTTTATTCATAGACTGAATAGTCCTAGACTTACTCAGGCTTTATTTCTGACTCTACTTTTCTTTCGCCTTCTTTTCTTTCGTTCCCCCCCACCAGGTCCACAGGGAGGGAATACCACAGCTTGACCGGATTTCACATCCAGCTTGAAGAGAAAGAATGTATTGCTTGGATCTTTTCCGTTTTGGACTATGGCTTTGGACAGCAATTATGGGACTTTTTATGTTTTCTTTATGCTTCTTTAATAATGTAATCAGGGCAGTTATGAAGATGTCATGTTTTTGGAAGAATTGTAAGACAAGTATGGCATGTTTTTGTGAACACGTATTTTGATGAAATAAAAGATGTTTGTTGTTTTTCTGCTGTTCAAAAATATGTGTTCTTATATCTTTCTTGTATATCTGTGACTTATACTTATAAACCTCTACCAAAATTAGGGCATTCCCTTTGAGAGTGACCCTAATGGAGGTGGGGTGTTTCACTTGGTATCAGAGCATAGGTTTACCAGATAAGATAAAAAGTTTTGAAAATTTATTTTCAAAAAGGAAATTTAAAGAAGCATTTTTAAAGGATAAAATATTATTTTATTTTAAAAAGGCAAAGTCCCCTAAAGCCATAGGTACTGTCTTCTATCCTTCGTTTTGAATCTATCCTTTATGTTTCAGCATGTCTGGAGACCTTACTCCCCAGCTGCTGACGCTTTCACTCCTCCTCCTCCACGTGAACCAGCAAGCGGAAGAGTCCCAGAGCAGGAAGACGAATAATAGTCAAACAAGAAAGGATCGTAACAGTAATAACAAGAAACGAGAAAAAGGAAATGTTGTTTCTGCGGAATTCTTGGACATCTGGTGGGAGACTGCAGGAAGAAGAAGAGGAGGATGAGTGCTACTTGCTTTCAGTGTAGGGAGACAGGCCACTGGGCTAGGGACTGCCCAAGGAAGAAGGAGACAAAGGCAGAAAACTCTCAAGGGAAGAAAGAGGTCAAGCCCAACGATTCTCAGAATAAGAAGGTAGACTCCAAGAAAGAAGGCAAGAACGGCAACTCACGTGATAAAAGGAAATGCAATTTCTGTGGTACGGAAGGGCACATAGCCAAGGATTGTAGAAAGAGGAAGAGAAAGCAAGGTGAATGTTTTCATTGTGGGGAGATTGGACACATCAACAAAGACTGCCCTAGGAAGCAGACCGGACCTTCTGGCGGTACATCGTTAACTTCTCCTAGATGCTTTGCTTTATCTTGTTTCTCTCCTCGATCCTATCTTGAGAACCATAGGTAGAATCTTTTTGGATGTAAACATGTAATTGAAACATGTTATGATTGCGAAACGATTGCAAGTTGTCGCAAGTGGTAGCTCGTGGTTGCATATACACACATAATTTAGGTTTTAGATCGGCTCAGTCACTTCATATTGCATATGCATATATGTTTGCATTCGTATATGGTTGAAGTTTAATGTGTTGTCATATGGATGTTGCATTTATATGAATGGTTGAGCACTCATGTAGAATCGTGAATAGGAGAATTCGCATACATAATGGATTCATGGCACTTACATAATTTGCATTAAGGAGGTCAACTGAATCAGTAGACCGCCTGATTTTGCATTAGATAAGTACATGTACACACACACTTCGCATATGATCATGAAGTATTAGAAGTCTTTTAAGGACAATGGATGCTCGTGTTTGATGGATGAGTAGATGGATGTTTGGATGTTAGGATGTACATTCTTCCTGAACTTGAAGATTTCGGGGATGAAATCCTTTTAAGTGGGGGAGAATGTAACACCCCATGTATTCTATAACTGTGAAATTCACAAATTAAATTATAACTAATTTTAAATCAAAGAATTAAGGAAAACGGGATACGCCATTGCGTTCATCTCGGAATTCTGCTAGAGATAGAGTCCGAGTTTGCGTAAAACGGATATCGTATGAAGAAGATATGGACGAACGAAGTTGGGCGAAAAACCAGAAAACGGGTCAGAATGCACTGGCGCACTTGGGAAGTGCGCCAGAACAAAAATGAACTGGCGCACTTGGGAAGTGCGCCAGTACATTTTTAGCCTAGCGCACCTGCCAAGTGCGCCCAGGTTAGAATGACCTGCTGGTCAGGTCTTGGCTGGCATGGTCTGTATTTTGGTCGATTTTCTGAGCCTTGCCTTGTCACTAGGGCTAGGTGTCAGCTCCTGATTGGCCTCTCCTTCAAACGAATGGCTATTATTGAACCAAGCTCCATCGACGGTCTAAATCAACTCACACACTCTATAAAAAGGACCTAAGACTAACCCTAATTCACACAAACTAAAATGGAGATGAGACCGTCATGCTGCTGAGGAGAGACTAAGGATAGCCGTCAGAAATTGAGAGACAATTAGGAGATAATTCAAAGCTTAAAGCAACGTCAATCAAATCAAAACAACACCTACAACAAAGGATAGCATCTCCAAATTCAGAATTCAGATTCCTGAATTGAAGATTCGTCATACGTTGTAAGTAGAGTGCTATTCCGATGTGAATAATTAATTGCGTTTGATTTGTGTAGAATGCGAAATGGAATTGTGGCGATAATAATCTATATTTGTATGTTGTTTTGATTCTAAACGATTTGGGAATGTTATGGTATACGATTGGATACTTGCAAGAATGTGATTTGCGTTGGAAGTTAACAACGAAATGGAATTGTGGCAATAATAATCTATATTTGTATGTTATTTTGATTCTAAATGATTTGGCAATGCTATGGTGTACGATTGGATTCATACAAGTATATGATTTATGTTGACAACCATATATTGTGGAATTTTAATTGGGATTCATGCAAGTATATGATTCATTATTATGCTAATATGATGTACATACTTTTATGATCACTTTTAGTGTGTAATTGAATCGACTAAGTACTATGATTTATATGAATCTATGTTGAAATAGGCAAATCATACTTTTGTATTAGAAACAAAAGTAAGCACCTTTATGAACATGACTAAACTATGTTTGGTATTATGCCTAGTTGAAATATGTTTTAGGCCTAAGTTGTTATCAAAACCATATGGTGATTTATGTGACACAATTAAGTTAGAATTACATTCCAATTGCAAGTTTACAATGATTCATGTTTAAGTATTGTCTATGCCATAATCATATGAATAGAATGATTCATGTTTAAGTATTGTTTATGCCATAATCATATGAATAAAATGATTCATGTTTAAGTATTGTTTGTGCCATAATCATATAGAATGATTCATGTTTAAGTATTGTTTATGCCATAATCATATGAATAGAATGATTCATGTTTAAGTATTGTCTATGCCATAATCATATGAATAGAATGATTCATGTTTAAGTATTGTTTATGCCATAATCATATGAATAGAATGATTCATGTTTAAGTATTGTTTATGCCATGATTATATGAATAGAATGATTCATGTTTAAGTATTGTTATGCCATGATGTTACAATTGCAAGTTCACATGTGCCTACTTTATGTTAATTGAATCGTTCGTTGCAAGTTCATGCGTTCACACTCCTTTTTTATGTTACCTCATAAACACCATGTTATAAGCCTCCCCTTTTCATATGGCTAAATTGGGTTTAAATATTAAACCCAACACACCTTACGTTGTAGCGAACGTGTAAGACGGGGGTAATGACGTTTGGGTTAAAATATAGAACATATGTGTTGGCATGTTTGACGCATGCCAACAACCTTGAAAAACAATTAAGTGGCATAAATAAATTTTAATCAATAAAGATGAATTTGAATAATGGGCCGCAAATATTTACATATAAAAAGAAAAGAGACAAAATATGTAAATGTAGAAAATACGATGTGTTTAACCCGAGGTTGGATTGAGTTGTGATGTAAACCTGCCCGGAACCGCCCGGCTGTCCAGTAGTCACAACAATACCTATTCAATGTGGGTGGTTAAACACGGAGCCCAATAAGGACCCGAGGTTAGACTGAGTTGTGGCGTAAGACTGCCCGGACCCAACCGGCAACAGGCAGCCACAACAATACCTGTCTAATGTGAGAGGTTGAGGCTTTAATAAGACAATTAAGGCTGAGTCAGGATTGATAGGATTAAGTAAATTATATTAATACTTAATCAAAATGGAACATGCTAAACTATACAGACTGATTGGGGGTTAGGTTTATAAAACACTTAACCAACTTAGCATGTTGGCTAGAAATAGAAAACCTAGTAGCGGGGGACCCTTTTCAGCAGTAACCCTACAAGGTGTATCGGGATACCCTGAACTAGGCAGGGTGGGGCACGATTACTGGGCTGACTGTAAGAGGTCAAATCGACGGCGGTGGTGCAGCAGTGTAGGTTCTAACGGGGTGCGGGCGTGCACACACTCCGGCATAGAAAAATAAGGCACTGGGCACCAGTAGCATACCTGTGCATTCTAGAATTGTGTTGGGCCGCCACCATGGGACTTGATACACCCCATGGTGGGACCAACATAGGTAACTACAACATCGGGGGCCGTAAGACACATGTAACTATGCGAGTAGGAGCCGATCATCAGAAAAAGGATCACTTCACCCTGATTATGGGGTGCCTGTTGGGAACTAGTTTATATGGGTACAGAGATTAATATGGGGTACGATAGTATATTCAACCCTAGACAACTTAACTTAGTTTATGGTGCTTTCCCATTTCCAGTTTATGCTTATCATACCCAGTTCTTTATTCATAGACTGAATAGTCCTAGACTTACTCAGGCTTTATGTCTGACTCTACTTTTCTTTCGCCTTCTTTTCTTTCGTCCCTCCCCCCCCCCCAGGTCCACAGGGAGGGAATACTGCAGCTTGACCAGATTTCACATCCAGCTTGAAGAGAAAGAATGTATTGCTTGGATCTTTTCGGTTTTGGACTATGGCTTTGGACAGCAATTATGGGACTTTTTATGTTTTCTTTATGCTTTGTTAATAATGTAATCAAGACAGTTATGAAGATGTCATGTTTTTGGAAGAATTGTAAGACAAGTATGGCATGTTTTTGTGAACACGTATTTTGATGAAATAAAAGATGTTTGTTGTTTTTCCGCTGTTCAAAAATATGTGTTCTTATATCTGTCTTGTATATTTGTGACTTATACTTATAAACCTCCACCAAAATTAGGGCATTCCCTTTGAGAGTGACCCTAATGGAGGTGGGGTGTTTCATTTGGTATTAATATTGGGTTAAAGATGAAGATTGGTCTTGTTACTATTGTTTCTATTTTGTATAATTCACCTTTATCAAACATTTGATTGTAACCTAAAAGGGTTTAGATTTGATTATTTCATGATTTGATTAGGTTTGGATTCTATTTTGAATCCAAGCGTATTCATACTTGAAATATGTCAAATATAAACGTTTTTATGTGCATAATACCCAAAAAAGGTGAATTAGACAAAGTGGAAATTATAAACATGCATGCATAAATGTATGTAGTACCCTATTTTTAATCCAGTATTGAGATTATTCCACCAAGCCTAGGATACAAGTTGAAAGTTTGTATGAATGTATATTTTATATCCATTACTATATGTTATCTTGCTATTATGCCATCATGCCTAAGTCGTAGCGGTAAAAGTATGGAAAAACTAACTTGTATGCCTTAATTTGGACAAATTGACAATTGCAACCTAATTAGAACGTTTTGTCGTTTATACGAAAATTTAACGTTGTTACGCGTTATTACTGTATTATTAATGTTGCGTAATCAATGTAGTTAATGTAATCTTAACGTATTAAGTAAAATTAGGATAAGGTTTGAATTCGAATTGTCCCCATATATGTAAATATGTATTAATTGCTTGTGTGTGCATATATATATATATATATATATTGGCTTTAAATATATTTTAATAGTGACACATAGACACGAGGTTAGTTGTTATTTGTGGTATAAGTCTACCCGGAACCGACCGGCAAATCTGCAACCACAAGTGGGTCCAACTAATGTGAAGTGTCTAAGTGTCAGGGGCCATTCAAAAACCTAGTATAATAGACATGAGGTTAAACCAAAGTGTAGTAGAAGTCTGCCCGGAACCGACTGACATATCCAGCATCTATAGGTATATTGTTTAATGTGAGAGGTCTAGTGTGTATATACATATAACTATATATATGTGTCTATTATGTGTGAAAATAGGTAGGTTTATTACACCTTGAGAAGGTCTTAAGTGGTTGACCCTCTTTATATCTAATTTGGGCCTTAAGTGGTTACGACTAGGATCCCTCCGAAGGTTTACTCCTTGGGGATGAACCAAAGTCATGGGACCCACCCTTATTAGATTTAAAGAAGGTCTTTGGGTCCTCCTTCTCTAAAAGTGGTTAGGCATAAACGGTAACGGAGTAGGATAGTTCACGGGGATGTCCCCTTCCTCTAGATGCTTGTAAGGGCTCAACTAGGGACAGACTTGGTAAATAAAAGATATGTGGTCATTGCATGCTAACCAACTATCTAAGGGAAATCTTAAGCGACATAGGTATCCTACCGTAATATTAGTTAAGTAGTAACGTTCGCAATATTACTTCTCATATTACAAGTGAGAGTGTAGACTTAAGAACGTTAACGTATTAGGATGCGGTCTTAAGGGGCTAGCGGTGCGCCTTAGGGTTATAAGAGATCATAAGAATCCACCTTTAATAGGGCCATAAGTGACCAAGAATGCCCACTTCGTTGGGTCTTTACTCTAAAAACACTAATAGGCGATTGACTTCGATATCCACCTCATTGGTTAGATACTTTGTGTTTGTGTGAATCTTGTGTGCTGCGTAGACATACCTTGACATATGTTACCTGCTAAAAATATAGGGTATGAACGTTAAGTAACACCATATTTCAGTCACACAGAACTTTATGTTCTGACCCCTCTCCTCAACATATCCAACGGGTCAGTAGATGTGTAATGTCCCGCAAATCTGTACTATCTGAGTTTACTACATTCATCACACGTCCAACCCAAATATCACAAAAATACGAATCATTTTTTTTAGAAGAAGAACAGAAATAACAACATAGGATCTCACATCGCAACGGAACCAAATATAATATATAACAACTTTTGGAATACAAATTTTTTTGTATACATATACATACTATTATCAGAGTATCACTATCAGTGTATAACACTTACAACACAGCGGAAATAACAATAACTAGATAACGCTGAAGCCTCCTGCTTCCAGCTCCTCCAAGTAAATCCGTAAAATCCTGAACTACTTGACTGCCCGTACAAATTTGGGCACCCAAGAGTTTAGGTAAAACAAAA
Organism: Allium sativum; assembly: GCA_030737875.1. Lineage (NCBI taxonomy): Eukaryota > Viridiplantae > Streptophyta > Magnoliopsida > Asparagales > Amaryllidaceae > Allium > Allium sativum. Next base: position 650,916,421 of record CM060919.1, on the reverse strand, counting down.
CAAAACAAACTCCGGGTCAGTCATGGGACTGATATGAGTAAACAGTTTAAAACAGTTTGAGAAAATAAACGATATCTCATAAGACCTTGCCGTATAACATGAAACGGGTTTTTCCCTTATGAAAATCCAAAACACTTGATTTAGCTTTCAAAATCCTTTTGAAAGAAAAGGATAATCTTTATATCAAAACTCTTTTGATATTATAATAGTGTCTAAATCAATTAAATAACAATCAAGTGGAACGCTTACGTCTCACGCTCCACATACATAATATACAATCAAAACAGCGGGCACTTATTGGGTAATGAATTTCCAACTATGAAAAGGTATGGAACCACCTTCCGATAGTGTATCTCTAGAGGCGAATACACTAGGTTCAACAATAACATCTTGTAACCCGGCCACACATGACCGACCACTCATTTCGCTTGAGTATATCGAATGTATATCACCACCGGTTGGGATCAGCAACCCATTCCCGAATGGGACAGCATCGAATAGAATAAGGAATTAAACGAATCTCTAGATAGGTGATTATACACCCTAATGGGAGCTACCCACATAGCCATGCTGCCTGCCCGATTTTTGTCATTTCCTGGTTGTTGAGGCCTGGGGCTACGATTACTTATCATTCATTGATAACACAATCACTTTGAATGACACATTGTCAGATCCGTTAATCACTAATTGATTTGCACAAATGTATTCTGGATATTATGCTAAGCGAATAAATTCTCCGCTACCATATATATTTGTACAGAACAACCTATGCGATCACTGGAAATACTCTGTCAAACATTCATCCATATACGTTTATTCTGGGATTGAACGAAACCGAAGGCACAATTAATGGAAAAAGCCCTTGCACTCTACTCCGTCTCCGATTATCTTCATATAATTTGATTCACAACACTACTGCCAATACGGAGTGGTTCTCGGATAATAATCCAACCGGTCTCTCCATATTGACAACGATATTGGCAAATACTTCGATAGTCGGTTATTTAACTATCGAAGAAAAACAAACATTCATTTATAACATCAAACAATCACTAGGCCCTTAATTAATATTTCATTAATTAAATCACTACTCCATTTCCTTATCAATATTTGTTAACCAAATCTTTTGAACAATCATCTTGGCCTTTTACATTATTTGGAAAACATATCCATATATTGCCTTCTTTTATTTTCTATACGTAGAAAATATCTTCTATTTATAATTGGAAAACATTCCAATTACTTATCTCTTTCACGCCCATTCATTTCTACACTTAGGAAATATTTATTTATTATATTTCCACAATTCCACTTCCTTGGGTTAAAACGAATGTTGTATAAAACATTGTTACAACAACCCAAAATATTTCATTCAACTAAATTTCTTTAAACATCTCTCTTCGAGACTGAATCTTGTTACTTATCGGTTAATAATGGAATCAATCAAGTTGGGGTATAACTACCTCTCAGACCTTGACTGAAAACATCGTTAACTTCAAAACAGATAAGACCACTTACCTCGAATAAACAACCCCATAAGAACCAATTATTCATTTTAAAAACATGTATATGGTTCACTTTCTATTTTTAACAAATCTAATTTATAGATTTCCTTTTTGTTTACAATATTCTATTTTTAATTTCGTTTCCTTATCGAATTCTATATATATCGATACATTGATTTCTAGTTATCCAATTTTCTTAAAAATATTCTAACTCCTTAAATTTTCGGAAAATTTCGCCATAACCTCCTTTGTACCGGCAAATAGTTCAAACCTTAACTCGCCTCTCTAGGCCTTTCCCATTAAAAAAGAAAATCAAAAAGCCAACTGGCTTGCCAATTCGGCGCATAAAACCTCATATGGAATTTAAACGTGTACCTTTATGTCGGGCACACAAATTATAATCTTCATATACTTCATTCCAAACCTGTTTAATCTATGTTCGCCTATTTTCCAATTTATCCCAACTCAATCCGGTCATTTTAACTCAATTTGCTAATCTATTCTTTAATTAGCTAATTTGCCCATTTCACTTTTATTTGAACATATCATGTTCGTATATATTTTAATTCGCTTATAAACAAGTCGAATTTCATGTCCAACTCAAGTTTCCTTTTTGATTTCGAATAAAATTTCTCAAACCACCTTTACTTATTCAAAGCCCAATTTCTTATCAAATTTCGATTTAATAATTATTATTCAAAGTTAGTTCTATTCAATAATTTAAAATATGATTTTTGTTCCAAAAATCATTTCATTACACCACTTGAGTTCGTATTTATTTTACAACTCAAGTCTGGATTTTTCTAATGGAAATTCGGATTTTATTTACTTAAAATCCCTTTATTTATTTAAATAAACCATTATGGTTTTATAATGGTTATGGCGCTGTTTTTCCGAAAATTTGATTTTAACATAACTGAAAATCTATACGATGAAATCCAGATTTTTCTCTTCCATTAGAAAACTATTATCAAATCGGTTCTGACGTTTCTTGTTTCAAAGAATTCCGACTTAAATTGAGGTCTATATACTCAATTAAAGTTCAAAACGCCAATTTACGAACTACCGCGTAGCGGCGAGTTCGTTTTAATTATATTTAAATATAAACATTTTAACTTCGTTTATAATAAATTTCAACTTGATTCTAGTATATTTTTAATATATATCAAATCCAGTTTTCAAATCCAACTTAATATTTTCGATTATCTCAAATCGTCGATTTTTCATTACTTGGTTACAAATTTGTTTATAACTCAATTTGCTATATTAAATTCCAATTCCTTTTATAAATAAATTATTTATAAAATTCGATATAATCGATTTCCAATTTAAATCCCTTGGATTTGACTTAATTCAGTTTATATTCCGAATATCGAAATAAAACCCGTCGTTCCCTTTCTGAAACGATTTCCAATTCATGGTTAAATTCATATTTGAATTTAAATTTCTAAGTTATCAAATGATAAATTATTTTCCTTAATTTATAGACGTTGTTTAAAAATTTAACTTTCTTGTTTTATAAAAACAAGTTTCCATTTCGATTCCATTTCAAATTCTACTTTTCAAATTCTACTTTTCAAATTCATACTTGAATTTAAACCTCTAAATTATCTAATGATAATTTATTTCACTAGATTTATAAATATCTTTTATAAATCCAACTTCCTTGTTTTATAAAATAAAACTAGTTTCATTTCAAATTCTGTTTGAAAACCCAAAATCTTATTTTGGAATAGATTCTATTTACTAACTTATATATGTATAACACGGAATTTATTTCCATATTTAAAAATTAAACTTCTATTAAATAAAATACTAATATTTCTTATGAAAATATTTTATTTAAATAAATTCGATCAAATCGAATTTAAATCATAAATCCATACAGATTTATTTTAATTCACTTTACATTCTGAATATAAGAATAGATTTATCGTTTCTTTTTGAAACAAATTTCAATTCCCTTTTTAAATTCACCTTTGAATTTATATTTTCCAAATTTTCCAAATGATACTTCATTTATAAACATCGTTTATAAATTCACTTTAGTTTTCTAGATTTTCCCTTGAAGATCATTCCATTTTATTTATAAACACCGTTTATAAATTTACTTCAGTTCCCTGATTTTTAATTTATAAACATCATTTATAAATTTCAATACTTGTTTTATTTATTTAAAACAAGTTAATATTTTTAGTCCATTCGAATTTCAAATTCTATTTTTAGAAAAATAGAATTTTCCATTTAAATCTCAAATATCGTTTTCACGATATTTTTATATATCAACATTTTAGCCCAGTGATATTTAAATATCCAAAAACACTCAATTATCAAATCACGGGTTTTATAACACATCATATATGATAATATATATGTGAAAACAAATAATAATAAATTTTGAGGTATCCAGTTGGATTCCTCTAACCTGTTTTTTCTGCAACCACAGACGTTAGCCAACATAAATAATACCCATCCTGCTTCGAGGAAGGACATCGCGGTACGAAGGTCATCCACTATATATATTGTAGGGCGCATAGGGAAATCATCCGCTAATGATACCGCGGGCATCCGCTAATGATACTGGGGGAATCCAACCACCAATATATATATAATAGCCACAAACACCAATCCAAAATAACTAATATATATTTATAATAGCCACAGTAATATTTTAATGCAACCAAACAACCATCAATTATTTTTAACGACAAAAATAATTTAAATAAAATTCTTGAGTGAGAATTACTCACCGTGGTTTTCCTTTGCCGAATATCCAATAAAATTTCATATCATCGCGTCTATGAGTTGTCTTGACTGTATCTATCTACACCTATGGTTGTCTGATTAAGTTAATCGATTAAGTTTTCATTCATTTTAAATTAACTACATAAATGAATGAGTAAATTTTCTTTATACATTTTAATTTCAAAATAAAAATATACCTTGTTGCAATGATTTATTAACTCGGCTCCTAATACTCTATATTGCCTCCCTCTGTCCAAAAATCACAAGCCTGCACTTCCTTACATCGTCTCACTCCAAAATCCCATGTATATTAACATACTCACTTGACTGATCCCATACATGTTCTTCCATAAAGCCATTAATTTTATTGTAATAAATTATCTAATTACTTAATTTATAAAATAGATTTACTGTAAAAAAAAAGGAAAAACAAATTTTACCTTAGTTACCCCATCCTTAGATCAACGCAAAACTTGGAACCCAAAATTCGGCTTCTCAGTTCCCATCAGGTATCACATTCGTTCATCCATCACTCAACCAGACTCTAGTTCCTCAATCCTCTCAATACAGATCGCACTTCCATTCTTTAGTTGTCACGGCATCCCCAAATCATCGCGTCAACTACCCTAGATCCCTCATGCCTCGATTGCTTCTGTTCTGGAGTTCAAGCCAACTCTAAAATATGCATGCCTTGCTCGTCTGCCTCCAGTCTTCCCCGTGATCAAAACCCAAACCCATTATTCGCGAAACCGAGCTTCAGAGAATCGCTCGCACTATCGCGCTTCCCAAAACTCTTGAAGACCTAGTTCGATCGATACCCAATGATGTGAGGATTTAGGCGACAATCCTGCTGTTTGATTTTGAAGACGAGGCTTCAAGGTATTGGGCTACTTCGAGTAGAAGTAAATAGCCGAGAGGATAGATAAGGAGATGGGGGAATAGTATGTCGTGATAAACAATTTAAGGTCAGAAGCCTCTTCGATTTTTGACTGAAGGAATAGAAGACAGAATCGACCATTTTAATTTCTTTATTTCCAGAAGAAGGATTAAAAGAAAGGTAGCGCGAATTTATAGAAGAGCAATACATAGGCATTAAGTAATTCTCCTACCCAAAGTACATTATATTTAATGTGATTAGATTTTGTTTTAACCGCAATTTGATTCGTTCTTATCCCTTTAGATTTTATAATCATATAATTTGTAGTAACGAACGCCAATTCGAGCGCAACAACTGACGTTTATAGGGTTTAATCACTATTCTGGACACACTGGAATAAGCTACGAAATCTAATCTGATTATATGGAGAAGATATAAATTTAAATCGATATATTTAAAATTTAAAACAAATAAATTCCTTGATAATAAATTATTATTATCGCTTTTATATTCAAACAGAACTGGCACTGATCATCTGAACTATTTTGATCAGTTATTAACTTCGATTTCAATTATATATCATATTACGATAATTTAATATATTCAATATTAAATTGAAATCGATTATTAAATTGATAACTTAATATAAAAATTCGTTTATATTATCAACTCAATATTTAAAAGCATATTAAACATTTAAAATAAATCGATAAGAAATTCGGGTCGTTACATTCTTCCCCCCTTAAAAGAATTTCGTCCCTGAAATTGCTATGGTAAGAAAAATGCTACAAACCTATGTACTTTTCAAAACATACTTATGATGAAACTCAACTCTTCATATTTCAACAAATTTCAGTAACATAAACTTTTGGTTTTCATTCATTTAATTTGAATGATCTACAATCAATACATTCACATATGGTTCATATTCCATTCAAATTGATTTTACTCAATTTATTCACCTCAATCCATTTAACTTGATAAAATTAAATTTAAATTCCAGAATTCAAATTCCCGAGTTTTTGATTTCAAATCCTATAGAAATTTCATAAAGATATACATATATTTATGACCATCCAAATTTAAAACATTTGAATTTTCAAACCCAACTTGGTTTCGTACAAATAAATATCTATCAAACTTTTCTAAGGTAGTAATTCATCACTTAGAAACTCGAAAATGAACATTGATGATGTCGCGATCATCATCAGAATTATTTTCCAGCCATTGATGATGTAGCAATTCATCTGAACTATTTTGATTCAGTTTTTAACCTCGATTTCAATTATATTTCATATTACGATAATTTAATATATTCAATATTAAATCTAAATCGATTATTAAATTGATAACTAAATATAAAAAATCGTTTATGTTATCAACTCAATATTTAAAAGCATATTAAATATTTAAAATAAATCGATAAGAAATCCAGGTCGTTACAAGATGGGTTGAAAGCCATGGACGAAGTCATGATTGAAGCTGATGAAGAAGATGAAGTTGTTATGCTATTATTAGTAGTTATTGCTTTACTTCATTTGGAATCATATGAGAATGAACTATTTGATGTACCCACTGAAAAAATTAACTGTGATTGTTGTATTTTTGAGATTTTTTTAACAAATAGTACATCTTATTTTAGATTATTTTTTCTCTTTCCGCTGTGTGAGAATTCCATTCGAAGTATATGTTATTATTATCTGGGCAAATGTAATCTTTACAGGAACCAATGACCCGTTTAGAATGGCTCTAAGTTTCAATGGGCCTTCTCTAGGTTGAAATTTAGGCCCATTCCGGGCGGGTTGTTACAGTTACCGTATACGTTAACTGTTCATATAAAACGATTTAAATGGAGCTTGTGAGATTGAAATTGAATGAAACAAACGTTGACGTTTTAATTATAATATTTCTAAAATCATTTTATGTGAAATACTCATACTTCAAAAATAAATTTATTGTTTTGTTATTAACTGACTTTACAACAATAATTTAAAATCGGTTAGAATTTTGCGTTATTGATGATCAATTTAATTTCTTTAGATTAAACTAAATGCACACCACTAAAATTCAAATTCAACTTTTTATCATTCAAGTTTAATACCCAAAATCATTTCTGTCTCATTCACGATTGTTATTTTACGACCGTAAACCATCATTTGAAAATTTTAGATTGAATATTTTTTTATAATATTATACTTAACCTAAAAATAAGAACAATTTATTTTTCTTAAAAATATTATCTAAATTCCATTAAAATGTTAATTAAATTTAAGCAGAATGTAAGTTAAAGTGAAGTGTTTATTCGATTCTTTTAATTGAATCATTATAATCAACTTAATTTCAATTTTATTAAGAATACCAGCTTATCAATTATGTTAAAAATCATAAATTTATTTTTCAATAAGTTTTTATTTAAAAATAAATAATATTTTATATTTTATATTATTGAAATTACATGTTGTTATCGTAATGAATCGACCAATTCCCAATCCTGGTTATCAACATGAAACACTATATCAACTAACCAAGCACCAAAAATTTATCGGATCATTAATAGAAATAAGTTAGATGGTGAGAAATAGAAAGAAAAAAATACTAGAATGGAAGAAGAAGAAGAAGAAACAAAACACATCGGAATCAGAGTAAACACATATCTCACAACGGAATGAATAAAATATATTATATAATATAGCTTTTGAAATACAAATCTATCTGAGTATACATACCATCATCATAGTACATTACAGTACAATAGAGCGAAAATAAAGAAATAAATGTTGAAGCCTCCTGCTCCAAGCTCCTCCTAGTGTATCTGTAAAATCCTGACTACTTGACTGCCAATACAAATTTGAGCACCCAAGAGTTTAGGGTAGAACAAAACAAAACAAACTCTAGGTCAGTCATGGGACTGGTGTGACTAAAGTCCAACCACTTAGTTTAACTTTTAAAATTCCTTTAAAAGAAAGGATAATTGTAAGACCGATCCACACATAAATATGGATGGTTTTTACCTTATGATAACCCAAAATATTATTTATATCAACTCTATTCTGACATTATAATAGTGTCTAATCAAATCAATATCAATCTAGCGGAACGCTTGTATCTCATGCTCCATATACAAAGTATACCACCAAAACCGCAGGCGCTTATTGGATAATGGATTTTCAACTATGACAAGGTATGGAACCACATTTTGATAATGTATCTCTAGAGAGGAATACACAAGGTTCAACAAGAACATCTTATAACTGGGCCACACATAATGGCCGACCACTCATTTCTTTTGAGTGTTCCGAATGTATTATCACTAATGGTTTGGATCAACAACCATTTCGAAGAAAAAAGCAGCGATAGAATCAAGAAGCAAATTAATTTTTCTCTACATCAGGTGACAATACACCCTAATGGGAGTGACCTACTTAGCCGTGTTGTCTGCCCAATTTTTTTTCATTTCTCGTTTGTGAGGCTTAAGGCCATATTTACCGTTTTAATACCACAGTGTCATTCACTTTGAATGCCACATCATCAAACCCGCCAAATAATTTATTGATTTCTCCAAAAATACCACAAGCATAAAGCTAAGAGAAATGAATTCCTCCACCAGTAACGTAAATAAGTTTGAAGATATCAATGTATATGATCTGTTAGGCATACTCTGTCAGACGTTATTACATACAAGTTGTCCTCAGACTATACAAACAGAAGGCACCATCCTATCGATCCATCTTAGGCAATTTCTACCTAGGATTAACACAACAACCCTTGCACGTCACTCCGTCTTTAACTTATCTTCAGCATATTTCATTCGCAACGCTTATGCTCATATGGTGTGGTTTTTAGAAGATAAACTTGATCCTGGTCTCTCCCTATTGACAACGGAAGTATAAAATGGCCAAAACTTTTATAGCTGGTTATTTAACTATCAAATGAAACATCCATACAACCAACGATCCTATTTCCAAATGTAAATTCTATTGACCAAGCATCATGCAACACTGAGCCCCTTTAAATTAATTTTTTACAAATTATCATTCCCCAACTTCTTGTTTCCCTCTTTCCATACCAATCCCTAGATATTTATCAAAACCAGTTTGGCCTCTATGATTCTTCGAAAATATTTCCATATATTATAAACTATTTATTTTCTATATTACAAAAAATATCTCTTATTAACATCGAAAACATTTCCATATATATATATATATATATACATATTCACATACTCTTATTTTCTATATTTAGCAAATATACTATACTAACATTGGAAAACATTTCCATTTCTTATTCACGCATCACTATTCTTCCACAATCATCAGTCCCTAACCGTAAACTACTAAGAGAACAACTCCATAAGTATCAACCCTGATGGCCGAAACCAACTTCAAATCGATATTCAAAAAGCCATTCAACTTGACTGATCTCCAGTCAGTTTCTAATTTCCTTAACTCCATTTCTTAACTTCTTATCAACAAAATCATTTCATTTTCTATGCTTGGAAAACATCTCTGATTATAGTTGGAAAACGTTTCCAAAATCCATTTATATGGTTTAAACGAATGTTGTATAAAACATCGTTACGACAACACAAACCATATATCACCCCTTAATTAATAGCATCTCTAACTAATCTTCGCCAATGAACCTTAATCATTCCTTAGTCAATAATGAAGTCAATCAAGTTGGGGTTTAATTACGTCTAAGACCTTAACTGAACATCATTCTTAACTTCAAAATAGACAAAGCTCACAACTTCAATTAAAACATCATTTACGCAACTCTCGGATTCAATTTACAAATCCACTTCTTTTCCTGAATACATTGATTATAAGGATAGCGTTATAATCCCCACTTCCAAAATATATAACTTTAAAATATAACTTTTATTCATTAATTTGGATAAATATTAAATAAATAAATAAACGAACAATTAATTAATCTTTATTTAAAAAGGAAAGTGAATAGTACTTTCCTGAATTCGATATAGTCAAATTTCAATGTATAACTCTCTTTCGAATAATCTCTATTCGATAACTCTCTTTCGAATAATCGCTATTCGACTAAAGTTCCAAACTTTGGAATAAATTTACCATATCAGGTCAACTCAATTTCCATTTTTATTCTAAATTCATTTTTGAATTTATCACTTCTAATTTCTTACCAATTGCCTTTTATAACCACTTCAATTTGCAAAAGGATTGCTTTTAAAGGATTATTCACATTAAATGTGAATATTATTTCTTTATAGAAATCTGGAGTTGTTTTATTAAATCAAATCTTGATTTTTATTTGTAAATACTACTACAAATTTAAATCCCATTTACTGAGTCATTTTATAATTTTTTATTCACATTCTAGTTCATTATCAAATCTCGTTTATATATCAACCTTCTAGTCTATTTTATTTAAACAGTTTAAAATTATATATCGATTTTACATTTGATTAAAATATAGCAGTTTCAAGCCGAGTATTAATTATCTTGTCAAATTCTGCATTTTATAATATATAGTTTCTGAAAATAAATTATTTTCAAAAAATTCGACATGTTCGAATTCCAATATAAATCCTTATGGGCTTATTTAAATTTTATTTATACTCCAAACATCGAAATAAATTCCATCATTTTCTTTTTAAAAGATTCCCAATTTCCCTTTTTAAATTCACTCTTGAATTTACATTCAATTATTATCCAATGATAATTATTCCACTTCAACATCGTTTATAAATTAAAATACTTGTTTTTTTTATTATAATAAGTTGATATATATTAGTCCAATCGAAATTTAATATCTATATCAGAAAAATAGATTTTCCTTTTAAAACAAAAATTAATTTTCTTTTTATTTAAATTATATCTTTACGGTATTTAAATACTAGTTATTTTAGGGCTAGTGGTATTTTAGCATCTAAACACAGCCTATCTATCATAGATGTGACGTCCCGCCCCAGACCAGCCGACATTTCCAATGAAACGCGTTGTGCCGATGCCCAACCAGCACGGGATGGTCGTCAAAGGATAAGAAAGAAGACAATGAATCAACAAAGAACCTGTAGTATATCTCACAGCGCATGGAACAAACTATAATAATAACATAACCTGATATAAAACAGGTGAGACATGCATAAGCTGAAAACTAAACCATCATAGCAGCGGAAAAATTCAGAATACAGCTTACGATCCAAACCATCATTATTACAACTTTTAAAACTGTCTCTAAAGAAAAATAGGAAGGTACACTACTAATGTCCAAAGTAGTGACCAGCAACAACACAGGGAGAATATATGGGAATAATAAGTGTAAGCCTCTTACTCGTCTCCGGACAGCTGCTCATGCATAACCAGCTAACATGTCTCTAGTTTGCTCGTTTAAGAGCACCCAGAGTGATAAGAAGAGACATAAAACTCTAGGTCAGACAAAAGTCTGGTATGAGCGACAAGCAGCAAAACAGAACAATAACAGGTATACATAACCATACCTTAACCTGGACCTGCAACCAAAGAGTTAGCACAATAGGATGTACAATACTTTAAGGTGACACTAACACATGGTGTGAAAATAATGGGGAGGGGGTGTGCATGTCATGGTGATAAAAAACATCAAACATAGCAATCATTCTCACATCTCTCACTCAGTGCGTAAAGTATATGATATCCACCACATTGATTACCTAATTCTTTGTTATGATCACTCTGCCCCATGGAGTCATAACGGCTCCACTGCACTGATATCACCCCACTAGACTTCCTTATGCTCTCTTCTGTTTCCCAAGTACAGTCATTCTCGTTATCACCCCACTAGACTTTGACCAGTTTCACCCTCTTCCTTCGAAGTTGCTTCGTATCGTACTCGACAACACGAATCGGCCCGCGGTTCCCAACCGCCTCGGGTTCTACTTCGATGTCATCCAACTGATCCGGTGAAATAGTCATATCAGGGTCGTGCACGAACTTCCTTAACTGGGAAACATGAAATGTGTTATGAACTCCCACCATCTTGTCAGGTAATCCAGCCTTATATGCCAAATTCCCAACTTGCTCGAGAAGTGGGAATGGACCAACAATTCTTGGTGCTAACTTGCCTCTCCTACCAAATCGAATCACGCTCTTTAACGGAGAAATCTTGACAAACACCAAGTCGCCAATGGAAATTTTTTAATCTCTTCTCCTCTTATCAGCATAACTCTTCCGCCTATCTTGAGCAGCCTTCATTCGCTTTTGGATAACCTTGATCTTGTCTGAAGTTTCTCTTATCACATCTGGCCCAAGCACAAACTTCTCACCCGTTTCCAGCCAACATGATGGTGAGTTACACGGTCTTCTGTACAAAGCTTCAAATGGAGCCATACCAATACTAGATTGATAGCTTTTATTATATGCGAACTCCACTAGATGCAAATGGTCATCCCATGATCCACCAAAATCCAATATACAAGCCCTCAAGAGATCCTCTAATACATGATTCACCCTCTCTGTCTGACCGACGGTTTGAGGATGGTACGTGGTACTGAGATGCAATTCTGATCCTAATGCCTCTTATAAGCTCTTCCAATACCCACTAGTAAACAACGGATCTCGGTCTCTCACAATGCCTTTGGGTACTCCATGAAATCTCACTACCCATTTCATATATAGTTCTGCTAACTTAGCTGCCATTCTATTCGACCTGACGGGTAAAAACCTTGCACTCTTAGTTAATCGGTCCACAATCACCCAAATGCTATAATGGCCTGATTTAGTCCTTGGTAACCCATCAATGAAATCCATTGAGACTTGTTCCCATTTCCATTTGGGAATTTCCAGCGGTTGTAACAAACCACTAGGCTTCTTTTGCTTAGCTTTAACTAGCTGACAATTCATACATTTAGATATAAACTTCCCAACGTCTCTTTTTATCCCTTCCCAGTAGTAGGTCTGCTTCATGTCTCGATACATTTTATTACCATTGGGATGTATAGTCAGTTTTGAGTGATGACATTCCCTAAGCACTTCATCTCTCAATCCATTGACATTGGTTACAACTAGTCTCCCATTCTTTCTAAGCCAACCATCTTGATCAAGCCCATACTTATTCATCTCCTCGTCGATACCCATCTCTAACTTAGAAATGATTTCCAATAGGTTAGGATTGTCCCTCTTACTGGAACTAATCCAATCAATCAAAGTGGGTTTGATCATCAAACTTGCTAACATCTCTGGATCCAATTCGCACTTAGGTTTGAAATCATACCCTGAGATATACTCCAGTTGATTCCATTCTAGGAACATAGCCCCTAAACTGGCATGTCTCCTACTCAATGCATCAGCTACTGCATTGCCCTTTCCTGGTGTATATGCAATATCGAAATCATAGGAAGCCAAGAATTCTAACCATCTCTACTGATGGAGGTTCAGGTCCTTCTGAGAGAAAAGGTACTCTAACGATTTATGATCGGTAAATAACTCGAATCTTTCTCCCAAGAGATAATGTCTCCACATCTTCAACGCGAACCATGGGTAGGATATCTTTTCTCATGCGGTTTCAGTTGCCGACTTGCATAAGCTACAACGCTACCTCCTTGTATCAATACAGCACCTAGTCCGGTACCACAGGCATCCGTGTATACCACCATCTCTTCGTTCCCCTTAGGAATGACTAGCACTGGTGCACACGTCAACTTTACCTTTAGACTCTTGAATGCATTTTCACACCTTCCGTCCTAGACTAAAGCTTGATTCTTCTTAGTCAACTGAGTTAACAGTGCCGCTATCTTGGAGAAGTCTTGGATAAACTTACGATAATATCCAGCCAATCCCAAGAAACTTCTAATGTCTGATGCATTCTTGGGCGTAGACCAATCTTGTACCATAGCCACCTTCGCAGGGTCCACGGCAACCCATTTTCTGAAACAACATGGCCCAAGAATCTCACTTCCCTCCTCCAGAAGTGACACTTAGAAAATTTCGCTTTCAATTGGTGTTTCCTCAACACCTCCATCACTGTTCTCAAATGTTCCTTGTGTTCTTCCTCTGTCCCCGAGTAAACCAAGATATCATCCAAGAACACAAGAACAAACTTATTCAATTGATCCCTGAATATCCTATTCATAAGATCCACAAAATATGTTAGTGCATTGGTCAACCCAAATGGCATGACTAACCACTCATAGGATCCAGGCAGTGTTCGAAATGTCGTTTTTGGAACACTCTCAGTTGTTACTCGGAGCGGATGAAATTATGTCGCGAGGTCCAACTTAGAGAACACTCTTGCTCCTTCCAGTTGATCTAACAAATCATCTATCCGTGGAAGAGGATACTTATTCTTCCTAGAAACTTTATTCAACTCGCGATAGTCTACACACAAACGAAGAGAACCATCTGCCTTAGCGGAAAATACAACTGGTGCTCCCCACTCGGAGACACTTCTTTGGATAAATCCCTTCTTCAAAAGATCGCTTACTTGCACCCCGAGCTCTCGCTGCTCCCTTGGCGCCATACGACGAAGTGGCATCACTATAGGTCTGCCATTTTTCACCAAATCAATACGGAACTCAATCTCTCGGTGTGGTGGAAGTCTGGTCACTTCCTTGAAGATATCCGTATATTGGCCAGCAATGGGAACCCCTGATAACTCGTCCTGCGGAATGTCTAGGGAATTTAGAAAACTAGCCATTACCTCATCACTAGGTAGGCCACCAAACACTACCCTCCGCCCATCATCTTCCCTAATAGTCACCGAAAATCCCTCACAGTCTACCACCACCCCGTAACTTTGGAGCCAATCGACTCCCAAAATAATGTCATACCCAGTAAAGCCCAAATCAAAGCAATCACAAGCAAACATACATCCATGACTCGATAATGTCAAATTTCAACAAATCATGCTAAGGCTAGTCGTACCACCAATCAGGTTCATCACAACTAAAGGTCTATCGACTATCACAGGTTCCAATCCCAACCTATCTACCATGTCACTAGATATAAAGGAATGGGATGCCCCAGTATCAAACAATACTCGAACAGGAACATCATAAATAGAAAGCATACCTTGAATGACGACACTCTTTCCTTTCTCTACTGCAGTTGGGGCATTCGACGAAGAAGGAACAACATTAATAGCATATGCTTTCACAATCTGCTTCTCTTTAGGAGGTTGTGGATATTTATCCTTGTGATGTCCCACTTGGCCGCAGTTGAAGCACATCCTGTCAGCTGGCTTTGCTCGACATTCTTTAGCATAATGGCCCTTCTTGCCATAGCTAAAGCACTCTACATCTTTCTTGTCTTTCTTTTTCTGACCATCCTTGGTCTAACTCTACTTTCTTTTATTTTGAGAATTATTCTTTCCTCCACCGCTTGCTTGCGGCTTTGGCCCCTCTGCAGATGCAACAACGACTTCAGTCTTGGGCTTAGGATAAAGGCTCTCTGATCTCAATGCTTTCCCAATAATCGATTCAAAAGTCACATCAATATGGTTTATAAGACTTTCCCCCAAGTACTGATCTAAGCATGTTATGAACTTCTCATTCTTCTTCTCGGGAGTATCGATAAGGGATAATCCATATTTTGATAAAGTATCGAACTCAGCAATATATTCCGAGACTACTCTACCATTATGTTTAAGTTCCAAGAACTTCCTAAACAACTCTGACTTCTGGGCAACTAGGATAAACTTATCACTGAATCAGGCCTTAAATTGATCCTAAATAACTTGATCCTCTGGAGTAGCTGCCTTAATAGCATTCCACCAATTCATAGCCTATCCTTGCAGCTGACGGGATGCTAGCTTTCTCTTCATCGCATCCTCGATACCCAAATCCTCGAAGATGCGCTCACAGCAATCAAGCCAATCCTGAACTTCTATAGCTGACTCCGTTCCGTGGAACGGCTTCCCACCATGACTAGTGTAGTCCTTACAGAGCTTGGCGAAATCGGCCCTAGGCGCCTGCACTGCCGCACCACCACCGTTAGCAGCATTAGGAACTGCCCTCTGAACATCCCTAAGAATCTCTCTCATGAAGTCAGTGAACATCGTCCTCATATCAGGAGCATTCCTATTATTAGCCCTTGCACCCGTACCCCTCGTATATCGGCTCATCGTTCAATCTGTAAAGAGAAAATGATTAACCATCTCCATAGTGGTTCCAGTGCAGTGCGACTTCATCCTTATGTATGTATATATAACTTTTGAAAACCAAAATATCACAAGTACGCGCTCTCATATACGTATACTATCTCTCCCTAGTGTCTCTCCCTCGGTTAACTACACAACCTAGAGATCTGATACCAAGTGTGACAGCCTACCCCCGGACCAGCCGACATTTCCAATGAAACGCGCTGTGCTGATGCCCAACCAGCACGGGACGGTCGTCAAAGGAAAAGAAAGAAGACGATGAATCAACAAAGAACCTGTAGTATATCTCACAGCACATGGAACAAAATATAATAATAACATAACTTGATATAAAACAAGAGAGACAGCGCATAAGCTGAAAACTAAACCATCATAGCAGCGGAAAAATTCAGAATACAACTTATGATCCAAACCATCATTATTACAACTTTTAAAACTGTCTCTAAAGCAAAATAGGAAGGTACACTACTAATGCCCAAAGTAGCGACCAGCCACAACACAGGGAGAATATATGGGAATAATACGTGTAAGCCTCATGCTCGTCTCCAGACAGCTACTCGTGCATAACCGGCTAACCTGTCTCTAGTCTGTTCGTTTAAGAGCACCTAGAGTAATAAGAAGAGACATAAAACTCTGGGTTAGACAAAAGTCCGGTATGAGCGATAAGCAGCAAAACAGAACAATAACAGGTATATGTAAACCTGGACCTGCAACCAAAGAGTTAGCACAACAGGATGTACAATACTCTAAGGTGACACTAACACATGGTGTGAAAATAATGGGGTGGAGGTATGCATGTCATGGTGATAACAAACATCAAACATAGCAATCATCCTCACATCTCTCACTTAGTACGTAAAGTATATGATATCCACCACTTTGATCACCCAATACTTAGTTACGATCACTCTACCCCATGGAGTCATAACGGCTCCACTGCACTATCCATAACCACTAATACTTTGCTATGTCTACTCTGTCCCATGGAGTTATAACAACCCCACTGCACTGGCTCATAGCCCTGCTACGATCACTTTGCCCCATGGAGTCATAACAACTCCACTGCACTGATCCATAGCCTACAATCCTTCTCTCAATGGTGAGTCAAAGTTACAAACATCGATAACCCCTTTGCACACGTCCCGCAGAAAAGTGCAATCATGAAGTTAAATCGTTGGTTCCCATCTGGATCCTGAGTTCTACTTCCTATTTGGACTACCTTTGCATCTCGGGTTTTGGTCATTATCCTGTTCGCACTTCAGTTCCATTCAGTTTGTTTGCTGTCCGGACTCAAAGACCGGACTGTGATCCCCTTTATATCGACTCACAGTTCGCCCCTCCTGACGTTGGCTCATGATGGCTCCTAGTTCGTGGTGTCTCGTGACTACCAGGTCTGTTCGTGACTTCCTGCTCCGACTCGTGGTGCTCCTTCGTGGCTCGTGAGTCCTAACCTATGTCTTAGGGTGTACTCGTGGTGAGTGGTTCGTGATGATGCCTCGGCTCGTGACCTGCTTGTGGACTCCTTTTGGTTCGTGATCCCCTGATGGTGGTGCTGGAGCGGCTCGTGGTCCTCGAAGTGGAGCGGTTCGTGAGTGGGGATCGCCCCACGAGTGGGTCGGGTCGCCATATGTGCTTCACGAACGGATCCAAGACCAATTCCTGCAACTTTTTCCAATAAGCTATTTACGCCATACGATAGCCTTTTCGACCAACCAACTTGACTATACAATTTCAAAGCATTCCAAACAGTAATAGCAACATGGACAATCTACCATAAACACAAAAACTACAATCTAATATGTTAAAATTGATCAAACATACCCAAAACTCATGTTTTACCCCTTAATCCCCTTAATCACGATTTAACCATATGCTTAGCAAAAACACATCCAAATTAACCCAAAATTTTATCAGAGCCCTAAAATAATATATAAGAATTTTTACATATTTTTCCAGAATTTTTACATGCATAATTTCGCTAATTAACACTAATCACCCCTAATTAGCAGTAATTGGTGAAAAACAATGCAAATCACTCACCTTAGCCACAAATAAAACTTTAGATCTGAAACTCTACTGTTTTGGGTTGAATTTCTATGTAACACAGCAACTCCAACTCTGATTTGGTGTTGATTTGCCTTGATTTGATGTAGCTTAGCTTAATCCTCGATTAGAAAGCGATTTTGGATGATTTTAGAAGGTGGAGCCCATTGTTAGGGTTAGAGAAATGTTTTAGGTGGCTGAGTAAATGAAATAAAATCGTTTCCTAACTGATTTCAGCCTCCTCATAAACCTAATCCCGAAATGGGTCATGGGCCTAACTGCTAATCACCCTAGTTAGGCCCGGTTAAGTTGTTTTTCACCTTCTAAACCTTATTTCAGCAATATCTCCCAAACAGTAGGTCCGTTTAACAAGTGTGACCACACTACGGAAAGGTAAACCATCATCCGAATCAAATGGAAGTGGTTTTAGGTCAAAAATCCTTACCAATCAAAATTTATGGGCAAAACATGATTCTCCAGGGGCAAAACGGTCATTTAAAAATCGGCGAAAATCGTGAACATGGGAAATGACCCTAATAGTCGTTCCCCAAAGTTACACGACCATACGACCTCATATGAAAAAGAAATAAATATTCTACGATCCTCCGATACGTAGAATGCGGTTCGTTACAATAGAACAATTAACACATCATATGTCATAATATATGCAAACAAACAGTAATAAATTTTGGGGAATCCAGTTGAATTCCTCCAACCTGTTTCCCCGCATTCACAGATGTTAATCAACGTAAATAATATAAATTTCATTTCAATATGAGATATCATAACTAATAGAATCAATATTTAACCAACAAAAAATATATATATGACTATATCTATAATTTCAACCAATTTATTAGCAATTCATCCAAATAACCATTACACAACATTCAGACATCATTTATCAAGATTAAAATATGTTTATAATATTATAAAACTGGATAGAGTTAGTGAGTTTACTCACTTTGGTTGTTTATCATTAATAACGACAAACGGTCAATAGATCCGATCAGGCGTTTTCTTTCACCATAAATTGTAACAAGCTCCAAATTGCTCCAAATCATCATTGCATAGCCGGTGTCCATACGATCCCGACGGATCATGTTTCGTCAAACTCTGACAATGTATGAGAAATTTATTGATTTTATAATTTTGAATCGATTTAAACGTCAATAACAATGTAATTAATATATAATTACCCGTTTATAATCTTAATCCTCTCCTTCATCCCTTTCTTCCCATTTACACTTTCGAAACAACTTCAGTTTACAGCCAAACATGGTCGCATCTTCTTCCATTCATCCATCCTCATCTCTCCACTATAAATTCATAAAAATCACCATAATTCCTATTTTTCAATTTTCTCTACCTCCGTACCCTCAAACTCCAACTTGCCTAATTTAGTTAAATTGCGATCTTCAACCCGACTACTCCCCACGCTACAGGCAACGTGACTTTCTATCACGAATTTACTCCAAAATTCAATTACAAGTGCTAAATAATACTACAATCCAAAAACCAACATAAAAAACATGTATTAAAGCTTAAATTCCACCAATACTTGAACCCTAGAACCTATAACATGCGCTGATCCTATTTTCATCGAACAAAAATATGTTCGAATACCCAAACCTATATCACATTGAAGAGAAACACTCCAGGATGCTAAATATATGTATTGGAATTTATAGATTTTTCTTTGACTTGTTTTGATTTTTACAAGCTCATGAATAAAAATTTCAACGGCGGCATGTTTTGCAGTTGACCACAGGAAGAAATAAGGTAGGTTTATAGGATGTAAGGATATATATATATATATAGGGATATGTTAGCTTATAGTGTAAGCTTCACATATTATTTTATTATTATTTTAGTTACTGCCACTTGTATTTATCGTTTAAAATTTGTATGACCACACACGATATCCGATTTCGATGAAAACGGACATTAGCTTTAGTTTGACATTATGGACCCATTGAAACTTGTTTCATTGAATTCCGAGCCTGTTTGCTCATATAGAGTTAATTTAAAGTCAAATTATTGATTGATTCACATTTTAATCCTGCATTGTCACAAAACAACTCCGATTGGCGCAACATTTGAAATTTAGCAATAATTAATCATTACTGATTTAATAAAATCTGTTTCATCGAAAACGGAGATCGTTTGTAAAATGGCTATTTTTAAGGTTTAAATAAAACAATAAATTATTAATATATTCAAAAACAATTCAATTTTATAATAATTGATTAATATTATCGAGATATCCAAATAGAATATTATATAGCTCCAAAATAAATATACTTGGATATTATAACTCAATATTTCAAAATTCAAGTTAAATTGATATTCAATTTATATTAAAATCCTTTTATTATATAAATAAATCGTTACAATTTATAAACGATTCCATAGCGACTTTCTAGAAATTTGATAATGACATAACTCACAATTTATAAGACAAAATCTCAAATTTTCACTTTTATTAGAAAAATATAGTTCAATAGATTCGAACATTTCTTGTTTCAAAGAAATCTGACTTATAACGAACCCTGTATATTCATTTAAAGTTCAAAACATAAAATTACGAACTACCGCGACGTTACGAGCTTGTTTTATAATTATATTATAAATTATACGTTCAGACTTTGTTTATAAATAAATTCGTTATTATAACTCGAATCTAAACTTAATTGAATTTCTTACATTATCCTATTTGTATAATGTTGTAAATTCAACTTATTCCGACTATTTCAGAAATAAATATATTATTCCACTATTTATATTAATTAAATATTCAAAATATTTGAATTCAAGCCCTTTTAAATTCCCAAACCACTATTTAAATAAATAAATTAATTAAATGTTAAATTGCTAAAAATACGGGACCTTACAGTTATAATAATAATGTATATCATGCATTTAATTAATTACGACAGGTATGTGATAGACGATATACAATTATTAAATGCAACTTGTAATTGGAAGGAATATATTTTTAAGTAAAATACTGAATATTATGACACTTCGGAATATAATTACTAAGTGTTATTGAACTATTTCATAAAAATGGAAGAAAAAATTAGAAGTTTTTTTAAAAAAACTTCTAAGAAGAAGCTCCTGAACTGCCTGGTCCGACCATACACAGTCGGAGGTTAGCCATGTTAGGGACTGAGATGTTGGTGATGATGGTTTTGATGATAACAACATTGTTTTAACTATCATTGTTATAAAATATACTAACACTTTTATCTAGAAATATATATAAGTGTATATGCAAGAATTATATACAGGTAATGATTTGAAGACTGTACAAACTTAAAGATTCAAGATTAAAGGTTTCAAAGAAGAGTAGTCCATGATTGAAGACTCATGAGTAATAAGAGCTGAAGAAAACATGATATGTTATAGAATCTAGATTTTATTGTTAAAACTCCGTAATAGCACTGAATCTCTATTTTCAAATCTCTTATCATTTTTACCTTATTTTAATTTTTCTTATTTTCAAATTGATTACAATATTACTTCCTATTTATAAAATATATATCTTTTAATATATAAAATTTATTTTTGGGATTTTAAATCTAACTCCTAATTTAATATTATAGATTTTCTTATTTATATTTTAATTTTTAATATGATTACTTAAGTTTTAATATTGTTATTTTCTTATATTCATAGATTTGTATATCAAGTTTTAAGTTTCTTATTTATATCTATAGCTTTGTATTTTAAGTTTTATAGTTTTTATATTTATATTTGCAATTTAAATTAAATTTTACAAATTATAATTAAATATTTTTAATTTATATTTTTACTCTATTATACTATTTTGTTATATAGAACAATAGTATGTTTAAACTCTAGAATTACCTTCGTTTATTGCAACATCATTTACATTATTTTCAAAAGAATTCAAATTTTGCCTAAGGCATGCCGATATAGGGTACCCTACATGTCGACATGATTACCGTTATTTTCAAATTTTGAATTTCAAAAGTTGTGTCGATTGGTTTGAATATTTTCCTAAAAGGTTATGACTGTTGGATGACTACAAATAGGCACCTAATTTTTTTTCATAACTCATTTCATTTATCTTCTTCTTTTCTTTCTCCTCTCAATTTCTACTCTTAATTTTATAAATTCCACAAGCAAACTCTGTTGAATTTCAAAGAGAATTAAACCAATTCTATTCTGGTTTGATTCTCTATCAAACTCTCTTAATATTTCAAGTGCTGTTCAGATTTATAGAAGTTTTAACAAAGATCGCAAGATCAAGTTCTGTCGAGTCTTCCTTCCAAGAACAGATATTGAAAAGGTGTGGTTATTGCCCTTATAAATCAATTGGGTGGATTGTAGGATAGAAAACAATTGAGTCTCATTGTACTCTGCAAACAGACGGGGTGTACCTCGTGGCTTGTGAAATCGAGGATTGTATTTGAAGATTATGAAATATGCATCCACCCAGAGTTGTATGGGACTAGATGTAGGGTAACTCCGAACCAATACAAAAATCTTAGTGTGACTTTAATTTACTGCTTTAACTTTTTATTCAGCATATGTGATTGATTCTGTAATTGTTATATATTTGATATTTTCATCGATTTTTGATCAATTAGAAAAGATTTCATAAAAGTTATAAAATTCCACTAAACTCTAATCACCCACCTCAAGTGTTAAGTTTGGCTTAAGATCATTAATCCGCATTTCCCAATAATGGGTATCAGAGCATTGATTTTCAAAGTTATCATAATATGATTTTTTTTCTTAAAAAAAAATTAAATGGCAACCAACACTGGTAATGTTAACACCAATAGTCCTAGATTTTTTTTTTAAATCGGTCCACTATAAGACCACCACTATTTAATGGCAGTAATTATGCATATTAGGCATGTAGAATGAAAATATAATTACAATTAGTAGGATTGGACACTTGGAATATCACATAAACAGAGTATGTTGAACCCACAATTAATTTTCCACAATGGACTGTTGAGCAAAAGTCTACTACACAAAATAATTCAAAATCCATGAATATTTTATTTTGTTCACTTGCTCGAAATGAATTTAATTGGGTGTCTATGTGTAAATGTGCATACGAAATCCGGAAAACTTTGCAAGTGACTCATGAAAGAACAAGCAAAGTTAAACAGATCAAGATATTTATGCTAACTAATGAGTTTCAACTATTTAAAATGAATCCGAATGAGTCTATCTTTGATATGTAATGCAGGTTCCAGGAAATTGTGCATTCACTAAGGGCCTTGAAGAAAGATATATTATGAGAAAAACCAAGTCAGATATTTTTTTTTGGCAAGGCCGACAGGGTTGAGTGGTCCCCTACCACTTTATTGATATACTGAAGACGATTACAAAGAAAAACAAAGAGGAGCAAAAACAAAAAGAACAGCTGAGAGAACACAACATATCAGGTCTAAAGGGGGCTAAACAAAACAAATTTATACAAATTATGTTCCACCCAGAAACGCAGGATTCCTGGATCAAAAGTGAATTTCAAGAACTTAACTTCTTCCCTTATATCATGCCAAATCTGAAGCTTTACGTGATTAAGAGTCATGGCTTTATCAAGCTGAAAGACTCTTAAATTCCTCTCTCTCCAAATTCTTTGAATGTATTTCTTCAAAACAAATCTGAAAACTCTAGCCCTTGCACTTTTACCTTTACAATTCTTAAACATAAAACCCCAGTCAAAAGTTGCAGAGTTCCCATACGTCCACGTCTTTACCATTGTTGCTTAAAGGATAGGGTAAGTGGCATTGCAGGAAAATAAAAGGTGGCTGACTATTTCCATTTGATCATTACAGAGGCATCATGCTTGTTGAACTTGCATTCCACGTTTCGTAAGCTTGTCTTTGGTCAAAATAGCATGATGGTAAACCTTCCAAAGGGTTAAATTCTCCTTTTTAGGGTTGTCTTTCCTCCAAAAGATTCTATACCACCTGCAATTAATTATTGCTAAAACAGCATGTAATTCGTAATACATACTCTTTATTGAATATTGCTCACCTTGCCATTTCCAGAAAGCTTGATTATGTGTGTTGCTGAAACAGAACTGGATTTAATGTCAGTGTCAGCCCACACATTATTGATGTTCTGATTCGAGGAGTTCGGTTGCATGAACTAATTGCCATTTATAACACTTTCAACACTGACGTGATTACCAATTCCAGATCGCAAGGTCTTGAGGTAAGTGATGTAACTTTAAATAATGTTGTCAAAATCGAAATCAAGCCAAGGATCATGCCAAAATCTGATCATATTAAAAGCTTTAAAACCAAATCTAAAGAAAGGAAAAAACACATTTCTGAGTTTCAAAATTCTTTTCCACGTCCAGTTGTGGGTTTCATTTTCAACCATAGTCCAGAGACTGGCTTCCTTGATCACATAGCAAAACGACCAATTAACCCACAAGCTTTCTTTCATACACAAATGTCATCCATATGCTTACCAATAGTAGCCAGATTCCACTTACACATGTTTATTATACCAAGCCCACCTTTAGAAGTGAGTTTTTCTAGCAAAGTAAAGGATATAGGGGCTAGGTAATTCATATGAATATTACCTTTCCATAGGAATCTCATAAATGCACTCCTAATCATAAGAATCAATTTTTTAGGAAGAATAAAGAACCTAGCCCAATATACTTGCATCGATATGACTACACCCTTAATTAAAGTTAATCTTCCAGCTTGACTGAGCATCCTAGATGAACAACAATCAAGCCTGGCGGTTATTTTATCAAAAATCGGTAAACATTGTTGAGTTGTGATTCTAGAAGTCATAAGAGGTAAGCTTAAGTATAATATAGTTTCAGAATTGCAAGCTAAACCAGTCATTTCATGAATTTTTTATTTGTGAAAATTAGACATACCAGCAAGTTTGAATTCAGACTTGTCAATGTTTACTTTTAACCCAGTCATTTTATAAAATTTCTCAAGAGTGTTCATGATATTCATCAAAGTTTCAGTGTTAGGCTTACAAAAAATAATAAGATCATCATCAAACATTAGGGAGGTGATTCTAGGGTTATTACACTTAAGATGCAATTTAATTTTATTATTGTCAACAAGATAATTTTAAAATTTGGTTAGAACTCCATAACAATAATAAAAATATAAGCAGAAATATACATAAGTGTATATGCTAACACTTTTATGTAGAAATATACATAAGTGTATATGCAAGAATTATATACATGTATTGATTTGAAGACTGTACAGTTTTAAAAATTCAGAATTAAAGATTTTAAAGAAGAAGAGTTCAAGATTGAAGGCTCATGAGCAACAAGAGTTCAAAAAAACACTATAAGTTATAGGGTCTAGATTTTATTGTTAAAACTTCGTAATAACACTGAATCTCTAATTTCGTTTCTCTTATCATTTTTACTTTATTTTAAATTTTCTTATTTCAAACTGATTTCAAAATATTTCCTATTTAAAAAAAATCTTTTAATATTTAAAATTTATTTCTTGGATTTTAAATCAAACTCCTAATTTAATATTATAGATTTTCGTACTTATGTTTTAAGTTTTAATATGATTACTTAAGCTTAATATTATTATTTTCTTATATTCATAAATTTATATATTAAGTTTTAAGTTTTTTTATTAATATTTATAGGTTTGCATATTAAGCTTTATAGTTTTTATATTTATATTTATAATTTAAATTAAATTTTATAAATTATAATTAAATGTTTTTAAATTATATTTTTACTCTATTATACTATTTTATTATATAGAACAGTAGTATGTTTAAACTACAAAATTACCTTCATTTATTGCAACAACATTTTCAAAATAATTCAAATTTTGCCTAAGACATGTTGACATGGGGTACCCTACATGTTGACATAGTTGTCGTTATTTTCAAATTTTGAATTTTAAAAGCTGTGTCTATTGGTTTGAATCTTTTCTTGAAAGGCTATGATTGTTGGACAACTATAAATAGGCTTCTAAATTTGAATTTTCATAATTAATTTCATTTATCTTCATCTCTTCTTTCTCCTCTCTGTTTCTACTTTTAATTTTCTAAATTCTATCATTAAACACCGCCGAAATTCAAAGGGAATTGAACCAATTCTCTAGTTTGATTCTCTATCAAACTCTCTCAAGATTTCAAGTGTTATTCAGAGTTATAGGAGTTTCTGTAATCAAAGAACGCAAAATCAATTTCTATCGAGCCTTCCTTTCAAAACAGATATTGAAAATGTGCGGTTGTAGTCTGTATAAATCAAGTGGGTATGGTTGTAGCCTAAAAATCAATTGTGGCCTCACTATACTTCGGAAACAGGTGTGGTATTGTATCTCGTGGTCTGTGAAATCGTGGATTGTATCTGAAGATTATAGTGAAAAGAAATCTGCATCAATCCAGAGTTGTGTGAGACTGATATAGGGTAACTCCGAACCAGTAAAAAAATCCCGGTGTGTTCTTTTCTTTACTGCTCTTACTTTTTATTCTGTATGCATGTTTGATTCTATGATTGTTATATACTTGTGATTTGTATCTGTATTTAGTTAATTCAAACGGATTTCAAAAAAACTATAAGACTCTATTAAACACTATTCTTTCCCTCTAGTGTTAAATTCGCCATAACATCTTTAACTCGCATTTCCAAACAAGCCAGCGTAGCATAGAGACTTGGTGCCCCCAACCTAGCTGTTGTCTTTATCGAGACCCACTCCCATGCATGAGAGTAGGGTAGTCAAGAATCGAACCTGTGACCCCTAACGGAAAGCAGGTAACTCCCAGTGGGCCACTGCCCGCGGACAAATTATAGGTTAATATTATGTTAACATATATTTGAAATAAAGAAAGCTTAAAGAAGCCAATAAATGTTAGAGTATAATTTAAATTTGAAGATATAAACTGTTTTACCTAAAGAATGTGCAGTGCACAATTGATGAATAAGACCACTGGTAAGAATATGAAGGCAAATGGAATGCCTTTATCTTAAAAAGAAGGATAAACTCAACTTCTTAGTTGATGATGATTGATAAAAGCCTTTATAACAATCAAATGTCTTAGTATGAAATTATAATTGAAGTAGGCTTGAGTGGCAATTAAATCCTGTTGTGGCTACTTAATAATTGGAATGTTAAGGCCCGTGTCGTTACCAAATGTCAAACCCATGACATTATAATTGGTATCATCGACCGAAAGCATGCTTAGTTACAAGTTATAGATCTACGACATTGAAATTAATTTCGTTGATTAAAAGCTTGTGTAACATATAACTGTTTGGAAGAGCTCGAAATTGACTCGAATTTGGGGTAAATTTAAATGTATGAGTGTATCAAATGCCATGTTGGTTCCTTGTGCACGTATGCTGCATGACGATTAATTTTGGTTAAAATAACTTATTATTTGGTTTAATTTTTTTCCTATCTCGATTGTACATACGCACATGATTAACAGAAATCATCTATATTGGATAACGATCCACATATCGAAGGTCAAATATATCTTTAATGTAAATGTACATGTGCACGTGCACTATGTGCACACCTTTTTTTGGCCAGATACAAACTAATTTTGGTTTGGCTTTTGTCTAATTAGCAAACAGTCACAGAAATGATAAGCTTCTGAATTACATACCAGAAAATTGTTTATTACATGAACAACCAAACAGTCCTAAACATAAATATTAACCCAGAAACTCATCTATGTTATTAAGTACCTCCTACCGATCATCGTCCAACAAAGTTGCTAACTATCCACGTCTCATATATAATCAAACAGCAGCAGTTTTCTCATCTTCCTCAATGAATCTTTTCCAATACCAGTGCTTCTTCCAGACAGAAGACATCTCTTCAATCGGAACTCCCTTTGTCTCGGGGAGGAAAAGGTAAATAAAAACAGTCATGACAGCCACAAAAGCGGCAAACATATAAAAGAGTCCATACTTGAGGAAGCAGAGCAAAGGCAGAAAAGCCTGAGCAATGAAGAACGTGAACAGCATATTCACGGCCACCGTAATGCACTGTCCTGCTGATCTGATCTCCAGTGGAAATATCTCGCTCGGCACCAGCCATCCCAATGGCCCCCATGACCATGCAAATGCCGTCACAAACGTCGAAATAAACCCCACAATCACTATTCCATACCACTTCTCCAAGTTATCAGCCACTCCACTTGATCCAAACTTGTTCATTATCAGCAGTCCTACTACAATCTAAAGACAAACAAATAAATATTGTATGGTTATATTATTCCGAGAAGTCATGCTTATACATAGCCAAGGCAGAAACAATGAAAAAATAATGCACAGATATGCACTAGGCATATACCGAAGAAATGGTCGTTAACATACCATAGAACCAATCATCTGTATTCCACCCTCCAAAAAGAGTACCCTCCTCCCAAGCCTATCGACAACGATGATCGAAATAGTGGTAGCAAAGACGTTGATCAATCCGGTTATCACAGCTGACATAAGAGATGCATCATCCCCGAACCCGATTGTCTTGAACAGAACTGGTGCATAAAACATGATAATGTTGATCCCGGTAATTTGCTGAAACAAAGGAATCATCAAAGACATGGTCAGCTGCGGCCTGTTCTTCCTCATCATTATGTTCCTCCAAGGATGTTTCACCATTTTAGCCTCCTCGCTCGCTATCACCATATCTTCATACTCCACTTTTATGTCTTCCGTTCCTCGTATCTTGATCAGTTTTGCTTTTGCCTCTTCTGCGTGCCCTCTTTCTATCAAAGAGTTTGGGGTATCTGGAAGTGTTAAGGCTCCTAGTGTGATCATCAATGCAGGCACTGAAGCCAGACCTAAGCTTATACGCCAACCATATCCTTCTTTTATTTTTGCCGTCCCATAGTTTATCAGATTTGCTACTAATATCCCAATTGTTGTCATCATTTGGAAACTTATGTTCAGCCTGCCTCTTATGCGTGCAGGTGCTATTTCAGAAAGATACACTGGTACAGACTACAAATATGTACACATAAAAAAAACAACTAGTTATAAGCTCATACATAAAACAATAGGATGATCATAAAGCATGGTTACCTGATTTGCAAAGCCTATACCAATACCAAGTAGCATTCGACCGATGATGAGCATGGCGACGTTCATAGCAAATCCATTGACAGCGGAGCCTGCAAGAAATGTAAGTCCTCCACCAAACATGGACCATTTTCTTCCAAGTTTTCTTGTTACGGTGGAAGCAAAAAATGAAGAAACTAGGGCTGCTAAATACAGTGAGGATGTGAATGTGGTAAGCAACTGACTGTTGAATTTACAATACTGATTTGTACTCTTATCCTCCTTCTCTTGGTGGTATACATTAGGAAAAAACTTGATTAGAAACGGATCCATTGATGTCACTCCACCTTTATATATATACCATACAGTTAGTTACCATAGTTAAATAAATACTGATACGAAGTAATGAGTAGTAATAGTGTAAGATTAGATTATGAATGTTACCGGAGATTCCAATGTCGTAACCAAAAATAAGGCCACCACAAGAAGCAATGAGACAGCTAAAAAGGACATATGAAGTGAATTTCCCAGGATAATCTTTGTTCGTTCCATCAGCAACTATGCCACCTCCTGCCATGTTGTTGATTATAAGGAGGAGTAATGAAGGAGCTTTGGTTTTAGAAAGATGATAATTAAGTGAGCTTAACAAGTGCCAATATATAGTTGGGGTCCTTATAACTGATATGGTCACTAGTTAAATCAACGGATAATTTATAGACAAATTTCAAATGATGAGGTGTTCGTTTTATTGCTGTTTGTTTGAACAGTCAGCCGTTGCGCAGATCCTTTATTTATTCCTAAGCATTGGATGTTAGTTTAAGATCGAATTTGTTAAGGGTAAGGTTGATCTTTTCCCCTGGTTTGTCTGATTATTATCTGTTTTGTCTCTTAATATCTTTCTTAATTACCGGTTCAAACTTGGTTAACTTCACTTATTCAACCCTACAAAAGTGCCCACCTAGTCACTTTCTGTTAAAAACCGATACTGGTGTTAAAATAACACTGAAGGCCACTACTCAAATTGGTGGCCAAAAAATATAACCAGTATCTTGTTACATCCTTAGCATATATATATATATATATATATATATATATATATATATATATATATATATATATATATATCACAAGCGGATCTCTGTTTTAAGAAGAGGACATCTCCCCTAATATAATATGGTCAGTTCCACCGTAATTATTATTAGAGATTAATATAAAAGAGGTGGCTATGACAGTGGAAAAGATAAAGCTCAGACACCGTTGTGCTTAACATTTTATTTCACACACCAACCTACATGGCTTTAGCAAATTCCACATAAATTTTGATGTTCCAAGTTGTTAGTATTACACAAAAAAGTATTGCAAACTATTGATCTATTATTAGTAGAACAGAAGAATTCTCTGCTCTTTTGTTAATTCTAGAAATTCTCCTTTCTCTTCCCCCGAAATATTTTATTTTCAAATCTTGTTTTATCAGAAGAATGTCCTATTTTCTTGTTAATTCTAGAAATTAACCTTTTTTTCTCATCAGTTTCCTTAATATATTTTGTTGTCAAATCTTATTTTTGAGATCTTCATTACAATTGTTACAATGTGTCTACTAGTATCACTTCTATCAATTCCACTTCCAGTTATTATGTTTTTGTAAATAAGTTACATTTATTTATTTATATTCATAATATAATTTAATCATGGACAAAAATTACATATTTGAATAAGAAATGTTCTTCTACTGTGTTTCTGAAGGCAAACTAAAATATTATTATTTCACACAAGCTAACTGGCTTTACAGTGGACATACAAGCTTACAGTTGACTGCAACTGATCGGACAACTAATCCAGCTTATAGAGCAGGAGATGGGCAACATGACCAAACCAGAAAAAAAAAAAAAAAAAAAAAAAAATGTGCTATAATTTCAAGCTGCGCAAGGCCAAACACCACGCAGTGTTCAAACAACTTATAAGATGCACATGTGCATTCACTACAGGAAACTTCCAAAACATATATATCTGGGACAAGAGATAGCCTCACTGATACTCAGCAATTTCATACCTAATCATATCTCCTCAGCAACCTGTTATACGTCTAGTATACCAATACAGAGAATAATCAATTATAAACTTGTTGCACAAGTTTATAACTCGAATTTCCACTATACTGGAAATTAATACTATTTAATAATAGCAATAAGAATGTTGTAATCAAGTTACAACAACAACAACGTTATACTATTTTAAGACATAGCACAACGTACAGAACGGAAAGATTATAAAATAATATATATAAATATACAAATAAATTAAAATCTAACCGTATAATGTCGTCTGAGACTTGTCGTAACAATTTCCTTAAAAAATTTATTTCAAAATTCTCCGAAGATACAACAGATGTTTTCTGCACGAAATTGTAATGAGTATGTCACTCTGTGATTATATATAAGAGTTTAGAGAAGAGAGAAGGAAGTTCGGATTGAAATAAGTTAGGAAAGTGATCAGGTTTCCTCCTTATTTATAGTTTATCCGCATCCCATCGAACAGTCGCACCCGTATCTCTTCGTACCGTCGCATCTCTTCTGAACGGTCGCACCCGTACCTCTTCATACGATTGCATCTCTTTCGAACGGTCATACTCGTACCTCTTCGTACAGACGCATCTCTTTCTAGGAAAGGAAGTGTCTTTTCGTTGAAATGTAACCGTTTGGCGAAATGAAGTGCCTTTTCACGAAGTGTCTTTTCGTGAAATGTCTTTTCGTGAAGTGTCTTTTCACTGAGATATGACCGTTGGGAAATATGACCGTTGGTGAAAGGAATTGTCTTTTCGCGGAAAAGCATGCTTCTAATAGTCACATCCTTTCACTTAACAGTCGCACTTGTTCGCTTAATAGAAAAAGTATATTTCATTCAATACTTACGAATTCCAACACAATCAACAACCAAACTAACTGCTAGCCATACCACAATCCAATAAATAAACAGATCACACTCTACGAATTAAACAAAGTTGGCACCAAAAGAGAAGCCAAATTTTCCCGAATAGAGATGCAACAAGTACATCACAAACTTCACAGTGCAGCAACGCAACTTGAAACATTCCAAAGGTTAAATGGCGAAGGCATATTTACAAGGATGATACCAGTTTCCAGCAAATAGCCAATAGCAAATCAGAAATTGGCAAGACAGAAACAAACCAAAATGCATGATGATGAAATGGTAATAGGGACTCACCAATAGACAGAGAAGCAGCCACACGCCTAACGACCCGACAACCTTCAGCAGCAGAGAGTCTGTTGCATTGCAAATTTGCAATCGGCGAGGAACAACTCAGAGAAGGTGAGAAAACAACTCGGTGCAAAAGCTACAACCGTAACAAGCACCAGATCGAGAAACAACAAATTAGTAGGCCAAACTCACCCGATCAGAAGCAACCACCACCACATGATCAGAGGGCCGAGGACAAGCAAATGCACCATGAAGAACAAGAGCACAGCTCAAATCACCAACCGAAAACCACCTAAACGAACATATTTTATTACCTTTTGATGTTAAATTATTTATTATTATTATTATTATTATTATTATTATTATTATCATTATTATATATTAATACTACTGTGGTATGAGACAATAAACTAATAATCAGTTTTGCACTTAAAAAGACAATATGGTACGTATATTTTGTTGAAAAATTAAACTTGACTTTGGGTTATTAGTTTGAGCTATTGGTTCGGACTACAAATAAAGAAGAAGAGTTAAAGAAAAATTTAGAGCATGAGAAATATCTAGATATATATTAATGTGGAAGAAAGATCTAGAATTATCTACTCTCATGTTGTAATAAAATAAATAGAATCTAGAGTTTTCTTCTCTAGAGACATGTATGGAAAAATCTAAGATATTTTATATGAAAGTTCTAAAGAGGAATTGTATACCGTAGGATCAAATACATCTCAACCATACAATTGAGATGTAAACCACTATAAATAGAAGTGGGGTAGTTCATTTGTAAGCAAGCAAAAAAAAAAAAAAAAAAAAAAAAGAAGAAGCAAATTTTAAGTTTATAACAAAGTTTCACTTCCTCTTTCAAAATCAAACTCCCATTTCATACTTGCTATTCAATTCACTTTCTACTTGTTAAATTTTTGTTAACAATGGTATCAGAGCTAGGTCGTTGGTTAAAAATATGGCAAGCGGCATGACTCCATTTCGAGTTCTATTGCTAAAGAAGGAGTACTATGATAATTGGAGTATTCGCATGAAGGCGTTGCTTGGATCACAAGATGTGTGGTATATCGTTGGAAATGGGTATGTTGAACCCGCCGACATCACCACTTTATCCCAAAATCAAAGGGATAATTTGATGGATTCAAGAAAGAAGGACTGAAAGGCTCTTACTCTCATTCATCAAGGTTTGGATGAATCAATGTTTGAGAAGGTGGCAAGTGAAAAATGTAGTAAGGAAGCATGAGAGATTTTGGAAAATGCATTCATGGACATTGATAAAGCGAAGAAGATAAAACTACAGACTATGCGAGGTGAGTTTGAAGCTTTACATATGAAATCAACCGAATCGATTGATGATTATTTTTCATGAGTTTTGTCTTTAGTAAATCAAATGAAAAGATATGGTGAAAAATTGGAAGACTCTAGAGTGGTTGAGAAAATTCTACGATCTTTAGATTCAAAATTTGATTATATAGTTGTAGCTATTGAAGAACCTAAAGATCTAGAATTCATGACCATTGATCAACTCATGGGATCGCTTCAAGCCCATGAAGAAAAATTAAAGAAAAGGGTTACGGAAAAGCCATTAGAGCAAGCTCTTCAAACCAAACTCACCTTGAGCGAGAATGAAAGAATTATAAGAGGTCATAACCAAAGAGGAAGAGGTCGAGGCCAAAGCTATGGAAGAGGTGGTTACAAATCTTTCAATAAAGAAGAGAGAAGCCAAAACACATATGCTACAAGAGGTCAAGGAAGAGGAGGAAACATGAAACAAAATGGAAGGCCAATGTATGATAAGTCACAAATTAAATTTTATAATTGTGATAAATTTGGGCATTTTGCTTCCAAATGTAGATCTACTTTAAATAAAGTTCTAGAGAGATCTAACTTTGCTAAAGAAGAGGAAGAATATTCTACACTACTCTTGGCACATAAAGGAGATGAAAGTGGTGATATTAACACATGGTATTTGGATACGGGGGTAAGCAATCATATGTGTGGAAGAAGGAATATGTTTACGGAGCTTGATGAATCGGTAAGTGGAAACATTCATTTTGGTGATGAATCCAAAAGTCCCGTTAAGGGAAAAGGAAAAATATCAATTTTCTTGAAAAATGTAAAACATGACTTTATCTCTAATGTATATTATGTGCCCAATATGAAAAGTAACATTCTAAGCTTGGGGCAATTTTTAGAAAAAGGATATGATATTCATATGAAAAATCGTAGCCTTTCTATGAAAGATGCTAAAGGAAATTTGGTTTCTAAAGTAGAGATGTCGAAAAATAGAATGTTTCTGCTCCATATTTCAAACGGTATTGCGAAAAGTTTAAAACCATGCTATAAAAATTCATCATGGCTTTGGTACTTAAGATTTGGACATCTTAATTTTGGGGGTTTGAAGTTGTTAAAGAATAAAAACATGGTAAAAGGCTTACCACGAATTGATAATATGAATCAACTATGTTAAGGGTGCTTATTTGGAAAACAATCAAGGAAAAGTTTTCCAAAAGAATCCAACACAAGGGTTAAAGAACCATTAGAGTTGATTCACACTGATATTTGTGGTCCAATAAAACCATGTTCACTTGGGAAAAGTAATTACTTTGCTTTATTTATTGATGATTATAGTAGAAAAACTTGGGCCTATTTCCTTAAACAAAAGTCTGATGTATTTGATGCTTTTAAGAAATTCAAAGCTTTTGTAGAAAATGAAAGTGGTTATAAGATAAAAGCCATGAGGTCTGACTGAAATGGGGAATTTACCTCCAAAGAATTTGAGAAATTTTGTGAAGAAAATGGATTCATCGTTCCTTAACTATCCCGTATACTCCACAACAAAATGGGGTTGTGGAAAGGAAGAATAAATCTCTTCTCAACATGGTACGAAGCATGTTAAAGAGCAAAAATGTTCCTAAAGAGTTTTGGGCCGAAGCCATTGAATGCGCATTATATTTAACAAATCGCTCTCCAACTTGGAGGGTGTGGAATAGAACCCCCGAAGAAGCATGGAGTGGTTAAAAAACCATGTATATCTCACTTGAAAGTTTTCGGAAGCATTGCATATGCCCATGTGCCGGACCAAAGACGCTCCAAGTTAGATGATAAAAGTGAAAAATACATCTTCATTGGCTATGACCCACGGGCAAAAGGGTATAAGTTATATAATCCAGTAAATGGAAAATTTGTTGTTAGTCGGGATGTAGAGTTTAATGAAGAAAATACTTGGAATTGGAGCACACAAGAAGATGATTATAATTTCCTCTCCTTTTACAAAAAAGAAGAAATCAATGATGTGCAAGAAGAGCCAAATAGTCCAACAACGTCATCTCCATCATGCACTTAAGAAGAATCTCCACAAGAAGAAAGCTCAAGTGAAAGGGTCCCACATATGAGATTATGAGGTAACACCATTTACTGATGGTATTACTTTATTTTGTCTTTTTGCAAATTGTGAGCTAATAGATTTCGAAGAAGCAAAAGAAGACAAAAGATGAAGAAGTGCTACGGATGAAGAAATCAAAGCCATTATGAAGAATGGTACATGTGAGCTAGCTAATTTACCAAAAGGACACAAATCTATTAGAGTAAAATGGGTGTACAAAGTAAAGAAGAATGCTAAAGGAGAAGTTAAAACAAAGCTAGATTGGTAGCCAAGGGATACAAGTAAAGATCAGGTATAGATTATCAAGAGGTGTTTGCTCCCATTGCCCGCTTAGAAACTATTAGATTATTATTCTCTTTAGCGGACCAAAACAAATGGAAAATATATCAAATGGATGTGAAATCAACCTTCTTAAATGGTAAACTAGAAGAAGAAGTTTATGTGGAGCAACCATATGGCTATAAAATTAAAGGACATGAAGGTAAAGTTTTAAAATTGAAAAAAGAACTTTATGGTTTGAAACAAGCCCCTAGAGTATGGAATACTAGAATTTATAAATATTTTCTAGAAAATAACTTTATAAAATGCCCCCATGAACATGCTCTTTACGTAAAAACAAATCAAAGTGGAGATATCTTGATCATATGTTTGTACGTGGTTGATTTGATTTTTACTGACAATAATCTAAAAGTATTTGAGGATTTTAAGAAGGAGATCGAGTTTAGAATTTGAGATGACGGATATCAGACTCATGTCATATTATCTTGGCATCCAAGTAACTCAAAGTGAAAACGACATATTTATTTCAGAAGAAGCATATGCAAAGGAAATATTGAAGAAATTTAAGATGGATGGAAGTAAGCCAGTAAGTACCCCGATAGAATGTCTAACAAAGCTCTCGAAACACACCAAAGAAGAAGAAGTGGATCCTACATTATTCAAGAGTCTGGTTGGTAGCTTGAGATATCACACATGCACAAGGCCTGATATACTTTATGGTGTTGGACTCATTAGCCGCTATATGGAAGCTCCTACAACATTACACTTGAAGACTGCAAAAAGGATTCTTCGATACATCAGAGGTACCACTGATTTTGGTTTATTATATTAAACTTCTAACAAATTCAAGTTGATTGGTTACAGTGATAGTGATTGGGCTGGAGATGTTGATGATCATAAAAGCACAACTGGATTTGCCTTCTTTATGGGAGATACAGCCTTCACCTGGAGTTCAAAGAAGCAACCAATCGTGGCGTTTTCCATTTGTGAAGCTGAGTATGTTACTGCTTCAACTTGTGTTCGTCATGCTATTTGGCTTCGAGATTTGTTGAAGGAGTTGCATATGCCACAATATAATGCAACAGAGATTAACATGGATAACAAGTCGGCTATCGCTCTGGCCAAGAATCCTGTCTTCCATGAACGGAGTTCGCACATCGATACACGTTATCACTTTATTCGAGAGCGGATTGCCACAAAGGAAGTACAAGCAAAGTAATCAAATTAAAGGAACAAGTAGCAGATATTTTTACAAAGGCGTTGAAGTATGAAGACTTTCAAAGACTACAAGAGACGCTTGGAGTGACAAAGTTAAGTTTATGGGGGGATGTTGAAAAATTAAACTTGACTTTGGGCTATTGGTTTGGCCTACAAATAAAGAAAAAGAGTTAAAGAGAAATCTTGAGCATGAGAAATATCTAGATATATATCGATATGGAAGAGAGATCTAGAATTATCCACTCTCATGTTATAATAAAATAAATAGAATCTAGAGTTTTCTTCTCTAGAGACATGTATGGAAAAATCTAAGATATTTGGTATGAAAGTTTAGAGAGGAATTGTATACCGTAGGATCAAATACATCTCAACCATACAATTGAGATGTAAACTACTATACACAGGAGTAGAGTACTTCATTTGTAAGCAAGCAAAAAAAAAAAAATTGTAAGCAAAGTTTAAGTTTGTAACAAAGTTTCACTTCCTCTTTCAAAATCAATCTCCCATTTCATACTTGTTATTCAATTCACCTTCTACTTGTTAAATTTTTGCTAACACATTTCCAGGTCTTATAATCACTCAGTGTATGTTACTTTTAGTTGTTAAGAAAATATATTTTTTAATCTTCTATTATCACTTTGATTATAATTTATATCATACACAATAAATATGCGCTACGAGAACTTTAAATGCGTAAAACGCATTGATTCATCAAGGTTACACTTAGGCTTCTGTTTTTAGGAATTTTGGTCATTCCATAAAATAATATTTGAAATTAAGTCTGTACATTATTTATGCATTGGATATTTATCAAAAGCTAAAGGTTAATTTCAAAATTAATGTACATGAAAATTTATCTGAATTTTTTATAAAAATATTGTTTCAAAATTAATTAAAAATATTAATTTTTTTTATTTGCTTGATAAATATTAAATTTAAATAAGCATCATTGTCTAAATGGGTAAGACACTTCGATGTGGTGAGAGATGTCAAAGATTTGAATTCCACCATGTGGAATTTAACTTACTTGTCATGTTAATATGTACCATGTGCAATGTCCCGATTGCACACTAGTCTGTACATAATAGCAACATCCGTAGATTTGAAAATTTTGAACCAACAAAAAATACTTATGCTAAGTATGTGTTAGCCTAAGTGCTACTGAAGGGGGTTTAGAGGTAATGGGTTGGAATCTCAAAGTTGTTACAATTAAATTTTTTTTTTTTTAAAGATAACTTTTTAAATGGTAAAATATAAGATAAATCATTTTATGTGCAAGTGCATTATTTATGCATGAGTACTGCTGACTTATTGTAGATGTATTATCAAAAAAATAATATAGACGCCTTATTATTTACCGTGCAAAAGCTAAATAGATAGAAGGTAAAAAAATTAAATGGATTAAAAATGTTTAAACTAAAATTTATTTTGTTTATATTCTTAGGAGAAAACAATTGTCTTAGACCAGCCTGTTGCATGAAAGAAACAAACAAAAGATCGAATATTTGAATTAAAAGACCTTACAAACAGTGTTCATCAAATGTCTATCTAGGATCAACTCAGAGGTTAGACTGAGTAGGCGATCGCCTATGACAACACCCTTCGACGAAGGCAACAATCGAGGAAAGAATGTTAGTGATGAATAAGAAATTTTGTATAAATAGTTATTGATTTCCACAATTTTACAAAGTTTGTTACTTTTGGTTGGTTATTTGTATGGTTATTCATAATAAGGTTGGAACTTCAACTCCCATTGGCAAATATTAGTTTCTCTTTCTCCGTTTTCTATCCTTCATTCATGTGTTGCCTAGGGCAATCCATAACATACAGATTTCCTTGTGCCTATCTAAAATTTCATGCACATATTATTGAGTTACAACTCATGCTTCGTTTTACCCCTTTGTTTTAGATTTAGTGGTACGAAATAAGCTTTTCAGAGCTTTGAATCCAGTAGCACTACTTATATAATATATATATCCTAATCAAAATGATGGACAAATATAAAATTCGACAAATGAAAATATATGAGCACCCTTCGCTTTTAAAGTTATAGCTTTACAATGCCGCGCTTTTTTGATGAGTATCTAGCGTCGCTAAGTAGTATTTGTTAATTTTTGTGATACTATATGGTATAATTGAAGTGGATGGAAGTAGCTTCGTGTCGGGTAACGGTTCGTATATCGTAGCTCGTAGGTGGAAGTTACAGACGGATATGTGCAAGGATCCAACACGTCTCAACGACAGACATTTGTCGTAGCCACTGCAGACATCTGTGGTGCTAGGGTGGAGTTTCCTGATAGTTCTAACAGACATCTGTCACCTCTGCATAGACGTCTGTGGTGAAGCAAGTACAATGACATATGTCTGAGTTATGGTGACAAATGTCTGTGTTGTCAGGAAATAATTTCCTAAGACTGTGGACAGACATTTGTCACTCCACGACAGACGTCTGAGGCGACTTTTAGGTTGTTTCGGGCTGAGAACATTATATGTTGATTTGTGAATGGCTCTAGGGGCAATTTGGGAAATTGCTACGTTCTATTCTCTCCCTATATAAGTCATTCTCATATGCAAAAGGGCTTGTACCAGAAAGTGACTAGTCAAGAGATTAAGATCTACGTTTATTCTAATTAGGGTTTTGGCAACTCTAATCTTCATCAATTTTCCATAAAATCAAAATTTTATGGTAAATTTGATCATTGTAATCAATCTCTTGTACTCTTCTATTGGTGTTAATAAAATATTTTGTCTCAAAAAAGATATACACTAGCAAGACGCTAGTGGAACTACTATAAATCTCTGTATGATTTACTTTTCGTTATTGCTCTATTATTTCTCTTTTTTGGTGATTGTGATTGGCTTTTGGATTGGGTTGAGATGGTTTTGATATATCAGTTGGTTGTTTTTGCATGTTTACCACGATCTCGTCTTCCACTGAGTTGGGGGTTTTGATTTAAGCGGTCTTGAGTCAAAATTCCCCACAACATTTGGTATCGGAGCTTTAGTGTTAGTAGATATTTGTTTAAATGTCGGAATCAGATTAAGTAGTGCATCAATAGTTGGTCCAAGTGGTGTAGCTCCTTATGAACGTGGGTCGTACGCAGCTTCTGGGTCAGAATTGGGCATTGACAAATGGAATGGCGATAATGATTTTGAAAAATGGCAATGGAACATGAAAGCGGTTCTTAGGAGGAATTGGGTTCGTCGGGTAGTGTTTGATACACATTTATTGTCAGTAGATATCTCAGACGTGGAGAGAGAAGAAATTGAAGAGTGGGCATTCACTACACTTCAACTTGCTATGGGAGAGAATGTTATCTCCGAAATTAGTGGTGAACGACTGCAAAGGGTATTTGGTACAAGTTGGAGGAGTTGTATATGAAAAAGTCACTCACAAATGGACTGATCTTGTTGCGAACTTTCTTTACCTACAAGATAAAGTAGGGAACTTGGCTAAAGGCGCACTTGAATTTGTTTGATGATTTGCTAATGAAGATGAAGGCGGTAGATTTGAAGATTGAGGTAGAGAAGAAGGCAATGATATTGTTATGAAGGGTTTGCTGGATCTAATCGACAACTCAATTTGACGATTTAACAAATTTAAATCTAGGATCTATGCAATAATAGTAAATCAAAACTATTCTAGGTTAAGGATTTATACCTTCTGCGTTGAATCCATGAAAAGCCAGATGAAATTAGAACCAAGAGGAAGATTAAATTGATCGAATCCGAAGCTCGACAAACGCCGAGCCCCTAGAGGTATCCAGGAACACTTGATCTCGATGATGTAAACAGTATCGAGAAGAAGAATGGATGGTGCTAGTCAATTTGGGGTTTTAGGTTTCTCTTAATTTGGGTCTTTCGATTTGTGGTTTTTATGAACGAATAAAATAAAAGAAAGATCGGACTTCCTTTTATTATATCGTAAATGAGGTAAGACCAAAAAACCCTTATACCAATTCAAAAACCATAGAAAAGTCAACATTTGATTTCCCCATTTGTTGTGAACAATTCTCATCCTTTTCAAGTGTTCTTATATGTGACCCAGGTTATGATAACGCTGGCAATAATTTACACAATATTTAAATTGTAAACAATGAGAGGTATCTAGAAACACATCACTGTTACCCAAGTTATAATAAGATCAACGATTTGATACAACCTTTGTGTGACCAGTGTACCAATGTAATATAATCCTTTTAACCAATATATCTAAGATTAAACTCGAAGCACGGAACGTATCACCCTATTTTTAATTTAATCCTTTTATCTTGATCAATGAGTAGACTATATAAAACAAATCAATATTTGAGCATGGCAATGTATTTCATAGTCTCACTCAATC
The DNA here is from genome assembly GCA_030737875.1 of Allium sativum. Lineage (NCBI taxonomy): Eukaryota > Viridiplantae > Streptophyta > Magnoliopsida > Asparagales > Amaryllidaceae > Allium > Allium sativum. Next base: position 650,874,673 of record CM060919.1, on the reverse strand, counting down.
AATAGGTCCATGGATATCACTACAAATATTGTAGGGTTAAATTCCATTCAGATCATTCATAATTTTCATTCGATTCGAGATGTATCCAATAATCACCTTTATCGTCTACTCGATTAAAAATGACTTTTGATGATATCAAAACACGAATATCCTCGAATAAAATTATAATGATTTCCAGGTCTAAGGACCATTACATCACTGTCACTATGAGACTGATTTATGATACTGATAACTATATTCCATGTAGTTTTATCATGGTGGGTCAGCCGAATACGCTATTCTCTAATTTGTATTTATGTACTGACGTTACTGTCACGTATATTAATGATCAATGAGAGATGTGATCATTAGTCAATCAACATACTATTCTCAATGTTTTATTATTTTCCTATATAATCAATAAAGTTTGACTAGGGACATTTAAGAATTATATTACTTAATACATTATATAATCTTATGTTCAACTCATTTACTTGAACTATATAATTCCGTATTATTATTTTAAGGTCTTCTACTACGTTAACATTAATATTACCTAGTAAATATAAGATAATAGAATATTTTTATTCCAAATACAATAATAACATCAACAGTCTTATTAATCACATCAAATGGATTGCATCTAAGGCATAAACTCTAACAATCTCCTGCTTGCAATAGAGTCAATTAATCGTGTATCATATACCTATGAAACTAGTGTGACTGTTAAACTTCTGCTGCACAGAGTTTAAGTCAGTAGGTCTGCAACATTACAATCTTTTGTTACTTTGCAAATATGTCTATTTCCTCTGTGAACAATTTCACATAAGAAATTGTGTTTCTTAAATATATGTTTGGCTTGATAATTAGATCAAGATCTCTAGGTCTGATCAATATCTCCGTTGTTATCATACTGTAAAATTATTGGATCAACAATAGATATAAGTAAGCTCAAAGATGAAATTTTAATCCCAACATCCTCCTTTATAAAATAGTATTTATTTCTTGTTTTAGACTAACATCATTTGCAATAAGTAATATGTTATCAATATATAACATTTGAATTATTGTGTAACTCATTCTTGTATATACAAGGTTCAATCGTATTTGGTGGTTCTCGAGACATTTCGAGTTCTACTTTATTCCCATCGGCATCTCAGAGACTGACTCTCTTTTAAAAGGGTACCAATTCGAGCAATAAACATTTTATTCTCAAAAGATTTATAGAAATAATATCCTTTTACTTCTTTTGGATATTACACTAAATAATTATTAGATTTGGGTTCGATCTTATCAGAGGCACGACATTTAACAAATGCCTCACTTCCCAAATCTTCATAAAAGACAAACTAGGACGTCTCCTAGCCCACATCTTATATAGCGTCTACATAATCGTTTTAGTAGGATTACAATTAAATATGAATGCAATTGTTTCAAGGGGATAACCCCAAAATTAATTTATTGGAAGATCTGTAGGGTTCATCATTGATCGTACTATATCTTATAAGGTGCGATTTCTCCTTTTAGACACACCATTCCAATATGGTTTTCTAGGTGAAATGAGTTGTGAAACAATTTCACACTCTTTAGATATTCATTAAATTATTGGCTTAATAATTCTCTTTGATCAATTCGAAGAGTTTTATTTTATTTTAAAAGTAGTCTTGAAGTTCGTTTTTGAGTTCTTTCAAGGATCCTGATTTGTGTCTCATATGAGATACACAATCATATTTACTGATATCATCATTAAATTTAATGAAGTAATATAACCTACCTTTAGCCTATGTATTCATTTTTATGTATTCATTTCTCCATATACATAATTATGTATGAGACCTAATACTTATTATCCCATTCACTGTATCCAGTGAAAGTTTCTTAAGTCATTTTTTCTAATAAACAAGATTTGAATTCTTTATATGATTCAAAATCAAATAAACTCAAAATTCCATCATTATGGAGTTTTGGTATGTATTTTTCGTTTATATGGCCTAACTAACAATGCTAAGGTATGTTGGATCATTAGATTTAATCCATCCAATATTTACGTTATTATCAAGCATATTAGAGTTAAGAATTCATAAAATCGTTAACTAACTGCGCAATTCCATAAGATATTTCATTTAAATAAATGAACAACAATTGCCTTTTATTACAAATGAAATTCAAACTTGTCTAAACAAGATACATAATAACATTTATTTTAAATGAAAATTTCATAATAACAATATTTTAGTTATTCATTTAAGCTAGTACATAGAACAAGAAGCAACTTCCTATGGATAATCCAGCAACATTTGCTTCATTTCCAATCGTAAGTCCACTTGCCATTTTGATAAATTTCTACTTGTTTTGAAATTCCAGCAAATTCAAACACATCTATGTGATTCATAACTAGTATCTAATACTAGAGATGTATAAATAGATTGTTATAACATTTATATCTTATTCGGTTGAAGTCATACATCAACTTTCATTTTAGATCTTCTATATTTGTAAAAAAATTACGTTTTAATTTGTTTGAGGACAATCCATAGATTTCAATGTTAGTCAAGAAATTTGGTTTAAATCAATTTATCCTTCTTAAGGATCAATTTTAAATTAGCGTACTATATAATATCGACAATAGATAATAAATAGTGCCTGATTTTGTAATATATATATATATATATACACACACAGAATTTGACAATCAAAATTTATATAAATATGAATGTATAATTTAAACTAAAATATGCTCCTACTCAGATTAACATCCCTATTTATATATATATATATATATATTGGTGGTCAAGATCTAGTATGCCTTGAGTCAGCTTTGGCTGATCGTCGAAAACACAATCTTTTAGGTAGAAATATTATGTCAATTATATCTCCTATATAACTCTTGGATAGCATGATGAACAATTTTGTTCATTTAAATATTAAATATTTCATGCTCTTTGTCTCTAAGGCCATAATCCTATTACACAGCCTAGTTAAGTAAGACATAATTAAACAGTTGAGTATCACATTTAATCGATCGCATATAACCAAAATAAAAGGTGGACAACGCTTTGGCATTGCCTACAACTGGTGATTCTGGCATTGATGAGTGTATATATTGGAAGATATCACCACGACTTAATATAACAAAATTTTCTTGAAGGAATTTATAATTCGTGTGGCAAACAATATTAATGTCATTTACACATATCAAAATATATGTATTTTGCATTAATACACACACACACACACACACACGTTATATATATAGGTAATATATGAGAATAAATATTTTAAATTTTATATCACAGGAAAAATTATTTTCTATGTTTTTAATATTTCAATATTTTGGGTAATCAAAATTACCGCACATTTTCAGATATTGCATTCAAGTTTCAAAAGCAATAGCATGTAATTTGTATTCACGTAGTTAAAGTCCTGACTTCTCCTTGTACTTAAAACGTGGCCCTTTATTATTTGTACTATTGTAAACCCAAGCCCATTAAGTTCAAAGCCCAATAAGATTTCCAAAAAGGGTCCGTTTGGCAGGTCCCTGGAAAGTTTCAAAATTAGGCTCACATCCGGTCCTAAATTTATTATAAATTAGGTCCCTATTTTTCGAAATTTCATGAAAATAAAAATATATATAAAAAAATCGTGTAAATTCACTATTAAATAAAACACGTACACGCCAAAAATTTCAGGTGTTAAAATAATCAAAAACCACATCAAAATCCAAAAAACAACGAAACAGCAGTAATATGAATCAAAAGATGAACCTATTTGTACATATTTGCATACATGCATGCATATATTTTAGTTTTCAATCAGCCTGCAGTATTTATGCATACATGTATGCAGTTAAACTGAAATATATACATCCTTTTATGCATATATTCAATTCTGGCCTGTTTTTCCAAGCATTCACGGTTTCCATACATTGTTGCATACATGTATGCACTTATAGAAAATAAATGCATGCATTCATGCACATATTCATAAGCCTTCGTCTTTCATAAAATAGTTGCATACATGTATGTAGCTATGCATAATAAATGCATTCATGTATGCAACTATTCGTAACACTAGCAACTCAGTTCAACTTTACATGCATACACGTATGCAACTATTTCAGATATATGCATACATGTATACATATATTGGTCCAGATTTTCAATAGAAAACACTGGATGAATATATGCATACATGTATGCTACTATTGGTAATAGTTGCATATATGTATGCAACTTTTTTTTTGTTTTTTTTCAGGTTGCTTCTGAGAATATTTTCGATTTTTTGAAATTCTTTTTTTTTTTTACATGGCAGCGCCTAAAGTTTCATGGAAAACACGTAACATGCAAAATAGGGACCCGCTTTCAATTATAAACTTGCAGCGGATGCTGATTGAATTTTAAACATAAATAGGGACTTGTAGTGAATTTCCACTTTCCAAAATTTTAACAAAGCCCATTTTGTTATTTAAATGGAAACTGAGTGATTTATATACAAAATATAATTATCATACAAACTGGTTATCATCAAGAAACTGTATACGTCCTAACTACCAGAAACATGTAAATAAAACCAGGCCCTATCTTATATCAGTTAAACAAATCAATTTCCAAAGAAACCAAAAATACAAAAACACAGGCACACTAGGAATGTAATTTATGCATACAACTATACATTTCAAACAAAATAAGATAAGTTGTCTGTTTCGTTTATACAATCATATATACATCAAATGTACACTGTTGAATAATTTATACATACTGACCCAGGCAGTAACATATAAAATTATAATATACAAACATTCTGAATATTAAAAAAATCGTACATGTTCGTCTCTCAGCAGTATTGGCTATTGTCGATTTATGCAATTGCGTTTCCCCTTCTATTGAAACAATTTCAGTATTAAGCTAAGCGTTCCCCATGCCCCTGTTAAAACATTTTTAATTGGTAGGGAAAGTATGACTTAAATACATCAAATGTATTTAATATTTATGCATTTACTTACATACATCAAATATACGTATAACATTTATACGTTGGAACTTAACATCACATGTATTAGCTCAGCATTTTTCCGTTTGTGAAATTGGTGTATTTATGTGATCCAGGCTACTTATAAATCAACATTTAAATGCCCAGATTCACATGTATATTCATACAGTAAAATAAGCCCATTCGTTTTATCTAATAAAACATATATATATTCAGTAATTTATACTATTTTTTTGAAAATTGGTACACTTTATTATGAAATACCAATTATATACTTTTCTTTATATTCCTCATCAAAACCTTATGCCTCCTTACCTAAATGGGTGCAGCATAAGGGAAAAGAGTACATATAAACTCCATATATTCACATTACAAACAAGTATAAAAACTATATCCAGAACAAACAAATACAACAACAAAAGAATAAAAGAAAATCACTTCGGTCTTATATAGAAGCCCACTTCCAGTGCAGTATGGTCTCTTCAAAATAAAATACCATGCATCCACTTCAAAATGCATCATTTCAGCTCCATCAAACTATCCAGTGTCAACCAAATCTACTCCCCATCTCCTCAAAAACTCTATATTAACATCATTTCTACTTGTTTTACTGCCACTTCCTTTCACCAGATAATGTACATCTTTCTGAATCATCTTAAGCCTCATTTCCTTCGACATTTTCCTCTGATTAAAGATCTTTAAGTTTCTTTCCTACCATATATGATACACCAATGTAGTTAATGCTGCACAAGAAATATCAAAGCGTTGGTCTATGTTTTTAAACATATTCATAATCTTTCCTGCCTCATTCATCATTGAACCTATCTCATATGAATTAATACCCAATTTAACCAATAATGCTAACCATATGAAATGTGAAAAATCAAATTCATAAAATAAATGTTGCAAGTTTCATCATAAACTCCACATAGTACACATCCACTTTCACTTAACATACCAAAATTCCTCAGTCTAGATTTTGTGTTTGATCTATCAATAGAAGCCAGATAAGTGATAAAAAAACATCATATTCAGTAATATATATATATATATACAATATTCAGCTAATTAGTTGTAATAACACGGAAATCTGAGCCAATTTAAAAATTTTATTTTGGTGATTTTAGTGAATTTTGATTATTTTAAATAATAACGACGAGAAATTTATTTTGAATGAAATTAAAATGTACATATTTATATAGATCGTCGTTAGAATATAAAAATTTATTTTAAAATATAAAAGGAATTGAAAATAGCGCGGTAGTTCGATAATTTGATTTCAAAATTCAAATGAATGTACTGGGTTCAAAATAAACCGAATTTTAGTGAAACCAAAAATATTAGAATCTATTTGTGAATATCTTTCCGACGAATCCGAAAGACTGGAATTTCATAGCGGGAATCAAAAGATATGTCCAGTTGAAATTTTAAAATAGTCGCTATGGAATTTTGGCCTTTAAAAATGGAAATTTTGCAAACGACCTCGGATTTCGACGTTATCACTTTTGTTGGATCCACGATGTCAAATAATTGCTAGGTTTCAAAATTCAGAATTTTCTGAATCAATATGTGAGCGTGGCAATGGAAAACGTGTTTGACCAGTTTTAGTTGATTTTAATCGACTGGAAAATGGCCATTTTTCAAACGGTCTCAGAATTTGACGAAATTAGTTTTGTTAGGATTGTACCGTCAATACGAAGCTAGAAAATATTTACTGGAATTTTTCGAGCTCGTGTGTGGCCCCGGTAAAGTAAAATGTGCGTTCAAATTCAATATATAGAGTTATATGTTGGTTTTGATGAAAACTGATCGAAACGATCGAATCAGCTTACGAAACATATCCCATTGTGTTCGGAATGGGGGTATTACGCTAGGGACGACAGTCGGTGGGTCCCGTTTAGAGTTCGTATACGAAGTCAACTTTGGGAAAAAAAATAAAATTAAATATTTTATAAAACACCCCTTCCCTTTTATTTCTCTCTCCCCCTCCTTTAATTTCAAATCCGTCGTTCAAGAAAAATGCCCTCCCCCAACTCGATCGATTAAACGCCGCTACCGTCCCTCCTATCACCGCCGCCCAACCGCCAGACCCACCCACCAGCGCCGCCGGCCTCCGGCCATCCTCCCAAGCCCATGCGTCGCCTCCTCTTTTCCCCCTTTCTATCCGATGAAACCCTAGCCAAGAGGGACTGATGCCGGCCATTCCAGACCCCACCACCACCGCCGTACCCCCTACCAACACCAGCACCTAAAGACGCCCCTCCTCCTTCACCCACTCCGGCCGTGGGTCGCCCAATCTCCACTTTTACCTTTTTACACTATTTTCAGAATTGCAAATGAGTCCCCAAGACTCCCTTCGCCAATCTGAAGTCGTCGATCACCTCTAAGAGTCCTCGGCATTCGTGCGCAAGCGATTGAGGAAAAATAGGGTTGGATTTTCCTCGATGATCGAAAATAAGTGAGTTTCTATTTTATTTATTTATTTTAAAAGTAGGATTGTTATTATAAAAACATAGGATTTGTATGATAAGATTTTTATATGTTAAAGATGAGCTTTGTAATATGATAAAAGGAATGGTTTTTATCATAGAAAAGTAGTGGTTTATATCATAGTAAAGTAACGATTTTTAACGTAGAAAAGTATGATTTTTGCTAAGAATAAAGGTTTGATTTTTAAGTATAAAAGGGGTATGACTTTTTTCTATTAAAAATATGATTTTTAATGTATGTAGAGAATAAAAATCGAATTTTTATATAATAGAGAATATAAAGATGTGATTTTTATATATGTAGTGAATACGGGGGACGAAAGTGACGAAGGGCAAGCACGGCGAAGATTCTCTACATATGAAGAGTCGTGGCGTTTGGTTTAGCCTGGGTGAGAACTTCTCACTTTTAATTTAATTTTCTAGTTAAAATATATACTAGGATGCAAACGGTGTTTAGTAGCACCCGACACCCGTCGTCCACAGACCATGGACGGCTTGTATGCTTGTTTGTTTGATTTTGATGTGTAGTTTATTGTGTGATGTGAAATGAAATAAAATATTTTATAGTGGAAAATATTTTATAGTTAAAAATATAAAATTTTAACGTGTATATGAAATGAATATTTATAAACAAGTCGACGATTTATTTATATACACTGATTTGACTGATATTGATTGGGACGATAAACTTTACACATCGCCCAACTGCACAAATAAAATCTGTGTTTGATTGTTTGAAAACCCCACACAGGTGTTAGGGTGATATATGACATACACTAATCCCAATAATTAGTTGTATGTCGATCGATTGATTGACAAACTGTTATAAGCGTTGAATATTTATATTTGATGCTTATACAGTGTAGAATGCACTTCGGATGATGTTTGATTATTTGTCATTGTTGATATATACATGCGTTGTATGGAAATCCATAGAAATAAAATCTATGGTAATTGATTGGGCCTCATTCCAGTTTTGAAAAGAAATATTTGAAATGAAATATTTGAATAGAAATATTTGAAAAAGAAATATTTGAAATAGAATATTTGAAAATAGAAATATATAAAGCCGTGTTGATTAGATTTACGTCATTTTTACGTGAACGATATTTATATCGATTTTATTCATTTTATAATGAGTATCGAAAGTGATTTCAAAATCTGATATTTTGAAATGAATTGAATTCGAATTGAAATTGAATAGAAATGATTTCGAATTGAAACTGAATTGAATTGAAAACGAATTGAAATTGAACAAAAAAATCATTTTGAATTGAAATCCATTTGAAATGAATTTAAAACGAATTTATATTGGAAAGACTCAATTTTGATTTGAATTTGAGACGGAAGTTAAAATCGTTTTGAAAACGAATTTAAAACGATTTATAAAATTCGTTTCGAAGGGAAATCGACGAAGTATATATTATATATATAATATAATGGCCTGAATAGAACGCGCCGCGCCGCGGTAGTTCACGAATTTCGACCATTGACTTCGAATAGATATTACGGGAGATCCGACCGTCGGATTCTCCTAAATCCGGAACCGTTGGGTTTGTATCGAAAAGAGCTTTCTAACGAATATTAGAAATTTGAAATCTAACGGTTGGATTTGGAATTATGTCCAAATCAAATTTGGAAAAGGTCGCTGTAAGTGCAGTTCGTTGGCCATTGATGGAAATCGACTGTACGGGCCGTGATAAAATTATTAAAAATAGTAATAATTTGTGTAAAATCATAAGAAATGATTTGTGAAAAATTGGAGTGAAAAACTCCATATTTGAAAAGATAAAAATAGATTTTTATCGAAATGAACTAGTTTTGAACTAGAATTATAATTTTATTTATTTTTAAAAATAAATAAAGTGTATTTGAAATGGTTTTAAAAGTAACCAGGATTTCCAATGATTGAATTGGAATGGATTTGAATCGAAATTGTCTGTGGAATATTTCGATGTTGGATTTCGTGATTATACAGATACTGTTATGGAAATTTGAAAGATATATATATATATATATATCTTTATTTCCAATACGATATTTGTGGGTCGTAGAATTTGATATTGAATATAAGCCGATATATTTTCTATTCAGAGCCTTGTATTTAATATCAAATGTGATTTGGGTTTGTCGTGAATGGTGTCTTCATTAACACTGTTCTTAAACCCAGTTGAGAAAAAAGATTAAATCTTTTATTTAGATTTAATGAAGTGTACCAATCAAATGATATTTAATTGGAATTGAATTTAGATTGATTTTTGGGTTTATGTTGAACGGTGTTTTAAATAACACTTGTTCTTTAACCCGATAATTAATGGAATGTAATTTTGGGTTGTTGTGAACGGTATCTTCAATAATACTGTTCTTAGACCCAGCGGAGTTAAGAAAATCAGAAACTAATTGGAGATTGGTTAAGTTGAATGGTTTCTTGGGTATTGATCTGATGTTGGTTTCCGCCTTCGGGATTAATACTTAGGGAATTGCTCCCTTGCTAATTTACGGTTAGGGACTGATTGAAATGTGATGTGATTTTGGGTTTATCGTGAACCGTGTTTTAAATGACATTGATTCTTTAACCAAGTTAAAGATTAAAACTAAGTGGAGTTTTAATGAATCTTTAATTAGATTGAAAAGATCGAGGATGGAGTACCACCAGTTTTGCTCCAGGCGATAGTTAAATCTTTAATTAGATTTGAACGTGAAATGGTAATTGAATTCACCAATAACATCGTGGTGTTAGATATGAAGTATTACCAGTTTTACTTCATGGGATGAATATGTTGGGATTGGGAAATAGAATAAACGATTACTTCGGTGTGGTTCGCTAATCCCGACTAGTTTGAATTGATATTCAAAAGAGGAGTAAAGAATAAATTTAGAATTTATCTTTGATAAAATTAATGGGAACCTTTCCCTAAGAATGTGAAATTTAGAAACTAACTGTAGGTTAGCTAAGTTGAATGGTTTCTCGGGTATTGATCTGAAGTTGGTTTCGGCCTTCGGGGTTAATATTTAGGGAATTATTCTCTTGCTAATTTACGGCTAGTGACTGATGAATTGGAATGAGGCGTGTGTTGTGTTTATGTAACAATTATTTATTATATACGCGAGTTATTCGGAAAGACCGGGTTTATCCCATTCTGAATAACTGATTCGACGGTTAGTCAAAGATGAAGACGATGGTTGAAGACCGGAGGTCTTCACATCGTTTGGATAATTACTGATGATCTTGATTGGGCCGTACACCCAAGAGGAGGGAATCAGTTGGTGATCGTCCAGACGTACTTGGAGATCGATGGATATGTGGGGTACTAGGTGCCTCCGGTTTCGTTCAGACCCAGAACGGACTTGTAAATGGACTGTGTGTCTGACATTGGATTTCATTCTGTGTGACTGATATCGGTTGCACAGAGTGGTTTGCCTGTGTGGCATGCTAAGATGCAAATGATCATGGCTTCTGTTGAAAAGTAGAGTCTTGTGGTTGATGATCAACGCACGGCCTTTGTGGCATCGCTTTGTGTAGCGTTGATTCGCGAGCCTCACACCCCGGTGTGAACCAAAAACGGGAGACGGGCCTCAGGGAGGACATGCGTTTTCTTCTAGCTAGGAGTGGCGTTAGTGGATTTACACGCCCTGACGAGTTTGACTTATGTGGTTGTTGCTGTTGCGAGGCGCCTCGGATATATCGGTGACTTTGTGAAGCCGATGGAGTCATTCGTTGGCTCATTGACACCCCAAAGGGTAGGGAAACGCAGTGTTCAGGAATTTTAATCCACATCGGTGGACCGGCCCTGTCGCTCCAAAGGTCACTCGAGCTCTGACCTGAGACATGGGCTAGAGCGTCTCGAATCGGTGGAGGATTATCTTTTGCCTCGGTTCACAGATGGAAATCCAACTTCCAATACGTGACGTTTCGATTTTAATTGTAATCCTATATATGGCGACATAGTGGGATGAGGCGCTTATGCCGTCTATGATTGATACTTATGATTTGAAGTTGTTTTATACACTATGCACTCATAATAGTATCAAATGATTTGTTTTAAACGTATCAAGCATTCTTGGCTATTATAAGGTAAAAACCCTATCCTCCGGCTAGCATTGCATTGTGTGATGGGACCTGGGTCTTATAATAGCTTCATTGTTCTTTATTTAGCAATGCGCTATTGTTTTATGCACTGGTATTCTTGGGGGGAAACCCGTTCCGTGTTATATGGCGTGGTCCCTTGATTTACCTAACTTTAAAATAAAGATTAATGACAGTTTTAGTTCTCACACCAGTCGCATGACTGACCTGGAGTTTATTTTTTTAACCTAAACTCTAGGTGCCCTTATTTTGACACGGGCAGCTAGTAGTTTTGGTTTTTGCGGATTTATATTCACAGGATCCTGATTTACAGCTGGAACCATACTCGGAAAGCTCTGTATCCGTGTATTACTTCTAGTTGTGTATTGTATTATTTTTCCGCTGCGATGTATTTAAATGTAGTTTAAATCTCTGATATTTTCTGTGTAATATTTATTCATACTCTGTATATTCTTGTATTCTGATGGAATTGTTGTAATATACAACGAAATATTCTTCCGTCTGCGTTCTATTTTGTCGTGTTCTCAATACAATTCGTTCTTTCTCTTCTCTTCGGAGACCGGGGAAGTTCGGGTCGTTTCATTTTGGTATCAGAGCTTTGGTTTACAAAGCTCAGAGAACAAGACACGTTAGAACCAAACGAAAGAATTCATCAGATATTGGATTAGTAATATCCAATAGGAATGACTCGTTAGAGATAGGATCAGTAGTATCCTAGAACGAGTGTGAAGAGTATATTTTTGAAAATGAAAACAAATCTTGTTTTGAAATTTAAATCAATTATTCGTATTTTATTATTTATTTATATTGATTTGGACAGTCCAGTATATAAAGATTTTGCGTATACGTCTGATCCACGTGTATTTGAAATTTTAATATACTGGATAGATATAGGATTACACTCTAATCGCCCGGAGATGATTTTGATGATGGAGCTCCATCATTAGAATTTATGTTCGAGTGACGAAAGTGAGGTTTCTATATATTTCCAATTGACTGGTGTGAGAACCAAAAATAGATAGGGCCTATTGTTGTGATTTGGCATCAAAAATCTGATTTTTTGACTATGTATCAAAGCTATGAATTTGAAATGCTAATCAACTAATTGATTGCTGATTGTGTTGTTTGATTATTGGTTGATTAATCAAAATTTGAACCATTTAGACAAATTGAATCAAATAGTGAATTGTATTGAAAAATTGTCGCATTTGCTTGCATATACATGTACTTACATTGAACAGGTCATAGCAAATAGGCTAGAGCAGAAGAATAAAATTGTTTGCCCGACAAATAGGTACATGTTTACCATAATTTACTGTTTTGTTTGGGTGATGATGATTTTATGAGCCGCTTGGCTTTTTCTTTTTCTGTTTGAGATCAGAGGGCCTGTATGGAAATTTCGGGATTTTCCCGGTGCTCTCGGTGCAGGGGAGGTTATGGCAAAAAAATTCGAAAATTTAGGCTGTTAGCCAAATTTTTGAAAAATTTGAAAAGTTCTTAGAAACTGAAAAGTTGAAGAACTTAAGCCATAGTAAAAATACTGGAAGTTGAGTTGATTTGTGAAACAATTTTCGGCTTTGTTCCTTTTCGGGGACGAAAAGTTTTAAGTGGGGGAGATTGTAATAATTCGGAAATCTGAGCTAATTTAAAATTTTTATTTTGGTGATTTTAGTGAATTTTGATTATTTAAAATGAATTATTTTAAATAATAACGACGAGAAATTTATTTTAAATGAAATTAGAACGTATATATTTATATGGATCGTCGTTAGAATATAAAAATTTATTTTAAAATATAAAAGGAACTGGAAATGGCGTGGTAGTTCGATAATTCGATTTCAAAATTCAAATGAACGTACTGGGTTCAAAATAAACCGGATTTTAGTGAAACAAAAAATATTAGAATCTATTTGTGAATATCTTTCTAAAGAATCCGAAAGATTGGAATTTCATAGCGGGAATCAAAAGATATGTCCAGTTGAAATTTTAAAATAGTCGCTATGGAATTTTAGCCCTTAAAAATGGAAATTTTGCAAACGACCTCGGATTTCGACGATACCACTTTTGTTGGATCTGCGATGTCAAATAATTGCTAGGTTTCAAAATTCAGAATTTTCTGAATCAATATGTGAGCGTGGCAAAGGAAAACGCGTTTGACCAGTTTTAGTTGATTTTAATCGACTGGAAAATGGCCATTTTTCAAACGGTCTCAGAATTTGACGAAATTAGTTTTGTTAGGACTGTACCGTCAATACGAAGCTAGAAAATATTTTCTGGAATTTTTCAAGCTCGTGTGTGGCCCCGGTAAAGTAAAATGTGCATTCAAATTCAATGTATAGAGTTATATGTTGGTTTTGACGAAAACTGATCGAAATGATCAAATCAGCTTACGAAACATATCCCATTATGTTCGGAATGGGGGTATTACGCTAGGGACGACAGTCGGTGGGTCCCATTTAGAGTTCGTATACGAAGTCAACTTTGGATAAAAAAAATATATAATTAAATATTATATAAAACACCCCTTTCTATTATTTCTCTCTCCCCCTCCTTTAATTTCAAATCCATCATTCAGGAAAAAAAACCTCCCCCAACTCGATCAAACGCCGCCACTGTCCCTCCTATCACCGCCGCCCAACTGCCAGACCCACCCACCAGCGCTGCCGGCCTCCGGCCATCCTCCCAAGCCCCTGCGTCGCCTCCTCTTTTCCCCCTTTCTATCCGATGAAACCGTAGCCAAGAGGGACAGACGTCGGCCATTCCAGACCCCACCACCACCGCCGTACCCCCTACCACCACCAACACCTCAAGATGCCCCTCCTCCTTCACCCACTCCGGCCGTGGGTCCCCCAATCTCCACTTTTACCTTTTTACACTATTTTCAGAATTGCAAATGAGTCCCCAAGCCTCCCTTCGCCAATCTGAAGTCGTCGATCGCCTATAAGAGTCCTCGGCATTCGTGCGCAAGCGATTGAGGAAAAAGAGGGTTGGATTTTCCTCGATGATCGAAAATAAGTGAGTTTCTATTTTATTTATTTATTTTAAAAGTAGGATTGTTATTATAAAAACATGGGATTTGTATGATAAGATTTTTATATGTTAAAGACGAGCTTTGTAATATGATAAAAGGAATGGTTTTTATCATAGAAAAGTAATGGTTTATATCATAGTAAAGTAACGATTTTTAACGTAGAAAAGTATGATTTTTGCTAAGCATAAAGGTTTGATTTTTAATTATAAAAGGGGTATGACTTTTCTTCTATTAAAAATATGATTTTTAATGTATGTAGAGAATAAAAATCGAATTTTTATATAAGAAAAAGAATAAAAATCGAATTTTTACATAATAGAGAATATAAAGATGTGATTTTTATATACGTAGTGAATACGGGTGAGACGACCCAAAATCCCGTTCTGACGGAAACAAGGGTTATCTTTGGAATATAACACAGAAACAGATAATAGCAGAACAAAATTAAATAAATACACCAGAAAATGAGCAACAAAATATACTGGATAAAAGTAATCATCAGAGTTACACAGTATACAGGATCTTACTTAGTACAAGTACAGTTCAGCTATACATAAATGTCTACAGCGGAAATAAACAAAATATGTACAATAGGAGCTGAACAGCATAAAAAGAAATAAATGATAGAATCCGTCTTCAGCTCCAGCTATCCAGAAAAAGAACCAGCTAAACCTGAATACAAGGCTGCCCGTGTAGAAAAAGGGGCACCCGAGTTTGAAAGTGAAACAAACTACGAGTCAGTCATGGGACTGGTATGAGAAATCCACTCAACACATATATAATTGGCCAATCACAGGACCACGCCACTTTCGTGGAACGGGTTTACTCCATTGGATTGCCAGTGCTTTAAAACAAATCTTTCTTTTAAACATCGCTATGCTTTTTATAAAAATGAAGCCGTTATAAGACTCAGTTCCCATCACACAATGCAACGCAAACCGGAGGATAGAGTTTTTACCTTATAACGGCCAAATATGCTTGATACGAATAATACAAAGGCATTTGATATTATTGCTAGTGTTTATATGCTTTGAAAACAATTTCAAATCATAACTATCAATCATAGACGGCATTAATGCCCCATACCACTATGTCGCCATATATAGGTATACAATCAAAACCGCACGATGTCGTATTTGGAAATTGGATTTCCGTCATGAACCAAGGCAAAAGATAGTCCTTACCGAATTCGAGACTGCATAGCCCGAGCCTCAGGACCCAGACTCAGGTGGACCCTTGGATCGTCAGGGCCGGTCCACCGATGTGGATTAAAATGCCTGAACCATGCATTTCCCCGCCCTTTGGGGCGTAAACGAGCCAACGAATGACTCCATCGGACCCGGATCGTCCGATCAAACCGAGGCGCCTCGCAACAGCAACAACCACATAGGTGAAAAGTATATAAATGTCAGGGCTGGTAGGTCACTGACACCACCCTAGCTAGGAAGAAACGCAGGCCCTCCCTGATGTCCTCTCCCGTTTTAGGTTCATACCGGGGTGTGAGGCTCGCGAATTTACGTTATACACAAAGCTACGCCACACAGGCGGTGCTTTGATCATCACCACAAGACTTTGCTTTTCAACAGAAGTCCTGATCACTGCATCTTAGCATGCCACACAGGCAATTCACACCGTGCAACTGATGGCTATCAATCACACAGAACAAATTCCAATGTCGGACACACAGTCCATTTACAAGTCCGTTCTGGGTCTGAACGAAACCGGAGGCACTAAATACCTCGCAAACCCTTCGATCACCACGTACGTCTGGACGATCACCACTCATTATCCATATTTCGGGATGCCTCCCAATCAAGACCTCGGTTACCATCCAAACGAGGTGAAGATCTCCGGTCTTCGACCATCGTCTTCATCTTCGAATTTCAATCGTCGATCAATTATTCGAAATGAGAATTAACTCGGCCTTTTCAAATAATCCACGTATATTTAGAATTTCAAATCAATTTATTTCAATGGTTAAATTATTCGACAACACCAATATTGTTCTTTAATGTAATTTTCACACCAAACGCATTCAACCATCAAAAGCCACATAAATCAAGCTAATTCAGTTTATTTCCATTCCATATCGTTTATGATATTTTATAAGGATTTATCGCTATTTTTATTTATTTTAAAATAGCCTATTTATTCAAAACGACGCTTCGGGCCATAAAGCGGTCGTGGCGCTGTTTTTCTTCAGATTTGATTTACACATATCTGAAAATCTAACCGTTGGATCTTCACAAAATTTACATCATTAGGAAGGTCTTTTCAAAATGAATCCAACGGTTCCAGTTTCGGGAAAATCCGACGGTCGGATCTCCCGGTACAATCATTTGAAGTTTCGATTTCAAAATACGAACTGCAGCGTCGTTATTCGATTTAATATATAATTATATTTATATATATATATATAAATATAATCGCTTCTGGCGCTGTTTTTCTTCAGATTTGAATTAAACATTCCAGACAATCCAACCGTTGGATTTTTACAAGGTTGGTGCCGTTGGAAAGATATTTCCAAGGCGAACCCGACGGTTGAGGTTTTGGGAAAATCCAATGGTCGGATTTCCCGTACTAGTTGTTTGAAATCACGGTTTCAAAATACGAACTGCACGGCTTCGTTTCGTTTTAATTTTATTTATATTTATATATTTATATAAATATAGTTCATTCAATGATTTCCATATCGTTTTCACTTCAAATATTTTTCTAACACCTTAAAATTTTGCAAAATTTCGCCATAACCTCCCCTGCACCGGGAGCATCGGGAAATCGCAAATAGCTTTCCCGGTCCTTCTAATCTCAAAAAGAAAAAGAAAAAGCCAAGCGGCTAGCCAACAGGCTCATAAAATCATCACCCAAACAAAGCAGTAAATGTGTACCTATTTGTCGGGCACAAAATTTTATTCCTCTTCTCTAGCCCCTTTGCTATAACCTGTTCAATGAATATGTATGTACATATATACACAGTTCTTATCATTTATCATTTTCTATTCGACTTCATATTTGATTTCTATTTGGTTTAAAAACACCATTCATTCTAATGTTACATAAATAGGTGCAAATCATTTCATTAGCTAATTAATGAATATTTCAACTCATATATGTTTATTTTGAACAAGTGGCTATTTTTAACACTTCACATTTCAACGATTTATGCATACAATAAAAATGTGATTTTTATTATCAAACAATTTATTTCAAAATATGAATACCATTCAACACATGAATTTCTAATCAAAGAATGAATATCAATTCAACACGTGAATGTTTTCTATAGCTTTTATATATAGATAAAAATGTGATTTTTATTATCAAACAATTTATTTCAAAATATGAATACCATTCAACACATGAATTTCTAATCAACGAATGAATATCAATTCAACACATGAATGTTTTCTATAGTTTTTATATATAGATAAAAATGTGATTTTTATTATCAAACAATTTATTTCAAAATATGAATACCATTCAACACATGAATTTCTAATCAACGAATGAATATCAATTCAACACATGAATGTTTTCTATAGCTTTTATATATAGATAAAAATGTGATTTTTATCGTCAAACAATTTATTTCAAAATATGAATACCATTCAACACATGAATTTCTAATCAACGAATGAATATCAATTCAACACATGAATGTTTTCTATAGTTTTTATATATAGATAAAAATGTGATTTTTATCGTCAAACAATTTATTTCAAAATATGAATACCATTCAACACATGAATTTCTAATCAACGAATGAATATCAATTCAACACATGAATGTTTTCTATAGTTTTTATATATAGATAAAAATGTGATTTTTATCGTCAAACAATTTATTTCAAAATATGAATACCATTCAACACATGAATTTCTAATCAACGAATGAATATCAATTCAACACATGAATGTTTTCTATAGTTTTTATATATAGATAAAAATGTGATTTTTATCGTCAAACAATTTATTTCAAAATATGAATACCATTCAACACATGAATTTCTAATCAACGAATGAATATCAATTCAACACATGAATGTTTTCTATAGTTTTTATATATAGATAAAAATGTGATTTTTATCGTCAAACAATTTATTTCAAAATATGAATACCATTCAACACATGAATTTCTAATCAACGAATGAATATCAATTCAACACATGAATGTTTTCTATTCAATGAATAAATATAGTTTAAGCATATGAAAATAATTCAAACACACGAATATTATTCAAAATTTCGGCAGCATAACGGCAGGGTAGTTAAAACCGGGACCGTCCCTAGTACGGCTCCTCGCGGTTTTTGACAATGGGGATTATGCATCTAGTTCGCACGCAGGCGGCATGTATATATTTATTTCATTTCCACAAACTAATCCTATGTGGTTTCAACCAAATATTTCTCAACCACAAATGGGTATTTTTCAACCACAATCAACCAATATCAATCACAAACAATCCCAAACAATCATTCGCTATCAATCAATTTTCACAACAATTTCAACCAATAAATATCGTCCATGGTTTGTGGACGAGGGGCGTATATATATATAGATATATATTTATATATAGCAATTCACTTTCATTTCACACATATATAATATTTTTAAATCAGAAATCTCACCGATAGCTATCCAATACCACGACTCTTCCTTTATAGAAATCTTCGCCAATCTCGCCTTTCGTCGCTTTCGTTGCCTGTATTCTCTACATATGTAAAAATCGAATTTTTACTATGTTATTCAATATATAAAACTTGCATTTTGACTTCGCTATTCAATATATAAAGATCATATTTTTATTATTCCTATGATGTAAAAATTATATTTTTATTACTTTAAAAATATAAAAATCATATCTTACTTCTTCTACTCAATAAAAATTCCGTCTTTTCTATTTTAAAAATATGATCTTTTCTATTCTAAAAATCTGATCTTTCTATCCCAGTTCAAATCTTTTCTTTTTAAAGTTCTAATCTTTTTAAAGTTTAAATTAAAAATCAGTTTTTAAATCTGTAAAAAAAATCAGTTTTTAACTTCTTAAAAAATCAGTTTTAACTTCTTTAAAAATCATAATTAAAATCAGTTTGAAACCCTAATTAAAATCATTTTTAAATCCTAATTAAAATCAGTTTGAAACCCTAATTAAAATCAGTTTTAAATCTTAATTAAAATCAGTTTGAAACCCTAATTAAAATCAGAAATTTTCAGAATTAAAAATAAAAATAAAAATAAAATAAAATGCTTACATTGGTCTGCGAGGGGGGGGGAAAGAAGACGTCGGCGACAGGCAGTGGTCTTCGGTGGTGGTGGCGTCGATGCTTCAGGGGGGGCTCTCGAATCGCGTCGCGATGGCTTCGAGGGGGACGGGGTCTTCGGGGGTTTCGCCACTGGGAGGAGGAGGCTGGACGGAGGGGGGCGATGTCTTCGTCGGCGGCGTTCGCTTGAGGGGGGGGCTGTCGATAGTTTTAGGGGTTTTTTTTTCTTTTTTTCTCTTTCGTTTTGAAATTGAAATGAATGGGGGGGGGACAGAACGAAGGATAAAGGGAGGGAATTAAAATTTATTTTATTATTTAATTTTTCAAAAAAGTTGACTTTTACATACGACCTCGAAACGAGGCCCACCGCCTGTCGTCCATAGCGTTTTACCCCCATTCCGAACACAATGGGATATGTATCGTAAGCTGATTTGATCGTTACAATCAGTTCCCGTTGAATTTACATTTAAATCACTATATTGAATTTTAAACGTACATTTCAAATTACCGGGGTCACATACTAACTAGAAAAATTCCAGAAAAATATCTTCTAGCTTCGTATTGACGATACGGTCCTAACAAAACTAGTTTCGTCAAATTCTGAGACCGTTTGAAAAATGGCCAATTTCCAGTCGATTAAAATCAACTGAAACTGGTCAAACGCGTTTTCCTTTGCCACACTCACATATTGATTCGAAAAATTATGAAATTTGGAATCTAGCAATAACTTTACATCACAGACCCAACAAAAGTGGTTTCGTCGAAATCCGAGTTCGTTTGCAAAATGTCCATTTTTAAGGGCATGAATTCCATAGCGACTATTCAGAATTTTCAACTGGACATACCTTTTGATTCCCGCTATGAAATTTCGATTGGTCGGATTCGTTAGAAAGATATCATCAATTAGATCCTAATGTTTTTGGTTTCACTAAAAATCCGGATTGTTTTGCACCCGGTACAGTCCGACAAAGTTTGAATTCAATTTTTGAAACTGCCACGCGATTTTAGGCCTTGTTTATAATTATAATTAATTATATTCGTTTTCAATTGTCGATTCAAACTCAGTTTTCCTCGCCATTATTTAAAATATTTATTTTAAATATTTAAAATCCATTATTTTAGCCAATTTAAAATTTTTAAATTGTTTCAGATTTTCTGGGTCGTTACAATCTCCCCCACTTAAAACTTTTCGTCCCCGAAAAGGAACAAAGTCGAAAGTGGTTTGATAAATCCATAATCATACAACACAACTAACCAATTTGCGTCTAACCTTTCTAAAATATTCTGATCAAATCCTATTTTCCTTTAAAAATCATTCAGAGTATAGAATATAAAAGTGCACATCCATGAAAAGAAAATAACAACAGATTAGAGAATTAAATGGTAATGCAAAGTATGGTAAATGTACCTTGCACCGGAGTCAATCAGAGATATCTACTCGGCACCTAGGATAAGCTTTCTGAATGCTCTCCTCAGTTTCCCAAGTACAATCTCGCGGATCTCCACTCCATTGCACTTTGACTAAGTGAACCTTCTTGTTTCTCAGCTCTTTGGTTTCTTTGCCGATGATCTTTAGCGGCTCACGCCTCACGGCTAATTCTGGAGTAATTTCAATGTCCTGTTGAGCTGCTTCTTCCACGATCAAGTCTGGATCATGAACGTGCTTTCGAAGTTGAGATATATGAAATACATCATGCACTCCAGGCAACCAGTCTGGCAATTTGACCCTATATGCGAGGGTCCCGATCCGTTCCAGAATAGGAAACGGACCAATAAATTTGGGTGTCAACTTTCCAGTTTTACCGAACCGGATAACTCCTCTCATCGGCGATACTTTCAAATATACATAGTCGCCAACTTCAAAGGATATATCTCTTCTTCTTCTATCGGCATAGCTCTTTTGTCGGCTTTGAGCGGCGAGTAATCGCTTCTTAATAAAAATCGACTTTGTCGGCAGCTTCTCGAATCATATCGGGACCTAACACAAGTCTATTTCTAGGCTCGACCCAACAAGCAGGAGATCGGCACGGTCTACCGTACAATGCTTCGAATGGCGACATTGTCAGACTCGCCTGGTAGCTGTTGTTATAAGAGAATTCAGCCAAATGCAGATGGTCTTCCCATGATCCACCGAAATCTAGAACACAAGCCCGCAATAGATCTTCTAAAATGCGATTCACCCTCTCAGTCTGACCGTCTGTCTAAGGATGATAAGCGGTGCTCAAGTTTAACTTCGTTCCCAGCTCGACTTGAAATGCCTCCCAGAATTTACTAGTAAATATTGTATCTCTATCACTTACTATGCTGAGCGGCACTCCATGTAGTCTAACTATTTCCCTGAAGTATATCTGCGCCAGACTCTGAGCAGTTCTGTTTGATCTGACAGGTATAAAATGGGCGGTCTTCGTGAAGCGATCTACGATCACCCAAATACCGTCATTTCCTTTTCTGGTCCTGGGCAGACCATCAATGAAATCCATAGAAATATGTTCCCACTTCCAACCAGGAACTTCTAGTGGTTGTAATAATCCAGCTAGTTTCTGTTGGTCGCTTTTGACTAGTTGGCAGGTAGGGCATCGACTAACATATATCGAAACGTCTCTTTTCATAGCCTTCCACCAGAATGTTCTTTTGAGATCGTTATACATTTTGGCCACACCAGGATGGATACTCAGCTTGGACTTGTGACACTCGTCTAACACTTCCCTTTTTAGCTCAGGAATGTCAGGAACACAAATCCTTCCTTTTAACCTCAAGGTCTCGTCGTTATCTATTTGGAAACACGAGGGTTCACCTTTCTGAATCCTTTTTATCATATCCTTAATAAAATTATCCTCCTTCTGAAGAATAGATATTTTGTCAATCAAGGATGTCGTGATAATAAAGCTGGCGATCATTATATTCTTTCGGCTCAGCGCATCGGCCACGACATTGGCTTTTCCTGGAGTATATATAATTTCAAAGTCATATGCTGCAAGAAACTCCAGCCAACGTTGCTGTCTCAGATTTAAATCCTTCTGAGTGAACAGATACTTTAATGACTGGTGATCTGTAAACAGTTCAAATCTCTCGCCCAGAAGATAGTGTCTCCAGATTTTCAAAGAGAATATGATAGCCAATAACTCAAGATCATGAGTTACGTAGTTCTTCTCGTGCGGCTTCAGTTGACGGCTAGCATAAGCAATTACTTGGCCTCTTTGCATTAACACTGCGCCAAGGCCTTCTCTAGACGCATCAGTCCAGACCTTTAGATCTTGGTTGCCATCAATGATGGTTAACACTGGAGCTGTTGTTAATCTCAACTTTAGCTCTTCAAAAGCCTCCTCATTTTCTTGAGTCCATTTGAACTTAGAATGTTTCTTTGTAAGCTTCGTTAAGTGGCCAGATATCTTAGAAAAGTCTTTAACGAACTTCCGATAATAGCTAGCCAATCCGAGAAAACTGCGGACTTCAGTGGGAGTACTAGGCTGTTTCCAATTTTGAATAGCCGTGATTTTGCTTGGATCCACAGCAATTCCTTCTTTCGATACAACGTGGCCCAGAAATTTCACTTCACCTTGCAAGAATATACATTTGGAAAATTTGGCTTTTAATACATTCCGTCTGAGAATTTCTAGAACCTGTTCCAGATGCTTTTCATGTTCGGCCTTTGATTTAGAGAAGATTAGAATATCATCAATAAAAACCAGAACAAATTTATTCAATACTCCTCTGAATACTCTGTTCATCAGATCGACGAAGTAAGCTGGAGCGTTACATAAGACGAACGGCATTACTAACCACTCGTAGAATAAGTCGGGGCCTCTGAACGCTGTCATTGGAACACACTCTTCGGCAATTCGGAGTTGATGGAATCCTGTAGCTAGGTCCATTCGTGAGAATACTTGTGCTCCATTTAATCGATCCAACAAATCATCAATCCGCGGCAATGGATATTTATTCTTTATCGTCTGTTTGTTCAGATCACGATAGTCCACGCATAGCCGTAGAGTACCGTCAGATTTTGGGACAAATACCACTGCTGCACCCCAATCAGAGAAACTAGGCCTGATTAGACCTTTCCATACTAGCTGTCTTGTTTGATTGTCTAATTCCTCCTTCTCTTTCAAGGACATTCTTCGAATAGCGTGAACTACCGGCCTTGCATTGGGAATCAAAGCAATCTTGAAATCTATTTCCCTCTGCGGAGGTAAGCGAACAACTTCTTCGAACACATCCGCATAGTTCTTGACGACAGGAATGTCTTTGATGAGGTCTGGAATATCCTCAGTAACTTCAAGGATATTTTCAATTTGGGCTGGAGAAACATTCAAAGCTGCCCAGAAGTCTTTTCTATTAGCATTCTGACCTTCACAGGGAATGGTTATATAATCACCTGATTTAATCTTCGCCTTTACGACTCTGTCGGCGCATTTAACTTCAGCTTCATAATAGATTCTTCACCAGAGAACGGTATTCCACCCATATTTCGATATTTGATTAATAGGGCCTCAATATCCGGTTCTGCATTCCTTCTGTTTCTGACACTCATTTTCTAGTTCTTCTACAAATAGCAGATCAAGTGTCAGGTCAACAGAAAAGATATTTCAAAATATAGAGACAAATACTTGAATGTAAATGTGTCTATCGAGGTGTTATTTCATTCTGCTACTCATACTAGGATATTACTGATCCTATCTGTATTGAGTTACCTGTCCTAGAACACTACTGGTTCCATTTCTGACGAGTTCGTTCAAATGTTATATTCCAGAACTAAGCTTAACCAGAGCTCTGATACCACGTTGAGACGACCCAAAATCCCGTTCTGACGGAAACAAGGGTTATCTTTGGAATATAACACAAAAACAGATAATAGCAGAACAAAATTAAATAAATACACCAGATAATGAACAACAAAATATACTGGATAAAAGTAATCATCAGAGTTACACAGTATACAGGATCTTACTTAGTACAAGTACAGTTCAGCTATACATAAATGTCTACAGCGGAAATAAACAAAATATGTACAATAGGAGCTGAACAGCATAAAAAGAAATAAATGATAGAATCCGTCTTCAGCTCCATCTATCCAGAAAAAGAACCAGCTAAACCTGAATACAAGGCTGCCCGTGTAGAAAAAGGGGCACCCGAGTTTGAAAGTGAAACAAACTACGAGTCAGTCATGAGACTGGTATGAGAAATCCACTCAACACATGTATAATTGGCCAATCACAGGACCACGCCACTTTCGTGGAACGGGTTTACTCCATTGGATTGCCAGTGCTTTAAAACAAATCTTTCTTTTAAACATCGCTATGCTTTTTATAAAAATGAAGTCGTTATAAGACTCAGTTCCCCTCACACAATGCAACGCAAACTGGAGGATAGAGTTTTTACCTTATAACGGCCAAATATGCTTGATACGAATAAAACAAAGGCATTTGATATTATTGCTAGTGTTTATATGCTTTGAAACAAATTTCAAATCATAACTATCAATCATAGACGGCATTAATGCCCCATACCACTATGTCGCCATATATAGGTATACAATCAAAACCGCACGATGTCGTATTTGGAAATTGGATTTCCGTCATGAACCAAGGCAAAAGATAGTCCTTACCGAATTCGAGACTGCCTAGCCCGAGCCTCAGGACCCAGACTCAGGTGGACCCTTGGATCGTCAGGGCCGGTCCACCGATGTGGATTAAAATGCCTGAACCATGCGTTTCCCCGCCCTTTGGGGCGTAAACGAGCCAACGAATGACTCCATCGGACCCGGATCGTCCGATCAAACCGAGGCGCCTCGCAACAGCAACAACCACATAGGTGAAAAGTATATAAATGTCTGGGCTGGTAGGTCACTGACACCACCCTAGCTAGGAAGAAACGCAGGCCCTCCCTGATGTCCTCTCCCGTTTTAGGTTCATACCGGGGTGTGAGGCTCGCGAATTTACGTTATACACAAAGCTACGCCACACAGGCGGTGCTTTGATCATCACCACAAGACTTTGCTTTTCAACAGAAGTCTTGATCACTGCATCTTAGCATGCCACACAGGCAATTCACACCGTGCAACTGATGGCTATCAATCACACAGAACAAATTCCAATGTCGGACACACAGTCCATTTACAAGTCCGTTCTGGGTCTGAACGAAACCGGAGGCACTAAATACCTCGCAAACCCTTCGATCACCACATACATCTGGACGATCACCACTCATTACCCATATTTCGGGATGCCTCCCAATCAGGACCTCGGTTACCATCCAAACGAGGTGAAGATCTCCGGTCTTCGACCATCGTCTTCATCTTCGAATTTCAATCGTCGATCAATTATTCGAAATGAGAATTAACTCGGCCTTTTCAAATAATCCACGTATATTTAGAATTTCAAATCAATTTATTTCAATGGTTAAATTATTCGACAACACCAATATTGTTCTTTAATGTAATTTTCACACCAAACGCATTCAACCATCAAAAGCCACATAAATCAAGCAAATTCAGTTTATTTCCATTCCATATCGTTTATGATATTTTATAAGGATTTATCGCTATTTTTATTTATTTTAAAATAGCCTATTTATTCAAAACGACGCTTCGGACCATAAAGCGGCCGTGGCGCTGTTTTTCTTCAGATTTGATTTACACATATCTGAAAATCTAACCGTTGGATCTTCACAAAATTTACATCATTAGGAAGGTCTTTTCAAAACGAATCCAACGGTTCCAGATTCGGGAAAATCCGACGGTCGGATCTCCCGGTACAATCGTTTGAAGTTTCGATTTCAAAATACGAACTGCAGCGTCGTTATTCGATTTAATATATAATTATATTTATATATATGTATATAAATATAATCGCTTCTGGCGCTGTTTTTCTTCAGATTTGAATTAAACATTCCAGACAATCCAACCGTTGGATTATTACAAGGTTGGTGCCGTTGGAAAGATATTTCCAAGGCGAACCCGACGGTTGAGGTTTCGGGAAAATCCAATGGTCGGATTTCCCGTACTAGTTGTTTGAAATCACGGTTTCAAAATACGAACTGCACGGCTTCGTTTCGTTTTAATTTTATTTATATTTATATATTTATATAAATATAGTTCATTCAATGATTTCCATATCGTTTTCACTTCAAATATTTTTCTAACACCTTAAAATTTTGGAAAATTTCGCCATAACCTCCCCTGCACTGGGAGCATCGGGAATCGCAAATAGCTTTCCCGGTCCTTCTAATCTCAAAAAGAAAAAGAAAAAGCCAAGCGGCTAGCCAACAGGCTCATAAAATCATCACCCAAACAAAGCAGTAAATGTGTACCTATTTGTCGAGCACAAAATTTTATTCCTCTTCTCTAGGCCCTTTGCTATAACCTGTTCAATGAATATGTATGTACATATATACACAGTTCTTATCATTTATCATTTTCTATTCGACTTCATATTTGATTTCTATTTGGTTTAAAAACACCATTCATTCTAATGTTACATAAATAGGTACAAATCATTTCATTAGCTAATTAATGAATATTTCAACTCATATATGTTTATTTTGAACAAGTGGCTATTTTTAACACTTCACATTTCAACGATTTATGCATACAATAAAAATGTGATTTTTATTATCAAACAATTTATTTCAAAATATGAATACCATTCAACACATGAATTTCTAATCAACGAATGAATATCAATTCAACACATGAATGTTTTCTATAGCTTTTATATATAGATAAAAATGTGATTTTTATTATCAAACAATTTATTTCAAAATATGAATACCATTCAACACATGAATTTCTAATCAACGAATGAATATCAATTCAACACATGAATGTTTTCTATAGTTTTTATATATAGATAAAAATGTGATTTTTATTATCAAACAATTTATTTCAAAATATGAATACCATTCAACACATGAATTTCTAATCAACGAATGAATATCAATTCAACACATGAATGTTTTCTATAGCTTTTATATATAGATAAAAATGTGATTTTTATCGTCAAACAATTTATTTCAAAATATGAATACCATTCAACACATGAATTTCTAATCAACGAATGAATATCAATTCAACACATGAATGTTTTCTATAGTTTTTATATATAGATAAAAATGTGATTTTTATCGTCAAACAATTTATTTCAAAATATGAATACCATTCAACACATGAATTTCTAATCAACGAATGAATATCAATTCAACACATGAATGTTTTCTATAGTTTTTATATATAGATAAAAATGTGATTTTTATCGTCAAACAATTTATTTCAAAATATGAATACCATTCAACACATGAATTTCTAATCAACGAATGAATATCAATTCAACACATGAATGTTTTCTATAGTTTTTATATATAGATAAAAATGTGAT
Source organism: Allium sativum (assembly GCA_030737875.1). Lineage (NCBI taxonomy): Eukaryota > Viridiplantae > Streptophyta > Magnoliopsida > Asparagales > Amaryllidaceae > Allium > Allium sativum. The sequence goes on along the minus strand of CM060919.1, from coordinate 650,846,465 downwards.
TTTTATCGTCAAACAATTTATTTCAAAATATGAATACCATTCAACACATGAATTTCTAATCAACGAATGAATATCAATTCAACACATGAATGTTTTCTATAGTTTTTATATATAGATAAAAATGTGATTTTTATCGTCAAACAATTTATTTCAAAATATGAATACCATTCAACACATGAATTTCTAATCAACGAATGAATATCAATTCAACACATGAATGTTTTATATTCAATGAATAAATATAGTTTAAGCATATGAAAATAATTCAAACACACGAATATTATTCAAAATTTCGGCAGCATAACGGCAGGGTAGTTAAAACCGGGACCGTCCCTAGTACGGCTCCTCGCTCTACCTTAAAACCTCGCGGTTTTTGACAATGGGGATCATGCATCTAGTTCGCACGCAGGCGGCATGTATATATTTATTTCATTTCCACAAACTAATCCTATGTGGTTTCAACCAAATATTTCTCAACCACAAATGGGTATTTTTCAACCACAATCAACCAATATCAATCACAAACAATCCCAAACAATCATTCGCTATCAATCAATTTTCACAACAATTTCAACCAATAAATATCGTCCATGGTTTGTGGACGAGGGGCGTATATATATATAGATATATATTTATATATAGCAATTCACTTTCATTTCACACATATATAATATTTTTAAATCAGAAATCTCACCGATAGCTATCCAATACCACGACTCTTCCTTTATAGAAATCTTCGCCAATCTCGCCTTTCGTCGCTTTCGTTGCCTGTATTCTCTACATATGTAAAAATCGAATTTTTACTATGTTATTCAATATATAAAACTTGCATTTTGACTTCGCTATTCAATATATAAAGATCATATTTTTATTATTCCTATGATGTAAAAATTATATTTTTATTACTTTAAAAATATAAAAATCATATCTTACTTCTTCTACTCAATAAAAATTCCGTCTTTTCTATTTTAAAAATATGATCTTTTCTATTCTAAAAATCTGATCTTTCTATCCCAGTTCAAATCTTTTCTTTTTAAAGTTCTAATCTTTTTAAAGTTTAAATTAAAAATCAGTTTTTAAATCTGTAAAAAAAATCAGTTTTTAACTTCTTAAAAAATCAGTTTTAACTTCTTTAAAAATCATAATTAAAATCAGTTTGAAACCCTAATTAAAATCAGTTTTAAATCCTAATTAAAATCAGTTTGAAACCCTAATTAAAATCAGTTTTAAATCTTAATTAAAATCAGTTTGAAACCCTAATTAAAATCAGAAATTTTCAGAATTAAAAATAAAAATAAAAATAAAATAAAATGCTTACATTGGTCTGCGAGGGGGGGGAAAGAAGACGTCGGCGACAGGCAGTGGTCTTCGGTGGTGGTGGCGTCGATGCTTCAGGGGGGGCTCTCGAATCGCGTCGCGATGGCTTCGAGGGGGACGGGGTCTTCGGGGGTTTCGCCACTGGGAGGAGGAGGCTGGACGGAGGAGGGGGCGATGTCTTCGTCGGCGGCTTCGCTTGAGGGGGGGGGGCTGTCGATAGTTTTAGGGTTTTTTTTTCTTTTTTTCTCTTTCGTTTTGAAATTGAAATGAACGGGGGGGGGGCAGAACGAAGGATAAAGGGAGGGAATTAAAATTTATTTTATTATTTAATTTTTCAAAAAAGTTGACTTTTACATACGACCTCGAAACGAGGCCCACCGCCTGTCGTCCATAGCATTTTACCCCCATTCCGAACACAATGGGATATGTATCGTAAGCTGATTTGATCGTTACAATCAGTTCCCGTTGAATTTACATTTAAATCACTATATTGAATTTTAAACGTACATTTCAAATTACCGGGGTCACATACTAACTAGAAAAATTCCAGAAAAATATCTTCTAGCTTCGTATTGACGATACGGTCCTAACAAAACTAGTTTCGTCAAATTCTGAGACCGTTTGAAAAATGGCCAATTTCCAGTCGATTAAAATCAACTGAAACTGGTCAAACGCGTTTTCCTTTGCCACACTCACATATTGATTCGAAAAATTATGAAATTTGGAATCTAGCAATAACTTTACAACACGGACCCAACAAAAGTGGTTTCGTCGAAATCCGAGTTCGTTTGCAAAATGTCCATTTTTAAGGGCATGAATTCCATAGCGACTATTCAGAATTTTCAACTGGGCATACCTTTTGATTCCCGCTATGAAATTTCGATTGGTCGGATTCGTTAGAAAGATATCATCAATTAGATCCTAATGTTTTTGGTTTCACTAAAAATCCGGATTGTTTTGCACCCGGTACAGTCCGACAAAGTTTGAATTCAATTTTTGAAACTGCCACGCGATTTTAGGCCTTGTTTATAATTATAATTAATTATATTCGTTTTCAATTGTCGATTCAAACTCATTTTTCCTCGCCATTATTTAAAATATTTATTTTAAATATTTAAAATCCATTATTTTAGCCAATTTAAAAGTTTTAAATTGGTTCAGATTTTCTGGGTCGTTACAATCTCCCCCACTTAAAACTTTTCGTCCCCGAAAAGGAACAAAGTCGAAAGTGGTTTTATAAATCCATAATCGTACAACACAACCAACCAATTTGCTTCTAACCTTTCTAAAATATTCTGATCAAATCCTATTTTCCTTTAAAAATCATTCAGAGTATAGAATATAAAAGTGCACATCCATGAAAAGAAAATAACAACAGATTAGAGAATTAAATGGTAATGCAAAGTATGGTAAATGTACCTTGCACCGGAGTCAATCAGAGATATCTACTCGGCACCTAGGATAAGCTTTCTGAATGCTCTCCTCAGTTTCCCAAGTACAATCTCGCGGATCTCCACTCCATTGCACTTTGACTAAGTGAACCTTCTTGTTTCTCAGCTCTTTGGTTTCTTTGCCGATGATCTTTAGCGGCTCACGCCTCACGGCTAATTCTGGAGTAATTTCAATGTCCTGTTGAGCTGCTTCTTCCACGATCAAGTCTGGATCATGAACGTGCTTTCGAAGTTGAGATATATGAAATACATCATGCACTCCAGGCAACCAGTCTGGCAATTTGACCCTATATGCGAGGGTCCCGATCCGTTCCAGAATAGGAAACGGACCAATAAATTTGGGTGTCAACTTTCCAGTTTTACCGAACCGGATAACTCCTCTCATCGGCGATACTTTCAAATATACATAGTCGCCAACTTCAAAGGATATATCTCTTCTTCTTCTATCGGCATAGCTCTTTTGTCGGCTTTGAGCGGCGAGTAATCGCTTCTTAATAAAATCGACTTTGTCGGCAGCTTCTCGAATCATATCGGGACCTAACACAAGTCTATTTCTAGGCTCGACCCAACAAGCAGGAGATCGGCACGGTCTACCGTACAATGCTTCGAATGGCGACATTGTCAGACTCGCCTGGTAGCTGTTGTTATAAGAGAATTCAGCCAAATGCAGATGGTCTTCCCATGATCCACCGAAATCTAGAACACAAGCCCGCAATAGATCTTCTAAAATGCGATTCACCCTCTCAGTCTGACCGTCTGTCTAAGGATGATAAGCGGTGCTCAAGTTTAACTTCGTTCCCAGCTCGACTTGAAATGCCTCCCAGAATTTACTAGTAAATATTGTATCTCTATCACTTACTATGCTGAGCGGCACTCCATGTAGTCTAACTATTTCCCTGAAGTATATCTGCGCCAGACTCTGAGCAGTTCTGTTTGATCTGACAGGTATAAAATGGGCGGTCTTCGTGAAGCGATCTACGATCACCCAAATACCGTCATTTCCTTTTCTGGTCCTGGGCAGACCATCAATGAAATCCATAGAAATATGTTCCCACTTCCAACCAGGAACTTCTAGTGGTTGTAATAATCCAGCTAGTTTCTGTTGGTCGCTTTTGACTAGTTGGCAGGTAGGGCATCGACTAACATATATCGAAACGTCTCTTTTCATAGCCTTCCACCAGAATGTTCTTTTGAGATCGTTATACATTTTGGCCACACCAGGATGGATACTCAGCTTGGACTTGTGACACTCGTCTAACACTTCCCTTTTTAGCTCAGGAATGTCAGGAACACAAATCCTTCCTTTTAACCTCAAGGTCTCGTCGTTATCTATTTGGAAACACGAGGGTTCACCTTTCTGAATCCTTTTTATCATATCCTTAATAAAATTATCCTCCTTCTGAAGAATAGATATTTTGTCAATCAAGGATGTCGTGATAATAAAGCTGGCGATCATTATATTCTTTCGGCTCAGCGCATCGGCCACGACATTGGCTTTTCCTGGAGTATATATAATTTCAAAGTCATATGCTGCAAGAAACTCCAGCCAACGTTGCTGTCTCAGATTTAAATCCTTCTGAGTGAACAGATACTTTAATGACTGGTGATCTGTAAACAGTTCAAATCTCTCGCCCAGAAGATAGTGTCTCTAGATTTTCAAAGAGAATATGATAGCCAATAACTCAAGATCATGAGTTACGTAGTTCTTCTCGTGCGGCTTCAGTTGACGGCTAGCATAAGCAATTACTTGGCCTCTTTGCATTAACACTGCGCCAAGGCCTTCTCTAGACTCATCAGTCCAGACCTTTAGATCTTGGTTGCCATCAATGATGGTTAACACTGGAGCTGTTGTTAATCTCAACTTTAGCTCTTCAAAAGCCTCCTCATTTTCTTGAGTCCATTTGAACTTAGAATGTTTCTTTGTAAGCTTCGTTAAGTGGCCAGATATCTTAGAAAAGTCTTTAACGAACTTCCGATAATAGCTAGCCAATCCGAGAAAACTGCGGACTTCAGTGGGAGTACTAGGTTGTTTCCAATTTTGAATAGCCGTGATTTTGCTTGGATCCACAGCAATTCCTTCTTTCGATACAACGTGGCCCAGAAATTTCACTTCATCTTGCCAGAATATACAATTGGAAAATTTGGCTTTTAATACATTCCGTCTGAGAATTTCTAGAACCTGTTCCAGATGCTTTTCATGTTCGGCCTTTGATTTAGAGAAGATTAGAATATCATCAATAAAAACCAGAACAAATTTATTCAATACTCCTCTGAATACTCTGTTCATCAGATCGACGAAGTAAGCTGCAGCGTTACATAAGCCGAACGGCATTACTAACCACTCGTAGAATAAGTCGGGGCCTCTGAACGCTGTCATTGGAACACACTCTTCGGCAATTCGGAGTTGATGGAATCCTGTAGCTAGGTCCATTCGTGAGAATACTTGTGCTCCATTTAATCGATCCAACAAATCATCAATCCGCGGCAATGGATATTTATTCTTTATCGTCTGTTTGTTCAGATCACGATAGTCCACGCATAGCCGTAGAGTACCGTCAGATTTTGGGACAAATACCACTGCTGCACCCCAATCAGAGAAACTAGGCCTGATTAGACCTTTCCATACTAGCTGTCTTGTTTGATTGTCTAATTCCTCCTTCTCTTTCAAGGACATTCTTCGAATAGCGTGAACTACCGGCCTTGCATTGGGAATCAAAGCAATCTTGAAATCTATTTCCCTCTGTGGAGGTAAGCGAACAACTTCTTCGAACACATCCGCATAGTTCTTGACGACAGGAATGTCTTTGATGAGGTCTGGAATATCCTCAGTAACTTCAGGGATATTTTCAATTTGGGCTGGAGAAACATTCAAAGCTGCCCAGAAGTCTTTTCTATTAGCATTCTGACCTTCACAGGGAATGGTTATATAATCACCTGATTTAATCTTCGCCTTTACGACTGTGTCGGCGCATTTAACTTCAGCTTCATAATAGATTCTTCACTAGAGAACGGTATTCCACCCATATTTCGATATTTGATTAATAGGGCCTCAATATCCGGTTCTGCATTCCTTCTGTTTCTGACACTCATTTTCTAGTTCTTCTGCAAATAGCAGATCAAGTGTCAGGTCAACAGAAAAGATATTTCAAAATATAGAGACAAATACTTGAATGTAAATGTGTCTATCGAGGTGTTATTTCATTCTGCTACTCATACTAGGATATTACTGATCCTATCTGTATTGAGTTACCTATCCTAGAACACTACTGGTTCCATTTCTGACGAGTTCGTTCAAATGTTATATTCCAGAATTAAGCTTAACCAAAGCTCTGATACCACGTTGAGACGACCCAAAATCCCGTTCTGACGGAAACAAGGGTTATCTTTGGAATATAACACAGAAACAGATAATAGCAGAACAAAATTAAATAAATACACCAGATAATGAACAACAAAATATACTGGATAAAAGTAATCATCAGAGTTACACAGTATACAGGATCTTACTTAGTACAAGTACAGTTCAGCTATACATAAATGTCTACAGCGGAAATAAACAAAATATGTACAATAGGAGCTGAACAGCATAAAAAGAAATAAATGATAGAATCCGTCTTCAGCTCCAGCTATCCAGAAAAAGAACCAGCTAAACCTGAATACAAGGCTGCCCGTGTAGAAAAAGGGGCACCCGAGTTTGAAAGTGAAACAAACTACGAGTCAGTCATGGGACTGGTATGAGAAATCCACTCAACACATATATAATTGGCCAATCACCGGACCACGCCACTTTCGTGGAACGGGTTTACTCCATTGGATTGCCAGTGCTTTAAAACAAATCTTTCTTTTAAACATCGCTATGCTTTTTATAAAAATGAAGCCGTTATAAGACTCAGTTCCCATCACACAATGCAACGCAAACCGGAGGATAGAGTTTTTACCTTATAACGGCCAAATATGCTTGACACGAATAAAACAAAGGCATTTGATATTATTGCTAGTGTTTATATGCTTTGAAAACAAATTCAAATCATAACTATCAATCATAGACGGCATTAATGCCCCATACCACTATGTCGCCATATATAGGTATACAATCAAAACCGCACGATGTCGTATTTGGAAATTGGATTTCCGTCATGAACCAAGGCAAAAGATAGTCCTTACTGAATTCGAGACTGCCTAGCCCGAGCCTCAGGACCCAGACTCAGGTGGACCCTTTGATCGTCAGGGCCGGTCCACCGATGTGGATTAAAATGCCTGAACCATGCGTTTCCCCGCCCTTTGGGGCGTAAACGAGCCAACGAATGACTCCATCGGACCCGGATCGTCCGATCAAACCGAGGCGCCTCACAACAGCAACAACCACATAGGTGAAAAGTATATAAATGTCAGGGCTGGTAGGTCACTGACACCACCCTAGCTAGGAAGAAACGCAGGCCCTCCCTGATGTCCTCTCCCGTTTTAGGTTCATACCGGGGTGTGAGGCTCGCGAATTTACGTTATACACAAAGCTACGCCACACAGACGGTGCTTTGATCATCACCACAAGACTTTGCTTTTCAACAGAAGTCCTGATCACTGCATCTTAGCATGCCACACAGGCAATTCACACCGTGCAACTGATGGCTATCAATCACACAGAACAAATTCCAATGTCGGACACACAGTCCATTTACAAGTCCGTTCTGGGTCTGAACGAAACCGGAGGCACTAAATACCTCGCAAACCCTTCGATCACCACGTACGTCTGGACGACCACCACTCATTATCCATATTTTGGGATGCCTCCCAATCAGGACCTCGGTTACCATCCAAACGAGGTGAAGATCTCCGGTCTTCGACCATCGTCTTCATCTTCGAATTTCAATCGTCGATCAATTATTCGAAATGAGAATTAACTCGGCCTTTTCAAATAATCCACGTATATTTAGAATTTCAAATCAATTTATTTCAATGGTTAAATTATTCGACAACACCAATATTGTTCTTTAATGTAATTTTCACACCAAACGCATTCAACCATCAAAAGCCACATAAATCAAGCAAATTCAGTTTATTTCCATTCCATATCGTTTATGATATTTTATAAGGATTTATCGCTATTTTTATTTATTTTAAAATAGCCTATTTATTCAAAACGACGCTTCGGGCCATAAAGCGGCCATGGCGCTGTTTTTCTTCAGATTTGATTTACACATATCTGAAAATCTAACCGTTGGATCTTCACAAAATTTACATCATTAGGAAGGTCTTTTCAAAACGAATCCAACGGTTCCAGATTCGGGAAAATCCGACGGTCGGATCTCCCGGTACAATCGTTTGAAGTTTCGATTTCAAAATACGAACTGCAGCGTCGTTATTCGATTTAATATATAATTATATTTTTATATATATAAATATAATCGCTTCTGGCGCTGTTTTTCTTCAGATTTGAATTAAACATTCCAGACAATCCAACCGTTGGATTTTTACAAGGTTGGTGCCGTTGGAAAGATATTTCCAAGGCGAACCCGACGGTTGAGGTTTCGGGAAAATCCAATGGTCGGATTTCGCGTACTAGTTGTTTGAAATCACGGTTTCAAAATACGAACTGCATGGCTTCGTTTCGTTTTAATTTTATTTATATTTATATATTTATATAAATATAGTTCATTCAATGATTTCCATATCGTTTTCACTTCAAATATTTTTCTAACACCTTAAAATTTTGGAAAATTTCGCCATAACCTCCCCTGCACCGGGAGCATCGGGAAATCGCAAATAGCTTTCCCGGTCCTTCTAATCTCAAAAAGAAAAAGAAAAAGCCAAGCGGCTAGCCAACAGGCTCATAAAATCATCACCCAAACAAAGCAGTAAATGTGTACCTATTTGTCGGGCACAAAATTTTATTCCTCTTCTCTAGCCCCTTTGCTATAACCTGTTCAATGAATATGTATGTACATATATACACAGTTCTTATCATTTATCATTTTCTATTCGACTTCATATTTGATTTCTATTTGGTTTAAAAACACCATTCATTCTAATGTTACATAAATAGGTGCAAATCATTTCATTAGCTAATTAATGAATATTTCAACTCATATATGTTTATTTTGAACAAGTGGCTATTTTTAACACTTCACATTTCAACGATTTATGCATACAATAAAAATGTGATTTTTATTATCAAACAATTTATTTCAAAATATGAATACCATTCAACACATGAATTTCTAATCAACGAATGAATATCAATTCAACACATGAATGTTTTCTATAGCTTTTATATATAGATAAAAATGTGATTTTTATTATCAAACAATTTATTTCAAAATATGAATATCATTCAACACATGAATTTCTAATCAACGAATGAATATCAATTCAACACATGAATGTTTTCTATAGTTTTTATATATAGATAAAAATGTGATTTTTATTATCAAACAATTTATTTCAAAATATGAATACCATTCAACACATGAATTTCTAATCAACGAATGAATATCAATTCAACACATGAATGTTTTCTATAGCTTTTATATATAGATAAAAATGTGATTTTTATCGTCAAACAATTTATTTCAAAATATGAATACCATTCAACACATGAATTTCTAATCAACGAATGAATATCAATTCAACACATGAATGTTTTCTATAGTTTTTATATATAGATAAAAATGTGATTTTTATCGTCAAACAATTTATTTCAAAATATGAATACCATTCAACACATGAATTTCTAATCAACGAATGAATATCAATTCAACACATGAATGTTTTCTATAGTTTTTATATATAGATAAAAATGTGATTTTTATCGTCAAACAATTTATTTCAAAATATGAATACCATTCAACACATGAATTTCTAATCAACGAATGAATATCAATTCAACACATGAATGTTTTCTATAGTTTTTATATATAGATAAAAATGTGATTTTTATCGTCAAACAATTTATTTCAAAATATGAATACCATTCAACACATGAATTTCTAATCAACGAATGAATATCAATTCAACACATGAATGTTTTCTATAGTTTTTATATATAGATAAAAATGTGATTTTTATCGTCAAACAATTTATTTCAAAATATGAATACCATTCAACACATGAATTTCTAATCAACGAATGAATATCAATTCAACACATGAATGTTTTCTATAGCTTTTATATATAGATAAAAATGTGATTTTTATCGTCAAACAATTTATTTCAAAATATGAATACCATTCAACACATGAATTTCTAATCAACGAATGAATATCAATTCAACACATGAATGTTTTCTATAGTTTTTATATATAGATAAAAATGTGATTTTTATCGTCAAACAATTTATTTCAAAATATGAATACCATTCAACACATGAATTTCTAATCAACGAATGAATATCAATTCAACACATGAATGTTTTCTATAGTTTTTATATATAGATAAAAATGTGATTTTTATCGTCAAACAATTTATTTCAAAATATGAATACCATTCAACACATGAATTTCTAATCAACGAATGAATATCAATTCAACACATGAATGTTTTCTATAGCTTTTATATATAGATAAAAATGTGATTTTTATCGTCAAACAATTTATTTCAAAATATGAATACCATTCAACACATGAATTTCTAATCAACGAATGAATATCAATTCAACACATGAATGTTTTCTATAGTTTTTATATATAGATAAAAATGTGATTTTTATCGTCAAACAATTTATTTCAAAATATGAATACCATTCAACACATGAATTTCTAATCAACGAATGAATATCAATTCAACACATGAATGTTTTCTATTCAATGAATAAATATAGTTTAAGCATATGAAAATAATTCAAACACACGAATATTATTCAAAATTTCGGCAGCATAACGGCAGGGTAGTTAAAACCGGGACCGTCCCTAGTACGGCTCCTCGCTCTACCTTAAAACCTCGCGGTTTTTGACAATGGGGATCATGCATCTAGTTCGCACGCAGGCGGCATGTATATATTTATTTCATTTCCACAAACTAATCCTATGTGGTTTCAACCAAATATTTCTCAACCACAAATGGGTATTTTTCAACCACAATCAACCAATATCAATCACAAACAATCCCAAACAATCATTCGCTATCAATCAATTTTCACAACAATTTCAACCAATAAATATCGTCCATGGTTTGTGGACGAGGGGCGTATATATATATATATATATATATATTTATATATAGCAATTCACTTTCATTTCACACATATATAATATTTTTAAATCAGAAATCTCACCGATAGCTATCCAATACCACGACTCTTCCTTTATAAAATCTTCGCCAATCTCGCCTTTCGTCGCTTTCGTTGCCTGTATTCTCTACATATGTAAAAATCGAATTTTTACTATGTTATTCAATATATAAAACTTGCATTTTGACTTCGCTATTCAATATATAAAGATCATATTTTTATTATTCCTATGATGTAAAAATTATATTTTTATTACTTTAAAAATATAAAAATCATATCTTACTTCTTCTACTCAATAAAAATTCCGTCTTTTCTATTTTAAAAATACGATCTTTTCTATTCTAAAAATCTGATCTTTCTATCCCAGTTCAAATCTTTTCTTTTAAAAGTTCTAATCTTTTTAAAGTTTAAATTAAAAATCAGTTTTTAAATCTGTAAAAAAATCAGTTTTTAACTTCTTAAAAAATCAGTTTTAACTTCTTTAAAAATCATAATTAAAATCAGTTTGAAACCCTAATTAAAATCAGTTTTAAATCCTAATTAAAATCAGTTTGAAACCCTAATTAAAATCAGTTTTAAATCTTAATTAAAATCAGTTTGAAACCCTAATTAAAATCAGAAATTTTCAGAATTAAAAATAAAAATAAAAATAAAATAAAATGCTTACATTGGTCTGCGAGGGGGGGGGAAGAAGACGTCGGCGGGAGGCAGTGGTCTTCGGTGGTGGTGGCGTCGATGCTTCAGGGGGGGCTCTCGAATCGCGTCGCGATGGCTTCGAGGGGGACGGGGTCTTCGGGGGTTTCGCCACTGGGAGGAGGAGGCTGGACGGAGGGGGGGCGATGTCTTCGTCGGCGGCGTTCGCTTGAGGGGGGGGTTGTCGATAGTTTTAGGGTTTTTTTTTCTTTTTTTCTCTTTCGTTTTGAAATTGAAATGAACGGGGGGGGGCAGAACGAAGGATAAAGGGAGGGAATTAAAATTTATTTTATTATTTTATTATTTAATTTTTCAAAAAAGTTGACTTTTACATACGACCTCGAAACGAGGCCCACCGCCTGTCGTCCATAGCGTTTTACCCCCATTCCGAACACAATGGGATATGTATCGTAAGCTGATTTGATCGTTACAATCAGTTCCCCTTGAATTTACATTTAAATCACTATATTGAATTTTAAACGTACATTTCAAATTACCGGGGTCACATACTAACTAGAAAAATTCCAGAAAAATATCTTCTAGCTTCGTATTGACGATACGGTCCTAACAAAACTAGTTTCGTCAAATTCTGAGACCGTTTGAAAAATGGCCAATTTCCAGTCGATTAAAATCAACTGAAACTGGTCAAACGCGTTTTCCTTTGCCACACTCACATATTGATTCGAAAAATTATGAAATTTGGAATCTAGCAATAACTTTACATCACGGACCCAACAAAAGTGGTTTCGTCGAAATCCGAGTTCGTTTGCAAAATGTCCATTTTTAAGGGCCTGAATTCCATAGCGACTATTCAGAATTTTCAACTGGACATACCTTTTGATTCCCGCTATGAAATTTCGATTGGTCGGATTCATTAGAAAGATATCATCAATTAGATCCTAATGTTTTTGGTTTCACTAAAAATCCGGATTGTTTTGCACCCGGTACAGTCCGACAAAGTTTGAATTCAATTTTTGAAACTGCCACGCCATTTTAGGCCTTGTTTATAATTATAATTAATTATATTCGTTTTCAATTGTCGATTCAAACTCAGTTTTCCTCGCCATTATTTAAAATATTTATTTTAAATATTTAAAATCCATTATTTTAGCCAATTTAAAATTTTTAAATTGGTTCAGATTTTCTGGGTCGTTACAACGGGGGACTAAAGTGACGAAGGGCAAGCACGGCGAAGATTCTCTACATATGAAGAGTCATGGCGTTTGGTTTAGCTTGGGTGAGAACTTCTCACTTTTAATTTAATTTTCTAGTTAAAATATATACTAGGATGCAGATGGTGTTTAGTAGCACCCGACACCCGTCGTCCATAGACCATGGACGGCTTGTATGCTTGTTTGTTTGATTTTGATGTGTAGTTGATTGTGTGATTTGATGTGAAATGAAATAAAATATTTTATAGTGGAAAATATTTTATAGTTAAAAATATAAAATTTTAACGTGTATATGAAATGAATATTTATAAACAAATCGACGATTTGTTTATATACACTGATTTGACTGATATTGATTGGGACGATAAATTTTACACATCGCCCAACTGCACAAATAAAATCTGTGTTTGATTGTTTGAAAACCCCACACGGGTATTGGGGTGATATATGACATACACTAATCCCAATAATTAGTTGTATGTCGATCGATTGATTGACAAACTGTTATAAGCGTTGAATATTTATATTTGATGCTTATACATTGTAGAATGCACTTTGGATGATGGTTGATTATTTGTCATTGTTGTTATATACATGCGTTGTATGGAAATCCATAGAAATAAAATCTATGGCAATTGATTGGGCCTCATTCCAGTTTTGAAAAGAAATATTTGAAATGAAATATTTGAATAGAAATATTTGAAAAAGAAATATTTGAAATAAAATATTTGAAAATAGAAATATATAAAGCCGTGTTGATTAGATTTACGCCATTTTGACGTGAACGATATTTATATCGATTTTATTCATTTTATAATGTATATCGAAAGTGATTTCAAAATCTGATATTTTGAATTGAATTGAATTTGAATTGAAATTGAATAGAAATGAATTCGAAATGAAATTGAATTGAATTGAAAACGAATTGAAATTGAACAAAAAAATCGATTTGAATTGAAATCCATTTGAAATGAATTTAAAACGAATTTATATTGGAAAGATTCAATTTTGATTTGAATTTAAGACGGAAGTTAAAATCGTTTTGAAAACGAATTTAAAACGATTTATAAAATTCGTTTCGAAAGGAAATCGACGAAGTATATATTATATATATAATATAATGGCCTGAATAGAATGCGCCGCGCCACGGCAGTTCGCGAATTTCGACCATTGACTTCGAACGGATATTACGGGAGATTCGAACGTCGGATTCTCCTAAAACCGGAACTATTGGTTTCGTATCGAAATGAGCTTTCTAACGAATATTAGAAATTTGAAATCTAACGGTTGGATTTGGAATTATGTCCAAATCAAATTTGGAAAAGGTCGCTGTAAGTGTAGTTCGATGGCCGTTGATGGAAATCGACTGTATGGGTCGTGATAAAATTATTAAAAATAGTAATAATTTGTGTAAAATCATAAGAAATGATTTGTGAAGAATTGGGGTGAAAAACTCCATATTTGAAAAGATAAAAATAGATTTTTATCGAAATGAACTAGTTTTGAACTAGAATTATAATTTTATTTATTTTTAAAAATAAATAAAGTGTATTTGAAATGGTTTTAAAAGTAACCAGAATTTCTAATGATTTAATTGGAATGGATTTGAATCGAAATTGTCTGTGGAATATTTCGATGTTGGATTTCGTGATTATACAGATACTGTTATCGAAATTTGAAAGATATATATATCGTTATTTCCAATACGATACTTGTGGGTCGTAGAATTTGATATTGAATATAAGCCGATATATTTTCTATTTAGAGCCTTGTATTTAATACAATATGTGATTTGGTTTTGTCGTGAATGGTGTCTTCATTAACACTGTTCTTAAACCCAGTTGAGAAAAAAGATTAAATCTTTTATTTAGATTTAATGAAGTGCACCAATCAAATGATATTTAATTGGGATTGAATTTAGATTGATTTTTGGGTTTACGTTGAACGGTATTTTAAAGAACACTTGTTCTTTAAACCGATAATTAATGGAATGTAATTTTGGGTTGTCGTGAACGGTATCTTCAATAATATTGTTCTTAGACCCAGCGGAGTTAAGAAAATCAGAAACTAATTGGAGATTAGTTAAGTTGAATGGTTTCTTGGGTATTGATCTGATGTTGGTTTCGGCCTTCGGGGTTAATACTTAGGGAATTGCTCACTTGCTAATTTACAGTTAGGGACTGATTGAAATGTGATGTGATTTTGGGTTTATCGTGAACCATGTTTTAAATGACATTGATTCTTTAACCCAGTTAAAGATTAAGACTAAGTGGAGTTTTAATGAATCTTTAATTAGATTGAAAAGATCGAGGATGGAGTACCACCAGTTTTGCTCCAAGCGATAGTTAAATCTTTAATTAGATTTGAACGTGAAATGGTAATTGAATTTACCGATAACACCGTGGTGTTAGATATGAAGTATTACCAATTTTACTTCATGGGATGAACAGGTCGGGATTGGGAAATAGAATAAATGATTACTTTGGTGTGGTTCGCTAATCCCGAATAGTTTGAATTGATATTCAAAAGAGGAGTAAAGAATAAATTTAAAAGAATTTATCTTTGATAAAATTAATGGGAACCTTTCCCTAAGAATGTGAAATTTAGAAACTAACTGTAGGTTAGCTAAGTTGAATGGTTTCTTGGGTATTGATCTGATGTTGGTTTCGGCCTTCGGGGTTAATATTTAGGGAATTATTCTCTTGCTAATTTACGGTTAGTGACTGACGAATTGGAATGAGGCGTGTGTTGTGTTTGTGTAACACTTATTTATTATATACGCGAGTTATTTGGAAAGACCGGGTTTATCCCATTCTGAATAACTGATTCGACGATTAGTCGAAGATGAAGACGATGGTTGAAGACCGGAGGTCTTCACGTCATTTGGATAATTACTGATGATCTTGATTGGTCCGTACACCCAAGAGGAGGGAATTAGTTGGTGATCGTCCAAACGTACTTGGAGATCGATGGATATGCGGGGTACTAGGTGCCTCCGGTTTCGTTCAGACCGAGAACGGACTTGTAAATGGACTGTGTGTCTGACATTGAATTTCATTCTGTGTGACTGATATCGGTTGCATAGAGTGGTTTGCCTGTGTGGCATGCTAAGATGCAAATGATCAAGGCTTCTGTTGAAAAGCAGAGTCTTGTGGTTGATGATCAAAGCACGGCCTTTGTGGCATCGCTTTGTGTAGCGTTGATTCGCGAGCCTCACACCCCGGTGTGAACCAAAAACGGGAGATGGACCTCAGGGAGTACATGCGTTTTCTTTTAGCTAGAAGTGGCGTCAGTGGTTTTACATGCCCTGACGAGTTTGACTTATGTGGTTATTGCTGTTGTGAGGCGCCTCGGATATATCAGTGACTTTGTGAAGCCGATGGAGTCATTCGTTGGCTCATTGACACCCCAAAGGGTGGGGAAACGCAGTGTTCAGGAATTTTAATCCACATCGGTGGACCGGCCATTTCGCTCCAAAGGTCACTCGAGCTCTGACCTGAGACACGGGCTAGAGCGTCTCGAATCGGTAGAGGACTATCTTTTGCCTCGGTTCACAGATGGAAATCCAACTTCCAATACGTGACGTTTCGATTTTAGTTGTAATCCTATATATGGCGACATAGTGGGATGGGGCGCTTATGCCGTTTATGATTGATACTTATGATTCGAAGTTGTTTTATACGCTATGCACTTATAATAGTATCAAATGATTTGTTTTAAACGTATCAAGCATTCTTGGCTATTATAAGGTAAAAACCCTATCCTCCGGCTTGCGTTGCATTGTGTGATGGGACCTGGGTCTTACAATAGCTTCATTATTCTTTATTTAGCATTGCGCTGCCCGTTCCGTGTTATACGGCGTGGTCCCTTGATTTACCTAACTTTAAAATAAAGATTAATGACTGTTTTAGTTCTCACACCAGTCCCATGACTGACCTGGAGTTTATTGTTTTAACCTTAACTCTGGGTGACCTTATTTTGACACGGGCAGCTAGTAGTTTTGGTTTTTTGCAGATTTATATTCACAGGATCCTGATATAAAACTGGAATGATACTCGGAAAACTCTGTATCTGTGTATTACTTCTAGTTGTGTATTGTATTATTTTTCCACTGCGATGTATTTAAATGTAGTTTAAATCTCTGATATTTTCTGTGTAATATTTATTCATACTCTGTATATTCTTGTATTCTGATGGAATTGTTGTAATATACAATGAAATGTTCTTCTGTCTGCGTTCTATTTTGTCGTGTTCTCAATACAATTCGTTCTTTTTCTTCTCTTCGGAGACCGGGGAAGTTCGGGTCGTTTCATTTGTATAGTTATAAATGTATATGAACAGTTTCTATATCATATTAATCCTTTCATGTGTAAACAGTATGAGAAGAAGTTTAATCAATGTCAAGTTATTACATTCACTAGTAGAAACAACATTTGTTTCACTGGAATGCTTTCACATATAATAACTTGTGTCTGTATTATATGTTTCATACCACCCAACATTGTCATTTAGATGACCCATACTGAATGTAACTATACTAGCTTGTATATATCTACATATATATATACTAAGATAAATAGTATATGCATCATCTAAGTAGAACTGCGTCAGTATGTATTGGCATTGGCTAATACTTATGTAAAGTTCTCAGTTCAGGTTAAAACTTTGTTTAGGAAATTGTATATCATAATATAAGCATCAAGATGCTTTAAGTACTAAATATCAAAACATATTTTAATTCATATTGATTTAAGGAATGTATCATTTTTGATGAAACATATCCATCAATAGATCACAGTTATCTTGACAAAAGCATTAATGTCTGAAGATATATATATATTTGTGTGTGTGTGCAAGAATATATATATATATATGTATGTATGTATGTATGTATGTATATGTATGTGTAGGAAATTATATATATATATACATATAAAAATAGACATCATGCTGAAAATTTATATATGGTTTTAAAGTCAATTGTTTGTGTATTACATATATCATAATATGAACTTTAAAATTAAAAAATTCCCCAAAATCAGATTTGTATTATATTATCATTAGCGTGGGGTTTTGTGTGTGTGTGTGTGTATAGACGTGCACACACACAAAATGATCACACAAACAAAATCATGTATTCAAGTATAAACCAGTTAAGAAAACAATTTGTTTTCCATTGGCTTATTCAAAAGGATGTGTGTGTATACACAAACACACACACACATACACACACAATATAACTGTTAACACCAAAATTCGCACTGGCCGAATATAAAGAAGAAAAAGGTCTAGAAAAAGAAGAGCAAAGGGTTTCATGCAGTGAAACCTGAACCATGGAGAAAAGGTCCTTGAAGAAGGCTAGGGCATTATCGAAAGCAAGGCCCGAAAGTCCCAAGTAAGATACTAAAACAAAAGGGTGTCGGTCCGACATTGACAACAGAAGAATAAAATGCAGCAGAGGTGGCACTAAAAGCGACAAGAAAGAAAAGAGCAAGGAAAAAAGGAGTTTCGATTAATATACTGCCAGTACCGGAATAAGAAGTAGAAACTTTCTACTGATACAAAAGGAGGTAACGGCAAGGCAGAGCCAACATTGAGAGGAATCGCAAGATTACAGCTCCGGAAGCATACCACTTAAAGCCAGAAGCGGATGAAAGTGGTTAACCGAAGTCATGTGAATTGAGGCCCAAAGCTACGAAAGGGAAGCACCAAATCAGGTAGGAGAAAGCAAAAGGCTATCGGCACTACTTAGTTTAGTACCAATACTGACACCAGGAGGAAGTTTAGAAGTCACCCGAAAGGTGCCATGGATAAGACTATCGCAAGATTGAGACCGAAACCAAGGGTTATATGAAGAAGAATATGAGGCATCCTGTGATGATCGCCTACAACTCCTACACCTAACAAGGGAAATAATGCGCTGAAAGACGTGCCAAGCAGCTATGGACGATCATTAGGGTAGGATAACACAAGCGGAGCCTGTCGTATAGCTCACAGCGCAGGGATAAAATATAATAGAACAGGCAATAATAGTGAAGCAAAATTGAGCATAATCTTAAACTTCTTCACATCACCATGAAAAATATATACAACCTTGGATTACACTATAAGAGTCTGTACAACAAACACTCAGAGAATACATGAACAGAGGAAACAACAAATACTAGAAAGTAGAAAATAGTACGCCAGCCTCCTTCTCGTCATCGCACAGCAGCATTGTCCTTATCAAGATCTATCACCTTTCACTTGCTACTTAGTCTGCCCATCTACAATCGGATGAACAACCTAAGGTAATAAGAGGGAGACATAAACCTTGAGTCAGACAACAGTCTTAATGAGTGATAAAACAGCTATCTAACATCATCAATAAAGTATATGAGAATAGGCAGATTCATCTAATCTACCAACCATATCATCAGAGAAGAACACATCCCGCATCCTCCACATCCGACAGTGATGCCTTTACAACAAACAAGTAGAAACAAAAAGTACATTCATGGTAGTTAGTTATCAAGTGTAGACCATCTTAATCGATACCGACATCTCCCAAGCGCAAGCCCCAAAGGCCTAAAACTGTTAAGGATTGCGAAAAGGATCGTTAAGGCAAAACAAACACTAGAGGGGGGGGTGAATAGTGTTTGTGAGAATTTAAACAAAATCTAAAACTTATGTGAACTACAGGATAAATCAAACACTACAAACACAATCACAAACACAGATTCACAAATAAACAGGAATAAAATGGAAAAAAGGAAAGAACACACCGGATTTTACACTAGTTCGGATTGCTCCTCCGTCCAGTCCTGCACAAACGCTTGATTGCGTAGAGTTTTATTACTATTCCAACAGTCAAGTACAATCCTTGATTTCACGGCTATAAGGGATACCACCGATTACTACTTCCTTGGTTTCACGGCTACAAGGAAAACACTGATTCCTACTTCCTTGGATTCACGGCTACAGGGAACACATTGATTCCTACTTCACTCAACCCAAGCAATTACAAACAGTCCTATAACTCTTCAATAGCACTTGATTCAGAGAGAGACGAGAAGAGAGTGCAGAGAGAAGAAGTTTTATCAAAACGAAATTGTATTCGGCAGAGTATAAGTGTATAAATAATAAAAATATTAAGAATATTTATCTACTGAAAGAGAGTGAAAGTGGAGAAGAAGATATGTTTAAAAAATCGAATTCAAGCCATTTTTATACAGTGTGAAAAGTTGCAACATTTCTAAAATGTTTCAAATAGTGAAAAGACACTTCCTTTCAAATTTGAATTTCTGACAGTTTTATGTCGACATAATGTTTTTGGCATGTCGACATACTCTAGTGTATTTTTGAATTTTAAAACATTTTTCAAGTGTTTTGATATAAATACAATTCTGGAAATTCTTGAAAAAAAATATAGTGATGTAAATTAATATTATAAAGTAGAAAATATATGAAAACATAAATTTAAACTATATAAGCATATTTATAAAATTATAAGGTTTTAAACTGAATAAATATAAAGTATAAGAATATAAATACATAAAACTTAAGTTTGAAAAACAAAGATAAATAAGAAAGAAAAAATTGAAAAGATAAAGAAATAAAATAGAGAGGATTGAGGATAGAAAATAGAATTTGAAAATCAGAATTTGAATATTGAACCTGGAGTGCTATTTAGAGCCTTACAAAATCTGGACTCTATAACTATATTACTCCATTTAGAGCCTTACAAAATCTGGACTCTATAACTATATTAAACTTAAACTCTTGAAATCCTGAATACTCATGAGTCTCGAAATATGTCTAAATTCTGAATCTCTATCATCTTTGAACTGTACAGTCTTCAATAATATTTCATGTATATAATTTCTGCATATGTGTGTGTGTATATACGTATATATTTATTCTATACAAAAAGTTTTAGTATACATTTTATAATCAATGATAATTGAAATAAGGTTGTTGTCATCAAAACTCCATTCTCCAACAATCTCCACCTTGATGACAACCTTAGTTTATAAAATATCATACATGTACATACATGTTGATGATGATCCTTCTAATACTCCCCCTGACTATATGAATCTTTTAAACTATGTCTATATTTTATAGTTTCTCCCCCTTTGGCATTATCAAAAATAAATTCTAAAGCTACTCCCCCTAAATCCTATAACTATTTAAACATATGCTAAAGTAAAGTACTCCCCCTTGATTATATATATATATATATATATATATCATAAAATACTCCCCCTAAATATATGATATAAATATTCCTAATGATTAAATATAACTATTCTTAATTCTATAATATCCTTATATCTCCCTTTAAATCTATGATTCTAAGCCTAAAAGATTATAAATCCCCCTAAAATTGTGACAATACTAGTCTAATAGAAGGATATTAAACAAAGTAATATAATCAATATTTACAATCAATCCAAACAATCAATCTAAAGAAACAATTCAAGCAAGCAATTCAAACAAGCAATTTAAGCAAGCAATTCAAACAAGCAATTCAAGCAAGCATTTCAAGCAATCAATTCAAGCAAGCAATTCAAGCAATCAATTCAAGCAAGAAATTCAAACAATCAACCAAATCAACCAACTTAAATAATATATGTTAATAAACATTTCTTAAACCTCCAACTATCCTAGAAACTATAAAACTCCCCCTTAATCTAATACCCTTAATACAAGACTAAACCTATCCTAAACTCTAATTCCCTTAAAACTATTATAAGACTTTTATCTAAACTAAGAGTTAACTAAGATATCCTTAAGATAAGTATATTTCTAACAAACCTATCAATCACTAATGAAATTCAACCATGTCAAGTAAGACAATGAAGTTATTCAAGTCAAACAAATCAAATAAACAAACAAGTCAATCAATCCAATAAATTGAATCAATTCAACCAAGTCAAACAAGTCAATCAAGACAAAGTAAATAGGTCATATGTCTAATAATCCTATGTATTTCTAAGATAATAATTCTCCATATAGTATACTTGTTATATGTGGAGTTAATGATTAATATGTAATGCAGTGTGTTGGTAATAATGCAGTATGACATATGCAAAACTATAAGAAGTAATATATTGAATGAAATGCAATTTGTGATGTAAATGATTTTAATTTGAGATGCAGAATAATGATGTATGATATGAAATAAGATGTGTAATTATGGTAATAATATATAGAATGATTTGATAATGATATGTATTTCTATAAAAGATACTTAAAGTAATATCTAATTATTTATGCATATAATAAATTATTTGAATCAAACAAGGATAATGTTAATTTTTAGACTTAGGTTAATTATACTAGTGTGATGCTATTCACACCCCCATTTAGACAACCGGTCACCTTTAAAAAATTAATAGATTGTATTATTTTTTATCTACTTCCTACCACCACTTTGTTTCTTTTCACTCAGTCAATAACAGCAGCGCTGTCTCGTCTCTTCTCTTCTCAAACAACGTAAATTCTTAGATATCAAACACTAAACCATAAGAAAAAAATATTTTTTTTTTGGCTCAATTGAGGATGGAAGATAAAGACAAAAAAGATGTTAGTTTTGTATATCATGCTGCATAATCTATTCTGTTGTTATATGAATTTTTTTTAGGGTTTTGTATTAATTTTTGTAGGAGCTTTCTTTCACCCTTCTCTCTATTTCGAGTTTGGAAGACATTAATTTCATTGACATTGTAATAGAGAATGATATTGTAAGTTATTGAATTTTAAGGTTTGCTTCATACAACAACAATTTATATGTTAAAATTTACAAAGAATTTCATTTTAGTTATTTTTATTTGATTTTTGTAGGAAGATAATGTGATTGACGATAAACTTAATAACTATATGGATGATAGAAATAGGCCGTAAGATGATCGGTCAAATGCCGTTGAAGACACCAAAGTTGATTTGACAGATCATTTTACAACTGATGAAGTATGTAGTTTGTACTTAATTTACAATCACTATTATTCATGTAAAATCGGAAGTATGTTAAATTTTTTTGTTGAACGATGTGATTTCGGGTATTTGATTCGCAGAACATGCTGATTCCTTGTGTAAAACAACAGGGAAAAAGTTGAATACTGTTGTAGAGGGTTCGATGGTGTTAATCAGCTGATTGGACGCTTGAAATTGCGTTGATAATTTAGGGAAATCTTCAAGCTTGTACAGCGATGGAGAAAATTTCTGGAAGAAGACGTTTTTTTTTTGGAACGATGAAGAATTAAAGGTAGAGGTGGTACCCGATTAGATATTGAATAATTTAGGTGGTGTAAAGAAGTAGAGAGGCATAAAAAAAGCGGTGGCCTTTAGTATAGGTGGCCAGAAATCTAAATGGTGGTGTGAATAGAAGCACACTTATACTAATGAAAGTGATTGAAATAATAATAAAGATAAGAGTTTAAAAAATATTCATGAATATTAGTAGAATATTCAAAATAATTATGGAGTTAAATAACATTAGTAGGATAAATATAGTAAGAATTGAAGATCTTTTTAGAGAGAATATAAAATTATATAAAGTAGACTCTAAACATATATTCTTAATTGTGTATAAAAATTAATTTAAAAAGACTTAAAATTTACTTTATTATTTATCTTTTGATACAAATCAATTTTTCATTTAAACTTTAGAAATCAAAATATATTAATTTGCAAAAGAGCCATTTATATGTTAAAACTATAAAAGAAATCTATAGTTATATAAAAATTATTTTTGGTAATATAAAGTAACCTATAAAGCTATAACTTATGATTAAACTATATATTTAAGACATAAAATTATATATACTCCAAAATATTAAGTTAGAAGATACAAGTTTCATAAATCTTAATAAACCAAGAAATCTAAATTAGTATTTAGTTTCAAATAATATCTATGATAATGTAATCCAAATTTTTTTATGAAAATATAAGTTAAACTATGAATGTTTAAACTACATATAAAAGATATATAAACTTATATTTTATAACAATATCAAATGTCTTTAAAATATATTTAAATCATATTAACATGTCTACATAATTAATTTATATATATTTTTGAAACAAGATATATTAAGAAAATAAGTAGACAGACAAAGTTAATAACTAGAATTTAAACTGCCAATTTCTTATTTAAAATGTGAAGGGAAGTTTGAAAGTTTAAGCTTTTGAAACTCAAAATTTGAATTTCATTTTACAAGCCTTGGTGTTGACAAAAGAACATATGTATGTAGACTTTCGTGCATAATTTTCAAAGAACATATGGGTTTGTGACTGGTTTTAAATTATCGATTTATATTTCAAGTTTAACTATCTCCCGAAATAATATTAGTCCTAACCATCATTAAAAATTTGTTATTATATTTATTATTATATTATTATTATTTTGAACCTCAAAATTCAAATTTCAAATATGAATTTTAAATTTCAAGTTTGAATTTTAAATTTCAAGTTCGAATTTTAAATTTTAAGTTTGAATTTTAAATTTCAAGTTTGAATTTTAAAGTTTTGAATTTCAAATTCAAAGCAAAGTAAACAAAACATCCATTCAACCAAAAAAATTTAAAAATAATTAAGGCGTACCCAGTTTTTAGATCCATTTCTTTGATATTCTCTGAACTTTGAGTTGATCTTCCGGAATTTGATGATGAGATCTACTCTATTGCGACGGACTCGTTTTTTTTTTATCAGGATAGTATATTCATTTGCTGAATTTGAACACCGTATGAGAAAGGTATTAAAGATTTAGTATATCAACCAACTTGGAGCCAAAATTTGAATTTGAATTTTGAATGAATGGACACTTCAACTACTATATAAAGGCCCAAAAGTCATTTCTCCTTACAATCTCTTCTTCTTCTCCTTTTTCACTTTCAATCAAACTTTCAGGACGCATAACTTCTTCATTTCTTAACGGAATTGGATGAAATTAGCGCCAAATCAAAGTGGAATTCGAGGTCTACGATCTAGTAGCAGTTTGGGGATGAATTTGGATGGTATTGGGGTGTAGAAAGTCGAAATAGTAAGATGTATGCATGAAGCAGTTTGGGGATGAATTTGGATGGTACTGGGGTGTAGAAAGTCGAAATAGTAAGAGGTATGCATGAAATCCCGTAACAATTTTTCAGTTTTGAATCACCAACTTCAAATAGTCATATCTCACTCAATTTTGATCGGAATTTGATGATCTACCCATCAAATCAACTACGAAAATGAGAACTACAATCTTGAAAAGTATATAAAAAAATATTCTAACTTATGGATGTAATTTGAAGATTCTTGTCGATGATTTTGGTTTCCTTCTCTCTTTATTCACCAAAACTTCATTTTATCATTACTTGATCAATTCTTGATGAATTTACATGAAACCAGCGGCATTACGAATAAAATGAAGAGAAGTACAATATTAGAATCTACTCGTAGATAAGAATCAAAAGTTTCTACTTATCTGGTACCCATTTCTTTGTTTATTTACATTGTATATTTCCATTTCTTCTTGATGACTCTTCACCAATCGTCGTAACTCTTTTCCTCTTTTAGATTTCTTTTCAGAGTTTGAATTTTCAATAGCCATCATTTTGGAATTTGAATTACCAACAGCCATGTCACCCATCTTTTCAGAATTTGAATATCCAATAGCCATATAGCATCTCTTTTCCTGTAAAACAACACAACTTTTCAAATAATCAAATAACTTTTCAAATAATTCAAATGCCTTTTCAAATATTCAAATGACTTTTCAAATAATCAAATGACTTTTTAAAATAACTAATTAAAATAATATCATGAAGGTTTTGTAATATATCCATAGATCAAAATTTAAAACATTTCAAATTTCAAAATTACAAAAGTCAAATCATAGTAACTTGATTTTTCAATAAAATTGAATGCAGACTCATTTAATACTGATGCAATACATGAATTAAAACTAGTATTCAAAATTTGCCATTTATCATTTTCAAAAATCAGATTATGAACTTTTTGAAAAACCAGGCAAAACAAACACTAAAGGGGGGTGAATAGTGTTTGTGAGAATTTAAACAAAATCTAAAACTTATGTGAACTACAGGATAAATCAAACACCACAAACACAATCACAAACACAGATTCACAAATAAACAGAAATAAAATGCAGAAAGGAAAGAACACACCGGATTTTATACTAGTTCAGATTGCTCTTACGTCCAGTCCCGCACAACCCTGGATTGCGCAAAGTTTTATTACTATTCCAATAGTCAAGTACAACCTCCTTGATTTCACAGCTGCAAAGGATACCACCGGTTACTACTTCCTTGGTTTCATAGCTACAAGGAAAACACTGATTCTTACTTCCTTGGTTTCACGGCTACAAGGAACACACCAATTCCTACTTCACTCAACCCAGGCAATTACAAACAGCCCTATAACTCTTCAATAACACTTGTTTCAGAGAGAGATGAGAAGAGAGTATAGAGAGAAGAAGTTTGATCAAAACGGAATTGAATTCGGCAGAGTATAAGTGTATAAATCATAAAAATGATTAAGAATATTTATATAATGAAAGAGAGTGAAAGTGGAGAAGAAGATATGTTTAAAAATTGAATTCAAGCCCTTTTTATAGACTGTGAAAGGTTGCAACGTTTCTGAAGCGTTTCAAATACTGAAAAAACATTTCCTTTTAAATTTGAATTTTTGACAGTTATATGTCGACAAAGTGTTTTTGGCATGTCAACATACTCTAGTGTATTTTTGAATTTTAAAACATTTTTCAAGTGTTTTGATATAAATACAATTCTGGAAATTCTTGAATAAAAATATAGGGTTGTAAATTAATATTATAAAGGAGAAAAACATGTGAAAACATAAATTAAAACTGTATAAACATATTTAAATTCTTGAATAAAAATATAGGGTTGTAAATTAATATTATAAAGGAGAAAAACATGTGAAAACATAAATTAAAACTGTATAAACATATTTATAAAATTGTAAGGTTTTAAACTATATAAATATAAAGTATAAGAATATAAATATATAAAAATTAAGTCTGAAAAACAAAGATAAATAAGAAAGAATAAATTGAAAAGATAAAGAAATAAAATAGAGAGAATTGAGGATAGAAAATAGAATTTGAAAATCAGAATTTGAATATTGAACCTGGAGTGCTATTTAGAGTCTTACAAAATCTAGACTCTATAACTATTGAACTCTTGAACTCCTAAAATCTTTAACACTCATGAGTCTTGAAATTTGTCTGAATTCTGAATCTCTATCATCTTTAAACCGTACAGTCTTTAGTAATATTTCCTGTATATGTGTGTGTGTGTGTGTGTGTATATATTCTATACAAAAAGTGTTAGTATATATTTTATAATCAATGATAATTGAAGTAAGGTTGTTGTCATCAAAACTCCATTCTCCAACAAAAACAACATCAGAGAAGTACCCAAGAGATATCTCCTTCGATGTCGAATAATCTACACAAGACGATACAAGCAAACAATCATCATCCATGACTCTGGCTATCACCGCCAATCCTGCTTTGAACCCATCGTTAATTGTATGACCGGCCAAACACTTTGTTATCCGTCAAGGGCTAACGACAAACCCCGATTTTAGCAAAACTCCATATGTCATACGACGAAACGTATCTAGGCCTGTGAGATGCCTAGGGTACTCGACCATCCACTTCTATTCTTTTGGGCGTCCCCATTATACCCTTGCTTTGAGTCCGTTAGAACCTACGACAATGATTATCCCTCAGCCTTTAGTATATCTAGCCATCCAACCCAACGATTATTTAAAAGCTCAATCCCCTTCTCGAGCAACCATTATCCATGAACTCACCACCTTGAGTCGTCTTCACATTCGTTGAATTCCTACGATCAACGAACACACCACAATACTTCGAACATTCCTGCTTGAATTCACTTCGAAGCTACGTCCATCATCGAACCAAAATAACATCGATATTTGGTTGATATTAACCAGATCGTCCCTCACCCAATACTCATGTCATTAACCGACCCGACTCACCAGGTCGTTCGATTAAACCATGACCTGTCTTCCTCTGGTTGCTAACGACTTGACTGTAACCAACATGCTATGGCAAATCCACCTCTGACTTGCACTAACCTTGTGCCTCACACGGCCTATCACCTTGAGTCGTCCACGAGCTGAAGCCTTCAAAGTCCCAACGACCCATCAAGCCCCAAGAAGAACGACCTAAGGAAGCCACGAACATAATCTACGTTGCACGCACTCCAAGATAGCTAACCCGGTTCCATGCCTTAGAAGCCCAACGACCTGAAGGATTCACGATCTAACTCCACCACGACCTGCCTTTGTCTTGGAGCACATTAGCGACCCAAGCTATTCAACGACCCATCTCTGTCAACGACCTATGCTTCAAAGACGACCTGTCCTCATTTCTTGGGCAACAAGCCATGCAACCTGACACATGCAAAAACGACCCAACTCCAGATCTGACCATTCTAGCTCCAAACTTGACCAAATCATCACCAAACGACAACATCGATGCAGACAACTCATCCAATTCAACCATCAATACTTTATGAAATCATCAACAACACTAAAATGACAATTATTCATCAATAACCATATAGAATTCACCAAATCATGATAAATCAATACATAAACGAAAATAATGGATCTAAACTTGCATAAACACATGAATTAACATAAGAATTTACCGATTTAAGTTGCTATATTAGATTCTATGGTGATTTAAATGAAAATATAATAACCATGATGTAGAAAACAACTTCAAATGATGAAAATAAAATCAAACAACCCATATACTTGATTGAATCTTTGTGAGAGATGCTTATCACTCACCAATTCTTCGAATTAACTTGAAATCACTAAATTCTCAATTCAGACAGCAAAGAATTATCTTCAAACCTATCAATTTGATGTAATCTCCCTTCACTATATGTAGATCTATCTTTGTTTGATGTAGATCTTTAATCTACACATATAGACCTAGAATTTTAATGGTGGAAAGGTGTATTTGATTGAGCAAGGAGGATCACGAGCTCAACCAAATGAGAGAATGAAGAAAAGTAACCCTCTCCCCATACCTCTAACCCCCTATTTTTAGCCTCCAAACAGCCCACTAATGGGCCATAACAAATCAGCCCATTAATAACTAGCCAAACATGTACAGCAAATGTACAGCACTAAAACAACGTCTCCTCCCAAAACGCTGAACCAAATCTTTAATGTGACCACTCTAAAGAATTGGAAACATCATCTCCTTTCCAATGAAAATAATCTCAGCACCTGGTTCGGCCCCAATCAAAATTTATTTCCTGTGAAAAACTAATAAGGGCAAAATGGTCACAAATAGAATTGGTAAAAATTATGGGCATGTCTAACATCCCCATAAACAACATATCAAAATATGAGAATGACCCTACCCTTAGGGAATTAAATAAAAATATTTTATGATCCTCCAATACATAAAATGTGGGTTGTTACATTCTTACCCCCTTAGGAATTTCTCCCCTGAAATTCCAAGCAACCACAAGCAACCAAAACAATTCTGCATGCCTACCATTCATGAACAGCTAATTTACCATCCGAACTAGCATCCATCAAGCCATGCATCCATAGCTTTAACTTAGCACGCATAATTCTAACAAAAATAGTACAAGTTACAATGATGTAAGGTGACACGGTATCAATGGGTCATACCGACAAAGAGTTCTAGATTGGTCGTCTTTATACTTTCTTCCGTCTCCTGCGTACAATCGTTACCATCCTCACTCCATCGCATTTTGACTAGCTTAATCGTCTTCCTCCTAAGCTAATTCGTGTCATTCCCCACAACGTGAAGCAGCTTACGAGGTTTTGTAACTATGGTCTCAACTTCTAGTCTTCGTACTGTTCCGGAGATACCACCACGTTCGAATCATGCACACACTTTTGGAGAAATGACACATGGAAAACATTATGCACACTCGACGTCTTCTCGGGTAAACCCAATCTATATGTGAGCTTTCTTATGCGCTCAACTATCAAAAACGGTCCAACGAATCTTGGAGCCAACTTTCCTTTGCTTCCGAACCAAACAACATGCTTTAACGGTGAAATCTTCATGAAAACCATATCGCCAACATCAAATTCCAAATCCTTACGACGCTTATCGGCGTAATTCTTTTGACGATCTTGGGCTGCCTTCATTCGTTGTCGAACGATCTCGATACAATCCGATGTTTTTCCAATCATCTCAGGCCTAAGTATCAAATTATCTCCAGTCTCTAACCAACAAGCTGGAGAATTACACGGTCTACCAAACAACGTCTTGTATGGTGCCATCCCAATGCTCGACTGGTAATATTATTATATGCAAACTCAACTAAATGTAAATGGTCTTCTCATGATCCCCCGAAGTCCAATACACAGGCTCTCAGGAGATCTTCCAAAACTCGGTTAACCCTCTCGGTTTGACCATTAGTTCAAGGATGATAAGCCGTACTCAAACGCAACTCGGTTCCCAAAGTTTCTTGCAAACTCTTCCAAAATCCATTCGTAAACAATAGATCTCGATCACTTACTATGCTCTTTGGAACACCATGGAATCGAACTATCCATTTTATATAAAGCTCAGCCAACTTCGATATTGTCCTAGTCGATATGACAAGAATAAACCTTGCACTTTTGGTTAAGCAAACCACGATGACCCAAATTCCTTCGTTTCCTACCCTAGTCCTAGGTAGTCCAACAATAAAGTACATTGATATTTGCTCCCACTTCTACATAGGAACTTCCAATGGCTGAAGCAATCCACTTGACTTCCTTTGTTCAGCTTTTACCAACTGACAGTTCATGCACTTGGAAATGAATTTTCCAACATCCCTCTTCATACCTTCCCAGTAGTAGGCTCGCTTCATGTCCTAATACATCTTATTACCACCCGGATGAATTGTCAAATTCGCGTAATGGCATTCTCTTAGAACCTCATCTCTCAATCCGTCGATATCAGGAGTAAACAGTCGTCCTTTCTTTCGAAGCCAACCCTCTTGATCAACCTCGAACTCTTTATTAACTAGTTCCAACTTGTGGATAATCTCGACAAGCTTTGCATCACGCTTTTGGCTCTCGCCAATCCTTTTGATGAGAGTAGGTCCTATCGAAAAGATGGCCAACATTTCAGGTTCCAACTCACACCGTGGTCTGAAATCAAATCCTATTAAGTACTCGAGGTAATTCCACTTTGATAACATCACTCCCAAACTTGCGTATCTTCAACTCAATGCATTCACCACTGCGTTACCTTTATCAGGAGTATAAGCTATACCAAAATCTTACGACGCCAGAAACTCTAACCACCGTTGCTGCCGAAGATTCAAATCCTTTTGGGAGAAAAGATACTTCAACGACTTGTGATCCGTATACAACGTGAATCAAACTCCCAACATGTAACATCTCCACATCTTCATAGCAAACATAATTGCAGCCAACTCCAAATCATTAGTTGGATAATTCCTCTCATGCGGCTTCAGTTGTCGACTTGCGTAGGCCACAACTTTATCCTTCTGCATCAACACTGCTCCAAGTCTAGTACCCCATGCATCGGTGTATACCACCATCTCTTCATTTCCACTCGGAATCGTCAAAACAGGAGCATGCGTCAGTCTCTTTTTTAGGATTCCAAAAGCTTGCTCACACTTCGCATCCCATATGAACACTTGGTTCTTCTTCGTCAATCCTATTAATGGTGCAGCTATCTTGGAGAAATCCTTTATAAAACGTCAATAATATCCTGTCAACCCAAGGAAACTTCGAACATCCATCATATTCTTAGGTCTATCCTAGTTTTGGGTTGATTCCACCTTAGCGGGGTCAACCGCTATCCCATTTCCAGAAACAACATGGCCTAAGAACCTCACTTTGCTCTTTCAGAAGCGACACTTCGAAAACTTAGCTCTCAGCTGATGCTTTCGCAAGATTTCCAAAACAACTTGTTGTGCGTCTTGTGCTCTTCTCATTCCGGGAGTAAACCAGAATATCGTCCACGAGCATAAGCACGAACTTGTTCAACTGATCTCTGAAAACCCTATTCATAAGGTCCACGAAATACGCTGGCGCGTTAGTCAACCCAAATGGCATCACCAACCATTCAAGGAAACCGGATAGTGTCCTAAAAGCTGTCTTCGGTAAACTATCCTTTGCCACCCTCAACTGATGGAATCCCATTGCAAAATCCACTTGAGAAAACACTTTGGCCTCATGAAATTGATCGAAAAAGTCATCTATCCTTGGAAACAGATACTTGTTCTTCTTGGTCACTTTGTTCAGCTCACGATAGTCCACACACAATATCAAAGATACATTTGCCTTAGTTGCAAACAAAACTGGTGCACCCCATTCGGATTAACTTCTATGAATGAATCCTTTTCCCAAAAGGTCACGTTCTTGTACCACTAACTCTCGCTGTTCCTTAGGCGCCATTTGCCTAAGAGGCATGACGATAGGTCTAGCACCTTCGACCAAATCGATTCTGAACTCTATCTCACGATGTGGCGATAACCCTTTGACCTCATCAATGACATCATCAAACTCACGAGCGATTGGCACCGATGACAAGTCTTCCCGTGGAATCACAAGCGAATATAAATAGATCACGAAGACACCATCTTCGGGCTTACACCGAATCATAACCATTTGTGCTTCCACATTCCCGACTGTCACCTCCAGCTTCTCGCAATGCACTTTTATCGCATACCTCTTGAGCCAGTCCACACCCAAGATAACCCCAAACCCAACAAAGTTCAAAACAAAGAAATCACACACAAAGGACCAACCATGACTCAACAATACTAAACCACGACAAATCGTACGAACCCCCAACTGGATTAGTCACAACAAATGGTTTGTCACAAAACTCGGATTCCAAACCCAAGAGGCACAGAAGCTCATTACAAATGAATGAATGTGATGCTCCAGTATCAAACAACACACGAACTGAAATATCTTATATGGAAAGAATACCTTGAATAATGACACTCTTCCCTTTCTTCTCTACCGTAGGAGCCATTGAAAATGATGGCACATCTTCCAAAGCATACACCATCACTACCTGCTTTCCATTAGTTGATTCTGGACAGTCCTTTTTTTCATGCCTAGGCTTTCCACACTTAAAAAACTTATTTTCAGCCTTTGGATTCTTATAATCCTTGGAATAATGGACCTTCTGCCAATTCTTAAAGCAGGTCACTTCGCCCTTCTACTTCTGCTAACCATCTTTTCCTTTCTGCTATTGTTGCTTCCTCCTTTTGTTATTACCACCCTGTTGTGGTTTCGGTTCTTCCTTAGCTGTAACAACAGTCTTTTCCTTGGGAAAAAAACTCTCATGCCTCAGAGCTTTCTCAACGATCTTCTCATAAGTGTCATCTAGATGATCAACTAGCTGATTTCTAAGATATTTGTCCAAGCCCATGACAAACTTTTCATTCTTCTGATAAGGAGTATCGACATATGAATGATCTTACTTCGACAAAGCTTCGAAGTCAGAAACAAACACCAGCACTGGTCGATCATTGCGCTTAAGCTCGACAACCCCTTAAACAGAATAAACTTCTGGACAGTAGAGATAAACTTCGTCTCAAACTTGACTTGGAATTGCTCCCATGAAATCTCATCTTCCAAAGTCTCTAAAGTGAAAGAAATCCACCAATCCATATCTCTGCCCTGTAGCTGTCTTGATGCAAGCTTCCTCTTAGTTGCATCGTAAATTCCAAGTCTCCAAAGATCCTAATACAAGTATCAAGCCACGCTTGAATCTCTTCAATCTGCTCCGTCCCTTTAAACTGCTTCCCTCCCAAAGTAGTGAAGTCTTTGCACAACTTTGCAAAGTCCACGGCTCTAGAAACCAGCACCTGAACTCCATGTTGCACTCACTCCACGATAGCCGAACCCCTTCCATGCCTTAGAAGCCCAATGACCTGAAAGATCCATGACCTAACTCCTCCACGACCCGCCTTTGTCTTGGAGCACACCAGCGACCCAAACTCTTCAACGACTCATCGCTATCAACGAATTGAGCTTCAGAGACAACCTAACCTCATTTCCTGGGCAACAAGCGATGCGACCTGACCCATGCAAAAACGACTCGACTACAGATTTGACCAATATAGCCCCAAACTTGACCAAAATCATCACCAAACGACAACATCAATGAAAACAACTTATCCAATTCAGCCATCAACACTCTATGAAATCATTAACAACACTTAAATGACAATTATTCATCAATAACCATATAGAATTCACAAAATCATAATAAATCAATACACAAACAAAAACAATGGATCTAAACTTGCATTAGCATATGAATTAACGTAAGAATTTACCGATTTAAGTTGCTAGATTAGATCCGATAGTGATTCAAATGAAAATATACTTACCATGATGTAGATGTTAATGAAAAAAACTTTAAATGTTGAAAATAAGATCAAACAACCCATATACTTGATTGAATCCATGTGAGAGATGCTTATCACTCACCAATTCTTCGAACTAACTTGAAATCACTAAATTCTCAATTCGAACAGCTAAGAATTATCCTCAAACCTATTAATTTGATGCAATCTCCTTTCACTAGATGTAGATCTAGCTTTGTTTGATGTAGATCTTCAATTTTCACATGTAGATCTAGAATTTTAATAGTGGAAATGTCTACTTGATTGAGCAAGGAGAATCATGAGCTCAACCAAATGAGAGAATGAAGAAAAGTAACCCTCTCTCCTTACCTCAAACTCCCTATTTATAGCCACCAACCAGCCCACTAATGAGCCACACCAAATCGGCCTAATAATGACAAGCCAAACATGTATAGAAAATGTGCAGCACTAAAACAGCAACTCCTCCCAAACTGCTGAACCAAATCTTTCGTGTGACCAATATACGGAATTGGAAACATCATTTCCTTTCAAATGAAATCAATCTCAACAACTGATTCGACCCCAATCAAAAGTTATTCCCTGTACAAAACGAATAGGGGCAAAAAGGTTACAAATAAAATTGGTAAAAATTATGGACATGTCTCACATCCATAAACAACATATCAAAATATGAGAATGATCCAACCCTTAGGGAATTAAATAAAAATATTTTATGATCCTCCGATAGGTAAAATGCGGGTTGTTACACATCCACTGTAACAAGCTTTGTTTTGATGTCAGCAATAGGGGAAGCATAATGCCAACATTTAGAAGATAATAATACAAAGCAAATACTATGGAAACTTGAAGGCGAAACTGAAGCTTATTACCGAAATCTAAGAGCCTCCAAGCCGGATGGACACCTGAACCCTTTACCGTAAGCCAAATACATAGTGGGATAGAGACGACCAACCTGACCCTGAATGCACATCCGACAACGGCAACAAAAGTCTTCACGGTATGGCACCGAAGGACAAGAGAAGAAAATGATAAAACAATATTTGACATCCGATGCCGAAAGCCAAGAACTAATGAAAGAAGACAGTGAAACTGACAGTAAAGCACTCATAAAAAATTCGGCATCAGAGCCAAGATACGAAAGCGGGTCGACACCGAGGAAGCATCATCGACACTAATACAAAGAGCTACTACCGAAAGCCCAAGACTAAAGCTCTGAAGGAAAGAATGAATCACTAACAATACTCAAAAAGGTGACTGAAACCATGATTATCCGCACCAAAAGGTGCAAAGTGGCCGAAACCCTGTTGCCGCACCCAAAAGAAGCTCTTGCTGAGTTAGTGACAGAAGGGAGTCTGATTTGCCTATAAATAAGACCCTAGTGGTCACATTTTAAGGGGACTTTTCCTCATTGTCAAATTCCATACTTATTGGAGAGAGCTCCAACCCTAATTTGTAAATTGAATTGGGGATTTTACTTGTAACCGCCACCATAAATAAAGTCACCAAAGCCCCTAAAGTTGACGTAGATTCAATCTGAACCGAACCACTACAAATTGTTGTGTTCTTACTTTTTCCGCACTTTACTCTATCTATCGTTATGTTTCTGATTGCGTTCTATTATGCTTTTGAAATACCAAGATACCCTTCTACAATCTATTTAACTTTCTAATTGGATTTAAGCTTAGGGAACCCTTATCCCGAGATAACTATTGATCCTCAAGTCTTGTAAGCCTGATACTCTTCTCTTGAAGGAAGAGTAACTAATCTCGGGCTTAAGATTTTGATACCTAGGAAATGGTGAACTAACTTAAGTTGAAAGGAACCAAATAGTCCCTTTATATACCCTAGGTCCACTTCCTTAGACTCATCTTCGGTGTTGACGAAAAATATCGTTAACAATAACCATATGAAAATTGGCATAATTATGATAGGTCAACCAAAAATATATATATTAGGACCTTGCATATATTTATTTCATATCTTAAACAATTTAATAGATTCAATTAAATTGATCTGTATTCATATTTAGTGTTTAAGAATGATCATTTCAGATCCAATCTACAGGTTCAAAACACTTTCCTTTTTCAAATGCAAAATGCATGGAGGATATTATAACCAGTATAAACCTAATTTTCTTCTTTATAACTTTAATCACACAATAAATATACCATATTTAAACATTTAAATAACAAATTAGCAGAGTATCATATGCTAAAAAATTCTTATAATGGTACATTGCTTTCGTACACACTATTATGAAAACATAATATTTCCAGATCTAAAATTGGAGCACACAGGGTTCATAAGCTTACAAACATACATCTGGTGTAAAGCTAAAATCCATATTTCAAGAGTGATTTAAAAACCCAGATATAAAAACCCATTTAAACACATATGACATACAAATAAAATACTAACTACATACTTCATGTTAACTATGTAACAATATTTTGAGTGACCTTAAGATCGATTTATGATTTTGATCCTTTTATATATACAAACAGTATAAAACCAAAATAGAAAATCAGATTTTCTGTAATGATAAAATCAAATTTCAAAGTGTAGATTTAGTTGATTAAAATCCATATGCATCTTTATATATATGTCAAGTACATATGTGCAATATGTTCATCAAATTACAAAACATATAAATTTTATTGAATCAACAAATCACAACACATTTACTATGACTTGAATTTATTCTAGTGATCATTAATATAATCTGAATTCAAAACCAAGGAAATTATCTATGAATTTATAACCTAGTTTTATAATCAAATAAACTAGTTATGGTATGAAAAAAAAATATCAAAGGTTCTAATTTTATATTCATGTATGAAGATCAAAATAAAAAAATTGCATTAATAATTTTTCATACAATTGATTTTTCAGTAAATCAAAATTAATCATAAAACAATCTTACTGATTTATCAATCAAAAAATTAATCAAGAGAGGAAAATTCATGATAAAGTCTGGTCAAGAATATTTATCAATCAATCACTTTGTTAATAATTTTAGCAATGTTTACTCGTATAAACAGATTAATACACTACTTCAGGCAAATCAATATGTTTAAGATTTAATGGTCTAAAATCCAGCAATATCTAACTAGAACTGATATCTGATATTAATTCATATTTTAAATGAAACATTTTATTTTAGAAATAAAATCATTTAACAGTCCCAATTAATAATTCCAGAATCATATTCACTTATTTCATATGCAATATCTTCGTTTAACTAGGAATTCGAACACAAATAAACATAAAACAAAATTCGAAGTACAGTTTATTGCAAGCCTCGCTCCGATACCATTGACGGGTTTGCTGGATCTAATCGACAACCCAATTTGACGGTTTAACAAATTTAAATCTAGGATCTATGCAATAAAAGTAAATCAAAATTATTCTAGGTTAGGGATTTATACCTTCCGCGTTGATCCATGAAAAGCGTGATGAAATTTGAACCGAGAGGAGCATTCAATGGATTGAATCGGAAGCTTGACAAACATCGGTCCTCTAGAGGTATCCACGAACACTCGAACTCAATGATGTCAAATAGTATCGAGAAGAAGAATGGATGGTGCTAGCCGATTTGGGGCTTTAGGGTTTCTCCTTATTTGGTTCTTCCATTTTGTGTTTTTTATAAATGAATAAAATAAAAGAAAGGTCGTCCTTCCTTATATTATATGGTAAATGAAAAATCTAAATTAGGTAAGACAATAAAACCCTTATACCAATTCAAAAACCAAAGAAAAGTCAACATTTGATTTCCCCATTTGTTGTGAACGGTTCTCATCCTTTTCAAGCGTTCTTATGTGTGACCCTATGGGTTACCATAACTTTGGCAAAAATTTAAATAATATTTAAATTATAAACATAGAGAGGTATCTAGCAACACATCATTGTTATCCAAGTTATAATAAGATCAACAATTCGATACAACCTTTCCGTGACTAGTGTACCAATGTAATATAATCCTTTTAACCAATATATCCAAGATTAAACTCGAGGCATGGAACATATCACCATCTTTATAATTTATTCCTTTTATCTTGATCGATGAGTAGACTATATAAATCAAATTAATATTTGAGCATGATCATGCATTTCATAGTCCCACTCAATCAAGTAGCCCATGGATATCACTACAAATATTATAGGTTAAATTCCATCTAGATCATTTATATTTTTCATTTGATTCGAGATGAATCCAATAATCACCTTTATGGTCTACTTGGTTTAAAGTAACTTTTGATGATATCAAACATAAGTATCTTTAAATAAAATTATAATGATTTTCAGGTCTGAGGACCATTACATCACTGTCACTATGAGAATAACTTATGATACTGTTAATTATATTACATGTAGTTTTCTTACGGTGGGTTAGCCCAATACGCTATTCTCCAATACGTATTTATGAGTTGTCATTAATACCACGTATATTAATGATCAATGAGATGTGATCATCTGTCAAATAACATACTAGTCTCAATGTTTTATTATTGTCCTATATAATCAATAAAACTTGACTAGGAACATTTAAGAATTACAATACTTGATATATTATATAATCTTACGTTCAAGTCATTTACTTGAACTAGATAATTCCGTATTATTATTCTAAGGTGTTCTATTATGTTAACTTTTATATTATGCAGTAAATATAACATAACAAAATATTTTTACTCCAAATAAAATAATAACATCAACAGTATTATTAATCACATCAAATGGATTGCCTCTAGTGCATAAACTTTAACAATTATTATGTTCGTTTCTTGACCATTATACGGGTTTCTCAAATAGTTTGATATATGGACGAGATACATTGACTCTTGGTGATGTCAAGACAGGTCTTCTTAATGAGGAATTGCAGGATCAGAGGAAGGAGTGAGTGATTGAAGTAGTGGTGCGAGTAATGGTCACGGTTTATTTATGGAGAAGGAGAAATCTGAGAAGAAGGGAAATTGGGGAGTTCTAAGTCCAAAAAATCCCGGTTGGACAGGAAAGTCGAAGGGAAGAAATAGCAACTGCTTTATATGTAAAC
The DNA here is from genome assembly GCA_030737875.1 of Allium sativum. Taxonomy (NCBI): domain Eukaryota; kingdom Viridiplantae; phylum Streptophyta; class Magnoliopsida; order Asparagales; family Amaryllidaceae; genus Allium; species Allium sativum. Next base: position 650,807,145 of record CM060919.1, on the reverse strand, counting down.
CTAGTCATTGGAATAATGATTGTCCAAACAAGGGGAAGAAGGAAGTAGCATTTTCATTAGTTGCGGTGGAGAGGGGTGTTGGTGAGGGAGACGTAGATGTTTTATCGATTGTAGCATCAGATGTTTCAGGCAGCAAATGGGTGCTTGATTCGGGGGGTTCATATCACATGACGCATAAAAGGAATTGTTTTTCTTCTTATGCTGATCGAAAATGAAATTCAATTGTTATGGGAAAGGTGTAATTTGCAAGTCGAAGGGCATTAGATCTGTGCAAATTCGGATGTTTGACGGAGTTATTCGTACTCTTACTAATGTGCGCTATGTTTCGAGAGTACGGAAGTCAATTATCTCTTTGGGACAACTGGATTCTTTGGGATGCTTGTGAGGAGGTAGCAGTTGATGGTACATCACGTAGTACATAGGTTCCTCTAGTAGAGTTGGTGCTGTGCATGATTCTAAGGAAGATTCAGTTCAAGGTGGAGCTGAAGAAAGACCGGGTGAAGGAATTGCTACTCGGGTTGGTCGTCGTACTATAAGGCCACCCGAAAGATATGGTGATTGGAACTATCTTAGCTTTTGTGAGAATTTGAGCTCTTCATGTAGCCCAAGATGAGCCGATAGACCCTGATGACGTCATGGGTTTGAGTGATTACTCAAAGTGGATTTGTGTCATGGAGAAAGAGATGCAATCATTGATGAAGAACCAAACTTGGAAGTTGGTTTCACTTCCTAAAGGAAACCAAGCTATTGGGTGCATGTGGACATACAAGGTGAAGGACGATGAAAGATATAAAGCTAGGCTAAGGGGTATGCATAGAGGAGGGGAAAGGAGTATGATTAGATCTTCACACTGGTTGTGAGACATACTTTTATCTGCATATTATTTGCCATAGTTGTTATTCACGACTTGAAGTTGGAGAAACTTGATGTGAAAACCGCCTTCTTGCATGGTGATTTGGATGAAGACATTTATATGGAACAACTGGAAGGTTTTGTTTAGATGGCAAGTCAAAATTGGTTTGCAAGTTAATGAAATCACTATATGGTTTAAGCAATCACCAAGGCAATGGTACAAGAGATTTGATTATTTCACGCTTGAAAGTGTTTTCCATGGAAGCATCAAAGATGCTTATGTTTATTTCAAGAAGTTGAGAAATGATTGTTGGGTGTATTTACTCTTGTATGTGGATGTTATGCTCATTGCTTCTAAGAAAAAGGAAGAAATCAACAAGTTTAAATTGAGATTAAAAGCGGAATTCGAAATGAAAGACCTTGGAGAAGCAAAGAAGATTTTGGGTATGGAGACTGAAAGGGATCGAAAGCATTTTGAGTTGAAATTAACTCAAAAAGAATACATTAGAAAAGTGCTTTGCCAGTTTAACATGGAGGATGCAAAGGTTTCGAATACACCTTTAGATTTGCATGTAAATCTTTTGAGTAAGGGATCACCTATTGATGAGAAAGACAAGGGTTATACGGAAAAGATGTCATATGCTAGTGCGGTTGGATGTTTGATGTATACCATGGTGTGTACAGGACCCGATATTGCAAATGCCATTGGGGTGGTTAGTGGGTATTTGGCTAGTCCGAGGAAAATGCATTGGGAAGCATTGAAGCTTATTTTGAGATACTTGAAAGATACAACATCTCATGGTCTTGTTTTTGGGGTAGTAAGTAGAAGAATTGAATGTTGGTTGGTTACTGTGATTCAGACCAAGCTGGTGATAGGGGTCAGAGAAAATCAACTTTCGGTTATGTCTTTACTTTTGGTGGTACGGCCATAAGTTGGAGATCGAGATTACAAACCGTAGTTGTTTTATCCACTATGGAAGCGGAGTTCATAGCTTCAGTGGAGGCATCAAAAGAAGCACTCTATCTGAAGCGATTGTTGTGTGACTTGAGTTTTGAACATGAAAGTGCTGATGTTAAAAGTTATAGCCGAAGTGTTATCCATTTGGCAGAGAATTTGACGTTTAGCTCATAGACCAAGCATATTGAAGTGAAAGAGTCATTTCTAGTAGCCATGGACAAAGACGAGCAAGTATTCCTTCGAAATGTGCACACAAAGGATAATGCGGCGGATATGTTCACTAAGGCATTACTGGTTGGGAAGTTCGGGCATTGCTCGAACTTAATTCACTTGGGGAGGTGCTAGGTGCTATGGGGTGGAACGGTTGAGAGAGAAGCTTGGTTATGGATGGAGAAGAGTATCAGTGAGAGATTGGAATTCTAAATTCTTGATATGTTTGTCTTTTGGTAAGACTAGTTATGGAGTCGGGTGTTTTCAACATTTCATTGTCGGGTAGGGGATTTGTCTGAACTCGTTGGTGAAGTGCAATGGGCGGTGGCTATGCTGGAGTGTATTGGAAAACATTCAAGCTTACTTGATTGAAGTCATATGATGGTTTGGTACCATCGTTGTTGGTGTTGGAGATGGATACAGTATGGAGGTGGAGAGTTAAATTTCGCGATAATATACGGTAGAATTGAAATGGATGGATATAGCTTTAAGTCAGAGAAGACGGTTCACATATCGGAGCTCGTAGGTGGAAGTTGTAGACGAATATGTGCAAGGATTAAGCACGTCTCAGCGACAGACATCTGTCCTAGCCACGAAAGATGTCCATCCTAGCCACGATAGATGTCTATGGTGTCAGGGTGGAGTTTCCTGAGAGTTCTGATAGACTTCTGTCACCTTTGACAGACGTCTATGCTGAAGCAGGTACAACAACAGATGTCTGAGTTATAGTGATAGACTTCTGTGTTGTAAGGAAATAATTTCCCAAGACCGTGGACAGACGTCTGTCACCAGATATCTGAGGCGACTTTTGGGTTGTTTCGGTATAAGGACTTATATGTTGATTTGTGAAGGGTCCATGGGCAATTTGGGTATTTGCTACATTATATTCTCTCCCTATATAAGCTATTCTCATATGCAAAAGGGTTTGTACCAGAAAGTGACTAACCAAGAGATTAAGATCTAGGTTTATTTGAATTAGGGCTTTGGCAACCCTAATCCTCTTCAATTCTTATCTACAATAAATCGAATTTTTCTGGTGAATTTGATCATTGTAATCAATCTCTTGCACTCTTCTATTGGTATTAATAAAAGGCTATCTCTCAAAGTAGATGTACACTAGCAAGACATTAGTGGAACAACTATAAATCCCTGCATGATTAACTTTTCGTTGTTGCTCTATTATTTCTCTTGTTTGGTGATTGTGATTGGCTTTTGGATTAGGTTGAGATGGTTTGGATATATGGATTGGTTGTTTTGCGCGTTTACCACGATCTCGTCTTCCGCTGAGTTGGGGGTTTTGGTTTGAGCGGTTTTGAGTCTAAATTTTCCATAATAGTACCGATGTTAGATAGTTGAATTGGCGCTCATATTTTTTCAACGTAGGTATGTTAATAAATATATTATTTCACTGTAGCATCACTAAATATAACCGTTGTTGTTGTGATCTACCAACGTTTACAATAAAACATTTAACGACGCCAGGCTGCTTCGAAGTTCGATAGCACCACTGCACTATATAGGGATCCAAAGTCTTCTGCTATGTAGTTTAAGTATTTGGTTGTTAAATCCAAATTTACATAATATATGTTGACTTAATATATATTCCAAAAAGGAAGCTACTTGCTAACTAAAACAAACATACAAAATAGTAATCACGTACATAGTATAACTTATGATTACTGTCTCAAAACTTACCAATTTAATGCATATAATCGTTGTACTGTTAAAGGAAGTTTATAAAAAAAGTGTGCAGCATCCTCCTTAGAACAAATCAATATCTACATCGATCAATCCGACCAAAAGAAGAGGCATCAGCACAAAATATTAGAATTACACTGACCTGGTGCAAATTGGAAGATGCATGATGGCATGTAATAATTGTATTCTCTATACAGTGTTGATTAAGATCCCATGAATAATTTACATTCGAACATCATCTCCACTCCCAAACAATCAAACAAAGAAATGAAAACAAAAACACCAAATAGAAAACAAATAAATGTCATGAAATAAAACTGCTTGTATTCTGTACCAATTCTGTCGTCGCCCTTTATTCTTCCCATTGAATGATCCATGAGACAACAGACGTGGTGCAAAACTAAGCCCGAACATTTCGTTAGGTAAAAACCAACGTTTTAAGAAGCCGAACAATTTTCCTACGAGCAACGTGCTTTCTCGCTCATGATCCATGTTTATCGCATCTGTCCATACTTTCTGAGGTGTTTTCACTCTTCTCTGCTTTGATTTCATGTCGACCCCCACTTTTTGTATTTTTTTTCCCTTTCTGACATCATTATGTTATACGTCTAGTATACCAAAACAGAGAATAATCAATTCTAAACTCGTCGCACAAGTTTATAAATTGAATTTCCACTGTTCTGGAATTCAATATTCGCAATAAGTATGTTGTAATCAATTTACAACAACAGCGTTATACTATTTTGAGTAATAGCACAACATAGAGAAAGGAGAGATTATAAAATAATGTATATAAATATACAAATAAACTTGAAGTCTAATCCGATGATGACTGAGGCTTGTCGTAACAATTTCCTTAAGAATTTTATTTCAAAATTCTCCCAAGATACAACAGACGTATTCTGCACGAGATTGTAATGAGTATATCACTCTGTGATTATTTATAAGAGTATTACAGAAAAGAGAAGGAAGTTCGGATTGGAAATTCAGTGAGGAAAGTGATCAGGTTTCCTCCTTATTTACAGTTTATCCGCATCCCTTCTGAACGGTCGCACCCGTACCACTTCGTACGATCGCATCTCTTCTGAACGGTCGCACCCGTACCTCTTCGTATGATTGCATCTCTTTCGAACGGTCGTACTCGTACCTCTTCGTATAGACGCATCTCTTTCTATGAAAGGAAGTGTCTTTTCGTGAAGTGTCTTTTCGCTGAAATGTAACTGTTTGGCGAAATAAAGTGCCTTTTCGCGAAGTGTCTTTTCGTGAAGTGTCTTTTCGCAAAGTGTCTTTTCGCTGAGATATGATCGTTAGGAAATATGATCGTTGGTGAAAGGAAGTGTCTTTTCGCAAAGCGTCTTTTCGCAAAGTGTCTTTTCGCGGAAAAGCATGTTTCTAATAGTCACATTCTTTCACTTAACAGTCGCACATGTTCGCTTAATGGAAAAAGTATATTTCATTCAACACTTACGAATTCCAACACATTATTCTACTCATTACTCTACATAGTTTCTCCTTTCTTTCAGCGGATTCTTAAAAAAGTACTTTATTATATATATATATACAGGGCTGGTTCTAGGGGTAGGCCAGCTACGCAGTGGAATATGGCAACCTCCCTTTTGATGGGAAACAGCGGAGGATGAGCAACTGTATATCTATGATCATGTGTTTAAAAAAACGAAACCAAAGCCAACTTTGCTAGTGTTTTCATTAAATTGGTTGCTAGAATGCCCAACTACCTTTGATAAGATTCTGAGTTCAATGCTCGCACAAGCTGACCATTTTTTATATATAAAAAAAATCCTACTTTTCCTTCACGGCAATTGCTAGGGCAACCCGTTTCCTCAAACCGACCATGTGTGCATGTGTGTGTATATATATATATATATATATATATATATTACAACCTTAATCGTACAGTTTCAAAATAAATGATATGACCTTAATCGTACAATTTCAAAATAAATGAGACACTGAACATGGAAATTCATACCAACTGAAACGTGTATGTTTGCATCAAAAATTGGTCCAAAAACCAAGATAAATGAAATTTACAAAATAGTTACGGATGATATCATTATCATAGATCACAGAAATGCATGAAAAGTAAAGAACACCAGAAAATTATAGTGGTTCGACAATGTGCCTACATCAATTGCTTGTAATCTGTTATTTATACTGTTTGGTTACAGATACAGTTATGTTTCACGTAAGAAATTCAGAGAGAAAAGAGGTGAATCCAAAACTGATAGAGTCTGGGCATGAAAGACCCAAAATGATCCTTTCAAATGAAGCCCCTGGGTCTTATTCATTGGTGAGGTTCCATCTGGGTCGTTATGGAGTTGAGCGCGAAGTGCAGAGTAGTAGAGAATATGGAAAACATGGATAAAATAGTGCGCCACATCACCATATGAGATGGTTCCAAATCGAGTTAATATGGATCAGTATAACCATGCCAATACAAATCATACTTGATCTGGATTTATGTGTCTTTGCCGAGACGACTTGCCACTTCGATAAAAGCTATGATGATTGTTCGTCTAGGAAGCATACCACGTATAGTCCCCACTTCTCTAGGAAGCATATCCCTTCACTCAAGCAGCCTAAATCATATAATCTTGCTCCATCAAGATGATTGTCTCGTCATCCATAAGTGGCATCGTCCTTGAATCAACAAATGATTTTATATCATCTCTCCTTGTTTATCATGCCGCACCAATTCCATAAAATCAGGAGTAAAGCTGCTGCTTCACCCCCTCGTAGTTGGATAGTGTCACCTTATTTTAATCAACAAATGCATCACATTTCCTCAGTAGAGTATGCTAGTTCGCTTTGCTTAAGGGAATCATGTCGCCCTTGATCACTCTACCTGGTATTATCACCTCGATATAAAGAAAAAGATGTGTTGCCTTCGAACTCCACCTTGTTTTGACCTATAGATCCATGTCTTTCTCCCTTAAGCAAAAGACAAATCATTAATCCAAGGAATGGTGTCGACCACTAATTACCCACAAAATCATACCTTTTCACCTATCTGCGAATGTGTCTCACAACTTCATTAAGACTACCCTTCTTTTTCATAGGCTCGATGTAAACATTCGAGTAAGTTATTGTTATCGCTACATAATATCAAAGACATGGAAGCACTCAACAAAACCGAAATCAATGAATGTTATGCCAATCTAGATTTTTGGAATTGAAGTTAAACATAGTTGTTCCGTGCATGACGACCTGACTTCTTAAGCAAACATGGGGTTAAGCCGATCCAGGTTCAATGATCGATTTGGGAAGTTGATCAATTCAGGTTTTGTGCCTCTTTGGTCCAGGTTTTAATCATTCAATCATACTATTCTTTCAAACATGTCTGGCTACCGACCCTTGATATTTGATCACAACACTCGGGTCTTCAGATCATCAATTTAAATTATCTGTCTAATAATCTATGGGTCATACTTGTGTTAGTGGTATGGAGCAGTCGGGACAAAAGGTTGGGTAACTTTTTACCTTCAAAGCGCGCCTTGTTGCAAACATAATGTGCTTTGAATTGATACAAGATGATGTCATTGGCAAAGATTCCACTTCCGGTCTGGAAAGGTCGACATTGTACTTCTTCTAAGTGTGTTTCATGTGCTCAGTTCCATCAAGGTTATTAGATAAGATAGCGGGGCTTACTTGCTAAAACTGGTCTCTCTCTGGAGTTCCAAGTAGTGAATGAAATTCCGTCAGGTCAAGAAGTCAATCGTTGAGTATGCACGAATTTATGAGTCTTCAAGTTTTTATATGATAATTGATTCCAAGTTTTGACTTTCCTAAAGGTATAATCAATAGCACGAGAGTTATCGATTAAGTATAAACTGATGATTATTCTGGTCGTGCTCTATGGACACTTTAAGTGTGTGTGTCTGCTATAGTTGTCAATTAAATATCCACATATGTTGAGTAAGAAAGAGTATAAAATTCAGTCTGGTATAATGTTCAACTACATGGTAAATTTTTGTGTTGTGTGCTCGAGTGATGAATTCATGGTGCATCACTCGTTGTTTAATTCTAGGTGACGATTGGTTGACCAAGTGTTCGAGTGTCAACCCTAGGAGTTCATTTTGGGCACATCCTTTTGGTCATAGCCTGAGGTTTTGAAAAATTATAGATACAACTAAAAAGAATGAGGCATCATATTCTTCCTTTTTGGATTCATTCTACTCTTGATGAGTCCAGTAATAAAATCTTGAGTTAGATGGTTTCGTCATATCCATTTTGAGTTAATTTTTTTCTTTTCCTTTTGATTTAATGTCAAGAACTAAAGCTACTTGTCATGTAACCGAGTCGATCCCCCATTTCTCACACCCTTTTCCCCCAACCATAGAGCATATATTGATTGACAGACGACGAAGTCATGTCTTCTGACCATTTGTACTCTCTCATTGAATCGGGAGTTAGAGTTGAATGTAAGATGATTGGTTGGCACCTAGCCCGAAATGGTTTCTTCCAATCGGGTCAAAGGCAACATGATGTAGCATGAACAGTCAGTTCACGTTCACTTCTCGCTTGTACTCTCATTCAATATCTAAGGATTAGAGTTAGGCGCGAAAAATCAGATTATAGCCATCCTGAGTGATTTCTTTTGCCTTATGCGTTAAAGGGAGAAGTCGAGGAAAGAAAAATTGTGTCACGGTCAGTCAATGTTTGAAGTTGGACAGTCAAGTCATGCCCAGTCATACCTACGTTCCTTTTTCTCAGATGTAGGATGGAACGACCTATGGATGGTCATGTCACGTCTCTAACATGATTTACGATTTACCCATCAGACCAGTGGGGCGAATCAGTCGTAGGCAGACAACTCACACCCCTTTATATTTTCTATAATATTTCCCCTTGTCCAGTGGCATTATTGGGAGATGGATGATCATATCTCACATGTTCCAAGTTTGGACATGTACATAAGAGTTTGTACTATTTTCTTAGCTTTAGTATATGATTTATTCATCAAAATGCTTGTATCATAACATTTTCCATTCAACGTACTTGAAATTCGTTGCTTATCACTGCACTTGAATTATAGTCAGTTGTTGTGGGTCCATGCATTGATCGAAGATGTAACTCCTTATGCATCTATAACAACCTGGAATTTTGGGTACTTGAGGGTAAATAGATTATAATGTGTTTGTAATTTAAAACATGAGAAGAATAAAATATGAGTCCAAGAGCCTAACTCGTTTAATAATTTGAGATGTAAAAATAAAGAATTGTGATTTGTAGGAATTTTTGTGTATTGGAATAAATTAAGTCCCCCTGGTGTAATAAGAAAATTTATTTCAATCTTGGTTTGTAAATTATATCTTGATGGTTTAATGAATATTGAAAATATGAAATATTGATTAACAATCAGTATTTAAGTAGAAATATATTTTCAATATGAAGTGTTATGTTGTTTTAACAAGATAATTAATAATTTGTGGAATTATGTTTGAAAATATTAGCTGTTAAAAGTGATAAAATTATATTGAATTGTGTTAAGATGAAATTAATTATAAATTGTTGTTAAAGTGAATTTTAGCAATAGCAACAATATTTATGGAATTTGTGTTGTGTTAAAATAAGAAATATTGGAGATTGATCTAAAATCAATAGTTATATGCTAAAAGAATTTTAATATGACCGTATAAATCATAAAATAATGAGGTTTGTATAATTTTAGAACTTAAAAATGTTAGGTTTAAATGAGTAAAATGTAAAATGTGTGCTTTGGTGAAATATGAATTTTAGTGTGCATTACTTTAAATTGGTGTTTAAAATGATAAAATTTATTCAAAATATGTTTGTTTATTTTTTTTAAATCAACACAACATAGTTGTGTTTGTAAGTTGTTAAAATGAGTTTAAAGTGTGTAAAGGGAGCTTGTAATTGTGTGTTTAGCCTAATTTAATAAACTTAAGTTAATTGAGCCTTAATTAAAGCCATTAGTAAAACTGAAAAAGAAAGAAAGGATTTGTAAAGATTAAAATGGAGAATACTACGTATTCATTCTAGATACATAACTTCTTCTCTTGAAACATAAAAAAATCAGAGAATTCCTTTCTTTTTCTCTCCTTAGAAAACAAAAAACGAAAGCTTCGTGAATTAAATTAACATGGGGAAACCTTGCAATTATATATCCTTCCATAAATAAACCCAACAAGAAATAAAATCGGCTAAAGTTCTTGGAATTTGGAGAAAATAAATTCTCAGTAGCCTATAGTGTCTTGTAGGTCGGTAATTTCAACTTTTAGGCCATGGATATCCAAATGCTTCTATCTTGCAAGCTATATCGTGATAGACCTCCTAAATCCAGTCAATGTGACTGTAAACTCATGCTTTCTATCATAAATCTGGTTATGCATGTTTCAATTTTGGGTTACTATAAGTTTCTATGAAATATTTGTTCACCGTAAACTTGAATATCATTTGCAATATATTCTCGTGCATACTGATCTTTGAGGCTTCATATCCTCCACAACCATTGTCGGTTTTGCGCAATTCTTTTTCCAGTGTGAAGTAGAAATGTTACACTTCATGCATCTAAAATTTCATCTGATTTGAGTTTGGGAAATATGGGAATGGGTGCGTGAAATTTAACACGGAGAAGAAATCAAGCCTAAGGAAAATTGCTTCCCTTGGTCGACCTCAATTTTAGCTGGGTCGACCTAGGTAAAGAGAGGGCGGTCAACTCTAGGGTCAACCGATCGGAAAATGAGGTCGATCCAGTAAGGGTCACCACATACTATGCTTTGGATGCTTGTTTGTGAATAATGTATAATATTTCTTGAGTTTTACATTTTTTGTGTGTGAATAATGTATAATATTTCTTGAGTGTTTTCATGTAATTCTCCGATAGTACACACATTTTATATAACGTTTTTTAGTAAAGACTTATATATATAACAGCGTTGAGACAATGGATTTTATTATTTCGTTTTCTAAATAAACTGTCTCAAAGCAATATTGTGTACGTTGCTTTCCAATATATATATAAGGGCTTTCAAAGAAATAAAAAGTGGTTTCAGAATGGTTTTATAACTCGTTTAATCAAATTCCAGTATAGTTTCTTATAAATAAATCACATGGATTTGCACCTTTCGAGAAGGTGTGACTGTGATTAAACAATATTGTAAACCTCATGGTATAAGATACGAAGATATATGAGATCAAATAATTCCAAATTCGTTTAACTATTGTTGTTGTTTCTAGTGTTTTCTTTTATTTTCTAGTGTGGAATTGACGTGCGGGTAGTAAACCAGTGGTGAGAACGCGTGCTATAGGACACAATTACCACTTCGGGTTATGTCTAAGAGTTTGTGACACATTCCATTGTTTCTCTAGTACTTGACCTTCATGTCAATATCACTGTATGATCTTCGCATCAATCTTGTGGATCTTGTGGCATTCTTGACCTTCGGGTGAATCATATTATACTATGACCTTTTTGTTCATCATATAAAGGTACCTCTCATGTTGATATTAGTACTGGGATGGCTTTGAGCCATTTTGTTCTTAGCACGTGTAGAAATAGCTTTGGCTTTCAGAAAGAGTGATTTTGGAGTTTTCCCTCTTGTGTTATTTTATTCAAACTATTATTTACCCTAATTGGAAATTGTGGGTAATCTATGCTATAGAAACATTTGAGTGTGTTCTTGCTTCTCACTAGTGATCGGAGTATTATTTCACGATCTTATACCTTGAGGAATCCACTACTCTAAGTGTATTGTATTCCTTTCCAATGGAAAGGAACTACCGCATCACTTTTTTGTGCCAATCTATGTTTATGAGATTCCTTTTCTTTTGAAAATGAATAAATTTCTACTTGACGATGTATTTTACTCATCACTTTATTATTGATATATTTAAGCTAAACTGCCCCGTGTGTTTTATACTCATGTCTAACCGAGTTGTTTTAGGATCATAGCCCGTTGTTGATTCATGTTTACTTGTTCCGCCTTAGAATATTCTCCTGATGCTAATACCTTAAGATGTATAATTGTGTATTATTGTCATTGTATATTATTCTTTTGGGTTATGAAGTATATGTATATGGTTCATATGAAAGCATTCGAGTGTGTAGTACGCGTATATGTTGTATTCTGTTGTTGTGTCTATTTGTATTATGTTCTTTGATCTTCTACTTGTGATGTGCTATGATATGCTCTAAATGAAATCCTTAGACATTGTAGTTTTATATTAGACGGATTGAGTACGTTGATCCACTAGAGGTAAAGGGAAAACGTTATACACCCAGTCGACGTATTCGATACTAGTCTATTACAAAATTATAGATGGTCGCTCATAACCATCCCAATTCTCCGCTTTAATAGACAATATTACTCAGTATTGATTTTTATCAGGGTCTGTCTCCCGGCGGGGCAACACTTCTGGTATCAGGGAAAAATATAGGATAAAGTACGATAAAAAAAGAACAAAATTGGAATAGTGCATATGTTACAACTGAGAGGAAAACACTTGTGCTATGTATTTATTACTTCCATTATTATCCTTAACCTGTGTTCCTTGTGATCCGGGTGTTAAGAAATCTTAGCTTTCAGAATAAGTATAGGAATGTATTTCATTCTGTAGTATTCCATGAGTTGTATCATAGCGTCTATAGCTTATATTGGTAGGAATCTCCATCCTATTAAATACTTTTGGTGTTTGAAATCTTCGGTGTAAATTTTTAATGAAATTTAAATCATATCCTCTTGTGTCTAGTTAATTGCTAAGTTAAATGAAGTATATTCAGATAGATAATTGAATTAAATTCAAGATAAAATAAGTGAAATTCATATTGGGGAAATGAAACTCCTAGTTCCCCTTAGTATTTTTGATTAAGGTCATAATAAGGAAAGTAGAACATTATAAGTATAAAGAATCAAATCATATAGACTAAGATTCATATGACATATAACAAAAGCAGGGGAAACATTTATTTTTCAATAAACTTGTCATTACAAAAAATACTTTATGTAAGATAAGTTTAATACGAAACATGTGCCTCAAATAATCTTAGCTCAAAACAGAGTATACAAATAAACAATTTCCCTTTCATGTGCAAATCCGAACTATAACAATTAGGCTGTCATGAAAAGGAAGAAAATAGGATCTTTGACTTAAATCCTCCAAAGCTGCCAACATCAGTTAATCACTGCCCTGTAAGCCTACAAGGTCAAAGGAAAAGGAAGAAAGAAGACTGGGCCAGACACAAAGTCTGGTGAGCTGCATAATTGCTAGCACGATTGATAATAAAGAGAAATAGGCAACATAATAGTCCTAGTGTCATGTAGGGTAAGCGTTCAACTATAAAGGTGAATATAGTAGAATAGTATATAAAAAAAAATATTGAACTGTACGATATGGATTCATTCGATTGTTTATCTAATTTAACCGGTTACTTGATTATTTGCATTTTCACGATTAGTGAACATAATAATCATAATTAAGATAATTTTCTAATACTACCCATCAATCAGCTGTTAACAAACCATAGTATGTGGTGACCTATACCACTATGGATCTCGGATTTATCAGCTTTAACCCATTAATAAAGACATACTCATCACCATAGGTGTTGCAGTGTCTTATTTTTCCAAGGTAGTTTTACCGCACGCTCGGACACCATCGGAATGCACCTTCACCCACCTCTATTGGACCATCGTACTACCTTATGCATAAGCGTTCCCTGTACTCCTCCATCATGCTAGACATTAGTGATAAGGAAATGCTGCTGGTATGGATCCCCAGTAAATGTACTTTGGCTCAAATCCCCTTTGATTTGGACCCTCATAACCATAGAATTATGCTTATTTACGAGGAAACCGTAGAACCATAAAATCATGCCTATTTACTAGGCCATCGTAGAACCATAGAATTACCATAGAACCATGCCTATTATTTGGCTACCATAAAAATCATGCTTATTTACTAGGCCACCATAGAACCATATAATTGTGCTTATTTACTAAGCTAACATAGAACCATAGAAGTATGCTTATGAACTTATCATCAGTTTTAAGTTTATTTTAATAATAAGTCATTTCATTTATTTATAACCACATGTTATAATTATATTTGCAACTAAGCTAAATTAGGCGCATAAAGGGCGAAATAAATTAAGGAGATTAAATCGGTCGTAGGGTTAAATATGTCACATAAATTAAGCCATAAATTAGTCGCCTAAATCAATCATATAAATCAGTCATATATATGCCAATATTTACATATCTAAGCGTATTTTAGGAACATAAAAACTGTAAAATTAGACGTAGAAAGAGGGAAATAGTCTAAGAAAATATCTTATAGTATTTAAATATGAACTAAATAAAAATTATAAGAAAACGGCCAAAAAATTCTAGAAATAACTTACGGAAAGAAATTTACAGAAAAACTACTAATGTACAAAAAAATAAATAAAATTGTAAGAAAACTACAAATAAAACTATAAAGAAAAACTACAGAAAATCTAAAACTGTTCTAATGCCTGTTCACTTTAAAATACTAAAAATCTAAATAATTATAAAACGCATCGTGGTTACAACATTACTCCATGGCCCCTGAAGATCTCGCCTCCAAAATATGTGTGTAAATATTTGTTTTTATACATTTTTCACCCTAAAATTTATTTAGGTTAGGCCCATTTCTTTCAATATAAAAGACCGAGCCCTTATGGGAAAGAGAATGTGTTATGAGGAATGACAATGTTATGGTGGCCTATTTATAGGTTAGACTAGGGATCTTAGGCCGGTGGATTCATAGATTAAATCTAGGTCAACAACATCATTGGATCAATGAAATCTCGCCACGTCGGCCAGATCTAAAATCAGACCAACCAAAAGAAGCCAACTTAATAGCATTAACTTCGACAATGTTCGGCTCAAAACAAATCATGTCAAGCCTGATTTTCTCCCAAACAAGGTGACGGGTCGACCCCCGTATTACCCGGGTCGACTTTGCTATGTTGGAGAATGGAGTTTTGATGACAACAACCTTATTTCAATAGTAATTGATTATAAAATATATATTAACACTTTTATCTAGAATATATATATATATATACGCACATATGCAAGATTTATATACATGAATTATTACTGAAGACTGTACAGTTTAAAGATTTAAGAGATTCAGAATTCAGAGATGATTCAAGACTCATGAGTAATCAAGATTACAACAGTTCAAGAGTTCAAGATAAATATAGTAACAAAATTTAGTTTTTGTAAGACTCTGAATAGCACTCTAGGTTCTAATTCAAATTCAAAATAAAAAATATGACAGTTATATGTCGACATAGGCATAAATGTGTGTCAACAGTTATCTCAGTCACATTACATTGCCAAATTACTTGAAAGGTTCAAGCAGTATAGTATAACCATTGCAAAATCACAAGTGGATATGAGCCAAAATTGAGTAAAGAACACCGGTGATGGAATATATCAGCCTGAATATGATCACATACTAGGAAGTATCATGTATGTCATGAATTGCACTAGGCCTGATATTGCATACGCTATAAGAAAGCTTAGTAGATATACCAGTAATCCTAGCAAAGATCACTGGAAAGCAATAATCAGGGTCCTAGGATATCTAAAGTACACACAAAACTATGTGTTGCAATATGAGAAGTATCTTTCAGTGGTAGAAGTATATAGTGATGCCAATTGGATAACTAGCTCAAATGACACAAAATCCATAAGTGGATATGTATTTACATTAGGAAATGGAGCAATCTCATGGAAATCATTCAAACAGACTTGCATAGCAAGGTCAACGATGGAATTGGAGTTCATTGCTCTTGATAAATCCGCGGAAGAAGCAGATTGGCTTAGGATTTTTTTGGAAGACATTCCAAATTGGGAAAAACCAATACCTCCAATATGTATACATTGTGATAGTTAATCTGCTATAGGAAGGGCAAATAGTACATTGTATAATGGTAAATATCGACGTATTCGTCGTAGACATAAAACCAAAAGGCAGCTTCTCTCTAATGGAGTTATTACTATAAACTATGTAAGGTCAAAGGATAACATACCGGATCAACTAACAAAAGGCTTGCCAAGAGAGAAAGTGTCTTTTCACTATTTGTAACGTTCCAGAAGCGTTGCAACCTTTCAAATCTTATAAATAAGGGCTGACTTCAAAATATTTCATCATTCTTCTTCTCCTTCTTCATCCCCTATCTTTACACCATTATATTTTCTTATTTTCATGATTTCTACACTTATACTCTGCCGAATACAATTCTATTTAGATAAAACTTCTTCTCTTCTCACTCTCAACTCATTACTCTCTGAATCGAAGTGCTATTGAAGAGTAAGAGGGCTATTGTAATTGTTTGGAAAGTGTTTGAGAATCAATGTTTTCCTTGTAGCCGTGAAATCAAAGAACGAAATCAGTGTTTTCATTGTTGTCGTGAACTCAAGGAACGGGAGCGGTGTTAACCTTGTAGCCGTAAAATCAAGGGGTGTAGTTGGATATTGATATAGTAATAAAACTCTGCACAATCCAGCATTGCGTGGGACTGGACGTAGGAGTAATCCGAACCAGTATAAATCCGGTGTGTTCTTTCCTTTTCTGCATTTTATTTTTGTTTATCTTTGTGTTTGTGTTTGATTCTGTGTCTTTGATTGTTTTTGTGGTGTGTGATTCATATAGTAGATCATATAAGTTTTAGATTTTTTTTATTTCTCAAAAACACTATTCACCCCCCTCTAGTGTTAGTTTTGCCTTAACGATACTAATAGTCTATGGGTCGGGTCGACTCGAGCCATATATTATACATATTTTTTAATTTCTCAAAAACACTATTCACCCCCTCTAGTGTTATTTTTTGATAACCAAATTGACCAGAAAATCGACGTAGACACAATGGTGCAGGTTTCTGTAACCAAATTCTATCATACATGAAAATTCCATTTTAACTTCTTTATATATTTAAAGTTAACTTCTTTTTGTTAAATTCATAATTGTTCCTCTGCCATTAATATTATTTGCCCTCAATTAATACTATTAGTTCATAACTTTATTGCTATTTTATTATGTGCACTACTTCTCAAATTCAAATGCAAGCATTAACATTTGTGATTTAATACTCTCTATCATCTTGTGATGTTATGTTTATAACATTAGTATTTATTTATTATTTCATAATGTTATTATGAACATTTTCATCAATTTTATTTATCAACTTATAGCGTTATATTTTCATAACATTACCTCTTAAATATTCAAAATCTGTTAATTAATTATTCATAATCTTGGGTTGTTACATTCTCCCCTCCTTAAAGGATTTCGTCCCCGAAATCTCTAATGTCAAAAGAATGATATAAGTATTTTCATCCAAATATCTACGACCATCTACTCGTAAACCATCTATTAGCACCCATTATCCTTAAGTTTTCTAATGTTATTTATGTAATTATGCAATTGTGTAATGTGTATGTCCCTAACTAACGCAAAAGATTAGGCGGACGACTGATTCAGTTGACCTACTTTTATGCAAGTATGCTTGTGTAATGCATTAAAATATATGCAAGAATCCTAATGATAACAATAGTTTTATATGTATGCTTCAGTCATCATCCATATGTAATAATCATTTGATAACATCCATTTAATACACGTATGGAAGTAAAATAAATTGCATATACATCCATATGCATATGTTTAGTATCTTATTTATCAATCACTAATACTGCCTAGTGTGTGTATATCCATCCATCGCATCCACTTGCAAACACTTGTAGCCACTTGTGTACATTATACATAACAGGTTTACAGTCAATTCTACCATTCATAGGCTTAATCCTAAGATTTGCCCTCACAATGATATTTAGAAGAAAGACTTTGATCAAAGGAAAAAGATAATGGTAGGACATCTAAAGAATGTTTGTCAAAGAACACGGGTAAGAAACTTGAGTTTTCCGAAGACACCCAAATTGCTATAATTAGAAGTTTTTCCTATGAGGTAAAAGATTTTGTTAGTGAATTTATTAATGCCTCTCCACATGAGAACTCCAAACTCCTAATCCGAATGGTTTCTCTTATAAATGCCGAGTCATTCTAATGAAATCCACTAGAGAGTTATTCCATCTTACCTATGCTAAATATTCTAGGAAGAAATCTTTCAAGTGAGCTAATCCACTCATTTCTAAAGTTTTCTGTTTGCTTACCTTTTTGAATCCACTTTAAACTTGCTTACCATAGCAAATTCGTTGTCACAACTAGGTTTTAAAATTCTATAGCCTACCCGTTTTCACAAAACCAAGCATATTTCCAATATGAAACCATACCTTTTTGCACCCTTTGAGAAGTCGTGTTTGTAATTAAATGATATCATAAACCTCGTAGTATAGGACACGAAGGTATATGAAATATGTCTAATTGAAGTTGTGATTCTTTGTGACCTCTTATGTTTTCCTTAGTTTTCTAGTGTGTAGTTGACGCAGGATGTTAAACGATAAGTGACAACATATGACATGGGATGCACGATTACCACTTTTACGGTTACTATCTAAGGGTTTGTGACACATTCTGTGGAAAAGTCAGTACTAGACCTTCGGTCATTTGTGTTAGGCTTTTGAGCCATCTGTCTTAGACCTAATGTGCATTTGTGTTAGGCTCTCGAGCCATTCATGTTAGACCTTTAGGTCGTCTATGTCGTATAGGGTATCCCTCTGTGGATAGTAGTATTGGCTATAGCTCCAAGCCACTTTTGTGTGATTGAACATGCAAGCATAACTTCATCTTGCACTTTGTGTTGGATCCAAATTTTTTGTTTCTGTTTATTATTGATTTTACCATAGTGAGAAGATTATTATTTTTTGTGGTGATTTCATTTCTATGGTTTGGAACTCTTAAAAGAGTTCCCGATTCTAGTTATTCTCATGATTTCGGTGAGTCTTGTGATTTCAGTGATTCTTGTGATTCCCATGTTCTTGTGATTATTATAGCTTCTTGTGATTATTATAGCTTATGTGGTTTCCCCATTGTGGTTTCATGTGTCATTCTTGTTGAAAGATATGCTTGTGTCAAGTGTTATGTGATTCCAAGAGTAATTTACCCTAATCGTGGAGTTGGGTAATTTGTGCTAAAGGAAATATCTAAGTCAACGTTCGTACGAATAGCCAGCATATTAGTTATGTGGACTTGTATATGGAGAATTCTATTATCCTATGTGCATGGTATTCCTTTCTAATGGAAAGAAATTTACAACTACTCAATATTTTGTCACATTTATTATCATTATCGATATGTTTAAGCTAAACAGACCGATTTATTTATACTTAGGTCAGACCGAGTTGTTTCAGATTATAGCTTACTAGTGATTCGTGGATAGCTAGACTATCTTTTTGAGTCTATTCCCTAGTTGTATTTGAGTATTTGAGTCATTTGTATACCTATTCTTTGAGAGTTGTTGTATTAGTGTATGGTTTGTGTATAATCATTAGAGTCTGTGGCATATGTATATGTTGTACTATGTGGTTATATCTATATATATGTTATGTTCTATGATATGTTATCTGTGATGTATTTTTGTTTGAATATGATCCTTAGCCATCGTAGTTTTGTATTAGAAATATTGTGTACGTGATCCATTTGAAGTAAGAATGAAAAATTTATACACCCAATCGACGTATTAAACATTTGGCAAATACAAGATTACGGATGGTCATTCTTATCCAGCCCCATTCTCCACTCTAATAAACAGTATTACTTCTCTTCATAAGGGTGGGACTCGGGGTGAGGCTTTACAAGGAAAAGCACCAGTGATCATTTCATTGGAGCAATGGAGACTAGCATAAGAAGATGGAGAAGTCATGCATGTAGAAGAACAACCACAACCTCCATTGGTTGCTTATCCCAATGAATACCACACCGACTTCGAAATGATTGAAATACGAGTTCATCTAAACCCTAAGGAGACAGTTTATGACTTAACTGTCCATAACCAATATGTGCTCTCAAAAAACTAACAAATATTATGAAAGAAAATTGAATGAATTGATCGCATGATAACCACTCGTATAACCAACGTGGAAAAGTCGCTTTCTAATATGGACTCAAGTCTCGAGAAAATCTAAGAAAAGTTCTTAGTCCTTCATCGTTGTCATCTTCATCACCATCTCTACCCCCCTTATATTTCTCCAACACAACATATTAGAACCTTTGCAATTAAAGAGCTTAGCAGATCTAATGCGACGGAGGTCCAAAAATTCATAGTAGGGATAAAGCAAGGAAATAACATGATATAGCAGATGACTCTAAGATAGCACATATAACTTGTTTGTACGAATGTAAAAACAATAACTAAATGAAAAAATAGCACTCAATTTAACTATAATTAGTACATTCTTAAAATTAAACAAAATCATGTGCAACTATCTGTAAATAAACATAAATTTCAATTTAACTTAATTAAATTTAATAAAATATAGAGTATTTTTGTTTTTAAAAATATATATTAAAAGATTTAATTAAAAAACCAAACTTCATAATTTTTTTTAATGCACAGATGTCACTTTTCAGTTCGTTTCGTTCATCAAAGATATAGTGGAAATAGCGTAATATAGTAGAAATAACTGTTTATATCGGGGATAGCGGAATATAGCAGGCCTTAGAATGGGAAGGCTATATCAGAGGCTATTTGGGAAAAGCATAAAGGTGGTAACCTGCGATGGGATATAGTAAGGTTATAACATGGTAATAGCAAGGCATTAACTGCACAGATTAGAACTTCATCGCTTCGAGAAAAGGGGCAAGGAGGGGATGAACATACAAATTTGTCATAAACATTTTACGTTGTTTTCATATCTCACTTTTAAAGCTCTTTTGGTTTGTAAATATTCTTTTAAAACTTGTTATTGTATGTGGGCTTACATCTATTTTGATACTTCTGCTACAAAACTTATGTATAACTATTGTGTTTTGTTGTAATTACCTAGTTATGAACACATGTTTGTGTATTTGTGTCTAACAATTTATTGTATATGATGTTCGTGTGGCAAATATATTTATCAATTTCCATCCTTGTTCTGTCGTGCATGAACATATGGATGATTCAAATAAATATGTGATACATATTATTGTGAATGTGGAAAATCTCCCTATTTTTCATTTAAAATAATTATAAATTCGTATATATAAATATGTCGTTATATTATATATAGTTAGTTCCTTTTTAATAACGACAAAGGGGGAGAAAAGGCCAAGTATATAGACTCATGTATATAAGGGGAGATCATATACTCAGGGGGAGCCTAAAAATGTATTATTACAAGTATGAAACTCAAAGTATATTGATCTCTCTAAAGGTATTTTTTATTCATATTCATTTGTTAAATTGTATAGTTGTCATCATCAAAAAGGGGGAGAATGTTAGAACCCACATCACATGATTTCGATCATAAAAACTATACAATAATATATATATATATATATGTGTGTGTGTGTGTGTGTGTGTGTGTGTGTGTGTGTGTGTATCTCTTACGCATGAGTTATAGATTGTGATTTAAAGAATCAGGACGAGGAACAAGACACCAAGGGCATATGCACAAAGTAACCCAGGTCAGATGTTCGGGACTAAAGCATCAGACATGTGACCCTGCTTTCTGGATTTTTTATATATCCAGGTCAGACGTCTGAATCCAGGTTTGGGATTTTTTTAAACAAGAAACAGTCGTTTTTTGAAAAGGTGCTTCTTCGTCTCTTTACTAAAACTCTTAAGCAATAAAAGGAAGCATATCCAGAACCAAAGAGAAATAGAAGCAATCTTTCAAAGCAGTTTTACAATAGGTATAAATATAATACGATAAATATCGAAAGAGACAACTTCGAACTTCTAATTATCTATTCTATCTTGTAATATAGATCTGTTGCTTCTTGATTTCATATTCTGTAATCACGATATAACATTATTTTGTATTCTCCTATACTATCAAGTTTATAATTCTCAAGAGAGATATAGAATGATTGTTGTACTACTAGTTAAAATTTGTATTGTTTAGCACACATCATAGTCAAAGAAACCTTCTTGTATTGAAGTCTATTCCTTTGGGAAAAGCGAGGGCGTTTGGTTAGTGAAATACCGAAGGGGAGCTTCAAGACTAGACATAGGACAGGAGGTCCAGATCAGTATAAAACTTTTCATATGATTGCTCTTATTTACTTTACTATTTCTATTTATCTTTCTCATTAAATATTCACTTGTATATATATATAACACATGATCCACACTTGGAATTTCGTGCGCATCGTTTTCTTATGAATTCCCTTCCTGTTAACGTCTTGAATTTTGGAGATGGTTGGAACGATCACCCTCCTAACTTTCTCTTTAATATTTTATGGCTCTGAACAAGCCTTATACGCGATTCTAATATTTTAATATTTTATGAGTTTTAGAGAAGCTCGAAGTCTCAAGCGATCTCTTCTATGTGCAATACCCTATGCTGTTCTTGATTTTGAGCTAAAACGCCTTTGAAACAAGAATGCGTTGCTCGATAAAAAATATTCAATGATCGGGTAAACCCAATAATTGTACTTGGAAAACCTAGGAGTTCATCGAGTGAGTGTAATGCGTACCCTAGTCTTCTATCTTCTAATCGTGGGGGTGAGAAATTCTATACTCAAAATTACCTCTTTCGTTGATTATTTCTTGAGTTAATGGAATAGATTAGATTGGATACGACTTGTCCCTAGGAAATTGCAAGGATGTATTTTTTGTAATGTAGGGACTATGTAACAACCCTGGTTTCAGACGATTACCTAATATAGCTATTAATAAATTATAAAGTAAATTGTAAAGTGAATTAAAATTTGTTGATCGAGAAATAAATTCCATTTAAAGTAATAATTGGATTATATTGGTTAAGTTGAGATATGAATGTAGGGTTTTTTAAATTATTGAGAAAAATTGGAGAATTTTTTTTTGGAATCATTGTAAACGATCTGATTGGGAGATGGTGGTAATAAATGGTATTAGAAGCAAAAACAATTGGAAGAAAATAACCCAAATAAATGTTTTGTGTCGATTAGAGTAAAATTAAGCAAAATACGGTATATATTAGGTCTTCAGGATAAACTGAACTTTATAATTAATTAATAAAAAGGTAGAAATATCTTTATAAATGAATTTCAAAGTAAAAATGAGTGTTTTGAAATTTTTGGGTTAATGGGTTGTAATAAGTTGCAAAATATAAGCAAAAGATAAATTAGTAAAACGTTGATTAGGACAGAAATTAAGACATTTTCATGCACAAGGACAACCCATTTAAAATTTAATCCCAAGGACAAAATACTGTTTATTTTAATAAAATGTATTTCTCATGCACGGTTTCCTTTTTCTTCCTCATTTCGTTCTGCAGATCTCGCTCTCGACTCAAATGCAATTTTGTTTTCGTGCATATTTTAATCTCTAACAATCTCTTCAGACATCGGTATTAATCGCGCAATTCAGATTGCAATATCGATCTCGCGCATATTGGATTGCAAAATTGTCTTTAAGATTAGGTTATTTTTTTCTCGTTTTGCATCGATTTAATTTCTTTTTCCTATCATAATCTTTGTAATTTAATGTTAAATACTGCGATTAGGTATTTTTGTTTAGATCAGTGATAAATGGCATCTGTTGGTTCTACAAGCAGGTTCATTTTTAATGTTGCTTTATTCAGTAATTGGTATTAGTTTTTTATTTTTTTAGGTATAAGTTTTGTTTCATTAACTCTGTTATATATTTGATCTTTGTGTTTATGGTTATGCATTTATTGTGTAGTTGTATTATTGCATTAACTCTGTATTTCAATCAAACTTATTTTAATCAATCAAACTGTGATATAAACAATTTTTGTTTTAGTTTTTTTTAACATTATAGCAGGTTTAGGTATCATTTTTTTATTATTTTATGTATCAATTTTGTTGTATTAACTCTGATATATATATATATATATATTCTTGTATTTTTGGTACTGTATTTATCTTGTAAGTGTATTGTGGCATTAACTTAGCAATTAAAATGAACTTCTTTTATTTTAATCAATCAAATTGTGATGTAAATAGGTTTTGTAGTAGTTTTTATTAAGATTAAAGTAGTTTTTAGGTATCAGTTTTATATATGTAGGTATTAGTTTTATGTCTGTGAGTATCAGAACTATGTTATGTGGGTATCAGTTTTGAGTTGTTTTCTTTGCTAATTGAATTTTTTGAATTCTACTTTTTTGTAGTGGTGAAAATGGTCTTCTTATTGTAGTTGTCTTCAATGATTCCTCTTTTAGCACTCGGTTGTCTGTTGATAGCTCAATTTATGATTTGCGGAATGAAATATGTAGAAATTGGTCTCAACTCACTCCTATGTCGATTGAGATTAGCTATGTGCTTGAGACATCGATTATGGTCTTTGGAGTATCGTTTGTTTTCAACTACATACGAAGAGTGCCTTTTTTTTGTTTTGATGTTAAGTTGAAGGATTTTAAAGTGGAAAACATCAATGATGGTTCCTTTTCACTTTTAACTAATGTTTCAATGCATTCTTCGTCTAGTGTATCTTTGGGTTCAACCATTGTCGTGCATAGGAAAAGTTACTTGAAAGACTTTATGAAAAGAGGTTCTACATTAACAATTTTGGATTTTATTGGTTTTTGTTTTGGAGAGGCCAGCGACTTTAGAGAATTCATAATGGCATATCAAATTCAAATAGGTCATGAGTTACATTTTCCTAAGAGCAGTTTTACTAGGATTACGGCAGTTTGCTCTTCGTCTTCAACTGGATGTCCATTTAAAGTGCATGTTTCTTGTGATTTCAGGTATCATAGTAGGTTTTTTATTCGGACTTTAGTTGTTGAGCATTCCTGTGTTAGTTCTCTTAGAAATTTGAGCAATCCTCATCTTACTAGCTCATTTGTTAAATCTTTGATAATAGATGAAATTAGTGATCATCCGAGTAAGAAACCAAAAGATATCATTGTTGGTTTTCGTAAGAGTTCAATCTTCAATTATCATACTCTTCTACTACTGCGGGAAACAACTAGCTTTAATGGAAATGTATGGCAATGATGTGATGTCTTATAATGATTTGACTTAGTATTTGAGGCATTAAAGATTCATAACCCAGGTTTTTATGTTGACATAGATGTTAACCCTTCTACAAATCAATTCGAGAGAGTGTTTGTTGGCTTAGGTGCTTGTATTCTTGTTTTTCAAGTATTGTCGACCTACGATATTTTTAGATGGGACTCATTTGAAGGGAAGGCCATGTGTATTGATTGGTACTACTGCAAAGAATGATAATCAAGGTATGATGATATTATATGTTTATTTTGAATATCAATTTGCTATGTTGTAGTATCAATTTTTTAGTTACTTTTTGTTAGGTATCAGTTTTGTATGTTGTAGTGTGTCAATTTTTTGTTTTACAACCAGTAGGTAGCAGTTTTCTATGTCTAATGGTATCAGGTTTTATTCTACAACTCCTAGGTAGCAGTTTTATATGTCTAAAGGTACCAGTTTTTACTCTACAGCTATTAGGTAGCCGTTTTGTATGTCTGAAGCTATCACTTTTAATGTTACAGCTATAAGACAGCAGTTTTCATTGTCTAAAGGTATCAGTTTTAATGTTACAGCAATTACATAACACTTTTTAATTTTAGATGGTAGCATTTTTTATTATGATCATGATATTTTTTTGATTATTTTTTGGAAGTTGTTTCGAGCGTTACTTCCCTTTAGCAATGGTTGTAGTTTCTGTAGAAAATGTAGACAATTGGAGATGGTTTTTTTTAAGTCATTTGAAGGAAATGCTTCAAGAAGATCGGACTTTGGCTTTTATGTCGGATTGTCATCAAGGTTTAATTTTTTGGCGTTCAAGAGGTTTCTCCAACAGCATTTCATAGTTATTGTTACCATCACATGGAACAAAATTTGTGTCAACAGTTTAGTCTAGAAATGCAAACATTTCAATTATTGAGTCTTTTAACATATGTTCTAGAGCATCTAAAGTGTATTAGTTTGATGAGAACATTCTAAATTTTTGGAAATTGGTGGTAGTGCAACTGTGAATTTTTTGAAGGACAAGCCATTTCATTAGTGGGCTGACTTGTTTTTTCGGGGTAAAAAATATGGGGAATATAGCTCTAACATGGCTGAAGATTAATAGTTGGATTTTAGATGAAAGGGCATTACCTATTACATTATTCTTGGATGGAATTCGTACTAAAATTATGGAGCAAATGGCTAAAAGGAAAGAGAAATGTCATTCATGGAATACGATTTTATGCCCTACTATGGAAAATCAGTTGAAGAATATTTTGGATGGGATATTTACAAATCTTCTGAATTTCTTTTTGAAGTGAAATCTCTATTCTCTCGCCGTGTTGATCTCGAGGATTTCAATTGCAGTTGTAATCAATGGAGAGTGACAGGATTTTTTTGTCCTCATGCAATAAAATGCATTAAAAAGTGAAATCAAATGTTTATGATTTTGTTGAACACTATTTCACTGTAGATGCTTATCGATCTTCATACTGTAATACTGTTAAACCTATACCTACCTATGATAAACTCATTGTTGATTCTACTAGTGATGAAGTGATTAGGCCACCCAAGGGTAAACGTGTAGTTAGGAGACCATCTACAAAACGAAAAGGAGGTTTTGCATTTTTTTTCAAAACAAACAAAATAGATGTGGCATGTGTAAACAATATGGTCATAACAAGCGTAATTGTCATGCTTCTAATAATATGTTATTTTTTTTAGATTTGTTTTAGGGCATACATGTATTTTCAGATGTTTTTGAAATAAATTTGTGTACATAGCAAAGTGGTGTATGATACATTGGAAATGCGCTGGACCTTTTATAGTTTTTATAGAAATTCTTCATATCATAGTGTTTTTATTTTATTGTTATATTGTTGTGCTGCTGGTATGATAAGATATCATGTTTTTATGATCACTGGTAGAAGATTTGTGTGTTGGGTATCAATTTTACTCTCCTGTAGTATCGATTAATGTGTTATTTTTTATTTTAGCTATTGGGTATCAATTTTATATCCTTGTAGATATCGGTTTTTTGTTATTTTCTTGCTTACAGTTTATAAGTATCTGTTTTATGCCTTGGTAGGTATAAGTTTTTGTTATATTCTTGTTTGCATTTTATGAGTATCAGTTTTACTCTCCAATAAGAACCAGTTTTGTATGTTATTTTTTGGTTATAGTAACTGGGTACCAGTTTTATATCATTGTAAGTTTAAGTTTTTTTTAATTTCTTATGTACAGTTTATAGGTATCAGTTTTATATTTCTGTAAGTATCAACTTTTATTACTGTCTTCTTTATGGTTTATAGGTACCAGTTTCATGATTTGGTAGGTATTAGTTTTTGCTATTTTGTTGTTTGCAGTTTATGGGTATCGATTTAATGGCTTTGTAGGTATCAGTGTTTGAAAAGTTCAATTGTGCATGAGTTTCTTGTTATCACTATTGCATTATAATTGGAATTAGTTCAATAGTTTTCATGCAAAAAAACAACATTTTGAACATTTCATCCATCAACATATATATGAGCAACACTAGTATTTAAACAAACAAAATATAATTTTCAAAATTGATATGCAAGATAGTTTTAAGGTATGAATCTATTTACATATAAAACCGATATACAAAACATTGTTTTCCAACACGATCTAATTACATATAAAAACCATTGCTCAAGACATTAATCCCATTTAGTCTAATACATTTTAAACAAGTTCAATTTGAACACATTCTGGATCTCTATTCTGCTGCATGTCAACAGTTCATTCATTTACTTTTACTCAATCCAGACATGAAGTCAACTAAACTTAACAACATTCAATATCTGCAAGTACTTCATACACTATTCTTGCTATTTCCTTCAGCATATTTATTTTACTCACTTTCACCGGAATTTCAGTTCTGTTGTGTGAGACCATAAAAATCATGATGTATATTCCACAATCAACTCTGCATAAGTGAAATATTTTGTTGGTTAGAAATAACTATTGTAGTATATGATATAAGTGATTATATTATGAAAACAATCAATATAAGTGACAATTTTAACTAACTGTATGAATAAATAGCATTTTTGTATCAACTGAACTGAAGGGATGGTATCAACTGAATTGACATATGTTAGTGGTTATGTTAGTATTGGTAGTGTACATGGTGGTGATTGGTATCAGATTTTTAATCTGTGGATATCAGTTTGAACTAATGCTGGTATCAGCTTCAAAAGTTGCTAGATACAAATGAATGTTTGTAAGATAGAAAAGTCATCAAAAAATTTCCGTGTTAGAATGTTGTTGTGCACATTCTAGTTAATGGATTTCTGTTGTTTTAGGCTGCATATCTTAAATATTATGCTTCATCCACATTTTTTGCAATATTTTTTCAACTTCCAATCTCTGCAAAATGGATACATTAGTAACACTTTTAAAAAAATCTAGAAAATTTTCCATACTAGTA
The DNA here is from genome assembly GCA_030737875.1 of Allium sativum. NCBI lineage: Eukaryota > Viridiplantae > Streptophyta > Magnoliopsida > Asparagales > Amaryllidaceae > Allium > Allium sativum. The sequence continues at coordinate 650,778,937 of CM060919.1, read as the reverse complement.
TTATGGCATCTTTCAAACTTATATTATTTCGTTCAATTGAATGTCTTGACCGCATAGAATCGAAGTGTGTTAGCCTACTTTGTGAACTAGGCAACACAAAGTCGAGATGTCAAGCGTTGAAGAACATTTCTTCTCAGAAATTATCGGGTCGGATCGGAGGGTCACTATCAAGTCGGATCGGAGAGCTACTACCAGTCGGATCGGAGGGCCACTACCAGTTCGGGACGAAACAGAGCAAAATGGACAAGGACTCAGTTTCAGCTCAGGTCGGGTCGGATCGGATGCCCCGATCCGAACCCCTTCTGCTCGCTCCTCCGAACCGAACCCACATTCCATATCACTTCACCCCACGATCGCCTGAATATTCGAAGCGGTTATGACCATTTCCTACCCACGATGACCACTACTCTGATGCGCTGTCAGCACTGGAATCCATCCGAGCCCAAGTACGATGGGATGAAAGACACGTGGCTCCGAACCGAACTGAATCTGAGTGAATTTCCACCTATAAATACCCCATCAAGAGACAATGAAAAGGATCTTTTTTCTTGGCACTTTGAGAGTAAAAACACTTTCAAGAACCGAATTCCAGCATTCCCAGACAATCCAAATCGTCATTCAACATATATTTTGAGATAATTGATTGAATGTACGTGAAAAGTGAGTGAAATTGAGTGAATATCTCATTGTACTTACATCTATATCATCAGGGAAAGTGATTATAAAGTGGACGTAGGCTTTTCAACGCCGAACCACTATAAATTCTGTGTCTCCATTTTACTTTTGATCTTATTTTATTTCGATTTTAGTCAATTTGGGTGTTAGAACCACTTTTTGGTCGAACATTTGGTGCTTTCACTGAGAACCATTTGAATTCTCTATTTTTCCGGATTATCGTTCTACTTTTTGGACCGTTGAGTTCAAAGAAGTTAATCCTCAAGTTTCGACGCTTTTGAATATTTGTTGGTTGATTGTTGAAGAACTATGGCCAAAGGAAAAGGCAGGGAAGTTCAAACCAGTCGAGGGAACGGAGTTGGTGAAGATCAGCAAAACGCGGTTGTGACAAGGTCTCGGGGGCAGAGCTCAGGAGTGGATCAGACAGATACAGGAAATTCGAACCGAACTCAAGGAGAGAGCTCCAATCCGATCCGAGTAGGAGAATCTGAAGCAGTGCACTCCCCTAACCTGAACCGATCCGAACAAGTTGCACTGCACCGATCCGAACAAGCTTCCCAGCTCCGACCCGAACAAGTCTCCCAGCTCCGACCCGAACAAGTCTCCCAGCTCCGACCCGAGCAGATTGCTCAGCTCCAATCTGATCCGTCGCTTGGTGATGCTGGAACCTCTACTCGAGCTCCTCCAAATGCTCCGACTCCAGCCACCAGGATCAATGATCAGGTCAATCCATCTGCGCTTATTACCCAAGGAGATTTTTCGCGCCTTCTTGACATGCTTGAGAGTACTAGGGAGGCTATGGAAATCCACGAGTGCACCAATCTCATGATGCAAGAAAACATGAGACTCATGAGCTGGGAAATTAGCGAACTCCGCAGACAGAGAACCCCATCCCCGGTTCATCACACACCAACGGATCAGTCTTCTTCTTCCGAGGAAGAACGGCCCCGTGAAAGAAGGCTGCTCGAACGACCTCAGAATTTGGAGCAGCTGACGTTCAGATCTTTGGGGTCCCGCGAGGACGCTGCACGGGTACTAGGACCCAATGATCCGAGCTTAAGAGAGCCTATGTTGTTACCAATGTGGGGATCCCATGTATTACCCAGAGAACCTAACCTCACCAATCCCACTCAGGGACAAATGCTCCAGCCTCTTCCTCCTGAGATCGACCGGGAACGGGAAAAAGCAGAACAGAAGCGGCTCGAAGAAGGAGGGCGTCCCCTGATCAGGACCCTAGAGGAAACCCAAACATCAAAAGGAGGGCGTCCCCTGATCAAGAGCCCAGAAGGAACCCGGATATCAGAGCCAGGGAGCCTGAACGGCCCCTGACCAATGCTGACGTATGGACAATGGTACGCCAGATCATGTCTAAAAGTCGGAACTACACCAATGAAGATTATGGCATTGAGCGAAGCCATACTCCCTTTACTGATGACATCCTCAACTTTCAGTTTTCCCGACGTTTTAACCTGCCGCAGATGGACAAGTACAATGGAAGAACCGATCCGGGACAACATTTGATGCGATACGCATGGCTCATGAATGCTGCTGCTGCCCCAAACGCAGTGAAGTGTAAAGCCTTCCCGATCTATTTAGAAGACGTGGTGCTGCTGTGGTTTACCCGAATTCCCCCTCGGTCGGTATCGAATTTTAGGGAATTAAGCGAACGTTTTATGAATCAGTTCCGACTCCATGCCCGAAAGTCAAAGAGTATTATTGAATTATCAAGGATTAAGCAAGCGCCGGGAGAGTCTTTGAAGTCATATCTCGACCGTTTCAACTAAGCTGTGACAGAAGTCAGTGACCCGCACGAGCCCACCATCTTGATGGCTTTGATGGAAGGAGTCGATCCTGACTCCGAGTTTGGAGATTATCTTTCTAGGAAGCCACCTCCCACGAGAGAGTTATTCTATGAAAAGGCCGATATTCACTTAAGACGAGAGGAGGCAAGGGCAAACAGAAAGAGAAAGTCTGGAGCGGTTTCAAAAGAAACTGTTCAGAGTAATGTTGCCGTGAAGCAGTCTGGAGAAAGTTCTGGGAAAGTTGAGGTGAATGTGGGAAACAAGAGTGGAAACGACAATAATGGAAACGGGGGCAACAACAACAACCGTAACGCGAATGGTAACAGAAGAAATAGGAATCGAGGAAGTAATCCTAACAAAAGACCCCAGTTCCAGACTTATGAGAATTATTCACCGCTGAACGACACTCTGGAGAACATTTACATGGATACATACAATGTTTTGCAATATAAAAGACCGCCGCCTCGAGACTCAACGGAGAAAGAAATCGCAACTGGAAAATTTTGTTTATTTCATGGAACTCATGGGCATTCAACAAATGAATGTTGACATTTGAGAGACGTGATTGAGAAGCTGCAGCGCGAAGGAAAATTGGATGAATACAAGGTTGCCCCAAGAGACAGGGGGCAAGGAGAATAGGCTCCAAACCAGAATCAATCTGCTCCCAAGCCTACAGCGCAGCAGAAAGGCAAGGGAATTGTTATTAACACCATAGTAGGTGGACCCCACCCAGCGATCCACAGTTTTAGAGCAATGGATCAATACGTTAATGCAGCTAAGCACGTAGACGTGGATGAATGTGATGATTTGGAAGATATCGCCCCTGTGAAACAGCAGAGGACAATGTTTGATGACGTGGTATTCCGTAGCAGAGACAATACCGGAATCCAGTCACCCACCGACGATCCGTTGGTCATTACCACCACCATTGGATCGGCATTGGTTCATAAGGTGCTAGTAGACAATGGAAGCTCTGTTAATATTTTATTTAAAAAATCTTTCGATCAGATGAAACTTGAGTCTGAAGATTTGAAGCCATGCGAAGGTTAGATCCGAGGCTTCAACGGAGCATCGACAGCTCCGATGGGGTATATAGAATTGCCCGTAACATTGGGGCAAGGGGAACGCCGAAGAGTACGAATGCTTCAGTTCGTAGTGTTGGACGTAGATTCGCCCTACAACGCGTTTTTGGGAAGGCCTGCTCTTGCAGAGTTCAGGGCTTGCATCGCCCCTTGGTGTTTATTGCTCAAGTTCCCAACTGAAGCCGGAACAGGAGTAGTGAGAGGAGATCAAGTCTCCGGATGGGCTTGCTATGTTGCCGAATTAAAGATGTTGATGAAGGGACTCAACATTGAGAGTAAAGGTGCCTTGCCTCCTCCAAAGGAAAGCTTGGCGTAGCAATTAGAGGGATCGGCCCCGAAGGAGTTGCCCAAAGGAACGCCTGAAGACTTGGATCCCAGAAAAGATAAGGAACCGGAGGCTAGAAATGCGACTCCTAACGAAGCGACAGTGGACATACCCATTGACGAAGCTGATCCAACAAGAGTTTTGAAGATTGGATCCCAGTTGGATCCACATCGAGCCAAAGAACTAACTGACTTCCTGAAGGCAAACCTGGACATGTTTGCCTGGACCCACGCCGACATGTGTGGGATGTCTCCATCCGTCATGAGTCATTCACTAAATATAAACCCAAAACACCCGCCTGTAAAGCAAAAGAGACGTGTGCTGGGCCCAGAGAGGTCGGCAGCTCTAAAAGAAGAAGTGGAGAAGCTGAAAGAGAATGGATTTATTAGAGATTCGACATATCCCGACTGGATATCGAATCCCGTTTTAGTAAAGAAGCCAAACGGAAAGTGGCGGACATGCATTGATTTTTCAGACTTGAACAAAGCTTGCCCGAAAGATAACTTACCACTCCCCAGAATTGACCAGCTTGTAGATTCGACAGCAGGACACAAACTTCTTTCTTTCATGGACGCATAATCCGGGTACAACCAGATTCCTATGCACGTGCCAGATCAAGAACACACGAGCTTCATTACAAATTTGGGGTTGTATTATTATGTGGTCATGCCGTTCGGATTGAAAAACGCTGGAGCCACCTATCAACGCTTGGTGAACAGGATGTTTTATAACCAGATAGGGAAGACTATGGAAGTTTATGTGGATGATATGCTTGTCAAATCGAAACAGTCCTCCAGCCATACACAAGACTTGGCAGAAATGTTTGGTATCCTGCAAAGGTATCGAATGAAGTTAAATCCTTTGAAATGATCATTTGGAGTGACATCGGGAAAGTTTCTAGGCTTCATTGTGAGCTCTCGAGGGATTGAGATCAATCCTAGCCAAATAGCAGCGATAAGAAACATTGAAGAACCGAGGGGAATCAAAGATGTCCAAAGTCTTGCAGGGAAAGTAGCCGCGTTGAGTAGATTTATCTCCAAAGCAACGGACAAATGCGTCCCATTTTTTGACTTGATTAAAAGGGGAAAGAAGAACTTCAAATGGACTCCGGACTGTGTTGAGGCCTTTCGAAATTTATTGGAATTACTAGAAAAACCACCGATTTTGTCAAAGCTAGTGGATCATGAAGAGTTATTTGTTTACTTAGCGGTTTCGGCTCACGCTGTTAGCACAGCCTTGGTCCGAGAAGAAGACAAAGTGCAAAGGCCGGTATATTATGTAAACAAGAAATTGGCAGCTGCAGAACGCAACTACCCAAGGATTGAGAAGCTCGCTTACAGCCTCCTAATCGCCTCCCGAAAACTTCGTCACTATTTCCAAGCTCACCCAATAACAATATACACTGACCAGCCTCTGAGGCAGGTGTTGCAGAGACCCGAAGCATCGGGGCGTTTGATCAAATGGAATATTGAATTAAGTCAGTTTGATTTAAATTTTCAGCCGTGGAGGTCGATCAGGGGGCAAGCTCTGGCTGACTTTATAGCAGAGTTCACAATCCCAGAGGAGTAAATGATCGATGACAAAGTGGTCAAGTCAGAGGACGAGTTAGAATTAGATCCATGGAAGCTGTACACAGACGAAGCCAAGAACGACCGAAGGTCCGAAGCTGGAATCATCTTAGTTACTCCTGAGGGACGGTCGTTATATTACGCTCTACGGTTAGAATTTTCAGTGACTAATAACGACTCTGAATATGAAGCCCTGATTGCCGGGCTGAAACTTGCTAAAGAACTCGGAGTAAAGACATTGGACATATTCTGCGACTCCAAAATAGTTGTTTGCCAAGTTCGAAAGGAGTTTGTGACTCGGGGACTTCGACTTATCGCCTATCTCGGGAAAGTGGAAAAGCTGTTGAGCAACCTGGAGCGGTATAACATAACGCATATCCCAAGAGCCGAAAACCAGAAGGCAGACAGGCTAGCAAAACTAGCTAGTTCCGACAACCCGGAAGAAACCGAAATAATTCCAATTGAAACGTTGGAATCGCAAAGCTTTGAGTCGATGGAAATTGAATTCGCTTTCGAAGCAGAACCGGAGAAGGAGTCGTGGATGACCCCAATTAAGAATTTCCTTAAGAATGGGATACTCCCATCAAAGAAGAGTGAGAGACGGGCTATAGTTCGCAAGGCTACCAGATACATCCTTCAAGATGATACTCTTTATAGACAAGGATTTTCTATGCCCCTGTTACGATGTATAGCACACAAGGACATCAAACGTGTACTAAGAGAAGTACACGAAGGTGAGTGTGGAGATCATACAGGAGGTCAGACCTTAGCAAAGAAGATATTGCGGTACGGATACTTCTGGTCCACAATTAATAAAGATGCAGCTGATTATTCACGACGCTGCGATAAGTGCTAGAGATTCGCCAAAATCCCCAGAGCACCATCGACCCAACTCAGATCAATGGTGAGTCCTTGGCCGTTTGCCATGTGGGGAATTGACATCATCGGAGTTCTACCAATTGCTAAAGGAGGAGCGAAATATGCTATAGTAGCCGTGGACTATTTTACGAAGTGGGTGGAAGCTGAGCCCCTAACCAAAATCACGGCGAGAAAGGTGATAAGTTTCGTGGTTAGAAATATTATATGCCGATTTGGGATCCCAAGGACCATTATAAGCGATAACGGGACCCAGTTCGATGGTGCCGAATTTAGAAATTTCTGCCAGAAATATAAGATTGACAAACGGTACACTGCGGTCGCTCATCCGCAGTCGAATGGGCAAGTAGAAGCAATAAACAAAGTCATAAAATCCATCCTCAAGAAACGATTAGAACGCGCAAAGGCAAAATGGGTGGATGAATTGCCCTTAGCTTTGTGGGCATATCGGACAACGTTTAAGACGGCTACCGGTCATACCCCTTTCTCTCTTCATTTGGTTCAGAAGCAGTAATTCCAGTAGAGATTGAAGTTCCCTCCCATAGGGTGACATATTATGACCCGATGACGAATCGGGCACTCTTACTCGAGTCTCTTGATGAAATCGAAGAAAAAAGGGACGAAGCAGACTTGTGTGCGTCAAGACATCGACGACAGATGGCACGCTATTATGACAAAAAAGTTCGTCTTAGGACTTTTGAACCGGGAGATTTGGTGCTAAAGAGAGTCTTTCCATCCCTTCCTTACCTCGGTCCAAAGTGGGAAGAACCCTTTGTCATCCAACGGAAACTTGAAACAGTAACCTTCAAGTTAACGACCGTAGATGGCGAAGAGGTACCTAGGGCATGGAATGCCCAACACTTGATGCGATATTTGAATTAGAAATGTTGTACTCTTTGTTGTTTTTCTTATGAACTCTGTAAAAAGGCACGACTTGCCTTAGAAAAGTCTGTTGATATGAACAAAGAACTATAAAGTGGATGTAGGCTACGACTTAGCCGAACCACTATAAAAATATCGTGTGTCATTTACTTTCCTTCATTATATATACCTTCAACTACTATTCTGTTGCGATTATGGAATATAAGATGATTTTAAAACCTGAAAGGTTGAAAACAGTTTATACGTAGGAAAAAGCACAATGACTGTTTGTGCGATAAGACATAAAAGAATGGGAAGACGACATTCTTAACTCTAACTCTCGAGAATTGAGAGAGAGTATAAAGGACGGGAAGACGACGTCCTCTGAGGCGTGAAGGTGCACCCAGATAAGAGATCGCCTCAGTAAGAACTCTAACCTGAGTATAAGATAGGAGAGTATAAAAAATGCCAAAAAAAAACGACAGGCATTAACGACACAAAGAATGTGACCCCGTCGGAGAATCGGGGACATTCAGACTGTTTGACCAAATTTTGAATAGTTTTTTCAAGATTGACTGGGGGCATATATGTACACACATATTTCCCCCTACCATAACCTCATTACACAACTATAGTAGGAAATGCATTCTTACATAAGTGCAAAACTGATAGCTAACAGACATTGCAGAAAACGAATTATTTTTTATTTACAAATGAATGAATTTGTACAGGAAAACAGGCAAAAAGAAGGTGCAAGGGCCACCCTTGCAGCAACAATTATGGGTCAATCAAATGCTAAAATAACGCAAGACACTCCATCATTTAGACTTCGAAGGAGGCTTGGACTTCTTAGCAGCCTTCTCCGCATCCCTCGCCTCTTTTTCGGCCTCCGTCAAGATGCGCTTTGACTTTTTCTTCCCTGAAGCTGAAGTGCTGGAATCAGTTGACTTCTTCCCGGAAGGCGGAGCGCTGAAATCAAGAGAAGACTTCTTAGCAAGTTCTTCTGTAATAGATCTAGTCGAAAGCTTAACAACTAACCTTGATCCCTCATCCACTACTGCGAGGGGCTTAAGGATTTCAGGGTCTAAGTCTTCAAATTTAAGCTGCATGCATTTATCTTGTTCAGCTTTCAGTGCAGCTAAGGTAACATCATCGGCGCTTTTCGACCCCCCCCCCCCCCCCGACTATAGCCACCTCAGGGTCTTTCTCATGTCCCCCGTTGCTGCCATCATCCTTTAAGGCATCTATCATTTCGTTATCATGAGGAGTGTCAGCCTGAGACAGTTCAATTCCTTCTCCCGAATCTATGGGGGCAGCCTTGTCTTTTCCCCCTTTTGCCCTTTCCATAGGCTCTGCTCCAGAGGCGGTTCCCTGGGACACATCTGTCTTTTCGGACGGTTCAATACCTACAGAGTGAGAAGCAACAGTTATCAACTCAGGAGAAAATAATGGGTTCTTCATCGATTGCTCAATTACGTGATGAAAGGAAGAAATAGCTTTGACGAATAGAGGTGAAAATATAGAGATACCTTCCGAAGACTTCTCGGTTGGAGTGACTGCTGTCTCCGATGCCGTTTCGGGTATAGGGGATAAAAGAGATGTCCGAGGGATCCCCGGGTTTTCAGGATCATATCCCTCAACTTCAGAAGTTTCAAAGGCAGTAGAGGAAAAACCAGCTTCAGGAATGTTCTTTTGCTTAGCCTTCCGCCTCTCTTCGTCTATAACAGCAGCAATGAGGCGGCGTCCTTCGGCTAGGCGTTCTGGTTCATCATCTCGTAAATATTTCTCACAACACCAGAAAAGGCTTTTTATAACAGTTATTACTGTTACTAATGATCTTTATAACAGTTATAACCGTTACAATAGCATACGTGACAAACTGTTGTCACGAATATTGTAACGGTTAAAACCGTTATAAAGTGTTCAGATTGTAACGGTTATTACCGTTATAAGATATGTGCTTTGTAACAGTTAAAACCGTTAAAACTGAAAATTTTATAACAATTATAACCGTTATAAAAATTATTTTTATAACAGTAATAATTGTGACAAATATGAAATATATAACAGTAATTACTGTTAGCGGTATAAAACTGACTATTTTCATACAATAATTTACTAACAGTTATAACTGTGACAAACGTGAATATTATACCAAAATTGCAATAGGTAATTTCATACAGCATACACCAATAATAATATACAACATATAATATAACAATAACTTAACGCAAATACAACATATCACAATTTATATCCTTAAGCAAATTCCATTTCGACCAACATCACAATTTAACATAATCATAATACCAATCATCATCCATAACAAATACCAAAATAACATCTAAGTATCATAATTTTGCATACAACCGTTACACAAAACGCAAACGATTAACGGACCAAATTACAAATCCACCATCGACAAGACCAGATAGTGTATACATACCATTTTGGGGTGCATCAAAAATTAACGCATCCGGATCCATAACTTCCTCCACCCAAATGGCTTTCTCTCCTTCTAGTACAGTTCTATGATGACAAAATTCTTGCACTCCTACATATCCCTTCGCGACCTCCCTTAATGTTGACGACAATAACACTACCGACTGTTTATCTCTTGTGGATGATCCAATGGCATCAATAGAAGTAGTATGTAGATTGTTATTACCTCCATCGGAAGCAACTTCTTCACGTGGTGTCGTATTCCCTCCTTGTTGATTGATAAGAAACTTCATAGATTATTGCAAGTACGCCAATGCTGAGTTCATTGATTTGATGTCTTCATGCATTTGATTTTGGTTGTCCTCCAATTTAGCTAACTGTTGCTTAGTTGGATTCTCTTTTGCCGCAGTAATTGCTTTTGAAGCTTGTGTTATTTTTACTTGCTTTACATTGCATGTAGAGCTGATAGCACGACAATAACTTCTTCTTTTATCGTCTCCAAAAACTTCAGCAATGGGATCTTTATCAAAATTATCTAGACTTAGAGCATCATCGCCACCTTCTAATCTTTGTCTTGCTTCCGCTGCTTCAACCATAGCCTACGATGTTTAACAAATACAATGATATGAGTCTATGTCTGATTAAAAAACAAAGAAAGTTTAACTGAAGATGCTTGATTAAAAACAAACAAAGAACTACCTGACATTCTGTCAACCAAAGAATTGACATTCATTTTGCTCGACACAAGTTTACTGAGCCTGGCTCAGTAAACCTACAAGGCTCAGTAAACTGAGCCACTCGGCTCAAGTTTACTGAGCCTATGGCTCAGTAAACCTGAGCCGAGTGGCTCAGTTTACTGATCCTACAAGGCTCATTGTAACAGAGCCACTCGGCTCAGGTTTACTGAGCCATAAGCTTAGTTTCCTGAGCCTATGGCTCAGTAAACCTGAGCCTACAAGGCTCAATGTAACTGAGCCAGGCTCAGTTACACTGTTTACCAGTAGCATGAATTTACCAGTAGCAAACAAAACAAATATCCAAATGAAGCTATATCGATACTATTGTGAGCATGTTTTCAACCGTAAAACAAAACATAATTTTTTATGGAAATCTATATCGATACTTATATATAGCGTATTCAAGTCATGATGTCCCACCTTACTTGCCCAGATATGTAGATTTTATACTTCTGGTCTATCAAGTTCTTTTAGTGCTTAAATTAGTCTGCCCAGATATGTGAGAATAACGATGAAACTAAAGAGAAGAAATGTCTGGATACAAAAAGGTTCATAAAATTATGAGTTAATCATGCAGTTACATTTAATTACTTTGCATCGTCACTCTTTCCAAAATACTGCAATGGTTTCAGCAGGATGAAAACTGCATGTCAAAACACATATCGTATAAACAAGATGTATAACTATAAGTTGGATTGACATATAGCATGTGTTATAGCTACAAGTAAAAAAATAAATAAATGACAAACTGGAAGTTTGATTTAGTATAAATAGCAAAATTTAGGAGAAATTATTCTTGAAATGAATGAAATTTGCGAAAATCTTTAAACTCATTCAAGTCACCATTTAAGCCTTTCTACTAATAATTCACATGAAAGTCTAAAGAACTTTAGGCTTCTATAGGCAAAACCCAAAAGAATAAACTGAACTGTTATTTAATACAAATAAGAGAGGTTGCTAAAAAGTAAAAAATGGATTAACACTTGCATTTTATGACTACTCATGAATTAATGAATCAAAATAAAACTAACAAAAAAGAAAACAAAAAAGAATAATTTATCACTCAGTGCATTATGGTGACTCGTGACAGCGCAAAGTTTTTTTTTTTTGGACACTTTTTGGGCTGTTTAGAATGTGTTTTCTCTCTTCATTGGTGGCAATTCCTTGTAGAAATAAATCAAACTAACAATCAAAATAAAACCTAGAAGAAGTTTTTCTAATAGACTATTTTTAACAGTATATCCAAGTTCTTTACACGAATCAAACAGGGATAGCAATGTATGGTTGTAGATTTGTGTGTGTACTTGCACATGGTGAATGCCAAGTTAGTTGTGTAACTTGTGTTCTGAATTTCCACCAAGATTTCACAAGATATATTTTTAGTTAAGAGATGAAAGTCAAAAAATTGTTTTGTAAAACATTGATTAAACAAGATTCCTGAATGCCTCTTTATGAGAAGAAATTGTCTAAAGTTGATTTAGTTTTCATTAGATTTTAATTCGAAAAGATAAAATGTTAGATAGCGTCCTTAAAACCAAAGCCACTACATGCCACAATTTTATAACTATATTAATACACAAATATTAATCCAAGTTAAATATTGTTTGCTAACTAACCCCATTTACTTTTTTTTATAAAATTTTGCACTATACATTGCATTTAAAAAACATTTAAGGCATGTTTTCTGTATTGGATTCCAATCATTACATTTTTAGTTCGTGAAAAATAATCGCCTGTCAAAAATATAACATCAATTTTATTTACAGGTAAGCAACATCCAAAATAATTGCCTGTCAAAAATAATTGTCCTGAATTTGTTTGACTGTCAACCAAATCAACACCCAAAATAAGTAGCGGCATTTCACGGAGCAAACAACACATTAGTTTTGGTACACAGGAATAAGTCTCACAAACAAGTGCAAACAAATGAGTGGATGATAAACTAAGCAGGTCAGCCAGAATTGATATGCTAGAAATGCTAACCATACTTTGAAGAGAGTCTAGTTACCCTTGATATATGATTTATGAAAATGAGTAGAAAATTATTAATAACATATAGGTAATAATTGATGAAACGGTATAAAGAAGCGCTATACATCTGATAACAGATCCGGATTTCAGTCCCTTTTGTACATATTTTTGTAAAAATAACATTGAGAACTATAAGTGCAATGAGTTCAAGTGTATAAGCAAAACTTAATCATCCTTAGAATTACAGGGACTGAGTTCATATTGAGATGAGGAACACACACAAGTAAGATTGTGCTTATAGTTAATCTGACCTGAAGAACTTGTTAATAGTCCATTGATTCTATATAAGTAATCGCCCTTAATGCACATCACAGTCACTATGGAAGACTTATGGTACTAAAAATATATAGAATTATATTGCATAGCAAGACATGAATTAACGTAATTGGTATCAATATAAAGGATAGACTTTTTTTTCCATATGAGCCGTTGCTCGATGACAGCAGCAACTGGCCACTACTAGTGGTCGCAGCATTTGTTGTTGCTGCTACATGCAGCATTTTTGTTATTTTATTTTCCATTTTTTCTTTCCTTTCTCTGCTGGTACTCTATTATTTTTCTTTTTTCCCTTTTAACTGTGCTGCTGCATATAACAAACAGCAGCAGTTTTCGTATTTTCATGTTTTCCTTTTTTCTCTCTGTCTCAGTAGTGCCAAAATTAATCTTGATTAATGCAACATGCATGTTCATCCAAAACTTAGAGAGAGAAATTAAATTTAAAGTTGAAAGCATGCACCTAAATATATACTAGTGAATTAAAATTCTACCTAAATATGAATGACTTTTGCTATTTGTAAAATAAAAACAATCTTTTGTTGTTTGTTTGATAAAAAACTAACAAACAAAACCAAAAAATTATTTATTCATTTTGTTGAACAATGATTAAACCAACTATAATTCTACGGATCAAGATGTTGGTCTACCATAAAGAAATCAAGTAAATAAGGAAAACACAGAAGATATGAAAATGCTAAAATAATGACTGGAATTTCTATGAATAAAAAATTTGCAAATTAGAGCTTGATAAAAAAAAGGTTCGGATTACTTACATATTTTTTCAGCGGCACACGGAAGCACTTCCTCGGTTTTCTTGGTTGTATGTGCTATTTTCCAAACAAAAGATCGCATAGGCTTACTTTCCGGATTTTCGTTTTCTAATGAAATATACAAATAAACTATATAATATAATTTATCATAAAGTATACTTAAGAAATCTGAACTACATACCAATCAAGAGCTATCGGTTAGCTTGCCTTGTGTTGCTCTTGTAGTTGCAGACCAGCTTACCTGCACTAAACAACCTACAAATTAAATTGGGTGGACTTGTTGATTGCTATAGAATATGCCCTGAAAGTTTTGTAATTTATGTTTTTCATGGCAGCGATGTTATCTAAGTTTAAGTTGAGAAATGATTAAGTCTTTATACTTCAATACACACATTGACTGTTGAAAAACATAATTTGGTACAGGCACATGTCTTATGCTATTTGCCTTTTGGTTAATATTTGATGTTGTAAACTGAATTTTGTATAGAAAAAAGAAAATAATAATAATAATAATGATAATGCAGTTTTTTCAATGACAATGCAGGTTATTATGAAGCAGTTTTTTCTAATTGATTTTTTAATGATGCAGTTTTATTTTAATGGAACAGTTTATACAATGCAGCAGTTTTCTTAGTGAAATTGGTGCAGTTTTTCGACAATACAGCAGTTTTTTTTAATGAAATACGTGCAGTTTTTTAACAATGCAGCAGTTTTTTTAATGAAAGTATGAAACAGGTGCAGTTTTTAACAATGCAGTAGTCTTTTTAATGAAAGTATGAAGCAGGTGTAGTTTTTTTTAATGATAATGCAGTTTTTTACGAAGCAGTTTTTATAAATAGTTTTTCTAATAAATCAGTTTTTTTTTAGTAAAACATAGTTGTGAATTAATCAATTGAACTTATTTGTAGGAATTTTATCGCATCTCATGTTGCGGGTGGTTGCTGGTATGTTCTTGCAATACAACGTGTGGCATCATGTCTCCAACATCAATGTGAAATAAACAATACTTGCGACCTTATGTCTTTAGCTTGCTTAAAGGAAGTCTGCACTAACCTTCCATTACTAGATGGAATAAATGAATTACAGTGCACTAACTATTTTGCTCCAAATACGAAACTAGAAAATGAGTCAGTTTGCTTGAACGTCAATGGTCCTTATCCTTACGAAATTTATAACGGGGCTCTACCCATTGTTTCCAGCAACTCTCTTGCAGTTAAAATCCTTTACCCGATATTTTGGGGACTTATGACACTTAGTACTTTCGGAAATGATCTTGCACCAACTAGTCACTGGCTAGAAGTGATGTTCAGTATTATTATTGTTCTGAGTGGTTTGATGCTCTTCACTTTGTTAATTGGTAATATTCAGGTGTTCCTGCATGCGGTTATGGCTAGGAAGAGAAAGAAGCAAGTGAGATGTCGCGACATGGAATGGTGGATGAAGAGAAGGCAACTTCCATCACAATTGAGACATAGAGTTCGCAAATTCGAAAGGGAGAGATGGGCTTCGACAAGAGGGGAGGATGAAATGGAGATGATCAAGGATTTACCGGATGGTTTAAGGAGAAATATCAAAAGATATCTTTGTCTCAATCTCATTAAGCAGGTGCCCATGTTTCATAACTTAGATGAACTCATCCTCGACAACATATGTGACAGAGTCAAGCCATTAGTATTCTCCATGAATGAAAAGGTAATACGAGAAGGCGACACGGTGCATCAAATGATATTCATAATAAAAGGGAAGATAAAAAGCACTCAAAACCTAAGCAAAGGCGTGGTAGCTGCATGCATTTTAGGACCTGGAAGCTTCTTCGGAGATGAACTTCTCTCATGGTGCCTACGTCGACCATTTGTCGAGCGTCTTCCTGCTTCATCAGCTACATTCGAATGTGCAGAAACAACCGAAGCTTTTGGGTTAGATGCCGTGCATCTTAAATATATAACAGAGCATTTCAGGTATCAGTTCGCGAATGAGAAGCTTAATAGAATATTGAGGTATTTTTCGTCGAATTGGAGAACATGGGCAGCGGTTAACATACAAATTGCATGGAGGAAATATAGAAATAAAGGTGATAGGAGCTATGATAACGAGAGGCGGTTGAGGCAGTATGCGGCCATGTTCATATTGATCAAACCTCATGACGAATGAATGTATGGTTCCTTGGTACCTCTTTTGAAGCATGACTTGAAATTTTGTATGTTGTACTTTTGAAATGCGTTGATAAAATAATCCTGTATACACGAACGAAATGGAAAAGAAAAAAAAAATGATGTGGTGCTTTCTAAAAAAAAAACTTATTTGTAGGAGAACGCACAGAAGCTTTTTTTTTTACATGAGAAAGAAGATATTTATGTAAATCAAAGCAAAATGAAAATGTTTATGTAATCAAAGCACAATGCCCCACAGGAATTTAACTGGATCTACCATCTTCAATTACTTCATTGTAATCCATTCAAACAAACATTGTATATGTTTGTATGCAAACTTACAAACATTTTACCAACCAAAATCATAAATCTTAATTTATACTCAATCCTATCATGAAATTCACTGTATGCTTTCATCAAGAACCCTCTTCATAAATTCATCGGCCTCTTGCATTTACGCATTTTTTTTAAAAACAAAAGAATATTTTTAGTGTATGTGATATTATAAATTAATCGTAATGTTGCCGACATGCAGAAGACAACACAAGCCAACATACACATGCATGCCCCCAAAAAGATATAGTAGTACCAATTATCCTAAGGCATAGCTCTTAAGGTGATGTTTTAGCTAGCTTGAATTCAAAGAATCTGTTTAGAAGTAAATCATATAACTTGTTTCTGCCAAAGGCATACTCACTTACGAAATTATTTAAACTTACAAATTTAAGATAAATTTAAACCAAGGATTTAAACTATAAAACACTCATAGATGCGACCCCTTTTTCCTTCGTATAAACAAGAGTTTCATTTCATATTCCAAAATTGTTCTTCATTTATACTCAATCATGTTACAAAATTCATTGTACGTTTTCAACAACCCTGTTCATAAACTTAATCATACAATTTCAACTTGAATTCTTTGGTCATGCAATTTGCCAAATTTATTGGGAGGGGGAAAAGTCTATTGTATAATAATTCAATCATAAGGCTATTGGCATGCCCGAGATGAACAAAAGTGAAGTCATAACTCACTGGTACCTCCTCTCTCTCTCTCCCTTTTTTGAGGTGGGGGTTTTTCCTATTTACCCAGGATTTTTTTGGGGGGGGGGGTGGGGGGATGTAGGACCTGTATTGGAAACTGCCCAAAAAAAAAAAATCAAAGATATAAAATGATTCGGTAAAAATCAGAGATTGGCTTATGTTTCAAAAAAGAATATAAAATTACATTTACAGATGAATTCTCTGCAACAACATACGTTGAATTATGAACTGTACATATTACATACACATAGATATATTCGGTAAAAATTAAATGATTCCCACGACCCAAGTTGGAAACGAAGGCAACTAAAATGGGTCTATTTCAATCGAAACATTATCAAGGGATCGGAACATGCTGTAAAGGGCTTTTATTTGACTTACTTTTTATGAAACGACAGACAATTTAGATGCGTATGAACAAAAATTTAACTGAACATCTGACCTGATATCAGTCTTAACAAATCGCAACGTTAACA
The DNA here is from genome assembly GCA_030737875.1 of Allium sativum. Taxonomy (NCBI): domain Eukaryota; kingdom Viridiplantae; phylum Streptophyta; class Magnoliopsida; order Asparagales; family Amaryllidaceae; genus Allium; species Allium sativum. The sequence goes on along the minus strand of CM060919.1, from coordinate 650,761,825 downwards.
AGATTTAATAGAGATTTAAGCGACATCCTAACAAAACCAAAAAAATTGCAACAATTTTGAAGTTAAGAGTAAACTACAACAAAAACCATTTTACTTGGTTTTATTGATTAAACCACAATTCATAGATACCATACAAACAAAACCCCTGGAAGTGTCATTTTAATTACAAAACCAACGCATTCAAAATCATTTTGATTTTAGTTTTCATACCCAATTATTTATACTAACAAACAATAAAGCAAAATTAACACTTTTTTTTACACGTCTTGTAAGGTAATTGTTTAGTGGAGAAATAGAACTAGTAAAGGAACCGTGCATGAGAAAAGTGTATTAAAGAGAAATGAGGATGTGGATGGATTATTCAATATATAGTCATTTGAATATACAAAAGCACTATGTTCTTCAAAATTCTCCTTCCATTTTCCACGTTCTCCTCCACAAAATACTTTAACTTCCGAGATACAATTTTCAATGTAGCTGCTGGAAAACATCCACCAGTGAACAATCCCCAACACCGACTTTCCAGTATTTACACCTCTAACCCGCTGCCTAAAATCCTAATTCATGTCGATCCATACAACACTAATTTCCTAATATATTTTTTACTACTAGTTCAGATTTGATTTTAAATAGAAGCAATCAAGCTCTGCCAAAAAAAAATTTAGAACCAATCAATGTCCACGGCATGGTATGTAGGTGAAGATTAGGATGAAGGTTGAGATGTGACATAAACAGAGATTGAGATGAGTAATGAATTAAAAAAAATACCTGAGCAGTTGAATGGATCGGCAGATGCCGCAGTAAAAGAAACCGATCAGAACGTGGCAGAGGCGGCGGTGAAAGAAACCCGTCAGAAGAAGGAAGGAGTAAACCTAGGCGGCATTGAAAATTTTGGGGATAGTTGTGTTACGATGATAACGAAAAAAGAAAAAGAAGGGTTTAACACGAGACATGACGTAAAATTACCTTTTCAACCCTTGTGTTCAAAATCATGGACTATTGTAACGGTAATAACTATTATGGATGAATATAATGGTAATAACCGTTATAAACTAGTAACAGATATTACCGTTACTAATAGGAACCGCGAAAATGTTACAAAATGGCCTGTTTGGTGTAGTGTCTCCATCAGCTTGTCCTCGTCAATGGAATCAACCTTGAGCTCCTCTTTCTCCCATTCAACGATTTGACTCCATACTTGGACTAGGGTAGATGGATAATCTTCAATCCAAGAAATGTTCCAGCGGCGGATGATATGCGCAAAAAATTCAATCATTAATTCGCCGAAACCATGCACCTCTCCCTCAGCCTCCGACAGTTGCTTGCGGGCCTCTTCAGCGGACTTGATAGCACATTCGACGTTACCCTCCACTAGGGCAGCCCTGTTCTCCGCCTCCGCTAGCTTAGAAGCCAAGTCAGCGTTTTTCTTTTCCAATTCAGCATTCCTCCCCGCTAACTCGGCATTCTTCCGCTCAAGGTCAGCGTAAGCAAGTCGCGTTTTGGCAGCATCTGACTTGGCATCTTCGGCTTTTTTTTTTCAATTCTGAACGCTCTCGGGTATGAGACTCAAGCAAATCATGATAACATTTTTGCAGATCTTCAAATTGTTGTTTGAAGCTAGTAGCATCCCGTTGAGCAACAGAAAGCTGGGCCTGTGTATCCTCCAAGTCTTTTCCTAGATTTTTTAAGGCCTTTGCATCGTCTTCTGCGGTTTTTTGCATCGAGTCAGCATTCGTGATTAAAGTGCGGATGATTCTGGAAAGGCTGCGCGAATACTTGAACATTTCTGAATACTGTTTCTCGACCGCATTTATCTTTGCTTTGGCCTCATCTGCCCACCTTGAAGAAATAGGCTCAAGAGCAGGTAAAAAAGTCAAGTTTTCGAAGTAATGTTCAGGAAATTGCTCCTCCAGATATGCCCGCTTAACTGCAGTTTCAGCATCTAGCGGTGGAGGGGCGGGGAATGTCAGCTCAGTATCCCTGTGCGTGGAGGGCTCAATGGCCTCTTTATCCGTTCTAGGCCGTTTAGCGGGAACCTTACGCTTGCTTCCTGATTCGGTATCTTTTGGCGGACTCCTCTCCCTACTGCGCTTTTCTTGAGAAGAGGTTGAGTCTTTTGATTGCGGCCTGTCCTCTTCCCGACGACCTTGGTAACCTTTATATCGCTCTGGGTCTGTCCGGACAGGAGAGCGAGAACGCGAGGTTCGCGAGCGATAAGGATCATATGGCCTTCTATCCTCCCTACTGCGATCTTCGCGGCGATCATGCTCAGTATCATAGGGCGGATTAGACACGCTGCGGCGGAGTTTCCTGATGTCATAATAGGATCGGGACATCGTGCCTGCACAACAAGACAAATGAAATTCAGGATCAATATTTTCACAAAGAGAAAGATGTTGTGAGTTGTGGTGCTATTGTGTTAAGTGCGTCCTAAGTGGTGTTTTCCCCCCGACAAACCCGAGTCCGAAGCTAGACTAGTACGAGCGGGCTCTTTGGCCTTAGCAGGAGTGGTCTCTTCGGAAGAAGTGAAAACTAAAGGATTCTTCCCAAAATCCTCTGAAGTGTAAATAGTTTCAGGTAAGGGGAGATCCCCCAAACCCTGAAATAGTGGGTCATCGGTACTAGGGACATCTCCCTCAGAAGCATCAATCGACGACTCTTTGGAAGACGTTGACTTTTCCGGAGAAATGGCATCCTCGGGAACAGTATACCCTTCGCGATGCTTTTCGGCCATGCTAGCCAATTCATCATCTTGAGTAGAAGATGGAGAGGGTGAAGCCTGAAGAGGCATTGTAGGAGCTCTCGAACCTTCACCCGTTTCTGGGATTACGTCCACTGGAGGAATATATACATAGGGACCCGTCCCGTGACCGATGCTACGGGTAATGGACAGCAACCCATGAAGATGAAGATATTCGTCCTTAAGGACTTCATCAATAGTTAAAAACTTCTGGTCACCATTAAGGAGTTGGTGCATCCGATCAAAGAACGCTTGGTCCGATATTTTTTTCGGGTTATCAACTGCAAACAAAAAGAAAAACGAATTAATGCGGTGGTTTGAATGTACAGAGTCGAGATTTAGAAAACCAGTGCTTTACTTGATTTCGTCCACCTCCTAGCACACCCTGGTTGTCGCTTTACATAAAACCATTCCAGCCTGGAGTCCCCAGCTTTACTACTGAATGGTGCTGGAATTATTTTCCTCTTAAGGACAGACTCGAAGTAACAGAAAGAAGGGGTTTCTCGAGTCCAGTGCTTGAAGTTATAGAAGAAGTGAACGTTGTCAAAAGTGAGCTCTATGCCTAAGATCTCACAGTACGCTACATATAGGATGTACAAGTAAGCATAGGAATTGGGATGCAGCTGCATGGGGGCAATCCGCATTTGTCTTAGAAAATCGACGACGAAAGGAGAAAATGGAGGGATAGCCCCGACCATGCACATCAACCGAGTGATTGCCATATACCCCTCCGGAGGGTTGTGGGGACGATCAGATTTTGATGGCAACAAGGTATCCCCTTTGGGTATCCCATACTTTAGTCGTATTAGGATAAGTCTGTCATTGTCGATCGTCGATTCAACGAAATCTTGAGGTGATTCCAGTATGATGGCAGACTCAAATTCATCAGGAGCTCGGTCATCGCCAATCCCTCCTTCCTCTTCACAACCCAGGGAAACTCCACCCTCAGAAGACACATTGTCGCTTTCACGAGTTTCAACCTCGTAGTCTGAGCCCTCATCATCCCATTCTGGATCCAAGGAAGAAGATATGTCTTCAAGAGTAATTTTGTTGGATGTCTCTAGGACCTCTTTCTTCTCTGCTAATCTAGAGGAGCGTCTGGATGTCATGGTCACAAAACTATTGAAGAAGCAATAGCACAAGTTAGAGTAAATTAGCCCGTATCCCCCCGTGCATGTGTATAAACTAAAGTATGAGCAGTGTATGCAGAAAGTGTAAAGTTAACGTTCGAAAGTGCGACGCAAAATCTTGGCAAAGTAATAAGGTTCAAGGCAGTTCTTGATGTCCATTTATGTTCGCAGGGCACTATCCTAACTGTTCATGAAGTTGGAAATTATGTCAAGTATTGATTTGGCCAATTAGATAGACTCTTGTGTATTAAGATGAGGCTGCTTCAGATCGGTTCGGGTATAAATGATTGGATGGGATCGGAGGTAAGGCTTTGTTTTGGTCAGAAGTGGTATCTAATCGGATCGGTTCGGGATTATGTGTTCGGATCGGATCGGATGGACTTTAGTCCCAACACCCCTTCTTCTTTAATCCACATTCCGACCCGATCCGGCTAGGTAAACTTCGCCTTCTCTCTCACATTTAACTCCGACCGATCCGGCTAGGTAAACTTCGCCTTCTCTCTCACATTTAACTCCGACCCGATCCGGCTAGGTAGGCTTCGCCTTCTCTCTCACATTTAACTCCGACCTGATTCGGTACTGAAAACGTCACATCCTTCTCTTCTCCTACGTCCCCCATGCTTCTCCACCCGAACCGACCCTCTATGTTCTGTATCTTCTTCTTCATCCTCAACCAATGTCGAACCCGATTTGATTTCCAAAACTCCATAGGGGAATGAGCATACATCCTCTCCAACCTCCCAGCGCCTCGAGGTGGTGGCGGAGCCAGCAGCGACGATGGCGAGGAAGGAGGAAACCACGGCATCGAAGCCATGACAATGAATATGCCCAATTTGCTCGAATTAACCGTAAAATCTTGATTAAAGACAGTAACAACGATAGGATTCCGGGTTTCGAGACTACCTACGTGTTTGTTTCGAGAATCGAAGCAAGAATTTCGAGACTCCTTGAAAATTAGGGTTCGTATTGAGAATTAGGAAACGAGAGTAATAGAAAAGGAAGAAGGAAGCAGACAAGTGGCATATTTATATATATAGTAGTATTGATTCCTCGTATTCCTGCCCTATCTTCCCGCTCGGACCGGATCAAGAGCCCAGCAGCACAATTTGGCCTGCTAGCCCGATATGAAACAGAAAAAGAAAAGAAGCCATTCGGGTCGGAGCCCGAACCGAACAGAATTTCATATGTCAACTGGGCATTTGAATTAAGTTAAAATTCAAAGAGGAAGATGAAAGCACAAGGAAAATCAAAAGGAAGATTACCTGGAAGGCACTGTGCAATGACAATCAAAGCATGCTCCGTATCCAACAGAAGCATCCTTTGAGGGGGCAAAATGTTAGCCTATTTTGTGAACTAGCCAACACAAAGTCGAGATGTCAAGCGTTGAAGAACATTTCTTCTCAGAAATTATCGGGTCGGATCGGAGGGTCACTATCAAGTCGGATCAGAGAGCTACTACCAGTCGGATCGGAGGGCCACTACCAGTTCGGGACGGAACAGAGCAAAATGGACAAGGACTCAGTTTCAGCTCAGGTCGGGTCGGATGCCCCGATCCGAACCCCTTCTGCTCGCTCCTCCGAACCGAACCCACATTCCATATCACTTCACCCCACGATCGCCTGAATATTCAGAGCGGTTATGACAATTTCCTACCAACGATGACCACTACTCTGATGCGCTGTCAGCACTGGAATCCATCCGAGCCCGAGTACAATGGGATGAAAGACACGTGGCTCCGAACCGAACTGAATCTGAGTGAATTTCCACCTATAAATACCCCATCAAGAGACAATGAAAAGGATCTTTTTTCTTGGCACTTTGAGAGTAAAAACACTTTCAAGAACCGAATTCCAGCATTCCCAGACAATCCAAATCGTCATTCAACGTATATTTTGAGATAATTGATTGAATGTACGTGAAAAGTGAGTGAAATTGAGTGAATATCTCATTGTACTTACATCTATATCATCAAGGAAAGTGATTATAAAGTGGACGTAGGCTTTTCAATGCTGAACCACTATAAATTCTGTGTCTCCATTTTACTTTTGATCTTATTTTATTTCGATTTTAGTCAATTTGGGTGTTAGAAACACTTTTTGGTCTAACAAAGTGTGACCATTCCATTGTCGGATATGTTAATGTAAGAAGTGTCCAATGGCTTTTGTAATGCATTCAGAAATATATGGTTTCTGTGAACTTGTTGAGAGCAGCTTCTTCCAAGAATGGTACCACTAAATGATTTATAATTCTATCCTTTTTTAAACTGTGTCTTTCTGCTCAAATCAGAGTACATGCTAGTATTTAATCAGTAATTCAATCATGTAAAAAAAATTGTTTATTGAATATTGCCTTACTATCATTGTTATTGCATAATTTTTAGCAAGTCACATTTTAGGATGAACCAGTCATCTTTGTTATGAATGAAAACAAAATGTTATTCAAACAAAATCAAAATGCTCGCATTTGCTACAAGACAGTTTGATGTGTTGTAGTATTAGTTTTTATTTATTATTTGTTAGGTATCCGTTTTTTATGTTGGAAGGTGTCAATTTTTGTCTTGCAGTTATTAGGTATCAGATTTATATATTTGATGGTATTAGTTTTGAGTGTAACAACTTTTAGGTAGCAGTTTTGTATGTCTGAAGTATCAGTTTCATTATTGTATAGGTTGAATAATAAATTTCAAGATTCTGGGTATCAGTTTGATATGTATTTAGCTATCAGATTAATTTTAGCAGTACTTATCCTATTTAAGAAACATATTTTGGGTGTCAGTTTTTAAATTTAATACAAATAATTACCTGGCCTTCTGTGTAGCCTCCTTCCAATACATGTTTCAGCATATCCCTGGTAATAACACATCCTCCCTTCATTGCATCATCGTTTGACCAAGCAACATGACTGTTTTTTTTAATAAAAAAGCAAATATATATATAATTAAACAGGACAAAAAAAATAGAAAACTTACTTTTCTGCAGATTTTGCAATCGATTTTTTTTTCTTTATAATTCCTTGTTGTTCAAGATTTAGATGAACTACACTTTTGCAGTGTGACAAATGTAGGTCTCTCCATGTAGGTTATATTACTGGAATTGGCTCTACTATAGCTAGGTTTGGTTCTTCTTCTTTTTTATTTGGTTTTGTTTGTTCTTTTTCTGACTTGTCTTTATCTTTTTTTATCAATGCAAGTTATACTGCTTCCTTCTTTTCTTCAACTGCTTCCTCTTGATTCTCATTTTCTGTTTTCTTTGCTTTTTTGCTTGGTTTTTTTGAATATTCATACATAGCACTCCTTTTTTGATTTCTTTCTTTTGCCTTCAGCCTAAGAATATAAGAAGGTGGTTTGCTTGTTTTTGGTTTGATGACTGCTTTTTTCTCCTTTTTTTGGGGTGTTTTCTGTTGTTACCTTCATCTTTTTTTCTTCTGCACATGCTTGAGTGAGATTCAAATCATAGCTGGGAGGAGTGTTGTCTTGAAATGTTTGTTATTTTGTTCAATTGTGGCATTGTCTTTGATGATTTCAATATCATTTGTTGGTATGGTTTCATGCTGTTCAACATATTTTTCTTTCTTTTGAGGTGTATTTTGTTCATCAATTGAAATACCCTCGTTTTGTTTTTCTTCCTCTTCTAATTCAACATTCAAATCAATTTGTGCTTTTTCGTGAACTTCTTCTTTGTCTGCAGTTGGAAAATCATCCTCTGTTGCATCTGAATCTACTCTTTTCTCTATTCTTTCATCTGTAAAATCTGGCTTTTGTTGTTTCAATTGCTATCTCGGTTTGAATATTTCTTTTATAGCCTCTTTTCTCAATCTTCTTTCTTTTTTTAGCTCCTCATTTAACTTTTTATTTTTGTCCTCAACGTCTTGAATGTGCAGTTTTAATATTCTGATTGAGACGTCTTGTTCCAATGAACTCATTTGTTCTTGATTTTCACCGCATTTTCCTTTTTTATGTCAACAGGTTTTCCTCTTCTAGGTCTTATTGTTAATGCTTCCGATGTCTCCATAAGCTTAGCCTCATTTGGTTCAATATACGTTATTTCTTGAACCTGCATATGTTGAAACATTAAAAAGGTATTAAATAGGTTCCAGTTTTATAATTATTTAGGTATCATTTTTAAGGCCTCAGTTTTAGGTTAGCAGTTTTAGTATATTTTAGATATCAGATTTAAGGTGTCAGTTTTAAGCAGTTTTAGCATTTTTTAGGTATTAGTTTTTAGGTAGCAGTTTTAGCATTTTCGAGGTATCAGTTTTAGCATTATTTAGTTTTCAGTTTTAATGTGTCAGTTTTAAGGTAGCAGTTTTAGTATTATTTAGGTATCAGTTTTAAGGTGTCCGTTTTGGTATTATCTAGGCATCAGTTATTAAAAATATCAATATGACAGGGTACTGAGGTGATCAATTTTGAGTTGTGTGAGGTGTCAGTTTTGAGAAACAGTGTTTTATATGTTAAGTAGAGATGAAATAATAAATAAAATTTAGACTTCATACCTGTCTATGCTTTACTTCATTCAATAAAATTTTGATGACAATCGACTTTAGACGCTTTAAATCCCACCTTGCAAAATGTGGGAGTGTGTTGTTGAAGTTGCTTTTTGTTTAATGAGTGTCGTCTTCTCACACATGCAATACTGTGTATAAGAAATGAAATAAAATTAAACATGAATTCATATTGTAATGTTTGGGAAGGAAAATGTTAGAAGAATCTCCATAATTAAAAGAATTGGTAGGACCTCTTCATTTTGTTTCTTTTTTTTCCACTTCTTGTTTTATTCTTTTCTCTATCAAATTTCGAGTGATAAATGATGCTGATCCAAAATTCCTTAATACAAAATCTTTGCAGTCAGATGGAATTGTCCGATTTGTCATTTCTGTTGTTGGTTCTACATTATTTCCTTCTAATGACATATAGAACAGTAAGCTTATTTCCTTTTCTGTTATTATCATTTCATAAACAAATGTTTCTTTTGTCGGCGAGTAGCAAGTATACACTACATCCAAATTTTCTTGATGTTTTTTGCATTCCTTCAAAGTTATTTTCTCTTTGTAGAAAACATTGAAAAACTCAAGAAACGGAGTGCATTTCAAGAAATTGGTTTGTTCCTTGATCAAGTTTTTTTTTTATCTTTCACCAATTTAATCACCTGTAATCTGCTTGCAATCCACATCTATATGCGGTATCATTTTTCGTCTCAACACCTGCAGCTATATCTTTGTTTGTGTCTGTTGTTGTCATCACTTCAGTGTCTCTAGGTCTTGAGTTAATGAAATCATCATCCTGATTTTTTAGAAAAAAAAAATTAGTATAGAATTGAATGTAGTTATATATTTTAGGTATCATTTTTATATTTGTTGTGATATCAGTTTCACATGTAACACTGTTATGCATGTTTTATAAATGTACACGTGTGTGCTATGACCTTAGCATGTAATATGGTACTAGTCTTACAAGTGAAATTGTATCGGTTTAATAGATAATTAAATCATTTTCACTTGATTAGGTTTATGGTATTAGTTTTGCTTAAACTATGGTATCATTTTTGTGTAAATAAGAAATCGATCTAATGAGTTCAAGTTTTGGTTATCAGTTTTTCATGTTTTATGGTATCATTTGTATATACTATGTAAATTATGTTATTGTTAGGTGTATGGTATTGGCTTTTATATATTAACAATATCAATTTTTATATGCTACATTCTAAGTACCATTTTGATGAAATTTAAATCATTTCTAGCACTATAGTATCAGTGTTTTCAATGATACTAAATCAATAGTCTAATTTGTCCTAATCTAATAGTTTTGTCAATCAAATTTGAAGCATTTTAGGTGTCAGTTTTTTTATATATATATTAATGATTCTAACACAACAATATCAGTTTACTATTATTTTTGTAAGACAATGGTATCAGTTTGCTTTGTTTTAAGTAGCAATTTTTCTAACACAACAATATCATTTTTGTAAGACATTACTATCATTTTTCTTGTTATGATACTGACACAACAATATCATTTTTGTGTTTAATGGTATTAACCCAATAGTACTATCAGTTTTTTGTTTATTAATAGTACCACAATAGTATCATTTTCACTCTAACAAGCATAACTTAATGTTTTTTCATATTACCTTCAAACTCTTGGGCTTGAATTTGTTTTCCTTTTTCTAAGCAATTTCCTGTTGAATACGTACAGTATTCTTAGAAAATGACAACAACAGTATCAGTTCTATAATTTTTAAGGTATCATTTACCTTAATTTTGTCTTCCTTTGTCTTAATCTTTATAACTTCTTCTCTGCTTTTTGGATCATTATATTTTTTGACCTTTTCTCTCTTGTTCGCATTAATTTTCTTTGATAAGCGGAATTTCAGTGTTTGATTTTGCTGTTTCTTTTTCTTTAGCAGTTTCTTCAATGTTTTGTAACTCAGTTTGAGTTTGTTGTTCTTCAACTAGGGTTTCGACTGTCGATTGCAAATTTCTTCCACATTCACTTAGGATTTTGGTTTATTGTTGTGATCCACTTAGGGTTTCGGTTTGTTGTTGCTTTTCATGTTCGATTTGAGCTTCAACTGGTGTCGATTTTGGTTATTCGGTCATATTCATTGAATCGGCTATAGAAGATGAAGTTGTTCGTGATTCGGTTACCATTAGTGATGAACTGCATGAGTTTGATATACGGTTTGAAATGAAAATCGTAAAAGTAATAGTATCGTGCAGATGGAGATGAATATGCACGTAAATAAAGTGTAATGTTTTTGGGTTGTGTTTTGTCCTATTAAATAAATTAATAGTCCCTTATCCTTATGGCTAAGTTTTTTAAACAATTTGTCCTTATAATTTTTTTCCCTAGGATAAATTTAGTAACAATTGGTGTTTTCCCCCAAAATATTAAAATAAAATATAAAATGTCAATTTTGTTTACAAAATACAAATATATGTGTTAAAAACAAATTCTGATAAGTGTGTAAAATTTGCATGTAAAAACAGAATTATTTGAATAGTTGTAGCCTTAAAAATTTTAAGATTGGTAAAACAGAAACAGAATTTGTAAACATTTGTCAAAATTGTAAATTTTAGTTGGAAATCTCTAGAATAATGTTTAAAAAGGTTGAAACTGTTCAAAATCCTTATTGCTCATACTTTGAAAAAGAATATCTTCCTCAAATTTTATCCTTTTTGTATAATTCCTATTCCATTGTATTGGTTGGGTTTCATAATTTATGTTGGTGGATTATTATGTTGCAAATGGCCTGAATCTAACCCAAAAAATGGTTGAAGTTGCAACCGACACAAGCATAAATGTCTAAGCATTTCTCGTGCCCTATGTCGACATAGGCTATACCTGTGTCGGCACATGTCGTTATAGGGTTATACTATATCGATACAGGTTGTAATAAGTGTGTAGGCGCTATCTCATACCGGTTTTGATTCTCTGTGTTCCAATTCTTAGCTAATTCCTTTAGCATTTTCTGAGTGTTCCGAAGCTAGGTTCGCTTTAATCCTTGCTTAATCCATGAGTCCATTTTGTGGTTGGTGTTTGATACCATTTCAAAGCTATTTCAATAATTAAAAGTTTATAATATACACATGATGAATTCTCATGCATATCTTTGTGTTTATTTTTGACTTGTGATGGATTTACACACTGTGCACATTTTAAATAAAACGGTTTTTACTATAAGTTTTCCTTTGAGAAAATATATTAGCATATATATATATATATACATATTGTGATAACCCCAAACTTCCACGGAATGAAAGTAAGGAATAATCATTTGGAATACAACATAAATATAACAATACAGATCACAGATACAACATAGCACAGGAAAACTATATAATAACAACATCATAGCAGCGGAAAATATGAATGTCATCAAATACAGAATTCCACAGTCACAGAGTTCTAAATTATTACATCAAATTCAGCAAAAGGAAACAAGTTTCAAACTTCAGAATAGAACAACTGAAAATAGGATAAGTTTGGATGTCTCAAAGTCTAAAGATAAAATGCAACAAAAGATAAATGATAGATAGTCTTCATAGCTCCAAATCATCACCTCAACTAAGCAACTCCAAGAAAGCTCCAAAGACAGCAACTCCAAGAAAGCTCCAAAGTCGAGTATGCAAGCTCGCAATAAATCCTCAAGGATGCGATTCACCCTCTCAGTTTGGCCATCTATCTGAGGATGATATGCGGTACTAAGGTTTAACTTCGTTCCCAACTCATTTTGGAACGCTTCCCAAAATTTGCTAGCGAAAATAGGATCGCGGTCACTAACAATGCTGCTAGAAACTCTGTTTAAAACAAAAGATAATTCTTTTATTATTATTTAGAAAATAAAAATTTTCATTCAGATAATGATGAAAAGGAAATATTAAATTTTATTACCCATGTAGCCTGACTATTTCTTTGCAATAAATTTGCGCCAGACTTTGAGCAGTTCTAGTGGACTTAACAGGTATGAAGTGAGCAGTCTTGGTGAAGCGATCCTCGATCACCCATATGCTGTCATTTCCTTTCCTAGTACAGGGCAATCCATCTATAAAATCCATGGAGATTTGGTCCCACTTCCAATTTGGAACCTCTAATGGTTGCAACAATCCTGCCAGCTTTTGTTGATCGCTCTTTACTTGTTGGCATGTAGGACATTTAGTTACATAAATGGATATATCTCTCTTCATAGATCTCCACCAAAACGTGCGCTTTAGATCCTGATACATCTTGCTCACGCCTGGATGGATGCTAAGCTTTGATTTGTGACTTTCATCCAAAACTACCCTTACGAGCTCTGGTATATTTGGAACACAAATCCGCCCTTGCAGTCTAAGGACTCCCTTGCCATCTATTTGGAAGCTCGTGTTTTCACTTTCTTGAATATTCTTAATAATTCTTTGAATAAACTAATCCTCCTTTTGAAGAGCAGCAATTTTATCAATCAAAGAAGGGGTAATGATGAGGCTTGCGACAATGACATTCTTTCTACTGAGTGCGTCTGCCACAACATTGGCTTTCCCCGGAGTATATAAGATGTCAAGATCGTATGTCGCAAGAAATTCTAGCCATCGTTGCTGCCTTAAATTCAAATCCTTTTGATCGAAGAGATATTTCAAAGATTGATGGTCTGTGAATAATTCAAACTTTTCGCCCAAAAGATAATGTCTCCAAATTTTTAAAGCAAAGACTACGGCCAACAACTCTAAGTCATGCACACGATAATTTTTCTCATGCGGCTTTAATTGATGACTTGCATAAGCAACAACTTTGCCTCTTTGCATTAATACCGCGCCGAGACCACCACTTTGAGAAGCATCAGTGTAGACGGCTAAATCTTGATTGCCATCGATGATGGTAAGTACGGGAGCAGTGGTCAGACTCACCTTTAGCTTTTGGAAGGCCTCTTCACACTCCGTTGTCCAGATGAACTTGGTGTGTTTCTTGGTGAGCATTGTTAATGGGCCAGACAGTTTGGAGAAGTCTTTGACGAACTTCCTATAATATCCAGCCAATCCTAGGAAGCTTCTTACTTCAGTGGGTGTACTGGGTTGCTTCCAATCTCGAATGGCGGCAATTTTTCTTGGGTCAACAACAATTCCTTCCTTTGACACAACATGGCCCAAGAATTTTACCTCCTCTTGCCAAAATGTGCATTTGAAAATTTTCGCTTTTAGAACATTTCTTCGCAGAATCTCCAATACTTCCTTTAAATGCCCTTCATGCTCCTCCTTGGATTTAGAATAGATTAAGATATCATCAAAGAAGACTAGGACAAATTTGTTTAAAACATCTCGGAAGACTCTATTCATCAAGTCAACAAAGTAGGCTGAAGCATTGCATAGGCTGAACGGCATTACCAGCCATTCGTAGAATATGTCAGGACCTCTGAAGGCTGTCAAAGATATGCATTCTTCGGCTATGCGAAGTTGATGGAAACCTGTGGCTAGGTCCATCTTAGAAAACACCTTGGCTCCATTTAATTGGTCCATTAAATCATCTATGAGAGGCAAGGGGTATTTGTTCTTTAATGTTTGCTTATTAAGTTCGCGGTAATCCACACAGAGCCTTAGAGTACCGTCAGACTTGAGGACAAACACCACAGCTGCACCCCAACTGGAAAAACTAGGCCGGATGAGTCCCTTCCATAAGAGCTGTTTAGTTTGGGTTTTCAACTCTTTTTTTTTCTTTAGGGGTCATCCTTCGGATAGCATGGACTGCAGGCCTTGCATTTGGAACAAGATCAATTCTGAAATCAATTTCTCTTCGCGGCGGTAAATTGTCTACTTCTTCGAATACATCCGCGAAATTTTTGACCACAGGAATATTTTCTAAAGAAATGGGAGTGATCTCAAGAGAAGACCAAAATGCCTTTCTATCAGATTTTGAACCATGGCAAGGTATAGCAATAGTATTTCTGCATCCTGTTCGGTCAGTCAAAGTTCAAGTTTGACTTTTCAAACTACCGCGTTATTTCTAACTCCTTTTATATTTAAAATTAAATTATTCATCCTAACTTCGATTTAAATAAATTTTTAATCATTATTATTTAAAATAAATTATTTTAAATATCAAAACCCATTAAAATTAGTTAAAATAAATTTTAAATTTACCCTAAAATTCAGGGTTGTTACATATATATATATATAACACTTTTTGCACCTTTGAGAAAGCGAAAACATGATTTGAACGATATAATAATTCACGTGGTACGGGACACGTAGATTTAATTATATCGGTTTATTCTAGGCTCGCCGATCGAAGTAATTTGTTGATTTCTAGTGTGGAGTGGACTATCTAATAGCAAATCGATGAGTAGAAACATAGTACATAAGGTATGGTTTTCATTATTTGAGTTACTGTCTGGGAGTATGTAACAAATTCTATGGTGTTATTATTGCCGGTACTTGGAATGGTGGGTTCTAAATACACATATATTGAAATTATTGTTATATATGTGCTATTATATTTCACTTATTGTAATCTAACTGCTATGTTCAAGCTAGACTAACCCGTGTATTTTACATTCGGGTCAGATCGAGTTGTTTCAGGTTAGCATCCGTTGTAGATATATGCTTATCCAAGCTTCTGTCATGGACTATTTATCATTACTTTGGGATGCTTAAGCGTGTTTCGGGCTTGATGTCTAGTTGTTTTATCTATGGCTATGATGTGTACATATTCTTTTGGGGACATGATGTTGTATATGTTGTGTTTTAAATAACCACTTATGTACGTCCGTTTGCATTGTACTTGATGTATATGTGTATATGATTGTGTTTGTTGTCTATGATCGACAATATCTATTATTGTTGTTCATAGCTCCGAATAAGATCCTTAGCCACCGTACTTTTATATTATATGGCTGAGTATGTCGATTCATATAAGGTAAGGAAGAAAAATTTATACATTCAATCAACGTTTTCAATGCTCGTTTCATGTAATACTTACGGATGATCGCTCTTAACCAGCCCTACTCGTCGCACTAATAGAAAGTACGTATTACCAGTAATACTCTTTATCAGTGTGGATCTTGCATGAGGGGTTACAATAAGCGTCTTCAAAGGATACTTTTTTGAAAATGTAATAAAAATTTCTAAGATTTTATTTAAACATATTGACATTCCCAAGAATAGGACTTTTCTATTGGGAAAATAATGTTTTCAAACATAATCAACTTGGGAAATTGAAATAAAGTACTTGCAACAACGAAATATAACAAGGGCTTAGCCCACTTAAAGCAACTTGGGAAACTGAAAAGCAAATAGAGAAAAGGTTTCCCGTGGTTTGACCCGAAATCCAAAAATTTTGCAACCATTTACAAGTTTCTTCTAATTTATGCTAGTAATTACACAGTTGAAAATTAACTATATAATCTAGCTTTATGATTTTTCTCACTTGAAATTAATTGCTGTTCATCTTCACGATTGCATTGTACTTCTGTGTTACTTTATCAAATGAGCTGGTGCCATGATAAGACGTCTAGCATCTCATACTATCCCTCTCAATCCCTGTGAGTGATATCTCTATGTCACTGCCCTTTGCCTTTTGCTGCAAAAATATAACAAAATAAAAAATAATTAATATTTCATAGCCTACATACTAGTTAACATTTTAAAAGCCTGCAGACAAAGTCACGCTTGAAGGGGAAGTATTGATGTACCATACGAACTAACGATGCATCATGCATATAACGATTCAACCAACAAGCACAATGGATCATTTACAACAAAATAAGACCAAAAAGAGCTAAGCCCTTGCTTTTCCAAATGCCAATTTTGGCTACAGTGGATGTATATGACGAAGAAATGAGAGGATCAGTCATAAATTTATTTTCATTCTCAAATGCCAACTTTAGCTTTAGTGGTTATACTATAACCAGTCTTTTAAGGACTCAACCCCACCTCGATTCGACCATGGCTAATATCAACCTTGAAAGCGCAACGGATTTAAAAATGAAATAAACTTATGCTTGCATGAATCTGCGGTCTAACCACAAAACCCTGAAAAACCTCTAAACCGACATCTTTGAACATCACGCCTCTTCAAATTTTCACATAATCAATTTAATAAGGAATCAATGTGCATTATGACTGTATGTTTTACGGATCCTTGTTGAACTCACTTTTTTACATATTCATGAATAAGAAAATTAACAAATTTAAACTAGCGAATTATTATAAAACTATTCCAACTAATATTCATCACTAACTGTTCAAAGCTAATTGTTTTAAAGTAAAATGTAATAACTATAATTAGTTAACTTTTAGTATTAGTTGATATAATTTTACATACAAATTGAAAAAATAAAAGATAATGATCAACGCGGTTCAACTACTGCAACCTACAGGCTTTCACCAAAACGGTTTGAACTCACGTCGTGACAGTAACTGTATCGCACTCTTCCTATCTGATTCGCTGCTATTCCAACGAAACCATGGAGCAAAAAGAAGTCTTCAAATCAGCATCTTTGGGAATAACTGAAAAACCAGTTGCAGAAGCCAACATCGTTTCAAAACGAAGTAATTTCCCAAATTCTTGCATCCCTGGCAATATTAAATGATAGTCTCAAATCGTTGGAGAATAATTTCCGCATGTTGATGGAAGAAATCAAGGAGATCAAGAACTTGCAAAATCAGAAAAAGGAGCTTCCGCAATCGTCAAATCAAGAAGATTTGGGACACGAAAATGCCCTTGGAATACCGGAAAGTTCTGTACACTATGTCGGTAAAGGTCAGGCGCACGAATTAATGCCTACCACATATTCGACGAATAACCTCAACGATTGGAGCATGGGAAGAGGATCATATCACAAGTTTCTCGAGTTAGATGTTCCTATATTCAATGGCACAGAAGATGTCATCGTTTGGACTTGGCAAATCGAGCGAGTTTTTCGATATTATGAAATTCCAGAGTATGATTGGGTATCTACAT
This sequence comes from Allium sativum, assembly GCA_030737875.1. Taxonomy (NCBI): domain Eukaryota; kingdom Viridiplantae; phylum Streptophyta; class Magnoliopsida; order Asparagales; family Amaryllidaceae; genus Allium; species Allium sativum. The sequence goes on along the minus strand of CM060919.1, from coordinate 650,744,526 downwards.
GTGCACTTTATCTTAAAGAAGAGGCATTTCACTGGTTTCATTTCCTTGAGAAAAATGATAAGGACTATAATAAGAGTTGGCAGAAGTTCAAAGAAGAAGCCATCTTCAGATTTGGGACAGAAGAGATGCTTAATCCTTTTGTAGCTTTCACAAAGTTGAAACAAACCGATTCGGTTGAGGAGTACTTATGCAAGTTTGAGCGAGTCGTGGTATTACTTGAGAAGTTGCCCAACAAATATATCTTAGAGAAGTTTGTAGATGGCCTTAAAGGTGACATAAAATTTGATGTTCTTGCTGCTAGACCATCAGAATTCACACATGCAGTCTTCTTGGCCAAAATATATGAAGAAAAACTGTTGAAAATTAGAAGATCCTAAGTAATTGTCAGAGTAAACCCTGCCAGAGCACCTTAGGCCGTCCCTTCAGATCGGACGCTCCACCAAATGATCTATACACTAAAAATTGTGAGTTTTGAAACTGAATGTGAGGTGATTTTGTTGATGTTTTTCATTTGTATTAGATATTTTGTAGAGGATCAAAGTTATAATTCAGTTTTCAGATGTTAAGATATGAACTATTTGCAAGTAGTATGCTTATCAGTTCACATTTTTAGTTAAATGATAATAACTGATTCTTTAGTACTATCCATGAATGATGAATGTAAGTTGCGACATGTACATTCCACTTCTTGGTTCACAATCTAGGTCACTATAAAAAGTTATAAACATTTTTTATGAAAATAATAATTGGAAAAGTCCATGTAGACACAAAAAAATTAGCACAATAAATCTCTATTATTGAATTGCTCTTGATTTCCACCTCTTTATGTTAGGTCCAATGGTTAATCTCGTGTCTCTCAACTTGTGTCCAATTCTATGTCTAAATAGCCGTCCCCTAATCTTAACTTTGAACAACTACATTAACACTAGCTGTTACTCCAGAGATCTAACTGATTGAATTTACTAAGAACATTGACATTTTTTGTATATTTTCTGAAATTTAGTTAAATTGAAATCCAGTTACTATAAAAAAGAATGTTGCAAACATTAGGGATGAGCATTATTCGGTTAAATCAAATAAACCAACCATACCAATTTATTTTGGTCGATTTGGTTTGGTTTTGAAATTAAATCGGTTTGTAATCGGACCGAAAAAATATTAATTTCGGTTATCGGTTTAACCAAATTAACCAATCTTTTACTATGTATTCAAATTTATCGGTATTATAATAAATATTTTAGTTTATTTTTGGTATTTAAGTATATTTTAGTCATGATCTGTGTGTCAAAATTAATATTAGTAAGCATAAAAATTATAAATAATAATATTCTAATCATAAATTTATAATTTATTTTAAATTATTTGGTTGGTTTGGTTTGGTTTTCATTTTTATTGGTTTTAGTTTGCTTTGGCAAATTTCATCATCGTATAAATCAAATCAACCAAACGCTCACCCCTAACAAGCATAAACAAGGAACATTCAAGAATAACTGTTAGTTGATGACAAATAACATGCATATACCTCTCTTCAAACGTGGGGTTCGGTATCTTCTTCAGTTAGATGGTTACAAACTGAAGTTTTATTTATCATCTGTATTCTTTAAGCCAGTTCCTTCCATTATTACATTCTAATGTTTGAGCTTTTGCTCTTCTTCTTCCAATCTCTTCTTACAATAAATTTGCATCAGATTGCATGAACGTATATGGAGAATGATACGTGCGTGTTTAGGTATTGTCATATCGAGTGCATGGTCAAACCAAATAAAATCGTTGAAGGGAAACTGCCATAAGAGCAGCATCATTCAGTTTTCATGGGAAACGCCTCATATTGGGTGTACAAAATTAAATTTCAATGGAGCATCAGAGTTCAATACAAAAAATGCAAGCATCGGAGGTGTATTCAGGAACCATGAAGGCCAATTCTTACAGGGCTACTCTGAAAGAATTGGGAAAGCTACAAGCTCGGTTGCAGAGTTGGTTGCAGCAAAAAGAGGACTGGAATTAGCATTGGAAAATGGTTTGTTGAATGTTTGGATGGCGGGCGATGCCATGAACGTCGTCGACCTTGTTGTCGTCGACTTTGTTGCGAGAGGATTAAGATCGATGTCAGAGGAGGACATAAGACATGGTAAAGAGATTGGTTTGTTGATTTCTCAGTTGAATGTGATCCGTGCGTCTCATATGTACAGGGAGGGAAATAGAGTTGCACATGATTTTGCAAAATTGGGGTACACAGCTTGAAGTTGATGGAACAACAATGATATGGAAAGGCAAGGCTCCTAATGAGTACCAACTGTTGAAACTTAAAACATGACGAGGAAGGAAGAGTTGTTGAAAGAAAAAATAAGAACACGTATGTGAAAGGCAAAAAGTTGAATGTGTCGTTCTATCTTCTAAAGTAGTAAAGAAGCAATATCCAATGAAGCAATCGTACGAACGATATGTCATAGGTTTCGATATTTGTCTGCAATTGTGTTGTATAGGTATGTTTTCTCAGTCGCAGCTCCTCCATTTAAAAACAAACTTTTCCAATTTCTATTTTGAACAGATGAAAATTTAGAGTTGTATGACAGGCATTGATCATCGTTGAAGCTAACAATATTTCTTTATGCCTTTACGTCTTGTCCTTCATGTTATAGTTGTTTATGTTTGTTTATAAGCCTGTTTTGCAAAACAACATCTCAATTTTCGGTTGGTAGAGGCATCATCGAAAATTCTAGTAGGCTTTTTCCTAGCGTGAATTGTTCTGTCCTCATCCCTCCGTGTGCCCACCCAATCACAACCCCCTGATTTTCACCTTTTGCAGTTAAACCCTCAATTATTGTGGGTCTTAATTGCAAAAGGTGAAAATCAGGGAAATCTAGGCCGTTGGGCACACAGTGACGGGGGATGAGGACAAAAGAATTGGCCTCCTTTTTCCTGGTTCTTGTAGTAATTTGTTCATAATATGTAAATCATAATCGTGGATTTCATATTCTGCAGGATTAATATGCTTTTGAATGACATGACCTAAATCATTAAATATATACACGGCGAATTTTATTCAAAGATTATATGGTTGTTGACGTGGGGAATTGTCGTGCATTCAGCAGACGTCAACCCTCGAATGTATGTGTATTAGCAACACAGTAATCCAAAATAAAGTAATGCGGGAGAACACAGCTTTTTATTGTGGTTCGGCACTAATGCCTACGTCCACTTCATAGTAATCGTCCATCATATGATAGCTGATTACAAAGTTGTACAAGTTGAAACAATATTTGTGTACAAAGCGTTGCGATAGAGCAACAAAATAATTGTTAATTCTAAACTTTGACGAAAATGCCCTTCTTCTTCGTTGAGTGAAAAATATGTTGACTTGGTCAGCTGTGTCAAAAAAGTAGCTTTAAAGTCAAAAAAATCCAAGAAATGTCCAAAATAGTCCAAAAGTAGTGTAATTATCTTTATAAATGTTCAAAAGTTGATGGGAAACTTTTATGGTTTTAATGGTCCATGCTATGTTCAATAGTCACGGGGAAGAAGATGGAAGACATTAATGGTGCTTGACAGCTTCAAGAAGTCCAAAATTTCAAGGGAAAATGATCCATCTGAAGGCCAAGCTTGGAGGTGTTTATAGGTGAGTGGTTTAGGTAGGATAGGTAGTATTTGGGGTCCACTGTCAGAAAATTGCATCCTACATAGCCCACATACCAAAAATCGCGTTCAACATCGTGCTCGGATACGAAAAATCGCATCCTGCTTTGGCGAATCCAAGAAAATCGCATCCTAGCCTGAAAAAACTCGCATCACCAAAGTTATGTGATCAACATGAGCAAATCCATCGAATTGCCTGATCCGCATGTCATTTCTGTTGTGCCAAGCGGTCTGGCATTTTGCCTTGCCAACTTCGCATCCACTTTATCGCATCAGATTTCATCGACTCTGCATCGCGCCAAACCCAGAATCCTCAATGTGATCAAGCAAAACATCGCACCGTATCCTTGCCAAATATCGGAGCCGCCTCGCCACTTTGCCAAATCGCATCCAAAAATCCATCGACTCCACATCGCGCAAATATCGCACCCACCTGATGCGATCACCAATTTCTCGCATCCATAAAGCTACCCGATTCCGCCTCCTGATCTGCCATGCCAAGAATCGCATCGTGTTGGATACGATGCGCAAGCGGACTGATCTGATTTTTCATTGTGCGGATCACCAAGAAATCGCGTCCTGACTCTAATGCGATGCGAAATGGTGAATCTGCCAAGCCATCTTGCCGCCGAATCTGCCAAACTCATTTGCCACGATACACACACGTAGAAACTGGGTGATTCAACGTGCTGATCAAGGGATTTTGAGTGTGCCAATTGTGGTGATCGGCCAATTTTCCTATGTGATCAGCCAATGTTTTGGATCGATTTTTGGCTGATCCGACATGTTGATCACGTTACTTTGAGCATACCAAATCTGGGCTTGCCACCTTTTTTAGATTGATCGACCAAGGTTTTAACCATGGTTTTTCACTATTTTCATGTGCCGATCAGGCCTTTTTGACGTACCGAATCAGCTTTTGCCAGTTTACCAGATTTTGACATTATGAGTCACGCAATCCGTTTTCCGTGATCGACACGTGTTGATCTGCTGTTTTTAATTGCGTGAAACTGTTTTTTTTTTTACCAAATCCATATATTTTTACGCGACGAGTTTTGCCACGTGATCAGACCAACACGCTCAACCATTTTGAGCTGATCGGGTCATGTCGATCATGTAATTTTACTGCGCCAACTTTTCCAAGTCCATCGACGACGATTTTATGAATCAATGTCATTTTCAATCCTTTCTCCAAACATGTTGCAGCTTCGACCAAATCGCTTTTTGTTTTCTGACGATGTTTTCAACGCTTGAGCGCATTGCTAACAAAAAAACTTGACATGTGACAACTTCGACCAAAAAGCGTGTCATCAATGGTTATAGAGGATAACACTGAGTGAGAATAATGTAGAAAAGTCTTCTTAATTGATTTCCAGCGTTCATGATTGATGCCTCCTCCAAGCATGTGACTCATTCTTTGTTAACTTCAAGCATGCCTTTAGCTACGCGTGCATCTCTGAATGTTTCATAGACTTCGCCATTTATTGTTCGTAAATCCTCAAAGGGTGTTGGACCTTTAGTAACGGAAAGTTGAAGACGTAGAAAAATCGCTCATCATAGTTTGGGCTAGAGAAATACATTCTTCCAATTGCAAGGGAATTAGAAATCTGTGGGGACCACATATACGTACCTTTATTTCATGTATAATACTCGAGAAATTGTTGATATGTATATTTCCTTGCTTTTGGGTGTGTCTTGTAGAAGTTAAAGATCAAAGTGGATGTTTGATTTTGTGCACTTAATTTGATTGCGTCTGCATAATCTGTTGGTTCAAAAGTGACCTGATGTATTTCGAAAGGTGAAGCTGTAGATGAATAACAGATGGTTTTACCTCATGCGTATGATAACCAAAAATATGTTATGCTGCAAGCTGCTTCAGAAGGGCTTATGTGTCTTGATTCGAGATATTGCTTTATTTCATTTTCTTCACCTATCACAACTGTTGCTCGATCATGACCCTTGTGTGTGTGTGTGTGTATATATATATATATATATATATATATATAGACGTCAAAAGTTGGTCTAGTGACATTTAACCCCTAAAGTGTGTAATTCACACATAATTACAGTCTCAAAATGCAAGAGAAACAAGTAAATACAAGGGACACACAACAATTTTATAATGGTTCGTCTTAAACCAAGCCTACTCAACTTTATAATCTCTGTTTATACTGTCGATTATTGGTTACAATTGCTTTTATTGAAAGAAAGTAGAGAAAGAAGTGGTTTATGCACAAAATTCTTGTGTTACAATGTTGTTCGATCAAAGTGTACGGTGGGCTATTTTTTGAAGGACGACCGTAAACATTTTCAGTAAAAAGATCCTTTTTTCCATTTTTGGAAATGTGTATGTATAGGAAAAGATTATGATAGATCGGTGTGCTACGTGGCAGCCATCTGATCCTGGGTCATCCATGTGTCGCTCGATCTAGAATATCAGCCGTAGGCGATAGGACCTGGTCTCTTGTTTGGGAATAGTTCTCGTTAATCAAGGCACATGTTGTCCTTGGAACTTGGAGCAAGGGGAAGACTAATAGGCCCGGTTTGACCAATAAAGCAACTTTGAGAATCGGGCTTCGTTGTGTCGTGTAGGGTTCGGATCAATATAACTGGATCGATTGACCTGATCCTTGAACTTTGAACCATACTTGAAGAAGTCAATGATAATGCCTTGCCACATCAAGACAAGAAGTCAATGATAATGCCTTGCCAAATCTCACTTCGATCAAGCCCTAACACCAAATTATCACCATATCACTCGATAAAGAAAACTCAAAGGAGTACCTTGAAAGGATATGAACTTCAAAATTATGTCAAAGGTATAGTCCTTTTCCATCGATTAACACAGTAGATAAAGAAGGAAATATAGCACGACATCCAGGATACATAAGATGTTAAAGCAAGATAATTTTCTCGCATCTTGGCTTTTGTCATCGATTAATGCTAGTCTTTTATGACAAATTGTTAGTCGCAATACATCTTTTGAGATATGGACATCAATAGAATAGATATTCAACTCATAGTTCTTTACAGGAATAATACATTATAGAAGGAAACTTAAAAATTCAAGGAAGGATGACATGCGAATGAGAGACTATCTCAATAAAATAAACGGGTTATGTGACTAACTAAATACTTTTGGCCATAAATTTCTGACGGTGAGTAGATACTCATCATCACAAAGGTTTAGATGAAGAGTATGAATCATTGGTGACATTCATTGCCTATCAACAGACCCTATCTGATCTATAGTTTGTTTATTCAATTCTTCTTGCACACGAAGGTAGAGTACAACAAAACAAAAAAAGCCATATAAAATGAATATTCAATCAATTATATTGCTACTTCAAGAAACAAGGGTCAACAAAGATTACCAGCAAGTCAAACCAATAAAGAAGATCAAAATCAAAGAGGCAACCAATCTTAAAAAGGAGATGGTAAGGGAAGATGGAACAACAATAGAGTGCAATGTCAAATTTGCAAAAAAAACGGTTACATAGCCAGCATTGTTACTTCAAATTTAATTCTGAGTTCAATGTCATCAACAAAATTAGTCAAGTCAATGTGGACTGTGACACCCCACGTCCGTTAATGTCATTCTTTATCAGAATGCATTAAGTTTTGTGAAGCGTTATAGATAAACAGGAACAGAAACATTACAAGACAGATATAAAATAAATAGCGGAATTTAAAACTTTATTAAACGCAAAACATCGTGGTTCGAAACATAGTTACATCATAAGCCTGAAATACATAAAACCCAGTACATCAACTTAAAGCTTATGTCTTGTAATAAAATCATCAGAGTACAATAAACATAAAAAGAGCATAATCCCAAAAACATAGTCAAAGTAGAGAAGATACGAAATCAAGCAGTACATCTAAGCAGCTTCAAGCAGAATGAAAGAAGAATCCTGATCAACCCAGAGTATTCCCACCCTGAGAACCTGAGGGGTAAACGGAAGAGAGAGAAGAGGAAACAAAAAGTCAGACATAAGTCTGGCGAGTCCAGTTACTTTTAGCATATAAATAAGTAAAAGCATCATGACAGGCATATATACTGGATAAGAGAGAAACAACATATAAGGCAGGTATGACAAGGCAAACAGGATAAACATAATAGAATAAATAGCGCTTCCTTAACGAATTTCTTTCTCTACACCAGTACTAGTGTAACTAGAACAACATGATCCCAAAAATTACAAGATGGTAGACTTAGGTGTACTTTTAGTGAGAGGTTTTACTCTATATAATAACAGGTAGCCCCACAAAACTGATGGGTGTTACTCCAAACGATAATAACGGGCTCCTAAACGGGCATGACTAGATGTACCCTAATTACTACCCCAATCGATCGACTCCCTAATGCGTAGATACCCGTGCTGTCCCCACGGTAGGATGTATCACTTGCTAAAGTGGAAATCTCGTTATTTTTAATATGCACAGCTATATCTACCGATTTCACATTATCTTCCCGAGCAGGCGGACTCATGCATGCACATGAGCCCGATGGAACGCGCCGTCAGACACCTTTCTCCCAAGTGACCTCTTATAACCAGCTCAGTAAGGTGCCCTGACCCCGACCTAGTTCGGGGTTCTCCGTTTGATACCGATATAGGTTACTGACTGATACGGGTCCCCCACACAAGATGATACAAGCTTCCCCCTAGGCTTGCATCATCGCCACTAGGATTTCAACAGGTTATGCTCACTAGTTTAACAAGATCGCATAACCTCAACTGGTTAAATTTGTCGGGTTCATATGTATAACCCGTCCTCACATATTTAACAAGATTAACTTAACCCTCCCACTGATTTAAGTAAATCTACTTAACCCCTACTCAAGTTAACAGGTTCATGAAGTCCTTATGGATTCAAATGGGTTAAGCATTACAAGTTCATTACCATACATTCATTTATAGTTATAATGCGCTAGACCTCCCACATTAAGTCTACCACTTATGGATGTTGGATATGCCGGTTGGGTCCGAGCATACTTCTTCCACAAGTTGGACTTAACCTCGTGTCTTAGCACCGTCACGTGTTTATGCACATAGACCCTTCACATTATATTTACCACTTGTGGATGCTGGATATGCCGGGAGGTTCTGGACATGCTTCTACCACAAGTGTAATCTAACCTCGTGTCTAAGCACGGTTACAATTTCTAATTACTTTAAATCTTGGCATATTCATTCTTTAACAATCATTCCTATTTCATTATAGGTTTTCATGCCCCTTTCCCAAGTCATATTCATTATGTACCATATGCCCCAAATTAAGATCTTTAACCATAGTTTGGTTTATGCCCCAAATCCATATTCATGTTTTCAATTCAAATTATGCCCAAATTTCCCAATACTAGTTGTGCCTCAATTTTAACATTTCCCCGCGTTCCCAATTTCATGCGTTCGCATATTTCAGCGGTATGCCTAGGCTCGAAGGTAGTCTGCCTATAAAATAAAAAGGGAAAAGAAGAAGGGAAGAGAACAGAAATAAGCATAATAACAAGATAGACATATGATGGTAGAAATATGCGTAGCAACTGAACAAGCATATAGTGACAGAATTGGGCACAATGACAAGATATGTATATAAGAACAGATCTGATGAACATGTGATAATAGAACTGATTAGGCATAGTTTTAGATCCAAATTCATATATATATATATATATATATATATATATATATATATATGTGTGTGTGTGTGTGTGTCCAGTTTACATTTTAGGTGTTTATATCTAAAAGCAACATAAACTCACAGAGAATGGATCTAAGAAAACAGATAAAAGCGTGTTGATGTTGAATCAACGATCTTTGAATACATATGAATCGTCGTTGCTGAAGAAAAGGCTAATTTAATCTGAGTTGGAGCAGCATCTCGTCGTCGCCATTGATTTAGATGAATAAAACAATTGGTATAGGGTCCTTTATATAGCCATCAACCGACGAACATTGCCAGAAAAACGTCCAGGTGCGCCCAAGGAGTCGACCCATGGGTCGACACCTTGAGGGCACGGGGTTGACCCCCAACGGGCCGATTTCCCGCGTCCTCCTGCCTCATTTGATTTTCGAATTAAATTGGATTTCTGGATTAATTTGTTTATATATATTTCTCTTATGCGTATACAAACTTCTAAACTTAATAACTTCTTCATACAATGTCCGTTTTACGCAAACTAGGTGTCTGTTTTGACCAGAATTCCGAGACGAACGCAATGGCGCAGTCCGTTTCACTTAATTCCGAATATTTATTTAAGTATTCCTTAATTTATTGTTAATAGTGTGTTTCAAAATATGGGGTGTTACATTCTCCCCTACTTAAAGGATTTCGTCCCTGAAATCTCCAAGTTAAAAAGAATGTATATCCTAACATCCATCATCCATATACTCATCCACCAATAATTGGCATCCATTGTCCTTAAAAGATTTCTAATGCTTATGAACATATGCAAAAGTGTGTATGTATGACCCTGTACTAATGCGAAAACTCAGGTGGTCCACTGATTCAGTTGACCTCCTTAATGCAATGTATGTTAGTGCCATGAATCCAAAATGTATGCAAATAGTCTTAATGTAACTGGTAAGCTCTATATGTGTGCACAATCATCCATTCAAATGCAACATCGATACGATGATACACCCATTTTCATCCATAAAAATTTAAAATGCACACACATCCATATGCAATATGTAAGTGATCGAGCTGATCTAGTGCCTAACATGTGTATATGCATCCACGAGCAACCACTAGCAAACACTTGCATACACTTGCATCCAGCAAACATAACATGTCTCAAACACATGTTTACATTCATTGGTTTTCTACCTAAAGGTCGGAGATCCGATCGATAGGATATACTCATACGATAGACACAAGTATTAACGAAAGCTAGGAAAAAAGAAGAAGTTAAGAACGTACTCTAAAAAAGGAAAGGATATGAAGAGCGAATCTTGTCTTCAGTCTCCCAAGTTTCATTCTCGCGGTCCTTTCCTCATTGCACTTTTACTAACTTAACCTCCTTATTGCGCAGTTTCTTAACCTCCGATCCAAGTATGCGGGTAGGTACTCGTATAATGGTCGCTTCCCTTTCTACCTCTACTTCCTCAAGTAAGCTCGACTCTACCACTTCCGCGGTATCGTGCAAGTACTTCCGCAAATGAGAAACGTGGAAAACATCATGAACACCGGCCAGTCTCTCTGTTAGCCTCACTTTATAGGGCATCTGACCTATCCTTTCCATGACGGGAAATGGTCCTACAAACCTCGGTGCCAATTTCCCTACCGATCCAAAACGAACCACATTCCTCAAAGGTAATACTTTGATGAAAACCATGTCTCCCACCTCAAACTCAATATCAGTCCTTCTATCTTCATAGGATTTTTGTCAGTCCTGAGCTGTCTTCATGCATCTGCGGATAAGATCAACCTTTTTTGAAGTTTCTCTAATCATCTCAGGTCCAAGTAGAAGTCTGTTTGTAGACTTCCACCAACAAGTCGACAATCTACAAGGTCGTCCGTATAATGCCTCGAAGGGTGTCATTCCAATACTAGCCTAATAACTATTGTTGTAGGCGAACTCTACCAATGGAAGATGCTCCTCCCAAGTCCCTCCAAAGTCAAGGATACACAACCTCAAAAGATCCTCTAGAACTCTGTTCACCTTCTCCGTTTGTCCATCGGTCTGAGGATGATATGCGGTGCTCAAACATAACTGTGCATCAAGTGCCTCTTGCAGACTCTTCCAGAACTCACTAGTGAATATAGGATCTCGATCACTCACTATGCTGGAAGGTACTCCATGTAGACGAACTACCTCACGAAGATTAACCGATGCCAACCATGTCACTGTTCTCTTACTCTTAACCGGAATGAAATGAGCGCTCTTAGTAAGCTTGTTAACTATAACCCAAATACTGGTATTGCTTTTCTTGATCTAGGCAAACCATCAATGAAATCCATAGAGACACTCTCCCACTTCCACTATGGGACCTCCAGATGATGAAGTAAACCACCGGGCTTCTTTTGCTCATCTTTTACTTGCTGGCAATTCAAACATCGAGAAACAAACTATGCTACATCTTTCTTCATCCCAACCCAAAAGAAAACCCTCTTCATATATCTATACATCTTATCACCGCCTGAATGTATAGTCATCTTGGATTGGTGGGATTCCTCAAAGATTGTCTTTAACTGACTCCCAACTTCGAGAACACAAAGCCTTCCATCTCGTCGCAACCATCCTCTATCATCCGTGGAATATCTACTAAGGTGACTAAAATTCTCCCCTCTACTGAGCCCATCCAAGATGTTTGAAACATGTGGATCCTCTCACTATGAAGTTCCTATCTGATCCAAAAGAGTAGGTTGCACCTCTAGTGATGCCAATAAACCAGGTGTAAACTTGGTGGAGGGTCTAAAATCAAAAGTTGGTATGAACTCCAAGCTTTTCCTCTCCACAAACAGAGGACTAAACGTCATACTCTATCTACTCAATGCATCTGCCACCACATTACCCTTGCCAGGGTTATAAGCAATCTCAAAGTCATAAGATGCTAGGAACTCCATCCATCTTTGTTACCTCAAATTGAGATCCTTCTGCGAGAACAAGTACTTGAGAGATTTATGATCGGGTTACAACTCAAACTTCTCTCCAACTAGATAATGGCGCCAAGTCTTAAGCGCAAATATTATGGTAGCTAAGTCTAAGTCATGGGTAGGGCAGTTATTCTCATGAACTCTTAGTTGTCTACCTCCATAACATATTACCCTTCCCTCTTGCATCAGAACGACACCAAGCCCTGTACCACATGCATCAATGTATATTGTGAATACCTTGTTCCCATCCGGCAAAGTGAAGAGTAGGGCTATTGTCAGAGCCCTCTTCAATCATTGAAAAGCATCTTCACAGTTTATACCCCAAGAAAATGTCAGATTCTTTTTCATTAGCTGGGTGAGTGGGGCTGATATCTTTGCGAAGTCCTTAATGAATTTCCTATAATAGCCCGCTAATCCAAGAAAACTCCTCACCTCCGTTGCATTCTTTGGGGTCTGCCAATCTTGAACTATAACTACCTTCGCGGGATCCATAGCTATCCCATATTTAGAGACCACATGTCCTAAAAATCTCACTTCCTTTATCCAAAAATGGAATTTGGAGAATTTCTCCTTAAGCTGATGTGCACAGAGAGTCTTCATAACCTCCCTCAAATGTAGAGCATGCTCTTCCTCGTTCTTTGAAAAGATCAAGGTATCGTCAATAAAGACCACAATGAAATTATTTAGAAACTCTCGAAACACCTTACTCATCAAGTCAACAAAATAGGCGTGTGCATTCGTCAACCCAAAAGGCATGACGGGTCACTCAAAGAAACCATCTGGAGTTCTAGAAGCAGTCTTGTCTATACTATCCTCGACCACCCTCAACTGATGAAACCTCGTGGCCAAGTCTAACTCGGAGAAAACAGATGCACTAACAAGCTAGTCAAACAGATCATCTATCCTCGGAAGTAGGTGCCTATTTTTCTTAGTGAGCTTAATCATCTCCCTGTAATCCACGCATAAGCGAAGAGAACAATCCGCCTTAGTGGCGAATACTACTAGAGCACCCCATTCAGATATGCTTTGCCTAATAAATCCTTTCTCAAGTAGCTCCTCTACTTGCTTGCTGAGCTCCTTCCTTTCCCTTGGAGCCATGTGGCGCACAAGCAATGCAACTGGCTTTGCATCGTCCACTAAGTATATATGAAAATCAATCTCGTGCCTCGGAGGTAAGCCCCGAACCTCATCAAAAACATCAGGATACTCACAGACTACTGGTACAGATCATAGATCATCGATAGATGCATCAAGTGACTCTAGGAAACTAAGCATGATAGACCCTTTCGGGTCACAAGAAATCTCAAGGGTCCTTCTATGGCAAGTCAAAAGTCTAACGACTCTCCTCTCACAATCCAGAATGGCACCATACATGGCTAGCCAATCCATCCCTAGAATCAAACCATAGCCCATGAAACCAAGCACATATGCGTCGCATTCAAAGTCGATGCCCAATAAAATATTCTCAAACCCCGAAAAATCATAGACAGATGACCCGTACCCCCAATGGGGTTTGAGACACCAACGGTATTCAAAACCATACTAGTACTAAGGTGCAGAGACTCAACCACAGAATCAAATATAAAAGAATGCAAAGCACCCTAATCAAAAAGAGTTTTAACATGATGATTGGAAAGAGAAATCAAACATTCAACGGAAACTTTCCCACCTCTATCCGGCGCACTGGCCACAAGAGCATTGTTTGCGAACGAATTATACAATTGTAAACAACTGTAAAATCCGTTCGGTTTTCCTAAACAACAAGGATTGTTGTAGAGGGTGTCGAACTCTGGGACCAAATTATTTTATTCATAAATCCAATCAAGTTATCCCTAACTTTTGATTGGTTGAAAACAAAGAAAATAGCAAAATTAAATAAAATAGAGTTTTAACAATAAGTGAAAGCAATTAGGGGATAATGACATAGATTAGATTCACACTCATCAATAGCCAAAAGATTAACCATTTCTAATACATGTTTCTGTCACAAACATGAATCAATGATAATAGGTTTTTAGAAACAAATATGTAAATAACGACAAGCATAGCCTATGCAGGAGCTCAGCTCTACAACCATAGACTATCAGGACAGATTCACTAATTAATTTCTAAAACCCTAAAATTAGATCTAAATCTGATAATTGTTAGACCGAACACGAATATACCCTGTGAAGGAGCATAGCTCTTAAACGACACAGGATATTAAGGTTCAGATCTAACCCTTGGTTCAGATCTAGATCTATATACATGAATTCCTCATCCTTTGGCTATGTGATTCATATTGAATCATATCTATTAGCGTCATCACCCCCTAATCAAAGGGGATTAGCTAGACATAGCTAAAGAAAATGAGAAAAAGAAAATAAATAACATAAACATAAATAAAATAAAATAACAACAGAGAAGAGAAGGAGAAGAGTTTTATTCCAAGCAGAGGATTACATAATAAAACTAAGTGTGTCTTACAATGAATGAGATAAAGTGTATTTATAGCTGATATGACAAAGGCTACTTGGCAAATTCCACAATGTGGGACTAAAGAATTAGCCCAAATAACACATAAGCTAGTGTGAACTGGGTTGTAGAGTAAGAGGCCTTGTAAGTGAGCCAGTGTGAACGCGTGCAGTGCATGAATGAGAAGCCTTGCAAAGGAGCTAATGTGAACGCTACATGAGTGAAATGGTCTGCAATTGAGCCAATGTGAACACAATATGAGTCTTTAGTGAGCCAAATCTACCCAACTGAACTCTATTTGCAACCGTTCTTCAAGCTTTAAACTCTTCAAGCTTTAGTAATTTTAACTTCACTCTTTTTCAGCAAATTCTTCATGCTTTATTCATCAAATGCTCTAAACCATGATTCTTGTCAACAATCTGAAAACACAGCTATAAATGCACAATATTAATTATTTTAAATAGAAAACTAGATAAATAAGCAGATAAAATATACACATTTACGTGTATATCAAGCATGCACCTGCCCTTCTGAAGATCTTGCCCTTTGACCATGTCCTTGCTTCTTCGGACACTCTTTAGAAAAGTGCCCAATCTCTCCACAATTGAAACAAGCATTTTTCCTCCTTTTGCAGTCCTTGACCAAATGACCCTCGCATCCGCAATTATGACATTTCCTCTTGTCTTTAGCCTTGTCGTTCTTTCCGCCCTTCCTTTGTTGTTACTGTTGTCCTTTCTTTGGCCACACTTTCTTATTTTGTGTTTCCTTAACCTTAGCCTCTTTCTTTTCACCTTTATCTTCTTCGTGCATTAATGCCATAACAACGAGCTTCTCAAAAGTTGTCCCCATCAGAATATGAGATATAGCTAAACCATGAACGGGTTCATACAATCCTCTAGCAAACCTCAATGCTTTCTTGTGTGGGCTATCCACTAGCTCCAACCAAAATCTCACCAATTGATTGAATTTATTAACATACTCTTTCATAGACATGCTTCCTTGCTTAAGCACCAAAAACCTTTCCATCTGCATTCTTTTCTCGGCTTGAGAAAGAAACTTCATTTCGAATCTCTAACGGAAATCATCCCAAGTCTCCACTGGACACCCTGCTTGCGTCACTTCCCACCAGAACGAGGCCTCATCTTTTAGCTACCAAAACAACCAACTGAATCTTCCAACGATTGGCAACCTAAAAAATTTCAAACAAATTCTCCGTTTCCTGAGCCAATTCCTTGCTTCTACAAAAGTTTCTGTCCCTCAGAATGGCTTTCCGCCCATTGCGCAGAAATCCTTACATATCTTGGAGAAATTATCTACCCGTAGAGGGGGAGGAGGAGGAACTGCGGCTGCAGCCGGGGAGGGGCGTCTGGTTGGCCTTCGGCAGGTGCCGTAGCCTCTAGATACCTACGAAACCAAGCCGGTATCTGAATGCCCTCCGAAATATTAGGTTCCTGAAACATGCTGAAAAGAAAAAGAAAATGAGATTCAAATAGAGAATCGAAAGATATTTCCTATGGCTTTGGGAAATATGTTTTTTAAAACAGACTTTTCTTTTGAAAATGTTCTCTTTTAAAAACCTTTTTGAAAACAATTTTCAAACTCTTATATCCGATCTAGTAACCTTCAGCCCTGATACCAAGTGTGACACCCCACATCCGTTAATGTCACTTTTCATCATAATGCATTAAGTTTCATGAAGCGTTATAGGTAAACATGAACAAAAACATTACAAGACAAATATAAAATAAACAACAGAATTTAAAACTTTATTAAACGGAAAACATCGTGGTTCAAAATATAGTTACATCATAAGTCTGAAATACATAAAATCCAGTACATCTACTTAAGGCTTCTGTCTTATACTAAAATCATCATAGTACAATAAACATAAAAGAGCATAATCCCCAAAACACAACCATAGTAGAGAAGATACGAAATCAATCAGTACATCTAAGAAGCTCCAAGCAGAATGAAAGAAGAATCCTGATCAAGCCTGAGTATTCCCACTTTGAGAACCTAGGGGGAAACAGAAAAGAGAGAAGATGAAACAAAATAGGTCAGACATAAGTCTGGCGAGTCTAGTTACTGTAACACCCCACACCCGCTAAGGTCACTCATACCAGGGGAATGCCTTAGTTTCGGTGAAGTATTTTAAGTGAATATAGAACAGTAAAATTACAACAAGACAGATATAAGTAATACTTGAAAATTTAAAACATCATTTCATTGCAGCGGAAAGTAATACATGTTTGGTTACATCACAAAACCATAAACCAGAGTCAAGTACATAATATCCATCTTGATAAAATAGAAGTACATAATCCCACTACATAGCTAATAGCCATAAAAGGAAAGATAAGCTCGGCTTCACTTCAACGGTCCAAGCTTCATAGGATAGATACAGCAATCAGATCAAAGCCCACTAGCACCAGGCCCACCCTAATAACCTGGGGTTGGGGAAAAAGATAAAAACAACGGGGTCAGACATAAGTCTGAGTGAGTCCTATAACCCTAACAATACAATCATTAAAATAACCAGAGAAGACATAAGTTGATATACGGTAACGACTGGGGATGAATGGCTACACTAAGCAGCTTGGTAAACTTAGGATAAACTAAGATCACCGTAAAGACGCATTTATCCACCCAAGGATAATTACTAGATTACACCGCCCCAGACTTATCCACCCAAGAGTAATTCCTACACTGCACCCCACCAGTTCTACCTACCTAAGATTAATTCCTACTTAAAGGTTGATCCCACTAAATGTACTTAGTAATTTTTACCCAGTAGTTTCTAGTACCCCTACATAGGTGTCGTCTGCCCCTATCAATACTAGGTGTACCCACTACTCCCAAGCGATCGGCTCCCTAACGTAGATACCCGTGCTGGTCCCACAATGGGGTGTATCATTTCCCCAAGTGGCAACCTGATAATATCAACGGTGCACGGCTTTATATCTACCCGATGCAACAACGATTTACTAACCAGCCCGGGTCCACACACGCATATGAAACCCGTTGGTCCTACGTTGCCACCGCTAACCCGTTTTTGGCCTCTTATAGTCAAGCCCAATATGCGTGTCCCGTCACTCGACTTGGGTCGAGCCCACAAAGATACGTTTGGGATATTGGTTGAGATGGGCCCCCACAAGCTACCCACCTAAGCTTGTTATTTTATCTAGTGTATCCCACTTAACCCTTTTAACCATGTCCACTTACATGTTATAAACACTTTGGTTAAGACATTAATCATATTTTAATTGCCCTTCAAGGCACCCACTAGATTTCCACATGCCACCCAAATCATTTACTTAATTCCCACATGCCACCCGAGGCACTTACTTAACCCTTTAATCATGTTTAATTCCATGTTCCACTTTGGTTAAGTATTCTAATCGTATTTTCTATTGCTACCCAAGGCAACCCACTAGTTTTTCTCATGCCACCCAAGGCACCCATACTAGTTACTACGTGCCACCCAAGGTACCCACTTAACCCTCATGTCCCACTACATGCTAATTTGGTTAAGTGTTTCTTAATTAATTAAGACCGTGATCCCCATAAAGACCTCTCACATTAGACTATCTTTTATGACCGCTGGTTAAGCCGGTTGGGTCCGGGCAGCCTTATGTCATAACCGAGTCTAACCTCGTGTCTTTACATTAATCACGTATGTAGTTTGTGCCTAAGACCTCTCACATTGGGCTAACATTTGTAGCAACTGGTTAAGCCGGTTGGGTCCGGGCAGTTTTACGCTACAACTGAGTCCAACCTCGTGTCTTAGTCGATTAATTACACCTAATTAATTACCCCCATAATTTATATTAATTATCCCTAATTAATATCAAGTTTTTCATAACATGGGTAGACCTAACTCAATAGGTAAATTCCCATGGGGTAGACCTAACTCAATAGGTAAATTCCCACTTATGTTAATTTATCTTTATGGTATGCTTAATCATACCCAACCATACTTTTAATTAACATATTTATTAACCCCATCGTTCCCCACGCAAATCGTTCTCATTTCACGACATAATAAAAGGGAAGATCCATCACGAATATCATGGGTTTAACCAAATCTTAGCATATAACTTTATCATGGGTTAAGAGAATGTCAACTTGCATATATGAGCATATACTACCCCAACTACATTTAACCCAAACTTGCATATTATCACACATGACTTGCATAACATATTGCATATGAACTTACATATTATCATACACATATCTTGCATAACATGTTGAACTTGCTTATAAGTATCCACATAACTTGCATAAGCATACATAACTTGCATAACATATCTTGCATATTATTATACATGTAACTTGCATATTAACAAACATGTAACTTGCATAGCACATCTTGCATATCATCATACATGTAACTTGCATATTAACAAACATGTAACTTGCATAGCACATCTTGCATATTATCATACATGTAACTTGCATATTAACAAACATGTAACTTGCATAGCACATCTTGCATATCATCATACATGTAACTTGCATATTAACAAACATGTAACTTGCATAGCACATCTTGCATATTATTATACATGTAACTTGCATATTAACAAACATGTAACTTGCATAGCACATCTTGCATATTATTATACATGTAACTTGCATATTAACAAACATGTAACTTGCATAGCACATCTTGCATATCATCATACATGTAACTTGCATATTAACAAACATGTAACTTGCATAGCACATCTTGCATATTATCATACATGTAACTTGTATATTAACTTGTTAAACATGCATAAACTAACTTATTAAACATGCATAATATCACATACTTAGCATGCATAGAATCACATACTAAACTTGCATAATATCATATACTTAGCATGTATAGAATCACATACTCATCATGCATAATATCACCTACTTAGCATGCATAGAATCACCTACTCATCATGCATAATACCACATACTTAACTTGCATAAAATCACATATTCAACTTGCATAAACTTACATATCCAACTTGCATAAACTTACATATACAACATGCACAAACTTACATATACAACATGCATATCATTACAAATGATTCAAACTCACTAATCCGCATTCAAGACCATAAGTCTCATTACACCTAATCTACTTATCTTAACAATTGATCATCAAAGTGATAGAAACTCACCAAACCCAAAGATTAGCAACCTTAGTTGCTAAATATGAAGAAGATGATGATTAGAGATTGATTAGAGAGTGATTAGCTTGCAACATCCTTCATTGATTTGTGGAGGCCATGATCAAGTTTCATTTTGCCATAGTTTAGTTACAAGATCTAATTATGAATGAATTAGGGTAGGGTTGGGGTCTTATTTATAGGATTAGGTAGTGTTTTAGGCCCTTAGATTAACCCTAAATTAGATTAGGACCCTTAGATCTCGGAACTCTCCAGAAATCAGCCCTAAGACCAAGCCCAAACCCCAAACTGGTGCACCCAACCACAGAACTCTCTAGAAACTGTGCAGGTTTCTTGGATCGGCACGGGCGCACTTCCCAAGTGCGCCAGTCTATTTTTGTACTGGCGCACTTCACAAGTGCGCCAGTGCATTTTTGTTCTGGCGCACTTCACAAGTGCGCCAGTGCATTTCTGGCCTGTTCCGGGTTCTTCTGCCTAACTTCGTTCGTCCATATCTCTTTCATACGGACTCCGATTCTCGAAAACTCGGACTCTATTTCGCGTATTTTTCCGAGACGAACGCAATGACGTAGCCCGTTACCCCCAATTCCCACATCTGAGATTAATTATTCTTTAACTTGTGAATTTCAGCATTAACCGAAATTCGGGGTGTTACATTCTCCCCTCCTTAAAGGATTTCGTCCCCGAAATCTCTAAGCTAAGGAGAATGCATATCCTACCATCCAAACAACCATCTACTCAATCCATCAAACACGGGCATCCATTGTCCTTAAAACAATTTCTAATGATGTATGAGCATATGCGAAAAGTGTGTGTATATGTTCCCTATCTAATGTACGAACATATGCAAACCATGATAGTGCCATGCATCCAATATGTATGCGAGATAACCCTATCGACACATACAGTATCTATATGAGTGCACAATCATTCACCAAAATGCATCATCCATATGATAACACAATCATTATACATCCATAAATATAGCTAACTACACACAATTTTATGCAATATGCAATATGAAGTGATTGAGCCGATCTAGTGCCTAGAGTGTGTATATATGCATCCACGAGCAACCACTAGCAAACACTTGCATCCACTTGCATCCATCAACCATAACATGTCTCAAACACATGTTTCAACCATAGGTTTTCCCTATCTAAAGGTCAAACAGCACTAACGAGAGGACATACTAAAGATAAGATAAGTACTAGGCAAGCGATAAAGGAGAAGTTAAAAGACATACTCTCCAAAAAGAAATGGATACAAAGAACGCATCTTCGCTTCCGTCTCCCAAGTAGCATCGCTTTCGTCATCTCCCCATTGCACTCTAACTAGCTGAACTTCTCTGATCCTCAACTTCCTAGTTTCTGACCCAATGATGCGAGTAGGAGCTCGTCAAATCGTCTCATCATGCTCTAATCCTGCTTCTTTAAGCAAACTCGGCTCTACCACCTCAGCGGTCTCATGTAAGCACTTCCTCAAATGGGACACATGAAATACATCAGGTACACTACTAAGTCTGTCAGGCTACTCCCCTCTATATGCCATTCGTCCAATTCTTTCCTTAATGGGAAATGGCCCTACAAACCTTGGTATTCACTTCCTAACAGATCCAAAGTGAACCACATTCCGTAACGGAGATACCTTGATAAAAAGCATGTCCTAATATCAAACTCAAGCTCTGTTCTCCTCTTGTCCGCATAAGATTCCGCCGCTTTCATCCTTCTTCGAATCCAACCAATCTTCTCTGAAGTCTCTCTAACCATATCTGGCCCAAGCAAGATCTTATCCGTAGATTCCCACCAACATGTAGGAGATCGACAAGGCCTTCCATAAAGAGCTTCGAAAGGAGCCATACCAATACTGGACTGAAAGCTGCTATTATATGTGAACTCCACCAACGGAAGATGCTCTTCCCATGTACCTCCAAAATCCAAAATACATAACCTCAAAAGATGTTCTAGATACGGTTCACCCTCTTGGTCTGACCGTCCGTCTGAGGATGATATGCGGTGCTCAAACACAACTGAGTCCCTACCGCCTCTTGCAAACTCTTCCAGAACTCACTAGTGAAGATAGGATCTCGATCGCCCACTATACTGGAAGGTACACCATGCAATCTAATAATCTCTCGAAGGTAAACTGAAGCTAGACATGGAATAGTCCTCTTGCTCTTCACGGGTATGAAATGGGCACACTTTGTAAGTCTATCTACCATAAGCCCAATCCCTGTATTACCCTTCCTTGATTTCGGTAATCCAATGAGACACTATCCCACTTCCCATTACGGAACTTCTAACGGGTGAAGCAACCCTCCGGGTTTCTTCTGCTCCGCTTTCACTTGTTAGCATACCAAGCATCTAGCGACATACTTGGCCACGTCTATCTTCATACTGGCCCAAAAAAGAAAACTCGCCTCATGTCTTGGTACAACTTGTCCCTACCGGGATGAATGGTCATCATCGACCGATGTGTATCATCAAGTATAGCCTTCCTCAAATTCTCGTTTTGCGGTACACAAAGTCTACCGTCTCTACGCAACCACCTCTTACCATCTAGGGTGTACCTACTCAAATGGCTGGACGACTCCCCTCCTTATGAGCTTCTCTACTAACTCATCCAACTGTGGGTCGTCTCGCTGTGCTCCGCCAATCTGCCCAAAAGAGTAGGCCTAACCTCCAAGGAGGCTAGCAAACCGGATACAAAGTCAACGGAAGGTCTAAAGTCAAACATAGAAATAAACCCTAAGCTCCGCCGTTTAACGATCCATGAACTCGAGGACAACCTTTTTCTTCTTAAGGCGTCTGCTACCATGTTTCCCTTGTTAGGGGTATACGCTATCTCAAATTCATAAGATGCTAAGAATCCTATCCAAAATCGTCACAACTGTCCATCTCTCACGCAGACCACCCTAGTCGAATTCGACATCCCCCAAATGCAAGCCCCAAAGGCCGAAACCAATATCAGACAAACACCCAAGGGATATCTCCTTCGAGTTCAGGCAACCTACGTGAGATGATACTAAAAAAATAATAATAATGGCTAAACAATTAAGCCTTTGACCAACTTTGGATGTCCTTGCCAGTTTCGCTCCAAAACCACCGTTTTATCCCATAACTGGCTTTGCTCAACTTATTGAGTACATACAAAAACTTATTTCGTTCCCAGAAAAGACCAAGGTGTCATTACAAAGACCATTATGAACTTATTTAGGTACTCCCTGAACACCCTTCTCATCAAATCAACAAAGTATGCGGAGGCGTTCTTCTAACCAAATGGCATCACCAACCACTCATAAAACCATCCGGAGTCCTAAAGGCAATCTTCTCTATACTATCCTCAGCCACTCTTAACTGACGAAACCACGTGGCTTAGTCCGACTGCGAAAATACTGAGGCGCCAACCAACTGATCAAAGAGATCATCAATCTTCGGCAATGGGTGTCTATTCTTCTTTGTGAGTTTATTTAGTTCTCTTTAGCCTACACAAAGTCTGAGGGACCCATCCGCCTTCATGGCAAAAACTACTGGAGCGCCCCACTCCGATTTACTTCTTCTTATGAACCCCTCCTCAAGCAAATCGCCTACTTACTTATGGAGTTCCTTCCTTTCACGAAGAGCCTTGTGGCACACTGGCCAAGTCACTGGTTTGGCATCGTTTACCAGATATATTCGGAAGTCAATCTCTCGCTCCGGAGGTAAGCCCTTCACCTTCTCAAACACATCCGAGTATTTCCGGACCACTTCTAACAGATCGCAAACTCTTGACCGACGTGTCAAGCGATTCTAGATAACTTAGCATAACAGATTCTATGGGATTACAAGAGATCTCGAGAGTGTTACCCAAGCGGGTCATAAGCCTAACAACTCTCCCTTCAGAATCAAGAACGGCACCCCTACTGGATAACCAGTCCATGCCCCCAAACTAACCCATAGCCCGTGAAGCCCAACAAGCATCACATCCAAACTCAACGCTAAGTATAGAAACTTTCAAACCCAAACACATCATGGAGCCCCAATTGGGTTTGAAACAACTAAGGGATCATCTACCAAACTGGTGTCTAAGTGCAGTGACTCAACTAACAATGATGAGATAAACGAACTCGATACATCAGAATCAAATAAAGTTCGAATCGGATAATAAAGAAATCCAAATTCCAACCTAGACGGTCTTATCCCCATCCGGCACCCTAGTCGTGAGGGAATACAACTACCCTCCAGAAGATTCCATACCTTGCCCTTGCTTCTTTGGTCAATCCTAATAAGGTGTCCTATTCCTCCCAAAAGGATAACTACTAGCCTTCTCCTTCCCATTCTCCACTCGTAACCTCCCATCAATGAGGCTTCGTCCTTCATTAACCAAACAACTATTAGAGCCTTCCTCCCATCGTCCATCCAATAAGTACCTACAAGTCCTCCTCCTTCTCGAACCAACTTCTAATCTGATTTACGTCTAAGTCCCTTGAAGCGGTTTTCCATTCTTATCTATCTTAGAAAGATCATCTACACACGGAGGGGAAACTCAAAACGTGAGAGAAGAGATTCAAACGGAGAATTCGAAAGATAAAGATATGGCTATCGGGGATTATGCTTTTCTCTCAAAAACTTTTCTCTTAAAAGACATGTTTTTGAAAATACTCCTTTCAAAAATATTCTTAGAAAATAGTTTTTCTAAAAAATTTTATCTGTTCTGGTAACCTTTGCTCTGATACCACGTGTAACACCCCACACCCGCTAAGGTCACTCATACCAGGGGAATGCCTTAGTTTCGGTGAAGTATTTTAAGTGAATATAGAACAGTAAAATTACAACAAGACAGATATAAGTAATACTTGAAAATTTAAAACATCATTTCATTGCAGCGGAAAGTAATACATGTTTGGTTACATCACAAAACCATAAACCAGAGTCAAGTACATAATATCCATCTTGATAAAATAGAAGTACATAATCCCACTACATAGCTAATAGCCATAAAAGGAAAGATAAGCTCGGCTTCACTTCAACGGTCCAAGCTTCATAGGATAGATACAGCAATCAGATCAAAGCCCACTAGCACCAGGCCCACCCTAATAACCTGGGGTTGGGGAAAAAGATAAAAACAACGGGGTCAGACATAAGTCTGAGTGAGTCCTATAACCCTAACAATACAATCATTAAAATAACCAGAGAAGACATAAGTTGATATACGGTAACGACTGGGGATGAATGGCTACACTAAGCAGCTTGGTAAACTTAGGATAAACTAAGATCACCGTAAAGACGCATTTATCCACCCAAGGATAATTACTAGATTACACCGCCCCAGACTTATCCACCCAAGAGTAATTCCTACACTGCACCCCACCAGTTCTACCTACCTAAGATTAATTCCTACTTAAAGGTTGATCCCACTAAATGTACTTAGTAATTTTTACCCAGTAGTTTCTAGTACCCCTACATAGGTGCCGTCTGCCCCTATCAATACTAGGTGTACCCACTACTCCCAAGCGATCGGCTCCCTAACGTAGATACCCGTGCTGGTCCCACAATGGGGTGTATCATTTCCCCAAGTGGCAACCTGATAATATCAACGGTGCACGGCTTTATATCTACCCGATGCAACAACGATTTACTAACCAGCCCGGGTCCACACACGCATATGAAACCCGTTGGTCCTACGTTGCCACCGCTAACCCGTTTTTGGCCTCTTATAGTCAAGCCCAATATGCGTGTCCCGTCACTCGACTTGGGTCGAGCCCACAAAGATACGTTTGGGATATTGGTTGAGATGGGCCCCCACAAGCTACCCACCTAAGCTTGTTATTTTATCTAGTGTATCCCACTTAACCCTTTTAACCATGTCCACTTACATGTTATAAACACTTTGGTTAAGACATTAATCATATTTTAATTGCCATTCAAGGCACCCACTAGATTTCCACATGCCACCCAAATCATTTACTTAATTCCCACATGCCACCCGAGGCACTTACTTAACCCTTTAATCATGTTTAATTCCATGTTCCACTTTGGTTAAGTATTCTAATCGTATTTTCTATTGCTACCCAAGGCAACCCACTAGTTTTTCTCATGCCACCCAAGGCACCCATACTAGTTACTACGTGCCACCCAAGGTACCCACTTAACCCTCATGTCCCACTACATGCTAATTTGGTTAAGTGTTTCTTAATTAATTAAGACCGTGATCCCCATAAAGACCTCTCACATTAGACTATCTTTTATGACCGCTGGTTAAGCCGGTTGGGTCCGGGCAGCCTTATGTCATAACCGAGTCTAACCTCGTGTCTTTACATTAATCACGTATGTAGTTTGTGCCTAAGACCTCTCACATTGGGCTAACATTTGTAGCAACTGGTTAAGCCGGTTGGGTCCGGGCAGTTTTACGCTACAACTGAGTCCAACCTCGTGTCTTAGTCGATTAATTACACCTAATTAATTACCCCCATAATTTATATTAATTATCCCTAATTAATATCAAGTTTTTCATAACATGGGTAGACCTAACTCAATAGGTAAATTCCCATGGGGTAGACCTAACTCAATAGGTAAATTCCCACTTATGTTAATTTATCTTTATGGTATGCTTAATCATACCCAACCATACTTTTAATTAACATATTTATTAACCCCATCGTTCCCCACGCAAATCGTTCTCATTTCACGACATAATAAAAGGGAAGATCCATCACGAATATCATGGGTTTAACCAAATCTTAGCATATAACTTTATCATGGGTTAAGAGAATGTCAACTTGCATATATGAGCATATACTACCCCAACTACATTTAACCCAAACTTGCATATTATCACACATGACTTGCATAACATATTGCATATGAACTTACATATTATCATACACATATCTTGCATAACATGTTGAACTTGCTTATAAGTATCCACATAACTTGCATAAGCATACATAACTTGCATAACATATCTTGCATATTATTATACATGTAACTTGCATATTAACAAACATGTAACTTGCATAGCACATCTTGCATATCATCATACATGTAACTTGCATATTAACAAACATGTAACTTGCATAGCACATCTTGCATATTATCATACATGTAACTTGCATATTAACAAACATGTAACTTGCATAGCACATCTTGCATATCATCATACATGTAACTTGCATATTAACAAACATGTAACTTGCATAGCACATCTTGCATATTATTATACATGTAACTTGCATATTAACAAACATGTAACTTGCATAGCACATCTTGCATATTATTATACATGTAACTTGCATATTAACAAACATGTAACTTGCATAGCACATCTTGCATATCATCATACATGTAACTTGCATATTAACAAACATGTAACTTGCATAGCACATCTTGCATATTATCATACATGTAACTTGTATATTAACTTGTTAAACATGCATAAACTAACTTATTAAACATGCATAATATCACATACTTAGCATGCATAGAATCACATACTAAACTTGCATAATATCATATACTTAGCATGTATAGAATCACATACTCATCATGCATAATATCACCTACTTAGCATGCATAGAATCACCTACTCATCATGCATAATACCACATACTTAACTTGCATAAAATCACATATTCAACTTGCATAAACTTACATATCCAACTTGCATAAACTTACATATACAACATGCACAAACTTACATATACAACATGCATATCATTACAAATGATTCAAACTCACTAATCCGCATTCAAGACCATAAGTCTCATTACACCTAATCTACTTATCTTAACAATTGATCATCAAAGTGATAGAAACTCACCAAACCCAAAGATTAGCAACCTTAGTTGCTAAATATGAAGAAGATGATGATTAGAGATTGATTAGAGAGTGATTAGCTTGCAACATCCTTCATTGATTTGTGGAGGCCATGATCAAGTTTCATTTTGCCATAGTTTAGTTACAAGATCTAATTATGAATGAATTAGGGTAGGGTTGGGGTCTTATTTATAGGATTAGGTAGTGTTTTAGGCCCTTAGATTAACCCTAAATTAGATTAGGACCCTTAGATCTCGGAACTCTCCAGAAATCAGCCCTAAGACCAAGCCCAAACCCCAAACTGGTGCACCCAACCACAGAACTCTCTAGAAACTGTGCAGGTTTCTTGGCTCGGCACGGGCGCACTTCCCAAGTGCGCCAGTCTATTTTTGTACTGGCGCACTTCACAAGTGCGCCAGTGCATTTTTGTTCTGGCGCACTTCACAAGTGCGCCAGTGCATTTCTGGCCTGTTCCGGGTTCTTTTGCCTAACTTCGTTCGTCCATATCTCTTTCATACGGACTCCGATTCTCGAAAACTCGGACTCTATTTCGCGTATTTTTCCGAGACGAACGCAATGACGCAGCCCGTTACCCCCAATTCCCACATCTGAGATTAATTATTCTTTAACTTGTGAATTTCAGCATTAACCGAAATTCGGGGTGTTACAGTTACTTTTAGCATATAAATAAGTAAAAGCTTCATGACAGGCATATAAACTATATAAGAGAGACACATCATATAAGGCAGGTATGACAAGGTAAACAGGATAAACAGAATACAGTAAATAGCGCTTCCCTAACACTTTTCTTTCTCTACACCAATACTAGTATAACCAGAACAAGATGATCCCAACAATTACAAGATGGTAGAATTAGGTGTACCTCTATGAGAGGTTTTATCCCATACAATAACAGGTAGCCGCACAGAACTGGCGGGTGTTAACCGAAACGATAATAACGGGCTCCTAAACAGGCAAGAATCGATGTACCCTAATTACTACCTTAATCGATCGGCTCCCTAACCGGTAGATACCCATGCTGGCCCCACAGTATGATGTATCACTTCCTAAAGTGCCAACCCCGTTATTTCCAAGATGCATACCTATATCTACTGATGTCACAACATCTTATCTTCTCGAGCAGTCTGACCCATGCATGCATATGAGCCCGATGGAACGCGTTGTCAGACACCTTTCTCATACGTGACCTCTGATAACCAGCTCAGTAAGCGTGCCCTGACCCCGACCTAGTTCGGGGTTCTCTGTTTGATACCTATATAGGTTACTGAATGATACGGGTCCCACACACAAGATGATACAAGCTTCCCCCTGGGCTTACATCCCCACCACTAGGATTTCAACAGGTTATGCCCACTAGTTTAACAAGATCGCACAACGCCAACTGGTTAAGTTTGTCGGGTTCATATGTATAACCTGTCCCCACATATTTAACAAGATTAACTTAATCCTCCCACTGATTCAAGCAAATCTACTTAACCCCTACTCAAGTTAACAGATTTTGTGCAATCCTTATGGATTCAAACAAGTTAAGCATTACAAGTTAATTACTATATATTCATTTATGGTTATAATGCGCTTGACCTCCCGCATTAAATCTACCAGTTATGGATGTTGGACATGCCGGTTGGGTCCGGGAAGACTTCTTCCACAAGTCGAACTTAACCTCATGTCTTAGCACCGTCACGTGTTTATGCACATAGACCCTTCACATTAGATTTACCACTTGTGGATGTTGGATATGCTGGGCGGTTCCGGGCGGGCTTTTACACAAGTGTAATCTAACCTCGTGTCTAAGCATGGTTACAGTTTCTAATTACTGTAAATCTCGGCATATTCATTCTTTGACCATTATTCCTATTTCATTATAGGTTTTCGTGCCCTTTCCCAAGTCACATTCATCATGTACCGTATGCCCCAAATTAAGATCTTTAATCACACTTTGGTTTATGCCCCAAAACCATATTCATGTTTTCAATTCAAGTTATGCCCAAATTTCCCAATACAAATTATGCCTCAATTTTAACGTGTCCCCTCGTCCCCAATTTCACGCGTTCACATATTTCAGTGGTATGCCTAGGCTCGATGGTAGCCTGCCTATAAAATAAAAAGGGGAAAGAAGAAGGGAAGAGAATAGAAATAAGCATAATAACAAGATAGATATATGATGGCTGAAATAGGCATGGCAACTGAACGAGCATATAGTGATAGAATTGGGCACAATAACAAGATATGCATATAAGAACATATCTGATGAACATGTGATAATAGATCTGATTAGACATAGTTTTGGACCCAAAGTCATATATATGTCAAGATTACATTTCAGGTGTTTATATCTAAAAGCAACATAAAATCACAGAGAATGGATAGAAAACTCAGAAAAGCGTGTTGATGTTGAATCAACGATCTTTGAATACGTATGAATCATTGTTGCTGAAAAAAGGCTAATTTAATCTGAGTTGGAGTAGCATCTCACCATCGCCAGTGATTTAAATGAATAAAACAATGGGTATAGGGTCCTTTAAATAGCCATCAGCCGACGAACAAAGCCAGAAAAACGTCCAGGTGCGCCCGGGGGTCGACACCCCTGTTTAGGGGTCAACCAATGGGACGACACCCTGAGGGCGTGGGGTCGACCCCCAATGTGGCAGTTTCTCGCGTCCTCCCGCCTTAATAACTTCTTCATACGATGTCTGTTTTACGCAAATCATGTGTCTATTTTCACCAGAATTCCGAGATGAACGCAATGGCACAGTCCGTTTCACTTAATTCTGAATATTTATTTAAGTATTCCTTAATTTATTATTAACAGTGTGTTTTAAAATACAGGATGTTACATGGACAGTTTGGTATCAAAGCATTTTGTGCTATTTTTGCACAACAGGGTGTTCAATAATTTGCCAATGACAACAATGCATACTCTAAGTTTCACCCAAAAGTTTGTCTTGTAAAAGACTTACCAAACCAAGACATACTATAAGAAAAATGATTTTTATTGCAAAAATCAGTGGCGTTTATTCACAAATGCAAGCAAAGGTGTTTTCACCCACAATGTAAACGCGGCAAAAAAAATTCACATTCCTGCCTTCGTAAAAATGAGTCCGCCTGTCCAAAATAAACGTGACCGCGTATTCTCATTTCTTTTTCTTTATCCCCAATTTCTTTCCTCTTCTTCATTTCGCTACCAGTCAAAATAAAAACTTCCTCAAACGAAAGTAATGGCCTTCATCAATAAAATAAATGTTTCCGATCGTCTTTGTTCCTTCCCCAATCGAAATCGAAAACCCACTGAACTATTCTTTCTCCTTCGTTCAATTGCGCGTGTCTAGTATCCCCAAAAAACAAAATCGGTTTCCCCTCTTCGATCAGATCAACCACTGTGCCTCTCCTATTTTTCCCAAACTGCTTTGCCCTAGTCCACCAAATGAAGAGGAATGCCTCTGGCCACTGTATTGCCTGCTGTGCCACCACCAATCGTTCACCATGTCGAAGCCTAGCGCCTTCCTGCAACGCGTGCTTTTATATGGCAACAACTAAATTTTGTATAATGGATCCTAGCTTTCTTTCTGTAGACCTTTGGTGCTTCAGATCTTGTTCGGGTAAGTTTCTTATAGTTTAAGGCTGACATGTGTATTATATACATCAATAGCATGTGGTCATTGTTGTATATTAACACCAATACCAATTCTGGGCAATGGATTTAACTTTTATGATGTCTGTCAAAATTAGCATATAGGAGGTATTATAAATGCTTATCTTTCAGTTGTCTTGATGCTTCTATTGATGTTTGTCAAAATTATCATAGTGGAGGTATTATTATAAATGCATATCTTTATCTTGCTCCTTCAGTTGCTTAGATAATTAATTAAAAAATACCATCAAATTAACTTGCCTGACTTAAGCGGGTAGAACTTCATTCCTTGCACTTAAGGACTCATTCCCTGATAAATTTTTACTCCTATCTGGACAGGGTAGCAAACTCAACTGAGGACTGCTATAATAGGAATTATGTTAAGTGTGAAAACAATTATTCTTCCTTGTTGCCTGAAACTAATTCTTGTTGAGCTAGTTCAGGAATATCCCCAAGTATGCTAAATATCCTTCTCTTCTTCCTTTTCTTAGGGGCAAAGGATAATGATATTACAAATGTACGCTAATTATTCCTTTTCGGACTTGATTCCCTGTGCCAAGCCTATTCTCTTGCGTTTGTATTTTTACCTACTTCCTTTAGAGTTTTGATGAGTATACACGATTTCAGGCATATTCCATGCTTTGCTAACTGTCTAAGTTGAGGTTATGCTCCTCCAACTATACAAACCTCAAATTATGTATTTTACCTCCATCTTTTGGCTCCCTGAAATAGTTGTGTTGGTAAAATCATTGTAACAACCAAAATTTCGACAGACCGGCTTTTTTTTCGAAATTCCAATCTATCGAAACTCCGATTGGTTGTTCTGGTATCCTGCATAAAAGATAGAGACATTAAATATGTCAGAGCATAGAAAATATCTTACAGCGAAATGGATAAAATATAATATAGCCAAAATATAGCCTTACCGTATTAATAATACTGCCTAACCAGTATCCAAGGATATCATGTCTCTGCCACAAATCTAACCTGCAAGTATGTTATGAGGAGGGGGTCAGAACACAAGTTCTGGTGACTGGATTTAAATTATACACTTTGGATAACAATGCATATACTTTTCAATCATATTTTCTTATTTATTTGGTTTCTTGGGTTAACAACACTCAAGGCTTACACACACATCGCACCCATTCACTTCCCAGTAGATTAACCTAATACAGTGTATATGTAACTACCCCCAATATTAAGATACACTCCATGGTATCCACTCGCACGGTCTCCACCGTAACACCATCGAAATATACGCATTCCCACATCATACGCTGTAGTGATGTACGGATAACAATATTACGTTCTGCATATATCTGTCATTACCATGCTACGCAACGTACGGACTGCCACCTTTGTTCGAAATAGAATTCACACCGGAGTAATGCCCTCAAGTCTACGATACACCACCCAGAGCCGACAAACATGTATCTAGACTGTCCACCATACGTATCTTCAATTGTAGCTCGATGGCTCAATCGCACGTCCTCTAATGGGCATCGAGTTGCATGGCAGGGCGATCCAAGAAACAGGAACTCGGTCGGGAGCTTTTCCATATCTGTGCATGCTCGTCTTTAAGAGTCTCTATATACAGATATACCTAGGGTCTGTTTTCACGGTGGCCATGGCCCCACCTCGTTCCCTCCCTCAACTGGAAAATATTACGAGAGCTAAACAGCATTCCTTAAGAAAAGCAATCTAAACATCCATTTTGCGTCTTCCCTCAACCACTGTACCCTGATAGTGAAAGGTGAACGGTCTATTGGTTTTAGCTCTAGTCTTTTCGCATCCCACTAGCTACCGATGACGGGTATCCGACGATCTACTATCCTTATTGGTCGTGACCCTTTGCCTCCCCGTTGAGGCAACGGTCGAATCACCCTAGTGTCACTGCGTCATGGCATTCTGACTACAAAGCTACATTTGCAGTCAAGGCCCACCCACCTAGTAGTTACGTGCAGACCCAACCTTTGCGAGCATGGCCTAAACATCTGTCACTGCACAGAGGGCTACTAGGAGCACCTTACGTATCTCAGGAAGCCGCGTGCTTCCCCTTCCAGTCCTTCGGAGCCGACAAAATACTCAGATGAATATACGCTTCACTTGTGCCTTATAACACCACGATGATCTACCTCATTGGGTTATTCATCCTCAAACATTCGGACTGGTCCAAGCGCCTTACTTTAATATGTTGTTAGACCCTATGCCTAATCATCCTTTTACGTGCTTGCCTTACCTCATCAGGTTTCCATTTAACTTGGTTATTCTCATTCATATTGAATTCTTAATCAAATTACCAAGCTCCTCTTGCTTATTAATTTCATTTATATAACTTAACCCATTTAAGTTTATTAATAAGCCCACAACATGTCATTCTCTAGACTGTGGCCCAAGGTCTGTAATCCACAACCCTTTATGTACTTGTTTGATTTCAAGGTAACAATAGCATGTACTCCTTAATATGTTATTAAGTATATCTCAATTCACATGTTTTTTTAAATAACATGTCTTTAACCATTTATGATTAAATATAACTCGTTTCGTTTCATAAGTTTTCTTCATTCTTTCTCATTTAATCATACACCATTACTACAACTTATCGTTGTTTACTTATTAACTTAGTTTTCTTGACTAAGGTCCATTAATAAATTTCTATACCCATTTGTTATAACTTACCTTATAATTTCCTTTTGTCCCTAGGACAAGTCTAAACATGCTATTCTTATCAGCGGGTTTCAGACTTCCAAGTTTACAGATTACTTAATTTATAATTAAGTACAACTTGTTATATTTCATATATTTTCCCCCTTTTCTCAACTGGTTTCCAGCTTTCCCCATTTACTGATTACTTAATTTATAATTAAGTGTCCCTTATCTCATTTCACCAGCTATTAGGGGTGAGCGTTCGGTTGGTTTGGATATAAAAAAACACAAATCGAATTGAAACCGGAAAATTTCCAAACCGAACCGAACCGAACTGAATTAATTTCGGTTAATTCGGTCGGTAACCGATATAACCGAAATTGAAGGATGTATTACAATTCAAATGATGCATTCACTCAAAGTAAACCATAAATTCATGTTTAGAGAAAGTTTATATAGTAAATTTTATGTTTATGATAAGAAATGATTTATTTGCCACAAATGTCTTTTTATTATATAGCTAAACTAATTATTTAAAGTGCTACAATATCATAAAATTGGATAATAAAATACAAGTTCGGTTAACTCGGTTAAACCAATAACCAAAAATATAAAATTTTCAAACCGAATTCAAACCGATTAAGTTTTGAAACCGAACCGAACCGACCGAAATGAACCGGTTTGGTCGGTTAATTCAGTCGGAACCGAATATTGCTTACCCCTACCAGTTATCCAATTTCCTTATTAATTTATTATAACCTAAGTTATAATCTTCGCTTGTCCCTATGACAAGTCTACCTATTATACAACATTTTCATTAATGTTATTAATTTATAATAGGTCATTATCATTCCCCTTTTAAACCAGTTTCTTTTACTATTGTATTCCAGTATTCTTCATTCACTGTAATATATGTTTCTTATTTTAATTAAGGAAAACACTTCATGCACCTTATCAGTTTGATAAAAGGAAACAGTGATTTATTTTCATAACGTATTCCCATCTAAATTCGTTGTAGCAATTAATTTCTTTATTTTTCTTACTTTATTCACTGTGGCTTACTTGCAACCATGTTCTCAGAAATAGGTCATTTAGGGAAATACATAACTTTTCCATCGCATCGCACTAACTCAGTCCATTACATCCCTTCCTTTCTTATTTCCTGAGTTAGACATTCAATTACCATCATTGACATTTATTCATATCTTGTTATATTTATATATTTATATATGTATATATATATGTATAAGAAATAGACCTCTTACATTAAGCCTACACTTGTGGACGCTGGATTTGCCGGGCAGGTTCGGGCAGACTTCTACCACAAGTTGACTTAACCTTGTGCTTAGCACCACTAAATGTTTTTAACTTTTACACCTAGACCCCTCACATTAGATTTTTCACTTGTGAATGCTGGATATGCCAGGCGGTTCCGGGCGGTTCCGGGCAGACTTCTTTCACAAGTGCTATCTAACCTCGTGTCTAAGAGCATTACAATGTCAAATTACTATGTATCTAGGCATGTTCGTCTTTTAACAATTATTTCTATTTCATGAAAATTTTAGGAATGTTATCCTTTTTACAGTAATCAAGTTTGCAGTAATCTAATTTACATGTCGTCCAATTTTTCCTATGTTTTGTCGCATGTCCTTTTCAACATATGTTTAATTCAGTTTTGACATGTAAACATTCAATTGGGTAATTATTTTAATCCAACAAGTTTAACATATCGTTTACTCAATAATATGCCCCAAGCGAATTGTATAATTATAACAACAGTATTCACTGCCCATATTATAACAAGTTTATACAACATGTAATAATTCCAATACTTTAACTGATTCAACGTATGAATTATTCATATTAACATCTCAACTTGTTATAACAATAATTTATAATTAACTTGGAAATTTCACAATTTATAACAAGGGGAATGCTTAATGATAATCATAATATTATCTAAAGGCTATAGCATAAACCCACTCACCTTTTTAATGCTTTCCCCGGTTCTAGATCTAATCCAGTTTCAGCATCAGCGGTTTTTCCCCTTTAATTTTATTTGAAACCTAATAACCGTGGATTGTTTAATTTTCATTATAAGAGAAGGGAAAGAAATAAGAAGAACTGAATAGATTGGACCTAGAAGTTTACCTTGCTTTCATGATTCAATAATCTTTTTATTAATGTTGATTCTTTCTTCCAGATCTGGATTCATAATTTTCCTAGGCTAATATTTTAATTTTCAGAATAGATTTGAGAAGAGAGAGAGGGAGTGTAATAGCAGATCTCCAGCGTAGCCGCCGAATTATGAGGTTTAGGGTTAGGTCTAAGGTCTTATTTATAGGTGTATGGAGCAACCAGGACCCTCAGATTTGACCAAAAGCCATCAGAACCGTCCAGAAACTCAAAAACCCTAACCTACCAAAATCTGCCGCCGGGGGTCGACCCCTCTTCATGTGGGTCAACCCTCCCTTGAAGGGGTCGAGCCCCATGGGTGTGGGGGCCCAGAATTGGTTTGAGTTGTTCCTTCTGATAGACTTCTGCAGCCCATAACTTCTTCATAGGATGTCCGTTTTACGCAAACTCGGACTCTATCTAATCCAGAATTCCAAGAAGAACGCAACGGTGCTATCCTTTTACTTAACTCTGAATATTTAATTAAGTTATTCTTATTTTATTATCTTAAGCTAAAAATGCGGGGTTTTACATTCTCTTACCTTTAGGAAATTTCGTCCTCGAAATATGATAAGGGTAAAATCAATTAACCCCTCGCATAAAATACATCCATCATGTGTACATACACTTTTTGAAAACATTGTGCACTCTTGCCAAGTGAAATACAATATAATAATGCATGTATGCCTAAGCGGTACCTCCTATGTATACGAAAATTTCTCAAAAATCCTTTTAAAATATGATGCTCACATCCTAAATATACTAGCAGTTCTACATGACTTTGAAAATCAAAATGCTTTTTCATCCAAATTTTCACACACTCTTACTGAGTAAGAGCATAGTTCATCCAATCGTTGCATCCATAATCCTACCAACCAACTTTATTTTTCGAATTTCAGAAAAATCTATTTTTCTAAATTCGACTTCTTATGTTACAAAAAGGTGGAAAACGGAAAACTCCGCATCTTCCGTTTTTCTTTTCCAACCTCTTTCTAATTGTACTTGGATTTTATGTAACTATTTATAAAGACTCTCATATTTTCCTATCCAAGCACAACCCACATAAGAAAATTTTCTTTGTTACTGATATTCTTTTCATCTTATCTTGGAAATTTTCCATTCTTATCCACATTTTCTCATAATTTATCATGTTTATTGCTTTACTGAATTTTCTATTTCCTTTTTAGTTGTAATTTCTCTTTTCTTAACTTATTTAATTATCTAGTCTTAGTTTAAATTTAAATAAGCCTTCTAGTCTTTCAACTAAAACAGGAGAACAGACACCCTACACATCTATTACTAAGAGCCAAGAGTCTCGGGACTATGTCGTCTTCAGAAAGAAAAGTCCAAACCATGGGATCTACGACAGGTTTAGGTGTTACCCTAACTATCCCACAAGAACAAAAC
The DNA here is from genome assembly GCA_030737875.1 of Allium sativum. NCBI lineage: Eukaryota > Viridiplantae > Streptophyta > Magnoliopsida > Asparagales > Amaryllidaceae > Allium > Allium sativum. The sequence goes on along the minus strand of CM060919.1, from coordinate 650,706,988 downwards.
AATGAAACGATCCCAACAGAAATGTAGTAACGGGTTTTACCCCTAACAAGGAAATTAGCAACATGATCTAAACACTTACTTGCTCTTTACTATCTAGTAGTCACTACTAACTCTAACTGTGTACCAACAATTATTTCAAGCAACACCCTAGACTTTTAAATGCTTATGCATTCTACAGGAACTCGTTATTATTCCAAGATAATTCTCGCTATCTGCTTCATAGCCTCAAAACTTTTCCCGTCTTCCCTAGGCACTAATCCTTACCTACTCCATACTTCTAAAACACGGTTTGGCCCTTTTTCATTTAAATTTCCTTCCACAAATTAAAAGTGTCAAAACTTTATTTTCCTCATGAAAACTTTCTTTTGCCAAACCATAAAAACATGTCGTCTTAAAAAAATATATGTAAATCATCATTATTTTTTTCAAATCACAAAACTGAAGTAGATACGGACAATTATTTCCTCAATCGTGTTTATGACTTGTTCTTTCCTATAAGGTCGGTTTAGTCTCTTACTATAAGGTACCAACATCCACTCTATTCTTATTTTCTACAACTTATTTTGTCCACCCAACAAAATTATCTTGTTAAAATAATTTATCAAAAAGGGTTATCATAAGAATAGAGATTTCAAATCTTTCTTTATTAAAAAACTCTTATATAACAAGAAAACTAGTGAGCTATACATGCTCTATAATATGCACCTTTTTACTGAGAGAATTTTACTTTAGAATTTTTTTTGGCAAGAAATCACTATTTGCAAAATATACCCCATTTTACTTTAAAACTAAATATGTATACTTTACATTTTTAAAATTGTAACTTTTAAGATTAAAACTTGAAAACACCATAAACCATTTTCCCAAAGCTTTTATAATTACAACTTCTTAAAAGTTAACAATGGGGTTAGACTCAAAGCGGGTTTCCAATTTTCTAGGCTTTCGTAGACACTCCCCAAGGTTAATTCTCTCAACTGTATATATTCCTAATCAATTTTTCTCTTCTCAACCTTTTCTAATTTATAAGGTTTTCAAGCCCACTAACCCAAAATACTAATCATATGGGATTCACTTTCCTTTCATACAAAGTACATTGTACACTCTCCACCCCAAATTACCTAAGGGTCTCGATTTCCTTATTCATTCTTTTAGTGTACAAAACAAACATCCTATTTCTTACCATATTCTACTCTTTCTATTTAGTGGATTCCTCTATGGATCTAGGTATATATATTTATATTTTTAAAAATACAAATACATTCACTCACTGTTTATATAGAAATCCTAAACCCAAGCTCTGATACCAGATGTAACAACCGAAATTCTGACAGACCAATTTTTTCTTTTCCAAAACTTCAATCTATCGAAACTCAGATTGGTTTGCTCTGGTATCCTGCAGAAAAGACGGAGACATAAAACATGTCAAAGCCTAGAAAATATCTTACAGTGAATGGATAAAATATAATATAGTCAAAAGATAGCCTTACCGTATTAATAATACTACCTAACCGGAATCCAAGGCTATCATGTCTCTGCCACAAATCTAACCTGCGAGTATGTTATGAGGAGGGGGTCAGAACACAAGTTCTGGTGACTGGATTTAAATTATACACTTTGGATAACACTACATATACTGTTCAATTGTATTTTCTTATTTATTAGGTTTCTTGGGTCAACAGCACTCAAGGCTTACACACACGTCGCACCCACTTACTTCCCAATAGACTAACCTAATATAGTATATATGTAACTACCCCAATATTAAGATACACGCCATGGTACCCCACTCGAACGGTCACCATTGTAACACCATCGAAATATACGCAGTCCGCCATCCTACGCCATAGTGACGTACGGATAACAATATTACGTTCTACATATATCTGTCTTTACTATGCTACGCAACGTACGGACTGCCACCTTTGTTCGACACATAATTCATACTGGAGTAATGCCCTTAAGTCTATGATACACTACCCAGAGCAGACACGCATGTACCTCGACTGTCCACGATATGTATCTTCAATTATTGCTCGATGCCTCAATCGCACGTCCTCTAATGTGCATCGAGTTCCATGGCAGGGCGATGCAAGAAACACGGAACTCGATCTGGAGCTTTTCCATATTTGTACAGGTTCATCTTTAAGAGCTTCCATATACAGATATACCTAGGGCCTGTTTTCACGGTGGCTATGGCCCCACCTCGGCCTCTCCCTCAACTAGTAAAGACTACAAAAGCTAAACTACTGCCCCTAAGAAAAATAATCTAAACATCCATTTGGCGTCTTCCGTCAACCACTGTACCCCGATAGTGAAAGGTGAATGGTCTATTGGTTTTAGCTCTAGTCTTTTCGCATCCCACTGGCTACCGATGACGGGTATCCTACGATCTACTATCCTTATTTGTCGTGACCCTTTGCCTCCCCATTGAGGCAACTGCCGAATCACCCTAGTGTCACCGCGTCACAGCATTCTGACTACAAAACTACATTTGCAATCAAGGCCTACCCACCTAGTAGTTATGCGTAGACCCAATCTATGCGAGCATAGCCTAAACACCTGTCACTGCACAGAGGGCTACTAGGAGCACCTTAACTATCTCAGGAAGCCGCGTGCTTCCTCTTCCAGTCCCTCAGAGCCGACAGAATACTCTTATGAACATACGCTCCCCTCGAGCCTTATAACACCACGATGATCTACCCCGTTGGGTTATTCATCCTCAAGCATACGGACTGGTCCAAGCGCCTTACTTTAATATATTGTTAGACCCTATGTCTAATCATCCTTCTACAGGCTTGCCTTACCTCATCAGGTTTCCATTTGGTTATTCTCATCCATATTGAATTCCTAATCAAATTACCAAGCTCCTCTTGCTTATTAATTTCATTTATATAACTTAACCCATTTTAGTTTATTAATAAGCCCAAAACATGTCATTCTCTTGATTGTGGTCCAAGGTCTGTGATTCACAACCCTTTATATACTTGTTTGATTTCAAGGTTACAATAACATGTTCTACTCAATATGTTATTAAGTATATCTCAATTCACATGTTCCTTGAATAACATGTCACTTGCTATTTATGATTAAATATAACTTAATTCGTTTCATAAGTTTTCCTCATTCTTTCTCATTTAATCATAAATTCAATTCACACGGTCACTACAACTTATCGTTGTTTACTTATTAACTTAGTTTTCTTGACTAAGGTCCATTAATAAGTTTCTCTGCCCATTTATTATAACTTACGTTATAATTTCCTCTTGTCCCTAGGACAAGTCTAAACATGTTATTCTTATCAGCGGGTTTAGACCTCCAAGTTTACAGATTACTTAATTTATAATTAAGTACAACTTCTTATATTTCATATATTTTCCACCTTTTCTCAACTGATTTCCAGCTTTCCCCATTTACTGATTACTTAATTTATAATTAAGTGTCCCTTATCTCATTTCACCAGTTATCCAATTTCCTTATTAGTTTATTATAACCTAAGTCATAATCTTCGCTTGTCCTTAGGACAAGTCTACCTATTATACAACATTTTCATTAAAGTTATTAATTTATAATAGGTCATTATCATTCCCCTTTTAAACCATTTTCTTTTACTGTTGTATTCCAGTATTCTTCATTCACTGTAATATATGTTTCTTATTTTAATTAAGAAAAACACTTCATGAACCTTATCAGTTTAGTAGAAGGAATCAGTGATTTATTTTCATAACGTATTCCCATCTAAATCCGTGGTAGCAAGTAATTTCTTTATTTTTCTTGATTTATTCATTGTGGCTTACTTGCAACCCGTTCTCAGAAATAGGCCATTTAGGGAAATACATCACTTTTCCTTCGCATCGCACTAACTCGGTCCATTACATCCCTTCCTTTCTTATTTTCTGAGTTAGACATTCAATTACCATCATTGCCATTTATTCATATCTTGTTATATACATATATATATATATGTATAAGCACTAGACCTCTCATGTTAAGCCCACACTTTTGGACGCTGGGCGGGTCCGGGTAGACTTCTACCACAAGTTGACTTAACCTCGTGTCTTAGCACCATTACATGTTTTAATTTTTGCACTTAGACCCTCACATTAGATTTACCACTTGTGAATGCTGGATATGCCGGACGGTTTCGGGCAGACTTCTTTCATAAGTGCAATCTAACCTCGTGTCTAAGAGCGTTACAGTGTCAAACTACTATGAATCTAGGTATGTTCGTCCGTTAACAATTATTCCTATTTCATGAAAATTTTAGGCATATTACCCTTTTTACTGTAATCTAGTTTATAGTAATCTAATTTACACGTTGTCCAATTTTGCCTATGTTTTGTCACATGTCTTTTTCAACATATGTTTAATTCTATTTTGACATGTAAACATTCAATCGGGTAATTATTATAATCCAACAAGTTTAACATGTCGTTTACTCAATAATATGCCCCAAACAAATTATATAATTATAACAACAGTAATCATTGCCCATATTCTAACAAGTTTATAGAACATGTAATAATTCCAATACTTTAACTGATTCAACATATGAATTATTCATATTAACATCTCAACTTGTTATAACGATAATTTATAATTAACTTGGCAATTTCACAATTTATAGCGAGGGAAATGCTAAATGATAATCGTAATATTATCTAAAGGCTACAGCTTAAACCCACTCACCTTTTTATACTTTCCTCAATTCTGGATCTGATCCAATTTTAGCATCCATGGTTTTTCCCCTTTAATTTGATTTGAAACCTAATAAATGTGGATTGTTTGATTTTCATTAAAAGAGAAGGGAAAGAAATAGGAAAAATTAAATAGATTGGATCTAGAAGTTTACCTTGTTTTTATGATTCAATAATCTTTTTATTACTGTTGATTCTCTCTTCCAGATCTGGATTCATAATTTTCCTAGGCTAATATTTTAATTTTCAAAAAAAAATTGAGAAGAGAGTGAGAGTAATGGGAGAGCTCCAGTGTAGCCGCTGAATTATGAGGTTTAGGGTTAGGTCTAAGGTCTTATTTATAGGTGTATGGAGCAACCAGGACCCTCAGATTTGACCGAAAGCCATCAGAATCATCCAGGAACTCAAAAACGCTAATCTACCAAAATCTACTGCCGGGGAGTCAACCCCCCCTTGATGGGGTCGACTGCCCTTCATGTGGGTAGACCCCTCTTGAAGGGGTCAACCCCCATTGGTCCGGGGACCCAGATTTGGTCTGGGCATTTCCTGTTTTCTCTGATAGACTTCTGCAGCCCATAACTTCTTCATACGATGTCTGTTTTACGCAAACTTAGACTCTATCTGAACCAGAGTTCCAAGACGAACGCAACGGTACAATCCATGTTACTTAATTCTAAATATTTAATTAAGTTATTTTTATTTTATTGTCTTAAGTTAAAAATGTGGGGTGTTACAATCATGTTATTTTTTTTTGTCAATTGATGTAAATAACTAAAGATGGTTTTCAACTACAAAATCCTAATATGAGCCAAAAAGGTTTCTGCATGTCTTTTTGGAAAAAATAGTTTGAACTTTTTCTTCAAAGTGGTTACATTTCCGTTGGATTACCTTTTGTAGGGCTATGAAAGACAAGATTCTCATGGAAAATACAGTTACTCATGCAGGTATAGTTACAATTTTGTTGACATCACTTTTTAGTGTTATTTTAGCACTGGCATTTAATTGGCCCTTTGGCTAAACAATAGTGTTCTATGAATATAAAGTTTGTTAGATTGGTTATAATGATTTATAATCGACGTGGTTATGGTAATCCTAATGATATTGTGTCGACAAAATTATCCATACGAATATGGTGCATTAAAGAAAACTCTAGTAGGATTGACCATTATATGGAAAACTATCGTTTTCAGCTGTTGCATTTTATACTTTGATTTAGCATTGGCTTAACCTTAGTCATAAAAACACGGGGGAAGATTTGTGAGTAGAGACAGAATGTACCTTGGGAAAATATTGTAGGCAGTATGCTGAGTTTTTTTTTTAAAAGTATGGTGCGTGAAAGTTTTTCTTTCAACTAGGAATAAGATATGTGCATAATGCTGCAAAAGCTAAGACGTTTTATGTTTTATCAGTCGAATGTGATATAGCTCATAATTTTTCGTGATTCTAGTAATTTTAGGGCAACAAGCACTTGAATTCGAAGTGTCGGTTAAGGCACACACTTGTTTAGCAAGTGCCTAGAAAGTGGTCATTTGTTGAGCTAGCAACCAATTTGGTATCTATATATAGAGGTATAAGAACACTTTAGTTATTATTATTATTATTATTTTATTATTTACTATTGCAACACAGAAAGAGATGAAGTGGTGCCATGAGGTAATATAAATGGAAGATACAAGTGCATAGTATGTGGGCACTAATCTAGTGGTAAACGCTATGTAGCGTGAATCTACAGGCCTTAGGTTCAATCCTCACATATTAGTTATTGAACTTAATAGAAAAATAGAATTAATAATTTGCTGAAATACAGGGAATCCCCATTATTCAATTTTGTATAACATAATTTGGTTTTTGATAGAATTTGAGATGTTTGATCCACAACAAGAGCATTCATTAGCTATTGAGAGGCTAGCACCAAGTTTAGCAGCACTGAAAGTTGAATTTTGTCCAAGCTACATGAGTGAGGGTCTTTTTTGGAAGATCTATTTTGTGCTCTTGCATTCTAGACTTAATAGGTCAGATGCAGACCATCTAACAATGCCTGAGGTATTTCTTTTTCCTCTTCTTTAAATAAATAAATTATTAAATCTCTTCAACATATTCTGAACTCCAAGAGAACATTGTTGCATACCTAAGGGAACATATTCTGAACTTTATTCTCCTTGGATTTTCTCATCTTCCATAGCTAAGGAAACATTGCTGCATTAAGCAGCCCAATAACAAGCAGTGTATTATCTACAGATTGGTGTATTTAACTACGGATTGATGCCTAGCTTTTCAATAAAATGGAAGTCATTGTAAGTGATCACACAAAAATGAAATGGGTAATGTCATTAATTTCCCCTATGTCATATACGTTGTATAATAGTTTTTGGATATCATGATGTTTGGTATACAGGATGACTATGAATTACAGGCTTCGATAATTAGTTACATTTTAATTGGTTACATTCTAATTTGATTAGCAGCATTTCGACAAAGCTTATTCTTTTCAATTGGGGACCTTTCCTAATATGCAATTAAAATGTGCTAATGAATATTATTAATATGATTTTCGAACTATGCAAGCAACAAAAGATGAACTGTTCTTGAAATTTAGACGATGGCGGGAAGAAGTAAATATTTTTTAGAAGGCCTACATTTTTTTGTCAACTTATGGGAGTGAGTGTCTTTACTGTTCTCACTATTAAATTAAATGAAAACAATGTTGACTAGGTTCTTATATGTGAATACAAAATCAAAAATTGTTCATAGTTGACTGTTGTTGTGATCAGTATGCATTGGAGACTTGGAGTTTGGTGATTATTTGCATGCGGGATAAAGAGGATGAATTAGGTCCAGTTATACATCATCTTGACTCATTGGGAATTCATTCTAGTGATAAAATCTTTAAGGATGTGAAATAGTGAGATATCAAAATGTCACTCTTACTTTTTTTTCTTTTTCATTTTTTTACCTGTTAAGTTAAACATAAACACCCTTAACATGTTTTCACTCTGTAGTTTCTTAATAGAAGAATGGATGTACATCATTTGAAAATGTAGTCAGTTTTATCCTACATTGACCATGATATGTTACTTCAGAACATATATTGCAGCAAATAAGACATCAACTATAGACTGTTCATATGTAAATTCGGAGGTCCAAACAAGGATAAACTTTAAGAGATTTTGAAATCCTAAACATAAGGAGACAGGAAGAGAAGCATAGACAGAAAGCTGTAGTTGGCATCAATGGCTTCTCTAACTACGATGGTATTGCACAATCCGTTAGTACTGTAAGTGGCCCTGGTGGTAGCTCTTTGTATGGCACCAAACTCGTTGTTCGAAGTCAAGTTGCAACACGTGCTAATATCAGGTATGTACGTGCATTTCTTTTTGCTATTATGTACATTGAAGATTTATATATGAACTTGGATATGATATACTGAACTGTTTTCATTAAGGTCTACTGGAGCTGTGGTTGCTAAATATAGTGATAAGAGCATATACTTTTATTTGGAGGATATAGGCACTGGCAAATGGGATTTATACGGTTCAGATGCACCTTCACCATACAATCCACTTCAGGTTCTACCCCAATTCTAAAATTATTAATAGATGATATTATTTCATTATAGTATTTGTATTTTGAACTGCTTTTCTTTTAATTTTAGCTTTATTGTGTAGCTATTTCGATGGGCATGCATCATTTTTTTCCCTTGTAAACTACATGTTAATGATATTTAGGTAAGATTATATTGAATGATGATACAATGATTAGATTATGCTGATAAAGCCACAGATATTGGTCTGTTAATTGTAGATAGGATGCCTTTTCTTGATTAGGAAATCCATAGCCATAGTATTTGCCACTGTACGATGTCCAAACCGAATTTTATAGTGTAAAAAGATCAGGGGTAGAGGAGCCAGTTTATGAAGACAAGCCAACATGTTTTCATCCATCTGTAATATTTGCCTATTTTTAAGAGAGCTATTTTCATGGTTAATATTTTACATGTCTTAGCTTGGTGAGAAGTCCTAGGTGGGTCTGCCATTTGTAGTAAGTAATGAGAATTAAAAAAATAAAAAAATCGCACACATCATCAAATACTTGATGCAACTTTTACAAGATAGATACGTCATCCACGTTCATTGTGGGAAGCATTACTGCTGTTGTAAGGATAGTTTGAAACTATAAAAGATATATGAAGATTTTATGTGGACATGACATATGGGTGACACTAATAGATCTGTAAACAGCTAATATATAGAACAAAGTATAGTAGTTCTGCATATGACATCGCCAGAATCTTCTATATACACTATATCTACTTCAGTTGTTGGTAATATAATGGTTGAATACGATATTACTTCCATAGCTAATGTCTTTTTCTTCATAATTTTGAATGGTTAATCTTTTGTTATTTTTTAAAAATTATCAATACTGATTTTTGTTTTCTGCTGAAGATATCTTTTTTTGCTTTTGGGAGCTTATTTGACTACGTTCCGTGTGGAGGATTGAGGTCTACATTTGTGTATCTTGTTGTGAGATCCGGGAGGAGTTCAAAAACAATTGGTGAGCTTATATTTTTGTCTGCAGATTTGGACTATGTGTAGATTTGTGTATCTTGTTATGAGATCAGGGAGGAGCTGTCTGAGTATGTGTTGTGCTTTCACTTGTGCAAGCATTGGACGTTCAAAGAGCAAGTTGAACATTTATGGTGCTAGGTTTCCCTTGTGCATACAACAAAGTACAACGGGTAATTAAGCGTTTTGTAAGTACTAGTTAGGTATAGCATTTTCTTTGTACTAGATGTGTAAATTTGTATATCAATGATTATTGCATGTGAGTTTGGTCATTTATTCGGAAAACTATTGTATTGAAATGGTTATGCATAGTCTACTTGATTATATGGTTAATTGTTTTTCTAATTGTTTGAACATGATGATTATGTGAATAATTATTGATTGATATTGTAGAAACAAAATAGACTATTAAAAAAGAAATAATTGCATGAAAAATACAGCAAATTAATCAATAATTTTTAGTAGCGTTTTGAAAACACTACAGAAGTACATGTAGTGGCGTTGAATAAACACAACCGTAAATCAGGGGTAAAATTGGAAATTTCATTAGTAGCATCAAAAAGCATTTTTATGGCATTTTTAAAGCGCGACAGAAATATTTATGGTGGCATTTGGAAAATGTTACAATAAAAGTATTTACAGTGGCGTTTAAATAAAAGGGAACAATTTTTTTTTTAGTGGCATGTTTTCTAGTAACGATTATTGAAACGCCACCAAAAATGGTTAGTGGTGGTTTTAGAGCGCTACAATAAATCATTTTTCTTGTAGTGACATATTATTACATTTAGTTTGGATACGGGATTATACAAGTTCAGCACATTAAAGTCAAAAAATGCTACTGAAAAGAAAATATGGGGCAATAATGTAAATCTTAGTGATGTTAGAGACAAAAACATTCTTAAGACAAGGCATTGTAAACTGGAGCATCCTAACATCAAAATTGTAAATCAAATATTGAGTAATAATTTTTCTTTTGAGAATTTACCCATTTCACACTTGTGCACGCACAGCCAACGTGGAAAAAGTCACAAATTGTCATTTAATGACCCTAAAAGTGTATATGATAATCTCTTGAGTTATTAGAAATTGATTTATGGGGATTAGCACCACTGCATTTAGCACATGAGCACAGGTACCATCTCTCTTTTATCGATGCCCAGACGAGAAACACATGGATATATTTCTTAAAGCAAAGTCAGAAACATGTGATATAGTCATACAATTCATCACACTTATTGAAAAACAAATCAATCACAATGTTAAGGTAATACAGACAGACGGAGGGAGTGAGTTTAAACCCCTAAGGGGTTGTTTTTAAAAGAGAAGGATATTTCATAAAACAAGTGCACACACCTTCGAACAAAATGATTTAGTCGAGAGAAAACATAGACATATTGTTGAAACTGGACTTACATTGTTGTCACCAGAATCACTGCCAATGAAGTATTGGACATATGCCTTTGCGATAGCAGTATACCTTATCAATAAATTCCCAACAAAGATGTTAAAACACAAATGCCCCCATGAAAAATTGTTTGGGACTAAAACAAACTATGGACATCTAAAAGTTTTTGTTGTTTATATTTTTTTGTCTTAAACCATACCACATGCACAAGTTAAATTTAAGGCCAAGTCCATGTACCTTTTTAGGATACGCTAATGCTAGCAATCAAAATGGGTACCTTGATAGTAAAGATAGAATGTATATGCCCAGACACGTAGCGTTTAATGAATGTATTTTTTCTTTTGACAAGAAGAAAAATGGCGCTAATCAAAGAGTCCATGATGCAAGAGTTGTCATGGCAGCACTGCCAGCACTATCAGAATGGACTGATAGTGTCGACAATGAGACAAGCCAAACTGAATCAAGTTGTAAATTAACCGTGCCAAGCACCAAGACAATATAAATTTTAGATGACTCACACAGACATACAGTTGAGCATACATTTGAAGACACCTAACAAGGTGAAGAAAATCAAAGTGACAAGAGTCATCATTAATCAAATGATGACTCAAATAATAATGAAAAAGAGAACCAACATTAATGCCCAACAAAAACAGAACATCACATGATTACAAGATCTAAAAGCGACATATTCAAGCCAAAGATATACACAACATCATTACATGACATAGAACAAACCATCTATGACCATGCAATAAAACATGAGGCATGGAAAAATGTTATGGATGATGAGTACAGTGCATTAATCAAAAACGAAACATAGAGCTTAATCACATCACCAAGACATAATAATGTGATAGAATGCAAGTAGACCTATAAAATTAAAAGAAATGTAGATGAAAGCGTGTCAAAATATAAGGTCAAACTAGTGGTAAAGGGTTACTCTTAGCAATTTGTGCTCGATTTCTACAAAATTTTCTCACCTATGGTCAAGCCGACCATTACTCGAGTTATATTAGTGATAGCTTTACATATGTAGTGGAGAATAAGGTAATTGGATGTAAACAATGCATTTTTAAGTGGAGAATTATAAGAGGAACTTTACATGTAACAACCAAAAGGTTATACTATTTCCAAGGATGGTGAACAAGTTCGCAGACTACACAAAAATATTTATGGATTCAAGCAAGACTCAAGAGCATGTTATGACAAAATTAAGGTGACATCCACAAACTTTGGTTTTGATGCAGCAAAATATGACAATTTTCTTTAAAAAAGGATCAGCGACATGGGTACAATTTATATTTTTGGTATATGTTGATGACATATTAATCAATGGTAGAAGTGATGAAGAAATCAACAAAGTTACACAACTGCTGGATCAAACTTTTGCAAAAGATTTGGGTGAATTGGATTATTTTCTCAGGATTAAAATTAAAATAAAATCCAGTCAGAATTATTTTTGTCCTAAAGAAAATACATACATATGATTCTAGTTAGAGAAAATATGAATTAGGCTATATGCCTCTACAATGCCTATGGTTAGCAACTTGCAATTGTTAAAACACAAGTGGGAGGGCAATCGACAACATAAAATAATATAGAAGCGTAGTGAGTGCACTACAATATATGACAATTACAAAACCCGAAATATGTTTCGGTATAGACAAAGTGTGCCAACGTATGCAAAACCCTTTCAGTGATCATTGGAAGGCTGTTGAGCATGCTCTATGTCATTTAAAACGCACACAGAACAACGGTTTATCATTGAAATCATGTAAATACAAACTATGAAGCTTACAGTTACGCAGATGGGCTAACTATCCAAACGATCGAAAATCGATATCAGAATATTGTGTATACACTGAATCTGATCTGCAACACCCCGTAATTTTAAATATTAAAATTAACAATTTTTAAGAACACTTAATTTTTGGAGAAGAATTAAGGGAAATGGGTTACGCCATTGTGTTCTTCTCGAAATTAAGCTTGGAATAGAGTCCAAATTTTCGTAAATCGGACTTCGTATGAGGAAGTTATAACTCTCAGAAGTTTCAGGAATTTTAATAAATTAAAACAACTCAGAATTAAATTCAAAATTTCGAATTCAAACAAAGAAGCGGGCTGGGCGGGATTCCTCCCAGGCCAAGTTGACCAGGGGGTCGACCTCCCCTATACAGGTCGACCTACCCCCTCGGGCAGATCTAAACTGTGACGATTCTGACTTGTTGCTGAGTCACTAGGGAATAAGTGGCAATTCTGGATAACTCTATCTAGTCTAAATGGTTCTGATTTGCTCCTATGATAATCTAACGGCTTATATTGATTTAAACTTCTATATAAGCACGCATAGACTCAAGCTCTAAACCTAAACCAAATTAATCTTTTGGCCTCCATGCTACTGCTAGAATAGTTCTTCTTAAAGCTTAGGAATTACAAGTCAAGATTCTAATACAAACGACGAACGAATTATTCTCTTCTCTAATTTGTCTTTGTGAGTACAATTTCTTTCACAAAATAATTAATAAATTAATTATGATGAGTTATAACTGGGATTATGAGAACATGTCTGTTGAATCATGTGATGTTACTTAACTTTGTTATCGTCTGTTGGTGAACATATGACAGTTTTGTTAACTTATGTTAGTAGATCTATTTCATATATCCAATCACATATGTTTAACTTGATTCATTTTATGACATCAGTTTATATGCAAGTTTGGATGTAAACCATATGCTAGTTTGTATGTGAATCTTATGCAAGTCTGTATGCGAATTATACACAATTTTATATGTGAACTAAGTATATACATGTGCTAGTTTATATGTAAAACATGTGATATTAGTTTACATGTTTAAATTCATATGCAAGTTGGTAGGAATCCATATGCAAGTTTAGGTGAAAACTATATTCACATGTGCAAGTTTAGGTGAAAACCATATTCACATATGCAAGTTTAGGTGAAACCCATATTCATATATGCAAGTTCACAATTTCACGATCTATATTTAGATCCATGGTAGTTTATGCAAATTTATGTTCTATATGTCCATTGCCTATGCAAGTTATTGGCTATGCAAACTTATGTTATAATACTTATTCACAAGTTAGATCTATTTTATGTGTTATGCAAGTTGTGATGTTTCTTTTCTTTTTATGAGTTAGAATATTTGCAAGTCTAATATATTTCATATAAACGTACGAACGGCATGGGGACAATGGGAAAATATTAATTATACAAATTGTGAATTGGCATAAAATGGCTTTAAAGGCATATAATTAATTTGAGACACTAATTGGTATAATTTATATACCTGAAAAGTATGGACATAATTTAGGTGACAATTATGGACATAGATTAATTTGGAAATTATTGACAATTTGGATAGGGATAATTAGTTCATATTGGGGTGAAATAATTATGTGTAATAATAAACGCCTAAGACACGAGGTTAGACTCATTCGTGGTATAAGACTGCCCGGACCCGCCCGGCAAATCCAGCAACCACAAACGGTAGTCTAACGTAAGAGGTCGAAGGCATAAATTAAATGCGTAACAATTGTAAAGACATGAGGTTAGACTCGTTTGCGGTATAAGATTGCATGGACCCGCCCGGCAAATCCAGCAACCACAAACGACAGTCTGATGTGAGAGGTCTTACAAGGTTACGGTTATAATGAATTAAGTAACACTTAACCAAGATAAACATGTAGTGGGACATAGGGTTAAGTGGGTGACATGGGTGGCATGTGAAATACGATTAGAAACACTTAACCAAGTTGAAACATGTAAGAAGACATGAATAAGAAGGGGGGTTAAGTGGGAAATCCTAGTGGGGACCAAGCATAGGTGGAAAGCTTGTGTCAAGCATGTGGGACCCTTTTCAAACCAGTAACCCAATAAGTATCTTTGTGAGCTCGAGCTAGGTCGAGGACGGGACACGCTTACTGGGTTTGATTATAAGAGGTCAAAATGGTTAGCGGTGGGAACGTAAGTCCAATTGGGTCATGTGCGTGCGTGGGCCCGGGCTGGTAGATAAGACGTTTTTGCATCGTGTAGATATAAGCCGTGCATCTTTAGTGGTATCGGGATGCCACTTTGGGGAGTGATACAACCCACTGTAGGACCAGCACGATATCTACGAGTTAGGGAGCCGATCGCACGGGGGTAGTGGGTACAACTAGTGGAGATAGGGGCAGGCGGGTACCTATGAAGACAGCTAAGGGTACACGAAACTACCATTATGATTATTATGTTCAATAGACGGGATCAACTTTTAGGGTGACTAGCAATGGTGCAAAATAGTAATTATCCTATAGTGATTAGGAGCGCGATTAATGCCAGCATATTCGACTTGTTTGCTTTTTCTTGCCCATTTGCTTCACAGTCATTTCTTGTTTTACCAGTTTATGCCTTATCCTAATTACTTTAATAATTGTATTGTTAAAGTTATTGGACTCGCCAAACTTTATGTCTGACCCCCTTTGTTTTCACCTCTTTTCTTCCTCCTCCCCCCCTCAGGTTCTCAGGGTGGGACTAGTGCTAGCGGAGCTTGATTTGGACCTCTTTCTCTCTCTTTTGGAAGTGCTTGGATTATTGAAAGTGAAATTCAGCTTATCTCTTTTATGGCTACTTATGTTGGGGTTATGCTTTTTACTTTATGTACTCAGAAAATAATTTGTCAAGCTGGATATTAAGTGTACTTGGTTTTATTGTTGGTTTTTGATGTTGTTGTAACCAAACTATTTGTCCACTACAATAAAAGTTGTTTTAATTTTTCAAGTACCAATATATGTATCTGTCTTGTTATGTTCTATTCTATACACCAATAATACTCCATGAAAGTTAATGCATTCCCTTTGAGAGTGACATTAATGGACGTGGGGTGTTACATGTGGTATCAAAGCTAAAGGTTACTAAGAACAGATAAGAGATTTTGAAAAACTGTTTTTCAAAAGCATTTTATAAAGAAATACTTTCAAAAATAGGTTTTTAAGGAGAGTATTTTCAAGATAAAAGTTTGTCTTAAAAACATAACCCCCAAGAGCCATATATATTTCCTTCGATTCTCCGTTTTGAATCTCTTCCTTTTTTCTTTTCAGCATGTCTGGGGTACCCGAGGGCATACTGATACCAACCTGGTTCAGAAGTTATCTGGAGGCTAGGGCCACCGTCGCAGGCCCAACAGACGTTCCTCCTCCCCTAGCTGCAGTCGCTCCTCCTTCTCCCCCTCCCCGCATTGATACTTTTTCGAAGATATGCAAAAACTTTCAGGCAATGGGCGGGAAACCTTTTCACAGGTTAGATACGTTTGTTGAAGCTCGAAATTGGTTTAAGGAGGTGGAATAGAAGATGGAAGGAAGGTCCAATTAGCTACTTGGTTAATGAAGAACGAAGCCTTGTTTTGGTGGGAGGTCATGAATGGAGAGCGTCCAGTGGAGACATGGATGGATTTCAGGCATAGGTTTAAGATGAAATATCTCTCATGAGCAGAAGAGAATTTGTACATGGAGAGGTTCTTGGCATTGAAGCAGGGGAATTTATCAGTAAAGGAGTACGTCAACAAGTTCAATCAGTTGGCAAGATTTGGCTTAGACTTGGTGAACACACCTAAAAGGAAAGGCCTGGGATTCGTTAAAGGTCTGAATGAGCCGCTACATGGGTTGGCTATGACCCACATTCCTATGGGGACTACCTTTGAGAAACTGGTTGACATGGCGCTTATGCATGAAGAGAAAAAGGCGCTAATGCTAATAAGGCACCGGAAAAGAAAGGGGATCAAAAGAAGTCACAGCAGCAACCTAAGAAAGATAGTAAGGATAACAATAGCAAAGGAAAGAAAATATGCTTTAATTGTGAAACACCAGGCCATTTGAGCAAGGACTGAAGGAAGAAGAAGAAGACTGGCTGTTTCAACTGTGGTGAGGCAAGACATTTGATTAAAGACTGCCCGAGAAGACAAGGGCAAGGACAGAGGACATGGTCTACTTCTGGAGGGCGGGTTTAGTCTCCCATGGCACCAGGGCAGGCAAGAGGGTAGGTTCATGCTCTCATGGCACCAGGACAGGAGAGAGGTAGAAACATTTCTGTTGAAAGTTTGGTTTTTCTGTTTGATCATCCTGTTCGTACTTTGTTTGATTCTAGCGCTTCACACTCGTTTGTATCTGCTTCGTTAGTTGAAACACTGCACCTATATACTAGTCTAGTTACGGGTCCCGTAGTAGTCTCAAATCCTATTGGTGGTTCGGCTCATCTTTCAATTATTTGTCGGGATTTGAGAGTGTTTGTCTTGGGCGTTGGGTTTGAATGCAACACTTTCGTTCTTGGCTTCACGGGCTATGGGTGATTCTAGGCATGGATTGGTTATCCAGTAATGGTGCCATCCTCGATTGTGAAAAGAGAGTGGTTAGACTTATGACTCGCCTCGGTAACACTCCCGAAATCTCTTGTAATCCCATAATTTCTTTTATGCTTAGCTACCTGGAATCTCTTGATGTGTCTGTTGAAAACTTGCAGTCTGTTAGAGTAGTCCGTGAATACTCAGATGTATTTGAAGAGGTGAAGGGCTTACCTCCGAAGCAGGAGATAGACTTCCGCATATACCTTGTTGATAATGCAAAACCCGTAGCTCTACCTGTTAGACACATGGCTCCAAGGGAGAGAAAAGAGCTCAGCAAGCAAGTCAAAGAGTTGCTCGAAAAAGGGTTTATAAGGCAGAGTATTTCTGAATGGGGTGCTCCAGTAGTATTCGCAACCAAAGCGGATGGTTCACTTCGCATATGCATTGATTATAGGGAGCTAAACAAGCTTACCAAGAAAAATAGGCACCCACTTCCAAGAATAGACGACTTGTTTGATCAGCTTGTAGGTGCGTCGGTTTTCTCCCACCTAGATCTGGCTACCAGGTTTCATCAGCTAAGAGTGGCTGAAGACAGCATTGATAAGACCGCATTCAGAACCCCGGATGGTTTCTTCGAATGGCTTGTTATGCCTTTCGGGTTGACAAACGCACCCACTTACTTCGTTGACTTAATGAGCAGGGTGTTCAGGGAGTTCCTTAACAAGTTTGTGGTGGTGTTCGTAGACGACATTTTGATTTTCTCGAAGAATAAAGAAGAGCATGCTTTGCATTTAAGGGAAGTCATGGATACTCTTCGTGCACATCAGCTGAAAGCCAAATTCTCTAAATGCCATTTCTGGAGAGAAGAAGTGAGGTTTCTTGGACATGTGGTGTCCAAAGAGAGGATAGTTGTGGACCCCGCAAAAGTAGTTGCGGTGCAAGATTGGAAGGTTCCACAGAATGCAACCGAAGTCCGAAGCTTTCTCGAGCTAGCGGGCTTTTACCGAAAGTTCATTAAAGACTTTGCAAAAATCTCAGCTCCACTCACAAGATTGACAAAGAAAAACCTAACTTTCGCTGGGGATTTGGATTGCGATATTCCTTTCCAACATTTGAAAAGGGCTCTAACAACAGCCCCAGTTCTGACATTGCCTGATGGGAGAAAAATGTTTACCGTATACATAGATGCATGCGGTACAGGGTTGGGCGCTGTCTTGATGCAAGAAGGCAAGGTAGTTTGTTATGGGGGAAGGCAATTGAAGGTACATAAGAAGAACTACCCAACTCATGGTTTGGAGCTAGCTGCCATTGTTTTCGCTCTAAAGTCATGGCGTCATTACCTACTGGGAGAAAGGTTTGAATTGTTTACTGACCATAAATCATTAAAGTACTTTTTCTCACAGAAAGATCTTAACTTAAGACAATAAAGGTGGATGGAATTTCAGGCCTCATATGATTTTGAGATTTCCTGTACCCCTGGCAAGGGCAATGTGGTAGCAGATGCCTTGAGTAAAAAGAAGCTGACTTTGAGTCCTCTCTTTGTAGAAAGGCAAAGCTTGGAGTACATAGCAAACTTTAACTTTAGACCCTCCTCTGAGATTGTACCTGGTCTGTTAGCATCACTAGAGGTGCGGCCTATTCTTTTGGACTCAATAGGAACTGCGCAACGAGAAGACCCTCAACTAGTTGATATGATGGATAAGCTAGTTAGGGGTGAGACTTCTAGTCACCTCAATAGATACTCCATCGATGATAAGGGTTGGTTGAGACGGGATGGAAGGCTATGCGTCCCACAAGTAAGGGATTTAGTGAAGACGGTTCTCGAAGAAGCACACCATTCTAAGCTAACCATACACCCAGGCGGAGACAAGATGTATAAAAATATAAAAAGGGTTTTCTTTTGTTATGGCATGAAGAGGGATGAAGGTGAGTTTGTTGCTAAATACTTGATATGCCAGCCAAGGTTTTAAATATCGTATATCGGTCGCGTTTCGTCTCGGAGATTTTGGTGACTCGGTATCGTTTCGGAGGAGATCTCGGAGGAGACGAGTACATCTCGGGCGTCAATATCGGATTTACATATCGGAGCTTAAAGTTCATAGCGGAACCATATCGGCGTACATTTTATGTTAATAATTATATATACTGAAAGTCTAAAATACAAAGAAACTGAGTTTACCTGATTTGTTTATGACACATATCGGTTCATGGTTTGGTTATGAAACAAGAAATGCTATGCATGGGTTGTGAAACAACAAATATTGGAATGGGTTGTGAAACAACAAGTATTGGTGAACTTAGAAACTGAAGAATGTTCCTGTGGCCATTTTAGAAAGGAAAAAAAAGTCAAATGATGAAAGGATATGTTTGATCAATGCAACAGCAACAAGACATACCATCTGCATAGTGTACTCATAAACTATAGTGTAACATCCTACTTTTTAGTATTTGGAACTAACAGTTTCAACTTGAACTTGTAAAGTATAGATACAGTGTAACAGTTGTGAGTCATTTCATAATAGCATCTAATTTATCCTTTGTATTCATGATTGTTTAGTAAATAAATAAAACAGTAACGGAAAAATGTGCACTACATTATATAAAAACATAAATGCAAGGCTGCAAGCTTTATTCATAATCAAACCATGAACCAAAATTGAGAACTCTCAGTTTCAATTAAATTTGGAAAAGTAAACTATAATAAGAAAATATGCCTAATGTTGTTATATTATGTTACCTGTAGGATGCTATAAAAGCTGCTTACAAAATAAATAAATAAAAAGCTACAAAAGCTGAAATAACACCTCTTCCTACAACCTAGTCCTCTTGCGAGCTGAATAAACAGCAAAGATACATCGTGATGGGATTATACGGGCTGATGCGAGAAAAACAAACCTATTTGTTACTGATAGGCTTATACGGGTTTTGCTTATTTACAAAAAAAAATAAAAAATCGGGTGATATATCGTGATTTCGTTTCGGTCAAGATATCGGCCGATATTTATAAATATCAGCCGATATCTTCGAAACGAGATATTCAACGATATATCATATATCGTCTCGTTTTGAGGCCAAAACGAGATCTCGGCCGAGATATCGGCCGAGATGGCCGATATTTAAAACACTGATGCCAGCAAGTCAAAGCATAGCAAAAGAAGCCTGGTGGTCAGCTTCATCCTTTAGAGGTCCCACAGTGGAAGTGGGATAGCATTTCGATGGACTTTGTTGATGGGTTGCCTAGGTCAAGAAGGGGCAATACCAGTATTTGGGTAATAGTGGACATGCTCACTAAAAGCGCTCACTTTATACCTGTTAAGAGTAGAAGGACTGCCTCATCCCTAGCATCCATTTATCTTAAAGAGATAGTTCGACTCCATGGGATACCCTCCAGCATAGTGAGTGATCGAGATCCTATCTTTACGAGCGAGTTTTGGAAGAGTTTGCAAGAGGCTGTAGGCACACAATTATGCTTAAGCACGACCTATCACCCCCAACCGATGGTCAGACGGAAAGGGTGAATAGAGTATTGGAAGATCTCTTGAGATTGTGCATTCTAGACTTTGGAGGGACATGGGAGGATCATCTTCCTTTGGTGGAATTCGCTTACAACAATAGCTACCAACACTACAACAAAAACACCATATTACAACTTTAATTTTACAACTGTGCGTAGAGCACAGTTGTAATAAATGCTTTTTTACAACTGTGCAAAACGCACTGTTGCAATAAATGCTTTTTTACAGTTGTGCAAAACGCACTGTTGTAATAAATGATTTTTTACAACTGTGAAAAAATCACTGTTGTAATAAACATATATATCACAACTTTTCATTTTATTTGTTGTAATAGAGATGCCTACTACAAACTTCATGTATATAATATCTATATTCAATAACTAATTATATTGATATTTTATAATAATAATTAATAATAAACTTGGGAATCAATAATATTTGTCAATTATTATTAAATTATTAATAGTTAATAAGTAGTAATTTATTTTTAATTAAGAATTATGAAGTAGTAACTAATAATTAATATTTAAAAAGTAATATTTAATCATTATGAATTAATATTTAATATTTGATTAATTTTTCAATAATTCATAATCATTAATTTAGAAATACATTTAATAATTCATAATTAATAAAAAAATATTAACAATCCAAAGAATTACCATTTAGCAATAACGTGCTCCAGTTTTTTAATTCGCAACGAAGAACATCTGTTTGTTTCAATTAGCATTTTTATAGTACCACAATGCTACAGCATACGCCTCCCTCCCTGGATCCAGCTCATCAATCCACATCTGTATCTTATACCAATATACTTAACATATCACAAACATACACCCATAAATTAATCCAACGCTTCTAATTCATCCATCTTCTAATCTGCATCACCACTTCCCTCCAATCAACAACACCGTTATCCTAATTCCTTTCATTCCATTACATCTACGCCCCCAATTAGTTGTTTAAACCCTAATTTTCGAATCTCTAATTTCTTCTATGGCACCCAAAGCCGCAAAGAAGCCCGCTGAGAAGAAGCCAGATGAATTCCTAATTTTCGAATCCTTAATTTCAACTTGAAAAGATACATGGTGATTCTTCTCAGACCCGATTCATAGACCGCAACCTTCCAGCCAACTTTGATGGTCGTCAGAGTCTTTTTCCTTTAACGCAGATCTGGATCAAAGCGAATCTACTTCGAATCAAAGTTCGATGTAAGCACTTTGTCCTTCAGATCTGAGTCGGTTGTGATGCTTTTGGTGTTGATCAACGAGGCTGATGAAGATGCCGATGAAGGTTTTGGACTGAGATCGGATTGCTTGATGATTGCGCGTATGAAGACAGCAGTGAACGTGAGCCTCAACTAGAAGTCCAGCGCAGGCATTCCAGATCGTAATTGGAACTTCCTCAAGCTTATCGGCGTTTGATCTGTCCTCGGCCCCGAGATTTGATCATCTCAGACCACTTCCACATGCAGCAGGAATTGACCTTTTGACACATTTTTTTTAAAAGTGCAGTTTACTATTTCTCCAACCTGTAGTATCGTTCTGGACACTTGTTTTTTGATGGAGTCGACATCATTGCAGCGATTACAGAAGAGTATTTGTATACTTGTAAGTTGAACACGCTCTAGGACAAACCATGAGCAGTGAGCCTTGTTGATGTGGCTAAGGTGCTCGATTAAATGCTTCTTCACTTTTTTCAAATAGCTCCCTTTCGTTCTCTCTGACCATGCCTTAAATTTTCCATTGCACCTCCTTTCTGTTTCCAGATCTTCCCTAACTCTAGCCCATTCCCTTACCTTTATTCTAAATATTGTCTGATAGTATTTCAAATGCCTAAACTCTGACTGTTGTTCATAGCATATCGCGACTAACCCGGCTTGTCATTTCCCTTCAATCTCCTCGATCCGGCGCCTCAGGATCTCATCGGAAGGCTATCCTATCCCCACACTTTTGAGAATGGTTCTAGGTTGTGGATCGACTTTTTCGACGAGATGGTGTTGAGACTGATGTCCGTTTCTGTGAGTACATCTTCTTGGGAGTATGGCGTACTGTTTTTTGTTGTACGTGTAAGGATGTGGTGGCTCTATGCTTGTAGATTTTGGTTGTGCTGGTTGTTTTCGGTTGTCAGAGTTCGCATTGGGTTGTTGCTTTTTGGTTCGGTGTTTGTAGGGAGAAGGTTGGTCATCTCCATGCTACAGGTCGCTTAAGTAATATGCCTATTTGAGTTTGTGAGGGTCAAATAACTGCCATGTTCTAGTGAATGGTAATTTCAGGTCCTTGTGAGAAGCAGTTACTGTCTCTAGTCGGCAAGATATTGTATGCAATTTGGGCATCTAGTCCAGTAGTTTTGTGTTTGTTCATAGTTGGTCATTGTGAAGTCAAGTATGTAACAATGCAAGTTGCTTTGTAATAGTCATTGTGAAGTCCAGTAGTTTCTAGTCGGTAAGATATTGTATGCAAGTTGCTTTGTAACGGTCAAGTATGTAAGAATGCACGACATGTTGTCTAAAACTTACTGTTTGTAATACTGAATACTTGAGTATTTTAATAAATTAGTTTGCAAATAACTTTAATATCTGATTTGCTTATGGAGTATTGCTATATTTAGTGTACTGTTCTTTTTAGTTGCAAAAGATGTCTATTTTTTTTAAAACCCAAATGTCAATCACAACTGTGCATAACAGTTGTAGTAGATATTATTACAACAGTGCATAACTGTTGTAATAAAGTTTTTTACAACGGTGGAAAAAGTTGTAATATATACATATTACAACAGTGTTGCAACGGTGCAAAAAAGTTGTAAAAGATTTTAGTCTATTACAACTTCTTAATACACGACGGTTAGCCCACCATTATAAAATGTATATTACAATGGTGTTCCACCGTTGTAATAGGGTCATTTTATTGTAGAGCAAGCCAACATAGGCATGGCGCCCTTCGAAGCATTATATGGAAGACCATGCCGATCACCAACTTGTTGGTGGGAGTCTACAGGCAAGCTCGTAATTGGGCCAGACATGATTAGAGAAACCTCAGAAAAGGTGGACTTGATAAGAAGACGAATGAAGGCTGCACAAGATAGACAGAAGTCCTACGCAGACAAAAGAAGGACCAACCTTGAGTTTGAGGTTAGAGATAGGGTATTCCTTAAAGTATCTCCTTTGAGGAATGTCATTCGCTTTGGGTCCGTAGGAAAGCTAGCACCAAGATTTGTAGGACCATTTCCTATCACTGAAAGGATTGGGACGATGGATTACAGAGTAGAGCTACTCGAAAGACTGGCTAGAGTTCATAATGTTTTTCATGTTTCTCAACTATGAAAGTGCTTACATTAGTCTGCGGAAGTTGTGGAGCCAAGTATACTAGAGGAAGTAGAAGTGGAACGAGAAGCGACTGTGAGAAGGGTTCCAACTGGTAAGTTGGGTACGGAAGTCAAAAAACTACGCAACCGTGAAGTCAAGCTTGTTAAAATTCAATGGAGTGACGCTGAGGAAGACGCGACTTGGGAAACTGAGAGAAAAATACGAGCAGCCTACCCTTTTCTTTTTGATGGTACCTCCTTGATCTCTTTTTCCATAAGTTTATTCATGCTTATATCTATCTTTTAAGTATATCTCCTCAGTCCTATTCTTTATCATTAGGTAGAAACCGATGCATGTAAACATGTATTTAAAACATGTTATGATTGATGGTTGCGAGTGGTTGCAAGTGGTTGCTCGTGGTTGCTCGTGGATGCATGTATACACACATTAAGCACTAGATCGGCTCAATCACTTTCATATTGCATATAAATATGTTTTCATATTTAAATTAATGGATGTATAATGGTTGTGTTGTCATATGGATGCTGCATTTTGATGAATGGTTGTGCACACATGTAGAAGTAATATGTATAGTTAGGATTCTTTCGCATACATAATGGATGCATGGCACTATCATGATTTGCATTAAGGAGGTCAACTGAATCAGTAGGCCGCCTGATTTTGCATTGGATAAGGAACATATACACACACTTTTTGCATATTTTCATATGGCATTAGAAATCTTGTAAGGACAATGGATGCCTGTGTTTGATGGTTGATTAGATGGATGATTGGATGTTAGGATATACATTCTCGTTAACTCGGAGATTTCAGGGGCGAAATCCTTTAAGGAGGAGAGAATGTAACACCCCGTAATTTTAAATATTAAAATTAACAATTTTTTAGAACACTTAATTTTTAGGAGAAGAATTAAGGGAAATGGGTTACGCCATTGCGTTCGTCTCGAAATTCTGCTTGGAATAGAGTCCAAGTTTTCATAAATCGGACTTCGTATGAGGAAGTTATGACCCTTAGAAGTTTCAGGAATTTTAATAAATTAAAACAGCTCAGAATTAAATTCAAAATTTTGAATTCAAACAAAGAAGCGGGCTGGGCGGGATTTTTCCCGCCCCAGGCCAGGTCGACTAGGCGGTCGACCTCCCCTATACAGGTCGACCTGGAGGTCGACCTACCCCCTCAGGCAGATCTGAACTGTGATGATTCTGACTTGTTGTTGAGTCTTTTCTGACCTGTTGCTGAGTCGCCAGGGCATAGGTGGCAATTCTGGATAACTCTATCTAGTCTACATGGTTCTGATTTGCTCATATGATAATCTAACGGCTTATATTGATTTAAACTTCTATATAAGCACGCATAGACGCAAGCTCTAAACCTAAACTAAATTAATCCCTTGGCCTCCATGCTGCTGCTAGAATAGTTCTTCTTCTTAAAGCTTAGGAATTGCAAGTCAGGATTCTAACACAAACGACGAACAAATTATTCTCTTCTCTAATCCGTCTTTGTGAGTACAATTTCTTTCACAAAATAATTAATGAATTAATTATGATGAATAGTAATTGGGATTATGAGAACATGTCTGTTGAATCATGTGATGTTACTTAACTTTGTTATCATCTGTTGGTGAACATATGATAGTTTTGTTAACTTATGTTAGTAGATCTATTTCGTATGTCCAATCACATATGTTTAACTTGATTCATTTTATGACATCAGTTTATATGCAAGTTTGGATGTAAACCATATGCGAGTTTGTATGTGAATCTTATGCAAGTCTGCATGCGAATTATACACAATTTTGTATGTGAATCAAGTATATACATATGCTGGTTTATACGTAAAACATGTGATATTAGTTTACACGTTAAATTCATATGCAGGTTGGTAGGAATCCATATGCAAGTTTAGGTGAAACATATATTCACGTATGCAAGTTTAGGTGAAAACCATATTCACATATGCAAGTTTAAATGAAACCCATATTCATATATGCAAATTCACAATTTCATGATCTATATTTAGATCCATGGTAGTTTATGCAAATTTATGTTCTATATGTCCATTGCCTATGCAAGTTATTGGCTATGCAAGCTTATGTTATAATTCTTATTCGCAAATTAGATCTATTTTATGTGTTATGCAAGTTGTGATGTTTCTTTTCTTTTTATGAGTTAAACTATTTGCGAGTCTAACATATTTCATATTAAACATACGAACGGCGTAGGGACAATGGGAAAATATTAATTATACAAATTGTGAATTGGCATAAAATGGCTTTAAAGGCATATAATTAATTTGAGACACTAATTGGCATAATTTATATACCTGAAAAGTATGGACATAATTTAGGTGACAATTATGGACATAGATTAATTTTGAAATTATTGACAATTTGGATAGGGATAATTAATTCATATTAGGGTGAAATAATTATGTGTAATAATAAACGCCTAAGACACGAGATTCGACTCGTTTGTGGTATAAGACTGCACGGACCCGCCGGCAAATCCAGCAACCACAAACGGTAGTCTAATGTGAGAGGTCGAAGACATAGATTAAATGCGTAACAATTGTAAAGACACGATGTTAGACTCGTTTGCGGTATAAGACTGCACGGACCCGCCCGACAAATCCAGCAACCACAAACGGTAGTCTAATATGAGAGGTCTTACAAGGTTACGGTTATAATGAATTAAGTAACACTTAACCAAGATAAACATGTAGTGGAACATGGGGTTAAGTGGGTGACATGGGTGGCATGTGTAATACGATCAGAAACACTTAACCAAGTTGAAATATGTAAGAAGACATGAATAAGAAGGGGGGTTAAGTGGGAAATCCTCGTATGGACCATGCATAGGTGGAAAGCTTGTGTCAAGCATGGGGGGACCCTTTTCAAACCAGTAACCCATTAAGTATCTTTGTGAGCTCGAGCTAGGTCGAGGACGGGACGCGCTTACTGGGTTTGATTGTAAGAGGTCAAAACGGGTAAGCGGTGGCAACGCAAGTCCAACGGGGTCATGTGCGTGCGCCCAGGCTGGTAGATAAGACGTTGTTGCATCGTGTAGATATAAGCCGTGCATCTTTAGTGGTATCGGGTTGCCACTTTGGGGAGTGATACAACCCACTGTGGGACCAGCACGGGTATCTACGAGTTAGGGAGCCGATCGCATGAGGATAGTGGGTAAAACTAGTGGAGATAGAGGCAGGCGGCACCTATGAAGATAGCTAGGGGTACACGAAACTACCATTATGATTGTTATGTTCAATAGGCGGGATCAACTTTTAGGGTGACTAGTAATGGTGCAATATAGTAATTATCCTATAGTGATTAGGAGCGCGATTAACGCCAGCATATTCCTCTTGTTTGTTTTGTCTTGCCCATTTGCTTCACAGTCATTTCTTGTTTTACCAGTTTATGCCTTATCCTAATTACTTTAATAATTATATTGTTAAAGTTATTGGACTTGCCAGACTTTATGTCCGACCCCTTTTGTTTTCGCCTCTTTTCTTCCTTCCCTCCCCCCTCCAGGTTCTCAGGGTGGGACTAGTGCTAGCGGAGCTTGATTTGGACCTCTTTCTCTCTCTTTTGGAAGTGCTTGGATGACTGAAAATAAAGTTCAGCTTATCTCTTTTATGGCTACTTATGTTGGGACTATGCTTTTTTACTTTATGTACTCAGAAAATAATTTGTAAAGACGGATATTAAGTGTACTTGGTTTTATTGTTGGTTTTTGATGTTGTTGTAACCAAACTATTTCTCCGCTGCAATAAAAGTTGTTTTAATTTTTCAAGTACCAATATATGTATCTGTCTTGTTATATTCTGTTCTATACACCAATAATACTCCATGAAAGTTAATGCATTCCCTTTGAAAGTGACGTTAATGGACGTGGGGTGTTACACGATCTCTTAGTGCACAAAAAAACAATCCACCATCTCAAGGTCGAGCACGGAAGCGGAATACAGATCAATAGCTAGCACCACAGTCGAACTACTCTGGATTGGAACTGTAATCGAAGAATTAAGGTTCAAGCTCTTGAGAAAATTACCAGTAATTTGATGTGACAGCTCTAACGCCTAGGGCTGCACCAAGTATGGGTTGGGTCGGGACCAAATATTTCATCCAACCTGCATAAACATGAGTTTAAGGTAGTTCAACAAGCATCCTACCTTATATGAGGTTGGATATGAGTTGTGTCGGGTTTAGTATGGTTGGGTTGGGTTGGATTGTAAGAATCAAATAAAAAATGAAAATACAAGGGAATTTTTTTAAGATAATATTAAAATATTCAGCATAATATATTAGATTTTAGCTAGCATTATACACTTAAAACAACTGATTCATTATAACACATATTTTATTAAAATTTCATTCTAAAACACATCATATAAAACTAATTCACTATATAGTAGAACAAATGTTTCATCTTAAAATACATTAAAATGCATTTTAAAATATATTTTCCAAATTCTACCAAGTTTTGATTGAAATGAAATATGTTTTTTTGTATATGTTCTATTGAATACATAAATATTATTCTAAGTTTAGACTATTCAAATTTTAAGCGGGTTAATATTAAATTAGTTTTTTAATATAGGGTTGGGTTGGGTTAAAATATGGTAGGGTAGAACAAAATACATCACTGTTGCACAAAGCACATAGAAGTAGATCAACACTTTGTGTGAGAGCACACTAGCAATGGCAAACTGATGATTAATCGTGTTCTCGCCTTCTACCAAAAGGCTGATATTTTAACGAAGGCGCTATGGACCGAGAATTTTTACTGTTTGAGAAATGAACTGTAGTGATTAATGGAAGCGGAGAGGAAAGAGCAGACGAAAACGCTTGCTTTGTTTGAGGTCGGGCATTGAAGCATCAATTCTCCAATAAGACAATTTATATGAAGCGATACGGGTTTACACCAAGTATGATGCGGACCGCATTGATCACTGGCTATTGGGTCTAACTGGGCCTAGCTGTTTTATATTTACTTGATTCATGTATAAATATGGTATCAACGACATTGTTTTATCAAAAATGTTAGAAGGCCCGACACTTCTTTGGGTAAATTGTCAGGATTTACAAATATACAGTTTGGATTGAATAAGAATTAAAAAATAAAGGATCCTCTGTGAATTGTGGTTGAAACTAGGGCTGACAATTAGAAACTAAAAACAAAAACCCGAACCGATCCGACCCGAACCCGAACCCGAATCGAACCCAATGGGTCTCGGGTTGGGTCTAGATGATGAAAAATACCATCAAGACCCAATCAAATCCGACCAGCATAGACCCGACCAAAATGCATTGAAATATATGTATTTTTAGTGTTATTATTCAATCGAAGCCGAACCGACCCGACCCGACCCCACCTGAAGCCCGGGTCTAGTCCAGATTTTTAAAATGTACAGTTTACACTCGACAAAACCCGACCCGTCCAGAACCGAGACCCGCCGAGTCGGGTCCAGGTCCATCGGGTCGGGTCTAATTGTCATCCCTAGTTGAAACCATACTATTCTTCCCCTCCCTTTTTGGGCTTTCTAGCACAGCCGTTGCTTTATTATTTTGAAATTTGTATCATCCAGTTGATTACAGCAACAAAATTTCTTTGACTATACATACATTAGAGCATCTCCAACTCTCCTAACATTTTAATGTAAAGTCTTTTCAACATCATCAATTTTGTATTACATTAAAACATTAATCTCCAATGGTAACGTTATATTAAATGTGAAGGTGACATGGCATAAATTTCACTAGACATTGTCAAGTGCAATGTCTAGTTCTAGACATTGTACTTCACAATGTGAAGTAAGTAAATACATATGTTATTAATTATTTTAATATAATACTTCTATTTAATTATAATTTGATTGGGACACATAAGCTAATTATTTTCTATGGACACATTAGCATTGGAGTTGATTTATCACTTTTGTTGTAGTTTTCAAATATTTTGTAAAACATTGATTTCACATTGTGAACACATAGGATTAATTAGACATTATATTCTATGTGCATTGAAGATGCTCTTATGCTGGCGAAGGTGATCAGGCACATGAATTTATGTCTAAAACAAATTTGTGGAATAACCTTAACGATTGGAGTATGGAAAGAGGATTATATCCCAAGTTTTTTTGAGTTAGATGTTCCTATATTCAATGGCACAGAAAGTGATGGTTTGAACAAAGCAAACTGAGCAAGTTTTTCAATATTACAAAATTTTGGAGCATGAACGGCCATCTACATATTCATTTTATGAAAAGAACAGGAATTACATTGGTTTCATTACCTTAGGAAATATGTAAAGGTTTGCATGAATCGGAAAACTTCAAAGAAGTGATCTTCAGATTCAGGACAGAAGAGATGCTCAAGCCATTGGTAATTTTCACAAAGTTAAAGCACACTAGGGAGTACTTATGCAAGTTTCAGTGAGAGTATGTATTACTTGAGAAGTTACTTAGTAAGAGAATTTTTCTTTTTTTCTTCTTTCTTCTTTTTTTTGATCGGAATTCAGGCAAGCAGTCTTCTTGGCCAAAATCAAAGAAGAAAAACAGTTGAAAGTTAGAAGATCTTATCCTGATTATAATTCTAGCAATCATCAGAATGGGATACTTTGCTGATGTTCTTCATTTGTATTAGATATTTAATGGAGAATCAAAATGATATTTCAATCTGCAAATATTTGTACATAAATATATGCAAGTAGTTTTGCTGTCAATTCATTTTTTCAATTACATGAACATGATAATAAATGATTCTTCAGACCTATGAATGTGTGTATGGCATTAACATTTACCTTTTGTTCCTTCGGGGACAAATTTACCTTTTGTTCCGTCAGGGACATCCGATAAAATTGGAATGACACATGAAATGTTAGCATTGCCCTTGCATAAGAATGACAAGCACAAAAAAATTTACTTACCCAACATCTAGGCAGTTGTAAAAGTTATAAACTTTTTTGAAAAAAATAGTAATCTTATAACACTTTGAACCGATTATATTAATGCTGTTACTCTATAAATCTAATTGGCTGAATTTCCTAAGAACCTTTTTTGTATATCATCTGAAATTTAGTTCAATTAAAATTCAGTTACTATAAAAAGAAAGTGGCAGACGTAAACTTGGAACATTCAGGAATAACTGTTAGCTAATGACAAACAATGGACGTATGCTTTCCTTCAAACGTGGGGTTCAGTATCTTCTTCAATTTGATGGTTACAAACTAAACTTTTATTTATCATCTGCATTCTTTAAATAAATTCCTTCCATTATTCCATTCTAATATTCAAGCTTTTGCTCTTCTTCATCCAATTTCTTCTTAAAACTTCACATTACAAAAGAAAAGAAAAAAAAATGATACGTGCATGTTTAGGTAATGTCATATCGAATGTTTGCTCAAACCAAATAAAATCGTTGAGGAGAAGTTGCCACAAAAGCAGCATCATTCAATTTTCATGGGAAAAGCCTCATATTGGCTGTACAAAATTAAATTTCGACGGAGCATCAAAAGTCAATACAAACAACGCAAGCATTGGAGGTGTATACAGGAACCATGAAGGCGAATTTTTACTAGGCTACTCTGAAAGAATTGGAAAAGCTACAAGCACCGTTGCTGAATTGGTTGCGGCAAAACGAGGACTCGAGCTAGCATTAGAAAATGGTTGGTTGAATATTTGGATGGAGGGGGATGCCATGAACGTCATCGACTTTGTTGCGAGAGGATTAAGATCGAAGTCGGAAGAGGACATAAGACATAGCAAAGAGATTGGTTTGTTGATTTCTCAGTTGAATGTGATCAGTGCGTCTCATATATTCAGGGAGGGAAATAGAGTTGCACATGATTTTGCAAAATTAGGGTACACGCTTGAAGTTGATGGAACAATGATATGGAAAGGCAAGGCTCCTAACGATCAACTGTTGAAACTTTTAAAACACGACATGGAAGGAAGAGTTTTTGTAAGAAAAATAAGAACAAATACATGAAGAAAGAGATATGCTTCTGATTCCCAGCTGTACAAATGTTTGTAAGTTTCTTAGTATAGATGATTTTTGTAAATAAGCTGACTGGTTTATTTGTAGATGAATGTTCTATGCTCTTTTAGAATGAAATAATTATGTTCTTCAGACTAAAGTTTGATCATAAGTTACCACAAGCATTGTGTAAGACTTGAATTTCATTTCATTCCTAATGTCGTTTATATATGAAAATTGTATAAAATGCGCAATTGCATCTAAAATATTATGGATATTCTCTAATGGCCCCATCAATCTAACCACATTTCTTCCTCTTTATTTCTGCACCTCCCCTTCTTTTCTTCCTACCTTGACCTGAGAAACGTAAGTTGCCATTTTCATCTCTACGATTGATAGGGCTAGGCAGTTTGACTCAACCTGGTTCATAATTCGAAGCCTTATCCATGTCAATGACCAGCCATCGAATGATTTCTTTGAAGTTAATTAACTTCCTGCCTCTCATATTTCCTCCCCCACGGCCTTCAATAGCAAATCTGCCACCTTCTATTACGCATCACGTCCTTATTATCAAATTTTAAACAACTTTGTCTAATTCTTTTACTACATTGGTCTTTGATATTACATATAATTGAAACTTTCCTATCTTCCGTGTCGGGTTATGGAAATATTAATGCGAGCCTTCTTTATCCCTTATGCTAGCAATCGTTGTGAACCTAGACAAAGGTCGCTGGGTGAATGTAGATTCTCTATTGCACTACAAAATAACACGATTTTCCCAACGGTTCAGATTCATTAGCGACCGATGATAGCCGTTGCTATATACTTCACAACTTCTTACAGCTTCCAACGGAAGCAGACACTTTCTAACTGCTTCAAACGGGAAGCAACCATTAGTAAACGTTGAGAGTTGTTAGATCAATATGACCAATAAACCGTTTGTAGCCATTGCAAAAGGATAACCAATAAATCATGTTGGAAATCTAAGGTTAATTTTTTTTTTCTTTTTACATAGCAGCAAGTCAATAACCTTTCAGTCATACCATATCCATTTTCATTTCATTTCACACATATATAGCACATATATAACATCCAAACATCTCAATATATTCAAAATGAAACATCCAAATATTCAAACATCTCAAACAAAATTCACAATCTCACACATCAACAAACCACGTATATACCACCAAAGTACATTCAATATAGCATACACACTAACTCCAAAGTAGTATATGCTATATCAAAACACATTCCTCACCAACTCCAAGTCAATTTTTACATCATGCAAGCAAAACACAATATAACATTCCTCTCAAGCATCTTCATCGCCTGCTCCGGAAGCATTAGATGACGAAGAAAAGGACCTACGCTGCTGCACATACTTCACTAGTTTTTGATTCAGCTTCTCCATCGGTATAGCTCGAAGATGATTCTCCTCCTGCAGTTACTCGACCATTGTTCTAAGCTCTTTTATTTTGGCTTTGTCCGGAGCTTTTTCATATGATTTTTGACTTGCTCTACCCTGCAAATAGAATGAGAAATGTCAAAAAAAACAAAGATGATAACCCAATTTAAAATTACAAACAAATACTAATACAAAAAATAGCATATTGCAAAAGGGTTACATGTTGACTTTTGTTTCAAGAAATTTTTGCATTTATCTATATAAGCTCATTAAGATGTATACCTAATCGTAGTACCATAACTTCTATGGAATATCAAAATTTTGCGAAGTAGCATCAACAACGTGAATTATATAATATATCTCATCACTTATTTCTTATCGAGTTGCCATCATATAAAATATCATAATACTCTATATCATCTAAACTGTGTAATTAAACTTGCCAGAAAAGGAAGTCCATCATATTAAACTTGTGCCAATAAGATAAACGTCATTAGAGTAATTATCATCTAAACTACGTAAAATCATTAACATCTAGATGCAAGCAATAATATATAAGTACATTAATCATCTAAACTATACATGTTAATTCATTGTAAATATGCAAATATTTACGTAGTTTAAATGATTTGATAACCTAGAAATGATATTTTTCTGCATGTCTACATAGAAAAAAAGATGTGAATTGTTGCTTTTATATTTAAAAAACATTAAATAGTTGCATAATAATCAACTTTGTACAAATTCACACTAAATATAATATTGCAATATTTATAAGATTACCGCTTGATTCCATAGTCATCAGGGACGGAGCTAGAAATTCGTTCGGAGGGGGGAAGGGGGATTCGAAGGGCGAGCAAAAAATAATAATAATACTAGTTTATCCTAAATTTGTTTTAATTTCAACCTGTAATATCTCATATCATCAAGTTTTAGATAAAAATATTGTATAAATATTTAAAAAATATCTTAAGAGTAGTAAGTTATATATTATGAGGATTAAACCGAACAAAAAAAAGTTATAATTAAATTTTGAAATCAAGGGGGGTCATGGCCCCTACTTTCCCCCCCCCCCTCCCTCCCCAACTGGTACCACCCCTGATAGCCACATCGCCTATTGCTCTACTTCGGATCCATGATAAAGTCAAAAAGATCGTCTTCTTTCTCTCGCGTCAACTCATCGCGAACGGACTCCGCAAGCAGCTGTGCCCATGCCTTTTTAAACTTTGCCTATAATGCTTATAGTTGAAATATAGTAAAACATTATTTTTATTTTACATAACTAGTTAATAAACTAATTGATATTAATAAAATATGATTTAATATGTGCATACATATGCACTTGTTGCCTTATTCTCTTTTTTTCTTTCTTTCTTTTAACCAGAAGGTTATTTTCTCATTAATACGAATAAAAAGTACAAAATACAACAAAGGATGAGCGGATCACCAAATGGAAACCGACACTCCCTAAACCTTGAACAAGCTAAAACAATAAAATTACAAACTGACATGAAACAAAAGCACCACTCCACCAAGAAGCAACAGTAACCAACTGTGCCCAGCAAGAACATGCCAACATAATATAACCAACTCATGAACAACAAAAAAAAGATGCAGATAAAATGAGATCTCCAACCTGCAAAATTCTACGAACTGAAATCAAGGCCCAGTGCAAACAACAAGCATAGAATAGCAAGAGCATAATCACAATCCAAACAACGCTGATACATAAAGATCCAAACAACCAGGAAGGCAATCCAGAACTCTGTTGGATCTAAATTAACCCTAGAGGGGGGTGAATAGGGTTTATTGAATTTTATCGAGATATTAAAAAAAAATCACAGCACAGATAATAGCAGAGTAAGTAAATGCGGAATGAAAATAACATAAATTTTACCCAGCTTCGGCAAACTCTGCCTACTGCTGCATTCACTAAGGTTTCTACTGGGTAATAAAATAGATTCCTCTTACAAACCCTGTAAACTCGCGAATCTCGCTCCTGTTCTAATCCTACGCTCAAAACCCTAGACTGATTTATATCCCCTAGATCAGATTTTTCCGTAGCTACAAACCCATAGCCAGTAAACCCTAGTTTTTACAGACTTTAGAAAACCGATCAATGAGTTATAAAAGAAAATACAAAAAAAAAAAAAAAATAAACAAAACCCTCTCCCTTTATAAAAATGGCCAGTACTTTGTTTCTTTTGTCCAATTAAAAATCGGCCGACCCTAAATGAAATTAGGGCTTTGCTTAAATCCCCCAATCGCAAGTTCACGAATTGATAAAAAATTGAAGGCTTCGAAGGATTTGATATTTAATACTCCTTCCTGGCCAAATTGGGTTGTTTGAGATCGAAATCGTTTGTGAGTAAATTTTGATTTGAAATTGTTGCTCTTGAATTTTTTGGTTGTTTTTGTTTCGACCCTTTTTGCCTGTGATGACGACGGTGTATAAATAGGATTTGTAAATCCCACGTATTCTCTGATTTCATTACTAACTTGCCCTGATTGTGCTTGAGTTTGTTGCGTGAATCTTGTGAGAATACCTTCGGCTTTGAATTCATTGATTGACTGGAATAATACATGGAAACATATTGATTCAATTTTGTGGCTCTTGAACTTGCTCCGAGTATTTTTGAAATCACTGGATTGATTTTAGGCCGTGAACCCTTGTGAATTTGATAGCTTTTCAAGAATTGATTATTGATTAAAATTTGCATGTTCTTGCCTAAGATATCGTTCTGATTTCTGAATGAATATATTTCCTGAAAACAGTAATGCATTTGGTCGATTACGTGCCTTCTATGGATTGTGGAAGTTGTTCGCAAATTCCTGGTACTTGCGAAATATTCTGATGTAATCTTGTCATTCAAAATTGAATTAGTTAGCCAAACGGTCGGCTTTGAAAATTTTGATAGGTGCATGCCATGTTGAAAAACATTTAAACAAAAATGTTTTTCTCAAAATTTGTCACCATTCAAAAACTGGAAACAAATATTGCACATTGAAATGGTTGCCAATTTTGCATTGTGATTTCCAAAAGAAATAGCTTGCCAAAATTGTGATCGCTGAAATGATTTGTTTACTGGAACCATTTAGAAACTTACTTGCATGTAACTGAGTTTGTTCCTAATTCAAATTTTTGTGTATGTGCAGCCATTGTATTACCATACATGCATTGCTTCAGACGTTCCATTTCTTTCAGCATACATGTGAAGATATGCATTCAGATTTGCTGTGCAATCCATGCTTGTTTTGCCTATGTACTTTAATGTTGCATTTGTTTTGCTGAGTTGACTTTGCAAACATTTCAACTTCACTTGAACATTTTGTATACATTTGTGTATTCAAGTTCATGCTGCTGCTTTTCAAAAAAAAATATCTTGCACCATTTTGAGATGCACATGTTGATTTCCCACATGTTGAACCATGCATGTTAACCCCTTGTTTGCATACATGAGCAATTATACCTAACACATGTTTCGTGCTGCTTTGACCTAAGAATATAAATTCTGGTCTACTTGTATTGCTTGAATGCTTTGTCTTGTCCTCGGCCATTTGGCTTGCTGAGTACATTTGGTTGTACTATCCATTTGCATGGTGTGGTTGAACTTATCATTTGAGTTCCACAATCATGTACTCGTGCAGTTTCATTCATGCATGATATTGTCAAGTGTAAACAGTCTTGCTCGACTTATAAAATAGTCTTGTATTTGCATTTATGGCTTTGTGATCATTGCTGTTGACTTGTAGCATTGTATTTGTCGAGCCATCTTGATCCACCATGTTCATGTGTTGAAGAGCTCGACATTGTTTGTGTATTTTGTCCATTGGTATGCTGGAATGAATTGGTGCACTTGCATTTGACCGTTGCACTGTCCATTTACCATTGCTGCTTGACCACTTGTTTTGATCCATGCTCATGCACTGCACTGGGTCGAGCTTGGTCTTCATCGCCGCTCTTTAGTGCATGTGCCTTCACGGATACCTGGCCCATGCATTGTGCATGTGTGTCGGGCTTTACCCGAACACAACGGCTTGATATATTTGTCCCTTGCTGACTATTTTGACCCTGCACAGAAATATGTGTATATACATACACGTGTACGTGTATACATGTATAGTTCACGGAAGATTATACATATGTGAGCACTATAGACAATTCGTCTACCTTGTGGTATTTACAGTGAATCACCGTGAATATCACAAGCTGTCTAGACACAGATGGATGTCCATAAAAAATCAGATCAAGTCATGAAAAATGACGGGAAACACACCAAAATTCTAAGGCAGATAAAATTTTAAAATAAAATTTAAATCTGTTAGAATTTAAAAATATTTCTGTTCTAGATTGCCGTGTGTATGTTTCTTTTTCTGATAGGTAAGCAAAAGACTGGACTGATAGTGAAGATGACAGACAGAAAACAAGTGACAGTATCAGTGAATGTATAACCGAGAGTGAAGTGCATGTATATACAATTGTGTAGTTGAAATGTAACACGAGTGTTTGAGAGTTGCAGTGAGGCAACAATGTATAGAAATGAATTTGAATGTGCTATATTTTAGTGAAATGTACAAATAGTGGAGTTATAAATTTGTACTGTTTGGAATGTTGAAACAAAATATTATATTTAAATAAAATACTATTTGAATATTTGAATTCTTGTACGGTAGTATTCTATTTACATATAAATATTATATTCTGTTTGTGATGTAGTATATCGATACAATTACAAACACATTTATAATAATAAATATATGTTTGTTGTCATCAAACAAAAATCATAGAATTGTTAGATACAACAAACTCAACAAAGCACAAAAACTCCAATAACATAGAACAGACCTCAAGATGCGTTGAAACAGACGATATTCAAGAGTGCATGGAACACCTTCTCTCCACAATAGGACAATACCATCAGCCCAGCGGCTGTTGAAGCCAGGAATACAAGCAATAGTCCGCTGAAAGGTGATGAACACAGTGCTCAATGCAGGAAACCCTACTTACCAGACAAGAGAAGACGATACACGAACCAAATCACGGTGGTTGGTATTGTTGCATACCAAGAACACCCCTCAATCAACACACCACCTCCTAGACTAAGGGAAGATCTGACGTCAAAAGTGGAGAGAAGGCTCTACAGAGCAGTTACAAGCAAGAGCAGGTTGTTTGGATCGCGGCCATTGAAATAACGGGTAACCAAGAGATAGGCTAAGCACTGGGCCTGAAATCAACAAAAAAGCAGTAGTAGTGGATAAACAATCGAGACCAGAAGGAAAGAGATCAATCAGCCCTTAATTAATTCACGAAGAAAAAAGAACTGACCATATCAACTCAAGGAGGCCAGCCATCAGACAAGCAAAACCAGCTATCCCTATTAGGGGCTAAAGAGCATTAGATGGAGCCGCCAGAGCTGACAATAGCAGATTCGAACTGGAAAGGCGGCGTGAATCAACTTAGGGTTAGGGAAGCAAGACCACGATGGCAAAAGCTGAGGGAGAAGAGAGAGCGAGAAGAAGATATGAGGTGGAGAGTAAAGAAGAAGTACATATATTTGGAAGGAGGAGGGAGTAAAAAACTGAAATGGAGAGAGCAAGAGGCCGCAGATTCCAATAACGGTGATTCTTCCCAAGCTGATTATAAAGTTTTGAAATTGTTAGGCATGGAAATGAGTAATAGGAAGGAGTCGGATGCCTAAAACCAGGGATAGCTGTGCCTTATTCTCATCATTCTCATCATCCCACTAATATGTAATATTGCCAGTATCATGTATTTGCTTTAGTCTGTAGGTATGAGTAAATACATCCATGTATGACATGGGATGTCCATAAGCTTTTTCCTGTAGTAGATAATTTATATATTTTAACTATATGGCTAATTACCGAACTAAACAATGTACAAATGTAATAACTATTTAGAGTCTGTAGTTGATAAATTTACCAAGTTCTCGCTGAATGCTGGAAAGATACCATGATGTGTCACCTGGTTCCTGCTTCTATTTGTTGAGTTTCTCTCTGATCCACCTGCAAATTTACATTGAATAACATATTTAATAATTGTAAAATAATTAATGAGATACATGATAGATTTACTTTGAACTTGTCACTGTTCCACCAGTTAACTCATTTATGCCATACAGCCACGCCCATCCAGCTCGGTTTCTTGCCTGATCTATTCAGCCCTGACATTATCTCTCTGCAATTTTTAGCAACCTTTAAGTTCTAATGTTGCCGAACTAAGGCAACATCAGCCTTCTAATGCAAAAATATTTTTAATTGTGCACTTATACTTAATCATATTGTAAAGCGGTATGAACTCATAAGAAAATCTTGTTAGATGGCCTCCTTGATGGGGCCGGGGATCTTACTCTACTTGGGTCAGCAATCTGACATCCTACTCATATACGCCTGCTTAGAAATGCCAAGAACCACTCTTGATGGATCTAAGAATCTCATGTGTCAAAAAAGCAGAACTTTAGACAATTATATATATATATATATATATATATATGTATATGTATATCATATAACAAAGTTATATTGTTATGCTATTAATTTTGATACTTACACTCTGTTAGCCTTAGGCTTCAAATATACGACCGGACGAGCTGGTGACTCACCACTACTCGCACCAACCGAGCGGGAAGAGCTATGACATCGGGAAACTAACATATTTCCTATCATATATATATATATATATATATCGTCTTATTATGTTAGGACATATGCATAATTCATATCATAATAATTATGACGGATCATTAAAAACTATATTAAGTGTTATGTGTCGTGCTCTGTGTGTGACATGCGCATGAGTTTACACTTGTTTGTGACTGTGTGTTTTAAACTAATATTAAAGAGAAAATATATGTAACGTGAATAATTACAAAAATTGCTGGATATTACTCAGTCTTCATCATTTTCTAATTTAATGTCAATTTGTGTTCTATACCATTTTACTCTACACTCTTAAATGCTTCGACTAATACATTTGCCTTATCATTTAAAGGTCCAAAGTGATTTTAATCATCTGTAATTGTTATTTCAACATTTTCCTCAATGTCTTCCTGGTAGGCTTGTTCGTCTGGAATATTCTTTTCATCGAATGTAAATCTTGCACTAGTTTTAAAAACTACAAACCAGTCTGCTTTATCTCTTTTTAGAGATGAATAAGGGGTGTAATAAACTTATAGGGATAATCTGGCTAGTACGAAAGGATTGTACTATCGATAACACGAGGTATGTTTCATTTCTATAAGATTATAATTTGAATGCTTGTTAATACCAGAAACTAGAACATTGTTGAACCAATTGCATCCAAATAAAAAGACTCTCTCCGTTGGACTAGTAAAATATGCCAATTG
Organism: Allium sativum; assembly: GCA_030737875.1. Classification (NCBI taxonomy): domain Eukaryota; kingdom Viridiplantae; phylum Streptophyta; class Magnoliopsida; order Asparagales; family Amaryllidaceae; genus Allium; species Allium sativum. Next base: position 650,666,395 of record CM060919.1, on the reverse strand, counting down.
CAAAACTTAGGTTAACATGCCATAAAAATCATTTATATGATTATTAAGATCATCGCTTTCTTTAACAAATACACCGTTATTACTAGTTAGTTTTTCAGTATCACATACTTGGTATTGAATATGTATCCATTAACAAAAAATACTGGATATGTTTTAACTTTTCTTTTCGGCCCCAATGCCAAACAATTCAATCTTTCATCGACTACATGATTTATGGGATCATAAACGACATAAACATAATATATTGCAATATCGTGCGGTATTAAATTAAATTTAACAAACTTGTAATTAATTTGATATTTATCGTACAAATTGTGCAACTTTAGGACAATTGAGAAGAATATGCGTGTGTGTGTTATATGGTAATCTCTATCATCTAACCATACTTTCACACATTTTCCAACATGTCGACCATGTTGTTTAAAAATAGATAACACTGTTTCAGAACAAAAATCTTGTTCGACGGCCTTATCATTGCATGTAACACTTTTAAATGATAAGTTCACATGATCAATTAAATAATGAGAGAAAAAGAATGAATCTTCTTCTTTAATTTTCGATTTGAAAATTGAACCTTCCACTTGAGATTTTTTCTCACTTTTTACTTTAAATGGTTTAAGTACCAAATAAAAAAATCTCTCCAATATTAACTTTTATTTATAACTATATTAACATTTCCATACTTAATGTTAATAACATTCCTCTCGAATGATACCTCCATCCATACTACAAAGGACATAAAAGACATGCTACGTACGGAAGACGAACATGTAAATGCTCCATTGCACTAAAGAAACCTGGAGAAAATATTTTCTTTAGTTTGTAGAGCAGTACGGGATTCCTTCCTCAATTTTATTTAGACGGTTAACTTTTAACATAGTTGAACAAAGTTGCTTATAAAATAAACCAAGTTCCATCATAACCTTCCAAAATTTTATAGGCAACAATTCTTTAAAAGCGGTGGATAACAAAATTTCCATCATGACTTTTCATCCTACTTAGCCTTCCGTTCTTATAGATGACACATCTATGAAGACTAACAGGAAATTGCAATGCTTCCGCCCATTTTAACAGTACTTTAACTTGGTTGTTATCTAGTTCATAGCATGCATTGTTTTTTTTACTATCATTTGGCTTCATATGAAGCTCATGACGATTACATATTTCTTATATATCATGCCTTGATTTCAGATCATCCTTAGTCTTGCAATTAACATTTTAAATTGTATTAAACACATTATCAAATACATTTTTCTCTTTATGCATCACATCAATGTTATGATGGAATAAGAGATTTTTCCAATAAGACAACTCTCAAAATATACTTTGTTTGCACAAATTATGAACCGTTCATTTACTCTGGATTTCAATTCGTTATCCGATTTAATATCTATGGATAATCTTTTTCAAGTTCATATACATCCTCACTTGATCAAATCGTTGGTGCTCGTAAAGTCTCATGTCTATTAGCCATGAATTTTTTTTGTCTTTTCTGAAAGGATGATTAATATGGAGAAAAACATCAATGACAATCAAACCATGAAATTTTCTTCTCATATGGTAAATAAAATGCTCGTGTTTCTTCCATTCGAAAAGGACAAGAAAAACAATTGGTCGTACTTCAATCCAAAAGCATTACATATGTAGGAAAATCACTAATAGCCATAACAAAGAAAGGAACATCCGATTTTTTTATATGTAGTATGCTTCAACTCCTTCATACCACAAGGTTTTCAACTCTTCGATTAATGGTTGCAAGTAAACATCGTTGTCTTGTGTTTGATCCCATGCAGTTAAAGCCCCACGAAAGCCTTGTAATATCCCCGTTACAGCACATAGCGCTCTTCAACCGCTGGGCTATTTCAATTTAGCGCTGATGAACAATAGATCTGCTTTAAGCCTTGTTATTTTCCATTGTGTTCGCTAAATCAAGGCTTTTTAGCGTTCGCTTAAGCAGTATTAATATATAGAGCATGATTTAACTAGTTCTCTTTTTAAAAAATTCAACAAATTTAGCGTAAAGGGCTAAATTTAAGGCATAAGTGCCTAATATACGGTAACAATCAATTACATTCATCAAATTTAGCATGCATCTAATGAATTATTTGGTTTTACATCTAATGAACATTTTCGTGCCTCCACAATATCCCCGCTACACCTTTTTTCACTTCCGCATTATAGAACTGCACGGGTCGGACCATCAGGACCACAGACGATAATTATGAGAAACATACATAGAGTTTTCATACACATCCGTGGGGGTAGATTATAAGGTGTAATTGTTAAAAGCCAAGATAAATACTTAAAACCAAACCGAGAAGGTGGTAAGAATCCATTCTTACATAAACCTAATCTAACGTTACAGCTCTTCGCTGTGAAATTAGAATATTTCTTATCAAAATACATTCATGCTTCTCTATCAGATAGGTGTGTTAAAGTACCTTCTTCAGGTGTTCTCACACTTTATCATCTCAAATGATTCGCTATTACAAATAATGCATTTTGAAGTCTAGGATAGATAAATAATGCATACGCTTGTACTGAACTTCTTTTCCCTTTTTTTCTTCTTGGTTTGTATCTTTTTTATTACATATTTGATAATTCCTAAGATCGATGTCATCTTTCCAAAACAATATGCAATCATTTAAACGTGTATCAATTTTTGATATCAAAAGATAACATAAGTTTTTTCACTTAATATTAATTTTTGTAGATTAAATTATCAGACGACATATGGAATTTAGCAGCTTGAACAACAGCCGTAAATCCAGCTTCCGTAAGGTTGTATTTTGATTTCGTTTCAATATACTCTGTAGTGACCAATAATTGAGCGCTGCTTATACATCCATATCAAAGGATTTTCTTAACAGCATCCGATGAAACATATATTTGTTCACTCCAACATTTGATTCCTCTTCGACGTTAACATCATCATTATGAATTTCAACAGTAAGAAGAATTGATCATGCTGCATCTTCGACCGTATGTTCTATGGGATTTGTTGTATTGACTTTATCACCAACGACCTTTACAAACCATTCTTGATTACGACTATAATTTCTCCATGATGATCCCACACCGTAAAGTTGGGTACAAAACCGTATTGGTACAAACGAACCCTGATCATATCCGGTATTAAATGCTTCAACAATTTACACCTACTACATGGATAACATATTTATACATCGTTTCCAATTTCATTGAAAGCAAATTCGATCAACACGCTTACCCCATTAAGAAAATGTTCAGTTATTGAGCCTCCCATTCCCTTTCTTTGATACATCTAGCTCAGATCAATGAAATAATTAATTATTTTTATACCCTCGGTGATGGTCGATCATCTTACTTCCCATTACAAACACATCAGTAATTACGTTCTTTAAATCGTACCATTTTAAACGATTTTCCAAAATTTCAGTAGCACTTCCCCTGTGTTCATTGTATCCTAACAAATGCATGTATACAAGAAACAAAAAGGAAATATCGTCGAAATTTTATGAACCATTTACAATGATATGATTTACAAAATATAATTACTTTATATTTTTTGTAACTTGTCCAATACAGGGACAAATCAGACAAATGTTGTATCAGATGAATAAGGAAATCTGTTTTGTAAAAAAAAATTATCCATATGATAATCATATAGAACACTTGGGTAACGTGGCCAAATAATATCTAAGGGTTTTAATATTTTCTTATATTAAATTTAAATATATAATTTTTTTATATTTTACCATTTTATTACAAATGTACTAAATTATATATTTTTTACTATTTCGCATAATCTATAACCCGTTTTTGCTTATATACTACATTATATACTAAATTAAATATATAATTTGTTTATATAATAAATTATACTATCTAAAGAATTTTAACTATGATGAATCCTAACAAACTTATCCGAAATCATCCAAAACTTATTATGTCCCAAATCAATTCACGTGTTCGCAAAAATTATCCAAAACTACGATCAATCCTAACATAATATATACATCATGTTCACATAAATTATACTTTTGCAAAATTTGTTATACACCTACGACCAATCGGAACAAAAATCATTCTAAACGTACATAATATGCTAAATTAGAAAACCTGGCTATTCTTAATAATTTGAACATTTTAATGATAATAATAGTAATTAGCATGCAATATGATGTAATAAACATTCACTAGCTATTATGAACAAATATAAATGCAAAATTAGGTCCAAATTAAAAAAAACCTAAATAATTAAGATTTAGATTAAAAAAATGGTTTTGTGAGGATTAGACGGTGGAAAGGTGCAGGACGTTCAACTTGATGGCGCCAGAGGTGGTTGTGAGGTGGGTTGGAGTGGTAACACCATTTGGGGAGGAAAGGATAATTGGTTTTTTGCGTTTGAAGATGTGGGAGAAGACAATGAAATGCTCGCGGGTTGTTGGAAACATATACAAGAAATTTATAATGGCTATCAACGACCGTAAATGACGTTAATAGCAACGGTAGTCAATGTTTAGTTTATTAAACTAACGGTTTTAGCATGAAATTAACCGGTCATTGCAAATCGTTAGTATTGTTGTTGGCGGTTGTCGAAAACTGGGCATGACTATATACTGTAGTTCTAGTAGTGTTGCTTTTATATCATTGCTACTAAGGTGTTGCCTGACCCTTCTCTATATGAAATGCTCGCAGCAGTTTCATGGAATTGCATAATTGCACTATCAATGCAAATCATATTATGCTTTCTAATGCACAATCTTCCTTCTATATGATTTAAATTATATTGCTCTGAATGTTGCTGATACCAATAATTATCGAACTATCGCTCCTTCTTTGTTATTAATAAACTGCCTTCTCATTTAATACAATGTTGAGAAATATAGGCAAGTATAATCTGTGCTCTTTTGATATTGTCGAAGTTGATGGTACGACAACAATTTGACTGGTTTATGTTACATCTGTATTTTCTCGAACTATGAGAAGAATGGGTGATATGAGCGATATGGCAGAGAGAACCACTCCCATAATGAAGACTAAGAAAAAATAGAATATAAGACGATCCAATTGATATTATATAATAAATCAGAAAATGCGCAGAGCTATGTAATTAGAACCTTAATATCACGCTTACATGATAGGCCTTATGGATATCAGATCTGCACTGATTCCTCAAATCTGATATTACATTATAATATCAAACCTCAAATTTTATATTGTAGTAGGAAACATTATGTAATACATAAGGCAAAGGTAAGGCATAAATATTGTGCGGTGACAATAGAAGTTGCTCTAAGATGCCTTGGTGAAGCACGTCCTAATCTAAAAAGAACATAATTAGAGCATCAATTATATATTTTGCTTGGCAAAGGGTGGGTCATTCCGGTTACTTGGCCTCTTACTTATGTTATTGAGTATGAACTATGCTCAACAAAGGGCAGGTTATCTTTCCCGAACTTATGAAGATCGCATATTTATGTCATCAAGCACATACTTTGCTTAGCTAAGGTCGGGCCATTTCGTCAAGACTTGGTGAGGCTGTTTGGTTGGTTGTTGAGTACATGTTATGCTCGATAAGAGCCTGAAGAGGCTATGACTATTAGGTGTGGACTACGCTTAGTAAGCTCTCATAAAGGCTAAGGTCATTATGTATGACCTATGCTAAGCAACGCTCCAGAGGGATCATGGATTTTCTTGGAGAGACCATGGATTTGGATATTAACTTGGAGTAGTTACATATTTGGATTTAACCCATGGTCCAAAGAGACTGTGAACCTTGATTTGGATAACCGCTTTAGAATTAGTTGGATCAGCCAATTCTGACAATCTAGAGAGATCATAAACCTAGATTTGGATATTTGTTATGGATTTGGCTCCAACTTGAGATATTGGAATTTGGGTTTAGCAAGCAATCCGGTAAAATCATGGATTCGTCCTTGGTGTGGCTATTTTCTTAGGATGGCTATAAGATTTGCAAACAATTCAGGGAGAATATGGATTTCATGTTAGATATGGTTTGGCACTGATTTGGATTTTGGAATTAATCTTACTTAGGGTGTCATGGATTGTGGAATTCAGACTAATGGCAATACAAAACACATCTTTCATAACAAGATAAGTTTTAGGGGGCATGTGTTAGCCCGTATTTTTAAAAGACCATTACACATCAGATTTTGATATATAGATCACTTAATCATCATGTGGATAGCCCAGGAAGATGATCGAATGGCTCGGGACTCAAGCATAGATAAGAATATGGAGCTTTATATGAATGGATTCACTAGAATGGCATTTACAAATTAGCTAAGCATGAATTTGGACTTGGATGTGATTTGGACTACTTATGAATGTGGCACAACAACTTGCACCTTAGTTTCGACAATCAACACTCAATAACTTAGAAAATATGAGGTAGATTAGAGTAACACCATTGATGACAGGAAATGAATGAGGAAGAGGATGCCCACAATGAGTCCAACGCGTTGAATCAACAAGTGCGGCGATAGTGCCAGCCCAAATTCCGAGTCGTCGCCGATTCAGGCCCAATGATGGGTGATCCAGACCCCACTTTGTAGGCTCAATCACCCGAATTTTTGGGGTCCATAAGATATTTTAGGTTAATCCGACTTCATCTACATCTATCAATATACCGCCCATCATCTTTGAAAAGGGATTTTTTTTCGAAATTGTGCGGAAGCTCTACCATTCTGTGGAAAAACTCATTTCCATTCTCTTCCTTCTTATCAAAAAGCTATATTTGTAATTTTATAGTATAATAGAACGATTACCTCATAGTAGACATAGGCGGATTGTTGAACCGCTGTAAATCTACTGTCTTCTTCAGTTTATTGTTTTATCGACTTTATTTAATGTCGATAATATGGATTATTGTGAATGTTATTCCACAATCGGTGATTGGAATTTGATTATTTGTACATTCATGGAAATTGGTGCATTGGTTCTATTTTGATGCCAACAGCATTCGAGGCACATTGAATAAATGGTGCACATGAGTGACAAGTGGAAGGATTCAAAGGCAGAGATTAAAGTAGTAGATAAAGGTGACTATGGGAATCCATGTGACTTTGCGAAGTTATAAGCAGATGGGACTTGAGAGATAAAAGGTCCTTTTTGGAATCAAAAATGTAAAGGTAATAAATTGTATTATTTTGTGGATTGTCAAACAAAATTTTATATGGTGAGTGAAGATATAAGAAAGAGTTTGACCTATGCACGTAGGATTTGCAAGAATCTGAACCAATAATAAGTTTATATGTATGTTTATTATCATGTATTTCTGTCTATTCTGAATTAGTTTGATTATTTTCATGTATTTCTATCTTGTACGGTCGCAACACTTGGTGAAAAGACACCTCTTCCACTGCTATAAATAGGAACGCACATAACTGATCCAAATAAGTCAAATTCTTTTCTTTTTCCTAAAACTCTGCTAGGCCATTACCAATGCTTAAAAAGTGTTGCAAATTTTTAATTTGCAACGCTTTCGAACTGTTGCTGAATACTATCATCTTCCTCTTCACTCTATTCTATACTTGCATCATCGGAAATCAAATACTATAGTGTTTTAGATCAGATAAAATTCGCACAAACTATAAATTCGATAACGTTGTTCCAAGAATATAATGAATCCTGAAAATCGATAGTTTGATAACCCGTTTGTACCTGGTGGGTTAAACTATTATCTGAAATAATTTATTATATAGATCCTTGAAGTATGATGTATGACATTATCTTCCTCACTCGAACCACAAAATCTCCAAGATTCACATCAGGACCCCTGGGCATCATTGATAAACCAATTCGAGAAGGAAACATCATTGCAAAATGAAATAATTTCATAAATTCTTTCATCCCAAACAAGATTAAATGGCAGTCTCAAGTGAATGGAGAACAACTTACAAATACTAATGGAAGAAATCAAGGAGATAAAGAAGTTGCAAAACCCGAAAAAGGAGTTTCTTGAATGGTCAAATAAGAAGATTTAGGACACGAAAATACCCCAAGAATAATAGATAGTCTTATACATTATGCTGGTGAAGGTCGGAGACATAAATTTATGCCTACCACAACTCGAGGAATAACCTTAACAATTGGAGCATGGAAAGAGAATTATATCACAATTTTTTTGTGACGACCGCCCATAACCCCTGCACTAAACAAGAGCAGTAGTACGCTCAAATGTGTGGCAGGCAGCCGTGGACGATCATCAAGGTATGATAATACCATCAGATCCGGTCGTAAAACTCAAAATGCAAGGATAAAATATAATAGAACATAACCAACAGGTAGAAATAGAGGAGAAACATATAGCAAACTTTCACAACATCCTGAAAGGTTATCCATACATCATAGGAATATCAAAGTCCTTACATGGAGCCTCACTACAAATCTCAGAAAGTAACTCAAACAGTGGAAATAGAAATACTAGATAGTAATAAAACTATTACGTAAGCCTCCAGCTCGCCATCGATCAGCATCATCGTCCTCATTAAGCTATCACATGTCACCTGCCACCTAGTCTCCCCATCCACATCCGGATGAACAACCACAGGTAACAAGAGGGAAACATAAAATCTTGAGTCAGACAACAATCTTAGTGAGCGATAAAAAAACTAACAAACATCAACAATAAAGTATATGAGGACGGATAGATAATCATACTAATCTACCCACAACTCTAGAGAAGAACTCAACCCTATCTTCCCCACATCGTACAGTGATAGCCTTTACAATGATATTTCAACCATACATCCATGGAAACCCGAACACCCATTCAATCATGGCAAAGTACTTATGATTTCCAAATTATATTTTCTCATGTAAACCATCCTAATCAAACTCAACATTCCTCAAGCACAAGCCCCAGAGGCCGAAACCAATATCAGACAAGTACCCAATGAACATTTCCTTCGATGTTGGACAATCTACATGAGATGGTACAAACAAAGCAACCATCCATCCATGACTGACTCTGGCTATCACCGCCAATCTTGCTATGAAAATGTCGTTAATCGTATGATAGCCAACCTTGCCACATGTCAAGGGTTAATGGTAAGCCCAATTCTAGCATAAATTCCATACACCTTTCAACGATATGTATGTATGTCCAACCTTGAAAACTAGGCCTTTCAACGATACCTAGGGTACTCGACTACAACTGGTCTTTTAGGTGCCCCTATTGCACCCCTGCTTTGAGCCTGCTAGAACTTATGACAACGATAATATCTTGGCCTTCGCATATCTAGTCATCCAATCCGGACGACTTTTCATAGCTTAAGCAACCTTATTAAGAAACCATTATCCACCAATTCAAGACCTTTGAGTTGTCACCTCATTCGCTGTTCTACACCAATCAACGAACACATTTCAATACTTCGAAACTTCCTACTTGAATTTACTTCGAAGTCACACCATCATTGAGCCAAATTTCAAGCTTTTTTTTTCAGATCTGGGTCGTACCTGAAAAATATATTTTTTTAGAAATGACCGACCGACCTGTACATTTGGAGACACCGACCAACCTGCTTTGAAATGCTATACGACCGAACGACCCTTCCTCCGACGGAGTGACCTATTTTGAAAGGCTACACCATCGATCGGCCCTTCCTTTGCACCACCGATCGGCCCCATGAACACCACTGATTGGCCCCATGAGCACCACCGATCGCCCCCCTCCCCCCCCCCCCCCCCCCCGCGAGCACCACCGATTGTTCCCCTCCTTGGCTTGTTCCCTAGACAAAATTTCTGACCGGTCGGTCCACTGTACAACCCCAATCCAACTCCAATTTTGACCAAAACTTCGCCAAACAACAAAATCGACGAAACCAACTCATCCAATGCAATCATAAGCATGTTACGAAACCACTAAAATCAAGAAAATGACAATTATCATCAAATTATGTAAATTTTACCAAAATCGTGATAAATGAACATATGATCTAAATTGCAGATCTAACTTGTATAAACATATGAAATGACATAGGAATTTCCTGTTTAAACATGCTAACTTAAATCATAGGGTGTTTCATATGAAAAAGGACTTACTGTAACAACCCGTAAAATCTGGGCCAGTTTAAAATTTTTATTTTTGCAATTTTGGCGAATTTTGAATATTTAAAATAGATTATTTTAAATAATATCGGCGAGAAATTTGTTTTGAATATAATTCGAACGTATATATTTTATACGCGACGTCGTTAGAATATAAATATTTATATATAATTATAAATAGAATTGAAAATGGCGCGGTAGTTCGATAATTCGATTTCAAACTTCAATTGAATGTACCGGGTGCAAAACAATCCGGATTTTAGTAAAACCAAAAATAATGGAATCTAATAGTGAATATCTTTCCAACGAATCCGAATAATCAAATTTTCATAGCGGGGATCAAAAGATATGTCCAGTTGAAAATTCTGAATAGTCGCTATGGAATTCAGGCCCTTAAAAATGGACATTTTGCAAATGACCTCGGATTTCGACGAAACCACTTTTGTTGGATCCGCAGTGTCAAATTATTGCTAGGTTTCAAATTTCGTAATTTTTCGAATCAATATGTGAGCGTGGCAAAGGAAAACGCGTTTGACCGGTTTCAGTTGATTTTAGTCGACTGGAAATTGGCCATTTTTCAAACGGCCTCAGAATTCGACGAAACTAGTTTTGTTAGGACCGTATCGTCAATACGAAGCTAGAAAATATTTTTATGGGACTTATAGAGTTAGTATGTGACCCCGGTAAATTGAAATGTACGTTTAAAATTCAATATAGTGATTTAAATGTAAATTTAACGGAAACTGATTCAAACGATCAAATCAGCTTGCGATACATATCCCATTGTGTTCGGAATGGGGGTAAAACGCTAGGAACGACAGTCGGTGGGCTTGATTTCGAGGTGAAAATAAAAAGTTACTTTATAGAATAAAATAAATTTAATAAATTAATATATATATATAGGTTTATACGTGCGTTGACCTTCCTCTCTCCCTCATTCTCACCGTTCAGAATCGAATAAGAAAAAAAAAAACCCAAACCCACCCACGAACCCGTCGCCGGCGCCTCCGTTCACCGCGCCGCCATGCTGGAGGCCGCCGCACCCACCCCCTTCTGCTCCGTCGCCATCCTCCTCCCTCCTCCACGCGAGGACAGCGAGCGCCCCCCCCATCTCGAATGAAGAAACCCCGTGAACCCTCCGCCTCAGACCGGACCCCCGCCCATCTACGCCCACCTCCGACGGATCCAAACTGCACCCCCCCCCCTCGCGCAGTTCAAACAGCAAAAAGCGCGCCCCTCTCCTCCTATAACACTGTAAGATTTCAGATTTTGTTTTTATTTTATTGAACTATATAAAAGTTTGATTTTCATGTGTAAAAGTTTGATTTTTGAATTATTCAAAGTTCTAATTTTTATTAGCATGTTAGATTTTTTCTTTTTTTTTTAAAAAGTGAACAGATTAGATTTTTAGAATGAACAAGATATAAAAATATCATCTTTATATGTGTAGAAAAATAAAAATGAGATTTTTAATAAAGGTGAAATCTTTAAATTTAAAAAGGTGAAATCTTTAAATTTAAAAAAGGTGAAATCTTTAAATTTAAAAAATGTGAAATCTTTAAATTTAAAAAGGCGAAATCTTTATATAGAAAATAGCGTGATAAAAATATAATTTTTATCTATATAGTAGCGTTGTGAAAATATGCTTATTTTTATATATTGAATAACATAGTAAAGATTCAATTTTTATATAAAGTATAACGGAGTGAACATTCTATTTTTACAAATATGAAATAGCGATGAAAATTCTATTTTCACAATATGAAGTTAGCGATAAAAATATGATTTTTATATATTGAACTTCGAAATAAAAGTATGGTTTTTATATATTGAACTTCGAAATAAAAGTATGGTTTTTATATATTGAACTTCGAAATAAAAGTATGGTTTTTATATATTGAACAGCGAACTAAAAATTCGATTTTTATATATTGAACAGCGAACTAAAAATTCGATTTTTATATATTGAATAGCGAACTAAAAATTCGATTTTTATATATTGAATAGCGAACTAAAAATTCGATTTTTATATATTGAATATCGAACTAAAAATTCGATTTTTATATATTGAATAGCGAACTAAAAATTCGATTTTTATATATTGAATAGCGAACTAAAAATTCGATTTTTATATATTGAATAGCGAACTAAAAATTCGATTTTTATATATTGAATAGCGAACTAAAAATTCGATTTTTATATATTGAATAGCAAAGTAAAAATTCGATTTTTATATATTGAATAGCAAAGTAAAAATTCGATTTTTATATATTGAATAGCAAAGTAAAAATTCGATTTTTATATATGTAGTGGCTACGGTCGACGAAAGCGACAAAAGGCGAATTGGCGAAGATTTCCTGCATTGGAAGTGCCGTGGAGCTAGGATAGCTATATGTGAGAATTTCTCACCTTTCAATTTCTTTTCTAGTTTTATATATATACTAGGATGCAGACGGTGCTTAGTAGCACCCGACACAATCGTCCACAGACCATGGACTTGTTTGTTTGGTTGCATAGATTAGTTGGATTATTTGTTTGAATTGAATTGTTTGGTGAGATGAAATTGATTTGATTGATGTGTGAATGGCGTGGGCCTTCACTAGACCGGGGATAAGGCTAGGCCTCGTCCCGTTTCTAGTATCGTGCCGTTATGCCGCCGAAATTTTCTAAAATAAGTTAGAAAAATAAAAATATCATTTTATTGAAGAAATGAATTGAATAGAAATTCATAAGTTGGAATAAAATGTTTTATCGTTAAAAATATAATTTTTAACGTGAAGTGAATAAAATAAAATATTCATTTATAAACCGAACGGTTTGTTTATGTACACCTATTTGAAGGACATTGATTGGGTCGATAAATTTTACACATCGCCCAACTGCACAAATAAAATCTGTGTTTGATTGTTTGAAACCCCACACGGGTGTTGGGATGAAATATGCAGTTCACTCATCCTATTGATTAAATATGTCGATCGATTGATTGACAGGCTGTTATAAGCGTTAGATATCTATATTTGATGCTTATACAGTGTAGTGCACTTTGGTTGATGGTTGATTATTTTTCAATGCTATTATATACATGTGTTGTATGAAAATCCATATAATTAACATTATATGGTGATTGATTGGGCCTCATTCCAATTTAGAAAATAAAGAATATTATAAAATAAAAGTTCATGTGTTGACAGTACTCATTCATTGAGATTGGTCATGTGTTGAACGAAATATTTTAGTAATAAAATTTACACCTTTATCGATATAAAATAAAAGTTCATGTGTTGACAGTACTCATCCATTGAGATTGGTCATGTGTTGAACAAAATATTTTGATAATAACAACTATTTTGAAAAAGAAATATTTGAAATAGAATATTTGAAAATAGAAATTTATGAAGCCGTGTTGATTAGATTGACGCCATTTTGACGTGAACGATATTTATATCGATATTGAAAACGATTTCGAAATGAAATGAATTGAAAACAATTTCGAAATGAAATGAATCGAAAACGATTTCGAAATGAAATGAATTGAAAACGATTTCGAAATGAAATGAATCGAAAACGATTTCGAAATGAAATGAATTGAAAACGATTTCGAAATGAAATATTGAAAACGATTTCGAAATGAAATGAATTGAAAACGATTTCGAAATGAAATGAATTGAAAACGATTTCGAAATGAAATGAATTGAAAACGATTTCGAAATGAAATGAATTGAAAACGATTTCGAAATGAAATGAATTGAAACCGATTTCGAAATGAAATGAATTGAAAACGATTTCGAAATGAAATGAATTGAAACCGATTTCGAAATGAATTGAAAACGAATTCAAATTGAATTGAAAGCAAATTGAAATGAATTCAAATTGAATTGAAATTTGAATTAAATAGAAATGAATTTTAAAACGAATTTATAAAGAAGAATTCAATTTTGATTTGAATTGAAATGGAAGTTGAAAATGTTTTTGAAACGAATTCAAAACTATTTATATAATTCGTTTTAAATAGAAATCGACGAAATATATATTATATATATTATATATATAATATAATGGCCTGAATAGAACGCGCCGCGCCGCGGCAGTTCGTGAATTTCGACCATTTATTTCAAACGGACATTACGGGAGATCCGACCGTCGGATTCTCCTAAAACCGGAACCGTTGGGTTCGTATCGAAAAGAGCTTTCTAACGAATATTAGAAATTTGAAATCTAACGGTTGGATTTGGAATTATGTCCAAATCAAATTCGAAAAAGGTCGCTGTAAGTGCAGTTCGATGGCCATTGATGGAAATCGACTGTACGGGCCTTGATAAAATTATTAAAAATAGTAACAATTTGTGTAAAATCATAAGAAATGATTTAGAAAGAATTGGGATGAAAAACTCCATATTTGAAAAGATAAAAATAGATTTTTATCGAAATGAACTAGTTTTGAACTAGAATTAAAATTCTATTTATTTTTAAATAAATAAATTGAATTAGAAAAGGGTTTTAAAAATAACCAGAATATCCAATGATCGCATTGGAGTGGATTTGAATCGAAATTGTCTTCGGAATATTTCGATGTTGGAATTCGTGATTATACAGGTGTTGTTATGGAAATTTGAAAGATATATATTTGTATCGTTATTTCAAATACGACATTTGTTAATCGTAGAATTTGATATTGAATGTAAGCCGATATATTTTCTATTCAGAGCCTTATATTGAATATCAAATGTGATTTGGGTTTGTCGTGAATGGTGTCTTCACTAACACTGTTCTTGAACCCAGTTGAGAAATGATTAAATCTTTTTATTTAGATTTAATGAAGTGTACCAATTAAATAATGTTTAATTGGAATTGAATTGATATTGATTTTTGGGTTTATCGTGAACAGTGTTTTAAATAACACTCGTTCTTTAACCCAATAATTAATGGAATGTGATTTTGGGTTTATCGTGAACCGTGTTTTAAATGACACTGATTCTTTAACCCAGTCGAAGATTAAAACTAAGTGGAGTTTTAATGAATCTTTAATTAGATTGAAATAATTGAAATGGAGTATCACCAGTTTTGCTCCAGGCGATAGTTAAATCTTTAATTAGATTTGAACGTGAAATGGTAATTGAATTTACCGATAACACTGTGGTGTTAGATATGAAGTATTACCAGTTTTACTTCATAGGATAAATAGGTTGGGATTGGGAAATTAAAACAAATGATTACTTCGGTAAGTTTCGTTAATCCCGGCTAGTTGAATCGAAATTCAAAAGAATAGAATAAAGAATAAATTCAAGAAATTTATCTTGGATAAAATTAATGGGAACCTTTCCCTATGAATGTGAAATTTAGAAACTAACTGTCGGTTAGCCAAGCAGAATGGTTTTCTGGATATTGATCTGATGTTGGTTTCGGCCTTCGGGGTTAATATTTGGGGAATTATTCTCTTGATTAATTTACGGTTAGTGACTGATGAATTGGAATGAGGCGTATGTTGTGTTTGTGTAACACTTTTATAATATATACGCGAGTTATTCAGAAAGACCGGGTTTATCCCATTCTGAATAACTGATACGACGATAAGTCGAAGATGAAGACGATGGTCGAAGACCGGAGGTCTTCACGTCGTTTGGGTGATAACTGATGATCTTGATTGGGCTGTACACCCAAGAAGATGGAAACAGTTAGTGATCGTCCAGACGTACTTGGAGATCAATGGATATGCGAGGTACTAGGTGCCTCCGGTTTCGTTCAGACCCAGAACGGACTTGTAAATGGACTGTGTGTCTGACATTGGATTTTAGTCCGTGTGATTGATCTCTATTAAATATATATCTGTTTGGCGGCGGAGAATTTATTCTCTTGCTTAACGCCCTTCTCTGAGACGTACGAGCTCAGGGGTTATATATTGATGGATATCAAACGCATGGAGTGAATTGCCTGTGTGGCATGCCTAAGTGGCAATTGATCGAGGCTTCTGTTGAAAAGCAAAGTCTTGTGGTGATGATCAAAGCACGGCCTTTGTGGCGTAGCTTTGTGTAACGTTTACCTCGCGTGTTTCACACCCGGTATGAACCAAAAACGGGAGACGGACCTCAGGGAGGGCCTGCGTTTCCTCCTAGCTAAAAAGTGGCGTCAGTGGTTTTACACGCCCTGACGAGTTTGACTTATGTGGTTGTTACTGTTGCGAGGCGCCTCGGTTTGATCGGACGATCCGGGTCCGATGGAGTCATTCGTTGGCTCATTTACGCCCCAAAGGGCGGGGAAACGCAGTGTTCAGGCATTTTAATCCACATCGGTGGACCGGCCCTGACGATCCAAGGGTCACTCGAGCTCTGATCCTGAGACTCGGGCTAGGCAGTCTCGAATCGGTAGAGGACTATCTTTTGCCTCGGTTCATAGACGGAAATCCAATTTCCAAATACGTGACATTTGCGGTTTTAATTGTAAACCTATATATGGCGACATGATATATGGTACCCATGCCGCCTATGATTGATACTTATGATTTGAAGTTGTTTTATACACTATGCACTTACAATAGTATCAAATGATTTGTTTTAACCGTATCAAGCATTCTTTGGCTGTTATAAGGGAAAACCCTATCCTCGGCTGCGTTGCATTGTGTGATGGGACCTGGGTCTTATAACAGCTTCATTTTTCTTTATCTAGCATTGCGCTGTTTGTTTTATGCACTGGTATTCTTGGGAGGAAACCCGTTTCGTGTTATACGGCGTGGTCCCTTGATTTACCTAACTTTAAAAATAAAGATTAACTGTTTTAGTTCTCACACCAGTCCCATGACTGACCTGGGGTTTATTGTTTTAACCTAAACTCTGGGTGCCCTTATTTTGACACGGGCAGCTAGTAGTTTTGGTTTTGCAGATTTATATTCACAGGATCCTGGTTTACAGCTGGAACGATATCCGGAAAGCTTTGTATCCGTGTATCTCTTCTAGTTATTTATTGTATTATTTTCCGCTGCTATGTATTTAAATGTAATTTAAATCTCTGATATTTCTGTGTAATATTCGTTTATACTCTGTATATTCTTGTAATCTGATGCATTGTTGTAATATACAATGAAATGTTCTTCTGTATGCGTTTTGTTTTGGCTTGTTCTCCAACTATCCGACACTTTCCTTTACGGGGAAGTTGCGGGTTTTCACAGTTGGTATCAGAGCTTTGGCTTACAAAGCTCAGAGAACAAGACACATTTGAACCGTACGAAAGAATTCATCAGATATTGGATTAGTAATATCCAATAGGAATGACTCGTTAGAGATGGGATCAGTAGTATCCTAGAACGAGTGTGAAGAGTATATTTTTGAAAATGAAACCAATTTTGTTTTGAAATTTAAACCATTTTAAAACGTATTTGATTATTTATTTATATTGATTTGGACAATCCGATATATAAAGATTTTGCATATGCGTCTTGCAAACGTGTATTCGAAGTTTTAATGTACTGGATAGTTATAGAATCATACTCTAGTTGCCCGGGGATAATTCTGATGATGGGGCACTGTCGCCAGTATTTATTTTCGAGTGACGAAGGTGAGATTTCTATATATTTCCTATCGACTGGTGTGAGAACCAAAATTAGATAGGGCTTATTGTTGTGATTTGGCATCAAAAATCTGATTTGACTATATATCAAAATTATGAATTTGAAACTCTAATTCAACTAATTAATTGATGTTTGTGTTGTTTGTTTATTTGGTTGATAATTTTGAACCATTTAGCTTAATTGAATCACATATTGAATTATATTGAAAATTGGTCGCATTTGCTTGCATATACATATACTTATATTGAACAGGTCATAGCAAGGAGGCTAGAGCAGAGAATAAAATTTGTTTGCCCGACAAATAGGTACATGTTTACTACATAATTTCCTGTTTTGTTTGGGTGATGATGATTTTGTGAGCCTATTGGCTAGCCGCTTTGCTTTTTCTTTTTCTTCTTGAGATCTGAAGGACCGGGGAAGCTATTTGAAATTCCCCGATGCTCCCATTGCAGGGGAGGTTATGGCGAAATTTTTCGAAAATTTAGGGTGTTAGCCAAATTTTTGAAAATTTGAAAATTCTCAGAAACTGAAAAGTTGGAGAATGGAAGCCAAATCGAATGTAGAGTTGAATAATCAAACCACTTTCGACTTTGTTCCTTTTCGGGGACGAAAAGTTTTAAGTGGGGGAGATTGTAACAACCCGTAAAATCTGGGCCAGTTTAAAAATTTTATTTTGGCGAATTTTGAATATTTAAAATAGATTATTTTAAATAATATCGACGAGAAATTTGTTGCGGGTTTTCACACTTACCAAGGTATGGTTCTATTGTAAAGAACTTGAATTTGATGAAAAACATGATCAAACATTCATATACTTCATCGAATCCAATGTGAGAGATGCAAATTTCTCACTGATTCTCCAAATCAAGCTAAAATCAATGTGTTAAGATTCCAGACAACAAGCAACTGAAACCAAACCCCTTGATCCAATGAATCCTCACTTCAAATGATGTAGATCTAGCCTCCAATAGTGTAGATCTTCGATTTTCTTCCTTAGATTTTGATTTTTAATATGGAAAGGTGTCAGAGGAAGGAGAAACATAGGCCACCAAATGAGAGAATGGAGAAACTAAACATTTTCCTACATCTCTCACCCTCTATTTATAGCTTCCACTAGCCCACCAATGGGCCTCTACAAATCAGCCCATTAAGGCTCCCAAAACCTGAACAACCAACCGAAAAACCATAAAATAACGATTCCTCCCAAACCGTTGAGCCAACTTTAATATGACTATTCTACGGAAAAGGCAATCATCATTTCCTTTCCAACGACACAGGTCTCACCACCTGATTCGACCTGATTCAAAAGTTATGTCATGTACAAGACTGACAGGGGCAAAATGGTCATAAACAAAATTGGTAAAAATTATAGACAGGTCTCACATCCCCATAAGAAACATATTAAAATATGAGAATGACCCGACCCTCAAGGATTAAAATAAAAATTATTCTACGATCCTTTGATACGTAAAATGCGGGCTATTACATTTTTTGAGTTAGATGTTCCTATATTCAACGACACAAAAAATGTCATGGTTTGAACTAAGCAAATCGAGCAATGTTTTCGTCATCACGAAATCCTGGTTTCATCGCCAAAGAAATATATAAAGGTATACAGGAATTGGCAAACTTCAAAGAAGTGATCTTCAGATTCGGGACAGAAGTGATGTTCAAACCATTGGTAGCTTTCACAAAGTTAAAGAAAACTAATTCAGTTAGGAAGTACTTTTGCATGTTTCAGCGAGCATTAGTATTACTTGAGAAGTTGCTTAGTAAAATATATAAAATAACTTTGTATAAGGCCTTAAAGATGATATGAATTTAAAGTTCTTACTACTAGATCATCAAAATTCAGACAAGCAGTCTTCTTGGCCAAAATCAAAGAAGAAAAACTGTTGAAAGTTAGAAGATTCTATACTGATTATAATTCTTGTAACCATCAGAATATGATACTCTGTACATGTTCTTCATTTGTATTAGATATTTTGTAGAGAATCTAAATTCTATTACAGTTTGTAGATATTTCGACATAATTTATATGCTAGTAGTTTGCTTATATTCATATTTTCAGTTACATGATAATAAGTGATTATTCAAATCTATGAATGCGAGTAATTTGACTTTAAAACAATTTACATCTTGGCCAACATCTAGGCAGTTGTAAAAGTTACCAACTATTTTTTGAAATAATAATCTAATAACACTTTGATCGATTACGTTAATGTTGTTACTCTAAAAACCTAGTTGCCTGAATTTCCTAAGAACGTTACTTACATGTATATCATCATCTAAATTTTAGTTAAATTAAAATTCAATTACTATAAAATGAAAGTGGCTAACGTAAACTAGGAAAATTCAAGAATAGTTGTTTGCTAGTGACAAACAATGGACATATGCTTCTCTTTAAAAATGGGGTTTAGTATCTTCTTCAATTCTATGGTTATAAATATGACATTTATTTATCATCTATAATCATTAAATAAATTCCTTCGATTATTCCATTCTAATATTTGAGCTTTTGAACTTCTTTATCTGATTTCTTCTTACAATAAAATTATATTGTATTGCATGAACACATAAAATATGATACATGCATGTTTAGCTAATGTCATATCGAATGTATGTTCAAACCAAATAAAATCGTTGAAGAGAAATTGCCACAAAAGCTGTTGCACTCAATTTTCATAGGGAAAGCCACATGTTGGCTCTACAAAATTGAATTTCGATGTAGTTTCAAAAGTCAATACAAAAAACACAAGCATTAGAGGTCTGTGTACAAACCATGAAGGCGAGTTTTTACTAGGCTACTCTGAAAGAATTGCAAAAGCTACAAGCTCCATTGCAAAATTGGTTGCAGCAAAACAAGGACTCGAGCTAGCACAAGAAAATGGTTGGTTGAATATTTGGATGGAGGGAGATGCCATAAACGTCATCGACTTTGGTGTGATAGGATTAATATTTAAGTCGGAATAGAGCACAAGACATTGTAAATAGATTGGTTTGTTGATTTCTCAGTTGAACGTCATTAGAGCCTCTTATATTTGCAGGGAGAAAAATAGAGTCACGTGTTATTTTGCAAAATTAGGATGTAAGTTTAAGGTTGACAGAACAATGATTTGGAAAGGCAAGGCTCTTAAGTCCAATCCCAATGAGGGATTGACTTAGGTGTCCCATTTGGGTGGGTTAACACCCAACCCACCCCTAATGGGGAGGAACACAACTACCCCAGCCGGGGTTGCTATGTTACCCTTAGCTAGCTTTCTTAAAGCCGGCTAAGGATTTCACGTCGATTACAATCCAGTATCATTGGATTGTAATCCATGTTATGGTCTTGAATTAAATCCAGACCATCACCTTAGCCGGCTTTTAGAAAGCCAGCTAAGGCACCCATAGTCCGTTATAAATAGGTTGGCTATGGGTCATTATTTTTGCACAACAATTTTCTTCCACTTCCTCCTTCCGGTGCTTCCTCCATACCACCATTATTCGCAAGTCAAAAAATATATATGAGAAGATTTGAAAGCACATTACGAGCATTCCGAGCTAGCGGGAGTCGAAGTGGTGCAAATGTGCCTCCCGAAGAAGAGCATACCCCAATTGAAGAAGAATTTGCGCCTCCTCCTCAACGAGAAGTAGTTAGACGACGTCGATCTTTAGAGGAAAAGGATCTGGATCCAAACATTGATCAGAATTTAGGGTCAGGCAAAGAGCTTTCCAATTTTCGTGTACTTCCAAACGACCAGGAGCATATTAGCACGTGCGTGGAAAAAGCTGTAAGTTTATTAATTTGTTTAACATTTAATAGCAATATTGTGCAGATTAGAAAATATATTGACCCTTTTATAAATAGGCACAACGAGATAGAACATGTGGCTCATGGCTAACCATTATTCATTTATATTTTAAGATATGCGCTTATGACACAGCTGGCATTATACACACATTTCTAGGTGAAGTAGGTCTTGACGACTTCATAAGTATGTATTCACCTAACTATCATCAAATTATTTTGTAATTTTTAATAGCTTCATTTAATGGTTAAAAAAACTATTATTAGGTATGACAAACTTGTTGGACTCGGATGTTAATTTGATTGGGGAGATAGCGTCGTGTTGGTGGAAAATCACATACACATTTCATTTTGGGTTTAGTAAGTTAAGCATCACTCCATTAGATTTTACAGTTCTTAGTGGAATTTCGGTAAGCTTAGAAGAGACTTTACCGTGTGATAAGCACTATCAGCGCTCGGACCTATTATCGTGTTTATTTCCTCATCTTGACTTACAACATGATTTGACACCTGGATTACAGCTGAGGACTAGTGTTATTAGAAAATCCATCATTGGTTTAATCGATGCTCCAGGGAAAGAAAAATATCGTTGATTTAATCGAGCACTTGGCGGAAGCTCGAGACCATCAGTGGTGGCCATCTGACCATTTCATTATTTCTACTCTGGATTGTAGACTATTTTGGAGTCACTTTTATACACCAGCACACACAACTCCCATGATACATGCCGCATCAGTTGATTTTATTGGATAGTCATGTATCAGACCTGGCGTTATTCCACCTTGTTTTAAGACCTTACTCAGAGCAGCAGTTAGACCCAGCTCCACCTCAGCCACATGGAGGAGATGATCGGTAGAGGGTGGTTGTTCCAACAGTGATAAGTGATGATATTTATATGGATGTCCCTCGCATCCCTGTTACTCAGTGCCCCGATCCGGCTACTTTATCACATGAGGATTTATAGCATATGTAGTTAGGGCAAAGACAGGTTCAGTACACCCATCATAGGCATAGCCTAGATGATTTGCTAGCTCGTATTAACAAGCTTACCTCTGCCGATCAGGAGTTATACTATCATGGGCCTTAGACTGGTGTGGGCGAGGACATAGTTAGTCTGAATGATTTAGGCTTTGGTGATCTATAGATGTTGTTGTTGTCATTGTTGTTTGTATTACGTTAATGGCACTAATTTTATGACTTTGGTTTGTATTATTGGTACATTTCTGTATTATCAGGGTCATGTACATTATTAGTAACTTATTGTGTTATCTAGGTCACATGCATTATGTATTATCTACATGGTACTGTTGTTTCACTATTCTTATGGACTTTGGTTTGTATTATCAGTACATTATCGTATTATCAGAGTCACATGTATTATGTCTAGGTTCATTATTGTATTATATGGGTCAGGAGCATTATGTATTATCTATATGGTATAGTTCTTTTCACGTCACTTCTTATAAATAGTTCCATTAAAGAACTTGCCTGCATTAAAGAATGTGTGTGCATTAAAGAATGTTCCTGCATTAAAGAATGTGCCTCCCAAATGCACCTTCAGTGGTAAATTTATTGCTTAACCTGAATGTTTCACTATGCAAGGGACGACCCGGTTCATTTAACTCCTAAACGTAACAAATGGAGAACGACCCAATTTGTTTAACTCCTAAATGTAACAAATGGAGAACGACCCAATTCGTTTAACTCCTAAACGTAACAAATGGAGAACTACCCAATTCATTTAACTCCAAAATGTACCGGAACCAACCTTATGTAAGCTAGAACATTTACTACGTATAACATGGCTACAGTAAGAAATTGTCGTGTCAGGTCAATATCAACAC
The DNA here is from genome assembly GCA_030737875.1 of Allium sativum. Taxonomy (NCBI): domain Eukaryota; kingdom Viridiplantae; phylum Streptophyta; class Magnoliopsida; order Asparagales; family Amaryllidaceae; genus Allium; species Allium sativum. The sequence goes on along the minus strand of CM060919.1, from coordinate 650,643,147 downwards.
TAGGTGGCAAATAACCAAATGTGGCTACAGTAAAAAGGTGCAGCATCAAGTCGACATCAATGCTAGGTACGAGACAAGCTATCGTGGCTACAGTTAAAAGGTGCACTCTCTACTACCATTCAGTCAGTCTCCTTTACTACAAATACAGGTAAGTATATGTGCACTCTTTATAATCATTAAACAACCCATTCCGAAATGAATAAACTTAAAAAGGTTATGGTGTTCATCTTCATCTTCTTCTTCTTCCTCTTCGGATGAGTTCATTCAAACTCGAATCGAACATAAAAAATGCTATTTCTACTCAAATGCTTGAGCTAATGACTCTTGAAAACGAAGAAAGTAATCCTTACACCCAAAGGGGAGTGTCTTCGAAAGGCGGGATCTACGATATGGAAGAAATTACGCTGCTGGTCACAACCAATTAATTTAAGACTGTGTTGTTGAAAATTTGGTTTATGGGCCTATGGAGTTCAGACGGAGGTTTCACATGTCCAAGAACGTCTTTAATAGAGTTCTCGACAAATTATCCAAAATGAATGTCTTTTTTACTCACAAAGTACATGCGCTCAACGAATTTGGGCTTTCTCCCCTTCAAAAAACCATGGCTTTAATACGGATGCTATGGCGTAGCAGGAGATTCAGTAGATGACAAAATAAGGATGGGGGATTCAATGGCTATCTTAAGCATGAAAGAATTTTGCTAAACCATTATTATGCAAATTGGTGAGGAATATCTTAGGACCCCAACCATACATGATATTGACAATTACTGTAAATAAGAGAACAACGTGGGTTCCGAGGTATATTAAGTGGCTTTTAGACTATATGCATTAGAGGTGAAAAAATTGTCCGATTGCATTACATGGCCAGTACTTGGTATACCACAAAAAGGCTAGTCTAGTGTTGGAAGCTGCTGCATCGTTTGATTTGTATATTTGGCATTCCTTTTTTTAGGCACCTGGCTCACTAAATGAAATAAATGTTTTGTGACAGTCTTGTTTATTCAATGGCTTATGCAATGATATAGCACCTCCATGAAACTACAAAATAGTAGGTGTAGATTATAATATGGTTTATTACATGGTGGATCGAATTTATCCAAAGTGGAAAACACTTGTGCAAGCTTATAAAAGGCCTATTAATGCTAAACAAGCACTTTTCACCAAACAACAAGAAAGTTTGAGAAAAGATGTTGAACGAGCTTTTGGAGTGCTTTAAGGAAGATTCATATATTAAGGAATTAATCATACTACCATGACCCTACAGTGTTAGGTGACATCATGTATTGTTATATAATTTTACATAATATGATTGTCAAAGAAGAATGTGGTGGATATGAGCTTCAACTTCAAAACTATCCTGATGTTGCTGTTGCATTTCAAAAAAAAAAAAAAACAACCATACAAGGACCCTAATACATTTTCCTAGTACATAAAGCGAACTGGAGATATAAGAGATCCAGAGGCTCATCTAGAACTTAGAGAAAATCTAGTGGAGCATTACTAGGACCATGTTGGAAGTCAATCATAATCTAGAAGTGCATTTATGTAGTTGTAATATCGGTTTTACGATTTGTATGTTTGTTTCTCGAATATCGTTTTCAATGAAGTAAGGGTATAAATGTTTAAACTTACTTACTAAAACACATCGAGAGTAATACAACTGTCGACAAATACAACCATTAATAACTTAAAGATAAAGCATTAATATAGTTCAATACAAAAACAATCGCTACTAATTTAACGATACAAGCGTACGAAACAAATACAACTAGTTATACTAAACTTAGTACAGATGAATCTCTAAAGATTTCTGTTACGCCTATTATAATCCTCTATTCTTTTTTCCATATGTTTTCTTTGAAATGGATAGAGGTTATTCAAGTTGCAACTAATCTGCATAAAATCCTCCGCCTCTTGTTGTCAAGCCAATTCTAGCCTCCTTAACTCTAACTCTTCAACATGTTCCCTCTTTAATTACTCGCGATCACGTTGTTATTCTAAATCTCTTTGAATTTCTCTCTCAAGCTTTCTTGCTTCCTTTGCTTCAATATAATTTTGTGTAGTCTGTTCGGTGGTAGATAGACTTTCACTTATTTGTACATAATGTAAAGTATAATCAGTTGATTTTTTTTTTTTTGAAGTTAAGAAAAAAAATATTAATCACCAAATATTTAAAATACATACTCAAGCATATACAATATGTTATAACATATAACCAACACTCACTAGTACTCTCCTATTTCTCCAAATACTTACTCATAAAGACATAAGTATCCACTGAAAAGAAAATGACAAAAAGAAAAAAAAGTATAATCAGCTACTTTCAGCAAACAACCTTGCATGCTAGAATAAAACTGCATCTAACCCATCAGCATTATCTCACTCCAAAGAGAATTCCACTACATCAACAAACGCTTGCATACACAACATTTCAACAGTCTAAATATAATCTGACACAAAGACCAAATCTTACTCATGTGAAGAGTGGATCAAATAAGGGTGAAGAATTGCTCCTAGTGTGTCTTTTCATCAACTTCACATTACTACCAACAGGTAGTATATCCTCAATACTGAAATCATGCCCCTCATCAAGATCATCTTCAGCCCAGAATTTGGCTTTAAGTTTTGTGCCCTTAGATTTTGATGATGGATAAGCACTCATAGGTATAGTAGATGATAAAGAAGTAGAATCTATAAAAGGCGAAGGAATAATAATATGATTAGGTGGCTTTAAACTTGCATATGGGGAAAATGATTGCTTGGCACTTGATCTAGTTGCGCCAGTCAAAGCCGAAGAAAAATTCAAACTAGTAAATGCAGGAGAACTTTGACTGTATGTTGAGGAACATGACATAGTGCTAGAAAGTGTTGAACAAGTAGCAGTAGAACTAGATGTTAAACCAGAAAAAGAAGAACTGGCACCCGAACATGTAGAATTATCAAGACAAGAAATATTTGCATTACCTGTAGCCTTGTGTGAATTATAAAATTGATCAGTAATGTCATCAAACGGATTGCCAACCATAACATCATCCTCATTACATCTTTATTGGCCTGCTTCTCATTGTTTGTTGTTGGATATGATTGAGTATTGATATCCTCTTCATGAATAAAACCATCAATATCAGCTGCATTATGTTCGGTATCCAAGTTTGCAAAAGAGTTTACATTTTCATTGCCAACCACGACTACATTATGTACTTTAGCCTTATTAGCATCTATCTCCTTTTTTCTCCAATACTGTTTTTTCTTGTTAATAACAATTGTCAATTGATCCTGACTAACATTAACATGTGTGCTCTTATGTGATTTCTGAGTTTGCACATTCTCATCTTCTCAAAAATCCCTCATATCAACATTGACCTAATTCTCATTAACCCTAGTCTTATTAGCATGTAACTCATTGTGAATGGATCATGGCCAAATACCATACAACTAACACATATCTTAGGCTTCCGGTCGTAGTTAACCCTCACAGTTGGACATGTTCCCCCAAACCATCTACCTCAATAGCATTAGGTAGCTCATAATTAGGTGAAACTTCAACCAATGCTTTCGCATATTTAAACATATGTAACCTTTCATTACTGGTATCATAACAGATTAGCCTAACATCATGATTCAATAGCCAATTAATACCAATTAAGGTCCATAAAACCATGGGGACTCCATATAAATGTATCCATACCTGGACCTTTTTAACTTGTGATTGGGTAAACCAATAGATGGATCCCAAACTGATACAATAAACATCCTACGTTGTATGAATACTGGATCAGACTGAGAATCTTTTCTCTATCAGATTCATTGGAGAAATTGAAATAAAAATGGAAACCGTCTGATTTAATATCAACATCCCAAATTAACTTCCAGTGCTTTCGTAAGTAATTTGAAACCGCGTGAAAGGATAACGTACCATCAAGGAAGAATCCAATCAGAAAATTATTCCAATAGTTGAGACCTTCTTGCTTGACTAGATCTGGTATCTTCTTCTTCTTACCATCTCGCGGAACATCAAAATGAAGAGGTTTATACGATCCTGCATTCCGCAGAGTAAATCTAAAGAGAGGAGCAAAGTCTGGTTTTACAAATGACGGAAAAGACGCCTTGGAAGGATTATCCAAATCGATAACTGGAGGAGCTTCTTTCAATGAAGAGGGATTGTCAGAAGGAGGTGGTGGATCAGGGGGTTTAGAAGGAGAAGGTCGAGGTGGAAGAAGCGGAAAGGATCGGAGGAGAAAGAGGAGGAGATGAAGAAAGGGATTTCACTGCTGCCATCAACTATGGCCGTGATGGATATTTTAATTTCAAAACCTTCTCGATTATCCACAAAAATCATAATCAGTTGATGTTTTTTTTCCTTGAACTTCCTAGAAGGCCTGCCTTCGCTACTAGTAGAGAATGGTGTTTCTTTCTGCCCAGGAGAGTTACCTGGGATAACTTCTTTACCAATCTTCCTAGGTTGGAACGTAAATGCTGAGTATTCTTGTTGCACTCTTCCCTACTTGTCCTCATGCGATAAAATATCATAGCAATGTTGCATGTTGAATGGTTGGTCGTTGTGCTCAGCCAAATATAATGCATGTGCCTGGTTGAGCTGTATTTGATAATATATGTTACAACGAACTCAAAACACAAAGAAAAAAGCTAAATGATACAAAAACATAACCATATCAATTTCGTTGGCCCTGCTTTGCTGTCTTGAATGTAAACCCGCCATTATTTCTCTCCAGCATTGACAAGCAGAATATATTCTTTTCCATGACTACTTCAACGAATCAACCGTTCTAGATGGGTATGTTGAACATTGCTTGTTGAACAATTTGCAAGCAGGATACAAAAAAAATCTCGGTTTGGCTAGTACCTTTTCTTTTGCCAGGACAACTCAGCTTGCTCGTCCAGCGTCCATTTATGGAATTTCTTAGAATCAGTGGGCGCTTACTGGTGGGCTCTTACTGCCCAAATTCCTCGTCAGGAATTTCATTGATGTTTATTCTAGAATTGGTGCCTTCAGGACTTTCGAACTGTGTTTCTTCATCTCCATAGTCGCTTTTCCCAAATTGATTATTCAAATTTCTCCTCAAATTCTGAAGCTGGTAAGGAGACTGTCTTTGACTTCGGGTAGTAGGAGAGACATAATCTTGATCAAAAGTGTAGTTTTACTGAAAAGAAGAGTTTTGAGAGTAATTTGAATTTTGAGATTCTTGGTAATTGTACGAATTTTGTTGGGAATTATAGTAATTCGGATTTTAAGGAGGTTGATATGGTTTATTATCAAATTGGGGCGGATAATGGTTCGGGTTTTGCTACAATTGAAATAGATTTTGAATCCATTCGTTTTGAAATTGATAATTGGAATGGGGATGTGAAGCACTTCCTTTTTCTTTCTGTTGTTTTGACATTATCTATATTTGTTGCTGGTGTGTGATGAAGAGAGTGGAAATAATGAAAGAAAGTTATGTGTTTGGTTGAAATAGAGGAGATAGTATATATATAGTAGTTGAAATATGTGGAGTTGGGAAGGAAGGAGGGGGCAACGGGAAGGCCATTTCCTTAACCGACTTTTATAAAGCCGGCTAAGGCAATGGAAGAATTTTAACTATTGCCTCCCATAGCCGGCTTTTATAAAGCTTGTTACAGGCACGATCAAAATTTGACAGTTGCCCTGCCATATCCGACTTTTATAAAGCTAGCTACAACAAAGGATGCCATGCAACCAAATGGTTGCTATGACAACATTAGGGGTTGCCAAGTAACCCCCAAGGTCCAACCGACCCCCTACTGGGGGGCCGGTTGGTTCCCAACCAAACCTTTGGTTGGGAATGCTCTAACGATCAACTGTTGAAACTTTTAAAACATGACATGGAAGGAAGAGTTTTTGTAAGAAAAAAATAGCACGTGTATGAAAGAGATATATTTTTGATTTCCCGCTATACAAATGTATGGAAGTTTTTTGGTATAGACGATTTTGGTAAATAAGCTGACTGGTTTATTTGTAAATAAATGTTAAATGCTCTTTTATAATGAAATAATTATGTTCTTCAGACAAAAGTTTGATTATAAGCACAACTGACTCGAGGGCTAGACGAGTCAGCTGATCGCCTAGGGCGACCCCCCGAAAGGGGGGCAACATTCATCAGAAACTTCTGATAGGTGAGTGCTGAAGTAATTTGAATATAATAGTTTATTCATTATTTTTTACAATAACTTTTTAGTGTAGTTGGTTGCTGACTTTGTCGAGAATGTAGGAGATCTGAGCTTCGATACTTTCTGCACTGGCTTTTTCAACTATTTTTCCCTTTAACTTATTGCTGCCTTTCGGTTTTATTTTTTGCTCTACTACTGCACGACTCCCAAGGGCAATCCAAATTGTTTTGCATTCTTGTCCTCTGTTGTTACCCAATTATGCTGCTTAGGGAAACCCAACCACTAAAATGGGCACTGATCATAAGTTACCACAAGCTTTGTGCAACAATCCATTTAAATTTAGTAATTAAATTAATAAATCTTTTTCATTAAATAAAATGACATAATGGAACAAATGCCTTAAAAAGTGAACCTTTAAATATTACTGAATTATGACTCGAATTACATTTCATTCTTGATGTCATTTATATACGGAAATGACACGAAATGCACAATCCCATTTAAAATATTACTGATATTCTCTAAAGGCAATGCAAGTTTAACTACACTTTTTTGTCTTTGTTTTTTAATATCCTTTTCTTTTCTGCTTCGTCCTAAGAAGCATAAATTGCCATTTTCATCTCTACCTTTAGTAGGGACACTCTAACTGACTCAACCTAGTTCATTATTCAAAGCCTTATCCATGTCAACGACGAGTTATTGAACGATTACTTTGTAGTTCATTTCCCGCCTTTCATGTTTTTTTCCCCTATCCTTCAATAGAAAATTTGTTACCCTCTATTATGGATTGCATCCCTATTACCCTCTATTGATAAGTTGCCATCGTCATTTAATACATGTCGAGAAATATGGGTAAGTATACTCTTGCTCTTTTGGTATTGTCGAAGTTGATGGTGTGATCCTTCCTTTAGTCGAGGCAATTCAAGTAAATGTTGATTATCGGTTTAGTTATTTGACTGATTTATGTTACATCTGTATTTTCTCAAATTATAGGATGAATGTGTGATACGAGGAACAAGGCTAGGGGAGTTGGTCCGAAAATAAAGGTTAAGGCAAAAAAGAGAGAATATAAGACGATCTAATTAATATTATATAATAAATCAGAAATTGTGCTAAGCTATGTAATCAGAGCCTTAATACTACGCACATATGATAGGACTTGCGAATATCAGATTTGCACTCATTCCTCAAATTCGATATCACATTATGATATCAGACCTAGAATTGGACATTGTCCTAGGAAACGTATTGAAGTACATAAGACCAAAAGTAAGGCGTAAATACTGTGTAGTGACATTAGAAGTTGCTCTAAGAATCTAAGCTGCCAAGGTGCAACACATCCCATCTAAATACTGCATATATGTAACAATACGCTGCATTCAAAGGTCAAACTATGTATATGATTGAGATTCGCCATAAAAATCGCCAGATCTTAAAATTTTAAGAGTGGATCTGCACCGTACATGATGAGGGTGATCTGAGCTGTGCTACAGAAAGTCAAAAGTACTCCATAGAATTGTATACATGTCCACTAAACTATTGCTTCAATGCAAATCCACCCTTGTAAGCAGAAAACAAAGATATAGCTCCTCTTTCTCAATAACTTATACATACCAATAGAGGGAAGCTCGCATTAGTTATCTCAGATCACACTTGTATACCCCAGTCAACTCATGGGCTAAGACAGGGGAAATTAGGACAATTTCATCTAATCATAGTGAAGTAAAAAAATCTTAACCTTCTTCTAATCAGAAACATATGACCTTATTTTCCTAGCTCAATTCCATATATTCCCACCTCATTTTTTAGCCTTCTTGCCAAAAATCGTAATCAGATTCCCTCCAATTTAAGATTTTCAACAAAGAAATGTTAGAATTTGTTAACAATAATCCTTTTTGATGGTCGTTGCACATCAAAATTGGATGCATAGGTTACTCAATCATCATGCCGAGTAGAAAAAAAATGATTGAATGAATCAAGACTCAAGCATAGACAATTATATGAAGCTATATATGAGTGGATTCACCAAAATGACATTTTGGAATTGGCTAAGGATGAATTTGGATTTGAATAAGATTCGGATCGATTATGAACAGGTACATAATAACATGCACTTCAACTTCATCAACTGATACTCGATAACTTGGCAATGGTGAGGTGGATAAGAGCAATACCACTAATGACCCGAAGTGAAGGAGGAAGAAGGGATCAACAATAGTTTGCACATGTTGAATCAATACGTTTCCAGATCAACGCCAGCTGAAATTCCAATTTGGTACCGATCTGAACCCAATGGTTGGCCATTCAGGCCCTACTTTATGGGGTCAATCGTCCTGCTTTTCTAGGGTCTCCTGAGGATTGTAGGCTGATACAACTTCAGATGATCCTATAACTAAATCACATAGGTTATGTGGATATGCGACTTTTACGGAAATTCAATGGAAGCTCAGCTATTCTATGACCAAAGAATGGTATTATAATTTTATAGCATAGTAAAAAGATTACCTTATAATATATGTTGGTGGATTACCAAATCAGCAACTTCTCTATTTTATTCATTATAATCTTTGGATATGATCTAGATTATTATGATTGTTATTCTAATGCTTTGTGATTGGAATCTAGTTGCTGGTGCTTGCATGGATATTAGGGTGCTGGTGCCTGCTATGAATTACACAGACAAACCCAGCAAAATGCACCACAATCATCAATGATTAATGCAAATAATCCACAGAACAAGAGATAATAATAAAGTAAGAACACACGAATTTTTAACGTGGAAAACCTCTTCGATGTAAAGAGTAAAAAGCACGGGACCAATGACGGGGGTCCTCCCAAACTTCTCTTACTATGATAATGGAGCAGTACACAAATCCAAATCCAAGTTACAAAGTGGATAAACAGATCATCCAACAATAGCTAGCAATAACAACATCAAAACAAAAGCGAGAAAAGTGAAAAATATCACCGGGAAACAGAGCTTATAAAAGCTGAGAGATTTCGCACAAACACTCCAGCAAAGGGCAATCTCAAAGTAGTAGAAGCAGACCACAAAGTCTTGGAGAAACTGACAAGGTTTTGATGTTGTTGTCTTGTATCTTGTGTGTATATTTGCTACCCAAGAAAAGATGTATATATAGCCACCAAAGAGGCACCTTGAAGTCTCCATTTAACCACCATAATTAATAAGATTACAGTTTCTATAAATGTGCAATTACCAAAGCACACCAAAGTCAAATAGTCACCTATTCAAATAAAGGCGCAAAATACCGTAGCAACACTTATTGCTCCAATTAATTAAATATGTGTTTTTCCACATAGGACACTACACCATAATGGCCATTTGGTGACCTTTTTTTTTTCCAATCGCCAACACTTATTTGTGTTGTAGTGCAATAACAAGAATAAGCGTTGCTATATTAAAAAAGTGTTGCCAAAAATACATAATTGTAATTTTTTTATTGCCAACGCTTATATGTGTTGCTGTGGCTGGTTTCGGAGGGTAAAACCGTAAACTAACGTGTGTAACCCTATTTCTCATTTCCCATTCCTTTCTCCAACGCTTTTACCAAACACGGCCGCCTAAACCAGAAATTTCAGAAGAAAGAAAAATTACAAATCCGCGAAGATGAACAAATTCAAATTGGTTCCTCTATAATCGGATTTTGTGGGTTGCTTCAGGGAACAACTCGCATTCAAATTTGGGGATCTTTGTTCGATTTGTCCTCACATTCATCTCGTATTCTGTCGCTTCAGGTATAGATTTTTTCGAATTGTTCTTTGTCGATTTCGGGTATAAATTTAGCATTTTTTCTTCGATAATATTATACTATTTTGGGTTGGCTTTTTTACAACAGCTGGATTTTAGTGTTTTGGTATGACAAATTAGGCCACAAAGCTGTGTTAGTATTGGGTATAGAGGATTCTTTGTGCCGAGCTATTAATTATTAGCTGACGATTATCATTTGAAGCATGTTTCTCATACACTTTAGTTGATGTACCTTCTGGATTTACAGAGTCGTTTGTCAGTATAAATCCTTATAACTCTTATTGTGTTGACAGAATTTGAGTAGTATTTCATAATCATTGATTTTGAATCAACAGTCTTACACAAAAGTTATATGTTTTCTAGTTATAGGTGTACCGAGAATGATATTGATGTACTGAGTACATAGTTATTGGCGTACTGAGAATGACTTTGTTACTATTGGAGGCTTGTGATTAAGCTTTAAATGAGATAAAAGGACACGTGAAAGACATATGTGTTGTGATGTCCATATGTACATTTATCTGCTGTAAACAAATCTTACTTGTGGATTCATGATGAGAGGTTGATTATAACTATACTGTCAGTCTAAAAGATAAGGCATTGCACTTTCCAAAAAGACAGAGGTCAGAAGTAATAAATTTGAGCACAACAAATACAAGATACTCGTTGCAATGAAGTAACATACCTGTAAAAAGCTTAAAGGCTGTAGGCAACTGTCTGTTCGGCCTTGCATAATACAAATCTGACTTAGAGATGACCATCATCTTTGTTTCTTCTGCTTCTAATTCGGATGTTCCTAAGTCTGTAAATTGTTATTTAAAGTTCATACGCAGTTCGTCTAAATCTTGGGATACAACATGCATGCAAGTTCAGGAGTGGTTCGAGGTTGATATCAATTATCAAGGAGTTGAACCAATAAACTGATACTTCGACCTACAGTTAGCTGTCTTGCTATCAAGGAGTATCATTATTCATAGCCAAAGACAACCTGGATGTCTATTTGTTTTCCTATCATTTTACCTTTTACCTCCGAAATGATGTTTAAATTATCGTGTTACTTTTATACAGCTGAGTTAGTGGAATTCACAGAGTCCAAGGTTGCCGCTGCTATTTAAGGGACGTACTTGTATTTGGCAAGCTTTGGCAAAGCAAAAAAACATCTTGGGACTATCGTTTTTCATCAAGGTTTAATCTTTTCCTTTAGCAGGTATTAGCACTAACTTATTTGTGAAAATAACAAGAATTTGTTTGGTTCATAAGATAAAGTAGTGATATAACATGTTTGTTTTATTGAAATTCACTTAGAAACCACAACATGCAAAATTTTGAGTTTTAGACTGTTTTACGATTGAATCTGTTGAATGTCTCTTTCATTAATTTATGGATATCATCATCATGGATCTCAGTTCTCAACTTCATAAAATTCCAAGCCATTCACGATTTTGATCCACTTCAAATCACTTGTGTGTTACTTCATAGGCATTGCTCTCTTCTCACTGAAAAAACAGAATTATATTCAACAAACATATAGTCTGATCAAAATTTTCAAAATATATACATATACTAACTTCTTCCACTTCAAATCACTTGTGTGTTCAACAAAGCTGAGATTTCTCGGCACATTCGACAACGAGTATAGAAGATCTGCCCATAATAATACACATATTACACATACAAATAATTATATATACATCATGTGTATAAGATGAAAATATACACACCATCTTGAGTAACAAGAGGATAGTCAGAAGAACTAAGGTTAATAAACCAATCCCAGTCTTGACTCTTCATCAACAAAATAGCGCAGGCATGCAAAGTTCTCGCAATAGAACATAATGCTCTGAAATATCTGGATCAGATGTTCTGTCAATAAAGTTCAAGGGTTTGTCAAAGTGTGATATACAGGAAAATGCAGAAAATTCAGTCTTGAGAGGATTTAGATTTTTGATCCTGGAGTTTTCTCAAGGACGCATGTATCGTATGTTGAATTTATTGTGTAGATTTGTAAACCTATGATCTAATCTACTTAGTTATCAGACTAATCTTCATCTTTGATTTAGGAGGTTCCCATCAATTTTAGGGTCTTTCTGTTGGAGTGTAAAAGCTCTGTTGTAAGAGTTTATTTGAGTTCAGGGTTTGACTAAAAGAATACAAAATGAATCAAGAAATAAATATTTGAGTTCAGAGTTCATACTTAGTTATCACTTACATTTTTCTACTTTCTATTATCAAATGAAATATTAATGGACGGTGGTGTTAAGTTTCATTTCTCCAAAATGACTTGATCAACAGTTCAAGTGTCCATTGGTTTGTGATTACCACTCTCGGTTCATACATGCGATCTGAGATTATTTTTGATCTCTAACCACTCTCGGTTCATACATGTGTGCCAATTTCCAATGGATGGAGACTGAATTGGCACATGAAGCCAAACAAAAAAAGGATCAGAGATTTTGGACTGTGTTTTGAATGTCAGATATGGGGAGAAGTTTATTGACATTTTAATTTTGTACAATGAAATTTGAGTGCGTTAGTCTATAGTAAAGATTTTCCTCATATTGACAGTCGTAGCTTGGGAAAAAAATCAAAATAAACAAAATAATAATCAAGGATCCTGTTTTTTTTTGTGCGTGTGCGCGCAAAGCATTTTATAGATGACCAAGTCATAAATCATAGTCTTGAATCCTGATTAATGATAAAGCATGATCATTGTCTGCAAGTAAAAATTTATTTGGGCATCCAAGCAACAAGTTAATACATCAGTGCTTTATATACGAATGGAAATGGTAGTGGTATGTATCCGACAAGAAACCCGCTGTTTAATATATCAGTGCTTTATGTACAAATGGAAATGGTAATGGTATGTATCTAGTGTACATCAAGTAATTTTGGTTTGTTATGTTCATTGGGAGCTTTCAGTTTTGGTTCCATTAAATTTGATACAGGGCCACGTACATTTATGGGAACAAAAGTTTGTAATGATTATGAAATGATTATATTTGCCTCTCATTATAACTCTGTATTTTACGTTAATATCTTTAAACAGAAGGCATTTTTGGCCAAAGTCTTGACTGCGAACCGCGGGTTACCATGCTTTAGCTTTGGGCACTCTACAGGAGCAGTTATTCTTCGGCGCGACTAAAACTGCCTTGATCCGTTACACTGATCTGAATGTGCGCATGCATGTTAACCATTTGGATTTAGCCTTGGATAGGTATGGTTTATAAGGACTTTCTTGAACTTGCTATGACGTGTTGATCTGACTTTTTTTTGTACATTTGCTTTAAGATATAAAGCTTGCACTCATATCAGTTGGGTCACTTTCCATAATAATTGTCGGTCATCAGGATGCACATGTTGGAGGTCCTTTATCCAGTCCTGTTTTATGCCTAAGCGTGGACTGATTTTGTCACCCTTGAACACCACACATATACCTCTTTATGTTAGAAGCAATGGTAGAAACAAATGTTGGGATCCTTTGTTGTTTTGAGTATATTTAGTAGCACGCATGGTTGGATTACATAGCTTGTTGACCCAGCTTATGTCATGAAGCCCTCTCTCTTGTCATTTTGATCAAACCATAAGTAAGGGAAAAATGACAGGAAGATGTTCACATACATTATGTAATCCAATATAAATTAGTCAGTATTCACATACGTTCAGTGTCATGCAAATTTCCAAACTTAGAATGTTTAAAAACAGTGTTATATAAGTCAGCTAAAGTAAATTAAGTGATATTTGCAATCACCCATTCTTTCGGACAAACAAAAATTATTTGCTCGGTTGTGTGTATTTTAATCGTTTGGTTGTAGATGGCTGGGTATAGCCTTATTGTAGACGTATGTTAAACTCATTTTAATTTAGACCTATGTTTATGTCAATGTGAATCTTACTGTGTTGCTTGATTAAATAGTTGGTTAAGTAGTACTGTCTACATGCTTGGTTGTTGTAGTACTAAGAAATTATGTGTTGGATGTATAGTTGGGATTAAATTGACAGGCTGATGCCTATCTAACTTTATTAGTCTCCTGGCATAACATAGTTTCAAAAACAAACTTACTGTTGTATGTTTTTTTTTATTAAATTGCAGTACTAAGAAATTTTGCCACTAGTAACTTTATTAGTCTCCTGGCATACCTTTATTAGTCTCCTGGCATAAACAAACTTACTGTTGTATGTTTTTTTTTTTTTTTTTTTTTTTTTTTGCTTTTACTGTGCTTGGTTTACACTTAGACTTCCGCCAATAAAATTAACCATTTACTCCATTGTCTCGTTTTATCTTCTCCTGTTGCAGTACTAAGGAGATTTTCTTTGAGCAGTTCATCTTAGATAGCTAGATGGCTTGGAGTGTCGTTGTTGCTATACTAAAACAGAGAAAGGTAAGCTTTAAAAAATTTCCCAATCATTTTCTGTTTATTGTTGATTATCACTTGGTCACATGTTATTTATTAATTATTACCGGATAGCTGGAACTCGAAGTTTTATTTAAATTTTCCTATAAACATATCTTATTTGTCTGCTTCAATAATCCCTACTTTTTTACATTCTTCTTTCTATTTTCTAGACCATGAAGAATGAATTTATTGGAACTAATGAGACTATTTGTTTGCCTTAGTCAAACGCAGTTTCGAATATTAGATACAACTAGAGTTATTTATTGTAAGAAACTATACTACTTCCAAAGGTGAACTCTGTCACCCTTCAGATATCATTGTTTTGTTAGTCAATTTGTTATATAGCTCACAATGTTTATTCATAATTAGGCCTGTTAACTCAGTTTTACTGTATTATTGCCCTACCAGCCTAATCCTCCATTAATTGTCTGCAAGCATATGAACAATATGTCATCACTGTCTGTCTCATGTGCACAGATGCAAGTTTTGAAGAAAAATAATTTAGCCCTACCAGCCTAACTTCAAGACCCTGATTCTCTTCTATTGATATTCCATGTAAATAGGAACCATTATTCTGCATATAAACACCACGTTTGAAGTAATGATTCACTCTCCGTACATCATTTACTACTAATTTGAGGTGTCCATCAATGAAAGCTTGAACTATTCCTTTATTTGTATCATGGATCACATTCACTTTGAGCCATCTTCAATAAATTTCGTCAGCAGCTAGTGATGTCTGATAGTACATTAGTTCACCATTGTAGACATTTAGCATTAGAGTTGTGGCCCTATTAGGAATGCCTGACCCAAATACTTGCATGATGCATACTCCACTTGTACCGATTGGAACATATGCATGTCCTTCAAATTGCCATACACACCTATTGAATAATCATATCCCTACATGAAGAATATGATAGACTGAGGAGTGTGGCAGGAAGTGTGCAGACCGTGTTAATTAGGGGACATAACGCCTTACAGACAGCAAAGTTGAGTGAACCTCAAATGGGACTGTAGCATGAGTGAACCAGTTGAGTGTGGGCTGTAGCACATTGAGATCTTATTGCGTTCAAGTCAAAACTCATAAGTTATCAAATTAGTGTTCGCCTTTAGTTTTTAAGATGATTATGCACAGTAGTTGTCAAATTAATGTTCGCCTTGAGTGTGGGCTGTAGCATGAGTGAACCAGTTGAGTGAATTCTACGCGGTTGAAGGAGGTAAAACTATGCAACTAGCAGTGACAACCATAGAACAAAGTCTGGATGGTAAATTATATGTTCCAAAACTGACAACCAATCAACACTACATCTGATTAACCTCTTCCTGTGTTATAATTTAATTTACGTGAAGTCTGCAGAACACAACTTTATTATTATTATTTATGTGGGTGTTGTTATACTATGTTACAGGATAACATACACATGACATAGTTTTTTATGTTAGTGATAAGTATTGCAGTCTCGTGCACATGACTAATTTACTATTATTATAACTAATTTTACAGTTTTGTTTACTGGTATGAATGAGAGTGTGTGTTTACTGGGATCTAACCATAAGTTAGTGTCATTACAATTGTTATGTAATAATGTATCCCTTGTCGTTTGTTCTTGCTTTCAGGATTGTTTTCTAGGTTATTGAAGAGTTATTATCGATTTGAACTGTCCAAACGTTCTTGTTCATATTGAAGAGCTGCTGTCATTACATTGGAAAGGTACTAATTTTAACACGGACGATGTGTGTACTTCTCTTTTTACTAATAGTTATTAATGAGACTTGAGATAGAAGTTAAAGTTGTGGAAACCTCTTAATAATCGATATTTACATATTGAACTCCATTTGAAAATCATTATGTTGATATGCTGAGTTTGTAAACTCAGTTTGGAACTGAGCTTCTAAGTTTTGCCTAGTTGTAATCCATCTTATTTAATTTAATGAATACCCTTCTATAGCATAAATTTGAAATGTGATTCAATTTGTATGGTTCTAAATTAAGGTTCGAAGGTTGCTATGCCGTTGCAACATTGAACCAATATTCAGAACATGTTATTTGAATAAAAACGTTGGCCGTCGATATTTTATTTGTGCAAGCACTGGAACTCTTAGAGATTGTGGATTCATTCACTGGATTGATGAACCATTATGTGATCGTGGTGTGGAATTCGCATTGGAGGTTCTCGAAGAAAACAAAAGGCTTAAGAAGGAGCTTAAATTGCAAGATTTCATCGAGTTAAATAGACAAAAGATGTGTCAAAATTAAAAAGGTATGACTTTGAACTTATAACATTTGCTACTATTCGGAACTTAAATGATGTTATTTAATTAAATGCACGCAGGAAGCAGTAGAAACAGAGAAAAAGAGAAAATTTGATGGTATAAGCTATGCAAATTTCTGGACGTAAGGTTCGTTATATGACTGGAGTTTTGCATTTGATACTTGCAGACTTCAAATATGAAAAACGTCTTGAATTTTGTTAATTTTGCGTTGTTGTTACTATGGAATTGGATATTGTATATGAATTGAATTTAGTATCTTTATGTATTGATTTTTTTGTTAGTTCATACTTTGTTGTCGTCACAAATATGAATTTCTTTTTTCTTATTGATTTTATTACATGTTGCTATGTTAAGATAATGTCATAGCTGAATGCATATTAAATAGAGCTTATGCTATCTTATATGCAAATAGAAGTATTGCAAGTTACCAACGCTTATAAGTGTTGCCAATATAATGTTACCAACGCTTATAAGCGTTGCGAATGAATATTTGCCAACGCTTATAAGCGTTGCATATGAATATTTGCCAACGCTTATAAGCGTTGCGAATGAATATTTGCCAACGCTTATTAGTGTTACAAATATTCCCCACCCCTCCATAGTGACACATATAAGTGTCACTGAAATTACTAGCGACGCTTATACTCGTTGGGAGTCCCCTGTTTTGGTGTAGTGGGAAGGGACTCATTCCCAACAAATCTCCCCCTCATGACTTTGTGGAGGTGGTTGTCATTCCGACAATTGAACGGCAAGTCTCAAATTTGTCTTTTACCAAAGCTTTAGTCATCATGTCGGAACCATTGTCATCAGTATGAATTTTCTCAAGCTCAATTAACTTATCATCAAGAACATCATGTATTCAATGATATCTCACATCAATATGTTTCGACTTTGCATGAAAAGTGGAATTCTTAGCAAGATGGATTGCACTTTGATTATCGCAATACAACACATACCTTTTTTGTGTAAATCCAAGCTGACGAACAAACTGCTTCATCCACAATAACTCCTTACATGCCTCTGTCGCTGCAATAAACTCTGACTCAGTAGTAGATAAAGCCACACATTTTTGTAGCCTAGATTGCCAAGACACTGCTCCCCCTGCAAAAGTGACCAAATAACTCGAAGTAGATTTTCTCGAGTCAATATCACCTGCCATATCAGAATCTGAATAACCAACAAGACAAAGCTTGTCACTCCCAAAACAAAGCTTCATATCAGCAGTACCCTGTAAGTACCTCATAATCCACTTCACAGCATTCCAATTCTCTTTACTTGGATTAGAAAGAAATCTATTAACCAAACCTACAACATGAGCTATATCAGGCCGAGTGCAAACCATTGTATACTTCAAACTACCCACGGCGGAAGCATAAGGAACATGCATCATCTTCTCCTTCTCTTCAATTGTGGAAGGACACCGTTGAGAACTCAACTTAAAATGCATAGCAAGTGTAGTACTCATAGGCGTTGCTTTCTCCCTATTGAACCTTTTAAGCACTCTCTGAATATATGCTTCCTGTGATAGCCATAACTTTCGAGCTTTGCGATCACGAATAATTCTCATTCCTAAAATGTTCTTCGCCAGACCAAGTTCCTTCGTGGAGAATGTCTTGCTCAACTGTTGCTTCAAACAAACAATCCGATCTACATTTTGCCCTACAATAAGCATGTCATCAACATAAAGTAGTAAAATGATAAAATCATCGTTAGCAAATTTCTTCAAGAAAACACAATGATCATTATATGTCTTTTTGTAGCCTTGCTCCCCCATAAAAGAATCAAATTTGCGATACCATTGTCTTGGAGCTTGTTTTAGACCATACAAACTCTTCTTTAATTTGCACACGTATTCTTCCTTCCCATTGACTTTGAAGCCCTCTGGTTCTTCCATGTAAATGTCTTCTTCAAGCTCACCATGAAGAAAGGCGGTCTTCACATATAACTGCTCAATTTCTAAATTTAAACTAGCAGCAAGACCCAAAACAACTCTGATGGAAGACATCTTGACAACTGGTGCAAATATCTCTTCAAAGTCAATTCCCTTTCTTTGGTTGCATCCTTTTACAACAAGCCTTGTTTTGTAGCGAAGCATCTTTGCATTTTCATCTTGTAAACCCAACGATTCTTCAAAGCCTTCTTTTCCTTCGGTAGTTTCACTAGATCAAAAGTTTTGTTATCATGCAATGACTTCATCTCTTCTTTTATTGCATCCAACCAAAGTTGCTTATCATCGCTGTCTATAGCTTCTTTAAAGGTCTCAGTTTCTTCTCTGTCAGTTAAGAGAACATACTCAGAAGAAGAATACCTAGTGGAAGGAAGTCATTCCCAAGTGGATCTCCTTACAAAGGTTGTTTGAGTTTCAGGAGAAGCATGCTGATCAATTTCAGCATCTTCATCATGGGAATCATCTTTCTCAGGTACATGACCTTCATTGTCATTTTCTTGTACTTGTTCGTTTGGAGCTGGTGCAGGAGTTGTAGGAGTCAAAGGTGTAAGATCTAGATCAACCAGATCATAGCCACTATGTGATGCAGCTTCTTGTGGTTTCTGAATATCTTCAATTGTTTGGTCTTCAACAAAGTGTGCATCCTTGCTACAAATCAATTTCTTCTCTATAGGATCATAAAACCTATAGCCAAACTTGTCAAGACCATAGCCCATAAAGATGCATTGGCAAGTCTTGGAATCCAACTTCGATCTTTCATCATTAGGCACATGCACAAACGCCTTACACCCAAAGACACATAAATGGCTGTAAGAAACTTCCTTGCCAATCCAAACCTTATCTGGAACATCACCATTCAAAGAAAAACAAGGTGATAAATTAATCACATGTGTAGATGTAAATAAAGCTTCATCCCAAAAGTGTTTTGGCAACTTAGCCTCTGAAAGCATGCACCTCATTCTCTCTAACAAAGTCATATTCATTCTCTCTGCTACACCATTCAGCTGTGGAGTCTTCTTTGGTGTAAACTGATGTCGAATACCTTGAGCCTTACAATATTCATCAAGTGGACCGATATACTCACCACCATTGCCAAAACGTAAATAATTTAGCTTTTTACCAGATTGTCTTTCAGCCAACGCTTGAAACTGCTTAAAAACATCAAGACCTGATCTTTTGTTTTTAAAGCATATGTCCACAATTTCTTTGAACAATCATCAATAAAAGTAACAGAGTAAAGTGCACCATAAAAGGTATTAACTTTTAATGGACCACAAACATCAGAATGAACAATATGAAGCAAACCTGATTTTCTTGAAGGAGGATGTCTCTTAAAGGAGACTCGATTCTGCTTTCCCGCAAAACAATGAGAACATTAGTCCAATTTTACACACTTCGAATCAGGTAGTGCATTTTTCTTCATCAAACAACTTAGCCCCTTTTCACTTATATGACCAAGTATTCTATGCCACAATTTTGCAAGATCGTCATTTTCCACATTTACAGAATCAGTCGGAATTGAGGCTTGCAGCAAATATAGTCTCGTGTGTTTCTTCCCACGAGCTAGCACCATGTTTCCTTTAGTAAGCTTCCGTTGACCGCAATGAAAAGTGTTGCAGTAGCCGTCATCATCGATTTTTCCAGTAGAGATCAAGTTTAATCGAATTTCTGGAACATGTCTGACATTTTTAAGCATTAACTTTGCTCTAATGTTGGTCACCAAACATACATCTCCAATGCCCACAACCTGAGCCACACCATCATTACCCATCTTCAACACCCCAAATTCACCAGGGGTATAAGATGTGAAGAATTCCTTCCGCGATGTCACATGCAGCGATGCTCCACTGTCAATGACCCAACTCGACTCATATTTAGAAAGGTTCACATAGCTCTCATCATGTACAATGATAAGATCACCGCCAGTTGCAGTAGCAGCTCTATCATCATTATTGCAGTCCTTTTGATCTTGCTTCTTATCTTCCATGTCTTTACCACCCTTGTTGTCCCTTTTCCACTTGTAGCAATATTTCTTTATGTGACCGAATTTATCACAATAATGGCACTTCATATTTGCGTATCTTTCACGAGATTTGCTTCTGCTTTTGTTTCTGGAAACTGGACCTTTACTCTTGCTTCTTCCTTTGTTTTCAGCAAAATATGCTTCCTCGGATGAAGAAGACACACCATGAGATTTCTTCCTCATCTCCTCATTCAAAATACCAACTTTGGCAATATCCAGACTAACTTTGCCATGTGGAGCTGAGTTGCAAAGTGTCATTCTAAAAGTGACCCATGAATCAGGAAGAGTGCCCAGTTACAAAAGTCCCTGAATTTCATCATCAAAATTTATATCCATAGCTGATAATTGCTGAATAATGCCATGAAAATCATTCAGGTGATCAGAAAATGAATTGCTTGAATTGTACTTCAAGCTCATCAATTGCTTGATAAGGTACAATTTATTATTTCCACACTTATTAGCATAAAGAGATTCAAGTTTTTGCCATAGTGATCTAGCATGAACATCATCATTTATATGATTTAAAACATTATCATCAACCCACTGACGAATAAATCCACACACCAATTCATGTTCAAATTGCCACTGTTCATCGGTTTTACTTTCTGGTTTTTCATCACTAAACACAGGTAAATGCCATCTTTTGACATACAACAAGTTTCTCATTTTTCTCTTCCAAATATGATAGTTACTGCATTCAAACTAATCATTCTACTAGTGCTGATATTACTAGACTCCATCAGGGGATACAACAAGTTAACTAACCTTGCTCTGATACCAGTTTGTTATGAATGACATAGACAAACCCAACAAAATGCACCACAATCACCAATGATTAATGCAAATAATCCACAGAACAAGAGATAATAATAAAGTAAGAAGAAACGAATTTTTAACGTGGAAAACCTCTTCGATGTGAAGAGTAAAAACCACGGGACCAATGACGGGGTCCTCCCAAACTTCCCTTACTATGATAATGGAGTAGTACACAAATCCAAATCCAAGTTACAAAGTGGATACACAGATCATCCAACAATAGCTAGCAATAACAACATCAAAACAAAAGCGAGAAAAGTGTAAAATATCACCGGGAAACAGAGCTTAGAAAAGATGAAAGATCTCGCACAAATACTCCAGCAAAGGGCAATCTCAAAGTAGTAGAAGTAGCCCACAAAGTCTTGGAGAAACTGACAAAGTTTTGATGTTGTCGTCTTGTATCTTGTGTGTATGTTTGCTACTCAAGAATGGATGTATATATAGCCACTAAAGAGGCATCTTGAAGTCTCCATTCAACCACCATAATTAATAAGATTACAATTTCCATAAATGTGCAATTACTAAAGCACAACAAAGTCAAATAGTCACCTATTCAAATAAATGCGCAAAACACCTTAGTAACACTTTTTGCTCCAATTAATTTATTATGAATTTTTCCACATAGGAAGGGACTCATTCCAAAAAGTGCCCTTTTTGATGCTAATATTTTTGGTGTTTTCACTGAGAGTCCTAGAATTTTCTAGATTGGAAAAGGATGAAGGAATCATCCATGGCTAATATAAGGAGTACCATTACCACTGGAGAAGGAAATGGATTAGAAGGAAGTCAGAAGACTTCCTTAAGTGGAAATTCTGCTATCAACCTTAATAGAGAGGAGATGAATACAATCGATGATAAGTTGGAAACAATATCGGTTATTCAAGAGAAAAAACTACAAAGGTAGGAGGAGATAATGATGACTTTTCTATAATCGATTGGACAAGTTAGACATGCCAAAAATCAAAATTGAGGTGCTAGAGTTGGAACTAGTAGGCATGAGGTGGCAATATATTGACCGAGAGCAATCTTCGATCAATGACTTCGGATCAGCACTGAACTCGTGCCCCAGGTCGGTATCAAACAGGTAAGTATGGGAGGCTTTTTGAGACTATTGGACTTGAGAAGTTGGATGATTGAAGTTTTGAAATTCAAAAGTGGAAACTAAGGAAATATAATTAGCTTGGATAGACCTGGGAAAGCCACATTCAGAGCTACATGTTCAGTGTCGAATTCGATCCCTAGATCTATGCCAATCTAATGCAATCCCCGGAGCGTGGCATCTTAGATTGGATAATGCTAGCACTTGCATTGCAGGGATTGTTGATGCTGATTGGAAGATGTTTATGATAATGGTTATAGATTTGCAGATATTGTCAAGCGAGCAACAAGAGGAGGATTAATAAATTAAGTTTGTGAAGAGTGTACATAAAAGTCCGTTTCACAATAGGCATAAAAAAGGCAAGGAATCCACTAGGATTCAAATTCCCACTATTGGAAGCATACAATAGAAGAATGGATCTACTATTCACATAATGAGTTACATGAAACATATAGAAGTGCTTGGGGCATCATACGAAGTTACGATGAAGTGCTTCCCCAGTACTTATTAGACATCGCGACACTATGATTTAGAAAACTGAAAATATATCTATCAGAACTTGGATTGGGCTAGCGGATAGATTAATAAGGCAATTCCAAATCACATCACGCTACCCAAAATTTTTATAACTCTAACAACAGCTAAAAAGAGGACATGCAAGACTCTACAAGCTTTTATGGCTAGGTTTAATGTATTTGTGGCATTGATTAGTTGGCTGGATCCATAAGTGGTTCTTTTGGCATTGGTTTCTGGAGTGTTGAATAATACAAATTTCAAGGTTTCATTCGAGTGAGATCCCCTAACCCCAAGGGGTCTCAGAGAGTTTTATCACGAA
This sequence comes from Allium sativum, assembly GCA_030737875.1. Taxonomy (NCBI): domain Eukaryota; kingdom Viridiplantae; phylum Streptophyta; class Magnoliopsida; order Asparagales; family Amaryllidaceae; genus Allium; species Allium sativum. Next base: position 650,619,837 of record CM060919.1, on the reverse strand, counting down.
GCGGGTCGATTCTTTCTGGTGGAGGACACAACAACAGATAGATAGGTACTTTAGGTGAACTTAATAAGGGTAAAGGACAACCCAGTCAGGACTAAAAAATGATACAGAAAGCGCAAAGCAAAGGATAATTATGGAAGATTGGAAAGGTGGAGGAGAGAGCTGAAGTTCGCTTATTCGGATTTGGACACAACTTTAGAAAGGGTTCACTTGGAAACTCGAGAGTGTTTTCCGATTCAATGGCCAACAAGGAGGGAACCCTTTAGGGAGCATCAGAAAACACTATTTGTTTTATGAATGGATGCTAATAATATAAACTAGTGCACGCATCTGATGGTGTTGTAAAGCGGATCAGAAAAGAAGACAACTAGCGCAGTATGTTTGGGATAGAGCAATAGTCACGGAGAAAAACCGCCAACTGCTTGAGATTCGAGCGGTCCGAGCTCAGGAGGAGGGATTATCATTAAATAATGGATTGGTTTCAACAGCTAAATTGTTATACATGTACGATATCGGGACTTGGTCCTTAAGTATGCTCTGAGAAGACAATAAACTGTTAGGATATTCACTAGATTTTTCCAATGTGAAATCGACTTATAATAAAATAACTAAGCGACTTAAACTTATAGGATCAGGACTAGATCCTTATGTAAAATCTAAGATAGCAGTAAACCATTAGATTTCTAGATGTAATAAGAACTTTGTTTTAGTACTTTAGTAAAATTACTTGACAAGCATGGATTATTCTTATTAAGTATGAAATTGACAACTGGATTCAACTTTTATAACTCATTGATAGTCGTGTATGGACTATGCACAATAAGGGATACGCCATCTTGTCAGGACTTAGCAAGACTGCATACTTAGGATTATGCTTGAAAATGGATAGGTCATTCTGGTTTTATAGCTACGTATTTAGGTTATCAAGTATGGGCTATGCTCGAAAAAAGGTACGTTGTCATGCCAAGACTTGGCAGGACCACCAATTCAGGTTGTCAAGCATGAAGTGTTCTTGCCAAAGGTTGGGGTGTTTCGTCTGAACATGGAAAGTTTGTTGGTTTAGTCATCGGGTATTGATTATGCTTAACAAGATTCCAAAAGGGTACCACTGTCAAGTGTGGACTAGACTCGATAAGATCTCAGAAAGGCTAAAGTCATTGCATATGAACTATGCTCAGCAAATGTCTGGAGAGACCAAGGATTTACAGGGAGAAAACTTAGATTTGGATATCATCTTGGAGCTGTTGCAGATTTGGATTTGACCAGCGGTTTGGAGAGACCGCATACCTGGATTTGAATACTAGCTTTAAACTTGGATTGGATCTGGGCAATGGTAATGATTCGAAGAGATCATGGACTTAGATTTGGATACTGATTACGGGTTTGGTTATAACTTCAAATATTGGGCAAGCAATCTGTTGAGATTGTGGATTCGACTTTGGGTTTAGCTATTGGCTCAAGATGGCTATAGGATTTGCAAATAAAACCTAGGCAGATTATGAATTTTTGTTGGATTTTTCTTAGCATTAGTTTGGATTTTGGGATTGCCTTACTTGGGATATCATGGATTGCGGACTTCAGACTTATGGAAATACAAAACACATCTTCCATAACAAGGTATGTTTTAGAAGGAAAGTGCTAACCCACTTTTTTGGGCCTTTACACATCAGAGTTGGATGCATGGATCACTTAATCATTATGGTGATAGCCTGAAAAGAATATCCGATGGCTCGGATTCAAGCATGGGCACAGATTTGGAATTGTGGATGAGTTAATTCAGTAGAATTTTATTCTGGATTTTCCAAGTATCAATTTCGACTTGGATTTCGGATCGGTGCTAATCGTGAGACATCAACATGCATGATAACATCAACAATCAACTTGAATTACTTTGAAATGGTGAGGTGGGTTGGAGCAAAAACACTAGCGACTTGAAGTAAATGAGGAAAAAGTAGCCCACACCGATTCACATGTAACACCCTAATAATCTAATAATAAGAATAATTAAGAACTAGATTAATTAAGAAATAAACTTATATATATTTCTCAATTTAGCAATGGAAGTTTCACCAAAGAGTCTGTGGAAGTTTTCTAAAAAAATCCATATAAATCTTTTCTTAATCCGGCCTCAGACGGATAAGTTATGAAAGAAAATAGAAATCAGAATTTATAAGGTTAAATATAGGTTTTGAAAAAATATTACGCCTCTAAGGTTGATCGACTAAGAAGGGCTGTACCTAGCTAGTTTCCTCACAAGGTACGCATTGGATGGGAAATAATTTTCGGATGAGGTTCAGACTTAAGTTAACCACCTTAAATAAAGGTTAAAGTTTAATCTGAGAGATAGATAAAGGGTTATATTTAACTTAGTATTAATCCAAGAACAGATGTGAACCTAAAAGTTAATCAAAAGGCTAGAAATATATCTATGACATAACAAACTCAGATTGATCTAGTTGAATCCAATTACCTAAGATTCTCATGTAAAACTACAAATAGAAGCCTAGGCCTAACCATTATACTCACATTCTTTTCTTCCATTGTGCCTGAGTTTCCCTTCGAATTTTAAAGGTTGAAATAAAAATAAATGTTTACTAGGGAAAGAGGATAAAAAATAAAATATCAGAAGACCCTAGAGGCGGAGGATTGGTGAAGGCCAAAAGACATCAGCCTAGGACCACGTGTGAATAGGATGTTACAACATTTTTTTAAAATCAGAAAATTTAACGTTTTGATTCAAAATTCAACCCTTGTTTATAGGTTTATTTACAGTTAAGTGAAGTAATTTATAGTTTTATTTATTGTTAAGTAAAGTTAGTTTGTAGTTTTATTTATAGTAAATTTATAGTTCTCTTACAAGTATGACGAAAATTATAATTCTGTTATTTTTAGATTTAAAAATAGTTTTTAATGCATTCAATTGATATGAAAATTGTAGAAAAAGATAGAGATTTCACGTAACATGGACTTAAATAAAAAATGCGGAATTAATTGAAAAGATCAAATATATATGTAATTTATGTAAATTTGAAAGTAGAATATTAGCTATTATATTTGAAACAAGGAGACAAGTGTTTAAACTTGTTGTTGAATGATAACATTTTTATAATAAGATAAAAAGAACAACATTATTATGATAAGTAATTCATATATAGATATACATTTCTTACAGATAGTAACTATCATGAAAAAGTAAAGAATCTAAAAATATTAAATAATATCATAACAATAAAATAATTGTGCTTACTGAAACGACGAATCAGATATTCGTCGAAGCAGGCAAGTAACTCATAGTTATACCAAGCACAACTGGTGTCTCCTCCTAATGTGAGGACATCACTACAAGAAAGTGTCTATCCACAATACTGGAAGACGACATTTTGGGCTGATTGTTGTTGTTGAACCTTATTTGTAAGTAGGAAGATTATTGTTGTTCTTAAAACAACATAGCAAAACGTTGTATAACTAACCCACCCCAAAAATGATTGGCGGTCTTTCAATTAATTTTAGAGGCTGCTCTTTTTCCTTATTTCTTTCTTTTGTTTCTCCCGTTTCTTCTGTTTCCCTTGTTTCTTCTGTTTCCCCCCTTCGTTTAATTCGCTTTCCCATCTTCGCTTCCTCATGAAAACCTTAAAAGTCATATTCCTTCAGAAAGATCCACCCATCTTTGCTTCTTTACACATCTTAGATTCTTCTGTTTCCCGATCGAAAAATTCTATGCATCAGTCTTTGTTCTTTCAAAAGCAAAGGTTAGGTTTTAGTTTGTTTTGCGATTTTGTATATAATTTAAGCTGAATCGGATTAATCCTTTTATTTTATTTTGTTCGCTCAAAGTATTGTGAACACAGTGAAACTTCAAACATGCTTCTAAGTCGATTGTTACTTAACTGGATATTGATATCTGACTAGATTTAGCTGGATCGCCAATCTTCTTCTACCCTTGGGGATTCTCTAATTGGATTTGCGATGCCAGGCGTATAACCAGAATTAGCACGGGTTCCTTTCACCAAAATTGGAATCCATATTTTCTTGAATATGAATGTATTGGGGAATATTCATCCAATACTAGTAATATAGTCACATTTAATATCGATCGATATAAGAACTCTGTCAAAATTATCATTGTTTTTCTGTATATATTCCATCCATGGGTAGTGAAGTATAAATAATTCAGTTAACTTTTCCATTGTCTGCGTAATATCTGGTATATGATGTGCCTAATATATCCAGACAATATATGATACTATCGAGTAATGTCAGTATGATAAGAGAAACTGGTGTGTGTGTGTGTGTGTGACCTTGTCCTCTCTTAAATTTCAACTTTGTTGAATCAGTTTGAAAATGCAGTTTAGTTCAGAACTCTGCAGCGGTTCAAAAATGTAATGCTGCTGGTGGCTTGTTTACAAGCAGAAGTGTAGATATACCTCTATTATTTTACATCTAACCAAGCTATTTTATTTAGATAAAACAGAAAAGCAGCTAGTATTTAGGGATACAATGTCGAGTAAGAAGTCCACAAAACATACAGGTGATCATCAATATTTCTAGTCATTTTTATTTGGTACAAGTTAATCTTAGGATCTGTAACTTTGATTGCTTTTGTTGCTCTATACATTTGGTCTTATCCAAAGGCACAACCTTTTCATATACTTATATACATACGTGTATATGCGAATGTAAGCATTATTGTTGTTATTGTTGTATATCCATTGCTCACAGTTTTGATTGCATTACAATACCGTGAAGCAAGTAGCCAGGTTAGTTCAGGTAATCAAGCTTACTGAAGCCCTTTGGCTTTAGATGGAAGTTTAGGTAATCACCATTATATATAACGTTTTGATAATGCAGCAAGTTTACATTTTAGTTTTAATGTCTTTCCTGGGTATTACTCTATTTATAGTAGGTTTGTAGATATTTTTTTCCAATGATTCTAACTCAATTCTTATTTGTACTGGAGAATACTTAACCAGTTTTTGTTTGTTTGTAGATATTGCTCTATGTACCACCACTTTCAAGGCTATTTCGTTTGTTTACTTTGGTTGAACGTGAGATTTACAAGTTTAGAGGACACTCGCTTACAGATCATGACGAGCTGTGTAACCTAGTGAGTTCTACTTCTTCTTTAACATTTACTAGACAAAATCTTGTTGCATATACTTTATAACAACTTGTCTACTACTTTATCAAATACATGCTTAATGATCCCACCTGGATGATTAGTTTTGGCACAAAATTATTTGTTATTTGTCTGATAATAACTTGGTGAACTCTTGGCTACGGAGATGTTAAAATAGCGAGTTTAGTACTGTTATTTGCTATGATAAACAAGTTGATAGTGGCTCTTTTCTTCAAGTGATTGCCTATGATATTTGCGATGTCAAACTATTGATTTAGTGAGTATGTGGACCGAAGAAGATGCCACCATATTGCAGTTTGCAATTGGAAAAAAGAAAAATACCCCAAAGCATTGTATTATGGATTCTAAACCCGTTTTTAATAGACTCAGTGCACTGATGTGCACTGCACTAGGCTTGAAATAATGTAGCACACAACTATGCACTGAGTCGGACTTAGTGCACAGCACTGCACTAAGTCGGACTTAGTGTACAACAGTGCACCGCACTGAATCAACTCAATGCACAGTAGTGCACTACACCGAGTCAGACTCAGTGCAATACAACACTGAGCCAGCTCAGTTCAGTGCACTGCTATGCGTTGAGTCCGACTTAGTGCAGTGAGCTCGTGTTTACTAAGCGGAGGTTAAACACGGCAAGAATTGTGAATATTTTTGCAACTTGAAAAACATCATAATGAGTAGAGGTAGCCTTGTCCTAGACATGCCGATGAATGTCGAAACTAAATGTAGGGATGTTATACCTAACCAAACAAGTAATGTATTAGCTATAACATGTCGAAATTTGTCTCTTAATGAATTCCAATAAAATAGTGTAGACAAAATACAACCTAGCCTTCATCCCTAAATGTGTTTGTTACTATTGTGCAATTTTTAGAGGTATAAGGGGATGTGAGAAATACATGGTAACAGCCAACAAGGATGACAGGAAGAAAAGGGAAAAAATCCGGCTTGGAAAGGAAATGGAAAATTTGTTCAAATGTATTTTTTCTTTACTTCATCAATCACTGAATACAAGTATAAACAAGCAACGGTGTAACTGCTGGTTGATGTAGTCGACCAATATCAAATAGTCACCAACTGCCAATTAATAAAGGTACGACTATATAATTTGTTTGTCCTCAAGAAATAGGATACATTGCTACTAGGCCATAATCAGCTTTTTTGGTGGGCTGATGTTAAGATAAATTATTTTGATATTTGTTTTATGAATTTTGGGTGACTTGTGAGTATACCGTACATCTAAGAATTTAATTTATGTCTTATATTAGAGAAACTTGGAGATCTTGCAACTATAAATGTTGACCTAGGATTTAATTGATGAGTATATGCATTCATCAAGTTTAGTCAATAGTTTCATCCTTGACATGATATGGATGCACAGATGCATTTTTGGTTTGAACTCTGTCTGTGTGATATTGTATTCTCAGTCTTTCTTATAATGATCCTAAGATATGTTAGTCATCTCCAGCGACATTCTTACAAAGACTCATCAAATAGTCAGCTGTGGAACACAGGAAATCACTCCTAAAAGACTAGTGGAGTTTGCTAAACAACAGTTATATAAAGACTTTCCTCATTAATCATATTTTTCATCTGAATAGTGATATTTTTTTTCTTACACCCTTCTGCTCTCATATCATTCTGGACTTACTAATCTTTTTTACCATACATCGACTTTTGAATTAAATAAAGGGATAAAAGCAAGGAAATTTTGGTAACTGACATTTTGGAGTGAGAAAAGCAGATCATCATGATTGCTAAGTTGAGATCCTGCAAAGGAAGCGTGTATTTGATGGCTCCAGAGGTTGGTTTGTTCTCTTTTACTTACAATTCTTATATTATATTAACATCGAACAGAGGTAAAAATCTATTATTAATGCATTTATGATCTTGGTTTTATCCGATTGTCAGTTTGGGGATGTCAGCCTTTGTTTTGTTGTTGTATGAATTTGAGTGGTGCATTGACCTTAATTTGCACCAGTGTTTGGGTATTGTCAATTTGGGGATGTCAGTTTGATTAAAATGAGTGGGCAAATGGTTAGATACCTGAAACTTTTTGTTATAGTTCTTTTCCAAATTTACGATCGAATTACCGAAAACAAACATATAGATATAATCACTAATAATTAAATCTTAATGTCCCTTAAAAAAATTGGATCCTGTGCCAACCGCGCTTGGACTGCTGTCTTCAATAACCAGAAATGTAGCTCTTTTAATTTCTGATTCCTTGACAGCCGATTCCAAATAATTTTTAGCTTGCGACGATAAAAATTTGTTTACATATGATGGTATCAAACATAGACTGCACCTCAGTAGTGTTTTGTAAGCTTATGAAATATGAAACAACCATATTTTGCAATTAACTGGGTCGAATCCATCACAAGATCACCATGCTACTTCACAATACCACACATACTTGATATAAGTCATGACTTGCAGGATAGAACATTGATCACCCTTGATATCAGAGCAGGTCAGAAGTCAGAACCAAGCCTTGGAAATGCCCAAGAACATTTTCAAACGTCTGAAATTTGCTTATGTTTCCAGTTTTCCTTCTATCGACCGGTTGGTTGTATGCGATGTCAACTTATTACTTGTTTCTCTTGTGCAGGTTTTGACCCTTTTGTTAATGAGACATGCCTTGAGCCTTTCCAGTGGCGATGATGACGATGATGCTTCTGCGTATTTTTCTGTAAGTAATTATATTCATCACACTACATGTTCATGGCATTCATGTACTACAATCCCTTTTTTCCCTAATATACATGAGGCTAAAATTGAACGAAAAAATCTTTGATATGAAATTTATGTTCTGCAATGGTGGTATATCTGCTCAAATGCTAATTTTGGCACGTTATATGATGAATATTTAGATTAATAAGAAATATGATTGTAAAACAACCAAATCAAGTAGGTTAATTAATTTTTATAAAAATTAAGAAGTTTAGTTTATAAAAATTAATAAAGTACATAAAAATACAAAACATAACTAAACTTCTATAATAAAATAACAATAAGATTTATAATAGTAGCAAATTAACTAAGATTTATAAAAATTAACTAACTATTATAAAATAATAAATAAGTTTATAAAAATTAAGAAGTTTAGTTTATAAAAGTTAACTAAGTATATAAAAATACAAAATATTACTAGGTATTCTATAATAATAATAACAATAATTATTAATTAACTAAGTATTATAAAAATTAACTAACTATTATAAAAAATTAACTAATTTTACTAATTTTATAAAAATTAAGAAGTTTAGTTTAAAAAAGTTAACTAAGTATATAAACATATAAAATATTACCAAGTATTCTATAATAATAATAATGGCAATAATTAAAAATTAACTAAGTATTGTAAACATTAACTAACTAGTATAAAAAATTAACTAAGTTTACTACTTCTATAAAGACTAAGTCGTTTAGTTTATAAAAGTTAAATAGTTATATAAAAATATAAAATATTACCAGGTATTCTATACTAATAATAGCAATAATTAAAAATTATTGTAAAAATTAACTAACTATTATAAAAAATTAACAAAGTTTACTAATTTTAAAAAAATTAAGAAGTTTAGTTTATAAAAGTTAACTAGATATATAATAATATAAAATATTACCAGGTATTCTATAACAATAATAGAAATAATTAAAAATTAACCAAGTACTATAAAAATTAACTAATTATTATAAAAAAATTACTAAATTTACTAATTTCATAAAAATTAAGAGGTTTAGTTTATAAAAGTTAAATAAAGTATATAAAAATATAAAATATTACTAGGTATTCTATAAAAATAATAACAATAATTAAAAATTAACTAAGTATTATAAAAATTAACTAACTATTATAAAAAATTAACTAAGTTTGATAATTTTAAAAAAATTAAGAAGTTTAGTTTATAAAAGTTAAATAAGTATATAAAAATATAAAATACTACTAAGTATTTTATAATAATAATAATAGCAACAATTAAAAATTGACTAAGTATTATAAAAATTAATTAATTATCATAAAAAATTAACTAAGTTTACTAATTTTATAAAAATTAAGAGGTTTAGTTTATAAAAGATAACTAAGTATATCCTACGTTTATAAATGTATTCTTCAATCTTGTGCATATCCTATGTTGTTATCTTTGACTTGCTCCTTCTTGTATTCTTTTTTCTTGTTGTCGAGCATTGTTTTCTTGTTAATGTGTAAGCATGACCAAATGCTAACATGAACACATGTGTATAGGTATTGGAGATGGTCATCGTTGTGCACTCGGTTATATATAATTGTAATATCATTGGGCGCTTCTGAAGATCCCTCAACAATAAGACTGCTTGTGGCGGCTGATTATAGAGAAAGCAGTAACTTTTAGTTGTTCATTTTGTTGGTATTCGACACAAACTTGTTTTATGGATATTTTGTTTTATTTATAGATATCGTGACTTTGTTTGATATATATTGTGTAAATTTAGTTTATGGTGTTATTTTTGTTTATAAAAATTATGTAAACTTAGTTTATTGATGATGTGGCTTTTGTGTATGAATATTGTGTTATATAATTAGTTGGTTTTTATATATTTACATGTTGTTGATATGTTTGTGCACGAATATTTTGATGCTATAATATATAAATATTGTGATAGTTGCAAAAAACATTGTGATATGCGGCAAAACGCTGTCATAGTAAAGAACATGTAAACATCCAGAAATGATGTAATATGTGGCAAAACGTTGTGATAGTAAAGAACATGTAAACTTCCAAAAATGTTGTGATATATGGGAAAACGTTGTAGATAAGGAAAGATGACAACATTTCTGAAATAATATAAAATGTTGTATAAACATAAGAACAACACCATTTGAAATGTTGTAGTATGTCTATTTTCTAAAGCGTTTTTGAATGTATTGTGATATATCCATGACCTATAGCAACGTATTGGTAGACAGCATTCATCAAAATGTTGTTAAAGGATATAAATGTGTTTTTTCAACACTGTCAATAGGCACTTTTGTTGTAGTGCATGCACGTTGAAGTAGGAAATAAATGTTAAATATTAAGACTTGGTTATGGAGGCTGAATAACGAGGCATGACTAGATTACTTTTAGGGCGCGTCCTAATGGCATCCGAACACACGTGTTGGAGCTAGAAATAAGTGAGCTAATAGATAAAGGACTGAGGCTAGTGCATCCTAATGATAACCAAGTGTGTAGCCATCGGTGTGGGGAATTAAGATGCTGTGAGTTCTTAGCGCTAGTAGATAGATGTACATCTAAACGGATATGCAGACGACTTTAGGGAAATAATTTAGCGATTGCAATAACTTGCTTATCCCATCCTAACGATTGATGTCTACCGTATTCCAATTTGGTGTAAAGGGCATTAACTACCATGTTATGTTCACGTTAGAGAGTAGTAGACCGATCACAGGGTAGAATAAGGATTAATTCATTAAGCAAAACTTAAACGTCTATATTTGGATCTTTAGTGCAAATAATCACCTTAAGTAATCATTTAAGAAAAGCATGAACAAAATAACCTTGTAACACTCAAAACAGCTTTTAAGACTATTATCTCTTGATTTTTCTCCTTTAATAGTCACTTTTCACTCACTAGACTTTAATTTTTGAACCATTCTCTTTTCCCTATTCTTTATTAGGCTCACAAAGCAGTGCTTGATTCTGGACAACAATTGACGTGCATCTTGAGAGCTTCATTTTTTCTTCGTGTATTTTTTTGGTCTTTATCCTTTTATCTAGTTCAGTGGCATTAGATTTATTTAGATATATTTTATGAATGTACTTTAATATGGTTTTATTAGACTGAGGTGGGACATTAGAGATATGTTTCTCTTGAATTAATGGTATTTTGAAATATTGGATTTTCGAAACACTTTTTGGTTATATTGAAATATTTCCACTGTAAAGCGTTTTTATTTAATGTCTGTTGATCCTAGTCTATGAATGTTTTGCTCCTGGACGCTCCATGCTTCTTGGCATTACTCTAGGGTATATTAAGTGTTGTGGGGTGCCATATTTGGTATCAGAACCTAAGGTTTTAGAATCCCTAAAACAGGTTTTAAAATAAAATATTTTTCAAAGAAAAGGGTTTTCAAAAGAAAAGTGCATTGAAAAGTGTGATTTATTTGTAAAAGCAACTCAAGTCCAAACTCCCTTCTTTGAATCTTTCCATCCGTATCTAAATCTTTGTTTTTTTTTGTCTTACACAGCATGGTGACACCATAGATCTCCCTGACATTCTGTGCATCACGATCCCTGCTTGGTTCCGTGGATACTTACAAGTTATGGCATCTATGTATCTTTAAGTTAATATGCAAGTCGAAGCACCCGTGGGTGGAGCCCTCGTTCGTCCACCTGTCGCGGTTGATTTTTCTAAGCTATGTAAATATTTCAATAACCTTAGAGGGAAGACTTTTGGCGAGATCAAGTATTCTACTGATGTACGGGCGTTGATTAAGAATTGCAAGAAAATTTTAGGGTTAATAAGGTTGGGCTATTGAGAAAGGAGGTGGATTGCCATAGTAGCTAAAAAGCGAGGCACAATGTCGGTAGGAGGTGCTCGATGTAGAGTTAGGAGAGTTGGATTGGGACAGTTTCAAAAGAAAGTTTGAGATAATACTTTTATCGTAGGAAGAGGAAGGAGCTCATTTAGAGGGGCCCATCAATCTTATGCTGGGGAGATATCGATCAAAGAGTATATTAATCAATTCACTTGTTTGTGAAGGTTTTGTTCCAAGCTAATCAACACCCTGTATAATAAGCCTTGAATTTTCAAAGGGGTTGAACCAACAACTGCAAGGTTTGGCATCCAGCCTTGTGCCCATTGGGGCATCGTTTGAGATATTTGTAGAGATGGAGTTTATGGCGAAGGTGGGAAAGAAGGAAGTTCCAGAGATAGCTGCAAATGAGATGAATTTTGGAAAAAAAAGAATAAGAAGAAGGTTGGAAGATTTCAGAAAGGTTAGATTCAAAAGGACATAAAGTACAATACTTGCGTAAGAATTGGGCATTATGCTAGAGATTTCAAGATGAATCGCTTAAAGGGAAAATGTTTTGTTTATCAGCAATCAATCACATAGGTTTTTCCATTAGAGAACTCCGGTTGCACGAAGAGGTAGCACTTAAATAGCATATATTCAGGCTTTGGGGACTTCCCCATCCACTAACAATAGGCATGATCAGGGGAAAAGTTGTTGTTGAAGGTTTGATATCTACTTAAGATTCTTTAATTCGTGTCTTATTCAATTCTGAAGCATCACACTCATTTATTTCTAGTACTTTAATTAGTTGTTTTCACTTAGACATATCTCTAGTTGCATATCCGGTAGTATTTTCAAACGCCATAAGAAGATCGACACACGTATTTATGATATGATAAGGTTTGGAAATCATGAATGTATAATTATAATGTGAAGCATATGTATTCGGTTTATGGAGCTATCCTAGACTATGGAAGGATAGCCATCAAATTTGATACTTGTAGTGGACGCATCCCTGAGATTTCATCTGATCTATATGGATCAGTCATGTTGAGTTATTTGTATTCCCTAGATATATCCTTAGACACTATCAGTTCTATTCCTGTAGTTCGTGATTTTCTTGATGTTTTTAGTAGAAGCAAGGGGTGAGTTCAGGATATTCCTTACTGATAATGCAAGACCAGTGGAACTATCACTACAACAAAATGACCCTATTACAATAGTGGAACACCATTGTAATATACATTTTACAACGGTGGGCTAACCATCGTGTATTAAGAAGTTATAATAGACTAAAATCTTTTACAATTTTTTTGCACTGTTGCAACACCGTTGTAATATGTATATTTTACAACTTTTTTCCACCATTGTAATAAACTTTATTACAACAGTTATGCACCGTTGTAATAATATCTACTACAGCTGTTATGCACCGTTGTGATTGACAGTTGCGTTTTAAAAAAATTAAACATCTTTTGTAGCTGAAATGAACAAACCACTAAATATAGCGATACTCCATAAGCAAAACAAATATTACAATTATTTGCAAACTAATTTATTTAAATACTCAAATTTTCAATATTACAAACAATAATTTTTAGAAAATATTTGGCGTATTATTACATAATCATACACCAACTTGCGTGCTTGACAGCAAACAACAATGACATAAAAAAAACACTTTCGAACAAACAGGCCTGGAAACATGACACGAGAGACTCACTTGCAACACCATTAAGTTGAGTTCCTTGAATTGCAACTTAGACCCAAACAAAGGAACATTTCCAGAACTATTTTGCGAACATGGGCAAGAAAGAACGAGAAGATTAGTATATAGCATAGGCATATATGGAATAATAGCTGCTTAAGGTTTACCAAAACCTGTTTTGCACGAGATGTCCTAATTTCTTTAGGTTGCAGTAGATTTTCACGAAGTTCTTTGCATCGATCTTGCGTGCTTTAAGCGACTCATTAGCAAGTACTTACTTGGCATTGGACCTTTTTTTACAAAGAAAGCACTGCAAATAGCAGTTCCAGCTCCTCCTCTTGAGATATAGTCCTCTGTCCATGAAAGTAAATACATATCAGCAAGGAAAACACAAATAGTCACGTAAATACAGATAGTTCAATATCTTTATTACCACCTACTAACTTTCTTAATTTCAGTGCACTTTGCATTCATTGGTGCAACCAGATTTATAATTGCAAGGCTACAGGTTCATGACAACACAATGGTTCAACAAGCTTTTGCATTTCCTGTTAAGGGATACAATGATGTTAAAAGGAAGCTAAATTATAATTTAATTGGTATCTACTGAACTTGATAAAGTCAAAATCAAGCTCAACTTCATTAATCAACTATTATCCATAAAATTTAACATGCAAAATTAGAAATGTTGAAATTTACCCACCTGCAGCACATATGAATAGAAACCACTCTTAAGCATTCACCGGGAACAACAGGTACTTTAGCAAAGAGAGTACCATAATGAGGCAGTCATTCAAATTTTAAAGTGCACTTTTATAAGTAAGAAACCTACACAGCCAGGTAATCCATTTTTTTAGGAAATCTTCCAATAGAAGGAAGCATAAGAAGGCAAAATTTAATAGCATTCTGATGTGCGAGTTTCTCCATAAGATTAATAGAATGTGTATGTGTGTGTATTCTCCCCCCGTTTTAGATATATGAGTACAAGCGCCATGCTAGTAGAACTATAATCATGAGGCCACTTCAAGTTTTTCCACACTTACACCTTTTCTTACATTAAATATAGTCATACTTAATCTCATAACTTTGTATAATGATATGACTATTCTGAAGTTTTGGATTTTATATTTTTACACGGGTTTAAGCATAAATCTATGGTACTACGGAATACTTAAGACTTTCTAACAACTCCCATTGACCATTATCCAAAGAGTTTGTGTTAACACAATATACTGGCACATTATTTAACTAAAACTGGATAGTAATCCTTAATGAATTAAACTGCAAATTAACTGCAAACTAAACTGACTTTACAATAATCTGCAAATTAACTAAACAACAGACCAAAATACTCACCATAACAGCGTGAAGTAACCGCAGCCAACAGAGGAGCAACAACGATGGCTCGCGGACGACGCTATGAAGCACGGTGATGGCGCGTTGTTGGATAGAAAGGGTAGGCGTTGGGCGGTTGCTCGAAAATTGCAGGGTTGAAGGATAGAGCAAGAAGGCGGAACAGGTTGTCGAGGACGGCTAGACCTAGGCGTGGCAGTCGCTGCAGTTCAGCTGGCGCCTCCGGTTGCGGCTAAAGGAGGTACGACCTTCGATTTCAGGGCGGAATTCCGTTTGGCGTTGGCAACAAGGCGGAGCATTTGGTGGCAAGCTAGGGTTAGTGAACGGCGATGACTCTCGAACGACGGCAAGGTGAGCGAATTTTTAGGATGAAGGTGCGGAGACTGAGCGGTGGCTGCGATTGACGTTGGTGAAGGAGGGTTACGGTCAGAGGCCATTAATCGAATTGGGGAAAAAGAGTTTTGACTAGAAGAAAATTTTGAGGGAGGAAAAGTTTTTTAAGGAATTGGGGATCGATTTTTTGAGGAGGGGCAGGTTTTTTGAAGAGAACACGAGAGGTCAGTCCATAGAAGGCTCCACAAATACAACACGACGCGAATTGTTTAGGAGCCAAAATTCCAGATTTATCGCCTTTGAGTTTCATCGTTTTGATAGACCACCACTTTTCCACCATTCTGCATAAAAATGTTTTCCTCTTTTTATCCAAAAAAATAAGAATATTACTAACTATTAATTAATAAGTAATTAACATACATAAACTATTAAAAATAAATTACTACTTATTAACTATTAATTATTTAATAATAATTGACAAATATTATTTATTCTCAAGTTTATTATTGATTGTTATTGTTAAATATTATTATTAAATATCAATATAATTAGTTATTAAATATAGATTTTATAAACATTAAGTTTGTACTAGGCATCTCTGTTACAATGAATAAAATGAAAAGTTGTGATATATATGTTTATTACAACAGTGATTTTTTCACAGTTGTAAAAAACATTTATTACAACAGTGCGTTCTGCGCAGTTGTAAAAAAGCATTTACTACAACTGTGCTTTTCGCACAGTTGTAAAATTAAAGTTGTAATATGGTGTTTTGTTGTAGTGTATCATTAAGGCATATGGCTTATAGAGGAAGAAGAGAATTGAGCAAGCAGATTGGAGAGGTCTTAGAGAAGGGTTTCATCAAGAGGAGTATCATAGAGTGGAGAGCACCAATCATATTTGATATAAAGGAAGACGGTTCATAATCCTAGGTGTAGATCTCCGAGAGATGAATAAGCTGACCAAGAAGAACAGCCACATGCTTCCTTGTATTGATGATCTTCTTGACCTGTTGGTAGTGTTGGGTCTAGAATAACCCTAGAGGGAGGTGAATAGGGTTTATGACAGTTTTTCGCTGAATTAAAAATATGACAGGATATTAAAATAATAAATAGATCGCAGAATGCAACAAAGATAAAAGTGCAGTAAATAAATCACACACAGATATACCCAACTTCGGTAAAACCCTGCTTACTGCTGCATTCCTAAGGTACTACTAGGTAAAAGAAAAGATCCCACATACAAGACCATGTACACTTGCTAACCCCTCGCTTCTATTCTAATCCTACGCTCAAA
Source organism: Allium sativum (assembly GCA_030737875.1). NCBI lineage: Eukaryota > Viridiplantae > Streptophyta > Magnoliopsida > Asparagales > Amaryllidaceae > Allium > Allium sativum. The sequence continues at coordinate 650,603,514 of CM060919.1, read as the reverse complement.
ATCCTAGACTGGTCTATATCCACTAGACCAGATTTTTCCCTAGTTTTACAGACACTAGTAAACTATCAGTTAACCCCTAATTGATTTCCCCAAGATATTTATAGAACTCTAGAAACTGATGCAGAATGATTTACAAAGGAATTTAAAAACAAAATACAAAATAAAACAAACTAAAACCCTAGGAGTTAGAAAATCAAGGGTTATCCCCTTTGTAAATTATGGCCGGCCTAATTCATTTGTTTTTGCCCGATTGCTTTGTCCTGTGAAAAAAAAATGGTGGCTGATTAATTCTATGGTTTCACTGAATCTTCCCCAAATCGATCGATGCTTGAATGATTTGAATCCTTTTGGCTTTGAAATAGATGATATTTGGTTCTTGATTGCTTTGTGCCTGCTCCTTCTTGCCAACGATTTGGGAAAGTACTCGATCGAAAATCAAGTGAGTAACTTCTGATTTTAATTGATTACTGCTCTTTGAAATTGTGGCTTGTGTTTTCGATTTTCCTTACATGCCTGTGATGATGTGGTGTAGATTATATAGGGTAAATAGAAACCCTAACATGATTCTCTAATTTAAATAATGGCTTGTTCATGATTTTCGTGGATGTGCCTTGCTTTGAATTCCCGGCTTTTATTGTACTTGTGTGATTCTTGTGATTTAAATCTTTAAATGAACCTGGACATATATTCTCGCCGTCAAACAGATTCTGGAAAATTTAATTCTTGCCGAGATTGATTTGATAAAACTGGAAAAATAGACATGCCTCTTTTGAATTCGATATTTTCCCTGTGTGATTTCCGACATTGATTTGATTTATATGAATAAGGAAAACTATTCAAAACAATTTATTGACCCTGAAATAAAATGAATCACTTCTGGAAAGCCTTTAAACTGTTGCCTAAAAAATAACATGAGCAAATTCTGATTTCTGGAAATAAAGTTTTTTCCCCTTTTGATCACCGACTATTTTCAAACACTTCCTGATTTTCTGAAACAATTAATTTCTACCTGAAATATTGGATTGAAAAAAACATTACCAATGCTGCACTTATGCATGTTATTTGCCTTCACCATTCATTCATGTCGTTTCACTTACCATTGAATTTGCATGACTTGTGCACTTAATTGCTTGGAAGTTTCACTGCAGTGGTTATGTATTCCTTGTGTACACTGTTGATTAATGCTGCATCATATCATTTTGAAATTGCTAAAAATATACTGCCATGTTTACTTGACTATTTCACATGCATGTCCATATACACATTACACATATTGGAAATAATGCCCTGTCTTGCAACTGTGTATTTGCTTGCTTCAACTATGTTCATCCAAGAATCTGAACTGTCCCCTAGTTATGCCGCCTCGACATTTAGCCTGCCAATCTTTTTACTGAAACTGATTCTTTGCATATATGTAAATGCTGATCACATGAAACATGTAACCTGGAAATGACATTCAAGCTTAATCCATGCTTATTATTCTGGTTCATTGATATTCAGTTGTGTTTGAGCATGATTGCTTCAACCAGTACTTGCTGTGTACACTTAGAACTGAAAAGTGTAAAAACTGTTTTTGAAGTTGCTATGTGTCTTCATTCTTGTTTGTGTTGTCCCCTTGTATTTGCATGTACCATTCTTTGGACTTGCTGCATACGTTGATGATGTTTACATCCATGCTATCTACACTGAACTACTCTAACTTGTTAGCCTCATTTATTTGTGCATGGCTCAACCCTTGTGCCCAACCACATGCTTCTAGTGTCATTTGTACTACGCTGTTTGTAGTTGAACTTTGCTGCTGAACTTATGACTTCGTGTTAGCTAAGCTGAACCACTTTGACACTGCTGAACAATATATATATATATATATACACACACAAATATATACATACATGTATGTTTGCACAATCATTTGCTATGTGACCCTGCCTTGTTGTTGTATATGCTTTGTTGCTTCACCTGAAATCTGCCATGTTTTTTATGTTGATCTACCATGTATGTTAGTGTAAAACTGAACTGATCTTGCTTGATTTTGCCGTGATCTTCACTTGAACTGATCCTAAGTGATTGTCCATTAGTTTGGGGCTGATCTGAAATCTGAACTTGAACTTGATTTTCCATGTTGTATACACTTGATTTTGTTGTGATATGCGGTGTTTGTCAGCTTATTTTTGGCTGTTCTGAACTTCACCATGTTGCTTGACCATTTGCACACTGATTTGTATTGTGCACTGAGTCGAGATGGTCCACGTGGCTACTCCTTAGTTGCACACTACATTCTGATTGGTGAAGCAGTGCATACGTGTATATTCATGCACGTGTGCACATGCAGCCATCTGAATGGATTTTCCTGTCCCTGCACAATAATATGTATATATACATACACATGTGTGTGTATACATACATCGTGCGCGTGCTACATTCACATATCAGATCAAGTCATGAAAATTGATGAGAAACACACCGAAATTCTGAGGCAAATAAAATTCTTAAAAAATAAAATTATATTTGCATGTGTTCAGTTTTTATTTCTATTGCAGTGTACTAAGTGTGTTTCTGTTTGATGTGACAGGTGAGTAGATGACGGTTGGACTGACTGTGAAGTGCTGTGAAGACAGAGACAGAAGATGAAGACAGAGAAATGTATAAGAACATTTGTACATGAGTGAATGTGACACCCCACCTTCGCTAGGGTCACTCACAAAGGGAATGCACTAGCTTCGGTGGAGTATTATCTAGGTAAACATACACAGAAAATATTACAAGACAGAACATATAAAACAGCGGAAGAAAACATGATTTTGTTACTTTATAAAAGTAATAAGGTCTAAAACCTTTTACATCAAAGTGCCATTAAATTACTTACATCGAAACCTGCCTTGCAATAATAAAGAAGCATAAAACCATAGTCATAAATTATTCCCCAAGTAAAACAGTAAAATAGCCATAGCCAAGAAAAGTCAACATTTCCTCCCTGTAAACTGGGGGGGGGGACGGAAGAAAAAGAGGCGAAACAAAACGGGATCAGTCATAAAGACTGGTAAGTCCTAGCTACTTTCAGCCTAAAAACAGGTAAAGGTAACACGACATGTATAAACTGAAAGTGAACATAAACATGATGACAAGATAAACAGATCAAACTAAGGTAACAAGATAAACTCAAGCAACAAGATAACCAAGGTAACAGGATAACCAAGGTAACAAGATAACAAGATAAACTCGGCATAGCATCGCATGTCTAACGTCCTCCGCACCAACCGTACTAGCATCCTAATTCGTATCATCCCTTCCATGTATATGTATAGTCCCTTGCCGTATATCGTACGGGTTCCATCACGTTATTCTGTACCACTACAACGTAGTGTCACCATCCTTGAAATCACTCAGACTGTCATCCTTGTTCTGACCAGATTCCCCTATCATGAATTATCGCGTGTTCATCTAGAATTTACGCCACCTAGGACCACTAGGGATTATGCTACCTATTGGACGTTTTCTAGATTCGATCAGGGTTTATGCCACCTAGGACCACTAAGGATTATGCTACCTATCGAACAACGCCCTTTTTCCACGTAACGATCTAATCGATCGGCTCCCTACAAGTCCTAACTCGTCGTGTGTCGGTGTCATACGGCCCAATCACGAATGTAGCTACTTTGTGCTAGGTCCACCCAAGGGTGTATCAAGCCCTAGGGTGTCAACCACTGACACCATTCCAAGCACGCACAGTGTACAACTACTGGTGCCCACGCCTGCTTTTTCAACTCCGGACTACGTGCACGACCATAGCCCGCCTGAACTTACGATGGCGCACCAAACTCAGCCGTCGTTTTGGTCGCTTACAATCAGCCCAGTAATCGTGCCCCACCCTAGCCTAGTCCCTAGGGTATCGTGATACATCCAAGAGGGTTACTGCTGAAAAGGACCGCGTAACTAGGGTTTCCGTCCAGCAGGTTATGTGTTGTCATGTAAACTCAAGACCTAACCCCTATCAGTTTAGCATGTCAAGTTGGTTAAGTGCGGTCATTCCAATTCGTGACTTAACCCGTCTACATGTCATGTCAAGTTGGCTAAGTGTTGTCATTCAAGTTCATGACTTAGCCCTACGAATCACGTGTCAAGTTGGTTAAGCGTATTCCAGCGGTTCGTGACTTAACCCTATCCAAATCATCATGTCAAATTGGTTAAGTATATTTAAGCTTAACCCCATCAAATTATCGTGTTAGATTGGTTAAGTATATTCAAACGATTCATGACTTAACCCCATCAAGTTATCGTGTTAGATTGGTTAAGTATATTCAAGCGATTCATGACTTAACCCCATCAAGTTATCATGTTAGATTGGTTAAGTATATTCAAGCGATTCATGACTTAACCCCATCAAGTTATCATGTTAGATTGGTTAAGTATATTCAAGCGATTCATGACTTAACCCCATCAAATGACCGTGTTAGATTGATTAAGTATATGTTAACCTAACCCCATCCACTAGTCAAATTATAATGGTTAAGTGTTACCCTCGTGAGTTTACTTAACCTTACCATGCATCGCATTATACTAGTCCGGTGTTATCGACCCATTTAGGTTAAACTAACCCATCCTCTAAACGTGTTATATGGTTAAGTGTCATCAAGAAATCAAGTCCGGTTTTACTTAACCCACCCATCCACCTCATATTGGTTAAGTGTCATTAGTCTAATCAAGTTACTAAACCCGCCCGTCCATGTCATATTGGTTAAGTGTCATTAGTCTAATTAAGTTACTTAACCCACCCGTCCATGTCATATTGGTTAAGTGTCATTAGTCTAATCAAGTTACTTAACCCACCCGTCCATGTCATATTCATTTATTATTTATTAATGCATCAACCTCTCACATTGGACTTATTTGCGGTCACTGGATATGTCGGGTGGTTCCGGGCAGAATTACACCGCAAATCCATTCCAATCTCGGGTTCAAGCATTATCACAATCTAATCTTTGCCTACGACCTCTCACATTAGACTATTATTGTTGTGGTCACTGGATATGCCGGGCGGTTCCGGGCAGAATTACACCACAACTCAAGTCTAACCTCGTGTCGAAGGCATCCGTTAGATTGTCAATTACGTATGTGTCATCTAAGTCAAGATCCCCACGTTACATATTACTAAGCATATTCCCAAGTTCCCAATTACATGTCCATCAAAATGTGTACCCAATTCTAGCCACTTCACATATGTCCAATTCTAGTCTATTTACATGTATTTCAAGTTTATGCCAATTTACCCCAAATCATGTTCTAGCCAATAAACCCTCATCATGGTTCATGTTCCCAATTCCACTTATGCCTAATTTACATAAGCCCAATCCCTTGATTCAACTTACATAGTTCCCAAAACTCATGATTTAATTCATATGCCAACTCATGTATGCCCAAACTTGCAAATAATATTGGCAATACCCCGAATTTTCCTTGTTCATGTTATGCACAAATTCGACCACCCACACCTATATCCAAATAAGTGAAATCCCAATATTTCCCCCATATACAAATCGCATGTAAATCGTAGTTTAGGCCTAGGTCCGAAATCGACCAAGGTTCATCAAAAGAAAATAAATAGGGGGAGGTAGAAACTTTGCATAAAACAAGATCCGAGAGGAAAACATCATTACATGCATGATAAGGATATGAAAGAGTGATTTGCAACATGCATAGGCCCAAATTAATGTCATAGCAACATCCCCGAAGGTCAAGATCATAAAATGAACAAGAATGAGCATGGATCGATTATCATGCATAGATCAAATTTTCAACTTTATCACATGTCATATTCAAGTTATCGTTTCAATCTAAAAGCATCTAGAACTTACAAAGCGTGGCTAGTGAATTAGGAGAAAGAATCATCATAGAATCGTCGTAGAAGCTCTAGGAATGATGTAGCAACACTAGAGGCCTTGAGAAATTAGTAGCTCCTTTGATTTGATGAAGAAAGATTGCTCCTTTGACTTGAATCAAGTTTTCATGCTTAGGCCCTTGAAGATGAAGATGGAGGCCATGATCAAGAGACATTTGGGCAGCACTTTGTTGTTAGGATGATTTTTAGTGATTTAGGTTAGGTCTTAGGGTGTTTTTATAGAAGTAGGAGCTAGTTTAGGCCATAGGATCAACCCTAGAATAGATCTGAGCCACTGAAAATCGTCACAGGCCAACCAACCAGACCACACAAGCAAGCAGGTGCACCAGGCCAACCTGGCCCGACCAGGGAGGTCGACCCCCAGGTCGACACCCAGGTCGACTCCCCAGTCGACCTGGGGGGGGCAGGTCGACCCCCCAGTCGACTTGGGCTGGGCGGGAAATTTTCCCGCCCAATCTGCTTCTTGCTGAATTTGAATTTCGGGCTGAATTTTGAATTTTTCTGAAATCTTCTAGGGGCCATATCTTGGTCATACGGACTCCGATTTACGAAATTTCGGACTCGTTTTCAAGCAGAATTTCGAGACGAACGCAATGGCATAACCCGTTCCCACTGATTCTTAACTTATAATTTAATTCTGCCCTGTTTTCTTGTTTTAACATGTTATAAAATTCGGGTTGTTACATTCTCCCCACCTTAAAGGATTAAGTCCCCGAAATCTCTAAGTTAGGGAGAACGTATCCTACCATCCATCATCCATCTACTCAAAACATCATCCACAAGCAACCATTGTCCTTAAAAGATTTATAATGCCATATGAACATATGCAGAAAGTGTGTGTATATGTTCCTTATCTAATGCAAATGATCAGGCCTGATTGATCTTCTAAATGCAAAATATGTTTAGTGCCATGAATCCACATGTATGCAAATAATCCTAGTCACATAAACACTATATGTGTGCACAAACATTCATCCATACGCAATATCCACATGATAACACATTCAATTTCATCCATAAACAAGTATAAACACTCATGCATATGCAACATGAAAATGTGTCTGAGCCGATCTAGTGCCTAATGTGTATTCATGCATCCACGAGCAACCACTCGCAAACACTTGCAACCATTTGCAACCATCAAGCATAACATGTTTCAAATACATGTTTCATCCAAAGGGTTCTACCTAAGGTTCTCAAGATAGGATCGAGAAGATAAGCAAGACAAACTCCTTTTTGGATTACAAGAAATCCCTTTCAAAGGCCAACCCATATCCTATAAAGCCCAATAAGGTTTAGTCAACCTAACGGACACCTTCAAACCCTGACATGTATTATTAACCGATGAGTCGTAACCCCTATGGAGTTTGTAACAGAAATAAGATTGAGAATAGGACCGAGAGGATATGCATAAAAGATAGCATGCGGTTAAGCTCTACAGGAAAACAGGAATCAAGAATATACTCTTAAAAAGAGATATGATGCGCGTATCTTGTCTTCAATCTTCTAAGTCGCATTTCCTTGAGCTTAATTTCATTGTGCTTTGACCATATTTAACTTCATGATTTCGTGGCCTCTTAACTCCTATTTCCAAATATGAGCTGGAACTTACTTCATTGTCGCCTCTCGTTCCACTTTTACTTATTCTCCCTCTAGTATACTTGGCTCAACCATATCTGTGTACTCTTGGTTTTCATGCAAGCTCTCCAAAATTCACTAGTGAACTCTGGATCTCATTTACTCACTATACGGCATTCCATGCAGAAGAACGATCTCTTGAAAACAAACAAATGCCAACCATGTTACCAAGTGTACTTACCAGAGTGATTTCCATATCTCATGCACAAATGAAATGAACCATCCGCCTTAGTGGCGAACTCTACTCGAACGGATTACCAACAAATGCATCAAGAGATTCTAGGTAACCAATCATGACAGAACCCTAAAGGTTACACGAGACTTTGAGGGTATTACCGAGGCAAGTCAAGAGTCCAACTACCCTCCTTTCAGAACCGAGAATGGCACCCTTACTGGATAACCACTCCACTCCTAGAATCAACCCATTGCTAAAAAACATAAGCATTATTCCCAAAAGTCATAGATATCCTCAAATCCAAACAAGTCATGAATAAATGGGACGATCCCCCAACAGGATTGGAGACAAAAACGAGACCCTCTATTGTGCTAGTACTAAGGTGCAGAGACTTAACTGTCGAAGAAGGATTTAAAAAAAAGGATGTGGTGTACAAAACAAAGTCCTAACGGGATGATAGAAAGGAAAAGCTAAACTTTTACCAGGAACGTTACCACCCCTCTTAGGAACGCTAGTAGTGAGAGCATACAATTGCCCTCTCGACGATCTTGTTCTTTTCCCGTGTCCTTGTCCTATAGTACTTAACTACCTTCTTGTTCTAAGCCTCATTCGCCTTGATCACTCCTATCCTTTCTTGTATAACGCGGTAACAGGTCTCTTGAGAACTTCCTCCATCGCACGGAAAACATTTACGTAGCCAGAAAAGGATTAGTCACAGTTAAAACTACGGTGACTATAGGTGGAGGAAAGAAAGGAAAAGAGATTCGATCAAGGGAACGAAGGATAATGCTAATGGCTTTTTGGGCAGTAGCCTTTTTTCTTTAAAACTTTTCTTGAAAACAAATGATTCTTTGTAAACGGTTTTCAAATAGTTTTCAGAAGGTTTTAAAACTTTTGCCCAGTCTGGTAACCTTCTGCTCTGATACCAAATGTAACACCCCACCTCGGCTAGGGTCACTCACAAAGGGAATGCACTAGCTTTGGTGGAGTATTATCTAAGTAAACAAACACAGAAAATATTACAAGACATAACATATAAAACAGCGGAAGAAAACAAGATTTTGTTACTTTATAAAAGTATTAAGGTCTAAAACCTTTTACATCAAAGTGCCATTAAAGTACTTACATCGAAACCTGCCTTGCAATAATAAAGAAGCATAAAACCATAGTCATAAATTATTCCCCAGGTAAAATAGTAAAATAGCCATAGCCAAGAAAAGTCCAAGCCGTAGATGATGATCTTGAAGAAGAAAATCCACACTAAGTAGCAACATTTCCTCCCTGTAAACCTGGGGGGGAACGGAAGAAAAAGAGGCGAAACAAAACGGGGTCAGTCATAAAGACTGGTAAGTCCTAGCTACTTTCAGCCTAAAAACAGGTAAAGGTAACACGACATGTATAAACTGAAAGTGAACATAAACATGATGACAAGATAAACAGATCAAACTAAGGTAACAAGATAAACTCAAGTAACAAGATAACCAAGGTAACAGGATAACCAAGGTAACAAGATAACAAGATAAACTCAGCATAGCATCGCATGTCTAACGTCCTCCGCACCAACCGTACTAGCATCCTAACTCGTATCATCCCTTCCATGTATATGTATAGTCCCTTGCCGTATATCGTACGGGTTCCATCACGTTATTCTGTACCACTACAACGTAGTGTCACCATCCTTGAAATCGCTCGGACTGCCATCCTTGTTCTGACCAGATTCCCCTATCATGAATTATCGCGTGTTCATCTAGGATTTACGCCACCTAGGACCACTAGGGATTATGCTACCTATTGGACGTTTTCTAGATTCGATCAAGGTTTATGCCACCCAGGACCACTAAGGATTATGCTACCTATCGAACAACGCCCTTTTTCCACGTAACGATCTAATCGATCGGCTCCCTACAAGTCCTAACTCGTCGTGTGTCGGTGTCATACGGCCCAATCACGAATGTAGCTACTCTGTGCTAGGTCCACCCAAGGGTGTATCAAGCCCTAGGGTGTCAACCACTGACACCATTCCAAGCACGCACAGTGTACAACTACTAGTGCCCATGCCTGCTTTTTCAACTCCGGACTACGTGCACGACCATAGCCCGCCTGAACCTACGATGGCGCACCAAACTCAGCCGTCGTTTTGGTCGCTTACAATCAGCCCAGTAATCGTGCCCCACCCTAGCCTAGTCCCTAGGGTATCGTGATACATCCAAGAGGGTTACTGCTGAAAAGGACCGCGTAACTAGAGTTTCCGTCCAGCAAGTTAGGTGTTGTCATCTAAACTCAAGACCTAACCCCTATCATTCTAGCATGTCAAGTTGGTTAAGTGTGGTCATTCCAGTTCGTGACTTAACCCGTCTACATGTCATGTCAAGTTGGCTAAGTATTGTCATTCAAGTTCATGACTTAGCCCTACGAATCACGTGTCAAGTTGGTTAAGCGTATTCCAGCGGTTCGTGACTTAACCCTATCCAAATCATCGTGTCAAATTGGTTAAGTATATTTAAGCTTAACCCCATCAAATTATCGTGTTAGATTGGTTAAGTATATTCAAGCGATTCATGACTTAACCCCATCAAGTTATCGTGTTAGATTGGTTAAGTATATTCAAGCGATTCATGACTTAAACCCATCAAGTTATCATGTTAGATTGGTTAAGTATATTCAAGCGATTCATGACTTAACCCCATCAAGTTATCATGTTAGATTGGTTAAGTATATTCAAGCGATTCATGACTTAACCCCATCAAATTACCGTGTTATATTGATTAAGTATATGTTAACCTAACCCCATCCACTAGTCAAATTATAATGGTTAAGTATTACCCTCGTGAGTTTACTTAACCTTACCATGCATCGCGTTATACTAGTCGGGTGTTATCGACCCATTCAGGTTAAACTAACCCATCCTCTAATCGTGTTATATGGTTAAGTGTCATCAAGAAATCAAGTCCGGTTTTACTTAACCCACCCATCCATGTCATATTGGTTAAGTGTCATTAGCATAATCAAGTTACTTAACCCGCCCGTCCATGTCATATTGGTTAAGTGTCATTAGTCTAATTAAGTTACTTAACCCACCCGTCCATGTCCTATTGGTTAAGTGTCATTAGTCTAATCAAGTTACTTAACCCACCCGTCCATGTCATATTCATTTATTATTTATTAATGCATCAACCTCTCACATTGGACTTATTTGCGGTCACTGGATATGCCGGGCGGTTCCGGGCAGAATTTCACCGCAAATCCATTCCAACCTCGGGTTCAAGCATTATCACAATCTAATCTTTGCCTACGACCTCTCACATTAGACTATTATTGTTGTGGTCACTGGATATGCCGGGCGGTTCCGGGCAGAATTACACCACAACTCAAATCTAACCTCGTGTCGAAGGCATCCGTTAGATTGTCAATTACGTATGTGTCATCTAAGTCAAGATCCCCACGTTACATATTACTAAGCATATTCCCAAGTTCCCAATTACATGTCTATCAAAATGTGTACCCAATTTTAGCCACTTCACATATGTCCAATTCTCGTCTATTTACATGTATGTCAAGTTTATGCCAATTTACCCCAAATCATGTTCTAGCCAAAGTTACATCTTGTCACGTTCATGCCCAAATAAACCCACATCATGGTTCATGTTCCCAATTCCACTTATGCCTAATTTACATAAGTCCAATCCCTTGATTCAACTTACATAGTTCCCAAAAATCGTGATTTAATTCATATGCCAACTCATGTATGCCCAAACTTGCAAATAATATTGGCAATACCCCGAATTTTCCTTGTTCATGTTATGCACAAATTCGACCACCCACACCTATATCCAAATAGGTGAAATCCCAATATTTCCCCCGTATACAAATCGCACGTAAATCGTAGTTTAGGCCTAGGTCCGAAATCGACCAAGGTTCATCAAAAGAAAATAAATAGGGGGAGGTAGAAACTTTGCATAAAACAAGATCCGAGAGGAAAATATCATTACATGCATGATAAGGATAGGAAAGAGTGATTTGCAACATGCATAGGCCCAAATTAATGTCATAGCAACATCCCCAAAGGTCAAGATCATAAATGAACAAGAATGAGCATGGATCGATTATCACGCAAGATCAAATTTTCAACTTTATCACATGGCATATTCAAGTTATCGTTTCAATCTAAAAGCATCTAGAACTTACAAAGCGTGGCTAGTGAATTAGGAGCAAGAATCGTCATAGAATCGTCGTAGAAGCTCTGGGAATGATGTAGCAACACTAGAGGCCTTGAGAAATTAGTAGCTCCTTTGATTTGATGAAGAAAGATTGCTCCTTTGACTTGAATCAAGTTTGCATGCTTAGGCCCTTTAAGATGAAGATGGAGGCCATGATCAAGAGACATTTGGGCAGCACTTTGTTGTTAGGATGATTTTTAGTGATTTAGGTTAGGTCTTAGGGTGTTTTTATAGAAGTAGGAGCTAGTTTAGGCCATAGGATCAACCCTAGAAAGATCCGAGCCACTGAAAATCGTCACAGGCCAACCAACCAGACCACACAAGCAAGCAGGTGCACCAGGCCAACCTGGCCCGACCAGGGAGGTCGACACCCAGGCCGACTCCCCAGTCAACCTGGGGGGGGCTGGTCGACTCCCCAGTCGACCTGGGGCTGAGCGGGAAATTTTCCCGCCCAATCTGCTTCTGGCTGAATTTGAATTTCGGGCTGAATTTTGAATTTTTCTGAAATCTTCTAGGGGGCATATCTTGGTCATACGGACTCCGATTTATGAAATTTCGGACTCGTTTTCAAGCAGAATTTCGAGACGAACGCAATGGCGTAACTCGTTCCCACTGATTCTTAACTTATAATTTAATTCTGCCCTGTTTTCCATTTTTAACATGTTATAAAATTCGGGTTGTTACAGTGAATCTGTAAATTGAGTGATAGAGTGTACGTAACATTGTCAATGTGTATATGAAATGTATAGATGAAAAATGTACAACTGAGTGTTGAATTGAATATGAAAATGAATATAAATTGAAATGTATATCAGTGACGTATTCAAATAGTGGAGTTAACACAATTTTACCGTTTGAATGTTTGAAATAAAATATTATATCTAAATAAAATAGTGTGAATATTTGAATTTCTGTATATTCATATTTTATTTAAATATAAATATTATATTCCTGTCTGTGATGTATATATCAAACAGTACAGTAACAAACGCATTTAAAATAAAATATATTTGTTTGTTATCATCAATCAAAAATCATATAATTGTGTATACAACACCGTTATATACAACAATCTCCCCCTTTGATGATGACAAATAAATGTTAAGATTTTGAATTCAATAAATGCGTTTGACAGTGAAGAACTGAACTCCTCCCATTTGAAAGCTCCCCCTACAACAGAAATTCCCCCTATAACTGTGCATGAGTGAAAAATGAAAATTGAATGAATTTTCATAATAAAAAATATTTGTAAAATATTCACTCATAAATTAAAATCTCAACCCATTCTCCCCCTTTTGTTATCATCAAAAGGATACCTAAACTAAAATATAGATGAAAAATGACTAAAATACAATATGAGCTTAAGAGGAAGAACAATCATCATAAATCTCAATCAGTCAAACAAAAACCATAATATCTAAGAACTAGTGGCATATTTCATATTGTAGAGTGACGGATTTACGATGAAATTTATAAAAATGGGGAGAGTTAAAAAATGTTTTCCTATTATTTTCCAATAAGATTTTCAAAAATAAAGCACAAATATAGTGATGGATTCGGACTATAGTTAATAATTCAATTTAGGTGACAAAGTCGAATAATCTCAAATCCCAATACCTATCAATTAACAAATCATAATACGTTGATAGGCTAGTTTTTATACATAAAGGAGAATTTCAAATTAATTTCAATTTATAGTACGTTATTTCCATTTTTTTTATTTAAGAGCACACTGACCATGCATAACCAGAGCTTGGATTTTTAAATGAGGTCAGTCGTAGCTTAAATTATAAGTTGTCTCTTAACCATGCATGACCAGAGCTTGGATTTTTAAATGAGGTTAGAGACACACTTATATATTTATTATATATTTATCATTTCAACTTTAAAAGGAAAAACTCCTTGGTATATAAACCAATGTGGATGATAGAAATGTGGTAGGTACAGAAATGGACTGTGAAATAAATTTCGAAATTAATTATATTATGAAATATGCTCGATTGTACTGGGATTGTTGAAAATTTTCAATTATCACTAATTCTGAATAATAACATAAACCAATTTCTATCACAAATATTTTCACTGTTTATTTAAGATGATTTTTTTTTTTAAAAAAATAAACTCTCCACATTATTATAAAATCATGATGGATGGTAGAAAGGTGATAGATAAAGGATATGGTCGTGAAATAATTGCCAATTAAAAGATATTATAATAATTGTTCATCCATCTTGAAACTCTAAATAAAATCTCCTCTTATTGTGAAATATACTACAGTCACAATTCATCACAATTTCAAAAACTGATAATAATTTTGATGAATTATAAATACAGTTCAATTTGGATATTGATTTCAATTTCTGAATGAATAATCAATAAATAATTTTAAAATAGAAAATCAATTACCAGAGGAAATTGAAAAGTTCTATACAAATCAAGAGGGAATAGAAAAAATATATACAAAAAAAAATTAGCACTTTTGATACCAATTAGTATCTCAATTAATGAGGATTGTAAAAAGGCACTGGAGACAAACCAGGATATCAGATACAAACTGAAATTCAATCATAAGACCCAAGCAGACAAAACAAGCAAATTAATTTCATTTATCATAGCAGCAGTCAAAACCAAGCAGTTATTTGAAAAGCAGTATCAGAGCAGCAAGTTGTATATGCTAAAGCAAGCAGTCATCAAAGAATTTTCGAAAACAGTATCATAGCAGCAAAAAAATATCAAGTCAGATTTATCAAGGTGATGGTCACAAAAGATGATTCATGGTCCAAAAACACGATCTATTTGAAATCACTTGAGGGAATATGAAAATTTCAAGATTAAATGAATTGATCATACCAGATTGTTAATTTCATATTCAGGAAGTGTGTGAGATTCATGAAATCAATAATTTCAAACAAATATTCAAGCCAATTGATCAAGAAATAACAGTGAATTTTAAAAACAGATTTTCATAAAAAATTTCACAAGAATATGACTGACAAGCCTAAGCGAAGTTTCAGATCATTTACTTCAAGTTTGAAAATATTCATGATCCAAAAATTAAGAAATATTATTTGAAATCACATGCGTTAATGTCAAGTTCTAAGATATAATGAATCAATCACACAAAGATTGATAATTACAAATTTTAAGAGGTGTGTGATATTCAAAATATCAAGAATTTCAGATGATTTCAAACAAATTTTTTTTAACCATAATGATCATGAATAAAGATAAATTTCTAGATGTATCACTGTTATTAAAGATAATTCAAAATATCCAAGCCAATCTGAAAATCAATGAAATTATCACGACTGATAAATAGAAGTGTGCTGTAATGAGTATAATATTTTAAGCTTTTCGAAAATGAATTAGAAGGAACTCAGAATAGCAGTAATGTGTGATATTTAATTAATATTTCACATCTTCAAAACAATTTAGAATTCAGATTAACAGTGTTCAAGATATGATATGAATGCTTTAACACTGTTAAAAATTCAAAAATAAAAAGTAAACTTCAAAACAGTTGCAGACATATACAAGTTTCAATTCAAGATCTGGAAATGATTAAAAGTAAGAGTGTTATACAAAAGAAGTGAATTTCCAAAAAATCATGAGTACTGCAATTGGAAGTTTAAGAAAGCATAGAATAAGAAGAATATGGCAGTGTCGAATCAAATTAGAATAAAAAATAAAAGAAGAAGTAGAAGAAGGAAGAAAAAAAGATAATGTACAAAAAAACGTGAGTCAAAAGATCATACCTGATATGCAGTAGAAGATCTGGATCTCTAACTCAACAGTCATGACTAAGGAATGTATGTCAAAAGGCATTGATGTTGATATAAAGCAAGCTTGATTCTTCAAGTTTGTTGTTCCTTAGCCAACCCTCGGTACCTAACTGTTTAGGGGATCGAGTGGTCTAACAAAACTAGTAAAACCACTCACAGTTGTATGTCGAACTTTCGTTACCCAAACTTGTTTGTATAACAATCCATTCGAATATATTTTTGTGCATTTAGGAACTCAGATATGTTTGAATTTAGATGAATTTACTTTATTTCTTTTTGGGGTCCAAAATGGTTTAAAGGGATTGTTATCAAACCAATTTTCATTTCGCTTTTGATTTAAAAAACCTTCGAAATTATTTGAGTTCAAATTTTCAAGACGAATATTTTCAAAATGATTTGAAGGATTTTTAAAATCATTTGATCTTCCCTTTTCAAACTCATCAATTTTTCCAAATCCGAGTCCACTTTTATTTCCTGATGGAAATTGATTTTTCAACAACATGTTTAAAGATTTTTCACCGTTTGAAAATTTAGCCAAAGTTGTTTCAAGCTGTTGAATTTCAGTTTTAAGATCACTGTTTTCTTTCATTAAATTTGAACAATGAGTTTTAGTGATCTTACATCTTTCAAAATCAGATTTCAAAACCAAGTTTTCATCATTAAGCAATTTTATTTTGGTTTGGGACTCAGCAATCTTAGATTCAAATTTAGCTTGTTTTTCAGATGCAGATTTTTCAAAATCCTTGAATTTCGCAATTTATTTTTCAAGCTCTTTCAAAACAAATTCAGATTTCAGTAAATTTTGATATTTCAAAAATCTTATATCGAGAAATAATATTATCTAACCCCTTTTGCAAAGAATTAACTTTACAAATTTCCTCGTCTTCATTTTATTTTAAAATGATAATTTCTTTTTCTAATTTCTGAAGATTTTTATTAAGATGAGTTAATTCATTTTTCAAATTCAAACAATTCTAGCAATTGGAGTTTTTATGTTTTAATTACAACATATCATTTATGTTAATCAAATCACGATTTTTTGATTTTAGAAGTTTGTTTTTCCGTTGGAGTTTTTCTACAGATTTAGTCAAGTCAGTACACATATAAACCAAGTCTTCATATGAGAAATTTCCTGTTTCGTCATCTGTTGAATCTCCATCAATTGATTCATCTGAATTTTCATTTGTAAATCCTGTTAAGCAAAACTTTGAATCGAGTAGGCACTTTGGGGTTTTGAGCAGCTGTTGTCAGTTTGTCCATACTTTGTATTGAGAGCTGTCCAAATTTCCTGCGCAATTAAACAATGAGAGATCAGACGTATTGATTATCATCAAAATAAGAATATAGAATATGTGTTGCACGAGAATTAAAAACTTTATCTACCATATCGTAACCATTGATAACAACATCCCAACATTTAATATTAACAGATTTTAAAAAAAATTCCATTCTAGATTTCCAGTTTAAAAAATCTGTTCCAGTGAAAATAGTTGGAGATGAACTGGACTGACACTCACTAGACTGACGACTAGGATTACCCATGACTTTAGAGTTGATGAAAAACCTGCTCTAATACCACTTGTTGGATCTAGAATAACCCTAGAGGGGGGTGAATAGGGTTTATCATAATTTTTCGCTGAATTAAAAATCTGACAGGATACTAAAATAATAAACAGATCATAGAATGCAACAAAGATAAAAGTGCAGTAAGTAAATCACAAACAGATATACCCAGCTTCAGCAAAACCCTGCCTACTGCTGCATTCCTAAGGTTTCTACTAGGTAAAGAACAGATCCCGCATACAAGACCATGTACACATGCGAACACCTCGCTCCTATTCGAATCCTAAGCTCAAAACCCTAGACTGGTCTATATCCACTGCACCAGATTTTTCCCTAGTTTTACAGACACTAGTAAACTGTCAGTTAACCCCTAACTGATTTCCCCTAGATTTTTACAGAACTCTAGAAATTGATGCAGAATGATTTACAAAGGAATTTAAAAACAAAATACAAAATAAAACAAACTAAAACCCTAGGAATTAGAAAAATAAGGGTTATTCCCTTTGTAAATTATGGTCGGCCAACTTCATTTGTTTTTGCCCGATTGCATTGTCCTGTGAAAAAAATAGCGGCTGATTAACTCTAGGGTTTCACTGAGTCTTCCCCAAATCGATCGACGCTAGAATGATTGAATCCTTTTGGCTTTGAAACAGATGATATTTGGTTCTTGATTGCTTTGTGCCAGCTCCTTCTTGCCAACGATTTGGGAACGTACTCGATCGAAAATCAAGCGAGTAACTTCTAATTTTAATCGATTACTGCTCTTTGAAATTGTGGCTTGTGTTTTCGATTTTCCTTACATGCCTGTGATGATGTGGTGTAGATTATATATGGTATATAGAAACCCTAACATGATCCTCTGATTTCAATAATGGCTTGTTCATGATTTTCGTGGATGTGCCTTGCTTTGAATTCTCAGCTTTTATTGTACTTGCATGATTCTTATGATTTAAATCCTCAAATGGACATGGACATATATTCTTGCCTTCAAACGGAATCTGGAAAATTTAATTCTTGCCGAGATTGATTTGATAAAAATGGAAAAATAGACTTACGCCATTTGAATTCGATATTTTCCCTGTGTAATTTCCGACATTGGTTTGATCTATATGAATATGGAAAACTATTCAAAACAATTTATTGACCCTAAAATAAAATGAATCACTTCGGGAAAGCCTTTAAACTGTTGCCTAAAAAATAACATGAGCAAACTCCGATTTTTGGAAATAAAGTTGTTTCCCCTTTTGATCACCGACTATTTTCAAACACTTCCTAATTTTCTGAAACAATTAATTTTTGCTTGAAATATTGGATCGAAAAAAACATTACCAATGATGCACTTGTGCATGTTATTTGCCTTGGCCATTCATTCATGTTGATTCACTTACCATTAAATTTGCACGACTTGTGCACTTAACTGCTTGGAAGTTTCACTGCAGTGGTTATGTATTCCTTGTGTACACTGTTGATTAATGTTGCATCATATCATTTTGAAATTGCTGAAAACATACTGCCATGTTTACTTGACTATTTCACATGCATGTCCATATACATATTACACATATTGGAAATAGTGCCCTATCGTGCACCTATGTATTTGCTTGCTTCGACTATGTTCATCCAAGAATCTGAACTATCCCCTAGTTATGCTGCCTCGACATTTATCTTGCCACTCTTTTTATTGAAACTGATTCTTTGCACATATGTGAATGCTGGTCACTTGAAGCATGTAACCTGGAAATGAAATTCATGCTGAATCCATGCTTGCTACTCTGGTTCATTGATACTTCAGTTGTGTTTGTGCATGATTGCTTCAACCAGTACTTATTGTGTACACTTAGAACTGAAAAGTGTAAAAACTATTTTTGAAGTTGTTGTATGCCTTCATTCTTGTTTATGTTGTCCCCTTGTATTTGCATGTACCATTATTTGGACTTGCTGCATACGTTCATGTTGTTTACATCCATGCAATCTACACTGAACTGCTCTTAATTATTAGCCTCATTTATTTGTGCATGGTTCAACCCTTGTGCTCGACCACTGCTTCTAGTGGCATTTGTACTATGCTGTTTGTAGTTGAACTTTGCTGCTGAACTTATGACTTCATGTTAGCTAAGATGAACCACTTTGACACTGCTGAACCATATATATATATATATATATATATATATGTATATATAATGTATGTTTGCACAATCATTTGCTATGTGACCCTGCCTTGTTCTTGTATATGCTTTGCTGCTTCACCTGAAATCTGCCATGGTTTTTATGTTGATCTGCCATGTATGTTAGTGTAAAACTAAACTGATCTTGCTTGATTTTGATGTGATCTTCACTTGAACTGATCCTAAGTGATTGTTCACTAGTTTGGGGCTGATTTGAAATCTGAACTTGAACTTGATTTGCCATGTTATATACACTTGATTTTGTTGTGATCAGCCGTGTTTGTCAGCTTATTTTTGGCTGATCTGAACTTCGCCATGTTGCTTGAGCATTTGCACACTGATTTGTATTGTGCACTGAGTCGAGATGGTCCATGTGGCCACTCCTCAGTTGCACGCTACATTCTGATTGGCGAGGCAGTGCATACGGGTATATTCATGCACGTGTGCACATACAACCATCTGAGTGGATTTTCCTGTCCCTGCACAATAATATGTGTATATACATGCACATGTGTGTGTGTACATATATCGTGCGCATGCTACATTCACATATCAGATCAAGTCATGAAAAATGATGAGAAGCACACCGAAATTCTAAGGAAAATAAAATTTTTTAAAAATAAAATTATATTTGCATGTGTTCAGTTTTTATTTCTATTGCAGTATACCGTGTGTGTTTCTGTTTGATGTGGCAGGTGAGTAGATGATGACTGGACTGACTGTGAAGTGCTGTGAAGACCGAGATAGAAGATGAAGACAGAGAAATGTATAAGAATATTTGTATATGAGTGAATCTGTTAATTGAGTGACAAAGTGTATGTAATATTGTCGATGTATATATGAAATGTATAGATGAAAAATGTACAACTAAGTGTTGATATGAATATGAAAATGAATAATATCGGTGATGTATTCAAATGGTGGATTTAAAACAACTGTACTGTTTGAATGTTTGAAATAAAATATTATATCTAAATAAAATATAGTGAATATTTGAATTTTTGTATAGTCATATTTTGTTTAAATATAAATATTATATTCCTGTCTTTGATGTATATATCAAACAGTACAGTAACAAACACATTTTAAATAAAATATATTTGTTTGTTATCATCAAACAAAAATCATATAATTGTGTATAGAACACAGTTATATACAACAGGTAGGAGCCACAGTTTTCTTCTAGTTATATCTAGCCACTAGTTTCCACTAATTGAGGACATCAGAAGGTAGTATCGATAAGATTGGTTTTCGTATATCGGATGGACTCTTTGAGTAGCTAGTAATGTCCTTCAAACTAACCAATGCATCTTATTCATTGATTTGATAAGTAGGTGTTTCGAGATGTCAAAAATAAGTTTGTTTTTGTTGATGACATTTTGATTTATTCTTGGAGTGAGAAGGAGAATGCTATGCACTTGAAGGAGGTCCTTAGCAATCACCGAGTGCATAAGATAAAGGAAGAATTCTTCAAATGCCAATTTTAAAGATGAAAGGTGCGTTTCTTCAGGTACATAGTTTCTAAAAAGGATTGACCATAGATCTTAGCAAGGAAGTGGCGATGCAAGATTAGAAAGTCCACAATAATGCTACCGAGGGTAGAGGATTTCTTAGTTTCATGGATTATTATCAGAAACTTATCGAAGAATGTGTGAAGATTTCAGTACCTTTGATCTATCTTACTAAGAAGAATCTAGTATTTTCTTGGGATGACGATTGCTAGGATTCTTTTATAAATTTGAACAGACCTCTTACTAGTGCACTGATGCTAGTATTCAAATGGTAATAAATTCTTTACATTCTACATCGATGAATACGGTATTAGTCTTGGTACAATGATGATGCAGGAAAGGATGGTAGTGACTCACGGTTGTTGATAGTTGAAAAATCCTGAGAAGAACTACCTCTAACGACCCAGAAAATCTGAACCAATTTAAAAAAATTTAATTTGGCTAAAATAATGGATTTTAAATATTTAAAATAAATATTTTAAATAATAGCAATGAAAAGTGAGTTTGAATCGACGTTTGAAAATGAATATAATTAATTCTAATTATAAACAAGGCCTGAAAAGGCACTGCAGTTTCAAAAACTGAATTCAAACTTTGCCGGACTGTACCGGGTGCAAAACAAAACGGATTTGAGTGAAACCAAAAATATTTAAATCTGTTAGTGAATACCTTTCTAACGAATCTGAAAAATCGAATTTTCATAGCGGAAAGCAAAAGTTATGGCCAAATGAATTTTCAGAAAGGTCGCTATGGAATTTATATAGCCCGTGAAATTGACCATTTTGCATACGACCTCGGAATTTGACGAAACCACTTTTGTTGGATCCGGGATGTGAAGTTATTGCTAGGTTTCAAATTTCATAATTTTTGAAGCTAGTATGTGAGCGTGGCAAAGGAAAACGTGTTTTGATCAATTAAAGTTAAATTGGATCGACCAGAAATGGGCCTTTTTGCAAACGGTCTCAGAATTCGACGAAACTAGTTTTGTTGGGACCGTATCGTCAAAACATAGCCAGATTTATTTTTCTGGGATTTTTCAAATCAGTTTGTGGCCCTGGCAAATTGAAATGTACGTTCAAATCAAATATTGAATATTCTATATTTTAATTTGAAGGAAAACTGATTGAAACTGTCGAATTGGCCTACGAAACATGTCCCATTGTGTTCGGAATGGGGGTAAAATGCTAGGGATGACAGTCGTTGGGCTTGGATTGGTGTACGTGTGTGACAAGGGGTATTTTTGGATTTTTAAAACTTTATAAATAAAAAAATATTGGTCCACGTCAGAACACCCCCACCCGCTTTTCTCTCTCCTCGACCAGATCGAACGACGGAAGCCGTTCTACACCTTCTCTCTTCTTTTTCTTCTAATCCACGCAACGAAACACCACCCCCAGTTATGTTTTTCATAGATCTAGGAGAGATCTTCAAATCCATATAAATATTGGATTTTTTCGTGGCCTGTAGGAGGAGAATCACCCTCGAGAAGTTCGGCCGTTCGCGCCTGGATTCCGCCGCCCAGGGACCACCGAGTTCGACCCCCTCCCTGGCGCACGTGCGCCTCTCCTAGCCCGACAAGGTGGCGCTGGCCGATCGAAGCAACAATCAACGGATTTGAAGAAAATTCAAAACCTAGTTTTGAAGAATTCAGAGTGGTATCCGCTATATTAATTTTCAACAGTTTTAACACCTTTAAACCGTTGCAAACTTTGAAAATCATATCTTTTTCGTGTGTTGACGAAATTCAGTGAAACAAGAGACAGTGGACTCATGTGGACGTCTTCTACCTTCTAGAAGAGACCGCGTATTTTTCTGAGCCTTCTGCTATTTCTGGTGGAGTGGAACCCAATGTGAGATTTCTAATTTATAAACGATGTGGAAAACGACGATGTATAAATTATATGGTCGATGTATGAGTTATATAAGCGTTGTACACCCCTTGTATAAGCGTTGTATAAGTTGTACGTTCGGTGTATAAGTTATATATGCGTTGTAGAAATTATATATGTGTTGAAATAGAAGTGAATTGCTATATATATATATATATATATACGCCCCTCGTCCACAAACCATGGACGATATTTATTGGTTGTGATTGGTGTGAAAATTGATTAATAGCGAATGGTTGATTGGGATTGTTTATGGCTGATTGGGATTGATTGTGGTTGAAAAATACCCGTTTGTGGTTGAGAAATATTTGGTTGAAACCACATAGGATTAGTTTGTGGGAATGAAATAAATATATACATGCCGCCTACGTGCGAACTAGATGCATGATCCCCATTGTCAAAAACCGCGAGGTTTTAAGGTAGAGCGAGGAGCCGTACTAGGGACGGTCCCGGTTTTAACTACCCTGCCGTTATGCTGCCAAAATTTTGAATAATATTCATGTGTTTGAATTATTTTCAATTGTTGAAACTATATTTATTCGTTGAATAGAAAACCTTCATGTGTTGAATTGATATTCATTCGTTGAATTGAAATTCATGTGTTGAATGGTATTCGTGTTTTAAATATAAAATTCACATTTTTATCGATATATATAAACTACAGAAAACCTTCATGTGTTGAATCGATATTCATTCGTTGAATTGAAATTCATGTGTTGAATGATATTCGTGTTTTAAATATAAAAATCACATTTTTATCGATATATATAAACTATAGAAAACCTTCATGTGTTGAATCGATATTCATTCGTTGAATTGAAATTCATGCGTTGAATGGTATTCATGTTTTAAATACAAAAATCACATTTTTATCGATATATATAAACTATAGAAAACCTTCATGTGTTGAGTCGAAATTCATTCGTTGAATTGAAATTCATGTGTTGAATGGTATTCATATTTTGAAATAAATTGTTTTATAATAAAAATCACATTTTTATCATCTATATGAACTATATAAAATAATCTTGTTTTGAAATAAATTGTTTTATTCGTATCAAGCATACTTTGGCCGTTATAAGGTAAAAACTCTATCCTCCGGTTTGCGTTGCATTGTGTGATGGGAACTGAGTCTTATAATGGCTTCATTTTTATAAAAAGCATTGCGATGTTTAAAAGAATGATTTGTTTTAAAGCATTGGCAATCCAATGGAGTAAACCCGTTCCATGAAAGTGGCGTGGTCCTGTGATTAGCCATATTTTAAATGTGTTGAGTAGATTTCTCATACCAGTCCCATGACTGACTCGTAGTTTGTTTCACTTTCAAACTCGGGTGCCCCTTTTTCTACACGGGCAGCCTTGTATTCAGGTTAACTGGCTTTCTCTGGATAGCTGGAGCTGAAGATGGATTCTATCATTTATCTCTTTTTATGCTGTTCAGCTCCTATTGTACATTATGTTTGTTTTCCACTATAGACATATATGTATAGTTGAACTGTAATTGTACTAAGTAAGATCCTGTATACTGTGTAACTCTGATGATTACTTTTATCCAGTATATTCTATTGTTCATTATCTGGTATATTTATTTAATTCTGTTCATCTGTTATCTATTTCTGTGTTATATTCCAAAGATTACCTTTGTCTCCGTCTGTACGGGAAATGGGGTCGTCACAACGTGGTATCAGAGCTTTGGTTAAGCTTAGTTCTAGAATATAACATATTAACAAGCTCGTCAGAAATAGAACCAGTAGTGTTCTAGGACGGGTAACTCATTACAGATAGGATCAGTAATATCCTAGTATGAGTAAAGCAGAATGAAATTACACCTCGATAGACACATTTACATTGAAGTATGTGTTTCTATATTTTAAATTATCTTTTCTGTGACCTGACACTTGATCTGTTGTTTGCAGAAGTACTAGAAAAATGAGTGTCAAAAACAGGAGAAATGCAGAACCCGATCTAGAGGCTCTATTAAAGAGATATCGAAATCTGAACGGAGCACAGTTCTCGGGCAATGAATTTATTATTCAAACTCAAGCTTGGGTGAGCTCTGCAGAAAGAATATTCGAGCGTATCCAGTTGAGAGATGATCAGAAAAGATTAGTAGCATCTTGGGCGCTCAAAGAAGAAGCTTTAATCTGGTGGGAAACAATCATCAAAGATAATCCAGAAGGTGATATCACCTGGGACAGATTCAAAGAGATCTTCCTAGAAAGATTTACTCCTCCTGAAGCGACGGAGCGATTATGTGATGAATTTTCTTATCAGATACAAGGTGATATGACCGCTCCCGAATATCATAAGAAATTCAATGAGCTTTCTCACTTTGCTCCTCATCTGATTCAACATCCAAAGAGGAAGAATCTGAGATTTATTCATGGCCTGCAAAGGAGATATCAGAACAGTGTGATGAGGAATGTGAAACTTCCTTTCTCTGAAATGATTTATATGGCTTATCAGTATGAAGATCTCCATAAGAAAGGAATGTTGCGCGACGAAGAAGAAGTCTGTTCTAGTGACAAAGAAGAGTCGGAAACTGATATTCCTGAAGCCAGTACGAGGTCTGAGGTCAATAAGAAGCCCAGTGCCAAGAGAAAAAGGGCCAGATCAGGGAAAGAACCAACAACGACCGCCACGTGCTCAAGCTGCAATAGAAAAGGACATTTGGCGATAAGTTGCAAATCTTGGAACAAACAAAGAAAGAGTGGATTTGAACCCAGTAAGAAGATTCCTGAGGGCAGAGGATGCCATAAGTGCCATCAGGCTGGGCATATTGCAAAAAACTCCCCGCTATCTCAGAAATCTGAAATAGTACAGGTAAATGAAGTAGCAGAAACTTCCGAGCCCTCAGCTAGTCAAGAAAGGGCTGATGTTTTAGAAGGAACGCTTACTGTCAAAAACATTCCAGTCAAAGTACTGTTTGACACAGGCGCATCACGAAGCTTCATTGTAAAGGATGCAGCTAAGAAACTGGATTTGAATTTGAAAAAGCTCAAGGAACCAATGACTGTCCAGAATCCGGTTGGGGGTTCCATCGATCTCAGTTGGGTTTGTGGAGTGCCGGTTTCCTTTTCTCGTTATCGGTTTCCTACCATCGCGGTCGTCATGAATTTTAAAGAGTTTGATCTTATCTTGGGGTTAGACTGGTTGACCAAATATGAAGCTGAAGTTAAATGCGCCGACAAAGTCGTAAAGGCGAAGATTAAATCAGGTGATTATATAACCATTCCCTGTGAAGGTCAGAATGCTAATAGAAAAGACTTCTGGGCAGCTCTCGATGTTTCTCCAGCCCAAATAGAAGATATCCCTGAAATCACAGAGAATATTCCTGACCTCATCAAAGATATTCCTGTCGTCAAGAACTATGCGGATGTGTTCGAAGAAGTTGTTCGCTTACCTCCGCAAAGAGAAATAGATTTCAAAATTGCTTTGATTCCGAATGCAAGGCCGGTAGTTCACGCTATTCGAAGAATGTCCTTGAAGGAGAAAGAAAAACTTGACAATCAAACACGACAGCTAGTATGGAAGGGCATGATCAGGCCTAGTTTCTCTGATTGGGGTGCAGCAGTGGTGTTTGTCCCAAAAACTGACGGTACTCTACGTCTATGTGTGGATTATCGTGATTTAAACAAGCAAACAATAAAGAACAAATATCCATTGCCGCGAATTGATGATTTTTTGGATCGATTAAATGGCGCACAAGTGTTTTCACGAATGGACCTAGCTACAGGTTTCCATCAGCTTCGTATCGCCGAGGAGTGTGTTCCTTTGATAGCATTCAGAGGTCCAGACCTATTCTATGAGTGGTTAGTAATGCCATTCGGCTTATGTAACGCTCCAGCCTATTTCGTCGATCTAATGAATAGAGTATTCAGAGGAGTTTTGAATAAATTTGTTCTGGTTTTCATCGATGATATCCTTATCTTCTCTAAGTCAGAAAGCGAGCACGAAAAACATTTGGAACAAGTGTTAGAAATCCTCAGAAGGAATGTATTGAAAGCAAAGTTTTCTAAATGTATATTCTGGCAACGAGAAGTCAAATTTCTTGGCCACGTAGTGTCAAAAGAAGGAATTGCAGTGGATCCCAGTAAAATCACTGCTATTCAGAATTGGAAGCAGCCTCGTACGCCAACAGAAGTTAGAAGTTTTCTCGGGTTAGCCAGTTATTATCGGAAATTCATTAAGGATTTCGCGAAGACATCTAGTTCTTTAACGAAACTGAAGAAGAAACATTCGAGATTCAATTGGACTCCGGTATGTGAGGAAGCTTTCCAGGAGATGAAATTAAAACTGACAACTGCTCCAGTGGTAACAATAATAGATGGCAATGAGGACTTGAAAGTCTGGACTGACGCTTCTAGAGAAGGCCTTGGCGCAGTGTTAATGCAAAGAGGTCAAGTAATTGCGTATGCTAGCCGTCAGTTAAAACCGCACGAAAAGAACTACGTAACTCATGATCTTGAGTTATTGGCTATAGTATTCTCTTTGAAAATCTGGAGACACTATCTTCTGGGTGAAAAATTCGAGATGTATACAGACCATCAGTCGTTAAAGTATCTGTTCACCCAGAAGGACTTGAATCTGAGGCAGCAACGTTGGCTGGAGTTTCTTGCAGCATATGACTTTGAAATTATATACACTCCAGGGAAAGCCAATGTCATGGCCGATGCGCTGAGCCGAAAGAATGTAATGATCGCCAGCTTTATTATTACGACTTCCTTGATTGACAAAATATCTATTCTTCGGAAAGAGGATAACTTTATTAAGGATATGATCAAAAGGATTCAGAAAGGCGAACCCTCGTGTTTTCAAATAGATAACGACGAGACCCTGAGATTGAAAGGAAGGATTTGTGTTCCCGACGTCCCAGAGTTAAAAAGGGAAGTGTTAGACGAGTGTCACAAGTCCAAGCTGTGTATCCATCCTGGTGTAGCCAAAATGTATAACGATCTCAAGCGAACATTATGGTGGAAGGCTATGAAAAGGGACGTTTCAATATATGTTAACCGATGCCCAACTTGCCAGCTAGTCAAGAGCGACCAACAAAAACTGGCTGGATTGTTACAACTGCTAGACGTTCCTGGCTGGAAGTCGGAACATATTTCTATGGATTTCATTAATGGTCTGCCCAGAACCAGAAAAGGGAATGACAGTATTTGGGTGATCGTAGATCGCTTCACGAAGACCGCCCATTTCATACCTGTCAGATCAAACAGAACTGCTCAGAGTCTGGCGTAGATATATTTCAAGGAAATTGTTTAGACTACGTGGAGTGCCGCTCAGTATAGTCAGTGATAGAGACACAATATTCACTAGCAAATTCTGGGAGGCATTTTAAGTCGAGCTGGGAACGAAGTTGAACTTGAGCACCGCTTATCATCCTCAGACAGACGGTCAGACTGAGAGGGTGAATCGTATTTTAGAAGATCTATTGCGGGCTTGTGTTCTAGATTTCAGTGGATCATGGGAAGACCATCTGCATTTGGCTGAATTCTCGTAAAATAACAGCTACCAGGCGAGCCTGACAATGTCGCCATTCGAAGCATTATACGGTAGACCGTGCCGATCTCCTGCTTGTTGGGTTGAACCTGGAAATAGACTTGTGTTGGGGCCAGATATGATCCGAGATGCTGCCGACAAAGTTGACTTTATTAAGAAGCGATTACTCGCCACTCAAAGCCGACAAAAGAGCAATGCCGATAGAAGAAGAAGAGATATATCATTTGTTGTTGGCGACTATGTATATTTGAAAGTATCGCCGATGAGAGGAGTTATCCGGTTCGGTAAAACTGGAAAGTTGGCGCCCAAATTCATTGGTCCGTTTCCTATTCTGGAACGGATCAGAACTCTCGCTTATAGGGTTAAATTGCCAGATTGGTTGCATGGAGTTCATGATGTATTTCACATATCTCAACTTCGAAAGCACGTTCATGATCCAGACTTGATCGTGGAAGAAGCAGCTCAGCAGGATATTGAAATTACTCCAGAACTAACAGTGAGAAGAGAGCCGCTAAAGATTATCGGCAAAGAAACCAAAGAGCTGAGGAACAAGAAAGTTCACTTAGTCAAAGTGCAATGGAGTGGAGATCCACGAGATTGTACTTGGGAAACTGAGGAGAGCATTAAGAAAGCTTATCCTAAATGCCGAGTGGATATCTCTAATTGACTCCGGTGCAAGGTACATTTACCATACTTTGCATTGCCAATCAGTTCTCTACTCTGTTGTTATTTTCTTTCCATGGATGTGCACTTTTAATTCTATAGTCCGAATGATTTAAAAGAGTATAGAAATTGATTTGTATGATTTTGAAAATTTAAAAACAATTTGATTGTTGCTTGTGTTGTGTGATAGTAAATTTGATTAATTGAATTATTGAAACTATAGTTAATTTAATCAACAATAGAATAATGGTAGAATTTATTCATTTAAATCACGCATTGAACTGATTAGAAAATAGATAGAAATATATACATGTGTATTATATATGTTTGAACAGGTAAATGGATTAGCTGTTGAGTAAAGATTTTATTTGCGTGCCCGACAAATAGGTAAACCTTAATGAGTTAGATGCAAAATATTATTATATCAACTCCTGTGAATGCCATTGGATGCGGAGTGCTGGTTATTCTGTGTGAAATAATAAATATCGCCATAGGATAGTAACAATTAATTTTGAACTACATTTCATGGCATACTTCAGAAGATAGGCATACTTCATCATATACCACATAAGCATTTGGAGCTCGTGTGACGAGGTGGAAGATTTACCATACGAGCGAGAGACTTGTATGGCGATGACTATATTTTACAGGTTGAACTGATGACTAATATGGACTATTTAAATTGTAACGATTAAATTGCCAGGTTAATAAAAAACCCTACACGGGTCTGGAGTTGACAATAATCACGTCTATCTAGTTATTAGATACGGCACATGGACTATTTATTTCCCACACGGGACGAGGTGACGAGGATTTATCCTCTGGAGCATTTAAAATACACACTCCCTCAGGCTTTGACAGGGTGACGAGAATTTATTCTCTGGAGTTATCATCTATACACGCTCCCCTGTAAACACCAGAATATATCACTATAAATATGTGTATGCTTATTATGATTTATTGGGTACCTAATACGGCCCAATAAATTTCCAAACCCCTCCCCGTACAAAGGAGGTTATGGAGAAATTTTTTGAAAATTCCGGGTGTTAGCCAAATTTTTGAAGAATTTGAAAATTCTCAGAAACTGAAAAGTTGGAGAATTGAAGCCAGATTGGACGTAGAGTTGATTAATCAAACCACTTTTGACTTTGTTCCTTTTCGGGGACGAAAAGTTTTAAGTGGGGGAGATTGTAACGACCCAGAAAATATGAACCAATTTAAAAAAAATTAATTTGGCTAAAATAATGGATTTTAAATATTTAAAATAAATATTTTAAATAATAGCAATGAAAAGTGAGTTTGAATCGATGTTTGAAAATGAATATAATTAATTCTAATTATAAACAAGGCCTGAAAAGGCACTGCAGTTTCAAAAATTAAATTCAAACTTTGTCGGACTGTACCGGGTGCAAAACAAAACGGATTTGAGTGAAACCAAAAATATTTAAATCTGTTAGTGAATACCTTTCTAACGAATCTGAAAAATTGAATTTTCATAGCGGAAAGCAAAATTTATGGCCAAATGAAATTTCAGAAAGGTCGCTATGGAATTTATATAGCCCGTGAAATTGGCCATTTTGCATACGACCTCGGAATTCGACGAAACCACTTTTTTTTGGATCCGGGATGTGAAGTTATTGCTAGGTTTCAAATTTCATAATTTTTGAAGCTAGTATGTGAGCGTGGCAAAGGAAAACGTGTTTTGATCAATTACAGTTAAATTGGATCGACCAGAAATGAGCCTTTTTGCAAATGGTCTCAGAATTCGACGAAACTAGTTTTGTTGGGACCGTATCGTCAAAACATAGCCAGATTTATTTTTCTGGGATTTTTCGAATCAATTGTGGCCCTGGCAAATTGAAATGTACGTTCAAATAAAATATTGAATATTCTATATTTTAATTTGAAGGAAAACTGACTGAAAAAGTTGAATGGGCCTACGAAACATGTCCCATTGTGTTCGGAATGGGGGTAAAACGCTAGGGACGACAGTCGTTGGGCTTGGATTGGTGTTCGTGTGTGACAAGGGGTATTTTCGGATTTTTAAAACTTAATAAATAAATAAAAAAATATTGGACCACGTCAGAACACCCCCACCCGCTTTTCTCTCTCCCCGACCAGATCGAACGACGGAAGCCGTTCTACACCTTCTCTCTTCTTTTTCTTCTAATCCACGCAACGAAACACCACCCACTAGTTATGTTTTTCATAGATCTAGGAGAGATCTTCAAATCCATATAAGTATTGGATTTTTTCGTGGACTGTAGGAGGAGAATCACCCTCGAGAAGTTCGGCCGTTCGCGCCTGGATTCCGCCGCCCAGGGACCACCGAGTTCGACCCCCTCCCTGGCGCATGTGCGCCTCTCCTAGCCCGACAAGGTGGCGTTGGCCGATCGAAGCAACAATCAACGGATTTGAAGAAAATTCAAAACCTAGTTTTGAAGAATTCAGAGGGGTATCGGCTATATTAATTTTCAACAGTTTTAACACCTTTAAACCGTTGCAAATTTTGAAAAATCATATCTTTTTCGTGTGTTGACGAAATTAAGTGAAACAAGAGACAGTGGACTCGTGTGGACGTCTTCTACCTTCTAGAAGAGACCGCGTATTTTTCTGAGCCTTCTGCTATTTTTGGTGGAGTGGAACCCAATGTGAGATTTCTAATTTATAAACGATATGGAAAACGACGATGTATAAATTATATGGTCGATGTATGAGTTATATAAGCGTTGTACACCCCTTGTATAAGCGTTGTATAAGTTGTACGTTCAATGTATAAGTTATATATGCATTGTAGAAATTATATATGTATTGAAATAGAAGTGAATTGCTATATATATATATATATATATATATATATACGCCCCTCGTCCACAAACCATGGACGATATTTATTGGTTGTGATTGGTGTGAAAATTGATTGATAGCGAATGGTTGATTGGGATTGTTTGTGGTTGATATTGATTGATTGTGGTTGAAAAATACCCGTTTGTGGTTGAGAAATATTTGGTTGAAACCACATAGGATTAGTTTGTGGGAATGAAATAAATATATACATGCCGCCTGCGTGCGAACTAGATGCATGATCCCCATTGTCAAAAACCGCGAGGTTTTAAGGTAGAGCGAGGAGCCGTACTAGGGACGGTCCCGGTTTTAACTACCCTGCCGTTATGCTGCCGAAATTTTGAATAATATTCATGTGTTTGAATTATTTTCATTTGTTGAAACTATATTTATTCGTTGAATAGAAAACCTTCATGTGTTGAATTGATATTCATTCGTTGAATTGAAATTCATGTGTTGAATGGTATTCGTGTTTTAAATATAAAAATCACATTTTTATCGATATATATAAACTATAGAAAACCATCATGTGTTGAATCGATATTCATTCGTTGAATTAAAATTCATGTGTTGAATGGTATTCGTGTTTTAAATATAAAAATCACATTTTTATCGATATATATATAAACTATAGAAAATCTTCATGTGTTGAATCGATATTCATTCGTTGAATTGAAATTCATGTGTTGAATGATATTCGTGTTTTAAATATTAAAATCACATTTTTATCGATATATATATATATAAACTATAGAAAACCTTCATGTGTTGAGTCAAAATTCATTCGTTGAATTGAAATTCATGTGTTGAATGGTATTCATATTTTGAAATAAATTGTTTTATAATAAAAATCACATTTTTATCATCTATATGAACTATATAAAATAATCTTGTTTTGAAATAAATTGTTTTATAATAAAAATCACATTTTTATCATCTATATAAACTATATAAAATAATATTGTTTTGAAATGAATTGTTTTACAATAAAAATCACATTTTTATTATATACATGAATTGCTAAATATAGTGAAGTGTTGAAATAGAAGACAGTTAGATAAAAATATCATTTTTATCAAATGTATGAAAAGAATATAGCTTTGAAATCGAAGAAACGATATATTTATATAAATAGAATTAAAATATATCGAATAACGACGCTGCAGTTCGTATTTTGAAACCGTGATTTCAAACGATTATACCGGGAGATCCGACCATCGGATTTTCCTGAAATCGCAATCGTTGGGTTCGCTTTGGAAAAATCTTTCCAACGGCACCAACTTTGTAAAAATCCAACGGTTGGATTGTCTGGAATGTTTAATTCAAATCTAAAGAAAAACAGCGCCAGAATTGGTTATATATATATATATATATATATATATAATTATATATAATCGAATAACGACGCTGCAGTTCGTATTTTGAAATCGAAACTTCAAACGATTATACCGGAAGATCCGACCATCGGATTTTCCTGAAACTGGAACCGTTGGATTCGTTTTGAAAAGATCTTTCTAATGATATAAATTTTGTGAAAATCCGATGGTTAGATTTTCAGAGATGTGTAAATCAAATCGGAAGAAAAACAGCGTCACGGTCGCGACGCGTCGTTTTGAATAAATTGGCTATTTTAAAATAAATAAAAATAGCGATAAATCATTATAAAATATTATTAACGATATAGATGTGAAATTTAGAAATTAACTGAAGGTTAGCTAAGTCGAATGGTTTCTTGGGTATTGATCTGATGTTGGTTTCGGCCTTCGGGGTTAATATTTGGGAAATCGTTCTCTTACTGATTGACGGTTAGTGACTAATGAATTGAAATGATGCGTGTGTATGTTGGTGTTGCACGTGTTTATTATATACGCGAGTTGCTCAGAAAGACCGGGTTGATCCCATTCTGAGTAACTGACTTGACGATAAGAAATCGAAGATGAAGACGGTGGTCGAAGACCGGAGATCTTCACCTCGTTTGGATGGTAACCGAGTTCCTGATTGGGAGACATCCTGAAATATGGATTATGAGTGGTGATCGTCCAGACGTACATGGTGATCGATGGGTTTGCGAGGTATTTAGTGCCTCCGGTTTCGTTCAGACCCAGAACGGACTTGTAAATGGACTGTGTGTCTGACATTGGGTTTTATTCTGTGTTGATTGATCTCTGTTAAATATACATCTGTTTGGCGGCGGAGAATTTATTCTTTTGCTTAACGCCCTTCTCTGAAACGCACGAGCTCAGAGGTTGTATATCGATGGACATCAGTCGCATGGCATGAATTGCTAGTGTGGCATGCCTAAGTGGCAAATGAACAGGGCTTCTGTTGAAAACCAAAGTCTTGTGGAGATGATCAAAGCACCGCCTGTGTGGCGTAGCTTTGTGTATAACGTGAAATCGCGAGCCTCACACCCGGTATGAACCAGAAACGGGAGGAAGGACCTCAAGGAGGACATGCGTTTCTTTCTATCTAGAAGTGGCATCAGTCGTTTTACACGCCCTGACGAGTTTGACTTATGTGGTTGTCGATGTTGCGAGGCGCCTCGGTTTGATCGGACGATCCGGGTCCGATGGAGTCATTCGTTGGCTCACTCACGCCCCATAGGGCGGGGAAACGCATTGTTCAGGAATTTTAATCCACATCGGTGGACCGGCCCTGACGATCCAAGGGCCCACCTGAGTCTGGGTCCTGAGGGGCGGGCTAGAGCGTCTCGAAGTCGGTAAGGACTATCTTTTGCCTTGGTTCATGACGGAAATCCAATTTCCAAATACGTGACTGTAAGGTTTTGATTGTATACCTATATATGGCGACATAGTGGTATGGGGCATTAATGTCGTCTATGATTGATAGTTATGATTTGAAATTGTTTTTAAAACATATAAACACTAGCAATAATATCAAATGCTTTTGTTTTATTCGTATCAAGCATACTTTGGCCATTATAAGGTAAAAACTCTATCCTTCGGTTTGCGTTGCATTGTGTGATGGGAACCGAGTCTTATAATGGCTTCATTTTTATAAAAAGCATTGCGATGTTTAAAAGAATGATTTGTTTTAAAGCATTGGCAATCCAATGGAGTAAAACCGTTCCACGAAAGTGGCGTGGTCCTGTGATTAGCCATATTTTAAATGTGTTGAGTAGATTTCTCATACCAGTCCCATGACTGACTCGTAGTTTGTTTCACTTTCAAACTCGGGTGCCCCTTTTTCTACACGGGCAGCCTTGTATTTAGGTTTAGCTGGCTTTCTATGGATAGCTGGAGCTGAAGATGGATTCTATCATTTATCTCTTTTTATGCTGTTCAGCTCCTATTGTACATTATGTTTGTTTTCCGCTGTAGACATATATGTATAGTTGAACTGTAATTGTACAAAGTAAGATCCTGTATACTGTGTAACTCTGATGATTACTTTTATCCAGTATATTCTATTGTTCATTATCTGGTATATTAATTTAATTCTGTTCTGCTATTATCTATTTCTGTGTTATATTCCAAAGATTACCCTTGTCTCCGTCTGTACGGGAAATGTGGTCGTCACACAACCCTACCCACGATTTTAAAGTTAGCTTTCATCATGTTTGCGCTTAACTTGGAGACGTTATTTGTTTAGCGAAAGGTTTATGTTGTTTATATATGGTAAGTCGCTGAATTACTTGTTTTATCAAAAGGATTTAAGCTTAAGACAACAATAATAAATGGAATTCTTAGCATATTACGAACTCTAGATTTCATATACGTCACCAAAAGGGAAAGTAGCAACGGACGTATTGATTCAGAAGAAAGAAACCTTGAATTCTTGGTTCATAGAGTATACGAATTGGGAGTTCATATACACAACTGACTTTAATACCTCTACGGATTTTACTTTTGAATTACCTATATCATTAGAGATTCAGCCCACTCCTACAGATCATATTGGTTTGAGGCAAAAAGACGACATAGAATTAGTAGACATTACGGAAAGAATTCGTAGAGGAGAGGCCATAAGGCATCTCCAACTCTATTCTGTAGATTCAAAAGGATTAATAAGAAGAGATGGGATTATATGTACCCCGCACTGTTGATCTAATGAGTGCGGTATATTTAAGGCACACTACTAATAGATAGACATCCATCCCAGTGGTGATAAAATGTACAATGACATGAAATGGATAAGGTGTTGAAGGAAAGACTTAGAGTTTTGGTGAAGTTTTGGTGAAGTCTCCATAAAGAAGGATGTGGCGAGTTTTGGTGAAGTCTCCATGAGACATTAAGGACATAGTTGAGTTTGAGCATGGCCTCTCACCCTTGGACTGATGGCCGAACAGAAAGAGTGAATAAGGTGTTGAAGGATCTTCTTAGGATGTGTATTCTTGAATTAGGAAGGACTTAGAATGAGTAGTTACCCTTGGTAGAGTTCATATACGATAACGGTTTTTAAGCAATCATTCAAGTGGCTCCTTTAGAGACTCTCTATGAAAGATCATGTAGATCGCATTCCTATTAGCGGGAAACTACAGATAGACTCCAACTTGGACCAAACATTACTCCAGATACTTCAAAGAGGATTAATTTGATCATGAAGCAGATGAAAGCAGCCCAAGACAGGAAAAAGTTATATGTCGACAAGAGGAGGATAGACTTAGAGTTCGAGGTTC
Source organism: Allium sativum (assembly GCA_030737875.1). Lineage (NCBI taxonomy): Eukaryota > Viridiplantae > Streptophyta > Magnoliopsida > Asparagales > Amaryllidaceae > Allium > Allium sativum. Next base: position 650,567,027 of record CM060919.1, on the reverse strand, counting down.
AAGATTTAATCTTTATTGAGGTGTCACCAATGAGAAATGTCATGATGTTTAGCTTCGTAGGGAAGTCTACTCTAAGATTTGTAGGATTTTTCCCATAGTTGTGACGATAAGTTAAAGTTACCGGAGAGGTTTGTTGGTGTGCATGACATCTTTCATGTCTTACACTTGAAAAGTGCTTACATTACTCGACATCAGTAATTGAGCCAGTCAACTAGAGGAAGTAGAGGTTTAGAGTACTTAGCCCGTTGTGTTCCTACTCAAATTATAGGACATGACATTAAGTGGCTCTGGAATAAGGACGTTTAGCTTCTCAAGGCTCAGTGGAGGGGATAATGCCGAGGAGGCAACTTGGGAGTCTTTGGAGAAGATTCGTGCATCATATCATTATTATTTTTATGCCATGCCTTTAAATAATCTATTTTAAGTTTTTAGTTTGATCAAAATCTTTTTTTAGTATTCTATGAGAGGTTAGATATAAGGATTGAACTTATGGATGGTAGGAATAGACCTATACATGTTATCAAGCATGTTATATATGATGGATGCAAGTGGTTGCAAGTGTTTTCTAGTGCTTGTTAATGGATGCGTATACATACATTAGGCATTATATTTCATGAGATGATTGGCCAAATAGGTACAAAAAAGCATATGCATATGGATTTGTGTCTGTGTTTATTATTTACTTTATGCTCGCATGAATGGATGTATAGCATTTGGATGTGCACATGGGCGATGGTTGTAACGTGCATATAGAAATATCCGCCATTATTAGGATTTTTGCATATATTTGGACTCATCACTCGAGATTATTGGTATAAACAAGAAGTCAGCTGAATCAGTAGGCCGCCTAATTTTTTGCATTAGTTATGTAATGACCTAGATTTTTAGACGTTAAGTTGAACATTTAAAAATGGTTTTAAATGTCGATTTGGAAATTTAAATAGTGAAAATTAGGCACACATCCCTAAAAGCAAACTTAATTAGGCTCACATCCGGTCATAAACTTATTATAAATTAGGTCCCTATTTTTCAAAACTTTATAAAATAATAATTTAAAAAATTTAAAAAAAATTCATAAATTAATAATAAAATAAATTATGCATTATACAAAAAATTCAGTTCAAAAAACAACAAAAACCACAGTAGAAAGAAAAAAACAGCAAAAAAACTGCAGTTAAATGCATAATATTATGCACATATTTGGTTTTATTGCATGCATATGTGCATGTATTCCAGTTCTTACATCCACATTAATTTATTTGCATATTTCTGTGCATGTATTGCGCATTTCTTGCATAGAAGGATGCAATATTTCATAACAGTGAAACTCAGTTCATTTTTATTTGCATCCAACTGTGCAAATAACCCGAAAAACATGCACACATGTGTGCAACATATCAATAGGCTAAAACGGTAACTGAATTCGCTGTATGCAATAGTTGCATACATGTAAGCAACTATATGCAATAATTGCATACATGTATGCAACTTTTTTTTTTTTTTTTTGATTTGCGTCGACTTCTGGGATTATTTTATGATTTTAGAATATATTTTTTATGCAGTGGCGCATTTTTTTTTGCTGGAAATGGAGGAGGCGAAGGGAAAGCAGCAGGAGGCGGAAGTTTCAAGTTGGATGAGGCGGCTGTACAAAATAGGGACCGGGTTTGGATAAAAAATATGGGAGGGATGTGGAGTTTATTTCAAATCTTAATAGGGACCTCTAAAAAACGCACCAATTTAAATAACCCGAATTCAACAATTTTGAGTATTAAAATAACAAATTTGGTTCCAAAATATTTTAGAATAAATTGAATTTGAGATATAATATGAATGTGATGATTTATTACGACCAGTTAAGTTCTGATTTTAAATTTTAATAAGAAACTTATTAATTAACCAAAGTTTGAACGTTTAAGTTTAAATTAATTAAAATCGAGCTCGCAACATCGCGGTAGTTCATAGATTTACATGTTGAACTTCAATTGAGTGTATATTATCCATTATAAGTCGGAGTTTTTTGAAACAAATATCTAACGGATTTATTAGATTATAGTTTTCTTATGAAAAAGAAAATTTGAGATCACATCTTATATATTTTGAGTAATGTGAAAATCAATTTTTCATAAAATCGCTATATAATCGTTAATGAACCATAACGTTTTATTCAACAAACGAAAGGATATTAAATAAATTTGATATCGATTTAACTTGAAATCTAAAATATTGAGTTAAAATCTAAACTAGTTTATTTTGAATTTATACAAAATTCTATATGAATATAAATATATATATATATATAATTTATTATCAATAAATTTGATTTTCTTTGGAAGCAATTTATATTTTATCGATTTAGAACGTGAAAATAACTAATTTTATATGACTTCGGATTTCAACGAAACTAATTTTGTAAAATCCATGGTAGCTAAATATTGCTAGATTTCAAGTTCCACATCAATTGGAGTTATTTTGTAATCGTGCACAATAGAAACGCATATCAATTAACCATTCAAAATTAAAATTCTATTTTTGCAAACAGTCTTAGAATTCAATGAAACTAGTTTCATCATGTCCGAAATATTAAACTATTATCTGATTTCAAATTTTGTCATGATAGGAGCTTATATGTGCTTATGCGAGCTATAAACATCGAACGTTAATTATATGTTAAATAATACGGGTCGCTTTCATTAAAATTAAAATAAAATCTTTAGCTAAAATCTTATCATATCCAAATGAAATCTCAGCACAAATTTTTTCTTCTATATGTCGAATCCTGAAGGAAAGGGGCATGTTGTCCTTGGAGTCAAATATTTTGGTTTCTTCAACGATTAAAAAGAAAAGAAAATTCTAAACACGTCACTTTCAAAAACTATGCAAATCTTTGAAAAACCAGCCCAAAACCTTGCAAAAATCCATTTCAAAATCTATGGAAATCTCAGGTGGATCTGTTGAATAAAACAGATGCGGCTACGTTGTCATTTTTCCCAAACCAACAGTTTAAAATGAAACAAACTTCCTCAGTCAAAAACACTGCAAAATAAAAATTATCCATTCCTTTTAAAAAATTAAACTGTCAAACTAGGCTAAATTAGCCGAAATTTCCAACTAGGAAGTTGTAAGGTGTGGTAAGTGCGACCTACTGGCAGAGTTTGGGGAAATGCGATCTCCTCATGCATTCGCAATTTGGTTGTGAATGTGAGTGTGGTGTGTTCGGATTTTGGTGATTTGGGGCTTCGTCGTTGGCTTCGTCGTTGGCTTTTGTGCGAAGGTGTTTGAAGGAAATGAAGGAGGAGGAGAGCTACAGGTTGGTGGTAGTCTGGCCAGAAGCAGTGGTCGTAGGCAGTCGGGTGACAGTGATGAACTGAGTAGTGATGTTTTCGAGTTTTGATTTTTTTTTTGCTCTTAATAGTGGTGTAGAGTTAGGCGAAGTGATCTGAAGTGATTGTAGTGCCAGAAGGAGGCTGTCTATATGGTGGTGGTAGGAGGGTCCCAAGTGGTGTGTAGCGACGGTGAAGGGTAGTTGAAAACACCCGTTCTTTGGTGTTTTCTAGATTGAAAAGGAGAGGTTGTGGTTCAGGCCTAAGGGCAGAGCAGCTGGGAGGTGGTAGCTTCGTGACAGTGGCTTGGGGTCGGCTATAGTTCACCAAGGAGGCGGTAGTTGGTGTTGAAAGGGGATCGATTTTATTCGATGTGAAAGAGTTGGGATTTTTGAATTGGTGAAGGAGGGTTTAACATTAATTTAGTTTAGTTAAGGTAACAAGAATTAAGGGTCAATCAAATAATTAATCTATCTAATTCATGTTGGATCTTGTAACACATATATTTTATTCATTCTCTAAAAAAATTCGACGGAAAAAGCGGCGCTAGAATAATATTGACAAACCATACGAGTACGTGCTGGATTGGATTGCTTTAGAGCTAATAATGCGACATCCTCGATCGAAACAAATTGTAAGCAACTCTTGCGCCTTCTGGAATTCAATTATGTTATTAGATTCATATAACTATAATTTATCGTTGTTAGTATAAATTGGATGTTTGGATTCCTTGGATGCTTATTGTTTGTTGATAGTTGACGATATTATATTTTCATCATCTTAAATGCATTAGATTAAAATTTCTATTTCATATGCTTTTATATAATGATATTATGAGCTGAGATGTAGGGGAAAACAAATTGGAGGAATCCAACTGGATGCCTCCATACTTTGTATGTAATTTGGTTTTATATTATTTATATATGAACTGTTTGACCCTAATAATGTTAAATCCTGTTTGTATGTTGATTGTCAAATTAAATTCAACGTTATTGTGTTTTTAATCAGCGTACAATATTGATTAAGTGAAAGGCAACAAATGGCCTAAAATTCATCTTTTCAGACGTTGACTCATTGTCAGGCAAATTGACATAATTGAAGTTATAAATTTTTTTGTTATAACTAAAGCATAGTTTTAAATTATATTTTATATTAAGTAAAAGTTTTATAAATGGACAAATATTTATAACTGGTTTTTATAGAGTTATTACAAATGATTATATAGCAAATTATTATGTCGTATAAGTCTTGTGAGGCAGTGAATTAGAAATTAACCTAAGGGTTAATGATTTGGGATAATTTCTTAAGAAAACAATTAAGCGAGATCATGTTAAATTAATTATATTATTAATTAATTTAAGGCAAGAGATGAGTTGAAATCAGTCAACAAGTTATATATTGATTTCAAGATGACTAAGTCAACAATTTAAACTGGAATTAGTTATTAGATTGATTTGTTTTAAATTAATCTAATAGGAATAGTTTTGACGAATTGTCAGTTAAATTTAACAAGCGTTCATAAAGATTAATTTGCCTTTCGACTCACAATGTTTAAAGATAATTGTCTAGCTGTTTATTATTAACGAATTTAATTATTATTTTAATAAAATTTTAAACGAATTAACTACGTTATTTATAGTTAATAACGCAATTGACTATTTCCACCTTAGTTAAAGTCAATTATTATTTTTAATTAATAATAATTGAAATGGTTGCCTTTTTAATTGAAATTCCATTAAGAAAGTAATCATATTTGTAATTGAATCTAGTAAAGGGTTCTATAAATGGATATTTTTTTGGCAAATTCAACCGGTTTTTATAGTAGACCATGCCACTTTCGTTATAACTAGTAATGATACAAGGGGGCAACCGGTGATAAATAGTTAATTTATCAGCTACAAACGGTTTTGAAGTGGATCGTCAACTAAATCTAACTAGATTACAGCATAGGAGTTGAGCAAAATCTCGAACTACTATAAACAAGAAAAGGCATACAAACATTACATTCTGAATCAACATAGACAAGCTCACACATGTCCAAACCTAACAAAAGAAGAGCACATCAAAAAATGTCATTGCAACTTGCAAATGAACTCCAAACAAGGTTGCATACTGACTAGAAGCTTCCTCAAGCACCAAGCAAGCTTTCACGTCACCACAAGACAATAGAATACCCAAAAGCTCATCACCAAACTCCATTAACCCAACAGCACAACTACACCAAGACACTGCAACCAAATACTAAAAAAATCAAGCAAACTTTGACTTAGCGTATTCAAAATGACACCCAGAAATTCCCAAACGATCGAACACTGTGAAAAGCCCCAACACATACCTAACTCAACTAAAATCTAGAATAACCAAGCAAGGAAACTCAACACTTGCTCACCGAGCTAAAGAAGAAAGCACTGCTATCCAGTGCAAACTTGGCAAATAAGTAAATTTTCACAACATAAACCAAAGTAAGAGGAAGATAGAGTCGCGGAAACTCGGCTAATAAGGGATTTCATAATAAACCCAAGTTTTATATACAAGGTTTATAAAAGAAATTAAAAGCTAATGTGATGGAACTATGCATTAACTTAAAAATTGAGTAAAGTAAATACGATTGTAATCGAAAGAAGATTTTCAAAATGTGAAGCAAAGACTTTAGGAAATAGATTTGTTGTAGTAATCCAAGCTAAGATTGATAATAAGACGTGAAATGGATTTATGTAAGTTTAGGTAAATGCGTTTCCGAAGTAAAACGAAGTTGAGTTTATACTAAGATGCCTAAGGAATTTGGTTAAAGATTAGTAAAAAGGGATTTTTGCAACAAAATCTCAATTGTAAATAAATTGTAGTAAAACAGTTTAAGGCAAAAGGGATGTGTTTTGGTAAAGAATTGACTTAATAATAAAATTAAGTAAAAAGGGTTTTAAATTGGAAGTGGAATTTCAAATTCGCAAGAGACGGTTTATAAAAAACAAATTTTATAAGAAATAGTAAATGAAATTAATATGACACTATTATAATATCAGTTTTGCAGTTGCAAAATATTATCTATCTCAAGATAAGAACGTTGTCGATCATGGTCTGAGAGGTAAATAGAATAACCCAACTTGAACGGCATCACTATTATCATGGAATGGTACTAGTTTGTAATGGTAAAATGTTGGAAATAATTTATTATTTCCATAAGAGAGAAATTGCAACTTATTTCGCAAGTCTTACGAATTTAATATAATCATAGGGTTTTATAGTAAATAATGTATTACTTAACATTGTTATGAAGGGTAATTATATTTATACCATTTGATTAAGTATAGAGCACATTTTTTCCATAAAATGAAAATAGTATGGTACTGGAAATACACTTATTACAAGAAATAAGTTAAGGGTTAGAATTTTGAAAAGATGAAATAAGAAGTTCTGTTAGTTTTGAGATGGAAACGAATATTGGAAATTAAAATGGGATTGTTAACTTTAATATGAAAGTTTGGAAGTTAAATAAATTATTTGGGGTTATATTAATGTGTCGAATGACATCATTTTGGCCCACATATAAGATTGGTAATTAGATTCATACCACTTGGTTAAGTAAATAAAATGATATTTTCAAAGTAAAGGAAATACAAAGGGTTTTCAGAATATAAACCGATATTTCCAAGGTAAAGAAAATAAAAAGGGGTTCTTGTGAAAACATAGTGATATTTTCAAAGGAAAGAAAATAAATAAGGGATTTTGTGAATACGGTTATTTGGAAGGGATAAGATATAGTTATTATTTTCAAAGTAATGAAAACAAAAAGAGATTTGAGAATATAATTATCCAGTAGGAATGTAGAATCGATTTTAAGGATTGATGAAATGGTTTTAAATGAATGTTTTCAATAAAAAGGGTCGCAGCTGTTGATATACTGTACCACCCCGTAATTTTAACAACATTAAAGAAGATAAATTAAATAATAATTAATGTAATATTTTGCGTCCGTCTCGAAATTCTAGTCAAGGTAGACATTTGGTTTGCGTAAAACGGACAACATATGAAGAAGTTATGAAGTTTGAAGTTTAAATACGCGCAAGAGAATTATATATATATATATATATAATAAATCAAAAATTCAAAAAATAGTTTGAAATACGAAAGAAAAGAGGCGGAAAAATTCCCCCTCCCCCAGGGAGTCGACCCCTTCGACACAGGTCGACCCCCTGAGGGGGGGGGGTTGACCCCCTAGGGTTGAGGTGGCAGTCGAATTCTGGGAGCTGGCAGCTATAAATACAGGCTCATTTCTTTGGTTTTCTTCACTGAAAATCAATGGAGGCTTAAGTGATGACGGTACCTGGACTGAACCAAATCTCTTTCTTATTCTACAATCAAAGTTTAGAGATTCAAGTGTAGATATGCGATTCATCAACTGCTTTTCTCCTTCTATTATTCTAGATCTGAACACTGTGAGTTTAAGTTATTTTTAGATTTAAAAAACTAAAAGTATAACATGATATGACTGTAATTTGGATCTCAACCTTTATCATATCAGATCTATTGAAATTGATGAATCTGTGATATCCTGATCATGTCAGATCTACTTTTGATTATGGATCTAATATGCTATTTGGATCTTCTTATGCCTAACATGTTGTGGTTAATTTAGATCTGTCATTGGTTGGACATCTATATCCTTATTTATATCTAATCATGCCCGTTATGACATCCCTACTATGTTAGAACCTATTTTATTATAACAAGTTCACTAATCTGTTCTTATATGTTCATATTAATATTAGGCCATCATATACTTATGTTAGTTTTGTTAGAATAATCATCTCTGTCATCTTCTCTTTGCCTTTCCCTTTTATTTTAGGGTGTGTTTTTTACAGGTCCCTATTAAGTTTCAAAATTAGGCTCACATCCGGTCATAGTTTGTAATATAAACCCGCCCCCTATTTTTGAATTCCCTCCTCCTTTTTTGTAGGATCTACATCCTACTTTCATGCTTCCGCCTCCTGCTTATTTATTTTCGCTTCCTACAGTTTCTTCCAAAAAAAAAAGTGCGGCGCTGGTTTAAAAAAATATATTCTAAAATCTGGTAAAAATCCCAGAAGTCTATGCCAAGAAAAAAAAAATAGTTGCATATATGTATGCAAATATTGTCAATACTTGCATACATATATGCAATTATTGCACAAAGGAAATTATACTAACGTTTTGCCTGTAGATATGTTGCACACATGTGTGCATGTTTCAGATTTACTAACACACTTGAATGCAAATAAAAAATGAAATGAGTTGGAACTCTTGCAACACTGAAATACTTGCAAATATATATGCTAGAAGTTGGAATTCTTGCATAAAAGTATGCATTTAACTGCATTTTTCGCTGTTTTTTTTTTTTGCATGTTTTCTGGGTTTTTTCAGCAATTTTTTTGTCGAATGCATAATTTATTTAAATAATAATTTTCATATTTTTTTAATTTTTTATTCATTTTTTTTGCTACTTTTGAAAAATAGGGACCTAATTTATAATAAGTTTATGACCAGATGTGAGCCTAATTAAGAGGGATGTGTGCCTAATTTTCACTTTATTTTATATAGCCAGGCTATTCTCGTGCCTAGGCATGCCACTAAAATTATGTTAATACGTTAGTTTGGGAACGGGGGTAAATGAAGAATTGGCCATAACTTGAAAGAGGGAAATGTGTCATAACTTGAATAATGTCTATGAACATGAATTTGGCCATGTAATTCACTATAAACATAATTAGGGGAAAAGGGGCATGAAACCTATAACGACATAGGTAAAATTGGTTAATAATGGAATGCCTAGGATTACAGTAATTAGATATTGTAACTGCGCCTACGACACGAGCTTAGATTATACTTGTGGTGGAAGTCTGTCGGGAACCGCCCGGCATATCCAGCGACCACAAGTGGTGAATCTAATGTGAGAGGTCTAGGTGCACAAACACGAGACGTGCTCAGACATGAGGTTAAGCCCGATTTGCGGAATAAGTCTGCTCAGACAGTGGGTGGGTTAAGTAAATCTGAGGGGGGTGTAATATATATATATATATATATATATAACACCTAATGGTAAGCATAACCTGTGAAAATGTTAAAGTTATCTAATTAAAGATACCCTGTTAGTGTAAGCATAACTTGTAGAAATGACAGGGTTATGTAATTAAAGACACGTAGTGGTATACATAACCGATGGAAATCCTAGTGGGGATACAAGACAAGGGGGAGCTTGTATCATATTGTGTGGGACCCATTTCAGTTAGTATACCTTAATAGGTATCAAATGAGTAATCCAAACAAGGTCGGAGTTGGGGCATGCTTACTGGGCTGATTATAAGAGATCCAAACGAGGAAGACAGTGTGGGCGGCGCAAACCGACCGAGGACATGTGCGTGCATGGGCCGGGTAGAGGAGGTTCAGACGACTGTGACACCAGTAAATATGGTTATGCACATCACGAAGGGTTGCCACCTTGACGCTTACGAAAAAGGTGGTTCGAATCCAATCGTTGGTGATAATATTGTTAACCCATTATTAACGCGGTTCATAAATTAATGCGTTGAGCATTTAGCAAGGCGATCGGTCGTATCGGAATGGTCACACACCATTTTGATCGGTCAGGCGTGATATAAACTATGAGTCATTCTTTGTGACCACCCACCCCGCACCAACCGACATTTACTCCAAAAGTGCGCTGTACACATGTCCAGTTAGCACGGGACGATCGTCAGAAAAGGAAAGAAAGAAGATGAAGAATCAACAAGGAACCTGTAGAATGTCTCACAGCGCATGGAATGAAATAAAATAACAACATACTTGACATAAAACAGGTGAGACAGTGCATAAGCTGAAAACAAACAACCATAGCAGCGGAAAAATCCAAAGTACAGCTTATCATCCAAAGCCAACATTATTACAACTTTTAAAAACAGTCTCAAAAAGCTAAAAAAAGAAAGGTACACTACTAATGCCCAAAGTAGTGACCAGCAACGACACATGGAGAATATCTATATATATCATACGTGGAAGCTTCCTGCTCGCCTCTGAATCCGCTACTCGCGCATCACCAGCTAACCTGTCTCTAGTCTGCTCGTGTGAGCACCCAGAGTAATAAGAAGAGACATAAAACTCTGGGTCAGACAAAAAAAGTCTGGTATGAGCGATAAGCAACTAACCAGAACAATAACAGGTATACTAAACCATACCTGAACCTCGTACTACAACCAAAGAGTTAGCACTACATACTGTACAACACTCTAAGGTGCCACTGAATAAACGGTGTAAAGGTAACGGGTGTGGGTGTGTGCATGTCATAGTGATGGCAAATAATCAAACATAGCAACCATCCTCACATCTCTCACTCAGTGCATAAAGCATACGATATCTACCGCTTCGACCACTAGACCCATCGAAGTAGTGACGGAGTTCAACTTGTACAACTACTGCTACTACCAAGCTTACCACATGGAGTTATGACCAAATCTTTACAAATGACCCCACTTCATTGGTCTATAGCCCTTTAGTCGTACCTAGGCCACTATGGCCGTGAATCCGTTCACGTACTTCCTACACATAGTGATCCAAAGTTACGGACATTGACAACCCCTTAGCACACGTTCCGCAGCAAAGCCCAACTCATGAAGCCCGCTCATTGGGTCCCAACTGGATCCTGAGTAAAAGCTCCTCATTTGGACTTCCTTTGCATCTCGGGTTTTGGTCGAATTGGAGTTGGTCTTCAAAAGAGTCGTCGCGTAGTAGTAATAGCATATGTACGGTTCGGTTTGGTGTTCCCCTTCTCGCCTGGTTCGGTTCGGTGTATTCTTACTCCATCGGTTCGGTTCGGATGCTCTGTGTCTGGTTTGGTGGTTGCTCCATCCTAGATGTCCCGATCTGATCTGGTGCTTCGCTCCAACTCCAGCTCCAAGCTAGGTCCTTCGATCCGATCCCTATGCCCTTGCCTCCGATTCGATCCCTATTAGTCTCTCCGATCCAATCCCCTTTGGTTTCTCTCTGATCCGATCCCCTTCACAACTCCAATTCTAAGAAAATTACCTTCCTTCTCGCCAAGCCCCTTATGCTAAGTTCCTACCCGAATCGAGTCCACTTGCCTAGTTCTCCTATCCGATCCGAGCCCAATTATCCGATCCGATCTGGTTCGGAACCCTGCATATTTCCTGTGACCTTCCAGCGACTGTTTTACGCCATATGACGGCATTTTCGACCAATCTAACAGTTCTAATCAATCACAAAACATACCATATAGTCATAACAACATAGGGAATCAACCATAAACATCAAAACAACAACCATAGCATGTAATTTGGATCAAACCTAACCAAAATCCAATATTTTCCCTTAAACATGTTTAGGCAAAACTAATGATAGGATTAGCAAAACTTAACCAAATAATCCCAAATTCATATCAGAGGTCTAAAACATTATTTAAGAATTTATAAATATTTTTCCAGAATTTTATCATGTTTAAATTCGCTAATTAACACTAATTAACCATAATTAGTGAGGAACTATGCAAATCACTCACCTTAGCCACAAATAAACCTTAGATCTGAAATAAATCTCTGATATGGCGCGAATACCAATGCCAAACAGCAGCTCTAATCCTGATTTGGTGAAGATCTCTCTTGATTTGTTGTTGCTAAGCTTAATCCTTGATTAGAAAGTGATTTGGAGGTGATTTAGTGGTTGGAGGCCATTTTTGGGGTTTCTAAGAGGTAAGTGGAGGCTAGAAAACTGAAATGGAATGAAACGTTATCTCTTTCCAGCCTCCCCATAACTCTAATCCTGAAATGGGTTATGGGCCCATTCACTAATCACCCTATTTGGCCCGGTTAAGCAGTTTTTTACCTTCCAAACCTTATTTCAGCCATATCTCCCAAATGGTGAGTCCGTTCTATAATGACCTACGGAAAGGTAAACCATCAAACGAATCTAATGGAAGTGGTTTCAGGTCAAAATTCCTTTCCAATCAAAAGTTACGGTCGAAACAAAATCAGCTAGGGGCAAAACGGTCATTTAAAAATTGGCAAAAATCATGAACAAGGGAAATGACCCCAATAGTCGTTTCCCAAAGTTACGTGACCATACGTCTTCATATAAGAAATAAATAAATATTCTACCTCCTCCGATGCGCAAAATGCGGGTTGTTACATTCTTCCCCCCTTAAGATATTTCGTTCCCGAAATTCCCTAACCAGAACACAGAAAAAGGTCCTACATGCCTATCAGCCATAAAACAACAGTCAAACATGCAAAACAAGCAAAACAAGCCTATCCTAGCATGTGGAATAACTAAAATGCAAAGTAAATCTTACCAGGCAAAGAGTTCTGGATACGTTTCCCTAATACTCTCCTTTGTCTCCCAAGTACAGTCATTCTCGCTCTCGCCCCACTGAACCTTGACTAGCTTCACCGCCTTCCTTCGAAGTCGCTTCGTATCGTGCTCGACAATACGAATTGGCTTGCGGTCCCCAACCGCCTCGGGTTCCACTTCAAAGTCCTTTAACTGATCAGGTGAAATAGTCAAATCTGGGTCGTGCACAAACTTCCTTAGCTGGAAAACATGAAATACGTTGTGAACTCCCGCCATCTTCTCTGGTATGTCAACTCTATACGCCAAATTCCCAACCTGTTCGAGAACTGGGAATGGGCCAACAAATCTTGGTGCCACCTTGCCTCTCCTGCCAAATCGTATCACGCTCTTCAACGGATAAACCTTAACAAACACCAAGTCACCAACAAAGAATTTTAAGTCTTTTCTTCTCTTGTCAGCATAACTCTTCTGTCTATCCTGGGCAACCTTCATCCGTTGTTGAATGATCTTAATCTTATCTGAGGTTTCCCTCACCACATCTGGTCCAAGCATAAACTTCTCGCTAGTCTCTATCCAACATGATGGTGAGTTGCACGGTCTTCCGTACAAAGCTTCATATGGAGCCATACCGATACTGGATTGGTAGCTACTATTATATGCAAACTCTACTAGATGCAAATGGTCATCCCATGATCCACCAAAATCCAATATACAAGCTCTCAAGAGATCTTCCAATATACGATTCACCCTCTCTGTCTGACCGTCGATTTGAGGATGATACGCGGTACTGAGATATAATTCTGACCCTAGAGCCTCTTATAAGCTCTTCCAAAACCCACTAGTAAACAATGGGTCTCGGTCACTCACAATACTTTTAGGTACTCCATGAAATCTCAATACCCACTTCATATACAGTTCTGCTAACTTAGCTGCCGTTTTGGTTGATTTGGCTGGTATAAATCTTGCACTCTTAGTCAATCGATCCACAATTACCCAAATGCTATCATGTCCCGATCTAGTCTTTGGAAAACCATCTATGAAATCCATCGAGACTTGCTCCCATTTCCATTCTGGAATTTCTAATGGTTGCAACAAACCACTAGGCTTCTTTTGCTCAGCTTTAACTAGCTGGCAATTCATGCACTTGGATATAAACTTCCCAACGTCTCTCTTCATCCCTTCCCTGTAGTAAGTCTGCTTCATGTCTCGATACATCTTATCACCACCGGGGTTTATAGTAAGTTTTGAGTGATGACATTCCCTAAGCACTTCATCTCTCAAACCATTCACGTTAGGTACAACTAGTCTTCCATTCTTTCAAAGCCAACCTTCTCGATCAAGCCCATACAAACTTATCTCCTCGCCGTCGATATCCATCTCTAACTTGGAGATGATTTCCAATTGTAACGTCCCGCCAATTTTACCGTTTCAAATTGGAAATTAAACCAACCTAAAACGTTCAAATTGACGGTTCGTTATTTAGCTTACCGAGTTCAGAATAAAATCAACACAGAAAACACAGAATAAAATAAATGACACAGTATTGAACAGCAAAATAACCTTTCATATATTAATCAAAATTTTGATACAAAGATTTTTCTGTACAGCGGAATGTAAAAATACAGTTGAATACAGTAGAAAAATATTTACTCTTTTAACAATCTTCAGAGTGCGCGTCTCCTGAAACCCCCAGTTTTTGTCGATCTCCGAATCCGCCGCTGTGATATCTAAATCTGAAATGCTCGGGTCTGACTCGAGCATTCCATGCAAAAACATAAAAATACTCGAGTCAAGATTAACCATAGTTCAAGTAAACTAATTTCAATAGAACTGAAATATAATAGCCAATCCCGACACCAAACATATTATCTTTGCATATCAGTTTTATTTTAGGGACAAGGTTACGAAGCCTGCATATACACACGTGTACATGTACACGTGTGCACTGCCTCAGCATCTGACCAAGAAAATAACCTGTGCGATGAAATTCATGGTCGTGCAATGATATTCAGTAAACCAAGGTAGCAAGAGCACCCTATGTACTGAATAACACAGCAGGGCCTATGACAAAAGGCAAGGCAACAGCCAACAATGCAGTAGCAAGTTGAAAATAAGCAGGGGTACAAAAGTTAGGGGACATGAATATCAGAATGTGAGAGTAGTTCAAAGCAATTGACAGCAAACGCCTGGTAGACCAGTAAACAAGTCAAGATATCAGGCACAAGTGCAGTGTAGTAACAAGCAAGTATTTCACACGCCAACAATAGAAGGATGGCTGTTCAAATTCATATAACATAAATACGTTGTCAGATTTCAAGAACATGGTAATGCAGTGGAGTCAAAATGGCCACAAACTATTCCAGTCATGATATTTTAGTTCATGAATAAGGTAGCCGCATTTTAATGTTTAACAGCAAGATGATCACATGTGCATAAAAAGGCAAGTATACCATAAACAAGTATTAATATAATCTTAAGGTCAGGAGAAAACATGTGTATTAATGAGATAGCCTAGCCAAATCAACATTTAGAATCATATGTGCACAAGTTCAAAACTGATATGCAGGTAAGTTGTAAATTGGTCACACACGTGTTCAGGCTAATACATGTACATCAGCAACTGTAGGGTGTTTTCTTACTTGTTTTTGAATCAAGGCATCAATCATAAGCATGTGTTACTTTCTAATACGGGTCACCAACAGTGCATAGATTTATTAATTCCACGGCTAATATAAATACACCTTCATACATCCTGTCTAATCCTACTTAGTTCATATACCATGTATATGTCATATTTCAAATACACATACGGTACATTTATTTCATTGCAAGATGATCAGTAATGTGTGCCCTATTTAAGTACAGTGGGTGTTAATGTATAGATATAAGGAATGCTTTAAAACTGTTTCAGTTTTTCCCAAACAACAAATATATCCCAATTGGTGAAACATAGGACAAGGCTAGGCAGAATGGCTTAGCCGATTCTGTTTTGATATGGTGGAAAGGTTCAACATAAATGACAACCAGGAAATGAGAGCATACTGAATGGTTTTAAATACAAACAATACATACTGCATGGTTTAAATGCAAAGAAACAATACATACTGATAATACATGCTGAAATTTTAATTGCAAATCCAAAACATAAATATAATACAAATCAGAATGCCGGAAATTTTCTCATCGCAAATGTTTCCCACATTAGTTGCTTCATAAAACTATTATCGCACTAGTAACACACATATACATAATCTGTAAGAACACAAAACAGAATTCCCTCAACCAAGTATCTCCAAATCCCTAAATATATTAGCATACATTTAAATAGTGCCCACATAAAACGTATGATCTCTGCGCTTATTTTACCCTTCCAATACATCCCTATGTGATGCACCATTTCACTATTCTACTCGTGAAATATATATATTAAGACATCAAGTTAGATGGAGTGGATCTGCCTATAAGAGGTCTTGAAAAAAAATAGATTTCCTTGAACTACTATAGTATGAATAATAATGAATATATTTATTTGCTTGAAACCATGAATAAAAATGTTAATTGCTAATAAATTATATCAATTGATAAATAAATTATCTTGAGCTTATAGACATGATATATGCGCAACTAAGATATTCTCATTAAACAACACTATCTAAGTTGTTCTTCACAGGAAAGGACTCAACTTTAACATGTTCAAGATAATTATTTAAATAGCAAATACTGATTTACGGTTTTGAAGAACCAGAAACTTCAAATTTGTAAAACTTCTAAGGAGACTCGTTTTTTTTTCCATCTTGCTTGTAGCCAAGGGCATGTTCAAGAGTATGAATGTAAGCCACTAATACATGGTAGTTAACAGCCAATACAATTCAAATTTCCAATTCATTTAAAACTTCACAATCCCAATTCCAAACATACTGCAAATTTTCTATTCCAAACAGTTCCTGAATCAATTCAGTTAAATGAATGAAGCTAGTCGTTTAGGTTAACCAATTTATATCAAGGTTCAGCTTGACTATCTAATTTTCATTTGGCTAAACCATCCAATTTCACAATCTATCTTTAAATCAGTTTACTGGCTGGAAACTCAACACTTTTCGCTTTCCAGTACTACACAGTTCAAACTTCTAACGTTTTAATTGCGCAAAGCATTTCAAACATAGCACAACAAACGAGCAACGGAAAACTATTATATTCAGCACAAACTGAAATTAAACCACTTGAAATAAGGTTAATCGCGAGTGAGAAGCTCACCTATAGCCGCGCTTTCCTACGATGGAGTGCTGACAACACCCTAGCTGCGGTGGCTCCGAAACAGCGGAAACGATTTCGGGGTAGAACGTGATTTAAGTTAAGGTTTTGCTGAAGAATCCGAAGACATCGGACAGAGCAGGAAGTTTAGAGCTTCACGTCGCTCGACGGTGGTTCGCGAAGATTCAGAAGAAGGCAGCGCCTTGGAGTCTTCGACCGTGGCGTGAGTGCGATGCGGTGGTCCTTAAATTGACATGGGAAAAATCGATTTGGACAAACAAATTTAGGGTTTTGGCTTCTGCCATTAAAATTAAAAAGGGGAACAATGGATTTTGTCTGAAGGAATTGGGAAAACGAGGGTTTCAATTTATAAAGGTGAAGCCGTGGAAGCCAAGGAAAAGAAATGAGTATTCCAGCTGAGGAAGGTAATATCCAGGGGCGCAACATACAGGAAGAGGTTTATTTATTGTAGCAAAGCAGTGTGATGTCATATAGGTTAGGGTGTCTGTGTATTTTTAGTTCTTAGGTCCGCGCAATTCCATTTGAGGTAGGTTTTATCTTGGGTTATTTTTAGTATTAATCGTATCGTGTGTGCCCCAAACAATTCGAAATGCGTACCACCATCCCAATCTCCGAACACGCCAAAAAGTATACGTACCCATTTGTTTCAATATTCTGAGTTCAATGAAATTATTTTGATTCGGTTTCTTTTGTGTACAACGATATTTAAATTTTAAAGTGCTAACCGTTCGTTGGTTTTATTTTGTTTGTCCATTCATAACTCCGTTCATTTTCAAATTTTGAAATGTTGAATTCAATCTGTTTATAAATACCAATACACTAGTATCTTAGCAAATTTTCGATATATTCCGACAAATAAAATTTCAAACTTTATTTAACGTTAATAAGGTTTATTTCCTAAATTCAATGATTTACATAGTCAGTCGGACATCCATCCGAATTCAATTCAAATATTCGATAGTTTTATTCGATTCCAATCAACCATTAAATATTGGATTTAATTCAACTCAAACAATATATTTTGATTTTAAATTTCTAATTCTAGTATCAATTAATTGTCTGAAATCAAATCTTTACTTAATTTCTCATTCAAGTTGACAAAAATTTTTGGGTCGTTACATTCTTCCCCCCTTTAAAACTTTTCGTCCTCGAAAAGGAAAGCTAGTTGGGGTTATACTATTGTGTATTTCATATTTTCATATCTATGTGGAAATCTCCCATAACCAACTTGAATACCGATATTTTAGTCCTCTATCGTATTCAATTTACTCGGAAAAACCAATTTCTTTACAAAACCAATCACTTCTAAAATTTGAAATTCTGCAATTTATTTCAAATTTATAATCTCATCTGTCAATCTCTAATTATCCATTTTTCCACTTCAATTCAATCTCCTCACATTTAATCCATTAAAATTTTCCTCACTCATTGAAGAGTGTATATAACATCTTTTCCTCAAGTCACAATTTGTCGACTTGAAATTTTCCAAAAATCCGTAATCTTTTAATAATTCTTATACATAAAATATTTGTTTTATTATTCCAAAACTATTGAAATACTTTGAAATCTCCTTGTTTTAATCTCAAATTATTGATTTGAAAATATTAGATAACTCGAAGTCTGACAAGTTTATTGTCGTTCTCACAGATATTAGGCATACGCTGGCCAGGCGCACGACTAAAATCTCCAAGAGCTAAATGTCCTTGTTTCAACTTAGAGTGAAAAATATTTCAAAATTTCCTTTTTAAAAGAAAACAGATACGGAAAGTACCAAATGTGATATTGATGTGTTGATTGTTCATGAATCACAGATACACAATGGTTTCGTCTGGATCCCCCAGAAAACATCTGTATCCGTAGGAAATCACTTCCCTGCGAATTTCGTCATGGACAGATCAACGGAAAATATTTCAGAATCAAAAGACAACCTGAGGTCATTGAGCGTTAACCGCTCTATCTCAAAATCACGGAAACAGATCATGGAATTTTGAAGATATTTCAAGTCACGAAGACAAAACAAGTCACAAAGAGAAATCAGGTCACGAAGACCAATCAAGTCACGAAGACTAACTGCTGCATCAAACAGGTGGCTCACAATCACTAAGATATCTCAACATTGCATGGCTCCATTCTACCTTTAGTAACTCTAGTGGTTACATCTCTTTCACGTGTAGATATGCCATGTGGACCACAGGTATACAATGATTACGCCTAGGTCCCCCAGGAAACATCCATACCCGTAAGCTTTCACAACTCTGCGGATTACGCCCTTACAATTCGACCGTAGATCGCAGCAGTCACAATGGTTACGCCTGGTTTCCCCAAGAAACATCCGTCCGCCGTAGGCTATCTGCAGCCCTGCGAATTTCGCTACACGGTCGAATTCCAACGACTCTAGATCGCAGCGATCACAATGGTTACGCCTGATTCCCTCAGAAAACATCTGACCGCCGTAAGCTATCTGCAGCCCTGCGAATTACGCTAGCAGTCGTGCTCAATGGCAACTCATGAGTTTTATGTCCGGACAACCTACTACCACCAGCAGCATATCTCAACCAAGCTTGAAATTCAAGGAGAAAGAAGGTACTTTCCTTATCGTAATTTGAAAACATATAATACTATATACATATAGTATTTTATTTCATACTTCTCATAATTCATACTTATATCAATTTACATCAGATTTCCAAATTACGTTTTTCAACCCATCGTTCTTATATAAATTCTATATACGATTTTATTTCAAATCGATTACCTTCCAAATCAATAATTTCTAAATTCACTAAATTCTCATATATATATATATATATATATATATATATATATAGGTTTCGAAAACTTCTACTCCAAAATCGAATATCCTCAAATTTTCTTTCAAATCTCAAAATTTTAATTTTGATCCCTTATCCAATTTAGATATTTAATATCTTTTCAACTCGGATTTATGAATCCATTTCTATAACCCAATTCCCTTTCAATTATTAAATTCGTCATTTCACCCATATATCCTTGCTCCCAAAATTTCAGAATTTTTTTCATTTTTATAACAAATTCCTTATTCATGCACTGTTGTCCTTCTACATTCACATCCTTCGACCGTAAATTAGCAAGCGAACAACTCCCTAAGTATCAATCCCGAAGGCCGAAACCAACATCAGATCAACACTCAGGAAATTATTCGACTTGACTAATCTCAAGTCAATTTCTAAATTCTTTAACTTCGTTTCTAAATTTCTTATCAAATTATTTCTTACACAACTCTTGGATTCCATTTACAAATCCATTTCTCTTGCATTCTGTCATCCTTCGTTTCGACGTGCAGCTCTTTGTTCTTCAGTTCTTGCCATTTTGATGTATCAAAACCCATTAGCATCTCTCGATCTTTTGAAAAACATTTCCAGTTACCATATTTGATTTCTATAATTCTAGAAAATCTCCTATCACTATTGGAAAACTTTTCCATGTATATTCGCAAACCGTTATTTTCTATAGAAAATACTCTGTCCTCAGGGGAAACATTTCTAAATTCGTTATTTGAATTAAAACAGATAAATAAAACAACGCTATTTCACTTAACCACTAACACGTTTATTTCATTTAGTCACTCTTGCTATTTGGCCTTAAATCATTTCTCAGTCAACAATGAAGTCAATCAAGTTGGGTATATTTACCTCTCAGATCTAAACTGAACAACATTATTAACCTTGAAACAGATAAAGTTCACAGCTTCGAATACCAACAAAACATTTATTCTCGCAATTTCTGATTTTAAGTTAAGATTTTTTTTTTCTTTTTTTTTCTTTTTTACAACGGAGAGTAAATTGACATAATTGTCTCCCATAAATAACTCCTTTCCGAATAATCCCTTATTCGATAATTTATTCTGAACTTCGAAAATATCTCATATGATTTATATCCTGAACATCAGAATAACTACACCATATTGGTCGACTCCATTTCCTTTATTCCAAATTTATTTGCACATACTTTTGCTTTCACATGTTATTTACTCTAAAAAGTAAATGTTATTCCTTTTATCGAAATCCAGACTCGCCACATCAAATTAGCATTGATCCAATTTAAATATTGATTCAAATCTCTTCACAATCTTCATTCATATATCGCCTCAGTTACAGTTCTCGCTTATAATTCACTTCTCGTTAATTAATTTACAAGTTTATACTTAGTATCGAATTCTTGTATTCGAGTATGCATTATTAGTTTGAGCCCAGTTTCAAATCATCTTGCCAAATTCTGAATAACTCAAATAAATGAATCAAATTTAGTACAGTCTTATTCCAGATTATAGAATATATGTGATCATTTTTTTTATGTATGGAATTCCAAATGTGCGTCCACATTCTTAACATGAGTTTTACATAACACATAGGCAGCAGCTACATGGCATTCTTGGAGTACTATTCTTCTAGTTTTAATACATTGGGACAATCCAATTTAATCATGTGCTACATGTAAACTATTGTTTATTTTCATCTCAACCAGAATGGATTATTATTAGCAAAAGAAATGCTAATGGAAGCTTGATCTGGTTGGGATAAGTATGACTTGTATAGATAAAACATGCTGGAGTTACACCATCCGAACAAGCTATAAGAAACTGGACCAGCCTTAAATGATAATACAGTGTATACCCAATCATAATCAGTTGTATAATTTTCTATTGGGGTTACTGTCAGACTTAACCGTGCAAAAATGACTACCTAGTTCTCTGCTATTTATCAAGCACTAAATAATAACTGTGTCAAAAAAAAAGGGATGCCCTTCCTTATTCATAAGACTAAAATTTTCCAGCGCTAGAAATCAGGTTCACAAATCAAAAGTAGGCCATGTCTAATAGTCTAGCAGTTAAAGGAACGAGATCCTACAGTATAAATCTCACCTATATATTACTCTAGTGAAAACATTAACCACATAAAATATATCAGCAACATGAGTTCTAGCTCAGTTTTGACAGAAATGTAATAGGACAAGTAAAAAAAAAGTCTGCGCGATACAGACGAAATACAACAAAGTAATACTACATATGTCAGGTTAATGCAAAGGAACAAAAATCTAAATGCACACTACAACAAGACCATTACCCAAGCAACTTGACAGTAGCACCAGTCATGAGTGTCAAAGAAATGACACAACAGTACCAATAATATGCTTGAGTGTATAAAATAACAAATCTTTTCCGCAAAATTTGATCTTTAAATCCACAAAATAACCGCAGTTTTCAGTGATATGTTGAATAACTCAATTAACAGTTCAAACCAGTTCAAAATCATTGTCACAAGGCCAATGCAAACTACTCAAACATGCAAATATAAAAGTCTGATGTAATGACAGTGATTTGTCGTCACATATCAATTTATCGTGGTGACAAACCAGGGGACCCTTTTCTAAGTTGCTCACATTATTTAGCAATTATATCAAACAGTTTATGGGTAATAAAATTCCCAAATAAAATCACATTGCAAGAATCATCGTAGGTATTTAGTCTCATATGAATTCAGCAGGTCAAACAACACGCAGTAACAGGTTTATCTCACCTCCATAGGTCAATGGATTACCCAACAGCCATAACAAATCAACTTCAACTTAATATAATTCAGTTTGACTTCGAGTTAAAGATCTTGAACAAAAGAAAATCGTGAGCAAAACTCACCGATTCTATTATACTTTATCTTCCTTATATATATCATTCGATGTTATATTTGAGATTCAAATCTAAGGGAATTTTATCGAAGAATAATTCTCGCAAACCTGGATTCAAAGACTTCTGAAGACTGGGGATTCCAAAAAATTTAAATCTCAAAAATCAATTTTGGTTCCCGCTGTATTACTTTCAAAATACTAAACCCAAAATATATAATATTTCCAAAATATTTTTCCTCACTAATTTACACTTTTCAAAATTATATTTCGAAATCTTTTTATTTTCAAAATCCGCTTTTCCAGTGTCAATTATATTTCAAACTCGATAAGCTACGCTTTGAACAAACCAATGCTCTGATACCAACTGTAACGTCCCGCCAATTTTACCGTTTCAAATTGGAAATTAAACCAACCTAAAACGTTCAAATTGACGGTTCGTTATTTAGCTTACCGAGTTCAGAATAAAATCAACACAGAAAACACAGAATAAAATAAATGACACAGTATTGAACAGCAAAATAACCTTTCATATATTAATCAAAATTTTGATACAAAGATTTTTCTGTACAGCGGAATGTAAAAATACAGTTGAATACAGTAGAAAAATATTTACTCTTTTAACAATCTTCAGAGTGCGCGTCTCCTGAAACCCCCAGTTTTTGTCGATCTCCGAATCCGCCACTGTGATATCTAAATCTAAAATGTTCGGGTCTGACTCGAGCATTCCATGCAAAAACATAAAAATACTCGAGTCAGGATTAACCATAGTTCAAGTAAACTAATTTCAATAGA
Organism: Allium sativum; assembly: GCA_030737875.1. Classification (NCBI taxonomy): domain Eukaryota; kingdom Viridiplantae; phylum Streptophyta; class Magnoliopsida; order Asparagales; family Amaryllidaceae; genus Allium; species Allium sativum. Next base: position 650,543,652 of record CM060919.1, on the reverse strand, counting down.
ACTGAAATATAATAGCCAATCCCGAAACCAAACATATTATCTTTGCATATCAGTTTTATTTTAGGGACAAGGTTACGAAGCCTGCATATACACACGTGTACATGTACACGTGTGCATTGCCTCAGCATCTGACCAAGAAAATAACCTGTGCGATGAAATTCATGGTCGTGCAATGATATTCAGTAAACCAAGGTAGCAAGAGCACCCTATGTACTGAATAACACAGCAGGGCCTATGACAAAAGGCAAGGCAACAACCAACAATGCAGTAGCAAGTTGAAAATAAGCAGGGGTACAAAAGTTAGGGGACATGAATATCAGAATGCGAGCGCAGTTCAAAGCAATTGACAGCAAACGCCTGGTAGACCAGTAAACAAGTCAAGATATCAGGCACAAGTGCAGTGTAGTAACAAGCAAGTATTTCACACGCCAACAATAGAAGGATGGCTGTTCAAATTCATATAACATAAATACGTTGTCAGATTTCAAGAACATGGTAATGCAGTGGAATCAAAATGGCCACAAACTATTCCAGTCATGATATTTTAGTTCATGAATAAGGTAGCCGCATTTTAATGTTTAACAGCAAGATGATCACATGTGCATAAAAAGGCAAGTATACCATGAACAAGTATTAATATAATCTTAAGGTCAGGAGAAAACATGTGTATTAATGAGATAGCATAGCCAAATCAACATTTAGAATCATATGTGTACAAGTTCAAAACTGATATGCAGGTAAGTTGTAAATTGGTCACACACGTGTTCAGGCTAATACATGTACATCAGCAACTGTAGGGTGTTTTCTTACTTGTTTTTGAATCAAGGCATCAATCATAAGCATGTGCTACTTTCTAATACGGGTCACCAACAGTGCATAGATTTATTAATTCCACGGCTAATATAAATACACCTTCATACATCCTGTCTAATCCTACTTAGTTCATATACCATGTATATGTCATATTTCAAATACACATACGGTACATTTATTTCAATGCAAGATGATCAGTAATGTGTGCCCTATTTAAGTACAGTGGGTGTTAATGTATAGATATAAGGAATGCTTTAAAACTGTTTCAGTTTTTCCCAAACAACAAATATATCCCAATTGGTGAAACATAGGACAAGGCTAGGCAGAATGGCTTAGCCGATTCTGTTTTGATATGGTGGAAAGGTTCAACATAAATGACAACCAGGAAATGAGAGCATACTGAATGGTTTTAAATACAAACAATACATACTGCATGGTTTAAATGCAAAGAAACAATACATACTGATAATACATGCTGAAATTTTAATTGCAAATCCAAAACATAAATATAATACAAATCAGAATGCCGGAAATTTTCTCATCGCAAATGTTTCCCACATTAGTTGCTTCATAAAACTATTATCGCACTAGTAACACACATATACATAATCTGTAAGAACACAAAACAAAATTCCCTCAACCAAGTATCTCCAAATCCCTAAATATATTAGCATACATTTAAATAGTGCCCACATAAAACGTATGATCTCTGCGCTTATTTTACCCTTCCAATACATCCCTATGTGATGCACCATTTCACTATTCTACTCGTGAAATATATATATTAAGACATCAAGTTAGATGGAGTGGATCTGCCTATAAGAGGTCTTGAAAAAAAATAGATTTCCTTGAACTACTATAGTATGAATAATAATGAATATATTTATTTGCTTGAAACCATGAATAAAAATGTTAATTGCTAATAAATTATATCAATTGATAAATAAATTATCTTGAGCTTATAGACATGATATATGCGCAACTAAGATATTCTCATTAAACAACACTATCTAAGTTGTTCTTCACAGGAAAGGACTCAACTTTAACATGTTCAAGATAATTATTTAAATAGCTAATACTGATTTATGGTTTTGAAGAACCAGAAACTTCAAATTTGTAAAACTTCTAAGGAGACTCGTTTTTTTTTCCATCTTGCTTGTAGCCAAGGGCATGTTCAAGAGTATGAATGTAAGCCACTAATACATGGTAGTTAACAGCCAATACAATTCAAATTTCCAATTCATTTAAAACTTCACAATCCCAATTCCAAACATACTGCACATTTTCTATTCCAAACAGTTCCTGAATCAATTCAGTTAAATGAATGAAGCTAGTCGTTCAGGTTAACCAATTTATATCAAGGTTCAGCTTGACTATCTAATTTTCATTTGGCTAAACCATCCAATTTCACAATCTATCTTTAAATCAGTTTACTGGCTGGAAACTTAACACTTTTTGCTTTCCACTACTACACAGTTCAAACTTCTAACGTTTTAATTGCGCAAAGCATTTCAAACATAGCACAACAAACGAGCAACGGAAAACTATTATATTCAGCACAAACTGAAATTAAACCACTTGAAATAAGGTTAATCGTGAGTGAGAAGCTCACCTATAGCCGCGCTTTCCTACGATGGAGTGCCGACAACACCCTAGCTGCGGTGGCTCCGAAACAGCGGAAACGATTTGGGGGTAGAACGTGATTTAAGTTGAGGTTTTGCTGAAGAATCCGAAGACATCGGACAGAGCAGGAAGTTTGGAGCTTCACGTCGCTCGACGTTGGTTCGCGAAGATTCAGAAGAAGGCAGCGCCTTGGAGTCTTCGACCGTGGCGTGAGTGCGATGCGGTGGTCCTTAAATTGACATGGGAAAAATCGATTTGGACAAACAAATTTAGGGTTTTGGCTTCTGCCATTAAAATTAAAAAGGGGAACAATGGATTTTGTCTGAAGGAATTGGGAAAACGAGGGTTTCAATTTATAAAGGTGAAGCCGTGGAAGCCATGGAAAAGAAATGAGTATTCCAGCTGAGGAAGGTAATATCCAGGGGCGCAACATACAGGAAGAGGTTTATTTATTGTAGCAAAGCAGTGTGATGTCATATAGGTTAGGGTGTCTGTGTATTTTTAGTTCTTAGGTCCACGCAATTCCATTTGAGGTAGGTTTTATCTTGGGTTATTTTTAGTATTAATCGTATCGTGTGTGCCCCAAACAATTCGAAATGCGTACCACCATCCCAATCTCCGAACACGCCAAAAAGTATACGTACCCATTTGTTTCAATATTCTGAGTTCAATGAAATTATTTTAATTCGGTTTCTTTTGTGTACAACGATATTTAAATTTTAAAGTGCTAACCGTTCGTTGGTTTTATTTTGTTTGTCCATTCATAACTCCGTTCATTTTCAAATTTTGAAATGTTGAATTCAATCTGTTTATAAATACCAATACACTAGTATCTTAGCAAATTTTCGATATATTCCGACAAATAAAATTTCAAACTTTTTTTAACGTTAATAAGGTTTATTTCCTAAATTCAACGATTTACATAGTCAGTCGGACATCCATCCGAATTCAATTCAAATATTCGATAGTTATATTCGATTCCAATCAACCATTAAATGTTGGATTTAATTCAACTCAAACAATATATTTTGATTTTAAATTTCTAATTCTAGTATCAATTAATTGTCTGAAATCAAATCTTTACTAAATTTCTCATTCAAGTTGACAAAAATTTTTGGGTCGTTACACCAATAGATTAGGATCGTCCCTCTGACTGGAACCAATCCGCTCAATCAAAGTGGGTCTGATCATAAAACTAGCTAATATCTCCGGATCCAATTCGCACTTTGGTCTGAAATCATACCCTGCGATATACTCCAGTTGCTTCCATTCAAGAAACATAGCCCCTAAACTGGCATGTCTTCTACTCAAGGCATCGGCTTCTTTCCCAGTTGTATATGCGATATCAAAATCATATGAAGCCAAGAACTCTAACCATCTCTGCTGTCGGAGATTTAGATCCTTCTGGGAGAAGAGATACTTTAATGATTTATGATCGGTAAAAAACTCAAATCTTTCTCCCAAGAGATAATGTCTCCACATCTTCAACGCGAACACGATCGCTGCCAGTTCCAAATCATGGGTAGGATACTTTTTCTCATGCGGCTTTAGTTGCCGACTAGCATAAGCTACAACCTTACCTCCTTGCATCAATACAACACCTAGTCCGGTACCACAAGCATCCATGTATACCGTCATTTCTTCATTCCCTCTAGGAATGACTAACACTGGCGCACGCGTCAACTTTTATTTTAGACTCTTGAATGCATTCTCACACACTCCGTCCCAGACGAAGGCTTGATTCTTCTTTTTCAACTGAGTCAACGATGCTGCTATCTTGGAGTTACGATAATATCCAGCTAACCCCAAGAAGCTTCTTACTTCTGTTGCATTCTTGGGCGTAGACCAATCCTGTACCGTAGCCACCTTCGCAGGGTCCACGGCAATACCATTCTCTGAAACAACATGGCCCAAGAATCTCACTTCCCTCCACCAGAAGTGACGCTTAGAAAACTTTGCTTTCAACTGGTGTTTTCTCAACACCTCCATTACTATTCTTAAATGTTCCTTGTGTTCTTAAATGTTCCTTGTATTCAACTGATCTCTGAATACCCTATTCATAAGATCCACAAAATATGTTGGGGCATTGGTCAGCCCGAATGGCATGACCAACCACTCATAAAACCCAGACGGCGTCCGAAATGCCGTTTTAGCTATACTCTCAGCTTCCACTCTAAGCTGATGAAAGCCTGTTGCGAGATCCAACTGAGAAAATACTCTCGCGCCACTCAACTGATCAAACAAATCATCTATCCGCGGTAGAGGATACTTGTTCTTCCTCGTCACTTTATTCAATTCGCGGTAGTCTACACACAAACGAAGGGAACCATCCTCCCTGGTAGCAAACACAACTGGTGCTCCCCATTCGGAAACACTCCTTCTGATAAATCCCTTCTTCAAAAGATCGCTGACTTGCACCCCGAGCTCTCGCTGCTCCCTTCGTGCCATACAACGAAGTGGCATCATTGTAGGTCTGGCATCTTTCACCAAATCAATACGGAACTCAATCTCTCGGTGTGGTAGAAGCCCGGTCACTTCCTCGAAAACGTCCGGATACTGGCCAACCACGGGCAAACCTAAAAACTCATTATGCGAGATGTCGAGGGAATTTAGAAAACTAGCCATTACCCCATCACCGGGTAGACCACCAAACACTACCCTCCGCCCATCATCCGCCCTAGCTGTCACCAAAAAGCCCTCACAGTCTACCACCACCCCGTATCTTTGGAGCCAATCGACTCCCAAAATAATGCCAAACCAAGTAAAGCCCAAAACAAAGCAATCACAAACAAACATGCATCCATGACTCGATAAGACCACATTACGACAAATCATGCTAAGGCTAGTCGAACCACCAATCGGGTTCGTCACTACTAAAGGTCTATCGACAATCTCGGGTTCCAATCCCAACCTATCTACCAGGTCACTAGATATGAAAGAACTGGAAGCTTCGGTATCAAACAAAATTCTAACAGCAACATCATAAACAGAAAGCATACCTTGAATAACGACATTCTTTCCCTTCTCCACCGCAGTTGGGGCATTCGACGAAGAAGGAATAACATTAAGGGCATATGCTTTCACCATCTGCTTTTCTTTAGGGGGTTGCAGACACTTGTCCTTGTGATGTCCCAATTGGCCACTGTTGAAGCACTTCCTATCCGCTGGCTTGGCCCGACAATTACTAGCATAATGGCCCTTCTTACCACAGCTGAAGCACTCAACATCTTTCTTATTCTTTTTCTGGCCATCCTTGTTCTGGTTCTGCTTCCTCTTATTCTGAGAACCACTCTTACCTCCATAACTTGCTTGTGGTTTTGGCTCCTCTGCAGATGCAACCTCAGTCTTTGACTTAGGGTAAAGACTCTTTGATCTCAAAGCTTTCCCAACAATCGATTCAAAAGTCTCATCGATGTGGTCAATGAGCCTTTCCCCCAAGTACTGATCCAAGCCAGTTATGAACTTCTCGTTCTTCATCTCGTCAGTATCAATAAGAGATAACCCATATTTCGACAAAGTGTCGAATTCAGCAATATACTCTGAGAAAGCTCTGCCATTCTGCTTGAGCTCCAAAAATTTCTTAAACAACACTGATTTCTGAGCAGCTGAAATGAACTTCTCACTAAAGCGAGCCTTAAACTGCTCCCAAGTAATCTGATCCTCAAGAGTAGCTGCCTTTATAGCATTCCACCAATTCATTGCCCGTCCTTGCAGCTGACGGGATGCTAGCCTTCTCTTCATCGCATCCTCGATACCTAAGTCTTCGAAGATACGCTCGCAGCTATCCAACCAATCTTCAACATCCGTGGCCGACTCCGTTCCGTGGAACGGCTTCCGAGCAAGGTTAGTGTAATCCTTGCATAGCTTGGCGAAATTGGCCCTAGGTGCCTGCACTATTGGACCACCACCATTACCGGCATTGGGAGCTGCCCCTTGCACATCCCTAAGCATTTCTCTCATGAGGTTAGTAAACATCGCCTTCATGTCAGCAGCATTCCCATTATTGGCTCCTCTACCAGCACCTCTTGCGTATCGGCTCATCGTTCAATCTGTAAAGAGAAAATGATTAACCATCTTCATAGTGGTGCTAGTGCAGTGCGACTTCTTCCTCAGCTATACTAATAATATATATATAGCTTTTGAAAACCAAAGTAATCACAATTACGCACTCGCATATACGTACTATCTCTCCCTAGTGTCTTTCCCTAGGTTAACTACGCAACCTAGAGCTCTGATACCAAATGTGACAACCCGCCCCGCACCAACCGACATTTACTCCAAAAGTGCACTGTACACATGTCCAGTTAGCACGGGACGGTCGTCAGAAAAGGAAAGAAATAAGATGAAGAATCAACAAGGAACCTGTAGAATGTCTCACAGCGCATGGAACAAAATATAATAACAACATACTTGATATAAAACAGGTGAGACGGTGCATAAGCCGAAAACAAACTACAATAGCAGTGGAAAATCCAAAGTACAGCTAATGATCCAAAGTCAACATTATTACAACTTTTAAAAACTGTCTCAAAAAGCTAAACAAGAAAGGCACACTACTAATGCCCAAAGTAGTGACCAGCAACGACACAGGGAGAATATCTATATATATCATACGTGGAAGCTTCCTGCTTGCCTCCGAATCCGCTACTCGCGCATCACCAGCTAACCTGTCTCCAGTCTGCTCGTGTGAGCACCCAGAGTAATAAGAAGAGACATAAAACTCTGGGTCAGACAAAAAAGTCTGGTATGAGCGATAAGCAACTAAACAGAACAATAATAGGTATACTAAACCATACCTGAACTTGGACTTGCAACTAAAGAGTTAGCACTACATACTGTACAACACTCTAAGGTGCCACTGAATAAACGGTGTAAAGGTAACGGGGGTGGGGGTGTGCATGTCATAGTGATGGCAAACAATCAAACATAGCAACCATCCTCACATCTCTCACTCAGTGCATAAAGCATACGATATCTACCGCTTCGACCACTAGACCCATCGAAGTAGTGACAGAGTTCAACTTGTACAACTACTGCTACTACCAAGCTTACCACATGGAGTCATGACCAAATCTTTACAAATGACCCCACTTCATTGGTCTATAGCCCTTTAGTCGTACCTAGGCCACTATGGCCCTGAATCCGTTCACGTATTTCCTACACATAGTGATCCAAAGTTACGGACATCGACAACCCCTTAGCACACGTCCCGCAACAAAGCCCGACTCATGAAGCCCACTCATTGGTTCCCAACTGGATCCTGAGTCAAAGCTCCTCATTTGGACTTCCTTTGCATCTCGGGTTTTGGTCGAATTGGATTTGGTCTTCAGAAGAGTCGTCGCGTAGTAGTAATAGCATATGTACGGTTCAGTTCGGTGTTCCCCTTCTGGCCTGGTTCGGTTCGGTGTATTCTTACTCCATCGGTTCGGTTCGGATGCTCTGTGTTTGGATTGGTGGTTGCACCATCCTAGATGTCCCGATCCGATCCGGTGCTTCGCTCCAACTCTAGCTCCAAGCTAGTTCCTTCGGTCTGATCCCTATGCCCTTGCCTCTAATCCGATCCCTATTAGTCTCTCCGATCCGATCCCCTTTGGTTTCTCTCCGATCCGATCCCCTTTAGTTTCTCTCCGATCCGATCCCCTGCCCAACTCCAATTCTAAGCAAATGAATTTCCTTCTCGCCAAGCCCCTTATGCTAAGTTCCAACCCGAATCGAGTCCACTTGCCCAGTTCTCCCATCTGATCCGAGCCCAATTATCTGATCTGATCCGGTTTGGAACCCTGCATATTTCATATGACCTTACAGCGACTGTTTTACGTCATACGACGGCGTTTTCGACCAATCTAACAGTTCTAATCAATCACAAAACATACCATACAGTCATAGCAACATAGGGAATCAACCATAAACATCAAAACAACAACCATAGCATGTAATTTGGATCAAACCTACCCAAAATCCCATATTTTCCCTTAAACGTGTTTAGGCAAAACTAATGATAGGATTAGCAAAACTTAACCAAATTAACCCAAATTCATATCAGAGGACTAAAACATTATTTAAGAATTTATAAATATTTTTCCATAATTTTATCATGTTTAAATTCGCTAATTAACACTAATTACCCTTAATTAACTATAATTAGTGAGGAACTATGCAAATCACTCACCTTAGCCACAAATAAACCTTAGGTATGAAATAAATCTCTGATATGGCGCGAATACCAATGCCAAACAGCAGCTATAATCCTGATTTGGTGAAGATCTCTCTTGATTTGATGTTGCTAAGCTTAATCCTTGATTAGAAAGTGATTTGGAGGTGATTTAGTGGTTGGAGGCCATTTTTAGGGTTTCTAAGAGGTAAGTGGAGGCTAGAAAACTGAAATGGAATGAAACCCTATCTCTTTCCAGCATTCCCATAACCCTAATCCCGAAATGGGTTATGGGCCCATTCACTAATCACACTATTTGGCCCGGTTAAGCAGTTTTTCACCTTTCAAACCTTATTTCAGCCATATCTCCGAAACGGTGAGTCCGTTTGGCTATTATGACCACTCTACGGAAAGGTAAACCATCAAACGAATCTAATGGAAGGGGTTTCAGGTCAAAATTCCTTTCCAATCAAAAGTTATGGTCAAAACAAGATCAGCTAGGGGCAAAACGATCATTTAAAAATCGGCAAAAATCATGAACATGGGAAATGACCCCAATAGTCGTTTCCCAAAGTTACATGACCATACGTCTTCATATAAGAAATAAATAATTATTCTACGATCCTCAGATGTGTAGAATGCGGGATGTTACATTCTTATTTCCTAATATGGTTCAACATACGCGCAAAACAAAGGATATCGATGCATAAGTATATATGAATGTGACGCCTCCACTAAAAGACAAGTCGGTAACGAGGCATACGGATCAAGCAATATGGGACATGCATGTGTAAAACATGAATCACTCCAGTTGCACACACCCACTGGTTCATACATCCAATAGGATGGACCACAAACTGGACATGTTGATCGAGTAGTGCATGCACATCTTTTAGCCGGTAAAATATAGGTTAGCCACACAAGTATGGGGGATGGAAATATCATAGTCAATGAACCCTATTATGCACAGAACCAAAAGGAAATGTCACGTCTATTTGCATAGTACCAAATCGTGAATGTCAAAGCCTATGTGAGGAAAAAGGGGATCGCTTATATAAAAATATTGTGTTCATTCGTTCATACCATAATACAGTGGTCGCTCACACATACCAAACTAACAGTCGCTCCTCATATTCACATGGTAACGGTCGTTCAGTCGTGAACAAGTGGCGGTCGCTCCTGTTTAAAATATACTGATCGCTCATGCCTGTTTATCATGTATTATCGCTCATCACTCTCGGATGAGTCGAGCAGCGTTCGCATACGGAACAAGGGTTTAACGCGAATCCACGAAGTTAAACCAGGCTCGAGCATATGTTGTATAACGTTGAACAGTATTATATAATATGGATGGCATAGTTGTGAATATTGATCCCCAATTTGAACAATGTACACGATATAAGTGATACAATGGTATTCTTGTAGTTTTTGAACCCATAAAGCACTAAAAGACGAACCCGCACCGAAGTATAAAGTAGCTGGCAGGTGAGACAAAGTGGCATGGTTGTAATTTAAGAAGGCGGTCACATATTTCTTGTAGGCTCGCTCATGAAAAATGTTCCAGATCGCGCATATTACACGTTCATACCGTAGATTATGGTCGCACGTATACTACAATGCACGCCCGTACATGATACGTAAAAGGGGTGTTGTGCATCAACCAATATCTGGATGTGTGGCATTGGTCTTTTATTTGGAGACGCTCACGCACTAAAACCATGCTCGCTCGCACATAATTACTTGGACCGCTCATTCATACGAAGGGAGAACCATGACAGCTGTACACAACTGGCTCCAACTGGCCAGTGGTAGTTCTGTAAATACCCAGACGAGCGACCCATACCCGGAACACCATAATTATTGCTTTGCCACCCAGGTCTAACTTCTCCTATAAATACCCTCCTTTCGCCACAACTCAAGGGATGTATTTCTATAACCATGAAGTGCAGTCCAAAGTTTTCCTCCACCATTCTAAAGCTCTCCAACCACCATTAATGGCTTCCAAAGTTCTCTCCATCTTCCTCCAACATTGTGAAGACCAAATCACCTTCATTCTCCATTAATAATCTCTCAAAGCTTCATTAATGGATCCAAAAGCTTTCTCCTCATTCTGCTATGGCCCATTCCACCAAGTCACCTTCTCCAATCTACATTAGAGATCATTCAAGCTTCATTCTACTTCTCTCCTACCGCGTTTAACTCTCTTTAAAGCTTAGATCTATCGCAAATTCATCATGGAACCAAGGAAGCTCACCTAAATCCCTAAGTGATTAAATATCTACACTTCAACCGTCACTAATTAAGATTTCTCCTCTATTCCTTCACGAATTGAAGTGCACTCTAGATCATAAAAAGAGAGAGACGAACATTATGAATGAATCCATGTATTTTGCACTCTCCAAAGTGATAATGAGGACCACCTCCAAAGTGGATGTAGATCTATTTTAGATCGAACCACTATAAAAACTCTTGTGTCTTTACTTACCTTCTTCCTGCTTACTTTGCATTTGTGGCCTCATTTTATATTGCATACTGAATTGGTGATGTACGATCTACGCACCTTTGGTGTTGAACCATTTTTGGCTTAAACATATGGCGCCCACCGTGGGGCCGCATTTGCACTTCCTTCTCTCACACACTCTCATAAGGTTGAAGGCCTTGCTTTGAAGCTCTAAACTAATTCCTTTTCCAACATAATGGCTAAATCAAAGAAGACCATAAGTAAAGATATCGGAAATGTCGATAATGTTGCTAATGAAGAAACACTGTTTGCTAACCGTTTTGATGTTGGTGAAAACTCGGTAAGTTGAGACAGTGTGACTAGAAATGAACTGAGTGCCACTATTGCCAATGTGAATCAAAGAATGGATGCCTCTACTAAAGCCATGATGGAAAAACGTGATGCTATCCCTAATGATCAACCAAATCCAACCCCTCCAAAAGTCCATGTTGAACTCGAAGAGAATGACAAATCGCCCGCTTCCGATAAAAGCCGCAACGACAACATAAAAGATGATTATGATTGGTTGAGTGACAAAGACGAAGCTAACATCGAAGAATTGAAATCAAAAGCTAAGAGTCATTCCGAAGTAAATGCTCAAAACGTCACTAGTCCTGTCATAGGGGCACCTCGTTGTCGAGAAGGCAAAGCACCTAAGCTTTCTAAACGAGATCGTTTTCCTAAACGAAGATTTGGTAAAGAGCTTAGCTTCGCAAAGCGGCATAACACTGAAGAATACATCTCTGACAAGATAGAACAAATCTTGAAGAGAAATCAAGCTAGCAAAGACGATGAAAGAGAATGGTACTTCTCTCCCGATAGGACACCATTCACCAAAAGAATCCTTGAAGCAGAATGTTAAAGGAAGTTCAATCCTCCGACTTTGCCTCCGTACAACGGCCTTGTTGATCCCAACTACTCCCTATTCAAATACGAGTGACATACGAGCGCAGCTAAAGCGACTGATGAGATGAGATGCACATATTTTCCTCTCTACTTAGAAGATGCCGCATCATTATGGTTCATAAAGCTACCACCTAAATCTATCGATCGGTTATCTGACCTAACTAAAAAGTTCAAGGAGCAGTTCCGCTTGTATGCTACCAAAGCCAAGGATGCTATTACGCTCTCGACAATGAGACAGAAGCCGGGGGAAACTGTCAAAGCCTTCCTGAGTCGATTCTATATTGCTTTGTCTGAAGTAAGGAATCCAGAACCACGCATAGTCCTCATGGCTTTACTCGACGCTATAGACAAAACAAGCAAATTCGGAAGACGAATAAAGATGAAGGAACTGACTACACTTAACAAGCTCTATAAGAAAGAAGAGGAGTACATAAGAGTGGACGATAACACTATACCTCTTCAGATCGTTGGTGGTAACCAACTTCTTGAATCTCCTAAAGGTGCAGTTATCCAATATAATCGGAAGAATACTCAAGGGCCGAAGCGAGCCAATGACGGGAACGACAACAAGGCTAATAAAAAATTTCGCCTTCTAGACTCATCTGAACTAACACCTCTAGATGACATTCCTAAAAACATCTACCTTGTCATGAAGGATGCAGAAGATTACCCGGAACCTCGACCAATGAAGTTGAATGACCACTAAACCAAATATGAGAAGTTCAGCAGATTTCATAATCAGCCAGGCCACAATACCAACGAATGTAGGCATCTGAAATCATTAATTGAAGAGCTGATTAGGAATAACAATCTGCAACAATATGTGAAGAACTCCCAAGAGGCAAATCCTTCTGCAACTCCCCAGGGGAAAGGGGCATCAAACGACTGATCCGGTCCAAGCAATAGAGCTTCTGATCAACCTGATCCAAGGCTGATAATTAACTGACAACCGTGGACGATGATCTAAAATCTACGGCTCAGAATAAGCGATATTATCGCCATTACTCTACTTCTTGCATTACTTTACTCTTTGCTATGTTCTACTTTCTTGTAAATAGTCTGTGATGATTTACATATATTGTGCCAAACAATAGCTATATGAATGAATTTTACTGCCTGTATAAATAAATTACTTGCAAAATGTACAAAATTTGCTAATAGATGATTTTTCCATTACAGGTTATCCTATGAGCGTTTTCTCTCTCTCTCTCTCAACGCCTGACAAAGTGAGACAATCCCGACAAACATCAATTCAAATGTCTAGTGCCATAATCATCGATACGCATAATGCAAGGATGAAGGGCACCACTTCGACGAGCGAATAGGAAAAGTCCTAATGAGTCAAACAACAAAGAGAGAAGAGACCAGCCATGGATTTAAAACCTTGTCCCCCAAAGGTTGTGGGAATCCAAAAGCACGAAATGAAATGCGGGAACTCGCTTAAGCGAGATGAAGAATGGGAGTTCGTAAGCATAGAACGATGCAGCCTTCACCCAATGGTTCGTGGGAATCCTTAAGTGTGAAACGAAATGCGGGAGCTCGCTTACACGAGACGAAGCGTAGGAGTTTGTAAGCATGGATCGATGCAGCCTTCACCCAATGGTTCGTAGGAATCCATAAGCGCAAAATGAAACGCGGGAGCTTGCTTACGCGAGACGAAGCATGGGAGTTCGTAAGCGCGGAGTATTGCAGCCTTCAACCAATGGTTCGCGGGAATCTGTAAGCGCGAAACGAAACGCGGGAGCTCGCTTACATGAGAGAAGCGTGGGAGTTCGTAAGCGCGGATCGATGCAGCCTTCACCCAATGGTTCACGATAATCCGTAAGCGCAAAACGAAACGCGGGAGCTCGCTTATGCGCGACAAAGCGTGGGAGTTCGTAAGTGCGGAGCGATGCAGCCTTCACCCGAAGGTTCGCAGGAATTCGTTGCATGAAACTAAGCGCTGGAGTTCATTATAAGTGAAACAAGACGTGGGATTCCGTGGCACGAAGCGATGCAACCCTCAAACGACGCTGGATTTCGCACTGCGAAACGATGCGACAACCAAAAATTCTTCCCATAATGAAGACTAACGATTGACCTCCCAAACAGGGGCAAACATATCCAGACTTCTCAAAAGGGAAGCAGGAAATGAATCATGGATGTAGATTTCCAGAAATGAGAAATATCGTACATCATCACATAAGCCATTAAAACGGTAATGCTTTGGAATCCACGGTCAGCTTTAGTTGATTAGTCAATACTAAGCATTAACGTTAATATAAATTAGAACATTGTGTTTGTACGAATAATATTCGACGAGTTATAAATCATTGAATAAAACAAATACGGTACAAACACTTTATTCAATTCAAAAGTAAATTTGTTATAAATCATTTCTTAATGATTAACTAATCCATTATCGATATGGACAGTCGATGATGAGTATAAGCCTAAAATTGTGCAATCGCTTGTTTCAATTACAGAACAGGTGACATGAAGCACGTGGATCCAAAGTATGAATTGTCATAGCAAATAAAAGCTGCAACTAGACCTCAATGCAAAATATATCGACAACAAAGTTCATTTCGAAGCCCGTATTCCTCGCAAGCGAAAAATACAAGCTTCGAGAGGCAAAGTTAACCCCGTTGTTAGCGCGGTTCAGAAATTAATGCATTGAGCGTCTAGCAAGGCGATCGGTCATATCGAAATGGTCGCACCATTTTGATCGGTCAGACGTGATATAAACTACGAGTCGTTCTTATTTCCTATTATGGATTCAATGTACGCGCAAAACAAAGGATATCGATGCATAAGTATATATGAATGAGATGCCTCCACTAAAAGACTGGTCGGTCACGAGGCATACAGATCAAGCAATATGGGGCATGCATGTGTGAAACGTGAATCATTCCAGTTGCACACACCCACTGGTTCATACATTCAATAGGATGGACCACAATCTGGACATGTTGATCGAGCAGTGCATGCGCGTCTTTTAGGCAGTAAAATATGGGTTGGCCACACAAGTATGGGGGGATGGAAATATCGTAGTTAATGAACCCTATTGTGCACAGAACCAAAAGGAAATGTCACGCCTATTTCCACAGTAACAAACCGTGCATGTCAAAGTCTATGTGAGGAAAAAAGGGATCGGTCATGTAATAATATTTGGTTCATTCGTTCGGACCATAATACAGTGGTCCCTCGCACATACCAAACTAACAGTCGCTCCTGCATATTCACATGATAACAGTTGTTCAGTCATGAACAAGTGGCGGTCGCTCCTGTTTAACATATACTGATCGCTCATGCCTGTTTATCATGTATGGTCGTGCATCACTCTTGGACGGGTCGATCAGCGTTCGCTTACAGAACAATGGTTTGACACAAATGCACGAAGTGAAACCAGGCTCAAGCACATTCTATATAATGTTGAACAGTATTATATAAGATGGATGGCATAGTTGTGAATATTGATCCGCAATTTGAACAATGCACACGATTTAAGTGATATAATGGTATTCTTGTAGTTTCTGAACCCATAAAGCACTAAAAGACGAACCCGCACCAAAGTATAGAGTAGCTGCCAGATGAGACAAAGTGGCATGTTTGTAATTTAAGAAGGCGGTCACATATTTCTTATAGGCTCGCTCCTGCAAATTGTTCCAGATCGCGCATAGTACATGTTCATACCATAGATTCTGGTCGAACATATACTACAATGCACGCCCGTACATGATACGTAAAAGCGGGTCGTGCATCAAACAACCAATATCTGGACGCGTGGCATTGGTCTGTTATTTGAAGATGCTCGTGCACTAAAACCATGTTCGCTCGCACATAATTACTTGGACCGCTCGTTCATACGAAGTGAGAACCATGATAGTTTTACACAACTGGCTCCAACTGGCCAGTGGAAGTTCTATAAATACCCAGATGAGTGACCCGTACCCGGAACACCATAATTACAACTTTGCCACTCGGGTCTAACTTCCCCTATAAATACCCCCCTTTCACCACAACTCAAGGGACAGATTTCTACGACCACGAAGTGTTGTCCAAAGTTTTCCTCCACCATTCTAAAGCTCTCCAACCACCATTAATGGCTTACAAAGCTCTCTCCATCTTCCTCCAACAATGTGAAGATCAAATCACATTCATTCTCCATTAATAATCTATCAAAGCTTCATTAATGGCTCCAAAAGCTTTCTCCTCCTTCCACCATTCCCGATTCCACCAAGTCACCTTCTCCGATCTACATTAGAGATTATTCAAGCTTCATTACTTCTCTTCTACCGCCATTAACTCTCTTTAAAGCTTAGATCTACCATAAATTCATCGTGGAACCAAGGAAGCTCACCAAAATCTCTAAGTGATTAAAGATCTACACTTCAACCGTTACAAATTAAGATTTTTCCTCCGTTCCTCCACGAATTCAAGCGCAATCTAGATCATAAAAAGAGAGAAAAGAGAGAGATGAACATTATGAATGAATCCATGCATTTTGCACTGTCCAAAGTGATAAGGAGGACCGCCTCCAAAGTGGACGTAGATCTATTTCAGATCGAACCACTATAAAAACTCTTGTGTCTTTACTTACTTTCATCCCGCTTACTTTGCATTGTGGCCTCATTTTATATTACATACCGAATTGCTAAAGTACGATCTACGTACCTTTGGTGTTGAACCATTTTTGGTTTAAACAAATATATTTAGTACACTCTAGTTGAATGAATGGTCGGTCATATGTAGCCGAGTTGCAAGATGTTCTTGTTGAACCCCAGTGTTTCCTCTCTAAAGAGCACTGATCGAAGGTAGTTCATAGTTTTACGTTTTAAACTCATTTGATTGTATACAATCCAATATAAGTCAAAATTCTTTGAAACAAGAATCTTCCAAATCCATTGGATTCTATTTTTCTAATGAAGGAGAAAAATTGAGATCTCATCTTATAGATTTTGAGTTATGTCAACATCAAATTTTAAAAAATCGATGTATTATCGTTTATGAACCATAACGATTTGTTAAGTAAAACAAATGGATTTTAAATAAATTGGATATCAATTTAACTTGAAATTTAAACCGTTTAGTTAAAAATCTAAACTTGTTTATGTTGAATTTGTATAAAATTCTATTTGAATTCATATATATATATATATGATAATATTTATTTTATATAAAAAAAATTGATTGTTTTGAAATCGATTTATATTTTATCGATTTAGAACATGATAATAGCCAATTTTTAAATGACTTCGGATTTCAACGAAACTAATTTTATAAAATCCGTGATAGTTAATTATTGCTAGATTTCAAGTTTCACGTCAATTGGATTTATTTTTTATTCACTCATAGTAGAAACGCGTATCGGTTGACCGTTCGAAATTAAAATAATATTTTCGCAAATAGTCTGGAAATTTGACGAAACCAGTTCAATCATGTCCAGAATATTAAGTTATTGTAGGATTTCAAATTTCATCGCGATTGGAGCTCGTCTGTGCTCATTCGAGCTGTAAACATCGAATGTTAAATAACAGGGGTCACTTTCATTAAAATCAAAAAAAAAAATCTTATCATATCTGAACAAAATATCAACATAAATTTTATCTTCTATCCACCGAACTTGAAGGAAATTGACACATTGTCCTTAGAGTCAATTATTTCGGCTTCTTCAATGATTAAAAAGAAAAAAGAAAAAAAAATCTAAACACATCGTTTTCAAGACCTATGAAAATCTTTAAAAAATTAACCAAAACCTTGCAAAATTCCTTTTCAAAATTTAAGGAAATCTCAGGTGGATCAGTTGAGTTCAACAGATGCGGCTACGTTGTCCTTTTTCCCAAACGGACGGTATAAAATGAAACAAACTTCCTTAGTCCAAAACACTACAAAATAAAAACAATCCGATCTTTTAAAAAATTAAAACTCTCAAACTAGGAAAATAAGTCGAAGCTTCCAACTGGGATCTTGTAGAGTGTGGTGAGCGCGACCTACTGGTGGAGTTCGAGGTGGTGCGATCGCCTTAGGCGATCAGAATTTGGTTGTGAAAGTTAATGTAGTATGTTCGAATTTTGGTGATTTGGAGCTTCTTCATTGGCAGTTGGGCGAAGGTGTCTAAAGGTAAAATGTATAGGAGGAGGAGGCTACAGGTTGTTGGTAGTCTGGCCAAAAGATGTATTCAGAGGCGGTCGAGGGATAGTGATAAACCGAGTAGTAATGTTTTCGTATTTTGACTTTTTTCTCAATAATGGTGGGGAGTTAGGTGAAGTGGTATGAAGGTGATTGGAGCACCTAAGGGAGGTCGTCCTGATGGTGGTGGTTGGAGGGTCCCAGGTGGCATGTACCGACAGTGAGGGCATTTGAACGGAATCTGTTGTTCGTTGTTTTCTAGATCGAAGAGGCGAGGTCGAGGGTCAGGCCTAAGGGTGGAGGAGCTTGGAGGTGGTGACTTCACAATAGTGGTTCGGGGTCGGCTGAAATTCACTAAGGAGGCAGCTGGTGGTGTTGAAAAGAAGTCGATTTTATTCGATGTGAGGGAGTCGGCTTTATTGTTTTGGTAAAGGAGGGTTTAACGTTAATTTTTTTTAAATTAAGGTAATGATAATGAAGGGTAAATAAAATAATTAATCAATTTATTTGATGTTGGATCTTGTAATGTGTATATTATATTTGTTCTTAAACAAAATTCAACGAAACTGGCGGCATTGGAATCGTATCGACAAACCATTTGCGCACGTGATGGATTGGTTATCATTAGAGCTACAGAGAGTTTTGTTTAATTTTAAACGATTGTTTAGAATTAAATGAAACAACGCGACATCTCGATCAAAACAAATTGTGAGTTAACTCTCATGTCTTCTAGAATTCTATGATGTGGTTACATTCGTATAACTATAATTTATCATTGTTAGTATAAATTGGATATTCAGATGCCTTGGATGCATATTGCTTGTTAATGGTTGACGATATTATATTTTCATCATCTTAAATGCATTAGATTAAAATTTCTATTTCATATGCTTTTATATAATGATATTATAAGCTGTGATGCAGGGAACAGTAGGTTGGATGAATTTAACTAGATTCCTCGACATTTTGAATGTTATTTGGTTTCATATTATCTATATATAAATTGTTTGACCCCAGCAACGTTAAATCCTATTTCAATGTTGGCTGAATTCAACGTTATTTTGTTTTTAATCAATATACAATATTGATTAAGTGATTGGCTGCAAACGGCATAAACTCCATCTTTTTAAGACGTTGATTTGTCGTCGGGTGAATTAACGTTATTGAAGTTATAAAAATTATCTTTATAACTAAAGCAAAGTTTTAATTTATATTTTATATTAAACATAAGTTTTACAAATGAACAAATATTTATAATTGATTTTTTATAAAATTATTACAAATGATTATATAGCAAATTCTTATGTCGTATAAGTTTTATAAGCCAATGAGTTAGAAATTAAACTAAGAGTCAATGATTTGAGAGAATTGCTTGAGAAAACATTAAGAGAGATCATGTTAAATTAGTTTATGGTTAGGAATTAGTTGAAATCAGTTAACAAGTTAACTGATGTTTTCAAGTTGACTAAGTCAACTATTTAAATTGGAATTGGTTAAATTAGTCTAATAGGAGTAGTTTTAAAGAATAGTCAGTTAAATTTAACGCGCGTTCATGAAAATTAAATAATCTTTTTAGTAACAATGTTTTGGGACAATTGTCGAGTTTTTTATTGTTAATGAATTATTATTTTAATAAGATTTTAAAAGAATTGACTATTCTATTTATGGTTAATAACATAGCTGATTGTTTCCACTTTAGTTAACATTAATTATTATTTTTAATTACTAATAATTGAAATGATTGCCTGCTTAATTGAAATTCAGTTAAGAAAGTAATCAAGTTAGTAATTGAATCTGGAAAGGGTTCTGTAATGGGAGTTTATGATAAACCCAAGTTTTGTAAACAAGGTTTATAAAAGAAATTAAAAGCTAATGTGATGAATTTTAGTAGGTGTTTACTTAAAAACCGATTTAAGTAAAAACAATTATAATCGAAAGAAGATTTTAAAAATGCAAAGTAAAGAATTTACGAAATGGATTTGTTGTAATAATCCAAGATAAGATTGATAATAAGATGCAAAATGGATTTATGTAATTCGGGCAAATGGGTTTCTGAAATAAAACCAATTTGAGTTTATAGTAAGATGCCAGAAGAATTCGGTTAAGGATTAGTAAAATGTAATTTTAGTTATAAAATCTAAATTGTAAATAAATTCTATTAAAACAGTTCAAGGAAAAAAAGGATGTGTTGTGGTAAAGAATTAACTTAATAATAAAATTAAGTAAAAAAGGTTTTAAATTGGAAGTAGAATTTCAAATTCACAAGGGATGGTTTATAAAAACCATACTTTTTAAGAAATAGTAAATGAAATTAATGTGATATTATTATAATATTAGTTTTGGAGTTACAAACTTTTATCTATCTCAAGATAAGAACATTGCCAATCAAGTGCTGAGAGGTAAATAAAATACCCCAACTTGAACAAATTCACTATTATCAAAGGACGGTACTAGTTTGTAATGCTAAAATGTTGGAAATAGTTTATTTTTTCCATAATAGAGATATTGCAACTTATTTTGCAAGACTTAGGAATTTAATAAAATTATTAGGTTTTATAGTAAGCAATGTATTACTCAACATTACTATGATGGATAATATTACTTATACCATTTGATTAAGTCTGTAGCACTATTTTTCTAGGAAATGAAAATAATATGGTTTGGGAAACGTCCTCCAATTGACCAGTGATTGACTGGTCCACCATGCCAAAGAAAGGAACGTCTAGTTTGGTTAATTTGTTTGATGACCCAGTTTGCTGCTCCATGAATTGAAAGCCAGTATAAGGGAAGGGCATAAACAACCAATTTGACGAGGATTAAACTCCCAGCAAATGAAAGGTAGGAAGCCTTCCAATGAGCTAATCTCGCATCAATCCTGGTGATAAGGGGGTTCCAGTCATTATAACGAAGCTTGGATGGTCGAGGGCGAACACTAAGTATGACACAAGGTAGTGTTGAAGTTTGCAGTTGAGAACCTGAGAATTTAATGGACAAGGTGGTCGGTGTTCCCCAACATCTAAACAGAACTTTTAGCTAAATTAATGGAATTCCCGAGATGTGTTCAAAGGTGTAGAGGGGAATTTGATGAAAATTATGTTATGTGGACGAGGGATAACGAAAAGAATGTTGTCGTCGGCGAACTGGATATTGGTATAGGCCGGGTTGTCTGTTTGTATTAGGATGTTGTTGTTAAGGGCTATTTTAAACATTTGATTGAGGGTGTCGATGATGAGGATGAAGAGAAAGGGAGAAAGAGGATTACGACAGGTGGTTTGGGGATACCTAATCTCCGCTCTCTTAATCGTGCTCTCCTTGCCAAATGGTTATGGCGATGCTTAACGCCTGGACTGTTCATCTTGAAATCCTTAGACCTTTATCTCTATTATAACAACAAACCTCATTCCATCCTTCATTCACGACCAATTTCCCTCCCTTCACCATTCTGGGGGCGGGGGTGTGCTACGTTCACTACCTCGCATCAAACACCTTTTTTCCATCAATGCTGATGATAACACTTCAAGTTTTTTCGAGTTAGACACGTGTTTTTATAAATGCCCTTTGGAACATTTTTTCCTTCACTTTTTTCCATCACTCCCAACCCCACCATTACAATTCATGAAGTTTTTCATCAGGTCACTTCTGTCATCATTCCCACCACCTACATTCACCTTAACATCCTTCATGGCATTCATGAAGTGCTCAACATTATTCTGACTACCTCTCTTTTCCCTTCCCCTGACTTTTTCTTATGGGTCCTCTCATCCAAACGTGTCTTCGCTGTCAAGTCATGCTACAATTACCTTACTTACTCTGCAAGACTATTCGTTTTCCTAAGAATCTGGAGGATCAAAGCATCGCCCATAGTTCGTTTCTTCCTTTGGTGTTTGGCTTGTGAAAGAATCAACACCAAAGACAGTTTGATCTGCAAAGGCATTACAGTTAACTCATCTAGTGCTCTCTGCCATTGTGCGGATGAATCGATTACACATCTTTTCTGTGGCTGTGACCTCAGTTTCTTCCTTTAAACATCGGTGGCTATACATCTCTTTGGAAATCTATCACCCTAGTGTCGTTACTTCAAGTACTGGCAATAATCCCCTGTCTCCACCAATCTGGATAATTTATTCGCTGCATTTGTTTGGATCGTTTGGCTTGAACGTAACAATCGATGTTTCAATGGATGTCACGCTTCGGAGCTCCAGCTATGTCACAAACTTTCTCACTTTTATCATCTTTGGATAGGTGCATAGATTCATCCTTTCATTACAACCTTAATAGACACAACAATCATCTAGGACGAATCCGAGGGCAACTCAAAACTGAAGGTTGCGCCCACGTCCATGGTAACTTCCACTTGCTCTACTGATGACTGGTCGTCTTGTGCCTTAAGATCAGTATTTTGGATCACTGTTTATAGCACTGTTTTGGAGCTGGAAGCTTTAGCACATGGGTTGTTTTGTATGTTGCTAATTATAGTGTTATTTGTATCCTCATGTTGTATATTATATTATGTTATGTATTTCTACGTACTTTGCATGCATGTTTGCATGCTCTTTATCTAACTTGAACTATTTCAGCCAACGGTCAGGCTTGTTAACCATTATTTTATATTAATGCTTAATATGAACCGGCTGGGTAGATCCACTCTACACAACCGTCCAGCTCTAAAAAAATGTGGTTTTGGAAATTGACTTATTACAAGAAATAAGTAAATGGTTGGAATTTTGAAAATATGAAATAAGAAGTTATATTAGCTTTGAGATGGAAATGAATATTGGAAATGAAATTAATATTTCCCTAAGCATTATTGTTAACTTTAATCTGATAGTTTGGAAGTTAAATAAGCTGTTTGGGGTTATAATATAAATAATGTGTCGAACAACATTGATTTGGCCCACATATAGGGTTGGTAATTAGATTCAAATCACTTGGTTAAATAACTAAAATGATATTTCCAAAGTAAAGGAAAAACAAAGGGGTTTGGAGAATATAAAACGATATTCCCAAAGTAAAGATAATAAAAGGGGTTATTATGAAAACATAGTGATATTCTCGAAGCAAAGAAAATAATTAAGGGATTTTTCAATATGCTTATTCTGAAGATATAAGATATAGTTATTGTTTTCAAAGTAACGAAAATAGGAAGAGAGTTGAGAATATAATTATCCAGTTGGAATAATAATGTAGAATTGATTTTGAGAATCTATGAAATGATTTTAAATGAATGTTTTCAATATAAAGGGCATGAGCTGTTGATATACTTACTTGTATTGTTGATTTGATAGTTAAAGAATCGACTATTAAATAAATATCCCTTTTGGTTATTGACGTGTTATTTCGAAGAGACCGATATGGGAACTAGAACCAAATCCAATTTGAACCAACTTTACGTTCGAAAACTAACTTGCAGCGATGCTTACACGATTTAAAGGTGGAAAATTGAAGACCATGGATCTTCATGAGTGGAAGAACTACTTGTTGAATTTCTCTGGTTAGCTCCCAGAAATAATTTTATAATGATTCTGTCGTGATTGAAATCATCGGATGGCAATTACTCGCTACTGATCCATGGGGTGATTCCTATATGGGAGGTGATAGGAGAGTTCCTTCGGTTCATTCTGTTCCTAGATGACTTGTATGGAAGAATGTATGAAGGAGTATTTCCAAATGATCATGTACATTAATTCCCTCAAATGTACCTCTGTTTGGTGGCAGAGAAGACACCTTCTTTTAGCTTAAGACCCAAAGAATTTTTGTGTATGCACCAATTAGTGATTTGGCGGATCTGACAAAGTGGCATTCAAAGTGAATGCTGATGTGATATTCTAATGTTAATCATAGCCTCAAGCCTAGGGAACTGGGAAATGACAAGAAATCGAGCAGGTAGCATGACTATGTGGGTCATTCCATCAGGGTATATTATTACCATCAAGAGAAAATTCATTTGTTCCTTCTTCTATCACTTTTGTATGCTTATGGAAAATGGTGGTTTGAACCCAACTGTAGGTGATAATATATTTGGTACACTCAAGTTGAATGAGTGGCCAATCATGAGTGGCTGGGGTTGCAAGATGTTCCTATTGAACCCCGATGTTTCCTCTCTAGAGAACACTGATCAGAAGATGGTTCCATGCCTTGTCATGTTGGAAATCCGAACTCCAATACGAGCCGTATGTTTTTAGATGTAAACTAACTATGTTGGAAAGTGAGATGAAAGCTTTCCAGCTATATTCCTATTTTATTTTTGGTTTAATACACATTATTATAATATCATTGGCTTTTGATATAAAAAGTGTTTTGGATATTGTAAGGTAAAAACACTTGCCATGTTTATGTGTGGGTGTCTTACGAGAGCTTCATTCTTTAAAAGAATTTCTAAAAGTTAAGCAAGTTGTTTGTGATGTGAATTTATCAGTGAAAGTATTCCAGACTAATCCAGGTTGAATTTTCTTTGCTTCAAATATGCTCGGTACAGACTAAGTATATTTTCCAGGTTAGGTTTTGCTCAAAGCTTCAGGAGAGGAGCTGGAGTCAAGATGTATTCCCGTATTTTCTAGTATTAATTTATTTCCGCAGTGTGTGTTGTATTGTGAGATTACATAATTTGACCTATTGTGTACTCTGATTATGTAAATCATATATATATATAGTTTCATTTTGTGTAAAGGTTTTTGATATATTATATTTTGTCCATTCAGCTGTGAGGTTCTATTCTACTCTGATTCTCAATTATTGGTATTCTTCTTTTTCTATTTTAATATTTCTTTCTTTTTTACTTCTCACTCTCTAACTTCTTTCTATAAACTATTTGGGTTTTCAATACTTAAGTTATTGCAAGTGAATACAGAGTACTATATTATTGTCGAAATTCGAGAGTCGAATACCGTCGGGTCGTTACAAGCTATGGACATATACCCTACATGATTGCATGACAATATAATTTGTATTAGAAATGTTAAGGACAATGGATGTAATGGATGGTGGTAGATTTTGATTGTGGTTATTAATTACATTTTTTTATCCTTTAAGATTTAAATATTTAAGGAAAGAGAATATAACACCATTATATTTTAAAATTAAGATCAATTAATAAATTAATTAATTAACAAATAAACTTATACAAATTTCTGAATATGGTTACCAAAGTTCCACAATTGAGTCTGTGGCGATTTTCTGGATAACGGTTATATATAACTTATCTTAATCCGACCTCGGACCGAGAAGTTATAAGAGAAAATATAAGTCAAAAATTATAAGGTTAAATATATGTTTAAATAAAAAAAATATTATTACGCTTCATAAGTCAAACACCTCTAGGGATGGTCACTGCTCTAAGCGGTAGTTGACTAATATGGGTGGTATATGGCCTGCTTCTT
Source organism: Allium sativum (assembly GCA_030737875.1). NCBI lineage: Eukaryota > Viridiplantae > Streptophyta > Magnoliopsida > Asparagales > Amaryllidaceae > Allium > Allium sativum. The sequence goes on along the minus strand of CM060919.1, from coordinate 650,518,172 downwards.
GGCTAGGTGCGTAATGGACAAGAAATAATTTCTAGGAGAGGTTCAGACTTAAGTTGGCTAGCTTAAAAGCTGATATTTAATCTAGGGGTTATATAAAGGGTCAGATTTTGCCTAACATTAATTTAAGTCCTAATATGAAACTAAAAATTATTCTAAAGCTCAAGAACAAAACTATGACATGACAAACCCAAATTAATTCTGCCTGAATCCAATGGCCTAAGGTCCTGAAGTAAATTTACAAATAGATTTCTAGACCTAACCTTCATTCTCACATTCTCTTCTTCCACTATCCCCAAGTTTCTCCTGATTTTAAAGGTTGAAATAAAAATAAATGATTTATTAGGGAGAAGATAAAAAATAAAATATTTGAGACCCTAGAGGAGGAGGATCTGTGAAAGCTAAAGGACGTCTATCTGGGCCAAAGGTGAGTGGAAAGTTACTACACATTTTTTAGAAAAAAATTCAAATATTTAGGTTTATAAGTAATTTTAGTATATGGCTTTATTTACAATTAAGTACAGTAATTTACAATTTCATTTACTATTAAGTATAGTTAATTTGCAATTTTATTTATGGTAAATTTACATTTTGTTACACGTGTGAAGAAGTTTATAATTCTGTAAATTTTCGATGTAAATGCAGTTTTGAATTCGTTTAACATATGAGAAAATAGTAGAAAAAGATAAAGATATCACATAACATGGCTTTAATAAAAAATTATAATTAATAGAAAAGATCGAATATAATGTAATTTATGTAAATTTGAATGCAAAATATTAACTGTTATATAGAAATAAAGAGGCAACTTTTTAAACTTGTAGTTGATCTATAAAATTTGTTACAATAAAAGAGGAGAAAAGGAATAATATTATTAGGATAAGTAGTTCATGATAGATGATACATATATTAAAAACAGTGATTACCATGAAAAAGTAGAGAATCTAAAAATCCAAAAACAACTTTTAAAAAATTTGATTTTCCATATTGATTCTGTTGGTATTGTCCTTTCACAAATCTGCACCTTTTAATTCTTGACCAAAATTAAGCTATTCACTGTAATATCATCTTTTTTTGCCTACTTAATTTAAAATCACCAAATGATTTTCAAAATAAACCAGAGATGATTATAAACAACTTTGTAGTTCACACATTTATCTAAAATCAAATAGATTGTATGATATTGATTTATAAAGGGAAGGGATTCATATTTAAACAAACAGAGTGATGTTTCCTTTTATTTTAATAGTTAAGATTTTTGTCTCCAGGCATCCTTTTTTTTGACAAACTTCTACTTGCTCGTATTTAAGAATCAACTAGATAAAACCATATAAACAAATGTATGATTTTAGTTTAAATACATAAAGTAAAGATTTTGTTGCAATTCATCTCTCAAAACAACACAGTTTTTTAATAAGATGTAAAGTTGTTTTAACATTTTTCGGATATTCCTGACATAAGAAAAACTCATTGCAAATTATATTTTCAACGAAACAATCAATGCTCATGCTAGAACAATTATCAAAATTGTATTTCTACCAACCAAATTAAAGCTAGTTACTCACCTTAAACATAATTATTGTATTTAGGTCTATTGTACATTAAAGCCTTGTATTTTCTTTTGATTTTTGGGTTTTCTTTTCATCACTTGCTTCCTTGATTTTCTTTACTTCTCTTTTTCTTGGATTTTTCTAACTTTTTTTTTTGTTTTTTCCTTTAAAAAGTTAACTTGTGTTTTGAAAGAAATGAAACGGAATAAAACAATATATAGATTTAAAAAAAAAAAGATCCACTCTTTATTTTAAACATCATCTTATAACATCGGTTTTAATAAAGGAATTAGTACACATATTCTAACTAAAGTACTACATTTCTTAACATAAGTCTTCTTATGTACTTCATGTTCCCTTAAACAACTTCTGCTTAAGCTTCTTCCATTTTTATATTTTGTTTTGATTTATCAAAATTGTTTTATATCACATCATGTTTACAACATCACTTTGGAAAAATAATTTTTGAATACTAATATGTTGGAAGAATCATGAAATGGTAGTATTTGCGCTTTATGCATCAATACTACTTAGTTTTATCATTAAATCACAAAAATTTAAATATTTAAATGAAAATTTCTTTTTATTAAATTATTATTCATTATTAGTTTAGTACAAAATTTCTACCATTAGTACACTTTCCTTATTTATGTCTTGTCCATGTGTACTTATGTATGCTTACTTAGGCTTCAATTTTATTATTATATTTTGTTACCCATAAAATTACGCCCATATTGATATTTTTATTTATTTATTTATACCTTTTTAGATTTCATAATCCTTTATTTTTTTGTTATACTTCTCCAAACCAAACATACTTATACTAAATAAAAAATTATTTTAAAACATATAATGAGATAGGTTAAAACATGCATATGAACACATACCAAGTACATACACTTCAAGTATACCTTTACTCTTTTGAGAATCCTTTATATAGAACTTTTATTCCATTTCCTAAACACCATTTAAAGATAGTACTTATTATTTAAATCAAAAATAATATATTTAAACTTCTTTTCTCCACAAGTTTTCCTCCGTAACTAGTTTTCAACATGACTTTGACCTCGACTTGCTCACCACTAAACCCTAGCTTATCATTCTCAAATCTACATCGCGTCTCCACAAATTCCTGTTCTTCGGTCCTGATGATCATTCAGAGGCTGGATATAGAACAAAGACTTATTTTTCTTTATAATGCTGCTCGGTCGATGTCGTTAACAACCCCATTTCGTGCCTTGAAATAGTAAAAGTTTTTTTCCTTTGGTAATCTCTGACTCTGCGGTATTTTGGAGTTGAGTTGTTTGTGTGCTTCAATCTTCGTTGGTTTGTGTACGCAGATTGTGGATGGTTTTTGCGTTCGATCTATGTTTTTAGATCTGCTTTCTTTGTGTTAAGTGGTGATTTGAGGTTGTGGACTTGGGCAGCTTCTTGGAGGAGCTCCTCCTACGCAACTAGCTAGATCATCTTGGTTATGCTGGCTTATGTGCGATCAGACTCATTCATTTTTTCCACCTTCTTCCTTATGAAGGAGTCTTTTGCTAGTTTTCTATGTTATATTGTTATCTTGTCAATCTGTGCCTTTAGAGCTTGGGTATCATTATATAGTAATGTTCAACCAGGTAGTGGTGTTTACTGGTTGGTGAATCTGGTTCATCAATTTCTCATGTCAAGCTGCTTTATATTTTGGGGTTCAACCACCTGTATTTGGTTTCTTGCTGCACTAAACTTGAATTCTATCCTCGGCAACAGAGTTGTGAGAAAGCTACTAGCTCTCAAGTTTTGTTGTAGTTGCTCAATGCATGCTTTCTCCTTAGAGTGCTCTGCTTCTAAGACTTGTTGTTTCAGTCCTTCACATGGTATATTTTAGTTATTCAAGTTACTTGGGGTTGTCATGTTTCTTATTGTGGTCCTGGATGTATTATAGTAAGAATGCTAGTTCATTTTTTTGGAACTTTTATGTGAATTTTACATGCCAATTTGTGGATTTTTTTGTTCTGTCTCTACAGTGACCTTATGCAATGTTTTTTGACTCCTATGTGAGTACGAAAGTGTGTATTGTCATATCAAACTCTTGGGGTGTTTGTTTGATGTAATAGTCCTCCCAGCATTGAGATTGGTTTATTGTCTAGGAATATGTCCTAGCTCTTGTACTGTAAACTAGAATAGTTGTAGTGAACGGTCCACTTTAAAAACCGAAACCAGTAGTTAGGCAATCTTCCTAACTCCTGTATTTATTATTTATTGTAATAAAAAGTATTACAGATCACTATAAAAACCGGTCGGCCTTGCCAAAAATTATATTTACCCTATGAATTATATCTTGATTTATAATAAATTTTCTAATTGAATAAAAGCTGAAAATCTGATGAATATGTTTCTGTTTATATATTCATTTTTCAAACGAACAATTTATAAGTATAAATAAAATTCCAAGATAAATTCTATTTTTACCACTTATAAATTAAAAAGAGCTGTTAATTTATAAAAATTCATTTTTCCAATATTTAAAATAAATTAAATATTCACATATTTTAAATAGTAGAATTTTAGGGTTATTACGCTCTCTCCACTTAAAACTTTCATCCTAAAAAAGGAACGAAGCATTAGCAATCATTTAATATATATATATATATATGTGTGTGTGTGTGTGTGTGTTTGTGCGTGTGTGTGTGTGGGTGGGTGTGGGTGTGTGTTTGTGTGTGTGATAACCATCTTATAAACCAATTTTTTCAAACTTTCAATTTAATTATTATAAATTTATGGTTCATAAATTTCAAACCATGCATCATTTATGTGGTAGTCGTATATCAAATTACTTTATCATAACTCGGTGGTTTTTGATAAGTTTATCCTTATTCTTTGGAGAATTCTGCCTTATTAATCAAATGCAAGACTAAAAATCTCTAAGTACTTTGTAGACTTGTTTTAACATCTATTGAAAACATCTAAAAAAAATTAGACTCAATAAGTGAAGTATCACCCAATAAACAATCGATAAATCGCAACTACACGGAGGTTGCACCGCAGTCCCAGCGAAACCTTAAGTAAACTGTAGGTAGTCACTGCCCCCCAACTTACGCTATTCAAACACAAACATATAGAATTGCATCTACATGGGATTGCATTTCTATCCCAGAAAAATCTTAAGTACAATGTAGGTACTCACTATCCCCCGATATTGTCTATCACAAATGCCATAGATCGTAGTAGCATAATAGTTACGTTAATATCCCAACGAAACCGTAAGAAACCGTAGGTACAAAACCACATAATTTATGGTACACACGTTTTATGATCATCAGGAACTCATAATTTTTTCCAAACGTCCTCTGATATCTCAATTCACTTAAACCCACCATGTGGATCGCATCATGGGCCCACCTCATTGATCCTGACATCGAATTCAACAATCATAGCAGGCACTTCCTTTGATTTCAAATCATTTATAAAATCTCTTAGTAACATTCTCGTATACTTAACCATATAAATATTTTCATAAAACATTATTTCTATACATAAAAATACATATACATTCACTTATCTCATCGACCTAAGTGTATAAATAAAGCATCATATATATTTTTTGGCAGATTCCACCAGTTTTTATAGTGGTCGAAACCACTTTCCATTACAACAAATAATGAAAACAAAACGAAACGGGAGTTAGACAATTAGCCTAACTATCATGGATGGTTTGAAGTTCCAGGACATAAATATAATATGTAACAGGAGTGAAGCAGAACACTTCAGCTACTTTCTGGTAGAGTTACCCAACCTCCAGGTTGGAGGTGAGTAAACTTCCCTTGTCCTTACCAATACGATAAATATGATCGTAACCCTTAGATATAAAGACTAAATCAGGGGTGTAAGCCTTAATATATGTGTCATAAATGAATTTCCTATCCCAAGAATCATCTGAAAATACATTCACATTCTCTTCGCCTTCGTGGCCCTTAGTAACCATGATAAGTTCATTTTCAACACTATGGTAGAAAAGAGCTCTTTTCTCACCAATCTCCTTTGACATAAAAGTAAAATAATGTTCACCTTCTGGGGAGTATCTCATTAGAGTAGGAACATGTACCCAAGCACGCTCATTTGACTACCATTTTTCAACAGAAGAAGGCAAAATGGGAATAGTAACCTGATCATCAACTAGGGAATCGTGGATTATAACAACCGGGGTAGTGAAATCATCAAAAAAGACTATAAAATCAACAACCATTGAGGTCACAAAGTGAGGCAAGAGGTCCTTATGAACCCAAATCCTACGGGATGTATGCTCAAGAGGAAGCTTATCAGGAATGGGAGCATTACTTGGAAGTGTATAATCCTCAGAAACATCGCCCAACGATTGGCAAGAGATGCAGATCGTAGGTTTCCAATTATATGTAACATCAACAAAGCATTCCTTCCCATCAAGGCAAACTTTAACATGGTCTGGGAGCATCTTATCTGGAGTAATTTCAATTAGTGCACAGGCATACACATAACACTCTCTATTCACCGTAGTAGCATCAAAATACCGAAGCTTGCCTATGCGAGAAGATAACCAATTAACACCTATAGGCGTCTGGTGAACTATAGGAATGTGAGTGAGGTATCTCTAAACTGAGATAGACAAGATTTCTTTCTCTAGCTCTTCCAACAGATGGTTTCCAGGACGTAATAATAAAAGGTTTTCCTTCAACAATAACGGGGTCCAATTCTAACACCCTTCTTCTCTCTTCAATAAGAGAGAACTTGAAATAGAATAAGCCGTCTATATGATATACACGAAGACTTCCTTTGAGATTCCATTTGCTCTTACATTGCTCTCGAACAACGAGGTACGAGGCTTTGGAGTGAAGAAAAATCCAACTAGAAAATCCTTCCATCGATCTATACCTTCTTGAAAAACCTCAAGTGGGGGAGTACCACCGATATCCACAAAATCGCGAGGTGTGTACGAGCCAGTAGCTCATGGCATAGTGCTGAAGAGAGAAGACTAAGTTTTAGCAATAGGTTTCTTATGGGCATTAACACGAATAGGTTGCGGGCATGGTGAAGACACCTGGGATGATACCTATTTTGTAGGGTTGGGAGGTACAACTACAACATTAACATCACTATCCAACACATTATCAACATCAGTACCCTGTACGATTTATGAATTATCACCTACAACACGGTGACAGGGTAGGATGGTAGACCCATTTTGGCACTCGTGATCAGATTTGGGTGGAGTAACAAGCGCAGGAAGTTGAACGGGATCAAGGACCGCAGCATCTTCGATAGTGTAACAACCCGAATTCTGACAGATCAATTTTTTTTTCAAAATTCTAATCTATTAAAACTCGTGTTGGTTGCTTTGGTATCCTGCAGAAAAGGCATAGATATAAAAATATATCAGAGCTCGGAAAATATCTCACAGTGGAATGGGTAAAGTATAATATAATCAAAGTATAGCCTTACCGTTGTAATAACACTGCCTAACCAGTATCCAAAGCTATCATATCTCTGCCACAAATATAACCTGCGAGTATGTTATGGGGAGGGGGTCAGAACACAAATTCTGGTGACTAGATTTAAACTACACAGTTTGGATAATCCTACATATACCATTCAATTATATTTTCTTATTTATTAGGTTGCTTGGGTTAACATCACTTAAGGCTTACACACACGTCGTACTCATTTACTCCCCAGTGGATTGAACTAATATAGTATATATGTAGCCACCCCCAATATTGAGGTCCGATGGTACCCCACCCGCACGGTCTCCACCGTAATGCCATAGAAATGTATGCAGTCCTTCATCTTGCGTCGGAGGGACGCACGGATCTCTATATAACAGTGTTATGTTACACATATATTTGCCATTTCTATGTTACATAAGCGTACGGACTGCCACCTTCGATCGAATCAGATTCCATCATAGAGCAATGCCCTCGAGTCTACGATACACCACCCAGAGCAGACATACATGTATCTAGACTTTCCCACGTACATATCGTCAATCATACTCGACGCCTTAACTGCACATAACCTCTAATGTGCACCGAGTTCTATGGCAGGGATGTACAAGAAACACGGAACTCGGTTGGGGGCTTTTCCATATCAGGCCCGCCTTTAAGGGCCTCAAATTACAGATATCCCTTGGGGTCTGTTTTTCATTGTGGCTATGGCCCCACCTCGGCCCCTCCCTCTACTAGTAAATACTACAAGAGCTAAGTGACCTACCCCTAACAAACAATGTAAACATTCAATTGGCGTCTCCCCTCAATCACCATGCCTCGATAGTGAAAGGTTGATGGCGTCTTGGGTTTAGCTCTAGTCTTTTCGCACCCCACTGGCTGTCTGAAACGACCCAAACCCGCCATTACGGGAATGCTCGGATTGAGTTGAGAACACGACAAATCAAAACACAAAAAGAAGAACATTTCATTGCTTATTACAACAATTACATCATAGGACAAGAATATAACATAGTATGAATAAATAATATGCAGCAGAAAAATATTAGAGATTAAAATACATTACATAGCAGCGGGAAAATAATACATTACATAGCAGCGGAAAAATAATAAATAACACAACCAAAAGAGATGCACGGAAACAGAGCGTTCCGAATATAGCTCCAGCTGTAAATACAGGATTCTAGAAACGAAATATATGTGAAAACCAAAACTACTAGCTGTCCGTGTGGAAAATAGAGGCATCCAGAGTTTAACTTAAAACAATAAACTCCAGGTCAGTCATCTGACTGGTTTGGGAACTAAAACAGTTATTTAAAAACTTTACTTTAAAATTATAGTAAATCAAAGGAGCACGCCATGTAACACGGAATGGGTTTTCTCCCAAGAATATTGGTGCATAAAACAAACAACGCAATGTTTTTTGGAAAAATGAAGCTATTATAAGACTCACATCCCATCACACAATGCAACGCAAGCCGAAGGATAGAGTTTTCCCTTATAATAGAAAAACATGCTTAGTACGATTAAAACAAATCATTTGGTACTATTATAAGTGTATAGTTTCAAAATCAACTTCAAATATAAGTGTATCAATCATATACGACATAGTATCCCATGCTACTATGTCACCATACTAGTTCTGCAATTCAAATTGAAATGTCACGTATTGGAAATTGGATTTCCTTCACGAGTCAAGGCAAGGGATGTACTCCTCGCCGGCTTTGATACACTCTAGCAAATGCCTCAGGGTTCTCACACAGTGAACCCTTGGATACTTCAGGGTCGGTCCACACTTAGCGAATTGGTTATGCCTGAACACGCGTTTCCCGGTCCTATCAGACCTATCCATCGGCTCCGCAGTAACCGATATATCTGAGGTGCCTCGCTATCCATCAACCACATAGGTGAAAATATATAAATGTCCGGGCTCCATACCATGACACCACCTATAGCTAGAAAGAAATGTCGTGCTCTCCCGGCAGTCCCTTATCCCGTTTTTGACTCATACCGAGGTGTGAGGCTCGCGAACAAACGTTATACACAAAGCTATGCTATATTAAAGTCATGCTTTGATCATCAACCACAAGACTCTTCTTTTCAACAGAAGCCTTGATCATTTGCATCAGCATGCCACATAGGCAATTCATGCCATGCGACTGATATCCATCGATATATAACCTTTGATCTCATACGTCTCAGAGAAGGGCGTTAAGCAAGAGAATAAATTCTCCGCTGCCAAACAGATATATATTTAACAGAAATCAATCAACACAGAATAAAATCCAATGTCAAACACACATCCATTTACTAGTTCGTTCTGGGTCTGAATGAAACCGGAGGCACCTTATTCCTCGTCCCATATGTCCAATACAGGAGAGAGGTCCTCGCATATCCGGTCGATCTCCAAGTACGTTTGGACGATCACCAATTATTACCTTGTCTTGGGTGTACAGCCCAATTAAGACATCAGTAATCATCCAAACAATGTGAAGACCTTCGGTCTTCAACCACCGTCTTCGTCGTCGACTTATCTTCGAAACAATTATTCAGAATGGGTATGAACCTGGCCTTTCTAAATAACTCGCGTATCTCATAAACAAGTGCTACACAAACACAACATACACCTCATTCCAATCCAGAATATTCTTTTATTTAAATATTCGTTTCATATGGGAAAGGTTCCCATTAATTTTATTAAATATAAGTTCTTTTAAATTTATACTTTAATCTTCCTTTGGATTATCAATTAAAATTAAATTAAGGTTTATCAACTAGTCGGGATTAGCAAACCTTACCTAAGTAATCATTTACTTTATTTCCCAATCCCAACCTATTCATCCTATGGAGCAAAACTGGTGATACTCCATATCTAACACAACGGTGTTATTGGTAAATTTAACTACCATTTCACGTTCAAATCTAATTAAATATTTAACTAACGCTTGGAGCAAAACTGGTGATACTCCATTCTCGATCATTTCACAAATTCGATAATTCAAATTATCAAATTCACATTTCAATCTAATTAAAATTTCATTAAAACTCCACTTAGTTTTAATCTTCCCAAATATCAATATTAATGATTATTTAACTTTGGGAAATCAAACATGCCGCATCGATAATCTACACCATACCATTGATTTTTGCCTATATAAAACCTCTAAGCTCGTATGTCTTAGAGAAAGGTGTTAAGCAAGAGAATAAATTCTCTGCCACCAAACAGATATATATTTAGCAAAAATCAACGAATATGGTATAAAGGAATCAATGTCAGACATGTAATCCTGTCTCTAACGGGGTTAAAGAACTAATGTCATTTAAAACACAGATCACAATAAACCCAAAATCACCTTCCATTAAAGATGGAATATTCATGGAAAACAGATCAATATATAATCGATATCAATTTCCATATCCGACTAATAATATAAATGGAATAACGACTACGCCTTTTAAATTCCATATATATTAATAATCTTCCTCCACAGAAGCTCACTTCTATTATTACTAAATCAAAATCCAATCAATTCCAATTTAATATATTAAATTGGAAAACATTACATTTTAAAATTCCATTAAATCTTAATACAAGATTTATAAATTCCAAATCATCTCTTCACCGTAAATTGGGTTAAAGAACAAGTGTAATTTAAAACACGGTTCATGATAAACCCAAAAATCCAATTTCAATTCAATTCCAATTAAATATTAATTAATTGGTAAACTTCTCTAAATCTTAATTAAAAGATTTATTTTTTTCTCCACTAGGTTTAAGAACAATGTTACTGAAGACACCATTCACGACAAACCCAAAATCCCATTTGATATTAAATACAAGGCTCTGAATAGAAATTATATCAGCTTATATTCATCAAATTACGAAACCAACAAATATTGTATTGGAAATAACGATATAAATATATCTTCTGAATTTCCATAACAATATCTGTATAATCACGAAATCCAATATCAAAATATTCCGAATATTATTTCCATTCCAAATCCATTCCAATTTATATATTGGAAAGTTCTGGTTATATTAAAACCATTTCAACCCAATTTATTTATTTAAAAATTATTAGATTTCGAATCTAGTTAATAACTAGCTCATTTCGATAAAATATATTTTTATATTTACTAACATGGAATTTATCATCCCAATTCTTTCCAAATCATTTGTTATGATTTTACACAAAATATTAATATTTTCAATAATTTTATTAAGTCCTTTCAGTCGATTTCCATAAACGGTCGTCGAACTGCACTTACAACGACCTTTTCCAAATTTGATTTGGACATAATTCCAAATCCAACCATTAGATTTCAAATTTCTAATATTCGTTGGGAAGCTCTTTTCGATACGAACCCAACGGCTCCGTTTTTAGGAGAATCCGATGGTCGGATCTCCCGTAATGTCAACTAGAAGCCAATGGTCGAAATTCGTGAACGGTCGCGGCGCGGCGCTTTCTATTCAGGCCATTAAATATATATATATATATATTATACATTTCATCGATTTCCCTTTTAAAACGTATTTTATAAATCGTTTTAAATTCGTTTTAAAAGTGATTCCAACTTCATTTTCAATTTTAAATCAAAATTGAGTATTCTATATCATTATATTATTAAAATGATAACATTACCAAAATATCAGATTTTGAAATCATTTCCTTTTCGATATTCTTTATAAAAATGAATATAATCGATATAAATATTATTCGCGTCAAAATGGCGCCTATCTAATCAACACGGCTTCATATATTTCAATATTTTTGTGTCCATCCAAAATCGGACATCAAAATCATATTTTGATCTTTTACTGAATTTTGGCAGTATAACGGCGCGATACTAGAACCGTAATAAGGTCTTGCCTTATCCCTCGCCTAATACTGGCTCGCATCATACACAAACAAAATTCAATCAATTCCATTCACATCCCAAACCAAATTCAACCAATTAAATCAATCAAAACAAACAACCAAACATCCAAGGTTTCAATCAAAGGTGTCGGGTGCTACTAAGCACTGTCTGCATCCTAGAATATAAGAACTTAATTAAAAGTTGAGTGAGAAAACGTTCTTACCTTTGGTTTCACTCTGCCATTTTTATTTCTGAATTTCTGAACAGCTTGGATTTGCCCGAAATTCCAACGCAACCCTTTTCACACTGTTCATAGTAAAAATCACGTTTTTAATATGATGCTTATATATTTAAAAATCGCATTTTTAGAACTTTATATATATATTAAAAATCATATTTTTATTCCGATGCTATTTCATAATAAAAAAAATCACATTTTTATTTAAATCTATATATAGAATAAAAATCACAATTTTTTATTTCGCTATTCATATAATAAAAATCACAATTTTATTTCGCAATTCATATAATAAAAATCTCATTTTTATTTTGCTATTCATATAATAAAAAACACATTTTTATTTGAATATATGAATAGAAATAATAATAAAAACTCACATTCGGTGCTAAGGAGGAAACAGAGTGGTTCGGAGGCGCGGAGGCTTTGCTGTGGCGGAGCAACAGTCAGTGGAGGAGAAGGAAGAGGTTGCGTCTCGCGGGGTGGAGGGTTTTTAGCCGAGGGGGGCCCACAGGTGAAGTGGCGGTCAGAGGAGGGTCGGGAGGTATCGCTGGTGGTACGGCGGCGGGTGGTGGGCCAACAACGGTGGATTTGGGCGCGACAGCGAGTTTGGGCGGAAGATTCACGAAGGAGAGAGAAAGGAGGGAGGAGACAGAGGAGCGAGGGGAGGTTGCTGGAGATGGCTGCGGTGCCTCTGGAGGCGCGCGCAGGTGGAGGACGGGGGAGGATGGAGCTATAATGTGGGGCGACAGGTTCGGTTTTGATTTGGGGGAGAGGCGGCTATGATAATGAATGGTGCTATGGTTAGGAGTTAAATATATATATTTTTTGTTTTATATTATTTTATTTTCCAAAAAGTGTGTTTTTCATTTGAACTCCAAATCGAACCCAACGACTGTCGCCCACAGCTAATTACCCACATTCCGAACATAATGGGATATATTTCGTAACCCGATTCGACTGTTTCGACCAGTTTTCATTAAAATCAAAATATAAATCAGTATGTATTCAAATTAAACGTACATTTCAATTTACGGAGGCCACATACTGACTCCAAAAATGTCCGAAAAATGAATTTAGTTATATTTTGACGATACGGTCCTAATAAAACTAATTTCATTGAATTTGGAGATTGTTTGAAAAATGGTCAATTTCCAGTTGATTAAATTCAAACTGAAATTACCAAATGCATTTTCTTTTGCCACGCTCACATATTAATTCCAAAAATTATGAAAATTGGAATCTAACAATAATTTGACATTCTGGATCCAAAAAAAGTGGTTTCGTCAATAACAGAGGTTGTTTGCAAAATGGCTATTTTTAAGGGCTATATATTATATAAACTATATATAAATTCCATAATGACTATTCTGAATTTTAAACTGGACATAGCTTTCAATTCCCATTATGGAATCTGGATTTTTCTTAGAAAGATATAATTAAAAAGATTCAAATATTTTTGGTTTTACTGAAATCCGATTTATTTTGAATCTTGTACATTCATTTGAAAATTAAATTCGGATTTTCAAACTACCGTGCCATTTCTAACTCCTTTTATATTTAAAATAAATTTGTTCGTTCTAACTTCAATTTAAATAAATTTTTAGTCATTATTATTTAAAATAAATCATTTTAAATCTCCAAAATACAATAAAATAGCCAAAATAAAAATATTAAATTGGTTCTGATTTTTTGGGTGGTTACAATCTCCCCCACTTAAAATATTTTGGTCCTCGAAAAGGAACGGAGCTGAAAGTTGTTTAACTAACCAACTCAACTTTCATTCTTCAACTTTTCGATTTCTAAGAATTTTCGAATTTCTCAAAAATTTGGCTTACACCCTAAATTTTTTGAAAAATTTCGCTATTACATCCTTTGTACGGTAGACCTTTAAAACCGCAACTAGCCACGCAGGGCCCTCATCAATCCAAAAGAAAAAAGAAAAAGCCAAGCGGCTCATAAAATCATCAAACCCCAAGAAATACAATAAACAAGTACCTATTTGTCGGGCATATAATTTTATTCCTCTTCTTAGCTTCCATGCTATGACCTGTTCATTATATATACATATACATATATGCAATTGCAATCAATTTTCAATTCAGTTCAATATTTGATTTAATTTGGTTAAATTTACCTTTTATTATATTATTGGTTTAAAATGTAATCAAACTAATAATCAAACTTCACAACCAGCAATCAATTAGTTGATTAAAATTTCAAATTCATAACTTTGATATATATATACACACAAAATCAGGTTTTTGATGCCAAATCACAACCATAACCTATCTAAGTTTTGGTTCTCACACCAGTCAATCGGAAATATATAGATATCCCACTTTCAAAACTCGAACATAACACTGATGATGCAGCTGCTATCATCAGAATCATCTCCGGGACACTAGAGTGTGATTCTATATCTATCCAGTATATTTAAGATTTTGAATATACGTTCATGACGTGTATATGCAAAATCTTCATATACTCGATTGTCCATATTCAAAATTAATAAAAATACTCAAATGCGTATAATATGGTTTAAAATTTCGAAACAAAATTTGTTTTCATTTTCATTTTTAATAAATAATACTCTTCCAACTCATTCTAGGATACTACTAATCCCATCTCAAACGAGGCATTCTCATTAGATATTACTAACCCAATCTTTGATGAATTCTTTCATTTGGTTCTAATGTGTCTTGTTCTCGAGTTCTGTAAACCAAAGCTCTAATACCAAGATGAAACAGCCAGATGAAATCCGGTAGGCTTTGCAACCATCCCTTCATCCCTCAAAGCAGCAGGTAAAACCCACTGTGGCTTCCACCTGGTCCCTCAATCACTTGTTTTACGGCTAGCCTCTCGACTGCTCGCACACAGCTACCAGTCCTCAACAGGGACATGTAGGGGTAAGAGCCCATTGTTCGCCACCAAACCACATGGTGAGAACCCCCCCATCATGCGCACCCAGCCCACACAGAGCCAGCGGCAAAGACTAGTGATACTCCATTCTCGATCATTTCACAAATTCGATAACTTAAATTATCAAATTAACATTTTAATCTAATTAAAGATTCATTAAAACTCCACTGAGTTTTAATCTACCCAAAAATCAATAATAATGATTATTTAACTTTGGAAAATCAAACATGTCGCATCGACAATCTACACTGTACCATTGATTTCTGCCTATATATAACCTCTAAGCTCGTACGTCTTAGAGAAGGTTGTTAAGAAAGAGAATAAATTCTCCGCCACCAAACAGATATATATTTAGCGGAGATCAACGAATACAGTATAAACGAATCAATGTCAGACATGTAATCATATCTTTAACTGGGTTAAAGAACTAATGTCATTTAAAACACAGTTCACAATAAACCAAAAATCACCTTCCATTGATCATGGAATCTTCACGAAAAACAGATCAATATATAATCGATATCAATTTATGTATCCGACTAATAATATAAATGGAATAATGACAAAGCCTTTTAAATTCCATATATATTAACAGTCTTCCTCCATAGAAGCTCACTTCGATTATTACTAAATCGAATTCCATTCAATTCCAATTTAACATATTAAGTTGGAAAATTTTACTTTGGAAAATTCCATTAAATCTTAATAAAAGATTTATAAATTCCAAATCATCTCTTCACTATTAATTGGGTTAAAGAACAAGTGTTGTTTTAAACACGGTTCATGATAAATCTAAAAGTCCAATTTCAATTCAATTCCAATTAAATATTAACTAACGAGTAAACTTCTCTAAATCTTAATTAAAAGATTTATTTTTTTCTCAACTGCGTTTAAGAACAGTGTTACTGAAGACACCATTCACGACAGACCCAAAATCCCATTTGATATTAAATACAAGGCTCTGAATAGGAATTATATTGGCTTATATTCAATATCAAATTCTGAAACCAACAAATATCGTATTGGAAATAACGATATCAATATATCTTCCAAATTTCCATAATAAGAACCGTATAATCACGGAATCCAATATCGAAATATTCTGAAGATTATTTCCATTCCAAATCCGTTCCAATTTATGTATTGGAAATTTTCGGTTATATTAAAACCATTTCAATCCAATTCATTTATTTAAAAATTATTGGATTTCAGATCTAGTTAATAACCAGTTCATTTCGAAAAAATATATTTTTATCTTTACTAACGTGGAATTTTTCATCCCAATTCTTTTCAAATCATTTATTATGATTTTACACAAATTATTAATATGTTTAATAAATTTATTAAGGCCCTTTCAGCCAATTTCCATAAACGGTCGTCGAACTGCACTTACATTGACCTTTTCTAAATTTGATTTGGATATAATTCCAAATCCAACCGTTATATTTCAAATCTCTTATATTCATCGGAAAGCTCATTTCGATACGAACCCAATGGTTCCGGTTTTAGGAGAATCCGACGGTCGAAACTCCCGTAATGTCAACTCGAAGTCAATGGTCGAAATTTGCGAACGGTCGCGGTGCGGCGCGTTCTATTCAGGCCATTAAATATATATAATATATATATTATATACATTTCTTCGATTTCCCTTTTAAAACATATTTTATAAATCATTTTAAATTCATTTTAAAAACGATTCCAACTTCATTTTCAATTTTAAATCAAAATTGAACATTCTGTATCATTAATATTAAAATGATAATATTTCCAAAATATTAGATTTTGAAATCATTTCCATTTCGATATTCATTATAAAAATGAGTAAAATCGATATAAATATCGTTCGCGTCAAAATGGCACATATCTAATTAACGCGGCTTCATATATTTCAATATTTTTTTGTCCATCCAAAACTGGACATCAAAATCATATTTTGAGCTTTTACTGAATATTATTTTAAAATATTCCTTATTTTAAAATGTTTATTATTTTAAAATATCCGTTCCTTCTGAATTGGAATCAGACACAGTCAATTACCATATAATGTTATTTATATGGATTTCATACAACATATGTATACAACAACAATGATAACCAATCAACCATCAGCCAGAGGGCACTACACAACCGCATAAGCATTACATATAAATAATTAACGCTTACAACAGTCCGTCAACCAATCGATTGACATACAGCTAAACAATTGAGATTAGTGTACGTATAATATCATCCCAATACCCGTGTGGGGTTTCAACCAACAAATATTGAATATTATTTGTGCACTTAGGCGATGTGTAAAAATTATCGTCCCAATCAATATCAGTTAAATGGATGTAAATAAACAAATCGTCCGATTTGTAAATGAATATTTATTTTATTCACATACACGTTAAAAATTATATTTTTAACGATAAAATATTTTATTCAACACATGACTATTTTATACGGTTCATTTATACAATAAAAATGATATTTTTATTATTCTAACATATTTTAGAAAATTTGGCAGCATAACGGCGTGATACTAGAACCGGAATAAGGTCAACCTTATCCCTTGCCTAATGTCGGCTCGCGCCATACACAAACCAAATTCAATCAATTCCATTCACATCCCAAACCAAATTCAACCAATTAATCAATCAAACACAAACAATCAAACATCCATGGTTTCACTCAAAGATGTCGGGTGCTACTAAGCACCGTTTGCATCCTAAAATATAACAACTTAATTAAAAGTTGAGTGAGAAAACGTTCTCACCTTTGGTTTCCACTCCGCCATTTTTTGTTTCTGAATTTCTAAACAGCTTGGATTTGCCTGAAATTCCAACACAACCTTTTCACGCTGTTCATAGTAAAAATCACATTTTTAATATGATGCTTATATATTTAAAAATCGGATTTTTAAACCTTTCTATATATGTTAAAAATCATATTTTTATTCTGATACTATTTCATAATAAAAAAATTCACATTTTTATTTAAAGCTATATATAGAATAAAAATCACATTATTTATTTCACTATTTGTATAATAAAAATCACATTTTATTTTGCTATTCATATAATAAAAATCACATTTTTATTTGCATATATGAATAGAAATAACAATAAAAACTCACATTCGGTGCTAAGGAGGAAACAGAGCGGTTCAGAGGCGCGGAGGCTTTGCTATGGCGGAGCAACAGTCAGTGGAGGATGAGGAAGGGGTCGTGTCTCACGGGGTGGAGGGTTTTCAATCGAGTGGGTCCCCTCAGGTGAAGTGGCGGTCAGAGAAGAGTCGGAGGGAGTCGCTGGTGGTGCGGCGGCGGGTGGTGGGCCAACAGCGGTGGATTTGGGCACGACAGCGGGTTTGGGCGGAGGATTCACGAAGGAGAGAGAAGGGAGGAAAAAGAGAGAGGCGCGAGGGGAGGTCGCTTGAGATGGCGCTGGCACCGCTGGAGGTGCGCGCAAGCGAAGAAGGGGGGAGGACGAAGTTGTGACGTAGGGCGACGGGTTCGGTTTTGATTTGGAGGAGAGGCGGCTACGGTAATGAATGGTGCTAGGGTTAGGGGTTAAATAAATATATATAATATTTCCCAAAAAGTGTGTTTTTCATTTGAACTTCTAATCGAACCCAACGCCTGTCGACCCCAGCTAATTACCCCCATTTCGATCACAATGGATGTGATTCGTAACCCGATTCAACTGTTTCGATCAGTTTTCATTAAAATAAAAATATAAATCAGTATATATTTAATTTAAACGTGCATTTCAATTTACCGAGGCCACATACTGACTCCAAAAATTCTCAAAAGATAAATCTAGCTATGTTTAGACTATACAATCCTAACAAAACTTATTTCTTTGAATTTGGAGACCGTTTGAAAAATGGTCATTTTCCAGTCGATTAAATTCACACTGAAATTACCAAACACGTTTTCTTTTTCCATGCTCACATATTAATTCCAAAAATTATGAAAATTGGAATCAAACAATAATTTGACAATCCGGATCCAACAAAAGTGGTTTCGTTTAAAACGGAGGTCGTTTGCAAAATGGCTATATATTATATAAAATATATATATATATATTCCGTAGCAACGATTCTGAATTTTAAACTGGACATGTCTTTCAATTCCCATTATGAAGTCTGGATTTTTCACATTCGTTAGAAAGATATAATTAAACATATTCAAATATTTTTGGTTTTACTGAAATCCGATTTATTTTGAATCCTATACATTCATTTGAAATTTAAATTTGAATTTTCAAGCTACCGCGCCATTTCTAACTCCTTTTATATTTAAAATAAACTTATTCATTCTAACTTTGATTTAAATATATTTTTAGTCATTATTATTTAAAATAAATCATTTTAAATCTCCAAAATACATTTAAATAGCTAAAATAAAAAATTTAAATTGGTTCTGATTTTTCGGGTTGTTACACTGTCGATGACGGGTACCCGACGATCTTCTGTCCTAGTTTCGTCCTGACCCACCTCCCGTTGATGCGATCGCCGAATCATCCTTGTGTCATCTCGTCATAGCATTCTGACTGCAAAGCTACTTTTGCAGTCAAGGCATACTCACCGAGTAGTAACGCGCATACCCAACCTCTGCGAGCACAGCCTAAACATCTGCCACGGCACAGAGGACTACCAGGAGCACCTTACGCGTCTTGGGAAGCCGCGTGCTTCCCCTTCCAGTTCTTCGGAGCTAACAGAATAATCAGATGGACGTGTGCTCCCCTCGTGCCTCATGACACCGCGATGATCTACCCCGTTGGGTTATTCACCTTAAACGTGCGGACTAGTCCAAGCACCTTATTTTAATATGTTATTAGACCCTATGTTTAAACACTCAATTATGCGCTTGCTAAACAGCATTCGGTTTCCATTTTACTTAGTTATTTCAAATAATATTAATTCCTTATTCAAGTTTCCATGTTCTTTCCAAGCCCCTTACATCTTTAAGGAATGGACCCCTCTTTCTTATTAATTTTTGTTACAAGACTTAACCCTTTTACGTTTATTAATAAGCCTATAACATGTCATTCTCTAGATCGTAATTCAAGGTCTGTAATCTAAAATCTCTTTATATTATTCATATTCCAATAACACGTTCTACTTAATATGTAATTAAGTATATCTCAATTCACATGTTTTCTATTTAACATGTCACTTATTATTTATGATTAAATATAACTTATTTCATTTCATAAGTTTGCTTCATTCTTTCTTATTTAATCATAATTTCATCTTACATTGTCACTACAACTTATCATTGTTTACTTATTAACATAGTTCTCTTAACTAAGGTTTACTAATAATTTTCCTTTCCATCAATATAACTTATGTTGTCCTTATCAGCTGATTTCAGATTCTCGTTCTTATAGATAACTTAATTTACAATCATGTACAATATCCCATTTCATAATTTATTCCATTTCCTTTACCATTTATTATAACCTAAGTTATCATTTCCACTTGTCCCTAGGACAAGCCTATCTATTATATAACATTCTCATTAATGTAATTTATTTATAATAGGTTATTATCATTCCCCGTTCATTCCAATCCTTTTACTGTTGTAACTTCTATTCAATTCCATTCATTTCCATTATATATAATTAATTCCATTTATTTTTATCTGTTTGTATACATAAATTCATATATGTGTTTATGCATTAGACCTCTTACATTAAGCTGACCACTTGTGGATCCTGGATTTGTCGGGCGGTTCCAGGCAGACTTCTACCACAAGTTGGACTTAACATCGTATCTTAGCACCG
The DNA here is from genome assembly GCA_030737875.1 of Allium sativum. Lineage (NCBI taxonomy): Eukaryota > Viridiplantae > Streptophyta > Magnoliopsida > Asparagales > Amaryllidaceae > Allium > Allium sativum. The sequence continues at coordinate 650,497,372 of CM060919.1, read as the reverse complement.
TTACATGTATATTTATGCACTAGACCCCGCACATTAAATTAACAACTTGTGGACGCTGGATTTGCCGGGCGGTTCGGGGCAGACTTCTACCACAAGTTGAATTTAACCTCGTGTTTAAGTGCGGATACATTTTTCAATTTACTGTAAACTTAGGCATGTTCATTCTTTCAAGTTTTACTGTAATCTATATTTTACATGTCATACTTAATATCATATTAAGTCCATTTCTAATTTTCATGTCGCATGTTCTTCGTAACATGTAATTAACTTCAATCTAAAATAATAACATGTAATTATCAATCATGTAATTATTCTCATCTAACAATTTAACATGTAATTGTCTCAATTCTTACAGTTAAGGTTTCAAGTAGATAACATGCCACAAATTAACATGTAATTATTCCAATTTCACTGTGACTTACAGTATCCAATTAACAAGTTATTAAAACATGCATGTATACAATAGTGATCGTTTCCACATATTTTAACAGGTTTATCCTTTTCAACATTTTAACATTTTAATGCATCAAATTAACATTTCAACATATTATATTACCATTATGGGAGATTTACGTTGTATGTTGATGGGAATGTCAAACGATAATTATACCATTATCAAAAATGATATAACTTAAATTCACTCACCTAAATTGCTTTCCAATTCCTAAACCTGGGCTAGATCTAGCATTCCATGGTTTCCCCTAACTGGATTTAGAACCTAACAACCATGGATCCACAATTCTTACTAAAAGAAAAAGGGAAGAAAGAGGAAGAAAGAGGAGAAAATTGAATAGACCAGATCCAAAATTTACCTTGCTTCGAATATGATTATGAACACCTTCTTTATTAAATTACATCATTTTCCTACAGATCTTGAATCAGAATTTTCCTAAACTAATTATCTTATTATTCTGAAGAGATATGAGGAGGAAGAAGAATGGCAGAGCTTAGATGGCTTTTCAGAAAATGTGACATTTAGGCTAGGCTCCACTAGCCTATTTATAGGTGTTCAGGATCTTATCGTACATGCAGCGCTGAGTCAGCAATGAACGTCGTTAAGAAAACAGTCCAGATTCATTGATGAATCTGCCCGGAACTATCGTGGGGTCGACCCTGGGTCAGCCCCCCTATGGGTGGGTTGATGTAACACCCCACCTCCGCCAGGGTCACTCACAAAGGAATGCACTAGGTTTGGAGGGGCATTATTGGTAAACATGCACAGAAATATTACAAGACAGAACATATAAAACAGCGGAAGTAAAACAAATTTTCATTTCTTTATAAACAGTAAAGCCTTTTTACAATAGATTACATAAAAACCTGTCTTGCAATAGTAAAGAAGCAATAAACCTTTTCATAAATTATTCCCCAAGTAAAGCAGTAAAGCAGCCATAGCCCATGGAAGTTCAAGCCATACATGATGACCTTCAAGCAGAAGAGGTCCGAATTAACAACAGTATTTCCTCCCTGAAAACCTGGGGGGGAAACGGAAGACAAAGAGGCGAAAGAAAACGGGGTCAGTCATAAAGACTGGTAAGTCTTATCTACTTCCAGCATAAAAACAGGTAAAGGTAACATGACATGCATAAACTGAAAATAAACATAAGGATGACGACAAGATAGATAAACTAAACCAAGATAACAGGGTGAACTACGGTATCAAGATAAACTAAGGTATCATGATAAACTACGGTGTCAAGGTAAATCAAGGTATCACATCGTCAGGTTTCTATCAAGTATAATATCCCAAGGTATCTATCATGTATATTTGCTCTGCACCTCCCGTACTAGTATCCCAACCCGTGTCATGAGTTAACTATAAAATGTCCCTTGACCAAAGTCATGAAATGGTCCATGTCAACCTAATATATTGCGGACATAGGTTTTCCTAACTCGTATGTTTCTTCCCATGTATAAGTTCAGTCCTTTGCCGTAGGCCGTACGGGCTTTCCCATGTAAATCTATACCACCTCAACGCAGTACCATTTTATCCTTGAAGTTGTTTTGGACTGCTACCCTTGATCTGGTTATGTTTTCTTACCATGAACTATCGCGTGCTCACCTAGGATTTATGCCACCTAGGACCGCTAGGGATTATGCTACCTAATGAACGTTTTCGTATCTCGGTTTGGGTTTTAGCCACCTAGGGCTACTAGGGATTATGCTACCCGTCAACCGCGCCCTTTTTCCCACGTAAGCACCGTGAATCGTTTTTCCATGTCTAACTGCACATGTATCCCAATGTGCCATCCGAGTCCCGTGCCAGGGCAAATCAAGAAATACGAGACTCGGTCGGGAGCTTTAAGTCGTCTGCCGAATGTAGATATCAAGGTCTGTTTTTGTATCCGTGGCTATGGTCCCATGTGACCCCTCCATCAACTACTGAAAGGCAATCCAAGAAAAATCATGCACAAGAACTATACTCCGGCCCCCTATGCCCCACTTACCTATTGGCCAACCTCACCCATAACTCGATAGCAAGTATATGGTCTGTTGGGAGTTCTCTGCCTTTCCGTATACGTACACGATTGACTAAAGATGGTAGGTAGTCGAAGATGCGCTATCCAGGGCAAAAATCAAGTATCGTCGACTCCATGCTAATCCATCCCCGTCTTTAGGTTGCTCGCACAGCAACCAAGGCATACTCTTGGTTCTTCTACCACAGACCTTAACCTCTGTGAGCCCAGGCGGATCATCTGCAACCTCAAAGAGGGATACCAAGAGTACCCTCACGTCCCTCGAAGCTACTGCTTCGTCACCCAGTTCGTTGGAGCCCTTATCTAACTCAGATAATTTGCTCCTCCTCGTGTGTTTAAGCGATGACCTACCGTATCGGGTTACTCATCTATCTGTGAACTGGTCCAAATCCCTTGACTAAGAATTATTACTTAGTTATCCTAAACTAAGGTTTATCACTTAGTTCCCTTTCCCGTTATCCTTGTTAACTACGATTTTCCACCTAGTCCTCTGAACTAGGGTTTTGTCTAATGGGTTAAGTGTTGTCATTCCAGTTCATGACTTAACCTGCCTACGAATCATGTCAAGATTGGCTAAGTATTTAAGCTCAAGACTTAGCCCTACAAGTTGGTTAAGTATACCAAGAAGCTCATGACTTAACCCTATTCAATTATCAAGTCAGATTGGTTAAGTATTAGTTTGTCTTGACCCTATCAGATTATCGTGTTAGATTGGTTAAGCATTAGTTTGTCTTGACCCTATCAGATTATCATGTTAGATTAGTTAAGCATAGATTATCTTAACCCCATCAGATTATCGAGTCGGATTGGTTAAGTATTGGTTAGCTTAACCCCATCCACTAATCGTATTACAATGGTTAAGTATATTTAAACGGTCTTGTGACTTAACCCTATCAAGTTCTCATATTAGATTGGTTAAGTATAGGTTACTTAACCTCATCAAATCATTATGTATAATTGGTTAAGTCTAAGTTACTTAACCTCATTAAATTATCATGCTAAATTGGTTAAGTATTGGTTACTTAACCTCATTGAATTATCATGTTTAGATTGTTTAAGTGTTTAACTTAACCCGATCGAATTACAGTGTTTAGATTAGTTAAGTCTAGGTTAACTTAACTCCATCTAATTACCGTGTTTAGATTAGTTAAGTGTAGGTTACTTAACCCCATCTAATTACCGAGTCGGATTAGTTAAGTATGGATTAGCTTAACCCCATCCGTTAACTGTATTTTACGGTTAAGTGTCATTAAGAAATCAAGTCCGGTTTCACTTAACCTACCCATTCATGTCATATCGGTTAAGTGTCATTAGTCAGATTTACTTAACCTTATCATGTGGCATTAATTGAATTAATGCACTCTCAACCTCTCACATTAGACGATGTTGTGGTTACTGGTTACGCCGGGCGGGTCCGGGCAGATTTACACCACAACCTAGTCTAACCTCGGGTTTTAAGCGCGATATGACCAACTACCCACATTGGGTCCTATTGTTTGTAGCCACTGGATTTGCCGGGCGGGTCCGGGCAGATTTATGCTACAAACTCAACCCAACCTCGAGTAGGCCACTTCCATGTTTTTCTACATGTCATGTTCATGTCAAGTTTAGACCCCTTTTTAAGTCTATGTTTTCAAGTAACCCCATGATAAGTTTTCGTGTCCTATTCACGTTTATTATCATTACATGTTCCATGTAATTCCATGTCAAGTTCATTGCCCATTTTCAAGTTTGCCTAAACTACCCAAAACGTGTCCCCAACGCACATGAAAGCGAATCAACATATTTGGAATAATATGACAAAGATGGGTACAAGATGGTAAAGATGAATCAAAAGTTAAACATGGTGAGAATTGAGGCAAAGGTGTTCACATAACTAGCATATTGCATATTGGCCTCAAAACATGCACGATGTCATAAAGGGATTGGCCACAAACATGCACGGTATCATAAGGGGTTTGGCCTCAAACATGCATAATATCATAAGGGGTTTGGCCTCACATAAACATGAAATCATAAGGGGTTTTGGGTTCTTTTACATGCATAAGCCCCAAGTCAAATTCATGCACATATTTCACAAGTCAAAATGGTTCCAAGTGTTCATGCCAACATCCCACAAATAAAGGTTCAATCTTGCATGGCAAACTAAGTCCAATGCAACATGAGTAACTTGATTTAGTCACTAAACATAGCCTAAAGTCATAGGTTCAAGCATAAGAGGCATGACAAGGTTCATATAGGCTAGCACACTTATGTTCATCGCATTTTATTCCATGTCACATTAGAACTATCGTTTAGATCTACAAGTAGCTAGAACTTACAAATCGAGGCTAGAGAATTAGGGGTAAGAATCTTGTCGTAGGATCCATGTTGAGATGATGATCAACACTCTTGATTTGATGTAGAAAGCTTGCTCCTTTGCCTTAAATCTAGTTTGCATGCATAAGCTTTTGAGGTTGAAGATGGAGGCCACTATCAAGATAGATTTTGGCAGCACTTAGTTGCTAGAATGATTTTTAGTGATTTAGGTTAGGTCTTAGGGTGTTTTTATAGAGATTAGGAGTAGTTTAGGCCCTTAGATTAACCCAAGGATAGATCTGAACCCTCAAAATCCGTCACAGGCCATCAGAACAGAGCACAAGGCCAAGCAGGTGCACCCAGGCCAAAGTGGTCGGACCACCCAGGTCGACACCCGTGTCGACTGGGCGGTCGACCTGCCCATGGGCGTGTTGACTCCCCAGTCGACACCCCTGTCGACCTGGGGCTTGGGCGGGAATTTTTCCCGCCCAATCTGTTTGGCTCCATATTTGAATTTCGAACTGTTTTTGAACTTGAATTTTTCTGAAAACTTTGACGGGCCATAACTGGGTCATACGGACTCCGATTCTTGAAAACTCGGACTCTATTTCGCGTATTTTTCCGAGACGAACGCAATGGCACAACCCATTTTCCCCTGATTCAGATTTTATAATTAAATTCTGCCTTGATTCTTGTCTTAGCATGTTGTAAAAATCTGGGTTGTTACATTCTCCCCAACTTAAAGGATTTCGTCCCCGAAATCTCTAAGTTAGGAAGATCGTATCCTACCATCCATCATCCATCTACTCAAAACATCATCCACAAGCAACCCATGTCCTTAGACGATTTCTAATGCTGTATGAACATATGCAAAAAGTGTGTGTATATGTTCCTTATCTAATGCAAATGATCAGGCCTGGATGATCCTTCTAATGCAAAGTATGTTTAGTGCCATGAATCCAACATGTATGCAAATAGTCTTAGTCATATAAACACTATATGTGTGCACAACCATTCATCCACATGCAACATCCACATGATAACATATTCAATTTCATCCATAAACAAGTATAAATACTCGTGCATATGCAACATGAAATGTGACTGAGTCGATCTAGTATCTAGTGTGTATTCGCGCGTCCACGAGCAACCACTTGCAACCATTTGCAACCATATCGATCATAACATGTTTCAAATACATGTTTACATCCATAGGGTTCTACCTAAGGTTCCCAAGATAGGATCGAGGAGATAAACAAGATAAACTCCTTACGGGGTTTGCAACGGAAACAGGATCGAGAGGATATCCACCAAGCGATAGCATGCAAGCAAGCTCTATAGGAGAACCAGGGATCAACGATATACTCTTAAAAAGAGATATGATGCGCGCGTTTAAGCCGCATTTCCTCGAGCTTAATTCCAGTGTTCCTTGACCACCTCTGCCTTCATGATTTTCGTAGCTCCTTGATTCCTATTTCCAAGGTATGAGTTGGAACTCATTTCACTGTCGCCTCTCGTTTCACTTTCACTTATTCTTTCCCTAGTATGCTCGGCTCAAACATATCTGCGTACTCATGCAAGCTCTCCCAAAATTCACTAGTGAATCCTGGATCTCGTATACCGATGCTAATCCATGTTACCACGTGCACTTACTTGGGTGATTCCTATAACCCATGCTTAAGCGAATGAACCATCCGCCTTATTGGCGAACGTTACTCGATCGGATCAGAGATTTCCGATAAATGCATCAAGAGATTCTAGGTAATTAACCATGACAAAACCCAAAAGGTTATACGAGACTTCGAGGGTATTACCAAGGCAAGTTAAGAGTTTAACTACCCTCCTTTAAAGATCGAGAATGGCATCCCTTACTGGATAACCACTTCATCCCTAAAATCCATTCATAGCTCAACAATAGAAGCATTGCTTCTAATCTCAACACTTGGCATTTACACTCTCAATTCCAGACAAGTCATGAATAAATGGACCGATCCTCCAACAGGATTTGAGACAAAAATGGGATCCTTTACCATGCTAGTACTAAGGTGCAGAGACTCAACTATCGAAGTAGACTTAAATGATGCGATGATCAAGACAAAGTCTAGACGGGATAATAGAAAAGAAAGGCGAAACCTTCAACAGAAACGGTACCATCCCTCTTAGGTACGCTAGAAATGAGAGCATACAATTGCCCTCTCGATGATCTTGTCCTCGTCCCATAACACTTAACTATGCGTCCCGTTTTACCATGCCAAAGATACTCTCTCGTCATGGGTTTTATTGTTCATCTTTTTCCCTCCTTTGTGGATTAAGCCATATCAACAAGTTGCTTATATTTAAGCTCATGTCCTCTATACTTGCTCTTATTATCCTTCCTTATAGCACGGCAATAGGTCTCTCGAGGACTCCCTCCATCGTACGGAAAACTCTTACTTAGCTAGACAAGGATTAGTCGCAGTTAAAACTACTGTGACTACGGATGGAGGAAGGAAAGGAAAAGAGACTCGATCAAGGAAACAAAGGATAGTGCTAATGGCTTTTGGGGAATAGCCTTTAAAAACTTTTCTTGAAAAATGCTTCTTTGTAAACGGTTTCTCAAATAGTTTTCAGAAGGTTTTAAAAACTTTTGCCCAGTATGGTAACCTTCTGCTCTGATACCAAATGTAACACCCCACCTCCGCCAGGGTCACACACAAAGGAATGCACTAGTTTTGGAGGGGCATTATTGGTAAACATGCAAGAAATATTACAAGACAGAACATATAAAACAGCGGAAGTAAAACAAATTTTCATTTCTTTATAAACAGTAAAGCCATTTTACAACAGATTACATAGAAACCTGTCTTGCAATAGTAAAGAAGCAATAAACCTTTTCATAAATTATTCCCCAAGTAAAGCAGTAAAGCAGCCATAGCCCATGGAAGTTCAAGCCATACATGATGACCTTCAAGCAGAAGAGGTCCGAACTAACAACAGTATTTCCTCCCTGAAAACCTGGGGGAGGGGGAGGAAACGGAAGACAAAGAGGCGAAAGAAAACGGGGTCAGTCATAAAGACTGGTAAGTCCTATCTACTTCCAGCATAAAAATAGATAAAGGTAACATGACATGCATAAACTGAAAATAAACATAAGGATGACGACAAGATAGACAAACTAAACCAAGATAACAGGGTGAACTACGGTATCAAGATAAACTAAGGTATCATGATAAACTACGGTGTCAAGGTAAATCAAGGTATCACATCGTCAGGTTTCTATCAAGTATAATATCCCAAGGTATCTATCATGTATATTTGCTCTGCACCTCCCGTACTAGTATCCCAATCCGTGTCATGAGTTAACTATAAAATGTCCCTTGACCAAAGTCATGAAATGGTCCATGTCAACCTAATATATTGCGTACATAGGTTTTCCTAACTTGTATGTTTCTTCCCATGTATAAGTTCAGTCCTTTGCCATAGGCCGTACAGGCTTTCCCATGTAAATCTATACCACCTCAACGCAGTACCATTTTATCCTTGAAGTTGTTTTGGACTGCTACCCTTGATCTGGTTATGTTTTCTTACCATGAACTATCGCGTGCTCACCTAGGATTTATGCCACCTAGGACCGTTAGGGATTATGCTACCTAATGAACGTTTTCGTATCTCGGTTTGGGTTTTAGCCACCTAGGGCTACTAGGGATTATGCTACCCGTCAACCGCGCCCTTTTCCCACGTAAGCACCGTGAATCGTTTTTCCATGTCTAACTGCACATGTATCCCAATGTGCCATCCGAGTCCCGTGCCAGGGCAAATCAAGAAATACGAGACCCGGTCGGGAGCTTTAAGTCGTCTGCCTAATGCAGATATCAAGGTCTGTTTTTGTATCTGTGGCTATGGTCCCACGTGACCCCTCCCTCAACTACTGAAAGGCAATCCAAGAAAAATCATGCACGAGAACTATACTCCGGCCCCCTATGCCCCACTTACCTATTGGCCAACCTCACCCATAACTCGATAGCAAGTATATGGTCCGTTGGGAGTTCTCTGCCTTTCCGTATACGTACACGATTGACTAAAGATGGTAGGTAGTCGACGACGCGCTATCCAGGGCAAAAAATCAAGTATCGTCGACTCCACGCTAATCCATCCCCGTCTTTAGGTTGCTCGCACAGCAACCAAGACATACTCTTGGTTCTTCTACCGCAAACCTTAACCTCTATGAGCCCAGGCGGATCATCTGCAACCTCACAGAGGGATACCAAGAGTACCCTCACGTCCCCCGAAGCTACTGCTTCGTCACCCAGTTCGTTGGAGCCCTTATGTAACAACCCGAAAATCTGGGCCAGTTTAAAATTTTTGTTTTGGCAATTTTAGCGAATTTTGAATATTTAAAATGAATTATTTTAAATAATATCGACGAAAATTTATTTTGAATATAATTCGAACGTATATATTATATACGCCGTCGTTAGAATATAAATAATTATATATAATTATAAATAGAATTGAAAATGGCGCGGTAGTTCGATAATTCGATTTCAAACTTCAATTGAATGTACCGGGTGCAAAACAATCCGGATTTTAGTGAAACCAAAAACATTATGATCTAATTGGGAATATCTTTCCAAATAATCCGAAAAATCAAAATTTCATAGCGGGAATCAAAAGATATGTCCAGTTGAAAATTCAGAATAGTCGCTATGGTATTCAGGCCCTTAAAATTAGACATTTTGCAAACGACATCGGATTTCGACGAAACCACTTTTGTTGGGTCCGTGATGTCAAATTATTGCTAGATTCCAAATTTCATAATTTTTTGAATCAATATGTGAGCGTGGCAAAGAAAAACGCGTTTGACCAGTTTCAGTTGATTTTAATCGACTTGAAAATGGCCATTTTTCCAACGGTCTCAGAATTCGACGAAACTAGTTTTGTTAAGACCGTATCGTCAATACGAAGCTAGAAAATATTTTTCTGGAATTTTTCTAGTTAGTATGTGACCCCGGTAAATTGAAATGCGCGTTCAAATTCAATATATAGAGTTATATGTTGATTTTGATGAAAACTGGTTGTAACAGCCGAATCAGCTTACGACACATATACCATTGTGTTCGGAATGAGGGTGAAACGCTATGGACGACAGGCGGTGGGCCTCGTTTAGAGGTCGTATGTAAAATTCAACTTTTTTGAATTAAATAATTAAATAATTAAATAAAAACCCTCTTCTATCCCCTTATACTCTGCCCCCCCCCTTCTCGTTTTCATAGTTCAGAAAAAAAGAAAAAAGAAAACAATGATCGAAAGCGAGACCGCCCCTAGCGGCGCCGACCGCCGCGCGAGGCGCCCCCCCTCAGCAATCGCGCCGCCGCCCTTCGTTCTCCCCCGCCTCCTCTTCCTTCTCCGTCCTCTCGCCTAACTCGAGATCCCCAAAACCGCGATCGACAGAGCGACGCCCCCCTGCCATCGCCTCCGCCGAACCCCGCCAGAGTCGATGATCCCCTCCCCCAGTCCCTCGATACCCTCGCTCCTCTCTCCCCTAATCTCGTTCGAGCGTCCCAGTCCTAAACCCTAAGCCGCAACGGAAGACCCCCACCGTGGACCCCAGTCGCGCCGCCCACTCCAGCAGCCTCGCCAACCCCCTTGCCTCTTCCTTCGACTGATTGGAACCCCAAACCCGTTGTAAGTTTTTATTTAATATAAAAATAGATTTTTATAGCTAGTTAAAATTAGATTTCTACGCTAATGAAGTTTAGATTTTGTTGATGGAAAAGATTAGATTTTTACATTGAAAAAGAAGTGATTTTTAATAATAAAAATATGATTTTTATATAAGGCGGGTAATAAAAATGTGATTTTTATATTATAGAAGAAATAAAAATATAATCTTTATAGTTGAAAAGACGATATTTTTAAATATGAAAAGACGATATTTTTAAAATATGAAAAGACGATATTTTGATATAAGTAGTGAAGTAAAAATATGATTTTTACTTCGATAAAAATATAATTTTTATAATGTGGAAGGATAAAATTATGATTTTCACATAGTAGGAATTATAAAAATATAATCTTTATCGATACGAACACTGTTATCAAAATATGATTTTTACCATATAGTTAGCAATAAAAAGTAATGATTTTTAAAAATAGCGAAAGGTTTGATTAATGAATAGGAAGAGATTTGAATTTTTATAATTAAAAAGGCGAGATATTTATAATTGTAAAAATTCATTTTTTATATATTGAATAGCAAAGTAAAAATTCAATCTTTATATATAGAATAGCATAGAAAAAATTCGATTTTTATATATTGAATGTAACAACCCGTATTTTCAGTAACCTGTTATAATAGAAATCGAGGCAGAATTTAATTCTAAAATCTGAATCAGGGGAAACGGGCTATGCCATTACGTTCGTCTTGGAAAAATACGCGAAATAGAGTCCGAGTTTTCGAAAATCGGAGTCCGTATGACCCGATTAAGGCCCAACGAAGTTTTCAGAAAATTTCTAAGTAAAAACAGATTTCAAATTCAAACTTGAATTTGGAAAATTGGGCCAGTTGGGCCAGGCGGGAAAATTCCCGCCACAGTACCCAAGTCGACAGCCCTGTCGACTTGGGAGTCGACTTGGTCTGACCAGGTCGACAGCCCTGTCGACTTGGCTGTCGACTTGGCTCAGACGAGAATTCCTGCCTGGTGCACCATTTTGAAAATGGGTTGAGCTTGGGGGCCAGATTCGGTATTGAGGGTTGAGATTGGAACTAGGGTTTAATCCTATGGCCTAAATCACTTGCCTAATCTATAAATAAGACCCTAACCTACCCTAAATCATCATTAATCTATCCTACAACTAAACTATGGCAAAATCAATCCTCTCATGGCCTCCACTCTCTTCATACAATTCCTAAATAAATTTTCAAGAGATTATCCATGCATACAAGTGTTTTTAGACTTGTATGATCATCATTAGCTTGCATTCAAGTCAAGTTTCTATCTTTGCATCATAAAGAGAGAGTTTTGATCAATTTTGCTTGCATTTTTGGGGTTCAATTGGTTGCATAAGGGTTTTCTTACATTTGCTATACTCATTTGAGTCCGCATAAGCATTGTAAGCCCTATTCTACTTTCATACTTAAACTTTAAAGTTAAATGTATGATATGCGAATTTATATGCAAGTTTACTATGATGTGTTATGCAAGTTCATCAAGTTTTGTTATGCAAGTTTGATATGCAAGTTGTCATATGTTATGCAAGTTTTGTTATGCAAGTATGATATGCAAGTTGTCATATGTTATGCAAGTTTTATTATGCAAGTTTGATATGCAAGTTGTCATATGTTATGCAAGTTGTGTTATGCAAGTTTGATATGCAAGTTGTCATATGTTATGCAAGTTTTGATATGCAAGTTGTCATATGTTATGCAAGTTGTGTTATGCAAGTTTGATATGCAAGTTGTCATATGTTATGCAAGTTGTGTTATGCAAGTTTGATATGCAAGTTGTCATATGTTATGCAAGTTGTGTTATGCAAGTTTGATATGCAAGTTGTCATATGTTATGCAAGTTTTGTTATGCAAGTTTGATATGCAAGTTTGATATGCAAGTTGTCATATGTTATGCAAGTTGTGTTATGCAAGTTTGATATGCAAGTTGTCATATGTTATGCAAGTTTTGTTATGCAAGTTTGATATGCAAGTTGTCATATGTTATGCAAGTTTTGTTATGCAAGTTGATATGCAAGTTGTCATATGTTATGCAAGTTGTGTTATGCAAGTTTGATATGCAAGTTGTCATATGATATGCAAGTATGTTATGTAAGTTTGGGATGGTCATATGGTTCATGTTATCATGTTATGCAAGCTTATCTTGAGTATGTGAACATAAAGCTTCAAGCTTTATGCCAAAGGTTGCATTTTGGTAACATGTAAGTTATCATATCACTTATGATAATTTGCATGTAAGGCAAAATGCGAACTTATGGCCATTTCTACATGTCATTTAGCACCATGTATTATGAATATGCCAAGTTTGGTTTTATGCATGCTTTTTGGGCCTAAAATTTGTAATATGCAAATGTATGAACACATGAACATCTCATATGCCACCATGTTAAACTTGTGGCTTTAACATCTTTATGTCATGATTATGCCAAGTTCCCTCTTTCTATCCTTTATGCGCTATTGCGATATGTAAGCGATGGGATTGCGTTTGGGGTTGGGTAAACTTAAAAGACATAAAAATATAAGCTTGGGAATTTACCTATTAAGTTAGGTCTACCCATTGGGAATTTACCTATTAAGTTAGGTCTACCCAATTGCTTGTAAACTTGTAACATGTTTTGGAAACATAATGGACATGACACTTAGAAAAGATAAGTGTGACCAACTCGAGGTTGGGTTGAGTTTGTAGCGTAAACCTACCCGGAACCGACCGGCCTAACTAGTTGCTACAAACAATAGGACCCAATGTGAGAAGTTGGCCATGTTGTACCTTGAACCCGAGGTTAGACCAAGTTGTGGTGTAAACTACCCGGACCCGCCCGGCTTAACTAGTAACCACAACAAAGTCTAATGTGAGAGGTTAAGGCACATTAATTAATTAATGCCTCGTGATTAGGGTTAAGTCATGGACCATTTAATACTTAATCAATTTGGGCTTGTTAGATTAATCGGGGTTAAGTCGTGAACTCATCATTACACTTAACCAAGTTAATCCATGATTAGTAAAGGGGTTAAACCGTACTTAACCCACTAGAAAAATCCTAGCAATGGGGGTCCACTCCAGCAGTAATCCCTAGTTTGTATCATCATGACCCTAGGGACTAGGCTAGGGCGGGGGCACGATTACTGAACTGGGGGTAAGGGACCAAAAAGCGACGGGTGGGGGTACTCCGGTGTAGTTCCGGACGAACTATGGTCGTGCACGTAGTCCGGAGCCGGGGAAATCATGCATGGGTACCAGTAGATCGAGACTGTGCACTCATGTTTATGGTGTCCAGGGGTTGCCACCCTAGGGCTTGATACACCCGACGGGAGACCCGGCACAGCCTGACTACAATCATGTTATTTGGCCGTATTGACACCAACACTTGACGAGTTAGGCTTATAGGGAGCCGATCGACTAGACCGTTTGAAGTGGACCTCGAGTTAGGGTCACTTCATGTTATTGGACCTCGTATGAGGGTCACTTCATGTTATTGGGCCAAAGCTTGGGCCAAGGGATCAATACGTGTTTATTCAAGCCATGTTAGTTTGCTAGTACACCTGTGGTGCAAAACCTTAATCCTGATTATGCGATGACACCTTTATCTACCTTGTTAGTTAATCACCATGCTAGTATGTTATTATCCTTATCCTGCTGCTCATGCCAGTTAACTTTATCAGTTTACATTGATCGTAGTAGGGCTTACTCAGTCTTTTTGACTGACCTGTTTTCTTTCGCCTCTTTTCTTCCGTTCCCCCCCCCCCCCGGTTCTCAGGGAGGGAATACTGGAGCTTAGCTTGGATTTCTGATCGCTTGCTTGTGGGATTTAGCTCATGTACGGTCTTGACATGAAGCTAGCTATGGTTATCACTTGTTTTGGGGATAGTACCTATGTATTTCAGTTTTTCAGTAATGTTGTTTTTATCTAGACTTGTGTATTTGGAAAGTTGACATTATGTTGTACCAGACTTGTTTTGAAATGGTTTGAAATCTTCCGCTGTTTTATCTATGTTATTTACTCTGTTTTTATATATATATATGTTCTTGTTCTGCCTTGATATATCATTATGCATGTTTACCTGATTCAAACGCCCCTCCAAAGTCAGAGTGCTTGCAAGAGTCACCCTGGCGGAGGTGGGGTGTTACATTTGGTATCAGAGCATATGGTTTACGAGAAGGAACAAAAAGGTTTTTAGAAAACTTTTGGAAAACTATTTTCAAAACCAAGTATAAAGTATTTTCCAAAGAAAAGTCTAGTTTATTTTAAAGGCTATTCCCCAAAAAAAAGCCATTAGCAAAATCCCTTCGTTCTTCTCTATTCTGAATCTGTCTTTTTCTTCGTTTTCAGTATGGCCGATAACTTTGTGATTCCGGAGGGAGTACACGTACCTGTTTGGTATAGGAGACTTTTGGAGGCTAGGGAGACCGAAGCCGGCCCCATGGATGTTCCCCCTCCTCCTCCGGTAGTTAATATTCCTCCTCCTGTCGCTAATGTTCCTCCTCCTCCTGTCGCTGAGGTTCCTCTTCCTCCTCCCCCTCAGCATCCTCAAGCTGACTTCGCAAAGATTTGCCAAGACTTTAAGGCGATGGGTGTCAAGAATTTCTTTGGAACCGAGACTTATGTAGAGGCAAGGAATTGGTTGAAAGAAACCGAAGATCTTTTTGCCTTCTTTGATATAGATGACCGTTGGAAGGTTTTATTAGCAGTGTGGTTGCTAAAGGAAGAAGCTGCACGTTGGTGGGTGGTCACCACCGTTACTAGGCCAATTAAGACTTGGGATGACTTTCGGGGAAAGTTTGGACTAAGGTTCCTATCACTGAAGCAAGGGGACATGACTATTAGGGAATACATAGATAAGTTTAGTCAACTGGATCAGGTCGGTTTAGACTTGGTTAGCACAGCTCAGAAGAAGGCCCTATACTTTGCTCTAGGATTAAACGAGCCGTTACGTGGTTTAGCCACGTCTCATATACCCTTGGGGGCAACTTTCGAGAGTTTGGTGAATATGGCCCTACTCAATGAAGAGAATAGGAGTGACAAGAAGGGAATCAAGATGAATGATACTTAAGCCAAGAAGACTGATTTCCGGTGGAAAGGAAATCAGGGTAATCCAAGTGGTCAGAGCAGTCAAGGCAATCAGAACAAGAACAAGAACAAGAATCAAGGCAACAAGGGGAACAACAACAAGGGCAATAACAAAAAGGGAAAGTGCTATTATTGCGATTCAGTTGGGCATCTTATTAAGGATTGTAAGAAGTGGAAAAGGGAGAATGGCGAATGCTTTTTCTGCGGTGAGACTGGACATTTCACTAGGGATTGCCCGAAGAAGCAAGGGCAAGGCCAGGGTCAGACTCAGCATGCTGGACCTTCGGGAGGGCAAGTTCATGCTCTCAATGCCGCTCCAGTTCCCGATCGAGGTAGTATTTCTGTTGAAAGCCTTGTATACATTTCTGATTTTCCTGTTCGTACCTTGTTTGATTTTGGTGCATCGCATAGTTTATTTCATCTGATCTAGTTGAAGGTTTGCACCTAAGTACTAGTCTAGTTAGCGATCCCGTGTGTGTTTCAAATCCAATTGGGGGTTCCGCCCATTTGTCTATTATCTAGGTGGATTTGAATTCTCGTGTGATGCTTATATTCTCGGTTTCATGGGGTATGGGTTGATTTTGGGCATGGATGGGTTGTCCAGTTTTGGAGCCATCCTTGATTTTTGAGCATAGGGTTGTGAGGCTCATGACTCGCCTCGGTAATACCCTAAAAATTTCTAGTAACCCTACGAGTCCCGTCATGTTGTGTTATCTTGAATCCCTCAACTCGTCTATCGATAGTTTGCAATCGGTGAGGGTGGTCCGAGAATATCCTGATATCTTGGGTGAAGTGAGGGGGTTACCCCTTGGTGAGAGATAGATCTCCACATTTATCTGGTTGATAATACCAAGCCAGTTATATGGCCGGTAAGGCACATGGTTCCGCGAGACGGGAGCTAAGTAAGCAAGTGAAGGAGTTGCTTGAGAAGAACTTCATTCGATGAAGCCTTTCCGAGGAAGGTGCTCTAGTAGTATTCGCTACTAGTGTGGACAGTTCGCTTCGCCCGTGTATTTATTATCGTGAGTTGAACAAGAAGAATAGACAACCATTGCCAAGGATTGATGATTTGTTTGATCAGCTTGTAGGAACATCTGTTCCATTAGCTCAGAGTAGCTGAAGATAGTATAGACAAGACTGCGTTCAGAACTCCAGATGGATTCTTAGAATGGCTGGTCATGCCATTCGGTTTGACTAATACACCCGCCTACTTCGTGGACTTGATAAGTAGGGTGTCTAGGGAGTTCCTGAACGAGTTTGTGATAGTCTTCGTAGATGATATTCTGATCTTCTCAAAGGATGAGGAAGAGCACGCAAGGCATCTCGTGGAAGTGGTGGGTACGCTTAGAGCACATCTGTTGAAGGCCAAGTTCTCCAAGTGTCACTTTTGGAGAAGGGAAGTTAGATTCCTTGGGCATATAGTAGCTAAGCAAGGCTTAGCGGTGGATGCCGCTAGAATGGTCGCGGTTCAAGACCAGAAAGCTCTGACGAGGACAATTAAAGTAAGAAGTTCTCTCAGTTTAATTAGTTAGTTAGCATCCCTTGAGCTTAGACCTACCCTTCTGGATCAAGTAGGGACTTCATAGAAAGAAGACCCGCAGTTAAGTTGAGATCATGGACAAGTTGATTCGAGGCGAGATGTTAAGACACCTCGCTATGGATGACAAGGGATGGCTAAGACGCAATGAGAGAAAGAAGGCTCTTGAAGATGCACATCACCCGAGGAGGTGGCCAAGTTTGTCCCAAGGTGCATGATGTGCCAACAGGTTAAAGGCCGAGTCATAGAAGCTCGGTGGGCTATTACATCCATTGGAGGTCCCCGCAATGGAAGAAGGAAAAGCATCACGAAGGATTTCGTGGATGGACTGCCTAGGTCAAGGAAAGAGAATACGAGCATGTGGGTCATAGTAGGTAGACTCACGAAGAGCGCTCATTTCACTCTGGTAAAGAGCGAAAGGACTGCATCATAGCTAGCGACAGTTTACTTTCAAGAAATAAAGCAGTTGCGCGAGGTTCCCTAAAGTATAGTTAGTAACCATGACATAATCTTCACTAGCCAGTTTTGGGATAGTCTACGAGAAGTCATGGGAAAGCAACTGAATCTAAGTACGGCCTATCATTTGCAGGCGGATGGTTCATCTCGTTCAAGCATGAGTTGTAGAAAATCACGTTAGTAAGAGCAATTGGCAACGTGGATTGGTATTTTCAAGAAAAGTCCTGCTGCGTGGAATACTTTATGAGATCCAGGATTCACTAAGTGAATTTTTGGAGAGCTTGCACGAAACCATGAGGTCATGAATGATAGAAGAGTAAGTGAAAAAGGAATACGAGAGGCGACAATGAAATGGGTTCCAACTCATATTTGGAAATAAGAGTTAAGAAGCTAAGAAATCATGAGGTAAAAGATGGTCAAAAGCACAGTGGAGTTAAACTCAAGGAAACGTGACTTAGAAGACTGAAGGCTAGATACGTGCATCATATCTCTTTTTATGAATATATCCTTGATCCTTGTTTTCCTGTGGAACTTACTCGCATGTTATCTTTTTACGTATATCCTCTCGGTCCCATTTTCGGTCCTATTTCTGTCGGGAAGTATAACTCATCGGTTAGTAGTACATGTCAAGGTTTGAAGGGGTCCGATAGGTTGACTAAACCTTTTGGGATTTTATAGGACTGGGTTGGGTTAGGAAGGGATTTCTTGTAATCCGAAAGGAGTATATCCTGCTTATCTTCCCGATCTCTTTGTAGCATATCTTTTGCTATCCATGTTTGTCTAGATTATCTAGTTTATCATGTTAATCTTGTCATGAGAACCTTAGGTAGAAACCCTTTGGATGAAACATGTGTTTGAGACATGTTATGCTTGATGGTTGCAAGTGGTTGCAAGTGTTTGCAAGTGGTTACTCGTGGATGCATTATACACGTTAGGCACTAGATCGGCTCACACACTCCTCATATTGCATATGCATGAGTGTTTATGCTTATTCATGGATGAAAATTTCTGTGTTATCACATGGATGTTGCATATGGATGTATGTTATGTGCACACATATAGATGTTATACATTATGTTAGGAATTGCATACATATGGATTCATTTCACTAACATAATTTGCATTGATGATATTTGCATTAGATAAGTACATATACACACACCTTTGCATATGTTCATACAACATTTAGAATCTTGTAAGGACAATGATTGCTCGTGGATGATGTTTTGAGTAGATGGATGATTGGATGGTAGGATACGTTCTTCCTAACTTGAAGATTTCGGGGACGAAATCCTTTAAGGAGGGGAGAATGTAACAACCCGTATTTTCAATAACCTGTTATAACAGAAATCGAGGCAGAATTTAATTCTAAAATCTGAATCAAGGGAAACGGGCTATGCCATTACGTTCGTCTCGGAAAAATACGCGAAATAGAGTCCGAGTTTTCGAAAATCGAAGTCCGTATGACCCGATTAAGGCCCAACGAAGTTTTCAGAAAATTTCTAAGTAAAAACAGATTTCAAATTCAAACTTGAATTTGGAAAATTGGGCCAGTTGGGCCAGGCGGGAAAATTCCCGCCACAGTACCCAAGTCGACAGCCCTGTCGACTTGGGAGTCGACTTGGTCTGACCAGGTCGACAGCCCTGTCGACTTGGCTGTCGACTTGGCTCAGACGAGAATTCCTGCCTGGTGCACCATTTTGAAAATGGGTTGAGCTTGGGGGCCAGATTCGGTTTTGAGGGTTGAGATTGGAACTAGGGTTTAATCCTATGGCCTAAATCACTTGCCTAATCTATAAATAAGACCCTAACCTACCCTAAATCATCATTAATCTATCCTACAACTAAACTATGGCAAAATCAATCCTCTCATGGCCTCCACTCTCTTCATACAATTCCTAAATAAATTTTCAAGAGATTATCCATGCATACAAGTGTTTTTAGACTTGTATGATCATCATTAGCTTGCATTCAAGTCAAGTTTCTATCTTTGCATCATAAAGAGAGAGTTTTGATCAATTTTGCTTGCATTTTTGGGGTTCAATTGGTTACATAAGGGTTTTCTTACATTTGCTATACTCATTTGAGTCCGCATAAGCATTGTAAGCCCTATTCTACTTTCATACTTAAACTTTAAAGTTAAATGTATGATATGCGAATTTATATGCAAGTTTACTATGATGTGTTATGCAAGTTCATCCAGTTTTGTTATGCAAGTTTGATATGCAAGTTGTCATATGTTATGCAAGTTTTGTTATGCAAATATGATATGCAAGTTGTCATATGTTATGCAAGTTGTCATATGTTATGCAAGTTTTGTTATGCAAGTTTTGTTATGCAAGTATGATATGCAAGTTGTCATATGTTATGCAAGTTTTATTATGCAAGTTTGATATGCAAGTTGTCATATGTTATGCAAGTTGTGTTATGCAAGTTTGATATGCAAGTTGTCATATGTTATGCAAATTTTGTTATGCAAGTTTGATATGCAAGTTGTCATATGTTATGCAAGTTGTGTTATGCAAGTTTGATATGCAAGTTGTCATATGTTATGCAAGTTGTGTTATGCAAGTTTGATATGCAAGTTGTCATATGTTATGCAAGTTTTGTTATGCAAGTTTGATATGCAAGTTGTCATATGTTATGCAAGTTGTGTTATGCAAGTTTGATATGCAAGTTGTCATATGTTATGCAAGTTGTGTTATGCAAGTTTGATATGCAAGTTGTCATATGTTATGCAAGTTGTGTTATGCAAGTTTGATATGCAAGTTGTCATATGTTATGCAAGTTTTGTTATGCAAGTTTGATATGCAAGTTGTCATATGTTATGCAAGTTGATATGCAAGTTGTCATATGTTATGCAAGTTGTGTTATGCAAGTTGATATGCAAGTTGTCATATGATATGCAAGTATGTTATGTAAGTTTGGGATGGTCATATGGTTCATGTTATGCAAGCTTATCTTGAGTATGTGAACATAAAGCTTCAAGCTTTATGCCAAAGGTTGCATTTTGGTAACATGTAAGTTATCATATCACTTATGATAATTTGCATGTAAGGCAAAATGCGAACTTATGGCCATTTCTACATGTCATTTAGCACCATGTATTATGAATATGCCAAGTTTGGTTTTATGCATGCTTTTTGGGCCTAAAATTTGTAATATGCAAATGTATGAACTCATGAACATCTCATATGCCACCATGTTAAACTTGTGGCTTTAACATCTTTATGTCATGATTATGCCAAGTTCCCTCTTTCTATCCTTTATGCGCTATTGCGATATGTAAGCGATGGGATTGCGTTTGGGGTTGGGTAAACTTAAAAGACATAAAAATATAAGCTTGGGAATTTACCTATTAAGTTAGGTCTACCCATTGGGAATTTACCTATTAAGTTAGGTCTACCCAATTGCTTGTAAACTTGTAACATGTTTTGGAAACATAATGGACATGACACTTAGAAAAGATAAGTGTGACCAACTCGAGGTTGGGTTGAGTTTGTAGCGTAAACCTACCCAAAACCGACCGGCCTAACTAGTTGCTACAAACAATAGGACCCAATGTGAGAAGTTGGCCATGTTGTACCTTGAACCCGAGGTTAGACCAAGTTGTGGTGTAAAGCTACCCGGACCCGCCCGGCATAACTAGTAACCACAACAAAGTCTAATGTGAGAGGTTAAGGCGCATTAATTAATTAATGCCTCGTGATTAGGGTTAAGTCATAGACCATTTAATACTTAACCAATTTGGGCTTGGTAGATTAATCGGGGTTAAGTCGTGAACTCATCGTTACACTTAACCAAGTTAATCCATGATTAGTAAAGGGGTTAAACCGTACTTAACCCACTAGAAAAATCCTAGCAATGGGGGTCCACTCCAGCAGTAATCCTTAGTTTGTATCATCATGACCCTAGGGACTAGGCTAGGGCGGGGGCACGATTACTGAACTGGGGGTAAGGGACCAAAAAGCGACGGCAGGGGGTACGCCGGTGTAGTTCCGGACGGACTATGGTCGTGCACGTAGTCCGGAGCCGGGGATATCATGCACGGGTACTAGTAGATCGAGACTGTGCACTCATGTTTATGGTGTCCAGGGGTTGCCACCCTAGGGCTTGATACACCCGATGGGAGACCCGGCACAGCCTGACTACAATCATGTTATTTGGCTGTATTGACACCAACACTTGACGAGTTAGGCTTATAGGGAGCCGATCGACTAGACCGTTTGAAGTGGACCTCGAGTTAAGGTCACTTCATGTTATTGGACCTCGTATGAGGGGCACTTCATGTTATTGGGCCAAAGCTTGGGCCAAGGGATCAATACGTATTTATTCAAGCCATGTTAGTTTGCTAGTACACCTGTGGTGCAAAACCTTAATCCTGATTATGCGATGACACCTTTATCTACCTTGTTAGTTAATCACCATGCTAGTATGTTATTATCCTTATCCTGCTGCTCATGCCAGTTAACTTTATCAGTTTACATTGATCGTAGTAGGGCTTACTCAGTCTTTTTGACTGACCTGTTTTCTTTCGCCTCTTTTCTTCCGTTTCCCCCCAGGTTCTCAGGGAGGGAATACTGGAGCTTAGCTTGGATTTCTGATCGCTTGCTTGTGGGATTTAGCTCATGTACGGTCTTGACATGAAGCTAGCTATGGTTATCACTTGTTTTGGGGATTGTACCTATGTATTTCAGTTTTTCAGTAATGTTGTTTTTATCTAGACTTGTGTATTTGGAAAGTTGACATTATGTTGTACCAGACTTGTTTTGAAATGGTTTGAAATCTTCCGCTGTTTTATCTATGTTATTTACTCTGTTTATATATATATATATATATATATATATATGTATATGTATGTATATGTTCTTGTTCTGCCTTGATATATCATTATGCATGTTTACCTGATTCAAACGCCCCTCCAAAGTCAGAGTGCTTGCAAGAGTCACCCTGGCGGAGGTGGGGTGTTACATTGAATAGCGAAGTAAAAATTCGATTTTTATATATATAGTGGCTACGGGCAACGAAAGCGACAAAAGGCGAAAATGGCGAAGACTTCTACATTTGAAGTGTCGTGGAGTTGGGATAGCTACCGGTGAGAACTTCTCACTCAAAATTTCTTTTTTTCTAGTTATATATATATATATATACACACTAGGATGCAGACGGTGTTTAGTAGCACCCGACACCCGTCATCCACAGACCATGGATGGCTTGTTTGTTTAATTGTTTGGTTGTGTAGTTGGTTAGATTATTTGGTTTGAATTGAACTGTTTGGTGAAATAGAATGGATTTGATTGATGTGTGAATGGCGTGGGCCTTCACTAGACCGGGGATAAGGCTAGGCCTTGTCCCGTTTCTAGTATCGTGCCGTTATGCCGCCGAGATTTTCTAAAATATGTTAGAAAAATAAAAATATCATTTTTATTGTGTAAATGAGCTGAATAGAAATTCATGTGTTAAAATAAAATATTTTATCGTTAAAAATATAATTTTTAACGTGGAAGTGAATAAAATAAAATATTCATTTACAAATCGGCCGATTTGTTTATGTACACCTATTTGAAGGACATTGATTGGGACGATAAATTTTACACATCGCCCAACTGCACAAATAAAATCTGTGTTTGATTGTTTGAAACCCCACACGGGTATTGGGATAATATATGATATACACTAATCCCAATAATCAGTTGTATGTCGATCGATTGATTGACAGGCTGTTATAAGCGTTAGATATCTATATTTGATGCTTATACAGTGCAGTGCACTTTGGATGATGGTTAATTATTTATCGTTGCTATGGTATACATGTGTTGTATGGAATCCATATAATTAACTTTATATGGTAATTGGTTGGGCCTCATTCCAATTTAGAAGATAAAGAATATTATAAAATGAAGGTTCATGTGTTGACCGTACTCATCCATTGAGATTATTCATGTGTTGAACGAAATATATAGATTCATGTATCAAATAGAATAAATATTCATTTGTGGAATAGAATAACGGAATTATTGAAATATATAAAGCCGTGTTGATTAGAGATGCGCTATTTTGACGCAATCGATATTTATATCGATTATATTCATTTTTATAAATTGAATCGAATAGAAAACCAATTTGAATTGAATCGAATAGAAAACCAATTTGAATTGAATCGAATAGAAAACCAATTTGAATTGAATCGAATAGAAAACCAATTTGAATTGAATCGAATAGAAAACCAATTTAAATTGAATCGAATAGAAAACCAATTTGAATTGAATTGAATGCAAAACGAATTTGAATTGAATTGAATAGAAAACCAATTTGAATTGAATCGAATAGAAAACCAATTTGAATTGAATCGAATAGAAAACAAATTTGAATCGAATAGAAAACGAATTTGAATTGAATAGAAAACCAATTTGAATT
Source organism: Allium sativum (assembly GCA_030737875.1). Classification (NCBI taxonomy): domain Eukaryota; kingdom Viridiplantae; phylum Streptophyta; class Magnoliopsida; order Asparagales; family Amaryllidaceae; genus Allium; species Allium sativum. The sequence goes on along the minus strand of CM060919.1, from coordinate 650,473,414 downwards.
GAATTGAATAGAAAACGAATTTGAATTGAATTGAATAGAAAACCAATTTGAATTGAATTGAATAGAAAACGAATTTGAATTGAATTGAATAGAAAACCAATTTGAATTGAATTGAATAGAAAACGAATTTGAATTGAATAGAAAACGAATTTGAATTGAATTGAATAGAAAACCAATTTGAATTGAATCGAATAGAAAACCAATTTGAATTGAATTGAATAGAAAACGAATTTGAATTGAATTGAATAGAAAACCAATTTGAATTGAATTGAATAGAAAACGAATTTGAATTGAATTGAATAGGAATGAATTCGAAATCAATTTAAAACGAATAATATGGAATATTCAATTTTGATTCGAAATTGAATAGGGAGTTGAATTTGTTTTGAAAACGGAATTAAAACGATTTATAAAAATTCGTTTTAAATAGGAATCAACGAAATATATATTATATATATTGTATATATAATATAATGGCCTGAATAGAACGCGCCGCGCCGCGGCAGTTCGTGAATTTCGACCATTTATTTCAAACGGACATTACGGGAGATCCGACCGTCGGATTCTCCTAAAACCGGAACCGTTGGGTTCGTATCGAAAAGAGCTTTCTAACGAATATTAAAATTTTGAAATCTAACGGTTGGATTTGGAGATACGTCCAAATCAAATTTGGAAAAGGTCGCTGTAAGTGCAGTTCGATGGCCGTTGATGGAAATCGACTGTACGGGCCTTGATAAAATTATTAAAAATAATAATAATTTGTGTAAAATCATAAGGAATGATTTGGGAAAAATTGGGATGAAAAACTCCATATTTGAAAAGATAAAAATAGATTTTTATCGAAATGAACTAGTTTTGAACTGAAATTAAAACCCATTTAGTTTTAAATAAATAAATTGGATTTGAAATGGGTTTAAATAGAATTGATTCATGGGTTTATCGTGAACTGTGTTTTAAATAACACTAGTTCTTTAACCCGATAATAAATAGAATGTGATTTGGGTTTACCAGTGAACTGTGTTTTAAATGACACTAGTTCTTTAACCCAGTAAAAGGAGTTTTAATGAATCTGCAATTAAATTGAAATGGGAATTGATAATTTAAATTATCAAATTTAGAAAGTGAGCGAGGATGGAGTATTACCAGTTTTGCTCCAAAGCGATAGTTAAATCTTTAATTAGATTTGAACGTGAAATGGTAATTAATTTTACAGATAACACCACGGTGTTAGATATGGAGTATTACCAGTTTTGCTTCATGGGATGAATAGGTTGGGATTGGGAAATAAAATAAATAATTACTTCGTTGTGGTTCGCTAATCTCGACTAGTTTGGGAAAACCATAATTTGGTTTGAAACGACATCCAAAGGAAGATTAAAGGATAAATTTTAAAGAATTTATCTTGGATAAAATTAATGGGAACCTTTCCCTAAGAATATGAAATTTGCGGTTAGTGGCTGCTGAATTGGAATGAGGCGTATGTTGTGTTTGTATAACATTTGTTTTTAATATACGTGGGTTGTTCGGAAAGGCCGGGTTTACACCCATTCTGAATAACCGATTCGACGATAAGTCGAAGATGAAGACGGTGGTTGAAGACCGGAAGTCTTCACATCGTTTGGGTAATTACTGACGATCCTGATTGGGCTGTACACCCAAGAGGATGGAAATAGTTGGTGGTCGTCCAGACGTACCTGGTGATCGATGGATATGCGAGGAAAGTGCCTCCAGTTTCGTTCAGACCCAGAACGAACTTGTAAATGGATTGCGTGTCTGACATTGGATTTTATTCTGTGTTGATTGATTTCTGTTAAATATATATCTGTTTGGCGGCGGAGAATTTATTCTCTTGCTTAACGCCCTTCTCTGAGATGTACGAGCTTAGAGGTTATATATCGATAGATATCAATCGCATGGCATGAATTGCCTATGTGGCACGCTGAGTTGCATGGATCAAGGCTTCTGTTGAAAAGCAATGTCTTGTGCTTGATGATCAAAGCACGACCTACGTGGCAGCTTTGTGTATAACGTGAATTCGCGAGCCTCACACCTCGGTATGAGTCAAAAACGGGATACGGACCGCTGGGAGAGCACGACGTTTCTTTCTAGCTTTGGTGGTGTCAGTGACTTACCAGCCCTGACATTTATATACTTTTTACCTTTGTGGTTGTTGGAATGAGGCGCCTCGATTATAGGTCTGTAAGGACCGGGAAACATGTGTTCAGGCATAACCAATCCTCTAACGTAAGTGAGGACCGGCCCAGCCGAATCCAGGATTGCCCAGAGTGTGTAGTCCTGAGACATTTGCTAGAGTGTCTCGAACGCGGAGAGGACCTTGCCCCTTGCCTCGACTCATGACGGAAATCCAATTTCCAATACGTGTATTGCTGTTTTAATTGTAGAACTAGTATGGCGACATGATATATGGTACCCATGCCGCCTATGATTGATATTTATGATTGAAATTGTTTTGACACTATACACCTATAATGGTATCAAATAATGTGTTTTAAACGTATCAAGCATGCTTTGGCTGTTATAAGGGAAAACCCTATCCTCCGGCTTGCGTTGCATTGTGTGATGGGACCTGGGTCTTATAACAGCTTCATTTTTCTTTATTTAGCATTGCGCTGTTTGTTCTATGCATCGGTATTCTTGGGAGGAAACCCGTTCCGTGTTATACGGCGTGGTCCCTTGATTTACCTAACTTTAAAACCAATATTAATAACTGTTTTAGTTCTCACACCGGTCACATGACTGACCTGGAGTTTATTGTTTTAACCTAAACTCTGGGTGCCCTTATTTTCGACACGGGCAGCTAGTAGTTTTGGTTTTGCAGATCTATATTCACAGGATCCTGGTTTACAGCGGAATGATATCCGGAAAGCTCTGTATCCGTATATCTCCTTCAGTTGTGCTTTGTATTGTTTTCCGCTGCTATGTAATTTATTGTAATCTCTGATATTTATCGAATGTAATTTATTCATTTATACTCTGTATATTCTTGTATTCTGATGGAATTGTTGTAATAGCAATGAAATGTTCTTCTGTTTGTGTTCTGATTTGTCCTGTTCTCAAAACGATCAGGGGTTTCGAACGGTCTAGATCGGTTTAACGACTGATTCGGATCGAGCAAAATTCCATGCCGTCACATTTGGTATCAGAGCTTTGGTTTACAGAGCTCGAGAACAAGACACATTAGAATCATACGAAAGAATTCATCAGATATTGGATTAGTAATATCCAATTAGAATGATCGTTAGAGATAGGATCAGTAGTATCCTAGAAGGAGTGTGAAGAGTATATTATTTTTCAATTGAAAACAATTTTGTTTTGAAATTTAAATCGTTTTATACGTATTTGAATATTTATTTATTTTGAATTTGGACAATCCAATATATAAAGATTTCGCGTATACGCGTCATGAACGTATAGTCGAAGTTTTAATATACTGGATAGATATAGAATAACGCTCTAGTCGCCCGGAGATGATGTTGATAATGACCATGGCATCATCAATATTTATGTTCGTGTTTCGAAGGTGTGATATCTATATATTTCCATTAGACTGGTGTGAGAACCAAAACTAAGATAGCTAGAATACATTGTTGAGATTGGCATCAAAAACAAGATTTCTGTATATGTATCAAATTTTGTGGATTTGAAACTCTAATCCACTAATTGATTGATGTTTGTGTTGGTTTTTTATTTATTTGATAATTTTAACCATTTATGCCTAATTGAATCAAATATTGAATTGTATTGGAAATTGGTTGCATTTGCTTGCATATATGATTAACATAGAAATGTGTTTATTTTATGCTCGTATATTTTATCTTTTGTAAATAAATAAATGATACTTTGGTTACTTTTGTGTGTTTTTACAGGATGTCAAGAAATGCCTCCTTCGTTTCAAATTAAAGGCCAACTACAGATAAAAAGCTACTTCCCCGTATTAAAGCCATCTCAATTACAAAAGACGTTGTAGCTCACTGGTAATTGCATGGAAATTTGTACTGAGAGACCTGAGTTCGATCCCCGTCGAGCTCACTTTTTGCCAAAGAACGGAACGCGTTCACACTGCCACTTACTATGAAGGATATATTAATTAGTGTTATATTATATATATACATAGTCATGTGTATGTATAATATTCACTAATGGACCTTTCAGGAGTAATCACGGAAATCAATTCAGAACATTCATTTTTCAAATTCCAATTATAAGAATTTCTGGTAAAAATATTGCCAAGAAAAGATCAATTTTGAAGATTTTATCCCTTGTTGCCTTTGGAGTCTAATGAGTATCCTTGTTTGAAAGAATTAATCACATACAATCCGCTCATCAATCAATCAATCAATTTGCCACATGGAAGATAGGGAAGATTTGGAAGATATTCACCGTGATTTGCTTTCCAATCAAGCTTGGTCAAGGAAGGCAAGAGATTTGATATTACTTCTTGGGAAAAGAGGGCCATTTAGTCATTGATTTGATTAGGATTTGGTCTACATCTCTATAAATATACATGATGTCCCATTGTAAATGCCATTCATTTTCTATTCTATATTCTCCTTTGCTCTAATAAAAGTCTTTTCTTTTCTAGTTTTATTATTATTTTAATTTCATAACAATTTGTGTTATCTACCTAATTAGGTTTGGGTAGAACGCATATTGTTATTGTCTTTTATTACTGCTTGTTAGCGATTCGCTGTTTGATTAGTTTCAACAGGAATCCTACTTTTAATTTCTGTTATTGTTCTAGTTGTTATTCTCTTTTTCTAGTAATTGTTCCTTTTCTTTTCAATTGTTGAATTTGATACTGATTAGATTCAGAGTAATTTCAACAACATAAAAAACAACAACTCCAAACTCCGTCTAACTCGCCCAAGAATAAATAGATAATAATTTTTAATAACACCTCCCTGTGTTCGACCTGTATGCTACACACCTGTATGCTTGCAGAATTTAATTTAAATGTCGCGCTTTTCTAATTTATAGATTAGCGACGATCAAGTTTTTGGCGCCGTTGCCGGGGAGGTAACGATTAAATTTTATTGTTTATTTATATCTGATTCGTGTTAGTTTTTATTTTTATTTTTGTTTTTGTTTTGCTAAAAAATAAAAATCTCTTTATTAGTTGATTTTGTATCAAACATTGGTGCTAGAATCATCTAAACAAGAGAAGAGAAAAAAATTTCTTGCCACTTTTGTCTCTTAGTTTCTTTTCTTTAATCTCATCTATTCCTTCCTTCCCAATTTTTACATTTGTTTGTTCCCTCTTGCGAATTTATTCCTACTTTAGGCAAATAAAAAAATAAAAAAAGAACTTGCCAAATTTTCTTGACCTTATTTCCTTTTTTTCTTTCATTTATTTATTTCCTTTTTATTTCTCAATCTCCTTCTTTTCTTTTATAAATTCTTCCTTCTTTTCAATTCTAAAGGAAAAAAAAACCTTTCAATTTTTTCTTTATTTCTTTCCATCTTTCCATTTCTTTTTCCAATCTTCTACGTTCTCTTTCTTCTTTTATAAATCAGAAAAAAAAAAGAATTTTTTTTTCATTAAATTCTTTCCATTGTACAAATTCTTGCCATTTTCTTATAATTTCTTCTCACAAATCTCCTTCTATTGCAAATCTCTTACCCTTTTAAAAAAAAACAAATTTCTTTCTAAATTTTCTCGTTGTTGCTGAATAATTCCATTACCCAAATTTCTTTCCATTTTGGAATCACCTTTTTAGTTTTCACATCTTTAATTTGCTTGCTATTTTCTCTCATTGCTTTCCTTTTATAAAAAAAAAATTGCCACTTTTTCTTTTAATTTCTTACCAATTTTTCAGTTTCTTTCCTTCATTTCCTTTCCTATTTTTTATACACCCCTTTTCTTCATTTTACAAAATTTAAAAGGAAAAAAAGTTACCAATTTTCACCTATTTCTTTCCTTTTTATTTCTCAATCTCATTCTCTTCTTTTATAAATTCTTTCTTCTTTTCAACATATTAAAAAAAACAACTCTTTCCTTTTGCTTTTTCGTTCCCTGTTTTCAATAGAATCTCCTTCCCTCTTTCTCTTTTCATTTATTTTGTTTCCTTTTACTTTAGATTTATTTTCTTCTAATACTATTCCTTTCCATTTGTTCTGAAAAAAACTCTTGATTGGCAGATTTGATGTTATTTATTGACATTGCAATCTCCAAAAACAAGAAAAAAATATCTTGCTAGTTTTGTCTTCTATTCCTTTTTTTCCTTAATCTCTTTCCTTGTTTTAACAATTTCTTAAAGAAAAAAAATCAAAATCAAGATCAAGCGAAGGAAGGAAAACAAGCAAGACCGAAGTGGAGAAATTCAAAAGTCAAACAATTGCAAATAGTTGAAGTCGAATTGTTGGAGCGGTTGCACACCAAGTGGGGTGTGAACGCGCTAGCGCTACCCAATTTCACTGGAGGACTGCCGATCAAGGTGATAAATTTTTAAAAAAGCTCTACAGGTGCTCTGCCGCAAAGAAAAAAATATATATATAGACAATTGTTGTAAAAAAATTCTACAGGGGCAGCGGCTTGAATGTAATTTTTTGATTTCTGCAATTATTTTGTATGATTGTTGTTATTTCTGCACTTTTTTTTTAATTCATTCTGTTAAGGGCAACACCCCAATTCACATAAGGTGAGGGATTTCATCACCCTTTCCTTAGCCCACAAATTGCATTTCATCATAGAATCTGACTAATAATAACGGTTAGACATTGGACTTAAGGGAGTCACGGGCTCATCTAGGGCTTAATTGTATTGTGATAGTTGATTCATTTGGAACGAATTATTTCTTGGTGTCTAGACTACGGCAGAGAAATAACCGTTTATAAATATTACGGTGATTCGTAAATATTATATTGGTTGTTACTCTGAAGGTACTTAAACCTTCGGCTGCATTGCTAGGGTGATTCCTGGTGCACCGATAACTCCTGTCCGTTAACTGGCTGAGAAATCTTTTGATCTAAGTAATCAAACGCATCACTTTATAATTTTGGGTTAGGAGCCAATAAGGACAGAAAATTTCATTGTAGCTAATTTCTGTGCTTGCATTTAACAACAATGAGTGAAAAAAGTGTCATCCAACAAAATTCTCCTAGGGGTTCTCGTATCAACCAAAATTTTCCAACCGAATTGGATCAAAATCGAGTGAATCAAAACTTTCCAAACTTTGGAGATCAAAATCAAATAAATCAAAATTTTCAAAATCTCAATATCCAAATGGATAGACCCTTGTCTCTTCGTGATCGATGTTATCCTACTAGGACCGTTCAACCATCTGTCATTGTGTTCCCACCAGCTGAAGGAAACAATATTGAGCTAAAACATTCTTTTATCCAAGGGGTACCAAAGTTTACTGGGTCTGAAAATGCTTATGAATTTCTAAGTGAATTTGAATTGTATGCTTCCACAAAAAAAATGCAACAACTATCTAATGAATCGATCAAGCTAAGGCTAATCCCATTTGCACTACTTGAAAGCACTAAAAGATGGCTAAATTCTCTTCCACGACATTCCATAAGAAGTTGGGATGAATTTGTCACTACATTCTTGAAAAAGTTTTTCCCTTTCCACAAAACTCTAAAAATCCGAACCGAGATAAATCAATTTTGTCAAAACAAGGGGGAAACTTTTTCAAAATACTTTGAGAGATTCAACCAGCAATTATATAGTTGCCCTCATCATGGAATTCTAAAAGATCACTTATGTCAAATTGCATATGAAGGGCTAAACTATCAGACTAGAACTCAACTAGAATCAATGTGTGGAGGAGATTTTATGTCTAAGACAGCTGATGAAGCTTGGCAATTCTTAGAAGATTATTCTGAAAAGGACATGCAATGGGAATCAATTCGTGTTCCCATTCGTACTTCTACTAGAGGTGTGCATGTCGTGGACCCAAATCAAATTCCTTTAGAAAATCAAACTCCTCAAGCCGGAGAAGGGTTACCCCACTATTACTCTCAAGACCAAGCCAATGCTATAGCTCAAAATAATCCTTACTCATCCACGTACAACCCTGGTTGGAGGAACCACCCAAATTTTTCTTGGTCAAACCCCAATAATTCGGCTAACCCATCTCACATGCAACCCTTTATTCCCAATCCGAATTACCAAGCTCCTTCTTCCAATTCTCAAACATCTCAAGCTTCACCTCAATCCAAACAACCATATAGGCACCCCAATTTTCAATCATCGAACCAATCCTCTCAATCTTCTCAACCGTCACAAGAAATTATGCGTCTAGAAAAGCAGTTGAGCTCTTACGAAGCCAAAATAAACTCGCAAGACGCTAAAATGGACCAAATGATGAATATGATAAAGGAAATGGCAAAAAATAATGAGAAGGGAAAGTTGCCGAGTCAACCTGAGGTGAATCCAAAATATAACTCTCGTGCTATGAATTCTTGTGAGAACGAAAACCATAATCCAGTCAACGCTATTACGACCCTTCGATCTAGAAAGAGGATTGATAATAACGTGGGCAACCCTGACGAACCTTCTAACTCGACCCCAATCCCTCATCTTGATGATCACCCATTGGCTTCGAATGCCAATTCCTCTAAACCTCAAGTTTCCTTAAACGTTGGCAATCCCAACAGTTCTTCTCCCAGTGTCGGCAAACCCGACCCACCTTCGAAAATTAATGTTGGCAATACCAACATTCCATCTTCTACGACCTTACCACCTTCTATTTCCTTGGATAAATCTTCTTCCCCGAATGATAAAACTCGTCGCAGAGTCGAAAAACCAATAGCTCCATTTCCCCATAGGCTCAACAATAAGAAGAAGGCGGCAAATTTCGATAAAATCTTGGAAATTTTCAAACAAGTCCGTGTGAACATTCCCCTTTTAGACACAATCGAACAAATTCCTCAATATGCCAAATGTCTTAAGGAATTGTGCACACAAAAACGTGCAACTAATGTTCCAAAAACCGCCTTTCTAACTGCGAATACAAGCTCTGCTCTTTCGAATCTTACCCCAGTCAAGTACAAAGACCCTGGCTGCCCTACGATTGATTGCAAAATAGGAAACACCCATATCTCTCGTGCTCTACTCGACCTTGGTGCCAGTGTCAATCTTCTTCCTTATATTGTTTATTGTCAACTTGGGTTAGGGGAAATTAAACCAACAAACATCACCCTTCAGTTAGCAGATCGGTCTGTCAAAAAGCCATTGGGAATTATCGAAGACGTCTTGATACAGATCGAACAGTTTTACTTCCCTGTCGATTTCATAGTTTTAGAAACAGAGCCTGTCTCAAATTCCAAAGTTCAAATACCATTGATTTTAGGACGGCCCTTCTTAGCAACCTCAAATGTTGTCATTAATTGTAGGAACGGTCAACTTCGACTTTCCTTCGGGCACCTAACCATTGAGCTAAACATCTTCAATCTCAACAAACAACCTAGGGATTTTGAGACCGATGAAATCGACATGATTCAAACCATAGTTGACGAAACCTCTAATGACACTTCTAAAGCCTTGAAAATGTGTCTGGAACATTTCGATTCCGATTTCGACGAACTGGAATACATTTCTGAACTGAATGAATTTCTTGACTTAAATCCTTCGTCTTCTGAATCTAACCAAGGAATGTTAACCAACGTTAACACTCAAGAACATCCTAAGTTAGATCTCAAACCCTTGCCACAAGACCTTAAGTACGCATACTTAGACTCCTCAGAAACTCTTCCCGTAATCTTGGCCTCTGATCTTACCGAAGACCAAGAAGAAAAACTCTTAGAAGTTTTGCGGGAGAATAAAGATGCCTTGGGATGGGAGCTGAGCGATATAAAAGGAATTAGCCCATCAATTGTGGAACATCGCATACACTTAGTTGATGAGGCTAAACCCATCCATGAGGCTCAAAGGCGATTAAACCCAAACATGAGAGAAGTGGTCAAGGAGGAGATAATCAAATGTCTAGACAATAACATCATCTATCCCATCTCTGATAGTACCTGGGTGAGTCCGGTACAAGTCGTACCAAACAAATCAGGAGTCACAGTGATCAAAAATGAAAGTAATGAGCTTGTCCCAACAAAAATCAAAACAAAATGGCGTGTATGTATCGACTATCAGAAGCTCAACGCAGCCACACGAAAAGACCATTTCCCCTTACCTTTTATTGACCAAATGCTCGAACACTTAGCGGGTCATGAGTACTATTGTTTTCTCGATGGATACTCTGGCTATAACCAAATCCCTGTTGCTTTAGAGGATCAACACAAGACCACCTTTACTTGTCCCTTTGGAACCTTTGCGTATCGTCGCATGCCTTTTGGTCTTTGTAATGCCCCCGCGACTTTCCAAAGGTGTATGATGAGTATCTTCTCTGATATGGTGGACGAATTCTTGGAAATATTCATGGATGATTTTTCAATCTAGGGATCATCTTTTTCCCAATGCCTCACTCAGTTAGAACTCGTCCTAAAACGTTGTAAGGAAAAATCACTCGTGCTTAATTGGGAAAAATGTCACTTCATGGTAAAAAGGGGGATAGTTCTAGGTCATGTCGTCTCCAAAGATGGCCTTGAGGTCGATAAATCTAAAATCGATTTGATTGCTAATCTGCCTCCTCCTAGGTATGTTAAAGATGTTCGTTCATTTCTTGGCCACGCGGGATTCTATAGAAGATTCATTAAGGATTTCTCGAAAATTTCAAAACCTCTCTCAAATTTACTTGCCAAAGACGTTAAGTTCGAATTCTCCAATGATTGCAAAACATCTTTTGAAACTCTTAAGTCAATCTTGACCACAGCTCCCATCATTCAACCTCCTGATTGGACTCAGCCCTTCGAACTTATGTGCGACGCTTCTGACTTTGCAGTTGGAGCCATCTTAGGTCAGCGTATCGATAAACTCCCTCGAGTCATTTATTACGCTAGCAAAACCTTAAACGAGGCCCAATTGAATTACTCAACTACTGAAAAGGAATTTTTGGCAGTTGTCTTCACTCTTGAGAAATTCAGACCATATCTCATAGGATCCAAAGTCATAGTTTACACTGATCATGTTGCCCTACGATATTTGCTTTCTAAGAAGGATGCTAAGGCCCGCTTGATTCGTTGGATCCTTCTTCTTCAAGAATTCGATATAGAAATACGAGATAAAAAGGGTTCTGAAAATGTCGTAGCTGATCATCTCTCTCGAATTGTGCACGAAAATGTTAATGACACCCAAATCGATGACTTTTTTCCTGACGAACAAATTCTTTCCATCTCTAACACCCCTTGGTACGCTGACTTTGTGAATTATCTTGTCACACAACAAATGCCCGCTGAATGGTCGAAACAAGATAAACAAAAATTTCTCTCGAAAGTTCGAAACTTCTATTGGGACGACCCATATCTTTTCAAATACTGTCCAGACCAAATCATTCAAAGGTGTGTGCCCGATCATGAACACCAAAGTGTTCTCTCCTTCTCACATGACCATGCTTGTGGCGGTCATTTTGGAGCAAGAAAAACTGCTGCAAAAGTTTTACAAAGCGGTTTTTATTGGCCCACACTCTTCCGTGATGCTTTCGAATTTTTCTCTAAATGTGAGCGATGTCAAAGAACGGGTCGAATCACTAAGCGAAACATGATGCCTCTCAACCCCATTTTAGTGATTGAATTATTCGATGTTTGGGGCATCGATTTCATGGGACCATTCCCTAATTCATTTGGGAATCTTTACATCTTGCTTGCGGTAGATTATGTCTCAAAATGGGTTGAAGCCATTCCGACCAAAACCAACGACAACAAGGTTGTTGTCAAATTCCTCAAAGAAAACATCTTTTCACTCTTTGGCACACCTCGAGCTATCATTAGCGATAATGGCACTCATTTCTGTAATCGTGCTTTTGAGTCCTTGCTCAAGAAATACTAAATCACACACAAGCTGTCAACACCTTATCATCCACAAACTAGTGGACAAGTAGAAGTTTCCAATTGACAAATCAAACAAATTCTTGAGAAAACCGTGAATTCCAATAGAAAAGATTGGTCCGTAAAACTGATTGATGCACTTTGGGCTTTTCGCACTGCTTATAAAACCAATCTAGGGATGTCACCATATCGATTAGTCTTTGGAAAGGCCTGTCACTTACCTCTTGAATTAGAGCATCGTGCTCTTTGGGCCATAAAATTTTTGAATTTTGACTTAGAGAAAGCCGGCTCACATAGGAAGTTACAAATTTCGGAATTAGAGGAATTAAGAAATGAGGCGTATGAAAATGCGAAAATCTACAAAGAAAGAACCAAAGCCCAACACGACAAAAACATGCTTCGTAAGGAATTCAACGTAGGTCAAAAAGTTCTTTTATACGACTCTAGACTTCATTTGTTTCCAGGAAAACTCAGATCTCGATGGACTGGACCTTAGGTTGTGAAAACAGTATATCCTCATGGATCGGTTGAAATTGAAAATCCTAGGGATGGAAAAATCTTCAAAGTAAACGGTCAACGACTAAAACCATTTTTGGAATTCGAGCAATATGACGAAGATGACCCTATCGATCTGCATGAGCCTGATCATCCACCATGAATCAGGTGGTACACGTTCTTTTTCTTTTATTTTTCTTTTTCATTTTTTTATTTTATTTTTTTTTTTCTGCCTTAGACAGTTGGGACACTGTCTCAATCAAGTGTGGGGGGGGAGTCTGCATTGCATTCTTTTGATTTTTCTTTTTCTTTCTTTTCATGTAGGACCATCATACATTTTATATCGTAGTAACATACCATAAATTTTTTTTTACGACTCATTTTCAATTGATACAACAAAATAAGTTTACAATTTTTAGCCAGTTGATAGTATTTTTTTCTCACAACTTAGATCGAATAAGAAATATAATGAAAAGTTTAATTTTGAGGGATAATAGTGTAACCGGTACATAGGGAGATTCTTAGGTGATGGCCATGAAATCTATTCTATATTGTAGACTTTGTTTAAATAAGTGGAGGACTTAAAATACTTATAATGGCTTGTCAAATCTTTAAAACTAAGTTGTGCTCAGTTGAATTCGCTTAACTCTCTTTTTTTGTGCTTATAAATTCAATAATAATAATAATAATCCAAGGGTATCCAACATTGCTTGTATATCGAGCATTGGTGTGCAAACCCGCCAAGCTCTATCCGACATGTTGTTGACAAAGTCAGCGTGGGAATATCTTGGTCTCATTTTATGAGATTGGACACCTAAGGATTACCGACACGTTGTTGACAAAGTCAAAGTCGGCCTGCACAATCCGCCAAGCTCTTTACCCACTCTCCGATAGTCCGCGAGGCAGTGCATGGGTGGTAAACCTTGGTCTTCTAAGTTAGGTGTATGTACTTAATCATAAATTTTAAAATTTTATAGAATAAAGAATAAGCGATGATGCCCAAACACTTCTTGACCTTATTGATTTGACTAGCCATACATGAGAAAATTAGAATACCACTTTGCAAACTGTGCCAAGCAAACTAAGAATTTATTTCATGGCTGCACTATATTATCGACCGAACTAACAGGCCAAACTGGAATTTAACATTTGAAAACTTGATTTATATTGAAAAATTTGTGACAAGTTGAGGTATCTAAAATAAAATCAACTGATCAGAAATTGTTAACTTAATTTGTTGTACCACTTTCCTGAAATAAGTCGTGTTTTCATTTTTCGTTTTTATTTGCATATGTCCATTGCATTCATGTAGTTTCATTAGAATCATAGCATACTGCATTTGGATTTTGTGGGTAGTATCCGCTGAAAACCCTCACGAGACACCACTCGTCCTACTAGGGACACCTAGAGGTTTAACGGCTTGTTGCATACGCTCAATGCAATCGTGTTTCCTACGAAAGTACGACCTATCTAGTTAGTTTTTCATTTTCTTTTTACTCGAGGACGAGTAAAAGATAAGTGTGGGGATATTTGATTAACATAGAAATGTGTTTATTTTATGCTCGTATATTTTATCTTTTGTAAATAAATAAATGATACTTTGGTTACTTTTGTGTGTGTTTACAGGATGTCAAGAAATGCCTCCTTCGTTTCAAATTAAAGGCCAACTACAGATAAAAAGCTACTTCCCCGTATTAAAGCCATCTCAATTTCCAAATACGTTGTAGCTCATTGGTAATTGCATGGAAATTTGTACTGAGAGACCTGAGTTCGATCCCCGTCGAGCTCACTTTTTGCCAAAGAACGGAACGCATTCACACTGCCCCTTACTATGAAGGATATATTAATTAGTGTTATATTATATATATACATAGTCATGTGTATGTATGATATTCACTAATGGACCTTTCAGGAGTAATCACGGAAATCAATTCAGAACATTCATTTTCAAATTCCAATTAGAAGAATTTCTGATAAAAATATTGCCAAGAAAAGATCAATTTTGAAGATTTTATCCCTTGTTGCCTTTGGAGTCTAATGAGTATCCTTGTTTGAAAGAATTAATCACATACAATCTGCTCATCAATCAATCAATCAATTTGCCACATGGAAGATAGGGAAGATTTGGAAGATATTCACCGTGATTTGCTTTCCAATCAAGCTTGGTCAAGGAAGGAAAGAGATTTGATATTACTTCTTGGGAAAAGAGGGCCATTTAGTCATTGATTTGATTAGGATTTGTTCTACATCTCTATAAATATACATGATGTCCCATTGTAAATGCCATTCATTTTCTATTCTGTATTCTCCTTTGCTCTAATAAAAGTCTTTTCTTTTCTAGTTTTATTGTTATTTTAATTTCATAACAATTTGTGTTATCTACCTAATTAGGTTTGGGTAGAACGCATATTGTTATTGTCTTTTATTACTGCTTGTTAGCGATTCACTGTTTGATTAGTTTCAACAGGAATCCTACTTTTAATTTCTGTTATTGTTCTAGTTGTTATTCTCTTTTTCTAGTAATTATTCCTTTTGTTTTCAATTGTTGAATTTGATACTGATTAGATTCAGAGTAATTTCAACAACATAAAAAACAACAACTCCAAACTCCGTCTAACTCGCCCAAGAATAAATAGATAATAATTTTTAATAACACCTCCCTGTGTTCGACATGTATGCTACACACCTGTATGCTTGCAGAATTTAATTTAAATGTCGCGCTTTTCTAATTTATAGATTAGCGACGATCAATATACATATACTTACGTTGAACAGGTCATAGCAACGAGGCTAGAGCAGAGAATAAAATTTGTTTGCCCGACAAATAGGTACATGTTTACTACATAATTTACCGTTTTGTTTGGGTGATGATGATTTTATGAGCCGATTGGCTAGCCGCTTGGCTTTTTCTTTTTCTTTTTGAGATCACAAGGCCTGTATGGCAATTTCGGGATTTTACGTGGCTCCCGGTGCAGGGGAGTTTATGGCGAAATTTTTCGAAAATTTAGGGTGTTAGCCAAATTTTTGAAGAATTTGAAAATTCTCAGAAACTAAAAAGTTGGAGAATGGAAGCCAGATCGAACGTAGAGTTGATTAATCAAACCACTTTCGACTTCGTTCCTTTTCGGGGACGAAAAGTTTTAAGTGGGGGAGACTGTAACAACCCGAAAATCTGGGCCAGTTTAAAATTTTTGTTTTGGCAATTTTAGCGAATTTTGAATATTTAAAATGAATTATTTTAAATAATATCGA
This sequence comes from Allium sativum, assembly GCA_030737875.1. Lineage (NCBI taxonomy): Eukaryota > Viridiplantae > Streptophyta > Magnoliopsida > Asparagales > Amaryllidaceae > Allium > Allium sativum. The sequence goes on along the minus strand of CM060919.1, from coordinate 650,457,766 downwards.
CGAAAATTTATTTTGAATATAATTCGAACGTATATATTATATACGCCGTCGTTAGAATATAAATAATTATATATAATTATAAATAGAATTGAAAATGGCGCGGTAGTTCGATAATTCGATTTCAAACTTCAATTGAATGTACTGGGTGCAAAACAATCCGGATTTTAGTGAAACCAAAAACATTAGGATCTAATTGGGAATATCTTTCCAACGAATCCGAAAAATCAAAATTTCATAGCGGGAATCAAAAGATATGTCCAGTTGAAAATTCAGAATAGTCGCTATGGAATTCAGGCCCTTAAAATTAGACATTTTGCAAACGACATCGGATTTCGACGAAACCACTTTTGTTGGGTCCGTGATGTCAAATTATTGCTAGATTCCAAATTTCATAATTTTTAGAATCAATATGTGAGCGTGGCAAAGAAAAACGCGTTTGACCAGTTTCAGTTGATTTTAATCGACTGGAAAATGGCCATTTTTCCAATGGTCTCAGAATTCGACGAAACTAGTTTTGTTAAGACCGTATCGTCAATACGAAGCTAGAAAATATTTTTCTGGAATTTTTCTAGTTAGTATGTGACCCCGGTAAATTGAAATGCGCGTTCAAATTCAATATATAGAGTTATATGTTGATTTTGACGAAAACTGATTGTAACAGCCGAATCAGCTTACGACACATATACCATTGTGTTCGGAATGAGGGTGAAATGCTATGGACGACAGGCGGTGGGCCTCGTTTAGAAGTCGTATGTAAAATTCAACTTTTTTGAATTAAATAATTAAATAATTAAATAATTAAATAAAAAACCCTCTTTTATCCCTTTATACTCTGCCCCCCCCTTCTCGTTTTCATAGTTCAGAAAAACAAAAGAAAAAAAAAACAAAAACAACGATCGAAAGCGAGACCCCCCTAGCGGCGCCGACCGCCGCGCGAGTCGCCCCTCCTCAGCAATCGCGCCGCCGCCCTCCGTTCTCCCCCGCCTCATCTTCCTTCTCCGTCCTCTCGCCTAACTCATGATCCCAAAAACCGCGATCGACAGAGCGACGCCTCCCCTGCCATCACCTCCGCCGAACCGCGCCAGAGCCGATGATCCCCTCCCCAAGTCCCTCGATACCCTCGCTCCTCTCTCCCCTAATCTCGTTCGAGCGTCCCAGTCCTAAACCCTAAGCTGCAACGGAAGACCCCCACCGTGGACCCCAGTCGCGCCGCCCACTCCAGCAGCCTCGCCAACCCCCTTGCCTCTTCCTTCGACTGATTGGAGCCCCAAACCCGCTGTAAGTTTTTATTTAATATAAAAATAGATCTTTATAGCTAGTTAAAATTAAATTTCTACGCTAATGAAGTTTAGATTTTGTTAATGGAAAAGATTAGATTTTTACATTGAAAAAGAAGTGATTTTTAATAATAAAAATATGATTTTTATATAAGGCGGGTAATAAAAATGTGATTTTTATATTATAGAAGAAATAAAAATATAATCTTTATTGTTGAAAAGACGATATTTTTAAATATGAAAAGACGATATTTTGATATAAGTAGTGAAGTAAAAATATGATTTTTACTTCGATAAAAATATAATTTTTATAATGTGGAAGGATAAAAATATGATTTTCACATAGTAGGAATTATAAAAATATAATCTTTATCGATATGAACACTGTTATCAAAATATGATTTTTACCATATAGTTAGCAATAAAAAGTAATGATTTTTAAAAATAGCGAAAGGTTTGATTAATGAATAGGAAGAGATTTGAATTTTTATAATTAAAAAGGCGAGATATTTATAATTTTAAAAATTCGATTTTTATATATTGAATAGCAAAGTAAAAATTCAATCTTTATATATAGAATAGCATAGAAAAAATTCGATTTTTATATATTGAATAGCGAAGTTAAAATTCGATTTTTATATATATATAGTGGCTACGTGCAACGAAAGCGACAAAAGGCGAAAATGGCGAAGACTTCTACATTTGAAGTGTCGTGGAGTTGGGATAGCTATCGGTGAGAACTTCTCACTCAAAATTTCTTTTTTTCTAGTTATATATATATATATATATACTAGGATGCAGACGGTGTTTAGTAGCACCCGACACCCGTCATCCACAGACCATGGATGGCTTGTTTGTTTAATTGTTTGGTTGTGTAGTTGGTTAGATTATTTGGTTTGAATTGAACTGTTTGGTGAAATAGAATGGATTTGATTGATGTGTGAATGGCGTGGGCCTTCACTAGACCGGGGATAAGGCTAGGCCTTGTCCCATTTCTAGTATCGTGCCGTTATGCCGCCGAGATTTTCTAAAATATGTTAGAAAAATAAAAATATCATTTTTATTGTGTAAATGAACTGAATAGAAATTCATGTGTTGAAATAAAATATTTTATCGTTAAAAAAATAATTTTTAACGTGGAAGTGAATAAAATAACATATTCATTTACAAATCTGCCGATTTGTTTATGTACACCTATTTGAAGGACATTGATTGGGACGATAAATTTTACACATCGCCCAACTGCACAAATAAAATCTGTGTTTGATTGTTTGAAACCCCACATGGGTATTGGGATAATATATGATATACACTAATCCCAATAATCAGTTGTATGTCGATCGATTGATTGACAGGCTGTTATAAGCATTAGATATCAATATTTGATGCTTATACAGTGCAGTGCACTTTGGATGATGGTTGATTATTTATCGTTGCTATGGTATACATGTGTTGTATGGAATCCATATAATTAACTTTATATGGTAATTGGTTGGGCCTCATTCCAATTTAGAAGATAAAGAATATTATAAAATGAAGGTTCATGTGTTGACCGTACTCATCCGTTGAGATTATTCATGTGTTGAACGAAATATATAGATTCATGTATCAAATAGAATAAATATTCATTTGTGGAATAGAATAACGGAATTATTGAAATATATAAAGCCGTGTTGATTAGAGATGCGCTATTTTGACGCAATCGATATTTATATCGATTATATTCATTTTTATAAATTGAATCGAATAGAAAACCAATTTGAATTGAATTGAATAGAAAACGAATTTGAATTGAATCGAATAGAAAACCAATTTGAATTGAATCGAATAGAAAACCAATTTGAATTGAATCGAATAGAAAACCAATTTGAATTGAATCGAATAGAAAACCAATTTGAATTGAATCGAATAGAAAACCAATTTGAATTGAATTGAATGCAAAACGAATTTGAATTGAATTGAATAGAAAACCAATTTGAATTGAATTGAATAGAAAATCAATTTGAATTGAATCGAATAGAAAACGAATTTGAATCGAATAGAAAACGAATTTGAATTGAATAGAAAACCAATTTGAATTGAATTGAATAGAAAACGAATTTGAATTGAATTGAATAGAAAACCAATTTGAATTGAATTGAATAGAAAATGAATTTGAATTGAAAAGAAAACGAATTTGAATTGAATTGAATAGAAAACCAATTTGAATTGAATCGAATAGAAAACCAATTTGAATTGAATTGAATAGAAAACGAATTTGAATTGAATTGAATAGAAAACCAATTTGAATTGAATTGAATAGAAAACGAATTTGAATTGAATTGAATAGGAATGAATTCGAATCGAAATCAATTTAAAACGAATAATATGGAATATTCAATTTTGATTCGAAATTGAATAGGGAGTTGAATTTGTTTTGAAAACGGAATTAAAACGATTTATAAAAATTCGTTTTAAATAGGAATCGATGAAATATATATTATATACATTATATATATAATATAATGGCCTGAATAGAACGCGTCGCGCCGCGGCAGTTCGTGAATTTCGACCATTTATTTCAAACGGACATTACGGGAGATCCGAACGTCGGATTCTCCTAAAACCGGAACCGTTGGGTTCCTATCGAAAAGAGCTTTCTAACGAATATTAAAAATTTGAAATCTAACGGTTGGATTTGGAGATACGTCCAAATAAAAATTTGGAAAAGGTCGTTGTAAGTGCAGTTCGATGGCCGATGATGGAAATCGACTGTACGGGCCTTGATAAAATTATTAAAAATAGTAATAATTTGTGGAAAATCATAAGGAATGATTTGGGAAAATTTGGGATGAAATACTCCATATTTGAAAAGATAAAAATAGATTTTTATCGAAATGAACTAGTTTTGAGCTGAAATTAAAACCCATTTATTTTTAAATAAATAAATTGGATTTTAAATGGGTTTAAATAGAATTGATTCATGGGTTTATCGTGAACTGTGTTTTAAATAACACTAGTTCTTTAACCCGATAATAAATAGAATGTGATTTGGGTTTACCAGTGAACTGTGTTTTAAATGACACAAGTTCTTTAACCCAATAAAAGGAGTTTTAATGAATCTGCAATTAAATTGAAATGGGAATTGATAATTTAAATTATCAAATTTAGAAAGTCAGCGAGGATGGAGTATTACCAGTTTTGCTCCAAAGCTATAGTTAAATCTTTAATTATATTTGAACGTGAAATGGTAATTAATTTTACCGATAACACCACGGTGTTAGATATGGAGTATTACCAGTTTTGCTTCATGGGATGAATAGGTTGGGATTGGGAAATAAAATAAATAATTACTTCGGTGTGGTTCGCTAATCTCGACTAGTTTGGGAAAACCATAATTTGGTTTGAAACGACATCCAAAGAAAGATTAAAGGATAAATTTTAAAGAATTTATCTTGGATAAAATTAATGGGAACCTTTCCCTAAGAATATGAAATTTGCGGTTAGTGGCTGCTGAATTGGAATGAGGCGTATGTTGTGTTTGTGTAACATTTGTTTTTAATATACGTGGGTTGTTCGGAAAGGCCGGGTTTACACCCATTCTGAATAACCGATTCGACGATAAGTCGAAGATGAAGACGGTGGTTGAAGACCGGAAGTCTTCACATCATTTGGGTAATTACTGACGATCCTGATTGGGTTGTACACCCAAGAGGATGGAAATAGTTGGTGGTCGTCCAGACGTACCTGGAGATCGATGGATATGCGAGGAAAGTGCCTCCGGTTTCGTTCAGACCCAGAACGAACTTGTAAATGGATTGTGTGTCTGACATTGGATTTTATTCTGTGTTGATTGATTTCTTTTAAATATATATCTGTTTGGCGGCAGAGAATTTATTCTCTTGCTTAACGCCCTTCTCTGAGACGTACGAGCCTAGAGGTTATATATCGATAGATATCAATCGCAAGGCATGAATTGCCTGTGTGGCACGCTGAGTTGCATGGATCAAGGCTTCTGTTGAAAAGCAAAGTCTTGTGGTTGATGATCAAAGCACGGCCTACGTGACAGCTTTGTGTATAACGTGAATTCGCGAGCCTCACACCTCGGTATGAGTCAAAAACGGGATACGGACCGTTGGGAGAGCATGACGTTTCTTTCTAGCTTTGGTGGTGTCAGTGACTTACCAGCCCTGACATTTATATACTTTTCACCTTTGTGGTTGTTGGAATGAGGCGCCTCGATTATAGGTCTGTAAGGACCGGGAAACGTGTGTTCAGGCATAACCAATCCTCTAACGTAAGTGACGACCGGCCCAGCCGAATCCAGGATTGCCCAGAGTGTGTAGTCCTGAGACATTTGCTAGAGTGTCTCGAACGCGGAGAGGACCTTGCCCCTTGCCTCGACTCATGACGGAAATCCAATTTCCAATACGTGTATTGCGGTTTTAATTGTAGAACTAGTATGGCGACATGATATATGGTACCCATGCCGCCTATGATTGATATTTATGATTGAAATTGTTTTGACACTATACACCTATAATGGTATCAAATAATGTGTTTTAAACGTATCAAGCATGCTTTGGCTGTTATAAGGGAAAACCCTATCCTCTGGCTTGCGTTGCATTGTCTGATGGGACCTGGGTCTTATAACAGCTTCATTTTTCTTTATTTAGCAATGCGCTGTTTGTTCTATGCACTGGTATTCTTGGGAGGAAACCCGTTCCGTGTTATACGGCGTGGTCCCTTGATTTACCTAACTTTAAAACCAATATTAATAACTGTTTTAATTCTCACACCAGTCACATGACTGACCTGGAGTTTATTGTTTTAAACTAAACTCTGGGTGCCCTTCTTTTCAACACGGGCAGCTAGCAGTTTTGGTTTTGCAGATCTATATTCACAGGATCCTGGTTTACAGCTGGAATGATATCCGGAAAGCTCTGTATCCATATATCACCTTCAGTTGAGCTTTGTATTATTTTCCGCTGCTATGTAATTTATTGTAATCTCTGATATTTATCGAATGTAATTTAATCATTTATACTCTGTATATTCTTGTATTCTGATGGAATTGTTGTAATAGCAATGAAATGTTCTTCTGTTTGTGTTCTGATTTGTCCTGTTCTCAAAACGATCAGGGGTTTCGAACGGTCTAGATCGGTTTAACGACTGATTCGGATCGAGCAAAATTCCATGCCATCACACCTTATCTAACTCAAATAATTTGCTCCTCCTCGTGTGTTTAAGCGATGACCTACCGTATCGGGTTACTCATATATTTGTGAACTGGTCCAAACCCCTTGACTAAGAATTATTACTTAGTTATCCTAAACTAAGGTTTATCACTTAGTTCCCTTTCCCGTTATCCTTGTTAACTACGATTTTCCACCTAGTCCCCTGAACTAGGGTTTTGTCTAATGGGTTAAGTGTTATCGTTCCAGTTCATGACTTAACCCGCCTACGAATCATGTCAAGATTGGCTAAGTATTTAAGCTCAAGACTTAGCCCTACAAGTTGGTTAAGTATACCAAGAAGCTCATGACTTAACCCTATTCAATTATCAAGTCAGATTGGTTAAGTATTAGTTTGTCTTGACCCTATCAGATTATCGTGTTAGATTGGTTAAGCATTAGTTTGCCTTGACCCTATCAGATTATCATGTTAGATTGGTTAAGCATAGATTATCTTAACCCCATCAGATTATCGAGTCGGATTGGTTAAGTATGGGTTATCTTAACCCCATCCACTAATCGTATTACAATGGTTAAGTATATTTAAACGGTCTTGTGACTTAACCCTATCAAGTTCTCATATTAGATTGGTTAAGTATAGGTTACTTAACCTCATCAAATCATCATGTATAATTGGTTAAGTATAAGTTACTTAACCTCATTAAAGTATCATGCTAAATTGGTTAAGTATTGGTTACTTAACCTCATTGAATTATCATGTTTAGATTGTTTAACTTAACCCCATCGAATTACCGTGTTTAGATTAGTTAAGTCTAGGTTAACTTAACTCCATCTAATTACCGTGTTTAGATTATTTAAGTGTAGGTTACATAACCCCATCTAATTACCGAGTCGGATTAGTTAAGTATGGATTAGCTTAACCCCATCCCCTAACTGTATTTTACGCTTAAGTGTCATTAAGAAATCAAGTCCGGTTTCACTTAACCTACCCATTCATGTCATATCGGTTAAGTGTCATTAGTCAGATTTACTTAACCTTATCATGTGGCATTAATTGAATTAATGCACTCTCAACCTCTCACATTAGACACTGTTGTGGTTACTGGTTACGCCGGGCGGGTCCGGGCAGATTTACACCACAACCTAGTCTAACCTCGGGTTTCAAGCGCGATATGACCAACTACCCACATTGGGTCCTATTGTTTGTAGCCACTGGATTTGTCGGGCGGGTCCGGGCAGATTTATGCTACAAACTCAACCCAACCTCGAGTTGGCCACTTCCATGTTTTTCTACGTGTCATGTTCATGTCAAGTTTAGACCCCTTTTTAAGTCTATGTTTTCATGTAACCCCATGTCAAGTTTTCGTGTCCTATTCACGTTTATTATCATTACATGTTCCATGTAATTCCTTGTCAAGTTCATAGCCCATTTTCAAGTTTTCCTAAACTACCCAAAACGGGTCCCCAACGCACATGAAAGCGAATCAACATATTTGGAATAATATGACGAAGACGGGTACAAGATGGCAAAGATGAATCACAAGTTAAACATGGTGAGAATTGAGGCAAAGGTGTTCACATAACTAGCATATTGCATATTGGCCTCAAAACATTTACGAAGTCATAAAGGGATTGGCCACAAACATGCACGGTATCATAAGGGGTTTGGCCTCAAACATGCATAATATCATAAGGGGTTTGGCCTCACATAAACATGAAATCATAAGGGGTTTTGGGTTCTTTTACATGCATAAGCCCCAAGTCAAATTCATGCACATATTTCACAAGTCAAAATGGTTCCAAGTGTTCATGCCAACATCCCACAAATAAAGGTTCAATCTTGCATGGAAAACTAAGTCCAATGCAACATGAGTAACTTGATATAGTCACTAAACATAGCCTAAAGTCATAGGTTCAAGCAAAAGAGGCATGACAAGGTTCATATAGGCTAGCATACTTATGTTCATCGCATTTTATTCCATGTCACATTAGAACTATCGTTTAGATCTACAAGTAGCTAGAACTTACAAATCGAGGCTAGAGAATTAGGGGTAAGAATCTTGTCGTAGGATCCATGTTGAGATGATGATCAACACTCTTGATTTGATGTAGAAAGCTTGCTCCTTTGCCTTGAATCTAGTTTGCATGCATAAGCTTTTGAGGTTGAAGATGGAGGCCATGATCAAGATAGATTTTGGCAGCACTTAGTTGCTAGAATGATTTTTAGTGATTTAGGTTAGGTCTTAGGGTGTTTTTATAGAGATTAGGAGTAGTTTAGGCCCTTAGATTAACCCTAGGATAGATCTGAACCCTCAAAATCCGTCACAGGCCATCAGAACAGAGCACAAGGCCAAGCAGGTGCACCCCGGCCAAAGTGGTCGGACCACCCAGGTCGACACCCGTGTCGACTGGGCAGTCGACCTACCCCTGGGCGTGTCGACTCCCCAGTCGACATCCCTGTCGACCTGGGGCTTGGGCGGAAATTTTTCCCGCCCAATCTGTTTGGCTCCAGATTTGAATTTCGAACTGTTGTTGAACTTGAATTTTTCTGAAAACTTTGACGGGCCATAACTGGGTCATACGGACTCCGATTCTCGAAAACTCGGACTCTATTTCGCGTATTTTTCCGAGACGAACGCAATGGCATAGCCCGTTTTCCCCTGGTTCAGATCTTGTAATTAAATTCTGACTTGATTCTTGTCTTAGCACGTCGTAAAAATCCGGGTTGTTACAGTTGACCCCTAGGTCGACCCCCCATTGGTCCTACGAGTTGATTTGGCGTAGAATTTTATTTGTTTGAACTTTTGAATTTCTGGTATTTGTTTAAACATTATATTTACATATAATCTCCTTATATGTATACAAATCTTCTAATGACCATTTTACACATATATATACGCACAACTTTCATTTCAATTTCAAAATTCAAACGGTGTTATGTCGTTATTTGATTCTTACTATATTTCTTTGATTGCAGCCCTATTTTGAATTTTTCTCTTGTATATATATATATATATATATATTTGCACATATATACATATATATTGTCATATACATATACATATATTTTCTTTAATTCCTTATATGTATATTTTTACTTATATGTGCATTTATACATATTTTTCTCTTATGAACATGTGTTATTTTAGTCGTTCCCTTAAAACAAAAATATGATGCCAGTGGGGATCTAACTTTGTACCTCTTGTATGAAAGCCACATGCTCTAACCAACTAGACTACTTAGGCAATTGTTAACAAGGCTTAAAATAATGGTGGTCATTGTTCTTTTCTTATCCATCTTTTTCAATTAAACTATTGCATGTAACCATATCACTTTGCATGCATATTTTTCTTTTATTATTAATGCATAATATTTGTTAATCATTGCATGCAATATATTTACACTGCATGAAACCAGATCTTTCTATTAATGTATGTGTTGCATTATTATTTGCATTAATCTTTTCTTCTTTTTCAATGCATGTATTTATTTCATGAAATCATATATTATCATTATTATATTTTTCTTTTAAATGTTTATGTCTATGCATATATATACACATATGCATTATTAAATTATTTAATTGTTACAAAATGCGGGGTGTTACAAATAGCCAGAGAAGAAGTTGCAAAGAGAGAAGCTAAAAATGTCCAGTTGGATCTGGTTGCGCTAATTACTCCTGAGTTACGTTTGTCTTCCGCCATGGGAAGTAGAGCAGCGGAACGAAGGGGACGAGGGTTGGAAGGACGTAATTGATCGGATGAAGAGAAAGGAACAGAAGAAAATATGGATGGAGAGAAGTAGAAGACAACGCCACTAGCGATTAGCCTGTCACCTTATTCTTAATATTTAAGAGAATTGGTAATGCCACTCCAAAAACGGATAAGGGGTGTGACATTTTATTTCCACTCCATTAGAAATTAAACTGTTAAGGGTGGGCCAAACACAATGGAAAAGTAAATAAAAGAACCTGATTTTACCGTCCATTCAAATATACAAAACACGGTAAAAATCGACAAGAACATACCGAAATTCAGTAAATGTTCGAAAATAACATGCCGAAAGTAGATGACCAAAAACAGGCATCCATTTTTTCCAGTAAATTGTTACCTTCTCGGTGATTTCTTCAACAAATTCTACATGTCGTTCGCTTTTTTGAGTAAAAATCATGTTGTCTTTTTTTCAAAGTTATAAATTTCGTTAGAAAATGGTTACTTCATGAAAAATCTGATTAATTGTTTACTTTGAGAAAAAGAAGATGATTAAGGCTTAACGAACAGTAAATTGTAATTAGGGTAAAATAATAAAAGGGCACTTTGGTCTATGTTTTATAAATTGTTAAGGAGGAGTTATATTAAATGATCCTCCTCTTGGTGAATTTTTAATAAAACAAAAAATGACCCTCCATTAACCGTTTTTCGAGTGGCATTAACAATACTCATATTTAATTTGAATATGTAAAGCATCTTCAATTTGTAGAAAATAGATTCAAATTGCTTATCTTACAGACTTAGGAACAAAACTTTACTAAGATTTCCTTACTTTATGTAATCACATTTATAATTACTATTTAATATTCTTTAAAATATAATTCCATATTTTTTTTGTCATGGCCAACTGGTTTTTAAAGTGATCCGTGACACTTATAATTCTACTATTGCACTTCAAGTAATAATAAATTTATACTCAAATCGAAATACATAATGATATCATATAAAATCATTTCTGCCAAAATCCAGTACCTAATAATATCGAAGGAATTCAACAATCAATCAGCTCAAAGATTAATTTACTTGATACTTATAAATGGCCTTTCAAAATGCCATTATTTCTAGGCACATCAACAATTTCTTAGAAATCTAGGAATGAAACTAATCCAACTTATGTTACACCAGAAAATGCAAGTCGTCTTTAGAAGACTCTGTTAATAGTTTAAAAGGACTTCTAACATGCCATTTAAAGATTTGATTAGTTGAAATTCAGCTAACGAGGCTAAAGGCTAACAATTATCTTCTTGGGCTTCAAATTTATAGAATGTCATATCGATAATTTCCAACACACTAATTGATTCCCATAAAAATACAACCTCTGAGTTCATATGCCTCCGGGAAGGGTTTTATGTATAAGAAGGGTTACCTCCTACACGACCAATAGATGTACATTCGTAAAAACTATTATACATGGATTAGAAATGCAAATGCTAGACACATGTTCATACAAGTTGTTCAAAAATAAGACAAACCAAAGGCACTACTAGTAGATTCATACTCAATAACATAAATAATCGTTGTAAACCAAACTAACGGATTGGTCAGGTTTATAGGGTATTCTTATATGCTTTAAACTTACTTAGTTCATCCATAAATTTCAACTTAAATTTCTTTTTTTTCTCTTAGCTTACTCATTTTACTTGCATAATCGTAAATCCTTTTAACTATTTACATAATAAATAATTTCTTATTTCAAAACATTTAAAATTATATACAAATAGTTTTAAATCATTTAAAATCTATTATATAAGAATGTAACAAGTACGCTTTCCTAATACACTCAACTCATTCTAGAATATTACTAACCCTATCTCTAATGAGTCCATCCCATTAAAGCCTAAGCGTTCTCTCAACCTAATCTCTGATACCAACTGTGACAACCCGTCTTTTCGACCTTTAGAAAATCAATATTAGTACATCCACGGATTCACAAGCATAATAATTAAGTCCCAGAAAGTCAGACGGTCGTGGCAAAAAAAACCTAACAAAATCTCGCAACGAAACAAATAATATATAATATACAACAACATTTTACAAAACAAAACAAGAATTTTATATAAACACATAGAGTGCAACTTATAAATCAAACTGGACAATTATAACAACTTGTCCCTACAAACTAAAATAACCTCAAACAATAACATAAATAGCGGAATAATATAAAATACGTGAATACATCTTGAGATCTTTAGATCTTCTCTTAAAGCTCCATGGTAATCCAAACCTAATATGAAAATATGTTCTGTTTGACCCAAGCATTGTTGCAAAATAATGTCGAGGTCAGTTTGGAAAACCAACATGAGAAAGCTTATGTAATTGGAAACTTATTTCTTTTAAACTCTGTTCAATGGCTAGTTATTAACAATTAGCTGACCCAAAACAGCAATATAGTTTCTCTTGAAATTACTAAGCCTCAAATAGTTAATTACTTATCAATCTAATATCGACAGTTATTTTCTCTTAAAATAATTAATTTACTGAACCCTCCTATATAAGTATATATTAACAAACATTCAAGGAAGGTTCTCTTCTAAATCATGTAAAATGGCTTAAACAAATGTTATTTGAAAACATGGGTTATTATAAACCCAAAACACGGGTTATTATAAACCCCAAACCACTTATTTAATAACTTAACTTGCATGAGTACATACATTTGTTTATGTAATTATTTTCTATTCCAAAATATCAATCTTGAGAACAAACTAACATAATCCATCAAATAAAAATGAAACCATTCAAGTTGGGGTATTATTACCTCCTCTCAAACCTTGATTGACAACATTCTTACTTTCAAGATAGATCAAAGTTTACTATCTCAAATATTGGTATCAAATAAGTGATTTTACAAACTCTATGTATTTATTTCCTTTTCATTAAGGATTTGTAAACTAATCAATTTCTCAAATTTCTTTCTAATTGTATAACCCTTTTACTTAATTTAATTATTAAGTACATAAGCTGAAATACTTTTCCTATAGTTCTTACTAAAGCAATTCCTAAGTTAACTGAATTTACTTGAATATCATTAGTAAACTATTAAATTACTCAAACCTCACTCAATAAAATAATAAATCCAATTTAAGTAGTTTTCAAACATAAATTATCAATTTAAAATGCTATTAACGAAGAAATTAATCTAATCGAATGTAACGACCCGTATTTTTGGCCGTCAAATATTTGATTTAATTTATTTATTCTAAATATTATATTTGGGAATATAATGGAATTTAATATTTAATTCGATAATTAAACGAAGTTCGAACGTTATATATTTATATAATTATAAATCTAACCTGAAAATGGCGTGCAGTTCGTAATATTGAATTTTTAACTTCAACTGAGAATACAGAGTCCGATATAAGTCGGATTTCTGTGAAACAAGACACGTTGGAACCGTATTGACGATAATTTTCATATGAAAGAGAAAAATCCAGATTCCGTGTGATAGATTGCGAGTTATGGCTAAATCAAATTTTGAAATAGTCGCTATGGAAAATCGTTATTAAATTATAGGCCTTTAAATTAGCCGTTTTGCAAACGGACTCAGATTTCGACGAAACCAGTTCCGTTGAATTCGTATCATCGATTAAAATCAGGATAGGTATATAGTTTGTTATTTTTAGAGATCGAGAAATTTGGCGTTAAAAAGGGTAGGGCGGTTCGGGGTAGGGCGGTTCCGTTGAATTCGTATCATCGATTAGAGTCAGGATAGGTATATAGTTTGTTAATTACCCAGTTTCACCTATTATTTAAATTTAAATAAGGTTTTAAAAAGGGGATTTACCATTTAATTTTGTCATTAAAGAAATTAACTACTCATGTAGTTAATGATTGAAATAAATTTTTATTTTAATTAATAATAATTTAGACAATTACTTTTCAAAAGTAATTGAAGTGAAATGAAATCAAAGGAGAATGGAAATAAGTGAAACTGGGTAAAGAACTGGGTTATAGGGTTGTATAACCAAATCCAATAGTTACATGGAATTTGTTTGAGACTAGAATGAAATATTGATTTTGATTACAACTTATGTTTATCGGAGGATAAGAACGTTGTTGATCAAGGTCTGAGAGGTAATTAAAATACCCCAACTTGAACAACATCGGGATTATCTGAAGATAGTATTAGTTGGTAATCGTAAGAGACGTTAGTGAATATGTTTTGAAAATCTAAACAGCGACTTTAGCACTGTTATTATAATATATGTTTTGTAAATCTAATATAGCGATTGTAGCGCTTTTGCTATAGTAAATGGGTTGTAAATCTAAACAGCGATTATAGCGCTGTTGTTTTGTAAAACTAAATAGTAATTATAACGCTATTGTTATAACATATGTGTTATAAATTTCTTTGTTAAAACTAATGGATTTCCGAATTTAAAAGATGATTTGAAGGAAGATTTAAATGGGAAATTGAATATAGTTATTCGAGCTAGAGTTAGTCAAACATAGTTTTTCCAAGATGAGTGTCATTTCGTACGACTGCTAGCGTAATTCGCAGGGCTGCAGGTAGCCTACGGCGGTCGGATGTTTCCTGAGGGAATCAGGCGTAACCATTGTGATCACTGCGATCTAGAGTCAAGCGAATGGATTTAAGTCGAGTATTAGTTAATCGATTAGAGTTAAATCAAAATTAGAGTTATTTAAATATCATATTTTTGAATATTAAAGGAGTTAGAAGTTTTAATGTAACAAAAGTAAACCAGATTGTTAAAGGCCAAGTGAGGCTGAATACTGAACCAGTGAACTCATTGGAGTGTCATGTTTGAAACACTGTATATTTTGATAGTTAAAACACCGACTATCAAATCTGTCCAATACGATTGTTGGTACGGAAAGACCGGGATCGAATTTATATTCGAAAACCATTCCGACCAACAAATACGTGAAGATCTCAGAAGATGATCGAGATGGAGTATTGAAGACCGTGGATTTTCATAAACGGAAGAACCACTAATATTCTCTGCCTGGCAAGCAGAGATAAGCTGTGATTCTGTCGTGGTTGGAATCAACGGGTTGCAAGGACTTCTCGCTACTGATCCATGGGGTGATTCCTATATGGATGCGGTAGGAGAGTGCCTTCGGTTCATCCTGTTCCTGGGTGACGTGTATGGACGAGTGTCTGACAGAGTATTTCCAAAGGGTCACGTACGTTGATTTCTTCAAACGTACGATAGTTGTTGGCAGGGAATTGCCATTCTCTTAGCTTCCAGCTAGAGTATTTTTGTGAATATCAATTAGTGATATCAGACGGATCTGACGATGTGGCATTCAAAGTGAGTGATGACCAGATGTTCAGAAGTATTCTGACCTCAAGCCTCATCAACCGGAAGAGGACAAAAATCGGGCCGGCAGCATGGCTATGTGGGTCGCTCCCATTAGGGTGTATAATCACCTATCTAGAGAAAATCCTATTGTTTCTTGTATCTATGTTTCGATGCTGTCCCTTGTCGGGAGACGGTTGCTGATCCCAACCGTCGGTGATATACATTCGATACACTCAAGCGAAATGAGTGGTCGGTCATGTGAGGGCCAGGTTGCAAGAAGTTCTTGTTGAACCCAGTGTATTCGTCTCTAGAGATACACGATCGGCAGGTGGTCCCATACCTTGTCAAGTTGGAATCCAATCTCCAATAAGCGTCCGCGGTTTTTGATTGTATACTATATATGTGGAGCGTGAGATGCAAGCGTTCCACTAGATTCTATTTACTTGTATTTAGACATTATTATAATATCAGACAAGATATTGGTTTCAAAAATGTTTTAGGTTATCGTAAGGTAAAAACCGTCCGTATTTATGTGTGGATTTGGTCTTACGATTATCCTTTTCTTTTGAAAAGATTTTGAACTTTAAAATCATGATTGGATGGTTCACCTGTATTACTGTGCAAGTTTATCTCACTCTGGTTCACCAGACTGACCCGTTGTTTTGTAAATGCTCGGGTTAGGCCGGGTTGTACAGGTTCAGGTTATCGACTGCTGTGAAGAGACGAGCTGGAAGAGCCCAGACGTATGATATTATATAGCTTCTATTCCGCTGTGTGTTGTATATGGGAACAGGCCATTATAACTGTCCCATGGTATGATGTACTCTGATACTGTAAGTATTTTAAAGTTTTCAATAAAGATTTATTTCTGTATTATATTTTGTTCCGCTGCGATGTGAGACTCTGTGTTGGGTTGGTTCTTCTTCCTCTTCTATTCTAATATTTCTTTCTTTCTTATCTCACCCTCTAACTTCTTTCTATTAATGATCTGGAATGTTCGATATCCGAATGGTCAACACGGTAGTTTGATGTTGATTTTCGGAGTCGAAAATCCCGGTTCGTTACAGTGGTATCAGAGCTGAAGGTTAAGTGATTACCTTGGCTCTGTGGCGTGACTCAGTAGAGATAGGGTTAGTAATACCCTAGACTGAGTTTGAGTGTATATATATGAGCGCGTATTTGTAAATTGATATAAAAACTGTTTATATTGTGTTGATTGGTTTGTCGAGTAATTTATGAATTCTGGTCGATACAGTAATGCAAACTGTGTCGATAAGTGTTTCTAAACTCTTGAACAGAATAATTCGACACAGTATGTTTTTGAAAGAGGGTAAATGAAATAATTTTACCCAAAATTATATTTTGATATAAAAGAATGATTATAATTTAAAGTATTATAATATATTGGATGTGTTGGTTCATTATAATTGAAATGGTTATATAAATAACCAATCAGAATTCATATAAGTGAAATATATGAAATCAGATGAATTAAATCTGAAATCTAAATCAAAATTGGAATTAAAATTCCCAAAAGTGGGAAAGGTACTGTAAATGAACTTGGATTGAATATATGAGAATTTTAAAATCCTGGGAGATTTTAAATTGTTTACAAGCATTGTGTTTGGTATTTTGAAAAAGGTTTCAAAATGAAAGTGTTTAAATACGCTTTTGATAAGTGGTATAGTATTGAACTCACTTTGATCGCTGGGGAATAACTCTGAGGATGCTGGCCACATCATCAGTGTTCATTTTCGAGTTCTAAGTGACGGATTACTACCAAAAATTTTTGTTTTGAATTGCTTGAGAAAAACAAGTTGTTTTGAATCCTGAAAAAGAATATTTGATTTTTTTTAATGGAAAAAAGAGCTGAACTGTTTAAAAATTCTCAGGGAAATTGTTTGAACAAAAACAAAATTCAATAGAAATTGGGAAACAAATATGAATTGAATCGAAACTAATTAACTAGAAATTGAATCGGGATATAATATATCAAGTGGAATCAGATTTTAAACTGGGAGGCGGGAATCTGAAATGGTGTTGGACAGGTAAGTTAAGAGTTGAAATCGATAATGGATGGAAGTTGGGTTAAGAATGGGATTTGCCTGGAAGCATGAAGGATTTGGTTTTGAGGATAAAGTTGGAATTTTGTTTGGAAATACATTTGTATATGCTGACAGGGCAGCAGATGAAAAGAATATAATAATATGCCCGACAAAAAGGTACACGTTTATTTTTATATGGGTTTGGTGATTTATGAGCCTATTTGGCAAGCCGCTTGGCTGATTATTTTCTTTTGGATTGGAGAAGGCCTGGAAAGGCAAGTTGTAGTTGTACCGTTTGAGTCGTACAGAGGAGGTGCTGGCGAAATTTTTCGGAAATTTAAAGTGTTAGAAAATTTTCGATAATTTTGAAATATTCATATACGATATTAAATCGGTTTCGGGTTTAAAATAAATTTGAAATGAATGGGTTTATAACGTTCTTTCTTACCTTAGCAATTTCGAGGACGAAATTATTTTAAGGGGGGAAGAATGTAACGACCCGTATTTTTGGCCGTCAAATATTTGATTTAATTTATTTATTCTAAATATTATATTTGGGAATATAATGGAATTTAATATTTAATTCGATAATTAAACGAAGTTCGAACGTTATATATTTATATAATTATAAATCTAACCTGAAAATGGCGTGCAGTTCGTAATATTGAATTTTTAACTTCAACTGAGAATACAGAGTCCGATATAAGTCGGATTTCTGTGAAACAAGACACGTTGGAACCGTATTGACGATAATTTTCATATGAAAGAGAAAAATCCAGATTCCGTGTGATAGATTGCGAGTTATGGCTAAATCAAATTTTGAAATAGTCGCTATGGAAAATCGTTATTAAATTATAGGCCTTTAAATTAGCCGTTTTGCAAACGGACTCAGATTTCGACGAAACCAGTTCCGTTGAATTCGTATCGTCGATTAGAGTCAGGATAGGTATATAGTTTGTTATTTTTAGAGATCGAGAAATTTGGCGTTAAAAAGGGTAGGGCGGTTCGGGGTAAAAATAGCCTACCGGGGGAACAGTCTCAGAATGCGACGAAATTAGTGTCGTTGGGTTCGTATCGAAAAGTTATTGTCAATGTTCGCAGTTTCAAGTTGATTCGATTTATCGGGTGACCGTGGAAAAATTAAACGCGTGTTCATTTCCGGTTTCATAAAGGAAAAATTTTCATACGACCTCGGATTGCGACGAAAACTGTCCCATTGGGTCCGGAATATCGTTTTACATCAAGAACAGCCTTTTTATCAGTAAACAGAAATCAATTGTGATAATTTTTATCAACTACTTCGCGGTGAAGTTTCGTATAATGTTAAATCAGTCCGTACCCTTTCTATATAAACCCTTTAAGACTGTCTAACCCAATACAAACGTACAGATCTACCCAAACATCCAATCACGCCAGCTAACTTGAAATGAAAGTTAAAAAAAAAACAAAGAAGAGTACGATATCACCACACCTGCTAAATGAACAGCATGGCTACGTACCAAACCAAAAATATGAAAACGCAGCTACCTATTGAAATGGAAGACTACAAGGCCGACCTATTCTATGTATTTTCTTTTCAATGTAAAGCACCTTGCCGACCAAGTTAGAAAATTTCTGCCCTACCCTACATGTGTACAGTGTACTTACAAAACGTGATGGGCACACTTCTATTCTGCTATAAATAATAGCCCAGTCCTTCCCTTCTGTTTTCGGTTGAGAAAAATTAAACCCAAACCCATCCTAACATTCTCAAAATCCACGCATTAAATCAAACACTTCCAACTGCAAAGAAAAACATCAAGGTCTTCAAGCTCTACGATCTGAGTGGCGGTGATGGACTTTGACAAACTTTGGTGACGGCCGAAGGGCCTGAAACGTTAGCGGATTCGTGGGGTTTCTGGAGTAGTTTGGGGGATCGAAACTGGAAGTAGTTGCCAGGGAAAGGATTTGGGACTTGGAAGCGTTTGTTTTGAGGGTGGACGGTATGATTTGCGGAAGGGAAATTGGGGCTTGCGTTTGTTAACTAGAAGGGAGTGAATTGTTGGCAGAATCATGAAGGAGTGATGAAGACCTGACGCTAAAAAAAAAAAAAAAAAAAAAAAAAAAAAAGAAACAAAGGAAGGGTGGTCACGAAATCAAGGAAGAGTTGAAGAGGGATTAGGGCGTTGGCCTTGTAATTTCAGAAGTCACGAAGAAGCCTGGGAAGAGTATAAGTTTGGATGGGTAGTATAATGTGAGCAAAAAGGTTCCGCAAATCATTCATGAAAAAAAAAAGAACTGGAACGAGCTATAGGAAACCAACGCGGGATGGAGAAATCGGGCCTGATGTCCCTAATCTAAAATATTAGGCCACTTGGTTGTGCAGAAACGAACGGCAAGAAACCAGTTTGATCGACCTCTGTTGTTTATACAAATAATTGGACCAGACCAAAGACGTCGAGATCATATGGACGAACTTTGTATTTTGGAACTGACAAGGACAGAATTGGGCAAGTCTGGAATCAACTGGACTTTAATTAAATTAAACACTCGGTTAATTTAATTAAACTCAACCGTCTGAACAACGGAAATCAACTCAAGGTGAGTTAAACTCACTCAGTTTTTCCCATTTATATTTTATATATAAATTGGGTTTTTATTTTGTGTGCTCTGCTTGCTGATGGTTGCCTGTTTGCTAGTCATACACTTGTTTGTTGATTTAACTGATGAAATTAAACTGCGTTTAATTTCAGTGAAATACCAAATCGTTATTTTTAACGATTGGTTCCAATAAAGGTGACTCACCTTGGTTGGTCATGTTTATTTATAAACATGTTTAAATGGTTGAATTGTTTGAATTGCTTATGTTTGATGTTAAATGGTCATTATTTAATTTATCAGTTAAACAAAACTGAACCGTCTGATTTGAGAAAAACCATTTGAAAACAGGGAAGAACAGGTTGGAGGGATCCAACCGGATTCCTCAAATATATTATTTATTTCATATTTTCGCATATGAACTGTCCTGTTTGGTTGATTGATTTGATTATTGATTTGGACTGGGAATTCAACCTGTGTTGTGTTTAAACCAGTGAGCGATATTGGTTAAGTGTTTGGCAGAGTATGGCCTATCAAATCAATCGAGTTAAAATATTGATTCACCGTCAGGTGAATCGATAAAGATGAAGTTATAAAATTTATTTTATAATTAGAGTTAGATTTTGAAATATATTAGTTTGAATAGAAGAGAAATAAATATTTATTTATTTAAGACTTTGATTTGTTTATTAGATGCGGATGTTAATCAGATTGATAAGTATGAGAATAAGAAATGAATAGAGTGGTTGAACTTTGATAATTGTTTTGTTAAGAAAACAATCAATGGAATTATTTAAATTAATTATATTAATTTAAAGTGAGAATTAATTGTAATCGAGTTTTGAGTTAATTTAATCGACCGTTTGAATTGGAATTTGATTATCAAAATTGATGTGTTTTGATTTGAATAGTTTAATAAATATTGTTTAAATTTAAATAAGGTTTTAAAAAGGGGATTTACCATTTAATTTTGTCATTAAAGAAATTAACTACTCATGTAGTTAATGATTGAAATAAATTTTTATTTTAATTAATAATAATTTAGACAATTACTTTTCAAAAGTAATTGAAGTGAAATGAAATCAAAGGAGAATGGAAATAAGTGAAACTGGGTAAAGAACTGGGTTATAGGGTTGTATAACCAAATCCAATAGTTACATGGAATTTGTTTGAGACTAGAATGAAATATTGATTTTGATTACAACTTATGTTTATCGGAGGATAAGAACGTTGTTGATCAAGGTCTGAGAGGTAATTAAAATACCCCAACTTGAACAACATCGGGATTATCTGAAGATAGTATTAGTTGGTAATCGTAAGAGACGTTAGTGAATATGTTTTGAAAATCTAAACAGCGACTTTAGCACTGTTATTATAATATATGTTTTGTAAATCTAATATAGCGATTGTAGCGCTTTTGCTATAGTAAATGGGTTGTAAATCTAAACAGCGATTATAGCGCTGTTGTTTTGTAAAACTAAATAGTAATTATAACGCTATTGTTATAACATATGTGTTATAAATTTCTTTGTTAAAACTAATGGATTTCCGAATTTAAAAGATGATTTGAAGGAAGATTTAAATGGGAAATTGAATATAGTTATTCGAGCTAGAGTTAGTCAAACATAGTTTTTCCAAGACGAGTGTCATTTCGTACGACTGCTAGCGTAATTCGCAGGGCTGCAGATAGCCTACGGCGGTCGGATGTTTCCTGAGGGAATCAGGCGTAACCATTGTGATCACTGCGATCTAGAGTCAAGCGAATGGATTTAAGTCGAGTATTAGTTAATCGATTAGAGTTAAATCAAAATTAGAGTTATTTAAATATCATATTTTTGAATATTAAAGGAGTTAGAAGTTTTAATGTAACAAAAGTAAACCAGATTGTTAAAGGCCAAGTGAGGCTGAATACTGAACCAGTGAACTCATTGGAGTGTCATGTTTGAAACACTGTATATTTTGATAGTTAAAACACCGACTATCAAATCTGTCCAATACGATTGTTGGTACGGAAAGACCGGGATCGAATTTATATTCGAAAACCATTCCGACCAACAAATACGTGAAGATCTCAGAAGATGATCGAGATGGAGTATTGAAGACCGTGGATTTTCATAAACGGAAGAACCACTAATATTCTCTGCCTGGCAAGCAGAGATAAGCTGTGATTCTGTCGTGGTTGGAATCAACGGGTTGCAAGGACTTCTCGCTACTGATCCATGGGGTGATTCCTATATGGATGCGGTAGGAGAGTGCCTTCGGTTCATCCTGTTCCTGGGTGACGTGTATGGACGAGTGTCTGACAGAGTATTTCCAAAGGGTCACGTACGTTGATTTCTTCAAACGTACGATAGTTGTTGGCAGGGAATTGCCATTCTCTTACCTTCCAGCTAGAGTATTTTTGTGAATATCAATTACTGATATCAGACGGATCTGACGATGTGGCATTCAAAGTGAGTGATGACCAGATGTTCAGAAGTATTCTGACCTCAAGCCTCATCAACCGGAAGAGGACAAAAATCGGGCCGGCAGCATGGCTATGTGGGTCGCTCCCATTAGGGTGTATAATCACCTATCTAGAGAAAATCCTATTGTTTCTTGTATCTATGTTTCGATGCTGTCCCTTGTCGGGAGACGGTTGCTGATCCCAACCGTCGGTGATATACATTCGATACACTCAAGCGAAATGAGTGGTCGGTCATGTGAGGGTCGGGTTGCAAGAAGTTCTTGTTGAACCCAGTGTATTCGTCTCTAGAGATACACGATCGGCAGGTGGTCCCATACCTTGTCAAGTTGGAATCCAATCTCCAATAAGCGTCCGCGGTTTTTGATTGTATACTATATATGTGGAGCGTGAGATGCAAGCGTTCCACTAGATTCTATTTACTTGTATTTAGACATTATTATAATATCAGACAAGATATTGGTTTCAAAAATGTTTTGGGTTATCGTAAGGTAAAAACCGTCCGTATTTATGTGTGGATTTGGTCTTACGATTATCCTTTTCTTTTGAAAAGATTTTGAACTTTAAAATCATGATTGGATGGTTCACCCGTATTACTGTGTGAGTTTATCTCACTCTGGTTCACCAGACTGACCCGGTGTTTTGTAAATGCTCGGGTTAGGCCGGGTTGTACCGGTTCAGGTTATCGACTGCTGTGAAGAGACGAGCTGGAAGAGCCCAGACGTATGATATTATATAGCTTCTATTCCGCTGTGTGTTGTATATGGGAACAGGCCATTATAACTGTCCCATGGTATGATGTACTCTGATACTGTAAGTATTTTAAAGTTTTCAATAAAGATTTATTTTTGTATTATATTTTGTTCCGCTGCGATGTGAGACTCTGTGTTGGGTTGGTTCTTCTTCCTCTTCTATTCTAATATTTCTTTCTTTCTTATCTCACCCTCTAACTTCTTTCTATTAATGATCTGGAATGTTCGATATCCGAATGGTCAACACGGTAGTTTGATGTTGATTTTCGGAGTCGAAAATCCCGGTTCGTTACATCGAACCTTGTTAAATTTAATAATCAATCATCTTAAATATTTTAATTTAAAATAATCCTATTCTTCCAAACCATTGTTAATTCCAAAATAGATTAACATAAGTTAATTTCTAATTGAATTGAAATATTTAAATTATTATAAATTAAAATAATAATAATTTATCTTTTTACAATTATTAGTTTAATAGCAATTTATTTCTAAAGCATTTCTTCTAAACCATTGTTCATTCTATAATAATTAACTTCAAAATTACTTTTTAATTAAATAATAAGAAGCCTCTAAAACATTGTTAATTAAATGTTAGTTAACTTATAAAACATTGTTAATTAGATAATAATTAACTTATAAAACATTTTTTATTAAATAATAAGTAACTTATAAAACATTGTTAATTATTAAACTATAAAACATTGTCAATTAAATAATAATTAGCAACTAAAGATATTTATTAATTAATGTTTAAATAATAAAAAATATTTACAAATTGATAATTTGAAAACTTTGAAATCAACACTTAAATAGATTTCAAATCCATAATTTATCTTGTTTCTTAGGAAGAGGCTTATCAATCGCGATGATGCTTAAGCAAGATATCATTATATACAATAACGACTTCTAAATCGTGACACACATATGTACATAACTAATTGATATGTAAATAATTTATACAATCGAATAGTAGTTAAAAATCAAAATAATCAATTGGAAAATCGATACACCTTTAAATTAATAGAATAGTAGAGAAATGTTTTATTCTACTAGTTAGATGTCCAATGAAATCAATTGTAAAATATTTTTTACGAACTATCATAATAAATTTTAATTCTCTTCTAAATCCCAGCTAAATTTCAATCTAGCGTTTTGACAATCAGCCTAATAGTCGTGTTCTACTAGATGGTATGAATCCATCGTCGAAGTCCATAAGACAAATGGGTTTAAATTGATTGAATTACGGGATAATAAAGTTTTAAAAACGTAAAAAAATAAAATAAAACCCATGGCTAGACCGGCTTGATTTTGACTAACATATATTAACAAAAAAATCCACCCTTACCACTCCTCTATCATCGGTCCTAAGCATGTTCATCCTCGAATCCAAAATTTCAATACTAAACTAAATATGCCCATGCACAAGTGCACTTGTACATCACTGTGCCTACACCGAATGCTCCTGCAGCACCTCTGTGAGTCCGCCTAACTTTGATGACCACCTCTGACAATCAAAACACTCTGATAACCCTCTTCTCCTCAAAAATAGGTTTCTCCCAAAGAAACCCCCACATCAAGAACCAATCCGATACAAGAATGTGCCACTATCATCCACCGCCGACCATTTGCCACCTTGCCACCTACCTTGTCTTCATCCCGACTGAATATTGCATCTCTGATGCAAAGCAAGGCCCGCTCGACGCACTATAAAACCGACACGAAGCCAAAACAAGAACCACCAAAAATACCGACACCTTAACTCTAAACCCTCGCCACATCCCTTTAGACCACCGCCACCTCTGAAATCACCACCGTGCCTCATTCATATCCTTATGGTCATCCACGACCAATCATTCACAATTTTGACTTTATATCCAATTCCAAACAAACCAATATCTCTGCTCCTACACATAACTAAAATTCCAGAAATAACATTTAAAAATCATGGTTTTCAACAATGATTCAACTGATATGATCCATTCACAAATTTGCACATTATAATTCCAAATCAAAATTAAGCTATTTACCGTAATATTAATTTTTCTTTTTGCCTGCTTAATTAAAAATCGTGAATGATTTTTAAAATAAACTTGAGATGATTCTAAAAAAATTTGTACTTGACACCTTTATCTAAAATCCATTAGATTAAAATATTGATTTTTAAATGGGATGGGAGTCATATTCAAATAAATAGAGTAATATTTCATTTCTATAACAGTTTAGGTTTTCATCTCCAGGCTTTCAAAAATTTTTGGTTTGACAAACTTCTAGTGGCTCATCTTTAAAAATCAACCATGGAAAACCATATAAACAAATGTATGGTTCTAGTTTAAATACATAAAGTAAAGATTAAGTAGCAGTTCACTCAAAACAACATAGTTGTTTATTGAGATGTAAAGTTGTTTACTGAGATGTAAACCTATCCAAACATTTTTTAGGTATTCCTGACATAAGGGAAACTCATTGCAAATTATATTTTCACATGAATCAGTCAATGTTCATGCTAGAAATTTTATCAAACTTGCATTTCTAGCTTACCAGCCTAAATTTAAGTTTCTCATCTTAAACACAAGTTGTTATCTTTGGAGCTATTGTAATTTGAACCCTTATGTTTCCTTTTTATTTTTGGGTTCAATTTTCATCACTTGCTTCCTTGATTTTAATTACTTCTATTTTCCTTTAATTTTTCTAATTTCTGTTTTTTTTTATAAAGTTAACTTGCATTTTGAAAGAAATGAAAGGAAACTAAGCAATATATAGACCTTTTAAAAAATGAAATTAAGAAGCACTCTTTACTTTACATTTCATCTTATAACATCATTTTCAACTAAGGAATTAGTATACATTTTCTAACATAAGTACTACATTTCATAACGTAAGTCTTCTCATGTTACTTCATGTTCCCTTAAGTTACTTCCTACTAAAGCTTCTGATATTTTTATATTTTATTTTGATTTACTAAAGTTTTTTTATATTACATAATTCATACAACATCACTTTGAAAAATCAAATTTTAAGCACTAACATGTTAGAAGAATCATGAAATGGTTGTACGTGTGCTTATTATTTTGAATAAGCATCATTACTACTTAGTTTTTCCATCACATCATACCAATTTAAATATTTAAATGAAAATTTATTGTTATTAAATTATTATTAATTATTAGTTTATAGGACAAAATTTTCTATTAACATACTTTCCTTATTTATGTCATTTCCGTGTGTACTTATGTACGCTTACTTATTTAAGCTTCATTTTTCTTATTCTATTTTGTTGTCCCTCAAATCAGGCCCATATAATATTTGTTTTTTGATTTATTTGTAACTTTTCATATTTTATATTCCTATTTTTGTTATACTTTTCCAAACACACTTAGTAAAATACTATATTTAATAAAATATTATTTTTAAAACATATAATGAGATACGTTTAAACATGCATATGTACAAATACCATGTACATATAGTTCAAGTATACCTTTATTCTTTCGAAAATTCTTTGAATTGAATTTTTATTCTATTTCCTATGCACCATTTAAAGATAATACTTATTATTTAAATCAAAAGTAATATGTTAACTCCATGAATGTTTTCTTGATCTATAATAAATTTTCTAAATGAATAAAAGCTGGAAATCTAAGTAATAAGCATTGGCTTATATTTTTTGTTTTCAAACGAACAATTTATAAATATAATTCAAATTCTAAGACTAAATACTAATTTGATTTCTAAATTAAAAAATCATTAATTTATAAAAATCCATTCATCGAATATTTAAGATAAATTAATATTGACATAAGTTAAATTGTAAAATTTCCAGGTTGTTACAAATTTAATGGTCTTAGAGGAAGTTTGTAACACCCCATACTTTTCTACGCCCAAATTTTGACAAAAAATCAAAACTTGAATACATCCAAGCATAAAGCGTATATCTGGTATCTACAATAAATGAGGATGAGCATAATCAGAGTAAGATAAATAAAACTCACAGCGAAAACAAAATAGGATAACTAGTATTAACTCAAGTAACAAAAATTTTCAAAGTAAGTCACTTTGCCAATACTGAGCATGAGAGAGAAATAGAACCGCAAACCAAACTTAATCATCTATGAGAACCCGACCTTCTCTATGAAACCTGGAAGTTGTAATGAGGAGGGGGGTCAGAACAACAAGTTCTAGTGACTAAGAAATGTAAAACACAGACAATAACACAGATATATATTCCATTAGGTTCAACCCAAGCTGTATGCCTGACAAGGTTATTGATTCTAGACCAACCTTGTTAATTGTTTACGTGCAACTTTACTATTCTTCCCAAAGTTGTATTCCCAAAATTATACTACCAAGGTAGGATATTTATACACATTTTTTTGAAGCCTTTATACTAGAGTTAACTGGTTAATTATATCGAGAGTGGGCCCCTAATTTCGGGATTTATATCTATTTCCTCATTCTCTATTCTTTATTATTTAATGCCTCACTATCAATGATAGATAGGGTGGATTCTCCCGGATCACTTAAGATCCTAGGCAGACCTATTGGTCAATTATTAACCCTCGACAATATATTAAATGTTAACATAAAACTAGAGGGCACTAGCAACTGGCCCTACTAGTTAAGGCTTCCGTCATTCACGCATATACCCTTGCCCCGCATAAGGTGATAATAGGTATTTTATCGTTCGTTATACCTTCTAGCTGGCCTTATTAGATAACCTCTTTAGTCAATTACTACTTCCTGTAGGATAGATGGTCATATGCAGCCCTTAAAATTTCCATGTTTAGGTAGGCTAACACACACTTGCCATTTAAGACCCCTATACTGAAAAACCTATTCCCAGGTGGACTCTTTAACCCTAGTCGCTTAACCTTTTAGGACCCAGGAAGCGAACTATACACGAAGGTTATTCGTCCGTTTCCTTTCCTTTCCCTTTTTGGGATAAAGTAGGCTACGTTATTAAGTCATTCTTGTTTAATTCCTTTATACGGAATACTATACGTACACCATTTATTTGTATCACAGGTTTATATGGTTAATGATGTGTTACATTATTAACCTACTAAGTCCAACAATATTTTTAATTATAAGTTTTACTGACATAAATAAGGAAGGTTATATTCCCTTTTCTCCATGATATTTATTTAATTTCTTCCCTAATTTGGACTTAGTATTTAAACGATAATCAATATCCATGTATTCCCTTTTTTACACCCAATTCTTATTAATTCCTTTTTATTGCCCTTTATGACTCTAATGGTCATATTTTCCTAAGGAAACTATTTATCAGCCCCAAGTTATCTATTTGTTGTATCCCAACGGACAATTGCTATTCTTATTTATTTATTTACCATTATATATATGCATATATATATATTTGCAAACTAGGCCTCTCACATTAAGTTGACTACCTGTGAATGCTGGATATGTCGGTCTGTTCCGGGAAGACTTCTACCACAAGTGAACTTAACCTCATGCCTTAGTAAGATTATATTTATATATTAGACCCCTCACATTAAACTGAATACCTATGGTCACCGGATTAGCCGGTCGGTTCCGGGCAGACTTACACCATAAGTTAAGTTTAACCTCGTGTCTAAATGCGGTTATAATTTAAATTTCCTACTTGGGGTCCACAACAATTATCCTAATTGATTTTAGGAATTGTAACCATTATCCTATTCACATTTATTTTCCCAAATCAATATTGGTTATCCTCTTACTTGCAGTCTGATTTATGGCAATTAATTATATTATTGCTACAAACGGTCACAACAAATATATTAATTTAAAAATGGATTATATTTACATACATTTCCATAATTGAACCTTATCCAAACATTCAAACATTTCATATAATTTACATTTCGCCGTTTTACGCTGATTTGGACAGATAATATGTATATATATTCATTTTTATGCTTTCGTGCAGTCAACGTAGTTATTAATATCTTATTATTATTTATTATTTTGCAATACTGATTTTTAAATCAAAGATTTGGTATAATTAATTAACCAAACATTACTTTTTTACATTCAATCTTGCCAGAAAGGTTTCAAGTCTCACAAGAACCGTTAGCCAAAATCACTGTAATTCACGCTTATTTTGTGGAATTGACACATTTCCAAATCACAAGAAATATATGTACTATATTTTTATTTTGGAATAGTCGATGCAAATTACAAACAAAACATGTATTCATTTTTATATGTACCATTGCACCACTTTTCCCCTTTTAATTCTTTTTGTCATACTTCTTGTGATTTCCAAATAATGCCTCTTTATTTAAAAACGAGGAAAACGACACATTTTACAATGCTTAAGCCAAAACCCCAACAATATTGAATGTAAACCAGAAATATTTCTTTTTATTCTTACAATCACATAATACAAAAATTCATCTTTTTACCTGAATTTACATATTTCATATTTCAGCACTGAACTAAAGATCTGGAACATAACCACAACAAAATTTATGTTTAGTGGGACTAATTTCCAGATCCACAGTGCTATGTAACATATACAACATATTTCATGACATAACTTGTAGGAATATATGGGAAAAATATATAAAAATCCTACAAATTCATGTTATACATAACCACAACTTAACATTTACCAATTTCAAGCATGTTCATAATCAGATATGATGGTTGCCACAATCTACAGTTATTTAAATAAGCAGAACTGATAGGCATAAAACATAGAATGGATTCAAACGAAATAAATAAATCATGATATCTGTATTAGTAAATTTCCCGCTCACCTTATAGCTTCCATTATATAAATTTTGAACATTTTTATGCTTACAATCCCCGAATTCTTATAAATCTATAGTTTATCTAGAAAAGGGAAAATTCTAGATCTGTAGAAATGTAAGAAAAAGGGAAAAGAGCGAAGAAATCAATCGTTGGGCACCCTCTTCCATTAGATCTATTATTCTTCCCTATTCCATATGAATTTGATTTGATTTGGTATATGTACGAATATATTTTGATTAGAAATTAGATTAGATGAGGAAGAAAAATGGCAGAGCTCCGCTTCCTTCATAGATTTGAATAAAAAAAGAGTGAGGCTCTACCCCTTTATTTATAAGGGTGGAAATGGCCTAGAACTGTCAGATTATTTTTAGGTTATATTCGTCCATCCGTTAAAAATATAGTAAAACAACACATTAAAACCTAGCAGTCATTGGCCAGTTTGATGCCCAGTAGGTCGACCTGGGCGGTCGACCGCCTGGGCATCAAACTGCCCAGGTCGAGTTGATTAATAATGGTAAGTTATTAATTTGATATTCTGTTTATTTATTTTCCGTTCGTTCTCATATTTCGTCTGTAACTTTTTCATATGAATTCCGTTCGTGAAACTCCAAACATGAAAGTTGACCAGAATTCTGAGACGAATACAACGGTTAAAGTTTCGTGGTCAAATTCCATCGTTTGTGGAAATTTATATTTTTTAAGTTATAATTAAATAACTAATTATTGTCAAAACTCTAGGTTGTTACATTCTTCTCCCCTTAAAAGGAATTTCGTTCCGAAATTCTGACAACTAGTTATCTTATCCTACACAATCAATTTGTGTACATCCACTTTGCAACCATGTGTATTTGTGCATGGTGTACATAATGTTGTTCAACCATAAAACATGCATGCAAGATAATTCTAAATCGGGACCTTTATATGTATGCATTGAGATTTTTAAAACACTTTCAAAAATATGATGCAAAACATCCTAAATATACTGGCAGTTCTATATAAATGAAAATTCTGAAAATTCTTTTTCATCCATAACCTTCATACAATTACGAATAAAAGTGTGAAGCAACAATTTTGCATCCAAACCCTACCATCCAAAACATCACGCAATCTAATCGTTTCCTATTTAATTTCACCTAAACCGGAGAAAGGAAATCAAAGCGAAGAATTTTAACATTTCCTTCGCTTATAAATCTTCCATTTCCCGCCTTACAGTGGAATTTTCTCCTTAGCTGCCCAATGTACTTCGAAAATTTCCAATTATAGACTATAAAGGAGGCTTAAAACAAACTCAAAATCGTAAAATGAGTTAATTAATAGCTCGCACGCATCGTTGAAAAGGTATGAAATCAGCATTTCCAAGGCCAAAACAGCATTTTCCTTGTTACCTTTAATGTTTTTATCATATCGTCGGTCCTACTACACTACGACAACGTGCACACAAAGCATCCAAACATCTTCCTTACTTCGTTCATGTGGCCAAAAATTGTAATTTTTCCATAAAAATAAATTTCTACTTAAAAACTTGCCATGTTTATTTTGAAAATTTTCTTTCAAAACCGCTTCACTTTCCCTTAAAATAGGAAAATGATAGAAGTGTTTTTTTTTCAAACAATATTTACAAAAACTTCAAAAATGTATTTTGCGGAAATATAAACGATTCAAGTCACATGTTGGTGGAAAAGGAAGTCAGCCATGCCAAAAATGCGAAACTTAAATCACACACAAAAAGACCAAAATAAATTTTAGCTTTAACAAGGAACTTTGATTTATTAATTATATACTCGTGACGAAAACGACGCAAAATCGGTCCTTTGCAAAAATTTATCCAACACCGAATTCTATTCTTTCTAGCTTTAGGACAACTGTTAGTTTAGATACGAAAATGAGATTTCTTTCAAACAGGCATGCGTGAATGACATAAATATATTTAGACATAGAAATCTCATTAACCTAAGTCGTGTGATTTAAACAACACTAACATTTGCAAGCACAAATCAAAACAAAACCAAGATCTCGATGCTGCAAAGTAATAACAACCAAGACAATGACAAACAACACCAAACTCGCAAAACAATGGCTATAAACAATGAGATGTCTTGCTCCGCGGTTGGAGCTCAAAACTTTTTTTTGATCTTTGATTAACCATACCATGGTAACAAAATTGCTTAATCACGTGTTAAAAACACTGTTGGTGTTGTTAGAGGTTTCCACATCACCATTTCTGCTAAGAGAGAATTTATGATCAGAAAAAAAACCTACCACAAAATTGCTTCTCATGGAAATCCACCAAATATTGTCTAAAGACAAAAATGGATAGATGAATTTACATAAAGTAATTCCATGAGACAACACACAACAACAAGTTGAGTCAAATATGATGCAGTACTAAATGATGGTTACACCACCGATCAAACAAAGGATTGATTTCCACATCATGAGAAAAATCCACTTATAGCATCCCATTTATTAAACGATGTGCTAAATGGGTCACATGTCTACATGGGCGGTTCGAACATAGATTCCCAAACACAAAAAACGACATCAAGAAAAGAGATTTGCTACAAAATCCCCAAAGCTGGTCAAATAAGAGACCATACAAGTTCGCTTACAATACAGATTCCTCTAAAATCTCATCGAGACTCTCCTTAGAAAAACCATCCAAAGATAGCTTATCTTCATCTCCGAAACGAAGATCACCTTTGAAAGACTTATTAAAACAAGGTATAGCAAAGGCAGATGCAGCACAAAGAATAATGCTTTTATAAGATCTCGAGCAATGGGTCGGTGCAAGCCCAACTGCCTTGCCAAATTTTTTTAGCCCTAAAGTGGTAAGACCATTTTGCTCATTCTGATCCAACCAAATGATCTCTACCCAAGGAAGATACTTAAATGGTGTGAGTAAGATCGAATAGTGAAACTAGGTGTTACATGCCAGGAAATGGTCGGAGAGAAGAAATTAGATCTTCGAGCATTAGTGAGGCAAGATCTAATGTGCAAACAAGCATGAAAAAGAGGAGACGAGGCGACATCAAACAAAGGATAAGTATGTGGTTCTGCTAGATGAGGAAGGACAAAAGAAAGAAGTTAAAGGGGTAATTTGGACGCAACTTTTACGATTGAGTCCTTGGTCCAAGATGTACCAAAACTAATCAATTAACTGATTATCCTAGTATAGCACTAAATGATCAACTACCAATTGGGCTTTGGACAGAGATTGGACCTTGACCTTATTAGGCTAGATTAAAATATTAATGATCCTGCGAAATCTTTTAAGATTTTAACGCGATCCGAAAACAATTATCCTCTTCACCACGGTATTTAAAGACCGCAGTCAAAACCCCGAACCAGCTCCAAGGATTTATAGTCTCAACACGAAGCTACAACTACACAATAAATGAACAAATTCCAAAAATTCAGCTAGAAATTCGTAATATAAATTAAAACAGATTTTCCCCTTACCTAGCTGACAACAAACAGATGATTCACGAAATCAAATACCCCAAAATCCGGACGAAGGATTTTTCTTAGCCTTTCGAAGAAAAATTTGAAACTTTTCCAAAAACGGAATTTATTTATAAACTAATGATTTCGTATTTATAAATCCATTTTATTATTATTATTATTATTATTATTATTATTATTATTATTTATATCCCAGTTTTATAATTTAAACTAGAAAAACCCTTTCGTGTTTAAAAACATTGGAGCTTTAAAATAATTTAGATAAATTTTGTTAACTTTAATGAACTACCCAATATATATAGGAAGATTAATACAGAAAATCACAATGAATAAATATTTATTATTTTTGAGTTTTAGTGGTATATTCCTTCTTATTTTTAATTTCTTCTTTCCTACCAATCAAACCATATTTATTAAAATTACTGAATGGCCCAAAAAATTTTAAAACATGAATAGATTACAAAATTTAAAACCGTGTCCTCACAAACTATTTTCCGAAACCGTATTTCAAAACTGTTGAAATCCATTTTTATTTTTCAAATAGTTTAAAAATAAATTTCCTCGAATACAAGGCTAAGAACTCAATTGGATATTTCAACAAATGTAGATTCGGAATTTTAATTAAGTAACAAATGTATATACCTCGTAATTATATTCTGAAATGGATACGACATACCAACATGGACTCTTTCCCTATTTTGGATCGAGTAATGGTCTTAACTGGAACTACTAAACAAAAACAGACTAGAAATCCTGACTACCTCGGTTGTAGCTAGATTATTATATATAATATATATTTTTCTAGTTTTCAAATCTCGAATCAACGGAACCCACCATATGTCATCTCATGCTCTTCACGACGAGATTGCAAACGCATTGTGGGGTAAGACATTATTGGCTAGAAACCCGAACTCGACATATTTCAACTCTTGGTCGTTCAACGCCCATTATATATATAATTAGGTCCACGACTAATTTCTATAGTCGAAATAAATTAAAGTCGAGTAAAAAAAATGAAGAAAAACCGAAAAGAAAATCGAATTACGTTCTCTCACGAGTCCTAATTTAACTAATTCCTCTGATCGTTTAACCTAAGATTTGATACCAAATCTAACACCCCACACTTTTCTATGCCCAAATTTTGAGAAAAATCAAAACTTAAACTCATCCAAGCATAGAGCGTATATTCCGTTTGGTTCAACCCAAGCTATATGTCTGACAAGGTTTGCGATACTAGACCAACCTTATTAAATGTTTATGCACGACTTTACTATTCTTCCAAAAATAGTATTCCCAAAACTATATTACTGAGATAGGACATTTATACACATTTTTGTGAAGTCTTTATACCAGAGTTTAACTGGTTAATTATATCGAGAGTGGGCCCCTAATTTCGAGGTTTCTATCTATATCCTCATTCTATATTCTTTATTATTTAATGCCTCACTATCAATGATAGATAGGATGGATTCTCCCTAATCACTTAAGACCCTAGGCGGACCTATTGGTCACATATTAACCCTCGATAATATATTAAATGTTAACATAAAACTAGATGACACTAGCTACGGGCCATACTAGTTATGCTTCCGTCATTCACGCATATACTCTTGCCCTGCTTAAGGTGAGAGCAGGTATTTTATCGTTCGTTATACCTTCTAGCTAACCTTATTAGATAACCTCCTTAGTCTCTTACTACTTCCCATAGGATAGATGGTCATATTTAGCCCTTTTAATTTCCAGGTTTGGGTAGGCCAACACACACCTGCCATTTAAGACCTTTATAGGAAAAACCTATTCCCAGGTGGACTCTTTATCCCTAGTCACTAAACCTTTTAGGACCCAGGAAGCGGATTTTACAAAAAGGTTATTCGTTCATCCCCCATTTGCCTTTAACACCTTTCCCTTTTTAGGATAAAGTAGGCTACGTTATTAATTCATTCCTGTTTAATTCCTTTACACGGAAATACTATACGTACACCATTTGTTTATATCACCGGTTTATATGGTTAACAATGTCTTACATTATTAACCTACTAAGTCCAACTATATTTTTAATTATAAGTTTTAGTGACATAATTAAGGAAGGTTATATTCCATTTTCTCCAGGATATTTATTTAATTTCTTCCCTAATTTGGACTTAGTATTTAAATGACAATTAGTATCCATTAATCTCCCTTATGACACCCATTTCTTTTTATTTCCTTTTTATTGCCCTTTGTGACCCTAACAGTCATATTTTCCTAAGGCAACTATTAATCAGTCCCAAGTTATCTATTTGTTGTACCCTAACGAAAAAATCATGTTCTTATTTATTTATTTATTTATTTATTTACTGACCGTTATATATATATGTATATATATTTTTACATACCAAGCCTCTTACATTAAGTTGACTATTTGTGGATGCTGGATATGCCAGTCGGTTCTGGTCAAACTTCTACCACAATTGAACTTAACCTCGTGCCTTAGTACGATTATATTTATGCATTCGACCCCTCACATTAAACTGACTACCTATGGTCGCTGGACTTGCCGGTCGATTTCGGGCATGGCTTACACTACAAGTTGAATTTAACCTTGTGTCTAAATGCGGTTATAATTTAAATTTCCTACATGCGGTCCACAACAATTATCCTAATTGATTTTAGGAATTGTAACCATTTTCCTATACACACTTATTTCCCCAAATCAATATTGGTTACAATGGTTATCCTCTTACTTGCAGTCTCATTTTTGGCAATTAATTATATTTATTGCCACAAACGGTCACCACAAATATATTAATTCAAAAATGGATTATATTTACACTCAATTCCATAATTTAACCTTATCCAAACATTTCATATAATTTTCCTTTTGACTGTTTTACTCTGATTTGATAGGATAATATGTACATATTCATTTTTATGTTTTCATGCGGTCAACGTAGTTATTAATATTTTATTATTATTTATTATTTTGAAATACTTATCTTTAAATCAATGATTTAGTCTAATAAATTAACCAAACATTCCTTGTTACATTCAAACTTGCCAGAAAGGTTTCAAATCTCACAAGGACCGTTAGCCAAAATCACTGTAAATCATGCCTATTTTGTGGAATTGTCACGTTTCCAAAATCACAAGAAATATATGTACTATATTTTTATTTTGGAGTAGTGGATGCAAATTACATATAAAACATGTATTCATTTTTATATGTACCTTTGCACCACTTTTCCCTTTTTAATTCTTTTTATCATACTTCTTGTGATTACAAAATAATGCCTTTTATTTAAAAATGAGTAAAACGACATAGTTTACATTGCTTAAGCCAAAAAACCAACAATATTGAATGTAAACAAGGAATATTTCTTTTTATGCTTACAATCACATAATACACAAATTCATATTTTTACCTGAATTTACATATTTCATATTTCATCACTGAACTAAAGATCTTGAACATAACTACAACAAAATTTATGTTTAACGGGACTGGTCTCCAGATCCACAGTGCTATGCAATAAATACAACATATTTTATGACATAACTTGTAGGAATATGTGGAAAAAATATATATATCCTACAGATTCATGTTATATATAACCACAACTTATCATTTACCAATTTCAAGCATGTTCATAATCAAATCTGATGGTTGCCACAATTCACAATTATTTAAATAAGCATATCTGATAGGAATAAAACACAGATTGGATTCAAAAGAAATAGATAAATCATTATATCTGTATTGGTAAATTTCCCACTCACCTTATAGCTTCCATTTTCTGAATTTTGAACATTTTTAGGCTTACAATCCCCAAATTCTTATAAATCTACAGTTTATCTAGAAAGGGGAAAATTCTAGATATGTAGAAATGTAACAAAAAGGGAAAAGAGCGAAGAAATCTATCGTTAGCACCCTCTTCCATTGGATCTATTACTCTTCCCAATTCCATATGAATTTGATTTGATTTGGTATATGTAAGAATATATTTTATTTAGAAATTAGGTTAGATGAGGAAGGAAAATGGCAGAGCTCCGCTGCCTTCATATATTTGAATGAAAAAGATTGAGGCTCTGCCCCTCTATTTATAGGGGTGGAAATGGCCTAGAATCGTCGGATTAGCTTTAAGTTATATATGTCCATCCGTTATAATAATATAATAAAACAACACATCAAAACCTAGCCATCACTGGGCAGTTTGACGTCCAGTAGGTCGACCTGGGCGGTTGACCGCCAGTCGACCCCTATGTCGACCGCCTGGGCATCAAACTGCCCAGGCCGACTTGGTTAATAATGGTAAGTTATTAATTTAATATTCTGTTTATTTATTTTCCATCCATTTTCATATTTCGTCCATCATTTTTTCATACGGACTCCGTTCGTTAAACTCCAAACATGAAAGTTAACCAAAATTTCGAGATGAACGCAACGTATAAAGTTTCATGGTCAAATTCCATCGTTTGCAGAAATTATTGTTTTTGAAGTTCTAATTAAATAACTAATTATTGTCAAAACTCGAGGTTGTTACAAAGTTGCATAGTAGTAGCTTTATTTTTGAATTCCGTATTCATTTCAACATCAAGGAATTCTAAGTTCTGATCTCGATCATCATCAGATGTGGATATTCTATCTAAATTTTTAGCACCATCTATACGAAGATTCAAATGCGCCTTAATGCTATGCAGTTAAAGCGCTTACTGGATTTATGGCGGTAGATATGTAAAAGGTTGTAGCAGGGTTAAAGTAGTGTTGCAAAAATGTTATTTAGATGTAAAACTATATAGTTAAAATTAATTTATTATCAGTCTCGCATCATTTATGTAGAACAAACGAATATTAATTAATATTATATAACAATATAAAAGAATATCATGGTTTTGCACAATAGATTCATGGATTACTACAGATTTATATCATATATAAGGCACTTATGACTTAAAATTAACTCTTTATATTAAATTTTTGAATTATTTTAAAACAGAACTCGTCAAATCATCATCTATATATTAATATTGCTAAAATTGGTGCTAAATAGCGTTGATTTAGCGAGTGCAGCGGAAATAACAGGTTTAAAAGGGAACTACTGTTCATTAGCACTAAACGGAAATAGCGTAGTAGTCGTAGTGCACTATGGATATAGCGACGATTTTGTGGGGCTTTAGCTGCATAGGTATAAAGCAAAGGTTTCGAAAAAGCATGGTTTCATTTGCTTCAGCCAAGTTTTGATTCATGTACATGATGTGCACTTTATGTCCCTAAGCTTAATTCCTTCTATGCCTATTAGAAGCAAATAAATACGCATTTCCTACCAAATTCGCATCTTCTTTAATTGCTTCGACATCATTTGTAGGTGGAAGTGCAAGCAGAGCTTACATCTCATCCGTAAGAGCTTTATGAGCAGTTTTCATTCTTTGGTTCATATTCTCTACTATGATACACAATTTCCTTTTTGTGATAACATCGATGTGTGGAGGATTTCTGATTTAGTTGATGACATCCGCATTAGAATGAGTTGTATTAGCTTTTACTTCTACTATTATAGAGGATCTTCCATCACCGTATTTTGTAGGATTCTTCTTTGGAGACATCTTCTCTTCCAACCCACAAGCAATCAGTAATTTTCAAGGCTCAAACCACAGATCCAACCTCTCTACCTTGTAGATCTATAGTAGATAGCTTAGATCTACGCCTTTTGTTTGATTATCAATGAAAACACTAATTGTTTAGACAAAAAATGACAAAAACACCCAGTGAGGACAAAAGCAATCGTCTATGTTGACATTTGAGTTGATTTTAT
Source organism: Allium sativum (assembly GCA_030737875.1). Lineage (NCBI taxonomy): Eukaryota > Viridiplantae > Streptophyta > Magnoliopsida > Asparagales > Amaryllidaceae > Allium > Allium sativum. The sequence continues at coordinate 650,418,424 of CM060919.1, read as the reverse complement.
CATAAATCTAAGCCGAACATCGAGTAAATAGTAAAAAATTAGTCAAGTAATTAAGGGAGAAAATACAAGACTTTAGAATAGTTTAGCTATTATAGAAGCATACATCCACTGTGAAGTTTTTTATTCATCAGATGCCTATTACAACAATTTGAAGCATAGTTGATTGAAATAGAAGAAACCACAAATACAAAGACTTATTGGAGAGTCCCTATAGTCTCCTTAATGGTTGATTAAAAGGAGAGGAAGATTGATTTCATGCAGAGAGAATCCATCACCTCTTTTGTGACGGCCTGGAATTTCGCTCGATCTGAATCAGTCGTTAAACCGATCTAGACCGTTCGAAACCCCTGAACGTTTGAGAACAGGACAAATCAGAACACAAACAGAAGAACATTTCATTGTATATTACAACAATTCCATCAGAACACAAGAATATACAGAGTATGAATAATTATACATTCAATAAATATCAGAGATTACAATAAATTACATTTAAATACATAGCAGCGGAAAAATAATATAAAGCACAACTGAAGGTGATATACGGATACAGAGCTTTCCGGATATCATTCCAGCTGTAAACCAGGATCCTGTGAATATAAATCTGCAAAACAAAAACTACTAGCTGCCCGTGCGGAAAATAGGGGCACCCAGAGTTTAGGTTAAAACAATAAACTCCAGGTCAGTCATGTGACTGGTGTGAGAACTAAAACAGTTATTTAAAGCTTTACTTTAAAAAGATAGTAATTCAAGGGACCACGCCATATAACACGGAACGGGTTTCCTCCCAAGAATACCAGTGCATAGAATAAACAACGCAATGCTTTTTCGAAAAAATGAAGCTATTATAAGACCCAGGTCCTATCATACAATGCAACGCAAGCCGGGGGATAGGGTTTTCCCTTATAATAGCCAAACATGCTTGGTACGTTTAAAACAAATCATTTGATACTATAATAGGTGTATAGTGTCAAAAGATTTCAATCATAAGTATAAATCATAGACGGCATGGGTACCATATATCATGTCGCCATACTAGTTCTACAATTAAAACCGCAATACACGTATTGGAAATTGGATTTCCGTCATGAGTCGAGGCAAGGGGCAAGCTCCTCTCCGCGTTCGAGACACTCTAGCAAATGCCTCAGGATTACGCACACTGGGTAACCCCTGGATCTTCAGGGCCGGTCCTCACTTACGTTAGAGGATTAATTATGCCTGAACACGCGTTTCCCGGTCCTTACAGACCTATAATCGAGGCGCCTCATCCAACAACCACAAAGGTGAAAAGTATATATATGTCAGGGCTGGTAAGTCACTGACACCACCAAAGCTAGAAAGAAACGTCGTGCTCTCCCTGCAGTCCGTATCCCGTTTTTAACTCATACCGAGGTGTGAGGCTCGCGAATTCATGTTATACACAAAGCTGCCACGTAGGCGTGCTTTGATCATCAACCACAAGGCTTTGCTTTTCAACAGAAGCCTTGATCAATTGCCACTTACGCGTGCCACGTTGGCAATTCACTCCATGCGACTGATGTCCATCGATAAACAACCTCTGAGCTCGTACGTCTCAGAGAAGGGCGTTAAGCAAAAGAATAAATTCTCCGCCGCCAAACAGATGTATATTTAATAGAAATCAATCAACACAGAATAAAATCCAATGTCAGACACACAATCCATTTACAAGTCCGTTCTGGGTCTGAACGAAACCGGAGGCACTTTCCTCGCATATCCATCCATCTCCAAGTACGTCTGGACGACCACCAACTATTTCCATCCTCTTGGGTGTACAGCCCAATCAGGATCGTCAGTAATTACCCAAACGATGTGAAGACTTCCGGTCTTTGACCACCGTCTTCATCTTCGACTTATCGTCGAATCGATTATTCAGAATGGGTATAAACCCGGACTTTCCGAACAACCCGCGTATATTAAAACAATTGTTACACAAACACAACATACGCCTCATTCCAATACATTAGTCGCTAACCGTAAATCAACAAGAGAACAATTTCCCAAATATTAACCCCGAAGGCCGAAACCAACATCAGATCAATACCCAGGAAACCATTCTTCTTAGCCAACCTACAGCTAGTTTCTAAATTCCATATTCTTAGGGAAAGGTTCCCATTAATTTTATCCAAGATAAATTCTTTAAAATTCATCCTGTAATCTTCCTTTGGATGTCATTTAAAACCAAATTATGGTTTTTCCAACTAGTCGAGATTAGCGAACCACAACGAAGTAATTATTTATTTTATTTCCCAATCCCAACCTATTCATCCCATGAAGCAAAACTGGTAATACTCCATATCTAACACCGTGGTGTTATCGGTAAAATTAATTACCATTTCACGTTCAAATCTAATTAAAGATTTAACTATCGCTTTGGAGCAAAACTGGCGATACTCCATTCTCGCTCATCTTCTAAATTTGATAATTTAGATTGCAAATTCACATTTCAATCTAATTGCCGATTCGTTAGAACTTCTTTTTCTGGGTTAAAGAACTAGGTGTTATTTAAAACACAGTTCACGACAAACCCAAATCACATTCTATTGGTTATCAGGTTAAAGAACCAGTGTTATTTAAAACACTGTTCACGATAAACCCATTTCAAATTCAATCAAATATATTAGAAATTCTGATTATTTAAAACCCCTTTTTAAAACTAATTTATTTATTAAAAAAACAATTGGGTTTTAAATTTAGTTCAAACTAGTTCATTTCGATAAAAATCTATTTTTATCTTTTCAAATATGGAGTTTTTCATCCCAAATTTTCCCAAATCATTTCTTATGATTTTACACAAATTATTGATATTTTTAATAATTTTATCAAGGCCCGTACAGTCGATTTCCAACAATGGCCATCGAACTGCACTTACAGCGACCTTTTTCGAATTTGATTTGGACGTATCTCCAAATCCAACCGTTAGATTTTGAATTTCTAATATTCGTTAGAAAGCTCTTTTCGATACGAACCCAACGGTTCCGGTTTTAGGAGAATCCGACGGTCGGATCTCCCGTAATGTCCGTTTGAAATAAATGGTCGAAATTTACGAACTGCCGCGGCGCGGCGCGTTCTATTCAGGCCATTATATTATATATATAATATATATAATATATATTTCGTCGATTCTATTTTTAAACGAATTTTATAAATAGTTTTGAATTCGTTTCAAAAATAATTTCAACTTCCATTTCAATTCAAATCAAAATTGAATTCTTCTTTATAAATTCGTTTTAAAAATTCATTTCTATTCACTTCAAATTTCAATTCAATTTCAATTCAATTTGAATTCAATTCAATTCGTTTTAAATTCAATTCGAATTCGTTTTCAATTCGATTCAATTCAAAGTGGTTTTCTATTCGATTCAATTCAAATTGGTTTTTCTAATCAAATTCAATTCGCTTTCTATTCAAACCTTTTCGAAATCGTTTTCTATCCCATTCATTTCGAAATCGTTTTCTATTCAATTCATTTCGAAATCGTTATATTTTCAATTCATTTCGAAATCGTTATATTTTCAATTCATTTCGAAATCGTTATATTTTCAATTCATTTCGAAATCGTTATATTTTCAATTCATTTCGAAATCGTTATATATTCAATTCATTTCGAAATCGTTATATATTCAATTCATTTCGAAATCGTTATATATTCAATTCATTTCGAAATCGTTATATATTCAATTCATTTCGAAATCGTTATATATTCAATTCATTTCGAAATCGTTATATTTTCAATTCATTTCGAAATCGTTATTCAGTATTCATTTCAAAATGAATAAAATCGATATAAATATCGTTCACGTCAAAATGGCGCATCACTAATCAACACGGCTTTATATATTCTATTTCAAATATTTCTTTTTGTCAACACACGACTAATCTCAACGAATGAGTACCGTCCACGTGTGACTATATTTTTTTAAAATATTTCGTTCAACACATGACTAATCTCAACGGATGAGTACAGTCAACACATGAACCTTTAATTTATAAAGATAAAGATGTAATTTTTATTATAAAAAAATATTTCGTTCAACACATGACTATTCTCAACGGATGAGTACAGTCAACACATGAACCTTTAATTTATAAAGATAAAGATGTAATTTTTATTATAAAAATATTTCGTTCAACACATGACTATTCTCAACGGATGAGTACAGTCAACACATGAACCTTTAATTTATAAAGATAAAGATGTAATTTTTATTATAAAAATATTTCGTTCAACACATGACTATTCTCAACGGATGAGTACAGTCAACACATGAACCTTTATATTATATATATTCTTTATCTTCTAAATTGGAATGAGGCCCAATCAATTACCATATAATATTAATTATATGGATTTTCATACATCACATGTATATAATAGCTTTGAGAGATAATCAACCATCAACCAAAGTGCACTACACTGTATAAGCATCAAATATAGATATCTAACGCTCATAACAGCCTGTCAATCAATCGATCGACATATTTAATCAATCAGGATGAGTGAACTTCGAATTTCATCCCAACACCCGTGTGGGGTTTCAAACAGTCAAACACATATTTTATTTGTGCAGTTGGGCGATGTGTAAAATTTATCGACCCAATCAATGTCAGTCAAATCAGTGTACATAAACAAACCATCTGGCTTGTAAATGAATATTTTATTTTATTCGCATTCACTATGTTCATATTCATTTTAAAAATTATATTTTTAACGATAAAACCTTTTATTTTAACATATGAATATCTATTCAGTTCGTTCTTTAAATAAAATGATAATATTTTTTCTAACATATTTTAGAAAATTTCGGCGGCATAACGGCACGATACTAGAAACGGGACGAGGCCTAGCCTTATCCCCGGTCTAGTGAAGGCCCACGCCATTCACACATCAATCAAATCAATTTCATTTCACCAAACAATTTCCATTCAATCAAATATTCTAACTAACTATTCAATCAAACAATTTAACAAACGAGCCATCCATGGTCTGTGGATGACGGGTGTCAGGTGCTACTAAACACCGTCTGCATCCTAGTATATATATATATAAATAGAAATGAAATTGAAAGGTGAGAAATTCTCACAGATAGCTATCCTAGCTCCACGGCTCTTCATTTGCAGAAGTCTTCGTCGTTTCGCCTCCTTTCACTTTCTTTGCCCGTATCCTCTACATGTGTAAAAATCACATTTTTACTTCGCTATTCAATATATAAAAATCGAATTTTTACTTCGCTATTCAATATATAAAAATCGAATTTTTACTTCGCTATTCAATATATAAAAAACGAATTTTTACTTCGCTATTCAATATATAAAAATCGAATTTTTATTTCGCTATTCAATATATAAAAATCGAATTTTTACTTCGCTATTCAATATATAAAAATCGAATTTTTATTTCGCTATTCAATATATAAAAATTGAATTTTTATTTCGCTATTCAATATATAAAAATCGAATTTTTACTTCGCTATTCAATATATAAAAATCGAATTTTTACTTCGCTATTCAATATATAAAAATCGAATTTTTATTTCGCTATTCAATATATAAAAATCGAATTTTTCTTATTTCTTTCATATAAAGAAAATTCATATTTTATTTACTAAAAATCAAATCTTTTTGCTGTTGAAAATCACATCTTTTCAATGAACAAAATCCAATCTTTACTAAGACAAAAATCACTTCGTTTTAATCATAATAATCATGGTTTTCTACAAAAATAAATCATAACTTTCATAAGTAAAAATCTATCATTTTCTACAATAACAATTATCTCTTTTGGTATATAAAATCCCAACCTATTCATAAATTAAAAACAGATCTCACAAAATATAAATAAACAAAATTAGGTCAAGAACTCACTGTGATACTCGAAGGAAGTGGAAGAAGGGAGGAGTGAAGAGGAGAGGGTGCGCGGGGTGGTTCAGAGGAGGGGGGGTGGCGGCGTCTGAGCCTAGGTGGCCGCGGTCAGGAGGTCTGGCCCTCGGGCGTAGTGATTTTGGAGGAGGCGTTGGGCTCGAAGTGGCGCCTGGGAGTGTTCGAGGGGCAAGAGGAGATAGGGGAGATGGAGGGGATTGCCGGCGCTGGTGGGGTCTGGCCAAGGCGCGGCGGTGGTGGCAGATCAAGATCGACGGTGGGGGGGAAATCGATTCGTCTGGGTTTTTTTTTTTTCTGTTTCGAATGAAGAAATAGGGGGGGCAGAAAGGTAAAAGGAGAGGGGTATTATATTTTATTTATTTATTTATTAATTTATTTATTTTATCCTAAAGAGTTGACTTTCACATACGACCTCGAAACGAGGCCCACCGCCTGTCGTCCATAGCGTTTTACCCCTATTCCGAACACAATGGGATATGTATCGTAAGCTGGTTTGATCGTTACAATCCGTTTCCGTTGAAATTACATTTAAATCCTTATATTGCATTTTAAACGTACATTTCAAATTACCGGGGTCATATATTAACTAGAAAAATTCTAGAAAAATATTTTCTAGCTTCGTATTGACGATACGGTCCTAACAAAACTAGTTTCGTCGAATTCTGAGACCGTTTGAAAAATGGCCAATTTCCAGTCGATTAAAATCAACTGAAACTGGTCAAACGCGTTTTCCTATGCTACGCTCACATATTGATTCGAAAAATTATGAAATTTGAAATCTAGCAATAACTTAACATCACGGACCCAACAAAACTGGTTTCGTCGAAATCCGAGGTCGTTTGCAAAATTGCTATTTTTAAGGGCCTTATATATATATATATATATATATATATATATAAATATATATAAATTCCACAGCGACTATTTCTAATTTTAAACTGGACATATCTTATCATTTCTAAGATGAAATCTCAGTTTGTTAACTTCGTTACAAAGATATAGTTATACAGATTCAAATATTTCTTGTTTCGTTCAATTCTGACTTATAACGAATCCTGTATATTCATTTGAAATTAGAAATCGAATTTTCGAACTACCGCGCCATTTTCAATTCCTTTTATAATTATATATAATTATTATATATTCTAACGACGACGTATATAATATATACGTTCGAATTATATTCAAAATAAATTTCTCGTCGATATTATTTAAAATAATTCATTTTAAATAATCAAAATTCGCTGATATTGCCAAAGTAAAAATTTCAAACTGGCTCGCATTTTTCGGGTTGTTACAATCTCCCCCACTTAAAGATTTTCGTCCCCGAAAAGGAACAAAATCGAAAGTGGTTTGATTATTCAGCTCTACGTTCGATTTGCCTTCCATTCTCTAACTTTTCAGTTTCTGAGAATTTTCAAAATTTCAAAAATTTGGCTAACACCCTAAATTTTCGAAAAATTTCGCCATAACCTCCCCTGCACCGGGAGCATCGGGGAATTTCAAATAGCTTCCCCGGTCCTTCAGATCTCAAAAAGAAAAAGAAAAAGCCAAGCGGCTAGCCAATAGGCTCACAAAATCATCATCACCCAAACAAAACAGGAAATTATGTAGTAAACATGTACCTATTTGTCGGGCAAACAAATTTTATTCTTCGGCTCTAGCCTCCTTGCTATGACCTGTTCAATGTAAGTATATGTATGTGCAAGCAAATGCGACCAATTTTCAATATAATTCAATATTTGATTCAATTAGGCATAAGTGGTTAAAAATTAGCAAACAAATAAGCAAACAACACAAACATCAATCAATTAGTGGATTAGAGTTTCAAATTCATAATTTTGACATATATACAAAAATCATGTTTTTGATGCAAATTCACAACAATGTGTTCTAGCTATATAAGTTTTGGTTCTCACACCAGTCTAATGGAAATATATCGATATCACACCTTCGTTACTCGAACATGAATACTAATGACGACTAGTCAATCATCAGAATCATCTTCGGGCCACTAGAGTATGATTCTATATCTATCTAATATATTAAAACTTCGAATATACGTTCATGACGCGTATATGCAAAATCTTTATATACTCGATTGTCCATATTCAAAATAAATAAATATTCAAATACGTATAAAATGGTTTAAATTTACAAAACAAAATTGTTTTCATTTGAAAAATATACTCTTCACACTCGTTCTAGGATACTACTGATCCTATCTCTAACGAGTCATTCTAATTGGATATTGCTAATCCAATATCTGATGAATTCTTTCGTATGGTTCTAATGTGTCTTGTTCTCGAGCTCTGTAAACCAAAGCTCTGATACCAACTGTGACGGCCTGGAATTTCGCTCGATCTGAATCAGTCGTTAAACCGATCTAGACCGTTCGAAACCCCAGAACGTTTGAGAACAGGACAAATCAGAACACAAACAGAAGAACATTTCATTGTATATTACAACAATTCCATCAGAACACAAGAATATACAGAGTATGAATAATTATACATCCGATAAATATCAGAGATTACAATAAATTACATTTAAATACATAGCAGCGGAAAAATAATATAAAGCACAACTGAAGGTGATATACGGATACAGAGCTTTCCGGATATCATTCCAGCTGTAAACCAGGATCCTGTGAATATAAATCTGCAAAACCAAAACTACTAGCTGCCCGTGCGGAAAATAGGGGCACCCAGAGTTTAGGTTAAAACAATAAACTCCAGGTCAGTCATGTGACTGGTGTGAGAACTAAAACAGTTATTTAAAGCTTTACTTTAAAAAGATAGTAATTCAAGGGACCACGCCATATAACACGGAACGGGTTTCCTCCCAAGAATACCAGTGCATAGAATAAACAACGCAATGCTTTTTCGAAAAAATGAAGCTATTATAAGACCCAGGTCCTATCATACAATGCAACGCAAGCCGGGGGATAGGGTTTTCCCTTATAATAGCCAAACATGCTTGGTACGTTTAAAACAAATCATTTGATACTATAATAGGTGTATAGTGTCAAAAGATTTCAATCATAAGTATAAATCATAGACGGCATGGGTACCATATATCATGTCGCCATACTAGTTCTACAATTAAAACCGCAATACACGTATTGGAAATTGGATTTCCGTCATGAGTCGAGGCAAGGGGCAAGCTCCTCTCCGCGTTCGAGACACTCTAGCAAATGCCTCAGGATTACGCACACTGGGTAACCCCTGGATCTTCAGGGCCGGTCCTCACTTACGTTAGAGGATTAATTATGCCTGAACACGCGTTTCCCGGTCCTTACAGACCTATAATCGAGGCGCCTCATCCAACAACCACAAAGGTGAAAAGTATATATATGTCAGGGCTGGTAAGTCACTGACACCACCAAAGCTAGAAAGAAACGTCGTGCTCTCCCTGCAGTCCGTATCCCGTTTTTAACTCATACCGAGGTGTGAGGCTCGCGAATTCATGTTATACACAAAGCTGCCACGTAGGCGTGCTTTGATCATCAACCATAAGGCTTTACTTTTCAACAGAAGCCTTGATCAATTGCCACTTACGCGTGCCACGTTGGCAATTCACTCCATGCGACTGATGTCCATCGATATACAACCTCTGAGCTCGTACGTCTCAGAGAAGGGCGTTAAGCAAAAGAATAAATTCTCCGCCGCCAAACAGATGTATATTTAATAGAAATCAATCAACACAGAATAAAATCCAATGTCAGACACACAATCCATTTACAAGTCCGTTCTGGGTCTGAACGAAACCGGAGGCACTTTCCTCGCATATCCATCCATCTCCAAGTACGTCTGGACGACCACCAACTATTTCCATCCTCTTGGGTGTACAGCCCAATCAGGATCGTCAGTAATTACCCAAACGATGTGAAGACTTCCGGTCTTTGACCACCGTCTTCATCTTCGACTTATCGTCGAATCGATTATTCAGAATGGGTATAAACCCGGACTTTCCGAACAACCCGCGTATATTAAAATAAATGTTACACAAACACAACATACGCCTCATTCCAATACATTAGTCGCTAACCGTAAATCAACAAGAGAACAATTTCCCAAACATTAACCCCGAAGGCCGAAACCAACATCAGATCAATACCCAGGAAACCATTCTTCTTAGCCAACCTACAGCTAGTTTCTAAATTCCATATTCTTAGGGAAAGGTTCCCATTAATTTTATCCAAGATAAATTCTTTAAAATTCATCCTGTAATCTTCCTTTGGATGTCATTTAAAACCAAATTATGGTTTTTCCAACTAGTCGAGATTAGCGAACCACAACGAAGTAATTATTTATTTTATTTCCCAATCCCAACCTATTCATCCCATGAAGCAAAACTGGTAATACTCCATATCTAACACCGTGGTGTTATCGGTAAAATTAATTACCATTTCACGTTCAAATCTAATTAAAGATTTAACTATCGCTTTGGAGCAAAACTGGCGATACTCCATTCTCGCTCATCTTTTAAATTTGATAATTTAGATTGCAAATTCACATTTCAATCTAATTGCCGATTCGTTAGAACTTCTTTTTCTGGGTTAAAGAACTAGGTGTTATTTAAAACACAGTTCACGACAAACCCAAATCACATTCTATTGGTTATCAGGTTAAAGAACCAGTGTTATTTAAAACACTGTTCACGATAAACCCATTTCAAATTCAATCAAATATATTAGAAATTCTGATTATTTAAAACCCCTTTTTAAAACTAATTTATTTATTAAAAAAACAATTGGGTTTTAAATTTAGTTCAAACTAGTTCATTTCGATAAAAATCTATTTTTATCTTTTCAAATATGGAGTTTTTCATCCCAAATTTTCCCAAATCATTTCTTATGATTTTACACAAATTATTGATATTTTTAATAATTTTATCAAGGCCCGTACAGTCGATTTCCAACAATGGCCATCGAACTGCACTTACAGCGACCTTTTTCGAATTTGATTTGGACGTATCTCCAAATCCAACCGTTAGATTTTGAATTTCTAATATTCGTTAGAAAGCTCTTTTCGATACGAACCCAACGGTTCCGGTTTTAGGAGAATCCGACGGTCGGATCTCCCGTAATGTCCGTTTGAAATAAATGGTCGAAATTTACGAACTGCCGCGGCGCGGCGTGTTCTATTCAGGCCATTATATTATATATATAATATATATAATATATATTTCGTCGATTCTATTTTTAAACGAATTTTATAAATAGTTTTGAATTCATTTCAAAAATAATTTCAACTTCCATTTCAATTCAAATCAAAATTGAATTCTTCTTTATAAATTCGTTTTAAAAATTCATTTCTATTCACTTCAAATTTCAATTCAATTTCAATTCAATTTGAATTCAATTCAATTCGTTTTAAATTCAATTCGAATTCGTTTTCAATTCGATTCAATTCAAAGTGGTTTTCTATTCGATTCAATTCAAATTGGTTTTTCTAATCAAATTCAATTCGCTTTCTATTCAAACCTTTTCGAAATCGTTTTCTATCCCATTCATTTCGAAATCGTTTTCTATTCAATTCATTTCGAAATCGTTATATTTTCAATTCATTTCGAAATCGTTATATTTTCAATTCATTTCGAAATCGTTATATTTTCAATTCATTTCGAAATCGTTATATATTCAATTCATTTCGAAATCGTTATATATTCAATTCATTTCGAAATCGTTATATATTCAATTCATTTCGAAATCGTTATATATTCAATTCATTTCGAAATCGTTATATATTCAATTCATTTCGAAATCGTTATATTTTCAATTCATTTCGAAATCGTTATTCAATATTCATTTCAAAATGAATAAAATCGATATAAATATCGTTCACGTCAAAATGGCGCATCACTAATCAACACGGCTTTATATATTCTATTTCAAATATTTCTTTTTGTCAACACACGACTAATCTCAACGAATGAGTACCGTCCACGTGTGACTATATTTTTTTAAGATATTTCGTTCAACACATGACTAATCTCAACGGATGAGTACAGTCAACACATGAACCTTTAATTTATAAAGATAAAGATGTAATTTTTATTATAAAAAAATATTTCGTTCAACACATGACTATTCTCAACGGATGAGTACAGTCAACACATGAACCTTTAATTTATAAAGATAAAGATGTATTTTTTATTATAAAAATATTTCGTTCAACACATGACTATTCTCAACGGATGAGTACAGTCAACACATGAACCTTTAATTTATAAAGATAAAGATGTAATTTTTATTATAAAAATATTTCGTTCAACACATGACTATTCTCAACGGATGAGTACAGTTAACACATGAACCTTTATATTATATATATTCTTTATCTTCTAAATTGGAATGAGGCCCAATCAATTACCATATAATATTAATTATATGGATTTTCATACATCACATGTATATAATAGCTTTGAGAGATAATCAACCATCAACCAAAGTGCACTACACTGTATAAGCATCAAATATAGATATCTAACGCTCATAACAGCCTGTCAATCAATCGATCGACATATTTAATCAATCAGGATGAGTGAACTTCGAATTTCATCCCAACACCCGTGTGGGGTTTCAAACAGTCAAACACATATTTTATTTGTGCAGTTGGGCGATGTGTAAAATTTATCGACCCAATCAATGTCAGTCAAATCAGTGTACATAAACAAACCATCTGGCTTGTAAATGAATATTTTATTTTATTCGCATTCACTATGTTCATATTCATTTTAAAAATTATATTTTTAACGATAAAACCTTTTATTTTAACATATGAATATCTATTCAGTTCGTTCTTTAAATAAAATGATAATATTTTTTCTAACATATTTTAGAAAATTTCGGCGGCATAACGGCACGATACTAGAAACGGGACGAGGCCTAGCCTTATCCCCGGTCTAGTGAAGGCCCACGCCATTCACACATCAATCAAATCAATTTCATTTCACCAAACAATTTCCATTCAATCAAATATTCTAACTAACTATTCAATCAAACAATTTAACAAACGAGCCATCCATGGTCTGTGGATGACGGGTGTCAGGTGCTACTAAACACCGTCTGCATCCTAGTATATATATATATAAATAGAAATGAAATTGAAAGGTGAGAAATTCTCACAGATAGCTATCCTAGCTCCACGGCTCTTCATTTGCAGAAGTCTTCGTCGTTTCGCCTCCTTTCACTTTCTTTGCCCGTATCCTCTACATGTGTAAAAATCACATTTTTACTTCGCTATTCAATATATAAAAATCGAATTTTTACTTCGCTATTCAATATATAAAAATCGAATTTTTACTTCGCTATTCAATATATAAAAAACGAATTTTTACTTCGCTATTCAATATATAAAAATCGAATTTTTATTTCGCTATTCAATATATAAAAATCGAATTTTTACTTCGCTATTCAATATATAAAAATCGAATTTTTATTTCGCTATTCAATATATAAAAATTGAATTTTTATTTCGCTATTCAATATATAAAAATCGAATTTTTACTTCGCTATTCAATATATAAAAATCGAATTTTTACTTCGCTATTCAATATATAAAAATCGAATTTTTATTTCGCTATTCAATATATAAAAATCGAATTTTTCTTATTTCTTTCATATAAAGAAAATTCATATTTTATTTACTAAAAATCAAATCTTTTTGCTGTTGAAAATCACATCTTTTCAATGAACAAAATCCAATCTTTACTAAGACAAAAATCACTTCGTTTTAATCATAATAATCATGGTTTTCTACAAAAATAAATCATAACTTTCATAAGTAAAAATCTATCATTTTCTACAATAACAATTATCTCTTTTGGTATATAAAATCCCAACCTATTCATAAATTAAAAACAGATCTCACAAAATATAAATAAACAAAATTAGGTCAAGAACTCACTGTGATACTCGAAGGAAGTGGAAGAAGGGAGGAGTGAAGAGGAGAGGGTGCGCGGGGTGGTTCAGAGGAGGGGGTGGCAGCGTCTGAGCCTAGGTGGCCGCGGTCAGGAGGTCTGGCCCTCGGGCGTAGTGATTTTGGAGGAGGCGTTGGGCTCGAAGTGGCGCCTGGGAGTGTTCGAGGGGCAAGAGGAGATAGGGGAGATGGAGGGGATTGCCGGCGCTGGTGGGGTCTGGCCAAGGCGCGGCGGTGGTGGCAGATCAAGATCGACGGTGGGGGGGAAATCGATTCGTCTGGGTTTTTTTTTTTTCTGTTTCGAATGAAGAAATAGGGGGGGCCAGAAAGGTAAAAGGAGAGGGGTATTATATTTTTTTTATTTATTTATTAATTTATTTATTTTATCCTAAAGAGTTGACTTTCACATACGACCTCGAAACGAGGCCCACCGCCTGTCATCCATAGCGTTTTACCCCCATTCCGAACACAATGGGATATGTATCGTAAGCTGGTTTGATCGTTACAATCCGTTTCCGTTGAAATTACATTTAAATCCTTATATTGCATTTTAAACGTACATTTCAAATTACCGGGGTCATATATTAACTAGAAAAATTCCAGAAAAATATTTTCTAGCTTCGTATTGACGATACGGTCCTAACAAAACTAGTTTCGTCGAATTCTGAGACCGTTTGAAAAATGGCCAATTTCCAGTCGATTAAAATCAACTAAAGCTGGTCAAACGCGTTTTCCTATGCCACGCTCACATATTGATTCGAAAAATTATGAAATTTGAAATCTAGCAATAACTTAACATCACGGACCCAACAAAACTGGTTTCGTCGAAATCCGAGGTCGTTTGCAAAATTGCTATTTTTAAGGGCCTTATATATATAAAAATATATATAAATTCCACAGCGACTATTTCTAATTTTAAACTGGACATATCTTATCATTTCTAAGATGAAATCTCAGTTTGTTAACTTCGTTACAAAGATATAGTTATACAGATTCAAATATTTCTTGTTTCGTTCAATTCTGACTTATAACGAATCCTGTATATTCATTTGAAATTAGAAATTGAATTTTCGAACTACCGCGCCATTTTCAATTCCTTTTATAATTATATATAATTATTATATATTCTAACGACGACGTATATAATATATACGTTCGAATTATATTCAAAATAAATTTCTCGTCGATATTATTTAAAATAATTCATTTTAAATAATCAAAATTCGCTGATATTGCCAAAGTAAAAATTTCAAACTGGCTCGCATTTTTCGGGTTGTTACATCTTTCATGTTGCAAGTGATTTGGTATTTATAGGAGATTGAGTCTAGTCTTTTTTTTTTTGGGAAAAAGGACAATGTTAATAGCCATCATTAGGTTTTTTGGGATGTCATCAGCTGTCCTAAGCGAGAAGGTGGTCTGAGGCTCGTAACCCCCATGATATTTACATGGATTACGCTTGCAAATTTTGGGTTTGATTCCATTCAAACGATTCTCTTTGGGGGTCATTTTTTCATGCTAGGTATCATTGTCTTTTGCCCACAGATTTCTTGGGTTCTTTGTCTTATGCAAGTGTGACGTGAAAACGGATGCAATCTGTGAAGTCCTTCTTCAACTCTCATAGTGGGTGAATCGGATGGAATAGAGTTTCTTTCTCCTAGCGGACGGCATGGAATTCTGTTCGAACCCCAACTCCGAGAATTCCAGCCTTCTATTTCATTTTGGAATCTTGCCGCCCTCCGAAGGTTTCTATCCTTATATGGAAAACTCTCCATGACTATTTACCACTCGATACGAATTTTAGGAGGATCAGTTTGACAACCGCCATGTACTAGCCGATACCGGCAGTGCCCAATTAATATAGGATGATCGCCAAAGATTGGAGTAAGGAAACCCATATAACCTGTCATATATCTCACAGCACATGGAACAAAATATAATAATAATATAAAGCGTGATATAGAACAGGCGTGACAGTGCAAACTGAAGGGATCATAAACATCAGAGTAGTTGATCCATATCACAACTTAAGTTACCAAATAGACAGATATAGGTATATTTCCAAAATATTATCTCTAAACAAAATACACTACTAATGCCCAAAGTAGTGACCAACAAAGATAAATAGGGATAAGAGTATAAATGATACGTAGAAACCTCCTACACGTCTCCGGTCAGCTAATCAACACTCTAACCTGTCTCTAGCCTACTCATTTAAGAGATCGCAGAGTAATAAGAAGCAATGCATAAAACTCCAAGTCAGACAAAGTCTGGTGTGAGCGATAGTAATCTTAATCCCTAATAGGGTAATACAATAGGTATGTAGAATCATACCTGACCTGGACCTGCATCCAAAGAGTTAGCACATATAATCATGTACTCTACTTTATGGTAATCACAATAGTGCGTGTAAATAGAAGTGTGTGCGTCATAACAATATCAAACATTTAAACATAGCAAACATCCTTTTGTTCACTCGCTCGGTGCATTGAATCCATGGAATTGGACACCTAATCACCCCTTCCAAGTAGCATTGGAAGGTCTAAAACTTCACTATACCAATCTATCTCAACACTAGGTCAAAACATCAACCGACTTTAGAGAATAGTCCTTACCCAGTCCACAACGTCAATGGGCTCTAGGGTCCAGGTAGATCAGGTCTAAATCGTCAACTGACTCTAATCTCCTTCTCATGCTACTTTTCCAAAGATGCAACAAAATGTAAAATGTTGTTGACTTCCTTTGCACATGTACCCGTAGCGAAGTCCAACCTAGAAGTCGCCCCTTTGGTTACAATCTGGATCCTTGGTGGAAACGTACCTCTTAGACTTTCTTTGCATCTCAGGTTTAAATAGTTGTATTGGAGTTGGTCTTCAAAAGAGCTCGATTATCGTTGTGGAGAAGTACTACATATGCATCTTTATCCGAAAAACCCTGCTCCAAGTCTACCTCAGGCCTAACAATCTGGTTCTAACTCGAGCCGAACTTTCAAGTGCCATAAACTGATCTCTATGACTTCAAACGACTTAAAATTTGGCTCAGTGCCTCCTAGGACATTCCTTGTCGTCCCCACAAAGTTTTATGCCAATCGGACAACATTGCTCCAGCTTTATACATCCAGCTCTAACTAGAGCCGTGAATGTTGAGCCGGAACCTGTAGCACTTCCAGAATAGTTTTTAACATCCTATTTTGCCATACGACGTCGTTTGCATCCATTTTAACATTCTTAGGCAATGTAGTAACATGCCAAACAAGATTAAAACACCCAAAGAAGCATATTTTCCTTTAATCCCAAAATTTTCGGATTAACAAATCAAGTCCAAATCATCCTAAACTTATATATGTGTCATAACATGAATTACAAGCATCTCATATGCCAATCTACTCAAGTTAGTAAATAAGAACACTATCACTCACTCTAATCACCCCAAAAAGGTTGGATCCAACAATAAAAAGTGTTTGTCTCTTATTCCTATATGTTGCGTAGTTTTTGTATTGATATAGTGTTAATTTGACTTGATTTGCACTTAATAAGATAGTTGGGTTCTTAAATGATAGATTCGTGGTAGGTAGGAAGTCATCAAAACTATGCTTTTCTCTTTCTAAGATGTGAATTAGGATTCTTTTGATGATGTTGGAACTTTAGAGGTTATCTCCATTCCTTTGCAAATAAGCACCATATATATAGTGAAACGAAGTTTCTTTGAGAAGCTATTAGGAATAGCTTCTAAGAGAAGCTACTAATGTTTTGGCTTCCAGGAGAAGCCACTAAGGATTGGCTTTCATGAGAAGCTACTAAGTATTGGCTTCCACGAGAAACCACTAAGAATTGGCTTCTTTGAGAAGCCACTTATCAAAAGTTATGGACAAAACAAGATTCACCAGGAATAAAATGATCACATTAAAATTCGACAAAAATGGTGAAAATAGGAAATGGCCCTATCCTTCATTTTTCAAAGTTATACAGTCATACGACCTCATATGAAAATAACATGAATATTCTACGGTCTTTTGGTACGTAGAATCCAGGTTGTTACAATCGTTATCCCTATTGTGTCCCGTTGTCGTTGCTGCAGAGCAGGAGACGTGGAATCTTCTGTTGGTTGGTTGGTTGTGTGTGATTGTTGGTGTTTTTCTCCCTCTCCCCTCGCTAATCTTTTTTCAAGGTTTAATTTAGCAGGCTTTCTCCCAGCTTGCCCGTGGACGCAGATTGCTATGGTTTTGTGGCTTCTTTGCTGCTTTGTGGTATAAGAGTTAGCTTGGATACCTTTTAGAAGTCTTCGAGTTTGCATGTTATAGCTTGTTAGAGCTTCCCCCACCTTCTTGAGTGGGGTTTATCTGTTGCTGCTTTTTGGAGTATCAAAAGCCTTCTTTTGGATGGAGATGAGGAATTTTCTCTGTCTATGGCTGTCTACAACGACCCGACAGATTTGACGCCCGAATTTAGACAATAATACTTAATCTCGTATTATTTTCCAAAACCCAAGTATCGAAAACACCATATAATTAATAGAAAGAAATTAGAGGGTGAGAAAAGAAAGAAAGAAATGTTAGAATAGAATAAAGAACAACAATACAGGTCCCACATCGCAGCGGAAATAAATATAATAAAGAAATAAATTTTTATTCAGAGCTTGAAATAATAATTACAATCATCAGAGTACAACATACAATGAATACGTTTGGACAGTTATAACAACCTGTCCTTATATACAACACACAACGGAATCAACACTAATACGTAGGAACTTCTCCAGCGTGTCTTCTGAAGTTTGTAGCATCCTAACCTGAACTTGTAAAACTCGGTCTGACCCGAGCATTGCCAACGCCAGAATCGGTCTGGTGAACCACAGTGAGAAACTCGTTAAGTTTATAGGTATCATCCAACTTGATTTTAAAGTCAAAACATTTCTTTTCAAAAGAAAAGGATAATCATAAGACTAATCCGCACATAAACATGGACGGTTTTTACCTTATGATAACCCAACATATTTTGAAATCATATCTATTATGATATTAAAATATTGTCTAAATCAAATAAATAACTATATAACAGAACGCTTGCATATCATGCTCTACATACATATCTTACAATAAAAAACCGCAAGTTCTTATTGGATAACGGATTCCGACTATGACAAGGTATGGAACCACCTTCCGATAGTGTATCTCTAGAGGGGAATACACTGGGTTCAACAAGAACATCTTGCAACCTAACCATACATGGTCGGCCACTCATTTTCTTTGAGTATACCGAATGTATATCACCGACGGTGGGATCAGCAACCGTCCCTGAAGCATACAGCAGCGATAGAATAAAGAAGCAAATAGATTTTCCATAGATCAGGTGGTAATACACCATAATGGGAGCGATCCACATAGCCATGCTGCCTGCCCGATTTTTTTCTTTTCCCAGTTGATGGGGCTTGGGGTCACTAGTTAATGCCACATTTTCAGATTTGCCAAATCACTAATTGACGTCGACAAAATTACCCCGGGTGTTAATGCTAAGAGAAGGTGTCTTCTCTGCCACAATAGAAATACGTTTGCAGAAATCAATGTTGCAAGATCCTTTGGATATACCCTGTCAGACAATCATCCATGAACAGGCTGAACCGAAGGTACTCTCCTACCACATCCTCTGAATCGCCCTATGGATCAGTAGCGAGTAATCCTTGCAATTCGAAGATTTCAATCACGTGAGAATTACTGCCAAATATCTCTGGGAGCTTAACTAGAAAAATTCAACAAGAAGTCCTTCTGCTCATGAAGATCCACGGTCTTTAATCCATCTTCAATCAGCGTCTTCGACATTTTCATATTCGTTTGTTTGGAATGGTTTTCAAATATAAATTCGATCCTGATCTTTCCGTGCCAACAATCGTATAGGTCAGATTTGACAGTAGGTTATTTAACTATCAAATAAACAACCATTCATTCATAAAAAGAAAATGAATTCACTGATTCAGTGTATAGCATCACTTGGCTTTTTTTAATTTAAAAATAATTTACAAATGGTTAATTTAGAACTTCTAAATCTTATATTGTTTCGGACATAGCTTTTCACTTCTTATTTTAATATACAAATATTCTCAAAACCATTTTAATTAAAATATGGTTTTATAAACCCTTCCTATCTTTTTGAAAGTCTCCTTTTTAAATATAACTATTATTACGTAATTCGTTGATTAAGTAATTGCTTATCAAAACATCACCTTTTAACTTTAACTTCTTTAAAACAGTTCGTTTTATAACCCGGATTTTTACTACAAATCCTATTACTAAACCCTTCTCCCAAATCTGATTACAAAAAAATCCCTTTCTGAACCGACGTTAAATCTAATGGTTTAAACTTAACTTGCATTTCCTATTTCAATCCATTTAGATTCTAATTTCGACTTTACCTCATACCTTTTTACAGTTGGAAACGTTTCTATTTCTTATTCATGCATTTCTATATTTCAACATTCATTAGTCCCTGACCGTAAATTGGTAAGAGAATAATCCCCTAAGTATCAACCCCAGAGACCAAAATCAAATCAGATTAACACTTAGAAAATCATTCAACTCAACTAATCAATTCTTTAATTTCTTATCCTAACTCCTTATCAACCCATATTATTCCACTTCTAATCCATTCAACCATTTTCTCCTTTGAAAATCTCATTTCAATTCCATCCATTTCACTTAATTCCATACTTAAGTAACGTTAATTTAAACTCAACGTTTTAACCTCACACCTCTTTTATAAACCTTGTTTATAAAACTTAGGTTTAATATAAAACCCTTTTTATCTTGATTTCCTTTTACTTAGTTCAAATATTATGTAAACATTAGTTTTAAATTATTGTATTCGCTTAAAATCTCTTTTATAACTTCGTTATAAAAGCTCGGGTTTAATATAAGACCTGTCCATAAACTCCTATTAAAATTCAACTAAATTTCATTTCAACTTCGATTACTTACTTCAATGAATTCCATTTAAGAAAAGTAGTCTCTTAGATTATTATTAAATAAATTAAATTACTAATTTACTTCCTCATTAATTAAAAATAAATATTAAATTTCTTTTTAAAATCTTATTAAGTTAAAACAACTATTCGTTAAACTATTTCATTAGATTAATTAAAGACAAATTAATCAAATAACCAATTTCAATTAAAATAATTGACTTAGTTAGCTTAAAAATAAAACCGAAGTTTATCTCATAAGAGAATAAATTCTTCTTATATTCTTAAAACGACGAGTTTCAATTATATATGCATGATCTTAAAATATTTCAAACTCGATTTAAAATTGATTCCAGCAATTCTTATAATGGTACTAAAAAGCCAAACTACCGCTAAAATACCAAACTTATGAAATAAGGGTTTTCACATTTAATTTCACATTTTAATACAATCAAATATATTCAACAGATATGATAAACATTATCAATATTGGTGAAGAATCCAGTTAGATCCCTCCAACCTGTCATTTTCTACATGCAAATAGGTTACCTCAAATAAAATCATCCAATTTCAATAACAGATATAATATTCAACAGTCAATCAATAACAACAATCCAAATACGTTTAAATCATTAAAAATGTGATGAACAAGGTAAGTTACCTCGTTTGGTAAAAATCGTTAAAAATAACGATTGATTTCATTTAAAATAAACGAACGTTTTAAATCAACAAATTCAATTAATATATGAATAAATATTTAGCATACATCAACAATTATCAACCATAGCATGCAAATAAGTTCCCGACTTATATAAAATATAATGGTTAAAACTGAGTGAGTTATACTCACTTTGATTTCATTCGTTGTTGAAACGGTTCGGTTATAGTTAAATTTAATAGGTGTTTAATTTAACTATAAATTTTAGTTGCTTCCTACTTTGTCCAAAGTCATTCCAGAATATAGATTTCATCACCACGATTCCGGTATCTCTTGTCTAGTTCAATTCTGATGACGTAAGGTTATTAATATTCTAAGTTAAGGATTTTAGTTATAAGTAATTACTTATTAATTAAACATTTAACCAACCTAATTACTTTATTTAAATATTAACAGGGCCGAACGAAATATCTTTCATTCCTCATATATATATTCCTTTGTTCCCATTTATTTCCTTTCTTCACACTGGTGAATACGAACTCGACAACCCGCTGCCAAAACCAATCACTGTGTTGCCACTCCCCTTTCGTTCGGAGTACGACCCGATATCACCAACACGAACGCCCATCCTTCCGCCACGTCCATCATAAGCCTCAACGCACCAGTCCCCATCATTCACCGCCAAAATCCCACGATCCGCCAACCCTTTCGAGCTAATTCCCAGCCATTCCACTGCTTGAAATCTCATCTTCAAAATTTTCTACCATCGGTTTAATGGTAGCAGAAATAAACGTTGACCGCGCATTACAAAATTTTAGGGTTAAGGCTTCTAACTGGTATTTATATAGAGGACCAATGAATAAAATATTATTTAATTAAACTTAACCTGAAATAATGCATTAAAACATCCACGTACAATCTCAGATCGAGATGAAACTCATAATCCTAGCATAAAATAATATTTCAAACACAATGGAACAGGTTTCGTCAAATTATGAGTTTGTTTGTGAAAAATCCTTTATAATCCACAACGTGAATCAGTACGCATTTAAATTGCGCACGATCACAAAATGAATCCAAATAGCTTGAAATCTTACAATAATTAATTGCTATGGATTTAATAAAATTAGTTTCGTTAAAATTCGAGTTCGTTTGAAAATCGATTACTCTTAAATTCCAAATTGAATCGAATAAACGATTAAACAAAAATCTAGCCGTTTACTCTTTGTACGATCAAACGGTAACTCCGATCAATACAAAAATCGAAATCTTACAATAACTCGCTAATACGGTTCCAACGGCACAAGTTTCATCATGTTTCGAGACTGTTTTTCTTTAATGATACTTTATCCGCCAAACGACGCTATTTCGGACACCGAATTTCGCGATCTTCAAAAGTAACAAACTATATACCTGTTCTGGCTCTAAACGTCAAAATAAACTCAACGAAATTTGTTTCGCTCTTAATTCAATCATTTGCTCAAGTTAAACACAAATACTCATCCATTAAATTAAATTTATTTAATTACGCGTTATACAAACCGATTGAGCGTTTATGGCTACCGTTGTTAAATACAACATCGGATTGCCGCGAAATTTGGTTTCGTACAATAATTTAACGTTACGGATCCAATGAAACTAATTTCATCGAAAATTAAGGCTGTTTGCAAAATGACTATTCTTGAGGCTTATATAATATCGATAAAATATATATAAATTCCAGACAACCCAATTAAATAATAATAAATTATATATATATATATATATATATATATATATATATATATATGAGCGTTCAATGGCACCCCAAATTGTGAGCACCCCATTTGCCCCTCTA
This sequence comes from Allium sativum, assembly GCA_030737875.1. Taxonomy (NCBI): domain Eukaryota; kingdom Viridiplantae; phylum Streptophyta; class Magnoliopsida; order Asparagales; family Amaryllidaceae; genus Allium; species Allium sativum. The sequence goes on along the minus strand of CM060919.1, from coordinate 650,395,158 downwards.
TATCAACCAAACATTTAAATTAGAATAAGTGAGTGGAAGGTGAGAGAATGAGTGGAGAGAGAGAGAAACGGGATATGTGGTGGAAATTAGGGGGCATTTAGGGGTGCTGCACTGTTTAGGGTGTCATTGAACGCTCGCCATACATACATACACACACATATATATATATATATATATATATATATATATATATATATATATATATATATATATATATATATATATCAAAATGGAGTTATATATATAGTCTCAAATATAAACCAATATGGATTTTAAACTCAATCTTTAATATTTCGAGTTAAACGATGTTCGAATTATATGAAAACCCTTTCTAAATTTATTGTATACACGTTATAGTTTACAAACAATCTCATAGCGACTTTCTTAAAATTTGAATTGGACATAACTCACAACCTATAATATGAAATCTCCAATTTTCTCTTTCATTAAAAAATTATAATCAAATAGATTCGAACAAATTCATATTTCAAAGAATTACGACTTAAAATGGATTTTGTATATTTAATCAAAATTCAAAACGAAATATTACGAACTACTGCGACGTTACGAGCATGTTTTGTAATTTTATATATGCGCTAAAAGCTCAAACGTCGTTTATTAAACGAATTCAATATTATAATTCCGTTTATAATTCTAATTCAACATTTAAAATAATAAAATAAATTCAATATCCAACTACGAAATATACAGAGAGTGTTCTTGAAGCGAGTGGGTCTTTGATGCAATATCCAACTACCAAATATACAGAGAGTGTTCTTGTATGTTTTTGGTTTCTTCTCTGTTGTCTTATTGTTCTTGAAGCGACTGGGTCTTTTGCGGTTTTAGCTTCCTTGTAGACCGTTTTTGTTAGCCACTGGAGATTGACTATATTATTTCCTTTTTGCTAGTTTTATAATTAGGTTAGACCATGACACCATAAAGCTTGTATGAAAGACTAGATGTCATGCTAGAAGTTTGTATTGTTAGACTGATTATTCAATTTTATTGGTTATACCAAACCCCACCTAGGCCCATTTATGATACTTCCGCTAGTACAGCCAGCGAATGACACTACAATGAACAAAACTGAAGTAAAATAAATTTTTCATTCAAAGATAGCAGCAGCGAAAGCTTCTTCATAATGTATTGTCACTACGATAAAGGTCCCTGCCAAAACAATGGCAATAATTGTTCTGCAATCATACAATACAATACAAACTTTCTTCCTCCCCACATCAAATCGAAACTTTTCCCCCAAAAGCCCACAACAACTTCACTATTTACATTCAAACACCACACATACTTACCCATTATTACACATCCCAAACCCACAGTTACCTAGCACATTCAATGGGCTTGCTCCCAAACCTAGCGACGTCGTCACAGTAATCGTAGACCAAATGGTTAGCCCTAACCAACATCACCTGATGCCTCTGATGCACGCTCATCTCCTCCACCACCTCCTCCTCCCCTCTCTCCTCTATCGCGAAATCCCTGTAGCTCGTCACGAACGGCGCGTGCGACCAGTCCGTCTTCACCCTCCCTCCCTGCGTCGCCCAGTCGTCCGCGTTCCACAACGAGCTGTACACCCCCATTTCCTGATCCTCCGGAAACGGAATCCTCGTCCTCCCCCCTTTGTTTTCGTACACTCGAATCGGAGTCTCATCGATGGCGAACACCACGTGTTTCCTCGACCATTCGATCGAGTATGAGTGGAAATCCGTGGTCGGATCGAACCACAGATCCATCCTCTGTTCCCTGTTCCCGACGCCGTCGATGTACAGATTGGTCTGGACCAAGTAAGGCTCGCCTGTGGTGTTGCCTAGGAATTCGAAATCGAATTCGTTGTGGTTCGGTCCGTCCGACGACATGTAAAACGCCGTCACCGTTCCGGCGGAGTCTCCGGGAACTAGCTTTATCTCCGCCCTGGTTTTTCCGTACAGATACTTGTTCTTTGATGCAAATCCAGCCCCTACAATGGTACGTATAATGTATTATTAGCACACGCTCTTTTTGCTGCGTAAGTAATTAAATGTGCACTATGCAGTGAAATTACCAGAGAAATTGTCGAGTTTCAACTGCAGCAGCTCGCCGTCGTAGACGATATGGTCTAGAGCCCAGCTTGGCTCGAACAGGTCGCCAAACTTGGAGGCAGAAATCGACGAAACAACAGCGAGGAGTGCAAACGTTTTAAAGAGAAGGTTAAACCCCATTTTGATTTTTGAGAAACAGTGATAGTACAGGGGAGTGGGGAAGGGAAGATGATGATTGGCTTGAAATGATATACGAGAGAAGGGTCACTCACATGTGGGCGTTTTATAGGAGGAAATTATGGACGTTGTTATGTGGCTTCAAGGAGAAGGCTGTGTGACAGTTGGGCAGCGTCCACGTTGGAATCTGCTAGCTGTGAACAACTTTACTTTTTTTTTGGAATAGTTGCTATTTACCCCTGTGTTAAAAACCACGTGTGTGTGGTAAATGTTAAAAATCGAGGGGTGATCGAGATGAGTTTTGGAAGGCGGGGGGCGAAGGGTAATTTGGTGGGAGCGCGATCCGGGGCACAGTGTACCTCAAAGTACGAGCTGCAGAGATGGCCAATGTGGTGATGCCACGTCAGGGTGCCAGGCTGGTGATTCATAATTGACGTATGTTGACAAAGAACTTTCAGTGTGATGTTTTTTATTGGATAACGTTCACATTTGTGTGAGTTGATGTACGTGATTTTTTTTTTTCCACCTCTTTTCCTGAGAAATTTTTTCGTAAGGAACACCTATTTGGAAGATTACTACGTAGGCAACAGTGAATATTCCATTAGTGTATCGTCGTCCATTAATTAAATTAAGTTATTAATTTTTTACCTAAACCGAAACATCGACACAATACAAATTTGTAGTTTCTGATGATTTTTGATAGAGCTGTGGTATTTAGTTTATTTAGGAGCAGCCAAATGATATGTTAAGTTAAAATACATTTTTAATGATGCTGGGGATTTGCGCTGTGATAACAGTGACATGAGTTCAAAATTCAGAAAAGCACGGAAAACTGACCATTTGCATATGTTAAAATCAGATATTTATGTGGTGTTGGCAAAGCTGACTAGGAGCAAACTAGATGCACTGGAGGAGAGTTTACCATTTTGGAATTATATATATATTTATTATTATTATTATTATTATTTGAAATTTTTTATAAAGTAATATGATGAAGCTGTAACTTTCAACATTTTATCTACCCGAGCGAAGATAAAAAGATTTTTACCTCACAATATTTTGGTATTGTGTTATGCCGGTAAGCTTAACAATATACAATTTCAGCTCACTGCTAAAATAGAAACTGGAAAACGGTAATAATTAGTGTCACCATGACACCCTAACATTGATGAAGAGTTACCCAATTTTCGTTTTCAACTGTATTGTGAATGAGTTTTTTGGTTTGGTGCACGCAACTTTAAGCATTTATTATTTTGTATAAATCCAATTATCTTCCCTTTCAAACACAAAGATATTAGATTTTTTTTAATATTATTTGAAATATTAAATTCAAACCAAAAACCATATAAGTTAAAGGTTTTTTTTTTTTTTTTGTGTGTGTGTGTGAATACTAGATCTCAAAAAATGCTAAATATTAAACATTAGGGTGAAAGTAAAATAACATATGAAACTTTTATTTTAACCAAAAGTATAAAGCATTGTCAAAGGCATGCAGTAATATATATATAATGTATATCAAAGATAAAAATCCGGATATTATACGAAACATGAAATAAGAAATCCAACTAAGATATGAATGGTATAGTTAATTTGTACACACTGTTTTAGATATTGTGCACAAAACACTACTTTTTATTTAGTCAAAATCAGTGTGGCTATGTCTTTCTTATTTTAATCAATAAAAATCGAGAGTTATGTTCACCTCAACAAAAGTGAGTGAGTGAGGTGAACAAACTCAGTACTCTTAGCCAACATATGAAGGAAAATTATAGTTGAAGACACTAGCAGAGGTATCAGATCAACAGTGTTATCGAATTTACAAAGCAATGTTGTTGTCAAATAAGCCAAATGTAACTGTCTACTCCAGCACGCTTGTCTGAGTTCAATGATGCTACCTTCAAACCATGCTACTAGCGCAATAGCATCACAAATTGGCAAGAATACATAAGAACGTGGGATCGTCCACAGTACGCAATTTTAAAGGAAGTATTATCATACTTTCATATCTTAATACAAATGATTACATAAAATCTAAAAAGTATAACAATCACATAATTACTCACATAAGTATATGAAGAAATAATGTACATAACATAGGTTTTCACTTCTATCTGTCCATCTAATTTGGAAAGTCGAACTACTAATCATCTATATATGAGATAACTATTCAGTCCATAGTTTGATGTCAAATCATAAAGGGTCGTATTGTAAGAAGTTTTAAGTTTTATCAGATTTTTTTTTTTTTTTTTTCAATTTGTTCAGAATAGAAACCGATCGCAATCATAAAACTCTCCTAGTGCACCTAGTCTGGTCCACGAGCACCACATAAGTTTTATCATAGACTTATTTCTTCAAGATAATACTATATAAAAATTTCATAATGATATTATAGATAAATTTTACAATATTATCGAGGAATTAACCAAAAGTTATCTTTTCATAACAACTTAATGGATCTTAAAATGATTTTTTTAAGTAAACATGAATTTTAGTGTAAAAATTATCTTTTCATAACGAACTTTATGGTTCTTAAAAATATTATGCAAGTAAAAAGCTGTGGCTCCTAGACTAGAGGCGTGAGGCTTAGTTTATGAAATACAATATTTCAACATTCAAACATGTTTTCAAGATAGTAAACATCATAAATTAAATAAGTATTCAACAAAATGTCTAGAACTTTGTATTATCTTGATAATAAATTAAATTTCATCAAAAACGATCGAATAGATCAAAATTTATGACCTTTAACAAAGAGACCTTTAATACTTATTCAAATCCATAAAAGTAAATAAAAATTAAAATATAATTTGAATTCAATTATGTGAATCATTAAACCATCAAACTAAACGACAAAATAACGTAGAATTCAGCTAACAAATTCTTTTTAGAATCATTTGACAAATCTTAAAATATTATATGGCTCAAAGTTTACAGTGCATGCATTGAAAGCTATCTATTTTGAATTAAAAATTATGTCCAAAATCATATATCACTTTGTAATTGCATTTCTGATGCAGCGATCATTTGAAATTTTGCAAAATGAATAAAAATAAAATTGTAAATATTTAAATTACCTTTTCGACAATATAAACTTCAATAAAATTAGTTCACATAATCAAAAGTTAAGATCAACATACACTAAAAGATTTTTGGATGGTCATCATATTCGTTACACCAAATCACATATCCGACATCGCAACTCAATTTCAGTTATGAAAATGTTATAATTCGGAAAAGCCATATAAACAAAAGTTGTTAATCTTTCAATTAGCTTTTCAGAACTGTAAAGAAAACAAAAGTTGATTCATATCTGCAAAAAACTATGATCAAGTTAATGAAGAGTGTTAAATCAATTTCGAGCTAAACTATCTATGCTAAACATTTTAACTATCTCATCACAAAAAAACATGCAAACATATATTTAAATAGTTTTACTAGCCTAATATTATGTGAATGTTTGTCTTCAGCCCGATCTTCTTGATTCTCTTTATTTTTCCTTATCTTTTTATGCCTTAGATAAATTTATTTTTATAGTGAGAACTTTTCAAAACTAAGAGAAGACATAAACTTGGAAGTAAAGTGTTTTGTTACTTCCTTTAATGGACGGAATTCTTTTTTATTTATAGATGTAATGATTTTCATTTATAGTCCTCAATAATCATATTTGCAGTAAAGAAACTCATTCTTCATTAGGCTATTTAATTAATTCCTTCCATCTCAGATCACATAACTCCCTTCTCAAGACATCATCTCCTTCCATCTCAAACTGTTCAACTATTAAGAAGGCTAATGTATGCAAATCGTATATTTAGATAACACATGAGCTTGTTTATACTTGTCCTTTTGAAAACATGATCATTCATTTTTATTTTATTTTTTTATATACCTTACCTACAGGTGCATAAATATAAATATGTATGTCATTTGTTCAGTGTATAAAAGTAGAAAGTGGTTATTTATGCACAAAGTTAGACGTAAATTGTGGCACATATGATCTTGACCATTGTATCATTTTGTCCTCATATAAGATATGAAATCCAATGGAAAATCCAATCCAGTTGTGTCTAAATAACTTTCCCATGGAAAAGAGAGTGGGGGAGCGGGGGGAGAGAGAGAGAGACAATGTGTGCGTGTCTGTGTGCGCATACGAGAAACATTTAATGAAACCTCAAAACAATGTATCAACCAATTAGTCCATTGATTTCTGTTGACCAGTTTTTTGGCAAAAAGTCGTTCTAACGTGAAGTCGAAGCTTGCAACTAATATCAGCCCATTTCAGACTTTAAGGGATGGTTGTCACCTTAGGTCGACTGACCATGGGTCGACCCGAAGCTATGTCACAGCAGACAGAGACAACATCCTCCTAAAGAAAAGATCAAACCAATCAGTCGAGTCATCAACAGATCGACCGACCTGTTCCTAAAAGATCGGATCGGGCTGAAATATCAGAGCAGAAGTATCTAAGTAAAATTATCTTCTACAGTATCGGATCAGAGCGAGTTATACGTTATCAAACGAAGCTCTATTCCCAAGGCTGGAGCAGCGGATAAGCTTTGATCGACACTTCTTTATACACGCCAAGTATTAAATTCCACGTATGCCGCATATTTCGAGAAAGAACTATTCATGAGCAGTACCGGGTCTCGCCGTCTACAACTACTCAACAAGATCGAGCTCTACGTGTTAAAGCCCAAAAAAGATATATGCCATGCCGCATGCAAGTTTGGCCCATTAGCTCGCCTATAAATACAACTACATCTAGAAATGGAAGGGAAATTGGAATCCATGAGAGAAACCTCTTACTCAGCTTACCAGAAATAGCATGTCGTATTCTCTAGATTACATATGAGGATCCGCAGTATTAAAATGCCACACACTCAATGCACTTATACACATATACAGATTTACATTATCATACATATCAGTTAGCACAATTATCATACATGTTTACCGGCGTCTATTCATTTCACTTAAATTTTAAAACTCTTTTTTACTGATATTGTAACATTTCGGAATTTTGGTGATTTAATAATTAATTCAATTAATTATTTATAGTGGTTTGAAAATTTAAAGGGTTTGAATTCAAAATATGTTGAATGTTGAAGTGGAATGATAAAATTGAATTCCGATATTATTGGAAATAGTCAGATTTTGCAATATTGTGAAATTTGGATAATATATGATTTTCAATTCAGTTTATAATTGAGTTATAATATCGAATATATTGTTTAAACGACAGTTGAACGTATTAGTTATAATATAATTATAATCGGGCTCGTAACGTCGCAGTAATTCGTAATTGGGTGTTTTAAACTTCAATTGAGTGTATATGATTCATTATAAGTCGGATTTCTTCGAAACAAGAAACGTTCAAACCTGTTGAACTGTATTTTTCTAATGGAAGTGAAAAATGGAGATTTCGCTTTATAAATTGTAAGTTATGCCAAAATCAAATTTTTAAATAGTCGCTATGAAATCGTTTATAAACCGTAACGATGTATTTAATTATAATTAAATGTTGGTTTCGAATTTGGACAAATCCTTTTAGACATAGTTTTTATTTGATTTTTAGAATTTTTCGGTAATTTTTATTTTGGAGAATAACCAACTTTATATTTGGAGTAATTTACACCCTATATCAGCATTTTGGACTTTCACAAAATAAGCCAACTAGTCTGTTTTATTACATTTCTGGAATCGTAGCACATCGCTGATCGCAACAGTATTTTTATTTCTGTAGCTAGCAGTCCATAGATGAATAGAATTCTATGTAACATGGTATGTTACAACTCTACCGATTACAAACAAATATGTACATATAATAAAATTCATTGCAAATAGCAACGCGGAACTTACAACCTGTCACTGTCAATCTATTCTACATGAGGAAAAGAAAAGCGATACTTACACCGTAAGAAACGTACGCATAGGCAGACCTTTTACCACAACTAATAGTTTTGAAACTTTAAGCTACCTAAAGCTATAGCACATGCCTCGAAAAGTCTGCAAACATAAAACCATCTACCCTAAGCTCGTATGAAATAAAAATCAAACGGTGAAATGAGCCTCAGATAAGAAAAGAAAGAAAGCAAAGAATTACGTCAAATTCCATTATGGTATTACCCATCATTTATATAACAAAGACTATAATCAAGTCAGTATGTGCATGTGAAGCCAAACCATAAAAAGGACTGCAAAAATATTTCTATTGCTTCATAGCTAAGGGTCGGACCCTCTCCATTCGAAGCGCGGTAAAATGAAAGGCAGCCCTATGATTTTAACTAACATAACTACTGAACACCTAAATCTAAAAACGCATGAAGAAAAAAAGAACACTGCCCTATCCCATATGCTACAGCTGAACCCACGTACGCTTACCCGTCTATTTTCGTAGCTATTTCCCCTAGTACTTCATGGCAAAGGAAGAAGGGGTATGGCAGGCCTAAACTACTCTATACCATCTACTCCTTGGCCAACACGAAATGTCAATCTATAAATACAGGGTATCCTTCCATCGATGAACACAACAAACCAAATAAGGAAAACTCAGAAAACTTCATGGCATGAAAAGAAAATTTAAAATAAAGTCCATCTTCCACGGAAATACTCTTCGTTTATATGTATATATATATATGATCATTGAAACTTTCGCCTCAATTCCGGATAAGACATAAAAGGTGCGACGCTCCTCTGTGTGGTGTTCGAAGCTTGCCAGCAAACTCCCGAGTTCCGAAAAAGTTGAAAGTTTAATTCGTAAAACAAATGTTGGATCTGGGGTACTGGGATGGTTTTGCATCTCGCATGAAATTTTGATTGAACTAGATGATAAAAATATACGGAGCTCACTGTAGCAGGCTGGAAGTAGACTGACATCTGTTTCTTGGTTGCGCAGTCAGCAATGTGAAAATGGGACGAGATGGTGGAGTCTTTAAAGAGAGAACAAGAAGTGAAGGAACGAAAGACTGAAAATGGCAGGACGAGCGGTGTCTCTACGGTTCTGGAAGATAATGAGCAAACTGGAAAGGTTTTTAAAAGTGGATTAAGAGAGCGTTAAGGGCGGTTCCACCTTCACTGATTAACGAGCTGACATTATTCTGTATTTGGGTCCATACATGAGAAAATACGGCTGCTGAAGGGTTGGATTTTTCTACGTTCCTATCTTGCTTTTTTGTTCCATTTTACACTTGTGTCCATCGTTGTTGGATGCGACAGTTTGAGGATTTGGTTTGTTTGATGATCTAAAGCAAATATTCGGTGCTTTGGGTAGAATTATGAACATGGAAGACTTTATAAACCAAGATCTGGGTCCATGCTTCGTATATGGATGATGATCACATCTGGAGTAGTTTAGTTCAGGAAGTGAAATACACATGCAACGGAGATATCGAGTGGAGAACTAACGCTGGTAAATACAACATATACTGGAAGTGGAGGAAAGATAGGAGATGAAGGATCTGTAAATGGTGGAATAAATGTACTGGGAACTCACGTTCTAATATGATGGAGCTCATGGCCTAGTGCGAGTTTCACATGGAAATGGTAGGTGCAGTTTTCAGGTAGAGGTGATGTGTGGTGAAGCCGGTTTGATCATTGGTGCGAGATGGCTTAAACAGTGAACAAAGCTGGACAAGAGGGTGCGTGAATGGCCAAAACTGAAATGGAAATTTTAGAGAAAAGCGCTATGATGAAATAAGAAGAGAGAAAATAGATTAGAAAGGTAGCAGGCTGGATTGAAGGGTAAGTCCCAAAATTTAAAATAAATTAAAGTTAATATTAGTTTAAATTGTATATGAATCTGTTAACACAAAAATAATCCCATACGATGTCAGAGTTACGAACCGTCAACCACGTTGGGAACATATGGGCGCACGCTATATGATGGAACTGATCTGGAGTGTTTTGGAGCATGGTATAATTTTAGGCAAAATTAAACGGCTTATTGTATCAACTGACCGTTAACCGTATTTAATGATTAACGACCAAGGTGAGTAAACTCACCAACTCTGTCCAGTTTTATAATTTTATAAACATTATTTAATATTGATAAAAGTGATTGAATGCTGTGTGTGATGGTTGTTTGGATGATTTGCTGATTAATTGATTGAAATTTTAGATACAGTTATATATAAACCATCAGTTAAATATTGATCCCATTTATCATAATATTTCATACTGATATGAAATCAGTGTTATTTATATTGATTAACATCTGTGGATGCAGGGAAACAGGTTGGAGGGATCCAACTGGATTCCTCAACAAATTTTATTGTTGTTTTTCATATATTGCATTATATGATGTGACAAATAATCTGTGGTTGATTATTGTGTGTTTTGGATGTTGTGAACAACATTGACCTGAAATAATTGGTATTTAAATACCATGAAAATATATGGAAATAGAATTAGAGTTTTAAACAAAGGGAAAATCCATTTTAAATAGAAATTGAATTTTTATTGGACTAGAATATAATAATAAAACAAATAGTTGTTTTATAAACGATGTTATAAAAGAAATGAAATAATTAGATAATGTGGAAATGAGATTTCAAGAACGAATTTATTAAAAAGGAAATCATTTAGAAAGAAAACAGTGAAGTATTTCAATGTCCGAAACGTAAAGAGAATTGAAACAAATATATAAGGATTGGTAATTTGAATTCGACAATGTCGAATAATTTATTCATTTTTAATTATACATTAGAATTTGGGATTTAACAAAGATAACCAAGATTTGGTTTGAAACCATAAATTTAAAAATCGAATACGAAATCGAGATTTAATTATAAACCGGTTATATAAATAAAGGATTGACTTGTAAATAGAGATTATGAAATGAAATATGAATATGATTTTATATGACCACTTAATAAGTGGAATATGAACCTATGATGTTATTTATAAATGAAAATCAAGATTTAATTAATATAATAAATCTAGTTTTCTGTAAAGAAATAATATTCACATTTAATGAATTTAAAGCAACGTTTCGCAAATTGAAATGGGTAATAAAAGAAAGTGGATAAATATTTTAAGTGATAAATTCAAAAATGAATTTAGTAATTGAGTTAACTTGAAATGGTGAAATTATTCCGACGTTCGGAGCGTTAACCGAATATAGATTATTCGAAAGGAGGATATCATATAGGGATTATTCGAAAGAGAGTTATAAATTTAAGTGCGATTATGTCGAATGCAAAAAGGTACTGTTTATCTTCCGTTTTTAATCAAAATTATTTATTCATTTAATTAGTTAAATATTATTTATTCGAATAAAGAATCAAAGATATATTTTTGATACTTTGGAAATAGATATTACAATGTTATAACAAATATTTTGTACAACATTCGTTGAATCTATATAAATGGATTTTGGAAATGTTTTTCCAAATATAACCAGAAATGTTTTCTAAGTATAGAAATGAAATGATTTTGAAGTTAAGAAATGGAGTTAAAGAAATTAGGAACTAACTAGAGACTAGTTAAGTTGAACGACTTTCTGGGTATCGATCTGATGTTAGTTTCGGCCTTCGGGGTTGATACTTAGGGAATTGTTCTCTTACTAGTTTACGGTTAGGAACTGATGGGTAGTGATGCGTGAATAATTAATGGGAATATCTTTCGATGTTAATAACGTATATTTTCTAAATGTAGAAAATAAAAGTTGTGAATATATGGGATTAATTCCCAATGTTAAAAAGATATATTTTCTAAAGATAGAAAATAAATGGTTTAAAATAGATGGAAACATTTTCCAAGGATAGCGTGTGGCAAAACGAGTTTTGAAAATTTTTTGGGAAAAAGAGGGAAACAGGAAATTGGAGAAAGGAATAAATAAATGTTAAATTGATTAATGGGGCTCAGTGTTGATGGATGGTGGATCGATAAATTTCCACTAGGAGATAAGATCGTTGTGTGTATGAATGTTTCCTTTGATAGTTAAATCACGGGCTATCAAAGTTTTTGACCATTTCCGTTGTAAAAAAGGAGAGACCGGGATCAGATTTATATTCTAAAAACCACTACGTATGGGCATTAGCATTGCGAATCAAATATATTGATGACGTTTGAAGATGGATTTTATGCAAGGGCTGTTCTGGAGATCCTAGGTAAAAATTGCCTAAGATCAACTTACAGAATAACGCCTTTGGTTTGTCCTGTCCTGGGACAAGTCAAATGGATGAATGTCTGATAGAGTATATCTAATAAATCACGTAAGTTGATCTCTTCAAATGTACTTATGTTTGGTAGCGGAGAAATTCGTTTCTCTTAGGTTTATACCCGTGATATTTTTAAGGAAATCAATTTGTGATTTGGCGGGTATGATGATGTGGCATTTCAAGTAAATGGAGGTGTGATCTGTCAAAAGATACATTATGACCTCAAGCCTCATTAACCGGGAAATGACAAAAATTGTGCAGGCAGCATGGCTATGTAGGTCGGCCCCATTAGGGTGTATTGTCACCATCTAGAGATTATTCATATTTATTACTTCTTTTCGCCTCTGTGTCTCCCGGGAACGGTTATGTTGTTAGCAACCGTAGGTTACAATATATTCGATACACTCAAGAGAAATGAGTGGTCGGTCATGTGTGGCCGGGTTGCAAGACGTTCATAGAGATGCACTATCGGCAGGTGGTTCCATACCTTGTCATAGTTGGAAATCCATTTCCCAATAAGCGCCATGGTTTTGATTGTATATTATATATGTGGAGCGTGAGATGCAATCATTCTGCTAGATTTTATTTACTTGTGATTAGAAACTATTATAATATCAGAAAAGTATTGATTTTGAAAACGTTTTGGGTTATAGTAAGGTAAAAGCTATCCATGTTTATGTGTGGGCTGATCTTGCTATTATATTTTCTTTCAAAAGGATTTTACAAAGTTAAACCGAATGTTTGGAGTTTACTCACACCAGTCCCATGACTGACCCAGAGTTTATTTTGTTTTACCCTAAACTCTTGGGTGCCCAAATTTGTACGGGCAGTCAAGTACTTAGGATTTTACAGATACTTGGAGGAGCTTGGAGCAGGAGGCTTCAACACTAGTTATATATAGAGTTTATTTCCGCTGTGGTATACATGTGATGTACTCTAATGATATATGTAAGTACAAATGCAGTTTATATTTTAAAGTTATGTTATATATTATATTTTATTCGTTCCACTATGAGATTCGTGCATACTCTGGTTCTGTTCTATTGTAATCTTCTTCTTCTTCTATTCTAACTTTCTTTCTTTTTATTTCTCATCCTTTAACTTCTTTCTAAATGATCCAGTGTTTTTGATGTCTGATTACTCGACATTGTGTCTCATGTCGATTTACGGGGTCGAAAACCCCATGGGTCGTTACAGTGGTATCAGAGCGAGGTTAAGTAATTACCTTGGCTCTATGGCGCGACTCAGTAGAGGTAAGGTTAGTAACATCCTAGATTGAGTTTGAGTGTATCTATATGGGCGTGTATTTGTAAATTGATATAAGAACTGTTTTATATTGTATTGATTGGTTTGTCGAGTAGTTTATGAATTCTGGTCGATACAGTAATGCAAACTGTGTCGATAGGTGTTTCTAAACTCTTAGACAGAGTAATTCGACACGGTATGTTTTGAAAAGAGGGTAAATGGAATAATTTTACCTGAAATATATTTTGATATAAAAAGAAGTATATATATTGGAATTATTATAATATGCTGGATGTGTTGGTTGTTATTATATTCGAATAGAATTATAACTGAGATGGTTATAAATAACCAATCAAAATTCATGGAGTAAAATATAAAATCAGATAGATTAGATCTGAATTTAAAACAAATTAGGAATACATGGATATTTTCTAAAGTGGTAGGAAATGGAAGAGATAGAGTGGAATGCCCAACAAAAGGTACGGGTTTATATTTTATTTGGATATGAGATTTGTGAGCCTGTTTGGTAAGCTGCTTGGCTATTTGATTTTCTTTTGGATTGGAGAAGGCCCAGGAAGTCGGATTTCTTCGAAACAAGAAACGTTCGAATCTGTTGAACTGTATTTTTCTAATGGAAGTGAAAAATGGAGATTTCGCTTTATAAATTGAAAGTTATGCCCAAATCAAATTTTCTAATAGTTGCTATGAATTCGTTTATAAACCATAACGATGTATTTAATTATAATTAAATTTTGGTTTCGAATTTGGACAAATCCTTTTAGACGTAGTTATAATTTGATTTTTAGAATTTTTCTGTAATTTTTATTTTGGAGAATAACCAACTTTATATTTGGAGTAAATTTACACCCTATATCAGCATTTTGTACTTTCACAAAATAAGCCAACTAGTCTAGTTTATTACATTTCTGGAATCGTAACACATCGCTGATCGCAACAGTATTTTTATTACTGTAGCTAGCAGTCCATAAATGAACAAAATTCTACATAAGTATGTTGCAACTCTAATGATTACAAACAAATATGTACATATAATAAAATTCATTGCAAATAGCAATGCGGACCTTACAACCTGTCACTGCCAATCTATTCTACATGAGGAAAAGAAAAGCGATACTTACACTGTAAGAAACGTACGCATAGGCAGACCTTTTACCATAGCTAATAGTTTTGAAACTTTAAGCTACCTAAAGCTATAGCACATGCCACAAAAAGTCTGTAAACATAAAACCATCTACCCTAAGCCCGTATGAAATAAAAATCAAACAGTGAAATGAGCCTCAGAGAAGAAAATAAAGAAAAAATAACTACGTCAAATTCCATTACGGTATTACCTATCATTTATATAACAAAGACTATAATCAAGTCAGTATATGCATGTGAAGCCAAACCATAAAAAGGACTACAAAAATATTTCTATTGCTTCATAGCCAAGGGTCGTACCCTTTCCATTTGAAGCATAGTAAAATGAAAGACAGCCCTATGATTTTAACTAAACATAGCTATTGAACACCTAAATCTAAAAACGCATGAAGAAAATAAGAACATTGCCCTATCCCACATGCTACAGCTGAACCCACATACGCTTACAAGTCTATTTTCGCAGCTATTTCCACTAATACTTCATGGCAAAGGAAGAAGGGGTATGGCAGGCCTAAACTACTCCATACCATCTACTCCTTGGCCAACACGAAATGTCAATCTATAAATACAGGGTATTCTTCCATCGATGAACACAACAAACCAAACAAGGAAAACTCAGAAAACTTTTTGGCATGAAAAGAAAATTTTAAAACAAAGTCCATCTTCCATGGAAATACTCTTCGTTTATATATATATATATATGATCATTGAAATTTTCGCCTTAGTTCTGGATAAGACATAAAGGGTTCGATGCTCCTCTGTATGGTGTTTGAAGCTTGCCAGCAAACTCCCAGGTTCTTGAAAAGTTGAAGGTTTAATTCGTAAAACAAATGTTGGATCTGGGGTACTGGGATGGTTTTGCATCTCCATGAAATTTTTATTGAACTGGACGATAAAAATGTTTGGAGCTCACTGTAGCAGGCTGAAGTAGATTGACGTATGTTTCTTAGTTGCGCAGTCAGCAATGTGAAAATGGGACGAGACGGTGGAGTCTTTAAAGAGAGAAAAAGGAAGTGAAGGAACGAAAGACTGAAAATGGTAAGAGGAGTGGTGTCTCTGTGGTTCTTGAAGATAATGAGCGAACTGGAAAGGTTACTAAAAGTGGATTAAGAGAGCGTTAGGGGAATCATCAGTGTTCAGTTCCACCTTCACTGAATAACGGGCTGACTTTATTCTATATTTGGGTCCATACATGAAAAAATACGACTGCTGAAGGGTTGGATTTTTCTACGTTCCTATCTTGATTTCTTGTTCCATTTTACACTTGTGTCCATCCACTGTTGGATGCGACAGGCTGAGGATTTGGTTTGTCTGATGATCTAAAGCAGATATTCGGTGCTTTGGGTAGAATTATGAACATGGAAGACTATATAAAACCAGATCTGGGTCCATGCTTCGTATGTGGATGATGATCACATCTGGAGTAGTTTAGTTCAGGAAGTGAAATGCACATGGAACAGAGATAGCGAGTGGAGAACTGACGCTGGTATTGGGGGAGGTGACTGAGTTGGTATCAATGGAGAGTTTGAAGGCATTGGTTGATGTAAATGGTGATCGGTTGGCGTTGGTTGTGTTGAATGGAAGGTCTGTGCAATGGGAATAAAATGTTTTAGTTTGTTGTTGGGTGATGAAGGGTAGCAAACTTCGGATTGGTCTTAACAGGGAGAGTCAAACTTTTGATACAGGAAAAGGACGATATTTGTGGGAGGATTGGGACTTGAGTATAAAAGGGGAGATGGGCCAAGAATTTGTGTGAAAAATCAGATCCGTCAGGATCATATAGGAGGAAGCAACACTGGAACGAAATAGGAATGATTGGGAGCTTGTTGGAAATTATGACGAGATAATACGTCTGTCTGAGTCGGCGATAATTTATCGTTATTTAACGATAAATTACAATGTGAGTAAATCTCACCAACTCTGTTCAGTTTATACTTTTATAAACTGTACTTCATTTTGATAGATAATGATTGCTGTGTATTGATTGTATTGGACTATTAAATAGATTTGATTGAAAACGTAGATATAGTTATATATATATATATATATATAGAAAATCGACAATCAACTATTGATTCTGTTTAGCAGTTTATTTCATGATTGATATGAAAGTAATGATACATATATATTGTTTAACATCTGTGATGCAGGGAAACAGGCTGGATTCCTCAACATTTATTTTACTGTGATTTATATATTATGATATATAATGTGATATATAATCTGACGTTGATTATGTGTGTTTGGACGATATTTATGGTTGTTATATGGTATGTTAAATACCATAAGAAATACCAGAATGTGGAAGAGGGATTTTCAAAAGTATATTTTGAAAATAATTTATTTATATAAAATCAATGGATTTTATATTATAAAAGAAAAAGGATTTTGAATAAAAGAAATATATTTGTTAATCAAATATAAGGGAATTATATTTGTAAATCAATTATAAGGAAATTATATTTGTTAATCAAATATAGAGGGAATTTATTTGTTAATCAAATATAAAGGAATTTATTTGTTAATCAAATATAGAAGGAATTTATTTGTTAATCAAATATAAAGGAGATATATTTTAAATGAAATATAAAGGAGATATATTTGAAATGAAATATAAAGGAGATATATTTGAAATCAAATATAAAGGAATATATTTGAAATCAAATATAAAGGAAATATATTTGAAAGCAAATATAAAGGAATATATTGGTAAAACATAAATAAAGAGTTAAAAGAATTTATTTATGTAGGAAATAAATAAAAGTAAAGGAGATATTTATTTGTTAAATAAATAAGAATTAAAGGAGATATTTATTTGTTAAATAAATTGGATTAAAAGGATATATTTATTTGGTAAATAAATAGGATTTAATCAAAGGAATATTTATTTGATAGATAAATAGAACTAAATCAAAAGAATATTTAGAAGATGAATAGAAAATGGAAATCTGTTTTTAACAGATAAATAAGAAAGGATTAACTTATAAATAACAGTTTATAAATTAAATGAATATTTATCATTCGATAAATGAAATATATAAGTTTGAACTTATATAGATAAGAGATATTGGTTTTAACACCGATAGTTTTAAATAGAAGGGATACACAACACTTGTATAAGTGAAGTAACATCATTAAAGAGAACATTTATAAAGTGAAGAACCGTTACTAAAAGTAAATCTTTATAAATGAATAAACGTTATCAAAAAGGAGTTATTCAAATAGAGTTAATCGAGTAGAGTTATCGAATATCACTTATTCGAAGTAGAGTTATCGAATATAGTGTATTGGAGAGAAGAGTAATCGAATATTGGTTATTCGAGGTGAGTTAATCGAATATAGTTTATTCGAATAGAGTTAGAGTAGTTAATCGAATATAGTTAGATGAGTTAATCGAATATAGTTTATTCGAATAGAGTAAAGGAGTTAATCGAATATAGTTTATTCGAATAGAGTAAAGTAGTTAATCGAATATAGTTTATTCGAATAGAGTTAGAGGAGTTATCGAATATAGTTTATTCAACAGGAGTTAAGTAAACAGAGTAAATCAAATAGAGTTAAGCAAATAGAGTTAATCCAAAGGAGTTAATCAAATAGAGTAAATCAAATAGAGTTAAGCAAGTAGAGTTAATCCAAAGGAGTTAATCGAATAGAGTTAAGTGAAAAGAGTTAATCGAATATAATTATTCGAAAGAAAGGTTAAGTAAGAAAGTTAGTTAAAGGAATTTAAAGTGAACTTTGCCTATTTCAAGGTTAGAAATGTTGTTCAGTTAAGGTCTGAGAGGTAATTATACCCCAACTTGATTGGCTTCGTTTTTAACTAAGGGATGGTTAAGGTTCAGCAGTAAAGGATGGTAAAGTGAATTTAGTAATTAAAGGAAATGGTTGAGTTGGCATAGCAATGTTTTATCTAAACATCTGCTTAATCCAAACGTAGGAGTTTTGGAAATGTGTTCCAAACAAGAATCAGAAATGTTTTCTAATACAGAAAACAAGAGATGAAAATGTTTCCAGTGTTAATAACGTATATTTTCTAAATATAGAAAATAGCAAATGTTGAATATAGGGAAACAGGAGATGTAAAATGTACTAAAGAGATATATATATGATTGATGATTGATTGATAGAATTTCCATCTGGAAATAATATCGTTGTTTGCACACCTGTTTTTCTTTGATGGTTAAATCACAGACCATCGAAGTTTTGACCATTTTAACGTTGTTAATATGGAGAGACCGGTTGGATTATTATCCAAAGAACCACTCTGTATTGGCATAAGCGTTGCGAATCATATATGCCAAATATAATTGAAGACGGAGTAAAGTGCAAGGGCTATTGTATAAGTCTTAGATAACACTGCCTAAGATGGATGTACTGAATAGTGCTTTCGGCTCATCCTGTTCCTGGATGACTTGTATGGACGGATGTCTGACAGAGTATTTCCAGACGATCACGTATATTGATTTCTCCAACCGTACCAAGAGTGGAAGCGGAGAAGGAAACTTCTTTTAGCTAACACATAATGTATTGTTGAGGACGTCAATAGGTGATTTGATGGATTTGATGATGTGGCATTCAAAGTGAATCTGGTGTGATGATATAGCATAACTTCTAGCCTCATCATCCGGTAAATGACAGAAATCGGGCAGGCAGCATGGCTAAGTCGGTCGCACCGAAGTAGGGTGTATAATCACCTATCTAGAGAATATTCATTTGCTTCTTTATTCTATCAATGTTGTCTCATATATATATATATATATATACGGGAAACGGTTGCTGATCCCAACTGTTGGTGATATACATTCGATACACTCAAGCAAAATGAGTGGTTGGTCATGTGTGGCTGAGTTGCAAGATGTTCTTGTTGAACTCCAGTGTATCGTTCCTAGAGTACACTGATCGGAAGGTGGTTCCATACCTTGTCATAGTTGGAAATCCATTACCCAATACGTGCTTGCGGTCTTGATTGTATACTATATATGTAGAACGTGAGATGAAAGCGTTTCTGCTAGATGATTATTATACTGTGGTTGATAGACATTATTATAATATCAAAAGGTTTTGATATAAAGATATTTTGGATTCTCATAAGGGAAAAACCCGTTCCGTTATACGGCGTGGTCTTATGAGATATCGTTTACTTGTTCAAACCGTTTAAAACTGTTTTACTCATACCAGTCCCATGACTGACCCGGAGTTTATTTTGTTTTGTTTTCCCTAAACTCTTGGGTGCCTAATTTTGTACGGGCAGTCAAGTAGTCAGGATTTTACAGATACTTGAAGAGCTGGAGCAGGAGGCTTCAGGATTGTATAGCTATAGTTATTTCCGCTGTGTTGTAAGTGTTTCACTCTGATAATGTTATTATATACATATACTGATTTTATTTCAAGGATATGTTATCTATTATATGTTATTCGTTCCGCTGTGAGGTTCGTGTTACTCTGATGTTGTGATCTTCTTCTTCTTCTATTCTAAGTTTCTATCTTATCTATCCTCACCCTCTAATTTCTTTCATTAATTACCAGGATTTTTCGATGTTTTGGTTATCGACATCGAGTTTATGTCGATAACCAAAGTCGCCCAAAAATCCGGGTCGTTACAGTTGGTATCAGAGTTTATGTTAAGAACTACCTTGGCTCTGTGGCGTGACTCGGTAGAGATAGGGTTAGTAATACCCTAGATTGAGTTTGAGTATATATATACGAGTGCGTATTTGTATTTGATATAAAAATGGTTTTATATTGTAGAGATTCATAGGTTGAGTTGTTTATGAATTCTAGTCGACCAGTTTGATCCACTGTATTGGTAGGGGTTTATAAACACTTGAATACGATGGACCTACACAGTATGGATATGTGATATATTATCATATATAGGTTGTGATTATAATCGAGTAAGATTATAACATGTGAAATGGTTATATATAACCAATCAGAATTCATATAAGTGAAATACGTGAAATCAGATGGATTGAATCAGAATTTAAAATCAGAGTTGAAATTAAAACCTTGGAGATTTGGAAAGGTGTTTGTTAACAGATTTGGATTAAGTATAGGAGAATTTTAAAATCCTGGGAGATTTTAAATTGGTTTAAAGCCTTGTGAATGGTATTTGAAATATATTTCAAAGTGGAAATATTTAAGAAAGGGTTTTGAAGTGGTATAGTATTGAACTAACTACGGTCGCTGGAAAGTAACTCCGATGTTGACTGCGCAGCATCATCGGTGTGATTTTCGAGTTTCTAAGTGACGGATTACTACCAAAGATTTTGTTTTTGAATTGTTTTGAGAAAAACAAGTTGGTTTGAAATTCCAGGAAAGGATATTTGATTTTTGGGAAAAGCCAAGCTATTTGAAACTCCCAGGTAAAGGCTGTTTAAGATAAAAACAAATTAAAGTAAAATGTGTAAAATCCAATAAAATTGAGATGGAATTAAAAGCCAGTTAAGTGAAAATCATTTGAAATAGATTAGTGTCAAGTAGAATTAGACTTGATTAGAGATAATCTGGAATTATATTGGACTAGTGAGTTATGGATTTGAAATCAAGAATAGTGCTTGAGTTTGAAATGAAATTCGACTTAGGTATAAGCGAATGGGTGTGTTAAAGATAAATTGATTTGGGATCAAGTTGGAATTGCATTGGTATATGTTGAATTGATGACAGGTGAAGTGATAAAGTTGATATACCTGATAAAAAGGTACAAGTTTATATTTGATATAAGCATGAGATTTATGAGCCGAATTGGCAAGCCGCTTGGCTGTTTGATTTTCTTTTGGGTTGGAGAAGGCCTAGAGAGGCGAGTTGTGGTTTTACCGATAGGGCTGTACAAATGAGGTTATGGCGAAATTTTCCGAAAATTTAAAGTGTTAGAAAATTTTCAGAATTTTTGAAAATTTTCGTTAGTCGGAAGGAATTAATATTTTATCGATATTAATTGGTTCAGATAAACAAGAGATAAGGGGTAAACCGATAAGCTTTTACCAAATAGATAGGGTCGTCCTCTAACTTAGCAATTTCGAGGACGAAATTATTTTAAGTGGGGAAGAATGTAATGACCCGCATTGTCAGAGGTATTATAATTAATTTATTTAATTATATAAATAGTGATTTAGGGAACTAAATCGTCGTTATTTAAATTATAGTGAATATTTAATTAAATTAAATAATAGAATAATATATTTAATTCAGAAATAATAAAAAATATTGGAAATCACAATATTCTGTGAACTGGGTCATCCCTAAGATTTAATTCAGCTTAAAGTTGAATTATATTGACGAATATATTCAATCGACGTCAGTTTGAACGTAGGATTTTAATATAATTAAAATAGAGCTTGAAATGGCGCGGTAGTTCGCTATTTGGCGATTTGAACTTCAACTGGATGTACAGGGTTCGTTTTAAATCGGATTTCTATGAAACAAGAAACGTGTGGAGCTGGTGGAGTATATCTTTCTAGTGGAAGAGAAAAATCGGGATTTCGCCGTGTAGATTTTGATTTATGTCCAAATCAAATTTCAGAAAAAGTCGTTGTGGAATTCCTTTATAATTTATAAAGGAATTATTTATATTTTAAAAAGGAAATTCAATATAAATCGAATAACGGGTTGACCCAGAAGTGAATATTGAGTTAGAAATTCATATAGGAATATTCTGGAGCTGTATGGTATTCCGCTGTGAATATAGACGATAATATTTATTTTTTAATATTAAATTTAGTTATATTTAAATATATTTATATATTTAAATAGGCTATTTAGAGCTTTAAAAATAGCCACTTTTGCAAACGAAGTCGAAATTCGACGAAACTACTTTTGTTGGATCCGCGATGTCAAATAGTTGTTAGATTTCCAGTTTCGTGATTTTTAGAGTCACTGTGTGGCCGTACGGATTTTTAGAGTGAAAATAGTCAGTATTTCGACGGTTAAAAATACGTTGTGTGAGCATACGGAGTCGGAATTCGACGAAACCAGTTTCGTTGGGACCGTAATGTCGAACTCTAGGTGCATATCCAGTTTGGTGATTTTTGGATATCGTATGTGGCCTCATGGATTTTAAATGATAAATACAAAGCAACAGTATAATATAAACAAATAAATAATTGATAAAAAGGGTATTTATCCCATCCCTATAAATACGCCAGCCTTGACCTAATTTCCCATTTCATGTTCTCAGTCAAAAGGGGCGCCGCCGGTTCCTCATATCAAAAAAAACGAAATTTCCTCTTCCAATAAATCGAAACAAATTCAATAAATCTCAATATCAGTTTATTCGAAATCGCTGAAGGTACGGCGAGAGTTTTGGTGAAGATGAGTGTCGCGGAAAAACTCCTGGAGCTCGCAAGGGGCAGTTGAAGACGTGGGTTCAAGGCCGAGTTCTGATGTGGGAAACTGGGTTCAAAGAGATGAAGGTCGCTCGATGTTCGGACTGGGTTAGTTGAGCAGTCGACAGTGGGGAGGAGCTGGAGTGTCTCGTGTGTGAGGTCGAAGTCGGACCTGGGGAGAAAGTGACACTGTCCATGGAAGAACAGTTGAGGCAGGAAGAGTGTAAAGCTGTGGTGGAGTTAGTGGTATCGGTTATAGGCCGATTTTGGTGATGTTGTGTGCAATCTGTGTTCATGAGGGAGGATAACGACGGGTTTTGATTGAGGGGGAGATGGAGTTAACAATGAAGCCTAGTGGTATTGGGGGAGGTGACTGAGTTGGTATCAATGGAGAGTTTGAAGGCATTGGTTGATGTAAATGGTGATCGGTTGGCGTTGGTTGTGTTGAATGGAAGGTCTGTGCGATGGGAATCAAATGTTTTAGTTTGTTGTTGGGTGATGAAGGGTAGCAAACTTCGGATTGGTCTTAACAGGGAGAGTCAAACTTTTGATACAGGAAAAGGACGATATTTGTGGGAGGATTGGGACGTGAGTATTAAAGGGGAGATGGGCCAAGAATTTGTGTGAAAAATCAGATCCGTCAGGATCATATAGGAGGAAGCAACACTGGAACGAAATAGGAATGATTGGGAGCTTGTTGGAAATTATGACGAGATAATACGTCTGTCTGAATCGACGATAATTTATCATTATTTAACGATAAATTACAATGTGAGTAAATCTCACCAACTCTGTTCAGTTTATACTTTTATAAACTGTACTTCATTTTGATAGATAATGATTGCTATGTATTGATTGTATTGGACTGTTAAATAGATTTGATTGAAAACGTAGATATAGTTATATATATATAAAAAATCGACAATCAACTATTGATTCTGTTTAGCAGTTTATTTCATGATTGATATGAAAGTAATGATACATATATATTGTTTAACATCTGTGAAGCAGGGAAACAGGTTGGAGGAATCCAACTGGATTCCTCAACATTTATTTTACTGTGATTTATATATTGTGATATATAATGTGATATATAATCTGACGTTGATTATGTGTGTTTGGACGATATTTATGGTTGTTATATGGTATGTTAAATACCATAAGAAATACCAGAATATGGAAGAGGGATTTTCAAAAGTATATTTTGAAAATAATTTATTTATATAAAATCAATGGATTTTATATTATAAAAGAAGAAGGATTTTGAATAAAAGAAATATATTTGTTAATCAAATATAAGGGAATTATATTTGTAAATCAATTATAAGGAAATTATATTTGTTAATCAAATATAGAGGGAATTTATTTGTTAATCAAATATAAAGGAATTTATTTGTTAATCAAATATAGAAGGAATATATTTGTTAATCAAATATAAAGGAGATATATTTGAAATGAAATATAAAGGAGATATATTTGAAATCAAATATAAAGGAATATATTTGAAATCAAATATAAAGGAAATATATTTGAAAGCAAATATAAAGGAATATATTGGTAAAACATAAATAAAGAGTTAAAAGAATTTATTTATGTAGGAAATAAATAAAAGTAAAGGAGATATTTATTTGTTAAATAAATAAGGATTAAAGGAGATATTTATTTGTTAAATAAATTGGATTAAAAGGAGATATTTATTTGGTAAATAAATAGGATTTAATCAAAGGAATATTTATTTGATAGATAAATAGAACTAAATCAAAAGAATATTTAGAAGATGAATAGAAAATGGAAATCTGTTTTTAACAGATAAATAAGAAAGGATTAATTTATAAATAACAGTTTATAAATTAAATGAATATTTATCATTCGATAAATGAAATATATAAGTTTGAACTTATATAGATAAGAGATATTGGTTTTAACACCGATAGTTTTAAATAGAAGGGATACACAACACTTGTATAAGCGAAATAACATCATTAAAGAGAACATTTATAAAGTGAAGAACCGTTACTAAAAGTAAATCTTTATAAATGAATAAACGTTATCAAAAAGGAGTTATTCAAATAGAGTTAATCGAGTAGAGTTATCGAATATCACTTATTCGAAGTAGAGTTATCGAATATAGTGTATTCGAGAGAAGAGTAATCGAATATTAGTTATTCGAGGTGAGTTAATCGAATATAGTTTATTCGAATAGAGTTAGAGTAGTTACTCGAATATAGTTAGATGAGTTAATCGAATATAGTTTATTCGAATAGAGTAAAGGAGTTAATCGAATATAGTTTATTCGAATAGAGTTAGAGGAGTTATCGAATATAGTTTATTCAACAGGAGTTAAGTAAACAGAGTAAATCAAATAGAGTTAATCCAAAGGAGTTAATCAAATGAAGTAAATCAAATAAAGTTAAGCAAGTAGAGTTAATCCAAAGGAGTTAATCGAATAGAGTTAAGTGAAAAGAGTTAATCGAATATAATTATTCGAAAGAAAGGTTAAGTAAGAAAGTTAATTAAAGGAATTTAAAGTGAAGTTTGCCTATTTCAAGGTTAGAAATGTTGTTCAGTTAAGGTCTGAGAGGTAATTATACCCCAACTTGATTGGCTTCGTTTTTAACTAAGGAATGGTTAAGGTTCAGCAGTAAAGGATGGTAAAGTGAATTTAGTAATTAAAGGAAATGGTTGAGTTGGCATAGCGATGTTTTATCTAAACATCTGCTTAATCCAAACGTAGGAGTTTTGGAAATGTGTTCCAAACAAGAATCAGAAATGATTTCTAATACAGAAATCAGGGATGAAAATGTTTCCAGTGTTAATAACGTATATTTTCTAAATATAGAAAATAGCAAATGTTGAATATAGGGAAACAGGAGATGTAAAATGTACTAAAGAGATATATATATATGATTGATGATTGATTGATATAATTTCCATATGGAAATAATATCGTTGTTTGCACACCTGTTTTTCTTTGATGGTTAAATCACAGATCATCGAAGTTTTGACCATTTTAACGTTGTTAATATGGAGAGACCGGTTGGATTATTATCCAAAGAACCACTCTGTATTGGCATAAGCGTTGCGAATCATATATGCCAAATATAATTGAAGACGGAGTAAAGTGCAAGGGCTATTGTATAAGTCTTAGATAACAGTGCCTAAGATGGATGTACTGAATAGTGCCTTCGGCTCATCCTGTTCCTGGATGACTTGTATGGACGGATGTCTGACAGAGTATTTCCAGACGATCACGTATATTGATTTCACCAACCATACCAAGAGTGGAAGCGGAGAAGGAAACTTCTTTTAGCTAACACATAATGTATTGTTGAGGACGTCAATCGGTGATTTGATGGATTTGATGATGTGGCATTCAAAGTGAATCTGGTGTGATGATAAAGCGTAACTTCTAGCCTCATCATCCGGTAAATGACAGAAATCGAGCAGGCAGCATGGCTAAGTCGGTCGCACCGAAGTTGGGTGTATAATCACCTATCTAGAGAATATTCATTTGCTTCTTTAATCTATCAATGTTGTCTCATATATATATACGGGAAACGGTTGCTGATCCCAACCGTTGGTGATATACATTCGATACACTCAAGCAAAATGAGTGGTCGGTCATGTGTGGCTGAGTTGCAAGATGTTCTTGTTGAACTCCAGTGTATCGTTCCTAGAGTACACTGATCGGAAGGTGGTTC
The DNA here is from genome assembly GCA_030737875.1 of Allium sativum. Taxonomy (NCBI): domain Eukaryota; kingdom Viridiplantae; phylum Streptophyta; class Magnoliopsida; order Asparagales; family Amaryllidaceae; genus Allium; species Allium sativum. The sequence continues at coordinate 650,368,360 of CM060919.1, read as the reverse complement.
CATACCTTGTCATAGTTGGAAATCCATTACCCAATACGTGCTTGCGGTTTTGATTGTATACTATATATGTAGAACGTGAGATGAAAGCGTTTCTGCTAGATGATTATTATACTGTGGTTGATAGACATTATTATAATATCAAAAGGTTTTGATATAAAGATATTTTGGATTCTCATAAGGGAAAAACCATTCCGTTATACGGCGTGGTCTTATGAGATATCATTTACTTGTTCAAACCGTTTAAAACTGTTTTACTCATACCAGTCCCATGACTGACCCGGAGTTTATTTTGTTTTGTTTTTCCTAAACTCTTGGGTGCCTAATTTTATAATGGCAGTCAAGTAGTCAGGATTTTACAGATACTTGAAGAGATGGAGCAGGAGGGTTCAGGATTGTATAGCTATAGTTATTTCCGCTGTGTTGTAAGCGTTGTACTCTGATAATGTTATTATATACATATACTGATTTTATTTCAAGGATATGTTATCTATTATATGTTATTCGTTCCGCTGTGAGGTTCGTGTTACTCTGATGTTGTGATCTTCTTCTTCTTCTATTCTAAGTTTCTATCTTATCTATCCTCACCCTCTAATTTCTTTCATTAATTACTGGGATTTTTCGATGTTTTGGTTATCGACATCGAGTTTATGTCGATAACCAAAGTCGCCCAAAAATCCGGGTCGTTACAAAGTAGGAAAGAACCTTAGTTCTGGCCGTATATATGTTATTTAAATTGATGTATTTTAAAGATTACAGGCTAGATCTCTGGTTTGTCTAAATATATTTAGCTGGTTCTTAGGAAGTGATGTAGTACCCTACGGTTTCTATGCATTGTGTACACATATGCAATAATATCTAGAAAGATTTTATACTTAGCCTTTAAGAAATTTTCCTATAGGTTTTAGATTTTGTCCTATTCTTATCATTTCATGTCATGTACTCCTATGTGCTTTTAAAGGTGAAGCAATTTACTAATTTTTTAATTCATTTATTGATTTATCTATTTGTCCATATTAAGAACAAGTTAAAGTGCAATCACAACATAGAATATCATTTACTTGCATATGCATATAAATATAGTAAGTAAAAAATACACATACGATTAACAAATAATTGTTATTCCAATTTTATAATATTTACAATTAATATTATCTAGAGTTTTAACTAGAGTTTAAAACACATTAAAAATATAAACTAAAATCATAGACGTTGTCCACTTCTTTTATACACTGGTCATGATATTTTAAATTTTTTAAATATATACATACCTGGAATTTTCCTAAATTTTTATTATTCACAATTTATTATTTAAATTAATTATCAAAATAAATCCCGAAATAAATTGTATTACAAAAGCAGTAAAAACTGGGTCGTTACAACCTACCCACCTTAAAAGAATTTCGTCCTCGTAGTCGTTACAACCTACCCACCTTAAAAGAATTTCGTCCTCGAAATTGAAGAGTAACTAGGATATTATAGTTAAATTTATAGTTATCGACTTATACTTTAAAAAATACATGGGTTATCTCCTAACAATCACAACAAAAAAGTTATTCAAAATACACAGGTTAACTGCCACACAATTCACAGCAATCAAGACATTCAATATATCAGAAATCAGCTATCAAGCACCACCATCTTCATAACTAGCAATATCTATTATTACAGTTGGAAAACATTTCGATTTATAATTTATACACTTCTTCTCTTCCAAATTCATCAGTTCCTGACTGTCAATCGGTAAGAAATAAATCTTCTAAGTATCGACCCCGAAGACCGAAATCAACATCAGACCAATATTCAGAAAATCATTTAACTCCACCAAACTCTAGTTAGGTTCCAACTTCTTAACTCTAGTTAAATTTTAAAATACTGGAATCTGGATTTCCGATTTTATTTCCAAACCAATTTGAAATCATATATCTTGATTTCATTTAAATTCAAAACTTTTGAATTTTTAACAAACCATTTTGTTTTACTCAAAAAATTTCCAATTTGTCTTGTTTGTATATCTCTTTCTCATACAAATTTAATTTGGTTATATATAGGGTGCTACTATTCACACCCCGGTTTACACTTCCGGCTACCAAAACTGAAAGCACCCCAAATATTTCAAATTTCCTCTCCTGGCACCATGTAAATTAATAACCTAAAAATGGACAGGTCACCACCACCTACCTCTATACGAACGCTTCCCTCCTCACTTAGAGCTCTTCCACTACTAATCAAATACCTAAAGTCAAATTTTTCAAGAAAAAATTAACATAATCCATTTTCATAAGCACATTAGCAATTTTAATTTTTATAAATGATTACTTACTTTGTTGGTTGTGAAATGATTCATCAAATCAACATTTATGTCTTTTGAGTCATTTAATCAAACATCTTGCATCATATTGTTACAATCATCATGATCATCATCCAATTTATCATCATTCAAATACTTCATCTATCAAATAACCAAAAAAAATCAATTTGTAAAAGAAGATACTAAGTTATACAGATAAAAACCATACAAATCAAAACTTACATTTTCATTCTCTATTACAACGTCGTCAAATTTAATGTCCTCCAAGCTTGAAATTTCCGATGTAGTAGAAATTTTTTATCCTAAAACACAATGGAAAATCCTAACCAATAAAAAATCCTAACAACATGTATATCATAATAGAAAACAATAAAAATCAAGCAATTCTAACCTTTTTTTATTTTTATCTTCCATCTCTAATAGGTACAGAAGAATATCTGCTTTTGTTAGGGTTTAGGGTTTGAAATTGTAGAGAAGTACATGTTTTTTTAAGAGAAGTACGGTATTGAATGACTGAGTGAAGTAATAAGATATAGTGGTCAGAAGAATATAAAAAATATTCATTTGCATTAAATTTATAAAGGTGGCCGAAAGTGTAAATCGGGGTGTGAATAGTAGCACCCTATATATATAGCTATTTCAAGTTGGATTAACAATCGACACATGTATATAATAATTTCATAAAATTATTCTTTTATAACTAAAATATAATTTTGGGGAAAAATATTTTATTTGCACATTTTTGAAAACAATAACGTGTTGAATTACTCTATTCAAGTGTTTAGAAATCCCTATCGGCCTCGTAAGCTAAACACACTGATTTGGAATTTTTATACCACTCAACAATTTAATCAACACAATATAAAACCGTTCTTATATCAAATAACAAATGCATGCTCATATATATACACTCAAACTCAATCTAGGGTATTACTAACCCCATCTCTACCGAGATACGCCACAAAGCCAAGGTTACTACTCAACCTTCAGCTCTGATACCAAGTGTAATGACCCGCGAATCCGTACCATTCGAGTTGACTGAATACAACTCACGTCCAACCCAAATTGCACGAAAATATGAATCATTAATAAAAAAAAGTTGGAGGATGAGAAATAGAAAATATAGAAAATTAGAATAGAAGAAAATAGATAGAAGATAGAACTGAATAACAATACCGAATCATACAATCGCAGTGGAATAAAATATAATATATAAATAATCACCTTTGAAAATACAACTATATTAGAACTTACATGCATCATCAGAGTACATTACATATATAACACAGCAGATTAAAATTCTAAATATCTAACACTGAAGCCTCCTGCTCCAAGCTTCTTCAGATAAATCTGTAAAATGCTGAACTATTGGACTGCCGATACAAATTTGGGCACCCAAGAGTTTAGGGAAAACATAGAAAAATAAACTCTGGGTCAGTCATGGGACTGGTATGTGTAAACGATTTTAAAACAGCTAGATTCCAATAAATGATATCTCATAAGACCACACCGTAAAAATGGAACAAATTTTTCCATTATGAGAATCCAAAACACTTGTTTAACTTTCAAAAATATTTTCGGAAGAAAAGATAATCGTAAGACGATCCACACATAAACATGGTTGGTTTTTACCTTACGATAACCCAAACAACTTTATATCCAAACTCTTCTGATATTATAATAGTGTCTAAATCAAATAAATAACAATCTAGCTAAACGCTTACATCTCACGCTCTACATATATAGTATACAGTCAAAACTGCGAGCGCATATTGGATAATGTATTTCCAACTATGACAAGGTATGGAACCACCTTCCGATAGTGAATCTCTAGAGAGGAATACATTGGGTTCAACAAGAACATCTTGCAACCCAGCCACACATGACCAACCACTTATTTTCTCTTGAGTGTATCGAATATATTGTCATCTTACGCTTGCTAGCAACATGGCCGTTCCCTGGAGATACAGAAGCGAAAGAAGAACAAATAGAAATTTCTCGAGATGGTGACAATACACCTTAATGGGAGCGACCACTTAGCCATGCTGCCTGCCCGATTTTAGTCATTTCCCAGTTGTGAGGCTCGAGGCTGAACTTACCTTTGGCAAATCATTTCTTTATTTACTTTGAATGTCACATCGTCAATGTAATGGCCCGAAAATCCGTACCCTTTGAGTTGACTAATAACACCACACGTCCAACCCAAATGACACAGAAATACGAATCATTAGTAGAAAGAAGTTAGAGGATGAGGAATAGAAACAAAGAAAAGTTAGAATAGAAGAAAAAATGAAGAACACAAATCTCACAGCGGAACGAATAAAATATATTAAATAACATAACTTTTGAAATACAAATTAATAACTGCATATACATACCATTATCAGAGCACAACATTCCTGGAACGGTTATAACACCTGTTTCCAGATACAACACAGTACACAGTGGAAATATGATAGTCTATAGCTAACTGGTGAAGCCTCCTACTTCCAGCTCTTCCAAGTGAATCTGAAAAATCCCGACTACTTGACTGCCCGTACAAATTTGGGCACCCAAGAGTTTAGGGAAAACAAACAAAATAAACTCTGGGTCAGTCATGGGACAAGTGTGAGTAAACTCCAATCATTTGTTTAACTTTCAAAATCCTTTCAAAAGAAAGGATAATAGTAAGACCAGCTCACACATAAACATGGACGGTTTTTACCATACTATAACCCAAAACACTTTGATACGAAAATCCAGTGATATTATAATAGTGTCTAAATCAAATAAATAATAATCTAGCGGAACGCTTGCATCTCACGCTCTATATATAATATATGTATAAAAAAACACAGGGCACTTATTGGAGATTGGATTCTGACTATGACAAGGTACAGAAGTGTATCTCTAGAGGGGAATACACTGTGTTCATCAAGAACATCTTGCAACCCGGCCCACACATGACCGACCACTCATTTCGCTTGAGTGTATCGAATATATATCACCAACGGTTGGGATCAACAACCATTTCCCGAATGGGACAACATCGAATCGAATAAGGAATTAAATAAATCTCTAGATAGGTGATTATACACCCTAATGGGAGCGACCCACAAAGCCATGTCGCCTGCCCGATTTTTGTCATTTCCCTGTTGTTGAGGCATGAGGCTACGATTACTTATCATTCGTTGATAGCACAATCACTTTGAATGCCACATTGTCATATCCGTAAATCATTAATTGATTTGAACAAATATGTTCTGGATATTATGCTAAGAGAATAAATTCTCTGTCACCATATATATCTATACAGACCAACATATGCGATCATTGGAAATACTCTGTCAGACATTCATCCATACACTTCGTTCTGGGACTGAACGAAACTGAAGGCACGATTTCTATTAATAGAAAAAGTCCTTGCACTTTACTCCATCTTTGATTATCTTCATATAATCAGATTCGCAATGGTACTGCCAATACGAAGTGGTTCTCGGATAATAATCCAACCGGTCTCTCCATATTGACAACGATATTGGCAAACACTTCGATAGTCGGTTATTTAACTATCGAAGAAAAACAAACACCCATTCATAGCATCAAACAATCACTGGGCCTTTTAATTAATAATTCATTAATTAAAACACTTCTTCATTTCCTTATCCATATTCGTTAACACGATATTTTCGATAATCATCTTGACCTATTACGCTATTTGGAAAACATTTCCATACATCGCCTTCTTTTAGTTTCTATACTTAGAAAATATATTCTATTTATAATTGGAAAACATTCCAATTACTATCTCTTCCACGACCATTCATTTATTTCTACACTCAGGAAATATTTATTATTATATTTCCAAATTTCCACTTACTTGGGTTAAAACGAATGTTGTATAAAACATCGTTACAACAACCCAAAATACTGCATTCAACTAAACTCTTTAAACATCTTTCTTTGAGACTGAATCTTGCTGTTTATCGGTTATTAATGAAATCAATCACGTTGGGGTATAATGACCGCTCAGACCTTGACTGAATAACATCTTTAACTTCAAAACAGACAAGACCACTTATCTCAAATTATCAACACCATAAAAACCACTTATTCATTTTTAAAAACGTATATATATATATTTCTCTTTCTATTACTAGATTTTCGATTTCCTTTTTGTTTATAATATTCTATTTTTAAGTTCGTTTCCTTATCGGATTCTATATATATATATTGATATATAGAGTTCTAATTATCAAATTATCTTAAAAATATTCTAACTCCTCAAATTTCAAGAAAATTTCGCCATAACCTCCTTTGTACCAGTCGATAGTTCAAACCTCAACTCGCCTCTCTAGGCCTTTTCCATTCAAAAGGAAAATCAAAAAGCCAAGTGGCTTGCCGATTCGGCGCATAAAATCTCATATGGAATTTAAACGTGTACCTTTTTGTCGGGCACACAAATTTTAATCTTCATATACTTCACTCTAAACCTGTCTAATCTATGTTCACCTATTTTCCGATTTATCCCAACTCAATCCGATCATTCCTAACTCAATTTGCTAAATTATTCTTTAATTATCTATTTTGCCAAATCCCTTTATTTTGAACATATCATGTTCAAATATATTTTAGTTCACTTATAAACAAGTAGAATTTCATTTCCAACTTGAGTTTCATATTCGATTTCGAATATGAATTCGCAAAACCAATTTACTTATCCAATGCCAATTTCAGTTCAAAACTCGATTAACGAATTATTATTCAAATTAGTTAATCCTATTCAATACTCAAAAATATGATCTTTGTTTCGAAAATCATTTCATTTACTTGTCTTGATCCATATTTATTTTACAAATCAAGTCTGGATTTTTATAACGAAGATCTAAGTCTTATTTGCTAAAAATATTTTTTATTTATTTAAATAAACCGTTATGGCTTAATAACGATTATGGCACTGTTTTTTTGAAAATTTGATTTTGACATAACTAAAAATCTATAAGACGAAATCCAGTTTTTTCTCTTCCATTAGAAAACTATTATCAAATCGGTCCTGACATTTCTTGTTTCAAAGGATTCCGACTTAAATTGAATTCTATATACTCAATTGAAGTTCGAAACGCCAATTTACGAACTACCGTGCTGCGGCAAGTTCGTTTTAATTATAATTAAATATAAACGTTTAAACTTCGTTTATAATAAAATTTCAACTCTATCCAAATATATTTTTAATATATATTAAATTCAGTTTTCAAATCCAAATTAATATTTTCGATTATTCCAAATCGTCGATTTTTCATTACTTGGTTATAAATTTGTTTATAACTCAATTTGCTATATTAAATTCCAATTCCCTTTTATAAATAAATTATCTATAAAATTCGACATAATCGAATTCTAATTGTAAATCCTCAAATTTATCTCAATTCAGTTTTTATTCAAAATTCCCGAATAAAATATATCGTTCCCTTTTCGAAACGTTTTCAAATCCCTTTTTAAATTCATACTTGAATTTAAAAAGCCAAATATATCTAATGATAATTATCTCACCTTATTTATAAACATCGTTTATAAATTTCCCTTCCTTGTTTTATATATACTAAAACAAGTTCTTATTTCAAAACCCTTTTGAAGTTCTATTCCTATTGGAATATTTTATTTTTACAACTTATAAATAAAGTTGTAAAACCTATTTTCACTTTTAATTATAGTTTCTATCTAATACAAATTTAATACCCTTTCTATAAATAATTTAGTTTTATAAATTCGACATAGTCGAATTCATATCAAAAATCCGTTTGGATTTATTTTAGTTCAACATATATTCCGAACCTTGGAATAAATTTCATCGTTTCCCTTTTAACGCAATTCTCAATTCAATTTAAAGTCATATTTGAATTTAATATTTTAAATTATCCAAATGATAATTTTTTACCTTTCTTTATAAACATCATTTATATTACCTGTTTATATATCAAACAAGTCTCATTTCAAATCCATTTGAAATTATAATTTCTACTTCAGAAAAATAGATTTCCCTTTTATAATTCACACTTGTATTTACATTTTCCCCATTATCCAATGATAATTCATTTCTCTTCATTTATAAACAATGTTTATAAATTCATTTCAGTTCCCTGATTATCTAATGAAAATCATTCCATTTTATTTATAAACATTGTTTATAAATTTACTTCAATTCCCTGATTATTTTATAAACATTGTTTATAAATTTAATACTTGTTTTATTTATTCAAAACAAGTTAATATTTTTATTCCATTCGAATTTCTAATTCTATTTTTTTAGAAAAATAGAATTTTCCATTTAAATCTCAAATATCATTTTCACGATATTTTTATATATCAACATTTTAGCCCAGTGATATTTAAATATCCACAAACACTCAATTATCAAATCACGGGTTTTATATCATATCATATATGATAATATATATGTGAAAACAAACAGTGATAAATTTTAAGGAATCCAGTTGGATTACTCCAACCTGTTTTTCCTGCATCCACAGACATTAGCCAACATAAATAATACCCATCCTGCTTCGAGGTAGGATATCGCGGTATGAAGGTCATCCACTGTCATAGCGTGGGGCGTATAGGGTCATCCGATAATGATACTGCGAGCATCCTCTAATGATAGTGCGGGAATCCAACTACGAATATATATAATAATAGACGCAAACACCAATCCTAAATAACAAATATATATTTATAATAGCCACAGTAATATTTTAATGCAACAAAACAACCATCAATTATTTTTAACGACTAAAAATAATTCTAAATGATAAACTGAGTGAGATTTACTCACCGTGATTTTTCTTTTGCCGAATATCCCGTATAAAATCCTATACTGTCTTGGCAATGAATCTATTACCTACGATTATATATTTAATGATTAAATGACCATTCATTTAAATTAACTACTATAATAAATAAATAATTTATTCCATGTGTATTTGAAACTTTAATTATTGAATTCAAAAGTTACCTTCAGTTTCCTATTTCCTTATAGTGAATTGATCAGTAGGAATCAATTTGATATCATCAATATGTAATCTTTCCAAAAATCATGCACCTCCAAAACCCCCTTCATAGCTTCACCCGCGCAGAACAGAAGCTCGACCCCTTTCAAATTCACAACCCCGGTGCCAATATCAATGTCTCGTTCAACCTTAAGCTTCCAAACCCAACTAGCGAAACTCGGACCTCTTAATTATGAGGAAAAACAGAACCCTAGCTTTACTGTTATATCGTCGAACATCCTAGGTCTCCATCGCACCACTTCAACGCTCAAAATCCTTCTGCAAATCTCTTGATAAACCCACAATAGTCCCATTTGAACCCATGGATGTATCTTTCTCACGCGAGCAACTAAATCTCGATGTCTACCTTGAGAGAACTCGCGGTCTTTAACAGTGAATCCCAATTCACGAATGGCTCCAATTCTGGTGACGAGCATTAGGGAATTGAACGGTTTTAAATCGCGAATCGCGATATTGATTTTAAAATGGAACCGCCTCCTTTTCTTTTCTAATCGTTTTCGATTTCATTCCGGAAAAATAAACTCGGAAGAGAGTAAAGACTATAACGAGGAAGAGTTACATTATTGGGGAGGATTTAGAAGGGATAGGCCATTTTAATTTCTTCTGAAAACTACAAATGAATTTCTGAAGAAAGAAATGGAAGAGAGAATTTTGCATGCGATTTTATAGATGAAGAAGACTTTGGTGTTAAGGAATAGGTGGTAGGTGAAGGTACATACAAATTTAATACCGATTTGATTTCGAATTAATATGATTTGATTTACAGAGATTTTTATTCTTTTTAAACAGATATTGATTTGATTTCTGATTCGATTTCAATCTTATCCATAAAAATATATCGGGGTTCGCCACTTAACATCACAAACCGCTATTTTAGCGTATAGATCGACATTTAAATGTAATAACGATATTCTGAGCTCAACAGAATATATTCTGAAATTAAATTTGAACGTATATATACAATAGCCATAATAAATCGATATAATATAATTTAAATTCAAAACAAATAAATGCTTCAAAAATAAATTATTATTATCATCGTATATTCAAATAGAATTTATACCGGTCATCTGGATTGTTTTGATTCAGTTTCAACTATGAAATTTGATTCATATTATAAACTCAATATTTGAAACCATATTAAATATTTAAAATTAATTGTTCGAAAAATCTGAGTCATTACATTCTTCCCCCCTTTAAAAGAATTTCATCCCCGAAATTACTAAGGTAGAAAAATGCCTTAAACCCATTTACTTTTCAAACTCACTTATGTTGAAACTCAACTCTTCACATTTCAACAAATTTAATTCCACCCAAACTTTGGGTTTTCCTTCATTTAATTCGAATGATCTATAATCAATACATTTATATCTAATCTGTATTCCATTAAACTATTCAAATTGATTCTAATCAATTGATCACTTCAATCCATTTACCTTGCTTACGTTAAATTTAAATTCCATAATTCAAATACCCGGGTTTTCATTTCAAATCCTTTTAGAATCACATGAATATATACATATTTATTTAAATCTCAAATTCAAAACATTTGAATTTTTCAACCAACTTGTTTTCTTTCAAACAAATTCCCATCAAAAACTTTTCTAAGGTAGCAATCCATCACTTAGAAACTCGAAAATGAACACCGGTGATGCTGCAGTCATCATCAGAATTATTTCCCAGCGACTGAAGTGAGTTCAGTGCTTAATCACTTTAAAAATCCATTTGAAATGATTTTTATTCAAAAATCCTTCCAAAATAAAGCTATGTTATTTTAACGTACTTTGTAAAATATTTTTCAACTTCCCAGGATTTAAATTCCAAATTCTGGTTTGAATTTAATTCCAGTTCATCTCATTTGTATATTTCATTCTTACAAAAATTATATTTGGTTTTAGATATAACCATTCGAATTTTATAATCTCGTTTGGTTATAATAACAACCAACACATCCATATAATATAATAATTTCAGAAAATTATTTCTTTTCTATACCAAAATAGAATTTTGAGTAAAATTATTTCATTTTACCCTCTTTAAAAGAATATTATGTCCAATCTTCTGTTCAAGTGTTCAGAAATTCTTATCGACTTCGTGGCGTCCCACGATTCGATCAGAATTCGTAAGCCACTCAACAGACTAACTAACACAATATAAAACAATTGTTTTAATCAGTTACAAATATGTGCTCTCGTATATATACACTCAACTCATTCTAGGGTACTGCTGACCCTATCTCTAATGAGCACATCCCACTAAGCCTAGGTATTTGCTCAACCTAAGCTCTGATACCAACTGTAATGGCCCGCAAATCTGTACCCTTTGAGTTGACTAAAAACACCACACGTCCAACCCAAATGACACAGAAATACGAATCATTAGTAGAAAGAAGTTAGAGATGAGGAATAGAAAGAAAAGTTAGAATAGAAGAAAAAAACGAAGAACACAAATATCACAGCGGAACGAATATAAATATATTAAATAACATAACTTTTGAAATACAAATCAGTAACTGTATATACATACCATTATCAGAGCACAATAGTTATTCCTGGAACAGTTATAAACACTTGTTTCCAGATACAACATAGTACACATCGGTAATATGATAGTTTATAGCTAACTGGTGAAGCCTCCTGCTTCCATCTCTTCCACGTGAATCTGAAAAATCCTGGCTACTTGACTGCCCGTACAAATTTGGGCACCCAAGGGTTTAGGGAAAACAAACAAAATAAACTCTGGGTCAGTCATGGGACTGGTGTGAGTAAACTCCAACCATTTATTTAACTTTCAAAACCCTTTCGAAAGAAAGGATAATAGTAAGACCAGCCCACACATAAAATGGACGGTTTTTACCTTACTATAACCCAAAGCACTTTGATACGAAAATCCAGTGATATTATAATAGTGTCTAAATCAAATAAATAACAATCTAGCGGAACGCTTGCATCTCACGCTCCATATATAATATAAAATCAAAAAAAAAAACCGCAGTGCGCTTACTGGAGTTTGGATTCCGACTATGACAAGGTATGGAAGCACCTTCCGATAGTGTATCTCGAGAGGGGAATACACGGGGTTCAACAAGAACATCTTACAACCAGGCCCACACATGACCGACCACTCATTTCGCTTGAGTGTATCGAATGTATATCACCAACAGTTAGGATCAGCAACCGTTTCCGAATGGGACAACATCGAATAGAATAAGGAATTAAATGAATCTCTAGATAGGTGATTATACACCCTAATAGGAGCGACCCACATAGCCATGTTGCCTGCCCGATTTTTGTCATTTCCCGGTTGTTGAGGCCTGAGACTACGATTTCTTATCATTCATTGATAGCACAATCACTTTGAATGCCACATTGTCAAATTCGTAAATCATTAATTGATTTACACAAATATATTCGGGATATTATGCTAAGAGAATAAATTCTCCGCCACCATATATATCTATACAGACCAACATACGCGATCATTGGAAATACTCTGTCAGACATTCGTCCATACACTTCGTTATGGGATTGAACGAAATCGAAGGCACAATTTCTATTAATAGAAAAGTCCTTGCACTTTACTCCATCTTTGATTATCTTCATATAATCTGATTCGCAACGCTACTGCCAATACAGAGTGGTTCTCGGATAATAATCCAACCGGTCTCTCCATATTGACAACGATATTGGCAAACACTTCGATAGTCGGTTATTTAACTGTCGAAGAAAAACAAACATCCATTCATAGCATCAGACAATCACTGGGCCTTTTAATAAATATTTCATTAATTAAAACACTTCTCCATTTCCTTATCCATATTTGTTAACACGATATTTTCGATAATCATCTTGACCTATTACGCTATTTAGAAAACATTTCCATATATCGCCTTCTTTTATTTTCTATACTTAGAAAATATATTTTATTTATAATTGGAAAACATTCCAATTACTTATCTCTTCCACGACCATTCATTTATTTCTATGCTCAGGAAATATTTATTATTATATTTCCAAGTTTCCACTTACTTGGGTTAAACGAATGTTGTATAAAACATCGTTACAACAACCCAAAATACTGCATTCCACTAAACTTTTTAAACATCTCTCTTTGAGATTGAATCTTGCTGTTTATTAGTTAGTAATGAATTAAATCAAGTTGGGGTATAATTACCTCTCAGACCTTGACTGAATAACATCTTTAACTTCAAAATAGACAAGACCACTTATCTCAAATTATCAACACCATAAAAACCACTTATTCATTTTTAAAAACGTTTATATATTTCTCTTTCTATTACTAGATTTTCGATTTCCTTTTTGTTTATAATATTTTATTTTTAAGTTCGTTCCCTTACCGGATTCTATATATATTGATATATATATTTCTAATTATCAAATTATCTTAAAAATATTCCAACTCCTTAAATTTTCGGAAATTTTTTCCATAACCTCCTTTGTATTGGTCGATAGTTCAGACCTCAACTCGTCTCTCTAGGCCCTTTCCATTCAAAAAGAAAATCAAAAAGCCAAGTGGCTTGTCGATTCGACGCATAAAATCTCATATGGAATTTAAACGTGTACCTTTTTGTCGGGCACACAAATTTTAATCTTCATATACTTCACTCCAAACCTGTCTAATCTATGTTCACCTGTTTTCCGATTTACCCCAACTCAATCCGGTCATTCCTAACTCAATTTTCTAATTTATCCTTTAATTATCTATTTTGCCAAATCCCTTTATTTTGAACATATCATGTTCAAATATATTTTAATTCGCTTATAAACAAGTAGAATTTCATTTCCAACTGGAGTTTAATATTCGATTTCGAATATGAATTCGCCAAACCAATTTACTTATCCAACGCTAATTTCGATTCAAAACTCAATTAACGAATTATTATTCAAATTAGTTAATCCTATTCAATAATCAAAAATATGATTTTTGTTTCGAAAATCATCTCATTTGCTTGTCTTGAGTTCATATTTATTTTACAACTTGAGTCTGGATTTTTATAACGACGATCTACGTCTTATTTGCTAAAAATCTTTTTTATTTATTTAAATAAACCGTTATGGTTTAATAACAATTGTAGCGCTGTTTTTCTGAAAATTTGATTTTGACATAACTAAAAATCTATAAAACGAAATCCAGATTTTTCTCTTCCATTAGAAAACTATTATCAAATCGGGCGTGACGTTTCTTGTTTCAAAGGATTCCGACGTAAATTGAGTTCTATATACTCAATTGAAGTTCGAAACGCCAATTTACGAACTACCGTACTGCGGCATGTTCGTTTTAATTATATTTAAATATAAACGTTTAAACTTCGTTTATAATAAAATTTCAACTCTATCCTAATATATTTTTAATATATATTAAATTCAGTTTTCAAATCCAACTTAATATTTCCGGTTATCTCAAATCTTCAATTTTTCATTACTTGGTTATAAATTTGTTTATAACTCAATTTGTTATATTTAAATTCCAATTCCGTTTTATAAATAAATTATTCATAAAATTCGACATAATCGAATTCTAGTTGTAAATCTTCTGATTTATCTCAATTCAGTTTTTATTCCAAATTCCCAAATAAAATATATCGTTCCCTTTTCGAAACGTTTTCAAATCCCTTTTTAAATTCATACTTGAATTTAAAATGCCAAATATATCTAATGATAATTATCTCACCTTATTTATGAACATCGTTTATGAATTTCCCTTCCTTGTTTTATATATACTAAAACAAGTTCTTATTTCAAATCCCTTTTGAAGTTCTATTCCTATTGGAATATTTTATTTTTACAACTTATAAATAAAATTGTAAAATCTATTTTCACTTTTAATTATAGTTTCTATCTAATACAAATTTAATACTCTTTCTATAAATAATTTTGTTTTATAAATTCGACATAGTCAAATTCATATCATAAATCCGTTTGGATTTATTTTAGTTCAACTTATGTTCCGAACCATGGAATAAATTTCATTCCCTTTTAACGCAATTCCCAATTCAATTTAAATTCATATTTGAATTTAAATATTTTAAATTATCCAAATGATAATTTTTCACCTTTCTTTATAAACATCGTTTATATTACCTGTTTATATATTCAAACAAGTCTCATTTCAAATCCATTTGAAATTATAATTTCTACTTTGGAAAAATAAATTTCCCTTTTATAATTCACACTTGTATTTACATTTTCCCCATTATCCAATGATAATTCATTTCTCTTCATTTATAAACAACGTTTATAAATTCAATTCAGTTCCCTGATTATATAATGAAAATCATTCCATTTTATTTATAAACACCATTTATAAATTTACTTCAATTCCCTGATTATTTTATAAACATCGTTATAAATTTAATACTTGTTTTATTTATTCAAAACAAGTTAATATTTTTAGTCAATTCGAATTTCAAATTCTATTTTTTTAGAAAAAAAGAATTTTCCATTTAAATCTCAAATATCATTTTCACGATATTTTTATATATCAACATTTTAGCCCAGTGATATTTAAATATCCACAAGCACTCAATTATCAATTCACGGGTTTTATAACACATCATATATGATTATATATATGTGAAAACAAACAGTAATAAATTTTGTGGAATCCAGTTGGATTAATTCAACCTGTTTTTCCTGCATCCACAGATATTAGCCAACATAAATAATACCCATCCTGCTTCGAGGCTGGATATCGCGGTTTGATGGTCATCCGCTAATGATACTGCGGGCATCCGCTAATGATACTGCGGGCATCCGCTAATGATATTGCGGGAATCCAACCACCAATATATATAATAATAATAGCAACAAACACCAATCCTAAATAACTAATATATATTTATAATAGCCACAGTAACATTTTAATGCAACCAAACAACCATCAATTATTTTTAACGACTAAAAATAATTCTAAATAATAAATTGAGTGAGATTTACTCACCGTGATTTTCCTTTTGCCGAATATCCCGTATAAAATCCCATACTATCTTGGCAATGAATCTATTACCTATGATTATATATTTAATGATTAAATGACTACTCATTTGAATTAACTACTGTAATAAATAAATAATTTATTCCATGTGTATTTGAAACTTTAATTATTGAATTCAAAATTTACCTTTAATTTCTTATTTCCTTATAGTGAATTGATCACTAGGAATTAATTTGATATCGTTAATATGTAATCTTTCCAAAAATCTTGCACCCCCAGAAACCCCTTCATAGCTTCACCCCGTGCAGAACAGAAACTCGACCCCTTTCAAGTTCACAACCCCAGTGCCAATATCAATGTCGCGTTCAACTTTAAGCTTCCAAACCCAACCAGCGAAACTCAGACCTTTTAATTATGAGGAAAAACAGAACCCTAGCTTTACTGCTATGTCATCGAACATCCCAGGTCTCCATCGCACCACTTCAATGCTCAAAACCCTTCTGCAAATCTCTCGATAAACCCACAATAGTCCCATTTGAACCCATGGATGTATCTTTCTCACGCGAGCAACTAAATCTCGATGTCTACCTTGAGAGAACTCGCGGTCTTTAACAGTGAATCCCAATTCATGAATGGCTCCAATTCTGGTGATGAGCATTAGGGAATTGAACGGGTTTAAATTGCGAATCACGATATCGATTTTAAAATGGAACCGCCCCTTTATCTTTTCTAATCGTTTTCGATTTCGTTCTGGAAAAATAAACTGGGAAGAGAGTAAAGACTATAACGAGGAAAAGTTACATTATTGGGGAGGATTTAGAAGGGATCGGCCATTTTAATTTCTTCTGAAAACTACCAATGATTTCCTGAAGAAAGAAATGGAAGAGAGAATTTTGCATCCGATTTTATAGATGAAGAAGACTTTGGTGTTAAGGAATAGGTGGTAGGTGAAGGTACATATAAATTTAATATCGATTCGATTTCAAATTAATATGATTTGATTTAAAGAGATTTTCATTCTTTTTAAGCAGATATCGATTTGATTTCTGATTCGATTTCGATCTTATCCATAAAAATATATCGGGGTTCACCACTTTACATCACGAACTGCTAATTTAGCGTATAGACCGACATTTAAATGTAATAACGATATTCTGAGCTCAACAGAATGTATTCTGAAATTAAATTTGAATGTATATATAAAATAACCATAATAAATCAATATAATATAATTTAAATTCAAAACAAATAAATGCTTCGAAAATAAATTATTATTATCATCGTATATTCAAATAGAATTTATACCGGTCATCTGGATTGTTTTGATTCAATTTCAACTATGAAATTTGATTCATATTATAAACTCAATATTTGAAACCATATTAAATATTTAAAATTAACCGTTCGAAAATCCGGGTCATTACAGTCAAAATCGCCAACCACTAATTGACTTCTCCAAAAATATATTACGGGTATAAAGCAAGAGAAACGAGTTCCTCTGCCACCATCATAAATACGTTTGAAGCAATCAACGTACGTGATCAGTTAGGCATACTCTGTCAGACACTCGTCCATAAAAGTTGTCCTGGGATTGGACAAACCGAAGGCACTATTCTGTAAATCCATCTTAGGCAATTTCTACCTAGGATTGACAGAACAACCCTTGCAATACTCCGTCTTCAACGACCTTCATTAAAATCTCCGATTCTTAACGTATATATCGAATCGAAGTGGAATTTAGATTCCAGTCTCTTCGAAAATGATAACGAAAAGGTCTTGATTTGATAGTCGGTTATTTAACTATCAAATATAAAATAAAATAAACAGGTTTAACATTATTGGATCTGCTAAGTCATACTTAAATAATATTTAATTATTCATATTCAAATAAATCGACTTGATTTCTTTTTCCTTTGGTAATCCAATTCTCTTTACAAAGTTACTTAATTAAAAGAATAATTAAGTTAAAACACATCATCTCGGACATTTTATCCAAAGTTAAATTACTGCTTAAACTTCCCATTATCTTACCAAAAACATTTCAAGTTTCTAAACAGCTATCTATTGAACCATCTTCTATTGAAACAAATTAATTAAATAAACAATTCTCATTTAAACCGTTGACTTAAATCAACCTTAAACCATCTGATTAACCGATCATAATTGATATCTCCTTTTTAAATAAATTAATTATATAATTGAGTTATTTTTCACAAACAATTAATATCCAATTATTAAAAACTGTTTTTATTTCTGAATTGCTTAACAGAAATTACAGCTTAGCAGTTCCCATGTTATATCAATTCTTATATCAGACGACATTTGATTTGTTAATCTAATTTACACAAACAAGAATGTAAGTACAATACAATATTTTCTACTAATAACATAACATCTCAACACATATAATTACTGATAAAATATATCAAACAAATTAATAGCAGAACGGTGTTTATTTCTGCTAAAAGGGTGGTTTAAACAACCCAGTCAATCAAATATATAGTGGAATGGTATTTAATCCCACTAACAGATGTCAAATAAAAATATATAATTACGATTAACGTAATTATAATGACTTAATTAATTAACCGATTAGTTAAACATTTAATTCATTATTTGCTGTATTTATAGATCATTGTTGATCAGTAGTTATACAGTTCACTGCAAAATTTACATTTGATTTTATTTAACGATATCCAACATAAAAATCAATTTAATTTAAATTGAATTATTTAACTCGATTACTATGTCGAATGACTTTATACACCATCGACTGACTACTCACACACGAACCCAAATCCATTCGAACAAGTATTCTTGATGTACTTATATATATTCTTCTATACTTGGATTTTGAACTTAAAGCATTTATTTTTTCCCTTTTTATTTAAAATGGGCCGAGCCCAATTTCAACAGCTCATGCACATTATACTAATATGTGTATATCTATATATATTAATTTAGATTTAAATTTAATTAAATTTTAACTTCCCACTTTCTTTCCTTTTTTTGTAAGCAAGCTTAAGCCCAAAAGCTCAGAACCCCACAGCACGCACCCTATTCTTCCCATTCTCTCTTATTTCTTTCTTCCTAATTTCTTTAACAGCCCACTACTTTGGCCCACTCGTCTTCAGCCCGTGCCTTCCCTCTCTTTCCTTGCTACGGTTTACTACCCCATTTCTTTTCATTTTTTTTCCTAATAGCGATCACGACAGAAACACAGTTTGGCTAAATATGGGTTGCCTCGTATGCTCCTCCTGCCTTTGTTTCTTTTTTCTTCTTATTCTTAATTGTTTCTACCCATTTGTTTCTTCCAGCATCAAATGGTTAGCCAAAGTAAAAATCATGATGTTTATCGATAACATGATAGAAAAAGTTGGTGACATTTAGTACCATATGCTTATTCAAGTGTACGTCTTTCATATACAGTCTTGAACTGAACCATTGTTTTGTTTTTGCGTTTCCTCATATTATCCAAGAAGAATATAACCCCTGCACCATATTCTTTTCCCACTCTTCCTACTTCTTTTGACTGCCTGTGTTTCCTTCTCTTCTGTTTTGCTTTAAACTGTGCACCCATGCATCATGCAAGTGCACGTATGCTCTGATCACCAAGGAGCTTCGCCGTACCCACCGACACATCACGCCTCCTCCCAAGTTCATTAATGATCCAACCACATTCCCCTTCCAATCAACTGCATCAAAACTGATGATCACCGAGACAAAGAAAAACCACATCCACTGTTGTCATTCTTTCCATCCACATCAAGACTGGCGTACTCATGCTCCGGCCTACTCTCCTTCTTCTCATTTTAACCTTCCAACTTCATGCTCAGGAATGGAACTGCTTCTGCCTACTGACCACTCCGTCTACACCTGATTCTTGCCCTCCTTTCGTCGCATAGATGATCCATTCAGTGCCTAACACTCAACTGATACATTGCCTTCAAATTTCTTCATAGCCTCCGAGGTGTCCCACTACCATGCCATAGTATTCGCCGCCTCCTAGCTTCCATCGGTATGGATAGGCGCTGGTCTACTCAGGAACAAATCAAACACACTCCAGACACCTACATATACACACGTATTACCCTTCCCTTTTCCTGCCTTTTTGTTTCCGTCTATGTTTTCCTTTCCTTTTTTTCTTTTCAGTAAGCTTCGAACTTACTTAAACTATTCGATGTTAAACATTATTCTTGATTTTATTTTTTTGAATCTTGGTTATGGATTTAAACAATGTGGTGGTTTGAAAATAAACAGAGCCTACAGTTTGTCTATGTGTATAGGCTTCCATTTGTTTTTATTCCAGTTTGCATATGAGGATCCACAGTTTTAAAATGCCACACACTCAATGCACTTGTACACATATACATATTTACATTATCATACATATCAGTTAGCGCAATTATCATACATGTTTCCCGGCATCTATTCATTCCACTTAAATTTTCAAACTCTTTTTACTGATATACATATATCTTCCAGTCTATATAGAATTATGCCAGATAAATTATTTTTAACATATGCTGGGTTCGATCCTAATATCCTTCATGCATAAGCCCTATTCTAAACCCATTAGAAATTAGGTTGTGAATTTCATACAACAGAGTGTAAGAAGTGACCCCTTTGTTTTCTCTATACACATAGGAGCTCAATTAAGCATTCACCGTATTCGTAACCCCCAAACAAATCCTTTTAAAATGTTATATGTAAGTGATACATACACAACTAGCATACCCAGTTTAACAATTTGTAATCAATTTTATATACCTATGCACATATGAATAACAGAGTAGTAAAAATATGACTCATAATAGTTAATTCACCATCTTATGCATTTGCGGATCATGGGTTTACAATGTTAAATCAGGAACAGATCAATATATATCATATGTGAGGTATCACAACCAAGCATACTTGCATTATTCAGTTTCAACCCAAGAAATATTTTAAAACAAAGATTTTTTATAAAGAAAGTTTACTCACAACATTAGTTTCTATGTTCCTAAGACTTGCTGCATATTTTATTGAACTGGTTCGACTGTTTTTAGGTGAGGAAAACATGTAGTGTAGGTATGTATTTATAGTAAAAATTTAAGAATAAAATATTAAAAACTTTGTAGAGCATTTACTAGATGGAATGTTTCACAACTACTACTTTAGGCTAGTTCCAGCTGCTGCTTTACTTCACTGAAAAGAGGTAAATGTATGGTCACTTGTATGATTCCTACTGTTAGCCTAAAATACCACAGCTATGCTATCCATTGGTACGCATACACTTGTACCTGCCATGTATAGATGTACTAAAAGGTTTTAAATATGTAATTGCTAAAGTACTAAGTAATATATACTATAGGCTTTACTAGGCTGCTAGTAAAAGTAGGGCTGTCTACGGATACCCGAAAAATCCGATATCCATCCGCATCCGCATCCGAAAAGATGAAATATATCCGGAAAGCGGATACGGATATCCGATATCCGAAAATCTTTCCGGATACGGATATGGTAACAGCAGTATCCGTATCCGAAAAATATCCGTCCGATTTTCTATTACACAATTGAATAATTATTTGAATTAATATATACAATACTAACTAATTAGATGGTGTTACTCTGTATACAAACCAAATTGGAAATTAGATGAAACGAGAAGTATACTAATAATTCAAGCAGTACAAGTGGATAGCAAATAATTTTTTTTGACCCGTATCCAAATAAAATAAAACCCTCTTTTCGTTTTCATTCATTTCCTGTAGCCGCCTTCTTCATTCTATTTCTCGGTCACCATTCCAAAACCCTAATTTTCGTTCCCACATAAAAAAAAATCGAGCTCCATCTCCTCGTTCACGTTCTCCTAGGTCTCCGTCCACGTTCGCGTTCATCTGCCTCGACCTCGCTGTCCAAGTTCGAGCTTCGATTTCGTTGACTTATTATTCTGTTCGTCTGGGTATATTTTGATGATTTTTTAAAGCTTAATATAGTTGTTTGAATATGTCTTTATTTAGATCTGGACTTGTTAAAATTTAAGTTATGTTTTAACTCTTTTTTTTTAACAATAGACGCCTGTCCTATTTGTTGTATGTCAATTGTCATCTGCTTATTTGGGAATGTTTTATTGATTTTTTAGCTACAGAAAGCTCAACCTTCCAGCAAGCGTGCAACGAGCTCGCTGAAGCTTTGCTTGTAGCAAGCTTAAGCTTGCTAGCTTGCAGTAAGCTTAAGCTTGCTAGCTTGCAAAGCAAGCTTCCGCAAGCTTGCTGAAGCAAGCATGCCCTGCTTGCAGCAAGCTTGCTTGCATGCTGGTGCAAACTTGCTTCTGCAGGCTTCTAGACTTGCAGTTGATGGCTTGCGCGAGCTTCAACTCAATCTAATTCCATATTTGCACTAGCTAGCCTATGACATTATTTTAGTCTCACAACAACATTATTTTTGTCCCATTTCTCACAGGTTGAAGCAAAAGTTTATTAGTCACAATTTCAAATATGCAGCACTTTTCAAGTTGTAGCAAAGGATGAAGCGCTTTTTGATTTATGTCATGGGCTAAAAAATGATGTATTTGTAACTGTAATATTTTAATTCATGTTCTCTGTGTTTTATGGTATAGGTTATAAGTTAAAACATGAATGTTGCGTTCATGTGATTGATGTTTGAATGGAATTTTTGTGATTGATATCTCATTTACTGTTGATTTTTTCAACTTTTCAAGTAAAAATGAAAAACCTGCATTCTTGTTATTTAATTTTAGATATCCTTGATTTTGACATGCATTTTCTAGTTTCGGATACGGATATTTTCGGATATTTGAAAATATCCGTATTTGACAAGTCAGATTCGGATATTTTCGGATATCCGAAAATATCCGCCGATACGGATACGGATATGCTTTAATTGATATCCGTGGATATCGGATACGGATGCAGATGTGGATTTTTATTTCCAGATACAGATACGGATACAGTACTATCCGCATCTGTTTCCATCCGTTTACAGCCCTATGTAAAAGTAGGAAAGAACCTCAGTTCTGGCCGTATATATGCTATTTAAATTGATGTATTTTAAAGATTACAGGCTAGATCTCTGGTTCTTCTAAATATATTTAGCTGGTTCTTAGGAAGTGATGTTGTACCCTATTGTTTCTATGCATTGTGTACACATATGCAATAATATTTAGAAAGATTTTATACTTAGCCTTTAAGTAATTTTCCAATAGGTTTTAAATTTTGTCCGATTCTTATCAATTCATGTCATATACTCCTATGTGCTTAAAGGTGAAGCAATTTACTAATTATTTAATTCATTTATTGATTTATCTATTTTTCCATACTAAGAACAAGTTAAAGTGCAATCACAACATAGAATATCATTTTACTTGCATATGCATATAAATATAGTAAGTAAAAATACACATAAGATTAACAAATAATTGTTATTCAAATTTTATAATATTTTTAATTAATATTGTCTATAGTTTTAACTAGAGTTTGAAACATATTAAAAACATAAACAAAAATCATAGACATTATCCACTGCTTTTATACATTGGTCATGATATTTTAAATTATTAAAATATATACATACTTGGAATTTTCCTAAATTATTATTATTCACAATTTATTATTTAAATTAATTATCGAAATAAATCCCAAAATAAATTGTATTACAAAAGCAGTAAAAACTATGTCGTTACAATATCACTTCATTAACATTCCGATTTTATGCTCGTTGGATTCGTGATGACGTGGGCTACGAGCTCACATGAGTTTTGTCTCAATCGACGTTGGTCATGTTCGGACCTTTAGATCTAGGGTTGCGGATTTTGGCAACTATGATCGTCATTGTTGGGAAGGGAGGCATGCACTGAGTTCAGGGTCGAACAGTGCTGCATGGCCGTGAGTTTGGGTTCGATCAATCACCTTTTGTGTTGTGCAACTTAAGGAGGCGCACGTATTTCCTGTGCTAGGTTTTGGGTCATGATTCTTCTGAGGGGTTCGAGCGTGGAAAAATGGTGGTGCATGCGTGAAGTTCGAGGTGAGAAAGACAATCGTGAAGGCGAATTTTAATTTAATCGACTTCTCCAAAACACTATTGAGATGCATGGTGAAACACGGTTTGTGCGGCTTTTGTATCATCATTTGGAGAAGAAAGGTGTTAAGCTTTAAATAAGGTAATTAACTTAATTTAAATTACATGTCTAGTTATTAATTTTAGTTGGATAATCACCAATCTTATATCATGTATAACTTTTGTGTATGAGGTCGGAATTGGAGGCAGTATCTTCCTATGGACTAGTATTGAGGAGCTCTACATTTTATAGCTTGTTTGGGTTGATTTATTAAGGCGGGTGATTTTATCTCCCACTTTCCTATAGTTGTCAGTATAGTATAAAATTTGTTTTTTTATCTTATAAGGATTTCAAATGGGATTTCTGAAACAATAAAATCTAGCTTATAATTTTATAAATGGATTAGAGAGTGTTTTAAAAATATTTTAAGAATAAACATCACATTTTGTCCCATTTATACATTATTTATCGATATTGCTAGATTTAGGATACTTTGACATATATCCCATTTTGCCTGCTTCAGATAGATTTTATTTATCCCATTAATGATATTGATCGACGGTTTTTGGTTGTTAACAAAAACCATAATTTAATTTTACCACAAGCGCACGGCGTCTGTTGTAGTATTTGTGCGAATACGGATCGAATCCACATGGAGTTATATAATTACTAAAGTTTATTTAAATTCTAGGCGAGTTAGACGAAATTGAGTAATTGGTATGATTAGTTTAGAATAAGAAATTGCTAGAATAGAAGAGAAACAGACTTGTAGAGAATATTTAAGAACTGTAAATTAAGGATGAGATCTATTAATCTCTTGGTGAATCAATAGACCTCAAGAACAAAAAAAATAGAAATTCCAATGCAATAGAAATTAAATTAAGCAAAGAAGAACACAGACAGAAATTAGAAATTAGAATAAAGAAGAAGAGAACACTAACAGAAAAGAGTAAAAAAGAATTCGACTAATTTTATTGTTGAAATCAAAATAAATATTACAAGAGAAATCCTTAGATCTAAGAAGAAAAGTAAGGGAAAAATTGCCAAGATAATCAAAAATGGCACTAGGTAGGGGTATTTATAGTATTCAGAAGATCTAAATCTAAAAGAATAGAATTCTATAGAATTTTGGCCCAGTCTTCCTCTTGAATCTTCTCCTTTATCGTTCTAGAATTTCCTTCTCTACATTCTCAAGAAACTTCTTGATTCACAAGTCCAAGCCCTTGACTTGATCTTTATTTGTTGATCTAGTGTATTCCATATTAATCTAGAGGCTTCCATCTCCCGTATTTTCTAGAATCTTCTTGTGTTGGCTTGCTCTAAAAGAATTTCCCTTGGAGGGTGGCAAAAAAATAAGGTGTGTGTTAGGATGCGAACCCATGACCTCCTAGTAGATTGCACCACTTCAAATCAACTGAGCTATGACTACTTTTGTGTGTAACTTGGTTTTCAACTTCTTTTCAATAGAGCCTTGAACTGAACTATCATTCTTATGCCAATTCTATAACAGTTTCTTCATTTCTGGAAAATCGTAAACCTGTAACAAACAAAACTAAAAGACCCAGTAGTTCTTTTTTAAGAGTAGTAAAATATATAATTAAGTAGTGAAAAAATTATATAATTTGATGTTCATCAAATACCCCCCACACTAGAACCTTATTCGTCCTCTAATAAAACCTAATTGAATTTATTTGCCACACTTTCGTAGGGAATCACTATTTCATTTAGCGTATGCAACAACCATTTAAACCCCTAGGTGTTCCTAGTAGGATGAGTTGTGTCTCATGAGGATTTTCAGCGGATACTACCCACAAAATCCCAATGCAGCATGTTATTATTGCAACTATATAAATGCAAAATCGCATGAAAATTTGATGAGTCAGTTTATCTTGAACGGTTACAATATTTGTAATGTATAAGTGTTGTAGTCAAAATCGAGAAATTTATGTTTATCACTTAGCAACTAACTTCAAACAAAAGTCAAGTTTCCATCACATTAGACTCTAGCTTGCTAATATTTTAAGTTGAAACACAGTGAAATTGTGAAGTTTGATTTGATTGTCAAAGTTTGCAAAGTGATATTTCTATTTTCTCTTGTATAACAATTTCAACTTGATAAAACTAAAGATATGCTTTGATTTCATTAACCTACCCTCTCTTTATTATTTATATGTTTACTTAATGATAATTTTTTTCCTTTAATGTATACACCTAACTCATAGGCCAAGGTACACCATCCATGCACTGCCTTTCGGGCTTATGTGAGAACGGAATAAAGTTTGGCTGATTGTGCAAACCGACTTTGATAATGTCAGTATAGGTCGGTGATCCGTAGGTTCCCAACACATAATGAGACCAAGGTATACCTCTCATGCATTGCCTTTCAGGCTTACGTAAGAGCGGGACCGAGCTTGGTGGGTGTGCACACTAACGCTAGATGTACTAGCAATGTTGGATACTCTTGGTTTATTAATTATCACTATCATTATCATTATAATTATTAGCCACGAGAGGATAATGCAAAATCATCTTAGCATCTCTTCATTATATAGATTTGAAAACTATTAACTTGTGTATTTTAGAGATAACACTTTTTAAACAATGACAATAAATAACCAACTCCATAATTTCCACCTATGAATCAGCCAACGTATTAGCTTACTATTATCAAGTGTGATTTACACCTTTCATCTTATTTTCCATCTGAAGCTAACGATTCACAAAAATTTCCATCAAATGACTAGTACAATATATCTACTCGACTATTCCTATTTAAAATAAACCGATTTCATCAAGTTCTCATAAAAAGTTTTTAAATAAATACGAATATATATGAATGGAAATATGAATGCACCAAAAAAATCAATGAAAATGTTTTTTTCTAAATGCAAAATATGAATGCATGTACATAAATGCATGAAAACAACCTAAATGCAAAATATGAAGACAATCATCCTCCCCCCACACTAGAATTAGGCTGCATCCTCGTAGCCTAAATTACTTTTTAGAAGCATATATGGGATCATGGAAGAGAGTTGAACCACCTTCTAGCGCTACCTACTAAAGCAAATGGAATCAATCTAAGTTTGATGAACTCATGTGAAAGTTGTTGCATTTTTATCGTTGATGTATATAATTCAAGATCGTCAAGAAATCCATATGCATTTTCAGAGCTAGTAAATTTAGGAACCCCTTGAATAAAAAAAACTTTTTAATTCAAAATTATTTCCTTCCTTTTGTGGATATACTATAACCGGGGGTTGTGCAGTTCTAACTGAATAACATTGTTCTCTTAACGATAAAGCTCGAGGTGGTTGTTGTTGTTGTTGAAAATTTTGTTGAAAAGGAAAAACTGGATTTTGAATATTTTGATTTTGATTGTTAATATTCATTTCATTTTGCCTAGGTGATTATGGTGCAGAACCGTGATTACTCATTGATGTAAATTGTTCAAAAGAAGTGGTGTTGCGTCTTTCTAACCGTTTAGGATCGTTTCGAAACAATGTTTGCATAAAAAAGATATTTATTCTTATTATTTATTGGCTAAGAGCAAATTACGACCACTCAAAAAAATCAATAATAATTGAAAATTAAAATAAATAAAACTTACAATGGTTGACACATGCACTTAGGAGATCGATAGGTAACTTTAAAAATAAGACAGCCAACTTTGACTCTTTCTAAAACTTTCCTTTTTCGCCTTATATTTTTGCCTTTCCACTTTAACATGTTCACCTTTTGGAATTAGTCATTTTTCCTTCTGAAAGCCAATCAATCTTCGCCTATTTATTTGGATCTAGGGTTGCAATTTACGCTTACTAGTCTAGCACTCTCTTCTTCAATTAGATCTACGCAAGATTCTTTGTCTTCCTCTTTTTTTTTCTAAATGGTTCGCTCCTTCCTTCTTGAAAAATGCTCGGCTTTGCTTCTAATTGCCACCGAGATGGCCTCCACCCACTAGTTGCGATTTTGATGGCAAGTACGGTGATGTTGTTTGGTTATGATGGTGGAATTTCACGGTTTGAAGGTTGGCTGCATCTTTGGGTTTTGGTTGACAATGCTTTTAGAGTTTATTGCAGTAGAAAATTGGAGTGGTGAAGGGGTGAGTTCGATGATTGATATTCGGGTTTGTTGGGGTTGCGGAAGATATCGGATTTGGCTGCTGTTGTGGGGCTAGTGGGTTGGTTTGGTCAGTGATGGCGGAGGCGTTGATAACTTTGGATTGGCCTTAGTGTAGTCGGTGGGATGGCGAATCATATAGGGTTCGATGTAGGTGTTGGGATTGGAGTTAGCAGGTTCAGGCGATGGTGGTGTTAGTGGCCAGCGTGGGTTTGGGTGTTGGGGTGCAGTTTGCAGAAACTTGGTTGTGACGATGAGGTTAATGTAGAAGATGGTTAAGTTGTATGGAGATTGGTTTTTGTAGGGGTGACTGATTTCTTGAAACTTGTTTGTGGTTTGTGTAGCACTAATGGTAGTTGATGTTAAGGTGTGGTTGCTGTTTCGGTTGAAGGGGATAAAAGTCAGTGGGTTTGCAGACGAGGGTGTTGATGTTTTTTGACTACGTACTATGGTGATATAAAAAGAGATTGGTTGTTGTCAGTGATGAAGTTGAAGACATGCGTAGAGGATTGGGAAACAAAACACAAGAAATAATGAAAAAAAGAGAAACAATTGTTGTATTTTTTTAATTTAAAATAGCTAAAAGGAAAACAAGAACTAGTATGGAAAAATAATGCAGATTGAACCAGAAAAGGGGAAAAGAAATGATGACCTTCTCTCTCTACTTTTTTTTTAATGTAGAACTATAAAACTAAAATGAAAAAAGATGGAAAAATGATTTTTTTTCCTTAAGAAGATGAAAGGGAACAAAAACTACTAATATTACTACTAGAAAACTAAGCAACTAAATTAAAGAAAAAAATTGTTTTTCATAATGTGAAGAAAACAAAATAAAATAGAAACAAAGAACTACAACTAAATAGGAAACAGAAAACAAAGAAAAAATAAAAAATAATAACACGAATCGAATATTAAATAAATGCAAGAAATTATTAAAACACCCCAGCAACGGCGCCAAAAACTTGATCGATGGTTTTTGGTTGTTAACAAAAACCACCATTTAATTTTACCGCAAGCGCATGGCATCTGTTGTAGTATTTGTGCGAATATGGATCGAATCCACAGGAAGTTGTATAATTACTAATGTTTATTTAAATTCTAGGCGAGTTAGACGAAATTGAGTAATTAGTTTGATTAGTTTAGATTAAGAAGTTGCTAGAATAGAAGAGAAACAGACTTGTAGAGAATATTTAAGAACTATAAATTAATGATGAGATCTATTAATCTCTTGGCGAATCAATAGATCTCAAGAACAGAAAAACAGAAATTCCAATGCAATAGAAATTAAATTAAGCAAAGAAGAACACAGACATAAATTAGAATAAAGAATAAGAGAACACTGACAAAAAAGAGTAAAGAAGAATTTAACTAATTTTATTATTGAAATCAAAATAAAGATTATAAGAAAAATCCATAGATATAAGAAGAAAAGAAAGAGAACAATTGCCAAGATAATCTAAAATGGCAGTAGGTAGTGGTATCTATAGTATTCACAAGATCTAGAACTAAAAGAATATATTTATCTAGAATTTTGGCCCAGTCTTCCTCTTGAATCTTATCCTTTATCATTCTAGAATTTCCTTCTCTACATTCTCTAGAAACTTCTTGATTCACAAGTCCAAGCCCTTGACTTGATCTTTATTTGTTGATCTCGTGTGTTCCATATTACTTTAGAGGCTTCCATCTCCCGTATTTTCTAGAATCTTCTTGTGTTGGCTTGCTCTAAAAGAATTTCCCTTGGAGGGTGGCAAAAAAATAAGGTGTGTACTAGGATTCAAACCCATGACCTCCTTGTAGATTGCACCACTTCAAACCAACTGAGCTATGACTGCTTTTGTGTATAACTTGGTTTTCAACTTCTTTTCAATGGAGCCTTGAATTGAACTATTATTCTTAAGCCAATTCTGCAATAGTTTCTTCATTTCTGGAGAATCATAAAACTTTAACAAACAAAACTAAAAGACCCAGTAGTTATGCTTTAAGAGTAGTAAAATATATAATTAAGTAGTGAAAAAAATTACATAATTTTATGTTCATCAGATACCATGGACGTTTGTATGTTTTGTTAGTCATTTATAAGGTTATTGATTGCACAGTTGCTTGTTTTCGTAGCTTGGATGTATACGCCAATTATTGACGATCTAGGATTAGGGTAGGTTCGTGAGGAAGCTACGGGACATATGTTTCGACATGGAGGCAGTAGTAGACTTGACCACGAGTACGATTTTGAGATGAACATTGGGCGCTTTCATTAAATGAGTATTTAACCGATTTCAATTAAATACTTGGTTTGAGTAGTCGTTAGCGATTTCAGTTAAGTGATCGATATCGACTACTATTGATGTTGGTTGTTTTAACCAACTTTGACGTGGATGACGACGGGTATTTTACAGGTTCTGGTTAAATACATGGTTTGGGTGGTCATTAGCGATTACTAGAGAGTTATCGATATTGACTACAATGGTTATTGGTCGTTTGATCAACTTTGACGTTTTCCGAGGAGTTGGATTGGATGACCTGTTTATTGGTGAATTTGACATGGTGACTTATTGAACGGTTACATTGTATGAGGCAGGATTGACTCTTCGTTAATGAGTATAGATGGATGGTATAATCCATAGGTTGAGACAGTTTGACCTTCAGGGTGAGCTGAGGACTGCGACTCTTTGATTCGAGACTTGGATGTGCTCAAAATGGACCAACGGGATAGGTTGATAGTATGTGACCTGTGGATTGGCGATATTGTGATATGGATCGATGGATAGATTAGTTCTATGCAAATCGTTGTGGGATAAGGTTGTTGGATCATGGATCGATGAGATATGTACTTCATGTTGTAATGGAGTTACAAGATTCTAATAGTGATCATGCTGGAAGGATGGATCCCGCAAGCACGACTGCACATGTTGTGGCTCTTCGATTGGAAGACCGGGCATTGGGTTGAATCGAAGGGGTGATTGATATGCAGCTCGAGACTGGAAAAGACTGCAGTATAGTGGATGGATCGAGCAAGATGGTTTGATCTCATATTTGAAAATTTTAGGAGTTTGGGAGTGCCAAGGAATTATCGATAATTTAGAGTGTTCTAGTTATGGCTAGATGATGGGTATTATATTTGGTTCTAAAGGCACATGTGCTGGACAGATGGGCCCTGCAAGCACAATGTAAATGGTATACCCTATATGGCTTCTTGTGAGTGCCTTAAAGTTACTAGACAATTTGGTGCTGAAGGAAATCATACTAGACATATGTGAGAGTCTATAATAGGATCGTATGAGAGTCTAAACAGTTGCAAGTATTAGGATTATGCAATATTAAGCAGTAAAGGTAAAATAAAAAATAATCACACCGATTTTTATCGTGGTTCGGACCTCCCGTCCTACGTCCAGTCCCGAAGCTCTCCTTCGGCCTTTTCTTTATCCACAGAAAACTTCCCTCACTTCGCCCGGAGGAATAGGCTTACAGTAAGAATATCTTTTGACAAACTTGTGTTCCTTAAACACTGATTTTGACTGCTGTATACAAATAGCTCCTATAGTCTCCTTGATTAGATATGATTGTTGAAGAACTAAGAGAATATTTAGAAGGATTTTGAAATGCTTGAATAGATAATTGTTAAGCAATGAAAGTAGAGAGTTTCTCAGAAAATAGATTATAGATCTAGAAAGAAAAATCGGTGATTTTATATCCTGATCTTAGATGTATTTATAATAGATGAAGGGTTGTTATCAAATGTTGTAATTTTTTAGCAAAGAGAAATCAAAACTATTCATTTTGAAAGAGGACATCTTTTGGAAAACTGATTCAGAGAAGATACGACAATTTGAAAAGGTTCCTGTTTATAGAGCGTCTGTATCCGCTCAGACGTCTGTCTCTTATAGGACACATCTGTATGTGTATTTTGAATGTTCAAAATACACGTACAGACGTCTGTCAGGTAATGAGACAGACGTCTCTGTAAGATTGGATTGCAACCCGAGGCTTCAAACAGACGTCTGCCTTGAATAGGACAGACGTCTGTGCTAAGTTTGGAAGAAATCCTATCTTACAGTCAGACGTCTGTCTATATTAAGGACAAACGTCTGTTTATGCCCAGACACACTGAATTCTCATATTTGATCAAGGATACTTTATATTCAATCTATCTAATTATATGAGAGAAATATACTCTTTATGAATAAGTATCCTTGTAATCTTGATTCTTCCCTTGTGTATCTCTTCCTTGTATAGTTCCTGCATTAAACATATGATGTGTATATTGTTTGTCGTCATCAAAACGTAAGGTCTGACATTCTCCCCTTTTTGATGATGACAAACATATGCGTGTCAGGCTCCCCGTGAGTTGATGATACCCCTTGTTCTCCCCCTTTTGGCATTATCAAAAATATAGAAAGACATAGTGATAGCAAACACAACATAGATGTCCACAAACAAGATCAAACAGAAGTCATAATGTGCCAAATGAAAATAAAGTTAAAGTACAAACCATAATGCATATTTAAATAGAGATAAAAAAAGTTCCTAGGCCTCCGTAAAGTATCCCTATAGACCAGTGGACTGATTTCCGTAATAGTCCGATTGAGATTCGTCGTTATAACTTATATTCTCATGAATGGAAAGTCCATGAAAAGCATGCTGAATAGTACCAGGATCAACGTAAGGAGGCCAGTCAGCATCTTCCTCATCGTCGGAAGCAGTTGTTGTTTCCTTACCAGGAGCAAGTTTTAGAGGAAATTGTTGTCGAGTGCTGGATTCAGGTGGTATGTCTCTTATAAGGGGTACAGATGGAGGAGGAGTAGGTGATGCTGACGATGATCGGGAGAAGGATGAACGACCATGAATTTTACGATAAATTTTTCCAAGAGAGTGCACAACTTTATCCAAAGTGTTTTCAACTTTTGTCATACGTGTGGAGAAAGAGCGATCTAGCCTTGTCACCTTTGTACCTATTTTTTTTGATTTAACAAAAGTAATCGTTGATTCTGTAAAGTAACATCATGTATACTTTCCACATGTCCTATATCTATTCTAGCTTCCTGGATATCCGGATCAGAGTGATATTCGGTTGGTTTGCTAGTTTCGGGTCATTGTCGTTGTTGTCTTTGAGGTTGTACCGGTTGTTGAGGTTGGTTTTGTTGTGCTTGCCATTGTTCAAAGGGAATAATTCGAGGAGGGCGATCAGGTAAGTGCATTAAAGCAGCAAATCATATGCCACTCTTCTCTATTTCTTTTTCCGGATATGTGGAAAGATAAAGATTATTCCTTGTGACCTGAAAATTCTCATAAGATATGTACCATATGGTATAGTTTATTTGAATGTAGATGATGTTCCGAAAATTTGACCGATCATATCAATATTAATTGTAATTAGTTGGCCATACACTGAAGACCAAATCCAATTATCAGGATCTGGTGGAGACCAAATTGAAGGCAAGCACAAGTTGATGAAAAACAAGTGTAGTGCTAGAGAATCAATCATACCTTGATTGGCTTCACAATTCACAAGTTGAGTTAAATTTGCACGAGACAGAGTGTCATTAACATCGTAATGAGTTAATTGTCTCAAAGGATAGAAAGGCCATGTGTGAATTGATTTCTTCTTCAGTGAATCCTAGATCTGATGGCTATCGAAAGCTTTCATCCATCCTTCAATTTGCTGATCAGTTGCATAATTAGGAGTTTCTTGTTGAGAGGAGAATCCTATAGTAGCCTTTTTGCGTTTATTGGAAGGTTTTTTCATTTTAGGAGCCATGGATTTGAAGAAGTTGAATTTGGGGATTTAGGGTTTGAATTGTTAGAACGGTAAAAGTAAGGAATAAAAAGTGAAATGGTAAAAGATAATATATAGATGGAGGTTTTAAAAACAGTTTCAGAGGATTTCAGACGTCTGTCATGCTTTGAGCCAGACGTCTGTGTTTAGAGAAAGGATTTCCCAAGAGCTATGTCAGACGTCTGTTGGATTGATGACAGATGTATGAGATGAGCTAGAACGAAAAAGATTGTAATCAGGTATATCAGACGTTTGTGGAGAGGAGTTACAGACGTCTGTTCTGTTTGTGTTTGAAACCCAAAAGGGTTAACAGACGTCTGACATAATATTGGTAGACGTCTGTGCTGAGACAAAACGTAGAAAGATTTGTAAACTTAGTACATATGTCTGATTATCTATTTGACAGACGTCTGTTTTTAACTTGTTCAGAAAAATTCCTTTATTTTCATACTAAAAAAGTACAAAAAAAGAATGAAATGAATAGTTATAATAATGCATCATGACAATGCATGTTGTTCATGAAACATAAAAAATGAATTCAAGTTTTCGTTTTGATCAAACTTGAGATTCCGTGAAGAAGGTGGTCTTGTTGGAGAAGTCCATGGGTTGACTGGATCGTGTGACGTACGATAAGAGGATGATGGATCCAGTGGATTAACTGGTCGTGAAAGAGGTTCGGAAACTTCTTTTAGTTTAGAGCTACAAAACTTTAAAGTAACTTGTCGTATGTATGCCAATATAGTAGAAGAGGTTTTCTTTTCGAAGTAAAGCTCTTTTTGAACTTTGAGTTATTCCTGTTGATAATGATGAATGCCAACAATTTTCCTTTTGGTATCTGGTGAAGTAAACAAAGCCAGTTTCGTTCTTTTGGAATCCGATGTAAAGCCAGTCCGATAATCTTGCCATTTGTAAACCGGTTCATGTTTAGATGTAGGAGTTGGATCGTGTGGATTGTCAGCGGAGCTATCGGTGGTGAAGGTGATTGTAACACCCCACCTCCGCTAGGGTCACTCACAAAGGGAATGCCCTAGTTTTGGAGGGGTATTATATAGTAAACAGGTACAGAAACATCACAAGACAGAACATAAATAAAATAGCGGAAGAACAAAAACCAAATTTCATTATTTCAAAAATAGAGTCAAAACCTCTTACATCAAAATACCAAGTCATTATTTCATTACATCAAGTTCTGAAGAAGCAAAGTACTTAAAACAACATAAGTAAAATATTATTCCCCCAAAAGAGCATGAGTGCAGCCATAGCATAGCTCAAGACCAAACCATACATGAGCTGTCAGAAAGCAAGCAAAGTCCAAGCTAAGAGCTAGAGTTTCCTCCCTGAGAACCTGGGGGGGGGGGGGACGAAAGACAAAGAGGCGAAAGAAAACGGGCCAGTCAAAAAGACTGGTAAGCCCTACTGACTATCAGCATAGAAACTAGTAAAGTTAACAAGACATGAATAAACTGGAACTAAACATAGGAATGATGATAAGTCTGGCATGATAACTAAGCTAACAAGATAACTCAAGTCTAACATTGCGTATTCAAGGTTCGCCATACCCACTATACTGGTATACCAATCCCGTGTCAACTATAAATCAAGAAATAATCCCTTGGCCCAATATCGTGAAGTGACCCAATTCGGGGTCCAACGGTATGATCTAATCGATCGGCTTCCTACAAGTCTAGCTCGTCGTGTGTCTGTGTCATACGACACTATCACGAATGTAGTCACCTGTGCTAGGTCCACCATAAGGTGTATCAAGCCCTAGGGTGCCAACCACCGACACGAATCAAGAATGCACAGATAATCCTACTAATGCCCAATGCCTGCGTTTTCAACTTCGGACTAAGTGCACGACCCTAGTTCGCCTGAACCTACAATGGCACACCAACTCAGCCGTCGTTCTGGTCGCTTACAATCAGCCCAGCAATCGTGCCCCATCCTGCCTAGTCCCAGGGTACCGTGATACATCTAGTGGGTTACTGCTGAAAAGGACCGCGTAACTAGGGTTTCGTTCAGCAGGTTAAGTTGTCATTTAAAATCGAGACTTAACCCCATCTACGTGTCATGTCAAATTGACTAAGTGTGTCGTTCTAGTTCAAGACTTAGTCCTACGAATCATGTGTCAGGTTGGTTAAGTGTGTTCAAGCGGTTCATGACTTAACCCTATCCAATCAACGTGTCAAATTGGTTAAGTATATTCAAGTGGTCCATGACTTAACCCTATCCAGTGGCATTAATTTACTTAATGCACCCCTAACCTCTCACATTAGACTTGGTTATGGTTACTGGATGTGCCGGGCGGGTCCGGGCAGTTTTACACCATAACCTAGTCTAACCTCGGGTTTCGAGTGCGATATGACCAACTACTCACATTGGGTCCTATTGTTTGCAGTTACTGGATTCGCCGGGCAGTTCCGGGCAGGTTTATACTGCAAACTCAACCCAACCTCGAGTTGGCCACGTTCAAGTTATCTAGGTGTCATGTCCATGCTTAATTTTTCATGTCAAGTTCAAGTTCGTGTTAACCATGTTCATGATTCAAATTTTCAAGTAAAATTTCATGTCAAGTTTACATGTCATGTTTTCATGTCATATCATGTTAATTTCATAGCCAATTTCAAGTTTGCCTAATCTACCCAAAACGTATCCCCAACGTATGTGAATTCGCATCAACATAAGATATCAAGATAGGGAATAACACAAAAAGGATAGTCATAGGATGGCAGAGGTGTTTACAAGTTAAGCATGATGATTATAACATTTCAGGCATATGAATAAGGGTCTCAACATCAACTTGGCAGAATATGGTGATAGACATGGTAATGGATTGACATAAGATAATATCCCCAATAATAGTTTCAACATCACAGGTAATGTTTAGATAAAGGTCATGAGAGGCTTTAGGTTAATAGCATGAATATGTCCCAAATCAAGTTCATACAATAATCCACAAGTCAAAGTTTCACATGAATAGATCTAGGGTGTGCAAAATTAGATCTAAAATAGTAGGTCTAAAAAGGATAGTCATAGATCAAGGATTTACAACGATAGATCCAACCTAGTTATCATGTTTAGGCATAATTTCAGTTTACATCGTGTTCATGTTAAATTTACTGTTTAGATCTAAGAGTAACTGGGGCTTACAGTGCGTGGATCGAGAATTAAGAACAGAAATTGTCGTAGGATCGTTGCAGAAGCTTTAATCTCTAGTTTGAATTGAGTTGCTTAGGTTGATGTTGATTAGCTTCTAGTTTTGATTCCAGCAGAGTAGCGACGCCATTTTTATTTTTATTTAGAACAGAGGCAGAGTAGAAGCAGAATAGAATTGTGTGTAGAGAAGGCTAGGTTTGGGGCTGTTTAAATAGGTTTAGGCAGATGAATCTGGACAGAAATCGGACTAGATACATCAGAGCGAACACTGGCCCAAAAATGGGCTCGGGGACCAGGTCGACACCCAAGTCGACTGCGCAGTCGACCTGGTCCTGGGGGTGTCGACTGCCCAGTCGACTCCCCAGTCGACCTGGGTCTGGGCGGGAAATTTCCCGCCCAGTCTGTTCCGCGTTTGAAATTTGAATTTTGAATTCGAATTCGAGCTGTTTTCGATTCTGAAAATTCCTGAAACTTCGGAGGGTCATATCTCCCTCATACGAACTCCGATTCTTGCAAACTCGGACTCGTTTCCAAGCAGAATTCTGAGACGAACGCAATGGCGCAACCCGTTTCCCTTGGTTCTTATTTTAAAATGTAATTCTGCCTAGATTTATGGTTATAACACGTTATCAAAATACGGGTTGTTACAGTGATGTTAATTAAAGAGGACTTATTAGACATTGTTTTTGTAATGAAAACTTATTTTAGCTTAGCCAAAGTTATTTACAGGTAAAGTTTACTATATTTACTCCTTAAAAAGTGCAAAAGATGAATTAGAAAAACCATTGAAAAAGGTATGGTAGAGAGAAAAACATGGTGAGAATAAAATTTATATATCAGAGAGAGAGCATATACCTAATTCTCTACGTAAATTAATAAAAGTGGTTTCCTTTAATGGTTTGGTAAAAATGTCTGCAATTTGTTTGCTAGTATTAACAAATTCCAAAGAAATATTACCTTTTTCAACATGATCACGTAGGAAATAGTGTCGAATGTCAATATGTTTAGTTCTAAAGTGGTTGATTTGTGTTGTCGCAGAAAATTGTTGAATTTTTAATTAGTTTTCCAAAATCCCTTAATATTTGTTGCATATAAATTACTTGAGCACATGATAAGGATGCTGATATATATTCTGCTTCGCAAGTTGAAAGTGAAACAGAGTTTTGTTTTTTACTTAACCATGATACCAGAGATTGACCTATAAAGTGACACGTACCACTACTGCTTTTTCTATCGGACTTACATCCTCCGAAATCTGCATCACTATATGACACTAGATCAAAAGAACTACCTATTGGATAAAAAAGTCCATAATCTTTTGTTTTGGTTAAGAATCTTAAGATTCGTTTTACAGCTTTATAGTGCGATTCTTTTGGTTGAGCTTGAAACCGTGCACACAGGCAGACACTCATCATGATGTCTGGTCTACTCGCAGTGAGATATAAGAGTGAACCGATAATACTACGATATAATTTTTGATCAAAATCTTTTCCCTCTTCATCTTTTTCTAAATGAGCAGTAGTGCTCATAGGTGTTGGTTTTCCTGATGTATTTTCCATGTTAAATCTTTTTAAGAGATTGCTACAATATTTTTCTTGGTTTAGAAAAATTCCGTTTTCGAGTTGTTTAATTTGTAATCCTAAGAAAAAATTAGTTCACCTCATGTGTGACATTTCAAATTCATTTTTCATTATTTCTGAAAATTCGTTACATAAAAGTTCATTTGTTGATCCGAAGATAATGTCATCAACATAAATTTGGATAATTAAAATGTCATTTTGAATTCTTTTAATAAAAAGGGTTGTGTCTACTTTTCCAATTTCAAATCCAGAATTTATTAAATGTGATTTTAGCCTTTCATACCAAGCACAAGGTGCTTGTTTTAAACCATACATATCCTTTTTAAATTTGTAAACATGGTTAGGAAATTGTTCGTGTATAAAAAGTGGAGGTTGTTCAACATAAACTTGTTCTTTTATATAACCATTTAAAAATGCACTTTTTACATCCATTTGAAATAATTTTATATTATGATGAACTGCAAAAGCTAATAAAATACGAATTGCTTCTAGACGTGCTACAGGAGGGAAGGTTTCTTCATAATCAATGTAACAACCCGTATTTTCAATAACCTGTAATAACATAAATCGAGGCAGAATTTAATTCTAAAATGGGAATCAAGGGAAACGGGCTATGCCATTGCGTTCGTCTCGGAAAAATACGCGAAATAGAGTCCGAGTTTTCGAAAATCGGAGTCCGTATGACCAAGATATGGCCTCGCGAAGTTTCACGAAAATTCCCAAATTAAAGTATACTTAATTAAGTGAAATGGGTTGTGTAGATATATATATATATATATATTGATATATATATATATATATATATATAATTGAAAATTTAATAAATAAATATGCAAAAATGCTCAAAACAGCGAATTGGGAGAGGGGAATAACCGAACCGGCCGATTTTTGAAGTCGACCCGAGCCCGCTGGGTCGACTAGGGGTTAATCCAGGGTGTTTGGCTGTCAACCCGTGGGCCGATTCGCTCAAGTGCAGATTTTGCATTTGAATGGCTCTCATGGTCCATCTTTAATCTAAAGGCCCTAGATGGTTCCTACACTTGACTTCTTCCCCAAGACATGCTTTGATGGCTTGGATTGAATCTAGGGTTAATCCTATGGCCTAAAACACTTGCCTAATCTATAAATAAGACCCTAACCTACCCTAATCCATTCATAATTAAACCTAGTGACTAAACTATGGCAAAATGCTAGCTCTCATGGCCTCCACTAATTTTATGAAGAGGGTTGCATACTAATCACTCTCTAATCAACTTCTAATCCCTTCTTAGCATCTTAATCTTCTTCATTTGGTGTTCAAAATTGCTAGTAGTGAGTTTCTATCACTTTGATGATCTTTTGTTAAACTAAGTAGATGAGATATGATGAGATTTATGGTTTTGTATGTGGATTAATGAGTCTTGAATCATATGATATGATGTTAGCATTAATCTTATGTTTATGCATGTTGAGTATGTAAGTTTATGCAAGTTTAATATGATGTATGTTATATTTGCATGATGCTAAATATGCAAGTTGTGGGCTATATGCATGTTATGCAAGTTCATGGTGATATGCTATGCAAGTTACATGTATGTTAATATGCAAGATATGCTATGCAAGTTACATGTTTGTTAATATGCAAGTTACATGTATGTTAATATGCAAGATATGCTATGCAAGTTACATGTTTGTTAATATGCAAGTTACATGTATGTTAATATGCAAGATATGCCATGCAAGTTACATGTTTGTTAATATGCAAGTTACATGTATGTTAATATGCAAGATATGCTATGCAAGTTACATGTTTGTTAATATGCAAGTTACATGTATGTTAATATGCAAGATATGCTATGCAAGTTACATGTTTGTTAATATGCAAGTTACATGTATGTTAATATGCAAGATATGCTATGCAAGTTACATGTTTGTTAATATGCAAGTTACATGTTTGTTAATATGCAAGTTACATGTTTGTTAATATGCAAGTTACATGTTTGTCAATATGCAAGTTACATGTTTGTTAATATGCAAGTTCATGATGACACATTATGCAAGTCTATGGGTTAATATGCAAGTATATTATGCAAGTGAATATGTAAGTTATGTGACATATTATATGCAAGTTATGTGACATATGCAAGTTATGTGACATATTATGCAAGTTCATATGCAAGTCATGTGTTTGTTAATA
Source organism: Allium sativum (assembly GCA_030737875.1). Lineage (NCBI taxonomy): Eukaryota > Viridiplantae > Streptophyta > Magnoliopsida > Asparagales > Amaryllidaceae > Allium > Allium sativum. The sequence goes on along the minus strand of CM060919.1, from coordinate 650,327,192 downwards.
TGCAAGATGGCACCTTTGAAACATGTTCATTCATATGCAAGTTGGCACCTTTTATATGTATTATGTCATGAGAACGAAATTACGTGGGAACGATGGGGTTAATTAAATGCATAAGTTAATAAGATTGTGTGAAATTAATATGATTATGCATAACATAAAATAAAGGAACATAGTATGGGAATTTGCCTATTAAGTTAGGTGTACCCATACTATGTGTTGGGAATTTACCTATTGAGTTAGGTCTACCCCATGGGAATTTACCTATTGAGTTAGGTCTACCCATGTTATGAAAAGCTTAATATTAATTAGGGATAATTAATTTAAATTATGAGGGTGATTAATTAGGTGTAATTAATTGACTAAGACACGAGGTTGGACTCAGTTGTAGCGTAAAACTGCCCGGACCCAACCGGCTTAACCAGTTGCTACAAATGTTAGCCCAATGTGAGAGGTCTTAGGCACAAACTAAATACGTGATTAATGTAAAGACACGAGGTTAGACTCGGTTATGACATAAGGCTGCCCGGACCCAACCGGCTTAACCAGCGGTCATAAAAGATAGTCTAATGTGAGAGGTCTTTATGAGGATCACGGTCTTAATTAATTAAGAAACACTTAACCATATAAGCATGTAGTGGGACATGAGGGGTTAAGTGGGTGCCTCGGGTGGCATGAGAAAATCTAGTGGTTGCCTTGGGTGGCAATAGAAAATACGATTAGAATACTTAACCAAAATGGAACATGTAATTAAAACATGATTAAAGGGTTAAGTGGGATATACTAGAAAAAGGGACAAGCTTAGGTGGGTAGCTTGTGGGGGCCCATCTCAACCAATATCCCAAACGTATCTTTGTGGGCTCGACCCAAGTCGAGTGACGGGACACGCATATTGGGCTTGACTATAAGAGGCCAAAAACGGGTTAGCGGTGGCAACGTAGGACCAACGGGTTTCATATGCGTGTGTGGACCCGGGCTGGTTAGTAAATCGTTGTTACATCGTGTAGATATAAAGCCGTGCACCGTTGATATTATCAGGTTGCCACTTTGGGGAAATGATACACCCCATTGTGGGACCGGCACGGGTATCTACGTTAGGGAGCCGATCGCTTGGGAGTAGTGGGTACACCTAGTAATGATAGGGGCAGACGGCACCTATGTAGGGGTACTAGAAACTACTGGGTAAAAATTACTAAGTACATTTAGTGGGATCAACCTTTAAGTAGGAATTAATCTTAGGTAGGTAAAACTGGTGTGGTGCAGTGTAGGAATTATCTTTGAGTAGGTCTGGGGCGGTGTAATTTAGTAATTATCCTTGGGTGGGTAAATGCGTCTTTACGGTGATCTTAGTTTATCCTAAGTTTACCAAGCTGCTTAGTGTAGCCATTCATCCCCAGTCGTTACCGTATATCAACTTATGTCTTCTCTGGTTATTTTAATGATTGTATTGTTAGGGTTATAGGACTCACTCAGACTTATGTCTGACCCCGTTGTTTTTATCTTTTTCCCCCAACCCCAGGTTATTAGAGTGGGCCTGGTGCTAGTGGGCTTTGATCTGATTGCTGTATCTATCCTATGGAGCTTGGACCTCTGAAGTGAAGCCGAGCTTATCTTTCCTTTTATGGCTATTAGTTATGTAGTGGGATTATGTACTTCTATTTTATCAAGATGGATATTATGTACTTGACTCTGGTTTATGGTTTTGTGATGTAACCAAACATGTATTACTTTCCGTTGCAATGAAATGATGATTTAAATTTTCAAGTATTACTTATATCTGTCTTGCTGTAATTTTACTGTTCTATATTCACTCAAAATACTTCACCGAAACTAAGGCATTCCCCTGGTATGAGTGACCTTAGCGGACGTGGGGTGTTACACGTGGTATCAGAGCTTAAGGTTACCAGAACAGATAAATTTTTTAGAAAAACTATTTTTCTAAGAAAATTTTTGAAGGAATGTTTTCAAAAACATGTCTTTTAAGAGAAAAGTTTTTGAGAAAAGCATAATCCCCGATAGCCATATCTTTATCTTTCGAATTCTCCGTTTGAATCTCTTTCTCTCTCGTTTTGAGTTTCCCCTCCGTGTGTAGATGATCTTTCTAAGATAGATAAGAATGGAAAACCGCTTCAAGGGAATTAGACGTAAATCAGATTAGAAGTTGGTTCAAGAAGGAGGAGGACTTGTAAGTACTTATTGGATGGACGATGGGAGGAAGGCTCTAATAGTTGTTTGGTTAATAAAGGACGAAGCCTCATTGATGGGAGGTTACGAGTGGAGAATGGGAAGGAGAAGGCTAGTAGTTATCCTTTTGGGAGGAATAGGACACCTTATTAGGATTGACCAAAGAAGCAAGGACAAGGTATGGAATCTTCTGGAGGGTAGTTGTATTCCCTCACGACTAGGGTGCCGGATGGGGATAAGACCGTCTAGGTTGGAATTTGGATTTCTTTATTATCCGATTCGAACTTTATTTGATTTGGATGCATTAAGTTCGTTTATCTCATCATTGTTAGTGAGTCACTGCACTTAGACACCAGTTTAGTAGATGATCCCTTAGTTGTTTCAAACCCAATTGGGCTCCATGATGTGTTTGGGTTTGAAAGTTTCTATACTTAGCATTGAGTTTGGAGGTGATGCTTGTTGGGCTTCACGAGCTATGGGTTAGTTTGGGCATGGACTGGTTATCCAGTAGGGATGCCATCCTTGATTTTGAAAAGAGAGTTGTTAGGCTTATGACCCGCTTGGGTAACACTCTCGAGATCTCTTGTAATCCCATAGAGACTGTTATGCTAAGTTATCTAGAATCGCTGGACACGTCGGTCGAGAGTTTGCGATCTGTTAGAAGTGGTCCGGGAATACTCGGATGTGTTTGAGAAGGTGAAGGGCTTACCTCCGGAGCGGGAGATTGACTTCCGAATATATCTGGTAAACAATGCCAAACCAGTGACTTGGCCAGTGTGCCACAAGGCTCCTCGTGAGAGGAGGGAACTCCATAAGTAAGTAGGCGATTGCTTGAGAAGGGGTTCATAAGAAGAAGTATATCGGAGTGGGGCGCTCCATTAGTTTTTGCCATGAAGGCGGATGGGTCCCTCAGACTTTGTTTAGGCTAAAGAGAACTAAATAAACTCACAAAGAAGAATAGACACCCATTGCCAAAGATTGATGATCTCTTTGATCAGTTGGTTGGCGCCTCAGTATTTTCGCAGTTGGACTAAGCCACATGGTTTCGTCAGTTGAGAGTGGCTGACGATAGTATAGAGAAGATTGCCTTTAGGACTCCGGATGGTTTTATGAGTGGCTGGTGATGCTATTTGGTTTGACGAACGCCCCCGCATACTTTGTTGATTGGAAGAGAAGGGTGTTCAGAGAGTACCTAAATAAGTTTGTGATGGTCTTTGTGGATGACATCTTGGTCTTTTCTAGGAGCGAAATAAGTTTTCATATGTGCTCAATAGGTTGAGCAAAGCCAGTTATGGGATAAAACAGTGGTTTTGGAGCGAGACTGGCAAGGACATCCAAAGTTGGTCAAAGGCTTAATTGTTTAGCCATTATTATTATTATTTTTAGTATCATCTCACGTAGGTTGCCTGAACTCGAAGGAGATATCCCTTGGGTGTTTGTCTGATATTGGTTTCGGCCTTTGGGGCTTGCATTTGGGGGATGTCGAATTCGACTAGGGTGGTCTGCGTGAGAGATGGACAGTTGTGACGATTTTGGATAGGATTCTTAGCATCTTATGAGTTGAGATAGCGTATACCCCTAACAAGGGAAGCATGGTAGCAGACGCCTTAAGAAGAAAAAGGTTGTCCTTGAGTTCATTGATCGATTAAACGACGGAGCTTAGGGTTTATTTCTATGTTTGACTTTAGACCTTCCGTTGACTTTGTACCCGGTTTGCTAGCCTCCTTGGAGGTTAGGCCTACTCTTTTGGGACGGGGTGGCGAGGCACAGCAAGACGACCCACAGTTGGTTGAGCTATGAGAGAAGCTCATAAGGGGGAGGAGTCGTCCAGCCATTTGAGTAGGTACACCCTAGATAGTAAGGGGTGGTTGCGTAGAGACGGTAGACTTTGTGTACCGCAAGACGAGGGTTTGAGGAAGGCTATACTTGATGATACACATCGGTCGAAGATGACCATTCATCCCGGTAGGGACAAGATGTACCAAGACATAAAGCGAGTTTTCCTTTTTGCCAATCTGAAGAAAGATGCGGCCAAGTATGTCGCTAGATGCTTGGTATGCTAACAAGCGAAAGTGGAACAGAAGAAACCCGGAGGGTTGCTTCACCCGTTGGAAGTTCCGAAATAGGAAGTAGGATAGTGCCTCGTTGGATAACCGAAATCAAGGAAGGGTAATACGGGGATTGGGCTTATGGTAGATAGACTTACTAAGTGTGCCCATTTCATACCCGTGAAGAGCAAGAGGACTATTCCATGTCTAGCTTCAGTTTACCTTCAAGGGATTATTAGTTTGCATGGTGTACCTTCCAGCATTGTGAGTGATCAAGATCCTATCTTCACTAGTGAGTTTTGGAAGATTTTGCAAGAGGGCGGTAGGGACTCAGTTGTGTTTGAGCACTGCATCTCATCCTCAGACGGACGGTCAGACCAAGAGGGTGAACCGTATCTAGAACATCTTTTGAGGTTATGTATTTTGGATTTTGGAGGTACATGGGAAGAGCATCTTCCGTTGGTGGAGTTCGCATATAATAGCAGCTTTCAGTCCAGTATTGGTATGGCTCATTTCAAAGCTCTTTATGGAAGGCCTTGTCGATCTCCTACATGTTGGTGGGAATCTACGGATAAGATCTTGCTTGGGCCAGATATGGTTAGGGAGACTTCAGAGAAGATGGGTTGGATTCGAAGAAGGATGAAAGCGGCGGAATCTTATGCGGACAAGAGGAGAACAGAGCTTGAGTTTGATATTAGGACATGCTTTTTATCAAGGTGTCTCCGTTACGGAATGTGGTTCACTTTGGATCTGTTAGGAAGTAAGTACCAAGGTTTGTAGGGCCATTTCCCATTAAGGAAAGAATTGGACGGATGGCATATAGAGTGGAGTTGCCTGACAGACTTAGTGGTGTACCGGATGTATTTCATGTGTCCCATTTGAGGAAGTGCTTACTTGAGACCGCTGAGGTGGTAGAGCCGAGTTTGCTTAAAGAAGTAGAGTTAGAGCACGATGAGACGATTCGACGAGCTCCTACTCGCATCATTGGGCCAGAGACTAGGAAGTTGAGGAACAGAGAAGTTCAGCTAGTTAGAATGCTACTTGGGAGACGGAAGCGAAGATGCGTTCTTTGTATCCATTTCTTTTGGAGAGTATGTCTTTTAACTTCTCCTTTATCGCTTGCCTAGTACTTATCTTATCTTTAGTAGGTCCTCTCGTTAGTCCTGTTTGACCTTTAGATAGGGAAAACCTATGGTTGAAACATGTGTTTGAGACATGTTATGGTTGATGGATGCAAGTGGATGCAAGTGTTTGCTAGTGGTTGCTCGTGGATGCATATATACACACATTAGGCACTAGATCGGCTCAGTCACTTCATGTTGCATATTGCATAAATGGATGTGGTAGTTAGATTGATGGATGTATCATGGCTGTGTTATCATATGGATGATGCATTTTTGTGTATGGTTGTGCACGCATGTAGAAATTTGTATGTGTCAATAGGGTTTCGCATACATATTGGATGCATGGCACTATCATGGTTTGCATTAAGGAGGTTTACTGTATCAGTAACCGCCTGATTTTCGCATTAGGTAAGTACATATACACACACTTTTGCATATATCCATCCAGCATTTAGAATCTTGTAAGGACAATGATTGCTCGTGGATGATGCTTTGAGTAGATGGATGATTGGATGGTAGGATACGTTCTTCCTAACTTGAAGATTTCGGGGACGAAATCCTTTAAGGAGGGGAGAATGTAACAACCCGTATTTTCAATAACCTGTAATAACATAAATCGAGGCAGAATTTAATTCTAAAATGGGAATCAAGGGAAACGGGCTATGCCATTGCGTTCGTCTCGGAAAAATACGCGAAATAGAGTCCGAGTTTTCGAAAATCGGAGTCCGTATGACCAAGATATGGCCTCGCGAAGTTTCACGAAAATTCCCAAATTAAAGTATACTTAATTAAGTGAAATGGGTTGTGTAGATATATATATATATATATATATTGATATATATATATATATATATATATATAATTGAAAATTTAATAAATAAATATGCAAAAATGCTCAAAACAGCGAATTGGGAGAGGGGAATAACCGAACCGGCCGATTTTTGAAGTCGACCCGAGCCCGCTGGGTCGACTAGGGGTTAATCCAGGGTGTTTGGCTGTCAACCCGTGGGCCGATTCGCTCAAGTGCAGATTTTGCATTTGAATGGCTCTCATGGTCCATCTTTAATCTAAAGGCCCTAGATGGTTCCTACACTTGACTTCTTCCCCAAGACATGCTTTGATGGCTTGGATTGAATCTAGGGTTAATCCTATGGCCTAAAACACTTGCCTAATCTATAAATAAGACCCTAACCTACCCTAATCCATTCATAATTAAACCTAGTGACTAAACTATGGCAAAATGCTAGCTCTCATGGCCTCCACTAATTTTATGAAGAGGGTTGCATACTAATCACTCTCTAATCAACTTCTAATCCCTTCTTAGCATCTTAATCTTCTTCATTTGGTGTTCAAAATTGCTAGTAGTGAGTTTCTATCACTTTGATGATCTTTTGTTAAACTAAGTAGATGAGATATGATGAGATTTATGGTTTTGTATGTGGATTAATGAGTCTTGAATCATATGATATGATGTTAGCATTAATCTTATGTTTATGCATGTTGAGTATGTAAGTTTATGCAAGTTTAATATGATGTATGTTATATTTGCATGATGCTAAATATGCAAGTTGTGGGCTATATGCATGTTATGCAAGTTCATGGTGATATGCTATGCAAGTTACATGTATGTTAATATGCAAGATATGCTATGCAAGTTACATGTTTGTTAATATGCAAGTTACATGTATGTTAATATGCAAGATATGCTATGCAAGTTACATGTTTGTTAATATGCAAGTTACATGTATGTTAATATGCAAGATATGCCATGCAAGTTACATGTTTGTTAATATGCAAGTTACATGTATGTTAATATGCAAGATATGCTATGCAAGTTACATGTTTGTTAATATGCAAGTTACATGTATGTTAATATGCAAGATATGCTATGCAAGTTACATGTTTGTTAATATGCAAGTTACATGTATGTTAATATGCAAGATATGCTATGCAAGTTACATGTTTGTTAATATGCAAGTTACATGTTTGTTAATATGCAAGTTACATGTTTGTTAATATGCAAGTTACATGTTTGTCAATATGCAAGTTACATGTTTGTTAATATGCAAGTTCATGATGACACATTATGCAAGTCTATGGGTTAATATGCAAGTATATTATGCAAGTGAATATGTAAGTTATGTGACATATTATATGCAAGTTATGTGACATATGCAAGTTATGTGACATATTATGCAAGTTCATATGCAAGTCATGTGTTTGTTAATATGCAAGATGGCACCTTTGAAACATGTTCATTCATATGCAAGTTGGCACCTTTTATATGTATTATGTCATGAGAACGAAATTACGTGGGAACGATGGGGTTAATTAAATGCATAAGTTAATAAGATTGTGTGAAATTAATATGATTATGCATAACATAAAATAAAGGAACATAGTATGGGAATTTGCCTATTAAGTTAGGTGTACCCATACTATGTGTTGGGAATTTACCTATTGAGTTAGGTCTACCCCATGGGAATTTACCTATTGAGTTAGGTCTACCCATGTTATGAAAAGCTTAATATTAATTAGGGATAATTAATTTAAATTATGAGGGTGATTAATTAGGTGTAATTAATTGACTAAGACACGAGGTTGGACTCAGTTGTAGCGTAAAACTGCCCGGACCCAACCGGCTTAACCAGTTGCTACAAATGTTAGCCCAATGTGAGAGGTCTTAGGCACAAACTAAATACGTGATTAATGTAAAGACACGAGGTTAGACTCGGTTATGACATAAGGCTGCCCGGACCCAACCGGCTTAACCAGCGGTCATAAAAGATAGTCTAATGTGAGAGGTCTTTATGAGGATCACGGTCTTAATTAATTAAGAAACACTTAACCATATAAGCATGTAGTGGGACATGAGGGGTTAAGTGGGTGCCTCGGGTGGCATGAGAAAATCTAGTGGTTGCCTTGGGTGGCAATAGAAAATACGATTAGAATACTTAACCAAAATGGAACATGTAATTAAAACATGATTAAAGGGTTAAGTGGGATATACTAGAAAAAGGGACAAGCTTAGGTGGGTAGCTTGTGGGGGCCCATCTCAACCAATATCCCAAACGTATCTTTGTGGGCTCGACCCAAGTCGAGTGACGGGACACGCATATTGGGCTTGACTATAAGAGGCCAAAAACGGGTTAGCGGTGGCAACGTAGGACCAACGGGTTTCATATGCGTGTGTGGACCCGGGCTGGTTAGTAAATCGTTGTTACATCGTGTAGATATAAAGCCGTGCACCGTTGATATTATCAGGTTGCCACTTTGGGGAAATGATACACCCCATTGTGGGACCGGCACGGGTATCTACGTTAGGGAGCCGATCGCTTGGGAGTAGTGGGTACACCTAGTAATGATAGGGGCAGACGGCACCTATGTAGGGGTACTAGAAACTACTGGGTAAAAATTACTAAGTACATTTAGTGGGATCAACCTTTAAGTAGGAATTAATCTTAGGTAGGTAAAACTGGTGTGGTGCAGTGTAGGAATTATCTTTGAGTAGGTCTGGGGCGGTGTAATTTAGTAATTATCCTTGGGTGGGTAAATGCGTCTTTACGGTGATCTTAGTTTATCCTAAGTTTACCAAGCTGCTTAGTGTAGCCATTCATCCCCAGTCGTTACCGTATATCAACTTATGTCTTCTCTGGTTATTTTAATGATTGTATTGTTAGGGTTATAGGACTCACTCAGACTTATGTCTGACCCCGTTGTTTTTATCTTTTTCCCCCAACCCCAGGTTATTAGAGTGGGCCTGGTGCTAGTGGGCTTTGATCTGATTGCTGTATCTATCCTATGGAGCTTGGACCTCTGAAGTGAAGCCGAGCTTATCTTTCCTTTTATGGCTATTAGTTATGTAGTGGGATTATGTACTTCTATTTTATCAAGATGGATATTATGTACTTGACTCTGGTTTATGGTTTTGTGATGTAACCAAACATGTATTACTTTCCGTTGCAATGAAATGATGATTTAAATTTTCAAGTATTACTTATATCTGTCTTGCTGTAATTTTACTGTTCTATATTCACTCAAAATACTTCACCGAAACTAAGGCATTCCCCTGGTATGAGTGACCTTAGCGGACGTGGGGTGTTACAATCAATTCCTTGTTCTTGATTATATCCTTGCAACCAGTCGAGCTTTATTACGAATTATATTTCCATTTTCATCAGATTTATTTTTTTAGATCCATTTTGTTCCAACTATTGATTGTTCCGTTGGTCGAGGGACTAATTCCCATACTTCGTTTCTTTCAAATTGATTAAGTTCTTCTTGCATTGCTAAATCCATGATTCATCATTGGTAGCTTCCTTATAGTTTTTAGGTTCAAAAGATGAAATAAAAGCAACGTGACTCATTTGATTAAGTTGATGTCTAGTTGAAACTCTTGAATTTAAGTCTCCAATAATATTATTTGTCGGATGATCTTATAAAATATGAGGAGGTGATCTTAGAGTAGAATTAGTTTCTGGTTCATTAATGTTAGTGTTATTTTGTAATTCAATTTCATCTTCATCAGAAATTTTATTATTATTTTGAAAAATTTCATCAAAAGAAACATGTAAACTTTCCTCAATAGAATTTGTTCTTTTATTAAAAATTATGTAAGCCTTACTTCTATCCGAATATCCAATAAAAATTCCTTCATCTGCTTTTGGATCAAATTTTTCAAGATTATCTTTTGTATTTAATATAAAACATTTTGATCCAAAGGTTTTGAAATATGAGACATTTGGTTTCTTGCCATAAAGTATTTCATAACATGTATTTTTCGTTAATGGTCGAAGGGTTACTCTATTAAGAACATAACAAGCCATAGCTACTGCTTCATCCCAGAAGGATTTTGGTAAGTTACTACTATTTAAATGGGTTCTGGCACATTCTTGCAAAGTTCGATTTTTTCTTTCTACAATACCATTTTGTTTTGGTGTTCGCGGAATTGAAAAATTATGACTAATTCCTTTCTTGTTACAAAATTCTTTAAAAAGGTCATTTTCAAATTGTCCTCCATGATCACTTCTAATCCTTTTAATTTTTAAATCAAATAAATTTATTATTCGTTTAGCGAAAATTTTAAATAATGCAAAAGTGTCACTTTTATGTTTTAAAAATATGGTCCAAGTATATCTAGAAAAATCATCTACAATAACAATAACATATTTATTATGGTTTAGTGAACGAGTTTGAGTAGGACCAAAAAGATCTAAATGCAATAATTCTAAGGGTTGTCTTGTAGAAATTTTATTCTTTAATTTGAAAGAGCTCCTTTTAAGTTTGCCAATCTGACAATCATCACATCGATTTTTTACTTTGAAATTAATTTTTGGTAAGCCTCTAACTAACTCCTTTTTTGCTAGTTTATTAATATTCTTAAAATTTATGTGGCAAAATCTTTTATACCATAACCATGGATCTTCATGGTTAACAGTTAGACATAAATTTGTCTTCTGCTTTGATTTCATGTTCAAAATATATATGTTTCTTTTCTAATACCTTCAAAAATTAAATTTTTATCTCATCAAAGATGTTACATTTATCTTTTTTAAAACTTATTTGAATTTTTTTATCATGAAGTTGACTTATGCTTAAGAGATTATGTTTTAGATTTTTAACTAATAAAACATTAGAAATAATAGGAGAGTTAGATATACCAGTATTTATGACTTCACCAATGCCAATGACATAGCCTTTTGAATTGTCTCCGAATGTAACAGTGCCACCATCCATGTACTTTATATTTGAAAGCATGTTTACATTTCCTGTCATGTGCTTAGAGAAGCCACTATCCAATATCCATTTCTCATTTTGTTTTGTCTTGGATACCTACAAGATAGAAAGAATTTATTGGTATCCACTTCCTCCGTTAGGGTCCGAAATGTTAGGCGGAGAAGGTAACCATACCCATGTGGGTTTGGGACCATTGAAAATATAATTCGAATTGTATATTACATTTTGTAAGAAAGTATTAATATGTTTTTGCCTAATAAGTTTGTTATTAGTTTTAGGAATCCATATTTTTACTTCCTTAGGTAATATAGTCTTTTTAGACTTTATCTTCTCCTTTAAAAATGTATCTTCTTTTTAGTGAAAATTCATTTTGTTAATCTTTTTATACAAAAAACTATGATTTTTGAAATTACCATCCTTTTTAAATCCCAAGCCATTTCTATTCCCTGATAGTTTTGAAGTTTTGATTAAATTTTCTAAATTTTGCTTACCCTTGTAAAACTTGGAGACATTAGCAGCGATTTTCTCTAATTCACTTTTTAGTTTTGAATTTTTGGAACATGAAGTTTCTAAATCACTACTTAGTTTATTATATTTTTCTGAAAAATCTTCATTTTCTAATTCAAATTTTCTTAACTTGCTAGATAGAGAATCATTTTCTAAAGATAATTTGTTAATTTTTAATTGTGTATTCTCTAGTTCTTCCTCTAGAGTGGTTTTCTCATCTTTTAATAGTCCAATCTCAATTTCCATTCTATTTATTTTTGAAATGAGCTCTTTATTCAGCTTCTTTTGTTCTCTAAATTTATCGTCTAGTTCCATGCTAATTTCTAAGATTTCATTATAAGAAAGTTCGGGACATGCCTTATCAATATCAGCCATAAAACATACATTTGCTAGTTCTGAGTCGTTGTCACTTCCACTTTCTGAGGAAGATGTATCTGAATCATCCCGTGTCACTTGAAAAGCCTTTTTTTCTTTTTAAATTTCTCAAATTTTTGTTTCATCTTATCATTATTAGTGTAACACCCCACCTCCGCCAATACCCCTCTTGCAAGGGCACTAGCTTTGGAGGGGCGTTAAACGAGGTAAACATGCATGCAGATATCACAAGACAGAACATATAAGTAAAACATAGTAAGTAAAGCAGCGGATAAAACTAGTATTTCAAAACAATAGTCAAGTTACATCAAAGTACTGAGTCATTATTTTCCACAAAACAAAGTCTAGAAAAACATAAACTGAAAATAACATAAAGTAAACTATCCCCAAAGCAGAATAAAGCCATAGCATGCTCAAGTCCAAACCGTACATGAGCTATCCAGAAAAGCAGCTAAAGATCCAAGCTAGGTACCTGTGTTCCCACCCTGTAAACCTGGGGGGAAACGGAAGAAAAGAGGCGAAAGAAAAACGGGTCAGTCAAAAGACTGGTAAGTCCTATCTACTATTAGTATAGAAACTAATAAAGTTAACTGGACATGTAAAACAGAGATGAGACATAGGGTGATAACTGGCATGGTGAAAAGTTAACAAGATAGATCAAGTGTGGCATCGCATATACAAGGTTAAGTTGCACCAGGTGTGTACTAGTATTCCAATCCATGTCAAGTATAAACAAGAGATGATCCTTTGGACCAAAGCTGGCCCAATATCATGAGGTGACCTAAATCAAGGTCCAACTACTCGGTCTAGTCGATCGGCTCCCTAAAAGCCTAACTTGTCAAGTGTCGGTGTCATACGGCCCAATCACGAAGTGTAGTCAAACTGTACTAGGTCCACCCTAGGGTGTATCAAGCCCTAGGGTGCCAACCCCGGACACAAATCAAGCACGCACAGTCTAAACCTACGGGTGCCCGTGTCTGCTTTTTCAACTCCGGACCATGTGCACGACCATAGTCCGCCTGAACCTACACCGGCGCACCTACTCAGCCGTCGTTTTGGTCGCTTACATGTCAGCCCAATAATCGTGCCCCACCCTAGCCTAGTCCCTAGGGTATCATGATACAATCAAGAGGGTTACTGGTGAAAAGGACCTCGTAACTAGGGTTTCCTAACGGGTTAAATGTGGTTAACCCGATCCAATCAAGCATCAAGTTGGTTAAGTGTACCCAAGGTTCATGACTTAACCCTATCATGTGGCATTAATTAATTTAATGCACCTTAACCTCTCACATTAGACCTTGTTGTTGTTACTAGTTAAGCCGGGCGGGTCCGGGTAGCTTTACACCACAACCTAGTCTAACCTCGGGTTTAAGCACAACATGACCAACTACTCACATTGGGTCCTATTGTTTGTAGCCACTAGTTAAGCCGGTCGGTTCCGGGTAGATTTATGCTACAAACTCAACCCAACCTCGAGTTGGCCACACTCATATTTTCTAAGTGTCATGTCCATCCTTATGTTTACAAACATAATCACAAGTCAAAGTTCATGTCATATTTTAAAACCATGTTTTCATGTCATTAATATTACCCAAACCCCACGCATTCCCATCGCATGTACGTTTCGCATAACATAACATAGATCAAAAGAGGGAACTTGGCAAAAGCATGACAAAAAGGGCATAAGGTAATAAGGTTGGCCACAAGTTAAACATGGTGGCATATGAGGCATAAATATGTTCATTTCAACTTGCATGTTACATTATAAGCCTCAAAACATGCATAACATTCAAACTTAGCGAATAGGTGATACATGGTCCTAGGTGACATAGAATGATGACTAGAAGTTCGCATATAACATTATATGCAAGTTATCATAAAGGTTATGAGAGTTCTCATGTTGCATAATGAAACATTTCAACATAAAGCTTATAGCTTTTTGCCCACAAGGTCAAGGTGATAGCTTTACCAACATGCATAGAATAAACCTATGCATAACATGATAGAATCAAAGCACATATCATACTTAGGCCCAAACTCAAACTTGCAACATATCACATTTAACTTCATAGTTAGAATCTAAGAGTAGTATAGGGCTTACAATGCTATGAAGACTTATAAAATATAAATAAGATTGAGACGAAGCCACTAGCAACTCTAAAGACTCCCAAATGATAAGCTCCAATGAAAACCCTTGAGAAACAAGCAAAAGATCCTTGCTTTGATGAAGAAAGATTGAACTTTGGCCTTAGAAACTCTCAAACAAGCTTAGGAACTCTCATATGAATGAAGATGGAGGTTATGACAAGAGGGTGGAGGCCATGATTAAACATTTTGGCATAGTTTAGTTGTAGGATTGATTTATGATGATTTAGGCTAGGTATACGGGTCCTTTTATAGAAGATTAGGTTAATTTAGACCATAGGATTAACCCTAAAACACATCAGGTCCGTCAAATCCCGTTATAAACTTCTTGAACTGGACCAGAGACAAGTGCAGGTGCACCAAGCCAGGATGGCTCGGCCACCCGTGTCGACAGGGGTGTCGACTGGGCAGTCGACACCACCCAGGGTGTGTCGACACCCCAGTCGACTCCCATGTCGACTTGGGGTTTTGGCGGGAGGTTTTCCCGCCCATGTTTTCTGGCTCCAAATTTGATTTTTGAACCTGATTTTTAAATTTAAATTTTCTGAAAACTTCCATGGGCCTTAACTGGGTCATACGGACTCCGATTTTCGAAAACTCGGACTCTATTTCGCGTATTTTTCCGAGACGAACGCAATGGCACAGCCCGTTTCCCTTGATTCAGATTTTATCATTGAATTCTGCCTTGATTTATGTTATAACTTGTTATTCAAAATATGGGTTGTTACATCCTCCCGACCTTAAAGGATTTCGTCCCCGAAATCTCTAAGTTAGGAAGAACGTATCCTACCATCCATCATCCATCTACTCAAGACATCATCCACAAGTAATCATTGTCCTTAAAAGATTCTAAATGCTGTATGAACATATGCAAAGGTGTGTGTATATGTACTTATCTAATGCGAAAATCAGGCGGTTACTGATTCAGTAAACCCCCTTAATGCAAAATATGTTAGTGTAATGCGTCCATATGTATGCAAATTCCTAACATAACTTATAGTCTCTACATGAGTGCACATAACATCCATCCATATGCAACATCCATGTGATAGCATACAAGTTTCATCCATGAATAAGCATAAACACTCATGCATATGCGGTATGAAAGTGTGTGAGCCGATCTTAGTGCCTAACGTGTATCATGCATCCACGAGTATCCACTTGCAAACACTTGCAACCACTTGCAAACATCCAGCATAACATGTTTCAAATACATGTTTCATCCAAAGGGTTTCTACCTAAGGTTCTCATGACAAGGCTAACGAGATAACAAGATAAACAGGATAAACATGGATAGCAAAAAAGAAGATATGTTAAAAAGGAAAAGAGGTTGAGAATGTACCCTCAAAAAGAAATGGATAAA
Organism: Allium sativum; assembly: GCA_030737875.1. Lineage (NCBI taxonomy): Eukaryota > Viridiplantae > Streptophyta > Magnoliopsida > Asparagales > Amaryllidaceae > Allium > Allium sativum. The sequence continues at coordinate 650,311,713 of CM060919.1, read as the reverse complement.
GCCCACGCATCTTCTCCTCGGTTTCCCAAGTTGCGTCTTCCTCTGCTTCACCCCATTGCACCTTAACAAGCTTAACTTCTTTGCTTCTTTGTCTTCGTTTCCATGATATGAATCGGAGCTCGTCTCAGGGTTGCCTCTTTCTCCACCTCCATGTCTTCAAGAATACTAGGTTCAACCACCTCAGCGGACTCATGTAGGCACTTTCGGAGATGAGAGACATGAAAGACATTATGTACTCCGGCCAGCTTCTCGGGCAATTCCACCATATAAGCCGTCTTCCCAATTCTTTCTATGATAGGGAAGGGTCCTACGAACCTTGGTGCCAGCTTCCCCACTGCTCCAAAACGTACCACATTACGCAAAGGAGAAACCTTCACGAAAACCATATCCCCAACCTCGAATTCCAAATCTGTCCTTCGCTTGTCAGCATAGGATTTTTGTCTGTCTTGGGCCGTTGTCATCCGTCTTCTCACCAATTCAACTTTCTCAGATGTGTCCCGTATCATATCGGGCCCAAGTATAAGCCTATCCGTAGTCTCCCACCAACAAGATGGTGATCTACACGGCCTCCCATACAAAGCTTCAAATGGTGCCATCCCTATGCTAGCTTGATAGCTATTATTATAAGCAAACTCCACAAGAGGGAGGTGGTCTTCCCAAGTACCACCAAAGTCAAGAACACAAAGCCTCAAGAGATCTTCTAGCACTCTATTCACCCTTTCGGTTTGGCCATCCGTCTGGGGGTGATAGGCTATACTTAGATTCAATCGCGTACCCATTGCTTCTTGCAAACTATTCCAGAACTGGCTAGTGAAGATAGGGTCACGATCGCTAACTATGCTAGAAGGAACCCCATGCAATCTCACTATCTCTCGAAGATAAACAGATGCTAGCCATGATGCGGTCCTCTTGCTCTTCACTGGAATGAAATGAGCACTCTTCGTAAGTCTATCAACTATGACCCATATGCTCGTATTCCCTTTCCTTGACCTAGGCAATCCGTCCACAAAATCCATAGAGATACTTTCCCACTTCCATTGCGGGACCTCTAATGGATGTAATAGCCCACCAGGTTTCTTCGACCCGGCTTTCACTTGTTGGAACACCATGCACTTTGAAACATACTCTGCCACATCCTTCTTCATTCCAGCCCAAAAGAAAATGCGCTTCATATCCCTATACATCTTATCTCCTCCAGGATGTATAGTCATCTTCGAGTGATGCGCTTCTTCGAGAACTTTATGCACCAAGTCTCCTACTTGTGGGACGCATAGCCTTCCATCACGCCTTAGCCACCCCTTGTCATCAATAGTATATCTAGCAAGGTGACTAGACGTCTCACCACGAATCAACTTGTCCATGATCTTGACTATCTGCAGATCTTCCTTCTGCGAAGCCCCAACTTGATCAAGAAGTATAGGTCTAAGCTCAAGAGATGCTAACGAACCCGTCATCGACTCAACAGCTGTTGTAAAATCAAAGGTTGCCAAGAACTCTAGGCTCCTCATCTCAACAAACAAGGGACTCAAAGTCAACCTACTTCTGCTTAGTGCATCTGCCACAACATTACCCTTGCCAGGGGTATAAGCTATCTCAAAGTCATAAGATGCCAAGAATTCCATCCACCTTAGCTGCCTTAGATTCAGATCTTTCTGCGAGAAGAGGTATTTGAGCGACTTGTGATCAGTATACAACTCAAACCTTTCGCCTAGGAGATAGTGGCGCCAGGATTTGAGTGCAAAGATAATCGCTACCAACTCCAAATCATGAGTGGGATAGTTCTTCTCATGAACTTTAAGTTGTCTACCCCCATAACATATCACTCTTCCCTCTTGCATCAGAACATCACCTAACCCCGTGCCACATGCATCGGTGTACACGGTAAACATCTTACCGCCATCAGGTAATGCCAAAACTGGAGCTGTAGTAAGGGCCCTCTTGAGCCTATGAAAAGCAAGCTCACACTCTAAGTCCCATGCAAAGACTAAGTTCTTCTTCGTCAATCTAGTAAGAGGGGCTGAAATCTTAGCGAAGTCCCTGATGAACTTCCTATAGTAGCCCGCCAGACCGAGGAAGCTTCTTACTTTGGTTGCATTCCTAGGAGTCTTCCAGTCTTGAACCGCAACCACTTTCGCGGGATCCACAGCTATGCCTTGCTTAGAAACTATATGTCCAAGAAATTGAACTTCCCTTCTCCAAAAATGGCAATTGGAGAACTTGGCTTTCAACTGATGAGCTCTAAGCGTATCCATCACTTCCTTGAGATGTCTAGCATGTTCTTCCTCATCCTTTGAGAAAATCAGAATATCATCCACGAAGACAACTACAAACTTGTTAAGGAACTCCCTGAACACCCTACTCATCAAATCTACGAAGTAGGCGGGTGCATTAGTCAAACCGAATGGCATGACAAGCCATTCAAAGAATCCATCTGGAGTCCTAAACGCAGTTTTATCAATACTATCCTCAGCCACTCTAAGCTGATGAAATACGGTGGCTAGATCGAGCTGAGAGAAAACAGAAGCACCAACAAGCTGGTCAAAGAGGTCGTCTATCCTCGGTAACGGGTGCCTATTCTTCTTTGTCAGCTTGTTCAACTCTCGATAATCAACACATAGACGAAGCGAACCATCCGCCTTAGTAGCGAATACCACAGGAGCACCCCATTCAGAAATGCTTCGCCTAATAAAATACTTCTCAAGCAACTCCTTGATTTGCTTACTGAGCTCCCTTCTTTCTCGTGGGGCCATGTGCCTAACGGGCAATGATACTGGCTTGGCATTATCGACTAGATAAATGCGGAAATCTATCTCTCGTTTAGGGGGTAACCCCTTAACTTCTTCAAAGACATCAGGATAGTCTCGGACCACCCTTACAGATTGCAGATCATCGATGGACGAGTCAAGAGATTCAAGATAACATAACATGACGGGACCTCTAGGGTTACAAGAAATTTCTAGGGTATTTCCGAGGTGAGTCATGAGCCTCACCACCCTATGCTCGCAATCGAGAATGGCTCCATAACTGGACAACCAATCCATGCCCAAAATCAACCCGTATCCCGTGAACCCAAGAACATAAGCATTACACGTGAATTCTACGGTCAAGATAGAAATCTTCAAATCCACACAAATCATAGATAGATAGGCGGAACCCCCAATTGGATTTGAAACACTAACGGGACCCTCAACTAGACTAGTAATTAGGTGCAAACTTTCAACAAGATCAGAAGAAATAAAACTATGCGATGCGCCAGAATCAAATAAGGTGCGAACAGGATAATCAGAAATATAAACAAGGCTTTCTACAGAAATACTACCTCGGTCCTGAACTGGAGCAGTGTTGAGAGCATGCACTTGCCCTCCAGAAGGTCCTGCACGCTGAGTCTGTCCTTGCCCTTGTCCTTGCTTCTTGGGGCAATCCTTACTAAAGTGTCCAGTCTCTCCACAATGAAAGCATTCGCCCAACTTCCTCTTCTTCTTTCTGCAATCTTTGGCTATGTGCCCAACAATCCCACAGAAGTTGCATTTTCTTGGGTCCTTTGTCTTGCTGTTGTTGGCCTTATTGCCCTTGTTGTTCTTGTTGTTCTGATTGCTCTGATTTCCTCCCCACTTGGAGTCCGTCTTCTTGGCTTGAGTCTCATTTGGCTTGACTTCTTTCTTGCCATTCTTATCATCTCCTTGAAGCAATGCCATGTCTACTAGGCCTTCAAAAGTGGCCCCCATGGGTATATGAGATAGGGCTAAACCTTGTAATGGCTCATTCAACCCTCGTGCAAAGCGTAAAGCCTTCTTCTGGGGAGTATTAACCATGTCCAAACCGAATCGAGCGAGCTGGTTAAACTTATTCACATACTCCCTCACTGTCATGTCCCCTTGCTTCAAAGATATAAACTTCTCCAACTGCAGATTCGCCTCAGCTGATGATAGAAACTTATGCCCAAATCTTGTCCTAAAGTCGGCCCAAGTCTCTATAGGCCTAGTAGCATTGGTGACCTCCCACCAATAAGCAGCTTCTTCTTTTAATAGCCATGCTGCCAATAAAACCTTTCTATGGTCTTCCACATCAAAGATAGCGAAAAGATCTTCAGTTTCATTCAACCAATTTCGTGCCTCCACAAAAGTCTCCGTCCCAATGAAATTCTTGCCACCCATCGCCTTAAAGTCCTTGCAAACCTTTGCGAAATCTGCTTGTGGATTCTGAGGAGGAGGAGGAGGAGGGACCTCAGTTACGGTGGGGGTGGTTGCTGGGCCCACATCGTTGGCCCTAGCTTCCAAGTACCTCCGGAACCATCCGGGAATGGTTACTCCCTCGGGAAGGTTAAGATCGGCCATACTGAAAAAGAAAAAGATAGATTCAGAACGAGGAAACGAATGATAGTGCTAATGGCTTTTGGGGAATAGCCTTTTAAAATAACTAGACTTTTCTTGGAAAATACTTAATTGGTTTTGAAAATAGTTTTTCAAAAGGTAAGTTTTTAAAACCTTTTACTCAAATCTTGTTAACCTTATGCTCTGATACCAAATGTAACACCCCACCTCCGCCAATACCCCTCTTGCAAGGGCACTAGCTTTGGAGGGGCGTTAAACGAGGTAAACATGCATGCAGATATCACAAGACAGAACATATAAGTAAAACAGAGTAAGTAAAGCAGCAGATAAAACTAGTATTTCAAAACCATAGTCAAGTTACATCAAAGTACTGAGTCATTATTTTCCACAAAACAAAGTCTAGAAAAACATAAACTGGAAACTGGAAATAACATAAAGTAAACTATCCCCAAAGCAGAATAAAGCCATAGCATGCTCAAGTCCAAACCGTACATGAGCTATCCAGAAAAGCAGCTAAAGATCCAAGCTAGGTACCAGTGTTCCCACCCTGTAAACCTGGGGGGAAACGGAAGAAAAGAGGAGAAAGAAAAACGGGTCAGTCAAAAGACTGGTAAGTCCTATCTACTATTAGTATAGAAACTAATAAAGTTAACTGGACATGTAAAACAGAGATGAGACATAGGGTGATAACTGGCATGGTGAAAAGTTAACAAGATAGATCAAGTGTGGCACCGCATATACAAGGTTAAGTTGCACCAGGTGTGTACTAGTATTCCAATCCATGTCAAGTATAAACAAGAGATGATCCTTTGGCCCAAAGCTGGCCCAATATCATGAGGTGACCTAAATCAAGGTCCAACTACTCGGTCTAGTAGATCGGCTCCCTAAAAGCCTAACTCGTCAAGTGTCGGTGTCATACGACCCAATCACGAAGTGTAGTCAAACTGTGCTAGGTCCACCCTAGGGTATATCAAGCCCTAGGGTGCCAACCCCGGACACAAATCAAGCACGCACAGTCTAAACCTACGGGTGCCCGTGTCTGCTTTTTCAACTCCGGACCATGTGCACGACCATAGTCCGCCTGAACCTACACCGGCACACCTACTCAGCCGTCATTTTGGTCGCTTACATGTCAGCCCAGTAATCGTGCCCCAGCCTAGCCTAGTCCCTAGGGTATCATGATACAATCAAGAGGGTTACTGGTGAAAAGGACCTCGTAACTAGGGTTTCCTAACGGGTTAAATGTTGTTAACCCGATCCAATCAAGCATCAAGTTGGTTAAGTGTACCCAAGGTTCATGACTTAACCCTATCATGTGGCATTAATTAATTTAATGCACCTTAACCTCTCACATTAGACCTTGTTGTGGTTACTAGTTAAGCCGGGCGGGTCCGGGTAGCTTTACACCACAACCTAGTCTAACCTCGGGTTTAAGCACAACATGACCAACTACTCACATTGGGTCCTATTGTTTGTAGCCACTAGTTAAGCCGGTCGGTTCCGGGTAGATTTATGCTACAAACTCAACCCAACCTCGAGTTGGCCACACTCATATTTTCTAAGTGTCATGTCCATCCTTATGTTTACAAACATAATCACAAGTCAATGTTCATGTCATATTTTAAAACCATGTTTTCATGTCATTAATATTACCCAAACCCCACGCATTCCCATCGCATGTACGTTTCGCATAACATAACATAGATCAAAAGAGGGAACTTGGCAAAAGCATGACAAAAAGGGCATAAGGTAATAAGGTTGGCCACAAGTTAAACATGGTGGCATATGAGGCATAAATATGTTCATTTCAACTTGCATGTTACATTATAAGCCTCAAAACATGCATAACATTCAAACTTAGCGAATAGGTGATACATGGTCCTAGGTGACATAGAATGATGACTAGAAGTTCGCATATAACATTATATGCAAGTTATCATAAAGGTTATGAGAGTTCTCATGTTGCATAATGCAACATTTCAACATAAAGCTTATAGCTTTTTGCCCACAAGGTCAAGGTGATAGCTTTACCAACATGCATAGAATAAACCTATGCATAACATGATAGAATCAAAGCACATATCATACTTAGGCCCAAACTCAAACTTGCAACATATCACATTTAACTTCATAGTTAGAATCTAAGAGTAGTATAGGGCTTACAATGCTATGAAGACTTATAAAATATAAATAAGATTGAGACGAAGCCACTAGCAACTCTAAAGACTCCCAAATGATAAGCTCCAATGAAAACCCTTGAGAAACAAGCAAAAGATCCTTGCTTTGATGAAGAAAGATTGAACTTTGGCCTTAGAAACTCTCAAACAAGCTTAGGAACTCTCATATGAATGAAGATGGAGGTTATGACAAGAGGGTGGAGGCCATGATTAAACATTTTGGCATAGTTTAGTTGTAGGATTGATTTATGATGATTTAGGCTAGGTATTAGGGTCCTTTTATAGAAGATTAGGTTAATTTAGACCATAGGATTAACCCTAAAACACATCAGGTCCGTCAAATCCCGTCAGAAACTTCTAGAACTGGACCAGAGACAAGTGCAGGTGCACCAAGTCAGGATGGCTCGGCCACCCGTGTCGACAGGGGTATCGACTGGGCAGTCGACACCACCCAGGGTGTGTCGACACCCCAGTCGACTTCCATGTCGACTTGGGGTTTTGGCGGGAGGTTTTCCCGCCCATGTTTTCTGGCTCCAGATTTGATTTTTGAACCTGATTTTTAAATTTAAATTTTCTGAAAACTTCCATGGGCCTTAACTGGGTCATACGGACTCCGATTTTCGAAAACTCGGACTCTATTTCGCGTATTTTTCCGAGACAAACACAATGGCACAGCCCGTTTCCCTTGATTCAGATTTTATCATTGAATTCTGTCTTGATTTATGTTATAACTTGTTATTCAAAATATGGGTTGTTACAATTTGGGCATTCCTTCTTTATGTGCCCATACACATCACAATTAAAGCATTTAACCAAGATCTGATTTGTAAAATTTGGTTTATCGCTCTTTTGAAATTTCATCATTTTTCTGAACTTCTTGAATTTGTTGTAATTCTTTGCTATGAATACTATCTCTTCTTCATCCAAGTCTGAATCTTCATTGTTTGCTTGAAAAGCTATATTCTTCTTTTCAATATTCTGTTCTTTCCTAACCTACAAGTTAGCCTCATAGGACAAAAAATTTCCTATTAATTCCTCAACTTTAAGTTGAGAAAGATCATTAGCATCTTCTATGGCTAAAACTTTTCTTTCCCACTCATTAGTCAAAGAATTCAAAATATGTGTGACTAGATCGAAGTCGGTAAACTTAACTCCAAGAGCCATTAAATCATGTTGAATAGTTTGAAATCTAGTATACATATCACTAATATTTTCACCTGCCTTCATTTTAAAAGATGAAAGCTGATTTTGTAAGATCGATATCTTGGTTTGTTTTACTTTAGTAGTACCTTCATGAGTGATTTGTAGAGTTCTCCATATATCATAAGCAGTAGTGCACATCATTACTCGTGAAAACTCATTTTTATCTAATGCACAAAATAATACATTCATGGCTTTTGAATTATTTGATGCTGTTGCTTTTTGAACATCAGTCCAAGTACTCAATTCAGTGGTTAGTGATTCATATTTCTTTTGAGTAGCAGTCCATATTTCTAAACCATTAGCTTCCATAAAAATTCTCATACGTGTTGACCAGTATGCATAATTTGACCCATTGAATAGTGGTGGTCTTTTTGTAGATTGTCCTTCTTGAAAAATGCTACTAACACTATTACTTGCCATATTAAACACAATGAAACAAACACAAATTACTGTTATTTGTTATGACCTTGCTCTGATACCAATTAAGAGTCTATAATAGGATCGTACGAGAGTCTAAACAGTTGCAAGTACTAAGATTATGCAATATTAAGCAGTAAAGGTAAAATAAAAAATAATCACACCGATATTTTTTCCTGGTTCGGACCTCCCGTCCTACGTCCAGCCCCGAAGCTCTCCTTCGGCCTTTTCTTTATCCACAGAAAACTTCCCTCACTTCGCCCGGAGGAATAGGCTTATAGTAAGAATATCTTTTGACAAACTTGTGTTCCTTAAACACTGATTTTGACTTCTGTATACAAATAGCTCCTATAGTCTCCTTGATTAGATATGATTCTTGAAGAACTAAGAGAATGTAGAAGGATTTTGAAATGCTTGAATAGAGAATTGTTAAGCAATGAAAGTAGAGAGTTTCTCAGAAAATAGATTATAGATCTAGAAAGAAGAATCAGTGATTTTAGATCTTGATCTTAGATGTATTTATAATAGATGAAGAGTTGTTATAATGTGTTGTAATTTTTGAGCAAAGAGAAATCAAAACTCTTCATTTTGAAAGAGGACATCTTTTGGAAAACTGATTTAGAGAAGATACGACAGTATGAAAAGGTGCATGTTTGTAGAGCGTCTGTATCCGCTTAGACGTCTATCTCTTGTAGGACAAACGTCTGTATGTGTATTTTGAATGATCAAAATACACGTACAGACGTCTGTCAAGTAATGAGACAGACATCTGTGCCGAGTTAGGAAGAAATCCTATCTTACAGTCAGACGTCTGTCTATATTAAGGACAAACGTCTGTTTATGCCCAGACACACTGAATTCTCATATTTGATCAAGGAGACTTTATATTCAATCTATCTAATTATATGAGAGAAATATACTCTTTATGACTAAGTATCCTTGTAATCTTGATTCTTCCCTTGTGTATCTCTTCCTTGTATAGTTCCTGCATTAAACATGTGATATATGTGTATATTGTTTGTCGTCATCAAAACGTAAGGTCTGACAATATGGGCCTGAAGGTATGAAAGAGCCAAACTAGAACTGGGATTTCCACTAGTCCTCGTTAGATGTGTTAGCAGTCGTATGGGTCATCAATGTATTCATGGCTTTAGGTGGTGATAGATAGGACTTGTTTGATGGATGCAATGATTGCTATGGTTGTTCCTATCTTATTTCTCTTAGTAAACTATCACCTCTAGGATTCTGGAGAGAGGATGGGAAGTAGGGCTAGGACGGGTTATGGAAATTCTTCCATCCAAGTACGATTTCCCATTTTGTTAGTTGAGTAGCACACTATAAGGATTATATGTTCTCACTCTATGTATGCAGGGACATGACAGGTATAACTTTCTATACCTAGGTTCTGTAACAACCCGGAATTTTGACAATAAATAAGTTATTTAATTAGACTTTAAAAATAGGAATTTCTGCAAATGATGGAATTTGACCATGAAACTTTAACCGTTGTGTTCATCTTGGAATTCTGGTCAACTTTCATATTTGGAGTATCGCGAACGGAGTCTGTATGAAAAATTGCGAGCGAAATACAAAAAACAGACGTAAATAAATAAACATAATAAATATAATATATATTACCTTTTATTACCAGCCACACTGGGCAAATTGACTAAGGGCGGTCGACACCCCTTGTGTGGTCGACCACTTCGGGCCTAAAGCACCCAGTGATGACTAGGTTTTAAAGGGTATTTTCGTATATATTATTATATAAATGGATGACTGTTAATTGAAATAATTCTACAGATCTGAAAGTATCCCTTTTTCATAATAACTGTAATTCTATAAGAATTTGGGAACTGTAGGCCTAAAAGATTATTTAGATTTCAGATTTGGATGCTTTCAGGTGAGTAGGAAATTTATATACAAAGTTAAAATAACTTATTATCTCGTTTGTATTAGATCTTAAATCTATGCCTAACATTTATCAGATCTGTTCATAATATTGTTAGATCTAAAATGTTGCCTATCAGATCTATCTTTGTATGTTGTCAAAAACCTGAAAATATAGATTTATGGTTTAAATAATATTATTTGTAGGCTTATTTAACTATTTAAATTATTTTCCATAATTGTGTTTGAAAATATATTATGGTTATTGCAAAACATTGTAGATCTGGAAATCAGTCCCATAAAACACCGTTAAGATGTAGTTTTATTTCAGATCTGTAGTTCAGTGTTAAGCAGTAAATTATGAAATTTTTATTAAAAAGATATATACCTATTTGTACCCAATTTTTTTGGGTTTTAACTTAGTTATTGTAAACTGTACCATTTTGTCATGTTTAAACAAAAAGACATTATTTTGATACCAACAAGAAATACGCTCAAAATCAAAAAGGGAAAAAGTTGTGTAAATTCGCGCATAAATATAAATATATGTTTATGTGCATAGTTTACATCAACTATTTCAAAACATACATAAATATATATTTCTTATGGTTTGAAATATGTTTATTCCAATATTCAAGCATGATTTATAATAATTGTAGTTGATAGTGTTTTTGTAAGATTTAGAACTTTATTTCAAGATTGAATACAAAAAGGAATGTTTGGTTACTAGTTGAACCAAATTATTAAACCTAATGCTAATAATAAAAAAAGAAAATAACTATGTTAGTTGCGCTAAAATAAAAATAAAAATATATGTACATTATCCGTTTGAATCTATGTAAATAACGAATACGTATAATAATGAATGTTTGAATGAATTTCATTTTATGGAATTATACATGTAATTGTAGTCCATATTAAATGAATATATTTGTGGCGATAATTGTAGCTATTAGTGTAATTGATTGTTATAAATAAGGCCATAAATAAATACTTAACTATTGCAGCCGTAATTGATTTAGGGCAAAATAAAGTAAATTAGTTAGTTTAGCGTAATGGATTGTCTAGTATTATTGTTGTAAACCCCAGTTAGGAAATTTGAATTATAACCGCATTAAGATACGAGGTTAAGCTCAACTTGTTGTAGATGTCTACCCGGAACCGCCCGGCAAATCTAGCATCCACAAGTGGTCGGCTTAATGTGAGAGGTCTGGTGCATAAATATACGTATATATACAATAAACCATAAATAAACAAACTAGTAATGTTTTTTGGGGGACAACAAATAGATATTTCAGGACTGATGAAATAAGGATATTTCGTTGTGAAATAATGTTGTAGAAAAATTATGAAATCGGGCTCATAAATGACATTAATTATAATCATGGAAATAAATGGTATTTAAAGATTAATTAATGTCTTAAGGAATTATGACCATTAGGTTCATAAGTGACATTAATTTTAATCAATGGTAGTAAATAACCACTAAGAGATAAATTGTTGCCTTAGGAAAATATGACCGTTATGGTCATAAATGACAATTACCCTATTAAATAGAAATAAATGAAAAAAAGAGGATTATTGGGTATTAATTGTCATTTTAAGTACTAAGTCCAATTAGGAAAGTAATTAAACAAATATTATAGGATAAGGAGGATATAACTTTTCGTATTTTATATTAGTAAATTTAGAAAATAAAGAATGGACTTAGTAGGTAAATAATGTTAGTTATTATTTACCATAATAGCGTGTGACGATAATTAGTTTATATACGAATGGTATTTCCATTAAGAGAAACTAAACGTGAATAATCCATAATGTAGCCTGCTTTGGGATTAATGTCTTAAGTGGTCAGACCCACCTATAAAAAGGTATTAAGTGATTGTGTAGCCCACATCCTATAAATGAAAGCATTAAAGGCTGAATGGGTACAAGCTTGATAATCTTCGCGTATAATCCGCTTCCTTGGGTCTTAAGTGGCTTAGGTCGAGAAGTTCACATGGGAGTAGGTCTTCCAGTCTAGGGGTCTTAAATGGTGTGTGTGAGGCCTATCCAAACCTGGAATTTTAAAAATGTCCGGTATGGTCATTCCATAGAACTACTTATCCTACGAGATTTATTAAGCGACTAAAGAGATTATCCAATACGGTCAGCTATATGGTAAAGCGAAACACCATCTCTTACCTTACATGGGATATGAGTTTATATGCGTGAATGACGGAAGCCTTAACTAGTAGGTCCCTGTAGCTAGTGCCCTCTAGTTTATATTAACATTGAATAAATCGTTGAGAGGTATTGAGTGACCAATAGGTCCGCCTAGGGTCTTAAGTGATTGGGACAATCCACCCCATCTATCATTTAGTAGTGAGGCATTAAGTGGCTAAGGATGTGTGTGTGAATAATTAAACTCTGTAATTAGGAATTTACTCTAGATTTATTTATTAATCAATTAAGTTTTGGTTTAACAACTTCATAAATATATGCATAAATGTTCTATCTCGTTATCGTATTTATTGGGAACGCTATCTTGGGAAGGGTAGTTTGAGTCATGCGTAAATGTTTACAAGGTTAGGCCAGAATTACCAACCTTGGCAGACATACATCTTGGATTGAACCAAATGGGATGCATCTATGTATTGTAATCTGTGTTGTACCTTTCTTGTTCACTAGAACTTGTTATTCTGACCCCCTCCTCATTACAACCTCCCAGGTTTCTTTTTAGAAGGTCGGGTTCTAACAGGTGTATAAGTTTGGTTTTCGGTTCTCGTTCTCTCTCACGCTCGGTATTGACTTGGTGACTTGTGACGGCCCGCCCCGCACCAGCCTGCATTTCCTCCGAAAGTGCGCTGTACACATGCCCGACTAGCACGGGACGGTCGTCAGGAGAAAGGAAAGAAGGGAACGAACTGATCAAGAACCTGTAAAATGTCTCACAGCGCATGGAGTAAAATATAATAATAATAACATACTTGACATAAAACAGGTGAGACAGTGCATAAGCTGATAACTAAAATCAACATCAACATCAGAGCAGCAGAAATCCAAATACAGCTTATTACATCTTTCCAAATTTACTGTCTCTAAACAAAAGAAAGCTAAAGTAGAAGATGCACCACCAATGCCCAAGCAGTGATCTTCAACAACACAGGGAGAATACTATATATATATACATTACGTGGAAGCCTCCTGCTCGTCTCCGGATCATCTACCCGTGCATCACTAGCTAACCTGTCTCTAGTCTGCTCGTGTGAGCACCCAGAGTAATAAGAAGAGACATAAAACTCTGGGTCACACATAAAGCCTGGTATGAGCGATAAGCATCTAAACAGAACAATAACAGGTATACTAAACCATACCTGAACCTGGACCTGCAACCAAAGAGTTAGTACCACATCCCGTTCAGTACTCTAAGGTGCCATAATAAATAGTGTAAAGAATACGGGGGTGGGGTGTGCATGTCATAATGATGGCAAACAAATCATCCATAGCAACCATCCTCACATCTCTCACTCAGTGCGTAAAGCATACGATGTCTACCACTGTCAATCACTAGACCCATCGAAGTAGTGACGGAGTTCAACTTGTACAACCACTGCTACTACCAAGCTTACCACATGGAGTCATGACCAAATCTTTACAAATGACCCCACTTCATTGGTTTATAGCCCTTTAGTCGTACCTAGGCCATTTCAGCCCTGAATCCGTTCACGTACTTCCCATACATAGTGATCCAAAGTCATAAACATCGACTGCCCCTTGGCACACGTCCCGCAGCAAAGCCCAATCATGAAGTGAACTCATCGGTTCCCAACTGGATCCTGAGCTCTAACTTCTCATATTGGACTACCTTTGCATCTCGAGTTATTGGTCAATATTGGGTCGGGTCGGGTTCCCCTCCTAGCCATCGGTTCGGGTCGGGTCCTCTACTTTGAATTGGCTCTGTTCGTAGTCTTCCCCTGTAACGGTTCGGTTCGGGTCCACAACGTTGCATCGGTTCGGGTCGGGCGTCCCACTTCGGGTCGGGTCGGGTGTCCTCCTCCGGGTCGGGTCGGGTGCCATCTCCCTTCCAGTTCGTGCTTCCGCTCCGATCCGCTCCCTCGTTCTTCACGTGCTCCGATCCGATCCCTCCTTCTTCATCTGATCCGATCCTAGTTCAATTAGCGTGGCCTTCCCTCTTGCCAGTTCTCCCAAGTGTCAAGTTCCGATCCGAGCCCTTCGTCCCTAAGTCGATCCGATCCTCAGCTTAACCAACATGGCCTTCCTTTTTGCCAAGCCTCTTTTGTGCCAGACTCCAGTTCGGGTCGGGTTCCTTGCCCAGGTCTCCTATCCGAGCCCATATCCGATCCGAAACCCTGCACAACTTTCTGCAACTTTTCCAGCAACTTGTTTACGCCATTCGACGACGTTTTCGACAAATCTAACTATACTAATCAATCACAAATCATGTCAAACAGTCATAGCAACATAGCAAACTAACCACAAACACCAAAACAATGAATTCATATGTCAAAATGGATCAAATATACCCAAAACCCCATAATTTCCCTTAAACATGTTTAAGCAAAACTAATCATAGGGTTAACAAAACTTAATCAAATTAAACCAAATTTCTACCAGAGGCATAAAATATTATTTTCGAATATATAGACATTTTTCCAGAATTTATTAGTGTATAAATTCGCTAATCTTCACTTATTACCCTTAATTAACTGTAATTAGTGTCAAAACGATGCTAATCACTCACCTTGGCCACAAACGAAATTCTTAGAACTGAAACCTTGCTGATTTGGGCGAATACTGATGTCTAACAGCAGCTCTAGCCTTGCTTTCGTGTTTCCTCTCCTTAATTTGATTAAGATTAAGCCAAAACTTGATTAGAAAGTGGTTAGAAGGTGATTTGGGTGTTGGAGGCCATTGCTAGAGTTCCAAGAATGAAAGTGGCGGCTGAAAGAAATGTTTTCTAACCCTAATCATCCCCTATACATCTCAAATCCCGACATCCCCTTTGGGTCTGGCTGCTAATTACCCGGTTAAGCCCAATTAAACTGTTTTTCACCATCTGAAACTTGTTTCAGCCATATCTCCCAAACGGTGAGTCCGTTTGGCTAATGTGACCACTCTACGGAATTGTAAACCATCATCCGAAGCCAATGGAAGTGGTTTTAGGTCAAAATTCCTTTCCAGTCAAAAGTTATGGCCAAAACAGTACCAACTAGGGGTAAAATGGTCATTTAAAAATCGACAAAAATCACGAACATGGGAAATGACCCCAATAGTCGTCTCCCAAAGTTACATGACCATACGACTTCGTATGTGAAAGAAATAAATATTCTATAATCCTATGATGCGTAGAATACGGGTCGTTACACTCTCCCCCCCTTAAGAAATTTCGCCCCCGAAATTCCTTAACCCAAAACATACAAAAGATCCCGCATGCCTAACAGCCACATACAACAACCAAACATGCAAAGCAAGCAAACAAGCCTATCCTAGCATGCGGAAAACTAAATCGAAGTCAAAATCTTACCAGGCAAGGAGTTCTGGGTATGTCTTCCTAATGTTCTCCTCTGTCTCCCAGGTACAATCATTCTCGTCCTCGCTCCACTGAACCTTGACTAGCTTCACCGCCTTCCTTCGAAGTTGCTTCATGTCGTGCTCGACAATACGGGCCGGCTTGCGGTTTCCAACCGCCTCGGGTTCTACTTCGAAGTCCTCTAACTGATCAGGTGAAATAGTCGTATCTGAGTCGTGGACGAACTTCCTTAGTTGGGAAACATGAAATACATTGTGAACTCCCGCCATCTTCTCTAGTAAGTCAACTCTATATGCCAAATTCCCGACTGGTTCAAGAACAGGGAATGGGCCAACAAATCCTGGTGCTAACTTGCCTCTCCTGCCAAATCGTATCACGATCTTCAACGGAGAAATCTTGACAAACACCAAGTCACCAACGGAGAATTTTAAGTCTCTTCTCCTCTTATCAGCATAACTCTTCTGCCTATCTTGGGCAGCTTTCATTCGTTGTCGAATGATCTTGATTTTATCTGAAGTTTCCCTCACCACATCTGGTCCAAGCATAAACTTCTCGCCAGTCTCTATCCAACATGATGCTGAGTTGCACGGTCTTCCGTACAAAGCTTCATATGGAGCCATACCGATACTGGATTGGTAGATATTATTATATGCAAACTCTACTAGATGCAAATGGTCATCCCATGATCCACCAAAATCCAATATACATGCTCTCAAGAGATCTTCCAAAATACGATTCACCCTCTCCGTCTGACCGTCGGTCTGAGGATGATATGCGGTACTGAGATGTAACTCTGACCCTAGAGTCTCTTGTAAGCTTTTCCAAAACCCACTAGTGAACAACGGGTCTCGGTCACTCACAATGCTTTTAGGTACCCCATGAAATCTCACTACCCACTTCATATACAATTCTGCTAACTTAGCTGCCGTTCTGGTCGATTTGACTGGTATGAATCTTGCACTCTTAGTCAATCGATCCACGATTACCCAAATGCTATCATGTCCCGATCTAGTCCTTGGTAAACCATCGATGAAATCCATCGAGACTTGCTCCCATTTCCATTCGGGAATTTCTAATGGTTGCAACAACCCACTAGGCTTCTTTTGCTCGGCTTTAACTAGCTGGCAATTCATGCATTTGGATATAAACTTCCCAACGTCTCTTTTCATCCCTTCCCAGTAGTAAGTCTGTCTCATGTCTCGATACATCTTATTACTACCGGGGTGTATAGTCAGTTTTGAGTGATGACATTCTCTAAGCACTTCATCTCTCAATCCATTGACATTGGGTACAACAAGCTTTCCACTCTTTCTAAGCCATCCATCTCGATCAAGCCCATACTTGTTCATCTCCTCATCGATACCCATCTCTAACTTGGAGATGATTTCCAATAGGTTAGGATCGTCCCTCTGACTAGAGCCGATCCGCTCAATCAAAGCGGGTCTGACCGTCAAACTTGCTAAAATTTCTGGATTCAATTCGCACTTTGGTCTGAAATCAAACCCCGCGATATACTCCAGTTGCTTCCATTCAAGAAACATAGCCCCTAAACTGGCATGTCTCTTACTCAATGCATCAGCCACCGCATTGCCCTTTCCTGGTGTATATGCGATGTCTAAATCATAGGAAGCCAAGAATTCTAACCACCTTTGTTGCCGAAGATTTAGATCCTTCTGGGAGAAGAGATACTTCAACGACTTATGGTCTGTAAACAGCTGAAATCTTTCTCCCAAGAGATAGTGTCTCCACATCTTTAACGTGAACACGATCGCTGCCAATTCCAAATCATGGGTAGGGTATCTTCTCTCGTGCGGTTTCAATTGCCGACTTGCATAAGCTACAACCCTACCGCCTTGCATCAATACAGCACCCAGTCTGGTACCACAGACATCCGTGTATACCGTCATCTCTTCATTCCCCTTAGGAATGACTAACACTGGTGCGCTTGTCAACTTGTCCTTTAGACTCTTGAATGCATTCTCGCACCTTTCATCCCAGACAAAAGCTTGATTCTTCTTGGTCAACTGGGTCAACGGTGCTGCTATCTTGGAGAAATCTTGGATAAACTTACGATAATATCCAGCTAACCCCAAGAAACTTCTTACATCTGTTGCATTCTTGGGCGTAGGCCAATCCTGTACCGTAGCCACCTTCGCCGGGTCCACGGCAATACCATTCTCTGATACAACATGGCCCAAGAACCTCACTTCTCTCCTCTAGAAGTGACACTTAGAAAACTTTGTTTTCAATTGGTGTTTTCTCAACACCTCCATCACTATTCTTAAATGTTCCTTGTGCTCTTCCTCTGTCCTCGAATAGACCAAAATATCATCAACGAACGCAAGGACAAACTTATTTAACTGATCTCTGAATACCCTATTCATAAGATCCACAAAATATGCTGGGGCATTGGTTAGCCCGAATGGCATGACCAACCACTCATAGAATCCAGACGGCGTTCGAAATGCCGTTTTAGCTATGCTCTCAACTTCCACCCTAAGCTGATGAAAACCTGTCGCGAGTTCCAACTGAGAAAATACTCTCGTGCCACTCAACTGATCGAACAAATCATCTATTCGTGGTAGAGGATACTTGTTCTTCCTCGTCACTTTATTCAACTCGCGGTAGTCTACACACAAACGAAGGGAACCATCCGCCTTGGTAGCAAACACAACTGGTGCTCCCCATTCAGAAACACTCCTTCTGATAAATCCCTTCTTCAAAAGATCGCTGACTTGCACCTCGAGCTCTCGCTGCTCCCTTGGTGCCATACGACGAAGTGGCATCACTATAGGTCTGGCATCTTTTACCAAATCAATACGGAACTCAATCTCTCGATGTGGTGGAAGCCCGGTCACTTCTTCGAAAACATCCGGATACTGGCCAACCACGGGCAAACCTGACAACTCACTATGCGGAATATCGAGGGAGTTTAGAAAACTAGCCAATACCCCCTTACTGGGTAGACCACCAAACACTATCCTCCGCCCATCATCCGCTCTAGCTGTCACCAAAAAGCCCTCACAGTCTACCACCACCCCGTATCTTTGGAGCCAATCTACTCCCAAAATGATGCCAAACCCAGTAAAGCCCAAAACAAAGCAATCACAAACAAACATGCATTCATGACTCGATAAGACCACATTACGACAAATCATGCTAAGGCTAGTCGAACCACCAATCGGGTTCGTCACTACTAAAGGTCTATCGACAATCTCGGGCTCCAATCCTAACCTATCTACCAGGTCACTAGATATGAAAGAACTGGAAGCTCCGGTATCAAACAAAACTCTAACAGGAACATCATAAACAGAAAGCATACCTTGAATGACGACATTCTTTCCCTTCTCCGCCGCAGTTGGGGCATTCGACGAAGAAGGAATAGCATTAAGGGCATATGCTTTCACCATTTGCTTTTCTTTGGGGGGTTGCGGATGTTAGAGTTTGTGCCCTAGAGGCAATTCATTTGATGAGATTGATAACACTGTTGATGTTATTATTTTATTTAGAATAAAATATTATTCTATTATATTGTATTTACTGCGTAATATAAATAATAATATAATAGAAGTCCTTAGAATAATAATACGGAATTATATAGTTCGAGTAAGACTGAACTTGAGATTATATAATGTGATAAGTATTATAATTTTTTAAATGTCCCTAGTCGAGTTTTATTGTTTATACAGGACAACAATAAAGCATTAAAGCTAGTATGTTGATTGACTGATGGTCACATCTCATTGATCATTGATATACATGATATCAAAGTCTAGACATAAATACGTATTGGAGAATAGCGTGTTGGGCTGACCCACCGTGGGATAACTACATGGAATATAATCAATAGTATCATAAGTTGTTCTCACAGTGACAGTGATGTAATGGTCCTCAGACCTGAAATCATTATAATTTTATTCGAGGATATTTGTGTTTTGATATCATCTAAAGTTATTTCGTAACAGAGTAATGATAACGGTGATTATAGGATATATCTTGAATCGAATGAAAATTATGAATGATCTAGATGGAATTTAACCCTACGATATATTCGTATTGATATCCATGGGCCTCTTGATTGAGTGAGACTGTGAAATGCATGGCCGTGCTCAAATATTGATTTGTTTAAAACAGTCTACTCATCGATCAAGATAAACGGATTAAATTATAAAGAGGATGATACGATCCATGCCTCGAGTTTAATCCTGGATATATTGGTTAAAAGGATTATATTACATTGATACACTGGTCACAGAAAGGTTGTATCGAATCATTGATCTTATTATAACTTGGGTAGAAGCGATGCATTGCTAGATGCCAATCACTGTTTATGATTTTAAATGCGATTTGAAATCATTGCCAACGTTGTAATAACCTATAGGGTCACACAGTTGAACGTTACAAAAAAGGAAACTATTTTCTAGACAAATAAAATATCAAATTGTTGCTATTTTATTTGGAGTTTGAATCGGTAATTGATTGGTTCCTATTTTCTATGGTCAAAGCCTAGGTTAAAGGGGATATTTTGATTTCCCTTCTAACATATAAACTCGGCAATACCAAAGGTTTTAAGATATGGATTAAAAAGGGGAAAATGGGCCGATCAAAAAAAAAAAGATATCATTCACTAACCCTAGAATATTAGAAATGGCGGCTGGCGACGCCCCTTTTTTCATTTTTCTTCCTCGATTTGATCAATGAAGATTGCGTTCTGGTGGATACCAGTAGAGGACCGGCGTCTAGTCGAGTCTCGTGATTCGATTTATCCAATTTCGAACGAGTTCGAACTTCATCTTAGGTTTCCAGAATCATTTCAGAAAGGTATGAAATCCTAATTTATTCGGTTTTAATTTACTAGTTTGCTGTCGATCTTTGTTTTAAATTGTTAAAGCATAAACTTTGGAAGTCGATTTGATCGATTATTCGTTTTCAATGGTATCAGAGCGTAGGTTTTTGCAAATTTAGTAATTTTGAAACTGTAATTAAGGTTTATAAGTGTTTAATTATTGGATAATCGAAGTTTTCTGAAATCAGATTCAACGATTAATCCAATTTAAAAGTGAAATTGTTTCACTGTGAATTAAAACTGTGTTTTGATTCAAGCAGAAAATGGTATAAAACCTTAAAGTGGATTAAGTTAGTTAAATCTGAATTCTCTTGAATTTTAAACTCTGTATTCAATACGTAATTAAAATTGTTCACTGCAATCAAATTTTGATATGTGATACAAAATTATACAAAGGGGATTTATCATCTGTACTGATAATTGAATCAATATTATATTGATATTGAGTGATCTTAACAATTGGGATTACATATCATCTGAAAAATGATTTAAATGTTAAAATATTGTTCACTTGATCTGTTTAAGCCAATTTTAGAAGATAAATATTGTACATCTATGTTATTTGATAACATAGTAATATGATATTTATATTGATGTGTAAAAGTTTGATTCTGAAATAAAATGTTTCATTTGAGTATGAGGCAATATCAGTATTTATTATGTTTAATGAATGCTGAATGATCAATACTTGAGGATCCAGATTTAACATTAAAATAAAATTGTTTTATGGAAATGCAAAATAATATCAGTTATTATTATTTCTGTTTGACTCACTATATTTTGACAATCAGATCTTGAAATTATGTTTTTACCTGTAGAAGGGTATCCTTATACCCATGAACAATGATGATCTTATTGTCAAAGTGTTTGATTAATAAGCAATCATAGTCTGTCTTAAAACATATTAATTCTCATGATCTAATTTTTTTTTTATTGATAAATCAGTAAAAAGAAATCTCTAAATTATTCTGATTTACTGAAATCAAAATTATGAAAACAGTTTACATATTCTTTATTGGGTTTTGTTCTATATACTTGGATATAGAATCAAAGTGCATGATTATTCTTGTTTTAGAACAAAAGAATAAATTCAATTTTGAAACTCTGGTTATATTGATAATCACAAGAATGAGTTCAAATCACAATAATTGTATTGTGATCATTTGATTTTATAAAATTTATGTGCATTGTAATCTCATGATTATAGTGCTTATATGTATTTGACATACATGTAAGAAAGCTTATGAATTATCATGCACCAAACCTATACTTGAGATCTGTTTTCAACATCACTGAAAACTTGGTTTTCTGTTAGTGATACTGTTTATATATGATATAAATGTATGATCCAGATTGGTTAAGGAGTATCATTTAAGTAGTATTGACTGGTATTAAATGATTTTTCCTGGATGAGCTTGATAACTGTCACTCAATTTCATAATTACTTTCTATATTTAACACATCATTGTTATATATAGATTTAAACTACATATATTATTATATATGGTTAAATGCAAATACGATTTGCAGGATTAAATGACCCTGTTATAAGTTATTTTGTATTGAACATTTTTTTTTAATCTTCAGATAAATCCTAGTTGATGAACTATGGATTTAAGATTACAAAATTATCTTGTTTCATTAATTTTATAACTGTTTGATTCAGTTCATAGCATATAAGTTGATCATTTGATAGATGTATTGCATCAAGGTTTTTACTTCAACTTGTATAATATCCACCTCAAATTCATTTGCTTATATATATATAAACTGTGACATATGTTTCTGGAATATGTATATTTATACATATTCAATCATTTGGTTGCTCTGTACTACAACTGTGCATGCAGACAAATAATTTGAACATGATATGCTGATATCGTGACATAATGATATATTTATATATATGTCTGAAAATAAGCATAGTTTATTGACATGAATTTGAGTTTGTATGCGTCATACCTTGTTTATGATAACCTATGTTTAATGGCTCATACTAAGTATGCTGTTTTATATGAATGCTTGGAATGTTTAAGCTGTTTAAACCAGAACAGATTAAAATGCTTAGATCTGGCAATTTAATTGTTGGTATCTAGAATCTTATCTGTTTTATCAAAGTCCTCATCAAATATAAATACAAACATTTGTATTCTTCATACACCTGTGAGCACCTGATATGAATAAGAATTGTCTTATTTTATTCTATTATCTGAATAGACAATATATATAAGAGGATACATGTGTTCTTATAAGTTGCCATGATATGTGTTAATGAGTCTGCACTTATTTTGGGCTAATTTTAATTCCGGTAAGTTACATATACATTGATCTGGATATTCCAGTAAGTTATATTATACTTGTGGGTCTATCTATCAAGATAAGTAGATCTGGGTATTCAAATAATTTTAGTCAATATGTTGACTGAAATTCACAATCCAGATTAGTGTTTAACTATATGATTACTACCCTTTGAATTTATATCCATTTCTACTGTGCAAATGTATGTAAATAAAGTAGAAAGGTTATGGTTTGACATATTGATCATTATCCCTTGTGTGTAGTTAACATTAACATTAAGTTTGGAATTTTGCTGCTGGTTAATACAGGCACAACAAATCTGGACAGACACTTAAATTAAGTGTGATTCATAACTGACAGCATATGATACTGCCAGTTTATAATTTAATATGATTAAATTTAAACTGTATAATGTATATTTGATATACTTAGTATACATCACACTTTTATTTATACATATGATGTATTCAATCATCCATGACCCTATGGTTTTAATTGTTATTACAGGGGCTGACATTCTACAATGAAAATTGAAATTGTTTCAGTAAAATGGCATGAAGGTGGTTGTGATTGGTGAAGCGACTATTAGTAGTATGTTTCAAAATTAAACGGGTCTGACTTGTATATATAATTAAGAATTGATATGTAAATAATTCATGTATATACGAATATATATATATGAAATTATCTTCATTGTATAAATTCTGATGTGTGCTTATATATTTGTATAAGATGATACAAATGATGCAAACAGTAAAGTTGTGAATGTCTGTAATTTCTGCAGTTTTGTTTCAACTTGACTTGTGCCTGCATCAATTAAATATATTAAGTGTCAGTGATGAATATCAAGTTTGAATGACTGTGTGTATGTCTTGGATGCTGTTGAAATTGATCATGTTGGGTTCTGACCCTACATATTTCTATAGGTAGAATATTAATTTGAAATGCTTGTCTATGTACCTACGAATTGTGTTAAACTGAGAAAATGATGTTATGTTAAGGGCTTAATATTTATTGTTAGTCTTTGGACCAATTTGGATCTTAACTCATATAAAGTTATGATATAATATTGACTTAGTTTTACTTGATAAAAGGAAGTCACCGTTAGATAACATCACATATATGTAGTGATTTTGAACCACTACAATTATGAAACATTCATAAGAAGAACCATAGGCATCATTCATTTGTACTTTGAACTTAAATATACTTCATAAAAATGTTATTTAAGTTCAAGCTTTACAACACATATAAAATACATATATTTTGATATATGTAAATAACTTTAATATAGTTAGCCATTACGAATTATAAATTCCCTTTAAAAGCAAATATTGTTATATTAAGTCATGGTGAAGTCTTCCAATAATATACTCATCACTGTCCAAAATCACTGGTTGTAACTAATGCCAAAGCGTTGTGCACCTTTTATTTTGGTTATATGCGATGGAGTAAAATGTGGTGCTCCAACCTATTATTGGGTTTGACTTAACTAGGCTGCATAAAACGATTATGGCCTTAGAGACAAAAGCATGAATTATTCTATATTTTGAGCAAAATGAATAATACTGAACGAAATGTTCAACATGCGATCCAAGAGTTATATAGACGATATTTTTGATATAAGATATCTACCTAAAAGGTTGTGTTTTGGGTTCAGCCAAAGCAGGGTCAAGGCACGACTAGATATGGATCTTGGAACACCATTATATATATATACTGATATATGTATATAAACAGAGGGATGTTAATTCGAGTGGGAGCATATTTTAGTTTAAATTATACATTAATATAAATATAAAGTTTGATTGTCAAAATTTTGTATTTATATATATAAAAGAATCAGTTAATATTTATTATCCACTGTAGATATTAAATAGTAACTAATTATATAATTTAAATTAATCCTTAAGAAGGATTAATTGAATTAAATCAAATTTCTTGACCAACATTGAAATTTGAGGATTGTCTTCGAACAAATTAAAACGTAATTGTTTTAGAAAATAATAGATCTAAAATGTTATGTTGAAGTGTGACTTCAACTGAATATAATATAAATCTACTTATAAATTTCTAGTACTAGATACTAGATATAAATCACATAAATGTATGTTGATAGCAGAATAAGTAGAAATCTGATAAATTGACAAGTGGACTTACGATTGGAAATGAAGCAAGTGTTGTTGGATTATCCATAGGAAGTTGATTCTTGTTGACTGTACTGGCTTAATTAAGTAATTAAGATAATTGTTATAATAGATCTTGTTTAGAGAAGTTTGAATTTCATTTGTAATAAAAGGAACAATTGTTATTCATTTTATTTAAATGAAATATCTATGGAATTTCGCAAATAGATAATGATCTTTATAAATTATTAACTATGGTATAATTGACATAAACAATGAGTGGATTAAATTTAACAATTTAAATCCAATTCATCTTTAGCATTATCAGTTAGCCAATATAAACAAGAAACGCATATCAAAACTCCATAATGATGGAATTTTGAGATCACTAGATTTTGAATCATATGAAGAACGCAAATCTTGTTCATTAGGCAAAATAACTGAATCACTTTTCACTGATAAAGTGAATGAAAAGTATTGGGTCTCATACATAATGATGTATATGGAGCAATGAATACATGAGCTAGAGGCAGGTTTTATTACTTCATTATACTTACTGATGATATCAGTAGATACGGATATGTGTGTCTTATGAAAACACATATTAGAATTCTTTGAAGAGTTCAAGGAATTCAAAATGAAGTTAGAAGCCAACTTTAATGGAAAATAAATACCTTTCGAATAGATCGAAAGAAGATATTTAAGCCAATTTTAATGACTATCCAAGATGAGTCTGAAATTGTTCATTACTCACTACATCTAGAACACCATATTAGAATGGTGTGTCTGAAAGGAGAAATCGTACCTCATATGATATGGCACGATTAATGATAATTCACATAGATCTTCTAACAAATTAAATTTAGAACAATTACATTTAGTCCCACTAAAACGAGTTTAAAGACGCCATATGAGATGTGGACTAGGAAATGTCCTAGTATGTCCAATGCAAAGATTTGGAATGCAAGGCGTTTATTAAACGTCCTTCCTCAGATTAGGTCGGACCCAAATCAAACGATTATTTTGTGTAATATCCACAAGAAACAAATGGATATTATTTCTATAAATTCTCTGAGAATAAAATGTTTATTGCTCGAATTGGTATCCTTTGTAAAAGAGAGGCAGTCTCCATGATACCGATGGGAATAGAATTCAAAATGTCTCAAGAACCACAAAATACCATTGAATCTTGTGGAGACAAGAAATTGAGTGGGAGTGACACAATAATTTTAATGTTATTAGATAACACATTAATTATTGTAAATAATGTTAGTTTTAAAACAAGAAATAAATACTGATTCTAAGAATGAAAATGTTTGGATTAAGAAGTTCATGATTGAACTTAATTCATTGTTGATCGAATGATATACATTGCGATAACAATATGACTGTTGCTCAGGCCTAAAACATTAAACTCATCATCAATCCAAACATATATTTTAAGAAATATAATTCTTATGTGAAGTCATTCATAGAAGAAATACACATATCTGCAAAGTTACAAAAGTTGTAATGTTGCAGACCTACTAAATTAAACTCTATCGCAACAGAAGTTTAATAGTCACACTAGTTTCATAAGTATACGATACATAAATGATTGACTCTAGTGCAAGTGGGAGATTGTTAGAGTTTGTGCCCTAGAGGCAATTCATTTGATGAGATTGATAACACTGTTGATGTTATTATTTTATTTAGAATAAAATATTATTCTATTATATTGTATTTACTGCGTAATATAAATAAAAATATAATAGAAGTCCTTAGAATAATAATACGGAATTATATAGTTCGAGTAAGACTGAACTTGAGATTATATAATGTGATAAGTATTATAATTTTTTAAATGTCCCTAGTCGAGTTTTATTGTTTATACAGGACAACAATAAAGCATTAAAGCTAGTATGTTGATTGACTGATGGTCACATCTCATTGATCATTGATATACATGATATTAAAGTCAAGACATAAATACGTATTGGAGAATAGCGTGTTGGGCTGACCCACCGTGGGATAACTACATGGAATATAATCAATAGTATCATAAGTTGTTCTCACAGTGACAGTGATGTAATGGTCCTCAGACCTGAAATCATTATAATTTTATTCGAGGATATTTGTGTTTTGATATCATCTAAAGTTATTTCGTAACAGAGTAATGATAACTGTGATTATTGGATATATCTTGAATCGAATGAAAATTATGAATGATCTAGATGGAATTTAACCCTACGATATATTCGTATTGATATCCATGGGCCTCTTGATTGAGTGAGACTGTGAAATGCATGGCCGTGCTCAAATATTGATTTGTTTAAAACAGTCTACTCATCGATCAAGATAAACGGATGAAATTATAAAGAGGATGATACGATCCATGCCTCGAGTTTAATCCTGGATATATTAGTTAAAAGGATTATATTACATTGATACACTGGTCACAGAAAGGTTGTATCGAATCATTGATCTTATTATAACTTGGGTAGCAGCGATGCATTGCTAGATGCCAATCACTGTTTATGATTTTAAATGCGATTTGAAATCATTGCCAACGTTGTAATAACCTATAGGGTCACACAGTTGAACGTTACGAAAAAGGAAACTATTTTCTAGACAAATAAAATATCAAATTGTTGCTATTTTATTTGGAGTTTGAATCGGTAATTGATTGGTTCCTATTTTCTATGGTCAAAGCCTAGGTTAAAGGGGATATTTTGATTTCCCTTCTAACATATAAACTCGGCAATACCAAAGGTTTTAAGATATGGATTAAAAAGGGGAAAATGGGCCGATCAAAAAAAAAAAAAAACAGATATCATTTACTAACCCTAGAATATTAGAAATGGCGGCTGGCGACGCCCCTTTTTTCATTTTTCTTCCTCGATTTGATCAGTGAAGATTGCGTTCTGGTGGATACCAGTAGAGGACCGGCGTCTAGTCGAGTCTCGTGATTCGATTTATCCAATTTCGAATGAGTTCGAACTTCATCTTAGGTTTCCAGAATCATTTCAGAAAGGTATGAAATCCTAATTTATTCGGTTTTAATTTACTAGTTTGCTGTCGATCTTTGTTTTAAATTGTTAAAGCATAAACTTTGGAAGTCGATTTGATCGATTATTCGTTTTCAGCGGACACTTGTCCTTGTGATGTCCCATTTGGCCACAGTTGAAGCACTTCCTGTCCGCTGGCTTGGCCCGACAATTACTAGCATAATGGCCCTTCTTACCACAGCTGAAGCACTCAACATCTTGCTTATTCTTTTTCTTCTGGCCATCCTTAGTCTGATTCTGCTTCCTCTTATTCTGGGAACCACCCTTGCCTCCACCACTTGCTTGTGGCTTTGGCTCATCTGCGGATGCAACCTCAGTCTTCGGCTTAGGGTAGAGACTTTCTGATCTTAATGCTTTCCCCACAATCAATTCAAACGTCTCATCGATGTGGTTAATAAGCCTTTCCCCCAAGTACTGATCCAAACCAGTTATGAATTTCTCATTCCTCTTCTCGGCAGTATCAATAAGAGATAACCCATATTTTGACAAAGTGTCGAATTCAGCAATATACTCCGAGACAGCTCTGCCATTCTGCTTGAGCTCCAAGAATTTCTTAAACAACACTGACTTCTGAGTAGCTGGAATGAACTTCTCGCTAAAGCGAGCCTTAAACTGCCCCAAGTAATCTGATCTTCGGCAGTAGCTGCCTTTGTAGCATTCCACCAATTCATTGCCTACCCTTGCAGCTGACGGGACGCTAGCTTTCTCTTCATCGCATCCTCGATACCCAAATACTCGAAGATACGTTCGCAACTATCCAACCAATCTTGAACATCCGTGGCCGACTCCGTTCCGTGAAACGGCTTCCCACCAAGGCTAGTATAATCCTTATTCAGCTTGGCGAAGTCGACTCTCGGCGCCTGCACTATTGGACCACCACCATTTCCACCATTGGGAGCTTCCCTCTGCACATCCCTAAGCATCTACCTCATGAGGTCAGTAAACATCGTCCTCATGTCAGCAGCATTCCCATTATTGACCCCTCTACCGGTACCTCTAACATATCGGCTCATCGTCAATCTGAAAAAGGAAACGATTAACGACCCCATAGTGGTGCTAATGCAGCACGACTTCATTCTTATACTACAAATAGTATATATATATATATAGCGTTAAAAACCAAAATAATCACAAATACGCTCTCACGTATACGTATATTATCTCTCCCTGATAACTTCCCTAGGTTAACTACGCAATCTAGAGCTCTGATACCAAGTGTGACGGCCCGCCCCGCACCAGCCTGCATTTCCTCAGAAAGTGCGTTGTACACATGCCCGACTAGCACGGGACGGTCATCAGGAGAAAGGAAAGAAGGGAACAAACTAATCAAGAACCTGTAAAATGTCTCACAGCGCATGGAGTAAAATATAATAATAATAACATACTTGACATAAAACAGGTGAGACAGTGCATAAGCTGATAACTAAAATCAACATCAACATCAGAGCAGCGGAAATCCAAATACAACTTATTACAACTTTCCAAATTTACTGTCTCTAAACAAAAGAAAGCTAAAGTAGAAGATGCACCACCAATGCCCAAGCAGTGATCATCAACAACACAGGGAGAATACTATATATATATTACGTGGAAGCCTCCTGCTCGTCTCCGGATCATCTACCCGTGCATCACTAGCTAACCTGTCTCTAGTCTGCTCGTGTGAGCACCCAGAGTAATAAGAAGAGACATAAAACTCTGGGTCAGACATAAAGCCTGGTATGAGCGATAAGCATCTAAACAGAACAATAACAGGTATACTAAACCATACTTGAACCTGGACCTGCAACCAAAGAGTTAGTACCATATACCGTACAGTACTCTAAGGTGCCATAATAAATAGTGTAAAGAATACGGGGGTGGGGTGTGCATGTCATAATGATAGCAAACAAATCATCCATAGCAACCATCCTCACATCTCTCACTCAGTGCGTAAAGCATACGATGTCTACCACTGTCAATCACTAGACCCATCGAAGTAGTGACGGAGTTCAACTTGTACAACTACTGCTACTACCAAGCTTACCACATGGAGTCATGACCAAATCTTTACAAATGACCCCACTTCATTGGTTTATAGCCCTTTAGTCGTACCTAGGCCATTTCAGCCCTGAATCCGTTCACGTACTTCCCATACATAGTGATCCAAAGTCATAAACATCGACTGCCCCTTGGCACACGTCCCGCAGCAAAGCCCAATCATGAAGTGAACTCATCGGTTCCCAACTGGATCCTGAGCTCTAACTTCTCATATTGGACTACCTTTGCATCTCGGGTTATTGGTCAATACTGGGTCGGGTCGGGTTCCCCTCCTAGCCATCGGTTCGGGTCGGGTCCTCTACTTTGAATTGGCTCTGTTCGTAGTCTTCCCCTGTAACGGTTCGGTTCGGGTCCACAGCGTTGCATCGGTTCGGGTCGGGCGTCCCACTTCGGGTCAGGTCGGGTGTCCTCCTCCGGGTCGGGTTGGGTGCCATCTCCCTTCCAGTTCGTGCTTCCGCTCCGATCCTCTCCCTCGTTCTTCACGTGCTCCGATCCGATCCCTCCTTCATCTGATCCGATCCTAGTTCAATTAGCGTGGCCTTCCCTCTTGCCAGTTCTCCCAAGTGTCAAGTTCCGATCCGAGCCCTTCGTCCCTTAGTCGATCCGATCCCCAGCTTAACCAACATGGCCTTCCTTTTTGCCAAGCCTCTTTTGTGCCAGACTCCAGTTCGGGTCGGGTTCCTTGCCCAGGTCTCCTATCCGATCCGAGCCCATATCCGATCCGATCTGAAACCCTGCACAACTTTCTGCAACTTTTCCAGCAACTTGTTTACGCCATTCGACGACGTTTTCGACAAATCTAACTATACTAATCAATCACAAATCATGTCAAACAGTCATAGCATCATAGAAAACTAACCACAAACTCCAAAACAATGAATTCATATGTCAAAATGGATCAAATATACCCAAAACCCCATAATTTCCCTTAAACATGTTTAAGCAAAACTAATCATAGGGTTAACAAAACTTAATCAAATTAAACCAAATTTCTACCAGAGGCATAAAATATTATTTTCGAATTTATAGACATTTTTCCAGAATTTATTAGTGTATAAATTCACTAATCTTCACTAATTACCCTTAATTAACTGTAATTAGTGTCAAAACGAATCTAATCACTCACCTTGGCCACAAACGAAATTCTCAGAACTGAAACCTTGCTGATTTGGGCGAATACTGATGTCTAACAGCAGCTCTAGCCTTGCTTTCGTGTTTCCTCTCCTTAATTTGATGTAGATTAAGCCAAAACTTGATTAGAAAGTGGTTAGAAGGTGATTTGGGTGTTGGAGGCCATTGCTAGAGTTCCAAGAATGAAACTGGCGGCTGAAAGAAATGTTTTCTAACCCTAATCAGCCCCTATACATCTCAAATCCCGAAATCCCCTTTGGGCCTGGCTGCTAATTACCCGGTTAAGCCCAATTAAGCTGTTTTTCACCATCTGAAACTTGTTTCAGCCATATCTCCCAAACGGTGAGTCCGTTTGGCTAATGTGACCACTCTACGGAATTGTAAACCATCATCCGAAACCAATGGAAGTGGTTTCAGGTCAAAATTCCTTTCCAATCAAAAGTTATAGCCAAAACAGTACCAACTAGGGGTAAAATGGTCATTTAAAAATCGACAAAAATCATGAACATGGGAAATGACCCCAATAGTCGTCTCCCAAAGTTACATGACCATACGACTTCGTATGCGAAAGAAATAAATATTCTACGATCCTATGATGCGTAGAATACAGGTCGTTACATGACACACTTTTATAAGGTAGTTATTTGGGTCAATGCTAGTTTATCCTATGTTTTGTTTTCGCTGTGAGTTATTTTATCGTACTCTGATTATGCTCATGCTCTTTTATTTGCAAGTACCAGATTTACAAGCTTTATGCTTGGATGTGTTCGAGTTTTGATTTTTATCAAAATTTAGCCTTAGAAAAGTGTGTGTTGTTTTATGTTCCTTATACTATTACAACTTGTGTACTATTTTGAGAATTGTTTATCGCTCACATCAGATTGTTGTCTGACCCAAGGTTTTATTTCTTTTTCTCTTATTGCCTTGGGTTCTCATTGACAATGCTGATGAGAAGATGAGGCGACATGTACTATCATTGCTTGGAGCTTTGGAGGTGGACTCATAGGAGGTGATGCCTTTTTATATTATATCTGTATTATTGTTGTTATTCTGATGTATTGCATTGTGGAGCCTTGGCAATCTTATTTATTTTGAGATAGTAATCTGTGAGTTTATTTATTCATGTACAAACTCTATTATATGCATAACTATATGGGCTTGTACTCTGATTATGTGGTCGTATAGTTATTACTGTCTCATATATTATATTTATGATTATTATGTATTATCTGATGCAATGAGAGATATTCAACATGTTCTGTGATTCTGTGTTTTATTACCTTCTCCTTTTCTCTTCCCTTCTATTCTATTTCCTTTCTTTTCTCTTATTTCTTTCTCTTGGCTATCGTTCTGCATTAGTGGTGGATCGTTCTTTTATTTGTAACGATCTAGCAAATGAGGAAGCTACCATATACTCCCTTTTTCGAGTTACGAGTTAGGAAAGATCGAGATGGTTAGCTATGATCTACGAGATGTGTTCTCAACAATGGTGAGAGTCATTGTATGATACCCCGATCTCTGAGTTTGGATTTTGTACTCAAGTGCAGAGGTCGATTATATTGTGCTTTATGGATATTTATGTGTCCATGGGGCAAACCGTTCTTTGGAACGGAGTTGGCTATTGTGGTGCAAGAGCTATATGGTTTATTCTCTATTTTGGTGTTCTTCGATGGACATGGAGTTGGATGGTGCTATACGGTCGTAGGTCGCCTTTTGGCAACTCTAAGTATGAATCTGAGTGGTCGAGAGTTCTTGTTTCAATTTTTTATAATTGATCTGCTCAGGAATCAACTCGCGATTCACTTTAAAGTGATTTTTTTTGACTTCTTGGAAGTTAATTACTTATAGAGGTTCACCGGTTGAGGCTACATGTCTGTGTTGGAGTATGTGACCGAATTCGACGTGTTAATCAAATTATAGGTCATCCTTCCATGAATACTCCACACAGAAGGTTGGTGGTTTCACTTGGGTGAGCGATAAGTTGGAAAAAGAACTCACCCAGAGAGGATGACGGCTTAGAGAGGTTGATCAGTGGGATCTTGGTGCTTGAGCCCATACCCAATACTAATGGTTGCCCTGTGTGGGGATGAATTGTAGAGACATATGCGTTGATAGTCATTTCCATTTCGTTGAATGCTCCCTCGAGAGGGGTAGCAGGAACAATGTCACCACTTGAGATATGTTCACCACCAAGGTTGCTTCCATGTGTGTTTTATTTTGATGTCGGGATTTCATTATTCAATCTTATTTGCTAGCGATGGATGGAGTTATTTTGAGACTCGAGAATATTGATTTTTCTTATTTGGTTGTGACGTACTGTGTTGAGGGTTTAGTCAGACCGTACATTTATAACATCCTATGTTCGGTCATTGTGAAATAAGACTATGGATGATTGCATCATTCATAGGATTAGTTTCAGGCCTCGAGGTGGGGGGTTGTTACAACATGCTATTTATACTTGGCAGTAAATATGGTTCGTCGAAAAACTTGTCTTATGGAGTTACGTTTGTTTGGCTGTTAGCTTGATTGCTATTAATTACTTAGATTCGATTAGAGTTAGTAGTCGATTCTAGGGCCTTCTTGTTTGGTCGATACAGAAGGTTAGTGTTAGTGAGAGGTTGTTGATGATGGTAGTGAACTGGGACATCTTGCATTGCAGTAGTGAGTGGTCCTTGATCGAGTGATAGGGTGAGCGAGTTGCTTATGGTTGGACGATAATAGACTGAGATATCGAGTCTCTAGCAGTAAGTTGTCATCTGAGCTGGTTGCTTGAGTGTATCTGTAGATGATCAATGAGGTGACCAGATAGCCACTATGTTGGGTTAAGTTTCATATGAATCTGGCAATTGATAGTGGACAGATGGCGGTGCCTTTAGGGCATTTGTGCCTTGAGAGAGGGATACGAGTTGACATCCATTCTTGATTGGTGGTGGCTAGTCGGGTTACCTCTAAGGTGTGAGAAGTGGTTTTCTCAGTTGGATTTCCTTCGAGGATTAAGCCAACAGGGGGTTGGTTGGTGTATGCCGATTTCAACGTTTTATGCTTCTTTGAGTAGGATTGGTTGGTTATATCGTTTGGGATGACCAGCGAATCGACATATTTTGTGAGCTTCTTGGATCGTATTCCAAGATTATATGGTTGGGTTGTGCTTGTGTTGCTTTATTGCATTTGTGTATTCGCATAGATGAAATTAAAACACCAATCATGTTTTGGTCGTCGGTGTGGAGAGTACATCGTCGTTGTTTGGTAGTTCGCTTCAAATTGGGTGAAGCGGGTTACTTAGGACACATTTCCTGGGGTGGGGAGTCATTATTGATCGCACGTAGGCTAAGCTAGTAGTACCAGGAGAGTAGATTATTGCTTCTTAGTCAACGAACGAAGTGGCTCATGATGGTGTATTCGACTCTTGTTTTAGAGTCAATGGCGATAAAGTCTCTACGGTGATAGAGTTCGCGATGGTGATGGTAGTCGCTTTGGAGTTTTGGGTGCTCTATTTACTTGGATGGATTTGGAGTTATCGATTGTGTTGCCATTGGGGTTTCTCCTTTCCGAATGATATCCTTGCATTTATAGGTATTAATAATTAGATTCCTAGCCTCATAGTGTTATTGTTGTTTTGCTGGAGATGTACCAGTTTAGGAGCGGTATTCCATAGTGAATGTTGCTCGCATTTATTACTGGTCCTGGCTTCGGGTTTTGAAGTGTTGTTTAATGGATTTTACCTTGGATGGTTTATTCCGTATCAAAGTGGTGTTGTTGTTCCCGGCATCGTTGGTAGTGTTTGGTCACTCGTTTCATGATGAGAAGATGATCAGCTAGTTAATGCTGAATGGGAAGAGTCGTGTAGTTCTTTGTAGCTACATGGGATTCTCACCTAGGATAGATTTCCAATGGTTTTTCATTGATCGTTTGTCGACTGTTTGGGGGTAGCATGATAGCGCTCGAGATGTGCTTGATTCGATGACGAGAGATACTAAAGTTATTTCCCTTAATTAACGGAATGGCAACCAATTTTGTCAATTAATATATGGGGTGCGCTGTGTTGATTAAACCAGTACCCTACATTCTAGGATAAACATGGATGTTTATCATGATTGCTATTATTTTATTGTGCATGTTTGATGGTTGATACTTGACATGACCACTTATGCTTATATGATTATTAGGCATGCAGGGTAACTGTTTATTTTGTTGTAGCCCATCCATTTCTATGCATGACTTGACACTTTGTTTTTCTTTATCGGTTTCTACTACTTGTCTAACCCTCTTTGTTGAGTACATGTTACGTACATGGAGCTTGAGAGGATTTTTGTTTGGATGCACACTTGTGTTTTTTTACATCTATATACCAAGCTTTCTTTAAAAAGATGTATGTCATAGATGTAGTGTTGTGATTTTTTCCATTTTGGTGCATTTTATGCCCTATGTATGGGTAGCCACTTTTGGGCTTTGTTTTCTTTTGAAGGTTTGGGCCTTGCATGTGATGTTTGGGATTTTCGAGGTCAAGCAGTACAGGGGATGTGCTGCCGAAATTTTTTGTGAATTTTTCCATATTTGAAATGAAATTCAATTGGAGATGCTAAGTTGAATTGCTTTCCAAATTGATGAGTTGTCACTTTGTTCCCATTACCTTTTGTTTATGCCAAATTCCAAGTTAATCCCTTTGTTGTGATTGCTTTCTTGAGTGGTTGTTGAGAGAGATAATAGATGACTTGGTTTGTATCATCGCTTACTTGAGAGTGTTGGGTTGTATTGTTCATCCCTTTAGGATTTTGGGGACGAAACCCTATAAGGAGGGGAGAATGTAACGACCCTTATTTTAACGATTGGATATTTGAATATTTTATTTAAATATTGATCGTTATTTAATCGATTGATGGTCCTAAAAGGTGACTTTTTTTACAAATGATCGAATCGGGACTCGAGACTAGTTCCATTGAGTTCGTATGGTATGTTATGTTAATAAAAAGTATAAAGATGACTGTATTTTGAGTTCATACCAATTGGCTGTCATATCGATCTCGAAATACGCGTAAAAATTATCGTTTTGGGTAACAGTCTCAGCTTTGGATGAGACTAGTGTCGTTGGAACTGTACCATTGTAATGATGCAAGCTATCAAATTTCGTGGCAAATGGACTTGTCTTTTGGTCGTGCATGAAGTAAACGCGCGTGTCGGTATGGCTTGAATTAAAATGAGACAAATAGTTAAAATAATAAAATAAGGTTATCCAAACCCATGCTATTCCAATACTGCAGCATCGTCGTCTTTACGAATAATGGCCGCATTCGTGTAACGACCCAGATTTTTATCCATTTAACTTTAAATAATTAAAATTTGTTTTAAATATTGAATTGTAAATATGAACAGATTTTTATATGGAGTTTATCAATTTAATAAATGGAATACGATTTAACTTCGAATATATCAAATTACCGTAATACGAAAACGAGAAATAACTGAATTCTAAGTTAAAAATGAATCGAAAACGATTTTGATAATTAATATAAATTCTATTTGAATATATATAAGATGATAATAAATTATTATCGATGGATTTAATTGTTTTGAAATCGATTTATATTTTATCGATTTGATCTAACATATGTAAATAGTCAGTTTCCAAATGAACTCGAATTTCAATAAACCAATTTTATAAAATATGAAATGATTAATTGTTGTTCGATTTCAATTTTCGTATCAATTGGAGTTATTATGCGATCGTGCACGATATAAACGTGTATCGATTAATGATTTGAAATTAAAATAGGCATTTTTCAAATGGTCACAGAATTCGACGAGATCAATTTCATCGGGTCCAGAATGTTCTCGATTGGAGCATATCTGCGGTTATACGAGCATAAAATGTTCAACACGAAATACAAATGAATATAATTTAATAAAGTAATACTCAACCCTAGCCTATAAATTATCGTATACTCCTTCCATTTTTTCAACAATCACCACTTACCTTTTCTTCAATTAATTTTATCTCCAAATTCCTGATGAATTTGAGGAAGTGTTCAACGTGAGAATTGTTGAGGGTGGTGTGTCATAAGAGTTGGTAGAGTTTTGTATCGAATAGATCATTGCAGCGTCAGATTTAGCCACCTAAAGGGCATGGGTTTTTTGGTACATTCCAGCAGTCCCAGGCCAAGGTGGGTGGTGCCACTGCTGGCGAAGGTGACAGTGAAGGAAGCACATCGTTTTATGGGGGTCTGGTGATCTTTGGTTGCTCGTGGAGGCGTGGAGGGTTAGTTGAATGGGATTAGGAGGGTGTTTCGTGTTTTGCAGTCACGTGGGGCCTACAGGGTGTCGGAGGGAGTATGATTGATCGAAGGAGAAAGCAAAGGTGGCATGGGTCATCACAGTGGAGGTCCGATGGAGTCCGATTGGCTGGAAGCGGTGTTAGAAGGAGATGAACAGGGGGTGATTTTCGGTCTTGGCGTGGAAATATTAGGTGAGGTTAGACTGAAGTTTAATTATGTTAATCATGAGATTAATAGCTAATGACGGTATTAACCTTAATGACAGTGATTAGTTAATTAAAAATATTTTAATTCAATTTAAACGTTGTAACTTAGATAACTTGTTCGTACATTATTAGATTTGAGCGAAACAAGATCCGTTGGAATCGTACTAACGATATTTACGCGTACGAGCTGATTTGGTTGGATTTAGAGCTGCTTGGAATTTACTATAATTTTAAACGCTTGTCTGAGGTT
The DNA here is from genome assembly GCA_030737875.1 of Allium sativum. NCBI lineage: Eukaryota > Viridiplantae > Streptophyta > Magnoliopsida > Asparagales > Amaryllidaceae > Allium > Allium sativum. The sequence continues at coordinate 650,273,952 of CM060919.1, read as the reverse complement.
AGATGAAATCAATGTGAAATCATCGAACTGAAATGAAATGTGGGTTAACTCTCATGCTTTCTGAAATACCATGATGGGATTGAATTTGTATAATAATATTTATCGTTTTGGTACAAATTGTGTGTTTGGATGCTTTGGAAGATTATTGCTTGTTTGATGATTATAGATATTTATATTTCCGTATTCTTAAATAATTAGAATGGAATTTCGCTTCATATGCATTAAAAAAATGATATTATGAGTTGTGATGCAGGGAGAACAAGCTGGAGAGATCCAACTGGATTCCTCAAATATTTTTAATGTAACTTGATTTCATATTATTCATATTTGAACTGTTTAACCTAAGAAATGTTAAATTCCATTTAGATGTTGATTATTGAATCAGATTCAACATTGATGTGCTATTAATCAATAAGCAGCATTGATTAAGGGCTTGGCAGTATATGGCCTAAATCCATCTTTTTAGACTTTGATTCGCTACCACGCGAATCGACTAGTTTGAAGTTATAATTACTATTTTTATAACTGAAACCAGATTTTCAGTTTTATTTTACATAAGTTATACGAAATAAAAAATAAAAATTAATCCATATTTATAATTGGGTTTTTATAAAGTAATATAAAATATTTTATATAGCAATTCCTATGTCTTAAATAAGTTTTATAAGCAATTAAGTCAAAAATTAACCTAAGGGTTAATAATTTGAAATAATTATTTTTATGAAATAATTACGTGTGATATTATAAAATTAATTTTATTATTAATTAATTTAAGAGGGATGATTAGTGGAAATTAGTTAACAAGTTAATTATGGTTTCAAATTGACTAAGTCAACTGTTTTAATTGGAATTTGTTACTAAATTGTTTTCATTTCAATCAGTCCGACAGAAATAGTTTTGACAAATAGTTGTTTAAGCTTAATAAGATTTCTTAAAAGTTAATTAACCTTTTAATTAACTTTGTTTAAAGATAACTATCGAGTTGATAGCTATTAATACAACTATTATTATTTAAAGTAACTTTCTAAAAGAGATTGACTTTTCTATTATTATTTTTTGTTAATAATGAAGTAAACTACGTTTATCTTTGTTAATGTTGAAGTTAATAATTATTTTTAATTGATAATAATTAAAGTGATTTTTGTGAAATTCATTTTAGAAAGTAATCAAGTTGTAACGAGTTTTAGTTGAATTTATTTCACTGAGATAAGTATATGGAATCAATTTTTATGAATCAATGGAATGATTTTAACGAATGGTTCAAATTTAGAAGGGCATGTGCTGTTGATGTAACTGACTAAACTGTTGTGATTAGATAGTTAAAGAACCGACTATCAATAAATTCCATGCTGACTTATGACATGTTAGTTCGAGGAAACTAGGATGGGAACTGGACCCAAAACCGCTTCGAACCGACTTTGCTTTCAAAAACTGAATTTGCAGGTATGCATATGTGTGTTAAGATGATTTGCAGACTTAGACTTCGAAGTGAAAAAGGGTGCTCGCTGATGTCTCTGGTTTACTACCAGAATTATACTTGTAGTAGCAATCCCTACGTTCTGGGTTCTGCATTGTGCAAGGACTTCTTGTTACTAATCCTAGGGTTTATCCTGATAGGATGTAGTAAAAAAGTACCTATGTTTTGTCCTAATCTTAGACAACCTGTATGGATGAATGTCTAATAGTGTATTTCCAAAAACCACGTACATTGATTTTTACAAATATACCAAGTATGGTGGCGGAGAAGGCGATTTCTTTTAGCTCAATACCTAGAGTATATTTTGCAAATCAATTAGTGATTGATGGATTTGACAATATAGCACTCAAAGTTAAATCTAATGTCTCAAAACGTAATCATTGCCTCAAACCCCATCAACTGGGAAATGACTGAAATTGGGTAGACATCAGGACTATATGGGTCATCCCCATTAAAGTATGTCTTCACCTGATCTAGAGAAATCGGTTGTCCCTTTGTATGATTTGAAATGGTATGTTTTCTGATCCCAACCGTGGTGGCTGTAACACCCCACCTCCGCCAGGGTGGCTCTTGCAAGCACTCTGACTTTGGAGGGGCGTTTGAATCAGGTAAACATGCATAATGATATATCAAGGCAGAACAAGGACATATGTATATATGTAAACAGAGTAAATAAGATAAGTAAAACAGCGGAAGATTTCAAACTATTTCAAAACAAGTTTGGTACAACTTAATGTCAACTTTTCCAAATACACAAGTCTAGATAAAAACAATATTACTGAAAAACTGAAATACATAAGTACTATCCCCAAAATAAGTGATAACCATAGCTAGCTTCATGTCAAGACCGTACATGAGCTACAATCCCACAAGCAAGCGATCAGAAATCCAAGCTAAGCTCCAATATTCCCACCCTGAGAACCTGGGGGGGGGGGGACGGAAGAAAAGAGGCGAAAGGAAACAGGTCAGTCAAAAAGACTGAGTAAGCCCTACTACAATCAATGTAAACTAATAAAGTTAACTGGCATGAGAAGCAGGGATGAACATAAGGATAACAACATACTAGCATGATGATTAACTAACAAGGTAGATAAAGGTGTCATCGCATAATCCGGTTTAAGGTTTTTGCACCACAGGTGTACTAGCAAACTAACATGTCATGTATAAACAAGAATTTATCCCTTGGCCCAAGCTTGGCCCAATATCAGGTGTTGACCTAAGTCAAGATCCAACTTCTTAGTACCAATACTAGTATAACAGGATTAGGTGTTACCCTAATGTCTACATCGAAACAGGACGGAACAGAATGGTCCATAGTTAGAGTTCGGGGAAAATGGGCTTACCACCCTAACAAATAAAGTACAGAAACGGAATACTACAATTAGGTGTACACTAGTAGTGGGCCTTTACTATCCTAACAGACGGTACCACGCAGAAACAGATGGGTGTTATCCCTCAATAAAACAGACGGTACCAACAGAATCAGACAGAGCTAAGTGTACCCTAAAATCCTACCAAAGCGATCGGCTCCCTAATACATAAATACCCTGTGTCGGCCCCACGATAGGGTGTATCACTCCCTAAAGTGGTAACCAATAGGCACAGGCATATTTACAGATGTCACGGCGTCTTACATCCTCAGAGGCAGACCGGGATCCATGCACGCACATGACCCGGTTGGAACGCGCCATAGAGTGAACCACTTATAATTAGATCAGTAAGCGTGCCCGGACCCTACTTACAGTTGGGTCAAAGTTTTGATACCAGAAAGGGTTACTGACTAATATGGGTCCCAAACAACAAATGACACAAGTATTCCCCCTTGTGTCCCCAGACTAGCAGATTCAGATTAACTTGTTAACAGGGTTCAGACATACAAAGTTCCGACGATCAGTTTCCAGACTAACGGATCAGATAACAGATCTACGGACTAGACTAACCTGGTATGGGTCCTACAGATCCACAAAACAGGTTTGTTTAATTTATCAATCAAGTTAGTTTATCCAGACCAGGTATCAAATTGGTTCTTAGCCTTATCAAATTACTAAGTTGGATTGGTTAAGTATAGTTCAACTTAACCCCGTTAAATTACCGAGTTCAGATTGGTTAAGTGTAGGTTAACTTAACCCTAACCACTAGTCGTATTTTACGGTTAAGTGTCATTAAGAAATCAAGCCCGGTTTCACTTAACCTACCCATTCATGTCAAATTGGTTAAGTATCATCAATCAAATTTACTTAACCTTATCATGTAGCATTAATTGATTTAATGCACCTTAACCTCTCACATTAGACCTCGTTGTGGTTACTAGTTAAGCCGGGCGGGTCCGGGTAGCTTTACACCACAACCTAGTCTAACCTCGGGTTCAAGCACAACTTGACCAACTTCTCACATTGGGTCCTATTGTTTGTAGCCACTAGTTAAGCCGGTTGGTTCCAGGTAGATTTATGCTACAAACTCAACCCAACCTCGAGTTGGTCACACTTATATTTTCTAAGTGTCATGTCCATTATGTTCCCAAAACATATTACAAGTTTTCAAGCATTTGGGTAGACCTAACTTAATAGGTAAATTCCCAATGGGTAGACCTAACTTAATAGGTAAATTCCCAATCTTATGTTTTTATGTCTTTTAAGTTTACCCAACCCCAAACGCAATCCCATCGCTTACATATCGCAATAGCGCATAAAGGATAGAAAGAGGGAACTTGGCATAATCATGACATAAAGGTGTTGAAGCCACAAGTTTAACATGGTGGCATATGAAATGTACATATGTTCATATACTTGCATATTACATTTTTAGGCCTCAAAAGCATGCATAAAACCAAACTTAGCATATTGGTGATACATGGTGATAAATGACATGTAGAAATGGCCATAAGTTCGCATTTAGCCTCACATGCAAGTTATCATAAGAGATATGATAACTTACATGTTGCCAAAATGCAACCTTTAGCATAAAGCTTGAAGCTTTATGTTCATATACTCAAGATAAGCTTGCATAACATGATAACATGAACAAAATGATCACCCCAAACTTGCATAACATACTTGCATATCATATGACGAACTTGCATATCAAACTTGCATAACATAACATGATAAACTTGCATACCATAACATGGCATACTTGCATAACATGACAAACTTGCATATCATAACATATCACACTTGCATAACATGACATAGTAAACTTGCATATCATGGCAAACTTGCATATCTTACATTTAACTTTAGAGTTTAAGTATGAAAGTAGAATAGGGCTTACAAAAATATGACAAAGCCCTTATGCAATCAAATAGACCCAAAATGCAAGCTCTAATAGAAAAACCCTTGAGCCAAAATGATCAAAACTCTTTCTTTATGATGCAAATATAGAAACTTGACTTGAATGCAAGCTAATGATGCTCATACAAGCTTGAAAACACTTGTATGCATGGAAAATCTCTCATAGAAATGACTTAGGAATTTTATGAAGAGAGTGGAGGCCATGAGAGGATTGATTTTGCCATAGTTTAGTCACTTGAATGAATAATGATGATTTAGGGTTAGGTTAGGGGCTTATTTATAGAGATTAGGATTAATTTTAGCCTTAGGATTAAACCCTAGTTCCAATCTCAGCCCTCAAAACCGAATCTGGCCCAAAACCTAACCAAAACCTCAAAATGGTGCACCAGGCAAAACTGCCCGGCTGGACCAAGTCGACAGCCAAGTCGACAGGGCTGTCGACTTGGGTCCAACCAAGTCGACTCCCAAGTCGACAGGGCTGTCGACTTGGGTGCTCTGGCGGGAATTTTCCCGCCTAGCTCAATCTAACCTAATTTCCGAATTCAAACTTGAATTTGAAATCTGTTTTTACTTTGAAATTTTCGGAAAACTTCATTGGGCCTTAATCGGGTCATACGGACTCCGATTTTCGAAAACTCGGACTCTATTTCGCGTATTTTTCCGAGACGAACGCAATGGCATAGCCTGTTTCCCTTGATTCAGAGTTATAAATTAAATTCTGCCTCGATTTACGTTATAACAGGTTATTGAAAATACGGGTTGTTACATTCTCCCCTCCTTAAAGGATTTCGTCCCCGAAATCTTCAAGTTAGGAAGAACATATTCTACCATCCAACATCCATCTACTCAAAACATCATCCACAAGCAATCATTGTCCTTACAAGATTCTAAATGTTGTATGAACATATGCAAAAGTGTGTGTATATGTTCTTATCTAATGCAAAGATCATCAATGCAAAGTATGTTAGTGAAATGAATCCATTATGTATGCAAATAGTCCTAATCATATGATACTATATGTGTGCACAAACATTCGTCCATATGCAACATCCATGTGCTGAATTAACCATCTTGCAACCATAAGAATTGAAAATATACACACGTCCATATGCAATATGAGAGTGTATTTCAAGCCGATCTAGTGCCTAGTGTGTGTTTATGCATCCACGAGCAATCACTAGCAACCACTTGCATCCACTTGCAACCATCAAACATAACATGTCTCAAACACATGTTTTCATCCATAGGATTCCTATCTCAACAAGATACAGTCGAGTGATGGAAGCGAGTACAGATAAAACAAAAACTTGGTACATATACTTGCAGACTACTAGTCCAGATCAGATTTCCCCAAATGATTCTTAGGAAACTAAGCATGGTAGAAACCCAGAATGTATTCGTCATAGTCACCCTCATGCCCAACACAGATACTCTCAAACCCCAATTTATCACAAACAGATGAGTTTTAACTCTCAGGGAGTTTTGAGACTATTACCAGATCAGAAGCAAGACTAGCATTAAAGTACCGAGTTTCCATTACAGAATCAAAATACCAGAAAATGAGTTTCAAACTGAAATTCAGACAAGGAAAATTAAACATCTTACAGACAAATTATTCTAGTCCTAATCTATCCACTAGCCATGCGAGTATTCACCGTCCCTTCTGATGTAGCCCCTTTCTTCTTCGGGCAGTCCCTAGTGAAGTGTCCCATCTCTCCACAGTTAAAGCAAGTGCCCTTCCTCTTTCTGCAATCCTTGTTTAGATGAGTCGAGCTTCCACAAGTAAAGCACTTCTTTTCCTTCTTATCTTCAGACTTCTCCTCCTTCTTTTGCATTTCCTTTTTGGGCCCCGTTTTCTTGTTTTGAGACTCATTCACCTTGACCTCCTTCTTGGCACTCTTATTCTCTTCATTGAGTAGGGCCATATCTACCAAACTCTCAAACGTGGCCCCCATGGGCACATGAGACATAGCCAACTCCTGTAACGGCTCATTCAATCCTCTAGCAAAACGAAGAGCCTTCTTCTGAGTAGTACTCACCATATCCAAGCCAAAACGAGCTAACTGATTAAACTTGTTCACATATTCTTTGACGGACATGTCTCCTTGCTTCAAAGCAATAAACTTCTCCATTTGCAAATTTTCTTCAGCTGAAGATAGAAACTTAAGCCCGAATCTTGTCCTGAAATCGGCCCAAGTCTCAACGGGCCTAGTCGCGGTGGTGATCTCCCACCAATAAGCGGCTTCATCCTTCATAAGCCAAACCGCCAACAAGATCTTCCTCTGATCATCTAATCCAAAGATAGCGAATAAATCCTCGGTCTCTTTCAACCAATTCCAGGCCTCTACAAAAGTCTCGGTACCTAGAAAGTTCTTGCCTCCCATTGCTTTGAAGTCCTTGCAAATCTTCGTGAACTCTACTGGAGGATGCTGAGGGGGAGGAGGAGGCGGAACCTCAGCGACCGGAGGACGAGGAACATTAACCACCGGAGGAGGAGTAACATTTGCGGGGCCGGCTTCGGTCGCCCTAGCCTCCATAAGTCTCCTATACCAAACAAGTACTGGTACGCCTTCAGGGATGGCAAAGTTATCGGCCATACTGAAACGAAGGAAAAGATAAATTCAGAACGAGGAAACTAAGGATAGATAACTAAGGATTGTGCTAATGGCTTTTGGGGAATAGCCTTTTAAAATACTAGACTTTTCTTTGGAAAATACTTTATACTTGATTTGAAAATAGTTTTTCAAAAGTTTCAAAAACCTTTTGTTCCTTCTCGTAAACCATATGCTCTGATACCAAATGTAACACCCCACCTCCGCCAGGGTGGCTCTTGCAAGCACTCTGACTTTGGAGGGGCGTTTGAATCAGGTAAACATGCATAATGATATATCAAGGCAGAACAAGGACATATGTATATATGTAAACAGAGTAAATAAGATAAGTAAAACAGCGGAAGATTTCAAACTATTTCAAAACAAGTTTGGTACAACTTAATGTTAACTTTTCCAAATACACAAGTCTAGATAAAAACAATATTACTGAAAAACTGAAATACATAAGTACTATCCCCAAAATAAGTGATAACCATAGCTAGCTTCATGTCAAGACCGTACATGAGCTACAATCCCACAAGCAAGCGATCAGAAATCCAAGCTAAGCTCCAATATTCCCACCCTGAGAACCTGGGGGGGGGGGGGGACGGAAGAAAAGAGGCGAAAGGAAACAGGTCAGTCAAAAAGACTGAGTAAGCCCTACTACAATCAATGTAAACTAATAAAGTTAACTGGCATGAGAAGCAGGGATGAACATAAGGATAACAACATACTAGCATGATGATTAACTAACAAGGTAGATAAAGGTGTCATTGCATAATCAGGTTTAAGGTTTTTGCACCACAGGTGTACTAGCAAACTAACATGTCATGTATAAACAAGAATTTATCCCTTGGCCCAAGCTTGGCCCAATATCAGGTGTTGACCTAAGTCAAGATCCAACTTCTTAGTACCAATACTAGTATAACAGGATTAGGTGTTACCCTAATGTCTACATCGAAACAGGACGGAACAGAATGGTCCATAGTTAGAGTTCGGGAAAAATGGGCTTACCACCCTAACAAATAAAGTACAGAAACGGAATACTACAATTAGGTGTACACTAGTAGTGGGCCTTTACTATCCTAACAGACGGTACCACGCAGAAACAGACGGGTGTTACCCCTCAATAAAACAGACGGTACCAACAGAATCAGACAGAGCTAAGTGTACCCTAAAATCCTACCAAAGCGATCGGCTCCCTAATACATAAATACCCTGTGTCGGCCCCACGATAGGGTGTATCACTCCCTAAAGTGGTAACCAATAGGCACAGGCATATTTACAGATGTTACGGCGTCTTACATCCTCAGAGGCAGACTGGGATCCATGCACGCACATGACCCGGTTGGAACGCGCCATAGAGTGAACCACTTATAATTAGATCAGTAAGCGTGCCCGGACCCTACTTACAGTTGGGTCAAAGTTTTGATACCAGAAAGGGTTACTGACTAATATGGGTCCCAAACAACAAATGACACAAGTATTCCCCCTTGTGTCCCCAGACTAGCAGATTCAGATTAACTTGTTAACAGGGTTCAGACATACAAAGTTCAGACGATCAGTTTCCAGACTAACGGATCAGATAACAGATCTACGGACTAGACTAACCTGGTATGGGTCCTACAGATCCACAAAACAGGTTTGTTTAATTTATCAATCAAGTTAGTTTATCCAGACCAGGTATCAAATTGGTTCTTAGCCTTATCAAATTACTAAGTTGGATTGGTTAAGTATAGTTCAACTTAACCCCGTTAAATTACCGAGTTCAGATTGGTTAAGTGTAGGTTAACTTAACCCTAACCACTAGTCGTATTTTACGGTTAAGTGTCATTAAGAAATCAAGCCCGGTTTCACTTAACCTACCCATTCATGTCAAATTGGTTAAGTATCATCAATCAAATTTACTTAACCTTATCATGTAGCATTAATTGATTTAATGCACCTTAACCTCTCACATTAGACCTCGTTGTGGTTACTAGTTAAGCCGGGCGGGTCCGGGTAGCTTTACACCACAACCTAGTCTAACCTCGGGTTCAAGCACAACTTGACCAACTTCTCACATTGGGTCCTATTGTTTGTAGCCACTAGTTAAGCCGGTTGGTTCCGGGTAGATTTATGCTACAAACTCAACCCAACCTCGAGTTGGTCACACTTATATTTTCTAAGTGTCATGTCCATTATGTTCCCAAAACATATTACAAGTTTTCAAGCATTTGGGTAGACCTAACTTAATAGGTAAATTCCCAATGGGTAGACCTAACTTAATAGGTAAATTCCCAATCTTATGTTTTTATGTCTTTTAAGTTTACCCAACCCCAAACGCAATCCCATCGCTTACATATCGCAATAGCGCATAAAGGATAGAAAGAGGGAACTTGGCATAATCATGACATAAAGGTGTTGAAGCCACAAGTTTAACATGGTGGCATATGAAATGTACATATGTTCATATACTTGCATATTACATTTTTAGGCCTCAAAAGCATGCATAAAACCAAACTTAGCATATTGGTGATACATGGTGATAAATGACATGTAGAAATGGCCATAAGTTCGCATTTAGCCTCACATGCAAGTTATCATAAGAGATATGATAACTTACATGTTGCCAAAATGCAACCTTTAGCATAAAGCTTGAAGCTTTATGTTCATATACTCAAGATAAGCTTGCATAACATGATAACATGAACAAAATGATCACCCCAAACTTGCATAACATACTTGCATATCATATGACGAACTTGCATATCAAACTTGCATAACATAACATGATAAACTTGCATACCATAACATGGCATACTTGCATAACATGACAAACTTGCATATCATAACATATCAAACTTGCATAACATGACATAGTAAACTTGCATATCATGGCAAACTTGCATATCATACATTTAACTTTAGAGTTTAAGTATGAAAGTAGAATAGGGCTTACAAAAATATGACAAAGCCCTTATGCAATCAAATAGACCCAAAATGCAAGCTCTAATAGAAAAACCCTTGAGCCAAAATGATCAAAACTCTTTCTTTATGATGCAAATATAGAAACTTGACTTGAATGCAAGCTAATGATGCTCATACAAGCTTGAAAACACTTGTATGCATGGAAAATCTCTCATAGAAATGACTTAGGAATTTTATGAAGAGAGTGGAGGCCATGAGAGGATTGATTTTGCCATAGCTTAGTTACTTGAATGAATAATGATGATTTAGGGTTAGGTTAGGGGCTTATTTATAGAGATTAGGATTACTTTTAGCCTTAGGATTAAACCCTAGTTCCAATCTCAGTCCTCAAAACCGAATCTGGCCCAAAACCTAACCAAAACCTCAAAATGGTGCACCAGGCAAAACTGCCCGGCTGGACCAAGTCGACAGCCAAGTCGACAGGGCTGTCGACTTGGGTCCAACCAAGTCGACTCCCAAGTCGACAGGGCTGTCGACTTGGGTGCTCTGGCGGGAATTTTCCCGCCTAGCCAAATCTAACCTAATTTCCGAATTCAAACTTGAATTTGAAATCTGTTTTTACTTTGAAATTTTCTGAAAACTTCATTGGGCCTTAATCGGGTCTTACGGACTCCGATTTTCGAAAACTCGGACTCTATTTCGCGTATTTTTCCGAGACGAACGCAATGGCATAGCCCGTTTCCCTTGATTCAGATTTATAAATTAAATTCTGCCTCGATTTACGTTATAACAGGTTATTGAAAATACGGGTTGTTACAGTGGCGATATATTTGGTACACTCTAGCTAAATGAGTGGTCGGTTCTATGTAGCCGAGTTATAAGACGTTTTTGTTGAACCCAAATGTTTTATCTCTAGTGGACATTGATCGGAGGTAGTCCCTTACCTAGTCATGTATGGAAATCTAAACTCCAATATGTGCAATAAGGTTTTAGATGTAAACAAACTATGTCGAAAAGCGAGATACAAGATTTTCGGCTATATTCCTATTTTATTTGTTCATTTTTTGACATTATTGCAATATCATTGGATTTATAATTAAAGTGATTTGGTTATCATAAGGGAAAAACACGTGCCATCTTTATGTGTGTTCGTGTCTTACGAGAGTTCTATTCTTTTAAAAGGATTTCTAAAAATTAAGAAAGATGTTTATGATGTGATTTTTTTTCACTGAAAGTATTTCATACTGATCAAGGTGATTATGCTTTCCTCAAAATATGCTCGGGCCAGACCGAGTATATTTTTCAGGTTGCATTGGGTTTTTCTTAGAGCTTCAGGAGAGGGGATGGAGTCAAGACGTATTGCCCTATTTTTTCTGGTAGTAGTTTATTTTCGCTGTGTGTGTTGTATAGGCTGATCTAGTTGTGTACTCTAAATTTGTAATCGTGCACATACAGTTTTCTCTTTGTGTGAAGAGTATTGATATATTATATTTTGTTCATTTCGCTGTGAGATTCTATTCTGATCTGATTCTATAGTGTTAGTGTTATTCTTCTTCTTTTATTCTAACATTTCTGTCTTTCTTCTTCTTACCCTCTAACATCTTTCCCTAAATATCTGTATTCTTATGTGTCTTTTGAGTTTGATATGTATAGTTAAATTTCATCTTAAATGGTATGGAAAAAGTGGGTCGTTACAATCCCTTTCTCTCTTCAAAAATTCATAGCTTCTATATTACTTCATTAAAAATTTCGATTTTATGCTCCTTGGATTCGTGATGATGTGGGCTACGAGCTCATATAAGTTTTACCTTGATTGGCGATGGTCTTGTTTGGACCTTCAGATCTACGGTTGTGGATTTTGATGGCTATGGTCGCCATTGGTGGCATGCGAGGCTGGCATTAAGTTCAGGGTCCAGTAACACTCCATGGCCGTAAGTTTGGGTTTGATCGATCACCATTTGTGACGTGCAAATTGAGGATGCGCACATATTTCCAGTGCCATGTTTTGGGTCGCGATCCTTCCGAAGGGCACGAGCATGGAGAAATGGTGGTGCACGCGTGGAGTTCGAGGCGAGAAAGGCAACAGTGCAGATGGATTTTAATTTCATCAACTATTTCTTTAAATCACTATTGGGATGCATGGTGAAACATAGTTTGCATGACCTATGTATCTTTATTTGGAGAAGAAAGGTGTTTGGCTTTAATTAAGGCAATTAACATAATTATGAATTACATATTTAGTTATTAAATTGAATTGGATAATCACTAATCTTATATCATGCATAACTTTTGCGTACGAGGTCGAAATTGACACGGTTTCTTCCTGCGGACTCGCATTGATAAGCTCTACATTTTGGAGCCTGTTTGGGCTAATTTGGACGAGGTGAGTGATTTTATCTCTCTATTTACTATAGTTTTTCGTATAGTATAAAATGATGTTTTTAAAGGTAAAAAATTTCAAATGGGATTTCTAAAATAATAACATCTAGCTAATAATTTTATAAATGGATTAGAGAGTGTTTTAAAATTAAATATCACATTTTATCCTATACTATTTACCAATATTTCAAGATTTAAGATATTTTGATATATATCCCAGGTTGACTGCTTTAGATAGATTTTATTTATCAGATTGATGATACCATAGACGTTTGTATGTTTTGTTAGTCATTTATAGGACTACTGATTGCATGGTTGCTTGTTTGCATAGTTTGGTTGTATAAGCCAATTATTGGTGATATAGGGTTATGATAGATTTGTGAGCAAGCTCAGGGACGTACATATCAACATGGAGGCAGTAGTAGACTCGACGACGAGTACGATCCCGAGACGAACGCCAACCGCTTTCATTAGACAAGTATTAAACCGATTTCAGTTAAATACTTGGTCTGAGTAGTCATTAGCGATTACGGTTGAGTGATCAATATCGACTAATATTGATGTTGGTCGTTTTGACCGACTTTGACATGGACGATGACAGGTATTTAACTAGTTTCGGTTAAATAAATGGTTTGGATTGTCATTAGTGATTTCTAGAAAGTAATTGATATTGAGTACCATGATTGTTGGTCATTTGACCAACTTTGACATCAACAACGATAAGTTTCCGGGGAGTTGTATTGGCTATCCCGTTCGATGGTGAATTCGACGTGGTGACTCTTCGATCGGATAAATTGGTATAATATAATATTGACGCATCATTTGAAAATACGGATGGATGGTGTATTTCATATATTGAGGCAGTTTTACCTTCAGAGTGAGCTGAGGACCGTAGTTCTTTGATTTGAGACTTGGATGTGCTTGAGATGGACTGACCGGATAGGTCGAAAGAATGTGACTCGCGGATTAATGATATTGTGATATGGATAGATGGATCAGTGTTATGCAAATCGTAGTGGGACGAGGCTTCGTGATCATGGACCGATATGATATGTGCTTTGTGGTGTAATGGAGTTACAAGATGCTAATAGTGATTGGGGATGGGAAAAAAAAATCCATACCTAAGGTTACCCACGGGAAAAATCTGTTATGGGCATGAAACTGATAGCTAAATGCGTACCCATGTGTAAAATATATGGATTTTTTAATATCCATTAGTTAATGGAGTGGGTACAAATAGTAAGATATCTGTGTATGTGGGTACCAGTGCCTATATTGAGTGTGATTTATTGCCAATGCAAAAACCATTGCTGCTGGCTATTGGGTATTAGTGCGCATGTTTTATTGAACAATTTACAAGCGGTTGTTGATATTTGTAATAATGGCGCATGTTGCTAATTAAAACCCTATATATACCTAGTGAGAAATTCTCAAATTTCTCATTAATTGTTTCAAATTCCAATCCAGCAAATAATGCATCTTTTCTTCTCTCTAAACCTTCTTCTCTCTTCAGCAAATTCAACACATCTAGCCAAAGCTCATGCTTCACTCCTCCTCACTGGTTTATATCTATACAATGCCAAATGCAGGCAACGTGTTGCTAAAGTCTACATCTGGTTTAATTTGTTTTTTTATCGAATGTATTTTTAAACAATTTCAATAGAAGGTAAAAAAGAAACTGAATAAAATATCATGAATCCCCGTGAATACCCGCAACTTGTTTAAATCCAATTAATGGGTACCCGTGCGGGTATGAGGCGGGCACCGGACAAAAATTTACCTAACGGGGCGGATAATGAGGGTACTACTAGTGCCCGCCTCACCCCATTGACATGCCTAATAGTGATCGTGTTGGATAGATGGGTCCCATAAGCACGATTGCAGATGTTGTGGCTCTTTGATTGGAAGCCCGGACATTAAATTGAATCGAAGGGGTGATAGATAGGGAACTCGAGATTGGACGAGACTACAACATAGTGGATGGATTGAGAAAGGTAGTTTGATCTTGTATTTGAAAACTCTTGGAGTTTGGGAGTGCCAAGGAATTATTGATGATTCAGAGTGTTCTAGTTGTTGCTCTAGGATGGGTATAGTGATGTACAATTTGGTTCTGAAGGCACATGTGCTGGACAAATGGGTTTCGCAAACACAATATAAATGATATACCCTATGTGACTTTGTAGGAGTGCCTAAAATTGCTGGACAATTTGGTGTTGAAGGCAACTGTACTGGTCATATGGGCCCGAAGTTATAGTAGAGTCAAACTAGAGCCGAGATTTCCACTAGTCCTTGACATATGTGTTAATTGTCGTATGGGTCATCGATGCATTCATGGCTTTAGTAGATGATAGATAGGACTTGTTTGATGAATGCCATGATTGTTGTGGTTGTTCTAATCTTGTTTCTCTTAGTAGACTACCTCCTCTAGGATTCTGGAGAGAGAATAGGAAGTAGGGCCCGGACAGGCTATGGAGATTCTTCTATCCTAGGACAGTTTCATATTTTGTTATTCTGAGTAGCATATATATGCTAACTCTGTGTATGCAGGGATAAGACATGTATGACTTTCTATACCTAGGTTCCTTATACTATTACGACTCGTGTAGTATTTTGAGAGTATTTGTCGCTCACACCAGATTGTTGTCTGACCCAACGCTTTATTTTTCCCTCTTATTGCCTTGGATGCTCATCGATGATGTTGACGAGCAAATGAGGTGACAAGTACTATTATTGCTTTGAGCTTTGGATATGGACTCGCAGGAGGTGATGCCTTTTTATATTATATCTGGACTATTATTGTTATTCCACTGTATTGCACTGTGGAGCCTTGACAGTGTTATTTATTTTGTGATAGTTTCCAATAACTTTATTTATTCCTGTAACGACCCAAAATTTCTGATATTTTGAAAACTCAAGTTTTCAAGTTTTTGGAATAACCGCGCACGGTTCAGGATAAAAACACTCATTTTTAAATACGATTTCATTAAGTATAATGATCAGGTAAGTTATTTAAATTAGTTTTATCAACTTATCAGTTCAAATAATTTGGTCAAAAATGAAAATTTGACATTGTTTACTGAAATTGTAAATTTTGGAATTTTGAGATAAGTATTTGAATACGACTTATATAATAGTTAAGATAAGTTGGGGAACTTTTAAAATTGATTTAAATAGTTAATTATATTAAAACTTGATTTTTAATATTATTCTAATACCCTAGGAATTAGAAATTTTGCAGACGATCTCGAAATTTGACGAAATCAATTTTATCGTATCCAGAATGTCAAAATATTGTAGGATTCCAACTTTAGCATCAAAAAAAAAATTAGTATGTGGCTGTACGCAATTTAAGTATAAACCGGTCGATTATATGAACTCAAACTAAGCTCAAACAAGCTAATATTAAGCAAACGGACTCGGAATTCGATGAATTTTGTTTTGTTGGAAACGTATTTGAAAAACATAAATGCCAAATTTCATCGAAAATGGAATTTGTAAGTGGTAACATGAGTAGATAACGTGAAGATAGACTACACGTACCTTAAGTTTACATTCACACTTGAAACTAGTTAGCTCCAATGTGTATTTCTTTGGAGTTGTCATGCATCTAAGGCTTCAATGTGTGCTTTCTCCCTTCTCTAGGATGATGACAACTCAGTGATCCAAGTGATCAATTTTTGCCTATATATACAGCCCCCTTTCCTACCACTTTACATCTCCTTTCTCCTCCATTTTTCTTCTCCCCTTCCTTTCTAGCTCCACCCGAGGACCTCTCAGCCCAAACCACCGCTGGCCCATCTTTCCTTGGCTGACGTCCGCAACCACCAATCCTCCTTCTCTTCCTTATGGCCCCAACCACCTCTAAAACCCCTAAAAGTACCCTAAATCCATTAAAAACCCTAAAACACCACCCTTCCTACTCTCTACACCACAAACCAACCCCGCCAGTCCCAAAGCAGCAGCGCCTAGGCTCCACTTCTGTAACGACCCAGATTTTTGAACAGTTTATTTTAAATATTTAGTATGGTTTTAAATATTGAATTCATAATATAAATGGTATTTTATTGGGTTATCGATTAAATTATCGAAATACGAGAAGTTTGAAATAATTCAATTCAAATATAAAACTGAATAGAAACAGTTCAGTTAATTCATATTAAATTAGAACGATAATAGTAATTTATTACCGAAGAATTTAACTGTGTAAAAATGATTTATATATTTAAATCAGATTTCATTTAAATCGTTTATTTAAAATTGTTATCTCTTTTATACAGTTGAAATGAATTCCAGAATCAGTTCCGTGGAGTTCAGAATAACGCCATAATCTGTTAACGTAAGTCGTTACGTTAAAATAGCAGTTCGGGATCTCGAGTTAAGGGACCGGGAGGATATTTACTTAAAAAAAAAAAAACAGCCGACCTATACTATAAACACAAGCCGACCTAAATCTGAAAACCCAGTCACTGTTCTTCCTCGAGCAGTAAAAATGGCCTCCAGCTTTGATATCAAGGAGACAGAAAAATTAATAGTGCGTACTCCTTGTTTCCCTTCGCAACTATATAAATGAGGTCGAGCCTTCATTCTCAAATCAGAAAATAAATCAAGTCCTCTCCACTTCTTTATCTCCAGTCAAAAAAAATCGGTTCCTCCGATAATTAGAAAAAAAAAACATCGCGACTTGAAATCGCAGTTGAATCTGGAAGCTCGAGCTGAACGATCGCAAATCAGTGCGATGAAGGGGCTCAACAATGGTTCGAAGGGACTCAGAAATAGGGGTTTTGCTGAGGGGTTCTGACCTTCAAGCCGTACGAGCTATAAAGGGGGTCGCGACAGGCGTACTCCGATCAGAGCAAAGAGGTTTCGCATCACGGTTGAGGGTGCGATTTTGGAAAGTGAATGGTGCTGCGAGTTAGCCAGTTGGGGTACGAGAAGATGGAGATTCTTGTCGCAGGTTGTTTGGGAGGGGTCAGTGCTGAAAATCAGTATTGGTGATGGTTCGAAGTTGAGGATGAAGTGCGTGAAGTGTTCGTTGAAATGTCGTAGTAGGGTTGATTTCAGTTTTGGGATATTCAGAGATTTGTTCATCTTTTGGTCGAGTAAAATGCGGTAATCATAAGGTACATATTTATTTATTCTACAAAATTTAAATATACATAGGATATTTATTTAATTTTGCAAATAGTTAATTTAAATAAATAGTCGTATAATCGTGAAATATATAATCTTAGGTAATGGATTCATAGTCAAGACGGTACGAGATTTTAAAATAGATATTCGGCAAACGAAAAAATCAGGTGAGTAAATCTCACTCACCTTTTATTTATAATTATTTTTACTTCGTAAAAATAATTGTCGTTGCTTGTTTGAATTTTTCTGCTTGTTTATATATATTAGTTATTTAGGCTATTATATATATATTGGGTTGATTGATTGGTTGGATTCCCGCAGTCTCATTAGCGGATGCCCGCAGTTTCATAGCGGATGATTACCCTATACGCCCAACGCTATGATTAGTGGATGACCTTCTATACCGCGATATTCTGCCACGAAGCAGAATTGGTATTATTTATGTGCTAACATCTGTGGATGCAGGAAAACAGGTTGGAGGAATCCAACTGGATTCCTCAAAAATATATTATCTGTTTGTTTATTTGTTTGCATATATATTGTTATATATGATGTGTTAGAAAAATAAATAATTCGTTGCTTTGTGTGTTTAAATATCACTGGGCTTAAGTAATGATATTTAAAATATCGTGGAAGGATATTTGAGATATAAAAGGAAAAAATTCTATTTTTAAATAGAATTTGAATTTTTAAATAGAAATAAAATATAAACTTGTTTTTGAAGAATAAAACAAGTAGTTTCTTTTTAAACGAAGTTTATAAATGGTTCTTTATAACGAAGTTATAAATGAAGTGAAAAGAATTATCACTTGATAATTCAGAAATAGAAATACAAGTGTGAAATTGGAATTTGAAATGAAATTTCAAAATAGGATGTGAAATGAAATTTTTAAATATGTAACTCAAATGAAATTTGAGTATAACATTTGAATAGTAGAATTAGAAAAGGAGTTTAAATATTTGAATTTTAAAAGGAGATTGAATATTAGAAATTCAGATAGAAGTTCAAATAGAATTTGAATAGACGAAATTAGAATGAAAAATAGAATTTGAATTCAAGGAATTAAAATAAAATTTGAATTCAAAGGAATTCGAATAAAGAAATTCAACTAGAGATTTGAATGTAGAATTTCAAAATAGAATTTGAAATAAACTTTGAAATAGGATTTTCAAAGTAGAATTGGAAATAGAAATTCAAATAGGATTTCAAAATAGGAAATCCAAATGGTCTTGAAATGGAATTTGAATTCAAGGGAATTCAAATGGATTTGAGTGAAGAAATTCAAATGGTGTTAAAAATAAGTTTGAATATTAGAATTCAAATGGTGTTGGAAATGAATTTGAATATTAGAATTCAAATGGAAATGGAAAATGAAATTTGAATATAAGAGATTCAAATTGAATTCAAATAGAATTTAATCTATGGGATTTGAATATGAAATTCAAATGGGTTTTAAACTATGGAATTTTGAATATAGAATTCAAATAAAAGGTGAGATTGGAATTTGAATCAAGGGAATTCAAATAGAGTTAAAATGGAGTTGAATTTATTCTGAACGAAGTTTAAAACGTTTATATATAATAAATATAATTTAAAACGAACTCGCCGCAGCGCTGCAGTTCGTAAATTGGCGTTTCGAACTTCAATTGAATATATAGAACTCGATTGAAGTCGGAATCCTTTTAAACAAGAAACGTCAGGACCGATTTGATAATAGTTTTCTAATGAAGGAGAAAAACCTGAATTTCGTCGTATAGATTTTGAGATATGTCAAAGTCAAATTTTCAGAAAAGCAGCGCCAAAATCGTTTTAAAACCATAACGGTTTATTTAATGTTATAAAAGGATTTTAAGCGGGAAAAAAATCCGAATTTTTTTATTTAGAAAATCTCAGAGTTGAGTTGTAAAATATATGCGAATTCAAGTTGTGAAAATGAATATGATTTTTGAAACAGAAACCAGATTTTTATTTATTGAATAGAATTAACTAAATTGAATAAAAATTAGTTAATGAGATTTCGAAGGGATATTGGGGTTTGAATAAGTAAATTCGATTTGAAAATTTATATTCGAAATCAAAAAGGAAACTAGAACTGAAATTGAAATTCAATTTGGTTGTGAGCAAGTTAAACATTTTATTTGAACGTGTTATGTTCAAAAAAAGAAGTGAAATAGGCAAAATAGCTAATTAAAGAATAAATGAGCGAAACTGAATTCAAACGATTGGGTTGAGTTAAACTGAATGGAAAACAGGTGAACAGGTGTTGGACAGGTATGGAATGAAGTATATAAAGTATATGAAGATTTTTAATGTATGTGCCCGACAAAAAGGTACATGTTTAATTCATATATGAGGTTTTATACGCCGTATCGGCAAGCCGCTTGGCTTTTTCTTTTTCTTTTCGATTGGAGAAGACACCGGGAAGCTATTTGAAATTTCCCGATGCTCCCGATACAGGGGAGGTTATGGCGAATTTTTCCGGGAATTTAAGGAGTTAGAATATTTTTGAGAAGTTTTTGATAGTTAGAAATCAATATATCGAGATATATAGAATTCGATAAGGAAACGAAATAAAAGAATAAAACATTGTAAACAAAAAGGGAAATCCATAAATTAGAAATAGAAAGCGAACTTTATACATGTTTTAAAAAATGAATAATTGGATTGTATAGTGTGGTTATTCGAGGTAAGTGGTTTTGCCATTTTGAAGTTGAGGATGTTTTCAGTTAAGGTCTGAGAGGTAATTTTACCCCAACTTGATTGATTTCATTTTTAATGGATAAATAGCAAGATCCAGTCTCGAAGAGAAGTGTTTGAAAAAGAGTTAGTTGAATAAAATATTTTGGGTTGTTGTAACGATGTTTTACACAACATTCGTTTTAAACCCAAGTGATGGAATTTTGGAAATATAACAAGTAAATATTTCCTGAGTATAATTAAAATAGTCGGGATAGAGATAAGTGATTGGAATTGTTTTCAATTGCAAATAGAGACATTTTCTATTATATAGAAAATTAAAGAAGTTGACATTTGGAAACGTTTTCCAGATGGCGTAAGAAGCCGATATGATTATTGAAAATATTTGGTTAACAAATATTAATAAGAGAATGTAGAAGAGATTTAATTAATGAAATATTAATTAAAGAGCCAGTGATTTGTTTGATATGTTGGATGAACACTTGTTTTTATTCGATAGTTAAATCACAGACTATCGAAGTTTTGACCATCGTTGTCAATATGGAGAGACCGGTTGGATTATTATCCGAAGAACCACTCCGTATCGGCATAAGCGTTGCGAACCAAGTATGCTGAATATATTGAAGACGGAGTAAAGTGCAAGGGCTTTTCTAGTAATAGAAATAGTGCCTTCGGTTTCGTTCAATCCCAGAACGAACGTATATGGACGAATGTCTGACAGAGTATTTCCAATGATCAAATGGGTTGGTCTGTATAAATATATATGGTTGCAACGGATTTATTCCCTTAGCATAACATCCAGAATATTTGTGCAAACTCAACTAGTGATTAACGGATCTGACAATGTGGCATTCAAAGTGATTGTGCTATCAATGAATGGTAAGTATTCGTAGCCTCAGGCCTCAACAACCGGGAAAGGACAAAAATCGGGCAGGCAGCATGGCTATGTGGGTCGCACCCATTAGGGTGTATAATCACCTATCTAGAGAAATTCCTTTTGTTTCTAAATCTATCGATTCTGCCCATTCGGGAACGGTGGTTTGAGTCCAACCGTTGGTGATATACATTCGATACACTCAAGCGAAATGAGTGGTCGGTCATGTGTGGGCCGGGTTACAAGATGTTCTTGTTGAACCCAGTGTATTCCTCTCTAGAGATACACAGTCGGAAGGTGGTTCCATACCTTGTCATGTTGGAAATCCAATCTCCAATAAGCGCCATGCGGTTTTTGATTTTACAATATATATGTGGAGCGTGAGATGCAAGCGTTCTACTATTTGGTTATTTACTTGATGTAGACATTATTATAATATCATTGGATTTGAGATCAAAGTGTTTTGGGTTATAGTAAGGTAAAAACCGTCCATGTTTATGTGTGGGCTGGTCTTACTATTATCTTTTCTTTCAAAAAGGGTTTTGAAAGTTAAACAAGTGGTTGGAGTTTACTCACACCAGTCCCATGACTGACCCAGAGTTTATTTTGTTTTGTTTTCCCTAAACTCTTGGGTGCCCAAATTTGTACGGGCAGTCAAGTAGTTAGGATTTTTCAGATTCCCTTGGAAGAGCTGGAAGCAGGAGGCTTCACCAGTTAGGTATAGACTATCATATATTCCGCTGTGTACTACGTTGTATTTGGAAACAGGTGTTTATAACTGTTCCAGAAATGACTGTTGTTCTCTGATGATGGTATGTATATAAAGTTACTGATTTGTATTTCAAAAGTTATGTTATATAATATATTTTATTCGTTCCGCTGTGAGTTGGTGATCTCTGTTTTTCTTCTATTCTAATATTTCTTTCTTTCTATTTCTCATCCTCTAACTTCTTTCTAATAATGAGTCGTATTTCTGTAAAATTTGAGTTGGACGTGTGGTGTTTTTAGTCAACTCAGATAGCACGGATTTGCGGGTCGTTTCAACTTCCGCCCTCTGACCATGCAGCATCCCCACGTGGGCCCCACCTTCCAATCGGTGCTCCATTGACCCGAAATTCCGCCCCATTTGCTCCAAAACCAAATATACACCCATTTATTTGATGATCAATCTCCGAAACCCCATAGCGTCGAACCCCTAACTGTTTCAATTTCATAAAACACCGGTGACACCGGAAGGCTGCCAAAATCGTCCAGAATAGTTAAGACGTCTTTCGATGAAGTTAAGAGGAGTGGAATACAAGGTGAGAGCTTTTAAACCACAATAAGGGCTAGTTTACATTGATTGTTGTTTGTGAGCTTGGTTGAGTTGTTTAATGATCTATGATGGTTTGTATAAGTCCATAACATGATTTAATGATGGTTAGTATGAAATAGATTCGATCTTTATGTAGAATTTGTGTATTCACTTAAATATATGACACTTATAAGTGATGGGGTAGACATTAGAGGTTTGAACCTTTAATGGTAATGAAATGGGAAATTAACTTGACATTGGTTAGTGGATATGGGTATGAAACCCATTAGTTATTGAATGCATATGATTATTGATGATTGTGATTTGCGGTTAATCTGTTGATTGACAAACCGATATAAGCGTTAATGGTTTAGGGCTTATATGGTGTGTGCCACGATATATGTGGATTGAATGTTATATTAATTGTTTATGTATGGTATAAAGTTAGTAAACTGTTTGAAATTCGATCCGATTTTATTTAAAATCGAAGTTGGTCAGAATAGAACTCATCGCACAATGACAGTTCACGAATTTCGACCGTAGACTTCAAACTGACATACCAGTATTTCCGACCATCGGATCTTCCTGAAATGAAAAACCTTGGGTTCGAATGAAAAGTGATTTCAAATGATATGTAAAGATTTAAAATCCAATTGTTATATCGTATATATGTTCAAATCAAATTTGAATAAAAACAACATAAGTGCTATATAATGACCTGAAATGTGATTTTGTTAAAAGGAGCTATTTTTAATTTATTAAAAATATAAATAAATTATGATAAATCATAATAAATAGTTTAAAATAGATTTGAATTGACAAAATGAAGGTTGTAATTTGACTAAATTAGCCGATATAAGCTTATTCGTAGTGCTTTTTGTAACGCTGTTAATTTAGCGATGGTAGTTGATTCGTTTAATTATAAATTTGCATCCAAATGAATGGAGAATATGAAATGAAATGTTTGATTTCAAGTAGTAGAAAATATCTTGAAATAAATATTTTGGTAGTTAAAAATGGTTTATAAAAGATCGTTTATAAATAAAGAGAATTTCGACGGCTTAAATCCCAATGTTTAAATGATTTAGATAGAAATAGCACTTGAAAGTACTTGTGATTATTATTGCGAAAGGATTTATCACTTTGGGATAGAAATGTTTTGATGTGTTACCTATGATTAGGGTAACTCTCCATGACTAAAACTTGGGCAGGTAAGGTATTGTTTGCTCTTAAGGATTGAGGGACATACTGGTAAGGGACTCCTCTTGCGAGAGGGACATACCTAGACTATCAATGAAATAAAAGGAAGGCTGTGACCTAGTGCTAGTTTACGGGAGAAACCTCCCGATCAGGTTGCATATGTTTAAATATGCTTGTATAATAGATATTTGAGATTTTCAAATATGATTTGTTTTGAAATCCTGAAGTAAAGAATGATTTGATATGAAAGAAATATCTATAGTATTTCGATGATTTAAAATGAAACGGGGATCTTAAGTTCAAAAAGATTATTTTCAAAATTAAAATTTTGAAATTAAATATAGTTGATTAGATTTGATTTGATTTATAAGTCTAAATATGATGATGAAACTATTTTTGTTTCAAGTTTTGTTAAATGGTATTCATGTACAGGAAATCCGTTCCGTGTTATAATGCGTGGTCCCGTGATATGCCTAACTTAAATAAGTTAATGATAACTGATTAGTATTCTCATACCAGTCTCATAACTGACTCGTAGTATGCTTTTCCCTTACAAATTCAAGTGTCCATATTTCCACACGGGCAGCTAGGTAGTCTTTGTTTTGCAGATATTTTATTGAGCAGGATTCTGGATTGAAGATTAAGCTGTGTCCAGAGCATTATAATTCTTCTACTGAGAGTTATATATTTATATTTCTGCTCTGCAATGTATTGTATTTATTGTACTCTAATGTAACATTTTAATGGTGTTAATGAAAAATGTTTTGTTTTGTCTGATGTTGTTGTATGCCCGAAGGTAATGTCTCGAGGATTTCTGCAGTTTGGGTCAGACTTGTGTGGATTACAGTCGATTAAAAAGGCATAATTTTCAGGCCATGACAATTCCTATACAAACTTTATTTAATGTATAACTGTATGGGCTTGTACTTTGATTATGTGGTTTGTATAGTTATTATTGTCTCATCTATTATACATGCTATTATTCTATATTATTTGATGTGATGTGAGATATTCAATAGGTTATGTGATTATGTGTTTTGTTGCCTTCTCCTTTTCTCTGCCATTCTATTATATTTTCTTTCTTTTCTCTTATTTCTTTCTCTTAGCTATTGTTCCATACTAGTGGTGTAGGGTGCTCACTACAGATGCAGTAGTCCCCAATCGATTTTGCACACATTGAGATCATCGAGTGTCTTAGCTAACGCCTCAATTATATGACCACTTATATACATATGCGACATAAGTGTAATGACCCGGTGGAAATCAACGCCCGATTTTTTGACTATAATGCATAAACTCGTATTACTTGCCAAAACCCAAGTATCGAAAACACCAGGTAGTTAATAGAAAGAAATTAGAGAGTGAGATAAGAAAGAAAGAAATATTAAAATAGAAGAATGATAAAAAGAACCAACACAAAATCAGAATCTCACATTGCTACTGAGTAAAATATAATATATAAATAAATCCATATTGAGCTTGAAATAATACTTACAATCATCAAAGTACATCAATTCATCTGGACAATTATAACAACCTGTCCTCATATACAACACACAACAGAAAATATTGGATGCTAATTATACATTTGGACTTCTCCAGCTCGTATCTAGACTTCACAGCATTCGATAACCTAAACCTATAAAATTCGGTCTGACCGGAGCATTGCAAACGCCAGGATCAGTCTGGTACCAACGTGAGAAAACTCACTAAGTTTATCGATATCATCCAACTTGATTTTAAAGTAAAAATATTTTGGAAAAGAAAAAGATAATCATAAGAGTAATACACACATAAACACGGGCAGTTTTTACATTACGATAACCCAATTATTTTTAAAATTATATCTATTCTTATATTATAATAATGGCTAAAACAAATAAATAACCATCTAGCAGAATGCTTGCATCTCATGTTCTACATACATAGTATACAATCAAAACCGCGAGCTCTTCTGGAAGATTGGATTCCGACTATGACAAGGTATGGAACCATCTTCCGATAGTATATCTCTAGATAGGAATACACTGCGTTCAACAAGAACATCTTGCAGCCCGACCACACATGACCGACCACTCATTTCTTTGAGTGTACCGAATATATTATAAGCCTACAGATTTTTATCGCGACCACCGTACTTTCCGGGAGATATAGAAACAAAAGAAGAACAAATATGAATTTTCTCTAGATGGTGACAATGCACCCTGATGGGTGTGATCCATTAGCCATGTTGCCCGCCCAATTTTTTTCATTTCCTGTTGTGAGGCTTGAGGTTACTATTATCTTTTAGAACATATGACGTCTTTATTGACTTTGAATGCCACATTGTCAAATCCAACAAATCACTAATTCACGTCCACAAAAATACTTTGGGTGTTAAAGCTAAGAGAAATGAATTCCTCCTCCACCAATAGAAGTACGTTTATAGAACATGACCCACTGGAATTACTCTGTCAGACATTCGTCCATACAAGCCATCCAGGAACAGGATAAACCTAATGCACCCTCCTACCATATCCTAGGAATCACCCTACAGATCGGTAGTGAGTAGTCCTTGAAAATCCACAGATTCGAATCATGACCGAATTACCATCCAAACATCTCTGGTTGCATGCCAGAAAAATCTATCAAGTAGTCCTTCCGCTTATGAAGATCCATGGTCTTCAACTACTCCATCTTCAACATCTTCCATGTCGTATTTGTTGGTTCGTAATGGTTTTCGAATATAAATTCGATCCCGATCTTTCTATACCAACAATCGTATATGTCAGATTTGATAGTCAGTTATTTAACTTTCAAATAAATAACCATTCATTCATAAAAAGAAAATGAATTCACCAATTCAATACCCAACATCATTTAGCCTCTTTAAGTAACTAGTCGTTAATTAAATATTAAAACTTATAATTCTTACTATATTCGGAAAACATTTCCTTTCTCTTATTTAATATAAGAATATGCAATTATCATTTCGCTTCTACTTCATTAACTTTCCATCGTAAATTAGTAAGTAAATAAATATCTTAGTACCAACCCCGAAGACCAAAGTTCCAATTTCTTTAAATATCCATTTATAAATATTATAAATCATTCGCAACAATTATTATTCACTATTTATAATCGTATATAAAAATCTTAAATAAAATCATAAGTTTATTAACCATCATAGTTCGACTTAACATCTGTAATCAAATGTTACATATTTCAATTTCAAAACCCTGCATTTCTTTTCGTTCATCAAAAAATTAACCTTTTCTAAACACTTAACTTTCCATTTCAGTGTGCTTCCTTTCATTTCAATATATTTCCTATTTCCAAAAATTTTGCTAATAATTGGAATTCTTTAACTTAGCGTATTCCTAAATCCATTTGCCAACGTTTAACTCTTTATTTACAAATTTTTATTTTAGAAATCCATTTGTAACCCTTTCCCCATGTAACCCAGTTTATATATTCATTCCCATTTATAATTTCTTTTGGCAAATCTTGATTTGAAAAGTTGATTATTAATTATTTACCCAAATCCAGTTATACTCCAAATAAGTGTCTCATTTCCAAATCTATTTACTCTCTAATCTCATTCATGAGATCTAATTTAATCACATTTCATATATTTATAAACAATGTTGTCAAAACGTTCATTCATTGCAAAAATATTCACTTTTCAACTCTTCTAAATCAATTTATGTTTGCTTATATTTCCTTTAATCCATCCAAATATTTAAAATGTTATAAATTCAATTTTTGACGTTTTAATGTCCTTAATACAACCATTCCACTTAAATTCATCGGTACAACGAATTATATAACATTTAATCATATATTTAATAATATCTTAGAATTTCCATTATTTATAATTTTAATGATTATAAAACGTAAATAAGATGTCAACGTTTTAATTTTAAAACAAACATTGTAATTTAAATATATAAAAATATAACTTTAAAATGTTTAGAATCAGTTTTAACATCGATTCCAAAATCTTTTATATTATCATCGGTATTAAAGAGGCAAGTGTCTACTATAGTACCAACACGTGAAATATTAACTAATTTCATATTAAATCACACACATCCAGTCATATTGATAAACATTATCATTATTGGTGAGGAATCCTGTTGGATTCCTCCAACTTGCCAATCCCTGCATCACAATTTCATGTTTCGAATATATTATAATATAATAATAGAATTTAAGAACTACAAGTGAGGAATCCAGTTGGATCCCTCCAACCTGTCATTCCCTGCATCCAAATAGGTTACCTCAAATATACTCATTCAATTCAACTTAACTGATAATTTCTATAACAGTAAATAAAGACTATTTAACATCAACAAATTTATTTAACGTTAACAAAACAATTCAAACTTAAAATCCACATGTGGGTGATTATGAATAAAAGACTTAACACTATAAGCAGGCTAAGGCATAAAGGGATAAATGTTACTGGGGGCTGTGCTTTTTGTGATGAAGACGGCGAAGATTACTTTCATCTGTTCTGCGGTTGTGATTTCACATTTTATGTTTGGACAAAATGCTTAGTCAACTTAAACATTATCTTAGACTGGAAGGATTTACTCAACGACCAGTTCTACTTTTGGCACACCACCTTTGCATCTCTTCCCAATTCACTCATGCGTACACAACTTGTTGTTTTAAACTTTTCTTATGTGTGGATACTTTGGCATGAACATAACTCACGAAAATTCAAATGCAAAATGAAACTTCCTGACACTATTGTTTACTGCGTTCTCAAATATGTTTCCATTTGGTCAGGCACAGATAGTGTGAAGTTTGTGGATACTATTGCAGCGCGAGTCATGGATCGAGCTCATGGCAGACATGCATGATGATGTTTTCAGCAAGCTGGGTTCTATTTGTTCGCTAATGCTTTTATTTTGCTGTAATATGAACATGTAATATTTTATGGCAACGCTGTTATGCATGCCTACATGCATGTGATCTTGTTTTGGCTATGTATATATTTATGTAAATACACGTATGTTGTACTTGACCCTATACTGAAATGGAGTAAGGCGTGAATCTCGCAATTCACTACCTTTTGCATCAAAAAAAAAGTCAGACAATCAAACATGTTCATATTATAAACGTGACCAACAAGGTAAGTTACCTCAGTTGGATTCAATCGGTAAAATAACGATTTGGTTTTAATTAAATTAAACGAATTGTTAAATTTAATTGATTTATACGAGAATATTCAGTATAATTTCAAACAATTATGAAATCATCCAACAATTAGCAAACATAACACACAAATATTTAACCCGACTTATATGAAATATAAGTGGGACAAAATTGAGTGAGTTATACTCACTTTGATTTGAATTGTAGTTGAAACAATTTGTTTTAATTAAATTAAACATGTGTTTAATTTAATTAAAAATTTCAACTACTTCCAAAATTGTCCAGACTTTTCCAAGAATGTAGCATTCGAAAATATGGTTCCGACATCGCTTATTTCGTTCCATTCTGAATATATTTTTGCACAAATTATTAATATTTAAAGTTACACAATTTAACTTGAAAATTGATTACTTAACTATGGTTAGCCACGTTAATTACTTATTTTATTAATAAAATAAATGGGCCGCTCAAAATTTCTTTCCTCCTTTCGTTTTGTTCAGCACACAGTACCCGAAAAATTATTTTTCTTCCTGCTTCGTATTATTTCCTCAATCCGCTACCTGAAGTTCAACCCGACGTCGCGCCAAACCCTACCACTAGCGTTCGATCCATCAGCATCAGATTGTTTGCCCCAATAACCCCTTCCTATGCCCTAAATCTGAGCTAACTCAACTTTGCCCCTTCCTAGTAAAAGACCACAAATCGCGCCCCCTTTTTAGGCCTATTCTGGCCACCACATCACACCAATTTCGATCACAGCCATCCAACATCTCGATCTCACTTCCCTGAACATATTTGCAGTTGAACTCCTTCACCATCGATGAACGATTTGCGAGATTTTTGGGGAGGCAGAACGGAGATCGACAGCCGTTCGTTTTGTCTATAGCGGCTTATATTATTATTTTATTATAAATGAAACTTACCCTTAAAGTATCATGTTAAAACACCTACATACAACCTCTGTTTTCAATGAAAATTGAAAGCCTAGCATATTTCAAAATTCCGAACACGATGGAACAGGTTTCGTCGAATTCCGAGATCATGTGTAAAAATTCCTTTATAATTTTACAACGTGAATCGACATGAGTTTAATTTGCATACGATCACAAAATTATTCCAAATAACTTGAAAATTGAGATACTACAATAAATAATCATTACAAATGTATTCGAATTAATTTCGCTGAAAACGGAGTTCGTTTGAAAATTGGTAAATCTTAAATTCTAAATTATATCGATAAAACAATTTAATAAAAATCTAAGCGTTTATCTCCCGCTCGATCAAACGGTAAGTCCAATCGATATGGAAATCGAAATTCTACAATAATTTAACGTTACAAATCCATTGAAACTAATTTCATCGAAAACTGTGGCTGTTTGAAAATGTCCATTCTTAAGGCTTATAATATATATATATATATAATATTATTAAATTCCAAGACAATCCAATTAAACAATAATAAATTATTATTATCATATTTATTCAAATAGAATATCATATGGCTTCAAATATAAACTAATACGAATTTAAACTCAAAATTACCAATTTCGAGTTGGCCGATATCAAAATTATATTAAAACCCTTTTAAATTTGTTAAAAAACGTTATATTTTAATAATGATTTCATAGCGACTATTTGAAAATTTGATTTGGACATAACTAATAATCTATAATATGAAATCCTTATTTTTATCTTTCATTAGAAAGTTACAGTCAAAAGATTCAAACGTTTCTCGTTTCACAGAATTCCGACTTATATCAGACCCTGTATATTCAATTAAAGTTCAAAATTCAATATTACGAACTAGCGTGCCATTACGAGCTCGTTTTTAATTAAATATAAATTATAACGTTCAAACTTCGTTTTATAAATGAATTCAATATTATAAATCTATTAATATTTCAAATAAGATATTTAAAATAGATTTAAATATTCAAATTCAAATGACCGAAAATCTGGGTCGTTACATTCTTCCACTTAAAAAGAATCACGTCCCCGGAATTACTAAGGTAGAAAAAATGTTACAAATCCATTAACTTTTCAAAAATCCAATTTATTTTAAATCGAAAACCAATTCATTATTTTTAATAAAAAATTTAAAAATATCAAAAATTCTAACTCTGTATATTCCTAGAAAAATTTGGCGGGGTCACCCGTGTATGGAGGAACTTCTGCGATATCGTAGGAATAATAAATATATATACATCGACCCACATGGTCGAAAAACAAAATTTAAAAACCAAAATTTATGTTTTCGCATAGCGTACGTTTTACGAGCGCTATTGAGCATACTTGTTTGACTTACATGTGATCCACTCAACCAAAATCTACCTTCATATCCTTCTTGTACCTGTACTTAACTCAATTCAACATATAAGTAACAAGTACATGAAGTTTCAAACCAAAATTCATTAATCAACAAGTATACTGCACAAATTCTCAAAACTAAAACATATAGCTTTATTCAATTTAAAAGTTGTATGCAATACAAGGTTAAATCATCCTATTTCAATTCATATGCAATTCATTCAATTTATAATAGTGGAATTCATTTTCTTAGCTTTAGTTCATTTAACTTCTGATGAATTTTAATCTACAGACTTAACAAACACTCAACCAATGCATAACCAACTTAATCAAATCAATTGAATCTACATTCAACATTAATATTTCTTTTGGTTTAACATACTTGAACATCAATTGGTTAATATTTGATTGATTTCTGTTTAGTTATCATTCATTCAATTTCCAAATCCCACATCATTTTTATTTAGTTTCAATATCCATTCTTAACTCCACTTAACCAAGTTAAGTTCCAATTTCATATTCAATTAACTAATTGATTTTTCAAGTAGTTCACTTTCATTTAAAAATCCAAACTCTGTTTTGTTAAATCTCATTTACTAATTTTACATTGAAATCCCTATTGCTATATTAAAACATACCAAATTTTTTAATCCAATTTGAATTCCATTCAGACCAACCAAACACAGTAATATCTAAATAATTTGATAAAATTATTTCTTTTCTATACAAAAATATATTTTCGGCAAAATAATTTCATTTACCCTCTTTACAAAACAATTTCGTGTCCACTGCCAGTCCAATATTAAACTGATCAAATAACACAACACAAAACATTTGTTAATATAAAATTTACAAATATGCGCTCTCGTATATATATATATATATATGCACACACACACACGCACACACTCAAACTCAATATAGGGTATTGCTAACCCTATCTCTATTGAGTTACGCCATAGAGCCAAAGTTATTACTAAACATTATGCTCTGATACCACTCAAATGATCCAGTGGAATTCGATGCCCGAGTTTTTGATAATAATACATAAACTCATATTACTTGCCAATCCCAAGTATCGAAAACACCAGATAGTTAATAGCAAGAAATTAGAGGGTGAGATAAGAAAGAAATATTAGAATAGAAGAATGATAAGAAGAACCAACACAGAATCAGAATCTCACGTCGCAGCGGAACAAAATACAATATAGAAATAAATCTTTGTTGAGATTAAAATAATACTTACAATCATCAGAGTACATCAATTCATCTGGTCAGTTATAACTATTTGTCCTCATATACAACACACAGCAGAAAATACTATAAACTAATTATACGTCTAGACTTCTCTACCTCATCTCTGGACTTCACACCTAATCCTGTAAAACTCGGTCTGACCCAAGCATTGCGAATGCAAGGATCAGTCTGGTGAACCATCGTGAGAAAACTCACTAATTTTATAGATATCATCCAAGTCAATTTTAAAGTAAAAATCTTTTCGAAAAAAAGGATAATCGAAAGACCAGTCCAAACATAAATATGGACA
The DNA here is from genome assembly GCA_030737875.1 of Allium sativum. Classification (NCBI taxonomy): domain Eukaryota; kingdom Viridiplantae; phylum Streptophyta; class Magnoliopsida; order Asparagales; family Amaryllidaceae; genus Allium; species Allium sativum. The sequence goes on along the minus strand of CM060919.1, from coordinate 650,241,111 downwards.
ATTTTTACCTTACGATAACCCTAATATTTTTGAAATTATATCTATTCTCATATTATAATAATGGCTAAATCAAATAAATAACCATCTAGCAGAACGCTTGCATCTCACGCTCTACATACATAGTATACAATCAAAACCACCACTCTTATTGGAGATTGGATTCCGACTATGACAAGGTATGGAACCACCTTCTGATAGTGTATCTCTAGAGATGAATACATTCGGTTCAACAAGAATGTCCTGCAACCCAACGACACATAACCGGCCACTCATTTCTTTAAGTGTATTGAATATACCCTATGGCTTTTTGTCGTGACCACCATACTTCCTGGAAGACACAGAAACGAAAGAAGAAAAAAATATGAATTTTCTCTAGATGGTGATAATACACCTTGATGGGAGTGACCTACATAGCCATGTTACCTGCTCGATTTCTGTAATTTCCCAGTTGTGAGGCTTGAGGTTACTATTATCTTTTAGAACATATCACGTCTTTATTAACTTTGAATGCCACATCGTCAAATCCGTCAAATCACTAATTGATGTCCACAAAAATACTTAGGGTGTTTAAGCTAGGAGAAACAAATTCCTCTGCAACCAACAGAAGTACGTTTGTAGAAATCAATGTTTGTGATGCACTGGAAATACTCCGTCAGACATTCGTTCATGCAAGTCGTCCATGAACAGGATGAACCGAAGGCACCTCGTAGCACATCCTAGGAATCACTCTATAGATCGATAGCGAGTAGCCCTGCAAACCCGCAGATTCCAATCACGACTGAATTACCATCAAAACATCTCTGGTTGCATGCCGGAGAAAATCTATCAAGTAGCCCTTCCGGTTACGAAGTTCCACGGTCTTCAACTACTCCATCTTCATCATCTTCCATGATTTCGTATTTGTTGGTTCGAAATGGTTTTCGAATATAAATTTGATCCTTGTCTTTTGGTACCAATAATCGTATAGGTCATATTTGATAGTTGGTTATTTAACTATCAAATAAACAACCATTCATTCGTTAAAAAAAATGAATTCACCGATTTAATACCCAACATCATTTAGCTTCTTTAATTAACTTGTCGTTAATTAAATATTAAAACTTCTAATTCTTATTACATTGAAAACATTTCCTTTTTGTTAAATGATATAAGAATATTCAATTATCATTTCCCTTTTATTTCACTAACTTTCCACCATAAATTAGTAAGTGAATAAATCTCTCAGTATCAGCCCCGAAGGCTGAAACCAACATTAGATTGACACATCGAAAATTACTCAACTCAACCAATATACAACAGAATTTCCAATTTCTTTAAATATCCATTTATAAATATTATAAATAATTCACAACAATTATTATCCATTGTTTAAAATTGTATATAAAATCTTAAATAAAATCATAGGTTTATTAACCATCATAGTTCGACATAACATTTGTACGCAAACGTTACATATTTCAATTTCAAAACCCGGCGTTTCTTTTCATTCATCAAAACAGTTAACCTTTACTAAATACTTAACTTTCCATTTCAATATGCTTCCTTTCATTTCAATATATTTCCTATTTATAATTATTTCGCCAATAACATGACTTCTTTAACTTAGCGTATTCCTTAATCCATTTGCCAACGTTTAACTCTTTATTTACAAATTCTTTTATTTTAGAAATCCATCTCATAACTCTTTCCCCATATAACCCAGTTTATACATGCATTCCCATTTATAATTCCTTTTGGCAAATCTTGATTTGAAAACTTAATTATTTATTATTTTCCCAAATCCAGTTATACTCCAAATCAATATCTCATTTCCAATTCTATTTACTTGCTAATCTCATTCACAAAATGTTATTAAATCACATTTCGTATATTTATAAACAATTATGTAAAAGCGTTCATTAATCATAAAAATATTCACTTTTCAACTCTTCTAAATCAATTCGTGTTCGCTCGTATTCCGTTAACCCATCCCAATATTTAAGATTTAATAAATTCTATTTTCGACATTTTAATGTCCTTAATACAACCACTTCACTTGAATTCATTGGTACAAACATTTATATAACATTTAATAATATATTTAATAATGTCTTAGAATTTCCATTATTTATAATTTTAATATTACAAAACGTAAAAAGACGTCGAAGTTTTAATTTTAAAACAAACGTCGTAATTTAAATGTATAAAAATATAACTTTGAAATGTTCTGAATTGGTTTTAACATCGATTCGAAAATCTTTTATATTATCGTTGGTATTAAAGAGGCAGATGTCTACTAAAGTACTAACCCGTGAAATATTAACTAATTTCACATTAAATCACACACATCCAATCATACTGATAAACATTACCAATATTAGTGGGAAATCCAGTTGGATTCCTCCAACCTGTCAATCACTACATCACAATTTATTAATTTAATATATATTATAATATAATAATAAAATTTAATAACTATTAGTGAGGAATCCAGTTGGATCCTTCCGAACTGTCAATCCCTACATCCAAATAAGTTACCTCAAAAAACTCATTCAATTCAACTTAACTGATAATTTTTATAATAGTAAATAATAACGATTTAACATCAACCAATTTATTTAACATTAACAAAACAATTCATCAAATCAAACATGTTTATATTATAAACGTGACCAACAAGGTAAGTTACCTCAGTTGGGTCCAATCGTTAAAATAACGATATGGTTTTAATTAAATTAAATGAATCGTTTAATTTAAGCGATATGTATGAGAATATTCAGTATAAATTCAGACAATTATGAAATCATCCAACAACTAGCAAACATAACACAAAAACACTTAACCCGGCTTGTGTAAAATATAAGTGGGACAGAGTGAGTTATACTCACTTTGATTTGATTTATCATTGAAACGGTTCGTTTTAATTAAATTAAACATGTGTTTAATTTAATTAAAAAAATCTCAACTGCTTCCAAAATTATCCAGACTGTTCCCAAAATGCAGCATTTGAAAATATGATTTCGGCATCACTTGTTTCGTTCCATTCTGAATATATGTACATAAATTATTAATATTTAAAGTTACACAATTTATTTTGAAAATTAATTACTTAAATAGGATTAGCCACGTTAATGACTTACCTTACTAATAAAATAAACAGGTGACTCAAAATTTCTTCCCACCCTTCATTTTGTTCAGCACAAAGTACTCGACAAATTATTTTCCTTCTTGCTTCATATTATTTCCATAACCCGCTGCCTGAAGTTCAACCTACCGCTGCGCTAAACCCTACCACCGACGTCCGATCCATCACCAGCAGAATGTTCGCCCCACCTATGACCTAAATCTGAGCTAACTCGACTTTGCCCCTTCCTAGTAAAAGACCATGAACCGCGCCTCCTTCTTAGGTTCATTCTGGCCACCACATCACACCAATTTCGATCACAACCGTCCAACATCTCGATCTCACTGCCCTGAACGTATTTGCATTTGAACTCCTGCCATCGATAAACGATTTGCGAGATTTTCGGGGTGGTAGAACGGAGATCGACAGTCGTTCGTTTTATCTGTGGCGGCTTAGGAAAATGGTTGACCACGTTATTTTATTTGATTGTAGATTTAGGGTGTCAATGGTTTGGGGTATTTATAGTAAGGATTTTATATTATTATAATATAAATGAAGCTTGTTCGTGAAGTATCATGTTAAAACACCTACATACAACCTCGTTTTTGATGAAAATTGAAATTCTTGCATACTTCAAAATTCCGAACATGATGGAACAGGTTACGTCGAATTTCAAGAGAATTTGTAGAAGTTCCCTTATAATTTTACAACATGAATGGACATGCGTTTAAATTGCATACGATCACAAGTTAAGTCCAAATAACTTAAAAATTAAAATATTACAATAATTAATCATCATAGTTTTATTCAAATTAATTTCGCTGAAAACAGAGTTTGTTTGAAAATTGGTTATTCTTAAATTCTAAAATAAACCGATAAAATGATTTAATAAAAATATAAGCATTTATTTCTCGCTCGATCAAATGGTGAGTCTGATCGATACGAAAATCGAAATCGTACAATAATTTAACATTACGGATCCAATGAAAATAATTTCATCGAAAATCGTGGTGTGTAACACCCCACATCCGTTAAGGTCACTCACAAAGGGAATGCCTTAACTTCAGTGGAGCATTATGGGTACTGAACAGAAATATTACAAGACAAACATATATAAAACAATGGAGAGTAAAGTGGAAGTACTTCAGATCATTTATTAAATATAATTGTTTACAATAAAAGCCCATCAACTTCCAATACCCAATTACATAGCTAAAATATCTGTCTTGCTCAAAAACAAAGAAGCATAAAAATAAATTGTGGTACTCCCCAATAAAGCAAAGCAAGCCATAGCCAAGAGAGATCCAAGCCATACATGAAAGAACCTGGGAGCTTGGCAATACCCGAACTAAGCAGTACTCCCACCCTGAGAACCTTGGGGGAGGGGGGAAACGGAAGAAAAAGAGGAGAAACAAAACGGGTCAGTCATAAAGACTGAGTAAGTCCTAGTGACTTTCAGCATAAAAAGAACAGGTAAAGATAACATGGCATGAATAAACTGAAAGTAAACATAAGCATGAGGACAAGATAAGCTACATGCACGATAACTAAGAATAATATCATATGATTTTTGTCAAGTATAACATCGCAAGGTTCCCATTCAAGATAAACTAAGTATAATTTCGCAAGATTTCTATCAAGCATCGTAAGATTTCTCTGCTTTACCAAAATATTTCTATGATATCAATTTGCTCTGCACCACCCGTACTAGTATCCCAACCCGTGTCATGTATTAACTATAAAATGATCCCTAGCCCAATGTCATGAAATGACCCATTACTTGGTCCCACGAAATGATCTATTAATCGATCGGCTCCCTACAAGTCCTAGCTCGTTCATGTGTCTGTTTCATACGGCCCTATCACGAATGTAGTCACCTGTGATACGTCCACCATAGGGTGTATCAAGCCTTATGGTGCCAACCACCGACACGAATCAAGCATGCACAGGTAAACCTACTAATGCCCAATGCCTGCTTTTTCAACTCCGAACCACGTGCACGACCATAGCCCGCCTGAACCTACACTGGCGCACCAACACAGCCGTCGTTCTGGTCGCTTATAATCAGCCCAGTAATCGTGCCCTACCCTGCCTAGTTCCAGGGTACCATGATACATCTAGTGGGTTACTGCTGAAATGGACCGCGTAACTAGGGTTTCCGTCCAAAAGGTTAAGTGTTGTCATTTAAATTCGTGACTTAACCCTTATCAGTCTAGAATGTCAAGTTGGTTAAGTGTTGTCATTCAGGTTCGTGACTTAACCCTACGAATCATGTGTCAAGTTGGTTAAGTATATTCAAGCGGTTCATGACTTAACCCTACCAAATCATCGTGTCAAATTGGTTAAGTATATTTAAACGGTTCATGACTTAACCCTACCAAATCATCGTGTCAAATTGGTTAAGTATATTCAAGCGGTTCATGACTTAACCCTACCAAATCATCGTGTCAAATTGGTTAAGTATATTCAAGCGGTTCATGACTTAACCCTACCAAATCATCGTGTCAAATTAGTTAAGTATATTCAAGCGGTTCATGACTTAACCCTACCAAATCATCGTGTCAAATTGGTTAAGTATATTCAAGCGGTTCATGACTTAACCCTACCAAATCATCGTGTCAAATTGGTTAAGTATATTCAAGCGGTTCAAGTTCAGGTTTACTTAACCCACCCATTCATGTCATATTGGTTAAGTGTCGTTAGTCTAGTCATATTACTTAACCTCTCCATTCTTAGCATGTCAGTTTATTGGCATTAATTTATTTTTAATGCATCAACCACTCACATTAGACTTGTTGTTGCGGTCACTGGATATGCCAGGTGGTTCTGGGCAGAATTACACCCCAACTCAGTCTAACCTCGGGTTTAAGCACGATATGACTAACTTCTCACATTGGATCTTATTATTTGCAGTCACTAGATATGCCGGGCGGTTCCGGGAAGAATTACACTGCAAACTCAACCCAACCTCGAGTTAGCCATGTACGCGTTCATATTCATATTCATGTTCATATTCAACCACGTTCATATTTCCAGTTATGTGCCAATTATCAATTTCATAATTCACGTCTTTGCCCCAAAACGTATTTCCAAATTATTAACTAAATTCATTATAAGGTTATGCCAAGTTATAGCCTTTTATTTACAATACAAGCCAACTAACCAAAACCCAACTTAGGCGCTTTCATATTAAACCTTTACCAAGTCATAAATTATTATATATATTTCTACTCCATATTTTACATAATTAACGTTTGCCCAAGTTCTAGATTACATGTCAGTATTACATATGCCCAATTCATACCAAATTTACATATGTTCAATTCACGCCGTTTTACATGTATGCCAAGTTTATGCCAATTTACACATATATCAAGTGTAATGACCCAGATTTCCATAACATCAGAGTTGACTATATACATCATACGTCCAACCCAAATATCACGAAAATACGAGACTTTTTTTTTAGAAGAAAGAGGTAGAAGAAGAACAGAAACAACATCACAGAATCTCACATCGCAGCGGAATAAAATATAATATATACAACCTTTTGAAATACAAAATTTCACTGTATAATATACACTTATCAGAGTACAACACTTACAACATAGCGGAACAAACTATAACTAGATAACGCTGAAGCCTCCTGCTCCAAGCTCCTTTAGATGTATCTGAAAAATCCTGAACTACTTGACTGCCCGTACAAATTTAGGCACCCAAGAGTTTAGGTAGAACAAACAAATAAACTCCGGGTCAGTCATGGGACTGGTATGAGTAAACAGTTTAAAACAGTTTCAGAAAACTAAATGATATCTCATAAGACCACGCCGTATAACACGGAACGGGTTTTTCCCTTATGAGAATCCAAACACTTGACTTATCTTTATATCAAAACTCTTTTGATATTATAATAATGTCTAAATCAAGTAAATAACAATCTAGTGGAACGTTTGCATCTCACGTTCCACATATATATACAATCAAAACCGCAAGCACGTATTTGGTATTTGGTTTCCAACTATGACAAGGTATAGGACCACCTTCCGCTGGTATATCTCTAGAGGAGAATACACCGAGTTCAACAAGAACCTCTTGCAACTCAGCCACACATGACCGACCACTCATTTCGCTTGAGTGTATCGAATGTATATCACCAACGATTGGGATCAGCAACCGTTTCCCAAATGGGACAGCATCGACAATAGATTTTTAGAAGTAAATGAAACTCTAGATCAGGTGATTATACACCCTAATAGGTGCGACCTACCTAGCCATGTTGCCTGCCCGATTTCTGTCATTTACCGGATGTTGAGGCTAGAAGCTACGCTTTATCATCACACCAAATTCACTTCGAATGCCACATCGTCAAATCCATCAAATCACCGATTGACGTCCTCAACAGTACATTACGTGTTAGCTAAAGAAGTTTCCTTCTCCGCTTCCACTCTTGGTACGGTTGAAGAAATCAATATACGTGATCGTCTGGAAATACTCTGTCAGACATTCATCCATACAAGTCACCCAGGAACAGGATGAACCGAAGGCACTATTTCTATTAATAGAGAAAGTCCTTGCACTCTACTCCGTCTTCGATTATCTTTATATAATCTGATTCGCACGCTACTGCCAATACGGAGTGGTTCTTCGGATAATACTCCAACCGGTCTCTCCATATTGACAACGATGGTCAAAACTTCGATAGTCTGTGATTTAACTATCGAATAAAAACAAGTGTTTCGATAGTCGATGATTTAACTATCGAATAAAACAAGTGTTCAACCAAACATCCAACAATCACTGAACCTTTAATTAATATTCCATTAATTAAATCTCTTCTCTATTTCTTATCAATATTTGTTAGCCAAATATTTTCAATAACCATATTGGCCTTATACGTTCTTTGGAAAACATTTCCATATATCGCCTTCTTTATTTTCTATACTAAGAAATATTCATTATTCTATTTCCAAGCTTTGCACATATTTGGGTTAAAACAGATGTTGTGTAAAACATAGTTACGACAACCCAAATACAGTATTTAACTAATTCTTATTCCACATTGATCTTCGAGCCTGAATCTTGCTACTTATCGGTATATCATGAAATCAACCAAGTTGGGGTATAATTACCTCTCAGACCTTGACTGAATAACATTTAACGTCAAGACAGACAAGACTACTTACTCGAATAACCAATACCATACTACTACTTTTTCACTTTTAAACACATATATACTTTCTCTTTTATCCTTACGAGGTTTTATTCTTATACTTCCTTTTTGATTATACTATTCTATTTCTAAGTTCGTTTTCTTATCGACTTCTATATATTTTGATACGTTGATTTCTAACTATCAAATTATCTTAAAAATATTCTATCTCCTTAAATTCCCGGAAAAATTCGCCATAACCTCCTTTGTACCGGGAGCATCGGGAAATTTCAAATAGCTTTCCCGGTCCTTCTCATCTCAAAAAGAAAAAGAAAAAAGTCAAGCGGCTTGCCGATACGGCGCATAAAATCTCATATGGAAATTAAATACGTACCTTTTTGTCGGGCATTCTATTTATTTCACTTCTATACTTTATTCCGAACCTGTCTCCTGTATCTATACCTGCCCATTCTATTTAACTATACCAAATCGTTTTAACTCAATTCGTTAATTATTTCTTTAGTCAATTTCTCCTTTTAATATTTGAATTCTATATTCAAACTCCAATTCGCTTCTATTATTCAATTTCTATATATCAAATTCTATTGTCTTCTCTTATTCAAATCCTATAATAAAAAGTCCGTTTGAATTTCTATATTCAAATCTATAGTTCAAATTCTATATTCAAAGTCTATTTAAATTCTCTTTTCAAATTCTATATTCAAAGTCTATTTGAATTCTCTTTATTCAAATTCCATAGTTAAACTCCATTTGAATTCTATTATTCAAATTCTATTTTCAAAGTCTACTTGAATTTCTCTTTTCAAATTCCATTTGAAATACTATATTCAAATCTATTTGAATTCTCTTTTCAAATTCTATATTCAAACTCCAATTCAAATCGTTTAAAGTCCATTTGAATTTCTATATTCAAATCTATTTCAATTCCTTATATTCAAAGTCCATTTGAATTCTCTGCATTATTTATAAACAACGTTTATAACTTCAATTCAAATCCCACCTTTCCATTTATAAACAACGTTATAAATTCGATTCAAATCCCATATTTTCATTTATAAACAACTTTATAAATTCGATTCAAATCCCATATTTTCATTTATAAACAACTTTATAAATTCGATTCAAATTCCATCCTTTCATTTATAAACAAAGTTTATAAATTCAGTTACTTGTTTATATATATTCAAAACAAGTTAATGTTTCTATACTTCATTTAAAATTCAAATTCTATTTATAAAAATAGAATTCCCCTTTTAAATTTCAAATACCCTTTTTGATATTATTATAAATCAATATCCCAAGCCCAGGGATATTTTAAACAATCAAATCAACCAATTATTCAATCATTTGATTTTTAACACATCATATATGAATATATATGAAATCAAACAAACAACAACAGATAATATATTTTTGAGGAATCCAGTTGGATTCCTCCAACCTGTTTTCCTGCATCCACAGATGTTAGCACATAAATAATACCTATCCTGCTTCAAGGCAGAATATCGCGGTATAGAAGGTCATCCACTAATCATAGCGTGGGGCGTATAGGGTAATCATCCGCTATGGTACCGCGGGCATCCGCTAATGAGACTGCGGGAATCCAACCAATCATCAACACAATATATATATATATAATAGTCAACCAATCCTAAATAACTATATATATATTTTAAAACAATCAGACAGCATTCAAACAAGCACAGACAATTATTTTTAACTATATAAAAATAAATAAATAAAAGTGAGTGAGATTTTACTCACCAGAGTTTTCCTTTGTCGAATACCCATTTAAATCCTGTAACTTCATAGCTACGAATCCTCTCAAATGATTCTACCTAGCACTGAGGATAATTAATTTTATTATCAGTTAAGCTATTATTTATTTAATTTAAATAATTAACCAAATAAATATTTTATCCTATGTATTTTAAATTCTATAAAATTGTATACCTTAATGATCTTAATTTTAAATATCTTACTAATCTAATTTAAAATTTATATAAGGCTATTACTAACTAAATTTTCCCTTTTTATTTTCAAATTCCATGTTTTGCAGAAAACGAAATTCCTTTTTTCAACAATGTAAAAATCTTATTTTTAATCTATACATTAATCAAACTAAAAACAAGAAATTACCTTAATTCATTTCCGTAATCTCCCTCTTCCGTCACTGATGAGTTCCTGCCGCTCAAACCCAACATCATGGTTACTGCTCAAAACACCGACTAGCTCCCTGTTCGAATACTGTAGTCGCGACTCCAACCACCAGCAGAAAAGGAGCGAACTTTTTGTACATCGATGGTCGCCAAACTCACCTCCACACGAGCGCCTCCTCCTTTCGAACACTGCGTTGCTATTAGATGGACTCAGTTCCCCTTTTTGATGGATCCCATACTTGATTTCACAGTTTGAACACAACTCACACCTCTTCAACGCCGTTCACAACGATTTGTTCATAGCTCCCTCAAAGCCTATCGCAAATTCCTGAATCGAACAAAAGTTCGATCTTCAAATTACTGAACGCGATAACCCTAGCTGGTGGTTTCGATCGTGCCTACCACTTGAACGCTGCTTCCATTTCAATTACTGATTTCCGCAGTTTTCGATTTGAGGTTTTTAAAGATGGAAATGGGGTTTGATTTCCTTCGAATGGTTTTTAAGAGGAGCGGCTTCAGCTGAAGCTTTCGATTTTCTCAGAGGAATTTTCCATTTTGTTTTGGCTATGAACGATAGAACATGGGAAAGGCACGGCTTATTTAAATAGAAAGGGAAAACAAAGTGTGGATTGAGAATTGGACAGCAAGGCCTCCTTGTTTTTCTCTTATGTGTTTTGTTTCTATCCACCAACAAAAAGGATTTAATTAAAATTGGAATTAACCAATATGATTAAATAAATTACTTTATTCTGTTGATTTCAAACTTCTATTCGAACACAAAAATAAGTCTGCCTAGGGTTAAACTATTGTGCTAAACACACTAGTACGGGTTTCAAACCCCTATTCGATCATCTGTAGTTGACATTAATTTAAACCAATAAATTAAATTGAAAAACAATTTAAATTTCTTGATTTAAATAAAATTCAAAACAATTATTTTTTTCGAAAATCGATTAATATTATTCTTCTAATTCAAACAGGAGTTCGAATTAATTATCTGAACTGTTTCTAATCCAGTGTTGACTTTGAATTCGAATAAATTCAATTTCTTATTTCGATAATTTAATATATACGATATTAAATCGAAATCGATATTTAAATCGATAACGATAATATAAAAATTCATTTATATTATCAACTAAATATTTAAATCCATTCTAAATATTTAAAATTAGTTGGTCGAAATCCCGGGTCATTACAATCTTCCCCACTTAAAATAATTTCGTCCTCGAAATTGCTAAGGTAGAAAAAGTGCTACAAACTCATTAACTTTTCAAAATCCATTTATGTTGATACTCAACATTTCAAATTTCCTTACGTAACTCTCTTTCGAATAAATCCCTATTCGATAACTCCTCCCTTCGAATAACTATATTCGATAATTTCTCTATCGAATAACTAGATTCGAAAACCTTTCTTCGAATAAACTATATTCGATTAACTTTAATTGGATAACCAACATTCAATTAAATCATAATTCGATTTACCATGTTCAATTTACTATATCCTGTTAACTCTTAATTTGAATAACAAATATTCGATAAATTCTAATTGAATAACTAATATTCAATTAACCCTACGGATTAACCCTAACTGATTAACTCTAACTGGTTAATTCTTACTCTAATCGATTTATTCTAACACTAATCGACTTCTCCTATTCGAATAACTCCTATTGGATAACGTTTATTCATTTATAAAGATTTACTTTTAGTAACGGTTCTTCACTTTATAAATGTTCTCTTTAATAACGTTACTTCACCTATACAGGTGTTGTGTACCCCTTCTATTTAAAACTATCGGTGTTAAAAACCAATATCTCTTCTCTATATAAGTTCAGACTTATATATTCCATTTATCGAATGATGAATTTTTAATTTAATTTATAAACTGTTATTTACAAATTAATCTTTCGATTTATCTGTTAAAAACAGATTTCCATTTTCTATCCATCTTCTAAATATTCCTTTGATTAATTTCTATTTATTTAACAAATAAATATCTCATTTATAACATTCTATTTATTTTCTATAAATAAATATTTCCATTGAATCTATTTGTAAACGTTTTACAAATATTTCTCCTTCTATTTGTTTACACATAACATCCTTTGTATTTGTGTTACAAATATATTTCCTTTACATTTACTTTACAAATATATTTTCTTTTTAACTCTTTTGGGTTTTCCTTTATTCATTCCCAATTCATATTCACATTGATTTTACTCAGTTTATCCATTTCGATCCATTTAACTTACTTAAGTTAAATTTAATTTCAATCATTTCAAATTCCCATTAACTAGTTGCTAATTAATCGTTTTGCCTATTTCACCCTTTTTATTTGAATATAACTTGTTCAAATATATGTCAACTTAATTATAAACTAATCTAATTATATTTTCAACTCGAGTTATATATTCGATTTCGAATATAAATTCTCAATTTCTTTCACTTATCCAAAAACCCAATTTCGATTCAACTTTGATTAACTAATTTCTCTTTTACTTAGTTAATTCTATTCAATAATCAGAAATATGATCATTGTTTCCCAAATCATTTTATCTACTTCACTTGAGTTCACATTCATTTTATAACTCAAGTCTATATTTTTCTCATAGCCATTCGGATTTTATTTACTTTAAAAATCCTTTTACTTATATATATATAAACCATTGTGGTTTTAAATGGCTTCTGGCGCTGCTTTTCTAAATAATTTGATTTTGACATAACTCAAAATCTATACGACGAAATCCAGATTTTTCTCTTTCATTAGAAAACTATCGTTCAACCGGTCCCGATGATTCTTGTTTCACAGAATTCCGACTTAATTTGAGTCCTGTATACTCGATTGAAGTTCGAGTCGCCAATTTACAAACCGCCGCGCTACGACGAGCTTGTTTTAATTATATTTATAAATATAAACGTTTTAACTTTGTTTATAATAAATTCAACTCCATTCTGGTATATTTTTAATATATATCCAATCCATTTTTCCATTTCAACATAATATTCCCGATCTATTTCACTTCTAATTGAAATTATATATATTTACAATATTCAAATTCCATTTGAATTTCTTTATTCCAACTCATTTGAATTTCCTTCTATTCAATTTCTATTTGAACTTTCTTCGATTCAAATTCTAATTCAATTTCCTTATCTTCAGATTCTATTTGAATTTCTTATCTTCAAATTCTATTTGAATTTCTTATCTTCAAATTCTATTTGAATTTCTTATCTTCAAATTCTATTTGAATTTCTTATCTTCAAATTCTATTTGAAATCCTTTATTCAATTTCTATTTAAATTCCTTTGTTCAATTTCTATTTGAAATCCTTTGAATTCAAATTCTATTTTAACTCCTTTGAATTCAAATTCTATTTAATTTCACTTTGAATTCAAAATCTATTTAAACTCCTTTTATTTAAAATTCTATTTCAAACTTTATATTTTCTTTGAATTCTAATATTCAATCTCCACTTTATATTCTCTTTGAAATTCTATTTAACCAAATTCCATTTGAATTCTAATATTCAAATCTCTATTTGACTTTTCTTTATTCAAATCCATTTGAATTCCTTTGAATTCAAATTCCATTTCAATTTTTCTTATACAATTTCTATTTGAATTTTCCTTTATTCAAACTCATTTGAATTCCTTTGAATTCAAATTCTATTTCACTTCTATTTGAATTATATACATATTCAAATTCCTTTATTTTACTTCTATTTGAAATCTATATTCCAATTCCCATTTCAAAATTCCTTTGAAGTAATATAAATATATACATATATTTATACCAATCCCAAATTCAAAACATTTGAATTTTCAAACAACTTGTTTCTTTTCAAACAAATTCCATCAAAAATTTTCTAAGGCAGCAATTCATCACTTAGAAACTCGAAAATGAACACTGATGATGTTGCGACCATCATCAGAATTATTTCCCAGCTACTGAATGAGTTCAGTGCTTTATTTCTTTCAAAGATCCCTTTAGAAAAATATTTTCCAAACTCCCAGGATTTTAAATTCTTAATTCTGGTTGGAATTCAATTTCAATTTATCTCATTTGTATATTTGATTTCCTATACAAATTCCATTAGTTATATATATAACTATTTCTATTTTTATAATCTAATTTGATTATAATCCTAACAATCAACTCAACTATTTGAAAACAATATCGTGCCCAATCTTCTGCTCAAGTGTTCATAAATTCCTATCGACTTCGTGGCGTCCCACGATTCGACCAAAATTTATAATCCACTCAACAGACTAGTCAACACAATATAAAATAGTTTTTATATCAAATAACAAATACGCTCTCTCGTATATATATACGCTCAACTCATTCTAGGATACTACTGATCCTATCTCTAATGAGCACATTCCCACACAGCCTAGGTATTAGCTAAACCTAAGCTCTGATACCAACTGTAATGACCCAGATTTCCATAACATCAGAGTTGACTATATACATCATACGTCCAACCCAAATATCACGAAAAAACGAGACATTTTTTTTTTAGAAGAAAGAGGTAGAAGAAGAACAGAAACAACATCACAGAATCTCACATCGCAGCGGAATAAAATATAATATATACAACCTTTTGAAATACAAAATTTCACTGTATAATATACACTTATCAGAGTACAACACTTACAACATAGCGGAACAAACTATAACTAGATAACGCTGAAGCCTCCTGCTCCAAGCTCCTTTAGATGTATCTGAAAAATCCTGAACTACTTGACTGCCCGTACAAATTTAGGCACCCAAGAGTTTAGGTAGAACAAACAAATAAACTCCGGGTCAGTCATGGGACTGGTATGAGTAAACAGTTTAAAACAGTTTCAGAAAACTAAATGATATCTCATAAGACCACGCCGTATAACACGGAACGGGTTTTTCCCTTATGAGAATCCAAACACTTGACTTATCTTTATATCAAAACTCTTTTGATATTATAATAATGTCTAAATCAAGTAAATAACAATCTAGTGGAACATTTGCATCTCACGTTCCACATATATATACAATCAAAACCGCAAGCACGTATTTGGTATTTGGTTTCCAACTATGACAAGGTATAGGACCACCTTCCGCTGGTATATCTCTAGAGGAGAATACACCGAGTTCAACAAGAACCTCTTGCAACTCAGCCACACATGACCGACCACTCATTTCGCTTGAGTGTATCGAATGTATATCACCAACGATTGGGATCAGCAACCGTTTCCCGAATGGGACAGCATCGACAATAGATTTTTAGAAGTAAATGAAACTCTAGATCAGGTGATTATACACCCTAATAGGTGCGACCTACCTAGCCATGTTGCCTGCCCGATTTCTGTCATTTACCGGATGTTGAGGCTAGAAGCTACGCTTTATCATCACACCAGATTCACTTCGAATGCCACATCGTCAAATCCATCAAATCACCGATTGACGTCCTCAACAGTACATTACGTGTTAGCTAAAGAAGTTTCCTTCTCCGCTTCCACTCTTGGTACGGTTGAAGAAATCAATATACGTGATCGTCTGGAAATACTCTGTCAGACATTCATCCATACAAGTCACCCAGGAACAGGATGAACCGAAGGCACTATTTCTATTAATAGAGAAAGTCCTTGCACTCTACTCCGTCTTTGATTATCTTTATATAATCTGATTCGCACGCTACTGCCAATAC
This sequence comes from Allium sativum, assembly GCA_030737875.1. NCBI lineage: Eukaryota > Viridiplantae > Streptophyta > Magnoliopsida > Asparagales > Amaryllidaceae > Allium > Allium sativum. The sequence continues at coordinate 650,224,987 of CM060919.1, read as the reverse complement.
GGAGTGGTTCTTCGGATAATAATCCAACCGGTCTCTCCATATTGACAACGATGGTCAAAACTTCGATAGTCTGTGATTTAACTATCGAATAAAAACAAGTGTTTCGATAGTCGATGATTTAACTATCGAATAAAACAAGTGTTCAACCAAACATCCAACAATCACTGAACCTTTAATTAATATTCCATTAATTAAATCTCTTCTCTATTTCTTATCAATATTTGTTAGCCAAATATTTTCAATAACCATATTGGCCTTATACGTTCTTTGGAAAACATTTCCATATATCGCCTTCTTTATTTTCTATACTAAGAAAGATTCATTATTCTATTTCCAAGCTTTGCACATATTTGGGTTAAAACAGATGTTGTGTAAAACATCGTTACGACAACCCAAATACAGTATTTAACTAATTCTTATTCCACATTGATCTTCGAGCCTGAATCTTGCTACTTATCGGTATATCATGAAATCAACCAAGTTGGGGTATAATTACCTCTCAGACCTTGACTGAATAACATTTAACGTCAAGACAGACAAGACTACTTACTCGAATAACCAATACCATACTACTACTTTTTCACTTTTAAACACATATATACTTTCTCTTTTATCCTTACGAGGTTTTATTCTTATACTTCCTTTTTGATTATACTATTCTATTTCTAAGTTCGTTTTCTTATCGACTTCTATATATTTTGATACGTTGATTTCTAACTATCAAATTATCTTAAAAATATTCTATCTCCTTAAATTCCCGGAAAAATTCGCCATAACCTCCTTTGTACCGGGAGCATCGGGAAATTTCAAATAGCTTTCCCGGTCCTTCTCATCTCAAAAAGAAAAAGAAAAAAGTCAAGCGGCTTGCCGATACGGCGCATAAAATCTCATATGGAAATTAAATACGTACCTTTTTGTCGGGCATTCTATTTATTTCACTTCTATACTTTATTCCAAACCTGTCTCCTGTATCTATACCTGCCCATTCTATTTAACTATACCAAATCGTTTTAACTCAATTCGTTAATTATTTCTTTAGTCTATTTCTCCTTTTAATATTTGAATTCTATATTCAAACTCCAATTCGCTTCTATTATTCAATTTCTATATATCAAATTCTATTGTCTTCTCTTATTCAAATCCTATAATAAAAAGTCCGTTTGAATTTCTATATTCAAATCTATAGTTCAAATTCTATATTCAAAGTCTATTTAAATTCTCTTTTCAAATTCTATATTCAAAGTCTATTTGAATTCTCTTTATTCAAATTCCATAGTTAAACTCCATTTGAATTCTATTATTCAAATTCTATTTTCAAAGTCTACTTGAATTTCTCTTTTCAAATTCCATTTGAAATACTATATTCAAATCTATTTGAATTCTCTTTTCAAATTCTATATTCAAACTCCAATTCAAATCGTTTAAAGTCCATTTGAATTTCTATATTCAAATCTATTTCAATTCCTTATATTCAAAGTCCATTTGAATTCTCTGCATTATTTATAAACAACGTTTATAACTTCAATTCAAATCCCACCTTTCCATTTATAAACAACGTTATAAATTCGATTCAAATCCCATATTTTCATTTATAAACAACTTTATAAATTCGATTCAAATCCCATATTTTCATTTATAAACAACTTTATAAATTCGATTCAAATTCCATCCTTTCATTTATAAACAAAGTTTATAAATTTAGTTACTTGTTTATATATATTCAAAACAAGTTAATGTTTCTATACTTCATTTAAAATTCAAATTCTATTTATAAAAATAGAATTCCCCTTTTAAATTTCAAATACCCTTTTTGATATTATTATAAATCAATATCCCAAGCCCAGGGATATTTTAAACAATCAAATCAACCAATTATTCAATCATTTGATTTTTAACACATCATATATGAATATATATGAAATCAAACAAACAACAACAGATAATATATTTTTGAGGAATCCAGTTGGATTCCTCCAACCTGTTTTCCTGCATCCACAGATGTTAGCACATAAATAATACCTATCCTGCTTCGAGGCAGGATATCGCGGTATAGAAGGTCATCCACTAATCATAGCGTGGGGCGTATAGGGTAATCATCCGCTATGGTACCGCGGGCATCCGCTAATGAGACTGCGGGAATCCAACCAATCATCAACCCAATATATATATATATATAATAGTCAACCAATCCTAAATAACTATATATATATTTTAAAACAATCAGACAACATTCAAACAAGCACAGACAATTATTTTTAACTATATAAAAATAAATAAATAAAAGTGAGTGAGATTTTACTCACCAGAGTTTTCCTTTGTCGAATACCCATTTAAATCCTGTAACTTCATAGCTACGAATCCTCTCAAATGATTCTACCTAGCACTGAGGATAATTTATTTTATTATCAGTTAAGCTATTATTTATTTAATTTAAATAATTAACCAAATAAATATTTTATCCTATGTATTTTAAATTCTATAAAATTGTATACCTTAATGATCTTAATTTTAAATATCTTACTAATCTAATTTAAAATTTATATAAGGCTATTACTAACTAAATTTTCCCTTTTTATTTTCAAATTCTATGTTTTGCAGAAAACGAAATTCCTTTTTTCAACAATGTAAAAATCTTATTTTTAATCTATACATTAATCAAACTAAAAACAAGAAATTACCTTAATTCATTTCCGTAATCTCCCTCTTCCGTCACTGATGAGTTCCTGCCGCTCAAACCCAACATCATGGTTACTGCTCAAAACACCGACTAGCTCCCTGTTCGAATACTGTAGTCGCGACTCCAACCACCAGCAGAAAAGGAGCGAACTTTTTGTACATCGATGGTCGCCAAACTCACCTCCACACGAGCGCCTCCTCCTTTCGAACACTGCGTTGCTATTAGATGGACTCAGTTCCCCTTTTTGATGGATCCCATACTTGATTTCACAGTTTGAACATAACTCGCACCTCTTCAACGCCGTTCACAACGATTTGTTCATAGCTCCCTCAAAGCCTATCGCAAATTCCTGAATCGAACAAAAGTTCGATCTTCAAATTACTGAACGCGATAACCCTAGCTGGTGGTTTCGATCGTGCCTACCACTTGAACGCTGCTTCCATTTCAATTACTGATTTCCGCAGTTTTCGATTTGAGGTTTTTAAAGATGGAAATGGGGTTTGATTTCCTTCGAATGGTTTTTAAGAGGAGCGGCTTCAGCTGAAGCTTTCGATTTTCTCAGAGGAATTTTCCATTTTGTTTTGGCTATGAACGATAGAACATGGGAAAGGCACGGCTTATTTAAATAGAAAGGGAAAACAAAGTGTGGATTGAGAATTGGACAGCAAGGCCTCCTTGTTTTTCTCTTATGTGTTTTGTTTCTATCCACCAACAAAAAGGATTTAATTTAAATTGGAATTAACCAATATGATTAAATAAATTACTTTATTCTGTTGATTTCAAACTTCTATTCGAACACAAAAATAAATCTGCCTAGGGTTAAACTATTGTGCTAAACACACTAGTACGGGTTTCAAACCCCTATTCGATCATCTGTAGTTGACATTAATTTAAACCAATAAATTAAATTAAAAAACAATTTAAATTTCTTGATTTAAATAAAATTCAAAATAATTATTTTTTTCGAAAATCGATTAATATTATTCTTCTAATTCAAACAGGAGTTCGAATTAATTATCTGAACTGTTTCTAATCCAGTGTTGACTTTGAATTCGAATAAATTCAATTTCTTATTTCGATAATTTAATATATACGATATTAAATCGAAATCGATATTTAAATCGATAACGATAATATAAAAATTCATTTATATTATCAACTAAATATTTAAATCCATTCTAAATATTTAAAATTAGTTGGTCGAAATCCCGGGTCATTACATCAAGTTTCATGACGTCTTACAAATGTCAAGATTCATGATTTACATGTTTATAAAGCTATTCTCAATTTACATAGATCAAGTTTTATACCCAAGATTACATGTATATCACGTTTACACCAATTTACCCATAACAAGTCCTAGCCAAATTACATATGTCAAGATCCATGTCAAATTACACATATTAATCCCAATCCCGCAATAACCATTATAATGACAATACCCAAACTAACCCCATTTCATGTTAATGGTAAATTATCCCCAAACATCCAATTTTCATATTATGCCTTCGTTTCCACCAAACACATATACTCCACTAGGCAATATTCCAATATTTCCCCCGTATACCATCGCACGTATATCATAGTTTAGGAGGTCCGAAATTGACCTAGGTTCATCAAAAGAAAATAAATAGGGGGAGGTAGAAGTTGCAATAAGAACAAGATCACAGAGAAAACAACATAAATCATCATGATAGGCATAAAGATTACAACTTGATGATAACATTATTACGAATCAAGAAAACTGCTGAATAGATCATAAACTTGACATGATCAAGAAGATAGTCAAGTCTCAAAACTCAAGATTCAAGGAACAACAGAAATAGAAAACATACTTAAATCTAATTCCGCTTTATTCCATGGCCATATCATAATTAAATATTTAAATCTAAAAGTAACTAGAAATTACAGAGCAAGGCTAGCGAATTAAGAACTGAAATTGTCATAGAACGTTGCAGTGACGTTGTTTTATCCTCTCGAAATTTTGTAGGGGCTATGTTCTTTGATTTGAATCGAGTTTGAATGCTTAAGCTTTAATTTGGAGGCGGCGACCATGGTTCAAGAGGTAAATTAGCAGCATAACAGTGTAAGAATGATTTGTATGAATTAGGCTAGGTCTTAGGATGCTTATATAGGAGTAGGAAACTTATTTAGGCCCTTAGATTAACCCTAGAATTGATCTGAACCCTCAAATTTAGTCACAGGCCCGAAAAAGCACCCACGAACCACCACAGCCGAGTTGGGCTCGATCCAGCACCAAGGAGGTCGACTGGGTTGTCGACCCCCTTTGGGTCAGGTCGACTACATGGTCGACCACGTAGTCGACCTGCCCCTACCCAGGTCGACTACCCAGTCGACCTGGGTCCTGGGCGGTGTAACACCCCACCTCCGCCAGTGCCACTCTTGCAAGGACACTAGCTTTGGAGGGGCGTTAAACGAGGTAAACATGCATGCAGATATCACAAGACAGAACATATAAGTAAAAACAGAGTAAATAAAGCAGCGGATAAAACTAACATTTCAAAACCATAGTCAAGTTACATCAAAGTACTGAGTCATTATTTTCCACAAAACAAAGTCTAGAAACATCAACTAAAAACTGGAAAGAAAATCATAAAGTAACTATCCCCAAGGTAGAATAAAGCCATAGCGTGCTCAAGTCCAAACCGTACATGAGCTATCCAGAAAAGCAGCTAAAGATCCAAGCTAGATACCAGTGTTCCCACCCTGTAAACATGGGGGGGGGAACGGAAGAAAAGAGGCGAAAGAAAACGGGTCAGTCCAAAAGACTGGTAAGTCCTATCTACTATTAGTATAAAAACTAATAAAGTTAACTGAACATGTAAAACAGGGATGAGCTGTAGGGTGATAACTGGCATGGTGAAAAGTTAACAAGATAGATCAAGTGTGGCATCGCATATACAAGGTTAAGTTGCACCAGGTGTGTACTAGTATTCCAATTCATGTCAAGTATAATCAAGAAATGATCCCTTGGCCCAAAGCTGGCCCACATCATGAGATGACCTAAATCGAGGTCCAACTACTCGGTCTAGTCGATCGGCTCCCTATAAGCCTATCTCGTTGTGTATCGGTGTCATACGGCTTAATCGCGGATTGTAGTTAACTGTGCTAGGTCCACCCCAGGGTGTATCCTGCCCTAAGGTGTAAACAACAGACACAATTCAAGCACGCACAGTCTAAAGCTACTGATGCCCATGTTCAACTCCGGACTTAACGTGCACGACCATGGTCGCCTGAACAACCGGTGCACCCTTCAGCCGTCTCTTTTGGTCTCTTACAATCAGTCCAGTAATCGTGCCTCACCCTAGCCTAGTCCAGGGTACCCATGATACTTCTAAGTTGGTTACTGCTGAAAAGGACCACGTAACTAGGATTTCAAGTGGGTTAAGTGTGGTTAACCCTATCCTAACCATGTATTGAGTTGGTTAAGTGTATTCAAGCAGTTCATGACTTAACCCTATCAATACATCCGGTTTAATTGGTTAAGTATATTCAAGTAGTTCATGACTTAACCCTACCAATCCATCGTGTTTAATTGGTTAAGTATATTCAAGTAGTTCATGGCTTAACCCTACCAATCCATCGTGTTTAATTGGTTAAGTATATTCAAGTAGTCCATGACTTAACCCTACCAATCCATCGTGTTTAATTGGTTAAGTATATTCAAGTATTCCATGACTTAACCCTATCATGTGGCATTAATTAACTTAATGCACCCCAACCTCTCACATTAGACTTTTTTGTGGTTACTAGTTAAGCCGGGCGGGTCCGGGTAGCTTTACACCACAACCTAGTCTAACCTCAGGTTTTAAGTGCGACATGACCAACTACTCACATTGGGTCCTATTGTTTGTAGCCACTAGTTAAGCCGGTCGGTTCCGGGTAGATTTATGCTACAAACTCAACCCAACCTTGAGTTGGCCACTTTCATGTTTTCTACATGTCATGTCCACGTTCGTGTTTTCAAGCATAAACACATGTCAAACTTTCATGTCATATTTTCAAGTCATGTTTTCATGTTATTCAAGTTTGCCCCACTACCCATAACGCATTCTCATCGCACGTAAATTCGCATCAACGCAAATAGATCAAAGAGGGAACATAACTATATGACAAGGTGGGCATAAGGTGGCAAAGTCTATCACAAGTAAAACATGGTGATATTTGAGGCCAAAAGGGGTTCAACATACTAGCATATGGCCTCAACATGTATGATAGCATAAAAGGTGACTTGGCCTCAAACATATCAAATAGCATAAGGGTGATTTGGCCACTAGCATGCATAATATCATTAGGATGATTTGGCCACAAGCATACTAAGGAACATGAAGAGTTAAGGTTTGGCCACAAGTTAAACATGGTGGCATATGAGGCAAATGTGTTCATAAACTTGCATACTACATTATAAGCCTCAAAACATGCATGATATCAACTTTAGCAAAATAGGAGAAACATGGCCATAAATAACATGGGATGATAGCAAGTTATTCGCATATAACATCATATGCAAGTTACATAAGGTTTATGAGAGCTTCTATGTTGCTTTATGCAACATTTCAAATCAAAGTTCATAGCTTCCTATGCACAAAGTCAAGGTGATAGTTTTACAAACATGCATAGAATAAATCTATGCATAACGTGATAGGATCAAAGCTCATAGTTTTCTATGCACAAAGTCAAGGTGATAGCTTTACAAACATGCATAGGATAAATCTATGCATAACATGATAGAATCAAAGCACAAAGTTTTCTATGCACAAATCATACTTAGGCCCCAAACTCAAACTTGCAACATGTCATATTTAACTTCATAGTTAGAATCTAAGAGTAGTATAGGATTTACAATGCTATGAAGACTAGAATTAATATAAAATAAGATTGAGACGAAGCCACTAGCAACTCCAAAAGCCCCAAATGAATATAAGCTCCAAGTTGTCTTGAGAAACAAGAGGCTCCTTTGATTTGTATGAAGAAATATCCTTGTTTTGATGAAGAAAGGTGGCTCTTTTACTAGCTTAGGACACTCAAACTTTCATGAAGAGGATGGAGGCCAAGATATGAAGATGGAGGCCATGATCAAGAAACATTTGGGCAGCATTTAGTTGTAGGAATGATTAATGAGGGTTTAGGCTAGGTCTAGGTGTCCTTTTATAGATGATTAGGTTAATTTAGACCATAGGATTAACCCTAAAACACATCAGGTCCGTCAAATCCCGTCAGAAACTTCTGGAACAAGACTCAGTATGTCACAAATGGTGCACCAGAAAAACTGGTCCGACCGGGGGGGTCGACCCCTGGGTCGACATGGGTGTCGACCCCTGGGTCGACATGGGTGTCGACCCATTGGGGCGGTCGACAGGGGTGTCAACCCCTGTGTCGACCCTGCCTGGGGCGGGAGGATTCCCACCTATCCTGTTTTGGCTGAAATTCAAACCTGAATTCGAATTTAAACTATTTTCGGGCTTGGAATTTTCTGAAAACCTCATTGGGCCATAACTTGGTCATACGGACTCCGTTTTTCGAAAACTCGAACTCTATTTCGCGTATTTTTCCGAGACGAACGCAATGGCACAACCCGTTTCCCTTGATTCAGATTTTACCATTTAATTCTGCCTTGATTTACATTATAACATGTTATTCAAAAATACGGGTTGTTACATTCTCCCCTCCTTAAAGGATTTCGTCCCCGAAATCTCCAAGTTAGGAAGAATGTATCCTACCATCCATCATCCATCTACTCAAAACATCATCCACAAGTAACCATTGTCCTTAAAAAGATTCTAAATGCTGTATGAACATATGCAAAAGGTGTGTGTATATGTACTTATCTAATGCAAAAATCAGGCGGTTACTGATTCAGTAAACCTCCTTAATGCAAAGTATGTTAGTGAGATGAGTCCATATGTATGAAAAATCCTAACATAATTTATAATCTCTACATGAGTGCACATAACATCCATCCATATGCAACATCCACGTGATAGCATAACAAGTTTCATCCATGAATAAGCATAAACACTCATGCATATGCGGTATGAAAGTGTGTGAGCCGATCTTAGTGCCTAATGTGTATCATGCATCCACGAGTATCCACTTGCAAACACTTTCAACCACTTGCAAACATCAAGCATAACATGTTTCAAATACATGTTTCATCCAAATGGTTTCTACCTAAGGTTCTCATGACAAGGTTAAGATAAACAGGATAAACATGGATAGCTAAAAGAAAGATATGCTGATTAAGAACGGAGATTGAGACTATACCCTCAAAAAGGAATGGATAAAGCCCACGCATCTTCTCCTCGGTTTCCCAAGTTGCATCTTCATCGGCTTCACTCCACTGCACCTTAACATGCTTAACTTCTTTGCTTCTTAGCTTCTTTGTCTCCGTTTCCATGATACGAATCGGAGCTCGTCTCAGGGTTGCCTCTTTCTCCACCTCCACATCTTCAAGAATGCTTGGTTCAACCACCTCAGCGGACTCATGTAGGCACTTTCGGAGATGCGAGACATGAAAGACATTATGCACTCCGGCTAGCTCCTCGGGCAATTCCACCTTATAGGCCATCTTTCCAATTCTCTCTATGATAGGGAAGGGTCCTACGAACCTTGGTGCCAGCTTCCGAACTGCTCCAAAACGTACCACATTACGCAAAGGAGAAACCTTCACGAAAACCATATCCCCAACTTCGAATTCTAAATCTGTCCTTCGCTTGTCAGCATAGGATTTCTGTCTGTCTTGGGTCGTTTTCATCCGTCTTAGAATCAATTCAACCTTCTCGGATGTGTCCCTTATCATGTCGGGCCCAATTATAAGCTTATCCGTCGTCTCCCACCAACATGTTGGTGACCTGCTCGGCCTCCCATACGAAGCTTCGAATGGTGTCATTCCTATGCTTGCTTGGTAGCTGTTATTATAAGCAAACTCTACAAGAGGAAGGTGGTCTTCCCAAGTACCACCAAAGTCAAAAATGCATAGCCTCAACAGATCTTCTAGTACTCTATTCACCCTCTCGGTTTGGTCGTCCGTCTGGGGGTGATAGGCTGTACTTAGATTCAATCGTGTACCCATCGCTTCTTGCAAACTATTCTAGAATTGGATGGTGAAGATTGGGTCACGACTGCTAACTATGCTGGAAGGAACTCCATGCAATCGCACTATCTCTCGAAGATAAACAGATGCTAAACCTGATACAGTCCTCTTGTTCTTTACTGGAAGGAAATGGGTGCTCTTCGTAAGTCTATCAACTATGACCCATATCCATAAAGCCCAAATAGTTTGGTCATCTTAATGGACATCTTCACCCCAACTATAAATCACAAACATGCGAGTCATACTCCTTATGGGGTTTGCAACAGAGCTAAGATCGAGAATAGGACCGAGAGGATATACTTAAAAGATAACATGCGAGTAAGCTCTACAGGATAATAGGGATCAAGGATATACTCTTAGAAAGAGATATAATGCGCGCATCTAGTCTTCAATCTTCTAAGCCGCATTTTCTTGTACTTAATCCCATTGTGCCTTGACCGTCTTTTAACTCCACAATTTCGTAGCTCTTAATTCTTATTTCCAAAATATGAGTTAGAACTCATTTCACTGTTGTCTCTTGTTCCACTTCCACTTATTCTTTTCCTAATCATAACTGCGTTCTCATGGTTTCATGCAAGCTTTCCAAAATTCGTTAGTGAATCCTGGATCTCGTTTACATACCATACGGTATTCCACGCAAAAGAACTATCTCTTGAAAACAACTGGCACTCCACGTTGCCAAATGTTCTTACTAGGGTGATTTCTATAACCCGTGCTTAAGCGGAATGGACCATCCGCCTTAGTGGCGAACACTACTCGATTGGATTACATATTTCCAAAAAGTGCCAAGGGATTCTAGATAACTAATCATGACGGAACCCTAAAGGTCACACGATATTTTCGAGGGTATTACCGAGGCGAGTCATGAGCCTCGCAACCCTATGTTCGAAGTCAAGAATGGCTCCATAACTGGACAACCAACCCATGCCCAAAATCAACCCGTATCCCATAAACCCGAGAACATAAGCATCACACACGAATTCTACGCTCAAGATAGAGATTTTCAAATCCATACAAATCATAGATAGATGGGCGGAACCCCTAATTGGATTTGAAATACTAACGGGATTCTCAACTAGACTAGTACTAAGGTGCAAACTTTCAACAGGATCAGAAATAAAACTATGCGATGCGCCAAAATCAAACAAGGTACGAACAGGGAAATCAGAAATGTAAACATGAATTTCTATAGAAACACTACCTCGATCAAAAGCTGGAAGAGCGAGGAGAGCCTGCAATTGCCCTCCAGAGGGTCCTGCTTGCTGAATTTGCCTTTTCCCTTGTCCTTGCTTTTTCGGACAATCCTTACTATAGTGTCCAAACTCTCCACAATGAAAGCATTTGTCCAACTTCCTTTTCTTCTTCCTACAGTCTTTGGCTATGTGCCCAGTAATCCCACAGAAGTTGCACTTCCTCCTTTCTCTTGACTTGTTGTCCTTACTGTTGTTATTCTTGCCTCCTTTTCCGGAATCTTCCTTCTTGCCTTGAGACTCATTTGCCTTGACCTCCTTCTTGCCCCTCTTATCTTCTTCTTGAAGCAGAGCCATATTCACCAAACTCTCGAAAGTCGCCCTCATGGGTATATGAGACATGGCCAAACCGCGCAATGGCTCATTCAATCCTAGAGCAAAGCGTAGGGCCTTTTTCTGAGCTGTGTTAACCAATTCTAGACCGGACCGACCAAGTTGATTAAACGTATCCACGTATTCCCTAACTGTCATGTCCCCTTGCTTTAGAGATAGGAACCTCTCCATCTGAAGGTTCTCTTCTGTCGATGATAGGAACCTCAATCTGAACCTTCTCCTAAAGTCATCCCAAGTCTGAATTGGCCTAGTTGTGGTGGTGACTACCCACCAATATGCAACTTCCCCTTTCAATAACCATACCGCTAACAGAACTTTCCTACGGTCTTCTATATCAAAGATAGCAAAGAGGCCTTCAATTTCCTTCAACCAGTTTCTTGCCTCAACAAAAGTCTCCGTCCCAATAAAATTCTTGCCACCCATCGCCTTAAAGTCCTTGCAAACCTTTGCGAAATCCTCTTGCGGATGCTGAGGAGGAGGAGGAACCTCAGCTACGGGAGGAGGAGAAATGTTAGCGACGGGGGAAGGAGGAGGAATGCTCGCGGGGCCGGCTTCAGTCGCCCTTGCCTCCATGCACCTTCTAAACCAAATAGGTACTGGTACGCCCTCCAGAATGGCAAAATTATCGGCCATACTGAAACGAAGAAAAAGATAGATTGAGAACGAGGAAACAAAGGATAGTGCTAATGGCTTTTGGGGAATAGCCTTTTTTAAAATAAACTAGACTTTTCTTGGAAAGTACTTAATTGGTTTTGAAAATAGTTTTTCAAAAGGTAAGTTTTAAAAACCTTTTGCTCAGATCTTGTAAACCTTATGCTCTGATACCAAATGTAACACCCCACCTCCGCCAGTGCCACTCTTGCAAGGACACTAGCTTTGGTGGGGCGTTAAACGAGGTAAACATGCATGCAGATATCACAAGACAGAACATATAAGTAAAAACAGAGTAAATAAAGCAGCGGATAAAACTAACATTTCAAAACCATAGTCAAGTTACATCAAAGTACTGAGTCATTATTTTCCACAAAACAAAGTCAAGAAACATCAACTAAAAACTGGAAAGAAAATCATAAAGTAACTATCCCCAAGGTAGAATAAAGCCATAGCGTGCTCAAGTCCAAACCGTACATGAGCTATCCAGAAAAGTAGCTAAAGATCTTAGCTAGATACCAGTGTTCCCACCCTGTAAACCTGGGGGGGAAACGGAAGAAAAGAGGCGAAAGAAAACGGGTCAGTCAAAAAGACTAGTAAGTCCTATCTACTATTAGTATAAAAACTAATAAAGTTAACTGAACATGTAAAATAGGGATGAGTTGTAGGGTGATAACTGGCATGGTGAAAAGTTAACAAGATAGATCAAGTGTGGCATCACATATACAAGGTTAAGTTGCACCAGGTGTGTACTAGTATTCCAATTCATGTCAAGTATAATCAAGAAATGATCCCTTGGCCCAAAGCTGGCCCACATCATGAGATGACCTAAATCGAGGTCCAACTACTCGGTCTTGTCGATCGGCTCCCTATAAGCCTATCTCGTCGTGTATCGGTGTCATACGGCTTAATCGCGGATTGTAGTTAACTGTGCTAGGTCCACCCCAGGGTGTATCCTGCCCTAAGGTGTAAACCACAGACACAATTCAAGCACGCACAGTCTAAAGCTACTGATGCTGTAACAACCCGAAAATCTGGGCCAGTTTAAAATTTTTATTTTGGCAATTTTAACGAATTTTGATATATAAAATAGATTATTTTAAATAATATCGACGAGAAATTTATTTAGAATGGAATTCAATCGTATATAGTTATATACGTCGTCGATGGAATATAAATAATTATATATAATTATAAATAGAATTGAAAATGGCGCGGTAGTTTGATAATTCGATTTCAAACTTCAATTGAGCGTACCGGGTGCAAAACAATCCGGATTTTATTGAAACCAAAAACATTAGGATCTAATTGATGATATCTTTCCAACGAATCCGACAAATCGAAATTTCATAGCGGGAATAAAAAGATATGTCCAGTTGAAAATTCTGAATAGTCGCTATGGAATTCAGGCCCTTAAAAATGGAAATTTTGCAAACGACCTCGGATTTCGACGAAACCACTTTTGTTGGATCCGCAGTGTCAAGTTATTGCTAGATTCCAAATTTCATAATTTTTCCAATCAATATGTGAGCGTAGCAAAAGAAAACGCGTTTGACCAGTTTTAGTTGATTTTAATCGACTGGAAAATGGCCATTTTTCAAACGGTCTCAGAATTCGACGAAACTAGTTTTGTTAGGACCATATCGTCAATACGAAGCTAGAAATAATTTTTCGGGAATTTTTAGTGTCCGTATGTGACCTCGGTAAATTAAAATGTATGTTCAAATTGAATATATATAGAATTATATTTTAATTTTGATAAAAACTGATTCAAACTATCGAATTGGCTAATGAAACATATCTCATTGTATCCGGAATAGGGATATTTAACTAGGGGCGACAGTCGTTGGGCGCGATTTTGAGTTCGTATCGATATGAGGGTATCTTTGGATTTAAAATAATAAGATATAATATAAATTAAAATAAATATCTGAAACCCTAGCCGTTTCCCAGTGCAGAAAACCAAGCCGCCTTTTCACGATTTAACGCTCCAAATCTTTCCAACCTTCTTCTCCGATTTTCTCCCTACCTGTTTCAAATTAAAATGGGATCCCAAAACAGAGATCGCACTACTTCCCGAGATCTTCAAATCAAGGCTAGGATGATCAATTTCCGTTATCTGGTTGTGGAGGAATTCGAGCTCAAAGCTCGCGAGTTCGCCTCCGATTTTCTCGCTCCAGGGGACTTCGGGTTCAGCAAGGAGGGGTCCGTTGGGAAGCTCAGGTGGCGGCGCGTCGAGTGGCATCTGGCGATCGAAGAACAGCGGAGCGAGGTGGGCGCGGTTCTCAACGTTTGGCGGTGGCTCTAGTTCGACGTGTACAGAAGGAAGAAAATGAAGAAGGCCTGATGCTTTTGGGGAGGTAATTAAAATCTGAATATAGTTTGTAATTAAAATCTGAAAATACTTTGTGTTTAAAATACGAATATACATTGTTTGTTTTTGAAAATAAAATATACATCCTTTGTTTTTGAGAATAAAATATACATACTTTGTATTTGAAAATAATAATATACATTGAATTAGAAAATATAAAATTAGTTACTTTGCTTTAAAATAAAATATAACTTTGGTTAAAATATAACTTTGGTTTTAAAATATAACTTCTGTTTAGAAAATATATAGAATGGTTTAGAAAATATAAAATCAGTTTGTTTAGATATGTAAAGAAGAAGCTTGAATTTATATAAAGAAGAAGATTAAAATATGAATTTGAATTTGCTTTGAAAACAAAATTTGCATTCTTTTTGAAAATGAATTTTGCATTGATTTTGAAAATAAAATTAACATTGTTTTTAAAATAGGAATAGCAGATTAGAAAAATTCAATTTTTATATATTGAATAGCAAAGTAAAAATTCGATTTTTATATATTGAATAGCAAAGTAAAAATTCGATTTTTATATATTGAATAGCAAAGTAAAAATTCGATTTTTATATATTGAATAGCATAGTAAAAATTCGATTTTTATATATTGAATAGCGAAGTAAAAATTCGATTTTTATATATGTAGTGGCTACGAGCAAACGAAGGTGACAGAAATGCGATAACGATGAAGACTTCTATAAATGAAGAGTCAAGATGATTGGATAGCTATCGGTGAGAATTTCTCACTCTTCAATTTCTTTTCTAGTTATATATATATACTAGAATGCAGACGGTGCTTAGTAGCACCCGACACAATCGTCCACAGACCATGGACTTGTTTGTTTGGTTGCATAGATTAGTTAGATGATTTGATTTGAAATTGAATTGTTTGGTGAAATGAATGATTTGATTGATGTGTGAATGGCGTGGGCCTTCACTAGACCGGGGATAAGGCTAGGCCTTGTCCCGTTTCTAGTATCGTGCCGTTATGCCGCCGAAATTTTCTAAAATAAGTTAGAAAAATAAGAATATCATTTTATTTAAAGAATGAACTGAATAGAAATTCATATGTTAAAATAAAATGTTTTATCACTATAAATATAATTTTTTAACGTGAATATGAATATAGTGAATGTGAATAAATAAATATTCATTTACAAACCGGACGGTTTGTTTATGTACACCGATTTGACTGACATTGATTGGGACGATAAATTTTACACATCGCCCAACTGCACAAATTAAATATGTGTTTGATTGTTTGAAACTCCACATGGGTGTTGGGATGAAATTTGAAGTTCACTCATCCTGATTGATTAAATATGTCGATCGATTGATTGACAGGCTGTTATAAGCGTTAGATATCTTTATTTGATGCTTATACAGTGTAGTGCACTTTGGCTGATGGTTGATTATTTTTCAATGCTATCATATACGTGTGATGTATGAAAATCCATATAATTAACATTATATGGTGATTGATTGGGCCTCATTCCAATTTAGAAAATAAAGAATATTATAATATAAAGGTTCATGTGTTGACTGTACTCATCCGTTGAGATTAGTCATGTGTTGAACGAAATATTTTAACAATAAAATTTATATCTTTATCACTATAAAGTAAAGGTTCATGTGTTGATTGTACTCATCCATTGAGATTAGTCATGTGTTGAGCGAAATAATTTAACAAAAATAGTCACACGTGGACAATACTCATTCGTTGAGATTAGTCGTGTGTTGACAAAAATAAATACTCATTTGTTGAAATAGAAATATATGAAGCCGTGTTGATTGGATTAACGCCATTTTGACGTGAACGATATTTATATCGATTTTATTCATTCTAAAATGAATATTGAAAGGTGATTTCGAAATCGAAAATATTTGAAATGAATTTGATTTGAAATGAATTTGATTTGAATTGAATATAAAACGATTTCGAAATGAATTGAATATAAAGTGATTTCGAAATGAATTGAATATAAAGTGATTTCGAAATGAATTGAATATAAAGTGATTTCAAAATGAATTGAATAGAAAACCACTTTGAAATAAATTGAATATAAAGTGATTTCGAAATGAATTGAAGAGAAAACCAAATTTGAATTGAATCGAATAGAAAACCAAATTTGAATTGAATCGAATAGAAAACCAAATTTGAATTGAATCGAATAGAAAACCACTTTGAATTGAATCGAATTGAAAACGAATTCGAATTGAATTTAAAACGAAGTGAAATGAATTCAAATTGAATTGAAACTTGAATAGAAATGAACTTTAAAAGGAATTTATAAAGAAGAATTCAATTTTTGCCTTGTATTGAAATAGAAGTTGAAATTGTTTTTGAAACGAATTCAAAATTATTTATATAATTCATTTTAAATAGAAATCGACGAAATATATATTATATATATAATATAATGGCCTGAATAGAACGCGCCGCGCCGCGGCAGTTCGTGAATTTCGACCATTTATTTCAAACGGACATTACGGGAGATCCGACCGTCGGATTCTCCTAAAACCGGAACCGTTGGGTTTGCATCGAAAAGAGCTTTCTAACGAATATTTGAAATTCAAAATCTAATGGTTGGATTTGGAGATACGTCCAAATCAAATTTGAAAAAGGTCGCTATAAGTGCAGTTCGATGGCCGTTGATGGAAATCGACTGTACGGGCCTTGATAAAATTATTAAAAATAGTAATAATTTGTGTAAAATCATAAGAAATGATTTAGAAAGAATTGGGTTGAAAAACTCCATATTTGAAAAGATAAAAATAGATTTTTATCGAAATGAACTAGTTTTGAACTAGAACTATAATTCTATTTATTTTTAAATAAATTGAATTTGAAAAGGGTTTTAAAAATAACCCGAATTTCCAGTGATTGCATTGGAGTGGATTTGAATCGAAATTGTCTTCGGAATATTTCGATGTTGGAATTCGTGATTATACAAATGTTGTTATGGATATTTGAAAGATATACATATATCGTTATTTCCAATACGACATTTGTTAATCGTAGAATTTGATATTGAATATAAGCCGATATATTTTCTATTCAGAGCCTTGTATTGAATATCAAATGTGATTTGGGTTTGTCGTGAATGGTGTCTTCATTAACACTGTTCTTGAACCCAGTTGAGAAAAGATTAAATCTTTTTATTTAGATTTAATGAAGTGTACCAATTAAATAATATTTAATTGGAATTGAATTCAAATTAATTTTTGGGTTTATCGTGAGCAGTGTTTTAAATAACACTTGTTCTTTAACCCAATAATTAATGGAATGTGATCTTGGGGTTTATCGTGAACAGTGTTTTTAAATGACACTGATTCTTTAACCCAGTTAAAGTTTAAAACTAAGTGGAGTTTTAATGAATCTTTAATTAGATTGAAAAGATCGAAAATGGAGTACCACCAGTTTTGCTCCAGGCGATAGTTAAATCTTTAATTAGATTTGAACGTGAAATGGTAATTTAATTTACCGATAACACCGTGGTGTTAGATATGAAGTATAACCAGTTTTACTTCATGGGATGAATAGGTTGGGATTGGGAAATCAAAACAAATGATTACTTCGGTAAGGTTCGCTAATCCCGACTAGTTTGAATTGATATTCAAAATTAGATTAAAGAATAAATTCAAGAAATTTATCTTAGATAAAATTAATGGGAACCTTTCCCTATGAATGTGAAATTTAGAAACTAACTGTCGGTTAGCTAAGCAGAATGGTTTTCTGGATATTGATCTGATGTTGGTTTCGGCCTTTGGGGTTAATATTTGGGGAATTATTCTCTTGATTAATTTACGGTTAGTGACTGATAAATTGGAATGAGGCGTATGTTGTGTTTGTGTAACATTTATCTTTAATATACGCTGGTTGTTCGGAAAGGCCGGGTTTATACCCATTCTGAATAATCAATTCGACGATATGTCGAAGATGAAGACGGTGGTTGAAGACCGGAAGTCTTCACATCGCTGGGATAATTACTGACGATCCTGATTGGGCTGTACACCCAAGAGGATGGAAATAGTTGGTGGTCATCCAGACGTACTTGGAGATGGATGGATATGCGAGGAAAGTGCCTCCGGTTTCGTTCAGACCCAGAACGGACTTGTAAATGGATAGTGTGTCTGACGTTGTATTCCTTTATACTGTATTTGGTGATCTCTGCTAAATATATATCTGTATGGTGGCAGAGAATTTATTCTCTTGCTATACACCCTTCTTTGAGACGTACGATCTTAGAGGTTATATATTGGCAGAAATCAGTGGTACAGTATGGACTGACAATGTGGCATGCTGAGTTGCATGGATCAAGGCTTTTGTTGAAAAGCAAAGTCTTGTGGTTGATGATCAAAGCACGACCTTGTGTGGCGTAGCTTTGTGTCACGCTGATTCGCGAGTATCACACCCGGTATGAACCAAAAACGGGAGACGGACATCAGGGAGGACATGCGTTTCTTTCTAGTTAGGAGTGGCGTCAGTGCTTGAACTGGCTGACGAGTTAGACTCATGTGGATGTTTCTTATTATTACTTGCTGAAAAGCGAGGCGCCTCGTGATATCGGTTTCGGCCGATGCTTCTGGTCGGCTGACGGGCCAGGCTTACGCCCCAAAGGGCGGGGAAACGCAGTGTTCAGGCATAATAATCCACATCGGTGGACCGGCCCTGACGATCCATGGGGCAGTTGCGGCTGTTCCTGAGGCTCGGACTAGACAGTCTCGAATCGGTGAGGATCTTGCCCTAGCCTCGGTTCATACCATAAATGATAACCCAATTTCCAATACGACATTGCGGTTTTGATTGTAAACTTATATATGGCGACATAGTGGTATGGGTCATTCGTGCCGTCTATGATTGATACTTATGATTTGAAGTTGTTTTATACACTATGCACTTATTATAGTATCAAATAATCTGTTTTAAACGTATCAAGCATTCTTTGGCTATTATAAGGTAAAAACCCTATCCCCCGGCTTGCGTTGCATTGTGTGATAGGACCTGGGTCTTATAATAGCTTCATTTTTCTTTATTTAGCATTGCGCTGTTGTTTTATGCACTGGTATGCTTGGGAGGAAACCCGTTCCGTGTTATACGGCGTGGTCCCTTGATTTACCTAACTTTAAAATAAAGATTTATAACTGTTTCAGTTCTCACACCAGTCCCATGACTGACCTGGAGCTTATTGTTTTAACCTAAACTCTGGGTGCCCTTATTTTGACACGGGCAGCTAGTAGTTTTGGTTTTGCAGATTTATATTCACAGGATCCTGGTTTACAGCTGGAACGATATCCGGAAAGCTTTGTATCCGTATATCTCTTCTAGTTGTGTATTGTATTATTTTCCGCTGCTATGTATTTAAATGTAATTTAAATCTCTGATATTTCTGTGTAATATTCATTTTTACTCTGTATATTCTTGTAATCTGATGGATTGTTGTAATATACAATGAAATGTTCTTCCGTCTGCGTTCTGTTGTGGCTTTTTCTCGACTCAATCCGAGCTTTCTCATCTCTTCGGGGACCGGGGAAGTTCGGGTCGTTTCAGATGCCCATGTTCAACTCCGGACTTAACGTGCACGACCATGGTCCGCCTGAACAACCGGTGCACCCTTCAGCCGTCTCTTTTGGTCTCTTACAATCAGTCCAGTAATCGTGCCCCACCCTAGCCTAGTCCAGGGTACCCATGATACTTCTAAGTTGGTTACTGCTGAAAAGGACCACGTAACTAGGATTTCAAGTGGGTTAAGTGTGGTTAACCCTATCCTAACCATGTATTGAGTTGGTTAAGTGTATTCAAGCAGTTCATGACTTAACCCTATCAATACATCCGGTTTAATTGGTTAAGTATATTCAAGTAGTTCATGACTTAACCCTACCAATCCATCGTGTTTAATTGGTTAAGTATATTCAAGTAGTTCATGGCTTAACCCTACCAATCCATCGTGTTTAATTGGTTAAGTATATTCAAGTAGTCCATGACTTAACCCTACCAATCCATCGTGTTTAATTGGTTAAGTATATTCAAGTATTCCATGACTTAACCCTATCATGTGGCATTAATTAACTTAATGCACCCCAACCTCTCACATTAGACTTTTTTGTGGTTACTAGTTAAGCCGGGCGGGTCCGGGTAGCTTTACACCACAACCTAGTCTAACCTCGGTTTTAAGTGCGACATGACCAACTACTCACATTGGGTCCTATTGTTTGTAGCCACTAGTTAAGCCGGTCGGTTCCGGGTAGATTTATGCTACAAACTCAACCCAACCTTGAGTTGGCCACTTTCATGTTTTCTACATGTCATGTCCACGTTCGTGTTTTCAAGCATAAACACATGTCAAACTTTCATGTCATATTTTCAAGTCATGTTTTCATGTTATTCAAGTTTGCCCCACTACCCATAACGCATTCTCATCGCACGTAAATTCGCATCAACGCAAATAGATCAAAGAGGGAACATAACTATATGACAAGGTGGGCATAAGGTGGCAAAGTCTATCACAAGTAAAACATGGTGATATTTGAGGCCAAAAGGGGTTCAACATACTAGCATATGGCCTCAACATGTATGATAGCATAAAAGGTGACTTGGCCTCAAACATATCAAATAGCATAAGGGTGATTTGGCCACTAGCATGCATAATATCATTAGGATGATTTGGCCACAAGCATACTAAGGAACATGAAGAGTTAAGGTTTGGCCACAAGTTAAACATGGTGGCATATGAGGCAAATGTGTTCATAAACTTGCATACTACATTATAAGCCTCAAAACATGCATGATATCAACTTTAGCAAAATAGGAGAAACATGGCCATAAATAACATGGGATGATAGTAAGTGATTCGCATATAACATCATATGCAAGTTACATAAGGTTTATGAGAGCTTCTATGTTGCTTTATGCAACATTTCAAATCAAAGTTCATAGCTTCCTATGCACAAAGTCAAGGTGATAGTTTTACAAACATGCATAGAATAAATCTATGCATAACGTGATAGGATCAAAGCTCATAGTTTTCTATGCACAAAGTCAAGGTGATAGCTTTACAAACATGCATAGGATAAATCTATGCATAACATGATAGAATCAAAGCACAAAGTTTTCTATGCACAAATCATACTTAGGCCCCAAACTCAAACTTGCAACATGTCATATTTAACTTCATAGTTAGAATCTAAGAGTAGTATAGGGCTTACAATGCTATGAAGACTAGAATTAATATAAAATAAGATTGAGACGAAGCCACTAGCAACTCCAAAAGCCCCAAATGAATATAAGCTCCAAGTTGTCTTGAGAAACAAGAGGCTCCTTTGATTTGTATGAAGAAATATCCTTGTTTTGATGAAGAAAGGTGGCTCTTTTACTAGCTTAGGACACTCAAACTTTCATGAAGAGGATGGAGGCCATGATATGAAGATGGAGGCCATGATCAAGAAACATTTGGGCAGCATTTAGTTGTAGGAATGATTAATGAGGGTTTAGGCTAGGTCTAGGTGTCCTTTTATAGATGATTAGGTTAATTTAGACCATAGGATTAACCCTAAAACACATCAGGTCCGTCAAATCCCGTCAGAAACTTCTGGAACAAGACTCAGTATGTCACAAATGGTGCACCAGAAAAACTGGTCCGACCGGGGGGGTCGACCCCTGGGTCGACATGGGTGTCGACCCCTGGGTCGACATGGGTGTCGACCCATTGGGGGGGGTCGACAGGGGTGTCGACCCCTGCGTCGACCCTGCCTGGGGCGGGAGGATTCCCGCCTATCCTGTTTTGGCTGAAATTCAAACCTGAATTCGAATTTAAACTATTTTCGGGCTTGGAATTTTCTGAAAACTTCATTGGGCCATAACTTGGTCATACGGACTCCGTTTTTCGAAAACTCGGACTCTATTTCGCGTATTTTTCCGAGACGAACGCAATGGCATAGCCCGTTTCCCTTGATTCAGATTTTACCATTTAATTATGCCTTGATTTACATTATAACATGTTATTCAAAAATACGGGTTGTTACAGGCGGGAAATTTCCCGCCTAGCCCGGGTAGTCATTTTTGAAACTCGAAATTTGAATTTTGAATTCGGATTTTCTGAGTTGTTTTCAATTCTGAAAATTCGTGAAACTTCTAGAGGTCATAACTTGGTCATACGAACTCCGATTTTCAAAAACTCAGACTCGATTTCATGCAGAATTCCGAGACGAACGCAACGGCGCAACCCATTTCCCATGATTTTCACTTAAAAAGTTAATTATACCCTGATTTCTAGTTTCAACATGTTATTAAAATTAGGTTGTTACATGGTGTTTTGAAAAATGGCCATTCTTAAGGCCTATATGATATCGATATAATATTATTAAATTTCAAAACAATCAAATTAGATAATAATAAATTATTATTACAATATTTATCCAAATAGAATATCATATAGCTTCAAATATAAACTAATACAGATTTAAACACAACATTACCTGTTTCAAGTCAACCGATATCCAGATTATTTTAAAACTCTTTTAAATTTATTAAATAAATGTTATATTTTAATAATGATTTCATAGCGACTATTTGAAAATTTGATTTGGACATAACTAATAATTTATAATATGAAATCTTGATTTTTCTCTTTCATTAGAAAATTATATTCAAATTGATTCAAACATTTTCTATTTCATAGAATTTTGACTTATATCGGATCCTGCACATTCAATTAAAGTTGAAAACTCTATATTACAAACTACTGTTGTAACACCCCACCTCCGCTAGGGTCACTCTTTCGGGGGCACTAGCTTCTGGGGGGGCGTTAGAACTGGGTAAGCATGCATAATGATATATCAAGGCAGAACAAGAACATAAATATATATGTAAAACAGAGTAAGTGAGAATAAAACAGCGGAATATCTCAAACCATCTCAAAACAAGTCTAGTACATCATAAAGTCAACTGCCAAAATAAACATGTCTAGTACATCATAAACAGAAATACTGAAATACATAGTGCTATCCCCAAAATAAAGATGATAAACCATAGCGAGCTCAATGTCCAGACATACATGAGCTATCCAGCAAACAAGCAAGCGATCCAAGCTAAGCACCACTATTCCCTCCCTGAGAACCTGAGGGGGGGGGGGGGGGGAAACGGAAGAAAAGAAGCGAAAGAAAACAGGTCAGTCAAAAAGACTGGTAAGCCCTACTACGATCAGTCTATAAACTAATAAAGTTAGCATCATGATGGAAACTGAGATGAACATACTGGCAATAGATAAAGGTGTCATCACATAAAGGAGATTAAGCTTTGCACCACAGTGTACTAGCAAACTAACATAACAGGTATTGATCCCTCAGCCCAAACTTTGGCCCAATAACATGAGGTGACCTTAATACAAGGTCCAGCCCAACGGTCTAGTCGATCGGCTCCCTATAAACCTAACATGTCAAGTGTTGGTGTCCATACGGCCCACATATGGTTGTAGTCAGACTGTGCTAGGTCCACCTTCGGGTGTATCAAGCCCTCGGGTGTCAACCCCAGACACCTAAGCAATAATGCACAGTCTAAACCTACTGGTACCCGTGCCTCGAGTTTGTCCAACACCGGACTACGTGCACGTCCGTAACCCGCCTGGACCCGCACCGCTGTACCACTCAGCCGTCGCTTTGGTCGCTTACATCAGTCCAGTAATCGTGCCCCGCCCTAGCCTAGTCTCTAGAGTTGTGAATGATACCAAACTGGGATTACTGTTAGAACAGACCACGTTGCTAGGGTTTTCTAAGAGGGTTAAGTGTGGTTTAACCCCTCACTAATCATGGATTAAATTAGTTAAGTGTAACCAACAGTTCACCACTTAACCCCATCTAATCCCTCGTATCCCCAAAATTGGTTAAGTATTAGTGGGCCATGACTTAACCCTAATCATGAGGCATTAATTAATTTAATTGTGCCTTAACCTCTCACATTAGACTTTGTTGCGGTCACTAGTTAGGCCGGTCGGTTCCGGGTAGCTTTACACCACAACTAGGTCTAACCTCGGGTCTTGGCACCACATGACCAACTTCTCACATTGGATCCTATTGTTTGTAGCCACTAGTTAAGCCGGTAGGTTCCGGGTAGAATTACGCTACAAACTCAACCCAACCTCGAGTTGGCCACACTTATGTTTTCTAAGTGTCATGTCCACTTTATTTTCAAAACATAATTACAAGTTCAACAAATACTTGGGTAGACCTAACTTAATAGGTAAATTCCCAAGGGGTAGACCTAACTTAATAGGTAAATTCCCAATCTTATTTTTTCATGTATTTTAAGTTTTACCCAAACCCCCAACGTCATTCTATCGCTTACATATTCGTCATAACGCATAAAGGATAGAAAGAGGGAACTTGGCACAACATACATGATGAATCTTACATATCATAATAAACATGCCTAACATGTTGGACTTGCATAACTTAGCATAATGAACTTGCATAAACATGCATAACTTGTTAAACTTGCAAATCATGGCATAGTTAACTCGCATAAACATGCATAACTTGTTAAACTTGCAAATCATGGCATAGGGAACTAGCATAAACATGCATAACTTGTTAAACTTGCAAATCATGGCATAGGGAACTTGCATAAACATGCATAACTTGTTAAACATGCATAAATCCCAACTTTCATCACATATTAACTTTAGAGTTTCTAAAATGAAGGTAAGAGGGCTTACAATGCTTATGCGGACTCAAATGAGTATAGCAAATGTAAGAAACCCCTTATGCAACTAATTAAACCCCATAAATGCAAGCAAATTTGATCAAGACTCCTCCTTTATGATGCCAATAGAGAAACAAGCCTTTAATGCAAGCTAAAGAGGATCATACAAGCCTAAATATACTTGTATGCCTGGAAAATCACTTAGGAATTAATTTAGGAATTGTATGAAGAGAGTGGAGGCCATGAGAGGTTTGATTTTGCCATAGTTTAGTTGCTAGAATGAATAATGAATGATTTAGGGTAGGTTTGGGTCTTATTTATAGATTAGGCTAGTGATTTAGACCATAGGATTAAACCCTAGTTGAATTAGGTCCATCAGATTTCGGAATTCTCTAGAACCAAGCCACACAACCAAGCCCAGATCAGAAATGGTGCGCCAGGCAAAACTGCCCGGCCACCCCGTGTCGACAGGGCTGTCGACAGGGCATTCGACACCCTTAGACCCCTGTCGACATGCCTGTCGACTTGGGGGTCTTGGCGGGAGTTTTTCCCGCTGACGCCAGATATGCCCTAACCCTTCTTTTTAACTTAAAATTTAAGTCTGTTTTTAATATGGAAATTTCTGAAAACTTCAATGGGCCTTAACTGGGTCATACGGACTCCGATTTTCGAAAACTCGGACTCTATTTCGCGTATTTTTCCGAGACGAACGCAATGGCATAGCCCGTTTCCCTTGATTCAGATTTTTAAATAAAATTCTGCCTCAATTTATATCTTAACAGGTTATTAAAAATTCAGGTTGTTACATTCTCCCCTCCTTAAAGGATTTCGTCCCCGAAATCTTCAAGTTAGGAAGAACATATCCTACCATCCAACATCCATCTACTCAAAACATCATCCACAAGCAGCCATTGTCCTTAAAAGATTCTAAATGCTGTATGAGCATATGCAAAAGTGTGTGTATATGTACTTATCTAATGCAAAGATCAATGCAAAATATGTTAGTGAAATGTATCCATATGTATGCAAATCCCTAACATAATGTATAATATCTACATGCGTGCTCAATCATACATCCACATGCAACATCCATGTGATAGCATATAAATTTCATCCAAGAATAAGCATAAACACTCATGCACATGCAATATGAGGAGTGTGTGAGCCGATCTAGTGCCTAATGTGTATCATGCATCCACGAGTAACCACTTGCAAACACTTGCAACCATTTGCAACCATCAAACATAACATGTCTCAAACACATGTTTCATCCAAAGGATTCTACCTAAGGTTCTCATGATAAGATAGACACGATGAACTAGATAAACTAGGTAGACATGGAAAGATAAAGAGATTGAGAGTGTACCCTCAAAAAGGAATGGATAAAGCCTACGCATCTTCTCTTCAGTTTCCCAAGTTGCGTCTTCCTCGGCTTCACCCCATTGAACCTTCACCAACTTGACCTCACGATTCCTTAGCTTCTTGATCTCTGTCCCCAAGATACGAATCGGAGCTCTCCTCAAGGTAGCTTCTTTCTCTACTTCCACATCTTCTAGAACACTTGGCTCAACCACCTCTGCTGACTTATGCAAACACTTCCGGAGATGCGAAACATGAAAAACATTATGCACTCCAGCTAGCTTCTCGGGCAATTCCACTCTATAGGCCATCTGCCCGATCCTTTCTACAATTGGGAACGGTCCAACAAATCTTGGTGCTAACTTTCCTACTGCTCCAAACTGAACCACATTCCGCAAAGGAGAAACCTTCACGAAAACCATATCCCCAACATCAAACTCCAAATCAGTCCTTCGCCTATCAGCATAAGATTTCTGTCTGTCTTGGGCCGCCTTCATCCGTCTTCTAATCAACTTGACCTTCTCGGATGTATCTCTAATCATGTCAGGTCCAAGTATAAGCTTATCTGTAGTCTCCCACCAACATGTAGGTGACTTGCACGGTCTCCCATATAAAGCCTCGAATGGTGCCATCCCAATGCTCGCCTGATAACTGTTATTGTAAGCAAATTCCATAAGAGGAAGATGGTCTTCCCAAGTACCACCAAAATCCAGAATGCAAAGCCTCAACAAGTCCTCAAGTACCCTATTCACCCTTTCTGTCTGACCGTCCGTTTGTGGGTGATAAGCCGTACTCAGGTTCAACCTCGTGCCCATAGCTTCCTGCAAACTGTTCCAGAACTGACTAGTAAAGATGGGGTCTCGGTCACTGACTATGCTAGAAGGGACTCCATGTAGTCGTACTATCTCACGAAGATATACTGATGCTAGTCCAGATGCGGACCTTTTGCTCTTCACCGGGATGAAATGAGCACTCTTCGTAAGCCTATCCACAATGACCCATATGCTTGTATTCCCTTTTCTTGACCTTGGCAATCCGTCAACAAAGTCCATAGAAATACTCTCCCACTTCCATAGCGGGACCTCTAGAGGATGCAATAGCCCACCGGGCTTCTTTGATTCGGCTTTTACTTTCTGACAAACAACACATCTAGAGACAAACTCTGCCACATCCTTCTTCATTCCAGGCCAGAAGAAAATGCGCTTCATATCCTTATACATCTTATCTCCACCCGGATGTATAGTCAACTTGGAGCAATGTGCTTCCTCAAGAACTTTCCTCACCAAGTCTTCCACCATCGGAACACAAAGCCTTCCGTCTCTCCTCAGCCAACCCTTATCATCTATAGAATATCGAGCAAGGTGACTAGATGTCTCCCCTCGAATCAGCTTATCCATAATCTCAATTATCTGAGGGTCTTCCTTCTGCGAAGCCCCAACTTGATCCAGAAGGGTAGGCCTGAGCTCAAGAGATGCTAAAGAACCGGTCATCGACTCGACTGCCAAAGAGAAATCAAAGGTTGCCAAGAACTCTAAATTCTTCATCTCAACTAATAGAGGACTTAATGTCAACCTTTTTCTACTCAACGCATCCGCTACAACATTCCCCTTGCCAGGGGTATAGGCTATATCAAAATCGTAGGACGCCAAGAATTCCATCCACCTTTGCTGCCTCAAGTTCAGATCCTTCTGCGAAAAGAGATACTTCAAAGACTTATGATCAGTATACAGCTCAAATCTCTCTCCCAGAAGATAATGACACCAAGCCTTGAGTGCATATACTATTGCTGCCAGCTCTAGATCATGAGTGGGATAATTCTTCTCATGCACCTTAAGTTGCCTACCACCAAAACATATAACTCTGCCTTCTTGCATCAGAACGGCGCCCAATCCCGTGCCACAAGCATCAGTGTATACGGTAAACATCTTACCACCATCGGGTAAAGCTAGAACTGGTGCTGAGGTAAGGGCTCTCTTGAGTCTCTGAAAAGCAAGCTCACAGTCCATATCCCAAGCAAAAACTAAGTTCTTCTTCGTCAACTTAGTAAGAGGAGCGGATATCTTCGCGAAGTCCTTGATGAACTTCCGGTAAAAACCTGCAAGACCTAGAAAACTTCTCACTTCGGTTTCATTCCTTGGAGTCTTCCAATCCTGCACAGCAACTACTTTAGCGGGATCCACCGCCAAGCCTTGCTTAGATACTATATGCCCAAGGAACCGAACTTCCCTTCTCCAAAAGTGACACTTGGAGAACTTGGCCTTTAACTGATGCGCTCTAAGCGTATCCATCACCTCTACAAGATGCCTCACGTGCTCTTCTTCATCCTTAGAGAAGATCAGAATATCATCCACAAAGACCACGACAAACTTGTTCAAGAACTCTCGAAACACCCTACTCATCAAGTCCACGAAATACGCGGGTGCATTCGTCAAACCGAACGGCATAACAAGCCATTCAAAGAATCCATCTGGAGTTCTGAATGCAGTCTTGTCTATACTATCTTCAGCCACTCTGAGCTGATGAAATCTAGTAGCAAGATCAAGCTGAGAGAAAACAGAAGCACCAACAAGCTGGTCAAAAAGATCATCAATCCTCGGTAATGGGTGTCTGTTCTTCTTAGTCAGCTTATTCAACTCTCTATAGTCCACACAAAGTCGAAGAGAACCATCTGCCTTAGTAGCAAACACCACAGGCGCTCCCCATTCGGATATACTTCGTCTGATGAAGTTCTTCTCAAGCAACTCCTTTATTTGCTTGCTGAGCTCCCGTCTCTCACGCGGAGCCATGTGCCGAACGGGCAAAGAAACAGGCTTAGCATTATCCACCAGATAAATGCGAAAATCAATCTCTCGTTTAGGGGGCAACCCCTAAACTTCTTCAAAAACATCTGGATAATCTCGGATCACCCTTACAGACTGA
Source organism: Allium sativum (assembly GCA_030737875.1). Taxonomy (NCBI): domain Eukaryota; kingdom Viridiplantae; phylum Streptophyta; class Magnoliopsida; order Asparagales; family Amaryllidaceae; genus Allium; species Allium sativum. The sequence continues at coordinate 650,195,623 of CM060919.1, read as the reverse complement.
AGGGTTTCCTCTGGCGAGTCGAGAGATTCAAGATAGCACAACATGACGGGATCCTTCGGATTGCATGAAATCTCTAAGGTGTTGCCAAGGCGAGTCACAAGCCTCACAACCCTATGCTCACAATCAAGAATGGCTCCATGTCTAGACAGCCAATCCATGCCCAAAATCAATCCGTATCCCCTGAAACCAAGAACATACGCACTACACAAGAACTCTACACTGAGTATAGAGATCCTCAGATCCTCACATATCATAGATAGATGAGCAGAACCCCCAATGGGATTCGAAACACAAACGGGATCATCCACTAAGCTAGTACTAAGGTGCAAACTATCAACAAGATCAGATGAAATAAAGCTATGTGATGCACCAGAATCAAATAAGGTACGAACTGGAAGATCGGAAACATAAACAAGGTTCTCAACAGAAACAATACCTCGTTCGGGAACTGGAGTGGTGTTGAGAGCATGCACTTGCCCTCCAGATGATCCTGCACGTTGAGTCTGACCCTGCCCTTTCTTCTTCGGGCATTCCTTGCTGAAGTGTCCAGTCTCACCACAGGAAAAACATCCGCCACTAAGCTTCCTTTTCTTCTTCCTACAATCCTTAGCAAAGTGTCCAGGCGCACCACAGTAATTGCACTTTCCCTTGCCTTTGTTGTTGTTCCCCTTCTTGTTCTTGCTTTGATTCCCCTGACTGCTTTAACCACCTTGATTGCCTTTACCCTGAGAATCAGTCTTCTTTGCTTGGGTATCACTCGACTTGACCTCTTTCTTTCCATCTCCCTGAAGTAGAGCCATATCGACCAAACTCTCAAAAGTAGCTCCATGCGGAATATGCGACATCGCCAAACCCTGCAGCGGCTCATTCAACCCTCTAGCAAATCGGAGAGCCTTCTTCTCAGGAGTGTTCACTATATCCAAACCAAAACGGGCCAGCTGATTAAACTTATTCACATACTCCTTGACAAACATATCATCTTGCTTTAATGCAATGAACTTCTCCATCTGTAAATTCGCCTCAGCAGAGGATAGAAACTTGGCCACAAATCTAGCCCTCAAATCGGCCCAAGTCTCGACAGGCCTCGTCCCATTGGTGACCTCCCACCAATAGGCTGCTTCGTCCTTCAAAAGCCACACTGTCAATAAGATCTTCCTCTCGTCATCAATCCTAAAGATAGCAAACAAGTCCTCCGTGTCTTTCAGCCAATTCCTAGCTTCAACAAAAGATTCCGTGCCTAGGAAATTCTTGCCTCCCATCGCCTTGAAGTCTTTACAAACCTTCGTGAACTCAACCTGAGGATGCTGAGGGGGAGGAGGAGGAAGAGGAGCCTCAGCAACTGGAGGAGGAGGAATAGGAACCACCGGAGGGGGGACATTAGGGAGAGGATTCTCAACTACAGGAGGAGGAGTGGGAGTAGGGTTTGCGGGGCCAGCTGCCGCCCTAGCTTCTAGAAGTCTCCTATACCAAAGTGGTACATTTACTCCATCCGGGATGGCAAGATTCTCAGCCATACTGAAACGAAAGATAAGATAAGATTAGGTCAAGGGAACGAAGGATAACGCTAATGGCTTTTTGGGGAATAGCCTTTTAAAATACTAGACTTTTCTTTGGAAAATACTTTATACTTGTTTTGAAAATAGTTTTTTTTTTCAAAAGTCTTTTAAAAACTTTTTGTCCTTTCTTGTAAACCATATGCTCTGATACCAAATTTGTAACACCCCACCTCCGCTAGGGTCACTCTTTCGGGGGCACTAGCTTCTGGGGGGCGTTAGAACTGGGTAAGCATGCATAATGATATATCAAGGCAGAACAAGAACATAAATATATATGTAAAACAGAGTAAGTGAGAATAAAACAGCGGAATATCTCAAACCATCTCAAAACAAGTCTAGTACATCATAAAGTCAACTGCCAAAATAAACATGTCTAGTACATCATAAACAGAAATACTGAAATACATAGTGCTATCCCCAAAATAAAGATGATAAACCATAGCGAGCTCAATGTCCAGACATACATGAGCTATCCAGCAAACATATTCCCTCCCTGAGAACCTGGGGGGGGGGGGGAAACGGAAGAAAAAAGCGAAAGAAAACAGGTCAGTCAAAAAGACTGGTAAGCCCTACTACGATCAGTCTATAAACTAATAAAGTTAGCATCATGATGGAAACTGAGATGAACATACTGGCAATAGATAAAGGTGTCATCACATAAAGGAGATTAAGCTTTGCACCACAGTGTACTAGCAAACTAACATAACAGGTATTGATCCCTCAGCCCAAACTTTGGCCCAATAACATGAGGAGACCTTAATACAAGGTCCAGCCCAACGGTCTAGTCGATCGGCTCCCTATAAACCTAACACGTCAAGTGTTGGTGTCCATACGGCCCACATATGGTTGTAGTCAGACTGTGCTGGGTCCACCTTCGGGTGTATCAAGCCCTCGGGTGTCAACCCCAGACACCTAAGCAATAATGCACAGTCTAAATCTACTGGTACCCGTGCCTCGAGTTTGTCCAACACCGGACTACGTGCACGTCCGTAGCCCGCCTGGACCCGCACCGCTGTACCACTCAGCCGTCGCTTTGGTCGCTTACATCAGTCCAGTAATCGTGCCCCGCCCTAGCCTAGCCTCTAGGGTTGTGAATGATACCTAACTGGGATTACTGTTAGAATAGACCACGTTGCTAGGGTTTTCTAAGAGGGTTAAGTGTGGTTTAACCCCTCACTAATCATGGATTAAATTAGTTAAGTGTAACCAACAGTTCACCACTTAACCCCATCTAATCCCTCGTATCCCAAAAATTGGTTAAGTATTAGTGGGCCATGACTTAACCCTAATCATGAGGCATTAATTAATTTAATTGTGCCTTAACCTCTCACATTAGACTTTGTTGCGGTCACTAGTTAGGCCGGTCGGTTCCGGGTAGCTTTACACCACAACTAGGTCTAACCTCGGGTCTTGGCACCACATGACCAACTTCTCACATTGGATCCTATTGTTTGTAGCCACTAGTTAAGCCGGTAGGTTCCAGGTAGAATTACGCTACAACCTCAACCCAACCTCGAGTTGGCCACACTTATGTTTTCTAAGTGTCATGTCCACTTTATTTTCAAAACATAATTACAAGTTCAACAAATACTTGGGTAGACCTAACTTAATAGGTAAATTCCCAAGGGGTAAACCTAACTTAATAGGTAAATTCCCAATCTTATTTTTTCATGTATTTTAAGTTTTACCCAAACCCCCAACGTCATTCTATCGCTTACATATTCGTCATAACGCATAAAGGATAGAAAGAGGGAACTTGGCACAACATACATGATGAATCTTACATATCATAATAAACATGCCTAACATGTTGGACTTGCATAACTTAGCATAATGAACTTGCATAAACATGCATAACTTGTTAAACTTGCAAATCATGGCATAGTTAACTCGCATAAACATGCATAACTTGTTAAACTTGCAAATCATGGCATAGGGAACTTGCATAAACATGCATAACTTGTTAAACTTGCAAATCATGGCATAGGGAACTTGCATAAACATGCATAACTTGTTAAACATGCATAAATCCCAACTTTCATCACATATTAACTTTAGATTTTCTAAAATGAAGGTAAGAGGGCTTACAATGCTTATGCGGACTCAAATGAGTATAGCAAATGTAAGAAACCCCTTATGCAACTAATTAAACCCCAAAAATGCAAGCAAATTTGATCAAGACTCCTCCTTTATGATGCCAATAAAGAAACAAGCCTTTAATGCAAGCTAAAGAGGATCATACAAGCCTAAATATACTTGTATGCATGGAAAATCACTTAGGAATTAATTTAGGAATTGTATGAAGAGAGTGGAGGCCATGAGAGGTTTGATTTTGCCATAGTTTAGTTGCTAGAATGAATAATGAATGATTTAGGGTAGGTTAGGGTCTTATTTATAGATTAGGCTAGTGATTTAGACCATAGGATTAAACCCTAGTTGAATTAGGTCCATCAGATTTCGGAATTCTCTAGAACCAAGCCACACAACCAAGCCCAGATCAGAAATGGTGCGCCAGGCAAAACTGCCCGGCCACCCCGTGTCGACACGGCTGTCGACATGGCAGTCGACACCCTTAGACCCCTGTCGACATGCCTGTCGACTTGGGGGTCTTGGCGGGAGTTTTTCCCGCTGACGCCAGATATGCCCTAACCCTTCTTTTTAACTTAAAATTTAAATCTGTTTTTAATATGGAAATTTCTGAAAACTTCAATGGGCCTTAACTGGGTCATACGGACTCCGATTTTCGAAAACTCGGACTCTATTTCGCGTATTTTTCCGAGACGAACGCAATGGCATAGCCCGTTTCCCTTGATTCAGATTTTTAAATTAAATTCTGCCTCAATTTATATCTTAACAGGTTATTAAAAATTCAGGTTGTTACAACTGTGCCGTTACGAGCTCGTTATAATTAAATATAAATTATAACGTTCAAATTTCATTTTATAAACGAATTCAACATTATAAATCCATTAATATTTCATATAAAGTATTTAAAACAGATTTAAATATTTAAATTCAAATGACTGAAAATCTAGGTCATTACAATAAGCATACCCGATCTCAATCCTAGATTTGAACTCATCAGTCCATGAACTGAAATGTGATGCTACTGTTATGATACCTAATAACCAATATTCTAATTGCACTCCTATCCCATACTTAGTCATAGACTTGAGTTTCGTATATTAACCCAATCCATGATTTTGGTTTTATTTATTAGCTTAGTCCAAGATCTAAGTTTCTTTTCTTGGCCCGATTCCAGATCTAAGACTAACCTACTGACTCAGTCCCTAACTTGAGCTTATGATATTCTACTTTTATCATAATAGGTTTCATTCTTTTATTATGATGTACGAACATGTTGATACGGTTTTGATTATGATAATAATATGTTCATTTTATGTAACTTTTTTAAATTACAATGTTTGTCATAATTTACTGTAAATTCCTACAATTTTTCCTAATTTAGTCTGATTCATTTTTGTTACAGATCCAAATTTTTTACATGTGTTTACTGTTAATTTAGTTTTCCTATATTTTATCTGTGTTTGTGATGTCTACGCTTCTGTTCTATTTTTCATGCACAAAAATAGGATTCAAATCTGTGTCTTTAAACTAACATTTAGAGATCTATATGTTTTTAGGATTGAATGTAAACAATCATAGGAAACTACAAATAATTGATAGGAATAGAATAATTACTATGTGAAAAAGACTAAAAAATTAACTTATAAAATTTAATTAAAAGAAACTTTAAGAATAAGGTAGAAAAATACTTGTAGTTCGTTTGTCAAGAGCTGAAGTTTCATACGGTTTCTGGAGAAAATGCCTGTTAATGGCGTCATGGAAATTTCGTTCTTTTCCTTCCATTTCTGCACCTTCAACACTTTCCACTTTCTTCCCCTTTCACTCTTAATGTCCCAAATTTTTTCTACTCTACTCTCATCTTCCATGGTTACATCTACGTGGGAATTTTCTCCAAAACCCTTTCCAGATCAGAGATCTGGCACTTTCACCATTTTCCCCCACAATAACTTACCATGCTCCAAATTTCCTTTCTTTTACTCAGGTCCGCTGCTTCTTTCAGCTGCCAATGTTGTGTCCACTTCTAGCGCTCATATTTTGTTTTCCTGACCTAAGCAGAGAATCTCGAAACTCCCTTGCCTCTACGTCCCATAACGCGCATGATCGGGTGTCCAGGCGAATTCGGCCTCTTTCATTGCCTAGTGAAGATTGACCGATGTTTGTTTGACCTCTATCAAGGGATTGTGAAGCTATGATGTTTTTAGGGTTTCTTTGTGAGGATCTGACCTTGGAACCGGAGTATTCTATGTTTTGGTTCTACTTGTTGTGTAGATGATGTTAAGCATCTTCGTGGAGTCTCCTGAATTCCTGGCTTGGATCTTCACTTCGTATGGCTCGCGACTCCTTCTTGAATTAGGTCTGATTACTTGTTTCAGTATATACTGTGTATGCTGTAGACCTATAAGGGAAGTAGTTCAGCGTCTTTAGCACAAGTAAGCCTATCTGAAACAATTTGGTTTTTGGACATGACGATAGCTGTGTGTTGGTAAATTCAGAGTGTTATGTTGAATTGGGTGCTCAGGCAGTTCGTCTTGTTGAGTTTAATCTGTTGTATGTGGGTTTTGATTGCTGGAGAGGAAGTTTGTGTGTATTGTTCAGTGGTATGGTGTAAAGTGTGTGTGGCTTTTTAGCATAACTCTGGTGATGGGTTTATATTCTTGTTGTACCAGTGCTTATACACTGCTATCACAAGAAGCTATGCTCCGGCTTTGCATGTATGTGCTTTGGTAACTCATTTTTCCTTGCTCGTTTGTGACGACCCCAAACCCCATAAGACGGTGGCAAGGGTAATCTTTGGAATATAACACATAAACAGATAACAACAGAACAGAAATAAATAAATACACCAGATAATGTACAATTGAATATACTGAATAAACATAATCATCAGAGTTACACAGTACACAGGATCATACTTAGTACAAATACAGTTCAACTATACATAAATGTCTACAGCGGAAAACAAACATAATATGTACAATAGGAGCTGAACAGCATAAAAGGAGATAAATGATAGAATCCATCTTCAACTCCAGCTATCCAGAAAGAGCCTGCTAAAACCTGAATACAAAGTTGTCCTTGTAGAAAGAGGGGCACCCGAGTTTGCAAGTGAAACAAACTACGAGTCAATCATGTGACTGGTATGAGAAATCTACTTAATTTACTTTATAATATGGCCAATCAATGGACCACGCCACTTTCGCGGAACGAGTTTACTCCATTGGATTGCTAGTTCTTTAAAACAAGTAAATCTTTTAAACATCGCAATGCTTTTTGTAAAAATGAAGCCATTATAAGACTCAGTTCCCATCACACAATGCAACACAAACCGGAGGATAGAGTTTACCTTATAATGGCCAAAATATGCTTGATACGAATAAAACAAGAGCATTTGATATTATTACTGGTGTTTATATGTTTCAAAAACAATTTCAATCATAAGTATCAATCATAGACGGCATGGGTCATGTCGCCATATATATATATATATATATATATATATACATAATCAAAACCGCACAGAGTCGTATTTGGAAATTGGATTTCCATCATGACTAAGGCAAAAGATAGTCCTTACCGAATTCGAGACGCTCTAACCCGTGTCTCAGGCAAGCGCACAGGCAAGCCTTGGATCGTCAGGGTCGGTCCCGATGTGGATTAAAATGCCCGAACACTGCGTTTCCCCGCCCTATGGGGCGTCACTGGTCATATCCGACCACACCATCGGCTCCGAAGAGACCGAAGCAACCGAGGCCTCGCTTTCCATCATCCACATAAGTAAAATACTCGGGCGTGCAAAACCCAAAGTACCACTCCTAGCTAGAAGGAAACGCATTTCCTCCCTGAGGTCCTTCTCCCGTTTCTGGCTCATACCGGGGTGTGAGGCTCGCGAAACAACGCTATGCACAAAGCTATGCCACACAGATTGTGCTTTGATCATCAACCACAAGACTTTGCTTTTCAACAGAAGCCTTGATCACCTGCCACTTAGGCATGCCACACAGGAAATTCACTCCGTGCGACTAATTTCTATCGATATATAACCTCTGAGCTCGTACGGCTCAGAGAAGGGCGTTAAGCAAGAGAATAAATTCTCCGCCACCAAATAGTTATATATTTAATAGAGATCAATCAGCACAGAACAAAATCCAATGTCAGACACACAGTCCATTTACAAGTTCGTTCTGGGTCTGAACGAAACCGGAGGCACTCAATACCTCGCATATTCGTACAATCAACAAGTACGTCCAGACGGCTACTACTTCAGCCCCTTCAAGGTAGCTACTCCTATCATGAGCACCAGTAGCACCCCTCCATTCGACGTGAAGATCATCGGTCTTGCACCGTCTTCATATCTTCGGCTTTCAATCGTCAATCAATTATTTGAAATGAGAATCAACTCGGCCTTTTCAAATAATTCACATATATTTAGAATTTCAAACCAATTCATTTCAATGGTTAAATTATTCGATATCACTAATTCAGTTCTTTAATGTAATTTTCACGCCAAACACATTAGACCATCAAATATCATATAAACCGAGCAAATTCAGTTTATTTCCATTCCGTATCGTTTATAATATTTTATCACGATTTATCGCTATTTTTATTTATTTAAAAATAGCCAATTCACTCAAACGACGCTTCAGGCCATAACGCGGCCGTGGCGCTGTTTTTCTTCAGATTTGATTTACACATATCTGAAAATCTAGCCGTTGGATCTTCACAAATTTTATATCATTAGAAAGATATTTTCAAAACGAATCCAACAGTTTCAGTTTTGGGAAAATCCGACGGTCGGATCTCCTGCACTAATCGTTTGAAGTTACGATTTCAAAATACGAACTGCAGCGTCGTTATTCGATTTAATTTAATTATATTTATACATATATAAATATAATCGATTCTGGCTCTGTTTTTCTTCAGATTTGAATTAAACATTCCATACAATCCAACCGTTGGATTTTCACAAAGTGGGTGTCGTTGGAAAGATATTTCTAGGGCGAACCCAACAGTTTCGGTTTCGGGAAAATCCGATGGTCGGATCTCACGCACTAATTGTTTGAAAACACGATTTCAAAACACGAACTGTAGCTTCGTTATTCACTATAATTTAATTATAATTATATAAGTATATATAAATATAATTCATTTTTCGATTTCAAAACTATATTCATTTCATATCTTTGATAAAAATGATATTTTTATCATCAAAAATATTTATTCAACACATGAATATTTTTAGCACTTCATATTCACAATAAAAATGTAGATTTTATTGTTCAATCTATATATTCAACACATGAATGTTTTTGACTTCACACATACGATAAAAATATGATTTTTATCGTTCTAGTCCTTTACTCAGCACATGAATGTTTCCGATAGTTTATATATATAAATGAAATATGATTTTTATTGTAAAACAATTTGTTTCAAAACACGATTATCTTATATACTTCATATATGAGGTAAAAATGTTATTTTTATATTTCAAAGAATTTATTCAACACATGAATTTCTATTCAACACATGAATTCCTATTCAACACATGAATATGGTTTCAACACATGAATTTCTATTCAACACATGAATATAGTTCGATAGTTTATATATATATATAATAAAAATGTTATTTTTATTATTAAACAATTTATTTCAAAACACGATTATTTTATATAGTTCATATATATGGTAAACATGTTATTTTTATTTTTCAAAGAATTTATTCAACACATGAATTTCTACCCGACACATGAATTTCTAATCAGCACATGAATATAGTTTCAACACATGAAAATAATTCTAACACATGAATATTATTGAAAATTTCGGCAGCATAACGGTAGGGTAGTTAAAACCGGCACTGTAAAGACCCGCAAATTCCCACCCTTTGAATCGACCATAAACCACACAGGTCTGACCCAAAAAGTGAAAACCTACGAATACTTTAACTTTGGGCATACAACACATTACAACAGATAATAGAAGACTTTTATAACACTATAATAAATGTTACATCAGAGTACAGAATATACATATCAGAGTACATTGGAATATAATTACAGCGGAAGATGAATACAAAAAAATGTAATATACTGCAACGGAAGAACACAGCGGAAGACTCTCTATCTCTGGATACAGCTTTAAGCTTCAACCCAGAATCCTGTTTAATATATCTGCAAAAGAATAGCTACTCGACTGCCCGTGTGGAAAATATGCGCACCCGAGTTTGCCAATGGACAAAACTACAGGTCAGTCATGGGACTGGTGTGAGAATTCTACTTAACCTATATAATATAATAAGGCTAATCATAGGACCACGCCACTTTCGCGGAACGGGTTTTCTCCTATAGATTGCCAGTGTATGACTAAAGTAAATCGTCAAAATAACGCAATGCTTTTTAGAAAAATGAAACCATTATAAGACCCAAGTCCCATCACACAATGCAACGCAAACCGGAGGATAGGGTTTTACCTTATAATGATCAAAAGATGCTTGATACGATAAACACGGTATTATATAATAATAGTGTGCAACCAATTTGAAATACATCAAAGTAAATGTTTCAATCCTAGACGGCATGAGTGCCCCATCCCGCTATGTCGCCATATATAGGTATACAATCAAAACCGCGTGATGTCGTATTGGAAATTTGGGTTTCCATCTGAGTCAAGGCTAAGGAGGAAATCCTTACCGATTCGAGACACTCTAGCAAATGCCCCAGGATTGGTACTCTATCCAACCCTTGGATCCTGTAGGGCCGGTCCATACGTTAACGCTTAATGGATTGGCAATTCCTGAACACACGCTCCCCGGTCCTTTTGGACCTATAATACGGCCAGTGGCGACCGCATAAACCGAGGCCTCGAAAAATCCAACAACCACAATGAATAAATGCCAGCGCTGGTAGGTCCCTGGCACCACTCTAGCTAGAAAGAAACGTGTGCACTCCCTGCGTTCCATTCTCCCGTTTTAGACTCTACCGGGCTGTGAGGCTCGCGAAGTCACGATATACACAAAGCTATGCCTAAATAGACTGTGCTTTGATCATTCCATAAGGCTCTGCTTTGCAACAATAAGCCTTGATCAAGTGCAACTTGGCATACCACATCAACAACTCATACAAGTCCGTTCTGGGTCTGAACGAAACAACGTATCCATCGATCTCCAGTACGTCTGGAAGATCATCACTTTTTACCTTGCCTTGGGGGATCAGTCCCAATTCAAGATATCGGTCATCAACAACCAAACGATGTGAAGCTCTCCGGTCTTCAGTCACCGTCTTCATCTTCGACTCTTGATCGTCGTGATGATTATTCAGAATGGGTTAGACCCGGTCTTTCTGAATAACTCGCGTATTCTTAATTAAAATCAACCATACACCACATTCCAACTTTGAATATCCTTTTAAATAAAAATTATTATTTATATTAAAAGATTCTCATTAATTTTATCAAAGATAAGATCAATAAATTATTTTTAATCTTTCTAAAAAGATTTATTTATATTCCTTTTAAATCTATAAAATAGATTTATAAATTTCCAAATAATAATATCAATGTAAATTGGATTAAAGAACCAATGTCGTTTAAAAACAAAGTTCACGATAAATCCAATTCACATATCAATTTATTTTCAGTCACAAAATATAATTGTAAATAATCTTAATTAAAAGATTAACTCTTTCATCGGGCTTAAGGACAATGTTATTTAAGACACCATCCACGACAACCCAAAATCCATTACTTGAACTAAATTCTAATTAAATATAATCTAATTGAAAACTTCATCTAGTCCGTTTGTAAGATATTTTCAATTCAATATATTCTTTATATTACAAAACTCTTTATTTTACAAAAATCTTTTATTTAAAAAGAAATTCTGCATTGGAACATGACTCAACCATGCACCATAAAATTTGGGTCATATGGGTTTCATACATTTCATGTATAGGGTAATAAACAGGAAATAATCCTCAAACCATCCATTAACAACCAGAGTGACAATGTCAACTGTGTGAGCATTAAGATGAGATTTTAATGCTCATCGCAGCCTGTCGATCAATCGATAGACATATAATTAAAGATTGGGATTTGTGTCAGTCAAGTATCGTCCCAATACCCGTGTGGGGTTTTCAGCCAACAACAGTTCATATAAATAAATAAATAATTGGTTAATAGATTTAACCAATTTCAATTTCACTAACAAGTTGATGTTAATAAATCAAACATGTCACTTATATCGAGTAAAAATGTATTTTTCTCGTATGATTTCTCTCTCTATATATACATCCCTAAAGTTACATAAACAGTAATTTACTTATATAGCTTTATTGCGGATGACAAATAAAATATAAATTTTATTACACTTTATTCGTGTGGAATTTCTTGACAATACAATTCAGTGTATATTTTTACCCACATAATGATTCCTATGTTATAACATAAACTCTAATGTAAGTTTGCAAAATAAAAATGGATTTTTCTATTTGCATATAAATTCTACTGTATATTATGCAAATAAATTCTGTTTCAACCAAGATGTGTAAAAGTGATATACTCATTTTGTTAGCAATTCTATTTCAACAAATACAATGTAAATAAAAGTGTATTTCTAATCTTGTACTTTTATTTGTACATAAAATACAAATAAAATGCATTTCATGTATTTGTCTTTTTATTTGACAAAACAATGTTAATAAAAATGTTCTTTTAAATCTTGTCCTTTTATTTAACAAAACAATGGTAAATAAAATGTCTCTTTAAATCTTTTACTTTTAATTAACAAAACCATGATAAATAAAATGTCCCTTTAAATCTTTTACTTTTAATTAACAAAACCATGATAAATAAAATGTCTCTTTAAATCTTTTACTTTTATTTAATGAACAATGATAAATAAAAGTGTAATTTTCTTTCTATGCTTTATTTGCATCTAAAAATGCAAATAAGAAATATAGCTCCCTTCCTTTTTTCTTGTGTTTTGTTTACATAAAAAAAAGGAAACAACTATGTGATTCTTTTTCCTATATTTTGTTTGCATCCAAAAATGCAAACAAAAATATGTCATATTCTTATTTAAAACAAAATAGTAATCTCACATAATTACTTCTTTTTACTTATAATAGGAAATGTAAATAAAAAGGGTTCACATAATTTGATCTTTTAATTTACAATAGAAAATGTAAATAAAAGTGATTCACATAATTTGTATTTTTACTTACTATAGAAGATGTAAATAAATGTATTTCTAAATTCTACTCTTTTTATTTACATGAGAAAATGTAAATAAGCGTATTTCTAGATTCTATTCTTTTTATTGTAACAAATCGACAATAAAATATGAACTTTTATAACTATTCTTTTTAAATGACAAAAATTGTAACTTTTTGCTTCAACAAAATTAAAATCAAAATTAAAATCTTACATGACTATTTTTTTTATTGTAATGAATTATAATAAGAAATAACACAAAAACATGGGTACTTTTACTTGCATATAAAATATAAATAAAAGTTCAATTCTATAACATGTATTTTTATTTACATACAAAATGTAAATAAAAGTAAAATTCTCAAATACATCTTTTATTGTAATACAAATGACAACAAAAATATGTTATTTCAAATTGCAACAAAATGGCGCTAAGAATTTATTTTTTTAGTTGAATCCACATGACACTAAAAATATGTTCGTTTTAATATTCCAACATGACACTAAAAATATATTCATTTTTAATGATTCTACATAACACTAAATTTATGTTTCATTTTTAATGACATAACTTGACACTAAAAATAATGTTTCATTTTTTAATGATATAACTTGACACTAAAAATAATGTTTCATTTTTGGTGAAACTTAATGACATTAAAATTATGCTCATTTTCATGAAACTTAACGATGCTAAAAATATGTTTATTTTATATAAAACTTAACGACGCTAAAAATATGTATATTTTATATAAATCTTAACGACGCTAAAAAAAATATGTTTATCTTATGTAAATCTCAACGATGCTAAAAATATGTTTATTTTATGTAAATCTCAACGATGCTAAAAATATGTTTATTCTATGTCAATCTCATATCACCTTCATATTTCTACGTATGATATCAACTAATATTTTGGTGTCAATGTTTTCATGACAATTCCTACATATGGCAACAACTAATATTTTGGTGTCAATGTTTTCATGACAATTCCATATTACTACATATGACCGCAACTAATATTTTGGTATCAATTAGGATGTCCATTTCTCATATTAATACCTGTAATCATATTAAACTTTGGTGTTAACATATGATGTCAATTTCCATACTATTACATGTAACAACATTAAATTTTTGATGTCAACATATAGTGTCAATTTCTATATTAATACATGTGGTTATAACTAAACCTTTGGTGTCAACATTCATGTATGTTTCATATTAATACATGAAATAAAAACTGAATTCTTATTGCAATATAAAGGACAATAAAAATGCCTCTTCTCATTTGTAACTTTTGTTGTAATATAACGATATTAAAAATTGAATCTTTTTAATGTACACCTTTTTATGCAAAATAACAACATTAAAAATTGAATCTTTTTATTCATTTATTTAAAACAAGATCTAATCTAATCGGTGTTTACATATCTAAATAAATAGGAACTTTTATTTGTATGACGTAGATCTGAACCATCATGGATTTTCCAAAACACCGCAATTCATACAAAAATCCAAGCACAAGACATTGCAATTATAATTATAATCATAAATTCATGGATTTCGATTACCAATAATTAATTAAACGTTTAGTAAATTATTATTATCACCGAAACAAAGAGCAGAATTTCGTCGTAGAATCAGATCTAGAATAACAGATCTGGAATAAATAATGTGTACTGCTATTCACACCCCCATTTAGACTATAGGCCACCTTTAAAAAAATTAATAGATTGTATTATTTTTGACCTACTTCCTACCACCACTTTATTTCTTTTCACTTAGTCAATAACAGTCGTATTGTCTCTTCTCTTCTCTTCTCAAACAACGTAAATTCTCAGATATCAAGCATTAAACCAAAAAAAGAAAAAAAATTGGCTGAGTAGAGGATGGAAGATAAAAATAAAAAAGATGTTAGTTTTGTATATCATGCTGCATAATCTATTCTGTTGTTATATATATATATATTTTTTAAGGGTTTTGTATTAATTTTTGTAGGGCTTTCTTTCACCCTTCTCTCTACTTCGAGTTTGAAAGACATTAATTTCGATGACGTGGTAATAGAGAATGACATTGTAAGTTATTGAATTTTAGGGTTTTCTTCATACAACAACAATTTATATGTCAAAATTTACAAAAAAAAAATCATTTTAATTATTTTTATTTGATTTTTGTAGGAAGATAATGTGATTGACGATAAACTTGATAACTATGTGGATGATAGCAATAGGCTGCAAGATGATCAGTCAAATGTCGTTGAAGACACAAAAGTTGATTTGACAGATCATTTTACAATTGATGAAGTATGTAGTTTGTACTTAATTTACAATCACTATTATTCATATAAAAACGGAAGTGTGTTAAAAAAAATTTGTTAAACGATGTGATTTCGGGCATTTGATTTGCAGAACGCGTTGATTCGTTGGTGTAAAACAACAGGGAAAAAGTTGAATACTGTTGTAGAGCAATTCGATGGTGTTAATCAACTTATTGGACGCTTGAAATTGCGGTGATAATTTAGGGAAATCTTCAAGCTTGTAGAGCGATGGAAAAAATTTCAGGAAGAAGACTTTTTTTTGGAACGATGAAGAATTAAAGGCAGAGGTGGTAGCCGATTAGAAATTGAATAATTTATGTGGTGTAAAGGAGTAGAGAGGCATAAAAAAGAGGTGGCCTTTAGTATAGGTGGCCAGAAGTCTAAATTGGGGTGTGAATAGCAGCACACTAAATAATAGATTTCATCGCAAAACTGAATCATTACATACATACACAGAATTAATCAGCGAGAAAATAATTAATCTAAAAATTAATTTTGAAAATAGGAATTCTCACCGTCGTTCGTGATTAGCCCAATTTTTTCAACAGCTCAGAAATTCCCCGTTTCAGTCTAGAATTGTAGTTCAGGATCGTACGAGTCCAACGCTTCTGAATTGGTATGACCAAGTTATGGGTAAAGCAAGTTAGTAATTAAATTTAAAATTAAATTAATCAAAGGGATTAAGTTCCTTAACCTTTCTCCCTTCTCTGTAAAACTCGGCCATGACTTTTCTAATTTGTTCAAAACTTTGGATTCAAATTTCCGGCGATTTAGTGAATGGTTTAAAGCGCCGTCAGTTGGAGGAGAACGGGCTCGGAGAGGCCGAGGTGTGCCGGCGACAAGGGGGTGCAGTGGTGCCTGGTGGGGCCAGCGGCGTGCGCAAGGCGTTGACTTTGGTGGCTCGGCCCTCGAGCTACGGGCCACGAGAGGAGGTGCTTTTGGTCGGAGGTGAAAGAGGAGGGAAGGGGCTTCAAAACGGTGTATGGTATGGATTCTAACTCGAAGTGAGGAGGGAGAATTGGAGGAGAGAAGTTTGGAAGGGGTGGCAGCCAATGAAATTAGGATTTGTGTTTGGTATTGAGAAGGTATGAGATATTTTGTAGAGGTCTAGGATTTTTATTCTAGCTTGTCCATGTTAATCAATTTTAGTAATATTCTTTATGTTATAACATTATATATATATATATTTTAATTTTGCAAAATAAACCATTAATGTGTCTCCCACATATAGTATGTTACACAGTAATTTAGTCAGCTGACTGGGCATAAGGTAAATGGTTTAATTAATGTTTATTTTAAAATTCAAAATCGAAATTGATGTGCGTATTAATAATTCCTTCATTTTTATATTCTTACCTATTTAATCATGTGAAGGTTATTTTTAACTTCTTCGTTTACCATTTTAACGCGCATTTTATTTTTAGTTCCAACCGCGTATTATTAATATACGCACAAAATTAAAAGTTATTTCAACTTTCTTTTATTGCATGGTTTTATACCATCTATGACGCACGTTTATTTTGTGCATTACTTTTGCAATTTATACCTAAACATATTTATATTAAATTTTCTCTTTATTTCTTCCTATGCATGCACAATTCTTTGTTTGTGTATTTAACATAATATTTAGTTTCTAATTTTACAAATAAACCCATAATGTGTCTTTCTCTTTTATATTTTTATTTATTAAAAAGCATAAAGTGTGGCATATATTCATATGAAAGAAAGAGAGAGGATCATAAAAGAAATGAATGAAACACATGCTGTAATTATTATTGGGTGGTTCTATTTGTACACCACTAATTAGTTAGCACACACCACACATTATATAAGTAAATTATACACCTAAAACTACTTTATACATACTATTATTTTACAAGATTAACCTTGTTCTCGTCATCATTTTCTTTCCTTATTCTGACATAAAACTTATATGCAAACATAAAAGCATGGCCTTAAAATAAATAATCATAATTGACATTGTTTTCTAACATTAAAATTGTAAACTCTTTATTATTACTCATATAATTTATCATTTTGATTAAAATCAACCCTAATTTGATGAGGGAAAAACAACCCTGTACCCTTTAAATTAGAGCATTTAATGATGATAGTTGTCTTGATTGATGACAATTTCCGTTTTATAATAGGAAAAAAAATAAATCCATTGATTCCATCACTAAAACCTATTGCTTTGATAAATTTTGTAAATTTTAAAGTTTAATGGATATAGGAAATATAAGCGAGAAAGCAATTAAAAAGAAGGGTAATTTATTAATAAATTTTTATTAAAAAGATTGTGATGTACGTAGAGCAATATTTGGTGTATAAATAGAATTTGTCATTATTATTATCATTATTATTCCTTGCAATGAATGACATGCTTTTAATTCCCATTGAATATGATTCCAAATTTTATTTATTTTATTGAAGGAGGGGATTTTCCCCTTTTTTCACTTTCACTTTATTTGGTTATATAGATTTTACTTTTTTTTTTGTGAACAAATGACAAAATGAAACCTAGTCTATTTATTTCATCATTTTTTTCTTTTAGTAACAAATGGCAAATAAAATACATTTTCAACCGTAATTATTTAAATAAATTATTTTATATTCTCTAAAATTCATTAAAATTTTATAAAATAAAATTTTTGAATTGGTCCTGATTTTGCGGGTTGTTACACCGTCCCTAGTACGGCTTCTCGCTTTACCTTAAAACCTCGCGGTTTTTGACAATGGGGATTTCATGCATCTAATTCGTATGCAGACGAGCATGTTTATTTTTCTTTTCCACAAACTAGTCGTATGTGGTTTCATCCAAAATAATTCTCAACCACAAATAGGTATTTTTCAACCACAATCAATCATTCATGATTTTCACCAAATTTCACATCAACCAATAATCCAAACAATATCACAACCAATAAATATCGTCCATGGTCTGTGGACGAGGGGAGTATATATATGTATATTCGCATATAAATATATTTCAATTTCATTTCACTTCTTTTAAATCATTTCAACGCATATATAATTTTTACAACGCATATATAACTTATACATCGAACATACAGCTTATACAACGCTTATACATGAGGTGTACAACGCTTATATAACTCATACATAGACTATATAATTTATACATCGTTGTTTTCCATATCGTTTATAATTCAGAAATCTCACATTGGGTTCCACTCCACCAAAAATTGTAGAAGGCTCAGAAAAATATCCGGTCTCTTCTAGAATGTAGAAGACATCCTCACGGTCCCGATATCTCCTGTTTCATCGAATTTCGTTAATACATGAGAAAGTTATGATTTTTCTAAATAAACTAAATTAGTAGAGCTTTTAAAGTGTTGTATATAGTTTAATTAATAAAACCCGTTACCTTTCAGGTTAGGCTCAAACTAGGGTTTTCAAATATCGGCCAATCCGTGAACCTTGAGGAAAATCAGACTTTGCAGCGGTGTAGAGCTCTGAGGCGCGCACCCAACACCACCAGTGGCGTTCCGATTGATGCTGTCAGGAGGGCACGGCGGCGAGCTAAAGGCGGTGACTTCCCAGCCTCAAAACTTCTCAAATACTCAACGAAAAAATCCCAACCTTATATTGATTCGAAGCTCGTGAGAGGATCTTCAAATTACTCCACAGGAGCAGGTGGTTTTAATGAGAGGATCACGAGAAAATGAGGAGAGAAGGTGGGATCGGTTTCCGTCGTCGAGATCTGGAGCGGGGAGAGTGTAAACGGGGAGAGAGAGCGAGGCCCAATCAATTTTTTTAATTTAATTTATATATTTTTAAAATTCTAAAATATCCCTTATCTCATACGAACTCCAATCCAAACCCAACGACTGTCGCCCCTAGCTAAATACCCCCATTCCAAACACAATGGGATATGTTTCGTAGGCCCATTCGACTGTTTCAGTCTGTTTTCTTTCAAATTAAAATATAAAACATTCAATATTTGATTTGAACGTACATTTCGATTTGCCGGGGCCACATACTGATTCTAAAAATTCCCGAAAAATAAATCTAGCTATGTTTTGACGATACGGTCCCAACAAAACTAGTTTCGTCGAATTCTGAGACCATTTCAAAAATGGTCATTTTCTGGTCGGTCCAATTTAACTGAAATTGACTAAACATATTTTCCTTCGCCATGCTCACATATTAACTTCAAAAATAATGAAATTTGAAACCTAGCAATAATTTGACATTACGGATCCAACAAAAGTGATTTCGTCTAATTCTGAAGTCGTTTGCAAAATGTCTATTTTCACGGGCTATATAATCTCTACAACGACCTTTTTGAAAATTCATTTGGCCATAACTTTTAATTCCCACTATGAAACTTCGATTTTTCAGATTCGTTAGAAAGATATTCATAAACAGATTTAAATATTTTTGGTTTCACTAAAATCCGTTTTATTTTGCATCCGGTACAGTCAGTCAAAGTTTGAATTGAAATTTTGAAACTGCCGCGCCATTTCAGGCCTTGTTTATAATTTAAAATAATTATATTTATTTTCAAACATCGATTCAAACTACTTTTCTTCGTTATTATTTAAAATAATTTGTTCTAAATATCTAAAATCCACTAAAATAGCCAAATTAAAAATTTTAAACTGGCTCAGATTTTCCGGGTTGTTACAATCTCCCCAACTTAAAACTTTTCGTCCCCGAAAAGGAACAAAGTCGAAAGTTGTTTAATTAACCAACTCAACTTTCCTTCTGGCTTCCATTCTCCAACTTTTCAGTTTCTAAGAATTTTCAAATTCTTCAAAAATTTGGCTAACTCCCTAAATTTTCGAAAAATTTCGCCATAACCTCCTTTGTATGGGGAGGGGTTTGGAAATTTATTTGGTCGTATTAGGTACCCAATAAATCCTAGTAAGCATGCACATATTTATAGTGATTTATTCCGGTGTCCACAGGGGAGTGTGTATAAATCATAACTCCAGAGAATAAATTCTCGTCACCCTATAAATAGTTTTTGTGCCTTAATGACCAGAGAGACGTGTTTATTGTCATCTCTAGACCCGTGTGGGGTTTTTATTAATCTTGCAATTTACCTTTATATTTTATATGGTCCATATCATTCATCAGTTCAACCAGTAAAATATAGTCATCGCCATACAAGCCTCTCGCTCGTATGGTAAATCTTCAACCTCGTCACATAAGTTCCAAATGCTTATGTGGTATATGGTGAAGTATGCCTATCTTCAAGAAGTATGCCATGTAGTATAGTTCAAAATTAATTGTTACTATCCTATGGTGACATTTATTATTACACACAGAACAACCAGCACTCTGCATCCAATGGCATTCACAGGAGTTGATATAATAATAAAATTGCGCAACCAACTCATTAAGGTTTACCAATTTGTCGGGCACGCAAATAAATTCTTTACTCAAAAGCTAATCCATTTACCTGTTCAAACATATATAATGCACATGTACATATTTCTATCTATTTTTAAATCAGTTCAATACTTGATCAACTGCATACATTTAAC
The DNA here is from genome assembly GCA_030737875.1 of Allium sativum. Taxonomy (NCBI): domain Eukaryota; kingdom Viridiplantae; phylum Streptophyta; class Magnoliopsida; order Asparagales; family Amaryllidaceae; genus Allium; species Allium sativum. Next base: position 650,174,930 of record CM060919.1, on the reverse strand, counting down.
TTCCTTCTCTTATTGATTTAGTTAACTATCATTCTAATAATTTAATTAATCAAATTCACAACCACACAACGCAATCAACAATCAATTTGTTTTTAACTTTTCAAAAATATACCAAATAATTCATATACTCTTTTAAAATCATTCAGACTATATGATTTAAAGTTTACATCCATGCAAAGAAGATAACAACAAAGTAAAGAATAGAATGGAAATGAAAAATATGGTAAATGTACCTTGCACTAGAGTCAATCAGAGACATCCACCCTGCACTTAGGATAGGCTTTCTTAATGCTTTCCTTAGTTTCCCAAGTACAATCTCGCGGATCTCCACTCCATTGCACTTTGACTAAGTAAACCTTCTTGTTCCTCAGTTCTTTGGTTTCTTTGCTAATTATCTTTAGCGACTCTCTTCTCACAGCCAATTCTGGAGTAATTTCTATATCCCATTGCACTGCTTCTTCCACGATCAAGTCTGGATCATGAACATGCTTTCGAATTTGAGATACGTGAAACACATTATGCACTCCAGGCAACCATTCAGGCAATTGAACCCTATAAGCGAGAGTTCCAACCCGTTCCAAAATAGGAAACAGACCAATAAACTTGGGCGCCAATTTCCCTGTTTTACTGAACCGGATTACTCCTCTCATCGGAGATACCTTCACATACATGTGGTCGCCAACAGCAAATGATATATCTCTTCTTCTCTTATCTGCATAGCTTTTCTGTCGACTTTGGACGGCGAGTAATTGTTTCTCAACGAAATTGACTTTGTCCACAGCTTCGCGAATCATATCGGGTCCCAATACGAGTCTATTACCAGGTTCTACAAAACAAGCAAGAGATCGACACGGTCTACCATACAATGCTTCGAATGGTGACATTGTCAGGCTCGCTTGGTAGCTGTTGTTGTATGAGAACTCGGCCAAATGCAAATGGTCTTCCCATGATCCGCCAAAATCAATAACACAAGCCCACAATAAATCTTCTAGAATACGATTCACCCTCTCAGTTTGACCATCTGTTTGAGGATGATATGCGGTGCTCAAGTTCAGTTTCATTCCCAATTCTACTTGGAATGCTTCCCAGAATTTACTAGCAAAAATCGGGTAATGATCACTAACGATGCTCATGGGAACTCCATGCAGTCTAGCAATTTCCTTGAAATAAATAGGCGCCAGACACTGAGTAGTTCTATTCGATTTGACAGGTATGAAATGAGCGGTCTTCGTAAATCGATCTACGATCACCCAAATACTGTCATTTCCTTCCCTGGTTCTGGGCAAAACATCTATGAAATCCATAGAAATATGTTCCCACTTCCCACCTGGAACTTCCAAAGGTTGCAACAATCCAGCGAGCTTCTGCTGATCGCTTTTGACTTGTTGACAAGTAGAACACCGGCTAACATATAAAGAAATGTCTCTTTTCATAGATTTCCACCAGAAAGTGCGTTCGATGTCATTTTACGTTTTGCTCACCCCTGGATAGATACTAAGCTTGGCTTTGTGACATTCATCTAATACTTCTCTCCGAAGTTCAGGAATGTCTGGCACACATATTCGGCCTTTTAACCTCAGAATTCCATCGTTATCTATCTGAAAACTTGAGGGCTCGCCTTTCTGAATTCTCTCTCTGATCTTCTGAATGGAGTGATCATCCTTCTGAAGAGAAGATATGTTATCAATCAATGAAGGCATGATGATAAGACTGGCGATAATTACATTCTTTCTGTTGAGCGCAGCAGCCATAACATTAGCTTTCCCCGGAGTATATAAGATATCAAGATCATAAGCCACGAGAAATTCTAACCAACGCTGCTGTCTCATATTCAGATCCTTCTGGGTGAATAAATATTTCAATGATTGATGATAAGTGTATAATTCAAACTTCTCACCCAATCGATAATACCTCCATATTTTCATAGCAAACACGATAGCTAGCAATTCAAGATCGTGAGTAACATAATTCTTTTCATGTGGTTTCAATTGTCGGCTAGCATAAGCGACTACATGGCCTCTTTGCATTAACATTGCGCCAAGGCCTTCTTTAGAAGCATCGGTCCAGACTTTTAAATCCTGATTGCCGTCTATAATTGTGAGCACTGGAGAAGTCGTCAATTTAACTTAAGTTCCTGGAAAGCTGCCTCACATTCGAGAGTCCAGTTGAATCTCGAATGTTTTTTAGTAAGCTTTGTTAAGTGACTAGATATCTTCGAAAAATTCTTAACGAACTTCCGATAATAACTGGCCAATCCGAGAAAACTTCTGACTTCTATGGGTGTATGAGGCTGTTTCCAATTCTGAATAGCAGTGATTTTACTGGGATCCACTAAAATTCCTTGCTTTGACACGACGTAGCCAAGAAATCTGACTTCTTCTTGCCAGAATATACATTTGGAAAATTTCTCTTTTAAAACATTCTTCCTGAGAATTTCTAACACTTGTTCCAAATGTTTTTCATGCTCGCTTTCTGACTTAGAGAAGATCAGTATATCATCAATGAAAAGCAGAACAAATTTATTCAATACTTCTCTGAATACCCAATTCATTAGATCGACAAAATAAGCTGGAGCGTTACATAAGTCGAACGACATTACTAACCACTCATAGAATAAGTCTGGACCTCTGAATGCTGTAAAAGGAACACACTCTTCGGCAATACGAAGCTGATGGAAACCTGTAGCTAGGTCCATTCGGGAAAATACTTGTGCGCCATTCAATCGATCCAACAGATCATCAATCCGCGGCAATGGATATTTGTTCTTCAGCGTCCGCTTATTCAAGTCACGATAATCTACACATAGTCTGAGAGTACCGTTTGACTTTGGGACAAATACCACTGCTGCTCCCCAATCAGAGAAACTAGGCCTGATCAGACCCTTCCATACTAGCTGTCAATTTTGATTATCTAACTCTTCTTTCTCTTTCAAGGTCATTCTTCGAATAACGTGAACTACTGCCCTTGCATTCGGAATTAAAGAGATTTTAAAATCAATTTCTCTCTGCGGAGGTAAGCTAACAACTTCTTCGAACACATCCGCATAGTTCTTGACAACAGGAATATTTTCAATGTCGACAGGAATATTCTCCGGAACGACAGGAACAGGTTCTATTTAAGCAGGAGAAATATCTAAAGCTGCCCAGAAGTCTTTTCTATCAGAATTCTGACCTTCAAAGGGAATGGTTATATAGTCACCTGATTTAATCTTCGCCTTAACGACTCTGTCGGCGCATTTAACCTCAACTTCATATTTGGTTGACCAGTCTAAACCCAAGATAAGATCAAATTCTGTAAAATTCATGACGATCGCGATAGTGGGGAACCGATAACGGGAAAAAGAAACCGGCACTCCGCAAACCCAACTAAGATTGAGGGAACCCCCAACCGGATTATGAACAGTAATGGGTGCTTTGAGCTTTTTCAAATTCAAATCCAGTTTCTTAACCGCATTCTTTGCAACAAAGCTTCGCGACGCGCCTATATGAAACAGTACTTTAACTGGAATGTTTTTGACAGTTAACGTGTCTTCTAAAACATCTGGCCTTTCCTCACTAGATGAGGTTCCAGGAATTTCTGCTACTTAATTTACCTAAACCACTTCAGATTTCTTGAATAGCTGACAAGCCTTTGAGAGATGACCAGTCCCTTGGCACTGACTGCATTTTCTATCCTCTCGAAACTTGCCCTTGTGTTCAGATTTATCCTTCTTTTTTTTGTTCCAAGATTTACAATTTATCGCCAAATTTCCTCGCCTATTGCAGCTCGAGCATGTGGCAGTCGTTATTGGCACTTCCTCAGATTTGACTTTTCTCTTATTGAGTCTAGGCTTCTTTCTAACTCTAGACGTCGTACTTGGCTCAACCTGCGTACTTGTCTCTGGGCTATCAGTTTCAATTTTCCTTTTGTTGCTCAAACTGACTTCCTCTTCGTCGACTAAAAGACCTCGATTATTTAGATCTTCATACTGATAAGCCATGTATATCATTTCAGAAAAAGGAAGCTTCACATGCCCCATTACTTTATTCTGGTATTTTCTTTGAAGACCATTAATAAACCTCAGATTCTTCCTCTTTGGATCTTGGATTAGATGAGGGAAAAAATGAGAAAGTTCATTGAATTTCTTATGATATTCTGGAATGGTCATATCCCCTTGTATCAAATAATAGAATTCATCACATAACCGCTCAGTTGCTTCTAGAGGAATAATTTTTTCATTGAAAATCTCTTTAAATCTATCCCAGGTAATATTACCTTCTGGATTATCCTTAATAATCGAATCCCATCAGAACAAAGCTTCGACTTTGAGTGCCCAAGATGCCAGTAATCTTTTCTGGTCATCTCTTAGCTTTAAACCTTCAAAGATTTTCTCAGCAGAACGAATCCAAGCTTGTGTTTTAATAATAGACTCTTCGCCCAAGAATGGTACTCCACCCAATTTCTATATTTCTTAAGTAGAGCTTCAACATCTGGTTCCAACCTACCTCTTCTACTTCTGTCACTCATTTTTCAATGTCTGCAAATAGCAGACAAAGTGTTAGACCAATAGAAAAGGTAATTTTAAAACATAGAGACATACACTTAAATGTAAATGTGTCTATCAGGGTGTATTTCATTCTGCTTCACTCATTATAGGATATTACTAATCCCATCTGAAATGAGCCATTCGTCTTAGAACACTACTGGTTCTATTTCTGATGAGTTCGTTAATATGTTATATTCTAGAACTAAGCTTAACCAAAGCTATGATACCATGTTTGTGATGACCCCGAACCCCATAAGACGGTGGCAACGGTAATCTTTGGAATATAACACATAAACAGATGACAGCAGAACAGAAATAAATAAATACACCAGATAATGTACAATAGAATATACTGAATAAACATAATCATTAGAGTTACACAGTACACAGGATCATACGTAGTACAAATACAGTTCAACTATACATAAATGTCTACAGCGGAAAACAAACATAATATGTACAATAGGAGCTGAACAGCATAAAAGGAGATAAATGATAGAATCCATCTTCAGCTCCAACTATCCAGAAAGAGCCTGCTAAAAGCTGAATATAAGGCTGCCCGTGTAGAAAGAGGGGCACCCGAGTTTGCAAGTGAAACAAACTACGAGTCAATCATGGGACTGGTATGAGAAATTTACTTAATTTACTTTATAATATGGCCAATCCCAGGACCACACTTTCGCGGAATGGGTTTACTCCATTGGATTGCCAGTGCTTTAAAACAAGTAAATCTTTTAAACATCGCAATGCTTTTTGTAAAAATGAAGCCATTATAAGACTCAGTTCCCATCACACAATGCAACACAAACCGAAGGATAGAGTTTTACCTTATAATAGCCAAAATATGCTTGACACGAATAAAACAAGAGCATTTGATATTATTACTAGTGTTTATATGTTTCAAAAACAATTTCAATCATAAGTATCAATCATAGACGACATGGGTACCATATATCATGTCGCCATATATATATATATATATATATATACACACACACACACACACAAAATCAAAACCGCACGGTGTCGTATTTGGAAATTGGATTTCCATCATGAACCAAGGCAAAAGATAGTCCTTACCGAATTCGAGACGCTCTAGACCGTGTATCAGGTAAGCCTTGGATCGTCAGGGCCGGTCCACCGATGTGGATTAAAATGCCTGAACACTGCGTTTCCCCGCCCTATGGGGCGTCACTGGTCATATCCAACCACACCATCGGCTCCGAAGAGACCGAAGCAACCGAGGCCTCGCTTTCCATCATCCACATAAGTAAAATACCCGGGCGTGCAAAACCCAAAGCACCACTCCTAGCTAGAAGGAAACTCATGTCCTCCCTGAGGTCCTTCTCCCGTTTCTAGCTCATACCGGGGTGCGAGGCTCGCGAAACAATACTATAAACAAAGCTATGCCACACAGACCATGCTTTGATCATCAACCACAAGACTTTGCTTTTCAACAGAAGCCTTGATCACCTGCCACTTAGGCATGCCACACAGGCAATTCACTCCGTGTGACTGATTTCTATCGATATATAACCTCTGAGCTCGTACGTCTCAGAGAAGGGCGTTAAGCAAGAGAATAAATTCTCCGCCGCCAAACAGATATATATTTAATAGAGATCAATCAGCACAGAACAAAACCCAATGTCAGACACACAGTCCATTTACAAGTTCGTTCTGGGTCTGAACGAAACCGGAGGCACTCAATACCTCGATATCCGTACAATCAACAAGTACGTCCGGACGGCTACTACTTCATCCCCTTCAAGGTAGCTACTCCTATCATGAGCATCAGTAGCACCCCTCCATTCGACGTGAAGATCATCGGTCTTGCACCATCTTCATATCTTCGACTTTCAATCGTCGATCAATTATTTGAAATGAGAATCAACTCGGCCTTTTCAAATAATTCACGTATATTTAGAATTTCAAATCAATTCATTCAATGGTTAAATATTCGATATCACTAATTCAGTTCTTTAATGTAATTTTCACACCAAACACATTCAACCATCAAATATCACATAAACCGAGCAAATTCAGTTTATTTCCATTCCTTATCGTTTATAGTATTGTATCATGATTTATCGCTATTTTTATTTATTTAAAAATAGCCAATTCACTCAAACGACGCTTCAGGCCATAACACGGCCGTGGCGCTGTTTTTCTTCAGATTTGATTTACACATATATGAAAATCTAACCGTTGGATCTTCATAAATTTTATATCATTAGAAATATCTTTTTAAAACGAATCCAACGGTCGGATCTCCCGCACTAATCGTTTGAAGTTACAATTTCAAAATACGAACTACATCGTCGTTATTTGATTTAATTTAATTATATTTATACATATATAAATATAATCGATTCCGGCGCTGTTTTTCTTCAGATTTGAATTAAACATCCAGACAATCCAACCAATGGATCTTCACAAAGTGGGTGTCGTTGGAAAGAGATTTCCAAGGCGAACCCAACGATTTCGGTTTCGGGAAAATCCGATGGTCGGATCTCCCGCACTAATCGTTTGAAATCACGGTTTCAAAATACGAACTGCAGCTTCGTTATTCACTATATTTTATTTATATTTATATAAATATATAGAAATATAATTCATTCTTCGATTTCAAAACTATATTCATTTTATATCTTTGATAAAAATGATATTTTTATCGTCAAAAATATTTATTCAACACATGAATATTTTTAGCACTTCATATTCACAATAAAAATGTAGATTTTATTGTTCAATCTATATATTCAACACGTGAAAGTTTTTGACTTCACACATACGATAAAAATATGATTTTTATCGTTCTAGTCCTTTATTCAGCACATGAATGTTTCCTATAGTTTATATATATAAATGAAATGTGATTTTTATTGTAAAACAATTTATTTCAAAACACGATTATCTTATATAGTTCATATATGAGGTAAAATTGTTATTTTTATATTTAAAAGAATTTATTCAACACATGAATTTCTATTCAACACATGAATTCCTATTCAACACATGAATTTCTATTCAACAAATGAATATGGTTTCAAAACATGAATTTCTATTAAACACATGAATATAGTTCGGTAGTTTATATATATATATAATAATAATAATATTTTTATTGTAAAACAATTTATTTCAAAACACGATTATTTTATATAGTTCATATATAAGGTAAAAATGTTATTTTTATCTTTCAAAGAATTTATTCAACACATGAACTTCATTCAACACATGAATTTCTACTCAACACATGAATTTCTATTCAACACATGAATATAGTTTCAACAAATGAAAATAATTCTAACACATGAATATTATTGAAAATTTCGGTAGCATAACGGCAGGGTAGTTAAAACCGGCACCGTCCCTAGTACGGCTCCTCGCTCTACCTTAAAACCTCATGATTTTTGACAATGGGGATTTCATGCATCTAATTCGTACGCAGACGAGCATGTTTATTTTTCTTTTCCACAAACTAATCCTGTTTGGTTTCATCCAAAATAATTCTTAGCCACAAACAAGTATTTTTCAACCACAATCAATCATTCACGATTTTCACCAAATTTCACATCAACCAATAATCCAAACAATATCACAACCAATAAATATCGTCCATGGTCTGTGGACGAGGGGAGTATATATATATATATATATATATATATATATATATATATATATATATATTCGTATATAAATATATTTCAATTTCATTTCACTTCATTTCAATCATTTCAACGCATATATAATTTTTACAACGCATATATAACTTATACATCGAACATACAACTTATACAACGCTTATACATGAGGTGTACAACGCTTATATAACTCATACATCGACTATATAATTTATACATCGTTGTTTTCCATATCGTTTATAATTCAGAAATCTCACATTGGGTTCCACTCCACCAAAAATTGTAAAAGGCTCAGAAAAAATATCCGGTCTCTTCTAGAATGTAGAAGACGTCCTCACGGTCCCGATGTCTCCTGTTTCATCGAATTTCATTAACACATGAGAAAGTTATGATTTTTCTAAATAAAGTGAATTAGTTGCGCTTTTAAAGTGTTGTATATAGCTTAATTAATAAAACCTGTTACCTTTCAGGTTAGGTTCGAACTAGGGTTTTCAAATATCGGCCAATCCGTGAACCTTGAGGAAAATTAGACTTCGCAGCGGCGTAGAGCTCCGAGGCGCGCACCCAACGCCACCATTGGCATTCCGATCGAAGCTGTCTAGAGGGCACGGCGGCGAGCTAACGACGGCGACTTCCTAGCCTCAAAACTACTCAAATACTCAATGAAAAAAATCCCAACCTTATATTGATTCGAAGCTCGTGAGAGGATCTTCAAGTTACTCCACAGAAGTAGGTGGTTTTAATGAGAGGATCGCGAGAAAATGAGGAGAGAAGGTGGGATCGGTTTCCATCGTCGAGATCTGGTGCGGGGAGAGAGAAAACGGGGAGAGAGAGGGTGAGGCCCAATCAATTTTTTTTTATTTAATTTATATATTTTTAAAATTCTAAAATACCCCTTATCTCATAAGAACTCCAATCCAAACCCAACGACTGTCGCCCCTAGCTAAATACCCCCATTCCGAACACAATGGGATATGTTTCGTAGGCCCGTTCGACTATTTCAGTCAGTTTTCCTTCAAATTAAAATATAAAACATTCAATATTTGACTTGAACGTACATTTCAATTTGCCGGGGCTACATACTGATTCTAAAAATTCCCCAAAAATAAATCTAGCTATGTTTTGACGATACGGTCCCAACAAAACTTGCTTCGTCGAATTCTGAGACCGTTTGAAAAATGGTCATTTTCTGGTCGATCCAATTTAACTCAAATTGACCAAACACATTTTCCATCGCTACACTCACATATTAACTTCAAAAATTATGAAATTTGAAACCTAGCAATAAATTGACATCACGGATCCAAAAAAAGTGGTTTCGTCGAATTCTGAGGTCATTTGCAAAATGTCTATTTTCACGGGCTATATAATCTCTACAGCGACCTTTCTGAAAATTCATTTGGCCATAACTTTTGATTCCCGCTATGAAACTTCGATTTTTCAGATTCGTTAGAAAGATATTCAAAAACATATTTAAATATTTTTTTTGTTTCACTAAAATCCGTTTTATTTTGCACCCGGTACAGTCAGTCAAAGTTTGAATTGAAAATTTGAAACTGCCGCGCCATTTCAGGCCTTGTTTATAATTTAAATAATTATATTTATTTTCAAACATCGATTCAAACTACCTTTTGTCGTTATTATTTAAAATAATTTATTTTAAATATCTAAAATCCACTAAAATAGCCAAATTAAAATTTTTAAACTAGCTCAGATTTTCCGGGTTGTTACATCATCACCACTGTATGTATGTCATAGTATGGTTGCAATGGGCTGCTGAACGTTTGTTGAGTGCTGTGCTTTCTTGTTATGTGTTCTCAGTCAATGGTTTAGTAGCCTGTCAGAACAACATGGTTGATCATACAGCAGTGGCTGATGCGTGCTCACTTTGAAATCTCAAGCCCAGTGCTATGCAAAAAAAAATTGGGCCTACTTCACATGTTGCCTTACCTCGATTTGAAGCATCCAAACAAGGTCAAATCATTCATGCAAACTCTCTATGCTACTTTGCGCAGTCTTGCTTTTTGTACTGTTATGATATTATTTTTACAACGGTGAATAGTATTGAAGGTTTTTACAATTTTACTTTAGCTATGTAATCTAACTTCAATTGAAGTACGTAATAACTATGTATTTCTACCTATGTAGTGTATGTGGTTGTAATATTGTAGTCTAGTAAATTAGCTAGATCCAGTGCTTTAAGCCTGTTTAGGTTTAGTGGACGAAACGCTATAAACTCCGTAAGCGGTGGATGCTCCACCTTAAAAACCGATGTAGCTGATTGTTTACTATAATCACTTGTACTATTGTATTTTTTATTAGTCATACTAAAAAGGTGTTTGCGGTCACCTTAGAAACTGGATGACTTTGCCAAAAAAGATACTCATAGGAAATAACTTTCAGAAAAACTACTAAAAACTATAAGAAAAACTAAAACATACTTACAGAAACTAACTTATAGAAAAACAAATAAAACTGTAAGAAATATAATAGAAACTACAACTATTAATAAAATTACTAAAAAAAATCTAAGTAATTCAATACTCACCAATAGTTCTTAGCTCTTCCGCGTGCGCAACCTTCCAAGATTATGTCCCTATGTTGATTATAAATATTCCTTTTTGGATAAATAAGGAAGTAGCTAATAGACCACGCCATATTAAACACAAAGAAATAGTACAACAACATCACCCAAGTACAATACCACCTAAACTAAACATACACCATCCGCCCAAACACAGAACGCACATCACATAAAAAACAGAACACAAAACAAAATGAAATATATAAACACCAACCACCTAACAACAACAAACATCATAAAAAGAAGTACAATTTATACCACTATATACATCAAGTGAGCATACATCAAACACCCCTAAACACAACATGTACAACAGCCAACAAAAGTAAAGCTAGAAAGTAAAAAGTCTTCAGTTACTCCCAACCAACCAAAGCCATTGCATCAACTACACCTCTCGCTGGCCCTGCATAATCAACATACTTCAAGATACCAGCCCCTGTCCACAAATGTATGAATCTCATCACTAAGAATAAAACATCATCAAGACATTTGAAGAACTAGGATAACATCTAGAGTTTCTTTCATTCCGCAGAACCCGAAAAAAGGAGAAATTAATTAATTCAAAAAACTCTCTTTATTATATCAAGCAAATGCCATCTCTCATGATTCCCGTAACCAAAATGATCTGAAATGAAGCTTCACCATTCAACGCAAATGTCAAAATGAACCAGACACTTTGTCAACGCATAGAAACCGAAATCACATTCAACAAACAAGTGCTCATAACTCTCCTACAGCAATTCGCAGAAAACACATTTCCTATCGATCACCAAATTCTTTCTTCTCAACGTTGCAACAGTGTTCAACTTACCATGAATTAAGATCCACATATGCAATTTAACTTTCAAAGGCACTTTCAAAATCCACAAGCTCTAAATCTGATAAAGCTTCTACTTGAAAAGTTCATAATATTATACATGGCTTTGACAGTAAAACCTTTACCAGTACAAGCTCATATAAATTAATCAGTTTTGTTCGAATCCAAAACTATATCCTCTATCGAACTGACTAACATGTAAAATTTCCCTAGTGTCCTCCCTACCAAAACTCTAGAAAAAGATAAATTCCACCTGAATACATGATCATCACAACTGAACACATCCGCCACTGAGAAATTCTTATTCGAAGAAATGGAAAAAAGATCAGTAAACTCAACTACCAAAGGGATAGGTTGAATCCAACAATAAAACTAAAATGAAATAACCCAACCATCCTTTAAAACGCAGCTATTGTTCAATTTAAAAAGATGAGAATAGGCCCAAATATTTCTCCAAAAAACTAAGCAATACCTAAACCCATTCTTCCACCTGAAACAATCATCAAAACAAAGCCTCAAAATCCATTTACACCACATAACATCTTGCCCAAACAGCAAGTCCCAAATCCACCTACACAATAATGCACCATTTATATCTGTCAAATTCAAAACACCCAAACCACCTTGATCCACTAATTTAAACACCTGATTTCTTGCCACCAAGCAAGATAACGAACTAGCAACCCTACTACCATACCAAAAAACTCTTCTTCTGATAATATCAATGTGGTCAATAACCCAACTAGGACACTTGTGGAAGGAATATCAATAAAGCGGTAAAGCAGACGAACCAAGTTCAACAACACTAATCTACTTGCCTTCGACAAAGTCGAACTCTTCCATCTAGCTAATCTGCTATCAACTCTTTCAATAACCTACTGCCAATCATCTCTATGCAACTTCCAAGGCCTGATTGTAATACCTCAATATGAAATAGGAAATTGCCCCACTTTGCAATTTAGCTTGTTAGCAATCTTAACACCATCCTCCACATACACATAACTTTTGTAAAAATTAATTCTTAAACCCGAAACCTTCTCATACGAATACTACAGCACCTTCAGCGCAACAATGTGTTTACAATCCATAAGCTAAAAAGAATGGTATCATCAATATAATGCAACAAAGTCAGTCCACTAGTAATTACTTCATTGCCAAAAAATTTGATGATATCATTCCTATAAGAAACTCTAAGAATTCGAGTAAACACATCTGCCACAATATCGAATAGCAACTGGGAAAATGGGTCTCCTTGTCTCAAGCCCCTTTTAGACATAATCAAATTTCCAGGAATTCCATTAACATATACAAGTGGCGCTGGACCATAAAATATTTCTAATCCAGCCAATCCAACAATCACCAAACCCCTAGCTTTCAAAGTGTCCAACACAAAATTCCAGTCTAGTGTATCAAAATCCTTCGCAAAATCCAATTTTAACACAACACAATGAACTTTGAATTTCTCACAGTACGAAATAACTTCCTGAACTACCGCAACCCCATCAAGAATAAATCTACCATGCATAAAAATTGTCTGTTCTTTGTCAATTAGGAAATCCATCTTACATTTTAGTCTATTAGCTAGAACTTTATTTATCAACTTGTAAGTACAATTTAATGGATTAATAGGCCTAAAATCACCTAGTCCTAACACACCATCTTTTTTGGGAAGCAAAACAACATTAACACAATTCAATTTCTTTAAATTCAGTCCACCATCATACATCTCCTCAAATAGTTCCATGACATCACTCCTAATTCAATTCCAATATTTCTTAAAGAAGAAAAACCATTTGGACCAGGCGCTCTGTCACTAAGCATATCATGAAAAGCAGCCTTTACTTCAGCCAAAGTAAAAGTCTCCTCTAAACTAACCAAATTCATCTTATTCCGATACAAAACAGACCACTCTGCATCAACTCTCTTGACCTAATAACTACCAAGAATGGTTTATATTAATCAGTGAAAACCCTGTACAACTCGATCTGCTCAGATATTTCATCATAACCACATGTCATGCTGCATATACGATTCAAACTTCTTCTCCCATTCGCCACTCTTTGAAAATATATTGTATTTTTGTCACCTTTTTTTAAGCCAATACGACCTGGACCTTTGTCTCTAAAAAAATCACTTCTTGATCAATCAATCTTAATAGCTCATTTTCCTTCGATAATAATTGACACTTTTACCATTCGTGTAAAGGTCTTATTTCCTCCAACCTGTTCCAACATAAAATATCTTCCTCAATTTTTTGCTTTTTCAAAAAAATTTTTACCAAAAATCTTTGTTCCATATTTTTAAATGATTTCTTAAAACGTTAAACTTCCCAACAATCCTACTCCGACATCCTTATTAATTTAAAAGAACACCAAATATCTCTAATCATCTCGTCAAAACCAAATTCGAAACCCCACATTTTTTCGAATTTAAACAAACCCTTATTCCATGAATTATCACCGGTATTAAGCACAATTGGACACTGGTCAGAAACAATACAGGCTAACCCCTTAAGAAACGAGAGCGGGTAAAGATATTTAAACTCCAGATTAATGAAAAACTTATCCATACGAACCAATAAATGAACCTCACGCTTGTTACTCCAAGTAAATCTCTTGTTATTTATAGGTAAATCAATTAGATTACCGTTTCAAACAGAATCACTAAACTCCCCCAAATCACATATGTTATCACTACTAGAATTACTTCTCTTACCCACAAATCTAGTAGTACTAAAATATCCTCCAATAACCCATGGACCAATAATCGAGTTCATAAAATCGATACCTTCCTTCCACATCAACTTCTTATCCCCAGAATTATGTCGTCCATACATATAAGACACAAAAATTATAGCTCTAGAAGCAACACATCTCAAAGAAACAAGCAACATAAATTTCATCTTGACTTCTTGAATCAATTCCAAAATAATACCATTCCACCCAATAAACATACCACCCGATCTACCCACAACATTAATAAAACTCCAAGAATCAACAACCGAAGAATTCAAAGACAAGAATCTAACGCTATCATAATCATCAATCTTTGTTTCTTGCAAAGGAACAATGTTCAGCTTAATAGACTTCAACACATTCTCAACCCTTTCGCATTTGTTGGGCATGCCTAACCCTCTCACATTCCAAGAAACTATAATCATTCTTGAATTGAAACTCTCTCTACCTTTTTATTCTTAAAGTCACTAATATCATCCTTAATTCCCGCATATTTCGCAATGTTATAAATTTGCTTAGAAGAAAGCGAATTTAAAATAGCAGGGATAAAAATGAAACCTTCAAGCGGGTAAGCCAATTCATCTCCTTGCATCCCCCTCACAATCCTCCTCAGCAAAGAAATTCCACTGCCGCTCACAATCTTCTTTCCCCTCTTAATAGCTTCTTGTTTATCCTTAACGGTCTTTGCAACCACCTCTTGTACAATTCGAGCTTCTTTTATAACCGCATCATCACAAAGACCAACATCATCATCCATTGTATCTTCGACATTTATAACAACATCCTTCACCGCACTAACACCACCCTCACCAAGAAATTTGTCCACCAAGATAACATTGTCAGCAACCCCTTTAAGAACATCCCTTCTAGCACAAAAATCAAAGCCACCCATAACATCATCACCACCACCCACACCATCAGCTCCACCATCCACAACTAGCTTACTAGTAACTTGAGCATCGCTCCTTGAAGAATCTTTAGAATCAACTCGAGTACCCATAGCATCACCAGAATTGCCAGCTTTTCTCAGGTCAGAAGCTACCTCCCTCTTACTTCTTTATGACATAAGTTTACCATCTTCTCCTCTTATATACACCGTCTTCTTAAAATCCTTACCAACCACTTCTCCATCTAGATAACCAACCACCCTCCTAATTATTATCTCATACATAAAATCATCAATGAATAGATTCCATTTCGAAGGGAACCATTCTTTCAAATTAAGGTCAATCAACAAATTCATCACACTATAATCAAAAGCAAATTCATAGTTTTCCTAGAGCCTAACCACCGAACCAAATTTGATCAACAAGGATATTAAGATGCTGAAATCTCTACATGCAATCTATAACCCATGCAGCTTAATACACACTCTATCTCTAGGTCTGATCACTTTACTAACCAAATACAAACTCCATTTTCTGATATGCAAGGCCCTCTGGAACCACAATCTTACTAACCAGATCTCTTCCCATAATCTTTCTTGGAAACCTCACTACAAAATCAGAATTGAATTTTTTTACATCCCAAAACCAATGGCACATAAAATCAAACATCTCTTTCAAAATTTCCTCAATTCTAGCTATCAAGAACTTCCCCTTAACAATAGAAATCGAAACCCAAGAATCGTTACTTCTCAATTCAGGTTGAATATCGTTTACAGAAATTCTTGTTTCATTGATCGAACCCATTGTTAATATTTTCAATTTTAAAGAGAATGAATTTGAAGAAGATTGCGAAATTGTACAAATATAACTCTTATGCCCTATCTTACCGCACATAAAAAGGAAGATTGGGGTTTTGCAATTTGTACCGAAGTGACTAGAGAGACCGCAGCTAAAACATTTCTTTTTGGATTTAACATCACCCAGCCTCTGTGAGTAATTTTTGAAAGACGTACGATCAAAGACGCCATGATTAATTGCACTCATGGAAGAAATATTTCTCAGCAATACATTCCTATACGAATGTTTGGAATTTACGCTCTAAGAGTTAAAATAATTATAAACACTATAACATAACGGATCTGCATGTGGGTCAAAATCAAGATTCGGTTCCACTATTGTAGCTTACGTAGTTATAAATATTATTATTTATGAAAATCTCTTCCCAAAGAAAGTTTAAGTTTTAGGTCCATCTGACTTAAGAGTCAAGAGAGAATCCAAGAGAAAAATATTTTTGTTGTGAATGAATAACTAGGCATAAGGTCTTAGTTATAGTGGAGCAAGGGGATCTTAGGCTGTTAGATTGGTTGATTTAGTCTGATCCAAATACGTCACTAATTCATTTTCAAGCTTCCGGTCAACGAAATAACGCTTAGGATTTAATGATTTTACGATTAATATTTCCAACTTTTCATCTAGATGCAACTAGGCCTAGGAACCTAGGTGGGTCAACCTGCACCCATTAGGAGTCGACCTGTAGGTCGATCTGGGTGAGATTGGTTGATCTGGGTGAGATTGGTTGATCTGGGTGAGATCGGGTTTGCTCGGCTCCAAAGTAAATCGTTCGCTCCTCCGTACCTCGAAGCAACCTCTACCTTCAATTCAAAACCCAGAATCACCGAAGCCCTAAGTTTTCACCTCCGAAATCAAAATCTCCCTCGATCCATTGGTATTCGCCTTCAGATCCAAAATTTGCAGATGTTGGTTGAGATTTTCTTCATCGATTGGGAATGTTAAGGGTTGTGTCTGCCACTAGCATTCAAGCTACATTCGTACTTCATCTTAGAAGTTATACGGCTACTGCATTTGAGTATTTTACTCACGTTAAACTATTAATTCAAGTGATTCATTTCAATATAAACTAGAAATATGGTAGTTGATTGTGGTGGGTGCTTGGCTACATGATTTTGCTACCTGTTTGGGAGATTTTTGTTTTCGCTAAAATTGGAAGTTGAATTATTTGGCTCATATG
Organism: Allium sativum; assembly: GCA_030737875.1. NCBI lineage: Eukaryota > Viridiplantae > Streptophyta > Magnoliopsida > Asparagales > Amaryllidaceae > Allium > Allium sativum. The sequence continues at coordinate 650,157,709 of CM060919.1, read as the reverse complement.
TGAAACCTGATGCTGAAATGCACATTCACTCACTTTTGCTTCGTTGATGGTCTTTATATGTGATATGTTCCTGAATGTGATTGTTAGGACCATAATTTTTAAGTGAGATTACCTGCTTCTCTGTTTGTTCGAAAATAAGGGCAATAATGCTTTCCTGTGTCCATCTCTATTTATTGAACCTATAACTTTTGTTTTAAACAAACATACCCTCCATTTTCGATTTTATTAATGTTAAGAACTGATACTACTTTAGTTTAATAAAGACCTGATGCTATATCTAAAACTGATATCATTTTGGTTTACTAAAGACATGTTGTTACTGTTTTTGCTCTTTGTACCCAACGTGTGTTTTCATTTGGATTGTGACAGTACACTGTGGTTTCTAGGAGCAAAGGCACTATTTTGAATATATGATATGTCATTTTTATTTCGTTAACGGTGATTTCATTATATACCCGATAATAAAAAAATTGGCTTATAAAGAGGATAATTTTTATGAAAACATTTCCCATATGTAAAATTCACAATAAAGTAATTTCAGTACTCATTTTATCATCCATGTTGAACCGGGAATGCACGGGTTGGTTGTAGCACTTACTCTGACGCACATGTATTATTCCATACACAACGCTTTGCTTGAGATTATGTGCTTGGCCTAGGGCTGGGTTTTTTTTCCGTCTTCCGCTTTTCCAGTGTTTTCCTTTCGAACATTTCCAAGATTTTCCGTTTCGGCACTTTTCCGAAATAGATAGTTCGGAAGGAATTCCTTCCGACACATAGCGGTAAAAGAGCGGAAATTTCCATGTTTTCCGCGGTAATTTCGTTCCTTCCATAAAATTACGAAATGAAAAGTTAAAAAAGAATTATTTTGAAATAACGATTGTTTAAGCTAAAAATGCTAAAATTACGAAAATACCTTTCATATTGGAAAAAGTGAAAAAAATGAAAAAATTTCAAAAAATCTAGAAAATTACGAAATGAAAAGTCAAAATAGAATTATTTTGAAATATCGATTTTTTAAGCTAAAATTACAAAAATACTCTACATATTGGAAAAAGTGAAAAAAAATGAAAAAATTTCAAATAATCTAGCAAATTACGAAATGAAAAGTTAAAAAAGAATTATTTTGAAATAACGATTTTTTAAGCTAAAAATGTTAAAATTACGAAAATACCCTTCATATTGGAAAAATTGAAAAAATTACAAAAAATCTAGAAAATTACGAAATGAAAAGTTAAAAAAGAATTATTTTAAAATAACGATTTTTTAAGCTAAAAATGCTAAAATTACGAAAATACCCTTCATAATGGAAAAAGTGAAAAAATTTCAAAAAAATCTAGAAAATTACGAAATAAAAAGTTAAAAAAGAATTATTTTAAAATAACGATTTTTTAAGCTAAAAGTGCTAAAATTACGAAAATACCCTACATATGGGTAAAAGTGAAAAAAAATGAAAAAATTTCAAAAAAGCTAGAAAATTACGAAATGAAAAGTTAAAAAAGAATTATTTTAAAATAACGATTTTTTAAGCTAAAAATACGAAAATACCCTTCATATTGGAAAAAATGAAAAAATTTCAAAAAATCTAATAAATTACGAAATGAAAAGTTAAAAAAGTATTATTTTAAAATAACGATTTTTGAAGCTAAAAATGCTAAAATACTCTTTATTTCAACATGAAGGGCATTTTCGTAATTTTGATCTTTTTAAACTTTAATAATTATTATTTTCGAATAATTCTTTTATTATTTTTCATTTCAAAATTTTCTGAATTTTTTTCCATTTTTCCAATATAAAGGGTACTTTCGTAATATTTACATTTTTAGTTTTAGAAATCGTAATTTTCGAATAATTCTTTTTTTACTTTTCATTTCGTAATTTTTTGGATTTTTTGAAATTTTTTCATTTTTTTTACTTTTTCCAAAATGAAGGGTATTTTCGTAATTTTGGCATTTTTAGCTTTAGAAATCGTAATTTTCGAATAATTCTTTCTTTACTTTCCATTTCGTAATTTTTTTGATTTCTTGAAATTTTTTCATTTTATTTTGTTTTTTCAAAATGAAGGGTATTTTCGTAATTTTGCCGTTTTTAGCTTTAGAAATCGTAATTTTCTAATAATTCTTTTTTACTTATCATTTCGAAATTTTTTTGATTTTTTGAAATTTTTTCAATTTTTTTTACTTTTTTCAAAATGAAGGGTATTTTCGTAATTTTGGCATTTTTAGCTTTAGAAATCGTAATTTCTGAATAATTCTTTTTTTACTTTACATTTCGTAATTTTTTGGAATTTTTGAAAATTTTTCATTTTTTTCACTTTTTTCAAAATAAAGGGTATTTTCGTAATTTTGGCATTTTTAGCTTTAGAAATCGTAATTTTTGAATAATTCTTTTTTTACTTTTCATTTCGTAATTTTTTGGATTTTTTTTTTACTTTTTTCAAAATGAAGGGTATTTTTGTAATTTTGGCATTTTTAGTTTTAGAAATCGTAATTTTCAAATAATTACTTTTTTACTTTTCATTTTGTAATTTTTTGGATTTTTTGAAATTTTTTCGTTTTTTGTAATTTTTTCAACATGAAGGGTATTTTCGTAAATATAAATCGTAATTTTTTGGATTATTTGTGGCTTTCTGGAAAACGATGGAATTTCCTTCTTCCATACCGTCTTTTCCATTAACCATGAATTCCATTTAACGGAATTCCAGAGTTATGGAACGGAAATCATTCCGCATATCATATTTCCACCATCATCTGGAAGAAGTGGAAAAGACTCCGGTTGAAACGGAAAATTTCCGCACCCAGCCCTAGCTTGGCCTAGTTGTAAAACCTGAACATGTATTCGCCACGGCGAACACCTGGATACATGGTTTGCCTTGTCATTGGAGTGTAAATGGGTACACACACATTAACCTTGGTGCATTTCGTAGACTTGGCTCATTTGTTACGTCTTGTTAACTTTTAACTTTAAAATGAAATATGTATTACTTAAGTGGGTACTGGTTAGATTTTCTACACTCCATTTTGAGAAGTGCATGCCTGCAAATGATGATGTCCTGTCTATACATGCACAAATAAATTTTCTTATGTGATATTTAATTACTGAAATATACACTTTGCTAAACCTGCACAAGTTGCATTATCATATCATGCATCATGGCTATGTTATGTCACATTTTGCTGAGGTATAAGCATGAAGTTTTGATGTTTGAATTGATCAATTGAGTTTTCTTTACAGAAACTTAGTCACTACATATATTGCTTCTCTTCTTTGGCTTGTCCATTCACAAAGGAAAAAAAAGATTAGACAGTACCATAAATGAATGAACACCATTTTTCCTCTTTTTTAATCTATGCCATGATCATGTATATGAACCCAAGCTGATATATATGTATAAGTAACTCGTTATGTCGCGACGTAACGTCCCGTAATTTTATCACTTATGTTTGGATACTTAAAATAGTTTAAATATTGAAATGGTAATATAAATGGAGTTTATATTAATTAAAAGGAAGTTTGAAACGTATAATTATATTTTAAATATAATTGAGCTCGAAATGGTGCGGTAGTTCGTAAATTACGATTTGAACTTCAACTGAGTGTACAGGATCCGTTATAAATCGAAATTCATTGAAACAAGAAATATTCAAATCTGTTGAACTATAATTTTCTAATGAAAGAGAAAAATCAAGATTTCGTATTCTAGATTGCTAGTTATGGCCAAAACAAATTTCTAGAAAGTCACTATGGACGATAACTGTTTATTTAATAAAATAAATCGATTTTAAATCAAACTGTATATTAGTTTAATGTTAAAATGAATTATCGAGTTAAAATTTCAAGTTAGTTCTATTCTGGAATTTATATGAATTCAGTTTGTGTACATATACGGTAATAGAAATTTATTTGTTATTTTATATTCAGTCGAATTAAACTTTAAACCATCAATTTTATTTAATATCTTCCGTATATGGTTGAATTGGACCGTGGAAACTATTGCAGTGTGTTCAGAATAAGGGTAGAACCCTAGAAATGTCTTTTGTTGCGTTCAAATAGGGGTTCGTAACCGTAGTGTATTTTAATTTAAGGTACACCGCGTTAAATAAATAAAAAATCAAATTAAAACAAAATTTGTGGACAAATTCTTCCCATCAGCACAGGCGCGTGTTTTCACCTTCACCTCATAGTGTTTCCTTCCCCAAAAAAATCTATGCTGGAATCATATTCTATCCCTAAAGATAAGTGAGTGATTGAGTTCCACGTTGTTTCTATCTTTTCCCTTTCGCTTATATAAACAGCCACAGCTTCGTTAATTCTCCATCATCAAAACCAGAAACTAATTCAATTCCCTCATTTCCTTTTTCTTCAGTAATCGCGAATCCATCCGCTCAAAATAAAAAGGAAACCGAAAATCAAAATAAAATCGGAAAGGGAAATCGACTTTAATTCTCCAACGCAGTTTGAACCCGCGGTAAAAATCTGAAGATTGAAATCATGTAGGAGGAACTTGCGATTGTAGATAGGATGCGATGTGGATTTCGAAGTGGTGATGGGTCATTCTCGACGTGGTCCAAGGGGGTGCGGATGGTCACTGCGATTGTCAGGAAGAAGCTTGTTGCAGTTTCAGAGAAGACGACCGCGACAGAAGGGGGATTTCGAAGGATTTAGGGTGTTCTGGGTTATGCGATTCTGAGGGGTCAACACGGCATTGGAGTGAGAACTGGGTGCTTCGAAATTTCTGGTGACGAGCAGTAACATTTTGATGAGGTCGATACTGTTTTGGGTAATACATAAATTGGGTTGGCAGTGTGGTTGTTTGGGAAGATTGGTCTGGGGATGTAAAAGAGGATTGTAAGTGGATAGGTTGTCCGACAGTGAGATGTTGGGAGAATTATGCAATGTCTGATGATGGACTATGGGGTTAGTTTGATCTACTGATGGACATAGAGGGTGCTCAAATAGGCTGATATTATATGGAAGTAGTACTAAGGTGAGTATGGGCTGAATCACAACTTTGGAGCTGTTAAAGATCATTCGTAGTTAATCGAGTTAGTGCAAAGCAACAGGTAGATTTATTCGAGGCACTGAAGTAGTTGCGTAGACGAGACGAGATGGAATTTAATCGGATATTCGACACGGAAAAATCCAGATGAGTTAAACTCACTCAGTAATTATTGGGAACTATTTTTAATAGTTCAACATTTATTTTTATTGTTTGTTGATTGATAAATTGATTGTTATAAAGTGATAATAATATATGATAATATTTTATAATAATAATATTGGTGGTTGGTGATTGGATATTCCCACAGTATCATTAGCGGATGCCCGCAGTACCATTAGCGGATGCTTTCCTTATGCGCCCCACAATATATATAGTGGATGACCTTCTGTACCGTGATATCCTGCCTCGAAGCAGGATGGGTATTATTATTATTGACTAACATCTGTGGATGCAGGAAAAATAGGTTGGAGGGATCCAACTGGATTCCTCACATTTAAATTATTTGTTTTTACATATATGCTCATATATGATGTGTTTTATAACCTATGATAGCTTACGGTATATATGGTTGTGTCTGTAACATTGATTGTTGATTTTGGATATTTTGAATATCATAAATAATATATATATTTCAAAATTGAAATACAAAAAGAGTTTAAAGGAAATGTCTACTTTTAATCGAAATATTCGTTTGAAATCCAAATTATAGTATAATTTAAAAGTAAAGGTTTGTTTAAACAAATGTGTAAATAAGGCGATTTTATAAACGACGTTCATAAGGAAATGAAACAGTTACCTTTTGAGAATTTGGGAAAATATGGATTTCAAAATAGTAATAAAAATATAAAGAGAGCTGGAAAAAAGATAAATGGTTTCAAATCGAAATGTTTATTTGAGAAACAGAATTAAATAGAATTTAAAAATAAAATATTTGTTTTAAAACAAATGAGATGAAAAGGAAAATTTTATAAGTAAAATTATTTATTAGGGAATTTGAGGAAATGTAAAGTATGCGTGAATTTGGGGAAGAAATGGAAATCGAATAATAAGTCGATATTTTAAATAGATTTGTAATCCTCCAATTCCAAAGGAAATTATAAAAGAGATTATATGGGATAAATTTATAATTATAAATAGACTTTAAACTTGAAGTTCAAGTATGAAATCGAATTTGACTAAATAAGTTAAGTATGAATTTACTTTGAGAAATATTATTCATGGGTGAGGTGAATAGGTGTTAAAAACAAATGAGTAAAAATTAGGAATTTGTTAGAAGGAAAGTTAGGGAGGGTTTTTAGTTTATAAATTCTAATTGAATTTAAGTCAAACTGATTTGAATAATATAATATGGATTATATTAAAGAATTTTGTATAAGATATATGGATAATAATTATGAATAATTATGAATTGGCAAATGATATTCATATACGAATATTTTTATGGAATGAAGTGATTGAAAATTGTAATAAAACTGTAAAGGTGTTTATAAAAAATATTTGTGGAATATTTGATAATGGTTTCAATAAATCATATTTTTAAGTAAAATATTTGAAGTAGTTAAAAGTTGAGATGAATATCTCGTTTAAAGTGATAATGAATAACAGGAATTTTAATTCAATAAAAGTTAAGAAACGAAGTTAAGTAAATTAGAACTGACCAGAGATTAGTGAGTTGAATAGTTTTCTGAGTAACGATCTGATGTTGGTTTCGGCCCTCGGGATTGATACTTAGGAAATGATTCTCTTACTAGTTTACGGTTAGTGAATAATGACTGAGATAAGAGATATGTTCTTAAAAGTATTTTAAAATGAAAGGCGCTTTTGAATATTCGTATACAAATATAAGAAGTAAAAATGAGTATTCCAATTATTAGAAAATGGAGAAGTTTTGAATTAACGAATGGTTACTCAAAAAGAGACTAAAATAATAATGGATATTAATCAGTGAGTTCAATTTTCTTTTATGGATGAATGGTTGTTGTATTTGATAGTGAAATAACTGACTATCAAATCTGGCCTATACGATTGTTGGTACGGAAAGACCGGGATTGATTTTATATTCGAAAACCATTCCGAACCAACAAATACGAAACATAGAATATAACGATTAAAGATGGAGCGATGAAGACTGTGGATCTTCATAAACGAAAAGACTACTTGTTGACTTCTCTGAAGTCGCGCTCGGAGATATTCTAATGGTGATCCGATTGTGGTTGAAATCGACGGATTGCAAGGACTACTCGCTACTGATCCATAGGGTAATTCAAGTATGCGGTAGGAGGGTGCCTTTGGTTCATCCTGTTCCTGGATGACTTGTATAAATGATGTGAGTAGTGGCTAGATGTTTCAAAAATCAATTATAACCTCAAGCCTCACCAACTGGAAATTGACAAAAATCGGGCAGGCAGCATGGCTATGTGGGTCACACCCATTAGGGTGTATAATCACCTATTTAGAGAAATTCCTTTTGCTTCTTTAATCTATCGATGCTGTCTCTTTCAGGAAACGGTGGTTAGCTCCTAACCGTTGGTGATGTAAATTCGATACACTCAAGCAAAATGAGTTGTCGGTCATGTGTGGCTGGGTTGCAAGATGTTCTTGTTGAACCCACTGTATTCGCCTCTAGAGATACACTATCGACAGGTGGTTCCATACCTTGTCATAGTCGGAATCCAATCTACAATAAGCGCCCCGCGGTTTTGTTTGTATACTATGTATGTGGAGCATGAGATACAAGCATTCTGCTAGATGGTTATTTATTTGATTTAGACATTATCATAATATTAGAATAATTATGATTTCAAATAAATGGTTTGGGTTATCATAAGGTAAAAACCATTCGTGTTTATTTGTGGACTGGTCTTACGATTATCCTTTTCTTTCGAAATGATTTTTGACTTTAAAATCAAGTTGGATGATACCATAATTGAATGAGTTTTTCTCACGCTGGTTCACCAGATTGACATGTTGTGTTTGTAATGCTCGGGCCAGTCCGAGTTACAGGTTCAGGATAAAATGTTATAGAATTCCAGGAGACAAGCTGGAAGAGATCAGACGTATAATATATACAGTATTCAACTATGTTGTAAATAAGGACAAACTGTTATCACTATCCAGATGAATTGAATGTCCGCTGTACTCTGAAAAAGGTGTAAGTATTATTTTAAGTTCTTAGATAAAGAATAATTTCTGTATTGTATTTTATTCCGCTCCAATGTGAGACTATGTGTATTGTGATTAGTTTTTCTTCTTCTTTTCTTCTATTCTAATCTTTCTTATCTTTTCTCGTCCTCTAATTTCTTTCAATTGGTTTTCTGGATTTTCGTTACTTGAATTCGGACACGGGGTGTATCAGTGTTTGAATTCGAGAGTCGAATCGCCCAGGACGCTATAAGTGACACTTGGAATTAAAACACTGTATGTGTTTAAGTATAGTAGCAGTTCGGAACCCGTTCAAAATACACCTCATCACTGTTGGAAAAGAAAAATTTTAAAATTTATATGCACACAAGTATATATGTACTGTCATATTTGACTTTGTTAGCTAACCATATTACGTTTTCTTCGGCCATGTGCCTCAATGGTTCCAGGAATGCATGCAGTACCTTAATTCTTGCAGTGTTCATCACATGGTGTTACTTTGCAGCACCTTAATTCTTGTTGTGTTTGTTACATTTTGTTACTTAGTCCATGAACTTGGAAATCCTGACTTTTGGACGTTTTAAACCATGCTGCACTTCTAAAATTGGAATTGGGTGACATCTTATGCTGTTTAAATTTGGGAAACTAATACATTTTTGGTTTGCTGCATTGTTTCATTTTGTTATTTATATATAACTTGTATATTTTGTTTGCTGCATTGTTTCATTTCGTTATTTATATAGAACTCATATTTTGTTTGATGCATTTCGATGCTACACTCGATCTTGTCATTTATATAGAACTGATATGAACGGATGCCACTTGATCTCGTCCTTGAACATAACCGATATGAACGGATACTACACTTGATCTTGTCGTAGATATAGGACTAATACAGACATACACTATACAACATTTATTTTGTGTATATTTTGGAAGTTCAGATTAACTAATAGATTTTAGTTTCTATTGAAATCCATTTACTTGAACTATGATTTAATCCTGACTTGAGTGTTTTATGTTTTTGCATGGAACGCTCAGGTCAGACCCTGAGCGTTACAGATTTAGAGATCACAGTTCAAGATTCGAAGATTGACGAGGCTGGGAATTCCTAAGTTGTGCACTCTGAAATTTCAAAAACAGTAAATATTTTCTTGTATTCAAGTTGTTTCTAAATTCTGCGGTATATGGAAAAATCTTGTATTCAAATTTTTGATTATATATATAAAAGTTTTACTTCACTATTCAATACTATTTTATTTATTCTGTATTTCTGTGTTGATTCTGTAGTTTAAACTTGGTAAGCTGAATAACAAACCGTCGGTTTGACGTTTTAAGCTGGTTTAATTACCAATTTGAAGCAGTCAAAAAGGCGAGATGTTACACTCATTAAGTTTAAACAATCATTTTCTTAAAACTATTTCTATTAAATTAATTTTAAAGCAAATTAATTTAATATCAATTTGAAAATAGTTGACCTAATCTACTTGAAAACATATTTAACCCGTTCATTGATTCAATTAATCCATCCCTTTAAACTAATTAATAACTTAATTAATTTAATATATTCCTACTTAATTGCTTCTTAAAAAAGTAATCCTAAACTATTAACACTTAGGTTAATTTCCGACTTACTTGCATATGCAGCTTATTTAAGCACAAGATTTTGTTATATAAATCATTTTATATTTACTTTACAAAACAAAATTATAAATATTGTTCTATTTATAAAACTTTTTATTTTAAATAACTTATGTAAAATAATTTTTTAAAACCTTACTTTAGTTATAAAAATAAAATTTATAACTTCAACTTAGTCAATTCGCCTAACGAACGTCTTAAAAAGATGGATTTAGGCCATTTGTTGCCAATCACTTAACCAATACCAATTATTGATTAATAAGACATTAGTGTTGAATTTTAATTCAACTATGAATATCCAAATAGATTTAATGTTACTTAGGTTAAACAGTTCATATATGATTAATATAAAGACAAGTAATATTCGAAATATTAAGAAATCCAGTTGGATCCCTCGATCCTGTTTTTCCTGCATCACAGTTCATAATATCATTTTATATGTGCATATGAAATAGAAATTCTAATCTAATTCATTTAAGATGATGGAAATATAAATATCGTCAATCAACAACATAGCAATAATCATCCAAAGCACCCGAACACATATTTTATACTAATAGTAGTGAATATTATTATATAATAATAATATTCAGAAATATTTCAGAAATCATGAGAGTTAACTCGCCATCCATTTCAATTGGCGATTTCACGTCGTTTTGTCTGATTTCGAACGAGCATTTAAAATTATATAAAATTCCAATGAGCTCCAAATGAACCCAATCCAGCTCGTATGCACAGTGTTCATCCATACGAACCCATTGCAACTTGTTTCGCCTCGATCTCAATTAGTATAATCTTCCCGCCTGAACTCTTCTTCCACTTCCAAACTATGACTCCAGGAAATGCATCATTATAGTAAACTCCATGCCCGCTTGCACCACATGTACCTACACTCCGGTCGGGGAAATATCGAGCTACAACCACCTATATACTCTTCGTCCAAACCTTCACCACTTGAACACCATCTCGTCCAACTCATCGCCCTTCCTCAAGATCTGACTCGTGCCTATAACCCACGACTTCTGGAAATTATGCGACCCTTTTTACGTCACAATACCACCAAACTCCACCAATCTTCACCTCTTTGTGTCTCGAGTTCATTTACATCACCGAATCAACCTCCAACATCACGAATCAAAATGCGGCTTGAACCCTAGCTCGCTACTCCAATTTTGAGCTCTGCCATCTTCGATCGCACCTCATAAAAAGCATATGAGGTTGAAGCTTTTGACTCTACGAGGCTAAAGAATCAAATGTACTCGATTTTCATGGAGTATTTAGATTTATAAAATTTCTATAAAAAATTAGAGTTAGCGGCTCCGAATTTCCACAGGGAAGAATAGTCATTAGGTTTTAAGGGGATGGTGTATTTATAAGCAAGCAGGATTTAGATATTTTAATATGAAATTCAATTATATTCGAGGCAAGCGTTTTAAATTCTCACGATCACATAACAAACCCGATTGCCACAAAATTTGACATGCTACCATAGTTTAACATTCTGGACCAGATGAAGCTGGTTTCATCAAACTCTAAGACTGTTTGAAAAAACAAGACTATTTTGGTTCGAAAACGTTAATCGGTACACATTTATATCGTGCACGCTCACACAACAACTTCAATTGACAAGAAACTTGAAATCTTATAATATTAACCATTATGGATTTTATAAAATTGGTTTCATTGAAATCCGAGGTCGTTTGAAAATTGACTATTTCACTTGTTAGTAAAATTGAATATGAAATGACCCAAACTTCCCAGTAAAAGAAAGCCGGATTGCTTTGAGAACAACACACATCAGGACACAAACAGAATAACATTTTATTGTTATTACAACAATTACATCATAGTACAAGAATATTCCAGAGTATGAATGAATAATATACATTAGAAATACAATATCAGAGTTTAAATTACATTTAAATAGCAGCAGAAAAATAATACAAAATACAACCGAAAGGAATACACGGATACAGAGCTTTCCAAATACCGCTTCAGGTGTAAACCAGGATGCGGTAGGGCTAGTCCATACCTAACGTTAGTGGATTGGCAATTCCTGAAAACACGTTTCCCGGTCCCTTTGGACCTCAATATGGCCACTAACAACCTACAAAACTGAGGTACCTCATAATCCATCATCCACATTAGTAAAAATGTCAGGGCTGGTAGGTCGTTGACATCACTCAAGCTAGAAAGAAACGTGTGCACTCCCTATGGTCCATATCCCGTTTTTGACTCATACCGGGGTGTGAGGCTCGCGAAGTCACACTATACTCAAAGCTACGCCTAAACAGGCTATGCTTTGATCATCAACCACAAGGCCCTGCTTTTCAACCAAAGCCTTGATCATCTGCATCTTGGCATGGCACATTGTCAATCCATACCATACCATTGATTCCTACCAATGTATAACCTCTAAGTTCGTACGTATCAGAGAAGGGTGTTAAACACCAAACAGATATATATTTAGTAGAGATCAACGAATATAGCATAAAGGAATACAATGTCGGACACGCCATCCATTTACAAGTCCGTTCTGGGTCTGAACGAAACCGGAGGCACCTTATTCCTCGCATTCCCATCGATCTCCAAGTACGTTTGGATGATCACCACTTTTCCATCGTTTTGGGTGTACGGTCCAATCAAGATAGCAATAACCATCCAAACGATGTGAAGAACTCCTGCCTTCAACCACCATCTTCATCTTTGACTCTTGATCGTCGTATTTATTATTTAGAATGGGTTAAAACCGGTCTTTCTGAATAATTCGCATATTTTATAATCAAGTGCTATAAAAACATAACATACGCCTCATTCCAATTCAGAATAAAATATTCACATTCTTAGGGAAAGATTCCCATTAATTTTATCAAAGATAAATCCTTCAACTTTATTCTTTAATCTTTCCTTTTGATCTTTGTTTATAAAGATTTTACTTTATCCTTTCTCCATATTAACCAAATTATGGTTCATCCAAACTAGTCGGGATTTACGTCTTACCGAAGAAATTATTTATTAATTAATCCTAATCCCAACCTACTCATCCCTATTTGTTCTGACAAACTTAATTACCATTTTCCGTTTGAATCTAATTAAAGATTTAACTATTGCATGGAGTTAAACTGGTAGTTCTCCATTTCTGATCACTTCCTTAATTCCGTAATTTTAACTACTTAATTCCCCTTCAATCTAATTAACAATTTATTAAAACTTTATTTAGTTTTAATTTTCTAAAATCATTATTAAATGATTATCAACTTTCGAGAATTAATCTTATCTTTAATCAGGGTTAAAAATAAATGTCAATTAAAACATAATTCGCGATAAATCCAGAATCGTATTTCATTAATTTCTAATTTAATATATTAAATCAAGGAAATCACATTTAAATCTTAATTAAAAGGTTTGATCTTCAAAAAGGTTCAAGAATAGTGTTAATTAAGACACTATTCATGACAAACCTAAATTCTTATTTGATATTAAGTATAAGGCTTTGAATAGGCACTATAACGACTTATATTCAATATCAAATTCTAAAACCAACGGACATCATATCAGAAAAATAGGATATTAAATATCTTCCAAATTTCCAACATAATATCCATATAATCGCAGAAAATCAATACTGAAATATGATAATTTCCATTCAAGTCCAATTCACTCTATTCATTGGAAATTCTTAATTAAAATTAAATCCATTTAAATCCCTTTTTATTATTTATAAAAATAAATAAATCACTTATTTGACAAAATATCTTTTATCTTTATAAATTTGGAATTTTCATCAAAAACCCTTTTAAAACATTTATTATGATTTTACATAATTTCTCCCTATTTTTAATTAAAAATAGGCCATTTTAATTTAAACGACGTTCTAGGTCATTCAACTACACGGCCGCTATATTTTTTATTATTATTCCAATTCGATTTAAACATTTCGTAAAATCTAAACGTTGGATTTCAAATCTTAAATACTCATTTAAAAGCTCTTTTCGATACGAAACCATAGGTTCGGGTTCCATAAGAATCTGACGGTCATATCTCCCGCTATGTCTAATCAAAGTGTCCAAATTCGCGAACGATCGCTGCGCAAAATGTTCTATTCAAACCATTATATATATTAATATATATTATCATCGATTTCCTTTCTAAACGTATTTTAAAACGTTTATAAATTCGTTTTGAAAATGATTCCAACTTATATTTAAATTTATAAAAATGAGTTGGGTATTTTATATATTATCCTTTTTGAATAATATTATTTTCCAAAATATTAAATTTGAAAATTCTCTTTTAATACTCATAATTAAATGGATAACGTAAATCGATAAATACGTTCGAGCTAAAATGTAACGACCCGGATTTTTAGCTATTTAATATTGAATATTTAAATAGTTTTAAATATTGATTTGGATTGATAAACGAATCTTCATATGGTATCGATTGAATAATCAGTATACGATTTAATATCAAATATGTTGAATAATCGAATACGAGAATGAAAACAATTTAATTCACAATTAAAAACTGAATTGAAATGATTCAGTTAGTCAATATAAATTCTATTTGGGGTTTATAACGATAAAATTAATTATTTGAAATCAATTTATATTTTAAATTGAATTTAATTCAAATCGATGATTTTAAATGATATATTTTTCAAAGTGATCGAATGGGGTTTTGAAACTTGTTTCGTTGAGTTCAAATTAGTGGTAAAATCCTAGAGACGTCGGTCGTTACGCTCAGATAGGAGTTCGTTACTGCGAAATATTTTCAAATAAAAATATAAACAAAATCAAAGCAAATAAACAAATCGTACCACTTTCAGCCAACCTAAGTTCAAAGCCGACCTCCTGTTCTTTAAATAACGCAGACCTATTTTATAGCACGTCTACTTCTTCATCGAGCAGAAAAAATTGTCTCCCATGTTCGAGATCAACAAAACATCAAATAAATGGCCAAATTAAATGCCGCAGACATTCTGTCTGTTTTTGCTTCTATATATTAGTGTATCGACTTCATATTCTTCTCAATATACCGTTCAATCCCTTTTTCCCCCTTTTTGTTCTATCTCCCAGAAATCGAATCCACCAATAAAAAAAAAGGGAAAAAAAACCCAATTCGAATCCCCCTTGGACCATTTCTAGTAAATCGAAACAGCGGAGTTCGCGTTTAAGCTCGGACCAGGAAATCATCTAAGGCGCGACTGAAATTGGAAAGTTTGACGTGGGATTGGGAGTTCGGTCTCTCGCGCCTGTAGCCGAGACAGAAGGAGGGGTTCGATAGTTGTACATGGTGGAAATCGAACTGGTGTTGTTTGCATTGTGAAATCTAGAGTGCGAATGTACTAAAGGTTGAACTGGTTTGATATTTTTGGGTTTGGACGGTTGAATGTTGAGGGAGATCGATCTGTGCATTTTGGAGATGGGGTCTCGGGGTGTCGAGATGTTGATTTGGGGGGGGTCGCGAACTGCTGTGAAGCACTGAAGGACTCGATTGGTTTTCTGGAGGTTGCGATGTATATATGAACGAACTTAGGGGATGTTGGAGTACGACAGTGAGGGGAATTGGAAAGTTCGGTCAGTGAACAGTGGAGGAGTTGTTTGTAGCAAGGACTGATGGTATTTTAAAGCACAACAGTGGCAAGAAATGGTTCATGGGAGTTGCCTATGAAATGTTCGAGTAAATGCCTGAATGAATAATTGAAATGTAGTGGCTGATGGATGTATGACAACACAATGGTGTTGCAGCAGAATCAAATGGCGATGACGGGTTCGCTTCGAGTTGATCGAGTAGTGTGCAAAATAATAGGTATACTCATTTTTACAAAATTTAAATTACATATTAGCTATTAATTAATTTATGTCTATTAGTAGTTTATTTAAATTAATATAGTTTAATGTTAGGTAAAATTAAATTGTCGTAGGTGCGAGACTGATTTAGTGGATAAATTCATTTGAGACGAAGTAGATGCGCAGTCGAGACATGGGAATTTTAATTGGATATTCGGCGAATGAAAATCCTGGTGAGTAAATCTCACTCACCTTTAGAATTATTTTTATTTCATTAAAAATAATTGTTTGTTGCTTGTGTGAATGTTTTCTGGTTGTTTTATATATATTAGTTATCTAGGCTATATATATATATATTGGGTTGATTGATTGGTTGGATTCCCGCAGTCTCATTAGCGGATGCCCGCAGTTTCATAGCGGATGATTACCCTATACGCCCCACCCTATGATTAGTGGATGACCTTCTATACCGCGATATTCTGCCACGAAGCAGAATGGGTATTATTTATGTGCTAACATCTGTGGATGCAGGAAAACAGGTTGGAGGAATCCAACTGGATTCCTCAAAAATATATTATCTGTTTGTTTATTTGTTTGCATATATATTTTTATATATGATGAGTTAGAAAAATAAATAATTCGTTGCTTTGTGTGTTTAAATATCACTGGGCTTAAGTAATGATATTTAAAAATATCGTGGAAGGATATTTGAGATTTAAAAGGGAAAAATTCTATTTTTAAATAGAATTTGAATTTTAAATGAAATAAAAATATAAACTTGTTTTGAAAAATAAAACAAGTAGTTTCTTTATAAACGAAGTTTATAAATAGTTCTTTTATAACGAAGTTATAAATGAAATAAAAAGAATTATCATTTGATAATTCAGAAATAGAAATACAAGCGTGAAATTGGGATTTGAAATGGAATTTCAAAGTAGGATGTGAAATGAAGTTTTTAAATATATAACTCAAATGAAATTTGAGTATAACATTTGAATTTTAAAAGGAGTTTAAATAATTGAATTTTAAAAAGGGGATTGAATATTAGAAATTCAAATAAGAAGTTCAAATAGAATTTGAATAGACGAAATTAGAATGAAAAATAGAATTTGAATTCAAGAAACAAAAATAAAATTTGAATTCAAAGGAATTCGAACAAAGAAATTCAAATAGAGATTTCAATGTAGAATTTCAAAATAGAATTTGAAATATAGTATTTCAAAGAAGAATTCAAATGTGAAATTTGAATAGAGATTTGAATGGAATTTAAATATGAAATTTGAATTGAGATTTGAGATAGAAATTCAAGTGTTGAATTTGAACATGGAATTGAATACAGAAATTCAAATAGAAATTTGAATATGAGATTTCAAAATAGAATTTGAAATAAACTTTGAAAGTAGGATTTCAAAGTAGGATTGGAATAGGATTTCAAAAATAGGAAATCCAAATGGTTTTGAAATGGAATTTGAATTCAAGGGAATTCAAATGGATTTGAATGAAAAAATTCAAATGGGATTTAAATAATGGGTTTTAAATAAAGAGGATTCAAATATAAGAATTTAAATAAAACTCAAATGGAGTTTAAATATAGGATTCTAATAGAATCCAAAAAGAATTTGAATAAAAGGAATTCAAATAGAATTAAAAGGTGGTATTTGAAATTCAAATGGTATTAGAATGGAGTTTTGGAAATTTGAATTTAAAATAGAAATTCAAAATGGAGTTTGATTATTTAAATTCAAGTATGAATTTCAAATATAACAATTCAAAAGGGAGTTGATTATTGAAATTTGAAATCAAGGAAATAAAAGATGGAATGTGAATTCAAGAGGATTAAATGTGAATATTAGAATTCAAATGGTGTTAAAATTTGAGTTTGAATATTAGAATTCAAATGGTGTTAAAAATGAATTTGAATATTAGAATTCAAATGGAGATGGAAAAATGAAATTTGAATATAGGAGATTCAAATTGAATTCAAATAGAATTTAAACTATGGAATTTGAATATTGAATTCAAATGGAATTGAAACTATGGATTTGAATATATTAAAATATATCAGAACGAAGTTGAATTCATTTTAAAGAAGTTTAAAGGTTTATATATATATATATATAATTTAAAACGAACTCGCCGAAGCGCTGCAGTTCGTAAAACGGCGATTTGAACTTCAATCGAGTATACAGAACCCAATTGAAGTCGGAATTCTTCGAAACAAGAAACGTCAGGACCGATTTGATAATAGTTTTCTAATGAAGAAGAAAAATCTGAATTTCGTCGTATAGATTTTGAGATATGTCAAAGTCAAATTTTCAGAAAAGCAGCGCCAAAATCGTTTTAAAACCATAACGGTTTATTTAATTTTATAAAAGGATTTTAAGCAAATAAAATCCGAATTGTCTATTTATAAAATCTCAGAGTTGAGTTGTTGTGTAAATGAATATGATTTTTGAAACAGAAACCAGATTTTGATTTATTGAATAGAATTAACTAAATTGAACGGAAATTAGTTAAATGAGATTTCGAATGGATATTGAGCTTTAAATAAGAAAATTTGATTTGAAAATTTATATTCGAAATAGAAAAGGGAAATAGAATTGAAATTGAAATTCAATTTGGTTATGAACGAGTTAAACATTTTGTTTGAACGTGTTATGTTCAAACAAAGAAGTGAAATAGGCAAAATAGCTAATTAAAGAATAAATGGCGAAACTGAATTCAAACGATTGGATCGAGTTAAACTGAATGGAAAACAGGTGAACAGGTGTTGGACAGGTATGGAATGAAGTATATAAAGTATATGAAGATTTTTAATGTATGTGCCCGACAAAAAGGTACATGTTTAATTCATATATGAGATTTTATGCGCCGTATCGGCAAGCCGCTTGGCTTTTCCTTTTTCTTTTTGATTGAGGAAGATACCGGGAAGCTATTTGAAATTTCCCGATGCTCCCGATACAGGGGAGGTTATGGCGAAATTTTCCGGAAATTTAAGGAGTTAGAATATTTTTAAGATATTTCGATAATTTGAAATCATTGTATCGACGTATTGAATTCGATAGTAAAGTGAATATAAAAATCGAATGTTGTAAACAAAAGGGGATAGAGATAAGTAATTGGAATTGTTTCCAATTGCAAATAGAGATTTTCTAATATATAGAAAATAAAAGAAGTTAATATTTGGAAACGTTTTCCAAATGACATAAGAGGCAAGAGGATTATTGAAAATATTTGGTTAACAAATATTGATAGAGAAAATAGAGAAGTGGTTTAATTAATGAATATTAATTAAAGAGCCCAGTGATTTGTTGATATGTTTGGATGAACACTTGTTTTTATTCGATAGTTAAATCACAGACTATCGAAGTTTTGACCATCGTTGTCAATATGGAGAGACCGGTTGGATTATTATCCGAAGAACCACTCCGTATCGGCATAAGCGTTGCGAACCAAGTATGCTGAATATATTGAAGACGGAGTAAAGTGCAAGGGCTTTTTCTAGTAATAGAAATTGTGCCTTCGGTTTCGTTCAATCCCAGAACGAACGTAAATGGACGAATGTCTGACAGAGTATTTCCAATGATCAAATGGGTTGATCTGTATGAATATATATGGTTGCAACGGATTTATCCCTTAGCATAATATCCAGAATATTTGTGCAAACTCAACTAGTGATTAATGGATCTGACGATGTGGCATTCAAAGTGATTATGCTATCAATGAATGGTAAGTATGCGTAGCCTCAGGCCTCAACAACCGGGAAAGGACAAAAATCAGGCAGGCAGCATGGCTATGTGGGTCGCACCCATTAGGGTGTATAATCACCTATCTAGAGAAATTCCTTTTGTTTCTAAATCTATCGATTCTGCCCATTCGGGAACGGTGGTTTGAGTCCAACCGTTGGTGATATACATTCGATACACTCAAGCGAAATGAGTGGTCGGTCATGTGTGGGCCGGGTTACAAGATGTTCTTGTTGAACCCAGTGTATTCCTCTCTAGAGATACACGAGCGGAAGGTAGTCCCATACCTTGTCATGTTGGAAATCCAATCTTCAATAAGCGCCATGCGGTTTTTTTGATTTTATACTATATATGTGGAGCGTGAGATGCAAGCGTTCTGCTATTTGGTTATTTACTTGATATAGACATTATCATAATATCATTGGATTTGATATCAAAGTGTTTTGGGTTATAGTAAGGTAAAAACCGTCCATGTTTATGTGTGGGCTGGTCTTACTATTATCTTTTCTTTTGAAAGGATTTTTTAAAAGTTAAACAAGTGGTTGGAGTTTACTCACACCAGTCCCATGACTGACCCAGAGTTTATTTTGTTTTGTTTCCCTAAACTCTTGGGTGCCCAAATTTGTACGGGCAGTCAAGTAGTCGGGATTTCACAGATTCATTTGAAGGAGCTGGAAGCAGGAGGCTTCACCGGTTAGCTATAGGCTATCATATATTCCGCTGTGGACTTTGTTTGTATCTGGAAACAGGTGTTTATAACTGTTCCAGGAATGACTGTTGTGCTCTGATGATGGTATGTATATAAAGTTACTGATTTGTATTTCAAAGTTATGTTATATAATATATTTTATTCGTTCCGCTGTGAGTTTTGTGATCTTCGTTTTCTTCTATTCTAATATTTCTTTCTTTCTATTTCTCATCCTCTAACTTCTTTCTAATAATGGTTCGTATTTCTGTGTTATTTGGGTTGGACGTGTAGTGTTATTAGTCAACTCAGATAGCACGGATTTGCGGGCCATTACAGGTGGTATCAGAGCTTAGGTTGAGCGAATACCTAGGCTTTGGTGGGATGTGCTCATTAGAGATAGGGTCAGCAGTGCCCTAGAATGAGTTGAGTGTATAATACGAGAGAGCGTATTTGTAAATTGATATAAAAACTGTTTTATATTGTGTTGGCTAGTCTGTTGAGTAGTTTATGAATTCTGGTCGAATCGTGGGACGCCACGAAGTCGATAGGGATTTCTAAACACTTAAACAGAAAATACGACATGATATTGTTTTTAAGTGGGTAAATGAAATAATTTTACCCAAAATTTCTATTTTTGATATAGAAAGAATAATTTTCTAGAATTATTATTATATGGATGTGTTGGATGTTGATTTTATAATCAAACGAGATTATAAAATTTGAATGGTTACATATAACCAAACAGAACTTGTATATGAATTAAATATACAAATGAGATAAATTAGAATTAAATTCAAACCAGGATTAAGAATTCAAAATCCTGGGAGGTTTGGAAAATATTTTCAAAGTATATTAAATAATATAGCTTTGTTTTAAAAGGATTTGAAAGAAAATCATTTTAGATGGATTTTGAAATAATAAAGCACTGAACTCACTTCAGTGGCTGGAAAATAATTCTGATAATGATTGCAACATCATCAGTGTTCATTTTCAAGTTTCTAAGTGATGAATTGCTACCTTAGAAAAAGTTTTGATAGAAATTTGTTTGAAAGAAAACAAATTGGTTTGAATATTCAAATGTTTTGAATTTGAGATGGAAATGAATATATGTATATATGTATGTGATTTCAAAAGGATTTGAAATGAAAACCCTGGGATTTGGATTCTGGAATTAAAATTTAACTTAAGCAAGTTAAATGGGTCGGGGTGAATGAATTGAATAGAATTAATTTGGATAAACTAGTGTTGAACCAATATGAATAGAATATGAATTGGATGTGAAGGCATATGAAAGGAAGAAGACCAAAAGTTTTGGTTGAAATTAAAGTCATAGAAATATGAGGGGTTGAGTTTCAACATAAGTGAATTTTTGAAAAGTAATAGATTTGTATCACTTTTCCTATCCTAGCAATTTCGGGGACGAAATTATTTTAAGGGGGGAAGAATGTAACGACCCGGATTTTTAGCAATTTAATATTGAATATTTAAATAGTTTTAAATATTGATTTGGATTGATAAACGAATCTTCATATGGTATCGATTGAATAATCAGTATACGATTTAATATCAAATATGTTGAATAATCGAATACGAGAATGAAAACAATTTAATTCACAATTAAAAACTGAATTGAAATGATTCAGTTAGTCAATATAAATTCTATTTGGGGTTTATAACGATAAAATTAATTATTTGAAATCAATTTATATTTTAAATTGAATTTAATTCAAATCGATGATTTTAAATGATATATTTTTCAAAGTGATCGAATGGGGTTTTGAAACTTGTTTCGTTGAGTTCAAATTAGTGGTAAAATCCTAGAGACGTCGGTCGTTACGCTCAGATAGGAGTTCGTTACTGCGAAATATTTTCAAATAAAAATATAAACAAAATCAAAGCAAATAAACAAATCGTACCACTTTCAGCCAACCTAAGTTCAAAGCCGACCTCCTGTTCTTTAAATAACGCAGACCTATTTTATAGCACGTCTACTTCTTCATCGAGCAGAAAAAATTGTCTCCCATGTTCGAGATCAACAAAACATCAAATAAATGGCCAAATTAAATGCCGCAGACATTCTGTCTATTTTTGCTTCTATATATTAGCGTATCGACTTCATATTCTTCTCAATATACCGTTCAATCCCTTTTTCCCCCTTTTTGTTCTATCTCCCAGAAATCGAATCCACCAATAAAAAAAAAAGGGAAAAAAAACCCAATTCGAATCCCCCTTGGACCATTTCTAGTAAATCGAAACAGCGGAGTTCGCGTTTAAGCTCGGACCAGGAAATCATCTAAGGCGCGACTGAAATTGGAAAGTTTGACGTGGGATTGGGAGTTCGGTCTCTCGCGCCTGTAGCCGAGACAGAAGGAGGGGTTCGATAGTTGTACATGGTGGAAATCGAACTGGTGTTGTTTGCATTGTGAAATCTAGAGTGCGAATGTACTAAAGGTTGAACTGGTTTGATATTTTTGGGTTTGGACGGTTGAATGTTGAGGGAGATCGATCTGTGCATTTTGGAGATGGGGTCTCGGGGTGTCGAGATGTTGATTTGGGGGGGGGGGGTCGCGAACTGCTGTGAAGCACTGAAGGACTCGATTGGTTTTCTGGAGGTTGCGATGTATATATGAACGAACTTAGGGGATGTTGGAGTACGACAGTGAGGGGAATTGGAAAGTTCGGTCAGTGAACAGTGGAGGAGTTGTTTGTAGCAAGGACTGATGGTATTTTAAAGCACAACAGTGGCAAGAAATGGTTCATGGGAGTTGCCTATGAAATGTTCGAGTAAATGCCTGAATGAATAATTGAAATGTAGTGGCTGATGGATGTATGACAACACAATGGTGTTGCAGCAGAATCAAATGGCGATGACGGGTTCGCTTCGAGTTGATCGAGTAGTGTGCAAAATAATAGGTATACTCATTTTTACAAAATTTAAATTACATATTAGCTATTAATTAATTTATGTCTATTAGTAGTTTATTTAAATTAATATAGTTTAATGTTAGGTAAAATTAAATTGTCGTAGGTGCGAGACTGATTTAGTGGATAAATTCATTTGAGACGAAGTAGATGCGCAGTCGAGACATGGGAATTTTAACTGGATATTCGGCGAATGAAAATCCTGGTGAGTAAATCTCACTCACCTTTAGAATTATTTTTATTTCATTAAAAATAATTGTTTGTTGCTTGTGTGAATGTTTTCTGGTTGTTTTATATATATTAGTTATCTAGGCTATATATATATATATATTGGGTTGATTGATTGGTTGGATTCCCGCAGTCTCATTAGCGGATGCCCGCAGTTTCATAGCGGATGATTACCCTATACGCCCCATGCTATGATTAGTGGATGACCTTCTATACCGCGATATTCTGCCACGAAGCAGAATGGGTATTATTTATGTGCTAACATCTGTGGATGCAGGAAAACAGGTTGGAGGAATCCAACTGGATTCCTCAAAAATATATTATCTGTTTGTTTATTTGTTTGCATATATAATTTTATATATGATGAGTTAGAAAAATAAATAATTCGTTGCTTTGTGTGTTTAAATATCACTGGGCTTAAGTAATGATATTTAAAAATATCGTGGAAGGATATTTGAGATTTAAAAGGGAAAAATTCTATTTTTAAATAGAATTTGAATTTTAAATGAAATAAAAATATAAACTTGTTTTGAAAAATAAAACAAGTAGTTTCTTTATAAACGAAGTTTATAAATAGTTCTTTTATAACGAAGTTATAAATGAAATAAAAAGAATTATCATTTGATAATTCAGAAATAGAAATACAAGCGTGAAATTGGGATTTGAAATGGAATTTCAAAGTAGGATGTGAAATGAAGTTTTTAAATATATAACTCAAATGAAATTTGAGTATAACATTTGAATTTTAAAAGGAGTTTAAATAATTGAATTTTAAAAAGGGGATTGAATATTAGAAATTCAAATAAGAAGTTCAAATAGAATTTGAATAGACGAAATTAGAATGAAAAATAGAATTTGAATTCAAGAAACAAAAATAAAATTTGAATTCAAAGGAATTCGAACAAAGAAATTCAAATAGAGATTTCAATGTAGAATTTCAAAATAGAATTTGAAATATAGTATTTCAAAGAAGAATTCAAATGTGAAATTTGAATAGAGATTTGAATGGAATTTAAATATGAAATTTGAATTGAGATTTGAGATAGAAATTCAAGTGTTGAATTTGAACATGGAATTGAATACAGAAATTCAAATAGAAATTTGAATATGAGATTTCAAAATAGAATTTGAAATAAACTTTGAAAGTAGGATTTCAAAGTAGGATTGGAATAGGATTTCAAAAATAGGAAATCCAAATGGTTTTGAAATGGAATTTGAATTCAAGGGAATTCAAATGGATTTGAATGAAAAAATTCAAATGGGATTTAAATAATGGGTTTTAAATAAAGAGGATTCAAATATAAGAATTTAAATAAAACTCAAATGGAGTTTAAATATAGGATTCTAATAGAATCCAAAAAGAATTTGAATAAAAGGAATTCAAATAGAATTAAAAGGTGGTATTTGAAATTCAAATGGTATTAGAATGGAGTTTTGGAAATTTGAATTTAAAATAGAAATTCAAAATGGAGTTTGATTATTTAAATTCAAGTATGAATTTCAAATATAACAATTCAAAAGGGAGTTGATTATTGAAATTTGAAATCAAGGAAATAAAAGATGGAATGTGAATTCAAGAGGATTAAATGTGAATATTAGAATTCAAATGGTGTTAAAATTTGAGTTTGAATATTAGAATTCAAATGGTGTTAAAAATGAATTTGAATATTAGAATTCAAATGGAGATGGAAAAATGAAATTTGAATATAGGAGATTCAAATTGAATTCAAATAGAATTTAAACTATGGAATTTGAATATTGAATTCAAATGGAATTGAAACTATGGATTTGAATATATTAAAATATATCAGAACGAAGTTGAATTCATTTTAAAGAAGTTTAAAGGTTTATATATATATATATATATATATAATTTAAAACGAACTCGCCGAAGCGCTGCAGTTCGTAAAACGGCGATTTGAACTTCAATCGAGTATACAGAACCCAATTGAAGTCGGAATTCTTCGAAACAAGAAACGTCAGGACCGATTTGATAATAGTTTTCTAATGAAGAAGAAAAATCTGAATTTCGTCGTATAGATTTTGAGATATGTCAAAGTCAAATTTTCAGAAAAGCAGCGCCAAAATCGTTTTAAAACCATAACGGTTTATTTAATTTTATAAAAGGATTTTAAGCAAATAAAATCCGAATTGTCTATTTATAAAATCTCAGAGTTGAGTTGTTGTGTAAATGAATATGATTTTTGAAACAGAAACCAGATTTTGATTTATTGAATAGAATTAACTAAATTGAACGGAAATTAGTTAAATGAGATTTCGAATGGATATTTAGCTTTAAATAAGAAAATTTGATTTGAAAATTTATATTCGAAATAGAAAAGGGAAATAGAATTGAAATTGAAATTCAATTTGGTTATGAACGAGTTAAACATTTTGTTTGAACGTGTTATGTTCAAACAAAGAAGTGAAATAGGCAAAATAGCTAATTAAAGAATAAATGGCGAAACTGAATTCAAACGATTGGATCGAGTTAAACTAAATGGAAAACAGGTGAACAGGTGTTGGACAGGTATGGAATGAAGTATATGAAGATTTTTAATGTATGTGCCCGACAAAAGGTACATGTTTAATTCATATATGAGATTTTATGCGCCGTATCGGCAAGCCGCTTGGCTTTTCCTTTTTCTTTTTGATTGAGGAAGATACCGGGAAGCTATTTGAAATTTCCCGATGCTCCCGATACAGGGGAGGTTATGGCGAAATTTTCCGGAAATTTAAGGAGTTAGAATATTTTTAAGATATTTCGATAATTTGAAATCATTGTATCGACGTATTGAATTCGATAGTAAAGTGAATATAAAAATCGAATGTTGTAAACAAAAGGGGATAGAGATAAGTAATTGGAATTGTTTCCAATTGCCAATAGAGATTTTCTAATATATAGAAAATAAAAGAAGTTAATATTTGGAAACGTTTTCCAAATGACATAAGAGGCAAGAGGATTATTGAAAATATTTGGTTAACAAATATTGATAGAGAAAATAGAGAAGTGGTTTAATTAATGAATATTAATTAAAGAGCCCAGTGATTTGTTGATATGTTTGGATGAACACTTGTTTTTATTCAATAGTTAAATCACAGACTATCGAAGTTTTGACCATCGTTGTCAATATGGAGAGACCGGTTGGATTATTATCCGAAGAACCACTCCGTATCGGCATAAGCGTTGCGAACCAAGTATGCTGAATATATTGAAGACGGAGTAAAGTGCAAGGGCTTTTTCTAGTAATAGAAATTGTGCCTTCGGTTTCGTTCAATCCCAGAACGAACGTAAATGGACGAATGTCTGACAGAGTATTTCCAATGATCAAATGGGTTGATCTGTATGAATATATATGGTTGCAACGGATTTATCCCTTAGCATAATATCCAGAATATTTGTGCAAACTCAACTAGTGATTAACGGATCTGACGATGTGGCATTCAAAGTGATTATGCTATCAATGAATGGTAAGTATGCGTAGCCTCAGGCCTCAACAACCGGGAAAGGACAAAAATCGGGCAGGCAGCATGGCTATGTGGGTCGCACCCATTAGGGTGTATAATCACCTATCTAGAGAAATTCCTTTTGTTTCTAAATCTATCGATTCTGCCCATTCGGGAACGGTGGTTTGAGTCCAACCGTTGGTGATATACATTTGATACACTCAAGCGAAATGAGTGGTCGGTCATGTGTGGGCCGGGTTACAAGATGTTCTTGTTGAACCCAGTGTATTCCTCTCTAGAGATACACGAGCGGAAGGTAGTCCCATACCTTGTCATGTTGGAAATCCAATCTTCAATAAGCGCCATGCGGTTTTTTTGATTTTATACTATATATGTGGAGCGTGAGATGCAAGCGTTCTGCTATTTGGTTATTTACTTGATATAGACATTATCATAATATCATTGGATTTGATATCAAAGTGTTTTGGGTTATAGTAAGGTAAAAACCGTCCATGTTTATGTGTGGGCTGGTCTTACTATTATCTTTTCTTTTGAAAGGATTTTTTAAAAGTTAAACAAGTGGTTGGAGTTTACTCACACCAGTCCCATGACTGACCCAGAGTTTATTTTGTTTTGTTTCCCTAAACTCTTGGGTGCCCAAATTTGTACGGGCAGTCAAGTAGTCGGGATTTCACAGATTCATTTGAAGGAGCTGGAAGCAGGAGGCTTCACCGGTTAGCTATAGGCTATCATATATTCCGCTGTGGACTTTGTTTGTATATGGAAACAGGTGTTTATAACTGTTCCAGGAATGACTGTTGTGCTCTGATGATGGTATGTATATAAAGTTACTGATTTGTATTTCAAAGTTATGTTATATAATATATTTTATTCGTTTCGCTGTGAGTTTTGTGATCTTCGTTTTCTTCTATTCTAATATTTCTTTCTTTCTATTTCTCATCCTCTAACTTCTTTCTAATAATGGTTCGTATTTCTGTGTTATTTGGGTTGGACGTGTAGTGTTATTAGTCAACTCAGATAGCACGGATTTGCGGGTCGTTACATAAAATGGCGTTACTGGACTAAAAAGCTTAATTCATTATCTTATCCATTTATATTTTATTATGGGCCAGACCTGTCACATTAAGCCTACAACCTGCGAATGCTGGATATGCCGTTTGGTTCCGGGCAGACTTATCCCACAAGTTGGGGTTAACCTTGTGTCATGGCTTAATTTGTATTTACACACTTGGACCTCTCACATTAGGTTCAACATTTGTGGCTGCTGGATATGTCGGGCGGGTCCGGGCAGACTTATACCACAAATGTAACCTAACCTCGTGTCCAAGTACAATTATAATTAATAATTATAATTAATTCACTGAAAATATTATTTTAAAATATTATTTTAAAATAAAGATATGATCTTTACATTAAATTGTTACTAATTTTATAAAACCCTTTGTTTCCGCATATCCTAACTGACATTTCAATTTTTTAATGAAAAATCGAACTTTCTATATTATTATTATATTATAATAATAATCTTTTCAAAATGTTCAAATTTTTGAAATCAAACCTTCTTATCTTAACATACCGACCGTAAATATTTAATCTTTTTAATTGAATACTTTTTATTATAACTTTTGAAGAATAAAGATATAATCTTTCTAATTCATACGTCAATTAATTCCATTAACTGAATATTAAATTAAAATATTCCTTTAATTCAAAATTGAAATGAGACCCAATCCATTACCATATAATTTTAATTAACTGGATTTCAAACATCACATTAATTCTATAATAATGATAAAACATTCAATAACATCCAAAGTGCATTTTAAACTAATCACAAGGGCGATGTGTAGTCAGAATATCTACCCAAGACTCGTGTGGGGTTTAAACCAACACAAATTCAAATAATATATAATTAGTTGTGCCTTTGGACGATGTGTGAAAATTTATCGTCCAATCAACATTAACAAGTCAGGCAACTTGTAAATGGTAGCGTAAACATGTTTTAAATATCATAAATGTCATAACAACATGTTACATATTTCAAATTTCAAACAATTCACAACAGTCATCCAAATCAACATTTATCCAACAAACAATAATTCCAACATAGATAATTAATTAATATTTAATAATAAAAATAATTAACAGTTCAAAAGCTTGAGTGCGATAAAAGTTCTCACCTTTGTCAGGCTTTAATTGACGATTCGGGCGCAATTTTGGCCCAAAATCCAACATGCTCCAAAATTGACAAATTTGGTGTCTACGCGGAGCTTATGACTCAACGAGCATGGAAAATCCTGTTTTGTGCAATTTCGAGTTCATATCAAAAATATATGAATTTTCGAAGTTTGTAATAATTTAATAATTAATTTAAAATATGGAAATTACCGAAATATTCGACTTGCTCAGAATTGGACAAAATTTCTGCTCGCTCGAAGCTCTCGACATAACGAACTCAACGGATTCAGTTCCATGCAATTTCGATAACGTGATAAAGGGTTATGCACTTGCGAAGTTAACAAATCGATTTAAATAATATTTGAATTTGTAAAAATTACCCAAAATTTCAACTTCCTCTAAACTAGACGAAATTGGTGTCCACTCGAAGGTCTCATCGCCACGATCGCGGCGGATCCAGTTTTGCGTGATTCTGAGTTCATGGCAGAAAGATATTAATATACGAACATGGAATATTATTTATATAATAAAATCACTATTCACCTTCTTCTCCAAACGACACCCTTAACTTAAAATACTCGCCACGACCAAAACGTATGTCGGAATTGCACGAAACCAACGCCATTCTCTCCGGCTTCTCCCCCTCTTTCCACGCCGGGTGGTCCCCCCTCCAATTCGCAACGTAGGGCCCACGATCTGTAGATGAACGAAAAGTGCAATTTACGTTCATCTTAGTGCTGCGGCCGCCTCGGTGCTCAAAATGCCACCAATTTTTGTCAGTAGCTAGATCTCGACCTCCCGAACAACTTTCGCTCAGGTCACTTCGCCTGAAAATGCACGGATCGACCGAAAATAAATCGTTTTTGTTTTCAGTTTCAAAATTGTTGTTTTGCTGTTTTCATCATTTTCTCGCAAAACCGACACTTTCAGACCAAACTTCCTTCGACAAAGTTGTGCATCTATCTCCCCTCTACAACTTCCCCAAATGGGCCATCGCCTAATTCTTCACGGATTGTCCAGAAAACCCAAATTTCCAATAGCAGTTTTCTGCCGTTGAACACAGATCCCGGCGAATCCGTGTGTCGTTAGGCCATGGATTTTTCATGGTAGGTAGAGACGATAAAGATGCACAAAATCCAGAAAGGGTTTTGTCTGATTTTGTTTCGTTTGAGAGATATAAATTTTTGAAGAATCAGAGTCTTATTTGCAAAGAAGAATTTAGAGTGGAGATCATGAAAGTGAAGAAGAAGGTGGCTAGTGTTTTCTCTTAGGTTTAGGAGCTGTTGGAGATATTATATATGGGCTGGGTAATTATGTTTTAATCCTTGTTTAAGTTTATAATCATAGCCCTTTTGCAATTAAAGTTATTCAATTTCCAATCCTTTTAACGGTTTTAAAATTCTTGCGAACACATACGGATTCCAATTTCGATGGAAATTGGATCACAAATATTATTTTACATTAGAATCCAAAGAAACTGGTTTTGTTGAATTCCGAGTCCGTATGAATAAATAGTGAAATTTTAATGATTGAAAATTGACTGTTTTTCACTTAAAAATTAATAACGGCCACATACTAGCCCCAAAAATTATGAATTTAGGAATCTAGCAATAATTTAATATTACGGATCCATAGAAAGTGGTTTTGTCGAATTCGGAGGTCGTTTGCAAAATTCCCATTTTTAAGGCGTATATATTTAATATTAAAAATATATATTTTAAAGAATAATTTCCGAATCTCAGAATATATCGATGTTTATACATTTCGGATTAAGAAATGTCATTTTGAACTCAATGGGAGTGGTTTAGAGTCCAAATTCATTCATATGCAAAAAGTAGCTGTTTGGGCCATATATATTATATATATAAACTTTCCCGTATTTTTCTGATATCTTGATTTGGACATAACTTTTGATTCCCGCTATGAAATTTCAATTTTTCGGAATTGTTGGAAAGATATTTTTAAAAAGATTCTAATAGTTTGGGTTTCGCTAAAATCCGATTTATTTCGCATCCTGTACAGTCAGTCAAAGTTAAAATTCAAATTTTCAAACTGTCGCGCTATTTCTAACTCCTTTTATAATTTAAATAAAATTTATTCATTTTAACTTCGAATAAAATAAATTTGTACTCCTTATTATATAAAATAAATTATTTTAAATATTAAAAACCCATTAAAATAATTAAAATAAAAATTTTAAATTCAGCCCAAAATTCTGGGTCGTTACAATCTTCCCCACTTAAGAACTTTTCATCCTCGAAAAGGAACGAAGCTAAAAGTTGTTTAAATAATCAACTCAACTTTCAATTCTAATCAATTTTCACTTCAGTTCAATGTTAAATTCGATTAAGCTAAATTTATCATTCTTTCTCAACCAACAATCAATTAGGTGATTAACTTTTCAAATATATATAACTTTTATATATAGTCAAAATTCATATTTCAGTGCAAATCACAATAATAAATCCTAGGTAGTTTGGTTCTCATACTAGTCAGTTGTAAATATATAGATATCCCATATTCGAATACTCGAACATAAACGCTGATGATGTCATGCTCATCATCAGAATCATCTCCGGGCGACTAGAGTGTGATTCTATATCTATCCAGTATATTGGAGGCTTCGTATACACGATAGCTAGGCGTATATGCAAATCTCTATATACTCGATTGTCCAAAATAAAATAATATACGCAAATACGTATTATTAGATTAAATTTCAAAACTAAATTTGTTTTTTTTCTATATAAATAATGTTCTTAACACTCGTTCTAGGATACTACTGATCCCATCTCTAACGAGTTATTCTTATTGGATATTACTAATCCAATCTTTGATGAATTCAACCGTTCGGTTCTAATGTGTCATGTTCGCGAGCTCTGTAAACCAAAGCTCTGATACCAAATGAAATGACCCAAACTTCCCAGTAAAGGAAAGCCCGGATTGCTTTGAGAACAACACACATCATGACACAAACAGAAGAACATTTTATTGCTATTACAACAATTACATCAGAGTACAAGAATATTCCAGAGTACGAATGAATAATATACATTGGAAATACAATATTAGAGTTTAAATTACATTTAAATAGCAGCGGAAAAACAATACAAAATACAACCGAAAGGAATACACGGATACAGAGCTTTCCGAATATCGCTTCAGTTGTAAACCGGGATCCCGTGAAAATAATATCTGCAAAACCAAAACTACTAGCTGCCCATGTGGAAAATATGGGCACCTAGAGTCTAGGTTATAACAATAAACTCCAGGCCAGTCATGGGACTGGTATGAGAAATCTTTCTATACTAACTAACGATATGGCGAATCATAGGACCACGCCGCTAATGCGGAACGGGTTTACTCCATTAGATTGCCAGTGCATAATTAAACAAATTTGATACAAAATAACACAATGACTTTTGAAAAATGAAATCATTATAAGACTCAAGTCCTATCACACAATGCAACGCAAACCGGAGGATAGAGTTTTACCTTATAATGATCAAATATGCTTAATACGTAAAAATAATATTTTAATATTGTTATTAGTGTCTAAGCAGTTTAAAATACTTCAAAGTAAATGTATCAATCCTAGACGGCATAACTACCATATATTATGTCGCCATATATAAGTTTACAATCAAGACCGTAATGTCGTATTGGAAATTGGTTTTCCATCTTGAAATCGAGTTTAGGGATCGTCCTCTCCGATTCGAGACACTCTAGCAAATGCCTCAGGATCACACCTATGGGCAACCCTTGGATGCAGTAGGACCGGTCCACAGCTAACGTTAGTGGATTGGCAATTCCTGAACACAAGTTTCCCGGTCTCTTTGGACCTCAATATGACCACTAACAACCTATACAACCGAGGTACCTCATAATCCATCATCCACATAAGTAAAAATTTCAGGGCTGGTAGGTCGTTGACATCACTCTAGCTAGAATGAAACATGTGCACTCCCTACGGTCCATATCCCGTTTTTGACCCATACCAGGGTGTGAGGCTCACGAAGTCACGCTATACTCAAAGCTACGCCTAAACAGGATATGCTTTGATCATCAACCACAAGGCCCTGCTTTTCAGTAAAATCCTTAATCATCTGCATCTTGGCATGCCACATTGTTAATCCATACCATACCATTGATTCCTACCAATACAAAACCTCTAAGCTTGTACGTCTCAGAGAGGGGTGTTAAACACCAAACACATATATATTTAGCAGAGATCAACGAATACAGCTGTGACGATCCCAAAACCCCGTGACACGGTGTTAAGGATAATCATTCGAATATAACACATTAGTCATCATTAGCAGATCACAGATAATAGCATAAACAGAAAATAGAATAATTTACACACATATGACAGCGGAATCATATAGATATCATCACATCAGAGAAGCACAGTACAGGATACAACTTAGTGCATAATGATACATAGTCAGTCACCATCGCCTGAGGCGGAATCATACATAAAGAGTACTCAAAATAAATATCAGTCTACATCGCCAATGGCGGAACCATAATATAAATACAATAATGGCGGAGAAAATCCAAGTCAGCATGGTGTAGTCAAGCCTCGCCATGAGCCAAAAGGTGCGTCAGAAACCTGTAACTAGGCTGCCCGTGTGAAAATGAGGGCACCCGAGTTTGCAAGGTGAAACAAACTACGAGTCAGTCATGGGACTGGTATGAGAAATCTACTTAACTTATTAACAACAATAATAAGACAAATCAAAGGACCACGCCACTTTCGCGGAACGGGTTTACTCCAATGAGTGCTAGTGCATGAAATAAAGTAAATGATTAAATCATTGCAATGCTTTTTATAAAATGAAGCCATTATAAGACTCAGGTCCCATCACACAATGCAACGCAAGCCAGAGGATAGAGTTTTTACCTTATAATGGCCAAAAATGCTTCATACGAATTAAACAAAAGTGTTTGATATTATTACTAGTGCATATATATTTCAAAAGCGATTTCAATCATAAATATCAATCATAGGCGGCATAAATGACCCATACCACTATGTCGCCATACTAGTAATACAATCACGTCCGCATATTTCATATTGGAATTTGGATTCCTTCATGAGTCGAGGCAAGGGGCAAGCTCCTCTCCGATTCGAGACACTCTAGCAAATGTCCCATGACCCCACTATGATCCTTGGAATCGGCTGGGCCGGTCCTCTCTTACTTTTGAGGATTGGCAATTCCTGAACACACGTTTCCCGGTCCTTACAGACCTATAATCGAGGTGCCTCACATTCCAACAACCACACAGGTGAAAAATATATATAATGTCAGGGCTGGTAGGTCACTGACACCCCCATAGCTAGAAAGAAACGTCGTGCTCTCCCAGCGGTCCGTCTCCCGTTTTTGACTCGTACCGGGGTGTGAGGCTCGCGAATTCACGTCATACACAAAGCTACGTTACACAGACCATGCTTTGATCATCAACCACAAGACTTTGCTTTGCAACAGAAGCCTTGATCATATGCCACTCAGGCGTGCCACACAGGCAATCCACTCCATGCGACTGATTTCTGTCAATACATAACCTCTGAGCTCGTACGTCTCAGAGAAGGGCGTTAAGCAAGAGAATAAATTCTCCGCTGCCAAACAAATATATATTTAACAGAGATCAATCAACACAGAACAAAATCCAATGTCAGACACACAGTCCATTTACAAGTCCGTTCTGGGTCTGAACGAAACCGGAGGCACCAATTCCTCGCATATCCGTGCAATCAACAGTATGTTTGGACGGCTACTACTTCAGTTCCTTCATGGTAGCTACTCCAATCACAAGCATCAGTAGCGCCCATCCATCCAATGTGAAGATCGTCGGTCTTCAACCATCTTCGACTCTTCGACTTCTCAACGTCGATCGATTATTTGAAATGAGATGAACTCGGCCTTTTCAAATAATCCACGTATATTTAGATTTTCAAATCAATTATTCACATGGTTGGACTATTCAACATTCACATTTCAGTTCTTTAGTTATAGTTTTCATGTCAAATACATTCAACCATCACCTATCAAGCAAACACAACGAAATTGGTTTATTTCCACTTTATATCGTCTATAGTATTTTATAGCGATATATAGCCATTTTTATTTATTTTAAAACGGCCATATTTAATTAAACGACATTACAGGTCGTGCCGATGCACTGGCGCTGCTTTCCACTAATTTTGTTTTACATATATCTGAAAATCTAACCGTTGGATCTTCACAAATTTTATATCATTAGGAAGGTCATTTCAAAACGAATCCAACGGTTTCAGTTTTGGGAAAATCCGACGGTCGGATCTTCCACACTAGTCATTTGAAGTTACGATTTCAATTTACGAACTACAGCGTCGTTATTCGATTTAATTTAATTATATATATATATATAATCGTTTCTGGCGCTATTTTTCTTCAGATTTGAATTAAACATTCCAGACAATCCAACCGTCGGATCTTCACAAAGTTGGTGCCGTTGGAAAGATATTTCCAAGGCGAACCCAACGGTTGCGGTTTCAAGAAAATCCAATGGTCGGATTTCCCGCACTAGTCGTTTGAAATCACGGTTTCAAAACACGAACTGCACGGCCACGTTTCGTTTTAATTTTATTTATATTTATATATTTATATAAATATAGTTCATTCAAAAATTCCTATATCGTTTCCACTTCAATTATTTCACTAACGCCTTTAAATTTTGGAAAATTTCGCCATAACCTCCTTTGTACGGGAGGGGCTGGGAAAATTCCCAAATAGCCACACGGGCGTCTCATGTCAAAAAGAAAAAGAAAAAGCCAACATGCTCATAAAATCATCACCCAAACAAAACAGTGAATGTGTACCTATTTGTCGGGCACAAAATTTTATTCCTCTTCTCTAACCCTTTGCTATAACCTGTTCAATAAATATGCATGTACATATATTCAATTTTTATCACTTATCATTTTCCATTCAACTTCATATTTGATTTCTTTGGTTTAAAAACACCATTCATTCTAATGTTGCATGCATAGGCTAAAATCATATCATTAGCTAATTAATGTATATTTCAACTCATGCACATTTATTTGAACAAGTGGCTATTTCTAACACTTCACATTTCAAAGATTATAATTTTGGTGAACTAAAATAGATTTCAACACATGACTATTTTATTTAGTTCCTATGCATGTTAAAAATAATATTCCTTCACCAATATTTATTTCAACGTCCGCATATCTCTAGCACATCACATATATGATAAAAATGATATTTTTATCATTTAAAATATTTATTCGACAAATGGATGTTTTCAACACTTCATAGTTTCAATAAAAATGTAATTTTTATTGTTCAGTCTTTTTATTCAACGCATGAACTTTTCCACTACACACACTTCTCAACACGTGAGCATTTCCACACATGGATATTTTATTTATGTTGTTCATATTAGAAAGAAAGATGGAATTTTTATTGTTAAAACTATTTATATATAAGGCGAATATTTTTCATACTTCATATATATTATAAAAATGTGATTTTTATTGTTTAAACACTTCATTCATTCACAAATGAATTTAATTTTCACACATCACTTTTCAACACATGAACATTTCCACACATGTATATAGTTTCAACACATGACTTTAATTTCAACGCATGAAGATAATTTCAACATATGAAAATAATTCTAACACACAAAGATTATTCAAAATTTCGGCAGCATAACGGTAGGGTAGTTAAAACCGACACCGTCCCTAGTACGGCTCCTCGCTCTACCTTAAAACCTCGCGGTTTTTGACAATGGGGATTCATGCATCTAATTCACACGCAGGCGGCATGTTTATTTTTATTTACACAAATATTTCCAATTCATTTCAATTACCAATGGGTATTTTTCAACCACAACCAAACAATATCAACCACAAACAATTATTCAACCATTCGTATTTTTCATCCAATATTTCACACCAATTCACCACAATAAATATCGTCCATGGTTTGTGGACGAGGGGAGTATATATATATATAATTGCTATATTTCACTTGCATTTCAATACATATATCAATTATTCTATGCATGTATAATTCATACTTCGCTCATATAGCTTACACCACGCATGTACATGAGGTATACAACACGTGTGTAATTTATATTTCGCTAATATAATTTATACACGACATTTTCCATTCAAATTTATTTAATTTAGATTTCTCACTTTGGTTTGTTGCTTCGCTAAAAATAGATACGATGTCAGAAAAATCCGCGGCTTCTTCTAGAGTGTAGAGAGCTTCCTTGCGGTCGTGATGTTTCCTGTTTCATCGAATTTCGTCAACACACTAAAATGATATGATTTTTCAAAGTGTAAACATCAAAAAGAACTCACCTTTCACGATGGTTCAAAACTAGGTTTACGGTTTTCGCGAGAACCGAGGCACGAGTGGATGATCGGCGGGTTGGACGTGGAAGAGGGAAGAGAGGGCTTCCTGTCGGTGGTGGTTTGGTGGCGTTCGGTGGTCGGGATCGTCGGCGGCGGCTCCAGAAAGGTCGGAACTTTCTGGCCTCGATTCAGGCGGAGGAGGCGTCGAGGGTGGTCGAGCTGGGGTCGGATCTGACGAGGGGATGGAGGCGAAGCGAACGGCGGTGGTGGCGGCGTCTGGAAGCGGCTGTAGCGGCGGCGATCGGGCCTGGAAGGGGGGGGGATGGGTTTCGCTGTTGGTTCTGGGGTTTTTTTATTATTTTTTTATTTTAAAATAATGAATGGAGAAATATGATTGGTCGATGGTTTTAATAAATTTTTAAATAGTGTTTTCTCAAACGAACTCCTTTTCAAACCCAACGACTGTCGCCCCTAGCTAAATACCCCCATCCCGGACACAATGGGATAGGTTTCGTTAGCCAATTCGACTGTTACAATCAGTTATTTTTCAAATTAAAGTATAAAACATTTAATTTCAATTTTGAACTTACATTTCAATTTGCCAGGGCCACAAACTGATTCGAAAAATTCCAGAAAAATAAATCTATCTATGTTTTGACGCTACGGTCCCAACAAAACTAGTTTCGTCGAATTCTGAGATCGTTTGAAAAATGGCCATTTACTGGTTGATCCAATTTAACAGAAATTGACCAAACACATTTTCTATTGCCACGCTCACATACTAGCTTCAAAAATTATGAAATTTGAAACCTAGCAATAGTTTGACATCCCGGACCCAACAAAAGTGGTTTCGTCGAATTCCGAGGTCGTATGCAAAATATCAAATTTTCCAGGGCTATATATTCTATATAGCGACCATTCTGAAAATTCATTCGGCCATAACTTTTGATTCCCGTTATGAAACTTCGATTTTTTAGATTCGTTAGAAAGGTATTGACTAACAGATTTAAATATTTTTGGTTTCGCTAAAATCCGTTATATTTTCCACCCTGCACAATCAGTCAAAGTTTGAATTCAAAATTTCAAACTGACTCACTATTTCTAATTCACTATTTTATTGAAATATTCTATTTCAATTGTTTAAATTCCTTTGAAATCACCAATTTAAATTTTTTAAATTGGCTCGTATTTTCCGGGTTGTTACAACAGCATAAAGGAATACAATGTTGGACACACAATCCATTTACAAGTCCGTTCTGGGTCTGAACGAAACCGGAGGCACCTTATTCCTCGCATTCCCATCGATCTCCAAGTACGTTTGGATGATCACCACTTTTCCATCCTTTTGGGTATATGGTCCAATCAAGATAGCAATAACCATCCAAACGATGTGAAGAACTCCGGTCTTCAACCACTGTCTTCATCTTTGACTCTTGATCGTCGTATTTATTATTCAAAATGGGTTAAACCCGGTCTTTCTGAATAATTCGAGTATTTTATAATCAAGTGCTATAAAACCTTAACATACGCCTCATTCCAATTCAGAATAAAATATTCACATTCTTAGGGAAAGATTCCCATTAATTTTATCAAAGATAAATCATTCAACTTTATTCTTTAATCTTTCCTTTCGATCTTTGTTTCAAAAGATTTTACTTTATCCTTTCTCCATATATAACCAAATTATGGTTTATCCAAACTAGTCGGGATTTATGCCTTACCGAAGTAATTATTTATTAATTAATCCCAATCCCAACCTACTCATCCCGATTTGTTCCGGTAAACTTAATTACCATTTTCCGTTTGAATCTAATTAAAGATTTAACTATCGCATGGAGTTAAACTGGTAGTTTTTCCGATCACTTCCTTAATTCTGTAATTTTAACTACTTAATTCCCCTTCAATCTAATTAAAAATTTATTAAAACTTTATTTAGTTTTAATTTTCTAAAATCATTATTAAATGATTATCAACTTTCGAGAATTAATGTTATCTTTAATCCGGGTTAAAAATAAATGTCAGTTAAAACATAATTCGTGATAAACCCAGATTCGTATTTCATTAATTTCTAATTTAACATATTAAATTAGGGAAATCACATTTAAATCTTAATTAAAAGGTTTGTTCTTCAAAAAGGTTCAAGAATAGTGTTAATTAAGAAACTATTCACGACAAAGCCAAATTCTTGTTTGATATTAAATATAAGGCTTTGAATAGGCACAATAACGACTTATATTCAATATCAAATTCTAAAACCAACGGATATCATATCAGAAATAACGATATTAAATATCTTCCAAATTTCCAACATAATGTCCATATAATCAAAGAAAATTAATATTGAAATAATCCGTAGATAATTTCCATTCAAGTCCAATTCACTCTGTCCATTGGAAATTCTTAATTAAAATTAAATCAATTTAAATCCCTTTTTATTATTTATAAAATAAATAAATCACTTATTTGACAAAATATCTTTTATCTTTATAAACTTGGAATTTTCATCAAAAACCCTTTTAAAACATTTATTATGATTTTACATAACTTCTCCCTATTTTTAATTAAAAATAGGCCATTTTAATTTAAACGACGTTCCAGGTCATTCAACTACACAGCCGCTATATTTTTTATTATTATTCCAATTTGATTTAAACATTTCGTAAAATCTAACCGTTGGATTTCAAATCTTAAATACTCATTTAAAATCTCTTTTCGATACGAACCCATAGGTTCTGGTTCCAGAAGCATCTGACGGTCGGATCTTCCGCTATGTCTAATCAAAGTGTCGAAATTCGCGAATGGTCGCTGTGCAAAACGTTATATTCCAACCATTATATATATTAATATATATTATCGTCGATTTCCTTTCTAAACGTATTTTAAAACGTTTATAAATTCGTTTTGAAAATGATTCCAACTTATATTTAAATTTAAAAAAATGAGTTGAGTATTCTATATATTATCCTTTTTGAATAATATTATTTTCCAAAATATTAATTTTGAAATTTCTCTTTTAATACTCATAATTAAATGGATAACGTAAATTGATAAATACGTTCGAGTTAAAATGGCGTTACTGGACTAAAAAGCTCAATTCATTATCTTATCCATTTATATTTTATTATGGGCTAGACTTCTCACATTAAGCCTACAACCTGCGAATGCTGGATATGTCGGTTGGTTCTGGGCAGACTTATCCCACAAGTTGGGCTTAACCTCGTGTCATGGCTTAATTCGTATTTACGCACTTGGACCTCTCACAATAGGTTCAACATTTGTGGCTGCTGGATATGTCGGGCGGGTCGGGGCAGACTTATACCACAAATGTAACCTAACCTCGTGTCCAAGTACAATTATAATTAATAATTATAATTAATTCACTGAAAATATTATTTTAAAATAAAGATATGATCTTTACATTAAATTGTTACTAATTTTATAAAACCCTTTGTTTCCGCATATCCTAACTGACATTTCAATTTTTTAATGAAAAATTGAACTTTCTATATTATTATTATATTATAATAATAGTCTTTTCAAAATGTTCAAATTTTTGAAATCAAACCTTCTTATCTTAACATACTGACCGTAAAGATGTAATCTTTTTAATTGAATCCTTTTTATTATAACTTTTAAATAATAAAGATATAATCTTTCTAATTCATACGTCAATTAATTCCATTAACTGAATATTAAATTAAAATATTCCTTTAATTCAAAATTAGAATGAGACCCAATCCATTACTATATAATTTTAATTAACTGGATTTCAAACATCGCATTAATTCTATAATAATGATAAAACATTCAATAACAGCCAAAGTGCATTTTAAACTAATCACAAGGGCGATGTGTAGTCAGAATATCAGCCCAAGACCCGTGTGGGGTTTCAACCAACACAAATTCAAATAATATATAATTAATTGTGCCTTTGGACGATGTGTGAAAATTTATCGTCCAATCAACATAACCAAGTCAGGCAACTTGTAAATGGCAGTGTAAACATGTTTTAAATATCATAAATGTCATAACAACATGTTACATATTTCAAATTTCAAACAATTCACAACAGTCATCCAAATCAATATTTATCCAACAAACAATAATTCCAACACGGATAATTAATTAGTATTTAATAATAAAAATAATTAACTGTTCAAAAGTTTGAGTGAGATAAAAGTTCTCACCTTTGCCGGGCTTTAATTGACGGTTCGAGCCCAATTTTGGCCCAAAATCCAACATGCTACAAAATTGACAAATTTTGGTGTCTACGTGGAGCTTATGACTCAACGATCATGGCAAATCCTCCTTTGTGCAATTTCGAGTTCGTATCAAAAAGATATGAATTTTCGAAGTTTGTAACAATTTAATAATTAATTTAAAATATGGGAATTACCGAAATTTTCAACTTGCTCAGAATTGGACAAAATTACTGCTCGCTCGAAGCTCTCGACATAACGATCTCAACGGATTTAGTTCCATGCAATTTCGATAACGTGATAAAGAGTTATGCACTTGTGAAGTTAACAAATCGATTTAAATAATATTTGAATTTGTAAAAATTACCCAAAATTTCAACTTCCTCTAAATTGGATGAAATTGGTGTCCACTCGAAGGTCTCGTCGTCACGATCGCGGTGGATCCAGTTTTGCGTGATTCTGAGTTTGTGGCAGAAGGATATTAATATACTAACATGGAAAATTATTTATATAATAAAATCACTATTCGCCTTGTTCTCCAAACGACACCCTCAACTTAAAATGCTCGCCACGACCAAACCGTAAGTCGGAATTGCACG
Organism: Allium sativum; assembly: GCA_030737875.1. Taxonomy (NCBI): domain Eukaryota; kingdom Viridiplantae; phylum Streptophyta; class Magnoliopsida; order Asparagales; family Amaryllidaceae; genus Allium; species Allium sativum. The sequence continues at coordinate 650,115,722 of CM060919.1, read as the reverse complement.
AAACCAGCGCCATTCTCTCCGGCTTCTCCTCCTCTTTCCAGTCCGGGTGGCCACCCCTCTAATTCGCCACGTGGGGCCCACGATCTGTAGATGAACGGAAAAGTGCAGTTTCCGTTCGTCTTAGTTCTGCGGCCGCCTCGTTGCTCCAAATGCCACCAAATTTTGTCAGTAGCTAGATCTCGACCTCCCGAACAACTTCCGTTCAGGTCACTTCGCTTGAAAATGCATGGATCGACGGAAAAAAATCGTTTTTGTTTTCAGTTTCAAAATTGCTGTTTGGCTGTTTTCATCATTTTCACGCAAAACCGTACACTTTCAGACCAAACTTCCTTTGACAAAGTTGTGCATCTATCTCCCCTCTACAACTTCCCCAACTGGGCCATCGCCTAATTCTTCACGGATTGGCCAGAAAACCCAAATTTCCAACAGCAGTTTTTGCCGTTGAACTCAGATCCCGGCGAATCCGTGTGACGTTAGGCCATGGATTTTTCATGGGAGGTAGAGACGATAAAGATGCACAAAACCCAGAAAGGGTTTGGTCTGATTTTGTTTCGTTTAAGAGATATAAATTTTTGAAGAATCAGGGTCTTATTTGCAAAGAAGAATTTAGAGTGGAGGCCATGAAAGTGAAGAAGAAGGTGGCTAGTGTTTTCTCTTAGATTTAGGAGCTGTTGGAGATATTATATATGGGCTGGGTAATTATGTTTTAATCCTTGTTTAACTTTATAATTATAGCCCTTTTGCAATTAAAGTTATTCAATTCCCAATCCTTTTAACGGTTTTAAAATTCTTGCGAACACATACGGATTCCAATTTCGATGGAAATTGGAACATAACTAGTATTTAACATTAGAATCCAAATAAACTGATTTCGTTGAATTCTGAGTCCGCATGAATAAATAATCAAATTTTAACGATTGAAAATTGACTGTTTTTCACTTAAAAATTAATAACGACCACATACTAGCTCCAAAAATTACGAATTTTGGAATCTAGCAATAATTTAATATTCCGGATCCGTAGAAAGTGGTTTTATCGAATTCGGAGGTCGTTTGCAAAATTCCCATTTTTAAGGCATATATATTTAATATTAAAAATACATATTTAAATAAATAATTTTCGAATCTCAGAATATATCGATGTTTATACTTTTCGGATTCAGAAATGTCATTTTGAACTCAATGGGAGCGGTTTCGAGTCCAAATTCATTCATATGCATAAAGTAGCTGTTTGGGCCATATATATTATATATATAAACTTTCCCGTATTTTTTTGATATCTTGATTTGGACATAACTTTTGATTCCCGCTATGAAATTTCAATTTATCGAATTTGTTGGAAAGATATTTTTAAATAGATTCTAATATTTTTGATTCGCTAAAATCTGATATATTTTGCATCCTGTACAGTCAGTCAATGTTAAATTTCAAAATTTCAAACTGTCACGCTATTTCTAACTCCTTTTATAATTTAAATAAAATTTATTCATTTTAACTTCGATTAAAATAATTTTGTACTCGTTATTATATAAAATAAATTATTTTAAATATTAAAAACCCATTAAAATAATTAAAATAAAAATTTTAAATTTGGCTTAAAATTCCGGGTCATTACAATCTCCCCCCAACTTAAGATCTTTTCGTCTTCGAAAAGGGACGAAGCTAAAAGTTGTTTGAACAACCAACTCAACTTTCAATTCTAATCAATTTTCACTTCAGTTCAATGTTAAATTCGATTAAGCTAAATTTATCATTCTTTCTCATATTGGTTAAATTAATTTTTATTTCAATATTTTAATTAGTTAATCTAATTATCAAACATCACAACCAACAATCAATTAGGTGATTAACTTTTCAAATAGATATAACTTTTATATATAGTCAAAAATCATATTTCAGTGCAAATCACAACAATAAATCCTAGGTAATTTTGGTTCTCATACTAGTCAGTTGGAAATATATAGATATCCCATATTCGAATACTCGAACATAAACGCTGATGATGTCATGCTCATCATCAGAATCATCTCTGGGCGACTAGAGTGTGATTCTATATCTATCCAGTATATTGGAGGCTTCGTATACACGCTAGCTAGGCGTATATGCAAATCTCTATATACTCGATTGTCCAAAATAATATAATATACGCAAATATGTATTATTAGATTAAATTTCAAAACTAAATTTGTTTTTTTTTTCTATTTAAATAATGTTCTTAACACTCGTTCTAGGATACTACTGATCCCATCTCTAACGAGTTATTCTTATTGGATATTACTAATCCAATCTCTGATGAATTCAACAGTTCGGTTCTAATGTGTCTTGTTCACGAGCTCTGTAAACCAAAGCTCTGATACCAAATGAAATGACCCAAACTTCCCAGTAAAGGAAAGCTCGGATTGCTTTGAGAACAACACACATCAGGACACAAACAGAAGAACATTTTATTGCTATTACAACAATTACATCGGAGTACATGAATATTCCAGAGTACGAATGAATAATATTCATTGGAAATACAATATCAAAGTTTAAATACATTTAAATAGCAGCGGAAAAAAAATACAAAATACAACCGAAAGGAATACACGGATACAGAGCTTTCCGAATATCGCTTCAGCTGTAAACCCGGATCTCGTGAATATAATATCTGCAAAACCAAAACTATTAGCTGCCCGTGTGGAAAATATGGACACCCAGAGTCTAGGTTAAAATAATAAACTCCAGGTCAGTCATGGGACTGGTATGAGAAATCTTTCTATACTAACTAACAATATGGCGAATCACAGGACCATGCCGCTAACGCGGAATGGGTTTACTCCATTGGATTGCCAGTGCATAATTAAACAAATTTGATACAAAATAACACAATGACTTTTGAAAAATGTGATCATTATAAGACTCAAGTCCCATCACACAATGCAACACAAACCGGAGGATTGAGTTTTACCTTATAATGATCAAATATGCTTAATACGTAAAAATAATATTTTAATATTGTTATTAGTGTCTAAGCAACTTTGTAACGGCCCGCCCCGCACCAACCGACATTTACTCCAAAAGTGCGCTGTACACATGTCCAGTTAGCACGGAACGGGTCGTGAGAAGGAAAGGGAAGAAGGAAATGAACATACAAAGAACCTGTAGAATGTCTCACAGCGCATGGAATAAAATATAATAACGAAATACTTGACATAAAACAGGTGAGACAGTGTATAAGCTGATAACTAAAACCAACATCAACGTCAGAGCAGCGGAAATCCAAATACAGCTTATTACAACTTTTCAAATTTACTGTCTCTAACAAAAGAAAGCTAAAGTAGAAGATGCACCACCAATGCCCAAGCAGCGATCTTCAACAACACAGGGAGAATACTATATATATATTACGTGGAAGCCTCCTGCTCGTCTCCGGATCACCTACCCGTGCATCACCAGCTAACCTGTCTCTAGTCTTCTCGTGTGAGCACCCAGAGTAATAAGAGGAGACATAAAACTCTGGGTCAGACATAAAGCCTGGTATGAGCGATAAGCATCTAAACAGAATAATAACAGGTATACTAAACCATACCTGAACCTGGACCTGCAACCAAAGAGTTAGTACCACATACCGTACAATACTCTAAGGTGCCATAATAAATAATGTAAGAATACGGGGGTGGGGTGTGCATGTCATAATGATAGCAAACAAATCATCCATAGCAACCATCCTCACATCTCTCACTCCGTGCGTAAAGCATACGATGTCCACCACTGTCAATCACTAGACCCATTGAAGTAGTGATGGAGTTCGACTTGTACAACTACTGCTACTACCAAGCTTACCACATGGAGTCATGACCAAATCTTTACAAATGACCCCACTTCATTGGTCTATAGCCCTTTAGTCGTACCTAGGCCATTGCAGCCCTGAATCCGTTCACGTACTTCCCATACATAGTGATCCAAAGTCATAGACATCGACTGCCTCTTGGCACACGTCCCGCAGCAAAGCCCAATCATGAAGTGAACTCATTGGTTCCCAACTAGATCCTGAGCTCTAACTTCCCATATTGGACTACCTTTGCATCTCGGGTTATTGGTCAATACTGGGTCGGGTCGGGTTCTCCTCCTAGCCATCAGTTCAGGTCGGGTCCTCTACTTCGGGTCGGTTCGTAGTCTTCTCCTGTAGCGGTTCGGTTCGGGTCCACAGTGCCGCATCGGTTTGGGTCGGGTATTCTATTTCGGGTCGGGTCGGGTGTCCTCCTCTGGGTCGGGTCGGGTGCCATCTCCCTTCCAGTTCGTGCTTCCGCTCCGATCCGCTCCCTCGTTCTCCACGTGCTCCGATCCTTCCTTCGCCATCTGATCCGCGTGGCCTTCCCTCTTGCCAGTTCTCCCAAGTGTTAAGTTCCGATCCGAGCCCTTCGTCTCCAAGTCTATCCGATCCCCAGCTTAACCAACATGGCCTTCCTTTTTGCCTAGCCTCATTTGTGCTAGATTTCTGGTTCGGGTCGGGTTCCTTGCCCAGGTCTCCTATCCGATCCGAGCCCATATCCGATCCGATCCGAAACCCTGCACAACTTTCTGCAACTTTTTCCAGCAACTTGTTTACGCCATTCGATGACGTTTTCGACAAATCTAACTATGCTAATCAATCACAAATCATGTCAAACAGTCATAGCAACATAGCAAACTAACCACAAACACCAAAACAATGAATTTACATGTCAAAACGGATCAAAGATGCCCAAAATCCCCTTATTTTCCCTTAGGCATGATTAAATAAAACTAATCATAGAATTAATAAAACTTAACCAAATCGAACCAAATTTCTAACAGAGGCATAAAATATTATTTAAGAATTTCTAAACATTTTTCCAGAATCTATTAGTGTATCAATTCGCTAATCTTCACTAATCACCCTTAATTAACTGTAATTAGTGTCAAAACGATGCTATCACTCACCTTTGCCACAAAGTAAAACACCAAATCTGAAATACTCTCTGTTTGGGTCGAATCCCTATGTATAGCAGCAGCTCCAACCTTGCTCTGATGCTATTTGGCCTTGTTTTGATGTAGTTTAGGCTTAATCTTCACTAAAAATGTGTTTTGGAGTGGTTTTAGAGGATGGAAGCCATTACTAAGGTCTCAAGAAGGTTTGTGGCGGCTCAAAACCGAAAATGAAAGTGATTTCCTAACCCTAATCAGTCCTCCTATACCTCTAAACCCGAAATTCCCCTCTGGGCCTAGCTGCTAATCACCCGGTTAAGCCCAATTAAGCTGTTTTTCACCATCTGAAACTTGTTTCAGCCATACCTCCCAAACGGTGAGTCCGTTTGGCTAATGTGACCACTCTACGGAATTGTAAACCATCATCCGGAGCCAATGGAGGTGGTTTTAGGTCAAAATTCCTTTCCAGTCAAAAGTTATGGCCAAAACAGTGCCAACTAGGGGTAAAATGGTCATTTAAAAATCGGGAAAAATCATGAACATGGGAAATGACCACAATAGTCGTCTCCCAAAGTTACATGACCATACGACTTCGTATGTGAAAGAAATAAATATCCTACGATCCTATGGTGCGTAGAATACGGGTCGTTACAAACTTAAAATATTTCAAAGTAAATGTATCAATCCTAGGCGGCATAGCTACCATATACTATGTCGCCATATATAAGTTTACAATCAAGACCGTAATGTCGTATTGGAAATTGGTTTTCCATCATGAAATCGAGTTTAGGGATCGTCCTCTCCGATTGGAGACACTCTAGCAAATGCCTCAGGATCACACCTATGGGCAACCCTTGGATGCAGTAGGGCCGGTCCACACCTAACGTTAGTGGATTGGTAATTCCTGAACACACGTTTCCCGGTCCCTTTGGACCTCAATATGGCCACTAACAACCTATAAAACTGAGGTACGTCATAATCCATCATCCGCGTAAGTGTAAATTTCAGGGCTGGTATGTCGTTGACATCACTCTAGCTAGAAAGAAACGCACTCCCTACGGTCCATATCCCGTTTTTGACTCATACCGAGGTGTGAGGCCCGCGAAGTCACACTATACTCAAAGCTACGCCTAAACATGATATGCTTTGATCATCAACCACAAGGCCCTGCTTTTCAATAAAAGCCTTGATCATCTGCATATTGGCATGCCACATTGTCAATCCATACCATACCATTGATTCCAATCAATATATAACCTCTAAGCTCGTACGTCTCAGAGAAGGGTGTTAAACACCAGACATATATATATATATATATTTAGCAGAGATCAACGAATACAGCATAAAGGAATACAATGTCGGAAATGCAATCCATTTACAAGTCCGTTCTGGGTCTGAACGAAACCGGAGGCACCTTATTCCTCGCATTCCCATCGATCTCCAAGTATGTTTGGATGATCACCACTTTTCCATCGTTTTGGGTGTACGGTCCAATCAAGATAGGAATAACCATCCAAACGATGTGAAGAACTCTGGTCTTCAACCACCGTCTTCATCTTCGACTATTGATCGTCATATTTATTATTCAGAATGGGTTAACCCGGTCTTTTTGAATAAATCATGTATTTTATAATCAAGTGCTATAAAAACTTAACACACGCCTCATTCCAACTCAGAATAAAATATTCACATTCTTAGGGAAAGATTCCCATTAATTTTATCAAAGATAAATCTTTTAACTTTATTCTTTAATCTTTCCTTTTAATCTTTGTTTCAAAAGATTTTACTTTATCCTTTCTCCATATTTAACCAAATTATGGTTTATCCAAACTAGTCGGGATTTATGTCTTACCAAAGTAATTATTTATTAATTAACCCAATCCCAACCTACTCATCTCGATTTGTTCTGGTAAACTTAATTACCATTTTCCGTTTAAATCTAATTAAAGATTTAACTATCGCATGGAGTTAAACTGGTAGTTCTCCATTTCCGATCACTTCCTTAATTCCGTAATTTGAACTACTTAATTCCCCTTCAATCTAATTAAAAATTTATCAAAACTTTATTTAGTTTTAATTTTCTAAAATAATTATTAAATGATTATCAACTTTCGGGAATTAATCTTATCTTTAATCCGGGTTAAAAATAAATGTCAATTAAAACATAATTCGCGATAAACCCAGATTCGTATTTCATTAATTTCTAATTTAATATATTAAATTAGGGAAATCACATTTTAATCTTAATTAAAAGGTTTATTCTTCAAAAAGATTCAAGAATAGTGTTCATTAAGACACTATTTACGAAAAACCCTAATTCTTATTTGATATTAAATATAAGGCTTTGAATAGGCACTATAACGACTTATATTCAATATCAAATTCTAAAACCAACGAATATCATATCAGAAATAACGATATTAAATATCTTCCAAATTTCCAACATAATATCTATATAATCACAGAAAATCAATATTGAAATAATCCGTAGATAATTTACATTCAAGTCCAATTCACACTGTTCATTGGAAATTCTTAATTAAAATTAAATCAATTTAAATCCCTTTTTATTATTTATAAAATAAATAAATCACTTATTTGACAAAATATCTTTTATCTTTGTGTTAGACCAAAATCTTGGTCTAACACCCAATTGCAGATCACAGATCACAGAATGTAGAAAATAGTAAATAAAGAGGAGACACACGAAGTTTTTATAGTGGTTCAGCTCAATCCAAGCCTACATCCACTTTTCTCTTCTTAAATCCTAAGAAGTTACAAGTACAATTCTCTCGGTTTATACACGAAATCCTCGTGTTTACAATGTGGAATTTGGCTCTTTTGCTGCTGAAAATGTTTTGCAGAGAGCAATGGTGGAAGACGTAAGGAGTTAGAGCCAAAAAATCCTTGAAAATACCTTCAAATGGTGTATTTATAGCTGTAGGAGAGCTTCTGGGAAGACCGGTTCATGATGGGGTACGTGGCACTCGATCCGTAAAAGTAGGAGCATGAATAGCCTTAAGAATAGGTCAAGATCTATGCGCAGCGTTACATCTAGGCGGGTCGGATCGTGATTGGACAGTGCGAGCCGAGCTGGTCGTGGTGCTCGAGTGCTGAGGCTGATGCAGAGCGCGTCGGATCGTGATGCAGGAGTGCGAACCGAGGGGGGCGATCCAACCATGGGCGAGCTGATGGGATCGATCCGGTGTGTGCGAACCAAGGAGGAGCCCACGAGCCAAAGGGGGCGATCCGGTCCAGGAGGTGTTGCTTCGTCACTTCATCCAAATGATTGCCAGATTACCCCCATTCACGGAAATAGGCATAACTTTCAAACCGTAAGTCCGATTGAGCCAAACCAAAGCTCAAACTGAAGCTAATTCAGAGAGCTACAACAGTTACAAAGCTCAACTTAGTATCGGACCCAGAAAAGGTCATCTGGTTAGAGTTTCGGGCAGTTCTTTAATGATGATGCGACTTTGACCAAATCTCTTCCTGTCTTCTGACAACGTTCTCCATATCCGAGTGCGATGCTATCCAGATATTCAGTGTGACAACTTTTACCAAAAAGTGTGTCAACAAGTTTGCCCCCCAGAACATATCTTGCTGGTTGAAGGAAGATGTGTTCGGGATAGTCTAGGAAATCTATAAGCCATAGAAATTCGATAATGCCATGACCTTGCCGGGTCTGCCAGCTACAAATATAATCCATACCTGTAAAGATATAAAGGAGAAACAAATGTGCCAAATCCTAGCGATATTGTTCAAATTTTCTGAGCATAAACCATGCTTCGGCGTCTAATGAGCATAAACCATGCTCAAGGGACGTTTGAATCATCCTGCCAAATACTGGCAAGGGCCAACATTTCCTGGCATAATCCATACCCAGAAGTCCAAATCGAGTATAATCCATACCCGATTTCTTTTGTCACATCCCGACAAGACCATTTATCATTCCTAAGTAAAATCCATACTTAGGAGTCCAAAGTGAGTATAATCCATACTCAGACCTGAAATAGAGCTACACTTGCCACAACCTGACAAGATAGTCCATCCCTAGGCATAATCCATACCTAGAGTTCCATAATAAGTATAAGCCATACGTTAACCGAAGTTGAGGATCCTGCCACATCCTGACAAGATACTTAAATTCTCCAAACATAATCCATGCTTGAAAAGTCCTTTCTTATTCAATTCAAAATGCAAAACCAAATCAAATCCTGATTGGTTTGACACTGAGTCCAGAACATGCTTTGGGGATACATCCTGACCCCATACGTGTGTACTCCGATTCAACCAATTGGAAAACCTAATGAAAGGAAAAACAAATCTTAAAGCCTAAGAAATGCAGAAAATGAAAGCTGATCTCATCCAGATCAGTTGATGATGAGCCCACGAGAGCTCGATCCAGGGTCATTCCCTCTCCGGGGAGCAGGAGGTGGTAGCGCAGGTGCTGGCGCTGTTGGTAGTTTCACATACTCGGGCAGCTCTCCACGTCTAACTCGTTCCTCAATCAAATCATGAAGATGCCTACAGTCATCTGTGTCGTGTCTGTCCATATCGAGGAATATGCAGTGCTTTCCAAAATCGCGTTCTCTTTGTGATGGCTCCCTCCTGGGAGGCTTTGGGTAGGAGACAACACCGTTTGTGTCCATGTAGATGTTAGAAAGTGAGGCGATGAGCTCAGTATACTTTTCATATCCGGCCTCTCTCCGGGGCTGAGTGCTGTGATCATTCTTGATGGTGGCTTTTCCTTTGCCATTTCCAGAATCAGACGGTTCTCCGTCTTTAAGCATGTTGACATCGAGAACTTTCTTCTCGGAGGTTGCATCTTCTTCCTGCAGAAATCTATCTGCTTCAAAGTAGAATTCGCCTAGATTTCGCGGTGGATCTCGGTACAAAGATTTCTTGAATTCCGTGTTATCCAGAACGCCGGATACCGCTGCCATCAGTACCATCGATTGTTCAAGGCGATCAACTGGTGCTGCTGCAACGTTGAATCTTTTCAGAAATGAATGCAGAGTTTCTCTGGGCCTCTGCTTAATTGTCGTGAGTGACATGACGTTCTTGGGTCGTGCGATGTGGACGTGAAACTGTTCAAGGAAGCGAGCGACCAACATATTCGAGCTGTTGATCGATTCCGTCTCTAGCTGCCGAATCCACATGGCTGCTATATTAGTTAGAAAGAGGGGAAAACATTTAGCCATGACATTGTCTGACACCGATTGAACTTCCATAGGCCGTTTGTAGCGCATCAGGTGCACGGTAGGATCCGTCCTGCCGTTGTATGGCTCCAGTTGTGGGAGTTTGAAATCCGGGTGATTGCGGGAATTTCTGATTTTCTGAGTGAATGGGTTGTGATTGACGTCATCCACGTCATTCTGATAGGTGCGGCCTCTCGAGAGGCATTGAATCAGATCAGCGAGTCGATTGCCTTTAAAAAGTTGTTGCAAACTACCAAAATCAGAGCTGGTGCCCCCAGCGTTGAATGCGGGATAGGATGGAAGCTGTTGGTGAGTTGTTGCCTGGGGATCACGGCTCGCGGATCGCTGATCGAGGATGGCGACCTGACCCGGTTCGAGGGGGTCGGTTCGTGAGGCAGGTTCGTGAAGCAGAGGGGCGATCCGATTGGGTCCTAGAGGTAGGTTACGAACCGGTTGATGTTGAGAAAACGGGAACGATTTGCTGGGATCGGCTCGTGAGCCTGGTGGTGCACCACGATCCGGATCGCGATGTAGAGCTATATCATGAGATGGTTAATGTTGTTGAACGGGAGGGTTGCCCCCGAGTCCGTGTGATACTCGAGTCGCTTCAATGGCTTCGTTTCTAGTGACTTGAGCGTTACTCGGCCTTCCATCCATCCGAGTGAAGAATTGGTTGATCATTTCCTGTTGTTTCTGGAGGAGATCATCTTGCCGTGCCATCTGATCTCTCAGTTCAGTGAGAACTCTGTCCATCTCGTGTCTAGTCAAGTATGCAGAAGGATCTCCATGAGAGGAAGCTTCCTGGCTTGCCTCGTTCCTTGTGTCTTCAGCATCTGCATTATCGGCATGAGCAGAGGTTCCAGTCTTCTTCCTTTTGTTCGCCACTGAGTCTCCTTTCAAGTTAGAAATTGAGGTTGTCGTGTGCCCCCACCTGGCGCGCCAAAATGTTAGACCAAAATCTGGCTCTAACACCCAATTGCAGATCATAGATCACAGAATGCAGAAAACAGTAAATAAAGAGGAGACAAACGAAGTTTTTATAGTGGTTCGGCTCAATCTAATCCTACGTCCACTTTATCTCTTCTTAAATCCTAAGAAGTTACAAGTACAATTCTCTCGGTTTATACACGAAATCCTCGTGTTTACAATGTGGAATTTGGCTCCTTTGCTGCTGAAAATGTTTTGCAGAGAGCAATGGTGGAAGACATAAGGAGTTAGAGGCAAAAGATCCTTGAAAATACCTTCAAATGGTGTATTTATAGCTATAGGAGAGCTTCTGAGAAGACCGGTTTGTGATGGGGTACGTGGCACCCGATCCATAAAAGTAGGAGCAGGAATAGCCTTAAAAATAGGTCAAGATCTATGCGTAGCGTTACATTCAGAAGGGTCGGATCGTGATTGGACAGTGCGAGCCAAGCTGGTCATGGTGCTCGAGTGCTGAGGCTGATGCAGAGCGGGTCGGATCGTGATGCAGGAGTGCGAACCGAGGGGGGCGATCCAACCGTGGACGAGCTGATGGGAGCGATCTGGTGTGTGTGAACCAAGGAGGAGCCCACAAGCCAAAGGGGGCGATCTGGTCCAGGAGGTGTTGCTTCATCACTTCATCCAAATGATTGCCAGATTACACTCATTCACGGAAACAGGCATAACTTTCAAACCATAAGTCTGATTGAGCCAAACCAAAGCTCAAACTGAAGCTAATTCAGAGAGCTACAACAATTACAAAGCTCAGCTCCGTAATTGCTGTTTTCGGGCCTAGAAAAGGTCATCTGATAGGAGTTCCGGGTAGTTCTTTGTTGATGATGCGACTTTGACCAAATCGCTTCCTGTCTTCTGACAACATTCTCCATATCCGAGCGCGATGCCATCCAGATATTCAGTGTGACAGCTTTTACCAAAAAGTGTGTCAACAAGTTTGCCCCCCAGAACATATCTTGCTGGTTGAAGAAAGATGTGTTTTGGATAGTCCAGGAAATCTATAAGCCATAGAAATTCGATAATGCCATGACCTTGCCGGGTCTGCCAGCTACAGATATAATCCATACCTATAAAGATATAAAGGAGAAACAAACGTGCCAAATACTGGAGATATTGTTCAAATTTTCTGAGCATAAACCATGCTTCGGCGTCTAATGAGCATAAAACATACCCAAGGGACGTTTGAGTCATCATGCCAAGTACTGGCAAGGGCTAACATTTCCAGGCATAATCCATACCCAGAAGTCCAAATCGAGTATAATCCATACCCGATTTCTTTTGTCACATCCTGACAAGACCATTTATCATTCCTAAGTAAAATCCATACTTAGGAGTCCAAAGTGAGTATAATCCATACTCAGACCTGAAATAGAGCTACGCTTGCCACAACCTGACAAGATAGTCCATCCCTAGGCATAATCCATACCTAGAGTTCCATAATAAGTATAAGCCATACGTTAACCGAAGTTGAGGATCCTGCCACATCCTGACAAGATACTTAAATTCTCCAAACATAATCCATGCTTGGAAAGTCCTTCCTTATTCAATTCAAAATGCAAAACCAAATCAAATCCTGATTGCTTTGACACCGTCCAGAACACGCTTTGGGGATACATCCTAACCCCGTAGTGTGTACTCCGATTGAACCAATCGGAAAACATAATGAAAGGAAAAAGAAATCTTAAAGCCTAAGAAATGCAGAAAATGAAAGCTGATCTCATCCATATCAGTTGATGATGAGCCCATGAGAGCTCGATCCAGGGTCATTCCATCTCCGGGGAGAAGGAGGTGGCAGCGTAGGTGCAGGCGCTGTTGGTAGTTTCACATACTCGGGTAGCTCTCCACGTCTAACCCGTTCCTCAATCAAATCACGAAGATGCCTGCAGTCATTTGTGTCGTGTCTGTCCATATCGTGGAATATGCAGTGCTTTCCAAAATCGCGTTGTCTTTGTGATGACTCCCTCCTGGGAGTCTTTGGGTAGGAGACAACACCGTTTGTGTCCATGTAGATGTCAGAAAGCGAAGCGATGAGCTTAGTATACTTTTCATATCTGGGCCCTCTCCGAGGCTGAGTGTTGCGATCATTCTTGATGGTGGCTTTTCCTTTGCCATTTCCAGAATCAGACGGTTCTCCGTCTTTAAGCATGTTGACATCAAGATCTTTCTTCTCGGAGGTTGCATCTTCTTCTCGCAGAAATCTATCTGCTTCAAGGTAGAGTTCGCCGAGATTTCGTGGCGGATCTCGGTACAAAGATTTCTTGATTTCCATGTTATCCAGAACGTCGGATACTGCTGCCATCAGTACCAACGATTGTTCAGGGCGATCAACTGATGCTGCTGCAACATTGAATCTTTCCAGAAATGAACGCAGAGTTTCTCTGGGCCTCTGCTTAATTGCCGTGAGTGACAAGACGTTCTTGGGTCATGCGATGTGGACGCGAAACTGTTCAAGGAAGCGAGCGACCAACATATTCCAGCTGTTGATCGATTCCGTCTCTAGCTGCCGAATCCACATGGCTGCTATATCAGTTAGAAAGAGGGGAAACATTTAGCCATGACGTTTTCCGATGCCGATTGAACTTCCATATGCCGTTTGTAGCGCATCAGGTGCACGGTAGGATCCGTCCTGCCGTTGTATGGCTCCAGTTGTGGGTGTTTGAAATCCGGGGGATTGCGGGAATTCCTCATTTCCTGAGTGAATGGGCTGTGATTGACGTCATCCACGTCATTCTGATAGGTATGGCCTATCGAGAGGCGTTGAATCAGATCAGCGAGCCGATTGCCTTCAAAAAACTGTTGCAAACTACCAAAATCAGAGCTGGTGCCCCCAGCGTTGAATGCAGGATAGTATGGATGCTGTTGGTGAGCTGTTGCCTGGGGATCATGGCTCGCGAATCGTTGGTCGAGGGTGGCGACCCGACCCGGTTTGAGGGGGTCGGTTTGTGAGGCAGGTTCGTGAAGCAGGGGGCAATCCGACTGGGTCCTAGAGGTAGGTCACGAACCGGTTGTTGTTGAGCAAACAGGAGCGAGTTACTGGGACCGGCTCATGAGCCTGGTGGTGCACCATGATCCGGATCGCGATTTAGAGGTGTATCATGAGATGGTTGATGTTGTTGAACGAGAGGGTTGCCCTTGAGTCCGGGTGATACTCGAGCCGCTTCAATGGCTTCTTTTTCAGTGACTTGAGCTTTGCTTGGCCTTCCATCCATCCGAGCGAAGAATTGGTTGATCATTTCCTGTTGTTTCTGGAGGAGATCATCTTGCCATGCCATCCGATCTCTCAGTTCAGTGAGAACTCCGTCCATCTCGTCTCTGGTCAAGTATGCAGAAGGATCTCCATGAGAGGAAGCTTCCTGGCTTGCCTCGTTCCTTATGCCTTCAGCATTAGCAACATCAGCATAAGCAGAAGTTCCAGTCTTCTTCCTTTTGTTCGCCATTGAGTCTCCTTTCAAGTTAGAAATTGATGTTGTCGTGTGCCCTCCTACCTGGCGCGCCAAAATGTTAGACCAAAATCTGGGTCTAACACCCAACTGCAGATCAAAGATCACAGAGTGCAGAAAATAGTAAATAAGGAGGAGACACACGAAGTTTTTATAGTGGTTCGGCTCAATCCAAGCCTACGTCCACTTTATCTCTTATTAAATCCTAAGAAGTTACAAGTACAATTCTCTGGGTTTATACACGAAATCCTCGTGTTTACAATGTGGAATTTGGCTCCTTTGCTGCTGAAAATGTTTTGCAGAGAGCAATGGTGGAAGACGTAAGGAGTTAGAGCCAAAAGATCCTTGAAAATACCTTCAAATGGTTTATTTATAGCTGTAAGAGAGCTTTTGGGAAGACCGGTTCGTGATGGGGTACGTGGCACCCAATCCGTAAAAGTAGGAGCAGGAATAGCCTTAAGAATAGGTCAAGATCTAAGCGCAACGTTACATCTAGGCGGGTCGGATCGTGATTGGATAGTGCGAGCCGAGCTGGTCGTGGTGCTCGAGTGCTGAGGATGATGCAGAGCGGGTCGGATCGTAATGCAGGAGTGCGAACCGAGGGGGGCGATCCAACCGTTGGCGAGCTGATGGGAGCGATCCGGTGTGTGCTAACCAAGGAGGAGCCCATGAGCCAAAGGGGGCGATCCGGTCCAGGAGATGTTGCTTCGTCACTTCATCCAAATGATTGCTAGATTACACCCATTCACGGAAACAAGCATAACTTTCAAACCGTAAGTCCGATTGAGCCAAACCAAAGCTCAAACTGAAGCTAATTAAGAGAGCTACAATAGTTACAAAGCTTAGCTGTGCAATTGCTATTTTCGGGCCCAGAAAAGGTCATCTGGTAGGAGTTCCGGGCAGTTCTTTGTTGATGATGCGACTTTGACCAAATCGCTTCCTGTCTTCTGACAACGTTCTCCATATCCGAGCGCGATGCTATCCAAATATTCAAAATGCAGGATTTCGTGACACTTGTCTGTAACTGTCGTATTAACCATTTCTCCCTATTAAAACCCTTTTAAAACATTTATATTATATTATCCGTCTTGCATTTTTTCTGACCAAGCCACCAAGGTTCGTACTCACGAGGAAAATATGAAACTTCATGCCTTTAGCCTACGAAGACCCGATCGGATAACCCTACCTTACCACGATCACGATCGCCCCCGTCACCTCGATCCGACCCGTCCTTCCCTACATGATCTGACCCGTCTTTTCATACGTGACCCGATCCAAGCCCAGAAGACGTGGAGAAGGTTATGACTACTTCCACCACAATCCGAGAATGCAGGTCCTCGTGACACCTGTCCGTAACTGTCATATTTACCATTTCTCCCTATTAAAACCCTTTTAAAACATTTATTATGATTTTACATAATTTCTCCCTATTTTTAATTAAAAATAGGTCATTTTAATTTAAACGACGTTCCAGGTCATTCAACTACACGACCGCTACATATTTTTTTATTATTCCAATTTGATTAAAACATTTCGTAAAATCTAACCGTTGGATTTCAAATCTTAAATACTCATTTAAAAGCTCTTTTTGATACGAACCCATAGGTTCCGGTTCCAGAAGAATCTGACGGTCGGATCTTCCGCTATGTCTAATCAAAGTGTCCAAATTCACGAACGGTCGCTGCGTGAAACGTTCTATTCAAACCATTATATATATTAATATATATTATCGTCGATTTCCTTTCTAAACGTATTTTAAAACGTTTATAAATTCGTTTTGAAAATGATTCCAACTTATGTTTAAATTAAAAAAAATGAGTTGAATATTCTATATATTATCCTTTTTGAATAATATTATTTTCCAAAATATTAATTTTGAAATTTCTCTTTTAATATTCATAATTAAATGGATAACGTAAATCGATAAATACGTTCGAGTTAAAATGGCATTACTGGACTAAAAAGCTCAATTCATTATCTTATCCATTTATATTTTATTATGGGTCAGACCTCTCATATTAAGCCTACAACCTGCGAATGCTAGATATGCCGGTTGGTTCCGGGCAGACTTATCCCACAAGTTGGGCTTAACCTCGTGTCATGCTTAATTCGTATTTACGCACTTGGACCTCTCACATTAGGTTCAACATTTGTGGCTGCTGGATATGCCGGGCGGGTCCGGGCAGACTTATACCACAAATGTAACCTAACCTCGTGTCCAAGTAAAATTATAATTAGTTCACTAAAAATATTATTTTAAATTATTCTTTTAAAATAAGGATATGATCTTTACATTAAATTGTTACTATTTTTATAAAACCCTTTGTTTTCGAATATCCTAACTGACATTTCAAATTTTTAATGAAAAATTGAACTTTCTATATTATTATTATATTATAATAATAATCTTTTCAAAATGTTCAAATTTTTGAAATCAAACCTTCTTATCTTAACATGCTGACCGTAATGATGTAATATTTTTAATTGAATCCTTTTTATTATAACTTTTAAACAATAAAGATATAATCTTTCTAATTCATACGTCAATTAATTCCATTAACTGAATATTAAATTAAAATATTCCTTTAATTCAAAATTGGAATGAAACCCAATCCATTGACATATAATTTTAATTAATTAGATTTCAAACATCGCATTAATTCTATAATAATGATAAAACATTCAGTAACAGCCAAAGTGCATTTTAAACTAATCACAAGGGCGATGTGTAGTCAGAATATCAACCCAAGACCTGTGTGGGGTTTCAACCAACAAAAATTCAAAATATATATTATTAATTATGCCTTTGGACGATGTGTGAAACTTTTTCGTCCAATCAACATAACCAAGTCAGGCAACTTGTAAATGGCAGTGTAAACATGTTTTAAATATCATTAATTTCATAACAACAGGTTACATATTTCAATTTTCAAACAATTCACAACAGCCATCCAAATCAACATTTATCCAACAAACAATAACTCCAACACAGATAATTAATTAATATTTGATAATAAAAATAATTAACTATTCAAAAACTTGAGTGAGATAAAAGTTCTCACCTTTGTCGGGCTTTAATTGACGGTTCGGACCCAATTTTGACCCAAAATCCAACATGCTCCAAAATTGACAAATTTGGTGTCTACACGGAGCTTATGACTCAACGATCATGACAAATCCTGTTTTGTGCAATTTCGAGTTCATATCAAAAAGAAATGAATTTTCGAAGTTTGTAACAATTTAATAATTAATTTAAAATATGGAAATTACCGAAATTTTCAACTTGCTCAGAATTGGACTAAATTACTGCTCGCTCGAAGCTCTCGACATAACGAACTCAACGGATTTAGTTCCATGCAATTTCGATAATGTGACAAAGTGTTATGCACTTGCGAAGTTAACAAATCGATTTAAATAATATTTGAATTTGTAAAAATTACCCAAAATTTCAACTTCCTCCAAATTGGACGAAATTAGTGTCCACTCGAAGGTCTCGTCGCCACGATCCCGGCGGATCTAGTTTTGTGTGATTCTGAGTCCGTGGCAGAAAGATATTAATATACGAACATGGAATATTATTTATATAATAAAATCACTATTCACCTTCTTCTCCAAACGACACCCTCAACTTAAAATGCTCGCCACGGCCAAACCATAAGTCGGAATTGCACGAAACCAACGCCATTCTCTCCGGCTTCTCCCCCTCTTTCCACGTCGAGTGGTCCCCCCATCCAATTCGCCACGTGGGGCCCACAATTTGTAGATGAATAGAAAAGTGCAGTTTTCGTTCATCTTAGTGTTGCGACCGCCTCGGTGCTCCAAATGCCACCAATTTTTGTCAGTAGCTAGATCTCGACCTCCCGAACAACTTTTGTTCAGGTTACTTCGTCTGAAAATGCGCGGATCGATGGGAAAAAATCGTTTTTGTTTTCAGTTTCGAAATTGTTGTTTTGCTGTTTTCATCATTTTCTCGCCAAACCGTACATTTTCAGACCAAACTTCCTTCGACAAAGTTGTGCATCTATCTCCCCTATACAACTTCCCCAACTGGGTCATCGCCTAATTCTTCACGGATTGACTAGAAAACCCAAATTTCAAACAGTAGTTTTCTGCCGTTGAACTCAGATTCTGGCGAATTCGTGCGACGTTAGGCCATGGATTTTTCATGGGAGGTAGATACGATAGAGATGCACAAAATCCAGAAAGAGTTTGGTTTGATTTTGTTTCGTTTGAGAGATATAAATTTTTAAAGAATCAGGGTCTTATTTCCAAAGAAGAATTTAGAGTGGAGGCCATGAAAGTGAAGAAGAAGGTGGCTAGTGTTTTCTCTTAGGTTTAGGAGCTATTGGAGATATTATATATGGGCTGGATAATTATGTTTTAATCCTTGTTTAACTTTATAATTATAGCTCTTTTGCAATTAAAGTTATTCAATTTCCAATCCTTTTAATGGTTTTAAAATTCTTGCGAACACATACGAATTCCAATTTTGATGGAAATTGGAAAACAAATATTATTTGACATTACGAATCTAAAGAAACTGGTTTCGTTGAATTCTAAGGCCGTACGAATAAATAGTGAAATTTTAACGATTGAAAATTGACTGTTTTTCACTTAAAAATTAATAAAGACCATATACTAGCTCCAAAAATTACGAATTTTGGAATCTAGCAATAATTTAATATTCCGGATCCATAGAAAGCGGTTTTGTCGAATTCGGAGGTTGTTTGCAAAATTTCCATTTTTAAGGCATATATATTTAATATTAAAAATACATATTTAAATGAATAATTTCCGAATCTCGGAATATATCGACGTTTATACTTTTTGGATTCAGAAATGTCATTTTGAACTCAATTGGAGTGGTTTCGAGTCCAAATTCATTCATATGCAAAAAGTAGCTGTTTAGGCCACATATATTATATATCTAAACTTTCCCGTATTTTTCTGATATCTTGATTTGCACATAACTTTTGATTCCCGCTATGAAATTTCAATTTTTCGGATTCGTTGCAAAGATATTTTTATATATATTCTAATATTTTTGGTTTCGCTAAAATCCGATTTATTTCGCATCCTGTATAGTCAGTCAAAGTTAAAATTCAAATTTTCAAACTACCGCGCTATTTCTAACTCCTTTTATAATTTAATTAAAATTTATTCGTTTTAACTTTGATTAAAATAAATTTGTAGTCGTTATTATATAAACTAAATTATTTTAAATATTAAAAACCCATTAAAATAATTAAAATAAAATTTTTAAATTCGGCCCAAAATTCCGAGTCGTTACAGAATAAATAAATAATTAATTCCAAAACTCTCACACCCATCGATAATAATTTCTTATTATTGTTTATGTACGATAGAATTTTATATAGCTTCAAATTTAACTTAACTCGATTATAAATTCAATATTTTCATTTTCAAGTTAATTTAATGTTCAATTTCTTACTTAAATAAATTTCAAGTCAAATCGGTACCCAAATTCTTATTTAAATTAATTCCAAGTCATTAGCTCTTAAATTAATCATTTTAAATTACTGCAAGAAATTTGTTCATTCACAGCGCTGAAAAAAACGCTGTTATAGCCTTTAACATCGTTTTGATGGACGTTGTCTACGAACAAGTTGTTATAAGCCATGGAAATATCACAATACATACCAAAATGCTGTGGAAAATTGACATATCATAGCGTTACAATGGTGTTGTTCTTATGTTTATATAGCATTTTATATTGTTTCAGAAATGTTGCCATCATCCCTTTTCTACATCATTCTGCCACATATCACAGCATTTTTGGATGTTTACGTGTTCTTTATTCTACAACGGTTTTCCACATATCACAATGTTTTTTTACATCAATAACAGTGTTTACATATTTTAGTATCAAAATATTCATGCACACACATATCAGCAACATGTAAATATATATCAACCAACTAATTATATAACACAATATTCATACACAAAGATCACTATAACACCCCACCTCCGCCAGTACCACTCTTGCAAGGACACTGACTTTGGAGGGGCGTTTAAACAAGGGTAAACATGCATGCAGATATCACAAGACAGAACATATAAGTAAAACAGAGTAAATAAAGCAGCGGATCACACTAGCATTTCAAAACCATAGTCATGTTACAACAAAGTACTTGATCATTACTTTCCAACAAAACAAAGTCTAGCATAAATTGAAAAACTGAAATACATAAAGTACTATCCCCAAAGTGAAGTGATAAACCATAGCTAGCTCAATGTCCAAAACCGTACATGAGCAAATCCAGAAAGCAAGCTAGAAAGATCCAAGCTAAGCTCCAATGTTCCCACCCTGAGAACCTAAGGGGGGGGGACAGAAGAAAAGAGGCGAAAGAAAACAGGTCAGTCAAAAAGACTGGTAAGCCCTACTACTATCTGTCTATGAACTAGTAAAGTTAACTGGCATGAGAAGCTGAGATGAACATAAGGATAACAACATACTGGCATGATGATTAACTAACAAGATAGATAAAGGTGTCATCGCATAATTAAGGTTAAGTTTTGCACCACGGGTGTACTAGCATTCTAACATGTCAAGTAAAAACAAGAATTGATCCCTTGGCCCAAGCTTGGCCCAACATCATGAGATGACCTAAATCAAGGTCCAACTACTCGGTCTAGTCGATCGGCTCCCTATAAGCCTAACTCGTCAAGTGTCGGTGTCATGCGGCTTAATCATGTAATGTAGTTGACTGTGCAGGGTCCACCCTAGGGTGTATCAGGCCCTATGGTGTAACCCTCTGACACCATACCATGATGCACAGTCCAAACCTACCGTTGCCCGTGTTCAACTCCGGACTTGATGTGCACGACCATGGTCCGCCTGAACAACCGGGGCATCATTCAGCTGTCTCTTTTGGTCTCTTACAATCAGCCCAGTAATCGTGCCCCACCCTAGCCTAGTCCTAGGGTCTTATGATACTAACTAGAAGGTTACTGCTGAAAAGGACCACGCAACTAGGGTTTCTTCACGGGTTAAATGTGGTTAACCCGATCCAAACGTGGGTTAAATTGGTTAAGAGTACCCAAGGCTCCTGACTTAACCCCGATTAACCCATCAAGCCCGAATTGGTTAAGTATTAAGTGGACCATGACTTAACCCTAATCAGGAGGCATTCATTAACTTAATGTGCTTTAACCTCTCACATTAGACCTTGTTGTGGTTACTAGTTAAGCCGGGCGGGTCCGGGTAGCTTTACACCACAACCTGGTCTAACCTCGGGTTCGAGCACAACATGACCAACTTCTCACATTGGGTCCTATTGTTTGTAGCCACTAGTTAAGCCGGGCGGGTCCGGGTAGATTTATGCTACAAACTCAACCCAACCTCGAGTTGGCCACACTCATATTTTCTAAGTGTCATGTCCATTATGTTTCCAAAACATAATTACAAGTTAACATATCACGTCATGTTACAAAAATCATGTTCATGTCATTATGTTACCCAACCCCAACGTAATCCCATCGTTTACATAATCGCAACAACGCATAAAGGATAAAATAGGGAACTTGGCATAACCATGATATAAAGGTGTTGAAGCCACAAGTTTAACATGGTGGCATATGAAACGTACATATATTCATATACTTACATATTGCATTATTAGGCTTCAAAAGCATGCATAGAACCAAACTTAGCATATGAGTGATACATGGTGATAAATGACATGTAGAAGTTGCTAGAAGTTCGCATTTTGCCTCACATGCAAGTTATCATAAGGGATATGATAACTTTCATGTTGCCAAAATGCAACCTTTAATATAAAGCTTGGAGCTTTATGCTCAAAACCTCAAGTTTAACTTGCATAACATGATAACATGATCAACCCAAACTTGCATAACATAGCAACATGTGTCATACATAATGATTAAACCAACTTGCATAATGATCATCCAAACTTGCATATAATGATCAACCAAACTTGCATATAATGATCAACCAAACTTGCATATAATGACCAACCAAACTTGCATATAATGATCAACCAAACTTGCATATAATGATCAACCCCAAACTTGCATCATTCATTTAACTTTAGAGTTCAAAGAAAGAAAGTAGAAAAGGGCTTACAATGCTATGAAGACACAAATAAATATTTATTATAAAGATTGAGACGAAGCCCTTATGCAAGCACCCAAAACCCAAATATGCAAGCTCCAAATGAAAACCCTTGACCCAATTCAATAAAAACCCTTGCTTTGAAATATAAATGTTGCAACTTGACTTGAATGCAAGCTAAGAACACTCATACAAGTTTGAAAACACTTGTATGAACTCAAAATCTCTCATAGAAATTAACTTAGAAATTTTAGCATGAGAGTGGAGGCCATGAGAGGAACAAATTTGGCATAGTTTAGTTGTAGGATTGAATAATGGTGATTTAGGCTAGGTTTAGGGGTCTTTTTATAGAGTTTTAGGATAGTATTAGCCATAGGATTAACCCTAGATTCAATCCAAGCCATCAAAGCATGTCTTGGGGAAGAAGTCAAGTGTAGGAACCATCTAGGGCCTTTAGATTAAAGCTGAACCATGAGAACCATTCAAATGCAAAATCTGCATTTGAGCGAATCGGCCCACAGGTTGACAGCCAAACACCCTGAATTAACCCCTAGTCGACCCAGCGGGCTTGGGTCGACCTCAAAAATCGGCCGGTTCGGTTATTCCCCTCTCCCAATTCGCTGTTTTGAACATTTTTGCATATTTATTTATTTAATTTTCAATTATATATATATGTATATATCAATATATATATATTTCTCTGCGCAACCCATTTCACTTAATTAAGTATACTTTAATTTGTGAATTTTTCGTGAAACTTCGCGAAGCCATATCTTGTTCAT
This sequence comes from Allium sativum, assembly GCA_030737875.1. Taxonomy (NCBI): domain Eukaryota; kingdom Viridiplantae; phylum Streptophyta; class Magnoliopsida; order Asparagales; family Amaryllidaceae; genus Allium; species Allium sativum. The sequence continues at coordinate 650,092,295 of CM060919.1, read as the reverse complement.
ACGGACTCCGATTTTCGAAAACTCGGACTCTATTTCGCGTATTTTTCCGAGACGAACGCAATGACACAGCCCGTTTCCCTTGATTCAGATTTTACAGTTTAATTCTGCCTCCATTTATGTTATAACATGTTATTCAAAAATACGGGTTGTTACATTCTCCCCTCCTTAAAGGATTTCGTCCCCGAAATCTCCAAGTTAGGAAGAACGTATCCTACCATCCATCATCCATCTACTCAAAACATCATCCACGAGCAATCATTGTCCTTAAAAGGTTCTAAATGTTGTATGATCATATGCAAAGGTGTGTGTATATGTACTTATCTAATGCGAAAATCAGGAGGTTACTGATTCAGTAAACCCCCTTAATGCAAAATATGTTAGTGAAATGAGTCCATATGTATGCAAATTCCTAACATAATTTATAATCTCTACATGAGTGCACATAACATTCATCCATATGCAACATCCACGTGATAGCATAACAAGTTTTCATCCATGAATAAGCATAAACACTCATGCATATGCGGTATGAAAGTGTGTGAGCCGATCTTAGTGCCTAACGTGTATTATGCATCCACGAGTATCCACTTGCAAACACTTGCAACCACTTGCAAACATCAAACATAACATGTTTCAAATACATGTTTCATCCAAAGGGTTTCTACCTACGGTCCTCATGACAAGTTTAACGAGATAACAAGATAAACAAGATAAACATGGATAAAAAGAAAGATATGCTAATTAGGAAAAGAGATCGAGAATGTACCCTAAAAAAGAAATGGATAAAGCCCACGCATCTTCTCCTCGGTTTCCCAAGTTGCATCTTCGTCGGCTTCACCCCACTGAACTTTCACCAATTTGACTTCTCAATTCCTTAGTTTCTTGATCTCTGTTCCCAAGATACGGATCGGAGCTTTTCTCAAGGTTGCTTCTTTCTCTACCTCAATGTCTTCAAGAATGCTTGGTTCAACCACCTCAGCGGACTCATGCAGGCACTTTCGGAGATGCGAGACATGAAAGACATTATGCACTCCTGCTAGCTTTTCGGGCAATTCCACCTTATAGGCCATCTTTCCAATTCTCTCAACGATAGGGAAGGGTCCTACGAACCTTGGTGCCAACTTCCCAACTGCTCCAAAACGTACCACATTACGCAAAGGAGAAACCTTCACGAAAACCATGTCTCCCACTTCGAATTCCAAATCTGCCCTTCGCTTGTCAGCATAGGATTTCTGTCTATCTTGGGCCGCTTTCATCCTTCTTCTCACCAATTCAACTTTCTCGGATGTGTCCCGTATCATATCGGGCCCAAGTATAAGTCTATCTGTTGTCTCCCACCAATAAGGTGGTGACCTACACGGCCTCCCATACAAAGCTTCAAATGGTGCCATCCCTATGCTGGCTTGATAGCTATTATTATAAGCAAACTCTACAAGAGGCAGGTGGTCTTCCCAAGTACCACCAAAGTCAAGAACACAAAGTCTCAAGAGATCTTCTAGTACTCTATTCACCCTTTTGGTTTGGCCATCCGTCTGGGGGTGATAGGCTGTACTCAGATTTAATCGCGTACCCATCGCTTCTTGCAAACTGTTCCAGAACTGGCTATTGAAAATTGGGTCGCGATCGCTAACTATTCTAGAAGGAACTCCATGCAACCGCACTATTTCCCGAAGATAAACAGACGCTAGCCATGATACGGTCCTCTTGCTTTCCACCGGAATAAAATGGGCTCTCTTTGTAAATCTATCAATTATTACCCATATCCCATAAAGCCCAAATAGTTTGGTGGCGAACTTCTTCACCCCAACCATATATCACAAATAGGCTAGTCATACTCCTTAGGGGGTTTGTAACAGAACTAAGATTGAGGATAGGACTGAGAGGATATACTTAAAAGGTAGCATGCGAGTAAGCTCTACGGAACAATAGGGATCAAGGATATACTCTTAGAAAGAGATTAAATGCGCGTATCTAGACTTCAATCTTCTAAGCCGCATTTTCTTGTGCTTAATCCCATCGTGCCCTGACCGTCTTTTATCTTCGCAATTCCGTAGTTCTTAATTCTTGTTCCCAAAATATGAGTTAGAACTCATTTCACCGTTGCTTCTCGTTCCACTTCCACTTATTCTTTGCCTAAAATACTTGGCTTAAACATAACTGTGTGCTCATGGTTCATGCAAGCTTTCCAAGATTCGTTAGTGAATCTTGGATCTCATTTACATACTATACGGTATCCCACGCAGAAAACTATCTCTTGAAAACAGTGCCAATCCACGTTGCCAAACTGGAGCTGAGGTAAGGGCTCTCTTGAGCCTTTGAAAAGCAAGCTCACACTCCAAGTCCCATGCACAGACTAAGTTCTTCTTCGTCAACTTAGTAAGAGGGGCTGAAATCTTAGCGAAGTCCCTGATGAACTTCCTATAGTAGCCCGCCAAACCGAGAAAGCTTCTTACTTCGGTTGCACTCCTAGGAGTCTTCCACAACCACTTTCGCGGGATCCACCGCTATGCCTTGCTTACAAACTATATGTCCAAGAAACCGAACTTCCCTTCTCCAGAAATGACATTTGGAGAACTTGGCTTTCAACTGATGCGCTCTAAGCGTATTCATCACTTCCTTGAGATGCCTAGCATGCTCTTCCTCATCCTTTGAGAAGATCAGAATATCATCCACGAAGACAACAACAACCTTGTTAAGGAACTCCCTGAACACCCTACTCATCAAATCTACGAAGTAGGCGGGTGCATTAGTCAAACCGAATGGCATGACAAGCCATTCAAAGAATCCATCTGGAGTCCTAAACGCAGTTTTATCAATGCTATCCTCAGCCACTCTAAGCTGATGGAATCCGGTGGCTAGATCGAGCTGAGAGAAAACAGAAGCACCTACAAGCTGGTCAAAGAGACCATCAATTCTCGGTAACGGGTGCCTATTCTTCTTTATCAGCTTGTTCAACTCTCGATAATCAACACATAGACGAAGCGAACCATCCGCCTTAGTAGCGAATATCACCGGAGCACCCCATTCAGAAATGCTTCGCCTAATAAAATTCTTCTCAAGCAACTCCTTGATTTGCTTACTGAGCTCCCTTCTTTCACGAGGGGCCATGTGCCTAACGGGCAATGATGCTGGCTTGGCATTATCAACTAGATAAATGCGGAAATCTATCTCCCAGTTAGGGGGTAACCCCTTACTTCTTCAAAGACATCAGGATAGTCTCGGACCACCCTTACAGATTGCAGATCATCGATTGACGAGTCGAGAGATTCAAGATGACATAACATGACGGGACCTCTAGGGTTACAAGAAATTTCTAGGGTATTACCGAGACGAATCATGAGCCTCACCACCCTATGTTCACAACCAATCCACACCCAAATCAACCCGTATCCCATAAACCCGAGAACCTAAGCATTACACATGAATTCTATGCTCAAGATAGAGATTTTCAAATCCACACAAATCACAGATAGATGGGTGGAACCCCCAATTGGATTTGAAACACAAACGGGATCCTCAACTAAGCTAGTACTTAGGTGCAAACTTTCAACAATATCAGAAGAGATAAAACTATGCGATGCGCCAGAATCAAATAAGGTGCGAACAGGAAAATCAGAAATGTAAACATGAATTTCTATAAAAACTCTACCTCGATCAAAAGCTGGAAGAGCGAGGAGAGCCTGCAATTGCCCTCCAGAGGGTCCTACTTGCTGAGTTTGTCCTTGCCCTTGTCCATGCTTCTTGGGACAATCCTTGCTAAGATGTCCAGATTCTCCGCAATGAAAACACTTGCCTAACTTCCTCTTCTTCTTCCTGCAATCCTTGGCTATGTGCCCAGTGATCCTACAGAAGTTGCACTTTCTTGTCTTTCTTGCCTTGTTGTTGTTCTTATCTCTTTTCTCGGTATCTTCCTTCTTGCCTTGGGACTCATTTGCCTTGACCTCCTTCTTGCCACTCTTATCTTCCTCTTGAAGTAGGGTCATATTCACCAAACTCTCGAAGGTCGCCCCCAGGGGTATATGAGATATGGCCAAACCGCGCAAGGGCTCATTTAATCCTAGAGCAAAGTGTAGGGCCTTCTTCCGAGCGGTGTTAACCCATTCTAGACCGAACTGAGCAAGTTGATTAAACTTATCCACGTATTCTCTAACGGTCATGTCCCCTTGCTTTAGTGATAGGAACCTCTCTAGCTGAAGGTTCTCTTCTGTCGATGATAGAAACTTTAGTCCAAACCTTCTCCTAAAGTCATCCCAAGTGTTAATGGGTCTAGTAGTGGTGGTGACTACCCACCAATAAGCAGCTTCCCCTTTCAATAGCCATACTGCTAACAGAACATTCCTACGATCTTCCACATCAAAGATAGCAAAGAGGTCTTCAGTTTCCTTTAACCAGTTTCTTGCCTCCACGGGAGTCTCCGTTCCGACAAAATTCTTGCAACCCATCGCCTTAAAGTCTTTGCAAAGCTTTGCGAAATCCTCTTGCGGATGCTGAGAGGGAGGAGGAACCTCAGCTACGGGAGGAGGAGAGATGTTAGCGACGGGGGAAGGGGAGGAATGTTCGCGGGGCCGGCTTCATTCGCCCTTGCCTCCATAAATCTCCAGAACCAGACGGGTACTTGTACGCCTTCCGGGATGTTAAAGCGATCGGCCATACTAAAACGAAGAAAAAGATAGATTCAGAACGAAGAAACGAAGGATAGTGCTATGGCTTTTGGGGAATAGCCTTTTTAAAATAACTAGACTTTTCTTGGAAAATATTTATTGGTTTTGAAAATAGTTTTTTAAAAGGTAAGTTTCAAAAACACTTTTGCTCAAATCATGTAAACCTTATGCTCTGATACCAAATGTATCACCCCACCTCCGCCAGTGCCACTCTTGCAAGGACACTGACTTTGGAGGGGCGTTTAAACAAGGGTAAACATGCATGCAGATATCACAAGACAGAATATATAAGTAAAACAGAGTAAATAAAGCAGCGGATCACACTAGCATTTCAAAACCATAGTCATGTTACAACAAAGTACTTGATCATTACTTTCCAACAAAACAAAGTCTAGCATAAACTGAAATACATAAAGTACTATCCCCAAAGTGAAGTGATAAACCATAGCTAGCTCAACGTCCAAAACCGTACATGAGCAAATCCAGAAAGATCCAAGCTAAGCTCCAATGTTCCCACCCTGAGAACCTGAGGGGGGGGGGGAAACGGAAGAAAAGAGGCGAAAGAAAACAGGTCAGTCAAAAAGACTGGTAAGCCCTACTACTATGTGTCTATGAACTAGTAAAGTTAACTGACATGAGAGGCTGAGATGAACATAAAGATAACAACATACTGGCATGATGATTAACTAACAAGATAGATAAAGGTGTCATCGCATAATTAAGGTTAAGTTTTGCACCACGGGTGTACTAGCATTCTAACATGTCAAGTAAAAACAAGAATTGATCCCTTGGCCCAAGCTTGGCCCAACATCATGAGATGACCTAAATCAAGGTCCAACTACTCGGTCTAGTCGATCGGCTCCCTATAAGCCTAACTCGTCAAGTGTCGGTGTCATGCGGCTTAATCATGTAATGTAGTTGACTGTGCAGGGTCCACCCTAGGGTGTATCAGGCCCTATGGTGTAACCCTCTGACACCATACCATGATGCACAGTCCAAACCTACCGTTGCCCGTGTTCAACTCCGGACTTGATGTGCACGACCATGGTCCGCCTGAACAACCGGGGCATCATTCAGCCGTCTCTTTTGGTCTCTTACAATCAGCCCAGTAATCGTGCCCCACCCTAGCCTAGTCCTAGGGTCTTATGATACTAACTAGAAGGTTACTGCTGAAAAGGACCACGCAACTAGGGTTTCTTCACGGGTTAAATGTGGTTAACCCGATCCAAACGTGGGTTAAATTGGTTAAGAGTACCCAAGGCTCCTGACTTAACCCCGATTAACCCATCAAGCCCAAATTGGTTAAGTATTAAGTGGACCATTACTTAACCCTAATCAGGAGGCATTCATTAACTTAATGTGCTTTAACCTCTCACATTAGACCTTGTTGTGGTTACTAGTTAAGTCGGGCGGGTCCGGGTAGCTTTACACCACAACCTGGTCTAACCTCGGGTTCGAGCACAACATGACCAACTTCTCACATTGGGTCCTATTGTTTGTAGCCACTAGTTAAGCCGGGCGGATCCGGATAGATTTTTGCTACAAACTCAACCCAACCTCGAGTTGGCCACACTCATATTTTCTAAGTGTCATGTCCATTATGTTTCCAAAACATAATTACAAGTTAACATATCACGTCATGTTACAAAAATCATGTTCATGTCATTATGTTACCCAACCCCAACGTAATCCCATCGTTTACATAATCGCAACAACGCATAAAGGATAAAATAGGGAACTTGGCATAACCATGACATAAAGGTGTTGAAGCCACAAGTTTAACATAGTGGCATATGAAATGTACATATGTTCATATACTTGCATATTGCATTATTAGGCTTCAAAAGCATGCATAGAACCAAACTTAGCATATGAGTGATACATGGTGATAAATGACATGTAGAAGTTGCTAGAAGTTCGCATTTTGCCTCATATGCAAGTTATCATAAGGGATATGATAACTTTCATGTTGCCAAAATGCAACCTTTAATATAAAGCTTGGAGCTTTATGCTCAAAACCTCAAGTTTAACTTGCATAACATGATAACATGATCAACCCAAACTTGCATAACATAGCAACATGTGTCATACATAATGATTAAACCAACTTGCATAATGATCATCCAAACTTGCATATAATGATCAACCAAACTTGCATATAATGATCAACCAAACTTGCATATAATGACCAACCAAACTTGCATATAATGATCAACTAAACTTGCATATAATGATCAACCCCAAACTTTCATCATTCATTTAACTTTAGAGTTCAAAGAAAGAAAGTAGAAAAGGGCTTACAATGCTATGAAGACACAAATAAATATTTATTATAAAGATTGAGACGAAGCCCTTATGCAAGCACCCAAAACCCAAATATGCAAGCTCCAAATGAAAACCCTTGAGCCAATTCAATAAAAACCCTTGCTTTGAAATAGAAATGTTGCAACTTGTCTTGAATGCAAGCTAAGAACACTCATACAAGTTTGAAAACACTTGTATAAACTCAAAATCTCTCATAGAAATTAACTTAGAAATTTTAGCATGAGAGTGGATGCCATGAGAGGAACAAATTTGGCATAGTTTAGTTGTAGGATTGAATAATGGTGATTTAGGCTAGGTTTAGGGGTCTTTTTATAGAGTTTTAGGATAGTATTAGCCATAGGATTAACCCTAGATTCAATCCAAGCCATCAAAGCATGTCTTGGGGAAGAAGTCAAGTGTAGGAACCATCTAGGGCCTTTAGATTAAAGCTGAACCATGAGAACCATTCAAATGCAAAATCTGCATTTGAGCAAATCGGCCCACGGGTTGACAGCCAAACACCCTGGATTAACCCCTAGTCGACCCAGCGAGCTCGGGTCGACCTCAAAAATCGGCCGGTTCGGTTATTCCCCTCTCCCAATTCGCTGTTTTGAACATTTTTGCGTATTTATTTATTTAATTTTCAATTATATATATGTATATATCAATATATATATATATATATATATATATTTCTCTGCGCAACCCATTTCACTTAATTAAGTATACTTTAATTTGTGAATTTTTCGTGAAACTTCGCGAGGCCATTTCTTGGTCATACGGACTCCGATTTTCGAAAACTCGGAATCTATTTCGCGTATTTTTCCGAGACGAACGCAATGGAACAGCCCGTTTCCCTTGATTCAGATTTTACAGTTTAATTCTGCCTCCATTTATGTTATAACATGTTATTCAAAAATACGGGTTGTTACAATCGCGTATGGTTCCTACACTTCACTAGGGACTGCCCGAGGAAGAAAGGGACTACATCGGAAGGAACGGTGAATACTCGCAGGGAGAGTGAATAGATTAGGGCGAGAACAATTTGTCTGTAGGTTATTTAATTTTCCTTGTCTAATTTTCAATTTGAAACTCTTTTTCTGGTATTTTGATTCTGTAATGGAAACTTGGTATTTTAATGATAGTCTTGTTTCTGATCTGGTAATAGTCTCAAACTCCCTGAGAGTTATAACTCATCTGTTTGTGATAAATTGAGATTTGAATGTATCTGTGTTGGGCATGAGGGTGACTATGACGAATACATTCTGGGTTTCTACCATGCTTAGTTTCCTAAGAATCATTTGGGGAAATCTGATCTGTACTAGTAGTCTGTAAGTATATGTACCAAGTTTTTGTTTTATCTGTACTCGCTTCCATCACTCGACTGTGTCTTGTTGAGATAGGAATCCTATGGATGTAAACATGTGTTTGAGACATGTTATGTTTGATGGTTGCAAGTGGATGCAAGTGGTTGCTAGTGGTTGCTCGTGGATGCATAAACACACACTAGACACTAGATCGGCTTGAAATACACTCTCATATTGCATATGGACGTGTGTACATTTTCAATTCTTATGGTTGCAAGATGGTTGATTCAGCACATGGGTGTTGCATATGGACGAATGTTTGTGCACACATATAGTATTATATGATTAGGACTATTTGCATACATATGGATTCATTTCACTAACATAAATTGCATTGATGATATTTGCATTAGATAAGTACATATACACACACCTTTGCATATGTTCATACAACATTTAGAATCTTGTAAGGACAATGATTGCTCGTGGATGATGTTTTGAGTAGATGGATGATGGATGGTAGGATACGTTCTTCATAACTTGAATATTTCGGGGACGAAATCCTTTAAGGAGGGGAGAATGTAACAACCCGTATTTTTGAATAACATGTTATAACATAAATGAAGGCAGAATTAAACTGTAAAATCTGAATCAAGGGAAATGGGCTGTGCCATTGCGTTCGTCTCGGAAAAATACGCGAAATAGAGTCCGAGTTTTCGAAAATCGGAGTCCGTATGACCAAGATATAGCCTCGCGAAGTTTCACGAAAAATTCACAAATTACAGTATACTTAATTAAGTGAAACGGGTTGCGCAGAGAAATATATATATATATATATATATTGATATATACATATATATAATTGAAAATTAAATAAATAAATATGCAAAAATGTTCAAAACAGCGAACTGGGAGAGGGGAATAACCGAACCGGCCGATTTTTGTGGTCGACCCGAGCTCGCTGGGTCGACTAGGGGTTAATCCAGGGTGTTTGGCTGTCAACCCGTGGGCCAATTCGCTCAAATGCAGATTTTGCATTTGAATGGTTCTCATGGTTCAGCTTTAATCCAAAGGCCCTAGATGGTTCCTACACTTGACTTCTTCCCCAAGACATGCTTTGATGGCTTGGATTGAATCTAGGGTTAATCCTATGGCTAATACTATCCTAAAACTCTATAAAAAGACCCCTAAACCTACCCTAAATCCTCATTATTCATCCTAGCAACTAAACTATGGCAAAATCAATCCTCTCATGGCCTCCACTCTCTTCACAAAATTCCTAAACAAATTTCTAAGTGATTTTCCATGCATACAAGTGTCTTTAGACTTGTATGATCATCATTAGCTTGCATTCAAGTCAAGTTTCTCTATTGGCATCATAAAGAAAGAGTTTTGATCAATTTTGCTTGCATTTTTGGGGTTTAATTGGTTGCATAAGGGTTTTCTTACATTTGCTATACTCATTTGAGTCCGCATAAGCATTGTAAGCCCTATTCTACTTTCATACTTAAACTCTAAAGTTAAATGCCATGATATGCAAGTTTACTATGATGTATTATGCAAGTTTACTATGATGTGTTATGCAAGTTCATCAAGTTATGTTATGCAAGTTTGATATGCAAGTTTGTCATATGATATGCAAGTTATGTTATGCAAGTTTGATATGCAAGTTTGTTATATGATATGCAAATTATGTTATGCAAGTTTGGGTTGATCCTTTTGTTTATGATATCATGTTATGCAAGCTTATCTTGGGTTTATGAGCTTAAAGCTTCAAGCTTTATGCTAAAGGTTGCATTTTGGCAACATGTAAGTTATCATATCTCTTATGATAACTTGCATGTGAGGCTAAATGCGAACTTATGGCCATTTTTACATGTCATTTATCACTATGTATCACCAATATGCTAAGTTTGGTTTTATGCATGCTTTTGAGGCCTAATGCAAGTATATGAACATATGTACATTTCATATGCCACCATGTTGAACTTGTGGCTTCAATACCTTTATGTCATGATTATGCCAAGTTCCCTCTTTCTATCCTTTATGCGCTATTGCGATATGTAAGCGATGTGATTGCGTTTGGGGTTGGGTAAAACTTAAAAGACATAAAAACATAAGCTTGGGAATTTACCTATTAAGTTAGGTCTACCCATTGGGAATTTACCTATTAAGTTAGGTCTACCCAATTGCTTGAAAATTTGTAACATGTTTTGGAAACATGGTGGACATGACACTTAGAAAAGATAAGTGTGGCCAACTCGAGGTTGGGTTGAGTTTGTAGCGTAAACCTACCCGGAACCGACCGGCTTAACTAGTTGCTACAAACAATAGGACCCAATGTGAGAAGTTGGCCATGTTGTACCTTGAACCCGAGGTTAGACCAAGTTGTGGTGTAAAGCTACCCGGACCCGCCCGGCTTAACTAGTAACCACAACAAAGTCTAATGTGAGAGGTTAAGGCGCATTAATTAATTAATGCCTCATGATTAGGGTTAAGTCATGGTCCATTTAATACTTAACCAATTTGGGCTTGGTAGATTAACGGGGTTAAGTTAACCTACACTTAACCAATCTGAACTCGGTAATTTAACGGGGTTAAGTTGAACTATACTTAACCAATCCAACTCAGTAATTTGATAAGGCTGAGAACCAATTTGATATCTGGTCTGGATAAACTAACTTGATTGATAAATTAAACGAACCTGTTTTGCGGATCTGTAGGACCCACATCAAGTTAGGCAAGTTTGTAAATCTGTTATCTGATCCGTTAGTCTGAAAACTGATCGTCTGAACTTTGTATGTCTGAACTCTGTTAATAAGTTAATCTGAATCTGATAGTCTGGGGACACAAGGGGGAATACTTGTGTCATTTGTTGTTTGGAACCCATATTAGTCAGTAACCCTTTCTGGTATCAAAACTTTGACCCAACTGTAAGTAGGGTCCGGGCACGCTTACTGAACTAATTATAAGTGGTTCATTCTGATAATGGCGATGGGTGTTGATGGTGCGTTCCAACCGGGTCATGTGCGTGCATGGATCCCGGTCTGCCTCTGAGGATGTAAGACGCCGTGACATCTGTAAATATGCCTGTGCCAATTGGTTGCCACTTTAGGGAGTGATACACCCTGTCGTGGGGCCGACACAGGGTATTTATGTATTAGGGAGCCGATCGCTTGGGTAGGGTTTAGGGTACACTTAACTCTGTCTGATTCTGTAGGTACCGTCTGTTTTGTTGGGTGGTAACACCCGTCTGTTTCTGCGTGGTACCGTCTGTTAGGGTGGTAAAGGCCCACTACTAGTGTACACCTAATTGTAGCATTCTATTTATGTACTCTGTTCTGTTAGGGTGATAAAGGCCCATTATTGTTAGCATTCTGTTTCTATACTCTGTTCTGTTAGGGTGATAAAGGCCCATTATTGTTAGCATTCTGTTTCTGTACTCTGTTCTGTTAGGGTGATAAAGGCCCATTATTGTCAGCATTCTATTTCTGTACTTTACCTGTTAGGGTGGTAAAAGCCCATTTTTCCTAAAACTCTATCTCTGTATGGACCATTCTGTTCCAACCTGTTTCGATGCAGACATTAGGGTAACACCTAATACTGTTATACTAGTATTGGTACTAAGAAGTTGGATCTGGACTTAGGTCAACACCTGATATTGGGCCAAGTTTAGGCCAAGGGATAAATTCTTGTTCATACATGACATGTTTGAATGCTGGTACACCGGTGGTGAAAAACCTTAAACCTGATTATGCGATGACACCTTTATCTACCTTGTTAGTTAATCATCATGCTAGTATGTTGTTATCCTTATGTTCGTCCCTGCTGCTCATGCCAGTTAACTTTACCAGTTTACATTGATTGTAGTAGGGCTTACTCAGTCTTTTTGACTGACCTGTTTTCCTTTCGCCTCTTTTCTTCCGTTTCCCCCCCCCCCCAGGTTATCAGGGTGGGAATATTGGAGCTTAGCTTGGATTTCTGATCACTTGCTTATGGGATTTTAGCTCATGTACAGCCATGACATGAAGCTAGCTATGGTTATCACTTATTTTGGGGATAGCACTTATGTATTTCAGTTTTTCAGTAATGTTGTTTTTATCTAGACTTGTGTATTTGGAAAGTTAACATTATGTTGTACCAGACTTGTTTTGAAATAGTTTGAAAATCTTCCGCTGTTTTACTTATCTTATTTACTCTGTTTACATATATACATATGTCCTTGTTCTGCCTTGATATATCATTATGCATGTTTACCTGATTCAAACGCCCCTCCAAAGTCAGAGTGCTTGCAAGAGCCACCCTGGCGGAGGTGGGGTGTTACATTTGGTATCAGAGCATATGGCTTACGAGAAGGGACAAAAAGGTTTTTTAAAACTTTTGGAAAACTATTTTCAAAACCAAGTATAAAGTATTTTCCAAAGAAAAGTCTAGTATTTTAAAAGGCTATTCCCCAAAAGCCATTAGCACAATCCTTAGTTATCTATCCTTAGTTTCCTCGTTCTGAATTTATCTTTTCCTTCGTTTCAGTATGGCCGATAACTCTGCTATTCCGGAGGGAGTACACGTACCTGTTTGGTATAGGAGACTTTTGGAGGCTAGGGCGACCGAAGCCGGTCCCGCAGATGTTCCTCCTCCTCCTCCGGTAGTTAATGTTCCTCCTCCTCCTGTCGCTGAGGTTCCTCTTCCTCCTCCCCCTCAGCATCCTCCAGTAGAATTCACGAAGATTTGCAAGGACTTCAAAGCAATGGGTGGCAAGAACTTTCTAGGCACCGAAGTTTTTGTAGAGACCAGGAATTGGTTGAAAGAGACCGAGGATTTATTCGCTATCTTTGGATTAGATGATCAGAGAAAGATCCTGTTGGCGGTTTGGCTTATGAAGGATGAAGCCGCTTATTGGTGGGAAGTCACCAATGGTACTAGGCCTGTTGAGACTTGGGCCGATTTCAGGGCAAGATTTGGGCTTAAGTTTCTATCTTCAGCTGAAGAAAATTTGCAAATGGAGAAGTTTATTGCTTTGAAGCAAGGAGACATGTCGGTCAAAGAATACGTGAACAAGTTCAATCAGTTAGCTCGTTTTGGCATGGATATGGTGAATACTCCTCAGAAGAAGGCTCTTCGTTTTGCCAGAGGATTGGATGAGCCGTTACAGGAGTTGGCTATGTCTCATGTGCCCATGGGGGCCACGTTTGAGAGTTTGGTAGATATGGCCCTACTCAATGAAGATAATAAGAGTGCCAAGAAGGAGGTCAAGGTGAATGAGTCTCAAAACAATAAAACGGGGCCCAAAAAGGAAATGCAAAAGAAGGAGGAGAAGTCTGAAGATAAGAAAGAAAAGAAGTGCTTTACTTGTGGAAGTTCAACCCATCTAAACAAGGATTGCAGAAAGAGGAAGGGCACTTGCTTTAACTGTGGAGAGACGGGACACTTCACTAGGGACTGCCCGAGGAAGAAAGGGACTACATCGGAAGGAACGGTGAATACTCGCAGGGAGAGTGAATAGATTAGGGCGAGAACAATTTGTCTGTAGGTTATTTAATTTTCCTTGTCTAATTTTCAGTTTGAAACTCTTTTTCTGGTATTTTGATTCTGTAATGGAAACTTGGTATTTTAATGATAGTCTTGTTTCTGATCTGGTAATAGTCTCAAACTCCCTGAGAGTTATAACTCATCTGTTTGTGATAAATTGAGATTTGAATGTATCTGTGTTGGGCATGAGGGTGACTATGACGAATACATTCTGGGTTTCTACCATGCTTAGTTTCCTAAGAATCATTTGGGGAAATCTGATCTGTACTAGTAGTCTGTAAGTATATGTACCAAGTTTTTGTTTTATCTGTACTCGCTTCCATCACTCGACTGTGTCTTGTTGAGATAGGAATCCTATGGATGTAAACATGTGTTTGAGACATGTTATGTTTGATGGTTGCAAGTGGATGCAAGTGGTTGCTAGTGGTTGCTCGTGGATGCATAAACACACACTAGGCACTAGATCGGCTTGAAATACACTCTCATATTGCATATGGACGTGTGTACATTTTCAATTCTTATGGTTGCAAGATGGTTGATTCAGCACATGGGTGTTGCATATGGACGAATGTTTGTGCACACATATAGTATTATATGATTAGGACTATTTGCATACATATGGATTCATTTCACTAACATAAATTGCATTGATGATATTTGCATTAGATAAGTACATATACACACACCTTTGCATATGTTCATACAACATTTAGAATCTTGTAAGGACAATGATTGCTCGTGGATGATGTTTTGAGTAGATGGATGATGGATGGTAGGATACGTTCTTCATAACTTGAATATTTCGGGGACGAAATCCTTTAAGGAGGGGAGAATGTAACAACCCGTATTTTTGAATAACATGTTATAACATAAATGAAGGCAGAATTAAACTGTAAAATCTGAATCAAGGGAAATGGGCTGTGCCATTGCGTTCGTCTCGGAAAAATACGCGAAATAGAGTCCGAGTTTTCGAAAATCGGAGTCCGTATGACCAAGATATAGCCTCGCGAAGTTTCACGAAAAATTCACAAATTACAGTATACTTAATTAAGTGAAACGGGTTGCGCAGAGAAATATATATATATATATATATATATTGATATATACATATATATAATTGAAAATTAAATAAATAAATATGCAAAAATGTTCAAAACAGCGAACTGGGAGAGGGGAATAACCGAACCGGCCGATTTTTGTGGTCGACCCGAGCTTGCTGGGTCGACTAGGGGTTAATCCAGGGTGTTTGGCTGTCAACCCGTGGGCCGATTCGCTCAAATGCAGATTTTGCATTTGAATGGTTCTCATGGTTCAGCTTTAATCCAAAGGCCCTAGATGGTTCCTACACTTGACTTCTTCCCCAAGACATGCTTTGATGGCTTGGATTGAATCTAGGGTTAATCCTATGGCTAATACTATCCTAAAACTCTATAAAAAGACCCCTAAACCTACCCTAAATCCTCATTATTCATCCTAGCAACTAAACTATGGCAAAATCAATCCTCTCATGGCCTCCACTCTCTTCACAAAATTCCTAAACAAATTTCTAAGTGATTTTCCATGCATACAAGTGTCTTTAGACTTGTATGATCATCATTAGCTTGCATTCAAGTCAAGTTTCTCTATTGGCATCATAAAGAAAGAGTTTTGATCAATTTTGCTTGCATTTTTGGGGTTTAATTGGTTGCATAAGGGTTTTCTTACATTTGCTATACTCATTTGAGTCCGCATAAGCATTGTAAGCCCTATTCTACTTTCATACTTAAACTCTAAAGTTAAATGCCATGATATGCAAGTTTACTATGATGTATTATGCAAGTTTACTATGATGTGTTATGCAAGTTCATCAAGTTATGTTATGCAAGTTTGATATGCAAGTTTGTCATATGATATGCAAGTTATGTTATGCAAGTTTGATATGCAAGTTTGTTATATGATATGCAAATTATGTTATGCAAGTTTGGGTTGATCCTTTTGTTTATGATATCATGTTATGCAAGCTTATCTTGGGTTTATGAGCTTAAAGCTTCAAGCTTTATGCTAAAGGTTGCATTTTGGCAACATGTAAGTTATCATATCTCTTATGATAACTTGCATGTGAGGCTAAATGCGAACTTATGGCCATTTTTACATGTCATTTATCACTATGTATCACCAATATGCTAAGTTTGGTTTTATGCATGCTTTTGAGGCCTAATGCAAGTATATGAACATATGTACATTTCATATGCCACCATGTTGAACTTGTGGCTTCAATACCTTTATGTCATGATTATGCCAAGTTCCCTCTTTCTATCCTTTATGCGCTATTGCGATATGTAAGCGATGGGATTGCGTTTGGGGTTGGGTAAAACTTAAAAGACATAAAAACATAAGCTTGGGAATTTACCTATTAAGTTAGGTCTACCCATTGGGAATTTACCTATTAAGTTAGGTCTACCCAATTGCTTGAAAATTTGTAACATGTTTTGGAAACATGGTGGACATGACACTTAGAAAAGATAAGTGTGGCCAACTCGAGGTTGGGTTGAGTTTGTAGCGTAAACCTACCCGGAACCGACCGGCTTAACTAGTTGCTACAAACAATAAGACCCAATGGGAGAAGTTGGCCATGTTGTACCTTGAACCCGAGGTTAGACCAAGTTGTGGTGTAAAGCTACCCGGACCCGCCCGGCTTAACTAGTAACCACAACAAAGTCTAATGTGATAGGTTAAGGCGCATTAATTAATTAATGCCTCATGATTAGGGTTAAGTCATGGTCCATTTAATACTTAACCAATTTAGGCTTGGTAGATTAACGGGGTTAAGTTAACCTACACTTAACCAATCTGAACTCGGTAATTTAACGGGGTTAAGTTGAACTATACTTAACCAATCCAACTCAGTAATTTGATAAGGCTGAGAACCAATTTGATATCTGGTCTAGATAAACTAACTTGATTGATAAATTAAACGAACTTGTTTTGCGGATCTGTAGGACCCACATCAAGTTAGGCAAGTTTGTAAATCTGTTATCTGATCCGTTAGTCTGAAAACTGATCGTCTGAACTTTGTATGTCTGAACTCTGTTAATAAGTTAATCTGAATCTGATAGTCTGGGGACACAAGGGGGAATACTTGTGTCATTTGTTGTTTGGGACCCATATTAGTCAGTAACCCTTTCTGGTATCAAAACTTTGACCCAACTGTAAGTAGGGTCCGGGCACGCTTACTGAACTAATTATAAGTGGTTCATTCTGATAATGGCGATGGGTGTTGATGGTGCGTTCCAACCGGGTCATGTGCGTGCATGGATCCCGGTCTGCCTCTGAGGATGTAAGATGCCGTGACATCTGTAAATATGCCTGTGCCAATTGGTTGCCACTTTAGGGAGTGATACACCCTGTCGTGGGGCCGACACAGGGTATTTATGTATTAGGGAGCCGATCGCTTGGGTAGGGTTTAGGGTACACTTAACTCTATCTGATTCTGTAGGTACCGTCTGTTTTGTTGGGTGGTAACACCCGTCTGTTTCTGCGTGGTACCGTCTGTTAGGGTGGTAAAGGCCCACTACTAGTGTACACCTAATTGTAGCATTCTATTTCTGTACTCTGTTCTGTTAGGGTGATAAAGGCCCATTATTGTTAGCATTCTGTTTCTGTACTCTGTTCTGTTAGGGTGATAAAGGCCCATTAATGTTAGCATTCTATTTCTGTACTCTGTTCTGTTAGGGTGATAAAGGCCCATTATTGTCAGCATTCTGTTTCTGTACTTTACCTGTTAGGGTGGTAAAAGCCCATTTTTCCTAAAACTCTATCTCTGTATGGACCATTCTGTTCCGTCCTGTTTCGATGCAGACATTAGGGTAACACCTAATACTTTTATACTAGTATTGGTACTAAGAAGTTGGATCTGGACTTAGGTCAACACCTGATATTGGGCCAAGTTTAGGCCAAGGGATAAATTCTTGTTCATACATGACATGTTTGAATGCCGGTACACCGGTGGTGAAAAACCTTAAACCTGATTATGCGATGACACCTTTATCTACCTTGTTAGTTAATCATCATGCTAGTATGTTGTTATCCTTATGTTCGTCCCTGCTGCTCATGCCAGTTAACTTTACCAGTTTACATTGATTGTAGTAGGGCTTACTCAGTCTTTTTGACTGACCTGTTTTCCTTTCGCCTCTTTTCTTCCGTTTCCCCCCCCCCCATGTTATCAGGGTGGGAATATTGGAGCTTTGCTTGGATTTCTGATCGCTTGCTTGTGGGATTTTAGCTCATGTACAGCCATGACATGAAGCTAGCTATGGTTATCACTTATTTTGGGGATAGCACTTATGTATTTCAGTTTTTCAGTAATGTTGTTTTTATCTAGACTTGTGTATTTGGAAAGTTAACATTATGTTGTACCAGACTTGTTTTGAAATAGTTTGAAAATCTTCCGCTGTTTTACTTATCTTATTTACTCTGTTTACATATATACATATGTCCTTGTTCTGCCTTGATATATCATTATGCATGTTTACCTGATTCAAACGCCCCTCCAAAGTCAGAGTGCTTGCAAGAGCCACCCTGGCGGAGGTGGGGTGTTACACCCTGAGACCATTTCAAACGTCTGAAATTCATTTCATACGTCTGAAAATGTTCTCGGGCATCTCTATAATAGTCATTCAAGATGCACAAAGAACTGGATGTATCATAATGCCGACATTGGATGAGTGTACTGCAGGAAAAATATGTACCTCAAGTTGTGCTTGCACACACATCGCTATGTATGTTTCAAGCTCTGCAGTGATGGATATATTTGCAAGACCAAATCTGTTTGTTCGTCGATGCTAAGGCCATCCTTGGTTATAGGTGCAATGGAGGAGGAAAAGCCTGAAAAACAAGAAGACATAGCAAAACATTGCTAAGTTTTATGAACTTGTTAAGGCTGGCCTTTTATAGAACTTAATAGAATTTATTAAATTTAGTAAAGTGGAATAAACAATGGAAAAGTAACAAATTTCATAAAACCATAAATTTACCTTTATCATTATCCAACGCTATAACCTGATCAACACGTTTAGTTCCTCAAACACATTAAAATTGCAAGATCAACAGCAGCCACAACCTATAAAGTAGTAGCTAACACTTAGGTCACAAACCAAAATAGTAGTCAAAATTATAAGATGCTAATCTAAATCCTAACTTTGTCAAGAATTCTATACCATCTACATGTCAAGAATCATTCAACCAAGGGTGCATCGGTGTTAATAATGCATCACTGCTTGGGATCAGGAGATGTGAGCTCTATCTGCCGAGATGAATCCAGTCAACTGCGACTTGCTCGGAACATGATTGCTGAGAGGGATACTGAAATTCAGGGAACCCAAGTAACTAATATAAATCATATGTTTTGTGTGCTAATGCACTAAACCGAATATTGAGAAAGAATTGGTTTTCACCATCATGTAGCAGTGCTAGTAATGCTGATACAAATAATGAAATATTACTTTGAATAACATGAAAGCGAATTCACTTGACATGGATAAGATTTACACGTATATTCACATGCTTCGACAAACTTTTAGAGAAGGAGAATTGTTAGCCTGCTTTTTGAATAGGCAACCCAAAGCCAGGGACTTGAGTATGAACTTACGCTGATTGGAGATCACCTGGATGGAGTGATAGAAGGTTGGAAAACTTGAATTATACATGCAGATGTCACCAGACCGTATCCTCCTTCAAGATCGGATCCCTCCTTTTGGATTGGATTGGATCGGATCCCCCTCTCCGGATCGGATCGGATTGGATAGCCCAAGTCGGATCGGATTGGAGAGTACACAACAAGGAGATTTAGCAAAATGAGCATCAGTTCGGATCGTAAATAGCTGACCCGATCCGCTCGCCTGAAGTACGCAACTGTCCTTCAAAGAAGACCTACTCTCGTGTCTACTATCATGGACCCGGTTCGACGTGTCAACCCTCGAAATGGAAGCAACTTCCCCACGTTTTCCACTACTTCCACTAAGTTTCGAGATCCCCTCTCCAGCCTCCATGTGGCAACTATTCCCTAACCGAATTTCTGCCTATATATACATGAATTCGCAGCCATTCAAGGGACTTTTTGGCCGAGGAAAAGCTGTAGACATTTCGGCCATGGCTACTCACGACCAACCATCTTCTTCTACAACAAAATCAATGAATTCGGAGAGAATTATTCATTGTATTCGAGTGATTGAATGTCTATATTTCTTGTAATTGTAATTTCTGAATGAATTGAGAAACTATGAAGTGGATGTAGGCTTGTTAATGCCAAACCACTATAAATCTCGCGTCTTTACTTGATTTTATGTGTTTTAGATCATTATTCTTCACAAATCCTAGTCAATTGGGTGTTAGTGCCATTTTTTGGTCTAACAAGAATATATGTAACCTTCTCAGAGAAAGCCACAGAGCTATCAGAAGAGTTTGATGCAACTTTACCAGCATTTGCAGTATCATCTGTTTCCAAGATGATCATGCATCAAACCAAAAAAAGGCTGTTGACAATATTTAACACAAAAAATGCTTTAATTTTTACACTAAAGTGAGTTTCATATTTTACATCAAAACTGAAGTGCTTTAATAACTAAAGCAAGAATCAGATTATGACTTAGTATGTGCAGTGTTCAAGTATATATGTATCTAGTTCAGGGTCTTTACTATTATAGGCCAATAATCACTTCAACTTAATAGCACGAAATAGGAGTTGATCATCAACAAAGAATTCTTGAGAAAAAAATTGAATATGAACATTGCATTGTAAAAGAACAGAAACAAACTAAACAAAAAAAAAACAACTAAATAACATAAAACATTTATCAATATCATGTAAGTTATAACTGACATTGTAAAGACATTAGAGCAGGCAACAAAAAATATAGCAGCACAAATATACTGCTTAGGAATTAGCACATAAAGAAGGAGAATATTGCTCGGAAGGCAAAAGGGCACTTTACTAAAGAATATACAACTTGATATACAACAAAATATTTACTGAAAACATGGAAATTGCATAATCAAGCCATGGCGCATACATAGAAAAGAATGTGAATTTATTCATTTTCTAACCGAATGTTTTGGGAACTGGAAGAAGACTTTGATCTCACACTCAAAATATTTTAATACTTGATTGGTATTCGCTAACAACAAGTATTTTATTTACTAGGTCGTTTTAAGTAAATAACTAATAATACTACCAATTTGGAAAGGAATGAGATCTAGATTCAGAGGAAAATAGCCACTAAAACAAGACATCGGAAAATGATCAAAACTGACAACTTGAAGTTCAATGAATTTGATGAATGATTAAAGGAAAATAATTAGTTGATCATTATGGCGTTAGAATCAGGACACCAAAAAAAGACTAATATTAACGACTCGACTCTTATGGTTCTCTTCACATCCAAAGGCTACTTTCCACAGAAGAATAGCTAGAAGCCATTAGCCAATGTGCATATTAGACTATCCGAAGTCTTATTAGGGTTTTGCCTCTTATAGCATTGACTTTAACAAGTCCTATAAACTCAACCATGCCCATCTATTAAAGGAATACTCTATATCAAATTAATACCACATACTGAAATATATATAGAGTACCAAGAGAATAGACAATATACCCCTTTCTTCATGTTATTCTGTTGCTCGTTCTCTATTTTTCTCCAGTTGTTTTGGAATGCATTTTGTATACCTGAATGATGCTTATCATACTGTTTCGTATGTTGCATGTCGAATTTATTGAAGCTCGACACGTTATTCTGCATTTGGGATGCACATAAAGGTGAAACTTAAATATACCAAGAATTTACTTCTAAATCCTCAACACAAAAGACAAATATATAAACCTCGCTGCTCAAAGGAGTTTTATAAGGAAGCATCTTGTGTGGCGAGCACCGTCCAACGTTAATTGAAATGTAATACCACATACAAAACCTTAAGGAAACCAACAATCTCATCTCATGTACTGAAGTGTACTATGCCTGAAAATTCTCAAAATGAATAATGTAACAAAAATATACTATAAATAGTCATAACATCAAAAATCCACAGATTTCATTTCAAATAAAATGCGTTACTCATACAACCAATATGATTTTCATTTATTACAATATTTTTTCAAATAATGAAATTATGAGAATTGATAGAAGGTGCAGCCCATATGCACATTTTAGAAGCTATTAGAGAAGCTTTGAAGACAATGGGTCGGCTTATTCATGTGGACTCATGTGACTTGTCTTTTGTTGACCATCATTTTCTCTATGTCACGATGCAATTCTGCGAAGGCATCTCCACTCCGTGTACCTATGTAACCCACCTCAACAACCATGCAATCAAACTTTGGATTGATCGATGGTCACACGCTCACCCCTGCAAATGCCCAGAAATGCACCTCCTAGGAATGGATTATGAATATGAAGGCTACATATTCCAATCTTTAGCCTAACATGATGAACATATTAAAGAAGACAAGTACGATGCGATGTCAGAGGAAGCAACAAGGCAAGTTCCAGTGGCTTTTACAGACCAACAACAAGACTTGGCCATGTTTGTGCAACATAATAAGGACAATGTGGTGCCACGTTGGGACCCATTAGTAGATCTGGATCTTTCTGTCCCTTTGCACCAATAGTGGCCACCGCAATAGAATCAAGAGAACCAGGAATGCTAGGATTCAACATCACCGCACATCTCTTCAACAACAATCAGAAGGAGTGCCAGAATCAGCAGGGCACACTCTCTTCCTCCAGGCATGTAACAACCCGGAAAATCTGAACCAATTTAAAAATTTTAAATTGGCTATTTTAGTGGATTTTAAATATTTTAAATAAATATTTTAAATAATAACGACGAAAAGTGAGTTTGAATCGATGTTTGAAAATGAATACAATTATTTCTAATTATAAACAAGGCCTGAAATGGCGTGGTAGTTTCAAAATTTCAATTCAAACTTTGATTGACTGTACAGGGTGCAAAATAAAATGGATCTTAGTGAAACCATAAATATTTAAATTTGTTAGTGAATATCTTTCTAACGAATCTAAAAAATCGAAGTTCCATAGCCGGAAGCAAAAGTTATGGCTAAATGAATTTTCAGGAAGGTCGCTATAGAGTTTATATAGCCCGTGAAAATGGCCATTTGGCAAACGACATCAGAATTTGACGAAACCACTTTTGTTGGATCCGGGATATCAAATTATTGCTAGATTTCAAATTTCATAATTTTTGAAGCTAGTATGTGAGTGTGGCAAAGGAAAATGTGTTTGGTCGATTTCTATTAAATTGGATCGACCAGAAAAGGACCATTTTTCAAACGGTCTCAGAATTCGACGAAACTAGTTTTGTTGGGACCATATCGTCAAAACATAGCTAGATTTATTTTTCGGGAATTTTTAGAATCAGTATGTGGCCCCGGCAAATTGAAATGTACGTTCTGTAGCCTTCCCTCCAGTTGAAGAAATTGTAGATCTCCTCTCCACCTTCAAATCCATAGCAGGATCAACCTCCCTCGTGCACCGTGCATCGAGATCTGACCCCGGGAACGTTCGCACTTTGAACCGCAGCCGAGAGCCACCCAGACCACCGAGTTCATCGTTTTTGGTGCCCCCTGGTGCGCCTCTCCTTGCTCTTCTTCATGGTGAAGGTCGATCGTCCTATTGATTCACGAATTGCACGAAAATCGCAAACCTAGTTTTGAAGAAAATAGAGAGGTATACGGCTGATTTTATTTAAACTATTCTTTAGCACTTTAAAGCGCTACGGTTTTTGATTTCACTGTAAAAATCATATCTTTTTCGTTTGTTGACGAAATTCAGTGAAACAAGAGACAGTGGACTCGTGTGGACGTCTTCTACATTCTAGAAGAAACTGCGTATTTTTCTGAGCCTCCTGCTATTTTTGGTGGAGTGGAACCCAATGTGAAATTTCTGAATTATAAACGATATAGAAAACGACGATGTATAAATTATATAGTCGATGTATGAGTTATACAAGCGTTGTACACCTCATGTGTAAGCGTTGTATAAGTTGTACGTTCGATGTATAAGTTATATATGCATTGTAAAAATTATATATGTGTTGAATAGAAGTGAAATATACTTATATATATATATATACACCCCTCGTCCACAAACCATGGACGATATTTATTGGTTGTGATTGGTGGGAAAATTGGTTGATAGCGAATGGTTGATTAGAATTGTTTATTGTTGAAATTGATTGATTGTGGTTGAAAAATACCCGTTTGTGGTTGAGAATTATTTGGTTGAAACCACATAGGGTTAGTTTGTGGAAAAGAAAAATATAAACATGCCGCCTGCGTGCGAACTAGATGCATGAAATCCCCATTGTCAAAAGCTGCGAGGCTTTAAGGTAGAGCGAGGAGCCGTACTAGGGACGGCCCCGGTTTTAACTACCCTGCCGTTATGCTGCCGAAATTTTCAATAATATTCATATGTTAGAATTATTTTCATGTGTTTAAACTATATTAGTGTGTTGAATATAAAACATTCATGTGTTGAATAGAAATTCATTCGTTGAATGGTATTCGTGATTTAAATAAACTGTTATTAACAATAAAAGTCACATTTTTATTTTATATATACGAACTATAGAAAACATCCATGTGTTGAATAGAAATTCATTCGTTGAATAGAAATTCATGTGTTGAATGGTATTCGTGTTTTAAATAAAATCTTTTAACAATAAAAATCACATTTTTATTTTATATATACGAACTATAGAAAACATTCATGTGTTGAATAGAAATTCATTCGTTGAATAGAAATTCATGTGTTGAATGGTATTCGTGTTTGAAATAAATTGTTTTATAATAAAAATCATATTTTTATCATCTATATAAACTATATAAAATATTCGTGTTTGAAATAAATTGTTTTATAATAAAAATCATATTTTTATCAGCTATATGAACTATATAAAATAGTCGTGTTTTGAAATAAATTGTTTTATAATAAAAATCATATTTTTATCATCTATATGAACTATATAAAATAGTCTGTTTTGAAATAAATTGTTTTATAATAAAAATCATATTTTTATCATCTATATGAACTATATAAAATAGTCGTGTTTTGAAATAAATTGTTTTACAATAAAAATCACATTTTTATTATATATATGAATTGTTAAAAATAGTGAAGTGTCGAAATAAATGTTTGTTGGATAAAAATATCATTTTTATCAAATGTATGAAAAGAATATGGTTTTGAAATCGAAGAATAGATTATATTTATATATATATATATATAAATATTATTAAAATAAATCGAATAACGAAGCTGCAGTTTGAGTTTTGAAACCGTGATTTCAAACGATTAGTGCGGGAGATCCGATCATCGGATTTTCCCGAAACCGTTGGGTTCGCTTTGGAAATATCTTTCCAACGACACCAACTTTGTAAAGACCCAATGGTTGGATTGTCTGGAATGTTTAATTCAAATCTGAAGAAAAACAGCGCCAGAATCGATTATATTTATATTTATATATATATAAATATAATTAAATTTAATCAAATAACGATGCTGCAGTTCGTATTTTGAAATCGAAACTTCAAACGATTGTACCGGGAGATCCGACCGTCGGATTTTCCCGAAACTGAAACCGTTGGATTCGTTTTGAAAAGACCTTTCTAATGATATAAAATTTGTGAATATGCAACGGTTAGATTTTCAGATATGTGTAAATCAAATCAGAAGAAAAACAGCGCCACGGCCGTGTTATGGCCTGAAGCGTCGTTTGAATAAATTGGCTATTTTTTAGTAAATAAAAATAGCGATAAATCATTATAAAATATTTTAAATGATATGGAATGTGAAATTTAGAGACTAACTGAAGGTTAGCTAAGCCGAATGGTTTCCTGGGTTTTGATCTGATGTTGGTTTCGGCCTTCGGGATTAATATTTGGGAAATCGTTCTCTTACTGATTTACGATTAGTGACTAATGAATTGGAATAAGGCATATGTTGTGTTTGTGTAGCACTTGTTTATTATATACACGAGTTGCTCAGAAAGACCGGGTTTATCCCATTATGAATAACTGAATCGACGATAAGAAATCGAAGATAAAGACGGTGGTTGAAGACCGGAGATCTTCACCTCGGTTGGATGATAACTGATGTCCTAATTGGGAGGCATCCCAAAATATGGATAATGAGATGTGATCGTCTAGACGTACGTAGAGATCGATAGGTATGCGAGGTATATAGTGCCTCCGGTTTCGTTCAGACCCAGAACGGACTTGTAAATGGACTGTGAGTCTGACATTGGAATTCATTCCGTGTGATTGATAACCATCAGTTGCATGGTGTGAATCGCCTGTGTGGCATGCTCAGATGCAGTGATCATGTCTTCTATTGAAAGGCAAAGTCTTGTTGTTGATTATCAAAGCACAGCCTGTGTGACATAGCTTTGTGTATAATGTGAATTCGCGAGCCTCACACCCCGGTATGAACCAGAAACGGGAGAGGACATCAGGGAGGGCATGCGTTCCTTTCTAGCTAGAGGTGGTGTCAGTGCTTAAACTGGCTGACATTTATAATGTTTTTCACCTATGTGGTTGTTGCGAGAAGCCTCGGTTATATCAGTCGATCCGGGACCGATGGAGTCATTCGTTGGCTCATCTAAGCCCCAAAGGGCGGGGGAACGCATTGTTCAGACATTTTAATCCACTCCATGTGGACCGGCCCTGACGATCCAAGGGCCCACCTGAGTCTGGGTCCTGAGGGGCGGGCTAGAGCATCTCGAAGTCGGTAAGGACTATCTTTTGCCTTGGTTCATGATGGAAATCCAATTTCCAAATACCACATGTGCGGTTTTGATTGTATACCTGTATATGGCGACATGATATATGGTACCCATGCCGTCTATGATTGATATTTATGATTGTATATAAAATTAGAAACTAACTGGAAACGAGCTAAGATGGGTGGTTTCCTGGGTATTGGTCTGATGTTGGTTTCGGCCTTCGGGGTTAATACTTAGGGAGTCGTTCTCTTACTAATTTACAGTTGGAGTCTGTTTAAGAAATAAACGATAAACTTCACATTTTAAGTGATTTTACTTTGCACGTATTAAGCATATCTTGGTCGATATAAGGTAAAACTCTATCCTCCGGTTTGCGTTGCATTATGTGATGGGACATGAGTCTTATATCGGCTTCATTTTTATAAAAAGCATTGCGATGTTTAAAAGATTTACTTGTTTTAAAGCACTGGCAATCCAATGGAGTAAACCCGTTCCGCGAAAGTGGCGTGGTCCTGTGATTAGCCAAATTATATAATGTGTTAAGTAGATTTCTCATACCAGTTCCATGACTGACTCATAGTTTGTTTCACTTGCAAACTCGGCTGCCCTTATTTCTACACGGGCAGCCTTGTCTTCGGTTTTTAGCAGGCTCTTCTTGGATAGCTGGAGCTGAAGATGGATTCTATCATTTATCTCTTTTTATGCTGTTCAGCTCCTATTGTACATTATTATGTTTATTTTCCGCTGTAGACATTTATGTATAGCTGAACTGTATTTGTACTAAGTATGATCCTGTATACTGCGTAACTCTGATGATTATGTTTATCCAGTGTATTATTTGTACATTATCTGGTGTATTTATTTATTTCTGTTCTACTGTTATCTGTTTATGTGTTACATTCCAAAGATTACCCTTGCCACCGTCAGTACGGGGTTTGGGGTCGTCAGACACATCGGGTGGTTACTTTGAACCTGTTGTTTTTTCTTTAGCTAATAAACCATTAAATAAAAAATTAGCAAATTGCATGGGTGTGTGTTTGCATGATAAACATTATTTTGTCATGCAAACACTAGAATAACAGCGTACTAACCACTCTAAATGAAGATAGTCTCATGGAATGTCAGAGGGTTGTGGGACCCCACAAAAAATCACGCTGTCAATCAAATTATCTCCCCACCTCATATCGATGTTTTATTCTTACTAGAAACCAAAATTTCTAATCCACCCACTTCTCTTATTCGCCAATTATGTGGACCACATTTATCTGGTTGGTCACACGTGGATGCTATTGATACATGTGGAGGCTTAATAATAGCATGGAACGATCACGTCTGGTCATTTTGTCATTCTCACACTCATTCATCAGTCCTACATGAGTCCCTTCGCCACATTCATTCAAACACCATTTTTCACTTCACTAATGTTTATGCACCAAATGACTTACCAGGAAGATCTGAAGTATGGGGTAAAACCCGGTCTTTCCAAATAACTTGCGTATCTTTGTAATCATGTATCAAATACACAAAGATAGCACTCATTTCATTCCAATCGAGGATATTCTTTTAATTAAATATTTGCGCTCTTTTAGAAAATGATTCTCATTGACTTTATCGGAGATAAATTCTTAAATCTAAAAAAAAATCATACTTCTGTGATTAACCAGATATTAGAAATTAATCTTATCTTTCCTGGGTTAAAGAACAATTGCAATTTAAATGCCTTATTCACTATAAACCCAAAATGCCATTTTCCATTCATTGTGGACTCTTTACAAAAAATCCGGTTAGGTTTAATAAATTTGGAGATAATTTCCCAATTCTCCTTTTCATTGCTGGGTTCAAGAACAATATTCCTAAACATACCATTCACCACGAACCTCAAATTGATTTATTGCGTTCATATATTAAATCTCATCGTAATTGCTAAAATAGAAATTTTGGACAAAAATTATATTTATCTTTCAAATTGTGGAATACTTCACCCAAACTCCTTCCAAACCACTTATTATGATTTATCAGGATTTATGCATATTTTTAATAATTTTATTAATGCCCTTATAGTCAGTTTCCAATATTGGCCATCGAACTACATCCATAGCGATCTTTTTCAAAACTGATTTGGATATATTTTAAGATCTAACCATATAAATTTAATCCACTTATATTCATTGGGAAGGTATTTTCAATACGAACCCAATGGTTCCGGTTAAAGGACAATTCGATGGTCGGATCTCCCGCTACGTCAGTTCTAAGTTACGGGTTGACGTTCGCGAACTGTCGCTGCACGATGCGTTCTATACAAGCCCTCATCGATTTTATAATTGATAAATAAATCGAAACGTTTCTAAACTTCTTTATTTAATGATATAAAAATTATTTCATCCCTTTAGCTCCAAATTCATATATTTTACCATTTGGTCCCATTTTTCATTATTCTAATGAATAAAATAATATTATTTTTCGACAATCATCCGTTCATGCCCAAAGTCTCCTTACAGTCACAATAAAAATAAACGAGAAACTTCCAAAAGAAAATTTCTTCTCAAACATTTGCTACATATCCTAACCGAACATCACTTTGGAAATTTACTATTCATTTAAAATTCAAATACTTTGGACAGCCAAAAGTATATTAAATATATTTCAAAATCATTCGTCAAAGTTACGAATATTCATCGATATTTCGATATAAACGTGTCCATCCAAAATCGGACGTCAACTTTATTTTCAGTTTTTACCTCATATTTTTGTATTTTTAATATATGTCATTTTATTATGGATTGAAATGAAATTCAACCAAATATCATGCAAATTTTCTCATACCAATCCAATATATCCAACAGTAGTTCCAAACAACTATTTGACATTCAAATAACATCCAATGTGCATTTATTCTCATACAAGCTTCAGTATAATTTATTGAGGCTTACCTCGCCTGTTTAACCAAATGGTTAACACGCGAACTACAAACCAGGGAGATGTGTAAATCAAAATCATCCCTAGACCCATGTGGAGTTTTTAACCATGAAAAAGTTATTTAATTAATCATTTATTACTTCCCATTCTTTTTATTTAAATAGGTGAACATAAACAAGTCGTTCGACTTGTAAATGTATTTTTACTCCAATTTCACTACTACAAACAACATGACATTTTTGTTAGTCAATTAATTATTTTTAATGCTCATACATATCACAACATAACCAATCATCCAATGCCACTTACGGCGCCATAAAGTGCCCATCCACGGATTATGAAATGTGAGTGTCACATATTCATACAACGCTTTTAATGCAAATGATTCATGAATAGTTCATGTGTTGAACTCCAAAAAGGATATTACATGCAATGGGCAATATAACTACATGAAATTTTTAAATGGCATTCTAATTGTAACACAATGCAATTTTAACTTGCAACTTACCAAATTTATCTACATTACTTTATAACTTAAAATGCATAACTAATTAACTTTTCATAACTAATTAAACTACTCTAATGTACTAATTAAAGCAAGAATCTCTCATCCCAGCCATTAGAAAACAATACACTGCAATTTCGGAATTTTCGGTGCTCGCTACAGCCTAAAGGTCCCGCCTTTTTGGCTCGGAATGTCTTCAAACTCCACGGCAATTTCGGTACACCTTCCAACTAGTGAATGAAGCAAGAAATGAAGGAGCTTTGGCTTCTTGGAGTTCCTTGGAGCTTAAACTTTTGCTGTCCGGAATTTTGGAGAGGCCTGCAATAATGCACAAGTTGTTTGGGGCATTTATTGTTCCCCAAAGAGGTGCTAGAGGTAGGTGAGTGAAGCGAGGACCTTAAATAATGCTCCTTTTCATGTCATGAAGCAATGGGAAGAAAAGATGAGGATAGGAAAGGGGGTGCATGCGCAAGGGGGAGGAGGGGTGTCGACGCATGTGGTAGGGGGTAGGGTAGGGGTGCGGCGAGGGGTTAGGGCTAGGGTTTGGGGATGGTGCCCATTAATGAGAAAATGTGAAGGAGGAGGAGAATGAGAGAAATGAAGGAGGAAAGTGGAGAGAAATGTTTTAAGTAGGAATTTTATCTCTCTCTCTCAATTGCCCGACTGCAAATGATCTATGTTTGCTACAAAATTTTGACACAAGAAAATACACGGAATTACGAATCTATTTCATCGAATTCCGGGTTCGTTTGACCTTCCATTTAATTTCTCAATTATGCTTAAATTAGCTTCAAAAATACGATTTTAGCGTACCTTTTCTTCTTGTACTCCTAAATGGTAACTCTATAAATAATGAAACTTAGGGTTCTTCCATTTGACGTTACGAATCTGGAAAAAAAATGAAGTAGGATTCTGAGATCGTCCCAACAACGTTTCTTTTTAAACTGATCATCAGTTTTACCCCAAACGGGTTTATCGAGCATGGCCACATACTAACTCCGTTCATCATGAAATTTGAAACTCAACAATGATTTGTTATACCGAATCCAACAAAATTGGTCTCATCGAATTCTGAGCTTGCTATCAAAATTTCACTTTTTAAGGGCTATGCGATGATTTAAAAATCGAATTTTTAAATTTCGGAGTTATAAATCAATTTAACAAGTATACTAAGTTCGTTTTAAGTCAAATAAAATATAAAAACTAAGTTTGGAATTATTCTCAAATTTTATTAAGCAAAAATAGTCAATTTTTTTCAATATTCATTAAAATAGCTTAAATAAAAAAAAATTGGTTCTGAAATTCCGGGTTGTTACAACCTCCCCCATTTAAAACCATTTTGTCCCAAAAAAGGAACAGAGCTTAAAGTTTGTTTAACTAACCAACTGAACTTTCATTCTGGCTTTCATTCTTTAACTTTTCAGTTTCTAAGAACTTCTACATTTCCCTAAAATTTGGATAACACCATAAATTTATGAAAAATTTCGCCATAACCACATTTGTACGGGATGATCTAAACAAATTTATTGGGCCATATTAGGCACCCAATAAATCAATATATCACATACAAACAATTGTGCACACATATTATGATTTATATCCCTTCTCCCTCATACCCCCACATGGTAACTAAAACAAAAGAGACAAGTGTATGTTTATCATCTCTAATCCAACAATTTACCCTTATATGTTATTAAGTCTATAATCAGTCCTGTTCAGCCTGTCTTACAGTCCTCTCTATACAAGCATCTTTCTCATACGGTAGTTCAAATCTCATCATATAAGAGCCAAATGCTTATATGGAATATGATATGCTACTCTATCCATGATGTATGTTATGTGATGTAGTTCAAAATTTATTGGTTACTATCCTATGGTGTGCTTTTGATTTCACACAGAGCAACGATCACAGCGCATCCAAATCATTAACAGTAGCTATAATAAATAATAAAATTGTGCAACCAACTCATAAAGGTGCACCTGTTTGTCGGGCACATAATTTATTTCTTTACTCAATGCTAAGCTAATAACCTGCTAAACAGATATATATGTATATATGCATTTATTGAAAATAAGGTGTCCATGTTTTTTTTGTATATAGGGCTCTTCTGGCCCTCTTCACATAAGCACCAAGTAGTAATGGGCTCATATGGATGATACATAACTCATAATATATGCTATGCGGCGTAGTCATAACTCTCAAATATCCAAGCATGTATATCAACACCAACAAGTTGTAATAGAAGATAAACAACCATCATCATGTCATATATATATAATATCATAGTGAAACATCACCAAAAAGATCAACTATATCATAGACACTGCATATACCCAAGCATGATGTGCCACTTAAGTTATAAACCATGTATATGTATCTATCTGCCCATATCTATGCTCACCCGAGGACTGCTACGTACTTGAGGTGGCTCACAAAATATCATGTATCCAAAATATACATATCGTGTCTATATCGCACCAAAAAGGGACTAGAACACTGATATCCCCTACATATTTACATAAGACTACCAACTATCATCAGTGCTCTGTGCTGGAGCTCTGCACAGAGGGCCCTGATAAAGACAACTCATCATCCTCTTCTTCTATCTCTTCCTCCATCTTTATCTCATCTTAATCCAACACAAGGGATCTCCTCAATCGGCTCATGATCATCTATAGGTACCGGAGCAACTAGCGGCTCCTCCTCGACTAATGGTTTCGAGACGAGTTCCAAAGAGGGTAAAGCTACAGGTCCTAAGGGCTGAGCAGGATCAGCAACCATCTTGGCCATCATCTTCTCATAGTCAGGGACGACATCGAAGGTTGGAAGAGGTGGATATAATAACATCACATCCTTCTCTGGAAGGGACATAGGAATGGGGTCTCCCATGACCACATGGCCATACTCATCCAAAACAAATCCATTGTCATCTTCCAACATCCACGCATCATAATCGGTCGAGTCCTCAGGCTCTGGAGTGTTTGAAGCCATAAAAACATCCTCTGAGTCTGATCTCGAATCTGTATCTGGAAGGACCACGAGTACGAAAACAAAAGTGACTATGCGTCGTCTCTACCATGGTCTGAAGCTACAGGGGTACTGTGATGATGGTAAGAACCAGAAGGGCTACTACCTGAGCTCTCAATAGAGCTGTCAGAGCTATCGGATGAACAAGTACTATTAGGACTGTTGATACTATCTTCGATATATAAAGAAATTAGGTGACTAACACCTACACTTAAAGACGAGCCACCATATGAGGATGAGGAAGAAAGAATGAATAGGAGTTCGGGCTGCCCTGGGGGCGCAATCTTACCTCTCTACGAATTCGAAACAAAGAAAATTAAATTAAATAGCTGGTTCAGATCAATCCATTTAAAATCAAACAACTAACGCTTTCATATATTCACTGTCCAAAATCATGAATACATTTCTTTTTATTTAAATCTTAGGGTATTTCAGAATTTATCGACTGTTCAAAATCACCGAAAAATCCCACTAAATCAATCCTAACTTAGATATCTTGAATAAAAATTTAAAAATCAAAAGCCAAGGTAGTTCATGGATTATTGAATTTCATAAATGTTTACAAAGCATAATTTCTAGATACCTATAGAATATATAGTAGAAAATTAAACTACGTGCATGTTGTTGTCATGACTACATCTTCTCATGGACACATAACTCTTAACTCATCCTGGGATATTTCTAATCCCATTTAAAATGAGTTTTCTCATTCTAGGATACTACTGATCCTATTTCTAATGAATATTCTTAAATAGAACGTTAATAATTTTATCTCTGGTGAATTCTTTCATTCGGTTCTAATGTGTCTTATTCTAGAGCTCGGTAAACCAAAGCTCTGATACCAAGTTTGTCGCGACCCGAAATCCCCCAATCTCCGAAGAGACAGAAAACAATGAATTGTGCGAGAACACGATACATCAAAACTCTACTTCAGAACTTTTCATTGTTTTCATAATAATTTACATTAGAGTACAAGAATATCAGAGTATGAATAAATATTACAGAGCAGAAAAATATTATCAGAGACTAATAATTTACATAGCAGCGGAAATAAAAATGTATAAATACAATGCAGCGGAAAACATTAACTAACACAGCTGAAAGCAATACACAGATACAGAGCTTTCCGAATATACCTTCAGCTATAATCTAGGATCGTGGGAAAATAGCTGTAATCTAGGATTGTGCAGAAAAAAAGAATCTGCCAAACCAATACTACTGACTGCTCGTGTGGAAAATATGGGCACCCAGAGTTTAGGTGGAAACAATAAACTCCGAGTCAGTCATGGGATGGGTGTGAGAACTAAAACAATTATTAAACTTTACTTTAAAATAGGGTGATTCACGGGACTACGCCGTATAACACAGAACGGGTTTACTCCCATGAATACTCCGAACTAAAACAATTTATATACAACGCAATGCTTTTGGTAAAATGAAGCTATTATAATACTCAGGTCCCATCAAAAACTGCAGTGCAGGCCAAAGGATAGAGTTTTACCTCATAATAGCCAAACATGCTTGATACATTTTATACCAAAACATTTTGATATACTACAAGTGCATAGTGTAAAAAAAACTACTTCGAATGTAAATGTATCAATCGTAGACGACATATGTACCATATATTATGTCGCCACATAGGTTTACAACTAAAACCGAAAAAAAACCGCGTATTGGAAATTGGATGGAATCTTTGAGTCAAGGCAAGGGATGCCTCCATAGCTATTTCGAGACACTCTAGCAAATGCTTCAAGATCACACCTATAGGCAACCCTGGGATCTTCCGGGACGGTCCACACATAAAGTTTGTGGATTCGTTATTCCTGAACAATATGTTTCCCGGTACTATAGGACTTGTCACTTGAGCCTTTTAGTCGGCTCTATATCTGAGGCGCCTCGCAATCCATCACCCACATAAGTAAAAATGTCTGGGATCCATACCATGACACCACTTCTAGCTAGAAAGAAACGCATACACTCCCGGCAGTCAATATCCCTTTTTGACTCATACCGGGTGTGAGGCTCGCGAATTAACGCTATACATGAAGATGTGCTAATTAAAGCCGGGCTTTGATCATCATCCATAAGGCTGCTTTTCAACAAAAGCCTTGATCATTGCATCTTAGCATGCCACATTGTCAATCAATACCGCATCATTAATCATATACCAATAATAACCTCTAAGCTCGTACATCTCAGAGAAGGGTGTTAAGCAAGAGAATAAATTCTCCGCCAGCAAAGAGATATACATTTAGCAAAATACAGCGCGAAGTATAACGTTAGACACACAATCCATTTTCATGTCCGTTCCGGGTCTGAACGAAACCGAAACACCTTATTCCTCATCCCATATGTCCAATATAGGAGAGAGGTCCTCGCATATCCAGTCGATTTTCGAGTACATTTTAAACTACCACCACTTATTACCTTGTTTTAGGTGTACGACCCAATCAAGACATCATCAGTAGCTCGAACGATGTGAAAATCTCTGGTCTTCAACCTCCGTCTTCATCATTGCCTTTAATCGTCGTAATAATTATTTAGAATGGGTAAAACTCGGTCTTTCCAAATGACTTGCGATTCTTTGTAATCATGTGTCAAATACACAAAATAACACTCATTTCATTCCAATCGAGGATATTCTTTTAATTAAATATTAGACTCTTTTAAAAAACAGTTCTCATTGACCTTATCGGAGATAAATTCTTACATCTAAAAAAAAACATACTTCAATGATCCACCAGATATTAGAAATTAATCTTATTTTTCCTAGGTTAAAGAAAATTGCTATTTAAAGGCCTTGTTCACTGTAAACCCAAAATGCTATTTTCCATTCATTATGGAATTTTTACAAAAAATCCGGTTTGTTTTAATAAATTTGGGGAGAATTCCCAATTCTCCTTTTCATAGCTGGGTTCAAGAACAATATCCCTAAAGATACCGTTCATGATGAACCTCAAATTAATTTATTACGTTCATATATTGAATCTCACTGTAATTGCTAAAATAGAAATTTTAAGACAAAAATTATATTTATCTTTCAAATCATGGAATATTTCACCCAAACTCCTTCCAAACCACTTATTATGATTTATCATAATCTATGTATATTTTTAATAATTTTATTAAGGAACTTATAGTCGGTTTCCAATATTGGCCACTGAACTGCATCCATAGCGACCTTTTTCAAAACTGATTTGGACATATTTTAAGATCAAACCATTCAAATTTAAACCACTTATAATCATTGGAAAGATATTTTCAATACGAACCGAATGGTTCTAGTTTAAGGAGAATCTGATGGTCGGATCTCCGCTACATGAGTTTTAAGTTACAGGTTGACGTTCGCGAACTGCCAATGCATGACGCATTCTATTTAAGCCCGAATCGATTTTAAAATTTATAAATAAATCGAAACATTTCTAATCTTATTTATCTAATGATATAAAAATTATTTTAGACCTTGGGTTCCAAATTCATATATTTTACCATCTGGTCGTATTTTTTATTATTCTAATGAATAAAATTATATTATTTTTCAAAAATCATCCGTTCACGCCCAAACTCTCCTTACAATCATAATAAAAATAAATGAGAAACTTCTAAAAGAAAATCTCTTCTCAAACATTTGCTACATATCCAAACCGAACTTAACTTAGGAAAGTTACTATTCATTTAAAATTCAAATACTTTGGATAGCCAAAAGTATATAAAAAATACATCAAAATCATTCGTCATAGTTACGAATATTTATCGATATTTTGATATAAACGTGTCCATCCAAAATCGGACATCAACTTTATTTCATGTTTTTACCTCATATTTTTGTATTATTAAAATATGTCATTTTATTATGGATTGAAATGAAATTCAATCAAATATAATGCAAATTTTCTCATGCCAATCCAATACATCCAACAATAGTTGCGAACAACTATTTGACATTCAAATAACATCCAATATGCATTTATTCTCATACAAGCTTCACTATAATTTATTGAGGCTTATCTCGCCTGTTTAACCAAACTGTTAACACACAAACTACAAACCAGGGAGATGTGTAAATTAAAATCTTCCCCAGATCCGTGTGGGGTTTTCAACCAACAAACAATTATTTAATTAATCATTTATTACTTCCCATTTATTTAAATAGGTGAAAATAAACAAGCTGTTCGACTTGTAAATGTATTTTTACTCCAATTTCACTCTACAAACAACATGACATTTTTGTCAATCAATTAATTATTTTTAACTCTTATCCATATCACAACATAACCAATCATGTAATGCCATTTACGGCGCCATAAAGTGTCCATACATGGAGTATGAAATGCGAGTGTCACATATTCACCAACGCTTCTAATGCAAATGATTCGTGAATAGTTCATGTGTTGAACTCCAAAAAGGGTATTACATGCAATGGGCAATATAGCTACATGAAATTTTTAAATGGCGTTCTAATTGTAACACGATGCAATTTCTAACTTGCAACTTACCAAATTTCTCCGCATTACTTTATAACTTAAAATGCATAACTAATTAAATTTTCATAACTAATTAAACTACTATAATATACTGATTAAAGCAAGAATCTCTCACCTCAGCCATCAGAAAACATTACACTGCAATTTCGGAGTTTTCGGTGCTCGCTACCGCTTAAAAATCCCGGCTTTTTGGCTCGGAATGTTTTCAAACTCCACGGAAATTTCGATACACCTTCCAACTAGTGAATGAAGCAAGAAATGAAGGAGCTTTAGCTTCTTGGAGTTCCTCGGAGCTTAAACTCTTGTTGTCCGGAATTGTAGAGAGGCCTACAACGCTCCACAGGTTGTCTCGGCCACTTAGGGTTCACCAAAGAGGTGCTAGAGGTAAGTGAGTGAAGCTAGGACCCTAAATGAGGCTCCTTTTCATGTCATGAAGCAATGAGAAGAAGTGAAGAGGAGAGGTATGGGAGGTGCATGCACAAGGGGGAGGAGGGGGACACCGCATGTGGTAGGGTGGTATAGTAGGGGGTGCGGCTAGGGTAAGGGATAGGGTTTGGGGGAGGTTACCATTAATGAGAAAATGTGAAGGAGGGGGAGAGTGAGAGAAAATGAAGGAGGAAAGTGGAGAGAAATGTTTTAAGTTGGAAATTTATCTCTCCCTCTCTCTCAATTGCTCGACTGCAAACGATCTCCGTTTGCTACAAAATTTGGGCACAAGAAAATACACGGAATTACGAATCCAATGAATCAAGTTTCGTCGAATTCCAAGTTCGTTTGACCTTCTATCTAATTCTCAATTATGCTTGAATTAGCTTCAAAAATGCGATTTTAGCGTACCTTTTCTTCTTGTACGCTGATATACACGTAAATGTGTATATTTTATCCGCTTATTTATCTAGTTTTCTATTTAAAATAATTAATATTGTGTATTTATAGCTGTGTTTTCAGATTGTTGATAAAAAGCTTGGTTTAGAGCATTTGATGGATAAAGCATGAAGAATTTGCTTAAAAAGAGTGAAGTTGAAATTTCTAAAGCTTGAAGAGTTTAAAGCTTGAAGAACGGTTGCCAATAGAGTTTAGTTAGGTAGATTTGGCTCAATAAAGACTCATATTGCGTTCACATTAGCTCATTTGCAAGGCCTCTCACTCTACAGCTGCGTTCACACTAGCTTATGTGTTAGTTGGGCTAATTCTTTAGTCCCACATTATGGAATTTGCCAAGTAGCCTTTGTCATATCAGCTATAAATACACTCTATCTCATTCATTGTAAAACACACTTAGTTTTATTCTGTAATCTTTCTCTTGGAATAAAACTCTTCTTCCTCTGTTCTATTTAGTTTTAGTTTTATTTATGTTCATGTTATTCAATTTCTGTTTTTCCTCTTCTTTAGCTATGTCTAGCTAATCCCCTTTGATTAGGGGGTAATGACGCTAACAGATATGATTCAACATGAATCACATAGCCAATAGATGAGGACTTTATATATGTAGATCTAGATCTGAATCAAGGGTTAGATCTGAACCTTCATATTCTGTGTCGTTTAAGAGCTATGCTCCTTCACAGGGTATATTTGTGTTCGATCTAACAATTATCAGATTTAGATCTAATTTTAGGTTTTTAGAAATTAATTTGTGAATCTGTCCTGATAGTCTATGTTTGTTTAAGAGCTCAGCTCCTGCATAGGCTATGCTTGTTGTTATTTACTTATTTGTTTCTAAGAATCTATTTATCGTTGATTCGTGTTTGTGACAGAAACATGAATTAGATCTATATTTATTTGTTAGCTATTGATGAGTGTGAATCTAATCTATGTCATTATCCCCTAATTGCTTTCTCTTATTAGATAAATCTCTCTTTTTTATTTAATTGCTGTTATTTTCTGTGTTTTTAATTAATCAAAATTCTGGAATAACTTGATTGGATTTATTAATTAAAATATTTTTGGTCCCAGAGTTCGACACCCTCTACAACAATCCTTGTTGTTTAGGAAAGCCGAACGGATTTTACAGTTGTTTACAATTGCAAAATTTGTTCGCAAACATACGCCCAAATGGCAACTCTATAAATAATGAAACTTAGGATTCTTCCATTATTTGACAAAACAAATCCAGAAAAAAAGTGAAGTAGGATTCCGAGATCGTCCCAATAATGTTCCTTTGTAAGCTGATCGTCGGTTTCACCCCAAACAGGTCTATAGATCACGACCACATACTAACTCCATTCATCGTGGAATTTGAAACTCAATAATGATTTGCTATCCTGAATCCAAAAAATTTGGACTCGTCGAATTCTGAGCTTGCTATCAAACTTTCACTTTTTAAGGGCTATGTGATGATTTAAAAATTGAATTTTCAAATTTCGGATTTATAAAGCAATTTGACAATTTTATTGAGTTTTTTTTAAGTGAAATAAAATATAAAACTAATTTTGGAATTATTCTCAAATTTTATTTAGCAAAAATAGTCAAATTTTCTTAAATATTCACAAAATAACTTAAATAAAATTTTTAAATTATTTCTGAAAATGCGGGTTGTTACACAGTGTCATTACAATCAACTTTACTTTCCTTCCTGTCATATACTCAATGCCAAAATCATAAGTTGCTAAAAACACTAACCATCACTGTTATCTCATATATGGCTCTTTCTAACAGAATAAGAACCTCAAGGACATAGGATCCATAAATAACACGAATCTCACTCCTAAGGGCTAACGTCTCAAAATCTACAAAGCAAAGACAATAACTACTAACTCCAAATCATGAGTTGGATATCTTACTTCATGCAGTCTAAGCTATCTAGAAGGATATGCAATTACTTTACCCATTTGCATAGGAGCATCTTCCAATCCAGTTCCACATGCATCAGTGCAAACTATCAAATCGTAATAACCATCTGGTACTACTAAAATAGAAGCATAGGCTATTAGATTCTCCAAACTCTGAAATTCTCCTTTGTACTCATTTGATCAAGCAAACTTAACATCCTTGTTGATCATTCTAGTAAAAGGCACTGCTATCCGCGATTAATCCCAAATGAATCTATGGTAATAGCTAGACAATCCAAGAAACTCCTAATCTCGATGACACTATTTGGCCTCTTCTAAACTATTGATAGCCTTAATCTTAGCAGGATCTACAGACAACCATTCATCTAAAACTACATAACCAAGAAACTTCACTTTCTTCTTCCAAAGTAACACTTAAAAATATGCTTTCATTGATGTTTCTTCAAAGTCTCAAACACAATCCGAAGACGAATCTCATGGTCCTTCTCATCTTTGGAGAACACCTACTTCTCATAAATGAACACTAACATTAACTTATGCAAGTGCTCTCAGAAATTTTGATTCATCAAGTCCACAAAGAAAGCATGAACGTTCGTTAACTCGAATGGCAAGACCATCCATCAATATGAACCATATCTTTTTTGAAATATGGTCAATGAGATACTATCTTCTACTAGTCGAGGTTGATGAAATCCAATAGCTAAACATTATGGCTCCACTCAGTTGATCACGAAATCATTCATTCATTCTTGGCAGTGGATGCCTATTCTTCACCATCCCGACATTGAAATTTCGTTAATCAATTCATGTTGGCTTTATTTTTAGTTAGTATCAAGCCTAGTACCTATATGACCGAAGACCGTAAAATAACCACATATACAGTCACAATAATATATCATAGAAATGCATAAGAAGTAAGTAACACCACAGGATTATAGCGGTTCGACAACGTGCCTACGTCCATCGCTTGTAATATATCATTTATACATTTTGATTATAGTGGCAGTTAAGTTGGATGTGAGAAATATGAAGATAAAAGCAATAAATCTAGAAATAGTAGAGCTTGTGTATGAAAGAGTCAAACAAATGCCGTGAAATGATGCTCCTGGGTGGTATTTTTAGATGGAGCTTTAACCGGGACGACCAAGAGTTGCAGGAAAAGAGAAGTAGAGGAAAAGGTGGGAAGAGTGAAGATAAGCGACGTCGCATGGTAGGATGGATCCACATTAGATCAATCCGGATTAGGCCAATCTAGATCCTCATTGATCAGGATCATCACATCATGATCGAGCTCCCCATTTCTCCTTTTCCGGCCCTGATTTTTATGATCCACATGCAAAGGCCTTGTGTCAAATTGTTGATAGAACTAATAATTTTCCTAGTCCAAGCCCGTTCATCGATGCAGGTTGAAGTGATGAGGCCTATCTGACTTTGAAAGTGTAATCTAATCCAGAATGCGACTTAGAGGTTGATCTGAATTAGTAATGTGATCTGATCTAGATCATAAGAGTTGGTCGATATAGTAATTAGGGTGGATCATGTTGATTCGATGCATGTACGATCCAGTGCCATGCGAGTGAGCCGAGCCAATCCTTTTGGTAAATGCTAGATGATCTGATCCGAACCCAAATGCAAGGTTGATCAAGGTAAAAGTGGTAATAAGCTCGATTTGATCAAGGGTCTCCAATATGTCCCGGCCCGAGTTCTTATCTTTGAAAATCCCAAGTGTTCATCCAATCTGTTGCTTAATCCATGAATTTCCAAATTTGTGCAAGTTTGCGCTCAAGTCTCAAGCGATATAATGGTCCAAAGTCTAGAGTGATGACCTTGCAAAAAGGCAGATCAACAATTTCCCCAAAAACATATCTTGCTATGGAAGATGTATTTTGAATTTTCGTTAACATGACATTTTTGGTCTACGATTTTATCGGATCGTTTAGAATTTCCAAGCCTGTTGTATTTCCATGCCGATAATTGAGTTTTTAGCTTCATCGAGCCCTAGCCGTGTACCATCCAGACTCGACGATCGATATTCACAATGGGTCCGTGTTAAGCACCAACTATAGTTAACGATCCAGGTTTCTATATGTTAAAGGCCAACCACACTTAACGATCCAAGCCCCATTGTGTAAAGAGTAAGCTGTCCTGCGAGATTCATGACCACGTCGTACCCTTGTTAAACACCAATTGTATTGGTGATCCATAACCACGTCGGGCTCTTATTAGACATCATTCATACCTAACGATCTGTAGCATCTCCGGGCTCTTGCCACGCATCAAGGATACTTGATGATCTACATCCTCTTCGAGCACTTTCCGAGCATAAACCATACTTTATGGTCCTAACTACTCTAGCCCATATCCGAGGTCTCCAAGCGTTTGCCGAGCACCAACCGTACTTGACGATCCTAATCAAATGAGTTCGCATTTGGGATTTCCTAACACTTGCCAAGCACTAACCATACTTGATAATCCTAGCGTCACCGGGCTCTTACCGATAATCAACCACACTCGACGATCCTGATCGAACAGGCCCTCGACAAAGGCTGCTCGACCCTTGTCAAGCATCAGACATACTTGACGATCCCGAGTAGTCGAAACTGCCAAGTCTATAGCGAGGTTGCCTGAAAAGATAGTATGTATCGTGTGATATAGGTAATTGTGTGTTGATTATAATTA
Organism: Allium sativum; assembly: GCA_030737875.1. Classification (NCBI taxonomy): domain Eukaryota; kingdom Viridiplantae; phylum Streptophyta; class Magnoliopsida; order Asparagales; family Amaryllidaceae; genus Allium; species Allium sativum. The sequence goes on along the minus strand of CM060919.1, from coordinate 650,049,319 downwards.
AGGAAGATGTATAAACTAATTCTGATATATGCAAGTAAATATTTAATGAGATAAATAATTATAAATGATATAACAGAAAAGTAGTAAAAAGAACTGTAAATAAAAGTAAGAAACACCATAGATTTTTGTACTAGTTCGGAGCACTGTGCTACGTCTAATCCTAGACCCATTCTGAAGTTTCAAATAAAAAATAACCCTCACTTAACCCAGAGGAAAATGTCTTTACAACACCTGAGCGGCAGAACAAGGACCTGAGAAGGAGAACATGATTTCACCTCAGCAATCGAAGAGGAATTGACATGCCTGAGTAGCAGAATAGGACTTTGCACTAATATAAAATTTTTGTAGACTATTTTTGTTCTTGATAACACAGATTGTCTTTTTATAGTACACCCTTCTTATAATCTTCTCCTCGAGTACATATATAGTTTGAGTGTATCAAGGTAGAGAAGAAAGTTATTGCTTGAATATTAAGTATGAAAACGAACTCAAGCAGCATATTTGTAAATTTAGAATGCAAAAAGTAGAATAATAGAAAAATATAGATAGATCAAAGTAGAAGAGACTAAGTTATTTTGATTGATGTTAGACCATTTATATATAATGTATAAATAGTAGCAACTATTGGCGAAGAGGTTTGGTTGAAAGGTAGTGTCTAAATCTATTCGTATAAATTAGTTTCTCTTCCCGATAAACAGTGACTCTTCAGAAAATTTGACCGTTGGAAAAATTCAGTCAACTGAAGTTCAGGCGAGTCAACTAAAAATTCAAAATATATATATATATATGTGTGTGTGTGTGTGTGTGTGTGTGTATTTGTGCAGATTGCACACAGAATGTCAGGTCAGTCGATGGACTTTCCATATCAGTCAACGGACCTGGAGTAAATTGTGCAAATTTGCACACATGTATATATTTATATATAAATATAATCTAGTTTAAAATCATAATAAAATAGCTTTATAAAAACCTACTTGAGGAGAGATTTTAACAATTATGCTCTAGGACTCAAGACTCGATAATTAAAATATTTGTGCATCATACTGAAGTCTTGTCTCCAAAGTATTTAATCTTCTCTTTTTTGTTGCTTTGATTGTTGAATATTTGTGTTGTAAGGTCGGCTCTTTATAAAAATCAAAACCACTACTCAACATTCTCCCTTTTTTGATTGATGACCACTTATAAAGGAAGATACTATACAATGATATATAGTATTAAATATTTATACTTATTTCCTCTGAATATGCGGCGACAAATATCCTATATTCTAAGATAAATATTAATATTTCTCTCCCTTTGTCATCAATAAAAAAGAATATAGATGTTTGCAAAAATTATATAGAGAATTGATAAGACAAAAATGAAACATATACATGATCAAACATAACAAAATTACATTCTGAATTAGAAACATAAGATAACATACCGACAAGGCTATTTAGTACAAACCTTGTATTCAGTTCAGAAGATTAAAAAAATTCAGATAAAAGCATACTAACAAAGGTAATTAGTACAAGCCTTGTATATAGTTCAAACATAAAGGATCATAGATTAAAGTAGAAAAATGAGAGAACCAAGTCTTACTCCATCGTTTGTTTGCTCTTTCCTGCATGAGAACTTTCACCGACATCTCCATGGCCACCTCCATTTGTACTATCACTACATTCTTGCCCATTCGATATAGACCAAGTAAAGGCAGGATGATTTCGTGTATCTCCTTGTGTTGCCGTAGAAGGCCGAGGGGTGCAAGAAATAGCTTCCCAAAGCGTGTTGAAGAAACCTTTAGTTTTTTCCATTTTCTTGTCAACCTTTTTGATGTAGGAATTCAGGATTTGTTGATTACGGCACAAGATGGCCATTGATAGATAGAGTCCAAAAGGTAGGCTTGGAATGATGATCTTATCTTGTTCGCAAATTGTAACCGTGAGCAGCGATTAGGAAGAGCAAATGCTTGTCCAGGTTGAGATGTTGGCCTTGTTGTCATTGAATCCAGTCTTCGAAGGTAATGATACAGCCTGTGTAGTTAAAGGGCTTAGAGGTTCTATGGTGGTGGTAGTTCAAAAAGCTATAGAAGGTATAAAGTGGGAAAATAACGGGGATATAACAGATGATTCATTAATGTAAAATCATGTATTTAAAATTAATTAATTGTCATGCTTATACCATTTGTGTAGAAGAAACGAATAATTAATATTAAATAATAAAATCAATAAATACTGTTGGAGAATGGAGTTTTGATGACAACAATCTTATTTCAATATTAACTGATTATAAAACATAAACTAACATCTTTATCTAGAATATACACACACATATATGCAGGATTTGTATACAGGAATTAATATTGAAGACTGTACAGTATAAGAATTTTAGAGATTCAGAATTCAGAGAAGATTCAAGACTCATGAGTAATCAAGATTTCAGGAGTTCAAGACAAATATAGTAATCGAGTCTAGTTATATGTAAGACTATGAATAGCACTCTAGGTTCAAATTCATATTCTGTTTTCCAAGTTTTGATTTACAAATTTCAAATTCTATTTTCAAATTATAATCTATTTTCAAATTCTATTCAAATTTTAATTAATATTTTCTATCTTACTTTTGATTTAAAACTTGAGTTTTAAAGTTTATATATAATTATATAGTTATATACTTTATCTTTATATAATTTTAAACTTTATAATTTTATAAATATGTTCATATAGCTTATATTTATAGTTTCATATGATTTTCTACTTTATAATACATATCACTATGTTTTAATCCAAGAATTTCTAGAATTATATATATATATATATATTAAAACACTTGAAAAATACTCAGATTTCAAATTTGAACTAACATATGTCGACATGCATATGTGGCCATGTCGACATATAACCGTCATATTTTCAATTTTGAAAGAAAGTGTCTTTTCACCATTTGTAACGTTCTAGAAGCATTGCAACCTTTCAAATCTTATAAATAGTGGTTGATTTCTAAATTTTTAATTATTCTTCTTCTCCATCTTCATCCATTTTCATTCCTCTATTATTATTTCATATTTTTATGATTTCTCCACTTATACTCTGTCGATTTCTAATCTGAATACATAAAACTTCTTCTCTTCTAACTCTCTATGCATTACTCTCTGAATCAAAGTGCTATTTAAGAGTCATAGGGCTGGTGTAATCATTTGGGGTTGTTTGGGAAATGGTATGTTCCTTGTAGCCGTGAAATTAAGGAAGGAAATGGTGGTAACCTTGTAGCCAGGGAAATCAAGGGTGGTGTGGAAACGGTGGTAACCTTTTGGCCGTGAAATCAAGGGCGTTGTACTTGGATATTGATATAGTAATAAAAATATATGCAATCCAGCGTTGCGTAGGACTGGACATTGGAGTAGTCTGAACCAGTATAAAATCCAGTGTGTTCTTTCCTTTTCTGCATTTTATTTTTGTTTATTTCTGTGTTTGTGTTTGAGTCTATGTCTGTGATCATCTCTGTGGTGTGTGATTCATATAGTAGATCATATAGTTTTAGATTTTCTTAAATTCCTTGAAAACACCATTCACCCCCCTCTAATGTTAGTTTTGCCTTAATGATCCATTCTGCTTTCCCTAACAAATACCATGGTAATGCACACAGATTTGATAATTATTATATATTTCTACCTTATACAGTGAACTTATGCCTTGAAATTAGCTCTTTACACTATTTTTTTTAAAGGTGAACTGGCCAAATCATACTTCGTATATTAATATTCTTAAAGAGGATGCAAAATAGCCATAATTTAGTGAATTCAGGGGGAATAGAGGGGCTTAAAGTGGATTCATTGTTCATCAGCGCTAAGTTAAAATAGGGTAGCGCTCGAAGAGTGCCATGGGCTATAGCGGGGAATTCACGAGGCTATAACTGCACAGGATAAGGGGAGGCATACTTTTAGGTAATCCCATCAAAGCTTAAGTTTTTGTATTCAATATGCCTACGGTAGATGTTGGAGAATCAGGTTATATAATAGTCAAGTCTTTGAGCATGCGCATAATATATTCGCCATTGTAAATGATATATTTCATTCATTTTTTCTTTAGTGGATGTTGAACCGCTAAAAAGAACTTGTTTGGCTTTCTTTTTATCTGGAGTATACCTGGTATGAGGTGTGGTAACCCAACTACGAGTATGACAAGGTGTTTTTCGAAAGATGGTGTCGGGTGAAGTGATGATCTCAATGTAAGAGCTAGTTGAATGTGAGAAGGAAGACATTGTCTTTGAAATTGAATAAAAGTTATAATTGAGAAAATAAGTTTCATGATTATAGAGAACTATGGGAATTTACATATATATATATACACGTTTAATTAGAGATAAAATAGTCGCACTCATTTAGGTTAGGTGGGACATAAGGTTTTGATGAGGCATATAAACAAAGTATATGATTGGTTTTAAAATAAAGTGAACCAATTTTCAAAAAAAAAAAAAACAAGAGATAAAATAGGAAATGATAGTGGTTCCTATAAATTGCAGTTAAAAGATTTTATTTATGAGGATGCGATACTTGGTTTTGAAAGATTTAATGCTTTAGCAGAAAGTAATAAATTGAATTAAACACACATACACACACATACATACATACATACATACATATTGTATGTTTATATAAATATAAGTAGTTGTCTTATGTGTCAGCAATATCATATAATACAATGGGTATGAAGGACTTGAATGCGAATAGCTCAGATGGTTAAGACATATTGTTATTATGCAGGATATCTTGAGTTTGAGTCACAGCCTGGTCGGAAAATGTTTTTTTTCATTTTATTTTTGTATATCAAAAATTATATTTACTTCTAACTAAATAAACTTTAAATAATTTTAGTGGACCTGATACCAAGTTCTTAACATAATTTTATAGAAGTATTTTCTAGTAATGGTTTGGTAAATATATCGACTAATTGATTTTTAGATGATACAAAATATAAATTTATTACATCTTTTTCAGTATTGTCTCATAGTCGAATGTATATATGTTTAGTTCAAGAATAGTTAACTGGATTTTTTGATAGATTAATCGCATTGGAATTACCGCTCTAAATTGTTGATTTAATTAGATTTATTTTGAAATCTTTAGGTGTTTGTTGCATGTAAATGACTTGACTACAAGCCAAAGCTACAGAAATATATTCTTCTTCACAAGTCGATAGTGAGACACAATTTTGTTTCTTACTAAACCAAGAGATTAATGATTTTCCAATAAAATGACATGTACCACTCGTACTTTTTCGATCTATCCGTGCTCCTCCAAAATCTGCGTCAATATAGGATACTAGTTCGAAGAAGCAGTCTGTAGGATAAGAAAGTCTGAAATCTTTGGTATTGCTAAGATAACGCAATATACGTTTCACTACTTGCAAATGTGATTCTTTTGGATCGGCTTGAAATCTTGCATACTGAAAAACACTCATCATTATTTCTAGACGACAAGCTGTTAAATATAGTAATGATCCAACCATAGTACGATATAGTTTTTGATCTGCAATTTTTCCAGTTTCAACTTTATCGAGATGTATTGTTATACTCATAGGTGTTGGTTTAACAAAGGTGTTTTCCATTCTGAATCTCCTGATTAGATTATTACAATATTTTTCTTGATTTATAAAAATACCATTTGATAATTGTTTATCTGAAGATTGAGAAAATAAGATAATTCACTCATGTGAGACATCTCAAATCCTTTAGTCATTATTTCAGAAAACTCTTGACATAATTTATCATTAGTTGAACCAAAAATAATATCAACTACGTATATCTAAATTATTAAAATGTCGTTTTTAGCTTGTTTTATAAAATCAGTTTGGTCTACTTTTCAATATTAAAACCATATTTAATTAAATAGCTTTTAAGACATTCATACGGAGCACGTGGTGCTTGTTTTAGATTGTATAAAACTTTCTTAAGTTTATCAATGTGATAAGCAAATTTTTCATGAATAAATCACTACTACAAAAGTGGGCATATTCGACACTATTTTACTGTGGCCTTAGATCAGAAAAGCGTTGCCGTAGGCCATTTTTTCAAATAGGCAACACCAAGGGGGCGTGGCATCCGCGGCCGTTGCATTAGGCCTCTAAGGCAACGCTTTTGCCCATCTATGGCCACGGAAAGAAAGTGCTGCATTATAACCCTATATAACCCTATTGCAACAGCATATGCATGTAATGCAACAACATACAGCGTTGCCTTAAGCAGAAGCCAGAGCCTGACTTCCAGGTCATGGTAGCGGGGCCCACATGAACTTTCCACGTCAGCAGCCAACGTGTCACATGCCACGTCAGCTCTCCACGTCAGCTGCACATGTGTCACATGCCATGTCAGCTAACCACGTCAGCTGCCAACGTGTCACACGCCACGTCAACAGTGGGGTCCACATGCCATGTGGAATTAATAATATTTTATTTAATGCAACACCACTGTATTATGTAATGCAACACCATTATCTTTAAATGCAACATCAGAAAAAAAGTAAATGCAACAGCAGAAGACGACAAATGCTACATTAGAAAAAAGCAAATACAGCGGTTTAATTAAATATTCTGCAATACCAGTTTTGTACATAAAATAAACTCATCTGAAACATTCATCATCACATTCAAACCATCTAAAATATTCTACATATCATTCTTCGGTTGCATCCAATACATACCGTCAAAAATATTCATTCTTCGGTTGTAGGAGTACCAGTGTCATGAATGATGAAATACCAGATCCAAAGTATTCGCTCATTCTTCAGTAGCAAGAGTACCGACACATCAAATACAGCATGTCCCTTTCCTCACTTGGCTCCATTTCGCATTCTGCGCTACCGTCATTACAGCAAATACAACCTATGCGCTACGATCATTACTCGTAAGTGATTATTTTTGGCATTCTGCATCTTTAGAATTGCAAGCATCTTAAGTGACTGGAAATGCACTTTGGGGTTTTTATCTCTACTGCTTGATTTAGTGATACTGCCAATCATTGAACAAACGGACTAAATGAGCAACTGTTGAATAGAGTTATTTCTGATGGAAATGCGGTTATATCATCCCGAAGTAAAAGAGACATTTGTTTAACTGGATAATGGATATATGCAAATGGAAAAAAGTAAAGAAACATTAAGATTAGATGAATTCATGTTTTTATCTTACGTGATGATTGCTTGTTTGAACCTTCCCCTGAATCCAATAAACGAAATTCTGATTGGAGTCGTCTTCGGTGACTTGCAACTTTCTTCTCTATATCTTCCGGATTTCTATTACCTTGTTCAAGCATCTCACGGTATTCCATTACCGCGGCCTCTAAGTGTCTGAGTTTTTGTCTGCACGAAAAATCACAGATTAAACGGTATTTCTAATAACAGAATGAGCTGTGAACTTCGGATCCCCAGATATAAGAAAGTTTGCTTAAAGTAGACGTGTTGACAGAATGGGAAGATTGTTATGGTCCATTCTACTTGGGTTTACACGCTAATGTATCTTCCTCTTCCATCAAATTAATTAAAAGCTACAATAAGAGTAAACATCCTACAGCGAGTTTCCATTAAATTAAAGAAAGAGTTATAGTATGAACCTGTGTTCTTCATTCATGCTACTCTCTGGATGAGGAAGACTGGTAGCGTTAGCTGACACCTCAAGTTCATCGACCTTGTTAGGACTGCCACCAGCATTTTCGCATACCGCAGACTTGTTAGGACCTTTAGATTCAGCATCTTTACTGGCTTGGTCATGGACCTGGAAAGAACAACATCTTAAGTGATGTAATTTAAAGCATGGAACACAAGCATGGAAAGGCTTGTTAGGAAGAGCAAATGCTACTTACAGACACTTAGCAAACCATGACTGTGTTAATTAATTCACTTAGCAACCCATCAGTAGTAAGACATCCAAATAAACAGAGATGTACATAAGGGCATTGAGCAAAAGGAACGAACCAAGTGGAAAATCTCACTGCTTGCAACAATTGTCGTCGGCATATGCTTGCAGCAGTATCGGACAAGGCCTGAAGCACCAAGTGCATCTCTGAATAATGTCAGATCAACATGATAAATCATTATATGATTAAAGGCAAATGAAAATAAACAAATGATGGTGTATGTCCACCCTTATAATGCTGGAAAAATAGTGCTATAAAATCAGCATTGACATCTCATTTCTAATTGTCTCAAGTAGCCTTAAACATTTAATAGAAATAGAACTAATGTTAATTTAGAATAACATGCTTAATTGGTTGCAAAACAAGTTCTTTTAATTGCAGTTAATATGCTAAAACATCATTGCTTTAGTTTTTGTTACAAGCACAATCTCAAAGGAATCATGTCTTGAGCACATGCAAAGATGATTATATCCATGTCTTGAGCACAAGCACAATTTCATTTAGAAGTCCAACTCAAGTTCAATATATTTGTAAGAGCACAGAAGCATTTGTTTGCTAATAATCAAATTGATTCTTTTTCTCTAGTTGTTTGAAAAAGACGCAGCAGGCAAAAAAAGCATAGCAAAAATTCAAGTGTCAATTCAGGATGTTGAATACCTTTAGCTTATTTAACTGTTATAATACTTCAGTCTAACTAGACAGTATAAAACTGATTCAATAACCCCAAAAGAATACACAAATTTAGCAGGAACATCGCAGGCTATGAAAACTGCATTAATAATTATAATAAAGATGCGAGCAAAACTTATAAACAAAAAATAATGGAACAGATAAAAAGAATATATATAACATAATGAAAAGTCAAGAAATAAAATCTCACCTTAAAGACTGAAGTAGTCTTTGTGTCACTGATCATCTTTCTGACTTAAAAGGAAGAACCTGTTTGTCTTCTGATTTGTGCCGAAAGAGTTTTGCAATCTTCCGCCTTTCACAATCCTGCAATTAACCAAAAAAGAAGAAGGATAATATAACTGAATTGCAAAATGTAATCAAATGATTCACCGAAGAAAACAACATGTTAGACCCTGTACCTTGAACATATGAAGGTGAAAAGGTTTGTCAGGATTCATTCTATGTTTCATATAAGTGTAGGCAAAACTTAGCTGATCTCGAGGAGTAAAACGATTCAACCTCATTGAACCATTTTTTGGCCTTCTTTTAGCTAATACTTCTGTTGTAATTTCATCGACAAACATAATAAAATATACACCTTTCTTTGAATGGTGGGAAATCTGCAATTACAAGAAGAAGAAAAGAATTAGTCTAAAAATGTATTTCATGTTAATTTTCAAGAAAATGGTTAGGGTGAAAATATTAACATATATGTTCTACTTACTCAAATAATAACATTTATATTTTTAAATAGTACAAGTCCAGACCTGATAAATTTCTAAAGAACAACCATACTCGTTTATCCTTTAATATATCTCCCATTTACACTTTAAAATTTAGAGCATCCACTCAAACAAACCGATAATCTTGCCATACATAAAACTGGATACGAATATTATTTAAAATACATTTAAATCCTATTTTTGATGTACATGGCAAAAGGGCATAAACATGCATCACTTACATGCCACCTCTTCTGCTGCTAACAGACCAACTAATTATCGTTTATGCAGGTAAATAAATATAAACACCCTTACTGAGGATTATAAAAGATATATGCACTTATCATTTAAGTGTCATCTCTTTCACCTCCTAGCAACCCAAGTTTTCCATAGAAAACTTGACCAATTCAATATAATGATCGAAATTCATAAAACAGGTTCACACATACAAGCATTGCTCTGTTTAATTATTTACAACATACATAAGTCTTATATTTGACATGGATATATCTATAAACAGCATGGTCTAAACCACCTTTTCATGCAGCACTAGACTTTTCTACCCATACAGGAACACGACAAACTAACAAATTAACAGTATGATTTGAGGCCTACCCAGGAACACGGCAAAATTAATAGTTATGTATTATGGCAAAATAACTAATTAACAGTATGATTTGAGACCTATCCAGGAACACGGCAAACTCTTCCCTATATTTAAATCTCTCCATCTATTCGTTTCCACTATCTACTTGTAATTTTCGAGTTTGAGTATTTTTAGAATTCAGGTGAAATGGCAGAAGAGGATTATAAAGTTACCGTGCATGTTTATGATCTTAGCAATAAGCTTGCTCGACAGCTGAAAGCAGATATCAACACCGAGGATGAGATTGAACCCAGAATGCTTTTCTATGATCGCTCTCATCTGATTATAGTTTCCCCATTCGATTTCAAGCACGAATCAAACTTGCCCTAGTTTTAACATAGAATATGAGATGATTGTGGAGGCGTCGAACAGAAGAGGAAATCGAATTGGGAAAGTGAAAGAGGAGCAGAATTTAGGTTTAAATTTCGGTGAAATTAGGTTTAAATTTTGTTCAATAAAGGGGAAAGTGAATAGAAAATGTCAGAAAAAGAAAAGAACGATTAGAATTTTGTGAATTGGAAAATATCGCGCTAAAATTTGGCGGAAGGATAGAGTGAGGTGGTTGTCACTGATTGGATGATGGAGTAAAGTTTTAGATAACAAAGAGGAATTGGTTTCAACCGTTGGATTAAATCATCATCTACGGTTATTTATTTGTTTATTCTGACAACATGGATCGCTGATCTGGATTGTATTTTTATAAAGCAACGCTTTGAAGTGGTGTTGCTTGTCACAGTTCTAGAATTCCAACCGCAACAGTGCATTCACGTCTAATGTAACAGCATATGAATACTGTGGCAGAAGATCAAAGAAAGCATAGCTTTCGCCACACTTTTCATGCAACGCACACAAATTAGTGTCGAATATGCCCACTTTGGTAGTAGTGAATATAGGTAGTTTTCGAACATAAATATTTTCTTTTACATATCCATTTATAAATGCAAAAAAATGCACTTTTAACGTCCATTTGATATTGTTTAACATTATTAAAACAAGCGTAGGCTAGTTGGATACTTAATGTTTCTAATCTTGCTATCGGAGCAAACGTTTCTTCATATTCAATTAGTTCTTCTTGATTATATCCTTGAGCTACTAATCTAGCTTTATTTCTAGTTATATTACCTAGTTCATCTGTTCTATTTTTGTAAACCTATTTTGTTCCTATAACAACTTGATAACTTGGTCCGGGAACTAACTCCCAAACTTCACTGCGTTCAAACTGATTGAGTTCTTCTAGCATAGCAATAATCCAATTTAGATCAGATGATTCTTCTTTAGAATTTTTCGGTTCTATATTAGAAATAAATGTCACAAGATTCATTAGATTTAATTGATTTCTAGTTCGAACGTTTTAATTTATTTCTCCAATAATATTTTCTATTGGATGATTTCATAAAATTCGTGGAGGAGATCTTATTAAATTAGAATTATAGGTTATATTTTATTTTTTTGAATTATGAATAATTTTTTCGTCTTCTAACTTATGAATAATATTTTCTTTTTCATCAAAAATTAATTTGATTATTTATAGTTGAAAATTTAAAATTTTCATTAATAGTATCATACATTTGTTTCTTCAACTGTTTTAGTTCTTTTATTAAATATTCTATAAGCTTTACTACGGCTCAAATATCCTAAATAGATTCCTTCGTCGGATTTTGAATCAAATTATGTTATCTGATCTTTAGTGTTTAAAACAGAATATTTTGATTTGAAAACCGTAAAGTTGGAAATATTTGGTTTTCTATCATAAAATAGTTTGTAAAGTGCATTTTTTGTATGAGATAGTATAGAAACACGATTTAATACACAACAGACAGTCGCAACAGCTTCTGCCTAGAACTGTTTTGGTAACGTGCTTCCATTTAGTAAGGTACTAGTACGTTCTTGTAAAGTTCTATTTTTTTTCTAAAACTCCATTTTATTGTGGATTTCTAGGAAATGAGAAATTATGAAAAAAAAATCTTTCTTTTTACAATATTTATATCGAATTCTTCGTTTTCGAATTCGCCTCCGTGATCACTTCTTATATTTTTAATATTAAGTCCTTTTAAGTTTTGAATTTGTTTTGCAAATGTTTCAAAGTGTTCAAAAGTATAGCTTTTGTTTTTCATAAAAATAGTCCGTGTATATTTGGAAAAATCATCAATAATTTCAAACACGTATTGATTATGATTTATGTATTGAATTTGGGTTGGTTGAAATAAATCCATATAAAGTAATTCAAGTGGTTGTAATGTTGAAATGACTTACTTTAATTTAAAAGTTAATTTAGTTAATTTACCTAACTGACATGCATCACAAATATTATTAACTTTGAAATTCATTTTGGTAATCCTTTTACTACATTATTTTTCGAGATTTTATTTATTGTTCTAAGTTCATATGACAATCTTTTGTGCCATAACCAAGGTCATTTTCTTTGGCTACTAAGCAAATATTTAAATTATTACTTACTTTTATATTTAAAACATAAATGTTTCTATCTCTATTTCCTTCAAAAATAAGATTTTGATCGAAAATACTACATTTATTTTCAGAAAATGAGATTTTAAATCCCTTATCACATAATTGACTTATACTTTATAAATTGTGATTTATATTCTTAACTAATTTTTTTGAAATAAGTGGTAAATTAGTTGTACCATAATTGCTCACATCGCCTTTGCCGATGATATATCCATTGGAATTATCTCTAAAAGTGACATAACCACAATTTGAATAAATATTTTTGTCAGCATATCCTTGTCTCCTGTCTTGTGTTTTGAGCAACCTCCAACAAGTATCCATTTTTCTCTTTTCTTGAGTGGGTCCTGCAAAAAATAAGAAAAAACGTTTGTACCCACTTTTTAATATGGTCTTAAGAGTTAGGTCTTAGGAAACCAAACACAGAAGGGTTCAAAGTCCCTTTTATATATATAATCTTTATTATTATCTATAATTTCCAGGAATAGTTTAATATATTTATTCCTAATCAACTTATTCTTTGTTCTAGGAACTCATATATTAAGTTTTTTAGAAATTTCTTTTCTTTTTGAAAGTTTAGTTGCAGTATTAGGTTTGTAATCTTTTTTCAAATTTTTGGACGATGAGGTTTTAAGTTTCTTTTTGTATCCTAGTCCATTTTTATTTGAAGTGGATTGAGAACTTTCGATAGTTTTTCCCTTCCTCTACTAAAATTTGAAACATTTTTAGTAATACCTTCTAATTTTGTCTTTAATCCAAAATTGTCTAATTCTATCATATTAACATTGGTTTTTAACTCATGATTTTTCGAAACAAGAGCATCATTTTTTTCCCTTTTTAAATTTCAATTTCTTGTCCTAGTAGAATAAGTTGAGAATTAACATCAGAAAATGAATGTTAATTTTTTTTTCAAGTTCTTCCAATTTTTTCTTCACAACTTTAAGCATGCCTCTTTCAAATTCTACCATGTTCTGATTCTCAACTACTTTTTTATATTTCCTTTTGAAACTTTTTAAAGTGTCCAGTAAGAATTCATTTCTATCATATCATCAAAAGTTAAATCACTAACCGCGTTTTCATTAACCATAAAGCACGCATTAGCTTGCTCATTATCATTGTCACTTCACTTCTGATGAAGAGGAGTCGGAATCCTCCCAAGTAACTGAAAATGCCTTCTTTTTAAATATGTCCGTCTTATGCTTATTGTGATGTTCCTTCTTTTTCTCTGGACAATCCTTTTGTATGTGTCCTTGTGACAATTATAACATTCTAACACTGATGATGATGGTTTGTTAGTGCTAAAGCTTTTTTTGCTGTTATTTCTGCTACGTTTTCTATATTTTAGAAATTTCTAAAATTCTTGGCTATAAATGCTAGATCATTTTTGTTTGATTCCGATTCTTCTTGCACTGCATTAAATGTTACATTCTTTTTATCATGTGCCTGTACTCGTTTTGCCTACAAGTTAACTTCGTATGACATTAGATTTCCTATTGAATTTTCTGGTTTCATGGTAGAGAGATCATTATCTTCTTCAATAGCAAGACCTTTCTTTCCTATTCACTTGTTAAAGTGTTTAGGATTTTTGAAACTATATCGAAATCAGAATTTTTTTCGCTTAGTCTAATAATAAATGATAAATATCTTGAAATTAGAATACATATCATTAATGACTCATCTTGTTTCATTATAAAATTTTGGAATTGACTTTTAAGCATGGATATCTTGCTTTTTTAACCTTATTAGTTCCTTCGTGAGTGACTATGAGTGTTTGCCATGTTTCATATGTAGTTGTGCAAATGCTGATGTGGTTAAACTAATTTCAATCTAAGGTACAAAGCTACATATTCATTGCTTTAACATTAGCAGTAACATCTATTTTTGTGTATTTGACCAAGTGGAATATTCAATTGTCAGAATATTATATTCAGTTTGTGTAATATTCCATGAATCAAAACCATTTGCTTGCATACATATTCTCATGAGTGTAGCCCAATAGTTATAATTCAAACCATTAAATAGAGATGTCTTATAAGAGATTGTCCTTCTTCAAAACTAGTGTTAGTGCTGGTACTGGTGTTGTTATCCATATTACTTATAATATCAGATAATTGTGTTACGGTTGTATGAAACCTCGCTTTGATACCAAATAAAAAGATAGTTAAAGAGATACGAAGTTTGTATTTGATTTTCATATGAATTCTGATAATTGTGTGTTGATTATAATTGTGGAAGATGTATATATTAATTTTGATATATGCAAGTAAATATTTAATGAGATAAATAATTAGGAACAATATCACAGATAAGCGATAAAAAGAACTGTAATAAAAGTAAGAGACATCAGAGATTTTTATACTAGTTCGGAGCACTATCCTACGTCCAGTCCCAAACTCCTTCTGAAATTTCAACTAAACAATAACCCTCACTAAACCCAGAGGAATAGGTCCTTACAACATCAGAGCAGGATAGCAGGATTTTTCCTCAGTAGCCGAAGAGGACTTGACACGCCTAAGTAGCAGAACATGACTTCACACTAATATAAAAGTTGTGTAGACTATTTGTGTTTTTGATAACACAGAATTTCTTTTTATAGTGCATCCTTCCTATAATCCTCTTCTCGAATATATATATATATATATGTATAGTTTAAGTGTATAAAGATAAAGAAGAAAATTATTGCTTGAATATTAAGTCTGAAAGCAAATTCAAGCAACATATAAGTATGAAATGTTTGATAGTTAAATAATAGGTACATAACATTGTGGTGAAGATTTGTATGCTGGCTTTATTTCTCTAGTAATTACTTGATATGTTAATCAATGTATAAATATTTTTATCTGATTCGATGCATGGCCGATCCAGGGCCATGCGAGTGAGCCGATCCAATCCTTTTGGTAGATGCTAGATGATATGATCTGAAGCCAAATGCAAGGTTGATCATGGCAAAAGTGGTAATCAGGTCAGTCCGATCAATGGTTTCCAATGTGTACCGACCTGAGCTCCCATCATTGAGATTTCTAAGTGTTCATCCAACCCATCGCTTAATACAAGGATTTCCAAGTTTGTGCAGGTCCACGCTCGTGTCTCGAGCATTCCAATGCTCCAAATTCCAAAGTGTGACAGCCTTGCAAAAAGGAAAATAAACAATTTCCCCTAAAACATTACTTTCTATGGAAGATGTACTTTGAATTTTCGTTAACACAACATTTATGCTCTACGATCTTGCTGGGCCATTTACAAATTCCAAGCCTGCAGTAGTTCCATGTAGAAAGTTGAGTTTGTAGCTTCATCAAACCCTTGCCAAGTACTATCCATAATCGAGGGTCCATAATCACAACGGGTCCGCATTAAGCATCAACCATATTTAACGATCCAAGTTTCTATATGTCAAAGGCCAGTCACACTTGACGATCCAAGTCTTGTTATGTAAAGAGTAGGCTATTCTGTGGGATTCATGACCACGTCGGACCCTTTCTAAACACCAATTGTATTTGGATATCCATAACCATGTCGGGCAATTTTCAGGCATCATTCGTACCTAACAATCCATAGCTTCTATGGGCTCTTGCTAAGCATCAAGGATACCTCATGATCTATAGCTTCTAAGAGTTCTTCCCAAGCCTAAACCATATTAACGATTCTGACTACACTAGCCAACATCCGAGGTCGCCTAGCCCTTGCCAAGAACCAACCATACTTGATGGTCCTAATTAAGCGAGGCTATTTCCGGGATTTCCTAACCCTTGCCAAGCACCAACCATACTTGAAAATACTAGCATCACTAGGCTCTTGCCGAGCATCAACCATACTTGACGATCCTGATCGAACATGCCCTCATCTAAGGTCGTTCGACCCTTTTCAAACATCAGTCATACATGATGATCCTAAGTAGCCGAACCTGCCAAATTTATAGCAAAATTTACAACCCCTTGTCGTTTGTTAACCACACATGATGATCTAGTGAATTGTTTAAGTTTAAAGTGCAGTTATTGGTTTAATGCTCATCGAGCATCGACCATACTCGTCGAACATTTCAATTTAAGTGTGGAAAACACAAATACCTTTATTATTGAAAGTAACCGATGTTTCATTACCGTCTTAGAGCTTGCGTGGGAACCTCGGTGGATTCCTTACAAGAGTGGGAGGTTTAACCATTTGTTACAAGTTCATTAAAAACAAAAGTAAAAGCAATGGTTTACACCAAGTACAGAGCATGCCTAAGAACTAAATCTTAGTTCTGTACATGGGTAGACTGACTTCGCTATTGTTTATTGTCCGATTTCCATGTAGACCCATCATTGATGACAAGTCCTCCCTACGGGCTAGGTTCGTTTTGATGTCGTGCGACTGACAGTTTCTCGTGTTCCATGGTTACGACCCTAGACGTATTATTCTAGCTATCCCTTTCTTGTTAGCTTCTCAATGACACCCCGTATGTGTTTGCATTCATTCGTATCATGATAAGCCATATAATGAAAATAACAGAATTTCCTGAACCTACTCCTACTTTATAGGCTTCTTTCCAGAAGGCCTCCTCGTCGGAAGGCGATCTCTAATGTCCTCAAAAATCGTTTCGAGACTTGCATTCAGTTTTGTATACAAGCCGAACTTAGACCCTTTCCTAAACTTGTTTTCTCGACCTTGATCATTCCCAACTTTCTGCTTCCCTTTATCAGATGGTCCTTTGTCCTTAACAACATTGATTTCAGTGGCTTCACAATCTACCCTCACATCCTCCTATCCTTGAAACCTATCAGCTTCATAGTAGCATTCCCTGAGATCTATGAGGGCATACCTTTAATTTGGTGTTGTCCATCAAAACCATCCATGGGTCCGTCAGTCAACTACAACGACCGAGGCATTTAATCTTTCTAGAAAAGCACATAGAGTTTCTCCTGACCTATTCTTTATTGTTGTTAACAACATTATATTCTTGAGTTGCATGATATAGGACTAAAATTGTCTCATGAAACTTTTGACTAGTCTAGTTGTGAAACCCCACATCCGTTAACGTCACTCATAAGAAAATGCATTAAGTTTTGTGAAGCGCAATAGGTAAATAGTACAGAAATTCACAAGACATATATTAAATAAGCAGCAGAAATTTCAACTTCAATATTAAAATAAAACGTAGTCTCAATAGGTTACATCAAAACTAAGTATCTTATATCTTCCTCATAAAGAAAAATAACAGAGTTTAGTAATATAAAGCCATATCCCTCATAGCAGGCCATAGAAGAGTAGAAAGCAAGTCAAAACGGTACATCTCAGAAAGTCCAGATCCAAGCTGAAAGAGAAAGTCCTAATCACTAAGCAGTACTACCACTCTAAGGACCTGAGGGGAAAGGAAGAAAGAAGCGAAAAAAAAGGGTAAGACATAAAGTTTGACGAGTTCCAGTGATTTTCAAATATGCATGATATAGGAATACCAAGACAGGTAAACAAGGCTGGATAAGAAAGTACAACAACTTATAAGGTAATAGATAAACTAAACAGAACAACAGGATTTACAAGAATAACACGAATAAACAATGATCGAGTAATGCTTCACATTTATATCCCTAAAACAGGTTATGTCTGCATTAATACTAGCATAACAGTTTTAACAGGATGAGGTATTTAACCTTATTACATAACAGCAAAATTAAATAGCAGGATTAAACAACAGGTTTAGGCGTACTCTAATTATATAACAGGATTAGGGGTTACCATAATTACATAACAGCAAGATTAGGTGTACCCTAATTATTACCCATGCGATCGGCTCCCTAATACATAAATACCCTGTGTCAGCCCCGACAGTATGGTGTATCACTCCCTAACCTAACAACTTATAACACAAACCTATATACTAGTGTTACAACGGCTTAGTTTCCCTAATCAGACTCATGAACGCTCATGACCCGACCGGAACACGCATGTACCTACCTTCCCCATGTGAACCTCTTACTATACAATTTAGTAAAGAGTGCCCTGACCCCTACCTAGTGTGAGACCCTGTAACAAAAAACCAATAGGGATACTAACTGATATGGGTTCCAATTAGCAGATTGACACAAGCCGAATCCCCTTAGCTTGTGCCCCAAGTAACTAGGATTTAAGAGTCCCCAAAACCCGGTACAATAGCAGAATGAGGGGCCTCTTTAGCTTATTAACAATGAGATTTAACCAAACAGGTTTAGGTTTACTAATAATCATGGTTGTAATATTACGTGTTATTATGTGTGTACAACCCTTCCCTAAAACACCCGCTCGGATGTATGTATAACTACTACAGTGATCCAGTTTATTAGCCTAAATCTGGTACTTACAATCATGTCATTTACTTAATGTCTGTATTAAGTCAAATCTACATGTTTATACATATGCATATATATACAATAGAGGGTCATGGTGAAGAAGATATTAAATCTCTTTATATGTAAATATGCCATTGCAGAAAAGTCCAGTCCTATCACTTTTGTTGTTGTATGAAAATCTTGTATTTTGAGTTATCTTTGTCGATCTAGGCTTCAGCGACATTCCCTCATTGTATATATATATATATATATATTTAGAACAGATTCATAAAGACAAAAGGTATGAAGAATGTGTGTATTAGAATATGAGAGAGTTGCCTATTTTTAAATTCACAGAGTTAACCTCAGCCTTTAGATTCTAGGCTTTTAATCTAAACCGTACATGTAGTGTTGAGTCAGCACGAACCTAGTCACAAAACTGTCTAGATATGCAATTCAGAATTTTCCCCGGATCTGGGTGGATCGACCCACCGACCATATGGGTCGACCCATAGGTCGACCCAGGCCTGTTGTGGGTTGCCCCATAACGGTCCATTTCTGCGCGTTAATTTTCGTTCATTCTTGGTTCGAATTATTTTGAATTATATTTATATGTAAGCCCTTTATATGTATACAAACTTCTAATGCTCATAACTTCTTCATACGTTGTCCGTTTTGCGCAAACTTGGGGTCTATCTGAAGTAGAATTCTGAGATGAACGCAGTAAAGATAATTTTACTTAATTCTCAATATTTAGTTAAGTAATTCTCATTTTATTATCTTTAAAGTATGGTTATAGTGTATTAAATTTTGGTGTGTTACACTAGTCCACCTATTGACTGGATAATTTTCCAGGTACCTAAACCATAGAGCAACTATATCAAAGAGAAAAAGCAAGAAGCACTTTGCCGTCACTTCCTCTGATGCCCCAACACTTCCATGTGTCTCATGTAACATATAATGTAAACGGTTAGATCTCTCCTCTCACAATAAGATTCCAACAACAACAACTTGACGTCTCGTAAATTTTGTGAGTTTCTAGTATTTGAGGCAATTGAAATATGATGCACATTGTCCACATCCTGGTTTGACAAACCACCTCAAGTAGCTTGCTAGATGATTTCAGCAATTTTGTTTCCCCCCTATAAACATTCTCTCATCGTTGGCACTTATAACGGGGTATTTAGATTTTCCAAGCTAAAGTTTTCATTTTCTGCCTCTAAATTCGAATTGGTGCTAAGTTGGTTTCAGGGATCTACAATTTCCCCTTGTCCCTTCAGATCCAAGTCATGAGCATTAGTCATATTTGGATAAGTCATGAGCATCTGCACAGAATCTTACAACTAGAGGCGCTAGAGCTACTCTGCAGTATTCCCCGATCCGGATAGGTGCCGATCCGGATTTCTGGGTTGGTGGATGCCCACTTTCATATTATCCCCATGTCCATATTCAATGCCGCTACGTCGCTGGTTCCAATCCCAACATCCTAAGTGCGATTTTTCTTCCTTTTCAGTTATCATAGAATCTCCTACATCACAACCACCTATAGTTCGAAGCGAGTGAGCAATCCTTGCATAGCTTCATCCACATCCTCCCTCTTCGAGTCGATAGAAGGTTTGTATACAAAGAGACCTCCTAGCCCTCTTCATCCCTTGCTAATTAAGAAGCATTCTTCTTCTTCCTACCCATTGAAGATTTATTTCCTATGCTATCCGATTCTCAAGCGAATCATGCCCCTACTTGGCACGCAAAAATGTTAGCTTGATTATTGCTCAACATTAAGTTTAACACTGGATAAATGAAATATATAAAGTAATCATCGATATTTTCATAATCATATATCAAAAAAGTGCATAAAAAATAAATAACACCACAAGTTTATAGTAGTTCGGCAATATGCTTATGTCCAGTGAATGTAATCTATTATTTATACTATTTGATTACAAAATTAGTTATTATTAACGTGAGAAAGTTGAAGAGCAAAGAGTTGAATCTCAAAATAAATGGAGTTTGGACATGATAGAGCCAAATAGAGCCCCTGAAATAATTCTTCTGGGTGGTATTTATAGATTGGGGTTGAATTCAAGTCGACCAAGATTAAGCGACAAAAGCAGTGTAGTGGAAAAGATGGACATAGTGGAGATATGACATGTTGCCCGACAAGATGGAACTGGATCGAATCAATCCAGATCAGGTCAATCCAAATCCATGTCGACCCAGTTCATCACATCCTGAACAAGCTCCGCCCTCTCGCTTGTTTTGTGTTGATCTTATTAATCCACATGCAAAGGCCTTACGCCAAATTTTTGATCAAACCAAGCATTTTCCAAGTCCATGCCTATGCTCTAATCCTGGTTGAAGCATTGAGGACGACCCGACTTTTGAAGTGTAACCTGATTTGTAATGTATTATAGGTAATTGATTCAGCTTGGTAGGTGATCCAATCCGAATAATGAGGGTTGGTCGATCTAAAGTGAATGGGATGGATCATGTCAATCCAAGGCATAGCTGATCGAGACCATGCGAGTGAGAGGATTTGATCCATTTGGTAAATGCTAGATCTGTGCAGTTAAAGCACTTAGCGGTTCTATAACATTGGAGATGCAAAAAGGTGTAGCGAGGATAAAGCGACGATATAGAGGAGGCACAAAAAGATTCATTAGATGTTGAAATCAAATATTTTAAAGTAATTAATTATCATTCCCATATTTTGTGTGTAGAAAAGAACAATAATAAATAATCTTGTATAACTAAAACAAAGAATATCATGGTAACACACACTAGATATGATGACTATTATAGATTTCTATAATATATCAGACACCTATGCATTAAAATCAGTTATTCACACTAACTTTATTGATCTTTTTACTAAGGAAACAAGTAAAATCAAGCTCTATACATTATTATTGCTAAAGAGGGTGCTAAAAAGCCTTGATTTAGCGAATGTAGTGGCAAATAGCAAGCTAGAAGCGGATCTATTGTTCATCAACGCTAAATTGAAATAACGTTGCGGTTAAAGAGCGCTACGAGCTATAATGAGGATTTTGCGGGGCTTTAGCTGGGCTTTTACTGCATCGTGCTAGATAATCTGATCTGAGGCCAGGCACAAGGATGATCATGGGAAATGTGGTGATTAGATTTGTGTGATTAAGAGTTTCCAACATGTACCAACCTAAGTCCCGATCGTCAAGAATTTCAAGTATTCATCCAATCTGTTGCTTAAACTACGCATTTCCAAGTTCCTATAGGTTTTTGCTTTAGTCCTACGCAATCCAATGGTCTAAAGTCCATAGTGTGATGACCTTATGAAAAGATGAATCGACAATGCACAACCTTAGTGATCCATCTATCTTTCTCACTAGCACTGCAGCTGCTCCGCATGGAGAACTGCTTGGTCGGATGAAACTCTTTCCTTCCAAGTCCACTTGTTGCACCTTCAGTTTCTTCATCTCTATCCATGACATCCTACTAGGTGGTCTACTAACCAACTCAGCTCTAAATAGAAGATCTATTCTAATATTTATTTCACTCTTTGGCGGTAATCCCATAATCGATTCAAAAACATCTATGAACTCTCTAACAACAAGAACTCGATTTACTTTGTCTTCTAGTTTCGATGTGCCCGACATAGCATAGATCTATGAGCTCGCACACTCCACCGAGTATATGATTTGGTTACTACAACTAGGGTGCCTCAATGATATTTTCCTATCATGGAAAAATATCCTAGTATCATAATGACTCAACCAATCCATACCCAAAATAATTCCTAAGCCTACAAAGTCAAACACATATAAGTTACAAGCAAAAGTATAACCCAACAACTCAAATTCTAGGTTATCACATCTCATCCCAAGAGTTGTGTAACCTTCTATAGGGTTAGCTACCATATAGAAAGTGATACGATATGATTTTTAATGGCAACTTACCTACCAAACATTTGCATATTAATAAATGTGATGTACGAGTATCAAACTACACTTTAATAGGTATGCTACAAATCAAAAGTGTATCTTGCATTATAGCCTTTTCTTTCTCAGTAGAAGTGGGTTTAGATTGAAATCAATCCGGAGCAAGAACTTTTTCTTTAGCTGCTTCTAAACAGTTGCTCTTGTAATGCCCAATCTTATTGCAGTTATAGCATCTCGCATTTGATTTTCCCATATTTGTTTTGACCTCACCTGAGCAGATCTTTTGCATAATGTCCTTTCTTATCGCAATTATAGCAAACAACTTTAGTTTTGTTCTTTTTAGCCTTTAATCCCTTCTGAGCTTCATTTCCTTTAAAGAACTTTCTTTTCTTTCCTTGGTAATTTTAGGTCTCAATTGACTTCTCTTTACCAAACAAAGCATGCAACTCTTCATTTCGAATGATCATCCAACAACAATATGACATGAATCTTCTACTTAGAAGTCTCTGGCTTTAACCCCTAGATAAGCTTCTCATTCCTCCTGATTATAGTGTTGATGGTACCATAAGCTTATTGAGACAACTCCTCAAACCTATCGGCATATTCAATCATTGACATATCTCCTTGTACATGCTCAACAAACTACCTGAGCAACATTGACTTAACAACCTCATATAGATACCTATCTTTGAATCTCCATCAAAATTCCAAGTAACCTCCTCCTCTGGTACACCTATAGTAACTTCGTTCCACTAGTGCAAAGCACCTGCTTGAAACTACCACAAAGTCAAACTTCTTTTCAACTCATTTATTAATCCAAAATATACGAAGATCCTCTGTAAAGAAATAACCAATTCTCTACTTCAACAGCATCCTTCGTTCCAAGAAAAAGTGTTGCTCTAATTCTAGAGAAATCTCGGCTGGTCCTGGCATAGTTGCTCCCCTTGCACCGCATGGCTAAATCCTCAGCATTAGCAGCATTTGCTTCAACAAACCAGCAGCGACTCCAGCTTGCATCAAGTTGACAAAGATCTGATACGAATTACCTTTATCTACCAGTTGGGTTGCATCACTCTCATTTTCATTAGCTTGATGACCTTGATTTCCCTGAACACCTGGTCGACTATATCAATTAGTTGTGTGCTTGTACCACATTAAATTCACTTTTTCGCTACTTCTCTCCATATCTTACTCCCTTTATCTGTGTATGATCCTATGCAAGATGTGAAAAAGCGGTCTAAGAGAGTGAGTTATATACATACTTGTTCAATACATAAGTACATTATAATATCTTTATCCCATACCCTAGTATATTACTATGATCTTTGGGTTTTAGTTTTCAAAGGCCCTTATCAAGGATTTTTTTTTAAGTTTACAAACCTATGCCCTGATACCGAATTTGTAACATTTAGTTTTCTAAGGTCCAAAGTTAATTGCTACAGATGCTGCAGCCGTCTAAAATATTAACTTCTAATGATAGAAAACAGATATGTTAATGCAGCATAACTTCATAGAACACTGGAATATGGAGAAAATTCAAAACAACATTCTTTAATAATCGTTTATTGCATTTCACCTTCGCAAAACCCATGTTTAGATCAAGTATAATTATTACACAATATAACTTGAAAAACTACAAATGAACGTGCCCTTTTGGTTAATCAGAGTCAAAACATGGGCTAACATTCATCCAAATAGATACTATATAGCTGAAAGAAACTCCAAATAGACAAATTTGCACGTCTACGGAATCTTATTAATTAAAGAAGAACCTGAGAACCTTAACTCTTGGTGTACACAAAGAATTACCCGAAAGTTCAAGAGGAAAACAAAAATTTCGAGATAGTCAGTAGAGTGGTGCAAATAATGACTATTATTCCAAAACCAATAGATGTCTAGTAAGACCACGCTGCATAGTAGGATGAGTTTTCCTCTTACTAGTATTATGTAATATAATAACCATTCCTGTGCTCCTCTCTTATAATGGTTAGAACAATCAATAATACCAATAGTGTGCAAGCATGCAATATAAAGCGGATTATCCATCTTTGTTTTCTTAGCTAAGTTTCTTAACAGTTTTATGGTTAACTATCTTATGAACAAGTTACATAAATTTCTACAAGTTATCTACTTGTATTCCAAAAGTTAAGATTACCCATCCAATAATATGTGAGGATTACCCATCCCTTGACCATTTGGGTTGACCACCATCTTGGTAAATAAAAATCAAAATTTGTGGACTAATCTTCATTGGATGTGAGTTATCCACGTACACCTCATAGTTTTATGCATAGGATGATTGTGAACTCATCTTCACATGTAGATTAACCATTGCGCATATGCCATTGTTTTATCCATAGGATGACTTTGGATCCATCAATTTATATTTAATCCTATACCCGGAAAATGCTAAAATCTATTGGCAATTCCAATATTTCCATCCTGTTGGTGTCCCTAATTTAAAAAGATTATTAAATTTCCATTGATGTCCCTAATATGTGTTAATCATGTGCAACAATATAAGAAATGAGGTAATGAGGTCCCCATTGATAACATAATAACTGATAATATGGTTAACCACCATAAACAAGAAACAAGAGGCGACCCTTGTCAACTTGTCCGATAAGCATATGATTAGATATGTGGTTCCACACCGATAATATAGTAAATCAACAGGCTCGACAATGTTTGTCGAGCCTGTCCCTTTCGACTCTTAACCAAGTGTCAGAGCCAATAAGAATGGCTAAATCGATAGCCAAAGGTCTTCCGACCATATACATAGGTTGACCACCTATAAACAGTTTAAAAACAAGTTAAAATAGGCCTTGTTGATATAGTCATGGCAAATAAACAATAGAAGTGGTAGCTTCAAAACAGTTTTGAAAACTAATTTGAAAAGAAGGCTTGTCTACCAAATTCATGACAACAAGGAACATATGTGATAACCTCAAAGCATTTTAAAAGCAGGTTAAAATAGTGCTTGTTGACATAGATGGTAACGCCAAGGATTGAAGGCAATAACCTCAAAGCTTTTTTTTTAAAGACAAGCCTTGTTCATCAAGTCGATGACGACAAGGGATAGTGGCAAAAAGCCTCCAACTTTAAATCAAGAAAGGTAGCAAGACAAGTACTTTATTTATAAAAATAATCCTATCGACTAAGTACAACAACAACAACAACAAGAGTTAACCATGTACGAAGGCGATAAGCCCTTATGGGGAGGTTAGCTTTAAAATATAAGTAAGGATACATGTGGCAAGAATCAACTTGCAAGAATGATGGTGGTTGCGACAAGCCTAGACGCATCATATGCCATTTTCATGATACTTTATGCATCAAGAGCTTATCGACAGTGATGATAGGATAAGCTTTGTCGACCGGGTTGATGACTTGACAGTAAATAAGCAGAAAACTGATTTATTTCTTCTTAAATTAAAACTTTTCACCAATTCCACATTATTTGGCAAAATGTTATTGGTCGATAAAAAGTTTTAGTAAAAAAACAAACTTTTCAAGTTATAATTTCTAAAATGTAAAAAATTCATTGATTACCTTTAATTAATGTCTTAATTACCCTAAGTTTAACAAACTTATAATAATTCATAAAGACATAGGAAAAATCCAAAAAATTCACAGAAGATCGAAGTTAACCCCTTCTGCCATCTATAGAAATTTTAGAATAAAAATTATTATTAAATTATTTTTAATAATTACATTTATTAATTAACACATGTTCTTAGGAAATTCAGAAAAAATTCCTAGTTGCTCAAAAAATTATGAAACTTAAAACTCATCTCCACATGTTCCTAGTTGCTCAAAAAATTAACACATGTTCTTATCTGGTTGGACACACGTGGACGCTGTTGATACTCGTGGCGGCTTATTGACAGCGTGGAATGAGCACGTGTGGTCTTTTGAACATTCTATTACTCACCCATCTATCCTACACGTGTCCCTTCGTCACATTTCTTCTAACACCGTTTATCATTTCACTAATATATATGCTCCAAATGATCACCATTCCAGAACTGAAACTTGGCAACATTGTTGCATTCTGTCTCAGAATATTTCAGGTCCTTGGATTATTGGAGGAGATTTCAACACAACATGTTCATCTAATGATCGTAATTCTGGAAATTTATCATCTGATTCCCCACATTTCAATGCATTCATCCAGTCTTGTGCTTTAATTGAACCTCCATTCAATAATCGTCGATATACTTGGTCCAATAGAAGAGAAAACCCCTCACTGGCTAAATTAGATCGTTTTTTCTTTAACATTATTTGGGATGATCTCTTCCCACTCTCACTGGTTAATGGACTTGCCACCACTATCTCAGACCACTGCCCAGTTCTCCTCGATACATGCACAAATACTCTTGCTAAAAGACCATTTAAATTTGAACGTTTATGGTTGCTTGAACCTTCATTTGACAACTTCATCATAACAAATTTGAGTCAATTGCCATCTGCTATAGACAATATTGTTTGTAAGCTTCGGTCACTTCGCAAACTGCTACGCCCATGGGCTAAAAATGCCTGGAATTCTTTGAAAACTCGCATTTCTTCCGCGCAAGATTCCATCCTTAACCTTAACATCATTGAGGAAATTCGTCCACTTACTGAGGCTGAACGTCAGAATTTAAAACTGTATGAACTTGAGCTTGAGAGGCTGATTAAACAAGAGGAGATAGGCTGGAAACAAAGATCGAAATCTTTTTGGATTAAGGAAGGAGACAAAAACACTGCCTATTTTCATAGAATTGCAAATTGCCACCGACGCTCTTCTTTCATTTCTGAAATCATGCATGACAATATCTCATTCACAGACCCCAAAGATATTTGCAGTCAGTTTACTTCATTTTATCGTAACCTCCTTGGTACATCTCCCCCTCCTTCCCCAGAAATTGATTGGCATTGTCTCTACCCAAATCCTACTTCCATTGATATTGATTATCCTTTCTCAGAGGAAGAAATCTGGAATGCACTTAAGGATATGCCAGATGACAAGGCTCCTGGGCCTGATGGCTTTGGCCCAGCATTCTTTAAACATTTTTGGCCCATCTTAAAATTTGACATCATAGCAATGTGTGAAGAATTCCATTCTAAACCCTCATCGATTGCTAAATTAAATTACGCCAATATTATTCTTATTCCAAAATCACCTGGTGTTAACACAATCCCTTCTTTCAGACCCATCAGCCTCCTTAATACAACCTTCAAAATCATCACTAAAATCCTCTCCTCCAGGCTTCAACATTATATCAACTCCCTAATAAGCTTTGAGCAATCTGCATTCATTAAAGGTAGAAGCATCCTTGATTGCGTAGCAGCCACTCAAGAAGTTATATCTTTCTGCCACTTTTCAAACACCCCTGCTGTCCTTCTTAAATTGGATTTCTCGAAGGCATTTGACTCGGTTAATTGGGATTTTATCCTCCCTCTTTTGGCACATAGGGGATTCCCAATAAAATGGTGCAATTGGATTAAGGCAATTTTGCATTCCAGCATCTCTACAGTATTCATTAATGGTGAATTTGGAGGAAAAATAAAATCTAAGAGAGGATTAAGACAAGGGGACCCTCTCTCACCTCTCATCTTTGTCCTAATTGCTGACGTATTCAATCAGATGCTGAGACAATCCCTCTATCATAACAATTTTGCAGGCATCCCTCTCCCAAACTCTGGATTTTGCACTTCTAATCTACAGTTCGCTGACGACACAGTCCTCTTCACTACCCCATCTCCCAAAAAAATTCACTGCCTTAAGGTCCTTCTTTACTCTTTTGAAATAATCTCTGGACTATCTATTAACTTCAAAAAGAGTTCTATCATAATGCTAGGGAATAGTGATCACCTAGGCCCTGTCATTGCCAACTGCCTCAATTGTAGACTGGATTCTTTCCCAATCAACTATCTTGGCATCCCCCTTCGACCTACCAAACTTCACAAAGCTGACTGGCAACCCCTCATCTCTAAGATCGAACACAGACTGTCATGCTGGAAAGAAAACTCTCTATCATCTGCTGGTCGCCTTATACTCGTGAAACATGTTCTCTCATCAATGCCAACATACTGGATGTCAATCCACAAACTCCCAATTTGGGTTATCGACAAAATTGATTCAATCCGACGTTCTTTTCTCTGGAATGGTAATAAGCTGAAAAATCTCATCAATTGGCAAACTGTCTGTCTCCCAACTATTCATGGTGGCCTTGGTATTCTTGATCTTTTCTCCTTTAATCAGGCTTTGTTAGCCAAATGGCTCTGGAGAGCTCTCTCGCCTGGACAATTTATCTGGAAAAAATGGATCTTATCTCGCTTATACAATTCTAATCCCTCTCTCATCCTTCATTTCAGACCAGATGATAAGCCCTCGCCATTTTGGAAAGGAGTACTCTCCTCAATAACAAGAATCAAATCGCTTTTCCATGCGGAGGTAGGTAATGGTGAATCTTGCCTCTTTTGGCTCGATATTTGGAATGGTCAGATCCCCTTCTGCTCTCGTTACCCTAACCTAGCATCAATCAATCACCTTAGTCCTCTAACTGTTGCTATGGCCCATGAGCTAGGCCCATTGGGCTTATTTCCATCATCGTTCTTGGGCCTTGAGTCTCTTCATGAGATTTTTTCTATTGATCAAATTCTTAACTCCACACATCTTTCTAACGAGCAAGATACAATTTATTGGGCTTTAGGTCCATCCAAATCCTTCTTTGTTGCATCATGTTATAGATTCCTTGTTCATCCTGGGAGATGCTTCTCCTTCCCTCGTATCTGGAAATGCCGCTTGCCTCCGAGAGTTATCTTCTTTCAATGGCTCCTTATTCATAATCGCATAAACACCAAAGTCAGACTGCGTCGCTTCAATATCAATGCCGATCCTTGTTGTGTGCTCTGTAATCAATGTAATGAAACAATTTCTCATTTATTTTTCGAATGCGATTTCTCTTATGTAGTTTGGGCTGCAATCTGTTCCTTTATCCTGGGCTCAATCCCCTCCATCAGCTCTTTCTTTGATTACTGGCAATATAATCCCCCTGACCCTCTTTTAGACTCCATGTTGGCTATTTTTTCATGGTGTGTTTGGTTAGAACGCAACGCTATTACCTTTGGCAGACCGGCTAAGCGATTGATGGGAACTTGTTATCATATTCTCCATCTTTTGGATTCATGGACAGGAATGGCAAGGCGTGCTCGTTTCAGACTTTCTCTCCCAATGCCGCAATCTCCAGGATCCCAAGGTAGCAGCACCCTCTTCCCACGTTAAGCTCGATGGTGTTCACTCTTGCTCTATATTAGTTCTATCTTGACTGCAGTATTTTGGTTGTGTACTGTTTTATATTTGGCTAGCTATTGTATATGTAGTTGTGTATGCTTTGGTACTTATCTATAGACCTGCTTGGTCTGAACTTATGTCTCTTTTGGCTACTGGTCAGGCTTTGTTGACCAGTTTATATCTTCTTCTACTATATTAACTCGTAATCGGCTGTGTAGTTCCACGCTACACATCCGTCTTCCTCAAAAAAAAACTCATCTCCAAAAACATGTTATATATATCATATAAAAATTTTAAGTCGATCGAAGATGTTAAACTATTGGTTTCACCCAAAAATCTGCTCGAATTATGCAAACAAACATAAACAAACATTTGTTTTAATCCAAACAATAGATTAACCTCAAAATCATCATTAAAACACGTTAACACTTCAGATATTAATCATAGTCGAATCAAGCAAAGAATAGAATCGTTATGCACCTTAGATTGGATAGAAGAGTTAAGATTCATTGATGTTGAATGATATTGAGAGAATTATCGTCGGCCTCACTTAGTATTATTTTTAGGTTTTTATGAAATAAAGGGAATGAAAGGATGGAAGATTAGGCATATATAGAAAGTTATGTGCTTCCCATTTTGCCCCTCCCATAAGCCTTTTTCATGTCATATTAAATTGATTAGTTACCAAGATCAAACCACTTTATTAATTACAAATCGCATCTCATCATTCCAACTACATTATTTTTGTTTAATTTTAACCAACCAAGTTTCCAAATAATGTTTACCAAAAATTTGGAATATTATACTTCTTTCACTATTATCACCTTTTTATTACTAATTGTCATAAGAGCGACATAATCCAAATCAAAATACGGGAAAAATCCTCCATCTTTGTTGAAGGAGAATGTCTTTTTTTCCTTGAGGGTTGTCTTTAATCGGAGGTTGAACTTTTGAGTTAGGAAAGGATGTGATGATCTTGTTTTGTAAATTTCTTAGGTGGCTATGGTCATTTTTTGAACCTTTCGGTTAATATCACGTCCGGACTTAAAAGACAATACAACATTGAAGGCGTGTCACATTTAAACATGATCACTTTTTTGTCTTCCTCCTATCTATCCGCATGTGCCACATATATCTCAATCGTTCATCAAATGTGGTGGACCCTATCAATTTATCAAATTTGTTATGATGAACGATTGAATTTTATTGAAACACAAAACTAATTCATAGATAGAGATTTGATATGTATTTAGAACCCGATTTAGTAAAAGCTCGAACTCATCATCATCAATACGAGGCTTTTCCTTATAATTAGTATTTTCCTTATAATTAGAATCGAAAAGAAGGATAGAAGCAGAAGAATCAGTCAACGTGGCACCGATGGGAGAAATCTTTCTACAAAGTTAGTATGTACCCCACTTATCATTTCATTCACAGTCGTTTCTCAAAACGTTTGGTGAATGACTTCAGCCTAAATTTAGCATATAAACAGTTTTATTTCCTGCATCAAATGTCCTACCATAAATGTTAACAAACTACAACATGTTAAAATCTAAATAACAAACTACTGACAAATAACCTATGCTTAATGCCAATCTCCTGTGCAACGATGAAGAATGCTTCCTTCCACTAATGGTGCTCTTGAATTCCTAGCAAATCAGCCTCAATAAGCTTTTAGAAGGCTATTCATTTGTCAGTGCTCCTATGTGATCCTGTTCTTTGTAGCTACTAATATTTTCTAAACAACCGTCCCCTTTACTTCTTTTGATCTCCAAAAATGACTTGAACCATTGTACAGAAGATTTGGGTATCCTTGTCAGATTGTTCTTATAATCAACAAAATACAATCCGAATCTTACTCGAAATCCGACGTTCCATTCCCAATTATCAAGCAGGGACCATGCAAAGTATCCGCGTATTTGGCACATATCCTCCCTATTCATACATGTTTTTAGGGGTCAATTTTTTCAGTTAAACTGTACATGATGGATTATGACATGCTTTTAATATGTACTAACCTTATTGCGGCAGATAAATTTGATAGGTAGGCACTATGGTAATCTATTCTCTTGTCATCCTTCAATGCTTTCTCCAGTGAGATAAATGGGTTATTTAACTCATCCATGCCTACAATTAAGCAGCCATCACTACAGACCAGTTGCTATAGACAAAGTTGTAAATGTGAATGAATTCTCCGGTTAAATATGTATGTAATGATTACCATTTTCGGTTATGACGATAACAGGGTTATTGTAGTTCTCCTTAAGATATATCATGAGTTTACGAATTCCCCAGGGTACTATGTGCAACCACTGAGATGCAGCCTGAAACGAATAGGAAAACAGAAAACTGAAAATTAGCAAATTTTGTTAAAAATCTGTTGTCTGTCATATGTAACAAAACATGAATGTAAAAAAAATTTACTTACAGTTTCACCGATGTTTTTACCACGCCGATATGCTGTGGGATACCAAATATTAGATGTACACAAACATTGGAAGTTAAAAAGCCAATAAAAATAAATACCTGTTTTTATTATGCCTGCATCAGTTGATGCATGATGAAAAAAGAATTTCTCGAATCCCATTCGATCATTTTTAACATACAACGTAGTGTAATGATTTATGCCAACAAAATCAAGTGAACCAGCCAAAAATTTTGAAACTTGAGTTGTGATATTGGGAAGCCTGCTGCCTACTAGTCTCTCCATTGAAAGAGGATAATGGCCGAATATTAGAGGATCCAAGAACCTGATTTTATGTATTTAATTATAAAAATGGTATCATCTTACCAATTTTCTATAAAAAAATGTTATCATCTACTTACCATCCTAATTCAAAATCCATTGCTCTGCGAGAAGCCTCAATATCCTCTTCAGCATCGGATATTGGCTCATACCATTTTGAATCTAAAGCAATTCCGATGGAACCACCCTGCTTGCTCTGCCAATGTCGATCAATTCATAATTTTGTATATTCATAGAAATCTTTTAGGTTAAAAATAAGTGCAACTGTCGTGGTACCTTGAATTGAAGCTTGTACATATTAAATGTTGTTGCATGAGCTAACAAGATATGATGTGCAACAATATATGGTTCTGTATATGAATTTCCAGTTTCACAAAACAGGTGTAATAGTATTGAACATCTTCCCGGCGCTTGAATACCAAAATCATAGCCTTGAATTGAGAAGCCATGCGGTTCATTAAATGTAATCCAGTGCTTTACTCTATCACCAAATGCTTCAAAACATGTTCGGGCATAGATACTGAAATCTTCCCTGCAATTTGAATACATTTTCTTCCTTACGGGATCACCGTATTCACAAATACATCAAATTCGAACTGTATGTTTATTACAAATCTTACACTATTTCATAGCTTAACCAACCATTGTATCTGTCTTGGAGAGCTTGCGGAAGATCCCAATGAAAAAGTGTAACATATGGTTGTATTCCTAAAACATGATAAATGTACTATAGATCAGTGATAAAATGAAACTGATAACACAGTTCATGTAGGAAATCAGTAACCTTTATCAAGAAGCACATTGATTAAATTATTGTAATAGTTTATTCCTTCCATGTTGACTTCACCAGTACCATCTGTGTGTTAAAAAACACTCAACGAAATGGCAAATAAATTAGAGAATAGAAAACAGAGGAGGTAAAGTTGGAGATTAATAATTACTTGGAAAGATCCTTGACCATGATATTGAAAATCTGTATGCATCCATTCCCAAATATTTCATCAAGTCCACATCAGTCTGTAAATTACAAGAACTTTATTTTACTTAATTTTAAACAAGACAGCATACAAGAATTTTTACCCAGATAACTTATGAGGTATAAGTTTGTAAAATGTGACTCCAAATTTTATTGTATGAACAGTGTTGCATATAACTCACCTTATATCGGTGATAGTGATCAACTGCAATGTCCGCATTGCTAAAGTCCAAAATTCTCCCTGGCCAAAATCAAACATTTTTTTTTAATTGATTAGGTCACTGACAATTTGTTTGTGAACTCAACTTAATTGCTTGACAGATTAATATTTAGAATGTGGTAATATAACGCAATAACATAAGTGTGGTAATATAACGCAATAACATAAGTGTTTTGATACTTCTTCGATTTAAAGGAGTTATTTGCGTTCTCTTCTTATCTTTTGATAAAACACTTGTTAGTACGCATTGTAAGAGCATATCCAACAGATTTAGAGACTAATATCACGTCTCTAGATTTTTACGTTGAATGTGATGTTTTTTTTTTCCAGTAGCTGAGCGCTGATTAAATCAGTTAAATCAGCGTTCAACTGTTGAACTCTGATTTAATCAGAGCTCAAGGACACAGCGCTGATTAAATCAACGTCACCTCTAATTCTGAATTCTGAATTGTCTCCTGAATTTTCAGGAGAATTCCGTCTGTTAGGACGTCGCAAATTCTTCAATTCAAGATTTAAGTGCTGATTTAAGCACCGTTGAAGCTGCTCTAATAGCTACAGATTTGTAAGGTAGTCAGAAATAGGTCGGTGAGAGCATGCAGTCAAAATACACCGAATAAAAGGAAGAAAATCCAAATGTGTGACGCAGTGCAAATAAAACATAATGGAAATCTGCCAAGGACTAGTAAGGAAAAATAACCGATTTCAATGAACAGATGAAATTTTATTAGACTGCCAGAATCAGTCCACATAATGTTTATTCTGAACTTCTATGTTATGCTTTTGACAAATGTGAAGGACTGCTGGCTAAAGTGGCAATGTTTTAAACTATGATTATAGATATCAAATTAGTTAACTAGTTTTGTGAAGCAAGAATTTATATTTATTTTTATTCTTCTTCTTTCTCTCTGTTAATTTAAACACTAATGTTCCTGCTACAATATTTCATCACTAATCATAAAACTTATATTTACAGTTAAACCAAATCGACTAGGCATAACTCTTTAAGCAATCGGAGGAGCTAACAAGATTAGGCATAGTTATGGTGTTAAGGGTACACAAATAGAAATAAAATTATCAGACGTATTACTAAATATATCAACCATTAAACTAACTGAAAACAACCGGCATATCAATCACATACATGGATTATATATGAAATTAGGCATAAAAAACAATTATAACAAAGGAACCTGGTCTTTTAGAGAAAGTATCCCAAATGCTTTGCCCTTTCCTTCCTTCATTCACCGCTCCTTCAAACTACAATGCATACCACACCACGTTTGATAGTTAATTAACAGGTACGTAACAGTGTGGTGAAGGTTGGTATGCTGGCTTTATTTCTCCAGTAATTACTTGATAAGTTAATCAATGTGCCAATATTTTTATCTGATTCTTTACTTTCTTCAACAACATTAGTTTTGAAATATAATTTTTTTCTCAAACATCTTTTGTTGCATTCTTTTAATTTATGTTTCTTCTATTCGTTGGTTGTTTCAACACTTCGTCGTCGCTTCATTGGATCAATCGTTAAGCAATCAATTTATATATCCACTTTTTAATTCTAAGTCAACTACATTATAGAACAAACTAACACAGTAAATCAATACGCTTTATACGATAATATAAAATGATAATAAATTATTAGATCAAAAATTAAAAGAGGGACTTTAACCTCATTATCAAACCTAAAATAATATGATGCTTTCACTTATAGACCACCCTCGATGATTTTTAAATCATACTGTAGTCTGATTCATTATTGAACCAATACTAAGTTGCCAGCATTTACTTTGTATAATTAACCTATTATGCTAGCCAAAGCTAACTGATCTTTTCTAGTAATTGTTGGCTTTTAGTATTTTAGTTTATGTCAGGAAAACAGGACTAAGTTGGTCAATCTAACGTAAAAAGAATAAAAATCTGAGTTGATTTATAAAACTCTGTAAGGCGGTCAGTCCTAATCTTAGCGAGCATTATTTAATTAATAGTTACTTCATAGTATATGGCATATTAACTATTTTTCTTTTCCTTTTTCTCTTTCAAATTTACTGCCTTTTCAATTAAATCCTGTATATTGATTCTCAGTATCCCATGGTGCGGGTTCCAGCTTGGTTTTAAATGTTCAATCTTCTATAATGATCTCATAGCAAATCAGAGTCTCTATAGGAGGGCGGGAATGGAAATCAAAAGTTAGGTGAACAGAAAGTTTCATTTTCTTCTCCCAAATTAATGAGCTATGAGTTGATCAGATTAGTTTTCTTGAAGTGTATTTATCTGAACATGTATATGCGCGTAGTATCATCTGAATTTTGATATTAGCAGAAATAGTTTGTATAATTCATGTGTATATACATACATACCTGGTAAGCAGAAGAAGCAGTTCCGAAAACAAAATTTTCAGGGAAGCTTGCTCGGCTGACGGCCTCTGCATTGGAGAAGATGAAAACATGATAAAATATTAATGTAGCTCCCCAAGCTGGAGTCATGATAAGTTTCATTGCAACTTGATATACAGAGAAAGAAATATAATTATGTATTTGTTGTTCTTAGTTTCAACATAATGCCATATATGCACATATATATACACACATGTATATATCTCATAGTTGTGAGTTTAAATTGTTTGGATTACTTGAAAAAATGGCAACATTGACGATGAGTGCGTTCTTGTTTATCAATTATAATTAATATTATATACCATATGAACAAATTTGGTGAAATAATTTTGGATGTATGCAGATTACCGTGGTTGGATTGAGATAAAGCGTATAAAAGGTACCTGGTAACTAGTTGCTTAAAAGGAACATGAATTATAGTTATTGCTAATATTATTGAGCTGTACCTGTTACAATTGAAGCAATGTTGTGTTATCTGGCTTTTGGTTTCCAATAAATCGAAGTAAGCTATGGTACAGCACCAATTTTTCTAGTTTTAAAATGCACAACAGTTCCTCTTAAAAAAACAAGGTTTTAGAAAACAGTACTGTTTCTATTTTCAAACAATTACAAATGTTTATCCAAAACAACTTTAACGTGCAATTTATAATATATTTTTAAAAGAAGGATTTTTGTTTTTTTGTATATCAAACTCGAAAAGAGTGGCAGATCCAAATTCCCACTAAAGGAATATATCTCAATACAGATGAAGCATGTACTTCTTGCTTGTAAGCAATGTTATTAAATGGTTTCAAGAAAGAGACAGCTTAAGCTATCATAATCAATTACATTGTAATTTCACTGGCACTGTTTTAGTACATATCATTTAACTATAAGAAAATGATATAAATTAGCACATAGGATTATAACATTAAGAGCTGGAACTAATACACCAATAATTCATACACCAATAGACAGCGCAATTTGGTTTGAGAGAAGCTGATAAATCCCAATAAAAGTTGGTAAGCATAACATTTTTGCTATCCATAAAATAATCCTAATAAAATGGCAGACTTTTCATTTTAAAAGGCCAAGAAAAAGTAAGAATACTCACCATAATGAAATCCACACCTAAAAATTTGAGTTTGCATTACGCTTGTGGACCGCTTTCTCAGTAGTGATCAAGCGCAACTGCGAACGATCTAGATGACATTACAACTTTGTGCAGGAGCATGAGTGGGAAGCAGTTGGTGACACCCTACTCTCAAAGTCATCACTGCAATTGGAGCTTACAATGGGATCGGATATGGAGCTGAATCTTCTATTCTGGTTAACAATCAAAGAAATGGTTCATCTAGAATGTAGATCTTTACACAAACTCAAGATATAATTGCTCTACCACTCTTCTTATTTTTCATGTAGATCACAAGATGTGTATTCCATTCACCACAAGAACGCTACGAACTTCTTGTTTTCACAAAATGATAAAAATGGATTGCTAAACATTAAAATACTACATCAAAGTATTAATTACATAATTATGTGTTATAATAAAACAACAGACAACAGAAGCAACAGCCACATGCGTTATTACAAAATCCATAAATAGCAACACTATTAAGTGTTAAAATTTGATCTTGCGTACAAGATGATTGATTCAGTGAAAAAAAAACAAGAATTGGTTGCAATCAATTATACTGTATACTGGCAACGAAGAAGTAAATAGCAAAAGAGTAGATAAATCGACTGAGGCTTGGCGTACTGATTTCCTTAAGACTTTATTCGGAGCTTCGCAGGATACAACAGACGAAACTGCTCGAGTGTGTGATGATTAAGTCAGTCTGAGTATAGAGATTTAGCAGAAATGGTGGTTTCTATTTTGACAGAGGAAGAGGAAGAAGATTAAAAAACGGTGAAGAATGTGATCAGGATTCACCACTTATTTATAATCTTCGAACAGTCATAAGAACAACGGTCGCGTCTGTTTATCATTTGAATTCAAACATAACGGGTCGCGTCCGTGCCTCTTCATCTGCTAAGGGGCTGTAAACCCGTTTGTTCCTGTTAGGTCGAATCCATATACATTGTCACGTCCAGTCAAGAAAACCCATAAAAATTGATTAAGTTTTTCGTAGCAAAAATAAGATTTCATTCTAGACCCAAACCCAAACCCAAACCCGACCCGGCCCGGTTCGGTTCAGTATGGGACGGGCGGCGCGCGTGTGTGTTTGCTTCATATGATCTAGGTCCTCTCCCTCGCACAAAATTACCTGACCATAAGGGCCAATATAGGGAATAAGGAATAGATATAAATACATATATCTAATTTTCTTTTTGCCAATGTGGGACTAAAGTATATGTCATTCATCTCTTTGAATTCTAACAATCCCTCATATGAATGATAATATACTTTTCCCCCACACAAAGTGTAATATCTCAGACTACGTATGGAATAATGTTTTATCGTGAATAAGTAAATATTTCACTTTGAACTTTCCCTAGTTAAAACTAATCGGATCTGCTTGGCTATTCGGTGAATTATTTCATCTTGAACCGTCAGCCTTTATTGTATATCCAAACAATAAGTTTTACGAAGCATTGATTCCCTTCTCATCCAATCTCTTAGTTGTGGTCATTTTGTTCCTGAACACTTTCTGGTTCTGCAAGTGTTATAGAGAATTCAAGCCTTTTAAAATTCTCATAGAGCCGACCTAGCTCATACTAACATAGGTGATCGCAAACATTAAGAGTATCCTACATATACCCCACTTGTTATTTTCAAGATATGGTCATCATTAAAAAACATAATTTTAATCTTGTAATACTTCTGTAGGCATGCATTTATAGTGTGCACCATAGGAATGGAGTAGGACTGTGTCCAAAAATGCATTACGTCTTGAGTTATTCATAACTGGTTTGCCTATTGATCCTAGTCGTGGGATCTCCAGTCGCTAAGATAGGTTTCCGTATAAGATATCTCTTGTTGGTTTAGGCTTTTAAACCCATTCCCCTCGATGCACAGTCAATTTTCTCTCTTGATAAACCTTTAGTAAACGAATCCGCTAGGTTATCATTTGTTCTCATATAATCTATGGAAATAATTCCATTTGAGAGTAACTGCCGAACTACGTTACGACGTCTGCGAATATGTTGTGACTTTCCATTATACACAAAATTATGCGCTCTACCTAGCGCTGCTTGGTTATCGCAGTGTATGCCGGTACAGGTTTAAGCCAAAATGGGATATCTTCTAAAAAATGACGATGCTATTCTGCTTCTTCTCCTTTTTATCTAATGCGATGAACTCTGATTCCATAGTGGATCGAGCTATGCATGTCTGTTTAGAAGATTTCCATGAAACTACTGCCCCTGCTAGGGTAAATACATAACTACTTGTTGATTTTGATTCCTCTTAATCAGCAATCCAGTTTGCATCACTATATCCTTCTAATACGGCTGGATATTTTCCATAGTGTAAGGAATAGTTTGTAGTATTTTTCAAATATCCTAGCACTCTCATTAGTGCATTCCAGTGTTCCTTCCCTAGATTGCTTGTGTACCTGCTTAATCGACTTACTGCATAAACTATATCAGGTCCTGTGCAATTCATGAGATACATAAGACATCCTATTACACGAGAGTATTTCAGTTGCATGACAATCTCATTTGTGTTTTTATGCAGTACGATGGATTAAAAGGTGTTCGTACTCCTTTTGTTAAAAAAATTTAAATTTGTCAATCGCTTTGTCTACATAGTGTGACTGAGACAATTCAATTCCATTATATGTTCTTATTATTTTGATTCCTAAAATAACGTCTGCAACTCCTAAATCTTTCATATCAAAATTGTTGATTAACATTTTCTTTATGGTCTCTATTACTCGAGTATTCAGACCAAAAATTAGCATATCGTCTACATACAGACAAATCATCACATATGATTGTCCAATTTATTTATAATAAACACATTTATCACATTCTTTTATACGAAAACCATTTTTCATCATGACACTATCAAATTTTACGTGCTATTGTTTTGCAGCTTGTTTTAGTCCATATAATGATTTTACTAATATACAGACTTTATTTTCATTTCCTTTGAAAATGAAACCTTCTGGTTGCTCCATGTAGATCTCCTCATCGAGATCTCAATTTAAGAATGTTGTCTTTACATCCATTTGATGAATTTCTAAGTTATAGATGGATGCAATTGCTATCAACATTTTTACAGAGGTTATTCATGTTACCGACGAATATGTATCAAAGAAGTCTATTCCTTCTTTTTGACGATAGCTTGGCTACTAATCTGGCTTTATACTTGTCAATAAAGCCATCTGCTTTCATTTTCTTTTTGAAAATCCATTTGCAGCCAATTGGTTTTATTCCAGGTGGAATATCAACAATTTCCCAAGTTTTATTGCTTAGAATTGAATCAATCTCACTTTGGATTGCTTCTTTCCAGTATGCAGATTCAGAAGACGACATTGCTTCCTTGTACATTTGAGGTTCATGTTCTAACATATATGTTAAAAACTCCGGACCAAATGTCTTGGAAGTTCTAGCCCTTATACTTCTTCTGGGTTCTATTTCCCCTATTTCACAATGATTTTCATCTTCATGTGAATTGGTCGATTCTTCTCTTGATTCCATGATTGTATTTATTTGAATATCAGCTATATCAGACTTGAATACCAAAAATCTGTAGGTGCTACTATTTTGGGTTGGCCCTAGGTAGTAGTAGTCTACTGTTTTTGGTCCAAGTTTAACTCTCTTAGGAGGCGGAACTGGGACTTTTGCCAAGCACCCCCACACTTTGAGGTATTTAAAGCTTGGTTTATGTCCTTTCCATAACTCATATGGAATCGCTCATGTTTTATTGTGAGGAACCTTGTTTAAAATGTGGTTAGACATATTTAAGGCTTCCCCCCACAAGTTCATTGGTAGACCTCAGGTTATGAGCATTACGTTAATCATGTCTTTTAACGTTCTATTCCTTCTCTCAGCGATTCCATTTTGTTGTGGTGAATATCGAGCTATTGTTTGATGAATTATACCATTTTATGCGCAGAATTGTTCGAATGGTGATTCATACACTCCACCTCGATCGGATCTTAGTATCTTGATCTTTTTATTTAGCTGATTTTCTACTTCAGCCTTATATTTTATAAACGATGCTATTGCTTCATCTTTACTATTTAAAAGATATACATATCAGTATTGTGTATAATCATCAATAAATGTGATAAAATACTTTTTTCCACCTCTTGTAGGTAAGTTTTTGAAATCACATAAGTCAGTATGGATCATTTGTAATGGTTCAGTACTTCTTTTAATAGTATGAAATGGTTTCTTAACCATTTTTGCTTCTACACAGATCTCACATTTATACTTTTTATCTACTTGAAATTTTGGAATTAAATCCATATTTGTAAGTTTTTTCATTTTTCGAAAGTTTATGTGTCCTAATCTTTCATGTCACAACAGAACATCATACTTGACAGCATAAGAAACTTCCTTTTTATTCATTTTAGAATTACAACACACATTATTATTGTCGATTACGGCTACATTAGCCTTAAATTGACCATCACACAAGTATCCTCTCCCTATATAGACTCCAACCTTGGACATAACAACTTTATTTGATTCAAAGACCATTCGGAAGCCTTTCTTCAAGAGTATAGGTCAAGATATCAAGTTTTTCCAGATGTCTGGAACATGAAGCACATCATTTAGTGTAGCAGTTTTACCAGATGTGAACTTGAGGATTACCTTCCCGTTGCCTTCAATCATTGACACTGCCGAGTTACCCATGTATAATTTTTCTCCATGATCCAGTTTGTTATAAGTGGAGAACATGGATTTTTCAGAACACACATGTCGTGTAGCGCCTGTGTCAAACCACGATTGAGAAAGATTCTGGACTATATTGCATTCTGACACAACTCCAGAGAAGTTAGGGCCATCGATGTCCATGTTGTCCACCACATTTGCTCCCGAATTTTTCTGTTTCTTGTGCTTGCAATCTTTTGCCTGATGATCAGTTTTGCCACAAACCCAACAATCACCGTTGAATTTCTTGGATTGCTTCTGATCATGCTGCTTGTTTTCTGGCGCCTTCCTTTTCTTTTTATTTTATTAGGGTTCCCTTTTTTCTTTGACCCTTCTACAACAAAAGCCTCTTTGCTTTTTGGTTTAGTGATTCCGCGGTTATCTTCCTCAATCTTAAATCTAACGATTAAGTGTTAGAATTCGATTATGTGTACAAGATGATTGATTCTATGAAACAAAAATAAGAATCGTTTGCAATCAATTATACTGTATACTGGCAACGAAGAAGTAAATAGAAGAAGAATAGATAAATCGACTGAGGCTCGGCGTACCGATTTCCTTAAGACTTTATTCGGAGTCTCCCATGATACAACAGAAGAAACTGCTTGAGTATGTGATGATTACGTCAGTCTGAGTATAGAGATTTGGCAGCAATGGCGGTTTCTATTTTGACAGAGGAAGAGGAAGGAGATTAAAAAATCGGTGAAGAATGTGATCAGGATTCGTCACTTATTTATAATCTTCGAACATTCATAAGAACAACAGTCGCGTCTGTTTATCGTTTGAATTCAAACATAAAGGGTCGCGTCCGTGCCTCTTCATCTGCTAACGGGCTGTAATCCCGTTTGTTCCTGTTGGGTCGCATCCATATACATTGCCGCGTTCAGTCAGAAAAATCCACAAAAATTGGTTTAAGTTTTTCGTAGCAAAAATAAGATTTCATTCCAGACCCAAACCCGAACCCGACCCAACCCGGTTTGGTACGGGACGGGTAGGCTGCACGCGTGTGTTTTTGGTTCATATGATCTAGGTCCTCCCCCTCACACAAAATTACCTGGCCCTAAAGGCCAATATAGGGAATAAGGAGTGGATATAAATATATATATCTAATTTTCTTTTTGCCAATGTGGGACTAAAGTATATGTCATTCATCTCTTTGAATTCTAACAATCCCCCACATGAATGATAATATACTTTTCCCCCACACAAAGTGTAATATCTCAGACTACGTATGGAATAATGCTTTATCGTGGATAAGCAGATATTTCACTTTGAACTTTCCCTAGTTAAAACTTATCGGATCTACTCGGCTAATCGGTGAATTATTTCATCTTGAACCGTCAGCCTTTATTGTATATCCAAACAATAAGTTTTACGAAGCATTGATTCCATTCCCATCCAATCTCTTGGTTGTGTTCATTTTGGTTCCGAACACTTTCTGGT
This sequence comes from Allium sativum, assembly GCA_030737875.1. Taxonomy (NCBI): domain Eukaryota; kingdom Viridiplantae; phylum Streptophyta; class Magnoliopsida; order Asparagales; family Amaryllidaceae; genus Allium; species Allium sativum. The sequence continues at coordinate 650,005,858 of CM060919.1, read as the reverse complement.
TCTGCTAATGTTATAGAGAATTCAAGCCTTTTAAAATTCTCATAGAGCCGGCCCAGCTCACACTAACATAGGTGATCGCCACCATTAATAGTATCCTACATATAGCCCATTTGTTATTTTCAAGATATGGTCATCATTTAAAAAAACATATTTTAACCTTGTAATACTTCTGTAGGCATGCATTTATAGTGTGCACCATAGGAATGGAGTAGGACTGTGTTCAAAAATGCATTACATCTTGAGTTATTCATAACTAGTTTGCCTATTGATCCTAGTCCGTGGGATCTCCAGTCGCTAGGATAGGTTTCCGTGTAAGATAACTCTTGTTGGTTTAGGCTTTTAAACCCATTCCCCTTGATGCGCAGTCAATTTTCTATCTTGATAAACCTTTAGTACACGGATCCGCTAGGCTATCATTTGTTCTCACATAATCTATGGAAATAGTTTCATTTGAGAGTAACTGCCGAACTGTGTTATGGCGTCTACGAATATGTCGTGACTTTCCATTATACACAAAATTATGTGCTCTACTTAGCGCTGCTTGGTTATCGCAGTGTGTGCATATGGTCGGTACAGGTTTAGGCCAGAATGGGATATCTTCTAAAAAATGACGATGCCATTATGCTTCTTCGCCTTTTTATCTAATGCGATGAACTCTGATTCCATAATGGATCGAGCTATGCATGTCTGTTTAGAAGATTTCCATGACGCTGCTGCCCTTGCTAGGGTAAATACATAACTAATTGTTGATTTTGATTCCTCTGAATCAGCAATCCAGTTTGCATTACTATATCCATCTAATACGGCTGGATATTTTCCATAGTGTAAGGAATAGTTTGTTGTATTTTTCAAATATCCTAGCACTCTCATTAGTGCTTTCCAGTGTTCCTTCCCTGGATTGCTTGTGTACCTGCTTAATCAACTTACTGCATAAGCTATATTTGTTCTTGTGCAATTCATGAGATACGTGAGACATCCTATTAAACGAGAGTATTCCAGTTGCATGACAATCTCATTTGTGTTTTTATGCAGTACTTCAGATGTATTAAAAGGTGTTCGTACTCCTTTTATTCCAAAAAATTTAAATTTGTCAATCACTTTGTCTACATAGTGTGACTGAGACAATTCAATTACATTAGATGTTCTTATTATTTTGATTCCTAAAATAACGTCTACAACTCCTAAATCTTTCATATCAAAATTGTTGATTAAAATTTTCTTTATGGTCTCTATTACTCGGGTATTCAGACAAAAAATTAGCATATCGTCTATATACAAACAAATCATCACATATGATTGTCCAATTTGTTTATAATAAACACATTTATCACATTCTTTTATACGAAAACCATTTTTCATCATGACACAATCAAATTTTGTGTGCCATTGTTTTGGAGCTTGTTTTAGTCCATATAATGATTCTACTAATCTAAAGACTTTATTTTCATTTCCTTGGGAAATGAAACCTTCGGGTTGCTCCATGTAGATCTCCTCATCGAGATCTCCATTTAAGAATGCTGTCTTTACATCCATTTGATTAATTTCTAAGTTATAGATGGATGCAATTGCTATCAGCATTCTTATAGAGGTTATTCGTGTTACCTGCTTAATTGACTTATCGGAAGTATAATTGTTTGTTTATATTTTAAACGGGCACAATAACTTACGTTTCGAATTTGGAGGGGACACAGTTGAATTTCGGCAAGTACTCTGTCGAACTTATCAATAAAATCCGGCGGAGATATATCGAATTTTGGTTTGAAAGTCAGTAAAGAACCGCTGAAAATGGTTAGAATCGAAAAAGTCAGTAAAGAACCCCTTAACAAAGAATCGAATGTCAATAACAACACCCTTTTAAAACCATCTTATATTTTAAAAACATCTTAATTAAATTAAGTGAAAATCTTGAAGACACCCTTATTTTTCACTTTTGTAGAAAGACTTTTAATCATGGTAATTACTTACCCTACACCATTAGCTTTAAACATAACTTTAGGATAAATTTGTCTTTCTTCTTTGTTATAATGTTAGTTATTATTTTAACCCATTAATCAAAATTGAAAGTTATATGGAAACAAAATGAAACCTTCATAATTTAACTATGGAATTTGATGTAAGCTTTAAGTTAAATTTAATAAAAGATATAATAGTTATAATTTTTCTTTCCATTCTTTGTTTTTTATTAAGATTAACAAAATTGAGATAATGATTTTTGAAATTAATTTTTGATTGTTCTTCTAAATTAATGATTTATATGAACTAAAAGTCATTAAAGCCTATTTAACCATGTATTGTCGATCTTTTTATGTTGGATTATCATTTGAAAATTTTGATTTGAAAGAGGAAAAAAACATAGTACAAGCTAAAGAATGTAATTTTATTGAAAGGTACAAATGCTATTGTAATTTTCATGGTGTAGATAAAATAAAAATTGATGTTTACTGAATTTTCAAGAGTTTCGCCGTGGATATAGTATTTCTTGGTGTTTAAATAGAATTTGTATTGCAGAAATTCGAACCATCACTTTTAAATCTCGTGCAATCATCTTTATCTCAAATCTTATAGGAATCTAGTTTATCTTCGTTTTTTTCTTTGGCTTTGGTTGTCGATTCAGTTTCCATAAAATCTCACATCTTACGTGATCGTCTTTGTTTTCATATTTGTCTCATCTTCATCTTCAGCTTCCATTTCAATTTCAACAGTTGTTGGAGGAATTTCTTTCGTGTTTTATATTTCGTATTTTTCTACAGGATAGCGAAGCTACGCGAGAGGAAGACAAGAGACTTCAACCAAGTTAAATGCATTACAAATGACAACGATATAATTTTAATGAAGGACGATGAGATAAAAATTAGATAGAGGGAATACTTCGATAAGCTTTTCAACGAAGAAAGTGATCACTCCTCAGTCGAGTCAGAAGACTTTGTCGACGACACCAATTAATAATTTGTTCGGGGAATTCAAGAGGCCGAGATAAAGAGGGCACAAAAACAAATGAAAACAGGCAAGTTGGTAGGGATTGATGACATCCCTATTAAGGTGTGGAGATGCTTAGGAGATGAAGGGATAACCCGGATAACTAAGTTTTTTTAATGATATTTACGAATTAAACAAGAAGTCAAATGAATGGAAGAGAAGCATTTTAGCTCCAATCTTCAAGAATAAAGGAGATATTCAAAGTTGCACAAACTATAGCATTATTAAGCTTATGAGTCATACAATGAAGCTTTAGGAGAGAGTCTATGAACATCATTTACCGAGTTTGACAAGTGTTTCTGTGAATCGATTTGGTTTCATGCCTGCAAGATCAATCATAGATGTGATTTTCTTAATAAGGCACCTTATGGAGAGATTTATGAAGTAAAAGAAAGATCTTCACATGGTTTTTATTGATTTAGAGAAAGCTTATAACAGAGTACCGAGGAAGGTTAGGTGGTAGGCATTGGAAAAATAAGAGGGTCCCAAAAAAGTTTATTACCCTTATCAAGGATTTGTACGATGGGGTTGTGACTAGTGTCAGAGCATGTGATGGTGGGACCAATGACTTTCCCATTAACAGAGGATTACATCAAGAGTCAGCTTTGAGCTGCTATATTTTTGCCTTAGTGATGGATGAAATCAAAAAGGGTATACAAGGTGAGATTCCTTGGTGTATGCTCTTTGTTGATGATGTTGTGCCAACTGATGAAAGTTGGATATGGGTTAATAGAGAGTTGGAGTTGTGGAGGAAGTCTTTGGAATCAAATGATTTCGGGCATAGCATAAGTAAAACAGAGTATATGAAGTGTGAGTTTAGCGAGTGTTCAGTCAAATGATAGAGAGATCACCCTGGCCGGTGAAGTAGTACCCAAGAAAGAATACTTTCGATATTCAGGATTTATATTGCAGTTTAGTAGGGAGATTGATGACGATGTTAGTTTTAGAATTCGATCAAGATGGGTAAAATTGCAAATAACATCTAGCATTCTCTATTTCAGGAAGATCCCTCTGAAGTTTAAAAGAAAGTTCCATAGAACAACAATCAAACCTGCGATGTTATATGGTGTAGAATGTTGACCTACTAAAAGGCAATATGTAACACCCCGAAATTTTAACAACACTATAGAGGGTAAATTAGATAATAATTAATTTACTATTCAAAATTAGGGGAAACAGACTACACCATTACATCCATCTCAAATTTCGGGTCAAGATAGACATTTGGTTTGCGTATAACGGATACCGTATGAAGAAGGTATGAAGGTTTGAAGTTTGTATACGTGCAAGAGTGTGTGTGTGTGTATATATATATATATAGGGTCCAAGAATTCAAAAATTACGTCCAGAAGTTCAAAATCATTCAAATCGCGAAAAACTGGGTAAGCGGGAAAAATCCCGCCCAGGGGAGTCGACCCCTGGGTCGACCCTTCAAGGGGGGTGTCGACCCATGGGTCGACACCCCAAGGAAGACATAGCAGTTAGGGTTTGGGGGCTGGCGGCTATAAATATGTCTCCATTTCTCTTGTTTTCTATACTGAAAAATAATGGAGGTTTAAATGTTATCGATTCCCAGGCTGAATCAAACCTTTTTCCTTCTTCTGCAATCAAGTTATTCAAGTGTATATCTGTGATACGACCTCTACTAGTCTCCTTCAATTTTTCTAGATCCAAACACTGTGAGTTTAATTTACTTTTAGATTAAATAATTAAAAAGTAAAACATGATATGACTGTAATTTGGATCTACGCCTATGAATGCTTGAATCATATTAGATTTGTAATAACTTGTGAATCCATGATATTCTGACATGACTATGACTTGAATCTTTACCTTTATCATGTCAGATCTAGCTTTGATTTTATATCTAATTCATTATTTAGATCACCTTGTACCTGTTAGTTTGTGGTTAAATTGGATCTGTTACTAGTTGGACATTTTAATTATTGTTTAGATCTTATCATGCCTATTATGACATCCCTACTACGTTAGGATCAGTTCTTTTATCACAGGTTCACCAGATCCGTTCCTATATGCCCATCTTATCATTATGCCACTATATGTTTATGTCAAATTTTTTAGTATAATCATTTCTGCCATCTTACGTTCATCTTTCCCTTTTTATTTTATATACCAGGCTACTTTCGAGCCTAGGCATGCCACTGAAATATGCAAACGCGTTAAACGGGGAACAAGGGAAAAACATTGAAATTGGGCATAACTTATAGAAGGGAAATTTTGCATAACTTGAATAATGTTTATGAATATGAATTTTGGGCATATAATTCATTATGAACATAATTGAGGAAAAGGGGCATGAAAACTATAATAACATAGGTAAAATTAGCTAATAGTGGAATGCCTAGGATTACAGTAATTAAAAACTGTAACTGCGCCTAGACACGAGGTTAGAGTACACTTATGGTGGAAGTTTTCCCGGAACTGCCCAGCATATCCAGCGACCACAAGTGGGGAATCTAATGTGAGGGGTCTAGGTGCATAAATACGAGACGTGCTGAGACACGAGGTTGAGCCCGACTTGTGGAAGAAGTCTTCCCAGAACCGACTGGCATATCCAGCATCCACAAGTGGTAGGCTTAATGTGAGGAGTCCAGCACATTATAACCATAAATGGACATGGTAATGAATTGGAATACATAACCTAGTTGAATCCATAGAGATTGTATGAACATGAACTTGATTGAGGGTTAAGTAAACTTGGTTGAGACAGTGGGTGGGTTAAGTAAATCTGGGTAGGGTGGGTAATATTTATATAGGCCCACAAGCTTAACCGGTTGGGGTTATGTAATTAAAGACACCGTTAGGTAAGCATAACATGTAGAAATGATGGGGTTATGTAATTAAAGACACCAATAGGTATACATAACCTGTGGAAATCCTAGTGGGGATACAAGACAAGGGGGAAAGCTTGTATCATTTTGTGTGGGGACTCGTTTCAGTCAATAACCCATAAACAGTATCAGACCAGCACTTCGCTCTAGGTCAGAGTAGGGACACGCTTACTGGGCTGATTGTAAGAGATCCAAACGTGGAGGACGGTGTGGGGAGAGCAAACCGACCGGGACATGTGCGTGCATGTTCGGGCAGAAGGTGATAAGACAACTATGACACCAGTCGATATGGTTGCCCACATCACGAAGGGTTGCCACTTTAGGAAGTGATACCTCCTACTGTGGGGCCGGCATAGGGTATCTACGGAGTAGGGAACCGATCGATTAGGGTAGTAGTTAGGGTACGTTTAGACTCTGGTAAAAAGTTTAGGAGCCTATTAGGTTGGGCTGCCTATGGATTGTAATGGGTTAAAACCTCTCACCAGCAGTACACCTAAGTCTACCATCTTATAGTTGTTGGGATCATCTTATTACGGTTATACTAGTATTAGTGCAGAGAATCAGAGTAATCACTAGAAGCGTATACACCCTATCATGTTTACCTTGTCATACCCACCTTTTATGGTGCTATCCTTCTTATCCACTTTATGTGTCTGTCATGATACTTTTACTTATTTACTTGCTGAAAGTAACTGGACTCGCCAGACTTTACATCTGACCCTTTTTGTTTCCTCTTCTTTCTTCCGTTTCCTCCCAGGTTCTCAGGGTGGGATACTCAAGCTTGATCAGGATTCTGCTATCATTTGCTGGAGCTGCTTAGATGTATTGCTTAATCTCCTATCTTTGCTACTATGCCTATGTTTTTACTTGGGGATTTTGCTTCTTTTATTTTGTACTCTGATATTTAAGTACAAGACAAAAGTTTTTATGATGTACTGGTTTTTATGTAATTCAGACATATGATGTTTTGAAACACGATGCTTTATGATTAATAAAGTTTATTTTTATTCTGCTGCTATTTTATATTTGTCTTGTAATGTTTCTGTTTCTACTTACCTATAACACTTCACGAAACTTAATGCATTCTCTTAATGAGTGACATTAACGGATGTAGGGTGTCATACTTGGTATCAAAGCTGAAGGTTACTAGATTAAAAGTTTTTGAAAATTATTTTCAAAAAGGTTTCAAAATTAAGCATTTTCAAAAAGAAAAGTCTATTTTGAAAAACATATTCCCCAAATCCATATCTAAAATCTTTCGATCCTTTGTCTGAATCTCTTTCCTTTTCTTTTTAGCATGTCTGGGGAACCTAATATTCCTGAGGGCGTTACGATACCAGGCTAGTTCCATAGGTATCTAGAGGCCACGGCGCCTTCCGGTGGTCAAGCTGACGTTCCTCCCCCAGCTGCACCCATCGTTCCTCCTCCTCTGCGTGTAGACAACTTCTCTAAGATTTGCAAAGATTTCCGTGCTATGGGAGGAAGGCCATTCCATGGAACCGAGACGTTCGTAGAGGCGAGGAATTAGCTCAAGGAGACAAAGGAATTGTTTGGAATTTTCGATGTGAATGATCATAGAAAGATTCAGTTAGCCGCCTGGCTGCCGAAAGACGAAGCTTCGTTCTGGCGGGAAGTAACCAAAGCGGGGCGTCCGGTGGAGACATGGGATGATTTTAGACAGAGGTTTGAAATGAAGTTTCTTTCTCAAGCTGAGAAAAGCATGCAAATGGAGAGGTTCTTGGTGCTCAAACAAGGAAACATGACTGTTAAAGAATATGTGAACAAATTCAACCAACTAGCAACGTTTCGATTGGAACTGGTAGATACTCCGCATAAGAAAGCTTTGCGGTTTGCTAAAGGGCTGAATGAACCCCTTCATGGGTTAGCTATGTCTCATATTCCAGTGGGAGCTACTTTTGAAAGGCTTGTTGATATGGCCTTGATGCATGAGGAAGACAAAGGAGAAAAGAAGGAAGTTAAATCTGAGGAAACAGCAAAGAACGAGAAAGCATGGCCCAAGAAAGGACAACAACAACAACAGAAGAAGGGCAGAAAGAATGATAAGGCTAGATAAGAGAAAGTGTCACAGTTGTGGACGTGAGGGTCAATTGGTGAAGGACTGCAAAAGAAGGAAGAATTCTTGCTTCAATCGTGGAGAGGCCGAACACTTTGCTAAGGAGTGCCCGAAGAAATAGGGACAAGGTCAAAGGGAAGGAGCTTCTGGATGGCAGGTACATGCTCTCGCGACCAGTGCTCCAGATAGAGGTAGGAAAATTTCCGTGGAAGGTTTGATTTTTCTTTCCAGTCATCCTATTAGAACTCTTTTTGATTCTATCGCTTCACATTCATTTATATCTAATTCTGTGGTTGAATCTCTGCACTTAAATACTAGTATGGTAGTGGATCTCGTAGTTGTTTCAAACTTCATTGGTGGTTCGGCTCATTTGTCTATGATTTGTTGGGGTTTGAGAATATCTGTGTTAGGTGTCGAATTTGAGTGCGATGCATATATGCTCGATTTTATGGGTTATGGGTTGATTCTAGGGATGGATTGGCTAAACATGTATGGTGCCATTCTAGATTGTGAGAAGAGGGTCATTAGACTTTTGACATGCCAAGAGAGGACCCTCGAGATTTCTTGTGACCCACAAGGGTCTGTTATGCTTAGTTTCCTAGAGTCTCTTGATTCATCTATCGATGATCTGCAATCTGTTCCAGTAGTCCGAGATTGTTCTGATGTTTTTGATGAGGTACGAGGCTTACCTCCAAGGCACGAGATCGATTCTCATATATATTTGGTGGACAATGCAAAGCCAGTTGCATTATATGTCCGCCATATGGCTCCAAGGGAATGAAGGGAGCTTAGCAAGCAAGTAGAAGAGCTACTTGAGAATGGGTTTACTAGGAAAAGCGTATCTAAATAGGGTGATCCAGTAGTATTCGTGACTAAGGTAGACGGTTCACTTCGCTTGTGTATGGACTATAAAGAGTTGAACAAACTCATGAAGAAGAACAGGCACCCACTTCCGAGGATAGATGACTTGTTTGACCAGCTTATTGGTGCCTTAGTATTTTCTAAGTTAGAATTGGCCACGAGGTTTCATCGGTTGAGGGTGGCTGAGGACAGTATAGATAAGACCGCTTTTAGAACTCGTTTCTTTGAATGGCTAGTTATGCCTTCTGGGTTGACGAATGCACCCGCCTATTTTGTTGATCTGATGAGTAGGGTGTTTCGGGAGTTTCTAAATAAATTTGTTTTGGTCTTTGTTGATGATATCTTGATCTTCTCAAAGAGCGAAGAAGAGAATGCCCAACATTTGAGGGAGGTTTTGAAAACTCTCTGTGCGCATCAGCTTAAGGCAAAGTTCTCTAAATGCTATTTTTGGAGAAGAGAGGTGAGATTTCTATGGAATGTGGTTTCTAAAGACGGGATAGATGTAGATCGCGCAAAGGTAGTTGTAGTTCAAGATTGGCAAACTCCCAAGAATGCATCGGAAGTGAGAAGCTATCTCAAATTGGCAGGCTATTATAGGAAGTTCATTAAAAACTTCGGAAAGATATCAGCCCCACTCACTAGGCTGACGAAGAAGGATTTGGCGTTTTCATGGGATACAGATTGTGATATTACTTTCCAACGATTGAAGAGGGCTTTGACAACAGCCCCAGCCTTGACCTTTCATGATGGGAATAAAGTGCATATAGTTTACACTGATGCATGTGGTACAGGGCTTGGTGCGATTCTGATGCAATAAGGGAAGGTAGTGTGCTATGGGGGTAGATAACTAAGGTTTCAGGAGAAGAACTACCCTACCCATGATTTAGAGCTAGCTGCCATAGTATTCGCGCTTAAGATGTAGCGTCATTATTTTCTTGGGGAGAAGTTCGAGTTGTACACCAATCATAAATCTCTCAAGTACTTTTTCTCGCAGAAGGATCTTAATTTAAGGCAACAAAGGTGGATGGAGTTCCTAGCTTCTTATGATTTTGAGATTGCTTATACCCATGGCAAGAGTGATGTTGTGGCAGATGCACTGAGTAGGCAGAGGATGGCCTTAAGTCCTCTGTTTGTGGAGAGGAAAAGCTTGGAGTTCATATCGACTTATTATTTTAGACCTTCCACCGAGTTATTGCCAAGTTTGTTTGTATCGCTAGAGATACGACCTACTCTTATGGATCAGATAGGAGCTTCGCTGCGAGATGATCCACAAATTTCAGACTTCTTAGATAAGCTCAGTAAAGGGGAGACTTTTAGTCACCTCAATAGATATTCCATAGACGATAAAGAGCGGTTGCGACGGAATGGAAGGCTTTGTGTTCCCCAAACTGGAAGTTTGTTAAAGACAGTCCTAGAGGAAGCCCATCATTCTAAGATGACTATTCATCTAGGTGGTGATAAGATGTATAAGGATATGAAGAGGGTTTTCTTTTGGGCTGGGATGAAGAAATATGTGGTAGAATTTGTTTCTCAATGTTTGGTTTGTCAGCAAGTCAAAGCCGAGCAAAAGAAGCCCGGTGGTTTACTTCATCCTTTGGAGGTTCCACAGTGGAAGTAGGAGAGCATCTCTATTGATTTCATATATGGTTTGCCTAGATCAAATAAAGGCAACAACAGTATTTGGGTGGTAGTAGATAGACTTACTAAGAGCGCTCATTTCATTCCAGTTAAGAGTAAGAGGACGACAACATGGTTGGCAGCAATTTATGTTTGTGAGATTGTCCGTCTTCATGGGGTACCTTCCAGCATCGTAAGCGATCGTGACACCATCTTCACCAGTGCATTTTGGAGGAGCTTGCAAGAAGCATTAGGTACATAGTTATGGTTGCGCACCGCTTACCATCCTCAGACCTATGGATAGACGGAGAGGGTGAACAGAGTTCTTGAGGATCTTCTGAGGCTGTGTATCCTAGACTTCTGAGGGACTTGGGAAGAGCATCTTCCTTTAGTAGAGTTTGCCTACAATAACAGTTATCAAGCTAGCATTGGCATAGCACCCTCTGAAGCATTATATGGACGACCCTGTAGGTCACCAACTTGTTGGTGGGAATCTACAGAAAGACTATTACTTGGACCAGATATGGTTAGAGAAACGTCCGAGAAGATTGATCTTATTAGACGATGAATGAAGACCGCTCAAGATAGGCAGAAATCCTACGCAGACAAGAGAAGAACTGACATTGAATTTGAAGTAGGAGATATGGTTTTCATTAAAATGTCACCTTTGAGGAATGTTGTTCGCTTCGGATCTATAGGGAAGTTGGCACCAAGATTTGTAGGGTCATTTCCCATAACAGAAAAGATTAGCCAAATGGCCTACAGATTAAAGCTGCTATAGTGACTATCCGGTGTTCATGATGTTTTCCATGTTTCTCGTTTGCGGAAGTGCTTGCATGATACCACGGAAGTAGTTGAGCCGAGTGTATTGGAAGAAATAGAGGTGGAACGGGAGGTGACGGTCAGACGAGTTCCTTCCCGTATTCTTGGATCAGAAGTTAAGAAGCTACGCAGTAGAGAAATCAAGTTGGTGTAAGTTCAGTGGGGAGATAACCCAGAGGATGCAACTTGGGAGACCGAAGTCAAGATTCGTGATTCGTACTCTTTTCTTTTCGAGGGTACGTTCTTAACTCCTTTTCCAAAGCTTTTGTTTATGCTTGTTTCTATCATTTGAGTATGTCCTATTGATCAAATCTTCGACCTTTAGGTAGAAATCCTATGGATGTAAACATGTGTTTGAGACATGTTATGTTTGATGGATGCAAGTGTTTGCTAGTGGTTGCTCGTGGATGCATATACACACATGTCAGGCACTAGATTGGCTCAATCACTCTCATACTGCATATGGATGTGTGTGCATTTTTCTTCTTTTAATGGATGGAAATGGATGTATCATCATATGGATGTTGCATTTGGATGGATGACTATGCACACATATACAACTTACATGTTATAATAGGATGATTGCATACATGATGGATTCATGGCACTAATATACATTACATTAAGGAGGTCGACTGAATCAGTAAACCGCCTGATCTTCAAATTAATATTGGGACATATACACACACCTTTGCATATGTTCATATAAACATTAGAAGTCTTTAAGGACAATGGATGCCTATGATTGGTAGATGAGTAGATGGGTGATGGATGCTAGGATATGTATTCTTCTTAACTTGGAGATTTCGGGGACGAAATCTTTTGAGTAGGGGAGAATGTAACACCCCGAAATTTTAACGATATTAAAGAGGATAAATTATACAATAATTAATTTAATATTCATAATTAGGGGAAACGGACTATTCCATTGCGTCCGTCTCGAAATTTTGGTCAAGATAGACACATTTGGTTTGCGCAAAATGGACTCCGTATGAAGAAGTTACGAAGGTTTGAAGTTTGTATACGCATAGGAGAATATATATATATATATATACATATATATATAGGGTCCACGAATTCAAAAATTAAGTTCGGAAGTTCAAATCATTCAAATCGCGAAAAACTGGGTGAGCGGGAAAAATATCGCCCAGGGGAGTCGACCCCATGTCGACCCATGGGTTGACCCCCCTAGGGCAGACGTGGCAGTTAGGGTTTGGGGGCTGGCGGCTATAAATATGGATCCATTTCTCATGTTTTCTACACTGAAAAATAATGGAGGTCTAGATGTTGTCGGTGCCCAGGCTGAGTCAAACCTTTTTCCTTCTTCTGCAATCAAGTTAATCAAGTTATTTAAGTGTAGATATGTGATTCAACCTCTACTAGTCTGCTTCTATCTTTCTAGATCCAAAAACTGTGAGTTTAAGTTACTTTTAGATTTAAATAATTAAAAAGTAAAGCATGGTATGACTGTAATTTGGATCTATGCCTGTGAATGCTTGAATCATATCATATTTGTAATAACTTGTGAATCCATGATATTTTGACATGACTATGACTTGAATCTTAACCTTTATCTTATCAGATCTAACTTTGACTTTAGATCTAATTCATTATTTAGATCACCTTGTACCTATCGTGTTTGTGATTGAGTTGGATCTATTACTAGTTTTACATCTGAATTATTGTTTAGATCTTATCATGCCTATTATGACATCCCTACTATGTTAGGATCGGTTCTTTTAACACAAGTTCACCAGATCCATTCCTAAATGTCCATCTTATCATTATGCCACTATAGGTTTATGTCAATTTTGTTAGTATAATCATTTCTGCCATCTTCCCTTCATCTTTCCCTTTTTATTTTATATAGCCAGGCTACTTTCGAGCCAAGGCATGCCGCTGAAATAAGCAAACGAGCTAAACGGGGAACTAGGGGAAAAACATTGAAATTGGGCATAGCTTGTAAAGGGAAAATTTGGCATAACTTGAATAATGTTTATGAATATGAATTTTGGGCATATAATTCATTATGAACATAAAAGGGAAAAAGGGGCATGAAACCTATAATGACATAGGTAAAATTGGCTAATAGTGGAATGCTTAGAATTACAGTAATTAGAAACTGCAACTGCACCTAGACACGAGGTTAGATTACACTTGTGGTAGAAGTCTGCCCGGAACCGCCTGGCATATCCGGCGACCACAAGTGGGGAATCTAATGTGAGGGGTCTAGGTGCACAAATACGAGACGTGCTGAGACACGAGGTTGAGCCTGACTTGTGGAAGAAGTCTGCCCGGAACCGACAGACATATCTAGTATCCACAAGTGGTAGGCTTAATGTGAGGGGTCCAGCACATTATAACCATAAATGGACATGGTAATGAATTGGAATACTTAACTTAGTTGAATCCATAGGGATTGTATGAACATGAACTTGAATATGGGTTAAGTAAACTTGGTTGAAACAGTTGGTGGGTTAAGTAAATCTGGGTAGGGTGGGTAATATTTATATAGGCCCACAAACTTAATTGTTTGGGGTTATGTAATTAAAGACACCGTTAGGTAAGCATAACCTGTAGAAATGATGGAGTTATGTAATTAAAGACACCAATAGGTATACATAACCCGTGGAAATTCTATTGGGGATACAAGACAAGGGGGAGAGCTTGTGTCATTTTGTTTGGGGGACCCGTTCCAGTCATCAACCCATAAAACAGTATCAGACGAGTACTCTGCCCTAGGTCGGAGTAGGGACATGCTTACTGGGCTGATTGTAAGAGATCCAAACATGGAGGATGGTGTGGGCGGCGCAACCCGACCGAGACATGTGTGTGCATGTTCGGGCAGAAGGGGATAAGACGACCGTGACACCAGTAGATATGGTTGTGCACATCATGAAGGGTGCCACTTTAGGAAGTGATACCTCCTACCGTAGGGCCAGCACAGGGTATCTACGGAGTAGGGAGCCGATCGATTAGGGTAGTAGTTAGGGTACGTTTAGACTCTGGTAAAAAGTTTTGGAGTCTGTTAGGTTGGGCTACCTGTGGATTGTATGGGGTTAAAACCTCTCACTAGAAGTACGCCTAAGTCTACCATCTTATAGTTGTTGGGATCATCTTATTATGGTTATACTAGTATTAGTGCAGAGAATCAGGGTAATCATTAGAAGCATATACACCCTATCATGTTTACCTTATCATACCTGCCTTTTATGGTGTTGTCTTTCTTATCCAGTTTATATGCCTGTCATGATACTTTTACTTATTTACTTGCGAAAAGTAACTGGACTCGCCATACTTTATGTCTGACCCTTTTTGTTTTCTTTTCTTTCTTTTGTTCCGCCCAAGGTTCTCAGGGTGGGAATACTCAAGCTTGATCAGGATTCTACTATCATTTGTTATAGCTGCTTAGACGTATTGCTCAAGCTTCTATCTTTGCTACTTGGCTATGTTTTTATTTGGGGATTTTGCTTCTTTTATTTTGTACTCTGATATTTAAGTACAAGATAGAAGTTTTTACGATATACTGGTTTTTATGTAATTCAGACATATGATGTTTTGAACCACAATGCTTTATGATTAATAAAGTTTGTTTTTATTCTGCTGCTATTTTATATATGTCATGTAATGTTTCGTTTCTGTTTCTGTTTACCGATAACGCTTCACGAAACTTAATGCATTATCTTAATGAGTGACATTAACGAACGTGGGGTGTTACATAATACATCTAGAAGATAAGTGTAGCAGAGATGTGTATGCTATTCTGGAGCTATGGGAATACCAGACAAGATCGAATTAGAAATGATTATGTGTGGCAATTAGACCCGACCCGATAGACCCAGACCCTATGCATCAGGTATCGGGTCTAGGCGGTCGGGTTTTTCGGGTCTAAACCATACATTTCCAAAATGACCCGACCGAGCTTCGGTTCAGGTCGGGTTGATTCGGGTTATGTTGGGTAGCAACACTAAAAATACATATATTTCAATGCTTTTTGGTCAGGTCTTTCAAGTCGGGTCAATTTGGGTCAGGTTTTATCGGGTCTTTATTTTTTTTTCATCACCTAGACCTAACCCAAGACCGTCGGATTCAGTTCGGGTCCGGTCTTTTTGGGTCGGGTCAGTTTTTCGGTTCTCGGTTCTAATTGTTAGCCCTTGAAATGATGATAATCGAGACAAATTTAGAGTTGCACACGTTGATGAGAAGTTAATCCAATTGCTTGAGATGGTTTTGACATCTCCAACGAAGGTCGCACGATGCACCTATGTACGTTGGAATTATAGGCCATGCCGGAGGTCCAAAGAAAGGTAATGGTCGACCAAAAATGACAAAGTAGGAGGTAGTAAAAAGAGACTTGAGAAATTGGAGTATATCTGAAGAGCTGGTGTCGAACAAGATTGCATGGACGATATCGACCCATGTACCAAAACCTTGAACTTTTTGGTATTTTAAGGAGAGTGTTTTTAGTTTTAGTTCATAGGACTAGTGTATTAGGGAATAAGGTGTAGTGTTGGTCTTTGGTATCTATTACTACTGGTATTATTATTATCTTCATCACCACAATACTACCACTATTATTATGTGTTTAAGAATTTTTAATTATATTTTAAACTTTATTTTACCATTACTTATGCTTCAACTTAAATCTCTTATTATCACTATTACATTTTAATTGACCTTTTTTCTTTTTCTTTTTGGGTTTTATGCCTAGCCAACTCCAACTTATTTGGGATTTATGGCTTTTTTGTTCTTGTTTGTGATGTGAGTTATTTTTTTTAATGTATTGGACTTGGGCATCGAACTAGTTGTTAGGGGTTGTCAGCAAGTGTCCTTAATTCTGCACTTTGAAGAATGAGCTAAAATTAAACTAAATTAACTTCTAATCACTTTTTGTTGTTGAACAATTGTTATAACACCTGTTAAATTGAATGTTTTTATTTTTTCCACTGTGATAATCGATATAGCTATATTACATCCAATACTGTTACTTGAAATAAGTTTACGTCGGTAAAATTCTAACATTGTGTTGAATTAGATGAAAAAATGGAATGATAAATATTTGCTGGTAAAACATCATTTGAATCAATATGGCATGGCAATTGACAAATTAATGTTTTATATGTTTATTTTTTCTATTAATTTATATTAATTTTATATATGAGTTTGTGCAGTTTGTTACCACCATTGTCCTTGGTATTTTTAGGTTGAATAATGATACTTACAGTATATGGTTTGGTTCGAATAATTATGTGTTGAAACTGAGAAATAGTATATATAAGCCTTGATCAAAATTAATATCTGGTTCTATTAGAAAATGTCACTATTGAAAAAAATAATAGGGAAAGTAACTGAAAATAATTAAGTAAAAATTTACTTCTTTATACCTAATGGTTCCCATATAGGGATAACTATAATAAACATAAACAATGATGATGTGTCGACATATATGGATACCACATATAACTGGTTATACCTACTTAAGTACATGACAAAATAAAACCAAAATAATTAAGACCCTCTTATTCAACATGGTTTTCTTTATTTTCTAGTCAAAGAACCTATTTATTTTTATTTTTTGGGTATATACTTTAAGAGAACCCAGCGATCAATAAACCCCCATGGAAATTAAGTTGTGTCTGCCTGCTTCTATTCATGCTAGCTCAACTTAATAGTTGTGAGTTAATGAGGAAACCAATAATAAAAGTACGGGTTAGATAATAACCTATGAGAATAATATTAGTTCCCTTTTTGAAACATATCAATGTAACGATGTGATTACACAATAAAGCATGGAAATTTTTCACCTCGCTAGATCAATCATAGCACCATCATCAACATAACATGTATACATTATAGAACTATACATTAACTCTACAGTTAATTTGGGTACTTTATATAAATAACTACTGAAAATAAATGCCCCATACCATTTAGCAGTAAAATTTTCTCGCACTAATTTTTTATTCATCTGCACCAAAACATCATAATAATGTGTTAAAATAGCCTTTATTAAATCAAAGAGTAATCTCACGCCACTTGTTGGTACCTCTATTTAGTTTATCATGAAACATGTAAGAACTTTCTCACATTAATTGTTTATTTATATGCACCTAAACATCATAATAACGTGTTAAAACAGTCTTTATTAGATCAAAGAGTAATCTCATGCCGAAGGTGCTTAACCTTATTTACTTTATCACAAAACATGTTAGTATTCGATGATACAATATTTTCATATTAAATAAGATTTGAAAGATAATATTAATTTCAATGATGTTATATATCCAAGTAAAGAAGATTTGGAAGATAGTTGAGATAATTACCAAATGTATTGCATATTTTATTGTGTAAAAAAGGATAATTAATTATTTCCATTAGTAGAAAAATGATTTAGGATATTAAAGTAAAAAATAGTTTTCCTAATTAGCAGATTGAATAAGAAATCCTATTATGTCCATGCAAATTTGGAAGAAATTAGAAAGTCAAATAACAAAATGCTTCTCATATAAGTAGAAAAATTTGTGAACATTGATTTACTACCCTAAGTAATATTCTCTATATATGTAACAACCCACCTGGAATGGGCCTAAATTTCGGTCTAGAAACGACCCGTCAAAACTTAGAGCCACTCTAAATGGGTCGTTGGTTCCTGTACGGATTACATTTGCATAGATAATACTAACATATATTTCGAATGGAAATCTCACACAGTGGAAAGAGAAAATATAATACCAAAAATAAGATGTACCATTTATTTCCAAATTATAGAAATACACAGTCGCAGTTACATTTATTCAATAGGTACATCAAATATTTCAATCTCATAAGATTTCATAAGAAGCAAAGCAATAACAACTAATAATATCATAATAACTTCATCTTCTCCATCGACTTCGATCACGACTTCACCCATAGCTTTACCCCACCTACTGACCTATTGGATGTTAAGGAGAGGGGGTCAGAACATAATGTTCTATGTGACTGAAATATAGTTTTACTTAATGTCCATACCCTATATTTTTAGCTGGTTACACATGTCAAGGTATGTCTACGTAGCACAAAAGATTTTATACAAACATAAGTATCTAACCAATGGGATGGATATCCAAGCCAATCGCCCATTAGTGTTTTTTGGGTAAATACCCAACGAGGTGGCATTCTTTGTCACTTATGGCCTGGTTAAAGGTGGATTCTTACAATCTCTTATGACCCTGGGGCGGACCCTTAGCCCTTTCAGAATCCCGTCCTAGTACGATAACGTTCTTAAGTCCATTCTCTCATTTGTAATATGAGAATTAGTATTGTGAACGTTACTACTTAACTGATATTACCCGGTAGGACACCTGTGTCACTTAAGATTTCCCTTAGACAGTTGGTGAGCATGCAATGGCCACATATCCTTCAATTACCAACCTGTCCCTAGTTGAGCCCTTACAAGCTTCTAGAGGAAGTGGACATCTCCATGAATTAATCTACTCCGTTAATCGTTTTATGACTAACCACCTTGAAAGGAAGAGGACCCAAAGACTTATCTTAACACTAGTAAGGGTGGGTCCCATGACTTGGGTTCCTCTCCAAGGAATAAACCTTCGCGGGGATCCTAGTCCTAACCATTTAAGACCCAAATTAGATAAAAAGGGTGAGTCAACTAATAAAGACCTACTTAAGGCGTAGTAAGACTATTTGTCTTCACACATCACTTATATATATACACACGCACACACTAAGCCTCTCACATTAACCCATAAACCTGTAGATGTTGGATATGCCGGTTGGTTCCGAACAGGCTTCTACTACAAGCCGGTTTAACTTCATGTCTAGTGCACTAAGTTTATGAATGGACCATGACACCTAGACATCTCACATTAGTTGGGCCTATTTGTGGTTGTTGGATATGCCGGTCTGTTCTGGGAAGACTTCCACCACAAATGGCAACTAATCTCGTGTCTTTGTGTCATTTATTTACATATATTTAAGCCATTTTACATATATACGCACATGCAAGCAAACAAATATACATATATATTTGTTAAGGGAACATTTCGAATTCAAACTCTAAACTGATCGCATTTATTACACTAATATAATGTTAATTACATTTTAAATAAATAATATAATAATAACGCCTAATTAACGTAACATTCGAACAAACGGGAAACGTTCTAATCGGGATGGCAATTGTCGTTTATCCAAATTAAGGCATACAAGTTGAGGTCTTTCCATATTTTGCTGCTACAACATAACATGATGGCATAATGAATAATGGAAAGCATACACATACGTAACAATTACCACATGCATCCTAGGCATGTAAAAAAAGATTTCAATATTAAATTAAAAGTAGAATATTTCATATATTCACACATGTATGTTTACAATCTATATTTCACCCAATTCATCCTTTTTGTAGTGTTATATGCCCAAAAATGTTTACATTTGACTCATTCCAATTTATGAATGCGTTTACACCCAAATTAGGATCCAAACCCAATTCAACTATGAAACAAGTTCAAATCCAAACCTTTTTAGACCAAATCAAATGATAATAACGGTGAATTGCATAAAATATAAATAATATTAATATAATACTCAGTTTTACCTTTAATCCAATACAAAAACCACAATTCCACAAAACCAATTCAACATGACAATTCCTACGTGGTTACAAAGTAGAAGATTTGGGGATTTTTCATGCTATATTATTGCATAACCAAATCTTCATATGCATAACAATCCATATAACAAACTGATAACAATATGAATATGCCTTTAAGCAAGACTAGATTCCACTCACAAATTAGGTGGAGATGTGGTAGAAATTTTAAGATCAGCGATGGTTCTCAACGTTCAAGCGGGCTTTGTTTGATCTCCTAACAATATAAATATAAGAAACATATAATTATATTCTTATATATATATATATTGTTTATGCTAAATTCCAAATCCCTAAACTTATATAAATTGAAATAGAGAGATATAAAATTGAGGTAGAGAAGTAGAAGAAACCTTCAACCTTGTTCTCTTTATTTTCTAATGGAATTCAACAGCATAAAGGCAGAGGTTTAGAATAATTAAGGTTTCTAGTGTGAAGTTTGAGGGTTTATTTATACTTTCTCATGTGAGTAGGAGCCATCAGATTTATAAAATTTAATCTGAACCATCCATATAAACATAGCCTCTTCGAAAGTCCTAATCAAATAGCCTCATTATGCTATTCCAACCGTCAGAGGGTCGACCCCTGGCGGTCGACCGCTGATCGACATTCCTTATGGGGAGGGCAGCCAACCTCCTTCTAGCTGGAACGCCTAATTTAGCTCGTTTGCTGAGCCATTAAATTTATTTATTACGTTCTTTATTTGCTTGATTATTTTCTATATATTCAATATACGGTGTCCACAAACCTTATCTCCAATTTCAAATTTGAATTTATCTCCTTTTATTTTGAATTAATACTTGGACAATATATACAATATTTACATAATTATGTAACAACCCGGAAAATCAGAACCAACTTAAAATTTTTATTTTGGCAATTTAAAAGAATTATGAATATTTAAAATGATTTATTTTAAATAACTACGACGAAAAATTTATTATCGACGAAGTTAGAACGAGTAATTTCATTCTAATTATTTAACGAGCCTGATATGGTGCGGTAGTTCGAAAATTCGATTTCTAATTTCAAATGGATATACAGAATTCAATATAAGTCAGAATTGAACGAAACAGGAAATATTTGAATCTGTTTAATGATATCTTTCTTACGAAGTTAAGAAACTGAGGTTTCGTTTTATAAGTTGAGAGTTACGTCCAGTTTAAAATTCAGAAAAGTCGCTGTGGAATTATATATATATATATATATATATATATATATATATATATATATATATATATATTAATATATATATAAAGCCCTTAAAATTAGCCATTTTGCAAAGACCTCTGTTTTCGACAAAACCACTTTTGTTAGATCCGGGATGTCAAATTATTGCTAGGTTCCAATTTTTATAATTTTCGAATTCAATATGTGAGCGTGGCAAAAGAAAACGTGTTTTAACAGTTTCAGTCAATTTGGATCGACCATAAAATAACCATTTTTCAAACGGCCTTCAAATTTGACGAAATTAGTTTTGTTAGGACCGTATCATCAATACGAAGCTAGAGATAAATTTTTTGTAATTTATAGAGTCTGTATGTGGCCCCGGTAATGTGCGTTTGAATTTAAAATATAATGATTTATATTTTAAATTTAGCGGAAACTGATCGTTACAGCTGAATTGGGTTACGAAACATATCCCATTGGGTTCAGAATGAGGGTAATTAGCTAGGGACCACTGTCGATGGGTTCAATTTGGGGTTCAAATGAAAAGGCAACCTTATATGGAAACAATAATTATAAAATTAAATAATATAATATAATCCCCCTTCTCCTTCCTCTAAGTCAACCCCCCTCCCCCGTCGTTATTTTCAGATCGAAATAAAATAAGAAAAAAAGCCGCAAACCTTTCCGCTCCTTTGCCCATTGAGGCAGCGCCGCCGCCGCTCACCAGACCCCGCCGTCGGTCCCACGCAAGCGCCGGCATCCCTCCTCCATCTCCATCGACCCTCCTTCCGCCACGAAATCCGACGCCCTCCTCAGCCCCGACGCGACCTCCACCGCACTGCCACCGAATGGCAGCCACCACCGCACAGGCGCGCCACCCATCACCAGCACCTCCTCCTTCGACCAAATCAGTGAGCTTCCCCCTTTCCCTTTTATTTTTATTTTTATTTTATTTATTATTAAGAAATGACATGTTTTTTTTTCACTGGAATTAGCTAAGGATTTTTATATGAATTAGCTAAGAATTTTTATATGATAAAGCTAAGATTTTTTTTTATTTATATGATAAAGATTAGATTTTATCATAGAAAAGTTTAGATTTTTAATTATGAAAAAGTTTAGATTTTTAATTATAAAAGAATTTGATTTTTAATTATAAAAAGAGTTGGTTTTTAATTGAGGAAAGATATGGTTTTTAAGTTGACAAAGTTATGATTTTTAATTAGAAAAATATGATCTTTGTATATATATTAACGAAATAAAAATGTAATCTTTATGTAAAAGACAAAGGATAGAAATGAGTTTTTTTATCATATAAAATCGAGATTTTTAGTTATATAAAGATAGGATTTTTAGCGAAATAGAAAAGTGATTTACATATATGAAGTAGCGATAAAAATTCGATTTTTACATATATGAAGTAACGATAAAAATTCGGTTATTACATATATGAAGTAGTGAAAAAAATTCGATTTTTACATATATGAAGTAGCGAATAAAATTCGAATTTTACATACATGAAGTAGCGATAAAAATTCGATTTTTATTTTATATGAAGAGAAATAAAAATTCGATCTTTATATAATAAGTTGAGATATAAAAAAATATATTTTTTATATATGAAGTGCCATTATAAAAATGTGGTTTTTTAAAATAAACATCATATTAAAAATGCGATTTTTACTATGAACAGCGGGAAAAGATCGCCTTGGAATTTTGGGCAAATCCAAGCCATTCCGAAATTCAAAAATGAAACGGCGGAGTGGAAACCCAAGGTGAGAACTTCTCACTTTAATTTTATTTTCTAGTTAAAATATATACTAGGATGCAGTCAGTGTTTAGTAGCACCCGACACCTGTCGTCCACAGACCATGGACGACTTGTTTGTTTGTTTGATTGTTTGGTGGTTGATTTATTTGCTTGGATTGGTTTGGGATGTGAAATGAATTGATATGATTTGGTTTGTGTATGGCGAGCCATTATTGGGCGAGGGGTAAGGCTAGACCTTATCCCCGTTGTAGTATTGCGCCGTTATGCCGCCGAAATTTTATAAAATATATTAGAACAATAAAAAAATATCATTTTATTGTATAAATGAAATGAATAAAATATTCATGTGTTGAAATAATTATTTATCGTTAAAAACATAATTTTTAACGTGTATATAAATAAATATTCATTTACAAATCGAACGATTTGTTTATGTACACCCATTTTATTGATATTGATTGGGACGATAAATTTTACACATCGCCCAACTGGACAAATAAAAATCAGTGTTTGTTGTTTGAAACCCCACACGGGTGTTGGGAAGATATTTGACGTACACTAATCCCAATTGTTTAGTGGTATGTCGATCAATTGGTTGACAGGCTGTTGTAAGCGTTAGATATTTATATTTAACGCTTATACAGTGTAGAACGCACTCTGGTTGATGGATGATTATTTATCACTATTGTTGTCTACATGTGTTGTATGAAATCCATATAATCATATTATATGGTAATTGACTATGTCTGATTTCAGTTCAGAAAGAAGGAATATTTTAAAATAACGAGTATTTTAAAATAACGAATATTTTAAAATAATATTCAGAAAAGAATCAAAATATGATTTTGATGTCTGATTTGGGATACACGCGAATATATTTAAATATATATAAAGCCGTGTTGATTAGATTAACGCCATTTTGACGTAAACGATTTTTTATCGATTTTATTCATTTTTATAATGAATATTGAAAATTAAGTGATTTCAAAATCTGATGTTTGAAAATATTATCATTTATACATTAATGATATGGAATATTCAATTTTGATTTGAAATTGAATATGAAGTTGAAATTGTTTTGAAATTGTTTTGAAACTGAATTTAAAACGATTTATAAAATACGTTTTGAATTGAAATCGACGAAATATATATTATATATATTTAATGGCCTGAATATAACGCGCCGCGCTGCGGTAGTTCGCGAATTTCGACCATTGACTTCGAATTGACGTTACGGGAGATCCAACCGTCGGATTCTCCTGAAACCAGAATCGTTGGTTCGTATCGAAAAGAGATTTCCAATGAATATTAGAAATTTGAAATCTAATGGTTGGATTTGGAATTATGTCCAAATCAAATTTGGAAAAGGTCGTTGTAAGTGCAGTTCGATGACCGTTAATGGAAATCGACCGTACGTGCCTTGATAAAATTATTAAAAATATCAATAATTTGTGAAAAATCATAATAAATGATTTGGAAAGAACTAGGATGAAGAATTCCATATTTGAAAGGATAAAAATATATTTTTATCAAAATGAACTAGTTATTAACTAGAGAAATAAATCCAATATTTTTAAATAAATAAATCGGATTTGAAGTGGTTTTAAAAATAACCAGAATTTCCAATATACAAATTGGAATGGGTTTGAATCGAAATTATCTTCGGAATATTTCGATATTGGATTCCATGATGATACAGATATTGTGGGGGAATTTGGAAGATATTTATATCGTTATTTCCAATACGATATTTGTCGGTTTCAAAATTTGATATTGAATATAAACTGATATATTTTCTATTCAGAGCCTTGTATTTAATATCAAATGGGATTTTGGGTTTGTCGTGATTGGTGTCTTAGATAACACTGTTCTTGAACCCCGTTGAGAAAAGAATAAATCTTTGATTAAGAATTAGAGAGATTTTCCAGTTGATTAATATTTAATTGGAATTGAATTTAAATTGGTTTTTGGGTTTATCGTGAACGGTATTATAAATAACACTTGTTCTTTAACCCGATTAACAATGGAGTTAAGAAAATTAGAAACTAACTAGGGATCAGCTAAGTTGAATGGTTTCCTGGGTATTGATCTGATGTTGGTTTCGGCCTTCGGGATTAATATTTAGGGAATTGTTCTCTTGCTAATTTACGGTTAGAGACTGATAGAATGGAATGTGATTTTGGGTTTATCGTGAACCGTGTTTTAAATGACATTGGTTCTTTAACCCAGTTAAAGATTAGATATGATTTCCCAAGCTATATTATCATTAATATTGATTTTTGGGAAGATTTAAACTAACTGGAGTTTTAATGAATCTTTAATTAGATTGAAATGATCGGGAATGGAGTATCACTAGTTTTGCTCCAAGCGATAGTTAAATCTTTAGTTAGATTTGAACGTGAAATGGTAATTAATTTTACCGATAACACCGTGGTGTTAGATATGGGGTATTACTAGTTTTGCTCCTGGGATAAATAGGTTGGGATTGGGAAATAAAATAAATGATTTCTTCGGTGTGGTTCGCTAATCCCGACTAGTTTGGAAAACCTTAATATGGTTTGAAATGATATTCAAAGGTAGATTAAAGAATAAATTTAAAAGAATTTATCTTTGATAAAAATTATTGTGAACCTTTCCCTAAAGATGTGAATATTTGAATAAAAGAATATTCTGAATTGGAATGAGGCGTATGTTGTGTTTGTATAACACTTGTTTATAAAATACGCGAGTTATTCGGAAAGACCGGGTTTATCCCATTCTGAATCACTGATACGGCGATTAGTCGAAGATGAAGACGGTGGTTGAAGGTCGTAGGTCTTCACATCGTTTGGATGATTACAGATGTCTTGATTGGGCTGTACACCCAAGACGAGGTAATAAGTGGTGATCGTCCAGACGTACTTGGAGATCGACGGATATGCGAGGGCCTCTCCCCTGTATTGGACATATGGGGGAGGAATAAGGTGCCTCCGGTTTCGTTCAGACCCAGAACGAACTTGTAAATGGACGGTGTCTCTAACATCGGATTTCATTCTGTGTGATTGACAGACGTCAGTTGCATAGTGTGAATTGCCTGTGTGGCATGCAGAGATGCAGTGATCAAGGCTTGTGTTGAAAAGCAGAGCCTTGTGGTTAATGATCAAAGCACGACTTTAATATAGCATGGCTTTGTGTAGCAATAATTCGCGAGCCTCACACCCCGGTATGAACCAGAAATGGGAGAGGACATCAGGGAGGACATGTGTTTCCTTCTAGCTAGGAGTGGCGCTAGTGGTTTACAAGCCCTGACAAGTTTGACTCATGTGGTTGTTGGAATGCGAGGCGCCTCGAATATATCGGTCACTACGGTGCCGATGGTTTGGTCGGGATATGACCAATTGATGCCCCATAGGGCGGGGAAACACATTTTTCAGGCATTTTAATCCACTTCGTGTGGACCGGCCCTGATGATCCAAGGTGCAGTTACGGATGTTCCTGAGGGGAGGCTATAGCGTCTCGAAGCGGTGAGGATGATCCCTTGCCTCGGTTCATAGATGGAAATTCAAATTCCAATACGTGACATTGCGATTTTAGTTGTAAAGCTATATATGGCGACATAGCGGCATGGGGCATTCATGCTGCCTATGATTGATACATTCATATTTGAAGTTGTTTTCTTTGCTTATAGTAATAATAAAAGATTAAATTTGGCGTATCAAGCATTATTTGGCTATTATAAGGTAAAACTCTATCCTCCGGCTTGCATTGCATTGTGTGATGGGACCTGGGTCTTATAATAGCTTCATTGTTCTTTATTTCGCATTGCGCTGTTTATTTATGCACTGGTATTCTTGGGAGGAAACCCGTTCCGTGTTATACGGCGTGGTCCCTTGATTTACCTAACTTTAAAATCAAATTAATAACTGTTTTAGTTCTCACACCAGTCACATGACTTACCTAGAGTTTATTGTTTTAACCTAAACTCTGGGTGCCCTTATTTCCCCACGGGCAGCTAGGAGTTTTGGTTTTGCAGATTTATATTCACAGGATCCGGGTTTACAGCTGAAGCTATACTCGAAAAGCTCCGTATCAGTGTATTCCTTTCAGTTGTGTTTTGTATGATTTTCCGCTGCTAATGTAATTTAATCTCTGACATTTTCTGATGTATAATATTTATTCATACTCTGGATTATTCTTGTATTCTGATGGAATTGTTGTAATAAACAATGAAATGTTATTCTGTTTGTGTTCTGATTCATCGTGTTCTCAAAGCAATCCGGGCTTTCCTTCACCGGGGAAGTTCGAGTCGTTATAATTCGGTATCAGAGCTTTGGTTTACAAAGCTCGAGAACAAGGCACATTAGAACCAAACGAAGTAATTCGTCAGAGGTTGGATTAGTAATATCCAATGAGAATGACTCGTTAGAGATGGGATCAGTAGTGTCCTAGAAAGAGTGTGAAGAGTGTTCTTTTTAAAATAAAAATGAAAACCCATTTTGTTTTGAAAATTTAAACCTTATTATTCGTATTTGAATATTTATTTTTATATTGATTTTGGACAATCAAGTATATGGAGATTTTGAATATACGCGTAATTAACATGTATTCGAAGTCTCAAATATACTGGATAGATCTAGAATCACACTCTAGTCGCCAGGAGATGATCCTGATGATGATAGCTACATCATCAGTATCCGTGTTCGAGTTTCGAAAGTGGGGTATCTATATATTTCCAACTGACTGGTGTGAGAACCAAAATATAGTTAGAATATATTGTTGTGATTTGGCATCAAAACATGATTTTTGAGTGTGTGTGTATATATATATATATATCAAAATTATGAATTTGAAATGATAATCAACTAATTGACTGATGGTTGTGTTGTATGATTATTTGTTAACCAATAAAACTCTTATGTGAATGAACGGTAAATATAACCAGATTGTGTTAAATGTTGAACTTAATTGAAATTGTTTAGAAATTGCATGCATATACATCTATACACATTGAATAGGTCATAGCAAGGAGGCTAGAGAACAGGAATAGAATTGTATGCCCGATAAATAGGTACATGTTTACTAATTTCTTGGGCGATAATGATTTTATGAGCCAATTGGCTAGCCGCTTGGCTTTTTCTTTTTCTTTTTGAGATGAGAGGGTCTGTGTGGCGGTTTGGGGATTTTCCCGATGCTCCCGGTACAAAAGAGGTTATGGCGAATTTTTTTGAAAATTTAGGGTGTTAGCCAAATTTTTGAAAAATTAGAAATTCTTAGAAACTGAAAAGTTGAAGAATGAAAGCCAGAATGAAAGTTGAGTTGATTAGTTAAACAACTTTTAGCTCCATTCCTTTTCGAGGAAAAAAAGATTTTAAGTGGGGGAGATTGTAACAACCCGGAAAATCAGAACCAATTTAAAAATTTTATTTTGGCAATTTTAATGAATTTTGAATATTTAAAATGATTTATTTTAAATAATTACGACGAAAAATTTAGTATCGACGAAGTTAGAACGAATAATTTTATTTTAATTATATAACGAGCCTGAAATGGCGCGGTAGTTCGAAAATTCGATTTCTGGTTTCAAATGGATATACAGAATTCAATATAAGTCAGAATTGAACGAAATAGGAAATATTTGAATCTGTTTAATGATATCTTTCTTACAAAGTTAGGAAACTGAGGTTTCGTTTTATAAGTTGAGAGTTACGTCTAGTTTAAAATTCAGAAAAGTCGCTGTGGAATTTATATATATTTTAATATATATAAAGCCCTTAAAAATAGCCATTTTGCAAACGACCTCTTTTTCGACGAAACCACTTTTGTTGGATCCGGATGTCAAATTATTGCTAGGTTCCAATTTTCATAATTTTTGAAATCAATATGTGAGCGTAGCAGAAGAAAACGTGTTTTAACAGTTTCAGTCAATTTGGATCGACCAGAAAATGGCCATTTTTCAAACGGTCTTCAAATTTGACGAAATTAGTTTTTTAGGACCGTATCGTCAATACGAAGCTAGAGATAATTTTTTTGTAATTTTTAGAGTCCGTATGTGGCCCCGGTAATGTGCGTTTGAATTTAAAATATAATGATTTATATTTTCAATTTAGCGGAAACTGATCGTAACAGCCGAATTAGGTTACGAAACATATCCCATGGGGTTCGGAATGGGGGTAATTAGCTAAGGACCACAGTCGGTGGGTTCAATTTGGGGTTCAAATGAAAAGGCTACCTTATATGGAAATAATAATAAAATTAAATAATGTAATATGAACCCCCTTCTACTTTCTCTAAGTCAACCCCCCCGGTCGTTATTTTCAGATCAAAATAAAATAAGAAAAAAAACCCGCAAACCTTTCTGCTCCTTCCCCCATCGAGGCAGGGTCGCCGCCGGTAACCAGACCCCGCCGCCGGTCCCATGCAAGTGCCGACCTCCCTCCTCCATCTCCATCGACCCTCCTTCCGCCACAAAATCCGACGCACCCCTCTGCCCCGGCGCGACCTCCACCGCACCGCCACCCAAGGCAGCCATCACCACGTAGGCGCACCCCCCATCACCAGCACCTCCTCCTTCGACCAAATCAGTGAGCTTCCCCCTTTCCCTTTTATTTTTATTTTATTTATTATTAAGAAATGACATTTTTTTTACTGGAATTAGCTAAGGATTTTTATATGAATTAGCTAAGAATTTTTATATGATAAAGCTAAGATTTTTTTTAATTTTTTTATTTATATGATAAAGATTAGATTTTTATCATAGAAAAGTTTAGATTTTTAATTATGAAAAAGTTTAGATTTTTAATTATAAAAGAATTAGATTTTTAATTATAAAAAGAGATGATTTTTAATTAAGGAAAGATATGGTTTTTAAATTGACAAAGTTATGATTTTTAATTAGAAAAATATGATCTTTGTATATATATTAACGAAATAAAAATGTAATCTTTATGTAAAAGACATGGGATAGAAATGAGTTTTTTTCTCATATAAAGTCGAGATTTTTAGTTATATAAAGAGAGGATTTTTAGCGAAATAGAAAAGTGATTTACATATATGAAGTAGCGATAAAAATTCTATTTTTACATATATGAAGTAGCGATAAAAATTCGGTTTTTACATATATGAAGTAGTGAAAAAAATTCGATTTTTACATATATGAAGTAGCGATAAAAATTCGATTTTTACATATATGAAGTAGCAATAAAAATTCGATTTTTATTTTATATGAAGAGAAATAAAAATTCGATCTTTGTATAATAAGTAGAGATATAAAAATATAATTTTTGTATATGAAGTGCCATTATAAAAATGTGGTTTTTTAAAATAAACATCATATTAAAAATGCGATTTTTACTATGAACAGCGGGAAAAGATCGCATTGGAATTTTGGGCAAATCCAAGCCATTCCGAAATTCAGAAATGAAAGGGCGGAGTGGAAACCCAAGGTGAGAACTTCTCACTTTAATTTTATTTTCTAGTTAAAATATATACTAGGATGCAGACGGTGTTTAGTAGCACCCGACACCCGTCGTCCACAAACCATGGACGACTTGTTTGTTTGATTGTTTGGTGGTTGATTTATTTGTTTGGAATTGTTTGGGATGTGAAATGAATTGATATGACTGGGTTTGTGTATGGTGAGCCATTATTGGGCGAGGGATAAGGCTAGACCTTATCCCTGTTCTAGTATTGCGTCGTTATACCGCCGAAATTTTATAAAATATGTTAGACTAATAAATAAATATCATTTTATTGTATAAACGAAATGAATAAAATATTCATGTGTTGAAATACTTATTTATCATTAAAAATATAATTTTTAACGTGTATATAAATAAAATAAATATTCATTTACAAATCGAACTATTTGTTTATGTACACCCAATCATTTTATTGATATTGATTAGGACGATAAATTTTACATATCGCCCAACTGGACAAATAAAAATTAGTGTTTGTTGTTTGAAACCCCACACGGGTGTTGTGATGATATTTGACGTACACCAATCCCAATTGTTTAGTGGTATGTCGATCAATTGGTTGACAGGCTGTTGTAAGCGTTAGATATTTATATTTAATGCTTATATAGTGTAGAACGCACTTTTGTTGATGGATGATTATTTATCACTGTTGTTGTCAACATGTGTTGTATGAAATCCATATAATCATATTATATGGTAATTGACTGTTCTGATTTCAGCTCAGAAAGAAGGAATATTTTAAAATAACGAATATTTTAAAATAATATTCAGAAAAGAATCAAAATATGATTTTGAAGTCCGATTTGGGATAAACACGAATATATTTAAATATATATAAAGCCGTGTTGATTAGATTAACGCCATTTTGACGTGAACGATATTTATATCGATTTTATTCATTTTTATAATGAATATTGAAAATGAAGTGATTTCAAAATCTGATGTTTGAAAATATTATCATTTGTATATTAATGATATGGAATATTCAATTTTGATTTGAAATTGAATATGAAGTTGAAATAGTTTTGAAAATGAATTTAAAATGATTTATAAAATATGTTTTGAATTGAAATCGACGAAATATATATATTATATATATTTAATGGTTGAATAGAACGCGCCGCACTGCGGCAGTTCGTGAATTTCGACCATTGACTTTGAATTGATGTTACGGGAGATTCGACCGTCGGATTCTCCTGAAACTGGAACCGTTGGGTTCGTATCGAAAAGAGCTTTCCAATGAATATTAGAAATTTTAAATCTAATGGTTGGATTTGGAATTATGTCCAAATCAGATTTGGAAAAGGTCGTTGTAAGTGCAGTTCGATGACCGTTAATGGAAATCGACTGTACGTGCCTTGATAAAATTATTAAAAATATCAATAATTTGTGAAAAATCATAATAAATGATTTGGAAAGAACTAGGATGAAGAATTCCATATTTGAAAGGATAAAAATATATTTTTATCAAAATGAACTAATTATTAACTAGAGAAATAAATCCAATATTTTGAAATAAATAAGTCGGATTTGAAGTGGTTTTATAAATAACCAGAATTTCCAATATATGAATTGGAGTGGATTTGAATCGAAATTATCTTCGGAATATTTCGATATTGGATTCCGTGATGATACAGATATTGTGGGGGAATTTGGAAGATATTTATATCGTTATTTCCAATACGATATTTGTTGGTTTCAGAATTTGATATTGAATATAAGCCGATATATTTTCTATTCAGAGCCTTGTATTTAATATCAAATGGGATTTTGGGTTTGTCGTGAATGGTGTCTTAGATAACACTGTTCTTGAACCCCGTTGAGAAAAGAATAAATCTTTGATTAGGAATTAGTGAGATTTTCCAGTTGATTAATGTTTGATTGGAATTGAATTTAAATTGGTTTTTGGGTTTATCGTGAACGGTATTATAAATAACACCTGTTCTTTAACCTGATTAACAATGGAGTTAAGAAAATTAGAAACTAACTGGAGATCAGCTAAGTTGAATGGTTTCCTGGGTATTGATCTGATGTTGGTTTTGGCCTTCGGGATTAATAATTAGGGAATTGTTCTCTTGCTAATTTACGGTTAGAGACTGATAGAATGGAATGTGATTTTGGTTTATCGTGAACCGTGTTTTAAATGACATTGGTTCTTTAACCCAGTTAAAGACTAGATATGATTTCCCAAGTTATATTATCATTAATATTGATTTTTGGGAAGATTAAAACTAACTGGAGTTTTAATGAACCTTTAATTAGATTGAAATGATCGAGAATGGAGTATCACTAGTTTTGCTCTAAGCGATAGTTAAATCTTTAGTTAGATATAAACGTGAAATGGTAATTAATTTTACCGTTAATACCGTGGTGTTAGATATGGGGTATTACCAGTTTTGCTCCATGGGATAAACAAGTTAGGATTGGGAAATAAAATAAATGATCACTTCGGTGTGGTTCGCTAATCCCGACTAGTTTGGAAAACCTTAATATGGTTTGAAATGTTATTCAACGGAAGATTAAAGAATAAATTTAAAAGAATTTATCTTTGATAAAATTAATGGGAACCTTTCCCTAAAGATGTGAATATTTGAATAAAATAATATTCTGAATTGGAATGAGGCGTATGTTGTGTTTGTGTAACACTTGTTTATATAATACGCGAGTTATTAGGAAAGACCGGGTTTATCCCATTCTGAATCACTGATATGACAATTAGTCGAAGATGAAGACGGTGGTTGAAGGCCGGAGGTCTTCACATCGTTTGGATGATTATTGATGTCCTTATTGGGCTGTACACCCAAGACGAGGTAATAAGTGGTGATCGTCCAGACGTACTTGGAGATCGACGGATATGCGAGGGTGTTGTATATAACGGTGTTGTATACACAATTATATGATTTTTGTTTGATGATAACAAACAAGTATATATTATTTTAAATGTGTGTGTTATTGTACTGTTATATCACATTACAGACATGAATATAATATTTATATTTAAGTGAAATACTACTGTACAAAAGCTCAAATATTAACACAGTATTTTATTTAAATAGAATATTTTATTTCAATATTCAAACAGAACAAATTTTTTAACTTCACTATTTATACATCTCTGTATTACATATCAAATACAATTTCATATACAGTGTTCTCCACTACAACACTCTATCCTTCGGTTACAGTTTCACTCATTCATTCATTTACACAGACTCGTATACATATACACTTTTTCACACTGTCCTTATCTTCAATCTTCTGTCTTCACTGTCAGTCCAGTCACCATCCACTTACCTGTCACACTTGAAACAGAAACACACAGTATACTGCAATAGAAATAATACTGAATATATGCAAATATAATTTTTAATTTTAAAATTTCATCTGCCTCAGATTTCTGGTGTGTTTCTCATCATTTTTCATGACTTGATCTGAATTGTAAAATCATCAATCTGTGTCTAGACAGCTTGTGATATTCACAGTGATACACTGTAAATACCACAAGGCAGACAACATATATATTTCAATGCAGGGACAGGGACAACTCGTCTAATGGCTGCATGTACACACGTGTATACACGTGTGCACTGCCACGCCGATCAGCGTGCAACTGAGGAGTAGCCACGTGGACCTTCTCAACTCAATGCAAATTTGAAAAGCAACAAAGTCAACACAAACAAACATGATCAAAACCTCAAAGAATGAATCAACTCAAAGCATGGAGTCGAGCCAAGCAAGCTAGAGTGCAAAAGTGGTCGAGCTTGCATGAATCAACTCAAACCAGCCCATGCAAGCAACAAAATCAGTAAAGAACTCAAATTCAATGGTGGATGAGCAATAACAGTTCAAAACAGTCGAGTGCAAGAATGATCAAGCACAACAGTCAAGAAGAATGGATGCAGCAAGAAATTTAAAGTACAAACAGCAAAGTGATTCATGTGTAAATGGTGGACATGATAGTGCAGGAAAGAAGGTTGGCAAGACAGCAAGCAAAATGATCAAAGTAACATTGTGATGCCATATACAAGTTCAACTACATAAAGCACAAGGCTGATCAAATCAGTTCCAGAATATATGAACAACAATACATGAATGATCATGACAAGGCAGTTTCACACCATGGTGCAACAGTATGGTCGAGACAATGTTTATATCATTGTGCATCAAATCAGTTCAAGGAAGTGGCAGTAAAACAATGCAGCTACAAAGTGGAGCAGCATAATCATTGGAGCAACAACAGTAACAAACAATGATGTATACATGAGTGGTCGAGTTCAAAGTGAACTTCAGCAAACAAACATATGGTGAAGCAGCATGTTGTTCAAATCAAGTTCAAATCAGAATGCAAGGGTATGCACAAGTACAGCAAGGTATAATTCTAGCAGCTGTACATGTATACAATGGATCATAGCATGCACAATGAAAGGTGTACACAGTTGTGTATTCACACACAAAAATATACGCATTTCATGAAAAGGAATGGAGCAGCAGTACAAGCTAAAATGCAATGTCATGTATGGTCTTACAAAAACAAGCATGGCAATGATCAATGAAAACTAGTACTATATTTGGCAAATTCAAATCAGTCCATAACTTGCAAAGAACAAATATGTGCAACTAATCAAAGCATTGGAATAAATCAGGAAAATCATTTTTGGCAAGCATTCAAGAGCAGAATGTAATCAATCTGAATCTTCAAAATGGCAAGAATCAAGTCCAGAAAATCAGTGCTCAAAATGGAAAAGTATTTTCAGGTTTGTGAAGTATCATATTTGGCAAGTAATAAATCTCAGAATTTAAAGTCTGGACTTAAGAGTGGAAATTTGGAAAAGCACAAAATCAGTGCTTTCCTAAAATTTCAGAGGAGCAAAATATTTTTTTTCTAGTTTTGGTTCAATCATACATAGGACAAAATGTTTGGGCAATGAATGTTAATCTTGGAAACAAAGCAGAAGCCACGCAGAGTTTTTTTTTGAAAATACAGAGTTGTTAAAACAGGAAATAAATCTTGTTGTTTTCAAATGTTTTCAAATGTTTTCAGAGCCGAAACCTTTCAGCAAGTCAATGCAACAAATTCAATCAATTTTCAGCAAGAAATCAAATTATCAGAAATATATTTTTTGGGCAAGTGTTAAATTCATTTCTGGAATTTCAAGCAAGAGTTAATTTCGGCAAGTATTGTTTTGGGTAAAGAATGTTTCCACAAAGCTTCTCTGAATTCATTCATGACTCTCACGCAATTTATTCGTGCAAGGGACCAGCAAAGATTTTTTTTAACAATCTCGCAGGCCACAAATCAAAAAGGGAAAGCAATTAAATTCTCCAGAATTGCTATAATCAAATCAAAGCCGTGGCAACAAATTCAATTAAAACCGAGAATTGCAAAAGTGGAAAGTATCACAAATCAGCTGCAACAAAATCAGATCTTATCATATACGAAATCAGAGACTATCAAGGATTTTTAATCCTACATATTACACCCATTTTACATCATAGGTATGTATCGAAAACCAAGGTGAGAAATAAAAGATAAAATCGAAGGAATAAAATCAGTAAAACTCACATTTTTCTTCCCAAATATTTTCGATCGAGCCAGAGAGAAATACCAAATTGAACGAGCAAAGCCATCATAGAATCAAGCTTCAGAGAATCATCTATCATCACTCAAAGTCGATTTGATTTGGGGGATAAAAGAAACCCTAGGAGCCGCCGCCATTATTTTTCCATAGAGCAAAGTGGAATCGGGAAAATGAATACAAATGGGCCGGCCTATTTTTTGAAGTGTGAAAGGGGGATGACCCTTTTATTTTAACTCCTAGGGTTTATTTGTTTTAGTTCATTTTATTTTGTATTATTTTTAATTTGTTTATAAACCATCGATCAGTTTCTAGAGTCTGTATAATTCTAGCAGTTTACTAGAGTCTGTGTAAAAAAAAACTAGGATACACTGATTACGGGGTTGTAATCAGGGGAAATCTGATCGAGGGGATATCGGTCAGTCTAGGGTTTTGAGCATAGGTTTAGAATAGGAGCAGGGTTTGCGAGTGTACATGGTCTTGTATGCGGGATCTGTTCTATCACCTAGTAGAAACCTTAGAAATGCAGCAGTAGGCAGGGTTTTGCCGAAGCTGGGTATATCTGTGTGTGATTTATTTTCTGTATTTCTGTTTCTGCTATATTCTGTGTTCTGATTATTGTCCAGTCAAATTTTTAATTCAGTGAAAAACTGTCATAAACCCTGTTCACCCCCCTCTAGGGTTAATCTAGATCCAACAAGTGGTATCAGAGCTGGTATAAGGTTACAACATGATAGGGAGTTCTCGCTCTATGATCTAGTGGCGAAGTAGTGACTCTTATCCCTACATGTCTGTGGGTGGTTGTCCATGTCGAGAGGCATGACGTGAAACCAGTCTCTGAGGTACTTTTGTTTGCCACCGGGGTGTCATTAAAATCCTCGAGAAAGCGAGAACAAGTGGTATTTTCTGTTAACTCTAGAGAAATGGTGAATCCTTGTTGTCAGTCTTCTGAGAGTCAGTTCAATAATATTCCAATGATTTTCAATGGAACAGATTTTCAAATTTGGAAATCAAAATTCGAATTATATTTAAAGTCTGTAAATTTTGAATATTGGAATATGATTGAAAGTATGGGAGACATGTTAGATAAGAGGAATAAGGTTTTAAATGCTCGCGTTATGCATATTATTTATTCTTTTCTTGGTAATAATCAATTAAAACTTATCTCTCATTGTTTGACTGCGCAGGATATTTGGAAAACTCTCAGTACGTTGTATGGAAAGTCTGAGGACTGCTCAAAACCCCAGAACGACAACTCAGCTTCAGATATGTGCTTAACAAGCCATGCAGACGAAACTTCAGATGGAACAGATGATGGAGAATCAACAAATGCTGAAACAAAAAATTTCTCATATGAAGATCTGGTTTACATGTGTCTTGATTTAACAAAATCTATTGATAAACTCCAACTGAAAAATAAGTCTCTGAAATCTACGAATTCTGAGTTGATCAGCAAAATTGATTATTTGGAATCACAACTTGAACATTTTAAAAATTCTTCAAATTCAGATTGTAAAAATTGTTTGAAATTGAGAACCAATCTTGTTCATCTCAATAAAAATATCCAAAAGTTTGAAAAGGAAATTCTGATCTTGAAAGAGAACAAGATTGAGTTATCAAGTTTGAATAACTTTTTACAAGAGGAATTTGAAATTTTTAAGACTGATATATATTCCAAATTTGAAATTGCTGAAAATGAAAATTTGGTGAAAAGTGGTTTGATTTTGAAAGAACTTGAAAATGAGATTGTTAGACCAAAAAGTGGTTCTAACACCCAAATTATCGTATTTAGAGCGTAGGATATGAAGAAATAACTGAAAAAGTAAGAGAAAAGCAAGACAACATGATTTTTATAGTGGTTCGGCGTTAATGAGCCTACATCCACTTCATAGTTTCTCATTTCATTCATGGATTACAATTACAAGGAATTTAATCACTCAAACGTTCAAATACAATGAATAATTCTCTCCGAATTCATTGATTTTCATTGATTTTCATTGGAGAGGAAGGTGGTTATTGGTGGGGGAATTCAGCCATGGCTACCATGTATGAATGAAATGCCAAAAGTCCCTTCAAATGGCCATGCTGTGGTGTATTTATAGCTGTAGAGAAGCTCTGGGCGATTCCGGTTCGGATGGGCCACGTGGCGTGACCGGAGGGGATCTCAGAAGTAGTGGATAACGTGGAAAAGTGGTTACCAGGTCGTGCTTTGCCAAGTGGAGTCCGATCCGCAATTGTAGGAGTCGGTTATGCCAAGAGAAGAGGTCAAACTCTGCGTGCAGAAGCAGGTCCAATCGGTTCGGATCGGATCCGAACCGAACCAGTTGTTCGAGCAGAATGCCTGCACACACTTCTGTACAGAATACTTCAGGCGGTTCGGGTAGAGGGTACTCCGATCCGATCCGGGGAGGGGGATCCGATCCGATCCGAATGGAGGGATCCGATCCGATCCGAATGGAGGGATCCGATCCGATCCGATTCAAAAGGAGGGATCCGATCCGATCCGGTTCAAAAGGAGGGATCCGATCCGATCCGGTGACATTTGCATGTATAATTCAAATTTTCCATCTTTCTATCACTCCATCCAATTGATCTCCAATCAATGCAAGTTCATACTCAATTCCCTGGCTTTGGGTAGCCTGGTCACAAAGCAGGCTAACAGAGATTGAAAAATCCAAGAAGTTTGAGTCGGAAAAGCAAAAACAATTTGAATTTGAAATTTCCGAATCCCAAGCCAAAATTAGATCGTTAGAAAATGAGAATTTAGTTTTGAAACAGACCAATGCTGAACAGATGATCGCTATAAATAATTACTCAAATTTATTAAAAGAAAATAGCGATCTGAAATCCAAAATTCAACGATTAGAATCAACATTGGATAAATTTTCTAATGGGGAAAAATCGTTGAATATGCTGTTACAAAACCAAGTTTATAGTGGAAATAAATCTGGTCTTGGATTCGGGAAAAATGATGGTTGTAGAAATCAAAATTCTTGTGATTTTAAAAATCCCTCAAATCACTTTAGAAATATTTGTTTTGAAAATTTTAACTCTGAAAACTTCAAAGGATTTGTAAATCACAATCGAGATGAGGATTTGTTTTATAACAAACCATTTAAACATTCTTGGATCTCAAATGAAAATAAAACGGGTTTTGTTAAATTCAAATCGATTTGGGTTCCTAAGGGTACGAAAGTTAATTCTAATGGTTTGTTATATAAACAGATTTGGGTACCAAAAGGTGTGAACAAAACTGTGAGTGGTTTTACTACTTTCGTTAGACCACTCAATTCTCTTAACAATTAGGTACCAAAGGAGGTTGAGGAACTGCATAACTAAAGAAAAACTGGATTCAAAACTGCTACATATCACAGAATCATTCACAGTTCCTTAGCCACATCTGACGAGTTAGAGATTCTGCTTTACATTGGATTCTGGTATGATCTCTAAAACTCGCCTTTGTATATTTTTTTTATTTTTTTTCTGTATTTATTCCTTCTTCTTTCCCCTTCTGTTTTTTTTTGTTTTTTGATTTGACACTGCCATATTCTTTTTTGTCTGTACTTCTTAAACTTCCAATTGCAGAATTAATGATTTTCTGGAAATTTGCCTTACTTGTATAAAATCATCATGTGTTAATTATTTCCATATCCTGAATTTGAACTTGTATATATCTGCAATTGTTTTGAAGTTTATTTTCTGATTTTTGAATTCATAACAGTGTTGATGCATTCATATCATATCTTGAACAATGTTAACTAAAATTCTAAATTTTTGAAGATCTGAATAATTAATGAAATTTCACACACTTATATTGTTTTGAGTCCCTTCCAATTCATTCTGGAAACGCTTAAAGTATTATACTCATTACAGCACTGTTACTTCTCAGTTGTGATAATCTCATTAATTTTTAGATTGGCTTGATTATTTCTGACTTGAAAAATATTTGGGTTGAATCAGTGATACATCTAGAATTTCATCCTTATTCATGATTATTATGGTTGAAATTAGTTTAGTTTGAAATCATCTGAAATTCCTGATATTTTGAATCTCACACACCACTTAAATCTGAAATTATTAACCTTGTGTGACTGATTCGTTATATCTCAAAATTTGACATTGATTCAAATGATTTCAAATAAATTATTTTTATTCTTTGGATCATGAATATCTCACAAAATTGATGTATATGATCTGAAATTTCTTGAGGACTTGTCAGAAAATTCTTGTGAAAATTCTTTGAAAATCCGGTCTTGAATTTCTCTTTTATTTCATGGTTATATGATTTAAGTATTTGTTTGTTTAAAATCATTTGAAATTATTGATTTATTAAATCTCACACATATCTCAATTCAAAAATTTATAAATTGGTGTAATTGATTTATTAATTCCTGATATTTTCATATTTCTTCAAATGATTTAAAATAAACAATATTTTTAATATTGGATCGTGAATCATATTCTGTGGCCATCAGAAATGTCTTGACAAGTGTA
Source organism: Allium sativum (assembly GCA_030737875.1). Taxonomy (NCBI): domain Eukaryota; kingdom Viridiplantae; phylum Streptophyta; class Magnoliopsida; order Asparagales; family Amaryllidaceae; genus Allium; species Allium sativum. The sequence goes on along the minus strand of CM060919.1, from coordinate 649,965,536 downwards.
CTTTGAAACTAATTTTGTGCTGCTCTGATACTGTTTTGAAAAATGTTTGTTTTGGAATCATGCTGCTCTGATTATAAGAACTTGATTTGTATATATTTTTTTTAGGACTGCTTGATTTGGTATCAAAGGTTTGTCGTGCTCTGATAAATCCTCATTAATAGAGACTACAAGTGGTATCAGATTAGGAAGTGCTGAATTTTTTTTTCATCATGTATATATTTTTCTTTTCCCTCTTGTGCTTTGTGTAGCTCTTCATATTCCTCTCGTAATTGATTTTCAATTTTAAAACTATTTATTTCTTATTCATTCACAAATTGAAATCAATATCCATATTGTTTTGTATTTATAATTCATCAAAATATATCAGAATTTGAAATTGTGATGAATTATGACTACAATATATTTCACAACAAGAGGAGATTTTATTTAGATTTTCATGACGGTTGAATATTTATTATAATATCTTTGAACTGGGAATTATTTCACGACCATCCTCATTATCTATCATTATTCTGCCATCCATGATAATTTTTTTTTGTGGAGAGTTTATTTTTTTTTTTAAAAAATAAATCATATTGAATAAACAGTGAAAATAATTGTGATGGAATTTGTGTTATGTTATTTTTTCAGAATTAGTGTCAATTGAAAATTTTCAATAATCCCGGTACTGTTGGTCATATTTCATAATATTATTAATTTAGAAATTTATTTCACAGTCCATTTCTGTACTTACCACATTTCTGTCATTCATATTGGTTGTATATACCGAGGAGTCTTTTTTCTATTTAAAGCTGAAAATGTTAAAATATATGATTAATATATAAGTGTGTCACTAACCTCATTTAAAAATCCAAGCTCTGGTTATGCATGGTTATGAGACGTCTTATTTTTAAGCTGCAACTGATCTCATTTAAAAATCCAAGATCTGGTTATGCGTGGTCAGTGTGCTCTTAAATTAAAAGAAAAAGAGAAGAAAAATAATTTTCTAAATAACTTTGTATATGAAATTCTCCATGGTGTATAAAAACTAGTCAATCAATCCATCTTCTAGCTTGTGAAATGTGTTGATATTTTATGAAGTATTATGATTTGTTGGTTAATAGCTACTAGGATTTGAGACTATCTGTTTTGGTCACTTAAGTTGAATTAATAATATTAGTCCAAATCCATCACTGTTTTTTTTGTGCTTTATTTTTTATAAAAATCCTTTGAAAATAATTGGAAATGAATTGTTTTTTAAAACTCTCTCTATTTTTATATAAAATTCATCGTGAATCCATCATTCTCTACAATGTGAAATATGCCACCAGTTCTTAGTTTATTATGATTTTTGTTTGACTGATTGAGATTTATGATGATCATTCTTCCTCTTATGCTGAAATTACATTTTTTAGTCATTTTTTCATCTGTATTTTAAATTCTGTAACCTTTTGATGATAACAAAAGGGGGAGAATGGGTTGAGATTTTGATTTATGACTGAATATTTTATAAATATTTTTAATTTTGAAAATTTATTATTATTCATATCATTCATTTCACTCATGCACAGTTATAGGGGGAGTTTCTGTGGTAGAGGGAGCATTTAAATAGGGGGAGTTTCTATATTCACGAACAAACACATTTATAATATCCAAAATCTTTTGTTTGTTTGTCATCATCAAAAGGGGGAGATTGTTGTATATAACGGTGTTGTATACACAATTATATGATTTTTGTTTGATGATAACAAACAAGTATATATTATTTTAAATGTGTGTGTTATTGTACTGTTATATCACATTACAGACATGAATATAATATTTATATTTAAGTGAAATACTACTGTACAAAAGCTCAAATATTAACACAGTATTTTATTTAAATAGAATATTTTATTTCAATATTCAAACAGTACAAATTTTTTAACTTCACTATTTATACATCTCTGTATTACATATCAAATACAATTTCATATACAGTGTTCTCCACTACAACACTCTATCCTTCGGTTACAGTTTCACTCATTCATTCATTTACACAGACTCTTATACATATACACTTTTTCACACTGTCCTTATCTTCAATCTTCTGTCTTCACTGTCAGTCCAGTCACCATCCACTTACCTGTTACACATGAAACAGAAACACACAGTATACTGCAATAGAAATAATACTGAATATATGCAAATATAAATTTTAATTTTAAAATTTCATCTGCCTCAGATTTCTGGTGTGTTTCTCATCATTTTTCATGACTTGATCTGAATTGTAAAATCATCAATCTGTGTCTAGACAGCTTGTGATATTCACAGTGATACACTGTAAATACCACAAGGCAGACAACATATATATTTCAATGCAGGGACAGGGACAACTCGTCTGATGGCTGCATGTACACACGTGTATACACGTGTGCACTGCCACGCCGATCAGCGTGCAACTGAGGAGTAGCCACGTGGACCTTCTCAACTCAGTGCAAATTTGAAAAGCAACAAAGTCAACACAAACAAACATGATCAAAACCTCAAAGAATGAATCAACTCAAAGCATGGAGTCGAGCCAAGCAAGCTAGAGTGCAAAAGTGGTCGAGCTTGCATGAATCAACTCAAACCAGCCCAAGCAAGCAACAAAATCAGTAAAGAACTCAAATTCAATGGTGGATGAGCAATAACAGTTCAAAACAGTCGAGTGCAAGAATGATCAAGCACAACAGTCAAGAAGAATGGATGCAGCAAGAAATTTAAAGTACAAACAACAAAGTGATTCATGTGTAAATGGTGGACATGATAGTGCAGGCAAGAAGGTTGGCAAGACAGCAAGCAAAATGATCAAAGTAACATTGTGATGCCATATACAAGTTCAATTGCATAAAGCACAAGGCAGATCAAATCAGTTCCAGAATATATGAACAGCAATACATGAATGATCATGACAAGGCAGTTTCACACCATGGTGCAACAGTATGGTCGAGACAATGTTTATATCATTGTGCATCAAATCAGTTCAAGGAAGTGGCAGTAAAACAATGCAGCTACAAAGTGGAGCAGCATAATCATTGGAGCAACAACAGTAACAAACAATGATGTATACATGAGTGGTCGAGTTCAAAGTGAACTTCAGCAAACAAACATATGGTGAAGCAGCATGTTGTTCAAATCAAGTTCAAATCAGAATGCAAGGGTATGCACAAGTACAGCAAGGTATAATTCTAGCAGCTGTACATGTATACAATGGATCATAGCATGCACAATGAAAGGTGTACACAGTTGTGTATTCACACACAAAAATATACGCATTTCATGAAAAGGAATGGAGCAGCAGTACAAGCTAAAATGCAATGTCATGTATGGTCTTACAAAAACAAGCATGGCAATGATCAATGAAGACTAGTACTATATTTGGCAAATTCAAATCAGTCCATAACTTGCAAAGAAAAAATATGTGCAACTAATCAAAGCATTGGAATAAATCAGGAAAATCATTTTTGGCAAGCATTCAAGAGCAGAATGTAATCAATCTGAATCTTCAAAATGGCAAGAATCAAGTCCAGAAAATCAGTGCTCAAAATGGAAAAGTATTTTCAGGTTTGTGAAGTATCATATTTGGCAAGTAATAAATCTCAGAATTTAAAGTCTGGACTTAAGAGTGGAAATTTGGAAAAGCACAAAATCAGTGCTTTCCTAAAATTTCAGAGGAGCAAAATATTTTTTTTCTAGTTTTGGTTCAATCATACATAGGACAAAATGTTTGGGCAATGAATGTTAATCTTGGAAACAAAGCAGAAGCCACGCAGAGTTTTTTTTTGAAAATACAGAGTTGTTAAAACAGGAAATAAATCTTGTTGTTTTCAAATGTTTTCAAATGTTTTCAGAGCCGAAACCTTTCAGCAAGTCAATGCAACAAATTCAATCAATTTTCAACAAGAAATCAAATTATCAGAAATATATTTTTTGGGCAAGTGTTAAATTCATTTCTGGAATTTCAAGCAAGAGTTAATTTCGGCAAGTATTGTTTTGGGTAAAGAATGTTTCCACAAAGCTTCTCTGAATTCATTCATGACTCTCACGCAATTTATTCGTGCAAGGGACCAGCAAAGATTTTTTTTAACAATCTCGCAGGCCACAAATCAAAAAGGGAAAGCAATTAAATTCTCCAGAATTGCTATAATCAAATCAAAGCCGTGGCAACAAATTCAATTAAAACCGAGAATTGCAAAAGTGGAAAGTATCACAAATCAGCTGCAACAAAATCAGATCTTATCATATACGAAATCAGAGACTGTCAAGGATTTTTAATCCTACATATTACACCCATTTTACATCATAGGTATGTATCGAAAACAAGGTGAGAAATAAAAGATAAAATCGAAGGAATAAAATCAGTAAAACTCACATTTTTCTTCCCAAATATTTTCGATCGAGCCAGAGAGAAATACCAAATTGAACGAGCAAAGCCATCATAGAATCAAGCTTCAGAGAATCATCTATCATCACTCAAAGTCGATTTGATTTGGGGGATAAAAGAAACCCTAGGAGCCGCCGCCATTATTTTTCCACAGAGCAAAGTGGAATCGGGAAAATGAATACAAATGGGCCGGCCTATTTTTTGAAGTGTGAAAGGGGGATGACCCTTTTATTTTAACTCCTAGGGTTTATTTGTTTTAGTTCATTTTATTTTGTATTGTTTTTAATTTGTTTATAAACCATCGATCAGTTTCTAGAGTCTGTATAATTCTAGCAGTTTACTAGAGTCTGTGTAAAAAAAAACTAGGATACACTGATTACGGGGTTGTAATCAGGGGAAATCTGATCGAGGGGATATCGGTCAGTCTAGGGTTTTGAGCATAGGTTTAGAATAGGAGCAGGGTTTGCGAGTGTACATGGTCTTGTATGCGGGATCTGTTCTATCACCTAGTAGAAACCTTAGAAATGCAGCAGTAGGCAGGGTTTTGCCGAAGCTGGGTATATCTGTGTGTGATTTATTTTCTGTATTTCTGTTTCTGCTATATTCTGTGTTCTGATTATTGTCCTGTCAAATTTTTAATTCAGTGAAAAACTGTCATAAACCCTATTCACCCCCCCTCTAGGGTTAATCTAGATCCAACAGAGGGCCTCTCCCTTGTATTGGACATATGGTGGAGGAATAAGGTGCCTCCGGTTTCGTTTAGACCCAGAACGCACTTGTAAATGGACTGTGTGTCTGACATCGGATTTCATTCTGTGTAATTGATAAACGTCAGTTGCATAGCGTGAATTGCCTGTGTGGCATGTTGAGATGCAGTGATCAAGGCTTGTGTTGAAAAGCAGAGCCTTGTGGTTAATGATCAAAGCACGGCTTTAATATAACATGGCTTTGTGTAGCATTAATTCGCAAGCCTCACCCCCCGGTATGAACCAGAAACGGGAGAGGACATCAGGGAGGACATGCGTTTCCTTCTAGCTAGGAGTGGTGTCAGTGGTTTACAAGCCCTGAAAAGTTTGACTCATGTGGTTGTTGGAACACGAGGCGCCTCAGATATATCGGTCACTACGGTGCCGATGGTTTGGTCGGGATAAGACCAGTTGACATCCTATAGGGCGGGGAAACGCTTTGTTTAAGCATTTTAATCCACTTCGTGTGGACCGACCCTTATGATCCAAGGTGCAGTTACAGCTGTTCCTGAGTGGGCGGGCTAGAGTGTCTCGAAGCGGTGAGGACTATCCTTTGCCTTATTTCAGAGATGGAAATCCAAATTCCAATACGTGACATTGCGGTTTTAGTTGTAAACCTATATATGGCGGCATAGTGATATGGGGCATTCATGCCACCTATGATTGATACATTTATATTTGAAGTTGTTTTCTTCACTTATAGTAATAATAAAAGATTAAATTTCGCGTATCAAGCATTATTGGGCTATTATAAGGTAAAACCTTATCCTCCGGCTTGCGTTGCATTGTGTGATGAGACCTGGGTCTTATAACAGCTTCATTGTTCTTTATTTCTCATTGCGCTGTTTATTTATGCACTGGTATTCTTGGGAGGAAACCCGTTCCATGTTATACGGCGTGGTCCCTTGATTTACCTAACTTTAAAATCAAATTAATAACTGTTTTAGTTCTCACACCAGTCACATGACTGACCTGGAGTTTATTGTTTTAACCTAAACTCTGGGTGCCCTTATTTTCCCCACCGGCAGCTAGGAGTTTTGGTTTTACAGATTTATATTCACAGGATCCTGGTTTACAGCTGAAGCTATACTCGGAAAGCTCTGTATCCGTGTATTCCTTTCAGTTGTGTTTTGTATTATTTTTCCGCTGCTAATGTAATTTAATCTCTGGCATTTTCCGATGTATAATATTTATTCATACTCTGGATTATTCTTGTATTCTGATGGAATTGTGTAATAAACAATGAAATGTTCTTCTGTTTGTGTTCTGATTCGTCGTGTTCTCAAAGCAATCCGGGTTTTCCTTCATCGGGGAAGTTTGGGTCGTTATATTATATATATATTTTCCACGTACTGTCCTAATTCATTTGTTCATTACTTTTTCATACGTTGAACATTTTCAGCATATTATAAATGAAAACGATTCAGAATTTCGTTGCCAAATTCCTAAAGTTGCAAAATATCATTTACCAGCCATATCATTTAATTGCTTGTTTTTAATTATTTAATTTTTTGATTAATACTTATGAATTTTACGGGGTATTATAATGTAAAGACAATGATTCTATAGATTATATCATCACCTTAGGTTGTATTTCTTATGCTTCTTATCCTTTATTATTAATCTTACAAAATTTTCCTCCAAAAGCAATAAAAAATTTCTCTCTAAAGTGAATGTAAATCATCTCAAGATCGCGGAAATACGGTAAATGCGTGTGTGTAACAACCCACTTGGGAATGAGCCAAAATTTTGACCCAAAAAAACCTCCTAAACTTAGAACCATACTGTGGAAAACTGTCAGTTGAATAAAATTAAAAAAATTGTAAATAGCAACTATTTTATGATCAATTCTCACAACATACTTTATATATACCATTTATTTTCAAAATCATGAATACTACAAGTTAACCTAAGTACAAAAGTCATAAAAATTATAATAACATTAAAAAATATATCTTATACATGATCTCACAGGTACATTGAATAATCATAAAATAAGATGTTGCTGCCATTAGTAAACCCTTCTACCCTCCAAACTTCGTCATCCTAAATCACTACTCTGGCCATTGCTATCATGAGAAGGGAATCGTAACAACATAATTTGGTGAATAAAATCTTATACCATGTCTTTTACAGAACTTACATAGTATAATTTACATGAACGGGTAAAAACATCAATAATAACTATATAATTATCTTCTCATTATGATAAGAAAGAGGTGGGTCCCATAATAACTTAATACCTTTTTAAAAAAGGGGATCCTCAGTCACTTAATACCTTCATTTTACGAGGAAAGAGATGGGTCCTCACAATCACCTTAAATCCTAAAAGGGTTTATCTGACCATTTAATACCTTTATCCATGAGTATACCACTTCAGTCATACATATAAACATATATATATATATATATATATATGTATGTATGTATACACGGTAACACATTCGCCTATCTAATAATGCAAGAGATAGCAATAGCCAATTAACATTTAAGGAATAATTAGACCTTCTTTGTCTAAGACCTATTTGAGGCAAACCCTCCATTACAATTTAGCTACCACTATATGAAAATCCCTTAGCTACTTAATACTTCCTTAGCATAATCAGTTCCCATGGTCAGTTAATATTTACCCCCAAGCTAACTCTCACCCAATCACTTAATACTTGATAAGAAGCAAACCATTTTAGAAATATCATTTCCTAATCCATTCTGTCTATTTAATACATCTTAAGGAAAATGCGGGCCCTTTAATCATTTAATACCTAACGGGGGCAGATCTTACGAGCACTACCCGTACTCCTTAGGATAAATCTATTGTAAATTCAGTGGACTTGTAAACATATTGTATATATCAAATGAAATTCAAATTCCATATTTCAACTATATTATTTTACTTCATTTTAAAAACAAAAATCCAATAGAAAATTATATGGGGATAAGAGATATACAATACAAAAATAGATCTATATTCTAGACCCCTAATTTTGATGAAGAAATTGGAAGAAAAATGAAATTAACATAAAATAGGAAGGAAGGATTAAATAAACAAGGAAACAAATCAAAATTCATATAAACCTCAAAAACCAATCAGATCTTTTCTTATATACAGAAGATCCTCTAACGACCTGTATTTTGTAAATCAAATGATAGTAAAATAATTCTATTTGATTCATATGTGGTCAGACCATTCTGATATTTTAGATATGGTTTTTTTGTAGGTTCATGATTTATGATGAATTTTTTTGTGACTGTTTTACCCTTGAAAGTTTTATTTCGGCTATAAGTTTGGGTAGGCGCTGAATTACTTACCCTGACCTATCTCCTTGCTTTAGCATGATAGTTTCCCATTTTTTAGAATAATAACATTGAGAAAATCTATCTTAGTTGATTTCAGCCCGTTAACACCGCTCTAAATCTGGTTGAAAGCTAGTCTATCTTAGTTCTTTCCCAATTTCTTCTTCAACAAGTTATCTCGATTTACTCATTCGAGATTAGATCTACGTGATGAGATTGGATCTCCCTATCTAGATCAGATTTGCATAGGATTGTTGTTGTTTGGATTGGATCTTTATTATACTTTCACTAGTTTTAGAGATTAGGTAAGTGATGATGATCTCTCATATGTATACTTTGAATCATATGTTTTAATAAGTAGATTATAACCATCTAAGTGATTGTAGAGACCCAAATTTCCGGTACCATTTGAGCTGACTAAACAGCACTAGTCCAACCCAAATTGCGCTAGAAATCCAGATGCCAATAGAAAGAATTTAGAGGATGAGATAAGAAAGAAAGAAATATTAGAATAGAAGAAGAACTAACATAACACAATTGAATCAAAGTCTCACAACGCAGCAGAACAAAATATTATACAAAAATAACTTTATTGAGAGCTTGAAATAACTTACAATCATCAGAGTACATCAATAAATCTAGACAATTATAATAGCCTGTCCTCATAAATATACCACACAGCGGAATAATAATTGTATAACACTGGACTCCTTCAGCTCGAGCTTGGATTTCACATCATTCGATAACCTAAACCTGCAAACAGGGCTAACCCAAGCATTTACAAAAACACCGGGTCAGTCTGGTGAACCAGAGTGAGAAAAACTCACATAATATTAAGGGTATCACACAACTTGATTTTAAAGTCAAAATCTTTTCGAAAGAAAAGGATAATCGTAAGACCAAATCCACACATAAATACAGACGGTTTTTACCTTACGATAACCCAAAATAGTTTTGAAATCAATATCTTCTTCTGCTATTATAATAGTGTCTAAATACAAGTAAATAACAATCTAGTGGAACGCTTGCATCTCACGCTCCACATATATAGTATACAAACAAAACCGCGAGCGCTTATTGGAAATTGGATTCTGACTATGACAAGGTATGGGAGCACCTACCGATAGTGTATCTCTTGAGGCGAATACACTGGGTTCAACAAGAACGTCTTGCAACCCGGCCCACACATGACGGACTACTCATTTCGCTTGAGTGTATCAAATGTATATCACCAACGGTTGGGAGCTACCCACCGTTTCCCGAAAAGAGACAGCATCGAAATAGATTAAAGAAGTAAAAGGAATTTCTCTAGATAGGTGATTATACACCCTAATGGGTGCGACCCACATAGCCATGCTGCCTGCCCGATTTTTGTCATTTCCCGGTTGATGAGGCTTGAGGTTTGAATTCCCTTTTGACATCTGGTCATCATTCACTTTGAATGCCACATCGTCAAATCCACCAGATATCACTATTGACATCCACAAAAATACTCTGGTCATTAAGCTAAAAGAAGTGCCCTTCTCCGCCTCTAACAGAAATACGTTTGTAAAAATCAACGTACGTGATCCCTTTGGAAATACTCTGTCAGACATTCATCCATACAAGTCATACAGGAACAGGACGAACCGAAGGTACTCTCTACTGCATCCAATATAGGAATCACCCTATGGATCAGTAGCGAGAAGTTCTTGCATCCATAGATTTCAACCACGATAGAATCACAGTTTATCTCTGGCCGCTAAACCAGAGATTATTAGTGGTTCTACCGTGTAATGAAGATCTACGGTCTTCAATGCTCCATCTCGATCTTCTTCTGATATCTTTACGTATTTGTTGGTCGGAGTGGTTTTCGAATATAAATTCGATCCCGGCCTTTCCGTACCAACAACGCATTGGGCACGATTTTGATAGTCGGTTATTTAACTATCAAAATAAACAAGCATAAAAATAAATAAATCCATTGGTCGACTATACAGCATCACCTGGCCATTTAAAATGGTATCTTTGTTTTCTCAAATCATTTAATTATAATACTAAGAAAATATATCTCAAAATCATATCAAATTCTTACTTTAAATATCATTTAACATTTGCTACTCATTATTCATCATTTGTTAATCAATTAAAATTATCCTTCGTAAAATCATTGTTACGAAATCTCCTTTTTATTTCCGTTTAGGACACCATAATTGCCACTTATATTTTTAGGATAAACCTATTCCCAAATCTTGTCTCCTTACTTTTAGAAATACCGTTATATTTTCATCAATCTCCTTTCTATTTCTTTCACCTGGAAATACCATTTCATACTCTCAAGCCCCTTTTTAAATCCCTTTTTTATTTTGAAAGCCCAATGTATATATTCCCAAAATCTTCAAATAACACTACATTATTATTTCCTAAAGTAATTTGTTTTAACATCTCCACTATTACGACCAATATCAACCTTCGATAATCCTGAAATCGTTCAAGTTGCGGTATTTCAATTACCTCTCAGACCTTGATCAACAACGTTCTTACCTTAAGATAATATCAGTTGTAATACCAAAACCGATATTCATTCCCAATATCCAGACAAATCCTCTTTTAATTATATTTTGATGAAACATCATTTCTTTCTATATGTATGGCAAATCTATTGCATCTTTATAACTCAACTTGTTTAAAAATTCTAATTCAAATTTGGTTTTTCATTTGATTTACATTTCATACCTCTATTAGTTCCTAACCGTAAATTAGCAAGAAAATAATTCCCTAAATTATTAACCCTGAAGGCCGAAACCAACATCAGATCAATAGTCAGAAAATCATTTATCTCCAGAAATCCCCAGATAGGTTCTATATTCTTATTTTCATATCCTGGGTTTCTGTTCCATTTATAAACCATTCCTAATAACTCGTTCCAATAATACATTCAATAAATCTTGGGTTTTATAACTCTGTCCAACTTGGATTTTATAAAATAAAACCTCAATAAGGATTTAATTTAAATTTCGAATTAAACTTGACGTATATCATTATTTACATAAACTTGCTTAAAAACATCACTTCACTATAAATAATGGTTTAAAACTTCATAACTCTTCGTTTACACATTTTAAATCCCAACATACCACTTTGACTATCATTCAACAAATTTCAGTCATCCATTCTAAAATAATTCAATTTCGAGTAACACAACTGTCTTAGTCAACTCTACACATGGTTAACACATTTATCAGATCCCAGTTCGACTTTCCATTTAAATTAATTTCAAATTAATTTAATTAATTCCATTTGATGATGGGTAATAATCAAATCAATATAATCTCATCTTAAATTGCTTCTTAAAATCAATTATCCTTGGTTATTAAATATCGCGTTAATATCCACTCACTTCCTTACCAGTATCGTAAGTATAAGAATCATTTTATAAGATTAGTTCATAATTTAGATAAGGCACATGCTTCGCACACAAATAAATTTTGGTACCGAAAATGGTGATTGGTGGTTAAGATAATCGATGTAGGTATGGTTGGTCTATTTTATTTTTATAAACCCAATTAAAATAATATTTTTTAAAAGTAAATTTCACATCTTCATTTCTATTTATTAATGATAAATCTGCCTTCTATAAGACAATGTATATTTAGGTCATCCACTTCCAATTTCTTAACCAGTACGGTCTATTGGTTAATAACAACAAATGTTGAATTCAGATTCAACAATTGATTACCACCTCAAAAATCAAATCTCAAAAATCCAATCATTACGATTCAATAGTTCATATAACAATCATATGAAAATAAACAATAATCAATACAACTCATAGAGGTCAACCAAAAATGATTCAAGCATCCAATTTAATTCAAATACGTTTATGTAACCAACAAGGTAAGTTACTCTATTGGAAATCATCATTAAAAATAACGATGTCATTTTATTTAAATTAAACCATGTTTAATTTAAATAGATGATATAACAATATGTATCAATACCCAAACAATCATCAAATCAACCAACACTTAGCAAACATGACATACAAATAATAAACCCAATTTATAAAAATTATAAATGGGATAACTGAGCGAGTTAAACTCACCTTGACTTGGTTTGGTCGTTAAACACTGGTTTTTAATTAAATTAAATAATTAAAATTCTTCTTGCTTCCAGTCCTGCCTGATCTGCTCCATCACAATATTCTCGTCTCAACGGTGCCAACAAAACTGACCGTGTTCAAATCTGTCAACGTACAAGATATCGTTTAAACAAATAAATAAACTAACTTAGTTATTTAACTTTCATTTTATTAAATATAAATGACCCAGTACCTTACCCATTCAGCCCGCCTGACACCCCAACCCATTTCCAAACGTCAAAAACCCATCCATCCTGTTTCCCAAACCCTCAGAAGAAAAAAAAAACACTGCCTCCACAAGAAATTCGACAATGGCCGAACCCTAGATCCCTTCCCCTTTTCTAATTCTCAGCAAAAGTTCAACCCAGCTGCATCGCCCCTTACGCAATCACACTCCAGTCCTTCCCTTGCCTCCTATCTGTCGTCGCTCCGCCAAAAACATAGTTCCTCGATCTCGTTCCGCCCCCAAAGCTTCACTGGTCACCCCCCTTCCTGAAATAAATAGCTTCCTTACACATCTACTACAGGCGTTGGACCATCCAAACTTGGTTTCATCGTTGCAGATTCAACGTACCCCGGGCTTTCGGTCTCGAGCAAAACATCAGTGAATCCATCCGAAGTATACCGTAGATTCATAACACAGATAGATGTTTTTATCTGATTTTTATTCTGCTGCAAAAATTTTGTTTTGATTTTAAAAGTGGTTCAAACTATTTTTGTTTACTGTATTCGTATGGTTTTCTGAAATGGTGAAATCCCTGTGCGTAGATCCATATATTTATAGTAGTGGCTTGATTTTGATAATATCAACGTCCATCATAATTCTAGATAGGTTTGGCTACTAAGTTTAGGCCATTGGGTTTTCTCAGATTGTAATAGTGATAGAAATTGATGGCTCAGTAGAAAATTTTGTGAATCAGTATTGTGATTTCAATACTGTTGATCTAGTCGAAATGGGACAGTGATTGAGATCAATAGGTTAAATGAGGCTAAGTCTATTACTTGTTTATTCAATGCAAAAATTTAAATCTTTATGCAATCTTGTGATCAGACCTGTAAGTGTATATAAGTACATCTTTTCTATATAGATTTGTTATATGAATATATCTATATATATATATATTAGTTCATAGCCTATAGATTCTACATCCCATTTAAAAACATGGCAGCAGTGAATTGGTAGATGGAATCAGCTGTATATGTATGTAAATATATATATTATCTGTTTCAACTTGTCTGCATAGATTTGATGGTGAATATATGAATGAATTTGATCTCTTAGTTGTTCATGTACTTATAGAATTGATGCAAATATATATATATATATATATATATATATAATTGTTCAAGATTTATTTTCTTTAACTGATTGGCTATATTATTTTTTTCTTCCCTTCTAGTTGTACCTAGTCTATTTTCTATATTAGTTGATTCTATACTATGCCTATGGAGAAAATCTCCATTTGCCTATGAATATATATACTAGCTGATCCCTTTATTTAAATGTTCCTTACTGTTACTGATGTATAATGATATACATATTTTCCATTCAGTTATGTATTGTCCCTTTTCTTTAGCCGTTCATACCCTATTCCCCTTAGCTGTTACATGTCCCATTTTCTAGCTGTTCATAACTTTTTATTACAGCAGTTCGTTTAGCTATTTGCATATATACATATATGTCTTCGTTAACCGTGCATTGTATTGTCTGTTTTTATGTGGCAAACAGGTCATGCAACATATTTCAAAATGAACTATCTTCTTCTTTTTCTATTTTTAATTCTTTTTTTTATATAGTGTCTTATAAAATCAGTTGCTAATGGAGTCACTACAAACATGGCAGCAGCTAGCAAAGGAGAAGGATGAGACGATCTTGTGCACTTACAACAAGATGGACCAAGATCCCATTACAAATGGAGCAGCTATAAAGATTAATTTCTTTTTAATAAATTTCCGTTCATGAAAATAATGTGTATTGTTTTCTTTGTTTTCTGCATTTGTGCGAACAATAATATGAATAAATATGTTGTTTTCTACATTGTATTAACAAATTTCAGCTTCATGTATATTTCAGTTTTATATTTATATGTTCATGTTTATGGAGCGACTTCTTTATGTATTCATGTTTTTATTTGTTTCCTTCGCCGAATCAAGAGAAAAGCTTATGGTATATATATACATACATATACATACATATATATATATATATATATATATATATATATATATATATATATATATGCATCTATATCGAGGTATTGTGTTAAAATTATAAACTGTGTACGTTGTGCACAAGCTTAAGGTTGGTTTATTATATTAAAATTTCAAATAATCTCAATACAGTATGAATTCAAACTCGACATTTAAAATTTTTGGGTTTAAATAATATTCCATCTGTATAATAACTCTTTTATATTTATAAATAAATCGCTATAATTTAAGAACAGTTCTAGAGCAATCATTCGAAAATTTAAATTAGACATAACTCACAATCTATAATCTAAAATCTCCATATTTTTCTTTCATTAGAAAATTATTTTCAAACTGATTCAAACGTCTCTTGTTTCACAGGATTCTGGAAAAAATGGATTCTGCATATTTAATTGAAGTTCAAACCTCCATTTTACAAATTGCCGCGCTATTTTGAGCTCGATTTAAATTATAAATAAATTAACGTTCAAACTTCGTTTTTAATAACGAATTAAATATTAAAATCCGGTAATATTCCAAATATAATATTTAAAATAATAAATTTAATTAAATATTTGATTGCCAAAAATATGGGACGTTACAGTGATAAATTAATCTTTAAAACTCAATCCATTCTAGTAATCTTATATTTCAACCTTAGGATAATCAAAATAAAAATTATGATAATTAAAAATGCTAGATCTAATGTGATCCATGGTGTTTCTTGTTAAATCCGTGAACATGGTGAACTGAATCATGACCATATGTGATTGATTGCCTTGGTTTGAATTATTTGAATGGGCACTGGTTTAATGGATGAATTCCGAGCTATGCTTGGTCTTGTTTATTAGTGTTGTGCATGTTAGGTTCTGGACGGATGGTTGAAAGCTTATCAAAGCTGGTTGAAAGATGAACGAAGCAGATCAGAGAGAATTCAAAATACTATGAGTGTTTCAAATTTAGGAAATCAGCATTGGAGATCATTATGTTGGCTCAAAACCATTGGCTTCGAGTATATACTAGGTTTTAAATCCAGGTAGGAGTTACTTCGAGGGTGGTCGTAGAGCTTCGAATCAAAGCAATTAGGAAGAGTGATTAGATTTGATGTAGATCCAGGGGATTCACAAGAAATTGTTGGTTAATAGCAGGAATGAAGGCTTTGATGATAACTAGTATTGTGAAGCAAAGCAACAGATGGTTTCGATGCAAGGCTTCAGACTGATTTAGTGTAAAAAGGACAATTTGAAGCTTAGTAAAGAAGCCCGTAGCACATCCAGAGGAAGCAGCGGTTCAAAGCGATTTACGATGCTTAAATTCAAATTTATGAACATTGCATTACTATGAAATGAAATTAAGTAGTTTTGGATCAATACAAAGAAAGACACTCGAAGCTATAGTAACAAGGGAGTTAGTGTTTTAAAGTAGGTAGATTCTTTGAAGAAAGTGTTTTCAAAGAGAAGCTTCTAAGGGGAGTGTTTCAAATGAAGGTAGAATAATGTTTAAAATAAGATGGAATTGTGTCTCGAAGGTCTTGTTCGACCTAATTATAATTCACATGACTTTCCTTTACTTGAAGCAAATTTCCTTTGGAGTTCAAAAAAAAACATATTGATGTAGGATGTTTTCCTGTATAAAGCAAGGCGTTTCAAGCCTAAGACATAATATTTTGAAGACATATATAGTTTGAAACTTTAAATTAAGTGTTTCGAAGTCCAAAACAATGTGCTTTGAGATTCGAAGCAGCGTGTTTCGTTTGAGGCAGTATGTATTGGGTGCAAAATTTCTTCCAATTTTACTACAAGTCTTCAAACATAATTTCATGATTGATTCAAAAATGAAACTATAGACTATTCGAAACCTAGTGAATGTGACAAGGGAAGTTCATGGAACTCAAGAGATGGACCGGTGAGGTTGCGGAAATTGTGCTAACTCTTCAATTGTATGAATAATGTGGGAGTGATATCGAAGTAGTGCGGAAGGAAACTCAGAATGAAACGAGGCTGTGGTATAATGAATTGGTTTGAGTGAGACTCGAAGCTAAGAAAATAAAGTTATGGAAATCTCTTGTATTCAGGAAGTTCCAAGGAATCTTTTCTATTTCCAAATGTTTAAGTTGTTGACTCAAAAGTAGAGGTATTATGTATCCTCGATCGCCTAGGAAGAAGTCTAGTTGCTGGATACCTAGATCTTGGAGGCAAATTTTGTAGCAACCCAGAATTTTGACAATATATTACTTACTTAATTAGATTCTCAAAAATAGGAATTTCTGCAAACAATAGAATTTGACCATGAAACTTTAACCGATGCATTCATCTCGTAATTCTAGTCAACTTTCATGTTTGGAGTTTCGCGAATGGAGTCTGTATGAAAAAGTTACGTACGAAAAATGAATAGAAATAAATAAATAGAATAATTAATATATATATATCTTTTCCTGTTTGACTAGCCCAGCGACGCTAGGTTTTGAGGGGCAATTTTGTTATATTATATAATATAAACAGAAGGATGTTTATTTAAATAAATCTAACGGTTCATGGCCAATTCCACTCCTATAAATAAAGGGGTAAGGCCTCATTCTTTTCCACACAATTCTACAGGCAACAACGAAGCTCTGCTGTTTCCCTTTCTCTTCCAATCAAATTTCTTAATTAAAAATATATTCTCATACAGTTAATCAAACATAAATCATATAGAATTGAAAGGGATTATCAGATCTAAATAGAAAAGAATATGAACTGACGGCTAATATATTCTACATTAAATCATCCCCACTTTTCCTATTTTCTTGCATGTCTATAGATCTAAAAGTATCCTATTTTCAGATTACTTGTAGATTTGTAAAAACTTGGGAATTGTAGGCCTAAAAGGTTACTCAGATTTGGATGCTTTTAGGTGAATGGGAAATTTACATACAAAGTAATATAGCTTATTTATCTCGTTTGAATTAGATCTCAAAATATATGCTTATTATCATTAGATCTATTCATAATATTGTTAAAATTGAATTGCCACTTATCAGATCTGCAAATAAATATTGTCAAAACTTGAAAATTTTGAATTGTGGCTAGGAATAATATAAATTGTAGATTTACTTAATTTTTTTAAACATATTGCCTACAATTATGTTCGAAATTATATTGTGGTTGTTATAAAATAATGAAGATTTGGAAATCAGTCCTAATAACATTGTTTAGATGTAGTTTTCTTGTAAATCTCTAGTTTCAGTGTTAAAAAGATAAATTATGCGATTTTGATTAACAAGATGATATGTTGATTTATGAGATTTTAATTAAAAAAGACACATTCCTATCTGTGTTCAATGTTATTGAGGTTTTGGTTTAATTGTTGTAAATATGTCGTTTTCTTCTTTTTGAACAAAAACCATTATTTTGAATTAACAAGGAATATGACAAAAAGATTGAAAAAGGAAAAAGTTATTCAAATGTACATATAAATATAAATGTACATATTTGTGGCAGTTTGCACCAACTATTCTAAAATATACATAATATATATATATATATATATATATATCTTGTTATTTTGAAATATGTCTATTCCATTTATCATGCATAATTTACAATTATTATAACTAACGGCCTTTTTGTAAGACTTAGAACCTTTAGGCAAGATTGAATGTAAAAAGGAAAGTTTGTTATTAATGAATCCAAAAATTTAAATCTAACAATAAATAATAATAATAATAATAATAAAGAGAAATAACTATGTTGACCGCACAAATATATATATATATATATATATCATCCGTCCAAATCTACGTAAAACTACAAAATATACGTTGCATTGAACGTTTGAATGTTTGAACGGTGTTCATTTATGGAATCATACATGTAAATGTAATCCATAATAAATTAGTATATTTGTGGTGACCATTGTAGCAATTAATGTGATTGGTTGCTATAAATAGGACCACAAATAAATAAATAAATAACAATTGTAACCGACGTTGATTGGGGAAAATGAATTGAATTGGTAATTAGGCCTAATGGTTATAATTCCTAAATTAACTAGGGTTAATGTTGTAAACCCCAATTAGGAAATTTGAATTATAACCGCATTAAGATACGAGATTAAACTCAACTTGTAATAGAAGTTTGCCTGGAACCGCCCGGCTAATCCAGCATTCATAGGTGGTCAGCATAACGTGAGGGGTCTAATACGTAAATATAAATGTATTAAGACGTGATGTTAAGTTCAACTTGTGGCAGAAGTTTACCCGGAACCGACCGGATAATCCAACATCCACAAGTGGTCAACTTAACGTGAGAGGTCTGGTGCACAAATATATATATATATATATATATAACAGAATAAATAAATAAATAACAATAGTAATAACTGTTGGGGTACAACAGATAGATACTTCGGGACTGATAAGATTAGGATATCCATTGTGAATTAATGCCTTAGGAAAATTATGGTCGTTAGGCTTGTAAATGACATTAATTATAATCAATGGTAATAAAAAAGAAATTGGGAATTTATGATTACTTAAGGAAAATATGACCATTATGGTTATAAATGGAAATTAATCTAAGAACAGAAGTAAATGGAATAAAAAGGGGGTTTAATGGGTATTGATTGTCGTTTTAAATACTAATTCCAATTTGGAAAAATAAATAAATATCCTAGGATAAGGAGGATAAAATTTCCTTATTTATACTAGTTAATATAGAACTTATAATTTAAAGTTAGGATTGGACTTAGTAGGTTACTAATGTGACATATTATTAACCATTGGAACATGTGACGATAAATCATGTGCATATAATATTTCCATGAAGAGAAACTAAACGGGAAGGACTTAATAACATAGCCCACTTTACCCCAAAAGGGAAAGGTATTAAAGGCTAATGGGGTAAGAACTTAATAATCTTCGTGTATAGTCCGCTTCCTTGGGTCTTAAGTGGGTTGGGTCTAGGAGTCCTAGGAGTAGGTCTTTCAGTTTAGGGGTCTTAAATGGCATGTGTATATGGGGCCTACCCAAACCTGGAAACTGCGTCAGATATGGCTACTATCCTACGGGAAGTAGTAAGCGATTAAGGAGATTATCCAATAAGGTCAGCTAGATGGTACAGTGAGCGGAAAATTATTATCTCTAACCTTACACGGGTTATGGGTTAATGCGTGGATGACGAAAACCTTAACTAGTAGGGCTTGTAGCTTGTGCCCTCTAGTTTATGTTAACGTTGAATAAATTATCAAGGAATATTAATTGACCAATAGGTCCGCCTAGGGACTTAAGTAATTAGGGAGAATCCGCCCTATCTATTATTAATAGTGAGGCGTCAGATAATAAAGGATGAGTGAATGAAATATATATATATATAGAAACTCCGTAATTAGTGGTCTTCCCTCGATTAAATAACCAGCCATGTTCTGGTATACAGGCTTCACAAATATGTGCGTAAACGTTCTATCTCGGTATCATAGTTTGTTAATACTACTTTGGGAAGAGTAGTAGATTCGTGCGTAAATAATTACAAGGCTAGGCTAGAACACTACCCTTGGTAGGCATACATCTTGGGTTGAACCAAACGGGATACATATGTGCATTATAATCTATATTGTACATTTCCTTTTCACTAGAATCTTGTTGTTCTAACCCCCCTCCTTATTACAACAACCCAGGTTTTCTAGAGAAGGTCGGGTTCTCACAGATGTTTAATTTTGACTTTCGGTTCTCGTTCTCTCTCATGCTCGATATTGGCAAAATGACTTACTTTAAAAAGGTAGATGCTTGAGTTAATACTAGTCTATCCTATTTTGTTTCCGTTGTGATATATCTTATCGTACTCTGATTAAGCTAATGCTCATTTGTTTGCAGGTACCATATTTACACACTCCATGCTTGGATGTGTTTGAGTTTCGATTTTTTTTCCGAAATTTAGGCATAGAAAGGTGCGGGGTGTTACATTTGGTATCAGAGCTTAGGTTAAACGATCAGAGGAATTAGTTATATTAGGACTCGTGAGAGAATGTAATTCGATTTTCTTTTTTATTTTTCTTCGTCTTTCTTACTCCACTTTAATTTATTTCGACGATAAATTGGTTATGGGCCTAATTAGATAAAATGAGCTTTAAGCGACAGAGAGTTGAAATATGTTGAATTTGGGTTTCTAACCAATTCTGTCTTACCCCACAGTACATTGGCGATCTCATTGTGAAGAGAATGAGGAAGACATATGGTAAGGTCCATTGATTCGAGTTTGGAGACCGGATAGAAATCTAGCTACAACCGAGATAGTCGCGATTTCTAGTTTTTGGTTTTGTTGGTAATTCCGGTTAAGACCATTGCTCGATATAAAACGGGAAAGGTTCACGTTAGTATGTCGTATCCATCGGAAATATAATTATGAGGTACATCCATTCGTTACTTCGTTGAATTTCCAAATCAACCTTTATTGAAATATTCATTTGAGTTCTTAACCTTGTGTTCGAAGATTATTTTTTTTAAAAAAACTATTTAGAAAAATAAAATGGGTTTGTAAGTTTTGAAATACGATTTCGGAAAATGGTTTTATAACGACCTAGTTTTATACAGATACGATTTTTATATTTTAATCTATTTGTGTTTCATAATTTATTACGGTTATTGTGTAATTTTAATAAATATAATCTGATTGGTAGGACGGAAGAAATTAGAAATGACAAGGAATATGCCACCAAACTTGAGAATAATAAATGTCCACTTCTTGTGATTTTTAGTATCACTCTCCCTATATACATTGTATAATTTATTGAAATTATCACAATTAATCCTTAAGATTTTAATGCTCCAACATTTTTGAACACTGAAAGGTTTTTTAGTTTGTAATATAAACTGGAATATAAATAATAATAAATTTGATTTATAAATATGAAACCGTTAGTTTAAAATAGATTTCATTTTTTGAAAGGTTTTTAATTTTCTTTGAAAAGGATAAAGAAAATCCTTCATTCAGATTTTTGGAGTATTCGATATCATGAATCGTCTGTTTGTTGTCAATTAGGTAAGGGGAAATTCATTTTATTTTATATTATAGATTTCTAGCTGAATTATTTTTGGAATTCGTTCGTTGGTCGTGTGGTCGCAGCCTTTTGTTGAGACTACTTGGAATCTATGGCGATGATTCATAGTTTGACTTCGGTCTTTGGTACCGCCGTAATGAGAATAATTGTTTTCGGGTCGCATCAAATCTTAAAAGATGACGCAGGATGATTAATATTTTAATCCGGCTTAATAAGGTCAAGGTTCAATCTTTGCCCAAAGCCCATTAATAGTTGACCGTTTAGCGTTATGCAAGAATAGTCGACTAGTTGATGAGTTTTGTTGCAACTTGAACCTAGAACTCAACAATAAAAGTTGCGTGCAAATTACCTCCTTAACTTCTTTCTTTCGTTCTCCCTTTCTCATCTAGCTGAACCATATCACTATTCTTCTTTTCTTTCTTTGTCGTCGCCTCGCCTCCTCTTTTTTCGCGCTAGTTTTTACATTAGATCTTGCCTCACTAGTACTCCAAGATCTAATTTCATCTCTCCGATCATTTCTCAGTCCATAATTCCTACTTGCACTATCTTATCTTTATAGTACCATTTAAGTCTCATCCTTAGGGAGAGATCATTTGGGCGGATCAGAATGAGCAAAAAGGTCCCACCGTTTTAGGGCTAAGAAAATTTGTCGTGGCAATTGGACTTGCACCGATCTATTGCTTCGAGATCTTAGAATAGGATTTGTTGTTTGTGCTGCTTCCGCCTTTGTTCCATCTGGTTAGGTTAGAATTTCATGAAGGCAATCGTCGTTTTAGAGATGAAGATTAAGCTATCTCTTGATGCTTTTTCTGAGGAGAATCTCGATGAGATATTAGAGGAATCTGTGTCTTATGCGGACTTGAATGGTCTTTTGTGGACCGGCTTTGGAGGTTTTGCAGCAAATCCATTTTTCTTGATGTCGGCTTATGTGTTTGAGAATCTATATTCAACTGCACATGTAGACGTATGACCGGCTTTGCACATTGTTCTATAAATGGGAAGTTACGACTAGATTTATCTCATGGTGCGGAAATTAATCTTTTGCTAGATCGATGGCATAATCATCATTTAGTGTCGTATCATATTCGTTTCAACTTATTGTTCTTGTATGTTGTCTCACGGAGTTATTTCCTATAATTTCACCTATCCATTTTTGCCCTTAGACAATATTAGGTGGAATTCCTTAAGGAATAGTTTTGCAGTATGTTTCTTTTCTCATCATAAATCTCTCTTAGAAGAGGTGGTGATGTGGGAACCTCTAACAACACCAGCAGTGTTTGTAACAAGAGATTGAGC
Source organism: Allium sativum (assembly GCA_030737875.1). Classification (NCBI taxonomy): domain Eukaryota; kingdom Viridiplantae; phylum Streptophyta; class Magnoliopsida; order Asparagales; family Amaryllidaceae; genus Allium; species Allium sativum. The sequence continues at coordinate 649,942,474 of CM060919.1, read as the reverse complement.
ATTATGCTACCATGATATGGTTAATTAAAGATAATAAAAAATTGGTTTGAGCTCCAGCCGCGGAGCAAGACATCTCATTGTTTATAGCCATTGTTTTGGGAGTTTCGGTGTTGTTGTTTCGTCGTCATCTTTATTGCTTTCTCTTTCTAGCATCGGGTTCTTAGCTTTATGGTGATTCGTGCTTGTAACTATTAGTGTTGCTTAAATCTCATGACTTTAGTTAATGGGATTTCTATGTTTGGAAATGTTTGAGTCATTCACACATATTTATTAGAATGAAATCCCATTTTTCTTATCTAAACTAACAATTGTTCTAGAGTTGGAAAGAATAGAATTCTGTGTTGGAGAAATTTTAGCAAAGGATCGGTTTTGCGTTGTTTTCGTCAAAAGGTATATAAATAAATAATTCACCGCTCCTTGTCAAGCTAAGATTTATTTCCATCTTTTAGTGTGTGATTTTTGTTTCGCATGCGTAACTGACTTCTTTTTTTCTCCAACATGTGACTTAAATCATTTAAGTTTCTGCAAAATACATTTTTGAAACCTTTAGAAATCATTGTTTGAAAAAATATTACATTTTTATACATTTACTGAATCACTTTCTTTTATTTTGGTTCGCGTCAAAACAAAAAATTTCGATACAGCGATTTGCGCATGTTTAAACGTCTCTTTTACATTAGAATAGATGATTTAAATGACGCAAAACGCACGTTACCGAAATTTTAATTTTTCGTACGAATCTCATATGGAAAGAGAAACGGTACTGAAAAGAAATTTTCAAAATAAACATAAAAAGATTTTAAGTGGAAATTTATTTTATGAAAAATTTTGATTTTTGGTCACAAGAATAGCGCAAGGAAGATGTTTGGATGGTTTATGTGCACATTTTAGCGGTGCAATAGGACCGACGATATGATAACGACAACAAGGAAAAGGATGTTTTAGCCTTTGAAACGTTGTTTCCAAATCTTGTCAACGATGCGCGCGAGTTATTAATTAACTCGTTTTACGTTTTAAAGCATGTTTTAAGCTTCCTTTACAGTACGAAAATTTTCGGAGTATTTGAGTAACTGACGTGAAAATTCCACTGTAGGGCGGGAAAAGGAATATTTGTAAGCGGAGGAAATGTTGAAATTCTTCGCTTTGACCTCCTTTTTCCTCTTTAGGAGAAATTAAATAGGGGACGATTAGATTGCTTGACATTTTTGATGGTAGGGTTTGGATGCAAAATTGGTTGCTTCACACTTCTATTCATAGTTGTGTGATGGTTATGGATGAAAAAGAATTTTAAAATTTTACATTCATTATTTTTTGAAAATTGGTTCACCTTTATTGCTAAAACCAATTACATACATAGCAAAACTTCAAAACAGAATTACAACCAGTAAGACATAACAACCTGAAACAGAAAAATCAAAAACAAATACAATAAAAAAGGTATGAGAAACTTCAGCAAATCCATGTCTCAAGACTTCAAGCTCACCAACTAGTATCAATTAATTCAACTCCCCATCTATGCAAGAATTCTTCATTAAAAGCCGATCTGAAGGACTTACTGCCATTGTCTTTCACAATATAACAAACTTCTCTTTCAAACATATGCAACTTCACTTCCTTAGTTACTGAGATATTATTATACAAACGTGCATTCCTTTCTAACCAAAGATGGTACACTGTAGCTGAAATTGCAGCACAACCAACATCTTTCAACTGATCTTTCTTCTTGAATCTTTGTAAGATTTCAACAGCTTCAGTTTGCAAAGAACCATTAGCATATATTGGCAAGCCCAGTTTTCTCCTTAAAGCATTCCAAATAAAACCTGAATACGCACATGAAAAAAAAAAGTGGAGGACAGATTCAACGTCATTTCCACATAGTAGATATCTGGAATCCTCAATAATCCCAAATCTGGATAGTCTTTCCCTTGTGCTTAGCCGATCAATAGATGCAAGATACATAATAAAAGCCATCCTCCTCGAGTTTTTATTATGCCAAACTACTTTGAAAATAGATTGAACATGGTGTTCACTTTAACAAAATCCCATGCACTATGAAAACAAAAATCACCTTCTGCATACCATTCATAATAATCACTATTTGCATTTCTATTTACTGATACCTCATTAGTCAAATGTAACACCTCTCTGGTTCCTGCATGCAAGTTACCATTCAAAATACCATCGTTCACAATAACATAAACCATTTCATATTGATTTCTCAGGACATGAATTCTAGAAATCCCAATCTAATCAATAAGACATCTTCCATTAATCCAAGGATCGAACCACATGGAAGTAGAATTGCCATCAAAAATCACTTTGTTAAATAATTGAATCCCATTTGTTCTCAACCTTAACATTGACTTCTAAGTACATGATGAATTATTATCAAAATTCACTTGCCAAAAAGATTTACCTCTACAATACCTGGAAGCCATCCATCTACTCCACAACGAGGTATCAGTAAGAAATTTCCACAAAAGTTTGATGCAAGCCGCCTTTTTCAAATCTTTAAACAATTTGAGGCCAATACCCCCTTTATGCTTAGGAGAGCACAAAGTTTCCCATTTTACTTTATGTTTTGAATCACCCCAGAAAAAATCCGCACACATTGTGTTTAACTTTTCAAGAGTGAACTCTGGAAGCTGGTATATGAAAAGCCAATAAAGAACCATTGGTGTAATTACATACTGGATTAAATCAGCACGACCAGCAAAGCTCAGCAGCTTAACATCCCATGATTGCAACTTGTTTGAATTCTTTGAATCAAATCTAGACAATCACTGTAATGAATATAGTTGCTAGATAAAGGAACCCCAAGGTATTTTATAGGAAGCTGACAAATATTCACACCCAAAGTATCAGCAAATTCGGATGTAGATGAAGCATGAGAACTAAAATACACCTTTGTTTTGAGCACACTCACTGAAAGGCCACTATACTTCTCCAGTTTGACAAAAACAGATTTAAGAGCATAAGCACAAGCATTCAAGCACTTTCCAAAGATTATTAGATCATCAGCATACAAAAGATGCGTGATAATAGGATCCACAACATGAGCAGACAGAAACTTTTTTTGCAAGACAATTTCATTCATGCAAAATGTAAAAAAATCCATCGCAATTGAGAACAAATATGGAGACAATGGATCCCCCTGTCTAATGCCACAATTGGAGGATATAAAGCCCTTAGGAATGCCTTGCAACATGATAGAAAAAGTTGGGGTTGAAATACATTCATAAACAATATTTATAAAATGTATTGGAAAACCCATCAATCTCATAATATGACAGATGCACTCACGATTGAATTTGTCATAAGCCTTGTGAAGGTCAATTTTAACACAAAATTTATTGACACTAGGTTTTTTAAAATCCTTATGAGTTCATGACCAATATTTACACAAAATTTTACATTCATATAGAACTGCCAGTATATTTATGATATTTTGCATCATGTTTTCAAAAGTGTTACATATAGAGGGCCCGATTTAGAATCATCTTGTATGCATATTTTATGGTTGAAACACATTATGTACACCTTGTACATATACACATGGTTGCAAGGTGAATGTACACAAATTATGTAACAACCTAGAAAATCAGAGCCAATTCAAAATTTTTAATTTGGCTATTTCTATTAATTTGGAGTAATTGAAATAATTTATTTTAATTAAATAACAAGTTAGAAATAGCGCGGCAACTTGAAAATTTGAATTCGAACTTGACTGAATGTACAAGATGCAAATTAAAGCGGATTTTAGTGAAATCAAAAATATTTAAATTTGTTTGAAAATAACTTTCTAACAAATCTGAAAAATCAAAATTTCATAGCGGGAACCAAAAGTTATGGCCGAATGAATTTTCGGAAAGGTCGCTGTGAAATTAATATAGCCCTTAAAAATGGACATTTTGCAAATGACCTCCGTTTTCGATGAAACCACTTTTGTTGGATTCAGAATGTCAAATTATTGGTAGGTTTAAAATTCCATAATTTTTGAAGTTGATATGTGAGCGTGGCAAAGGAAAATGCGTTTGGTAATTTCAATTTGAATTGGATCGACCAGAAAATGACCATTTTTCAAACGATCTCTAAATTCGACGAAATCAGTTTTATTAGGACCACATCGACAAAACAAAGCCAGATATAATTTTTTGTAATTTTTAGAATCATTATGTGGCCCTGGCAAATTAAAATGTACGTTCAAATCAAATATTGAATGTTTTATATTTTAATTTGAAGAAAAACTGACTGAAACAGTTGAATGGGCTTACTAAACATATTCCATTGTGTTCGGAATGGGGGTATTTGGCTAGGGTCGATAGTCGTTGGGTTTGATTTGGAGTTCGAATTAGAAAACCCTAATTTTGAAATAAATATAAGTGTAGGCCAATAAGATTTTTTTCTCTCAGTAAATTAAATTCCCAACAAAAATCAGAAACCCCCCTTAACCATCGGGACCGACGGCGGAAAAGGGCTTGGACCTTCTCTCTTCATTTTCGGCCAATCCCCTCATTAAAATCCCTTACTCCTTTGGAACTTTTTGAAGATCTTCCCATCCTCTTCAAATCCATATAAGTTGCACCTCCTATCATCGCGCCATCATCGAGTTTCACCTCTCCAAAGGCCGCGACTTCAGAGCTTCGCCGTCCCCTCTACACAAGATCGAACTGGTCCCCACCTACCTCTTCGGGTGCGCACCTCCTCGCTCTCTATCGTGGTGAAGTCTGATCATCACCTCGAGCAACAGATTGAACGCATTTGCTAAACCTAGTTTTGAATCCCACTTGAAGGTAACGGCAGAAGTTAAATTAAATAGTTTTAACACTTTTAAACGTTGCTAATTGATATTTGATTGTAAAAATCATATCTTTTTCATACGGTAACGAAATTCGATGAAACAAAATACATCGGGACCGTAGCGACGTCTACTACATTCTAGAAGTGTCCGGAAAATTTTCTGAGCTCGCTACAATTTTAGGCGAAGCCGAAAGCATTATGAGATTTCTAAATTCAAATTGAATTGAAATAGCAATGTATAATTTATATAAGCGAAGTATAAATTATATACGCATTGTATACCTCATATAGGGGCATTGTATAAATTATATAAGCGACGTATAAATTGTACATGCATTGTATATACCATATATAGCGATATGGAATTGAAATGGAAATATATACGTTTATATATATACTCTCCTCGTCCACAAACCATGGACGATATATATTGGTTGTGATTGTTTGGATTGTAGTTTGGAATGATCGATTGTGGTTTGGAAATTGATTGATTGTGGTTTCAACAACATTGGTTGTGTTTGTGGTATATTCACATTGTTGTGAAAAGGAATTGGGGCGGGAAAAGAAATTGGGTAGATGGGTAGAAAAATTGTGTAGGAAAAATGAATTACCCCTTGTAAACACCGCGAGGCTTAAGGTAGTGCGAGGAGCCATACATCGGGACGGTGCCGGTTTTAATTACCCTGCTGTTATGCTGCCGAAATTTTCTGAAATATTCATGTGTTTGAATTTTATTTATGTGTTGAAATATATTCATGTGTTGATAATGTATACATGTTGAAATAAATTGTTTAGATAATAAAAATCACATTTTTACTATGCATATGAAGTGTGTAGAATATTCATGTTTGAAATAAATTGTTTAAACAATAAAAAACACATTTTTATTATATATATGAATCGCTAAAAATATTCTTGTTTGAAATAAATTGTTTGAACTATAAAAATCACATTTTTATTATAGATATGAATCGCTAAAAATATACATGTTTGAAATAAATTGTTTTAACAACAAAAATCACATTTTTATTATATGTGTGAATTATATAAAATATTCATGTTTGAAATAAATGGTTTTGACAATAAAAATCACATTTTTATTATATGGATAAGTCGCTAAAAATATTCATGTATTGAAATAAATATTTGTTGGTAAAAAATTTTATTTTTAACACGTATATGAAGTGAAAATGGTTTGAAAATCGAAGAACGAATTATATTTATATATTTATAAATATAAATTAAAAGAAAATGAATAACGACGCTGCAGTTCGCGTTTTGAAATCGGAAATTTAAATGATTATACCAGGACATCCGACCATCGGATTTTTCCAAAACTGGAACCGTTGGGTCCGCTTTGAAAAGATCTTTGCAACGATATAAAATTTGTAAAGATCCAACGGATAGATTGTGTGAATTGTTTAATTCAAATCTGAATAAAAACAGCGCCAGAATGAATTATATATATACATATATATATATATATAAATAAAACGAATAACGATGCTGCAGTTCGCGTTTTGAAATCGTAACTTTAAATGATTATACCGGGAGATTCGACCATCGGATTTTCCCAAAACTGGAACCGTTGGGTCTGCTTTGAAAAGATCTTTCCAATGATATAAAATTTGTAAAGATCCAACGGTTAGATTTTCAGATATGTGTAAATCAAATCTGAAGAAAAACAACGCCATGGCCGCGTTATGGCCTGAATTGTCGTTTACATAAAATGGGCTATTTTTAAATAAATAAAAATAGCGATAAATCGTTATAAAATATTATAAATGATTTGAAATGGAAATAAACCGAATTTACTTAGTTTATTGGATATTTGATGGTTGAATGTGTTTGACATGAAAATTATATTAATGAACTTAATTATGGATGTCAAATAATTTAACCATGGAAAGAATTTATTTAAATTCTATGTATACGTGAATTATTTGAAAAGGCCAAGTTAATTCTCATTTCAAATAATTGATCGACGATAAGAAGTCGAAGATATGAAGAAAGTGCAAGACCGATGATCTTCACATCGAATGGATGACTACTGATGCCTTTGGTGGTAGTTGCTGCCCTGAAAGGGTTACTGTGGTGGTTGTCCGGACGTACTTGCTGATCGTTCGGATGTGTGAGGGCCTCTCTCATGTATTGGACATATGGGACGAGGAAAAAGGTGCCTCCGGTTTCGTTCAGACCCAGAACGGGCTTGTAAATGGATGTGTGTCTGACGTTGTAGATTGACAACGCGACATGCAGAGATGCAATGATCAAGGCTTTTGTTGAAAAGCAGAGCCTTGTGGTTGATGATCAAAGCATGGCTTTAATATAGCATAGCTTTGTTTATAGCGTTAACTCGCGAGCCTCACACCCCGGGTATGAACCAGAAACGGGAGAGGACATCAGGGAGGACATGTGTTTCTTTCTAGCTAGAGGTGGTGTCAGCATTTACAAGCCCTGACATTTTACTTATATGGATGATAGAAAGCGAGGCGCCTCAGTTATTTGGGTCTCTGCAGCCGATGGATGGTTTGGTAGATATACCGGCCAGTTTGATGCCCCATAGGGCGGGGAAACGCAGTGTTCAGTCATTTTAATCCACTTCGTGTGGACCGGCCCTGACGATCCAAGGGCCCATCTGAGTCTGGGTCCTGAGACACGGGCTAGAGCATCTCGAAGCGGTAAGGACGATCCCATGCCTTGGTTCATGATGGAAATCCAATTTCCAAATACGACATCGTGTGGTTTTGATTATAAACCTATATATAGCGACATAGTGGTATGGGGCACTTATGCCGTCTATGATTGATACTTATGATTGAAATTGTTTTTGAAACATATAAACACTAGTAATAATATCAAATGACTTAATTTTATACGTATCACACATATTTTGGCCATTATAAGGTAAAAATCTATCCTCTGGTTTATGTTGCATTGTGTGATGGGACCTGAGTCTTGTAATGGCTTCACTTCTCAAAAAAAGCATTGCATTGTTTAAATGATTTACTTTATTTATACACTGGCAATCCAATGGAGTAAACCCGTTCCACGTTAGCGACATGGTTTTGTGATTGACCTTATGATTGAATAAGTTAAGTAAGATTTCTCATACCAGTCCCATGACTGACTCATAGTTTGTTTCACTTGCAAACTCGGGTGCACCTATTTTCTACACGGGCAACCTTATATTCAGGTTTTAGCAGGCTCTTTCTGGATAGCTACGGAGCTAAAGACGGATTCTATCACTTCTATTTTGCAATTAAGACTTTGTTATGTATATTATGTTTGATTCCGCTGCAGACATTTTTTATAAAGTTGAAACTGTATTTTGTACTAAGTGTGATCCTGTTATACTGTGTAACTCTAATGATTATATTTATCCAGTGTATTTTGTTGTATATTTTCTGGTGTAATGATATATTTATGTTCTGCTGTTATTGTTTATGTGTTATATTCCAAATATTATCCTTACCACCGTGGAATGGGGGTTTGGGGTCATCACAAATTGGTTGTGTAGGATAGGGTAACTAGGTGTCAGAATTTTGGGAAGCTAATTCCTTTTAAGGAGAGAAGAATGTAACAACCCGGAATTTTGACAATAGATTAGTTACTTAATTAGATTCTCAAAAATAGAAATATCTACAAATGATAAAATTTGACCATGAAACTTTAGCCAATGCGTTCGTCTTGGAATTCTAGTCAACTTTCATGTTTGAAGTTTCGCGAATGGAATCCGTATGTAAAAGTTACGGACGAAGTACGAAAAACAGATAGAATAAATAAATAGAATAATTAATATATATCTTTCCCTTTTTGACCAGACCAGTGACAGCTAGATTTTAAGGGGCAATTTCATTATATTATATAATATAAACAGATGGATATTTATTTAAATAAATCTAACGGTTCATGGATAATTCCACTCCTATAAATAAAGGGGTAAAGCCTCCATTTTTTCCACACAAATCTATAGGCAACATCGAAACTCTGCCATTTCCTTTTCTCTTCCAATCAAATTTCTTAATTAAAAATATATTCATATACAATCAACCAAATATAAGTCATATAAAATTGAAAGAGATTATCTGATCTAAATGGAAAAGAACATGAACGGACGGTTGAATTAATCTACATCAAATCCTCCTCTCTTTTCTGATTTGGTTGCATATCTACAGATATGAAAGTATCTCCTTTTCAGATTAATTGTAGATTTATAAGAATGCAGGAATTGTAGGCCTAAAAGGTTATTTATATTTCAGATTTGGATGCTTTCAGGTGAGTGGAAAATTTACATACAAAGTTATAATAGCTTATTTATCTTGTTTGAATTAGATCTCAAAATATATTCTATTATCATCAGATCTATTCATAATATTGTTGAAATTGAATTGGCACCTATCAGATATGCTAATAAATATAGTCAAAACTTGAAAATTGTGAATTACGGTTAGGAATAATATAAATTGTAGGTTTACTTAAATTGTTTATACATATTGCCTACAATTATGTTGGAAATTATATTGTGGTTGTTGCAAAACACCAAAGATTTGGAAATCGGTCCTAATAACATTGTTTAGATGTAGTTTTCTTCCAAATCTCTAGTTTCAATGTTAAAAAGATGCAATGTTGAATTATGTGATTTTAATTAAAAAAGACACATTCCTATTTGTGTTCAATGTTGTTGAGGTTTTGGTTTAATTATTGTAAATATGTTGTTTTCCTCTTTCTAAACAAAAAGACATTACCTGAATTCACAAGGAATATGACAAAAATATTAAAAAAGGGAAAAGTTGTGCAAATGTATATATAAATATAAATGTACATATTCGTGTGTAGTTTGCATCAACTATTCCAATACATATATATATATATATATATATATATATATATATATTTCTTATGATTTTGAAATATGTCTATTCCATTGATCAGACATAATTTACAATAATTATAACTAACGATCTTTTTGTAAGATTTGGAACCTTTAGGCAAGGTTGAATGCAAAAAGGAAGGTTTAGTTATTAATGAAACCAATATATATATATATATATATATATATATATATCATCCGTCCAAATCTACGTAAATCGACAAAAAATACATTATATTGAATGTTTGAACGGTATTCATTTACAGAATTGTACATGTAAATGTAATCCATAATAAATTAATATATTTGTGGTGACCATCATAGCAATTAATGTGATTGATTATTACAAATAGGACCACAAATAAATAAACAACAATTGTAACCGACGTTGATTGTGGGAAAAAGAATTGAATTAGGTAATTAGGCCTAATGGTTACAACTTACAATTCCTAAATTAACTTGGATAAATGTTGTAAACCCCAATTAGGAAATTTGAATTATAACCGCATTAAGACATGAGGTTAAGCTCGACTTGTGGTAGAAGTCTGTCCGCAACCGCCCTGCGAATCTAGCATCCACACGTGGTCAAGTTAATGTGAGGGGTCTAGTGCATAAATATAGTTGTACTAAGACACAAGGTTAAGTTCAACTTGTTGTAGAATTACACTCGGGACCAACCGACAAATCTAGCATCCACAAGTGGTCAACTAAATGTGAGAGGTCTGGTGCATAAATATAAGTATATATATATCAAACAATAAATAAATAAATAACAATAGTAATAACTATTGGGGTAAAACAAATAGATACTTCGTGACTGATTAGATAAGGATATCAATTATGAATCAATTCCTTTGGAAAATTATGGTCGTTAGGCTCATAGATGATGTAATAACCCGGAAAATCTGGGCCAGTTTAAATTTTTTATTTTGGCAATTTTAGCGAATTTTCTATATTTAAAATAGATTATTTTAAAATAAAATCACGAGAAATTTATTTTGAATGGAATTAGAACGTATATATTATATACGTCGTCGTTAGAATATAAATAGTTATATATAATTATAAATAGAAATGAAAATGGCGCGGTAGTTCGATAATTCGATTTCAAACTTCAGTTGAATGTACCGGGTGCAAAACAATCCGGATTTTAGTGAAACCAAAAACATTAGGATCTAATTGATAATATCTTTTCAACGAATCCGAAAAATCAAAATTTCATAGCGGGAATCAAAAGATATGTCCAGTTGAAAATTCTGAATAGTCAATATGGAATTCAGGCCCTTAAAAATGGGAATTTTGCAAACGACCTCGGATTTCGATGAAACCACTTTTGTTGGGTCCGTGATGTTAAGTTATTGCTAGATTCCAAATTTCATAATTTTTCGAATCAATATGTGAGCGTGGCAAAGGAAAATGCGTTTGACCAGTTTCAGTTGATTTTAATCAACTGGGAATTTGCCATTTTTCTAACGGTCTCGGAATACGACGAAACTAGTTTTGTTAGGACCGTATCGTCAACACGAAGCTAGAAAATATTTTTCTAGAATTTTTCTAGTTAGTATGTGACCCCAGTAATTCGAAATGTACGTTTAAAATTCAATTCGATGATTTAAATGTAAATCAAACAGAAACTGATCGAGACGTCTGAATCAACCTACGATACATATCCCATTGTGTTCAGAATGGGGGTAATTAGCTATGGACGACAGGCGGTGGGCCTCGTTTAGAGGTCGAAAATAATAGTTGCTTTTTGAAATTAAATTAAATAAATTAATTAAAATTAAAATTAATCCTTCTCCTCCTTAACCTCGTTCTGCCCCCCCCCCCCGATTAATTTCATTCTTCAGAGAAAAAAAGAAGAAGAAGAGGGAACGAAAGGGGGGCGCGATCGATGCTGCCGCCCCCCCGATGAGCCGCCGCGCCTAGGCGGCGCAACCACCGCAGCCGCCCCCTCCTCTACGCCTCCCTCTCTTCTTCGATGTCCCAGAAACCCGCGACCCCCCTCCCCTTTAAGCCAAAAACCGCCTGCGCCCTTCCCCAAGTCAGCACCGCCGGCCCACCAAGCTCCACCACCGCCTGACGAGGCTCCTGCGCCACCAACAAACCCCAGCAACCCTTCTCAGACTACCAGCGAACCAAGCCCTCCTCCGACGCCGAGTTTCATCTATTTAGAGCTTCTCCGGTGAACTTTGGGTAGCACAGCAAGGGTGAAGTCGAGGGGAGCGCGGGTTCGAGCTCTCCCGGGTTGAAATCGATAGAGAAAGGTATTTTAATTAATTTTAGCAATTAAAAATACGACCTTTTATATTGTAGGAGGATAAAAATATGATTTTTATATTTTTAAAGTATAAAAAATATGATTTTTATATTTTTAAAGTATTAAAAATATGATTTTTATATTTTTAAAGTATTAAAAATATAATCTTTACTATATAGAAATATTAAAAATATGATTTTTATATTTTTAAAGTATTAAAAATATAATCTTTATAGGATAGAGAATATAAAGATATCATCTTTGTGTATGTAACGAAATAAAAATCTAATTTTTATTTTATATACGTTGAGATAAAGTGGTGATTTTTATAAGGAGAAAACTATATTTTTATAAAGGCGAAGTCTATATTTTTATAAAAGGGAAATCTTTATATGAATAATAACGTGATAAAAATATAATTTTTATCAATATAACAGCATAGTAAAAATTCGATTTTTATATATTGAATAGCATAGTAAAAAATTCGATTTTTATATAAAGTATAACGAAGTGAAAATTCTATTTTTACAAATATGAAATAGCGTTGAAAATTCTATTTTCACAATATGAAGTTAGCGATAAAAATATAATTTTTATCTTTATAGTAGCAGTATAAAAATTCGATTTTTATATATTGAATAGCGAAGTGAAAATATGATTTTTAAAATTGAAAGTAAATAAATAAAAATGTGATTTTTATTTTAAAGACATCAAGATATAAAAATGTGTGATTTTTATATATGTAGTGGCCACGAGCAACGAAGATGACGAAGAAGCAATAACGATGAAGATTTCTGTCAATGAAGTGCCGTGGAGCTAGGATAGCTATATGTGAGAACTTCTCACCTTTCAATTTAATTTTTCTAGTTATATATATACTAGGATGTAGACGGTGTTTAGTAGCACCCGACACCCGTCATCCACAGACCATGGATGGCTTGTTTGTTAAATTGTTTGATTGAATAGTTAGTTAGAATATTTGATTGAATGGAAATTGTTTGGTGAAATGAAATTGATTTGATTGATGTGTGAATGGCGTGGGCCTTCACTAGTCCGGGGATAAGGCTAGGCCTCGTCCCGTTTCTAGTATCGTGCCGTTATGCCGCCGAAATTTTCTAAAATATGTTAGAAAAATAAGAATATCATTTTTATTGTGTAAATGAACTGAATAAAAATTCATATGTTGAAATAAAATGTTTTATCGTTAAAAATATAATTTTTAACGTGAAGTGAATAAAATAAATATTCATTTACAAACCGAACGGTTTGTTTATGTACACTGATTTGACTGACATTGATTGGGTCGATAAATTTTACACATCGCCCAACGGCACAAATAAAAATCTGTGTTTGATTGTTTGAAACCCCACACGGGTGTTGGGATGAAATATGAAGTTCACTCATCCTGATTAATTAAATATGTCGATCGATTGATTGACAGGCTGTTATGAGCATTAGATATCTACATTTGATGCTTATACAGTGTAGTGCACTTTGGTTGATGGTTGATTATCTTTCAATGCTATTATATACATGTGTTGTATGAAAATCCATATAATTAACTTTATATGGTAATTGATTGGGCCTCATTCCAATTTAGAAAAATAAAGAATATTATAAAATAAATGTTCATGTGTTGACTATACTCATCCGTTGGGATTAGTCATGTGTTGAACAAAATATTTTTATAATGAAATTTACATCTTTATATTATAAAATAAATGTTCATGTGTTGACTATACTCATCCGTTGATATTAGTCATGTGTTGAACAAAATATTTTTATAATGAAATTTACATCTTTATATTATAAAATAAATGTTCATGTGTTGACTATACTCATCCGTTGGGATTAGTCATGTGTTGAACAAAATATTTTTATAATGAAATTTACATCTTTATATTATAAAATAAATGTTCATGTGTTGACTATACTCATCCGTTGATATTAGTCATGTGTTGAACAAAATATTCTTATAATGAAATTTACATCTTTATCTTTATAAAGTAAATGTTCATGTGTTGACTATACTCATCCGTTGGGATTAGTCATGTGTTGAACGAAATATCTTTACAAAAATAGTCACACGTGGACAGTACTCATTCGTTGAGATTAGTCGTGTGTTGACAAAAATAAATATTCATTTGTTGAATAGAATAAAGGAATATATAAAGCCGTGTTGATTAGAGATGCGCCATTTTGACGCGAACGATATTTATATCGATTAGATTTCGAAATGAATTGAATATATAACGATTTCGAAATGAATTGAATATATAACGATTTCGAAATGAATTGAATATATAACGATTTCGAAATGAATTGAATATATAACGATTTCGAAATGAATTGAATAGAAAACGATTTCGAAATGAATTGAATAGAAAACGATTTCGAAATGAATTGAATAGAAAACGATTTCGAAATGAATTGAATATATAACGATTTCGAAATGAATTGAATATATAACGATTTCGAAATGAATTGAATATATAACGATTTCGAAATGAATTGAATATATAACGATTTCGAAATGAATTGAATATATAACGATTTCGAAATGAATTGAATAGAAAACGATTTCGAAATGAATTGAATATATAACGATTTCGAAATGAATTGAATATATAACGATCTCGAAATGAATTGAATAGAAAACGATTTCGAAATGAATTGAATATATAACGATTTCGAAATGAATTGAATATATAACGATTTCGAAATGAATTGAATATATAACGATTTCGAAATGAATTGAATATATAACGATTTCGAAATGAATTGAATATATAACGATTTCGAAATGAATTGAATATATAACGATTTCGAAATGAATTGAATATATAACGATTTCGAAATGAATTGAATATATAACGATCTCGAAATGAATTGAATAGAAAACGATTTCGAAATGAATGGAATAGAAAACGATTTCGAAATGGATTGAGTAGAAAACGAATTGAATTTGATTAGAAAACCAATGTGAATTGAATTGAAAACGAATTCGAATTGAATTTAAAACGAACTGAATTGAATGCAAATTGAATTGAAATTGAATTGAAATTTGAAGTGAATAGAAATGAGTTTTAAAACGAATTTATAAAGAAGAATTCAATTTTGATTTGAATTGAAATGGAAGTTGAAATTATTTTTGAAACGAATTCAAAACTATTTATAAAATTCGTTTAAAAATAGAATCGATGAAATATATATTATATATATTATATATATATATAATATAATGGCCTGAATAGAACGCGCCGCGCCGCGGCAGTTCGTAAATTTCGACCATTTATTTCAAACGGACATTACGGGAGATCCGACTGTCGGATTCTCCTAAAACCGGAACTGTTGGGTTCGTATCGAAAAGAGCTTTCTAACGAATATTTGAAATTCAAAATCTAACGGTTGGATTTGGAGATACGTCCAAATCAAATTCGAAAAAGGTCGCTGTAAGTGCAGTTCGATGGCCATTGTTGGAAATCGACTGTACGGGCCTTAATAAAATTATTAAAAATATTAATAATTTGTGTAAAATCATAAGAAATGATTTGGGAAAAATTGGGATGAAAAACTCCATATTTGAAAGGATAAAAATGGGTTTTTATCGAAATGAACTAGTTTTGAACTAAATTTAGAACCCAATTATTTTTAAATAAATGAATTAGATTTAAAAAGGGGTTTTAAATAATCGAATTTCTAATATATTTGATTGAATTTGAAATGGGTTTATCGTGAACAGTGTTTTAAATAACACTAGTTCTTTAACCCGATAACAAATAGAATGTGATTTGGGTTTGTCGTGAACTGTGTTTTAAATAACACCTAGTTCTTTAACCCAGTTAAAGAAGTTCTAACGAATCTGCAATTAGATTGAAGTGTGAATTTGTAATCTAAATTATCAAATTTAGAAATGAGCGAGAATGGAGTATCGCCAGTTTTGCTCCAAAGCGATAGTTAAATCTTTAATTAGATTTGAACGTGAAATGGTAATTAATTTTACCGATAACACCACAGTGTTAGATATGGAGTATTACCAGTTTTGCTTCATGGGATGAATAGGTTGGGATTGGGAAATAAAATAAATAATTACTTCGTTACGGTTCGCTAATCTCGACTAGTTGGAAAAACCATAATTTGGTTTTAAATGACATCCAAAGGAAGATTACAGGATAAATTTTAAAGAATTTATCTTGGATAAAATTAATGGGAACCTTTCCCTAAGAATGTGGAATTTAGAAACTAGCTGTAGGTTGGCTAAGAAGAATGGTTTCCTGGGTATTGATCTGATGTTGGTTTCGGCCTTCGGGGTTAATGTTTAGGAAATCGTTCTCTTGCTAATTTGCGGTTAGTGACTAATGGATTGGAATGAGGCGTATGTTGTGTTTGTGTAACATTTGTTTTTAATATACGCGGGTTGTTCGGAAAGTCCGGGTTTATACCCGTTCTGAATAACCGATTCGACGATATGTCGAAGATGAAGACGGTGGTTGAAGATCCGAAGTCTTCACATCATTTGGATAATTACTGACGATCCTGATTGGGCTGTACACCCAAGAGGATGGAAATAGTTGGTGGTCGTCCAGACGTACTTGGAGATGGATGGATATGCGAGGAAAGTGCCTCCGGTTTCGTTCAGACCCAGAACGGACTTGTAAATGGATTGTGTGTCTGACATTGGATTTTATTCCGTGTTGATTGATTTCTGTTAAATATATATCTGTTTGGTGGCGGAGAATTTATTCTCTTGCTTAACGCCCTTCTCTGAGACGTACGAGCTTAGAGGTTATATATCGATAGATATCAATCGCATGGCATGAACTGCCAGTGTGGCATGCTAAGTTGCATAGATCAAGGCTTCTGTTGAAAAGCAAAGTCTTGTGGTTGATGATCAAAGCATGCCTACGTGGCAGCTTTGTGTATAGCGTGAATTCGCGAGCCTCACACCTCGGTATGAGTTAAAAACGGGATACGGGCCGTTGGGAGAGCACGACGTTTCTTTCTAGCTTTGGTGGTGTCAGTGACTTACCAGCCCTGACATTTATATACTTTTCACCTTTGTGGTTGTTGGAATGAGGCGCCTCGATATAGGTCTGTAAGGACCGGGAAACGCGTGTTCAGGAATTGCCAATCCTCTAACGTAAGTGAGGACCGGCCCAACCGATCCAAGGGTTACCCGGTGTGCGTAGTCCTGAGCATTTGCTAGAGTGTCTCGAACGCGGAGAGGAGCTTGCCCCTTGCCTCGACTCATGACAGAATCCAATTTCCAATACGTGTATTTCGGCTTTATTTGTAGAGCCTAGTATGGCGACATAGTAGCATGGGATACTATGCCGTCTATGATTTATATTTATGATTGAAACTGTTTTGACACTATACACTTATTATAGTATCAAATGATTTGTTTTAAACGTACCAAGCATGTTTGGCTATTATAAGGGAAAACCCTATCCCCTGGCTTGCGTTGCATTGTATGATAGGACCTGGGTCTTATAATAGCTTCATTTTTCGAAAAAGCATTGCGTTGTTTATTGATATGCACTGGTATTCTTGGGAGGAAACCCGTTCCGTGTTATAAGGCGTGGTCCCTTGAATTACTCTCTTTTAAAGTAAAGCTTTAAATAACTGTTTTAGTTCTCACACCAGTCACATGACTGACCTGGAGTTTATTGTTTTAACCTAAACTCTGGGTGCCCCTATTTTCCGCACGGGCAGCTAGTAGTTTTGGTTTTGCAGATTTATATTCACAGGATCCTGGTTTACAGCTGGAATGATATCCGGAAAGCTCTGTATCCGTATATCACCTTCAGTTGTGCTTTGTATTATTTTCCGCTGCTATGTAATTTATTGTAATCTCTGGTATTTGTCGAATGTAATTTATTCATTTATACTCGGTATATTCTTGCATCTGATGGAATTGTTGTAATATACAACGAAATGTTCTTCTGTTTGTGTTCTGATTTGTCCTGTTCTCAACGTTCAGGGGTTTCGAACGGTCTAGATCGGTTTAACGACTGATTCAGATCGAGCGAAATTCCAGGCCGTCACAGTTGGTATCAGAGCTTTGGTTTACAGAGCTCGAGAACAAGACACATTAGAACCATACGAAAGAATTCATCAGATATTGGATTAGTAATATCCAATTAGAATGACTCGTTAGAGATAGGATCAGTAGTATCCTAGAACGGGTGTGAAGAGTATATTTTTCAAATGAAAACAATTTTGTTTTGAAAATTTAAATCAATTATACGTATTTGAATACTTATTTACTTTGAATATGGACAATCCACTATATAAAGGTTTTGTATATACGCGTCATGAACGTATATTCGAAGTTTTAATATATTGGATAGATATAGAATCATACTCTAGGGGCCCGAAGATGATTCCGATGATTGACTAGTTGTCATTAGTATTCATGTTCGAGTAACGAAGGTGTGATATCTATATATTTCCATTAGACTGGTGTGAGAACCAAAACTTATATAGCTAGAACACATTGTTGTGAATTGGCATCAAAAACATGATTTTCTGTATATATATCAAAATTATGAATTTGAAAACTCTAATCCACTAATTGATTGAGGTTTGTGTTGTTTGCTTATTTGTTTGCTAATTTTTAACCACTTATGCCTAATTTAACCAAATTTTGAATTATATTGAAAATTGGTCGCATTTGCTTGCATATACATATACTTACATTGAACAGGTCATAGCAAGGAGGCTAGAGCAGAGAATAAAATTTGTTTGCCCGACAAATAGGTACATGTTTACTACATAATTTCCTGTTTTGTTTGGGTGATGATGATTTTGTGAGCCTATTGGCTAGCCGCTTGGCTTTTTCTTTTTCTTTTTGAGATCTGAAGGACCGGGGAAGCTATTTGAAATTCCCCGATGCTCCCATTGCAGGGGAGGTTATGGCGAAATTTTTCGAAAATTTAGGGTGTTAGCCAAATTTTTGAAAATTTGAAATTTCTCAGAAACTGAAAAGTTGGAGAATGGAAGCCAGATCGAACGTAGAGTTGATTAATCAAACCACTTTCGACTTTGTTCCTTTTCGGGGACGAAAAGTTTTAAGTGGGGGAGATTGTAATAACCCGGAAAATCTGGGCCAGTTTAAAATTTTTATTTTGGCAATTTTAGCGAATTTTCTATATTTAAAATAGATTATTTTAAAATAAAATCATGAGAAATTTATTTTGAATGGAATTAGAACGTATATATTATATACGTCGTCGTTAGAATATAAATAGTTATATATAAATATAAATAGAAATGAAAATGGCGCGGTAGTTCGATAATTCGATTTCAAACTTCAGTTGAATGTACCGGATGCAAAACAATCCGGATTTTAGTGAAACCAAAAACATTAGGATCTAATTGATAATATCTTTTCAACGAATCCGAAAAATCAAAATTTCATGGTGGGAATCAAAAGATATGTCCAGTTGAAAATTCTGAATAGTCAATATGGAATTCAGGCCCTTAAAAATGGGAATTTTGCAAACGACCTCGGATTTCGATGAAACCACTTTTGTTGGGTCCGTGATGTTAAGTTATTGCTAGATTCCAAATTTCATAATTTTTCGAATCAATATGTGAGCGTGGCAAAGGAAAATGCGTTTGACCAGTTTCAGTTGATTTTAATCAACTGGGAATTGGCCATTTTTCTAACGGTCTCGGAATACGACGAAACTAGTTTTGTTAGGACCGTATCGTCAACACGAAGCTAGAAAATATTTTTCTAGAATTTTTCTAGTTAGTATGTGACCCCAGTAATTCGAAATGTACGTTTAAAATTCAATTCGATGATTTAAATGTAAATCAAACGGAAACTGATCGAGACGTCCGAATCAACCTACGATACATATCCCATTGTGTTCAGAATGGGGGTAATTAGCTATGGACGACAGGCGGTGGGCCTCGTTTAGAGGTCGAAAATAATAGTTGCTTTTTGAAATTAAATTAAATAAATAAATTAAAATTAAAATTAATCCTTCTCCTCCTTAACCTCGTTCTGCCCCCCCCCCCGATTAATTTCATTCTTCAGAGAAAAAAAAAGAAGAGGGAACGAAAGGGGGGCGCGATCGATGCTGCCGCCCCCCGATGAGCCGCCGCGCCTAGGCGGCGCAACCACCGCAGCCGCCCCCTCCTCTACGCCTCCCTCTCTTCTTCGATGTCCCAGAAACCCGCGACCCCCCTCCCCTTTAAGCCAAAAACCGCCTGCGCCCTTCCCCAAGTCAGCACCGCCGGCCCACCAAGCTCCACCACCGCCTGACGAGGCTCCTGCGCCACCAACAAACCCCAGCAACCCTTCTCAGACTACCAGCGAACCAAGCCCTCCTCCGACGCCGAGTTTCATCTATTTAGAGCTTCTCCGGTGAACTTTGGGTAGCACAGCAAGGGTGAAGTCGAGGGGAGCGCGGGTTCGAGCTCTCCCGGGTTGAAATCGATAGAGAAAGGTATTTTAATTAATTTTAGCAATTAAAAATACGACCTTTTATATTGTAGGAGGATAAAAATATGATTTTTATATTTTTAAAGTATAAAAAATATGATTTTTATATTTTTAAAGTATTAAAAATATGATTTTTATATTTTTAAAGTATTAAAAATATAATCTTTACTATATAGAAATATTAAAAATATGATTTTTATATTTTTAAAGTATTAAAAATATAATCTTTATAGGATAGAGAATATAAAGATATCATCTTTGTGTATGTAACGAAATAAAAATCTAATTTTTATTTTATATACGTTGAGATAAAGTGGTGATTTTTATAAGGAGAAAACTATATTTTTATAAAGGCGAAGTCTATATTTTTATAAAAGGGAAATCTTTATATGAATAATAACGTGATAAAAATATAATTTTTATCAATATAACAGCATAGTAAAAATTCGATTTTTATATATTGAATAGCATAGTAAAAAATTCGATTTTTATATAAAGTATAACGAAGTGAAAATTCTATTTTTACAAATATGAAATAGCGTTGAAAATTCTATTTTCACAATATGAAGTTAGCGATAAAAATATAATTTTTATCTTTATAGTAGCAGTATAAAAATTCGATTTTTATATATTGAATAGCGAAGTGAAAATATGATTTTTAAAATTGAAAGTAAATAAATAAAAATGTGATTTTTATTTTAAAGACATCAAGATATAAAAATGTGTGATTTTTATATATGTAGTGGCCACGAGCAACGAAGATGACGAAGAAGCAATAACGATGAAGATTTCTGTCAATGAAGTGCCGTGGAGCTAGGATAGCTATATGTGAGAACTTCTCACCTTTCAATTTAATTTTTCTAGTTATATATATACTAGGATGTAGACGGTGTTTAGTAGCACCCGACACCCGTCATCCACAGACCATGGATGGCTTGTTTGTTAAATTGTTTGATTGAATAGTTAGTTAGAATATTTGATTGAATGGAAATTGTTTGGTGAAATGAAATTGATTTGATTGATGTGTGAATGGCGTGGGCCTTCACTAGTCCGGGGATAAGGCTAGGCCTCGTCCCGTTTCTAGTATCGTGCCGTTATGCCGCCGAAATTTTCTAAAATATGTTAGAAAAATAAGAATATCATTTTTATTGTGTAAATGAACTGAATAAAAATTCATATGTTGAAATAAAATGTTTTATCGTTAAAAATATAATTTTTAACGTGAAGTGAATAAAATAAATATTCATTTACAAACCGAACGGTTTGTTTATGTACACTGATTTGACTGACATTGATTGGGTCGATAAATTTTACACATCGCCCAACGGCACAAATAAAAATCTGTGTTTGATTGTTTGAAACCCCACACGGGTGTTGGGATGAAATATGAAGTTCACTCATCCTGATTAATTAAATATGTCGATCGATTGATTGACAGGCTGTTATGAGCATTAGATATCTACATTTGATGCTTATACAGTGTAGTGCACTTTGGTTGATGGTTGATTATCTTTCAATGCTATTATATACATGTGTTGTATGAAAATCCATATAATTAACTTTATATGGTAATTGATTGGGCCTCATTCCAATTTAGAAAAATAAAGAATATTATAAAATAAATGTTCATGTGTTGACTATACTCATCCGTTGGGATTAGTCATGTGTTGAACAAAATATTTTTATAATGAAATTTACATCTTTATATTATAAAATAAATGTTCATGTGTTGACTATACTCATCCGTTGATATTAGTCATGTGTTGAACAAAATATTTTTATAATGAAATTTACATCTTTATATTATAAAATAAATGTTCATGTGTTGACTATACTCATCCGTTGGGATTAGTCATGTGTTGAACAAAATATTTTTATAATGAAATTTACATCTTTATATTATAAAATAAATGTTCATGTGTTGACTATACTCATCCGTTGATATTAGTCATGTGTTGAACAAAATATTCTTATAATGAAATTTACATCTTTATCTTTATAAAGTAAATGTTCATGTGTTGACTATACTCATCCGTTGGGATTAGTCATGTGTTGAACGAAATATCTTTACAAAAATAGTCACACGTGGACAGTACTCATTCGTTGAGATTAGTCGTGTGTTGACAAAAATAAATATTCATTTGTTGAATAGAATAAAGGAATATATAAAGCCGTGTTGATTAGAGATGCGCCATTTTGACGCGAACGATATTTATATCGATTAGATTTCGAAATGAATTGAATATATAACGATTTCGAAATGAATTGAATATATAACGATTTCGAAATGAATTGAATATATAACGATTTCGAAATGAATTGAATATATAACGATTTCGAAATGAATTGAATAGAAAACGATTTCGAAATGAATTGAATAGAAAACGATTTCGAAATGAATTGAATAGAAAACGATTTCGAAATGAATTGAATATATAACGATTTCGAAATGAATTGAATATATAACGATTTCGAAATGAATTGAATATATAACGATTTCGAAATGAATTGAATATATAACGATTTCAAAATGAATTGAATATATAACGATTTCAAAATGAATTGAATAGAAAACGATTTCGAAATGAATTGAATATATAACGATTTCGAAATGAATTGAATATATAACGATCTCGAAATGAATTGAATAGAAAACGATTTCGAAATGAATTGAATATAGAACGATTTCGAAATGAATTGAATATATAACGATTTCGAAATGAATTGAATATATAACGATTTCGAAATGAATTGAATATATAACGATTTCGAAATGAATTGAATATATAACGATCTCGAAATGAATTGAATATATAACGATTTCGAAATGAATTGAATATATAACGATCTCGAAATGAATTGAATAGAAAACGATTTCGAAATGAATGGAATAGAAAACGATTTCGAAATGGATTGAGTAGAAAACGAATTGAATTTGATTAGAAAACCAATGTGAATTGAATCGAATTGAAAACGAATTTGAATTGAATTTAAAACGAATTGAATTGAATGCAAATTGAATTGAAATTGAATTGAAATTTGAAGTGAATAGAAATGAGTTTTAAAACGAATTTATAAAGAAGAATTCAATTTTGATTTGAATTGAAATGGAAGTTGAAATTATTTTTGAAACGAATTCAAAACTATTTATAAAATTCGTTTAAAAATAGAATCGACGAAATATATATTATATATATTATATATATAATATAATGGCCTGAATAGAACGCGCCGCGCCGCGGCAGTTCGTAAATTTCGACCATTTATTTCAAACGGACATTACGGGAGATCCGACCGTCGGATTCTCCTAAAACCGGAACCGTTGGGTTCGTATCCAAAAGAGCTTTCTAACGAATATTTGAAATTCAAAATCTAACGGTTGGATTTGGAGATACGTCCAAATCAAATTCGAAAAAGGTCGCTGTAAGTGCAGTTCGATGGCCATTGTTGGAAATCGACTGTACGGGCCTTAATAAAATTATTAAAAATATTAATAATTTGTGTAAAATCATAAGAAATGATTTGGGAAAAATTGGGATGAAAAACTCCATATTTGAAAGGATAAAAATGGGTTTTTATCAAAATGAACTAGTTTTGAACTAAATTTAGAACCCAATTATTTTTAAATAAATGAATTAGATTTAAAAAGGGGTTTTAAATAATCGAATTTCTAATATATTTGATTGAATTTGAAATGGGTTTATCGTGAACAGTGTTTTAAATAACACTAGTTCTTTAACCCGATAACAAATAGAATGTGATTTGGGTTTGTCGTGAACTGTGTTTTAAATAACACCTAGTTCTTTAACCCAGTTAAAGAAGTTCTAACGAATCTGCAATTAGATTGAAGTGTGAATTTGTAATCTAAATTATCAAATTTAGAAATGAGCGAGAATGGAGTATCGCCAGTTTTGCTCCAAAGCGATAGTTAAATCTTTAATTAGATTTGAACGTGAAATGGTAATTAATTTTACCGATAACACCACGGTGTTAGATATGGAGTATTACCAGTTTTGCTTCATGGGATGAATAGGTTGGGATTGGGAAATAAAATAAATAATTACTTCGTTACGGTTTACTAATCTCGACTAGTTGGAAAAACCATAATTTGGTTTTAAATGACATCCAAAGGAAGATTACAGGATAAATTTTAAAGAATTTATCTTGGATAAAATTAATGGGAACCTTTCCCTAAGAATGTGGAATTTAGAAACTAGCTGTAGGTTGGTTAAGAAGAATGGTTTCCTGGGTATTGATCTGATGTTGGTTTCGGCCTTCGGGGTTAATGTTTAGGAAATCGTTCTCTTGCTAATTTGCGGTTAGTGACTAATGGATTGGAATGAGGCATATGTTGTGTTTGTGTAACATTTGTTTTTAATATACGCGGGTTGTTCGGAAAGTCCGGGTTTATACCCGTTCTGAATAACCGATTCGACGATATGTCGAAGATGAAGACGGTGGTTGAAGACCGGAAGTCTTCACATCGTTTGGGTAATTACTGACTATCCTGATTGGGCTGTACACCCAAGAGGATGGAAATAGTTGGTGGTCGTCCAGACGTACTTGGAGATGGATGGATATGCGAGGAAAGTGCCTCCGGTTTCGTTCAGACCCAGAACGGACTTGTAAATGGATTGTGTGTCTGACATTGGATTTTATTCCGTGTTGATTGATTTCTGTTAAATATATATCTGTTTGGCGGCGGAGAATTTATTCTCTTGCTTAACGCCCTTCTCTGAGACGTACGAGCTTAGAGGTTATATATCGATAGATATCAATCGCATGGCATGAACTGCCAGTGTGGCATGCTAAGTTGCATAGATCAAGGCTTCTGTTGAAAAGAAAAGTCTTGTGGTTGATGATCAAAGCACGCCTACGTGGCAGCTTTGTGTATAGCGTGAATTCACGAGCCTCACACCTCGGTATGAGTTAAAAACGGGATACGGGCCGTTGGGAGAGCACGACGTTTCTTTCTAGCTTTGGTGGTGTCAGTGACTTACCAGCCCTGACATTTATATACTTTTCACCTTTGTGGTTGTTGGAATGAGGCGCCTCGATATAGGTCTGTAAGGACCGGGAAACGCGTGTTCAGGAATTGCCAATCCTCTAACGTAAGTGAGGACCGGCCCAACCGATCCAAGGGTTACCCAGTGTGCGTAGTCCTGAGCATTTGCTAGAGTGTCTCGAACGCGGAGAGGAGCTTGCCCCTTGCCTCGACTCATGACGGAATCCAATTTCCAATACGTGTATTTCGGCTTTATTTGTAGAGCCTAGTATGGCGACATAGTAGCATGGGATACTATGCCGTCTATGATTTATATTTATGATTGAAACTGTTTTGACACTATACACTTATTATAGTATCAAATGATTTGTTTTAAACGTACCAAGCATGTTTGGCTATTATAAGGGAAAACCCTATCCCCCGGCTTGCGTTGCATTGTATGATAGGATCTGGGTCTTATAATAGCTTCATTTTTCGAAAAAGCATTGCGTTGTTTATTGATATGCACTGGTATTCTTCGGAGGAAACCCGTTCCGTGTTATACGGCGTGGTCCCTTGAATTACTCTCTTTTAAAGTAAAGCTTTAAATAACTGTTTTAGTTCTCACACCAGTCACATGACTGACCTGGAGTTTATTGTTTTAACCTAAACTCTGGGTGCCCCTATTTTCCGCACGGGCAGCTAGTAGTTTTGGTTTTGCAGATTTATATTCACAGGATCCTGGTTTACAGCTGGAATGATATCCGGAAAGCTCTGTATCCGTATATCACCTTCAGTTGTGCTTTGTATTATTTTCCGCTGCTATGTAATTTATTGTAATCTCTGGTATTTGTCGAATGTAATTTATTCATTTATACTCGGTATATTCTTGCATCTGATGGAATTGTTGTAATATACAATGAAATGTTCTTCTGTTTGTGTTCTGATTTGTCCTGTTCTCAACGTTCAGGGGTTTCGAACGGTCTAGATCGGTTTAACGACTGATTCAGATCGAGCGAAATTCCAGGCCGTCACAGATGACATCAATTATAATCAATGGTAACAAAAAGGAAATTAGAAATTTTATGATTGCCTTGGGAAAATATGACCGTTATGGTTATAAATGGAAATTAATCTATGAACAGTAGTAAATGGAATAAAAATGGGGTTTAATGGGTATTGATTATCATTTTAAATACTAAGTCCAATTAGAGAATATATATATATATATATATCCTAGGATAAGGCGAATATAATTTCCTTATTTATACTAGTTAATATAGAACTTATAATTTAAAGTTAGGTTTGGACTTAGTAGTTTAATAATCTAAAACATTATTAACCATAGGAACCCATGATGACAAACCTTGTGCGTATAGTATTTCCGTGAAGAGAAACAAATGGGAAGGACTTAATAACGTAGCCCACTTTATCCCAATAGGGAAAGGTATTAAAGGCTAATGGGGTACGAACTTAATAATCTTCGCATATATTCCGCTTCCTTGGGTCTTAAGTGGCTTGGCTCGTAGTGTCCATCTAGGAGTAGATCTTTCAGTTTAGGGGTCTTAAATGGCGTGTGTGTGGGGACTACCCAGACCTGGAAACTAAAAACGCCATATATGGCTAACTATCTTACTGGAAGTAGTAAGTGACTAAGGAGATTATCCAATAAGGTCAGCTAGATGGTATAGTGAGCGGAAAAATACTATCTCTCACCTTACACGGGTTATATGTTAATGTGTGAATGACAAAGACCATAACTAATAGGGCCCGTAGCTAGTGCCCTCTTGTTTATGTTAACGTTGAATAAATTATCAAGGAATATTAAGTGAACAACAGGTCCACCTAAGGTCTTAAGTAATTAGGGAGAATCCGCCCTATCTATTATTAATAGTGAGGCGTCAGATAATAAAGGATGACCGAATGAAATATATATATAGACTCCGTAATTAGGGGTCTTCCCTCAATTAAATAACCAGCCATGTTCTGGTATAAAGGCTTCACAAATATGTGCGTAAACGTCCTATCTCGGTATCACACTTTGGTAAAACTACTTTGGGAAGAGTAGTAGAGTCGTGCATAAATAATTACAAGGTTAGGCTAGAATCACTAACCTTGGTAGGCATAAATCTTGGGCTGAACCAAACGGGATACATATGTGCATTATAATATGTGTTGTACATTTCCTTTTCACTAGAATCTTGTTATTTTGACCCCTCTCCTCATTACAACCACCCAAGTTTTCTAGAGAAGGTCGGGTTTTCACAGATGTTTAAGTTTGGCTTTCGGTTCTCGTTCTCTCTCATGCTCGGTATTGGCAAAGTGACTTGCTTTAGAAAGGTTGTTGCTTGAGTTAATACTAGTCTATCCTATTTTCTTTTCGTTGTGAGTTATCTTATCGTACTCTGATTATGCTCATTCTCATTTATTTGTAGATACTGATTTACATGCTCCATGCTTGGATGTGTTCGAGTTTCATTTTTTGTCGAAATTTGGGCATATAAAGGTATGGGATGCTGCAAATTTGTTTAGGAAACACTAGACCATCTAGAACCATTAGCTCATAGCATAAGCGCAGATGGTCATACGGGTTATCATTTTTCAAGGCTTTAGAAGGTGATGATTAGGTCTCGATTGATTGTTGCTGTGGATTGCCTTATACTTTTTCCTTGGGTAGTCCATTACCTTTAAAGGAGATGGGATGAGGGAAATAAAGTAAGTGGTTTGCACTGTTAAGTTTTTTTATCTTAATCAGTGTCCTTTATTGTTTATTTGAGTAGCATATCTACTTAATTATTATAGGCTAACTCTATGGTTGCAGGGAAGTTAGGTATGAGATATTGTCTAATCGCATATATTTTAGTACTTTTGGTAATCTTCAACGCTTATACTTGTTTGACCAAGATTTTATATGTCCCCTTATTATCTTGGATGTTCATTAACAATGTTAATGAATTGACTCGATAATAGGTTCATTTGACGTTGAAACAAATTTGAAGATGAGCTAGGAAAGCTAGCATACTTTGTATTTTGTAAATATTTTACTACCCCTTATGTACTAATCTTCAAGGGATGTAGCAAGTAAATGATGTATCTAAATATATAGCATCTTATACATAACTTTGTGGATTTATGGATTTAAGATTTCCACTTCATTACTTCTCATTATTATTCTATTGTATATGTACTTATTATATTTTATGCTTACGCTGCGAGTTATGTGACAGACTGCATTTTTCTTTCTCGTTGATTGTCTACATCAGCCTGGCACTAGTGCAATACATCTATTTCGTTATTAGGTGCACGTGGCTTACAGAAGTTGTTAAATTTGGTATCGGAGCTTTAGTTATTAGATTAACCAAAGTTTATAGTGAGAATATGTAAGAGAGAATGTAACAACCTGAATTCTGACAACTGAATTTTTTTAAAAAAATTGATCTATCGAAACCCGTGTTGGTTTGTTTGGTATCTTGCATAAAAGACAGAGATAATAAACATACCAGAGCTCAAAAAATATTTCACAACGGAATGGAATAAAATATAATATAATTAAATTTAGCCTTACCTAGATAATAATACTGCCTAACCAGTATCCAAAGCTATCATATCTCTGCCACAAATCTAACCTGCGAGTATGTTATGAGGAGGAGGTTAGAACACAAGTTCTGGTGACTAGACTTAAACTACACATTTTGGATAACCCTAAATATACTATTTAGTTACATTTTCTTATTTATTAGATACTTTGTTTATAACACTCAAGGCTTACACACACGTCATGCCCATCTACTCTCCAGTAGATTAACCTAATGCAGTATATATATAGCTACCCCCAATATTAAGGTACACTCCGAGGTACCTCACTCGCACGGTCTCCACTGTAACGCCACAAAAATATATGCGGTCCCTCATCCTACGTCGTAATGATGTACAGATCTCTGTATAAAAATGCTACATTCCGCATAGAACCGCCATCAGCATGCTATGTAAGCGTACAGACTGCCACCTTCGAACCATTCAATCGAATCAAATTCCATTACAGAGTAATGCCCTAGAGTCTACGACACACCACCTGGAGCAGACATGCATGTATCCATACTTTCTTACGTACATATCGTTAATCATACTTGATGCCTCAACCAAGATGATACACCATCCAGAAACGGTATGCATGTATCCCCCACGTATTATTTACTGTGCACCGAGTTCCATAACAGGGCTATATCAGATACACAGAACTCGGTCAGCAGTCTTTTCAGATATCTATATACACAGATGTTATGGTCTACATTTTCACGGTGGCTACGGTCCCACCCGACCCCTCCCTCAACTAGTGAAAGGCAAACATATATGAGAGCTAGTGGCATGCCCCTAACAAACAATCTACATCCAAATTGGTGTGTCCCGCAACCAAACCTCGATAGTAAAAGGTCAATGGTCTTTTAATTTAGCTCTCAGCCTTTTCGCATGACGTTGACGGTCGATGACAAGTACTCGGAGATTACTATCAACCAGATGGTTAGACCCGCCTGAGGCAAACGAATAAGATGGTTGTAACCTACCTAGTCACAAGGCACCAGATTTTTTGATTCACCTAAGCTACCCTACAGCCTTTTGACTGCCCACTATCATGGCAATCACGGTATACTCACCGAGTAGTAACACGCAGACCCAACCTCTACGAGCACAGCCTAAACGCTGCCACCGCATAGAGGACTACCAGGAGTACCGTCCACGTCCTAGGAAGCCGCGTGCTTCCACTTTTAGTCCCTCGGAGCCAGCAAAATATCAGCAAAACAACAAGTAGAACAGGAAGAATAATTCGATGGACGTGCGCTTCCCTCATGTCTCTTGACACCATGATGATCTACCCCGTTGGGTTCCTTACTTTCAGACGTACAGACTGGTCCAAGCGCCTTAGGTTACATTTTATTAGGCCCTTTGTCCAAATGTTTAATTACGCACTTGCTCTACCTCATTAGATATGCAGTTAACTTGGTTATTTCAAATCATATTAATTTCTTATTCAGGTTACCAAGTTCTTCTAACTTATTTATTTCAGTTATATAACTTACCTCCTTTTAAGTTCATTAATAATCCTTCAATGTGTTATTTATATTAGTAGAATTCAGATTCTCAGGTTTTCAGATAACATATTCTTTTATCAGCATGATTCAGATTCTCAGGTTTTCATATTACTAAATTTATAATTAAGTACAACTTATTGCATTTCATAAGTTTTCCCTTCTATTCTCTACTTATTACAAACAGTAGGTTTCAGGTTTCCAGATTTATAGATTAGTTAATTAACTTAAGTAAAACTTATCTCATTACATAAGTTATCTCATTTTCTCTATCATTTATTATCACCTAAGTTATAATTTCCACTTCTCCCTAGGACAAGCCTACCTATTATCTTTCCCTTTTCTCGTTCAGGTTTATTCATAATAGGTTATTATCATTCCCCGTTGATATATGTTAATGCACTGGACCCCTCACATTAAGTCGACCGCTTGTTGATGCTGGATTTGTCGGGCGGTTCTGGGCAGGCTTCTACCACAAGTTGAACATAACTTTGTGTCTCTGTGTCATTATTTCTAATTTCTTAATTATTTTAATTCTGTTATCGCTCTTTTTGGCATAATAGTTATGTTTAGGAAATACAGAAGTTCATCGTAGGTTTCATAATTACATTATTCACAAAGATTCCCAATTCAGACAGGTGATTAATAGAAATAATCCTCATACAACAGAAATGTTCTTAGTTCAGGTTTCAGGATTACAATACTAATTTCAATAAATTTCAGCAGGTTTAACATTTCAGTAGATTAGTCATTTTAGTAGATTAACATCACAATAAGTAACAGTAGG
Organism: Allium sativum; assembly: GCA_030737875.1. Classification (NCBI taxonomy): domain Eukaryota; kingdom Viridiplantae; phylum Streptophyta; class Magnoliopsida; order Asparagales; family Amaryllidaceae; genus Allium; species Allium sativum. Next base: position 649,911,228 of record CM060919.1, on the reverse strand, counting down.
TTAATCGTTTCGGTGGATTAATCATTCAACGGACTTATAATACATTTTAATATAGGGAACTCCAAACGATAAATATACATATATAAAAAAGGTATAACTTAAGTCCACTCACCTTATTAGCTTTCCAATTCATGAGTCTGGTCCATACCTAGCATTCCATGGCTCTCCTACTGGATTTAGAATCTAAACAACCATGGATTCACAATCTCAGACTAACAGAAAAGGGAAAAAGAGAAGAAATCCAAATTAACTAGATTCAAGAATTTACCTTATTTCGATTAGAATTATGGACTCCTATTTGTAGATATGCATTCTTTTCCTCCAATTCCTAAATCAGAACTCCTCAAAACTAGCTGTCCTATTTTCTGAAGATATTTGAGGAAGAAGAATGGTAGAACCTGGGCATTATTTCAGAATTTATTACAATAAAACTTGTAATAACCCGGAAATCTGAGCCAATTTAATTTTTTTTATTTTGGCTATTTTAATGAATTTTGAATATTTAAAATGAATTATTTTAAATAATAACGACGAGAAATTTACTTTGAATAGAATTAGAACGTATATATTTATTCGAATCGACGTTAGAATATAAATATTTATTTTTAATTATAAAAGGAATTGAAAATGGCGCGGTAGTTTGAAAATTCGATTTCAAATTTCAATTGAATGTACAGGATTCAAAATAAACCTGATTTTAGCGAAAACAAAAATATTAGAATCTATTTGTGAATATCTTTCCAACGAATCCGAAAAATTGAAATTTCATAGTGGGGATAAAAAGTTATGTCCAATTGAAATTTCAGAACAGTCGCTATGGAATTTTGGCCCTTAAAAATGGAAATTTTGCAGACGACCTCAGTTTTCGTTGAAACCACTTTTGTTGGATCCGGGACGTCGAATTATTGCTAGATTCCAAAATTCGTAATTTTTTGAGTCAATATGTGAGCGTGGAGAAGTGAAACGTGTTTTAACAGTTTCAGTCAATTTCGATCGACCAGAAAATGACCATTTTTCAAACGGTCTTCAAATTTGATGAAATTAGTTTTGTTAGGACCGTATCGTCAAAACATAGCCAGATTTATTTTTCTGGAATTTTTAGAGTCTGTATGTGGCCCCAATAAATTAAAATGTGCGTTTAAATTGAATATATAATGATTTATATTTTAATATAAAGGAAAACTGATCAAAACGATAGAATTGGCTAGCCGGACATATCCCATTGTGTTCGAAATAAGGTAATTAGCTATGGGCGACAGTCATCGGGGTTGATTTAGGTTTCAGACATAAAACCCTAATTAAAGAATAAATTAATACTAAAATATTATATATATATATAATTTCGTTTAAACCCCTCCCCCAATTCATTTCCCCCCCCAACCCTAAATCGATTTTACGAATAAAAATCTACGATGTCCTTCCTCGTCGTCTCTCCGCTCCGCCACCCTGTCGCTCTCACCTTCCAGACCGCCGCAGCATCGCCTTCGCCATCACCCCCTCAGGCCTCCACCAGTTCGTGACCCCCCACTTCCTTCCTCGTTTCACCCCCTCGAACCCCGCAAGCAATCGCACCACCGCGAACACCATCCGGCGCCTCCACCCAGATTTGACCGTCGCTCCCCTCCGCTTCCCCGACCCCCCCTCTCCTCTCTCTTCTCTTCTTTGGTGAGAAAACCCAAAAATCCGACCTGAAATCGCCGCTGTGGGACCACTCTGACTATCAATGGTCATCCGCCACCTCCGCCGCGGCCATCCCCGACTCTGACGAACTCAACAGCCCCCCTCGTGCAGTCAACAACAAAAGTCCTCTTCTTCAATTAAAAATGTGAGCTTTTTCATTTCTTTATTTTCTTCGATGTTGAAGTTTAGATTATTATGAAGTTAAAGTTCAGATGTTTATTATGTAAAAGTTCATATTTTTGTTATGTAAAAGTTTATTTTTTTATGAAGATAAAGTTTATATTTTCATACATTAAAAGATTATATCTTTATACATTAAAGAATTATGTTTTTATAAATACAAGAAGTAATTTTTCAAAATAAAAGAAATGACTTTTATACATGCAAGAAGTGATTTGATAAAATAAAAGGAACGATTTTTAATTTGAACAAAGGTAAGTTTTTTATATATGTAATGGCGTTATAAAAATATGATTTTTATATATGTATGATAATAAAAATATGATTTTTATCTATGTAGAGTGACGATAAAAATATGATTTTTATCTTAGAAGAGTAGCGATAAATATATGATTTTTAATTAGAAGAAAATATGATTTTTATATGAAGTGCATGAATATAAAAAATATGATTTTTAACTTATGAACCATATGAAGCAGATTGCGTTGGAATTATGTTGAAGAACACAATGCGATGGAAGTAAAACAAATCCAAACAGTTCAGAAAGAAAGAATGGAGGAGTGGAACCCTCGGTGAGAACTCCTTACTTTTATTTTAAATTTCTAGTTTGAAATATATACTAGGATGCAAACGGTGCTTAGCAGCACCCGACACCCGTCGTCCATAGACCATGGATGACTTGGTTGTTTGATTGATGTGTTGTGAAAATTGATTGTGTGATGTGGATAGAATAAAATGTTTTATAGTTAAAAATATAATTTTTAACGTGTATATAAAATAAATATTTATAAACAAATCAGGCGGTTTGTTTATGTATACCCATTTGACTGATATTGGTTGGGACGATAAATTTTACACATCGCCCAACTGCACAAATAATAATCTGTGTTTGTTGATTTGAAACCCCACACGGGTGTTGGGATGATATTTGGCGTACACTAATCCCAAATAATTAGCTGTATGTCGATTGATTGATTGACAGGCTGTTATAAGCGTTAAATATTTGTATTTGATGCTTATGCAGTGTAGAATGCACTCTGGATGATGACTGACTATTTATCGTTGCTATTTATGCAGTGTAGAATCCTCCCATCAATGACGTTTATTAGATTCCAAATTCAACATAGGAAAAGAATATATTAAATTGATCTTTCTTCTTGGCAACAATTCAATCAGAAATTCTTCTAATTGAAATTGAAAGATTTGAATTTAATTCCATGATAAGAATATGGCTATTGCTGAAATGTTAATTGGTGCATATCATGCATACATACACATGAATATGTGTATATATATACAATATAACACTATTCCAAATATTCCTTAGAGCAAAGGGGCCAGTGTGAACGCTCCGTTCTTTAGCAAAAAGTGAGCTTAATGGGGATCGAACTTGGGTCTTTCAGTACAAATCTTTATGCATTTACCAGTGAACTACAACCTCTTTTGCGATTGAAATGACTTTGATGTGGGGAAGTAGCTTTTCTTTGCAGTTGGCCTTTAAATTGAAATGAAGGAGGCGTCACTTGATAATCTGTAAAAACACATAAAAGTAACCAAAGTATCATTTATTTATTTACAAAAGATAAAAGATAAGAGCATAAAATACACATATTTCTATGTTAATCAAATACCCCCACACTTATCTTTTACTCGTCCTCGAGTAAAAAGAGAAAAATAAAAAAATGAAAAACTAATCTAGATAGGTCACACTTTCGTAGGAAACACGATTGCATTGAGCATATGCAACAAGCCGTTAAACCTCTAGGTGTCCCTAGTAGGACGAGTGGTGTCTCGTGAGGGTTTTCAGCGGATACTACCCACAAAATCCAAAACGTCTTAAGTACGCGGATTAATCAAACAATACATTTAAGGTCTTTCACATTCCAAGGATTTCACTCAAATTCAATAATAACTGTTTAGTCCCAATTTGTCTATCCCATAATTAGTGCAAAAATGAACAAAATTTTCCAAGCTGAATCGTAATTCCTTGATAACACTGTAATTGTCTTGAAGGTTAAGAGCGTGGTGTCAACCAAAGTTCTACATATCGACAATGTGCACCCAATCATTTATTCATATATATATATATATATTTTGAATAATTTTGCACCAGTGTAACTGTAATGTATTGGATGTGAGTTATGCATAGATGAAGGAAAATTTTGTAAGTTCTAAAAATATTATAGATAAGAGGGCAAGTGTATTAGTTGAACTTCAAGCTACAAAAGATAAAGTAATACTAAGGCACATATAGATATTTTGTTTCCTTTCATCTCCTCTACTACAATTCTCGCTTCCAAGTACGGTATGATGGATGTGGATGGAGTGGAAATGAATTTCTTATAGTCAAGAATGATGAATGACTATTTTATTTTGAGAGACTCTCTCTTTTTCTTTCTTTTTTTCACATTTTCCACAACTTCATGATGAATGATGAGTGTAGATGAAATGGAATGATACCGTATATTATTTCATTTGATTCCTCCTCTACAAAGCGAATCATAACCAACACTTCTTGAAAGGAAAGTTTTTGTGCCTTAGTTACTCTACTTCTATAACTCTAATTCAACACACAAGTCTGGATTGATGTTATATGAAAAGCTGAAAGGAGAGATAATCAAAGTTTCGTAAGATAGATAACCCATATAAAATAAGATGTGGTATATGGTTATCCTATCTTAAAACAAGTACGGAGTGGGTAGTGTAATATTGGTATAAAAAGTGACGTTCTAAACCGTTGAAAATAAATCAATGAAAGAGGTTTCATAGTATACCAATATAAGATAAACTTGTCGAAACATGATGTAATCGACCAAAACTTAGGTTTGAATAATGTGGGGTATCGAAGAAGAACGCTACAATGAGTCGTTTCTCCTTAAGTGGGCCAAGTGGAATTTAGAACTTACAAGTTTGAAAATTTGAGATTTGAGTGGAAAAATATTATGCATGTAAACGAACTCAGAAAATCCAACAAACGTAGGTGCAAAATCATTTTTATTTGATTTGATTTTTTTTTTTGATTATTTTTACTTGCACATTCTAACATGCATAACAAGGGTTGACACGCTTACTCCATAACACGACTAACGTCTGCACAGTCTCAAGCTAGCATCTTAAAAAGACACATTACAACTCAATGAATAAATAATATTCATTTCCATCACCCAAAAATTCAACTTATCAAACAAGGACCAAGGTGTTATTTATGAATTTTAAATTAATCCTTGTTCAATGAATGACCTAATTCATAAAGTTTGATTACTGATGTAATATAAATCCCCCCACACTAGATTGAGACAGTGTCCCAACTGTCTAAGGTATGCAGATAAAAATAGCAGACAACAAGAAAAATGAAAAAAAATGAAAAAGAGAAAGAAAAAAAAATAAAAGAAAAAGAACGTGTACTACCTGATTTACGGTGGACGATCAGGATCACGAAGATCGATAAGATCATCTTCATCATATTGCTCGAATTCTAGAAATGGTTTCAGTCGTTGACCGTTTACTTTGAAGAATTTTCCATCCTTAGGATTTTCAATTTCAACCGCTCCATGAGGATATACCGTTTTCACAACATAAGGTCCAGTCCATCGAGTTCTGAGTTTTCGTGGAAACAAGTGAAGTCTAGGGTCGTATAAAAGAACTTTTTGACCTACATTGAATTCCTTACGAAGTATGTTTTTGTCGTGTTGGGCTTTGGTTCTTTCTTTGTAGATTTTCGCATTTTCATACGCCTCATTTCTTAATTCCTCTAATTCAGAAAGTTGTAACTTCCTATGTGAGCCGGCTTTCTCTAAGTCAAAATTCAAAAATTTTATGGCCCAAAGAGCACGATGCTCCAATTCAAGAGGTAAGTGACATGCCTTTCCAAAGACTAATCGATATGGTGACATCCCTAGATTGGTCTTATAGGCAGTGCGAAAAGCCCAAAGTGCATCAATCAGTTTTAAGGACCAATCTTTTCTATTGGAATTCACGGTTTTCTCAAGGATTTGTTTGATTTGTCTATTGGAAACTTCTACTTGCCCACTAGTTTGTGGATGGTAAGGGGTCGACAGCTTGTGTGTGATTGAGTATTTCTTGAGCAAGGATTCAAAAGCTCGATTACAGAAGTGAGTGCCATTATCGCTAATGATAGCTCGAGGGGTGCCAAAGCATGAAAAGATGTTTTCTTTGAGAAATTTGATAATAACCTTGTTGTCGTTGGTTTTGGTCGAGATGGCTTCAACCCATTTTGAGACATAGTCTACCGCAAGCAAGATGTAAAGATTCCCAAATGAGTTAGGGAATGGTCCCATGAAATCGATGCCCCAAACATCGAATAACTCAATCACTAGAATGGGGTTGAGAGGCATCATGTTTCGCTTAGTAATTCGACCCGTTCGTTGACATTGATCACATTTAGAGCAAAATTCGAAAGCATCACGAAAGAGGGTGGGCCAATAAAAACCGCTTTGCAAAACTTTTGCAGCAGTTTTTCTTGCTCCAAAATGACCGCCACAAGCATGGTCATGTGAGAAAGAGAGAATACTTTGGTGTTCATGATCGGGCACACACCGCCGAATGATTTGGTCTGGACAGTATTTGAAAAGATATGGGTCGTCCCAATAGAAGTTTCGAACTTTTGAGAGGAATTTTTGTTTATCTTGTTTCGACCATTCAACGGGTGTTTGCTGTGTGACAAGATAGTTCACAATGTCAGCGTACCAAGGGGTGTTAGAGATGGAAAGGATTTGCTCGTCAGGAAAATAGTCATCAATTTGGGTGTCATCAACATTTTTGTGCACAATTCGAGAGAGATGATCAGCTACGACATTTTCAGAACCCTTTTTGTCTCGGATTTCTATGTCAAACTCTTGAAGAAGAAGGATCCAACGAATCAAGCGGGCCTTGGCATCCTTTTTAGAAAGCAAATATCGTAAGGCAGCATGGTCAGTGTAAACTATGACTTTGGATCCTATGAGACGTGGTCTGAATTTCTCAAGAGCAAAAACAACTGCCAAAAATTCCTTTTCAGTAGTTGAGTAATTCAATTGGGCCTCGTTTAAAGTTTTGCTAGCGTAATAAATGACTCGAGGGAGTTTATCGATACGCTGGCCCAAGATGGCTCCAATTGCAAAGTCAGAAGCGTCGCACATAAGTTCAAAGGGTTGAGTCCAATCAGGGGGTTGAATGATGGGAGTTGTGGTCAAGATTGACTTAAGAGTTTCGAAAGATGTTTTGCAATCAGTGGAAAATTCAAACTTGACGTCTTTGGCAAGTAAGTTCGAGAGAGGTTTTGAAATTTTCGAGAAATCCTTAATGAATCTTCTATAGAATCCCGCATGGCCAAGAAATGAACGAACATCCTTAACAGACTTAGGAGGGGGTAGATTAGCAATCAAATCGATTTTAGATTTATCGACTTCAAGGCCATCTTTTGAAACGACATGACCTAGAACTATTCCCCTTTTCACCATAAAGTGACATTTTTCCCAATTAAGCACGAGTGATTTCTCCTTACAACGCTTGAGGACGAGTTCTAAATGAGTGAGGCATTGGGAAAAAGATGATCCGTAGATTGAAAAATCATCCATAAATATTTCCAAGAATTCCTCCACCATATCAGAGAAAATACTCATCATACACCTTTGGAAAGTCGCGGGGGCATTACAAAGACCAAAAGGCATGCGGCGATAAGCAAAGGTTCCAAAGGGACAAGTAAAGGTGGTCTTATGTTGATCCTCTAAAGCAACAGGGATTTGGTTATAGCCAGAGTATCCATCGAGAAAACAATAGTACTCATGACCCGCCAAGCGTTCGAGCATTTGGTCAATAAAAGGCAAGGGAAAATGGTCTTTTCGTGTGGCTGAGTTGAGCTTTCGATAGTCGATACACACACGCCATTTTGTTTTGATTTTTGTTTGGGACGAGTTCATTACTGTCATTTTTGATCACAGTGACTCCCGACTTCTTTGGTACAACTTGTACCGGACTCACCCAAGTACTATCAGAGATGGGATAGATGATGTTATTGTCTAGACACTTGATTATCTCCTCCTTGACCACTTCTCTCATGTTTGGGTTTAATCGCCTTTGAGCCTCACGGGTGGGTTTAGTCTCATCAAGTAAATGTATGCGATGTTCCACAATTGATGGGCTAATTCCTTTGATATCGCTAATTTCCCACCCCAAAGCATCTTTATTTTCCCGTAAGATTTCCAAAAGTTTTTCTTCTTGGTCCTCGGTGAGATCGGAGGCCAAGATTACGGGAAAAGTTTCTAAGGAGTCTAGGTAGGCATACTTAAGGTCTGGTGGCAAGGGTTTGAGGTCTAACTTAGGATGTTCGTGTGTGTTGACATTGGTCAACATTCCTTGGTTAGATTCAGATGACGAAGGATTAGAGTTAAGAATTTCATTCAGTTCAGAAATGTATTTGAGTTCATCGAAATCGGAGTCGAAATGGTCAAGACACATTTTCAAGGCTTCAGAAGTGTCATTAGAGGTTTCATCAACTGTGGTTTGAATCATGTCAATTTCATCGATCTCAAAATCCCTAGGTTGTTTGTTGAGATTAAAGATGTTTAGCTCAATGGTTAGGTGCCCGAAGGAAAGTCGAAGCTGACCGTTCCTACAATTAATGATAGCATTGGAGGTTGCTAAGAAAGGGCGTCCTAAGATCAATGGTATTTGAACTTTGGGATTTGAGACAGGCTCTGTTTCTAGAACTATAAAATCGACAGGGAAGTAAAACTGCTCGATCTGTATCAAGACGTCTTCGATAATTCCCAATGGCTTTTTGACAGATCGATCGGCTAGTTGAAGTGTGATGTTTGTTGGTTTAATCTCCCCTAGTCCAAGCTGACGATAGACAGTATATGGGAGAAGGTTGACACTGGCACTAAGGTCGAGTAGGGCACGAGAGATGTGAGTGTTTCATATTTTACAATCAATCGTAGGGCAGCCAGGGTCTTTATACTTGACTGGGGCAAGATTCGAAAGAACAGAGCTTGTATTCGCAGTTAGAAAGGCGGTTTTTGGGACATTGGTCGCACGTTTTTGTGTGCACAATTCCTTAAAACATTTGGCATATTGAGGAATTTGTTCAATGGTGTCTAAAAGAGGAATGTTCACACGGACTTGTTTGAAAATCTCCAAAATTTTATAGAAATTTGCCGCTTTCTTCTTATTATTGAGCCTATGGGGAAAGGAGCTATTGGTTTTTCGACTCTGTGATCAGTTTCATCATTTGAAGAAGAAGGTTTATCCAAGGAGATAGAAGGTGGTAGGGATGTAGAAGATGAAATGTTGGGATTGCCAACATTTAAGGGAACTTGAGGTTCAGAAGAGTTGGCATTCGAAGCCAATGGGTGATCATCAAGAATAGGGATTGGGGTCGAGTTAGAAGGTTCGCCAGGGTTGCCCACGTTATTATCAATCCTCTTTCCAGATCGAAGGGTTGTGACAGCATTGACTGGATTATGGTTTTCGTCCTCACAAGAATTTACAGTACGAGAGTTATACTTTGGATTCACCTCAGGTTGACTAGGCAATTTTCCCTTCTCATTACTTTTCATAAATTCCTTCATCATATTAAACATTTGGTCGATTTTAGCGTCTTGATTATTTATTTGTTTTTCTAATCGAACAATATCTTGTGATGGTTGAGAAGATTGAGAGGATTGGTTCGATGATTGAAAATTGGGGTGCCTATACGGTTGTTTGGATTGAGGTGCAGCTTGAGAGGTTTGAGAATTGGGGGGTGGAGCTTGGTAATTCGGATTGGGAATAAAGGGTTGCATGTGAGATGGGTTTGCCGAATTATTGGGGTTTGACCAAGAAAAGTTTGGGTGGTTCCTCCAACCAGGATTGTACGTGGCTGAGTAAGGGTTATTTTGAGCTATAGCATTGGCTTGGTCCTGAGAGTAGTAGTGGGGTAACCCTTCTCCGGCTTGAGGAGTTTGATTTTCTACGGGAATTTGATTTGGGTCCACGACATGCACTCCTCTAGTAGAAGTACGATTGGGAACGCGAATTGATTCCCATTGCATGTCCTTTTCAGAATAATCTTCTAAGAACCGCCAAGCTTCATCGGCTGTTTTAGACATAAAATCTCCTCCACACATTGATTCTAGTTGAGTTTTAGATTGATAGTTAAGCCCTTCATATACAATTTGACACAAGTTGTCTTTTAGAATTCCATGATGAGGACAACTATACAGTAGTTGGTTGAATCTCTCAAAATATTTTGAAAAAGTTTCCCCCTCATTTTGACAGAATTGGTTTATCTCAGTTCGTATTTTTAGAGTTTTATGGAAAGGGAAAAACTTTTTCAAGAATGCAGTGACAAATTCATCCCAACTTCTTATGGAATGTTTTGGAAGAGAATTTAGCCATCTTTTAGCGCTTTCAAGTAGTGCAAATGGGATTAGCCTTAGCTTGATCGATTCGTTAGACAATTGTTGCATTTTTGTTGTGGACGCATACAATTCAAATTCACTCAGAAATTCGTAAGCATTTTCAGACCCAGTAAATTTTGGTACCCCTTGAATAAAGGAATGTTTCAACTCAAAATTGTTTCCTTCAGCTGGTGGGAAAACGATGACAGAGGGTTGGACGGTCCTAGTTGGATAACATCGTTCACGAAGAGATAAGGGTCTATCCATCTGAATATTGAGATTTTGAAAATTTTGATTCAGATTTTGAAAATTTTGATTCATTTGATTGTGATCTATCTCGTTTTGAAAGTTTGGGTTTATTGGATTATGGTTCATCTCGTTTTGAAAATTTTGGTTTATTTGAGAACCCCTGGGAGAGTTGTGAACACTTTTTTCACTCATTATTGTTAGATGCAAGCACAGAAATCAGCTACAATGAAATTTTCTGTCCTTAATAGCTCATAACCCAAAATTATATAGTGACACGTTTGATTACTTAGATCAAAAGATTTCTTAGCCAGTTAACGGGCAGGAGTTATCGGTGCACCAGGAATCACCCTAGCAATGCAGCCGAAGGTTTAAGTACCTTCAGAGTAACAACCGATATAATATTTACGAATCACCGTAATATTTATAAACGGTTATTTCTCTGCCGTAGTCTAGACACCAAGAAATAATTCATTCTAAATGAATCAACTGTCAAAATACAATTAAGCCCTAGATGAGCCCGTGACTCCCTTAAGTCCAACGTCTAACCGTTATTATTAGTCAGATTCTACGATGAAATGCAATTTGCGGGCTAAGGAAAGGGTGATGAAATCCCTCACCTTATGTGAATTGGGGTATTGCCCTTAACAGAATGAATAAAAATTGCAGAAATAACAACAATCACACAAATCAATTGCAGAAATTAAAAATTGTACATTCAAAGCCGCTGCCCCTGCAGAAAATTTTACAACAATTGTCGATATTTTTTTTTCTTTTTGCAGCAGAGCACCTGTAGAGTTTAAAATTTTCTCACCTTGATCGGCAATCCTCCAGTGATATTGGGAAGCGCTAGCGCGTTCACACCCCACTTGGTGTGCAACCGCTCCAACAATTCAAACTCTGTTTGCAACTTTGTTTGGTCTTTCAATCTCTTTGTTCGCTTGTCTGAATGATTTCCTTAACCTTGGTCTTGTTTCAGAATGACTCCTCTTTCTTTCGTTTTCCTTCCTTTTTTTTTATTTAAGAAAACTAAATATAACTAAACTAACTAAACACAAAACGAAAGAAACAAACTAAGCTAGACTTACAAAATCACGATTGAACAAAACTAAACTATGCTTTAAAAGGAAAACAAATAAAATAACTAGCCTAACAAATTGACTCAAACAAAAATAAAAAATAAAAAAAATAAAAATAAGAGCTAACCTAACAAAAGAAGCGGAAACAAACAACTCATGCTAGCCTAACAATTGAAACAGAAACAAACAACAACTCACGCATTCAACCAAACCAGGCTAAAATATATGCACGCAATCCTCTGTTCAAAACCAGGGACCCTCAAACTCAACAAAGAAACAAATCGCACTCCACAATTATAAAAGATTTCAACACCAGTAGAATCCTTGCAAAATCAGGTCAACCAAACAAAAAGAAGTCTGACTTTCCCTCTTTCCCTTTTTTTTTATATTCCGAATTGGGTTCAGGGATTAAGAGGGCACGGAGCTGTTTGTGGTGAGATACGGCGTTCGAGAATCCTGTCGCGATTAGGAGGAGTGGTTGGGGTTTCCGTACTGCGTGGGCGAATTAGAGGGAGGAGCGAGATCTGAAACTGGCAAAAAGGATTGTGAAGGAAATTTGTGTGAACCGGTGTGGGATTTTTGTGAAGGCTGACTTGAACTGGTGTTTGCGTTGGGAAGGATTGAGAAGTGATGGGTATGATCTGATGGTTACGGCTTAATGGTGCGTGATGATTATCTTTGCTGTTGTAGGAGAGGAAGATGTGGCTTTGAGCGTGAAGAGGATGGTGGAAGGGGATTGTTGCTGAATTTGCTGAACGTTGGTAGGTGAGGCCTGTGGTCGGATTTGAATTGGTTAGCGGGTTTTGGGTACTGTGAAGGACGTAGGGGTTTGGAAGGGGACTGTAGGTGGTGCGTGTGGTATTTGGTGATGTATGGACAGTTCTGGTGCGTGATGTGCTGTAGGGGATGAAGTATTGATGATGTTGTGGTGTAATGTTGTGTTAGGGGAAGGATGGACGTGGGGTAATATGGTTTATTTTGAGGAGTAGATGATCACGGCAAGAAGAAATAGAAATAAAAGAAGGAAGTTTTAGAAAGATTATTTTTTTTATTTTTTTATTTTTTTTTTAGAAAAAGAAGAAAGGGAAGATTCTATAAAGGAAAAGAAAGAAAATCGATGAAAAAGAGAAATAAAATCAAGAAAAAGAAGAAGTTTTTTTTTTCTTTTTTTTTCCAAATCAAACAAAAACAAAAAAAATAAAAATAAAACAAAAACTAACACGAATCAGAATTTAAACAAATAATAAAATTTAAAAATTGCCTCCCCGGCAACGGCGCCAAAAACTTGATCGACGCTAATCTAAGAACTAGAAAAGCGCGATTTTTTTAAAATAAAATTCTGCAAGCGTACAGTTCGTGTAGCAAACAGGTCGAACACAGGGAGGTGTAATTAAAAATTATTATATATTTATTCTTAGGCGAGTTAGACAGAACTTTGGGGGTTGTTTTCAATGTTGTTGAAATAATGTTATTGAAACTGCTACAAATCTGAATCTAATCAGACGTATATCAAATTCAACAACAGGAAAGAAAATAACAAGTACTAGCAAAAACAACAAAAGTAAATAATAACTGGAACAATAACAGAGAATTAAAAGTAGAGTTGCTGTTGAAACTAATCAAACAGTCAACACTAGTATGCAGTAACAAAGACAATAACAATATGTGTTCTACCGAATCTAATCGTGTAGATACACAAATTGTTTTAAAAGAAAAGTAAATAACTAGAACAAGAAAATTTTATAAAACTAATGGCAATACAGAAAAATGAGATGGTTTTTACAATGGTTACAACACATATTTATAGATGAGAATGGCAAAACCCCAATTAGGTCTATGAGTAAATGGGCCTCCTCATTCATGAATATCTCTTGCCTTCCTTGACTAAGCTTGATTGGAGAAAATTTGGGCATATCATGGTAAATATTTTCCATATCTTTCAATTCTCCAATGTGGCTAATTGATTGATAAAAGATTGCAAATTGCATGTGATTTATTTTTTTCAATCAGCAGTTAATCTTCCAATCAGCAATTAATCCTCCCATCAATGACGTTTATTAGATTCCAAATTCAACATAGGAAAAGAATATATTAAATTGATCTTTCTTCTTGGCAACAATTCAATCAGAAATTCTTCTAATTGAAATTGAAAGATTTGAATTTAATTCCATGATAAGAATATGGCTATTGCTGAAATGTTAATTGGTGCATATCATGCATACATACACATGAATATGTGTATATATATACAATATAACACTATTCCAAATATTCCTTAGAGCAAAGGGGCCAGTGTGAACGCTCCGTTCTTTAGCAAAAAGTGAGCTTGATGGGGATCGAACTTGGGTCTTTCAGTACAAATCTTTATGCATTTACCAGTGAACTACAACCTCTTTTGCGATTGAAATGACTTTGATGTGGGGAAGTAGCTTTTCTTTGCACTTGGCCTTTAAATTGAAATGAAGGAGGCGTCACTTGATAATCTGTAAAAACACATAAAAGTAACCAAAGTATCATTTATTTATTTACAAAAGATAAAAGATAAGAGCATAAAATACACATATTTCTATGTTAATCATTAGTCGAATATGGAAGTTTATATCAATTATATATATCAATTTGTTTTCCATGAAGCTTCAATTGTAAATGGAATGTGATTTTGGGTTTATCGTGAACCGTGTTTTAAATGACATTGGTTCTTTAACCCAATTAAAGACATGATATGATTTCCCAAGTTAAACAATCATTAAAATTGATTTTTGGGAGGATTAAAACCAAGTGGAGTTTTAATGAATCTTTAATTAAATTGAAATGATTGAGAATGGAGTATCACCAGTTTTGCTCCAGGCGATAGTTAAATCTTTAATTAGATTTGAACGTGAAATGGTAATTGAATTTACTGATAATACCGTGGTGTTAGATATGAAGTATGACCAGTTGTACTTCATGGGATGAATAGGTTGGGGTTGGGAAATTTAACAAATGATTACTTCGGTAAGGTTCGCTAATCCCGACTAGTTTGGATAAACCAAAATTTGGTTTGAATTGATATATACGATTTAAAGTAAAGCTTTAAATAACTGTTTTAGTTCTCACACCAGTCACATGACTGACCTGGAGTTTATTGTTTTAACCTAAACTCTAGGTGCCCCTATTTTCCACATGGGCAGCTAGTAGTTTTGGTTTTGCAGATTTATATTCATAGGAACCTGGTTTACAGCTGGAATGATATCTGGAAAGCTCTGTATCCATATATCGCTTTCAGTTGTGTATTGTAATATTTTTCCGCTGCAGTAATGTATTTAAATCTCTGATATTTCTCTGATGTGTAATATTTATTCATACTCTGTATATTCTTGTATTCTGATGGAATTGTTGTAATAAACAATGAAATGTTCTTTTGTTTATGTTCCGATTTGTCATGTTCTCAAAACAATCAGGGGTTTCAAAACGGTCTTGGTCAGTTTAGCGATCGATTCAAATCGAGCGAAATTCCTTATCGTTACAAGACTAGGATCTGCTAACATATTTATAGGGGTACCAGGAGAACAAGGTCCATCGGATTTTAAGTTTACAAGTCAGCCAAAATACATCACAAAAGCTCGCTGGACCCTTCTTGGGTCGACCCGTGGGTCGACCCATAGGTCGACCCATCAAAGCCTTGGTCGACAAAATTGAGTCCAGCGGTGCTTTTCTACATTGCCTCCTATTTGGCTTATTGTTTTAAATAGTAAACTTTGGTTTCCAGTCTGATTTCTTTCTTTGATTGATTTCATACTTTTTATATCTTTCAGTCAATTCTGAATTCCCTTATATACATATTTGTAAACATATTCATGTATACAATTTTCTTACATTTTAATTTATCGTCAACCTTTCACATACATGCTCCGTTTTAGTCATGCCATATACCAAACGAACTAGAAAATCACCACGAACAGATTCGTAGATCTCTCGCGGTTAAAGCCTAAAATTATTTTAGTATATACATATTTGTAAATGTTATAGTTAGTTGTATAGTAGTAAGTAATATTTTAGTATATACATTAGCACCATTGTGGGTTGTCTTTTTAAGAGACTAATCATTGTTATTACGGATAAAGAATGAGATGCAACACAAGAAATGCTATTAGGAACAAATCTTTTTTCTGAGTAGTTGGGGATGGTGGATCGGGAGTTGCAACATCGAATTACTAGAATATGTTCAAGGCCTTAGTTGCATCGTTAATGGAAATAACCCTATTCGCTCCCAGAGTAAAGGTAAATGATGTTGTACTCATGTGCATATGCATAAGGTAGACATTGCCAAGCTATGTAAGGGTTTCTCTTCTGTGGGAGTTAAACCATTCAGCAGGGTTCGATAAGCTAGGGAAGTTTAAGAGTTATTGGATACTTATAGATAAATCTTCAAGGATCTTAGTATTTGTGATGCTATGAAGTGAAACCTTGCTTCTAGATAGCTTAAAGGAAGAGCTATGGAATTGGTGGAGCGCAATGACTGCTCATACTCCAAACGATCAAATTTCATGGGATCAACTCAAATATGTTTTTGAAGATAAGTTTATTCATTTGGTTCAAAATTCTATCTTGTTAAAAAGTTCGTAGATCTGAAACAAGTGGATATATATGTTTCCACATAATTTTTGAGCTTGATGCGCTCTGGAAGTATAAAACACCATTTATTAATGATCACTTGAGAAAGAATGAGAAGTTTGTAATAGCTCTTGATGAATACTATTGTGAAAAGCTAGTGGACCATATTTAAAAGCTTGTTGAGAAAGCTTTGAGAAATAAAAATTATTCCCTGGAAATTTGTTATCATTACTAATGCCATTGGAAAAGGACAGTCCAAAATTACATTAGAATGATGGAAATAAAAACAAGTTGAATGGAAAGAGGAAGCACCAACTACAGGGTAAAGCTGCCCCTAATAAGAAGAAGGATAAGAGCGAAGTGGTATGCATCAATTGCAAAGAGAAGGGCCACTATTACTCATATCGAGCGCACTTCTTCGATGCCATTATATTACCTTTGTGATGTGAATGGTGGCCACCCTTTGATTTCATTATGGGAGTGAGTATCGATGTGGGCGGTAGTAGCTGCTATGCGTTACCACCAGTACAACTCTGCAAACGGTGTATTCACCTTAGCATTCCTCGTATGCCTTATCACATGCCATACATGATCCCACTACGATTTTGGTTGTACCGTAGCATATGGATTTCCCTCTGATAGCCCTCTAGCTTACAAAGGAATCACGGTACTGTATATACTACGAGAATATATAAATGGTGTAAGTGTAATAATGGTAATCCCTCTTACGCTATTTTGATACTTTACTTTACTGATAGACACTATTCTACATAGCGTATATTATTATATAGTAGATACTTTAACGAATCCTTAGAGGATGGTGATCCCAAACATCCTTTAAGTTACTTTGAATTTTATTTGGATATTTCACTTGAGTTTGTCACTTGCATAAGAATGTTAGTCCTGAATCGAGTATTCTGGTTATTTTAATTGAAATATTCGGTTCAGAACAAGTATTACAACTATCGAGATTCATTCTTGAAGCTTGGAGCTTATTTGGGTTTTTCTCATCTTTTATCTACCTATTCAGTTGTTCCATTCATTATGCTATTCTTGTCGTTTCTATTTCAGATAATTATCATTTGTTTATGTACTAGAGATTTTTGTGTTGGACTTCCGTTGTATTGTTTGTGTAAACTCTGTTGTAAAATTTTATTTAGTAGCTTCATGAACTACTACTGTATTATTTACTTTTCGCTATGAAGCATTATTTTGTTTTGTGTCTATGTTCTGTGATTTGTTCTATTCACCTCAGAAGCTAATAACTATTTGTCATTTTGAATGATTTGAGTTTGACATGTTTGTCGATTCGGCACGGTCGAAAAGGTGGGTCGTTACATCTTATTTTAGAATTTTTGGAAGAAATGTTTTATTTTAATCACTAAAGAAATTTTGGATAAATTTGATTCCAAATCAAATAAAGGATTTTTTGTTAGATACTCAAATAGAAGTAAAACTTATAGAGTTTTCAACTTGTAAACCAACACCATATAAGTAATAATGCATGTATCTCTTAATAAAATTTTTAAAGATATTGGACAAACAAATGATATAGATAAATTTGAAAATGAAAATAATGATTCAAACGAAATATATTATGAAATCAACCAACCAAATAAAAGAATTAGACTTTTAAAAGATCATTCTATAGACAATATATTAGATTAGGACTATAAATTAATTGAATAAAATAACTAATGTTGCTTTTATATCAAAAATTGAACCTAAAAATCCAAAGGAAACATCATCTGATGATTCATGGATACTTGCTATGCAAGAAGAACTGAATCAATTTACCATAAATGATGTATGAGAACTTCTTCCAAGACCCGAGGATATAACTATAATAAGAACAAAACGGGTTTATAAAAATAAAATGAATGAACTCAGTAAGTCCTTAGAAATAAAGCTCGATTTGTCACGCATGGTTTTTGTCAAGAATAAGGAATAGATTACAATGAAACCTTTGCCCCCGTTGCAAGATTAGAAGTTATTATAATTCTACTTGCTTTCGCTAATTACAATAATTTCAAATTACTTCAAATGGATGTAAAAAGTGCATTTCAAAATGGATCTGTTAAAGAAGATGTTTACATTGAAAAACCCACGTTATTCGAAAATGAAAAATTTCCAGATCATGTTTATAAATTAATGAAAGCTCTATATGGTCTATGTAGATGACATATACTTTTCTATTAAAAGAAATAAAAATGACATTCAATTAGCACAAATCTATGTAGATGACATTATTTTTGGATCAACAAATAATGAAATGAATCATGAGTTTTCTGGGATTATGAAAAAAGAATTTGATATGAGTTATATGCGAGAACTCAATTTTATTAGGATTACAAATAAAACATTTAGATAATGGTATTTTTATTAACCAAGAAAATATGCTAGAGACTTTATCAATAAATATGATATGACTAATACCAAATAAAAACCCATTCTAGTTGTAATAACTTGGATTTTCCATACTAGAATATTTAATTTATTTATAAATGTAATTATTTTAGAAGTTAAATAAATTGAATTCAGAATATATGAGTTATTTAAAATAACTCAACCGTGAAATAGTAATTTAAATATTGAAATTAGTCGAATCACTATACCATAATAGCCATTTCGTAAAACTTATTTTGCAATAAGTGTTGCTAAGTAGAAATGTGTTACCTAAACCATATATCGATTTTGTACTATTATTTTTGCCAACACATATTTAGCCCTACTTCTCAAACTCTCAACGCTTATTCACGCTTCTCCCTTAATCTTCCGCTAGAAAAGAAATTATGCCGCCACCAAAAAAAAGGAAATTGCGATTCGATTATAGCCGAACTTGAATCATCCCCTTCTTCTGGAGAATCACATTCAACCTCTTCTTGTCGAATCGAAGTCGGCTTCTCCATGGAGAAACAACCACTCATACAGATGATTTTATTTCCGCTAAGAGTTCAAGCGATGCAATTTCGACTTCAGGCGAATCCTACTTAATCCATATAATTATGGAAGCTTACTGTTAAGAACTATTTTGATTTTTTATCTACTTTATAATTAAACTTGGATGTTGATCCTTTATCTCTGAAACATAGTATTCGTGTTTAATATGAACTATGCTCAATTTCAAATATGCATGAATTTGAGGCTTTTGGGGATGTTTGAATGGAATCAAAAATTCTTTGATTTGAGTATGTTGGTTAGCAAATAATTTTTTACATTAAGATTAAGGTGGTTTCAATTTTTCTAATGCCAATTAATATGGATTTCAATATTTGGAAAGTAAAACATGGTAATAAACTTGTTACATAATTCAATTATATAAGCGGAATCATTACAAAGAATAAAAAAGGTGTTAGTGGTTTTGCAATAAAGTATCCAGTTTTAAGTAGTATGAATGAAAAAAAATTCTATAAACAACAAGTGCTAGATAAATATTGCAGTTGAATGTCTCCAGTTAAATCTTGTGTCATGTTTCTAAGTTGGCAAATTCTATTCGTACACCCAAAATTTCTTACCATACACCACTGTTTTAATATGAAAATTTATGACTATGTTGTCCTTGCCTTTAATTACATTTTTAGCACTTTTCTTATAATGCATCCAACCAAAAATTTAAAATAAAAAATATTTGATCAAATCTATAGAATTTTATAAAGTTAATAAAACCTAAAATATCAATTAAGACAACTTTTGAAACTAAATATTTTAATTCTAATATGTTCAATCATCCAAAATTAGAGCTCATTTTTAAAATAAAAACAATCGAATAATTTATGATGTTAGTGTAAAAAATTAAAGTTTTTTTTTTATTTTGAATTTTGGGTAAATTTATTGCAAAGATTCATAGTTTTGTGTAGCTTAGTTTTAAGGTTAAAAAGGGAAGATAATGAAAATATAAAAGTGTAATTTTAAGAAAGGCATGGTGTATGCTATTTTATTTCAGATCACGGTGTATGTCAGGAAATTATGGGTGTACTAATAGAATTACCCTTCTAAGTTTTGACCTTAAGTTTATATCTGATAGTACTAAGTTATTAAACATTTCATCAAACGCTAGTCAGTATTCTGCTGTTTAATTTGTCCAACTGTGTTGACTTTACGATCAAAAAAGAAAATATAACTTCTCTATCCGGACTTCAAAATGATAATTAAGTTTACATGATTTCTTGAAAATCATGTGCAACCAGGGGCGTTCCTAAAGAGGAAGGAGCGTGGTTAGTTGCATCACTGATGTAAAGAAAAAAAAAGTGGTTAAGATAATTTACACATCGATATTCGTAAATTAAAAGAAAATATGTTATGAAGGCTCAAATTAATTATTTTCTTGAGTTTTCCTATAAAATCGGAAGTTTAGTAGCTAGTTTTCTCAACACAAATTTAGAGTTTCGGTTTGGTTTGTCTGGCCCCTACTTGTGGAACAACCAGAATCTCAATATTTCAGTCGAAGTCTCAAACCTTGGATGAAACCATAAAGAAAATTTATTTTATGTATTTGTAGTTAATTTTCTTGTTATGTGATTAGAATGACAATATTACTTGCTGAATGAAATGAAGCAGAAAAGTGATAATACTACAAATTATATTGAGTATGAGCCAAAAAAAATTCAAATTAACTTATGTTGATATTATCATGTATTTTTGTTTCCAAATATTTATAGTAGTATTTTCCCAACAATAAAAAGTAGCACATTACTCTTAACCGAAGCATGTTTACATTATGTCCTCAACTCTGTGCTTATAACATAATGCGCTGAATTAAGAAATTGCCTAGTATGTAATATAAAATATGTGCATATATATCATAGTGAGCGTATTCAACTATTAATCATTATCCCGTGAAACATAAGAAAGAATAAATTAGGTGATATGATATCAAGATAGCGCTCTGTTATTATCACTGCTTGTAATAATAGCTGTATTGTTTTTAACCTATCCATCATGTCCTTCCGACACACTATAGAGAGCAACTGTCTAGTACGTGAGAGCAAAGAGTTGTGCCTCTGGTATACACTTTCAGTTTCGGTAACAGACTTGTTGATCCCCCTATACATAAAAGTTTCTACGGATTATAAACGACTCAAACCCAAAACTTTACGATATCAGCAAAACCCTGTATCTAAATAAAGATTGTCATAGTATCATCTAGATCTAATGTTATTTATGCAGAAAAACTTGTTTGACTATCATGCATGTACTACCTTTGTTAAGGTGCAGTAAAACATTTGTGCATAACCATAAAATATTAATAGGGAATAATTCGTCTATTTCCTTCCATGTTAGGACATTATCAAATATTATGCACATGGTTCCAAAATTTATATTGACATACCACTTATATTTCTATCGTAATTTGTTTGCTTATGTGCCATACACATCCTTTTATCTAAACGTTGTTTCAGTCCCAACATTTGCATGCTATTCTTCGCCTAACAGGTTTGTGTCCATTACACTTACTTGTAGTCGCTATAGTTTTACTTTTATCTGACTTCTCATCCTTTGTTTCTTTATTTTGACCATTCAGTTCTGCTGTTGGATACAGGCCTGATAGCCTTTTAAAAAAGTTTAATACCAGAGCAAGGAATAGTAAGATGTCTCTCATGATTACTTGTGCAAGGTAATTTCATTTATTGATTTCTTTTCTTTAACATTATGCTCCCCTGGGAAAATTTTCCTATTCATGTTTTGAGCATGTTGTAGCTTTGTTTTAACTAAAAGTTTGTCAATAATACTTTTCTCAGCATGTATTATATAGAACGACAACCATATATATTAAAAATTGTTGTCTGTTAATGACATTTCTTTTCCAACAAAACATACCATTTTCAAAGATATCCTGTGGACACTCAAGTTTCATTTAGAAACTGAGCCTGAAGACCCTACTTATACTAACTAGTTTCAACTGAGCCAAAATGGTAAAACTTCGATCTTCTGGTTTGGATTTTGATTATGGTAACTAGTTTTAGTTTTGTACAAGGGTAATAATGGATGGAAATCCATTTGTTAATGCATTTTACTACACTACATATGCTTCCACGTGTGCATACCTTTCAGCCTGAGTTCGACTAGAGGAGCCATCATCTGAATCCGGCTGAGTGTCAGCCAGAGAAAGAAATACGGTTCGTCGGCTCCATAAATCATTTGCCATCGATCGGCAGCTGTTGAACAACTGTCTATCGATGGACGGAACACATATAGCAATTCACCTCTAGGTTGCACCCCCTGCTGCCATTTTCTTTTCTTTCCTTTGAGCATGCCTCCTCCAATTACATGAGATAATATTCTAGGGCCGAAGCTTCTTCAGATCGTTCCCCATCCACCTTGTGTTATAATTTGTTGGCTCCATCTTTTCGTGCTGTGAGAGATGATTTTAAGTTCCTTATACTCTTTAAAATATAAGAAACATAACCTATTCTGAAGAATTACCGCTCGCATAGTTAGACAATTATATATTACCACATTAGAGCATGTTTGGCAACTACTGAACTACATGTCAGAAATACCTGCAAGTAACTTATCCCAATTTAAATATTTGGAAACTTCTGATAAGTAGCTTGCAAAAGCACCGAATAAATAGAAATTTAGAAGTAAATATTTGCTGTTTATAATTTATGAAGCTATTTCTTGGGCAAATTAGGTCAAAAATTTCTGCTTGTTTGTCAAATTACATCCACATTTCTACTTATGAATCATTACTTAAAACAACCATTAATCAAAACGAGTCAGTACGATTTTATGTACGTGTTTTGTGAATCATTACGATTTTAGTTCTTTATCCCGTTTTTCCAATTGATAAAAGTATACCACTGCTTAATGTTATTTTTATTTTATGGTTGGGGGCTTGAGATTTTTGTGTTGTTTTCGTTTCAAACTATGGTAGATGAACCAATGAATGGGTAAAAGCGACAGAGAAGTGTGGTTGGAAACTCAGTTTATGTTGGTGAAAGCAAGGGTGATGCTAATGAAACCATTTATACTATATTTTTGCCTTTGCTTGAGGGTCAATTTCGTTTTGTGCTTCAAGGAAATGAACAAGATGAGATCAAAATTTGTGTTGAAAGTGGTAGGTGCATTTTAGTTTGTTATTCTTTGATTGACCAAAGCCTAAAACTTTCAATTACTGGAAATGTTGATTCGGTTTTTTTTTCAAGCACAAGCAGTGCCTTTCCACAAACCGTGCGGCGTCAGTTTCTTCTCGGTGTTCGGTTTCATTATGGATTGAAGAAATCTCAATGAAACAGTTCTTGTGTAACAGGTAGTTCATAGACAATTTATGCAGATTTTATACTTTGTTATTTCATTACAATATGTTATATGGTGGTTGACATTTATGTAACACATGTCCATATCATTTCTTAAGCCATGTGTTTTGGATTTTGTTATCCAATTATATCATCCAACGCATCTAAATTTATCAAAGAAGTCTATTCAAATGTGTCTTGAGCATTTTCGGTAATGTCTAAACCAGCCTAAATTCTTTTTAGTGCCATATCAGTGTTAAGCGCAAGAATTAAAAAGGAATGGAGATTTGCTGCATTTTAAATTCAGTTTGATTCTAAATTATTCTGTAATCAAATATGCTTGGGTTGGATAAATGTTTTTGACTTTCATATTTGGCTTGCAATGACTTACGTTGAAATTAACCCTTACATGAAAAAGATTAATAATAGTAGAAGCTTACTTCAATGAAATTGATACATTAGAGCTAGCCACATAAATGTATAAATTGAGTGTCAGACAGAATGCATATGACTAATTGTTTATTGTTGGTCCGTGCAATTTTTTCATACATCATTGGAAGCCAAAATCGAAGTTAGAAAATTTCAGATCAAGTCCATTCATTTCTCGTAGGATAAAATGAGGAAAGTTAGTGATTATAAAAGAAGTAGAATGTTCTCTCAATGGTTTGATGCTTCATTGAATAGCAAAACTGTAATGAATAAATCATGTGAAGCTTTGAAAAATCGAGTATGGGAGCATCTTTGGGATATTGCAATGATGAAATATTTTGGTTTTATGTTAGTGATCGATGGACTGGCTAATATATAGTCATAGTTGTTGTAACGTAATGGAATCCAAACCTAAATGCCTTAGACTAACAGTAGCATAAATGGGAAATGCTACACAGTTCGAACCAATTATTTTTACAATTGGGCTTGGCTTGTTGCTTACTGGGGGTACCAGGGTAATTTAGATTTAAAACCTTAAAAAAAGAAGATAAAAAGGGACAAAAATTTCAAATCAGGCTACAGAATAACTTATGTGATTATTGCACAAGTATAACATTCTTTATTAAGCAAAAAAAAATAAAAAATCGTAAGGATTTTGTTTATGTTTACTCTAGAGGAACATGTTAAGGATGAGAACAAAAGAAATCATTTCAAATACCTAATTCAACATTATATAACTATTAGGGGTTGAATTAGGGATGTATGGATAGTTTGATAACCTCTTTTTTGTAGTAATTTTGATTGAGGCCAAGTTGAAAATAAAATTAAAAAGAATTTACAAGCTTAATGAGCAGAGTTATTCTTGGTACATGTATAATAGTTTTACTACTCATTTTGACATTTACAGTATTTACTATGCTATTGTAGCATGTGAAAGTGTGGAGACTAAACAAGGAAACTATCTCGTGAATATGCATGCTGGAATATCATCAATCAAGCAGTCAAGTAAGTTGTCTAACCCTCAAAATTGAACTACATTTTGAGTAAATTGTGATTATACTTAATTCAAACTGCTCCTTCCCAAAAGCATGGATTCTTTTGAAGATATACATAAGCGTTGGTAACATACATAATAATTTTTTTTTCAACCAACATCTATAATCATGATAGCAACATAGAATATCAGTTAACAAAAGAACAAGTATCATACGTAATTAAGTTGCTAAATTCATTCATAATCAACCAATCTCATAATCATAACAATTTGAAATGTCGATAGACTAAATAAATGAGGGGTTTCATCTATAACAATGTGAAACTAAAGAACTTTAAAAATATTAGCCCAGACCACCATAATGTTTGTAATGATCTAGAATTTTTAACCCATTTAAAATTGGAATTTTTATTACTTAGTTTGAATTTGACATAAATATATATGGTTAAGATTATTTAATAATTTTGATAAGCTTTACTTGAATTATAAATGAGAATGATTATTAGAAAGTTTGGATTTATTGATACTATTTGTCGTTCGATCGGATTTGCCAAACTATAACTTGAATTAGTAGCGTTAGAATTAAGTGTTGCCCTTAGTTTTCATAGCATTTAAAGGAAAATGCTACCAAAAGTTCACCTTCTCTTCTTAAGACAAGTGTATAGACACTTGTAATTTTGCATGTATGCTTTCATGCATGTTTCCCACTTGTCCCCTTATGCGTCTTGACCTCCTTACTCCTCTTTTTCTATATAAGGAGCTCTTTACTTCATTTTTTTTATCATCCACTATCATTTTTCTTACCTTCCTTCTTCTTCTTAAGCTTATGGCCTTGGTTTCCATGGCATAAGTCTTCCTCTTTTCCACCACCACCTTGCCAAAGTTCGTTGTCATCCTCCTCCTCCTCTTATAATATAAAGATAGAGAGAGATTAGTGTGTATTATATTATATATATTTTGGTGAAGAAGACGTTGCGCCGAAATATTGTCTGACGGTTCGCTCAGCTACTCTTGCCTACCTTGAATATTTGGAAAGATTTTAGGTGAGAACTCTTTAACCACAATTTATATAGTAGTTAGACTAATTTAAATATAATGATGAATTATTAGTGGTTAATGATGGTTGATATTTGTTATGATGGATGATGGACGCGCAGTTTAGAACATACACACTATTAAGCATTAGTGTTATAACGTTTGTGCGCAGTTATGATTTATTTAATTATGTTGATGAGCCATGGATGTTTATAATGGTTGTTGATGTTGTTTCACATGCACTATAACACAACAATTATGGCATCAAATTGGTGATCGATAAATCTGCTTCGTAATTAGAAGCAATATCACTACTGAAGTTGAAGGTTAATAATTGGGAAAGACCATATATATGAATTCATATATATTGATAAAGTTCTTTAAATGAATAAATAAATACCGGAACATTCTAGGACGATAGAGAGGATAGTGTCTAGGCTTGGGTTTGGAAATAAAGTTTCCTGCTCTCCCTGGCTATCCCTAACTGATCCGACAAATGTGATGGTTAATTTGATGTTATTTGAATTAGAAATGAATTGGAATTTGATTTATTAAGTAAAAAATAAAAGTTGAATTTTGAACCCGAAATAATTTGGAAAGTCGATGTAAATTACCTTAAATGATTTTAAAAGGTATATAATGGTTTTCTAAGGTATTTTGAAATATTGAAGAAGAATTTTTATTGTGGTCAAAATAGGACTTGTCGCACAGCGACAATTCGTGTATTCTAGATGCAAATTTTAAACGCATATAACTTTTGCAATCAAAATTGGATTTCCATGAAATGAAAAACGTTTGATTTCCATTAACATGAGCTTTCAAATGAGTGAAAGAGGATTTTAATTTTGAGTTGTAATTTTCAAGATATTTTTAAAACCGTTTTGGAAAAGGTCGCCGTAAGAGCAGTTGTCAACCATAATTATAGAAAAGCTATTTTAATTGTTTTTAAAATATGAAAAATCTTGTAAAATTATTATAAATTATGTAAAAGTGTTTTGAATTGTAAATTTTAAGTTATGGCTGAGATAAACGATATTTTGATCAAAGTAGTTAAGATAACTGTTTTGTAACGCTTTTGAAACACTATGGTAACGCTTTCTTTGAAAACAATCTATTTTGAAGTTTTTAACCCGCAAACTATTTCTGAACTATAAGTAATCATTTTTAAATGATTTGTGGAATGTTTTCAAAGGTTCAAAAGTATTGAAAATATTTTATATGGAATTTTATTTAATATTAAAATGGGTTTTCAGTTTTTGGATATGGTTGGAGATAAATCTTCTTATGTTTGATATTAATGCAGTAGATGATGACTCATACTATTTGAGTAATTTAAAAGGAAGTTCACCATTATTCCTCTTATAGTGTAAGTTGGATACAGAGATTAATATCGAGGATAAGTTGATGGAATTTCTATCCAGATCTAATGTCAAAGAGTTGGATAAATCTTTTAATTAAGATATGGGTTTCCCAATTTGATTGGGATAAATTGGATAGAAATAATATTCGGACATTTGATATGAAATTCTGTGGTGTAAACTTATACTATTTGAGAAATTTGGAAGATATTATTATTATATCGTTATTCCACTTATAGTTTTCGTTGATTATGAGAATTGATATCGAATGTTAGTAGGTACAATTTCTGTGTAACTTATGTTCAATATTGATTGATTTGGGTTTTGTCGTGAATCAGATCTTCAATAATATCATTCTTGAAACCCAATGAGATTGAGTTGTGGAAACTCATATCGAATCAAATCTTTGATTTGAGGAAATTAAAAATAAGGAATTGGGAAGGAAGAATAATCTTTTAGTTAAGATTACAGAATTGAATGTTCAGAAACCAATTTAATTGAAAACTAGGGTTGAAATGTGGGGTAAGGGTTTTCAAAGGAAATTGGGTTTTTGATAATGAGTTATCAAATGGAAAATTAATTAAGGTTTTGAGGGTAAATTATGTTTGATTTAAGGGATGTGTTTTAAAAGAAAAAGGTTGAATATGGATTTTGTAATAATTGAGAATGGACTTAAAGAAGTTTAATTTAACAAAATCCAAGATGGAAGGAGATTTGGTTAAAAGCCTTTGTGTTCTGTAATTGTATTTTTTTAAATTGCACTTATTATTTGGAAAGACCGGGATCGGGTGTATGTCCAAAAACCATTCCAAGTAATATTACAACATTGTGGAGTAGTTGAAGATATTAAAGATGATATTGAAGACCGGGACCCTTCATGTCGTAATGGTGACTTGCTGAATGTCCCGAATGGCTAGCTCCCATTCGTAGATGAATTTTATAAATCAATTAAGTGGCAAGAAGCCCAAATGTATGTGAAGGAATTCTGGAGTGTTGTTTCGTTCAGACCCAGAACGGGCATGTATGGACTATGTGTCTGGCATTGTAATTGACTGCGTAGCACTGATCTTTATTAATATATATCTGCTTGGTGGAGCAGAATTTATTCTCTTTCTTAACACCCTTCTCTCTAAGACGTATGAGCTTAGAGGTTATATATTGATTGAAATCAGTGATGCGTAGTGAGTGGACAATGTGGCATACTTAAGTTATGTGATGAGCTATGGATGATCAAAGCATGGCTTATTTAAGCGTAGCTTTGTGTATATCGTGACCTCGACGAACCTCACACCCCGGATTGATGGTAAACTGGTGGTCAGATTTTTATGTTTGTTTCGTATGTTCGGTGCACCGGGATGTGATGATGAAAGGGTACTACGAGGTCCCCAGTCTAGGACGCTACTTGTTGGGTACTCTGATTCATGTACGGTGGGTTAGTATAACGAAGTCCGAGTCTGTACTGTAACGACCCAGATTTTTTTTGAACAGTTTATTTTAAATACTTAGTATGGTTTAAAATATTGAATTCATAATATAAATGAATTTTATATTGGGTTTGTCAATTTAATTATCGATATATGATTTAATATCGAATATATTTAATTATCGTAATAGTAACAATTGAATTCCCAGTGTAACACTAAATCAGAACAATTCAGTCGACAAATAATTTTTTTTTTTTGAATTAGAACGATAATAATTATTTATTATCAATAAATTTAATTTTTCGAAATCGATAATATTTTAAATTGAATTAAATTTAAATGGTAAATTTTAAATTGTTATTTCCTCTATACAGACGAATTAGAATTTAGGATCGACTCCAATGAGTCCAGAACAACGCTATAATCTGGTAATGTCGGTCGTTAGGTTTAATATACTGGTTCGGGGACCGCGAGATATTTCAATTGTTTAAATTCAAAACAAAATAAAAATCAAAATAAATAAAATAAAAAGAAGGCCGACCTATGCATGTACTAACGCGGACCTATGGGTGGACATCGCGACATCTATATTTTCCTCGAGCTCAAACTTTTGTCTCCCTTCTTCAAAAATCAAAGAAACATCTTATTAATGGCCTTTGTACCCGATTGTCTGCTATCGCATCTATATATTGAACTTTGTTGAATCTCTACCATTCACAATTTCACGAAAACCATTTCCCTCTTTAGTTTTCCTCCCAGTCAAAATTGAATCCTCCGCAATTAAGAAAAAAAAATTGGAAAATAGGAAATCGCGAGTAACAGGTCTTCTGAAACTCAACATCATTCTAAGCACTCCTGCGATTTGGGAAACGAGGTTGTCGTAGGGTTTGTTGTTCGGAGGAGCGACCAGAGTTCGATCGAACCCATATCTACTTGCGATTTTGGGATGCGCGCTGTTGAGCTGCGAGTTTGGGATTTCACGATGGTTGTTGGAGTTCGAATTGTGATGTCGAGTTCGTTGAGGGGTTATCTGAATTGGTAGTGGAGGGCTGGAGTTCGAACGGATGTTCAGTGAAGGAGTTCGATCCTTCTAGTGACAAACTGGAGTTCGGTATTGGGATTTGAGGAGTTCGACAGTGAAAAGTTTGTGGAGTTCAAGCAGTTCGACTTTGGGTAAAAGGGTGGAAGCGCGGTCTGATATTTTGAACAGGGAAGAGACGACAGCAAGCTGTTTGATGAAATGCCGTAATGAGGCAGATTGCAGTTTTGGGGCTGATGCAGTTTTGGAGATGTTCGAGGATTGCTCTGTGGATTAGTCGAATGGTTGGAGTAGCTTTAAGGTATACGTTTTATTTAGTTTTAAATTTCATAAAATTTATTTATTTAAATTGTTAGGATTAGTTTAAATTATAAACCATTTAATCATTTAATTAAATAATCATAGGATAGTTATTCTATTTTAGCAATTTATATAAATTTAACAAATGGTTAATCGATAACAAACTTAAATTATCATAGGGGCGACTAGATTTGGTTGAAGACGATTCATAGTCGCAGCAATATGGAGATTAACTGGATATTCAGAAAAAGGAAATATCGCGGTGAGTAAATCTCACTCACCTTTAGAATTATTTTTATTTCGTTAAAAATAATTGTTTGATGCTTGTTTGAATGCTTTCTGGTTGCTTTATATATTAGTTATTTAGGCTATATATATATATATATATATATTGGGTTGATTGATTGGTTGGATTCCCGCAGTCTCATTAGCGGATGCCCGCAGTTTCATAGCGGATGATTACCCTATACGCCCCACGCTATGATTAGTGGATGACCTTCTATACCGCGATATTCTGCCACGAAGCAGAATGGGTATTATTTATGTGCTAACATTTGTGGATGCAGGAAAACAGGTTGGAGGAATCCAACTGGATTCCTCAAAAATATATTATCTGTTTGTTTATTTGTTTGCATATATATTTTTATATATGATGAGTTAGAAAAATAAATAATTCGTTGCTTTGTGTGTTTAAATATCACTGGACTTAAGTAATGATATTTAAAATATCGTGGAAGGATATTTGAGAAAGAAAAAAAGGGAAAATTCTATTTTTAAATAGAATTTGAATTTTTAATGGAATGAAAATATAAACTTGTTTTTGAAAAATAAAACAAGTAGTTTCTTTTTAAACGAAGTTTATAAATAGTTCTTTTATATCGAAGTTATAAATGAAGTAAAAATAATTATCATTTGATAATTCAGAAATAGAAATACAAATGTGAAATTGGAATTTGAAATGAAATTTCAAAATAGGATGTGAAATGAAATTTTTAAATATATAACTCAAATGAAATTTGAGTATAACATTTGAATTTTAAAAGGAGTTTAAATATTGGAATTTTAAAAGGAGATTGAATATTAGAAATTCAAATAGAAGTTCAAATAGAATTTGAATAGACGAAATTAGAATGAAAAATAGAATTTTGAATTCAAGGAATTAAATAAAAATTTGAATTCAAAGGAATTCGAATAAAGAAATTCAAATAGAGATTTGAATGTAGAATTTCAAAATAGAATTTGAAATAAACTTTGAAATAGGATTTTCAAAGTAGAATTGAAAATAGAATTTTAAATAGGATTTCAAAATAGGAAATCCAAATGGTTTTGAAATGGAATTTGAATTCAAGGGAATTCAAATGGATTTGAGTGAAGAAATTCAAATGAGATTGGAAATGAATTTGAATATTAGAATTCAAATGGAAATGGAAAATGAAATTTGAATATAAGAAATTCAAGTTGAATTCAAATAGGATTTAATCTATGGGATTTGAATATGAAATTCAAATGGGTTTTAAACTATGGAATTTTGAATATAGAATTTAAAAAAAGAGTTTGAATATTTGAATTTCAATAGAATTCAAATATAGAAATTGGAATATAGAAGTTCAAATGGAATTTAAATATAGAATTTGAATAAGAGAATTCAAATGAATTCAAACATCGAATTTGAATATAGGGAATTCAAATAGAAATTCAAGTATTGAATTTGAATATCCAATAGAAAAGGAATTTGAATTTGAATATAGAATTCAAATAAAAGTGAGATTGGAATTTGAATCAAGAAATTCAAATAGAGTTAAAATGGAGTTGAATTCATTTTAAAGAAGTTTAAAGGTTTATATATAAATATAATTAAAACGAACTCGCCGCAGCGCTGCAGTTCGTAAAATAGCAATTCGAACTTCAATTGAATATATAGAACTCGATTGAAGTCGAAATTCTTTGAAACAAGAAACGTCAGGACCGGTTTGATAATAGTTTTCTAATGAAGGAGAAAAATCTGAATTTCATCGTATAGATTTTGAGTTATGTCAAAATCAAATTTTCAGAAAAACAGCGCCAGAACTATTTAAAAACCATAACGGTTTATTTCATTTTATAAAAGGATTTTAAACCAATAAAAATCCGAATTTCTATTTAGAAGATCTCAGATTTGAGTCATAAAATATATGCGAACTTAAGTGAAGTGAAAGAAATGTTTTTTTAAAATCAATAATCATATTTTGATTATTGAATAGAGTTGACTAAGACAAAGAGAAATTAGTTAATCGAATTTTGAAGATGAACTTTGAAAGGTGAAGGGAATTTGTAAATATATATTTGAAATCGAATATAGAACGTGAATTGAAAATGAAATTCAATTAGTATAATCAAGTTGAAATATATTTGGATAGGTTATATTCAAATATCAAAGTGATATAGGCAAAAGAGTTAATTTGCAAACTGACAAATGAATTAGTTAAAACGATTGAATCGAGTAAACTGTGAATAAGTAAATTAACTTGTGATTTCATATTCAAACCAAATATGAACTAGAAATGAAAAAAAAGGGATTTGATTTGTATAAGCAAGTGGAATCAAATTTGAGCATGTTATGTTCAACAAAGAAGTGAAATAGGCAAAATGACTAATTAAAGAATAAATGGGCGGGACTGAATTCAAACGATTAGATAGTGTTGAATTGAATGGAAAACAGGTGAACATGTGTAAGCAGGTTTGATATGAAGTATATGAGGATTTAAATTTATGTGCTCGACAAAAAGGTACATGTTTAAATTCATATATGAGGTTCTATGCGCCGTATCGGCAAGCCACTTGGCTTTTCCTTTTTCTTTTGATTGAGGAAGATACCGGGAAGCTATTTGAAATTTCCCGATGCTCCCGATACAGGGGAGGTTATGGCGAAATTTTCCGGAAATTTAAGGAGTTAGAATATTTTAAGATATTTTGATAATTTGAAATCATTGTATCGACGTATTGAATTCGATAGGAAAGTGAATATAAAAAAAATCGAATGTTGTAAAAAAAAAAAAAGGATAGATATAAGTGATTGGAATTGTTCCAATTGCAAATAGAGATATTTTCTAATATATAGAAAATAGAAGAAGTTAATGTTTGGAAACGTTTTCCAAATGGCATAAGAGGCAAGATGATTATTGAAAATATTTGGATAACAAATATTGATAGAGAAAATGGAGAAGAGATTTAATTAATGAAATATTAATTAAAGAGCCCAGTGATTTGTTGATATGTTTGGATGAACACTTGTTTTTATTCGATAGTTAAATCACAGACTATCGAAGTTTTTTGACCATCGTTGTCAATATGGAGAGACCGGTTGGATTATTATCCGAAGAACCACTCCGTATCGGCATAAGCGTTGCGAACCAAGTATGCTGAATATTTTGAAGACGGAGTAAAGTGCAAGGGCTTTTCTAGTAATAGAAATAGTGCCTTCGGTTTCGTTCAATCCCAGAACGAACGTAAATGGACGAATGTCTGACAAAGTATTTCCAATGATCAAATGGGTTGGTCTGTATGAATGTATATGGTTGCAACGGATTTATCCCTTAGCATAATATCCAGAATATTTGTGCAAACTTAACTAGTGATTAACGGATCTGACGATGTGGCATTCAAAGTGATTTTGTTATCAATGAATGGTAAGTATGCGTAGCCTCAGGCCTCAACAACCGGGAAGGACAAAAATCGGGCAGGCAGCATGGCTATGTGGGTCGCACCCATTAGGGTGTATAATCACCTATCTAGAGAAATTCCTTTTGTTTCTAAATCTATCGATTCTGCCCATTCGGGAAACGGTGGTTTGAGTCCAACCGTTGGTGATATACATTCGATACACTCAAGCGAAATGAGTGGTCGGTCATGTGTGGGCCGGGTTGCAAGACGTTCTTGTTGAACCCAGGTGTATTCGCCTCTAGAGATACATCATCGGAAGGTGGTCCCATACCTTGTCATGTTGGAAATCAAATCTCCAATAAGCGCCCTGCGGTTTTTGATTATATACTATATATGTGGAGCGTGAGATGCAAGCGTTCTACTATTTGGTTATTTATTTGATTAGACATTATTATAATATCACTGGATTTGATAGCAAAAATGGTTTGGGTTATAGTAAGATAAAAACCGTCCGTGTTTATGTGTGGGCTGGTCTTACTATTATCTTTTCTTTCGAAAAGGATTTTTGAAAATTAAACAAGTGGTTGGAGTTTACTCACACCAGTCCCATGACTGACCCAGAGTTTATTTTGTTTTGTTTTTCCTAAACTCTTGGGTGCCCAAATTTGTACGGGCAGTCAAGTGTTTCAGGCTTTTACAGATACACTTGGTGGAGCTTGAAGCTGGAGGCTTCAACGTTAGTTATTTAGAGTTACTTCCGCTGAATCAAATGTTATGTGTACTCTGATGATGGTATGTATATAAAGTTACTGATTTGTATTTCAAAGTTATGTTATATAATATATTTTATTCGTTCCGCTGTGAGTTTTGTGATCTCCGTTTTCTTCTATTCTAATATTTCTATCTTTCTAATTCTCACCCTCTAACTTCTTTCTAATAATGGTTCGTATTTCTGTGTTATTTGGGTTGGACGTGTGTTGTATTTAGTCAACTCAGATAGCTCGGATTTGCGGGTCGTTACAGTTGGTATCAGAGCTTAGGTTGAGCGAACACCTAGGCTTTGTGGAGTTATACTCATTAGAGATAGGGTCAGTAGTACCCTAGAATGAGTTGAGTGTATATACGAGAGCGCGTATTTGTATGTTGATATAAAATTTGTTTTATATTGTGTTGGCTTGTCTGTTGAGTAGTTTATGAATTCTGGTCGAATCGTGGGACGCCACGACGTCGATAGGAGTTTGTAAACACTTGGACAGAAGATTGAACACAGTATTGTTTTAAAGTGGGTGAATGAAATAATTTTACCCAAATTTCTATTTTTGATATAGAAAGAATAATTTTCTGAAATTATTATAATATATGGATGTGTTGATTGTTAGGATTATAATCAATGAGATTATAAAATTGGAATGGTTATTTATAACCAAAAATAGAATTTGTATAGAAATTATATATGCAAATGAGATAAATTAGAATCAAATTCAAACCGGAATTAAGAATTCAAAATCCTGGGAAGTTGAAATTTATTTTTCAAAGTATATTAAAATAATATAGCTTTGTTTGGAAGGATTTTTGATTTAAAATCATTTTAGATTGGGTTTTAAAATTTTTAAAGCACTGAACTCACTTCAGTGGCTGGGAAATAATTCTGATGATGATTGCAACATCATCAGTGTTCATTTTCGAGCTTCTAAGTGATGAGTTGCTACCTTAGAAAAGTTCTTGGTCGAAATTGATTTGAAAGAAAACAAGCTGATTTAGAAAATTCAAATGTTTTGAATATGGGATTTCAAAAGAATTTGAAAAGAAAACCCAGGGATTTGAATTCTGGAATTGAAATTTAACTTAAACAAGTTAAATGGGTCGAAGTGAATGAATTGATTAAAATCAATTTGAATAAGTTTAATGGAATATAGATTGGATATAAATGGATTGATCGTAGATCATTCGAATCAAATGTATGAAGACCAAAAGTTTTGGTTGGAGTTAATTTATAGAAATATGAGGAGTTGAGTTTCAACATAAGTGAGATGTTGAAAATTAATGGATTTGTACCTTTTTTCCTACCTTAGCAATTTCGAGGACGAAATTATTTTAAGGGGGGAAGAATGTAAGGACCCAGATTTTTTTTGAACAGTTTATTTTAAATACTTAGTATGGTTTTAAATATTGAATTCATAATATAAATGAATTTTATATTGGGTTTGTCAATTTAATTATCGATATATGATTTAATATCGAATATATTTAATTATCGTAATAGTAACAATTGAATTCCCAGTGTAACACTAAATCAGAACAATTCAGTCGACAAATAAAATATATTTTTTTTTGAATTAGAACGATAATAATTATTTATTATCAATAAATTTAATTTTTCGAAATCGATAATATTTTAAATTGAATTAAATTTAAATGGTAAATTTTAAATTGTTATTTCCTCTATACAGACGAATTAGAATTTAGGATCGACTCCAATGAGTCCAGAACAACGCTATAATCTGGTAATGTCGGTCGTTAGGTTTAATATACTGGTTCGGGGACCGCGAGATATTTCAATTGTTTAAATTCAAAACAAAATAAAAATCAAAATAAATAAAATAAAAAGAAGGCCGACCTATGCATGTACTAACGCGGACCTATGGGTGGACATCGCGACATCTATATTTTCCTCGAGCTCAAACTTTTGTCTCCCTTCTTCAAAAATCAAAGAAACATCTTACTAATGGCCTTTGTACCCGATTGTCTGCTATCGCATCTATATATTGAACTTTGTTGAATCTCTACCATTCACAATTTCACGAAAACCATTTCCCTCTTTAGTTTTCCTCCCAGTCAAAATTGAATCCTCCGCAATTAAGAAAAAAAATATTGGAAAATAGGAAATCGCGAGTAACAGGTCTTCTGAAACTCAACATCATTCTAAGCACTCCTGCGATTTGGGAAACGAGGTTGTCGTAGGGTTTGTTGTTCGGAGGAGCGACCAGAGTTCGATCGAACCCATATCTACTTGCGATTTTGGGATGCGCGCTGTTGAGCTGCGAGTTTGGGATTTCACGATGGTTGTTGGAGTTCGAATTGTGATGTCGAGTTCGTTGAGGGGTTATCTGAATTGGTAGTGGAGGGCTGGAGTTCGAACGGATGTTCAGTGAAGGAGTTCGATCCTTCTAGTGACAAACTGGAGTTCGGTATTGGGATTTGAGGAGTTCGACAGTGAAAAGTTTGTGGAGTTCAAGCAGTTCGACTTTGGGTAAAAGGGTGGAAGCGCGGTTTGATATTTTGAACAGGGAAGAGACGACAGCAAGCTGTTTGATGAAATGCCGTAATGAGGCAGATTGCAGTTTTGGGGCTGATGCAGTTTTGGAGATGTTCGAGGATTGCTCTGTGGATTAGTCGAATGGTTGGAGTAGCTTTAAGGTATACGTTTTATTTAGTTTTAAATTTCATAAAATTTATTTATTTAAATTGTTAGGATTAGTTTAAATTATAAACCATTTAATCATTTAATTAAATAATCATAGGATAGTTATTCTATTTTAGCAATTTATATAAATTTAACAAATGGCTAATCGATAACAAACTTAAATTATCATAGGGGCGACTAGATTTGGTTGAAGACGATTCATAGTCGCAGCAATATGGAGATTAACTGGATATTCAGAAAAAGGAAATATCGCGGTGAGTAAATCTCACTCACCTTTAGAATTATTTTTATTTCGTTAAAAATAATTGTTTGATGCTTGTTTGAATGCTTTCTGGTTGCTTTATATATATATTAGTTATTTAGGCTATATATATATATATATATTGGGTTGATTGATTGGTTGGATTCCCGCAGTCTCATTAGCGGATGCCCGCAGTTTCATAGCGGATGATTACCCTATACGCCCCACGCTATGATTAGTGGATGACCTTCTATACCGCGATATTCTGCCACGAAGCAGAATGGGTATTATTTATGTGCTAACATTTGTGGATGCAGGAAAACAGGTTGGAGGAATCCAACTGGATTCCTCAAAAATATATTATCTGTTTGTTTATTTGTTTGCATATATATTTTTATATATGATGAGTTAGAAAAATAAATAATTCGTTGCTTTGTGTGTTTAAATATCACTGGACTTAAGTAATGATATTTAAAATATCGTGGAAGGATATTTGAGAAAGAAAAAAAGGGAAAATTCTATTTTTAAATAGAATTTGAATTTTTAATGGAATGAAAATATAAACTTGTTTTTGAAAAATAAAACAAGTAGTTTCTTTTTAAACGAAGTTTATAAATAGTTCTTTTATATCGAAGTTATAAATGAAGTAAAAAGAATTATCATTTGATAATTCAGAAATAGAAATACAAATGTGAAATTGGAATTTGAAATGAAATTTCAAAATAGGATGTGAAATGAAATTTTTAAATATATAACTCAAATGAAATTTGAGTATAACATTTGAATTTTAAAAGGAGTTTAAATATTGGAATTTTAAAAGGAGATTGAATATTAGAAATTCAAATAGAAGTTCAAATAGAATTTGAATAGACGAAATTAGAATGAAAAATAGAATTTTGAATTCAAGGAATTAAATAAAAATTTGAATTCAAAGGAATTCGAATAAAGAAATTCAAATAGAGATTTGAATGTAGAATTTCAAAATAGAATTTGAAATAAACTTTGAAATAGGATTTTCAAAGTAGAATTGAAAATAGAATTTTAAATAGGATTTCAAAATAGGAAATCCAAATGGTTTTGAAATGGAATTTGAATTCAAGGGAATTCAAATGGATTTGAGTGAAGAAATTCAAATGAGATTGGAAATGAATTTGAATATTAGAATTCAAATGGAAATGGAAAATGAAATTTGAATATAAGAAATTCAAGTTGAATTCAAATAGGATTTAATCTATGGGATTTGAATATGAAATTCAAATGGGTTTTAAACTATGGAATTTTGAATATAGAATTTAAAAAAAGAGTTTGAATATTTGAATTTCAATAGAATTCAAATATAGAAATTGGAATATAGAAGTTCAAATGGAATTTAAATATAGAATTTGAATAAGAGAATTCAAATGAATTCAAACATCGAATTTGAATATAGGGAATTCAAATAGAAATTCAAGTATTGAATTTGAATATCCAATAGAAAAGGAATTTGAATTTGAATATAGAATTCAAATAAAAGTGAGATTGGAATTTGAATCAAGAAATTCAAATAGAGTTAAAATGGAGTTGAATTCATTTTAAAGAAGTTTAAAGGTTTATATATAAATATAATTAAAACGAACTCGCCGCAGCGCTGCAGTTCGTAAAATAGCAATTCGAACTTCAATTGAATATATAGAACTCGATTGAAGTCGAAATTCTTTGAAACAAGAAACGTCAGGACCGGTTTGATAATAGTTTTCTAATGAAGGAGAAAAATCTGAATTTCGTCGTATAGATTTTGAGTTATGTCAAAATCAAATTTTCAGAAAAACAGCGCCAGAACTATTTAAAAACCATAACGGTTTATTTCATTTTATAAAAGGATTTTAAACCAATAAAAATCCGAATTTCTATTTAGAAGATCTCAGATTTGAGTCATAAAATATATGCGAACTTAAGTGAAGTGAAAGAAATGTTTTTTTAAAATCAATAATCATATTTTGATTATTGAATAGAGTTGACTAAGACAAAGAGAAATTAGTTAATCGAATTTTGAAGATGAACTTTGAAAGGTGAAGGGAATTTGTAAATATATATTTGAAATCGAATATAGAACGTGAATTGAAAATGAAATTCAATTAGTATAATCAAGTTGAAATATATTTGGATAGGTTATATTCAAATATCAAAGTGATATAGGCAAAAGAGTTAATTTGCAAACTGACAAATGAATTAGTTAAAACGATTGAATCGAGTAAACTGTGAATAAGTAAATTAACTTGTGATTTCATATTCAAACCAAATATGAACTAGAAATGGAAAAAAAGGGATTTGATTTGTATAAGCAAGTGGAATCAAATTTGAGCATGTTATGTTCAACAAAGAAGTGAAATAGGCAAAATGACTAATTAAAGAATAAATGGGCGGGACTGAATTCAAACGATTAGATAGTGTTGAATTGAATGGAAAACAGGTGAACATGTGTAAGCAGGTTTGATATGAAGTATATGAGGATTTAAATTTATGTGCTCGACAAAAAGGTACATGTTTAAATTCATATATGAGGTTCTATGCGCCGTATCGGCAAGCCACTTGGCTTTTCCTTTTTCTTTTGATTGAGGAAGATACCGGGAAGCTATTTGAAATTTCCCGATGCTCCCGATACAGGGGAGGTTATGGCGAAATTTTCCGGAAATTTAAGGAGTTAGAATATTTTAAGATATTTTGATAATTTGAAATCATTGTATCGACGTATTGAATTCGATAGGAAAGTGAATATAAAAAAAATCGAATGTTGTAAAAAAAAAAAAAGGATAGATATAAGTGATTGGAATTGTTCCAATTGCAAATAGAGATATTTTCTAATATATAGAAAATAGAAGAAGTTAATGTTTGGAAACGTTTTCCAAATGGCATAAGAGGCAAGATGATTATTGAAAATATTTGGATAACAAATATTGATAGAGAAAATGGAGAAGAGATTTAATTAATGAAATATTAATTAAAGAGCCCAGTGATTTGTTGATATGTTTGGATGAACACTTGTTTTTATTCGATAGTTAAATCACAGACTATCGAAGTTTTTTGACCATCGTTGTCAATATGGAGAGACCGGTTGGATTATTATCCGAAGAACCACTCCGTATCGGCATAAGCGTTGCGAACCAAGTATGCTGAATATTTTGAAGACGGAGTAAAGTGCAAGGGCTTTTCTAGTAATAGAAATAGTGCCTTCGGTTTCGTTCAATCCCAGAACGAACGTAAATGGACGAATGTCTGACAAAGTATTTCCAATGATCAAATGGGTTGGTCTGTATGAATGTATATGGTTGTAACGGATTTATCCCTTAGCATAATATCCAGAATATTTGTGCAAACTCAACTAGTGATTAACGGATCTGACGATGTGGCATTCAAAGTGATTTTGTTATCAATGAATGGTAAGTATGCGTAGCCTCAGGCCTCAACAACCGGGAAGGACAAAAATCGGGCAGGCAGCATGGCTATGTGGGTCGCACCCATTAGGGTGTATAATCACCTATCTAGAGAAATTCCTTTTGTTTCTAAATCTATCGATTCTGCCCATTCAGGAAACGGTGGTTTGAGTCCAACCGTTGGTGATATACATTCGATACACTCAAGCGAAATGAGTGGTCGGTCATGTGTAGGCCGGGTTGCAAGACGTTCTTGTTGAACCCAGGTGTATTCGCCTCTAGAGATACATCATCGGAAGGTGGTCCCATACCTTGTCATGTTGGAAATCAAATCTCCAATAAGCGCCCTGCGGTTTTTGATTATATACTATATATGTGGAGCGTGAGATGCAAGCGTTCTACTATTTGGTTATTTATTTGATTAGACATTATTATAATATCACTGGATTTGATAGCAAAAATGGTTTGGGTTATAGTAAGATAAAAACAGTCCGTGTTTATGTGTGGGCTGGTCTTACTATTATCTTTTCTTTCGAAAAGGATTTTTGAAAATTAAACAAGTGGTTGGAGTTTACTCACACCAGTCCCATGACTGACCCAGAGTTTATTTTGTTTTGTTTTTCCTAAACTCTTGGGTGCCCAAAATTGTACGGGCAGTCAAGTGTTTCAGGCTTTTACAGATACACTTGGAGGAGCTTGAAGCTGGAGGCTTCAACGTTAGTTATTTAGAGTTACTTCTGCTGAATCAAATGTTATGTGTACTCTGATGATGGTATGTATATAAAGTTACTGATTTGTATTTCAAAGTTATGTTATATAATATATTTTATTCGTTCCGCTGTGAGTTTTGTGATCTCCGTTTTCTTCTATTCTAATATTTCTATCTTTCTAATTCTCACCCTCTAACTTCTTTCTAATAATGGTTCATATTTCTGTGTTATTTGGGTTGGACGTGTGTTGTATTTAGTCAACTCAGATAGCTCGGATTTGCGGGTCGTTACAGTTGGTATCAGAGCTTAGGTTGAGCGAACACCTAGGCTTTGTGGAGTTATACTCATTAGAGATAGGGTCAGTAGTACCCTAGAATGAGTTGAGTGTATATACGAGAGCGCGTATTTGTATGTTGATATAAAATTTGTTTTATATTGTGTTGGCTTGTCTGTTGAGTAGTTTATGAATTCTGGTCGAATCGTGGGACGCCACGACGTCGATAGGAGTTTGTAAACACTTGGACAGAAGATTGAACACAGTATTGTTTTAAAGTGGGTGAATGAAATAATTTTACCCAAATTTCTATTTTTGATATAGAAAGAATAATTTTCTGAAATTATTATAATATATGGATGTGTTGATTGTTAGGATTATAATCAATGAGATTATAAAATTGGAATGGTTATTTATAACCAAAAATAGAATTTGTATAGAAATTATATATGCAAATGAGATAAATTAGAATCAAATTCAAACCGGAATTAAGAATTCAAAATCCTGGGAAGTTGAAATTTATTTTTCAAAGTATATTAAAATAATATAGCTTTGTTTGGAAGGATTTTTGATTTAAAATCATTTTAGATTGGGTTTTAAAATTTTTAAAGCACTGAACTCACTTCAGTGGCTGGGAAATAATTCTGATGATGATTGCAACATCATCAGTGTTCATTTTCGAGCTTCTAAGTGATGAGTTGCTACCTTAGAAAAGTTCTTGGTCGAAATTGATTTGAAAGAAAACAAGCTGATTTAGAAAATTCAAATGTTTTGAATATGGGATTTCAAAAGAATTTGAAAAGAAAACCCAGGGATTTGAATTCTGGAATTGAAATTTAACTTAAACAAGTTAAATGGGTCGAAGTGAATGAATTGATTAAAATCAATTTGAATAAGTTTAATGGAATATAGATTGGATATAAATGGATTGATCGTAGATCATTCGAATCAAATGTATGAAGACCAAAAGTTTTGGTTGGAGTTAATTTATAGAAATATGAGGAGTTGAGTTTCAACATAAGTGAGATGTTGAAAATTAATGGATTTGTACCTTTTTTCCTACCTTAGCAATTTCGAGGACGAAATTATTTTAAGGGGGGAAGAATGTAAGGACCCAGATTTTATTTGAACAGTTTATTTTAAATACTTAGTATGGTTTTAAATATTGAATTCATAATATAAATGAATTTTATATTGGGTTTGTCAATTTAATTATCGATATATGATTTAATATCGAATATATTTAATTATCGTAATAGTAACAATTGAATTCCCAGTGTAACACTAAATCAGAACAATTCAGTCGACAAATAAATTTTTTTTTTTTTGAATTAGAACGATAATAATTATTTATTATCAATAAATTTAATTTTTCGAAATCGATAATATTTTAAATTGAATTAAATTTAAATGGTAAATTTTAAATTGTTATTTCCTCTATACAGACGAATTAGAATTTAGGATAGACTCCAATGAGTCCAGAACAACGCTATAATCTGGTAATGTCGGTCGTTAGGTTTAATATACTGGTTCGGGGACCGCGAGATATTTCAATTGTTTAAATTCAAAACAAAATAAAAATCAAAATAAATAAAATAAAAAGAAGGCCGACCTATGCATGTACTAACGCGGACCTATGGGTGGACATCGCGACATCTATATTTTCCTCGAGCTCAAACTTTTGTCTCCCTTCTTCAAAAATCAAAG
Organism: Allium sativum; assembly: GCA_030737875.1. Taxonomy (NCBI): domain Eukaryota; kingdom Viridiplantae; phylum Streptophyta; class Magnoliopsida; order Asparagales; family Amaryllidaceae; genus Allium; species Allium sativum. The sequence goes on along the minus strand of CM060919.1, from coordinate 649,867,850 downwards.
AAACATCTTATTAATGGCCTTTGTACCCGATTGTCTGCTATCGCATCTATATATTGAACTTTGTTGAATCTCTACCATTCACAATTTCACGAAAACCATTTCCCTCTTTAGTTTTCCTCCCAGTCAAAATTGAATCCTCCGCAATTAAGAAAAAAAAATTGGAAAATAGGAAATCGCGAGTAACAGGTCTTCTGAAACTCAACATCATTCTAAGCACTCCTGCGATTTGGGAAACGAGGTTGTCGTAGGGTTTGTTGTTCGGAGGAGCGACCAGAGTTCGATCGAACCCATATCTACTTGCGATTTTGGGATGCGCGCTGTTGAGCTGCGAGTTTGGGATTTCACGATGGTTGTTGGAGTTCGAATTGTGATGTCGAGTTCGTTGAGGGGTTATCTGAATTGGTAGTGGAGGGCTGGAGTTCGAACGGATGTTCAGTGAAGGAGTTCGATCCTTCTAGTGACAAACTGGAGTTCGGTATTGGGATTTGAGGAGTTCGACAGTGAAAAGTTTGTCGAGTTCAAGCAGTTCGACTTTGGGTAAAAGGGTGGAAGCGCGGTCTGATATTTTGAACAGGGAAGAGACGACAGCAAGCTGTTTGATGAAATGCCGTAATGAGGCAGATTGCAGTTTTGGGGCTGATGCAGTTTTGGAGATGTTCGAGGATTGCTCTCGAATGGTTGGAGTAGCTTTAAGGTATACGTTTTATTTAGTTTTAAATTTCATAAAATTTATTTATTTAAATTGTTAGGATTAGTTTAAATTATAAACCATTTAATCATTTAATTAAATAATCATAGGATAGTTATTCTATTTTAGCAATTTATATAAATTTAACAAATGGTTAATCGATAACAAACTTAAATTATCATAGGGGCGACTAGATTTGGTTGAAGACGATTCATAGTCGCAGCAATATGGAGATTAACTGGATATTCAGAAAAAGGAAATATCGCGGTGAGTAAATCTCACTCACCTTTAGAATTATTTTTATTTCGTTAAAAATAATTGTTTGATGCTTGTTTGAATGCTTTCTGGTTGCTTTATATATATTAGTTATTTAGGCTATATATATATATATATATTGGGTTGATTGATTGGTTGGATTCCCGCAGTCTCATTAGCGGATGCCCGCAGTTTCATAGCGGATGATTACCCTATACGCCCCACGCTATGATTAGTGGATGACCTTCTATACCGCGATATTCTGCCACGAAGCAGAATGGGTATTATTTATGTGCTAACATTTGTGGATGCAGGAAAACAGGTTGGAGGAATCCAACTGGATTCCTCAAAAATATATTATCTGTTTGTTTATTTGTTTGCATATATATTTTTATATATGATGAGTTAGAAAAATAAATAATTCGTTGCTTTGTGTGTTTAAATATCACTGGACTTAAGTAATGATATTTAAAATATCGTGGAAGGATATTTGAGAAAGAAAAAAAGGGAAAATTCTATTTTTAAATAGAATTTGAATTTTTAATGGAATGAAAATATAAACTTGTTTTTGAAAAATAAAACAAGTAGTTTCTTTTTAAACGAAGTTTATAAATAGTTCTTTTATATCGAAGTTATAAATGAAGTAAAAAGAATTATCATTTGATAATTCAGAAATAGAAATACAAATGTGAAATTGGAATTTGAAATGAAATTTCAAAATAGGATGTGAAATGAAATTTTTAAATATATAACTCAAATGAAATTTGAGTATAACATTTGAATTTTAAAAGGAGTTTAAATATTGGAATTTTAAAAGGAGATTGAATATTAGAAATTCAAATAGAAGTTCAAATAGAATTTGAATAGACGAAATTAGAATGAAAAATAGAATTTTGAATTCAAGGAATTAAATAAAAATTTGAATTCAAAGGAATTCGAATAAAGAAATTCAAATAGAGATTTGAATGTAGAATTTCAAAATAGAATTTGAAATAAACTTTGAAATAGGATTTTCAAAGTAGAATTGAAAATAGAATTTTAAATAGGATTTCAAAATAGGAAATCCAAATGGTTTTGAAATGGAATTTGAATTCAAGGGAATTCAAATGGATTTGAGTGAAGAAATTCAAATGAGATTGGAAATGAATTTGAATATTAGAATTCAAATGGAAATGGAAAATGAAATTTGAATATAAGAAATTCAAGTTGAATTCAAATAGGATTTAATCTATGGGATTTGAATATGAAATTCAAATGGGTTTTAAACTATGGAATTTTGAATATAGAATTTAAAAAAAGAGTTTGAATATTTGAATTTCAATAGAATTCAAATATAGAAATTGGAATATAGAAGTTCAAATGGAATTTAAATATAGAATTTGAATAAGAGAATTCAAATGAATTCAAACATCGAATTTGAATATAGGGAATTCAAATAGAAATTCAAGTATTGAATTTGAATATCCAATAGAAAAGGAATTTGAATTTGAATATAGAATTCAAATAAAAGTGAGATTGGAATTTGAATCAAGAAATTCAAATAGAGTTAAAATGGAGTTGAATTCATTTTAAAGAAGTTTAAAGGTTTATATATAAATATAATTAAAACGAACTCGCCGCAGCGCTGCAGTTCGTAAAATAGCAATTCGAACTTCAATTGAATATATAGAACTCGATTGAAGTCGAAATTCTTTGAAACAAGAAACGTCAGGACCGGTTTGATAATAGTTTTCTAATGAAGGAGAAAAATCTGAATTTCGTCGTATAGATTTTGAGTTATGTCAAAATCAAATTTTCAGAAAAACAGCGCCAGAACTATTTAAAAACCATAACGGTTTATTTCATTTTATAAAAGGATTTTAAACCAATAAAAATCCGAATTTCTATTTAGAAGATCTCAGATTTGAGTCATAAAATATATGCGAACTTAAGTGAAGTGAAAGAAATGTTTTTTTAAAATCAATAATCATATTTTGATTATTGAATAGAGTTGACTAAGACAAAGAGAAATTAGTTAATCGAATTTTGAAGATGAACTTTGAAAGGTGAAGGGAATTTGTAAATATATATTTGAAATCGAATATAGAACGTGAATTGAAAATGAAATTCAATTAGTATAATCAAGTTGAAATATATTTGGATAGGTTATATTCAAATATCAAAGTGATATAGGCAAAAGAGTTAATTTGCAAACTGACAAATGAATTAGTTAAAACGATTGAATCGAGTAAACTGTGAATAAGTAAATTAACTTGTGATTTCATATTCAAACCAAATATGAAATAGAAATGGAAAAAAAGGATTTGATTTGTATAAGCAAGTGGAATCAAATTTGAGCATGTTATGTTCAACAAAGAAGTGAAATAGGCAAAATGACTAATTAAAGAATAAATGGGCGGGACTGAATTCAAACGATTAGATAGTGTTGAATTGAATGGAAAACAGGTGAACATGTGTAAGCAGGTTTGATATGAAGTATATGAGGATTTAAATTTATGTGCTCGACAAAAAGGTACATGTTTAAATTCATATATGAGGTTCTATGCGCTGTATCGGCAAGCCACTTGGCTTTTCCTTTTTCTTTTGATTGAGGAAGATACCGGGAAGCTATTTGAAATTTCCCGATGCTCCCGATACAGGGGAGGTTATGGCGAAATTTTCCGGAAATTTAAGGAGTTAGAATATTTTAAGATATTTTGATAATTTGAAATCATTGTATCGACGTATTGAATTCGATAGGAAAGTGAATATAAAAAAAATCGAATGTTGTAAAAAAAAAAAGGATAGATATAAGTGATTGGAATTGTTCCAATTGCAAATAGAGATATTTTCTAATATATAGAAAATAGAAGAAGTTAATGTTTGGAAACGTTTTCCAAATGGCATAAGAGGCAAGATGATTATTGAAAATATTTGGATAACAAATATTGATAGAGAAAATGGAGAAGAGATTTAATTAATGAAATATTAATTAAAGAGCCCAGTGATTTGTTGATATGTTTGGATGAACACTTGTTTTTATTCGATAGTTAAATCACAGACTATCGAAGTTTTTTGACCATCGTTGTCAATATGGAGAGACCGGTTGGATTATTATCCGAAGAACCACTCCGTATCGGCATAAGCGTTGCGAACCAAGTATGCTGAATATTTTGAAGACGGAGTAAAGTGCAAGGGCTTTTCTAGTAATAGAAATAGTGCCTTCGGTTTCGTTCAATCCCAGAACGAACGTAAATGGACGAATGTCTGACAAAGTATTTCCAATGATCAAATGGGTTGGTCTGTATGAATGTATATGGTTGCAACGGATTTATCCCTTAGCATAATATCCAGAATATTTGTGCAAACTCAACTAGTGATTAACGGATCTGACGATGTGGCATTCAAAGTGATTTTGTTATCAATGAATGGTAAGTATGCGTAGCCTCAGGCCTCAACAACCGGGAAGGACAAAAATCGGGCAGGCAGCATGGCTATGTGGGTCGCACCCATTAGGGTGTATAATCACCTATCTAGAGAAATTCCTTTTGTTTCTAAATCTATCGATTCTGCCCATTCGGGAAACGGTGGTTTGAGTCCAACCGTTGGTGATATACATTCGATACACTCAAGCGAAATGAGTGGTCGGTCATGTGTGGGCCGGGTTGCAAGACGTTCTTGTTGAACCCAGGTGTATTCGCCTCTAGAGATACATCATCGGAAGGTGGTCCCATACCTTGTCATGTTGGAAATCAAATCTCCAATAAGCGCCCTGCGGTTTTTGATTATATACTATATATGTGGAGCGTGAGATGCAAGCGTTCTACTATTTGGTTATTTATTTGATTAGACATTATTATAATATCACTGGATTTGATAGCAAAAATGGTTTGGGTTATAGTAAGATAAAAACCGTCCGTGTTTATGTGTGGGCTGGTCTTACTATTATCTTTTCTTTCGAAAAGGATTTTTGAAAATTAAACAAGTGGTTGGAGTTTACTCACACCAGTCCCATGACTGACCCAGAGTTTATTTTGTTTTGTTTTTCCTAAACTCTTGGGTGCCCAAATTTGTACGGGCAGTCAAGTGTTTCAGGCTTTTACAGATACACTTGGAGGAGCTTGAAGCTGGAGGCTTCAACGTTAGTTATTTAGAGTTACTTCTGCTGAATCAAATGTTATGTGTACTCTGATGATGGTATGTATATAAAGTTACTGATTTGTATTTCAAAGTTATGTTATATAATATATTTTATTCGTTCCGCTGTGAGTTTTGTGATCTCCGTTTTCTTCTATTCTAATATTTCTATCTTTCTAATTCTCACCCTCTAACTTCTTTCTAATAATGGTTCGTATTTCTGTGTTATTTGGGTTGGACGTGTGTTGTATTTAGTCAACTCAGATAGCTCGGATTTGCGGGTCGTTACATGTACATTATCCACGAGTACTGGGATGATGCACGCAAGAAAGTTTGTGAGCCCACGAATGATCTTTCGTACCAGGAACCATCATGTTGGAAACCTAATATACACTACGAGCACGTACGGTTTTGATTGTATAGCTTGCTGGTTACCGACAGGATTGTCAATATAATGGGATGGGGCATTATGTTGGCTAGGATTAATACATTAATTTGTGAAAAGGTTTTTCACACTATACATAGTAGTGAAAGAGGATTTCCACGTATGAAGGCATTTTTGGTTATCATAAGGAAAAACTCGCCCATCTGGTATGCGCTTGCATTGTGGGATGTGGGACGATCTTATGATAGCTTCATTTTTCAAAAAGTCATTGCGGATTTCTATGCACTGGTATTCACATGAAGTAAACCTGTTCCGCATTAGCGGCGTGGTCCGGTGAATTACCTAACTTTAAAATGAACCCTAAAAACAACTGTTTTGAGTTCTCACACCGGTCCTATGACTGACTAGGAGTTTGTTGTTCCCGCACCTAAACTCTGGGTGTTCATAATTTTTACACGGGCAGCCTAGTAGTTCGGTTCGCAGATTTAGTCTTGGGGTTGGTTGGAGCAGGATTCTGGTTTTAGCTGGAGCCATTATTTCTTAGTGCATTCGCATTCTTCCGCTGAGTTTAGTATCTCTTCCGCTGTGTAATCAATGTACCCTAATGTACCTCTTGTAACTCTGATTTTATATTATTTTAATGAAATGGAAAGTTTTTTTTTATTTTGTGCAAATGTGTAAGTGCCCCTAACAATCCATCTTTATGAACGGTTTAAGTTGGCTTAATTACCGGCGAAAACCGGGCAAAAAGCAAGGTCATTACAATGTTTAAGGGAATTCGACTTTCCTTTTGATGCCTTCATGCACACCCTCAGAAGTAACATCAGTATATTAGGCATCTTCATGTGCGTCATCCACACTCGTCAAGAAAAGAAGGCAACTGTATTTAAACAAATTACAACATAAATTTCATATCATTGGTGGACAATAATATAGAAAGAATGAACAACTTGTTATGACTTCTGACATAAACAATCAACGTAAAGACAAGAGGAAATACAATAACTTAGTTTTAAATAAATTGGATAATGATCGTCGCTTTCCTATGAATTAGAAAAGCGCGAATTTTAAATTAAAATTCTGCAAGCGTACAGGTGTGTAGCATACAGGTCGAACACAGGGAGGTAGATTAAAATCAAATTATTTATCTAATCTCTTGGGCGAGTTAGACGAAGCCTGGAGATTTTATTGAAATAAAAACAAATTGAAATTGCGAACATAGGATTATCGTTGAATCTAATCAACGATTAATCACTAAGGAAAGTAAATTGCAAAACAAGAACAACAATGCAGAAAATAAAAGTGCAGAATCAGAAGAAGAACAAAAAAATAAAATTAGGATTGTCATTGAAACTAATCAAACGACTAATCACTAATGAAACAAATGTAAAATACAACTAGTACTCTACCGAATCTAATCGGGTAGATGACACTAGTTGGTCAAAAATACTAGAAAATAAAAGAAGAAGAAGAAGAATTTTTATTAGAGTAATGGAATACTGAAATGAGAGATGGTGGCTACAATGACATTACAATGGTATTTATAGGATAGATAGCCAAACCCTAACCCTAACCCTAATACAATGATAGATGGGCCTTAGGGAATTCACAAAAGAGTTTACAATGAGAGTTTCAAATGGGCCTTAGTTAAATCTATTAAATCTTTGGCCTTTCTTCTTTTCCTCTTGGTTCTTTGACAAGCTTCCCTTGATTTGAGAAATTCTTGGTCTTTCTACCAATCATTTTCTTGTCCACCAGCAACTAGATGTGAGATCTTCATCTACAATTCTTCAAAAATGCAAATACACAGCAATTTGATCTCTATTTCTATACTTTTCTGTTTGCATGCGGGCTGGGTTGGAATAACTGTAAAAGTGACAAAACAATATCCAAGTAATATTTATTTATATACAAAAGATAAGATATAGGAGCATAAAAATAACACATTTCTATGCTAATCAAATACCCCCACACTTATCTTTTACTCGTCCTTGAGTAAAACAAGAAATGAAAAACTAAATTAGATTGGTCACACTTTCATAGGAAACACGATTGCATTGAGCGTATGCAACTAGCCGTTAAACCTCTAGGTGTCCCTAGTAGGACGAGTGGTGTCTCGTGAGGGTGTTCAGCGGATACTACCCACAAAATCCAAATGCAGTATGATATGGTTCTAATGTAGCTAAATGAATGCAGAGGACTTTTGCAGTTGAAAACAAAAAATGGAAACACGACTTGTTTCAGGAAAGTGATACAACAAATTAAGTTAACAATTTCTAGTCAGTTGATTTTATTTTAGATACCTCAACTTGTCACAAATTTTCAATATAAATCAAGTTTTCAAATGTTAAATTCAAGTTTGGCCAGTTAGTTCGGTCGATAACATAGTGCAGCCATGAAATAGATTCTTAGTTTGCTTGGCACAGTTTGTAAAGTGGACAAAGTGGTATTCTAATTTTCTCATGTATGGCTAGTCAAATCAATAAGGTCAAGAAGTGTTTGGGCATCATCGCTTATTCTTTATTCTATGAAATTTTAAAATTTATGATTAAGTACATACACCTAACTCAGAAGACCAAGGTTTACCACCCATACACTGCCTCACGGACTAACGGAGAGTGGGTAAAGAGCTTGGCGGATTGTGCAGGCCGACTTTGACTTTGTCAACAACGTGTCGGTAATCCTTAGGTGTCCAATCTCATAAAATGAGACCAAGATATTCCAACGCTGACTTTGTCAACAACATGTCGGATAGAGCTTGGCGGGTTTGCACACCAACGCTTGATATACAAGCAATGTTGGATACTCTTGGATTACTATTATTATTATTGAAATTATAAGCACAAAAGAGAGTTACGCGAATTCAACTTAACACAACTTAGTTTTAAAGATTCGAAAAGCCAATATAAGTATTTTAAGTCCTCCACTTATTTAAACAAAGTCTACAATATAGAATAGATTTCATGGCCATCACCTAAGAATCTCCCTATGTACCGGTTACACTATTATCCCTCAAAATTAAACTTTTCATTATATTTCTTATTCGATCTAAGTTGAGAGAAAAAAATACTATCAACTGACTAATAATTGTTAACTTATTTTGTTGTATCAAATCTAAAATGAGTCATGTTTCAAAAAAATAAAAATGGCATGTTACTACAATCTAAATGCATGATGGTCCTACATGAAAAGAAAGAAAGAAAAATTAAAGAAAAATCAAAAGAATGCAATGCAAACTCCCCCCACACTAGAACTATACAGTGTTCACACTATGAACGTTTCCTAAATTTGAAAGATCATACCCAAAGGTGAATGAGATGCAAAATTATTTGTAGAACGAAATGCAATCTAACTATATGTAAGAATGGATCATATGTACAATGATATATATATTTGCGCTGCACGCGATGCAAAGAATTCCACCAACTTTTTCCCCCACAGTTGGTTCTAGCCCGATGAATTTCATTTCCACTATGTCTAGGAATGTTTTCTAATAAGCAAAGGTTCTTGAAAACCATCTCATCTTTATACCCAGATTTATAGTTCAGCCGATAAATTTCCACGGTCATCCTAACATGAAGTTTTTCAACCAAGCTAACATTCAAAAAATAATTCATGTGTTCCACAAATTTATCAGTGTAATTGTTCAAAAATTTGTGATCATATATAAACTCAGTTGCAATCGTGAAATTTAAATTCTGAGTGTTGTTCAAGACTATGTGATCACGTTTCTCAATTTCATTACTGGACAACATATTATCGACACTGACAATTTCAAGTTCGTTTGAAATTTTCTCAAAGTTAAAATTTTTGAACTCGTGATGTGAATCTACTTCTTCCTCATTTGGCAACTCATCCTCATTCAATTCGAAAAATTCATGTTCATTAAAATCCATCTCCAAATTTGAATTGAAAAATTCAACATTTTCATTCTGTTCAATTTCTAGAATTTCAAGTTTTTCACAGCGTGAAAGAGGAAGGTCAAAATCTAAGCTTAAATCTTTTTTCTGAAAAGAGTTGAAGTCCAAATCATTTGTTGAATTTTGAAAAACTTCATCAAGATGATTATTCTCAATTTCCAAAGTCGTTATTTGAAAATTTTCAATGTCAGTAGAAATTGGATTATTTTCTGATTCAAGGCTTGTTTGAATTTGATTTTCTTGCTCTCGTTGTTCTTTATAAGATGCCATTAAACACAGAAGTTCATCCATCTTTTTATTTAGCCTTTCTGCCCTCTCATCAAAATGACATTCTTCAGAGTCGTTGATTTGAGAGCTCTCATTTTCGATTTCTTGATTATCAAAATTATAGTCCACATCAACTTCACAATCAATATTATTTCCATTGTGGTGGTTGTTTGAATTTTCAGAAAAATGATATTGGAAATCATTTTGGTTGTAAAAATTATGTTCGTAACCAAAACTGTTGAAATTCGAGGGAAAATCACAATTTTGGTTATTCTCAAGATGTGGATATGGGTTGTGATTTTCAAAATTTTGATCGATTTGAAAATCATTTTCATTTTCAAAATTATTTTCGAAGTGATTTACAACCCCGTATTGATGTTGATCAAAGGTATATTGGGATTCAAAGCTATTTTGATGTGGATCTGACCCATAATCGAAATTATTGAAATTTGAATCGAAATCGCAATTTTGATTATATCCATGGTTTTGAAAATGTTGGTCAATTGGAAAATTTTGAAAATTGGCATCGGGCTCACGAAATTTTGGAAAATTCTGCCTCATGAGTTGTGTTTCATACTCATACTCTTCAAGAGGACGTCTACTCCGACTATTATCCCACATTTCTCTCAAGGATTTTTTTGAATTAGAGATTTGAATGAAGTCAGGGTAAGACATAAATTATTCTCACTTCAAAATAGTATAAAAGAACGAGTTGTGCTCTATTAATTAACTGACTCAATTAGAAGGGGGAAGAGGGTCTTATGGCCGTTCACGTATAGTATAAATACTAAGGGATACGACGAATGTTTTACGGGTAGTATGCAACCTCTTTTGCTAATAGTTCAATAAATTTAACTACTATATATCCGCGATCCAATTATACGAGACAGTCAAGTTCACAAAACACCACTTTTCAATTATATTATTTTGTATAAGCTCGTGTTTTCCTAGAATCAACGTTTAATGAGAGTGATGAATTAGAAATTTCAGCCACACAACAATCAGACAAGAATAACAACAGAAAATAAAAATAATTGTACAAGTTGCCCCTACAATAGATTTTTACAAGCAATTTCTATATTTTTCAAAGTAGCAGAGCACCTGTAGAGTTCAGAAAATTTTACAGTGGGGTATGGTAGTCCGTACAAAGCTATTGAGTTGTGTCAGTGGTTCCAATCCTAGTGTTTGCAAATTGTTTGATCTCCAAATCTCTATTTGCTTGCTTGAAGCTGTTCTCTTTGGCCTATGGTTAGAAAGACAAAACTGACTAGAACTAAAAGAAAATAGATAAAACAAACTAAAAGAAAATAAAACTGACTAGAACAAAACCAAAAAGAAGAAAGGAAAAAAATTCTAAATGAAATAAACTAAACTAACTCAACTAAAAAAAATGGAAAAGAACTAAGCTTTAACAAAAACAAAAATGAAATAAACTATGTTCAAAGGAACCAAACCAGACTCGGCTAAACAGATGTGCACTCAAACTTGATCATGCACTCAAATATGGTTTTTCACAATCGTAGAAACAATACGAACAGTCCATCCAGTGCAATCGAGTAGCTTGAACCTTTCAAACTCTGCTGTTTGTGATTCGGATGACCTCCGAATTTCTTGTTTGCTGCTTGAAATACTGTTCTTACTTTGGTCTTTGATTTTTATTTTTTTTATTTTTTTTGGAAAAGCTAATAAAAACAAAAAAAAAAGGAAAATTGACAATTGACTAAAAAAAAATTAAACTAAACAAACTCAACCCAACTTTTTCAAAAAAAACTAATTAAGCTAAAAAGGCAAAAAAAAAAGGGCAAGAAGGCCTAACATAAACAAAAACAAAGCTCAACAAAAATTGTTTGCACTCAAATTGCCAACCACTCGTTCAATATATGCTGCTCGAGCCAATAACCTTTCCCCCTTTAAAAGTACCATGTGTGTTGTCGTTATGAATAAAGAGAAAGGTAATATCCCAAAACAAATACTGGAAGACTCAAGAAGATGCGCCTCCTCTTTATTTTAATATTACGGAAACAATCAAACTTACCCAAAAGATCACGACACTCCGCCCTTTTATAAAATTCGATTTCCCTTTTTGTTCTCAGAAAACAAAATTCGAACTTAACTAAAAAAATTCAAAGTGGAGCCTCCATTTTAATTTTCGAAATCGGTTTGAGATTGTTGCGAGTTGGGTTTGATTTGGTTTGGTTTTGAGGCATTCGAATTGGGTGGGGTTTTGCGAATCCGATGCGATTTTTTTGGGGTTCGAATAGGGTATGCAGCTTCGTGAATTGGACTTTTGCGATGCGAATGGGTTTGGGTGAGTTCTTGAAATCGGTTATTTTGATTTGTACGTGAGGGCGGATGAAGTGGTGGGTACAGGAGGTGTTGGGTAGGACAGGAGGTCTGAGAAGTATGTACGTGGATCTGGACGTTGAAATATGGTATTTGATGTGAATAAAGAGGGCTGGTGGATGATGACTGAAGTGGGTATGCCAGGTATTCGAATTTGGTGGAAAGGAAGGAAGGTGACAATGGACTTGCTAAAGGGGAACAGAGTGATGAACCGTGATAATGGGTGAAAGATAAGGGTGAAGTTGTTTTTATGTAAGTGGAAAATCGGAAGAAAATTGTTGATGATCAAAAGGCCAGGGGAAGTGTGGGGGGAGTCTGCAGCTTGATTGGAAAGGGGATTGATGGACTGAGTAGCACAGGTTTGTGCTTCAGGGTGGGCTGTAGTGTTTGTAATGTGGTGGAAGGCAATTGTTGGGTGGAAAGATGATCAGAAGGGATGATGAATATGGTTGATGAATATGATACAGCAGGGGAGAAACGTGGATTTGTTGAGGAGGGATTCACAATATGTGGTTTTCAGGAAGAGGTTGCTTTGTTGATGCTCGAGAAGAAAGCAGGAAAAACAAAAATAGCAAAAAGAAATTTGTTTGTTTTTGTTTTTGTTTTTGTTTTTTTTCTTGTAGAGGAAGAAAATAATGTACATAAATAAGAAAAGAGAATGAGAGGAAAGAATTGGAGAAATAGCAAGAAATTGAAAGAAATGGCAGTTTTTTTTTTGGAAAGAAATTATATTTAGAAAGAAAGAAAGATCAGGTAGAAGAAAAATAGAAAGGAAATCAAAAAAAAGTATTGACAAGTTATGAAGATGATCGAGAAAGAAAAAGTAATAAAAAAAACAGAAAGAAGTCAGGGGAAAGGAAAAAAAACTGCAAAAAGATATTGTATTTTTATTTTTTTTATTTTTTAGACTTGTATAAGAAGAAAAAGAAAGGTATGTACTACGGGTTGGAAAAAAATTGAGATAAAAGGAAAGAAATAAAGAAAAAGATGGTATATTTTTTTAACCTTGCTTAGAAGATTGCGGTATCAATCATTAATACCAAATCAACCAATCAAGACTTTTTTTTTCTATATACAATAAAACAAAAGGAAATAAAATAAAATATAAACTAACACGAATCAGAAATTAGATAAATAATAAAAATTTATCGTTACCTTCCCCGGCAACGGCGCCAAAAACTTGATCGTCGCTTTCCTATGAATTAGAAAAGCGCGAATTTTAAATTAAAATTCTGCAAGCGTACAGGTGTGTAGCATACAGGTCGAACACATGGAGGTAGATTAAAATCAAATTATTTATCTAATCTCTTGGGCGAGTTAGACGAAGCCTGGAGATTTTATTGAAATAAAAACAAATTGAAATTGCGAACTTAGGATTATCGTTGAATCTAATCAACGATTAATCACTAAGGAAAGTAAATTGCAAAACAAGAACAACAATGCAGAAAATAAAAGTGCAGAATCAGAAGAACAACAAAAAACTAAAATTAGGATTGTCGTTGAAACTAATCAAACGACTAATCACTAATGAAACAAATGTAAAATACAACTAGTACTCTACCGAATCTAATCGGGTAGATGACACTAGTTGCTCAAAAATACTAGAAAATAAAAGAAGAAGAAGAATAATTTTTATTAGATTAATGGAATACCGAAATGAGAGATGGTGGCTACAATGGCATTACAAGGGTATTTATAGGATAGATAGCCAAACCCTAACCCTAACCCTAATACAATGATAGATGGGCCTTAGGGAATTCACAAAAGAGTTTACAATGAGAGTTTCAAATGGGCCTTAGTTAAATCTATTAAATCTTTGGCCTTTCTTCTTTTCCTCTTGGTTCTTTGACAAGCTTCCCTTGATTTGAGAAATTCTTGGTCTTTCTACCAATCATTTTCTTGTCCAACAGCAACTAGATGTGAGATCTTCATCTACAAGTCTTCAAAAATGCAAATACACAACAATTTGATCTCTATTTCTCAACTTTTCTGTTTGCATGCGGGCTGGGTTGGAATATCTGTAAAAGTGACAAAACAATACCCAAGTAATATTTATTTATATACAAAAGATAAGATATAGGAGCATAAAAATAACACATTTCTATGCTAATCAAATACCCCCACACTTATCTTTTACTCGTCCTCGAGTAAAACAAGAAATGAAAAACTAAATTAGATAGGTCACACTTTCGTAGGAAACACGATTGCATTGAGCGTATGCAACAAGCCGTTAAACCTCTAGGTGTCCCTAGTAGGACGAGTGGTGTCTCGTGAGGGTGTTCAGCGGATACTACCCACAAAATCCAAATGCAGTATGATATGGTTCTAATGTAGCTAAATGAATGCAGAGGACTTATGCAGTTGAAAAAAAAAAATGGAAACACGACTTGTTTCAGGAAAGTGGTACAACAAATTAAGTTAACAATTTCTAGTCAGTTGATTTTATTTTAGATACCTCAACTTGTCACAAATTTTCAATATAAATCAAGTTTTCAAATGTTAAATTCAAGTTTGGCCAGTTAGTTCGGTCGATAACATAGTGCAGCCATGAAATAGATTCTTAGTTTGCTTGGCACAGTTTGTAAAGTGGACAAAGTGGTATTCTAATTTTCTCATGTATGGCTAGTCAAATCAATAAGGTCAAGAAGTGTTTGGGCATCATCGCTTATTCTTTATTCTATGAAATTTTAAAATTTATGATTAAGTACATACACCTAACTCAGAAGACCAGGGTTTACCACCCATACACTGCCTCGTGGACTAACGGAGAGTGGGTAAAGAGCTTGGCGGATTATGCAGGCCGACTTTGACTTTGTCAACAACGTGTCGGTAATCCTTAGGTGTCCAATCTCATAAAATGAGACCAAGATATTCCAACGCTGACTTTGTCAAAAACATGTCGGATAGAGCTTGGCGGGTTTGCACACCAACGCTTGATATACAAGCAATGTTGGATACCCTTGGATTACTATTATTATTATTGAAATTATAAGCACAAAAGAGAGTTACGCGAATTCAACTTAACACAACTTAGTTTTAAAGATTCGAAAAGCCAATATAAGTATTTTAAGTCCTCCACTTATTTAAACAAAGTCTACAATATAGAATAGATTTCATGGCCATCACCTAAGAATCTCCCTATGTACCGGTTACACTATTATCCCTCAAAATTAAACTTTTCATTATATTTCTTATTCGATCTAAGTTGAGAGAAAAAAATACTATCAACTGACTAATAATTGTTAACTTATTTTTTGTATCAAATCTAAAATGAGTCATGTTTCAAAAAAAAATGGCATGTTACTACAATCTAAATGCATGATGGTCCTACATGAAAAGAAAGAAAGAAAAATTAAAGAAAAATCAAAAGAATGCAATGCAGACTCCCCCCCCCCACACTAGAACTATATAGTGTCCACACTGTGAACGTTGGTAATAATTGTCGACGGCTGGACAACAACACTTACCAATGCTTATAAGCATTGGTAATAGTTGCCGACGACCCAACAACAACACTTCTAAGTGTTGTTGAAATTGTGACACCCCATGCCCGTTAATGCCACTCTTTATCAGAATGCATTAAGTTCCGTGAAGCATTATACATAAACAGGAACAAAAATATTAAAAGACAGATATAAAATAACAGCGGAATTTAAAACTTTATTAGATAGAAAACATCGTGGTCCAAAACATGATTACATCATAAGTCTGAAATACTGAAAACGTAAAACTTCTGCCGTGAACAAAAATCATCATCAGAGTACAATAATACATGAAAGAGCATAATCCCCAAAATATAGCCATAGTAGAGCCAATATGAAATCGACCAATATATCTAAGTAGCTCCAAGCAGAATGAAAGAAGAATCGTGATCAAGCTTGAGTATTCCACCCTGAGAACCTGGAGGGGGGGGAGGGGAAACGGAAGAGAAAGAAGAGGAAACAAAATGGGTCAGACATAAAGCCTGGCAAGTCCAGTTACTTTTAGCATATGAATAAGTAAAAGCATCATGATAGGCATATAAGTTGGAGAGAGATAATAGTGTCATAAGGCAGGTATAACAAGGTAAATAGGATAACAAAACAGAACATGCATTGCGCTTCACTAATACTTTTCTTCGCACCAATACTAGTAAAACAAGAACAAGATGATCTCAACAAGTACAAGATGATAGACTTAGGTGCACTTCTAGTGAGAGGTTTTACCCATACAATAATAGGTAGCCCAACAGAACTGACAGGTGTTAACCCCCAACGACAATAACGGGCTCCTAAACAAGCAAGACGAGATGTACCCTAATTACTACCCCCAATCGGTCGGCTCCCTAACTCGTAGATACCCTGTGCTGGCCCCACAGTAGAATGTATCACTTCCTAAAGTGGCAACCCTATGTTTTCAAGATGTGCACAAACCATATCTACAGATGTCATAGCGTCTTATCTTCCCTAGCAAGCAAACTCATGCACACACATGAATCCGTTGGAACGCGTCGTCAACACCCTCACTTAAGTGTTCTCTTATAATCAGCTCAGTAAGCGTGCACAGACCCGGACCTAGTTCAGGGTTCTCAGTTTGATACCAAGATGGGTTACTGACTGAAACGGGTCTCATACGACAGATGATACAAGCTTCCCCTAGGTTACTGACTCAAGTTAATAGGTTCATTTAATCCTAATGGATCCAAATAGGTTAAGTATTACCAGTTCATCACCAATCATTCATTTATGGTCATAATGCGCTAGACCATCCACATTAAGTCTACTACTTGTTGATGCTGGACATGTCGGTTGGGTCCGGACAGGCTACTTCCATAAGTCGAACTTAACCTCGTGTCTTAGCACCGTCACATGTACTTTTATGCACTTAGAGTCCTCACATTAGATTCACCACTTATGGTCGCTGGATATGCCGGGCGGTTCCGAGCAGATTTCTCCCACAAGTGTAATCTAACCTCGTGTCTAAGCGCGGTTACAATTTCTAATTACTATAAATCTAGGCATTTTCATAACTAACCAATTTTCAAGTTCATAATGCCCCAAATCCCCGTCTGATCTGTGATAAAAGTTATGCCTCAGACTAAGGTTTAGATCAAGGTATAGATTATGCCCCCCAATCCCAAGTTTTAGTTCAAGGTACAAATTTTTCCCAAAATCCCCCAATCATGTTTACAATATGAATTATGCCCCAAATTAACCATTCCCACTCGTTCCCAAATTCGTGTGTTCGTGTATTTCAGTGATAGGCCTAAGCTCGAAGGTAGCCTGGCTATAAAAACAAAAAGGGAAAGAGGGAGAGAAGAGGACAAGAATAGGCATAGTAAATAAAACTGGCATATGATGACATAATTAGCCAAACTAACATAATAGGCATAAGATGACATGATTAGGCAAACTAACATAATAGGGATATAATGAATAGGCATATAGGCACTAATCAATAGATCAGGTGTACAAGTAATGGAAGATCTGCTATGATTCAGGTTACTAACAGACATAGGCATAGATCCAAACTTATCAACATGTCAAGATTACATTTTAGGTGTTTATATCTAAAAGAAACATAAATTAATGGTGATTGGATCTAAAGAACAGAGAATTGATTGTCGATGTTGAAGCATAGATCCTTGAATATGTATAACTTGTTGTTGAAGAAGAATAGGCTAGATCAAGCTAAGTTGGGGCGGCACCTCATTGTCTCCATTGTTTTAGTGAATAAAATTAATGAGAATGAGGTCCTATTTATATCCTAAGGTCAATGAATCTAGTCAAGAAACGATTCCACGTTCAATAGATGAATTCTGCCCAGATCTCGGGGGAGGGGGTTGATATGGGGGTCGACATGGGTGTCGACACCCCTGTGTGGGTGTCGACATATGGGTCGACACCCCCTAAGCTGGGGTCGGCCCCTAACAGGACAATTTCCCCCTTGTTTTCCCGCTTCTGATTTTGATTTTCTGGAACTGTTATATATATATATATGTATATATGTTTATAAACTTCAAACCTTAATATCTTCTTCATGCGATGTCTATTTTACGCAAGTTCGGAGTCTAACTTAAGCAGAATTCCGAGACGAATGCAATGCCCCAGTCCGTTTTAGTTAATTCCAAATATTTAATTAAGTATTCTTTAGTTTATCACCTTGATGTGTCATTAAAATTATGAGGTGTTACATTCTCCCCTACTCAAAGGATTTCGTCCCCGAAATCTCTAAGTTAAGAAGAATGTATATCCTAACTTCCATCATCCATCTACTCATTCATCAATCACTAGCATCCATTGTCCTTAAAAGATTTCTAATGCTTATATGAACATATGCAAATTTGTGTGTATATGTTCCTATACTATTGTGAAATATCAGGCGGTCTACTAATTCAGTTGACCTCCTTAATGCAATGTATGTTAGTGCCATGAATCCAACATGTATGCAAATACTCCTAATATATCATGTAAAGGCTGTACGCGTGCAAAATCATCCATTCAAATGCAACATCCATATGATGATACACCAATTTCCATCCATTAAAAGAAGAAAACATGTACACGCATCCATATGCGGTATGAGAGTGATTGAGACGATCTAGTGCCTAATGTGTGTGTATATGCATCCACGAGCAACCACTAGCATCCACTCGCATCCATCAAATATAACATGTCTCAAACACATGTTTACATACATGGGATTCCTATATAAAGGTCGAAGATCCGATAGGATACACTCAAATGATAGAAACAAGCATAAATAAAAGCTTTGGAAAAAGGAGTTAAGAACATACCCTTGAAAAGAAAAGGGTACGAAGCATGAATCTTGTCTTCAGTCTCCCAAGTTGCATCCTCTTGGTTTTCTACCCACGGTACTTTCATCAACTTGACATCTCGGTTGTGTAGCATCTTAACTTCTGATCCAAGAATTCGGGTAGGAACTCGTCTAACTGTAGCCTCCCATTCCACCTTTATTTCCTTAAGCATACTCGGCTCAATTACTTCTACGGTATCATGCAAACACTTCTGTAAATGAGAAACATGGAAAACATCATGAACACCAGACAGTCTCTCTGATAGCTTTACTCTATAGGCCATTTGGCCAATCCTTTCTATTATGCAAAATGGTCCTATAATTCTTGGTGCCAATTTCCCTATAGATCCAAAGCGAACCACATTTCTCAAGGGTGATACCTAAATGAAAATCATGGCTCCCACCTTAAACTCAATGTCAGTCCTTCTCCTATCTGCGTAGGACTTCTGCCTGTCCTGAGCTATCTTCATGCGCCTGCGGATAAGATCAATCTTTTCTGAAGTTTCTCTAACCAACTCAGATCCAAGTAGAAGTCTTTCTGTAGATTCCCACCAACAAGTCTGCGATTTACAGGTTCTTTCGTACAATGCTTCGAAGGGTGCCATATCAATACTAGCCTGATCACTATTGTTGTAGGCGAACTCTACTAAAGGAAGATGGTTTTCCCGAGTCCCTCTGAAGTCTAGGATACACAACCTTAAAAGATCCTCAAGAACTCTATTCACCCTGTCTGTCTGTCCATCGGTCTGAGGGTGATAAGTAGTGCTCGAACATAACTGTGTACCTAATGCTTCTTGCAAGCTCCTCCAAAACTCACTAGTAAATATGGGGTCATATCTCTCACAATACTGGAAGGTACTCCATGAAGACGGACTATCTCACAAAGATAAATTGCTGCCAACCATGTTGTTGTCCTCTTTCTCTTAACAGGAATGAAATGAGCGCTCTTAGTAAGCCTGTCGACTACAACCCGAATATTGGTGTTGCCTTTCCTTGATCTAGGCAATCCATCAATGAAATCCATAGAGACGCTCTCCCACTTCCACTGTGGGACTTCTAAAGAATGAAGTAAACCACCGGGCTTCTTTTGCTCTGCTTTGACTTGCTGGCAAATCAAACATCGAGAAACAAACTCTGCTACATCTTTCTTCATCCTAGCCCAAAAGAAAACCCTCTTCATATCTCTATACATTTTGTCGCCGCCTTGATGAATAGTCATCCTAGAATGATGGGCTTCTTCAAGAACTATCTTCAACAAACTCTCAACTCGGGAAACACAAAGCCTTCTATCTCGTCGCAACCACCCTCTACCATTTGTGGAATATCTATTGAGGTGACTAGAAGTCTCCTTTTTACTGAGCCTATCCAAGATATCTACTAGTTGTGGGTCCTCTCGCTGTGAAGTCCCTATCTGGTCCAACAGAGTAGGTCGCACCTCTAATGATGCCAATAAATCAGGTGTAAACTTGGTCGAGGGTCTAAAATCAAAAGTCGATTTAAACTCCAAGCTCTTCCTCTCCACAAACAGAGGACTACATGTCATCCTCTGCTTACTCAATGCGTTTGCCCTCACATTACGCTTGCCAAGGGTATAAGCAATCTCAAAGTCATAGGATGCTAGGGACTCCATCCATCTTTGCCGCCATAAATTAAGATCCTTCTGCGAGAACAAGTACTTGAGAGATTTATGATCGGTGTACAATTCGAACCTCTCTCCTAGTAGATAATGGCGCCAAGTCTTAAGCGCAAATACTATGATAGCTAACTCTAAGTCATGGGTAGGGTAGTTCTTCTCATGAACTCTTAACTGTCTACCTCCATAACATACTACTCTTCCCACTTGCATCAGAACCGCACCAAACCCTGTACCACATGCATCAGTGTATACTGTGAACACCTTGTTCCAATCAGGCAAAGTCAAGACCGCAGCTGTTGTCAGAGCCCTCTTCAATTGCTGAAAAAGCATCCTCAAAATCTATACCCCAAGAAAATGTCAGATTCTTCTTCGTCATACTGGTGAGTGGGGCTGGTTTGTTTACGAAGTCCTTAATGAACTTCCTATAATAGTCCGCTAACCCAAGAAAACTTCTCACCTCTGTTGCATGCTTTGGGACCTTCCAATCTTGAACTGCAATTACCTTCGCAGGATCTACAGCTATCCCATCTTTAGAAACCACATGCCCTAGAAGTCTCACTTCTTTTCTCCAAAAATTACATTTGGAGAATTTCTCCTTAAGATGGTGCCCACGGAGAGTTCTCATAACCTCCCTCAAATGTAGGGCATGCTCACCCTCGCTCTTCGAGAAAATCAAGATGTCAACAACAAAGACCACAACGAACTTATTTAGAAACTCCTGAAACACCCTACTCATCAGATCAACAAAATAGGCGGATGCATTCGTCAACCCAAAAGGCATGACGAGCCACTCGAAGAAACCATCTGGAATTCTAAAAGTGGTCTTGTCTATACTATCCTCAGTCATCCTCAACTGATGAAACCCCGTGGCCAAGTCTAACTGAGAGAAAAAAGATACACCAACAAGCTGGTCAAACAGGTCATCTATCCTCGGAAGTGGATGCCTATTCTTCTTAGTGAGTTTATTTAACTCTCCATAATCCACACATAAGAGAAGTGAACCATTTGCCTTAATGGCGAATACCACCGGAGCACCCCATTCGGATATGCTTCGCCTAATAAACCCTTTCTCAAGTAGCTCACTTACTTCCTTGCTATGCTCCATCCTTTCTCTTGGAGCCATTTGGCGCACAGGCAATGCAACTGGCTTTGCATTGTCTACCAAGTATATATGGAAATCAATCTCGCGCCTCAGAGGTAAGCCCCTAACCTCCTTAAAAACATTAGGATACTCACAGACTACTGGTACAGATCGTAGATCATCGATAGATGCATCAAGAGACTCTAGGAAACTAAGCATGACAGACCCTTTAGGGGTACAAGAAATCTCGAGGGTCCTCCCATGACAAGTCAAAAGTCTAACCACCCTCCTCTCATAATCCAGAATGGCACCATACATGGCTAGTCAATCCATCCCCAGAATCAAACCATATCCCATGAAACCAAGCACATATGCATCGCACTCAAACTCGATGCCTAACACAGATATTCTCAAACCCTAACAAATCATAGGTAAATAATTCGTACCACCAATGGGGTTTGAGATAGCAACGGGATCCAAAACTATACTAGTACAATGGTGTAGAGACTCAACCACAGAATCAGATACAAAAGAATGCAAAGCGCCAGAATCAAAAAGAGTTTTAACTGGATGATTGGGAAGAGAAATCAAACCTTCAACGGAAACTTTCCTAAATCTATTTGGTGCACTGGCCACGAGAGCATGCACTTGCCCTCCAGAAGATCCTACCCTTTGACCTTGTCCTTGCCTCTTCGGGCAATCCGTAACAAGATGTCCGACCTCCCCATAATGAAAACAAGCATTCTTTCTTTTCTTGCAATCCTTGATCACATGACCCTCGCATCCACAATGATGACACTTTCTCTTATCTCGAGCTTTGCCATTCTTACTGCCTTCGTTTTGTTGTTGTTGTTCCTTCTTGGGCCACACTTTCTTGTTTTGTGTTTCCTCAACCTTAGCCTCTTTCTTTTCACCTTTATCTTCCTCATGCATTAATACCATATCAACGAGTTTCTCAAAAGTTTCTCCCATCAGAACATAAGACATAGCCAACCCATGAAGAGGTTCATTCAATCCTCTAGCAAACCTTAAAGCTTTCTTATGCGATGTGTCTACTAGTTCCAAATCTAACCTCGCCAATTGATTAAACTTGTTAACATACTCTTTAACTGACATGCTTCCTTGCTTAAGCTCCAAAAACCTTTCCATTTTCATACTTTGCTCAGCTTGAGAAAGAAACTTCATTTCGAATCTCTATCAGAAATCAATCTATGTCTCCACTAGACGCCCTGCTTGCGTCACTTCCCACCAGAATGAAGCCTCATCTTTCAGCTGCCAAATGGCAAACTGAATCTTCCTATGATCGTCAGCTTCGAAAATTCTAAACAAATCCTCAGTTTATTTGAGACAATTCTTTGCTTCTGCAAAAGTATCACTTCCTCGGAATGGCTTTCCTCCCACAGCACATAAATCTTGGCATATCTTAGAGAAATTATCAGCACGCATAGGAGGGGAGGAGGCTGCAGCTGGGGGAGGGGCGTCTGCTTGGCCTTCGGCGGGTGTCGTAGCCTCCAAATACCTACGAAACCAAGTTGGTATATGTATGCCCTCTGGAATATTGAGTTCCCTAAACATGGTAAAAAGAAAAGGAAAAAGTGATTCAAACAGAGAATCGAAAGATATTTCATATGGCTTTGGGGAATATGTTTTTCAAAACAGACTTTTCTTTTGAAAATGCTTTTTTTTTTAAACCTTTTTGAAAACAAAATTCGAAATCTTTTATCCAATTAGGTAACCTTCAGCTCTAATACCAAATGTGACACCCCAGATCCGTTAAAGTCACTCTTTATCAGAATCCATTAAGTTCTATGAAGCATTATAGGTAAACAGGAACAGAAATATTACGAGGCAGATATAAAATAACAGTGGAATTTAAAACTTTATTTTATAGAAAACATCTTGGTCCAAAACATGATTACATCATAAGTCTGAAATACTGAAAACGTAAAACTTCTTCCTTGAAAAAAAAATCATCATTAGAGTACAATAATACATGAAAGAGCATAATCCCTAAAATATAGCCATAGTAGAGCAAATATGAAATCGAGCAATACATCTAAGAAGCTCCAAGCAGAATGAAAGAAGAATCATGATCATGCTTAAGTATTCCCACCCTGAGAACCTAGTGGAGGGGGAACGAAAGAGAAAGAAGAGGAAACAAAATGGGTCAAACATAAAGTCTGGAGAGTCTGGTTACTTTTAGTGTATAAATAAGTAAAAGCATCATGAAAGGCATATAAGTTGGAGAGAGATAACAGTGTCATAAGGCAGATATAACAAGATAAACAGGATAACAGAACAGAACATGCATTACGCTTCGCTAATACTTTTCTCTGCACCAATACTTGTAAAACAAGAACAAGATGATCCAAACAAGTACAAGATAGTAGACTTAGGTGTAATTCTAGTGAGAGGTTTTACCCCATATAGTAACAGGTAGCCCAACAGAACTGACCGGTGTTAACCCCCAACGACAATAACGGGGTCCAAAACAAGCAAGACTAGATGTACCATAATTACTATCCCCGATCGATTGGCTCCCTAACTCGTAGATACCCTATGTTGTCCCCATAGTAGGATGTATCACTTCCTAAAGTGGAAACCCTATGTTTTCAAGATGTGCACAAACCATATCTACAGATGTCACAACGCCTTATCTTCCCTAACAAACAGACCTATGCACACACATGAATTTGTTGGAATGCACCGTCAACACCCTCACTCAAGTGACCTCTTATAATTAGCTCAGTAAGCGTGCCCAGACCCCGACCTTGTTCGGGGTTCCCTATTTGATACCAAGATGGGTTACTGACCGAAACGGGTCCTACACGGTAGATGATACAAGCTTCCCCCTAGGCTTGCATCCCCACTACTACGATTTCAACAGGTTATGCCTAGTGGTTTAACAAGGTTGCATAACCCCAATGGTTAAGTTTGTCTAGTTCATATGTATAACCCGTCCCCACATATTTAACAAGATTAACTTAACCCTCCCACTAATTCAAGCAAGTTTACTTAACCTCTACTCAAGTTAACAGGTTCACATAATCCCTATGGATTTAAATAGGTTAAGTATTACCAGTTCATTACCATTCATTCATTTATGGTCATAATGTGCTAGACCTCCCTTATTAAGTCTACCACTTGTTGATGCTGGATATGTCGGTTGGGTCCGGCAGACTACTTCCATAAGTCGAACTTAACCTCGTGTCTTAGCACCGTCACATGTACTTTTATGCACTTAGAGCCATCACATTAGATTCACCACTTATGGTCACTGGATATGTCGGCGGTTCCGAGCAGACTTCTACCACAAGTGTAATCTAACCTCGTGTCTAAGCGCGGTTACAATTTCTAATTACTGTAAATCTAGGCATTTTCATAACTAACCAATTTTCATGTGCATAATGCCCTAAAACCCCGTCTGATCTATGATACAAGTTATCCCCCAGACTAAGGTTCAGATCAAGATATAGATTATGCCCCCAAATCCCATATTTTGGCTCAAGGTACAAATTATGCCCAAAATCCCCGAATCATATTTACAATATGGATTATGCCCCAAATTAACCATTCCCAATCGTTCCCAAATTCGTATGTTCACGTATTTCAGTGATAGGCCTAGGCTCGAAGTTAGCCTGGCTATAAAAACAAAAAGGGAAACAGCGAGAGAAGAGAACAATAATAGGCATAGTAAATGAAACTGGCATATGATGACATAATTAGGCAAGGTAACATAATAGGCATAAGGTGACATTATTAGGAAAACTAACAGAATAGGGATATCATGAATAGGCATATAGGCACTAATCAATAGATCAGGTGTACAAGTAATGGCAAATAAGCTATTCAAGTTACTAACAGGCATAAGCTTAGATCCAAACTTATAAATATGTTCAGATTACATTTTAGGTGTTTAAATCTAAAAGCAACATAAATTCACGGTGATTGGATCTAAAGAACAGAGAATTGATTGCAGATGTTGAAGCACAGATCCTTGAATATGTATAACTTGTTGTTGAAGAAGAATACGCTAGATCAAGCTAAGTTGGGGTGGCACCTCGCTATTTCCATTGTTTTGGTGAATAAAAACAATGAGAATGAGGTCCTATTTATAGACTAAGGTCAATGAATCTAGTCAAGAAACGAGTCCACGTTCAAAAGATGAATTCTGCCCTGATCTCGGGGGAGGGGGTCGATATGGGGGGTCGACATAGGTGTCTACACCCCTGTGTGGGTGTCGACCCATGGGTCGACACCCCTAAGCTGGGGTCGACCCGTAACGGGATGATATCCCCCATGTTTTCCCGCTTCTGATTTTTATTTTATGGAACTGTTATGTATGTATTATGTATATATATATATATATGGCCATGTGTTTATAAACTTCAAACTTTATTATCTTCTTCATACGATGTCCATTTTACGCAGACTTGGTGTCTATTTTAAGCAGAATTCTGATACGAACGCAATGGCGCAGTCCGTTTTACTTAATTCCAAATATTTAATTAAGTATTATTTAGTTCATCAGCATAATGTGTTTTTAAAATTACGACGTGTTACAGAAATTGTTTGTGATACTGATACTCGTTGGGAATCGCTTGTTTTGGTGTAGTGAATAAGTGAATCTAGAATTATATGTGAAATTAAATTGATCTTGAAGCTTATGTAAAATTCCATTTGAATGTGAACAATAATTATAATTTATCATCGTAGAATTGAGCTAGTTTGAAATCGATTAGTATTAACTCGATTTTAAGAACATAGGAAAATAGTTTTTTTTTTGCAAATAGTCTCAGAATTCGACGAAACCAGTTTCATCGGGTCTGGCAATATTGAATTATAGCAGAGTGTCAAGTTTCAGAGCAATTGGAGTTTCGATGTGGTCATGCATGCTTAAATCGTTTGCCATGAATATAAGCGATTATAAAAATGAAAATATCTAAAAATGTTTACCTATAAATATACATCAACCAACACCACTTAAACATAAATCACCTTTTCCTGTAACCATAAATAGAAGCGACGACTTCCTATAATACTTCAACAAATTGTATAAAATAAAATACTAACGAAAGTGATTGATTCCAAAGTAATTAGCTTCGTAGAAGAAAGAGCTTCAACAGGGTATGCTTGGTATTGGTTGCGATGGTGCTCATGTTTTTCCATCATAAAGCTTATATTGGGTTGATATTTCGATTTAGGTGGTCGTTAGTGTATTTGAAGGCTTGGGTGAACTCGAGGTGATACTGGAGATTGAAAGGTGGTGCTTTGGTGAAGTCCAGTGGTCTCCACTAAAATGCGACATGCGGGGCTAAGTTTTAGGGCTAGGTTATGGTGGTAGACTAGTTGAGATTGGTGAGCGAAACACGGTGTTGCTGCCACAGATCTTGATTTCCTGAAGCGAGGTGGTGCATCAGTGGTCGAGATGTACGATGATGTGCGTGTACACAGTGGGAGGTGGGATTCGAAAAATGAATTGAGGAAGAAGGTGGACACAAGTGTTGAGTGGGGTGAGGTTTATTTTAATTAAATTAATTTAAGTTAACGTTGTTTTAAATCATGTATTAACTTGTATTGATTGTATCTAGTTCATACAGAGTCGGGTTGACACGCCATCAGCTGCAATGGGATCGTATCAAAATTCTAGACATTTGGCCACTGATTTAGATGAATTTTAAGGTTATTGAATTTTGGGCATACATTGGAATTTCATATGGACTAAAAGGCAAAGGTGAGTAATTAAACCCACTCATGCTTAACTAAAATATTTGATTGTTAGATAAATTAATATCATGTTATGATAGTTGGTTACTATTTGGTATTTCAAGTGCATATTCATGATGATTTTCCTCGATAGTATAATTTAATTTAACTGTCAATTTATATTTTACAATTAGGTTAAATTCAAAATTTAATTGCTAGTTAAACCCAATACTTGATAACTAGTAAATTGATGTGATCTTGAACTGTTTGGATGAACTGATTTTGATGGATTCCTTGGATTGATATGGTTGATATACCAATGTTTAATTGTGTGATTCACCTAATTATTCACCATATTTATGTATGGTTGTTGTTTGTGCTGATTAATCTCAACTATTTGCCCAAGATGTTACAAGCATCAAATAAACTTGGGATTAATAATTTAAAATGAATTAAGAGCATATGTTTAAATGATAAATACATATGACCCATGATTTGGATTGAAATGATATATCCATTCTTAATATACAAAATAGAAATTAAGTATCACTTGACCATAGGGTGGAAAATTATATACGGACACTGGATTGGTTAATTTAAATAATTTCGGGTGGTGATTGGCAGTAATTTCAAATAATTTGACTTTGAAAAAAAATTGAAATTATGGAAATTGAATCATTTTCGAATTGGAGCTCGAAATTTCGAAATTTACATTTAGTAAATGGAATTATTTAAATAATCAAAGTTGAGATTTTGAAATTATAATTAGAATGTGATTTGAAATTCAGAAATTGATTTGTTCTAAAAGATTAGATTTTCTTCGAACTTTGAATACCGTTAAATAAAACTGAGATAAAAAAATATTTCGAAATTTAGCTTGGGATTGAATTATTATTGTAGTTTAGCCGTTTAGATCGGATATTGAAGTAAATTTGTTTTAAGTTTTTAAATAAATAAGCTTGGATAAATCAAAATTAACTTGGAATTGAAGTTAATATGAATTGGAATTGAAATTAGATTACATCTGAATTGAAGTTAATTTGGAATTTAAATCAGAATTAGTTAAAAGAAATCGTTTAAAGAATTGAAATAGAAATTGGAAGTTATGAATGATGTAAGGATTTAATTTGGAAATGAGCTTATTTTAAAGGTTTGAACTTTAAGATTTTACAAATGGAATTTAATCAATTTACGTGTTTTAAATAAAAAATTGAAATTTAATTTAAAACTGATACAAATCGAAATGGTTTAGAATAAGAATGAACTTTGGAATTTTATCATGACATAAACTGGTGAGTCGAATTGAACTTTTGAATGTGTGACTTGAAGGATGAGATTTATTGAATTGGGATTTAAATCATGGATCGAAATTTAGTCAAAATGAAATTTTAAGAAATTAATAATTTTAGCACAATAACCACCGACCATATGTAACTTGACTGCCCCGAACAAGTAAATCCCCAAAGTCTACCTTCCCCCAGAAGCAAATATTGGCACAACAAAACCAAATAATGTGTCATAGACTTACCTCAATAACATGAAAAGTGAAAGCAATACATCCGATACTGCACGTTTAATTAGTAGTTTTACTTCCAGCCAGCCGTCTTCATATCAAAAAACACTTCATTCAGCGAGTCAGGAATTAATCAATATAATTAATCTACGTATCTCATACCACGTGATTGATTATACAATTTAAATCACGTTCTCGCCTCTCGAAGGTGCAAAAATGTGTAGCTTTAATATACGGAAAATAAATAGTTTTACAAAAATGAGATTATAATATGATTTCGAAATCTATTGAATTTATTCTTTAAAGTACCTTATAATTCTGAAAATATATATGTACTATTGCTTTGAGACGATTCGTATTTATAAAACAAAAAAGGAATACAGTTTGACTCAAAGCTGTAAGGATATATATATATATATAGCTAAGTATAAAACAATTTTCTAAAATGTGCAAGTATGTCAAATTCATCGAAAATTCAATATGAAACATTGCTCAAATCAACACAACCTATCGAATTTGGCGTACGGATCAAACAAAGTGTAGCCTTGCATTGTTATGAATGAAGGCACAACAAAAACCTCATGAAATATGCCAAGGAATTCATCAGAAAACAATTTAAATCAATGGAAACCAAGGAAATACACACAGCAGGCAACTCTTGTTGCCTGCACAAATTTTGTTCCACACTGTTCGACCCATGTGTCGTCCTACCCATGGTGTACGTAGACCCATAGGTCGACACTACCATTGTTTGGGTGGGCACATGGGTCGACTTAGCCTATGGGAATTCTACAGTCACATATCAGTGCCCATATGCAACTTCGACAAACAATTTACAAATAACAATGATGGTCGGAACAACCTAAAACTTTGCAAACACATAAAGCAAAGACTCTATTTTGCATCATAACATAATGGTATAATTTCATTAAGGGATCAACAAGATATAACAGCTCAAAGTAACACCTTTGGCTGTTTTGCACAACTGAGGTAAAACATGAACAAAAATATATAGATTACAACGAACAACTTTTTGATTCAACTCAGATATATGGAAAACCATTGTAAACTAGAAGGTGTTGGTGAACACTCACCTTGCTTGGTTTTAGATGGTTTCTAGCTTGAATTTGCTTGCAAAATAAGAGATTGAGGCCCTTGAAACCTTGCTGAAAGAGAAATAATGACATGCAGGCATCAACAACTGTTGTAGCATTATTCATCCAATTTCCAAAGAGAAATCATGTGAATTATTTAGTGATGGTTATCTCTATTATTAGAAAGAGGAGATCTAAACTCTCAATTTATTTTAATTTGAATTAGGAGGTCTAGGCTTCGAGAATAAAGGAGGATGCCATTATTTTCTTTTTGAGGTTTTAGCTTCAGGAAGAAAAAGAATTCACAGGGAGGAAAATAAAGTACGTATGTTTTCTTTTTCTTTCTTCTAGAAATATCTACGAGATTTGGATTTAGAATCCATTAACTCGTTTCATCAAAGTGTTAGAAAAAAGAAGTGTTGAAAATTGTCCTACTAAAGCTATGCAACCCATTACACAAGTTTACCACTTTTTAACACAATTTCTACAGTCTCATATCACATTTTATCATTGTTTTAAGTCCATTAAAAGATTACAAAACTTGTTAAAAGCCTTTTTAACAAGACTTAACACATATAACACCAAAGATTTACAATTCAACCTAAATTATACATTTGCTCATCTAAGAACAAAACGCACGTTTTTATTTTTATAAATGACACAACCTTATTATCCCCTTAAATGATTTTTAAAATCATATCAAAATTATTTTTACATATAAATATTGATTTTCCAATCAATATTCACACCTTTATGTTTTTATTACAACACACATAAATTTAGAGGCACCTTTTTCGATAATAATCCAGTATTCAAATTAATTCACTAATTATAACACTTACTTATTAAAATATTTTAACACTAGGTTTACCCCCACATATATATAATAAGGTTTCAAACATGGTTTTCAACATAATTTTATTTTATTTTAAAATTCCAACGATTACATTTCAAAATAATTTTACAAATTATTAACTTCCTCGTTAAAACAACTCAACAACACCAAATATTGAAATTATATTCTTTACTTAAATATTGATTGCTAATCTATATGTTATAATTTCAATATTTTTTTGAATTATGAATTTTTTTAACAAACATAGATAGGAATAAAATTCTTATTATAACTAAGATATTAAATTTAGTGTGTTGCTAAGGAACCCAAGTTTTTTCTTTTTAATACCATAAGTAAAAACAACAAACACAATAAATTTTATGTATTTTCTAATGCCAAGAACATTTCATACGATAATCAATCACCATGAAAAATCGTTTTGTACGGTGAAAAATCGTCGATCAACACTATTTTCCATAGTCATCAACCTTCGAGCTACTGTTGTTCAGTGGTCGATTTCCATAGAAAATGGTGTTGATCGACGATTGTCCGTCGTGCGAAAAAATGAAAAATATGTATTTGGTAGCCTCTTAAAATTTCTGGTATTAGAAAGAGTGTAGTACAAATATTTATGGTACTTTTTATTAATGGTATTAGAAAGGAGAAAACGAATTGTCCTTATAAAATATTATACAAATCAAATTCATGAACTTGTATTTCATTTTTCTTAATTTTAAAAATATATAGAACACACTATAATTTGTTTAGCCTGTGTGACCAAAAATCCGGGTTGTTACAGTAGACGAGTTGGGTTGGATCATACTAAATTGGATAAGATTTTAATCAACTCATTTGAAATAAAACATTAAACAATCCATTTAATCCATTTGATATATGGTTTGACCCGGTATAATCCATCATTAAGTGGGTTGACTCGTCAACCCATTTATTAAGAACTATAACAAAGAAAATATAAAACCTCCTGCAAAAATGAATCAAAAGTCTATAATGTTAGCAAAACTATACCAGATTATTTACGAGAAAAGAAATAAACGCAACACGTCGGGGCTGGCCTTGACCATGTGGAGGCCCAAGGCAAAAACAAGAATGGAAAATAGATCACGTAGAGGCTCGGCATGAAAACAAGTATAGAAAATTGTGTAAAAGGATTAAATTGGGCCTGTTGGGAATTGAATACGGGGGGCCTTAGAGGAAGCATGGTCCCTCTACCACTAGTCTACGTTTACTTTCATTTACTCTCAGAAACAAACTTTTATATATAAACCATTAGAAAAAAAGTGAGGCCCCCATCTTCCGAAGGCCCTAAGCCACCGCCTATGTAGCCTTGGGCCAGGGTCGAGCCTGCAACACGTCCAAATGTCAAAATGGTAGGCAGTTTCATCAGTCCCCTTCGATTTCTGCATTACCTTGTTTTCACTCACGAAGGTGTCATCCACCATCTTCATTTTGTCCTTACCGACCTCACTAATGAGGCCACTCGGATCACATTGTGTTCTGCTATGGCTATAGGTTTAGAGGAATTAGAAATAATAAAGGTGCAGCTGCAACAAAAATATCACAATGGGGTTCTAGATTAAAATTTTAGGACTGTTAACTTATTTAATTCTATTACTATTATCAATTCAGGTCAATTAATACAATTACAAAAAATCAAAACATGGCTAGACTTGAAAACTAATAAACTAAAGAGTTAACTTGACATATACATATATGATAATTAAATGAAAAATATAGATGACCCTCTTGTAAGACCATTCCCAACATGAGGGTTGTTGCAGGTCAGATCTGCTTCGGTTGACCCACAACCAGCTTCCCTAGTGGGAGAAAACACGACGCCCCCGGTGTTTTCCTTAGCCAACTTTTATTTTGTTGGCTTAGGCATGTTGTGTGGATTACGATCCACACTTGTGTGATCATAATTCACACTGGTAATCAACACAATAGTGTGGATTATGATCTTCACCAGTCAATTATCTAGCTAAATAAAAGCCGACAAAGTGACATTGCTATAATCAGCTATCGATAGGCCTCCTACAACAGTTTATTCACCATTTTTCTTCTCCTTCCCTCTTCCCCTTCCTTCTTTATTTCAGCACTTCAACCAAAAAAATATGAGGAGGGCTTCAAGGTCATTACGAGGTAGTAGAAGTCGCATTGTAGAAAATGTAACAAGAAATGAAGAAAACAATCTGATTGGACAAAACACCGCACCTCCTGCCAGACAAGATGTAGCAAGGAAAGCTAAACGGGAAGCACATCTGGAATAGAATAACTATCAGAATTTAGGATTGACAAAGTTTTGAGCAATTTCCATGTACTTTATAATAACAAACAACACATGAGCAAACACATCAAAGATTCTGTAAGTTATCTAATTTTGTTTACCAAAATAGTTTCTTCTTTTAGAATAGAAATATAAATATGGGCACACTTATAAGTAGGCATGACGAAATCGAACGCATGACTCTTGACCAAGCATTATTTGTTTATATGAAATGATTTTTAATTATGATACAGAGGACATTATATACACAATTCAAAGTGAGACTTGGCGATTCCATTCGTATGTGTTTGTTTAACTTTCATCAAATTATTTCATACTTTATAATAGATTCATGTAACCTTAAATTTATTTGTTGGGTATTGGAAACCTTTTTAATTTAGATTTTTAGTTGACTAGTGTGTTAGCTACCTATTAGTGGAAGATAACTCATAGGCCTCCTTTTGGGTTGGAGAGTTAGGCTTCACCCATTTATATTTTACCATACTTGCTGGATTAACGGTGGGATTCGGGGAGATATAACTTTACGATGAGCAATATCGACTCTCCAAGTTTTTCAGCAGGTTTACAGTACTATTATCATGAGTACTTCATTAATATACTTATCCGACAGTCTACTTTTTCCCTATTCTACCCTTGAGTCAAGGTGTGGAATCATTAGAACTGGATACCAATGCAAGAAGGTCAGGCCCATCACAGATTTACAGTTGCTCGCAATCAAATCGACTTATGCACTACCCGAGAGAGTATCATTTGGCATCCATAATGGAATGCCTTATATGACTGATGAGAGTGTAGTTCATGTTGGATTACTTATGATGAGACGTTTTCCTTAGATGTCATCTCCGTCCACTGGTGGTTGTTACTGGTTGCACAAAGAACATAGTTGAAGTAGATATTAGATGGTGATTTCATGCATGATGATCCACATTCAGATACACCTTCTTTGAGAGTGTATGAGAGTGATGCTTTAGATATAGCTTGGAGTCATAAGTAGTTTTTTTAGCAAGACGGTTGTGCAAAGCGGTTCTACATAGCTGATTCATATTAAAAATATGTAGATTAGTCAGTTAACAAGCCTAATTGATAGCAAAATAAGTTCAAGTACTGGATAACCATACACACAAGCTACACCATAAGGATACAAACTGATAACACCATATAACACAACAAGAAAGCCAAAGAACTAAGCTCCAAAACAAGACGATGAATACTAATCTACTACAAAGTAAA
Source organism: Allium sativum (assembly GCA_030737875.1). NCBI lineage: Eukaryota > Viridiplantae > Streptophyta > Magnoliopsida > Asparagales > Amaryllidaceae > Allium > Allium sativum. Next base: position 649,833,681 of record CM060919.1, on the reverse strand, counting down.
AATATTGGTTTCAATGCCCTGCATGAACCACCAAGCGAGCTGGATGAAGAAGTCATCTGGCCGTGGAAAAGACCTTTGCTGATGCGGCCCCTCCGCTTCCGAACTACCTACTGATTCCTCAGAGAGATTCTCCCTAGACGTCAACCTCGGTTTGGAGTTTTGGCATAGATTCTACACTGCAACGCATATAGATCCTTTTGTTCATGCTGAAATAGTTGATTTGTTTGGGCCCTCAGCTATCCGACCTGGTATGATTTCCTAAATGCTGCCAAACTTGGCGGAGAACACACAGTTATATCATGCTCCACGTCCATCGTAGACAACAAATTATGGTTGGATGGTTGGTATTCCTATAGCTACGGGTAGTGATAAATGCGTCGATATTCCTCATGCAGAGGTTAGTTGGTACCCAAATCTAACTGCTTTTCGTACGAGAATCTATACCAGATGCAGTTGGGGTTGCGACAGGTTACGAATGCCTAGCATCGATGTAGCATAAATGATTTGACAATTCGTATTAATGAGCTTACAACTGCTAATGAGGAGCGGTACCATCATATACCTTGAGTGGATTTTTATGAGGACATAACAGGTTTAGACGGCATTGAATTTGATGATCTGTAGACTAACTGTAGTTGTTCCGATATGGTGTTGATGATTATTATGATGTCCATATGTTATATTTGTACAATACTGTATTATTATAGCCTTATCTATTTACTTTGTGGCATTGTTATATTATCGTCCATATTGTAGTATTGATTATGATATTGTTGTATTATCATTACATGTATCAGTGCTGATTATATTGTTGATGATACTGTTTCTTATGATGTTTCCTTCAAACTTCATAACATTAAACATAAACTTATAAAAAAGTATCTGACATTAGTTGATATTTTTCAGAGTTACTTGTACTCATGAAAGAATATATTGATGTTGATCACAAGATGAAATTATTCTGCGTACAGATTTCGTTGTAAGTCATGAAATGTTCTAGAACATGGTGAAAGAAGCTTACAACCGTCAGCCTAACTGCCCCATGAGGCAGTCTTATTTAGAGATTCATAAAACAATGTCTTTTTTATTGATAGATTGTGATCATTACCCTTAGATTATCAAGTATGCGGAAGAAGAAAACATTTTTCATTCAAATCATACTACTTTTGATTCACGTTACCATAAGAATACTTATGAAATTCATTAATCATGAAGAATTTGAACTTCGTTATAGTTGGCTCACAGGCCTAGGCTCTGAATAAGCTTTAATGTCCTTCTCTCCCTACCCTTACAACCGTTTATTGTATGCATCTTGTTTTTGGTGTTTGTTTACCAACTTAATATTCTCAGGCGTTTTTGTGATATGCATTTGTGTTATATAATGTAATGTCCTACCCTGAGACTCACACTAACAAAGAGCATTACAAAGTAGCACTATCCATTAGGGCTTGTTTGGAGCAACCACTCGTACGTCTTATACTACACGAATAAAGAATATGTCAATTGGGTGCACTGATTTTTCTATCTTACCTTAAGTGGATCGATGTACTCTATTCATGTTTAATACAAAACTATTGTGGATAAGGACTATTTAGAATAGAGTACAAGCATAAACACGTATACAGAACACATGACATAATACATATGTATACCAACTATGGAATTACAACATTACATGTGCTACATACATGAATGATTTTCAGAAACCATATCTAATACAACATGTTCCAAAAATCAACATACATATAACATGAACACTTGACAACTCAACATAGGTAATAGCCTTAAGTAATATAATCCGAAGTGATAGCATAGCACCAATACACTAGGAGCAACTAACCTGAAATAAACCGGTTTGACCCGAGTATATAAAATACATAAGTCAGTATAGCTTAAACATATCGGTTAGAACATGATAGGTGTAATATAAAGAAACATATATGGGAATTCCTTTTTACAGAAAAGGAATAATATAAACTCGAATCAGCATGTGGTACATGAGATAATTACAACTAAATCAGCATATAATGGTCTGACGTAGTAGGCAATGACAATAAGCATAAATGTTTCCATCAACAACGTGTCCCTTTAACTCAAAGGCTAAGCTATATAATAAAATCCAAACACTCATAAAAAAATAAGATGGTAACCAACACAACAACATCAACATATAGTACTCGTTCAAGAGTTTAAAGAAACAAAAATGTAATCACTGTATATAATCAATATCATAGCTTTGAGGCTATGTAAAAAATAATCAACATCAACAATATGGTGAAAACATAAATATCAATGAATTCCAGATATCAAAAAGAAATTTATAGGTAATATATAAGTATATAGATCCATATCAAAGGTGGCAATCTGAAGCAACACTGCAAATTCATTAACAACAAAAGGCTAAAGCTTGCCGGGTGCCAACAACAACAACGAGGATGCCTAATACCTGGCCTGAAGGTCCAATAACTGGCCCAAAATCCCCATACAAATGACCAGAAGGTTTAATGGATGAACAAAACAAATGACCCGATGGTTTTGTACTGGAAATAAGAACAATAGAATGTGTCACAAACTTCCAAATAATAACCCAATAGTGATAACTGTGTGTCCAATGCCATACATTCTGACTTATCTATTTACTACATGTCAACAAACTACATATTAGTGTAGCTTCAATTGAACAAGTCCGTAATTAACCGATATAATATATCTACGTGTCCTATACTACGTGGTTAATTATATCCTTTAAGTATCTTCCTCGCACTTTCGAAAAGTGTAAAAACATGTGGTTTTATATAATAAGTATATACTAGAGAAAAATGTGTGTGAATGTTATTTCTTAAAACACTTTAGAAATCAATTATAATAAAATCTGTTTATATTGAGAATTATATACATATAAATAGTTTCGAATGTGTATATATACATAAATCTCTTTTATATATTTAGTTCATTCAGAAATTATTTTGAAATTACTTTAGAAAATACGTGCATGAAATCAACAAAATTCATTAGAAGTTCACATAGATCGACATATCAAAATTCACAAGAAAAATCGTAAATCCGACATATGAAATCTGCTTTCCAATATGTAGAAAAATTCCATTTAGAAACACTCAAAATATGATGTCAAAATCATATAACAAATCAATAGGAACATAAAGGATCAGAGCATCCAAAACTCATGAAACAAGACCTACAACCAGAAAATACGACACAAGGATTAGGAAACCAAAGGTCGGTAATTGCAAGCCTTAAGGTCGACCTTTGCATTACTTTGTTCGATTAAAGGGTCGATCCATATAGGTCCTTGGTCGACCTATGTACATGATTTTTTTTATACAGATGAAACTTTGCTTTGTGCTGATTTTCTATACCAAGATTAAGATATTTGTGGGCTGGGTTCAAATAGGGTTTTCAATGTACAACAAGGGCTATATATAGATCACAATCTAAAACTATTTTGACATAGTTTCGACACAAGATGAAGGAGCATGGTTGATTTTTTTATCTATATATAGGTTTTATTTACTTTTTTACTGCTATAATGGACGTTTATATGCTAATTTAGGGATTTGTATTACTATTGGTTGCACGGTTGATTTGTTTGCTTATTTTAGGTCAAAACATCGTTCAAAGATGATCCACAATAAGGAAATCTTGTTCGTTAGATTTTGGAATGTTTATCAATCAAATGAACGACAATAATTTTCTGCTTTCCAACATGTAGAAAAAAGCCATTTGGAAATACTCAAAACCTGACATCAAAATCATATAAAAAATCAGTAGGAATTTAAAGGAATAGAGAATCCAAAACTCATGAAACAAGACCTACAACCATAAAATAGAACACACAGGATTAGAAAACCAAAGGCCGATAATTGCAAGCCTTAAGTTCGACCTTTGCATTACTTTGGTTGATCTAAGGGTCGACCCATATAGTTCTTTGGTCGACCTATGTACATGATTTTTTTTATAGAGATGAAACTTTGCTTTGTGCTAATTTTCTAAACCAAGATTAAGATATTTTTAGGTTGAGGGTTTTCAACGTACAACAAGGGCGATATATAGATTACAATCTAAAAATATTTTGACATTGTTTTGACACGAGATGAAGGAGCATGGTTGAATTTTTTGCTATAGATAGGATTTATCTAATTTTGTACTGCTATAATGGCTGTTTGTATGCTGATTTAGGGATTTATATGACTATTGGTTGCACGGTTGATTTGTTTTCTTATTATAGGTCAAAACTTCATTCGAAGATGATCTACAATAAGGAAATCCTATTCGTTAGAGTTTGGAATGTTAATCGATCAAATGCATGGATTGATGTGTGTTGATTGAACACAAAAGGATGATAGTCTCGAACGAATGAGATAAATTTGTGGAGGAGCTTTAGAGCGCATGGATGGATTAGACAATGAAGAAGCATTAAAGCTTGGTGATGGATTTGAAGACAGAGCTATACGAGAGCTCGTTGATATATCTAAAGATGAACGATGGAAATGGCGATGAGCTAGATTTCATGACGAATGCTGGACATTTTTCTCGTTTGTGTATTTAACCAATTTTAGTTAAGTACATGATTAAAGTTGACATTATTAATCAATATGGAGTGGTTAATATCGACTAATATTATTATTGGATTGCCCAATCTGACGTGGAGGATGGTGTTTCTACAATGGGAAGCATTGACTTAGACGATGGATGGAGAAGTTTTGGAATGCAAAGTAATGATAATGAATCGAGTCAAAGCTACAAGAGAGGGTTAGGGACAATTGACTGGATTGACAACAAGTTAGTTGTTTATATTTAGTCCTAACCAAGGAGAATCTAAATTAGGGTCACAAGAGTAGCTCTAGAAATGAACTTTGCTATTAAAGATGTGTGCAAAGGGATTATTGATATGCAGGTTTGATGTGTACTCATGAAGAAAAGGCTATGGGTGTGTCGTTCATTTGGACCAAGTTTGGGTCCTCTTCTCCAAGTTCGGGAGACCGTTTCCAAGTCCGAAAACTGGTGACACACATTTGGACCAAGTCCAGATCCTTACCTATGGTTGTACGCTAGTACTCTTAGTTGTTGGCTAACTGAGTGGCATTGGTTCAAGTACCAAGGAACAAGAGAGGTATCGTACATTCAATGACCCAAGAGAGTAAATGTTAGGGTAAATGATGAACGTTATGATCGTTTACTTGTTTATCATCATTTAGCGTTAGACATGTATCACACACTCTTTATACGATGTTTAGCATAGAGTAGCGTGTATATGTTTGATGTGTTGATTATGTGGATGTAGAGACATGACAGATATGGTTCTTCATACCCTTCATGTCATATATACTATCAAGAGATTTATGGTACTATGAGATTTGATTAACTCTCACACCAAACTATTATCTGAACCAAGGTTTTATTTCCCTCTTATTACCTTAGGTGCTCATCAACGATGCTGATGAGCAGACCAGGTGACAGGTATGGGCCTTACTTGGAGTTGTACAGGTGGAATGGAAGGAGATGATATCTTTTCATACTTATACTTGCATTATCTTTGTTTATTTCGCTATGAAGCCTTGACAGTGTTATGTATTCATTTTAGCGACAGATAATCGGTTTGGGTTTATTTATCACTTGTATAAACTTTATTACTCTTCTGTATAACTGTATGAGCCTATATATTTTGATTATGCAGATTATATAGTTATTGTTGTCTTACTATTTTTAATCTGTGATTGTTATTATTATATGTTATCTGATGCGCTGTGAGACATACGACAGGTTCTGTTGACGGCAAAAAATATCGTAAACACCAAAGATTCCAATTACTAGGAATAATTAATATGGTCGTATAGACAAGAGCGGAAAGCAGTAAATAACACAAGAGATTTATAGTGGTTCGACCTCGTGAGGGGCCTACATCCACTTTGAAGCGTTGTTGGAATATTATTGATCACAAAAGGTTACAAGGTTGAGACCATCTCATGACATCTCATTACATTAGCTTCTAAGTTATATGATGTCATCATTATCATATATGATGTCATAATTGACATATATTTCAAAATATAGGAAAAAGACACTTTTGCCCTTCTTCTTCCTCAAAGTGGAGATTCCATTAAAGGAGCTCCCATGAAGTCCAAGGTCTCAAATTCCAACCCCTTTGAAGTGTGAGGCCAAGGGGTATTTATAGGAGAATGGTTAGGTAGGAGCAGGAAGAAATAGGGGACCACACCCAGAAATTCGCACCTGACACTTGCACATGCTAGAATTTCACACCTAGCCCTGGGGTGCGAATTTCGCACCTCGTGGGGTGCAAAATTTGTACCCCAAGGGGGTGCGAAATTCGTACCTTCCGGGGTGTGAATTTCGCACCTCAGGGTACGAATTTTGCACCCTGCTGGGAGCAAATTTTGCACCTTGCTAGGTGTAAAATTCGCACCCTTTAGGGGTGCGAAGATCGCCTTTATGGGAGGTGCGAAGGCCATGGGTATGTTTGTTTTGGTGGCCCCAGGTTCGGGTTCACGACTCGGACTACGAGGTCTTTGTTTGGCAATGTTTAGAGGAGCCACGAGGTTTGCAGAAGGTGTTGGCGGAATCTTGACTTTGAGTCGGTCTGGTAATTCTGGCTAACACACTTGTTGGTAGAAATCGGATGGATCGAGACTGTGGGGCGCCGGACCCCCACCAGCGCTGCGTTGGGTCGGCCGCAGACGGATACTAATGGAGGTCGTGTTCGAGGGATGCGACATTCTGCTAGTGGCCAGACTCGAGTCTTCTGGGACTTGCAACGCCTCTGGGCTATAATATCACGCGATATGTTAAGTCGAGTGTGTCTTGCCTACTTTTGGGAACCGGACCAAAAGGCTGGTTAACAGGTTCTATGATCATGTTTGTGATCTATCTAGTTTACTCATGCTCCTTCCTTTCACTTCTATTCTATGTTCTTCTTTTCTTTCCCTTTTTCTCTTCTTTTCTCCTATTTCTTTCCTTGACAATTTCTTTACGTCATCAGGTGCTTTTATAGCATGTTATCGAGTTATATAAGCACTAGTGTTGTACAATGGGTTGCCACATTTAGTGTCCGACCTTAGATTGAATTGTTTAACCTAAGAACTACCAAATTTGAAAGTTAATGTATAAGAGAGAGTACGTATTTGTAAATATTTTGATTTATAAATATATATATTAGGAATATGTACAGTATGAGTTGTCTAGACATAAAGTGCCATTAGAGTAGTTTTTCTTTAGTAGTGACGAGCTAGCCAACGAGAAATAAAACTGATTACTCTGTCTTTGGAGTTGAAAATCAAGTAGAATCGAGAATTACCAACCTCGATTTATATTTTATTATTCCAGCAATGGTACGAATCATTATCTAGAATATCTCTAATTAGTTATGGTGCTTAAGTACAACAAGTCTATTATGCCATTCTGTGTGGGCACTTACATGTTTATATGGCAAACCATTTCTTGGAAAAGAGTCAACTATTATGGTACGAGAGTTATTTAGTTTTTGCAAGGATTTCCTAGATGAGTTGGAGATGGATGTTGAATGGATTAGGAGTTTACTCCTAAGAGGATCCAAGTTTGAGCCTGAATTGGTCAAGAGTCCTTACCGATTTGGGTTCTTGAAATCTATTAGCTCCAAACCAATTCATGGTTCACTTCAAGGAGATTTTATGGACTTTTGAAGTGATCCCCTTCTATTTCTTAATTTTTATTCAATTATATATATATATATGTATATTAATTTAATTTAATTTTCTATAGAGTCACTTTCTTATCAATACAGAATCTAAACAAAGTTTACCATGATCATCAAACCAATATAAATATATCAGTACACAAAAATTATGCATAGCCTATATATGTGAAGATACATAGACTCATTATGCTTTGCGGAATATTTGTAAGCAAAATATAGATACAAGATATAAGTGTTAAACTTAGAAGTAGAAATCTTGTATAAAACATGTCATACAAATGCAAAATTCCCTATTAGTTCCACCATCACTTTAACACAATTTATTCCAAAAATTAGGAGCAGTAATGTTTGCAATTATTTGGAAAAGTGATTGCTAATGTATTGGTAGTCATAGTGATATGACCATACATCTGAAAAGTGGTGAGAAATAGGCGCATAAACTAGCTTAAGAACCACTTTTTATGGACTTTAAAAATCTTGTGTAGAAGGTTGAAATCTCTAGAATTGTGGGTGTATAATTCTAGTTTAACAAGTATAGATTCTAGATATTAAACATGTGGAGATTTTGACACCAGAGATGCTAGAATGGTTTTATAAAAGAGACACATATACATATGGTTCACATGCATTACACATTTCATTCCCACTAGCATTATTGGGACTTTTTTTTTATGTTACTTCTACATGCTTATCAAATTAAGACTACCTAGTTTCAGCTTAAAACAAAAGGTACAAAACACTTGAAACTGGTTTAGATACACACCAGAAATTATAGAGGAGATCACCTCCATTTATTCCTTTAAAATGGGATGATCGCCTCATCATTCAGTGCCTATTTCAAATAGGTAAAACATTACTAGAAATCAAGCAATCAGGTGCACCAATCATTGATGACCCATACAAACTAGTAGGTACATCATAAGCATTACATAAGTAGGAAAATACTAAAATTCAGACTTCAAATTATATATTAAACTTGAACAGAAAACACTAGCATTAATTCTTAAATAACTTCAATTTGCTCCTTAACACAGCACTCCAAGCAACTTTAACATGCATCTAAGCAAACCTTTCAACCTGAAATTAATCATTGAGCTGCCCCATCATAGTGGGACACCTCAAGTGATTACAAAAACAACCAAATAGGGTCAGACATGAAAGTATGGCATGAGTAAATACAGGAAAAATTACTGTATTCACTTGTAAAAGTCAATTGCATTTTTAAACATGCTCTTATATCTCATTATATAGAAAATTGGGTTGAATACTTTCTAAATACAAGGGTTTTAGGTAATTATCTTTATTCAAACTTACCTTTCTATTAGAGAATAATATTCAATAATGCACTATCATCAAACCCAATCAAGCTATCCATCCAGTTCATGCAACATATTTGAGTTCACATTATCGGTTGCATCCCTTAAATGGCTTGTTTACTGACTTATTTCCCTCTAATCCCACAACACCACCTAGTTTATATGAAAATTTAATTTGGTCTTATCATCAAACATTAAACACATGGGTGCAAACTGTCTAGGTCATTCAATTCTATTCTCCCTGCACACAAAGGCCTATTGGGTTCGATAAAACCATGTGCATACTTGGCACCAATCAGAGCACCAAGCAGATCAATGTAAACTGGTGCTATGCACCTCTCTTGGCCTATCTTTCATTTTATTGTTAGATTTTTACTTATGATCTAACCAACATTTTTTCTTTTCAAAATACCCTTTCTAGAACCATATTATGCATTAAATGGTCCCCATAATTAGATCACAATAATACATTCATATAAAATTATATGTAACAATTCACCTATATCTCATACAAATCAACTAATGGTAAAATGACTAAGTAACTAGTTCATATCTGACTAAAAAATATAGGTTGAATATGAGCATTAAAACATAGCTTACATAAACTTACAAATAAGGCTGACAATTAGAACCTTGAACCGAACCAACCCGAAAATACTCGAACCCGAACCAAACCCGATAGGTCTCGGGTCAGGTCTGGGTGATGAAAAATACAATAAAGACCTGATAAAACCCAACCTGACCCAGAAGACTCGGGCAAAAAACATTGAAATATATGTAATTTTAGTGTTATTTTCCACCTGGACCGGAACCGACCCGAACCGAAGCTCGGGTCGGGTCCAGATTTTGGATATGTATAGTTTAGACCCGAAAAAACCCGACCCGCCTAGACCCGTTGGGTCATGTCCGGTCTATCGGGTCGAGTCTTATTGCCGCCTCTACTTGCAAACATATTGCTAATCCCCATACTTTATTTTCTATATGTTATTACTTAATGTATATTTTGGGCTAGAGATATTTTGGGTTATAGCCTTAACCCTTAGGTTTTCTTCCCAGTTATATGAAGTTTTATATGATTTACTGGGTTAGAAAATCAACTCTATGAATCAATGGATCAGCACATGAATACTCATTGCTCTACTGATTCTTACATACACAATTGAACATAAGCTTGAATCTACTTATTCATGCTACCCATTTTTGCATTTCCAGTCCTTTTCACATAGCAAGAATACATGTCATACTCAAAGTTTAAGGGTTCACTGATTTCATAAAATATCACTTCATATGTGAAATAAAATCTACTCTATATGGTCATACATGCAGAACAATAATCAATATAAAATTTTAACATAAATATTGGTTGCCTACTGTTGAAGGCAAAAAATGTCGTAAGCACCAAATATTACAATTACTTGGAATAGTTAATTAGGTCGCATGGACAAGAGCATGAAAAACTAAATAACACAAGAGGTTTATAGTGGTTCAGCCTCAGGAGGGGCCTACGTCCACTTTGAAGCGTTGTTGGAATATTATTAATCACACAAAATTACAAGTGTTGGACCATCACATGACTTCTCATTACATTTTAATATAGGCTATGTGATGTCATTATTATGATATATGATGTCATAATTGACATATATGAAAGAATATATGAAAAGGTCGTTTTTGTCCTCCTTCTTCCTCAAAGTGGAGATGCCATTAGTGGAGCTCTCATGAAGTCCCAAGGTCCCAAATTCCCACCTCTTTGAAGTGTGAGGCTATGGGGTATTTATAGGACAAGGATTAGGTAGGATTAGCTGGGAGTGGGTAGGAGTAGGTATAGGTAGGTATGAGTAGGTGAAAATTGGACGCCCATACCCAGAAATTCGCACCTGGCTCGCACGCATGCCAGACCGGGGTGCGAATTTCGCACCCCGCCCCCGGGGTGCGAATTTCGCACCTCGCCCCCGGGGTGCGAATTTCGCACCTCGTGGGGATGCAAAATTCGCACCTCGTGGGGGGTGCGAAATTCTAGCCTGTAGGGGTGCGAAATTCGCACCCAGGGTACGAATTTTGCACCCCTATGGGGTGCAAATTTCGCACCCGGCTGGGTGTGAATTTCACATCCGGCTGGGTGCGAATTCCGCACCCTACTGGGTGCGAATTCTGCACCCCATAGGGGTGCGAAATTCGCCCCCCGACGGGTACGAAGTTCACGTTATGAGAGGTGCCTTATCTGGGTAGCTACAACCATGCAATCATATAATAACCAAGATATATAAAAATAGTTGTTATTCTTAATTTTTAATTGCCATGTTTTGACAAGACATAGCTCTGATACCAACTGAAGTGACCCCCATCTATTTCTTAATTTTATTCAATTATATATATATATATATATGTATATATATATATATATATATATATATATATATATATATATATATATATTCTATAGGGTCACTTTCTTATCAATGCAGAATTTAAACCAATTACCCAAGACCATAAAACCAATATAAATATATCAATACACAAAAATTATACAAAACCTATGTATGTGAATGTTGGACCAAGAATTGGTACTAACACCCAAATGCAGATCACAGATCACAAAAATGCAGAAAACAGTAAATAAGAGAGAACACACGAGATTTTTATAGTAGTTTGGTTGTAGATGTAGCCTACGTCCACTTTATAATCTTATTGTTATACTGATAGATTACAAGAATTAGTTACATGTTGACACACAATTAGTGTGTTAATTGAGACTATAAAAGGAGAATTTAGACGTAGAAAGATGCAAAATCCATGCACTTCAGTAATCGTCGAAGCCGCGGAGAAGAATGGCCAATAAAGTCCCTTCAAAATTACATGTAGTGGTGTATTTATAGTTGTAGGAGAGCCTCTAGAAGGAATGGTTCGTGATGAGGCACGTGGCACCCGATCCGGGAAAGTAGGAGCAGAATTAGCCTTGAGAACATGTCAACATCGCTGTCCAGAACCAGCTCCAGGCGGGTCGGCTCGTGAGACAGGGGTGGCGAACCGAGCCGAGGTCATTGTTTGGCGAGTCGAAGGTGTCGTGCTCTTCGGAGCAGTAGGAATCCAAGGCAGGTCGGGTCGTGGTCTGGTAGGGCGAGCCGAGCCCGTGATCATGGACCGAAGGGGCGATCCGACCGGGAATGCAACTACAAGCTTTTCCATGTTCCATCACTTCATCCAAGTGATTGCCAATCAATGCCAATTTACACCAGTTTACGGAAACGGGCATAACTTTCAAACCGTAAGTCCGATTGAGCCAAACGAAAGCTCAACCTGAAGCTAATTCAGAGGGCTACAAGAGTTTTAAAGCAAAGCTCCATAATTGCTGTTTTCGAGCCCAAAATAGGTTATCTGATAGGAGTTTCGGACCTGTTTATGTTGATGTTGTGATTTCGACTAAATTGCTATATGTCTGCTGACCTTGTTTCCATCGCTTGAGCGTGTTACCATTCAGGAATTCCATGTGTTACATCTTTGACCATAAAGTGTGTCAACACTGAAGATACAAATACTCATTTTACTATGTGGAATATATGAAAGCAAAATATAGATACAAGATATAAGAGTAAAACTTAGAAGCAGAAGTCTTGTATAAAACATGTCATACAAATGCAAAATTCTCTTTTAGTTCCACCATCAATTTAACAAAATTTATTTCAGAATTTAGAAGCAGACATGTGTGGAATTATTTGGCAAAGTGATTACTAATGTATTGGTAGTCATAGTGATATGACCATACATCTGGAAAGTGGTGAGAAATAGGTGCACGAACTAGCTTAAGAACCACTTTTTATGGACTTTTAAAATCATGTATAAAAGGTTGAAATCCTAGAATTGTAGGTGTATAAATTTTATTTTGACAAATATAGATTCTGGAGATTAAACATGTGGAGATTTTATCACCAGAGATGCTAGAATGGTTTTATAAAATAGACACATACACATATGATTCACATGCAGTGCACATTTCATTTCCACTAGAACTACTGGGACTTCTTTTATGTTACTTCTACATGCATATCAGATTAAGACTATCCAGTTTCAGCTTAAAACAAATGGTACAAAACACTTGAAACTGGTTTAGATACACACCAGAAATTACAGAGGAGATCACCTCCATTTATTCCTTTAAAATGGGATGATCACCACATCATTCAGTGCTTATTTCAATTAGGTAAAACATTACTAGAAATCAAGCAATCAGGTGCACCAATCATTGATGACTCATACAAAATGACAGGTACATCATAAGCATTACATAAGTTGGAAAATACTAAAGTTCAGACTTCAAATTACATATTAAACAAAACAGAAAACACTAGAATTAATTCTTAAATAACTTCAATTTGTTCCTTAACACAGAACTCCAAGCAACTTTAACATGCAATTAAGAAAATCTTTCAACCTGAAATCAATCATTGAGCTGCCCCATAATAGTGGGACACCCCAAGTGATTGCAAACACAACCAAATAGGGTTAGACATGAAAGTATGGAGTAAATGCAGGAAAAATTATGGGGTTCACTTATAAAAGTCAATTGCATTTTTAAACATGCACTTATATCTCATTATACATAAAATTGGGTTGAATACTTTCTAAATACAAGGGTTTCGGGTAATTATCTTTATTTAGACTTACCTTTCTTTTAGATAACAATATTCAATAATGCACCATCATCAAACCCTATCAAGTTATCCATCCAGTTCATGCAACATAATTGAGTTCACATTATCCATTCCATCCGCTAAATGGACTGTTTACTGACTTATTTCCCTCTAAGCCCAAAACAGCACCTAGCTTATATGCAAATTTAATTTGTTCTTATCATCATAGATTGAACACAAAAGAGCACACTATCTAGGTCCTTCAATTCTGTTATCCCAGCACACAAGACTTATTGGGTTTAATCAAACCATGTGCATACTTGGCACAAATCAAAGCACCAAGTAGATCAATGTAAAATGGTGCTATGAACCTCTCTTGACCTATCTTTCATTTAATTGATAGATTTTTACTTATATTCTAACCAACATTTTTCCTTTTCAAAATACCCTTTCTAGAACCATATTATGCACTAAATGGTCCCCATAGTCAGATCACAATAATACATTGATATGAATGTATATGTTAACAATCCATCCATATCTCATACAAACCAACAAATGGTAAATTGACTAAGTAGTTCAGATCTCATTAAATAATATTGGTTGAATTTGAGCATTAAAACATAGCATACACTAACTTGCAAACATATTGTTATTCCCCATACTTTATTTTCTATATGTTATTACTTACTTTTATCTTGGATTAGGAATATTTTGGGGCTATCCCCTTAATCTTTATGTTTTTCTTCCCAGTTATATGCAGTTTTATTTGATTTATTGGATTAGAAAATCAACTCTATCAATCAATGGATCAACACATGAATACTCGTTGCTCCATTAATTCTTACATACACAATTGAACATAAGCTTGAATCTACTTATTCGTGCTGCCCATTTATGCATTTCCAATCCTTTTTACACAGCAAGAATAATGTCATATTCAAAGTTTTAGAGTTTTCTAATTTCATAAAATATAACTTCATATGTGAAATAAAATCTACTCTATATGGTCATACATGTAGAACAATAATCAATATAAAATTTTAACAGAAATATTGGTTTCCTACAATAGGACTTATTGCCTTTAAATGTATTTTACTTACCAAACTTCTTTCTTCTCTTGATATTATGTTTTCCAGCTTGATCTCTACTTATTCTTATCATTTCATTGATGTTATTTGTCCAGAAAAGCATTATATTCAAAACCTTTTGCGCAAATGGTTTATCACTGAGTTATATAGCCATACATTAGGGTTTAAAACCTACTGAATACCTATCTTATCCCTAGGATATTGTCATCCTATCGTTTTGAATATTTTTAACATCCCCACCCCCCGGTCCAAACTAACAAAATTGATCCCCTTTTCCTTTGTTGTTATGGTCCTGCTTCTTTTCTATTTAGGGTAAATAGGTTATCATGCAAATGGTGTGACCCCGGTTTTGTTTATATATGACTAACATGTAAGAATATCAGGTCTGAGCTATATATGTGTATATATATATATGTGTGTGTGTGTGTGTGTGTAGCATAGGTCCACAACCATTTCTATCTACTTGAAACACTTATTTACTTATTTTTACTTAGGAATATTCTTATTAATTCTAAGGTTTTCATTAACCTTAAATGATAAAATATAAGGAATACAGATAATAGTTCATACTTATATATGCATTCATACTTTCTATGGCTACATCCATGCATGCAAACATTTAATTTCTATTACCAATTAAATATGTATATAATTAAACTAGTGTTTCTAATTTAGGGTTACCACAATTTTCTAAAAGTTGATGAGGGGTTTTCCAATTTAGGCGATATATCTGTGTTGAAGTTTGCGATCGGACTCAATGTGTTATCGAAATACGATTATTCTCTCTGTTATCCCTTTGAAGTTTAGAGTTTTTTCCTAGGTTATGTGATCGACTTGGAAGGTGATTGATTTCATTTGATTAATGAATGAAGGCTTGGAGGTGTCGATTGAGGAAGCTCGCGATGTTTGACCTTGCACCTAGTATGTAAGTTGTCATGTTGGGAAGAAATCATTGAGACATATACATTGATTATCGTCCATGTTTTGTCGAGTGCTCCTTTGATGAAAGAGAAGGGAAAAACGACATCACCACCGATATATATTTCCCACCGATGGTGTTTCCATACGTGTTTTATTTTGATGTTGAGGTTTCATCGTTCCATCAGATATTGGGATTCGATGGATGGAACGAAATTGGGACTCATGGTAATTAATTTTCTTTTCTTGATTGTGACTTATCATGTGGAAGGTTGAGTTAGATTATATGTATTTGTAACATCATATGCTTGGTCATCAAAAATTAATACCGTAGATGACTACAACTTTCATAGCAATTAATTTCGGGCCTTGAGGTGGGGGAGTGGTACGATATAGCTAGTATATACTTGGTAGTATACATAGTTTGTCAAAACTTAAATCTCATTGAGTTATGGTTACTTGTTTGCTAATTTATCTTCTTGTTGCTTGATTTTTGAACTTAACTAGACTTAATATTTGAGTACAATAGTGCACTTACTGGGAGGATACCAAATATCGGTGGCAGTGAGAGGTTGTTGGAGACAAAAATGAGCTAGGACATTTTGCTCTTCAGTGGTGAGCCATCCTCGATTTAGCGATAGTAGGATGAGACTTAGATTTTCAATAGGCGAGTCTCTTATGATTGGACGATAGTAGGTCGAGACATGTCTTTAGTAGTGAGTCATTACCTAAATTTGTAACTTGATAGTATTTGGACACATTTTATGAGTAACCGGATCACCACCATGTTTTAATCGAGTCCATATCGATCTGGCTATGGATTTTCTTCCAGTTGGTAATCTATAAGGGATTTTACTGATTGTAGAAAGTTGGTTGGTATGTGCCAGTTATAGCATTTCATGCGCTGGTTTGATTCTGTTTGGTCGGCTATGCCATTCGGGATAAACAAGAAGTCAATATATTTTCTTGATTTCTTGTACCGTGTTTTGAGAAATCAATTGTAAGAGTTGTATTTGTGCTATCCGATTATTATTTTATCTTCTAATGGATAAAAAGAGAGCACAAGGCACATTTGGTGTTTGTGCCACTGATGTTGAAAAATATCATTTATTGGTTGGTTTGTTAGAGTTTCACTTTTCGATAATAGAAGTGAAGCACTTGGGCCATGTCGTCTCGAGTAGGATGTTGCTATAAGTCATGCGAAAGTCTCAATGGTTTCGAAGTTGTAATTGACCCATGAGAGTGTCGATTTTACATTTCGAGTAGGAATGAGAGACTGATGGTACTCACTTGGTTGTATGGATGGCTTACATGCAATATGTTTCCAAATGGAAGGTTGTCACATTCAATCGATAACCAAAACCTCATGAGGAGTATTCGACTCCTAATTCAGAGTCAATGGCGATAAAGTTCGCTTTGGTGATTTGGAGGAACTATTTATAGCGAAGGAGTTAGAGTCGTTTAGTGATTTTGTAACACTGGTGTTTCTCTTCTTCATGAGAGGTTTTGACCTTCACTAGTATCGATGGTTGGAGTCCTTAGCCTCTTACAACCATGTGTTTCCCATATGTACGTATAAGAAAGGTCAGTAATTTATGTGTGTTGAGTTGAAAATGTACCATTTCGGAAGAGACATCTCATTCATGAGTGTTGCTTTGCCTATTATTGATTATAACCTTATAACTCGATGTGAAATAGAGCCAACCCGATCATGGTGGTTGGTTTCGCATGGAAGAGGAGTTGTTTGTTCCCCGCATCATTAGAAGGGATTAATTGGGCAATTATTGTATAATGAATGCAACATCAGCTAACTATAGCTGAATGGGATGAATAGAGCAGTCTTCATAGCTATTTGAGATTCCTAAATGGATGCAGGAATAATTATCGATGGTTTCTATTGATAGGTTGTCATAGAGTTGGGATTTGTGACAGCCCTGGGACTCGTACCCCCAACCTCTCATAAAGTAACACCAGACACTAAATATTGTGCTAAAAGATCTTTATGTTAGCTTTTCAAAGGGGTGTTACATACTACCCCCTTAAAGGGCCCAACGTGCTCGTTGTCTCATATCACTCACTACCTAGGCGTTGTGCATGTAACCTTCATCAGTACCGCACTGACTGACATCTGCAGTATTACACACACAATTACGACTAGGTACAGGCTCTGATACCAAATGCGACAATCGCGGACTCAAACCCCTGATCCCGTAAAGCAACACTAACCATTGTTCTAAAAGATCTTTTTCTTAGCTTTTCGAAAGGGGTGTTATAGGAATATTACGATAGCACTCGAGTCATAGCCGATTCGTTGATGAGGGATACTAAATTAACATTCTTTATTTCTGAAAGACATCCAAGTGTCAAGTCATATACAGATTGTATATCATATTTGATGTCTCATATTAGTTAGATTAGTATCTTACACGTTAGGATAGGTATACATGTTATTTTTATAATTTCTATTGTTTTTCATATTCAAGTTTGATTCTTGATATTAGACATGACTGTTTATGCTTATACGATTGTCAGGCATGCAGGATAACTATAGTGTTGTATACCCATTTATTTAAGATAAATTCTATAAAACACCACATTTAATTAAATAATAAAATGGGTAATAAATAAAGATTGCATGAATATGTATGTATGTATATAATTTTAATATTGAAATAAAAGATGCAAGTAAAGAGAAGAAAGAAATAAATACATGAAAAGTGGACAAGAAATTTGGTTGCATATGAAATTAGAATGCATGCATTAAAATGGAAATAAGACAATGTGTTAAAAAGGAATAAGACAATTCATTAAAAAGGGAATGAAACCATGCATTAAAAGGAATACAATAACAATGAATTAATAGTGTCATTAATTACATTAAATAAGCAGCCATTAAAGGATAAGGAATTGAAAGGTAAGTTATTGGTGAATTAAATAATCAAGAGATTGTGCGCATATATGTAAACGTAGATTTGAAATTCAAAAATAATTATAGTTTATAACTAGAATAATATTAATCAAAAGAATTATATTAGTAAGTGAATAACGTAATTAATTAATGTTCAAAATCAGATGTTTATATCAAGTCATAAAATCAGCGTTATTTATTAATGTTAAAAAAAGAAAAAAATGCAATAGAAAATGCGCCTGAACCCAGAATTGGTCGACCCGGGTCATACATGGGTCGACCCATGTGTCGACCTAAGGGTCACCTACCTCAAGGTGGGTCGACAAAGGGGTCGACCTGGTCGAGCCCAGATCCGTTTTATGTAACGTAGTTTTATGGTTTATGCTATTCAGATTTTATTTGATTAAATCTGATAGACTAGACTTTCTTATAAACTTATAAATAGACTAGCAGAGCCTAACTTTAAACTCATATTTTCTGAGATGCCACCTAGGCTCTTCCATTCTGTTCTTTCTCCAAATCTTTTCTGAAAAATAGAATATTAGTTCGTAGTGCTTCTGATTCAAGATTTGAAGATAAGAGATATTAATCTACAAATAGGTATTCATATTTCTGATCAATGTGAGGTAAGTTTCTGAATCTGATTTTATAGGTTTTTCTCTCTCTTTTCCTCTTCTTTTAGCGTCAAATTTGAGAATCCATGGTTGTTTTAATAATAGATTCAGTTAGGAAATCCACAGAATAATAGATCTATATTAGATTCAAGGATTGTAAAGTTGTCTGGTGAGTGGATTCAAATTATACCTTTTTAAATAATGGTAAATATTTACCGTTTACATTTCCCGTCATTTTTAACATGTTAAAAAACTGTAAGTTGTGATAATTGCAGTATAATTCATTTTCAGTTATGTTAAGAATATTACTATTGTATAGATCTATTCTATGAACTTGTTAATTGGATTGAAATCACTATGAGAATGGAATTGTGTATTTACAATAATACTAAATATGTTACATAAAATGTGGTTAATGACAAATTGGATATTGCAAATCAAATTACAGTGAAATTGGGAATAATAGAAAAAGAATAAATATGCCTATCTTGTATGTAAAACTTATAGTAATTAGGAAATTGTAAATAACTACATTGACACACGAAGTTAAGTTCAACTTATGGTAGAAGCCTGCCCAGAAACAGCCGGAAGATCCAGCATCCATAAGTGGTCAACTTAATGTGGGAGGTTTGGTGCCTAAACATATATAAAAATATTTGTATACAATATACAATAAGTAAATAAATAAATAAATTAGTAATGTCTGTTGGGGTACAAAATAAATATTTTGGGATTGATAAAATAAAGATACTTCATTGTCAATTAATGTCTTAGGAAACTATGACCTTTAGGTTCATAAGTGACATTAATTGTAATTAATAGAATAAAATGCTACATGTGAAAACATACAAGACGGTAAAGAAATGAATGTTACAATGGTAGAAGTTAGTTCATATTAAGGAAGCTAAAGAAAAAAATGAATGAGGAATATAACCTATTATAATTGATTATATGAATGAGAATGGAAGATAATAGGTAGGCTTGTCCTAGGGACAAATGCAAAATTATAACATAGGTTATAAAAAATGAAAAGGAAATTTATTAATAAACCTTAGTTAAGAGGAACTAAGTTAGTAAGTAAACAACAATAATAAGTTTTGACAGTTGTGATGGAATATGAAAGCGTAAAGTAAGAAGACTTATGGAATGAAATAAGTTGTACTTAATTATATATATTAAGTAACATGTTAACATAAAACATGAGGATTGAGATAATATATACTTAATTATACATTAAGCACAACATGTTATTGTAACCTATAAACCTGAAACTGGACAATGAGTGACATGGTAATAATGTAAGAAGATTGTAGATTACTTTCGTTAATTACAATCTAGGGAATAACATGTTATGGGCTTATTAATGAACTTAAATGGGTTAAGTTATATCATTGAATTAACAAGCGAGAGGGGTCCATTTCTTAGAGATACAAAGAGCGAAGCAAACCCAATAACTTGAATAAAAGATGAAATGTGGATAATCAAGTTAATTAGTAACCAGATAAGATAGAGCAAGCACATGATTAAACGATTAGACATAGGGTTTATTAACACGTTAGCCTGAGGTTCTTGGACCAGTCTGCATGTCTAAAGGCAAAGAACCCAATGGGATAAATCATCGAGGTGTCTGGAGGTATGAGAGGAGTGCATCCATCTGATTTACTGCTTGATATTTGTTTGTTGGCTCTATGGGACTGGATGGTAGCACGCGGCTTCCGAGGGACGTGGTAGGGTAGTCTGTGGTGTACCTCTATTGTTGTGCATGCTCAGGATGCACTCGTAGAGGTTGGGTTTGCGTGTTACCACCCGGTGAGTACACATTGACTGCAACGGTAATTTGGCAGTCAGAAGGCTGTGGCGGTATGATGTTGGGATGATTTGACTGTTTGCCTACAAATAGGCTTGTCATAACCAATTAAAGGATAGTAATCATCGGGTACCTGTCATCGGCAGTCAGTGTTATGCGGAAAGACTAGAGCTAAACCTACATACCATTGATCTTTCACTATCGAGACTTTGGTTGCAGGACACACCGATTTGGATGTAGATTGTTAGCTAGGGGCATGTCACTTAGCTTTTGATGTAGTCTTTCTCTAGTTGAGGGAGGGGTCGAGGTAGGACCATAGCCAACTTGAAAATGCAAATTATACTTTAGGTATCTGTACTTTAGGCTTTTTAGCATACTTATACAGATATGGGAAATCTCCTGATTGAGTTCCATGTATTCGGATGCAGCCCTATTTTGGGACTCGGTGCATAGTAGACCGAACGTACGTGTGAGGTTCTAGGTACATGCACACCACATCGGGTGGTGTACCGTAGACGTTGGGGCATTACTCCATGCTGAAACCTGATTCGACCGAGGCATTAGATAGAACGTATGTGTGAGGGTCCAGGTACATGCACACCGCACTGGGTGGTGTATCATAGACATTAGGGAATTACTTCATGTTGAGACTATACTTAATCGAGGAGTTTGATATGGCAGTCCGTACGCTTATGTAGCATAGCGATGATAGTTCTATGTGGAATGTAGCATAGTTATATGGAGATTTGTTCGTCGTTCGGCGTAGGACAGGAGTTGCATATTCTTCTATGGTAAGGCAATATTTGATTATATTATATTTAATTCCATTCCGCTGTTTATTTTTTTTGAACTCTGATATATTTTATTTCTCTGTCTTTTCTGCAGAGTAACTAACAAGCCAATTCGTGTTCCAACAGATCGGAATTTTTGAAAAAAATTGGTCTGTCGGAATTTGGGTTGTTACATCTGATATCAGAGCATAGGTTTAGGATTCATGTATAGATAGTGAGTGAACGTAGTTGTATTTTAAAAAATATAAATATATTATACATACACCTAGATCCATAATAGAACCCACTAAATAGGAAGAGTGGTTTATGCAAAGAGTTCGGATTTCAGTTATGTACACTAAAGGAATAATTGTGGAAATTTGAGGCTTAGGTGGTTTAGGTAAAAAGTGTACAATGTGTTTTGTAATGGAAAGAGATGGATTCCATATGTTACTATTTTTGATTAGTGGGTTGGGAAGTAAAGCCTTATAAATTGGAAAATGGTAAAAAGGAAAATGGATTAGGAATATATATATACACATATATATATATATATATATAAGAAATGACTTTGTGAGAGTATTTAGGAAGGTCTAAGTATGTTAGAAACCCACTTTAAGTCTAGCCCCATTGTTAACTTTTAAGGACTTGAAATTTTTAAAAGCTTTTAGGTGGTAGTTTATGGTGTTTTTCAAGTGTTGACGTTAAAAGTTACAATTCCAAAGTATGTACTAGATAAATAGTGTAGAAACAATTTTTAAAACAAAAAGGAGGTATTTTTAAAGTTTGAAAAAAATACGTAAGGAACATATTTGAAAAGCATATATTGAGTTTTGAACGAAAAAATGGGGTATATTTTAGGAATGATGATTTCTTCTGAAATTTTCATCTAAAAAGAATTCTTTTAGAAAAAAGGTGCACATTTTAGAGCATGTAAAGCTCACTAGTTTTTAAGCTATAATGTATGAAAGGATTAAAAAGAAAAACATTGCATTTTTGTTCAAAACAAAAACTTTCAGTAAAGAAAATTTTGAAATCTCTATTCTTTTGACAATAATTTTTTTATAATTGTTTTGACATAAAATTTTGTTGGGTGGAAAAAATAAGTGTAAGAATTAGAAATATAGTAGATGTTTGCATGTAGAGATAAGTTATAGAATTGACATTGTAAACATGAACTGTTGTGAAATTAATTAAGAAATAGTTATCCTTGTCTACTCCAGTTTTACGATCTAAAAAAAGAGAAAGTTTTGAGTTTTATATAAGATGACATTATTTTATGGTTTGGCAAAGGTAAGCTTTAATGAGGAAAAATAAGCTTTAACACTTTTAATTTTTGGAAGAAAAGTGATATGAGTAAGCCCAACCACATTTTTAAATTATGGAGTAGGTAAGTATTAGTACCTAGGGAAGAAGGGAAATATTTTTAGGCTAAAAGTGGATAGCGATAATTATTTTGGAAATAATGGTAAATCCCCGTAAAATGCATAAGCATTATAGAGCCTGGGTTATTGCTTGGAAAAGATTGTTAGTACACAGCAAGGACTAGTGGTGAGTACCAAATCGTAGAAGGTAAGTAAGTGTTTAGATCCTTTGGTATGGACTTTTCTTTGTCGGAGGGGACATAGTCCTTGGATTCTTAGGCCTTGGTAGTAGATGTGTAGAATGCTTGTTTTCCTATTTTAGTTGAAGAATTAGTAGACTTATTTGTAGGCTAAGCTTAGATTAGTGGATTAAGTTAAATAAGCTGAGAAAAGAATAATGAAGTAACTAAAAAGAAAACAACAAATCCAGTAAAGCAACAAACATGACAGTTGAGAAAAATGGAAAATGTTGAGAAACGGGAATAAAAATGGGTTTTTCCTAAATAAGTTGAAAAGGAAAATCTATAACATAGAAAATTTTCTTATGTGGACTGTGCTTGGACAGGAAGATAGGAAATCTTCATAATAGTTGCATAAAATCCAAGTACAGGAAGAAAAAGGTACATGAAAGAGAAATGGAAGATACGAAATTTTCCGTTTTCCACCTTTTTGTACATAAGAAATCGAATTTAGAAAATTAGATTTTCTGAAATTCGCAAATTTAAAGTTGGTTGGTAGGGTTTTGGATGCAAAAATTGGATTAACTACGCTCTTGATCTGTAAGAGTGTGGGAAAATTTGGGTGGAAAAAGTATTTTGATTTTAAAGATATTACATTCATATAGAAATTGCCAGTAAATGTAAGATATGTGCATCATGTTTTCAAGAGACTTTCAAAGAAAATTTGCATTCATGTGGGAGGTACCGCTTAGGCATTCATTACATTCACGTATTATTATGTTGTATTACACTTTGCACAAGTCACAAATGATTGTAAAAGTAGGATGCACACATGATGGTTGCAAATTATGCGAGGGATTACTTAATTTACCCATACCAAGTTTCGGGAATGAAATTTCCTAAGTGTGGGAGAATGTAACACCCCACATTTAATTAAATAATGAAATAAACAATAAATAAAGATTGCATCAATATGTATATATGCATAGAATTTTAATGTTGAAATAAAAGATGCAAGTTAAGAGAAGAAAGAAATAAATTCATAAATAAATACGTGCATGAAAAGTGGACAAGAAATTTGGCTGCATATGAAATTAGAATGCATGCATTAAAAAGGGAATAAGACAATGCATTAAAAAGGGAATAAGATAATGCATTAAAAAGGGAATGAAACCATGCATTAAAAGGAATACAACAGCAATGAATTAATTGTGTCATTAATTGCATTAAATAAGCAGACATTAAAGGATAAGGAATTGAAAGGTAAGTTATCGATGAACCGAATAATCAAGAGATTGTGAGTATATATAGAACATATATTTGAAATTCAAAAGTAAATATAGTTTATAACTGGAATAATATAAATCAAAAGAATTATATTAAGTAGGTGAATAACGTTATTAATTAACGTTCAAAATCAGATATGTTGTATCAAGTAATAAAATTAACGTTATTTATTAATGTTAAAACTAGAAAATAGCAGAAAACATGCCTGGACCTAGGTCATACATGGGTCGACCCATGTGTTGACCTAGGGGTCGACCCACCTCAAGGTGGGTCGACATAGAGGTCAAGTCGTTCGGTCCTAGATCCGTTTTGAGTGATGTGGTTTTCTGGCTTATGCGGTTCGGATTTTATTTGATTAAATCTGATGGAACAGACTACCTTGTACACCTATAAATAGACTAGTAGAGCCTAGCTTTAAACTCATATTTTCTGAGATGCTGTCTAGGCTTTGTCATTCTCTTCTTCCTCTAAATCTTTTCAGAAAAATAGAATATTTGTTCTTTGGGGTTCTAATTCAAGATTTGAAGATAAGAGATATTTATCTATAAATAGGTGTTCAGATTTCTGATCAACGTGAAGTAAGTTCTTGAATATGAATTATATAGGTTTCTATTTCTCTTTTCCTCTTCTTTTAGCGTTAGATTTGTGAATTCGTAGTTGTTTAAACTGGATCAGATTCAAGGATTGGAAAGCTGTCTATTGAGCGGATTTAAATTATACCTTTTTAAATAATGGTATATTACCGTTTACATTCCCCATCACTCTTAGCAAGTTAAATACCAGTAAGTTGTGATAATAGCGGTATAATTCATCTCAGTTATGTTAAGAATATTATTGTTGCATAAATCTATTCTGTGAACCTGTTAATTAGAATAAAATTGTTGTAATACTTGAATTGTGGAATTTACAATAAAAGTGAATATGTTACAAAAGATGTTGTTAATGACAAATTGGATATTGTAAATCAAATTACAGTGAAATTGGAAATAATAGAAAAGAAATAGATATACCTAACTTATACGTAAAATTTACAGTAATTGGGAAATTGTAGATAACTACATTGAGACACGAGGTTAAGTTCAACTTGTGGTAGAAGGCTGCCCGGAAACACCTGGCAAATCCAGCATCCATAAATGGTTAACTTAATGTCGGAGGTCTGGTTCCTAAACGTGTATGTATATATGTACACAACAGACAATAAGTAAATAAATTAACAAATTAGTAATGTCTATTGGGTACAACAAATAGATATTTTGTGACTGATAAAATAAAGATACTTCTTTGTAAATTGATGTCTTAGGAGTTTATGATCGTTATGTAACGACCCGCATTTTTCAGTGATATAATTAATTTATTTAATTATTTAAATAATGGTTTGGTTATTTAAAATAACCAAAATTAAATAATATTGAATATTTAATTAAAATAAATAATATAATAATATATTTAATTTCTGAAATAGTGGAATTCACAAAATAGTGTGAATTGGATCATTTGTGATATTTAATTCAGTTTAGAATTGAATTAGAATAACAAATATATTATTTTAATGGCAATTTGAACATATAATTATATTATAATTATAATCGAGCTCGAAATGGCGCGGCAGTTCGCTATTTGGCGATTTGAACTTCAACTGAAGGTACAGGGTCCATTTTAAATCGGATTTCTGTGAAACAAGAAACGTTAGGAGTGGGGGAAGTATATTTTTCTTGTGGAAGAGAAAAATCAGAATTTCATTGTGTAGATTTTATTTTATGTCCAAAACAAATTTTAGAAAAGTCGCTATGGAATTCCTTTATAATTTATATTGATTTATTTATATTATAAAAGGATTTTAAATATAAATCGAATATCGACGTAAGACTGGATTTGAAATATCGAGTTATAAATCCCAGTGGAGCTGTATGGTATTCCACTGTGAATATATGCGATAATATTTATTTATAAATATTTAATTTAATTGTTTTAATATATTTTATATTTAAAAAGGGGTTATTTAGGGCTTTAAAAATAGTCAGTTTTGCAAACGACCTTGAAATTCGACGAAACTAATTTTGTTGGATCCGCAATATTAAATTGTTGTTAAATTTCAATTTCCGTGATTTTTGAAGTCAGTATATGGCCATACGAATTTTTAAAGTGAAAAACAGTCAGCATTTCGATGGTTAAAAATACCCTGTGTGAGCATACGAAGTCGGAATTCGACGAAACCTGTTTCGTTGGGACCACAATATCGAACTGAAGGTGCAAATCTAGTTTCGTGATTTTTGGGTATTGTGTGTGATCACAGGAATTTTTAAACAGCATATACAAATAGTGTTCGAATAAAAAGAAATAAAATAGTGAATATAAAAATAATATTTTCTCTCTATATATAATCCTCTTCAGGTCAACAACCCTAGAAAAAAACTCCCGTGGTCAATTTCCATCTGCGTCTCCATCTTCTTTCAGTAAAGTCGTGAGAAATAAAATTCGAAGAATTGGAAATAAAATCCAATAAATTACAAGATCGGTCTCTTTGGATTCGCAGGGAGTAGCACTTCAATTTCGTACCTATGAGGTGGTATTCGATTCATGTTTGCTCGATATCGGGTTTTGCCTGGTGAACTAGGGTTCATCGCTGCGAGCGATTTAAGGATTTTTGCATCAATTCGAGTTCATATTCGAACTTGTGGAGGAGAGTGGTTGTTGCGGTTTGGGATCAACTTTGTTTAGTGATTTTACAGTGTACGTGGGTACCTGGGGTCGCGACTGTCACGGAAGCGACGAGTGTGAACGTATGGTGGTGGATAGATGGAGATCGGCAAGAGGAGTTAAATGGTGGTGTTAGTTTGATTTTAAATTGAGTATGGGAGGAGAATGGTGAGTAGGAAGTTCAGCCATGTCTTGTGAAGTGTTGCGTGAATTCCCTGGAGCAAGAGTTCGGAGGAGAAGAAGCTTAACGGTTTGGGTTTGTTGCTGAATGGGCCGCTTAAAAATAAGTTAAGCCCAATAGAAAAGAAAATTAGTTTATACTTTTATTTAAATTGTATAGTAACTTATAAACTGTATAACTCTGTCATACGTAATCAGAATTGGACAAAAATGGATCAGATGGGATCGTATGGACGACGACTACAAGGTGAAACTAACTGAGAGTGGATTGGAGCTCGTTTGAATTTATGGCGAAATAAATTGTTTGATTCTAATCAAACAACAGTTTATCGTTCTTTAACGATGAACTACCAAGGGGAGTAGAACTCACTAACTCTTCTCAGTTGTATTTTTATAACGTATTTTTATAACTGATAAATAATGGTTGTTTGCTATGTGTTGGTTGTTTGGTTGAACTGCTAGTCGTTTGATTGAAAATATAGATAATTATATAAATATAAATCGTTAATCAAATATTGATTCTATTTAGCAGAATACTTCATAGTGAAATGGAATTGATGTTAATTTTATTGTTTAGCATCTGTGGATGCAGGGAAACAGGTCGGAGCGACCCAATTGGGTTCCTCAACATTTATTTTACTGTTTTCCATATATTGTGTTATACGATGTGATATGAAATCTGTTGTTGATTTTGTATGGTGGAATGATGCCGATCATTGTTATATGGTATGTTAAATACCATAAAGAATACTAGAATGTTAAAAAAGGAAATTTTCAATGTTATATTGAAAAAGAAATAATTATAAAATCAAAAGATTTTATAAAAAGAAAACTATTTATTTAGAAAATAAATAGATTTAAAAAGGAATACTTATTTGTTAATCAAATGAATAGAATTGAAAAGGGGGTATTTATTTGAAAAAAACGAATAGAATAGAAAGAGGAATTATGTGTAAAACAAATAGAAAGGGAATAGTTAGATTACAAAAGGAATTACTTATAAAATCAATAGATTTTATAAATAGATGATATTTTTAAATAGAATTATCAAAAGGGATCTATTTTGTAAATAAACGGATTTTTAAAATGGAAATACTTAAAAAGTGACTAGAATTGTATAAAAGGAGAATTTTATATTTGAAAGGTTTAAACCCTGCTTCGCACATGTGTATAACATGCTATGGATTTAAAGAAAAGATTTTAAATAGAATCTTTTCTGACCGATAAATTGAGAAGATAAATTTATAAATGATGTTTTATAAATCAAATGAAATGTTAATCATTGGATAAATAGAATATATAAGTCAGGACATATATAGAGAAGTAAAAATCGATTTCAACCTCGATATTTGAAACGAATAAAAGTAGAGTCAATCAGTTAGAGTTAATCAATTAGGGTTAATTAGATAGAGTTAATTGAATTAAAAATTTATGAATATTAGTTATTCAATTAGAGGTGATCGAATATAGTTATTTGAGATAGAGTTAGTCAAACATAGTTATTTAGGATGGGTTACCATTTCGTGTGACTGCTAGCGTAATTCGCAAGGCTGCAGATAGCCTACGGTGGTCGGATGTTTCCTGAAGGAATCAGGCGTAACCATTGTGATCGCTGCGATCTAGAGTCAAGCGAATGGAGTTAAATCGAAGATTAGCCATTCGAAATAAAGTTAAAATAGACATAGTTATTCGAATATAAGTTAAATCGAATATTAGTTATTCGATAGGAATTAAATAAGTTGAGTTAATCAAATAAGTTAATTAGGTTGAGTAAATCGAGTTGAGTTAGTCAAGTTGAGTTAACCAAACCAAGTTAATCCAAATGGGTTAATCCAAAGGAGTTATTCGAAATAGTTTATTCGAATAGAGTTAAAGGGGTTAATTGAATATAATTTATTCGAAAGGAGATTAATCGAATGTAAATCACTCGAAGAGATATGATCGAATATAGTTATTCGAAGAAAGGGTTATCGAATATAGTATTTGAAAAGGAGTTATCGAATAGAGATTATTCGAAAAGAGGATTATACATTGAATTCGATTATATCGAAATTCGGGAAAGTAATATTGCTTTCCGGTTAAATCAAGAATTACTTATTTATTTATAGATGAGTGGTTTAGTTATTGAGTTAAATTCAAGATAAAAGTTACATTTTAAAGTTGGATATTCAAGAAGAAAGGAATTTTAACGCTATAGTTAAATCAATGTTTTAAAATAAAGAAGGAGATTCCTAAATAGAATCTGAGTTACGTAAGGAAGTTGTTAAAGGTTTGAAAGGTGAACTTTGTCTATTTCGAGGTTAGAAATGTTGTTCAGTTAAGGTCTGAGAGGTAATTATACCCCAACTTGATTGACTTCGTTTTTAACTAAGGAATGAGTAAGGTTCGATAGTGAAGATTGATTTAGTGAATTTAGTTAATGAGTGTAATGGTTTAAATTGGCTTAGTGATGTTTTATTTAACATCTATTTTAAATCAAATGTATAAATTTTGTAAACATTGTAACGGCCCAGATTTTTTGACCATTTAGTTATTATTTAAAAATGTTTTTTTATTGTTTTGGAAGTTTAAATGGTTTAATTTCAATAATTTTGAATATTTTATGTTATTCCGAAATGGTAGAAATTTAGTGGATCAGCAATATAATGTGAACTGGCAGTATAAAAGGATAAATTTTTAATTTAAAATAGTACGTTTACAAAGGATGTAGTAGCTAACGAACTCGGATTTCGATGAAATCAGTTTCATTAAATCCGAAATGATGAAATTAGGTAACCAACCAAGTTACGTCAAAAATGGCATCCGTATGTGGAAAAGAAAAAAATAAAAGGCCAAAATTTGAACTAAATTTTGACGGTAATTGGAATTTGCTAATGCTAACGGCAAAACTGGAACCTGTGACCTATCCAGGAAAATTCTAGACATAGGATATTAGCTATATATGAAATCTGGGAAAATCCTATAACGGATATAGAAAGTTATTAAGGAAACAAAATTTAAATAAATTATTTGAAAATCTAAACGAACTCCGATTTTTGATTTGAATACATAGGATTGAAGTACGTTAAAAACCGGACCAGATGGTGGAAGAATTTCTGAAAACCGTTATCGTTTGATACTACAACATGAGACCGGAAGGTGTTGAAACTAACACAAAACACTATTTTGAATTTGAATTTAAATTATTTGAAAGTTCAAACAAATTCAAAATTGATATATTTTTATATAGTATTGAAGAGCAAGAAAAATCGAACAATATGGTTGAAAAAGATTTCGGATAAGTTATCAATAAGTAAGTCAAATTAACATCCGAATAGGGTTGAGAAAACACACTTTACTATTCATAAATTATTAAATTTATTTATAATTTAATTAATTTAAGGATTAATTCTAGCCATCCATTTTCGACCGTTGGATTCGCGCCACCTCAGCAATCCATGTGACTCCTTCGGCTATAAATAGCGCCCCCCCTTCATTTTAAACTCACTCCTCCTCCTCCTCCTTCAAGCTTTGGCAATGGCAGAAATAATAATAAAATAATAGGAAATAGGGAAAAGGAAGGAAGGGAGAAAGGAGGGCAAGACGGGGAGCTAGGGACTCTTAGGCAGAGGCTTGGGCTTCACGGGGTAAGTTTTTAAATAATATTTATTTATTTATTGTTGTAATATATACATATATATATAATAATTAAAATAGAATTTGTAAAAATAAATATCGGAACAATTCTAAGGGTGACAGAGAGGATAGTGTCTAAGGCTTGAGTTTGGAAAATATAGTTTCCTGCTCTCCCTGGCTATCCCTAACTGATCCGACGAATGGGATGATTAATTTAAATTTTAAATTTTAAATTTAATTTGAATTTAAAACAGACCAGGGGCATTTTCGTAATTTTTAACCATAAACTTTAAAAGCTTATAACTTTTTCAAAACAAGTCGGATTTCCACGAAACAAGGAGCGTTGGATTCTTATCGAAAAATACTTTAAAATGAGTGGAAGTAGATTTTTGATCCGGGTTAAAAAATTTAAGTTATAATTAAATGAATATTTTTAAATATTTTATTTGAAAATTAAATTAAATTAATATTAAAATGGTTTTTCAATTTTAAAGAAAAATTGGATATGGCTAGAGATGGGAAAGTAGGATTTTTTAGAAGGGCAGGGAAGGTAATTTGGCTTATAACGCAATTAGAAATTAATTAAGATAAAAATAATTTAATTAATTTAATTAAATATATATTCATTTAAATTAGGTAAATATTGTAAATAGCATAACTTTTGCATACATTTACGAAATTTAACGAAACAGGATCCGTTGGGATCGTATGGACAAGCACTACGCAATGGAACTGACCGCAAGTGGATTGGAGCTCGTTTGGATTTATGGCAAAATTAAACGCCTGAACCAAATCAATGACCAATTATCATTATTCAACGATAAACCGTCCAATGTGAGTAAATCTCACTAACTCTGAACACTTTATATTTCTCTAAAGTATTTTTAGAATTGATAAATATTGGCTGATTTGCTGTGTATTGGCTGTTTGGTTGAACTGCTAATCAGTTGATTGAAAATATCGATAACGATATATATAAATCGTATCGAAATATTGATTCTGTTTATCAGAATATTTTACCTCCTTGTTATTTATGTTGACTGACATCTGTGGATGCAGGGAAACAGGTCGGAGGAATCCAACTGGATTCCTCAACATTTATTTACCGTTTTCATATATTCTGATATATGATGTGTTATATCATCTGTTGTTGAACCTGTGTGTTTGGATGATGATTGAACCTTTTGATTTGGTATTTTTATACCATAAGTGATACTAGAAAGTGAAAAGGGATCTTCAAAGTTTATTTTGAAAATAAATTATTTATATAAAATCAATAGATTTTATATATAAAAGGAAGAGAATTTCATGAGAGAAAATGATTATAGAATCAAAGCATTTGTTAAAAAACAAATAATGGTGAAATCAAATAGAAGGGAAAATATTGGTGAAATCAAATAGAAGGGAAAATATTGGTGAAATCAAATAGAAGGGAAATATTTGTGAAACGATTACAAATAGAAATAAAAAGGGAAACATTCGTAAAAGTATTTACAAATGGAATTGAAAAGGGAATATTCATGTAGGGAATAAAGAAAAGTTGAAAGAAGTACTTATTTGTTAAATAAATAGAAAAGTTAAAAGAAATATTTATTTGTTGAATAAATAGAAAAGTTAAAGGGAATATTTATTTGTTAAATAAATAGAAGCGAAAAGAGAATAGTTATTTGTTGAGTAAACGAATAGAAAAAGAATCTATTCAAGGGAGGTAATTCAAAGGAATTATTCCAAAGGAATTATTCAAAAGAGAAAAGTCAAAGGGATTAATTCAAAAGGGTTAATCAACTAGAGTTAAACTGTTAGAGTTAAACAGTTGGAGCTAAACAGTTGGAGTTAAACTGTTAGAGTTAAACAGTTGGAGTTAAACTGTTAGAGTTAAACAGTTGGAGTTAAACAGTTGGAGTTAAACAGTTGGAGTTAAACAGTTGGAGTTAAACTGTTAGAGTTAAACCGTTGAAGTTAAACTGTCAGAGTTAAACCGTAAAGTTAAACAGTTAGAGTTAGTTAGTTAGAGTTAACCAGTTAGAGTTATTCAGTTAGAGTTATCCAGTTAGAGTTATTCAGTTAGAATTAACCAGTTAGAGTTAATCAGTTAGAGTTAATCGTTTTGAGTCAAATCGAACTTGTAACGACCCAGAAATTTGGCAATTTAAAATAGAATTTATTAAGAATTTAACTGAAAACAGTTAATTTTGGATCCAAGATTAAAAATCAAAAGAAGAAAAAAAATTCGTTTAAATAAGAATTGATATTAAATTCAGAATGGATAATCGAAAATCAAATCTTTATTGGTAACTAGTCGTGAATAAATTTGATTGATATTTGAATTGAATTTGAAATTTCGTTTGGAAAATATCCATGATTGTATTTAAAAAATATACGATTTAATTTGGAAATAAACGTTGTTAACATCAAGTAAAATTGAAGATTTTATCGTTGAAATATATGAGAAATTGTTGGGATATGTGTGCAGTTGTGGAAATAGAATTTAATATTTTTTTTTGGATTTAGAATGCGGAAACGTAGCAGTACGTTAAGTTTTGTAGCAGTTGGGGTTTGTTTGTGATGGAACAAAAATAAATGTGTAACGTAAATTGCGGTAGGATTAAATTACGAAGGGTTTCTTTTTTTTCAGCACCACGTAAGTTCGTACTCAGTAAAAACTCACCCCAGTTTAGCCTACCTCGATACCTTGGCTCCCACGAATCATTGCTACCCACGGGTTCTGCTCTTATAAATTTCGCTTCTTCCTCAATTCCTTCAGCAAGAAAAATCCATCCTTTCCCTAAAATAAAATCAGTTTCCCCCAAATTAAAATCGTTTCCCCAAATTGAAAATAATGGCTGACACTCTAACTGGAATCGTTCCTCCCTCCACTGTTGCTGTCGCAACTCCGCACTGACTCCAGAAACCGAAGCCACCAACGCCAAAGCGCCTTCTTTCCCAAAGTCGGAACTTGCGCCACCATTGTTTTACTGTCATCCGCTCGCTGCTCCTCCGCCGCGTCCAAAGGTGAGCTATTCACTCACGGTTAATCGTAATTTAAGTATTTTGATTTCAGTAATTTAACTGAATTAAATAGTCAAAAATTTGGGTTACTTCACTGAGGCTTTGCCTGGCCTGCTCGTGCTTAACATTTCAGATGCGATGTGTTTTAGACACTATACTATTTGGGCACTTCGGTTTATACCTATGTGTACTGCTGTTATTGCCGTGTTTGCTGACTGAGAAACACCAAATTTGCTTGTTTTATAAATTGTGTTCACACACACGTATGTATATTGGGATGAAGTGGGAAACCTGGAAATAATCTGCTAATGAAAGACGTGGAATATAGTTTGATGAAGTTGAAAATTCGAGTTCATAAATATTGGAATTTTCGTAAGTTTAATTTACTTTTAAATCATTATGTAGCACCCTTGTTTGAGTAGTATATAGCCTTGTTCATTTATTCAATTGAGTCCTATTCATTTAGTTCAAACATACCCATCTGAACACATATTAGAGGATTTGTAGCTGTAAGTGATTAATAACCTGGGAACCTGTAATTTTACCCTTATATGCATATTAACATTGTGTATATATATATATATATATATATGCATGAACGCATACTTATGTGGTATGTCATTACCCAGTATGCGTCGATGAACTGAGTAAACTGTCCTAGTTAAATACCATGTCCTATTTGTGAAATCATGAATCTGCACTCCTAAGTTACACATGTATATGTGTGTGTGTGCCTGTATAAATCACAATCTCTCGCTTGTGTTTGATGATACTCTGTCTCTACACTCTTTGCTTGTACACTGTGTTTTACCTTTGTTGCTTAATCCGAGCACGACACTGCTCCTTTTCTTCTGTTTAAGCTATCTGCTCTACCAAAAAGGAATGATTTCATTCAGTCGTTGTTCGTCTAAAAATACTACATTGTTGATTGGGTACCACGTGTACATTCCACTGTCATGGATATACCTTGATTGTTGCGCTTCCCTCTTGCAGCAGCATGATAGTTCATTTATCCCACTCGACCATACCATGTTTTGTAAATTAGGAATTTAGGTACCATGTCACATACCTGAACCGAATGCACATTGGGTTTGCTACGTACCCCTTCTGGAATTTAACTTGTTCACTGCCTAGATGTTTTACACGCCGAGTCTTAAAGAAAAAATGTTTCTTAACTGTTTTATATATTCTGGAATGCATTATGTTGGCATCTCATTACTGATACCTTGAACCTTAAAGTACTGGAATATTTGCATGAGCATCTTGATCCTAGACCAGAGGAAATTATCACAGCACCTAGCTTATACATGCATATACGGATAACAATTGAACAGGCCTTTTTCTAATTTAGTTAGTACCTTGTTGTCACCTTCTTTTTGGCACCCTGAAACCCTGCATAATCAGTAATGAGCTTGTTAATGTGACCAATCATGCCAAGAAGCACAGAAATACATTTGGACTCACATTGCTATGTATATACATATAAGTAGTTATCATTTTTTGGGTTAAGTGGCCTGATAATATCTTACAGCTCTTCTTATGTTCATTAATAAACTACTCTACAACTCATTTGGTAATGGGGACATTATAGTTGTTGATGCATCGACATGTTTTGTATAAAATTCAGATATTTTACTTGATACTCATTAGTTTGACAAGTTCTCAGTATTTAATTTATTACTCCAATAAAGCACATAGAACAGTTTACTTTAAGGGTTAGTGGTTCTCAGTTATCTCTGCCTGCTTGTTTACAACTTTCTATCTTAGTTTTAATATTATTCTGAGGTTGTCAGTTTCGAAGATTAGTGAAGAATTTGCATTCATTATAAGGTTTGTCATGGTCCCGAAGCATATCATTGGTATATATGGCCCATGCATAGTATTACTGCACGCATACATATTTTGACTTCATGAGTGTGTTCAGACTCATAGCCTAATCTGACCTTTTTTCCATTTGTATCTATGAGTTTCATGTCAGAACTTTACCATTAACAGTGAATAGATGTTGTATTAAGACCTGACCTGAACCCGGTATATTTTGAGCCGTAGGTGTTTACTCGTATATTAGTGAACCTGGATACACATATATTTATATACTCATTTCATGTTTAGTAAAACTGAGATATATATATATATAGTATATGCAGCATCACCCTATATATTTAATGGATTAACTCATTTATATACCTGCCTTATGCATCTATAATCAGTTGGAAAACCTGAATTCATGTTATACATATTTATATATGTATGTATTGTCTCACTTTCTGTTAGCCTGTGCGTGTTCACTTGGTAAACCTGAATCCTTGTTTATACACATTTCTATATATCATACCTTGCCTTCTTGAATGTGTTGCCTGTATAAGTTGATCACTCTTGATCAATATTTCCTGCATATGTTGATCATTTGTAAACTGCATAGGTTGGATTCTTGATTACATCTTATTTACTGTATATATAAATCACTCGGTCACCTTTGTTTGGGATGTACTCGCTAGCATTTCTCTGACCTGATTCATTTAGTATTTCGCAAGAACCATCTTGTTACCCCTGGCATAAATGCTTGTTTATTCGAAGCATGATCTTTGCATACATGTGGTGGTTGGTGCATATGTGTATATATGTACTATAGTATGTGTATATACATATCATCAGCATACGTGTATGCACAAAAATGCATGTTGTCCGGATTTGCTGTATACCAAGTCGCTAGGCCATATCTTGGTAGTTTCTCATGGTAAAACTCGAATATGTGATGGTTGTTCAAAAAAATTAACTATTATATTCAGTTCTATTGAAATTAATTTACTTGAACTATGATTAATCCTGACTCGAGTGTTTTTATGTTTTGCATGGGACGCTCGAGTCAGACCCTGAGCTTTACAGATTTAGAGTTTTCAACTTGGGATTCGAAGAGGGTCGAAGTCGGGGATTCCAAAGACGGCGCGCTCTGAAGATTTTAAACCAGTAAATATTTTATTGTTTTCAAATTGTATTTTCGTTCCGCTGTATAGAAAGATATTGTATTCATAAATCTTGATTAGTAAATAAAAGTTTTATTTCGTTATTCAATACCGTGTTATTTATTTGTTATGTATTTTCTATGTTGATTCTGTTGTTAAACTCAGTAAGCTAAATACGCTCCGTCAGTTTGGACGTTTTAAGTTGGTTTAATCACCAATTTGAAGCGGTCAAAAAGGCGGGACGTTACAGAACTAGAGTTATTCAAATATAGTAATCGAATAAGGGTTAATTGAATATTAGTTATTCAATTAGAATTGATCGAATCTAATTATTCGAGATAGAGTTAAAAATAGACAAAGTTATTTAAGGATGAATTTCCATTTAGCACGACTGCTAGCGTAATTCGCAGGGCTGCAGATAGCCTACGGCGGTCGGATGTTTCCTGGGGGAATCAGGCGTAACCATTGTGATCGCTGCGATCTAGAGTCAAGCAAATGGTGTTAAATCAAATAGTAATTAATCAATAGAAGTTAATTAAGTCGAGTTAGTCGAGTATTAGTAAATTAAGTAGGGTTAGTCAAAAAGGGAATTAATCGAATATCACCTATTCGAAGTAGAGTTATCGAATATAGTTTATTCGAGAAGAGTAATCGAATATAGTTCGTTCGAAGTGTATTAAATCGAATATAGTTATTCGAAGGAGAGAATTATCGAATATGGTTTATTCGAAGTGAGATTTTTCGAATATTAGTTATTCGAAGAAAAGGATTATCGAATATTAGTTATTCGAACAGGGGAATCAAATATAGTTTATTCGAAAGAGAATTATCGGATAGTGATTATTCGAGAGTGAATCATACATGGAAATTCGATTATATCGAATCAAGGGAAGTAATGTTTACTTTCCATTTCAAATCAAGTTTTAATTATCTGTTAATAAAGTAGTTGGTTGTTTATTTATCCAAATTAAGATATGGAAATATATTTAAGTTAACATATTTTGAAAGCATTTGATTATAACATTTATAGTTATAATCAAATGATTCAGTAAAG
Source organism: Allium sativum (assembly GCA_030737875.1). Classification (NCBI taxonomy): domain Eukaryota; kingdom Viridiplantae; phylum Streptophyta; class Magnoliopsida; order Asparagales; family Amaryllidaceae; genus Allium; species Allium sativum. Next base: position 649,795,573 of record CM060919.1, on the reverse strand, counting down.
GAAGTGGATTCATAAATAGAATTCGAGAGTTCGCAAGGAAGTTTCTTAAAGAGTGAAGTTTGAACTCTGTCTATTTCGAAGTTAGAAATGTTGTTCAGTTAAGGTCTGAGAGGTAATTATACCCCAACTTGATTGACTTCGTTTTAACTAAGAAGTGGATAAGGTTCGAGAGTGAAAGTGGTTAAGTGAATTTAGTTAATGAGCGAAATGGTTGGTGTTGGCATAGCGATGTTTATTCAAACATCAGTTTAAACCCAATGAAGGAGATTTGGAAATGTCTTCCAAATGGAAAATCAGAAATGTTTTCTGAATATAGAAAATGAGAAATGGAATTGTTTTCCATTGTTAATAATGTATATTTTCTAAATATAGTAAATAAGAAATATAGGAAAACAAGAATAAGGAAAAGGGTAAATTTATGATAATTTGATGATGAATGATGATTGATCGATAGAATTTCCATCTGGAAATAATATCGTTGTTTGCACACAGACATGTTTTCATTTGATAGTTAAATCACCGACTATCAAAGTTTTTGACCATTTTACGTTGTTAATATGGAGAGACCGGTTGGACTATTATCCAGAGAACCACTCCGTATTGGCATAAGCGTTGCGAATCAAGTATGCTGAATATATTGAAGAGGGAGTTATGCAAGGGCTATCCTATTTACAGAATAGTGCCTTCGGTTTGTCCAGTCCTAGGACAAACGTGAATGGACGAATGTCTGACAGAGTATATTCAAAGGATCGCGTAAGTTGATCTCTTCAAACGTACTTACGTTTGGTGGCGGAGGAATTCGTTTCTCTTAGCTGTATACCCGTGGTATTTTTGGTGAAATCAATTTGTGATTTGGCGGGTATGACGATGTGGCATTCAAAGTAATGGAGGTGTGATCTATCAAAAGATACGTTATGACCTCAAGCCTCATCAACCGGGAAATGACAAAAATCGGGCAGGCAGCATGGCTATGTGGGTCGCACCCATTAGGATGTATGATCACCTATCTAGAGAAATTCCTTTAGTTCTTAAATCTATCGATGCTGTCCCATTTCGGGAGGCGGTTGCTGATCCCAACCGTCGGTGATATACATTCGATACACTCAAGCGAAATGAGTGGTCGATCATGTGTGGGCCGGGTTGCAAGATGTTCTTGTTGAACCCAGTGTATTTGCCTCTAGAGATACACGTTCGGAAGGTGGTCCCATACCTTGTCAAGTTGGAATCCAATCCCCAATAAGTGCCCGCGAGTTTGATTGTATATTATATATGTAGAGCGTGAGATGCAAGCGTTCTACTAGATTGTAAATTACTTGTGATTAGACATTATTATAATATCAGATAAGATATGATTTCCAAAAGTGATTTGGGTTATCGTAAGGTAAAAACCGTCCGTGTTTATGTGTGGATTGGTCTTACGATTATCTTTTCTTTTGAAAAGGATTTTGAAAAGTTAAACAAAATGATTTGAGTTTACTCACACCAGTCCCATGACTGACCCAGAGTTTATTTTGTTTTGTTTTCCCTAAACTCTTGGGTGCCCAAATTTGTACGGGCAGTCAAGTATTCAGGATTTTACAGATATACTTGGAGAGCTTGGAGCAGGAGGCTTCAGGATTTATGTAGCTATTGTTTATTCCGCTGTGATGTAAGTATTGTGCTCTGATAATGGTATTGTATACATACACTGTTTTTGATTTCAAGTTATGTTGTATATTATATTTTATTCGTTCCGCTGTGAGATTCGTGTTACTCTGATGTTGTGATTGTCTTCTTCTTCTTCTATTCTATTAGTTCTATCTTATCTATCCTCACACTCTAATTTCTCTCTTGGACTATCCGGTAATTTCGACTTTTGATTGTTCGATAGGTGTTATATATCGGATAACCAAGGTCGCTTTTTCCCGGGTCGTTACAAACATTTTCCAAAGCATAATCAGAGATATTTTCTAATCATAGAAAATGAGATGTTAATGAGAAGGAATACTGGAATGACAGTGATATGTGGAACAGAGATTGGAAATGTTTTCCAATGCCTAAATTTAGAAAATAAGAAATGTTGAGTATATAGAAAAGAGTAAATGAATAAATTAATGATAAATTAAATTAAAGGAGATAAATGTTGAATGTTGATTGATCGATAGAATTTCCATCTGGAAATAATATCGTTGTTTGCACACCTGTTTTTCTTTGATAGTTAAATCACTGACTATCGAAGTTTTTTGACCATTTTATCGTCGTTAATACGGAGAGACCAGGATCAGATTCATTATCTGAAAACCACTCTGTATGGACATTAGCGTTGCGATCAAATATTGAAGATGGAGTTATGCAAAGGCTATCCTGTTTACAGAATAGTGCCTTCGGTTTGTCCAGTCCCAGGACAAACGTGAATGGACGAATGTCTGACAGAGTATATCTAACGGATCGCGTAAGTTGATCTCTTCAAACGTACTTACGTTTGGTGGTAGAAGAATTCGTTTCTCTTAGCTTTATACATGTGGTATTTTTGGAGAAATCAGTTTGTGATTTGACGGGTATGACGATGTGGCATTCAAAGTAAATGAATGTATGATCTGTCAAAGATACGTAATGACCTAAGGCCTCATCAACCGGGAAATGACAGAAATCGGGCAGGCAGCATGGCTAAGTGGGTCACTCCCATTAGGGTGTATATCACCTATCTAGAGAAAATCCATTTCATTCTATTGTCTATTTCGATGCTGTCCCTTTTTGGGAAGACGGTGGGTAGCTCCCAACTGTTGGTGATATACATTCGATACACTCAAGCGAAATGAGTGGTCGGTCATGTGAGGGCCGAGTTGCAAGACGTTCTTGTTGAACCCAGTGTATTCGTTTCTAGAGATATACTATCGGCGGGTGGTCCCATACCTTGTCATAGTTAAAACCGATCTCCAATAAGCGCCCGCGGTTTTCTTTGTATACTGTATATATGGAACGTGAGATGCAAGCGTTCTGCTAGATTGATAATTACTTGTGATTAGACATTATTATAATATCAGAGAAGTATTGATTTCCATAACTGTTTTGGGTTATCGTAAGGGAAAAACCGTCCGTGTTTATGTGTGGATTTGTCTTATGATTATCTTTTCTTTTGAAAAGGATTTTGAAAAGTAAAACCGATGATTTGAGTTTACTCACGCCAGTCCTATGACTGTCCCAGAGTTTATTTTGTTTTGTTTTTCCCAAAACTCTTGTGTACCAAATTTGTACGGGCAGTCAAGTAGTTCAGGTCTTTACAGATATACTTGGAGGAGCTTGAAGCAGGAGGCTTCAGGATCATATAGCTATTGTTATTTCCGCTGGGTGTAAGTGTTGTACTCTGATAATGTTATGATACTGTTTTTATTGCAAAGCTATGATATATATTATATTTTATTCATTCCGCTGTGAGATTCGTGTTTACTCTGGTTGTGTTCTTCTTCTTCTTCTATTCTAATTTTCTATCTTATTTATTCTCAACCTCTAACTTCTTTCTATTAATGAGCAGGTATTTCCAATGCCTGAATAGTCAACATGGTAGTTTGGTGTTGATTTTCGGAGTCGAAAATCCCAGTTTGTCACACGTTAGGTTCATAAGTGACATTGGTTGTAATTAATGGAATTAAATACATGTGAAAACATACAAGACGGTAAAAAATGGATGTTTCAACATAAGAGGTTGGTTCATATAAAGGAAGCTAAAGAGAATAAAAATGAATGGGGAATATAACCTATTATAACAGATTATATGAATGAGAATGGAATATAATAGGTAGGCTTGTCCTAGGCACAAGTGGAAATTTTAACATAGGTCATAATAAATGAAAAGGAAACTCATTAATAAACCTTAATGAAGAGGAACTAAGTTAGCAAGTGAACAACAACAATAAGTTTTGACGGTTATGATGTAATATGAAAGACTAAAGTAAGAAGACTTATGGAATGAAATAAGTTGTACTTAATTATATATAATTAAGTAATATGTTAACAGAAAACATGAGGATTGAGATAAGATATACTTAATTATACATTTAATAGAACATGTTATTGTAACTTGTAAACCTGAAATTGTACAATGAATGATATGGTAATAATGTAGGAAGATTGTAGATTACTTTCGTTAATTACAATCTAGGGAATAACATGTTATGGGCTTATTAATGAACTTAAATGGATTAAGTTATATCAGTGAATTAATAAGCGAGAGGGGTCCATTCCTTAGATATATAAGGGGCTCGGAGAAAACCTGATAACTTGAATAAAAGAAAATGTGGATAATCAAGTTAATTAGTAAGCTGATAAGAGAGCAAGCACATGATTAAAAGATTAGCGATAGGGTCTAATAACACGTTAGCGTGAGGCGCTTGGACCAGTCTGCAAGTTTGAAGGTAAAGAAGCCAACGAGATAGATCATTGAGATGTTTGGAGGCCCAAGAGGAGCACGTCCATCTGATTCTTCTACTTGATAATCTGCTTGCTGACTCTGCAGGACTGGAAGGAAGCACGCCGCTTCCGAGGGATATGGTATGGTACTCTGTGGTGGTCCTCTGCTGCGGTGCATGCTCAAGCTGCACTCGTAGAGGTTGGGTCTGCGCTTTACCACCCGGTGAGTATACCTTGACTGCAATAGTATTTTGGCAGTCACAAGGCTATGGCGGTATGTCATTGAGGTGATTCGACGATTTGCTTATAGATAGGATGATCAGGACCAAATAAAGGATAGTAATCGTCGGGTACATGTCATCGGCAGTCAGTGTGATGCGGAGACACTAGAGCTAAACCTACATGCCATCGATTTTTCACTATCGAGACTTTTGTTGCGGGACACGCCAATTTGAATGTAGATTGTTTGCAAGGGGCACGTCACTTAGCTCTTGATGTAGTCTTTCACTATTTGAGGGAGGGGTTGAGGTAGGACCATAACCACTTGTAAAATACAGACCATAGTTTAAATATCTGTACTTTAGGCCTTTTAAGCAGACCTATACAAATATGCAAAAACTCTCGACCGAGTTTCATGCATTCAGATGTAGCCTTATTATGGGACTCGATGTACAGTAGGCAGAACGTACGTGTGAGGGTCTAGGTACATGCACACTGCACCGGGTGGTGTATCGAAGATGTTCGGGCATTATTCCATGCTGAGACCTGATTCAACCAGGGCAGTCGACAGAATGTATGTATGAGGGCATAGGTACATGTACACCACACCGGGTGGTGTATCATAAACGTTAGGGCATTACTCCGTGTTGATACTTAGCTTGATTGAGAAGTTCGGATATGGCAGTCTGTACGCTTACGTAGCATAATGATGGTAGTTCTGTGCGGAACGTGGCATAGTTATATGGAGACCAGTACGTCATTCGGCGTAGGATGGGAGTTACATACGCTTATATGGCATAACAGTGGAGACCATGCGAGAAAGGTATTGCGGGAAGTACCTTGACATTGGGGGTAGCTACATATGTGCTATATTAGGTTAATCTACTGGGAGATAGATGGGTACGACACATATGTAAAGCCTTGAGTGATATTAACCCAAAAAAACCAAATAAATAATAAAATGCAACTGAATGGTATATGTAGGGTTATTTCAGAATGTGTAATTTAGTCCAGTTACCAAAACTTGTATTTTGACCCTTCCTCATGACACACTCGCAGGTTAGATTTATGGCAGAGATATGATAGCTTTGGATAGGGGTTAGGCAGTATAATTAATTTAGTAAGGCTATATTTGATTATAATATATTTAATTCCATTCCACTGTGACATATTTATAAGCTCTGATATATTTTATATCTCTATCTTTTCTATAGGATACCAGACAAGCCAAATCGAGTTTCAACGGATAGCAATTTTTGAAAAAAATTTGGTTTGTCGGAATTCGGGTTGTTATAAATTCCATATATGAGTTGAGATGCTTATGTTAGATAAAATCTATTTATTTAACATAATTATTTTTCTTGTTGCTATTTCTACTATTGTGTCTAATCCTCATTATTGAGTACATACCCAAGTACACAGAAGCAAGATTTGATTGGTTAGATGCTAATTCGCTTTATTTGCATCTAAATGCTAAACTTGCTTGAAAATTTTTATGTAGTAGTTGTAAGGTTATGATTTTTTCCTTTGATGCATTTTTGTTGATTTTATTCCCTGATATGGTGGACACTTTTTGGATTTTGTTTTCTTTTATCAGAATGAACCATATTTGGCAACAAAAATTCTTTATGGAGGTAAGAATGTAAAAAACCATATTTTCGCGATTGGATATTTAAATATTGATCATTAATTATTTAGTTGACAATTTCAAAATGAGATTTTTCAAAAGTGATCGAATCAGGACTTGAGGAAAGCTCCGGATAGCTCATTACGTTGATAATATATATATCGCTATATTTCGAATTCAGATTATTGGATGGTTAAAACGGTCTTGAAATACATGTAAATTGTCGTTCTGGGGGCATAATGTTGGATTGCGACTAAACTTATATTTCTAGAATCGTTGTAGTGAGTTGTTGCATGCCGTAAAGTTTCGTAGCGGTCGAATGTATCATTTCATCGTGCATAATTAAAGCGCACAGTCGTTTTTTTAGTATAGAACTCAATTTGAATTTGAATAAATTAATAAAGTATAACCCTTGCTTCCTATTTTTCAGCGACTATTCACTCACTCTTCCTCAAAATCAAATTACTGTTTCATTGCCTAAAACCGAGCCATCTTTATCAGATCTTCAAAAAATCAAATCCAGTGATTCTCACCACTATAATCAAAAACTCTGATTCATGGGAATCATGGAGAGGAGCTCTTCATCCTTATTTTATTCTATTGCATGCGATTTGTACTAATTTTTATAGCATGCAATTTATACTAATTTTTATTTTGTTTTATTATAGTTACTTAAGTTTTAAATTTCCTTACTTATATTTATATATTAACTTCTAAAGTGTTTCTAATATTCATAGTTTTATATATACGCTTTAATATCATTTTATATATAGGTTTTAATCATTTTAAAATCATCTTAATGTATATTTTTAATATATATTTTACTTAAAAAACTCTATTTTAATATGAAGGAATATAGTTTGTTTTAACTCAAGAATCCCCATAATTTATTTAACCATTATTTTCTTTAATTCAAAAGTCTATTTTTCGAAAAATTGCTAAGGTATGCCAACATTGACATTTTATTATGTCGACATAGTTGTCGTTTGTTTTCAAATTCAAATTTTGAAAAGTTGTGTCTTTGAATTCGAAACTATTCTGAAAGGCTTTGACTGTTGGGAGACTACAAATAGGCTTTAAATTCAAATTTTTAACTAACTTTTAATTATCTTCTTCCTTTCTCTTCTCTCCATTAATACTATTTAATTCTTAAATTATATACTTATACTCTGCCGATTTTCAAAGAAAATCATACCAATCACTTTCTATTTCAATTCTCTATCAAAGTATCTCAAAGATTTAAGTGCTACTCAAGAGTTATAGGCATTTCATAATCAAAGATAGCAAAATCAATTCCCATCGAGTCTGTCCTCGAAAGTTGATGCTGCAAAGGTGTGGTCGTGTCATGTATAAATCGATTGGAAGCGACTGGAGCCTGGAAATCAATTGGGAGTATGTTATGGCCCAGAAATCATTTGAGTCTCATTGTACTCTAAAAATAAGCTGGGGTGTGCTTTTATAGCTCGGAAATCAAGGATTCTAATTTGGATATTATTTGAAAAGAAATCCACATCAACCCAACGTGGGACTGGATGTAGGGTAACTTCGAATCAGTACAAAATCTTGGTGTGTTCTTTCCATTTTACTACTTATTATTATTATCTGCATTTGTGATTGATTCTATGATTATTCATATTTATGATTTGCATAACATTCTGATAAATTTAAAAATATTTCAAGAAATCTATAAAATCCGAAAAACACGATTCATCCCCTCTAGTGTTTAGTTTGCCTCAAGATCCTTAATCAGCATTCCCCAAAAATTGGTATTAGAGCACTGGTTTTCAAATTTTCGTTGTTTGAATTTTTGTAAAGTTTAAAGGTCAACCAACACTGGTATTGCCAATACTAATAGTTTTTCCATATAAGGTCAGCCCACTGTCAGACCACAACTATTCAATGGTAATAATTATGCATATTGGTCTTGTAGAATGAAAATTTATTTACAATCTGTAGGATTAGAAACTTAGTGTGACGACCCAAAAATTCCTACCTTTCAAATCTACTATAAACCACACAAGTCTGATGCAAATGGCAAAAATGCTCGAGACTCTAGGTATATGACTAATAAGAACACAGAACGAAACAACATTTTCATTATCATTACAATAACTTTTACATTAGAGTACATTAATACATTGCACAATGGAAATATAAATACACATCGGAAATACATAACTCTCAGCGAAAGACATAAAATGCATTGGACAAAGCTTTAGCTTCAATCCAGCATCTGCCCTATAAAATATCTACAAACTCAAAATTACTGACTGCCCATGTGGAAAATATGGGCATTCGGAGTTTAGGTGGGAAACAATAAACTTCGGATCAGTCGTAGGACTGGTGTGAGAACTAAAACAGTTATTAACTTTACTGTAAAGTTGGGTATATCATAGAACTACGAAGTATAACACAGAACGGGTTTTCTCTCCATGAATACCAATCATAAACTAATCGCAATGCTTTTAGAAAAATGAAGCTATTATAAGACTCAAGTCCCATCATACAATGCAACGAAAACCGGAGGAAAGGGTTTTACCTTATAATAACCAAACATGCTTGATATGCAAAAAACAAATATTTTTGATATTATTACGAGTGCATAGTGTCAGAATAACTTTAGAAAGTAAATGTATGAATCCTAGCTCGCGTAATTCCCTATCCCATTATGTTGGCTACTACGTTACAATTGAAAACGCAAAGCTCGTATTGGAAGTTGGATTCCATCAATGAACCAAGGCAAAGCATCCTCCTTAATTGCATTCATAACACCTAGCAATATGTCTCAGGAGTTAAATATTAAGTCCTTCAAATCGGCAGAGCAGGTCAGCACTGTACACGGCTGATTAGGGTCTTTTCTGAACATAACGTTCCCCCGATCGTATTTGACCGTCACTCGAGGTGCCTCAACTATCATCCACATAAGTAAACCTACCTGGGCTCCATACCATGTCATCACTTTTCAGCTAGAAGGAAACATTAGTCCTTATCTCTATGGTCCATCATCCTGTTTTCAACTCATTTCGGGGTGTGAGCCCCTAAGTCAACGTCCCACAAATCTTTGCTTTTCAACAAGAGCTTTGATCTATCTGCCAACAATACTAAGCATGCCACATTTTCAACTCACAACATATAATCGATGTTTATTAATATAAAATCCTATGAGCACATAAGTCTCAGAGGAGGGTAAGAGAATAAATTATCCACCACCAACTGATATAACATCAATATAAACCAATTGGTTATGTTTTAAAATACAACGACAGACACACGTCCATTTATAAGTCCGTTCTGGGTCTGAACAAAATTGAAGGCACCTTATTTCTCGTCCAATTAAGGAGAGAGGCCCATGAATATCCGGTCAATCTCCAAGAACGTCTGGACGACCGCCACTTATAACCGCGTCTGGGTCTACCTCCCAATCGAGACATTAACAATAATACAACGATGTGAAGATCTTTGGTCTTTGTAACACCCCATATTTTTATACAAAGTAATTATACTAAAAAGGATAATAAAATGAATAATAATTAAATAAATATTCATAATTAGGTAAAACAGACTTTATCGTTGCTTCCGTTACGAAATTTTAGTTCAGATAGACCCTTGGATTTCATAAATCAGATTAAATATGAAAAAGTTATGGGCTTAAGAATATTTCACTAAAATATATACAGACTATATATAAATAAATATGATAAACAACGCGGCAGAAAGCAACGGTAACTAGGCGACCCACCCATAACTGGTTCGACCATGTCTAAGGTAGGTCGACCCTAGGGTCGACACAGGTAAAGGTGGGTCGACCCACCAACATGCAGAGGCAGCTTCCTGAGATCGAATCTGGACTGTTTTCTTCACTATATACCTGCGCTGAGTCAGCGTTGGGTGTTCGGTTCGATTTATAACCTAAAATCTAATGGTTTAGGATTATCCTAGGTAATCTATAAATAGGCTTACAGCCTTATTGTTTTTTACACACAAACATTCTTTATTTCTTCTTCCTCCAAGCTATATCCTAAATAAAAATATGAAGATGCTAAGGTGCTTCCTAAACATAGATTAAAGATCATAATTCCAATTTTTCTAGAACAACAAATTTAACGAGGACTTTCTTCAACAACAATAATATAAAAGAGATATTGTTTTGAACTTCAATCCAACCACTGTGATTTCTAGTTATTTTCAGATTTGATAATTAAATAGTATTCTGACAGTAAATAAATCTAAATCTGAAATCATACAGTGTTTACAAGTTTATACGTTACTGTTTTACTGTCAATTGTCTACTCAGTTTTTAAGTTATTATCCGTTATATGTTATCCTTATTATCGTCTTTTTTGTCTTAGTTTTATTTACAGTCTTTTGCCTATTTGTTCAGTTTATATATTTCTGAATTGGGCCTATATTTTCTCCTTTTCCTTTTATTTTGCGTGGTACTTAGGCCGTCAAATGCCTAGGCTATTCACGTTAGAGTTGCATAAATTGGGTTAAATTAGAATAACTTGAAATGACATTAAAAAGGAGAATTAGGCATATTGAAACATGAAATCCAATGACTGTATAATTGGGATAATATGCAAAACATGTTAATCTAAGTAGGTTAAACTTAATTTAATAATTAAGTAGAACATGTTGGAAGGAACAGATGTAATTAAGAAAAATAAGTAACTTAGTCTTTGTATAACAGGTGCTTGTTTGGGGAAGGGGTTGTACACAGAATAACATTTGTAGGAAATATCATTTACAACCATGCTTATTAATAAATTTAAACCTTCTAAGTTATTACTTGTTAATTAATAAGCTAAGAGGTCCCACGTCTTGTTGTTGGTATTCGGCTTGGGGGATCTTAAAATCCTAATTTGGGGACACAAGCCTAGAGGGTGGCTTGTGTCAACCTTGTTATGTGGAACCTGTATCAGTCAGTATCCTTGTTAGTATCTTAGAGAGGGGCCTCGCACCAGGTATAGGCCAGGTACCGCTTTACTGTTCTGGATTGTAAGAGTTTCAAAGGTGGAAGGTGGATACGGCGGCGTTCCGGTGGAGTCTTGAGCGTGTGTGGGTCCGATGGGGGAAACTAGGACGCGATAACACCAGCGAATAGGTCTTTGTCTTATAGTTGATGGTTTACGGATTGATACCCCTATTGGCGTACCTGGCATAGAATATTTGTGTAGTAGGGAGCCGATCACATAGGTAGTAATTATGGTAACACCTAATCTTGATATTCTAGCAAGTGGGGTTGAAAACTTGTTCTTAAGATATGGATAAGTAGCGTACATGTCCTTTAACTTGCCTTGTTATCATGTTAATTTGTTTACTTCATGCTTGTATATTTATTATAATTTCATGTTCAGCATTATTTACTTGTCTTGATACTTTTTATCTTATCTTATTGTTGAAAACTGCTGGAACTCACAAGACTTTATGTCCGACCTATTTTAATTTTCCTACTCTCTCTTCCTTCCCCCGTTAGGTTCTTAGGGTAGTAGTGTTCAGTAGTGATCGTGATTTCTTTCAGCTTGGATTTGGACTTCTTCTGACTAGATGTATTGCTCTGACTTTTATTCTATCTTGTCATGGCTTTTGAGGAGGGAGATGATTTTATAGTTTTGTACTCTAATGTTTTGTTATGAGATAGGTGTTTATGACTATTGCTTTTGGTATATGAAATTGTAAAGATGAAATGGTGATTTTTTTATAACGAAAGTTTTTCTGTTGTTATTTACATTCTGTCTTGGGAATTTTAGTTACTATTTACCTATAGCGCTTCATATAACTTAATGCATCCTCATATGGGTAACATCAAGGGATGTAGGGTGTCACATTTGTTATCAGAGTCTAAGGTTACAAGATCAGAGGAATTTTTTTTAAAATTGCTTTCAAAGTAAAAGGATTTTCAAATAAAACCTATTTTTTGAGAAAAAAAATCCCCTCGAGTCATTTTAATATTCCTTCGATCTCCTTCTTAATTCTTGTTTCATCCTTTTTCAGCATGTCTGGGGCTCCTAATCTTCCCGAAGGCATCCCACTTCCAACATGATTTCGTAAATACTTAGAAGCTATGACACCTTCTGAAGTACAAGAAAATGTCCTCCCATAGCAGCAACCACAGTTGCTCCACCCAATCTTGTAGTCAACTTCTCTAAGCTTTTTAAGGAATTCTGCACGATGGAAGGCATGCAGTTCCATGGTAATGAGAGTTTTGTGGAGGCGCGCAATTGGCTTAGGGAGACGGAGAATATATTTAACTTGTGGGAGCTCGATGATAGGAGGAAAATTCAGTTAGCCGCTTGGGAACTGAAGGATGAAGCATCATATTAGTGGGAGGTGATTCAGGACGGGCATACGGTGGCTACTTGGGATGAATTTAAATCAAGATTCGAGATGAGGTTCTTATCGCAAGCGGAGGAAGGGATGAAAATGGAGAGGTTCTTGAATTTGAAACAAGGCAGCGTGACAATAAAGGAATATGTTAACTGCTTTAATCAATTGGCGTGATTTGGATTGGAATTGGTGAACACTCCTCATAAGAAGGCTTTGAGATTCGTAATAGAATTGAACAATTCGGTCCAAGATTTATCACTAACGCATGTACTGATGGGAGCGACTTTCGAGAAGCTTGTTGACATGGCTTTGATGCACGAGGATGGTAAATAGGAGAAGATAGAGGTTAAGTCTGAGGAGGAAAAACCCAAGTTTGAGAAAAAGAAGTGGTGGCCCAATAAGGGCATGTTTAAGAAGGGAGGAAAGCGTAATAAGGACCAGATCAAGATAGAGGCAAAATGCCATGGTTGTGGGGCTTTAGGTCACTTGGTGAGTGATTGCAAAAAGACGAAGAACGCTTGTTTTACTTGTGGTCAAGTTGGACATTTTATAAGACAACACCTTAACAAGCAAGGACATAAGTTTGGATCATCTGGAGGGCAAGTGCATACGCTCGAGGCTAGTGGACCGGATCGTGGTACGAAAGTCACGGCCGAAGGTTTTATTTCTCTTTTTGACTCTCCTATTATGACTCTATTTGACTTTGGTGCTTCTCATTCATTCATATCCAACTCCATGGTAGATAATCTACACCTAGGTACTAGTATTGTTTCTGATCCTGTTGTAGGCTCAAACCCCATAGGGAGAACGACTCATTTACCTATGATATGTAGGGGTTTGAGAATTTCTGTTATGGGCATCGAGTTTGAATGGGATGCATATGTTCTTAGCTTTATAGGTTATGGATTAATTCTAGGAATGGATTGGCTAGCCATGTATGGTGTGATTCTTGATTGTGAGAGGGGAGTTATTATATTTCTAACATGCCAATGTAGAACTTTCAAAATTTATTTTGACCTATAAGGGTCGATTATGCTCATTTTCCTAGGTTCTCTTGATGCTTCCGTTAACGATCTTCGATTAGTACCCATAGTTAGTGGTTTTACGGACGTGTTCGACAAGGTTAGAGGATTACCTCTCAGTGAGAGATAGATTTTCGAATTTACTTGGTGGAGAATGCGAAACCAGTCGCTTTACCAGTATGCCATATGGCTCCTAAGGAGAGGAGGGAGCTCAGCAAACAAGTAGGTGAGTTATTGGAGAAAGGATTCATTAAACGGAGCATTTCTAAGTGGGGAGCTCTAGTCGTTTTTGCAACTAAGGAAGATGGCTCTCTTCGTCCATGTGTGGACTATAGGGAGATGAATAAACTCACCAAGAAGAATAGACACACACTTCTGAGAATTGTTGACTTGTTTGACCAACTAGTAGGTGCCTCGGTTTTCTCATAGTTGGATCTAGCCATGGGATTTCATCAGCTTAGGGTAGTGGATGATAGTATTGACAAGACATCTTTTAGAAATCCGGTTAGTGTCTTTGAGTGGTTGGTCATGCCTTTTGGGATGACCAATGTACCCGCATACTTCATGGACTTAATGAGTCGAGTGTTTAGGGAGTATCAGAACAAGTTCATGGTGGTTTTTGTAGACATCATTCTGGTTTTCTAGAGGAGTGAGGAAGAACATGCCAAACACTTAGAGGAGGTTCGCAACACTCTTTGATCACATCAGTTTAAGGCTAAAAAATTTAAGTGTTATTTCTAGAGAAAGGAAGTAAGGTTCCTAGGTCATGTAGTCTCTAAGGATGGAATAGCGGTGGACACCGCTAAAGTTATTGCGGTTCAAGATTGGAAAGACCTTAAGAATGTGACAAAGGTATTAGTGGGTTATTATAGAAAGTTCATTAAGGACTTTGCACGGATATCAGTTCCTCTCACCCATCTGGCAAAGAAGAATTTTTCTTTTTCTTGGAGCATTGATTGCAAGGATGCATTCCAAAGGTAAAAGAGGTCTCTGAAATCAGCCCCTGCTCTGACTCTTCCTGATGGTAGTAAGGTCTTTACGGTCTACACGGATGCTTGTGGCATGGGATTAGGTGTTGTGTTGATGCAAGAAGGCAGGCTAGTCTGTTATGGAAATAGGCAACTAAGAGTTCACGAGAAGGACTACCCCACCTATAACTTGGAGTTGGCTGAAATAGTGTTTGTACTTAAGTCTTAGCGACACTATCTACTTGGAGAGAGATTTGAGCTCTACACGGATCATAAGTCGCTCAGATATTTGTTCTCGCAGAAGGATCTCAATTTAAGGCATCAACGATGGATGGAGTTCCTTGCATCCTATGATTTTGAGATAGCTTATACCCCTGACAAGGGTAATGTGGTTATGGATGCACTGAGTAGGCAAATGGTAGTATTTATTCGTAGAAAGGAAGAACCTAGAGTTCATTCAACCTTTGATTTTAAGCCATCTACGGAATTTACGATTGGTTTATTAACATCATTGGGGGTACGACCTACTCTTATGGAGAGCATTGGATCCACGCAGCGAGAGGATCAACAGTTGATAGACTTCTTGGATAAACTTAGTAAAGGAGAGACCTCTAATCACCTGGCTAGATATTCAGTGAACGAGAAAGGGTGGCTAAGAGGAGATGGGAGATTATGTGTTCCCAGAGTTGGAAATTTGCTGGGATCAGTTCTTGAGGAGGCTCATCACTCTCAGATGACTATCCATCGGAGTGGTGACAAGATGTACCGAGTCATGAAGCGAGTTTTTCATTGGGCTGGCATGAAGAAAGCTGTGGTAAAGTTCGTGGCTCGATGTCTGACTTGTCTACAATTCAAGGCTAAACAAAGGAAATCCGGCGGATTACTTCAACCCTTGGATATCCCACAATGGAAATGGGGGAGAGTCTATATGGACTTTATTGATGGACTTCCCTGATCGAGGAAGAGAAACACGAGTATATAGGTTATAGTGGATAGACTTACGAAGTGCGCTCACCTTATTTTGGTCAAGAGAAAGAGGACGACAGCTTGGCTTGCGTCGATATACCTTAGAGAGATCGGGTGACTTTAGGGGTTACCTTCTAGTATAGTAAGTGATCTTGACCCCATCTTTACAAGCAAATTTTGGAGGAGCTTGCAAGAGGCTCTAGGTACACAGTTTAGAATTAGCATAGCTTATCACCCTCAGACCGATGGATAGACTAAGAGGGTTAATAGAGTTCTTGAGGATCTGCTAAGACTGTGTATACTAGACTTCGGAGAAACTTAGGAGGAACATCTTCCATTGGTTGAGTTTGCCTACAGCGATAGTCATCGGTCAAGCATAGGGATGGCGCCCTTCGAGGCACTTTATGGGCAACTTTGCAGATCGCTGACATATTGGTGGGAGTCTATGGACAGACTTCTACATGGGCCAAAGATGATTACAAAGACTTCTGAGAAGATAGACCCTATTAGAAGAAGGATGAAAGCAGCGCAAGATAGGCAGAAGTCATATGTCGATAAGAGATGAGCTGACTTGGAATTTGAGGTAGGATATATGGTCATTGTCAAAGTATCGCCTCTAAGAAATATGGTTCAGTTTGGCTCAATAGGGAATTTGGCACTAAGGTTCTTAGGACCATTTCTCATAGTTGAGAGGATATGCCAAATGGCCTACAAAGTTAGACTACCGGAGAGGCTGGTGGGAGTTCACGACGTGTTCCATGTTTGCCATTTGAGGAAATGTCTACGTGATGATTCAAAGGAGGTAGTAGAGCCACGTACGCTTGAGGATGTTGAAGTCGAGAAAGAGGCATCGGTTCGGAAAGTTCCTACCCATGTTCTTGGATAGAAGGTTAAGAAACTACGCAACAAAGAGATCAAGTTAATGAAAGTGCAATGTGGGAGAAGATCGAGACGAAGCGACGTGGGAACCCGAAGACAAGATTTACGCTTCTTACCCTTTTCTCTTTGAGAGTACGTTCTTAATTTCTTTCTAAGCTTTTGAGTTTGAAATTGTTTATCCCTATCGTTTGAATCATCGATCCTTAGTTAGAAACCTATGTTTGAAAACATGTGTTTGAGATATGTTATGTTTGATGATTGTAAGTGGATGTAAGTGTTTGCTAGTGGTTTCCAGCGGATGCATATACACACACATTAGGCACTAGATAGGCTCAAGCACTTACATATTGCTTATGGATGTGTGGGCATTTTAAATTTTTAATGGATTCATGGCACATACACATGTATTATTAAGGAGGTCAACTGAATCAGTGGACCACTTGATTTTTGCATTAGTTTAGGGACACATACACACAACACCTTTGCATATGTTCATACAGAGCATTAGAAATTCTAAGGACAATGGATGCCTATGGATGATGGATAAGTGGATTGGTGTAGGTTTTAAATAATAACATTCTTCTTAACTTGAAGATTTCGGGGACGAAGTCCTTTAAGGAGGGGATAATTAACACCCCATATTTTTTATACACAGTAATTATAACAAAAATTATAATAAAATGAATATTAATTAACTAAATATTCATAATTAGGTAAAACTGACTTGGTTTTCGTAAATCGTATTAAATATGAAAAGTTATGGACTTAAGAAGATTGCACAAACATATATACAGAATATATACAAATATATATAATAAACAATGCGGCAGAAAGCAACAGTAATTGGGCGACCCGCCCATAACTGGGTCAACCCATGTCTACGGCAAGTCGACCCTAAGGTCGACACAGGTAAAGGTGGGTCGACCCACCTGCATGCAAAGACAGGTTCCTGAGATCGTATATAGACTATTTTCTTCACCATATACATGCGCTGACTCAGCATTGGGTGTACTGTTGGATTTATAAACCTAAAATCTAATGGTTTAGGATTACCCTAGGTAATCTATAAATAGGCTAGCAACCTCATTGTTTTCTACACACAAACACTCTTCGTTTCTTCTTCCTCCAAGCTATATTCTAAATAAAAATATGAAGATGCTGAGTTACTGCCTAAACATAGATTAAAGAGGACCATTCCAATGTTTCTACAACAACAAATATAAAGAGGATTTTCCTCAACAACAACAATATAAAAGAGATATTTTTTCTGAACTTCAGTCCAACTACTGTGAGTTTTAGTCATATTCAGATTTGATAATTAAACAGTATTCTAACGGTAAATAAATCTGAATCGGAAATCATATAGTGTTTACATCTTTATATGTTACTGTTTTACTATCAATTATCAATTCAGTTTTTCAGTTATTATCTATTACATGTATATCCTTATTATCCCCATTTTGTGTCTTAATTTTATTTATAGTCTTATGCATATTTGTTCAGTTTATGTATTTATGAATTGGATATATATATTCTCCTTTTCCTTTTAATTTGCGTTATACTTAGGCCATCAAATGCCTCGGCTATTCACATTAGAATTGCGTAAATTGGGTTAAATTGAAATAACATGAAATGACAGTAAAATGGAGAATTAGACATATTGAAACATGAAATCCAATGACTGTATAATTGGGACAATATGCAAAACATGTTAATCTGACTAGTTTAAACTTAATTTAATAATTAAGTAGAACATGTTGGAAGGATCAGATGTAATTAAGGAAACTAACATTTATAGGAATAAGTAGAACATGTTGGAAGGATCAGATCTGAGCAGATGCTTGTTTGGGGAAGGGGTTGTACACAGAATGACATTTATAGGAAATGTCATTTACAACCGTGCTTATTAATAAACTTAAATTACTGCTAAGTTATTACTTGTTAATTAATAAGCTAAGAGGTCTCATGTCTTGATGTTGGTATTTAGTTTTGGGACTCTTAAATCCTAGTTTGGGGACACAAGCTTGGGCGTGGCTTGTGTAAATCTTGTTGTGTGGAACCTGTATTAGTCAGTATCCCTGTTAGCATCTTAGAGAGTGTCCTCGCACTAGGTAGGGGCCAGAGCACGCTTTACTGATTTGGATTGTAAGAGGTTCAGAGGTGCAAGGTGGGTACGTGCGGGTTCCGGCGGAGTCATGAGTGTGCATGGGTCCGATAGGGTAAACTAAGATGCTGCAACACCAGCGAATAAGTCTATGTTTTATAGTTGACAGGTTTGGGATTGATATCCTCTACTGCCGTAGCTGGTACATGATATTTGCGTAGTAGGGAGCCGATCACATCGGTAGTCATTAGGGTAAAACCTAATCTTGATATTCTAGTCAGTGGTGTAGAAAACTTGTTCTAGGGATATGAATGAGAAGAAAATATGATCTTTACCTTACCTTGTTATCATGTTTATCTCATTTACTTCGTACTTGTCTATTTATTGTAGTTTCATGTTACAGTATTATTTACCCGTCTTGATACTTTCTATCTTATCTTATTCCTAAAAATCACCAGAACTCGCCAAACCTTATGTTTGACCTTTTTTGTTTCTCCTTCTCTCTTCCTCTCACCCCCCTCCAATTAGGTTATCAGAGTGGTAGTGTTCAGCAGTGACTGTAATTTCTTTCAGCTTGGATTTGGACTTCTTTTGAATAGATGTACTGCTTTAACTTTTAGTCTTTCTTGTTATGGATTTTGAGGAGGGATATGATTTTACAGTTCTGTACTCTGATGTTTTGTGTTATAAGGAAGATGGTTATGCCTATTGTTTTTGGAAATTGGAACGATGAAATGGTATTTTTTTAATAATTAAAGTTTTCCTGCTGCATATTTACATTCTATCTTGGGAATTTTAAATACTCATCGTATAGTTATTCAAAATGGGTCGAAGCCCAGTCTCTCTGAAATAACTATTGCATCGTTCAAACCAATTTTCATAACACCGTATAAACCATTTTTGTAACAGCCTGCATTTTACGTATTGGAAGATCATAAAATATTTTTATTTTATTCCCTGAGGGTTGGATCATTCTCATCTTTTAATATGTTGTTTACGGGGATGTGAGACATGTCCATAAATTTTACCGGTTTTGTTTTCGACAATTTCCCCTATCAGTCTTGTACAGGGCATAACTGTAACGACCCGTATTTTTCTGCCTATTTATTTATAATATTTTAATTATTTAAAATATTGGTTTGAATTTAAATAATCGAATTTAACAATTTGATTTGGAATGTATTATTTAAATAAATAATAAATATAATATTTTAATTTCCAAAATATTTGGGGAAATATAGGATTTGCCATATATTGTGATCGGGCAGTTTAAAGTGGTCAAATATTGGTTATATTAAATTTACAACGACGATTTCGTTTATTTAATGATGGTCGAGCGATATAGTTTATAATTTAATTAAATAACGAGTTGCAGCGGCGCGGCAGTTCGTGATTTGGCATTTTGAACTTCAATTGGTCGTACCGGGTTCAAAATAAGTAGGATTTCCTCGAAACAAGAAACATCGGGACCAGTTTGACGATATCTTTCCCATGGCAGAGAAAAATCCAGTTTTCATCGTGTAGATTTTATTTTATGTCCAAATCAAATTTTGAAAAGGTCGCTATGGAATATATATATATATATATTATCGATTATTTATATAGAATAAATGGTTTTTAAATTTTTAAAATATCAATTTGGCTTCAAACTCAACTCGGGCTATTTTATCTTGGTAGCATACGATATTCTGGTCGTGTATGGCCAAATTCAATATTTTAATAATATTATATTGAAGTATTTTAAAATTTATTTATTTTATTTTAAATTGGCAGTTATAAAAGGGACATTTTTCAAACAACTTCAATTTTCGATGAAACAAATTTTGTTGGGACCGCAACAGTAAATTATTGCTAGATTTCAAGTGGCGCATCAATCGGGGTTAATTTGTGAAAGTGGAAAAATAAAATACAAATATAAACGACCGTTTGAATGTGAACGAGGGCCATTCGAGCAAACGAACTCGGAATTCGACGAAACAAGTTTCATTAGGACCGTATCGTCAGATTATACTATGCGTCCATTCGCATCTCGAACGGGGTTCGTATGCAAGCACGGGAGTAGATAAACAACGTTCGAAATAGCGATAGGGTACGAAATAAAAATCGTCGGTCATTGTCAATCGTCACATCAAGTAAAAATAATAATTTTCACATTTATATAAACACTCAAAACCAGAATTTTCCCATGCCCAATTCATTCCCGTCCATACATTTTGCAGAAAAGCCCCTGATCCCTTTTTAATTTATTTCTTCAATACTGGTGAGAATCGGCATGGGCCACCTGAAAAAAGTGGTAGATCTGGTCGAGAGGAAGCTACTGACCACCTAATACGACCTGTGGTGGTCGAAGTTGCACAAAAACCAAGATGAAGGACTTTCGTTCTTTGTGTAATTGTGGGGGACTCAGTCAATTTGAAGTGATGGGACCTGTGGGAGAAGTAAGAGGAGGAGCAAGGCTTTCTTTTGGCACCGGATGGGTGACCTCTGGTGGTCTAGGGTGTCGGGAATGGGTAGATGAACGAAGGGGTTCTTTTTGGGTTTGTCTTGCGAAGTGGTGAACGGATTTGGAGGATTTGGCGGCACTGGGGTGTAAACCGTTGGTGGTTGCCGAAGGATGGTGGAAGGGGGACGTGAGGCGGTTCCAACCGTGGTGGTGGCATTGGTTACGGGGATGCGAGGCGAATGAATTTCACTGATAAACTAAATTGGGTGTATTCGGAAATTAAGGCGGAGGAGGCGGTGCTAGGTCAAGGGGTCGCTGGCGAAGGGTGCTGGTGGATGGGCGGTTCCGGCGGTCAGGTCGAAGTGGGCCCAGACTCAACGACGGAGGTGCAGTGATCAATTTTTTGTGGCAGGTTTTGTTTTGGGCGTGGTATAGTGGAGAAGGAGACGAAAGTCGGGTTGGAGGAAAGGATCAAAAAGAAAACGCGTGAGGAACCAATGAGGAGCTAACGTGACCTAGATTAGCGGTGTTTAACGGTAAATTTAAGGTAAGGTTAATAATTAATTTATTATTTAGTTTTAATATGTAATCATATATAGTTTTAAACTTTAAATGAACGTATCTTCTTCATACTTTAACAAAATATGACAAAACTGGAACTGTTTGGATCCAGGGACGAGACCTATCCGATGGCACTAACTAGGAGTCGATCTGACGCGGTTGAAAATTCAGCTAATTTTGAACGCTTGACTGAATTTAAAAGGGACAAACGCGTCAACCGTCAACCAGAACAAAATCTGGTGAGTTAATTCTCACACCTTATGGAGTCCTGTGATGCGGTAAATCCATAGAAAAATATAATTCACCATTTACAGTATAAATTGGGTGATTGGATGCGATTGATGAAAATTGATTGTTATTGTTTGATTGGTTGCAGTTATTTATTTATTTAATTCGTATATTTTTATCCAACTATTATCTGTGTTGCAGTGAAGGACAGGTTGGAGGAATCCAACCGGATTCCTCAAATAGGCTGTATTTATTTGGTTGTGCATGTATATGAATTGATCAACCTGACTGACACCAAAAACATGTTCGAATGTTGATGGTTGAATATATATATTCAACAATTTTGTGTTTGAAATCAATCGATAGTAGTTGATTAGGTAACTGGCAGTAAATGGCCTGAAATAGATTGTGTTAAATACCGGTCTACTGTCAGGTGGATTGACATGATTTCAAGGTTATAAATTATTTTATAACTTGATTAAAGTTCTTCAGTTAGTTTATATAAACAATTAAATTAGAGATTTGTAAATAAATATCTTAAACCGATTTACAAATGGAATAATTGAAATAGTTTATACACGTCAAAAGCAGAAAGCCAAAGGATTTACCTATGTGTTGGTAAAGTGGAATAATTGTTTTTAAAACAATTAGATGACATTTTAAATTAATTAAGCTATTTAATTAATTTAAACCGAGAAAATGACAAATGGTAACCAGTTAACTGCTAAGTGGGGTGTATGGTCGACAAGAATAAGCCGTCTTTGGATGAAGTTGATAATTGGAATAAATTGATTTAAATATTTTGAATATTCGTTAAAGTATAACGAATGATGTAAAATAGTTAGTTAATCTTCGATTAACTATAAATTAAGGAAATTATTGGATTATGTTATTGAAGTTGATTTTATTTAATAACCTTTCCAAAACGATGATTATACTATCTTTAGTTAATGGCAGAAGTTACCTATCTTTAATATAGTAAAATTTACCATTTGTGTATAATTAAAATGATGACTTTAGTTGAAATTAAACTAAGGAAGGTTAAGTAGCGATAAAGTTAAATATAAAAGGCGATAAGTGTTTTATGGGAGATTTTGATTCTACATTAAGATATTATAAGCGAAATGATGATTTAAGTTAAAGATGGTGTTTTAGTGGATATCTACTTAATCAAAGAATTAAGTAAAAGGATTTTGAGCGAAGATTTCAAATATAAGGAGTGGTTGTACAAAACCCGATTTGAAATCAGAGGAAAAATGAGATTTTGATGTTAATGGTTAAACTAATATTATTCTGAGGTAAGAACGGGTCGATCAAGGTTTGAGAGGTAACTAAAATACCCCAACTTGATTGGTTTCACTATTATCGAGGAATGGTATTAGTTTGGAGCGAGTGTAGGCGTTGAAATTTGGTTTACTCTATATGAGGAATATCGAACTCTAATGCAGGGTCTTAAGAAACTAAATAATATTGCAATACTAGTTTAAAAAGAAATAAGAATATCGATTTCAAATTTTATTGAACATTTGTTTTTCAATTAGAATTGATAGAATATAGTATTTGATGTAGAGTTAGTCAAACATAGTTATTCAGGAAGAGTTGCCATTGCATACGACTGCTAGCGTAATTCGCAGGGCTGCAAATAGCCTACGGCGGTCGGATGTTTCCTAAGAGAATCAGGCATAACCATTGTGATCACTGCGATCTAGAGTCAAGCGAATGGAGTAAGTCGAATAGTAGTTAATCGATATGAGTAATCAAGTCAAGTTAGTCCAGTTGAGTTAAATGTGTCGAGTTAGTCAAGTTAGAGTTAATCGATCAAAGTAAATTAGTTAGAGTTAATCAGAGGAAATTTGGTTTATATCATTAAGTATATACATATATGGATATCGTAGGTCGCTCGAATATAAGAAAAAGGGGAAAGGGTTTTTAAAGAAATATATTGATATTCCCGACGGAAATGGAAAGCTGGGTAGGGATATATATATATATATATATATATATATACGTACTCAAAATCATATAAACAGTTCTGTTATAATAGAATAAGGTTAAATCAAATGTTTTGAATGTATTGGAATATTTCAAGGTTTATTAACTATTAGGTTAAATATATTTTAAAGAAGCCAAGTTAGGTCAAGTGCTGAATCAACAAACTCATGTTTTTTACACAACTGTTATTTGATAGTTAAAACACCGACTATCAAACCGGACCAGTAGGATTGTTGGTACGGAAATTCTGGGATTGATTCTATATTCGAAAACCATTCCGACCAACAAGTACGTGAAGACGTCGATTGAAGACGGAGCAAGTGTGGATCTTCATAAGCGGAAGGACTACTGGTCAAATTCCTCTGGCTTGCAACCAGAGTTATTTGGTTTGTGATTCTGTCGTGGTTGAAATCTATGGATTGCAAGGACTTCTTACTACTGATCCTTGGGGTGATTCCTATATTGGATGCGGTAGGAGGGTACCTTCGGTTCATCCTGTTCCTGGATGACTTGTATGGACGAATGTCTGACAGAATATTTCCTTAGAACCACGTACGTTGATTTTTACAAATATATCGAGTTGGTGGCAAAGATGGGAACTTCTTTAATACCCAGAGTATATTTGTGGACGTCAATTAGTGATTTGACGGATCTGACGATGTGGCATTCAAAGTGAATGATGACCAGATGTTCGAAAAGGAATTCTAGCCTCAAGCCTCATCAACCGGGAAATGACAAAAATCGGGCAGGCAGCATGGCTATGTGGGTCGCTCCCATTAGGGTGTATAATCACCTATCTAGAGAAAATCCATTTTCTTCTTTAATCTATGTTCGATGCTGTCCCTATTCGGGAGGGCGGTTGTTGATCCGATATGTCGGTGATATACATTCGATACACTCAAGTGAAATGAGTGGTCGGTCATGTGGGGGCTGGGTTGCAAGACGTTCTTGTTGAACCCAGTGTATTCGCCTCTAGAGATACACTATCGGCCGGTGGACCCATACCTAGTCAAAGTCGGAATCCAAATTCGAATAAGCGCCGCGGTTTTTAATTGTATACTATATATGTGGAGAGTGAGATGCAAGTGTTTCGCTAGATTGTTATCTATTTGTATCTAGACATTATGATAATATCGGAATAAGTTATGACTTTAAAAGTGGATTGGGTTATAGTACGGTAAAAATCGTCCATGTTTATGTGTGGACTGGTCCTACTATTATCCTTTTATTTTAAAAGGATTTTCCAAAGTTAAACGAGTTGTGTGTACTGTGAATTTATCACTGATAGTATTCCAGACTAACCCGGTGTATTTTGCTTTGCTTCAAATGTGCTCGGGTCAGACCGAGTGTGTTTCCAGGTTAGGTTCGCTTGGAGTTTCAGGAGATGGAAGCAGGTGGCTTCACCGCTAGTTATATAAAGTATTTTTCCGCTGTGTCTGATGTATGTTTTACTCTGAGGATTGGTATGTATATATTGTTCTTTTGTATAAAGGTATTTGATATTATATTTTATTCGTTCCGCTGTGTGATTCTGATGTGTTGTCCTTCTTCTTTCTTCGATTCTAACATTTCTTTCTTTCTTATCTCACCCTCTAAATTCTTTCTAAAACTATCCAGTGTTTTCGGTGCTTGGAGGATCGGCATGAGATACGGTAAAGGTGTTTATGTCGATTTTCAAGGCTGAAAATCCTTGGGTTGTTACTGTGGGATCAGCTGTTGGTTTAATGATAACCTTGGCTCTATGGCGTGACTCAATAGAAATGGAGTTAGTAATGCCCTAGATTGAGTTTGATCATATATATGTGAGAGCGCGTATTTGTAATTTGATATAAAATATATTTTTGAAAATATTTTTGACCAGTATATTTTGTAAAATAATAAAGACAATGATTTCAATAAATAATTATAATCTGGAAAATCAATTGGATTGTTGATTTGAATGATATGCTTGGATATAAATCTGAAATGGATAGAGTTGGTTGAAAACCAATGTGAAATAAATAAGTTGGATAATCAATCCAAATTCAATAAATCCAAATGTATAACTAAAGAAATAAATGAAGTGATTATAAATAAATATGATCTCGGTGGATTGAATTGTGTGTAAAATTGGTTGGTGTGAATGGTATGGATGTTTTGAACATAACTGGCATTGTTGTGATGACTAATAAGTTTGTTTGAGTGAGAACAGGTGTTGATGTGCCAATTCAGCTTTAAAATCCGTTCAAGAGAGAATTCTGGAGTTAATTGAATCCAGTTTGAATAGAGCTGCATTATAATTAAGTCAGCTCAAGTATAATATATCGCTTATCGCATAATAGTGCTCGCAAAAAGGTACGCCTACGAAAATATGAAATTTTGGTTTTTATTTGGCTTTTTAGGACTTGATTTTGATTTTTTCCGACCATGAGAGTTGATGTATATTTATTTCTTGATCCTGCGATATTGCAGATGTCCCTCCGTACAGGGGAGACTCTGCCGAAATTTTTCCAGAATATAAGGTGTTAGAATTTTTTTGGAGATTTTTAGAAAATTATTTTATTTCGAAATAAATTGGTTTTAAAACAGATTGGGCCAGTTTGAAAATAAATTCAAATTTTAAAATTAATTATTTTTGAAAAGATAATGGGGTTTAACATTCTTCTACCTTAGCAATTTCGAGGACGAAATTATTTTAAGGGGGAGGGAATGTAACGACCCGTATTTTTCTGCCTATTTATTTGGAATATTTTAATTATTTTAATTATTTAAAATATTGGTTTGAATTAAAATAATCGAATTTAACAATTTTATTTGGAATGTATTATTTAAATAAATAATAAATATAATATTTTAATTTCCAAAATATTTGGGGAAATATAGGATTTGCCATATATTGTGATCGGCCAGTTTAAAGTGGTCAAATATTGGTTCTATTAAATTTACAACGATGATTTCGTTTATTTAACGATGGTCGAGCGATATAGTTTATAATTTAATTAAATAACGAGTTGCAGCGGCGCGGCAGTTCGTGATTTGGCATTTTGAACTTCAATTGGTTGTACCGGGTTCAAAATAAGTCGAATTTCCTCGAAACAAGAAACATCGGGACCAGTTTGACGATATCTTTCCCATGGCAGAGAAAAATCCAGTTTTCATCGTGTAGATTTTATTTTATGTCCAAATCAAATTTTGAAAAGGTCGCTATGGAATATATATATATATATATATTATATCGATTATTTATATAGAATAAATGGTTTTTAAATTTTTATAATATCAATTTGGCTTCAAACTCAACTCGGGCTATTTTATCTTGGTAGCATACGATATTCTGGTCGTGTATGGCCAATTTCAATATTTTAATAATATTATATTAAAGTATTTTAAAATTTATTTATTTTATTTTAAATTGGCAGTTATAAAAGGGACTTTTTTCAAATGACCTAAGTTTTCGACGAAACAAATTTTGTTGGGACCGCAACAGTAAATTATTACTAGATTTCAAGTGGCGCATCAATCGGGGTTGATTTGTGAGAGTGGCAAAATAAAATACAAATATAAACGACCGTTTGAACGTGAACGAGGGCCATTCGAGCAAACGAACTCGGAATTCGACGAAACAAGTTTCATTAGGACCGTATCGTCAGATTATACTCTGCCGTCCATTCGCATCTCGAACGGGGTTCGTATGCGAGCACGGGAGCAGATAAACAACGTTCGAAATAGCGATAGGTACGAAATAAAAATCGTCGGTCAATGTCAATCGTCACATTAAGTTAAAATAATAATTTTCTCATTTATATAAACACACAAAACCAGAATTTTCCCATGCCCAATTCATTCCCATCCATACATTTTGCAGAAAAGCCCCTAATCCTTTTTAATTTATTTCTTCAATACTGGTGAGAATCGGCATGGGCCACCTGAAAAAAGTGGTAGATCTGGTCGAGAGGAAGCTACTGACCAAAATTGGTGACCTAGTACGACCTGTGGTGGTCGGAGTTGCACAAAAACCAAGATGAATGACTTTCGTTCTTTGGGTAATTGTAGGGGACTCGGTCAATTTGAAGTGATGGGACCTGTGGAGAAGGAAGAGCAGGAGCAAGGCTTTCTTTTGGCACCGGATGGGTGACCTCTGGTGGTCCAGGGTGTCGGGAATGGGTAGATGAACGGAAGGGTTCTTTTGGGTTTGTCTTGCGAAGTGGTGAACGGATTTGGAGGATTTGGCGGCGCTGGGTTGTAAACCAGTGGTGGTTGCTCAAGGATGGTGGAAGGGGGACGTGAGGCGGTTCCAACCGTGGTGGTGGCGTTGGTTATGGGGATGCAAGGAGGACGAATTTCACTGATAAACTGAATTGGGGGTATTTGGAAATTAAGGCGGAGGAGGCGTTGCTAGGTCACGGGGTCGCTGGCGAAGGGTGCTGGTGGATGGGCGGTTCCAGCGGTCAGGTCGAAGTGGGCCTAGACTCAATGATGGAGGTGCAGTGATCAACTATTGGTGGCGGGTTTTGTTTTGAGCATGGTATAGTGGAGAAGGAGACGAAAGTCAGGTCGGAGAAAAGGATCAAAAAGAAAACGCATGAGGAACCAATGAGGAGCTGACGTGGACTAGATTAGGGGTGTTTAACGGTAAATTTAAGGTAAGGTTAATAATTAATTAATTATTTAGTTTTAATATATAATCATATATAGGTTTAAACTTTAAATGAACGTATCTTCTTCATACGTTAACAAAATCTGACGAAACTGGATCCGTTGGTATCGCAGGGACGAGACCTATATGATAGCACTGGGATTAGGAGTCGATCTGACATAGTTGAAAATTCAGCTAATTTTGAATGCTCGACTGAATTTAAAAGGGACAAACGCATCAACCGTCAACCAGAACAAAATCTGGTGAGTTAATTCTCACACCTTATGGAGTCCTGTGATGCGGTAAATCCATAGAAAAATATAATTCACCATTTACAGTATAAATTGGGTGATTGGATGCGATTGATGAAAATTGATTGTTATTGTTTGATTGGTTGCAGTTATTTATTTATTTAATTCGTATATTTTTATTCAACTGTTATCTGTGTTGCAGAGAAGGACAGGTTGGAGGAATCTAACCGAATTCCACAAATAAGCTGTATTTATTTGGTTGGGCATATATATGAATTGATCACCCTGACTGACACCAAAAACCTGTTCAAATGTTGATGGTTGAATATATATATTCAACAATTTTGTGTTTGAAATCAATCGACAGTAGTTGATGAGGTAACTGGCAGTAAACAGCCTGAAATAGATTGTGTTAAATATGGGTCTATCGTCAGGTGGATTGACGTGATTTCAAGGTTATAAATTTTTTATAACTTGATTAAAGTTCTTCGGTTAATTTATGTAAACAATTAAATTAGAGATTTGTAAATAAATATCTTAAACCGATTTACAAATGGAATAATTGAAATAGTTTATACACGTCAAAAGCATATATGTTGGTAAAGTGGAATAATTGTTTTTAAAACAATTAGATGGCATTTTAAATTAATTAAGCTATTTAATTAATTTAAACCAGGGAAATGACAAATGGTAACCAGTTAACTGCTAAGTGGGGTGTACGGTCGACAAGAATAAGCCGTCTTTGGTTGAAGTTGATAATTGGAATAAATTGATTTAAATATTTTGAATATTCGTTAAAGTATAACGAATGATGTAAAATAGTTAGTTAATCTTCGATTAACTATAGATTAAGGAAATTATTTGATTATGTTACTGAAGTTGATTTTATTTAATAACCTTTCCAAAACGATGATTATATTATCTTTAGTTAATGGCAGAAGTTACCTATCTTTAATATAGTAAAATTTACCATTTGTGTATAATTAAAATGATGACTTTAGTTGAAATTAAACTAAGGAAGGGTTAAGTAGCGATAAAGTTAAATATAAAAGGCGATAAGTGTTTTATGGAAGATTTTGATTCTACATTAAGATATTATAAGCGAAATGATGGTTTAAGTTAAAGATGGTGTTTTAGTGGATATCTACTTAATCAAAGAATTAAGTAAAAGGATTTTGAGCGAAGATTTCAAATATAAGGAGTGGTTGTACAAAACCCGATTTGAAATCAGAGGAAAAATGAGATTTTGATGTTAATGGTTAAACTAATATTATTCTGAGGTAAGAACGGGTCGATCATGGTTTGAGAGGTAACTAAAATACCCCAACTTGATTGGTTTCACTATTATCGAGGAATGGTATTAGTTTGTAGCGAGTGTTGGTGTTGAAATTTGGTTTACTCTATACGAGGAATATCGAACTCTAATGCAGGGTCTTAAGAAACTAAATTATATTGCAATATTAGTTTAAAAAGAAATGAGAATATTGATTGAACATTTGTTTTTCAATTAGAGTTGATCGAATATAATATTTGATGTAGAGTTAGTCAAACATAGTTATTCAGGAAGAGTTGCCATTGCGCACGACTGCTAGCGTAATTCGCAGGGCTGCAGATAGCCTACGGCAGTCGGATGTTTCCTGAAGGAATCAGGCGTTACCATTGTGATCGCTGCGATCTAGAGTCAAGCGAATGGATTAAGTCGAATAGTAGTTAATCGATAGGAGTAATCAAGTCAAGTTAGTCCAGTTAAGTTAAATGAGTCGAGTTAGTCAAGTTAGAGTTAATCGATCAAAGTAAATCAGTCAGAGTTAATCAGAGGAAATTTGGTTTATATCATTAAGTATATACATATATGGATATCGTAGGTTGCTCGAATATATAAAAAGGGAAAAGGGTTTTAAAGAAATATATCAATATTCCCGACGGAAATGGAGAGGTGGGTAGGTATATATATATATATATATATATATATATATACGTACTCAAAATCATATAAACAGTTTTGTTATAATAGAATAAGGTTAAATCAAATGTTTTGAATGTATTGGAAGATTTAAAGGTTTATTAACTATTAGGTTAAATATATTTTAAAGAAGCCAAGTTAGGTCAAGTGCTGAATCAGCAAACTCATGTTATTTACACAACTGTTATTTGATAGTTAACACACCGACTATCAAACCTGACCAACACGATTGTTGGTACGGAAAGTCCGGGATCGATTCTATATTTGAAAACCATTCCGACCAACAAATACGTGAAGATGTCGATTGAAGACGGAGCAAGTGAAGACCGTGGATCTTCATAAGCGGAAGGACTACTGGTCAAATTCCTCTGGCTGGCAACCAGAGTTATTTGGTTTGTGATTCTATCGTGGTTGAAATCTACGGATTGCAAGGACTTCACGCCATTGATCCTTGGGGTGATTCCTATATTGGATGCGGTAGGAGGGTACCCTTGGGTCATCCTATTCCTGGATGACTTGTATGGACGAATGTCTGACAGAATATTTCCTTAGAACCACGTACGTTGATTTTTACAAATATATCGAGTTGGTGGCGAAGAGGGGCACTTCTTTAATACCCAGAGTATATTTGTGGATGTCAATTAGTGATTTGATGGATCCGACGATGTGGTTTTCAAAGTGAATGATGACCAGATGTTCGAAAAGGAATTCTAGCCTCGAGCCTCATCAACCGGGAAATGACAAAAATCGGGCAGGCAGCAAGGCTATGTGGGTCGCTCCCATTAGGGTGTATAATCACCTATCTAGTGAAATTCCATTTGCTTCTTTAATCTATGTTCGATGTTGTCCTTATTCGGGAGGGCGATTGTTGATCCCAACCGTCGGTGATATACATTCGATACACTCAAGAGAAATGAGTGGTTGGTCATGTGAGGGCCAGGTTACAAGACGTTCTTGTTGAACCCAGTGTATTCGCCTCTAGAGATACACTATCGGCAGGTGGACCCATACCTTGTCAAAGTTGGAATCCAAATTCCAATAAGCGCCGCGGTTTTTAATTGTATACTATATATGTGGAGCGTGAGATGCAAGCGTTCCTCTAGATTGTTATTTATTTGTATCTAGACATTATGATAATATCGGAATAAGTTATGACTTCAAAAGTGGTTTGGGTTATAGTAAGGTAAAAACCGTCCGTGTTTATGTGTGGACTGCTCTTACTATTATCCTTTTATTTCAAAAGGGTTTTTCAAAGTTAAACGAGTTGTGTGTACTGTGAATTTATAACTGATAGTTCCAGACTGACCCGGTGTATTTTTCTTTGCTTCAAATGTGCTCGGGTCAGACCGAGTGTGTTTCCAGGTTAGGTTCGCTTGGAGTTTCAGGAGCTGGAAGCAGGCGGCTTCACCGCTAGTTATATAAAGTATTTTTCCGTTGTGTCTGATGTATGTTGTTCTCTGAGGATTGGTATGTATATACTGTTCTTTTGTATGAAGGTATTTGATATTATATTTTATTCGTTCCGCTGTGAGATTATGATGTGGTGTCCTTCTTTCTTCTATTCTAACATTTCTTTCTTTCTTATCTCACCCTCTAAATTCTTTCTAAAACTATCCAGTGTTTTCGGTGCTTGGAGGATCGGCATGAGATACGGTAAAGGTGTTTATGTCGATTTTCAAGGCTGAAAATCCTTGGGTTGTTACAATAACTTTTGAATCAGGTCGAATCAGAGGGTGAGACATGTGCTATTGGAAAGGAACTGATGATTGTCTTTCCGTAGAGTGGTTACATTATGGATTAGGTTCAGCAGTTTGGGAGAAATCGCTGTTTTAAGGTTTTTCAGTTGGTTGTCCAGGTTTTGGGAGCCTATTGGGCTGATTTGGGGTAGACTCATTAGTGGGCTGGTAGAAACTATAAATAAGGGGTCAGGGATATTGGAAATAGTTTAATTTCTCATTCTCTCATTTGGTGCCTTGTGCTCCTCCTTCCTCTAAACACTTTTCCACCATTAGAAATCCAAATCCAAGGAGGGAAATCGAGGATCTACACCACTCGAAGCTAGATCTACATCATTTCAAGGGGGAATTCAACGGATCGAGGAGTTTGTTTCGAATTGCTCGCTGCCCGGATTCATATTTCTTTCATTTTAGCTTGTATTGGAGAATCGGTGAGTAATTTACATCTCTCACATGGATTCAAGAAAGTGTATAAGTAGTAGATCATGTTTTTTGTCGAATTCAAGTGTTTTCCTTAGATCTATGAATTGGTAAGTTCATTTTCAAATAGATCACCCTAAGATCTGATTTAGCAAGTTTAGATAGGTAATTTCTATGATATTTCATATGAATGTGCAAGTTAGATCCATCGTTTTTGTTCATATGCATATTTGTGGTGATTTTTGTGAATTTGACATTATCCTTGATAGAATTGTCATATTGATGATATTGTTGATTTCATGACATGCTTGTAATCCTTTTTGATGAATTGGATGAGTTAGTTTTGTCGGATTTATCGTTTGGCGAAGTTTTGGTCGAAATCGAAGTTGAATTGCAATAGCAGGTTTTGGATCGGCCATAAGTTGGATCGACCATAGGTTGGATCGGCCGTAAGTGGTTCGGCCTAATTAGGAAAAGTGGATCAGCCGTAAGTGGGTCGGCCTAGTTAGGAAGAGTGGATTGACCATAAGTGGGTCGGTCTAGTCAGGAAAAGTGGTTCAGCCATAAGTGGATCGGTCTAGTCAGAAGAAGATGGGTCGGACTAAAGTTGGGTCGGACCAAAGTTGGGTCGGACCAAAGTTGGGTCAGGCATAAGTTGGGTTGGACCAAAGTGGGTCGGCCTATTCTGGTCAGCCATTTCTGCCATTTCTGGGCAGCTATTTCTGGTCGAACATTTTCGGTGATGATGGGACTTCAAAGTGAACTCAATTGGGAAGTTAGGAATGTTGAAAAGTGTTTGTTGTTCATTATATGAAACAAATGGGGAGACAACTCAAGGATGTATTAAGTTCGTGTGAAGTGACAGCTCTAAGGTGTTCTGAGCTAATTAATAGTCGTGATTCATAATGATTAGAGAGACGAAGGCCGAGGAAATATCATTGTCATAGGTCCTAGCGGACTCAAAGCAGAGGTACAATTGAAGACCAATTATAGGTCGAGTGCCTTGGGCGTCGTGTATGTCCTAGACACGTGTTGCGTATAGCGTGTAGCACATATTGAGTATAGCATATGGAGTTTTGCTAGAACCGGGGCGCCATGTGTGGTCGTTGACAATTGACGGCAAATTGTTAGCCAGAGGGTTCCAAAGCAAGGTTGGCGGTGATAGCCAGAGTCAGTTATGGACGTTTGAATGCATGTTGTGATCATGATTGAGTTGCTTTGCCATATATGAATGGATGCTTCAATTGCCGTGACTGAATTTTTATTCCTTTGGGTGTATGGATTGTAAAGGCTATCACTTTCATGTAATGGAGAAGGAAATTGAGAGTTCTTCTCTGGAGCTGGGTAGATTAGTTGATTATTTACCCATTCTCATATACTTTATTGATGAAGTTTGTTAGTTGTTTTATCGCTTACTAAGACTGTTGTCTGACTCAAGGTTTTATGTTTCCTCTTATTACCTTAGGTTGTTCATCCGGTTGTGGATGGGAAGACTGAGTAACAGGTGGCAGGTATTTCTTTAGTGAGGACTACGATGTTGATCGATGGCGAGCAGAAGGCTCACGTACCAGTTTTATTGCAATCTAGTATTTGTTTTCGCTATTTGCTATTTCTCTAAGTGTTGTAGTGAGGTAAATTGTACAACACTATTGTTGTTATCCACGTGTATGGGAAATACTTTCTAGTTGTCATGAAAGTTTAGTGTTTCCTGCTTCACTATCTCTACCTATTGTATATGTTCTGTTATATTTTATCCTTGCGTTGTGAGTTTACGACAGGTTTCGTTTATCTACCATACCTTGATGATCGTCCATAGCTGCCTGGCACACCTTTCAGCGCATTATTCATCTTGTATAGTGCGGGGGTTGTGGGCGGTTGTCACATTTGGTATCGGAGCTCTGGTCAATGATTGTGGCCAAATTTTGAAGACATAATTACATATGAGAGACGTACTTGTAGATTTCATTTGGATGCTTACTGTACATATTAGCATATATGTGACGACCCGCCCCGCACCAACCGACATTTACTCCAAAAGTGCGCTGTACACATGTCCAGTTAGCACGGAACGGGTCGCCAGAAGGAAAAGGAAGAAGGAAATGAACATACAAAGAACCTGTAGAATGTCTCACAGCGCATAGTATAAAATATAATAACAACATACTTGACATAAAACAGGAGAGACAGTGCATAAGCTAAAAATCAGAACTAAACATCATAGCAGCGGAAATTCAGAATACAGCTTATTACAACTTTCAAACTGTCTCAAAGAAAAAGTAAGATAAATGAGGTACACTACTAATGCCCAAGTAGCGACCACCAACGACACAGGGAGAATGTGTGTGTATATATATATAATACGTGGAAGTCTCCTGCCCGCCTCCGAATCAGCTACTCGCGCATCACCAGCTAACCTGTCTCTAGTCTGCTCGTGTGAGCACCCAGAGTAATAAGAGGAGACATAAAACTCTGGGTCAGACATAAAGCCTGGTATGTGCGATAAGCATCTAAAGTGAACAATAACAGGTAGACTAAAACATACCTGAACCTGGACCTGCAACCAAAGAGTTAGCACTACATACTGTACAACACTCTAAGGTATCATATCAAACAGTGTAAAGATACGGAGGTGGGGGAGGTGTGCATGTCATAATGATGGCAAACAATCAAGCATAGCATCCATCCTCACATCTCTCACTCAGTGCGTAAAGCATACGATATTCACCACTTCGATCACCCAACATACCTTGCTACGATCACTCTGCCCCATGAAGTCATAAATGGCTTCACTGCACTGATAACGTAGCCACAAATCCTTTGCTATGTCCACTTTGCCCCCATGGAGTCACAAGAACCCCACTGCACTGGCTCATAGCCTTACCATCCTTTACTATGTCCACTTTGCCCCATGGAGTCACAAGAACCCCACTGCAATGGCTCATAGTCTTACTACGCATCACCTTGCCCCTCGGGTCATAATGACCCTACTGCACTGATAACGTAGTCTTTCTACCATCACTTTGCCCCTCAGGTCATAATGACCCTACTGCACTGATAAGTAGCCCATCATTCCTTTTTAGTGGTGAATCAAAGTTATGAACGTCGACAACTCCTTAGCACACGTCCCGCAGCAAAGTCCAACCATGAAGTGAACTCCTTGGTTCCCAACTGGATCCTGAGCTCTAACTTCCCCTATTGGACTACCTTTGCATCTCGGGTTATTGGTCAATACTGGGTCGGGTCGGGTTCCTCCTCAAGTTATTGGTTCGGGTCGGTGTCTTTCATCTGTTCGGGTCGGGTCTCCTTCTGGTGCGGTTCGGGTCGGGTATTCCTCTAGGTTCGAGTCAGATGCTTTTCTTCGGGTCGGGTCGGGTGTCCCTTCTTGGTTCGTGCTTCCGATCCGTCTTCATGTCCCTTCATATGCTCCTACCCGATCCGCTTTCATGCTCCCGCTCTGATTCGTCTTCGTGCTTCCGCTCCGATCCGTCCTCCTCGATCTGATTCGTCCCCCTCGATCCAATCCGTCCTCCTCGATCCGATCCGTCCTCCTCGATCCGATCCGTCTTCCTCTATCCGATCCGATCCCAGTTTAGCTAGCATGGCCTTCCTTTTTGCCACTTTTCCCAAGTGTTGGGTTCCGATCCGATCGGATTCTTTGCTCAGTTCAACATATCCGATCTGAGCCCCCTTATCTGATCCGATCCGAACCCTGCACTGTTTTCTGAAACTGTTCCAGCAAGTGTTTACGCCATTCGACGACGTTTTCGACCATTCTAACTATAGTAATCAATCACAAAGCATTTCATACAGTCATAGCAACATACATGATCAACCACAAACATCAAAACATCAATATGATAGGTTAAAATGGATCAAACATACCCAAAATCCCATATTTCCCCTTAAGCATGTTTAGGTGAAACTAATGATAGGATTAGCAAAACTTAACCAAATTAACCCAAATTCATATCAGATGTCTAAAACATCATTTAGGAATTTATGAACATTTTCCCGAATTTTATCATGCTTAAATTCGCTAATTAGCACTAATTACCCTTAACTAGCCATAATTAGTGTAAAACTATGCAAATCACTCACCTTAGCCACAAAATAAACTAAGATCTGAAATAATTCTCTGATTTGATGTGAATCTCAATACCAAACAGCAGCACCTTTGTTGCTTTGGTGAAGATCTTCCTTGATTAGGGGTTGCTAAGCCAAATCCTTGACCAAAAGATGATTTGGAGGTGATTTTGAGGTTGGAGGCCATTTTTAGGGATCCTTAGTGATAAGTGGAGGCTAGAAAACTGAAATGGAATGATTCTCCATCTCATTTCAGCCCTCCCATAACCCTAATCCCGAAATGGGTTATGGGCCTACTCACTAATCACCAGATTTGGCCCGGTTAAGCAGTTTTTCACCCTCCAAACCTTGTTTCAGCCATATCTCCCAAACGGTAAGTCCGTTTGGCTGTTATGACCACTCTACGGAAAGGTAAACCATCAAACGAATCTAATGGAAGTGGTTTCAGGTCAAAATTCCTTTCCAATCAAAAGTTATGGCCAAAACAGTACCAACTAGGGGCAAAATGGTCGTTTAAAAATCGACAAAAATCATGAACATGGGAAATGACTCTAATAGATGTTTCCCAAAGTTACATGACCATACGGCTTCATACGGGAAAGAAATAAATATTCTACGATCCCCCGATGCGTAGAATACGGGTCATTACACTCTCCCCCCCTTAAGAAATTTCGCCCTCGAAATTCCCTAATCAAAACACACACAAGGGTTCCCGCATGCCTATTAATCATAAAACAACAATCAAACTTGCAACCAAGCAAAACAAGTCTATCCTAGCATGCGGAAAAACTAAATTACGAAGTAAGTCTTACCAGGAAAAGAGTTCTGGATATGCCTCCCTAATGCTCTCCTCTGTTTCCCAAGTACAATCATTCTCGTCCTCGCCCCACTGAACCTTGACTAGCTTCACCGCCTTCCTTCGAAGTTGCTTCGTATCGTGCCCCACGATACGAGTCGGCTTGCGGTTCCCAACCGCCTCAGGTTCTACTTCGAAGTCCTCTAACTGATCAGGTGAAATAGTCACATCTGAGTCGTGAACGAACTTTCTTAGTTGGGAAACATGAAATACATTGTGAACTCCCGCCATCTTCTCTGGTAAGCCAACTCTATATGCCAAATTCCCGACTAATTCAAGAACAGGGAACGGGCCAACAAATCTTGGTGCCAACTTGCCTCTCCTGCCAAATCGTATCACGCTCTTTAACGGAGAGATCTTGACGAACACCAAGTCACCAACGGAGAATTTCAAGCCTCTTCTCCTCTTATCGGCATAACTCTTCTGCCTATCTTGAGCAGCTTTCATTCGTTGTTGAATGACCTTAATCTTATCTGAAGTTTCCCTCACCACATCTGGTCCAAGCACAAACTTCTCGCCAGTCTCTATCCAACATGATAGTGAGTTGCACCGTCTTCCATACAAAGCTTCATATGGAGCCATACCGATACTGGATTGGTAGTTATTATTATATGCAAACTCTACTAGATGCAAATGGTCATCCCATGATCCACCAAAATCCAATATACACGCTCTCAAGAGATCTTCCAATATACAATTCACCCTCTCCGTCTGACCGTCAGTCTGAGGATGATATGCGGTACTGAGATGTAATCTTGACCCTAGAGCCTCTTGTAAGCTCTTCCAAAACCCACTAGTGAACAACGGGTCTCGGTCACTCACAATGCTTTTGGGTACTCCATGAAATCTCACTACCCACTTCATATACAATTCTGTCAACTTGGCTGCCGTCCTGGTCGATTTGACTGGTATAAATCTTGCACTCTTAGTCAATCGATCCACAATAACCCAAATGCTATCATATCCCGATCTAGTCCTTGGTAGGCCATCGATGAAATCCATCGAGACTTGCTCCCATTTCCATTCGGGAATTTCTAATGGTTGCAACAACCCACTAGGCTTCTTTTGCTCGGCTTTAACTAGCTGGCAATTCATGCATTTGGATATAAACTTCCCAACGTCTCTTTTCATTCCCTCCCAGTAGTAGGTTCGCTTCATATCTCGATACATCTTATTACCACCGGGATGTATAGTCAGTTTTGAGTGATGACATTCTCTAAGCACTTCATCTCTCAAACCATTCACGTTGGGCACAACTAGTCTTCCATTCTTTCGAAGCCATCCATCTCGATCAAGCCCATACACATTCATCTCCGCATCGATACCCATCTCTAACTTGGAGATGATTTCTAATAGATTAGGATCGTCCCTCTGGCTTGAACCAATCCGCTCTATCAAAGTGGGTCTGATCGCCAAACTAGCTAGCATAACTGGATCCAATTCGCACTTTGGTCTGAAATCAAACCCCGCGATACACTCCAGTTGCTTCCATTCAAGAAACATTGCCCCTAAGCTGGCATGTCTCCTACTCAAGGCATCGACTACCGCATTACCTTTCCCAGGTGTGTATGCGATATCAAAATCATACGAAGCCAAGAACTCTAACCATCTCTGCTGTCGGAGATTCAGATCTTTCTGGGAGAAGAGATACTTTAACGATTTATGATCGGTAAACAACTCGAATCTTTCTCCCAAGAGATAGTGTCTCCACATCTTCAGCGCAAACACAATCGCTGCTAATTCCAAATCATGGGTAGGGTACTTCTTCTCATGAGGCTTTAGCTGTCGACTAGCATAAGCTACAACCCTACCTCCTTGCATCAATACTGCACCCAGTCCGGTACCACTAGCATCCGTGTATACCGTCATCTCTTCATTCCCTTTAGGAATGACTAACACTGGCGCACGCGTCAACCTCTCCTTTAGACTCTTGAAGGCATCCTCACACACTCCGTCCCAGACGAAGGACTGATTCTTCTTAGTCAATTGAGTCAACGGTGCTGCTGTCTTGGAGAAATCCTGGATAAACTTACGATAATATCCAGCTAATCCCAAGAAACTTCTTACATCCGTTGCATTCTTGGGTGTAGGCCAATCCTGTACCGTAGCCACCTTCGCAGGGTCCACGGCAATACCACTCTCAGAAACAACATGACCCAAGAATCTCACTTCCCTTCTCCAAAAATGACACTTAGAGAATTTCGCTTTCAATTGGTGTTTCCTCAACACCTCCATCACTATCCTCAAGTGTCCCTTGTGTTCTTCCTCTGTCCTTGAGTAAACAAGGATATCATCCACGAACTCAAGAACAAACTTATTCAACTGATCTCTGAATACTCGATTCATAAGATCCACAAAATAGGCTGGTGCATTGGTCAATCCAAATGGCATAACCAACCACTCATAAAATCCAGACGGCGTCCTAAATGCCGTTTTCGGAACACTCTTATCTGCTACTCGAAGCTGATGAAATCCTGTCGCGAGGTCCAACTGGGAGAACACTCTAGCTCCTTCCAGCTGATCAAACAAATCATCTATCCGCGGTAGAGGATACTTATTCTTCCTCGTTACCTTATTCAACTCGCGATAGTCCACACACAAACGAAGGGAACCATCTGCCTTAGTGGCAAACACAACTAGTGCTCCCCACTCGGAGACACTCCTTCTAATAAATCCCTTCTTCAAAAGATTGCTGACTTGCACCCCGAGCTCTCGCTGCTCCCTTGGTGCCATACGACGAAGTGGCATCACTATAGGTCTGGCATCTTTCACTAAATCAATACGGAACTCAATCTCTCGGTGTGGTGGAAGCCCGGTCACCTCCTCGAAGACGTCCGGATACTGGCCAACCACGGGCACATCTGACAACTCATCCTGCGGGATGTCGAGGGAATTTACAAAACTAGCCATAACCCCATCACTAGGTAGACTACCAAACACTACCCTCCGCCCATCATCCGCCCTCACTGTCACCAAAAAGCCCTCACAGTCTACCACCACCCCGTATCTTTGGAGCCAATCGACTCCCAATATAATGCCATACCCAGTAAAGCCCAAAACAAAGCAATCACATACAAACATACATCCATGACTCGATAAGACCAAATTCCTGCAAATCATACTAAGGCTAGTCGAACCAACAATCGGGTTCGTCACAATCAATGGTCTATCGACTATCTCGGGTTCCAGTCCCAACCTATCTACCAGGTCACTAGATATGAAGGAACGGGAAGCCCCAGTATCAAACAAAACTCGAACTGGTATATCATAAATAGAAAGCATACCTTGAATAACAACATTCTTTCTTTTCTCCGCCGCAGTTGGGGCATTCGACGAAGAAGGAACAGCATCAATAGCATATGCTTTCATAATCTGCTTCTCCTTAAGAGGTTGCGGACACTTATCCTTATGATGTCCCACTTGACCACAGTTGTAGCACTTCCTTTCCGCTGGCTTGGCCCGACATTTTTTAGCATAATGGCCCTTCTTACCACAGCTGAAGCACTCAACATCCTTCTTGCTCTTTTTCTGGCCACCTTTAGATTGGTCCTGCTTCCTCTTATTCTGAGAGTTATTCTTGCCTCCACCGCCTGCTTGCGGCTTTAGCCCTTCTGCAGGTGCAGCCTCAGTCTTTGACTTGGGGTAAAAACTCTCTGATCTCAAAGCCTTCCCCACGATCGATTCAAAAGTCTCATCGATGTGGTTAATAATCCTTTCCCCCAAGTACCCATCCAAACCGGTAATGAACTTCTCATTTTTCTTCTCAGGAGTATCAATGAGAGACAGTCCATACTTCGACAAAGTGTCGAATTCAGCAATATAATCAGAAACTGCCCTTCCTTTCTGCTTGAGTTCCAAGAACCTCTTAAACAATACTGACTTCTGGGCAGCTGGAATAAACTTCTCGCTAAAGCGAGCCTTGAACTGATCCCAAGTAACCTGATCTTCTGGAGTAGCTGTTCTAATGGCATTCCACCAATTCATCGCTCGCCCTTGCAGCTGACGAGACGCTAGCCTTCTCTTCATCGCATCCTCAAGACCCAAGTCATCAAAGATACGGTCACAGCTATCCATCCAATCTTGAACATCTGTGGCCGACTCCGTTTCGTGGAACGGCTTCCCACCAAGATTAGTGTAATCCTTGCACAACTTGGCGAAATCGACCCTAGGCGCCTGCACTACTGGGCCAACACCAACTCCGGGATTGGGAATTGCCCCTTGCACTTCTCTAAGAATGTCTCTCATGAGGTTAGTAAAAATTGCCCTCATGTCAGCGGCATTCCCCTGGTTGGTCCCTC
Organism: Allium sativum; assembly: GCA_030737875.1. NCBI lineage: Eukaryota > Viridiplantae > Streptophyta > Magnoliopsida > Asparagales > Amaryllidaceae > Allium > Allium sativum. Next base: position 649,753,629 of record CM060919.1, on the reverse strand, counting down.
TACCAGCACCCCTCGTGTCTCGGCTCATCGTCAATCTGAAAAGGGGAAAGGATTAACGACCCCATAGTGGTGCTAGTGCAGTGCGACTTCATCTTTATACTACTAATAGTATATACATACATAGTTTTTGAAAACCAAAGTAATCACAAATACGCGCTCTCATATACGTACTATCTCTCCTTAGTGTCTTTCCCTAGGTTAACTACGCAACCTAGAGCTCTGATACCAAGTGTGACGGCCCGCCCCGCACCAACCGACATTTACTCCAAAAGTGCGCTGTACACATGTCCAGTTAGCATGGAACGGGTCGCCAGAAGGAAAAGGAAGAAGGAAATGAACATACAAAGAACCTGTAGAATGTCTCACAGCGCATAGTATAAAATATAATAACAACATACTTGACATAAAACAGGAGAGACAGTGCATAAGCTGAAAATCAGAACTAAACATCATAGCAGCGGAAATTCAGAATACAGCTTATTACAACTTTCAAACCGTCTCAAAGCAAAAGTAAGATAAATGAGGTACACTACTAATGCCCAAGTAGCGACCACCAACGACACAGGGAGAATGTGTGTATATATATATATATAATACGTGGAAGCCTCCTGCCCGCCTCCGAATCAGCTACTCGCGCATCACCAGCTAACCTGTCTCTAGTCTTCTCGTGTGAGCACCCAGAGTAATAAGAGGAGACATAAAACTCTGGGTCAGACATAAAGCCTGGTATGAGCGATAAGCATCTAAAGTGAACAATAACAGGTAGACTAAAACATACCTGAACCTGGACCTGCAACCAAAGAGTTAGCACTACATACTGTACAACACTCTAAGGTATCATATCAAACAGTGTAAAGATACGGAGGTGGGGGAGGTGTGCATGTCATAATGATGGCAAACAATCAAGCATAGCATCCATCCTCACATCTCTCACTCAGTGCGTAAAGCATACGATATTCACCACTTCGATCACCCAACATACCTTGCTACGATCACTCTGCCCCATGAAGTCATAAATGGCTTCACTGCACTGATAACGTAGCCACAAATCCTTTGCTATGTCCACTTTGCCCCATGGAGTCACAAGAACCCTACTGCACTGGCTCATAGCCTTACCATCCTTACTATGTCCACTTTGCCCCATGGAGTCACAAGAACCCCACTGCACTGGCTCATAGTCTTACTACGCATCACCTTGCCCCTCGGGTCATAATGACCCTACTGCACTGATAACGTAGTCTTGCTACCATCACTTTGCCCCTCAGGTCATAATGACCCTACTGCACTGATAAGTAGCCCATCATTCCTTTTTAGTGGTGAATCAAAGTTATGAACGTCGACAACTCCTTAGCACACGTCCCGCAGCAAAGTCCAACCATGAAGTGAACTCCTTGGTTCCCAACTGGATCCTGAGCTCTAACTTCCCCTATTGGACTACTTTTGCATCTCGGGTTATTGGTCAATACTGGGTCGGGTCGGGTTCCTCCTCAAGTTATCGGTTCGGGTCGGTGTCTTTCATCTGTTCGGGTCGGGTCTCCTTCTGGTGCGGTTCGGGTCGGGTATTCCTCTAGGTTCGAGTCAGATGCTTTTCTTCGGGTCGGGTCGGGTGTCCCTTCTTGGTTCGTGCTTCCGATCCGTCTTCATGTCCCTTCATATGCTCCTACCCGATCTGCTTTCATGCTCCCGCTCTGATTCGTCTTCGTGCTTCCGCTCCGATCCGTCCTCCTCGATCTGATTCGTCCCCCTCGATCCGATCCGTCCTCCTCGATCCGATCCGTCCTCCTCGATCCGATCCGTCTTCCTCTATCCGATCCGATCCCAGTTTAGCTAGCATGGCCTTCCTTTTTTCCACTTTTCCCAAGTGTTGGGTTCCGATCCGATCGGATTCTTTGCTCAGTTCAACATATCCGATCTGAGCCCCCTTATCCGATCCGATCCGAACCCTGCACTGTTTTCTGAAACTGTTCCAGCAAGTGTTTATGCCATTCGACGACGTTTTCGACCATTCTAACTATTGGAATCAATCACAAAGCATTTCATACAGTCATAGCAACATACATGATCAACCACAAACATCAAAACATCAATATGATAGGTTAAAATGGATCAAACATACCCAAAATCCCATATTTCCCCTTAAGCATGTTTAGGTGAAAATGATAGGATTAGCAAAACTTAACCAAATTAACCCAAATTCATATCAGAGGTCTAAAACATCATTTAGGAATTTATGAACATTTTTCCCGAATTTTATCATGCTTAAATTCGCTAATTAGCACTAATTACCCTTAACTAGCCATAATTAGTGTAAAACTATGCAAATCACTCACCTTAGCCACAGAATAAACTAAGATCTGAAATAATTCTCTGATTTGATGTGAATCTCAATACCAAACAGCAACTCCTTTGTTGCTTTGGTGAAGATCTTCCTTGATTAGGGGTTGCTAAGCCAAATCCTTGACCAAAAGATGATTTAGAGGTTGGAGGCCATTTTTAGGGATCCTTGGTGATAAGTGGAGGCTAGAAAACTGAAATGGAATGATTCTCCATCTCATTTCAGCCCTCCCATAACCCTAATCCCGAAATGGGTTATGGGCCTACTCACTAATCACCCGATTTGGCCCGGTTAAGCAGTTTTTCACCCTCCAAACCTTGTTTCAGCCATATCTCCCAAACGGTAAGTCCGTTTGGCTATTATGACCACTCTACGGAAAGGTAAACCATCAAACGAATCTAATGGAAGTGGTTTCAGGTCAAAATTCCTTTCCAATCAAAAGTTATGGCCAAAACAGTACCAACTAGGGGCAAAATGGTCATTTAAAAATCGACAAAAATCATGAACATGGGAAATGACTTTAATAGATGTTTCCCAAAGTTACATGACCATACGGCTTCATACGGGAAAGAAATAAATATTCTACGATCCCCCGATGCGTAGAATACGGGTCATTACAATATATATTAGTAGCGTTTGTACTTCTTTTGCTGTTTTTCTTGTAGATGGCTAATCATTCGAATTTGCAGATTTAGAATGAGTCGACATTATACGAGACATTCTGCTAGGGAAGAAGCTGTGCCTGGAGGGGTAACGGCGGGGCACCTGATTACTCGACCATGTTTGAAGCTATGATTGAATCATGGCTTCGAAGGAACCCCACCCCAGTACCATCTACGATTGATGTTGAAGTTCCAGTGCCTAAAGCTATAGAATTTGCAAAGCTATGCATAGACTTTACATCATTGGAAGGGAAACAGTTCAAGGGCACTAAACCAGTTGAAGTGGTTCAAAGGTGGATGGATACTTGTGTCCAAATCTTCAAGGGCATGGTTACTGATGATGCAACAAATAGGAAACTTGCATCAAGGTAGTTAGAGGGCAGAGTAATTGACTAGTGGAACTCTGTCACACATGAGACTCCTGAAGAGGATATTTCATGGGAGTTGTTTCAAGCCAGGTTTGAAGCAAAATTCATCTCCACTGTGCAGAAGTCTGTTTTATTTAAGAGTTTCGTGGAGCTTAAGAAGAATGGTCATCCATTTCTTGACAATATTTCCGACTTCAATGCTCTGTCAAAATATGCTTGTTCATATGTGGATACTCCTTATCAAAAGAACGAGAAGTTTGTCTTAGGATTGGGTGAATATCTTGGGGATCAGCTTGTGGATCACCTCAATGATAGCTTTGAGAAGATCATCGAGAAGGCTTTGAGGCATTAAAGTCTGTTCCCAAATAAGATGTCTATTGTTGCACCTAAGGAGGAACAAAAGCCACAACAGGGTGGTAATAATAAGAAAAGGAAGAAACAAGAACAAAAAGGAAAGGATGGCCAAAAGAAGCAGAAGGGAGAAGTGACTTGCTTCAGTTGTTGGAAAAAGTGCCATTTTGCCAGTGAATGCAAGAATCGTAAAGCTGAGAAGAAGTGCTTCAAGTGTGGGAAGCCAGGACATGAGAAGAAAGATTGTCCAGAATCAGCCAAAGGGAAGCAAGTGGTTAAGGCGTATGCCTAGGGACAGTGCCATCTTCTTACAAAGCTCCTACTGCTGGGGAAAAGAGAAACGGTGTCGTGGTGCAAGGTACTCTTCCTTTTCATGGTGTTTCAGGTCGAGTTTTGTTTGATACTGGAGCATCGCATTCATTCATTTGCAATGAGCTTGTGTGTCGCTTAGGTTTGGAACCGGAAATTTGTGATAGACCATTGATCGTGACTAATCCAGTTGGGGGTTCGTCCAGTTTGTGCATGTTGTGTCGTGGTCTAGTGTTGTCGAGTCATGGTTGCTCTTTTATCTGTGATTGCTTTATTCTTAACTTCGCTGGGTTTGGGATCATCTTGGGCATGGATTAGCTCAAGAGGTATGCGGCAAGGGTGAATTGCGAGAAGCTAGAGGTGAGAATCGGGGATGTTGAAGGGTGAAAGGTGTTGATAAAGTGTAAGCGCGAAGAGGGTGTCTTCGTTAGCTATCTATATTTGCTTGTGATTCCACAAGAAGACTTGTCATCTGTGTTGATCGCTAATGAGTATAAGGATGTCTTTGATGAGGTCAAAGGGTTTCCATCGCATCATGAGATCGAGTTTAGGATCGATTTGGTCGAGGGCGCTAGACCAATCGTCATGCCTCTTAGGCGGATGGCGCCTAAGGAGTAACGAGAATTGAAGGTGCAAGTTCGAGACCTTCTTAGGAAGGGATTCATTCGGAGAAGTGTCTCTAAATAGGGAGAACCAGTCATATTTTCAACCAAGGCAGATGGCTCATTAAGATTGTGTGTGGACTATCGTGAGCTGACCAAGGTGACTAAGAAGAACAAGTATCCGTTGCCAAGGATTGATGACTTGTTCGATCAACTTCACGAAGCCAAAGTGTTTTCTCAGATGGATTTGGCAATGGGATATCACCAGTTGAGGGTGGCTAAGGATAGTGTGCCAAAGACTGCTTTTTGGACACTATCCGGATTCTTCGAGTGGTGGTGATGCCATTCGGGTTGACTAACCCGCTAGCGTACTTTATGGATCTTATGAATAGAGTGTTCAGAGATCAACTGAACAAGTTCATGCATGTGTACGTCGATGATATCCTGGTTTACTCTAGGAATGAGGAAGAACACAAGACGCACTTGAGAGTTGTGTTAGATATCTTTCGAAAGCATTAGTTGAAGGCTAAGTTCTTGAAGTGTCACTTCTGGAAGGATGAAGTGAGGTTCTTAGGTAATGTTGCTTCTAGAAATGGGATAGCGGTTGACCCCGCTAAGGTGGCAGCAATCCAGGACCGGGATAGACCTAAGAATGCAACGGATGTATGGAGTTTCCTTGGGTTGGTTGGCTATTATCGACGGTTTATCAAGGATTTCTCCAAGATAGCTGCACCTTTGATAGGATTAACAAAGAAGAACCAAGTATTCACATGGGATGCAAAGTGTGAAAAAGTGTTTGGGATCCTGAAGGAGAGATTGACGAGTGCTTCTGTGTTGACCATTCCAAGTGGGAATGAAGAGATAGTGGTATATACTGATGCATGTGTTACTGGGCTTGGAACAATGCTAATGCAAAAGGATAAGGTTGTGGCCTACGCGGGTCGATAGCTAAAGCCGCATGAGAAAAATTACCCAACTCTTGATTTGGAGTTGGCAGAGATTGTATTTTCTCTGAAGATGTGGAGACATTATTTGTTGGGGGTTCGGTTCGAGTGGTTTACGGATCAAAAGTCATTAAAGTATCTTTTCTCCCAAAAGGATTTGAATCTTCAGCAGCAACGATGGTTAGAGTTTATGGCATCGTATGATTTTGGTATAGCCTATACTCTGGGCAAGGGCAACGCAGTTGCAGATGCATTGAGTCGAAGACACGCAAGTTTTGGAGCGATGTTTTCGGAATGGAAGAGCCTTGAGTATTTGGCAAGGTTTGATTTCAAGCCAAAGTGTGAGTTGGAACCTGAAATGTTGGCAAACTTATCGATAAGGCCTACTCTCATCGAAAGGATTGGCAAGAGCCAAAAGCGAGATGCAAAGCTTGTCAAGTTTATCCAGAGACTAGAACAAGAAGATAAAGAGTTTGAAATCAATCAAGAAGGTTGGCTTGGGAAGCAAGGGCGATTAGTTATCCCTGATATCGATAGATTGAGAGATGAAGTTCTGAAAGAATGTCATCACTCGAAGTTGACGATTCATCCTAGTGGTTATAAGATGTATTAGGACATGAAGAGAGTTTAATACTGGGAGGGGATGAAGCGGCATATTGGAAAGTTCATTTCCAAGTGCATCAACTGTCAGTTGGGGAAAGCTGAAAAGAAGAAGCCAAGTGGTTTGCTTCAGCCATTGGAAGTTCCTACGTGGAAGTGGGAGCAAATATCGATGGATTTTATTGATGGACTACCTTGAACCAGGGCAGGTAATGAAGGAATTTGGGTCATTGTGGATCGCTTGACCAAAAGTGCGAGATTCATTCCTGTCAAGTCGACTAGGACGACATCGAAATTGGCTGAACTTTATGTGAAATGGATATTTAGATTCCATGGTGTCCCAAAGGGTATACTGAGTGACCGAGATCCATTATTCACGAGTGGATTTTGGAAAAGTTTGCAAGAAGCTTTGGGAACCGAGTTGTGCTTGAGTACGGCATATCATCCCCAAACTGATGGTCAGACTGAGAGAGTCAACCGAGTTTTGGAAGATCTCCTGAGGGCTTGTGTGTAACGACCCAAAAATTTCCAATCCTGATTATCGATACTAATACGTATCTGACACCCCATATCGACTAATCAAGCGCCGGAAACTTCCAGATCGTTAATAGAAAGAAGTTAGAGGGTGAGAAATAGAAAGAAAGAACGTAAGAATAGAAGAAAAGAACACAACTAAATCAGAGTATCATGAATCTCACGGTGGAACTGAATAAAATATATTATATAACAATACTTGAAATACAAACTGGTATTTGTACTTACAAACATCATCAGAGTACAACTCATATACAATACAACGGAAATAACTCAATATATATCTAGTGTTGAAGTCTCCTTCTCCAAGCTTCTCCAAGTGAATCTGAAAAGTCCTGAAACCACTTGACTACCCATACAAATTTGGGCACCCAAGAGTTTAGGGAAAACATCGGAAAATAAACTCTGCGTCAATCATGGGACTGGTGTGAGTAAACGGTTTTAAAACAAATTGATTTAATGTTCAAAAATCCTTTTGAAATAAAAGATAATCGTAAGACCGATCCACACATAAACACGGATGGTTTTTACCTTACGATAACCCAAATCATTTTTGAAATCATATTTATTTGTTATATAATAATAATGTCTAAATACAAATAAATTCAATCTAGCGGAACACTTGCATCTCACGCTCCACATATATAGTATACAAACAAAACCGCGGGTACTTATTGGAGATTGGATTCCGACTATGACAAGGTATGGAACCACCTGCCGTTAGTGTATCTCTAGTGGCGAATACACTGGGTTCATGAAGAACGTCTTGCAACCCGGCCACACATAACCGACCACTCATTTCGCTTGAGTGTATCGAATGTATGTCACCAACGGTTAGGCTCAAACCACTGTTTCCCAAAAAGGGACAGCATCGAAATAGATTAAAGAAGCAAAATGGAATTTCTATATATAGGTGATTATAAACCCTAATGGGAGTGACCCACATAGCCATGCTACCTGCCCGATTTTTGTCATTTCCCAGTTGTTGAGGCTTGAGGTTGGAGTTTACCTTTAGAACATCTGGCCACCATTTACTTTGAATGCCACATCATCAGATTCACCAGATATCACTAATTGACATCCACAAAAATACTCTGGGTGTTAGCTATCCACCAACAGAAATACGTTTGAGGAAATCAACGTACGTGACTCCTTTGAAATACTCTATCATACATTCGTCCATATAAGTCATCTAGGAACAGGATGAACCGAAAGCACTCTCCTACTGCATCCAATATAGGAATCACCCCACGGATCAATAGCGAGTAGTCCTTGCAAATCCGAAGATTTTAATCACGACAGAATCACTACCGAAATATCTCTGGCCGCTAAACCAGAGAATTTCAACAAGTATTTCTTCCGTTCTTGAAGATCTACGGTCTTCATTTCTTTAAATCGTATAATCATCCCTGCAGGTTAGTTTTCGTAAACTCAGTTCGAAGTGGTTTTAGGTCCAGTTCCCATTCTGGTCTCTTCGAACTAACGCGTAGGGAATATTTATTTGATAGTCAGTGTTTTAACTATCAAATTTAAACAGTGTATATGAGTAAAATTATTTATACAAATTATTCCAGGTCATATATAATTCTCATAACATTCCCATTCAATTTAATTAACTTAAATAATCTTATTTCTAATTTCAAAGCATTAATCAGTACAAAACGATCTAAAATATAATAAGACATGTTAACGTCTTATTTTATCTAATTTAGATGTGATTTGTCACTTCATAGCATAAACAACAATCATAATAATAATCAATAATGATTCGATGTTTAAGTCCAACCCAATAATAGTTTGAAATATTAGATTCTAGATAATGACTTATCTCATAATCCTTATTATTTCTAATTATTTAAAAATAAGTTAACTGATTTTACTTCTATTTCATTTTTAATAAACTATATACATATATATAAATATTTGCAATTCAGACTTCATCTCATATGACAACGTTTAAATTCTGTAATTACGAAATCACCCAATAGTTTTCCGATCCTCCTTATTATTATTTACTAATTTATTCATATATTCCTTTATTTTATTTTTACCCTTATTTTATATTTGATAAAAACAACTGAACATGCTAATACGGCTCGTGCCCACATAATCAAAATATTTTATCGACTTTCTTAAGTAAGTTTCTGTTTCCCCTTGTCCTTCATTTATATATATATATATATATATATATATATATATATATATATGAACTTATATAAGTTGTTTCAATTTAAACTTTAGATTTAAATTATCATTTCTTTTTCTTTTCCTTTCCAGGCCCATGTGCCCACTTACAGGAAGTAGCCCAATGCCACCACCGCGTAAATTTTAACTCTTCCTCCACGTGAACACGTGAGATGGTTGCCAAGACATTGGTCGAATTGCTGCAACCATTTATTTATTTATTCATTTTCTTCTCATTTCAATTCGAATTCCTCTACCAGGAGATCGAAACTCCATACGTATGCACATAACTTCACAACAAAGAAAATAGTCATCAACTTCCCCAATCCTTTCTTTTCCTTTCCCTGTTTCTTCTTTCTTTTCCCTTATTCTGTCACCTGTTGCTTTCCTTCACCGTGCATAAGAACACAGTACATGTGCACCATCGCTTCCCTGACGATCTCGTCTCCAAACCCATCACCGCAAACGCCACCACGCTCCATTTCTGAGCTTAATTATCATGTTTCCTAAATCAAACCAAATATGAAGTTTTGACCCCTATTTCATCTGTACTGTCTTCCCATGAAAACACCTCGCCTCACTTGTATGAGCCACCAGTCACCTCCAGGCTCCAATTAGAGGTCGGTGGCGACCCTCTGACCCTATTCCCCACCTCCGTGCGATCGACTAATCCATCGCCACCTCATCGCAGTTCAGCCCTGAACCCCGCTAGAAGAAACCGCAGCAAATTTTAAATTCGACCTTTTTTAGTTAAGTTAAGCTATTAAAAATTTAATTATGACTTTTCCTATGAACTCCACCTACTCACGTTCCTTCATCCTTGGCTCCATAATCTCCGACCATCACAGTTGCCGTAAATACCCCAAAATTCAATTCCCGATGAACACAGAAATTCCCACCCAATAAGCTACTAAAAAACTAAAATTTCATATTAAAATTCATGATTTTCTACTGGTAATCAACTCCTATTCTTGAATCTAAATATAATGATGTTTGAAGAATTTAGATTTTTACTTTCTTATTGTAATTTGGGGTTTTCTGGTAGTATATATTATTGTTTGAATTGAAACAAATTTTACAATAAACTCAAGACACAAAACACATCTTTTATGCTGGATTCAAACACTATAAACTACTAGAATTCATACTATTGATTTTTGAATCAACAGGAGGGCTATTTTTGTGCCTATATAAAACATATAGGGTTATTCAAATTTCCATTAACATCACTTCCAGTTGAATTTTCCCTACCATTAAATCCATACAGGATGAAACACAGAGAAAATGTATATATCCACATATATATCTGAATCACCGTAGAAATATTCATTCATTAGATAGGGAAGAACATAGGGGAGTTTACTAGCAGTGTATGTATTACTGTGTTTTTGTTTGACTGTTTATTGTCTTTATCCAGTACTAGAATTGTTCATTTTTCTAATCTGAAACCATCTATTCTCGGAGGTTGACCTTTTGAACAACTTCAAATATCAAGCAAGATGGATATCTAGTCCGAATCCGCAAGAATCGAATAACAACAGTAAGGAAATTGCCGATGTTTACTCATGGTTTATAGCGTACTGTTCTTGCTGTTAAATATATAGGCAGTTCACAATTTACTCACAGTGATTAAAACCAACAATAAAACATGTATACATATGGTGTTATATGAATCAGAGCACTTCATGCAGACATAGGGTCAATGTATATATGTATAACTATGAAACAGTTTTGCAAGGGAAAACAAGTCTAGAGTTTACTCACAACATATTTTACTGTTTTCACTATATTGGTGCTTTACTACTTTTACTTATGTTCCAATATTTTAGAAAGGTTTTAGTTTCCTACATATGATTAGTTTTAGTGATTAATTTGTATTCAGATTTATGTAAGCTGAAACAATCATAATACATTTTGTAAAGAGGCATAGAAAAAGTTTTGCTTACAAATATAATCTAATGTGTTCTGTTTTTTGTCTTAGGTATGTTCAACATAATTAAACACTTCAAATATTTGTGTCCAGTATGCTAGCACCTATCAGCATGTATAAAGTTTGAATCCAAACTATAAACAGTAAGGAGAATTCAGATGTTTTACTCACAGGTAGGTTATTGTGTGCCATTCTATTTCCAGGTTCCTAAAATATTTAATCTACATCTAACTAGTTAAGGAATTATCCCTTAAACAATATCAACCCCAATGGTTAAATCAAAGATGCCACATACATTAACACAAATGATAATTTATAATAGTAAAGATTTTTATAAGTGTTTACTCACATAATATCATGTTGCTTTTGTTTCCAGATCCATGTTCGTGCCCTCTGTTTTCTACCATTTAATCTCCAGGTTTTCTCTCTATTTCCATTTATTTTCTGTGAGTTTGTGTGTATAGTTGTGAGATTTGTCTGGGTATTTATATGAGCAACCATTTTAGCTTTTAGTCGGGTAGGTATTACGGTAGGAAGTGTAGTTTTACATCAGCCTATAACGTAGAAGAGATGTTGATTTAACCCTTCCCCTACTGACTTCAAACTTTGCTCTTAAGAAAAGTTAAAACCCATGATCTTGCGCATAATTCCACATGTGTATGTACTGCCTATGTGAACATCAAGCATGGCACTTAAGTGACAATTCATGATTTGTTCTTGTTGTACATATGTAGGCTCTAAGCTATTCTATCCATGACTGGTTCCCATCCATTGTTAGGTTGTTTACTTTCTATTCAAATCTTAGGTAGGCTGAGCTACTACAGGTATTGCATATGCTAAAATCGCTATAAGCTATAGGGTATGCTTCCATCTTTTCCAATGTTACTAGTCTATGTTGTCATATCTTTTCTGTAACAGCCCGCATTTTACGTATTGGAAGATCGTAAAATAATTTTATTTTATTCTCTGAGGGTTGGATCATTCTCATCTTAATATGTTGCTTATGGGGATGTGTGACATATCCATAATTTTTACCGATTTTGTTTGCGACCATTTTGCCCCTGTCAGTCTTGTACTGGTCATAACTTTTGACTCAGGTCGAATCAGAGGGTGAGACCTATGCCATTGGAAAGGAATTGATGATTCTCTTTCCGTAGAGTGGTTACATTAAGGATTTGGTTCAGCGGTTTGGGAGAAATCGCTGTTTTAAGGTTTTTCAGTTGGCTGTTCAGGTTTTGGAAGGCTAATGGGATGATTTGGAGAAGGCCCATTAAGGGGTTGGTGGAGGCTATAAATAGGGGGTAAGGGATATGGAGAAAGGTTGGAATTTTCCATTCTCTTATGGGGAGGCTTTGATCTCCTTCTTCCTCTAACACCTTTCCACCATTAAAATTCCAAATCCAAGGAGGGAAATCGAAGATCTATACCATTCGAGGCTAGATCAACATCGTTTCAAGGGCGAATTCATCGGATTGAAGAGTTTGATTCGAAGTGTTCGCTGTCCGGATTGCTTTTTCATCGTTTTAGCTTTGTTTTGGATAATCGGTGAGTGATTTACATCTCTCATTCGGATTCATGAAAGTATGTGAGTTATAGAATGTTAATTTCATCATTTTCATGTTATTTTCTTTAGATCTACACCATGCTAAGTCCATTTTACATATGAATCACCTTAGGATCTGATCTAGATAATTTAAATGGTTAATTTCATGATTTTTCACAAGTGTATGCAAGTTAGATCCGTTTTTATGCTCATATGATTCACTTATCATGTTTTGGGAAATTTATGTGTTTTGATGGAAATTGTTAGATTGATGATATTGTTGGTTGCATAACATGTTTGTGGTTGCGTTTAGATGAATCGGATAAGCTGGTTTCGTCGGATTCGTCGTTTGGCAAAGTTTTGGTCGAAATCGAAGTCGAAAAGGAGCTGTGCGGGTTTCTGGTCGGTCCAGAAGGACCAGAAAAGGTTTTGGTCGGTCCAGAAGGACCAGAAAAGGTTCTGGTCGGTCCAGAAGGAGCAGAGAAGGTTCTGGTCGGTCCAGAAGGACCAAAAGGGAGTCTGGGTGGTTCAGAAGGATTCTGGTCGGTCCGGAAGGACCAGAAGAGGGTCTGGTCGGTCCAGAAGGACCAGAAGGGTGTCTTCCCAGGAAGGGTCGGTTTTGGGTCTTCCCAGGAAGGGTCGGTTTTGGGTCTTCCCAGGAAGAGCAGGTTTTGGGTCTTCCCATGAAGGGTCGGTTTTGGGTCTTCCCCGGAAGGGTCGGTTTTGGGTCTTCCCAGGAAGGGTAGGTTTTGGGTCTTCCCAGGAAGAGCAGGTTTTGGGTCTTCCCAGGAAGAGCAGGTTTTGGGTCTTCCCAGGAGGGGTCGGTTTTGGGGTCCTCCTAGAGGGCTCGGTGATGGTGTAGCTTCGAGGTGGTTCAAGTAGGAAGGCTCGAAGTGATGAATGTGTTCGGTGACAACTCAAAGGTCGTGAGTTGATGGATAATGGCTGCTCGAGAAGGTGGCTTGAGCTATGAAACATCGTTAAGGTTGGACGACTAGAGATGCGAAGGCCGAGAGGTCATCGTTGTCGTAAGTTCTAGCAGGCTCAAAGCAGGGGTACGATGGGGGCACCCAAAAGACTAGAAGGTTGCTGGTCGAGTACCCTGGGTCTTGGGGAAAGGCCTAGTGTCAAGGTTGGACATTGTCAAGGTTGGACATATGGAGTTCATGCTAGAACTGGGGTTACCATTAGCCCTTGACATATGGCAAGGTTGGACGTCATACGATTAACGATGGTTTTAAAGCAGGATTGGCGGTGATAGCCAGAGTCTGTCATGTATGCTGGATGTTTTGCATGAGATATATAATTTTGATCCTATGATTGCTATTGTTGATTGTTTCTGTTTGCTATGAACAAATGGTTGTTCTAGTTTCTATGGCTTAATGGTTGAAATGCTTGGTGTAAAGGCTATCACTGTCCGATGTGGGGATGATAAGGTTGAGTTCTTCTCTGGTGTTGTGGGTAGACAAGTTGTTCATTTACCCATTCTCATATACTTTCTTATTGAAGTTTGTTAGCTGTTTTATCGCTCACTAAGACTATTGTCTGACTCAAGGTTTTATGTTCCCTCTTATTACCTTGGGCTGTTCATCCGGTTGTGGATGGACAGATTAAGTAGCAGGTTACAGGTAATGGAGCTTAGTGAGACGAGGAAGCTGAGCGATGACGAGCAGGAGGCTGGTGTACCAGTTTTATTTCTATCTAGTATTTCTGTTTCCGCTGTTTGAGTTGCTTAAGAGTTATAGTGAGGCCTTATGTACAAACTTTGATATCAGTTGGATAATCTTTCTAGATGTTGAGAAAGTTTCAAAAGTTTGTTATATGATACCTCACTGCTATTACCTGTTGTATATGTTCTATTATATTTTATCCTTGCGTTGTGAGCTCTACGACAGGTTTCAATGTGTTTACCTACTCTGATGATCGTCCGTAGCAGCCTGGCACACGTTTCAGCGCATTTCCCACTTGTTTAGTGCGAGGGTTATGGGCGGTCGTCACATTTGGTATCAGAGCTCTGGTCAACAATTTTGGTCAAAGTTCAAAGACGTAATTACGTAGGAGAGACGTATTTGTAGATTTCTGTTGGATGTTTACTATATGTATATTAACATATATAGTAGTAGCAGTTGTATCTCTTTAGCGGTTTTCTTGGAAGTGGCTAATTATTCTAGATTGCAGATTTAGAATGAGTAGACGACCATCAAGACACGCTGCTAGGAGAGCTAATACTGGAGGGGGAAATGGTGACGAACCAGATTACCCGGCCATGTTTGAAGCCATGGTAGAAGCAATTATGCGAAGGGTACCCGCTCCAGTGGCGGCTACGGTAGATGTAGGTGTACGAGTTCCTAGAGTAGATTTTGCAAAGATGTGCAAGGACTTTACATCTCTAGGAGGGAAACCATTCAAGGAAACTGAACCAGCTGAAGAGGTTCAGAGGTGGATGGATTCATGTGTTCGAATCTTTGGAGACTTGGGTATTGAGGATGCAATGAAGAGAATGCTTGCATCAAGGCAGCTGCAGAGCAGTGCTATGGAATGGTGGAATTCTGTCATACTCGAGACTCCGGAAGAGGAGATTTCATGGGAGCAATTCCAAGCTAAGTTTGAAGCAAAGTTTATCTCCACTGCTCAGAAGTCCATTCTCTTCAAGAAGTTCATAGAGTTGAAGCAGAATGGCAGAACAGTTCTTGACTACATTTCTGATTTTGAGGCTTTGTCCAGATATGCTCGTTCATGCATTGATACGCCCTATCAGAAGAACGAGAAGTTTGTCTTGGTTTTGGATGCTCATATTGGAAAACCGCTTGTGGACCATCTTGATGATTCATTTGAAAAGATTTTGGAAAAAGCTATTCGCCATGAGAGCTTGTTTCCCAAGGAAGCAAATGTAGTCGCTGCAACCAAGGAGGCTCAGAAACCACAGCAGGGTGGTAATAATAAAAAGAGGAAGCAGCAACAACAGAAAGGAAAGGATGGCCAAAAGAAACCCAAGAGTGAGGTGGTTTGCTTTAACTGCCAATAGAAGGGTCATTATTCAAATGAGTGTAAAAATCCCAAAGTTGAGAAGAAGTACTTCAAGTGTGGAAAGCCTGGGAATGAGAAGAAAGATTGTCCAGAATCAGCTAAGGGCAAACAGATTGTGAAGGCATATGCTTTAGAAGCCGTGCCATCTTCTTCAAGAGCTCCTACTACAGAGGAAAAGGTAAAAGGTGTCATGGTGCAAGGTACTTTTTCTGTTAACGGTGTTTTCGTTCGAGTTTTGTTTGATACTGGAGCATCACATTCATTCATCTGCAATGAGCTTATGTGTCGCTTGGGTTTGGAACCCGAGATTTGTGATAGACCATTGATCGTGACTAATCCAGTTTGGGGTTCGTCCAGTTTGTGCATGATTTGCGGTGGTCTAGTGTTATCGAGTCATGGTTGCTCTTTTATGTGTGATTGCTTTGTTCTTAACTTCTCTGGGTATGGGATCATCTTGGGCATGGATTGGCTTAAGAGATATGCGGCAAGGGTGAATTGCGAGAAGCTAGAGGTGAGGGTCGGGGATGTGGAAGGGCGAAAGGTGTTGATTAGATGTAAGCGCGAAGACGGGGTCTTCGTGAGTTATCTATATTCGCTTGGGATTCCACAGGAAGACCTATCATCAGTGCTGATCGCTAATGAGTATGTAGATGTCTTTGATGAGGTCAATGGGTTGCCGCCGCATCGTGAGATCGAGTTTAGGATCCATTTGGTCGAAGGTGCTAGACCAATTGTTATGCCCCTTAGGCGGATGGCGCCTAGGGAACAGCGAGAGTTAGAGATGCAAGTTCGTGACCTTTTGGGAAATGGATTCATTCAGAGGAGTGTTTCCGAGTGGGGTGCACCAGTCGTGTTTGCAACTAAGGCAGATGGCTCGTTAAGATTGTGTGTGGACTATTGTGAGCTGAACAAGGTGACTAAGAAGAACAAGTATCCGTTTCCAAGGATTGATGACTTGTTCGATCAGCTTCACGAAGCCAAAGTGTTTTCTAAGATGGATTTGGCAACGGGATTTCACCAATTGAGAGTGGCTAAGGATAGTGTGCCAAAGACTTCTTTTAGGACACCGTCCGGGTTTTTCGAGTGGTTGGTGATGCCATTCGGGTTGACTAATGCGCCAGCGTATTTTGTGGATCTTATGAATAGAGTGTTCAGAGATCAGTTGAGTAAGTTCGTGCTGGTATTCGTGGATGATATACTGGTTTACTCCAGAAATGTGGAAGAACATAAGACGCACTTGAGAGTTGTGTTAGAGATCTTGCAAAAGCATCAGCTTAAGGCTAAGTTCTCAAAGTGTCACTTCTGGAAGGATGAAGTGAGGTTCTTAGGTCATGTTGTTTCTGGAAAAGGTATAGCGGTTGACCCCACTAAAGTTGCAGCAATCCAGGATTGGGATAGACCTAAGAATGGGACGGATGTTCGGAGTTTCCTTGGGTTGGCTGGTTATTAACGAAGGTTTATCAAGGATTTCTCCAAGATAGCTGCACCATTAACAGCATTGAGGAAGAAGAATCAAGTATTCGCATGGGATGCGAAGTGTGAACAAGCGTTCGGAATTTTGAAAGAGAGATTGACGAGTGCACCTGTGTTGACCATTCCAAGTGGGAATGAAGAGATGATGGTATATACTGATGCGTGTGGTACTGGACTTGGAGCAGTGCTAATGCAGAAGGATAAAGTAGTGGCTTACGCATGTCGACAGCTAAAGCCACATGGGAGAAAATATCCGGCTCATGATTTGGAGTTGGCAGCGATTGTGTTTGCTCTGAAGATATGGAGACATTACCTGTTGGGAGTACGATTTGAGTTGTTTACGGATCACAAGTCGTTGAAGTATCTTTTCCCCCAAAAGGATTTGGATCTTCGGCAGCAACGATGGTTAGAGTTTCTGGCATCGTATGATTTTGGGATAGCCTATACTCCTGGCAAAGGCAATGCAGTTGCAGATGCATTGAGTCAAAGACACGCAAGTTTGGGAGCGATGTTTTCGGAATGGAAGGGCGTCGAGTACTTGGCAAGGTTCGATTTCAGGCCAAGGTGTGAGTTGGAACCTGAGATATTGGCAAGCTTGTCGATAAGGCCTCCTCTTATCGAAAGGATTAGCAAGGGCCAAAAGAAAGATACGAAGCTTGTCGAGTTTATTTAGAAACTGAAACCAGAGGATAAAGAGTTCGAGGTCGACCTAGAAGGTTGGCTTCGAAAGCAAGGACGATTAGTTGTTCCTGATGTCGACGGATTGAGGGATGAGGTTCTGAGAGAATGTCATCACTCGAAGCTAACGATTCATCCTGGTGGTAATAAAATGTATCAGGACATGAAGCGAGCCTACTACTGGGAAGGGAAGAAAAGAGATATTGGAAAATTCATTTCCAAGTGTATGAACTGTCAGTTGGTGAAAGCTGAACAGAAGAAGCCGAGTGGTTTACTTCAGCCATTAGAGGTTCCTACATGGAAGTGGGAGCAGATATCGATGGATTTTATCGATGGACTACCTAGAACTAGGACAGGGAATAAAGGGATTTAGGTCATTGTAGATCGTTTGACCAAAAGTGCAAGGTTCATTCCTATCAAGACGACTAGGACAGCATCAAAATTGGCTGAGCTTTATGTGAAATGGATACTTCGATTCCATGGTGTTTCAAAGAGTATAGTAAGTGACCGGGATCCATTGTTCACGGGTGGATTTTGGAAAAGTTTACAAGAAGCTTTGGGAATCGAATTGTGTTTAAGTACGGCATATCATCCCCAAACTGATGGTCTGACCGAGAGAGTCAATCGAGTTTTAGAAGATCTCCTGAGGGCTTGTGTGTTAGACTTCGGAGGATCATGGGAGGACCATCTACATCTAGTTGAGTTTGCGTATAATAATAGCCACCAATCGAGTATTAGGATGGCACCATACGAGGCGTTGTATGGAAGGCCGTGCAATTCTCCAGCTTGTTGGTTAGAAACTGGAGATAAGTTGGTACTTGGGCCTGAAATGATTAGAGAAACCTCGGGTTGTATCAAGATTGTTCGACAACGAATGAAGGCGGCCCAAGATCGTCAGAAAAGTTACACCAATAAGCGTCGTAAGGATTTGGAATTCGACGTAGGAGATATGGTTTTCGTGATGATTTCACCGTTGAAGCATGTGGTTCGATTCGGAAGCAAAGGGAAGTTGGCTCCTAGGTTTGTTGGACCATTTCCGATAGTTGAGCGAATAGGAAAGCTCGCATATAGGTTGGAGTTACCCGAGAAGATGTCGAGTGTGCATAATGTTTTCCATGTGTCGTTTCTACGGAAGTTTGTGCACGACTCGAATGTAGTGGTATCTCCAGAACAGTATGAAGATTTAGAAGTCGAGACCGCAGTTGTGAAACCTCATAGGCCACTTCGTGTTGTGGGGAATGACACGAAACAGCTTAGGAGGAAGACGGTTAAGCTAGTCAAGGTACAATGGAGTGAAGATGGCGACGATTGTACATGGGAGACGGAAGAGAGCATGAGGGCGACTCATCCAGAACTTTTCATCGGTAGAACCCTTAGATTGTATCGTCGTTATATCATTGTATCTTGTTGTTGTTTGATAGAATTCCGCGTGCTAGGATAAGGCTATGGATGTATGGCTTGATGGTTGCTAGTTTGGATGATAGGATTGGCTTCTCATGGATGATAGGCATGCGAAATTGTTGTGGTTGCTTGTATTTGCTTGGAATTTCGGAGGCAAAATTCTTAAGGGGGGAGGGGAGAATGTAACAGCCCGCATTTTACGTATCGGAAGATCGTAAAATAATTTTATTTTATTCTCTGAGGGTTGGATCATTCTCATCTTTTAACATGTTGCTTATGGGGATGTGTGACATGTCCATAATTTTTACCGATTTTGTTTGTGACCATTTTGCCTCTGTCAATCTTGTACTGAGAATAACTTTTGACTCAGGTCGAATCAGAGGGTGAGACCTGTGCCATTGGAAAGAAATCGATGATTCTCTTTCCTTAAAGTGGTTACATTAAGGATTTGGTTCAGCAGTTTGGGAGAAATCCCTGTTTTAAGGTTTTTCAGTTGGTTGTTCAGGTTTTGGAAAGCTAATGGGATGATTTGGAGAAGGCCCATTAAGGGGTTGGTGGAGGCTATAAATAGGGGGTAAGGGATATGGAGAAAGGTTGGGATTTTCCATTCTCTTATGGGGAGGCTTTGATCTCCTTCTTCCTCTAACACCTTTCCACCATTAAAATTCCAAATCCAAGGAGGGAAATCGAAGATCTATACCATTCGAGGCTAGATCAACATCGTTTCAAGGGCGAATTCATCGGATTGAAGAGTTTGATTCGAAGTGTTCGCTGTCTGGATTGCTTTTTCATCGTTTTAGCTTTGTTTTGGATAATCGGTGAGTGACTTACATCTCTCATTCGGATTCATGAAAGTATGTGAGTTATAGAATGTTAATTTCATCATCTTCATGTTATTTTCTTTAGATTTACACCATGCTAAGTCCATTTTACATATGAATCACCTTAGGATCTGATCTAGATAATTTAAATGGTTAATTTCATGATTTTTCACAAGTGTATGCAAGTTAGATCCGTTTTTATGTTCATATGATTCACTTATCATGTTTTGGGACATTTATGTGTTTTGATGGAAATTGTTAGATTGATGATATTGTTGGTTACATAACATGTTTGTGGTTGCGTTTGGATGAATCAGATAAGCTGGTTTCGTCGGATTCGTCCTTTGGCGAAGTTTTGGTCGAAATCGAAGTCGAAAAGGAGTTGTGCAGGTTTCTGGTCGGTCCAGAAGGACCAGAAAAGGTTTCGGTCAGTCCAGAAGGACCAGAAAAGGTTCTGGTCGGTCCAGAAGGAGCAGAGAAGGTTCTGGTCGGTCCAGAAGGACCAGAAGGGAGTCTGGGTGGTTCAGAAGGATTCTGGTCGGTCCGGAAGGACCAGAAGAGGGTCTGGTCGGTCCAGAAGGACCAGAAGGGGGTCTTCCCAGGAAGGGTCGGTTTTGGGTCTTCCCAGGAAGGGTCGGTTTTGGGTCTTCCCAGGAAGAGCATGTTTTGGGTCTTCACAGGAAGGGTCGGTTTTGGGTCTTCCCAGGAAGGGTAGGTTTTGGGTCTTCCCAGGAAGAGCAGGTTTTGGGTCTTCCCAGGAAGAGCAGGTTTTGGGTCTTCCCAGGAGGGGTCGGTTTTGGGGTCCTCCCAGAGGGCTCGGTGATGGTGTAGCTTCGAGGTGGTTCAAGTAGGAAGGCTCGAAGTGATGAATGTGTTCGGTGACAACTCAAAGGTCGTGAGTTGATGGATAATGGCTGCACGAGAAGGTTGCTTGAGCTATGAAACATCGTCAAGGTTGGAGAACTAGAGATGCGAAGGCCGAGAGGTCATCGTTGTCGTAAGTTCTAGCAGGCTCAAAGCAGGGGTACGATGGGGGCACCCAAAAGACTAGAAGGTTGTTGGTCGAGTACCCTGGGTCTTAGGGAAAGGCCTAGTGTCAAGGTTGGACATATGGAGTTCATGCTAGAACTGGGGTTACCATTAGCCCTTGACATATGGCAAGGTTGGTCGTCATACGATTAACGATGGTTTCAAAGCAGGATTGGCAGTGATAGCCAAAGTCTGTCATGTATGCTGGATGTTTTGCATGAGATATATAGTCTTGATCCCATGATTGCTATTGTTGATTGTTTCTGTTTGCTATGAACAAATGGTTGTTCTGGTTTCTATGAATTAATGGTTGAAATGCTCGGTGTAAAGGCTATCACTGTCCGATGTGGGGAAGATAAGGTTGAGTTCTTCTCTGGTGTTGTGGGTAGACAAGTTGTTCATTTACCCATTCTCATATACTTTCTTGTTGAAGTTTATTAGCTATTTTATCGCTCACTAAGACTATTGTCTGACTCAAGGTTTTATGTTCCCTCTTATTACCTTGGGCTGTTCATCCGGTTGTGGATGGGCAGACTAAGTAGCAGGTTACAGGTAATGGAGCTTAGTGAGACGAGGAAGCTGAGCGATGACGAGCAGGAGGCTGGCGTACCGGTTTTATTACTATCTAGTATTTCTGTTTTCGCTGTTTGTGTTGCTTGAGAGTTATAGTGAGGCCTTATGTACAAACTTTGATATCAGTTGGATAATCTTTCTGGATGTTGAGAAAGTTTCAAAAGTTTGTTATATGATACCTCATTGGTATTACCTGTTGTATATGTTCTATTATATTTTATCCTTGCGTTGTGAGATCTACGACAGGTTTCGATGTGTTTACCTACTCTGATGATCGTCCATAGCAGCCTGGCACACCTTTCATCGCATTTACCACTTGTTTAGTGCGGGGGTTATGGGCGGTCGTCACATTTTATTTTCCATTTAAATGCCTGAGTTCACTAGCAGGCAATTGTTCCATTCAATTTGCGTACCCTATATTGATTTTGTTTATGCTATTACATGTAGCCTTTATACTAGGCCTTGTTTTGTAAATTTGGTTTTCTAATAATTGTGTTCATTTGGGTTTTCACTTGCTGTCTTTATATTATTCTAAATGCAATTATATGTAATGAATATAACTTGAACTCATACATGTCTCATGTATGTATACATGTTTATATATTTATTGCACAAGATTGATTTTCGTTTTTTTGAAATTTTAAGTTTTTAACTCCTGTTAACTTATATACACACATATATTTAAACCATCATGTTAGAGTTCACTTTTCTCTTTTATATTTTGATTTTTCTTTGATTTGATTCCTTGATTGATTTGCTTTCTTGCGAGATAATGACATTGTAAAATTACATTACTACAAGAAAAATTGTTTAAGAAAAACCTTATTTTGATTTGGTACTAAAAATTCTAAAATAAATAACAAGATTTGGATTTTATCTTATTTACATCTAATATAAAAAAAATCTCAAGTTTTACTTGTTTATATAACCATACGCTAAAGAATATAATAAATTTGAATATACACTTTCACAAGTATATAAAAAAAATTTGAACTTGAACTTCTAAAAAATTCAAATCCATTTGAATTCAATTTCAAGTATAATCTATAAATTATAAATTACAAAATTAGTCCAAAAACCGGGTTGCTACAATCTACCCCCTTAAAAGAATTTCGTCCCTGAAATTAAAGAGTAACGAAGAGATTCCAATTATATTCAAAATCTTTGGACTTATATCAACACATACATGGGTCATCCCTTAATAATTATAGCAAACAGGGTATCCAAACATAACGGTTATCTACCAAACATTTCATGGGAATCAAAACACAACAGTTATCTTTCAATCATAGTTATACTCATTACTTACGAATATTCATTAGTTGGAAAACATTTCCATTCCATATTCACGCCTTACTATTCTACAATATTTTATCAGCTCCTAACCGTAAACTGGTAAGAAGATAATTCTTTAAGTATCAACCCCGAAGACCAAAACCAACATCAAATCGATACTCAGAAAATCATTTAACTCAACCAGTCTCCAATTAGGTTCCAATTCCTTAACTCCATATCTTAATTCTTAAAAACCCCAAATATATATGATTATAGTTGGAAATTTATTCCAAACTCATCGGTTTGAATCAAATCCGTTCAACCATACTTGTCTGCTTCAAATTCTCCTTTTAAACTCCAATCCAATTTAATTCTGCTCAACTTAATCTCCGTCAACTCTAGTCCATTCAGTTCACCTTCTCTGCCTTAATCCACAAGGCTTGTCTTATCTAAATTCCCGGTTTTACTTCAAATCAGTTCGAATATAGTTCGAAATCACCTTCCTTATTTCAAAGCCTTTGAATTTCCCAAGACAATTTTCTCAAATAAACCCCCATCAAAAATCTTTCTAAATTCAGGGATTTCAAATTCATGTTCCAGTTTGAATTTAGTTTATGCGTCATCCCATTTGTATCTTTTAGTTTATACAATTTCAATTTGGCTTTATATACCTATCTCAATCTAATACCAGATTATAATAGCAACCATCGCATCCATTTATAACGATTTTAGAAAAAATATTCTTTTTATATCAAAATATATTTTTGAGTAAAATTATTTCATTTACCCAATTTTTAAATCAATATTGTGTCGAATTACTCTGTTCAATAGTTTAGAAACACCTATCAACACAATTTTCAATCTGGTATCGATCAGAATTCATAAACCACTCGACAATCCAATCAACACAATCTAAAACAAATTTTATATTAACAAATATGCACTCATAGATATACACTCAAACTCAATCTAGGGTATTGCTAAACCCATCTCTATCGAATCACACCACAGAGCCAAGGTTATTTCTAAACCATTGCTCTGATACCAACTGTAACGATCCGGAAAGTTCCAATCCTGATTATCGATAATAATACGTATCTGACACCCAATATCGACTAATCAAGCACTAGAAACTTCCATATCGTTAATATAAAGAAGTAAGAGGGTGAGAAATAGAAAGAAAGAACGTAAGAATAGAAGAAAAAGAAGGAAAGAACACAACTAAATCAGAGTATCACGAATCTCACGGGGGAACTGAATAAAATATATTATATAACAATACTTGAAATACAAACTGGTATTTGTACTTTTAAACATCATTAGAGTACAACTCATATACAATACAGCAGAAATAACTCTCTCTCTCTCTATATATATATCTAATGTTGAAGTCTCCTGCTCCAAGCTTCTCCAAGTGAATCTAAAATATCCTGAAACCACTTGACTGCCCGTACAAATTTGGGCGCCCAAGAGTTTAGGGAAAACATAGGAAAATAAACTCTGGCGCAGTCATGGGACTGTTGTGAGTAAACGATTTTAAAATAAATTGATTTAATGTTCAAAAATCCTTTTGAAATAAAAGATAATCATAAGACCGATACACACATAAACACGGAAGGTTTTTACCTAACGATAACCCAAATCATTTTTGAAATCATATTTATTTGTGATATTATAATAATGTCTAAATACAAATAAATATCAATCTAGCGAAACACTTGCATCTCACGCTCCACATATATAGTATACAAACAAAACCGCGGGCGCTTATTGGAGATTGGATTCCGACTATGACAAGGTATGGAACCACCTACCGATAGTGTATCTCTAGAGGCGAATACACTAGGTTCAACAAGAACGTCTTGCAACCCGGCCACACATGACCGACCACTCATTTCGCTTGAGTGTATCGAATGTATATCACCAACGGTTGGGCTCAAACCGTCATTTCCTAAAAAGTGATAACATCGAAATAGATTAAATAAACAAAGTGGAATTTCTCTAGATAAGTGATTATACACCCTAATGGGAGTGACCCACATAGCCGTGCTGCCTGCCCGATTTTTGTCATTTCCCAATTAATGAGGCTTGAGGTTGGAGTTTACCTTTAGAACATCTGGCCACCATTTACTTTGAATGCCACATCATTAGATTCGCCAGATATCACTAATTGACATCCACAAAAATATTCTAGGTGTTAGCTATCCACCAACAGAAATACGTTTGAGAAAATCAACGTACGTGACTCCTTTGAAAATACTCTATCATACATTCGTCCATATAAGTCATCTAGGAACAGGATGAACCGAAAGCACTCTCCTACTACATCCAATATATGAAGCACCCCATGGATCAATAGCGAGTAGTCCTTGCAAATTCGAAGATTTCAATCACGATAGAATCACTGCCAAAATATCTCTGGCCGCTAAACCAGAGAATTTCAACAAGTATTTCTTCCGTTCATGAAGATCTATGGTCTTTATTTCTTTAAATCGTATAATCGTCCCTATAGGTCATTTTTCGTAAACTCAGTTCGAAGTGTTTTTGGGTCCAGTTCCCATTCAGGTCTCTTCGAACTTACGCGTAGGGAATATTAATTTGATTGTTTTAACTATCAAATTTAAACAGTGTATACGAGTAAAATTATTTATACAAATTATTTCCGGTCATATATAATTCTCATAACATTCCCATTCAATTTAATTAACTTAAATAATCTTATTTCTAATTTCGAAGCATTAATCAGTACAAAACGATCTAAATTATAATAAGACATGTTAACGTCCTATTTTATCTAATTTAGATGTGATTTGTCACTTCATAGCATAAACAACAATCATAATAATAATCAACAATGATTTGATGTTTATGTCCAACCCAATAATAGTTTGAAATATTAGATTCTAGAAAATGACTTGTCTCATAATCCTTATTATTTCTAATTATTTGAAAATAAGTTAACTGATTTTACTTCTATTTCATTTTTAACAGACTATATACATATATATAAATATTTGCAATTCAGACTTCATCTCATATGACGACGTTTAAATTCTGTAATTACGAAATAACCGAATAGTTTTCCGATCCTCCTTCTTATTATTTACTAATTTATTCATATATTCCTTTATTTTATTTTTACCCTTATTTTATATTTGATAAAAACAACTGTACATGCTAATACGGCTCGTGCCCACATAATCAAAATATTTTATCGACTTTCTTAAGTAAGTTTCTGTTTCCCCTTGTCCTTCATTTGTATATATATGAACTTATATAAGTTGTTTCAATTTAAACTTTAGATTTAAATTATCATTTTTTCCTTTTCCTTTCCAGGCCAATGGGCACATTAACAAGAAGTAGCCTAATGCCGCCACTGTGCAAATTGTAACTCTTCTTCCACGTGAACACGTGAGATGGTTGCCAAGACATTGATCGAACTGCTGCAACCATTTATTTATTCATTTTCTTCTCATTTCAATTTGAATTCCTCTACCAGGAGATCGAAACTCCAAACATGTGCACATTACTTCACAACAAAGAAAACAGTCATCAACTACCCCAATCCTCTCTTTTCCTTTCCCTGTTTCTTCTTTCTTTTCCCTTCTTCTGTCACCTGTTTCTTTCCTTTACCATGTACAAGTACAATGTACACGTGCACCATCGCTTCCCTGACGATCTCGCCTCCAAACCCATCGCCGCAAACGCTACCTCGGCCCTTAAATCCATTTTCGTGCTTAATTATCGTGTTTCCTAAATCAAACCAAATATGAAATTTTAACCCCTATTTCATCTGTACTGTTTTCCTATGAAAACACCTTGCCTCACTTGTATGAGCCACCAGTCATCTCCAGGCTCCAATCAGAGGTGGGTGGAAACTCTCCGACCCTATTCCCCACCGTGCGATCGACTAATCCACCGCGCGATCGACTAAACCACCGCCACCTCGTCGCAGTACAACCCTGAACCCAGCTAGAAGAAACCACAGTAAATTTCAAATTCGACCTTGTTTAGTTAAATTAAGCTATTAAAAATTTAATTACGATTTTTCCTATGAACTCCACCTACTCACGTTCCTTCAGCCTTGGCTCCATGATCTCCGACCATCATAGTTGCCGTAAATCCCCCAAAATTCAATTCCCTGTGAACACAGAAATTCCCACCCGATAAGCTACTAAAAAACTAAAATTTCATATTAAAATTCATGATTTGCTACTGTTAATCAACTCCTATTCTTGAATCTAAATATAATGATGTTTGAAGAATTTAGATTTTTACTTTCTTATTATAATTTGGGGTTTTCCGGTAGTATATATTATTGTTTGAATTGAAACAAATTTTACAATAAACTCAAGACACAAAACACATCTTTTATGCTGGATTCAAACACTATAAACTACTAGAATTCATACTGTTGATTTTTGAATAAACATGAGGGCTATTTTTGTGCCTATATAAAACATACAGGGTTCTTCAAATTTCCATTAACATCAGTTCCAGTTGAATTTTCCCTACCATTAAATCCATATAGGATGAAACACAGAGAAAATGTATATATCTACATATATATCTAAATCACCATAGAAATATTCATTCATTAGATAGGGAAGAACAAAAGGGAGTTTACTAGCAGTTATATATTAATATGTTTTTGTTTGTCTTTTTACTGTCTTTATCCAGTTCTAGAATTGTTCATATTTCTAATCTTAAACCATATATTCTCGGAGGTCGACCTTTTTAACAACTTCAAATATCAAGCAGGATGGATATCTAGTCCGAATTCGCAAGAATCGAATAATAACAGTAAGGAAATTGCCGATGTTTACTCATGGTTTAAAGCTTACTGTTCTTGCTGTTAAGTATATAGGCAGTTCACAATTTACTCACGGTGTTTAAAACCAACAATAAAACATGTATACATATGGTGTTATATGAATCAGATCACTTCATGTAGACATAGGATCAATGTATATATGTATAACTATGAAATAGTTTTGCAAGTAAAAACAAGTCTAGAGTTTACTCACAACATATTTTACTGTTTTCACAGTATTGGTGCTTTACTAGTTACTTATGTTCCGATATTTTAGAAAGGTTTTAGTTTCCAACATATGATCAGTTTCAGTGATTAATTTGTATTCAGATTTATGTATGCTGAAACAATGTAGACAAACAATCATAACACATTTCGTAAAGAGGCATAGAAAAAGTTTTGCTTACAAATATAATCTAATGTGTTCTGTTTTCTGTCTTAGGTATGTTCAACATAATTAAACACTTCAAATATTTTTGTTCAGTATACTAGCACCTATCAGCATGTATAAAGTTTGAATCCAAACTATAAACAGTAAGGAGAATTCAAATATTTTACGCACAGGTAGGTTACTGTGTGCCATTCTATTTCCAGGTTCCTAAAATATTTAATCTACATCTAACTAGTTAAGGAATTATCCCTTAAACAATATCAACCCCAATGGTTGAATCAAAGATGCCACATATATAAACACAAATGATAATTTATAACAGTAAAGATTTTTATAAGTGTTTACTCACATAATATCCATGTTCATGCCCTCTGTTTTCTACCATTTAATCTCCAGGTTTTCTCTCTATTTCCATTTGTTTTCTATGAATTTGTGTGTATAGTTGTGAGATTTTTCTGGGTATTTGTATGAGCAACCATTTTGGCTTTTAGTCGGGTAGGTATTACGGAAGGAAGTGAAGTTTTACAGCAGCCTATAGCATAGAAGAGATGTTGATTTAACCCTTCCCTTAATAACTTCAAACTTTGCTCCTAAGCAAAGTTAAAACCCATGATCTTGCTAATAATTCCACATGTGTATGTACTGCCTATGTGAACATTAAGCATTGCCCTTAAGTGACAATTCATGATTTGTTCTTGCTGTACATATGTAGGCTCTATGCTATTCTATCCATGACTGGTTATCCTCTTTCAATCCCATCCATTGTTAGGCTGTTTTCTTTCTATTTAAATCTTAGGTAGGCTGAGCTACTACAGGTATTGCATATGCTAAAATTTCTATAAGCTATAGGGTATGCTTCCATCTTTTCCAATGTTACTAGTCTATGTTGCCATATCTTTTCTTTTCCATTTAAATGCATGAGTTCACTAGCAGGCAATTGTTCTATTCAATTTGCGTACCCTATATTGACTTTGTTTATGCTATTACATGTAGCCTTTATACTAGGCTTTGTTTTGTAAATTTTGTTTTCTAACAATTGTGTTCATTTAGGTTTTCACTTGTTGTCTTTATATTATTCTAAATGCAATTATATGTAATGAATATAACTTGAACTCATACATGTCTCATGTATGTATACATGTTTATATATATATATATATATTCCACAAGATAGATTTTCATTTTTTTGAAATTTTTAGTTTTTAACTCCTGTTAACTTATATACACACATATATTTAAACCATCATGTTATATTTCACTTTTTTCTTTTATATTTTGATTTTTCTTTGATTTGATTCCTTGATTGATTTTCTTTCTTGCGAGATAATGACGTTGTAAAATTACATTACTACAAGAAAAAATGTTTAAGAAAAACCTTATTTTGATTTGGTACTAAAAATTCTAAAATAAATAACAAAATTTGGATTTTATCTTATTTACATCTAATATAAAACAAATCTCAAGTTTTACTTGTTTATATAACCATACGCTGATGAATATAATAAATTTGAATATACACTTAGACAAATATATAAAAATTGTTTGAACTTGATTTTCTAAAAAATTCAAATCCATTTGAATTCAATTTCAAGTATAATCTATAAATTATAAATTACAAAATTAGTCCAAAAACCGGGTTTCTACAATCTATCCCCTTAAAAGAATTTTGTCCCCGAAATTAAAGAGTAACGAAGAGATTCCAATTATATTCAAAATATTTGGACTTATATCAACACATACATGGGTCATCTCCTAATAATTACAGCAAACAGGGTATCCAAACATACCGGTTATCTACCAAACATTTCATGGGAATCAAAACACAACAATTATCTATCAATCAGTTATACTCATTACTTACGAATATTCATTAGTTGGAAAACATTTCCATTCCATATTCACGCCTTACTATTCTTTAATATTTTATCAGCTCCAAACCGTAAACTGGTAAGAAGGTAATTCTTTAAGTATCCACCCCGAAGACCGAAACCAGCATCAGATCGATACTCAGAAAATCATTTAACTCAACCAGCCTCCAGTTAGGTTCCAATTCCATAACTTCATATCTTAATTCTTAACAACCCCAAATATATCTAATTATAGTTGGAAATTTATTCCAAAACTCATCGGTTTGAATCAAATCCGTTCAACCATACTTGACTGCTTCAAATTCTCCTTTTAAACTCCAATCCAATATAATTTTGCTAAAACTTAACCTCCGTCAACTCTGGTCCATTCAGTTCACCTTCTCTGCCTTAATCCACAAGGCTTGTCTTATCTAAATTCCCGGTTTTATTTCAAATCAGTTTGAATATAGTTCGAAATCACCTTCCTTATTTCAAAGCCTTTGAATTTCCCAAGACAATTTTCTCAAATAACCTCCCATCAAAAATCTTTCTAAATTCAGGGATTTCAAATTCATGTTCCAGTTTGAATTTAGTTTAGGGGTCATCCCATTTGTATCTTTTAGTTTATACAATTTCAATTTGGCTTTATATACCCATTTCAATCTAATACCAGATTATAATAGCAACCATCGCATCCATTTATAACGATTTAAGAAAAAATATTCGTTTTATATCAAAATATATTTTTAAGTAAAATTATTTCATTTTCCCAATTTTTAAATCAATATTGTGTCGAATTACTCTGTCCAATAGTTTAGAAACACCTATCAACACAGTTTTCAATCTAGTATCGATCAGAATTCATAAACCACTCGACAAACCAATCAACACAATCTAAAACAAATTTTATATTAACAAATACGCGCTCATATATATACACTCAAACTCAATCTAGGGTATTGCTAACCCCATCTCTATCGAATCACGCCACAGAGCCAAGGTTATTTATAAACCATTGCTCTGATACCAATTGTAACGACCCGAAAAGTTCCAATCCTGATTATCGATACTAATACGCATCTGACACCCCATATCGACTAATCAAGCACCAGAAACTTCCAGATCGTTAATAGAAAGAAGTTAGAGGATGAGAAATAGAAAGAAAGAACGTAAGAATAGAAGAAAAAGAAGGAAAGAACACAACTAAATCAGAGTATCACAAATCTCACGGCGGAACTGAATAAAATATATTATATAACAATACTTGGAATACAAACTGGTATTTGTACTTATAAACATCATCAGAGTACAACCTATATACAATACAACGGATATAACTCTATATATATCTAATGTTGAAGTCTCCTACTCCAAGCTTCTCCAAGTGAATCTGAAAAATCCTGAAACCACTTGACTGCCCGTACAAATTTGGGCACCCAAGAGTTTAGGGAAAACATAGGAAAATAAACTCAGGGTTAGTCATGGGACTGGTTTGAGTAAACGATTTTAAAACAAATTGATTTAATGTTCAAAAATCCTTTTGAAATAAGAGATAATCGTAAGATTGATCCACACATAAATACGGATGGTTTTTACCTAACGATAACCCAAATCATTTTTGAAATAATTTTTTTTGTGATATTATAATCATGTCTAAATACAAATAAATATCAATCTAGGGGAACACTTGCATCTCACGCTCCACATATATAGCATACAAACTAAATCGCGGGCGCTTATTAGAGATTGGATTCCGAAGTATGGAACCACCTGCCGATAACGTATCTCTAGATGCGAATACACTGGGTTCAACAAGAACGTCTTGTAACTCGGCCACACAAGACCGACCACTCATTTCGCTTGAGTGTATCGAATGTAGATCACCAATGGTTGGGCTCAAACCACCGTTTCCCAAAAAGGGACAGCATCGAAATAGATTAAAGAAGCAAAATGGAATTTCTCAAGATAGGTGATTATACACCCTAATGGGAGCGACCCACATAGCCATGCTGCCTGCCCGATTTTTGTCGTTTCCAAGTTGATGAGGCTTGAGGTTGGAGTTTACCTTTAGAACATCTGGCCACCATTTACTTTGAATGCCACATCAAAAGATTCTCCAGATGTCAGTTATTGACATCCACAAAAATACTCTGGGTGTTAGCTATCCACCAACAGAAATACGTTTGAGGAAATCAACGTACGTTACTCCTTTGAAAATACTCTATCATCTATTCGT
Source organism: Allium sativum (assembly GCA_030737875.1). Taxonomy (NCBI): domain Eukaryota; kingdom Viridiplantae; phylum Streptophyta; class Magnoliopsida; order Asparagales; family Amaryllidaceae; genus Allium; species Allium sativum. The sequence goes on along the minus strand of CM060919.1, from coordinate 649,721,703 downwards.
CCATATAAATCATCTAGGAACAGGATGAACCGAAAGCACTCTCCTACTGCATCTAATATAGGAATCACCCCACGGATCAATAGCGAGTAGTCCTTGCAAATCCGAAGATTTCAATCACGATAGAATAACTATCGAAATATCTCTTGTCGCTAAACCAGAGAATTTCAACAAGTATTTCTTCCTTTCATGAAGTTCTACGATCTTCATTTCTTTAAATCGTATAATCATCCCTGCAGGTCAGTTTTCGTAAACTCATTTCGAAGTGGTTTTGGGTCCAGTTCCCATTCCGGTCTCTTCGAACTAATGCGTTGGGAATATTTATTTGATAGTCGGTGTTTTAACTATCAAATTTAAATAGTGTATACAAGTAAAATTATTTATACAAATTATTCCAGGTCATATATAATTCTCATAACATTCCCATTCAATTTAATTAACTTAAATAATCTTATTTCTGATTTCAAAGCATTAATCAGTACAAAACGATCTAAAATATAATAAGACATGTTAACATCTTATTTGATCTAATTTAGACGTGATTTGTCACTTCATAGCATAAACAACAATCTTAATAATAATCAACAATGATTCGATGTTTAAGTCCAACCCAATAATTATTTGAAATATTAGATTCTGGATAATGACTTATCTCATAATCCTTATTATTTCTAGTTATTTGAAAATAAGTTAATTGATTTTACTTCTTTTTCATTTTTAACAGACTATATACATGTATATAAATATTTGCAATTCAGACTTCATCTCATATGACGACGTTTAAATTTTGTAATTACGAAATAACCCAATAGTTTTCCGATCCTCCTTCTTATTATTTACTAATTTATTCATATATTCCTTTATTTTATTTTTACCCTTATTTTATATTTGATAAAAACAACTGAACATGCTAATACGGATCGTACCCACATAATCAAAATATTTTATTGACTTTCTTAAGTAAGTTTCTGTTTCCCCTTGTCCTTCATTTATATAAATATATGAACTTATATAAGTTGTTTCAATTTGAACTTAAGATTTAAATTATCATTTTTTTTCTTTTCCTTTCCAGGCCCATATGCCCACTAACAGGAAGTAACCCATTGCCGCCACCGCATAAATTTTAACTCTTCTTCCATGTGAACACGTGAGATGGTTGCCAAGACATTGATCGAACTGCTGCAACCATTTATTTATTCATTTTCTTCTCATTTCAATTTGAATTCCTCTACCAGGAGATCGAAACTCCAAACGTGTGCACATAACTTCACAGCAAAGAAAACAGTCATCAACTTCCCCAATCCCCTCTTTTCCTTTACCTGATTCTTCTTTCTTTTCCCTTCTTCTGTCACCGTTGCTTTCCTTCACCGTGCACAAGAACACTGTACACGTGCACCATCGCTTCCCTGACGATCTCGCCTCCAAACACATCACCGCAAACGCCACCTCTGCCCTTAAATTCATTTCCGAGCTTAATTATCATGTTTCCTTAATCAAACCAAATATGAAGTTTTAACCCCTATTTTATCTGTACTGTCTTCCCATGAAAACACCTCGCCTCACTTGTATGAGCCACCGGTCACCTTCAGGCTCCAATCAGAGGTCGGGGGCGATCCTCTGACCCTACTCCCCACCGTGCGATCGACTAATCCACCGCCACCTCGTCGCAGTTCAACCGTGAACCCCGCTAGAAGAAACCGTAGTAAATTTCAAATTCGACCTTGTTTAGTTAAATTAAGCTACTAAAAATTTAATTATGATTTTTCCTATGAACTCCACCAACTCACGTTCCTTCAGCCTTGGCTCCATGATCTCCGACCATCACAGTTGCCGTAAATCCCCCAAAATTCAATTTCCGGTGAACACAAAAATTCCCACCCAATGAGCTACTAAAAATCATGAATTTTATATTAAAATTCATGATTTTCTACTGTTAATCAACTCCTATTCTTGAATCTAAATATAATGATGTATAAAGAATTTAGATTTTTACTTTCTTATTGTAATTTGGGGTTTTCTGGTAGTATATATTATTGTTTGAATTGAAACAAATTTTACAATAAACTCGAGACACAAAAAAGTCTAGAGTTTACTCACAACATATTTTAGTGCTTTCACTGTATTAGTGCTTTACTACTTTTACTTATGTTCCAATATTTTAGAAAGGTTTTAGTTTCCAACATATGATCAGTTTCAGTGATTAATTTGTATTCAGATTTATGTAAGCTGAAACAATGTAGACAAATAATCATAACTCATTTTGTAAAGAGGCATAGAAAAAGTTTTGTTACAAATAGAATTTAATATGTTCTGTTTTCTGTCTTAGGTATGTTCAACATAATTAAACACTTCAAATATTTGTGTTCATTATACTAGCACCTATCAGCATGTATAAAGTTTGAATCCAAACTATAAATAGTAAGGAGAATTCAGATGTTTTACTCACAGGTAGGTTACTATATGTCATTCTGTTTCCAGGTTCCTAAAATATTTAATCTACATCTAAGTAGTTAAGGAATTATCCCTTAAACAATATCAACCCCAATGGTTGAATCAAAGATGCCACATATATTAACACAAATGATAATTTATAATAGTAAAGATTTTTATAAGTGTTTACTCACATAATATCATGTTGCTTTTGTTTCCAGATCCATGTTCGTGCGCTCTGTTTTCTACCATTTAATCTCTAGGTTTTCTCTCTATTTCCATTTGTTTCTGTGAATTTGCATGTGTAGTTGTGAGATTTTTCTAGGTATTTATATGAGCAACCATTTTGGCTTTTAGTCGGGTAGGTATTACGGTAGGAAGTGTAGTTTTACAGCAGCCTATAGCGTAGAAGAGTTGTTGATTTAACCCTTCCCTTACTGACTTCAAACTTTGCTCTTTAGCAAAGTTAAAACCCATGATCTTGCGCATAATTCCACATGTGTATGTACTGCCTATGTGAACATCAAGCATGGAACTTAAGTGACAATTCATGATTTGTTCTTGCTGTACATATGTAGGCTCTAAGCTATTTTATCCATGACTGGTTATCCTCTTCCAATCCCATCCATTGTTAGGTTGTTTGTTTTCTATTCAAATCTTAGGTAGGCTGAGCTACAATAGGTATTGCGTATGCTAAAATTGCTAAAAGTTATAGGGTATGCTTCCATCTTTTCCAATGTTACTAGTCTGTGTTGTCATATCTTTTCTTTTCCATTTAAATACATTAGTTCAGTAGCAGGAAATTGTTCAATTCAATTTGCATACCCTATATTGACTTTGTTTATGCTATTACATGTAGCTTATATACTAGGCTTTGTTTTGTTAATTTGGTTTTCTAACAATTGTGTTCATTTGGGTTTTCACGTGTTGTCTTTATATTATTCTTAATGCAATTATATGTATTGAATAAAACTCGAACTCATATATGTCTCATGTATATATACATGTTTATATATATATTGGACAAGATAGATTTTCATTTTTTTTGAAATTTTAAGTTTTTAACTCCTGTTAACTTGTATACACACATATATTTAAACCATCATGTTAGAGTTCACTTTTCTCTTTTATATTTTGATATTTCTATGATTTGATTCCTTGATTGATTTGCTTTCTTGTGAGACAATGACATTGTAAAATTACATTAGTACAAGAAAAATTGTTTAAGAAAAATCTTATTTTGATTTGGTACTAAAAATTCTAAAATAAATAACAAGATTTGGATTTTATCTTATTTACATCTAATATAAAACAAATCTCAAGTTTTACTTGTTTATATAACCAAACGTTGATGAATATAATAAATTTGAATATACACTTAGACAAATATATAAAAATTGTTTAAACTTGAATTTCTAAAAAAATTGAATCCATTTGAATTCAATTTCAAATATAATCTATAAATTATAGATTACAAAATTAGTCCAAAAACCGGGTCGCTACATTGTGTGCTAGATTTCGGAGGATCATGGAAAGACCTTCTACATCTGGTTGAGTTTGCATATAATAATAGCTACCAGTCTAGCATTGGGATGGCACCATACGAGGCGTTGTATGGAAGAACGTGCAATTCTCCAGCATGTTGGTTAGAAACTGGAGATAAGTTGGTACTTGAGCCAGAGATGATTAGACTGACCTCGGATTGTATCGAGATCGTTCGACAACGAATGAAGGCGGCCTAAGATCGCCAGAAGAGCTATGCTGATAAGCATCGAAAAGATTTGGAATTCGAAGTTGGTGACATGGTTTTCGTGAAGATTTCGCCATTGAAGCATGTGGTTCGATTTGGGAGCAACGGAAAGTTGGCTCCTAGGTTCGTTGGACCATTTCCGATAGTCGAGCGAATTGGAAAGCTCGCATATAGTTTGGAGTTACCCGAGAAGATGTCGAGCGTGCATTATGTGTTCCATGTGTCATTTCTACGGAAGTTTGTTCATGATTCGAATGTGGTGGTGTCTCCAGAGCAGTACGAAGACCTAGAAGTAGAAAACACTGTTGTGAAACCTCGTGAGCCACTTTGTGTTTAGGGGAATGACACGAAACAGCTTAGGAGGAAGACGGTTAAGCTGGTCAAGGTACAATGGAGTGAAGATGATGACGATTGTATGTGGGAGACGGGAGAGAGCATGAAGGCGACTCATCCAGAACTCTTCGTCGATAGGACCCTTTGATATCGTACCGTCGTTATATAGTTGTATCTTGTTGATTGTTTGATAGAATTCCTAATGCTAGGATTAGACTATGAATGCATGGCTTGATGGTTGCTAGTTTGAATGATAGAATTGGCCTCTCATGGATGATAGGCATGCGGAATTGTTGTGATTGCTTTTGTCGACTTGGAATTTTGGGGGAGAAATTCTAAAGGGGAAAAATGTAACAGCCGGCATTTTACATATCGGAAGATCGTAAAATATTTTTATTTTATTCCCTGAGGGTTGGATCATTCTCATCTTTTAATGTGTTGCTTATGGGGATGTGAGACATGTCCATAATTTTTACCGATTTTGTCTGTGAACATTTTGCCCCTGTCAGTCTTGTACATGGCATAACTTTTGACTCGGGTCGAATTAGAGGGTGAGACCTGTGCCGTTGGAAAGGAATTGATGATTGCTTTTCCATAGAGTGGTTACATTAAGAATTTGGTTTAGCGATTTGGGATATATCACTATTTTAAGATTTTTCAGTTGGTTGTCCAGGTTTTGGGAGCCTAATGGGTTGATTTGGGGGAGGCCTATTAGTGGGCTGGTGGAAACTATAAATAGGGGGTGAGGGATACGGGAAATAGTTTAGTTTCTCATTCTCCCATTTGGTGCCTAGTGCTCCTCCTTCCTCTAAACACTTTTCCACCATTAGAAATCCAAATCCAAGGAGGAAAATCGAGGATCTACACCACTCGAGGCTAGATCTACATCATTTCAAGGGGGAATTCATCGGATCGAGGAGTTTGGTTCGAATCGCTCGCTGTCTAGATTCATATTTCTTTCATTTTAGCTTTTATTGGAGAATCGGTGAGTGATTTATATCTCTCACATGGATTCAATAAAGTGTATGAGTAGTAGATCATGTTTTTCATCGAATTCAAGTATTTTTCCATAGATCTATGAATTGGTAAGTTCATTTTCATATAGGTCACCCTAAGATCTGATTTAGCAAGTTTAGATAGGTAATTTCTATGATATTTCATACGAATGTGCAAGTTAGATCCATGGTTTTTGTTCATATGCATATTTTTCGTAATTTTGGTGAATCTGACATTATCCTTGATAGAATTGTCATATTGGTGATATTGTTGATTTCATAACATGCTTGTAATCCTTTTTGATGAATTGGATGAGTTAGTTTCGTCGGATTTATCGTTTGGCGAAGTTTTGGTCGAAATCGGAGTTGAATTGCAATATGCAGGTTTTGGATCGGCCATAGGTTAGATCAGCCATAAGTGGGTCGACCTAGTTAGGAAAAGTGGATCAGCCATAAGTGGGTCGGCCTAGTCAGGAAAAGTGGATTGTCCATACATGGATCGGCCTAGTCAGAAGAAGATGGGTCAGACTAAAGTTGGGTCGGACCAAAGTTAAGTCAGACTAAAGTTGGGTCGGACCAAAGTTGGGTCGGGCATAAGATGGTTCGGACCAAAGTGGGTCGGCTTATTCTAGTCAGCCATTTCTAGTCAACCATTTCTGCCATTTCTAGGCAGCTATTTCTGGTCGGACATTTCCGGTGATGATGTGACTTCAAAGTGAACTCAATTGGGAAGTTAGGAAGTGTTGAAAAGCGTTTGTTGTTCATTATATGCAACAAATGGGGAGATAACTCAAGGATGTATTGAGTTCGTGTGAAGTGACAGCTCTAAGGTGTTCTGACCTAATTAATAGTCGTAATTGATAACGACTACAAAGACGAAGGCTGAGGAATTATCATTGTCATAGGTACTAGCGGACTCAAAGCAGAGGTACAATTGAAGACCAATTATAGGTCGAGTGCCTTGGGCGTCGTGTATGGCCTAGACACGTGTTGAGTGTAGCGTGTGGAGTTTTGCTAGAACTGGGGCATCGTGTGTGGTCCTTGACAATTGATGGAAAATTGTTAGCTAGTCCTACGATAACGAGGGTTCCAAAGCAAGGTTGGCGGTGATAGCCAGAGTCAGTTATGGACGTTTGAATGCATGTTGTGATCTTGATTGAGTTTCTTTGCCATATATGAATGGATGCTTTAATTGCCGTGACAGAATTGTTATTCCTTTGGGTGTATGGATTGTAAAGGCTATCACTGTCATGTAATGGAGAAGGAAATTGTGAGTTCTTCTTTAGAGTTGGGTAGATTAGTTGATTATTTACCCATTCTCATAAACTTTATTGTTAAAGTTGTTAACTGTTTTATCGCTCATTAAGACTGTTATCTAACTCAAGGTTTTATGTTTCCTCTTATTACTTTGGGTTGTTCATTCGGTTGTGGATGGGAAGACTGAGTAACAAGTGGTAGGTATTGCTTTAGCGAGGACGACGATGCTGATCGATGGCGAGCAGGAGGCTCACATACAAGTTTTATTACTGTCTAGTATTTGTTTCTGCTGTTGCTATTTCTCTGAGTGTTGTAATGAGGCAAATTGTACAAACACTATTGTTGTTATCCACGTGTATGGGAAATACTTTCTAGTTGTCATGAAAGTTTAGTATTTTATGCTTCACTATCTCTACCTGTTGTGTATGTTCTATTATAATTTATCCATGCGCTGTGAGTTTACGACAGGTTTCGTTTATCTACCATACCTTGATGATCATCCATAGCTGTCTGGCACACCTTTCAACGCATTATTCATCTTGTATAGTGCGGGGGCTATGGGCAGTCGTCACAATTTTGTAACACTTCTTCCCCTGTAATTGCTAATGATTATTACTATTGTAATGTTATAACAGATTTTTCCGTTATAATCCATTACAACAGTTATTACTTTTGTAACTTCTAGTAATTTCATAATTAAATGCAAATATAATGGACATACTTGTAATTATCTTCATATTCTGAACTATCACGATCCTAATGCTTTTTTCGCTTTCCTAATTCGTGTCTCTTCCTCCTTCGTGCTTTCAACTAGGGTTCCATATTAAAGTAGTAATCGCCATCGGCTATAACCTCCCGCATTCACTTCGTCTGAGGTAACGACCCTTCAAGTATCTAATCTTTCATCTGTTTGTAGAATTGTAATTTTACTTTCAATTTGATTTTAATTTCGACTCCAGTTCTTATTGAACATCGAATTTTTTTTTGTGTATCATATAGTCTGAAATTATCGTTTCTTTGTATATTTAGATTTGTTAGCATTACAAAAGGCTCGTTTTCATGTTTTTAAATTTTGTTTCTTCCAATTCGAAAGACTCATTTTTTGGGTATTAGAGTAGACTCAATTTTTCTGTGCTGCAGCTGCCCAACTTTATTGATACAATATTTTTGCATTTTATGAATTTTATTGGTTAATTAAGGTATAAATGCAGATTAAATAGCATTTAAAAACTACAAGTCAATATAAATGTATCAATAAAGTCGCATTTGACCATTTTGGAAGACAAATTATAAATGATTAATAAGGAAATAATCAAGAACTTTAATGAAGATACGATGAAGATTTATAAACGAGGGATTCAGTTTTATACACTTTTTCACTGGAATCAGAATAATACATATCACAAAAGAAATGTACATATCCAATTCTAAAGAAATTATAAATGGAGGGATGTAAGAAACAATCAACTCCATTAGGGAACAAAGAAAAAATAGATGCATTCTAAAAAATTATAAATGGTCTGGATACTAATCATACCATATATAACAAAGCAAAAATAGATGCATTTTGTTACAGTTTCATAAGAATATCTAACATTCTAAGGTGGATACCCAGTGCCAAAGGCTTCCATACTTAAGTGCGAGGACGTCCTAGATCAATCTCCCGTTCTAGTACTATTCTCATGGCTTTCCGGGCTCTGAGGCTGGTCAGTTAGCGCGCACAGCCTTTCCCTCACATTGTGAAGAGGCCGGGGCTCGAACCTGAGCGCTCCAGATTACCAGCAGGGTAAGCTTACCGTTGCGCCAGGCACCACTTGAATATCAAACTTTCTACTAGACTTAAATGTAAACACACACAACTGTAGCTTATATACATGTTGGTCTTGAGTGCATGGAAGCACATATCTCACCACATTAAAGTGCTATATATTTGTGGTGCCTACATAAAATTCATATAACCCATCTTTTTTCAGCATAAAGGTAGAGTCCACCATCAACTTGAAGTGTTATCATGGTCTTATACGTGACATGCCTTTCTTCATCCCACAGCTCGAATTTAAGGAAATACAGGAGTGTAGCTGATGATATTTTCATTTGTTTATAAGCAAACTCTTTTCCTAGGCAGATACATGGTCCAGCCTGCCAATTTTCTTTACATTATTAACCTTACATAATGCAAATATTAGTAACTGAATAATGCTTCTATGGCATATAAAAACTAGTTTCATCCCGTAAAAGGAAGAAAGAATATGGATTTGTTGTTCAAAAATGCTTTTATACGCAAATATTACCTGGAATGTCCAGTTTCACACTAAACCAACTAAAATAAAAATTCAGTGGAGGTGGCAGCCCACACTCGTCCTACTGTAGGTCCGCCTCTGGTTAGAAGGTCTTGCAAAGGAATATGGTTAGGATAAAATAACAGTTTAGCAAGGAATGCTAAAAAGATCATTGAAATTTGTAGCATGTGAAAAACATACCAGTGGATTATAATTGTAATAACTTAAACAATTAAAATAACTTAAGTATATTGTATTCTTGTAAACAATGAAATATATGTGTCGTAACGTATATACATTTGGTCATAAAATCATAGATGGATAAGTCAAATATTCTTACATATAATTAATTTCAGAACCATTTAATTTCCTACAATCGTTAATTATCATGTATGAGAGAGCATGATTAATTATCATGTTTTTGTGAATTATATAGATATGATTATTCTTTTTTGTTTATGTTTGGATTAAATCCTATATTTGTGTTTTGCTGCCAATCCCAAATATTATATAATTCACAAGTTCCATAAATTCATTAGCATTAGACCTAATTGAAGCTAGTTAACTAAATAGCAGGTTGTTTGTATAATTCATAAGTTTCCACTAATCAACAAAATTTTAAGTAGGGATAATTCTTCAGTACAGCCACTAAGTAGCTTGATTCATGCTCCAAAATATCCTTTTCGATATATATGGCCTAATATATATATATATATATATATATATATATAGCGTTTCCCAAGGGAGACATACAGTGACATTCAGATCGGAAGCCATGTGAGTACATCCATTTTGCTAGTATATTTTAATTACTTATTTCATAACATAAATATTTTATGATAGGATCATTTCATACAAAAATTTCGATATATTTGCAGATGTATTCTGTTTTACAATATGGTCAATATCAACATAAGGATAATTTGTTTTCATTAATAAATTTCAGGTATATCGACTATACGGTGACTACGAAAATCATTTCTTTATGGCTTCTTTGTAGCTTGGACTGTGAGTTCTAACTATACATGCTATAATTAGTCATTTCATTGCTATAATACATATATCTTTATTTTCATTTGCACTCGGATGGTTATAGGTACATTGAGTGCTATGATCTTCAGCATGGAGGCTTCATAATAAGCAGTGCAGCTGACTTAAAACCAAGAAGTGTTATTATACAATCTTCATAGCATAATGGGAAGCAATGTTACTTCACTTTCAAGATTGCAAGGGTGCTGGATATGCCTCGATTTCAAGTAAACATCAGTTTTAGACTTTTAGTGCGTTATGATATACAGTTTTAACTCTACCAATATAATTTCTTTATAATTGTTTTCAGTTTAATAATATAGTACAACAGATTGATTTGCATCAAGCAGAGATATATTGGGATATGAGTAGCAAATTTCGTTAATAATGTTTATTCCCACTCAGCCGAAAATAAAACCGATGCAAGAAAAATATCACAAGATATTATTTGTAGCAGATTTCTTTTATTCTTTTATTTTATGCTCTTTCTAGTTATATTATTTGTGGTAGATATTTGTTTTCAACATTAGTATACTAAATATCTTGTTGTAAGATGCTATAAGTTATTAATGACGTTTAAATTTGCAAAATCAACCCGCTTTTCCCCTCCATGATAAAAACTTATGTTCTCAAAATTGGTTTTGTCGCTCATAGTGTTGAGGACGATGTTTGTGGCTGCAAATGACTGTTGAGGATATGTTCAAAATTGGTTTGTAAGGAAGAAAGAACATGGCAGTTTATTAGACTCATTTGCTACCAAATAATTTATTTTGGGACTTCGTCTACCACCAATTTAATTTATTAATTGGAAACTTAACTTTGGAAAACTTCATTAATCTTTATTAAAAGATTCGGTTAATCTTAATTAAAGGATTGTAACTTTCTAAAATTCCAAAAATAAATTCATCTTTAACTGGGCTAAAGAACGATGTTATTGAAGACACCATTCACGACGAACCCAAACTCAATTGATATCAAATATAAGATTTCAACATAATTTACATCAACTTATATTTAACACCAATTCTCGTATTTAATGAATATTATAATTGGAATAACGATGTAAAACATCTACCAAATTCCTCAAAATAGTAGACGTCTTCACAACGGTAATAAATACCAAATATTTGAATATCATTTCTATTCAAATCCAATTTTATTCAAATTTGATTTGTACATATTTTAAGATCTAACTGTTGGGTATTTTAATATTTTTTCATTTAAAAACTCTTTTCAATACAAACCAATCACTTTTCGTTTTAGGAGAATCTGATGGTCAGATCTCTCGGTACGTTAATTTGAAGTTAACAGTCGATGTTTCCGAACTGTCGATGTGCGACGACTAGTCCTACTCAACCCAACTTCGACTTATATTTTAAAATTAAGTCGAATTTCTTTACAAACGATTTATTAATTATATAAACCATATATAAATGCTTTTGGAAAATATATATTCAGTATTCAACTTTGAAAGTCAAATATAGCGTTTATCGTATTCAACAAGTTAGGCTAAAATCACAAATATCGAAATATAGTTCGAAACTTCGTATTTCTTTTCAAAATCTCTTTCTGATCCATTTCAATCTTTTCAAAAGTTGTTTGAAAACATTTTAACTACATTTCCAAATCATTTCGGATTTAAAAATCCAAATTCCATTTTCATGCCTTATTTCAATCAAATGAATATTTTATTCATTCAATATTCCAATGGAACTAGACTCAATCAATTCCAAAATTATTTCATGTTCGTGGTGTCAATTGGGTAAACAATAATAGTAACACCCATAACAGTTCAACATCCATCAATCAACAGTCACAAGATAAGTGTTTATAAATTTAAACGTTTAAATGTACATAAACTATATATGTATAAAACTATAAATAAACGTCCATCATCCACGAAGCAACGATAGCAATAACAATAAATCAATATATAATCAGATAAAGTTATAATTACCTTTTAAATCAGTTCAAGGAGTTCTCACCTTGAGTTTTTAATCGTTATAATAACAATCGCTTTTTGAATTGAATTAAACATGGGTTTAATTTTACCCAAAATTCAACTAGCTCCAAATCTAAACAAATCAATTTTGTTGTGAAGCTCTCAACTCAACAATACCTGTTTTCTTGTTTCGTTCGATTCTGTTTTAATGCGAGAGAGATATAGTCGTTTAAGTTTAATTACACGATTAACTTAATTAATTAAATTAATTATCTAATTACCCTACACCTTCTTCCCCGTTTCACTGCTGCTTTATGCATGTTGCTCATCACCGTCGCCTGGGCAGACCTGGACGTCACCACACCTGACTTACGTCATCCCTCTTCCACCGCACGTCGATGCCGGCAAGTTGCCTCCCCCAAGGCGCCACCATCGACCGGGATTTCCCATTTGCCCCAAAACACGTTCGAACCCAATTTCTCCGCCACTGCACCACCAACAACCACGCTACCACCGCCATTTTTACCGTCTAACCACCCTCTACCACAAACATGTTGACACCTCCAGCCATCGAAGCCTCCATCGTCGGCTACAACCAAAAATGTGTTTGTTGTCACCTTATGATCAACGGTTCCGACCATCTCCAATTTTCCTCTACCAAAGCCACTTTTAGACAAAATCTCCAAGTACAATGTTGTAGCCCTCTTTCCCCTCTCCAATGTCCTAGTTGGTGACTTCACGTAACTCCCGACGGTTTGCTCACAATCTTACCAAAACCGAAACCTGTCCCGTCACCTTCGAACAAAGATTCCGGCAAACTCCGTCACCTATTTTCCATGAAATGTTTACAATAAGTAGTGCTCGACATATGCTACAACTTTCATGTTGGGGCCTTTGGCTAATACTCTATGGTTTGAGAGATAAAAATTCTAATGAAAGGAGAAACTAAATTGCCCAATGGAGAAGGCTGAAATGGGTTTGGGATGGAGATGGGGTATACTTATAGGAGTAGGAATTAGCTTATAGTATAAGCCTCGGGTATTAGTTTATATAATTTTATTATAACGCTACTTGCTATCATCGTTTAAAAATTCGCATGGGCACACACGAACTCCGTTCAGGGTGAATATTGATATGTAGCGATGGTTTGTCATTATGATCCTAATAAAACTTGTTTCGCCAAATCCTAAATTCATATGCTCAAACTGCACTCGTTTTGCCTCAAATTATTGATCGATTATCTACATTGAACGTTTATATATCGCATGGCCAAATACTAATTCTGAACGGCCTGAAATTTTGAATTTTACAATAATTTACTATTCTGGATCCAACAAAATTGGGTTCATTAAAAATGGAGGTCGTTTGCAAAATGGCTATTTTTAAGGCTATGTAATATATTATAATATTATTTGATTCCAAAACTATTCAATTTAATAATAAACTAATCGTTATCATCATATATACCAAAACGAAACTTCATATAGCTTCAGAATAAACTATATTGGATTTCAAACTCGATATCTCATTTTTAAGCTAAATGGATATTCATCTTATAATAAAATCATTTTATTTTATTTAATAAATTTATAAACGATTCTATAACGATTTTTTGGAAATTTGATTTGGATATAAACTACAATTTATAAGACGAAAACTCGATTTTTCACTTTCGTTAGAAAGAAATAGTTAAATATATTCGAACGTTTCTTGTTTCAATGAATTCAGACTTATATTGAATTATATACATTCATTTAAAGTTCAAAACAAAATAACACAAACTACTGCACCTATGCGAGCTCGTTTTAATTAAATTTTAAATTTATATGTTCAGACCTTAAAATAAATAAATTTCAAGTTGTTAATTACTAAAACAAATCGTTTTAAATATTTAATATCAATTAAATATTTTTCACTAAAATTCGGGTCGTTACACTTGGAATATCACGCAAACTGATTATGTTGAACCCACTTTTATTTTTGCACAATGGCTTAATAATCAGAAATCTACTGCACAAAATAATTCGAAAACCATGATCTGTTCACTAGATAGAAATTAATTTAATAGGGTATCCGTTTGCAAATCTGTATATGAAATCGGGAAAACTTTGCAAGTGACTCATGAAGGAATGCACAAAGTTAAACAGACCAATATATATATATATATATATATATATATATATATATATGTTAACCAATCAGTTTGAATTATTTAAAATGAACCATAATAATTCTATCTCTAATATGCACTGTAGGTTCCAATAGATCATGCATTCATTAATGACTTTGGGAAAAATATATTCTGAAGAAGATCAAGTTAGAAAAATTCCCGAATTCATTTACTTCTGATTGGGATCAAATGATTCTTGCAATTGAAGACGCCAATGATATCAGTACAATAAAAATTGAAGAATCAATTGAAAATCTAATGTCGTTCGAAGTTCAGATGCGGGGAAGGAACGAAAATGAGTCTTTAGAAAAAAAAATGTTGATAGAATTTAATGCAACAACCGAAGATTCTGACTCAAACAACGATGATGATGAAGAGATAGCATTAACGATCAGGAATTTTGGAAAATTCCTGACATATAGAAAGAGGAATAATTTCAAGAGGAGTGACCAAAGAAATTTTGTAAAGAATAACGAGGTTTCGAATAATGTCAAATGTTTTAATTGCGATGAACCAAGCTATCTGAAAAGATTATATTGATATCCGGAGAAATAAAATCAACCTTTAAATGATAATTCATCAAAGAAGAGAAAAAAGCATATGCAGCAACTCTAGATGATTCTAATTCAACCTCGAGCGACGAAGAGAAAGAAACGAATAATTCGAATATGTTCTTCATAGCAATTCATGAATCAAAAGAAATTAAAGAACATATCTAAAAATAGGCACGCATTTATAATAATTATTTTTTTGTTAAATTGTTTGAATGGTTGATTGTTTAGTTTCTTTGTTTGAAAATTTTAAATTTAAATTCAAAATTTGAATTATAAATTAAAATAATTATTATTTTAAATAACAATATAAAAGTATTATCATAATAAATATTATCCTAGGAATTATTTAAATAAATAAATCAAAAAATCAAAATCAAATATCTTTTGAAAATATCAGAAGACGTGTCGACATACATATTCCTATTTGGGATGGCAATGGGGCAGGGCGGGCGCGATAGTACCACCCTATCACCCGCCCCGTTAGGTTATTTTTTGCCTCGTGCCCGCCCCATACCCGCACGGGTACCCATTAAACGGGTTTTAAACAAGTTGCGAGTAATGGCGGATATTCGTGGGTATCCGTTATATTTATTCAATTTATTTTTTAGTCGTTTATTGAAATTATTCAAAAGTACATTTGGTAAAATAACAAATTAGATCAATACTCAAATGCAAACCTCAAAATATCAATGCATATTTAAACCAACATTCGAAAAAGAAGAGACAACAACAGAAGTAACCATCAAAATATTAACAACCAGTTATAAATTGTTGAGTGAAGGCATGCATACAAATACCGAACACCCAACAACAATGTTTTTTGTATTGACTGTTGATAATAAATCATATTCGATACAGGCACGGGTACCCACGGACATGGATATCTTACTATCTATGCCCGCCCCATTAATTAACGGATATTAAAAATACCCGTTTGTTTTACCCACGGATACCCATTTAACTATTTGTTTCATATCCATGACGGATTTTACCCACGGATAACCGCGGGTACGGATTTTTTTGCCATCCCTAATTCCTATATGTCAATATATATATAGAAATCCAAAATTCAAAATTTGAATGCCAAACTTTTGAATTGCCCTCCCCCTTTTCACCAAGCCCAATGTTCTAAAAAGGCAACTCTTAACCAGAGAAAATGTGCTTAGATTCTCTATTTATTTATATATTCCTAACATCTCTTTCCACTATTAATTCAAAATTCAAATTTATCTTCATTATCCTGCACACTTCACAAAAGCTCTCTAATGGCTTCCTGTAAACTTCGGTAGAGTCGATATGGAAAATTTTGCTATTTTCAGTGATTTCACTTCCTTATGATCTTCAAAATCTTTTTCATCAAAATGTTGTTCTTAGTTTAATTGACTCTCGAGATAATGATGAAGTTTGCTACCCGAATCTTGTCAAAATGTTTTATGCAAATTTGAATCATGGTTTTTATCAAGGAAATGAAAGTGAAACATGGAGTAGCGTAAAAGGAACACAATTTGTTTTGGATTGTGATGTTTTTGATATTATTTTGGGTTGAAAAATACAAGAATGGATCTCTTGGATTTTATGATCATTGAAAATGATCAAGAGACCTTTCACCATATTTTTTAGAGTGATGAATATTTGGATTTCAAAAACCACTATTTTCATCCTACAACAAAAATTGTTAACTTATTTCTTCAACATACCATCACACCACGTTCGGGAAATTTCAACAACCCAACAATGAAAGTTTGTAAGGCTCTTTTGCCATTTTTGGAAATTAAGACATAAATTAGTCTCAAGTGGTTTTAAATGAGTTTGTTTCAATGGATTTGTCATCAAATGAAAATACGTTATATAATGGAGTTTATCTTACCCGTATTATCAAATATTATAGGGTGGATTTCAAAGGCGAAGAGTTCGTATCTATAAATGTTTTCAACTCCGCAAACATATCTCTTATGAAGATTCCACTTGTGTTTCAAACATATTAAACACTTACGGAAAAACAAGTATGAATGGATAAAGAAGAAGAAGGTGAACAAATGGAAATCGAAGAATGGGAAGAAGATGAAAATACTTCCTTAGAAAGTATAGAGTATCCCACTGACACAAAAATCCCTTCCAAGAAAATCCTCCATGGCAATCAAAATATTCTAAATAAATGTAACATCCCAAAATTTCACTAAGTTTGATTTGGATTTTTATTAATATAATTTTTGGAATTTCTGAATATAAAGGATTTTTTATAAGGTTTGAATATGAATTTTTATCTTTGAATAAGTATTTTATTAAATATGTTTTTTTATAAGAAAGACTTATTTTAAAATTTATATTTAATTTATAAGATTTATGTTTAAGTAATGATACTTTCTGATTTTGATAATATTGATTTATATGAATTTGGTAAAGGATACTTTATTTTTAAAAGATTTCACAAGAATGGTTTTTATTTTCTTTAATGATGTTTATAAAATTTATCAAGCTTTTATTTTAAAACCATTTGTTAGTATAAATTTTTGGTAAATTATGTGTGTAAAAATATTTGATAAATAACACAGATGAATATTTTTGGAATATTAATATGTAATAATATTGTTTTATAAAATATATTGTTTTCCATAAAGACTTGTTGCGTATCTAAATTTCATTTTTATAAGTTAAACATGATAAATGGTGTGAATATGCATTTTGATAAACCTTAAGTAATATGAACTTTAGCTACATTAATAAGTGTTACAAATGTGTTACTAAATTAAATTAATTAATTAAGGTTTATAGAGATGATGTGTCCTCTTATGTGTTTAAATGCATGAAGTGGTGTGTGTATTGAAAACCATGTGTCCTCTTATGTGTTTATATGCACATGAAAGTTACATGAGGAGAAACCAAGTGTCCCTTGATTTAATTACTAAATTAACCTTCCTAATGCCTATATAAACACATATACTCCCCTCCATCAGACCATACTACAATTTGTATCTCACGTTCACTCTTCCTCCCCATATTTTCAGTTTCCATTGAATGAAAATAAACATTACTTTTCAATCAAAAATCTTCAACTCCCAAACCATTCATTTTTTAGTTGAAACAATACACGCGGAACTTGTCCGGATCGTCATTCCTGATTTTTAGAAGTTGACGGATCAGGGTTACGCTGAGTATCGAGAGTGATATAGTGGATTTACAGTGAATGTAAGAAATGTGTTCAAAACTTTAGAAAATAAAGTCTTTCAATCCGCTTTGAATCGATCGATGCCGTCAGCACCGTTGAGATCAGTGAAGAACGTAGTATTTTTTGTGCGAAATCAAGGCAAATCCGTGTCGATGATTTGAAAGCTTGAAAACTAGGGTTGAGATCTGTTGCGGAATCAAGTGATGACTAAAGAGATGGAGTATGGCATTGTGTTGAGATTGGAGCGAACTTCGTTGTGGAAAAATTTGGTGGAGATCGGTGTGTAGATAAGGGGTGCGACATATAGGGTCCGCGCAGTTTTCTGGCTCGCATCCGGTATCGGCATGGAGTTGTCGGATTTCGAACCAAGGGGTCGGAGACAGAAGGATGCGATGCAGTTAGGTGAGGAGACGAAGAGAAAGTTGTTGGTGGTCGCGGATCAAAGAACAGTGGAGTATTTTGGTGTGCACTATGCATGGCGTGGCGTGCAAATGGGTTACTGGAAATGAAGAAAGGCGTGGGAGGAAGAAGATGGAAGGGAGAGGGAGCGGGTCAGTTGAACATGAGGGTCTTTTGGGCTTTGGGCCTGATTTATATTGGTTATGTTTTATTTAGTTTTATTTAAATTAAGTATAAGTATTTAAACTTTATCGACTCATATCTCACTCGTTTTAAACTGGATTTACTCGCCGTCAGAAGCATTAGAATCATATCTGAAAATAAAACGCAGTGATATATAAATTCGATAAATTTCATTAAGTATAAATTTATATAAAAATAAAATAAAATAAAATGAATATCCTTATATATATAACACTATATATAGAGCGAGCGTCGTTATTAATTAAATTTCGATATAAAATCAGCAGAAAAATTACCAGCTGCTGATAAGAGTGGATTGGAAGCTGTACGAGGAGCGGTGGCAGTATTCGTTCGCATGTTTGTTCTGATAATGAAGAAGTTTGGAGCTCGAATGGTGAGAACTTCTAATTTTAAATTATTTGTTTAAATTAGTTAATTATAAGTAGCTGAGATAATTATAAATTGTTGATGATGATTGTGTGATGGATGTTATTATGTGAAGGGATGTGCATGTAGTTAGATAACACACTAAACACTAGAAGCGTTATCGACAGTAACGCTTGTGCAAAACTGAACTGTTTGTTGTTGATGATAATGATAATTCATTATCATCTGATGTATATGGTTGATTTATTCTGTTGTATGATGCACACACAATACCATGGTTATGGGATTATACAGGTGATCGATTTTATTCCCCTTCCATATAAATAAAGTTTGATTTTCTAGTATTAAAATATTATCATGTTCAGTTTATTTCAAAATAAGATTTTTAATTTGAATACGGTTTTTATATGTTTTTGGAAAACATAATATGATAATATATAGACACCAGAACGTTCTAGGATGACAGAGAGGATGGTGTCTAGGATTGGGTCTGGAAATACAGTTTCCTGCTCTCCCTGGCTATCCCTAATAGGTCCGACAACGGGATGGTAAATTCTAAATCTAATTAGAAATAAAATTTGAACCTGTTTTCAAATGATTTGGAAATATAAATTAAATTGAAAAGGGTGTTAATAATTTATAATCATTATATGGTTTGAATAGAACGCACTATGATGCGATAATTCATAAATATCGATTTCAAGTTTTAAATGATTTTTAAATTGATTATTTGAAATTAATTTGACTTGAAATAAAAAACATGAATTGCAAATGTTAACATTTTGAATAGCAAAGGTAATTTCAAAATTTCAATGGATGATTTTCAAGTATAACAAATTTGGAAAGATCGCTATGCTTGCAGTCGGCGATCATAACGAAAAATCAAATAAAACAAGTTTATTAAATTGGAGAAATTTATGATAATTTCCTATTTTATAAATTTAAAGGTGATTAGAATTGGAATATTTGAATTTCGAATAATTTTTAAATCTATTTGGTTTAAATAGCCGTTTTAACAGCAGTACTCTTGGGTAACATTTCCAAATGTTGTTTTGGATTGAAATTCATAAGCGTGAACTATTATTTGACTATAAGAATGATTTTAAAATAGTTCGAAGATTATTTAACTATTTGAAATATTTATATGGAATTGAAATGGGTTTTCCAAAGTTAAAAATTTGGATATGGTTAGAGATAAATCTTCGGATGTTCGATATTAATTCGGTAAATGAAAACTCTTATTATCTGAGGAATTTAAAAGGTAATTCACCGTTATTCCGCTTTTAATATGAGTTGGATACGGGTATTAATATTGAAGATAAGTTGATGGTATTTCTATCCAGATCTAATGTCGAAGAGTTAATAGATCTTTCAATTAAGATATGGGTTCTCAACCTGATTAAAATAAGTTAGATAGAAATAAACTTCGATATTTGGTATGAAACCTCATGACTTAAACTTATACTATCTGGGGATTTGAAAGATATTATTATATCGTTATTCCATTTATAGTATTCGTTGATTATGAGAATTTATATCGAATATAAGTGGATAAAAATTTCTGTGTAATTTATGATTCAATATCGATTGATTTGGGTTTTGTCGTGAATCGTATCTTTAATAATATCATTCTTGAAACCCGATGAGATTGAATGGTGGAAATTCATATCGTAATTGGGGATTTAATCAAATCTTTAATTTGAGGGAATTAAAGGTAAGAAATTTGAAGCGAAGGTATAATCTTTGATTTCAAAGAAGAGATAAGATGATGAGATGTACGAAATTAAAGTAATTCAAATCTTGAGTTATATATGAATTGATAATCATTTGGAAGGAGATTTAAATTGAAAAGCCTGTGTGAACCATAGCTATTGTTTAAAGTACGTTTATTACTTGGTAATATCCGGATCGAATATATGTTCGAAAACCATTCCAAGTAATAATACGACGTTATGAAGCAATTCAAGACTCGGTCAACGAGAAATGAAGACCAGGAATATTTAAATTGTTTATATTGATTGTTGATTGAAGTCTCGGTTAGGTAGGCCACCGATACGAGGTATGAGTTACATGAGACCTGAACATATTTAAGTATTTTTCGGTTTGTTGTTCCGTTCAGTCCCAGAACGGATTTGTATGGATGGTGTGTCTGACGTTGAAATTGACCGCATAGCACTGATTTCCGTTAATGTATATCGGATATGTGGCAATATATTATCCTCATCTCTAAGTCATATGAACTTAGAGGGTATGCATTGATTTAAATCAGTGATGTGTCGTGAATTGTCAATGTGGCATACCTGAGTTATGAAACGAGCTAGTGATGATCAAAGAATGGCTTATCGAAGCATCGCTTTGTGTATGACGTGATAGCGACAAACCTCACACCCCGGATTGATGAGAAACTGGTGGTTAGGTTTTATACTTATACATGAATTGATGATGAAGCTGTGCAACAGTGGGAAACTACTTATGAACCTGGGGAAGTTGGGTATGTTCGGGAGGTCGTGTCTGGTCGAAAACCATTGATCTGCCCTAGCGATGTGTAGTTGGTGTCCGCGTTGGATGAAAAATCCATGAGGCACTTCGTTTTGTATCCCTAATTGATCTTTCATGTCAGGAATCATCAAGATGGAAACCCAGATCTCAAATACGAGCCTTACAATTTTGATTATATATTTATTTGGCGACATAATATTATGGGCATTATGCCATCTAGGATTAATACATTTATTTGCAAAATTGTTTTCCACACTATATGATAATATTAGAAGAGGATCTTCACGTATGAAAGCATGTTTGGTTATCATAAGGTAAACTCACCCATCTAGTGCGCGCTTGCAGTGTGTGATATGGAACGAGCTTATGATAGCTTCATTTTCCCAAAGTCATTGCGAATTCATATGCACGGGTATTCACATGGAGTAAACCTGTTCTGCGTTAGCGGCGTGGTCCGGTGAATTTCCCAACTGAATTTCCCAACTTTAAAATAAATCCTAGAAATAACTCTTTTGAGTTCTCACACCAGTCCCACGACTGACCTGGAGTTTATTGTTCCTTTCTAAACTCTGGGTGCCCATTAATTTTCACACGGGCAGCTAGTAGCTAGTTTAGTTTTTTGTAGTTATAGATCATTGGAGCAGGATTCAGAGCGCTTTTAGAGTTGGAGTCCACGCTAGAGTTTGGAGCTTCCGCTATATCATACAGTTTCTTCCGCTGAGAGTATATTTTCTTTTCTTCCGCTGTATATGTATAACCATGATATTCAATGTAACTCTGATGTAACATTGTATTTTGCAATGAAAAGTTCTGTTATTCTGTTCAATATATGTATGTACCTATAACAATTCGTCTTTATGAACGGTTTGAGTCTGTTTAAGTACCGGCGAAAATCAGGTAAAAAGGCGGGTCATTACAATAAAAATCAAAAGGCATTAAAGAGGTCATTTAGTAAGAAGATGGAAAAGATGTCCACTAAAATGACTAAGTTATTTGGGAACGTTAATAGAAAACTTGGCGTCTCTTCATCCTTATCCTCCTCTATCGAATTCTAGCTTTAGTATCTTATTGTATTAGTTTCTATTTTCGTATTATTATTTCGTGCTACTTATTAATCCTTTGTATCGTTATCATTAGTATCAATAAAGTTTTATATTTCTATTATTTCTTCCTTAAACACATCTGGAATGATCATTAAAGTAATAAAACAAGTTTATATAAGTCAAAGCAATGCATCTAAAAACTCTTCAAAAATAAAAATTACGGAAGGTATGTTGACATACCTAAATGTATATGTCAACAAATAACGGTAGTATTTTCAAAGTAGTTTAGGTTTAAAAATTATCTTAACTAACTAGTGTCCATTCATTTAAACAAATTTCATAGCCTATATATATATATCTTCAGAAAAACTCATATCTTCATTCCTCCTTTATTTTCTTTCATTATTCTTTAATATTATCAAATCCATGTCTTCCCTAATTCATAACATGAGTGAAAATCTTTAAGAAACACTCAATTTATTCAAGAATATTCTCTTTATTATCTTTTGTAACAAGCATCACTTAGAGTTAAGTCGAATACATATGATAAAGCAACAAGAAAAGCATTTTGATGCACTTCAATGGATGATTTCCTCTCTTACCAAAGATGAAGAATACAATATCACTGGAGCAACTCTCACCAAAGACAACGAAGAATGAGATGCTATAAACGTTGATCCAAGCTTCGGTAGTGATGGATAGGTAGAAGTTCTAAGAAATGTATGAATTTGTATTTAAAATTGGTGTGATTTGCTTGAATTGTTTTAAACTTGGATTTGAATTAATAATTTGTAAATAATTAGATTTAAAATTGGTTTGGATTGGATTTCTTTGAATTGATTGATTGTATGTGTTGCTTTGTTTGCAAAATTATACTTTAAACTAGTTTATACTCATTCAAGTTATCACTTACAATATTAGATATTATATCTTATCCTAGCTTTGATTAATTTGACGTATTAGAACCATATTAGTTTTAAGTTATTAGAACTATGTCTTAGTGTTAGGGGGAGTATTATAGTCTAGTTAGGAATATATAGTTTTTATTGATGACAAAAGGGGGAAATTATAATATGGAATTAGTAGTTTTAGAAGGAGTTAATGGAGTAAGGGGAAGTAATTGAAGAATCATGACGGTATGTATGAATATGTTATAAATAAAGGTTATCATCATCAAAAAAGGGAGATTGTTAGGGATTGAATGGTTGTAATGATGGTTTTGATGCAAGAACCTTGTTTTAACCATTATTGTTATAAAATAAAAACTAACACTTTTATCTAGAATACATATGTGTGTGTGTGTACAAGAAATATACGCAAGTATTGATTATTGAAGACTGTACAGTTTAGAGAATCAATATTTCAAAGAATAAGAGTTTAATATACAAGACTCATGAGTAACAAGGGTTCAAGAGTTCAAGAAATAAAAGTAACCGAGTCAAGATTTTTTTTAAACTTTAGTTAGCACCGAATACTTATTTCAGTTATTTTCATTATTTTAAATATTCCTATCTTAATTTCAAAATGATTTCAAAATAACTTCCTTATTTTAAATATAGTCCCTTGTTCTTATATTTATTTTAACTCCTATTTTATATTTTTTTTCTAAATATTTTTAAACTACTGATTCAAATATTTCTTATTTATATATTTATACTTATTTTTATTTAGTTTTATTACAGTTACTTAAGTTTTAAATTTCCTTACTTATATTTATATATTAATTCTGAAGTATTTCTTATATTCATAGTTATATATATATATATAATATGCTTTAATACCATTTTATATATAGTTTTTAATCAATTTTCGATCATCTTAATTAATATATATTTGTACTTGAAAAACTCTGTTTTAATATAAAGGAATATAGTTTATTTTAGCTATGTGTTAGCTTTAAATAAACCTTCTCATTCTAGGAAAATCTTAAAAGAAATTAATCACACTTTTCTTTGTCTTATTCCAAAAACTGATAAACCTGTTTCCATCGTAGATTATAGACCGATTGCATGCTGCAATGTTCAGTACAAAATACTCAGCAAAGTCTTATGCAATAAAATGAAAAAGGTGTTACCAGACTTAATAGCTGAATGTCAAAGTGCATTCATTAAAGGGCGGTGCATTTCAGAGAACTCACTGCTGGCACATGAATTGATAAGAAATTTTAGTAAGAAGGGAGCTGATAAATTTTGTATAAAAGTTGACCTCCACAAAGCATATGATAAAATCAACAGAAGCTTTATTATTCACATGCTTGTTGCAATGGGGTTCCCAACTAAATTCACGAGAATTATTGAAGATTGTATCAACTCACCTACATTCTCTATTCTGATTAACGGTGTTCAGAAGGGTTTCATAACTAGTAACAGAGGAATTAGACAAGGTGATCCTCTATCCCCTTATTTGTTTGCTGTAACGATGGAATATTTTACCCTATAGATGGAAATTACACATTTTGAGAAAGCCATACATCCTATTCACAGTTTTCAACCGATTATTAGTCATTTATTATACGCTGATGATTTGATCATTTGTATCAAAAGCTAGAGAGGAAGCTGTACAATTTTTTTTGGAGATATTTGGCAATTTAGAAAGTAATGTTAGGCTGAAAATGAATGAATTGAAGATGAAATGTTATTTAACAAGTATTGCAGAAACAAGGAAGTCATTTTAAATACTTTGAAGGTGAGAGAAGGGAATTTTCTGGTCAAATATCTTGGGGTTCCTCTTTCTTTTAACAAAATTACCGATAGTGAATGCGCTTCTCTTATTACTAGTATTAGAGATCGACTACAGGGTTGGAGTTCTTGTCTTCTTTCTACAGCTGGAAGAATTGAACTGGTACATACGGTTATTCAAGCAAAAGCTAACTTCTGGCTACAAACGTTTCAGTTACCAGATGCATCTATTGAGAAGATAGAAAGAGTGCGTGCAGATTTCATATGGAAGGGTGGCTTACATAAAATCAAATATAGTGATTTATGAAGACCTAAAAATGAAGGCGGAGTTGGATTGAGAAGTTTAAAAGACATGAGAACAACTTTTATGCTGAAGCAAGCATGGAAAATAATATCGGAGAATGGGTTATGGGCAAGATGGATGTGAAAGAGATACGTAAAGGACAATTTCTGGACAATGGCTATTGACACTAACGCTTCTTCAACATGGAAGGCGATTTTGAGAATCAGGGACAAGCTAGCAAAAAACATAGACCGTGAGTTTGCTGATGGTTCAAACACTGATCTTTGGAGAGATCCATGGATAGAACACAAATCATTGATTGAACATCTTGGATGGGACACATACTCTGCCTACGGTTGCCCCAACTCAACAGTTAATGAAATAGTGGATAATATGCAGTTGAAATGTGATACATTACCTTGTTCTGCGGAGATTAAGAGGAAAATTGAGTTTTTCCTCTTTATTTTGGTAGAGAGCATGATAAATGGAAATGGGACGGTTCTAATGATTTCAGTATCAAATCAGGCTGGAATTTATCGCGGCAATCTTTTACTGAAGTTAACTGGAGCAAATTCGTGTGGGCTAAAATCATACCTCCAAAAACTCGTTCACTGCTTATAAAGCAATCAATAGAAGACTCCCAACGAAGGATAGACTTAACAAATGGGGATTAATTAATGAAACTATGTGTAATCTATGTGAAATGGAAATTGAAACCCACGATCATCTTTTCTTTCAATGTGACTTTTCAGGGGAAGTTTAAAAACAAGCGTGTTCAGATTTTTTTACCCAAAACTCAAATCGAGATCGAAATTTGGCTGAAATCATTGCGTACTTGTGCGACGGAGGGAGCAGAGTAAACTCGATAGGTGAAGTATACATCGTTCCCATTATAACTGCGTTGCAGAGTTTGTGGAAGGAAAGAAATTGCAGACAATTCCAAAGCAAGAAGAAATCAGTATAAGAAGTTGCTAAACTAGTTGAAATTAAAATGAACGTAATCAAAAGAACTAGGGGATGAAGGCTTACTGGGCGTGGGGAAGAACAACAACCTGTTGCATTGGCTCCAATGGCGACGCGGGGAAGGAGTACCGATAATCGAACCCTAAATCCGCCATGATCTCTGCTGTTAGTGCCATTAGAGGAAAGTGAGGAGTTAAATTAAGTGATGTTCTGTCGTTTTAATTGTAGGTTATAACTGTAACTATTCAGTTGTAATCATATTGCCTACTTGGGCTCCTTTTGGGTTGAAATAGCCTTAATAAAGCTATACCCAGTTTCAAAAAAAAAGTTTGTTTTGACTCAAGAATCACCATAATTTATTTAACCATTATTTGCTTTAAAACAAAAATTTATTTTTTTGGAAAATTAATAAGGTATGACGACATAGACATTTTAGTATATCGACATAGTTGTCATTTGTTTTCAAACTCAAATTTTGAAAAGTTGTGTCTTTTGAACTCAAAACTATTCTGAAAGTATTTGACTGTTAAGTGACAATAAATAGGTTTCTAAATTCGGTTTTTTAACTAACTTTTAATCATCTTTTTCTTCCTTTCTCTTCTCTTCATTATTACTGTTTAATTTTTAAACTATATACTTATGCTCTATCGATTTTCAAAGAGAATCATATCAATCACTTTACATTTCAATTCTCTTTCAAACTCCCTCGAAGATTCAAGTGCTACATAAGAGTTATAGGCTTTCTGTAATCAAAGATCGCAAGATCAAGTCCTATCGAGTCTATCCTCTAAAATCGATATTGTAAAGATGTGGTCATGTTCCATATAAACCGATTTGTGTGAATGGAGCCCGAAAATCAATTAGGTGTAGGTTGTAGTCCAAAAATCAACTGAGTCTCACTGTACTTCGAAAATCAGTTGGGGTGTGCCCTTGTAGCCTGGAAATCAAGGATTGTAATTTGGATATTATTTGTAAAGAAATCCACATCAATCCAACGCTATGTGGGACTGGATGTAGGGTAACTCCAACCCAGTATAATATCGTGGCGAGTTCATTCCATTTTACTACTTTTTTTTAATTATTATCTTCATCTGTGATTGATTATGTGATTATTCATATCTATGATTTGCATAACATTTTAATATACACAAAAATATTTTAAGAAATCTATAAAATTCATAAAACACTACTCAGCCCCTCTAGTGTTTAGTTTACCTTGAGATCCTTAATCTGCATTCCCCAACAACATGGACCTGTAAGTCGTAGTCTTACGGGAGCATAGAGTGTGGTTATTTGAATGTGAGCAGATCGA
This sequence comes from Allium sativum, assembly GCA_030737875.1. Lineage (NCBI taxonomy): Eukaryota > Viridiplantae > Streptophyta > Magnoliopsida > Asparagales > Amaryllidaceae > Allium > Allium sativum. Next base: position 649,694,054 of record CM060919.1, on the reverse strand, counting down.
GTGATCAACAAGGATTTAAACAACGAAGTTGGCATAGGATTTCCTTGTGTATCACTACATATTGCTTGAGTTTAGCGCACGGGAATTGGGTTCGTGCATAGGAGAGCTACAGAAAATGGATATAGAGGAACGAAAGATGATTAATAGTCTTACTAAGGTAACTAAAAAGGTAATGATTATTTAAATTGAATTAGTTTATATAAATAATCAAAAAACTTATACATTGTGTAACTTTTGCGTACGAGGTTATATTTGGACGTCTTTTATTCCCGTAGACTCGTATTGACGAGCTTTACGTTTTAGAGATGATATGGATTGATTTGCTTAGATACGTTATATGGTCTCTCAAAGAAATGTAGTTGTTCGTATAGTATAAATTTGTAATTTTATACTAATTTCTATTATAAAACGTAATATTTATGATAGTTGAACCTAGTAATTAATTAATAGAAAGATTAATAAGTGATTTAAGTAGTTTTAACTATGATTATCACATTTTACCTATTTGAGCATTATTACGTGCTATTTACCCATTTATGCGCTTTTTTGACTACACTGGTAGATTTAGATTATTTTGACACTTATTTCACTTTGATTGTTGCATATAGGTTCTATTTAATTCACTACTTCTATTATGGATGGTTATTTTCTATTTTAGGGATTTATATGACTATTGATAGCATGGTTGAATTATTTGCTTAGTTTAGCTTAAGGTGTCGTTCGTAGGCGATCTAGTATTAGGAAATCTTATTTGTTAGAATTTAGGGTGTTTCTCGATCAAATGCACATGTCAGTGTATATTGATTAAAAGAACAAGGATAATAGACAAGAACGAATCAAATAAATTCATAGAGGAGCTTTAGAGCACATGGATGGAATCGACGACGAAGTAACAATAAAACTTGGTGATGGATTTGGAGACGGAGGGACACCGGAGTTCGATGACAGATCTAACGACAAAGGATGGATTTGACGGTGAGCTATATTTCATAATGAATGTTGGATGTTTTCCCTGGATGTGTATTTAACCAATTTTAGTCAGATACATGATTCGAGTAAACGTTTTCGATTATTATGGAGCAGTCAATATCGACTACTATTGTTGTTGTCCACTTTGGCCAATTTGACATAGATGATGGTGATTCCATGATGGGGAGCATTGACTTCAAAGATGGATGGCAATGTTTTGAAATGTAGAGTATGACGATGAATCAAGTGGAAGCTACTAAAGAGTATTAGGGACATTTGATTAGATTGGTGACAAATTCGTTGTCTATATTTAGTATTAAACAAGGAAACTCCAAATTAGGGTCACAGTAGTAGCTGCAGAGATGGAATCTACTATGGAAGACGTACGTAAAGGGATCATTAATACATAAGTTCAACGGGTACTCAAGATGACGAAGCTGCGGGTGTATAGTTTAGTTGGATCAAGTTCGAGTCCTCTTCTCCATGTTTGGTAGATCATTTCGAAGTCCTTAAAACCGGTGACACGCACACTTGGACCAGTCTCGGGCCCTTACCTTGAGTTATATGCTAGTACAACCTGATTCCTTATAGATTGAGTGCCACAGATTCGAGTACCATGGAACAAAAGCATTATTGTATATTCAGTGCATTGAGTGAGTGAATGTGAGGATAGATGGTGGGTGTTATGACTGTTTACTTATTTATCACCATTTAATGTTTAGACATCTATACTGCCCTCATTATTTGATGTTTAGCATATAGCAGCATATATCTGTTATTATGTGTTGATACTGTTGATGCAGGGGCAGGACATGTAAGATTCTCCATACCCTCCGGGTCATATATACCATTATGACTTTTACAGTACTTTGAGTTTTTTATCGCTCACGCCAGACTATTGTATGACCTAAGGTTTTATTTCCTTCTTATTACCTTGGATGCTCATCGACGATACTGATGAGCAGACCAGGTGATAGGTATGGGCATTACTCAGAGCTGTATAGGTGGACTAGCAAGAGACGACGTCTTTTCATACATATGCTTTCATTATCTTTGTTTATTCCATTGTGTAATACTGTGGAGCCTTGATAATGTTATATACTTTTTTAAAGACAGATTTTCAGTTTGAATTTATTTATCACTTGTATAAACTCGATTATTGTTACGTATAACTGTATGTGCCTATGTACTTTAATTATCTGGTCTATATAGTTATTGTTGTCTTGCATGTTTTATATCTTTTATTTCTATTATTATATGTTATCAGATGCATTGTGACATATACGATAGGTTTTGTGATCGTGTTTGTGTTCCATTTAATTTATTCATGTTCCTTTCTTTCTCTTCTATTTTCCTTTTTCTTTCCCCTTTTCTCTTATTTTTTCCTTTTTCTTTCCCTAGACAACTGCTTTACATCGCTTTGGGGCTTGTACTGTCACAATGAAGTTGAGAGACATTTGCAACAAGAGGCCAAAGAGCTGTCTTGTTTGAGAAAATTAATTTTGTGCAAGATGGAGGATCACCAAAGGCTAGGTTTGGAAAGGAAAAAGGAAAGCGCTGAAGACAACGGCGTAAATTCTAGGGAGGCCAATAAGAGAATTCAAGGAACCCAAGTTCACTTCTTATACAGAACTGAATGAAATTATGGAACAAATCTACTTGGAAACGAGAGGGTATCTCCCCTATCGGAAGCCTATGATAAGCGAGATTATATACCACTAGCAACATCTGAAAAATAGTGCATATTCCAGGACCTGATGGGCACATAACAAATGAGTGCCAGCATTTGAAGGACTTGATTGGAGAACTTGTTAGGGATGGGCAGCTTTATCAGTAGGTACAGGTGGAACAACCACCACCTACAGCCAAAAAAATCCAGGGATACACCTCACGACCCATTGTCCTATGATCTTGATGTCCTAGGGTATGGTTTGCCTCTTACTTTTTGCTCTCTTCATTCTTATTTTATTTTATTTTTAGGGCAACAATCTCGGATCATTTACACATGTACAGGGATTGGAAAGATTGTTAGGCATGCTCTAAGTCTGATGTTCAAGATAACGACCTAGGGTTTTTTATTCGTTTTTCTTTGATCTGAATAATTTGAATTGGAATACATTTCCACCAAAAAGTGATCTGAACAATTGAAGATATTGTCCCCAACTAGTAGGTAGGAATCGGTTTTCTATCGTCGAGTCCTGCAGGATAAGTGGTTTCTTCGTAAAGATCACAAATTATCCTTTTGGAGTGCTTGATGATTAAATAAGGTAAGAACTAAGTCGCTTCACTAGAGAGTGATTAGATCAACTTACCATCATTGAGTTCCCATTAGATAAGTGGTTGGGAACAAGTAAGGACCGCATATTATCCCACTAAAAGGTGTGACGGACCAAAGAGCAAGGGGTAGCTGCTTCATCAAAGTGTGATTGTATTAAACAACTTATAGAAAAGTCCTTTTCATCGAAAAGCAAGTGGATTGGTGTAACGACCCGTGTTTTTGGCACTCGAATATGTAATTTAATTTATTTAATTTAAATATTATATTTGGAATATCGATGGAATTAATATCTAATTCGCTATTTAAACAAAGTTCGACATTATATATTTGTATAATTATAAATAGAGCTTGAAATATAGCGCTGCAGTTTGAAAATTCGAGTTTGAACTTCAACTGGATATACAGAGTCCGATATAAGTCGGATTTCTGTGAAACAAGAAACGTTGGAACCGTATTGACGATAATTTTCATATGAAAGTGAAAAATCCAGATTCCGTGTTATTGGTTGCGAGTTATGGCTAAATCAAATTTTGGAAAAACGTTGTGGAAATCGTTATCGGCCGTTAAAATAGCCGTTTTGCAAACGGACTCTGTTTTCGATGAAATTAGTTTCATTGAGACCGTATCGCTAAATTATTGTCAGAAAGTCAAACGGCGTGGCAAACAGATGTCGTATGTGACCACAGCAACCGTAAACTCCCGTTCAAATTCTATAGCGCACATTCAAATAAATATAAGGAGTATTTGGGCGTAACTTGAGCAGACGATTGAATTAGACCACGAAACCAGTTCCGTTGAGTTCGTATCGTCGATTAGAGTCAGGATAGGTATATAGTTTGTTATTTTTAGAGATCGAGAAATTTGGCATTAAAAAGGGTAGGGCGGTTCGGGGTAAAAACAACCTATCGGGCAAACAGTCTCAGAATGCGACGAAACTAGTGTCGTTGGGTTCGTATCGAAAAGTTATTGCAAGATATCAAGGTTTCAAGTTGATTCGATTTAGCTGGTGGTCGTGGTAAATTAAAAAGCATGTTTATTTCTGGTTTTATAAGGGAAGTTTTTTCAAACGATGTCGGATTTCGACGAAACTTGTCCTATTGGGTCCGGAATACCTTTTTTCATCGAGATTAGTTTTTTTATCAGTAGACAGAAGTTGTCTGTAGTGGTTTCTGCGTGTTACTTTACCACGAAGTTTCATTTAATAATATTTTATTTAACCATCACCCTATAAATACCCTTTTAAATCAGTCCAACCCTAAAATTTCAGTTCGTTGGTCAGTACCCTGTCGAGCCGCCACTTCTCTTTAAAACAAATGACCTAATTCCCCAATTCTTTTTCCACTTTAACTTTAAATCCATCCATTAATCCTAGCAATCCTTAATTACCAAATCCTTCAACTTGGTGAGGTCTGTAGATCCACCGTTGATGATCGGTCTACAGTTACTGGTGAGGCCGAATTTCTGCTTCAAAGTGTCTGCGTTCGGACCCACTTTTCTGGAGGAGGGTGAAATTGAATGGGTCGTGGTGTACGGCGCAGGTAGGAGGGGTTGAGGGATTTCGAACGGCGGCACCAGATCAACATCCGGTGGACCCTAGTACTGTGCGGCGGTGGATTTTGGAGGTGTGACGTTGGGATGATGAAGCGTGGTCAGGAGGGAGCTGTTTTCACGAGAATCAGTTCGGCCGAATTCCTAGAGCAAGTATTCGGTGTAGATTAAAACGTGATTACTATTTTTTTAAACTAATTAGGGTTAAATTACTTTCAATTAATCATTTAAAACAACCATTACTGTTATTACAGGATCCTGGAACGTGGGTGGTTCTATTCGAAGCAGTCTAGAGCAAATGGAAAGATGGACTGTCGGACTGGTTTAAAAACTAAATTAATCAACTTAAACATGTTTTAATTAAAAGTTAATTTACTAAATCCCATTTTTGAACTGATGCAGGCCTGGTATTTTCGGAAAAAGGAACCATAAAACCGTGAAGGAATAGGGATCAACCAGTCTTGTTAAAACGTAATTACTTTTAAATATTAGTTAAACTAATTGATGACTAAGGAATTTCTAATTCAATTGTATAAACATTGTATGTTAATGACTGTTGCCCATATCAGCAGAATTGAACTGAATATATATGCTGGGATCATAGAGACGAGCTCAATTTCATGGAACTGTTCTAGACAGGGCAGAAGACGACTGAGATTTTAGAGTTAAATTAAACAATTGTTTAATTTAATTGTGACTGAACCACAACCAAATCAAAATCAAGGTGAGTTAAACTCACTCAGTTACCCTTTTTATATTTTATATAAATCGGGTATTTTTATTTTGTGTGCTCTGCTTGCCAATGGTTGACTGTTTTGCTAGTTATCTATTTAACTGTTGATTTAACCGATGAAATTAAACTGTGTTTAATTTCAGTGGAATACCAAATCGTTATTTTAACGATTGGACCCAACGGAGGTAACTCACCCTGTTGGTTACGTTTATTTATAAGCGTGCTTAGTTGTTTGAATTGTTCGGTTATTTGATTGGTGCTAAATGGTTGTTATTTATTATCAGTTGAATGTGATTAATTTGATTTGGCTGCATGTTCAACATCTGGTTGGTTTAGACTAATAAGTGGGATTGGTTGGGTATTTGGCAAGTATGGCCTATTAAATCAATTGTTTACAAATGGTGGTTCACCGTCAAGTAAATCGATAGAATTGAGGTTATGAAAATTTAATTTTATAACCAGGATTAGATTTTGAATTATATTATTTCGAATAAAAGTTATTTAAGAAAAATAAATAAATATTTTATTTATTTAAGATTTTGATTGGTTTTTAAATTATTTTGCAAAGTAAATGCCGATGTTAGTCAGATTTACAAGTAGTAGAATAAGAGATAAACTGAATGGTTAAACTTTGGAAATTATTTTTGTAAGGAAACAATAAATGGAAATTATTTAAATTATTTATATTTAATTAATTTAAAGTGTGGATTAATTGAATTCGGTTAATAAAATAATCAGGGTTTGAGTTAATTAAATCGACTGTTGTGAACTGGATTTGATTATCAGGTTAATGTGTTTAGATTAAATGGTTAAATAAATATTGTTTAAATAAGGTTTTTAAAGGAATTAACTATTTTACAATAGTTAATGATTAAAGAAAGGTGTTATCGTGATGTATAGTAATTTAGGAAATTTGTTTTCATTGAATAAATGTATAAAGTGATCGATGGTGAAGTAGAATCAAAGTAAATGAAGAAAGGAGTTTATAACGACTGATACCTTTAAACCCGAGAATTAATAACGAAGTTATAAAGAGGTTTTTTTGAGTAAGTTCGATTTCTTAATATAAACTTGAATTAAGAAAAAGGAAGAGAAGACGAAAGGGTTATATTACATTAGAATTAGATAAAGGAAGTCTGAAGTGCTACATCGTTAATTCTAAATTAACGTTACTTAAGAATGTGGTTAAGAAAAAGGGGAAGATTCTTAAGTAAGATTTCCAATGTGGAAAATGGTCGAATAGATTGGGAAGTTGATTGGTAAAAGGGGATTTGGACAAAGGAATGGGTCGTGGGGTTGTATAACAAAAATCCAAGTTATGATGAGAATTGGTTTGAGTTCGAAATGGAATTTTGGTGTCTGGGTTACAACTCATATTTATCTGAGGATGAGAACGGTGTTGATCAAGGTCTGAGAGGTAATTAAAATACCTTACTTGAACAACTTCGGGATTATCTGAAGATAGTATTAGTTGGTAATCGTATGAGGCGTTAGGGGATATGTTTTGAAAATCTAAACAGCGATTTTAGCATTGTTGTTATAATATATGTTTTGTAAATCTAATATAGCGATTGTAGCGCTTTTGCTATAGTAAATGGGTTGTAAACCTAAACAGCGATTATAGCGCTGTTGTTTTGTAAATCTAAATAGTAATTATAACGCTATTGTTATAACATATGTGCTATAAATTTCTTTGTTAAAACTAATGGATTTCCGAATTTAAAAGATGATGGGAAGGAAGATTTAAGTGGGAAATTGAATATAGTTATTCGAGCTAGAGTTAGTCAAACATAGTTTTTCAAGATAAGTGCCATTTCGTACGACTGCTAGCGTAACTCGCAGGGCTGGAGATAGCCTACGGCGGTCGGATGTTTTCCTGAGGGAATCAGGCGTAACCATTGTGATCGCCGCGATCTAGAGTCAAGCGAATGGAGTTAAGTAAAATAGTAGTTAATCGATAGGGTTAAAGAAGTCGAGTTAATCAGTTAGAGTTAACCACTTTGAGTTAATCAATCGGAGTTAATCGATTAGAGTTAAATCGAATTAGAGTTATTCAAATATCATATTTTTAAATATTAACAGAGTTATAAGTTTTGATTTAACGAAGTAAATCAAGTGTTAAAAGGCCAGGTGATGCCGAATACTTAACCAGTGAACTCATTGGAGTGTCATGATTGAAACACTGTATATTTTGATAGTTAAAACACCGACTATCAAATTTGTCCAATACGATTGTTGGTATGGAAAGACCGGGATCAAATTTATATTCGAAAACCATTCCGACCAACAAATACTTGAAAATATCAGAAGATGATCGAGGTGGAGCATTGAAGACTGTGGATTTCCATAAACGGAAGAACCACTAATATTCTCTGCCTGGCAAGCAGAGATAAGCAGTGATTCTATCGTAGTTGGAATCTACGGGTTGCAAGGACTTCTCGCTACTGATCCATGGGGTGATTCCTATATTGGATGCAGTAGGAGAGTGCCTTCGGTTCATCCTGTTCCTGGATGAACTGTATGGACGGATGTCTGACAGAGTATTTCCAAGGGGTCACGTACGTTGATTTCTTCAAACGTGCGATAGTTGTTAGCGGAGATTTGCCGTTCTCTTAGCTTCCAGCTAGAGTATTTTTGTGGACGTCAATTAGTGATATCTGACGGATCTGACGATGTGGCATTCAAAGTAAATGGCGACCAGATGTCAAGAGTTAATTCTGGCCTCAAGCCTCATCAACCGGGAAATGACAAAAATCGGGCAGGCAGCATGGATATGTGGGTCGCTCCCATTAGGGTGTATAATCACCTATCTAGAGAAATTCCTATTTGTTCTTAAATCTATGTTTCGATGCTGTCCCTTTTCGGGAGACGGTTGCTGATCCCAACCGTCGGTGATATACATTCGATACACTCAAGCGAAATGAGTGGTCGGTCATGTGAGGGCCGGGTTGCAAGAAGTTCTTGTTGAACCCAGTGTATTCGTCTCTAGAGATACACGATCGGCAGGTGGTCCCATACCTTGTCAAGGTCGGAATCCAATATCCAATAAGCGCCTGCGGGTTTTGATTGTATACTATATATGTGGAGCGTGAGATGCAAGCGTTCCACTAGATTTCTATTTACTTGTGTTTAGACATTATTATAATATCAGACAAGATATTGGTGTCAATCTGTTTTGGGTTATCGTAAGGTAAAAACCGTCCGTATTTATGTGTGGATTTGGTCTTACGATTATCCTTTTCTTTTGAAAAGATTTTGAACTTTAAAATCATGATTGGATGGTTCACCCTTATTACTGTGCGAGTTTATCTCACTCTGGTTCACCAGACTGACCCGGTGTTTTGTAAATGCTCGGGTTAGGCCGGGTTGTACAGGTTCAGGTTATCGACTGCTATGAAGAGACGAGCTGGAAGAGTCCAGACGTATGATATTACTACTATTCCGCTGTGTGTTGTATATGGGAACAGGCTATTATAACTGTCCCATGGTATGATGTACTCTGATACTGTAAGTATTTTAAAGCTTTCAATAAAGATTATTTCTGTATTATATTTTGTTCCGCTGCGATGTGAGACTCTGTGTGGTGTTGCTTTCCTCTTCTTCTTCTATTCAATATTTCTACCTTATCTATTCTCACCCTCTAACTTCTTTCTATTAATGATCTGGAATGTTCGATGTCTGAATGGTCAACATGATAGTTTGATGTTGATTTTCGGAGTCGAAAATCCCCAGTTCGTTACAGTGGTATCAGAGCTGAAGGTTAAGTGATTACCTTGGCTCTGTGGCGTGACTCAGTAGAGATGGGGTTAGCAATACCCTAGATTGAGTTAAGTGTATATATACGAGTGAACGTATTTGTAGATTTTATAAAAAAATGTTTTATATTGTGGAGATTTACTGGTTGAGTTGTTTATGAGTTTTGGTCAATCAGTTCGATCCACTGTATCGATAGGGGTTTCTAAACACTCAAGTACGATAAACCGACACAGTATGTTTTGAAAGAGGGTAAATAAAATAATTTTACCCAAATTATATTTTAATATAAAACAATGATTAATATTTGAAGTATTATAGTATATTGGATGTGTTGGTTGATTATAATTGAAATGGTTATATAAATAACCAATTGAAATTCGTATAATATAAAGCAGATTTATTAAATCTGAAATTAAAATCAGAATTGGAATTAAAATCACAAAAGGTGGAAAGGTGTTGTAAATGGATTTGAATTGGATATATGAGAAATTTAAGATCCTGGGAGATTTTAAATTTGTTTACAAACATTGAGGTGGTGTTTTGAAAAGATTTCAAAATGAAAATGTTTAAATATTGTTTTGTTAAGTGATATAGTATTGAACTCACTTCGATAGCTGGGAAATAACTCTGACGATGCTGGCCACATCATCAGTGTTAATTTCCGAGTTCTAAGTGATGGATTACTACCAAAAGATTGTGTTTTGAATTGCTTTGAGTAAAACAAGTTGTTTTGAATCCTGAAAAGGAATATTTGATTTTTGAAAGAGCTGAACTGTTTAAAGACTCCCAGGGAAATTGTTTGAATAAAAACAAAATAGAATTTCTGAAGGCAAATATGAATTGAATTGAAACCAATTAAATGGAAATTGAATCGGGAGATAATATATCAAGTAGAATCAGATTTTGAATTGTGAGACAGGAATCCGAAATGATATTGGATTGGTAAGTTGAAATTGAGTCAAGAATGGGATTCGGCTTGGATGCGTAAGGGATTTGGTTCTGAGGTTAAGATTGAAATTTTGTTGGGAATGCATTTGTATATGGTGACAAGGTAGCAGACGGAGAGGATATAATGATATGCCCGACAAAAAGGTACACGTTTATTTTTACATGGATTTGGAGATTTGTGAGCCGATTTGACAAGCCACTTGGCTGTTTTATTTTCTTTTGAATTGGAGAAGGCCTAGAAAGGCGAGTTGTAGTTGTACCAATTGAGCCGTACAGAGGAGGTGCTGGCGAAATTTTTCGGAAATTTAAATTGTTAGAAAATTTTCGATATTTTTGAAAATATTTATTTACAATATTTAATTGGTTTCTAATTTAATATAAAATTAGATTTGAAATTAATGAGTTTATAACGTTCTTTCTTACCTTAGCAATTTCGAGGACGAAATTATTTTAAGGGGGGAAGAATGTAACGACCCGTGTTTTTGGCACTCGAATATGTAATTTAATTTATTTAATTTAAATATTATATTTGGAATATCGATGGAATTAATATCTAATTCGCTATTTAAACAAAGTTCGACGTTATATATTTGTATAATTATAAATAGAGCTTGAAATATAGCGCTGCAGTTTGAAAATTCGAGTTTTAACTTCAACTGGATATACAGAGTCCGATATAAGTCGGATTTCTGTGAAACAAGAAACGTTGGAACCGTATTGACGATAATTTTCATATGAAAGTGAAAAATCCAGATTCCGTGTTATTGGTTGCGAGTTATGGCTAAATCAAATTTTGGAAAAAACGCTGTGGAAATCGTTATCGACCGTTAAAATAGCCGTTTTGCAAACGGACTCTGTTTTCGATGAAATTAGTTTCATTGAGACCGTATCGCTAAATTATTGTCAGAAAGTCAAACGGCGTGGCAAACAGATGTCGTATGTGACCACAGCAACCGTAAACTCCCGTTCAAATTCTATAGCACGCATTCAAATAAATATAAGGAGTATTTGGGCGTAACTTGAGCAGACGATTGAATTAGACCACGAAACCAGTTCCGTTGAGTTCGTATCGTCGATTAGAGTCAGGATAGGTATATAGTTTGTTATTTTTAGAGATCGAGAAATTTGGCGTTAAAAAGGGTAGGGCGGTTCGGGGTAAAAACAACCTATCGGGCAAACAGTCTCAGAATGCGACGAAACTAGTGCCGTTGGGTTCGTATCGAAAAGTTATTGCAAGATATCAAGGTTTCAAGTTGATTCAATTTAGCTGGTGGTCGTGGTAAATTAAAAAGCATGTTTATTTCTGGTTTTATAAGGGAATTTTTTTCAAACGAAGTCGGATTTCGACGAAACTTGTCCTATTGGGTCCGGAATACCTTTTAACATCTAGATTAGTTTTTTTATCAGTAGACAGAAGTTGTATGTAGGGGTTTCTGCGTGTTACCTTACCACGAAGTTTCATTTAATAATATTTTATTTAACCATCACCCTATAAATACCCTTTTAAATCAGTCCAACCCTAAAATTTCAGTTCGTTGGTCAGTACCCTGTCGAGCCGCCACTTCTCTTTAAAACAAACGACCTAATTCCCCAATTCTTTTTCCACTTTAACTTTAAATCCATCCATTAATCCTAGCAATCCTTAATTACCAAATCCTTCAACTTGGTGAGGCCTGTAGATCCACCGTTGATGATCGGTCTGCAGTTACTGGTAAGGCCGAATTTCTGCTTCAAAGTGTCTGCGTTCGGACCCACTTTTCTGGAGGAGGGTGAAATCGAATGGGTCGTGGTGTACGGCGCAGGCAGGAGGGGTTGAGGGGTTTCGAACGGCGGCACCAGATCAACATCCGGTGGACCCTAGTACTGTGCGGCGGTGGATTTTGGAGGTGTGACGTTGGGATGATGAAGCGTGGTCAGGAGGGAGCTGTTTTCACGAGAATCAGTTCGGCCGAATTCCTAGAGCAAGTATTCGGTGTAGATTAAAACGTGATTACTATTTTTTTAAACTAATTAGGGTTAAATTACTTTCAATTAATCATTTAAAACAACCATTACTGTTATTACAGGATCCTGGAACGTGGGTGGTTCTATTCGAAGCAGTCTAGAGCAAATGGAAAGATGGACTGTCGGACTGGTTTAAAAACTAAATTAATCAACTTAAACATGTTTTAATTAAAAGTTAATTTACTAAATCCCATTTTTGAACTGATGCAGGCCTGGTATTTTCGGAAAAAGGAACCATAAAACCGTGAAGGAATAGGGATCAACCAGTCTTGTTAAAACGTAATTACTTTTAAATATTAGTTAAACTAATTGATGACTAAGGAATTTCTAATTCAATTGTATAAACATTGTATGTTAATGACTGTTGCCCATATCAGCAGAATTGAACTGAATATATATGCTGGGATCATAGCGACGAGCTCAATTTCATGGAACTGTTCTAGACAGGGCAGAAGACGACTGAGATTTTAGAGTTAAATTAAACAATTGTTTAATTTAATTATGACTGAACCACAACCAAATCAAAATCAAGGTGAGTTAAACTCACTCAGTTACCCTTTTTATATTTTATATAAATCGGGTATTTTTATTTTGTGTGCTCTGCTTGCCAATGGTTGACTGTTTTGCTAGTTATCTATTTAACTGTTGATTTAACCGATGAAATTAAACTGTGTTTAATTTCAGTGGAATACCAAATCGTTATTTTAACGATTGGACCCAACGGAGGTAACTCACCCTGTTGGTTACGTTTATTTATAAGCGTGCTTAGTTGTTTGAATTGTTCGGTTATTTGATTGGTGCTAAATGGTTGTTATTTATTATCAGTTGAATGTGATTAATTTGATTTGGCTGCATGTTCAACATCTGGTTGGTTTAGACTAATAAGTGGGATTGGTTGGGTATTTGGCAAGTATGGCCTATTAAATCAATTGTTTACAAATGGTGGTTCACCGTCAAGTAAATCGATAGAATTGAGGTTATGAAAATTTAATTTTATAACCAGGATTAGATTTTGAATTATATTATTTCGAATAAAAGTTATTTAAGAAAAATAAATAAATATTTTATTTATCTAAGATTTTGATTGGTTTTTAAATTATTTTGCAAAGTAAATGTCGATGTTAGTCAGATTTACAAGTAGTATAATAAGAGATAAACTGAATGGTTAAACTTTGGAAATTATTTTTGTAAGGAAACAATAAATGGAAATTATTTAAATTATTTATATTTAATTAATTTAAAGTGCGGATTAATTGAATTCGGTTAATAAAATAATCAGGGTTTGAGTTAATTAAATCGACTGTTGTGAACTGGATTTGATTATCAGGTTAATGTGTTTAGATTAAATGGTTAAATAAATATTGTTTAAATAAGGTTTTTAAAGGAATTAACTATTTTACAATAGTTAATGATTAAAGAAAGGTGTTATCGTGATGTATAGTAATTTAGGAAATTTGTTTTCATTGAATAAATGTATAAAGTGATCGATGGTGAAGTAGAATCAAAGTAAATGAAGAAAGGAGTTTATAACGACTGATACCTTTAAACCCGAGAATTAATAACGAAGTTATAAATAGGTTTTTTTGAGTAAGTTCGATTTCTTAATATAAACTTGAATTAAGAAAAAGGAAGAGAAGACGAAAGGGTTATATTACATCAGAATTAGATAAAGGAAGTCTGAAGTGCTACATCGTTAATTCTAAATTAACGTTACTTAAGAATGTGGTTAAGAAAAAGGGGAAGATTCTTAAGTAAGATTTTCAATGTGGAAAATGGTCGAATAGATTGGGAAGTTGATTGGTAAAAGGGGATTTGGACAAAGGAATGGGTCGTGGGGTTGTATAACAAAAATCCAAGTTATGATGAGAATTGGTTTGAGATCGAAATGGAATTTTGGTGTCTGGGTTACAACTCATATTTATCTGAGGATGAGAACGGTGTTGATCAAGGTCTGAGAGGTAATTAAAATACCCCAACTTGAACAACTTCGGGATTATCTGAAGATAGTATTAGTTGGTAATCGTAAGAGGCGTTAGTGGATATGTTTTGAAAATCTAAACAGTGATTTTAGCGTTGTTGTTATAATATATGTTTTGTAAATCTAATATAGCGATTGTAGCGCTTTTGCTATAGTAAATGGGTTGTAAACCTAAACAGCGATTATAGCGCTGTTGTTTTGTAAATCTAAATAGTAATTATAACGCTATTGTTATAACATATGTGCTATAAATTTCTTTGTTAAAACTAATGGATTTCCGAATTTAAAAGATGATGGGAAGGAAGATTTAAGTGGGAAATTGAATATAGTTATTCGAGCTAGAGTTAGTCAAACATAGTTTTTCAAGATAAGTGCCATTTCGTACGACTGCTAGCGTAATTCGCTGGGCTGGAGATAGCCTACGGCGGTCAGATGTTTTCCTGAGGGAATCAGGCGTAACCATTGTGATTGCCGCGATCTAGAGTCAAGCGAATGGAGTTAAGTAAAATAGTAGTTAATCGATAGGGTTAAAGAAGTCGAGTTAATCAGTTAGAGTTAACCACTTTGAGTTAATCAATTGGAGTTAATCGATTAGAGTTAAATCGAATTAGAGTTATTCAAATATCATATTTTTAAATATTAACAGAGTTATAAGTTTTGATTTAACGAAGTAAATCAAGTGTTAAAAGGCCAGGTGATGCCGAATACTTAACCAGTGAACTCATTGGAGTGTCATGATTGAAACACTGTATATTTTGATAGTTAAAACACCGACTATCAAATTTGTCCAATACGATTGTTGGTATGGAAAGACCGGGATCGAATTTATATTCGAAAACCATTCGGACCAACAAATACGTGAAAATATCAGAAGATGATCGAGGTGGAGCATTGAAGACTGTGGATTTCCATAAATGGAAGAACCACTAATATTCTCTGCCTGGCAAGCAGAGATAAGCTGTGATTCTGTCGTAGTTGGAATCTACGGGTTGCAAGGACTTCTCGCTACTGATCCATGGGGTGATTCCTATATTGGATGCAGTAGGAGAGTGCCTTCGGTTCATCCTGTTCCTGGATGAACTGTATGGACGGATGTCTGACAGAGTATTTCCAAGGGGTCACTTACGTTGATTTCTTCAAACGTGCGATAGTTGTTGGCGGAGATTTGCCGTTCTCTTAGCTTCCAGCTAGAGTATTTTTGTGGACGTCAATTAGTGATATCTGACGGATCTGACGATGTGGCATTCAAACCAAATGGCGACCAGATGTCAAGAGTTAATTCTGGCCTCAAGCCTCATCAACCGGGAAATGACAAAAATCGGGCAGGCAGCATGGCTATGTGGGTCGCTCCCATTAGGGTGTATAATCACCTATCTAGAGAAATTCCTATTTGTTCTTAAATCTATGTTTCGATGCTGTCCCTTTTCGGGAGACGGTTGCTGATCCCAACCGTCGGTGATATACATTCGATACACTCAAGCGAAATGAGTGGTCGGTCATATAAGGGTCGGGTTGCAAGAAGTTCTTGTTGAACCCAGTGTATTCGTCTCTAGAGATACACGATCGGCAAGTGGTCCCATACCTTGTCAAGGTCGGAATCCAATATCCAATAAGCGCCTGCGGGTTTTGATTGTATACTATATATGTGGAGCGTGAGATGCAAGCGTTCCACTAGATTTCTATTTACTTGTGTTTAGACATTATTATAATATCAGACAAGATATTGGTTTCAAACTGTTTTGGGTTATCGTTAGGTAAAAACCGTCCGTATTTGTGTGTGGATTTGGTCTTACGATTATCCTTTTCTTTTGAAAAGATTTTGAACTTTAAAATCATGATTGGATGGTTCACCCTTATTACTGTGCGAGTTTATCTCACTCTGGTTCACCAGACTGACCCGGTGTTTTGTAAATGCTCGGGTTAGGCCGGGTTGTACAGGTTCAGGTTATCGACTGCTATGAAGAGACGAGCTGGAAGAGTCCAGACGTATGATATTACTACTATTCCGCTGTGTGTTGTATATGGGAACAGGCTATTATAACTGTCCCATGGTATGATGTACTCTGATACTGTAAGTATTTTAAAGCTTTCAATAAAGATTATTTCTATATTATATTTTGTTCCGCTGCGATGTGAGACTCTGTGTGGTGTTGCTTTCCTCTTCTTCTTCTATTCAATATTTCTACCTTATCTATTCTCACCCTCTAACTTCTTTCTATTAATGATCTGGAATGTTCGATGTCTGAATGGTCAACATGATAGTTTGATGTTGATTTTCGGAGTCGAAAATCCCCAGTTCGTTACAATTGGACCTAGAAAGGTCCTGGAGATAAGCTATGATCTACTTGGAGTGGTTTTGTGGAGAAAGTGTCTGGAGATAGACCGTGGATCGGCTTAAAGAGGCTATGAATTGGTCCATTTGGACAAAGAACAAACTCATCATCCCAAAAAGGATGTGAGCTCGCATGAACTAAAAATTAATAGTCTTGGCATACTACTCAATTAAAAATTGATTTCTGGAACAACCCAAAAAGGTTTTTACTTTGAATCAAGACTCATACTTAACAGTTTGGAGAGGATGTAACTTGTATTAGAGATAATATAATGTGGTGAGGTTACGACTTGGATTGGACATTTTTCACTTGGATGGATTAAAGCATCCCAGAACTAGATGATTCATAATCAAACGATGAATATTGGAAAGTCTCGGTTTGTTTCGTTAAAGACCTCGCCTTGAATTGAACATATTCTTGGTCGGTATAGTTGGGAATCTTAAGGAGGATTAAGTCTTAATTGATAAGGTTAGAAGACTTTACTTTGAGCAGGACTAGGGATTTAGTTTTGAATGGCTTATTTTGAGCAGAATTAATTATTGATTGACTTACCTTTATCAAGATCGGTCCTTAGTCAATTCAGCTTGAGCGGGATTGAGTCTTGGTCAGTTTAACTAGTTAACTTTGCTTAAACAAGATTAATTCTAGGTTGGCTTCTCTAGGGCATGATGGACCTTGGTCGATTTGCCATGAGAGAGAAGGATACTTGGTTTGTTTGACTCATATAGCTTGACTTTGAGCTGATTCAATCACCAAATCCTTACGGCTTTGCCTTGATCGAATTCGATTGGCTTAAACCAATGACTTTGCCTTAACGAATTTTGTAGGGCTTTCTTAACAATTCATCTTGAGCAGCTTCAGTTGGTTTTTGCCTTGATTTGATATGGTCAACTTAGTCAGAGAGTTTTGAAGGTTTCATGCTGATTGGATACAGATTGGATTCGAATTTGAAAGGCAGAAAGCCTCACCTTGATAAGTTGGAAAATTCTACTCATATTGATCAACGAATTTGACACTTTCTGGACATGTCAAAGAACACAACTATTGGAATTTAAATAAAGATTTGGAATGAGAAGCACAAGGACGCTCGACTCAAGTTATTTGGACTTGTTCTTATTCATAGCACATCTTTCATTTTATAGATATACTTTAGGGACAAATGTTTTCCTAGATTTTTTTAGCTAGAGCAACTTAAACTGAAAGTATAGGGCTCACATAGACTCAGTTCGATTTGAAATTTGGAGGGAATACTTAGAAGACATAAAAAAGGCCTCAAAAAATGGATCATTTGGGCTTGATCTTGTAGCTTGCACTGATCCATACCCATGGAATGGATTCGACCCGTCCAGGGTGGGCCCCACTACCTACAATCCGTATGGTACATGCCTTGTATCATATAAAGTGCAATCCCAAAGTTTCCTGTCAATTAGATAAGCATTTAGTGAGTTATAAGTGGATCATCACTGCATTCTCCAGTTTGACAGACAAAATCCAACCCACGGGGAGTAGCCCCCATGGCTAGAAACTTGAGGTCCATGTACCCATTGACATTGAATGCTTGAAGTTTCATGTCATCAAGTTAAGAATTGAGGGAGTTATGGGTGGACTTCCACTTTAAATTGAATAACCCGAATAGATGGATAGGCATTGATACATTCCTTGTGGATCGATATCGATCCTAATCGATGTGTACAACATTCATGAGCCATGCCTCTTGATTCTTTTTACCAAGTTCGTCCACACACTAAGTTTACTAGCAGTCCGATCCCCCGTACTCACGGTACTTGATGGACTGTATTTTTTGAAGGCAGATCAACATGGCCAGAATCCTAAGTATGTACAAACAAAGTCCTAATCCTATATGGTAGAAATGATATCATGAGGACATATAAAGGCTAAAAAATAACAGGTGTACACCAAGCCTATGGATATGTATCGATCTATAGGGTATGGATAGATACCGATCCATCAAACTTACTCGAATTGGAGTGATTTCTCTAGTGTGGTAGTTTACCCTCTAGATTAGCCCATTGATGCAATATCTTAGCCCAATTTTTTTCCATACTCCTATAAATACCATATTACCTTCAACTAGAAAGGGGAAAGGCCACTGAATGTGCCAAGACTCTGTTAATCAAATCTAGAAAGGAAATATGACCGTGCTACAAAATCATCAAGTTTTTATTTAATTCTTATCTCCTCCGAAAAATTCTAATCAACTGTAATCTAGATCTAAGAAAAACTAGCAAATATCTAAACATATTTACCTAGAAGAATTAATAAAAGATTGATTAAAGTGGATATATGCCAGAGATAAGTGAGCCATAATTAAATTCTTGTGTCTCTTCTACTTTTTTTGCATTCTATATGTTATTTCTTTGAGATTTGTGTTGCTGATTATCTGAATTCCCAATAAAGCTAGTGTTTTCACAATCATCCAGGTTTAATTCTATTTTCGGAGTCAATGACAACTGATTGGCAATGGTACAGTAATAAGAATTTACTATTTTAACCCAACAGCCCTAAAATCATTAAAAATTCCAATACACATCTTAAATATTCTTGGCTTAATTTGTAATGATCTTTAAATACCTCATGTCAAAAAACACATGCCAAATAACAACATATAATCAACTCAAAAAGATTAAGAAAACATGATTGAGACTATAATAAAAATTAATATTGTTAAAACAAATTAAGGCATTTTTAGTATTACTGTACCAAGTTCCTATATATGCTTCATCCATGATAGTAGAGTTTCTAAATTTACTATGAGAATTTCTACGTCCAATGTTTGATACACATTATTTGTATATGCTTCTAGTTGTCCAGAATTAAGGCCTGTTACAAAGTGTAAAGTATATGAGACACAACACAAAAAGTGCATTAGAAACATGAAAATGCACAATACCAAAATTTACCCCATGCTTCATATTACTCATCTATTTCCATTTAATCGAAAATTTGTTTACTGATGGAGATAATTATTTTGGCTTACATCTAAGCACTGATCTTGACTTCCAATAGTTGGGGCCATGCAATTTTTATATAATGGAGAAATCAAAAAGTAAATGAGGAGTAAACGTACCATAAAGGTTAATAAATTTGGAAAATAGAGAATTTTGGGTAAAAATGGAGAAGTTAGAGGAGTTTGGAAGATGAACAATGAATAAAGTAGAATAAAAATAGGGAATTGTTAAAGGGACTCCATTTTTTGTTAAAGGGAGGATAAATTTAAGGGGACCCCATCTTATTTTTTATTTGTTAAGGATAGGTTTGGAATTTATATATATATATATACATATATATATATTAAAGTACTCCGACCTCATCATCCCTTAAACCTCATTGATTAAAATTCAATCTCAGTTCGATCCAAACACGCCGCGAGGTTAAAATAAATTCAAACGTTGATAATTCCCCTTTTTGAAATTTTAGTTTTTGTTGAAAAAAATGAATACAATTTGCAGTTTGATAAGAAAAACATCGCTGTGAGACGACTTGTCAAAAGTAATTACATTAAATCAGTGTACATTCCAACATTAAAACAAAAGCTTGTTAAGTGAATTATGCTTATGTTCTTGCTGAGTTAAGCATATGTGTATGTTGTTACTCTTTTTTTTTCATTTGTGGCTAGTGTGTTTTATATGTGTTTATTTTTTGTTATTGTGTTTCATGCTTACTTTGATAGTGAAAACTAAAGTAAACAATGCTTGAATATGTTATTTTCATGTGTGCAGAACTTTTATGTTTCATGTATTATTATTTTTCTATGTGTAGAATTAAATTAGAGTTTATGTTTTAAGGTTGCATTAATGAAGAGTATAGGGTTGGTATTGGAAATTTTATAAATATGTTTAAGGGGAGGCTAATTTATTTTAACCCCCCTTAATAATTAGAGTGAAAGGACTGAGTAAAATAAAATATAGAGAGAAGATTTGAATAGATGGGGCCTTAAGATGACAATAATCAAAGAAATGCAGGAATTTTGGAGCGCGAAATACAAAGTTAACCTTATATTATTGAGAAAGCGGTCTTTAGATGAAATTAGATGAGAAGCAAAAATATGGATGGTCAACTATTTAGTTATATAAAATAATAATTTGTATACAAAATAACGTAAAGAGTAATATGATAGATTGAATAAAATATGGAATATAATATAACATTTATGTACTCAAAATCAAATGAAATATATATGTAACTTATCTACAATTATTTGAAACCAATGTTTAATTTCAAATGGTAAATACTTACATACATCTGTTCCGGTCCTTGTTTAAAAAAGGGAAACCTAGATTTAAGAATGATGAATGGACTTTAGTGCAATTTTATTTCTTTGAGGCTTTCTATTCCTAAAGCCTCACATGAATCTAAGATATTGTTTCATTCATAAATTAAAAGTTTAGTAGAAACTATTAGCTTTAGAATCAAAACTTGTTTCTATATATACACGTATACTTATGTGTTTGTGTGTATATGTAAGTACATAGTATATTCTGAAATATTTTCAAATGTATGTTGTTTAGATCTAAATTATTATATTGTAATAATCACATACTTGAATACACATCTTTATTTTAATTCAAATGTGTAAGAGGATTTTGTGAGATAATATAAGCTTTTGTTGTCAAACATTTCTTTAATTGGAAATTTTCATGTTATAGCTAATTTTGCATTTCAAATTATTTAGGACAACTAATACTAATAGGTTTTCACTATACATATACGTATATGTACACGCACAAATATAGAGATCGGCGTACTTGAACACAAAATTGAACACAGATGGTGATATAAAGAATCTAAACCATTGAATCTTTTTGTCTTTACATAGGGAGAAGAACTCAAGGAGCAATCCAATAATGAAGATTCATCATGCCATCAATTGTGTCGTCATTTTGTGTCCAAATAAAATTTCTTGCATTTATTTATAATTATTATGGACGCATGCATATATTTCACTTGTACAGACTTAGGCAGCTAGGTAAATGTAATTTTGGTTGACAAATAAGTCGTTAATTAAAAGAATTATTGCAATTAAAGAGAGAGAGAGAAATTAAAAATGTTACTCTCATGTATTATTATATCTTCCATTTATTAACTACATAGGGTAAGAGAGGGACAAATTCTTTCTTTAAATTCATTTATACATGTTTCTTTCTCATATATAAATATTTTTTATGCACTACGCTTACGTTATACATAATTTAATTTGGTTGATGCATTCATTATACTCTTTCTAATGTCAAGTTATATACATATCTCCATTTTAATAATTTAAATAATAATATTTTATTTTAAATTTCATTAGATTGGATTTAAGGTACATGAAACTACGTATGCCCAGTAAGAATCCTAAAGGAATTCCTTTAAATTTTATCATTCAATTTTGATATTAGTTAGCCTAGTTTTTTTAGTAACGAAGCATCAAACTATTTTCTTTTTTAAACATCTTTCTTTTACATTACAATGCCTTCCATGAATTCTTTTGGACAAGACTTCTCTTTATTGTTGTTTTAACCAAATTACACCAAACAGTCAATAGTATACACTTAGACTTTGTCGTTATTATATGGAACACTTCTATATCGGTTTCATCTATGTTGAAATGCCGTCATCCAAAAAACTAACAACTTGTTCATCATCATAAAATATACTGGTAAATCTGTCTAACAACGTGAAACATATAGGCTATTTACCTTTAATAATAATGAACAATACATCATCATATATATAAACCAAATACGTGGTTAGCCAAATTAAAGTGAAGTCTTTTGCATATTGTAAAAAATAACTCTATAGCACTTTCATTCTAATATGAATTAATTAATTAATGGCAAATTTGCCATTTGAATCATGCCACGATTTGCAGTTAATAACCGACTATCACTAACATCATATAGCCTGAGCTTGTATTTCTTCACTTTCAAATTTCTCTTTCATTTGTTTGCTTCATTTTCTTCTTAACTTATTCCTCATAAGCTAAGGAATTTTTTGTTTAGAACTAGTATTCATTTGTTTGACCACTTTTCGACAAATAAGAACTATAGTTGTGTTTGATTTTAACCCGTATTCTAACCTAGAACACTTATTAAGTGAAAAGGTGTCAAGCACTTCTATATTGCTCATTTAAGTTTTGAATTCTTAATGCTATTTTTTTCATTTACGCCCTTATTTATATCCATCAAATTACATCACATATACATACATACATATCTATATATAACTAGTATGTAACCTGTGTGTTGCACACGATAAGATTATAAAATATAGTATTTTGAATTTTACCGTTAAAATTGAAACTTTATAATATAACATACGATGAATTTGACAAAATAAAGAAACTACAAAATTACTATTGTTGTTGTTTATATAAGGTATGTATTGTGTAACTTTTATTTGTTCGATGTAAAAAGATAATTTTATTGTTCTTACTACTATGAGCAAGTGCCTATGCTGAAACTAACATATTTTAATTATTTTAGATATATTAAATGTAACAACCCGGAAAATCAGAACCAATTTAAAAAATTTATTTTGGCAATTTTAGCAGATTTTGAATATTTAAAATGATTTATTTTAAATAACAACGACGAAGAATTTATTTTCGGCGAAGTTAGAATGTATTAATTTAATTTAATTATGAAATGAGCCTGAAATGGCGCGGCAGTTCGAAAATTCGATTTCAAAATTCAAATGAATATACAGAATTCAATATAAGTCAGAATTGGACGAAACAAGAATTATTTGAATCTGTTTAACGATATCTTTCCATTGGATGTAAGAAACTGAGATTTCATTTTATAAGTTGAGAGTTACATCCAGTTTAAAATTCAGAAAAGTCGCTGTGGAATTCATATATATTTTAATATATATAAAGCCCTTAAAAATAGCTATTTTGCAAACGACCTCCATTTTCGATGAAACCACTTTTGTTGGATCCGGGGCGTCAAATTATTGCTAGATTCCAATTTTCATAATTATTAGAATTAATATGTGAGCGTGGCAAAGAAAAATGTGTTTTGTCAGTTTCAGTCAATTTGGATCGACCAGAAAATGGCCATTTTTCAAACAGTCTTCAAATTTGATGAAATTAGTTTTGTTAGGACCGTATCGTCAATACGAAGCTAGAAATAATTTTTCTAGAATTTTTGGGGTTAGTATGTGGCCCCGGTAAATTAAAATGTGCGTTCAAATTCAATATATATTGATTTATATTTTATTTTTGATGAAAAATGATCGTAATAGTAGAATTGGCTTACGAAACATATTCCAGTGCGTTCGGAATGGCGTTATTTAGCTAGGGGCGACAATCGTTGGGTTCGATTTGGAGTTAGGCGCGATAAACACGTGATTTCTGAATTAAATAAAATTATAAATATATATATATATATATATATTTTCTCATTGGTCAAGAACCCTAGACAAAGCCATCCCGTGGTCAACCCTTCCTCATCCGTTATCCACGAAACCGATGATTAGTACATTCAGACCTTCTCCTCCATTATTCTCCCAACCTACACACTAATTCAAGAAATTCCAAAAGAGAAATCGTAGATCTACGTGAGGCCAAAGTATCCAGCGGGTATGCTGTGGGATGGATCATCGTGGAGCTCGGATTTTCCCCCTGAAGTCGCGGCGTTCGAACGCTGTTCTAGGCATGGAGGGGAGCTCGGACTTCAAGGCACGGTCGACGCTGGGTGAAGGGACGAGGACGGTTCAAGTGGTGCTACTGGATTAGAGGCCGATGCCTTGGTGGTTGCGCAATTTGAAGACCTGAGTTTGAAGAATGGAGCGGGTTTTGTATAGATGGGGAAGATGATGTTAAAGTGGCAACATTTTTGCTAAACGTGATTAAAGAAAAAAAGGTTAAGTAATTAAGTTTATTATTTATTTATTTAAATTAGTATTCTTTAAAAAAAAATTGAAATTTATTTGAAATTGCATTGTTTTAAAAATAGAACTATATACACATATGCATTGTTTTAAAAATAGAATTTTTATATAAATAACGCTATTAGAAATGTGATTTTTAATTTATTTAGCAATGTATAAAAAGATGTGATTTTTAAAGAAATAAATGCATTGTTTAAAAATATGGTTTTTATTATAAATATCATGGTAATAAAAACGTAATTTTTTATTAAATGCCATAGGAGAAAAATATGATTTTTTTACTTGTAACGATATATAAAAATGTGATTTTTATATATATAATAACGATATAAAAATATGGTTTATAAAAATGGTTTTATATTAAAAATGTGATTTTTAATTATATAACATCGTGTTGAAAATGTGATTTTTATCTATACAGCGTTAAAATACGAATGTGATTTTTTAATATAAAAATCGTGTGAAATAGAGTGCGATGGAACTGGCTGGAAGCAAAACGAAAACCTAAACCGTTTAGAAATAAAGAATGACGGAGTGGAAACCCAAGGTGAGAACTCCTCACGATAATTTCTTGTTCAGTTATTTATTTTATAACTGCAAATATGAACTGTTCCCCCGTCGTCCACAGACCATGGACGACTTGTTTGTTTGGTTGTGTTGTGGAAATTGTTTGTGATGTGAAATGAACTGTAAATAATATTCATGTGTTGAAATAAATTATTTATCGTTAAAATTATAATTTTTAACATGCATATGAATAAAATAAATATTCATTTACAAATCGAATGATTTGTTTATGTACACCCGTTTGACTGATATTGATTGAGACGATAAATTTTACACGTCGCCAACTGCACAAATAAATTCTGTGTTTGTTGATTGAAACCCCACACGTGTGTAAGGATGATATTTGACGTACACTAATCCCAACTGTTTAGTTGTATGTCAATCGATAGGTTGGCAGACTGTTGTAAGCGTTAAATTTATATTTAATGCTTATACAGTGTAGAATGCACTTTGGATGATGGTTGATTGTTTATTGTGGCTGTTGTATACATGTGCTGTATGAAATCCATATAAATCACATTATATGGTAATTGACTGTGTCTGATTCCAGTTCGGAAAGAAGGAATATTTTAAAATAATGAATATTTTAAAATAAAGAATATTTTAAAATAATATTCAGTAAAAGATCAAAATCTGATTTTAATGTCCGATTTGGGATGGACACGAATATATTGAAATATATACAGCCGTGTTGATTAGATATGCGTCATTTTGACGAGAACGATATTTATATCGATTTCATTCATTTTTAAAATGAATATCGAAAAGGAAATGATTTCAAAATATAACGTTTTGAAAATATTATCATTTATATGTTAATGATAGGGAATATAAAATTTTGATTTGAAATATGAAGTTGAAATCATTTTTAAAACGAAGTTAAAACGATTTATAAAATACGTTTTAAATGAAAACCGACGAAATATATATAATATTATATATATATATATATATTTAATGGCCTGAATAGAACGCGCCGCGCCGCTGTAGTTCGCGAATTTCGACCATAGACATCGAATGGACGTTACGGGAGATCCGACCGTCGGATTCTCCTAAAACTGGGACCGTTGGGTTTGTATCGAAAAGAGCTTTCCAACAAATATTAGAGATTTTAAATCTAACGGTTGGATTTGGAATTATGTCCAAATCAAATTTGTAAAAGGTCCCTGTAAGTGCAGTTCGATGACCGTTTATGGAAATCGATTGTACGGACCTTGATAAAATTAGTAAAAATATTAATAATTTGTGTAAAATCATAATAAATAATTTAGAAAGAATTGGGGTGAAAAATTCCATATTTGAAAAGTTAAAAATATATTTTTATCAAAATGAACTAGTTATGAATTAGAATTATAATCCAATATTTTTAAATAAATAAATTGGATTTGAAATGGTTTTAAAAATAACAGGAATTTGCAATACATGAATTGGAATGGATTTGAATCGAAATTATCTTCGGAATATTTCGATATTGGATTCCGTGATTATACGGATATTGTGGAAGAATTTGAAAGATATATATATCGTTATTCCAATACGGTATTTGTTGAATTTAGAATTTGATATTGAATATAAGCCGATATATTTTCTATTCAGAGCCTTGTATTTAATATCAAATGGGACTTTTGGTTTGTCGTGACTGGTGTCTTCATTAACACTGTTCTTAAACCCATTTGAGAAAAGATTAAATCTTTTTATTTAGATTTAATGAAGTATACCAATTAATTAATATTTAATTGGAATTGAATTGAAATTGATTTTTTGATTTATCGTGAATGGTGTTTTGAATAACACTTGTTCTTTAACCCGGTTAACAATGGAATGTGATTTTGGGTTTATCGCGAGTCGTGTTTTAAATGACATTGGTTCTTTAACCCAATTAAAGATAAGATTAATTCCTTAGCTTTGAATAATCATTGATATTGATTTTTGCGAACATTAAAACTAAATGGGTTTAATGAATCTTTGATTAGATTAAAAAGTGAATGTGATAATTAAAATTATCAATTCAAGAAAATGATCGAAAATGGAGTACCACCAGTTTTACTCTAGACGATAGCTAAATCTTTAATTAGATTTGAATGTGAAATGGTAATTAATATTTACTGATAACACTGTGGTGTTAGATACGGAGTATTACCAGTTTTGCTCCATGGGATGAATAGGTTGGGATTGGGAAATATAATAAATGATTACTTCAGTAAGGATCGCTAATCCCGACTAGTTTGGAAAACCTTAACATGGTTTGAAATGATATTCAAAGGAAGATTAAAGAATAAATTTTAAAGAATTTATCTTTGGTAAATTTAATGGGAACCTTTCCCTAATGATGTGAATATTTGAATAACAAAATACTCTGAATTGGAATGGGGCGTATATTGTGTTTTTATAGCACTCGTTTATTATATATGCGAGTTATTCGGAAAGGACGGGTTTATACCCATTCTGAATAAATGATGCGACGATTAGTTGAAGATGAAGATGGTGGTTGAAGGCCGGAGGTCTTCACATCGTTTGGATGATTACTGATGTCCTGATTGGGTCGTACACCCAAGACGAGGTAATAAGTGGTGATCGTCCAGACGTACTTGGAGATCAACGGATATGCGAGGGCCTCTCTCCTGTATTTGACATATGGGATGAGGAATAAGGTGCCTCCGGTTTCATTCAGACCCAAAACGAACTTGAAATGGACTGTGTGTCTGACATTGATTTCATTCTTTCTGATTGATAGACATGAGTTGCATAGCATGAATTGCCCGTGTGGCATGCTGAGATGTAAATGATCAAGACTCCTATAGAAAAGCAGAGGTCTTGTGGTTGGGATGATCAAAGCACGACTTTAATATAGCATAGCTTTGTGTAGCGTTAATTCGCGAGCCTCATACCCCAGTGTGAACTAGAAACGGGAGAGGACCTCAGGGAGGACATGCGTTTCCTTCTAGCTAGGGGTGGTGTCAGGAGTTTACAAGCCCTGACAAGTTTGACTCATGTGGTTGTTGGAATGCGAGGCGCCCCGGTTATATCGACACTGCGGGCCCGATGGATGGTATGGTCTTTATACAGACCAGTTTACGCCCTATAGGGCGGGGAAACACATTGTTCAGGCATTTTAATCCACTCCGTGTGGACCGGCCCTGACGATCCAAGGGCCCACCTATGTCTGGGTCCTGAGACATGGGATAGATTGTCTCGAAGCGTTGAGGACGATCCATTGCCTCGGTTCATATATGGAAATCCAACTTCCCATTCAACTTTTTGCGGTTTTGATTGTAGAGCCTAGTATGGCGACATAGTGAGATGGGGCACTCATGCCGTCTATGATTGATACATTTATATTTGAAATTGTTTTGACACTATACACTTATAGTAATAGTAAAATATGAAATTTCACGTACCAAGCATTTTTGGCTATTATAAGGTAAAAACTCTATCCTCCGGCTTGCGTTGCATTGTGTGATGGGACCTGAGTCTTATAATAGCCTCATTGTTCTTTATTTAGCATTATGTTGTTTGTTTATGCACTGGTATTCTTGGGAGGAAACCCGTTCCGTCTTATACGGCATGGTCCCTTGACTTACCTTACTTTAAAACAAAGATTAATAACTGTTTTAGTTCTCACACCAGTCACATGACTGACCTGGAGTTTATTGTTTTAACCTAAACTCTGGGTGCCCTTATTTTCCGCACGAGCAGCTAATAGTTGGGTTTTGCAGATTTTATATCCATAGGATCCGGGTTTACACTGGAACTATACTCGAAAAGCTCTGTATCCGTGTATTTCTTTCAGTTGTGTTTTGTAGTATTTTTCCGCTGCATTGTAATTTGTAAATCTCTGATGTATATCAAAGGTGTATTGTTTATTCATACTCTGTAATATTCTTGTATTCCGATGAAATTGTTGTAATAAGCAATGAAATGTTCTTCTGTTTGTATTCTGATTCGTCGTGTTCTCAACTCAATCTGTGCTTTCCTTTAAGGGGAAGTTCGGGTCATTTTATTAAAAAATATCATTTATATCTTTTCAAAACATGTTAACTTTGAATTTATGTAATTGGTTAAAATATATTATCTGAAGAGTAAATAATCTGAATAAATTGAGAAGGATTTTATAACAAAATTGTATCTGTCTTATTGTAGAGTTATTTGAAGTTAAAAATAGTTCTTTTTTAACATAATGTTCGATAATTTTTTTTATTATGTACATAAATAATGATAGTTATTTACAAATTAACTTTATTATTGTTATTTATGTACATAAATGTATGCATATGATCTATGCATCTACATAGTTAAACACAATTTTTTGTTATGAATTTTACTAAGATGTAAGTCTACATATATGTGACCAATATATAGATGATCAAAATACTTTAAATTCGAGATTTCATAAGCAATTTAAATGCATAGGATCTAAATATAAATAATTAGCAAACAGTCGATGAAGTGCACAAATCTATAGAAATGTCAAAATATGGATATTTAAAGTTAAAAATAGAATTCTACAATACCGATAAATTTATTGAGATAAATGAATAATAAATCATCTTTTTTACTGTTACTCATGTATACTGTTTATGATGTCTAAATTATATATTTTTATATTTAAATGAAAATTTCACTTGAATTCTTTTTAAGAGCTAGAGCAGCTATTTGGATACAGAATTAGACATAATTCGTGGCATAAGAGATCTGAGCTGTTGGATCTTTTTATCCTTGTACGGAGAGGTAAAATTCATGGAGTGATCTAAATGGTGGAGATTAACTATGTCACCAATTATGTCAAAATTTTGTCTTTAGATAGACTTTCCCTTATTTTAATATGAATATGATGTACGTATTGAAACCATCACATATAACGATTTAGTGGATAAATTAGTGAATAATTATTAATTAAATTTATTCAAATAATTTAAAACCAACATTTACATTTTTAATAGAAAATATATGGATGTAAATTTATGAAATTATGTGATATTGAGGCGGTTTTTTGGGCAATGATAGAAATTTAAAAAGGAATGCACTTTAGTTAAAATAATAATTTTACAATGTAATACACTGAAATATCAATATAGATGAATCATAAATTAAACT
Organism: Allium sativum; assembly: GCA_030737875.1. NCBI lineage: Eukaryota > Viridiplantae > Streptophyta > Magnoliopsida > Asparagales > Amaryllidaceae > Allium > Allium sativum. The sequence continues at coordinate 649,663,947 of CM060919.1, read as the reverse complement.
TGTGATTATTGTTTATGTATATAATTACGTCATGTGACTGATGTACTTGTATATCCTAATTAATTGTAATGACCTGTCTTTTTGACCGCCGCAAGTCGGTATTTGAACCAACTCAGAACATTCAAAATGATAGATTGTTATTTAGCTTATCAAGTTTAAACAGAATAAACACAGAATCACATACACAATATAATATACAATAGTATATCTTACAGTGGAATTTTATATACAAATCAGAGTTGTACAAAAATTATACATCGGCAAAATTAAATACATATACAAGAATTTAAAATGAATTAAAGTTTTATGGTTTTATTCGGGCCTTACGTGCGTATAAGTTCTTGCATCTTCACGTTCCTTTCCAGTTTGCTAGCTGAAATCTTTAAATCTGGAACACTTGGGGACCTGACCCGAGCGTTCCATGCAAAAATACAAAACACTCGAGTCGGGATTAAACTTATTTCAAGTTAGCAAACTTCGATAAACACGTAGTGTTCCAAATTCATTTATATATATATATATATATATATATATGTTAAGTATATACTTATTTATGTATGCATGTTAATGAAAAGGGCAGCATGTGATTGCAGCGTTTGTAAGGAGTATTCTTGATTCATTTAAGGCTTGGTTCACGGTTAATACAAGTTTGACATTATACATGAAAAAGTTAGAGCTATCCGTAAGCTTGTACGTGGTTGGTTACCGTTGAGACGGAAGCTAGTCGGTGAAGAAATAGGAGGCATGAAGGTGAGAAAATCTAATTTAAATTATTTTCAAATTAGTATAAATAGTAGATTATAATTGGTTGATTATAATGGTTAACATCATTGATTTGTTATGGACGTTCGTAGTTGTGTTATGTAATGTTGGATGAATGTTCATATAGTTAAACACACTGAACACTACACGTTATTAAACGTAACGCGTTGGCACACAAAGGAAATTGGTTGTTTCAATCGTTGTGTTGCAATGGATGGATTAGTGTTCGTAGGATTGTTTTATTATTTAGTTGATGGTTGCATCACACATAGCAGTTATGGAATTATGCAGAAAAAAATCGATTTTATTTTCTTCCTATGAACGACTATTTAAAATATTTGAAAAATTAGTCAAATTTAGTTTTCAAAAGGATTGAAAATCTAAGTTGTGAATGATTAACGACTGTCATCGAAGACAGAAACCGAAAGAAAAAGGGTTCTAAACAAATTATGAATTATCGAAGTTGAAATAAATTTGAATTTAAACAATAAAGTGATATTGAAATTTATATATATTATGATTTCATTATTTATGAAACGTTTTGAATTAATTAAACAAGTTGGAAATATGTTATTATGTTTCTATTAAATTGGAATGGAAATATTTTTCCTATTATTATAAGTTATTACTCTTTGAAATGAATTTTAAAGAATATTGGAAATGATTTGAGTTATGTAGTAAAAACGAGTTTACATAAATAATTAGCTAAATTTACATGTATAACAACAAGCGGTAACTTAAAAGCGTTTGAACGAGTTTTGAGAATAATTATTAAGTTTAATAAAATCTGAAATATAGATTTAAAGAAAAAAATTATTTTAAGTTTTCAATTTGATTTGAAATGGATATTTGAAAGTTGAAATGATGATTTTAAAGTAAAGCGATTTCGGGAACTCGAATGAGAATATAAAATATTATTCGAAATATGATTTTGAAGTTAAGTTATGAGAATTTGAGTTTATTTCGGTAAGGAATGAGATGATTTATAATTAAATGTTATATGCTTTGAATTGAACGAGTTGCGTAGCGACAGTTCATTAATATCGATATTAAATTTGAAATGACTATAACTTGAACGTTTTGAATCGGATTAACGCGAAACGAAAAACGTGGGATTTCTATTAATAATAACCTTTGCATAAAAATGAAAATTTCAAATTCCGTCATACGGTTTTCAAGTTATGTTTAAGCAAAATTTAAAAATGTCGCTATACGTGTAGTTTGACGACCGTAATAGGAAATCGAATAAAACGGGTTTATATAAATTATTAAAAAAATGTGGGAAAAATTATGATAAATATTATTTTATTAATGAAAATTGGTTGAAGCTGAAATATTTGAATTTCGAATGATTTTGGATCAATTTTATTTAAAGGGCCAGTTGACAGCATATTTGTAACGTTATTAAGTGTAAAGGTTAACATTCTTTGAAACAACTGAGTCTAGGTTTATAAATCGTAAACTTTTGAAAAATGGTTTTGTTAAACATTTTGACGAATTTTAAATTACTTAAATTATTCTATATGGAGTTTTACTTAAAGATTTATTTTTTAAATAAGATACTGGAAGTTTGAATTTAAAAGAAACACCACTTTGTAACGACCTGAATTTTTTATCGTTCAAATCGACAATGATCAACGAATGTCGACCCAAACCGATCGCAAATCCACGTAGTTATCGGGAAAATAAAAGAAAGGCAAGGAAGAAGAGAAAACAATAATAGAATCTCACAGCGGAAGGATAACATATAATAAACAATTAACAGTTCAAAAATAGTTGAAAAATATACGTTTGACTATAATATACAATGATGATCAGAGTTACACACATATATATTTATATACAACAAGACAGCGGAACAAAGTGTAGTGGGAACACATAAATAGAATAGATATATATACCAAATCTCCATCTTCGATCTCCATGGCAAGAAACCTTCGATAACTGCAACTCGTACCTGACCCGAGCGTATTGCATAAAAAACACAACAAACACTCGGATCAGAACTAATTCATTCTCATATCAGTTAAATTAAAATATCAAAAACATAAGTGTTATGGGTGCAGTAATCAATACAAAAGTCTTGGGAAATTCACCGGAACACGCTGCTAACGTGGAACGGGTTTACTCCATGTGAATCTCCGTGTATAGAAATTCGCAAATCGTTTTGGAAAAATGAAGCTATCATAAGCTCGTCCCACATTACACAATGCTAGCACACCCCAAATAGCCTAGTTTTGTCTTATGATAACCAAAAATTCTTTCATACATGAAAATCCGCTTTTATTACTAGTATTAGTGCATAGTGTCGAAAACCATTTCACAAATAAATATATTAATCTTAGCAAGCATAGTGACTATGCCCACATATATAGTTTACAAACAAATCGAACGGCTCGTATTGGTTATTGGGTTTTCCAACAAGATGGTTCCTGGCACGAAAGGTCATTGGAGGACACGAAGCTAAGTATTCCTGGTTAACATCCAGACAACGGACACTGAATACATATTGCGAAAGTATATATCCCAGACAACATTCAGACAACGGACATCATATATACTTTATTCCCTTAGGTTTCAAGGTAGATCTACCGCCACAGCTTTCGATTTTCACTAGAGATCGTATATACAACCTAACCGACAGTTTACCATCAATCCGGGGTGTATGGTTCGGCGATGTCATGATATACATAAAGCTATGCTTTAATAAGCCAATCTTTGATCCATTCGTTCATTTCATAACTCGAGCATGCCACATTGACAATTCATGATGTGTCACCGATTTCTATCAATACACACCCTCTAAGTTCATATGACTTAGAGACGAGAATAATTAATTGCCACAGATTCGATATATATTAACAAGGATCAGTGCTACGCAGTAAATTTAAATGTCAGATACGCCATCCATACAAGTCCGTTTTGGGTCTGAACGAAACAACCATCCGAAAATCTCTAAATATATTCAGATTTCATTCCACTAGTAACCTCGTATCGGGTGATCGGCCCAAACGAGACCGTAGCACTCAATCCAAACAATTCAAAGACTCTAGGTCTTCACATATCGATTTCCAGATCTTCGATTTCTTTATAGCGTCGTATTACAACCTGGAATGGTTTTCGAACAAATATTCGATCCCGGTCTTTCCAAGTAATAAGCGCATTTTTAAACCGATAGTTATGGATCATTTTGGACCTCCCATTCAAATCTCCTTTCGAATTGTTATCGATTTACTTACAATTAAGGTTTGTTATATTTCAATTCCCATAAATACCATTATCGCTTTGACCCCTTTCGTGAAATTCAATATACTTTTCCAGTTTTATATTCCAAACCGGTTTACATTCAAATTATCATATCGTTCATATCGATATATCATAATCATTTGGAAAAAATTGATTTATATTCATAATAAAGTGAAATTTTTGTTTCAATATCATAATAACTTCAGAACCGATTCATATTCAAAATAGAATTAATTTTCACGTCAATTTTATGATTGTTTCAAATCAATTTACATTCACAATAGAATATTCTTTCTAATCACAATATCATAGTCTTTTCAAAATCGGTTTATATTCAAAAGAGAATATATATTTCAAATTCAATTTGAAATCAACGGTTTAAATCGAGAATGCTTCAAATTTAGGAAGAAATTTCAAATATTTAATGAACTTTAAAAATAGATAATTATAAATAAAACCCTTTTATGAAAATATATATTAAAATAATTAAAGTAAAATAAAATAATTTAAATCACTATATACACACATATATTAAATGCTTTACTAAAATAATATTTAAAATATATGTTTGATTCTTATGTATACTTGAGTATGTAGCAGGTGTACGGAAGCTGCGCTGCGCTTTGGAGCATGCTTTACGCTAAACGCTATATTTCTAAGTAAATAAATTTGCAAAATAACGCTAGAGAAGGTACGTATTTGTGTTATATAATTTTGTGGTTATATATATATATATATATATATATATATATAGTTCCCCCTTTGTTTGGGATTCCTCATCGTGTGATGAAATGTATATTTGAGTATATATAGATATTGTAATTTTTCTGGACCTCTCCGTACAGAGGAGATGCTACCGAAATTTTCTGTGATTCGAAGTTAGAAAAATTATGAAATTTTATAACTCAATAACCTATTTTATAAATGCTATTTATAAGTTATGGATTTGAATGTATGTATGTGCTCAATACCTTATTTCATTCCCTTTTCGAGGACGAAAAGGTTTGAGTGGGGGAGAATGTAACGCCCCATAATTTTCTGTACATTTAAATTCAGATTTAAATAGATAAATTGAATAATATTGATAAAAAATCAAATTTGATTGATTATAGTAATGATGATTGTTTGAATTGAGTATAATCGGATTTTAAATTTAGTTTATATTTAGGAATGCTATAATTCAAAATTTAATATTTTAATAACTAAATAAATTTGAGTTGTTTAATGTATAATTGGATTTCAAATTTAATTCAGTAAATGTTGAAATTCTAAGGTTAATATTAGAATAATTGAAGATAAATCAAGTTCATTCATCTGTAATCGCAATTCAAAATTGAAATTCAAAATAATCGAATTTGGGAACTTTAAATTTGTGAAATCGATTTATAAAATTTATCTAAGCTGTAATTGGATTAAAATAGAATTTGATAAATATTTAAATTGAATTAAAATAGTTAAGCGAATAATTGAATATTTTATTTATTAATTAACTGTGAAATTTAACTATTTCGGCGACTGTCTCAGAATTCGACAAAACCAGTTCCATCGGATCCGGAACGGTGAATTATTTTAGAATTTTAAATTTCGTTATAATCGGACTTTTAGTTTGATCGTATAGGTTTAAAACGTTAGGAGAATTAATATAATTCAACTTGATAAATGTTTATTCCATTTTGGGCCACTTTAATATAAATAAATTGCTGATCTAAGCCCATAAACTTATTTTTTTCATTCCTATACATTCTATTTGTTCTCCACTTTCTCTTTATCAATGGCAGACGGAAATAAAACTTTCAAAACCCTTGTTCAAATAAAAATACAAACTTTAAATCCGAATCTCCTCAAAACATAACAAATTATATATCATTTTGAAGAGCTCGATGATACGAAGCTACGGGTACAAGTTATTTCGACATGTAGTGATCGGTTTTGCCAAAAATCATGGTCAAAGGTCGCTGTTTTCGAAACCCTAAGCTTGATTTTAGGGGTTTTGATTTACGAGTTAATTGAAGAATTGGTGATATGGGTTTTGTTGAGATGGTTGTTAGCAGTCGAGCGGTGGTGTTCGTTTGACCTATAGTGGTCGTGGGTAGCCGTAATATGGGAATTAGGGTTCAGATTTCGAATGACTGGGCACGACGGCGCGGCGAGCTGGCTCAACCAGAATCGATGGCACTATGATAGGGAGGTGCGACCGAATGGGAGCTTCGCAATGGCGGTGGTCGGAGGTCCTATCATGGACGGAGCATGGAGAACTCGAAGGTCAAAGTTGACCGCATTTGGGTTATAATTCGCGAGTATTGTAGCGTGTAGAGCTTGGAGTGGGAAGAAGGCCAGTATGGCATGCTGACGTGGAGTAGTAATGAGGTGTATATATATTTTATATACTATTTAATTTATATTAATATACCGTTGTTCTAATATTAATAACTTGCACATACGAGGTCGGATCTGAGCACGGTTTGTTGCGTTGGGATCATGGCAAAATTGCGGATGTTCTAACACTAATTTGGCTGCATTTGGAGACTGTAAATTTTTGGGCTTTGGTTGGACGTTCGATCAACTAAAGACCCAAAGGTGAGTGAATTTTTGGCTCATATCTAACTGAATTATTCACACATTTATCAAATTAGATTATGAAGTAAGTTTGGTTGTATGGTTATGATTGATTGTTGATTGGTTGTGATGATTATTAATGGTTGCTTAAATTTGACATGCAAGCGTGTTGATATGAAAATTTGATTTCCAAACTAGTTATTTAATTAAATTAAATTTCTAGTATATTACCAACCTTTGTTAACTAGCGAAGCGAGATAATATGTACCATTTGGGTGTCATGATTGTGATGAATGTTTGATTGAAATTGGTTACTTGCACTGATATCGACACCGAAATGTTTATTGAATTTGTTAAAGAAATTGTTCCAAAATAAATTAGGAATTTGGGAATGGAATTTAAATAAAAATTTGATTACTCAAATTTAATTGTTTAAAGTTGAAGTTAATAATTCTCTTAGATTTAATTCAAAATAAGGGTATTCAACGATTTTTGTAGTGTTCGGAATTTGGATTAAATATGAAGTTGAAATCCTTTAACTTAAAAGGTCGAGTTTGAATATGTTTTGAAATCGAGATTTGGAAACGAAGTAAACTTTATCATAACGGAGATAAATCTCAAGTTATTGAAATTTGGAAGAAAGAAACAAATATGGTTTTAAAGTTTGTTAATTATAGATATATACCCATAGTTTTGAAATAAATTATATTGTATTTATTACTTAAAATTTATTTTAGTAAAGCATTTTATATATATACCTATAATTTGAAATAAAGTATGTTATATTATTATTATTCATATTTTTAAGATTATTTTAGTAAAGCATTTAATAGATGTATATATATAGTGATTTAAATTATTATATATTACCTTAATTATTTTAATATATATTTTCTTAAAAGTATTTTATTTATAAGTATCTATTTTCAAGTTAGGTAAATATTTGAAATTTCTTCCTAAATTTGAAGCGTTCTCGATTTAAACCGTTGAATTCAAATTGAATTTGAAATATATATATTCTCCTTTGAATATAAACCGATTTTGAAAAGACTATGATATTGTGATTAGAAAGAATATTCTATTTTGAATGTAAATCGATTTGAAACAATCATGATATTGATATGAAACATAATTCTATTGTGAATATGAATCGATTCTGAAATTATTAAGACATTTTGAAACAAAATTCCCCTTATTTTGAATGTAAGTCGATTTTACATGGTTATAATATCCCAATATGAAACGTACTATATTTTGAATAACTGGGTTGGAATGATTTTGATATTTGATATGAGAAGTTTATTCTATTTTGAAATATGAATTATTGAAATATCATGAATGGAATCTAAATCAAATTAGAATTGGAAAATTTTGAAACTTATGAAATAATGATGACATCGGACAAAAGAAGTATGTTTGAAATATATGATTTGGAAAATGAATATCGAATTTCAATGAAAGATAAAACGATAATGGGGTTTATGGAAACTGCTGAAATAAATCCAACTTTGATTATAAGTGAATCGATAACAATTCGAAAGGATATTTGAATGGGAAATCCAAAACGATCCATAACTATGTTTTGAAAATGGCGCTAATTACTTGGAAAGACCGGGATCGAATATTTGTTGTAAACCATTCCAAGTGATAATACGACGTTATAATGAAATCGAAGACTTGGAAATCGTTAAGTGAAGACCGAGAGTTTTTGAATTGTTTGGATTGAGTGTTGATGTCTCGTTGGGCCGATCACCCGATACGAGGTTACCAGTGGCATGAAATCTGAATATATTTAGAGATTTTCGGATTGTGTTCCGTTCATTAAATCCAAAACGGACTTGTATGGATGGTACGTCTGACATTGAAATTGACTGTGTGGCACTGATCTCTGTTAATATATATCGAATTTGTGGCAATTAATTATTCTCATCTCTAAGTCATATGAACTTAGAGAGTGTGTATTGATAGAAATCAATGACACGTCGTGAATTGTCAATGTGGCATACTCGAATTATGAAATGAACGAATGGATCAAAGCTTGGCTTATTAAAGCATAGCTTTGTGTATATCGTGACATCGTCGAATCTCACACCCTGGATTGATGGTAAAATGGCGGTTAGGTTGTATACATAATCTCCTATGAAAATCGAAAGCTGCGGCGGTAGATCTACCTTGAAACCAAAGGGAATAAAGTATATACGGTGTCCGATGTCTGGATGTTATCCGGGATATATACTTTCGCGCTATGTATTCGGTGTCCGTTGTCTGGATGTTAACCGGGAATACTTAGCTTACGTTGGAAACCCAATATCCAATACGAGCCGTTCGATTTGTTTGTAAACTATATATGTGGGCATAGCCATTATGCCTTCTAAGATTAAAATATTTATTTGCGAAATGGTTTTCAACACTATGCACTAATACTAGTAATAAAAGTGGATTTTCACGTATAAAAGCATTTTTGGTTATCATAAGACAAAACTTGCCCAATTGGTGTGCGCTTGCATTGTGTGATGTGGGACGAGCTTATGATAGCCTCATTTTTCCAAAATCATTTGCGAATTTCTATACACAGAGATTCACATGGAGTAAACTCATTCCGCGTTAGTGGCTTGGTCCGGTGAATTTCTCACGACATTTCTTTTGATTACTGCACCCATAACACTCGTGTTAATTCGTATTTTAATTCGACTAATATGAGAATGATTTAGTTCTGATCCGAGTGTTTGTTGTGTTTTCTTTTTATGCAATACGCTCGGGTCAGGTACGAGTTGTAGTTAGCGAAGATATCTTTCCCTGGAGATCGAAGACGGAAATTTGGTATATATATCTATTATATTTGTGCACTCCCACTACGCTTTGTTCCGCTGTCTTGTTGTATATCCATTTGTATGTGTAACTCTGATCATCATTGTATATTACAGTCAAATGTATATTTTTAACTGTTTTGAACTGTTAATTGCTTATTATATGTTATTCTTATGCTGTGAGATTTCGTTATTGTTTTCTCTTCTTCCTTGCTTTTCTTTTATTTTCCCAGTAACTACCTGCATTTACGATATGTTGGGTCGGCATGCATTGATCTTTATCAATTTGAACGGTCAAAAATTCCGGTCGTTACATTAATTTACCCTTTATTGAATATGAATATTGTGCAAATTTTGAAATTTTCATTTTTTATGATTTATTTGACACATTAACAACTAATGGTTTACTAAATTTAATTATAGTTTTAAAATTTGTTATTAACTCTAGTGTACGAAGTTAAATATGAAATATTAGAAGAGAATTTAGTTTGCTCAGTAAAAGGTTAAAATTAAGGTTATTGCAGTAAAAAAATTGTATTTTTGTAATGCATGACAGAATTATTGATACTTTTTCTGGATTTTTTGCTATTATTTTTTGTTTTATTTCAAAAATTAAATTTGTACTTAGCCTCGCATTTCTATAAATATTATTATCTATATTTCTTTGCAAAATGCTTTTATTTTTGCAAAAATGACTACAATTATTCACAGATTGGCCGGAACAAAAAGTGATAATGTTTTTAAAGCATGTTTTTTGAGAAAAAAATGTATGAGTATTTCAAAATTTAAAGAGTGCTCCCTATTGTTTATGTTATATTGTATGTCGCCTGAGTTACATGTTTTAGTTTAATCAAATATAAATTTATCACATTTTGCTGATATAAGTGTGACGTATATTATTGAATTTTTCATATTGTCATCCAAATTAATGAATATCGCTTAATTACATTATTTAATTATTTTAAAGTTAAGGCTGCATAATTAATTTTAACACATGAACTGAAATGTAAAAATATGAAAAAGTGAGGTGGGTTTTGTAAATAATTGTGGTAATTTTAAAATAATTATTTTAAGTTAAATGTAGAATTTTATAATGTCATGCATGATAAATATATTTTACCATTTTAAATATAGATATCTTATGTAAATGATAAACGAATAAAAGATTAAGCTTGTATTATTCAAATCATTTGAATATAATTGACTTTTATTTTGAATGGTTTGGACTTTAGTCATTTACTGAAAATCATGGGGCTCTAAATTGTTAGTGGTTTGGATGAACTAATATTTCCATTCCCTGTACATGTGTTGAAATCGAATATTATGGAAATTGTGTGTTCTAATCATAAATTGCTACGTGCATAAATATTAAGCAGAGATGGTATAAAATATCTTTGTCCACTCATATTAAGATCTTTATGAAATAAAAATAATAATATAAAATATCTAGAGACTTTTAAGTAGAGAAGAGATAATATAGAGAATTAAGGAGAGAACTTTAAAGTTTATGCTTTACTATTATTTAATAGAAATAAAAAAACTAATATAAAATATCTAGAGACTTTTAAATAAAGAAGAAATAATGCAGAGAATTAAGGAGAGAACTTTAAAAGTTTTTTCTTTACTATTATTTAATAGATAGAAAGAAATACTTTCATTTGAAGCTTTTGAAATGTCTAAAATGATGCTTCAAATTTCTACTATAGAATGAGGTTATTTTGGTCATTATCCCCACATCCCACTTCCTTCTTTCGTCGGTTCTCATCATTTTTCTTTTTTGCATGTACTATGTTCCTACTTTTCAACCCCACTTTCCACAGGGTTACAAGTTTGTTGACCCATTTTAACTGGGGTCACCATGACACCACTAACGGTGTTAGTGGTGTGGGGTTGTGATTGCCCCTTGAATTTCTGTGATTAAATCACATCCTCACACTACTAACACTGTTAGTGGTGTCATGGTGGCCCCAATTAAATGGGTTCAACAAACTCGCACTCCTTTCCACACGTAGGGCTGCACACAACTCATATCCAATTCGATCCAACCCAACCCAACCTATCTTAGTTTGGGTCGGATATGGGTTACAATTTGAAACCCATACTGCATACAGGTCGGGTTTGATATTTTGTTCCATCCAACTTTATTTTAATCCAACCCTATATTAAAAAACTAATTTAATATTAGTTCACTTAAAATTAGAATAGTACACTCCTAGAATAAGGTTTATGTATTCTATAGTAAATATACAAAAAAGCATATTCCATGTCAATCCAAACTAAATAGAATTCGACAAATATATTTTAAAGAGCATTCTAATCTATTTCAAAAAGAAACACTTATTCTACTATTTAGTAAATTTATTTCATATGATGTGTTTTACAATGAAATTTTAATAAAATTTGTCTTATAATGAATTAGTTATTTTAAATGCATTATGCTAGCTAAAATCTTATATATTATGTTGAATATTTTAATATTAGTTTTTTAAAATATCCCTTATATTCTCATCTTTTATTATATTCAAACAACCCAACCCTACTAAACCCCGACTCAACCCATACTCCAACCCAACCCATATCCAACTTCATATAGGGTCGAATACGGGTTGAACTACCTTAAAACCATACCTATGCGGATCAAATGAAGTATTTGGTCTTAGCCGACCCAACTCATACTTTGTGCAACCCTATCCATAGGCATTTTTTACCCCACGTTCGCTCTCTTCAAATTGGTACTGAAATCCCTAAACACCAAAATACAAACCCTTCCGCCTCTTTCCCAATCCGATGACCTTCCTCCATCGAATTACTAAAGTAAAAACCCTTCAGCTCCTCGCCCAACTGTTATAATTTGAAATTAAACAGGGGGAAAAATTTAGGTGCACATTAGCGGAAACACAAGCATCGCACTGTCGTGCATTGATTATGGCGGCTGAAGAATCATCGCTGAAATAAATAAAGGCAATGGACTTGGAGATAGAGCGGGCCGGCAAGAGATTGAGGGAGCTGAAATACATTTCATGCTCTATCTCTTGCCGGAGCATGAAAAACCATCACTAACGTACTTTTGTTAATTTGCGGCTATTGCTGTTGTAATATTTGAACTTTTATGCCAAATTTTTGATGCTGTACTAATATTCCTTCAATATGCCAATTGCGTGTAGATATACAATGGCTCTGTATTCAGATGGAATTTTTTTGAAGAATCAAAGGTTTCTGATGTAAGTTGATTAGGTGTGTGAACCACTGCGTTAAACGGAAAAGAGCAAGTCATTTACTTATAATTCAATCCTTTGTGTACAATACTCTTGCAGATTCAGATTCGTGAGCGTAAATAACCAGAAGTTTATCATCAAATATTGTGTTCATAAATTTAGCAATTGTGGTATTATTTACCATATTATTTTATATGCATTACATAGACTAACTATTGTTAATATCCTCTTTTCTTCATTGTTCTATCATGGTTTTGAAAAGCATGCTTTGTTTTTTTAATCAAATTCATCACCCATTGTTTTGTTCATGAATGTATGGTTCTATTTTTTTAAATTGATTTATCATTTTTATGTTGTTTTATTGTATTTTGTAGTTTATCCAGGTATCCTTTTTTCCATATACGTATTGTAGTATACATGCTTGATGAAATGTATCCAGTACACTGTGTTTCATTGCATTGAATATTCATATTGTCATGCAATATTTTCCTTTCTGATATGTGTTTCTATTATTTAAATTTTGTACAAACTAGCCTAGACGATCAACCATCGCAACCCTAATGTAGGAAAAATTGTGAAGATGCATATGCATCTCAGCAGTCTCATTAATATTTTGTAGAAACCCGTGTTTATTATCTAACAAGCCTGAGGGTCTTCTCAAGTTATCGTGGTGAAGCCTACATCCTATTAGGTGATATATTTATGTGTTATTTTATTCCTTTTTTATGGCCCTAGATTAGCTAATTGCATCAATATTATATGTTTTTGATTGATATTTTCTTATAGATGAATCATAATGTTGCACACGTGGAAAATTTTCTGCTTATTAAGTAAATCCGACAATAATAATTTTGAATCTATTATTCAAAATGGACCTTCTTTCCTTATGTTTGTTCTCTAAAGTTATCCTTTTTAGATAAGAGACAAATTGCATTGCATGTGATGTATTTTCTCAATAGTTATTGCATTTGAGTACTCATATAATGATATTCTTTATCATATTCTAAATGATATACTGTCTTCTTTTATCCTAAATTGCAACTAACTATGTATAGAAATTGATGGAGAAGCACCATTGATTTTATTTCAGGCATTCATGTGTTCATCTACTCCAAAGGTTTGAGTTCATACATGGTTTGCGATAGCTTGATATTTTTAAATTGTACTTCAGTTTTCATATTGAGTTGTGTTTAGTCATTACACTAACATTTACAACATTTTTAAACTAATGACATGATAATTAAAGAAACAAAGCAAGTATTGTTTTGTTTCTTCTACTACTTATACTTTTTCACGTTGGCATGATTATTTTCATTATATTCAGTGTTATTGGGCATTATAATGAAATAAATATTATGCCATCATAACATACAAATAGGGTACACTTACGGATATATTTAAGGGTTATTAATGATGACATTCATTTTTTACGAGAAGAAAGGAGTAGATCGTAGTCTATGGTAAATATCAAAAGTAAATGTTTATGGTGATATGAAGTAGTTACGATATAGGTTTCTAAATTAGAGATGTTAATATTGCAAAATTTTAATAATTTGAAGATTCATGAGCTTATTTTCTTGAGTAACTGATTAATTGGTTCTTTCTTTTTCCCTTCACTTTCTGCTTATTTTTGTCTCTTATTTCTATTCATCTTACTACTTATTCTCTTTACTCCATGTTTTATTTTTGGAAAAAATATTTAAAAAAATTCACTCTTTTTATCCTTTTAACTTACAATAAAAAACAACAATCCTAAAAATTAAGTATGTACTGTGTCATTACCTTATCTAATTTTCTATTTCATTTTATTGATCCGAAAAATTTAGCATCCCCATTTTATTCATTAATTGTTCTTTTTTCGTCTTTTTATAAAGTAGTTAGCTATGTATATGATAATAACATGATAATAACAAATATTTATTATGTTGGCATGGTCCTTCCAATTTATTATATGGTATTAGGATGCTATAATATAAAAAACACATGTATCCAGTAGGAGCAGGGGCTTCTGCTAGGAGAAGACTGGAGCTCAGGCTTTGGTTGTCATCTTCTTCGGCATGGTCGTAGACGTTTCTGTTTTGGCTTTCTTTGGGTTGGTACTTTCGCAGCCCACCGATGTCCTAGCCTACATTGGGTGGAGGTCTTATTCACGCTGCTCCCGTACTCGTCTCTTGTTTGTCCGGTGGGAATTGCTCTTCTTTCGGCTTACTGGGGAAGCTGTTGTCCAAAGGCCTCCATTTCTCTCATTTTTGCTTCTTTTTGTATGATGGTGCATTACAGATTTTGTAGATATTTTCTACTTATTATTTTCTACAAAAATAATGTATCCAATGGTTCTAATAAGAGTACATTTATAAATTAATTATTTGCTACAAAAAAATGTATCCAATGGTTCTAATAAAAGTACATTTATGAAATTAAGGTTAAAAGATTATTAGAAGTAATATTGATTTTTAAGACAAGAAAATTATAAAACTTATAATATGGTATATAATTGAATAAATATCTATGATTCAAAGTAGCTAGGATATGGAGATTAAAGCTGAATACGTTAGTAAGAAATACTACAGGTTCGAATTTTGACATAATTTTACCATTTTTTGTATTATGTACAAATAATATTGACTAACAATTTGGGGAAAAGTGAAGCGAGGGTTGTTTAAGATATCATCATTTGCATCTTCTTATTTTCTATATCTGTACTTTTTGATTCTACCAACAGGTGACATCATGCTTTTCCTTTTGCAGTATGAATGAAATTTGATGAATGCAATCCTAGGTGTGTAAAATAATTTCTTTTATGGGTTTATAAGTTGTTTTAAGGCACGTGGTAAATTAGGTAGCTTAGGTTCATGTATGTTTTAGTTACCTTAGAACCTATCTCAATGCCATAGTTAGTTTTATGGGTAAGTTGATTTCAATTTTTTTATATTAATGATAGTTATTTTGATTGTTAGGATTGAGGAATCTTCTCGGAAAATGCTTACTTTATATAATTAGGCAGTTTCCCATATTTATTTAAATTTGTTTCCCTTTTATGTTTCGTGCTATATTCTGGAATACCATGAAACTATTGGAAGCAAATGATTAGGTGTCCATTACAATTAAACCGCAATCCTTCAGTATGTACTTTAAAAAGGAACACGATTAGTTGAATATGAGAAGAATTTAAAACATAAACAAAATAGTTTTGTGTTATGTATGAATACATCCTAGAAATTAAAATTCATGTCCGCATGTGACCTTGGCTTTTCTATTTTATTCCACCACCTACTAAAGAAAGTGCTTAAGGATGTCTACAAAATATTCATTAAGAAAGAAACATAATATGTATCTTCTTTCTTTTAAAAATGGACAAATTTTCAAAATGGGTTAATTTTTAAAACATATAGTAGAAATAGGCTAGTTCTAAAAGTATTAGCAGAAATATGCCAATTTTTGCCATCTCAGCGATGAGGTGGCCACATTTTAAAAAAAAATCGGGGGTGCACTTGCGCCCCTTACAATTTTAACGGGCGCACTTCCCAAGTGCGTCCGTTATAATTTAATCCCAAACCCTTCCTACTTCCTGCTATTCTCTGCTACTCTCTGTCATTCTGGTTTTTACTATTTCGGGAAAAATGTACCAATTCGTACTATTCTTCCACTAGCTCAGAAAAAACCTAAAATCTACAAAAAATATCAAAACAAACAAGGGTTATTGATTGGGTTACTTCTATCAGCTATTGCACATCAATTTGAAGGTATTGATTTAGTTTAAACTCAAACTCTATCTCAAATTTTTATGTTTCTCAATTTCATTCAAACCCTAGGTTTATTTTTTATTTTTTTATGCTTTCTTATGTTACTAATATTTGTTTAACAATTAGGTATACTTATGCCTTGCAAATTTTTCATTGTAGACTATGTCGGATTTCATCCCTATTATTTGCTATTTTAATGGGAAGTTGAACTTAAAAGAAAATAATACGCCGGTGTATGTTGGCGGCAAACAAAAAGGTTCAAAGGTCAAAAAAATTTGCTTCTACCATGAATTAAAGGAAACGGTGTATAGGGTTACAAAAATTGATTCACAAAAGTACGATGTACTATTGGTAATCAAGTGGGTGACGGAGTATGAAAGTTATTGAGTTATTCGTAATAAAAGAGGAGCTGAGACATTATGAAGAGGTAATTGATACTAATTTAAACTAACATTCTACTCAAATTATTGGAACTATTCTGAGTTGTGCTCATCAAAGCAATCCAAGTCCAATATTTCCTCCATTCATGAATACAAAGTAAGTTTGTAAATTTTGCATTTGAGTAGTTAAAATTCATAGTGTTTTGATCACATACTTTTTTTAACAGTTATACGGTGCATGCGGGTGGTTCAAGCTCTAGACCGGCAAACGATGGTGTGGGTTGTAGCTCACCATGTATTGATAGCATGCAAATTGCATCAATGGATAATGATATGACATGGATAGAAAATATGGAAGCTAACAATGATCTGCTTGAGTTTGGAATTGGTAATGCGAATAAAAATGAAAATAATGAAGCATCGTTGATGCAAGAAGATGAATATGATAACAATGGAGAAATGGAATTTGAGATGCCTTTGACAGACGATTTATGTAGTGCACAAATTATGGCAGCATCGTTGATTCAAAATGTAGCTCCTATTGGAGACACATTTACTGCAGATTGTGTTGATTCGGGCTTTCATGTGGGAATGCAGTTTCAAACCAAGGAAGTGCTTATTCAACAGCTTAGTGAGTGGTCTTTAAAGAATTTTGTCTCTTTTAAACCTGTAAAATCCCGCAAAAAAGAATACACTGCAATTTGTAATGTTGATAATAATTGCAAGTGGAGAACACATGCCATTATCGCAAAAAAATCATTGACGGGAAGGTGGGAAGTTAGAAAATATGAAGGCAATCATTCTTGTGTAAATCTGGTCATCAATTCTAATCACAAGCAAGCGATAAGTAGATTTATTGCTAACAAAATACTTCCTTTTGTGAAATCGAATTTGAATACCACTCCCTCTATGATTCAAGTTTTAATATCGGAAACATTTTTCATTAAAATAAGCTACTTCAAGGCGCATAGAGCATTGCGGAAAGCACTTGAGATAGTTTTTGGAGATTGGGAAACATCATATGCTGAGCTGCCACAATATTTGGCTACTATTAAAAAACATAATCCGGGAACCGTTTTTAAGATTGAAAACAAAAGATTCACGATTGACAAAGTTCGTTTTAAAAGTGCATTTTGGGCATTCGGTGCTTTTATTGATGGTTTTGCGCACTGTCGACCGTTATTTTGCATTGATGGCACACATCTATACGGTAAATACCCAGGTACGTTGCTAGTCGCGATTGGAGTTAACGAAAATGATGGTATATTTCCATTAGCATATGCAATTGTAGACTCTGAATCAAAAGACAATTGGGAATGGTGTCTTAGATGTATGTACTATCTCATACATAGTGTTCACAATAGATGTTTGACTTTAATATCCGATCGAATGAAAGGCATTCCGGGAGCATTAGAAAATTGGCCTCAGGAGCACTATCACCGTTATTGTGCTAGGCATCTCAAAGCAAACTTCCATGTTGCCGGATTTACTAAAAAAAACTTGGTAGACTTATTCTATTCATGTGCTAGTGCTACCGATGAGTTGCAATACAAAGAAGTTAAGAGGTCACTTGAGAACCATTTTGCCGGATGCGCATGCTTGGGTTAAAAAGAGCTTACGTGGTGCGGAGAAAAATTGGGCTCTATTCAAGGATAACAGTGGACGATTTATGATGATGACAACAAATGTATCCGAAAGTTTTAATGGAGTTCAACGAGGTGCTCGTGCTTTGCCGGTCAAGTCTTTAGTATCACGAACGTTTTACCGTTTAAACGACTATTTCATGAAACGTCGTTCCGATGCTAAAGGATTTGAAATGCAAATGACTCCAAAAGTTGAAACTCTTTTAGCCAAAAGAGCAAAACAAGCACGACGTTGTGGAATTGTTAGATTCAATCAAACCGAATGGAAAGTGAATGATCAATTTGGAAAAGCATTTACCGTGACTTTACATGATAATGTGTGTACTTGCACTTGCAACATTCCGCTATTGCAAAAATTGCCATGCTTGATGTGATGGCCGCTTGTGCTCAAACCATTGGAGAAGCGAATATGTCGTACTATGAATTTTGTTCATCGTGGTTTTCCATGGAAAAATATAAAGCAACTTACGCTCCAAGCTTTCATCCAATTCCCGATAGTAGATATTGGGATGCCTATCATGGTCCGACCATATTGCCTCCGCATACAAAAAGGAAGACAGGACGTCCATGTTCGACAAGAATTAAAGGTATGATGGATAAAATGGAAGGAAGTAAACAAAATACTTGCAGCAAATGTGGTCAAAAAGGGCACAAAAGATCGACATGTCCGTCAAAATGAGTTCTATATGATTGATGTAAGCAAATGTGGTCAAAAAAAGTCTGGACATGTATTTTGAGATTTTGTTTGAATGATTTGTAATGTAATGAACGATTTGTACTTTCAGTTTGATGAATGAATGAATGATTTGTATTTCAATAGTGCATGTTTGCATTTTATAAGCATATGAGTTGTATTTGATTTGGTTTTATGATGCGGTTTGTAACATGTTAGGTGCAGGTGAAGCAGCAGGTTGCTGCTGCGGCTCACAGGTAGGGCGCATCTTACAGGTGCGCCCTTGTTTGTAAATTTACAAGGGCGCACTTTTCAAGCGCGCCCTTGTAAATTTACAAGGGCGTATCTGTCAAGCGCACCCTTGTTAATATATAAGGGCGCGCCTTACAGGTGCGCCTCTACCGGGGCCTACTGCTATACCTACCCAGCAGCTCTCCTCCAAACACCTTTTCCTCTCCAAAATCCTAAAACTAAAAACCCAAAATCCTATCCTTATAAATTTTCTAATACTTCAATTTTTCATTACTTCTATACTAAATTAGTTCTACAATGGAAGGCTCATCCTCCTCTTATGAAGTTAGAGGTAAATTCTTAAACAACATTACTTATTCATTTACTTGATTAACCCTAGCTAATTACTTGTTCATTACTTCATTAACCCTAATTCATTACTTGTATATGGTGATTTACTCTAGTTCATTACTTATTCATTACTTGATTTACCCTAATTCATACTTGATTTACCCTAATTCATTACTTGATTAACCCTAATTCATTACATGTGTATGGTGATTTACTCTACTTCATTACTTGTATATGGTGATTTACTTGTTCATTACAATGGAAGGCGCATTTCAATGGTGATTTTACTTGTTCATTTACTTGTATTTGGTGATTTGCTTGTTCATTTACTCGGTAGTTTACTTGTATATGATGATTTACTTGTTCATTACAATGGAAGGCTCATTCCAATTCTTAGTTCATGTATATGGTGATTTACGTAATCATTTCAAAACCTAGTTCATTGCTTGTTCATTTCATTTCAAAAAAATTCTTGTAGAGTTAGCACCCGGTCTAGTGGATGCAAGTGTCTTGTATCTTCAAAATAAGCATAGAAGTAATAATCTGGACTTGATGAAGGTATTTCAAAAATCCAAATGGAAGAATTCGATACTTTTTTCATTTCTCATGCACTAGCTAATTACTTTCTTTTCGTTTTGAATTTTGTAGACCGACAAGCCAATTGATTGTCAAGATCATTCTAGCAAGTTAGCGTTGATTACTTCAAACACACATAGAGTTCAACTTGTGCTACAAAGAGCTGGATTTAGAGAAATATCTAGATTGGGGTTTTTTAAGATTGACCACGCACTTATTACTTCATTGGTAGATCGGTGGAGACCGGAGACTTCCACCTTCCATCTTCCCACTGGTGAAATTACTATCACGTTGCAAGATGTTAGTTGTCTTTTGGGTGTTAGAGTGGAAGGAAATCCTGTTACTGCTACACATCTCAATAATTATGAAGATATTTGTTATGAGCGTTTAGGCGTTGTCCCAAATCGAAATGAGATAAGAGGCGCAACAATTAAGTTGACTTAGCTTCGAAGTATATTTCATAATGAGCCAGCGAGGATGCGTCAGACGAGCAAGTTGAACGTCATGCGAGAGCCATCATTCTGCACTTGATATCTTGTAGTCTATGTCCCAATCATTCTAAAGGACGACTAAATCTTTTTTGGCTATTATATGTGAGAAATTTGGATGATTGTGGACGATATTCTTGGGGTAGTGCGGTATTGACAACATATACACTGAATTAACAAATGCTGTGCTCGGTAAATCCAGATCCATAGTCGGTTGTCTTTCTCTTCTACAGGTAAATATTAGTATGTACATTTTTTTATGGCCACTTGTAATATGCAATCCCATCATATATTTTTTATAGCTTTGGTCATGGACACATCTTTCTATCGGTCGTCCAAACGTAACTTTATCTGCGTAGATCAACAGGTCATTACCTTATAGTGCAAGGTAGTTTATGTACATTTACATGATATTCAATAATGATGCTTATGCTTATGCTATATTACTTACATTTACATATTTTATATGCATTACTTTATATCGCAGGTGGCTTGGAAATAGGAGTTGGATTGAGTCTCCAAAGAAAGTTACCACTTACTACCGTGACCAGCTTGACATGCTGACAGATGAGGCTATTGTATGGAATCCCTACACACAGGATGTGCTAGTTGATCTGCCTCAGATATGTATAAGTGGCATGCCTAGTTGGCTTTGCAAAACACCAATCATATGCATGCGAACTGTTGAGATGTATAATCCTGATCGAGTGATGCGACAATTTGGTCTTCAGCAACACATCCCTGAGCCTTGCGAACCAAAGCCAAATTTGCATTTTGTTGTCATCCAGTGGAACGATAGACATAACTGTATCGTTCGTCAAGAAATTCCTTCACTCATATTTCAACATACTTGAATTGGTATTGGTCGATCACTCGAAGATTCATTCTCGCGGATCGAACTCCTCATGAACAAGCATACACCGCTCATGCACCACTTGAGCGAGATGTCGTACATCTTTTACTTTACTTTACTGTTTTACTTTTCTTACTTAAATCTTCTAATATGTGATTATAAATAACACAATTTGCAGGTCGATGTGCTAGAGATGGTTGATAGAGGATTGGAGGATATTGGACATGGTCGAGTACCAGAGCATGACGTCCAACCATGATGTATTAGCTTGAAAAAACTTATTGATGCATTACTCTTTAGACGTAGACTGGACCGCCCGGGAGAGCGAAGAACTAAAAGAAGACATGGTCCCTCTCTAGCTCCACCTCGACAAGACCCGGCTCAATCGCAAGCGGCAGGACCTTCTCAACCTCCCCCTACTCAAGATTAAACTTCGCCATGAACGTTTTATAAGTGTTGTATTAGCGTATGTTTGTAAGCGAACCATGTGCACTTTGGATTTAGGATCAAATTTTATTTGGGTTCGTTTTAATGTTTGTAATCGAATTTTATTTAGACTTATGTTTATGTTTGTAATCGAATATTAACGTTGTTTTTACATATTTATGTTTGAAGTTGAGTCATATACGTGTTTATGCTTTATTTGGGCTAGCGTATGTTTGAAGTTGATTCAATTTACATTGAAAAACTGCTGTGAAACAATTGTATAGCAGCTGTGAAATAATTATGTTGAAGTAGAGATGCTGTTATTGTACAGTAGGTTTAAATTATAACGGGCGCACTTGGCAAGTGCGCACTTGTTATTTATAAGGGGCGCACTTGCCAAGTGCGCCCCCAGTTAATTTTTTTTAACTTTTGTCACCTCATTGCTGAGGTGGCAAAAACCGGCCTATTTCTGCTAATACTTTTAAAACTGACATATTTCTGCTATTTGTTTTAAAAATTAGCTTATTTTGAAAATTTGTCCTTTAAAAATTACTACTGTCTCTTTTCACTTTCCATATAACATAGATATTTTATGGTTTGACATGGTTACAATTGTTTATTTACATGTTATCTTGGAGGTTATATGAAAGTAGTAATTCTCTAAAAGTCATAGGTAAAATATTATGCATATGATTTTGATAGGTATTTGAAAACAATAATATAATAGTATTTTTTGCCCGCTTTGCTGGGCATTAAAATTTATATTATTAAAAAAAAATTGTAAGGATTAAATATTAAAAATAAAAGAAAAATAAACTATTGTAATTAATATTAAATAGTTATATATATACAAATATTATAATTTATGCGATAATAATAATAAATTGTTCTTTTGTTCATCCAAAAATAATTTTATTATGGATGATTATTTTGATTAATTGTTCTGTTATCCATCTAATAATTTATGCAGTAACAATAATTAATAGTCATATTGTTCACCCAACAATAATTTTGTCTTGGATGATTATTTGATTAATTATTCTTTTATCCATCTAAATTTTTGTTATGAATGGTTATTTTTGGCATAGATATAAAAAAAGATGATTACTTATGATTTTATTCTGAAAACATGTTCTTAATTCATTACAATTTAAACTTATTTTGAGATATTTAAATGTGAAAAATTGAACAAATAATCATTAAAATTATATAAGTGATACAATTCAAGTAATATTATACAAATTATATACAAACTATAGTATGTTAACTTTTTTGATGAAGCAAAAAAAGTGTATATGATGTCATCATATACATAGATATATAATATGATGCAATGTATGCTTTGTTATTAAGTTTTAAATATATTTTTATATGTATAAGAGGCATTCCTTTTTATATGCAAAGTATTCTTTTTTATATGTTAAAAGTTTATATGATGTCATATATATATATATATAACGTACTTTTTCTTTTTTAATTACTTTCAATTTTGTAATAAATCCATTTTCATTATCTTTTTTATCCTTAAAATCATCAAAAATGATTTGTAATTTTCAAGCATTTTAATTTACCGAACTCTTTTCTATGCAAGAAGAATCACCAAGTCAAATAACATTTTAATGGCTCATAGCTTCCCATGTGCATTAATTTAATCAATATCTTGTAACGATTTTCTTGAAATGCTGCACTAAGAAAATAAAGTTCTGTTAACTGGCCTTTTGGTCCGGTCACCAAAAGTACTCAAGACATGCTGTAACGAACCGCATTCTACGCATCGAAGGATCGTAGAATATTTATTTCTTCCACATACGAATTCATATGGTCATGTAACTTTAGGAGACGACTATTGGGGTCATTTCCCATATTCATGATTTTTGCCGATTTTTAAATAACCGTTTTGCCCCTAGCTGATCCCGTTTTGCCCATAACTTTTGATTGGAAAGAAGTTTGACCTAAAACCACTTCCATTGGATCCGGATGATGGTTTACAATTCCATAGAGTGGTCACATTTGCCAAACGGACTCACCGTTTGGGAGATATGGCTGAAATAAGTTTCAGAAGGTGAAAAACTGCTTAACTGAGCCAAATGAGGATATTAGTAAATGGGCCCATAACTCATTTCGGGATTAGGGTTATGGGGAGGCTGAAATGAGTTAGGTTTTCATTTTATTTCAGTTTTCTAGCCGCCATTCACCTCCTAAGAATCCTAATAATGGCCTCCAACCTCTAAAACATCCCCAAATCATTTTCTAATCAAGGATTAAGCTTAGCAACATCAAATCAAAGAGGATTAGCACCAAAGCAAGGTTAGAGCTGCTGTTGGACATGAGATTCATTTCAGATTTGGTATTTTATTTGTGGCCAAGGTTAGTGATTTGCATAGTTTGGCACTAATTACGGTTAATTAAGGGTAATTAGTGAAGATTAACGAAATTAGACATGATAAAATTCTGGAAAAATATTTATAAATTCTGAAATGATGTTTTAGACCTCTGTTAGAAGTTCGGGTTAATTTGGTTAAGTTTCGCTAATCATATCATTAGTTTTGCTTAAACATGCTTAAGGGAAAATAAGGGTTTTGGGTATGTTTGATCCATTTTACATGCTATGATTGTTGTTTTGCTGTTTGTTGATGATTATACATGTTGCGATGGCTGCAGGGTATGCTTTATGATTGTTTAGAATAGTTAGAATGGTCGAAAACGCCATCGTGTGGCGTAAAACAGGTCACTGGATAAAGTGCAGGAAATGTGCAGAGATCGGATCGGATCCCCTGAACCCCGATCTGAACCGATGCCACTTACAAACTGCTTCATCTGATCCGACCCATTCTCCTGGAGTGCGCCATGAAGTCACGATCAAAAGTTGAAGAGGGAGACCGAACCGATGTACCACGAATGGGTTTGAGGGACTCGACCCGATCCGAAAAGACTCACGATCCGAACCGGAGGACCCTCCACGAACTGATCCGACTTAGAGAAGGTGGAGCACGACCCGAAACCAATGGGTATTCTCCGATCCAATCTGAAGGGGCTTGTCATGAGTCGAGATGTTGAGCACGAGTAGGGAAGAACCGATCCGATCCGGAGATGCTGGCCAAAACCCGAGATGCAAAGGTAGTCCAAATGGGAAGTTTGTACCCAGGATCCAGTTGGGAACCAACGAGTCGACTTCATGAGTTGGGCTGTGCCGCGGGACGTGTGCAAAGGGGTAATCGATACCTATAATTTTGGTTCACCACTGAGAGACGGATTAGGGGCCTGCAGTGATAGTTATACGGGGTTGGACTCCGTCATGGCCCAAAGATTAGGTGACCAAAGTAGTAGATATCGTATGCTTTACGCACTGACCGAGAGATGTGAGGATAGTTGTTATGCTTGATTGTTTGCCATCCCTATGACATACACACCCCCACCCCCGTATTCTTTAAACCATGTGTTAGTGGCACCTTAGAGCATTGAGAAGTATGTTGGGCTAACTCTTTGGTTGCAGGTCCAAGTTCAGGTATGATTGGATTATACCTGTTATTGTTCTATTTTGTTGCTTATCGCTCATACCAGACTTTTGTCTGACCCAGAGTTTTATGTCTCTTATTATTACTCTGGGTGCTCCTAAATGAGCATACTAGAGACAAGTTAGGTGGTATACACGAGTAGCTGTACCGGAGACGAGCAGGAGGCTCCCACGTTTGATATATAGATATTCTCCCTGTGTTGTTGAAGGTCACTTCTTGGGCATTATTAGTGTACTTCCTTCTTTTGCTTTCTTTTGCTTTAGAGACAGTTTTAAAGTTGTAATAATGATGTTGGATCATAAGCTGTATTTTGGATTTTCGCTGCCATGTTAGACATGATTTAGTTTTCAGCTTATGTACTGTCTCGCCTGTTTTATGTCAAGTATATTATTACTATATTTTGTTCCATGCGCTGTGAGACATTCTACAGGTTCTTTGTTAGTTCATTCTCTTCTTTCCTTTCTTTGGCGACCGTCCCGTGCTAGTCGGGCATGTGTACAGCGCACTTTTGGGGGAAATGTCGGCTGATGCGGGGCGGGCCGTCACACTTGGTATCAGAGCTCTAGGTTGCGTAGTTAACCTAGGGAAGTTATCAGGGAGAGATAGTACACATATATGGGAGCGCGTGTTTATGATTATTTTGGTTTTAAAAGCTATATATATATATATATATTATCAGTATAGTTAAGGGTGAAGTCACACTGCACTGGCACCACTATGGGATGGTTAATCGTTTCCTTTGTGCAGATTAAATGATGAGCCGATATGCAAGGGGTACCGGTAGAGGAGCCAATAATGGGAATGCTGCCGAGATGAGGACAATGTTTACTGACCTCATGAGGGAGATGCTTAGAGATGTTCAGAGGGAAGCTCCCAATGTTGGTAATGGAGGTGGTCCAATAGTGCAGGCGCCTAGGGCCGATTTCGCCAAGCTGAACAAGGACTATAGTAGTCTTGGTGGAAAGCCGTTCCACGGAACGGAGTCGGCTACGGATGTTCTGGATTGGTTGGATAGCTGCGAGCGTATCTTCGAAGATTTGGGTATCGAGGATGCGATGAAGAGAAGGCTAGCATCCCGTCAACTGCAAGGACGGGCAATGAATTGGTGGAATGCTATTAAGGTAGCTACTCCAGAGGATCAAGTCACTTGGGATCAGTTTAGAACTCGTTTCAGTGATAAGTTTATCCCAACTTCTCAGAAGTCAGAATTGTTTAGGAAGTTATTGGAGCTTAAGCAGAATGGTAGGGCAGTCTCGGAGTATATTGCTGAGTTCGATACTTTATCGAAATATGGATTATCCCTTATAGATACCGCTGAGAAGAAGAACGAGAAGTTTATAATAGGTTTGGATCAGTAATTGAGGGAAAAACTTATTAACCACATCGATGAGACGTTTGAATTGATTGTGGGGAAAGCATTAAGGTCAGAGAGTCTTTACCCTAAGCCAAAGACTGAGGTTGCTATTGCATCTGCAGAGGATCCAAAGCTGCAAGCAGGCGGTGGAGGCAAGAATAATTCCCAGAATAAGAGGAAACAAGACCAAACCAAGGATGGTCAGAATAAGAAGAATAAGAAAGATGGCGAGTGATTTAGTTGTGGCAAGAAGGGCCATTATGCCAGAGATTGTCGAGAAAAGCCTGGGGAAAGGAAATGCTTTAACTGCGGCCAGGCTGGACATCACAAGGATGATTGTCCACAACCTCCTAGAGAGAAGCAGATTGTGAAAGCGTATGCTATCAACGTTGTTCCTTCTTCGTCGAATGCCCCAACTGCGGCGCAGAAGGGAAAAGGTGTCATTATCTAAGGTATGCTTCCTATTTAAGATGTTTCTGTTCGAGTTTGTTTGATATCGGGACTTCCCCTTTCCTTCTACCTAGTGACCTGGTAGATAGGTTGGAATTGGAACCCGAGGTAGTCGATAGACCTTTAGTAGTGACAAACCCGATAGGTGGTTTGACCAGCCTTTGTAGGATTTGTCGTAATTTGGTCTTATCGAGTCATGGATGTATGTTTGTTGTGATTGCTTTATTTTGAGCTTTACTAGGTCTAGCTTGATTTTGGGAGCCGATTGACCTCAAAGGTATAGAGTGATAGTAGATTGTGAAGGGACGACCATTATAATGGATGATGGACGAAAGGTGGTATTGGATCGCCTACCTTATGATGAAGATGATAACGGGAGTTAGAGAAGCAAATGTACATTGGATGTACATCAGTTTGGTCAGGACTTGGCCATGCGATCGACGATAGTCTCAACCGAGATTGGCAAGGATAGCCAGAGTTAGTTATGGATGCTTGAGTGTTTGGATGTTTTGCTAATATTACCTGACGTGGATTGTCCGAATTCGGAGGAGATGTTCCTTGGGTGCTTTTCTGATATTGGTTTAGGCCTTTGGGGCTTGTGCTTGGGGAATGTCGAGTTCAATTAGGATGATTCGCGTGAGAGATAAACAGTTGTTGCAATTTTTCATTGGATGATATCTTGGTTTACTCGAGGAGTAATGGGCAGCTGTGACAGGATAAGACTATTCGATGGTATGGACTGCCCCGTGTTAGACTAGATAGGTTTATGAGATGAATCGAGTGGGACTCGAGAAAGATACAAAGTAATGGATTGTTTAGGACCCTATGTTGATGTTCTTTTTGAGGAAATAGGATGTGTTCATTGATCATGGAAGATGCAACGAAGATTAGGACGATTCAAGTTGGACTTGAACTCGTGAAAGAAAATGGGTGTTCGCTGATCTTGGAGATGCAACGAATAGGGAGATGACTCACATTGGACTAGGGTTTGTAGGTAATGGATATCAAGACTAGGTCTGAGTTTATGGGTAATAGACTGACTCGAGTTGGACTCGAGAGGGCAATGGATAGACTTGGGTGGGACTCGAGTGTTTCAGGCGGACTAAAAAGCAGGGGTATCAGGGGACGCCCACTTACCTTGGATCCATTGGACGTGATCTAGTTATCCTTAGTGGATAAACGTAAGTTGGACGTATGGTAGTTCGTTTGGAGGCAGGGCTTCCATTAGATATTGATGTTGGTTGGACCAGACATATAGGTATTGACGTATTCATGGCTTTAGCAGGTGATAGATAGGGTTTATTTGATGGATGCTATGGTTATTGTGTTTGTTCCTACATTTCTTCTCTTGAGTATCAGCTGTAGGATCCTGTTGAATGGAAATAGGATAAGTTCGTTGATCATGTTGATATGACGGGTGTAAGATACTTTACGTTAGACTTGAAGTA
Source organism: Allium sativum (assembly GCA_030737875.1). Lineage (NCBI taxonomy): Eukaryota > Viridiplantae > Streptophyta > Magnoliopsida > Asparagales > Amaryllidaceae > Allium > Allium sativum. The sequence goes on along the minus strand of CM060919.1, from coordinate 649,635,230 downwards.
TGTTGGGCATTGTGGAGCGTCCGTTGACCTTGGAGATTCAACGGATATAGGAGCTTCAAATTGGACTTGGACTCGAAGGTAGAGTACCTAGATTTATTGGATGAGTCTACTTCACCTTTAGAAGGTGAATGTACGTTAGACGTGCAGTACGGGTATAAGCGGAGTACCTAGGTTCATTGGATGGGTCTAGTTTGCCTGTAGGAGGTAAATGTACGTTGGACGTGCAGTACGAATGTAGGAAGGACTCAAGTTGGACTTGAAAGGACATTTGGAATGTAGTTGGAAATTTGGCGTATAGGGTTGGATTACCTAAAAAGATGACAGTATAGATGGATGCCATAGTACCGGACTGGGTGTGGTAGCTGATGCATTGGGTAAGAGGCATGCCAGTTTAGAGGCTATGCTTCTGGAATGGAAGCCACTAGAGTATATCACGGGAGATGACTTCAGACCTAAGTGAGAATTGGATTCAGAAATGCTAGTAAGCTTGAAGATTAGATCGATCTGGATTGAGTGGATCAGTTCCAGTCAGAGGGACGATCCTAACCTATTGGAAATCACCTCTAGGGTAGAGATGAGAATCGATGGCGAGAGAACGACTGTACTTGGGAAGTAGAGGATGACATAAGAAATCCAGTGCTCTTTGCCTGGTAAGATTACAGTTTTGATTTAGTCTATCAGCATGCTAGGATAGGTTTGTTTTGTTTGTTTTGCATGTTTTATTGTTTGAAAATGATTGATAGGCATGTGGAATTCTTTGTATATTTCGGTTAAGGAATTTCGGGGGCGAAATTTCTTAAGGGGGGGAGAATGTAATGACCCGCATTCTACGCATCACGGATCATAGAATATTCATTTCTTCCACATACGAAGTCATATGGTCATGTAACTTTGGGAGACGACTATTGGGGTCATTTCCCATGTTCATGATTTTTGCCGATTTTTAAATGACCGTTTTGCCCCTAAATGATCTTGTTTTGGCCATAACTTTTGATTGGAAAGAAGTTTGACCTAAAACCACGTCCATTGAATTCGGATGATGGTTTACAATTCCATAGAGTGGTCACATTAGCCAAACGGACACACCGTTTGGGAGATATGGCTGAAACAAGTTTCAGAAGGTGAAAAACTGCTTAACCGGGCCAAATGAGGTGATTAGTAATTGGGCCCATAACCCATTTCGGGATTAGGGTTATGAGGAGGCTGAAATGAGTTAGGTTTTCATTTCATTTCGGTTTTCTAGCCGCCATTCACCTCCTAAGAACCCTAATATTGGCCTCCAACCTCTAAAACATCCCCAAATCACTTTCTAATCAAGGATTAAGCTTAGCAACATGAAATCAAAGAGGACTAGCACCAAAGCAAGGTTAGAGTTGCTGTTAGACATCAGTATCCACGCCAAACAGAGATTCATTTCAGATTTGGTATTTTATTTGTGGCCAAGGTGAGTGATTTGCATAGTTTGGCACTAATTACGGTTAATTAAGGGTAATTAGTGAAGATTAACGAAATTAGACATGATAAAATTCTAGAAAAATATTTATAAATTTTGAAATGATGTTTTAGATCTCTGTTAGAAGTTCGGGTTTATTTGGCTAAGTTTCGTTAATCATATCATTAGTTTTGCTTAAACATGCTTAAGGGAAAATAAGGGTTTTGGGTATGTTTGATCCATTTTACATGCTATGATTGTTGTTTTGCGATTTAGCGGATGATTACACATGTTGCGATGGCTGTATGGTATGCTTTGTGATTGTTTAGAACAGTTAGAATGGTTGAAAACGCTGTCGTGTGGCATAAAACAGGTCGCTGGATAAAGTGCAGGAAATGTGCAGAGATCGGATTGGATCCCCTGAACCCCGATCCGAACCACTTGCAGTTGAAGCTCACGACCCGACCTGCTGGAGAGAAGGGACACCGATCCGAGCCGATGCCACTCACAAACTGCTTCATCCGATCCGACCCGTTCTCCTGGAGTGCGCCATGAAGTCACGATCCAAAGTTGAAGAGGGAGACCGAACCGATGTACCACGAATGGGTTTGAGGGACTCGACCCAATCCGAAGAGACTCACGATCCGAACCGGAGGACCCTCCACGAACTGATCTGACTTAGAGAAGGTGGAGCACGATCCGAACCCAATGGGTATTCTCCGATCCGATCCGAAGGGGCTTGTCACGAGTCGAGATGTTGAGCACGAGTAGGGAAGAACCGAACCGATCCGGAGATGCTGGCCAAAACCCGAGATGCAAAGGTAGTCCAAATGGGAAGTTTACACCCAGGATCCAGTTGGGAACCAACGAGTCGACTTCATGAGTTGGAATTTGCTACGGGACGTGTGTAAAGGGGTTATCGATACCTATAATTTTGGTTCACCACTGAGAGACGGATTAGGGGCTTGCAGTGATAGTTATACGGGGTTGGACTCCGTCATGGCCCAAAGTTTAGGTGACCAAAGTAGTAGATATCATATGCTTTACGCACTGACCGAGAGATGTGAGGATAGTTGCTATGCTTGATTGTTTGCCATCCCTATGACATATACACCCCTACCCCCGTATTCTTTACACCATGTGTTAGTGGCTCCTTAGAGCATTGAGCAGTATGTTGTGCTAACTCTTTGGTTGCAGGTCCATGTTCAGGTATGATTGGATTATACCTGTTATTGTTCCGTTTTGTTGCTTATCGCTCATACCAGACTTTTGTCTGACTCATAGTTTTATGTCTCTTCTTATTACTCTGGGTGCTCCTAAATGAGCAGACTAGAGACAGGTTAGGAGGTATACACTAGTAGTTGTACCTGAGACGAGGAGTAGGCTCCCATGTATAATATATAGATATTCTCCCTGTGTTGTTGAAGGTCACTGCTTGGGCATTAGTAGTGTACTTCCTTCTTTTGCTTTCTTTTGCTTTAGAGACAGTTTTAAAGTTGTAATAATGATGTTGGATCATAAGCTTAATTTTGGATTTCCGCTGCCATGTTAGACATGATTTAGTTTTCAGCTGATGTACTATCTCGCCCGTTTTATGTCAAGTATATTATTATTATATTTTGTTCCATGCGCTGTGAGACATTCTACAGGTTATTTGTTAGTTCATTCTCTTCTTTCCTTTATTTGGCGACCGTTCCGTGCTAGTCGGGCATGTGTACAGCGCACTTTTGAAGGAAATGCTGGCTGGTGCGGGGTGGGCCGTCACACACGCACTCCTCAACCCATCGCGTGAAGCCAGGGCCAAAGGCCAAACTCAGGAAGTGCAGAGGCAAGGACCGAAGAAAGATCCCGCCGGCAAGAACCTCGCACCTTCGTCGCCACAACGCCGTGCCGACGGAGTCAACTAGCCTTAACAAATCCTCTCATCAAAATCCTCTTCGCACCCAGTCGGGTGCGAAATTTCGCACCCACCAGGTGCGAAATTTCGCACCTCGCCCAGGTATGAATTTTCGAAAGCCAATTGCAGGAGGCGCGAATTTCTGGAGGATGGTCCCCATTTCTACCTACTCCTACCTAACCCCTACCTAACCATTTCCTATAAATACCCCATGGCCTCACACTTCAAAGGAAGAGAATGCTAGAGCTTAGAGACCTCCATAAAGCTTCATTAATGGCATCTCCTCTTTGAGAAAGAAGGAGGACAAGATTGTCTTTTTCCTTATTATTCAATATATGATAATTATGACATCATATATCATGGAGCATGAATGTAATGAGATATCGTGAGATAGTCTCAACCTTGTAATTTCTTCCAAGTGATTAATAATATTCCAACAACTCTTCAAAGTGGACGTAGGCCCTTACTGAGGCCGAACCACTATAAATCTCTTGTGTTATTTACTGCTTACATTTGAAATACGTTCTTGTCTACGCGACCATATTTGTAATTCCTAGTAATTGGGAATCTTTGGTGTTTGCGACATTTTTTGCCGTCAACATTTGGTGCTTTCATTGAGAGAACTCGGATATTGCGTCTTTCTTGCACATTACCATCTTGACTTCGTCAAGCTTAAGGTTCCCTGCTTAACCTGCTATCGAGTCCGCATATGATGGTAAAGATGTCAAAGAACGCAATAATCGGCTCTTCAGCCGCAGCCGAGGCCGGTACATCTCGACAACCTCAACCGGCAGACATCCCGGCCACTAATGAAACTGAACCTCCTATTGTGGACCCCGAAGCGCCCGCAACACAAGCGCAAATCTGTACGCTTAGTGAAAATATGGGAGTACAGCAGTCGAGCTCAATCAAGCGCTAAGGAATAACATCGACCTTATGCGCCAACTTAACGAAAGTCAACGCGTCGTCGCTCAACTACAACTAGCTCGGAACAATGCTCAACCTCGACCACCAACATCGGAAACTTCCTCTTCCGAGTCAAAGGGCCCATAGCAAAGAAGAAGGTTTGGTCTCATCAACAACTGCGCCGTCCGAACTAATGCCCTCGACAATGGCAATGGCAATGGATACGTCAACGGCGACCGGACCACGGTTACTTATGGCGAGGACGCCCAACCTCGGGATCGTACTCGCCTAATCATCAATGAAGGAACCGCTCCTACTAACCAACCTCCTCCTCGACAAGACTCAGCGGCCGCCTGCCGAGACAATGAACCTACCATTCAGGCGGCCCATGCTTTTCCAGAACCGGATCCGCGTGACCCTGCCCCACCTCATCACGCGCGCCAGGCTCCCGTTATAGATGTCGAGGACATGGAAGAAGACGATGAATATGTCCATCCTAGAAGACTCCCTCGTGCCAGAACTCCGGAACCTCTCCAAAACCCATGGGTCGCGATGGCGGACCCTCATTCGACCTACCTTCCCGACATGGTCTGAAGGATCACGAGGGAGATGCGAGGAAATGTGCATGATTCATGGGAAGTGCACATTAGGCGCAACCCTTTCACTTGAAGAGTTAATGAAGCTGAATGACCGTGATGCTTTAGCATGCCTCAGATGCCGCTCTACGATGGTACCACTGACCCTTGTGCTTTTTAAACCGTTATGAGTGGCAAATGGACTCAAGCAAAGGCGACAATCCAAACAAATGCAAATGCTTTCCGGTCTTCTTGTCGGGGACCGCTCTATTATGGTTCTCTTGTCTCCCGCTTGATTCCATCAACAACTTCAACCAATTAGCGACACAGCTGGTCAAGCAGTTCAGAATGCACATTCCGACTCCAAAGAACCCCCTTACCCTTTCCAACGTATACCAAAGACCTAAGGAATCAATTAAAAGCTACCTTTCCTGGTTCAACATCTCCCTCGCCGAAGTCGAGGATCCGGATCCGCACACCATCCTCTTCAAGCTAGCTAAAGGAGTCCTTCCTACTTCCAAATTCAGGGCATGGATTGACCAAAAGTAACTGAAGAGCCTCGATGCTTTCTATGAGAAAGAGGGGCAGTTCTTATGCCTAGAAGAAGTAAGGCGGAACCATGTCTCCGACGCCAGCCTCCCCACAACCCTCGGACTGACACCGCAAATAACGCCCTCGGAATCAAGAAGCAGGAAGACCCCCCCTCCCAATCCGAACACGGGGGAAGAACCCCCTAGACAGAGACTAAGCAATGGGGGACAAGGCGGCCAGGGCAACAATCAGGTCCAAACAGAGCCAAGGAAGCCCGGCCCCTACCGCGCGTATGAGACATATACCCCGTTAAATGAAAATTCGGAGACCATCTACTTGGAAACATGCAACAATCTGCCTTATCTGAAACCCCTCACAAGGAAGTCGACCGACTCCGAGAAGAACTCGGGGAGATACTACCGATATCATAACATGTATGGACATAAGACAAATGAATGTCGACAGCTTCGAGATGCGATTGAAAAATTCATCCGCGAGAAGCGGCTCGAACGATATGTTCAAGAGCCTTTTCCACCCGGAGCCAATCCAAAACCTTCAGCGCCAACTCCTCAAACGGCCTCCAAGACGTCCCCCGGACCTTCTAATGCAAGGCGAGGGATCGTGATCAATACTATATACGGTGGACCGAGCCCCACGCATGACAGCTTTCGAAAGATGGAGGAATATGTGTGTTCCATTAAACATGCAACCTACGAGTCTTTCTCCGCTCCCGATGAATTCACCCCGGCCAAGCTCCGGAAAACCATGCGGGACGACATCATTTTCCACGAAAGGGAGTCCACGGGAATTGAAATCCCGACCACCGATCCTTTGGTCATAACGGCTCAAATTGGCGCTGCAACCGTCCGAAAGACATTGGTCGATTCGGGAAGCTCGGTCAACATCATCTTCAAAGCCTCCTACGATCAGATGAAGTTAGAAGCAAAAGACCTCAAACCATGCCACTCCACGATTCACGGCTTTAATGGGGAAACCAGGTGTCCAGTGGGAGTCATCGACCTACCCGTTAAACTTGGCATGGGGGATCGAAGCCGAGTCCGAATCCTCACCTTCGTGGTTATCGACATTGCCTTATCATACAACGTCTTCCTCGGATGCCCCTTCCTCACAGAATTCCACGTTTGCTTATCGCCATGGTCTCTCCTAATGAAATTTCCAACAGAAAACGGGATCGCAACAGTCAGAGGAGACCAAATCAGTGCCAGGGAATGTTACGCAATTGAATGGAAAAATGGGCACAGTAGGGACAAGGGTAAAGCAGTACCCGCCCCCTTTTGCGCCAAGACCGCCTCAGCATAGCAATCAACGTCGTCTGGGACCTGGCTCAGGTGCCACTCCTGTCTTTCCGACGACCTTGACCCAAGGAAAGAAAAAGAGCCCGAGTACGAGAGACCAACTCCAGTCGAGCCCACGATGGATGTACCCGTTACCCCGATGACCCATCACGAGTACTGAAGATAGGATCGCACCTGCCCCCAGCCATCAAAGATGACCTCGTGGATTTCTTAAAAGGAAACTTGGACGTATTTGCATGGACTCATTCCGATATGAAGGGCATAAACCCCGTAATTACTTGCCACTCTTTGGGCATAGATCTTAAAATCCATCCAGTCAAGCAGAAGCGCCGCTTCCTGGGGCCCGAGAGGTCCAAGGCACTCGAAGAAGAGGTCGATCGCCTGCTAAACAGCAACTTCATCCGCGAAGCCTACTACCCTGAGTGGGTATCCAATTCAGTTCTGGTCAAGAAGGCCAATGGTAAATGGCGGACGTGTATCGATTTCTCTGATTTGAACAAAGCTTGCACGAAGGACAACTTCCTGCTCCCAATGATCGACCAGCTAGTCGACTCAACCGCCGGATACCAACTACTATCTTTCATGGACGCCTACTCCGGTTACAACCAGATCCCGATGGACCTCCGCGACTAGGATCATACCTCCTTCATAACCGACCGCGGACTTTACTGCTCTCGCGTCATGCCTTTTTTCCTCAAGAATACCAGTGCTACATATCAACGGATGGTTAATTGACTCTTCAAAAATCAAATCGGGAAATCCAAGGAGGTGTACGTGGACGACATGCCAGTTAAATCAAAAATGTCCAGCAGTTACATCCACGACCTCTCTGCAATGTTCAATGTCCTACGCCAACACGACATGAAACTCAATCCTCTAAAATGTTCCTATGGCATCGCCTCAGGAAAGTTTCTAGGTTTCATCGTCAACGCCTGGGGCATCGAAGCTAACCCCGAGAAAATCCAGGCCATTCGGGATATCCGAATCCCCGAGAACATCAAGGATGTTCAAAGTTTGAACGGGAAGGTCGCCGCTTTAAGTCGATTCATCTCTAAGGCCACCGACAAGTGCATTCCTTTATTTGATTTACTTCGAAAAGGGAAACGTAATTTCAAGTGGACCCCTGAATGCGTTTCCGTATTCAAGGAAATCCTGAATCACTTAGAGTGACCACCCATCTTATCTAAGCCTATAGACCATGGGAACTTATGCGTTTACTTGGCTGTTTCTCCACAGGCAATCAGCTCGGCGTTAATACGACTCGATGATCACATCCAACGACCCATCTACTACATAAGAAAACAACTGACAGGGGCAGAGAAGAACTACCCGAATCTCGAAAAACTAGCATTCTGCTTACTAATCTCCTCCCGGAAGCTCCGGCCATATTTCCAGGCTCATCCCATAAAGGTCTACACCGACCAATCGCTGCATCCGGTCCTGCAATGACCTGAGGCATCCGACCGACTGCTGAAGTGGAGTATGGAACTAAGTCAGTTCGAGATAACATTCATTCCCCGTTGAGCCATCCTCGGGCAAGCCCTTGCCGACTTCATAGTAGAATTCACGTCTCCCGAGGGAACCTCTGGGGAAGACGCCGAAACCCCCGACAACGTGTGGAAGTTGTTCGTAAATGGAATCTCCAACCTCAAGTTCTCGGGAGCCGGTATCGTACTTATCGTACCTGAGGGACGCTCAATACACTATGCATTAAAGCTGAATTTCTCTGCTACCAATAACGATGCGGAATATGAGGCATTGTTAGCCGGGCTGAGAATCGCGATCGAGCTCAAGTTGAGAACTATCCAAATCTTCTCCGACTCGCAACTCGTTGTACGCCAAGTGATAGACGAGTAACAAACGAAAGCTGAAAGGCTCACTCTTTACCTAACTCAAGTTCAGAAGCTGCTCATCAACTTTGACCACTTTACTATCACTCACATTCTGCGAGAGCAAAACGAAAAAGCTGATTCATTGGCCAGACTGGCGAGTTCTGAAGACCCGCAACTTTTGGGATTCGCCCTCGTCGAAGTACTCAATTCCCCCATTATCAAGCCAATTCAAACCAGCACGGCCATGACTTCCAAACCAAAACTGGAATCATGGATGACGCCAATCGAGAGCTACCTACGACATGGGACCCTCCCAGAGAGCCGCAAAGAATGGCGAGCGCTCACCCGCCAGTTAGCCCGCTACCTTCTCGTAGACTGGATATTATATCGAAGAGGCTTCTCCGTCCCCTTACTTAGGTGTGTGGCCCATGCCGATGCCCAAAGAATTCTCACTAGCGTGCATGAAGGCGAATGCGGCAACCACATGGGGGGGTAAACACTGGCCAGGGAGATACTCTGGCACTGTTACTACTGGCCCACGCTCGACCAAGACGCCACAGACTATGCTCACAAATGCGACAAATGCCAAAGCTTCTCTAAGATCCCAAGAGCCCCGCCGATGGAAGTGACACAGATGACCAGCCCCTGGCCATTCGCCATGTGGGGAATCGACATCATTGGAACTCTTCCCATGGCCAGAGGCAGGGCACGATACGCCGTCGTCGCAGTAGATTATTTTACCAAATGGGCGGAAGCCGAAGCCCTTGCCACTATCACCACCAAGAAGATGATCAACTTCGTGGTGCGCAACATCCTTACTCGATACGGGGTCCCTCAAGTCCTCATCTCAGACAACGACACCCAATTCAAGAGCGCTGAATTCAAGTCCTTATGTCAGCGGCATGACATCGGAAAAAGGTTCTCGGCTGTAGGTCACCCCCAGGCCAACGGACAGGTCGAAGCGGTCAACAAAGTCATCAAATCCATCATCAAGAAGCGCCTCGAGAAGGCCGAGGGCATGTGGGCAGACGAACTTCCTCTAGCCCTGTGGACCTACCAAACAACTCACAAGACAACAACCGGGCACATGCCCTTCGCCCTTTCTTACGGGTCTGAAGCCGTCATCCCCATCGAGCTCGAGCTTCAGTCTCATCGTGTCACCTACTTCGATCCAAAGACGAATCAGGACATGCTTCTAGGGTCACTCGACTTGCTAGAAGAAAAAAGAAACGAAGTCGATCTACGTGCCGCTGCACAACGACAACGAGTCGCACGATATTACAACTCTCGAGTCGGCCACAAGGACCTCAACATCGGTGACCTCGTCCTAAAACAGGTCTTCCCTCCACCAACAGGACTCGCTCCTCGCTGGGAAGGGTCGTACTCCATTCTGCGAAGACTCAGCAATGGAACTTTCAAGCTTGCCACCGTGGACGGAGTTGAACTACCAAGGGATTGGAACAGTGAACATCTCCGCCGTTGTTTCATATAACTTAGCATATGGTTGTTTATGTTTTCCAGCAATGTTTTGTTTTGTAATGATTCAAGGCATTGTAAAGGCTATTCATGCCAAAAGTTATTAATGGAAATGATGTTCATCTTTCTGTCTTCCAACTCTGTGTTCACTCCTCATGCGACATAATTAGCTAACCCTGACAGCTAGTTTCGATACACCGCTGTAAAAACTCCCAACATGGGGGTCGGCATTTCCATATCAACCGCGGATCAATCCCGCGGCCTAACCACATTGGCAACGACCGACATCCCAAACACGGGACCCGGGCAGGCTACTCGAGTCGCTAGCCCGCGGTGCGACCGAGTATAAATAACCTCTGACTCGAACCATGACCCAAAATCAAGGTCGAGGATAAATCCTTCTACCACCCAACAGCTTGATGGGGCAACACGAACTCCTCCTGAGCTACGGGTATCGTTCGGACTTTGGCGCAACACCAATACCGACCCTTAAATCGTCACTTCCCCAAAGCTCTCAAGGCTAAGGGGTAGCCCACAGCCACGATCGGACCTCACAAGCTAATGATCCGGGCTTCTCTTTCCAGGTGAACGATGACGCCCTCAGGCTCGCCCCAACCCGATGAACGACGGGTGAGCCTACACCGGACAAACCGCATAACGCGGCATCATGTGACTCCGCTACTCTTGAGTTTAATCCCGGGCAACCCAAGAAAAAACAGTAGGCGCTCTAGCCGGGCTTCGCAAACTACGGGTCTCCTGAGCTGAGGGAGACTTACTAGAAGCCTGCGCACTATCTTACGCCCCTCTGGAACTACAACCCAGAGCACAACACTTAATCACACCCCTGAGAATCACCAACTGGGGCACAACACTCACAATAGCTTTTTTGTTGAATGTAACGATAAGTATGCCTATGCAAGTACGGGAGGCCGAAAACATGGGGGGAACATCCGAACAGTTAACACAAAATGCGATCTTTACTAATTCACTTTTCATTACAACACACACACATTACAACCCATTACACTACTAATATCTTCTCCTTCTAATGGCAGGGTGTACATGAGAACCACACCATGCCTTGAAAAACCAAAAGCGAGGGCCGAACTCGTGTAAACTATCGGCCTACACTATCAAATTGAGCCCTAAAGTCATACTTAAGTAACTAATGCTAATCGTGCTTCCTCCTCTTGTCTTTGTGCTTCTCCTTTGCAGATTCTGCACTCGATGGTACGTCCGTAGAGTCGGGTTTTCTCTTGCTAGACCTTCCTTTCCCACTTCGGCTCCCTTTGGACGTGGTAGACCCATGAGAAGTTGAGAGATGCCTCTCGCCCGCCTTGTCGCCACTAGGGATCTCGGTAACATCAGCAGGGGCAACTGGCGGCACAATAAGGGGGGCACCTCCAGCAGGAAGACCGATCATGGCTATGCTTGCCTCCAGAGTCTTTTTCTTATCCCGCTTGGCTTTCTCCTTGGCCTCTTTAGTGTCTTGACGATCGACGAGCTTCTGGGACTTACGCGTAGAATCGCCAGCCCCGATTTTCTCACGGGCTTTAATGGCCCTTCGTTGGGCATCCTCATCCCTTCATTTCTTCTGAGCCTCACGAGCTAGCCTTTTCCTCTCAGCCTCCTCATCAATCTGCCCTTGGGTAACAGCCCAAGCAGCCCTCTCCGCAGTATCCTCCATGACCTTTGCAATGATCTCCTGTCCAGAAGCATCATCCTGCCTCACCCTTGCCTCCATCGGACCTGGGGCAATCCCACTTTGCCCATCTACCTCCTCTCCCTCATCATCAAGAAGGCCCTCATAAACATTGGGAGTTATTCTGATCCCCGAGAAGGTATCAAGCTGATCTCCACTCTCTCCAAGCCAAGTCCCCACAAGTCCTGGCCCAGATTCAGTTGTTTAGGGATTCATGGGGGCAGGGTCCAATGCTGAAGTTACTCCAGAAGGGGCTGCACAATAAAAGCACGATCGTTTAACCCTCAAATTCGGTGATCACATCATCCTCTGGGATGCATTGCAAAGAGAGTTTACCTCCAACCAATGGTGGCGCCGAAAGAGCCGAAGGAACTTCCGGCACGACAGGCAGCAGGAGCTCAGTACCGCCTGGGTCAGAATGCCCAATATCATGCTCGGTGGGAACTTGGGTTGAAGCAGCTGGACCAGTCGCAGTGACCGACCCAGGAACTGAGGGTCGAGAAGAGCTTCCCTCCGCAAGATCCACCGCTACAACAACACTTCTCGGCACAACGAACTTTCCCTTTTCGGCGGCGAGCCTCTCCAGCCTTTCTTTCTCCGCGTCCTTGAGCAGCAACTTCTTACCCTTCACCAATTTTTCATGCTCCTCCGCAGTCAAGAGGTCAGTCATAAGTTATCGCTTGTCCAAGGTCCCAACTTCCACTCCACGCAAGAAGGCCTCATACGGGACCAGCCTTTCCCAGGTCCGAGCCAACTCGCGGGAATAGTCCTTCATCCAAGAGATTCCACGGAACCTTAGGGCTTTTACCAGCATGATCTTGATATCCTCCTCCATAGTCGAATACGCCCGGAACTCTACATCCACTAGCTCGCCCTTCAGTTGCTCCACTCCTCTCAAGCGCTCAACTTCCGACCCCTTAATGGTGCCCAACACATCTCGATTGTTGGCTTGCGCATCCTCTTTCGCTTTCCTCGCCACCCTAGCTCCCTCCTTAGATGATCGTTCTCAGCTTGCAAAGCCTTATTATCTTCCTGAAGCTGGAAGATAATGGCGTTCTCCCTCTCCAACTTGACGCAGAATTGATCCACATCAGCCTTCTCCTTCTTCAGAGTCATGTTCTGGGTAGTCAAGTCAGCTATGGTCTCTGTAAACATGGATCGAGAATTATCCGCCTACTGTTTGAGTGTCTCGTACCCCTGCTTCAACTCAGCTGAAAATCTACGAACTCCATGAGTCAGTATTCAAAGGTACGGGAGCAAACGAACCCCAACAAACATAAAAAGGGAAAGAGGAAAACCCACCAACTTCGGTATTCAGATTGGCGACGGAAGTCTTCTCGGCATCAATGACTATTTGCTGATCCAAAAGACGCAAGTTCTTCACCCTGACCAGATCTGATAAATGATGGGAGTATTGGGTGAGCTCGTTGACCTGCTGATACGTGGCTTTCACATGATTCCATATCTCTCCAAAATCCCTATTGGGAGGTGAACGAAAATCAGGGAGAGATGGCAGCTCATGAAAATAGAGTCGAGGGAAATGATGTGTCAAAAACACTTTCTTCTCCTCCGGGAAAAACTCTTGAACTTGGGATTCGGTCAAATCTTCCGTTTCTACCCTACTCGGCCTTGGTTGGTCAAACGGGGCCCCTCTTCCCTTGGTTGTCTGAACAGAAGCTGGTGGGATGGTGACGGACGGAGTCGCTGTTGGCGTATGACTCGACCCTCCTAAATGAAGCCTCGAACCCCCCTGGACACTCGGATCGAAGGAGGAGGGGGAGAAAGAGTCATAGAAGACGAGGACTTATCTTGGTGACGACTCCCGCTACCATGACCTCGCGGTGGTGGGACATCGCCATATAGGCTAGCTCCCTCCTGAAGGAGCCAATAAAAGCACTCTCGGGACGGGTGCGGTCTCCACGACCTCGACCCCCCCTCGCTTCCTCTAGCCATATCACTTGTCAAAGGAACAACGCAAAGTCAGTCGAGCAGCACATGCAAGCGCTCTTTTATGCAGTTTAGTGTGTCCTAAATGCTCTCTCAACAGACCAAATTGTCCCTCATTTGAAGGAGTTAGTCCATCCACGGCACGAGCTATATCCTCCATACTAGTTGCGCTCGGCCACAAAGACAAGTCCATGGGAACCGCATCCAGACCAGTGAACTGATCTACTCTCTCAAGGGAGGTGGTAGCTTCTACAGAGGTTGCAAGAGAGTGAGGACTGGCCAACTCTTCTTCCCCCGCCCCTCCCATCGGGAGCGGGGTAGAAGCGTCAATAAGTCCCTCGTCCCGAGCAACCGCCTCTGCGTTACCCTCCTTGTCACCACTACCGCCCTCCTGAAATTTAACGACTTTCTTAGGCCCGAGCTCGCCAGGAGCCATCTTTCTCTTCAAAGCGGGGGCAGCAGGGCCTTCCGCTGCTTTCCCCTTAGGTACACTACTCGCCACTGCAGACCTAATTATGGCTCGGTCGGCCGGAAGCAATCCAACACGCCGGAGGCGATCCTGATCTACCACAGAATCCGTCATACGAGACCCCTCAGGAATAGCTCGCAAAGCATCAAGACATTGCTGATACTCGTCTCCGGTAGGTGCCTCGGGAGTCACTGCCACAATAAAAAACTATGAGTCACAAAGCTCGGAAACTTCTAGAAAAAGGAGGCAAAGATTAAAGGTGCTCACTTCCTTCTATCCATCTCCTCGCAAATCCGAGAGGGCAGCGAACAAAGAACCAATCTTGCTTTATCACTGACGGTCTGGGCCACCTTCTGATAAAAAACTTAGTAGCTGGAGACGCCTCCAAGAACCATTGCGAAGATGATGCGCCAGTCGACCGTCTGAAATGGAAAAAGTACCGAATATCATCTCCAGTAGGATCCCGATGCAGAAACTCTCGAAAGAGAACACAAGTACCCAAGAGCAAAGAATTAGAGTCCAGATGCAGTTGTGAGGGTGCAAGGCGGAAATAGAATAGCATTTCCCATATAAAATCATTGGCCGGGGGCACGCACCCCATGACACAAGCATGTCGATTCCAAGCAGTAAAGCCTTCTGGCGGCGCGTGAGCCCTTTCTCTCGATCCAGGGGCATGAGCCTCCCCCTCAGGGATATTAAACCGCAAAGACAGCTTTCAAACAACCGCAACATCCAAGCGCGATGGCACTGAATCCAGAGGATTGTCCAAAATGATCGCATCAGGGAGCATGTCAGGAGCTACTGGGGCAGGAGGCTCACCACCCTCCATAATTTCTACGTTTTCCATCTCAGCGTATACAATTGAAGAGTGTAACCTCTCAGTATGACCCCCGTGCTCTGACACCTCAGGTGAACTCCCTGCCTGAGAAGGAGTCAACCCTTCATTAGTCTCAGGCTCGCTGCCTCCAGAGCTAGTGTTGTCCGTGGAGTCAGAAGTAGAAGCTGAAGAATTAGACGAAGGCGAGGAAGCCTCGGCTTCCAAAAGTTTCCCAGTCTGTGATCTTGTTTGCATGGCTCGCTATACTTCAATGTACCAGTGTTAGACATCGTAGTAAAATAACTTGTACCCCTCGTATTGATAAAGATTAACAAGTGTGTGTGCAGTGTCATGCAAAGAATGAGAGCGCGCATAGAAACCTTAAAGATCTTTACATGAAAGCCACAGTCCAGATATATGCTCTGTCCTATGTGAAGGTTCTAAGTTCCCATCCGTGCATTTACCAATGACAACAATGATACATTAATACAATCACAACAAATAGTGTATAAGTCCGAGAATAGGTAGTCAGGAAACCAAAGTTCGAAGTGGCGAAAGCCGACATTTTGGACAAGGCACATCACTCAACCAGGCCCCGGGGCATGAAGTTTCCGAAAACACCCGGGCCCGGGCACCTCAAAGGTTCGAACCCCTTAGGGGTCGAAAATTCGAACCGCAGTGGCTCGAAATTTCGAACCCCTTGGGTTTGAAAATTCGAGCCCTGGTGGTACGAAGATTCGAACCCCATGGGGTCGAAGACTCTAACCCGTCAGGGCTCGGAAATTCGAGCCCAAGGGCTCGGAATCTCGAACCCTACAGGGTTCGAAGATTCAAGCCCCCACAGGTTCGAATTTCTAAACCTCCCATCGGGCTCGAGACCTCGAGCCTCATCCGTCGCACCTCGACCTCCCTTCACCCTTCTGAAATACCCCACCTCCGTTAAGGTCACTCACAAAGGGAATGCCTTAACTTTAGTGGAGGGTTATAGGTACAAGACACAGAAAATTTTACAAGATAGATAAGTATAAGCAGCGGAATTCAAATCATTTATTGAATACGTGGTTCAATATAAAAGAATTACATCAAATTGTCTCAAAACAACTTCCCAAAACAATACAACATAATTTATGTCTTGATTATTTAATAAAGAAGCATAAATCCTAAATAAAACTGCATAAATCCCCAAGGATAATGTCCAAGAGCCATAGCCAAGATTGAAAGAGAGTCCAAATCATATATCTACTTTCTTGAAGCTTGCAAAGGGTCTGACTAAGCTGCATTATTCCCTTCCTGTGGACCTGGGGGGGGGGGAACGAAAGAAAAGAGGACAAAAGAAAACGGGCCAGACAATAAGTCTGGTAAGTTTGGTGATTACTAGTATTTAAACAAGGAAAGGGATCATGACAGTAATAATAGAACACAGGATAAAACCCTAATATAAGATAAGAGGAACATGTGATCGCACCCATTACTATAATCTCTACACCTACTTAACCATTGGATCCACCATCCCTACGTGTTTATAACAAACGATCCTCTTAATGATCGACTCTTACTCGCGTGCATTAATATCCTGTGTCATTTGGCCCCGCTTGAGTGTAGATACCTGTACTGGTCCCAGCATGGGGTGTATCAGTCCCTCTGGTGGGAACCCAACACGATTCAAGGTGCACAGTGTATACTACTGATGCCCAATGCCTGATTTTTCCACTTTGGAGTACGTGCACGCCCATACTCCGTCAGAACCTACACTGGCCCACCAACCACCGACGTTTTGACCACTTATACTCAGCCCAGTAATCGTGCCCCACCCTGCCTAGTTTCAGGGTACCATGATACATCTATGTTGGTTACTGCTGAAATGGGTCCCCGTTACTAGGGTTTTCTAATCAACATGTTTATTTGGCTAAGTGTCCAAGTTTACTTAACCCCCACCCATTCATTTAGTTAACATGTTGAATCGATTAAGTGTTTTCCTAATTGACTTAACCCTACCAATCCTGACTTAGCTTTAATTTGTTAAAGCACCAACCACTCACATTAGACAGGTCTTGTTGTGGTCATTGGATGTGCCGGTCGGTTCCGGGAAGGTTTACACCACAACTTAGTCTAACCTCGGGTTCTTTTTGGGCTTGATGCACTAGCCACCCACATTAGGCAGGTCTTGTTGTGGTCACTGGATATGCCGGTTGGTTCCGGGCAGATTTACACCACAACTCAGTCTAACCTCAGGTTAGGCATGTTCGTCTTTTTCTAAATTCACATTTTTCTATATAAGTCTAATTTTTTTATGTAAATTAAATTTGATTTAGTCATGCCATAATTGTCCTTTGATTATGCTCACCATAAATGGTATATCAAATATACCATTTTATGATCAAATCTATGCCATGAATTTTAATATTTTTCCCATCGCCACCCCCGTGGAACGTACGCATGAATCACATTAAATGTTTGGCTAGTAAATTAGCCCAACCCATAAACAAGAAAAGGGGCAATATACAAGAGGCATGAAATAAACATAAAATAGCATAATTTCAACTTGTCATGTGTAACTTGGCATAGAGGTATCATTTAACTTTAACTAAATGGGCAAAGGTGAACTTGTGACT
Source organism: Allium sativum (assembly GCA_030737875.1). Classification (NCBI taxonomy): domain Eukaryota; kingdom Viridiplantae; phylum Streptophyta; class Magnoliopsida; order Asparagales; family Amaryllidaceae; genus Allium; species Allium sativum. Next base: position 649,617,718 of record CM060919.1, on the reverse strand, counting down.
AAGTTGGGTCTAGTTGTCATGTAAACTTGACAAAGGTCTAGGATGGAGGTTTAACATATAATCATAGTTTTAAATCACAACTTAGCATATTAACTTATGTATGTCAAAACATAAGAAAGCTACTATTGTCTTTTTAAATCGCAACTTAGCATATTAACTAATGTACGTCAAAACATAAGAAAACTATTATCAACATATTCAGATCGTAACTTAACATGATGACTTATGTGTTAAAACATAAGAGGACTACAATTCCAAGTTGTTTTTTAACATAAATAGATTCAACCTAACATGAATATACATGAATGTCGATCTAAGATATAAGCATGTGTCTTAAATCATAAACTTGCAAATAACCACCAATTTATAACATGACATGTTCTACCATTTAATTGGTAAAAAAATCCATTACCCGATCATAATAGATTCCAATAACATACAATATGTTCATCACCATAAGCATATAGACATGATTAATATACAATATGTTCATCACTACAAGCATGTAGACATGATTAATATACAACATGTTCATTGCCACAAGCATATAAACATGATTAATTACAATGATACTTTAGAATAAACGGGAATCAAATCTTATACATAAGCATCATTCTATATTCACATTACAACATGTCATGATTTCATTTGAAGGAACGTTTAAATCTGCGTAATAACCAACTTACAAACTAAAAGGAATTCTTGCGTTCTGAAATATGAATTCTGAAATTGGTAAGCTCGCCTTTGATGTAGATCGTTGAATTCGATAATCTTTTAATTTGATTTTTGATTCAAGTTTTTATCTTGTCTTTGAATTGGTGATGGCTACTCCAAGTTTTCCATTGACAGCATGATAGTTCTAGGATTATTTTTGAGTGATTTTTAGGTTTGAGCATTGGGTTGTTTATATAGAATTTCAACTCAATTTAAGCCGTCGGATGATCCTAGGGTTAACCACATCCATCCAGTGAAGATAGGGTGACACCTCAGCTCTAGTGACTCAACACTGAGTCACAAAATCGTCATCATTCAGATCTGCCTGGGGGGGGGGGGGGTCGACCCACAGGTCGACCTGTAGGGGGAGGTCGACACTAGGGTCGATCCCCTAGTCGACTTGGGTGCTGGGCGGGAATTTTCCCTCCCAGCCCGCTTCTGACTTCTGATTTGAATTTGAATTTGTTTTCGAGCTGTTTGAATTTATTTGAATTTTCTGGAATCTTCCAACAGCCATAACTTCTTCATACGAAGTCCAATTTACGCAAACTTGGACACCAACTCAACCAGAATTCCGAGACGAACACAATGGCGTAACTCGTTTCCCTTAATTCTCACATTTTAAATTAAGTATTGTTTAATTCATTACTATATCGTTAACAGAAAATACGGGGTGTTACATTCTCCCCTCCTTTTAGGATTTCGTCCCCGAAATCTTCAAGTCAAGAAGAACTTATATCCTACCATCTAATCACCAATCTACTCAACCATCAAACATAGGCGTCCATTTTCCTTAAACGATTTCTAATGCTTCATGATCATATGCATTGTGTGTGTACATGTCCTTATCTAATGCAATATCAGGTGGTCTACTGATTCAGTTGACATCCTTAATGCAAATTATATCAGTGTCATGAGTCCATTATGAATGCAATTTTTCCTACTCAAAATTTTCTACATGAGTGCACAGTCATTCATACAAATGCAACTTCCATATGATAACACATCAAGTTTCAATCCATACACCAATACATATATGCATATGCAATATGGAAGTGACTGAGCTGATCTAATACCTAACGTGTGTGTATATGCATCCATTAGCAACCACTTGCAACCATCAATCATAACATGTTTCAATTACATGTTTACATCCAAATGGGTTCCTACCTAAGGATAAAGGATAGGATCAAGGAGATAAAAGATAGATACGAGCATAAACTTAAGGAAAAAGAGATTAAGAACGTACCATCAAAAAGAAAAGGGTAGGCTACATGTATTCTGTCCTCAGTTTCCCAAGTCGCGTCTTCCTCGGTGTCGCTCCATTAAACTTTGACGAGCTTAACTTCACGGTTGCTAGATTTTTGACTTCTATTCCCAAGATACGGGTTGGAACTCTCCTCATAGTTGCTTCTCGTTTAACTTCAACTTCCTCTAGCATACTTGGTTCTACCACTTCCGCAGACTCGTGTAAGCATATTCGCAGGTGAGAGACATGAAAGGCATTATGAACCCCGACCAACCTTTCGGGGAGCTGTACTCTATAAGCCATCTTCCCAATCTTCTCGATGATAGGGAACGGCCTTACAAATCTTGGTGCTAACTTTCCTGAGGATCCAAAGAGAATGAGTCCTCAAAGGAGATACTTTAAGGAACACCTTGTCTCCAACTTTGAACTCAATGTCAGTTCTTCTTTTGTCTGCGTAGGATTTCTGTCTGTCTTGGGCAGTCTTCATTCTTCTTCGTATCAAGTCTACTTTATCTGAAGTTTCTCTAATCATATCTGGTCCAATTATGAGCTTGTCTGTGGACTCCCACCAGCAAGTTGGTGACCTGCACGGTCTTCCATATAAAGCTTCGAAAGGCGCCATGCCTATAGTGTCTTGGTAGCTATTGTTGTAAGAAAATTCCACCAAAGGTAGATGATCCTCCCATGTACCTCCGAAGTCAAGAATGCATAGTCTCAAGAGGTCTTCTAATACTATGTTGGCTCTTTCCGCCTGGTTATCGGTTTGGGGGTGATAGGCCGTGCTTAAGCATAACTATGTGCCTACAGCCTCTTGTAAACTCTTCCAAAACTCGCTCGTGAAGATAAGGTCTCGATCACTCACTATGCTGGAGGGTATCCCATGGGGTTGAACTATCTCTTTGAGAAATATGGACGCTAGAGATGAGGCAATCCTTCTACTCTTGACGGGTATAAAGTGGGCACTTTTTGTGAGCCTTTCAACTATTACCCAAATTCTGGTATTGCCCCTTCTTGACCTAGGCAACCCATCTATAAAGTCCATCGAGATGCTATCCCATTTCCACTGTGGGACCTCTAGAGGATGGAGCAGACCTCCAGGCTTCTTCTGCTCTGCCTTGACTAGTTGGCATATTAAACACTTAGAAATAAATTCAGCTACGTCTTTCTTCATGCCATTCCAAAAGAAAACTCTTTTAATGTCTTTATACATTTTGTCTCTGCCTGGGTGTATGGTCAGCTTGGAATGGTGTGCCTCCTCTAGAACCGCCTTTACCAAATCCCTTGCTTGGGGACGCATAGTCTTCCATCTCGTCTCAACCAGCCCTTGGCATCAATGGGGTATCTATTAAGGTGACTGAAAGTCTCACCCCTAATTAACTTGTACATCACATCGGCTAGCTGAGGGTCTTCTCTTTGCGCGGCTCCGATTGAATCTAATAGAGTTGGTCGCACTTCCAACGTTGCTAGCAAGCCAGGTACAAAGTCAGAGGAGGGTTTGAAGTTAAAACTTGCTATGAACTCCAAGCTTTGCCTTTCCACAAAGAGAGGGCTTAAGGCCAGCTTCTTTCTACTTAAGGCGTCTGCTACTGCATTGCCCTTACCAGGAGTGTAGGAAATATCAAAATCGAACGAGGCAAGAAACTCCATCCATCTTTGCTGCCTCAAGTTGAGATCTTTCTGCGAGAAAAGGTATTTCAACGATTTGTGGTCAGTATACAGTTCAAATTTCTCACCTAGGAGATAATGGCGCCAAGACTTAAGTGCAAAAACAATGGCTGCCAACTCTAGGTCGTGGGTTGGGTAGTTTTTCTCGTGTACTTTGAACTGCCTTCCACCATAAGCTACTACCTTCCCTTCTTGCATCAGAACAACGCCTAGTCCCGTTCCGCAAGCATCTGTGTAAACCGTAAACATCTTGCTTCCATCAGGCAATGCCAGAACTGGGGCTATTGTTAGAGCCCTTTTCAAGCATTGGAAAGCAATATCGCAATCCAAATCCCAATTGAAAGCTAGGTTCTTCTTTGTCAACCTTATCAGTGGTGCTGAGATTTTTGCAAAATCTTTGATAAATTTTCGATAAAAGCCTGCTAGCCCGAGAAAGCTTCGGACTTCGGCTGCATTTCGAGGAACCTTCCAATCTTGCACAGCAACCACTTTCGCGGGGTCCACAGCTATCCCCTCTTTTGACACCACGTGTCCAAGTAACCTAACTTCTTCTCTCCAGAAATGGCATTTGGAGAATTTCGCCTTCAACTGATGTGCACGAAGAGTATCCATGACTTCTTTTAGATGCTAAGCATGCTCTTCCTCATTCTTTGAGAAGATCAAAATATCGTCTACGAAGACCACCACAAACTTATTGAGGAACTCTCGGAACACCCTACTTATTAAATCAACGAAGTAAGCAGGTGCATTTGTCAAGCCGAAGGGCATGACAAGCCACTCGAAGAAACCATCTGGAGTTCTGAACGCGGTCTTATCAATGCTGTCTTCAGCCACCCTTAGCTAATGAAACCTGATAGCCAAATCTTAGTGGGAGAAAACCGATGCACCTACAAGCTGATCGAACAAATCATCTATTCTCGGGAGTGGGTGCCTATTCCTTTTGGTCAGCTTGTTTAGATCCCTATAATCAACGCACAGGCGAAGCGAACCGTCCGCTTTATTGGCGAACACTACTGGAGCGCCCCATTCAGAAATACTCCGCCTTATAAACCCCTTCTCAAACATTTCTTTAACTTGCTTGATGAGTTCTTTCCTCTCCCTCGGAGCCATGTGTCTAACGGGTAAAGCAACGGGTTTTGCGTTGCCCACGAGGTATATGTGGAAGTCTATATCCCGCTTCGGAGGTAAGCCCTTTACCTCTTCAAACACATCCGAGTATTCATGGACTACCATTACAGACTGCAAGTTCTTCAACGGACGCATCAAGAGATTATAGATAACTAAGCATAACAGAGTTCATAGGATTGCAAGAAATTTCGAGAGTGTTACCGAGGCGAGTCATGAGTCTAACCACTCTCTTTTCACAATCGAGGACGGCACCATTACTGGATAGCCAGTCCATGCCTAGAATCAACCCATAACCCGTGAAGCCCAAAACAAAGGCATTACATTTAAACCCAACGCTTAGTATAGATAATTTCAAATCCAAACAAACCGTTGACAAATAAGCTGAGCCCCCAATTGAATTTGAAACAGCCAAGGGATCCTCTACTATACTAGTGTCTAGGTGTAGAGATTCCACTAAAGTGATAGATATAAAATAGTGCAATGCGCCAGAGTCAAATAGTGTATGAACATGATGATCAAAAAGATAGACTAAACTTTCGATAGAAATATTTCTACCTCATTCCTGCGGAGGTGCCGTGAGAGCGTGAACTTGTCCTCCAGAAGAAGGACCAGCTCCCTGCCCTTGCTTCCTTGGGCAAGCCCTAGCCATGTGTCCTGTCTCACCACAGTGGAAACAACCACCTATCTTCCTTTTCTTCTTCTTGCGGTCTTTGATCATATGTCCAGGAATGCCACAGAAATTACACTTTCTCTTTTCATGGGGTTTGTTGTTCTTCCCGCCTTTCTTTGAATCATCCTTCTTGTTCTGCGACCCCTCCCCTTTCTTATCTTGAGGCACTTCCTCTTTTGCCTCTTTCTTGCCCTTGAAATCCTTTCCACCCATGGCCCTAAAGTCCCTACAAATCTTTGAGAAAGCATTTTCCCGAGGAGGAGGAGGAGGAACCACTGCAGCTAGAGGAGGAGGAATATCTGTTGGGCCTGCGTCGTTGGCTCTAGCTTCTAAGTACCTCCTGAACCAGCCAGGTATCGGTATGCCCTCTGGAAGGTTAAGATTCCCAGACATGCTGAAACGAAAAAAAGAAAAGATTCAAAACGAAGGATAGAAAGATAGTGCATATGGCTTTGGGAATTATGCCTTTTTAAATTTAAAACAACACACTTTCTTGTAAAATGCTTCTTTATATTATTTTTTTTGAAAATAATTTTCAAAAACTCTTATCTGATATGGTAAACCTTTGCTCTAATACCAAGTGAAACACCCCACCTCCGTTAAGGTCACTCACAAAGGGAATTCCTTAACTTTGGTGGAGGGTTATAGGAACAAGACATAGAAAATTTTACAAGACAGATAAGTATAAGCAGCGGAATTCAAATCATTTATTGAATACGTGGTTCAATATAAAAGAATTACATCAAATTGTCTCAAAACAACTTCCCAAAACAATACAACATAATTTATGTCTTGATTATTTAATAAAGAAGCATAAATCCTAAATAAAACTGCATAAATCCCCAAGGATAATGTCCAAGAGCCATAGCCAAGATTGAAAGAGAGTCCAAATCATATATCTACTTTCTTGAAGCTTGCAAAGGGTCTGACCAAGCTGCAGTATTCCCTTCCTGTGGACCTGGGGGGAAACAAAAGAAAAGAGGACAAAAGAAAACGAGTCAGACAATAAGTCTGGTAAGTTTGGTGACTACTAATATTTAAACAAGGAAAGGGATCATGACAGTAATAACAGAACATAGGATAATACCCTAATATAAGATAAGAGGAACATGTGATCGCACCCATTACTATAATCTCTGAACCAACTTAACCATTGGATCCACCAGCCCTACGTGTTTATAACAAACAATCCCCTTAATGATCGGCTCCTACTTGCATGCATTCATATCCTATGTCATTCGGCTCCGCTTGCTGTAGATACCTGTGCTGGTCCTACCGTGGGGTGTATCAGTCCCTCTAGTGGCAACCCGACACGATTCAAGGTGCACAGTGTATACTATTGTTGCCCAGTGCCTGATTTTTCCACTCAGGAGTACGTGCACGCCCATACTCCGTCGGAACCTACACTGGCCCACCAACCGACGACGTTTTGACCACTTATACTCAACCCAGTAATCGTGCCCCTCCCTGCCTTGTTTCAGGGTACCATGATACATCTATGTGGGTTACTGCTGAAATGGGTCCCCGTTACTTGGGTTTTCTAATCAACATGTTTATTTGGCTAAGTTTCCAAGTTTACTTAACCCCCACCCATTCGTTTAGTTAACATGTTGAATCAGTTAATTGTTCTCCTAATTGACTTAACCCTACCAATCCTGACTTAGCTTTAATTTGTTAAAGCACCAACCACTCAAATTAGACAGGTCTTCTTGTGGTCACTGGATGTGCCGGTCGGTTCCGGGCAGGTTTTCACCACGACTCAGTCTAACCTCAGGTTCTTTTTGGGCTTGATGCACTAACCACCCACATTAGACAGGTGTTGTTGTGGTCACCGGATATGCCGGTTGGTTCCGGGCAGATTTACACCACAACTCAGTCTAACCTCGGGTTAGGCATATTCGTCTTTTTCTAAATTCACATTTTTCTATATATGTCTAATTTCTTTATGTAAATTAAATTTGATTTAATCATGCCATAATTATCCTTTGATTATGCTCACCATAAATGGTATATCAAATATACCATTTTATGATCAAATCTATGCCATGAATTTTCGTATTTTTCCCATCGCTACCCCCGTGGAACGTACACATGAATCACATTAAATGTTGGGCTAGTAAATTAGCCCAACCCATAAACAAGAAAAGGGGTAATAAACAAAAGGCATGAAATAAACATAAAATAGCATAATTTCAACTTGTCATGTGTAACTTAGCATAGAGGTATCATTTAACTTTAACTAAATGGGCAAAGGTGAACTTGTGACTAAGTTGGGTCTAGTTGTCATGTAAACTTGACAAAGGTCTAGGATGGAGGTTTAACATATAATCACAGCTTTAAACCACAACTTAGCATATTAACTTATGTATGTCAAAACATAAGAAAGCTACTATAGTCATTTTTAAATCGCAACTTAGCATATTAACTTATGTATGTCAAAACATAAGAAAACTATTATCAAATATTCGGATCATAACTTAACATGATGACTTATGTGTTAAAACATAAGAGGACTACAATTCCAAGTTTTTTTTAACATAAATAGATTCAACCTAACATGAATATACATGAATGTTGATCTAACATATAAGCATGCGTATTAGATCATAAATTTGCAAATAACCACCCATTTATAACATGACAAGTTCTACCATTTAATTGGTAAAATAAATCCATTACCCAATCATAATAGATTCCAATAACATACAATATGTTCATCACCATAAGCATATAGACATGATTAATATACAATATGTTCATCACCACAAGCATGTAGACATGATTAATATACAACATGTTCATCGCCACAAGCATATAGACATGATTAATTACAACGATACTTTAGGATAAACAGGAATCAAATCTTATACATAAGCATCATTCTATATTCACATTACAACATATCACGATTTCATTTGAAGGAACGTTTAAATCTGCGTAATAACCAACTTACAAACTAAAAGGAATTCTTGCGTTCTGAAATCTGAATTCTGAAATTGGTAAGCTCGCCTTTGATGTAGATCGTTGAATTCGATAATCTTTTAATTTGATTTTTGATTCAAGTTCTCATCTTGTCTTTGAATTGGTGACGGCTACTCCAAGTTTTCCATTGACAGCATGATAGTTCTAGGATTATTTTTGAGTGATTTTTAGGTTTGAGCATTGGGTTGTTTATATAGAATTTCAACTCAATTTAAGTCGTCGGATGATCCTAGGGTTAACCACAACCATCCAGTGAAGATAGGGTGACACCTCATCCCTAGTGACTCAACACTGAGTCACAAAATCGTCACCATTCAGATCTTCCCGGGAGGGGGGGGAGGGGCAGGTCGACCCCTAGGTCGACCTGTAGGAGGGAGGTCAACACTAGGGTCGACCCCTTGGTCGACATGGGTCCTGGGTGGGAATTTTTCCGCTCAGCCTACTTCTGACTTCTGATTTGAATTTGAATTTGTTTTCGAGCTGTTTGAATTTATTTGAATTTTCTGGAATCTTCCGATAGCCATAACTTCTTCATACGAAGTCCAATTTACGCAAACTCGGATTCCATCTCAACTAGAATTCCGAGACGAACACAATGACGTAACCTGTTTCCCTTAATTCTCACATTTTAAATTAAGTATTGTTTAATTCATTACTATATCGTTAACAGAAAATACGGGGTGTTACACCTTCTCTCGACTCGACCAAGTCTTTTACCTCAGAAATTTTCAAGCCAAGGTGGTCGAGAATCGAAGTTTTCATAATAATGGCAGTCGATGCGAAAATAGAAGAAGGAAGGAAAATGAGGGGAGGGGCATATGTATATTGAAATGAAGAAAACCTTTCATATGCCAAGTCTAGGCTCGAAATTCAAACCTGAGGGTTCGAAATTTCGAACCTATGGCTCGAATCCTCGAGCCACTACGGTTCGATTATTCGAGCCTGCAGGGTTCGAAATTTCGAACCCCTCCTGTTCAAAGTTTCGTACCCTCCAAAAATAAAATCTCTCTTCCGCGTATGCTCGTTTCCCGCCGAGGTCCCGTTGCCCAAAACACGCGATGATGGCACCATGCAGACACTCACAATTCCATAACGAACGAGCCCGCCAGCTGATACATTTTCTCCAATAACTTGCAGGATAAATCCGCAATCCAACTACCATCTCGACTTTCATTCCAAAGCACATCATGTCAAGACAAGGCGTCAAGACAAGACGTACTTTGGGAGGCAAATGTTAACCGGCCTTTTGGTCCGGTCACCAAAAGTACTCAAGACACGCTCTAATCAACCCATCGCGTGAAGCCAGGACCAAGGGCAAAACTCAGGAAGAGCAGAGGCAAGGACCGAAGAAAGATCCCGCCGGCAAGAACCTCGCACCTTCACCGCCACAACGCCTCGCCGATGGAGTCAACTAGCCTTAACAAATCCTCTCATCAAAATCCTCTTTGCACCCAGCCGGGTGCGAAATTTCGCACCCACCAGGTGCGAAATTTCGCACCTCGCCCAGGTACGAATTTCCGAAGGCCAATTGCAGGAGGCGCGAATTTCTGGAGGATGGTCCCCATTTCTACCTACTCCTACCTAACCCCTACCTAAGCACTTCCTATAAATACCCCATGGCCTCACACTTCAAAGGAAGAGAATGCTAGAGCTTAGAGACCTCCACAAAGCTTCATTAATGGCATCTCCTCTTTGAGAAAGAAGGAGGACAAAATTGTCTTTTTTCTTATTATTCAATATATGATAATTATGACATCATATATCGTGAAGCATGATTGTAATGAGATATCGTGATATAGTCTCAACCTTGTAATTTCTTCCAAGTGATTAATAATATTCCAACGACTCTTCAAAGTGGACGTAGGCCCTTACTGAGGCCGAACCACTATAAATCTCTTGTGTTATTTACTGCTTACGTTTGAAATATGTTCTTGTCTGTGCGACCATATTTGTAATTCCTAGTAATTGGGTATCTTTGGTGTTTGCGACATATTTTGTCGTTAACAAGTTCATAAAAGAAAGGCATTTTAGCTAGATTTGTAATTGGAAAAAAAAAATTTGTGCGGCTTCACTAAGAAGGAAATTATGACATATATTAAATGGACTAAATGGTTTGTTCCATCGTAAACATTAGAAATGCATGAAGAGACAGAAATAAAGTATTGATAAAATTTTTATTGATGCACTCTAATTGGAAACTGTTTTACATTTGACTGATTGGCTAGTGGTCCAAAACTATGGACACTAGAGAGTGAAAAGGCCAAAACCACTGAATTTAAGTCAAGAAATCATTCGTATAGATCTGTTGTGAATTTAAGTCAAGTAGATATATATGCAACAGTATTAAAGAATTTAAAGCGGGAAAATACATGATGTGCTAAGAGAAGCTCAGAAATACATGAAATAACCATAAATATATGGTCGTAAAATTCGTATCATGCAATATTGATTCAGATTATATAGCGCTTGAAAGCATGGCTAGTTATGCTATGTTGTAGCCCGTCAGAGTTATCCTTCTCCAATAAGCTAATTTATTTCATGCAATGCAGATATTGCTGTGCAAAACTCGACATATGTGAGGAAATAATCTGAATTGCTAATATTGGTATGCACTTGCCATCCTAACCTTTTATCTTAACTATCAAATACACATGACATGCCAACAAAAATATACAGGTACTATTATTGAAAATGTTATGTTGATAATAAGTTTTGTATTTTCATATTTTTCAATAAATATAGACAATTATACCAATAGTTAACACTTTTCAACTTAAAACATAAAACATATGCATTAAAGAGTGAAATTTAACTACGTTGTTAGGGAATGAACATATGGTTTGCACACTGTAAACAATTTTATCCAGCATACTGCCAATTTTTGTTCTTCTCATGAAAATAAACACTCGCTCTTTTCATGAAACTAAATGCTCAGATTTTTCCTTTCTTTTAGCCAAAAAAATTCTATTGTAGATAAGAGAATAGCTTATATTTTGTTGATAATTGATTTCTTAGGAATAAGAAAACTCGACATTTATGTTTAAATTTATTTTGAATGGATTTTGAAGTAAGGGCGATTCTCTTGAAATTATACTAAACTATCACATAAAACATTATATTTATACTATTATTAATAAATAATGAAAACTCTTCAATAGTATAAAGCATTCTTATTCAGTTCGACTATAAACCAGTCTTAATCAGGCAACACTTTGCATACAAACATGAAAAAAATGATGTAATTTAATTGACATTTACATTTTCAATTGACAGGTAGTGCAACATTAATGATAACTAACATAAAGTATAAAGATTGTACGGAAATATTTGGTTTCAAGTGTGTTGTAATATTTAAAAAAAAAACCACAATTTTTTAATAATTATTAATTTTTATTCGTTCTATTTGATGAATTACATCAAGATCTAGTATTAGCTTTTTGTTAAATTAATTTGTTAGCACATATTTGAGTTCTAATTAATACTTCTCTATGATTGTATCATATGTGTTTCAAATTTACACTCACGTTGCAGGCCATTTAAAAAATGTATGTATCCATCCCCCATGCTCATGACATTGGTCTGGACATATAGATATAGCAGAAAGGACACAAATGTGCTCCGTACAGTATATCAAGGTGCATACATTGCAAATTTTTTTCCATGAAATGTATATTTTATTACATGGATAAATACATAAAAACTGAAAATGAATAAGAAAACTATGTTGGAAAAATTCAAACAAAATCTTCATGAATCTTTGAGAATTATTATGCTAGATAACATCAACTTTCTCTATGGATTTAGCCTAAAAATGAAATTTAAAAGTCCAAGATAAAAAGAGAGAATGTAAAATCAAATTTTAAATGTCATTATGTTATGCTAAGATTCATATAGCCAGATTTGACATATTAAAAGAGAAATTGTTGTTGCATTCTGGAACAGACTCGATAATTTGTCATTAAACAGATCACAAACACCTTTTATCCCTATACTCATGTAATAACAATATATTATTAGTGATACCAAGTGCTAACTATCATGCAACAATTGAGCTAAGTTAAACTTGACAGTATATCATTTTTCTAAGAAAAATGAAAAATAAATTATGCCAATAGTATATCGGTTACAATATATGATGTAAGGTTCTGAATCCAAAGTGAGAAATGTTAATATTAACACACTTATGTGGTACAGTGGAAGATAGTTGAAAATTTTCATCCAGCTAATGAATATTGGAGAACTATATTTGGGGCTCCGCACAATAAAATTCATGTATAAGGCAACATTCTCATGGGAAAGTTGATTTTAGCATAGTGCAAGGTTAGCATACAATATTGTGCAGTTTTATTACAACAGTGTCATTGATTAATAGTCCTACTGTGTAACATACCAGAACTCGCAAAGGTATTCCTTGTTTGACTTCTTCGTTTTCAGTGCACCCAATTTGATCAATGCATCAAAGCAATTATGGATGGAAAAAATGATGCCTTTGCTAAGGCTGTGGAGGCACCATAGTGATATTGGGAAGAAAATCGTTAGATGCATTAACTCTTTTTCGGTGAATGAATTTGTACATGGTGAAAAGAATTCCTGATTTGATTTCAATCGAGAATAAAGACATTTCATTGGCAATATATAAATGTGTGAAGTTGCAAAAGGCAAGAAAAAGAAAGTCAGGAGGATGAATGAAATAAAATATTATTTCAAGGGAAGCCGAGGAACTTTTAACTTAGAAATATATGCATACCCACGAAATTAAATTTCATTGAGAATTTGGTGTACCTGGTATGGTATTAATAATGTAGTGCAACATAGATGAGTAAAGTAAATGAATTTTGGGAAATCCACTAAATACTTTAAGGCAATATAATTGATTGTATCAATTTATGATCCATATAAATATGTATATAGTATTAATAATATGGTACAGTATAGTTTACTAATGAAAATGAATTTTGCGAAATTAAATAAATTATTTAAGACAATACAATTGATTATAGGACAAATTTTCAAAATAGACTTATTTTTAAAACTAATTGCAGATTTAGGCTAGTTTTGAAACTATTTGCAGAAATAGGCTTGTTTTTGGGAATAGTTGTTAAAAAACAAGCCTATTTTTGCAAACAGTTTCAAAACTAGCCTAAATTTGCTATTAGTTTTAGAAACAAGCCTATTGTGAAATTTTATCCCTTATATTTTTATAAGGGGTGCACTTCACAAGTGCGCCTACGTGTATTTTTATTTAAACAACTGACCACCTCAGCGCTGACGTGGCCAAACCAAGCATACTTCTGCAAATAGTTTCAAAACTAGCCTAAATCCTTTATTAGTTTTAAAAACAAGGATATTTTGAAAATTTGTCCTCTCCATATTCATTTCTTTTGTTCTAGGTCTTTCTTTTTTATGTGATTTCTGTTTGTTTAAACATTACCTTTAGCATCAATTTTTTTAACCATTTTGATTTCTTTTCATATATTATTTTCTTGTTTTGACGCACACTTCTATTCAAATTCAAATGTGCAATCACCGTGCGCATTAATAATTCTTTTCATGTTATCTTTAACATTTATTTTACCATTTAAACAAAACATTACCTTTAGCATCATATTTGTTAACCATTTTAATTTCTTTTCATATATTATTTTCCTATTTTGATGCACACTCCTATTCAAATTCAAATGCGCAATCACAGTGCGCATTAATAATTCTTTTCATGTTATCTTTAATATTTATTTTACCATTTTAACAAAACATTACCTTTAGCATCAAATTTGTTAACCATTTTGATTTATTTTCAAATATTATTTCCTATTTTGACGCGCACTCCTATTCAAATTCAAATGCACACTCACCATGTGTATTAATAATTCTTTTCATGTTATCTTTAACATTTATTTTACCATTTTAACACACATTCTTTCACACTCATTTGTTTTCATATTTACTAAACGGATTAGTTTGTTAATATTGTTTATTAGCACTATTCAAACTTCCTTTTATTTGGTTGTTTCAAACCATTTATGACGCGTGTTTATTTTGACCACTCTTATTATAATTTTAATTTATGCCTAAATATATCTATATTAAATATGTTTTTGTGTGTTCTCATTCTAGAATTAGTTTGCTATTTCAATTCTTCAACGTTATTTTCAATGTTTATCTTTAAATGTCATTTATGTCCTGCATTGTGCATTAAAGGAAGTGTCTATTTCAATATTAATTTCTTTCCCTTACTTAATTTAATTCTTTCACACTCAGTTGTTTTCATATTTAGTAAATAGTTTAGTTTATTAATATTGTTTATTAGAACTATTCAAATTTTCTTTTATTTGGTTGTTTTATTCCATTTATGACGCGTGTTTATTTTGAGCACTATTATTATAATTTTATTTTATGCCTAAATATATCCATATTAAATATGTTTATGTGTGTTCTCATTCTAGAATTAGTTTGCTATTTTCATTCTTCAACGTTATTTTCAATGTTTCTCTTTAAATGCATATATACAATTTTTCGATATAGTATCAGAGCAAAACGTATAAAGGCACAAAACTTTCCATTTATTTTCACTTAAAATTTCACACAGCAAAAATATTAGTTAAACAAATCTGAGTATACATAGTAACAAAAGTTATCCGTTAGTTGTGGACATTATCATTATGATGTATGTATGATGTATTTTCTACTAATTTTCTTTATACTGTTTCCTTAGTTATGCCATTTATTTTCATAATCTATATAATAATTCAC
This sequence comes from Allium sativum, assembly GCA_030737875.1. Taxonomy (NCBI): domain Eukaryota; kingdom Viridiplantae; phylum Streptophyta; class Magnoliopsida; order Asparagales; family Amaryllidaceae; genus Allium; species Allium sativum. The sequence continues at coordinate 649,602,560 of CM060919.1, read as the reverse complement.
AAATTGCCCATATTTACTTTTTTTTATATAAAAATATTTACTACTTTATCCTAAAAGGAAATTGCTCATATTTACTACTTTATCCTAAAAGATACCATCTACATAGTACACCTAATGATTTGTAGTTGGCAGAATGCAGTGTAAATGATTTGTAGTTATTCTTTTCTAATTGTTGTTTGATGTTTACTGCTTTAAATTTTTACTTAGACTATTCATATTTGGTATAATATCTTATTAGTAGTGCATGTTTATACAGAAATTGGTAGAATCAATTGTATTGTTTTAAATTATTTATTTAATTTCCCAAAATTCATTTTGATTAGTAATCTATACTGCTAATTGTTGTCTGACGTTTGCTGCTTCAATTTTTACTCGGACTATTCATATTTGGGTATAATATCTTATTAGTCGTGCATGTTTATACAAAAATTGGTATAATCAAGGAATTATTATATAGATAGAAGATAGATAGATATTAAGTGCAGATTATGGTAGTTTCTAAATTATGGTAGAAGTTTGAAACAAGATGGATGATATGCAATATCTTGAGGGGTTTATAGAATATTCGTAAAAGATTAAATAAAAGCAGAAATGTGGTAAATATAGTTCTCTCATTTCGCAAAATTTAGATGTTTTTTCTTTGACTTTCCATTCCATAGGTTATCGAACTTTGGCATAGTTACTATGATTTGGTTGTAAATTATGGGAGGTTACTTTGGAAACCAATATTGTATATGGAACTTAATAGGCGAAAATCCTCCCATGATCGAACTTTGTAAATTACCCCTTAGAATTATAGTCAATAAAGCTCTATTTTCATTTTATTTACAAATGAAATATGGCTTGAACTATGAGTCTGTGACTACACATGCAAATAACAGAATAAACTTTCTTTTTTTAAGTTTGTTTTTATGTGAATATTAGCATTTTCTTTTGCAGATATATTGGTAAAACATGCACTACTTTTGTATGTATTTAATCTTTTTCCAATCTTCAGTTGAAACATATGTAAAGAAAAAAATGTTATGAAGAACGAATTATTGCAATTTGCAGGTTGATTTTTGACTTTTTACATGATCTTTGATAGATTGAGAAATAGACATGTAATCTAAAAGGTTATTTTGAGCAAGAACTTCACATAATTTGAAATATGTTAGAGATTGATTTCCAAAAGTGTCTTAAAATAAATTTATGCCTCTAATTAATGATGACTGTTATTTTTAACTAAAGAATGTGAAGTCCATCATATATGGAAGAGGACTGAATCAGTGTTGTTATTATAGGCAATAGCTGATCTTGGGGATTAAATTGGAATGAGTTAATGTGTACTCTTTATGTTAAAGAAACTACACTTAAAACATCAACGTTATTCCGTAAAAATCAAGTTAGTTAAGATGGAATACAAAAACTATACCTGAGTTTTAATCATAGATGTGGTGATTACTACTTTATACAAATGGGAAACAATGTACTAAGCAAAAGATTTCTCTTAATTCTTCCTATTTTCTTATGTTACTCTCTATTAGGTTTTTCTTCGTGAAGGCTAATGTCACGATTTTCTTACAAAATTTATTGCAGCTTTGATGTATGCCATCATAAAACATGCATGAATTCATTTTCTTCTCAGTACAGAGTTTTCGTTTGAGCTATGCGCGTTCAAACCTGATGAATCCATACTCCACCGTTGGATGCAACCAGTCATTTCCCAATACTGTTTATATGTAGTAGCCTACACCTTCCATGGTTGCGCAATCATACGATCCTTTTAGGCAAGCAGTTTATACTACACCACCGGTTTATCAGCAAATCCTTAGCTTTGAACATCGACAAAACCATTAGCTAAGAGATGCCCCTGCTTCTCTGTTTTGTTTTCTATATATTTGTTGTATGTGATTTTGAAATTATTACAAACAACTTTAGCTAGAACTCAGTCGTGCGTATTATTATGACATTTAGTAATTTTGTACGGTTAAGTTTGCATTTAACGTTACTTCTATATTACATTATTACGTACAGTGTTTGGTAATAATTTTATGTTTCAAAGGACAAAAAAAGTAGTTGTTTTGAAATCAGTAAATAAATTCTTTTCTATCGTTTAATGTACTGTTAGACAAAAAAATGGTCCTAACACCCAATTGATCATGTTTTATAGAGAATAATGAAGAATCATATACGAAAAAGCAAGAGAAAGCAATCAACACACAAGATTTACAGTGGTTCGGCATTAACGAGCCTACGTCCACTTTATAATTTCTCGTTTTATTCATGAATTACAATGAATATTGACACTCAATCACTCAAAATCAATGAATATTTCTCTCCGAATACATTGATTTTCATTGAAGAGGAAAGTGGTTATCTATGGAGGAATTCAGCTTTGGCAGCCACGGACGAACAAAGTGCCAAAAGTTCCTTAATCTGTTGCATTCTCCCATATTCATAGCTGCGGGCAAGTTACTTGGTAGGCCGGGTCGGTTATGCCATGTGTCGGTTGTTGAGTGAAACTCAGAAGTAGTGGAGAACGTGGGATAGCAATCTTCAACTGTCCAGAATTCATCATCCCAGGCGGGCTTGATCCCCAGACTCCGACCCGATCCGGTTGACCCGGTTCGGTTTACCCGATCCAGTTTACCCGATGAGGCATACTTGCCTTAGCTCGATCCAATCTTAATGATGGAATCCAACCCGAAGTTTATATGCGTAGAAATCCAAGTTTTCCCATGTTGTGTTACTTCGTGCAAGCAAACGCCAATCACTACCAGTTCATGCTCAAGCCCTGATTATCCTTCGTGATAAAATACTTGGGTTTTGGGTAGGCTGATCACAAAGCAGGCTAACATTTTTCTCCTAAAGTACATCTTACCGTAGATTAGATGTACTTTGAATAACTTTCTGGAACGTCATCTGTCTTTGAGAAGGCTCTGTCGAATTGTCATGTCCTCTTGAGTAGATCTGATATTCGACTCTTCGTGGTATATACAGCTTGTCACATATCATACCCATCCATAGGTGCTCATCGAGGCCAAATCCTATGGCCGAAGAAATCAAGATGACCAAGTAATCGTTTAAACCTCGCCGAATTAAGAGGTCAAGCTGTTTCATCACAAGTTATGCAGGATTGCCAGCTCCCATGCATGCGTTCAAACATGTACAGGTCATTGCTAAACAACGTCGTCTTCCCATGCAAATCAAACATATCGTAGAGTTGGACTTTCTTTTGCATACGAGACAATGTATGAAGTAGCCATCCAAGTCATGGGGCAGTATAAGAATTTCCAAACTTTAAGGTAGCTTCTAGACTGTTGGGATAGATCACATCAGGATTAGTACATGAATCTGTCATTTGCGCTCGTCTTGGGACTATCTCGGCATCAGGATATTAATCAGATCATATTAACAGAAATCCACGACCGTCCCGGGTCCTTCCACAGTCTCGTGATCACATACAAATCAGCAAAGGACGTCGTTGAAATCATATAAAGCAATGCTCGTAAGATCATCACAAACATAAGGTAATTGGAGAGTTCTCTGCATTCTCTATTCGATGTACATGCGGATCAAGTCTTTGAATTCACGTTTGATCCGTTAGTGAACTTTCTTGAACGGTCAAGACGAATCGTATCGTATTCCGAAGATATAATTTTTATGTTCTGAATCAAGCATCGAGTCAAGATCATGTTTAAAGTTCGTCTATCAGTTGAAGCTCATGCTCCCAGCATCAGTGGAGGACGAGCGAAGTTAGTGCTTATACCCTCAGCTTCATTGGGGGTTGTACTAGGTCAATCAGACATCTAGTCTTGTAGCCTTTAAACTTTCTTTCTTCACATCGGGTTAAGGCTGCGGTTCAGCAATCTTAGTTAACTTGTTTCATTCTGTGCTCTTTCTCAAGTCATCAAGGGTTGGAGTTGCATATGTGAATGGTCGAATCACATTCGCGTCGGTGTCACGCCATCTGTTTAGTTAGAAAACAGGGATCGCCTTATCGAGTGTCAACGAACTTAGATACTCTCCTCGCATCAGCCACAGAGTTGAGTAAGCTTGTCAATCATGCAAGCGAGCGAACGTCGTTAGGGAGTTATTCGAGCTCCTTTGTTCATGCTTTGGCATAATCCGAAATATTCATCATAGTATTGTTGAGTCTATCTCTCATGTTAGGTTCCATTGAGCTTGTCAATCAAGATCGCGGGCTCGATCAATGAAATTGGTCCTTTCCAGAATTGTATATTCCTGTCAGTCTTTTCCAAGGCTTTTCTTTTGTCCTTATTGTTCCACGTGTTAGATAATGCTCCATTCTTTGTCATGAAAACATTGAGATCATCCATCTCAATATAGGTATCCTCTTATTACAGGAATCTGTCTGTCCCAAGATAGAATTCATCAACATTTCTAGGAAAATCTCAATGTATAAAGATACTGAGATTTGTTCCAAAGGTGAATCCGCCAAGGCCTTTTGGTGGTCTTGTTGCGGAGAGACTTTGAAGTCTGAGTTATCCAGAATACCAGTTAATGCTGCTATCAACATCATAGATGGTCCAGGTCGATCTACATATACTGCTGCGGCATTGAATCATTTTAGGAATGACTGCAGGGTCTCACCGGACCTTTGTTTGATTGAAGTGACTAACATGGCATTCTTAGATCGACAAATATGGACCTTTGATTGCTCAATGAAGTGGGTGATCAATGCATTCCAGCGGTTGATCAATTCAGATGCATGCCACCAAAAATTCTATAACAACAATGTAAGTCAAGATCCATAAATGGTGGCTTGAAGTGTAGGGAATTGTTGAAATCCCTAATGTATCATGTGAAAGATTTTTGGTTGATGTTGCCCACATCGCCCTTGAGGTGTGCCACCTCTGGTAAAGCATCAATTAACGTTGGCCTTTGTCTTTGAGAAGTTGTCGCCAATTGTCCAATTCAGCGTTGGTGCCCCCAGCATTAAGGAAGGGGGAACTTTATGTTGAAGTTGACTTGGATTTGAAGCATTCATCTGAATTGGAGCAGAGGTCGGTCGAACTCCGTTCAAGTTTCCAATGGCACTTGCATTGTCGTCGTTTTCATCCAAAATGTTACCGTCATAGTTTGCCTGCTGCAAATGTTTGGGAGGATGTTGATTGCACCTTGTTTCATTCAAGACAATGCTGCCAACTTGTCCTAGGGTCTCATGTGATCTAAACTGCGGAAAAGGGAGTGTTTGAGCCAAGTTCTTTGTCACTTGAATTCCCACGATGCTCGCTCTAGCGAGTAAGCCATAGTTACTCGACCTTCCATCTATTCGAGTAAAAAATTTATCCATCATTTTCCGTCGCTTTTAGAGAAGTTCATTTTGTCGAGCCATCGGGGTTCTCAATTTTGCAAGGTCACCATCCATTTCATATCTGGCCTAATATGCTGAAGGATCACCGCAAGAGGAAATCTGCTGACTTCCTTCGTTTCTAGCACCTTCTACGCTAATATCCTTAGCATGTAAGAAGGATATATCTTCCTTCTTCTTAACTCTTGAGTTGGAGTATTAAGCAATTGGCTTTCTTGCATGCTAGAAGTCGAAGTAATGGCATGCCCCTTATCTGGGGCCTTTAAATCGGGAAGTCGGTCGGGACTAGCAATCGAACGTTCACTTTGCATTCGCTTTATGTTCCTCAAGCAGCCTGTCAGGATCAAAACATAAGTTAGACGCAGACATATAAGTTATGTCATTTGTAAGTACTTTCAATAGTTATGCCCTAGTCTAGGGGTAATGGCGAGAGACCGGTAGTCATATCAGATCCCTTTCAAATTCAGATATGGATGCATGGAAAAGAGATAATGCTTTCAAAGCTTAGTGATTGAGTTATCCAAATGCTCGAGTCATTGCATTTTCCATTTAGTGTGCTTGCAAGGCGATACTCGTCGTTACACTTGAGATATCACACCTAAGGTCTCCTTTCGGTTGTTGCCTCATGTCATGTGATATATTATTGAACGATCTACTCTCAAGGCCTCTTTTCATTCGTCGCCTTGAGTCGCATGGGAAGTTTAGCATTAGGTACCAGCACCAGCCTTCTGGATGGATTCCTTTGCTTGTTTTCCACTGGCCTGCTATGGTTGTTGCGAGTGCGGCACTTGTGTTCTTGTCATGTTATCTTGTATAATCCTGCATTCTATAACTAAAGCCATGTTCTAAGTAATAGATAATAAACCACATCACAATCAAATAAGGGTTTCAATCCAGCTTCCCTGCAAACAATAATTCTTGTAATAAAAAATTATTACTAAACTACATAATAAACAACAGGGGGTGTGATGTGTATGTGTATGTCCCCAATCAACCTTAAATAAAGTGCCTGGCTAGGGCTCTTTCAGGATTGATTAGGTTCGACATTTTGTTGCCCCCCCCAATCCTTCTATGGGGGTGTTGGCTCAGCTTTCAATCTTCCCCCAATCCTTTAGTGGGGTAGGAGCCCGTTGTCATTAGTACTTAATCTTAGTACCTTTATACTCTCCTGACGTATGCCCAGGTTACAGTGTCAAAGCGGTCTTTAATCATGGTGCACCATCACGCCCTGAGGACGCCATCTTCAAGTCCATTATACTCTCTCTCGAATCATGAGAGTTAAAGTGATGGATGTCATCTTCCTGTCCTTTATACTCTCTCTCTAATCATGAGAGTTAGAGTGGTGGAAGTCGTCTTCCCGTCCTTTATACATTCTCTCGAATCATGAGAGTTAGGGTCGTGGACGCCGTCTTCCCGTCCTTTATACTCTCTCTCTCTCTCTCTCTCGAATTATGAGAGTTAGTGCCAAGGATCAAGTGGTCTTTAATCTTGGCGCTCCCATCACACTCGTCATAGGTTTATACTTTTATCCAAGATCCGAAGATTAGAGTCAGTTGGGAAAACAGTTGGATCATATTTTTCAAGGCTTTGCGTTCCTCCAATCAATCTATAGGAGGAGTGATTGGCACCAAACTTTGGGTACCTACATCATTCATATCTCATGAGTTAGTCATGTCAATAACTTAGAAGGCATGTAAAAGTAAATTGCATGGTTGAAAAGTAAGCATATCAGGGGCAGTGCTGCCTCCTTTATTTGGATTCATGTAATGTGGTGGCATCAAGCATAGGATCGAGCCATGTAGACGGTCAAACTACATCCATTTGGAATCGATTCCCGACTTTGAAATGCAACAGTCAATGCACGATTATCTTGAGGTCTGGTGTGTGTGAGCCAAGGAGTGGATGGTCATCTTGGATCCACCTTAAGCTATACAACTTCTCTTGGGAAGAGGGAATGGCTTTGTAAACAAGCAGTTCAACCAAGATCCTTATGGTATTGCTCCATAACTCTATATGCGGGTGTTAAAAGTCTAATCGATATCTAATCTTAGGTACCTACACCATCCACATATTAATTCATCTGAGTTAATTACATTAATAACTCATAGAGCATATAAATACAAGAAACATAGTTAAGGAATGGTCCGGTTAAGGGAACGACTATCATCTTGATTGAAAATGGCATTGCATGCTCTTTGTAGGAACATTTTGCCTTGTCCTATTTCTGTCGGGGGATGGCTATGAGAATCTTTAGCTGATGGTAAACGTCTTTTTAAACCATCGTGGGATAGTAGTCCTAAGAATGAACAGACCTTGATCAAAGTCTTAGAGAGACAAAAGAAGTTAGGTAGATACTGTAAGCGAATGAAAAGGTCACATCTCCTTTGAATTGCCTTCTTGCCCCAATGCCAAGGGAAAGGATTGAGTGTCAGGGAGTCATGTATGTATCGCTAATGGTAGCACATCATCACATTGGCACTAGAACGGTAATTAGCAAGAGAACAATGGATCCATGCTCATAGAAATTTTTGCGCTTTCCATGCTAAGATATAGGATTTAGCTGCTAGGGAGATAGTCATATCTCATCAATCCTCAGATATGCCTTTGATCCAAGGTCGTAATAAGAGCTGATGCACAAACAATCAATCAACATCCAGGCTTAAGTGTTATAAACCTTTAACTCGCGGCAAGACTAAGGAAATTGGTCATTAAAGCTTATGATGTGTTAGATTTGAATTAGATGATGTAATCACAAGCAATCCATGCTCGAATTTCCAGTTGCCCCCAGCATCTGAGGTATGATTTACTTGAAAAATAATCAATGAAGGGAGTGGAACTGTGATTCTTCATTTTCAAACTCTAAAACGTTGTTCGTCAGAAATTTCATTCATGCAGGTCTCCCATCTAACGGGAAGTTGATTGGTGACTTTGTCGAATCATTCGGGGTGGTGAATCAGCAATGAAACTCATTGATGTCTATCACGGTACAACCTCGCAAGGGAAATAAGCAATGTCACCTTGCATGTCACATCTTAAGGCATAGAGAACCATGGCACACCTTTTACTTCTCTTTGCCGGAAGTTCTTTATGGTGGTCATCCATGAACCTCTCTCAGGTTCAGTCTCCAGCACCGGATCAACTTCAATCTGATCAATACTCAGAATTTCTAGTGTCTCGATTGGGACCATATCCATCCATTCTGGATTGTCAATGCTCACTAACTTGGCCATCTTGTCCGAATCCTTATTCCCTACATGCAGAATATGAGACATGTTATAGTGCTTTAGGCCATCCAATATCTCGTTAACCCTTTCTAGGCAAGCTGCGAGTCATGATTCTTTTGTTTGGAATTCTTTGTGAACCTAGCAAATAAGAATCTGGGAGTTACATAAGATGCCCATGCAGCTACTCCCAACTTCTTTAGCTAGTTCCATTCCGGCGATCGAGGCCTTATACTCGGAATCGTTGTTAGTAACAGAGAAATCCAATGGCAAGGCATAGTAAATTGATTGTCTTTTGGGTGTTATCAAGATGACTCCGTTGCTGGACCTTCGATCATTTTTAGCACCGTCTGGGTACAGGTTCTAGGTGCTCGACTTCATCTTTTGTTCTGAGGGGCCCTTCAAAATGACTCAGTTGGTTCTGAAAATCTTCAATGTAATTCGGAGTCCATTCAGAGCCGTGTTTTCCTCATTTTATCAAACGGAGAAAGGGATGCATTTATAGGTAGGTCTAGAAATAAATCTACTCATTGTTGTCACCTTCCCTACAATGCTTTGAACATCTTTAATTCTCTGCAACTCACGAATGTCCTTGGTTGCTGCAATCTAGTCAGGGTTGATTTCGATTTCACGTGAGCTAACTATGAAGCTAAGAAACTTCCTTGAAGCAACACCAAATGGGCATTTCAAAGGGTTTGAATGCATTCCATAACGTTGGAGGATATTGAACATCTCTTTCAAATCTGATGCAAGATCGGGTAATGCTTGGAATACACAAGCATATCATCTACATAAACTTCCATGGACTTTCCAATTCAGTTGTGGAACATACGATTCACCAAGCGTTGTACGTTGCTCCGGCATTCTTCAGTTCGAAGGCATTACCATGTAGCAGTATAGTCTAAGGTTTGTGATAAAGTTGGTATGTTCTTGATGAGGCACGAGCATAGGAATCTAGCTGTAACCCGAATATGCATCATAAAAGAGAGTGGTTCATTTCCAGCTGTCGAATCCACTAACTGATCAATTCTGGGTAATGGGAAGCTGTCTCTTGGGCAAGCCTTATTCAAATCTTAAAAATCGATGCATGTTCACCACTTCACATTAACCTCCTTAACAAGTACAAGGTTCAATATCAAGTCGGGATATGCAGCATCTTTGATGAATCCACTATCTCTCAGCTTCTCTACTTCTTCTTTCAAGGCAGTCGACCTCTCTGAGCCCAACATACGCCTCTTTTTCTTAGTAATGTGATTCTTTGGGTTTATGTTTAGTGCATGACTCATAATTGGCCGGAAAATCCCACACATGTCAGCATGGGTCCATGCAAATGCATCCAGATTGGATCGTAGAAAATCTGTCAGTTCTCTCATCCTAAAGTGGTCCAAAGGAAATCTGATTTTCAAGACCTTTGCAAGGTCGCCGTTGTCAATCGAAATATCCACAATTTCTTCACTAATTGTCACCCTTCTACATCTCGAATCTGCATCCTTTCTGGGATCTATGTCTTCGGACATGTAATCGGGCAACTCCTTCTGCGATGCTTCCTTTACTTGTTATGCCGATACCTCCTTTGTGGGAGGGGAAGCATTCTTAGGTTCCATGCCATTTCCATTGCATAGCATCTTTATTTAGCCAAATAGCAGGCTCTTTTAGTAATTTGGTCACCATGAACCATTCCCACTCCAGCTTCGGTTGGGAATTTTAACAATAGACACCATGGTGTAATGTAAGCTCTGAAAGTCATTAGAGCTGGTCAGTCTAGGCCTTAGACAGATAAACTTGAGTACGATAGCATGGATTGCAAGGCTTCAAGTGTTGTTCATGTTTTCTGTCATAACTGATGTATGAAGTGGAGAGCTAACGGTCGATTCATATTTTCTTTGATCTCAAACTATCATCTTTTGACCAAGGTCATATGGTGACTGGTGAGCTGTCAAGTTGCTATCATCCGGACAAAGATACATATGTCCAATCATGGCTTGCGGTGGTTCAATTGGTAACTAACTCTGGGCACCAAAGTATGTTGGTCTAACCCTTATCCGAGAGAAATCAATCTTCCGCGACACGGTTGATAGTGGATAGGCATTGCAAAGGCTAACTATGCTCTTCGGAGATTGATCCGCAAGACATATGCCACCCATCACGTCATACAAGTAAAGGGTTTATTTGTAGTATTAGGATCCTTAGTCGCTTTCTGGTGTTCCATCATTAAAAATCCATCGTTGCTAAGATCATCCGAGTCATCTTTGGAATAATGCTCGGGCTGCTCCATATCAATGTCATTCGATATTCCACCAGTTGGGCAGGTTTAAGTCATGTAAATCGGATGATCACTGCTCGTTCAGGAACATTAGTTGCATTAGTGAGGTCTATACACCATTGAAACCTTAAAAAGAAGGCTATCTAGAAGTATTCTTTTTCATACATGCCATGGTTAACATGCCGAATCTTGTTTGGGAACTCCCTTCATTGAACATCAGCGGATAAGGATCATGTTTTTAAGGAGAATTCTAACCGTTGCCATTTAGCCATTGATATTCTCGGACTAAGTGCTGAGTCTTGGTTGTTAAGCCTTGACAATTAATGTTGTACCCAATTTTTTTTTTTTTAGAAATTACCCTATATCTTCTGGGTGCGGTTTGAGTCATATTTCAGGATCGGATCGGGGTATTATCAGCTGGTCGGTCCGGGTCTTCTCCTGTGGTTCGGGTCAGAATTTTCCTTCAAGATGAAGTTCATAAGTATCTCTTCGGGTCGGACCGAGTATATCTTTTGGAGCTGCGGGTCGAGCAAGTTTCTCCAGGTCAGGTTTGGCAAGTCGCTCTGGATCGCTGTTGTTCTTTGGGAGCTGAGTGGATCGGATATGGGTACCCTGATTCGAACTGGGCTATCATTTGATCCAGGGCTCCTATCCAATCCGCGTGGTTAAGCTTCTGACATTTGTGGGTAGGATCACCTTCTCCGACATGGTCTCCTAGTGTTACAGAAAATGGAATTCCGATCTAAAGGTTTATCCTCCATTTGAACCGATATACTACTATCCATCCTACCCAAAGTCCTCTGCTGTATCTGATCTGAAGACTTCATTTGAACAGGAAACATAATCGATCTGATTTAGAAGCTCTCCTGGTCTCCATTTCTAGATTTTGGCAATTGTTGTTTGAAGGTGTGGAGGTGGCTGCTCATCTGGAGGTTGCATAACTGAGTTTCATTTGCATTTCAGCACAAGCTGAGTTTCATTTGCATTTCAGTTGCATAATTGAGTTTCATTTGCATAACTAAGTGGCATAACTGAGTTTCAATTATATTTCATTTGCATAATTGAGTTGCATTTCAGTTCCATAACTGAGTCTCATTTGCAGTTCAAGTACAAACTCAAATTCTAAGTAAATGCCATAATATAACTGAGGCACTGCCTCAGTCTGATACAAGTGTATACTGAGTAAATTCTAGATGATACAAGTGTACACTGAGTAAAGTATGATACAAGTGCATACTGATTTAAATGCCTTAATTACTAAATGTGACAAAAATTCTGGATATCCCATAACAAGGAAAAATTATGTGATAAAACTTAAAATTATACCTGAAAAATTGTCCATGCATGCTATTTCATGTTAGTCCACTGCACTACATTGTCATAGCAACACACAAAGTTCCAAACATGATTCAAGACATAGTTAAAGCTGTTGCAAAGAATTTTTCTCCTTTCTCATGTTTTCCACATTCAACGTGCATTAGGTCCAACTCTTCCTTCATATCTGCCACAAATTCACCAGATTTTTCCCTCTTTTGCTTTTGCTTCAGCAGCTTTTCTTCAATTGTCTTCTTTTCGACGAGCTATTGCTATATATTCTTTTCTTTTTCCATCTAATTTAATAGTAGTATCATCCAATTCAGCATTGCTATTAATTTCATCCACTTCATTATGCCACATAAAATACTCACAATCTCCATTCTGCATATATCTTAAATTCTCGACTAAAACATCACTAAAAGATATGATAATCGACAAAGCAACCAAAAAAACCAAATTTGTACTTACCGGCCACATGGAGCAACTAAAAAACTTCTTCCCTGCATTCGACCCTACCTTTATAGTCCTTATCTTCGCTGGTATTTTATAGTGGCAGTTCTTTCTTGTAGCCATTGCTGATGAATTTGAAGTAGAAATTGAATGAGCGGTCATTGAACTCGAATTGAAGTGATATCACTAACTGTAAATCATTTCAGTAATATCACAAACTACAAATGATTAGACAGTCTTACACACGCACACGTGCACGCACACACACACACACACACACACACACACATATATATATATATATACATATGCGTGTGTGTGTGTGCATGTGAATAGTTATTAAAGCTCACATAAAATTTTAGAAGCATGCATCATGAAGAATCAATCATCCATTAGCAGTTTATTGATCCATGTGTGTGGATATATCATTGTACGGTCTTTTAAGTGTATCCAAGCATTACTTAAACAATATTTGGTTAACTGTCATACAATGATGTTAATGGTGATGCACACATCAATGTACAACAGGTGTACACATTCATAGATGAAGTGATTTTACACATAATTTCTAACTATGCATACAGATCTTATCTGATTAGGAACTAGGTGAAAAATCATGCATATGACAAACGTGAAAATACTTAAGAAATGAATACTATCATGTATATGTAAGCATCTTTATGAAACCATTGCCATAACCCACTATATATCTTATTAAAAAAGCTAGCGGTATCATGTCTCAATCATCACCGGCAACAGCAACCTGGGAAAACTGAGTAGTTGTTTAGAACATGCAGCTCATATAAAGTCGATGGTCTAATTGTTCACAACCACACTTCTCTAAGAACTAAAGTTCTGTGTTAATAATTTTATTAACAACCCAATAGCTGCTCAAAGAACATTTCAGCGAATTAACATACAAAAGAACAACAAAATAACACCACCAACCAAATAAAATGATGTATACATTCTTCTAGTATGATATACGAACTATGAAGTCACTGCAAATTACACCATTTATAGGTCTAGTTTCATTAGAATACAACTTCAAACTGAAAAAAATGTGGATTCATTGACAAATAATGTAACAACCCGAAATTTTGGAACCAGTTTAAAATTTATTTTTAATTGATTTTCAAGGAAATTAAATATTTTAAACGATTTATTTTGAGGATAAATGATATAGAATTTATTTTAAATCAAAGTTAGAACGTATTAATTTAAAATTTATTTAAAACGAGCTCGAAATGGCGTCGAAGTTTGAAAATTTGATTTTAAACTTTGAATGAATATATAGTATTCAATAAAAATCAGAATACGATAAAACAAGAAACGTTGGAATGTTATGAACTGTAATTTTCTAACGAATGTAAGAAATTGAGATTTCATATTATAAATTGTAAGTTATGTCTAAATAAAAATTTAGGATAGTCACTATGGAATTTTTATTTATATTTTCAATGTTATATATATAGCCCATAGAAAGATCACATTTTGCATATGGATGAATTTGAACTCGAAACCACTTCCATTGAGTTCAGAATGTCGTTTGCGTGTTCGAAAACTATAAGCATCGATACCTTTGGAGTTGGAGAAATTTTGGTCTTTTTCATTGGATATAAGACCAAAATATCACTTTTTGCATATGGACGAATTTGGATTCGAAACCACTTCCATTGAGTTCAAAATGTCGTTTAAGTGTTTGAAAAGTATAAACTTTGATATATTCTGAGCTTCTGAATTTTGTCACCTTGGTTAGGGCTTGGTTAGCCAACTTAGCCCACTTCCTTTAAGTGCCCAATAAGCCCTCTCCCATTCATTCATTCTAACACTTCAAAGAAAATAGAAAAATGGGGAAAAGAAAGAGAAATAGAAATTCCCTAAGCCCTAGCTTAATCTAGGACTTCAATCTTGTTGAAATCAAGTGCAAATCAAGTGTAGAAGCTTAGGTTAGCTCCTCTTAATCTTCTCCATCTTCTACAACTTGTTTCCTGTTCTATTTCTTTGATTTCCTGTGACCAATCTCTTAGGAAATTCAATTATATGTGCTTAGATTGGAGATTAATAAGCTATGTTAGAAGAGAGATGTTCTAGCTTGTCATCGGATTGATTTCTTGCTTCTAACAAGGAAAGGTGAGATCTTTGTGAGTTCTTCGTGTTTATACCACAAGCTATTAGCTTGTATAGTGTCATTTTGGTTCATTTATAGTTGTGCATATGTATATGAACTAGTTAGATGAGTATACTGAGACGGCCCGCCCGCACCAGCCGACATTTCTCCATGAAATGTGTTGTGCCGATGCTCGACCAGCACGGGATGGTCGTCAAAGAAAGGAATCTGAAACTATGATTTACAACGGAACCAAAAGTATATCTCACAGTGCATGGAATAAAATATAATAATAACATAACTTGATATAAAACAGGCAAGACAGTGCATAAGCTGAAAACTAAACCATCATAGCAGCCGAATCCAAAATACAGCTTATGATCCAAACCATTATTACAACTTCAAAATACTGTCTCTAAAGCAAAATAGAAAAGGTACACTACCACTGCCCAAAGTAGTGACCAACAACAACACAGGGAGAACATATGTAAATAGTACGTGGAAGCCTCCTGCTCGTCTCCGGACACCTACTCGTGCATAATCACCTGACATGTCTCTAGTCTGCTCGTTTAAGAGAACCTAGAGTAATAAGAAGAGACATAAAATTCTGGGTCAGAAAAAAGTCTAGTATGAGCGATAGCACTAAAATAAAACAATAACAGGTATAGATAAATCATACCTGAACTTGGGTCTGCAACCAAAGAGTTAGCACAACAAGATGTACGGTACTCTAAGGTAAACACTAACATAGAGTGTAAAATAGGAGTGTGTGTGTCATGGTGATTGCAAACATTAAACATAGCAATCAACCCCCATCTCTCACTCAATGCGTAAAGCATACGATATCCACCGCTTTGATCACCAAATTCATTGGGGCCATGACGGGTCCATGCCCTTCTGGACTCCGTACAACTAATTGCCACGACCATGCCCTTCTGGTCTATAGCCAATAACCCTTCCAAGTCCATACATCCTCTGGCTCTGGTTCGTCTACATGCCCCCTCTCTCAATGGTGAACCAAAGTTATAGATATCGGTAACTCCTTTGCACACGTCCCGCAACAAACTGTTTGGCTATGAAAACTGGCAAAAAATCAAAACAGCCTTTTACAGCATAACTAAAATGTTGTTATATCCCCTGGGTCAATTCTGCATTCATCTAGTGTGAAGAGCTAAACAAAACATGCATTCACAGCAATTCTGCCCTTTTTATAACGTTTCAGAAGTGCTGTCGTAACCCAGGTGCGACCAAAACCCATGCGTGACTGACTACAACATTTCACAAAAGTTGTTGTAGGTGCGACCGACCACAACATTTCGCAAATGCTGTCATAGGTGCAACCTACCATAGCATTCCACAAATTTTGTCGTAGGTGCGACCGAAACCCATGCGCGAACGACCACAGCATTTCACAAGTGTCGTAGGTGCGACCGACCACAGTATTTCGCAAATGCTATCGTAGGTCCGACCGACCGCAGCATTCCACAAATGCTATCGTATGTGTGACCGAAGCCCATGCGCGATCGACTACAGCATTTCACAAATGTTGTCGTAGGTGCAACCGAAACCTATGGGCGACTGACCACAGCATTTCACAAATGTTGTCGTAGGTGCGACCGGCCACAACATTTCACCAATGTTGTCGTAGGTGCGATCGATCTCATTTCCTGCATACATTCTAGCAAGCAATTTTCGCCACATGACGGTGTTTTCAAGCATTCTAACCTTCCTTTACAACCACAAAACATCCCAAACAGTAATAGCAGCATATAGAATCAACCATGAACACCCAAACAAATATTTAACTTGTAATTATGGATCAAACATACCCGAAACCATGATTTTCTTCTTAGTCCTCTTAACCATGTTTTAACTATAGAATTATCAAACTTAATCCAAATTAACCCAACTTTACACCAATGACATAAAATAATGTTTTAGAATTTCTACATAGTTTTATGATGCATTATTTCGCTAATTATCACAAATCACCCTTAATTAGTGAATAAAAGTGCAAATCACTCACCTTAGCCACAAATAAATTTTAGATCTGAAACTCTAACTGATTTGGCATGGATTCCAATGTATTCTAGTAGCTCTATCTCGATTTCTATGCTAATCCGCTTTAATTTGATGTAGATTTGGCTAATATGTGATTAGAAAGTGATTAAAGGTGAATTTAGAAGGTGGAGGCCATTGCTAGGGTTGAAGAACTGAAAGTGGCGGCTGAGAAAAATGAAATGAGACGGTTTCCTAACTCATTTTAGCCTCACCATAACTCTAATCACAAAATGGGTTATGGCCCCATCCATTAATTACCTTATTAAGCCCATTTAAGCAGTTTTTCACCTTCTAGACCTTGTTTCAGCCATAACTCCCAAACTGTAAGTCCGTTTGATCAATGTGACCACTCTACGGAAAGGTAAACCATCATTCGAATCCAATGGAAGTGGTTTCAGATCAAAACTCCTTACCAATCAAAAATTATAGGCGAAACAAGATTCGCTAGGGGCGAAACAGTCATTTACAAATCGGCAAAAATCGACAAAAATTTTGAACATGGGAAATGACCCCAATAGTCGTTCCCCAAAGTTACACGACCATACGACTTCGTAAAAAATTGAAATAAATATTCTACAATCCTCCGATGCATAGAATGCGGGTCGTTACACTCTCCCCTCTTAAGAAATTTCGCCCCCGAAATTCCTTAACTAAGAAAACAGCCAAAAGGTCCCGCATGCCTATCAACCATTTGCAACAATCAAACATACATAATAAACACAACAAGTCTATCCTAGCATGCGGAATAACTACACCATGATTAAAATCTTTTCAGACAAAGAGTTCTGGATATGACTTTCTTATGTTCTCCTCTATTTCCCAAGTACAATCCTTCTCATCATCGCCCCATTGGACCTTGACTAGTTTCACCATCTTCCTCCGAAGTTGCTTCGTATTGTGTCCGATAATACGAGTCGGTCTACGACTTTCAACTGCCTCGGGTTCTACCTCGATATCATCCATCTGATCACGTGAGATAGTCATATCAGAATCTTGCACGAACTTCCTTAACTGGGAAACATGAAATACATTGTGCACTCCCGCTATCTTGTCTGGTAATCCAACTTTATACGCTAAATTCCCAACTTGTTTGAGAACTGGGAATGGACCAACAAATCTTGGTGCCAATTTTCCTCTGCTACCAAATCGAATTACACTCTTCAACAGAGAAATCTTGACGAATAACAAGTCGCCAACAGAGAATTTCAAATCTCTTCGTCTTTTATCAGCATAACTTTTCTGCCTATCTTGGGCAGCCTTCGTTCTCTGTTGAATAACCTTGATCTTATCTGAAGTTTCTCTTATTACATCTGGCACAAGCACAGATTTCTCACTGGTTTCCAACCAACATGATGGTAAGTTGCACGGTCTTCCGTACAAATCTTCAAATGGAGCCATACCAATACTAGACTGATAACTATTATTATACACGAACTCAACCAGATGCAAATGGTCATCCCATGAACCTCCAAAATCCAATATGCAAGCTCTCAAGATATCCTCTAATACATGATTCACCCTCTCTGTTTGATCGTCAGTTTGACGATGGCATGCGGTACTGAGATGTAGTTCTGACCCCTAAAGCCTCTTGTAAGCTCTTCCAAAACTCACTAGTAAATAATGGATCTTGGTCACTCACGATACCTTTAGGTAGTCCATGAAATCTCACTACCCACTTCATATATAGTTCTGCTAACTTAGCTGTCGTTCTATTCGACTTGACAGGTATAAATCTTGCGCTTTTGGTCAATCGATCCACAACCACCCAAATGCTATCATGACCCAATCTAGTCCTTGGTAAACCATAAATGAAATCCATTGAGACTTGCTCCTATTTCCATTCGGGAATTTCCAGCGGTTGTAACAGACCACTAAGCTTCTTTTGCTCGACTTTAACTAACTGGAAATTCATGCACTTGGATACAAACTTCCCAACGTCTCTCTTCATCCCTTCCCAATAGTAAGTCTGCTTCATGTCTCGATACATTTTGCTACCACCGGGATGTATAATCAGTTTTGAGTGATGACATTCTCTAAGCACTTCATCTCTCAATCCATTAACATTAGGTACAACTAATCTCCCATCCTTTCAAAACCATCCTTCTTGATCAAGTCCATACTTGTCCATTCCCTCACCATTGATGCCCATTTCTACCTTTGAGATGATTTCCAATAGGTTAGGATCGTCCCTCTGACTGGAACAAGTCCGCTCAATCAAAGTTGGTCTGATCATCAAACTTGCTAACATTTCTGGATTTAATTCACATCTAGGTCTGAAATCATATCCTGCGATATACTCCTGTTGCTTCTATTCCAGAAACATAGCTCCCAAACCAGCATGTCTCTTACTCAATGCATCAGCTACTGCATTGCCCTTCCCGGGTGTGTATGCAATATTGAAATCATATGAAGCCAAGAACTCCAACCATCTTTGCTGACGAAGATTTAAATCCTTTTGAGAGAAAAGATACTTTAACAATTTATTATCAGTAAACAACTCGAATATTTCTCCCTAGAGATAATATCTCCACATCTTTAACATGAATACAATCGCTGCTAATTCCAAATCGTGGGTAGGATATCTTTTCTCATGTGGTTTCAGTTGCCGACTAGCATAAGCAACAACCCTACCTCTTTGCATCAGTATAGCACCTAGTTCAGTACCACTGGCATCCGTGTATACTGTCATCTCTTCGTTCCCCTTAGGAATAACTGACACTGGTGCACACGTCAACTTTTCCTTTAGACCCTTAAATGCGTTTTTATACCTTTCGTCCCAGACGAAAGCTTGATTCTTCTTGGTCAACTGAGTTAATGATGCTGCTACCTTGGAGAAGTCTTGAACGAACTTACGATAATATCCAGCTAACCCCAAGAAACTTCTCATGTCCGTTGCATTCTTGGGAGTAGACCAATCTTGTACCATAGCCACCTTCGCAGGATCCACGGCAATACCATTCTCTGAGACAACATGGCCCAAGAATCTCACTTCCCTCCTCCAGAAGTGACACTTAGAAAATTTTGCTTTCAATCGATGTTTCCTCAACACCTCCATCATTGTCATCAAATGTTTCTTGTGTTCTTCCTCTGTCCTCGAGTAAACCAAGATATCATCCACGAATACACGAACAAACTTATTTAATTGATCTTTGAAATCTATATTCATAAGATCCACAAAGTATGCGGGTACATTCGTCAACCCGAATGGCATGACCAGCCAATCATAGAATCCAGACGGCGTCCGAAATGCCGTTTTAGGTATACTCTCAACTGCTACTCGGAGCTGATGAAAACATATCGCGAGATCCAACTGGGAAAACACTCTTGCCCCATTCAATTGATCAAACAGATCATCTACCCATGGAAGAGGATACTTATTCTTCCTATTCACCTTGCTCAACACGCGGTAATCCACACATAAGCGAAGAGAACCATCAGCCTTGGTAGCAAACACAACTGGTGCTCCCTACTCGGAAACACTTCTTCGGATAAATCCCTTCTTCAAAAGGTCGCCCACTTGCACCTCGAGCTCTCGCTGCTCCCTTGGCGCCATACGACGAAGTGGCATCGCTGTAGGTCTGGCGTCTTTCACTAAATCAATTCGAAAGTCGATCTCACGGTGTGGTGGAAGTCCGGTCACTTCCCCGAAGATGTACGGATACTCGCCAGCAATAGGCACATCTGATAACTCATCTGGCGGGATGTCGAGCGAATTTAGAAAACTAGCCATCACCTCATCACTAGGTAGGCAACCCAATTCCACCCTCTGCCCATCATCTGCTCTAATGGTCACCGAAGACCCCTCATAGTCTACCACCACTCCTTTGGAGCCAGTCGACACCCAAAATAATGCCAAACCCAGTAAAGCCCAAAACAAAGCAATCACAAGAAAACATGCATTCACGACTCGATAAGACCAAATTACGAAAAATCATGCAAAGGCTAGTCGAACCACCAATCGGGTTCGTTCCAACTAAAGGTCTATCAACAATCTCGGGTTCCAATCTCAACCTATCTACCAGGTCACTAGATATGAAGGAATGAGAAGCCTTGGTATCAAACAAAACTCGAACAGGAACATCATAAATGGAAATCACACCCTGAATAATGACACCTTTTCCCTTTTGTGCCGCAGTTGGGGCATTCGATGAAGAAGGAACAGCGTTGATAGCATATGCTTTCACGACCTACTTCTCCTTAGGGTGTTGCGGACATTCATTTTTGAAATGTCCCACTTGGTCATAGTTGAAGCACTACCTCTCCCCCTTCTTTGCTCAACAATCTTTGATATAGTGGCCCTTCTTGCCGCAACCAAACCACTGGGCCTCTTTCTTATTCTTCTTTTTCTGACCATCCTTAGTCTGGTCATGTTTCCTCTTATTATGGGAATTATTCTTGCCTCCACCGCTTGACTGTGGTTTGGCTCCTTTGCAGATGTAACAGCAACCTCGGTCTTCGACTTAGGGTATAGGCTCTCAGATCTCAATGCTTTCCCTACAATAGATTCGAAAGTCTCATCGATATGGTTTATAAGTCTTTCCCCCAAGTACTCATCTAGGATAGTTATGAACCTTTTGTTCTTCTTCTCGGCAGTATCGATAAGAGATAATCCATATTTTGATAAAGCATTGAATTCTGTAATATATTCCGAGACCGCCCTACCATTCTTCTTAAGCTCCAAAAATTTCTTGACCAATTCTGATTTCTGAGCAGCTGGAATGAACTTATCACTGAAGCGAGTCTTAAACTGATTCCAAGTAACTTTATCCTTTGGAGTATCCGCTTTAATGGCATTCCACCAATTCATAGCCCGTCCTTGAAGCTAACGCGATGCTAACTTTCTCTTCATTGCATACTCGATTCCAAAACCCTCGAAGATGCGCTCACAACTATTAAGTCAATCTTGAACTTCCGTTGTCGATTCCATTCCGTGGAACGGATTTCCATCAAGATTAATATAATCCTTGCTGAGCTTGGCGAAATCGTCCCTAGGCGCCTACACCGCTGCACCACCACCGTTATCAGCATTAGGAACTGCTCCCTGTTCATCCCAAGCATTTCTCGCATGAAGGCAGTAAACATTGTCCTCATATCAGGGACATTCCCATTGTTGGCCCCTGAACCCGCACTCCTCATATATCGGCTCATCGTTCAATCTGTAAAGAGAAAAACGATTAACCATCTCTTTAGTGGTGCCAGTGAAGTGCGACTTCATCCTTAGCTATACTAATAATATATATATAGCTTTTAAAAACCAAAATATCACAAATGCGCGATCTCATATACGTATACTATCTCTCTCTGATATCTTCTCCTAGGTTAAACTACGTAACCTAGGGTCTGATACCAAGTGTGATGGCCCACCCCGCACCAGCCGACATTTCCCCGTGAAATGCGTTGTGTCGATGCCCGACCAGCACGGGACGGTCGTCAAAGAACGAAATCTGAAACTATGATGTACAAAGGAACCTGTAGTATATCTCACAACGCATGGAATAAAATATAATAATAACATAACTTAATATAAAAAAGGCGAGACAGTGCATAAGCTGAAAACTAAACCATCATAGCAGCGAAATCCAAATACAGCTTATGATCCAAACCATAATTGTACCTTCAAAATACTGTCTCTAAAGCAAAATAGAAAAGGTACACTACTAATGCCCAAAGTAGTGACCTGCAACAACACAAGGAGAATATATGTAAATAGTACGTGGAAGCCTCCTGCTCGTCTCTGAAAAGCTACTCGTGCATAATCACCTAACCTGTCTCTAGTCTGCTCGTTTAAGAGCACCCAGAGTAATAAGAAGAGACATAAAACTCTGGGTCAGACAAAAGTCTGGTATGAGCGATAGCACTAAAATAAAACAATAACAGGTATAAATAAATCATACTTGAACGTAGGCCTATAACCAAAGAGTTAGCACAACAAGATGTACGGTATTCTAAGGTAAACACTAACATAGAGTGTAAAATAGGAGTGTGCGTGTCATGGTGATAGCAAACATCAAACATAGAAATCAACCCCACATCTCTCACTCAGTGCTTAAAGCATACGATATCCACCGCTGTGATCACCAATTCCATTGGGGCCATGACGAGTCCATGCCCTTCTGGACTCTGTACAATTAATTGCCATGACCATGCCCTTCTGGTCTATAGACAATAAACCTTCCCAGTCCATACATCCTCTGGCTCATGTTCGTCTACATGCCCCCTCTCTTAACGGTGAACCAAAGTTATAGATATAGATAACTCCTTTGAACACATCCTGCAACAAAGCTGTTTGGCTATGAAAAATGGAAAAAATGTCAAAATAACCTTTTACAGCATTACTAAAATGCTGATATACCCCCTGGTTCAATTCTGCATTCATCTGGTGCGAAGAGCTAAACAAAACTGGCATTCACAGCGTTTCTTCCCTTTTTACAGCGTTTCGGAAGTGCTGTCATAGCTCGGGTGTGACCGAAACCCATGCGCGACAGACCACAGCATTTCACGCATGCTGTTGTAGGTGCGGTTGACCACAGCATTTGGCAAACGCTGTCGTAGGTGCGACTGACCATAGCATTCCATAAATGTTGTCGTAAGTGCGACCGAAACCCATGTGCAAACGACCACAGCATTTCACAAATGCTGTTGTAGGTGCGACCAACCATAGCATTTCGCAAATGCTATTGTAGGTGCGACCGACCACAGCATCCCACAAATGCTGTCGTAGGTGCGACCGAAGCCCATGCGCGACCAACCACAGCATTTCACAAGTGTTGTTGTAGCTGCGACCAACGACAGCATTTCACAAATGCTGTCGTAGGTGCGACTGATCCCATTTCCTACATACATTCCAACAAGCAATTTTCGCCAACGATGGCGTTTTCAACCATTCTAACCTTCCTTTGCAACCACAAAACATCCCAAACAGTAATAGCAACATATATAATCAACCATGAACACCAAACAAAGATTTAACATGTAATTATGGATCAAACATACCCAAAACCATGATTTTCCCGTTAATCCCCTTAACTATGTTTTAACAATAGAATTAGTAAACTTAATCCAAATTAACCCAAATTTTCACCAATGACATAAAATAATGTTTTAGAATTTCTACATATTTTTCCATATTTTTATGATGCATAATTTCACTAATTATCACTAATCACCCCTAATAAGCCATAATTAGTGAATAAAAGTGCAAATCCCTCACCTTAGCCATAAATAAATTTCAGATCTGAAATTCTAACTGATTTGGCATGGATCCCAATGTATTCCAGCAGCTCTATCTCAATTTCTATGCTAATATGCTTTAATTTTGATGTAGATTTGGCTAATATGTGATTAGAAAGTGATTAAAGGTGAATTTAGAAAGTAGAGGCCATTATTAGGGTTGAAGAAATGAAAGTGGCGGCTGAGAAAAATGAAATGAGATAGTTTCCTAACTCATTTCAGCCTCCCCATAACCCTATTCCCGAAGTGGATCATGGGCTCATCCACTAATTGCCCTATTAAGCCCGTTTAAGCAGTTTTTCACCTTCTAAATCTTGTTTCAGCCATATCTCCCAAACGGTAAGTCCGTTTGATCAACGTGACCACTCTACAGAAAGGTAAACCATTATTCGAATCCAATGGAAGTGGTTTCAGATCAGAACTCCTTACAAATCAAAATTTATAGGTGAAACAAGATTCTCCAGGGGCAAAACAGTTATTTAAAAATCGGCAAAAATCGTGAACATGGGAAATGACCCCAATAGTCGTTCCCCAAAGTTACACGACCATACATATTCGTAAAAAAATGAAATAAATATTCTACAATCCTCCGATGCGTAAAATGTTGGTCGTTACATATACACTTTCCGGTTCATTAGTTTTAGCTTCATAGAATTGGAATTCTCATTTTGATAGTGCACATAATCGAATGCACATGTCATGACTTGTTTTAGCGATATTGTGAAGCTCCGTTGTCTCACCGATAAGTTCTAGAACTTCATAATTCGCTTATATCGTATTAGATAGCTATGGTTAGAGAATTTGTTCATTTTAGAATATATGATTGAAATCATATCAATCTTATGTATATATGTTAGTGCATGTATTAGTGAGTTGTTTCGACAAGCTTATGAGGCCTCATTATCATCAAACTCAAGTACATAGCCTCCATGGTTCGCCAGAACGATTTATAGAAGAGAAAGAAAAAAATAGGCAGATTAACATCCCAGGCCTGAACCAGTCGACTAGTCATTTTTGACCAGTCGACTGGTAAAGAACTGGTCAGAAAACTACTCCTTGACCAGTAGACTGGTCAGAAATGAACCAGTCAATTGGTAAACTGCTGTGGACCAGAAACCTCGGCCCGCAGTCTAGTTTGATCCAGGCTTTTCCCTGGTCGGAGCCCGGATTGTTTGGACTTCGTTTGTGACTTTTCAATTCTCTAATTCACAGATTTCAGTAGCCTGATTCTTGCAAAATCGTTTTTATAAATCATCAATTAAAGAATGATGGAGTGGAAACTAAATGTGAGAACTCTCTCACTCGAATATTTTGTACAGTTATTTATATATTTTTATAACTGAATATATGTTGGTTGCCTGTGATTGCAATATTTTTTTGATGGTTAATGAATGTTCTAGTTTTAAATGTTATCATTACTAAACTGTGAAAATAATATATATGTTCACATGGATTGTGATGTAAACCCTACACGGGTATGAGGACGATAATTTTACACATCGCCCAAGTATGCATATAATAATCATTGGATGTTGATTGAAAACCCCATACGGGTCTGGGGATGATAATAACTTCACACATCTCCCTTGTGTTTAGTTTATGTCGATCGATAGATGGACAAGCCGTAGTAAGCGTTATTTAATTATTTAATGCTTATACAATTGTAGATTACACTCTGGATGTGAATTGGATATTTAATAGTTGTTCGTCACTATTTTTGAATACAGGTGATGTATGGAATCCATATAAATAAAATTATATGGTAATTGATTGAGTCTGATTCCAATTCAGAAATAACGAATATTTTAAAATAATATTCAGTGAAGAATCAATATATGATTTTGATGTCCGATTTTGGATGGACACGAAAATATTGAATTATTCATAACTGAAATGACTATGAAGTCGAGTTAAGCTAGTAAACGCTATTTTAACTCGAACGGAGTTTTCTACCAATTTCATCTATTTTTATAATGAATATCAAGAAAAGGGATTTCAAAATTTTATATTTTGAAATTATTATTATTTTGATATTATAATAATATAGGAAGTTCAGTTTTGATTTAAAATTGAAATGGAAGTTGGAGTCGTTTTAAAATGAATTCATGAACGTTTTATGAAGTACGTTTTAAAAAAGAAAATCGACAAAATATATTATATATATTTAAATGGTTTGAATAGAACGTATCGGGCAGCGACCACTCATGAATTTCAACCATTAACTTCGAATTTGCATAACAGAAGATCCAATTATCGAATTCTCCGAAAACCGGAACCATTGTGTTCATATCAAAAAGAGCTTTCGAGTGATAACAAGAGATTTGAAATCTAACGGTAAGATTATAAAATACGTCCAAATCAGTTTTTGGAAAAAAGTCACTATGGATGCAGTTCGGTGGCCGATATGGGAAACTGACTGTAAGGGTCTTAATAAAATTATTAAAAACATGAATAAATTAGGTTTTGGATTTGTCGTGAATGGTGTCTTTAATAACACTAATCTTAAACCCAGTTGGGAAAAAGATAAATCTTTTAAATAAGATTTAAGGAAGTTTACCAATTAATAAATATAATTGGAATTAAATGGAAGTTGATTTTGGGTTGATTGTAAACAATGTTTTTAACAACATTAGTTTTTAAATCCGATTAACCATGAGGTTATGATTTGGAATTTATTAATCTTATAACCAAGATTTAATGGAAAATTTTCCAAAGTGAAGTTTTACAGTTTGATAAACTAAATTGGAGTTTTAATGAATCTTTAATTAGATTGCAATGAGAATGAGGTAACTCAATTTACCGAATTCAAGAAATTTCGAGAACGGAGAACCGCCAGTTTTACTCCATGTGATAGCTAGATCTTTAATTAGATTTGAAATGGGAAATGGTAATTAAATTTACCAATAACACTATTGGTGTTAAATAGGGAGTATTACCAGTTTTGCTCCATGGGATGAATAAGTTGAGATGGGGATAATAAAATGAATGATTACTTTGGTAAGGCTCGATAATCCCGACTAGTTCTTAAACCTTAATTTGATTTAAGTTGTGGAAAGAGAAAATAAAATCTTTTGAAAATGATATCCAAAGGAAGATTAAAGAAATAGTTTAAAGGAACTTATCTTTGATAAAATTAATGGGAAACTTTCCCTAAAGATGCAAGTATTTGAATAAAAGAATATTCTTAATTGGAATGAGATGTGTACTATCTTTGTTTATTTAACACATGATTGTAAAGATACATTAGTTATTCGGAAAGACGAGGTAATAAGTGATGATCGTCCAGATGTACTTGGAGATCGACGGATATGCGAGGACCTCTATACCGTATTGGACATATGGGACGAGGAATAAGGTGCCTCTGGTTTCGTTCAAACCCAGAACGAACTAGTGAATGGATTGTGTCTGTTGTATGCTATATTTGTTGATCTCTGCTAAATATATATCTGCTTGGTGGTGGATAATTTATTCTCTTGCTTAACACCCTTCTCTGGGACGTACGAGCTTAGAAGTTATATATTGGCATAAATCAATGGTATGGTATGGATAGACAATGTGGCATGCTAAGATGCAAATGATCAAGGCTTTTGTTGAAAAGCAAGGCCTTGTGGATGATGATCAAAGCACAACTTTAAGTAGTATAGCTTTGTGTACAGTGTTAATTCGTGAGCCTCACACCTCTGTATGAGTTAGAAACAGGATAAGGAATGCAGTGAGTGCATACGTTTCTTTCTAGCTAAAAGTTGTGTCATGGTATGGAGCCCAGACATTTTTACTTATGTGGATGATGGATTGCGAGGCGCCTCGGATATGATTGGTCTCCAATGGCTAAGTTATAGGTCCAATAGGACTGGGAAATGTATGTTCAGGAATAATTAATCATCAAAAGTAAGGGAGGACCGACACTGCAGGATCCAAGGGTTCGCCAGTATCCGAGACCTGGGTCATCTTGCTAGAGGTGATCGGAATCAGAAAGGAGACCATCCCTTGCCTTGACTCATGATGGAAATTCAATTTCCAATACGTGACCTTTCGGTTTTAGTTGTAAACCTATATAGAGACATAGTAGGATGGGGTACTATGCCGTCTATGATTGATACTTATATATTTGAAGTTGTTTAGACATTATGCACTTATAGTAATATCAAAATGATTTGTTTTAAAGCGTATCAAGCATGTTTGGGTATTATAAAGGAAAACTCTGCCCTTTGGCTTGCGTTGCATTATGTGATGTGACCAGAGTCTTATTATAGCTTCATTTTTCAAAAAGCATTGCGTGGTTTTATGTCATAAACTAGTATTCATGTGGAGTAAACCCGTTCCGTGTCATACGGCGTGGTCCTATGAAATTTTCACTTTTAAAATAAATGTTTTGAGTTCTCACACCAGCCCCATGACTGACTCGGAGTTTATTGTTTTCCCAAAACTCTGGATGCCCCTATTTTCCACACGGACAATCAGTAGTTTGGGTTTTGTAGATTTCTATTTTACAGGATCCTGGTTTACAGCTGGAGCTATATTTGGAAAGCTTTTTATCCGTGTATTTATTTTAGTTGTGTTAGTTAATGTATTTCCACTACGCATTGTATTTATACATTTTATTTCTGCTACCATGTAATTTATTCTTTAATATTAATTTTCCGCTGTGTAATATTTATTTGAACTCTGGCATATTCTTGTACTCTGATGTAAATTGTTGTAATAGCAATGAAATATTCTCATGTTTGTGTTCTGATGCGTCATGTTCTCATTGCAATCCGCGTTTTCCCGTCTCCTCGGAGGCCGGGCGAATTCGGTGCGTGATAGCTTGGTATCAGAGCTTTGGTATACAAAGCTCGAGAAGAAGACACGTTCGAACCGAACAAAAAAAATCATTAGAGATAGGATTAGTAACATCCTATTAGAATAACTCGTTAGAGATAGGATCAGTAGTATCCAAGAATGAGTTTGATAGGTGTTGTTTATTAAAAACGAATTTAGTTTTGAAAATTATATCTTATTATACGTATTTGAGTATTTTAATTTATTTTGAATTTGGATTATCAAGTATAAGAAGATTTTGCATACACGTATGATCCTCGTGTATTCGAAGTATCAAATATACTGGATAGATAGATATAGAATCACACTCTAGTCGCCCGGAGATGTTTCTGATGATGGTTTGAAACATCATCAGTGCTTATGTTCGAGTTTCGAAAGTAGGATATCTATATATTTCCAATTGACAGGTGTGAGAACCAAAACCTAGTTAGAGTTTATTGTTTGTGATTTGGCATTGAAAATATAATTTTTGGGTCTATAAAAGTTATATATTGGAAAAGCTAATCAACTAATTGATTGTTGGTTATGATGTGTGATTATTAGTTTAACTAATAAAAATATTAGAATATAAAACCAAAATGAAAATGAATGGTAAAATAAGCTAAATTGAATTGAATTGAAAATTGATTGGAATTGGATATATGTACACGTATATATAATGAACAGGTCATAGCATGGAAGCTATGAAGAATAAAATTGTATGCAAATAGGTACATGTGTACTATATTGATTGGGTTTGACGATTTTTTGAGACCATTGGCTTTTGATTTTCTCTTGATATATGGGAGCCTGTAGAGGCCATTAGTGGTTTTACCAATTAACCCGTAAAAAGGAGGTTATGGCAAAAAAAATCGAAAATTTAAGGCATTAACCAAATTTCGAGAAATTGGAAAGTTCTTAGAAACTCAAAAGTTGAAGAACTTGAGTCAAGCAAAGGTTGAGTTGGTCAAGTAAACGACCTTCAGTTTCTTCTTCCTTTTCGGGGATGAAAAGATTTTAAGTGGGTAAGATTGTAACAATCCGGAATTTTGGAATCAATTTAAAATTTATTTTTAATTGATTTTCATGGAAATTAAATATTTTAAATGATTTATTTTGAGAATAAATGATGTAGAATTTATTTTAAATCGAAGTAAGAACATATTAATTTAAAATTTATTTAAAACGAACTCTAAATGGCGCAGTATTTTGAAATTTTGATTTTAAACTTTGAATGAATATATAAAATTCAATACAAATCAGAATACGATAAAACAAGAAATGTTGGAATGTTTTGATGCGATTTTCTAACGAATGTAAGAAATTGGGATTTCATATGATAAATTATAAGTTATGTCTAAATAAAAATTTAGGATAGTCGCTATGGAATTTATATATATTTAATGTTATATATATAGCCCATAGAAAGATAACATTTTGCGTACAGATGAATTTGAACTCGAAACCAGTTCCATTGGGTTCAAATGTCGTTTGCGTGTTCGAAAACTATAAGCATCGATACCTTTAGAGTTGGAGAAATTTTGGTCTTTTTCATTGGATACAAGACCAAAATATCACTTTTTCATATGGACAAATTTGGACTCGAAACCACTTACATTGAGTTCAAAATTTCGTTTAGGTGTTCGAAAAGTATAAACTTTGATATATTCCAAGTTTTAGAATTTTGGCACCATGGTTAGGGCTTGGTTAGCCAACTTAGCCCACTTCCTTTAAGTGCCCAATCAGCCCTCTCTCATTCATTCATTCTAACACTTCAAAGAAAATAGAAAAATGGGGAAAAGAAAGGGAAATAGAAATTTCCTAAGCCCTAGCTTAATCTAGGAGCTTCAATCTTGTTGCAATTAAGTGCAAATCAAGTGTAGAAGCTTAGCTAAGCTCCTCTTCATCTTCTCCATCTTCTACTACTTGTTTCCTCTTTGATTTCTTTGATTTCCTTTGACCTAACTCTTTGGAAATTCAATTATATGTGCTTAGGTTGGATATTAGTATGCTATGTTACAAGAGAGGGTGTTCTAGCTTGTCATTGGATTGATTTCTTGCTACTAGCAAGCAATGGTGAGATCTTTGTGAGTTCTTCGTATTTATACCATAAGCTATTAGCTTGTATAGTGTCATTTAGGTCCATTCAGAGTTGGGCATATGTGTATGAACTAGTTAGATGAGTATACACTTTCCGGTTCATTAGTTTTAGCTTCATAGAATTGGAATTTCTCATTCTGATTGTTCACACAATTGAATGCACATGCCATGAGTTGTTTTAGCGATATTGTGAAGCTCCGTTATCGCATCGGCAAGTTCTAAGACTTCACAATTCGCTTATATCGCATTTGATAGCTATGGTTAGAGAATTTGTTCATTTTAGAATATATGATTGAAATCATAGCAATCTTATGTATATATGTTAGTGCATGTGTTAGTGAGTTGTTAAATGCTTATGAGGCCTCATTATCATCTAACTCAAGTACATAGCCTCCATGGTTCGCCGGAACGATTTATAGAAGAGAAAGAAGAAGAAAATGGGTTGATTAACAGCCTAGACGTGAACCAGTCGACTGGTCAATTTTTGACCAGTCGACTGGTAAAGAACTAGGCAGAAACCCTGTCCTTCACCAGTCGACTGGTCAGAAATGAACCAATTGAGTGGTAAACTATTGTGGACTGGAGTACCTCGGCCCACAGTCTAGTTTGATCTAGGCTTTTCCCCGGTCGGAGCCCAGACTGTTTGGACTTCGTTTGTAACTTTTCAGTTCTTTAATTCACAGATTTCAGCAGCCCGATTCTTGCGAAATCGTTTTTATAAATCATCAATTAAAGAATTATGGAGTGGAAACCAATGGTGAGAACTCTCTCACTAGAATATTTTGTACAATTATTTATATATTTTTATAACTGAATATATGTTGATGGCCTGTGATTGCAATATTTGTTTGATGGTTAATGAATGTTCCAGTTTTAAATGTTATCATTATTAAACTATGAAAATAATATATAAGTTCACATGGATTGAGATGTAAACCCCACACGGGTATTGGCACGATAATTTTACACATCACCCAAGTATGCAAATAATAATCATCGGATGTTGATTGAAAACCCCACATGGGTCTAGGGATGATAATAACTACACGCATCTCCCTTGTGTTTAGTTGTATGTCGATAAATTGATGGACAAGCCGTAGTAAGCATTATTTAATTATTTAATGCTTATATAATTGTAGATTGCACTCTGGATGTGAATAGGATGTTTAATAGTTGTTCCTCACTGTTTTTGAATACATGCAATGTATGGTATCCATATAAATAAAATTATATGGTAATTGATTGAGTCTGATTCCAATTCAGAAATAACGAATATTAAAAAATAATATTCAGTGAAGAATCAAAATATGATTTTGATGTCCGATTTTGGATGGACACGAAAATATTGAATTATTCATAACTGGAATGAATATGAAGCCGAGTTAAGCTAGTAAACGCTATTTTAACTCAAACGGAGTTTTCTATCGATTTCATTTATTTTTATAATGAATATCAAGAAAAGGGATTTCAAAATTTGATTTTTGAAAATATTATTATTTTGATATTATAATAATATAGGAAGTTCAATTTTGATTTAAAATTGAAATGGACGCTGGAATCATTTTAAAATGAATTTATAAACATTTTATGAAATACATTTAAAAAAAGGAAATCGATAATATATATTATATATTTAAATGGTTTGAATAGAACGTATCGCGCAGCGACCGTTCGTGAATTTCAACCATTAACTTCGAATTTGCATAACGGGAGATCCGTCCATCGGATTCTCCTAAAACCGAAACCGTTGGGTTCGTATCGAATAGAGATTTCGAGTGATAATAAGAGATTTGAAATCTAATGGTAAGATTTTAAAATACATCCAAATCAGTTTTGGAAAAAGGTCGCTATGGATGTAGTTCGGTGGCCGATATGGTAAACCGACTGTAAGGGCCTCAATAAAATTATTAAAAACATGAATAAATTAGGTTTTGGGTTTGCTGCGAATGGTGTCTTTAAGAACACTGATCTTAAACCCAGTTGAGAAAAGGATAAATCTTTTAAATAAGATTTAAGGAAGTTTACAAATTAATAATTATAATTGGAATTAAATGGAAGTTGATTTTGGGTTGATTGTGAACAATGTTTTAAACAACATTAGTTCTTAAACCCGATTAACTGTGAGGTTATGATTTGGAATTTATAAATCTTATAACCAAGATTTAATGGAAATTTTTCCAAAGTGAAGTTCTATAGTTTAATAAACTAAATTGGAGTTTTAATTAATCTTTAATTAGATTGCAATGAGAATGAGATAACTCAATTTACCGAATTCAAGAAATTTCGAGAACGAAGAACCGTCAGTTTTACTCCATGCGATAGCTAAATCTTCAATTAGATTTAAAACAGGAAATGGTAATTAAGTTTACCAATAACACTATGGGTGTTAAATAGGGCGTACTACCAGTTTTGCTCCATGGGATGAATAGGTTGGGATAATAAAATGAATGATTACTTCGGTAAGGCTCGATAATCCCAACTAGTTCTTAAACCTTAATTTGGTTTAATTTGTGGAAAGATAAAATAAAATCTTTTGAAAATGATATCCAAAGGAAGATTAAAGAAATAGTTTAAAGGAACTTATCTTTGATAAAATTAATGGGAACCTTTCCCTAGACATGCGAATATTAGAATAAAAGGATATTCTAAATTGGAATGAGATGTGACTATCTTTGTGTATTTAACACATGATTGTAAAGATACATTAGTTATTCGGAAAGACCGGATTTAACCCATTCTGAATAGTAGTTTCGACGATTGAAAGTAACGATGAAGACGGTGGTTGAAGATCAGTGATCTTCACATGTTTGGATGATTACTGATGTCTTGATTGGGCTGTACACCTAAGATGAGGTAATAAGTGGTGATCGTCTAGACGTACTTGGAGATCGACGGATATGCGAGGACCTCTCTCCCGTATTGGACATATGGGATGAGGAATAAGGTTCCTCCGGTTTCATTCAGACCCAGAACGGGCTTGTAAATGAATTGTGTTTGACAATGTATTGTGTGCTATATTCGTTGATCTCTGCTAAATATATATCTGGTTGGTGGTAGAGAATTTATTCTCTTGCTTAAACCCCTTCTCTGAGACGTACGAGATTAGAGGTAATATATTGGCAAAAACCAATGGTATGGTATAAGTTGACATTGTGACATGCTAAGAAGCAAATGATCAAGGCTTTTGTTGAAAATCAAGGACTTGTGGATGATGATCAAAGCACAGCTTTAAGTAGCAAAGCTTTGTGTATAGCGTTAATTCGTGAGCCTCACACCTCTGTATGAGTCAGAAACGCGATAAGGGACGCAGTGAGTGCATATGTTTCTTTCTAGCTAGAAGTTATGTCATGGTACAGAGCCCAGACATTTTTACTTATGTGGATGATGGATTGTGAGGCGCCTCGGATATGATTGGCCTCCAATGGCAAAGTGATAGATCCGATAGGACCGGGAAACATATGTTAAGGAATAACTAATCCTCAAAAGTAATGGAGGACTAGCACTGAAGGATCCAGGGGCTCGCCAGCATTCGAGTCCTGGATCATCTTGCTAGAGGTGATCCGAATCGGTAAGGATACCATCCTTTGCCTTGACACATGATGGAAATCCAATTTCCAAAACATGACCTTTCGGTTTTAGTTGTAAACCTATATGGCGTAGGATGGGGTACTATGCCGTCTATGATTGATACATTTATATTTGAAGTTGTTTTGACATTATGCACTTAGAGTAATATCAAAATGATTTGTTTTAAAGAGTATCAAGCATGTTTGGGTATTATAAGGGAAAACTCTACCTTTTGGCTTGCGTTGCATTGTATGATGGGACTTGAGTCTTATTATAACTTCATTTTTCAAAAAGCATTACGCGGTTTTATGTCATAAACTAGTATTCATGTAGAGTAAACCTGTTTTGTGTCATACAGCATGGTCCCATGAATTTTCCGCTTTTAAAGTAAAATGAAGTTTATTATTTTCTCACACCAGTCCCCTGACTGACTCGGAGTTTATTATTTTCCCCTAAACTCTGGGTGCCCCTATTTTCCACACGTGCAGTCAGTAGTTTCGGTTTTGCAGATTTCTATTTTACAGGATACTGGTTTACAGCTCGAGCTATATTCGAAAAGCTTTGTATCCGTGTATTTCTTTTAGTTGTGTTTGTTAATGTATTTTCACTACGCATTGTATTTATACAATTCATTTCCGCTACTATGTAATTAATTCTCTGATATTAATTTTCCGCTGTGTAATATTTATTTGAACTCTGCTATATTCTTGTACTCTGATGTAAATTGTTGTAATAGCAATGAAATGTTCTCATGTTTGTGTTCTGATGCGTCATGTTCTCATTGCAATCCGCGTTTTCCCGTTTCCTCAAAGGCCAGGTGAATTCGGTGCGCGATAAATAATAGGCAAAAAAATTCAATCACCTAATAGCAATTATACTCATGGTGATAGTAATTTCTGTTTCTCGATAGGCTAATTAATAGCAATGATAAAAAAACCAACAGAAACGTATATGAGAAACATAGGACAAAAAGCTAGCACCTTTCTTCTTGGATTGGCTGTCGTTTGATGACGGGGAAGGGGAGAAGTGGGTGCATTTTGAGTTGGAGTCGAGGACTAGCTGGAAGAAGTGGAGGACGTAGATAGGGTTGGAGTGAAAGAAGTTGGTGAATGAAAATTAAGGATTGGAATTGGAAATTTGGGGGTGAGAACGAACAGATCTGAGAAGTTGAGAAAGAGGAATGGAATGAGTAATGTAAGTCGATTTCCTATTGGTGGTGTAGCATTTTAACGGATTAGTGAGATGTCAACTACAGATGTTGTTTTTAAAAGGTAAATTGACGGATAGATATGCATGTTTTTATAGATGTAGATTGATGACATGGCAAATTAAACTTATAAGTTTATAACTATAGCTACTGCAACATAATTTGATATCTATACTAACGCATTGAAGAGTGTGTTGTAATAGACAAAAATCAGCATAGCTATGGCAACATTTTAGCTGGCAACACCTTGCATTTTCGTTGCAGTAGGCCATCTATGGCGTAGTGTTTTGTCATATTTTCATGTCTTGCTTATAAAGTTGCATCGCTGAGTTAATTTGAATGATGACAAAAACTTGAGTACCAAACTTAAATTTAATCTAGAAATGATGACAGACACTACAAGAAAATAGGCTATTTCCGACGCCTCAAAACCGTTGGCGGTCTACGTGAACCGTCGGAGATAACCGTCTCTTTCGTAGGTGTCAAAAATCAAATTTTCCGACGGCGATCGACAAAGCCCGTCGTTTATGTTTCTTACGGCGAGGAATGGTTTGTGTCATTTTCCGATGGCTTGCGTCGAGTATCAGTAACCATTGGAAACTGTTGCCCATGCTTCTCAAATAAACCGTTGTAAGCCGTTGGAAACCGTTACAAAATCATTTACCTTTAAGCCGTCGGTAGCCATCGGAAAACCTGCAATTTTTTTTTTAATATTTCAATGCTATTCATCCTTCCAACTACAATTCTCTCACAAACTACTATCACAAAAACCATACATAATCCCAACATACCATATACCAAACAAAGATCAAAATAAAACCAATTCTAACTCAAAAAATGAACAAAAACACAATCACCTAGGTCTTTTGATGCTGTAATGTCCCGTATTTTTGGCAGTTAAATATTTAATTTAATTTATTTTTTTAAATATTATATTTGGGATATTAATGGATTTTAATATTGAATTCATTATTAAAACGAAGTTTTAACATTAATTTTATTTATAATTATAAATCGAGCTTGAAATGGCGCTGCAGTTCGTAAAATGGAGTTTTGAACTTCAACCGAATATACAGGATCCGATATAAACTGGATTTCTATGAACCAAGAAACGTTGGAAGCGTGTTGATTATAATTTTCATACGAAATAGAAAAATTCAGATTTCGTATTATAATTTGTTAGTTATGGCCAAATCAAATTTTAAAATAATCTCTATGGAAATTGTTATTAAAATATAGGCCTTTAAAATAGTCGCTTTTCAAATGGACTTCGTTTTCGATGAAATTAGTTTCATTAGAACCGTAATGTTAAATTATTGTACGGTGTTGAATTGCGTGGCAAATCGATGTCGTATGAGACCACGGTAGCTGTAAACGCTCATTCATTTTATATAACGCGTAATTTAATTTATTTAATTTAATAAAAGGATATTTGAGCGTAACTTGAATAGACGATCAGATTAAGCCGCGAAACCAATTTCGTTGAGTTCTTATCGTCAATTATAGTCAGGATAGGTATATAGTTTGTTATTTTTGAAGATCGCGAAATTTGGTGTCCAAAATAGCATTTGCGACGCGTATAAAAATAGTCTATCAGGAAAACAGTCTCAGAATGCGACGAAATTGGTGCCGTTAGGTTCGTATTAATTAATTATTGTAGGATTTCAAAGTTTCAAGTTGGTTGGATTTATTTAGTGATCGTGGAAAATTTAAATGCATGTTTTTCAAACGATGTCGGAATTCGACGAAACCTGTCCATTAGGTCCGGAATATTTTTCTATGCTAGGATTAGTTTTTTTATCAGAAAATAGAATTCAATTGTGGATTGTTTTACATGTTACTTTAGCATGAAGCTTGTTAAGAATTAAATAATATTTAATCTTCCCCGTTCTTTATATATACACCATTCGTTCTGGTCAAAAGCCCTCAAGTATTTCCAGTGTGGTCAACTAGCCTTTGAGCCGACAGTTACCAAAAACCAACGACCGATATTTTCCCATCTCCTCCTTTGAATATCGCGAACTCCTATTATTGATTCAAAGACCTCCTGACAAAGAGAGGGTCAGGCTCATCGAGCTCTAGGTCTCGACGGACGGCGACCGTAAATTGGTCAGCGTGGTGGGTGGTTTTTTTACCCTCGACCACACGGTATTTGGAGCACAAATTTTGGCGAATGGCTGAACCAGGGGACTCGACACTCACAGCGAGTGCCAAGGGGACTCAGGCGATCATCACTATGCAATTGGATTGGACTCCGATGATCCGAAATTGGTGCAGCTCCGATGCTTTTCCTGCGTGTATGGGTTCTGGGAAAACAAGTAAGCCTAGAGAGAACAGACGCGAGAAATGATCTGCTCTAACAATGTACTTTGGCTATATTTCATTTAAAGCATTAAATCAGCTATTTTAATAAAATACTAGTTAACAAAAACGTGGACTTGATTGATGCAACTGTCGGTTTAAAGCTACTGAGCGTTGGGTAGAAGAGAAAGGATTCCGCCTGTTATGTTATTTTAAAAAAGTAAATTTTCGTAATTATTTGTAATTAAAGTATTAACTTAAGATTAGGTTAATTAATCTTATAAAAATGACGTGGTAAAATCATGACAGAACAAAGATGGGTGATGGAAACACGCTGGCCTGGGATCACTTCGAACAAACAAGGAGCAAGAATGGTGCCTGTAACCGACAATTTGAAGTAATTATATAATTTACTTAATAAATTTTTATGGACAGATAACCGGTTACTGGTTAAATCATGTAACTATGGTATTATATTTTCTTGCAGTTTGCAGTGTAGTACTGTGTTGAGGAACGAAGTAGGGTATTTAAAGGAAGAACAATATCGCTATAACACTTGTTAAAATAAAAAGTAATTAATGTAATTAAAATTAATATATTTTATTTATTAAAGGATTAAGTTAATTAATATAAAATGTGTGCTTATATTTTGTATAACTCACATTTGTGATCAAAATTGGACGGAACAGACTACGTTGGGACCGTAGCGGTGAACACTACATTGTGTAACTAATCTGGACATAGATGGATACAGTAGAGATTTACAATTAAAAATTAAACGGTTGTTTAATTTTACTGAAATCAAACCGTTTTGTTATATAAATTAGGTTTTTATTTTGTGTGCTATGGTTGCTATGGTTGATTGTTCGCTAATTATATAATTATTTTTTGATTTAACCGATGAAATTAAACCGTTGTTTAATTTCAGTGAAATACCAAATTTTTATTTTTAACGATTGGACCCAATAAAAGGTAACTCACCTTGGTTGGTCACGTTTATAAAATAAACGTGTTTAAATTGTTGAATTTTGTGTGGTTGATGTTAAATGGCCGTTATTTATTGCTATCAGTTAAATGAAACTGAATGATCTGATTTGAGATAACCATTTGAATACAGGGAAGAACATGTTGGAAGGATCCAACCGGGTTCCACAAATATATTATTTATTTTCATATCATCATATATGAACTGATCTGATAGGGTGATTGATTTGATTGTTGATTACTGACTAAATATTCAACAAATTTGTTTTGTTTAAACCGATGGGCAGTATTGGTTATGTATTTGGTAGCATATGGCCTATAAAATCAATCGTTTTATAAATATTGATTTACCATCAAGTGAATTGTTAAAACTGAAGTTATTAAATTTATTTTTATTACTGGGGTTAGGTTTTGAAATATATTTTATTTTAAATAATAGTTTACTAAAATGGGAATAAATATTTATTATTTATTATTTAAGTTTTAAACAAATTATTAATCAATCTAATAAAGTAAATTCTGACATTAATCAGATTTATAAACATGTGAATGGAAATTTACTTAATGGATAAAAGTTTGGATAATTGTTTAATTAAGAATTAATTAAATGGAATTATTTAATTTAATAAATTTAAAGTGGGAACTAATTGGAATCAGTTAATGAGATAATCGTGTTTTGAGTTGGATAAATCGACCGTTTTTAATTGGGATTGATTAATAAATTAGTATGTTTGGAAAAAAATAGTTTAATGAATATTGTTTAATTTTAATAAGGTTTTAAAAGGGGAATTACTACTTGTTTTAGTTAGTAAAAGAATTAACTACCTCTATAGTAGTTAATGGTCGAAGTAAAATATTATTTTAATTGATAATAATTTAGAAAAATTACTTTTTAATGGAAATTCATTTAAAAGGCAATCGAAGGTGAAATGAAATCTAATGGAATGGTGAAAGGAGTTTATGAACGGGTTTTATATTTAAAATCCAAAATTGTAATAACGAAGTTATAAAAAGGGGAATTTAAGCGATAGCTTAAATAAATGTGACTTAAAAATTCGAATTAAGTAGAACGGGAATTGAGAATAGAAAGGGTTAGTTTAAACCAGAATTTATTTAAAGCAATGAGGTGTTATATCGTTAATTTTACATTAACGTTACTTAATAATGGGATTAAGTACCATTGGCGATTGAAATAAGAATTTCAAGCAAGAAATGATGGAACGGATTTGTAAAGGGGTTAGTGGAAGTGAATTTGGTAAAAAGAAGTGGGTCGTAGGATTTTGTAATCAAATCCGAATTATAAAAATGAATTTGTTTTGAGAGGTAGAGGTTAAAAGAAGGTGTTTCATAAGAGATTACTTAATTATGGAATTAAGGAAAAATGGTTATATTCCAGAAAGAGATTTTCAAAGTAATAAGGTTTTATAAAAACGTATTTGAATAAAATAGTTAAATAGAATTGGTGCGGATATTGGAATGAAAGATTGGTTTTTGGATTACAACTGATATCTATCTTAAGATATGAACATTGTTGATCAAGGTCTGAGAGGTAATTAAAATACCTCAACTTGAACGACTTCAGGATTATCTGAGGATGATATTAGTTAGTAATGGTAAAGGGGGTTAGTAAAAAATTATTATTTCCATTAAAGAAATAATAAGGCAATGTTTAATGAAAATTGAGAAAAATATAAAATGAGGATTCCAAAGTGGAAAGGGAAATAAAAAGGGTTGCGTGAAATTATAACGATATTTGTGAGTTAGAAAAGGAAACGTGAAGTTGAATTCTAGTCCATAAGAATAAGTATGGATTATTGTTTCAAGTAATGAAATAAATTTGTTTAAAGACAATTCTTATGTTAAATAAGAAGCGAAACTATATTTATAAGATAAGATTAAAATATATAAGAGTTTTAAATTACATTTTTTTTAATTAAAAAGGCCAATTGATACCAAATGCTGAACTATTGAACTCATTGGATTGTCATGATTGAAACACTATCTATTTTGATAGTTAAATCACCGAATATCAAATCTGGCCAATATGATTGTTGGTACGGAAAGACCGGGATCGAACATATATTCGAAAACCATTCCGACCAACAAATACGTGAAGATATCAAGAGATGATCGAGATGGAGCATTGAAGACCGTGGATCTTCATTAAACGGAAGAACCGCTAATAATCTCTGGTTAGCTCCCAAAGACAAACTGTGGTTTTGTCCTGGTTGAAATCTATGGGTTGCAAGGACTTCTCGCTACCGATCCATGGGGTGATTCCTATATTGGATGCAGTAGGAGAGTACCTTCGGTTCATCTTGTTCATGGACGACTTGTATGGACGAATGTATGACAGAGTATTTCCAAAGAGTCACGTACGTTAATATTTTCAAACGTACCAAGTTGATGGAGGAGAAGTGCACATTCTCTTACGGATCTGACGATGTGACATTCAAAGTGAGTGGTGACCAGATGTTCTAAAAGTTAATTTGAACCTCAAGCCTCTTCAACCGGGAAATGAAAAATATCGGGCAGGCAGCATGGCTATGTGGGTCGCTCCCATTAGGGTGTATAATCACCTACCTAGAGAAATTCCATTTGCTTCTTTAATCTATTTCGATGCTGTCCCTTTTTGGGAAACGATGGTTTAAGCCCAACCGTTGGTTATATACATTCGATACACTTAAGCGAAATGAGTGGTCGGTCATGTGTGGGTCGGGTTACAAGACGTTCTTGTTGAACCTAGTGTATTCGCCTCTAGAGATACACTATCGGCAGGTGGTCCCATACCTTGTCACAGTCGGAATCCAATCTCCAATAAGTGCCCGCGGTTTTGATTGTATACTATATATGTGGAGCATGAGATGCAAGCATTCCATTAGATTGCTATTTACTTGTATTTAGACATTATTATAATATCAGAAAAGATATTGGTTTCAAAAACGTTTTGGGTTATCGTAAGGTAAAAACCGTCCGTATTTATGTATGGATTTGGTCTTACAATTATCCTTTTCTTTTGAAAAGATTTTTAACTTAAAATCAAGTTGTGTTATACCCTTGAACTTAGTGAATTTATCTCACTCTGGTTGACTAGACTGACCCGGTGTTTTGTAAATGCTCGGGTTAGCCCGGGGTGCAGAGGTCCAGGTTATCGGATGCTGCGAAGTACAGAGACGAGGTGGAGAAGTTCAGACGTATTATATATATGATGTGTATTCCGTTGTGTATTGTATATGAGAACAAGTTATTATAACTATTCAGAGATGTTGATGTACTCTGATATTATAAGTATTTTAAAAAGCTCTCAATAAAGATTTATTTATGTATTATATTTTGTTCTGCTGCGATGTGAGACTCTGATTCTGTGTTGTGTTGGTTCTTCTTCTTCTATTCTAATATTTCTTTCTTTATTATCTCACCCTCTAATTTCTTTCTATAAATGTTCCAGTGTTTTCGGTGTTTGGAAGATCGGCATGAGTTACGGTAAAGGTATTTATGTCGATTTTCGGCGCCGAAAATCCCTGTTCGTTACAGATGCATTGCTTATCGATTAAATATTATTGATATTTAAATAAAATTAGTACGCTTACCTTCTCCTAGGCCTATGAGTCATGGGTCTACATATCCTCCTCGGTCTCTATTTCACGATAAACAAATCACCTGAAGAATCTCGCTCGATGACATACCTGTTCCATACAAATCATTTTAAAAGATATTAATAACATTATATTAAAATTTATTTTACAGTTAACTTACACAAACAATATAAGTTGCTAAATAAATGAATTAAAACAAAATCAAATTGTTTATACCTGTATTAGCTTGGGTCTCATATAAACAAAATGAAATTGTTTACACCTGTATTAAAATATGTACTGTATATCAGAGATTATAAAAATTAAAACGGAAAAATATACATAAGAAAATAATTATTAGGACAACCGAGCCCAAATAGCAAACGCCTAAAGAATACCGCTCATGACATACCTGTCTCATACAAATCAGTTTAAAAGGTAATAATAACATTATATTTAAATTTATTTTACAATTAACTTACACAAACGATATAAATTGCTATATAAATGACATAAAACAAAATGAAATTGATTATACCTGTATTAGCTTGGGTCTCATAAACAAAATGAAATTGTTTACACCTGTATTAAAAAATGTACAGTATATTAGCGATTAAAAAAATTAAAATGGAAAAATATATATAAGAAAATACTTATTAGGTCAACCGAGCCCAAATAGCAAATGCCTGAAGAATTCCCTCTCGATGACATACCTGTATTAGTTTGGGTCTCATATTCCAAGGAGCAACATATTATATTGCACTTTTAAGATAAATAAATTGGAAAAACTGCATATGACATAAAAGATGTAAATATGATCATAATATTCAAAAATTTAGCAGAGCTACATGAATGGAAAAATATACATCGTATCCTCCATAATTACATTACAACTAAAACATAATAGTAATCAACTACATCAGTCATCACTGTCTTCTGATTCAGAATTGGTCTTAGGTTCTTCTATATCTTCTTCCGCACACTCGAATGCTTCTACTAAAACATTTGATTCATCGATCAGAGTTCCAAAATCTGCATGATTGCCTTCAATTATTATTTCATTGTTCTACTCAATATCTGCCTGATAGGCTTCTTCGTCTGGAATATTCTTCTCATCAAAAGCAAATATGGCCTTTGTTTTAAAAACTGCCGACCAATCTGCTTTATCTCTTTTTAGAGATGGATAAGCAGCGTAATAATCTTGAAATGGTTTTTTGGCTAGTACAAAAGGATCATATTTGTGATAGCATAATGCATGCTTTATTTCAATCAGATTATAATCCTTGTGCACATTAATCCCAGAACATGGAACATTACTAAACCAATTGCATTTAAATAGAAACACCTCCTCCGCGAGTTGTGAGAAATATGTCGGTTGCAAAATTTGTGTTAAAATGCCACAAAAATCATTTATGTGATTTTCTAGATCATCACTGCATTTAACGAATACACCTGTATTGTTTGTTAATTTCGCAGCACCGTATTCTATGGTATTAAATTTATATCCATTAACAATGTATATTGGATATGTCTTGACCATTCTTTTTGGTTCCAATGCAAGATGTTTCAACCCTTCATCATCAACACAATTTTGGGGTTCATAAACGTAATTTGTAAACCAAGCAGAAAAAACTTTACTGAGATCTCCATTTGGATGTTGACATTCATAAATGTTTTATATATAAATAAAATATTACATTAGATTATACACACGCACGCACTATAGAAATGAATAAAGCACTAAACGATATTTCAAATTACCTAATAAATGGTGCAACTTCAGCACAATTTAGAAGAACATAAGTGTGTGCTACATGATGATCTTTATCATTAACCTATATGTCTACACATTTCCTAGAAGGTCGGCCATGTTGTCTAAAAATAGATAACATTGTTTGAGACGATTCTTGTTCGTCTCTTTCATCATTTCGAGGAATACTTTTAAATGATATATTCACACGATCACTGAAATAATGAGAGAAAAAGAATGAAGCTTCTTCTTCGATGTAAGATTTACATATCGAACCTACAACTCGCTTTTTGTCTCACTTTTTTCTTCAGATGATTTAGATATCTGTGCAAAAATAATTTACATTATTTCATATTTTAAGTGCAATTTAAAGTATTAGGTAACATGTTTATTCATACCTCTCAAATGGATATATTCATCCATATTGGACAAGACCTCGAAGTCGTGCTTCAGT
Organism: Allium sativum; assembly: GCA_030737875.1. NCBI lineage: Eukaryota > Viridiplantae > Streptophyta > Magnoliopsida > Asparagales > Amaryllidaceae > Allium > Allium sativum. Next base: position 649,557,853 of record CM060919.1, on the reverse strand, counting down.
TGGTAGGTGAACAGGTAAATGCTCCATTACATTAAAAAAACCAAGAGGAAATATTTTCTCTAATTTGCAGAGCAATATAGGAATATCTGCTTCAAATTTATGTAAATGTTGCATTTTTAAAGTACTCGAACAAAGCTCCTTGTAAAACATATTAAGCTCTGTTACTACTTTCCAAACTTTTAACGACAATAGTTCTTTGAATATAACGGGAAATAAATGCCCCATCATAATGTGACAATCGTGACTTTTCATTCTGTAACGAACCAGAAATTTCTAGATTTAAATATGAATTTCCATAGCACATTTTGAGATTTTCTGAATACATATTTTGGAATTAATAGGATTTAATATTCGAAATTCCCTTTTTATTAGTTTAAATAAATTATTTTATTTTGTATAAGACTTATTTTAAAGATTTTGTATAGAAATGATTTTTCGTAATTTTTATATAATGGTTTTATATTTATAGGTAATAATATTTTTGTATTTATATATATATAAATGTTTTATAATATGAATTTTATAATTGAAAGATTTGTTTTAAGAAATATTTAATATATAAAGATTTTAAAACAATTAGATATGGAGTTTATATGGATTTTTAAATTTTTATAATTGTTTGACTTGAAAATAAATTATAATTAAATATCAGTTAAAAATATTCATCCGATTTCTGCACGCGCTGTTTTAAAATATTTTTTAGAATTTTCCTGTAATTTTTATTTTGAAAAATAAGCAGATAATTTTTCAACGTATTTTGGGTATAAATGTGGTCCGTTAGACGCTTTACAGAATTGATCAATCAGACCGGTTTTATTGCTGTTTTCAAATCAGAGCGTGTTGTTGTTTATGATGATGGTCTTATTTCAGTACAACTCGCGGTAAATAACTCTAAAAATCAAAAATTGAAAGTGAACATAATAATACACTATGTTGGACTTGTATTATGGAAAGTATGGGTGGATATGTTAAATGATAAGGTGCACGCATGGATGTTTTTCACGGCGCATGGATTGTTGGCATTTGTTTTGAGGTGGCAAGTGTTCATGTAGGTGGTGTATTGCATGAATTAAAAATATGAGAAGAGGCCACGTTTTGAAGGTGTGATAATGCATGAGAGTTGGTCTTTGAATGTGGACGTGTGTGCCTCTACGGGTAATTGTGCATGCAAAAGAAGATATAATGTGGACAAGTGTCCTTTTGAGGTGTCCTTATGCATGCATGAGTGTTGTAAGAAGAAAGACACGTTTGCACATACGTGTTAAAATGCATGTGAATTGTTTTTTTTTTTTTATATGGACGTGTGTCCCTCATTGTACCAAAACCGCCCATGTATTCCTTCTTCCCCACTACCCAACGTCCACCTCTCCTTTTACTTTCGGCCTCTCCCCTCCGCAAGACTTGCTCCGCCCTGTCCTTCGCTCTTCCGCCCACTCTAGTGATATGTGCCCACATCAACAGTCTCCGCACCTCCTCCTCTTGAATTTGCACCATCCCTTCCTCGTAGTTCCACCTGCGTGCGCAGGTTCCATTTACAAAAAAAAAAAAAAATGCGAAAAGAAATAAAAGAAAGAAGGAGAGAAAAGTTGTGCCATGCGGTATGCTGTCGCATGTCTTAATTCGTTTGTACTTTGTCCAACCATTCCGAGAGAAAGAGAAAAAAAAAAAAAAAAAAAAAGAAGAGAAAAAAAAATACAAAACGATGTACGGTGCATGTGCATACGTTGCGAAGAATGCGGTGCGCGCTTGTCAATTATAACGGTCGTGAGCTGATGCGCAGATGACACCGGGTTCGTAGAGCAGCGCAGTTGCGGAGAAGCGGCGTTCGAAAGTAGCATCGTTCGCAAAGGATTCAAAGTTGTTTATAGCTGATATGCGATGGATACAAGGGGTTTGACGGTGAAAACTGGAGAGCGCAAGGTGAGAACTCCACTTTAATTATTTTATTTTGGTAAAAATATTTTGTTATAATTTAGTAATAATTATAATTGTTGATGGAAAATAAGTGGTTGAGGATGTTGAAATGTTATGGTTGTTTGTCACTGATTGATCGATGGATACATATGTTGTTATAAACACCGTAAACACCGAGCGTTACTGACATTAACGCTCCATACACAGTTGGTTTATTTTGTGGTTGTCATGGATGAATGATGTCTGTTGTTGGTCAAGCTATCGTATTGTTCTGGTTGAATGAAGTCACACACTCGCCTTAGTTGCAGATCTTACGGTTGACCGATTTAAATACTCCTTCCGATTAAATGAATATTTTATTTTAATAATGATTTGAGAATTTGTTGAATTTAAATTTGAAAACCATTTGGAAGATAAATCTAGATGAACAAATATTGTATATATACTGACATTGGGGAAATTTCAGTTCTTTATTTATTCTTTGACCGGTTTTTAAGTTAAATTGAAAAGGATCAGAAATTCAGTATTGATTTTATTATCGATAATACTTTTGAAAAAAAAATGATGATGGTTCAAATATAAAGAAAATATTTAATTTAATTTGAAGTGATTGAACAATTTATATTTTAAATCGATACTAGGCGTATAAGTATAGTTTGAATATTTGAACTATTGAAGGTTAGAACAAATTGGTATTTTAAATTTATAAGCATCAAGTGATATACATTTTTTTGAATATAAGTTGTAAATTTTCAAGAAAGGTATTTGAAAAATAAATTTTCCGTTTCCATGAATTGTTTAAGCATGAAATAAGTTGAAATTAATCGAAGAAGACAATTCCAATTGATTTTTGTAGAGAATTGAAACCCATAGAGATCCGCATTTTTCATGTGAAAGGAAGATTTATGATGCGAAGGATTTTGAATTAAAAGTGAAATATTTTACAAATAAATTCTCGAGTTGTTTGTTTCATAATACTATGTCACATTGGAAATGAATTAACATAGTAAAAAAAAAAAATGTTGAATCCATCGTATGCAAGAAGATTTGGGAAAATGGAATATATATATATATATATATACTTGAGAATTTGGTTTCAAAGGAATTTGAAATACATTCGATTTGGTAATATTAAAACAATACTAGTTGAAACTGGGATACGCCAAATCAGAGTGCGTAGCGGAAGTGTGGTGCTATTTTGAGAAAAACTACAAGAGATTTTCCATCGATCAAAAATATGAACTTTGCAAATAAAAATGTGATATCTGAAATGAGAATGAATTTAACTATCGGATAGGAAATTGAAATAAGACTTGAATTAAAGTGAGAATGAGATTGATTCTATATGAACTGATATGTGAAATATAGGTATTTAAATGGAAATCTAAAATCCAAATAAAAATTTGGTTATTCAAGTGACGACGAATTAATTAAGTTGTTTTGAAATGTAAGTTTGGGAAGACAAATGTTGAATTTGAGAAATATTAAAGGGTAACGGGTTTCCGGGAATTGAATCCAACCGTAATTCAAAATAAAACAACAATAATACTTGGGAAGGAGATTTGAATTAAGAAACCCGTGTGATTTGTAGCTATTATTTAAATACGTTGTTACTTGGAAAGTCCGGGATCGGATATAGGTCCGAAACCATTCCAAGTAATATTACGACGTTATGGAGCAAATTCAAGATTTGGAATTTGATAAATGAAGACCGGAAATATCCAGATTATTTGGATCGATTGCTGTTATCTCGGATCGGGCCGTACACCCGATACGAGGGTGGCAGGAGATCTGAGTATATTTGGAGATTTTCGGATTATGTTCCGTTAAGACCTAGAACGGACTTGTATGGATGGTGTGTCTGACATTTGTAATTGACCACGTAGCACTGATTCGCGTGAATATATATATGGTTTGTGGCAATTGAATATCTCCGTCTCTAAGTTACGTTCTTAGAGAATATGTATTAATTCGAATCAGTGATATGTGGAGATATTGACAATGTGGCATACCCAAGTATGATATGAGCTAATGATGATCAAAGCATGGCTTATCGAAGCGTAGCTTTGTGTATGACGTGACATCGACAAACCTCACACACCGGATGATGAGAAACTGGCGGTTTGGTCTGTATATATATATGATTTGATGATGAGTGCTGCAGCAGTGGGAAACCACTTGTGAACTGGGGATGGGGTATGTTCGGGGGGCCGCGTCTGGTCGAAAACCGTAGATACTGCCCTGGCGATTTGTTGCGTTACACTTCGCTCAAGTCCCTGATTGATCTTTCGTGCCAGGAATCATCAAGTTGGAAATCCAAATACCAATACGAGCCATGCGATTTTGATTGTATTTATATATGGCGACATAGTGGTATGGGACACTCATGCCGTCTAGGATTAATACATTTATTTGTGAACTTGTTTTCCGCACTATATGATAATATTAAAAGAGGAATTTCACGTATGAAATCATGTTTGGTTATCATAAGACAAAACTCGCCCATCTGGTGTGCGCTTGCATTGTGTGATATGGGACGAGCTTATGATAGCTTCATTTTTCAAAAGTCATTGCGTATTTCTATGCACGGGAATTCATATGGAGTAAAACCCATTCCGCATTAGCGGCGTGGTCCGTTGAATCACCCAACTTTAAAATGAAACCTAAATGATAACTGTTTTGAGTTCTCACACCAGTCCCACGACTGACCTGGAGTTTATTGTTCCTTCCTAAACTCTGGGTGCCCACTAATTTCCACACGGGCAGCTAGTGTTTAGTTTTGCAGTTATGGATCGTTGAAGAAGATTCAGAGTGCTTCTGGAGTTAGAGTTCACGCTAGAGTTGGAGCTTCCGCTGTATCAGATAACGTTCTTCCGCTGAGAGTTTTATTTCTTCCGCTGTGTATATTTATGTGTCACTCTGATATTCATGTAACTCTGATGTAATATTGAATTATTCAATGAAAAGTTCGGTTGTTTTGTTCAATATATGTAAGTACCCATAACAATTCGTCTTTCTGAACGGTTTAAGTTGGTTTAATTACCGGCAAGAACCGGGCAAAAAGTCGGGTCGTTACAGTTGGTATCAGAGCTTTGGTTATACAAAGCTATTGGGTACGTACATATTTGGACAAAAGAATAGGACTCCTCAGAGTTATATTATCTCATTAGAGATAGGGTTAGAAATACCCTAGAATGAGATCTCGGAATATTATGTCGAGAGAGCGTATATTATTGAAACCTATATAAGGCATTTTTGAACAAATAAATCAATTTGAAACAATGATTATTTGAAATATAATTTGAAATAAGGATTTCGAGTGTTTTATTCGACGTCATGATTGGACTATCGAGTATGTAAGGATTTTTTTTTATATACGTCTGATCAACGTGTATACGAAATCTTATATGTACTAGATAGATATAGGATTCCATTCTAGTCGCTGGAGGATAATTCTGTTGATGATCCGGACATCGTCAGTGATTACTCTCGAGTTTCGAAAATGGGATGACCGTATGATTCTGATTTAAACGTCGAGAATACTTGAAAACCATTTTCATAAGTGTTTGAAATTGTTAATGAATTTAAAGAGAGAGTCGATATAGTAACTTGAAATAGGAATGAAATATAGGTTATATCTTCTTGAATGAAGAATATAAATGTAATTCGCAAATGAACCATGATGAGTAGGTTTGGACGACCCATGAGCTTAAACTTTTAACTCTAAGGAAGTAAACGGCTAAGTGTACGATAATAGCTTGCTTAGTCCGGCCTAAGGGTAGCGGTAATCGAGAATTCAATCATTTCCTGTAACTAGGGTAACCATAGGATAATTGAGATTCCATCAAAATTCCAACCTGATTCAGGACCAGACCAAGTGCCCAGCAGTAACATGGATAGTAGTTCTGATCTTTATCTTGATGTGTTAGGAATAAGGCCCAACCCTGCAGTAGGACGACCCTGTAAGAATGTATGAGTATGTGCTAGGACCCGTGATTATTAACTTGATGATATGGGATAAGGCAGCAACCTACTTTGGATTTAATGTCCCCCATAGATTTATAATGATGCATTAGAGTTTTGGGTAGTAGATCCTAGACCAGAGCAATCAAGAGTTGTTAGGAAACGCCACACTAGCACAGGCTGCACCAGAAGACATTAATTGGCCTATAGATCCTGTATTTGTTGAGCAGTTAGAAATGTTGATGCATGAAATGGGATAACCAGCAGTTATAGCTGAAGACGACCCACTCCTAGAAGCGGGAAATGATGGATTTGACGATGTTATAGAAAAGAGTGGAGAAACCCCAACATGGTGATGATGTCGGGGTAGACGATAATAAGGCTGTAGCCGATGAGGGTAATTTTGAATAACCTACATTCGAGGATGACCTACTTCCAGAAATGGGAGATGATGAGTTGATGAGAAAATGGAGGATATGGACCAGCTCTTGGACAAGGCTGATGAAGATGGATTTATGGGTAGTGAGCACGATGGACTTATCGTCGGAGTAGACGATGATGGCTTTAGGGTAGACGATGAAGAGCCGTTAGCTGATGAAGAGCCCGAGGAAATTGATTTGACCGATTCATCCGACAATAGATCTGATGCAACGGATGTTTAGTTGCGATGAGTCTGGATCTTGTATATATAGTGTTTATATGTTATCTTAAGTACCAGATGCATTAAGTTGTTTTGGGCTAGTATGGTTTTGAGGACTAGTAACAGATAGCTAGGTACACCTTTGATGACTGCATTTTTGACTGCCAAAGTGCGTAGTATGTGCTCATGAAAGGTTAGATACGTTTTGTATGCTAACTTGAGAGATCGATATGACATGATATGTTGGACCGACTATGATATGCGTGTCCCATTATTTAATTTAAATCTGTTTGTTTTGAATATTGTAAAATCTGTTCCAAAACCATATAGAAAAATTGATTTATAGTTCATATTGAGGTTTAAAATTTCACTATCTTCCTTTTCGAGGACGAAAAGTCTTAAGGGGGGAAGAATGTAACGAACCAGAAATTTCTAGATTTAAATATGAATTTCCATAGCACATTTTGAGATTTTCTGAATACATATTTTGGAATTAATAGGATTTAATATTCGAAATTCCCTTTTTATTAGTTTAAATAAATTATTTTATTTTGTATAAGACTTATTTTAAAGATTTTGTATAGAAATGATTTTTCGTAATTTTTATATAATGGTTTTATATTTATAGGTAATAATATTTTTGTATTTATATATATATAAATGTTTTATAATATGAATTTTATAATTGAAAGATTTGTTTTAAGAAATATTTAATATATAAAGATTTTAAAACAATTAGATATGGAGTTTATATGGATTTTTAAATTTTTATAATTGTTTGACTTGAAAATAAATTATAATTAAATATCAGTTAAAAATATTCATCCGATTTCTGCACGCGCTGTTTTAAAATATTTTTTAGAATTTTCCTGTAATTTTTATTTTGAAAAATAAGCAGATAATTTTTCAACGTATTTTGGGTATAAATGTGGTCCGTTAGACGCTTTACAGAATTGATCAATCAGACCGGTTTTATTGCTGTTTTCAAATCAGAGCGTGTTGTTGTTTATGATGATGGTCTTATTTCAGTACAACTCGCGGTAAATAACTCTAAAAATCAAAAATTGAAAGTGAACATAATAATACACTATGTTGGACTTGTATTATGGAAAGTATGGGTGGATATGTTAAATGATAAGGTGCACGCATGGATGTTTTTCACGGCGCATGGATTGTTGGCATTTGTTTTGAGGTGGCAAGTGTTCATGTAGGTGGTGTATTGCATGAATTAAAAATATGAGAAGAGGCCACGTGTTTTGAAGGTGTGATAATGCATGAGAGTTGGTCTTTGAATGTGGACGTGTGTGCCTCTACGGGTAATTGTGCATGCAAAAGAAGATATAATGTGGACAAGTGTCCTTTTGAGGTGTCCTTATGCATGCATGAGTGTTGTAAGAAGAAAGACACGTTTGCACATACGTGTTAAAATGCATGTGAATTGTTTTTTTTTTTTTTTATATGGACGTGTGTCCCTCATTGTACCAAAACCGCCCATGTATTCCTTCTTCCCCACTACCCAACGTCCACCTCTCCTTTTACTTTCGGCCTCTCCCCTCCGCAAGACTTGCTCCGCCCTGTCCTTCGCTCTTCCGCCCACTCTAGTGATATGTGCCCACATCAACAGTCTCCGCACCTCCTCCTCTTGAATTTGCACCATCCCTTCCTCGTCGTTCCACCTGCATGCGCAGGTTCCATTTACAAAAAAAAAAAAAATGCGAAAAGAAATAAAAGAAAGAAGGAGAGAAAAGTTGTGCCATGCGGTATGCTGTCGCATGTCTTAATTCGTTTGTACTTTGTCCAACCATTCCGAGAGAAAGAGAAAAAAAAAAAAAAAAAAAAAAGAAGAGAAAAAAAAATACAAAACGATGTACGGTGCATGTGCATACGTTGCGAAGAATGCGGTGCGCGCTTGTCAATTATAACGGTCGTGAGCTGATGCGCAGATGACACCGGGTTCGTAGAGCAGCGCAGTTGCGGAGAAGCGGCGTTCGAAAGTAGCATCGTTCGCAAAGGATTCAAAGTTGTTTATAGCTGATATGCGATGGATACAAGGGGTTTGACGGTGAAAACTGGAGAGCGCAAGGTGAGAACTCCACTTTAATTATTTTATTTTGGTAAAAATATTTTGTTATAATTTAGTAATAATTATAATTGTTGATGGAAAATAAGTGGTTGAGGATGTTGAAATGTTATGGTTGTTTGTCACTGATTGATCGATGGATACATATGTTGTTATAAACACCGTAAACACCGAGCGTTACTGACATTAACGCTCCATACACAGTTGGTTTATTTTGTGGTTGTCATGGATGAATGATGTCTGTTGTTGGTCAAGCTATCGTATTGTTCTGGTTGAATGAAGTCACACACTCGCCTTAGTTGCAGATCTTACGGTTGACCGATTTAAATACTCCTTCCGATTAAATGAATATTTTATTTTAATAATGATTTGAGAATTTGTTGAATTTAAATTTGAAAACCATTTGGAAGATAAATCTAGATGAACAAATATTGTATATATACTGACATTGGGGAAATTTCAGTTCTTTATTTATTCTTTGACCGGTTTTTAAGTTAAATTGAAAAGGATCAGAAATTCAGTATTGATTTTATTATCGATAATACTTTTGAAAAAAAAATGATGATGGTTCAAATATAAAGAAAATATTTAATTTAATTTGAAGTGATTGAACAATTTATATTTTAAATCGATACTAGGCGTATAAGTATAGTTTGAATATTTGAACTATTGAAGGTTAGAACAAATTGGTATTTTAAATTTATAAGCATCAAGTGATATACATTTTTTTGAATATAAGTTGTAAATTTTCAAGAAAGGTATTTGAAAAATAAATTTTCCGTTTCCATGAATTGTTTAAGCATGAAATAAGTTGAAATTAATCGAAGAAGACAATTCCAATTGATTTTTGTAGAGAATTGAAACCCATAGAGATCCGCATTTTTCATGTGAAAGGAAGATTTATGATGCGAAGGATTTTGAATTAAAAGTGAAATATTTTACAAATAAATTCTCGAGTTGTTTGTTTCATAATACTATGTCACATTGGAAATGAATTAACATAGTAAAAAAAAAAAATGTTGAATCCATCGTATGCAAGAAGATTTGGGAAAATGGAATATATATATATATATATACTTGAGAATTTGGTTTCAAAGGAATTTGAAATACATTCGATTTGGTAATATTAAAACAATACTAGTTGAAACTGGGATACGCCAAATCAGAGTGCGTAGCGGAAGTGTGGTGCTATTTTGAGAAAAACTACAAGAGATTTTCCATCGATCAAAAATATGAACTTTGCAAATAAAAATGTGATATCTGAAATGAGAATGAATTTAACTATCGGATAGGAAATTGAAATAAGACTTGAATTAAAGTGAGAATGAGATTGATTCTATATGAACTGATATGTGAAATATAGGTATTTAAATGGAAATCTAAAATCCAAATAAAAATTTGGTTATTCAAGTGACGACGAATTAATTAAGTTGTTTTGAAATGTAAGTTTGGGAAGACAAATGTTGAATTTGAGAAATATTAAAGGGTAACGGGTTTCCGGGAATTGAATCCAACCGTAATTCAAAATAAAACAACAATAATACTTGGGAAGGAGATTTGAATTAAGAAACCCGTGTGATTTGTAGCTATTATTTAAATACGTTGTTACTTGGAAAGTCCGGGATCGGATATAGGTCCGAAACCATTCCAAGTAATATTACGACGTTATGGAGCAAATTCAAGATTTGGAATTTGATAAATGAAGACCGGAAATATCCAGATTATTTGGATCGATTGCTGTTATCTCGGATCGGGCCGTACACCCGATACGAGGGTGGCAGGAGATCTGAGTATATTTGGAGATTTTCGGATTATGTTCCGTTAAGACCTAGAACGGACTTGTATGGATGGTGTGTCTGACATTTGTAATTGACCACGTAGCACTGATTCGCGTGAATATATATATGGTTTGTGGCAATTGAATATCTCCGTCTCTAAGTTACGTTCTTAGAGAATATGTATTAATTCGAATCAGTGATATGTGGAGATATTGACAATGTGGCATACCCAAGTATGATATAAGCTAATGATGATCAAAGCATGGCTTATCGAAGCGTAGCTTTGTGTATGACGTGACATCGACAAACCTCACACACCGGATGATGAGAAACTGGCGGTTTGGTCTGTATATATATATGATTTGATGATGAGTGCTGCAGCAGTGGGAAACCACTTGTGAACTGGGGATGGGGTATGTTCGGGGGGCCGCGTCTGGTCGAAAACCGTAGATACTGCCCTGGCGATTTGTTGCGTTACACTTCGCTCAAGTCCCTGATTGATCTTTCGTGCCAGGAATCATCAAGTTGGAAATCCAAATACCAATACGAGCCATGCGATTTTGATTGTATTTATATATGGCGACATAGTGGTATGGGACACTCATGCCGTCTAGGATTAATACATTTATTTGTGAACTTGTTTTCCGCACTATATGATAATATTAAAAGAGGAATTTCACGTATGAAATCATGTTTGGTTATCATAAGACAAAACTCGCCCATCTGGTGTGCGCTTGCATTGTGTGATATGGGACGAGCTTATGATAGCTTCATTTTTCAAAAGTCATTGCGTATTTCTATGCACGGGAATTCATATGGAGTAAAACCCGTTCCGCATTAGCGGCGTGGTCCGTTGAATTACCCAACTTTAAAATGAAACCTAAATGATAACTGTTTTGAGTTCTCACACCAGTCCCACGACTGACCTGGAGTTTATTGTTCCTTCCTAAACTCTGGGTGCCCACTAATTTCCACACGGGCAGCTAGTGTTTAGTTTTGCAGTTATGGATCGTTGAAGAAGATTCAGAGTGCTTCTGGAGTTAGAGTTCACGCTAGAGTTGGAGCTTCCGCTGTATCAGATAACGTTCTTCCGCTGAGAGTTTTATTTCTTCCGCTGTGTATATTTATGTGTCACTCTGATATTCATGTAACTCTGATGTAATATTGAATTATTCAATGAAAAGTTCGGTTGTTTTGTTCAATATATGTAAGTACCCATAACAATTCGTCTTTCTGAACGGTTTAAGTTGGTTTAATTACCGGCAAGAACCGGGCAAAAAGTCGGGTCGTTACACATTCCGTTCAATTTACCATTTTTATAGTCAAAATATCTACGATGGTTCGATGAAATCCCATCAGGAAATCTTAACCCTTCAACCCATTTTAACAGAACTTTAACTTGATTATTATCTAATTCATAACATGCTTTGGGTTTTTTACTATCATTTGAATTCATATGAAGCTCGGGACATTTGCATAATTCTTCTATATTGCGCCTTGATCTCAAATCATCTTTGGTCTTCCCTTTGACATTCAAAATTGTGTTAAAGAAATTATCAAAGACATGTTTCTCATTGTGCATCACACCAATATTACAACGAAGCAAAAGATATTTCCAATACGGCAACTCCTAAAAAATAGACTTTTTGCACCAATTGTGAACGGTCAATTTGCCTTCAATTTCTATTTGAACTTTAGTTTCGTGCATCTTCGGATAATCTCTAACCAGATCATATATTTCTTCACTTGTCCATATCGTTGGTGATTGTCTATTTTCTGTTCTATTAGATAAATAAAATTTCTTGTCTCCTTTGAAAGGATGAGTTACATGCAGAAAACATCAATGACAGTCAAACCACGAAATTTTTTTTACTATGCGGTAAAGAAAACGCTTGTTTTTCTTCCATACAATATGGACATGCTAGACGACCAGCAACACTACATCCCGAAAGCATTTCTTATGCAGGAAAATCACTTATAGTCCACAATAAAGAAGCAAACATACAAAAAAATCTTCTTTGAAACATCTTATTTTCTACTCCTTCGTTCCACAATGTTTTTAATTCATCAATCAGCGGTTGTAAATAAACATCAGTTCCTTATGTTGGATCGTCGGGGCTAGGAACAACAACAGTAAGAAACATGTACTGCGTTATCATACACATCCATGGAGGCAATTTATAAGGTGTGATAATAATGGGCCATGATGAATATTTAGAACCAAATTGAGAAAATGGTGAAAAACCATATGTACATAATCCTAGTCTCACATTACGACTCTCCGCTGCAAAATTGGGATAAGTTTTATCGAAATGCTTCCTTGCTTCCCCATCAGCAGGATGAGTCAACGTACCTTCTTCCTCTGATCTCACCTTATGTCATCTCATATGAGATACAGTTACCGAAGAAGCATCTTTGAAGCCTTGGAGTAGTAGGTAAGTAATGCATACGTTTGTATGGAACTTCCTTTCCCTTCTTCTTTCTTGGTTTATATCTTTCATGATTACATATTTTACAATTTCTAAACTTTACATCATCTTTCCAAAACAACATGCAACCTTTTACACATGTATCTATTTTCTGATACAGTAAACCAAATGTCGACATAAGTTTCTTAACTTCGTAACGATTTTCACACATCAAATTATCAGGCGGCATGTGCCTTTTCATAGCTTGTACAATAGATGTAAACCCAGCTTTAGTAATGTTATATTTTGACTTCATCGCAATATATTCTGTGATTACCAACAGTTGAGTATCGCTTTTACAACCATCCCAAATAGGTTTTTAGCAGCATCCAGTAAATCATAATTTTGTTTAGCTTCAATATTCGGTTCTTCATCATTTCCATCATCGTCGTCACCTGCAACCATAGGAAACATTGATCGTGCTGCATCTTCAACCATATTCTCAATACGGGTTGGTCCAAACATTTTTGTTACAGCACTATCTACCTTAGGCTCTACAGTGTTCGGCGCTACAACTTCACCATGATGATCCCAAAAATAATACTCAAATAATAAGTACTTCAAATGCCTACACTTGCTATAGAGACAACGAATTTCTTGATTGCCTTCGTTATTACTTAAAGCGAATTCAACAAAGACATTTATACCATTATAAAAATCTACTTTTATGGAACCTCGATGTCCTCTTCTTTGGTACATCCAACTTCTCCGATCAACAAAATAATTAATCATTTTTTTCTATTTGAGAAATTTAGTCACAAGTTCAAAAATTAATATTTATTTTCAAGAATACAAATTCGTAAATGCTTATGTTATGACCGTACAACGCTTGTATACGTAATGGTTTAAAGCAAATAACAATGTCGAAAAGTTAAGAAAAAAGAGTCAAATATGACACTTTTTTAATGTAACCTTTTACATGGTCAGACATCCTACTTCCCATTACAAACACAGTAAACATTTACATTTTTTATATTACTTTGTCTCAAACGATTCAACAAAATTTCGGCAACATTTTCCTTTCGTTCCCTGCATTGTACACAAATGGATGTACGCAGGAAACAAAAAGAAAAGTTAAACCGAAATTTTGTTAATCTTTTGAAACAAAGAAGCATACAAAATGTAAATGCTTACTGCATTTATAACTTGTCCAATACAAAGATAAATCCAACAAATATTGTACCAGATGAATATAAATGGTCGTTTTTTTTTGACAAAAACAACAATTAATATAACGATCATGTACAACACTCGTCGGACGGGGCCGAAAACACTCCAGGGGACATTAGCCAATTAGATATGCACAAGGAACTATTCCTAACTCATGCATTCAGTTTTTCCTATATCAAATAACATAAAACAAGAATCACATGTATATAACGGTGCGTATACACACACACACACACACACAAAAATAACCATAATTATATAACGACGAAAACCACGCTATAGGGACGTATGCACAAATAACCAAACATCGCACATAAAATTTACAATTTCACTATATCACATGAAATATGCACATAATAGGATGGTATAACTCACTACAACTTTATTAGAAACACTTGCAACCAATAGATAACCCTAATTTCCTAATACAAGAAAATATAGATTTAGGTAAAAACTTAATTTTTATGCAAAACAAGAGCTTATACCTCAAATTAGATGCTCTAGAGGTCTTAATTGAAGCCGGGTAAGATCCTATGCGTAGAAATCAGTGTTTGGAGGAAAAAAATTCGAATTTGGGGATGTTAGGGTTTGAAACCCATATGTTAGAAATGGAGAAATAAGTTGGGGAAATGGGGAAGAAAGGGATCGACTGCTGTATAATTCTATTATATTCGTTGGCTTTTGACGGCTGCCGACGGCCTGATAGCCGTTGGAAATGAACCGTTGAAAGCCGTCGACACCCCCTTATCGAAAATAACAATGTTTCTTGTAGTGAGAAACTTGAGTACCAAACTTGAATTCAACCTAGAAATAGGTTCACAAGGTCCCTTTATTTTGGAAGGAAAAAAACACTTAGGATTTGTCAGGCGAAATATATATTAATAAGCCAAGAGAATTAGATACTTAAACTGCATATCACCCACACCAAAATTAAAGTCAAATCTAAGAAGCTAAGCACTTATTCACCAAATAATTTCTGCAATAACTTATGTATAGATTATAGCATTATTCATGCAAATATAATCGTGAAAAAGCAGAAGCCAACATCATATAGTCATTATTCAGACTCTGCTATGTCCTATGCCATTTCACATTGGTGTGAGTAATTCCTTAACCTATATCAAAAAGTTATAGCATCATTGGTTAGTAATAAATTATTTGGTGTAAACTAATACAAACTAAAGCATTAAGTAAAAACTCATACTTCTGATGGGTCTTATAAAGAAAATAACGCATATGTTCCCTTTGGAATGGAAGGTGCTAAAATCCCATAGCCATAATTACCTTCTCATAAAACCTATATACAAAGAAAATAAAGATAATAGCAATATTTAGACATCTATTGTATTTTCACTACAATTTTTTAATTAAATTTTTATTTTTATTTTTAATGGTTAATTTTTGAAAAATTTTCTTTGTGAAATTTTTTGAACACTAGCAAAATAACTTATATTTTCTTATTGGCATTAATTCGGTTTTTAAAAGTTCAAATATTACGAATATTTAGAATTTTTCGATCGTAATTTGCATTTTTAATGGTTTAAAATTTTGAGTTTAATAGTTATTATGTGAAAACAACTAAAATAGAGCGTAGTATCGCCAAAATAATCTGATAATTCAATTGTAGTCGTAATTTTATAGTTTTAAATAAACAACTATTTATAATTCAACGGTAGAAATTCAACGATCAGTGGTCAGTGCTCATCTTTCAACATTTAAAACAAACAAAACTAAGTGTCGAAAAGAATCTAGAATTTGCAATGGTGACCATAGTTTTTATACAGTTGAACCCTATCTATCTAATAACTTTAGGGTAGAGGTATCGGCTTATGGATAGACGATACTAAAATTCACTCTATAATACGATGAACTCTCAACCTTGGCTCTCAAGTTTGTCAAGTAATTTTGTACATTTACATTTTTTAAAGTTCACAGCCACTACTAATTTTAACGTTTCTGATTTGATAGAAATAGCAAAAAACTAGGGTATGATTAGGATTCGGCCATCGCTTTGGAAAGAAAAATAAATAAATTTTATGATGAGCTTTTATAATCTTATTTTTATGTTTTCGTCGTGTTATTTATATGCATATTGTTTTTTGTTTAATTTAGTGAAGTAGTCGGTCTCATTGTATAAGCTTTAGGATATATATTGCAATCTTGGATTTGCCCTCCAATTTTTTAACAAAATTGCTGAGAATATTTGGACTATCCGCAACAAAATGAATGACAGAATTAGTTAGGTGATGCTAACAATACATCGTACATATGAAAACCTAATGATTTTATTCATTCCATTACACATCTTATTCATGAGTTCTTATGTATACTCTTTTGGTTATTTATTCAAATAATATATAGAGGTGCAAGTTACCTTAAGATTTGGATTAATTTGATTCAAGACCTCTTTGATGAAAGTAAGAATAATATGGTATGCATTTAGTTCTTTGACCAAGGTACTGCTTCATAACATTTTTCTCTGATATTTTGCTATTTTTTTAACATATGTGTGGAACCTTATATGTTTATCTTGAATTTTAAATTAGACTAATTGTATGTTGCATAACTGATTTTTGATTTATTGGCGTAACTAATACATCATTTACCAAATTTGATTATTTAATATCTACTTTTGCCTTTGTTCAATACTCTTCAAATTTGTTATAACGATCCGAAATCCCCCAATCTTCGAAGAGACGGAAAAGGCCGGATTGAGTTGAAAACACGACAAATCAGAACATAAACAGAAGAACACTTTATTGCTCATTACAACAATTTACATCAGAGTGCAAGAATATAACAGGGTATGAATAAATATTACACATTGGAAAATATCAAAGATTTAAAATTTACAATGCAACGGAAAAATAATACATAACACAACTGAAAGAGATACATGGATTCAGAGCTTTCCAAGTATAGTTCCAGCTGTAAATCCAGGATCCTGTGAATATAATATCTGCAAAACCAAAACTACTAGCTGCCCGTGTGGAAAATAGGGGCACCCAGAGTTTAGGTTAAAACAATAAACTCTTGGTCAGTCACGGGACTGGTGTGAGAACTAAAACAGTTATTTAAAACTTTACTTTAAAGATAAAGTAAATCAAGGGACCACGCCATATAACACAAAATGGGTTTCCTTCCGAGAATACCAGTGCATAAAACAGTTTATAAACTGCGCAATGTTTTTTGGAAAAATGGAGCTATTATAAGACTCAGGTCCCATCACACAATGCAACGCAAGCCGGAGGATAGAGTTTTCCCTTATAATAGCCAAATATGCTTGGTACGTTTAAAACAAATCATTTGATACTATTATAAGTGTATAGTGTCAAAAACAACTTCAAATATAAATGTATCAATCATAGACGGTATGGGTACCATATATCATGTCGCCATACTAGGCTCTACAATCAAAACCGAAATGTCACTTACTGGAAATTGGATTTCCGTCATGAGTCGAGGTAAGAGATGAACTCATCGCCAACTTAGAGAGAATCTAGAAAATGCCTCAGGGTTCCCCGCAATGAACCCTTGGATCCTCTAAGGTAGGTCCTCCCTTACGTTTGAGGATTAATTATTCCTGAACACACGTTTCCCGGTCCTATAGGACCTATCCATCGGCTCCGTAGTAACCGATATATCCAAGGCGCCTAGCTATCCATCATCCACATAGGTAAAAATATAATAAATGTCTGGGCTCCATACCATGACACCACCCACAGCTAGAAGGAAACGTCATGCACTCCTTGGGTCCCTTATCCCTTTTTGACTCATACCGAGGTGTGAGGCTCGCAAATTAATGCTATACACAAAGCTGTGCTATTTAAAGCCGTGCTTTGATCATCAACCACAAGATTCTGCTTTTCAACAGAAGCCTTGATCATTTGCATCTTAGCATGCCACACAGGAATTTCACGCCATGCGACTGATGTCTTTTGATATATAACCTCTAAGCTCGCACGTGTTAGAGAAGGGTGTTAAGCAAGTGAATATATTCTCCGGCACCAAACAGATATATATTTAATGGAGATTAATCAACACAGAATAAAACCCAATGTCAGATACTCATCCATTTACAAGTCCGTTCTGGGTCTGAACGAAACCGGAGGCACCTTATTCCTCGTCCCATATGTCCAATACATGAGAGAGGTCCTCGCATATCCGGTTGATCTCCAAGTACGTATGGAGATCACCACTTATTACCTTGTCTTGGGTGTACAACCCAATCGAGACATCGGAAATCATCCAAACGATGTGAAGACCTCCGGTCTTCAACCACCGTCTTCATCGTCGACTTATCGTCGAATCAATTATTCAAAATGGGTATAAACCCGGCCTTTCCGATAATTCACGTATCTTATAATCAAGTGCTATAAAAAACTCAACTATGCCTCATTCCAATTCTGAATATTCTTTTATTCAAATATTCATATCCTTTGGGAAAGGTTTCCATTAATTTTATCAAATATAAATTCTTATAAATTTATTCTTATAATCTTCCTTTGGATAACAATTCAAACCAAATTAAGGTTTATCGGGATTATCAAACCTTACCAAAGTAATCATTTATTTTATTTCCCAATCCCAACCTATTCATCCCATGGGGGAAAACTGGTAATACTCCCTTCTAACACCACAGTGTTATCGGTAAAATTAATTACCATTTCACGTTCAAATCTAATTAAGATTTAACTATCGCCTGGAGTAAAACTGGTGGTACTCCATTTCTGATCATTTCCAAAATTTGATAATTTAAAATTATCACATTCACATTTCGATATAATTAAATATTCATTAAAACTTTACTTAGTTTTAATCTTCCAAATCATTATCTAATGATTATTTAACTTTGGAAAATCAAACATGCCGCATCGACAATCTACACCGTACCGTCGATTTCTGCTGATATATAACCTCTAAACTCGTACGTCTCAGAGAAGGGTGTTAAGCAAGAGAATAAATTCCCGTCACCAAATAGATATATATTTCGTAGAGATCAACAATACAGTTCGAAATACAATGTTAGACATGTATTCCTGTCTTTAACTGGGTTAAAGAACTAATGTCATTTAAAACACAGTTCACGATAAACCCAAATCGCATTCCATTAACCATGGAATCTTCACGGAAAACAGATGAATATATAATCGACATCAATTTCCATACCCGACTAATAATATAAATGGAATAACGAAAAAGCCTTCTAAATTCCATATATATTAACAGTCTTCCTCCACAGAAGCTCACTTCAATTATTACCAAATCGAATCCCATTCGATTCCAATTTAATATGTTAAATTGGAAAACTTTGCTTTAGAAATTTTCTATTAAATATTAATAAAAAGATTCATAAATTCCAAATCACATTTCACTGTTAATTGGGTTAAAGAACAAATGTGTTTAAAACACAGTTCACGATAAACCCAATTCACATTCCATTTTATTCCAGTTACTAAATATAATTGGAAACACTAATGATCTTAATTAAAAGATTTATTCTTTTCACATGGGGTTTAAGAATAGTGTTATTTAAGACACCATTCACGAAAAACCCAAAATCCAATTCTTTTATTCAATTCTAATTAAATATTAATTAACTGGAAAACTTCACTAAATCTTAATTAAAAGATTTATTCTTTTCTCAACTGGATTTAAGAACAATATTATTTAAGACACCGTTCACGACAAACCCAAAATCCAATTTAATATTAAATGCAAGACTCTAAATAGAAATTATATCGGCTTATATTCAATATCAAATTCTGAAACTAACGGATATCGTATTGGGAATAACGATATTTGTATCTTCCAAATTTCCATAACAATATCTGTATAACCACGGAATCCAATATCGAAATATTCCGAAGATTAATTCCATTCCAATCCATTCCAATTTATTTATTAGAAAATTCTGGTTATTTTTAAAACCATTTCAAATCCAATTAATTTTTTTAAAAATATTGGATTATTATTCTAGTTAATAACTTGTTAATTTCGATAAAAATATATTTTTATCCTTAAAAACGAGGAATTTTTCATCCTAAAATCTTTCCAAATCATTTATTATGATTTTACACAAATTATTAATATTTTAAATAATTTTATCAAGGCCCGTACCGTCGGTTTCCAATAACAGCCACCGAACTGCATTTACATCGACCTTTTCCAAATTCGATTTGGACATAATTCGAAATCCAACTGTTAGATTTCAAATCTCTTATATTCATTGGAAAGATCTTTTAGATACAAACCCAACGGTTCCGGTTTTAGGAGAATCCGACAGTCGGATCTCCCGCAATGTCAATTCGAAGTCAATGGTCGAAATTCGCGAACAGTCGCAACGCCGCGCGTTCTATTCAGGCCATTATATTATATATATATATATACATAATATATTTCTCTCAAGATGTATTTTATAAATTCGTTTTAAAATCGATTCCTACTTCCATTTCAATTTTAAATCAAAATTGAATACTCTTTATCATTATAATATTTAAATGATAATATTTTCAAAATATTAGATTTTGAAATAATTTCCTTTTCAATATTCATTATAAAATGAATGAAATCGAATAAATATCGTTCGCGTTAAAATGGCGCAAATCTAATCAACACAGCTTCATATATTTCAATATTTTCATGTCCATCCTATATTAGACATCAAAATCATATTTTAATCCTTCACAGAATCTTATTTTTAAATATTTGTTATTTTAAATTATTTGTTATTTTCCGAGTTGAAATCAGACCCAATCAGTTACTATATAATTTATTTATATGGGTTTCATACAACGCATGTATACAACACTAATCAAAACCAATCAACCATCATCCAGAGTGCATCCCATAACTGCATAAGCATTAAATATAAATAATTAACGCTTACAACAGTCTGTCAACCAATCGATTGACATACAACTAAACAATTGGGATTAGTGTACATCAAATATCATCCTAGTACCCGTGTGGGGTTTCAACCAACAAATACTGAATATTATTTGTGCAGTTGGGCGATGTGTAAAATTTATCGTCCCAATCAATATCAGTTAAATGGGTGTACATAAACAAATCGTCTGATTTGTAAATGAATATTTATTTTCATTTCAGGAGAATTTTATGTCATTCATATATACGTTAAAAATTATTTTTTAACGATAAAAATTTATTTCAGCACTTGAATATTTTCTATAGCTCATACATTCAATAAAAATAATATTTTTAAAGAATAAATATTTATTTTAGAAAATTTCGGCATTATAACGACGCGATATTAAAACCGGAGTAATGTCTAGTATTACCCCTCTCCTGATACTGCTTCGAGCCATACATAATAATCAATCCAATCAATACACCACAATACAATTCATTTTTCCCAAAATTCAATCCAAACAAACAAACAAACAAACAAACAACCATGGTTTATACAAATAAATAGTGTCGAGGGCTACTAAGCCCCATCTGCAACCTAATATATATTTAACTGTAAATTAAATTGAGTGAGAAAGAGTTCTCACCTTTGGTTTCCACTCCGTCATTCTTTAATTGAACGGTTTGGATTTGGATTTGTTTCCAGTGCGTAGTGTACTTCACCGTGGTTCCAACGCAATCTATTTCACATGGTTTATATTAAAAATCACATTTTTATATCGCTTCTATATATATATATATCACATTTTTATATCGCTACTATATATATATATCACATTTTTATATTGCTACTGTATATATAAAAATCACATTTTTATATTGTTACTATATATATCTCTCACATGTCTATATTGCTACTATATATATATATCACATTTTTATATTTCTACTATATATATAAAAATCACATTTTTATATTGCTACTATATATAAAAAAAATCACATTTTTATATTGCTACTATATATATAAAAATCACATTTTTATATTGCTACTATATATATAATCACATTTTTATATCTCTACTATATATATAAAAATTACATTTTTATATAGCTACTATATATATAAAAATCACATTTTTATATTCCTACTATGTATATATATATATAAATCACATTTTTATATCTCTAATATATATATATATATATATATATATATATCACATTTTTATATCTCTACTATATGTATAAAAATCAGTTTTTTATAAATCAGTATTCTAATTCAATGCTTTTTATGTAAAAATCAAAAAGAAAAATCAATGCTGATTTATTCACCTTTAAATCGATGTCTTCTTCGTTCCAGAAAAGAACTGGAGCTGTTGTTCGCGTCACTTGGAGGTGGGGGTTGCGGTCAGGGGTGGAGTGACAGTCACTGTGTTCGTCGTTGATGGCTATGAGGCTTCGACTGCTATGTGGCTCGACCGGTGGAGGAGCTCGCAGTGGAGTTGGCGGGTTTCCGGCGGTTTCAGGTGAGAGCCACTACGATGAAAGAGGGGGTCGACGCAGCTGCTCTGCGCGCGGTTCCTGGAGAGGGAGGCGACGTGGAATGGTGGCTCCGACGAACGAAGGAGAGAGGCGAGGCGGCAGACTCCGCCTGAGGAGGAGCGATCATCGGTCTCCATTTTTTTGATTTGGGGAAATTCGTATTTTTCCTGTTAAATGAATTTAGGGATTGGAGAAATACGATTGGACCATAAATATTAATATTTTGTTCCAAAAAAGTTCGGTTTTACATTCGAATCCCAAATCAAACCCAACGACTGTTGCCCCTAGCTAAATACCCCCATTTCAAACTCATTGGGATATGTTTCGTAAGCCAATACGACTGTTTCAATCAGTTTCCATCAAAATTAAAATATAAATTAATATAACGTTCAAAATTGATTTCAACGTACATTTTAATTTACCGGGGCCACATACTGACTCCAAAAATTCCCGAAAAATAAATCTTGCTATGTTTTGTTGATACGGTCCTAACAAAACTAGTTTCTTCAGATTTGGAGGCCATTTGAAAAATGGTCATTTTCCAGTCGATTAAATTCAAACTGAAATTACCAAACACGTTTAAATTCACCACGCTTGCATATTAATTCCAAAAATTATGAAAATTGGAATCTAGCAATGACTTGAAATTCTAGATCCAACAAAAATGGTTTTGTTGAAAACGGAGGTCGTTTGCAAAATGGCTATTTTTATGGGCTATATATTATATAAAATATATATAAATTCCATAGTGACTATTTTAAATTTTAAAATGGACATAACTTTTAATCCTCATTATGAAATCTCAGTTTCTTAACTTCGTTAGAAAGATATTATTAAATAGATTCAAATATTTCTGGTTTTACTAAAATCCGATTTATTTTGAATTATGTACATTCATTTGAAATTTAAAATCGAATTTTCAAACTACGGCGCCATTTCAGGCTCGTTATATAATTAAAATAAATTTACACATTTTAACTTCGATTTAAATAAATTTTTAGTCGTTATTATTTAAATAAATTATTTTAAATTCTTAAAATCCATTAAAATAGTTAAAATAAAATTTTAAATTGGTTCTGAAAATCCGGGTTGTTGCATTTGTAGTCAGATTCACACAAATTCACATGGAGAAGCATATTCATTTTCTAGAAATTCAACCCAACTCTTTATTTGACATTGCATCTAACATTTGTATATTTAACGAAAATAATATTTTTTGGATTAAAGAATGTGTCTTAATAATTTTATATTATGTAGGTTGCAAATTGATAATGCATGCATGAGAAATTTTAGTCATTTTCTATTTTATGTTCATTTAGAGTTCAAAATTCATTATTTTTCCAATGTACTAGTACAACCACACAATGATGGGAAACACCGACCGTTTAAATATTTCATTTGAAAAATATTTATATTTGTTGCACTTTAAAATTAATTACACCGTCAAACTTGTTCGAGAAAAAATCTTATCTGAATTATAAGTAAAAAATTACAAATATTGAAGAAAAAATATATCCTAAATGTTTTTTTAATTAATGTTCAAATAATGAAAATGATATGGTAATTAATTACTTTTTAAACTAAATATCTAACTTACATATTCATCGAATATTCAGGGAAATGATTCTTACACTGTTAAGCACGTTGAATGCAATTAAAACAATAATTTGCTGAATATACTAGACTTCTTAAGTAGTCAATATAAGGTATGTAATACATATAAAAGTTTCAAGTTTAAATTGATATACTAATTGCACATTAGTGTAACGTGTTAATAATGAAATTAAAAAATGAAATAAAAAGAAATAAAAGAAATTTTGTTTAATTTTATTTAATTCGTATAATAACCTATTTTGTAATTTAATTTCATAATCAAATTGACCATTGTAGAAATTTTAAATTTATTCAATGCAAATAATTTTTTTCCCATCCTTTGAAAATAACATATTTTTTCTCTTTTACCGCTAATATGCTTCTTTTTGGTTTTCTCTTCTTTCACAGGTATATCTTATTGGTGTTCATCACACATATTTCTCCCTCTTCTTCCAGAAAGAGTTTTTGTTACATCTCAATCTTTACTTCTAATCTCCATACTTTGATATTAGATAAAAGTTTGTGGTATTCATCTACGAGAGATAAAAAGTTAGATCATTTTAAAACTTTTGACATGTTCAAAATGTATATTATATATCAATAGTTTAAATGTTTATGCTAACCATTTGTTTGAAATATAAGTTTGAACATGTACACTTTATACAAAGTAATTATAATTTTAAGGAGATAGTTATATTTAGGTATGTAAAAACGTATCAGTAATTTCTCGTTTTCTTTTTAATTACCAGCTCGAAATGCCATAGAGGTGCAAATATGGTCTAGTACACAAACACATTACTTCTTGCATTTATTTGCAAAATATCTAGCATTTATTCGTAAATTGTTCTTAGGATGCATTTTCTTAGTGCTTTTATTTGTTGTTTCTAATAATGAATGTAAATTTTATCTTTCACAATATCATCATGCATATTAATTGACATCAATCGAAATTAATGTAAAATTTCAATCTATTTTTTTTTTCTAATTTTGTAATAAAACAATTAGTTCATCCATCAAGTATAACATTAATCGTCATTTCGAACAAATTTTATAACTTATTTTATTCGTAGTAAAAATGATTTTAGATATTTCGTTTAACCTTATTTTCGCTTCTCTATAGTAAACAAAATAGTTGTCTTGAAACATTGCTGGAATAGAGGTAAAAGCTAACAGTATTACACATTGCTAGAAAAGAGGGTTCGACCACTTTGTTTATTTCCGCAAATCTACTTTTCTGGATTTGCTATGATTGAGAAATTAATTTCAACTAAAGGAACACTTGAACTATGCCAAATAGGAAAACAATATCCAATGGATTTAACACTAAATGCATAAACAAAATGAAGTTACGTATATGCGTTCATGTGTGGTTTCCCCAAAGTTCAATGCACAATGCCTAAATTTCACCACTTTCAGACGATAATTTATTTTATTTTCTAGTTACAAGCTTCATGAACATTTAAACACCCAATCAAAATAAGAAATCTATTGAATAATTTTATTGTTAATAAAATAAAAAATATCTGGTATGATAATTCAGCAAACGAGCTTTATTTATGCCATGGGACAAGGTTTTTTTCCTCTTTCTTCCATCAACTTCTTTTCCTTTTCCTTTTTCATCCTTTTTTACTTCTTCACAACTTCCTCGCCTACTCTCTGAGTGAATGGCTTGGAATATATCGTTCGCGATGTTGGACCCTCCTCTTCCATGTTGGTATGTTTATCTTTGCTAAGTTTTTAGGTGTCTTTATACGGGCGTGAAACCTCTTTTGTCAACAAAGGAGTTAGTGGCTTTCGCCTATGACAGTTTAGGGTTAATGCAGACTTGTGCATGGTATTAGTATGTGTGTGCTATGTCAAAGTTGGGCTGGATTTGTTTGTTGGTGTGTTGAATTCATTCTCCCCACTGTTACTTTGTTGGTGATCATGTGAAGCATCGACTCTCATTTTACTTGGTTCGTTAGGTGGACTTCGTTACCTTCCTCCTCATGTCCCTTGCCTTCAGTCGATGGCTGCCGCAGTCCTATGTTATTGGTCCCAGATTGTATGTCAGGTATACAACGAAATGATTCTTTTTGATGTAATTTGTTGTCTCGTTGAGATAGCTTGTACACCTATGGTGTTTTTTCTGGAGATGGGATGTAATAGAGCTTCTGCTCTCTGTATGGAACATGTTCTGCATAGCTGGCCTGAGTACTTGCTGCTGCTCTAGCTTTGTGTGGCTACATGTACCTTTGTTCTTATTTTTAGGAATGTTGTACTTGTCTATGTAATTGTCTGTCCCGCCTCCCTGCATGGTGTGCGTTGGACTAGGAAACTATGTAGTCCACAATAAAAACCGTCTATGATGGATGATGTAACACCCCACGTCCGCTAAGGTCACTCATACCAGGGGAATGCCTTAGTTTCGGTGAAGTATTTTCAGTGAATATAGAACAGTAAAATTACAACAAGACAGATATAAGTAATACTTGAAAATTTAAAACATCATTTCATTGCAGCGAAAAGTAATACATGTTTGGTTACATCACAAAACCATAAACCAGAGTCAAGTACATAATATCCATCTTGATAAAATAGAAGTACATAATCCCACTACATAACTAATAGCCATAAAAGGAAAGATAAGCTCGGCTTCACTTCACGGTCCAAGCTCCATAGGATAGATACAGCAATCAGATCAAAGCCCACTAGCACCAGGCCCACTCTAATAACCTGGGTTTGGGGGAAAAAGATAAAAACAACGGGGTCAGACATAAGTCTGAGTGAGTCCTATAACCCTAACAATACAATCATTAAAATAACCAGAGAAGACGTAAGTTGATATACGGTAACGACTGGGGATGAATGGCTACACTAAGCAGCTTGGTAAACTTAGGATAAACTAAGATCACCGTAAAGACGCATTTATCCACCCAAGGATAATTACTAGATTACACCGCCCCAGACTTATCCACCCAAGAGTAATTCCTACACTGCACCACACCAGTTCTACCTACCCCAGATTAATTCCTACTTAAAGGTTGATCCCCCTAAATGTACTTAGTAATTTTTACCCAGTAGTTTCGTGTACCCCTAGCTAACTACCTAGGTGTACCCACTACTCCCAAGCGATCGGCTCCCTAACGTAGATACCCGTGCTGGTCCCACAATGGGGTGTATCATTTTCCCAAAGTGGCAACCTGATAGTATCAACGGTGCACGGCTTTATACCTACACGATGCAACAACGATTTACTAACCAGCCCGGGTCCACACACGCATATGAAACCCGTTGGTCCTACGTTGTCACCGCTAACCCGTTTTTGGCCTCTTATAGTCAAGCCCAATATGCGTGTCCCGTCACTCGACTTGGGTCGAGCCCACTAAGATACGTTTGGGATATTGATTGAGATGGGCCCCCACAAGCTATCCACCTAAGCTTGTTAATTTATCTAGTGTATCCCACTTAACCCCTTTAACCATGTTCACTTACATGTTATAAATACTTTGGTTAAGTCATTAATCATATTTTAATTACCTTTCCAGGCACCCACTAGATTTCCACATGCCACCCAAATCATTTACTTAATTCCCACATGCCACCCGAGGCACTTACTTAACCCCTTAATCATGTTTAATTCCATGTTCCACTTTGGTTAAGTATTCTAATCGTATTTTCTATTGCTACCCAAGGCAACCCACTAGTTTCCTCATGCCACCCAAGGCACCCATACTAGTTACTACGTGCCACCCAAGGTACCCACTTAACCCTCATGTCCCACTACATGCTAATTTGGTTAAGTGTTTCTTAATTAATTAAGACCGTGATACTCATAAAGACCTCTCACATTAGACTATCTTTTATGACCGCTGGTTAAGCCGGTTGGGTCCGGGCAGCCTTATGTCATAACCGAGTCTAACCTCGTGTCTTTACATTAATCACGTATTTAGTTTGTGCCTAAGACCTCTCACATTGGGCTAACATTTGTAGCAACTGGTTAGGCCGGTTGGGTCCGGGCAGTTTTACGCTACAACTGAGTCCAACCTCGTGTCTTAGTCGATTAATTACACCTAATTAATCACCCTCATAATTTATATTAATTATCCCTAATTAATATCAAGTTTTTCATAACATGGGTAGACCTAACTCAATAGGTAAATTCCCATGGGGTAGACCTAACTCAATAGGTAAATTCCCACTTATGTTAATTTATTTTTATGGTATGCTTAATCATACCCAACCATACTTTAATTAACATATTTATTAACCCCATCGTTCCCCATGCAAATCGTTCTCATTTCACGACATAATAAAAAGGGAAGATCCATCACAAATATCATGGGTTTTAACCAAATCTTAGCATATAACTTTGTCATGGGTTAAGAGGATGTCAACTTGCATATATGAGCATATATTAACCCAACTACATTTAACCCAAACTTGCATATTATCGCACATGACTTGCATAACATATTGCATATGAACTTGTATATTATCATACACATATCTTGCATAACATGTTGAACTTGCATATAAGCATTCACATAACTTGCATAAGCACACATAACTTGCATAACATGTTGAACTTGCATATAAGCATTCTCACAACTTGCATAACATGTTAAACATGCATTTAAGCATACACATAACTTGCATAAGCATTCACATTCTTGCATAAGCATTCACATACTTGCATATCAACAAACATGTAACTTGCATAGCATATCTTGCATATTAACATACATGTAACTTGCATATTAACAACCATGTAACTTGCATAGCATATCTTGCATATTAACATACATGTAACTTGCATAGCATATCTTGCATATTAACATACATGTAACTTGCATATTAACAAACATGTAACTTGCATAGCATATCTTGCATATTAACATACATGTAACTTGCATAGCATATCTTGCATATTAACATACATGTAACTTGCATATTAACAAACATGTAACTTGCATAGCATATATTGTTATACATGTAACTTGCATATGAACTTGTTAAACATGCATAAACTCACTTGTTAAATATGCATAAAACAACTTATTAATCATGCATATTATCACATACTTAGCATGCATAGAATCACATACTAAACTTGCATAATATCATATACTTAGCATGCATAGAATCACATACTCATCATGCATAATACCACATACTTAACTTGCATAAAATCAATTACTTATTATGCATAAACCCACATATCCAACTTGCATAAATTTACATATTCAACATACATAAACTCACATATTCAACTTGCATAAACTTACATATTCAACATAGGATTCATATTATACATAGATTAGCATATCATTTCAAATGATTCAATCTCACAAATCCGCATTCAAGACCATAAGTCTCATTACACCCAATCTACTTATCTTAACAATTGATCATCAAAGTGATAGAAACTCACCAAAACACAATTAGCAAGCTAATGAAGAAGATTAAGATACTTAGAATGGATTAGAGGTTGATTAGAGCTTGCTTTCCTCTTCATTGATTTGTGGAGGCCATGACCAAGTTTCATTTTGCCATAGTTTAGTTACTAGGTTTAATTATGAATGAATTAGGGTAGGGTTAGGGTGTTATTTATAGGATTAGGTTGCATTTTAGACCCTTAGATTAACCCTAGATTAATTTAGGACCATCAGATCCGTCAGATCCAAGAAGCTTCCAGAACTAGCCCTCCAAGCCAGCCCAAGAACCCAAACTGGTGCACCCAGTTTCACTGGGCGTCGCACCCCTGTCGACAGGCAAGTCGACAGGGCAGTCGACACCCCTGTCGACAGCCCTGTCGACAGCCCTGTCGACATGGCTATGGCGGGAACTTTCCCGCCTGGCCCCGCTTACTCTATTTTAAAATCTGAATTTTAAATTATAAATCTGTTTTTAGTTTTGAATTTTCTGCAAACTTCATCGGGCCATAACTGGGCCATACGGACTCCGATTTTCGAAAACTCGGACTCTATTTCGCGTATTTTTCCGAGACGAACGCAATGACGCAGCCCGTTTCCCCCAATTCTCACATCTGAGATTATTAATTCTGCAATTAGTGAATTTTAGCATTAACCGAAATTCGGGGTGTTACATTCTCCCCTCCTTAAAGGATTTCGTCCCCGAAATCTCTAAGCTAAGGAGAATGCATATCCTACCATCCAAACAACCATCTACTCAATCCATCAAACACGAGCATCCATTGTCCTTAAACAATTTCTAATGATGTATGAGCATATGCGAAAAGTGTGTGTATATGTTCCCTATCTAATGTACGAACATATGCAAACCATGATAGTGTCATGCATCCAATATGTATGCGAGATAACCCTATCGACACATACAGTATCTATATGAGTGCACAATCATTCACCAAAATGCATCATCCATATGATAACACAATCATTATACATCCATAAATATAGTTAACTACACACAATTTTATGCAATATGCAATATGAAGTGATTGAGCCGATCTAGTGCCTAGAGTGTGTATATATGCATCCACGAGCAACCACTAGCAAACACTTGCATCCACATGCATCCATTAACCATAACATGTCTCAGACACATGTTTCAACCATAGGTTTTCCCTATCTAAAGGTCAAACAGCACTAATCGAGAGGACATACTAAAGATAAGATAAGTACTAGGCAAGCGATAAAGGAGAAGTTAAAAGACATACTCTCCAAAAAGAAATGGATACAAAGAACGCATCTTTGCTTCCGTCTCCCAAGTAGCATTTCTATCGTCATCTCCCCATTGCACTCTAACTAGCTGAACTTCTCTGTTCCTCAACTTCCTAGTCTCTGACCCAATGATGCGAGTAGGAGCTCGTCGAATCGTCTCATCGCGCTCTAACTCTGCTTCTTTAAGCAAACTCGGCTCTACCACCTCAGCGGTCTCATGTAAGCACATCCTCAAATGGGACACATGAAATACATCCGGTACACCACTAAGTCTGTCAGGCAACTCCACTCTATATGCCATCCGTCCAATTCTTTCCTTAATGGGAAATGGCCCTACAAACCTTGGTACTCACTTCCTAACAGATCCAAAGTGAACCACATTCCGTAACGGAGATACCTTAATAAAAAGCATGTCCTAATATCAAACTCAAGCTCTGTTCTCCTCTTGTCCACATAAGATTCCGCCGCTTTCATCCTTCTTCGAATCAAACCAATCTTCTCTGAAGACTCTCTAATCTCATCGGCCCAACCAAGATCTTACCCGTAGATTCCCACCAACCTGTAGGAGATCGACAAGGCCTTCCATAAAGAGCTTCGAAAGGAGCCATACCAATACTGGACTGAAAGCTGCTATTATATGCGAACTCCACCAATGGAAGATGCTCTTCCCATGTACCTCCAAAATCCATAATACATGACCTCAAAAGATATTCTAAGATACGGTTCACCCTCTCGGTCTAACCGTCCGTCTGAGGATGATATGCGGTGCTCAAACACAACTGAGTCCCTACCGCCTCTTGCAAACTCTTCCAAAACTCACTAGTGAAGATAGGATCTCGATCGCTCACTATACTGGAAGGTACACCATGCAATCTAATAATCTCTCGAAGGTAAACTGAAGCTAGACATGTAATAGTCCTCTTGCTCTTCACGGGTATGAAATGGGCACACTTAGTAAGTCTATCTACCATAAGCCCAATCCCCGTATTACCCTTCCTTGATTTCGGTAATCCAATGAGACACTATCCCACTTCCTATTACGGAACTTCTAACGGATGAAGCAACCCTCCGGGTTTCTTCTGTTCCGCTTTTACTTGTTAGCACACCAAGCATCTAGCGACATACTTGGCCGCGTTTTTCTTCAGATTGGCCAAAAAGAAAACTCGCTTTATGTCTTGGTACATCTTGTCCCTACCGGAATGAATGGTTATCTTCGACCGATGTATATCATCAAGTATAACCTTCCTCAAATCCTCGTCTTGCGGTACACAGAAGTCTACCGTCTCTACGCAACCACCCCTTACCATCTAGGGTGTACCTACTCAAATGGCTGGACGACTCCCCTCCTTATGAGCTTCTCTACTAACTCAACCAACTGTGGGTCGTCACGCTGTGTCTCGCCACTCCGTCCCAAAAGAGTAGGTCTAACCTCCAAGGAGGCTAGCGAACCGGGTACAAGGTTAACGGAAGGTCTAAGGTCAAACATAGAAATAAACTCTAAACTCTATAGTTCAACGAACAATGAACTCAAGGACAACCTTTTTCTTCTTAAGGCGTCTGCTACCATGTTTCCCTTGTTAGGGGTATACGCTATCTCAAACTCATAAGATGCTAAGAATCCTATCCAAAATCGTCACAACTGTCCATCTCTCACGCAGCCCACCCTAGTCGAATTCGACATCCCCCAAATGCAAGCCCCAAAGGCCGAAACCAATATCAGACAAACACCCAAGGGATATCTCCTTCGAGTTCAGGCGACCTACGTGAGATGATACTAAAATAAATAAATAATGGCTAAACAATTAAGCCTTTGACCAACTTTGGATGTCCTCGCCAGTCTCGCTCCAAAACCACCGTTTATCCCATAACTGGCTTTGCTCAACCTATTGAGCATATACGAAACTTATTATGCTCCTTGAAAAGACCAAGATGTCATCCACAAAGATCATCACAAACTTATTTAGGTACTCCCTGAACACCCTTCTCTTCCAATCAACAAAGTATGCGGGGGCGTTCGTCAAACCAAATAGCATCACCAGCCACTCATAAAACCATCCGGAGTCCTAAAGGCAATCTTCTCTATACTATCGTCAGCCACTCTCAACTGACGAAACCATGTGGCTTAGTCCAACTGCGAAAATACTGAGGCGCCAACCAACTGATCAAAGAGATCATCAATCTTCGGCAATGGGTGTCTATTCTTCTTTGTGAGTTTATTTAGTTCTCTTTAGCCTACACAAAGTCTGAGGGACCCATCCGCCTTCGTGGCAAGAACTACTGGAGCACCCCCCTCCGATATACTTCCTCTTATGAACCCCTTCTCAAGCAATCGCCTACTTACTTATGGAGTTCCCTCCTCTCACGAGGAGCCTTGTGGCACACTGGCCAAGTCACTGGTTTGGCCTTGTTTACCAGATATATTCGTAAGTCAATCTCCCGCTCCGGAGGTAAGCCCTTCACCTTCTCAAACATATCCGAGTATTCCCGGACCACTTCTAACAGATCGCAAACTCTCGACCGACGTGTCAAGCGATTCTAGATAACTTAGCATAACAGATTCTATGGGATTACAAGAGATCTCGAGAGTGTTACCCAAGCGGGTCATAAGCCTAACAACTCTCCCTTCAGAATCAAGAACGGCACCCCTACTGGATAACCAGTCTATGCCCCAAAACTTTACCCATAGCCCGTGAAGCCCAACAAGCATCACATCCAAACTCAACGCTAAGTATAGACACTTTCAAACCCAAACACATCATGGAGCCCAATTGGGTTTGAAACAACTAAGGGATCATCTACTAAACTGGTGTCTAAGTGCAGTGACTCAACTAACAATGATGAGATAAACAAACTCGATACATCAGAATCAAATAAAGTTTGGATTGGATAACAAAGAAATCCAAATTCCAACCTAGACGGTCTTATCCCCATCCGGCACCCTAGTTGTGAGGGAATACAACTACCCTCCAGAAGATTCCATACCTTGCCCTTGCTTCTTTGGTCAATCCTAATAAGGTGTCCTATTCCTCCCAAAAGGATAACTACTAGCCTTCTCCTTCCCATTCTCCACTCGTAACCTCCCATCAATGAGGTTTCGTCCTTCATTAACCAAACAACTATTAGAGCCTTCCTCCCATCGTCCATCCAATAAGTACTTACAAGTCCTCCTCCTTCTTGAACCAACTTCTAATCTGATTTACGTCTAATTCCCTTGAAGCGGTTTTCCATTCTTATCTATCTTAGAAAGATCATCTATACGCGGAGGGGAAACCCAAAATGAGAGAAAGGAAGAGATTCAAAATGGAGAATTCGAAAGATAAAGATATGGCTATTAGGGATTATGCTTTTCTTTCAAAAACTTTTCTCTTAAAAGACATGTTTTTGAAAATACTCCTTCAAAAATTTTCTTAGAAAAATAGTTTTTCTAAAAATTTTATCTGTTCTGGTAACCTTAAGCTCTGATACCACGTGTAACACCCCACGTCCGCTAAGGTCACTCATACCAGGGGAATGCCTTAGTTTCGGTGAAGTATTTTCAGTGAATATAGAACAGTAAAATTACAACAAGACAGATATAAGTAATACTTGAAAATTTAAAACATCATTTCATTGCAGCGAAAAGTAATACATGTTTGGTTACATCACAAAACCATAAACCAGAGTCAAGTACATAATATCCATCTTGATAAAATAGAAGTACATAATCCCACTACATAACTAATAGCCATAAAAGGAAAGATAAGCTCGGCTTCACTTCACGGTCCAAGCTTCATAGGATAGATACAGCAATCAGATCAAAGCCCACTAGCACCAGGCCCACTCTAATAACCTGGGTTTGGGGGAAAAGATAAAAACAACGGGGTCAGACATAAGTCTGAGTGAGTCCTATAACCCTAACAATACAATCATTAAAATAACCAGAGAAGACGTAAGTTGATATACGGTAACGACTGGGGATGAATGGCTACACTAAGCAGCTTGGTAAACTTAGGATAAACTAAGATCACCGTAAAGACGCATTTATCCACCCAAGGATAATTACTAGATTACACCGCCCCAGACTTATCCACCCAAGAGTAATTCCTACACTGCACCACACCAGTTCTACCTACCCCAGATTAATTCCTACTTAAAGGTTGATCCCCCTAAATGTACTTAGTAATTTTTACCCAGTAGTTTCGTGTACCCCTAGCTAACTACCTAGGTGTACCCACTACTCCCAAGCGATCGGCTCCCTAACGTAGATACCCGTGCTGGTCCCACAATGGGGTGTATCATTTTCCCAAAGTGGCAACCTGATAGTATCAACGGTGCACGGCTTTATACCTACACGATGCAACAACGATTTACTAACCAGCCCGGGTCCACACACGCATATGAAACCCGTTGGTCCTACGTTGCCACCGCTAACCCGTTTTTGGCCTCTTATAGTCAAGCCCAATATGCGTGTCCCGTCACTCGACTTGGGTCGAGCCCACTAAGATACGTTTGGGATATTGGTTGAGATGGGCCCCCACAAGCTATCCACCTAAGCTTGTTAATTTATCTAGTGTATCCCACTTAACCCCTTTAACCATGTTCACTTACATGTTATAAATACTTTGGTTAAGTCATTAATCATATTTTAATTACCTTTCCAGGCACCCACTAGATTTCCACATGCCACCCAAATCATTTACTTAATTCCCACATGCCACCCGAGGCACTTACTTAACCCCTTAATCATGTTTAATTCCATGTTCCACTTTGGTTAAGTATTCTAATCGTATTTTCTATTGCTACCCAAGGCAACCCACTAGTTTCCTCATGCCACCCAAGGCACCCATACTAGTTACTACGTGCCACCCAAGGTACCCACTTAACCCTCATGTCCCACTACATGCTAATTTGGTTAAGTGTTTCTTAATTAATTAAGACCGTGATACTCATAAAGACCTCTCACATTAGACTATCTTTTATGACCGCTGGTTAAGCCGGTTGGGTCCGGGCAGCCTTATGTCATAACCGAGTCTAACCTCGTGTCTTTACATTAATCACGTATTTAGTTTGTGCCTAAGACCTCTCACATTGGGCTAACATTTGTAGCAACTGGTTAGGCCGGTTGGGTCCGGGCAGTTTTACGCTACAACTGAGTCCAACCTCGTGTCTTAGTCGATTAATTACACCTAATTAATCACCCTCATAATTTATATTAATTATCCCTAATTAATATCAAGTTTTTCATAACATGGGTAGACCTAACTCAATAGGTAAATTCCCATGGGGTAGACCTAACTCAATAGGTAAATTCCCACTTATGTTAATTTATTTTTATGGTATGCTTAATCATACCCAACCATACTTTAATTAACATATTTATTAACCCCATCGTTCCCCACGCAAATCGTTCTCATTTCACGACATAATAAAAAGGGAAGATCCATCACAAATATCATGGGTTTTAACCAAATCTTAGCATATAACTTTGTCATGGGTTAAGAGGATGTCAACTTGCATATATGAGCATATATTAACCCAACTACATTTAACCCAAACTTGCATATTATCGCACATGACTTGCATAACATATTGCATATGAACTTGTATATTATCATACACATATCTTGCATAACATGTTGAACTTGCATATAAGCATTCACATAACTTGCATAAGCACACATAACTTGCATAACATGTTGAACTTGCATATAAGCATTCTCACAACTTGCATAACATGTTAAACATGCATTTAAGCATACACATAACTTGCATAAGCATTCACATTCTTGCATAAGCATTCACATACTTGCATATCAACAAACATGTAACTTGCATAGCATATCTTGCATATTAACATACATGTAACTTGCATATTAACAACCATGTAACTTGCATAGCATATCTTGCATATTAACATACATGTAACTTGCATAGCATATCTTGCATATTAACATACATGTAACTTGCATATTAACAAACATGTAACTTGCATAGCATATCTTGCATATTAACATACATGTAACTTGCATAGCATATCTTGCATATTAACATACATGTAACTTGCATATTAACAAACATGTAACTTGCATAGCATATATTGTTATACATGTAACTTGCATATGAACTTGTTAAACATGCATAAACTCACTTGTTAAATATGCATAAAACAACTTATTAATCATGCATATTATCACATACTTAGCATGCATAGAATCACATACTAAACTTGCATAATATCATATACTTAGCATGCATAGAATCACATACTCATCATGCATAATACCACATACTTAACTTGCATAAAATCAATTACTTATTATGCATAAACCCACATATCCAACTTGCATAAATTTACATATTCAACATACATAAACTCACATATTCAACTTGCATAAACTTACATATTCAACATAGGATTCATATTATACATAGATTAGCATATCATTTCAAATGATTCAATCTCACAAATCCGCATTCAAGACCATAAGTCTCATTACACCCAATCTACTTATCTTAACAATTGATCATCAAAGTGATAGAAACTCACCAAAACACAATTAGCAAGCTAATGAAGAAGATTAAGATACTTAGAATGGATTAGAGGTTGATTAGAGCTTGCTTTCCTCTTCATTGATTTGTGGAGGCCATGACCAAGTTTCATTTTGCCATAGTTTAGTTACTAGGTTTAATTATGAATGAATTAGGGTAGGGTTAGGGTGTTATTTATAGGATTAGGTTGCATTTTAGACCCTTAGATTAACCCTAGATTAATTTAGGACCATCAGATCCGTCAGATCCAAGAAGCTTCCAGAACTAGCCCTCCAAGCCAGCCCAAGAACCCAAACTGGTGCACCCAGTTTCACTGGGCGTCGCACCCCTGTCGACAGGCAAGTCGACAGGGCAGTCGACACCCCTGTCGACAGCCCTGTCGACAGCCCTGTCGACATGGCTATGGCGGGAACTTTCCCGCCTGGCCCCGCTTACTCTATTTTAAAATCTGAATTTTAAATTATAAATCTGTTTTTAGTTTTGAATTTTCTGCAAACTTCATCGGGCCATAACTGGGCCATACGGACTCCGATTTTCGAAAACTCGGACTCTATTTCGCGTATTTTTCCGAGACGAACGCAATGACGCAGCCCGTTTCCCCCAATTCTCACATCTGAGATTATTAATTCTGCAATTAGTGAATTTTAGCATTAACCGAAATTCGGGGTGTTACAGATGATCTACCTTAAAAACTGATTTGTAGTAAGTTGGTAACCACTCACAAAGCCTTACCAAAAAAATCAAATAAGCTAAAAAAATATATCATAGCATTCATCTTAGGATAAGATCTGATATGTAACAACCACAAATTTTGGTAAGAATTTTACAAAACATGAGTATGGTTATCTGCAGCTACAACATCAGTGGACAATAAGGGCAACTCCAGTGGATTTAGGGTTGAATACTCAGGGTCCTGAATATTCAGCTTTGAATTGGGGTGGTTGGGCCAGTGGTTCTAGCGCCTATTTTATAGGCGCCATAATCTTGACGTCTATAAAATAGGCGCCAGGATTCTGGCCCCTATAAAACCCACTCTCCTGCCCTTTTTTCATTCAGTTCCTCTTCAAGCTTCCTTTTTAATTTGTTTTTAAGAGAAAATTGAGTTGAAATGTTGTTGCGATGCACTAAAGTTGTAAGGAGAGTTGCTCGGAAGTCGTCAGACGAGCAACTGGGTCCATTACACACATCTCCGGCCCCTGGAGTAACAACTCATGAGCTTCGTGTCCTTCATGATCTTCCGGAGGGCTACTAGCACAGAGCTTATACTACATTGTCCACAATACAGGTATAATTTAAACGTTTATAATTTCTACTATTACGTGAGCTATATCTTCGTACGAGCTAAATAGGTGTTATCGAATTGAAAAACATTGCTTATTTCGTTATATATAGGACAAGTACGTTCATTGTAGAGGTAGTTAGCCTAAATGCATTACATTTTATGACACACTTCCCACTCCTATTAAGGATAGGCTACAGCACAGTCCCTTTGGTCAGTTTTTATCTATTAGACATATTCAGTCATTCGACAGACCCTTGTTACATGCACTATGTGAGCGGTGGTGGCCGACCACACATACTTTCGATTTTTCTGACTTTGAGCTTGGTGTCACTTCTGTCGATTTCTATATGCTAACTGGTATAGAGATTGGTCGTCTTGATCGTAGACCGGTTCCCTTTGATGATTTGTACGAGTCACCCCCACGTGTTTTCCGTGTTCTTACCCCTTTTTGATGCTACCAAAATTAGTCGAGTTGCAGTTCCGTTGACTTACCTGCAGCAGTACATCACTTCTTATTCGAATCGACTGGATATTGTAGATGGGGTGACTAGGGCATTTTTACTGTACTTGTTTGGTTCAACCATTTTTTCGAACCATAAAAGTACCGTCTGCTTGGGTTATCTAGTTGCGATTACTATGTTGGATCGGCTTGATACGATAGATTGGGGCACAACTATACTAGCTACTCTATACACCGCTTTAGATTCATATGTGCTATGAGACGTCAGAGAGATGCAGGCCTTTTGGTACATTTTGGCCATTTGGTGTTATGAGTTCACGGCTAACATGCATCCACGCATGGTAGAGATGGCTGATTAGGTAGGTGAGTAGTTCTTTCCGAGGATGAGACGGTGGGAGAGTATTCATTACATACCTCATGCTCCATTGGGTGTACGTCATGATTTGATGGAGTCTAGAGCACAACTTGACATGCGGAGTCGGGGAAATCTCATACGCACTCCTTGGACTTCACATTTGGACAATTTGACAGAGGCTGGTCTTATGGTCGGCGGCCACCCGATGGTGATTGCATATACACTCTCTACTCGTAGGGTTGCTTTACACACACCCGCATATATCCCCATTTGGTATTTGGGTGAGAGGTGTGCGTACCAAATCAGCCACGATTACGTATACCGGGAGATCCGTTATCTTGCGAGGACATTTTTGGTAGAAGTAGGTTGATTGGGGTGCAGTACATACAGGCCCTACGGGAGGCTGGTTGGGTTGAGATTAGCCCATTCTCCATTGATGGACATTACGATTCTTATTGGGCTAGAGTTGCTCCACGTAGACTGATATGTCCTGATTATGCCCGGGGGGTTAATTCCGATCATTAAGGACCTCATATGGCAGCGGTAGAGTTCAGGTACCTCAGGTTGCGTTTGACCCAATTCCATCCCAGTTTTCCCAACCTCCTGTGCAGATAGAGCCTGATTGTACATTCAGAGCTTACGACATTACAGGTACTGTTACTGAGCAACCCGCAGTGTTTCCAAATCCATTCGACATTCTAGGAGTACCCTTAGCCGGCTTGTACCCTCCATACCAGGTATCTTTAAAACATATGTCCATTTATGTACATTTTTTATTTATGGTACGTTACGTAACGTTGATCACATGTCTTTGTAGTACACATATTGGTTGGACCAGTCTAGAGCTACCCTTGGCGATTATCGTGATATGACTCTTGCACACATCTATACCATGCATGATTTTTACCTTAGCCATACACAGATGTTGGAGTCTCAGATTGATCAGTTATCAGCCAGACTTACCGTGTATGAGCCATTTGCACCCGCCGATGTTGCGCCCAGTGGGTCTCGGCTAGAGATGTTGGTGAGGACATTGGTCTCGATGACTTGCCGAGCCATGATGCCGATGAGTATGACGTTGTTGCTCAGGATCATGATGTTGATGATGATGACGGCGATGATGTTGATGAGGATGACGACGGGGCTGACGATGTCGATGTTGATGATCATGACAGAGATGATGATGGGAGCGACGATGATGGAGGCATTCCTATGTAGTGGTATTGATGTATTATTAGCGGACTGTTGTATTTTATCTTTTCTGCACTATGGTATTCCTTTTGTGGTTTATTTGTATTATTAAGAGGACTGTTGTAATTTGTCTTTATATTAGCGTACTGTTGTATTCCTATGTAGTGGTATTGATGTATTATTAGCGTACTGTTGTATTTTGTCTTTTCTGCACTTTGGTATTCCTTTTGTGATTTATTTGTATTATTAAGGGGACTGTTGTATTTTGTCTTCATATTAGCGTACTGTTGTATTCCTATGTAGTGGTATTGATGTATTATTAGCGTACTATTGTAGTATTGCAAATTATCACAATGTTTTAGTACGATGCCATACCAAGTTAAATTGTGTTTATAAGTAATTGTATTATTGTGGATAAATGTCGATTAGTCTAAACGGGGACAACAGACAACATACAACTACGATAAAGGATACATCATTATAACAAAACATAGGATACAACATCATTATAACATACAACGTATAGCATACAATATCATTATAGCCAAATATAAGATACAAGATACATTCCGCATTCAACCCAACGTACAGCATACAAGTACGATACAAACGGCAGAACGACCGAACAATCCAGATTACTAGTAGTCTTAGTTTCGCGAAGAATCGCTCCACCCATACAAAATTTCCGCTTTTGTTGCAACGTTCAATCTTTCGAAGCGACCGACCTCTGCTTGCATCTCCGCTGCATACTGGATACCCCTCTCAGTCAAAGGTGGATCGTACCACAAGAAAAAATTACAACGTTGCAACCCTTGCAGTTTCTGTGCAGTAATGTACGCCTTGCACCCATGAAATCGACGACCAGCATTGGTTTGACTCTTAGAAACAACCACGTTGCATTCCACTCCACAATAGCAATGAACTGTCCGACCCGTAATGCTAGAGCTTGACCTTTCAGGGTTCTGTCAAGCAATTACTTACATCAACCGAGCATGATGGGTTCTTTGCATTGGTCCAATTCTTGGGACAGCAACGTGTGGTTGCATGGCACTAAAAAGTTCAGACTCCACTTCTCCAGGTTCAACTTGGAGATCCACCTGTGTTTCTAGCACAATCTCTACATTGTCGATTGGTTGCTTATTCCTTTCATACGCATCGTACAGTTAACCATCGTTTTATCGTCGTATTCCCAACTAGACATTGTATGTAGAGCAAATGTGGATAGTAGAACATTATTGAAGAGTTAGAAATAATGAAGACAGAAAGAAGATGCAGGGTCCTATTTAATAATGCAAGTCCACTTCCCGATATATTAAAACATTAATTGGGGCGACTTGTCAACTCATTTGTATTTTTCCATGGCGCGGTTTTTAAGAATGATGGACAGATAGTAGAGATTCCCTGTCTCATTTGTACTAGTGATGTCAACTTTATTCTAAAGCTAGGCCTAGCAATGATTCGTTGTCTCATTTCTAATGTGGATGCTGATCATACCATGTTGCTT
This sequence comes from Allium sativum, assembly GCA_030737875.1. Lineage (NCBI taxonomy): Eukaryota > Viridiplantae > Streptophyta > Magnoliopsida > Asparagales > Amaryllidaceae > Allium > Allium sativum. Next base: position 649,515,829 of record CM060919.1, on the reverse strand, counting down.
GATATACAACAAAGATTCCTTGTCTAGTTTGTACAGTTGACGGTGACTATACCCTGCCACTTGGTCACTGGTAAAGGCACCTTTAATCATTTATAATGTCGTTACCGACTTAATTAGCTATTCTTGTAAATTAAACACTTGAGAACAAACAGGATACATATACTATTTCGCATAATGATACAATTAACAATAAGCGTAAACCCACAACAGATCACAAAGATACATCAGTTACTAATACACGATACCAAGTACAACATCAAAGCAGGAAACAGTTTGCGAAGCGAACGTCTCATTACGTTGAAACTCAAGGGAGTCTCATTACATTCAATCGCAACTACTCAATTTCGTTTTCTAGACGTCTAATCTCTTATTTTAGTTCGTTTGCATAGGCTATTCTCCTTGGGAAAAGTGGGTCGTCTATCCATTCCGTGTAATTGCATCCATTAGGATACGATGGACATTTCTGCATGCGGCGACCTATATTGTTACCCTCTGCTCGAACAACCACTTCAACCGCATAACCGCAATAGCAACAAACTGGATAAGAGTCTACTTCCTATTCAGAAGGTGGTACTCGATACACCTCAACTTCTTGTCGTGGTTGAGGGACCGACTGTTCATACTCTGGTTGAACATGGGCTACTCGAGCTTCAGGTGGATGTTGAATGTAGCAACCCGAACTTCCCCGGTCTCCGAAGAGATGAGAAAGAACGAATTACTGTGAGGACAAGACAAAACAGAACGCAGACGGAAGAACATTTCATTGCTATTACAACAATTCCATCAGATACAAGAATATACAGAGTATAAATGAATAAATTACATTCGATAAATATCAGAGATTACAATAAATTACATAGCAGCGGAAAATAATACAAAGCACAACTGAAGGTGATATACGGATACAGAGCTTTCCGGATATCATTCCAGTTGTAAACCAGGATCCTGTGAATATAAATATGCAAAACCAAAACTACTAGCTGCCCGTGCGGAAAATAGGGGCACCCAGAGTTTAGGTTAAAACAATAAACTCCAGGCCAGTCATGTGACTGGTGTGAGAATTATTTAAAGATTTACTTTAAAAGAGAGTAATTCAAGGGACCACGCCGTATAACACGGAACGGGTTTCCTCCCAAGAATACCAGTGCATATCAATAAACAACGCAATGCTTTTTCGAAAAATGAAGCTATTATAAGACCCAGGTCCCATCACACAATGCAACGCAAGCCGGAGGATAGGGTTTTTCCTTATAATAGCCAAACATGCTTGGTACGTTTAAAACAAATCACTTGATACTATAATAGGTGTATTGTGTCAAAACAATTTCAATCATAAATATAAATCATAGACGGCATGGGTACCATATATCATGTCGCCATACTAGTTCTACAATTAAAACCGCAATACACGTATTGGAAATTGGATTTCCGTCATGAGTCGAGGCAAGGGGCAAGCTCCTCTCCGCGTTCGAGACACTCTAGCAAATGTCCCAGGGCTACGCACTCTGGGCAACCCCTGGATGCTTCAGGGCCGGTCCTCACTTACGTTAGAGGATTGGCAATTCCTGAACACACGTTTCCCGGTCCTTACAGACCTAAAATCGAGGCGCCTCATCCAACAACCACATAGGTGAAAAGTATATAAATGTCAGGGCTGGTAAGTCACTGACACCACCAAAGCTAGAAAGAAACGTCATGCTCTCCCTGCAGTCTTTATCCCGTTTTTAACTCATACCGAGGTGTGAGGCTCGCGAATTCACGTTATACACAAAGCTGCCACGTAGGCCGTGCTTTGATCATCAACCACAAGACTCTGCTTTTCAACAAAAGCCTTGATCATTGCATCTTAGCGTGCCACACAGGCAATTCATGCCATGCGACTGATGTCCATCGATATACAACCTCTGAGCTCGTACGTCTCAGAGAAGGGCGTTAAGCAAAAGAATAAATTCTCCGCCGCCAAACAGATGTATATTTAATAGAAATCAATCAACATAGAATAAAATCCAATGTCAAACACACAATCCATTTACAAGTTCGTTCTGGGTCTGAACGAAATCAGAGGCACTTTCCTCGCTTATCCATCCATCTCCAAGTACGTCTGGACGACCACCAACTATTTCCATCCTCTTGGGTGTACAGCCCAATCAGGATTGTCAGTAATTATCCAAACGATGTGAAGACTTCCGGTCTTCGACCACCGTCTTCATCTTCGACTTATCGTCGAATCGGTTATTCAGAATGGGTATAAACCCGGCCTTTCTGAACAACCCGCGTATATTAAAACAAATGTTACATAAACACAACATATGCCTCATTCCAATTCAGAATATTCTTTTATTCACAAAATCACATTTTTAGGGAAAGGTTCCCATTAATTTTATCCAAGATAAATTCTTTAAAATTTATCCTTTAATCTTTCTTTGGATGTCATTTCAAACCAAATTATGGTTTTCTAAACTAGTCGAGATTAGCGAACCACAACGAAGTAATTATTTATTTTATTTCCCAATCCCAATCTATTCATCCCATGAAGCAAAACTGGTAATACTCCATATCTAACACCACGGTGTTATCGGTAAAATTAATTACCATTTCACGTTCAAATCTAATTAAAGATTTAACTATCGCTTTGGAGCAAAACTGGTAATACTCCATTCTCGCTCATTTTCTAAATTTGATAATTTAAATTATCAATTCACATTTCAATCTAATTGCAGATTCATTAAAACTCTTTTTATTGGGTTAAAGAACTAATGTCTTTTAAAACACAGTTCACGACCAACCCAAATCACATTCTATTTATTATCGGGTTAAAGAACTGGTGTTATTTAAAACACTGTTCACGATAAACCCACATCAATTCTATTCAATTCAAATCAAATATATTAGGAATTCCGATTATTTAAAACCCCTTTTTAAATCTAATTTATTTATTTAAAAAAAAATCGGGTTTTAAATTTAGTTCAAACTAGTTCATTTTGATAAAAATCTATTTTTATCTTTTCAAATATGGAGTTTTTCACCCCAATTTTTCCCAAATCATTTCTTATGATTTTACACTAATTATTACTATTTTTAATAATTTTATCAAGGCCCGTACAGTCGATTTCCATCAACGGCCATCGAACTGCACTTACAACGACCTTTTTCAAATTTGATTTGGACGTATCTCCAAATCCAACCGTTAGATTTCAAATTTCTAATATTCGTTAGGAAGATCTTTTCGATACGAACCCAACGGTTCCGGTTTTAGGAGAATCCGACGGTCGGATCTCCCGTAATGTCCGTTTGAAATAAATGGTCGAAATTCACGAACTGCCGCGGCGCGGCGCGTTCTATTCAGGCCATTATATTATATATATAATATATATAATATATATTTCGTCGATTACTATTTAAAATAATTCATTTCTATTCAATTCAAATTTCAATTCAATTTGAATTCATTTCAATTCGTTTTTAATTCAATTCGAATTCGTTTTCAATTCAATTCGAATTGGTTTTCAATTCAATTCAAATTGGTTTTCTATTCGTTTTAAATCCAATTCATTTTGAAATCGTTTTACATTCAATTCATTTCGAAATCGTTTTATATTCAATTCATTTCGAAATCGTTTTACATTCAGTTCATTTCGAAATCGTTTTACATTCAATTCATTTCGAAATCGTTTTACATTCAATTCATTTCGAAATCGTTTTATATTCAATTCATTTCGAAATCGGTTTATATTCAATTCATTTCGAAATCGTTTTATATTCAATTCATTTCGAAATCGTTTTATATTCAATTCATTTCGAAATTGTTTTATATTCAATTCATTTCGAAATCGTTTTACATTCAGTTCATTTCGAAATCCTTTTATATTCAAATCAAATTCGTTATATATTCAATTCAGTTCGAATTCATTTTATATTCAAATCAAATTCGTTATATATTCAATTCAGTTCGAATTCGTTTCCTTTTCAATTCAAATTTCATTTCAAAATATTTGATTTTGAAATCACTTTTCAATATTCACTTTAAAATGGATAAAATCGAAATAAATATCGTTCACGTCAAAATGGCGTCAATCTAATCAACACGACTTCATATATTTCTATTTTCAAATATTCTATTTCAAATATTTCTTTTTCAAATATTTCATTTCAAATATTTCATTTTCAAATATTTCTATTTCAAATATTTCGTTTACAAATATTTCTATTTCAAATATTTCCTATTATCAAAATATTTCTATTTCAAATATTCCATTCAACAAATGAATATTTATTTCTGTCAACACACGACTAATCTCAACGAATGAGTACTGTCCCCATGTGACTATTTTTGTTATTTAAAATATTTTATAAAATTTGGGTATCTATTGTTTGATTTTCAATTAGACTCCACCGTGAAGTAGTTCTAATTTTAAATATGATAAAGATGTATATTTTATTATTAAAATATTTTGTTCAACACATGACTAATCTCAATGGATGAGTACTGTCAACACATGAACCTTTATTTTATATTGATAAAGATGTAAATTTTATTATTAAAATATTTCGTTCAACACATGACTAATCTCAACGAATGAGTACGGTCAACACATGAACCTTTATTTTATAATATTCTTTATTTTCTAAATTGGAATGAGGCCCAATCAATCACCATATAATGTTAATTATATGGATTCCATACCACACATGCATATAATAGCATTGAAAAATAATCAACCATCAACCAAAGTGCACTACACTGTATAAGCATCGAATATATACATCTAACGCTTAAAACAGCCTATCAATCAATCGATCGACATATTTAATCAATCAGGATGAGTGAACTTCAAATTTCATCCCAACACCCGTGTGGGGTTTCAAACAATCAAACACAGATTTTATTTGTGCAGTTGGGCGATGTGTAAAATTTATCGTCCCAATCAATGTCAGTCAAATCAGTGTACATAAACAAACCGTCCGGTTTGTAAATGAATATTTTATCTTATTCACATTCACGTTAAAAATTATATTTTTAACAATAAAACGTTTTATTTTAACACATGAATTTCTATCCAGTTCATTTACACAATAAAAATGATATTTTTATTTTTCTAACATATTTTAGAAAATTTCGGCGGCATAACGGCACGATACTAGAAACGGGACAAAACCTAGCCTTATCCCCGGTCTAGTGAAGGCCCACTCCATTCACATATCAATCAAATTTACCAAACAACCAAATTCAAATCAAATCATCTAACTAATTTATGCAACCAAACAAACAAGTCCATGGTCTGTGGACAATTGTGACGGGTGCTACTAAGCACCGTCTGCATGCTAGTATATATATATAACTAGAAAATGAAATTGAAAGGTGAGAAATTCTCACCGATAGCTATCCAATCATCTTGACTCTTCTTTGATAGAAATCTTCATCGTTATCGCATTTTTGTCATCTTCGTTGCTGTAGCCACTACATATGTAAAAATCGAATTTTTACTTCGCTATTCAATATATAAAAATCGAATTTTTACTTTGTTAATCAATATATAAAAATCGAATTTTTACTTTGTTATTCAATATATAAAAATCGAATTTTTACTTTGTTATTCAATATATAAAAATCAAATTTTTACTTTGTTATTCAATATATAAAAATCGAATTTTTACTTCCTCGCTATATGGATAGAAATTCCATTTTCACACCGCTACTATATAGATAAAAATTCTATTTTTACCTCGCTATTCTCTCTATAAAGATTTCGCCTTTTCAAATATATCATTAAAAAATCACATATTTATTTTTCTACACATATAAAGATGGTATTTCTAATATTACTATCATGTAAAAATTATATTTTTAATTCTCTACATAAACAAAAATCATATTTTTACATCTTCTACATAATAAAGATTATACTTTTAATACTTTAAAAATATAAAAATCATATTTTTATGAACAAAAATCATTCTTTTTATAAAAATAATAATATCTTTTTACCTCTATTTCCTATAAAAGAAAAATCAGATTTGTAAAACAATTTAATTTATATAAAATAAATTAGACTGTTAAAACAAAATTACATATATATAAAAATATAAATACTTACAGTGGATAGGGAAGAAAAGGGATCGGAAGGGCTGGAGTTCGCCGGTGGTGGCGGCGGAGCAGGCGAGGGGCGGCTCGGTTGCGTCGCACGCCAGGGGAGGCTTCTTGTCGGTCGACTTCGAGGGGGGGTTCGAGAGGAGGTTGGCGCGCGAGGCTAGAGGGGCGGCGTAAGCAGGGCTCCGGCGGTGGATGGGGCCAATCGGTCGGTGGCGGGTTCGATTCCGCCATCGTTCTCTCTTTTTTTTTCGTTGAATCAATTTTTAGACCGGGGGGGGGGGGGGGGGGGCAGAGATAAAGGAATAGGAGAGGAAGGTTTTTATTATTATTTAAATTTCAAAAGGTTGACTTTTACATACGACCTCAAAACGAGGCCCACCGCCTGTCGTCCATAGCGTATTACCCCCATTCCGAACACAATGGGATATGTATCATAGGCTGATTTGGTCGTTTCGATCCGTTTCCGTTAAAATCAACATATAACTCTATATATTGAATTTGAACGTGCATTTCAATTTACCGGGGTCACATACGAACTTTAAAAATTCCAGAAAAATATTTTCTAGCTTCGTATTGACGGTACAGTCCTAACAAACCTAGTTTCGTCGAATTCTGAGACCGTTTGAAAAATGGCCAATTTCCAGTCGATTAAAATCAATTGAAACTGGTCAGACGCATTTTCCTTCGCCACGCTCACATATTGATTCGAAAAATTATGAAATTTGGAATCTAGCAATAATTTGACATGCCGGACCCAACAAAAGTGGTCTCGTCGAAATCCGAGGTCGTTTGCAAAATTTCAATTTTTAAGGGCCTGAATTCCATAGCGACTATTCAGAATTTTCAACTGGACATATCTTTTGATTCCCGCTATGAAATTTCGATTTTTCAGATTCGTTGGAAAGATACTATCAAATAGATCCTAATGTTTTTGGTTTCACTAAAATCCGGATTGTTTTGCACCCGGTATGTTCAATTGAAATTTGAAATCGAAATTTCGAACTACCCCGCCATTTTCAATTCTATTTATAATTATATATAAATATTTATATTCTAACGACGACGTATATAATATATACGTTCGAATTTCAATTCAAAATAAATTTCTCGTCGATATTATTTAAAATAATTCATTTTAAATATTCAAAATTCATCGAAGTTGCCAAAACAAAAAAATTTAAACTGGCTCAGAATTTCCGGGTTATTACAATCTCCCCCACTTAAAACTTTTCGTCCCCGAAAAGGAACAAAGTCGAAAGTGGTTTGATTAATCAACTCTACGTTCGATCAGGCTTCCATTCTCTAACTTTTCAGTTTCTGAGAATTTTCAAATTTTCAAAAATTTGGCTAACACCCTAAATTTTCGAAAAATTTCGCCATAACCTCCCCTGCACCGGGAGCCACGGAAAAATCCCGAAATTGCCATATAGGCCTTCTGATCTCAAAAAGAAAAAGAAAAAAGCCAAGCGGCTAGCCAATAGGCTCATAAAATCATCATCACCCAAACAAAACAGTAAATTATGTAGTAAACATGTACCTATTTGTCGGGCAAACAAATTTTATTCTCTGCTCTAGCCTCCTTGCTATGACCTGTTCAATGTGAGTACATATATATGCATGCAAATGCGACCAACTTTCAATACAATTCAATATTTGGTTCAATTAGGCTAAATGGTTCAAAATTATCAAACAATTAAACAAACAACACAAACATCAATCAATTAGTGGATTAGAGTTTCAAATTCATAAATTTTGATATATAGTCGAAAATCATGTTTTTGATGCCAATTCACAACAATTTGTTCTAGCTATATTAGTTTTGGTTCTCACACCAGTCTAATGGAAATATATAGATATCACACCTTCGTCACTCGAAAATAAATGCTGATGATGTTTTGAACCACCATCAGAACATTGTCGGGCTACTAGAGTGCGGTTCTATATCTACCCGGTATATTAAAACTTCGAATATACGTTCATGACGCGTATATGCAAAATCTTTATATATCGCATTGTCCATATTCAAAATAAATAAATAATCAAATACGTAGAATTGATTTAAATTTTCAAAACAAAATTGTTTTCATTTGAAAAATATACTCTTCACACTCGTTCTAGGATACTACTGATTCTATCTCTAACGAGTCATTCTAATTGGATATTACTAATCCAATATCTGATGAATTCTTTCGTACGGTTCTAATGTGTCTTGTTCTCGAGCTCTGTAAACCAAAGCTCTGATACCAAATGCAGCGACCCGAACTTCCCCGGTCTCCGAAGAGATGAGAAAGAACGAATTACTGTGAGGACAAGACAAAACAGAATGCAGACGGAAGAACATTTCATTGCTATTACAACAATTCCATCAGATACAAGAATATACAGAGTATAAATGAATAAATTACATTCGATAAATATCAGAGATTTCAATAAATTACATAGCAGCGGAAAAATAATACAAAGCACAACTGAAGGTGATATACGGATACAGAGCTTTCCGAATATCATTCCAGCTGTAAACCAGGATCCTGTGAATATAAATCTGCAAAACCAAAACTACTAGCTGCCCGTGCGGAAAATAGGGGCACCCAGAGTTTAGGTTAAAACAATAAACTCCAGGTCAGTCATGTGACTGGTGTGAGAACTAAAACAGTTATTTAAAGCTTTACTTTAAAAGAGAGTAATTCAAGGGACCACGCCGTATAACACGGAATGGGTTTCCTCCCAAGAATACCAGTGCATATCAATAAACAACGCAATGCTTTTTCGAAAAATGAAGCTATTATAAGACCCAGGTCCCATCACACAATGCAACGCAAGCCAGAGGATAGGGTTTTTCCTTATAATAGCCAAACATGCTTGGTACGTTTAAAACAAATCACTTGATACTATAATAGGTGTATAGTGTCAAAACAATTTCAATCATAAATATAAATCATAGACGGCATGGGTACCATATATCATGTCGCCATACTAGTTCTACAATTAAAACCGCAATACACGTATTGGAAATTGGATTTCCGTCATGAGTCGAGGCAAGGGGCAAGCTCCTCTCCGCGTTCGAGACACTCTAGCAAATGTCCCAGGGCTACGCACTCTGGGCAACCCCTGGATGCTTCAGGGCCGGTCCTCACTTACGTTAGAGGATTGGCAATTCCTGAACACACGTTTCCCGGTCCTTACAGACCTAAAATCGAGGCGCCTCATCCAACAACCACATAGGTGAAAAGTATATAAATGTCAGGGCTGGTAAGTCACTGACACCACCAAAGCTAGAAAGAAACGTCGTGCTCTCCCTGCAGTCCTTATCCCGTTTTTAACTCATACCGAGGTGTGAGGCTCGCGAATTCACGTTATACACAAAGCTGCCACGTAGGCCGTGCTTTGATCATCAACCACAAGACTCTGCTTTTCAACAAAAGCCTTGATCATTGCATCTTAGCGTGCCACACAGGCAATTCATGCCATGCGACTGATGTCCATCGATATACAACCTCTGAGCTCGTACGTCTCAGAGAAGGGCGTTAAGCAAAAGAATAAATTCTCCGCCGCCAAACAGATGTATATTTAATAGAAATCAATCAACACAGAATAAAATCCAATGTCAAACACACAATCCATTTACAAGTTCGTTCTGGGTCTGAACGAAACCGAAGGCACTTTCCTCGCTTATCCATCCATCTCCAAGTACGTCTGGACGACCACCAACTATTTCCATCCTCTTGGGTGTACAGCCCAATCAGGATTGTCAGTAATTATCCAAACGATGTAAAGACTTCCGGTCTTCGACCACCGTCTTCATCTTCGACTTATCGTCGAATCGGTTATTCAGAATGGGTATAAACCCGGCCTTTCCGAACAACCCGCGTATATTAAAACAAATGTTACATAAACACAACATACGCCTCATTCCAATTCAGATTATTCTTTTATTCACAAAATCACATTTTTAGGGAAAGGTTCCCATTAATTTTATCCAAGATAAATTCTTTAAAATTTATCCTTTAATCTTCCTTTGGATGTCATTTCAAACCAAATTATGGTTTTCTAAACTAGTCGAGATTAGCGAACCACAACGAAGTAATTATTTATTTTATTTCCCAATCCCAATCTATTCATCCCATGAAGCAAAACTGGTAATACTCCATATCTAACACCACGGTGTTATCGGTAAAATTAATTACCATTTCACGTTCAAATCTAATTAAAGATTTAACTATCGCTTTGGAGCAAAACTGGTAATACTCCATTCTCGCTCATTTTCTAAATTTGATAATTTAAATTATCAATTCACATTTCAATCTAATTGCAGATTCATTAAAACTCTTTTTATTGGGTTAAAGAACTAATGTCTTTTAAAACACAGTTCACGACCAACCCAAATCACATTCTATTTATTATCGGGTTAAAGAACTGGTGTTATTTAAAACACTGTTCACGATAAACCCACATCAATTCTATTCAATTCAAATCAAATATATTAGGAATTCCGATTATTTAAAACCCCTTTTTAAATCTAATTTATTTATTTAAAAAAAAAATCGGGTTTTAAATTTAGTTCAAACTAGTTCATTTTGATAAAAATCTATTTTTATCTTTTCAAATATGGAGTTTTTCACCCCAATTTTTCCCAAATCATTTCTTATGATTTCACACTAATTATTACTATTTTTAATAATTTTATCAAGGCCCGTACAGTCGATTTCCATCAACGCTCATCGAACTGCACTTACAGCGACCTTTTTCAAATTTGATTTGGACGTATCTCCAAATCCAACCGTTAGATTTCAAATTTCTAATATTCGTTAGAAAGCTCTTTTCGATACGAACCCAACGGTTTCGGTTTTAGGAGAATCCGACGGTCGGATCTCCCGTAATGTCCGTTTGAAATAAATGGTCGAAATTCACGAACTGCCGCGGCGCGACGCGTTCTATTCAGGCCATTATATTATATATATAATATATAATATATATTTCGTCGATTACTATTTAAAATAATTCATTTCTATTCAATTCAAATTTCAATTCAATTTGAATTCATTTCAATTCGTTTTCAATTCAATTCATATTCGTTTTCAATTCAATTCGAATTGGTTTTCAATTCAATTCAAATTGGTTTTCTATTCGTTTTAAATCCAATTCATTTCGAAATCGTTTTACATTCAATTCATTTCGAAATCGTTTTATATTCAATTCATTTCGAAATCGTTTTACATTCAATTCATTTCGAAATCGTTTTACATTCAATTCATTTCGAAATCGTTTTACATTCAATTCATTTCGAAATCGTTTTACATTCAATTCATTTCGAAATCGTTTTATATTCAATTCATTTCGAAATCGTTTTATATTCAATTCATTTCGAAATCGTTTTATATTCAATTCATTTCGAAATCGTTTTATATTCAATTCATTTCGAAATCGTTTTATATTCAATTCATTTCGAAATCGTTTTACATTCAATTCATTTCGAAATCGTTTTATATTCAAATCAAATTCGTTATATATTCAATTCAGTTCGAATTCGTTTTATATTCAAATCAAATTCGTTATATATTCAATTCAGTTCGAATTCGTTTCCTTTTCAATTCAAATTTCATTTCAAAATATTTGATTTCGAAATCACTTTTCAATACTCACTTTAAAATGGATAAAATCGATATAAATATCGTTCACGTCAAAATGGCGTCAACCTAATCAACACGGCTTCATATATTTCTATTTTCAAATATTCTATTTCAAATATTTCTTTTTCAAATATTTCGTTTCAATATTTCGTTTTCAAATATTTCGTTTACAAATATTTCTATTTCAAATATTTCCTATTATCAAAATATTTCTATTTCAAATATTCCATTCAACAAATGAATATTTATTTCTGTCAACACACGACTAATCTCAACGAATGAGTACTGTCCCCGTGTGACTATTTTTGTTATTTAAAATTTTTTATAAAATTTGGGTATCTATCGTTTGATTTTCAATTAGACTCCACCGTGAAGTAGTTCTAATTTTAAATATGATAAAGATGTATATTTTATTATTAAAATATTTCGTTCAACACATGACTAATCTCAATGGATGAGTACTGTCAACACATGAACCTTTATTTTATATTGATAAAGATGTAAATTTTATTATTAAAATATTTTGTTCAACACATGACTAATCTCAACGAATGAGTACGGTCAACACATGAACCTTTATTTTATAATATTCTTTATTTTCTAAATTGGAATGAGGCCCAATCAATCACCATATAATGTTAATTATATGGATTCCATACCACACATGCATATAATAGCATTGAAAAATAATCAACCATCAACCAAACTGCACTACACTATATAAGCATCAAATATAGACATCTAACGCTTATAATAGCCTGTCAATCAATCGATCGACATATTTAATCAATCAGGATGAGTGAACTTCAAATTTCATCCCAACACCCGTGTGGGGTTTCAAACAATCAAACACAGATTTTATTTGTGCAGTTGGGCGATGTGTAAAATTTATCGTCCCAATCAATGTCAGTCAAATCAGTGTACATAAACAAACTGTCCAGTTTGTAAATGAATATTTTATCTTATTCACATTCACGTTAAAAATTATATTTTTAACGATAAAACATTTTATTTTAACACATGAATTTCTATCCAGTTCATTTACACAATAAAAATGATATTTTTATTTTTCTAACATATTTTAGAAAATTTCGGCGGCATAACGGCACGATACTAGAAACGGGACAAAACCTAGCCTTATCCCCGATCTAGTGAAGGCCCACGCCATTCACATATCAATCAAATTTACCAAACAACCAAATTCAAATCAAATCATCTAACTAATTTATGCAACCAAACAAACAAGTCCATGGTCTGTGGACGATTGTGTCGGGTGCTACTAAGCACCGTCTGCATCCTAGTTTATATATATAACTAGAAAATGAAATTGAAAGGTGAGAAATTCTCACCGATAGCTATCCAATCATCTTGACTCTTCTTTGATAGAAATCTTCATCGTTATCGCATTTTTGTCATCTTCGTTGCTGTAGCCACTACATATGTAAAAATCGAATTTTTACTTCGCTATTCAATATATAAAAATCGAATTTTTACTTTGTTATTCAATATATAAAAATTGAATTTTTACTTTGTTATTCAATATATAAAAATCGAATTTTTACTTTGTTATTCAATATATAAAAATCGAATTTTTACTTCCTCGCTATATGGATAGAAATTCCATTTTTACACCGCTACTATATAGATAAAAATTCTATTTTTACCTCGCTATTCTCTCTATAAAGATTTCGCCTTTTCAAATATATCATTATAAAAATCACATATTTATTTTTCTACACATATAAAGATGGTATTTCTAATATTCCTATCATGTAAAAATTATATTTTTAATTCTCTACATAAACAAAAATCATATTTTTACATCTTCTACATAATAAAGATTATATTTTTAATACTTTAAAAATATAAAAATCATATTTTTAATACTTTAAAAATATAAAAATCATATTTTTATGAACAAAAATCATTCTTTTTATAAAAATAATAATATCTTTTTACCTCTATATCCTATAAAATAAAAATCTGATTTGTAAAACAATTTAATTTATATAAAATAAATTAGACTGTTAAAACAAAATTACATATATATATAAAAATATAAATACTTACAGTGGATAGGGAAGAAGAGGGATCAGAAGGGCTGGAGTTCGCTGGTGGTGACGGCGGAGCAGGCGAGGGGCGGCTCGGTTGCGTCGCACGCCAGGGGGGGCTTCTCGTCGGTCGACTTCGAGGGGGGTTCGAGAGGAGGTTGGCGCGCGAGGCTAGAGGGGCGGCGTCAGCAGGGCTCCGGCGGTGGATGGGGCCAATCGGTCAGTGGCGGGTTCGATTCCGCCATCGTTCTCTTTTTTTTCTCCTTTTTTTTCTATTGAAACAATTTTTAGACGGGGGGGTGTGGGGGGGCAGAGATAAAGGAATAGGAGAGGAAGGTTTTTTTTTATTATTTAAATTTCAAAAAGTTGACTTTTACGTATGACCTCAAAACGAGGCCCACCGCCTGTCGTCCATAGCGTATTACCCCCATTCCGAACACAATGGGATATGTATCGTAGGCTGATTTGGTCGTTTCGATCCGTTTTCGTTAAAATCAACATATAACTCTATATATTGAATTTGAACGCGCATTTCAATTTACCGGGGTCACATACGAACTTTAAAAATTCCAGAAAAATATTTTCTAGCTTCGTATTGACGGTACGGTCCTAACAAAACTAGTTTCGTCGAATTCTGAGACCGTTTGAAAAATGGCCAATTTCCAGTCGATTAAAATCAACTAAAACTGGTCAGACGCGTTTTCCTTCGCCACGCTCACATATTGATTCGAAAAATTATGAAATTTGGAATCTAGCAATAATTTGACATCACGGACCCAAAAAAAGTGGTTTCGTCGAAATCCGAGGTCATTTGCAAAATTTCAATTTTTAAGGGCCTGAATTCCATAGCGACTATTCAGAATTTTCAACTGGACATATCTTTTGATTCCCGCTATGAAATTTCGATTTTTCGGATTCGTTGGAAAGATACTATCAAATAGATCCTAATGTTTTTGGTTTCACTAAAATTCGGATTGTTTTGCACCCGTATGTTCAATTGAAATTTGAAATCGAATTATCGAACTACCGCGCCATTTTCAATTCTATTTATAATTATATATAAATATTTATATTCTAACGACGACGTATATAATATATACGTTCGAATTTCAATTCAAAATAAATTTCTCGTCGATATTATTTAAAATAATTCATTTTAAATATTCAAAATTCATCGAAGTTGCCAAAACAAAAAAAATTTAAACTGGCTCAGAATTTCCGGGTTATTACATTGAACGTTCCCCGGTTCGTAAGGTGCTTGAGCCTGAGGTCTTAGTTGGTTTATAAACTGTAATTCGTCTTCCATCTCCTGAAGTCTCCTCTGTTTGTACGCCTCTTCCTCGGAGTCAGTAGTTGATGGCCACGAAGGCATGGTTGTGGGAATGAAAAAAGGAGTTGGAAACAAGGTTTTTTGAGTGAAGTAAGTTCGGAGTATTTTGAGAGAGTTATATAGCTGCCCCCTACAAAATAATGTAACTGGTCAATGCTCACGTGGATGAGTACTGGATTGAATTATTTAATGCACCCGGGGACGACCCCTGTTTTTTAACTCCTACATGTACACAAACTTGACACTGTGAAAAAACTCATAATAAAGTTTTCAAAGCCTGATACGGTCAATGAAATGACTTGACACTGAGACATATTACATAATCACTATAGAAAGATAGTACGAAACAACACATACTGTTTACACCAAAAATTGTCTAAACACCCAGGGTATTAAACTGTACTTCACCAATTTGGTAATAAATAAATGGAGTCGTGTTTAATCAGCAATAAAAAGTGAAAAAAGAAAAGTAAAGTAGAGACGAGATTTAGAGTGGTTCAGCCGTTAATGAGGCTTACGTCCACTATGGAGGTTATTTCTTTTCATGAAATGAGAATTACATTGTACATCAATTCTCTCTCTCTTTTCATACATTTCTATATCCTCATTAATATATCTCAATCTAAGGAGTAATACAAGAAAATAGTGGAATTTGAGGGAAGAAAGGTGGATGAATGATTGAGAAGATAGCAGTCTTCGCCTCTCATTATCGTGAGTTTGCACTTGACGCCATGGCTGAATCTGTGGTTGAGGATGAAGTTCGACAACACTTCGTGGTTTTTAGAAGCGGATCCCCTTTACTTTGGTAGCCATGGCTTATTTATAGGTGAAATTCTCATGGTAAACAGCCTGGAATTCCTTTATCCAGACCGTGGATCGCCCATTTGGCTAATTACGACCATGCCACCGGCTAGCTGTAGCCAGCTGTCCGTGGCCGTATCCAGTTATCATGTGCGAGTGGTTCGTTGGAACGAGTATCTCGAATAACTGAGCGAGTCCACGTAAACGAGCGTCCCACGAGTGCCTCAAGGGGTTTTGTAAGAGCGGGATGTGGGCTTGGAGTCGAGTCTATTTTGCCCCTCGTGCGAACGTCCTTCTCGGTCCAAAGGCGCTTGTCGGCCTTTGTATGACGTTGTTGGCTCCAAGGATTTGTCATGAGGTTGCTCCCGCTTATGTCGAGTGGGTGACTTGTCTCATTTTGGTGTTTAAGCGGTTCTCAAGATATGTGAACTTTATCTTTATCAGGTAGCACTTCTTATAATATGTTACGTCGTTATCTTCGGACGCAGTGATTGACTTAACCTGCCTTGGGCTCGATCGTTGGATCTTGTTCCACGCATTTGCATCGTGCACGACTGACCCTGGTGATATCCGCCTTGTTTCCTTTACCCAGTGTGCGTATGTATTTTTTAGGGATTAGCACTTGCCCCTTGAAGTCCGTGATTTCTTCTTTTATGGAATTATGGGCTTCGACGTATTTGATTGCACAGTGGTTGGTGGGTTCGTCCTGACTGGTTGAGAGCTCGGTCGTGCAGGAACTAAAATTTCTTTGTTGTAGCTGGCCAGCGTCTTTACCTTTGAGCGAGAGGTTCGGCGTACCTCTTTTGATTACTGTGCGAATGGCTGAATTTTAGGAAGCCAGCTGGAATCTAAAGAGACACTTTTGTGTAATTGAGTATTAGGCTGACGTGGCGAGAACGCCCTGGATGGATTTAATCCAATGTTCTGCGTCTTCATAGATAGCTCACATTTTCAAAATTTGGATATTTTGATAATTGCTTGTTTTTGGGCATTTGGCGGGATATTTTCCGAGTATGCTAAACCGGATCACTAGACCCTAATTGAGTTGTCACATCATAAAAAGGGGCTTCTAGTCCTCTCAAAGATTGCCTCTTCATTTTCCCGCTTTTATCTTTATCTAATAAACCCATTTTAATGGCGATTTCATTGTAGAAGGCCTCGTTGTTGCTTCTTGAGGCTTCAATTCTCTTTACTTGATTGATCGTCTCGCTCGTCCTTCTTTAGTCGGTGATTCCCTTTAACTTTGTCTTCCGGTTACAACGCTCCTTTCTTCGAGTTGAATTCCACTCGTAAGTGAATCCCCTCCTTTTATTTCTAATTTTAGGTTAATTCTTTTAGTTGCTTAACGGAGGATTCTCAATTGGCAATACCGAATTGCTGAAATTGATGATTGCGATATTGGAGAAGGGTTGATTTGACTAGGTACACGCTTGGACTTTAGGTAGAATTCTTTGGTGATAACTTTAGCTCTTTTTTGCGCTGGCAAGTCATTTACTGAAATGGCTCAGAAACAACACTTCTTAATCCACCATGCCTTAACTGGCCGTTCAAGGGAATACCTATGTCGTGAAGATACTTCTGCTTTTCCTTTGACTCTTAACCATTTAGTTTGTAATTTATTTTTAAACATACTTATCCGTGCTGACATGCGATTAACTGCCTGTTCATCTCAATCCCAATTAACTCATTATGTCTGGGGAACAAGAGGATCTGGATCGGGCAAGTGAGGTTGCCCCGGTTACTGGTCTTGGTATGGTCGTTAGTCAGACTTATCCCCAACCTTGCTTCTTCGATGGGGTGGTGGGCGGCTGCCGTAAATCGACGCTTTCTTTTGATCAATTTTTACAAATGCGCAATCGCTTTGGGTTTTCACCAGATGAAACCAGATTTCCCAATAAGGGGGAGATGGCAGATTGCCTGCCCTCCGGGTATGTGGCGGACAATTATCACATGCTGTCCAGAGGGGCGATTCCCCCCTTCAATCCTTATCTGGGGCCCGTTTTGCGGCAACTGGCCATTGGCCCGTATCAGTTGCACCCTAGTGGGTATAAAATCTTGCTTGGGTTGTACATACTTTTCATGAAGGTCTGACAGAGGGAACCCACGTTTGCGGATATTTGTTCATTATACACCTTTAAGAAAAGGGAGGTAGACAGTCCGTCTTTCTTTTTTATGGAAAGTATGCATGATAGAATTATTACTGGTTTGACGGATGGAGCTAAGGGGTTTCCTATTCAATATTTCTTTGTTCGGTGTCCTGCTAGATTTTATGGACGATGGGCCAAAGGAGGTAATTAGATCTTTGTTCCTGGAGTTCTTATTCCTTTTCTCTTTCTTATCCAGCTTTCTTTCTAACTTTTGTAGTGATTCCTTCTGTCGCGAGACTTACTTTGGATCAAGGCCTCCTTAAATCTTTAATTTCTATTGATAAAAGGGAAAGAAGCGGAGAAGTGTTGCTTTCAGAGGAAAACCTCCATAAGTATCAATTAATTTGTCCTACGCTCTCTTGGAAAGGCTTATGTTTGCTCCCAAAGTCCTGCTGGCAAGCCTCTTAAAGTGACGCGTTTAATTCCTGATGTGAGCGATCGACCTTCGTTGCTGATTGCCTAAGGGGGTGATAAGAGAGTTAACGAGAACGCATATGGTTTGAAGGTCGATGTAACTCCTGGAACGACCGTGGGAAGTTTCGCTTGACCTGTTATCCAGGCGGAGGGCTCCTCAGGGACATTTGGAGGCTTAGGAAATTTGGACTCTGCCAAGTATTTGAGTCAAGGTGATGCGGTGACGTCTGTCCCCGTTTTTCCTGACATGGGAGGAATGCAACGGCCCACTCGACGTCCCGAGAAAGCCCATGTTTTCATTGCTTCCCCTGGAACTAGTTTTGATACCATTTTACTTGTGGCATAATTTATCATTAATTTGATAATCTCTAAATGCTTGCTGAATTCGTAGTTTGTTCGTTTCCCAGGTGCAAAAGCAGACTGCTCATTGTCGGATAGTTTCTCCCAATAAGCCGATCTTACTGATCCACGAAGCCTCTTGCAGTCTTGTCTTTCCGGCTATTCAAAGCACTCCCAATTATCTTCAAGTTCTCAGGCCCAACATACTTCTGAACCTCTTATGGTTGATTCTTTAAGGCGTGATGGACTTGATCGGGCTAAGATGCTTGCACCGACTAAACCTTCTACCAGATCTATTGTCCCGACTCCTGCTCAAATTCAAATAATACGCGATCATCCACCTTATAAGGTTCCTCCCGGAAATTTGATGCTTATGGAGCGCTTCGGCGGTTGGGATCTAAGGGGAATGTATTTCGATCTGGATGTACAACCTCATGACAAACAAAATGTTAGGAAGAATTTGGATGCCATAAAAAATGGCGTGAGCAATCAACTTGGTGTTGTTAAGGACCAGTTCGAGACACAGTTAAATTTGGTGATGAAAGACGTTGATAAGCGATTGGAGCATTGGGCCAAATTTGGTTATGAGTTCCAAAGATTGAATGCTCGACCCCTTAACCATATCGAAACCTTGGAAAACGACAAAACTGGCCTGATTCACTTGATTAAATCTCAGGAATCTAAGATGACTTCTGTAAGGAGCGGTCATGCTAAAGTGAATATTTTAGAGGCCAGAAATGCCGAGCTCAAGAAGGAATTGGAGGGTGTACGAGCACAGCTTTTAGAGGCTCAATCTGCTTGAAAACTTGCTGAGCGACATATGGCCTTAGAAAAACAGGCTTAGGTTTCTTTAGAGCAGGAGAACATGGCTCTTGAAGGCCGGCTTGCTTCCCAGAGTGAATCCCTCAGAACCTTTGAAAAGGATAAGATCAAGTTGAAAAAAGATCTTGATGAAGCTAGAAATGGAATTGACAATACTCTGTTCCAATTCTACGTTTGCAGTGTCATGAGCCGTGGAAGCTTAAGTTACTTAGACAAGGATTTTCCGCGAACTTTGGCCCTTGTTTGGGAGCGAATACTCTCGTATTCCAATGATGTCAGCAATGAGTTTCTTCAAGAACAGCTTTTAGAAGAGAAAGATCGCGAGGCTCTAGTTAAAGGTAGGAAGATTTTAATGAACGAGCGAGTTCAGTCGCTTGAAAGAGAGCGTTCAAACGCTATGGTTCCTTGTGCCCCACATGACACCGCCAGGGTTGATGCTTCGAGCTCCCTTGATCCCCCAACGGATTGCTCTACTTTGGATGTTGCTAGAGCTCAACCCATTATTGAATGTTCATATCAGGAAAATGTTGTGGCACAGTGCGCGAGTTACGGCTGCACTTCTTTAGACATGGACAATCATGGAGCTATCCTCGTATATCCAGCAGCTTCAGGTAAGATTGACATCCATCAATCTGCCTCGGATCTGGACTTCCTTATTTCTTCGCCTGGGATTGCTGAGTTTAGTGCTTGTTCCCCTTTTATATCAGGTGTGCTTTCGACCTCTTCTTTAGCTATATGCGGCGTTGCTGCCCATCCCGCTACCATCGATTCTGTTTTAGTCTCCACCGGCATTAATCCTTCTACCATACCTTCATCAAATGACCCACTTTTGCCAGATGTGTACGATCTGGATGATGAGGACGAGATTTGGAATACCAAGGCTGTGTCCACCCTGAAACGCAAAAGAAACTAACTGGTTAATGATTGAAGACCACACATCTTTTACCTTCGATGATGCTTTTGTGTAGCTGGATCAGCAAAAGTTTGAACAATTGGTCCATCTTTCCCTGTATAAAGATAGCACTTGTGACCTTTTCAGTCTGATTTCAATTTATTTTCTTTTACTTATCACATACTTAGACCGGTTGTTTGTGCGAGTGTCGGCCCTCGCTTAATATTTTATATTTGCGGACTTACGTTTGTATCGTTTAGGGGCTATCATAGTTTTATTACTTTCCTTCTCATTAGTTGTCGCATTTCAGTTTGTTGTTCGCGCAAATCTTATCGTTTGAATAGCTTTCACAACGAAGTTATAACTAGGCTGTGGTATGTTTTGAGTGGGAATTGGTGGTTGTTTACACAATGGTTATGTCCCCAAACCAAAGCTCCTTTTATTTTCATAGATTCTGTTAATTTCGCATCGTAATTTGGTCAATTTATGGTTTCTTTTAAAAAACAACGCGTGGTTATTATGTGTTTTCTTTTGGGTGCCCCATGGGAGGTCTTGGGTTTCAATTTCGACCCAATTTTGATCTTATTAGTCCTGATTTCTTTAGGACTGAAAGACCTTGTTGGATACCCCCAAATGGCTAGGATTTCTGATACCCCCTTTCGGCTAGGATTTCTGCTGTTGAAGTCCACCCTTGGCTCTGTTTGACTTGGTTATCAACAAAGAACAAGGATGGCCACCTCCTTTCGATCGAGTTTCTTTTTTTGTGCTGGTCCTTCCAGCGTGTTTTACCGGTCCTTCCGACACTAGGACTGATGTTTCCAGCCTAGGTATTTTATCCGTGGGACATTTTTATCATTTTCCTTATACCCCCTTTTTTTTAAAAGAAAAAGAGAATAGCCTGATGTTGGTTCCTCGAGCAAATGCTCGCTTAGGAAAGTTCCATCTCTTGGCTTGTTGTTTGACTTTAGACAGCACGCTCGGTTGGGATGACACGCCTATACATCTGATTTGATTTGCATGTCTCTCGCAATGCTTTTGAGTCTTTTGGCTTAAGATATGCTTTAAGAACCTCCCATTTGCAATTAGGCGGGGTATGGTTAGCAGCTTTTATTGTGCCTACATTTGAAAAATCAGTTTTCAGTGTACAGTGATGAGTATAGAACTCAGATGAGTTTATAATAACTTTCTTTGCATATGGCATCTGCAAGTGATTTATCGCCAGATATGAATATAGCAAGTGGTAAGACAAAGTAGAACGATTACTATTTCTTAAGCAAACAAAGTACAAAGGAAAAACTAGGTAATAAGGCGGGATCACGGGAATTCTAGTTCAAAATTCCATGATAAGGACACCAATCGCTGATCCTCAGTCACGCCTCAGTTCTGGGCTATTTTTGGCCCTTTCCACGGAGAGTTTGTTGCCCCTTGCTTGCAGAGAAGCGGGACGATGCCTCACACATATTGTTGTAAACGGTTCTTTCTGACCAGTCTCTCGATTAGCGATTTCAAATGTCTGCATTCATTTGTATTGTGTCCTGGTTGGTCATGGAATTGACAGAACCTTCCTGATTTCATGGTAGCATCTTTAACTTGCATCCGTTCTAGGACCGGATATTTTATAATGCCCCTCATTGCCCTAAAGATATTCTCTATGGTGTCATTGAGGGAGGTGAATTCGGAATTCTTGAAAAAACACGGCCTCCTTCTGCGCTGCTTGACTTCGCCTCTTGCGCCTATGACACGCTTTCGCTTTTCATCTCGTTCCGCGGAACGAGCTCTTTTCGCCTTGCTGTGTCTTCGCCAAAATCCATAATCATGACAGTTAGTTTTCGAAATGGAGCTCTCCTGTTCAGCAGAATATTCCATTTCGCTTGCACCTCTTCCTTGAGCGAACGGAACGTCAGCGACACCTGATGCGGCTTTCATGGCAGAGGCCTGGATAACGAACATTGACTCGATCTTCTTTATCAGCGCGTCATTTGCAATAGTTATTTGATCCGTTATCCCTGTCATTTCTTCCTCCAGTTCCCTTCTAGTTATGTCCATCTCGACTTGTAACGGCTCCTATTCTCCGGAACGGATGGCAGGCGATGCGTCAGTGCTAGGGAGACGACCAATTTGGTCCGCAACAATTTCTCTTAGCATGCTCATGATCTCAGGTACAACGTTTCCTAGGAAATCTCGCCGGATCTGAATGGGAAGAGAAATGAACACAGGCCCCACGGTGGGCACAAAAATGTTTAAACCAAAAATGGTCTAAACACCCAAGGTACTAAACTGTACTTCACCAATTTGGTAAGAAATAAATGGAGCCATGTTTAATCAGCAATAAAAAGTGAAAAATAAAAGAAAAGTAAAGTATAGACGAGATTTAGAGTGGTTCAGCCGTTAATGAGGCCTACGTCCACTATGGAGGTGATTTCCTTTCATGAAATGAGAATTACATTGTACATCAATTCTCTCTCTCTCTCTCTTTTCATACATTTATATATCCTCATTAATATATCTCAATCTAAGGAGTAATACAAAAAAATAGTGGAATTTGAGGGAAGAAAGGTGGATGAATGATTGAGAAGATGGCAGTCTTCGCCTCTCTTTATCGTGAGTTTGTACTTGACGCCATGGTTGAATCTGTGGTTGAGGATGAAGTTCGGCAGCACTTTGTGGTTTTTAGAAGCCGATCCCCTTTACGTTGGTAGACATGTTTTATTTATAGGTGAACTCCTCTTGGTAAACAGCCTGGAATTCCTTTATCCTGGCTGTGGATCGTCCATTTGGCTAATTACGACCATGCTACAGGCTAGTTGTAGCCAGTTGTCCGTGGCTGTATCCGGTTATCATGTGTGAGTGGTTCGTTGGAACGAGTATCTCGAATAACTGAGCGAGTCCACGTAAACGAGCATCCCACGAGTGCCTCAAGGGATTTTTTAAGAGCGGGATGCGGGCTTGGAGTCGAGTCTCTTTTGCCCCTCGTGCGAACGTCCTTCTCGGTCCAGAGGCGCTTGTTGTTCGTGATGCCTTTGTATGACACTGTTGGCTCTAAGGCTTTGTCATGAGGTAGCTCCTGCTTATGTCAAGTAGGCGACTTGTCTCATTTTGATGTTTGAGCAGTTCTCAGGATATGCGAACTTTATCTTTATCAGGTCGCACTTCTTATAATATGTTACGCTGTTATCTTCGGACGCAGTGATTGACTTGACCTGCCTTGGGCTCGATCTTTGGATCTTGTTCCGCGCAGTTGCATCGTGCACGACCGACCCTGGTGATATCCGCCTTGTTTCCTTTACCCAGTGTGCGTATGTATTTTTTAGGGATTAACACATACTAAAAAAAAACTTAACCACAACTACTAAAAGATAGGACGAAACAGCTAATGTTTTAACACAGACTAATATAAATAGTAGCACATACGCCTATACCAATCATAACCAAAGCGCATTAGCCAGCTGTAATGGAGTTTAAGCTTCATATGGCCTATGAATTCCATTCCGTGTTCGAATAGGTAACGCGAATCGAAAGTGGCACGATTAGCTTTGAAAATATCTTCCTCTTCTACCGCCGCGATTATCTAGCGGTATCGGGCACAATCATCCCAAAAGGTCCTATGTTTGTTATGAATTTCTTCTTTAGACCTCCACGACGGACACTTGGGGTTGTTGTTGTACTTTTTTTGAATCAATTGCCAGTACATTTCATGGGTTACTCCCCCACCTCCTTGCAGCATTTTGTCATGCATTTCTTGAAAGTCAATACGACTCCACAAGTATAAGTAACTCAGATGGAGACCAACTACTAGTGGATATGGATAAGCGAGGCTAGCGGGGAATCAGTTAATTTTTGTTGTGACCCAAAGCACCCTTTATTCGTAGCCACAACTTTGGAAATATGAGTCACGTGTATGTAGTTAGTACCCTTTCACATGGGTGTATGACATGATTAGACCATACAATGAGAAGAAAACAGTAAGGATACTGTGCTTGATTTGACCCAACACTGAGGAGATCAGCAATAGGGATACTGTGCTTGATTTGACAAAAGGCGACCTAACATTGAATAACCATGCAATGTACATCAATCGAACATGGCTACAGTTCCTGGGATAAGATCAGGAGAGTAAAGTCCTAACATTGAATATAGTCCCCTACCATGTCTACAGTAACTGTTCTTGTCCACTTTCACCAAACGAAGTAGGTTACAGTGTCTTATTTAACATACGCATAGTACAGTCCAAACATTGGGTACACTGCTTTATTTGACATGGTGTGACCCAACGTTGAATAAGCAGACAAATTACATTACAGTAAAGCCCTAACATGGAATACTGTCCCCAAACTTTTACAAACCATATAATTACATGGGTATCATACTTCATCACCACATTTCAACATTAAACGTGACCTCCTCAATAAAAATGTCTGGCCATTTACCAAAAGCTATAATGTTATGTGATAGCGACTCAGAGGATGAAGCCTATGCATTAGCACACCAACAAGAAGAAGAGGAACTTATAGAGATCTACCATGAAGCTTACGGTTCAAGTACTAGACAACACGGTGGCTCAACAATGGGGCGAAGATACTTTCATTGGGATCATGCAGCATTTCATAAAACACTGATGAAAGATTATTTCGTTTCTAACCCGACTTATGGTCCTACGATTTTTCGCAGACGTTTCAGAATGAGTAGTCCCTTGTTCTTACGAATTCTTAGAAGTCTTCAAGCGAATAATAAATACTTTGTTTATAAGTAGGATGCTGCCAAAAAAAGGGTCTGATTGGACATTAGAAGTTGACCGTGGCTTTGAGAACGTTGGCATATGGTGCACACGCCGACGCTCTTGATGACGCTTATCGTATTGCAGAGAGTACTGATTTGGAAAACCTAGATGAATTCTATCAATCAGTGTTGGACACATATGGGGATGAATATCTTCGTTCTCCAAACGAGGCTGACGTAGCTAGGTTGCGTGAAATGCACGAAAGTAGAGGGTGGCCTGGGATGTTAGGGAGTCTAGATTGCATGCACTGGGAGTGGAAGAACTATACTAGCTTATCATGGAGCGTACAACGGTAAAGAAAAAAGGCCAACCATCATCTTAGAATCAGTTGCATCTCATGATCTTTGGATGTGGCATGCTTTTTTTGGTATGCCTGGTTCCCTTAACGACTTAAATGTTCTAGAACGATCACATTTGTTCAGATATTTGGCTCAGGGTAAATCCATCCCTGTATCATTTACGATTGGACATAACACATATGATCATGGATACTATCTAGAGGATGGAACTTATCCAAAATGGAGCATGATTGTAAAGACCTTTGCGAACCAACTGATCCCAAAATAGAAAAAATTTGCTTTCATGTAGGAGGGTCAGCGAAAAGATGTGGAGAGAGCATTCAGAGTTCTTCAATCAAGATTCGTAATGGTTAGTAGTCCATGTAGGTTATGGAAATGATCGAAAATGTCAAAAATTACGTTCTGCTGCATAATTCTGCATAACATGATAATCGAAGATGAACGCGACATCGTGCAACCAGATTACGAATACAAAGGATCAAGACAACCCCCACAAATTTACCAAGCTTTCGATGATGAAATTAAAGGATAATTCGATATGTTTCACATGGATCAACATGAAATATATCGTAATTCAGCACTGCATAATCAGCTTCAAAAAGATCTAATGGATCACATTTGGAACGCTTACGGCAACCAGTAAATTATATTTCAGAGGCTATGTTTTATTACGCTTGTTTTCTTTTAGATTTCAGAATCTTTGTTTTATTATGTCTATTTGCATTGAAGTGTGTTAGCTTTGTCGTACGTAATTTGTTGGATTATTTTTAGTTATTCGATACATACAAACTGTCTTAAAGAAAAAAATACCATTGATTAATTCATACTAGAAAACAATACATAGATGGAAACAATTAAAGCGGTACAACACTACGGGAGTACACTACATACGCCTAGATCCAGCACGACTATCAACAATACACTGTTTTTAATCCATCCAGTACTACCTTGATAGTGGATCCATTCCGGTGATACCCTTTTCCATTACTAAAGTCTCTTGCTGTTGCCGCTCCAACTCAAACCTACCGCGTTCAGTCTTGGTTAACGGTTTTAGGACCTCAAGTTTTTTTGCGCTACGTCTTTGACGTTCTTCATTTTCTCTGGCATGCTTCTCATGCATCTGCGCCAACCGAGAATCAAGTTGGGTTTGAACAACATTTTTCTTCTTCGCAGCATGCTGCCCCATAGGTCTTGCATCTTCATCAAATTCGGTACTTGCATCTTCACCCGCATTAGAATCTCTCTACGAAGATTCTCCTGGGCTTGAAGTATAGGAATTTCGGCTTGCTTTTTTCTTTGCTTTTGCCTTTGTTTGAACATCTCTTAAGCTCTTCGCATTGCTAGAAGTCCATTTCGGATGAGCAATTCATAGCAATTAGCAAACTGATAGTAATGCGGTTTTTTCGCACCATTTTCTCAAGGAAATAATTTCAAAAATTGGTCGTTCGGCATTTGCTTCTACAAATGGTAAAATAATGAATATTGGTATACTTCCGTGGTAGGTAAATAAAATGTCGACAAGCAAATGAAAGAATTACAAATTATTACCAATTCGGCTTCGCCGCCCATTCCGCTAGGATTTGCGGTTCTTATTTTGTGAACTAGAGACTCGAAGAATTGCGTTTGTTGATTAATCTTCCCAAATCGACCTGAAAGTGCTGACATTGATCTTGTCTTTTCTATGTGTTTTTTGTTGTAAGAAGACATAACTTTTCCCCATAATACCTCCCCACTTTTATCATTTCCCTTGACCGAGTTGTTAGAAAAGTGACAGTACATTAATACAGATCTTTATCTTCGTCCCCGATCTATGGCGTAGAAGAATGAAACGAGAGTGGTGGAGCAGAATGAGGGGTAAGATCTTCGACTAGTTGAGAATCGAAATCCCAACTGTTTTTATTCATCGCTTCGTTATTGAATTGGAATGTATATGACATTATTTACTAGTAGATAAAGAGTACGGTGGAGAATAAGAAGTTTATGTGTTTTACAAGGAGCTATTCGTACATGGTATATATAGAAAAATAAAAAATATGACCGTTTATGGCCGTTGGAACTTTCACGTGACCGTTTATAGCCATTGTATGTTCAAAAAAGTGACCGTTTATAGCCGTTGGAAGGGGTAACAAGGTACAAATTGGGGTGTAGGAGCAGCACGTGTGAAGGAGGGGGAGGGGGATCCTGGCGCCTATAAAATAGGCACTAAGAACAGATTCAGGATCCTAAACAGGATCCTGAATCTTAGCCATAAAATTAAGGCTGAAGTGAGCCACTGGCTCACTTCCCCTTAATTTTTCCCCCTTAACTCCAATGACTGGAGTTGCTCTAAATGCACACAAAACGAAATTTTGTACACAATAACACAAAAAAGGGACATTCAAGATTATTTATTTTTCAATGTTATCTTTGTTTACTAAAAAAAGTAGTGAAATATCAAGATCTTTGCTGAATGCCTAATTAAATAGTTGCCAAGACTGGAAGTGGACACAAATGGAAACCGTGAAAGAACAACTATAGGCAAAAAATCATAAGGCCATCCCATACCTTACACTTTCGCAATTTCCTTTAGGGAATTCCCAACCCAAGGTTAGGATGGGAAACAACTGACCCCCAAAAGAGGGATGCTTTGGCAACCCTCAAGGTTGCCAAAGCAACCATTCGATTACTCTGCAAACTATGCCTTAGTTGGCTTTATAAAACCCGGCTAAGGCAGGGCAATGGTTAAAAATTGACTGTTTCCCTTAGCCCGTATGAACTTAACTCCAGACCGGTCGGATTTAACTCCAGACCGTCACGTGGATTACAGTCCAACGACCTTGTATTGTGATCCACGTGCAACCCTTAGCCAGCTTTAAGAAAGTCAGTTAAGGGTAACACATCAACCCCACTTGGGGTTGCTGTGTTTCTCCCAATTAGGGGGGGGGGAGTTGGGTGTCAACCCATCCGGATGGGACACCCAACCCCTGTTTGAAGTACTCTTATAGACTCCTATAACCCTGCACCTTTTGCAAAGCTTTTTCATGTTATTGAAAGATGTCAAAGAAAAAGAATCACTTACTTATTATGAATGATAGAAAATAAATTTTTGTATACACAAAAAAACCAATAGTCAAGTCATCAATTAATAATATATGGTAAGAGTAAAATAATGCTAGTAAGCACTTTCTCCATGGATACACACATACTTAGCAAACCCTGTCAAAATTACTTTAACAATACATAGGATTCATAAAGAATAAATACATTGCTATTGTGTAGTAAGTAAAATACATTTCTTAAAAAGACCATTATATAATAAGAAAGAGAAAGGAAGAAACAAAGAAGATGGAGAAGAAGAAGAAGAGAAACAAAAAATGGTAAACTATTGAGGTAAAAGATATCGTACATGGTTAACAACCAATTGAATTATTAAACCATGTAACATTTCTTGTGATTCTCAGTGTATTCGACATGAATTTATACATTTGAAATTTTGTTTAAATCTAGTTGGGATTATAATTAAAAATGATACATATATGATCCTCTCTCTCATTAGCATACTACTATTGTGTATGTTATGATTAAATTGATTATACAAAGTGTTTATATTACTCTTAAAAGAAATTAATTTTGTTTGAAATTATTAGCAACCCACTCACGTATGTGGTTTTTCCCACAATATACAACTTCATATGTAAGTGTACATATATAAAAAGGTAGAAATTGTTATAAACAATATACAATTTAGAAAGCCATTAGAGGAGGAGAAAGATTGAACTTAGAATTAATCCATGACTACAAAATGGTAGGCTTTATATATAGGAGCCTTACATGACACTTCATTTAATAGACATCCCATTTCACTAAGAAACACACAAACTTTCATTTGACTCTTGACTCATAACACTTTACGAACTAGCACTTAAAATTCATGAACTAATAAATAATATGACAAAAGCATATTCACTCATATATATTACAACACCCCCCCCCTTGAATATGCGTCTTCAAAATATTGAATGCTCTGCTAACTTGAAGTTGTCCCTTTTAAAACATATATGATGATTGTTCCCCCTTATAATTATCTTGCTTGCATATATCCGTTCAGTCAATATAACAATTGTCTGTTGCCTTCAAAACACTATCAGGAAAACTCAATGGGAAAAAACCTTGAACGAGAAAAAGAGTACAACGTCTGACATTATGAATATCATATTAAAATGATATTCCTTAAAAGAGTTTGATGCTTCAGGATCAAAACAATGCCTCATTAAAAACCGTTTTATGAAAAACCCTATGGGAAACATCATAAACAAGGAAAAGAGTGCAAATTTATTTCATCTTTAGGTAACATGTTTTACAATGTTACAGTAAGGGTTGATACTTCAGGATCAAGATAATGCCTCATCAAAAACCTTACTAAAAAACTTGGTGGGAAAAATATTAGTGAAGGAAAAGAGTACATTATAGCATATTTTTATATGATCCCCCTTATTGATAACTCATTATTCAATTAGTCTATTGATGTAGTCGACGCATGCCAATTTTGTACATCATCTTCTGGAATGTTGATTTTGAAATCGCCTTTGAGAACAGATATACCCGCTTTTCTTGAACTATATTTGTTTTTCCTCATTCTTGTTATACTTTCATTCATGTATGAAGAGAAATTTAGAAGAAATTTTCTCCATCTTATCATCCTTGATATAATTCACTTGAATCTGAGCCATGCAAACTGCCTTGTCTTCTTTATAAATAATAGTTTACTGCATCAATAGATGTTTGATACTTCTGGATCAAAATGTGCCTCGTCAAAACCTTACTAAGAAAAACCCGATGGGAAAAATCTTAGTGAAGGAAAAAGAGTACAGTATAAAATGTCATATTTACTGTGTCAAAAGTAGTATGATACTTCTAGATCAATGTACTGCCTCGTTAAAAACCTTAATAAGAAAAACCCAGTGGGAAAAGTCTTTAATAAGGAAAAAAGAGTACATTATAACTTATTTTTGTATGTTACTTTTGGGTTGATACTTCTGGATCATGACCCATGCCTCATTAAAACCTTACTAAGAAAATCAGTGGAGAAAAACTTAGTTAAGGAAAAAGAGTGCATTTTATCATACTTATGGATGCTCCCCCTGATTTAATAATTTCCTCTGAATTCGTATTCTTCTTTCAATAACTCAAATTGCTTACAAATACTTCTTAATGAAGTTATTCTTTTAAAACTTCATGTGCATTTCCATGCTTCAGGCATGTTTTCTTATTTAAAACGCCTTCCTTTTGTGATTTGTATGTTACTAATATTCATTTATGAATACACTTCAGGTGCTTATAATTTTCTATTTCAATCGGGCTTGCATATTGCAATACATATTTGATGAATAAGGCAACTTTCATTATAGCAACACTAAGCAGGAAGTAATCTACTCATCTTGAAGTATATCAAGATTTTCATTACAACAATACTTAGAAGAATGTTGTAATTTATCGTCCATGTTCTTTGTATTCTTTATAATAACAAATGTTATTTATGTTCTTTAGGAACTTATATATTATAGTAAGTTTTGCATTCGCAACTACCACTTCAATGGATATTAAGAGTTTTATTACAATAATTCTTGAAAGCAGAAAGTGTTCTACTCATCATGAATTATTTAAAGATTTTCATCACAACAATACTTAAAAGAATGTTGTAATCTACATTTCTTGCTTTATACCTTCACGGTAACCACTTTAATCAATTCAATTATCTCTGAAAATACGATGCTCATGGCACTTAACATATTGTTGACACTCTATGGTGCTTCGGTAACTTCCATGTGATTTTATCATTATATATATTTCTATTTTTATCTTATGAACTACAGGTTCATATCTTATGGACTACCGGTCCATATATCTTATTTAGGAGAATTTCATGATGGCCAATCATGTTTCTTTCTAATATGGAATTTTAATCCATTTATAAATATAAGTGCTTTATTATTTATTAATTTATCATCGATGATTATTTCTTGTCAGTTATATACATGATTTATTGAGATCTCAAAAAATTACCATACTTTAGGTACCTAAAACACTTCTGGGGTTTTTTTGACAATCATGTCATGGGTTTCTTTCAAAGCACCCTTAAGTGTTTCTTCAGGAACACTCACCTCCTTTGTTTCGCATCTTTATGACTTACTCCAAAGACATTTTGAACTGACTTTTATACCACACTTTCAGCTATGGTTTACACATTTTGATCCTTCATGGATTCAAATCCAATTCTATGGAGAAAGTCTATTAGGGATATAATTGATAACTTAGTACTTTGCATAATTCTATATGTTAGCAAATATTTAATATTGATGGTCCCTTTATCCTCTCCCTCAATGTTGACAAACATTGTCACATTAAATAATAAACTTTTTTTGGATTCTCATTTTTAATCCCGTATCGCATTATAGCTAGCAAATACATTAGATGTATTTCAATTATACGAGGATAATGCTCTTATTAGTTGATAAGATGCAGTCATATTATATTTCTTATTCCCTTTCATTGATCTGGTAACTTGGAGGAATTTTCTATCATTTGAATATGCACATGACTTTAGGTCATTCAACATTAATGTCAATCGAATTTTTGAATTACTAAATAATATATGCATAATTTATATTATGAGCTCATAACAACTTCAGGTTGTTAATTAAATATTTGCATATATATGCATCCACGTATTACGTATATAATTGAATTGCATATTATCTCTCATTCGAGTTATCGATTTTCGAACAAATTGTTTATAAGGTTCCAGTCATTAATTTTTAGTTATCAAGCAATGTCAATGCGAATCATAAAGATCGTATCATAATATCCAAAACATCCGATTTGGAACTGTATTGAACTTCTGGTTCAAATAAAATATCTAAACAACTTCAAGTTGTTAATCAATATTGAACTTTTGGTTCAAATAAAATATACAAACTACTTCAAGTTGTTAAGCTGTATTGTACTTCTGGTTCAAATAAAATATATAAACAACTTCAAGCTGTTAAAATTTATTCTTCAATACAATATGTAAATATAAATATATAAGCAAGATATACTCATTTTGAAAATTGTGCAATCTTTGGATGCATTATCATTTTCGCATATGATGTAACTTCTTTAAGATGTATAATGTTATTATTTCACTCAGTTTCAATAAAGCTTCAGTCTTTTAAATTATGAAGTATTTCAAGTTCATTGGTTAAGGAACTTTAAGTTTCTATGCATATACACACACATACATATGTATATCAATTTTATAAATTTATGTTGAACTTCTGGTTCTCAATCTTTTAACATACTTATATTTTAGAAGCTTTTACATTCTTGCTAATTTTCAAGAATTCAAACTTGTAAACTTTATCAAAAAGTTTTCTTTTTTTCATAATTCAATACTTCAGGTCTCAGATCTGAGTTATACAACTTCTTCCAATACATTAGATATTAGTTGCCAAATACATACATACGACTATTCTTATTTCAAACACAAACATACATCATTTAATTTACAATAGTCAATGCTTTTATTACATTTATAATAATATGGTAATACAATTATTACCATAACGATACATTTTTTTTTGCAGAAGACCATAACGATACATTTAATGCATTTATAATAAAAAATAACGGAAATAACATATGGTCTAAATATATGAATCAAATAAATAAATTTTATTTAAAACAACATAACAAAATTTGGATCTAGCTACAGTATTGATCAACATCAAATCTGAAATAAACAACTTATAGTTGTATTGCATTCCCAATAATCATATTTTCTAAAGGGAAAGTCTATATGGACACAAAATTTTGACACAAATGGTGACACAATTAATTTGCATCAGTGGATCACCCCTCTTCATATAAAGACAAAAAGATCCAACAGTTGAGACTTTGTGTCTCTCTATTTGTGTCTAATATTGTGTTCAAATAGCCGCACCCTTTTCTAAAATACCATATATATGCATAATGTCTAATCGAGAATTGATTAAAAGTGCATAATTATAGAACTAATATTTTACATTCTTTAATATGAGTAATTCCATAAACTTGCAGATCTACACATAAAATTCACAACATAAAAAAATTAAATGTTTTAGGTTCAAATTATACAATCCATATAAAAATCTTTTAGAACTTTTTATTCATATCAAAATTATCTCTTACCATTATAGAAACTGCAGGTTCTAAATTTTCCATTTTTATAACAAAAATTGCTTCTACATACACTTCAAGTATTTAAGATCAGTATTTAAATCTTAGCTTATGATATTCGAGATGCATAATTTCTTTAGTCATTAAATTTGCATCATCATCTTTCTCATTTGCATATGTACTTCAGGTTCTTCACTTGCATATAAACTTCAGGTTCCTCGTTTGCATATGAACCTCGTTTACATATGAACTTCAAGTTCCTCATTTGCATATGAACTTCAGGTTCCTCATTTGCATATGAACTTCAGGTTCCTTATTTGAAGAAAAAAAATTGTGTATGAACTTCATGTTATATGAACTTTTCTACATAAAATTTACCACCTTTAATTGTAGAAATCTCTTCTGGAGATAGTTTATTATTTTCAACTAAACAGATCTCTTCTAGAGATATTTTATCATTTCCAAATTTCCTCTAAAGATATTTTGTTATCACCGCTTCTGGGATGAACTTATCTCTTCCAGAGATAAATATATACAAACTATTGAAATGTCATATTAATATACAAAAATACATATCAAACCTTAAATGCAGTGACAAAATTAGGTGCATTAAATAAAAATAAGATTCAAGAGAGAAAAGAAATCACTACTTCTGGAGTGTATGATATTCCTTCAGGGAACATACCTTTTATTTATGTAATTGCAATGCAACAAAAATAAATTCTAACATCTCTTCTAGGATGTTGGATTTGATATATAAAATTAAATCTCTAAAACATCTCTTCAAGAGATTAATATGCATACTATATCTTTAGGATATTCAGTTAATATAAACTGTACATGAAAGATGTCAGTTAGATGAAACCCGTTTAGAGATTTTCTATTGAATCCAATGTTATTGTCACATATTATAATGTGTGTGTCTCTCTTTTAACTTCTTTAGGAAGTATAATCTTTTTATATCACAACTTTTAAAAAAGCTTCGGGCTTCATTTTTTTTCTTCAACATATGAACTTCAGGTTCATATTATTTCATATTCCAAAGAATTAATGTACTTTATGATTCTTCATTTGTTTATTTTTCATAATTCACTTTTGGTGATAGATCAGTATTAGATCTGAAATTAATGTGATCTTCTAGATACGTATTATATTTGCATTTGTTTCTCTAAGAAACAATACAGCATTTCTTCCGGAAATATGAATTATGCAACAAAATCAAATTAAATTCAATGAATTTATCTTAATAGAGGAGAACAAAAATTTGTCGAATTCAAAAAGTCATTACAATCAACATCTCATTTCTAAATCATGTAGGGATCTCAAATGTATATAATTTGAGTATAATTTTGAGATCAACAATATGATTACATCAAAAAAAGAATTAGATCTATAATAGAGTGAGATATGAAATATGATTAACAAAATAAGTATCAGATCTCAAAGTGTAGATCTATATGAGTTCTACAATTATAAGGCCAAAAAAACTCTAGAAGATAACACAATAAATTTAGATCTAGAATGAGATGAGATCTAACAAAAATGGAGATTTGAAAAATCAAATCAATCAGTTCAGAAAAATAACCTACCGTTTTGAGATCTATAATTAGATCGGTTAGAATATCGTGCTAATAACGTGTTATAAACAATATACAATTTAGAAAGCCATTAGAGGAGGAGAAAGATTGAACTTAGAATTAATCCATGACTACAAAATGGTAGGCTTTATATATAGGAGCCTTACATGACACTTCATTTAATAGACGTCCCATTTCACTAAGAGACACACAAACTTTCATACGACTCTTGACTCATAACACTTTACGAACTAACACTTAAAATTCATGAACTAATAAATAATATGACAAGCATATTCACTCATATATATTACAACAGAAATGAATATTATAGTACCCGTTTCAGCCGAGATGATAGAAAACCTTTTAGTATGCTCCGGTCATGCCTAAAATGCAAATTAAAATGTTAAAAGTGTTCATGTTGACAAATATAATAATGTAAGGTTATTTATGAGTTTTCAGTTTGATTCTCGTTTACTAGACAAATTAACAATTGAGGCCAATTTCATAAATTTACTTTTAAAAATGAAACATATATAAGTAACTTTTTGCTAATATGGAAAAGTGGCCAATTACAGTGGTACTTGTACATTTTTATAATAATGATTTGAATTACATCTACGTAATTAATGGATATTAAACTTATGCATGATTTTAAGTACATGTTATATCAATAGCCAAAATTATTGGATTCAAATCTTTCCACTAAACAATGCAAAAGAATTTCTGAATGGAACTAAAAATTCATTGTATTTCCAAACTAGTAAATCCTTGATGCGGTGCTTTAGGTTTTTTAATCCCATTTAAAGATAAATGGATAAGTGAATTTCAATTGATAAAAATTAAACCATTTCATATTATGATAACAACATAATACCATCGAGTAATAATTAAATGTTTTGTCAAAGGAGATTCTAAAATTGATGTAAAACTGATTATTTTTTGAAATATTATCATGAATTGTTATGTTATATAAATTATTTCAACAACATTATTTAAACCATTTTTTAAGGTACTTAGAATACTAGAAAACCATATTATAATATTTAAAAAATAATATGCAAGAAAAAAAACTAACTAATTAGTTGTACTATTTCAATGATTTTAAAAAAGATAACTTCATTGAAATAATATTCACATCATTTTGCATGTATTATGTCTAAATTTATAAATAGTATTCATTATCCAAATTAGAAATTCCATTTTATTCATTACAATTTTGGGAATTCTTATAATAAAATTGTAATGGTACAATGTTCAAAGCATGAAACAGAACTGTTCAGAATTGCACCCCTTTAATACTACTTCTTCTCGGCCATAGGTGATTAAGTCCCTCAACATATCCCTGCATTATTTTTATATCCCATCACTCATAGAAATTTCATCGTGAGTTTCCTGTATAACTTGGTTATATATACAATATGACTTTGGATCAAGAAGTTATTTATATTGGTTTGTCCATTATAACTTAATTTAATTTTGTGATTTGAGGCATATTCTAACATATGGTAAAATTAACTGCTCCATACGCACAAAAGGCAATTAAATGATCATTATACGATTTTCCCTCCTTTTCCATGTATTATTATTTGATAAGTATCATTTGGACATTGTTCCATATTATCTCAGTACGTTTAAATATCAAAAATGGGTATTTAAATGATATTTGCCAGACACCCATTTTAACTACTTTAACCCAAATTAATATTGGCTATGCAATTTCCATTTGAACATGTTACTTGAAACCTTTCAAAATCTAAGAAGAGATAAATAGTTAATTAGTTTTTATTATTTTAACCTGTCAATACAATGAATAATTACCCTATTTAACGATGAATAATAATGTTTCTATTGTCAAGACTTAGCAAAGCCATTATTTAATTTCTTCTCCGAGAATATTACGAGTTTATTTGAGTATATTAAGGTGATGCCATCTTTTTCAATTTTAAATAGCCATATTGAAACACTTTGTTATTCACCTTATCATAATTAATGGATTAAGCCCAAAAAAAAAAGATCAATGCAATGTAATTTAAGCTTTACTGCTCATTTTAATCCATCCAAATGAGGAAAACCAGCCCAAACCAAGATGAACATGAATGATTCATAACAAACCATACCAATATAATTAAAAATAGCAAGTCAAACCAATGAAAAAAATCCACAAAGTGATGAACTGAGCATTCTTATTACCATGATATCCTGATAGTATTAGACAAAGGCTCAATTAATCAGCAAACTACTTTGTGTAAATTTTCTTTTTTTAAAACAAATAACACATCATTGAATGAACATTTATTTATTAGTTATAAACAAATCGAAGAATAATCGATATATCTCGCTTATCCGTCACCATAATGGTCCTGTTAAGGCTTAATTTCATTGTTTATCAAATTTACAAAATTGTTTAGAAGGTAATAAAAAGAGATAGTATAATGATATAGATTTTTTATCGTTCAAGATGATAATAATACACATATGTCGATTCAAACAGATACAAAATACAAATACTTATTGCGATTAATACAAGAAAACGGAAAAACAAGAAAAACAATCATAGAATCTCGCAGTGGAAGGACAAAATATAATAAATAAATAAAAATCCATGAAGCTGTTAAAACATACATTTGATCATACTTTACAACAATTATCAGAAACAAACCATCATAAAACAAACCAAATAATGCAGTGGAATAATACTAATAAATGAGTCTGACAAGCTTCATCTTCCTCTTCATAACAAGGTCTTCGATAACAGAAAACTCAGACTGACCCAAGCACAAATGAAAAGACAAAAGTACTCAGACCAAAACTAAAATATTCTCATATTAGTCAAATCAAAATCATGTAATAATATGAGTGTCATGGCATCAGAGATGCTTACAATAATTCACATCTCATACCCAACGTGTTCGTGAGTGTAGTAACTTAAGAGATGTTAAGTAAATTTCCTTGTCCTAAGGATCCATTAAACTAAATACTATATAACACAATACACTTTTATAATAGTGTCTTTGGTTTAATATACTATTGAAAATAGCGTAAGCGAGATTATATTTTTAGCCTTACACCATTTATAATACCGTAGTCTATACAAATAGTATAAAGTCCGCCGTAAACTAGTGGCTATCAGAGGGCACTCCATAGGTATGGTACAAATCAAATTCATAGGGTGGCTCAATCTGGATAGTATGACAAAGCATCAAAGCAATACCCATCAGTAGGATTCTTCCAGATTGTGGATCCAGGATGGTGGTAACGCATAGCCACAGTTACCGCCAACCTCAGACAATACTCCTAAATTCAAAGGCACGCCCAACCAACCACAAAGTAAGAGATATAATAGCAAAGAAGCATATCTGCTAAGAGATGCTAAATTACATTGGCTTGGGTATGACTCTTGTTTTAGTCGTTTTAATTTTGACCCAAAGGTCAAGGCTATCCATCATCGTTCTGTTACTTCCTTCGAGTAGCATTCCCCAAACCAGCCTACTTAATTCGAGATTCTCTACCACGTACACAGTTTTTAAAGTTGCTTTCGATAATGGCAGAGAGTATAACAATATCCGATCTCTGTCTCTTTAACAACCAAACGCTTGCATTTTTCACACTGATTGGTTATTTACATTTCAAAAGGGTTCATACTTCATATCAAAATATCAGGTTTTGCTTTACAGCCATTTCATAGCCAAAATAAAATATACCTTCAAATTAAATTCTTTATTTAAATCAAACATAGAATCTTGAAACAATTCCAATTTGAATATTTAAGATAGTTGAAAATTATAGTAAAAGACTTTATATATATTTGAAATAGTTTGAAAATAAATAGTTACGACAATAAAGTTTATATAAATAATTTAAATTAAAAAAATATTTATCAAAAGGTAGTTAAAAGTAGTTTATAAAATAATCAGTCAATTGTCAAAATAGTTTTTTTTGAAATAATTAATTAATATATAAGTTTAGTAAAATATTTTATATAATAGTTTAAAATACTATAGTTGAAACTAGAATTTTTATTCCTCCAAATTTCAAATTGACTCGAAGTCATATTCCAATTTCAGATCAAATCGCCTCAATTGCAATATTACAATTTGATTCAACTTCCATTTAAAATATAATTCAATTCAGTTAGTTTGATTCAAATATCTAAAGTTTTAAATTAGAATTCTCATTTGGAATTATTTAGATTTATAGCAGAACCTAAGTTCACAATTCAAACATCACTTTAAATCAAGTTAATTTAAAGTGAATTTCATAGATGGACAATTATTTTAGATTTTAAAACAATTAAATTTCAACAGGTTCAATTCATGTTAAATTTCAAATCTTTAGCTTTGGTACAACATTAAATAATTTCATTTAACCTTTAAATTCAAAAATTTAGAGTTCAATTTCAAAGGTAATCAATTTATAAAACATCATTTATATTGTCTTTAAAACAATATTCAAAGATTCAAAGTTTTTTCTTTTAAAATATAATCAACCAGTGTTAGTATATAATTTTCCACCCTATGGCCAAGTGATACTTAAAATTTACTTCTAGCATTTTAGGAATGGATATATATCATTTCAATCCAAATCAAGGATCATGGGTATTTATCATTTCAACCTATATTCATAATTCATTTTAATGATTAATCCCCGGTATGTTTGATGCTCGTAACATCTAAAGTAAATGGTTGAGATTAATTAACACATCATATATAAAAAGTGTGAATAACAGGTAAATTCACACAATTAAACATCAATATACCAAACATATCAATCCATCCAAACAATTCAATATCTCATCAAATTTCTAGTTATCATGTGTCAAGTTTAAACTAGCTATTAAATTTCAATTTAACCAAACTGTAAAATTTAAATAAATAGTCAACTTAAATTATACTATCGATGCAAACAAACATAATTATGCATTTTTAACTATCAAACAACAATCGATACAATCGTATCATAACATGATTTTAATTTAACTAATAATCAAATATTTCAATTAAGTGTGAGTGGGGTTAATCACTCATCTTTGATTTTGAATGTGTTTGAAATCCAAAAATAGGCCCAAAATTTAACAGTGTCCAACTCTAACCAGACAAATTTCACATTGTCCGGAATTTTGATATAAACCCAACGAAACAAGCCATACGTCAATCTAAATTCGTACGCAAAAATTATACACGTTTGAACATTTGAATTTCAAATTTATATATAACAATTTAATAATCCTCACTAACCATGTTTGGCTACGTCAGCCTTCCCCCTTCACGAAAACACACTACTACCAACCAAGTTGAACGTCCCATTCATGCCGCGTTTTCCATCGCCAATTGACGCCGCCAACGACAGCCTCACCCCCATCCGAGCCCGCCACTAGCTCTAGGCTCCACCCACACCCAAATTCCGACTGTGATCGCCCCTTTCTCCTCAAACGCACCATAAACTCGCACGCCTTCAAGGAAAATTCTGGCGATTTTTTACATAATCAACATCAATCCACCATATGGATTTGAAGATCTTGCGAAGCTCTATGACTTTTGATTGACATTGAAAAGTGTTTATTTTATTACTCTTATGCTTTATCTTTTGTAAATAAATAAATGATACTTTGGGTATTTTTTATGTGTTTTTACAGATCTCAAGCGTTGCCTCCTTCAATTCAAATCAAAGGCCAACTACAAGAAAGAGCTACTTCCTCACATCAAATTCATTTCAATTGCAAAAGAAGTAGTAGCTCACTGGTAAAGGCATAGGAATTGGTGCTAAGAGACCTGAGTTCGAACCCCGTCAAGCTCACTTTTTGCCAAAGAAATGGAGCGCGTTCACACTGGCCCTTTGCTTTGAGGAACATTTGGATTAGTGTTATGTTATATATATACATACACATATTCATGTGTATGTATTTATGATGTGCACCAATTAACATTTCAGCAATAGCCATATTCTTATCATGGAATTAAATTCAAATCATTCAATTTCAATTAGAAGAATTTCTGATTGAATTGCTGCCAAGAAAAGATCCATTGTGAAGATTTTATCCTTTATGCCTTGGGATTCTGATAAGCGTCCTCGTTTGGAAGAATTAATTAGATGCAACCTTCTATCAATCAATCAGCCACATGGGAAAATTGAAAGATATGGAAAATATTTACCATGATATGCCCAGATTTTCTCCAATCAAGTTAGTCAAGGAAGACAAGAGATATTCATGAATGAGGAGGCCCATTTATTCATAGACCTAATTAAGGTTTTCCCATTCTCATCTATAAATATGTGATTGTAACCATTGTAAAAACCATTCATTCTTCTGTACTCTCTTTTAGTTTTAATAAAGCTTTCTTTTCTTTAGTTTCTGCATTTTATTTCATGGCAAATTGTGTTGTCTAGTCAATTAGATTTGCTAGAACACAATTTGTTATTGCTTCTATTTTTCTTACTAGTGATTGACCGTCTGATTAGATTCAGCTGTAATCCTAGTTTTTATTTTCAGTTGTTGATTTCCTTTCTGCAATTTTATTTCCAGTGTTTTTCTTTATTTTAATCATTGAATTTATTACAGATCCGATTAGATTCGAATCTGTAGTGAATTTAATTGCATCTTTCATTCGTAGTTTCAGTTTTTATTTTGCTTTGCGGAAAAAAAATCAACCTCTAAGCTTTGTCTAACTCGCCCAAGAGATTAGATAAATAATTGATTTAATTCACCTCCCTGTGTTCGACCTGTATGCTACACACCTGTATGCTTGCAGAATTTAATTTAAATGTCGCGCTTTTCTAATTCATAGACTAGCGTCGATCAACTTTGCAGTTGAAAGTTTGTTGAATCGATGCATAATAGGAAGATATTAAGGGAAGAATATTGGAAGATTAGTGACGAACGAATTTTTAGGGATGGCCATGGAAAATGTGAGGGGGTTCTTAGTATTTTATTATTATAACGTCTCGATTAGCATTTTTAAAGACAAAAACGGGCCAGAGTCCAAGTTAGGCATGCTAACAGCCGAACTATAAGTTTAAAGGTCTTCTGAACGCAATGAGACCAGTGGAAAAACCCAATTATGAAGTCTACAATAGTTGCACTTAAAAATTTAATTATTCTAATCAAATTGCACACATAAATTCCCATGCGTTTTAAAATCGCACGATCAAATGACAAATTCGATGGCTATGAAATTTTAAACCTTGCAATAATTTAATATTTTGGATTCGATAAAACTGGTTTCGTTGAAATCCGAGATCGTTTGAAAAAACGAGTATTTTAAATCTCAAATCTTCAATTGATAAGCATTTATATCGTAACGATCATATAACAACCCCGATTGACTTGAAACATGAAATCCTACAATAATTTACCATTCTGGATCCAATGAAACTGATTTCATCGAATTCCGAGATCATCTGCAAAATAACTATTTTAACAAGTTCCATTAGTATATATTATATTCGGTTTTCGTATATTCACTTTTAAATTAAATTCAAAATTTTGAAAACATTATTCAAATCAAAATAAAATTTTAAAATAACTTTGTAAATCAAATTATCATTTACTAATTCCTGTTTCAGTTATTTATAAAATTTCAATTTGAATTACAATCATTAATGAATCAAAACAATTTCATTCAAATATTTAAATACTAAATTCAAGTTTCCATATTTATCAATACAAACCAAATCATAATTTCATTTCCATCAACACAAGTTACTTTTGTTGTAATCAGTTGAAATTCATTACTTAATCTATAAAATTAAGTTTATATCATTAAAATCACATAACTCAATCATAAAATTTTATATATAACTCTAAAATATTCAAAAATAATATTAAATCCAATAATTTAAATAGTAGAAAAATGCAAGTTGTTACACTCTTTCTAACTCAAAAACTTTTTTCCTCAAAAAGATATAGTAAGGAAGTTGTTAATTAATATACTTAACCATATAATTTCCTACTTAACTTAGAAAACATTTAATTTACATAAATACTTTAATATTGGTTTTGAAAATTCCAATTTTTCACAAAATTTTCTAGGTCCTAAATTCATGAAAAAAATTGGTAGTCTCCTTTGCACGGTTAGGTCCGTAAAAACAAAAATATATATAACCATAAATATACATCTCATCTTAGTGATGAGGCCAAAACATGGGGAAACAATATATATAACCCAAACATGGTATATAATCCGATATATGTATCTTTGATTAGCATTATTAGCAATTTAGCTTACTTTTAAGTAAGCAAAAGCAAATTTTATGTGCAAGCAGCTACATAAGTGAGCAGATACCATCAGCCCCTACTAAAGCACTCAA
The DNA here is from genome assembly GCA_030737875.1 of Allium sativum. Taxonomy (NCBI): domain Eukaryota; kingdom Viridiplantae; phylum Streptophyta; class Magnoliopsida; order Asparagales; family Amaryllidaceae; genus Allium; species Allium sativum. The sequence continues at coordinate 649,472,180 of CM060919.1, read as the reverse complement.
CATTCAAATAAGAACATATATTTAAAAGAAATAAATCGACATATCTACGGTAAACATATATAAAATAGCAAATATAGCCAAAGCGACAAATATAACATCCAAACAATCACATTCATCCAAATAAGCATAATAACAAGTTTTGCAATGTCAATATATTATTTATACAAATTCATTTGGTTTATTTCACTTATTAACCATTCATATTATTTCATTTATTATACTCAAATTCCTATTCACTTCCAATAATTTTAATAGTTTCATATTGAAATGTTTTTTGTTTTCTTTTATTCAGTATCATTTACCTTTTGATTTATTTAGATCCATTTTAAACCAAATCCACTTACATTCGGACATTAATTATCATTAGCTATTCCATTTGAGCTCATTACTTAAGTTGATTGTAGTTCAAATTCATATAAAATTTCAGTCTATAGTCAATTTCATTTTACATTAATTAACTTCTATTTCAAAGTTCTTATATATATCACTTAAGTTGTTTTTTTTATTTCCATTTAACTCTAATTTCAGTTTAAATCAAGGTACATGTCTTACTTCTTTAATTTCATTGATTTATAGGATATATTAACATTCTAACTTCTTAACATTTTGGTAAGTGTAACAGCCCGCATTTTACATATCGGAGGATCGTAAAATATTTTTATTTTATTTCCTGAGGGTTGGATCATTCTCATATTTTAATATGTGGTTTATGGGGATGTGAGACATGTCCATATTTTTTACCAATTTTATTTGTGACCATTTTTCCCCTGTCAGTCTAGTAGAGGGAATATTTTTTGACTCGGATCGAATCAGGTGTTGAGACCTGTGCCATTGGAAAGGAAATGATGTTTCCCTTTTCGTTGAGTGGTCACATTAAAGATTTGGCTCGGTGGTTTGAGAGGAATCGTTTTTTTAAGTTTTAACAGTTGGTTGTTCATGTTTGGTAAGCCAAAACGGGCTGATTTGGGGAGGTCCATTAATGGGCTGGTGGAGGCTATAAATAGGGGGTAGGAGGCATCGAGAATAATTTACTTTCTCCATTCTTTCATTTGAAAGGGCTAGGGTTCCTCCATCTCCTTCACCATTCCACCATTAAAGCTTAGAGAATCGAAGATCTACATCGTTTGAAGCTAGATCTACGCCATTTTAAGGGAGAGTTCATCGAATCGAAGAGTTTGGACCAAATTCTTCGCTGTTCGAATCTAGATCTAAATGTTTTTGGATTATTTTGGAGAATTGGTGAGTGATATGCATCTCTCACACTGATTCAATCAAGTATATGAGTTCTATGATCTTAATTTCATCATTTTCAAGTCGTTTTCCTTAGATCTACATCATGGTAAGTTTATTTTCATATGAATCGCCATAGGATCTAATTTAGCAACATAAAACCGGTAATTTCTATGTTATTCCATATGTTTATACAAGTTAGATCCATAATTTAGTTCATGTATCATGATTTTGGTGAAATTTACATAACTTTTGATGAAAATCGCCATTTTCATGTTATTATATAGCGATTCCATATCATGTTTGTGGTTGAATTGGGTGAATTGGTTGAATAGATTTCGTCGATCTTGTCGTTTGATGAAGTTTTGGTGGAATTTGGTGATGGATTGCACCAGTACGAGCCATGGGTTGGTCAGCTGTTGGGAAGTGGTCGGTCGTGCACCAAGAAGAGTAGGGTCGGTCAGAAAAGGGGTACGTCGAGCACTTGGGTCCTGGTCGGTCGGTCGAGCACTTGGGGCCGGGTCGGTCGGTTAGTAAAGGTGGTCGAGCTTGGGGTGGTCGGTCGTCTCTGGTCGGTCGTGCAAGACAATGGGAACGGTTGTGCTAGAATTGGATTGGGTTGGTCATTACTTCGGAGTTGGTCGATCAGTCGGGGCAGGGAGCTGGTCGGTCAGTCGAGACAAGGAGCGGGTCGGTCGCACCAGGGGATTGGTTGGATAGTCATCGTCGATCAAGACTAGATATACCGAAGGCTGAGGAATATCGTAATCGTAGGTTCTAGCGGGCTAAAAGCAGAGGTTACACGATTTCGTCATATAGTCCACTACCCTAAGCATCGTGTACGGCCTAGACACATTTTGTCATATGGTGTGTGGGGTTTTAGCTAGAACCGAGGTGTACCATTGGCCCTTGACAATTGATGGCAAAGTGTTTAGCCCGTCACATGATTAATGATGATTTCTAAGTAGGATTGGCGGTGATAGCCAGAGTCTGTCATGCATGCTGGATGTTCTGTTTGTACCATCTCACGTAGATTATCTAACGTCGAAGGAGATATTCCTTGGGCGCTTGTCTGATATTGGTTTAGGCCTCTGAGGCTTGTGCTTGAGGGATGTTGAATTCGATTAGGGTGGTTTATGTGAGATATATATAATCTCGATGCTATGAGTGCTATTGTTGGTTGCTTCTAATTGCCATAAATGAATGGTTATTCGGGTTTCTATGGTTGAATGGTTGAAATGTTTGATGTAAAGGATATCACTGTCCTATATGGGAAAGATGGGAGTTGAGTTCTTCTCTGGTGTTATAGGTAGATTAGTTCGTTTATTTTCCCATTCTCATATACTTTTTTTTGATGATGTTAGTTAGTTGTTTTATCGCTTACTAAGATTGTTGTCTGACTCAAGTTTTTATGTTTCCCTCTTATTACCTTGGGCTATTCATCTTGTTGTTGGATGGGAAGATTAGGTGGCATGTGATAGCTTAGTGAGGACGATGTTGCAGTTCAGAGGCGAGCAGGAGGCTGGCGTACTATCTTTTCTACTATATAGTATTTGGATTTATGTTGTTTACTATTCTTCTATGAGTGCTGTAGTGAGGCAAAATTGTATAAACACTATCGTTGTAATTCAATTCTATGGATATTACTTTCTAGTTGTTCTGAAAGTTTATTGTTTTCCGCTTCACTAATAATACTTGTTGTATATGTTCTATTATGTTTCATCCTTGCGGTGTGAGTTCTACGACAGGTTCCTCTTGTGTTATCATGCCTTGATGATCATCCATAGCTATCTGGCACACCTTTCAGCGCACTATTCCCCTTGTTTAGTGTAGGGGTTATAGGCGGTCGTCACATTTGGTATCAGAGCTCTGGTTATCGATTTTAGCCAAAGTTTGAAGATTTAATTACGTATGAGAGACGTATTTGTAGATTTCAGTTGGATGTATACTATATGATACTATATAGTATATTAGCGTTTGTACTTCTTTAGCAGCTTTTCTTGCAAGTTGCTAATCATTCTAATTTGCAGATTTAGAATGAGTCGACATACTTCAAGACATACTGCTGGAGAAAGAGCTGTGGCTGGAGGGGGGTAATGGCGGTGCACCAGATTACCCAACCATGTTTAAAGCCATGATGGAAGCATTCATGTGAAGGGTACCCGCTCCAGTGGCAACCACGGTAGATGTAGGAGTTCAGTTGCCTAGGCTTGTGGATTTTGCGAAGCTTTGCAAAGATCAAGCGTCTTTAGGAGGAAACCCATTCAAAGGAATGGAACCATCTAAAGAGGTTCAGAGGTGGATCGATTCTTATGTTCATATCTTTGGAGACTTGGGGCTGGATGATGCAACTAAGAGAAAGCTTGCATCAAGGCAGCTGCAAGGTAGGGACATGGAATGGTGGAATTCAGATACACTTGAGACTCCAGATGAAGAGAATTCATGGGAGCAATTCCAGGCTGAGTTTGAAGCAAAGTTTATCTCCACAGCACAGAAGTCTACTCTATTCAAGAAATTTGTGGAATTGAAGCAGAATGGTCGTCCTGTGCTTGACTACATTTCTGACTGTGAAGCCTTGTCCAGACATGCTCGTTCATACATTGACACACCCTATCAAAAGAACGAGAAGTTCATTATGGGTTTGGATACTTACATAGGAAAACCGTTGGTGAAACATCTTAAAGATTCATTTGAGAAGCTTGTTGATTAACATTGAAATGTGTTTATTTTATGCTCTTATGTTTTATCTTTTGTAAATAAATAAATGATACTTTGGGTATTTTTATGTGTTATTTTACAGATTGTCAAGCGTTGCCTCCTTCAATTCAAATTAAAGGCCAACTACAAGGAAGAGCTACTTCATCACATCAAATCCATTTCAATTGCAAAAGAAGTTGTGGCTCACTGGTAAAGGCATAGGAATTGGTGCTGAGAGACCTGAGTTCGAACCCCGTCAAGCTCTCTTTTTGCCGAAGAACGGAATATTCACACTGTCGCCTTTACCCTGAAGAATTTTAGTGTTATATTATATATATATATATATATACATATATACATATTCATGTGTATGTATGTATATGCACTAATAAATATTTCAGAAATAGCCATATTCCTATCATGGAAATCAATTCAAATCATTTATTTTTCAACTGCCATTTAAAAGAAGATTTGGATGAATTATTGCCAAAGAAAATCCAATCATGCTACCACATGTCAATAATCAAGGAGGAAGATCTTCAAGGAATATCTCAACCAATATATCATATCTCTCTTTTATTTGTAAATATATTATTTGCTCTTAGCCCAAATTATGTTGATTGAGAGGAGTCTACATCCTTATAAATACACATGTATACCCATTGTAACAGGATATATTTTCTCTTCTTCGCCATTAATAAAGTTTCTAGTTCTCTTTTATTTTTCTGCATTTTTTCTTTTTCTTAGCAATCGGTGTTTTCTTCACAATTAGTTTTGGAAGAACACCAATTGTATTTTACATTTTTTTTTATTAGTGATTAGTCGTTTGATTAGTTTCAACGACAATCCTAATTTATTTTTTGTTGTTCTTCTTTTCCTGCAATTTTAATTTCTGCATTTTATTTCTGTTTGCATTTCAATTTCCAATTGATAATTGTGATTTGATCGTCGGTTCAATTAGATTTGTTCTGAATCGGATCGCAGTTTCAATTTTTATTGTTTTCAAAATCAACCTCCAAATTTTGTCTAACTCACCCAAGAGATTAGATAAATAATTTGATTTTAATTTACCTCCATGTGTTCGACCTGTATGCTACACACCTGTGCGCTTGCAGAATTTATTACAAATATCGCGCTTTTCTAGCGTCGATCAAGTTTTTGGCGCCATTGCCGGGGAGGTAACAATTAAATTTTATTATTTATTTAATTTCCGATTCGTGTTAGTTTCTATTTTTTTATTATTATTGTTTTCTTGTATATATAGAAAAAAAATATCTCAATTAGTGATGTGGCGTATCAATTGCATTGGTACTGTCATGAACTAAACAAGAGAGAGAAAAAAAATATTGGATAGATCTCATTCATATTATTTCCTTTTTTTTCTCATTTATTTCCTTCCTCTTTTTAATTTCTTTTCCTTTATATTTTTCCCTCTGCTATTTCAAAAAAAAAAAAAAACTTGCTTGTTTTTCCATTTCTTTCCTTTCTTTATTTTCTTTCTATCTTTTTTACATTTGCTTTCATTAAAAAAAGGGGGGTTCTTTATTAGTTGATTTTGCATCAAATATTGGTGTTATAATCATCTAAACAAGAAAAAAAAATCTTGCCATTTTTTTTTATTTGTTTCCTCTTTTCAACTTCTTTTCTTTTTGTTCATCTTTTTCCATCTATTTCTTTCCTTTGTAAAATTTATTTTCTTCTTTGCAATAAAAAAATCTTGCCAATTTTTCTTTTATTTGTTTCTTTTTTTTTCCCCAATCAATTTCTTTCTTTTTACAATTTCTTTCCTCTTTTCAAAAAAAAAATTATTCTCTTTTAGATTCTTTCCTTTTTGCCTTGTAATTAATTCTCTACTATAATAATTAGATCCCTTCCCCCTTTTGCAATTTTTTCTCCTTTTACATCACTTTCCTTTCTTTTCCTTACAAATTTTCACAAAAAAAAGCTTTCAATTTTTCTTTATTTCTTTCCCTCTTTCAACTTTCTTCCCAATCTTCCACGATCTGCCCCTTTCACAATTTCACCAAAATTCAAATAAAAAAAAAACTTTCTTTTCTATTCTGTCTTCATTGCCGTCTTCACCTCATCATACATAAAGTCTCCACCATCAGCAGGTCAAGACTACATCAACCAATACTCCACCGTACTTCATCCTCTCTTCACCAAAACCGCCATTTTTACCCCTTACATCTCCTCTGTCGAAGTTTCCATCACCAATATTCACAGCCACCACCTCTACAACACAACCCATACCACTTCCCTCACATACAATCAACAGCCGATCCACTCACGAGCTTCGAACCCAACTCAAAGCCAGCTTCATCACGCAAACTCAACCTCAATTTCAAATCAACTTGGACCGATTAAAAAAAAACTTGAATTCTTGCATGATTCAATTCCTGAAGAGGAAAAGCGGTGTATTTTTTATTTTATTTTTGGATTTGACTTCTCTTGTCGCTAAAAAAAAGGAAAGAGCGTGATTTTCAATTCTTTCTGAAACTGTTGAGTGCGTGACCTATTTGGGTTGAAAGTGAGGTGGGACTATTGTATAAAATTAAGTGGGCAAAGGGAAATAAGGAAAGGTTTTTCTCAGGCTTTTATTATTTGCATGAGTGATTTGCATTGCTTTATACGTCTAAGAAGTGTGTAATCCTAGTTTGTTTTTTGAGAAACCCCATTTTATTGGCTGAGTTGAGTGCGCGTCTAGTCCTTGTTTTTTGTTCGGTTTTTCCTTTGTTTTTTTTTCTAGCTCAGTTCCTAGTTTAGTTTTTCTCTTCTTTCTCTATTTTTTTTTATTTTCAATTCCTTTTTATTTTTGTTTTTTTTTCTCCTTCCCTTTTGTTTTTCCTCTTTCCAAAAAAAAAAGTGCCACTCAAAAATCAAAGATCAAGCGTGAGAAAAGTGTTCAAGCAACAAAGAGGAAATTCAACAATCGAGCGATTTGCAACAGTGAGATTTTAATCATTCAAGCTATCAATTGCTCTAGACGGACTGCCATACCCCGCTGTAAAATTCTCTTAACTCTACAGGTGCTCTGCAAAGAAAAAAAATATAGACATTGCTTGTAAAAATCTTCTACAGGGGCAGCGGCTTGCTTGTACAATATTTATGTCATTTATTATTCTGTGACTGTTCTGTGATTGGAATTTTTGAATCTGATTGTTGTGATTGGCTGAAATTTTTATATTTGAAATCATCATTCTCATCGTTTTCAACAATATATTTGATTTGATCTGCAAATATTTAACTACAAAAGTGTATTTTGTGAAATTGATTCCCTCAAGGGTTTGATCGCGGATATATATTAGTTCAATTTACTGAACTTCTAGCAAAAGAGGTTGCATACTACCCGTAAAACATTGGTCGTATCCCTTAGTATTTATACTATACGTGAACGGCCATAAGACCCTCTTCCCCCTTCAAATCGAGATTATCAACTAATAAAATATACTTGAGTACGTTATTTATTTTGTAATAACAGCTACTTGTGTCAAATTTAAGTTTTGGATTTTCCATATTTGATAACGATGAATGAGAAAAGTCTTAGCCACCCAAATTCTTCTAGGGACTTTGAGATTGATAAAATTGACATGATTCATACCACAGTTGATGAAACTTTTATTGACACTTCTGAAGCCTTGAAAATGTGTTTTAACCATTTCAACTCTGATCTCGATGAGCTTGAATATATTTCTGAATTAAATGAACTACTTGATTCGAAACCTTCATCATTTGAATCTAACCATGGAATGTTGACCAATGTAAGCTCACAAGAACATCGTAGATTGGGCCTCAAACCCCTATCACAAGACCTTGAGTATGTTTACTTGGACTCTACACAAAATTTTACCATAATCTTGGTCTCTGATCTTACCGAGGACCGAGAAGAAAAGCCTTTAAAATTTATATGGGATAATCTGCATTTGAATCTTTTAAATCATTGGCACGAGACAATTTTCACACAAAAGGTTTTCATTTCAGAATTCATTAACATGTCTGTTGCGCCTCATAAATCAGATAAGAAATCTTTGTGCATCGTCTTCGATAGAGGCAAGTGTTGGGGAAAAAGGAAATTTCATTATTCGCAAACCATTCATCATCATTATAGATATCATTTTGTACATAATTGGCATTCGTATATAGTGGCTAAACTTCATTTCATTTTACAAACAATTTTGCAAGCCATTCACCTTTGGGTTCGGTCTTTCAAATTTAGGAAACGTTCTTACAGTGTGGACACTGTTTAGTTCTAGTGTGGGGGGAGTCTGCATTACATCCTTTTATTTTTCTTAATTTTTTTTCATATAGGACCATTATGGATTTTAGATCGTAGTAACATGCCATTTTTTTTTTAAAATACGACTCATTTTAGATTGATACAACAAAATAAGTTAACAATTATTAGCCAGTTGATAGTATTTTTTCTCTCAACTTAGATCGAATAAGAAATATAATGAAAAGTTTAATTCTGAGGGATAATAGTGTAACCAGTACATAGGGAGATTCTTAGCTGATGGCCATGAAATCTATTCTATATTGTAGACTTTGTTTAAATAAGTGGAGGACTTAAAATTCTTATATTGGCTTTTTGAATCTTTAAAACTAAGTTATGTTAAGTTGAATTCACGTAAATCTCTCTTGTTTTTATATTTTCAATAATAATAATAAAAAAAAAGTAATCCAAGGGTATCCAACATTGCTTGTATATCGAGCGTTGGTGTGCAAACCCGCCAAGCTCTATCCGACATGTTGTTGACAAAGTCAGCGTTGGAATATCTTGGTCTCATTTTATGAGATTGGACACCTAAGGATTACCGACATGTGTTGACAAAGTCAGCGTCGGTCTGCACAATCCGCCAAGCTCTGTCCTAACTCTCCGTCAGTCCGCAAGGCAGTGTATGGGTGGTATACCTTGGTCTTTTAAGTTAGGTGTATGTACTTAATCATAAATTTTAACTTTTATAGAGATAGAGAATAAGCGATGATGCCCAAACATTTCTTGACCTTATTGATTTGAATAGCCATACATAAGAAAATCAATTAGAATACCACTTTACAAACTGTGCCAAGCAAACTAAGAATTTATTTCATGGCTGCACTATGTTATCAACTGAACCAACTGGCCAAACTGGAATTTAACATTTGAAAACTTGAATTATATTGAAAATTTGTGACAAGTTGAGGTATCTAAAATAAAATCAACTGACTAGAAATTGCTAACTTAATTTGTTGTACCATTTTTCTGAAACAAGTCGTGTTGTCATTTATGTATATATCCATTGCATTCATATAGTTGCATTAGATCCACACATACTGCATTTGGATTTTGTGGGTAGTATCCGCTGAAAACCCTCACGAGACACCACTCGTCCTACTAGGGACACCTAGAGGTTTAACGGCTTGTTGCATACGCTCAATGCAATCGTGTTTCCTACGAAAGTGTGACCTATCTAGTTCAGTTTTTTTTTTATTTCTTTCATTTTTCTTTTTTTTACTCGAGGACGAGTAAAAGATAAGTGTGGGGGTATTTGATTAACATTGAAATGTGTTTATTTTATGCTCTTATGTTTTATCTTTTGTAAATAAATAAATGATACTTTGGGTATTTTTATGTGTTATTTTACAGATTGTCAAGCGTTGCCTCCTTCAATTCAAATTAAAGGCCAACTACAAGGAAGAGCTACTTCATCACATCAAATCCATTTCAATTGCAAAAGAAGTTGTGGCTCACTGGTAAAGGCATAGGAATTGGTGCTGAGAGACCTGAGTTCGAACCCCGTCAAGCTCTCTTTTTGCCGAAGAACGGAATATTCACACTGTCGCCTTTACCCTGAAGAATTTTAGTGTTATATTATATATATATATATATATACATACATATTCATGTGTATGTATGTATATGCACTAATAAATATTTCAGAAATAGCCATATTCCTATCATGGAAATCAATTCAAATCATTTATTTTTCAACTGCCATTTAAAAGAAGATTTGGATGAATTATTGCCAAAGAAAATCCAATCATGCTACCACATGTCAATAATCAAGGAGGAAGATCTTCAAGGAATATCTCAACCAATATATCATATCTCTCTTTTATTTGTAAATATATTATTTGCTCTTAGCCCAAATTATGTTGATTGAGAGGAGTCTACATCCTTATAAATACACATGTATACCCATTGTAACAGGATATATTTTCTCTTCTTCTCCATTAATAAAGTTTCTAGTTCTCTTTTATTTTTCTGCATTTTTTCTTTTTCTTAGCAATCGGTGTTTTCTTCACAATTAGTTTTGGAAGAACACCAATTGTATTTTACATTTTTTTTATTAGTGATTAGTCGTTTGATTAGTTTCAACGACAATCCTAATTTACTTTTTGTTGTTCTTCTTTTCCTACAATTTTAATTTCTGCATTTTATTTCTGTTTGCATTTCAATTTCCAATTGATAATTGTGATTTGATCGTCGGTTCAATTAGATTTGTTCTGAATCGGATCGCAGTTTCAATTTTTATTGTTTTCAAAATCAACCTCCAAATTTTGTCTAACTCGCCCAAGAGATTAGATAAATAATTTGATTTTAATTTACCTCCATGTGTTCGACCTGTATGCTACACACCTGTGCGCTTGCAGAATTTATTACAAATATCGCGCTTTTCTAGCGTCGATCACTTGTGGAAAATGCCGTGAGACATGAGAGCCTGTTTCCGAAAAAGAAGTCGTTGTTGTTGCCTCTAAAGAAGCTCCAAAATTGCAGTAGGGTGGTAACAACAAGAAGAGGAAGCAACAACAGCATAAGGGAAAAGATGGTTAGAAGAAGAAGAAAGTCGAAGTGACTTGCTTTAATTGCTAGCAGAAGGGCCATTATTCCAAGGATTGTAAGAAACCCAAAGCTGAGAAGAAGTGCTTCAAGTGTGGAAAGCCTAGGCATGAGAAGAAGGATTGTCCAGAAGCAGCTAAGGATAAACAGGAAGTGAAGGCCTATGCTTTGGAAGCCGTGTCATCTTCTTCAAGAGATCCTACTGCAGAGGAGAAGGGAAAGGGTGTCATCGTTCAAGGTACTCTTTATATCCGAGGTGTTTTAGTTCGATTTTTATTTGATACTAGAGCATTGCATTCATTCATTTGCAATGAGCTTGTGTGTCGCTTGGATTTGGAACCCGAGATTTGTGATAGACCTTTCGTAGTGACTAATCGAGTTGGGGGTTCGTCCAATCTTAGTATGATTTGTCATGGTCTAGTATTGTCGAGTCAAGGTTACTATTTTGTGTGTGATTGCTTTGTTCTTAACTTCATTGTGTTTGGGATCATCTTGGGCATGGACTGGCTCAAGAGGTATGCGGCGAGAGTGAATTGCGAGAAGCTAGAGGTGAGAGTCTGGGATGTGGAAGGGAAAAATGTGTTGATTCGGTGTAAGCCCGAAGATGGTGTCTTCGTTAGCTATCTATATTTGCTTGTAATTCCATTGGAAAACTTGTCATGTAACGTCCTAGAATTTCGAACATTAATTACAAATATTAAAATCCGTTTTAAATAATGATTTAGTGATATAAATGGATTGTACATCGATTTTATTTATTTAAAATGGAGTTCGAATTTATATATATTATAAATTAAATAAAACGAGCTTGAAATGGCGTGGTAGTTCATAATTTATGATCTAAACATTAACTGGATATACCGGATCCGATATAAGTCGAATTTTTGTGAAATAAGAACCGCTTGAATCGATTAGATTATATTTTCTAATGAAAGAGAAAAATCGAGATTTCATCGTAGATATTTCAAGTTATTTCCAATTCAAATTCTCAAAAAAAATGCTATGGAATCGTTTATAAACCATAACGATAATTTAATATAATTAAGTATCGATTTCGAATTTGGACAAGATCTTTGAGGCGTAACTATAATTTAATTTTTAGAATTTTACTGTAATTTTTAATTAGTTAAATACGCCACTTTTATTTGGAGTATTTTGCACCCTATAGCAATATTTTAGGGTTTCACAATATAAGTTAATCTACCGATATTATTATATTTTTTGGATCGTGGAGGCGTTGGTCGATACAGCGGTATTTTTATTTTTGTCGATAGCGGTTCTGAGAGGATAAAATTTTATAGAGCAGGATACCCTAAAATATCTAACCATATAAAACCAAACAGTTAAATCAAACAAATAAAAATATCTAAGAACAAACCATTCCCTAAAGTAAGTGTACATGTCCCTATGAAGAAAAATCTCACCTATACAAATCAGTATGAAAATATATTCAATTTCTTCGTTGTGCACCCATGCTTTAAACAGTGGTAACTTGGAAGAAAATTTCTACGCCTACCCTGTACTAGTAGGAAGCGGCATCATCCCTATCCAGATGCTTATGGAAAAACAGCATAGACACAAATGCTTATGGATCCGCGAGAAGGTAAGCTGTCTCAGGCGGGGACAAAGGAGTAGTAGCCGCGTCATTGACGGTGGGCTGGGGGTTCCAGATGACTGGAGGATTCGATGGTGATTGCCTGGAAGGATCGGACATGACGTTTTCTTTTATTTGGGGTGTGTTAAGTTTGCTGTTCGACGGGTTAAAAGGCTGACACAGTTGCTTGGGGTGACGAGGTGGTTCAACGTTGGGCTGGTGGTGCCTCGGCCTCGCATGGAACTGGAAGTGATGAAGAGAGTGGAAGGCTTGCGCAGAAACTTGTGTAAGCAGAAAAACAAATACAGTAAGAAGAGAAGCAATTCTTTGAAGTGTGAAGAGATGCGCTGGGAATAATACAAGAAGTTTGTAACGTGGAGGATGGAATTACAAATCTCGTAACAACAATTTGGAAATAAATAAGTAAAGGGAAAAACAAAGAAGGAAGAAGTCCAGCCTGCGTTCTAAGTAAATGTTATAACCTGTTAGGATATTGATGCTTGAATAAGTATTAATCGTTGAACATATATTCAATGATTGTTGTGTTTTAATCAACCGACAGTATTGATTAAGTTATTGGCAGCAGATGGCCTAATATCCATCGTTTTGCCATTAGGCGAACTGACGAAGTTTATGTTATAAAATAAATTTTTATAACTGTATCAAAACCGGCGTATCTATTTTATAAAATTTATTGAAATAAAAGGATTATAAATATATTTTTATTTATAATCATGGTTTACAGAAATTTCTAAGCATTATATATATAATGAATCCTTGTGTCGTTATTACGATTTTATAAATCGGAAAGTATAAACCGACAGGTTAGGGAATCGGAATAATTATTTATTTAAACAATTAAATAGTATCATTGAATTAATGAAGTTGTTAATTGATTTAAAAAGGTGGATTGGTATAAATCCATTAACTAATGTTATAAGTTGACAAAACCAAGTAGTTAGTAAAGATTGAATATTACATTAATCTAATAGTTTTATGATCAGTCGTTAAAATTTAACGAACGTTCTATGTAGTTAATTTATCTTTAATCAACTACATTTAAAGTGTTTATTTAATTACTTATCTTAATAAAGTATTATTATTATTAATCTATCAAATAATGTATTGTTATTAATATTGAAGTAAAGCTACTTTTACTTCAAATTAGATGATAAAGTAATTAAAGCAATTTACTTTTAAATGGTTTCATTTAAGAAGTTAAACAAGTGTAAGATCGGGTAAAGAGAATTATAAAAATTCTGAGTTGTAAAATAGGTTGATCAAAAGGTTGGAATAAAACATAATTTTATTTATGGACGTTGACATAATAATTAGAGTAAGACAAGTATAAACAAAGCGAGGATCGGTAAATAGCTTTGGATTTAAAACCCGTTAAGTTATGATAAGTTATAAAGGATAGATTTGTGTAAAGGTTCAGTAAATGAATTACATAACAAATCCAAGTTTATAAACAGGAGTTATAAAAGGATTTGTAAACGATTTGAAATATAACAAGATTTTACCTAATTAAGTAGAATGGATGTAAATGAAATGATGAATCGATTAATGGATTAATATAAAGATTCTGGTAATGGATTTAGAAATGGAATCCAAATTTAGTTAAATGGTTTCGAGTAACATATTAGTAAGTGGATTATTTTATATAATCCAGGTTATAAATAGAGTTGTATAAGAAGATTTAGGATAATGATATAAGGGATATTTAAAAAGTAAATAAGATTTATTTAGAGATAATTTACTTAATTAACAAATTAAGTAAGAGAAATTAGAATACAAATTGAGTTTCGAACGAAGAAAATGGTTTATAAAAACCATATCTAAAATTAGATAGTTATAGAAATGGGGATAATATATTAGATTTTGAGTTCAAACTTTTTATTGTCTTAAGATAAGAAAGTCGTCGATTAAGGTCTGGGAGGTAATTATAATACCCTAACTTGAATGGCTTCACTATTATCGAGGGATGATATTGGTTTGTAGTGGTAAAGGACTTGAGATTAGTTTATTATATTACAATATTGCAAACTTTAAAATAGAATTAAACTATTGGGATTTAAAGATAAACAAATGTATAATTTATCATTTGTTTGGCCCGAGCCAAAGTGTATTGAAATAATATGGAACGAAATACACTTATCCGTAAATAACGAATATCTTTCGTAGAAATGGAAATGGTTATGTTAAATGGGAAACAAAAGTAATTATTTGAATTCGAAATATATATTGACTTGAATTGAGAATAATGTTTGAAGCCTGAGTTAAATAAAAACCAATTGGGTTATATAATAACTAAAATATTGCTTGACATTGTTTTGACCATACGAGGATTAATTATTAGAGTTATACCATCAAGCGGATAATATATCGATATTTCCCGAAGTAAAGTAAAAAGGGGATTTTGAAGAATATAAAGTAATATTTCCAGAATAAAGGAAATGAAACAGTATTATGATATTATAACGATATTAAATCGATATAATGGTTTAAAGAAATGGTTTTTATCAAAGGGTCGGAGCTGCCAATGTACTTAACGATACTATTAACATTGATAGTTAAAACACCGACTATCAACGAAATATTGTATTGGACCTTTTGACGTGTTGTTTCGAAGAGACCGGGATGGGAACTAGACCCAAAACCACTTCGATCCAACGTTGCGTACGAAACGAACTGCAGCAATTGAAGACGGAGCATTGAAGACCATGGATCTTTATAAAACGGAAGGACTACTTATAATCTTTGGGTCGCTCCTATAAAAGAGATACACTGTGGTTTTATCGTGGTTGGAATCTACGGATTGTAAGGACTACTCGCTACTGATCCTTGGGGTGATTCCTATATAGAATGTGGCAGGAGGGTGCCTTCGGTTCATCATGTTCCTGGATGACTTGTATGGATGAATGTCTGACAAAGTATTTCCAAAGGATCACGTACGTTGATTTTCTTCAAACATGTCATAGTTGGTTAGCTACCAACTAGGGTATCTTTGTGGACATGAATTAGTGATTTGACGGATCTGACGATGTGGCATTCAAAGTGAATGGTGGCCAGATGTTCCGAAAGGATAGACGTAGCCTCTAGCCTCATCAGCCGGAAAGAGACAGAAATCGGGCAGGCAGCATGGCTAGTTGGGTCATACCCAAGCAGGGTGTAATGTCATCGATCTAGAGAAAATTCATATTTGTTCTTCTTTTTGATTCTGTATCTTCAGATGACGGTTGGACGGCCGACAACTGTGGTGACAATATATTCTATACACTTAAGCTAAATGAGTGGTCTGTCATGTGTGGCCAGGTTGCAAGACGTTCTTGTTGAACCGCAGCATATACCCTCTAGAGTACACTGATCGGAAGGTGATCCCATACCTTGTCTGTTGGAATCCATTTTCCAATAAGCGCCATGCGGTTTTTGATTATAAAATAAATATGTAGAGCGTGAGATGCAAGCGTTCTACTAGTTGATTATTTATTTGTGATACGATAGACCATATTATAATATCACTGGATTTTGATATATCAGAATTGGTTTGGGTTATAGTAAGGTAAAAACCATCCGTGTTTATGTGTGGGATGGTCTTACTATTATCCTTTTCTTTCAAAAAGGATTTCTAAAATTAAGCAAGTGTTTATTGTGAATTTACCACTGGAAGTATTTTAGACTGATCCGGGTGAATTTTGTTTTAAACCAAATGTGCTCGGGTCAGATCGAGTACATTTACAGGTTCGGTTCCGCTTGGAGTTCAAGAGCTGGAAGTAGGAGGCTTCACCATTGGATATCTAGAGTTATTTCCGCTGTGTCTGATATATGACGTACTCTGATTATTGGTATGTATGTTCAGATTCTTTTTGTAAAGATGTTTGAAATATTATGTTTTATTCGTTCCGCTGTGAGATTATGATGTTCTTCTTATTCTTCTATTCTATTAATTCTATCTTATCTTTCTCATCCTCTTATATCTTTCTATTAAAGATTTGTAATTTCGTGTCATTTGGGTTGTAATTAGTCAGCTCAAATTGGTACGGATTTACGGGCCTTTACATGTCATATGTGTTGATCACTAACGAGTATGAGGATGTCTTTGACAAGGTCAAAGGGTTGCCGCTGCATCGTGAGATTGAGTTTAGGATCGATTTGGTCGAGGGTGCTAGACCAATCGTTATGCCTCTTAAGCGGATGGCACCTAAAGAACAATGAGAGTTGGAGGTGCAAGTTCGTGACCTTCTAAGAAAGGGATTCATTCGGAGAAGTGTTTCCAAGTGGGGCACACCAGTAGTGTTTGCAACCAAGGCAGAAGGCTTGTTAAGATTGTGTGTGGACTATTGAGCCGAATAAGGTGACCAAGAAGAACTAGTATCTATTGCCAAGGATTGATGGCTTGTTCGATCAGCTTCACGAGGACAAAGTGTTTTCTCATATGGATTTGGAAACGGGATTTCACCAGTTGAGGATAGCGAGGGATAATGTGCCAAAGACTGCTTTTAGGACACCATCCGGGTTCTTCGAATGGTTGGTGTGCCATTTGGTTGACTAACACACTAGTGTATTTTGTGGATCTTATGAATAGGGTTTTCAGTAATCAGTTGAACAAGTTCGTGCTTATGTTCGTGGATGACATTCTAGTTTACTCTCGGAATGAGGAAGAGCACAAGACGCACATGAGAGCTGTTTTGGAAATCTTGCAAAAGCATCAGCTGAAGGCTAAGTTTTCAAAGTGTCACTTCTGGAAGAGTGAAGTGAGATTCTTAGGCCATGTTGTTTCTGGAAATGGAATAGCGGTTGACCCCGCTAAAGTGGTAGCAATCCAAGACTGGGATAGACCTAAGAATGCGACGGATGTGAGAAGTTTCCTTCTTTTTTCATTCATTTTTTTTTTCTTCAAAAAATTGCATTTCATTTTACCTTTAAATGGGCACGGTGAAGTAAATATATAATTTTTGGCGATTGGATTGAAATTTTAAAGAAATTACTTCTCTTAAAGGATAACGAAAAAAGGTTTAAATTATTAGCAACTTTAATGTGGCTAGTATATAGGAAGCTCCATAAGTGATGATTATGAGGTGTTTTTTAAATTGTAATCTTCGATTAAAAGAGTTGTTGATTTAGAGTACTTGAGATAACATTTTAGATTTTTTAAGTTAAGTTGTGCTAAGATATTCTATCTTAACTCTCTCTTTAAAAAAATCAACAACAACAAAAAAAGACTAAAAAAATAAAATCATGTATTCACTCTCATTTTAAAGTCCTCGCGATTATGCATAGGTGAATTAAATTACCTCTCTTATATGTGCTTTCATTTTCATTTAAAAGTCCTTACGGTTATGCTTGGATGAGACTCGTATAAGAGAAGAATAAAAGTCTAAGTACGCTTCTAATCTCATTTAAAAGTCCTTAGGGTCACTGTTTCATATATCTGAAATATCTACGATATCTCGTTTTCGTCTCCCCCCGAAATGAAACAACAAATATCGTTATAAATCTCATTTGGTATATATCAGTCGATATTTAGAAATATCGTCGCTATATCGGCAAATATTTTGAAATATCGCCCGATACGATATCTTGAAAAATCACTAAGATTTTATGTTTTTTTCTTTTTTTTTTAGACAATGGTTTCTGGTACTAGCGGATACCCAAATAAACCTGCAACCTAACATACAGAACAAAATACCATGCTACTTGCCCTCTCCTATTTTTAACCATAAACCAAAAAAAACCCTAAATTGCACCTCTTCCTTCCAGCTACATCGCTGACTTCGAACCTCACCTCTTCCTTCCAGCTACATCGCCGAGTTCGAACCGCACCTCCCTATTCGAGTTCAAATGCATTTCCCTCTTCGATTTCGAACCTTCAACATCGTAGATTTTGAATCTTCGACATAGCTCACGGCCGCATCTACTACGATCCGTACACTATAGGTAAGAATTATTGTCTTCTGAAATTGTATACATATGTAAGAATTACTGCATAGTTCCGTATACGTGGCATCGTTCGAAACATAGCTGCTTTCATCAAATGTGTACTGTATACACATGAAACATGTCATTTTCCTATGATTATTTTTTATTTTTGCTTTTTGAAATTGGGTTTATGTTTAATAATTCCTTCTGATAGTACGATTGGAATTGTAAAATCCCGGTTAGCTCTTTTTGCGAATTTTGTATGTGAATAGTGCATTGAAAAAGGAAAATGATATGTAACATTTAATGTTTTGTGTACTTCCTGCATGCTATAAATGATACGGTTATATAATTCTATAACCTTTTGCATTTCTATGTTCATTGCTTTTTTTACATGTTTGTTCTTTTCCTTAAAATGTATGTATTTTATGTTCCACTTCTAGGATATGGTTTAATGTTTTGGATGCATGTTTTATGTTTGGATAAGAATTCATCTTCACTGATAAATGATAATGAGATGCGGTTATAATTTATTTGTATTGTGTTGTTATACTATTTTAAACATATTATGTTATTTGAATATGAATGTTCTTTCGTAGATTAATAATACTAGATTAGTTTTGCAAATCAAATTGAAATTATTACACTTGACACAACAATAAAAAAAGGTAATAATATTAGTTTTTTTACACAGAATATGTCCTGAGATGATTCCGAAGTGAGCTTTGAGACCCGAGACAGAGTTTCGAGATGAACATCCGAGATGAGCTCATTTCATCCGAGATCTCACCCGATACGAGATCGAGTCCTTAAAATTTCTGAGATGAAACGCGATCGAAATCCAAGATTTAAAACCTTGCTTACGGTTATGAATGGATGAGACTCATATAAGAGAAGAATAAAATTCTAAGTATTCTTCTAATCTCATTTAAAAGTCCTTACGATTATGCATGGTTAGAAAATACCGGACATGTATATTTAATGTTAATATTGAATTTTTTTTATAAATAGTAATAAGAGAAAGTATCACTTGAAATCCAAGCACTATCTTCACTTTTTGACCTAACATGTTAATCAAAAGGAAATAAAAATGTCATTTTGCAATCATTGATAATCGATTATGGAATTCATTTCATAATTGCTATGTTTTCAACCGAAACAACTAACCAAGATAGAGGAGATTTTAATGATAACTTGACTTTTGTTTGAAATTTTGATTAGTAACGAACTGAAATTTCATAGTGACGACGCAAACTTGTATCTAACTCATTTATGTCAAATTTAAAAGTAAATTACCCATTTGTAAATGTTCTTTCAAAAACTTGCATTCATCTTGTAAATAAAACTGTGTTTAGGAAATTTTCTTATTATATTCGGATTTTGTAGGTAGTATCCACTGAAAACCCTCACGAGACAACATTTGTCCTACTGGGGACACCTAGAGGTTTAACGGCTTGTTGCATATGCTCTGCAATCGCACTTTCCTACGGAAGTGGATTTATCTTAGTTTTTTATTTTGTTTATTCGAGGATGAATAAAAAGATAAGTGTGGGGTTATTTGATGTAAAAGTAAAAATGCACATTTATATTCACTTATTTATTATTGTTTTAGTTAAATAAATGATCATAATGGGTATTTTAACTTGTTTAAACCAAAATACAAATTATTTCAAATCATTTCATATTCATCTCCATGTAAGGGAAAAACAGTCATTTTTGTGTAATTTATGAAAATTTACTTGGAAATTTTTATGATATTTTGTAGGAATTTTGGTGAAGTTTACATGAAGATATGTATGCACAAGTGGATACAAAGGAATGAAGATTGAAATAATTCATTTCATGGATCATGGAGGACTCCACTTACCCACTTACTTTGAAGTATAGTTAAAAGCTAATGAAGATTAAATACACATGCACATGACCATTATTCATTCATGTACACTTAAAGGGTGATTAATTGGTGCAAATGACTTGGAAGATTGTAACGACCCGGTTTTTTATCGACTTTGGTTATCGCCATAAACTCAATGATGACTTACCAAACATCAAAAAAACCCGGAAAGTTAATAGAAAGAAGTTAGAGGGTGAGAATGGATAAGATAGAAACTTAGAATAGAAGAAGAAGAAGATACAACATCAGAGTAACACGAATCTCACAACGGAACGAACAACATATAATAGATAACATATCCTTGAAATAAAATCAGTATATGTGTACAATAACATTATTAGAGTACAACACTTACAACACAGCGGAAATAACTATAGCTATATAATCCTGAAGCCTCCTGCTCCAAGCTCTTCCAGTATATCCGTAAATCCCGACTACTTGACTGCCCGTACAAAATTGGGAACCCAAGAGTTTAGAAAAAAAAAACAAGATAAAATCCGGGTCAGTCATGGGACTGGTATGAGTAAAACAGTTTATAACAGTTTGAGCCATTAAACGATATCTCATAAGACCATGTCGTACAATGGAACGGGTTTTTTCCTTATGAGAATCCTAAATAATCTTTATATCAAAACTCATTGATATTATAATAGTGTCTATCAACCACAATATAATAATCATCTAGCAGAAACGATTTCATCTCACGTTCTACGTATATAGTATACAATCAAAACCGCAAGCACGTATTGGGTAATGGATTTCCAACTATGACAAGGTATGGAACTACCTTTCGCTAGTGTACCTCTAGAGAGGAATACACTGGGTCCAACAAGAACATCTTGCAACCCGGCCACACATGACCGACCACTCATTTCGCTTGAGTGTATCGAATGTATATCACCAACAGTTGGGATCAGCAACCGTTTCCCGAATGGGACAACATCGACAATAGATTTTTAGAAGTAAATGAAACTCTAGATCAGGTGATTATACACCCTAATAGGTGCGACATATATAGCCATGCTGCCTGCCCGATTTTTGTTATTTACCGGATGTGAGGCTAGAAGCTACGTTTATCTCTGACAGATCACACATTTATTCGCTTTGAATGTCACATCGTCATATCCGCCAAATCACAAATTGATTTCCCCAAAAATAACATAGGTATACAGCTAAGATAAACAAATTCCTCCGCCATCAAACATAAATACGTTTGAAGAGATCAACTTGCGCGATCTATTAAATATACTTTGTCAGACATTCTTTCATATAGGTCGTCCTGGGACTGGACAAACCGAAGGCACTATTCAGTACAACCATCTTAGGCAATTGTTATCTAAGATTTATACAACAGCCCTTGCACTTTACTCTATCTTCAATATATCCAGCATACTTGATTGGCAACGCTTATGCCAATACGGAGTGGTTCTTCGGATAATACAACCGGTCTCTCCATATTAACAATGTTAGAATGGACAAAACTTTGATAGTCAGTGATTTAACTATCAAATGAAAACATGTCTATCTATGTACACACAACGATCTTATTTCCAAATGGAATTATCGATCCAATCATCAAACATATATATATATATATGTATGTATATATATCTCCTCATTTCTATGTTTAGAAAATATACGTTATTAACACTGGAAAACATTTCCATGGCTTAGTTATGTATCACTATTCTTCAACGTCTATCAGACTCTAACTATAAACTAACAAGAGAACAACTTCCTAGGTATAAACCCCGAAGGCTGAAACCAACATCAGATCGATACTCAGGAAACCATTCAACTTATTAATCTCTAGTCGGTTTCTAATTTTTGTTTAACTCCGTTTTGATTAACTATGTTTGATTAACTCCTTTCGATTAATTATAATCGATTAATTCGACTCGACTAACCATGTTCGACTAACTCGTTTCGAATAACTACATTCGATTAACTCCTTCGAATACTAAATTCGATTAACTCCTTCGAATACTAAATTCGATTAACTCCTTTTCATTAACTCTATTTATTTTCTAAATGAATATTCCTTTATTCTATTTATTTTCTAAATAAATATTCCTTTATTCTATTATTTTCTAAATAAATATTCCTTTATTCTATTTAATTTCTAAATAAATATTCCTTTTTATACCTTTATTTACTTTCTAAGTAAATAATCCTTTTTATAAAATTCTTTGATTTATAAATATTTTCTTTATTAAATTCCTTTTTATAAAATCCCCTGATTTTATAAATATTCTATTTCAATACACAGTTTGAAATTTCCTTTTTCTATTCCAATACTATTGTTATTCAACAGTACCAAATAACAAGACCAGTGTCATTATAATCAGTCATAGATTATACATCATATCATATAACACAATATATAAAAACAAACAGTATTATAAATATTGAGTAATCCTGTTGGATCCCTCCAACCTGTTTTCCTGCATCACAGATGTTAAACAACACGAATATAAAATATTCTGATAAACAGAATCAATATTCGATTGACGATTTATATATATATATATATATATATATATCGTTATCTATACTTTCAACCAATACATAAGCAATTCAACCAAATAGTTAACACGCATCAAACAACAGATGATTAGCAGTTCTAAAAATACGTTATAAAAATATAATTGTTCAGAGTTTGTGAGTTTTACTCACATTGGATAGTTATAGTTAAATAACGATTAACCATCTTTGATTCAGACGGACAATTTATTTTACAATAAATTGTAGCGAGCTCCAATCCACTCCCAGTCAGTTCCATAGGGTAGTGTTCGTCCATATGGTCCCAACGGATCTTGTTTTGTCGAATTCTGATAACGTACCACAAAGTTATATATTTTACAATATTGGACAAATATTTAATTAGTTTAAATCGGTTTTGTTTTAAAATAATAGTCTTACCAATACTTTAAAACTTCGGCCCATTACCAATACATAGCCCATTCCACTACCCTTCTTCCTCGAATACTGTAATACGCCCGCTCCACTATTTTGGCCATTACCGAATTCATACTTCCACTAAATCCACAAATCAAACCATCGAACTCCTGTAAACCCAAGAATTCCATAACCTTACTTCTCCTTAACCAAACTTAACCGTTCCTAACCCCTTCTCCTTCAATC
The DNA here is from genome assembly GCA_030737875.1 of Allium sativum. NCBI lineage: Eukaryota > Viridiplantae > Streptophyta > Magnoliopsida > Asparagales > Amaryllidaceae > Allium > Allium sativum. The sequence goes on along the minus strand of CM060919.1, from coordinate 649,448,882 downwards.
GAAAAACCCGACTTCATCTTCCATTTCCAGCAACGAACCAATGTCCTTCCATCATCCTGACACGCTTCATTCCTCAACGAAAATTCCAACTAACAATACCATTAAGGTCTCCTTCAAATCCTCTACATCTTCTACCCAAAATCAAAACTTTCGAACTCACGAAGTACATCGCGCTGAACAGTATCAGGCCAAAACCCACGACAGAAATTTCCATTGCACCCCTCAGAATCTAGCGCGCAAGTGGCATCAACCACCAGGAATACAAATACAAACTCATTTTCACCAACGGATGCTCTCAATTCGAGAATACCCCCAACCCTAGGTTTACTGCTGTTGAACTCGGCATCCCAAAATAAACGTCGAACTCAATAAGACCCATAGGAAGTTGAAGAGAGTAAGCTAAGGAACTCCGCCATATAGGCTTGGGATTTTAGGATTTTCTTGTGAATTGTTTTCAAATTTTTGAAGAACCAAATCTCACGTTCTAACACAGAAGATGGTGGCGGCTCCTATTTTCTTTTTTGCGTTTATAAAGGATGAGGGTGTGGCTGAGAAGGAAAAAAACGTGGCCATGTTTAGGATCATTAATAAGTTAGGATATTTTTATTAATATTTTTTTATATTTTATTTTGCCAATTTCTCATTGTATCTGCCTTCTAAAAATCCGCACGATCACATATGATATCTAAAAATCACGAAACTGGACATGTAGCTACAGCTCGACATTACGGTCCCAATGAAACTGGTTTCATCGAATTCCGACTCCGTTTGCTCACACAACATATTTTTAACCGTCAAAATATCGATTGTTTTTCACTTTAAAAATCCGTACGGCCACATACTGACTTCAAAAATCGCGGAAATTGAAATTTAACAATAATTTAACATTGCAGATCCAACAAAATTAATTTCGTTGAATTCTGAGGTCGTTTGCAAAACTGGCTATTTTTAAAGCCCTAAATAACCCATTTAAATATATAAATATATTTAAATATAATTAAATTAAATATTTAAAAAAATAAATATTATCGTCTATATTCACAGTGGAATACCATACAACTCTCATTGGATTTATAATTCGATACTTCAAATTTCCCAGTTGTATCGATATTCGATTTATATATAAAAATCCTTTTAAATATAAATAAATCGATATAAATTATAAAGGAATTCCACAACGACTTTTCTGAAATTTGATTTGGACATAAATCAAAATCTACACAATGAAATCCCGATTTTTCTCTTCCACTGGAAAAATATATTTCACCAGCTCCTAACGTTTCTTGTTTCACAGAAATCCGATTTAAAATGGACCCTGTATATCCATTTAAAGTTCGAATCGCCAAATTACGAACTGCTGCGCCATTTCGAGCTTGATTATAATTATATTATAATTCATACGTTCAAACTTTATTTAAATAATATATTCGTTATTATAATTCTATTCTAAACTGAATTATATATTTCGAATTTCCAAATTCATACCATATCGCCATTTCAGCCCATTCTGATTATTTCATAATTAAATATATTATTTTAATTAAATATTCACTATTATTTAATTCAACGACCATTTGAATTTTAAACCACTATTTATATAATTAAATAAGTTAATTATATATTGCAGAAAATACGGGTCGTTACAAAGCTTTTACATGAGAGGAGTAGTTTAGGTGCTTCCCAAAAATATGGATTAGGGTTAGGGTTTTTCAGCTTGTACAAATATTCCATTATGTTCATATTGCCTCCATTCATTAGGATTTTTCATTCTCTACTTAGTTTAGGAGTAGTGTAGTTTCTTTTCCATATCTACTTAGCCATTTTTTCTTTCCATGTAATTTCCTTTTCTTTTATGCAATGTTAATTAGTGCTTTCTAATTGTTGTTCTTTACTCTATGTTAGTAGTGTAGATCTCTCTTTATTTCATGCAAGTAGAATAGTTTTCTCTTTACTTTGCACTCTTTTTCCTTTGTTTCATGTTGCAAGATATAATTGTTGATATAATAACAACTATGAGAAGCTATACCCCTTCAATTTAGGGGTAATGAAGCTCTCTAATCATGGGAAAGATTTATGCAAACATTCAATTGCTTTTTAAGAAAGATATATTGTCGAGTCTATTAAATAGTCATGCATGAGGTCTGTATGATGTAAGGGAATTTTTTTGTTTTGGAATTGAGATACTCAATTTTTAGGCTTTCCCTTGTAATCATTAAGTGAATTAATAAAGGTTTTGTTTGGTGGGATTCGTTTATCCTTTTTTTTAACTTCTTATCTCTTCTAAAATTTAATTATGTAGAAATCTTAAAAAATTTCTAGACAATAACGTTCATAAATATAATGTTTTTTTTATTAGCAAGAAACACAAAAAGACAACCAAATGACTTTTGTTTTTGTTTTTGTTATCCAACAATCTCCTCTTCACTAATCATGTTATGAGGAATAGCACAAGTGAACATAATTGTATATATTTTTTATTTTTTCAGTTATCTATATGGATTTCCAACCATTGCAAATCTTGCTTGAAATGCTCAAAAAGCACTATCAGCGTCTTTCGTTTATCCTTCTTACATTGCCAAATACTTTTTCTATCCTAGCGTTAGGGTTATATTTAATGATACTAGACTGTTTTGTTGAGCGTTCAATCACTGAACAAATACGGTTGTTCAACAATATTTAAGTCGTTACAAAAAACCTGTCATTCCCAAAAATACATGTCAAATTAGCAAATCAAACACGCGATTGCTTCCAAATGGTAGTTGGTTTTTTTTTTCTTACTCCTCCATGAAAAGCTTCAGGAAAGTTCAGCCACTCTAAATGCAAATAATACAAATTTCTAAGCATTTCACGCTAACCTCCACTTTTATGTTTTACATGCAATATCACATTTGCATTGTTGGGAGAGTGAAGGTATTTGGTCCCATAAACTTCCACAATGACTTGATAGAAGTGATTCGGATTGTTATACTGAAATTGCTATATTATATTCAATGCTAAAATAGGTATGCATCGTAGATAATGAGATTTTGGACATGTCTAGAACCATCTGAAAGCTCGTGAAGTATGCGCAATTCGTATAATATCAGTTCGGGTGCTTGAAGAACGTATAATAAACTAGCTACTCCTATGGATGTCTATGAACAGTTCTTCTAACGATTTTAGTAGGATGCGACAACATTGTGTTTTGGTTTCTAATATAGAAAAGTGAAAACGGATGAAACAAAAAATTAAAAAGGAATGAAAGGAAAGCGGTAGGGTGGTTATATAAGGATCGAAAATCAAGCATCCATTTTTGGATGTATGATGGTCAGACGTCCATTTAACGATTGACTTTTGTTCAAACATTGATAAAATGGACTTTTGATCAGTGTTTTTATTACCCTACCCTGTCTTGATTTGATCTTGAATAATCTTGAATCTTAGAGCACCACGGTCTTGATCTTAATCTGACCTCAATCATGCGTGAGCTCTGGTCGAAACCTTTAAACCAACGGTTCAACCATCAGTTTTATCTCGTTAAACCATGGTTCTTTTGTTTTCCACTACCATCTCATCGTTTAGATCTCTCATGTTAAACTTTTGCATTGCTTTGAAGAAAATAAATAAATCAATATTCTAAAAAGCACAGTTGTTCCAAAATCTAAAGCATAACTTTATCGTTTCGTTTTTACTGCCGCAAACTTATCTAATATCACTATAAGATTTGTTAAGTTTGTGTTATTAAACTTCTATCATTGTGCCTTATTCTATTGTGTACACAGCCATAGTTATGTTGGTGTAGTTATGTACTGCAACAACATACAACTTCGATTGCATGTCTTAAAGATCACACAACACGCACGCGCGTGTTTATATATATATATATATATATATATATATATATATATATATATATAAGAGACTATTGTGACACAAAATAAGACACACAAATCTTGAGCCGTTGGATTTGTTTGTCTTTACGTGAAAGGAGAAATCCATGGGAGGATCTTGTGATTGAGATTTTTTATGTGCAATTTTGTGTCATCGCTTTGTGTTCAAATAGAGCTTCCCCATATACATATATATATATATATATATATGGGGAGAGTTCCGCTACATCTCTTATATTGCACGTGAACTCTCCCCTTGAATGAGTGGAGGAATGAATGACTAAGATTCAGGGGGAGAGTTCACGTGCAATATAAGAGGTGTAGCAGAACTCTCTCTCTCTCTCTCTCTCTATATATATATATATGCAAGCGTTCGGTTGCACCCCAAAAATGAAGCACCCCAAATATTTCCACCAAGTATTTAAAGTAAAATAAGTGAGTGGGAGGTGAGAGAATGAGTGGAAGGAGAGAGGGAAGAAATGTGTGGTGCCCCTCCCTCCCTGAATTCCACCACACATCTATATTAGTTTAAGTTAGTGGAAGATGAGAGAATGAGTGAAAGGAGAGAGAGGGAGAATGTGTGGTGGAAAAGAGGGAGGCCAAAAGGGTGCTCCACTGTTTAAGGTGTCATTGAACCTGCCATATATATATATATATATATATATATATATATATATATATATATATATATATATATATATATACACACATATCGGTTGTTGCTCTTCAATTAAATGAGCATTTGTAACAAATCTATTGTGCTTGTATGTCTTCAGGAATAGTCTGCTTTCTGTTGATTGATTTGTAGGAGACATTTTTGTTTCTTCTTCTCTGTTAAAGAATCACAATCTTCAAGAATGTCAATGAATAATCTTGATAATTTATTTGGCAGTATATTTAAATTACCTTTGATATGTTCCCATATGATTTGGGCACCACAATTTAAGACTGCATTTTTGATTTTTAGCCATCTGTTATTTATTATACTTTTTTCTTTTTTTATTATTTGCATATTTTACTATGGACTCACAGTCTATCTTGATTGTTATTTCCTTTTGTGATATTATGAAAAGCCTAAATGACTCATTATTGCTAATATTTCATAATCTAAAGAAGTCATATAACCCTTTTCTTTATATGTTCCTGAAGTATATCTACAAATCTTTTCAGTGGATTTTGGGTCAGTTTTATGCTTTGTACTTAGTAATATTCCTCCCCATCCTAATGAAGAACCATTAGTTTCTATAATTAAATAGTTAGTGGATAATGGTAAGGTTAATGGTTTTAAATTTTTTGCTAATTCTTTTACTTTATGAATTTGTTTTATGTCTTCATTATTAAATTGCCTTTGGGGCTTGCTTTATTATATAAAGGTCCGGTGTATTTGGATAAATTTTGTATGAATGGTCTAGCATAATTTATTAATCCCAAAAATGATTGTAATTGTTTTAAGTTTTCTATTTTATCTGGAAATTCTAATATTTTTCTGGATATATGTGGTTGTAATTCTATTTGTCCTTTTCGTATTTTCCCTCCTAGGAAATCAATTGTATTTTTAAATAATTCAATCTTTCTTTTAGAAATTATTAGTCCGTGGGTTTCAAAAAGTTTAAAAACCGTATATAAATGTGAAATGTGTTCTTTTTTGTTTTTAAAACACTAGTATATCATCTATGTAAACGCATGTAAATTTACTGCAATGTCTAAATATGTTATCCATTTTTCTTTGAAATATTTGTGGAGTATTTTTTAGTCCAAATGGCATAACAAGCCATTCATAACGTCCTTCTGAACAAGTGAAGGCTGTCCAAGTTATTGATTCTGGATGCATTTTTATTTGCCAAAATCCTGATTTTAAATCAAACTTGGAATACCAATAATTATTTTGTATTTTGTTGATTAGTACATCTTTATTTGGAATGCAGTATCCATCTTCATTTGTATTGTCATTCAATCTTGTGTAATCCATAACCATCCGACTTTGTCCTCTTTTTCTTTCAGATTCTTTTTGTACTATAAAGGATGATGTTCATGTGTCTAGAGTCTATCTTTCTTATAATTCCTAGTTCGTTTAAAATGTCTATGTGCATTTTGAATTCTTTATTCAATCCAATTATCATATTTGGGTGATCTAATTTTGATTGTAAGATCTGAATTAATTATATCTAATTTACAACAAATAGAATATTTTTCCTAATATTTTAATGGTTTTTCTCCAATGATTTCTAATTTTTCAAGTTTGCTAATAATTTGGTTTATGTCATCAGTACTTAGTAAAAATTTACTTAATTTGTTTGGATTTATTAAATCTAGAGTAACTTCTATGCTTTCGTATTCATCATATTTTATTAATTCTATTTCTTCATTTTCTGCATTAATATTTGTTAGTTCATTTTCTTTTATTAGTATTTTGCATTGTCCTGGTATTGGGCAATTGCAATTTTTTTGTTTGTTATTTTTATTTCCACCATGCTTCTCTAGTGCATATTCTGATATTATTGGGGGTTAACGTAGTCTTTTTTGAAATTTGTAAATAATCTTTGTTAAATGAAAAAGATCCATTTTCACTTAATAAGACATCTAATCCTAGTATTAAATTGTTTTAGAAATCTTTGACTTAAGACTATATTTTTGCTCTGCGTTCGGCTAAGATAATGAAATATATCTATTTCTTTTAGTATATTAAATAAGTTCAACAATGAGTCTGTTAAATCTATAAGTTCAGTTACATATTTGCTTTTAAATATGTTTGCAATAGTATATTGGTTTTTTTCTGTTAAATATGATTTTTTTAGAACAAAGATTATTTTTGTAACAAATTCTTCTTCTAAATGGTTTTGTAAAAATTCATTTAGTAGGTTCGTAATTTTCTTGGGCTTGGTAATTTAATTTGAACAGGAAGACATGAATCTTAGAATACTAAGTGAAGCATACATGGTTTTAATATTCATACTTAAATTAGTGTTTATTAAATTATCAAAAATACTCTTTGAAATGGCAAATTCTCACCTTGTTACTCTAAGAACTGCTTCCCATAAACGGCTAATGTCCACATAACTAACGCCTTAAAGTAGGTACTTAGTTCCTTAAACGAGCTTACGTCTTTTGAATTTGATTACAAAAAGAATAGTTCTGAAATTTTAAAAACACTTAAGCAAATAAATAAAGACCATACCTAGGCTGCTTCAACTTTCTTCTTTGATCTACGTCTTATATGTTTAGTTCATGCTTTGTGAGATCATCATTAAAAGAGATATGTGTAGAGTTTTTTGCATAAGAAAATTTTATTTCATTCTTAAAATTACAAACTTTTTCTCTTACAAACTTCGATATCCTTCTACTTAGTATGGGTGCGCTTATATAATAGAGTACACCCGGTTGCATTCTTACATAAACATACAGCTGTCTGCAGAAAGCTGATATTATTTTACATAATATATCCTCACTATCAATTTGACTATTGGACCATATGATTTTGTGGAGAATATTATACTATCATAGTTTCTCACCTAACCCTTCATTTATCCACGTATGTCCTTCTTTGATAAGTGGAGTCACATCATGTCCTTTTTTTCTTTTTCCACGTATGTCATTTTCTTGATAAATGGAGTCATATTATGTCTGGATGAAGTCATATTATGTCTTTTTCTTGATTAGTGGAGTCACATTATGTTTAAGTGGAGTCTTTGTTTGGTAGATCTTCGGTCTATACAATGTGCAAATCTTTCAGAAAATATAATCATCCAAATATTTCACTTTGAGTCGTCGCCGTTTTGATTCACGAACCGATGACAAAACGATGCGCCTAACCGTGTAGCCCAACCCCTGCATATTAGAGATGGGTTCTCTTTCATATACTGAATTCCGTTTAGAAACCAGAGGTCATATTGCTGTTCCTTCAAAGCGGCCATGTCTTCGAACCCGCTTCTTCGCATTTCTAACAGAAGACCCCCACGCGAGTGGATCCACCCGTTCACTAATCTCTCCGACCTCTCCCAACCCGACCCCAACCCGCAACCTTCTCCTTTCCTCGCCAAGATCCTTCCTTTAACCCTCAAACCCGAACCCGAATCCGAACTCTCTTCCTTCTGTTCCCGATTCCTCGTCCGCCTCTCTCCGTCCTTCATCTCCGCCATTCTTTCTCGCCTCCGCGGCCACCCCACTGCCTCCCTTAAGCTCTTCCACTGGGCCCCTTCCCAGCCCAATTACCTTCACAATCTCGATACTTACGTCGCCGTCATAGAAAATCTCTCCATCAGTCAAGATACGGCCGCTGTTAAACAGCTGTTCGATGATGTAACAAAACTCAACGAGTCTCCTTTCACGGATATAAACCACGCTTCTGCTTTGCGTCTGATGAAAAGCTTGGCAGAGGTCAAGCTGGTGGAGGAGATGATTTCTGTCTTGGGTAAGATCGAGAACCCTAATCTCAAACATTATAACTGTTTACTTGATGGGTTAGTTGGTAGTGGGTACATTGAATCCGCAAGAAAGGTGTTTGATGTAATGTCTAATATAGATGTATATACCTGCAACATTATGATAAAAGGATACTGTAAAGGCTTGAGGATTCATGACGCTGTTGCTTTGTTTGAGAAAATGGATCATATTGGGATTGTGAAAGACAAGGTTACATACATGTGCATGATCCAAGGGTATTATGAGGAGTGTGATTTTCACAAGTGTTTGGTTTTGTATAGAGAGATGGAAGAGAAGGAGATTGAGATTCCTTCACATGCCTATAGTTTGGTGATCAGTGGGTTGTGTAAAGAAGGAATGCCATTTGAGGGAATGGCCATTTTGGAAAAGATGATAGGAAGGAAATGTAAGGCTAATGTTGCAATTTATACAGCGCTTATGGACTCCTTTGCAAAATGTGGGAATGAAGAACAGGCCATGGTGGTTTTCGAAAGGATGAGAGGCGATGGGTTCAATCCCGATGAGGTGTCTTATAGTGTGGTCATTAATTGCTTGTGCAAGTCGAAGAAGATGGAGAAAGCTATGGAGCTTTTCAGTTTTTGCAAAGAGAATGGTGTGAATGTCAATGTAGTATTATATTCTAGTCTTATCGATGGGTTCGGTAAGGCTGGAATGGTTGATAAAGCTGAGAGCATGTTTAATGAAATGATTAACAAAGGATTTTTGCCAGATACATGTTGCTACAACACACTTATAGATGCTTTTGGAAAAGCTGGAAGGATAGACGAAGCTGTAGAACTTTTCAAGAGAATGGAAAGGGAAGGATGTGATCGAACTGTCTATACATACACTATATTGATTAATGGACTGTTTGCAAAGCATAAGAATGAAGAGGCAATTAAGTTGTGGAATGAGATGATTGATCAAGGAATAACTCCCACCCCTGCTTCATTTAGAGCATTAGCAAATGGCTTGTGCCTTTCTGGAAAGTTCGATAGAGCTTGTAAGATACTGGATGAATTAGCACCTATGGGGGTTATACCTGCAACAGCGCATGAAGATATGATTAACATTCTATGTAAATCAGGTAGATATGCACATGCATGCAAGTTAGCGGATGGTATCGTGGATAGAGGACGAGAGATACCTGGGAAAGTTAGGACTATGATGATCAATGCTCTTAGAAAATCAGGTAATGCTGATTTGGCTTTGAAACTGGTTCACAGCAGGATTGGCATAGGTTATGACAGATTTGGTACCATCAAAAGAAGAGTGAAGTTTAAGTCGTTATTGGATGCATAGATGTATATTTGCTTTCGGACATAAATTTTGCTTCAGTGCTGCAATTAGTGAATAGATTTGCATGCAAGCCTTCACTCCTAAGAACTCAGTATTTTACATGTGGAGGAAATATCTTGTCGATATTTATACTTAAAAATGGCAGCAACTTCGTCGGCGTTACTGAAGGCATGGTCATGACATGACCATTGATGCCAGAAACTGGTGCATTTGCTTTGGTAAACAACGCATCGGCGCAGGAAATGCTGCGGAAAACAGATAAAGAAGCAAAGTCACTTTGGCTTGAACTGTGAGTTTTTTGTTCTGTGTTTTCTTGTGTGTTTAAGAAAGTATAGCCGAGTAGTTTTGGAGAATAAAATTAAAATGTGTAGAAGTGGAAAATTGACTTTTCTTTTCTAGGTTTCTGGAAGTTAGTTTCTTTTTCTTTCTTTAACTTTCCTAGTTGCTTCCTTCTTCGATTTTGGAAAGTATAGCTAGGATTTTCACCTATCCTTTTATCTTGGGTGCGGGAAACACAAAACATTAATTTCTAAGAGCATTTCAACCCGTTTCACAAATAATGTCATGTAAAGCTTATTTGTCAATTAGTTATAGGCAATGTTAATTCAATGTTTGCATACATGACAATGATATTTACAACTTCTTTCCAATGCAAATTTCAGATATTGACATTTTTCTAATAGGTGTCATTCTATCATTCGTAGATAATGGAAGTAATTTATATTGTTTACTGATAATTATTTATGGTTAACACTTCATATTCTGAAGTAAAATGTCTAAAATTAGACATTGCACTTCACTATGTCATCTAATAATTATAAATAACACGACCATTGGAGAATGTATTTTAAAAGACATTTTCTAATTGCTAACGTAACTTGATATTACATTAAAATTAACTAAGGGTTGAAGATGCTCTAAGTCATATAATCCATGAAGGTGTTCTTTTTGCCTGCGAAAGTGGGAAAGAATTTGAAGAGAACGAAATAAGAGTGTTTATGGAAAGGAATATACGTTTTTATGTTACGAAAAGGATATTTGGAAGAAGCATAATAGAGGATTATTAATTTATAATTATAATGTTAGGAATTTATATTGTTTCAAAAATAGATGTATTTTGAGATCATAACTTAATCTAAAAATTTAGGTGGTGTTTGATTTATCCTTTTTAGTTTTTGATTTTCACCTATACAAAAGTGCGAACAATTCATGTATATCGCGAAAACAAAATTAACACACAAAACGTAAAACAATTTTTATTTGTTTTCCTTGTTTGGGAAAGTAACGGAAGAATGATAGATATTTTATATTTCTATTGTCCCTCCCTCCTTTCTGTGGTCTCTTCCATCTTCCTTGTATTTCATCCACCATTCTTCAACTCCTTTTATATTTTATATTTAATGTTGAAAATTCGAAACAGAAAAGATAATTTAAACCAAACCTACCTTAATATTTCAATTACGGTAATGTGACAAAGACAATCTCATTTGTACAAATATTCCAAAGTGCATATACAACAATAAATTAAAGTGTAATTACGGAATACAAGTTATACAAACAATTCATGGTATTCAGCAATACTTAGTTAATTTTGTGTGTTATCTTGGATTTTTCCATGAAAATAAACACAAAACATGCAATCTTTTAGCAATCTATCACGTAGAAAAGAGCCGAAATAATTGTATATAGAAAGATTGTAACGACCCGAACTTCCCCGCTCTTCGAAGAGAAGAGAAAAAGCGGATTGTCTGAGAACACAACAAATCAGAACACAAACAGAAGAACATTTCATTGCTTATTACAACAATTTACATCAGGGTACAAGAATATACAGAGTATGAACAAATAATGTACATTTGATAAATATCATAGATTTACAAATTACTATGCAGTGGAAAATAATACAAAACACAACTGAAACAGATACACGGATATAGAGCTTTCAGAATATCATTTCAGCTGTAAACCAGGATCGTGTGAATATAAATCTGCAAAACCAAAACTACTAGTTGTCCGTGTGGAAAATATGAGCATCCAGAGTTTAGGTTAAAACAATAAACTCCAGGTCAGTCATGTGACTGGTGTGAGAACAAAAACGGTTATTTAAAACTTTACTTTAAAATCAGATATATCAAGGGACCACGCCGTATAACACGGAACGGGTTTCCTCCCAAGAATACCAGTGCATATAACAAAACAGCGCAATGCTTTTTGGAAAAATGTAGCTATTATAAGACTCAGGTCCCATCACGCAATGCAACGCAAGCCGGAGGATAGAGTTTTACCTTATAATAGCCAAACATGCTTGGTACATTTAAAACAAATCAATTGATATTATTATAAGTGCATAGTGTATAAAACAACTTCAAATATAAATGTATCAATCATAGGCGGCATAGGTACCATCTATCATGTCGCCGATATTAGGCTCTACTATCAAAACCAAAATGTCACGTATTGGAAGTTGGATTTCCATCTGTGAACTAAGACAAGGGATCGTCATTACCGCTTCGAGACAATCTGGCCCATATCTCAGGATCAGAATGAATCGACCCTTGGATCGTTAGGTCCGGTCCACACGAAGTGGATTAAAATGCCTGAACAATACGTTTCCCCGCCCTATGGGGCGTAAACTGGTCATATATCGACCAAACCTGCCATTGGCACCGCAGTGACCGATATAACCGAGGCGCCTCGCTATCCATCATCCATATAAGTAAAACGTCCGGGCTTGCAAAACCTAGACATCACTCCTAGCTAGAAGGAAACGCATGCCCTTCCTGAAGTCCTTTCCCGTTTCTAGTTCACACCGGGATGTAAGGCTCGCGAAATAACGCTATACACAAAGCTATGCTATATTAAAGTCATGCTTTGATCATCAACCACAAGACTCTGTTTTTCAATAGAAGCTTTGATCATTTGCATCTCAGTATGCCACACAAGCAATTCACGCTATGCAACCGATGTTATCAATAACGCAGAATGAAATCCGATGTCGGACGCACATCCATTTACAAGTTCGTTCTGGGTCTGAACGAAACCGGAGGCACCTTATTCCTCGTCCCATATGTCCAATACAGGAAAGGGGTCGTCGCATATCCGGTCGATCTCCAAGTACGTCTGGATGATTACCACTTATTACCTCGTCTTGGGTGTACAGCCCAATCAAGACATCAGTAATCATCCAAACGATTTGAAGACATCCGGTGTTCAACCATCGTCTTTATCGTCGACTCATCGCCGATTCAGTTATTCAGAATGAGATAAACCCGGTCTTTCCGAATAACTCGCATATATTATAAACAAGTGGTACAAAAACACAACATATGTCTCATTCCAATTTTGAATATTCTTTTATTTAAATATTCACATCCTTTGGGAAAGGTTCCCATTAATTTTATCAAAGATAAATTCTTTAAATTTATTCTTTAATCTTCCTTTGGATACCAATTCAAACCAAACTAAGGTTTATCCAAACTAGTCGGGATTAACACACCTTACCGAAGTAATCATTTTTTAATTTCCCAATCCTAACCTATTCATCCCATGGAGCAAAACTGGTAATACCCCATATCTAACACCACGGTGTCATCGGTAAAATTAATTACCATTTCACGTTTAAATCTAATTAAAGATTTAACTATCGCTTGGAGAAAAAATGATGATACTCCATTCTCGATCATTTCTTGAATTTGATAATTTTAGTTATCAGATTCACGTTTCCATCTAATTAAAGATTCGTTAAAACTCTAATTCAGTTTTAATCTCCAAAAATCATTACTTAATGATTTTATTCAAAGTTAAGAAATTAATCTTATCTTTAACTGGGTTCAAGAACTAATGTCCTTTTAAAACACAGTTCACGATAAACCCAACATCCCATTCCATTAATTATGGAATCTTCACGGAAAACAGATCAATATATATAATCGATATAAACTTCCGTATTTAACCGATAATATAAATGGAATAACGACAAAGCCTTTTAAATTCAATATATATTAACCGTCTTCCTCCACAGAAGCTCACTTCGATTATTATCCAATCGAACTCCATTCCATTCCAATTTATTGTATTAAATTGGAAAACTTCATTTTGAAAATTTTCCCTAAATCTTAATTAAAAAATTTATAAATTCCAAATCACATTTCACTGTAAATCGGGTTAACGAACAAATGTCATTAAAACACAGTTCACAATAAACCCAATTCACATTCCATTTTATTCCAGTTACTAAGTATAACCGGAAACTCCAATAATCTTATTTAAAAGATTTATTCTTTTCACACGGGGTTTAAGAACAGTGTTAATGAAGAAACCATTCACGAAAAACCCAAAATCCAATTCTTTTATTCAGATCCAATTAAATATTAATTAATTGGAAAATTTCACTAAATCTTACTGGAAAGATTTATTCTTTTCCCAATTGGGTTTAAGAACAGTGTTAATGAAGACACCATTCACGACAAACCCAAAATCTCATTTGATATTAAATACAAGGCTCTAAATAGAAAATATATCGGCTTATATTCAATATCAAATTCTCAAACCAACAAATATCCTATTGGAAATAACAATATAAATATATCTTTCAAATTTCCATAACAATATCTGTATAATAATGAAATCCAACATCGAAACATTCCGAAGATAATTTCGATTCAAATCCATTCCAATTCATATATTGGAAATTCTGGTTATTTTTAAAACCATCTCAAATCCAATTCAATAATTTAAAAATATTTGATTATAATTCTGGTTCATTTTGATAAAAAAATATTTTTATCCTTACAAACGTGGAATTTTTCATCCAAATTCTTTCCAAATCATTTATTTTGATTTTACACAAACTATTGATATTTTTAAATATTTTATCGAGGCCCGTACAATCAATTTCCATAAATGGTCATCGAACTGCACTTACAGCGACCTTTTCCAATTTTGATTTGGACATAATTCTAAATCCAACCGTTAGATTTCAAATCTCTTGTATTTTCTGGAAAGCTCTTTTCGATACGAACCCAACGGTTCCGGTTTTAGGAGAATCCGACGGTCGGATCTCCCGTAATGTCCATTCGAAGTCAATGGTCGAAATTCGCGAACTACCACGGCGTGTTCTATTCAAGCCATTATATTATATATATAATATATAAAATATATTTCGTCGATTTCCATTTAAAACGTACTTTATAAATCGTTTTAAAATTGATTTCAACTTCATTTCGAATTTCAAATCAAATTTTAATATTTTTTAATAAGTCCGTTTTAAATTCATTTTAAAACGATTTCGATTTCATTTCAAATTTAAAATCAAATTTGAATATTCCTTAATAAATTCGTTTTAAATTCATTTTAAAACGATTTCAATTTCATTTCAAATTTCAAATCAAATTTGAATATTCCATATCATTTTAATATTATAATGATAATATTTTCAAAATATCAAATTTTGAAATCACTTTTCGATATTCATTATAAAATGAATAAAATCGACAAAATTCCCGATCGTGTTAAAATGACGTTTAACTACTTAACACGGCTTCACATTTCAATATTCACTGAATATTATTTTAAAATATTCGTTAATTCTGAACTGGAATCAGACACAGTCAATTACCATATAATTTTATTTATATGGATTTCATACACACATGTACACAACAATAATCAAACACAGTCACCCATCATCCAGGTGCATTACACAACTGTATAAGCATTAAAAATAAATAAATAACGCTCATCACAGCCTCTCAACCCATCGATTGACATACCGCTAATTATTGGGATCAGTGTATGTCAAATATCATCCCAATACCCGTGTGAGGTTTTCAAACAACAAACACAGATTTTATTTGTGCAGTTAGGCGATGTGTAAAATTTATCGTCCCAATCCATATCCGTAAAATTGGTCTACATAAACAAATCGTCCGATTTGTTTACGAATATTTATTTCAACACATGACTATTTTATACAGTTCATATATATAATAAAAATGATATTTTTATTGTTTAAATATTTTATTCAACACATTAATATTTTATATATTTCCTTTACACATCATAATCACAATCAAATTCCACAACACAATACAATCAAACAAGTCGTCCATGGTCTGTGGACGATGAGGAGCATTTCATATATGTAGATATAAAATAAATAACTGTACATAAATAATTTTAGTGAGAAGTTCTCACATTGGTTTCGGCTTCGCCTAAAATTGTAGCGAGCTCTAAAAATTCTCCGATTTCCTATAGGATGTAGAAGACGTCGTCACGGTCCCGGTGCCTCTTGTTTCACTGGATTTCAACAACATAGCAAAAGGATATGATTTTTTTCGAAAAACATACTTTGCAACGCTTTTAAACTGTTGTAAATAGTTTAAATAAACAACAGCCATTACCTCTCAGTCGGGTTCAAAATTAGGTCATCGATTTGCATTCAAACCGTAGCACGAGGCGCGGATCAGGTCGTACCACATCGAAGAGGGTCGACGGGCGCGCAGATCGATGGTGGTCGCGTCAGGTGCGACGACGGCTGGAAGCTCCGGCGACGGTTGAAAGACGACGACTTTGGAGGCTTAGATCTACACGAACACGCAACTATAGGGGTCGAATTGGGTATGGATTTGAAGCTCTCGATTAGGTCTACAATTTCTTCAACTGGGTCGACGGGTTTCGATGTGTGGATTTGGAGAAATCGAGGAGAGAAGGTGGCGAAGGGTTTCCATCGTGCTATCTTGAGCGTTGAGAGAGAAAATGGGATTTTAAAAAAATAATGAAGGAAAAATATGATTGGCCGGTTTACATATTTATTTCGAAAATAGTTTTTCCTTATCCAAACTCCAAATAAAACCCAAGGACTGTCGCCCTTAGCTAAATGCTTTCATTCCGGACACAATGAAATATGTTTCGTAACCCAATTCGGCTGTTACGATCAGTTTTCTCTAAATTAAAATATAAATCAATATATATTTAATTTGAACGCATATTTTAAATTACCGAGGTTACATACTGACTCCAAAAATTTCTGAAAAACAAATCAAGCTATGTTTTGATGATACGGTCCTAAGAAAACTAATTTCGTCGAATTCGGAGACCGTTTGAAAACAGTCATTTTTCAGTCGATTAAATTCAAACTAAATTGACCAAACACGTTTAAATTCAACACGCTCACATATTAATTCCAAAAATTATGAAAATTGGAATGTAGAATCAACTTGACATTCCGGATCCAATAAAAGTGGTTTCATCGAAAACGGAGGTCATTTGCAAAATCTCCACTTTTAAGGGCTATATTTTCCATAGCGACTATTTTGAATTTTATACCGGACATAACTTTTTATCTCCGCTATGAAATCTGGATTTTTCAGATTCATTGAAAAGTTATTTTCAAACAGATTCATATATTTCTGGTTTTACTAAAATTCGGTTTATTTTGAATCCTTTACATTCATTTGAAATTTGAAATCGAATTTATAAACTACCGCGCCATTTTCATTTCCTTTTATAGTTAAAATAAATATTTATATTCTAACTTCGATTTAAATAAATATATACGTTCTAATTCTATTCAAAATAAATTTCTAATCGTAATTATTTAAAATAAATCATTTTAAATATTTAAAATTCATTAAAATAGCCAAAATAAAAAATTTAAATTGGTTCTGATTTCCCGGGTTATTACATTCTCCCCCACTTAAAATCCTTTTGTCCTCGAAAAGGAACAGAGCTGAAAGTTGTTTAACTAACTAGCTCAACTTTCAGTTTGGCTTTCATTCTTCAACCTTTTCAGTTTCTAAGAATTTTCAAATACTTCAAAAACTTGGCTAACACCCTAATTTTTTGAATTTTTTTGCCATAACCTCCTTGTTACCGGGAGACGTTTAAACCACAACTAGCCATGAAGGGCCCTCATCAATTCAAAAGAAAAAGAGAATGCTAAGCGGCCAACCTTAGGCTCATAAACTCTTTAAAAGAAAAGGAAAATACCAAGCGGTCAGCCTTAGGCTTATAAACTCTTTAAAAGAAAAGGAAAATGCCAAGCGGCCAGCCTTAGGCTCATAAACTCTTTAAAGAAAAAGAAAATGTCAAGCGCCAACCTTAGTCTCATAAACTCTTTAAAAGAAAAAGAAAATTAGTAAACACGTACCTATTTGTCGGGCATAAAATTTTATTTCTCTTCTTTAGCCTCCTTGCTATGACCTGTTTACACATATACATGTACATGCATGCATTTCCAAACAATTTTCAATTCAATTTCAGATTTGATACAATTTGGCTAAACTTACCTTTCGTATTCATATTAGTTTCATTATTCTCATTAGTTAAACTAGTAATCAAACAACACAACCAGCAATCAATTAGTTGATTAATTTTAAAACATGTATCTTTTACATATATACCCAAAAATCACATTTTTAGTACCAATCACAAACAATAAACTTAACTAAGTTTTGGTTCTCACTCCAGTCAATTGGAAATATATAGATATCCCACTTTCGAGACTCGAACATAAACTCTGATGATGGTATATCAATCATCAGAATCATCTCCGGGCGACTAGAGTGTGATTCTATATCAATCCAGTATATTTGAGGCTCCGAATATACGTTCGCGAGACGTATATGCAAAAACTCCATATACTCGATTTTTCAAATTAATTTAAAATAAATATTCAAATATGAATAATAAAGTTTAAATTTTCAAAACTAATTTTTTTTTTCATTTTTTTTCAAAAATAACATTCCTTCAACTCATTCTAGGATACTACTGATCCCATCTCTAACGAGTCATTCTTATTGGATTTTACTAATCCAATCTTTGATGAATTCTTTCGTTTGGTTCTAATGTGTCTTGTTCTCGAGCTCTGTAAACCAAAGCTCTGATATCAAACTGTAACGACCCGAACTTCCCCGCTCTCTGAAGAGAAGAGAAAGAATAGATTGTTTGAGAACACAACAAATCAGAACACAAACAGAAGAATATTTCATTGCTTATTCCAATAATTTACATCACGGTACAAAAATATACAGAGTATGAACAAATAATATACATTTGATAAATATCTGAGATTTACAAATTATAATGCAGCGGAAAATAATACAAAACACAACTGAAAGAGATACACGGATATAGAGCTTTCCGAATATCATTCCAGCTATAAACTAGGATCCTGTGAATATAAATCTGCAAAACCAAAATTACTAGCTGCCGTGTGGAAAATAGGGGCACCCAGAGTTTAGGTTAAAACAATAAACTCCAGGTCAGTCATATGATTGGTGTGAGAACTAAAACAGTTATTTAAAACTTTACTTTAAAATCAGATATATCAAGGGACCACGCCGTATAACACGGAACGGGTTTCCTCCTTAGAATACCAGTGCATATAACAAAACAGTGCAATGCTTTTTGAAAAAATGAAGCTATTATAAGACTCAGGTCCTATCACACAATGCAACGCAAGTCGAGGATAGAGTTTTACATTATAATAGCCAAACATGCTTGGTACGTTTAAAATAAATCATTTGATACTATTATAAGTGCATAGTGTATAAAACAACTTCAAATATAAATGTATCAATCATAGGCGGCATGGGTACCATCTATCATGTCGCCAATATTAGGCTCTACAATCAAAACCGAAATGTCATGTACTGGAAGTTGGATTTCCATCTATGAACCAAGGCAAGGGATCGTCCTTACCGCTTCGAGACAATCTAGCTCATGTCTCAGGATCAAAATGCTTCGACCCTTGAATCGTCAGGGCCGGTCCGCACGAAGTGGATTAAAATGTCTGAACAATACGTTTCCCCGCCCTATGGGGCGTAAACTGGTCATATATCGACCAAACCATCCATCGACACCGCAATGACAGATATAACCGAGGCGCCTCGCTATCCATCATCCATATAAGTAAAACGTCTGCGCTTGCAAAACCTAGACACCACTCCTACCTAGAAGGAAATGCATGCCCTCCCTGTAGTCCTCTCCCGTTTCTAGTTCACAATGGGGTGTGAGGCTTACGAATTAACGTTATACACAAAGCTATGTTATATTAAAGCCGTGATTTGATCATCAATCACAAGACCCTGCTTTTCAATAGAAGCCTTGATCATTTTTGCATCTCAGCATGCCACAAAGGCAATTCACGCTATGCAACCGATGTCTATCTATAACACAGAATGAAATCCAATGTCGGACACACATCCATTTACAAGTTCGTTCTGGATCTGAACCAAACCGGAGGCACTTTATTCCACGTCGCATATGTCCAATACAGGAGAGGGGCCCTCGCATATCCGGTCGATCTCCAAGTACGTCTGGACGATCACCACTTATTACCTCGTCTTGGGTGTACAGCCCAATCAAGACATCAGTAATCATCCAAACGATGTGAAGACCTCCGGTCTTCAACCACCGTCTTCATCGTCGACTCATCGCCGATACAGTTATTCAGAATGGGATAAACCCGGTCTTTCTGAATGACTTGCGTATATTATAAACAAGTGCTACAAAAACACAACATATGCCTCATTCTAATTTTGAATATTCTTTTATTTAAATATTCATATCCTTTGGGAAATGTTCCCATTAATTTTATCAAAGATAAATTCTTTAAATTTATTCTTTAATCTTCCTTTAGATATCAATTCAAACCAAATTAATGTTTATCCAAACTAGTCGGGATTAGCGTACCTTACCGAAGTAATCATTTGTTTAATTTCTCAATCCCAACTTATTCATCCCATGGAGCAAAACTGGTAATAACTCATATCTAACACCGCGGTGTCATCGGTAAAATTAATTACCATTTCATGTTCAAATCTAATTAAAGATTTAACTATCGCTTAGAGCAAAACTGGTGATACTCCATTCTGGATCATTTCTTGAATTTGATAATTTTAGTTATCAGGTTCACGTTTCCATCTAATTAAAGATTCATTAAAACTCTAATTCAGTTTTAATCTCCAACAATCATTACTTAATGATTTTCTTCAAAGTTAAGAAATTAATCTTATCTTTAACTGGGTTCAAGAACTAATGTCATTTAAAACACAGTTCACGATAAACCTAAAACCCCATTCCATTAATTATGGAATCTTCATGGAAAAAAGATCAATATATATAATCGATATAAACTTCTGTATCCAACCGATAATATAAATGGAATAACGGCAAAGCCTTTTAAATTCCATATATATTAACTGTCTTCCTCCACAGAAGCTCACTTCGATTATTATCCAATCGAATTCCATTCCATTCCAGTTTATTGTATTATGTTGGAAAACTTCACTTTGGAAAATTTCCCTAAATCTTAATTAAAAGATTTATAAATTCCAAATCACATTTCACTGTAAATCGGGTTAAAGAACGAATGTCATTAAAACACAGTTCACAATAAACTCAATTCACGTTCCATTTTATTCCAGTTACTAAATATAACAGGAAACTCCAATATTCTTATTTAAAAGATTTATTCTTTTCACACGGGGTTTAAGAACAATGTTAATGAAGACACCGTTCACGACAAACCCAAAATCCAATTCTTTCATTCAATTTCAATTAAATATTAATTAATTGGAAATTTTCACTAAATCTTACTGGAAAGATTTATTCATTTCCCAATTGGGTTTAAGAACAGTGTTAATGAAGACACCATTCATGACAAACCCAGAATCCCATTTGATATTAAATAATACAAGGCTCTGAATAGAAAATATAACGACTTATATTCAATATCAAATTCTAAAACCAACAAATATCGTATTGGAAATAACGATATAAATATATCTTTCAAATTTCCATAACAATATATGTATAATCACGAAATCCAACATTGAAACATTCTGAAGATAATTTCGATTCAAATCCATTCCAATTCATATATTGGAAATTCTGGTTATTTTTAAAACCATCTCAAATCCGACTCATTTATTTAAAAATATTGGATTATAATTCTAGTTTTTAACTTGTTCATTTTGATAAAAATATATTTTTATCTTTACAAACGTGGAATTTTTCATCCAAATTCTTTCCAAATCATTTATTATGATTTTACACAAATTAATAATATTTTTAATAATTTTATCGAGGCCCGTACAGTCGATTTCCATAAACGGTCATCGAACTGCACTTACATTGACCTTTTCCAATTTTGATTTGGACATAATTCCAAATACAGCCGTTAGATTTCAAATCTCTTGTATTCGTTGGAAAGCTCTTTTCGATACGAACCTAACCGTTCCGGGTTTAGGAGAATCGACGGTCGGATCTCCTGTAATGTCCATTCGAAGTCAATGGTCGAAATTCGCGAATTACCGCAGTGCAGCGCGTTTTATTCAGGCCATTATATATAATATATATTTCGTCGATTTCCATTTAAAACGTATTTTATTAATTGTTTTAAATTCATTTTAAAAATGATTTCTACTTCGTTTCGAATTTCAAATCAAATTTGAATATTCCTTAATAAATTCGTTTTAAATTCATTTTAAAACGATTTCAATTTCATTTCAAATTTCAAATCAAATTTGAATATTCCATATCATTTTAATATTAAAATTATAATATTTTCAAAATATCAAATTTTGAAATCACTTTTCGATATTCATTATAAAATGAATAAAATCGACAAAATTCCTGTTCGTGTTAAAATGGCGTTTAACTACTTAACCCGGCTTCACACATTTCAATATTCACTGAATATTATTTTAAAATATTCATTAATTATGAATTGGAATTAGACACAATTAATTACCATATAATTTTATTTATATGGATTTCATACACACATTACACAACAATAATCAAACACAGTCAACCATCATCCAGAGTGCATTACACAACTGTATAAGTGTTAAAAATAAATAAATAACGCTCATCACAGCTTGTCAACCCATCGATTGATATAACACTAATTATTGGGATCAGTGTATGTCAAATATCATCCCAATACCCGCGTGGGGTTTTCAAACAACAAACACATATTTTATTTGTGCAGTTGGGCGATGTGTAGCATTTATCGTCCCAATCCATATCCGTAAAATGGGTGTACATAAACAAATCATCCTATTTGTTTATGAATATTTATTTCAACACATGACTATTTTATACATTTCATATATACAATAAAAATGATATTTTTATTGTTTAAATATTTTATTCAACACATGAATATTTTGTATATTTTCTTTACACATCACAATCACAATCAAATTCCACAACACAATATAATCAAACAAGTCGTCCATGGTCTGTGGACGACGGGGAGTAGTTCATATATGCAGTTATAAAATAAATAACTATACAGAAATAATTTTAGTGAGAAGTTCTCACATTGGTTTCGGCTTCGCCTAAAATTGTAGCAAGCTCTAAAATTCTCCGGTTTCCTCTAGGATGTAGAAGACGTCGTCACGGTCCCGATGTCTCTTGTTTCATTGGATGTCGACAACATAGCAAACATATATGATTTTTTTTCAAAATACATACTTTGCAACGCTTTTAAACTGTCGTAAATAGTTTAAATAAACAACAGCCTTTACCTCTCAGTCGGTTTCAAAATTAGGTCATCGATTTGCGTTCAAACCGCAGCACGAGGCGCGGATCAGGTCGTACCACGACGAAGAGGGTCAACGGGTGCGCGAATCGATGGTGGTGGCATCAGGTGCGACGGCGGTTGGAGGCTCCAGCGACGGTTGAAAGACGACGACTTTGGAGGTTCGATCTCCACGAATACGCAACTATAGGGGTCGAATTGGGTATGGATTTGAAACTCTCGATGAGATCTACAATTTCTTCAACTGTGTCGATGGGTATCGATGAGTGGATTTGGAGAAATCGAGGAGAGAAGGTGGCGAAGGGTTTCTGTCGTGCGATCTAGAGCAGGGAGAGAGAAAATGGAATTTTGGGAATTTAAAAAAAATAATGAAGGAAAAATATGATTGGTCGGTTTAAATATTTATTTCAAAAATAGTTTTTCCTTACCCAAACTCCAAATCAAACCCAATGACTATCTCCCCTTTCTAAATACCCCCATTTTGGACACAATGGAATATGTTTCGTAACCCAATTCGGCTATTACGATTAGGTTTTCTCTAAATTAAAATATAAATCAATATATATTTAATTCGAACGCACATTTTAAATTACCGAGGTCAGATATTGACTCCAAAAATTTCCAAAAAATAAATCTAGGTATGTTTTGACGATACGGTCCTAACAAAACTATTTCCATTGAATTTGGAGACTGTTTGAAAAACGGTCAATTATTAGTCGATTAAATTAAAACTGAATTGACCAAACACGTTTAAATTCACCACGCTCACATATTAATTCCAAAAATTATGAAAATTGGAATCTAGCAATAACTTGACATTCCAGATCCAACAAATGTAGTTTCGTCGAAAACGGAGGTCATTTGCAAAATCTCCACTTTTAAGGGCTATATTTTCCATAGCGACTATTCTGAATTTTCAACTAGACATAACTTTTTATCCCCGCTATGAAATCTGGTTTTTACAGATTCGTTGGAAAGATATTTCAGACAGATTCAAATATTTCTGGTTTTACTAAAATCCGGTTTATTTTGAACCCTGTACATTCATTTGAAATTTAAAACTACCACGCCATTTTCAATTTCTTTTACAATTAAAATAAATATTTATATTCTAACTTCAATCTAAATAAATATATACGTTATAATTCTACTCAAAATAAATTTCTAGTCGTAATTATTTAAAATAAATCATTTTAAATATTCAAAATTCATTAAAATAGCCAAAATAAAAAATTTAAATTGGTTCCGATTTTCCGGGTTGTTACAAAGTTGTCTATCATTTTGTGAACGCGTTTACCATGATTATTCTGGCGGCAAGTCGAGTCGATAGAGGTCCAACTAGCCGACTGGTCGGACTAGCCATAGACTAGTCGATAAATAAATAAATATACATATATATTAATACATAATTGCAGTATATAAATAAATAAATATATACATATTTGCAGTTAATTAATAGATAATTGTAGTTTATAAAACATTTTTATACCACTTCGTATTAGACTTGCAGTGTATTTAACTAGTTAAAATCAAATTGCAGTTATTTTTCACTGCAGTGTATTAATAATTAAATAAACACTTCATATTGTAGTTATTTTGGCTCTAAAACATTTATTTATTTATCTGCAACTTGTTAAATAAAAATTTGTCTAGTTAAATTTGAATTGCAGTTATTTTTCAATCGTTATTCGTCGCCATCATTTAACGAACTAGTTAATATGTAGATACACGACATCGATTCCGACTTCAACTATGTGATTAATTTGCTTCACGGAATATGAAATCGATTTCGTGGTTGATTTCGACTTCGATTCCGTGTTAGCTACAAAACTCAATTAATTTGCTTCTTTTGATGTCGTGATTTCGATTCTGTGATTTAGGGCTTCGACCTCATGATTTTGGGTTCCACTTCGTGATTTAGGGTTCGAGTTCGACTTTGTGATTTAGGGTTCGAACACGAGTAATGGCAAGTCGACTCTTCTAGCCGATGCTCCAATGTCGACTAGTCGACGACTAGTCAAGCGCCGTAATAACAATGGCATTTACACACACTCACATATTAATAGGAAATAAAATCTTTTCATTTGGAAGTTTCGTTGACAAATTCTAGATGGTTATATAGTATATCGTTAACCCGGTAAGTTTCTTTGAATTCAAAAGTATGAATACGGTCGATTGTAGTCATAGATGAAACGAAGTAGGGTTATTATGATAACGATTGCCGCTACGATTTCACAAATACATTATCGTACCATTTTTGCTAACAAACTAGAATTGCTTATCGTTATCAATGGATTAGTAAACCGAAAACGATGTATCAATAATATAGTAACTGTTACACTGATTGTAACGACCTGCCTTTTGGATCGATTCAATTCGGTAATTAAACCAACTCAAACTTTTCAAAATGACAGATTGTTATTTAGTCTATAGGGTTTAAATTGAATCAACACTAAATCACAACACAGAATTGATAGAATAACACCCATAGCGGAATAGTTTTTATTAATAAATCAGAGTTTATACAATATTTTATACAACGGAATTTATATACATAGATTTTAAATAAAATAAAGTTACATATTTAACGAACCCAAAGCGAGTGTATTCACCACTCTCTAACTTCGAAAGATGAAGTCTTTTAATCTACAACACTCCGGTCTGACCCGAGTGTTTCATGCAAAAGACAAAACACTAGAGTCGTGATTAACCTTTATTCAAATAAATTTATTCAAATATACTTCATTTTATGATACCCGAGTAGTTATATTGAAGTTAAATAATCGCAGCAGCATGAACAACTTCTTTTGATGGACATATAATTTTTACTGGTCAAAATGCATGGCTGAGAAAGACATACAAAATGAAATAGATAGTCAACCATAAACTTTTTAAAGTTCGAATGTATATATATGCCAAGTAGTTCATTACAACGTATAACAGGTCAAAAATGCATGGCCAAGAAGGTCATACCAATGTAATAGTTGATCAACCATATAAATAGTTTAAGGTTTTGAAAATTCACTACTGGATGCAACAGGTAAATTGGCATGGCCAACCACCTCCACGCAAAATATAATAGGTAACCAAGAACCAATTTAAAGTTTATATACACACACACACTGCTGCATAACAGGTCAAAAAATGCATAGCCAGGAAGAGTTCAGTCATCGAACACAAGTACTGGTATGTATTTACTCTAAAATGAAACATAGTGTTTTTTTTGTAGGCAGCAAGATGATGGCCAAGGGTATCATAAAATGAAATAGTTGAATTGGCCATATCAGTTCTAAAGTTCTCAAGTAAACAACCATAGTTTTTTTCAAATAGCAAGATGACGGCCAAGAGGTAACATGAAAATGTAATAATTAAACTGGCCATATCAGTTTTGAAGTTTCGAACATGTATATGCCAGATTCATGGGAAAGAGACTCAAGTTAAAAACACTAAACTGAGGGCAACACAAAACATTTCATGTAACAGGGTAACAGGGAATTCACATTGATACAAATATTCAAAGTAAACAACCATCATCCATGTATGCTTCAGGCAAACAGGGACCTCTACAACCAACGTATCTGTAGCATACAACTACATATACATGTGTATCAAAAACATGTGCATATACCTACATATAGTATACATATATGCCTATGCTGCCACATACATGTATTTGCAGTTAGATATGCAAAGGGGCACGGTAAATGATGGCCATGAGGTATCATAACTTGTCATAAATAGTTTTAAGGTTTCGACACACACATAAGACGCACAACACATACACACACAAACACACACACACGCATATATATATATATATGTATATGTATATGTATATATATATATCATAGGCAAGAGGCTCAAGTTCAACACAATAAATTGAGGGCAACACATAATAACCCTCATTCAACATGTAACTAGCCAATCCAGCAAGCCTCAAAAGAGTATGAGCCCAAAATACAGAATACAAGTGCAGCTCAAAATCAAAAATATTTGGGAAATAGGGGCAACTGCAAAAATCTAAGCATGTTCAGTTTAACTAGCACAATGATGGACATAGTAGTAACGCATGGTTCTAACAGTACAAACAGCCATTTTGACTGTCATGTTGATACGAATACACAAGGCTAAGTGACATACTGTATGTACTGCAAGTGGCATTGAGTTTAAACTGCACATATATACATATACCTATGTATGTGTATACATGTACGATCGAACTCTCACCAACAAATTCTCAAAACACATTCATAGTCAAAGGGTCATAGCGTCAAAATCTCACCCAATTTGTAACACGGAAGAAAAATCAAGAGCGACAGTAGAGTAAATACACAAAGCCACATCCAGACATAAATATTATTTTTTGTAACCCAATGAATAAATAAACTTGAATGAAAGGCTAATCGTGAGGGAAACTCACCAGCTGCTGTGTTAATCCTAGGGTGTTCGATTTGTCGGCTTCTTTAGGTGAATGCGGAGACTGCATTTCGGAGGTGAAGATGTCTGGCCATTTAGGCTCTGTCGCAACCAAAGCAGCAACGATGGTGTGTGGCGGAGGCGGTTTGCGTTTTGGGAGGAATGGCTTTGGAGGCCATTGCTTTGATTTGGAAAAAAGGATTTTGGCCAAAGGAAAACGAAAGAGGATTTCTTCAATTGAAAATAAGAAAGGAAGGAAGGGAGAAAAGGCAACGCGTGGAGGGAGTGTCAGTGCGAAGAAGACACGTTTGAGGGTATGTGTTTAGACTTTAACAAGTGTTAAAATAAGTGGCAAATTTATTTAAAACAACTATTTTCATATACTCTTGTATTATACTAAGTATATAACAACATAAATACATTTGTAATTCAATTTTAAATTAAAAATCAAATTCAAAATAAATTAGAATAAAATTCTCAAGTTAGATTTTAAAATCAAAATTCCTAAACATTCAAACAATTATATTTTAATTGGTTAAACTATTAGTAATGTTTAAATTTTAACTAAATAGTTTGGATTCAAAAACTGAAATTAAATTTATACTTACGAATTTATTCAAACTAAGTTAAAATAGACTAAACTTAAAATTTAAACAAATTTCAAGTATAAACGTAAATATCAATACTAAATCTAAATTAATCACTTATTTTAAAACATTGAAAATCCTAGGTCGTTACAATCTCCCCACTCAAAACTTTTCGTCTTCGAAAAGAAGATTTTGTTAAAAGCATACTTATGTAAAAAAATATTTATACTAATACTGGATTATCTTAAAATAAATAACAATAGGATTTAAAACTTGAAAATTTTCTTATAAATTAAATTCATCAAAACTATTTTTATTATAACCTTGATTGTAAATAATAAAATTTAAAATCAAAGTAATATCTTCGACTTAAGATTCTAGTTTTATTTCAAATCATTTGAAATATTATATTTTTCATCATATCGAAACATACTTTACTTTAGGATTTCAAAACATTTGCATATAAAGTTATTAAACTTTGTCAGCATGGCATAGGTACCATTATGTTATGCTAATGATTAATGCCTATACAAACAAAATCACAAGCTCATATTGGAGAATTGGATTTATAACATGATGGTTCCTGGTATGAAAGATCAATCTGTGAAATTAAAATATTTGCGCGCACAGTGCCAATGGTTATATGTCCTGGCACAGACACCATTATACTTTCCACAAAATTTGAAATAGAATACCCAGCGAGTAACATCCAAGGACTTAGATATCACTATAATCTACCATGAGGTACAGATGTCTTTGATACCTAGGTGATCACCGTAGCATCCAACTCGAAAAGCATACATATCTGACCACCACTTTCCCATCATACCGGAGTGTGAGGCTACGCTAAATAAAGCTATGCTTATACAAAAGCCATGCTTATACAAATGCTATGCTTTGATCATCCAAAGCTAATTTCACTTAGCATGCCACATTGCCAATTCATGTAACATAATGGATGTCTATTAATATATAACCTCTGAGATCGTACGTCTCAAAGAACTGTGTTAAGCTAAGATCACTGTTTCAAATCTCGCAAATATCGCCCGAGATCTCCTCCGAGATCTCGTTTCAAGCTCCCTCCGAAACGAAACAGCAAATATCACTCTAAATCTCCTTTCGAATATATCGCCCGAGATATTGCAATATCCAACGATATATCGATCGAGACGAAATACTGGAATATTGTCCGAGATCTTAGTTTTTTTGGTTAAAATTTAAATTTGTGCCTGAACTAGAACTATAATTAAAAAAACTCAAATCTAGCCATATCAATCTTTTGTTATTTTACATTTTGAATGTTAAATGACTATATTATATGTTTGTATATGTTTTACAATGCTTATGATTTTCATATTCGTCTTTTTACATACATGTTACTTATGAAATTATGTATTTTATGGTTTATTTATGCTGAATTTTTTTAATGTTTTGGAACCTTTTTAATCTTTCCTATCTAATGATATTCCTGTTTTAATCATACTACGATCTAGAGTATGAATGATCTTTCGCAAAATAAAGAATAATAAAGTTATTTTGCATTTTAAGTTTAAGTTACTTTGTTTTTGATAGCATTCATAAAAATCATTTTGTTAAAATATCATTTTTTACATATCATGTACCCCGAGATTGTTCTGATATGAACTTTCAGACTCGAGATAAAAATCCGAGACGAACTCCGAAGTTAGACTCATCTCGTCCGAGATGTCTGCCGATATGAGACCGAGTCTATAAAATCCCCGAGACGAGGCGACCGATATCCGAGATTTAAAACCTTGGCTAAGATAATAAATTATCCACCACCAAGCAAAGATACGTTTAGTAAAGACCAATTAATACATTATAAAATACAGCGTCAGACACACATCCATATAAGTTCATTCTATGACTGAACGAAACAGAAGGCGCTTTATTCCTCGAGTTATAACAGGTGTGAAAGCCCTTGCAAACTCTGGATCTCTTCAAGTACGTTAGGGCCACTGCTATAAGTAATCTCGTTTGGGTGGCCACCCAACCGAGACATCAACCAGCAATCCCTTCGATGTGAAGATCTTTGATCTTCCACCATCGTCTTCAATACCCTTATTTGCTCCAATATGTCGTAACATTATTCGAAGTGGTTTTCGGATAGGTGTTCCCCTTATCCGACTCCGGTCTCTTTGAATAATTATCGTGGGTTATGAAAACAATAAGGACCTATACACAGTTTTAATTAAATCTCTTCCATTCCTAAATTTGTTAACCCAAACCTTTCCTTAAACAATTCTTAACCATGTATTCCTTAACTTAGGATAAAAATACTTCCCTTTGATCTTTAAGACCAAATCATTCATTAAAGATTTATTTCCATCATTACCTTACTTCGGTTTTAACGAAATCCTCAATTGTTAAACTATTTAATCCAAAAATTCATTCCTTTAAATCTTTAAACCAAGATTCCTTTTAAACTCGCATTCCAATCTCATTTATTAGATCTTCATTAAAAAATTAATTCCATAATTTCCCTATTTTAAATCATATCTTCCAAACCATAGATAATTAAGCCTCGTTAATCTTAATAATCATTAATTTCCCATAGCTTTACTTATGTTAAACTGGTGTATTTAAACCTTTATTTCTTAAATCGATTCCTTAATCTTCCATTCCTTAATTAGGAAGTATTTCAATTAAATCATTCATTAATCTTTAACAAAGATCACAACAACAAAACTAGTCTTTTGCGATGCAAAAGGGTGTGTCTTTTATGACGCTTATGCGACACTATTAAAAATAGCGTCGCATAAGTGTAACGATACAGATTTCGCTTGGGCCTAATCGGTCACTAAATCGACCAAGACCGTTCAAATCCCGCGTATGCTATCTCTAGGCATACAACACATCAGAACAAATAACAGAAGACTTTTATAAACATCATAATAATGTCACAGCAGAGTACTGAATATATCAGAGCACACAGAAAAATAATACTATAGCGGAAGGTTAATTTACAATAAATGTAATACAATGCAGCGGAAACAAATAAAATAACATAGCGGAAGCCTATCAATACTCTCAACACAGCTTTTCGCTTCGATCCAGAATTCTACTCAATAAATAAATATCTGCAAAACAAGACACTCGACTGCCCGTGTGGAAATAAGGGCACCCGAGTTTGCAAGTGAAAAACAAACTACGAGTCAGTCAGTCATGGGACTGGTATGAGAA
This sequence comes from Allium sativum, assembly GCA_030737875.1. NCBI lineage: Eukaryota > Viridiplantae > Streptophyta > Magnoliopsida > Asparagales > Amaryllidaceae > Allium > Allium sativum. Next base: position 649,417,533 of record CM060919.1, on the reverse strand, counting down.
ATCCTACTTAATTTACCTAATAGTAAGGCTAATCACAGGACCACGCCGCTAACGCGGAACGGGTTTACTCCGTTGGATTGCTGGTGCATAAAATAAGTAAAACTTTTAAACAACGCAATGCTTTTTAGAAAAATGAAACCATTATAAGACTCAAGTCCCATCATACAATGCAACACAAACCGAAGGATAGAGTTTTACTTTATAATGGTCAAACATGATTGATACATATAAAACAATAGTTATTTAATATTATTATTTGTGTCTAGTCAGTTTAAAACATTTCAAAGTAAATGTATCAATCCTAGACGGCATAGTACCCCATCCTACTATGTCGCCATATATAGGTTTACAATCAAATCAGTAATGTCGTATTGAAAATTGGGTTTCCATCATGAGTCGAGGCTAGGAATCATCCTCAACGATTTCGAGACACTCTAGCAAATGCCTCAGGACTCGGATGCTGGCAAGCCCTGGTTAGCAGTAGGGCCAGTCCACACATACTTTAGTGGATTAATTATTCTTGAACACACGTTTCTCGGTCCTATCGGACCTATCATTTGGCCAGTAGCAACCAATATCTGAGGCTCCTCGCAATCCACCAACCACATAAGTAAAAATGTCTGAGCTCCATACCATGACACCACTTCTAGCTAGAAATAAACGCATGCACTCCCTGCCGTCCTCATTCCGTTTTTGACTCATACCGGGGTGTGAGGCTCGCGAAGTAATGCTATACACAAAGTCATGCTAAATAAAGATGTGCTTTGATCAACAACCACAAGGCTCTGCTTTTCAACAAAAGCCTTGATCATTTACATCTTAGCATGCCACATTGACAATCCACGCAATGCAACTGATATCTATCAATGTATAACCTCTAAGGTCGTATGTCTTAGAGAATGCTGTTAAGCTAGAGAATAAATTCTCTGACACCAAACAAATATATATTTAATAGAAATCAATTCACACAGAACGAAATCCAATGTCAGACACACATCCATTTACAAGTCCGTTCTGGGTCTGAACGAAACCGGAGACACCTTATTCCTCGTCCCGTATGTCCAATACGAAAGAGAGGTTCTCGCATATCCGAACAACCAACAAGCACATTCGGACAACTACCACTTTAACTCTTCCCTAGGAGCTACCCAATCCAGGGCATCAGTAGTCATCCATTCGATGTGAAGATCGCCGGTCTTCAACCACCGTCTTCACTGTCTTCGACTTTTAATCGTCGCATAATTATTTGAAATGAGATTTAACACAGTCTTTTCATTAATATTTTATAACGATTTATCGCTATTTTTGTTTAGAAAAAATAGCTCATTTAATTCGAACGACGTTTCAGGTCATTACTTGGCCCCGGCGCTGTTTTTATCCAAATTTGAATTACACATTTCTCGAAATCTAACTGTTGGATATGAACAAATTTAATATTGTCGGAAAGAACTTTTCAAAGCGAGCCCAACGGCTCCAGTTTTGGGAAAATCCGACGGTCGGATCTCTCGGTATAATCGTTTAAAATTACGATTCCAAAACGCGAACTACCGCGCAAGATTCGTTTAATTTTAATATATATATAATTCATTCAACGATTTATGAAAATTTTGTATAATTCATATTCATATTTAAAATTGTATTTTTAACATACAAACATATATTTCAAAATATGTCCATTTAACTCACTTCATTAACATGTTAAAGATAATGTTTTTATCTAACCAAAAATATTATAACATTTGATTCCTTTATACTACTTCACTAACATGTTACAGACGATGTTTTTATCTAATAAAACATTTTTAACATATGATTCTTTTTATCCTAACTAACATATTAAAAGTTACATTTTCAATGAGAAATCATATTTTAATACGTAATTCTTTTTATCTAAACTAACATGTTAAAAATAACATTTTTAATGACAAATAATATTTTAATATGTAATTCTTTTTGTCTAAACTAACATGCTAAAAATAACATTTTCATTGACAAATCTTATTTTAATATGTAATTCTTTTTATTTACGCTAACATGTTAAAAATAACATTTTCAATAACAAATAATATTTTAATATGTAATTCTTTTTATCTAAACTAACATGTTAAAAATAACATTTTCAATGACAAATCATATTTTAATATGTAATTCTTTTTATCTAAACGAACATGTTAAAAATAACATTTTCAATGACAAATCATATTTTAATACGTAATTCTTTTTATCTAAACTAACATGTTAAAAATAACATTTTCAATGACAAATCATATTTTGACATGTAATTCTTTTTATCTAAACTAACACGTTAAAAATAACATTTTCAATGACAAATCATATTTTAACATGTAATTCTTTTTATCAAACCTAATATGTTAAAAATAACATTTTCAATGACAAATCATATTTTTATATGTAATTATTTTCCTACTTCGCTAATATATAAATGACATTATTCTAATGAATCAATACATATTTAACAAATGAACATTTTTCTATTAACATCCCTAACATGTAAATGACATGATTTTAATGAATCAAAACATATTATGGTTTTTCTACTTCGCTAACATGCAAAAAATAATGTTTTAATAAACAAAACATATATTAACAAATGATCATTTTTCTACTCAACTAACATGTAAATGATTATGTTTTTATATAAAAAAACATGTATTAACAAAGGATCTTTTTTTCTACTTTGCTAACATGTAAATGATTATTTTTTAGTAAACAAAACATGTATTAACAAATGATCATTTTTCTACTAACATCGCTAACATGTAAATGACATGGTTTTAATAAACAAAACATATATTAAGAATGATCATTTTTCTACTTCGCTAACATGTAAATGATATTATTTTAATAAACAAAGCATGTATAATCAAATGATCATTTCTTCTACTTCGCTAACATGTAAATGATATTATTTTAATTAACAAAATCTCTTTAATGAATCAAACACACAATAAAAATATAATTTTTATTGTCTAATCTTTCTATTTAAAACATGATTTTTTTTAATGAATCAAATGTACACTAAAAATGTCATTTTTAATGTTTAAACATTTTGTTTAAAACATGATTCTTTTTAATGAATTTAACATGCAATAAAAATGATTTTTATTGTCTAATCTTTTTATTTAAAACATGGTTCTTTTTAATGAATCAACCATACACTAAAAATGTCATTTTTAATGTTTAAACATTTTATTTAAAACATTATTCTTTTTAATGAATCTAACGTGCAATAAAAATGTAATTTTTATTGCTGTAAAAACATTTTCTTTTAATATATACAATAAAAATATGATTTTTATTGTATAAATAATTTCTTATCCAACATGAACATTTTATTGATTCATATGTATAATAAAAATATGATTTTTATTGTATAAACAATTTCTTTTCAAACATGAATATTTTATTGATTCATATATACAATAAAAATATGATTTTTATTGTATAAACAATTTCTTTTCAAACATGAATATTTTATTGATTCATGTATACAATAAAAATATGATTTTTATTGTAAAAACATTATCCTTTAAACATGAATATTTTATTGATTTATATATACAATAAAAACATGATTTTTATTGTAAAAACATTATCTTTAAAACATGAATATTTTATTCATACAAAACATGATCCAACAAATGGTCTCTTTTATTTTTACTATTCAATTCAATCCAACAATTCATCGCAACCACAATCAATCAATTCCAAATTTATACAACACATATATGAATTTTATATAGGGTATATATATATATATATTTCACATCACCATCACAATTAATTTTAATTTAGAAATCTCACAGTGTAAATTATAAATGGGTATTTATAATTTAATTTCAACTACCACATTTAATGTTAACATTTTTAATATGTTAAACATTACAATCATAATACAGTCAATGAAATCATCCGTGGTTTTCAAACAACAGTGAATGTGAACTAATAGGCACCGTACAACATTTTATGATAATTAAAACAGATAAAAATCAACATTGACAATTGATGTATGCAGTTATGAAATAAATAACTATAAAAATATTTTAATGAGAGAGTTCTCACCTTGATTGGTTATGAAATAGTTGAATAATGATTATTTTAATTAAATTAAACTCGATGTTTAATTTAATCAAAATCTGTATATGCTTCTGTTTTGGTCCAAACTTCCTCCATATCGTAGAACTTTCTTTACCGGTTCCAACAAACCCAATTTCATCAATTTCTGACATTATTTGAACAAGTTATCAATTTTTAAAGTTTATATGATTTAATAAACAATTAAATCCTTAATTAGTTAATTAAAATCACGAATTATTTTTATACTTTCTCTTCCCAAATTACTTCCAGGTTTCCTCGTTCAAACTAAACCCATAGCCGACTTCAATAATCACATGCCTGCGCCGCCTCAGGTTGACCGTCCTCCGATCCAACCAACCCCCATCGATTGTCGTTGTTGGCTACACCGTCGCCGCCCACCTCAGCCAACTAGGCCCCCCCTTCAGTCCCTTTTTTTCCATTCGAACAACTCCATATTGAGGCCAACTCCCGCCACTAGAAGATGGTATAACCCGTCACCACCGTCAGTTAGAAGCATCTCACTTAGACGAAGATTTTTGCAGTTATATGTGTTTGAAAATATTGCATGAGAGAGGAGAGATTATTGGATTTTTTCGAAAGATAATGGCCATTGAAGAAGATAAGTGGCGGTGCTGTTTTAAAAGAAATAGGATTAGGGTTTTGACCGTATGGGGATGGTATATATACTATAATAATATCATTATTTTATTCTTTTATTTCCAATTTTCAAAGTTTAACGCTCCGATCTCCAAATTAAACCCAACGACTGTCGTTCCAAATCAAACACACCTATTCCGGACCTAATGGAATATGTATCGTTAGCCAATTTGACTGTTTATCAGTTTTTATTTAAATTAGAAATAAATCAATATATATATATATATATATTGAATTTAAATGTACATTTTAATTTACCGAGGCAACATACTAGCTCCAAAAATTCCAGAAAAATAAATCTAGCTATGTTTTGATGATACGGTCCTAACAAAATTAATTTCGTCAAATTTGGAGACCGTTTAAAAAAGGGTTATTTTCTAGTCGATAAATTCAAACTGAATTGACCAACATGTTTAAACTCACCACGCTCACATTTCAATTCCAAAAATTATGAAAATTGGAATCTAGCAATAATTTGATATTCCGGATCCAACAAAAGTGGTTTCATCGAAAATGGAGGTCGTTTGCAAAATGGCTATTTTTAACGGCTATATATTATATTGAAAATATATAAAATTATATATAAATTCCATAGCGATTATTTTAAATTTTAAACTGGACATACCTTTCAATTCTTGTTATAAAATCTGGATTTCACATTCGTTAGAAAGATATAGTTAAACAGATTCAAATATTTCTAGTTTTACAGAAATCCGATTTATTTTGAATCCTGTACATTCAATACAAATTTAAAATCGAATTTTCAAACTACCGCGCCATTTCAAACTCTATTTATAATTAAAATAATTTTTTACATTTTAATTTCAATTAAAATAAATTTTTAGTCGTTATTATTTAAAATAAACCATTTTAAATATTCAAAATCCATTAAAAATGCTAAAATAAAAATTTTAAATTGGTTCCGATTTTCCGGGTTGTTATAGTCTCCCCCACTTAAAAAATTTCATCCTCGAAAAGGAGTGGAGCTGAAAGTTGTTTAACAAACCAACTCAACTTTCATTCTCTTATTGGTTTCAATAATTATTATTAGTTGAACTAATAATCACACAACACAATCGTCAATCAATTAGTTGATTAGTTTTCAAATATATATCTTTTATATATTCAAAAATCATATTTTCTTAGATCGGATTATATATATAATCACAAATATGTTAATTATAAACTTATCACTCTCAACTCATTCTAGGGCATTTTTAACCCCATCTCTAATGAGTATCTCATTCTAGGATGCAACTGATCCTATCTCGAATGAGTATTCTTTTATAGGATATTTCTAGTCCTTCTTCTAATGAGTCTTTTGTTCAGTTCTAACGAGTTGTACCCCAAAGATTTGAGTTAACCAAAGCTCTGATACCAACTATAATGATACGGATTTCGCTCGGGCCTAATCGATTGCTAAATCGACCAAGATCGTTCGAATCCCGCATACGCTAACTCTGGCATACAACACATCAGAACAGATAACAGAAGACTTTTATAAACATCATAATAATGTTACATCAGAGTACCGAATATATCAGAGTACATAGAAAAATAATACTACAGCGGAAGATTAATTTACAATAAATGCAGCGGAAACAAATAAAATAACATAGTGGAAGACTATCAATACTCTCGACACATCTTTTCGCTTCAATTCAGAATCCTGCTCAATAAATAAATATCTGCAAAACAAGCCACTTGACTGCCTATATGGAAATAAGGGCACCCGAGTTTGCAAGTGAAAAACAAACTACGAGTCAGTCAGACATGGGACTGGTATGAGAAATCCTACTTAACTTATCTAATAGTAAGGCTAATCACATGACCACTCCGCTAGCGCAGAACGGGTTTACTCCATTGGATTGCCAGTACATAAAATAAGTAAAACTTTTAAACAATGCAATGCTTTTTAGAAAAATGAAACCATTATAAGACTCAAGTCCCATCACACAATGCAACGCAAACCGGAGGATAGAGTTTTACCTTATAATGGTCAAACATGATTATTACGTATAAAACAATAAGTATTTGATATTATTATTAGTGTCTAGTCAGTTTAAAACATTTCAAAGTAAATGTATCAATCCAAGACGGCATAGTATCCCATCCTACTATGTCACCATATATAGGTTTACAATCAGATCCGTAATGTCGTATTGGAAATTGGGTTTTCGTCATGAGTCGAGGCTAGGAATCATCCTCACAGATTTCGAGACACTCTAGCAAATGCCTCAGGACTCGGACGTTGGCGAGCCCTAGTTAGCAGTAGAGCCGGTCCACATATACTTTAGTGGATTAGTTATTCCTGAACACACGTTTCCCGGTCCTATCGGACCTATCACTTAGCCAGTAGCGACCAATACCCGAGGTGCCTCGCAATCCACCAACCATATAAGTAAAAATGTCTGGGCTCTATACCATGGCACCACTTCTAGTTAGAAAGAAACACATGCACTCCCTGCCGTCCTCATTCCGTTTTTGGCTCATACTGGTGTGTGAGGCTCACGAAGTAACGCTATACACAAAGCTATGCTTAATAAAGTTGTGCTTTGATCATCAAAAACAAGGCTCTGCTTTTCAACAAAAGCCTTGATCATTTGCATCTTAGCATGCCACATTGACAATCCATGTCATGCAACTGATATCTATCAACATATAACCTCTAATCTCGTACGTCTCAGAGAAGGGTATTGTAACGACCTAGCATTTTGACCGCTCCAAATCGGTAATTAAAATCACTCGAACCGTTCAAAACGACAGATTGTTATTGCTTATGAACTTGAAATATAAATCATCACAGAATCACAGACGCATAACACATAATATTTCACAGCGGAAGTAAAATTTATACCATATTACAAAATCTTTAAATTTATATAATATCAGAGTACATAATAAATACAGAAACAGCGGAAGACTAAGAAACTTACTAAACCATGAATAACCGACTGAAGTGGGAATAACTGCATGGGTGATAACAAGTGGATGACTGGATCTTCAACGAACCTCAGGCTCTAACAGATATTTCTCTAAGCTAAAATACTCGATCTGACACGGGCATTTTGCAAGGAATAAACAACAAAATACACGAGTCAGGACTAACAGTCTCATATAAGTTAATTAACTCAAATGAAGTGTTCACTGAAATGTACAATAACTTTAAGGATGTTTGGGATTTCCATCCTTTAAGGATCCGCGAAGCTAATATCTATATAATAATACGCTATTATTGTAATGTCTAGTCAGTAAAGTAAACATAATGAAAATAGCGTAAGATGGATTACATTTTTACCCTTACACCGTTTATAATACCGTAGTCTATACAGTACCGTAAACCCACCCTATCACGGATGGCATCAGAGGGCACTCCATAGGTACGATACAAATCAAAATCGTATGGGGCTCGCTAGGGTAAATGACAAGGCACTCGAGGCAATACCAGGGTAGGATTCTACCAATTGCACTCCCGGACCGGTGGTAACGCATAGCAGCCACTACCGCCCACCTCGGAACACACTCCCAAATCAAAAGGGCCCTAATCATCATCATCGTCATAGAAATAGTATCGGAGAAGTGTGTCCGATCAAAGGTGCTACCTCAATTAGTCACGGTATAGCTCCTGTTTTAGTCATTTCAATTATGACCCGAAGGTCAAGGCCATTTCGTCATCGTTCGCCTTCTTCGATCCAGTGGTCGCCTCCAAACCATCTTGCTGTTGTTCCGATACTCCATCACATACACAGTTGTTAATGTGGTATCGGCACTGATAGAGAGTATGCCACTTACCGACTCTGGTCTCTTTAACAACCGACGCTTACACATTTTTTTTTCCACCGTGGCCATTATATTTGAAATCACATTTTCAAGTATAACAAATTGACTTATTTCAAGTCTTGCCCCAAAAATCAATTACACAAATCATTTGTCATAGGTTTGAAAATAAAACCAATATTCCTCATTCTTTGTCGACCATTGTTTTAACTTCCAAATACCATGAAATGCTGTTATTACTTGGAAATCTTGTACTTCATCCTTTGAATTCACTAGACTGGATTGGACATAATTTTATAAATTAAAAATAACATAAATACATTTAGAAAAGTTGAGTTTTGAAATAGCATATGTATATTAAATTTAAAATTGTGCATAAATATATATATTTTTGGAAAAATAATTATAAAATACATATGGTTAAAGTAATCAAATTATTTGCAAAAGAATACTTATAAAATCAAGTATTGCAGAAAATTACTTTTATGAAATATTTAGTTCAATTCAAGAAATATTAATCCAATCCAATTCTAATTCATGTCTTACAATTCCTTTCCCAACCAAATTTCACATTTAAATCAAATTCCTTTGATTTGGTTCGATTTCAATACCTCACGGTTAAAACGATTCTCACATCCTTGTTCACTCATTGTTCACCTTAGTTTTCACGTATCCATTTCATATAACAATCCCCAAATCAAAATGTGATTTATTAGATTCTAGCTTGTTAACAGACTCGTAGTCCATGATTTAAATAAACATATTCCTTTTCATACATGGACTTATACCTATTTATTTTAACAAATCCTTCTTAAAATTTCATGGTGAGAATTCATTAACATTAACAAATCATAATACAAAAATAAGTTTGGGAAGCATTTGTCAAGTCCTTGCAAATCCTTTATATTCAATTCAAAAATTGTCGCATTATCACATTATATAAAGTTGTAAAGAATTTATTTAAATAAATTCAACTTGGTGTTAACTTGCAAAAATCACTTTACAACTTATTTTAATACAAATTGGATTTCATAAAAATCTCAAGTAGATATTTGAACAAAAATTACTTTTAAAACTTTCCTTACTCTATATAGGAATTTCATTAAAATTCCTACTTATAAAGTTGATAAAATATTTTAAAATACTTTATTTTATTGACCACGGTGTTTGTATAAAATTTTCTATCATATGGTCAAGTGATACAGATATTTATCATTTCAATCCGTTCTTTAAAATATTCGAATCCCGGGTATGTATCTCTTCAATCCGCATCCCAAATCGATTCGAATACATAAGGGGTTCAGGTATGTATCATTTCAACCCGTAATGTTTCTAATCTAAGGGGGAACTTGCATAATGAGAAAGATAAACATAACCAGTCAAACATACATTCAAACATACATCCATATTGTGTCACATGATATAATGGTGTGTGTCGCATGTGCACAATCACGAAGCAAACAATTCTAGAGCAACTAACATTTCATTCAACATTTCAATTCTTTAATTCACTTAATAAAAATATTAGTCTGTGAGTGAGTAGAAACTCACCTTTCGAGGCTTGGAGATGAATGTAACATTGGCGCGGAAATTCGAGAATGTAATTTGACAGCAAAAAGACGAATACGCATCCGACAAGTTCATATACATAAATGTATACAAATAAATATTGGAATGCATGAACCCATTCCACTCTACCATCTACAGGAATGATAGGCGAGCTCATATCCGCTCTACTTGGCTTATGTTGACACTCCACTGGAGTTTACCAAGATAATAAATCAAAATCGACGTTTGAGAGAGACATGCATGCAAATATATTTGATAACCAAGGTAAAACTCACCGACTGGGATTAACAGACAACAACAGGACTGCATGCATAAACTGAGACGAAAAATCCAGATTCAGAGTTTAAGACAGTAACCCTAAGTCAACTACTGCAGCCTCTCAGGCATTCCATCAAGCACCTTGAGTGCATGTTGCTGCCAACCTCACCGTACTAGCAATGAGCTCGGGAGGTAGCTTGGACGGCTCGAGTGGCCAAATAGTACTCAGAGGAAGTCCAAATCGCGAGGAGGCTGTGGGTTCTAGAGGTGTACCAGCGATGGCCTACAATGCTGACGAACTGATCAAGGCATTGATTACTTTACAAACTTGGGCTCGTTTTTAACTAGAAAGAAGGCGCCTGAGCTTGAAGAGGTGGAACCTGTCAGGTTGGTGCGGTCCGTGCTCTGCTTGAAGTAGAGGTCACGGTGGTTTCGGCGATCTCGGATCTGGCCATTGCTTGGTGGCCAACCGGAGGAGGCCCTGTGTTGAGGGAGGAAGATGGAACGAAAATTCCAATTTGGGGAAAACTGATTTAAGTTTGTGAAGGAGATTGGCTGGTAAAACAATAAAGGGTACCAGCGCATTATTTTCTATCATGTACAACCAAGGGAGTACGCCACCTTCTTTATACTATAGAACGAGGAGACAATCAGTAGAAGAGAAATGGAACGTGTAACTACTTCAGAGAGGTAAGGACAGATGTCTGCTAATTCAACCCATTAGTAAACAAGTGTCTCCGTTGATTTCATATTATTAATATTAAATTATAAAAGAAATGTTCCAAACTAAATTTTCTTAGTTCTCAAATTCTCTTGGTTTGGACGTTAAAGAGAAATCCAGGAAATTTTAAAATTAAAGAATATAAATGATTTACGAAGTATCGTACACACCGATTCTCGTTCGCTTTTGTGTGTTTTAACTTGAAATTATAGATTTGAAACATCAAATGTTTAGATTTGGAAAAACAAAAAGATAATGTTCTTAGAATATCGTCTAGCATGTTTCTTTAAAATTCGCTCAAATTCCGACGACGATTCATTTCTTAATGATTTATTGAATATAATTAAACTGAAGAAAACAGAACAAACCTGTTTATTTCTCTACGAAATAATTTATTAATTTATTTTTATTTCAACCCAATACACACGTTCAAGTTTACATATAGAAATCAAATCCATACCTTTCGAAATATTTCAAGTTTTCTCACTCAAATTCTAAAAACTTTGAAGTTAAAAATGATGAACTTATCGGTTCGTTACATTCTCCCCCACTCAGCGTTTTTCGTCCTCGAAAAGGAAACGTCACCAAAATCGTACCTAACTTATCAAATCTTTCTAAAACTCTAACTTATTAGAAAAACATTTAGTTTTAGGATTTATAAAGCTCAAAATTTTCTAACGTCCGGATTTACGGAAAATTTCGGCAGCATCTCCCCTGCATGGTTCGCTCGGGAAAAATTTCCCGTACATGAAAACAACAAAAACACAAATATATACATCTCATCTATACGATGAGGCATCCCAAATTAGGGGAACCAAAACAAAAACCCAAAAGCGATAAGTAGTGCGAGATACGTACCTTTTTATAGCGTTTAAAGCATATTTTCTTATTTTTTTTTTAGCAATTTGCACATAAGCGAGCTTCCGTGAGCAAAAAGCGCCATTGCAACCTACTAAGACACTAAAAAAATGAATGAGAATAAGCATGAACAAGGTAAAAACATATATGCCATATAATTACATGCAACAAAATATAATGGTATGTTAACAAAATGCAAATGGTATCAAATGATTTCTCATTATCCAGTATAAACTTTCCAACCCAATTTTTTTTTTTTTTTTACACAAGTCATTCAAGTTTTACTTGGTTGGTAAATTGGTTTGTGCATATTTATTATACTTGCATTAAATTCATTCATTTTTCCTTCTTGTTATGATTTCTTTTATTCAATTCATTCATTCTAATTTATTTCGACTGATAACAATAATCATGTAATTCAAACGATTTATAAGTTTCATGTTACATGTTTCATTGCTTTTTCTCCTCTTTTTTTTTTTCTGCTCTTCGTTTTTGTATCTCAAGCTTCTTGTTTTCCATTTCATTTTATGTACATGCTTGTTTATTTTTAAATCATTTAGTGCAAATTTTTCTCCGTTCTTTAAGTGCAGTTTTTCCTTTACTCTTATTATTTAATACAGCTTCTTTTTTTTTTTTGGCAGCAGCAGCCTTGATGCTGCTGCTGCAGGCAGCAGCCTTTTTTTTCCAACTTTGTTGTTATCCTTTAGGTGGAAAGAAGCATACATCTTGTTGCAAAGTGGAAAATAGAACATGAGATTTAGCTTGCAGCTTGCTTCCATGGTTAGACTTGCAAGTTCAGCTAGCCTTTGTTAGCTTTAAATTCACTTATAAGTTCACAACACATATGCTGGTATACACCATATAGGAATTTACTGAGCAGTAGGATAAAAATCAATTCAAGTTTTCATTTCAGTTATTATATAAAATTGCAACATATTGTACTAAGTTCATATACATATATGTGTCATAAATTAAGATATATGTTACTTATGCACCTTGTTGATCATGGGCCTTGTTGGCCTACATTAAATGATAAAAAAAATATCTTTATGATCTAAAACAAAAACAAAAACAGTACGTATTTCAAATTTTTTTTTTAAGCAGCCTTAAAATGTTTATTGCTGCTGCTTCGCGGCAGCAGCCCCAATTTTTTTCATTTAGTGCTGTTGCCCCATGGCAGCAGCCTTTGCTGGCATATGATATGCTTACATATGAACAATTCATTTGGAATCCTTTATAACACTAACAAATGAAAATAGAGCACATTGAGTTTCTATTGAATTTCTATGCATAATATGCTATTTTTGGCCACAACTAAGCTAACGTTTAAAATAAATATACAGAAAAACCATGCATAAACAAATATTGTCACCAAATCTACATATATGATACATTATTGTATAAACTTAATTTATATATTTTGCAGACTAAACATGGATGCAAGGAAATAATTTTTGTACAAATCTTGATTTAGGAAATATATTTTATCCGGAGCCTGAAGAAATCAACTTACAGTATGAATGGATAACTGATCCATCATGAAATTTTAGTAGATGGATCAACATTTGCTACAAGATATAAGGCTTTATAGTCATCACACTTTTTTTTTTCTTGAATAGCAGCAAGCTGCTGTCGCTGCGGATGGTGGCAGCAGCTTTGCTGCTGCTATGGCCACCAGCACAAGTTTTTCCTATCGAGTACCATTAACTCAAACCACCTTAAAGTTTCACTCTCAAATTTCTTTAAGTTAGTTCTCCCATTTTATTATCAGTTCTAGGAATGTACTTTCGAGTTGTGAATACTTGGTAAGTTTACATTCATATATCCATCTTCAACTTAAGTATATATCCAAATTCTTATCCCATTAACTTCGATTTCTATTACATAGTATTTGAAATTTAAACCTCACTCTTTTTACACTATTAAAATTTGAGTTTATTACATCACATCTACAAATCCATTTTAATCCATAGGTTAAATTATATAAACTTCTACCCAACATTGTTTTTATTCTATATATTCATATAAGGAGAGAAAAAAATATGGGTTCACCAATTCCCTCCTAGGCATCATATTTGTATTTTACTGATTCAAACCAAATATTAAATTACATTAAATGTTAATATTTTAATTATTTATTTACACTAAATTTATTATCATTTAGTTATTATTCCACAACCAGTTTAAATTCATTAGAATTATCTTCTAAAACACAACATTTATATTTTCACCATATGTAAACTAGCTCAATTTCATGCTAGATTTTAATTTTACTCAGTTCATTTCATTATATTTGTATTATTAGCATACGAAGATTTCCATTCGTCTCATTGTTCGTGTAGTGAATTTACATTCAATTTGTTTGTCTTAATTCGGTTTACTTCATTTCTATTTCTTATACTTCATTTCATATGTTTACTCCATTTAATAATTCAGATTCATTTACTTCTTTTAAGTTCACAGTTACTAACAATTTAGTATTTTTATGTATATACATCTTCATTATTCGTTTCAAATATTCACAAAATAGTTTTAAGTATCAATTCATTGTCTCAACTGGAAATGTACGTATTAATCTCACTTTGGAAACCTGAAGATAGATGCTGATGATGCTGCAGTCATCGCCAGAATCATTTTCAAGTGACTAGAGTGTGATTTTGCATTTATCTAGTACATCTAGGATTTAGTACATACGCTGGCCAGGCGTATATTCTAAATCTTGACATGCCCGATAGTCCGATTTTTCTTTTTTTTTTCTTTTTTTTGACATACAATTAAACATTTGGTATACTTATTTGGTTCATGTGCTAATATAATTTGAATGGTTCACTATATTCATGTTAACTTGAATGCATTTTCCACTTTGTTTCATTAAATTCGTCGTTTAAGCGCCTTGCTTTTACTGTATTTTATTTTTCAAATGTTTACCAAATTAACACGGATTGTGTATTACAAGATTTATTGAATGTCTTGTTTTAAACAAACATTAATTCAACATACTTAATTCTAACGACACATCTTATTAAACTAATTCCTGATTAGTTTGAGGAAATATTCTCAACATCTTTTCCTTCCTCCAAATAACGTGTTTAACAATACATCCAGGTTTCACTTTAAATTTCCATGCCTATTTAGTTCAATTTGAGTTGCATTGGATTATAAACTAGGAGCTGAATGAATGGACGAATCCCCAAGTGGATTTATCGAGGATATGTCAAATAAGTTGAAGATTCATGATCTAGAGAGCGGTAAACAACAATTTCCTAAGAGAGGACCAAGTAAGACCAAGATTCTGGTTCGAGAATTCCTAATTTAGGAAGGGTCCAGCAATGGGAAACGAGTTCAAAGGAATGAGATTTTAACCAAGGATATATCTTTAAAATAAGACTAAAATTTCAAATTATTTTCTCATATATAGAAAATTCCTTAAAATCATTTAAAATATTTTTATTTTCAAAATACGCTCTCTCGGCTATGATTCTAAGATGATTTCACTCATTCTAGAGTATTTCTACTCTATCTCAAATGAGTGTTTCAACAACATAAGCTAAGCTTTGTATAAACCAAAGCTTTGATACCAACTATAACGACCTAGCATTTTGACTGCTCCAAATCGGTAATTAAACTAACTCGAACCGTTCAAAATGACAGATTGTTATTGATTATGAACTTGAAATATAAATCATTACAGAATCACAGACGCATAACACATAATATTTCACAGCGGAAGTAAAATTTATACCATATTACAAAATCTTTAAATTTATATAATATCAGAGTACATAATAAATACAGAAACAGCGGAAGACTAAGAAACTTACTACAACATGAATAACCGACTGAAGTGGGAATAACTGCATGGGTGATAACAAGTGGATGACCGGATCTTCAACGAACCTCAGGTAACAGATATTTCTCTAAGCTAAAATACTCGATCTGACCCGGGCATTTTGCAAGGAATAAACAACAAAATACACGAGTCAGGACTAACAGTCTCATATAAGTTAATTAACTCAAATGAAGTGTTCACTGAAATGTACAATAACTTTAAGGATGTTTGGGATTTCCATCCTTTAAGGATCCGCGAAGCTAATATCTATATAATAATACGCTATTATTGTAATGTCTAGTCAGTAAAGTAAACATAATGAAAATAGCGTAAGCGGAATTACATTTTTACCCTTACACCGTTTATAATACCGTAGTCTATACAGTACCGTAAACCCACCCTATCACAGATGGCATCAGAGGGCACTCCATAGGTACGATACAAATCAAAATCGTATGGGGCTCGCTAGGGTAAATGACAAGGCACTCGAGGCAATACCAGGGTAGGATTCAACCAATTGCACTCCCGGACCGGTGGTAACGCATAGCAGCCACTACCGCCCACCTCGGAACACACTCCCAAATCAAAAGGGCCCTAATCATCATCATTGTCATAGAAATAGTATCGGACAAGTGTGTCCGATCAAAGGTGCTACCTCAATTAGTCACGGTATAGCTCCTGTTTTAGTCATTTCAATTATGACCCGAAGGTCAAGGCCATTTCGTCATCGTTCGCCTTCTTCGATCCAGTGGTCGCCTCCAAACCATCTTGCTGTTGTTCCGATACTCCATCACGTACACAGTTGTTAAAGTGGTATCGGCACTGACAGAGAGTATGCCACTTACCGACTCCGGTCTCTTTAACAACCGACGCTTACACATTTTTTTTTCCACCGTGGCCATTATATTTGAAATCACATTTTCAAGTATAACAAATTGACTTATTTCAAGTCTTGCCCCAAAAATCAATTACACAAATCATTTGTCATCGGTTCGAAAATAAAACCAATATTCCTCATTCTTTGTCGACCATTGTTTTAACTTCCAAATACCATGAAATGCTGTTATTACTTGGAAATCTTGTACTTCATCCTTTGGATTCACTAGACTGGATTGAACATAATTTTATAAATTAAAAATAACATAAATACATTTAGAAAAGTTGAGTTTTGAAATAGCATATGTATATTAAATTTAAAATAGTGCATAAATATATATATTTTTGGAAAAATAATTATAAAATACATATGGTTAAAGTAATCAAATCATTTGCAAAAGAATACTTATAAAATCAAGTATTGCAGAAAATTACTTTTATGAAATATTTAGTTCAATTCAAGAAATATTAATCCAATCCAATTCTAATTCATGTCTTACAATTCCTTTCCCAACCAAATTTCACATTTAAATCAAATTCCTTTGATTTGGTTCGATTTCAATACCTCACGGTTAAAACGATTCTCACATCCTTGTTCACTCATTGTTCACCTTAGTTTTCACGTATCCATTTCATATAACAATCCCCAAATCAAAATGTGATTTATTAGATTCTAGCTTGTTAACAGACTCGTAGTCCATGATTAATAAACATATTCCTTTTCATACATGGACTTATACCTATTTATTTTAACAAATCCTTCTTAAAATTTCATGGCGAGAATTCATTAACATTAACAAATCATAATACAAAAATAAGTTTGGGAAGCATTTGTCAAGTCCTTGCAAATCCTTTATATTCAATTCAAAAATTGTCGCATTATCACATTATATAAAGTTGTAAAGAATTTATTTAAATAAATTCAACTTGGTGTTAACTTGCAAAAATCACTTTACAACTTATTTTAATACAAATTGGATTTCATAAAAATCTCAAGTAGATATTTGAACAAAAATTACTTTTAAAACTTTCCTTACTCTATAAAGGAATTTCATTAAAATTCCTACTTATAAAGTTGATAAAATATTTTAAAATACTTTATTTTATTGACCACGGTGTTTGTATAAAATTTTCTATCATATGGTCAAGTGATACGAATATTTATCATTTCAATCCGTTCTTTAAAATATTCGAATCCCGGGTATGTATCTCTTCAACCCGCATCCCAAATCGATTCGAATACACAAGGGGTTCAGGTATGTATCATTTCAACCCGTAATGTTTCTAATCTAAGGGGGAACTTGCATGATGAGAAAGATAAACATAACCAGTCAAACATACATTCAAACATACATCCATATTGTGTCACATGATACAATGGTGTGTGTCGCATGTGCACAATCACGAAGAAAACAATTCTAGAGCAACTAACATTTCATTCAACACTTCAAATCTTTAATTCACTTAATAAAAATATTAGTATGTGAGTGAGTAGAAACTCATCTTTCGAGGCTTGGAGATGAATGTAACATTGGCGCGGAAATTCGAGAATGTAATTTGACAGCAAAAAGACGAATACGCATCCGACAAGTTCATATACATAAATGTATACAAATAAATATTGGAATGCATGAACCCCATTCCATTCTACCATCTACAGGAATGACAGGCGAGCTCATATCCGCTCTACTTGGCTTATGTTGACACTCCACTGGAGTTTACCAAGATAATAAATCAAAATCGACGTTTGAGAGAGACATGCATGCAAATATATTTGATAACCAAGGTAAAACTCACCGACTGGGATTAACAGACAACAACAGGACTGCATGCATAAACCTGAGACGAAAAATACAGATTCAGAGTTTAAGACAGTAACCCAAAGTCAACTACTGCAGCCTCTCAGGCATTCCATCAAGCACCTTGAGTGCATGTTGCTGCCAACCTCACCGTACTAGCAATGAGCTCGGGAGGTAGCTTGGACGGCTCGAGTGGCCAAATAGTACTCAAAGGAAGTCCAAAACGCGAGGAGGCTGTGGGTTCTAGAGGTGTACCAGTGATGGCCTACAATGCTGACGAACTGATCAAGGCATTGATTACTTTCCAAACTTGGGCTCGTTTTTAACTAGAAAGAAGACGCCTGAGCTTGAAGAGGTGGAACCTGTCAGGTTGGTGCGGTCCGTGCTCTGCTTGAAGTAGAGGTCACGGTGGTTTCGGCGATCTCGGATCTGGCCATTGCTTGGTGGGCAACCGGAGGAGGCCTGTGTTGAGGGAGGAAGATGGAACGAAAATTCCAATTTGGGGAAAACTGATTTAAGTTTGTGAAGGAGATTGGCTGGTAAAACAATAAAGGGTACCAGCGCATTATTTTCTATCATGTACAACCAAGGGAGTACGCCACCTTCTTTATACTATAGAACGAGGAGACAATCAGTAGAAGAGAAATGGAACGTGTAACCACTTTAGAGAGGTAAGGACAGATGTCTGCTAATTCAACCCATCAGTAAACAAGTGTCTCCGTTGATTTCATATTATTAATATTAAATTATAAAAGAAATGTTCCAAACTAAATTTTCTTAGTTCTCAAATTCTCTTGGTTTGGACGTTAAAGAGAAATCCAGGAAATTTTAAAATTAAAGAATATAAATGATTTACGAAGTATCGTACACACCGATTCTCGTTCGCTTTTGTGCGTTTTAACTTGAAATTATAGATTTGAAACATCAAATGTTTAGATTTGGAAAAACAAAAAGATAATGTTCTTAGAATATCGTCTAGCATGTTTCTTTAAAATTCGCTCAAATTCCGACGATGATTCATTTCTTAACGATTTATTGAATATAATTAAACTGAAGCAAACAGAACAAACCTGTTTATTTCTCTATGAAATAATTTATTAATTTATTTTTATTTCAACCCAATACACACGTTCAAGTTTACATATAGAAATCAAATCCATAGCTTTCGAAATATTTCAAGTTTTCTCACACAAATTCTAAAAACTTTGAAGTTAAAAATGATGAACTTATCGGTTCGTTACAGGTATTAAGCAAGAGAATAAATTCTCCACCACCAATTTGCACAGAATGAAATCTAATGTCAGACACACATCCGTTTACAAGTCCGCTCTGGGTCTGAACGAAACCGGAGACACCTTATTCTTTGTCCCATATGTCCAATACGGAAGAGAGGTTCTCGCATATCCGAAAAATCAGCAAGTACGTCCGGACAACTAGTACTTTAACCCTTTACTGGGAGCTACCCAATCCAGGGCATCAGTAGTTTTCCATTCGATGTGAAGATCGCTGGTCTTCAACCATCGTCTTCAATGTCTTCGACTTTTAATCATAGTATAATTATTTGAAATGAGATTTAACTTGGTCTTTTCAAATAATTCTTGAATATATATAATTCAAATCATTTCATTTTTGTAACACCCCATGAATTCTATAACGCTAAGGTTCACAAATTAAAGTATAATTAATTCTAAATGAAAGAATTAAGGAAACGGGTTACGCCATTGCGTTTGTCTCGGAATTCTGCTTGAGATAGAGTCCGAGTTTGCGCGAATCGGACTCCGTATGAAGAAATTATGGCCTTCGGAAGTTTCAGAATCAAATTTAAATTCAAACAACTTAGTTTAATTTCAAAATTTCGAATTTCAGGTTCAAACTGGGCTGGGCGGGAAAATTCCCGCCAGAGACCAGGTCGACCATAGGGTCGACCATGGTGTCGACCTGGTTACCCCAGTTCGACCATAGTGTCGACCTGGCTGGCCAGGTCTGGCTCTGGCTCGAATTTCTGAGGCCCTATGTGTCACTAGGGCTGATGTGTCACCTCTTGATTGGCTCTCTGAACTTTGAATGGCCTAGATTCCTCCTATCTCCATCTGACGGCTCAAAACAACTTAAAAATCTATAAATACACCCTAAGTCTCAACTGAAAATTCACACAAAAAAATGAGAAAGGAGTCATCATGTTGCTAGGGAGGAATTAAACATAGCCGTCAAGAGAAAAGCCTAGAGAAGAATCAAAACTAAGAAGAAGAACAAAGTTTAATCAAATTAATCAACGCAACGTTAGTCTACCCAAAGGAGCGCATCTCAATTTCAGAATTCAGAATCCAGAATTCAAGATTCTGCATTCGTTGTAAGTATAGTGACCTTTCAGAATATGAATAAAAATCGTGATGTGATTCGATGTGAATGAAAATAGAATTGTATTATTGTATTGTATAAAATTATATGTATTACGATAGTTCTATCATGACTTATGTATTGATGTTTGTGGTATAAATTGATTGATGCAAGCCTATTGAACAATTGTACTTGCAAGTTTGTGGCAAAAATTAGAAATTGATCCCTTTATGTATATGCCGATGGCATGGACTATGTATATTCCCTTAGTCTAAATTAAAATTTATGTAAACATGATTTAGACTTGAAACCTTTTATGCCTACATGACCCAAAACCTATGATATCATTTTCATGTCTAATTGCAAGCATAATTGGTTCTATGCTAAGCATCGTTTGGGTTTCATAAATTATGCAAGTTCATGTTTATTTGCAAGTATAATTGGATCTATGTTAAGTATCATTTGGATTTCAAAAACTATGCAAGTTCATGTTGAAATAAGCTATGTGATTAGATGTTAAAATTGGACATTTTGGTGAATATACCACATGCTAGTTTTGTGTTTGACATTATGCCAAGTTAAATATGTTTAAACACAAGTTTGTATTAGCCTAAACTATGCCATTTCATATGTCACCTACTTAGTTATACTTTGGTTTTAATGCAAGTTCACATGACCCATCATTTATGTTAGTATCGCTAAATTGCAAGTTCATGCGCCACACACCCTTATATGTTGTAAAATATTACATGTTCTTGATTTCCCCTAGTCTTACGCTTATAAAGTTGGGCTGAATTGTGTCGAGCCCAACATTTGTTACAACGTTGCGAACGTATAAATGGGGGTAATAACGTTGGGTGTAAAATATGAAAATATATGTTGGCATGTTTGGCACATGCCAATGGCAATGACATTTAAGCGGTTAAATTGTTATACCCAAAAATAAAAGATATGACATTTACATATATAATTGAGAAGTAATAAAATATGTAAATTTAGAAAACACGATATGTTTAACCTGAGGTTGGATTGAGTTGTGATGTAAACCTGCCCGGAACCGCCCGGCTGTCCAGTAGTCACAACAATACCTATCCAATGTGGGTGGTTAAGCATTGAGCCCAATAATGACCCGAGGTTAGACTGAGCTACATTGTAAACCTGCCCGAAACCGATCGACATATCCAGTAACCGTAGCAATACCTGTCTAATGTGAGTGGTCAGGTGCTCCTAAGAGGCTAAGGACAAATGGTAGGGTTAAGTCAACTATAACACTTAACCAAATTCAACATGTTAACAAGAATTGATGGGTGGGGGTTAGGTAACACAGACACTTAACCACTTAACATGGTTGACTAGAAAATCCTGGTAACGTGGAACCCGTTTCAGCAGTAACCCAAGTTAGGTATCAACAGTACCCTGAAACTAGGCAGGGTGGGGCACGATTACTTGGCTGATTATAAGCGGTCAAAACGACGGCGGTGGGTGTACAGTGTAGGTCTAACGGGATGCGGCGTGCACACACTCTGGGGCAGACAACCAGGGCACTGGGGACACCAGTAGTATAACCTATGCCTTCTAGAATTTGTGTCGGGGCCGCCACCATGGGTCTTGATACACCCCATGATGGGATCAACATAGGTATCTACAATTCTTGGGGGCCGTATGACACATGTTAACGCGAGTAGGAGCCGATCTTTAAATAAAGTTGGGGATCACTTCACCCTTACCATGGGGTGACAGTTAGTGTAAACTCAAATAGATGCAGAGATATAGTATGGGTACGATAGTACGTTCGACACTCCCTTAGCTTGTGACACCATCCTATTTTTAGTATATATCTATCATGCCCTTTTCTTATTCACATACTGAAGAGTTACTATATTTACTCAGGCTTTATGTTTGACCCTATTTTCTTTTCGTCTTCTTTTCTTTCGTCCCCCCCCAGGTCCACAGGGAGGAAACAACTCAGCTCAGTCAGGCTCTGTTCAAGCTCCAAGAACGTAGATGTATGATTTGGGTCTCTTTTGCTCGGACTATGGCTTTGGATATCACTATGGGGATTTTTGTCACTTTATTTATGTTTTCTGCTTCTTTAATAATCAAGGCAGTTATGATGTTGTAATGATGGAAGTATTTGGAGACAATTATGGAATGTTTTGTTTTGAACACGTATTGAGGCAATAAAAGTCTGTTGGTTTCCGCTGTTTAAAATATGTGTATTTATATCTGTCTTGAGTTTATCTGTGGCTTTTACTTATAAACCTCCACTAAAATTAAGGCATTCCTTTTGTGAGTGACCTTAACGGAGGTGGGGTGTTTCACTTGGTATCAAAGCATAGGTTTACTAGACAAGATAAAAGTTTTCGAAATTGTTTTCAAAAAAAGAAAGTTTAAAGAAGCATTTTTCAAGAAAAAGTGTTATAAAAGACAAATCCGCCCAAAGACATATGCACTATCTCTCTCTATCCTTTGTTTTGAATCTTTCCTTTCTGTTTCAGCATGTCTGGAGACCTTAACCTCCCGGAAGGAGTGCCAATTCCCGGCTGGTTTAGGAGGTACTTAGAAGCAAGGGCCAATGGCGCGGGCCCAGCAGACATCCCTCCTCCAGTGGCCGCGGTTCCTCCTCCTCCTCCTCGTCGTGGAAATGCCTTCGCAAAAACATGTAGAGATTTTAAGGCAATGGGTGGAAAAGACTTTTATGGGACAGAATCCTTTGTAGGGGCAAGAAACTGGCTAAAGGAGACTGAGGATCTGATTGTCATCTTTTGGGTTGATGACAGGCAAAAGATACAACTAGCGGTATGGTTGCTTAAGGATGAAGCTTCCTATTAGTGGGA
Source organism: Allium sativum (assembly GCA_030737875.1). Classification (NCBI taxonomy): domain Eukaryota; kingdom Viridiplantae; phylum Streptophyta; class Magnoliopsida; order Asparagales; family Amaryllidaceae; genus Allium; species Allium sativum. Next base: position 649,393,917 of record CM060919.1, on the reverse strand, counting down.
AGTTACCAATGCTCAGAGGGCAATGGAAACATGGGAAGATTTCAGGACAAGGTTTTAAATGAAATTTCTCTTCCAAGCTGAAAGAAGCCTGCAAATAGAGAAGTTTCTAACTCTAAAACAGGGGAGCATGACGATCAGGGAATATGTTAATCAGTTTAATCAGCTGGCTAGATTTGGGTTAGACTTAGTAAACACCCAACACAAGAAGGCACTTCGCTTCGTCAAGGGTTTGAATGAGCCTCTACACAACCTTGCCATGACCCATGTATCCACGGGTGCGATTTATGAAGGCTTGGTGGACATGGCATTGCTACACGAGGAAGACCACGACAAGAAAGAAACTAAGGTGGAAGAGAAAAAAGAGGGTCTACAAGCAAAGAAAACAGACTTCAAGAGAGGAGGGAAGAACAATAAGACCCGTGAGAAGAGAAGGTGCAATTTCTGTGGCATTGTGGGCCATATATCAAAAGACTGCTGAAAAAGGAAGGCGAAGATGGGTGGTTGCTTCCATTGTGGAGAGACTGGGCACCAAGCTAAGGACTGCCCAAAGAAGAAAGGGCAGGGACAGAAAGCTGGATCCACTTCAGGGGGTCAGGTTCAGGCGCTAGTGGCACCTCAGCAAGAACGAGGTAGTAATATTTCTGTAGAAAGTGTAGTCTATCTTTATGATCATCCAGTTCGTACACTTTTTGACTCTGGCGCATCGCACTCTTTTATTTCATCTGCCTTAGTAGAATCTCTGCATCTAGTCACTAGTATGGTAGAAGATCCCTTAGTAGTTTCAAATCCAATTGGGGGCTCCGCTTACTTGTCAATGGTTTGTTTGGGTTTGAAAATCTCTATTCTCAGCGTTGAGTATAGTTGTGATCCCTTTGTCTTGGGCTTCTCGGGATATGGTTTGATCTTAGGCATGGACTGGTTATCTAGTAATAGTGCCATCCTTGATTGTGAGAAAAGAGTAGTTAGGCTCTTGACTCGGCTTGGTAACACTCTAGAAATTTCTTGTAATCCCTTCAATGTTGTTATGCTTAGCTATCTAGAGTCGCTTGATGCTTCTGATGAAAATTTGCAATCGGTTAGAGTAGTCCGGGAATATCCGGATGTCTTTGAGGAGGTGAAAGGCTTACTTCCGAGCCGGGAAATAGACTTCCGCATATATCTTGTGGATAATGCAAAGCCTGCAGCTTTACCTGTCAGACACATGGCTCCAAGGGAGAGAAAGGAGCTCAGTAAGCAGGTTAAAGAACTTCTCGAAAAAGGGTTCATTAGACGGAGCATTTCGGAATGGGATGCTCCAGTGGTGTTCGCAACCAAAGCAGACGGTTCGCTTCGCCTTTGCGTCGAATATAGGGAGTTAAACAAATTGACCAAGAAAAATAGGCACCCTCTTCTTCGAATCGACGATTTGTTTGATCAGCTTGTGGGTGCAACGGTCTTCTCCCAACTTGATCTGGCAACTGGGTTCCATCAGCTAAGAGTAGCTGAAGATAGTATTGATAAAACGACGTTCAGAACCCCGGACAGTTTCTTTGAGTGGCTTGTCATGCATTTCAGCTTAACAAATGCACCCGCTTATTTCGTATACCTAATGAGCAGGGTGTTCAGAGAATTCCTCAACAAATTTGTGGTTGTCTTCATAGATGATATCTTAATCTTCTCAAAGAATGAGGAAGAGCATGCTCAGCATCTGAAAGAAAACATGGAAACTCTCCGTTCACATAAGTTAAAAGCCAAATTCTCCATGTGTCACTTCTGGAGAAAAGAGGTAAGATTTCTGGGGCATATAGTGTCCAAAGAAGGGTTGGCCGTGGTCCCCGCGAAAGTGGTGGCAGTGCAAGATTGGAAAACACCAAGAAATGCAACCGAAGTTCGAAGCTTTCTTGGGCTAGTCGGTTTTTACCAAAAGTTTATTAGGGATTTCGCAAAGATCTCGGCCCCACTCACAAGGCTAATAAACAAGAATCTGGCGTTCACTTGGGATTTGGACTGCGAGTTTGCTTTCCAACGATTAAAAAGGGCTCTCACAACAGCCCCAGTTCTGACTTTGCCAGATGGAAGCAAAATGTTCACGGTATACACGGATGCATGTGGAACGGGACTAGGCGTTGTCCTAATACAAGAAGGAAGGGTAGTAGCTTATGGCAGAAGACAATTAAAAGTTCATGAAAAGAACTAACCAACCCACGATCTTGAGTTAGCCGCCATCGTCTTTGCACTTAAGTCTTGGCGCCATTATCTCCTAGGTGAGAAGTTCGAATTATACACTGACCATAAATCGTTGAAATATCTCTTCTCGCAGAAGGACCTTAACTTGAGGCAGCAAAGATGGATGGAGTTTCTTGCCTCGTATGACTTTGAAATTTCCTATACTCCCGGCAAAGGCAACGTAGTAGCAGACGCACTGAGCCGAAAGAAACTGACCTTAAGCCCTCTCTTTGTGGAAAGGAAAAGTTTGGAGTATATAGCCAGTTTTAACTTTAGGCCCTCCTCAGATTTTGTACCGGGTTTGCTAGCATGTCTCAAAGTACGCCCTACTCTCTTGGACTCAATAGGGGCTGCACAACGTGAAGACCCTCAGCAAGTTGATGTGATTGATAAACTTATTAGGGGTGAGACTTCTAGTCACCTCAGTAGGTACGCCATCTATGATAAGGGTTGGCTGAGGCGAGATGGAAGATTATGCGTCCCACGAGCAAGGGAGTTGACCAAGAAGGTTCTCAAAGAAGCGCATCATTCCAAGATGACTATACACCCTGGCGGTGATAAGATTTACAAGGATATAAAATGGACTTTCTTTTGGAACGGCATGAAGCAAGACGTGGCAGATTTCGTTTCTAAGTGCATGACCTGCCAACGGGTCAAGGCGGAACAGAAGAAGCCTGGAGGACTACTTCATCCTTTAGAGGTCCCACAGTGGAGGTGGGAAAGCATTTCAACGGACTTCATTGATGGACTGCCTAGGTCGAGAAGAGGCAACACTAGCATTTGGGTAATAGTGGATAGGCTTACTAAGAGCGCCCACTTCATACCTATCAAGAGTAGAAGAACTGCCGCATCTCTAGCATCTCTTTATCTCAAGGAAATAGTTCGACTCCATGGGATACCCTCCAGCATTATTAGTGACCGAGACCCTATCTTCACAAGCGAATTTTGGCGGAGTCTGCAAGAAGCTGTAGGCACACAGTTATGTTTGAGCATGGCCTATCACCCCCAAACCGATGGCCAGACGGAAAGGATGAATAGAGTTTTAGAGGATCTTTTGAGACTTTGCGTTCTTGACTTTGGAGGGACTTGGGAGGACCACCTTCCTTTAGTGGAATTTGCCTATAACAACAGCTACCAAGCTACCATCGGTATGGCACCCTTCGAAGCCTTATATGGAAGACCGTGCAAATCACCAACTTGTTGGTGGGAGTCTACAGATAAGCTTATACTTGGGCCAGATATGATTCGAGAGACTTCGGAGAAAGTGGACTTGATACGTAGGAGAATGAAGACTGCTCAAGACAGACAGAAATCCTATGCCGACAAAAGAAGGACCGGCCTTGAGTTTGAGGTTGGGGACAGGGTTTTCCTTAAGGTATCACCTTTAAGGAACGTCGTTCGTTTTGGATCCGTCGGAAAGCTAGCACCAAGATTTGTAGGACCGTTTCCTATCATCGAGAAGGTTGGAAAGATGGCCTATAGGTTAGAGCTACCCGAGAGACTGGTCGGAGTTCATAGCGTCTTTCATGTTTCTTACCTCCGAAAGTGTTTGCACGAGTCAGCGAAGTGGTGGAACCTAGCATTCTAGAAGAAGCCAAAGTGGAACGTTAAGCAACTGTGAGGAGAGTTCCAACCCGCATCTTAGGAACTGAAGTGAAAAAGCTACGCAACCGCGATGTCAAACTCGTTAAAGTTCAGTGGAGCGACGCCGAGGAAGACGCAACTTGGGAAACTGAGGACAGAATACGCACTGCCTACCCTCTTCTTTTTGAGGGTACATCTTTGATCTCTCTCTTTTTCCTTAAGTTATGCTTTATCTATCAATATATCTCCTCGGTCCTTTTCCTAACTCCTTATGTAGAAAACAAATGGATGCAAACATGTATTTGAAAACATGTAATGGATGATGGCTACAAATGGTTGTTAGTGGTTGCTCGTGGATGCATATACACACACATTCTAGGTTATAGATCGGCTCAGTCACTTTATATTGCATATGCATATATATGTATTCTCATTTGTATATGGTTGAAACTTAATATGCTGTCATATGGTTGTCGCATTTGTATGAATGGTTGTGCACTCATGTAGAATTATGAGTAGGAAAATTTTGCATACATAATGGATTCATGACACTTACATGACTCGCATTAAGGAGGTCAACTGAATCAGTAGACCGCCTGATTTCTGCATTAGATAAGAACATATACACACACTATGCATATGATCATGAAGCATTAGAAGTCTTTTAAGGACAGTGGATGCCTGTGTCTGTTGGTTGAGTAGATGGACTATTGGATGGTAGGATATACATTCTTCCTAACTTGAAGATTTCGGGGACGAAATCCTTTTAAGGGGGGAGAATGTAACACCCCATGAATTCTATAACGCTAAGGTTCACAAATTATAGTATAATTAATTCTAAATGAAAAAATTAAGGGAAACGGGTTACGTCATTGCATTTGTCTCGGAATTCTGCTTGAGATAGAGGCCGAGTTTGCGCGAATCGGACTCCGTACGAAGAAGTTATGGCCTTCGGAAGTTTCAGAATCAAATTTAAATTCAAACAGCTCAGTTTAATTTCAAAATTTCGAATTTCAAGTTCAAACTGGGCTGGGCGGGAAAAATCCCGCCCAGAGACCAGGTCGACCATGGTGTCGACCTGGTCACCCCAGGTCGACCATTGTGTCGACCTGGTCCCCCCAGGTCGACCATAGAGTCGACCTATGTGTCGACCTACCTGGTCGACCTGGCTGGCCAGGTCTGGCTCTGGCTCGAATTTCTGAGGCCCTGTGTGTCACTAGGGCTGACGTGTCACCTCTTGATTGGCTCTCTGGACTTTGAATGGCCTAGATTCCTCCTATCTCCATCTGAAGGCTCAAAACAACTTAAAAATCTATAAATACACCCTAAGTCTCAACTGAAAATTCACACAAAAAAATGAGAAAGGAGACGTCATGCTGCTAGGGAGGAATTAAACATAGCCGTCAAGAGAAAAGCGTAGAGACAAATCAAAACTAAGAAGAAGAACAAAGTTTAATCAAATTAATCAACGCAACGTTAGTCTACCCAAAGGAGCGCATCTCAATTTCAGAATTCAGAATCCAGAATTCAAGATCTGCATTCGTTGTAAGTATAGTGACCTTTCAGAATATGAATAAAAATCGTGATGTGATTCGATGTGAATGAAAATAGAATTGTGTTATTGTATTGTATAAAATTCTGTGTATTACGATGGTTCTATCATGACTTATGTATTGATGTTTGTGGCATAAATTGATTGATGCAAGCCTATTGAACAATTGTACTTGCAAGTTTGTGGCAAAAATTAGAAATTGATCCCTTTATGTATATGCCGATGGCATGGACTATGTATATTCCCTTAGTCTAAATTAGAATTTATGTAAACATGATTTAGACTTGAAACCTTTTATGCCTACATAACCCAAAACCTATGATATCATTTTCATGTCTAATTGCAAGTATAATTGGTTCTATGCTAAGCATCGTTTGGGTTTCATAAATTATGCAAGTTCATGTTTATTTGCAAGTATAATTGGATCTATGTTAAGTATCGTTTGGGTTTCAAAAACTATGCAAGTTCATGTTGAAATAAGCTATGTGATTAGATGTTAAAATTGGACATTTTGGTGAATATATAACATGTTAGTTTTGTGTTTGACATTATGCCAAGTTAAACATGTTTAAACACAAGTTTGTATTAGCCTAAACTATGTCATTTCATATGTCACCTACTTAGTTATACTTTGGTTTTAATGCAAGTTCACACGACCCATCATTTATGTTAGTATCGCTAAATTGCAAGTTCATGCGCCACACACCCTTATATGTTGTAAAATATTACATGTTCTTGATTTCCCCTTGTCTTACGCTTATAAAGTTGGGCTGAATTGTGTCGAGCCCAACATTTGTTATAACGTTGCGAACGTATAAATGGGGGTAATAACGTTGGGTGTAAAACATGAAAATATATGTTGGCATGTTTGGCACATGCCAATGGCAATGACATTTAAGCGGTTAAATTGTTATACCCAAAAATAAAAGATATGACATTTACATATATAATTGAGAAGTAATAAAATATGTAAATTTAGAAAACACGATATGCTTAACCCGAGGTTGGATTGAGTTGTGATGTAAACCTGCCCGGAACCGCCCGGTTGTCCAGTAGTCACAACAATACCTATCCAATGTGGGTGGTTAAACATTGAGCCCAATAATGACCCGAGGTTAGACTGAGCTACGGTGTAAACCTGCCCGGAACCGACCGACATATCTAGTAACCGTAGCAATACCTGTCTAATGTGAGTGGTCAGGTGCTCCTAAGAGGCTAAGGACAGATGGTAGGGTTAAGTCAACTATAACACTTAACCAAATTCAACATGTTAACAAGAATTGATGTGTAACAACCCAGAAAATCCGAACCAATTTAAAATTTTATTTTAAATTATTTAGGGGGAAATGTGGCAGAAATTAAAATTTTCATTTTTAAATAATATTAAAACCAGTGAAAATAGTCAATTTTCAAAAGATCTCTGTTTTCGACGAAACCACTTTTGTTGGAACCGGAATGTTGAATTATTGCTAGGTTTCAATTCTTAGAATTTTTCGAATTAATATGTGAGCGTGGCGAAGGAAAATGTGTTTGGTCGATTACAGTCAAATTTAATCGACTGAAAAATAGTCATTTTTCAAACAGTGTCAGAATTCGACGAAATTAATTTTGTTAGGACCGTATCATCATAACATCGACAAATGTATTTTTTCTGGATTTTCTGAGTCCGTTTGTGGCCTCGGTGAATTTATTTATGCAGACGAATTATATTAATAAAGGAATTAAATATTAAATTAAATAATACAGGCCACAGACAGCCGTTTGGGCTGACGGAACCTGTCCTATTGGATCCGGAATATGGGCTATTGGCTAGGGGCATCTTCTTCTGGGATGAAATCGAAATAGTTAGGAATTATGGATTTAATTATAAAAATACACTAAAAACAATATAAAAATAGGAAAAACCCTAAAATCAAATACCCTATTCACGTTCTTCTTCAGCCGCCACCCACTCATCTCAATGGCCGAATTTGTTCCCCCTTCTTCTACCAAGTTCTCCCTCTCCTCTAAGAATTAGACCACATACTTTACATCATTTCGAAGCTCTTGATCTCCTTTACGATTCCATACCATTTGATCGCTCTCTGGTGCCACCATCACCGAACCACACACACCCAAAACCACCGCCAAAAGCCTCGTCGGCCTCCCTTAGGGTCCCACTGAGTTGTGCCATAGCAGGGTCCCCTTGTGCTCCTCTTGTAGCTCTACAAAGTGGTGATATCTAATTACACTGAAACGCGACGAAGTGGCCGATAATTGCAACCCTAAGTTTGAACAAAGGGGATAAGTAACGGCCGTGTTACAGGAAAGAGGAAGAAAGGTTTTGCTTAATTAAATATTCAATTAATTAATATAATTTGTTTCATAACTTAAATTAATCATATATAACTCGTTTCAACTCGAAATTCGATGATTTCAGCGGCGTTGTGATCCTATTGACAAGATCTATGACTCTGAACTGAAACGGGACAATTCTGGACAGTTTGAATTTTGGCCAAAATCTGCAACGACTGTGAGATTTCTAGATTTTAATAATTAAATAATTTAATTTTATTTGTTATGTGAATCATTGTATGTTATTTCTGATCTGTGATTGGTGATTGTTGTATGATTGTTTATATTCGTTGTGATATCATGATATAGTATGTCAGTTTAGATCTATGAAATTCTGATGTAATCTCTATAAAGTTCTCATCTTTATTATTTTTATTTTTAAGCTATTTTTAATTTATTTTTATTCCTTTATAGAGATGAAAAATTGAATCTTTGTTGCTTTACAAACAAAGATGAAATTTTGAATCTTTATTTTGTTTTTACAAAGTAAAATGAAAAATTGAATCTTTGTTAGTTTTACAACTAACATGGAAAGTTAAATCTTTATTTTTGGTTCAACGCATAAAATGAAAAGTTGAGTTTTTTTGTTTTGATTAACAAAATAAATGAAAGGTAAATTTTATTTTGATTTGTAAAATAATAGCATAAGGAAAATTTCTATTTTGATTTGCAAAATAAAACAAAGGTTTGATCTTTATTTTTGATTTACAAAATAAAACAAAAAGTTAAATTTCTATTTTTTTTATTTGCAAAATAAAACAGAAATTAAATCTTTATTTTTGATTTGCAATAATAACAAAGGTGGAATCTTTATTTTGACTTACATAAAATGAACAAAGAGTGAATCTTTATTTTGTTTATGATTTCTAAAATAAAGAAAGTTTAAATCTTTTTAAATTTTAATTAAAGGGAAATAAAGATTAGATATTTTATTTTGATGTACAATATAAAATAAAGATTAGATGTTTTATTTGATTTACAAATAAAACAAAGATGAGACCTTTTATTGTGCTTCATCGAATTTATACACCAAATCATATATTGTGTTGTATGTGTAGACATTGAAATGACGATGTTGGGTAAATAGAAATGGTTAGACAAAAACCATTATTTTTGGTTATCATATTTTGACACCAAATTGAGTTGAGTCCCTATAGGAAAAATGTGCATAAAGAAGACGATTAGGGGAAATTTACATTTTTCTATTATAATATAGAGTAATAGGAAATTTACATTTTTCTATTGTAATAAAGAGTAATAGAAAATTTACATTTGTCTATTATAATAAAGAGTAATAGGAAATTTACATTTTTCTATTGTAATAAAGAGTAACAGAAAATTTACATTTGTCTATTATAATAAAGAGTAATAGGAAATTTACATTTTCTATTGTAATAATGAGAAATAGAAAATTTACATTTTTCTATTATAATAAAGAGTAATAGGAAATTTACATCTTTCTATTGTAATGAAGAGAGATAGAAAAATTACATTTTTTTTTCTATGTAAAATATAAGATTTACCTTTTTCTATGTGAAGATGAAAGATTTACTATTTTTCTTTATAACAATGGAAGGTTTACATTTTCCAATGTAAAGATAAAAGAATTTACATGTTTCATTGTAAAAGAAAAGGAGATAAAATATATACATTTTATAAAAACATAAAAAGTTCATTTTTATGCCTTTAAAATGAAATAGGATGAAAAGTTCATTTTTATGTCTTTAAAATGAAATAGGTTAAAAAGTTCATTTTTATGTCTTTAAAATGAAATAGGATAAAAAGTTCATTTTTTATGTCTTTAAAATGAAATAGGATAAAAAGTTCATTTTTATGTCTTTAACATCATTTTTGTCGCATTAGAATTGGCGAACAAAAATGTCATTTTTATTGAAAGTAAAAAATACGATGTTGAAAACATCATTTTTGTCGCACTAGAATTGGCGAACAAAAATGTCATTTTTATTGAATATAAAAATATACGATGTTGAAAACAGCGTTTTTGTCGCACTAGAATTGGCGAACAAAAATGTCATTTTTATTGAATATAAAAATATACGATGTTGAAAACAGCGTTTTTGTCGCATTAGAATTGGCAAACAAAAATGTCATTTTTATTGAAAGTAAAAAATACGATGTTGAAAACATCATTTTTGTCGCATTAGAATTGGCGAACAAAAATGTCATTTTTATTGAAAGTAAAAATATACGATGTTGAAAACATCATTTTTGTCACATTGGAATTGGCGGACAAAAATGTTATTTTCATAGAGTAAAAGGAATGAATTTTAATAAAGGGAATCGCCCAATGGTTTATATATTTTTATATAAATATAAAATTTAACGAAATGAGCGCGACAGTTCGCATATCGACAATCATAACTTCAAACGATTATTCCTAGAGATCCGACCGTTGGATTTTCCTAAAACTGGAACCGTTAGGACCGCTATGGGAAGAACTTTCTAACGATATAGATTTCATCAAAATCCGACGGTTAGATTTTAAGATATGTGTAAATCAAATTTTGGTAAAAACAGCGCCAGAGTCGCCCATTGACCCGAAGCGCCGTTTATTTATTTCGAGCTATTTTTAATAAATAAAAATAGCGATAAATATTTAAATATATATGAAATGTTTTAAATTATAATTATGTGACAATTATTTGAAAAGACCGAGTTTAACTCATTTCAAAAAATTGCACGGCGATTAAATCAAAGATGTAAGAAGACGATGGTTGAAGACCGGCGATCGTAACATCGAATGGACGATGACTTCTGATATTTTGGACTGACTTGCTTCCAGGACGGGGTCGAAGCAGTAATTGTCCGGACGTATGTGTTGGTCGTGCGGATAAGTGAGAACCTACTTACAGTCTCCAGTTTCATTCAGACCCAGAATGGACTTGTAAATGGATGCGTGTCTGACGTTGGAATTCGCTTCATGTAATTAAATCGATTTCTATTAATGTATGTCTGTTTGGTGGTAGAGAATTTATTCTCTACTTAACACCCTGATACGTAGTGATAGTTATCGATCGCATGGCGTTGAATTGTCAATGTGGCACGCCAAGATGCATTGATCAAGGCTTTGTTGAAAAGCAGGCCTTGTGGCTGATGATCAAAGCATAGCCTGTTTAGGCATAGCTTTGTGTATAACGTGACTTCGCGAGCCTCATACCCCGGTATGAGTCAAAAACGGGATTAGGACTGCAGGGAGTGCACACGTTTCTTTCTAGCTAGTGGTGTTTGGGCTTTAACACGGCCCGGCATTTTACTTATGTGGATTTTGGATTGAGGTACCTCAGGTTTTTATAGGTCGGAAGTGGTCATACTATAGGTTCATAGGAACCGGGAAACGTGTGTTCAGGCATAATTAATCCACTACCGTTAGGTGGGGACCGGCCCTGAAGATCCAAGGGTTCACTGCGGGGGATCCTGAGGCATTTGCTAGAGTGTCTCGAATCGGAAGAGGACGATCCCTAGCCTCGATTTCATGACAGAAAACCAATTCCCAATACGACAACATTTCGGTTTTGATTGTAAACTTATATACGTCGACATAGTAGGATGGGGTACTATGCCGTCTAGGATGGATATATTTATATTGAAGTATTTTAATACTGCTTAAACACTAATGATAATATTAAAATATTACTTTTCACGTATTAAGCATGTTTGATCATCATAAGGGAAAACTCTATCCTCCTGTGTGCGTTGCATTGTGTGATAGGATCTGAGTCTTATGATGATTTCATTTTTCAAAAGTCATTTCGCTGTTTTATCCAAACTTTATAAAATTATGCACTGGCAATCCAATAGAGTAAACCAGTTCCGCGTTAGCGGCGTGGTCCTGAGATTCGCCATATTGACAGTTAATTTAGTTAAGAATTCTCACACCAGTCCCATGACTGACTCGTAGTTTGTTTCACTTTTGCAAACTCGGGTGCCCTCTTTCCACACGGGCAGCCAATGTACAGGTTCAGGTGATACATTCTGATTGGAGCTTGCTTGGACGGACGAAGAAGAAGACCTTTTCTCTAGTTTTTATTTCTGCTTTGAGACATTTTTATCTGTAGCTTTGATGTATGTGACAGAGTTTTGAGATTGTTTCTTTTCCATTTGGAAACTTATTTCCCTTTTTGTTGAGACTCTTTATTTGGCTAAGTTGTATCCTGTACTGCGTACTCTGATGTATTGGATATTATGATGCTGATGACATTTATTTCCGCTGCAATGGTTTATTTGTTATGATAATTATCTGAGATCTGTTTTTGTTGTAAATATGTTGTATTCCTAAATGATTATCCTTACTTTCGGTCTACGGAAGTTTGGGGTCATCACATGATGGGTGGGGGTTAGGTAACACAGACACTTAACCACTTAACATGTTTGACTAGAAAATCCTGGTAACGTGGGACCCGTTTAGCAGTAACCCAAGTTAGGTATCAACGGTACCCTAAAACTAGGCAGGGTGGGGCACGATTACTGGGCTGATTTTAAGCGGTCAAAACGACGGTGGTGGGTGCATAGTGTAGGTCTAACGGGATGCGGGCATGCACACACTCTGGGGCAGACAACCAGGGCACTGGGGACACCAGTAGTATAACCTATGCCTTCTAGAATTTGTGTCGGGGCCGCCACCATGGGTCTTGATACACCCCATGGTGGGATCAGCATAGGTATCTACAATTCTTGGGGGCCGTATGACACATGTTAACGCGAGTAGGAGCCGGTCTTTAAATAAAGTTGGGGATCACTTCACCCTCACCATGGGGTGCCAGTTAGAGTAAACTCCAATAGATGCAGGGATATAGTATGGGTACGATAGTACGTTCGACACTCCCTTAGCTTGTGACACCATCCTATTTTCAGTATATATCTATCATGCCCTTTTCTTATTCACATACTGAAGAGTTACTAGATTTACTCAGGCTTTATGTCTGACCCTATTTTCTTTTCGTCTTCTTTTCTTTCGTCCCCCCCTCCCCTCCCCCAGGTCCACAGGGAGGAAACAACTCAGCTCAGTCAGGCTCTGTTCAAGCTCCAAGAACGTAGATGTATGATTTGGGTCTCTTTTGCTCAGACTATGGCTTTGGATATCACTATGGGGATTTTGTCACTTTATTTATGTTTTCTGCTTCTTTAATAATCAAGGCAGTTATGATGTTGTAATGATGGAAGTATTTTGAGACAATTATGGAATGTTTTGTTTTGAACACGTATTGAGGCAATAAAAGTCTGTTGGTTTCCGCTGTTTAAAATATGTGTATTTATATCTGCCTTGAGTTTATCAGTGGCTTTTACTTATAAACCTCCACCAAAATTAAGGCATTCCCTTTGTGAGTGACCTTAACGGAGGTGGGGTTTTTCAATATCGTTAATAATATTTTATAACGATTTATCACTATTTTTGTTTAGATAAAAATAGACCATTTAATTCGAACAACGTTTCAGGTCATTACATGGCCCTGGCGCTGTTTTTATCCAAATTTGAATTACACATTTCTCAAAATCTAACCGTTGGATCTTAACAAATTTAATATTGTTGGAAAGATCTTTCCAAAGCGAACCCAATGGTTCCATTTTTGGGAAAATCCGACGGTCGGATCTCTCGGTATAGTCGTTTAAAGTTACGATTCCAAAACGCGAACTACCGTGCGCGATTCGTTTAATTTTAATATACTATGTATATATATATATATATATATAATTCGTTCAAAATTTATGAAAATTTTGTACAATTCATATTCATGTTAAAATTTGTATTTTTAATATATAAACATATATTTCAAAATATGTCCATTTAATTCACTTCATTAACATGTTAAAGATAATATATTTTTTCTAACCAAAAGTATTATAACATTTGATTCCTTTATACTACTTCACTAACATGTTACAGACGATGTTTTTATCTGATAAACATTTTTAACATATGATTTTTTTTATCCTAACTAACATATTAAAAGTTACATTTTAAATTAAAAATCATATTTTAAAACGTAATTCTTTTTATCTAAACTAACATGTTAAAAATAACATTTTTAATGACAAATCATATTTTAATATATAATTCATTTTATCTAAACTAACATGTTAAAAATAACATTTTCAATGATAAATCATATTTTAATATGTAATTCTTTTTATATAAACTAACATGTTAAAACTAACATTTTCAATGACAAATCATATTTTAATATGTAATTCTTTTTATCTAAACTAACATGTTAAAAATAACATTTTCAATGACAAATCATATTTTAATATGTAATTCTTTTTATCTAAACTAACATTTTAAAAATAACATTTTCAACGACAAATCATATTTTAATTCGTAATTCTTTTTATCTAAACTAACATGTCAGAAATAACATTTTCAATGACAAATCATATTTTAACATGTAATTATTTTTATCTAAACTAACATGTTAAAAATAACATTTTCAGTGACAAATCATTTTTTAACGTGTAATTCTTTTTATCTAAACTAACATGTTAAAAATAACATTTTCAATGACAAATCATATTTTAATATGTAATTATTTTCCAACTTCGCTAATATATAAATAACATTATTCTAATGAATTAATACATATTTAACAAATGAACATTTTTCTATTAACATCGCTAACATATAAATGACACGATTTTAATGAATCAAAACATATTATGGTTTTTCTACTTCGCTAACACGCAAATAATAATGTTTTAATAAACAAAACATATATTAACAAATGATCATTTTTCTACTCCATTAACATGTAAATGATTATGCTTTTATAAACAAAATAGGTATTAACAAATGACCTTTTTTCTTCTTCGCTAACAAGTAAATGATTATTTTTTAATAAACAAAACATGTATCAACAAATGATCATTTTTCTATTAGCATCGCTAACATGTAAATGACATGATTTTAATAACAAAACATATATTAACAAATGATCATTTTTCTGCTTCGCTAATATGTAAATGATATTATTTTAATAAACAAAGCATGTATAATCAAATGATCATTTCTTCTACTTCGTTAACATGTAAATGATATTATTTTAACTAACAAAATCTCTTTAATGAATCAAACACACAATAAAAATATAATTTTAATTGTCTAATTATTTTATTTAAAACATGATTCTTTTTAATGAATCAAACATACACTAAAATTGTCATTTTTAATGTTTAAACATTTTATTTTTAACATGATTCTTTTTAATGAATCTAAACTATAATAAAAATGTAATTTTTATTGTTTAATCTTTTTATTTAAAACATGATTCTTTTTAATGAATCAAACATACACTAAAAATGTCATTTTTAATGTTTAAACATTTTATTTAAAACATTATTCTTTTTAATGAATCTAGCAGGCAATAAAAATGTTATTTTTATTGTTGTAAAATCATTTTCTTTATATATATACAATAAAAATATGATTTTTACTGTATAAACGATTTCTTATCCAACATGAACATTTTATTGATTCATATGTACAATAAAAATATGATTTTTATTGTATAAACAATTTCTTTTCAAACATGAATATTTTATTGATTCATATATACAATAAAAATATGATTTTTATCGTATAAACAATTTCTTTTCAAACATGAATATTTTATTGATTCATATATACAATAAAAATATGATTTTTATTGTCAAAACATTATCCTTTAAACATGAATATTTTATTAATTCATATATACAATAAAAATATGATTTTTACTGTATAAACAATTTCTTTTCAAACATGAATATTTTATTGATTCACATATACAACAAAAATATGATTTTTACTGTGTAAACAATTTCTTTTCAAACATGAATATTTTATTGATACATATATACAACAAAAATATGATTTTTACTGTGTAAACAATTTCTTTTCAAACATGAATGTTTTATTGATTCATATATACAATAAAAATATGATTTTTATTGTAAAAACATTATCCTTTAAACATGAATATTTTATTGATTCATATATACAATAAAAATATGATTTTTATTGTGTAAACAATTTCTTTTCAAATATGAATATTTTATTGATTCATATATACAATAAAAATATGATTTGTATTGTATAAACAATTTTTTTTCAAACATGAATATTTTATTGATTCATATATACAATAAAATATGATTTTTATTGTAAAAACATTATCCTTTAAACATGAATATTTTATTGATTCATATATATAATAAAAATATGATTTTTATTGTAAAAACATTATCTTTTAAACTTGAATATTTTATTCATACAAAACATGATCCAACAAATGGTCTCTTTTTATTTTTACTATACAAGTCAATCCAACAATTCATCGCAACCACAATCATTCAATTCTGATTTCATACAACACATATATGAATTTTATATAGTGTATATATATATATATATTTCACATCGCCATCACAATTAATTTTAATTTTAATTTAGAAATCTCACAGTGTAAATTATAAATGGATATTTATAATTTAATTTCAACTACCACATTTAATGTTAACGTTATTTTAAATGGGGATTGTTAATGACACCTCCTTTTGGTTAAGGGGTGTCACAAATTTTAGTTTTTAAATTTTTGTTAAGGGGTGCACAATAAAGACTAAACCCCCCTTAACAATTTATTGCCTTAAGACAAAATTACCCTTAATATGAAGAAGAAGCACGACGTGGTGAAATTCGGTCGCAAGTCACCGTTTTTCGAAGCATGACGTAGATGTGAAAATACGAAAAACGGTCTACAAACACCGAACAATCATTATAAAGATAGAAAATTATGAACGTTTTTAGTGTGAAAACACGATAGAGTTTAACCATTTCCGTTTTTTTTGTTTAGTTTGTTATAAAGATAGAACAGATGCTCTAATGCTACCGTTTTTATTAAATAAAAACGGTATACTCTTACCGCTTTTTCTGGTTCGAGCGCGAGCATTGAAATACAGCAGGGTTATTTTTGTCTCTTAAAAGTATAACTGGTGTTGCCCTTTAACAATTTTTTTATAAACCGGTGTCCCCTTAACAAAATGACACCCCTTAACCAAAAAGGAGGTGTCATTAACAACACTCTTTTAAATATGTTAAACATTACAATCACAACACAATAAAGTCAACAAAATCATCCATGGTTTTCAAACAACAGTGAATGTGAACTAACAGGCACCGTTCAACATTTTATGATAATTAAAACAGATAAAAATAAACATTGACAATCGATGTATGCAGTTATGAAATAAATAACTGTAAAAATATTTTAGTGAAAGAGTTCTCACCTTGATTGGTTTTGAAATCGTTGAATAATGATTATTTTAATTAAATTAAACATGATGTTTAATTTAATCAAAATTTGCATATGCTTCTGTTTTTGTCCAAACTTCCTCCATCGTGTATATCTTACTTTTACGGTTCCAACGAACCCAATTTCATCAATTTGTGACATTATTTGAACAAGTTATCAATTTTTAAAGTTTATATGATTTAATAAACAATTAAATCCTTAATTAGTTAATCAAAATCACTAATTATTTTTAACCTTTCTCTTCCCAAATTACCTCCAGGTTTCCTCGTTCAAACTAAACCCATAGCTGAATTTGATAATCACCTTCCTGCGCCGCCTCGGTGTAACAACCCGGAAAATGGAACCAATTTAAAAATTTTATTTTAGTAATTTTAATGGATTTGGAATATTTAAAATGATTTATTTTAAATAATAATGGTTAGAAATTTATTTTGAATAGAATTAGAATGTATAAATTTATTTAAATCGCTATTAGAATATAAAAATTTATTTTAATTATAAAAGGAATTGAAAATGGCGCGGTAGTTTGAAAATTCGATTTCAAATTTCAATTGAACGTACATGATTCAAAATAAACCGGATTACAGTAAAACCGAAAATATTTGATTCTGTTTGAAAATATCTTTCTAACGAATGTGAAAAATCCATATTTCATAACGTGAATAAAAAGTTATGTTCAGTTGAAAATTCAGAATAGTCGCTATGGAATTTATATAATATCTAGCGCTTAAAAATAGCGATTTTGCAAACGACCTCCGTTTTCGATGAGACCACTTTTGTTGGATCCGTAATGTCAAATTATTGTTAGATTCCAATTTTTGTAATTTTTGTAATTAATATGTGAGCGTGGTGAATTTAAACGTGTTAAATTCAGTTTGAATTTAATCGTATGAAAAATGACTTTTTTTCAAATGGTCTCCAAATTTGATGAAATTAGTTTTGTTAGGACCGTATCATCAAAACATAGCTAGATTTATTTTTTGAAATTTTTTGGAGTCAGTATGTGGCTCTGGTAAATTAAAATGTGCGTTTGAATTTAAAATATATTGATTTATATGTTAAATTTAACGAAAACTGATCGTAACTGTCGAATTAGCTTACCAGACATATACCATTGTGTCCGGAATAGGGGTAATTAGCTAGGAATGGTAGTCATTGGGTTTGATTCGAAGTTTGGAGGAAAAAAGTTCACTTTAAAATAATTAAAGGAATTAAAATACTAAAATATAATTATTTATCCCTTATAAACCCTAGGAAACACGGGCCGCCACTTCCTCTAGTTGAACGGCTTAAACCCTCCCAATTTCCAAGTGATTTTTCTCCAAATCCAAGAATCAATTCGTGGATCCTCCAAAGCAAAAATTAAAGAGCAGTCTTCGATCTTCAAATCAATACTTATATCATGAATTATCGTCGGGTGTGGAGCGAGAAGCAGGCGCTCAAAGCCGCCACATTCAGGCTCAAATTCCGAGACAAAGGCGGCTTCGAAGTGGCCTTCGATCCTAGTGCTGGCGGAGGAGGAGTAGGCGGTTCGTGGGGGCGGTCTGATTGGGGTCCGGCGGGCCCTAGTGGTAGCGGTGGGTAAACGATTGTGGCGAGGGGTTCAAAACTGGTTCGAGCAGAACTTGGAAGAAGATAACAATGAGCTCCTTTTTGTTTTTTTAATATAATCAAGCACTGAATTTTTTTTAGGTTTTAAAAATAAAAACAACATTAGTTTTAAAAATAAAAACAACATTGGTTAAAAAAATAGCATTGGAAAAAAAAGTAATTATATATATGTATATAGTATAGAAAAAAAAATATGATTTTTAATACATATCATAGTTTAAAAATGTGTAATTTATATATATATATAATAACATTGTTTAAAATTCTTTTTTTATATATACATCAATGATATGAAAATGTGATTTTATATATATATATATATATATATATATATATAAATAGAGAATATAAAAATATTTTTTTACTATATATAGAACAGGTTAAAAATGTTATTTTTATAAATGATTTTTGCTTAAATATAAACGTGTTTTTATTATATATAAAACATAATAAAAATGTGATTTTTTAAAATATAAACAGCATTAGTATAAAACGAGATTTAAAAAAAAAACGTTGAAATAAAAATGTTATATATATAGCGATAAAAAATAATAATATTTTTACATAAATGACTACATTTTAGAAATATGATTTTTATATATATAGTTTTGAAAATAAAAATATGATTTTTGTTATAAAAGATTTGTTTTAAAAATATGATTTTTAAAATATATAGAACAGTTTTAAAGTATGATTTTTAAAATATATAGAACAGTTTTAAAAATATGATTTTTAAAATATATAGAACAGTTTAAAAATATGATGTATAAAATATAGAGAACGGTTTAAAAATGTGATTTGTACATGAACTTTACAAGAATAAAAATGTGATTTTTAATTATATATAGTGATGTTAAAAATATGATTTTAATATAAATTTCATGAAATAGATTGCGTTGGAATCAGAACAGTGAATCTAAGCGACAATAAAGCATGGAGGAGTGGAAACCAAAGGTGAGAACTCCTTCTCACTGAAACTTTCTACAATTAAATATATACTAGGTTGTAGACGGGACATAGTAGCTTCTGACACCGTCGTCCACAGACCATAGACGACTTGTTTGATTGTATTGTGTTGTGAAAATTAATTGATTGCGATGTGAAATGGAAAATAAAATATTCAAGTGTTGAATAAAATGTGTGAACAATAAAAATATCATTTTTATTGTATATATGAACTGTATAAAATATTCAAGTGTTGAATAAAATGTGTGAACAATAAAAATATCATTTTTATTGTATATATGAACTGTTTAAAATAGTCATGTGTTGAAATAAATATTCATAAACAAATTGGATGATTTGTTTATGTACACCCATTTATCTGATACTGATTGGGACGATATATTTTACACATCGCCCAACTGTACAAATAAAATCTGTGTTTTTTGATTGAAACCCCACACGAGTATTGGGATGATATTTGACGTATACTAATCCCAGTTGTATAGTTGTATGTCAATCGATGGGTTGACAGACTGTTGTAAGCATTAATTATTTATATTTAATGCTTATGCAGCTGTGTAGTGCACTGTGGCTGATGGTTGATTGTTTATCATTGTTGATATATACATGTGTTGTATTAAATCCATATAAATAAAATTATATGGTAATTGATTGGGTCTGATTCCAATTCAAAAATAAGGAATATTTTAAAATAACGAATATTTTAAAATAACGAATATTTTAAAATAATGAATATTTTAAAATAATATTCTGAAAAGAATTAGAATATGATTTTGATGTCCGATTTTGGATGGACACGAAAATATTTAAATACACGAAGCCGTGTTGATTAGATATGCGCAATTTTGACGCGAAGGATATTTATATCAGTTTTATTCATTTTTATAATGAATGTCGAAAAGGAAATGATTTCAAAATCTGACATTTTGAAAATGTTATCATTTTAATATTATAATAATAAGGAATATTCATGTTTGATTTGAAATGGAATTGAAATCGTTTTAAAATGAATTTAAGACGGATTTATAAAGGAATATTCAATTTTGATTTTAAAATTGAAAATGTAGTTGAAATCGTTTTTTAAAACAAGTTTAAAACAATTTATAAAATACATTTTAAATGGAAATCGACGAAATATATATAATATTTATTTATTTGTTTATTTATTTATTTATTTAATAGCCTGAATAGAACGCGTCGCGCTGCGGCAGTTCGCGAATTTCGACCATTGACTTCGAATGGACATTACGGGAGATCCGACCGTCAGATTCTTCTAAAACCGGAATACTAGGTTCGTATCGAAAAGAGATTTCCAGTGAATATAAGGAGTTTGAAATTTAACGGTTGGATTTAGAATTATGTCCAAATCAAATTTGGAAAAGGTCGTTGTAAGTGCAGTTCGATGACCGTTTATGAAAATTGACTGTACGGACCTTGATAAAATTATTAAAATTATTAATAATTTGTGCAAAATCATAATAAATGATTTGGAAAGAATTAGGATGAAAAATTCCATATTTGAAAAGATAAAAATATATTTTTATTGAATTGAACTAGTTATGAATTAAAATTATAATCCAATATTTTTAAATAAATAAATTGGATTTGAAATGATTTCAAAATAACCAGAATTTCCAATATATTAATTGGAATGGATTTTAATCGAAATTATCGTTGGAATATTTCGATATTGGAATCCGTGATTATACGGATATTGTGGAGGAATTTGGAAGATATATATGTCATTATTCCCAATATGATATTTGTTGATTTCAGAATTTGATATAGAATATAAGCCGATATAATTACTATTCAGAGCCTTGTATTTAATATTGAATTGGATTTGGGTTTGTCGTGAATGGTGTCTTCATTAACACTGTTCTTAAACCCAGTTGAGAAAATAATAAATCTTTAATTAAGATTTAGTGAAGTTTTTTCCAACTAGTTTATATTTAATTGGCATTGAATAAAAGAATTAAATTTTGGGTTTGTCATGAATAGTGTCTTAAATAACACTGTTTTAAACCCCATGTGAGAAGAATAAATCTTTTAATTAAGGTTATTAGAATTTCCAGTTAATTAACATTCAATTGGCATAAAATGGGATGTGAATTGGGTTTACAGTGAATTGTGTTTTTAACGACATTCGTTCTTTAACCCGATTAACAGTGAAATGAGATTGGAATTTATAAATCCTTTTATTAAGATTTAAAGGAAAATTTTCAAAGTAAAGTTTTCCAATTTAATACAATAAATTGGAATGGAATTCGATTTGATAATAATCGAAGTGAGCTTCTATGAAGGAAGACTGTTATTATACATGAAATTTAAAAGGCTTTGTCGTTATTCCATTTATATTATTGATTGGATATGGAATTTTATATCGATTATATATATTGATCTGTTTTTTGTGACGATCCCATAATTAATGGAATGGAATTTTGGGTTTATCGTGAACTATGTTTTAAATAACATTGGTTCTTTAACCCTGTTAAAGAGAGGATTTATTTCCTAGATATGAAATAATCATTCTTATTGATTTTTGGGAAGATTAAAACTAAGTGGGGTTTTAATGAATCTTTAATTAGATTGAAATGTGAATCTGATGACTAAATTTATCAAATTCAAGAAATGATCGAGAATGGAGTACCATCAGTTTTACTTCAAGCGATAGTTAAATCTTTTATTAGATTTAAACGTGAAATGGTAATTAATTTTACCGATGACATAGTGGTGTTAGATATGAAGAACTACCAGTTTTGCTTCATGGGATGAATAGGCTGTGATTGGGAAATTAAACAAATGATTACTTCGGTAAGGTGCGCTAATCCCCACTAGTTTGGATAAACCTTAATTTGGTTTGAACTGATATCCAATGGAAGATTAAAGAATAAATTTAAAGAATTTATCTTTGATAAAATTAATGGGAACATTTCCCAAAGGATATGAATATTTAAATAAAAGAATATTCAGAATTGGAATGAGGCATATGTTGTGTTTTTATAGCACTTGTTTATTATATATGCGAGTTATTCGGAAAGACCGAGTTTATCCCATTTTGAATAACTGAATCGACGATAAGTCGACGATGAAGACGGTGGTTGAAGACCAGAGGTCTTCACATCATTTTGATGATTACTGATGTCTTGATTGAGCTGTACACCCAAGACGAGGAAATAAGTGGTGATCGTCCAGACGTACTTGGAGATCAACAGATATGTGAGGACCTCTCTCTTGTATTGGACATATGGGACGAGGAATAAGGTGCCTCCGGTTTCGTTCAGACCCAGAACGAACTTGTAAATGGATGTGAGTCAGAAACTGGATTTTATTCTATGTTGATTGATCTCTATTAAATATAAATCTATTTGGCGGCAGGGAATTTATTCTCTTGCTTAACGCCCTTCTCTGAGACGTACGAGCTCAGAGCTTATATATTAGACATCAGTTGCATGGTGTGAATTTCCTGTGTGGCACGCTGGGATGCAAATGATCAAGGCTTCTGTTGAAAAGAGAGTCTTGTGGTTGATGATCAAAGCACGGCTTTAATATAGCATAGCTTTGTGCATAGCGTTAATTCGTGAGCCTCACACCCCGGTGTAAACCAGAAACGGGAGGGACCTCAAGGAGGACATGCGTTTCTTTCTAGCTAGGAGTGGTGTCATGGTACGGAGCCCAGACATTTTACTCATGTGGATGTTGCATATTATTTAATGGATAGAGAGGCGCCTTAGATATATTAGTTACTATGGAGCCAATGGATATTGAGTCATCTGGCTCATTTACACCCCATAGGGCAGGGAGACGCATGTTCAGGGATTTTTAATCCACTTAAAATGTGGACTGGCCCTGTCACTCCGGGTGCAGTTACGGCTAAGACCTAAGACATGGTAGGCTAGATTGTCTCGAATTGGCATAGGATGATCCCTTTGCCTTGGTTCACAAATGTAAATCCAACTTCCAATACGTGACTTTGCGGTTTTAATTGTAGAACTAGTATGGCGACATGGTAGATGGTACCCATGCCGTCTATGATTGATACATTTATATTTGAAGTTGTTTTTGACACTATACACTTATTATAGTATCAATGATTTATTTTAAACGTACCAAGCATGTTTGGTTATTATAAGGGAAAACCCTATCCTCCGGCTTGCGTTGCATTATGTGATGGGACCTGGGTCTTATAATAGCTTCATTTTTTCAAAAAGCATTGCGCTATTTTGTTATATGCACTGGTATTCTTGGGAGGAAACCCGTTCCGCGTTATACGGCGTGGTCCCTTGATATATCTGATTTTAAATAAAAGTTTTAAATAACCGTTTTAGTTCTCACACCAGTCACATGACTGACCTAGAGTTTATTGTTTTAACCTAAACTCTGGGTACTCCTATTTTCCACATGGGCAGCTAGGAGTTTTGGTTTTGCAGATTATTTCTTTTCCAAGATCCTGGATTTTCAGTTGGAGCTATATTCGGAATGCTATGTATCCGTGGATTTCTTTCAGTTATGTGTTGTATTATTTTCCGCTGCATTGTAATTTGTAAATCTATGATATTTAACAAATGTATATTATTTGTTCAAACACTGTATATTCTTGTACTCTGAAGTAATTTGTTGTAACAAGCAATGAAATGTTCTTATGTTTGTGTTCTGATTTATCGTGTTCTCAAACAAATTGTTCTTTCTCTTCTCTTCGGAGACCGGAGAAGTTTGGGTCATTACACTCGGGTTGACCGACCTCCGATCCAACCACCACCCATCGATCTTGTTGCTAGCTACACCGCCACCGCCTACCTCGGCCAACTCGGATCCCCTTCTGTCTCCTTTTTTCGTTTGAACGGCATCCATATTGAGTCCAACTCCCGCCACCAGAATACGGTACAGCCCATCACAACCGCCAGTTAGAAGCATCTCACTTAGACGAAGATTTTTGCAGTTATATGTGTTTGAAAATATTGCGTGAGGGAGGAGGGATTCTTGGATTTGTTTCAGAAGATAATGGCCATTGAAGAAGATAAGTGGCGGCGTTGTTTTAAAAGAAATAGGGTTAGGGTTTTGACCGTATAGGGATGGTATATATACTATAACAATATCATTATTTTATTCTTTTATTTCCAATTTCCAATTTCCAATTTTCAAAGTTTAACGCTCCGATATCCAAATCAAACCCAACGACTGTAGTTCCTAGTCAAATACCCCTATTCTGGACCTAACAGAATATGTATCGTTAGCCAATTCAACTATTTTGATCAGTTTTTATTTAAATTAAAATATAAATCAATATATATATATATTGAATTTAAATGTACATTTTAATTACCGAAGCCACATACTGACTCCAAAAATTCCAGAAAAATAAATCTTGCTATGTTTTGACGATACAGTCCTAACAAAATTAATTTCGTCGAATTTGGAGACTGTTTGAAAATGGTCATTTTCCAGTCAATTAAATTCATGCTAAATTGACCAAACGTTCACATATCAATTCCAAAAATTATGAAAATTGGAATCTAGCGATAATTTGACATTCTAGATTCAACAAAAGTGGTTTCATCGAAAACAGAGATCGTTTGTAAAATGGCTATTTTTAAGGGCTATATATTATATTGAAAATATATATAATTATATCTAAATTCCATAGCGATTATTTTAAATTTTTAAATTGACATAATTTTCAATTCTTGTTATGAAATCTGGATTTTTCACATTCGTTAGAAAGATATAGTTAAAATGATTCAAATATTTCTGGTTTTACTGAAATCCGTTTTATTTTGAATCCTACAAATTCAATACAAATTTAAAATCGAATTTTAAAACTACGGAGCCATTTCAAACTCTATTTATAATTAAAATAAATTTTTTCGTTCTAATTTCGATTAAAATAAACTTTTATTCACTACTATTTAAAATAAATCATTTTAAATATTCAAAATCCATTAAAATTGATAAAATAAAAAATTTAGTTTGGTTCCGATTTTCCGGGTTGTTACAATAAGCATCGTAAAAGACTAGTTTTGTTGTTGTGGATTCATTTACTCTTTATCCTTTAGTTTTCCCTTTTAAAACCCATCTCTTAATCAAAGATCATTTAATATCATTTTCATTTACCTTTAATTTAAAAAAAATTAATCCTCCTAAATTTTCAAACTTATAAATCTTTAAAATAAAGATTCGTTTAATTTTAACCAAGATTATAAACATTCTAAATTTTTAAGTCATAACTTTAATGTTAAATGGTATCGGATCCAATACCTAGCCGAATTGTGCGTGTAATGCTACGGACGTCAATCAGTGTGGTATTGACGCGGGTTACATGCACAATGCCTGAGTGATGAGTGATATGAGGCAACGAGGACACCACCCAGGCATTGGACTCTTTAAGGCGGGTAGTCTTTAACACCTCTCCCGAAAAGCCAATACAAAGATCTTTTAGCATAGTTTTAGTGTGTGGTGTTGCTTTCTGAGAGGTCTGGGCTTCGAGTCCCGCAGTTGTCACACTCATAGTGGTAAATTACCATTTATTAAACTTACTTGACATGTATTCCAAAATAACGCTACTTTATTATGTATTTTATATTGTTACTTAATAAAAGATATAAAGAGAAAGAAGTAAGATGTATTTTACGTTATTTCATTTGATTATTAAACTAAAATTAAAATAATTTTTTTCCAAATACTCATATTAAAATATGTTACATGGATATGCATGTGTTGCAAAATAAATGGTGAAATTACCGCTACCGCCGATATTGAAGAAATATAACATATAATTTACCCTAAAAAATGGTAAATTTATCATTATCATACCAATTAAACTGGTTTACCGATTTCACTTAAAAATTGTAATTGATTATCTGTTAATGTTATAACGACGATAAATTCACCATTATTATAATAGCTATAAAACGTTGTAAAGGAAAGTGATTTATGGTTATTATGTAGCTGTTGAAAACAATAAATGGTTCTTCCAAACAGACCATTAACGTGCACGCCATCGAAAATGAGTCAGATGCGACACCAACTTGACTTGGGCAAAAAAGGTATGCAAAGGATGCCCATGTTATGAAGAAATCAATCAAGAACTACAATGTCAAAGGTAGTGGTCAATGGGTTGGTGATGGACATTAATAAGGTTATAGTTTATACAAATATATGTTGGTTAAGATAAAAGCACAAACTTTTGATTGAATTGGAAATTTTTAGTAATACCCTTAAAAGTCGAAGAGAATAAATAATTAAAGTTCTAACCTCACATAAAAGAAAATTAAAATATATTTTCAAAGGAATTTTTTTGACTGTAATAAGATTATATGTTCCAAGCTCTATTTTGATAGAAAGGTTAAAAATAGTAAACAATTATGTATTTATTCCATCAAAGTTACAAATGTTATAATTTTATAAGAAGTCTTCACATGTGCCATGCCATCTCGTAGAAATATCGATAGAATTATTGAGTTTAACGGATGTTATGGGATTTTATAGCTTCTAATTATTTTGCTTTTGTAATTTATGTTTGGCTCCTTGTGTTTCTTAATTGTTTCAAGTGATCCTATATTTATCCAACTACTTCAGATTTCATTTGATGCTCTTGAGACACGCTTACCATAATTTTTATAATTACGGTGGTAAAAGTACATATAGGCATCCATGCAGATATTTAACCAAGATTACCCCTTAAGCATCAAAACAAATATTGTCTGCGTACCTAGTTGAGATTTGGCATCCCGCCTAAATATATAAATTACTATTTAACCACAATCTAGGTTCTAAGTGATGCTTAATTATCAATAAAGCATCTATAACGTAGATTGATGGCATTACATTTCATTCAAATACCAAACTTCTTGTTCGTGGTAGCTAATACTAAACCAACGGCAAAACATTTCTAAAATTACAAAAAATTACTGAAAGTACTTATCAACAGTTCTGCTCCGATCATCCCCATTTAAATGATAATTTCTTGCTTAAATACTTTGCTTAGAGATCCATTTAGTCTTTTTCAAAATCATCCCATAATAATTCAATAACAAAATACATGAGTCCTACGTGATTCTTGTATACTATTTCAATCTATGCGATATGGATTCATTACAGAAGTTGTATATTTTCCCACTGTCATTGTTGTCTATATTGCTTAATTACCTCATCTAGACATTTTGTGGTGCTAGTTTTGTTCACTCGCCATTGGACTAAAACATCTTTAAATAGGCTTAAAAGTTTATACAAAATCGGCTAACTTGAAATTCTGGCTAGTGCACTTAGAAAATGCAAAAGAATAGCTTGGGAAAAGTTTGTTTTGGATTTGGCTAAGGGATTAAACTCGGTTTTATGTTAATTCTATATATCGAGTCTGACCTATGCATGTCCATCTGTTCACCTCAAAAATTTCATACTCCACTCACACTACGTAATTGACTCGTATTCTAGGGATCCTTCAAGGCTTTAGCAAGCTACTCTAATGGATAGAAGAGAAGATATTGACTGAAGGATGATCAATATAAGATAGCTGAAATCAAGATGAAGGCAATGAAAAAGAGGATCAAACATTTCAGTTGGAAGATAAGAAAAAGTTGCTAAAGGAGTTGTGTGAATTGCTTTAAGGACTATAACTCGGCCCCGACCTATAGGAAAGATCGGACCTGAGTTATCCCTATAACTCAAGTTGGCTCGAGCTTCCTAGTGTTACTTTGTGTTATCTCTTGAACATTACCGTTATTGTGTCATTGATTCTATGATATCCAATTTTCTATAAATACCAGCCTACATGCAACTCAAAAAAAATCTTCCTTTGATCTTTTCCAGAGAATAACTGTCATTGCTCTACTGGATTCTCTTCACTTTTCACTTCTTATCTCTTCCAAACGTATTCAAATTTATTAACTTACATCTAGGAGAAACTAGTTGTAATTCAAATAGATGGCAACTAGCAACTATTAAAATGGATTGAAATGGACGTAAGCCGGCTTGAAGCACTGTAGAAAACTTGTGTGTTCATTACTGTGTTTTTTTTTTACTTTTTTTTTTGGATTACTACTCTCATAGGTGTTGATCTAATTTTGTAGGGTAGCATTTCAGAGCTTTCACTATAGACATGCTTGGATCTTAGATTTTGAGAAGATGAGAAGGCCTAAAACCAAATATGGAGATGGAGGAAATCGATCGAAGCATAGGGCGATCAGGAGACATCGTCAAATTTTAACTGATCTTGCTATGTGACTAGAGATGAGATGAAAATGATTATGAAGGAGATGGATGATGAGATCATGGCTTGGTAGTAGGAGATGCAAGATAGGTTTTTCCAAAGGATGGAACAATAAGGTAATTATTGGGATTGTAGGGATTCAGAATCAAAATATAAAAAACAATGCAGGAGCTTGTGGAATTACAGCATAACAGACTAGTACAATGCCTATAGGATCTAAACAACCAAGATCTGAAAGAACTTTACATGAAGGCTGATAAGGATTGACATAATCTATATCAATCTTTGCATATATGGTATGCTATTGAAATAAAATAAATATCAAGATAAGAATTGACTGCATGTAAATGTAACTTTATATATTTGTGATTCATGAATAAAATAATGTATCCTTCTCTTCAAATCTTCATCATGGTATCAGAGCCTTGATCCAAAACAGTTCACCTTCCTCTTCTTCAATGACACTCATTAACCCAACTTCATCCTATCAAATTCTTAATGGTAGCGATCCCACAAAGCCCTACACTTTTCTAGGCAAATGTCAATGGTAACGAGAACAAGGACATATGATTGCTCATTGTACTTTATTTAAACAAAAGTTTCCTAATGCCATTCCTCCTTCAAATTCTCTACCTCTGTCAAACCTATTCACACCAAAACCTCAAGCAAACATCATAAATCCCTTTGCCTTCATCCTCTTCAACATGGCTTCTCGATAGTGGTGCTTCCCACCACGTCACGACAGATCTAAACAATTTATCCCTCCATGCTCCCTATGATGGAATCGAAGAGTTGATCGTCAGTGATGGCAAAAGCCTTAAAATCACTCACGTCGGTTCTTGTTCTTTATCATCACTCAAACTAAATAATGTCTTAGTTGTTCCTGCCATGTCTAAAAATATAATTTTTGTTTCTTAACTTTGCCATGATAACAATATCTCAATTGTCTTTTCTTCCAGCTCTTTTCATATGAAGGATCTCAAAACGGAGGAATCTCTATTCCAGAGGTTGGTTGCAACAGGCATTTATCAGCTCAAATCCACAACCCCTACAGTCTACGCAAGCACAACTAGTCACTTGATTGGCATCATCGTTTAGGGCATCCGTCTCATAATGTTTTTAGGCAAATTGTTTCCAAAAATAAACTTCATGTTCCTAGTATCTCTACGTTAGATTGTAATTCATGTGCTTGTAATAAAAGTCATAAACTTCCTTTTTCTACTTCCTCTATTTTGTTTACTGCCCCCACTTGAGTATGTTTATTCTGATCTTTGGACATCACCAGTTTACTCTCATGATGGCTTTAAATATTATCTTATTTTCGTTGATCATTTTTCTAAACATATTTGGTTATATAATTTGAAACGAAAATCAAATGCAAAACATATATTCATTCGCTATAAAGCTCTAGCTGAAAAATACTTTCAATTGCCTCTCAAAACTCTCTACTCGGACAACGGTGGTGAGTATGAATGCCTACGTAACTACCAGTCCATCGATGGAATTTCGCATCTCACAACTCCACCCCACACCCCTCAACACAATGGCTATTCGTAGCGACGACATCGACATTTTGTTGATACATTTCTATCTCTCTTAACTCATGCTAAAATGCCCCATGAATATTGGACAAATGCTTGCTCAACAATTGTTTACTTGATTAATTGACTTCCCACGCAAACTCTAAACAATGTGTCCACCCTACTTTAAATTATTCAGCCAACATCCTAATTATTCCAAGCTTCGAAGTTTTGGATGTCTTTGCTACCCATGGCTTAAACCCTACAATTCTCACAAACTTGAACTCAAATCTCAACCATGTATTTTTGTTGGTTATTCACCTACTCAAAGTGCATATTACTGTCTCGAATTAAACACTAATCATGTTTATTTTTCTCGTCATGTTCACCTCAAAGAGAATAATTTTCCTTTTTCTAAACTTAAAAATTCAACTGCCTCGTTGTCTGACCTAGTGGAATAATGGGCACCTCTCACATTATCTATATTATCAAATACTCAATCTTCCTCTTCTCCTTCATTGCAAACTAACTCACCTTCCAGCACACCTCCTACTTCATTCCCCACTTCACCACTTTCATCTCCTACCCGCAGCAAACTCATCTCAACCTCCTAATACCACTACTAAGCTTTCCTCTACTTCATCTCAGTCAAACCCCAATATATCCACATCTACAAATTCAATACCCAACAATCCTGTGCAATTTCCTCAAATGACCACAAGACTTCAACATGGCATAAGGAAACCAATTAGTAAACTGAATTTAAATGCGGAGGTCCATGAAATGGAGATCCCAAAAAATATCACCCAAGCGTTAAAAAGCCCTGTTTGGCATAAAGCTATGGATAAAGAGATTAATGCATTGGTGAAAAATAGAACTTGGGATCTTGTACCTTCATCCATGTCACAAAATGTAGTGGGATGCAAATGGATTTTTCGAGTAAAAAGAATAAGGATGGTGACATTATTCAATACAAGGCTCGCTATGTTGGGCATTGACTACGGTGAGACTCCCCGTAGTTACGGTTTGGCTTGTGCTCTCACTTGCGGTTAGTCAAGGTTGGTCATCGCGCCAACTTGACATAAACAATGCTTTTCTACATGCCACACTCACTGAAGATGTATACACCATTCAACCTCCTCGCTACACAGATCCTATACATCCAACACATGTATGTAAATTAAACAAGGCATTGTATGGACTAAAACAAGCTCCAAGAGATTGGTATAAAAAATTAAGACAATATTTAATTGAGTTGGGCTTCAAGAATACGGTCTCTGATTCATCCTTATTCACATAGCACAAAAATGGTGACATCATTTATCTGTTAGTTTATGTGGATGATATTATTGTTACAAGTAATGCAATCCATGCACTGGAAGCTTTTATAAAAAAATTGGCGACATGTTTCTCACTCAAAGACCTTGGAGAATTGTCTTACTTCATGGGAGTGGAAGTAATGCCTCATCCAAAAGGTATTTTCTTGAGTCAAAAGAGGTATATTGTTGATATTTTGTGCAAAGCTAATATGGACGATGCAAAACTAGTTGCAACACCATTAGCAACTCATCCTCCGTTAACAATACATAGAAATGTTCTCAACGATCCTGCTGAGTATCGTACTTTGATAGGAAGTTTACAATATTTAAGTCTTACAAGACCTGATGTGGCATTCACAGTGAACAAGTTAGCTCAATACATGCAGCGTCCAACTGAGGAACACATGCAATCTCTACATCGTTTTCTTCGGTATCTAAGAGGTACATCTAATATGGGTTTAATTATACACAAAGATTCACCTCTCACTCTCCATGCTTATTCTGATGCGGACTGGGCTCGTGACAAAGACGGCTACATTTCTACAACATCATATATAGTCTATTTGGTAAAGAATCATATCTCGTGGACGCAAAGGAGCAGCATACAAGAGCTAGATCATCTACCGAGGCTGAGTACATGGTAGTGGCAAATGCTGCTGCCGAAATTCTTTGGGTAGGAAATTTATTCAAGGAGCTTGGTCATAACCTCACTCTCGCGCCAGTCATCTATTGTGATATTGCTGGAGCTACATATGTGAGTGCTAATCTGGTTTTTCATTCTAAAATGAAGCATTTAGGATTGGATTACCATTTTGTCCGAGAAAATGTGAAAAGTGAAAATTTGAGGGTCTCTTACATCTACCCTAATGACCGGCTTGCGGATGCCCTCACCAAGCCACTACCACGTACCCCCTTCACAACATTGGTTAGCAAAATGGGTCTTTCATCTTGGTCGTCCGTTTTGAGGGGGGCATGGTAAGGATTGACATAATTTATGTTGATCTCTGCATATATGGTATGCCATTGAAATAAATAAAAAAAATCATTATAAGGAATGAGTACATGTGTTTGTAGCTTTATATATTTGTGATTCATGAATAAAATAATGTATCCTTCTCTTCATCTTTTCATCAGGCAACATTGGAATAACCACTGAAATGCCAAGAATTAATGATACTGGGTTAAGAATATGGATCAGAATACTAAGGATACAACGAATGGAAGAATACATCCTAGAATTCCCTGTCGGAACACTGTACAGAATGAGGTTAGAGAAACAGATCAGAATGTGAGCGAACAACGACTGGAAGAGTACGCATTCGAGGTCCAATGCAAGATTTAAGGATAGGATATTGCTCTTGATCAGATATTTCTATCAAACAACTAGAGCCAAATGACTAAATTGATTAAGTAAATAGTCAAAGGGGAAGTACCATATCAAAGTTATAAAGACTTGAGCGAGACCCTGATCACTGCTACCATTCAGTATGGAAGAGATCCTCATGTTTCAAGCTCCCGATGCTAGACATGTATACGTTTCATTTGATAAGGAAATGTTGGGTGCTTTTGATGAGGGGATAGGATGGTGATCCCTTTATGTTCAAGTGATTCAAGGGTGACGTGGTTTTGACAAATGGAAAATGAATCCACTATTACATGGAATGAATTGGTGGATCGATTCTTGAGGCAGTCCAATTTTCACGTCACGAGGCCAAGGAATGTGATAAAACTTTTAAGCATAAAACAAAGATCTGGAGAGAGCTTGAGAAGTTATTTGGCAAGATTCAATGCAACTTACTACAGTGGATAGAATGCATTCGGCAATAATCTTGATATCGACGGTTTCATAAGTTGTAAGAAAGATTGGTTTTAAGATTGCCTTGGAAAGTGACACACCAATGGATACCATGTAGCAATATCATGAAGCAATAAGGCACTTGTTCTAGGATGATATCGAGTCTATGAAAATTGGGCTTAATGAAATCAATGCTGTGAAAGGCGGTTGTAACATCCCATATTTTATGGATTGAAACTAAACGCTACGGGCAACGTGGTTATCCATAGTATTAATTTTTGATGACGAAGCATAAATATGTTAATGATATCAATGCTAATAACATGTGAATATGAAGTAAATTTAAACAAAATTTTCAAATATATTCCTCATTTCATAAAACAGTTATTTTTTATTGCATAATCTCAAACACTTCGCAGGTTTTGATATTCTCTTAATTGATCACAATATTGATATCTGACATACAACAATTATTATAATATTCAATGATAAAATATAACACTCCATAAGGTAATTCATAAATAGACAGTGATGCCTCATGCACATCTTCTGATGTCTTATTCGCTAAAGCCTAACAACCAAAAAACCTTTCTGTCGATTGAGAGTTATAGGGGAAACATAAAATCTTCGTCCCAGACAATAATTATGGTCTGGATATGTCACCTCAATAAATGAATGTCTACTAAGACCACGTTGCTGAACGGAACAGCTTCTCCCCACATTGATATCCTTACTTATCTTAAACAAATCATGCTTCTGTAATCATAATGGTTATCAAACATAACAATCAGAATCAAACAAATGCATTCATGATTTATAATTAATCTTGACTACCTGTCTCTACTTTATAGTTTTACTAGGGTAACTACAATATGGCCGACTCAAACCTACCAGATATAAATGTCTAACTAACTGTTAAAAGAAAATTGAATGGTCTATCCAAAAATAAACTCTAATCTAATTTCCTGGCTAACTCTTAATATTACAAGGCTTACTATGAATTTAATGTTTTGTAGGATCATCAGTAACTAACTCATTGTGTATTACTTTTTGTGCATAACATATTTTCAGTTTATCCTAACGACTTTCTATGAACTTAATAGTTTTGTGAGTTCATCGATAACCAACTCATTGTATATTAATTTTTATGTGTAACATGCTTTCAGTTTATCCTAACTCATCCCTGTGCATTGAAAATTTGGACAAATTCGACAAGGGGTAATAGTTGAAGTATAAGGCGCGACCCTTCATCGGTCTCATCTGGTTTTCTAATCATCTGAGCCAAAACTATCATCATCTCATTTATCCAATGGTGATGGGATTATAAATTTGCTTTCATAAAATACTACATGAAATACTCTTAAATATTTCCTTGAAAATAAAGGCCTTAACAAATATTTCAATCCTTTGAATATCATCTTTTAAAACAAGGAACTTTTATAATCCTTTACTGCACAAAAAATATGCTTTTAAGATCTTTGTTGATGATAATTAATATATCATAGAAACAAACATACTTCAAAATTTAAGGCTACAACGTTAATACCATTCAAACAAATATTTAAAATACTGCGACACTAATGGATAGCTTCAAAGTCTTCGCCCTTCCTTTATAATAGGATATAGGGCTGAAACAAAGGAAAACTAGGGGCTTAAAATCTTAAATGTGAAACAAATGGCATGTTGGAAGCGAAACAAAACTCAGGGCTGCTTCAATTCAAAATAAATGAGGCGATATAACAGGTGCTTCGACTCGAAATTACTTGGTTATTTAAAATAGCGACACAAACTGTATTAATTATTCGATTTGAAACCAAATTTGTGTAAGAGTAGAAGTGGAGTGATACAATCTACATCGATACTAGAACGAAATGAACGAAATTAAATTTAAAAAGGCAGCTTCACCCACGTCAAAGCATTGTATCACTTTGAAGCTACTTTCTTCACATAATCCATGATCAAACCACTCAATGTGTAACAACCCGCGAATTCTGAACCAATTTAAAAAATTTATTTTAGAAATTTTGATGGATTTTGAATAGTAAAAATAATTTATTTCAAATAATAATGACTAAAAATTTATTTTAATCGAGGTTAAAACAAATATATTTATTTTAATTATAAAAGGAGTTAGAAATAGCGCAGTAGTTTGAAAATTTTGAATTTGAACTTTGACTGACCGTACAGGATGCAAAATAAATCGGATTTAGTGGAACCAAAAACATGTAAATCTGTTTAAAAATATCTTTCCAACGAATCCAAAAAATCAAAATTTCATAGCGGGAATCAAAAGTTATGCCTAGTTTAATTTTCAGAATAGTCTATGCAGAATTTATATATTTTTTAATATTAAAAATAGTCATTTTTCAAATGACCTACGTTTTCGACGAAGCCACTTTTGTTGGAACTGGAATATCAAATTATTGCTAGGTTTCGATTTTCATAATTTTTCAAATTAATATGTAAGAGTGGTAAAAGAAGACGTGTTTTGATAGTTTAAGTCAAATTTAATCGACTTGAAATTGGCCATTTTTCACACGGTCTCGGAATTCGACGAAACTAGTCTTGTTAGGACCATATCATCAAAACATAACTAGAAATAATTTTTCTGGAATTTTTAGAGTCCGTATGTGGCCTAAGTAATTTAAAATGTACGATTAAATTAAATAATTAAATGTTTTATATTTAAATTTAAAGAAAAACCTATCGAAATAATTGAATTGGGTTACGAAACCTATTCCATTGTGTCCGGGACGGGGGTATTTGGCTAGGGGCGATATTCGTTGGGTTCGATTCGGAGTTAGTATCAACGAACAAGTTATTTTTTTCGAATTAATTAATTAAATCATGCTGAGTATACAGTATAAATACGGTTAGAAATACACCGTACCATACCCCTAACCATAATATAAGAACGCAGCCGCCATCCTCCAAATGAATGGCTAATTCGATCCCTCTTTCCTTCCTTAATTTCTTTCAATCTCCGAATCAATTCGTATGGCTTTCAAGACCATAATCGAAGAGTACAGTGAGAGCTACAGATCTATACGGTGGGATCGTATATCGTGGAGTATTTTGTTCACATCATCCCCGGGAACCAGCGCCGCACCAGCTCGGATTCTGGCCAGGGATCACCACCGAGTTCGACATGAAGGGGGGTCCTAGGTGCAGTTCATGTAGCTCGACAAGGTAGAGCAGTCCGATTATCTTCAGGCACTTCGATTTTGGAGAAAGGTCTAAACCTAGGATCGAACCTGAACAGAAAACCAACGGCCTGTAAAAGTTAGAGAAGGACGAAGGTGTAATTTATATATTATAAAATTAATTATATTATAAATGTAAGGAAATTTGAAAATAGCATAACTTCTTCATACAGCAATGAAATCGAACGAAATGACTTGCGTTGGATTCACAACGGCAAACATTACACAATGAAGCAATCCAGATCTGAAACAAAGCAATTTGAAAATTCAGACAAAAAGCAATGTGAGAATTCTGTTTCCTTTTAAATAATTAAAATAAAGTAATTATGATTGTGATATTATCCCTCCACTGTTAATTGCTATGTGTTGTTATTCGTGATTGGATTTGGGTTGATGAATTCTGTTATGTTGAATGGATTATGCTTGTCGAAACAAAGATAACATTTTTGTTGAAACAAAATAGAGAAACCAAAATATTCATTGTAACAACCCGTATTTTCAATAACCTGTAATAATGTAAATCGAGGCAGAATTTAATTCTAAAATCTGAATCAAGGGAAACGGGCTATGCCATTGCGTTCGTCTCGGAAAAATACGCGAAATAGAGTCCGAGTTTTCGAAAATCGGAGTCCGTATGACCCGATTAAGGCCCAACGAAGTTTTCAGAAAATTTCTAAGTATAAACAGATTTCAAACTAAAGTTTGAAATTGGAAATTTGGGCCAGTTTGGGCCAGGCGGGAAAATTCCCGCCAAAGCACCCAAGTCGACAGCCCTGTCGACTTGGGAGTCGACTTGGTTGGACCCAAGTCGACAGCCCTGTCGACTTGGCTGTCGACTTGGTCCAGCCGGGCTTTTAGCCTGGTGCACCATTTTGAGATTGTGTTGAGTTTGGGGGCCAGATTCGGTTTTAAGGGCTGAGATTGCAACTAGGGTTTAATCCTATGGCCTAAAACACTTGCCTAATCTATAAATAAGACCCTAACCTACCCTAAATCATCATTATTCATTCTAGCAACTAAACTATGGCAAAATCAATCCTCTCATGGCCTCCACTCTCTTCATAAAATCCTAAATAAATTTCTATGAGAGATTTTCCATGCATACAAGGGTTTTCAAGCTTGTATGAGCATCATTAGCTTGCATTCAAGTCAAGTTTCTATATTTGCATCATAAAGCAAGGGTTTTGATCAATTTTGCTTAAGGGTTTTTCTATTAAAGCTTGCATTTTGGGGTTTAATTGGTTGCATAAGGGCTTTGTCATATTTCCTAAGCATTGTAAGCCCTATTCCTTTCATACTTAAACTCTAAAGTTAAATGTATGATATGCAAGTTTGCCATGATATGCAAAGTTTACTATGATGTGTTATGCAAGTTTACTATGATGTGATATGCAAGTTCATCAAGCTATGATATGCAAGTTTATATGCAAGTTTATTATGCTATGATATGCAAGTTTATATGCAAGTTTACTATGCTATGATATGCAAGTTTATCATGTTGTGATATGCAAGTTTATATGCAAGTTTGCCATGTCATGATATGCAAGTTCATCGTGTTATGTTATGCAAGTTGATATGCAAGTTTGTCATATGATATGCAAGTTATGTTATGCAAGTTTGGGTTGAACATTTTGTTCATGCTATCATGTTATGCAAGCTTATCTTGGGTTTATGAACATAAAGCTTCAAGCTTTATGCCAAAGGTTGCATTTTGGCGACATGTAAGTTATCATATCTCTTATGATAACTTGCATGTGAGGCTAGATGCGAACTTATGGCCGTTTTTACATGTCATTGATCACCATGTATCACCAATGTGCTAAGTTTGGTTTTATGCATGCTTTTGAGGCCTAATGCAAGTATATGAACATATGAGCATTTCATATGCCACCATGTTGAACTTGTGGCTCCAACACCTTTATGTCATGATTATGCCAAGTTCCCTCTTTCTATCCTTTATGCGCTATTGCGATATGTAAGCGATAGGATTGCGTTTGGGGTTGGGTAAACTTAAAAGACATAAAAACATAAGCTTGGGAATTTACCTATTAAGTTAGGTCTACCCATTGGGAATTTACCTATTAAGTTAGGTCTACCCAATTTCTTGAAAACTTATAATGTGTTTTGGAAACATGATGGACATGACACTTAGAAAATATAAGTATGACCAACTCGAGGTTGGGTTGAGTTTGTAGCGTAAACCTACCCGGAACCGACCGGCTTAACTAGTTGCTACAAACAATAGGACCCAATGTGAGAAGTTGGCCATGTTGTACCTTGAACCCGAGGTTATACCAAGTTGTGGTGTAAAGCTACCCGGACCCGCCCGGCTTAACTAGTAACCACAACAAAGTCTAATGTGAGAGGTTAAGGCGCATTAATTAATGCCTCGTGATTAGGGTTAAGTCATGGTCCGCTTGAATACTTAACCAATGAAACACGATGGGTTGGTAGGGTTAAGTCATGAATCTTGGGTACACTTAACCAACTTGGTACTTGAATGAGTTGGGTTAACCACGTTTAACCCATTAAGGAAACCCTAGTTACGTGGTCCTTTGCACCAGTAACCCTCTTAGTTGTATCATGATACCCTAGGGACTAGGCTAGGGAGGGGCACGATTACTGGGATGCCATGTAAGCGACCAAACGACGGCTGAGTAGGTGCGCCGGTGTGGGTTCAGACGGGTCATGGTCGTGCACATGGTCCGGAGTTGAAAAAGCAGGCACGGGCACTAGTAGGTTTAGACTGTGCGTGCATTGATTTGTGTCGGTGGTTGACACCCTAGGACTTGATACACCCTAGGGTGGACCTAGCACAGTTTAGCTACACTTCGTAGTTGGGCCGTATGACACAGACACTTGACGAGTTAGGCTTATAGGGAGCCGATCGACTAGACCGTGCTAGTTGGACCTTGGTTTGGGTCATTCATGATGTTGGGCCAAACTTGGGCCGGGGGATCACTTCTTGTTTACACTTTGGACCTCGTATTGGGGTCACTTCATGTTATTGGGCCATAGCTTGGGCCAAGGGATCAATACTTGTTTATTCAAGTCATGTTAGTTTGCTAGTACACCTGTGGTGCAAAACCCTTAATCCTGATTATGCGATGACACCTTTATCTACCTTGTTAGTTAATCATCATGCTAGTTTGTTGTTATCCTTATGTTCATCCCTGCTGCTCATGCCAGTTAACTTTATCAGTTTACATTGATTGTAGTAGGGCTTACTCAGTCTTTTTGACTGACCTGTTTTCTTTCGCCTCTTTTCTTCCGTTTCCCCCCTGGTTCTCAGGGAGGGAATACTGGAGCTTAGCTTGGATTTCTGATCGCTTGCTTGTGGGATTTTAGCTCATGTACGGTCTTGACATGAAGCTAGCTATGGTTATCACTTATTTTGGGGATAGTACTTATGTATTTCAGTTTTTCAGAAATGTTGTTTTATCTAGGCTTGTGTATTTGGAAAGTTGACATTAAGTTGTACCAGACTTGTTTTGAAATGGTTTGAAATCTTCCGTTGTTTTATCTATGTTATTTACTCTATTTACATATATACATATGTTCTTGTTCTGCCTTGATATATCATTATGCATGTTTACCTGATTCAAACGCCCCTCCAAAGTCAGAGTGCTTGCAAGAGCCACCCTGGCGGAGGTGGGGTGTTACATTTGGTGTAACACCTCGAGAATTCTATAATTGTGAAATTAACAAATTAAAGTATAATTAATTTGAAATCAAAGAACCAAGGGAAACGGGATACGCCATTGCGTTCGTCTCGGAAAAATACGCGAAATAGAGTCCGAGTTTTCGAAAAACGGAGTCCGTATGCAGAAGATATGGCCTTCGGAAGTTTTGAATTAAATTTAAAATTCAAACAGAATAAAACAATTAAATATTCCGAAGGGGGGCCCAATGGGCCAGGGCGGATAAACACCCTCCTAGGCCACCCAGGTCGACTGGGCTGTCGACCTGGGCTACCCATGTCGACAGGGCTGTCGATAGCCCTGTCGACAGGGGTGTCGACCTGGTCGAGCCCAGTCAACCTGGCTGGCCAGGTCTGTGTTTGGCC
Organism: Allium sativum; assembly: GCA_030737875.1. Taxonomy (NCBI): domain Eukaryota; kingdom Viridiplantae; phylum Streptophyta; class Magnoliopsida; order Asparagales; family Amaryllidaceae; genus Allium; species Allium sativum. The sequence continues at coordinate 649,353,255 of CM060919.1, read as the reverse complement.
GATTCTCTGTGGTCTGCTTTGTCATTAGGGCTAGGTGGCAAGTTTTTATTGGTCTCTCCTTAGAATGAATGGCTACGATCAATCCAAGCAACATCAAGGGTCCTAATCAGTTCCTAACCTCTATATAAACAACCCTAGACTAAACCCTAATCTATTCATTCAAAATTAAGAACATAGCCGCCATGTTGCTGAGGAACGACTAAGAGTAGCCGCCAACTAGAGAGAGGATTAGGAAGAAAGTTCTAAAGCCTAAAGCAATTCAAGCAACCTAAAGCCAATCAATTCAACAAAGGAATCATATCTCTTAATTAGAGAATTCGCCGCAACCATTGTAAGTAGAGTATTACTTTGGTATGAATAAACAACTGTATTGATTTGTATGCTTGAATTGGGATAATAAAGTAATTCATATTTGTGCAAAATTTTGTTATTCATTATAAAGAACTACATGCGGTAGTTCTATGCAAGTATACGTTTGGAATATTGCGCAAATTATGTAATCTATGTTGAAGCTACATGTATGTAGTTGATTGAAATTCATGCAAGTTTGGGGCTTTGTTATTATGCCATCATGATGTATATTTTTGTGCATAAATCATTTTGCAAGTAATTGAAACAAGTTTGGTTGTTATAGTTCATATGAAACTATGTTGGAATTTTGACACCATAATCCATGTATTAAGTCATTCTTTTGCAAACTTAGGAATATAGCTAGGCTATGAATGATATTTGGCATAATTGAAAACCATGATTAGGTCTATCTTGTTACAAGAATTATATGGTGACATATGTGGTACATGGCTAGGTTAGGTTCAAAAAGTCCCTTTTTGTAAGTTTACATGACTAAAGTAAGAATCATGATGTCATGTTAGAAATATTTATGCCATGGTTATGTGAACAAATTCAACTATACTTATGCCATGCTTATGTTTGACATTATGCCATGCTTATGCTAGAAATATTTATGCCATGCTTATGTTTGACATTATGCCATGCTTATGCTAGAAATATTTATGCCATGCTTATGTTTGACATTATGCATAAATAAGAATATAGGTTCATGTTGTAGTTAAACCTATGCAAGTTCACATGCTTTGATTCATGTCACCTATGTTACCACTATGCAAGTACACCAGTTTCTATTATGTATTTCCAATGTCATATGCAAGTTCATGCGCTCACTTTCCCCCTTTTTGTGTATGTAATCATGCTTTAAGCCTCCCCTTTTCGCATGGCTAAATTGGGCTTTAAAAGGCTAAGCCCAATATATATAAACGGACGTGTAAAACGGGGGAAAATAACGTTGGGTTAAAATTACTAATGAATGGAAATATAAAGTAGAAGGGCCCAAATTCAAGTATGGGTTGGGCCCGTGATTGGTGTAACCTTTACACCATTAACTTAATAATGGGCCGCAAATATTTACATATAAGAAATAAAGAGGAATGACAAGATATGTAAATGTAGAACATACGATGTGTTTAACCCGAGGTTGGATTAAGTTGTGATGTAAACCTGCCCGGAACCGCCCGGCTGTCCAGTAGTCACAACAATACCTATCCAATGTGGGAGGTTAAACATGGAGCCCCATAAGGACCCGAGGTTAGACTGAGTTGTGGCGTAAGACTGCCCGGAACCGACCGGCAACAGGCAGCCACAACAATACCTGTCTAATGTGAGAGGTCAGGGCCTTAATAAGACAATTAAGGCTGAGTCAGGATTGTTAGGATTAAGTGAACTAAAGACTTAATCAAAATGGAACATGCTAAACTAAACGGACTGGTGGGGGTTAGGTTAGAAAACACTTAACCAACTTAGCATGTTGGCTAGAGATAGAAAACCTAGTAACGGGGGACCCTTTTCAGCAGTAACCCTAAAAGGTGTATCAGGATACCCTGAAACTAGGCAGGGTGGGGCACGATTACTGGGCTGATTGTAAGAGGTCAAAGCGACGGCGGTGGTGTAGCAGTGTAGGTTCTAACGGAGTGCGGGCGTGCACACACTCCGGCGCAGAAAAATAAGGCACTGGGCACCAGTAGCATACCTGTGCATTCTAAGGTTGTGTCGGGCCGCCACCACGGGACTTGATACACCCCATGGTGGGACCAGCATAGGTAACTACAGACATCTGGGGCCGTAAGACACATGTAACTTTGCGAGTAGGAGCCGATCATCATAGAATGGATCACATCACCCTGATTATGGGGTGCAAATTGGAAACAAGTTTATATGGGTTCAGAGATTAACATGGGGTACGGTAGTATATTCGACCCTAGACAACTTAACCAAGTTTATTGTGCTTGCCCACTTCTTGTTTATACTTATCATACCCAGTTCTTTATTCATAGACAGAATAGTACTAGACTTACTCAGGCTTTATGTCTGACTCTACTTTTCTTTCGTCTTCTTTCTTCCGCTCCCCCCAGGTCCTCAGGGAGGGAACACAGCAGCTTGACCAACCTTAGCATCCAGCTTGAAGAAGAGAAATGTATTGCTTGGACTTTCCTGTTTTAAACTATGGCTTTGGACAATCCACTATGGGGCTTTTGCAGTTCATCTATGTTTTATTTATGCTTCTTTAAATAATGTACTCAAGACAGATTATGAAAGTGTTATGTTATGTTTTTGGAAAGGATGTTGTTGTAACACGTATTTGACTTTATGAAATAAAGTTTGTTGTTCTTCCGCTGTTTACAAATATGTGTTCTTATATCTGTCTTGTATATCTGTGACTTGTACTTATAAACCTCCACCAAAATTAGGGCATTCCCTTTGAGAGTGACCCTAACGGAGGTGGGGTGTTTCACTTGGTATCAGAGCATAGGTTTACTAGATAAGATAAAAAGTTTTGAAAATTTATTTTCAAAAAGGAAATTTAAAGAAGCATTTTTAAAAGATAAAAATATTATTTTATTTTAAAAGGCAAAGTCCACTCCCCAAAGCCATAGGTACTATCTCTTATCCTTCGTTTTGAATCTATCCTTTTTGTTTCAGCATGTCCCAAGAACTTAACTTGCCAGAAGGGGTGCCAATACCTGGTTGGTTTAGACGATTCTTAGAAGCAAGGGCCACTCAGCCAGGTCCTACCATTCCTCCTCCCCCAGCGGAAGGAAATCATCCAGCTGCAGCAGCACTTTTTCCTCCACCTCCTCCTCGGGGAAACAATTTTGCTAAGATGTGTAAAGATTTTAAAGCTATGGGAGGAAGGGATTTCCATGGAACTGAGTCCTTCGTGGCAGCTAGAAATTGGCTGAAGGAAACGGAGGACCTATTCATCATCTTTGAGGTAGAAGATAGACAAAAAGTACAATTGGCAGTATGGCTATTGAAGGGCGAGGCTTCCTACTGGTGGGAAGTCACTAATGCTGAAAGACCAGTGGAGACATGGGAGGACTTTAGGGCAAGGTTTGAGACTAAATTTCTCTCAGATGCGGAAAGAAGTTTGCAGTTGGAAAAATTCTTATTTCTTAAACAAGGAGACAAGACTGTCAGAGAGTATGTGAATCAGTTCGATGAGCTGGCTAGGTTTGGACTTGACCTAGTCAACACCCCGCACAAGAAGGCTCTCCGTTTCGTCAAAGGGTTAAATGAGCCTTTACACAGTTTGGCCATGACGCATATACCCATGGGGGCCACATATGAAAGATTGGTGCAAATGGCATTGCTGAATGAAGAGGATAAGGGCAAGAAGGAGACAAAGGCAGAAAGCTCTCAAGGGAAGAAAGAGGGTTTGCAGCCTAAGAAGACAGACTTTAAGAAAGGCGGGGAAGGCAACAAAGAGAAGAGGACGTGTAATTTCTGTGGCAAAGTGGGGCACTTAGTAAAGGACTGCCGGAAAAAGAAGGCCAAGGAGAATGGTGGGTGCTTTTCTTGCGGTGAGACGGGCCATAGGGCTAAGGACTGCCCACAGAAACGAGGACAGGGGCAGGGTGCTGGATCCACCTCAGGGGCACAGGTTCATGTGCTAGAAGCGCCACCGTTGCAACAGCGAGGTACCAACACTTCTGTAGAAAGTGTAGTTTATCTTTATGATCACCCCGTTCGCACTTTATTTGATTCTGGCGCATCACACTCCTTTATCTCGTCTGCTTTAGTAGAATCTCTGCACCTAAAAACTAGTATGGTAGAGGACCCCTTAATTGTATCAAACCCAATTGGGGGCCCAGCTCATTTGTCTATGATCTGTTTGGACTTGAAAATTTCTATTCTAAGCGTAGAATTTCAATGTAGTGCCTTTGTTTTGGGCTTTTCGGGGTATGGTTTGATTTTGGGTATGGATTGGCTATCCAGTAATGGGGCCATCCTTGATTGTGAGAAAAGGGTTGTTAGGCTCCTAACCCAGCTCGGTAATACTTTGGAAATTTCTTGTAATCCCTCGTATGCGGTTATGCTTAGTTATCTTGAATCGTTAGATGCCTCTGTTGAAAAATTTGCAATCAGTTAGAGTGGTCCGGGAATATCCGGATGTCTTCGAAGAGGTGAACGGCTTGCCTCCGAAGCGGGAGATAGACTTCCGCATATATCTAGTAGATAATGCAAAGCCCGTTGCGTTGCCCGTTAGACATATGGCTCCACGAGAAAGAAAAGAGCTCAGTAAACAGATTAAAGAGCTTCTAGAAAAGGGGTTCATTAGGTGGAGCATTTCAGAATAGGGCGCTCCAGTAGTGTTCGCCACTAAGGCTGAAGGTTCATTTCGCTTATGCATGAGTTGTAAAGAATCACCTTAGTAAGTACATTTGGCAACATAGTTGGACTTGGGAAGGGACTCCCTTGTGACCTAAAAGGAGTCCATCATGCTTAGTTTCCTAGAATCATAAGTGGTGGTTGGGTTGAGTAATTCTTTGGGTGTCAGTCTGATGTTGATTTCGGTCTTCGGGGCTGATGCTTAGAGAGTTCTTCTCCTAATCAATATATATGTGGCATAGATTTCCAGTTTTGACACTGCCCAATGGGCACAAAGTTTTTACTTGTTTCTATCATTCGACTATACCTTTAGGTAGGACCATTTCCTATCATTGAGAAAATTTGGAAAATAACCTATAGATTAGAGCTACCCGAGAAGTTGGCCGGAGTCCACAACGTCTTTCACGTTTCACATCTCCGAAAACGTCTGCATGAGTCTGCTGAAGTGGTAGAGCCAAATATCCTCGAAGAGGCCGAAGTGGAACGCGAAGCAACCATAAGAAAAGTTCCAACCCGCATACTAGGAACGGAAGTGAAGAAGCTACGCAACCGCGAAGTCAAGCTCGTTAAAGTTCAGTGGAGCGACACCGAGGGAGACGCGACTTGGGAAACTGAAGCTAGAATCCGTACAGCCTACCCTTTTCTGTTCGAGGGTACATCCTTGATCTTTCCTTTTCCTTAAGTTGCGCTTTTATCTATCTTTTTAGGTATATTTCCTCGACCTTATCTTTTAGGTAGAAACTTTTTGGATGGAAACATGTAATTGAAACATGTTATGTATGATGGTTGCAAGTGGTTGCAAGTGGTTGCTCGTGGTTGCATATACACACACAATCTAGGTTTTAGATCGGCTCAGTCACTTCATATTGCATATGCATATATGTTTGTATTCGTATGTGGTTGAACTTTAATGTGTTGACATGTGGATGCTGCATTTGTATTGAATGATTGAGCACTCATGTAGAATCATGAATAGGAAAATTTGCATACATAATGGATTCATGGCACTTACATAAGTTGCATTAAGGAGGTCAACTGAATCAGTAGACCGCCTGATTTTGCATTAGATAAGTACATGTACACACACACTTCGCATATGATCATGAAGCATTAGAAATCTTTTAAGGACAATGGATGCTCGTGTTTGATGGATGAGTAGATGGATGATTGGATGTTAGGATATGCATTCCTCCTAACTTGAAGATTTCGGGGACGAAATCCTTTTAAGTGGGGGAGAATGTAACACCCCGAGAATTCTATAATTGTGAAATTAACAAATTAAAGTATAATTAATTTGAAATCAAAGAACCAAGGGAAACGGGATACGCCATTGCGTTCGTCTCGGAAAAATACACGAAATAGAGTCCGAGTTTTCGAAAAACGGAGTCCGTATGAAGAAGATATGGCCTTCGGAAGTTTTGAATTAAATTTAAAATTCAAACAGAATAAAACAATTAAATATTCCGAAGGGGGGCCCAATGGGCCAGGGCGGATAAACACCCTCCTAGGCCACCCAGGTCGACTGGGCTGTCGACCTGGGCTACCCATGTCGACAGGGCTGTCGACAGCCCTGTCGACAGGGCTGTCGACAGCCCTGTCGACAGGGGTGTCGACCTGGTCGAGCCCAGTCAACCTGGCTGGCCAGGTCTGTGTTTGGCCGATTCTCTGTGGTCTGCTTTGTCATTAGGGCTAGGTGGCAAGTTTTTATTGGTCTCTCCTTAGAATGAATGGCTACGATCAATCCAAGCAACATCAAGGGTCCTAATCAGTTCCTAACCTCTATATAAACAACCCTAGACTAAACCCTAATCTATTCATTCAAAATTAAGAACATAGCCGCCATGTTGTTGAGGAACGACTAAGAGTAGCCGCCAACTAGAGAGAGGATTAGGAAGAAAGTTCTAAAGCCTAAAGCAATTCAAGCAACCTAAAGCCAATCAATTCAACAAAGGAATCATATCTCTTAATTAGAGAATTCGCCGCAACCATTGTAAGTAGAGTATTACTTTGGTATGAATAAACAACTGTATTGATTTTTATGCTTGAATTGGGATAATAAAGTAATTCATATTTGTGCAAAATTTTGTTATTCATTATAAAGAACTACATGCGGTAGTTCTATGCAAGTATACGTTTGGAATATTGCGCAAATTATGTAATCTATGTTGAAGCTACATGTATGTAGTTGATTGAAATTCATACAAGTTTGGGGCTTTGTTATTATGCCATCATGATGTATATTTTTGTGCATAAATCATTTTGCAAGTAATTGAAACAAGTTTGGTTGTTATAGTTCATATGAAACTATGTTGGAATTTTGACACCATAATCCATGTATTAAGTCATGCTTTTGCAAACTTAGGAATATGGCTAGGCTATGAATGATATTTGGCATAATTGAAAACCATGATTAGGTCTATCTTGTTACAAGAATTATATGGTGACATATGTGGTACATGGCTAGGTTAGGTTCAAAAAGTCCCTTTTTGTAAGTTTACATGACTAAAGTAAGAATCATGATGTCATGTTAGAAATATTTATGCCATGGTTATGTGAACAAATTCAACTATACTTATGCCATGCTTATGTTTGACATTATGCCATGCTTATGCTAGAAATATTTATGCCATGCTTATGTTTGACATTATGCCATGCTTATGCTAGAAATATTTATGCCATGCTTATGTTTGACATTATGCATAAATAAGAATATAGGTTCATGTTGTAGTTAAACCTATGCAAGTTCACATGCTTTGATTCATGTCACCTATGTTACCACTATGCAAGTACACCAGTTTCTATTATGTATTTCCAACGTCATATGCAAGTTCATGCGCTCACTTTCCCCCTTTTTGTGTATGTAATCATGCTTTAAGCCTCCCCTTTTCGCATGGCTAAATTGGGCTTTAAAAGGCTAAGCCCAATATATATAAACGGACGTGTAAAACGGGGGAAAATAACGTTGGGTTAAAATTACTAATGAATGGAAATATAAAGTAGAAGGGCCCAAATTCAAGTATGGGTTGGGCCCGTGATTGGTGTAACCTTTACACCATTAACTTAATAATGGGCCGCAAATATTTACATATAAGAAATAAAGAGGAATGACAAGATATGTAAATGTAGAACATACGATGTGTTTAACCCGAGGTTGGATTAAGTTGTGATGTAAACCTGCCCGGAACCGCCCGGCTGTCCAGTAGTCACAACAATACCTATCCAATGTGGGAGGTTAAACATGGAGCCCCATAAGGACCCGAGGTTAGACTGAGTTGTGGCGTAAGACTGCCCGGAACCGACCGGCAACAGGCAGCCACAACAATACCTGTCTAATGTGAGAGGTCAGGGCCTTAATAAGACAATTAAGGCTGAGTCATGATTGTTAGGATTAAGTGAACTAAAGACTTAATCAAAATGGAACATGCTAAACTAAACGGACTGGTGGGGGTTAGGTTAGAAAACACTTAACCAACTTAGCATGTTGGCTAGAGATAGAAAACCTAGTAACGGGGGACCCTTTTCAGCAGTAACCCTAAAAGGTGTATCAGGATACCCTGAAACTAGGCAGGGTGGGGCACGATTACTGGGCTGATTGTAAGAGGTCAAAGCGACGGCGGTGGTGTAGCAGTGTAGGTTCTAACGGAGTGCGGGCGTGCACACACTCCGGCGCAGAAAAATAAGGCACTGGGCACCAGTAGCATACCTGTGCATTCTAAGGTTGTGTCGGGCCGCCACCACGGGACTTGATACACCCCATGGTGGGACCAGCATAGGTAACTACAGACATCGGGGGCCGTAAGACACATGTAACTTTGCGAGTAGGAGCCGATCATCATAGAATGGATCACATCACCCTGATTATGGGGTGCAAATTGGAAACTAGTTTATATGGGTTCAGAGATTAACATGGGGTACGATAGTATATTCGACCCTAGACAACTTAACCAAGTTTATTGTGCTTGCCCACTTCTTGTTTATACTTATCATACCCAGTTCTTTATTCATAGACAGAATAGTACTAGACTTACTCAGGCTTTATGTCTGACTCTACTTTTCTTTCGTCTTCTTTCTTCCGTTTCCCCCCCCCCCCAGGTCCTCAGGGAGGGAACACAGCAGCTTGACCAACCTTAGCATCCAGCTTGAAGAAGAGAAATGTATTGCTTGGACTTTCCTGTTTTAAACTATGGCTTTGGACAATCCACTATGGGGCTTTTGCAGTTCATCTATGTTTTATTTATGCTTCTTTAAATAATGTACTCAAGACAGATTATGAAAGTGTTATGTTATGTTTTTGGAAAGGATGTTGTTGTAACACGTATTTGACTTTATGAAATAAAGTTTGTTGTTCTTCCGCTGTTTACAAATATGTGTTCTTATATCTGTCTTGTATATCTGTGACTTGTACTTATAAACCTCCACCAAAATTAGGGCATTCCCTTTGAGAGTGACCCTAACGGAGGTGGGGTGTTTCATTTGGTATCAGAGCGTATGGTTTACGAGAAGGAACAAAAAGGTTTTTAGAAAACTTTTGGAAAACTATTTTCAAAACTAAGTATAAAGTATTTTCCAAAGAAAAGTCTAGTTTATTTTAAAGGCTATTCCCCCAAAAAGCCATTAGCAAAAATCCCTTCGTTTTTCTCTATTCTGAATCTGTCTTTTTCTTCGCTTTCAGTATGGCCGATAACCTTGCTATTCCGAAGGGAGTACACGTACCTGTTTGGTATAGGAGACTTTTGGAGGCTAGGGCGACCGAAGCCGGCCCCACAGATGTCCCTCCTCCTCCTCCTCCAGTAGTTAATATTCCTCCTCCTTTCGCTAATGTTCCTCCTCCTCCTGTCGCTGAGGTTCCTCTTCCCCCTCCCCCTCAGCATCCTCAAGCTGACTTCGCAAAGACTTGCAAGGATTTCAAAGCAATGGGTGGCAAGAACTTTCAAGGCACCGAGACTTTTGTAGAGGCCAGAAATTGGTTGAAAGAGACCGAGGATTTATTTGCTATCTTTGGGTTAGACGATCAGAGGAAGATCTTGTTGGCAGTTTGGCTTATGAAGGATGAAGCCGCTTATTGGTGGGAAGTCACCAATGGTACTAGGCCTGTTGAGACTTGGGCCGATTTCAGGGCAAGGTTCGTGCTTAAGTTTCTATCTTCTGCTGAGGAGAATCTGCAAATGGAGAGGTTCATAACTTTGAAACAAGGAGATATGTCTGTCAAAGAATATGTGAACAAGTTCAATCAATTAGCTCGTTTTGGCTTGGATATGGCGAATACTCCTTAGAAGAAGGCTCTTCGTTTTGCTAGAGGATTGAATGAGCCGTTGCAGGGATTGGCTATGTCACATATTCCCCATGGGGCCACGTTTGAGAGCTTGGTTGATATGGCATTACTTCAGGGAGATGTCAAGAAAGAGATCAAGGTGAATGATACTCAAGCCAAGAAGACTGATTCCCAGGGGAAAGGAAATCAGAGTAGTCAGAACAACAAGAACGACAAGGGCAACAAGAACAAGGGAAAGGAAACAAGAAAGTGCAACTTCTGTGGGATTGTTGGGCACATAGCCAAGGAATGTAGGAAGAAGAGAAGGAAATTGGGTGGGTGCTTTCACTGTGGAGAGACTGGACATTTCAGTAAGGATTGCCCGAAGAAGCAAGGGCAAGGCCAGGGTCAGACTCAGCATGCTGGACCTTCAGGAGGGCAAGTTCATGCTCTCAATGCCGCTCCAGTTCCCGATCGAGGTAGTATTTCTGTTGAGAGCCTTGTATATATTTCTGATTTTCCTGTTCGTACCTTGTTTGATTTTGGTGCATCGCATAGCTTTATCTCATCTGGTCTTGTTGATAGTTTGCAGCTAAGTACTAGTCTAGTTTATGATCCCGTGTGTGTTTCAAATCCAATTGGGGGTTCCGCCATCTGTCTATGATTTGTGTGGATTTGAAAATTTCTATCTTGGCCGTAGAATTCACGTGTAGTGCTTATGTTCTCGGGGTCACGGGATATGGGTTGGTCTTGGGCATGGATTGGTTGTCCAGTTTTGGAGCCATTCTTGATTTTTGAGCATAGGGTTGAGAGGCTCATGACTCGCCTCAGTAATACCCTAAAAATTTCTAGTAACCCTATGAGTCCCGTCATGTTGTGTTATCTTGAATCCCTCAACTCGTCTATCGATAGTTTGCAATCGGTGAGGGTGGTCCGAGAATATCCTGATATCTTGGGTGAAGTGAAGGGGGTTACCCCTAAACGAGAGATAGGTTTCCGCATTTATCTGGTTGATAATGCCAAGCCAGTTATGTGGCCGGTAAGGCACATGGTCCCGTAAGACGGGAGCTAAGTAAGCAAGTGAAGGAGTTGCTTGAGAAGAACTCCATTCGATGAAGCATTTCCAAGGAAGGTGCTCTAGTAGTATTCGCTACTAATGCGGACAGTGCGCTTCGCCCGTGTGTTGATTATCGTGAGTAGAACAAGAGGAATAGACAACCATTACCAAGGATCGATGATTTGTTTGATCAGCTTGTAGGAACATCTGTTTTCTCTTGATCCTGCTACTGGATTCCATCAGCTCAGGGTAGCTGAGGATAGTATAGACAAGACTGCGTTCAGAACTCCAGATGGATTCTTCGAATGGCTTGTCGTGCCGTTCGGCTTGACTAATACACCCGCATACTTCGTGGACTTGATAAGTAGGGTGTCTAGGGAGTTCCTGAACGAGTTTGTGGTAGTCTTCATAGATGATATTCTGATCTTCTCAAAGGATGAGGAAGAGCACGCAAGGCATCTCGTGGAGGTGATGGATACGCTTAGAGCGCATCAGTTGAAGGCCAAGTTCTCCAAATGTCATTTTGGAGAAAAAGGAGTTAGATTCCTTGGGCACATAGTTTCTAAGCAAGGCTTAGTGGTGATCCTGCTAAAGTGGTCGCGGTTCAAGACCGGAAAGCTCCGACGAGGACAATTGAAGTAAGAAGTTCCCTCAGTTTAATTAGTTAGTTAGCGTCCCTTGAGCTTTGACCTACCCTTCTGGATCAAGTAGGGACTTCACAAAAGGAGGACCCGCAGTTAAGTCGAGATCATGGACAAGTTGATTCGAGGCGAGATAGTAGTCACCTCGCTATAGATGACAAGGGATGGCTAAGACGCGATGAGAGAAAGAGGTTCTTGATGATGCACATCACTCGAGGAGGTGGCCGAGTTGGTCCCAAGGTGCATGTTGTGCCAACAGGTTAAAGGCCGAGTCATAGAAGCCCGGTGGGCTATTGTATCCATTGGAGGTCCCTGCAATGGAAAAGGGAAAAACGTCACGAAGGATTTCGTGGATGGACCGCCTAGATCAAGAAAGAGAATACGAGCATGTGGGTCATAGTAGGTAGACTCACGAAAAAGAGCGAAAGTACTGCATCATAGCTAGCGACAGTTTACTTTCAAGAAATAAAGCGGTTGCACGAGGTTCCCTAAAGTATAGTAGTAACCATGACTCAATCTTCACTAGCCAGTTTTGGGATAGTCTACGGGGAGTCATGGGCGAGCAACTGAATCTAAGCACGGCCTATCATTCGCAGACGGATGGTTCATTGGCAACATGGTTTGGTATTTTCGGGAAAAGTTCTGCTGCGTGGAATACTTTATGGTAATTAAACGAGATCCAGGATTCACTAGTGAATTTTGGAGAGCTTGCATGAAATCCTGAGGTCATGGTTATGTTTAAGCCAAGAATGATAGTAGAGTAAGTGAAAAAGGAAGACGAGAGGCGACAATGAAATGGGTTCCAGCTCATATTTAAGAGTTAAGAAGCTAAGAAATCATGAGGTAAAACACGGTCAAAGTACAGTGGAGTTAAGCTCAAGGAAACGTGACTTAGAAGATTGAAGGCTAGATACGCGCATCATATCTCTTTCTAAGAGTATATCCTTGATCCTTGTTTCCCCGGTGGAACTTACTCGCATGTTATCTTTTACATATATCCTCTCGGTCCCATTCTCGATCCCATTTCTGTTGTAAACTCCATAAGGGGTCCGTTAGGTTGACTAAACCTTTTGGGTTTTTATAGGATTGGGTTGGATTAGGAAGGGATTTCTTGTAATCCGAAAGGAATATATCCTGCTTATCTTCTCGATCTCTTTGTAGCATATCTTTGCTATCCATGATTATCTAGTTTATCATGAGAACATTAGGTAGAAACCCTTTGGATGAAACATATGTTTGAAACATGTTATGCCTGATGGTTGCAAGTGGCTGCAAGTGTTTGCAAGTGGTTACTCGTGGATGCATTATACACGTTAGGCACTAGATCGGCTCACACACTCCTCATATTGCATATGCATGAGTGTTTATGCTTATTCATGGATGAAATTTTTGTGTTATCACATGGATGTTGCATATGGATGTATGTTATGTGCACACATATAGATGTTATACATTATGTTAGGAATTGCATACATATGGATTCATTTCACTAACATAATTTGCATTGATGATATTTGCATTAGATAAGTACATATACACACACCTTTGCATATGTTCATACCACATTTAGAATCTTGTAAGGACAATGATTGCTCGTGGATGATGTTTTGAGTAGATGGATGATTGGATGGTAGGATACGTTCTTCCTAACTTGAAGATTTCGGGGACGAAATCCTTTAAGGAGGGGAGAATGTAACAACCCGTATTTTCAATAACCTGTAATAATGTAAATCGAGGCATAATTTAATTCTAAAATCCGAATCAAGGGAAACAGGCTATGCCATTGCGTTCGTCTCGGAAAAATACGCGAAATAGAGTCCGAGTTTTCGAAAATCGGAGTCCGTATGACCCGATTAAGGCCCAACGAAGTTTTCAGAAAATTTCTAAGTAAAAACAGATTTCAAACTCAAGTTTGAAATTGGAAATTTGGGCCAGTTTGGGCCAGGCGAGAAAATTCCCGCCAAAGCACCCAAGTCGACAGCCCTGTCGACTTGGGAGTCGACTTGGTTGGACCCAAGTCGACAGCCCTGTCGACTTGGTCCAGCCGGGCTGTTTAGCCTGGTGCACCATTTTGAGATTGTGTTGAGTTTGGGGGCCAGATTCGGTTTTAAGGGCTGAGATTGCAACTAGGGTTTAATCCTATGGCCTAAAACACTTGCCTAATCTATAAATAAGACCCTAACCTACCCTAAATCATCATTATTCATTCTAGCAACTAAACTATGGCAAAATCAATCCTCTCATGGCCTCCACACTCTTCATAAAATCCTAAATAAATTTCTATGAGAGATTTTCCATGCATACAAGGGTTTTCAAGCTTGTATGAGCATCATTAGCTTGCATTCAAGTCAAGTTTCTATATTTGCATCATAAAGCAAGGGTTTTGATCAATTTTGCTTAAGGGTTTTTCTATTAAAGCTTGCATTTTGGGGTTTAATTGGTTGCATAAGGGCTTTGTCATATTTCCTAAGCATTGTAAGCCCTATTCCTTTCATACTTAAACTCTAAAGTTAAATGTATGATATGCAAGTTTTCCATGATATGCAAAGTTTACTATGATGTGTTATGCAAGTTTATTATGATGTGATATGCAAGTTCATCAAGCTATGATATGCAAGTTTATATGCAAGTTTATTATGCTATGATATGCAAGTTTATATGCAAGTTTACTATGCTATGATATGCAAGTTTATCATGTTGTGATATGCAAGTTTATATGCAAGTTTGCCATGTCATGATATGCAAGTTCATCGTGTTATGTTATGCAAGTTGATATGCAAGTTTGTCATATGATATGCAAGTTATGTTATGCAAGTTTGGGTTGAACATTTTGTTCATGCTATCATGTTATGCAAGCTTATCTTGGGTTTACGAACATAAAGCTTCAAGCTTTATGCCAAAGGTTGCATTTTGGCGACATGTAAGTTATCATATCTCTTATGATAACTTGCATGTGAGGCTAGATGCGGACTTATGGCCATTTTTACATGTCATTGATCACCATGTATCACCAATGTGCTAAGTTTGGTTTTATGCATGCTTTTGAGGCCTAATGCAAGTATATGAACATATGAGCATTTCATATGCCACCATGTTGAACTTGTGGCTCCAACACCTTTATGTCATGATTATGCCAAGTTCCCTCTTTCTATCCTTTATGCCCTATTGCGATATGTAAGCGATAGGATTGCGTTTGGGGTTGGGTAAACTTAAAAGACATAAAAACATAAGCTTGGGAATTTACCTATTAAGTTAGGTCTACCCATTGGGAATTTACCTATTAAGTTAGGTCTACCCAATTGCTTGAAAACTTATAATGTGTTTTGGAAACATGATGGACATGACACTTAGAAAATATAAGTATGACCAACTCGAGGTTGGGTTGAGTTTGTAGCGTAAACCTACCCGGAACCGACCGGCTTAACTAGTTGCTACAAACAATAGGACCCAATGTGAGAAGTTGGCCATGTTGTACCTTGAACCCGAGGTTAGACCAAGTTGTGGTGTAAAGCTACCCGGACCCGCCCGGCTTAACTAGTAACCACAACAAAGTCTAATGTGAGAGATTAAGGCGCATTAATTAATTAATGCCTCGTGATTAGGGTTAAGTCATGGTCCGCTTGAATACTTAACCAATGAAACACGATGGGTTGGTAGGGTTAAGTCATGAACCTTGGGTACACTTAACCAACTTGGTACTTGAATGAGTTGGGTTAACCACGTTTAACCCATTAAGGAAACCCTAGTTACGTGGTCCTTTGCACCAGTAACCCTCTTAGTTGTATCATGATACCCTAGGGACTAGGCTAGGGAGGGGCACGATTACTGGGATGCCATGTAAGCGACCAAACGACGGCTGAGTAGGTGCGCCGGTGTGGGTTCAGACGGGTCATGGTCGTGCACATGGTCCGGAGTTGAAAAAGCAGGCACGGGTACCAGTAGGTTTAGACTGTGCGTGCATTGATTTGTGTCGGTGGTTGACACCCTAGGACTTGATACACCCTAGGGTGGACCTAGCACAGTTTAGCTACACTTCGTAGTTGGGCCGTATGACACAGACACTTGACGAGTTAGGCTTATAGGGAGCCGATCGACTAGACCGTGCTAGTTGGACCTTGGTTTGGGTCATTCATGATGTTGGGCCAAACTTGGGCCGGGGGATCACTTCTTGTTTACACTTTGGACCTCGTATTGGGGTCACTTCATGTTATTGGGCCAAAGCTTGGGCCAAGGGATCAATACTTGTTTATTCAGGTCATGTTAGTTTGCTAGTACACCTGTGGTGCAAAACCCTTAATCCTGATTATGCGATGACACCTTTATCTACCTTGTTAGTTAATCATCATGCTAGTATGTTGTTATCCTTATGTTCATCCCTGCTGCTCATGCCAGTTAACTTTATCAGTTTACATTGATTGTAGTAGGGCTTACTCAGTCTTTTTGACTGACCTGTTTTCTTTCACCTCTTTTCTTCCGTTCCCCCCCCCCCCCCAGGTTCTCAGGGAGGGAATACTGGAGCTTAGCTTGGATTTCTGATCGCTTGCTTGTGGGATTTTAGCTCATGTACGGTCTTGACATGAAGCTAGCTATGGTTATCACTTATTTAGGGGATAGTACTTATGTATTTCAGTTTTTCAGAAATGTTGTTTTATCTAGGCTTGTGTATTTGGAAAGTTGACATTAAGTTGTACCAGACTTGTTTTGAAATGGTTTGAAATCTTCCGCTGTTTTATCTATGTTATTTACTCTGTTTACATATATACATATGTTCTTGTTCTGCCTTGATATATCATTATGCATGTTTACCTGATTCAAACGCCCCTCCAAAGTCAGAGTGCTTGCAAGAGCCACCCTGGCGGAGGTGGGGTGTTACATTCATTTTGTTAAATAAAAAAAAGTGTGAAAAACAAAATATTCAATTTGTTAAATAGAAAAGTGTTAAAACCATATCTTCATTGTATGTGTAAAATGTTCCATTTAAAAAGAAAAGATTTCATTTTTATTTGCATATTTAGATGCAATAAACACCATAGAAAAAGATTTCATTTTTATTTATATGCAAATAAACACCGTAGAAAAAGATTTCATTTTTATTTGCATATTGTAGAAAAAGATTTCATTTTTATTTGCATATTTAGATGCAAATAAACACCGTAGAAAAAGATTTCATTTTTATTTGCATATTTAGATGCAAATAAACACTGTAGAAAAAAATTACATTTTTTTTTTGAATTTTAGATGCAAACAAAACATTAATTAATGTTGTATTTTTGTTTGTATTTAGATGTAGACAAAAACATTAAAATGAAAGCTATATTTTTGTTTGCATTTTTTATATGAATAAAATATTGATTTAAAAGTTGAATTCTTATTTGCATTCCTTGATGCAAATAAAACATGAAATTAAAAGTTGAATTTTTATTTGCATTCTTTGATGCAAATAAAACATGAATTAAAAAGGTTACCTTTTTTTTGCATTTTAGATGTAGATAAAAGCCTAATTTAAGAAGTTACATTTTCACTTTCATTTTTGATGCAAATTTTAATGCTAAGAATGTGAATAGAAATGAAAGTTGCATTTTTATAGTCATGTCAGAGACAAATATACATTGAAATAAAAAGTTATTCTTTTATTTGCATTCTTTGATATAGATAAAATGTTGAAATTGGAAGTTAAATTCTTATTTGCATTTCTTGATGCAAATAAGACATAGTTTTAAAAAGATTATATATTTATTTGTAATTTAGATACAAATTAAAAACAAAACATTAAAATTAAGATTATATTTTTATTTGCATATTCAGATGCAAATAAACATCGTAGTTAAAAGATTATATTTTTATTTGGATATTTAGATGCAAATAAACATCATAGGAAAAGATTACATTTTTATTTGCATATTTAGATGCAAATAAACACTACAGAAAAATGTCATGACATTACAACTCTCTTTTGTTTGCCATTAAAGAACATAGAAAATGTTATGTTAAAACGTGTTAACGATAAAATTCACATTTTTATCGTATATGTAGAAAAGATGAAAAATGATCATTTATTTGAGATAAAAATATTGAAACAATAAATATCATATTTTTAATGTAAGAATGAAATGAGATATTCATTGCAGTGAGAAAAATGTGAAAACACTAAAAATTCCATTTTTAATGTAGAGTTTTATTGAAAATATACATTGTATAGATAGAAATGTTGAAAACATTAAAAGTTATATTTTAATGTAAAGTATGTTTCAACGTAAAGATAAGATTTATGAAATATTCATGGTTGAGCTATAAATGTTGAAACATAAAAA
Source organism: Allium sativum (assembly GCA_030737875.1). Classification (NCBI taxonomy): domain Eukaryota; kingdom Viridiplantae; phylum Streptophyta; class Magnoliopsida; order Asparagales; family Amaryllidaceae; genus Allium; species Allium sativum. The sequence continues at coordinate 649,335,312 of CM060919.1, read as the reverse complement.
TTTACATTTTTAATGTACGGAATGAATATATATGAAATATTCATTATATGACTATGAATGTTGAAAATATAATGTAGCGATGCCTTGAAACATATGTTTGTGATGTTGAAATGTTACACCTCCAATTACAAGTTATTCGACTTTTTTATGTGATTGGGACGATAATTTTCACACACCGCCCAAGTGCACAAATAATATATTATTGGTTGTTGGCAGAAAACCCTACACGGGTATTGGGATGATATTGGACACACACTAGTACCAATATTTATTTAATTGTCAATCGGTGGGTTGACAGTCTGTGATGAGCGTTATTTATCTATTTTAATGCTCACACAGTTATAAATCTCACTTTGGATGCAAATGTATTGTTTGATGATTGTTTATCATTATCGTTGGATATGTGCAATGTATGAAATCCATACAACCGAATTTGTATGGTAATTGATTGAGTCGCATTCCGATTCAGAATATCTTTATATAAAGAATATTTTAAAATAAAGAATCTTTTAAATAAAAAATATATTTTTAAAAATAATAAATATTTTAAAATAATATTCAGTGAAGAAGAAAAATATGAAGCCGAGTTAAGTAGAAACGCCATTTTTAACCCGAAAGGGTTTATTGATCGATTTTGTTTATTTGATAATAAATATCGAAAAGAAGTGATTTCAAAATCTAATATTTTGAAATATTATTTTAATATGATAAAGATGTAAAATATTCAATTTTGCGTTTAAAATTGAAAATGAAGTTAAAATCATTTTAAAATGGATTATAAATATTTTACAAATACGATTTATAATAGAAATCGACGAAATATATAATATTATATATATATATATATATAATGGCTTGAATAGAACGCGCTGCGCAGCGAACGTTCACGAATTTCGACCATTAACTTCAAATTGGCGTAACGGAAGATCTGACAGTCGGATTCTTCTAAAACCGGAACCTTTGGGTTCGTATCGAAATGAGCTTTCCAATGAATATAAGAGTTTGGAAATCTAACGGTTAAATTTGGAATTATTTCCAAACCAATTTCAGAAAAGGTCGATGTAAGTGCAGTTCGGTGGCCGTTATTGGAAACCGACTGTACGAGCGATAATAAAATTATTAAAAATATGGAAAAATTATGTAAAATCATAATAAATGATTGGGAAAGAGTTTGGATGAAAAATTCCATATTTGGAAAGATAAAGATATATTTTTATCGAACTGAACTAGTTATTAACTAGAATAAATCTTTAAAATGAGATTTAATGAAGTTTTCCAATTAAATGATATTTAATTGGAATTAAATAAGATAAATCGGACTTTTGGGTTTGTCATGAACGATGTTTTAAATGACATTTGTTCTTGAACCCTATATGAAAGAATAAATCTTTTAATTAAGATTATTAGAGTTTTCAATTATATTTAATAATTGGAATAAAAGGAAGTGTGAGTTGAGTTTATTGTGAACTGTAAACGACATTTGTTCTTTAACTCAATTAACAGTGAAAATAGAATTTGGAATTTATAAATCTTTTATTAAGATTTAAGTGGAAATTTTCCAAAGTTAAGTTTTCCAATTTAATATATTAAATTGGAATTGAATGGATAATAATAATCGAAATGAGATTCTGTAAAAGAAGACCGTTACCATATATGGAATTTAAAAGGCTTTGCCGTTATTCCATTTATATTATTAGTCTGATACATAAATTTATATCGATTATATATTGATCTGATTTCTGTGAAGATTTCATATTTTAGGGAAGATGATTTTGGGTTTATCGTGAACAATGTTTTTAAATGACATTTGTTCTTTAACCCAGTTAAAGATAAGATTTATTTCTTAAATATGAATAATCATAGAGTAATGATTTTGGACATTAAAACCAAATTGGAGTTTAAATGAATCTTTAAAAAGGGGGATTAAAGATAAATTAAAGAATTTATCTTTGATAAAATTAATGGGAAACTTTTTCCAAATAATGTGAATATCTGATTAAAAGAATATTCTGAATTGGAATGTAGCGTATGATGTGTTTTATAGCACTTGATTTTATTATAAAATACGCGAGTTATTCGGAAAGACCGGGTTTAACCCATTCTGAATAATTACTACGACGATTAAAAGTTGAAGATGAAGACGGTGGTTGAAGGCCGACGATTTTCACATCGAATGGATAAGGACTACTGATGCCTTTGATTGGAGTTGCTGCCTTGAGAGGGTTCCAGTGGTAGTTGTCCGGACATATTGTTGATTGTTCGGAGATGCGAGGTATGAAGTGCCTTCGGTTTCGTTCAGACCCAGAACGAACTTGTTAGTGGATTGTATGTCTGATGTTGTATTCCTTTATACTCTATTCGTTGATTGCTGCTAAATATCTATATGTTGGTGGCGGAGAATTTATTCTCTTGCATAACACCCTTCTCTAAGACGTACGAGCTTAGAGGTTATATATTGGCATAAATCAATGGTATGGTATGGATTGACAATGTGGCATGCTAAGATGCATGAATCAAGGCTTTTGTTGAAAAGCAGAGCCTTGTGGTTGATGATCAAAGCACAACTTTAATTAGCATAGCTTTGTGTAGCGATACTTCACGAGCCTCACACCCTGGTATAAACCAGAAACGGGAGTAAGGACTGCAGGGAGGACATACGTTTCTTTCTAGCTAGAAGTTGTAACGACCCAGAAAATCTGAACCAATTTAATTTTTTTAAATTGGCTTAAATAGTGGATTTTAAATATTTAAAATAAATATTAAAGAATAAAGATGAAAACTGAGTTTGAATCGACAATTGAAAAGGAATATAATTAATTCTAATTATAAACAAGGCCTGAAATGGTGTGGTAGTTTCAAAATTTGAATTCAAACTTTGACTGACTGTACCGGGTGCAAAACAAAACGGATTTGAGTGAAACCAAAAATATTTAAATCTGTTAGTGAATATCTTTCTAACGAATCTGAAAAATCGAAGTTTCATAGCGGAAAGCAAAAGTTATGGCCAAATGAATTTTCAGAAAGGTCGCTAGGGAATTTATATAGCCCGTGAAATTGACCATTTTGCAAACGACCTCGGAATTCGACGAAACCACTTTTGTTGGATCCGGGATGTGAAGTTATTGCTAGGTTTTAAATTTCATAATTTTTGAAGCTAGTATGTGAGTGTGGCAAAGGAAAATGTGTTTTGGTCAATTACAGTTAAATTGGATCGACCAGAAATGGGCCTTTTTGCAAACGGTCTCAGAATTCGACGAAACTAGTTTTGTTGGGACCGTATCGTCAAAACATAGCTAGATTTATTTTTCTAGAATTTTTTGAATCAGTTTGTGGCTCTGGCAAATTGAAATGTACGTTCAAATCAAATATTGAATGTTATATATTTTAAATCGAATGAAAACTGACTAAAACAGTTGAATGGGCCAACGAAACATATCCCATTGTGTTCGGAATGGGGGTAAAACGCTAGGGACGACAGTCATTGGTTTGGATTAGAGGTCGCGTCAGAAAACCCCTTTTTAAAACCTCTCGGCCAATCAGATTTTTTATAAAAAAAAGGAAAAACCCTCGTTTCTCTCTCCCCGATTAAAACGACGAACGGCGGCGGAAGCTTCCTTCCTTCTCTCCATGTTTTCCCCTAATCCACTCAATAGAATTCAATGCCCCAGTTAAATTTTTTGTAGAGTTTTCTTCCACCTTCAAATCCATATAACCCTTGCCCTCTATCGTGTCGTGTGGAGCGAGATCCGCCAGCTCGAAGTCGAGCGTTTCAAGCCACCGCCGCACCTCGAGACCGACGTCGAATTGAGGGTGGTGCACAGCGTCGAGAAGCTCTTTCCAGGCCCTTAGACGCTAAATAATCTGATCTTGACCTCGTGCAGCGGATTGGGAAAGAGAATCAAACCTAGTTTTGAACATTTTATTGAAGGTATCGGCTTTGGTTTATTTTCAACAGTTTTAACCTTTAAACCGTTGCAAAATTTGAAAAATCATATCTTTTTCGTGTATTGACGAAATTCGATGAAACAGGAAACATCGTGACCGCATGGACGTCTTATACATTCTAGAAGAGACCGCATATTTTTCTGAGCCTTCTGCTATTTTTGGTGGAGTGGAACCCAATGTGAGATTTCTAATTTATAAACGATATGGAAAACGACGATGTATAAATTATATAGTCGATGTATGAGTCATATAAGCGTTGTACACCTCTTGTATAAGCATTGTATAAGTTGTACGTTTGATGTATAAGTTATATATACGTAGTAAAAATTATATATGTGTTGAAATAAAAGTGAAATGATATATATATATACACACGCCCCTCGTCCACAAACCATGGACGATATTTATTGGTTGTGATTGGTGTGAAAATTGGTTGATTACGAATGGTTGATTAGAATTGTTTGTGGTTGAAATTGATTGATTGTGGTTGAAAAATACCCGTTTGTGGTTGAGAAATATTTGGTTGAAACCACATAGGATTAGTTTGTGGAAATGAAAAAAATATACATGACGCCTGCGTGCGAAATAGATGCATGATTCCCCATTGTCAAAAGCTGCAGGGCTTTAAGGTAGAGCGAGGAGCCGTACTAGTGACGGTCCCGGTTTTAACTACCCTGCCGTTATGCTGTCGAAATTTTGAATAATATTCATGCGTTAGAATTATTTTCATTTGTTGAAACTATATTTATTCGTTGAATAGAAAACCTTCATGTGTTGAATTGAAATTCATTCGTTGAATAGAAATTCATGTGTTGAAAGGTATTCGTGTTTTAAATATAAAAATCACATTTTTTTCTATATATACAAACTATAGAAAACCTTCATGTGTTGAATTGAAATTCATGTGTTGAATGGTATTCGTGTTTTAAATATAAAAATCGCCTTTTTATCTATATTTACAAACTATAGAAAACCTTCATGTGTTGAATTGAAATTCATTCGTTGAATAGAAATTCATGTGTTGAATGGTATTCGTGTTTTAAATATAAAAATCATCTTTTTATCTATATATACAAACTATAGAAAACCTTCATGTGTTGAATTGAAATTCATTCGTTGAATAGAAATTCATGTGTTGAATGGTATTCGTGTTTTAAATATAAAAATCACCATTTTATCTATATATACAAACTATAGAAAACCTTCATGTGTTGAATCGAAATTCATTCGTTGAATTGAAATTCATGTGTTGAATGGTATTCATATTTTGAAAGAAATTGTTTTATAATAAAAAATCCTATTTTTATCATCGATATGAACTATGTAAAATAATCTTGTTTTGAAATAAATTGTTTTATAATAAAAATCCTATTTTTATCACCTATATTAACTATATAAAATAGTTGAGTTTTAAAATAAATTGTTTTACATTAAAAATCACACTTTTATTATATACATGAATTGTTAAAAATAGTGAAGTGTTGAAATAGAAGACAGTTAGATAAAAACATCATTTTTATCAAATGTATGAAAATCATATGGTTTTGAAATTGAAGAATCGATATAAATATATAAATAGAATTGAAATATATCGAGTGATGAAGCTGTAGTTCGTATTTTGAAACCGTGATTTCAAACGATTAGTGCGGGAGATCCGACCATCGGATTTTCCTGAGATCACAACCATTGGGTTCGCTTTGGAAATATCTTTCCAACGGCACCAACTTTGTTAAAAATCCAACGGTTGGATTGTCTGGAATGTTTAATTCAAATCTGAAGGAAAACAGCGCCAGAATTGATTATATATATATATAAATATATATAATTATATTAAATCGAATAATGACGCTGCAGTTCGTATTTTGAAATCGAAACTTCAAACGATTATACCGGGAGATCCGACCGTCGGATTTTCCCGAAACTGGAACCGTTGGATTCATTTTGAAAAGATCTTTCTAATGATGTAAATTTTGTGAAGATCCAACGGTTAGATTTTCAGACATGTGTAAATCAAATTTGAAGAAAAACAGCGCCACGGCCGCGTTATGGCCCGAAGCGTCATTTTGAATAAATTGGCTAAAATAAATAAAAATAGCGATAAATCGTTATAAAATATTATAAACGATATGGGTGTGAAATTTAGAAACTAACTGAAGATTGGCTAAGTCGAATGGTTTCTTGGGTATTGATCTGATGTTGGTTTCGGCCTTCGGGGTTAATATTTGGGAAATCGTTCTCTTACTGATTTACAGTTAGTGACTAATGAATGGAAATGATGCGTACGTAGTGTTTGTGTAGCACGTGTTTATTATATACGCGAGTTTCTCAGAAAGACCGGGTTTATCCCATTCCGAATAACTGAATCGACGATAAGAAATCGAAGATGAAGACGGTGGTTGAAGACCGGAAATCTTCACCTCGTTTGGATGGTAACTGATGTCCTGATTGGGAGGCATCCTGAAATATGGATAGTGAGTGGTGATCGTCCAGGCGTACGTGGAAATCGATGGGTTTGCGAGGTATATAGTGCCTCCGGTTTCGTTCAGACCCAGAACGGACTTGCAAATGGACAGTGTGTCTGACATTGGAATTTATTCTGTGTGATTGATAGCTATCAGTTGCACGGTGTGAATTGCTTGTGTCGCATGCTAAGAGGTAGTGATCAGGGCTTCTGTTGAAAAGCAAAGTCTTGTGGTGATGATCAAAGCACCGCCTGTGTGGCGTAGCTTTGTGTATAACGTGAAATCGCGAGCCTCACACCCCGGTATGAACCAGAAACGGGAGAAAAGACCTCAATGAGGGCCTGCGTTTCTTCCTAGCAAGAAGTGGCGTCAGTGGTTTTACACGCCCTGACGAGTTTGACTTATGTGGTTGTTGCTGTTGCGAGGCGCCTCGGTTATATCGGTCGATCCGGGACCGATGGAGTCATTTGTTGGCTCATTTACGCCCCAAAGGGCGGGGAAATGCAGTGTTGAGGAATTTTAATCCATATCGGTGGATCGGCCCTGATGATCCAAAGGCTTGACTGAGTACTTGCCTGAGGCTCGGGCTAGGCAGTCTCGAATTCGGTAAGGACTATCTTTATCCTTGGTTCATGACAAAAATCCAACTTCCAAATACGTGATTGTGCGGTTTTGATTGTATACCTATATATGGCGACATAGTGGTATGGGGCATTAATGCCGTCTATGATTGATACTTATGATTTGAAATTGCTTTTGAAATATACAAACACTAGTAATAATATCAAATGCTTTTATTTTATTCGTATCAAGCATATTTTGGCCATTATAAGGTAAAAACTCTATCCTCCAGTTTGCGTTGCATTGTGTGATGGGAACTGAGTCTTATAATGGCTTCATTTTTATAAAAAGCATTGCGATGTTTAAAAGAATGATTTTCTTTAAAGCACTGGCAATCCAATGGAGTAAACCCGTTCCACGAAAGTGGCGTGGTCCTGTGATTAGCCATATTTTAAATGTGTTGAGTAGATTTCTCATACCAGTCCCATGACTGACTCGTAGTTTGTTTCACTTTCAAACTCGGGTGCCCCTTTTCCTACACGGGCAGCCTTGTGTTCAGGTTTATCAGGCTTTTTTGGATAGCTGGAGCTGAAGATGGATTCTATCATTTATCTCTTTTTATGCTATTCAGCTCCTATTGTACATATTATGTTTGTTTCCGTTGTAGACATTTATGTATAGCTGAACTGTACTTGTACTAAGTATGATTCTGTATACTGTGTAACTCTGATGATTATGTTTATCCAATGTACTATTTGTTCATTATCTGGTGTATTTATTTAATTTTGTTCTGTTGTTATCTGTTTCTGTGTTATATTCCAAAGATTACCCTTGCCACCGTCAGTACGGGGTTTGGGGTCGTCACAACGTGGTATCAGATCTTTGGTTAAGCTTAGTGCTGGAATATAACATATTAACGAACTCGTCAGAAATAGAACCAGTAGTGTTCTAGGATGGGTAACTCTATACAGATAGAATCAGTAATATCCTAGTATGAGTAAAGCAGAATGAAATACACCCCACTAGACACATTTACATTTGAAGTATATGTTTCTATGTTATAAATTATCTTTTCTGTGACCTGACACTTGATCTGCCATTTGCAGAAGTACTAGAAAAATGAGTGTCAGAAATAGAAGAAATGCAGAACCCGATCTAGAGGCTTTATTAAAGAGATATCGAAATCTGAACGGAGCACAGTTCTCGTGCAATGAATCTATAGTTCAGACTCAAGCTTGGATGAGTTCCGTCGAAAGAATTTTTGAGCGTATCCAGTTGAGAGATGATCAGAAAAGATTAGTAGCATCTTGGGCGCTTAAAGAAGAAGCTTTAATCTGGTGGGAAACAATCATCAAGGATAATCCAGAAGGTGATATCACCTGGGATAGATTCAAAGAGATTTTCCTAGCAAGATTTACTCCTCCTGAGGTAACGGAGCGATTATGTGATGAATTTTCTTATCTGATACAAGGTGATATGACCATCCCAGAATATCATACGAAATTCAACGAACTTTCTCACTTTGCTCCTCATCTGATTCAAGATCCAAAGAGGAGGAATTTGAGATTTATTCATGGCCTGCAAAGGAGATATCAGAATAGTGTAATGAGGAATGTGAAGCTTCCTTTTTCAGAAATGATATACATGGCTTATCAGTATGAAGATCTCCATAAGAAAGGTATGTTGCGCGACGAAGAGGAAGTCTGTTCTAGTAACAAAGAAGAGTCAGAAACTGATATTCCTGAAGCCAGTACGAGGTCTGAGGTTAGTAAAAAGCCTAAAGTCAATCGAAAAAGGGCCAGATCTGGAAAAGAACCAGCAACGACTGCCATGTGCAAGAACTACAATCAGAAGGGGCATTTTTCCAAAAAATGTAAATCTTTAAACAAACGAAGCAAGAGTGGATCTAAACCCACTAAGAAGCAAAAGAACCCACATGAGGAAAGGAGGTGCCATAAGTGCCACAAAGTAGGTCATATTGCATGGGAGTGCCAACTCTCAAAGAAATCTGAAACAACTCAGGTAAATGAAACAGCTGAAGTGCCTGCATCTTCGTCTGCTCAGGAAAGGCCAGATGTTTTGGAAGGCATGCTTACTGTCTAAGATATTCCAGTTAGAGTACTGTTTGATACAGGCGCGTCACGAAGCTTCATTGCCAAGAATGCAGTTAAGAAACTAGATTTGAATTTGAAGAAGCTCAAGGAACCAATGACTGTCCAGAATCCGGTTGGGGATTCCATTGATCTCAGTTGGGTTTGTGGAGTGCCGGTTTCTTTTTCTCGTTATCAGTTTCCTATTATCGCGGTCGTCATGAATTTTACAGAGTTTGGTCTTATCTTGGGGTTAGACTGGTTGACCAAGTATGAAGTTGAGGTTAAATGCGCCGACAGAGTTGTTAAGGCAAAGATAAAATCAGGTGATTATATAACCATTCCCTGTGAAGGCCAGAATTCAAATAGAAAAGACTTCTGGGCAGCTTTGGATGTTTCTCCTGTTCAAATAGAAAATATCCCTGAAGTCACAGAGAATATTCCTGACCTCATCAAAGACATTCCTGTCGTCAAGAACTATGCGGATGTGTTCGAAGAAGTTGTTCGCTTACCTCCGCAGAGAGAAATAAATTTCAAGATTGCTTTGATTCTGAATGCAATGCCGGTAGTTCACGCTATTCGAAGAATGTCCTTGAAGGAGAAAGAAGAACTTGACAATCAAACACGACAGCTCATATGGAAGGGTCTGATCAGGCCTAGTTTCTCTGATTGAGGAGCAGCAGTGGTGTTTGTCCCAAAATCTGACGGTACTCTACGGCTATGTGTGGATTATCGTGATTTGAACAAGCAAACAATAAAGAACAAATATCCATTGCCGCGAATCGATGATTTATTGGATCGTCTGAATGGAGCACAAGTATTTTCAAGGATGGACCTAGCTACAGGCTTCCATCAGCTTCGAATTGCCGAAGAGTGTGTTCCAATGACAACATTTAGAGGTCCAGACTTATTCTATGAGTGGTTAGTAATGTCGTTCGGCTTATGTAACGCTCCAGCTTACTTCGTCGATTTGATGAATGGAGTGTTCAGAGGGGTTTTGAATAAATTTGTTCTGGTTTTTATTGACGATATTCTAATCTTCTCTAAATCAAAGGCCAGACATGAAAAACATTTGGAACAGGTTCTGGAAATCCTCAGAAGGAATGTATTAAAAGCAAAGTTTTCCAAATGTATATTCTGGCAAGAAGAAGTCAAATTTCTTGGCCACGTAGTGTCAATGCACGGAATTTCAGTGGATCCTAGTAAGATCACTGCTATTCAGAATTGGAAACAGCCTCGTACACCAACAGAAGTTAGAAGTTTTCTCGGGTTAGCCAGTTATTATCGGAAATTCATTAAGGATTTCGCGAAGACATCTAGTTCCTTAACAAAACTGACTAAGAAACATTCGAGATTCAATTGGACTCCGGTATGTGAGGAAGCTTTCCAGGAGCTGAAATTAAAGCTGACCACTGCTCCAGTGTTAACAATAATAGATGGCAATGAGGACTTGAAAGTCTGGACTGACGCTTCTAGAGAAGGCCTTGGCGCAGTGTTAATGCAAAGAGGTCAAGTGATTGCGTATGCTAGCCGTCAGTTGAAACCACACGAGAAGAACTACGTAACTCATGATCTTGAGTTATTGGCTATCGTATTCTCTTTGAAAATCTGGAGACACTATCTTCTGGGTGAGAAATTCGAACTATATACAGACCATCAGTCGTTAAAGTATCTGTTCACCCAGAAAGACCTGAATCTGAGGCAGCAACGTTGGCTAGAGTTCCTTGCAGCATATGATTTTGAGATTCTATACACTCCAGGGAAAGCCAATGTCGTGGCCGATGCGCTGAGTCGAAAGAATGTAATGATCGCCAGCTTTGTTATTCGACTTCCCTGATTGACAAAATATCTATTCTTCAGAAGGATGATAACTTTATTAAGGATATGATCAAAAGGATTCAGAAAGGCGAACCCTCGTGTTTTCAAATAGATAACAATGGAATCCTGAGATTGAAAGGATGGATTTGTGTTCCTGGCATCCCCGAGCTCAAAAGGGAAGTGTTAGACGAGTGTCACAAGTCCAAGCTGAGTATCCATCCTGGTGTGGCCAAAATGTATAACGATCTCAAGCGAACATTCTGGTGGAAGGCTATGAAAAGAGACGTTTCAATATATGTTAGCTGATGCCCTACTTGCCAGCTAGTCAAAAGTGACCAACAGAAACTGGCTGGATTGTTACAACCGCTAGACGTTCCAGGTTGGAAGTGGGAACATATTTCCATGGACTTCATAGATGGTTTGCCCAGAACCAGAAAAGGAAATGACAGTATTTGGGTGAGCGTAGATCACTTCACGAAGACCGCCCATTTCATACCTGTCATATCAAATAGAAATGCTCAGAGTCTGGCACAAATATATTTCAAGGAAATTGTTAGACTACATGGAGTGCCGCTCAGTATAGTCAGTGATAGAGACCCGATATTTACTAGTAAATTCTGGGAGTCATTTCAAGTAAAGCTAGGAACAAAGCTGAACCTAAGCACCGCCTATCATCCTCAGACAGATGGTCAAACTGAGAGGGTGAATCGTATACTAGAAGATCTATTGCGGGCTTGTGTTCTAGATTTCGGTGGATCATGGGAAGACCATCTGCATTTGGCTGAATTCTCATATAATAACAACTACCAGGCGAGCCTGACAATGTCGCCATTTGAAGCATTATACGGTAGACCGTGCCGATCTCCTGCTTGTTGGGTCGAACCCAGTAATAGACTTGTGTTGGGGCCGGATATGATCCGAGAAGCTGCCGACAAAGTCGATTTTATCAAGAAACGATTACTCGCTACTCAAAGCCGACAAAAGAGCTATGCCGATAGGAGAAGAAGAGATATATCATTTGCTGTTGGTGACTATGTATATTTGAAAGTATCGCCGATGAGAGGAATTATCCGGTTCGGTAAAACTGGGAAGTTGGCGACCAAATTCATTGACCCATTCCCTATACTAGAACGGATTGGAACGCTCGCTTATAGGGTTAAATTGCCTGATTGGTTGCCTGGAGTGCATAAAGTATTTCACATATCTCAACTTCGAAAGCACGTTCATGATCCAGACTTGATCGTGGAAGAAGCAGCTCAACAGGATATTGAAATTACTCCAGAATTAGCTGTGAGAAGAGAGCCGCTCAAGATCATTGGTAAAGAAACCAAAGAGCTGAGGAACAAGAAGGTTCACTTAGTCAAAGTGCAATGGAGTGGAGATCCGCGAGATTGTACTTGGGAAACTGAGGAGAGCATTCAAAAAGCTTATCCTAGGTGTCGAGTGGATATCCCTGATTGACTCCGGTGCAAGGTACATTTACCATACTTTGCATTACCAATTAGTTCTCTACTCTGTTGTTATTTTCTTTCCATGGATGTGCACTTTTAATTCTATAGTCTGAATGATTTTAAGAGAGTATAGAAATTGATTAGTATATTTTTGAAAAGTTAAAAACAATTTGATTGTTGTTTGTGTTGTGTGATAGTAGAATTGGATTAATTAAATTATAGAAACGATGTTTAATTTAATTAATAAGAGAATAATGGTAGAATTTATTCATTTAAATCACACATTGAACTGATTTAAAAAAATAGATAGAAATATATACTTGTGCATTATGTATGTTTGAACAGGTACTTGGATAGTTGTTGAGTAAAGAAATTATTTACGTGCCCGACAAATAGGTAAACCTTAATGAGTTGGATGCGAAATATTATTATATCAACTCCTGTGAATGCCATTGGATGCGGAGTGCTGGTTGTTCTGTGTGTAATCATAAACGTCGCCATAGGATAGTAACAATTAATTTTGAACTATATTACATGGCATACTTCTGGAAGATTGGCATACTTCATCATATACCACATAAGCATTTGGAGCTTGTGTGACGAGGTGGAAGATTTACTATACGAGCGAGAGGCTTGTATGGCGATGACTATATTTTACAGGTTAAACTGATGACTGATATGGACTACTTAAATTGTAACGATAAAATTGCCAAATTAATAAAAAAAACCACACGGGTCTGGAGTTGACAATAATCACGTCTCTCTAGTCATTAGATACAGCACGTGGATTATTTATTTCCCTTACGGGACGAGGTGACGAGGATTTATCCTCTGGAGCAATTAAAATACACACTCCCTTAGGCTTTGACAGGGTGACAAGAATTTATTCTCTGGAGTTATTATCTATACACGCTCCCCTGTAAACACCAGATAATATCACTATAAATATGCGTATGCTTTATAGGACTTATTGGGTACCTAATACGGCCCAATAAATTTCCAAACCTCTCTCCGTACAAAGGAGGTTATGGCGAAATTTTTTGAAAATTCCGGGTGTTAGCCAAATTTTGAAGAATTTGAAAATTCTCAAAACTGAAAAGTTGGAGAATGGAAGCCAGATTGAACGTAGAGTTGATTAATCAAACCACTTTCGACTTTGTTCCTTTTCGGGGACGAAAAGTTTTAAGTGGGGGAGATTGTAACGACCCAGAAAATCTGAACCAATTTAAAATTTTTAAATTGGCTAAAATAGTGGATTTCATTAAAATAAATATTTAAAATAGTAAAGATGAAAACTGAGTTTGAATCGACAATTGAAAAGGAATATAATTAATTCTAATTATAAACAAGGCCTGAAATGGCGCGGTAGTTTCAAAATTTGAATTCAAATTTTGACTGACTGTACTGGGTGCAAAACAAAATGGATTTGAGTGAAACTGAAAATATTTAAATCTGTTAGTGAATATCTTTCTAACGAATCTGAAAAATCAAAGTTTCATAGCGGAAAGCAAAAGTTATGGCCAAATGAATTTTCAAAAAGGTCGCTATAGAATTTATACAGCCCATGAAATTGGCCATTTTGCAAACGACCTCGGAATTCGAGGAAACCACTTTTGTTGGATCTGGGATGTGAAGTTATTGCTAGGTTTCAAATTTCATAATTTTTGAAGCTAGTATGTGAGTGTGGCAAAGGAAAATGTGTTTTGTTAAATTATAGTTAAATTGGATCGACCAGAAATGGGCCTTTTTGCAAACGGTCTCAGAATTCGACGAAACTAGTTTTGTTGGGACCGTATCGTCAAAATATAGCTAGATTTATTTTTCTAGAATTTTTTGAATCAGTTTGTGGCCCTGGCAAATTGAAATGTACGTTCAAATCAAATATTGAATGTTGTATATTTTAAATTGAATGAAAACTGACTGAAACAGTCAAATGGGCCTACGAAACATATCCCATTGTGTTCGGAATGGGGGTAAAACGCTATGGACGACAGTCGTTGGGTTTGGATTGGAGGTTGCGTCAGAAAACCCCTTTTTAAAACCTCCCGGCCAATCAGATTTTTTATAAAAAAAGGAAAAACCCTCGTTTCTCTCTCCCCGATTAAAACGACGAACGGCGGCGGAAGCTTCCTTCTCTCCTTGTTTTCTCCTAATCCACTCAATAGAATTCAACGCACCTGTTAAAGTTTTTGTAGAGTTTTCTTCCACCTTCAAATCCATATAACCCTTGCCCTCTATCGTGTCGTGTGGAGCGAGATCCGCCAGCTCGAAGTCGAGCGTTTCAAGCCGCCGCCGCACCTCGAGACTGACGTCGAACTGAGGGTGGTGCACGGCGCCGGGAAGCTCTTTCCAGGCCCTTCGACGCTAAACCATCTGATCTTGACCTCGTGCAGCGGATTGGGAAAGAGAATCAAACCTAGTTTTGAACATTTTATTGAAGGTAATGGCTTTGGTTTATTTTCAACAGTTTTAACACCTTTAAACCGTTGCAAACTTTGAAAAATCATATCTTTTTCGTGTATTGACGAAATTCGATGAAATAGGAAACATCGTGACCGTGTGGATGTCTTCTACATTCTAGAAGAGACCGCATATTTTTCTGAGCCTTCTGCTATTTTTGGTGGAGTGGAACCCAATGTGAGATTTCTAATTTATAAACGATATGGAAAACAACGATGTATAAATTATATAGTCGATGTATGAGTTATATAAGCGTTGTACACCTCTTGTGCAAGTGTTGTATAAGTTGTACGTTCGATGTATAAGTTATATATATGTAGTAAAAATTATATATGTGTTGAAATAGAAGTGAAATGCTATATATAAATATATATATATATATATATACGCCCCTCGTCCACAAACCATGGACGATATTTATTGGTTGTGATTGGTGTGAAAATTGGTTGATTACAAATGGTTGATTAGAATTGTTTGTGGTTGAAATTGATTGATTGTGGTTGAAAAATACCCGTTTGTGGTTGAGAAATATTTGGTTGAAACCACATAGGATTAGTTTGTGGAAATGAAAAAAATATACATGCCGTCTGCGTGCGAACTAGATGCATGATTCCCCATTATCAAAAGCTGCGAGGCTTTAAGGTAGAGCGAGGAGCCGTACTAGGGACGGTCCCGGTTTTAACTACCCTGCCGTTATGCTGCCGAAATTTTGAATAATATTCATGTGTTAGAATTATTTTCATTTGTTGAAACTATAATTATTCGTTGAATAGAAAACCTTCATGTGTTGAATTGAAATTCATTCGTTGAATAGAAATTCATGTGTTGAAAGGTATTCGTGTTTTAAATATAAAAATCACATTTTTATCTATATATACAAACTATAGAAAACCTTCATGTGTTGAATTGAAATTCAATCGTTGAATAGAAATTCATGTGTTGAATGGTATTCGTGTTTTAAATATAAAAATCTCCTTTTTACCTATATATACAAACTATAGAAAACCTTCATGTGTTGAATTGAAATTCATTCATTGAATAGAAATTTATGTGTTGAATGGTATTCGTGTTTTAAATATAAGAATCACCTTTTTATCTATATATACAAACTATATAAAACCTTCATGTGTTGAATTGAAATTCATTCGTTGAATAGAAATTCATGTGTTGAATGGTATTCGTGTTTTAAATATAAAAATCACCTTTATATCTATATATACAAACTATAGAAAACCTTCATGTGTTGAATCGAAATTCATTCGTTGAATTGAAATTCATGTGTTGAATGGTATTCATATTTTGAAAGAAATTGTTTTATAATAAAAAAATCCTATTTTTATCATCGATATGAACTATATAAAATAATCTTGTTTTGAAATAAATTGTTTTATAATAAAAATCCGATTTTTATCACCTATATTAACTATATAAAATAATCGAGTTTTGAAACAAATTGTTTTACATTAAAAATCACACTTTTATTATATACATGAATTGTTAAAAATAGTGAAGTGTTGAAATAGAAGACTGTTAGACAAAAACATCATTTTTATCAAATGTATGAAAATCATATGGTTTTGAAATCGAAGAATCGATATAAATATATAAATAGAATTGAAATATATCGAATGACGAAGCTGCAGTTCGTACTTTGAAACCGTGATTTCAAACAATTAGTGCGGGAGATCCGACCATCGGATTTTCCTAAGATCGCAACCGTTGGGTTCTCTTTGGAAATATCTTTCCAACGGCACCAACTTTGTGAAAATCCAATGGTAGGATTGTCTGGAATGTTTAATTCAAATCTGAAGAAAAACAGCGCCAGAATCGATTATATTTATATTTATATATATATATATATATATATATATTATTATATTAAATCGAATAACGACGCTGCAGTTCGTATTTTGAAATCGAAACTTCAAACGATTATACCGGGAGATCCGACCGTCGGATTTTCCCGAAACTGGAACCATTGGATTCGTTTTGAAAAGATCTTTCTAATGATGTAAATTTTGTGAAGATCCAACGGTTAGATTTTCATATATGTGTAAATCAAATCTGAAGAAAAACAGCGCCACGGCCGCGTTATGGCCCGAAGCGTCGTTTTGAATAAATTGGCTATTTTAAAATAAATAAAAATAGCGATAAATCGTTATAAAATATTATAAACGATATGGGTGTGAAATTTAGAACTAACTGAAGGTTGGATAAGTCGAATGGTTTCTTGTGTATTGATCTGATGTTGGTTTCGGCCTTCGGGGTTAATATTTGGGAAATCATTCTCTTACTGATTTACGGTTAGTGACTAATGAATGGAAATGATGCGTAGGTAGTGTTTGTGTAGCACGTGTTTATTATATATGCGAGTTGCTCAGAAAGACCGGGTTTATCCCATTCTGAATAACTGAATCGACGATAAGAAATCGAAGATGAAGACGGTGGCTGAAGACCGGAAATCTTCACCTCGTTTGGATGGTAACTGATGTCCTGATTGGGAGGCATCCCGAAATTTGGATAGTGAGTGGTGATCATCCAGGCGTACGTGGAGATCGATGGGTTTGCGAGGTATAAAGTGCCTCCGGTTTCGTTCAGACCCAGAACGGGCCTGCAAATGGACAGTGTGTCTGACATTGGAATTTATTATGTGTGATTGATAGCTATCAGTTGCACGGTGTGAATTGCCTGTGTGGCATGCTAAGATGCAGTGATCAGGGCTTCTGTTGAAAAGCAAAGTCTTGTGGTGATGATCAAAGCACTGCCTGTGTGGCGTAGCTTTGTGTATAACGTGAAATCGCGAGCCTCACACCCCGGTATGAACCAGAAACGGGAGAAAAGACCTCAGGGAGGGCCTGCGTTTCTTCCTAGCTAGAAGTGGCGTCAGTGGTTTTACACGCCCTGACGAGTTTGACTTATGTGGTTGTTGCTGTTGCGAGGCGCCTCGGTTATATCGGTCGATCCGGGACCGATGGAGTCATTCGTTGGCTCATTTACGCCCCAAAGGGCGGGAAAATGCAGTGTTCAGGAATTTTAATCCACATCGGTGGACCGGCCCTGACGATCCAAAGGCTTGACTGAGTACTTGCCTGAGGCTCGGGCTAGGCTGTCTCGAATTCGGTAAGGACTATCTTTTGCCTTGGTTCATGACGGAAATCCAACTTCCAAATACGTGACTGTGCGGTTTTGATTGTATACCTATATATGGCGCATTAATGCCGTCTATGATTGATACTTATGATTTGAAATTGCTTTTGAAATATACAAACACTAGTAATAATATCAAATGCTTTTATTTTATTCGTATCAAGCATATTTTGGCCATTATAAGGTAAAAACTCTATCCTCCGGTTTGCGTTGCATTATGTGATGGGAACTGAATCTTATAATGGCTTCATTTTTATAAAAAGCATTGCGATGTTTAAAAGAATGATTTGCTTTAAAGCACTGGCAATCCAATGGAGTAAACCCGTTCCATGAAAGTGGCGTGGTCCTGTGATTAGCCATATTTTAAATGTGTTGAGTAGATTTCTCATACCAGTCCCATGACTGACTCGTAGTTTGTTTCACTTTCAAACTCGGGTGCCCCTTTTTCTACATGGGCGGCCTTGTGTTCAGGTTTATCCAGCTTTTTCTGGATAGCTGGAGCTGAAGATGGATTCTATCATTTATCTCTTTTTATGTTGTTCAGCTCCTATTGTACATATTATGTTTGTTTCCGCTGTAGACATTTATGTATAGCTGAACTATACTTGTACTAAGTATGATCCTGTATACTGTGTAACTCTGATGATTATGTTTATCCAGTGTACTATTTGTTCATTATCTGGTGTATTTATTTAATTCTGTTCTGCTGTTATCTGTTTCTTTGTTATATTCCAAAGATTACCCTTGCCACCGTCAGTACAAGGTTTGGGGTAGTCACAGAAGTGGTGTCATGGTTTTTACAAGGTTTGACATTTTTATTTATGTGGATGATGGAATGAGGCGCCTCGGTTATTTGAGTCCCTTGTGGCTCTATTTACGCCCCATAGGGCAGGGAAACGTATTGTTCAGGCATAACTAATCCAACCATTGCATTATTGGTGGACCGGCCCTGCAAGATCCAAGGGTCACTCGAGCTCTGATCCCAAGACATGGGCTAGATTGTCTCGAATTCGGTAAGGACTATCTCTTGCCTTGGTTCATGATGGAAATCCAACTTCCAATACGGCCCATGCAGTTTTGATGATATTACTACTATGGCGACATAGTATACGGTAGCTATGTCGTCTATGATTGATATTATGATTGAAATGTTTTAAAACATATATACACTATAATAATATCAAATTCGTTTTATCGTATCAAGCATTTTTTACCATTATAAGGTAAAACTCTATCCTCCGGTTTGCATTGCATTGTGTGATGGGACTTGAGTCTTATAATGGTTTCATTTTTAAAAAAAAAAAGCATTGCGATGTTCAAAACGATTTACTTTATTTATACACTGGCAATCCAATGGAGTAAACCTGTTCCGTGTTAGCGGCGTGGTCCTGTGATTAGCCCTATTATTAGATAAGTTAAGTAAAGATTTCTCGTACCAGTCCCATGACTGACCCGTAGTTTGTTTCACTTTGCAAACTCGGGTGCCCTCTTTTCCACACAAGCAGTCGAGTAGCTTATTTTGCTGATATTCATTTCTTAAGCAGGATTCTGGATCGAAGCTTAAAGCTGTGTCCAGAGCATTGGTAGCCTTCCGCTGTATTAGTTTATTTATTCCGCTGCATTGTATAAAAATTATTGTAATTTAATCTTCCGTTGTATTATTATATTCGGTGTACTCTGATATTCTGTACTCTGATGTAACATTATTATGATGTTTATAAAAGTATGATGTTATTTTTTCTAATGTGTTGTATGCCCAAAGTTAAAGTATTCGTGGATTTCCAACTTTTGGATTAGATCTGTGTGGTTTATGGTCGATTCAAAGGTCGGGGATTTACAGGTCTTTACACAATGTTAAGTACCTTAGTATCACGTGCTTCTCTAAGAAACTACACATTAAGCAAAAACAAGGCTAACAAAGCAAATTGAATAAGAAAAGCGAAGAAGTGCTTTTATTGGTGGTGCAGCCGTTATGCTCATAAAACTACATTTTATTTGATTAAGGAAATACTTGTCACCACCCCCTTGTGATTTGACAAATTCTAGTTGGTCAATAAACGTTTATATCAATTCCTTTTCAGACTTTTGTAATAGATCTAGAATTTAAATTTACAGATATGGATTTTTTTTTTCAAGAATGAAATCTTATTAAACTAGTTATTTACTTAAGTTTATTAGCTTAGTAAATTCATAAAAAGTCAGAAAAATATAAGAAAAATCCTCAAAAATCACATTAAATCCCTCATATAAAAATTTTGGTTCCAAAAACTTTTTTCAATTATATTTCATAGTTAAAATATGAAATGTGTGTATATTCTCACTTAGGAAATTCATCAAGAATTCATACTAGCATAGCAAATTTAGAAACTTAAAATCCACTTCCAAAATTGGGTTCTTCGCATCATAATAAAATCTCAAGTCGGTTGGGTGTCATATGGTAATGTTTCTAACTTAAATTTACATGATAGTTTCGTAATTAAATCATATATTTTTCAACAAACATATATATATATATATATCATTTAACATCCAAACATGACATATGTAATCATGAGAACGCATATTAATTTGAATCTAATTATAGGGCTAAATTAAACATAGTAAAACATGAGGATATCATTATTCACCTTGAGTAGATTAGAGAAAGAATGAGATTTGAGTTGATTTGATTTCCTTAAAATTTGAATCCTATATTCTAGCTTTTTCTTCCTTGATTTCCCTTTTATGGATGGCCTCCTTTAAGTTAATTTAGTTTGTGTGTAAATAAAATAAAGTGAAGTGATGGAGATGGGAGGATAAATGTTTAAGTGTGGTTCTTTTTCTTATTTTACTCTCATCATATTCCAATTTTCTAATATCAGTTTTAATTGATCTAATTAGTTAGTTAATCATGGCTCGACCTACTTAATTTTTCAAGTCTCATTCTCCTCATTGACTAACATTATTTTATGTTATTTACCCAATTACATGTTCTGAATAATGTTTAGTAAGTTTAAGGATATTACAATTTCCCCTCTTAAAGAATTTCATCCTTGGAACTATGATAAGGTACACACGTCAGCAATCAAGCATAGATGTAGAACATACCATCAAACAAATAAGGATAAGTGGCCATAATCCTACTTTAGTTTCTTAAATACAATCTTTATCATCGTCACCCATTGGAGTTTCACCAGCCTGACTGTCTTGTTCCTTGATCTCTTCTCATCTTTAGCTACTATCCTTACGGGATGTCCCGTAATTTTCATATTCAGTTCCATTACTTAGTCTTCCAATTTAGTCAGACTGCTAGTAGTCTTCATGTTTTGAACATGCTTCCCGAGATGAGAAACATGAAATGCATTATGGATCCTAAACAATCTTCTTAGTAACTCAATCCTATAAGCGGGTTTTCCAATTCTCTCAATAATAAGCCATGGTCAAACGAACTTATGTTCTAACTTCCCCGACTTTTCAAATCGAACTACACCTTTCATTGGAGGTACTTTGAGGAATACCTAATCTTTGGCTCAGAATTTTATGTCCTTCAGTTACTTATCTATGCAAATTTTCTGCTTGGACTGAGCTTATTTTATTTTAACTCAAATTTATTCATTTTTTTTCATCCTCTTTTACCATATATGGTCCAAGAACTACGTTATCCTTAGTTTTTTCCCAACAAACTGGTGACTTAATCGATCTTCTGTATAAAGCCTTAAGCGGTGTCACTCTTATATTAGTTTCATAACTATTTTTATAGATAAATTCCACTAAGTGAAAATGGTCCTCCTGCGAGCCTCTAAAAACAAGCACTTGAGCCTTTATAAGATAATGAAAGACGATCTAAAACAGTTGGGAAATACATATTTATATGTATTAAATAAAAGTATACTGCTGTAGCATTATCCTAAACTCAAGCATATCCTCTTGCTTCTTAGGATTTTCACTTTCAAAATACTTTTAGCTTTGAAAAATCTTTAAGTTAGCATGAACTTGACACTGATACCAAACTACAACATCCTCCATTCTAGGGCCTGAAAATATGCGCTACCGATACTCTAGTCATTAACAATATTATTCCTCGATGACAGATTGAGATCCGTTGTCAGTTCGAAATGTTAAAGATATGGGAATATGAAAAACCACAAAACGCATTTCACTGGTTAATACCTTTCGCTACATATTCCAATGTTCAAATCCCCGTTAAAAGAAGATATAGTTATTACAAAATAACCTGAGAGTGAAATATAAAGATGCCTCCTTGGTTGATCAAAGTATAAATAATACAACTTTGCCTTTACACCTATAAGCACAAAATGAACAACAACAGAACTATGAATTGACTCATGCACATCCCAAATGCTTATTTGTCTAACTAGATATCTGAGAAATCCCTGGTATCGATCTACTCAAATGAGTGCCTAGGAGATTAAGCGGAAAACCAAAAACTTTGGGTCAGATGACAGTTTGGTGTGAATCATAACCTACCGTATCAAACCAAAATAGATATCTACTGAGACCATGCTGCGTAGCGGAATGAGTTCTCCCCTCACTATTATCTTGATAACATAGTAACCAATCTTGTGCTCCTACACTCATAATGGTTAGAACAATGATAAATCATGTGTAAGTGTGCAACATACAGTGGATTACCATCGCTTATATTCTTTAATTACCTATTTTAAAATTTTTATGATTACCCATCATGTTCAGGAGACAATATGTCTCGATATCTTTATGATTACCCATTATAAAAAGTGATTATTCATTTTAGTATCATTTAACTGCCCATCGTAGTTTAAATGTTTCGTTACAACAAAAAACACTTTTCATAATAGGTGATTTCTGTTGCAGTAGACCTATTGCAACAGGTCCGCGTCGTTGGTATAGCCGGAGTTGTAAAAAGTCCGCAACATTTTCTGCTTGTTGCAATAAGTTGTTGCGGTATACTTTTTTGCAACTAGCCTTTGTTGTTGCAACAGATCATTTTGTAACAACAAATGGCAGTTGTAAACCGATAATAGGCATTTGAAAAACAAGATACTACAAGTATTTTTGGTAGTTGCTAAAACTTTTGCAACTGTCTTGAGTTGTTGCAACAGGTCAGTTTGCAAGAACAATTCTCCAATACCTACATTCAATAATTTCTTGCAATAACGATAAGATATATTATGAAAAAAAATACATTCAGAAAGGCATTGACAAATCAATAGATTCACACATAATATAAACGTGATCCATACATAATATTAGTTGAAGTTACGTTCAAAGTTTAGCATAGTAAAAAATGTGATCCATACACAACATAAACGCATACCATACAAACAGTTCCAAAACGTAGTCCAACATAACATTAAAAGTTAAAAAGTACATACTACTATAGTGAAACAAAGTATTTGTGCCAAGCCACATTTGTTCCAACGACCTCTTGAATGGTGTACATCTCCGAATTTGGCCTTAGTAGAAAAGCTGCAGGGTCCATAGCTACGTTAACCCATACCGATGAAAAAAGTACACATTAAACTTCTAAATTTAACGCAAATAGTGAAAGCATGAACCAACATACTATGAAAAAAGTGGATTAGACATACAAATAGCTGAATTTGAAACAAAGTATGGTACAACTACCAGATGAAGCAAGTCATTTAATAAAACATTGTCGTGGACATACAAATAGCTAAATTTGGAGTCCACCACCAAATGCAGAAAAAGACTGTACAGATAAACTAATATAGTCAACAAAGTAGGTTGAATAAATTGTTACCTCCAAATCCTCCACCACCAAAGAACGACTAAAAGATGCCAAAAGGTTTGAATAAAGACTTATTATCATATGGCAATGCATTCAAAGGCCAAAAGGAATTTTTAATTTAATTAAAAATGCTTCTCCCTTAATATAAATAGTCTCTCTTCTTTCATGTTAGTCTCTTCTATAAAATCACAAATAACTAATATTGCATCTATTACTTCCAACTGAGTATGGTACATACCTTAAAGTTGGAAAAAATTTATATGCGGTTAATGTTTTTTAATCCAAAACAACAAATAATACACCTGCAGTGACACACACAACATATATAACATATATAATAACTCTTTTGAAACCTGAAAAGTACATATTAGAATATATAAACTCATTTGAAACCCATACTTTGGAGTCTTTCATAAGTGAAACTGCAAACTTCATGCGTGCAAAAACTATACATTCCATTTTAGAGACTGCCATGTATGAATGTTATTTCCAAGAAGGTCCAAAAATTCATACTTTAAAACTATGTGCCTTCTGAATCTTCGATATTCACTTGAACTACTTTATATACTCAGAGTTGTAAACATGTTGTATATTATAGGCTGAAATGCATTCAGAATTTGGATACATTCAAGATTGTCACGCCTATTGTTTGAAATTGGTGAAAATTAATTAAATGTTATATTTATTCAAAAGCCTGCACAGTTCAAAGGCATGCACATATCTAAAACCAAACATTTGGAACATTATTCAAAAGCACTCAAAAAGAAGGAAAATAAAAATAAATCTAACCTTTCCAGTAGTGAAATTGCTGAGTCTGAGGTGGTATCGGAGTTCCTCTTCAAATGCAGGATATGGTATGTTAATTTTGTTCCCAGGAATGAGGAATGGGACAGACGCTAGTGATTCGTCAGAAAGAAGTGCTTCGAGCACTTTCTTTGACTCAACAAATCTTTCCTTGTCCAATGTTTCAACTAAGTACACAACTGCATCAACCTAAACCACAACATACAAAATTAGATAAGGTGCAGCAAAATATAACTGAATGAATGATAAACAGTGAAATTGAAACAATAAGAAACCGTTGAGGTAGCACATACCGAATATTACTAAGCACCATAATACATACTTGCAAAGTTATTAAGTATTTCCATATTTTCAGTCAAAGTTCTGAACGGGATTCAAATTGTTTGTAGATTGCAGCCAAAGATTCAAATTGCTGAGTTGTTCAAGTAATCATAAATGTCTATATTCTTTAAGAATATATTTACAAACCATTTAAGGTATTGATAGGAACACACTTGTCATGACTGTGTGATTTTTGTTCCAAGTCAAGGGGTATATTTCTTCTTCGAATGTAATCTTGTTTTATAGACCATTTCAACTATCTTTCTCCACCACTAATATGAGGATCATATGGGTAAACAAAACAAAAAACAGCAAGGATATTATTTTTGATCATCACCCAGTCAAAACATGCATATAATATAGTTTATCGAAACTATGTTTTGCGATATAGCGTAGAAATAGAGTATAACCTAATCAAAACATAAATACCATAGTTATAATAATTTCAACATTTAGTCCCTCACTTAAGTGGTGAATTTATGTGTTGGTATCATGCTTAATATGCATAAAGTGATGAACATGAGAAATATGTTAATATACAAAATGTATTAGTGAATAAACATACCTCAATATCTAGGAGTTGCAGGTTGAATCATGAAATGTCATTGCTTTTTTAACAAGACTGTATTCCACATCCTTGCAACACACCAATGTAAATTAGTACCAACAATGTCGATAATAAGTGAGTTAGATGGTGCATATGAAATGTACATTGCACTAAATTAAGCAACGGTCAGATATGGTGAATTAGTTCTTCCAAAGTGGTGCGATTTTGACTTCTCTCTTTTCTGTTGTTGTTGGGTTACTCTCAGCCTATCATTACCACTCTTTTTGTAATGACCCGCATTTGCAGGGGTATTATAATTAATTTATTCAATTATTTAAATAGTGATATAGTGAATTAAATGGTGGTTTAATTAAATAATGGTGAATATTAAATTTAAAATAATATATTTAATCTGAAATAATCAGAATTGGCTGAAATGGCGATATAGTGTGAACTGGATCATCTGTGATATTTAATTCTGTTTAGAATTTAATTAGAATAACGAATATATTATATAAACGACAGTTTGAACATAGAGTTATAATATAATTAAAATCGAGCTCGAAATGGCGCTGCAGTTCGTAAATTGGCGATTCGAACTTCAAATGAATGTACAGCATTCGTTTTAAGCCGGATTTCTGTGAAACAAGAAACGTGTGGAGCCGGTGGAGTATATCTTTCTAGCGGAAGAGAAAGATCAGGATTTCGTCGTGTAGATTTTGAGATATGTCCAAATCAAATTTTAAAATAGTCGTTATAGAATCGTTTATCGACCGTAACGGTTTATTCAATATAACTAGAGATCGGGTTTGAATTTAGAAAAGGTTCTTTTGGGACATAACGATAATTTAATTTTTTGAATTTTAGTGTAATTTTTAATTAATTAAACAAGCAACTTTTTATTTGGAGTATTCTGCACCCTTAATCAGTGATTTTGGGGTTTCACAATATGAGTTGAACTACCGATATTATTATATTTTTTGGATCGTGGAACTGAGCTCGATACAACAGTATCTTGATTTCTGTCCATACGTATATGGAATTTTAGTAGCATCCTAAATTCTATTTAGAAAAAGACATGAATGAGTGTAATATATATACAAACAAAGCACAGAACTAATTTAAAGAAGATGGGTCAAAACATCTGGTCCAACCGAAGCCTTAAAAGAAAGATCAAACTAAAGCCGCGTCACCCATATTTTCAACCACCACTTCTTTGTGTTCACGTGGACTTCCAACCTCCTCAAAGAAAATCCCTATATAATAACTTAACAAACCTAACCTATTTTCGTTTCCATTCATCAGTCAAACCAACTTTCGCCGCATTCTTTTCTGGAAAACCTTTTTCTTTTTCATGAGTTCTAAAATCATAGACAAATCAGAAGGAAAATTCTAAAATCCTAAAACATGTGTATTTGAAATCAGCAAGAGTTGCTCTTCACATTCATGACCATTGTCGAGGGCTCGAAGTGTACGGGTTCCACAAGTCTGACATACCGCGGAAGCTAGGGTTCCAAAAATCCTGAGATGGAAGCCTCGATGATGATTTCAGGTATCGGATTTGAGTTCTGATGTTCGAAGTGAATGTATTGGCAATGATTTATGGTGGATGGTGATGTTTTAGTTCGGTGGTTTGTGAAGGAGGCCGTGAAACCACAGTTCCACGCAATGAATTTGTGGCCACCGAGTTCTACAGAAGTTGTATAGGTTAGAAGAGAAATTGAAGGAGATAAAGGTGGTGATTTCGGTTTGGGTTTATATGAAGTGAAGGAGGAGAAACGAGGTGGGGAACGAAGTGGAAATGGCAAATGTTTGAGGAGCAGGTCACGGCAAAAATTGTGGTGAGGGAGAAAGCATTTTACGGTGGTGGGCTTGAGAGGTAGTGGGCCGGTTTCATAAAGGGTGAGGCCCGTTATAAAATAAATGTTTAAGTTCATTTTAATTAAATAGTGTATTTATTTGTGTAAAGCATAACAAACTCATACGTGAACGAAATTCAGTGAAACAAGATCCGTTGGGATCGTATGGACGGGCACTACCCAATGAGACTGACTGGGAATGGATTCGAGCTCGTTACAAATTATGGCGAAATAAATTGTTTGATTCAAATCAAACAAACAGTTTATCGTTCTTTAACGATGAACTGCCAAAGTGAGTAAATCTCACTAACTCTGAACAGTTTATATTTCATGTTGTATTCTTAGAACTGTTAAATATTGGCTGATTGACTTTGTGTTGACTGTCGGATTGAACTACTAGTCAGTTAGTTGAATTTCTATATTGATTCTGTTTAACAGAATATATCATATGGAACTGAAAGTGATGTTGATTTTATTGTGTAACATCGTGGATGCAGGGAAACAGGTTGGAGGAATCCGACTGGATTCCTCAACATTTATTTTACTGTTTTTCATATATTGTGATATATGATGTGATATATAATCTATTGTCAATTATATGTGTTTGTACGATATTGATCATCGTGATTTGATACGTTGAATACCATAACATACTGGAATGTTGATAAGGGAATTTTCAAAGTGATATTCAAAATAAAATATTTATAAATTGGAATATTTATAAATAGGAGATATTTAGAAAGGGAATAATTATAAAATCAAAGAATTTTATAAAACGATTTTTTTACTTAGCAAGTAAATATAAGTGTAAAACGAAATTTATTTAAGAAGTAAATAGAAGTATAAAGAAAGATATTTATGTAGAAAGTAAATAAATAGAATAAAGGAATATTTATTTGATAATAAATAGAATAAAGGAATATTTATTGGAAAAATAAATAGGATTATAAAAGGAAATTTACATGATAAAAAAGAGTTAGTCGATTAGAGTTATCAAATAGAGTCATCAAAAAGGAGTCAATTGAACATAGTTATTCAAAAGAAGTTAATCGAACATAGTTAAAAGAAATAGAGTTAAACAAGATTAGAAACTGGCTAGGGATTAGTTAAGTTGAATAGTTTTCTGAGTATCGATCTGATGTTGGTTTCGGCCTTCGGGGTTTATACTTAGAGAATTGTTCTCCTACTAGTTTACAGTCAGGGACTGATAGTTGTGAAATGATAGTGATATATAAATAAACAATGGAAATGTTTTCCAGTGTTAATAACATATATTTTCTAAACATAGAAAATAAGGAAATGTGAATATATATATAAATATATATGATTGATGAGTGATTGATAGAATTTCCGTTTGGAAATAATATCATTGTTTGCACACGTGTTTTTCTTTGATAGTTAAATCACATACTATCAAAGTTTTGACCATTTTAACGTTGTTAATATGGAGAGACCGGTTGGATTATTATCCAAAGAACCACCGTGTATTGGCATAAGCATTGTGAATCATATATGCCAAAGATAATTGAAGACGGAGTAAAGTGCAAGGGCTATTGTATAAGTCTTAGATAACAGTGCCTAAGATGGATGTACTGAATAGTGCCTTCGGTTCATCCTGTTCCTGGATGAATGTTCGACAGAGTATTTCAAGAAAGGTCAGTACATTGATTTCTTCAACCGTACTAAGAGTGGAAGCGGATAAGGAAACTTCTTTAGCTAACACGTAATGTATTGTTGTAGACGTCTATTAGTGATTTTCGTTGGATCTGACAATGTGGCATTCAAAATGAATCCGATGTGATGATGAAGCGTAACCTCAAGCCTCGTCAACCGGTAAATGACAAAAATCGGGCAGGTAGCATGGCTATGTAGGTCGCACCTATTAGTGTGTATAATCACCTAATCTATAGTTTCATTTACTTCAAAAAAAATCTATTGTCGATACTGTCCCATTCAGGAAACGGTTGCTGATCCTAACCGTTGGTGATATACATTCGATACACTCAAGCGAAATGAGTGGTCGGTCATGTGTGGTCGGGTTGCAAGATGTTCTTGTTGAACCCAGTGTATTCCTATCTAGAGGTACACTAGCAAAAGGTGGTTCCATACCTTGTCATAGTTGGAAATCCATTACGCAATACGTGCTTGCGGTTTTGATTTTATACTATATATGTAGAACGTGAGATGAAAGCGTTTCTGCTAGATGATTATAATATTGTGGTTGATAGACATTATTATAATATCAAAAGGTTTTTGATATAAAGATAATTTGGATTCTCATAAGGGAAAACCCGATCCATTATACGGCGTGGTCTTATGAGATTTCATTACCTGCTTAAACAGTTTTACTCAT
This sequence comes from Allium sativum, assembly GCA_030737875.1. Lineage (NCBI taxonomy): Eukaryota > Viridiplantae > Streptophyta > Magnoliopsida > Asparagales > Amaryllidaceae > Allium > Allium sativum. The sequence goes on along the minus strand of CM060919.1, from coordinate 649,305,763 downwards.
ACCAGTCCCATGACTGACCCGGAGTTTATTTTGTTTTTGTTTTCCCTAAACTCTTGGGTGCCCAATTTTGTACGGGCAGTCAAGTAGTCGGGATTTACAAATACTTGAAGAGCTGGAGCAGGAGGCTTCAGGATCATATAGCTATAGTTTATTTCCGCTGTGTTGTAAGTGTTGTACTTTGAAAATGATATGTATATTCAAGTATAGATTTATATTTCAAAGATATGTTATCTATTATATGTTATTCGTTCCACTGTGAGGTTCATGTTACTCTGATGTTGTGTTTTTCTTCTTCTTCTATTCTAAGTTTCTATCTTATCTTTCCTCACCCTCTAATTTATTTCATTAATCATCCGGTATTTTTTGATGTTTCGTTAGTCATCATTGAGTTTATGGCGATAACTAAGGTCGACAAAAACCCGAGTCATTACAGTTGGTATCAGAGCTTAAGTTAAGTAATTACCTTGGCTCTGTGGCGTGACTCGGTAGAGATAGGGTTAGTAATACCCTAAATTGAGTTTGATTGTATAGATATGAGTGAACGTATCTGTCATTGATATAAAAATTGTTTTATATTGTGGAGATTCATTGGTTGAGTTGTTTATGGGTTCTGGTCGATTGGTTTGATCCATTGTATCGATAGGAGTTACTAAACACTCGAATACGATGGGTCGACACAATATGTTTTGAAAGGAGGGTAAATTAAAATAAGTTTACCTAAGGTATATCTTGATATAGAGAAGATATATATATCAAAATTATAATATAGTGGATATATTGGTTGTTATTATAATCGAGTAAGATTATAAATTAAATGGTTATGTAAATAACCAATCAGAATTCATATAAGTGAAATACGTGGAATCAGATGAGTTAAATCTAAAATTTAAACCAGGAATTGAATTAAAATTTTGGAAAAATTGGATAAATGTTTGTAAATGGATTTGGATTAAAAATAAGGAAAATTTAAGATCCTGGGAGATTTTAAATTGTTTTACAAGCCATGTGAATTATATTTTGAAATGAATTTCAAAGTGGAAATGTTTAGAAATGGTTTTATAGTATTGAACTCACTTCGATCACTGGAAAATAGATTTTGATGATGACAGCTGCATCACCAGTATTCATTTTCGAGTTATAAGTGACGAATTGCTACCAGAGATACTATTTTGAATTTATTCTTAGGAAAGACAAGTTGTGTTGAATTTCAAAAAGGAAATTTGATTTTTGAAAAGAGTAAACTGTTTAAAAACTCCCAGGGAAAGACTGTTTGAATTAAAAACGAATTTAACAGAAATTTGCGAGAGCAAATTTGAATTAAAGTAAAGCCAGTAAAGTGGTAACCGAGATTGAATTAGAATGATATCAAGACAAATTGGATTGCGAGATTTAAATTTGAAGTGTAATGTGATAATCAAGTTAAGAGTTGGGAATCGAGAAGAAACTCGAGTTGAAATGATATTTGGCTCGGATATAAGCGAATGGTTGTGGTGTGGATAAAAGCAGATTGGAATTTGATTAGGATGACCCTTGTATCCGCTGAATTGATAACAGGTGGAAAGGATAAAATGATATGCTGACAAAAGGTGTAAGTTTATATTTCTATTAGATATAAGATTTATGCGCTGTATCGGCAAGTCGCTTGGCTGTTTGATTTTCTTTTGGGATGGAGATGGCCCAGAGAGGCGAGTTGGAGTTTGACCTATCGACCAGTACAAAGGAGGTACTGGCGAAATTTTTCGAAGAGTTAAGGCGTTAGAAAATTTTCAGGATTTTTGAAAATTTTCGTTGCTAAGAATTAAATAAATTTTTAATTGAAATAAATTGGTTCAGTTGAAAACTGAAGTTAAGAAGTGAACAAATAAGTTCTAACCAGTCGATAGGATCGTTCTCTACCTTAGCAATTTCGAGGACGAAATTATTTTAAGTGGGGAAGATTGTAATGACCCGCATTTGCAGGGGTATAATAATTAATTAATTTAATTATTTAATAGTGATACAATGAATTAAATGGTGGTTTAATTAAATACTGGTGAATATTTAATTTAAAATAATAAATTAAATAATATATTTAATTCTGAAATAATCAGAATTGGCTGAAATGGCGATATAGTGTGAACTGGATCATCTGTGATATTTAATTCAGTTTAGAATTTAATTAGAATAACGAATATATTATATAAACGACAGTTTGAACGTAGAGTTATAATATAATTAAAATCAAGCTCGAAATGGCGCTGCAGTTCGTAAATTGGCGATTCGAACTTCAACTGAATGTACAGCATTCGTTTTAAGCCGGATTTCTGTGAAACAAGAAACGTGTGGAGCTGGTGGAGTATATCTTTCTAGCGGAAGAGAAAGATCAGGATTTCGTCGTGTAGATTTTGAGATATGTCCGAATCAAATTTTAAAATAGTTGCTATAGAATCGTTTATCGACCGTAATAGTTTATTCGATATAACTAGAGATTGGGTTTGAATTTAGAAAAGGTTCTTTTGGGACATAATGATAATTTAATTTTTAGAATTTTAGTGTAATTTTTAATTAATTAAACAAGCAACTTTTTATTTGGAGTATTTTGCACCCTTAATCAGCGATTTTGGGGTTTCACAATATGAGTTGAACTACCGATATTATTATACTTTTTGGATCGTGGAACTGAGCTCGATACAACGGTATCTTGATTTCTGTCCGTACATATATTGAATTTTAGTAGCATCCTAAATTCTATTTAGAACAAGACATGAATGAGTGTAATATATATACAAACAAAGCACAGAAGTAATTTAAAGAAGATGGGCCAAAACAACTGGTCCAACCGAAGCCTTAAAAGAAAGATCAAACTAAAGCCGCGTCACCCATATTTTCAACCACCACTTCTTTGTGTTCACGTGGACTTCCAACCTCCTCAAAGAAAATCCCTATATAATAACTTAACAAACCTAACCTATTTTCGTTTCCATTCATCAGTCAAACCAACTTTCGCTGCATTCTTTTCTGGAAAACCTTTTTCTTCTTCGTGAGTTCTAAAATCATAGACAAATCAAAAGGAAAATTCTAAAATCCTAAAACATGTGTATTTGAAATGAGCAAGAGTTGCTCTTCACATTCATGACCGTTGTCGAAGTGTACGGGTTCCACAAGTCTGACATACCGCGGAAGCTAGGGTTCCAAAAATCCTGAGATGGAAGCCTCGATGATGATTTCAGGTATCGGATTTGAGTTCTGATGTTCGAAGTGAATGTATTGGCAATGATTTATGGTGGATGGTGATGTTTTAGTTCGGTGGTTTGTGAAGGAGGCCGTGAAACCACAGTTCCACGCAATGAATTTGTGGCCACCGAGTTCTACAGAAGTTGTATAGGTTAGAAGAGAAATTGAAGGAGATAAAGGTGGTGATTTCGGTTTGGGTTTATATGAAGTGAAGGAGGAGAAACGAGGTGGGGAACGAAGTGGAAATGGCAAATGTTTGAGGAGCAGGTCACGGCAAAAATTGTGGTGAGGGAGAAAGCATTTTACGGTGGTGGGCTTGAGAGGTAGTGGGCCGGTTTCATAAAGGGTGAGGCCCGTTATAAAATAAATGTTTAAGTTCATTTTAATTAAATAGTGTATTTATTTGTGTAAAGCATAACAAACTCATACGTGAACGAAATTCAGTGAAACAAGATCCGTTGGGATCGTATGGACGGGCACTACCCAATGAGACTGACTGGGAATGGATTCGAGCTCGTTACAAATTATGGCGAAATAAATTGTTTGATTCAAATCAAACAAACAGTTTATCGTTCTTTAACGATGAACTGCCAAAGTGAGTAAATCTCACTAACTCTGAACAGTTTATATTTCATGTTGTATTCTTAGAACTGTTAAATATTGGCTGATTGACTTTGTGTTGACTGTCGGATTGAACTACTAGTCAGTTAGTTGAATTTCTATATTGATTCTGTTTAACAGAATATATCATATGGAACTGAAAGTGATGTTGATTTTATTGTGTAACATCGTGGATGCAGGGAAACAGGTTGGAGGAATCCGACTGGATTCCTCAACATTTATTTTACTGTTTTTCATATATTGTGATATATGATGTGATATATAATCTATTGTCTATTATATGTGTTTGTACGATATTGATCATCGTGATTTGATACGTTGAATACCGTAACATACTGGAATGTTGATAAGGGAATTTTCAAAGTGATATTCAAAATAAAATATTTATAAATTGGAATATTTATAAATAGGAGATATTTAGAAAGGGAATAATTATAAAATCAAAGAATTTTATAAAACGATTTTTTTACTTAGCAAGTAAATATAAGTGTAAAACGAAATTTATTTAAGAAGTAAATAGAAGTATAAAGAAAGATATTTATGTAGAAAGTAAATAAATAGAATAAAGGAATATTTATTTGATAATAAATAGAATAAAGGAATATTTATTGGAAAAATAAATAGGATTATAAAAGGAAATTTACATGATAAAAAAGAGTTAGTCGATTAGAGTTATCAAATAGAGTCATCAAAAAGGAGTCAATTGAACATAGTTATTCAAAAGAAGTTAATCGAACATAGTTAAAAGAAATAGAGTTAAACAAGATTAGAAACTGGCTAGGGATTAGTTAAGTTGAATAGTTTTCTGAGTATCGATCTGATGTTGGTTTCGGCCTTCGGGGTTTATACTTAGAGAATTGTTCTCCTACTAGTTTACAGTCAGGGACTGATAGTTGTGAAATGATAGTGATATATAAATAAACAATGGAAATGTTTTCCAGTGTTAATAACATATATTTTCTAAACATAGAAAATAAGGAAATGTGAATATATATATAAATATATATGATTGATGAGTGATTGATAGAATTTCCGTTTGGAAATAATATCGTTGTTTGCACACGTGTTTTTCTTTGATAGTTAAATCACATACTATCAAAGTTTTGACCATTTTAACGTTGTTAATATGGAGAGACCGGTTGGATTATTATCCAAAGAACCACCTTATATTGGCATAAGCATTGTGAATCATATATGCCAAAGATAATTGAAGACGGAGTAAAGTGCAAGGGCTATTGTATAAGTCTTAGATAACAGTGCCTAAGATGGATGTACTGAATAGTGCCTTCGGTTCATCCTGTTCCTGGATGAATGTTCGACAGAGTATTTCAAGAAAGGTCAGTACATTGATTTCTTCAACCGTACTAAGAGTGGAAGCGGATAAGGAAACTTCTTTAGCTAACACGTAATGTATTGTTGTAGACGTCTATTAGTGATTTTCGTTGGATCTGACAATGTGGCATTCAAAATGAATCCGATGTGATGATGAAGCGTAACCTCAAGCCTCGTCAACCGGTAAATGACAAAAATCGGGCAGGTAGCATGGCTATGTAGGTCGCACCTATTAGTGTGTATAATCACCTAATCTATAGTTTCATTTACTTCAAAAAAAATCTATTGTCGATACTGTCCCATTCAGGAAACGGTTGCTGATCCTAACCGTTGGTGATATACATTCGATACACTCAAGCGAAATGAGTGGTCGGTCATGTGTGGTCGGGTTGCAAGATGTTCTTGTTGAACCCAGTGTATTCCTATCTAGAGGTACACTAGCAAAAGGTGGTTCCATACCTTGTCATAGTTGGAAATCCATTACGCAATACGTGCTTGCGGTTTTGATTTTATACTATATATGTAGAACGTGAGATGAAAGCGTTTCTGCTAGATGATTATAATATTGTGGTTGATAGACATTATTATAATATCAAAAGGTTTTTGATATAAAGATAATTTGGATTCTCATAAGGGAAAACCCGATCCATTATACGGCGTGGTCTTATGAGATTTCATTACCTGCTTAAACAGTTTTACTCATACCAGTCCCATGACTGACCCGGAGTTTATTTTGTTTTTGTTTTCCCTAAACTCTTGGGTGCCCAATTTTGTACGGGCAGTCAAGTAGTCGGGATTTACAAATACTTGAAGAGCTGGAGCAGGAGGCTTCAGGATCATATAGCTATAGTTTATTTCCGCTGTGTTGTAAGTGTTGTACTTTGAAAATGATATGTATATTCAAGTATAGATTTATATTTCAAAGATATGTTATCTATTATATGTTATTCGTTCCGCTGTGAGGTTCATGTTACTCTGATGTTGTGTTTTTCTTCTTCTTCTATTCTAAGTTTCTATCTTATCTTTCCTCACCCTCTAATTTATTTCATTAATCATCCGGTATTTTTTGATGTTTCGTTAGTCATCATTGAGTTTATGGCGATAACTAAGGTCGACAAAAACCCGAGTCATTACAGTTGGTATCAGAGCTTAAGTTAAGTAATTACCTTGACTCTGTGGCGTGACTCGGTAGAGATAGGGTTAGTAATACCCTAAATTGAGTTTGATTGTATAGATATGAGTGAACGTATCTGTCATTGATATAAAAATTGTTTTATATTGTGGAGATTCATTGGTTGAGTTGTTTATGGATTCTTGTCGATTGGTTTGATCCATTGTATCGATAGGAGTTACTAAACACTCGAATACGATGGGTCGACACAATATGTTTTGAAAGGAGGGTAAATTAAAATAAGTTTACCTAAGGTATATCTTGATATAGAGAAGATATATATATCAAAATTATAATATAGTGGATATATTGGTTGTTATTATAATCGAGTAAGATTATAAATTAAATGGTTATGTAAATAACCAATCAGAATTCATATAAGTGAAATACGTGGAATCAGATGAGTTAAATCTAAAATTTAAACCAGGAATTGAATTAAAATTTTGGAAAAATTGGATAAATGTTTGTAAATGGATTTGGATTAAAAATAAGGAAAATTTAAGATCCTGGGAGATTTTAAATTGTTTTACAAGCCATGTGAATTATATTTTGAAATGAATTTCAAAGTGGAAATGTTTAGAAATGGTTTTATAGTATTGAACTCACTTCGATCACTGGAAAATAGATTTTGATGATGACAGCTGCATCACCAGTATTCATTTTCGAGTTATAAGTGACGAATTGCTACCAGAGATACTATTTTGAATTTATTCTTAGGAAAGACAAGTTGTGTTGAATTTCAAAAAGGAAATTTGATTTTTGAAAAGAGTAAACTGTTTAAAAACTCCCAGGGAAAGACTGTTTGAATTAAAAACGAATTTAACAGAAATTTGCGAGAGCAAATTTGAATTAAAGTAAAGCCAGTAAAGTGGTAACCGAGATTGAATTAGAATGATATCAAGACAAATTGGATTGCGAGATTTAAATTTGAAGTGTAATGTGATAATCAAGTTAAGAGTTGGGAATCGAGAAGAAACTCGAGTTGAAATGATATTTGGCTCGGATATAAGCGAATGGTTGTGGTGTGGATAAAAGCAGATTGGAATTTGATTAGGATGACCCTTGTATCCGCTGAATTGATAACAGGTGGAAAGGATAAAATGATATGCTGACAAAAGGTGTAAGTTTATATTTCTATTAGATATAAGATTTATGCGCTGTATCGGCAAGTCGCTTGGCTGTTTGATTTTCTTTTGGGATGGAGATGGCCCAGAGAGGCGAGTTGGAGTTTGACCTATCGACCAGTACAAAGGAGGTACTGGCGAAATTTTTCGAAGAGTTAAGGCGTTAGAAAATTTTCAGGATTTTTGAAAATTTTCGTTGCTAAGAATTAAATAAATTTTTAATTGAAATAAATTGGTTCAGTTGAAAACTGAAGTTAAGAAGTGAACAAATAAGTTCTAACCAGTCGATAGGATCGTTCTCTACCTTAGCAATTTCGAGGACGAAATTATTTTAAGTGGGGAAGATTGTAATGACCCGCATTTGCAGGGGTATAATAATTAATTAATTTAATTATTTAATAGTGATACAGTGAATTAAATGGTGGTTTAATTAAATACTGGTGAATATTTAATTTAAAATAATAAATTAAATAATATATTTAATTCTGAAATAATCAGAATTGGCTGAAATGGCGATATAGTGTGAACTGGATCATCTGTGATATTTAATTCAGTTTAGAATTTAATTAGAATAACGAATATATTATATAAACGACAGTTTGAACGTAGAGTTATAATATAATTAAAATCAAGCTCGAAATGGCGCTGCAGTTCGTAAATTGGCGATTCGAACTTCAACTGAATGTACAGCATTCGTTTTAAGCCGGATTTCTATGAAACAAGAAACGTGTGGAGCTGGTGGAGTATATCTTTCTAGCGGAAGAGAAAGATCAGGATTTCGTCGTGTAGATTTTGAGATATGTCCGAATAATATTTTAAAATAGTTGCTATAGAATCGTTTATCGACCGTAATAGTTTATTCGATATAACTAGAGATTGGGTTTGAATTTAGAAAAGGTTCTTTTGGGACATAATGATAATTTAATTTTTAGAATTTTAGTGTAATTTTTAATTAATTAAACAAGCAACTTTTTATTTGGAGTATTTTGCACCCTTAATCAGCGATTTTGGGGTTTCACAATATGAGTTGAACTACCGATATTATTATACTTTTTGGATCGTGGAACTGAGCTCGATACAACGGTATCTTGATTTCTGTCCGTACATATATTGAATTTTAGTAGCATCCTAAATTCTATTTAGAACAAGACATGAATGAGTGTAATATATATACAAACAAAGCACAAAAGTAATTTAAAGAAGATGGGCCAAAACAACTGGTCCAACCGAAGCCTTAAAAGAAAGATCAAACTAAAGCCGCGTCACCCATATTTTCAACCACCACTTCTTTGTGTTCACGTGGACTTCCAACCTCCTCAAAGAAAATCCCTATATAATAACTTAACAAACCTAACCTATTTTCGTTTCCATTCATCAGTCAAACCAACTTTCGCTGCATTCTTTTCTGGAAAACCTTTTTCTTCTTTGTGAGTTCTAAAATCATAGACAAATCAAAAGGAAAATTCTAAAATCCTAAAACATGTGTATTTGAAATGAGCAAGAGTTGCTCTTCACATTCATGACCGTTGTCGAAGTGTACGGGTTCCACAAGTCTGACATACTGCGGAAGCTAGGGTTCCAAAAATCCTGAGATGGAAGCCTCGATGATGATTTCAGGTATCGGATTTGATTTCTGAAGATCGAAGTGATTGTATTGGCAAAGATTTATGGTGGATGGTGATGTTTTAGTTCGATGGTTTGTGAAGGAGGTCGTGAAACCACAGTTCGACGCAATGAATTTGTGGCCACCGAGTTCTACAGAAGTTGTATAGGTTAGAAGAGAAATTGAAGGAGATAAAGATGGTGATTTCGGTTTGGGTTTATATGAAGTGAAGGAGGAGAAATGAGGTGGGGAACGAAGTGGAAATGGAAAATGTTTGAGGAGCAGGTCACGGCAAAAATTGTGGTGAGGGAGAAAGCATTTTACGGTGGTGGGCTTGAGAGGTAGTGGGCCGGTTAAATAAAGGGTAAGGCCCGTTATAAAATAAATGTTTAAGTTCATTTTAATTAAATAGTGTATTTATTTGTGTAAAGCATAACAAACTTATATGTGAACGAAATTCAGCAAAACAAGATCCACTGGGATCGTATGGACGGTCACTACCCAATGAGACTGACTAGGAATGGATTCGAGCTCGTTACAAATTATGGCGAAATAAATTGTTTGATTCAAATCAAACAAACAGTTTATCGCTCTTTAACGATGAACTGCCAAAGTGAGTAAATCTCACTAACTCTGAACAGTTTATATTTCATGTTGTATTCTTAGAACTGTTAAATATTGGCTGATTGACTATGTGTTGACTGTTTGATTGAACTGCTAGTCAGTTAGTTGAATTTCTATATTGATTCTATTTAACAGAATATATCATATGGAACTGAAAGTGATGCTGATTTTATTGTGTAACATCCGTGGATGCAGGGAAACAGGTTGGAGGAATCCGACTGGATTCCTCAACATTTATTTTACTGTTTTTCATATATTGTGATATATGATGTGATATATAATCTATTGTCAATTATATGTGTTTGGACGATATTAATTATCGTGATTTGATATGTTGAATACCATAACATACCGGAATGTTGATAAGGGAATTTTCAAAGTGATATTGAAAATAAAATATTTATAAATTGGAATATTTATAAATAGGAGATATTTAGAAAGAGAATAATTATAAAATCAAAGGATTTTATAAAACGATTTTTTTACTTAGCAAGTAAATAGAAGTGTAAAACGATATTTATTTAAGAAGTACATAGAAGTATAAAGAAAGATATTTACTTAGAAAGTAAATAAATAGAATAAAGGAATATTTATTGGAAAAATAAATAGGATTATAAAAGAAAATTTACAAGATAGAAAAGAGTTAGTCGATTAGAGTTATCATATAGAGTCATCAGAAAAGAGTCAATTGAACATAGTTATTCAAAAGAAGTTAATCGAACATAGTTAAAAGAAATAGAGTTATACAAGATTAGAAATTGGCTAGAGATTAGTTAAGTTGAATAGTTTTCTGAGTATTGATCTGATGTTGGTTTCGGCCTTCGGGGTTTATAATTAGAGAATTGTTCTCCTACTAGTTTACAGTCAGGGACTGATAGTTGTGAAATGATAGTGATATATAAATAAACAATGGAAATGTTTTCCAGTGTTAATAACATATATTTTCTAAACATAGAAAATAAGTAAATGTGAATATATATAAATATATATATATATATATGATTGATGATTGATTGATAGAATTTCCATTTGGAAATAATATCGTTGTTTGCACACGTGTTTTTCTTTGATAGTTAAATCACAGACGATCAAAGTTTTGACCATTTTAACGTTGTTAATATGGAGAGACCGGTTGGATTATTATCCAAAGAACCACTCTGTATTGGCATATGCGTTGCGAATCATATATGCCAAAGATAATTGAAGACGGAGTAAAGTGCAAGGGCTATTGTATAAGTCTTAGATAACAGTGCCTAAGATGGATGTACTGAATAGTGCCTTCGGTTCATCCTGTGCCTGGATGACTTGTATGGATGAATGTTCGACAAAGTATTTCCAGAAAGGTCACGTACATCGATTTCTTTAACCGTACCAAGAGTGGAAGCGGAGAAGGAAACTTCTTTAGCTAACACGTAATGTATTGTTATAGACGTCAATTAGTGATTTTCGATGGATCTGACAATGTGGCATTCAAAGTGAATCTGATGTGATGACGAAGTGTAACCTCAAGCCTCGTCAACTGGTAAATGATAGAAATCGGGCAGGTAGCATGGCTATGTAGGTCGCACTTATTAGGGTGTATAATCACTTGATCTAGAGTTTCATTTACTTCAAAAAAATCTATTGTCGATACTATCCCATTCGGGAAACGGTTGCTGATCCCAACCGTTGGTGATATACATTCGATACACTCAAGTGAAATGATTGGTCGGTCATGTGTGGCCGGGTTGCAAGAAGTTCTTGTTGAACCCAGTGTATTCCTATCTAGAGGTACACTAGCGAAAGGTGGTTCCATACCTTGTCATAGTTGGAAATCCATTACCTAATATGTGCTTGCGGTTTTGATTTTATACTATATATGTAGAACGTGAGATGAAAGCGTTTCTGCTAGATGATTATTATATTTTGGATGATAGACATTATTATAATATCAAAAGGTTTTTGATATAAAGATAATTTGGATTCTCATAAGGGAAAACCCGTTATGTTATACGGCGTGGTCTTATGAGATATCGTTACCTTCTTAAACTGTTTTAAACTGTTTTACTCATACCAGTCCCATGACTGACCCGGAGTTTATTTTGTTTTTGTTTTCCCTAAACTCTTGGGTGCCCAATTTTGTACGGCAGTCAAGTAGTCGGGATTTACAGATACTTGAAGAGCTGGAGCAGGAGGCTTTAGGATCATATAGCTATAGTTTATTTCCGCTGTGTTGTAAGTGCTGTACTTTGAAAATGATATGTATATTCAAGTACAGATTTATATTTCAAAGATATATTATCTGTTATATGTTATTCGTTCCACTGTGAGGTTCGTGTTACTCTGATGTTGTGTTCTTCTTCTTCTATTCTAAGTTTCTATCTTATCTTTCCTCACCCTCTAATTTCTTTCATTAATCATCCGGTATTTTTCAATGTTTGGTTAGTAATCATTGAGTTTATGGCGATAACCAAGGTCGACAAAAACCCGGGTCATTACACTTTTCTCGGTTGGGGGTTTGTTTTAGGGCGGGATAATATCGTTTCCGATCGGTTATGGCTCATTAGTGGCTACTGGTTCGTTCGTAAGTTTTTCACTCTGATTGGTTCTGTTGTGGAGGCTATAAAGGCTGCCTCAGGAGTTGATTTCTCGATTTGTGAGTCTGGCCTCGTATCTGCGCTGATTACTGTCAGTTCTCCGGTGGACTTTAGGTCCATCATGTGGTATTGTTGTTTGCTTGTTGGTAAGGTTTTTATGGAGTTGCAGCACTATCAGTTTTTCAGGCGCAACTTTTTTGTTGTTCACCATTGGTCGGAGGAACTGTTGTGCTGCCGGTTGTCTATTCGTCGGGTATCTTTTCCAGTAGCCCAGCACTTACATACAACTCCATGTATAAGATAATCTATAAAGGTAGATAGTCAAACGTTAATATTAAAAGAACAATAAAATTTCTGTATCATGAATTGAAATTCGTAACATCTGGTCACTTTCTTTTTCTGACCTTTGGAAATGAGGTCTATAAAACTGTACTTTTTGGGCATGAAAAATATAGGTTCTCAATTATAATGAATGCTCTTACTGAAACCAACAAGTGGCCTTTCATTCCAAAAGCAGCCTAACTGATGGTAGGATAAGTTTTCAAGCCAGGTTCACTATCCAAACACAGCCGCAGAAAGACTCCGGTGAAATATGCAAGTTTAGCAAACAATAACAGTACAAATAGACCTAAACAGCCTCTAATTTTTACTACGTTGGGCGTCAATAGCAACCGAACTGCACACAATATATTTACTCCTGTCACATCCCAAACACATCATAGATATTTACAATGAACGCCGATTGAAGCAGATAAAATCCTTCCCAATTAAATATCAACAACCAAATACATTTCTTTTTAATACTAACGTAAACAAAACATTAGTCGTAGCGTTCTTAGAAATCATGTACAAGCTCGACACTGCATTCTCCATTCAGTTCAAAAAATAACGCCATCACTGAAAATTGGTAATTGCATTAGTTGACTAAAATAAAAAATACAAAACACTACTTATGTAAAACCATGCCGGCTTTGCTCGAATTTAACATTTATCATTGTAATAACCCAGAAATCCGAGCCAATTTAAATTTTTTATTTTGGCTATTTTAACGAATTTTGATTATTTAAAATGAATTATTTTAAATAATAACGACGAAAAAATTATTTTCGACGAAGTTAAAACGAATAAATTTATTTTAATTATATAACGAGCCTGAAATGGCGCGGTAGTTTGAAATTTCAATTTAGAATTTTAAATGAATATACAGAATTCGTTTTAAGTCGGAATTGGACGAAACCAGAAATATCTAAATCTGTTTGACGATATCTCTCTAACGGATGTAAGAAACTGAGATTTCACTTTAGAAGTTGAAAGATATGTCCAGTTTAAAATTCAGAAAAGTCGTTGTGGAATTTATATATATTTTAATATATATAAAGGCCTTTGAAAATGGAAATTTTGCAAACGACCTCTGTTTTCGACGAAACCACGTTTGTTGGATCTGGGATGTCTAGTTATTGCTAGGTTTCAAAATTCTTTTCTGAATCAATATGTGAGCGTGACAAAGGAAAACGCGCTTGACCAGTTTCAGTTGATTTCGATCGACTGGAAAATGGCCATTTTTCAAACGTTCTCAAAATTCAATGAATTTAGTTTTGTTAGGACCGTGTGATCGATACGAAGCTAGAAATAATTTTTCTGGAATTTTTAGAGACTGTATGTGGCCCCGGTAAATTGAAATGTGCGTTTAAATTGAATATATAAATATTTATATTTTAATTTAAGCGAAAACTGATCGTAACAGTCGAATTGGCCTACGAAACATATCTCATTGTGTTCGGAATAGGGGTAATACGCTAGGGACGACAGTCGGTGGGTTCGATTCTGAGTTCAAAATAAAAAGTAACTTTTTGAGAATTTAAAATTTTAATTAAATTAAAAGTCAACCCTTCCTTTTACTTTTCTCCTTCACCCCCCGTTACTTCTCAGAATCAAATCAAATAAAAAAAAGGGGGCGCACGATCGGGATACGCTCTGGCCACCGCGCAGCGGTCCCCACCTCCGATCCTCTCGATCTTCGCTCTGATCACCCCCTCCTTCACATCGTGCCCCCACAGCCTCCATCCCCTTCTTCAATCGAGCGCCCAATCCCCAAGACCCCGACCCACTTCGAAAACCACCCATCGCCCAACCTGGCCACCGTACCCACCCCCTGCGTCGCCGATTGCTGCCACCCTCCGCCTCTAGGCTCCAGCGACGTGAGCGACTCCGATTTCCCCCCTCCTCTTCAACGTGAAACGCCCCTCAACCCCCTTCAATCTGAAATTAGTAAGTTTTTATTGTTTACATTGATTTATAATTTTTAATTTTCAGTTTTTTTATATATAACTTTAAATTCATTGTAATAACCCGGAAATTCTGAGCCAGTTTAAAATTTTTATTTTGGCAATTTTAATGAATTTTGAATATTTAAAATGAATTATTTTAAATAAAATCGACGAGAAATTTATTTTGGATATAGAATTAGAATGTATATACTTTATACGTCGTCGTTAGAATATAAATAATTATATATAATTATAAATAGAATTGAAAATGACGCGGTAGTTCGATAATTCGATTTCAAACTTCAATTGAATGTACCGGGTGCAAAACAATCCGGATTTTAGTGAAACCAAAAATATTAGAATCTATTTGTGAGTATCTTCCAACGAATCCGAAAAATCGAAATTTCATAGCGGGAATCAAAAGTTATGCCCAGTTGAAAATTCAGAATAGTCGCTATGTAAATTATATGCGGCGCCAAAAAGTCATATTTTGCATACGGATGAATTTGGACTCGAAACCACTTCCATTGAGTTCAAAATGCCGTTTAGAACTCCGAAAAGTATAAGCTTCGATATATTCCGATATCCAGAATAGTGGCTATGGGCTGGAGTTGTTCGGTTAACAATACATAGCCCTTAAAAAGTGAAATTTTGCATACGAGCTCAGAATTCGACGAGATAAATTTTTATGGATTCATAATGACAAATCATTGTTGAGTTCCAAATGGCGCGCCGAACGGAGTTAGTATGTGGCCGTGCGAGCTGAAACAGTTCCGGGTAAAACGAGCAGTCATTTTACAAAGGAACATTATTGATACGACCTCGGAATTCAATTCTACTTTTTTTTCTAGATTCGTATCATCTAATAATGGTTAAATCCAAGAGGGCTTGATTTTTTGAGTTAGCATGTGAGCGTGCGAGAAGAAAAGGTGCGCCAAAATCGCATTTTTAGAGCTTATCTGAGCATTTTTGTGATTTTTAACGGACGGTCAAACGAACTCGGAATTCGTCGAAACTTGTTTCGTTGGACTCGTCTTCACGTCTACTACCTCGTGTCAGAAATCCGCGGCCATCAGAGATCGCTAGCGTTCAGGCGATACGCGGGAAACTAGCATATAAACACTTTTACTTCCTTTTCTTCTTCACTTTCTTCCTCTTCCTCTTTCTTCACAAAAACTCAAAAATGGAGTCTCACCTCCTCCTTGCCGCTGCCGCACCCCATCAGACCCTCCACCGCGCCGGCCGCCGCACCCTCCTCCTCCTTCCTGTCCTCCTCCTCTTCTTCCTCCTCTTTCCCTCTTCCAATTTCATGAACCCTAGCCCCAAACCCACCACCACCCGCCACCATGGGCCCCTCCAGCGCCTCCACCACCTCGCCGCAGCCTCCCCACGCCCCATCAGGTCCGCCTCTGGCCGCCCTCCCCTTGGTCGTGGGCCACACAAATCCAAAATCCCTCTTTTTCACAAAAATTCCCGTATGTAGAAAAACAGCCAGATATGTTTTGCCCCATAACTCCCAAACCGTGCGTTTCTAGCCAAAGTTCCTCAAGACCAAAGTCAAAGAGCACGAAATTCTCTTCGATTTGGTATATGATAAGTCCTATTTTGCATTGCGGGATTGTCGGGAAAACGCGTCCGAAGTCTGCTGTTCAAACACTGTCAAAATGCTGTCTTTTCGCGATTTCCGGCGAAATGACACATTTTCGGCAAGAAGACCACTAGGCAAAAGTTGTTCAGAATGGCGTGCTTGTGCTAGAAAAAAAGATGGTGTGAAAATTGAAGCTCGTTTGCAAATTCTGGAACCCGAACAGTGAATCCGGGCGTTTGAAAAAAAGTGAGTTTTCTCCATTTCAAAGCTTCTACAGTTTTTGACATATGAAATAAATAAAAATATGATCTTTATATTATAGAGAGGATAAAAATCCGATTTTTAACTTATAGAAGGTATAAAGATAAGATTTTTATATAATGTAGATAATAAAAATGTGATTTTTATACATGTAGTGGCTACGGGCAACGAAAGTGACAAAAGGCGAGAACGACAAGATTTTCTACATAAGAAGAGTCGAGATGATTGGATTAGCTAGTTGGTGAGAACTTCTCACTCAAAATCTCTTTTTCTAGTTATATATATATATATATATACTAGGATGCAGACGGTGCTTAGCAGCACCCGACACCCGTCATCCACAGATCATGGATGGCTTGTTTGTAAAATTGTTTGGTTGTGTAGTTGGTTAGATTATTTGGTTTGAATTGAATTGTTTGGTGAAATGAAATGGATTTGATTGATGTGTGAATGGCGTGGGCCTTCATTAGACCTGGGATAAGGCTAGGTCTCGTCCCGTTTCTAGTATCGTGTCGTTATGCCGCCGAAATTTCCCAAAATATGTTAGAAAAATAAAAATATCATTTTTATTGTGTAAATGAACTGAATAGAAATTCATGTGTTGAAATAGAATATTTTATCGTTAAAAATATAATTTTTAACGTGGAAGTGAATAGAATAAAATATTCATTTACAAACCGGACGGTTTGTTTATGTACACCTATTTGAAGGACATTGATTGGAACGATAAATTTTACACATCGCCCAACTGCACAAATAAAATCTGTGTTTGATTGTTTGAAACCCCACACGGGTGTTGGGATGAAATTTGGAAGTTCACTCATCCTGATTGATTAAATATGTCGATCGATTGATTGACAGGCTGTTATAAGCGTAATATATCTATATTTGATGCTTATACAGTGTAGTGCACTTTGGTTGATGGTTGATTATTTTTCAATGCTATTATATACATGTGTTGTATGGAATCCATATAATTAACATTATATGGTAATTGATTGGGCCTCATTCCAATCGGGAAAATAAGGAATATTATAAAAGAAAATTCATGTGTTGAATATAAAAATAGTCATGTGTTGACGATGTTCATGTGTTGAGTGAAATATTTTATACAATGAAATTTACATCTTCATCATATTTAAAATTAGAACTACTTTACGGTTGAAGTCTAATTGAAAATCAAACGATAGATACCATAGTTTTATAAAATATATTGCATAACAAAAATAGTGATGTGTTGACAGTACTCATGTGTTGAGATTAGTCAGGTGTTGGAAGAAATATAGATTCATGTGTTGAATAGAATAAATATTCATTTGTTGAATAGAATAACGGATTTATTGAAATATATGAAGCCGTGTTGATTAGAGTTGCGCTATTTTGACGTGATCGATATTTATATCGATTATATTCGTTTTTATAATGAATATAGAAAGAAGTGATTTCAAAATATAACATTTTGAAAATATTATCATTTATATAGTAATGATATGAAATATCCAATTTTGATTTGAAATTGAATATAGAGTTGAAATGGTTTTGAAAACGAAGTTAAAACGATTTATAAAATACGTTTTAAAAGGAAATCGACGAAATATATATAATATATATATATTATATATAATGGCCTGAATAGAACGCGCCGCGCCGCGGCAGTTCGTGAATTTCGACCATTGACTTCGAATCGACGTTACGGGAGATCCGACCGTCAGATTCTCCTAAAACCGGAACCGTTGGGTTCGTATCGAAAAGAGCTTTCCAATGAATATTAGAAATTTGAAATCTAACGGTTGGATTTGGAATTATGTCCAAATCAAATTTTGAAAAGGTCGTTGTAAGTGCAGTTCGATGGCCATTGGTGGAAATCGACTGTACGGGTCTTGATAAAATTATTAAAAATAATCAATATTCCCAATATGTGAATTGGACTGGAGTTGAATTGAAATTATCTTCGGAATATTTCGTTGGTGGATTTCGTGACTATACAGATATTGTTATGGGAATTTGAAAGATATATTTTATATCGTTATTTCCAATACGATATTTGTTGGTTTCAGGATTTGATATTGAATATAAGCCGGTATATTTTCTATTCAGAGCCTAGTATTTAATATCAAATGTGATTTGGGTTTGTCGTGGATGGTGTCTTCATTAACACTGTTCTTAAGCCCAATAGAGAAAAAGATTAAATCTTTCTATTTAGATTTGATGAAGTGTATCAATTAAATAATATTTAATTGGAATTGAATTTGAATTGGTTTTTGGGTTTATCGTGAGCGGTGTTTTGAACAACACCTGTTCTTTAACCCAATTAACAATAGAATGTGATTTTGGGTTTATCGTGAATCGTGTTTTAAATGACACTGGTTCTTTAACCCAATTAAGGACAGGATATTGATGTTTGAAAAGATTAAAACTAAGTGGAGTTTTAATGAATCTTTAATTAGATTGAAACGTGAATTGATAATTTAAACTATCAAATCCGAAAGGTGATCGGGAATGGAGTACCACCAGTTTTGCTCCAAAGCGATAGTTAAATCTTTAATTAGATTTGAACGTGAAATGATAATTAATTTTACCGATAGCACCGTGGTGTTAGATGTGGAGTATTACTAGTTTTTCTCCATGGGATACATAGGTTGGGATTGGGAGATAAAATAAATAATTACTTCGGTGTGGTTCGCTAATCCCGACTAGTTTGAAATGATATTCGAAGGAAGATTAAAGAATAAATTTAGAAGAATTTATCTTGGATAAAATTAATGGGAACCTTTCCCGAAGAATGTGATTTTGTGAATAAAAGAATATTCTGAATTGGAATGAGGCGTTCGTTGTGTTTGTGTAACATTTGTTTATTATATACGTGGGTTATTCAGAAAGGCCGGGTTATACCCATTCTGAATAACCGATTCGACGAGATGTCGAAGATGAAGACGGTGGTTGAAGACCGGAAGTCTTCACATCGTTTGGGTGATTACTGATGATCTTGATTGGGCTGTACACCCAAGATGAGGGAAACAGTTGGTGATCGTCCAGACGTACTTGGAGATCGATGGATATGCGAGGAAAGTGCCTCCGGTTTCGTTCAGACCCAGAACGAACTTGTAAATGGATTGTGTGTCTGACATTGGATTTTATTCTGTGTTGATTGATCTCTATTAAATATACATCTGTTTGGCGGCGGAGAATTTATTCTCTTGCTTAACGCCCTTCTCTGAGACGTACGAGCTCAGAGGTTGTATATCGATGGACATCAGTCGCATGGAGTGAATTGCCAATGTGGCACGCGTAAGTGGCAATTGATCAAGGCTTCTGTTGAAAAGCAGAGTCTTGTGGTTGATGATCAAAGCACGGCCTGTGTGGCGTAGCTTTGTGTATAACGTGAATTCGCGAGCCTCACACCTCGGTATGAGTCAAAAACGGGATACGGACCCAAGGAGTGCACGACGTTTCTTTCTAGCTAGGGTGGTGTCAGTGACCTACCAGCCCTGACATTTATATACTTTTCACCTGTGTGGTTGTTGGATACGAGGCGCCTCGGATATAGGTCTGTAAGGACCGGGAAACGTGTGTTCAGGAATTGCCAATCCTCAAAAGTAAGAGAGGACCGGCCTTGGAGGTTCCAAAGGATCATAGTGGGGTCCTGAGGCATTTGCTAGAGTGTCTCGAACGCGGAGAGGAGCTTGCCCCTTGCCTCGACTCATGACGGAAATCCAATTTCCAATACGTGTATTTCGGTTTTATTTGTAGAACCTAGTATGGCGACATAGTGGTATGGGTCATTCATGCCGCCTATGATTGATACTTATGATTCAAATTGTTTTGACACTATACACCTATAATAGTATCAAATAATGTGTTTTAAACGTATCAAGCATGCTTTGGCTGTTATAAGGTAAAAACCCTATCATCCGGCTTGCGTTGCATTGTGTGATGGGACCTGGGTCTTATAACAGCTTCATTTTTCTTTATTTAGCATTGCGCTGTTTGTTTTATGCACTGGTATTCTTGGGAGGAAACCCGTTCCGTGTTATACGGCGTGGTCCCTTGATTTACCTAACTTTAAAAATAAAGAATTATAACTGTTTTAGTTCTCACACCAGTCACATGACTGACCTGGAGTTTATTGTTTTAACCTAAACTCTGGGTGCCCCTATTTTCCACACGGGCAGCTAGTAGTTTTGGTTTTGCAGATTTATATTCGCAGGGTCCTGATTAGCAGCTGGAACGATGCTCGGAAAGCTCTGTATCCGTGTATCACTTTCAGTTGTGTTTTGTATATTTTTCCGCTGCTATGTAATTTATTGTAATCTCTGATATTTATCGAATGTAATTTATTCATTTATACTCTGTATATTCTTGTAATCTGATGGAATTGTTGTAATAACAATGAAATGTTCTTCCGTCTGCGTTCTATTTTGTCTTGTACTCAATTCTATCCGTGCTTTCCTTCACGGGGAAGTTCGGGTCGTCTCAGTTTGGTATCAGAGCTTTGGTTTACAGAGCTCGAGAACAAGACACATTAGAACCGTACGAAAGAATTCATCAGATATTGGATTAGTAATATCCAATTAGAATGACTCGTTAGAGATAGGATCAGTAGTATCCTAGAACGAGTGCGAAGAGTATATTTTTTTTAAATGAAAACAATTTTGTTTTAAAATTTAAATCGTTTTATACGTATTTGAATATTTATTTATTTTGAATATGGACAATCGAGTATATATAGATTTCGCGTATACGCGTCATGAACGTATATTCGAAGTTTCAATATACTGGGTAGATATAGAATCACATTCTAGACATCCGGGGATGATTCTGATGATGGTGCATCATCATCAGTATTCATATTCGAATTTCGAAGGTGTGATTTCTATATATTTCCATTAGGCTGGTGTGAGAACCAAAACTAATATAGCTTGAACACATTGTTGTGAATTGGCATCAAAAACATGATTTTTTGTATATATATCAAAATTATGAATTTGCAACTCTAATCCACTAATTGATTGATGTTTGTGTTGTTTGTTTAGTTGTTTGATAATATTGAACCAAATATTGAATTGTATTGAAATTGGTCGCATTTGCTTGCATATATATGTACTTACATTGAACAGGTCATAGCAAGGAGGTTAGAGCCGAAGAATAAAATTTGTTTGCCCGACAAAGAGGTACATGTTTATTACATAATTTACTGTTTTGTTTGGGTGATGATTTTATGAGCCTATTGGCTAGCCGCTTGGCTTTTTCTTTTTCTTTTTGAGATCAGAAGGCCTATATGGCAATTTCGGGATTTTCCTGTGGCTCCCGGTGCAGGGGAGGTAATGGTGAAATTTTTCGAAAATTTAGGGTGTTAGCCAAATTTTTGAAGAATTTGAAAATTCTCAGAAACTGAAAAGTTGGAGAATGGAAGCCAGATCGAACGTAGAGTTGATTAATCAAACCATTTTCGACTTTGTTCCTTTTCGGGGACGAAAAGTTTTAAGTGGGGGAGATTGTAATAACCCGGAAATTCTGAGCCAGTTTAAAATTTTTATTTTGGAAATTTTAATGAATTTTGAATATTTAAAATGAATTATTTTAAATAAAATCGACGAGAAATTTATTTTGGATATAGAATTAGAATGTATATATTATATACGTCGTCGTTAGAATATAAATAATTATATATAATTATAAATAGAATTGAAAATGACGCGGTAGTTCGATAATTCGATTTCAAACTTCAATTGAATGTACCGGGTGCAAAACAATCCGGATTTTAGTGAAACCAAAAATATTAGAATCTATTCGTGAGTATCTTTCCAACGAATCCGAAAAATCGAAATTTCATAGCGGGAATCAAAAGTTATGCCCAGTTGAAAATTCAGAATAGTCGCTATGTAGATTATATGCGGCGCCAAAAAGTCATATTTTGCATACGGATGAATTTGGACTCGAAACCACTTCCATTGAGTTCAAATGCCGTTTAGAACTCCGAAAAGTATAAGCTTCGATATATTCCGATATCCAGAATAGTGGCTATGGGCTGGAGTTGTTCGGTTAACAATACATAGCCCTTAAAAAGTGAAATTTTGCATACGAGCTCAGAATTCGACGAGATAAATTTTTATGGATTCATAATGACAAATCATTGTTGAGTTCCAAATGGCGCGCCGAACGGAGTTAGTATGTGGTCGTGCGAGCTGAAACAGTTCCGGGTAAAACGAGCAGTCATTTTACAAAGGAACATTATTGATACGACCTCGGAATTCAATTCTACTTTTTTTTCTAGATTCGTATCATCTAATAATGGTTAAATCCAAGAGGGCTTGATTTTTTGAGTTAGCATGTGAGCGTGCGAGAAGAAAAGGTGCGCCAAAATCGCATTTTTAGAGCTTATCTGAGCATTTTTGTGATTTTTAACGGACGGTCAAACGAACTCGGAATTCGACGAAACTTGTTTCGTTGGACTCGTCTTCACGTCTACTATCTCGTGTCCGAAATCCGCGGCCATCGGAGATCGCTAGCGTTCAGGCGATACGCGAGAAACTAGCATATAAACACTTTTACTTCCTTTTCTTCTTCACTTTCTTCCTCTTCCTCTTTCTTCACAAAAACTCAAAAATGGTGTAACAACCCAAATTTTTTTACAATACGTTAAATCAAGAATCAAGACAGAATTAAATTATAAATTCTGAATCAAGTAAAACGGTCTGTGTCATTGCGTTCGTCTCGGAAAAATACGCGAAATAGAGTCCGAGTTTTCGAGAATCGGAGTCCGTATGACCCGTTAAAGGCCCAAAGAAGATTTCTGGAAATTTGAACTTAGGAAATAGCTTTGAAAATCAGATCTGGGGCTAGGCGGGAAGCTTCCCGCCTAGGGCATGTCGACAGGGCCGTCGACAGGCCTGTCGACTTGGGCCCAGACCAAGTCGACAGCCCTGTCGACTTGCCTGTCGACAGGGGGTGGCCGGGGCAAGTTGCCTGGCGCACCTGTTTGTCTCACCTGGTCTTGTTCTTGGGCTGGTTCTGGAAGCTTCCGAGATCTGATGGTCCTGATCTATCCTAGGGTTAATCTAAGGGCCTAAAACTATTCTAATCTCTATAAAAAGACCCTAAACCTAACCTAAATCCCTAAAAATCAAACCTAGCAACTAAGTGCTGCCAAAATCAATTTTGATCATGGCCTCCATCTCCAATCCCTAGAGCCTATGCATTCAAATCGGGTTCAAATCAAAAGATGCAAGCTTGCTACACCAAATAGAGGCCAAATCAACGTTGCTATGCGAGTTCCATGACGATTCTTCAACAAAGGAGGCACCTTTCTTAGCCAAGATGATTCATGCTTCTTTCCCTAGGCCTAACTATGTAAGTTCTAGCTACTTTTAGATGGAAACGGTAGTTTTGATAATGACATGGGATAAAATGAGGCTAAACATGATTATGCGAACCTATATGAACCTTACCATGCCTCTTGTGTTCATATTTATGATCTTAGGCCATGTGAGTGACTTAATCATGCCTCTCATGCTATGCATAACCTAGTTTAACTTGCAAGTTTGGATCTTTATACATGAAATGCTAGCATGAACCTTTAGGAACTACTTTACTTGTGAAACATTGGCTAAGACAAGATTTTGGGGCTTATGCATGTTTATGAACCCAAACCCCTTATGCTAACATGCAAGTTTGTGGCCAAACCCTTTATGAGATTATGCATGCTCGTGGCCGATCCCCTCTTTTAAGTTGTGCATGTTTATGGCCAAACCCTTTTTGATAATATGCATGTTTGTGGCCAAATTACCTTATGACACTATGCATGTTTATGGCCAAACCCTTTTTGATGTTATGCATGTGGAAGCCAAGCCCTTTTTGGCATCATGCATGTTTTGAGACCAATATGTGACATAGTATCCTTACTATGTTGACTCGCTTTGCTTGCGTTGGGAAAACACGATTTTGGGTAGTTAGATAAACATGAACATGTCGCAAAATCTTAACTTGAATATGACATGTGTTTATACTTGAAAATATGACTTGAAAGATAACATGGAAGTTGGCATGTAAGTATGCATAAAAACATGAGCTTGGGAATTTACCTATTAAGTTAGGTCTACCCTTTGGGAATTTACCTATTAAGTTAGGTCTACCCAAATGCTTGAAAACTTGTAACATGTTTTGGAAACATGATGGACTTAGATAATATAAGTATGGCCAACTCGAGGTTGGGTTGAGTTTGCAACGTAAAACTACCCGGAACCGACCGGCCTAACTAGTAGTTGCAAACAATAGGACCCAATGTGAGAAGTTGGTCATATCGCGCTTAAGACCCGAGGTTAGACTAGGTTGTGGTGTAAATCTACCCGGACCCGCCCGGCTTAACTAGTAACCACAACAAGGTCTAATGTGAGAGGTTGAGGGTGCATTAATTAAATTAATGCCACATAATAGGGTTAAGTTAATTTGATTAATGAGGCTTAACCAAATATGATATGGACAAATGGGTTAAGTAATTTGATTAGGCTAATGATACTTAACAAAACATGATAAGCTTGGGTAGGTTAAGTAACTTGATTTGCCTAATGACACTTGACCATTTTTATACGACTAGTGGACGGGATTAAGTTAACCAACACTTAATCAATCCAACACGATAACGTGATAAGGTTAAGTAAATTTTCTTAATGACACTTAACCGTATAATACAGTTAATGGATGGGGTTAAGATTAGGCTTAACTAATCTAAACATGGTAATCGGATGGGGTTAAGTTAACCTAGACTTAATTAATCCAACTTGGTAATTTAATGGGGTTAAGTTAAACACTTAACTAATTTAACACGATGATTTGATGAGGTTAAGTGACCTATACTTAACCAATCTAACTCGTTAATTTGATGAGGTTAAGTTAATCTATACTTAACCGATCTAACGTGAAAACATGATAAGGCTAAGTCACGAATCACTTGAATACGCTTGACCGATTTGATGACAAGGTCAAGTTAATTTATATAATTAACCAATCTAAAATGATAATTAGACGAGGTTAAGTCATGGATTCCTTGATATACTTAACCAACTTGACACATGGTTTGTAGGGTTAAGTCTGGGACTTGGATACTTAGCCAATTTTGACATGGTTTGTAGACGGGCTAAGTTACGAACTTAAGTGACACTTAACCCATTAGATAAACCCTAATTCGGAGGATTAGGTAAATAACCATAGTTAACAAGGATTATGGAAATAAGGCTAAGTGGTAAACCTTAGTTAAGGGAAACTAAGTAATAATTCTTAGCCAAGGAAATTTGGACCACCTCTTAGATAGATGAGTAACCCGATACGGTAGGTCAGCGTTTAAGTATACGTATAGGAGCAGGCTATCTGATTTGGATAAAGGCTCCAGCGAACTGGGTAACGAAGCAGCGGCTTCAGGGAACGTGAGGATATTCTTGGTATCCCTCTATGAGGTCGCAGATGATCATCCTGGACTCACAAGAGGTTAAGGTCTGCGTTAGAAGAACCAAGAGTATGCCTTGGTTGCTATACGAGCGACCTAAAGACTGGGATGGATAGCAGTGAGTCAACGAATACATGATAGTGCCCTAGATAGCAAGTTCGTCGATCATCTACCATCTTGAGTCAAGCGTGTACGTACGGAAAGGCAAGGAACACCCAACAGACCATAATTGCTATCTAATTATGGGTGAGGTAGGCCGTAGGATGTGGGCTGGCCGGAGTGTAGTTCTCATGCAAGATTTTCTCTTGTGTTGCCTTTCACTAGTTGAGGGAGGGGTCTCGTGGGACCATAGCCACGTGTAGAAAAGCAGACCTTAGTATCTGCATCGGCAGATAAATCTAAAGCTCCCGACCGAGTCCTGTATTTCTTGTTTTGCCCTGTGACAGGACTCGGATGGCACGATGTGATACATGTGCATACAGTTATAGAAAAACGATTCACGATGAATGCGTGGGAAGAAGGGCGCGGTTGAGGGTTAGCGTAATCCCTAGTGGCCTAGGTGGTTTAACCCAAACCGAAATACGAAAGCGTGCAATAGGTAAGCGTAATCCCTAGTGGTGCTAGGTGGCGTAAGTCCTAGTAGTTCAAACGATGATTCATATGGAAGAGCCTAGCTAGAACAAGGGTGACAGTCCAAACGATTTCAAGGATAATACGACATGAGGAAGCCCGTACGAGGTACGGCAAAGGACTGAACTTATATACATGGAAAGAAACATATGATTTGAGTAACCTATATATGCGATATATTAGGTTGACATGGACCATTACACGACTTTGAGCAAGGGACATTCATGGTTAACACATGACGCGGGTAGGGATACTAGTACGAGAGGTGCAGAGCAAATATGCATGTTAGAACTCGGAAGAATATACATAATAGATACCGTGGGATGTTAGACGGGGTAGATACCTTGGGATAATGTACTCGATAGAAATCTGACGATGTGATACCTTGACTTATCATAACACCGTAGTTTATCATGATACCTTAGTTTACCTTGCCACAGTAGTTCAACCGGCTACCCTGGTTTATCTATCTTGTAGTTATCCTTATGTTTACTTTCAGTTTATGCATGTCATGTTACCTTTACCTGTTTTTATACTGGAAGTAGATAGGACTTACTCAGTCTTTTTGACTGACCCGTTTTGTTCGCCTCTTTTCTTCCGTTCCCCCCCCCCCCCCAGGTTTCAGGGAGGAAACAATGCTGTTTAGTTCGGACTTCTTCTGCTTGGAGGTCATCATGGATGGCTTGGACTTCTCTTGGCTATGGCTACTTTACTGTTTTTACTTGGGGAATAATTTATTAAAAAGTCTTTATGCTTCTTTACCATTGCAAGACAGGTTTTGATGTACTCTGATGTAAAAGGCTTTAGACCTTATTTATTCATGTTATGAAAGTTTGATTTTACTTCCGCTATTTATATATGTTCTGTCTTGTGATATTTCTGTGCATGTTTACCAATAATGCCCCTCTAAAGCTAGTGCATTCCTTTGCGAGTGACCCTAGCGGAGGCGGGGTGTTACATTTGGTATCAGAACGGAAGGTTACTAGGCTGGGCAAAAGTTTTTAAAGACCTTCTGAAAATTATTTGAAAAACCGTTTACAAAGAAGCATTTTTCAAGAAAATTTTCTTTTAAAAAGAAAAAGGCTATTCCCCAAAGGCCATTAGCATTATCCTTGTTTCCTTGATTGAATCTCTTTTCCTTTCTTTCCTCCATCTGTAGTCACAGTGGTTTTGACTGCGACTAGTCTTTCTAGCTGCGTAAGTGTTTCCCGTACGATGGAGGTGGTTCTCGAGAGACCGTTGCAGAGTTATGCATGAAAGGATAGTAAGAACAAGGATAAAGGATACGAGCTCAGGGATAAGCAACATGTTGGTATGGCTGAGTCCTAAAAGGAGGGAGAAAGATGAACAATGAAACCCATGACGAGAGAGTACCTTTGGCATGGTGAAACGGGACGGACAGTTAAGTATCATGGAACAGGGACAAGATCATTCGGAGGGCAATAGTATGCTCTCATTTCTAGGGTACCTCAGAAAGAGGGTAACGATCTTGTTAAAAGTTTTAGCTTTTCTTCTCTATCATCCTGTCGGGACTTTGTTTTGATCACCGCATCTTTTAAGTCCGCTTCGATAGTTGAGTCTCTGCACCTTAGTACTAGCGTAGTAGAGGATCCCGTTTTTGTCTCAAGTCCTATTGGAAGATCGGTCCATTTACTCATGGCTTGTTTGGACTTGAGAATGTATATATCAAGTGTTGAGCTTGGAAATAATGCTTATGTTTATAAGCTATGGATGGATTCTAAGGATGAAGTGGTTATCCAGTAAGGGGTGCCACTCTCGGTTTTAGAAGGAGGGTAGTTAGACTCTTGGCTCGCTTTGGTAATACCCTTGAAGTATCGCGTAACCTTTTGGGTTCTGTCATGATTAGTTACTTAGAATCCCTAGATGCCTTTGTTGGAAATTAGAAGCCCGATCGAGTGGTGTTCGCTAATAAAATGGATGGTATACTTCGCTTATGTATGGGTTATGGGAATTACCCTAGTAAGTGCGCATGGTAACCTGTTTGCTTTCAAGGGAAAGTTTTTTTATGGAATACCTTGTGGTGCGAGGTTCAGGATTCATAAGTAAATTTTGGAAAGCTCGCATGGAATCATGAGTACGCAGTCCTGTTTGCACCAAGTATTCTAGAAGGAGAATAAGTACAAGTAGAACGGGAGGCGACGAGGAAATGAGTTCCAACTCATCTTATGGAAACAGGAAATAAGAAGCTGCGAAATCGTGAAGTAAAAAGGGGCGGTCAAGGCACGATGGAACTAAGCTCAAGGTAATGCGACTCAGGAGACTGAAGACTAAATACGTGCATGATATCTCTTTTGGGAATATATCCTCGATCCCTGTTTTTCCGTTGAGCTTGCTTGTAGGCTATCTTTTATGGATATCCTCTCGGTCCTGTCTCTGTTACAAACCCCGTACGGAGTTTGTTTTGTTTATCTTCTCGACCCTGTTTCAGGGAATCTTAGGTAGAACCCTATGGATGTAAACATGTATTTGAAACATGTTATGGTTGATATGGTTGCAAATGGTTGCAAGTGGTTGCTCGTGGATGCGCGAATTTACATTAGATATTAGCTCGACTCGGTCACATTTCATATTGCATATGCACGAGTATTTATACTTGTTTATGGATGAAATTGAATGTGTTATCATGCGGATGTTGCATATGGTTGAATGTTTGTGCACGCATATAGTGTATACGACTAGGACTATTTGCATACATGATGGATTCATAGCACTAAACATATTTTTGCATTCAAAAGATTTTTCAGGCCTGATCATTAGCATTAGCTAAGGAACATGTACACACACGTTTTGCATACATTCATAAAGCATTAGAAGTCGTCTAAGGTCAATGGTTGCTAGTGGATGATGGTTTGAGTAGATGGATGATGGATGGTAGGATATGTTCTTCCTAACTTTGAGATTTCGGGGACGAAATCCTTTAAGAAGGGGAGAATGTAACAACCCGAATTTTTTTACAATACGTTAAATCAAGAATCAAGACAGAATTAAATTATAAATTCTGAATCAAGTAAAACGGTCTGTGTCATTGCGTTCGTCTCGGAAAAATACGCGAAATAGAGTCCGAGTTTTCGAGAATCGGAGTCCGTATGACCCGTTAAAGGCCCAAAGAAGATTTCTGGAAATTTGAACTTAGGAAATAGCTTTGAAAATCAGATCTGGGGCTAGGCGGGAAGCTTCCCGCCTAGGCCATGTCGACAGGGCCGTCGACAGGCCTGTCGACTTGGGCCTAGACCAAGTCGACAGCCCTGTCGACTTGCCTGGCGCACCTGTTTGTCTCACCTGGTCTTGTTCTTGGGCTGGTTCTGGAAGCTTCCGAGATCTGATGGTCCTGATCTATCCTAGGGTTAATCTAAGGGCCTAAAACTATCCTAATCTCTATAAAAAGACCCTAAACCTAACCTAAATCCCTAAAAATCAAACCTAGCAACTAAGTGCTGCCAAAATCAATTTTGATCATGGCCTCCATCTCCAATCCCTAGAGCCTATGCATTCAAATCGGGTTCAAATCAAAAGATGCAAGCTTTCTACACCAAATAGAGGCCAAATCAACGTTGCTATGCGAGTTCCATGACGATTCTTCAACAAAGGAGGCACCTTTCTTAGCCAAGATGATTCATGCTTCTTTCCCTAGGCCTAACTATGTAAGTTCTAGCTACTTTTAGATGGAAACGGTAGTTTTGATAATGACATGGGATAAAATGAGGCTAAACATGATTATGCGAACCTATATGAACCTTACCATGCCTCTTGTGTTCATATTTATGATCTTAGGCCATGTGAGTGACTTAATCATGCCTCTCATGCTATGCATAACCTAGTTTAACTTGCAAGTTTGGATCTTTATACATGAAATGCTAGCATGAATCTTTAGGAACTACTTTACTTGTGAAACATTGGCTAAGACAAGATTTTGGGGCTTATGCATGTTTATGAACCCAAACCCCTTATGCTAACATGCAAGTTTGTGGCCAAACCCTTTATGAGATTATGCATGCTCGTGGCCGATCCCCTCTTTTAAGTTGTGCATGTTTATGGCCAAACCCTTTTTGATAATATGCATGTTTGTGGCCAAATTACCTTATGACACTATGCATGTTTATGGCCAAACCCTTTTTGATGTTATGCATGTGGAAGCCAAGCCCTTTTTGGCATCATGCATGTTTTGAGACCAATATGTGACATAGTATCCTTACTATGTTGACTCGCTTTGCTTGCGTTGGGAAAACACGATTTTGGGTAGTTAGATAAACATGAACATGTCGCAAAATCTTAACTTGAATATGACATGTGTTTATACTTGAAAATATGACTTGAAAGATAACATGGAAGTTGGCATGTAAGTATGCATAAAAACATGAGCTTGGGAATTTACCTATTAAGTTAGGTCTACCCTTTGGGAATTTACCTATTAAGTTAGGTCTACCCAAATGCTTGAAAACTTGTAACATGTTTTGGAAACATGATGGACTTAGATAATATAAGTATGGCCAACTCGAGGTTGGGTTGAGTTTGCAACGTAAAACTACCCGGAACCGACCGGCCTAACTAGTAGTTGCAAACAATAGGACCCAATGTGAGAAGTTGGTCATATCGCGCTTAAGACCCGAGGTTAGACTAGGTTGTGGTGTAAATCTACCCGGACCCGCCCGGCTTAACTAGTAACCACAACAAGGTCTAATGTGAGAGGTTGAGGGTGCATTAATTAAATTAATGCCACATAATAGGGTTAAGTTAATTTGATTAATGAGGCTTAACCAAATATGATATGGACAAATGGGTTAAGTAATTTGATTAGGCTAATGATACTTAACAAAACATGATAAGCTTGGGTAGGTTAAGTAACTTGATTTGCCTAATGACACTTGACCATTTTTATACGACTAGTGGACGGGATTAAGTTAACCAACACTTAATCAATCCAACACGATAACGTGATAAGGTTAAGTAAATTTTCTTAATGACACTTAACCGTATAATACAGTTAATGGATGGGGTTAAGATTAGGCTTAACTAATCTAAACATGGTAATCGGATGGGGTTAAGTTAACCTAGACTTAATTAATCCAACTTGGTAATTTAATGGGGTTAAGTTAAACACTTAACTAATTTAACACGATGATTTGATGAGGTTAAGTGACCTATACTTAACCAATCTAACTCGTTAATTTGATGAGGTTAAGTTAATCTATACTTAACCAATCTAACGTGAAAACATGATAAGGCTAAGTCACGAATCACTTGAATACGCTTGACCGATTTGATGACAAGGTCAAGTTAATTTATATAATTAACCAATCTAAAATGATAATTAGACGAGGTTAAGTCATGGATTCCTTGATATACTTAACCAACTTGACACATGGTTTGTAGGGTTAAGTCTGGGACTTGGATACTTAGCCAATTTTGACATGGTTTGTAGACGGGCTAAGTTACGAACTTAAGTGACACTTAACCCATTAGATAAACCCTAATTCGGAGGATTAGGTAAATAACCATAGTTAACAAGGATTATGGAAATAAGGCTAAGTGGTAAACCTTAGTTAAGGGAAACTAAGTAATAATTCTTAGCCAAGGAAATTTGGACCACCTCTTAGATAGATGAGTAACCCGATACGGTAGGTCAGCGTTTAAGTATACGTATAGGAGCAGGCTATCTGATTTGGATAAAGGCTCCAGCGAACTGGGTAACGAAGCAGCGGCTTCGGGGAACGTGAGGATATTCTTGGTATCCCTCTGTGAGGTCGCAGATGATCATCCTGGGCTCACAAGAGGTTAAGGTCTGCGTTAGAAGAACCAAGAGTATGCCTTGGTTGCTATACGAGCGACCTAAAGACTGGGATGGATAGCAGTGAGTCAACGAATACATGATAGTGCCCTAGATAGCAAGTTCGTCGATCATCTACCATCTTGAGTCAAGCGTGTACGTACGGAAAGGCAGGGAACACCCAACAGACCATAATTGCTATCTAATTATGGGTGAGGTAGGCCGTAGGATGTGGGCTGGCCGGAGTGTAGTTCTCATGCAAGATTTTCTCTTGTGTTGCCTTTCACTAGTTGAGGGAGGGGTCTCGTGGGACCATAGCCACGTGTAGAAAAGCAGACCTTAGTATCTGCATCGGCAGATAAATCTAAAGCTCCCGACCGAGTCCTGTATTTCTTGTTTTGCCCTGTGACAGGACTCGGATGGCACGATGTGATACATGTGCATACAGTTATAGAAAAACGATTCACGATGAATGCGTGGGAAGAAGGGCGCGGTTGAGGGTTAGCGTAATCCCTAGTGGCCTAGGTGGTTTAACCCAAACCGAAATACGAAAGCGTGCAATAGGTAAGCGTAATCCCTAGTGGTGCTAGGTGGCGTAAGTCCTAGTAGTTCAAACGATGATTCATATGGAAGAGCCTAGCTAGAACAAGGGTGACAGTCCAAACGATTTCAAGGATAATACGACATGAGGAAGCCCGTACGAGGTACGGCAAAGGACTGAACTTATATACATGGAAAGAAACATATGATTTGAGTAACCTATATATGCGATATATTAGGTTGACATGGACCATTACACGACTTTGAGCAAGGGACATTCATGGTTAACACATGACGCGGGTAGGGATACTAGTACGAGAGGTGCAGAGCAAATATACATGTTAGAACTCGGAAGAATATACATAATAAATACCGTGGGATGTTAGATGGGGTAGATACCTTGGGATAATGTACTCGATAGAAATCTGACGATGTGATACCTTGACTTATCATAACACCGTAGTTTATCATGATACCTTAGTTTACCTTGCCACAGTAGTTCAACCGGCTACCCTGGTTTATCTATCTTGTAGTTATCCTTATGTTTACTTTCAGTTTATGCATGTCATGTTACCTTTACCTGTTTTTATACTGGAAGTAGATAGGACTTACTCAGTCTTTTTGACTGACCCGTTTTGTTCGCCTCTTTTCTTCCGTTCCCCCCCCCCCCAGGTTTCAGGGAGGAAACAATGCTGTTTAGTTCGGACTTCATCTGCTTGGAGGTCATCATGGATGGCTTGGACTTCTCTTGGCTATGGCTACTTTACTGTTTTTACTTGGGGAATAATTTATTAAAAAGTCTTTATGCTTCTTTACCATTGCAAGACAGGTTTTGATGTACTCTGATGTAAAAGGCTTTAGACCTTATTTATTCATGTTATGAAAGTTTGATTTTACTTCCGCTATTTATATATGTTCTGTCTTGTGATATTTCTGTGCATGTTTACCAATAATGCCCCTCTAAAGCTAGTGCATTCCTTTGCGAGTGACCCTAGCGGAGGCGGGGTGTTACAAATGGAGTCTCACCTCCTCCTTGCCGCTGCCGCACCCCATCAGCCCCTCCCCTCCACCGCGCCGGCCGCCGCACCCTCCTCCTCCTTCCTGTCCTCCTCCTCTTCTTCCTCCTCTTTCCCTCTTCCAATTTCATGAACCCTAGCCCCAAACCCACCACCACCCGCCACCATGGGCCCCTCCAGCGCCTCCACCACCTCGCCGCAGCCTCCCCACGCCCCATCAGGTCCGCCTCTGGCCGCCCTCCCCTTGGTCGTGGGCCCCACAAATCCAAAATCCCTCTTTTTCACAAAAATTCCCGTATGTAGAAAAACAACCAGATATGTTTTGCCCCATAACTCCCAAACCGTGCGTTTCTAGCCAAAGTTCCTCAAGACCAAAGTCAAAGAGCACAAAATTCTCTTCGATTTGGTATATGATAAGTCCTATTTTGCATTGCGGGGTTGTCGGGAAAACGCGTCCGAAGTCTGCTGTTCAAACACTGTCAAAATGCTGTCTTTTCGCGATTTCCGGCGAAATGACACATTTTCGGCAAGAAGACCACTAGGCAAAAGTTGTTCAGAATGGCGTGCTTGTGCTAGAAAAAAAGATGGTGTGAAAATTGAAGCTCGTTTGCAAATTCTGGAACCCGAACAGTGAATCCGGGCGTTTGAAAAAAAGTGAGTTTTCTCCATTTCAAAGCTTCTACAGTTTTTGACATATGAAATAAATAAAAATATGATCTTTATATTATAGAGAGGATAAAAATCCGATTTTTAACTTATAGAAGGTATAAAGATAAGATTTTTATAT
Organism: Allium sativum; assembly: GCA_030737875.1. Lineage (NCBI taxonomy): Eukaryota > Viridiplantae > Streptophyta > Magnoliopsida > Asparagales > Amaryllidaceae > Allium > Allium sativum. The sequence continues at coordinate 649,271,186 of CM060919.1, read as the reverse complement.
AATGTAGATAATAAAAATGTGATTTTTATACATGTAGTGGCTACGGGCAACGAAAGTGACAAAAGCCGAGAACGACAAGATTTTCTACATAAGAAGAGTCGAGATGATTGGATTAGCTAGTTGGTGAGAACTTCTCACTCAAAATCTCTTTTTCTAGTTATATATATATATATATATACTAGGATGCAGACGGTGCTTAGCAGCACCCGACACCCGTCATCCACAGACCATGGATGGCTTGTTTGTAAAATTGTTTGGTTGTGTAGTTGGTTAGTTTATTTGGTTTGAATTGAATTGTTTGGTGAAATGAAATGGATTTGATTGATGTGTGAATGGCGTGGGCCTTCATTAGACCGGGGATAAGGCTAGGTCTCGTCCCGTTTCTAGTATCGTGCCGTTATGCCGCCGAAATTTCCCAAAATATGTTAGAAAAATAAAAATATCATTTTTATTGTGTAAATGAACTGAATAGAAATTCATGTGTTGAAATAGAATATTTTATCGTTAAAAATATAATTTTTAACGTGGAAGTGAATAGAATAAAATATTCATTTACAAACCGGACGGTTTGTTTATGTACACCTATTTGAAGGACATTGATTGGGACGATAAATTTTACACATCGCCCATCTGCACAAATAAAATCTGTGTTTGATTGTTTGAAACCCCACACGGGTGTTGGGATGAAATTTGGAAGTTCACTCATCCTGATTGATTAAATATGTCGATCGATTGATTGACAGGCTGTTATAAGCGTAATATATCTATATTTGATGCTTATACAGTGTAGTGCACTTTGGTTGATGGTTGATTATTTTTCAATGCTATTATATACATGTGTTGTATGGAATCCATATAATTAACATTATATGGTGATTGATTGGGCCTCATTCCAATCGGGAAAATAAGGAATATTATAAAAGAAAATTCATGTGTTGAATATAAAAATAGTCATGTGTTGACGATGTTCATGTGTTGAGTGAAATATTTTATACAATGAAATTTACATCTTCATCATATTTAAAATTAGAACTACTTTATGGTTGAAGTCTAATTGAAAATCAAACGATATATACCATAGTTTTATAAAATATATTGCATAACAAAAATAGTGATGTGTTGACAGTACTCATGTGTTGAGATTAGTCAGGTGTTGGAAGAAATATAGATTCATGTGTTGAATAGAATAAATATTCATTTGTTGAATAGAATAACGGATTTATTGAAATATATGAAGCCGTGTTGATTAGAGTTGCGCTATTTTGACGTGAACGATATTTATGTCGATTATATTCGTTTTTATAATGAATATAGAAAGAAGTGATTTCAAAATATAACATTTTGAAAATATTATCATTTATATAGTAATGATATGAAATATCCAATTTTGATTTGAAATTGAATATAGAGTTGAAATGGTTTTGAAAACGAAGTTAAAACGATTTATAAAATACGTTTTAAAAGGAAATCGACGAAATATATATAATATATATATATTATATATAATGGCCTGAATAGAACGCGCCGCGCCGCGGCAGTTCGTGAATTTCGACCATTGACTTCGAATCGACGTTACGGGAGATCCGACGTTAGAAATTTGAAATCTAACGGTTGGATTTGGAATTATGTCCAAATCAAATTTTGAAAAGGTCGTTGTAAGTGCAGTTCGATGGCCATTGGTGGAAATCGACTGTACAGGCCTTGATAAAATTATTAAAAATAATCAATATTCCCAATATGTGAATTGGACTGGAGTTGAATTGAAATTATCTTCGGAATATTTCGATGGTGGATTTCGTGACTATACAGATATTGTTATGGGAATTTGAAAGATATATTTTATATCGTTATTTCCAATATGATATTTGTTGGTTTCAGGATTTGATATTGAATATAAGCCGGTATACTTTCTATTAAGAGCCTAGTATTTAATATCAAATGTGATTTGGGTTTGTCGTGGATGGTGTCTTCATTAACACTGTTCTTAAGCCCAATAGAGAAAAAGATTAAATCTTTCTATTTAGATTTGATGAAGTGTATCAATTAAATAATATTTAATTGGAATTGAATTTGAATTGGTTTTTGGGTTTATCGTGAGCGGTGTTTTGAACAACACCTGTTCTTTAACCCAATTAACAATAGAATGTGATTTTGGGTTTATCGTGAATCGTGTTTTAAATGACACTGGTTCTTTAACCCAATTAAGGACAGGATATTGATGTTTGAAAAGATTAAAACTAAGTGGAGTTTTAATGAATCTTTAATTAGATTGAAACGTGAATTGATAATTTAAACTATCAAATCTGAAAGGTGATCGGGAATGGAGTACCACCAGTTTTGCTCCAAAGCGATAGTTAAATCTTTAATTAGATTTGAACGTGAAATGATAATTAATTTTACCGATAGCACCGTGGTGTTAGATGTGGAGTATTACCAGTTTTTCTCCATGGGATACATAGGTTGGGATTGGGAGATAAAATAAATAATTACTTCGGTGTGGTTCGCTAATCCCGACTAGTTTGAAATGATATTCGAAGGAAGATTAAAGAATAAATTTAGAAGAATTTATCTTGGATAAAATTAATGGGAACCTTTCCCGAAGAATGTGATTTTGTGAATAAAAGAATATTCTGAATTGGAATGAGGCGTTCGTTGTGTTTGTGTAACATTTGTTTATTATATACGTGGGTTATTCAGAAAGGCCGGGTTATACCCATTCTGAATAACCGATTCGACGAGATGTCGAAGATGAAGACGGTGGTTGAAGACCGGAAGTCTTCACATCGTTTGGGTGATTACTGATGATCTTGATTGGGCTGTACACCCAAGATGAGGGAAACAGTTGGTGATCGTCCAGACGTACTTGGAGATCGATGGATATGCGAGGAAAGTGCCTCCGGTTTCGTTCAGACCCAGAACGAACTTGTAAATGGATTGTTTGTCTGACATTGGATTTTATTCTGTGTTGATTGATCTCTATTAAATATACATCTGTTTGGCGGCGGAGAATTTATTCTCTTGCTTAACGCGCTTCTCTGAGACGTACGAGCTCAGAGGTTGTATATCGATGGACATCAGTCGCATGGAGTGAATTGCCAATGTGGCACGCGTAAGTGGTAATCGATCAAGGCTTCTGTTGAAAAGCAGAGTCTTGTGGTTGATGATCAAAGCACGACCTGTGTGGCGTAGCTTTGTGTATAACGTGAATTCGCGAGCCTCACACCTCGGTATGAGTCAAAAACGGGATACGGACCCAAGGAGTGCACGACGTTTCTTTCTAGCTAGGGTGGTGTCAGTGATCTACCAGCCCTGACATTTATATACTTTTCACCTGTGTGGTTGTTGGATACGAGGCGCCTCGGATATAGGTCTGTAAGGACCGGGAAACGTTTGTTCAGGAATTGCCAATCCTCAAAAGTAAGAGAGGACCGGCCTTGGAGGTTCCAAAGGATCATAGTGGGGTCCTGAGGCATTTGCTAGAGTGTCTCGAACGCGGAGAGGAGCTTGCCCCTTGCCTCGACTCATGACGGAAATCCAATTTCCAATACGTGTATTTCGGTTTTATTTGTAGAACCTAGTATGGCGACATAGTGGTATGGGTCATTCATGCCGCCTATGATTGATACTTATGATTCAAATTGTTTTGACACTATACACCTATAATAGTATCAAATAATGTGTTTTAAACGTATCAAGCCTGCTTTGGCTGTTATAAGGTAAAAACCCTATCCTCCGGCTTGCGTTGCATTGTGTGATGGGACCTGGGTTTTATAACAGCTTCATTTTTCTTTATTTAGCATTGCGCTGTTTGTTTTATGCACTGGTATTCTTGGGAGGAAACCCGTTCCGTGTTATACGGCGTGGTCCCTTGATTTACCTAACTTTAAAAATAAAGAATTATAACTATTTTAGTTCTCACACCAGTCACATGACTGACCTGGAGTTTATTGTTTTAACCTAAACTCTGGGTACCCCTATTTTCCACACGGGCAGCTAGTAGTTTTGGTTTTGCAGATTTATATTCGCAGGGTCCTGATTAACAGCTGGAACGATGCTCGGAAAGCTCTGTATCCGTGTATCACTTTCAGTTGTGTTTTGTATATTTTTCCGCTGCTATGTAATTTATTGTAATCTCTGATATTTATCGAATGTAATTTATTCATTTATACTCTGTATATTCTTGTAATCTGATGGAATTGTTGTAATAACAATGAAATGTTCTTCCGTCTGCGTTCTATTTTGTCTTGTACTCAATTCTATTCGTGCTTTCCTTCACGGGGAAGTTCGGGTCGTCTCATTCATGAAGGATTAGATTATTTTAACAAAGGGAAAGGCGATTGCTTTATTTAAATTAACATTCTTTTAAATCAGTTCTTATCTATATTAATTAGAGATGAAAGATTACATTTTTATTTCTAAAAGAATTGATTTTTATTCCTAAGAAAAACTAGATTTTTAGTTATAAGAAAATTAGATTATAGTTATATAAAAGACGGGATTTTTATATGCATAAAAATATAATTTTTATATTATAGAAAGGTTAAAAATATAACTTTTACATTTTTATTTCTAAAAGAATTGATTTTTATTCCTAAGAAAAACTAGATTTTTAGTTATAAGAAAATTAGATTTTAGTTATATAAAAGACGGGATTTTTATATGCATAAAAATATAATTTTTATATTATAGAAAGGTTAAAAATATAACTTTTATATTATAGAAAGGTTAAAAATATAATTTTTATATTATAGAAAGGTTAAAAATATAATTTTTATATAAGCATGAAGATAAAATTATAATCTTTTATATACGTGTAGCAAGATAAAAATATAATTTTTAAGCATGTAGAAGATTAAAAATATAATTTTTATATTAGTAGAGATATAAAAATATATTTTTTATTAATGTAGAATAATAAAAATATGATTTTTATACACTAGAGAATATAAAAATGTGATTTTTTATATATGTAGCGAATACAGACGACGAAAGTGACAAAGGGGCGAGCACGATGAAGATTTCCTACATATGAAGAGTCGCGGTGAATTGGTTTAGCTAGTCGGTGAGAACTTTTCACCTTTAATTTATTTTTCTGGTTAAAATATATACTAGGATGCAGACGGTGTTTAGTAGCACCCGACACCCGTCGTCCACAGACCATGGACGACTTGTTTGTTTGTTTGATTTTGATGTGTAGTTGATTGTGTGATGTGGAATGGAATAAAATATTTATATAGTTAAAAATATTTTATAGTTAAAAATAGAATTTTTAACGTGTATATAAAAGGAAATAAATAAATATAAACAAATCGGACGATTTGTTTATATACACACATTTGGCTGATATTGATTGGGACGATAAATTTTACACATTGCCCAACTGCACAAATAAAATCTGTGTTTGATTGTTTGAAACCCCACATGGGTATTGGGATGATATATGACATACACTTATCCCAATAATTAGTTGTATGTCGATCGATTGATTGACAGACTGTTATAAGCATTGAATATTTATATTTGATGCTTATACAGTGTAGAACGCACTTTGGATGATGGTTGATTGTTTATCGTCATTGTTGTATATATGAATTGGGTGAAATCCATATAACTGAAATTATATGGTAATTGACTGTGTCTGATTCCAGTTCAAAATTATCGAATAATTTAAAATAATATTCAATGAAAATTGAATTGGGAAGCCGTGTTAAATAGTTAAACGCCATTTCAACGCGAGCATGAATTTTGTCGATTTTATAATGAATACCGAGAAGTGATTTCAAAATCGAATATTTTGAAACGAATTCGAATTAAATCGAATATTTTGAAATGAATTGAATTGAAAATAAAATGAAATTCGAATTGAAATTGAATAGAAATGAATTCGAATTGAAATTGAATAGAAAATGAATTCGAATTGAATTGAATATAAAATGAATTCGAATTGAATTGAATAGAAAATGAATTCGAATTGAAATGAATTTGAAATTTGAATTGAACCGAAATAAATTTAAAACGAATTTATAAGGAAAAATTCAATTTTGATTTAAAATTGAATATGAAGTTGAAACTGTTTTGAAAACGAATTTAAAACGATTTATAAAATACGTTTTGAAAGGAAATCGACGAAATATATATAATATATATATTATATATATAGAATGGCCTGAATAGAACGCGCCGCGCTGCGGCAGTTCGTGAATTTCGACCATTGACTTCAAATGGACATTGCGGGAGATCCGACCGTCGGATTCTCCTAAAACCGGAACCGTTGGGTTCATATCAAAAAGAGCTTTCTAATTAATATTAGAAATTTGAAATCTAATGGTTGGATTTGGAATTATGTCCAAATCAAATTTGGAAAAGGTCGTTGTAAGTGCAGTTCGATGGCCGTTGATGGAAATCGACTGTACGGGCCTTGATAAAATTATTAAAAATAGTAATAATTTGTGTAAAATCATAAGAAATGATTTGGAAAGGATTGGGATGAAAAACTCCATATTTAAAAAGATAAAAATAGATTTTTTTATCGAAATGAACTAGTTTTGAAATAGAATTATAATTCTATTTATTTTTAAAATAAATAAAGTGGATTTGAAATGGTTTTAAAAGTAACCAGAATTTCCAATAATTGAATTGGAATGGATTTGAATCAAAATTGTCTTCGGGATATTCCGATGTTGTATTTCGTGATTATACTGATATTGTTATGGAAATTTGAAAGATATATTTATATCGTTATTTCCAATACGATATTTGTTGGTCGTAGAATTTGATATTGAATATAAGCCAATATATTTTCTATTCAGAGCCTTGTATTTAATATCAAATGTGATATGGGTTTGTCGTGAATGGTGTCTTCATTAACACTGTTCTTAAACTCAGTCGAGAAAAAGATTAAATCTTTTTATTTTGATTTAATGAAGTGTACCAATTAAATAATATTTAATTGGAATTGAATTGGTATTGATTTTTGGGTTTATCGTGAACAGTGTTTTAAATAACACTTGTTCTTTAACCCGATAATTAATGGAATGTGATTTTGGATTTATCGTGAACCGTGTTTTAAATGACACTGATTCTTTAACCCAGTTAAAGATTAAAACTAAGTGGAGTTTTAATGAATCTTTAATTAGATTGAAAAGATCGAGAATGGAGTATCACCAGTTTTGCTCCAGGCGATAGTTAAATCTTTATTTAGATTTGAACGTGAAATGGTAATTGAATTTACCGATAACACCATGATGTTAGATATGAAGTATGACCAGTTTTACTTCATGGGATGAATAGGTTGGGATTGGGAAATAAAATAAATGATTACTTCGGTGTGGTTCGCTAATCCCGGCTAGTTGAATTGATATTCAAAAGAAGATTAAAGAATAAATTTAAAAGAATTTATCTTTGATAAAATTAATGGGAACCTTTCCCTAAGAATGTGAAATTTAGAAACTAACTGTCGGTTAGCTAAGAAGAATGGTTTCCTGGGTATTGATCTGATGTTGGTTTCGGCCTTCAGGGTTAATATTTGGGGAATTATACTCTTGCTAATTTACGGTTAGTGACTGATGAATTGGAATGAGGCGTATGTTGTGTTTGTGTAACACTTGTTTATTATATACGCGAGTTATTCAGAAAGACCGGGTTTATCCCATTCTGAATAAATGATTCGACGTGATATCGAGAATGAAGACGGTAGTCGAAGACCGGAGGTCTTCACGTCGTTTGGGTGATTACTGATGATCTTGATTGGGTCGTACACCCAAGAGGAGGGAATCTGTTAGTGATCGTCCAGACGTACTTGGAGATCGATGGATATGTAGGGTACTAGGTGCCTCCGGTTTCGTTCAGACCCAGTACGAACTTGTAAATGGACTGTGTGTCTAACATTGGATTTTATTCTGTGTGATTGATTTCTATTAAATTTAAATCTGTTTGGCGGTGGAGAATTTATTCTCTTGCTTAACGCCCTTCTCTGAGATGTACGAGCTCAGGGGTTATATACTGATGGATATCAAACGCATAGAGTGAATTGCCTGTGTGGCATGCCTAAGTGGCAATATGATCAAGGCTTCTGTTGAAAAGCAGAGTCTTCTGGTTGATGATCAAAGCACGGCCTGTGTGGCATATCTTTGTGTAGCGTGGATTCGCGAGCCTCACACCCCGGTTGTGAACCAGAAACGGGAGAAGACCTCAGGGAGGACATGCGTTTCTTTCTAGCTAGAAGTGGCGTCAGCGGTTTTACATGCCCTGACGAGTTTGACTTATGTGGTTTTTGCTGTTGCGAGGCGCCTCGGATATATTGGTGACTATGTGAAGCCATGGAGTCATTTGTTGGCTCATTTACGCCCCAAAGGGCAGGGAAACGTAGTGTTCATGCATTTTAATCCACATCGGTGGACCGGCCCTGTCGCTCCAAGGCTTGTCTGCGCGCTTGCCTGAGACATGGGCTAGATTGTCTCGAATCGGTAGAGGACGATCCCTGGCCTCGGTTCATAGATGGAAATCCAATTTCCAAATATGATATTTGCGGTTTTGATTGTAAACCTATATATGGCGACATAGTGGCATGGGACGCTTATGCCGCCTATGATTGATATTTATGATTGTATATAAAATCAGAAACTAACTGGAAACGAGCTAAGATGGGTGGTTTCCTGGGTATTAGTCTGATGTTGGTTTTGGCCTTCGGGGTTAATACTTAGAGAATCGTTCTCTTACTAATTTACGGTTGGAGTCTGATTAAGAATTAAAGCATGAAATTTAGCGTATCAAGCATTCTTTGGCTATTATAAGGTAAAAACCCTATCCTCCGGCTTGCGTTGCATTGTGTGATGGGGCCTGGGTCTTATAATAGCTTCATTGTTCTTTATTTAGCATTGCGCTATTGTTTTATGCACTGGTATTCTTGGGAGGAAACCCGTTCCGTGTTATACGGCGTGGTCTCTTGATTTACCTAACTTTAAAATAAAGATTAATAACTGTTTTAGTTCTCACACCAGTCACATGACTGGCCTGGAGTTTATTGTTTTAACCTAAACTCTGGGTGCCCCTATTTTCCGCACTGGCAGCTAGTAGTTTTGGTTTTGCAGATTTACATTCACAGGATCCTGGTTTACAGCTGGAATGATATCCGGAAAGCTTTGTATCCGTACATCTCCTTCAGTTGTGTATTGTATTATTTTCCACTGCTATGTAATTTATTGTAATCTCTGATATTTGGTAAATGTGTAATATTGATTTATACTCTGTATATTCTTGTATTCTGATGGAATTGTTGTAATTAACAATGAAATGTTCTTCTGTCTGCGTTCTTTTGTGTGTTCTTCTCATAGTATCCGCTCTTTCCTTACCGGGGAAGTTACGGGTTCTTACAATCATGAAGTATAATTTGAACAGAAGAAATAATAACCATAAAATAAGTGAAATTAAGTAGGTACCTGAGCAGCCAAAAAGACGTTGGATGTGCAGTATAGACGGACAGTTGGGCGGTGGGAGCTCTAGGCGGAGGAGGACCAGGAATAGACAGAGGACGGGTGGGCCTCGATTGCGAAGCAAGGCTGTTGCTTTGGGTCAACGAAGGGGGAAGAGGGCTAGGTCAGGAGGAGATGAAGGGAGAAGGGCCACGTGGTTTGCTGCCGCCGACCTGGAGGATATTCACCATGGCATCAGGGAAAGAGGCGAAGAAATTGGGTTCGTACGCTGCTGGAGATTGTTGTAAGACCATGGCCAGCAGCACGTGGATTCGAGCGTGGGTTGAGGAGGATTTGAGTGGGGATTCGCGTGCCTATTCCAGCAGTCAAGTGGCGATTCCATGTGTTTTTTATTTAGAAATCAACTACAAAACAGAGAACTGAAAACCGTTTATCCCTAAACGGTTTCCAGTTCTCCGTTTTGTACTATTAATATATTTTTACTGCGTGTGAAATGAAATCGCCTTTGTTAAACGGGAAACACAATGCCGTTTATGCCTTAAACGACATTCAGTTCCACGTTTATCATTCGCCACTTGAAAAAAAAGTAGGGAGCATCCCCACTTTAGCGTTGAACTCGCGCTCGAACTCACACTACTGGAGCGCGAGTTCAACAATTTCAGTGGGGATCCACCCCAATTTCAAAAGCATTCCCACTGCTGGGAATGCTCTTAGGGTTGGAGGCAAAATCGCCATTGAATTTTTAAATTTTGCGTTTTAACTTTAATTTTCTAGACCTAAAGTGGCACAATGTAGCGGTGGGTTTTATGACTTTAAGAAAACGTTAAGTGGGAAACAAAAGTTAAGTGGCAAAAGATAATTAATGTAGCTAGAAACCAAACTTAAATGCGGCAAAGGATATCCTACGTTGTAGTGTATCATTCATAAATTAAATGTTAATTACATATTATTTTTTAATTATTGTATTATTAATTAATAATTATTAAATTTTATTTTTACTCATTATGTAATTACAAATAGTTAATTATTAAAAGTTACTTTTGAAAAACCTACTTTTTATTAATGATTTACTATAAGTAGTTGTAAATTAATTTTTAATTATACTTCACTATTTATTATTGAACACACACACACACATATATATATATATATATACACACACACACACACACACTAACTTAAAAGAATAGTTGTTGAATATTTTTTAATAAAAATACCACTATAAATACAAGTTGTTCAACGGTAACCATTAATCAATTATCATATATTTGTTGATTATGGATTATGGATTATATATTATTTATTATTAATACATATCATATTTCAAGTTGATTATTAATTAATAATATTAAATTATTTAATAGTAATTATTTAAAATTAATTATTAAAAAGTTAATCATTAAAACCTAGTTCTTATTTATTATTATTTCATATTGATTATTTATTTTATTATTTTTAAATGTTAATTATTATTATTTGTTAATTATTAATTATTATTATTTAATTATCGGTTATAAATATCACTTTATAATACTTAAATTTTATTATTAATTAATAATTATTAAATATTAATCTTAATTATTATATAATTACTAGTAGTTAATAATTTAATAGTAATTATCTAAAATTAATTATTAGAGGTTAATCATTATAAGCTGATACTTATTTTTAATAGTATCGCAATTGACTTTACTAGTTGTAAAAAAATACGTTATTGCAAGTGACGAAAACAGTTGCTAAAGATATTTATTCACAACTGGCTTGGAAGCGTAGATGCAAATAATATGTTTTTTTGCAACTACTATAGAAGCACAGTTGCTAAAAGTATGCTTTTGCAACAGAAAGAGAAACACAGTTGCTAAAAGTATGTTTTTCGCAACATAAAGAAAAGGCCTGTTGCTAAATCTCATATATTGCAACTTCTATAATAGGTCTGTTGCTAAATATCACTTAATGCAACTGTCATGCGTCACTTGTTGCAAATAGCTAGTTGCAATTGGGTATTTTTCTTGTAGTCTACTTATCCGTTTACCTATCCTCTACCATCTTGATAAACTTCCAATCTAATACATACCGAAATTTAAACAGATGTGGAATATATCAATCACACACCCACCCATAACTTGCCAAATTATGGGGACTATCCATTCCCAACATCATATGGAATATCCTTCTTACAATAGTTTTTCTTGATTAAATGTAAACCCATAAATTTTTATGTTTCAATCTTGTACCCCAAGAATTTAATTCTGTATAATGGTATTCCAAAATTTGAAGTTAATAAGTTATATCCTATTGATGTCCCCAATTGACATTTATTTATACCAAAACTATAAAAACATGTGATAAAGCAATGGTATCTGTAACGGCCCAGATTTTTTGACCATTTAGTTATTATTTAAAAATGTTTTTTTATTGTTTTGGAAGTTTAAATGGTTTAATTTCAATAATTTTGAATATTTTATGTTATTCCGAAATGGTAGAAATTTAGTGGATCTGCAATATAATGTGAACTGGCAGTATAAAAGGATAAATTTTTAATTAAAAATAGTACGTTTACAAAGGAAGTAGTAGCTAACGAACTCGGATTTCGATGAAATCAGTTTCATTAAATACGAAATGATTAAATTAGGTAACCAACCAAGTTACGTCAAAAATGGCATCCGTATGTGGAAAAGAAAAAAATAAAAGGCCAAAATTTGAACTAAATTTTGATGGTAATTGGAATTTGCTAATGCTAACGGCAAAACTGGAACCTGAGACCTATCCAGGAAAATTCTAAACATAGGATATTAGCTATATATGAAATCTGGGAAAATCCTATAACGGATATAGAAAGTTATTAAGGAAACAAAATTTAAATAAATTATTTGAAAATCTAAACGAACTCCGATTTTTGATTTGAATACATAGGATTGAAGTACGTTAAAAACCGGACCAGATGGTGGAAGAATTTCTGAAAACCGTTATCGTTTGATACTCCAACATAAGACCGGAAGGTGTTGAAACTAACACAAAACACTATTTTGAATTTGAATTTAAATTATTTGAAAGTTCAAACAAATTCAAAATTGATATATTTTTATATAGTATTGAAGAGCAAGAAAAATTGAACAACATGGTTGAAAAAGATTTTGGATAAGGTATCAATAAGTAAGTCAAATTAACGTCTGAATAGGGTTGAGAAAACACACTTTACTATTCATAAATTATTAAATTTATTTATAATTTAATTAATTTAAGGATTAATCCTAGCCATCCATTTTCGACCGTTGGATTCGCGCCACCTCAGCAATCCATGTGACTCCTTCGGCTATAAATAGCCCGCCCCCCCTTCATTTTAAACTCACTCCTCCTCCTCCTCCTCTTTCAAGCTTTGGCAATGGCAGAAATAATAATAAAATATTAAAAAATAGGGAAAAGGGAAGAAAGGGGGAAAGGAGGGCAAGACGGGGAGCTAGGGACTCTTAGGCAGAGGCTTGGGCTTCACGGGGTAAGTTTTTAAATAATATTTATTTATTTATTTATTTTTGTAATATATATATATATATATATATATATATATATAATAATTAAAATAGAATTTGTAAAAATAAATATCGGAACATTCTAAGGGTGACAGAGAGGATAGTGTCTAAGGCTTGAGTTTGGAAAATATAGTTTCCTGCTCTCCCTGGCTATCCCTAACTGATCCGACGAATGGGATGATTAATTCAAATTTTAAATTTTAAATTTAATTTGAATTTAAAACAGACCAGGGGCATTTTCGTAATTTTTAACCATAAACTTTAAAAGCTTATAACTTTTTCAAAACAAGTCGGATTTCCACGAAACAAGGACCGTTGGATTCTTATCGAAAAATACTTTAAAATGAGTGGAAGCAGATTTTTGATCGGGGTTAAATATTTTAAGTTATAATTAAATGAATATTTTTAAATATTTTATTTGAAAATTAAATTTAATTAATATTAAAATGGTTTTTCAATTTTAAAGAAAAATTGGATATGGCTAGAGATGGGAAAGTAGGATTTTTTAGAAGGGCAGGGAAGGTAATTTGGCTAATAACGCAATTAGAAATTAATTAAGATAAAAATAATTTAATTAATTTAATTAAATATATATTCATTTAAATTAGGTAAATATTGTAAATAGCATAACTTTTGCATACATTAACGAAATTTAACGAAACAGGATCCGTTGGGATTGTATGGACAAGCACTACGCAATGGAACTGACCGCAAGTGGATTGGAGCTCGTTTGGATTTATGGCAAAATTAAACGCCTGAACCAAATCAATGACCGATTATCGTTATTCAACGATAAACCGTCCAATGTGAGTAAATCTCACTAACTCTGAACACTTTATATTTCTCTAAAGTATTTTTAGAATTGATAAATATTGGCTGATTTGCTGTGTATTGGTTGTTTGGTAGAACTGCTAGTCAGTTGATTGAAAATATCGATAACGATATATATAAATCGTATCGAAATATTGATTCTGTTTATCAGAATATTTTACCTCTATGTTATTTATGTTGACTGACATCTGTGGATGCAGGGAAACAGGTCGGAGGAATCCAACTGGATTCCTCAACATTTATTTACCGTTTTTCATATATTCTGATATATGATGTGTTATATCATCTGTTGTTGAACCTGTGTGTTTGGATGATGATTGAACCTTTTGATTTGGTATTTTTATACCATAAGTAATACTAGAAAGTGAAAAGGGATTTTCAAAGTTTATTTTGAAAATAAATTATTTATATAAAATCAATAGATTTTATATATAAAAGGAAGAGAATTTCATGAGAGAAAATGATTATAGAATCAAAGCATTTGTTAAAAAAACAAATATTGGTGAAACCAAATAGAAGGGAAAATATTGGTGAAATCAAATAGAAGGGAAATATTTGTGAAACGATTACAAATAGAAATAAAAAGGGAAACATTCGTAAAGGTATTTACAAATGGAATTGAAAAGGGAATATTCATGTAGGGAATAAAGAAAAGTTGAAAGAAGTACTTATTTGTTAAATAAATAGAAAAGTTAAAAGAAATATTTATTTGTTGAATAAATAGAAAAGTTAAAGGGAATATTTATTTGTTAAATAAATAGAAGCGAAAAGAGAATAGTTATTTGTTGAGTAAACGAATAGAAAAAGAATCTATTCAAGGGAGGTAATTCAAAGGAATTATTCCAAAGGAATTATTCAAAAGAGAAAAGTCAAAGGGATTAATTCAAAATAGTTAATCAACTAGAGTTAAACCGTTGGAGTTAAACTGTTAGAGTTAAACAGTTGGAGTTAAACTGTTAGAGTTAAACGGTTGGAGTTAAACTGTTAGAGTTAAACCGTTGAAGTTAAACTATCAGAGTTAAACCGTAAAGTTAAACAGTTAGAGTTATTCAGTTAGAGTTATCCAGTTAGAGTTATTCAGTTAGAATTAACCAGTTAGAGTTAATCAGTTAGAGTTAATCGTTTTGAGTCAAATCGAACTAGAGTTATTCAAATATAGTAATTGAATAAGGGTTAATTGAATATTAGTTATTCAATTAGAATTGATCGAATCTAATTATTCGAGATAGAGTTAAAAATAGACAAAGTTATTTAAGGATGAATTTCCATTTAGCACGACTGCTAGCGTAATTCGCAGGGCTGCAGATAGCCTACGGCGGTCGGATGTTTCCTGGGGGAATCAGGCGTAACCATTGTGATCGCTGCGATCTAGAGTCAAGCAAATGGTGTTAAATCAAATAGTAATTAAGCAATAGAAGTTAATTAAGTCGAGTTAGTCGAGTATTAGTAAATTAAGTAGGGTTAGTCAAAAAGGGAATTAATCGAATATCACCTATTCGAAGTAGAGTTATCGAATATAGTTTATTCGAGAAGAGTAATCGAATATAGTTCGTTCGAAGTGTGTTAAATCGAATATAGTTATTCGAAGGAGAGAATTATCGAATATGGTTTATTCGAAGTGAGATTTTTCGAATATTAGTTATTCGAAGAAAAGGATTATCGAATATTAGTTATTCAAACAGGGGAATCGAATATAGTTTATTCGAAAGAGAATTATCGGATAGTGATTATTCGAGAGTGAATCATACATGGAAAATCGATTATATCGAATCAAGGGAAGTAATGTTTACTTTCCATTTCAAATCAAGTTTTAATTATCTGTTAATAAAGTAGTTGGTTGTTTATTTATCCAAATTAAGATATGGAAATATATTTAAGTTAACATATTTTGAAAGCATGGAATTATTACATTTATAGTTATAATCAAATGATTCAGTAAATGAAGTGGATTCATAAATAGAATCCGAGAGTTCGCAAGGAAGTTTCTTAAAGAGTGATTTTTGAACTTTGTCTATTTCGAAGTTAGAAATGCTGTTCAGTTAAGGTCTGAGAGGTAATTATACCCCAACTTGATTGACTTCGTTTTAACTAAGAAGTGGATAAGGTTCGAGAGTGAAAGTGGTTAAGTGAATTTAGTTTATGAGCGAAATGGTTGGTGTTGGCATAGCGATGTTTATTCAAACATAAGTTTAAACCCAATGAAGGAGATTTGGAAATGTCTTCCAAATGAAAAATCAGAAATGTTTTCTGAATATAGAAAATGAGAAATGGAATTGTTTTCCATTGTTAATAACGTATATTTTCTAAATATAGTAAATAAGAAATATAGGAAAACAAGAATAAGGAAAAGGGTAAATTTGTGATAATTTGATGATGAATGATGATTGATCGATAGAATTTCCATCTGGAAATAATATCGTTGTTTGCACACAGACATGTTTTCATTTGATAGTTAAATCACCGACTATCAAAGTTTTTTGACCATTTTACGTTGTTAATATGGAGAGACCGGTTGGATTATTATCCAGAGAACCACTCCGTATTAGCATAAGCGTTGCGAATCAAGTATGCTAAATATATTGAAGACGGAGTTATGCAAGGGCTATCCTGTTTACAGAATAGTGCATTCGGTTTGTCCAGTCCCAGGACAGACGTGAATGGACGAATGTCTGACAGAGTATATTCAAAGGATCGCGTAAGTTGATCTCTTCAAACGTACTTACGTTTGGTGGCGGAGGAATTCGTTTCTCTTAGCTGTATACCCGTGGTATTTTTGGGGAAATCAATTTGTGATTTGGCGGGTATGACGATGTGGCATTCAAAGTAATGGAGGTGTGATCTGTCAAAAGATACGCTATGACCTCAAGCCTCATCAACCGGGAAATGACAAAAATCGGGCAGGCAGCATGGCTATGTGGGTCGCACCCATTAGGATGTATGATCGCCTATCTAGAGAAATTCCTTTTGTTCTTAAATCTATCGATGGTGTCCCTTATCGGGAGACGGTTGCTGATCCCAACCGTTGGTGATATACATTCGATACACTCAAGCGAAATGAGTGGTCGGTCATGTGTGGGCCGGGTTGCAAGATGTTCTTGTTGAACCCAGTGTATTCGCATCTAGAGATACACGTTCGGAAGGTGGTCCCATACCTTGTCAAGTTGGAATCCAATATCCAATAAGCGCTCGCGGTTTTCGATTGTATACTATATATGTGGAGCGTGAGATGCAAGCGTTCTGCTAGATTGTTAATTACTTGTGATTAGACACTATTATAATATCAGATAAGATATGATTTCCAAAATGATTTGGGTTATCGTAAGGAAAAACCGTCCGTGTTTATGTGTGGATTGGTCTTACGATTATCTTTTCTTTTGAAAAGGATTTTGAAAAGTTAAACCAAATGATTTGAGTTTACTCACACCAGTCCCATGACTGACCCAGAGTTTATTTTGTTTGTTTTCCCTAAACTCTTGGGTGCCCAAATTTGTACGGGCAGTCAAGTAGTCAGGATTTTACAGATATACTTGGAGAGCTTGGGGCAGGAGGCTTCAGGATTTATGTAGCTATTGTTTATTTCCGCTGTGATGAAAGTGTTGTACTCTGATAATGGTATGATATATATATACTACTTTGATTTCAAGATATGTTGTCTATTATATTTTATTCGTTCCGCTGTGAGATTCGTGTTACTCTGATGTTGTTGTGTTCTTCTTCTTCTTCTGTTCTAATTTTCTATCTTATCTATCCTCACCCTCTAATTTCTTTCTTGGACTATCCGGTAATTTCGACTTTTGATTGTTCGATAGGTGTTATATATCGGATAACCAAGGTCGCTTTTTCCCGGGTCGTTACAGTTGGTATCAGAGCAGAAGGTTTAGTGATTTACCTTGGCTCTGTGGCGTGACTCAGTAGAGATGGGGTTAGTAATGCCCTAGACTGAGTTTGAGTGTATATATACGAGTAAACGTATTTGTTATTTGATATAAAAATGGTTTTATATTGTGGAAATTTATTAGTTGAGTTGTTTATGAGTTCTAATCGATCAGTTTGATCCACTATATCGATAGGAGTTTATAAACACTTGAATACGATGGGTCGACACGATATGTTTTGAAAAAAAGGGTAAATGAAATAATTTTACCCAATTTTTATTTTGATATAAGCAAAGTATAGATATTTGAAATTATTATAGTATATTGAATGTGTTGGTTGTGATTATAATCGAATAAGATTATAAAATGTGAAATGGTTATGTAAATAACAAATCAAAATTCATATAAGTGAAATATATGAAATCAGATGAATTAAACCTGAATTTAAGTTCAGAATTGGAATTAAAATTGCTAAAATTTGAATAAGCGTTGTAAATGGAATTAAATTGAATATATGTGAATTTTAAAATCCTGGAAGATTTTAAATTTGTTACAAGCATTGAATAGGGATATTTTGAAATGAATTTCAAAATGAAAATGTTTAAAAATGGGTTTTGAAAGTGCTATAGTATTGAACTCACTTCGATAGCTGGAAAATAAATTCCGATGTTGATCCGGACATCATCAGTGCTCATTTTCGAGTTTGTAAGTGACGGATTACTACCAAAGATTTTGTTTTTAATTGTTTTGAAAAACCGAGTTGTTTTGATATTCCAAAGGGATATTTGATTTTTGGAAAAGGCAAAGCTATTTAAAACTCCCAGGTACAGATTATTGAAATAAACACAAATTAAATAGAAATTTGTGAAAGAAAATTTGAAATTGAATTGAAGGCAGTTCAGTGGAAATTGAGTTGAATTGAAATAGAATGGTATCAAGTAGAATTGGAATAGATTAGAGATAATCTGGGATAGAAATGGATGGTCGAGCAAGAAATTTGAATTGAGATTGGAATTGCAGGTTGATTGAAATTTGGCTTGGTTATAAGCGGATGGTCATGTTGAAGATAAAAGTGATTGGGAGTTTGATTGGGATGATAGTGGTATATGCTAAATTGATAGCAGAATTAAATGCCGACAAAAAGGTACACGTACGTATTCATATGAGTTGGATGAGATCTATGAGCCTGTTTGGCAAGCCACTTGGCTCTTTGATTTTCTTTTGGGTTGAAGAAGGCCTAGAGAGGCGAGTTGGAGTTTGAGCTATTGACCAGTACAAAGGAGATGCTGGCGAAATTTTTCAGAAATTTCGAATGTTAGAAAATTTTCAGAATTTTCGAAATTTTCGTTTATAGAAATAAATTAATAAATTAATTAGAATTAATTGGTTTAGTGAAACCGGAGTAAATAAATAATTTTAACCTAGTTATAAAGTTCATTTTTCTACCTTAGCAATTTCGAGGACGAAATTATTTTAAGGGGGAAAGAATGTAACGGCCCAGATTTTTTGACCATTTAGTTATTATTTAAAAATGTTTTTTTATTGTTTTGGAAGTTTAAATGGTTTAATTTCAATAATTTTGAATATTTTATGTTATTCCGAAATGGTAGAAATTTAGTGGATCTGCAATATAATGTGAACTGGCAGTATAAAAGGATAAATTTTTAATTAAAAATAGTACGTTTACAAAGGAAGTAGTAGCTAACGAACTCGGATTTCGATGAAATCAGTTTCATTAAATCCGAAATGATGAAATTAGGTAACCAACCAAGTTACGTCAAAAATGGCATCCGTATGTGGAAAAGAAAAAAATAAAAGGCCAAAATTTGAACTAAATTTTGATGGTAATTGGAATTTGCTAATGCTAACGGCAAAACTGGAACCTGAGACCTATCCAGGAAAATTCTAAACATAGGATATTAGCTATATATGAAATCTGGGAAAATCCTATAACGGATATAGAAAGTTATTAAGGAAACAAAATTTAAATAAATTATTTGAAAATCTAAACGAACTCCGATTTTTTATTTGAATACATAGGATTGAAGTACGTTAAAAACCGGACCAGATGGTGGAAGAATTTCTGAAAACCGTTATCGTTTGATACTCCAACATAAGACCGGAAGGTGTTGAAACTAACACAAAACACTATTTTGAATTTGAATTTAAATTATTTGAAAGTTCAAACAAATTCAAAATTGATATATTTTTATATAGTATTGAAGAGCAAGAAAAATTGAACAACATGGTTGAAAAAGATTTTGGATAAGGTATCA
This sequence comes from Allium sativum, assembly GCA_030737875.1. Lineage (NCBI taxonomy): Eukaryota > Viridiplantae > Streptophyta > Magnoliopsida > Asparagales > Amaryllidaceae > Allium > Allium sativum. Next base: position 649,251,246 of record CM060919.1, on the reverse strand, counting down.
ATAAGTAAGTCAAATTAACGTCTGAATAGGGTTGAGAAAACACACTTTACTATTCATAAATTATTAAATTTATTTATAATTTAATTAATTTAAGGATTAATCCTAGCCATCCATTTTCGACCGTTGGATTCGCGCCACCTCAGCAATCCATGTGACTCCTTCGGCTATAAATAGCCCCCCCCCCCCTTTCATTTTAAACTCACTCCTCCTCCTCTTTCAAGCTTTGGCAATGGCAGAAATAATAATAAAATATTAGAAAATAGGGAAAAGGGAAGAAAGGGGGAAAGGAGGGCAAGACGGGGAGCTAGGGACTCTTAGGCAGAGGCTTGGGCTTCACGGGGTAAGTTTTTAAATAATACTTATTTATTTATTTTTGTAATATATATATATATAATAATTAAAATAGAATTTGTAAAAATAAATATCGGAACATTCTAAGGGTGACAGAGAGGATAGTGTCTAAGGCTTGAGTTTGGAAAATATAGTTTCCTGCTCTTCCTGGCTATCCCTAACTGATCCGACGAATGGGATGATTAATTCAAATTTTAAATTTTAAATTTAATTTGAATTTAAAACAGACCAGGGGCATTTTCGTAATTTTTAACCATAAACTTTAAAAGCTTATAACTTTTTCAAAACAAGTCGGATTTCCACGAAACAAGGACCGTTGGATTCTTATCGAAAAATACTTTAAAATGAGTGGAAGCAGATTTTTGATCCGGGTTAAAAAATTTAAGTTATAATTAAATGAATATTTTTAAATATTTTATTTGAAAATTAAATTTAATTAATATTAAAATGGTTTTTCAATTTTAAAGAAAAATTGGATATGGCTAGAGATGGGAAAGTAGGATTTTTTAGAAGGGCAGGGAAGGTAATTTGGCTAATAACGCAATTAGAAATTAATTAAGATAAAAATAATTTAATTAATTTAATTAAATATATATTCATTTAAATTAGGTAAATATTGTAAATAGCATAACTTTTGCATACATTAACGAAATTTAACGAAACAGGATCCGTTGGGATCGTATGGACAAGCACTACGCAATGGAACTGACCGCAAGTGGATTGGAGCTCGTTTGGATTTATGGCAAAATTAAACGCCTGAACCAAATCAATGACCGATTATCGTTATTCAACGATAAACCGTCCAATGTGAGTAAATCTCACTAACTCTGAACACTTTATATTTCTCTAAAGTATTTTTAGAATTGATAAATATTGGCTGATTTGCTGTGTATTGGTTGTTTGGTTGAACTGCTAGTCAGTTGATTGAAAATATCGATAACGATATATATAAATCGTATCGAAATATTGATTCTGTTTATCAGAATATTTTACCTCCATGTTATTTATGTTGACTGACATCTGTGGATGCAGGGAAACAGGTCGGAGGAATCCAACTGGATTCCTCAACATTTATTTACCGTTTTTCATATATTCTGATATATGATGTGTTATATCATCTGTTGTTGAACCTGTGTGTTTGGATGATGATTGAACCTTTTGATTTGGTATTTTTATACCATAAGTAATACTAGAAAGTGAAAAGGGATTTTCAAAGTTTATTTTGAAAATAAATTATTTATATAAAATCAATAGATTTTATATATAAAAGGAAGAGAATTTCATGAGAGAAAATGATTATAGAATCAAAGCATTTGTTAAAAAAACAAATATTGGTGAAATCAAATAGAAGGGAAAATATTGGTGAAATCAAATAGAAGGGAAATATTTGTGAAACGATTACAAATAGAAATAAAAAGGGAAACATTCATAAATGTATTTACAAATGGAATTGAAAAGGGAATATTCATGTAGGGAATAAAGAAAAGTTGAAAGAAGTACTTATTTGTTAAATAAATAGAAAAGTTAAAAGAAATATTTATTTGTTGAATAAATAGAAAAGTTAAAGGGAATATTTATTTGTTAAATAAATAGAAGCGAAAAGAGAATAGTTATTTGTTGAGTAAACGAATAGAAAAAGAATCTATTCAAGGGAGGTAATTCAAAGGAATTATTCCAAAGGAATTATTCAAAAGAGAAAAGTCAAAGGGATTAATTCAAAACAGTTAATCAACTAGAGTAAAACCGTTGGAGTTAAACTGTTAGAGTTAAACAGTTGGAGTTAAACTGTTAGAGTTAAACGGTTGGAGTTAAACTGTTAGAGTTAAACCGTTGAAGTTAAACTATCAGAGTTAAACCGTAAAGTTATCCAGTTAGAGTTATTCAGTTAGAGTTATCCAGTTAGAGTTATTCAGTTAGAATTAACCAGTTAGAGTTAATCAGTTAGAGTTAATCGTTTTGAGTCAAATCGAACTAGAGTTATTCAAATATAGTAATCGAATAAGGGTTAAATGAATATTAGTTATTCAATTAGAGTTGATCGAATCTAATTATTCGAGATAGAGTTAAAAATAGACAAAGTTATTTAAGGATGAATTTCCATTTAGCACGACTGCTAGCGTAATTCGCAGGGCTGCAGATAGCCTACGGCGGTCGGATGTTTCCTGGGGGAATCAGGCGTAACCATTGTGATCGCTGCGATCTAGAGTCAAGCAAATGGTGTTAAATCAAATAGTAATTAAGCAATAGAATTTAATTAAGTCGAGTTAGTCGAGTATTAGTAAATTAAGTAGGGTTAGTCAAAAAGGGAATTAATCGAATATCACCTATTCGAAGTAGAGTTATCGAATATAGTTTATTCGAGAAGAGTAATCGAATATAGTTCGTTCGAAGTGTGTTAAATCGAATATAGTTATTCGAAGGAGAGAATTATCGAATATGGTTTATTCGAAGTGAGATTTTTCGAATATTAGTTATTCGAAGAAAAGGATTATCGAATATTAGTTATTCGAACAGGGGAATCGAATATAGTTTATTTGAAAGAGAATTATCGGATAGTGATTATTCGAGAGTGAATCATACATGGAAAATCGATTATATCGAATCAAGGGAAGTAATGTTTACTTTCCATTTCAAATCAAGTTTTAATTATCTGTTAATAAAGTAGTTGGTTGTTTATTTATCCAAATTAAGATATGGAAATATATTTAAGTTAACATATTTTGAAAGCATGGAATTATAACATTTATAGTTATAATCAAATGATTCAGTAAAGGAAGTGGATTCATAAATAGAATCCGAGAGTTCGCAAGGAAGTTTCTTAAAGAGTGATTTTTGAACTTTGTCTATTTCGAAGTTAGAAATGCTGTTCAGTTAAGGTCTGAGAGGTAATTATACCCCAACTTGATTGACTTCGTTTTAACTAAGAAGTGGATAAGGTTCGAGAGTGAAAGTGGTTAAGTGAATTTAGTTAATGAGCGAAATGATTGGTGTTGGCATAGCGATGTTTATTCAAACATAAGTTTAAACCCAATGAAGGAGATTTGGAAATGTCTTCCAAATGAAAAATCAGAAATGTTTTCTGAATATAGAAAATGAGAAATGGAATTGTTTTCCATTGTTAATAACGTATATTTTCTAAATATAGTAAATAAGAAATATAGGAAAACAAGAATAAGGAAAAGGGTAAATTTGTGATAATTTGATGATGAATGATGATTGATCGATAGAATTTCCATCTGGAAATAATATCGTTGTTTGCACACAGACATGTTTTCATTTGATAGTTAAATCACCGACTATCAAAGTTTTTTGACCATTTTACGTTGTTAATATGGAGAGACCGGTTGGATTATTATCTAGAGAACCACTCCGTATTAGCATAAGCGTTGCGAATCAAGTATGCTAAATATATTGAAGACGGAGTTATGCAAGGGCTATCCTGTTTACAGAATAGTGCCTTCGGTTTGTCCAGTCCCAGGACAGACGTGAATGGACGAATGTCTGACAGAGTATATTCAAAAGATCGCGTAAGTTGATCTCTTCAAACGTACTTACGTTTGGTGGCGGAGGAATTCGTTTCTCTTAGCTGTATACCCGTGGTATTTTTGGGGAAATCAATTTGTGATTTGGCGGGTATGACGATGTGGCATTCAAAGTAATGGAGGTGTGATCTGTCAAAAGATACGCTATGACCTCAAGCCTCATCAACCGGGAAATGACAAAAATCGGGCAGGCAGCATGGCTATGTGGGTCGCACCCATTAGGATGTATGATCGCCTATCTAGAGAAATTCCTTTTGTTCTTAAATCTATCGATGCTGTCCCTTATCGGGAGACGGTTGCTGATCCCAACCGTTGGTGATATACATTCGATACACTCAAGCGAAATGAGTGGTCGGTCATGTGTGGGCCGGGTTGCAAGATGTTCTTGTTGAACCCAGTGTATTCGCATCTAGAGATACACGTTCAGAAGGTGGTCCCATACCTTGTCAAGTTGGAATCCAATATCCAATAAGCGCTCGCGGTTTTCGATTGTATACTATATATGTGGAGCGTGAGATGCAAGCGTTCTGCTAGATTGTTAATTACTTGTGATTAGACACTATTATAATATCAGATAAGATATGATTTCCAAAATGATTTGGGTTATCGTAAGGAAAAACCGTCCGTGTTTATGTGTGGATTGGTCTTACGAATATCTTTTCTTTTGAAAAGGATTTTGAAAAGTTAAACCAAATGATTTGAGTTTACTCACACCAGTCCCATGACTGACCCAGAGTTTATTTTGTTTGTTTTCCCTAAACTCTTGGGTGCCCAAATTTGTACGGGCAGTCAAGTAGTCAGGATTTTACAGATATACTTGGAGAGCTTGGGGCAGGAGGCTTCAGGATTTATGTAGCTATTGTGTATTTCCGTTGTGATGAAAGTGTTGTACTCTGATAATGGTATGATATACATATACTACTTTGATTTCAAGATATGTTGTCTATTATATTTTATTCGTTCCGCTGTGAGATTCGTGTTACTCTGATGTTGTTGTGTTCTTCTTCTTCTTCTGTTCTAATTTTCTATCTTATCTATTCTCACCCTCTAATTTCTTTCTTGGACTATCCGGTAATTTCGACTTTTGATTGTTCGATAGGTGTTATATATCGGATAACCAAGGTCGCTTTTTCCCGGGTCGTTACAGTATCCCGATTGATTTGAAATAACAACATATAACCTATGTGTAATCACTGTAATGGCTTCGACCAAAGAAAAATATGAACACTTATGTGATGCGAATTGTAAGCAGTCAACACATTTCAATTTGGATGATACTAATATAATTTTGTTACAAAACATTCAATGTGATGGGAACTAATGAAAACAAACCATAACAAGCTGGAGTAAATTTAAGATTGTGTGATAGCATAAGTTCATTTGGATTTATAACAAGTAATATACATACTCCTATAAGTATGGAATGATTCGTAAAACAAATTTACATTGAAAAAATATGTAAACAAAATTAATAGAGAAACTGATCAGTTGGGGCTCGATAAGGTCTTAAATGATTTGACTATTAATGTTCTTTCTTAAAATTTACTATAATCAAGGTCCTTTGTCCCAATCATTGTAACTTTTCATAATGAGATTTTAAATGCAATATATATATATATATTAGTTTGTAGTTAATTAAGTGGTGGAATTGGATACGAAATGTAGGGCTACATATAGTGGATAAACAATGGTAATTTTCTAGAAAATTAAATTAAAACACAATATATATTATACGAAACAATACTAAGCATATATAAAACTGGGTATAGACTAGTTATATCATCTATTCTCGTTAGTATGTTTTATCGAATAATAAATTTTTCGCAAATTATGCATGGTACCACTACACCAAAATGGCTATATGGAAACACTAATTTTTTTTATATCGCCAACGCTTATATGTGTTATAAAGTAACAACATTAATAAGTGTTGGTAAGCTAAAAATGTGTTGTTGAGAATACATATTAGTAATTTATTTATTCTCAACGCTTATTTTTGTTGGAATGTGCTTTTGTCTACACTTTCTACATCACGATGGGGGTAAAAATGTAAATAGGTGTTTTTTATCCCTAATTTCTCTTATCTACGCTTTCAAAGACGTTTTCCTTCTCTCTGCCGATTTACTTTGCCTCTCAACGTTCTTCCTCCAAATTACTTCTTCATCCTAAACCGCTTTTCATCCAAGTCACGAGTCGAAATCGCTTCCTCATCCGAATTGCTTCCAGAATCAGGTATCTTCGATTTTTATCTTCATGAATTAGGGCTGGAATTCCTCCAAGTCGCCTTCTACCTCCAAATTAGGGATGAATATTTCCGATTTGATGATTTTTGCGTTTGATGTTTTTGAGTTTTTGTTTATATCTGAAATAATTTTATTTTGGTAATCATTGAAGAATATAATTGATCATTATGATTTTATTTTCATTCGATTTCAGCTCGTTCCATCCTATCTCGCAAAGACTAGTGCGATTTCGGATCAAAATTTGCTAATCCAGGTAATTTTATTTTCTTCATTCAATTTATGTTTAGAGAATCTAGGTTCATATTATCAAAATTTGCAAATCCAGATTGATAATATCATCACCATCCTCAGATAACTGCGATTTGTTTTTCTGGATCTTGGGTTTGTCATTCGTTCGTATGACTTCACCCAGGTTTTTCTGGATCTTGTGTTCCTTTAAGTTATTGGCTGTAGTGATGTTTGAATACGAGGCCAAACAAACAATATAAAAAACGAAACTCTAAATTATTTTAATTTGATGTCAAACAACCATTTAGCCCCAGCGTTTTTGCGATACTAGGATGTTGTAATTTTTCTAAGAAAATGCTTTATTGATAGAGATATCTAATGTGAAATAATAATTTTAGGTTAATATATGGTTTTCTGTGGAATTCTCATTTTTGTTTGGGCTTCATGCTATATTGATGAAAATGTTTGACCAGTTGCAGCCACATGATATATTGATAACCTAATTAAAAGTAGCAAAATTTGATTTTTGTTGAGCTGCTAAATGAGCTTAAGTGTATTGTAGTGAAGATTGATAAGGAAGCCCTGTTCATTTTTTTTAATAACATTTATCTACACATGTTTGTAAGGAAACCTGTTGAATGTGTTTGTTTGAAAATTAGAAAGCACAAAAGACCTATATGAAGTTACGGACTTAAACGGTCTTCATTAATCCATTAAATAGACTGAAGATCCTTCATCATCGACAATAGTGAACATCAAATTCAACTATACAAATAGAGAGGCTTTACTTAGGATATAATGTCAAGATTGAATGGGTAGCCGGAACTTCTACATAAAATTATTTTATGTCATGGTAAGAAAAAAATATAACAGATGAGCATTCAGAAGTAGTTTTGATGTAAGTACAGAGAATGCATATTGCATAGTTACGATATTTTTAGTTTTCGTTACATTTTCCAAGTAAAATTTGATTGCCAATTCCCTCTTAAACTGATTCATTTTCAGATCATCAAAAAAGTGGTTATATTGGTAACTTGGTTTTTATTTCAATTGTAGCATCATCACATAACTAGATTAATATTATACTATGATGGTCCAAAAAAATCAAAATAATTTGATAAAAATTAATACAAATTAAAAAAAGAAGTAATAAGATTAAATGTTGAATCACTTCCTTTACTTTGTAATAGTGCATGTTAATTTTGTTTAGTTCTTCGTTTGTTGCAAAACTATGTATAATGCTTAATTAGGCTACCAAATATGAAGTAGTAACACATTCTTAATAAAATTGCTTGCTAGTGAAGTTAGTAAAAAGTGGATATCTTCTTAATATCCCAGTGAAGCAAAAAAAAGGCCTCAATTCAAGTATGTAAAATCTGTCATGTTTGGTAATAATTTTCTAAAAACAAATACGGTTAACTTTGTAAAATCAGGTTGTTTAAAGCTAAAAATGTACATAGTGATGTCTTATTACTGAAGTTTGTGGTTGTAAGTTGACTAATATCCAAAACTTTTCTTAAAACATTTTCCAAAATTACAACCATTTCCTTATGCCTATAGTCCTAAAGCCCCCTTATCTTTTCTCTTACACGTTACTTTCCAATGAATTTTACTGCATTTTCCCTTCTATAGGAATCTGGGTAAATATGTTTACTTTTATTAATGGTCGCTGTAGTTGGTCTGAAACACTACATCCAATAACACGTAACAAGAGACAATAGGATTGTTAAGGATAAATAGTTAATACAATAATTCTAATCTTCCTACGGTATTCAAAGAGTTTTGTTTCCCGGTTTTGTCAGTCAAAGGTGCATAGTCCTTATCCTTGATGATGTCCATGATGGTTTGAGGAATGATTAAGTATCTAATAAGTTTCAACTACTTTAGCATGAAACTGGGCCTGAAGGCTCGTCGAAACTGAGCTAGTTTAGACAAGCCTTCAGACTCAGTTTTGACGATCCTTCAGGTTTAGTTTCGATGACCCCGTAGGCTCGGTTTCAGGTAGTTGAGATTGAGCCTAAAAGGCTTGTCGAAACTGAGCCTAGGCTCAGTTGTCATCCATCATCTATTCGAAGATGAAAAAATCACATTTTTTTCTGATAATGGTTTCAACAAAGGCATGCATTTTTGTATCATTGATTAAAGATGATTTAGTCATTGCTGGTTGTGTAGCCTTGAGCAGGCAGTTGCATTGAAGAGCTTCAAACATTGCAAACCAGCCTAGAAAACTTTTTGCCACAAATTTGCAATTTAATCATACAACAAGTGACCTATACTTTTTCTCTTGTGTTTTGTTCCTAAAAAACCATGAACCTATTTAGTTTAACATTTGTGAACAAGCTATCACTAGAGTTTAGCTCTATCATATAAATACTGTTATCTGTCATGTTATGTTGAGTTAATATACTCAGCTATGAAGTTTTTTTTAAATAAAAAGTGATCTTTCCATTATATTATCCAGGTTTAAAATAATACATGCTTGATTTGCATAACAGCTAAAGATGAATGTGTAAATGCAATTCAGAAATGAGTTCATTTGTCTCCAAAATCAAAAAATTTATACATCTTAGTCGAGCAATTAAAAACCGCTTATCGTATTTTGACTGGAAAATTTGACAAAGTTATTGCTATGTGTAAATTTAACTCGGCTTGGAAATAATGAATGCAATTGTCTACCCAGGCCAATTGGTAGAGTAAAAGAGGAATTAATGATACATGAGGCCAACTGATATAAAAACTGTAGCATACCAAACTTCCATAATTAGTTATTGCAACTTATAAATATGACATGCAAAAAAGATTCTAAGAAGTTGATAGCAATTGTTGAGAACCATATATGAATTGATATTTAATAAGCTGTAGCAATAACTTTGTTTACCTATGGATTTTCCAAAGACCAAAAGTAGAAAAAAGATTTTGTCCCATGCTAATAACCAAATGTTGTTTATTATTTTCAATTGAGGCATGACCCCCTAGATGAAATAATTCCAATATTTGTTGAAATAATCAGCATAAGTTCATGGGAAGAAAAAACTCTGACTTTCACCAAGGCCCTTTGTAATGTGAAATGCTAAATGTAGATTTTGCCATACATTTCATAACACATCTCTCACTAGACTTAACAATGCACTGAATGTTGCAACACACCGATGAATCATTAGGTGCAAGCACAACCAATTAAAATCAGTAATTTACTCCATATTAGTTGTTATTGCATAAAAATTAATACAACATTTAACAAAAATAAAAATAAAGAAAATTTATTGTTTACTATAGCATATTCTTAGATGCTTATTTAACTTGAGTACTTAACACCATATGGAGGAATGTACGAAGAAAGTCGTATATAGTTGTGATTGGCACAATGTGGTTCATTGGACCAAGCATAAATATTTGGAAATTATTTTTAAGGTTTAAATATTTTATGATGCTTCTTTCAACACTATATTATAATTGCACAGTAAGAGAGCATGCAGTCAATGATAAAGTTTTGCGTCTTTTTTTTTTTTTCATCTACACTTGTACCCATTTACACACTAAAAGCTAGCTGATATGCCTTCATCCAGCATCAAGTTGAACTGCTCTTTCTCGTCATTTTGTATACAATATTTATTCTGTGGACCCTCTCATCCTTATGAATGTCGCCTTTTTAGTTGCCTAATTCTATCTCTTTCTGATCAAATTTAACATGCAAATAACATGGTCATTGGTTGTAAATAGTAGCCATAGAGAGATCGTCAAATTTTAGGCAGTGACTTTATGAATAGTTAATAGGTTGAACAACTTCTTGATTGACATGCAAAATTGGTTGACAGGTTGAATATCTTTTTGGTGGACATGCAAATTCCTTGATAGCTAGCATAGTTCTAGTGATCAACGATTTAATGATTAAGTGGACAATCCTTAAATGGATTTAAGATAAATATCTGACATTCATTAGTATCTCCTCCGTTGATCATTTCTTATTTGTTACAAAATTAAAGTTGATTGATAGCCGATTGGCAGTGCCCTTGACGATGTATCGATGCCTAGTTGGAAAACTTTAGGATGTTTGTGGGAAAATGGAGAGATAGAATGAAGGCGAACCCCTACCAGCTAATCAATAGATTTTAATTACTGCAGAAATGAAAAAATCCAGCCGGTATCATCGTTGACGATGTACAGATGCCTAGTCGGAAACTTGTAGAGCTTTTATGGGGGCAGTTATTGTCGTCGTCGACGGATTGACAAAGACAAAACGAAGGAAAACCCTTCTCAGTTGATCAACAGATTCTGCGATTACTGCGAAATGTCATATTTTTTCTCCTAGTCATAATTAGGGAGGAGAAGGTAGATAAAAGAGAGAAGAGCAAAAAGTCACTTTTCTAAGAAAAGGAGGACTGTTAAAGTTTTTGACACACACGCCAACAGCAGATTGGATGAAGTTGAGGAGGGATTTAGAGCCAAGAAGTGATAAGCAGCCTTAATATAGTAGTATAATACTTCACTGAGTGGCGGAGGAAGCCATAGGCCTAAACTAATTATGGTTGAGTGGCGATAGGAAAAGAAGAATGAGTCAGCTATGAAGTTATATTGAGTCCAGGTGATAAAATAAAATCGAAATATATTAGTGGAATTATTTACGGTTAATGTATGTTTGGAATAGAAATTTTTGGGGTTGTCATGTATATCTGGAGTATAAGTTACGTTTTGTTAAGCTCTGTGTGAAGTAGATTATTCCCATGGTAGGAAAACATCAGGATGCAACAAAAACTAGAGTCAAACCAAAGCCCTTCAATGTTTACATAGGGGTGTCAAATGGGTCATTTAGGGTCGTATGACGGTCAAGCAAAATTTGACCCTACCCATTTGCAGCCCATTTATTCTGACCCATTTCACGTAGCGCTTTACCTGACCCAACCCACATATTATGTGAGTTACCTATTTAACTCATGTAAATGTAGTTGGATATTTTTATATACAATTATGAGAATTAGTCTATTGTTTTCTATTATTTTTTTCACTTTTTCCAATATGAATGCATTTTCATAATTTTGGTCTTTTTGGCTTTAAAAATTATTATTTTCGATTACTTCTTTTTTTAGTTTTGATTCTATAATTTTCTGGATTTTTTGAAATTTTTTCATTTTTTTTTACTTTTTCCAAAATAAAGGGTATTTTCGTGATTTTGGCATTTTTAGCTTCAAAAATCGTTATTTTAAAATAATTTTTTTACTTTTCATATCGTAATTTTCTGGTTTTTCTAAATTTTTCATTTTTTTTCACTTTTTCCAAATAAAGGGTAATTTTGTAATTCTAACATTTTTAGCCTTAAAAATCGTTATTTTAAAATAATTCTTTTTTTACTTTTCATTTCGTAATTTTCTGGATTTTCTGAATTTTTTTCATTGTTTTCATTTTCCCATATGAAGGGCATTTTCATAATTTTGGTCCTTTTAGCTTTAAAAATCATTATTTTTGAATACTTTAGTTTTTTTCAATTTTCATTTCATAATTTTCTGGATTTTTTGAAAATTCTTCATTTTTTCACTTTTTCCAAAATAAAGGTATTTTCGTAATTCTGACATTTTTAACTTTAAAAATCGTTATTTTACTTTTTTACTATTTGGGTAAGTGGGTTACCCATTTGTAACCCTTTTAAAACCGGTCAACCCTTTTATGACCCATTTAATAAAAAATTATAAATGGGTTGACCCAACAGGGTTGTAATTAGGGTAAAATGGGTATCATATTTTGATAGGTCTAGTTTACAATTGTATATCTATAACTTCGATGCCTTTTTAATTGCTAGCTTTTGATAATTATTGAGCTATGATTTTTTTTTTTTTGGAAATGATAATCATTGAGCCTATGTATATCTATAATTAGTTATGTTATTATCTTAAAAATATATCTTTTTTCAGTTTGTTTTAATATTATAGCTTCAGGATACATCAGTGATGTGAACGTATAAAGTATAAATGCCAAATACGGATAGGCTTTGAATGCAACAAAGTTATTGCAACATGTGCATGCATGTATATAAATTATCAGCTGAAATAATGCCACATTGGCCAAAACCAAATCTGTTATACGACATGCATAGTGCTTATGTAAAATGATTAACACTAAAATGTTTAATGTTTTGGTAGAAATAAATAGTTTGTTTTCAGTCTGACGCTGTCTAGGAATTTGTTGCTATTATGTATGTCAACGTCTCGCATGTCTCAAATGCTGCTAAGTTTGGTACCTGAACAACTAATAAGCCATTGGTTCAAGGAATACAACATCATGCCTAAGAAACTTGTCTCTATGTTAGAAAACATTAGCTTATTTCTACAATCAATGCCTAACATATTGAATACACACATATGATATTGTGCGTCTGCGTGTGATGTGTGTGTACACGCACATGAAGACATGACGATCGCACTAGTCTTTTATAATTGGAGATGGAAGAATTTGTTTGCAATCACCGATCGAGTAGCACTAAAATGATGGAACGTATAATAACTTAGTTCATAATTTTCTGTGATGACTTGCTTCACGCACCCACCTCAGATTATCTCTATTATTGCGGGAGGTATTGCACTGCACAGTTAAGAAGTTTACACAAGTCATTAAAGTTTACACATGCTCATGGTAGATTTACTCGTCGAGCCATCACGGAGTCAACAGTTACAGAAGTAAGGTACGTAATAGTTCTTCCCTATTTTGTTGTTGAATATATGCTTGAGCATAGCCTGATGCACTTAAGTAATAATGTTAAGTATATTGTTTTTTGTAAAATATGTTGTACTAAGGGATAAATGGCAATGGTTGTACTTTTTTGTGAAATCTCAGGTTCCTTTTTTATGAACATAAAAACGTGTCTGTTGGGTAGGGAAACAATATGAAGAATGTATATTGTGCAGAAGCTGTGAAAAATAGCGGAGGTAGTACGTTGTATGTAGTGAAAATTATGCTACATGCGCATTGTACCAAAAAAAAAATGAACCGGTGATGGTATTAGTAATATAACAAATTAAGTATGCATACAATTGCACATCAGTGTAATTGAGCCTATCAGTATAATATTCATGATTTTTTGTTTTTATTAAGGAACTAAAATTTTCAATTTAATGTTATATTAAAAGAGGCACTTTTAGAGGAAGCGGAAGAAAAGAGAATTTGTAGAATTTCATTTATGTGAATTTCAGATGGAGGCTCCATCATATGGTCAGAGTTTCATATTCAGTATTTGTAGAAATTCATTTATGTATTGAATTTTGAAACTTAGTTTATTGAATTTAGCAACTTAATTATGTATTGTACTTGTCTGTTGTTAACTGATATTCTATGTAGTTACTTAATTATAAATGTTGTTTATTGGTATTCATTGATGATATTAGTTTTGGATTCACATTAAATACCGCCAATATTATAATCATGTTAGTTATTAGTTGACTATTAATGTTACTATTAAAAATTATATTTATCGTGAATTAAAATCTTGCAACATGCATAAGCATTCCAAATAAAAATATTGCAACATGTATAAGCGTTGGAAAAGAAAATCTACCAGTGCTTATAACCGTTGGAAGAGAAAATCTACTAATGCTTATAACTGTTGCGAATGAAAATATACCAACGCTTATAACCGTTGGAAGAGAAAATCTACCAACGCTTATATGCGTTGGAAATAAATTGCCATGTCATCATAGCGACACTAATAGTGTTGATGAAATTGTTTGCGACGGTTATACTCATTGGGAATCACCTGTTTTGGTGTAGTGGGTCAGCTCATAAAAAAATCATTACTTAACAAACAATAGAGCTCACGGCGAAAAAAAAATACAACTTCTTCATAAGTTAGCGAATATATACGAAATGATGGGAGCAAGTCTTATGCTTCCAAATGAAAGCGAGGTTGCATCAAAATATAATGTTAAAGTTGCTAGGGAGCATGAGATCACTGATATATCTAGAAGCCCAACTAATACACAGTGCATTTGATTCAAGTAAAGCCCAATGACTTAATGAAGAAATAATCTCTTACTTTGGCTAGTGCTTATAGTTACACAAATATATTGTCTCCTTGTGATAAAAAAAATACTAATGATGTTATTACTGGGCGAATAGCCATCTTTTATCAATCCAAAAGAACATCAATTTGGAAAGGAGATTTGACATTAGCAATCCCAAAAAATTGCCTTTTATTTATGGAATAAGATCATGCTTAGGTTAGAAAAGTTGTTTTAAGTCATTACTGATTGAATACCTAATGTTACACAAATGTGAGTTTATTGGGTAGTCAACAATGGATTGTGGAAGTTAATTGTTAGTTTCATGAATAAAGCAAAGTTGCGTCAATATAGTTAGCAAAATATGGAGATATTACAAGTTTGATAATCAGTATCCAGTGCTACTTCAGTAACTTAAAATCTAGAAATATATAACTATAAAAATATACTTATGTACCACGATACACAACGTTATTTGGGGTTATGATATAGCATGAAATGCAATTCCTGCAGAATCCTTGGAAGTAAAATTATTTCAAGTTTTTAACATTTGGATTGCAAATGAAAAATACCCGATGATTTGACGTGACAGAAAGTAACATGTTGATGTCATCCTTGCCAAGCTCTTACGTTATTCCTCTGCTAAATGTGCTTCAAATACATGTTAAACATTGTTGTTGTGGAGGAATTAGAAAAAAAAGTTAAAAAATAATATTTAAAAAAAGGTATAGTATTTAGCAGTCTGCGTCAACAATGGAACTCAACGAAGCATGTAAAAGATGGTATAAATGTTTGTCTGAAGAAGAAAAAATTACAATAGCATCAATGATGATTTTGCATCCAAAGTTGAACGATGATACTCAAAATAATCTGATTATCTTAACTAGAATACATGGTGTCTACAATATATATATGGTTCAAACATCGAGTAATATTCTAGAAAATTACTCCTAGATTCATAGCAAAACTTACAACTTATTTAAAGCATCAAATAATAAACATGCATAACCATAGCAAAACTTACAAAATTATTTAAAGCGTCAAATAGTAAACATGTAGAAACATAGAAAAAAATATACAAAATCATTCAAACCATTAAATACTAATTGCAAAAAGGTGAAAATTAGGGAGATAATTGGTTGGGTACAGGGGAACATAAAATTTAGGGTATAGAGGATTAGCTCTTCAAAATCACAGCAAAACTTACAAAATCATTTAAATCATTAAATACTAAACCTGCAAAATCGAACAATACTTACAAAATCATTTAAAGCATTAAATACTACACTTGCATAATCCAAATCAAATATCCTATACCCAAAATCTTGTCCCCCTATACCCAACCAATCAGAACCCCCTGAATTCCACCTTTTTGCAATTAAATCATTTCTCTCTCTCTCTCTCTCTGTGACCTAATTGCAAAAAGGTGAAAATAGGAATTGCTGATTGGTTGGGTATAGGGAAACAAGGGATTTTGGGTACAGAGGATTTACTTTCTGCAGAATCATAGCAAAATAATTTGTTATGGCAAACTATATCCTTTTGTTTTTTATGAACAAAATATATTGCATTGAAAACTTGGGAAGTCTTTTTCAAAAAAAGATCATGGTTTGATAGAATGACTGATGTTACTACTTTTCACTAAAAAATATTGATGACTTATCATTACTATTGAATAGCGGGAGGGATGGTAAGCTTATAATTATAAGTGAAGCCTGTATATATACTATGAGATTTGATTTTTATCCATCTTGTTTGTCTTATAACATCCTTAGCTTATATAAATGTTGTTTGGCTTGGCTGATGACACCTTTTTTTCCTTCTCTTGGAAACCAATTCATATAGCCATGTCAATAGAAAAATATCATTATCGTCACTGTCAACTTAGTGCACAAGGATTCAGCTTAACCGATAGATTTCAGTATGCATGGAAAAGTAACCGTCATAGGGGTGTCGACACCTACACAGGGGGGTCGATCCCCATGTCGACACCCCCTAGATCCGGAGCAGACTCCTGCTTTTGAACGTGGACTGATGTCTAGTCTAGATTCGTTGGTTCTAGGCTATAAATAGGGCCCTATACCCATTGTTTTCTTCACACAAAAACAATGGAGGACTAGATGTTGCCTCTGCCTAGACCAAAATAGCTTGTTTTCTTCTACAACGGGGGTTGGACTAATTTACAGATCCGTGATTCAACGTCTGCAATTCTTCTTTTATTTTCCTCTATTTCTTAGATCCAATCACGGTGAGTCTACGTTAAGTTTAGATCTAAATAATTTGAAATTAATCTTGACATGACTATAACTTGGATCTAAACCTGTGACTGTTTGAATCATATCAGATCTGCTATAACCTGTGTATTTAAGTTATTTTGACATGACTATGAACTAGATCTAAGCCTATACCTATTTATCATGTCAGATCTGCCATTGTTATTTGATCTAATTTATTACTTAGATCCCATCTTGCCTGTTTATGTCAGAATCAGTTCTATTGTCACATGTTCATCAGATCTGTTCCTATATGCCTATCTTGTCATTATGCCACTATATGTTTATGCCTATTTCTGCCATTATATGTCAACCTTGTTAGTATGATCGTTTATGTCCTCTTCCCTTCATCTTTTCCCTTTTTTATAGCCAGGCTACCTCCCATGCATGCCGCTGAAATATGCGAACACGCTAAATTGGGAACGAGGGGAAGACGGTAAAATTGGGGCATAACTTGTAATTGGAAATTTGCGCATAATTTGAAAGAAATATATGAATATGAATTTGTGGCATATGATTCATTATGAACATGACTTGGGAATGGGCATGAAAACCTATAATGACATAGGAATAATTGGTTAATAATTGAAATGCTTACAATTACAGTAATTGGAAACTGTAACCGCGCTTAAACACGAGGTTAGATTACACTTATGGTAGAATTCTGCCCGGAACTGCCCGACATATCCAGCGACTACAAGTGGTGAATCTAATGTGAGGGGTCTAAGTGCATAAACACGAGACGTGCTAAGACACGAGGTTAAGCCCGACTTGTGGAAGAAGTCAGCCCGGACCCAACCGGCATATCCAGCATCCATAGGTTGTAGGCTTAATGTGGGAGGTCTAGTACATTATAACCATAAAAGAATATGGTAATAAACTTGAATACTTAAACTAGTTGAATCCATAGGGGTTTCATATGTTAACTTGAGTAGGGGTTAAGTAAACTTGTATGAAACAATGGGAGGGTTAAGTATATCTTAGGTTGGTGGGTAATATTTATATATGGGTCCACAAACTAAACCTATAGGGTTATGCAATCTTTTACTCTGGTATGGCATGACCTATGGAAAACCTAGTGCGGATGCAAGCGTAGGGAGAAGCTTATATCATCTTGTGTGTAGGACCTGTTTCAGTTAGTAACTCATATATAGGTATCAAACGAGTACCCCGAACTAGGTCGGAGTCGGGGCACGCTTACTGGGTTGATTGTAAGAAATCCAAAATAGGGGGTGATGTGTGACGATGCATTCCATCGAGATCATGTTCATTCATGGGTCCGCCTGCCCGAGAAAATAAGATGTTGTGCCATCAATAGATATGGTTGTGCACATCCTGGAAATGAAGCGTAGCCACTTTAAGAAGTGATACATCCTACAGTGGGGCCATCACAGGGTATCTACGGAGTAGAGAGCTGATTGATTTAGGGTAGTAATTAAGGTACATCTAGACTTTGCTATGTTTATGTCCCCGTTATTATCCTTAGGGGTAACTCCGGTATGTTGGGTTGCCTGTTGATCGTATGGTGTTAAACCTCTCACTAGAAATACGCCTAAGTCTACCATCTTATAGTTGTTGGGATCATCTCATTCTGGTTATACTAGTATCGGTGCATAGAGAAATGGAAAGTACTAGAGTAGCGCAATATACTCTATCATATTTGTCCTGTTGACCTTGTCATACCTTCCTTTTATGATGTTATCTCTCTTATCCACTTTATATGTCCGTCATGACACTTTTACTTATTTATATGCTAAAAGTAACTGGACTCGCCATACTTTATGTCCGACCTATTTTGTTTTCTCTTCCCCCCCCCCCCCAAGGTTCTCAGGGTGGGAATAATCAACCTTGATTAGGACTCTGCTTTCATCTTGCTTGGAGCTGTTTTAGATGTACGGCTTGGTTTCATATCTCTCTACTATGGCTATGTTTTGGGATTATGCTTCTTTTATTATTGTACTCTGATGTTTTAATGTTGTACTGGGTTTTATGCATTTCAGACATATGATGTAACCATGTTTTGAACTATGCTATTTTCTGCTAAATAAAAGTTTTAAATTCCGCTGCAATTTTATATCTATCTTGTAAAAAAATTCTGTTTCTGTTTACCTACCACACTTCACGAAACTTGATGCATTCTCTTAATGAGTGAAATTAACGGGCGTGGGGTGCCACACTTGGTATTAGAGCTGAAGGTTACCAGATCAGATAAAAGGTTTTGAAAATTGTTTTCAAAAACATTTTGAAGGAAATCATTTTCAAAAGAAAAGCCTGTTTTGAAAAACATATTCCCCAAAGCCATATGTAACATCTTTCGATTCTCTTTTTGAATCCCTTTTCTTTTTCTTTTCAGCATGTCTGGGGAACCTAATATTCCTGAGGGCGTTACGATACCAGGTTGGTTCCGTCGGTATCCTGAGGTCATGACGCCTGCTGGTGGTCAAGTACACGTTCCTCTCCAAGCTGCACCCGTTGTTCCTCTTTCTCCTCCGCGAGCAGATAATTTCTCTAAGATCTGTAAAGATTTCTGTGCTATGGGTGGAAATCCATTCCGAGGAATCGAAACTTTCATGGAGGCAAGGAATAGGCTCAAAGAGACAGAGGACTTGTTTGGAATTTTCGAAGTGGACGATCGTAGGAAGATTCGGTTAGCCGCTTGGCTGCTGAAAGATGAGGCTTCATTCTGGTGGGAAGTGACACAAGCAGGGCTCCAGTGGAGACTTGGGATGATTTTCGCCAGGGGTTCGAAATGAAGTTTATTTCTCAAGCTGAGAAAAGCATGCAAATGGAAAGGTTTCTGGCACTCAAACAAGGAGGAATGAATGTTAAAGAGTATATTAACAAGTTCAACCAACTAGCGAGGTTTGGGTTGGAGCTAGCGAATACTCCGCATAAGAAGGCTTTGCGGTTTGCTAAAGGACTGAATGAACCCCTCCATGAATTAGCTATGTCTCATATTTCGATGGGAGCAACATTTGAAAGGCTCGTTGATATGGCATTGATGCATGAGCAAGATAAAGCTGAAAAGAAAGAAGTTAAGGTGGAGGAAACACAAAACAAGAAAGTGTGGCCCAAGAAGGGACAACAACAAAAATAACAAAAGAAGGGCGGAAAGAACGACAAGGCTAAGGATAAGAGGAAATATCACAATTGTGGACGTGAGCGTCATTTGATCAAGGACTGCAAAAGAAGGAATTCTTGCTTCAGTTGAGGAGAGGTCGGACACTTTTCTGAGGAGTGCCCGAAGAAGCAAGGACAAGGTCAAAGGGTAGGAGCTTCTGGAGGGTAGGTGCATGCTCTCGTGACCAGTGCTCCAGATCGAGGTAGGAAAGTTTCTGTTGAAGGTTAGATTTCTCTTTCCAATCATCCAGTTAGAACTCTTTTTGATTCTGGTGCTTCGTATTCATTCGTATCTGATTCTGTGGTTGAGTCTTTGTACCATAATACTAGTATGGTAGTGGATCCTATTGTTGTCTCAGACCCCGTTGGTGGTATGACTCATTTGTCCATGATTTGTCGGGGTTTGAGAATATCTGTGTTAGGCGTCCAATTTGAGTGCAACGTATATATGCTCGGTTTTATGGGCTATGGCTTGATTCTAGGGATGGATTAGCTAGCCATGTATGGTGCCATTCTGGATCATGAAAGGAGGGTCGTTAGACTTTTGGCTTGCTATGGGAGGACCCTCGAGATTTCTTGTGACCTAAAAGGGTATGTCATGCTTAGTTTCCCTAGAGTCATTTGATGCATCTATCGATGTTCTGCGATCTGTACCAGTAGTCCGTGAGTATTCTGATGTTTTTGATGAGGGTCGGGGATTACCTCCGAGGTGCGAGATCAATTTTAGTATATACTTGATAGACAATACAAAGCCAGTTGCATTGCCTGTGCGCCATATGGCTCCAAGAGAAAGGAGAGAGTTTAGCAAGCAAGTAGGGGAGCTACTTGAGAAAGAGTTTATTAGGTGAAGTATATATGAATGGGGTGCTCCGGTGGTATTCGCAACTAAGGCGGATGTTTCTCTTCGCTTATGTGTGGGCTATAGGGAGTTGAATAAATTCACTAAGAAGAAAAGGCACCCACTCCCGAGGATAGATGATCTGTTTGACCAGCTTGTTGGTGCATCAATTTTCTCTCAGTTAGACTTGGCCATAGGGTTTCATCAGTTGAGGGTGATTGAGGACAGTATAGACAAGATTGCTTTTAGGACTCCAGATGGTTTCTTTGAATGGCTCGTTATGCCTTTTGGATTGACGCATGCACCCGCCTATTTTGTTGATCTGATGAGTATGGTGTTTCGGGAGTTTCTAAATAAGTTCGTTGTGGTCTTTGTTGATGATATCTTGATCTTCTCAAAGAGCGAGGAAGAGCATACCCAACATTTGAGAGAAGTCATGAAAACGCTCCGCGCACACCAGCTTTCTTGATCTTCTCAAAATGTCATTTTTGGAGGAAAGAGGTGAGATTTCTTGGGTATGTGGTTTCTAAAGATGGAATAGCAGTAGATACCGCAAAGGTAGTTGTAGTTCAAGATTGGCAGATCCCAAAGAATGCAATAGAGGTGAGAAGTTTTCTTGGATTGGCAGGCTATTATAGGAAGTTCATTAAGGACTTCGCAAAGATATCAGCCCCACTCACCAGGCTAACAATGAGAATTTGACGTTTTCATGGGATATATATTGTGAGGTTACTTTCCAACGATTGAAGACGGCTCTGACAACAACCCCAGTTTTGATCGTGCCCGATGGGAATAAAGTATTTACAGTATGCACTGATCCATGTGGTACAGGGATTAATGCGGTTCTAATACAAGAAGGAAGGATAGTATGTTATGCGGGTAGACAGTTAAGAGTTCATGAGAAGAACTACTCTACTCATGATTTAGAGCTAGCTGCCATAGTATTCGCGCTTAAGACTTGGCGCCATTATTTGCTTGGAGATAAGTTCGAGTTGTACGTCGATCATAAATCTCTCAAGTACTTGTTCTCACAGAAAGATCTTAATTTAAGGCAACAAAGGTTGATAGAGTTCCTAGCATCTTATGATTTCGAGATTGCTTATACCCCTGCCAAGGGTAATGTGGTGGCAGACGCACTGAGTAGGCAGAGGATGACCTTAAGTCCCCTGTTTATGGAGAGGAAAAGCTTGGAGTTCATATTGACTTTTGACTTTAGACCCTCCACCGAGTTTTTTCCTGATTTATTTGCATCACTAGAGGTG
Source organism: Allium sativum (assembly GCA_030737875.1). Lineage (NCBI taxonomy): Eukaryota > Viridiplantae > Streptophyta > Magnoliopsida > Asparagales > Amaryllidaceae > Allium > Allium sativum. The sequence goes on along the minus strand of CM060919.1, from coordinate 649,229,407 downwards.
CGACCTACTCTTATGGATCAGATAGAAGCTTCACAGCAAAAGGATTCACAGATTTCAGACATCTTGGATAGGCTTAGTAAAGGGGAGACTTCTAGTCACCTCAGTAGATATTCCATAGACGATAGAGGGTAGTTGCGACGAGATGGAAAGCTTTGTGTTCCTCAAATTAGGATTTGTTAAAGACGATCCTAGAAAAAGTCCATCACTCTAAGATGACTATTCATCCAAGCGGTGATAAGATGTATAGAGACAGGAAGAGGGTTTTCTTTCGGGCTGGTATGAAGAAAGATGTGGCAGAGTTTGTTTCTCAATGTTTGATTTGCCAGCAACTCAAGGCTGAGCAAAAGAAGCCTGGTGGTTTACTTCATCCATTGGAGGTTCCACAGTGGAAGTGACAGAGCATCTCTATGGATTTCATCGATGGTTTGCCTAGATCAAGGAAGAGCAACACCAGTATTTAGGTTGTAGTATACAGACTTACTAAGAGCGCTCATTTCATTCTAGTTAAGAGTAAGAGGATGGCGGCTGCCAGCTATTACAACCCGGATTCTGACAGACCGATTTTTTTTCAAAAATCTCAATCCATCGAAACCTGAGTTGGTTTGCTCTGGTATCCTGTAGAAAAGACAGAGACATGAAACATGTCAGTGTTCGGAAAACATCTCACAGCAGAAAGAATAAAATATAATGTAATTAAAACATTGCTTTACCTTAATAATAATACTGCTAAACCAGTATCCAAAGCTATACAGTCTCTGTCATGAACCTAACCTGCGAATGTTGTGAGGAGGGGGGGTCAGAACATAAGTCCTGTGTGACTGAATTTAAATTATACTTCTGGATAATCCCACATATACCGTTCAATTACATTTTCTAATTTATTGGGTTATCCCTGTTATTAGCATTCAAGGCTTACGCACGTCACACCCGTCTACTCTCTAATAGATTAACCTAATACAGTGTATATGTAGCTATCCCCAACTAAGGTATACCCCATGGTAACCTACTCGCATGGTCTCCACCGTATCATTGCAGGAATATAGCAGTCCCTAATCATACGCCCGAATGTCGAACGGATTTCTGTATATATGTCAACGCTACGTCTGCAAAGAACCACTACTTCTATATTACATAAGCGTTCGAACTGCCATCTTTGAACCATTCGATCAAATTAGGTTCCATCCTCGAATAATGCCCTCTAGTCTTATGATACACCACCCAGAGCAACATGAGTGTACCTAGACTTTCCCACGTAAGTATCGTCAATCATTCTTGATGTCTATTGCACATGTTCTCTATATGTGCGCCCGAGTCCCGTGGCAGGGCCAATTAAGAAACACGGAACTCAGTCGGGACCTTTCAGATATCTACCAATTGCAGATGCTAAGATCAGCTTTTACAGTGGCTATGGTCCCACTAGACCCCTCCCTCAACTAATGAAAGGCACCCAAGAATATCAAGAATGAGAACTTAACCCCGTCCCCCTATGCCCTTCAAGCCTATTGGCAAACCTCACCCATAACTAGATGGCAAAGTATATGGTCTTTTGGAGTCCTCCGCCTTTCCGCTTTACGTACTGACTGAAAATGATAGGTAAACGACAAGTTGCTATCACAGGGCACTAACTGGTCTTGCAGAATCACGCTAGTCCATCTTAGTCTTCTGATTTCCCCTTATTATTGCAATCAAGGCATACTCATTGGTTCACCTACACAGACCTAACCTCTGTGAGTACAGACGGATCATCTGCCACTCACAGAGGAATACCAAGAATACCCTCCGTCCCCGGAAGTCGTGTGCTTCTTAACCCAGTCCGATGATCTACCCCATATGGTCATTAATCCTTTAACGTATGAACTGGTCCAAATGCCTCAGTTTTATATGTCATTAGACCCTACGTCTAACCATTAATCACGCGCTTGCACCACCTCATGAGTTTTCTCATTTAACTTGGTTATTCACCTTCCCGTTGTCTTCCTTTTCAAGTTTACCAAGTTACGCTCGCTTATTAATTCAATTTATAACTTAACCCATTTAAATTCATTAATAAGTCTACAACATGTTATTCTCATAATCTATTCATTATTCCATCCCATGATTACCATAACATGTTCTACTTAATTTATAATTAAGCGTATCTTAATTCACAGATACATTGGTAAGAGAATAATTTCATTTTTCCCTATCATTCCTTATAACTTATCTTATTTCATAAGTTATAATTCCCACTTGTCCCCTAGGACAAGCCAACCTATTATCTTTCTTATTCAAGTTCATTCATAATAGGTTATTATCATCATTCCCCATTTTGGCATTAATTAAGATTAACTTAACCTTTCTCATTTCTTTAGCAAATTTACTTAATCGCTACTCAATTCAACTTGTTCGTAACACCACTACAGATTTAATTAGGTTAAGTATTCCAATTTAACAAATTACCATGCTACCCATGTTACCCACTTAACCCCTTTTATTATATCCATGTCAACCATACATGTGTCGTCTTGGTTAAGTGTTCATTATTACTTATTATGTCCGTAAACACGCAAAACCTCTCACATTAGATTGCCGCTTGCGGTTGCTGGATATGTCGGGCGGTTCCGGGTAGACTTCTACCGCATCCAAATCTAACCTCATGTCTTGACACCATTACGGGTCCAATTTCCACCTAAGACCTCTCACATTAGATTACCGTTTGCGGTTGCTGGATATGCTGTGCGGTTCCGGGCAGACTTCTACTGCAGACCAAATCTAACCTCGTGTCTTAGGCATATAAGTTCTTATTATAACTTATACTCATAATTCAAATCTTGGATTATAATATATGTCAATTACCCATAAATCCTCAATTCACATTGTGCTTATAATCTTATCAACAGATTATACCTATAATCCCAATTCAACTTATAATCCCAATTTCATGTTCATAATTCCAATTTGATTTATATACATAAATCTCATCCTAATTATATTTATAATTCCAAGCATAGTTATGCCCAATTCCCCATATATGTCGCATTTCTTTTTATATTTAATTAACTTCAATAAAGTGAAATTATTCCAATTCTACCAATTGTTCATATTCATTGAAGTTATGCTCCAAAATTCCAACCTATCAGTTTTGCCCCAAATTACCGAACCTTAAGTTGCGCTCAAATTACAGTCATGCTTATTCATATCCATTATTAATCCACGCACTTCCAAGTTATCCCAACGTACATAATTGTTCCAAATTAATTTGCACGTATTTTCACTAATGTCCCAGATTAATATTTATAGTTATGTGCCAAATTACTAACCCACTTAATTTCAAGTATTTTATAAGTTGTACAACAATTCCCCAAATTTCCAATTTTGTCGTAAGTTATGCTACCATTCTTCAATTATAGTTTATACCCAAAATTTAACATTAATTATGCCTAAATCAACCCAACATATATTATGCCAAATTTCCGAACATTTGCTAAATTACCATTCGTACGTTCATCTCTATGAGATTTGGCCCAGGCTCGAAGGTAGCCTGGCTATAAAAATAAAAAGGGAAGGAGGAAGGGAAGAGATAAAGAACATGCATAATAATAAAAAAGTTATAACATTTTAATTGGGGAATTGCTAAACGGTGTGTATACAATTATTCATAAGTATAATTTTAACTCACTCACCTTGCAAGGATTAGAAAAGAGATAGATTATTGTTGTAACACTCTGATGTTGATTAACCTTCTAAATTGATTGTTGATGAAGAACTTGTCTCTAAATATCTCTACTTTAATATATGTTGAAGGTGGAGGCTAGGTTATTTGAGAATTTAGCAGCATGGAGGCTAGGGTTAAAGAGATAGATGAGATTAAGGTTGAGTTTGATGTTTATTTATAGTTGTAGTAGGTGAATTAGGGCCTTAGGATTAAAATAGAATCCACCTAAACCTTCCACCTCGCTAAAAAAGAAGGTTCTAGAGTAGGCTAAACCAACCCAGGTGCGTTGCACCCATACGCACGCGTGGACACTGATGGTGTTGACACCTTCCTATATGCGGTTTCTTTTCTTTTCGTACAAGCAAAATCTTAAACGCTCCTTAATATATGCAAAGTACGTTTCTTTTCCATTAATGCATCCTTCCATGTGTCATTATTTTATATATAATATGAATTGTATTAATTATTTTGACATTAGCTTGCTTTAATTGAATCAATTTATGTTTATTTTCCAACTTCTTTCCATACATTAAACTTTCTCATGTGACATTATTTCTTTGTTGCATATATTTCTAATATTCTTATTTAAATGCGTTAATGCTTTACCATTTCATGCACTTGATATGTTACTTCTTTTTAACGCATTAAATTGCTTGGTTTCTCTTTCTAAACTTTTTTTTCTATGCATGCTTTAATTGCATAATCAACATGTTTGCATTCTATATTCTTTTTCTTTTATTTGCATGACATTAATTCGTTTTTATTTAGGTTCATGCATCTACACATTTCTATTATTTTTATTTAGGTTCATACATCTACACATTCCTATTATTTTTAGTGCATGTATTATCTTCATACAAAATTTTGAATTTCAGATAACATGTATACACATATGCACCTTCTCATTTATTGTTGCATGTAATTTATTAATTCACCTTTTTACGATTTACATTAATTACATTAACATTTCTCTTTATTAATTGTTTTATCTATCATAATTACATGCATGTACTTCCTTTTCTTTTTTAACATTATTACATGCGCAATTGTATTACATACTTTTTTCCTTGCATTAACTTCTTTTTAATATATATATATATATATATATATATATATATATATATTGCATGCAATTCATTTTCCTTCATTTCAATGCACTTATATATTATTATTATTATTATTATTAAATTTCCCTTTAAATATATCTGTGCATATAATATATACATATATGCATATTTTTAGTTATCACTAAAAATGTGGGGTGTTACATTCTCCAACCCTTAAGAAATTTCGTCCCCAAAATTTGGTAAGGGTAAAATCAAATGATCACTCGCATATTATATATCCATTATGTGTGCATCTAATTTTTGCAAACATTGTGCACACGTGTAAAGTGAAATACATCATAGTAGTGCATGTATGCCTAATTTGGCACCACCTATATGTATGCCAACTTTCAAAAATTCTTTCAAAACATGATGCTCACATCCTAAGTATACTTACAGTTCTATATGAATGCAATATTTTTGAAAATCAAAACACTTTTCTTTCAAATTTTCCCACACTCTTACAGAATAAGAGCATAGTTCATCCAATTGTTGCATCCAAAATCCTACCATCTTTAAATTTCGAATTATAGGAAAAAACTAATTTTCTAAATTCGATTTCTTATGTCACAAAAAGGTATAAAACGGAAAAATTTACATCTTTCGTTTTTCTTTTATTTTCCATTTATAATTGCACTAGGATTTCATGTAACTACTCTATACAAAGTTTCCTATTTTCCTATCCAAGTACAACTACATAAGAAGATTTCTTTTTTTTCTTTTTCTTTTCCCGTCATGTTTTGTTGCTTCTCTGAATTTATTGTTTTCTTTTTAGTTAGGCTACTTTTCTTTCTTAGCTTATTTTACTTAATCCAAGGATTTAAGTTTATTCTTTTCAAATAAGCCTTTCCATCCTACACAGCTACTACTAAGGGCCAAGAATCAATGACTATTTCACTATTGAAAAGTCCAACCACAAACTCTCAACGCTCACTTTCCCTTCACTATGTAGTAGTCATTACTAGTCCTTGTTATGTTTTACTAGCCTATACTTTTTCTTTTTCGAGCAATAGTTTTAGTCTTTACAATGCCTATGCATTATACGGGAATTTTCTACTGTTCCAAGATAACCTTCGCTATTTACTTTATAGCCTCAAATTTCTCCGTTCTTTCTACGCACTAACCCTTACCTACTCCCTTAATTTTAAAACATGGTTTGGCCTTTTTATTTAAACATCAAAAATACTTTTAAGACTAAAACTTGAAAACATCATAAACTCTTTTGCCAAAACTTTTACAATTTCAAGTTCTTAAAAGTTAACAAGGGTTAAACTCATAGTGGGCTTCCAACTTACCTAGGCTTTCCTAGACACCCCCACAAGGTCAATTCTCTCAACTATATATATTCCTAATCCATTTTCCTTTTTTTATTTAATGGGCTCCTCTATGGATCTAGGTTTATATATATATAATATATTTATATTTTAAAATACAAATACGCTCACTCATTATCTAAATAAGGAATCCTAAACTTAATCTCTGATACCAGATGTAATAACCCGGATTCTGACAGACCGATTTTTTTTTCAAAAATCTCAATCCATCGAAACCCGAGTTGGTTTGCTCTGGTATCCTGTAGAAAAGACAGAGACATGAAACATGTCAGTGTTCGGAAAATATCTCACAGCGGAAGGAATAAAATATAATGTAATTAAAATATAGCTTTACCTTAATAATAATACTGCTAAACCATTATCCAAAGCTATACAGTCTCCGTCATGAACCTAACCTGCGAATGATGTGAGGAGGAGGGTCAGAACATAAGTCTTGTGTTACAGGATTTAAATTATACTTCTGGATAATCCCACATATACCATTCAATTACATTTTCTAATTTATTGGGTTATCTGTGTTATTAGCATTCAAGGCTTACGCACGTCGCACCTATCTACTCCCTAGTAGATTAACCTAATACAGTGTATATGTAGCTACCCCCAACTAAGGTATACCCCATGGTACCCTACTCGCATGGTCTCCACCGTATCATCGCAGGAATATAGCAGTCCCTAATCCTATGCCTGAATGTTGTACAGATTTATGTATATATGTCAACGCTACGTCTGCAAAGAACAATTACTTCTATATTACATAAGCGTTTGGACTGCCATCTTTGAACCATTCGATCGAATTAGGTTCCATCCTCGAATAATGCCCACTAGACTTATGATACACCACCCAGCGCGACATGAGTGTACCTGGACTTTCCCACATATGTATCGTCAATCGTTCTCGATGTCTATTGCATATGTTCTCCGTATGTGCGCCCGGGTCCTGTGGCAGGGGTAATCAAGAAATACAGAACTCAGTCGGGAGCTTTCAGATATCTACCGGTTGTAGATGCTAAGGTCTGCTTTTACAGTGGCTATGGTCCCACTAGACCCCTCCCTCAACTAATGAAAGGCACCCAAGAATATCAAGAATGAGAACTTAACCCGGCCCCTTATTCCCTTCAAACCTATTGGCCAACCTCACCCATAATTAGATAGCAAAGTATATAGTCTTTTGGAGTTCTTCGCATTTCCGCTTTACGTACTGACTGAAGATGGTAGGTAGACGACGAGTTGCTGTCACAGGGCACTAACTGGTCTCGTCGAATCACGTTGGTCCATCTTAGTCTTTTGATTGCCCCTTATTATTGCAATCAAGTCATACTCATTGGTTCACCTACGCAGACCTAATCTCTCTGAGTACAGGCGGATCATCTGCCACTCACAGAGGACTACAAAAAGTGCACTATGTCCCCGAAAGTCGTTTGCTTCTTAACCCAGTCCGTTGGAGTCTACCAGAATATCTAGATGGACATGCGCTCCTCTTTGTGTCTTTTGACATCCGGATGATCTACCCCTTATGGTTATTCATCCTCTAATGTATGGACTGGTCCAAGCGCCTCAGTTTTATATGTCATTAGACCCTACGTCTAACCATTAATCGTGCGCTTGCGCCACCTCGTGAGTTTTCTCATTTAACTTGGTTATTCACCTTCACGTTGACTTCCTTTTTAAGTTTACCAAGTTACCCTTGCTTATTAATTCAATTTATAACTTAACCCATTTAAGTTCATTAATAAGCCTGGTATTCTCATAATTTATTCATTATTCCATCCCATGGTTACCATAACATGTTCTACTTAATTTATAATTAAGCATATCTTAATTCACAGATACATTGGTAAGAGAATAATTTCATTTTTCCCCATCATTTCTTATAACTTATCTTATTCATAAGTTATAATTTCCACTTGTCCCTACGACAAGCCTACCTATTATCTTTCTTATTCAAGTTCATTCATAATAGGTTATTATCATTATTCCCCGTTTTGGCATTAATTAAGATTAACTTAACCTTTCTCATTTCTTTAGCAAATTTACTTAACCCCTACTCAATTCAACTGGTTCATAACACCACTACAGATTTAATTAGGTTAAGTATTCCAATTTAACAAATTACCATGCTACCCATGTTACCTACTTAACCCCTTTTATTATAACCATGTCAACCTTACATGTTTTGTCTTGGTTAAATGTTCATTATTATTTATTATGTCCGTAAACACGCAAGACCTCCCACATTAGATTACCATTTGCGGTTGCTGGATATGCCGGGCGGCTCCGGGCAGACTTCTACCGCATCCGAATCTAACCTCATGTCTTGACACCATTACGGGTCCAATTTCCACCTAAGACCTCTCACATTAGATTACCGTTTGTGGTTGCTGGATATGCCGGGCGGTTTCGGGAAGACTTCTACCGCAGACCAAATCTAGCCTCGTGTCTTAGGCATATAAGTTCTTATTATAACTTATACTGATAATTCAAATCTTGGATTATAATATATGTCAATTACCCAGAAACCCTCAATTCACATTTATGCTTATAATCCTATCAACATATTATACCTATAATCCCAATTTCATGTTCATAATTCCAATTTGATTTATATACATAAATCCCACCCTAATTATATTCATAATTCCAAGCATAGTTATGCCCAATTCCTCATATATGTCACATTTCTTCTTACATTTAATTAACTTCAATAAAGTGAAATTATTCCAATTCTACCAATTGTTCATATTCATTGAAGTTATGCTCCAAAATTCCAACCTATCAGTTTTTCCTTAAATTACCCAACCTTAATTTGCTCTCAAATTACAGTCTTGCTTATTCATGTCCATTATTAATCCATGCACTTCCCAATTATCCAAACATACTTAATTGTTCCAACTTAATTTGCACATATTTTCACTAACGTCCCAGATTAGTTATGTGCCAAATTACCAACCCATTTAATTTCAAGTATTTTAGAAGTTGTACAACAATTCCCCAAATTTCTAATTTTGTCATAAGTTATGCTACAATTCTTCAATTATAGGTTATACCCAAAATTTAACAATAATTATGCCCAAATCAACCCAACATATATTATGCTAAATTTCCCAACATTTGCTAAATTACCATTCGTACGTTCATCTCTACGAGATTTGGCCCAGGCTCGAAGGTAGCCTGGCTATAAAAATAAAAAGGGAAAGAGGAAGGGAAGAGATAAAGAACATGCATAATAATAAAAAGTTGTAACATTTTAATTGGGGAATTGCTAAATAATATGTATACAATTATCCACAAGAATAATTTGTTGTAACACTTTGATATTGATTAACCTTCTAAATTGAATGTTGATGAAGAATTTGTCTCTAAAAATCTCTACTTTAATTTATGTTGAAGATGGAGGCATGGAGGCTAGGGTTAAAGAAATAGATGAGATTAGGGTTGGGTTTGATGTTTATTTATAGCTGTAGTAGGTGAATTATGGCCTTAGGATTAAAATAGAATCTATCTAAACCTTCCACCTCGCTAAAAAGAAGGTTCTAGAGTAGGCTAAACCAACCCAGGTGCGTTGCACCCATACGCACACGTGGACACTGATGGCGTTGACACCTTCCTATATGCGGTTTCTTTTCTTTTTGTACAAACAAAATCTTAAACGCTCCTTAATATATGCAAAGTACGTTTCTTTTCCATTAATGCAATCCTTCAATGTGTCATTATTTTATATATAATATGAATTGTATTAATTCTTTTGACATTAGCTCACTTTAATTGAATCAATTTATGTTTATTTTCCAACTTCTTTCCATGCATTAAACTTTCCCATGTGACATTATTTCTTTGTTGCATATATTTCTAATATTCTTATTTAAATGCATTAATGCTTTCCCATTTCATGCACTTGATATGTTACTTCTTTTTAATGCGTTAAATTGCTTGGTTCCTCTTTCTAAACCTTTTTTTTTCTATGCTTGCTTTAATTGCATAATTGACATGCTTTGCATTCTATATTCTTTTTCTTTTATATGCATGACATTAATTCGTTTTTATTTAGGTTCATGCATCTACACATTTCTATTATTTTTAATTAGGTTCATGCATCTACACATTCCTATTATTTTTAGTGCATGTATTATCTTCCTACAAAATTTTGAATTTCAAATAACATGTATACACATATGCCTCTTCTCATTTATTATTGCATGCAATTTTATTAATTCACCTTTTTACCATTTACATTAATTACATTAACGTTTCTCTTTATTAATTGTTTTCTCTATCATAATTACATGCATGTACTTCCTTTTCCTTTTTAACATTATTACATGCGCAATTGTATTGCATACTTTTTTTCCTTGCATTAACTTCTTTTTAATTTATATATATATATATATATACTGCATGCAAATCATTTTCCTTCATTTCAATGTACTTATATATTTTTTTTTTTCATTTAAATATATCTGTGCATATAATATATATATGCATATTTTTATTTATCACTAAAAATGCGGGGTGTTACATTGTAACAGCTCGCACTTCTGTTCGCGCGAGATATTGTCCCCAACTTAGCCACCGTATAGGTATGGGGTTTTGTTCTTCAAAAGGCCTCGGCGTTAGTAAAAAAGAGATGGGCTCTACTATATAAATACCCGCTTCACACAGGCTTTCACGGTGTGGGACTTATGGGTGTTACATTCTCCCCTCCTATAGAGCCCAATGTCCCTGTTGGCTCACAAACACCTCACCCAGGCGCTGTGGTCCACACAGGAGCCACAATTCCGGTTGGGTATTAGCTCTGATACCATTGTAACTGCCCGCACCTCCGTTTGCATGAGATATTGTCCCCAACTTAGCCACCGTATATGTGTGGGGTTTTGTTCTTCTAAAGGGCTCGGCATTAGTAAGAGATGGGCCCCACTATATAAGTACACACTTCACACAGGCTTCCACGATGTGAGACTTAGGGGTGTTACAGCAGCCGTTTACGTTCATGAGATAATCCGACTTCATGGAGTACCTTCTAGTATCGCAAGTGATTGTGACCTAATTTTCATTAGTGAATTTTGGAGGAGCTTGCAAAAAGCATTAGGTACACAATTGTGTTTGAGCACCACTTATCACCCTCAGACCGATGGACAGATAGAAAGGGTGAATAGAGTTCTTGAGGATCTTTTAAGACTGTGTATCCTAAACTTCGGAGGGATTTGGGAAGAGCATCTTCCTTTAGTAGATTTTGCCTACAACAACAGTTATCAAGCTAGTAGTGGCATAGCACCCTTCGAAGCATTATACGGATGATCATGTAGATCACCGACTTGTTGGTGGGAGTCTGCAGAAAGACTTCTACTTGAACCAGATATGATTATAGAAACGTCCGAAAAGATTGATCTCATTAGACGACGAATGAAGACAGCTCAGAATTAGCAAAAGTCATACACAAATAAGAGAAGGACTGACATTGAGTTTGAGGCGGGAGACATGATTTTCAATAAGGTGTCACCTTTGAGGAAGGTGGTTCGCTTTGGATCTGTAGGGAAATTGGCACCAAGATTTATAGGGCCATTTTCCATAACAGAGAGGATTGGCCAAATGGCCTATAGAGTAAAGCTACCAGAAAGGCTATCCGGAGTTCAAGATGTTTTCCATGATTCTCATTTGCGGAAGCGCTTCCATGATACCGCAGAAGTAGTAGAGCCGAGTATATTGGAGGAAGTAGAGGTGGAATGGTAGGCGACATTTAGACGAGTTACTACCCGTATTCTTGGATCAGAAGTTAAGAAGCTATGCAACCGAGAAGTCAAGTTAATGAAAGTTCAGTAGGGAGACAACCCAGAGAATGCAACTTGGGAGACCGAAGACAAGATTCGCGCTTTGTACCCTTTTCTTTTCAAGGGTATGTTCTTAACTTCCTTTCTAAAGTTTTGTTTATGCATGTTTCTATCATTTAAGTATATTCTATCGATCAAACCTTCGACCTTTACGTAGGAATCCCATAAATGTAAACATGTGTTTGAGACATGTTATGTTTGATAGATGCAAGTGGATGCAAATGTTTGCTAGTGGTTACTCGTGGATGCATATACACACATATTATGCACTAGATCGGCTCAATCACTCTCATACTGCATATGGATGTGTGTGTATTTTTCTTCTTTTCATGGAAGGAAATGGGTGTATCATCATATGGATGTTGCATTTGGGCGGATAATTGTGCACACATATAGAACTTACATGTTATAATAGGATTATTCGCATACATGATTGATTCATAGCACTAACATAGATTGCATTAAGGAGGTCAACTGAATCAGTAGACCGTCTGATCTTTTGCATTATTATTAGGACATATACACACCTTTGCATATGTTCATATAAGCATTAGAAATTTTTAAGGACATTTGATGCCTGTGATTGGTGGATGAGTAGATGGATGTGGATGTTAGGATATATAATCTTCTTAACTTAGAGATTTCGGGGACGAGATCCTTTGAGTAGGGGAGAATGTAACACCCCATAATTTTAACAACATTAAAGATGATAAATTAAAGAATACTTAATTAAATATTCAGAATTAAGTGAAAAGGACTGCGCCAATGCGTTCGTCTCGGAATTCTGATCAAGATAGAACCTGGTTTGCGTAAAGCGGATACCGTATAAAGAAGTTATTAAGGTTTGAAGTTTGTATACGCATAAAAAGAACATACAAGAATAAAATAAGTCCAGAAATTCAAAACATTTCAAAATCACGTGGAAGACCTGCACAGGAAAATTCCCGCTCTGGGTGTCGACCTAGGAGTCGACACCATCATAGGGGTGTCGACACCCACACAGGGGTGTTGACCCCCATGTCGACACCCCCCAGATCCGGGGCATATTCCTTCTTTTGAACGTGGACTGATTTCTGGTCTAGATTTGTTGGTTCTAGGCTATAAATAGGACCCTATACCCATTGTTTTCTTCACACAAAAACAATTGAGGACTAGATGTTGCCTCTGCCTAGACCAAAATAGCTTGTTTTTCTTTTACAATGGGGGTTAGACTATTTCAGAGATCTGTGATTCAACATCTGCAATTCTTCTTCTATTTTCTTCTATTTCTTAGATCCAATCACGGTGAGTCTACGTTAATTTTAGATCTAAATAATTAGAAGTTAATCTTTACATGACTATAAATTGGATCTAAGCCTGTGACTATTTGAATCATATCAGATCTGTTATAATCTGTGTATTTAAGTTATTCTGACATGACTATGAACTAGATCTAAGCCTACAACTATTTATCATGTCAGATCTGCCATTGTTAGTTGATCTAATTTATTACTTAGATCTCATCATGCATGTTTATGTTAGAATCGATTCTATTGTCACATGGTCATCAGATCTGTTCCTATATGTCTATCTTGTAATTATACCATTATATGTTTATGCTTATTTCTGCCATTATATGTCAATCTTGTTAGTATGATCATTTCTGTCCTCTTCCCTTCATCTTTTCCCTTTTTTTATAGCTAGGCTACCTTCGAGCCTAGGTATGCCGCTGAAATTTGCGAACGCGTTAAATTGGGAACGAGGGGAAAACGATTAAATCGGGGGATAAATTGTAATTGGATATTTGGGCATAATTTGAATGAAATATATGAATATGAATTTGGGCCATATGGTTCATTATGAGCATGACTTGGGAAAGGGGCATGAAAACCTATAACGACATAGGAATCATTGGTTACTAATTGAAATGCCTATAATTACAGTAATTGAAAACTGTAACCGCACTTAGATACGAGGTTAGATTACACTTGTGGTAGAAGTCTGCCCGGAACTGCCCGGCATATCCAGCGACCACAAGTGGTGAATCTAATGTGAGGGGTTTCAGTGCACAAGCACGAGAGGTGCTAAGACATGAGGTTAAGCCCGACTTGTGGAAGAAGTCTGCCCAGACCCAACCGGCATATCCAGCATCCACAGGTTGTAGGCTTAATGTGGTAGGTCTAGTATATTATATCCATAAAAGAATATGGTAATAAACTTGAATACTTAACCTAGTTGAATCCATATGAATTGCATATGTTAACTTGAGCAGGGGTTAAGTAAACTTGTATGAAACAATGGGAGGGCTAATTATATCTTGGGTTGGTGGGTAATATTTGTATATAGGCCCACAAACTTAACCTATGGGGTTATGAAATCTTTTACTCTGGTATGGCATAACCTGTGGAAAACCTAGTGGGGATGCAAGTGCAGGGGGAAGCTTGTATCATCTTGTGTGTGGGACCCATTTCAGTCAGTTACCTATGTATAGGTATCAAACGAGTACTTCGAATTAGGTCAGAGTCAGGGCACGCTTACTGGGCTGATTACAAGAGATCCAAAGTAGGGGACAGTGTCTGACGGCGCGTTCCATCAGGCTCATGTGCATGCATGGGTCCGCCTGCCTGGGAAAATAGGATGCTGTGGCAACAGTAAATATGGTTGTGCACATCCTGCAAATGAAGGGTTACCACTTTAGAAAGTGATACATCATACTATGGGACCAGCACACGGTATCTACGGAGTAGGGAGCCAATCGATTTGGGGTAGTAATTAAGGTACATCTAGACTCTGGTATGTTTAGGTCCTCGTTATTATCCTTAAGGGTAACTCCGGTACGTTGGGTTGTCTGTTGATTGTATGGGGTTAAACCTCTCACTAGAAGTACGCCTAAGTCTACCATCATATAGCTGTTGGGATCATCTCATTCTAGTTATACTAGTATCAGTGCAGAGAGAAAGGGAAAGTACTAGAGAAGCCCAATATACTCTATCATGTTTATCCTGTTTACATTGTCATACCTGCCTTTTATGATGTTATCTCTCTTATCCACTTTATATGCCTGTCATGACACTTTTTCTTATTTATATGCTAAAAGTAACTAGACTCGCCAGAATTTATGTCTGACCTATTTTGTTTCCTCTTCTTTCTCTTCTGTCCCCTCTTCCTCCCCCCTCGGGTTCTCAGGGTGGGAATACTCAATCTTGATCAGAACTCTGCTTTCATCTTGCTTGGATTTGTTTTAGATGTACGGATTGGTTTCATATCTCTCTATTATGGTATGTTTTGGGGATTATGCTTCTTTTATTATTGTACTCTGATGTTTTAAGTACAAGACAGAAGTTTTAATGTTGTACTGGATTTTATGCATTTCAGACATATAATGTAACCATGTTTTGAACTATAATATTTTCTACTAAATAAAAGTTTTAAGTTCCGCTGTTATTTTATATATGTCTTGTATTGTTTCTACTTACCTATCACGCTTCACGAAACTTAATGCATTCTCTTAATAAGTGTCATTAACGGACGTAGGGTGTTACACAATATGAGAGGAAAAAAATAGAAAATAGGGCAATCACCAATGCAGATCTTGTTCATACATAACAATAGAAATGAATCCACAAAAATACAGCACAAATAGATTTTATAAAGAAAAGGCTAAATCTATAACTTAAGCCAGAACACCTTATACGCTAAAATTAATTAACCTATATTTTATCGGACTGAATCATTATTCTCTCTCCTGATTGGTAGAATGAATACATATATATATAGAGAGAGAGAAGGGTTCCATGGCACCCCTAGTTGGTAGCATATAAATTGTTGACACGCTTTTTGGTCAAAGCCGTTACACGCCAAGTATTTGATTAACAGTGCGCTCAAGCATGAAAAATGCGTTAGGAGGCACAAAGCGATTTGGTCGAAGTCGTGTTGCAAACACAAGCAAACCTAAAACCTCTATCAGATGACCTCCTTTGGACCCAGTGAGCTCTTAGGCAAACCGTCAGCCGAGCCGAAGGCGAGCCGTGCTCCGAGCCGAAAGCGAGCCGTCAAGCGGGTCCGGGCGTACCGTCGGTGGGTGTCCGGGGCCCTACAGTCCCGGTCCGATTCATCTGATTTTCTCCATGCTGGATGCTCAGATCTCTTTGCTTTGGACTAGTAAAACCACAGATTCCCTCACTTCGCATTCAGGAACTTCGACTCCCTCGGCAGCACGATTTTGTCCCCCTCCTCCTTCATTTTCGTAGCCCCTGGTGGGTTCGAAATTCGTACCCCCCCCCCCCGAGGGGTACGAAATTTCATACCCCACCTCACCAGGGGTAACAATTTTCTGTTTTGAGGCTGTTTTTGGGGTTCGAAATTAAGGGTTGTGGTCCCCATTTCCTACCTACTCTGTAACACCCCGAATTTCGGTTAATGCTAAAATTCACTAATTACAGAATATATAATCTCAGATGTGAGAATTGGGGGAAACAGGCTGCGTCATTGCGTTCGTCTCGGAAAAATACGCGAAACAGAGTCCGAGTTTTCGAAAATCGGAGTCCGTATGGCCCAGTTATGGCCCGATGAAGTTTGCAGAAAATTCAAAACTAAAACAGATTTAATAATTTCAAATATTCAGATATGGAATGGGCCAGGCGGGGTCAGGCGGGAAGTTTCCCGCCTAACCCATGTCGACAGGCCTGTCGACAGGGGTGTCGACATGCCTGTCGACTTGCCTGTCGACAGGGTGGCACCGTCCAGTGAACCTGGGTGCACCAGGTTGCACCAGGTTGGGTCTTGGGCTAGCTTGGAGGGCTGGTTCTGGAAGCTTCTTGGATCTGATGGTCCTAAATTAATCTAGGGTTAATCTAAGGGCCTAAAATGCAACCTAATCCTATAAATAACACCCTAACCCTACCCTAATTCATTCATAATTAAACCTAGTAACTAAACTATGGCAAAATGAAACTTGGTCATGGCCTCCACAAATCAATGAAGAGGAAAGCAAGCTCTAATCAACCTCTAATCCATTCTAAGTATCTTAATCTTCTTCATTAGCTTGCTAATTGTGTTTTGGTGAGTTTCTATCACTTTGATGATCAATGGTTAAGATAAGTAGATTAGGTGTAATGAGACTTATGGTCTTGAATGCGGATTTGTGAGTTTGAATCATTTGTAATGACATGCTAATCTATGTATAATATTAATCCTATGTTGAATATGTAAGTTTATGTAAGTTGAATATGTGAGTTTATGCATGTTGAATATGTAAGTGTATGCAAGTTGAATATGAGAGTTTATGCAAGTTGGATAGGTGGGTTTATGCATAATAAGTAATTGATTTTATGAAAGTTAAGTATGTGGTTTTATGCATGATGAGTATGTGATTCTATGCATGCTAAGTAGGTGATATTATGCATGATGAGTATGTGATTCTATGCATGCTAAGTATATGATATTATGCAAGTTTAGTATGTGATTCTATGCATGCTAAGTATATGATATTATGCAAGTTGAGTATGTGATTCTATGCATGCTAAGTATGTGATAATATGCATGATTAATAAGTTGTTTTATGCATATTTAACAAGTGGGTTTATGCATGTTTAACAAGTTCATATGCAAGTTACATGTATGACAATATATGCTATGCAAGTTACATGGTTGTTAATATGCAAGTTACATGTATGTTAATATGCAAGATATGCTATGCAAGTTACATGTATGTTAATATGCAAGATATGCTATGCAAGTTACATGGTTGTTAATATGCAAGTTACATGTATGTTAATATGCAAGATATGCTATGCAAGTTACATGTTTGTTGATATGCAAGTATGTGAATGCTTATGCAAGTTATGTGTATGCTTAAATGCATGTTTAACATGTTATGCAAGTTGTGAGAATGCTTATATGCAAGTTCAACATGTTATGCAAGATATGTGTATGCAATATGTTATGCAAGTCATGTGCGATAATATGCAAGTTTGGGTTAAATGTAGTTGGGTTAATATATGCTCATATATGCAAGTTGACATCCTCTTAACCCATGACAAAGTTATATGCTAAGATTTGGTTAAAGCCCATGATATTTGTGATGGATCTTCCCTTTTATTATGTCGTGAAATGAGAACGATTTGTGTGGGGAACGATGGGGTTAATAAATATGTTAATTAAAAGTATGGTTGGGTATGATTAAGCATACCATAAAGATAAATTAACATAAGTGGGAATTTACCTATTGAGTTAGGTCTACCCCATGGGAATTTACCTATTGAGTTAGGTCTACCCATGTTATGAAAAACTTGATATTAATTAGGGATAATTAATATAAATTATGGGGGTGATTAATTAGGTGTAATTAATTGACTAAGACACGAGGTTGGACTCAGTTGTAGCGTAAAACTGCCCGGACCCAACCGGCCTAACCAGTTGCTACAAATGTTAGCCCAATGTGAGAGGTCTTAGGCACAAACTAAATACGTGATTAATGTAAAGACACGAGGTTAGACTCGGTTATGACATAAGGCTGCCCGGACCCAACCGGCTTAACCAGCGGTCATAAAAGATAGTCTAATGTGAGAGGTCTTTATGAGGATCATGGTCTTAATTAATTAAGAATCACTTAACCATATAAGCATGTAGAGGGACATGAGGGTTAAGTGGGTGCCTTGGGTGGCATGAGGGAACTAGTGGGTTGCCTTGGGTGGCAATAGAAAACACGATTAGAATACTTAACCAAAGTGGAACATGTAATTAAACATGATTAAAGGGTTAAGTAAGTGCCTCGGGTGGCATGTGGGAATTAAGTAAATGACTTGGGTGTCATGTGGAAATCTAGTGGGTGCCTTGAAAGGTAATTAAAATATGATTAATGACTTAACCAAAGTATTTATAACATGTAAGTAGACATGGTTAAAGGGGTTAAGTGGGATACACTAGATAATATTACAAGCTTAGGTGGTAGCTTGTGGGGGCCCATCTCAACCAATATCCCAAACGTATCTTTGTGGGCTCGACCCAAGTCGAGTGACGGGACACGCATATTGGGCTTGACTATAAGAGGCCAAAAACGGGTTAGCGGTGGCAACGTAGGACCAACGGGTTTCATATGCGTGTGTGGACCCGGGCTGGTTAGTAAATCGTTGTTACATCGGGTAGATATAAAGCCGTGCACCGTTGATATTATCAGGTAGCCACTTGGGGAAATGATACACCCCATTGTGGGACCAGCACGGGTATCTACGTTAGGGAGCCGATCGCTTGGGAGTAGTGGGTACACCTAGTAATGATAGGGGCAGACGGCACCTATGTAGGGGTACTAGAAACTACTGGGTAAAAATTTCTAAGTACATTTAGTGGGATCAACCTTTAAGTAGGAATTAATCTTAGGTAGGTAGAACTGGTGTGGTGCAGTGTAGGAATTATCTTTGAGTAGGTCTGGGACGGTGTAATTTAGTAATTATCCTTGGGTGGGTAAATGCGTCTTTACGGTTATCTTAGTTTATCCTAAGTTTGCCAAGCTGCTTAGTGTAGCCATGCATCCCCAGGCGTTACCGTATATCGACTTATGTCTTCTCTGGTTATTTTAATGATTGTATTGTTAAAGTTATAGGACTCGCTCAGACTTATGTCTGACCCCGTTGTTTTTATCTTTTTCCCCCAACCCCAGGTTATTAGAGTGGGCCTGATGCTAGTGGACTTTGATCGGATTGCTGTATCTATTCTTTGGAGCTTGGACCGTTGAAGTGAAGCCCAGTTCATCTTTTCTTTTATGGCTATTAGTTATGTAGTGGGATTATGTACTTCTATTTTATCAAGATGGATATTATGTACTTGACTCTGGTTTATGGTTTTGTGATGTAACCAAACATGTATTACTTTCCGCTGCAATGAAATGATGTTTTAAATTTTCAAGTATTACTTATATCTGTCTTGTATAATTTTACTGTTCTATATTCACTTAAAATACTTCACCGAAACTAAGGCATTCCCCTGGTATGAGTGACCTTAGCGGGTGTGGGGTGTTACACGTGGTATCAGAGCTTAAGGTTACCAGAACAGATAAAAATTTTAGAAAAACTATTTTTCTAAGAAAAATTTTTGAAGGAGTATTTTCAAAAACATGTCTTTTAAGAGGGAAGTTTTTGAGAGAAAAGCATAATCCCCGATAGCCATATCTTTATCTTTCGAATTCTCCGTTTGAATCTCTTCCTCTCTCGTTTTGAGTTTCCCCTCCGTGTGTAGGTGATCGTTCTAAGATAGATAAGAATGGAAAAACCGCTTCAAGGGAATTAGACGTAAATCAGATTAGAAGTTGGTTCAAGAAGGAGGAGGACTTGTAAGTACTTATTGGATGGACGATGGGAGGAAGGCTCTAATAGTTGTTTGGTTAATAAAGGATGAAACCTCATTGATGGGAGGTTACGAGTGGAGAATGGGAAGGAGAAGGCTAGTAGTTATCCTTTTGGGAGGAATAGGACACCTTATTAGGATTGACCAAAGAAGCAAGGGCAAAGTATGGAATCTTCTGGAGGGTAGTTGTATTCCCTCACGACTAGGATGCCGGATGGGGATAAGACCGTCTAGGTTGGAATTTGGATTTCCTTGTTATCCGATCCAAACTTTATTTGATTCTGATGTATCGAGTTCGTTTATCTCATCATTGTTAGTTGAGTCACTGCACTTAGACACCAGTTTAGTAGATGATCCCTTAGTTGTTTCAAACCCAATTGGGCTCCATGATGTGTTTGGGTTTGAAAGTTTCTATACTTAGCGTTGAGTTTGGATGTGATGCTTGTTGGGCTTCACGGGCTATGGGTTAGTTTTGGGGCATGGACTGGTTAACCAGTAGGGGTGCCGTTCTTGATTTTGAAGGGAGAGTTGTTAGGCTTATGACCCGCTTGGGTAACACTCTCGAGATCTCTTGTAATCCCATAGAATCTGTTATGCTAAGTTATCTAGAATCGCTTGACATGTCGGTCGAGAGTTTGCGATCTGTTAGAAGTGGTCCGGGAATACTCGGATGTGTTTGAGAAGGGGAAGGGCTTACCTCCGGAGCGGGAGATTGACTTCCGAATATATCTGGTAAACAATGCCAAACCAGGGACTTGGCCAGTGTGCCACAAGGCTCCTCGTGAGAGGAGAGAACTCCATAAGTAAGTAGGCGATTGCTTGAGGAGGGGTTCATAAGAAGAAGTAAATCGGAGTGGGGCGCTCCAGTAGTTTTTGCCGTGAAGGCGGATGGGTCCCTCAGACTTTGTGTAGGCCAAGGAGAACTAAATAAACTCACAAAGAAGAATAGACACCCATTGCCGAGGATTGATGATCTCTTTGATCAGTTAGTTGGCGCCTCAGTATTTTCGTCAGTTGAGAGTGGCTGAGGATAGTATAGAGAAGATTGCCTTTAGGACTCCGGATGGTTTTATGAGTGGTTGGTGATGCCATTTGGTTAGAAGAACGCCTCCGCATACTTTGTTGATTTGATGAGAAGGGTGTTCAGGGAGTACCTAAATAAGTTTGTGATGATCTTTGTGGATGACATCTTGGTCTCTTCTAGGAGCGAAATAAGTTTTCATATGTGCTCAATAGGTTGAGCAAAGCCAGTTATAGGATAAACGGTGGTTTTGGAGCGAGACTGGCAAGGACATCCAAAGTTGGTCAAAGGCTTAATTGTTTAGCCATTATTATTATTATTTTTAGTATCATCTCACGTAGGTTGCCTGAACTCGAAGGAGATATCCCTTGGGTGTTTGTCTGATATTGGTTTCGGCCTTTGGGGCTTGCATTTGGGGGATGTCGAATTCGACTAGGGTGGTCTGCGTGAGAGATGGACAGTTGTGACGATTTTGGATAGGATTCTTAGCATCTTATGAGTTTGAGATAGCGTATACCCCTAACAAGGGAAACATGGTAGTAGACACCTTAAGAAGAAAAAGGTTGTCCGTGAACTATAGAGTTTAGAATTTATTTCTATGTTTGACTTTAGACCTTCCGTTGATTTTGTATCCGGTTTGCTAGCCTCCTTGGAGGTTAGGCCTACTCTTTTGGGGCATATTGGCGGAGCACAGCGAGACGACCCACAATTGGTTGAGTTAGTAAAGAAGCTCATAAGGAGGGGAGTCGTCCAGCCATTTGAGTAGGTACACCCTAGATGGTAAGAGGTGGTTGCGTAGAGACGGTAGACTTTGTGTACCGCAAGACGAGGGTTTGAGGAAGGTTATACTTGATGATACACATCGGTCGAAGATAACCATTCATCCCGGTAGGGACAAGATGTACCAAGACATGAGGCGAGTTTTCTTTTTTGGCCAATATGAAGAAAGACGCGGCCAAGTATGTCGCTAGATGCTTGGTGTGCTAACAAGTAAAAGCGGAGCAGAAGAAACCCGGAGGGTTGCTTCACCCGTAGGAAGTTCCGAAATAGGGAGTAGGATAGTGTCTCGTAGGATAACCGAAATCAAGGAAGGGTAATACGGGGATTGGGCTTATGGTAGATAGACTTACTAAGTGTGCCCATTTCATACCCGTGACGAGCAAGAGGACTATTCCATGTCTAGCTTCAGTTTACCTTTGAGAGATTATTAGATCGCATGGTGTACCTCCCAGTATAGTGAGCGATCGAGATCCTATCTTCACTAGTGAGTTTTGGAGAAGTTTGCAAGAGGCGGTAGGGACTCAGTTGTGTTTGAGCACCGCATCTCATCCTCAGACGGACGGTCAGACCAAGAGGGTGAACCGTATCTAGAAGATCTTTTGAGGTTATGTATTTTGGATTTTGGAGGTACATGGGAAGAACATCTTCCATCGGTGGAGTTCGCATATAATAGCAGCTTTCAGTCCAGTATTGGTATGGCTCCTTTCGAAGCTCTTTATGGAAGGCCTTGTTGATCACCTAAAGGTTGGTGGGAATCTACGGATAAGATCTTGGTTGGGCCGATATGGTTAGAGAGACTTCAGAGAAGATTGGTTTGATTCGAGGAAGGATGAAAGCGGCGGAATCTTATGCGGACAAGAGGAGAACAGAGCTTGAGTTTGATATTAGGACATGCTTTTTATCAAGGTATCTCCGTTACGGAATATGGTTCACTTTGGATCTGTTAGGAAGTGAATACCAAGGTTTGTAGGGCCATTTCCCATTAAGGAAAGAATTGGACGGATGGCATATAGAGTGGAGTTGCCTGACAGACTTAGTGGTGTACCGGATGTATTTCATGTGTCCCATTTGGGGAAGTACTAACATGAGACCGCTGAGGTGGTAGAGCCGAGTTTGCTTAAAGAAACAGAGTTAGAGCGCGATGAGACGATTCGACGAGCTCCTGCTCGCATCATTGGGTCAGAGACTAGGAAGTTGAGGAACAAAGAAGTTCAGCTAGCTAGAGTGCAATGGGGAGATGACGAAAGAAATGCTACTTGGGAGACGGAAGCGAAGATGCGTTCTTTGAATCCATTTCTTTTTGGAGAGTATGTCTTTTAACTTCTCCTTTATCGCTTGCCTAGTACTTATCTTATCTTTAGTATGTCCTCTCGATTAGTGCTGTTTGACCTTTAGATAGGGAAAACCTATGGTTGAAACATGTGTTTGAGACATGTTATGGTTGATGGATGCAAGTGGATGCAAGTGTTTGCTAGTGATTGCTCGTGGATGCATATATACACACTCTAGGCACTAGATCGGCTCAATCACTTCATATTGCATATTGCATAAAATTGTGTGTAGTTAGCTATATTTATGGATGTATAATGAATGTGTTATCATATGGATGATGCATTTTGGTGAATGATTGTGCACTCATATAGATACTGTATGTGTCGATAGGGTTATCTCGCATACATATTGGATGCATGGCACTATCATGGTTTGCATATGTTCGTACATTAGATAGGGAACATATACACACACTTTTCGCATATGCTCATACATCATTAGAAATTGTTTAAGGACAATGGATGCTCGTGTTTGATGGATTGAGTAGATGGTTGTTTGGATGGTAGGATATGCATTCTCCTTAGCTTAGAGATTTCGGGGACGAAATCCTTTAAGGAGGGGAGAATGTAACACCCCGAATTTCGGTTAATGCTAAAATTCACTAATTACAGAATATATAATCTCAGATGTGAGAATTGGGGGAAACAGGCTGCGTCATTGCGTTCGTCTCGGAAAAATACGCGAAACAGAGTCCGAGTTTTCGAAAATCGGAGTCCGTATGGCCCAGTTATGGCCCGATGAAGTTTGCAGAAAATTCAAAACTAAAACAGATTTAATAATTTCAAATATTCAGATATGGAATGGGCCAGGCGGGGTCAGGCGGGAAGTTTCCCGCCTAACCCATGTCGACAGGGCTGTCGACAGGGGTGTCGACATGCCTGTCGACTTGCCTGTCGACAGGGTGGCACCGTCCAGTGAACCTGGGTGCACCAGGTTGCACCAGGTTGGGTCTTGGGCTGGCTTGGAGGGCTGGTTCTGGAAGCTTCTTGGATCTGATGGTCCTAAATTAATCTAGGGTTAATCTAAGGGCCTAAAATGCAACCTAATCCTATAAATAACACCCTAACCCTACCCTAATTCATTCATAATTAAACCTAGTAACTAAACTATGGCAAAATGAAACTTGGTCATGGCCTCCACAAATCAATGAAGAGGAAAGCAAGCTCTAATCAACCTCTAATCCATTCTAAGTATCTTAATCTTCTTCATTAGCTTGCTAATTGTGTTTTGGTGAGTTTCTATCACTTTGATGATCAATGGTTAAGATAAGTAGATTAGGTGTAATGAGACTTATGGTCTTGAATGCGGATTTGTGAGTTTGAATCATTTGTAATGACATGCTAATCTATGTATAATATTAATCCTATGTTGAATATGTAAGTTTATGTAAGTTGAATATGTGAGTTTATGCATGTTGAATATGTAAGTGTATGCAAGTTGAATATGAGAGTTTATGCAAGTTGGATAGGTGGGTTTATGCATAATAAGTAATTGATTTTATGAAAGTTAAGTATGTGGTTTTATGCATGATGAGTATGTGATTCTATGCATGCTAAGTAGGTGATATTATGCATGATGAGTATGTGATTCTATGCATGCTAAGTATATGATATTATGCAAGTTTAGTATGTGATTCTATGCATGCTAAGTATATGATATTATGCAAGTTGAGTATGTGATTCTATGCATGCTAAGTATGTGATAATATGCATGATTAATAAGTTGTTTTATGCATATTTAACAAGTGGGTTTATGCATGTTTAACAAGTTCATATGCAAGTTACATGTATGACAATATATGCTATGCAAGTTACATGGTTGTTAATATGCAAGTTACATGTATGTTAATATGCAAGATATGCTATGCAAGTTACATGTATGTTAATATGCAAGATATGCTATGCAAGTTACATGGTTGTTAATATGCAAGTTACATGTATGTTAATATGCAAGATATGCTATGCAAGTTACATGTTTGTTGATATGCAAGTATGTGAATGCTTATGCAAGTTATGTGTATGCTTAAATGCATGTTTAACATGTTATGCAAGTTGTGAGAATGCTTATATGCAAGTTCAACATGTTATGCAAGATATGTGTATGCAATATGTTATGCAAGTCATGTGCGATAATATGCAAGTTTGGGTTAAATGTAGTTGGGTTAATATATGCTCATATATGCAAGTTGACATCCTCTTAACCCATGACAAAGTTATATGCTAAGATTTGGTTAAAGCCCATGATATTTGTGATGGATCTTCCCTTTTATTATGTCGTGAAATGAGAACGATTTGTGTGGGGAACGATGGGGTTAATAAATATGTTAATTAAAAGTATGGTTGGGTATGATTAAGCATACCATAAAGATAAATTAACATAAGTGGGAATTTACCTATTGAGTTAGGTCTACCCCATGGGAATTTACCTATTGAGTTAGGTCTACCCATGTTATGAAAAACTTGATATTAATTAGGGATAATTAATATAAATTATGGGGGTGATTAATTAGGTGTAATTAATTGACTAAGACACGAGGTTGGACTCAGTTGTAGCGTAAAACTGCCCGGACCCAACCGGCCTAACCAGTTGCTACAAATGTTAGCCCAATGTGAGAGGTCTTAGGCACAAACTAAATACGTGATTAATGTAAAGACACGAGGTTAGACTCGGTTATGACATAAGGCTGCCCGGACCCAACCGGCTTAACCAGCGGTCATAAAAGATAGTCTAATGTGAGAGGTCTTTATGAGGATCATGGTCTTAATTAATTAAGAATCACTTAACCATATAAGCATGTAGAGGGACATGAGGGTTAAGTGGGTGCCTTGGGTGGCATGAGGGAACTAGTGGGTTGCCTTGGGTGGCAATAGAAAACACGATTAGAATACTTAACCAAAGTGGAACATGTAATTAAACATGATTAAAGGGTTAAGTAAGTGCCTCGGGTGGCATGTGGGAATTAAGTAAATGACTTGGGTGTCATGTGGAAATCTAGTGGGTGCCTTGAAAGGTAATTAAAATATGATTAATGACTTAACCAAAGTATTTATAACATGTAAGTAGACATGGTTAAAGGGGTTAAGTGGGATACACTAGATAATATTACAAGCTTAGGTGGTAGCTTGTGGGGGCCCATCTCAACCAATATCCCAAACGTATCTTTGTGGGCTCGACCCAAGTCGAGTGACGGGACACGCATATTGGGCTTGACTATAAGAGGCCAAAAACGGGTTAGCGGTGGCAACGTAGGACCAACGGGTTTCATATGCGTGTGTGGACCCAGGCTGGTTAGTAAATCGTTGTTACATCGGGTAGATATAAAGCCGTGCACCGTTGATATTATCAGGTAGCCACTTGGGGAAATGATACACCCCATTGTGGGACCAGCACGGGTATCTACGTTAGGGAGCCGATCGCTTGGGAGTAGTGGGTACACCTAGTAATGATAGGGGCAGACGGCACCTATGTAGGGGTACTAGAAACTACTGGGTAAAAATTTCTAAGTACATTTAGTGGGATCAACCTTTAAGTAGGAATTAATCTTAGGTAGGTAGAACTGGTGTGGTGCAGTGTAGGAATTATCTTTGAGTAGGTCTGGGGCGGTGTAATTTAGTAATTATCCTTGGGTGGGTAAATGCGTCTTTACGGTTATCTTAGTTTATCCTAAGTTTGCCAAGCTGCTTAGTGTAGCCATGCATCCCCAGGCGTTACCGTATATCGACTTATGTCTTCTCTGGTTATTTTAATGATTGTATTGTTAAAGTTATAGGACTCGCTCAGACTTATGTCTGACCCCGTTGTTTTTATCTTTTTCCCCCAACCCCAGGTTATTAGAGTGGGCCTGATGCTAGTGGACTTTGATCGGATTGCTGTATCTATTCTTTGGAGCTTGGACCGTTGAAGTGA
Organism: Allium sativum; assembly: GCA_030737875.1. Taxonomy (NCBI): domain Eukaryota; kingdom Viridiplantae; phylum Streptophyta; class Magnoliopsida; order Asparagales; family Amaryllidaceae; genus Allium; species Allium sativum. Next base: position 649,202,093 of record CM060919.1, on the reverse strand, counting down.
AGCCCAGTTCATCTTTTCTTTTATGGCTATTAGTTATGTAGTGGGATTATGTACTTCTATTTTATCAAGATGGATATTATGTACTTGACTCTGGTTTATGGTTTTGTGATGTAACCAAACATGTATTACTTTCCGCTGCAATGAAATGATGTTTTAAATTTTCAAGTATTACTTATATCTGTCTTGTGTAATTTTACTGTTCTATATTCACTTAAAATACTTCACCGAAACTAAGGCATTCCCCTGGTATGAGTGACCTTAGCGGGTGTGGGGTGTTACATACTCCCACATAACCTCCTTCCTATAAATACCCCAACCCTTGGCCTTCATTTGGATCTTTTTCCTTTGGAATTTTTGGACCTTGAGAGCTCCAAACACTCATTAATGGCTTCCAACACCTTCTCCATGGCCGTTGGACATGGCATGGATAATTAGAAGGTGGTGCACACATGATCCATAGTTTGGTGGACACTAACAAGCATAGTTGCATCGCTTTTGGACCTATTGGACTTCAAACTAGTTTTGGACATAGTTGACTAAGTCAACCTATCTCAAGGAAGAAGAAGAAGGAAATTATTATTCTATTGCAATACTTTGTACTCAGATATCATATGATGAATGGTCATTATAAAGTGGATGTAGGCGTTAGTGCCGAACCACTATAAAAGTTGTGTCTCCCGCATTTACTTTACTTATTTTGGATAATTGTTCATGCATACACATTGGGTGTTGGCATGCGACAATTTTGCCCGTCAACATAATTTGCATCACAATTTGGACTACAAGTTTATATTTAAATAAATTAGTGGAAAGATAGAAAAAATGAGAATGACGGGGGAAATAAGGGGGCTGTAGGGGTGTAGCGAACCCATTCTCAAATATTATACATATAGACACACACACATACATACATACATACATACATATATATATCTTAATAAACCATTCTGATAATAATGGTGAAGTAACTTCTTATCTAATATGATATTAGATCTTTCTGATAATCTACCTAAGCAAAACTAATGTATATTAACTTAGTGTGGTGCTAAGGGCACCCCAAATTACTCTTTCTATTATCACTACTAAAAAATACCACAAGAATTATCATTACACTCTTCTTAGTACCTCGTAAAAAACAAGGGCTACCACACCACCATTACCTTATTTCCCTCTCTTCTCTTATTCGTTCCTCTTTAATTCCATTTTGAAACTCTAGTTCTTCAATCAAACGATCAACGATAAATTGTTCAATGCCACAATAATGCCGAGAAAGAAGAAAGCCATAGATACATCATTATCTCAACCCCAGTCAACTCAATGAAATAAATTTAGGGATTCGAAAGGTAAAAGTTTGAATTTTCCCATGGGAACGACTGTTGTTGATTAGGATTTTCATATTAGGGCTGACTACGTGATTAGTTAGGCAAATACTGGTTGAGTGAGAGATTAGAATGAAGAGATAATATAGTATTAAGAAGCATACAAAATTTAATGTGTTTTATTTGTTAATTGTGGTATTAGGAAGAGAATATTGGGATGCCTTTAGCACTACACTTAATTTATATGATGTGTGTGGCTGTTTTATATCTTCGTTATTACAACCTAAAAAGTACTTTACTCAAAGAACATAAAGGTTATGACATCAAAGCATATTTTCAAAGAAACGAACCATGGGAATACAACATAGTTTTTCTTGTAAAGCCATGTACAGCAAAAAAAAAACACCAGAAAACATAAAGGTTATGACATCAATATCTTTAGAGAAACAAACCATGAGAATACAACATAATTTTCCTTTATAAATCCATGTGCATCAAAAAAGACCCCAAAAATAACCTAACAATGTCCAAACAAGACCTATAATTTTGGCCTAAAAAGACTATAATCTCATTGGATTCGCACTAATGAAAAACAAGTGAAAGAAAATAACACATGTACGAGTACTGTCCCAAAACAAGCCAAAAAAGCAATTAAAAACCTTAAAATGTGCGAGATATAGTGAGAATTTCCCTTCCCTTCATTCTATGTTCATCAAGGTATATTACAATTTACCTTCCTGTTCCTTATATACTTATAATCAGCTTTAAAGGATGATGGGATTTGGCAGGGGAAATATGTGCTCATTAATTTATAGATAAAATCTTTGGTGGAAAATACGTCCTTATTACCGCATATACACTTGTAATCACTACCATCGTGAGGAACACTAATGAATTAGTGCTCGAAATGGTAGGCAAAATAAAAGTTACATTCATTATGAATCAAAATCAGTAGTAATATCAAAGTCCATAATTTATTGTTGACTGTTTTTACTGCATAGACATATAATCATATGATGGTTTGTTTTAATGGGTAAATAGACTTGTATGAAATCTTTCTATAAAGAACCTGATATGGCTAAAATATAAATGGCAATTAAAGTTGAATATTGCCACCATTACAATGCAGCTGGTAATACTTAATAACAGCCTCAGATGAAATCTTTCTGTAAAGAACCTGATATGGCTAAAATTTAAATGGAAATTAAATTTGATCCACCAAAAACTAAATACACCAACATTTCTACTGTTAATGTAAATAGGAAAAGCTACCGATGTTAAACATTTAATGGCAATCAAATTGGACAAATAGAATTTAGCTAATTAAATTTGACAATTTTCTATGAATAAAATCTATCACCAACATTCATTTGGATTATTCGACATCAAAATTGTGAGATCAAAGGAATGAACTAGGTAAGAAATTTCATAAATTATACAACGTGAAACATTGAATTTTTTGATGGATGCGCCAGAAAAAAGGGAGCCAACTATAGGATATCTGAAGTTATCCCCACTTTATCAAGGTGGTATAGTGGCATAAGTTAGTCATACCATTGTTAACTTAGCAGAAATGTTAATTGTCGAAAAAGAAAGGAATTTTTTTATTTGGGCCAATTTCGAAAAGTAATAACACAAATAGGTCAGTTTCAAAACTAATTACAGAAATAGACCAGTTTTATTTGTACATGCGTTATCATAGATAATGCTATTGCAAAATTTTGTATTTTACACTAGCGTTATCTGTGATAACGCTAGTTTTCCTAGCGTCATCCGTAATACTGCCCATACCCCTTCAGCCGTTGTTTCACTTTCCCATTCCTCTTTTCCAAAAAATTTGTCACCCATTCCCTTTCCTTCCCCTTTGCGATTTTAGACCAAAAATTAAAAAAATTCCTCCAACATTCAAGTTAATGGCTTCCTCTTCTTCCCGTCGTCCTACTGGTAAGTATTCTTAACTTTATGTGACTAAAGTTGATAATTTTGGAAATTTAGGGCTTATCATGTGTTGTGATTTCAACTCCATTCCGATCTATTGTGAAATTGATTCTAATTATGGTTCCTATGGCCTACAAGTTAGTGGTTTCATGAACAGATTCATGATTAAGGTTTTCATATGTATTTGTGTTTTGTTACATTGGTGAATAAAGTTACATTTATGCATGTTTACTATGTGTATATGTATGTGTATTTTTAGTACGAGATGAAGGATAACGCGGCCGAAAGTATTGTGAAAATAGAGCTAATACCTGGTTGTGAAATGAGATTATTGAATCTTCATTGTGTATTGTATGCGTTAATACTAGAATGTGATATTTGATAAGTATATATGTGTGGCATATGGAAAGACTTTGTGTCAGTGAGTTGTGTAATTGTTTGTTGATTAATGGACTAATGTGTGCATCTTAACTGTTTATAGAATATGAAGGGATGGAGCCCGGACCAGTCGATACATATGTCCTTTACTTGTAGGCAGATCATAGGACTAGTAAAAATGAAGTGGTTGCGGTAACAATATTTGATTTATTTTTAAGAATTATGTTTTTTTTTTTGAAGTTCGTCTATTGGCCTATATAAGATTAAATTCGTTGTAGATGGAGTCTATTGACCCAGAGGGAACTATTAACTATACGTCCACTCTAAGGCAAGTGTGGGTATGCACAACTTGATCAAACCTTGATCACTGCCTTGCTTGATAGGTGGAGACCGGAGACGTCCACACTCCACCTACGAGTTGGCGAGATGACGATAACGCTAAAGGATGTGTCCATATTATTTGGGTTGCCAATAGACGGGGAGGCGGTTCTTAGAGTTCCTGGTTTATAGAATTACAAGGTAATGCTTGAGAATTTGGTTGGCATGACTCCTCCTGATGATGTTTGGCCTGGGAATGAGAACATTTTGAGTAGTTGGTATCGTTCTCAATTGGTGGGTGATATTCCAGGGAATGCAAGTCCACTATAAATTCAGCAACGAACTCGTGCCATCAATCTTGCACATTATTACTTAGTTGTTCTGTGATAGGTCGAAATCTAGAGTGGCGCTTCATTGGTTCCCACTGATTGCGAACTTTGATGAGTGTAGAACATATGCTTGGAGAGCGGTTGTTCTAGCTACTACATACTCAGAGTTCAGTAGGACAACTTTGGGGCAACAAAAGGAAACGGGTGGATGTTTGAGTCTCGTTAAGGTAGTAATGCAAATGGTAGTAGAAGTAAATGTATGAGAATAATTGATAAACCAACAAAATATAATTTTGCAGCTTTGGTCTTGGACCTACCTTCCAGTCAGTCGTGTATTCATGAAGAGACCGGTAGTGGACAACACGAAGCCATATGCAGCAAGGTACACATATAATTATTGCAAACGTTTGATAAACATTTGAACTTTTGGTGATTTGTAAATGCCTATGTGTACATGCAGGTGGATTGAACCCAAAAATACCAAAAGGGCCCTAGATGCATTTTACTGTTCTATAGGAATGAACTGGATGTTCTTTCCGTTGATGCGGTGATGTGGAATCCTTAGAGTGAAGAAGACCTCCAGGCGCTACCCGTACTATGCACCGAGCCAAAAGGGCTATGGGGAGCCAAAATGCTTTTGTTTTCGTTGACAGACCGTACATACCATCTTCCGGATAGAGTCATGAGGCAGTTTGGATTTCGTCAGCATATTCCGCAGCCTGCTCCTCCGTAACTTGTTAATGTAAATAATGAGATGTAGGAATCCATGTTGAGTTGTGGGACAATTGTCATGATTGTGAGGAACAAGAACGTGAGGCAGCGCTAACCGAGCAGGAGTACATGACACGTCGGTTCGTGGTGCCAAGACCACCTGCACATCCTCGTACATTTCCCTTTTCGTACGAACCTAGAGCTCCTCTTAAAAGGAATGCGGTACATTTTCAATTTTCAAGTTATATATCAATTCTAAATGTTATAACGTATGGTATATGTTGATAAGCGGATGGTTTTTACCGCGCACTTGAGTTAGTGGATGAGTTAGAGCATGAAATTCCAGAAAAAAGAAAGGAGAAGTGCTTGTCAATTAAACAAATTCTACGCTCTTGCTTGTCTAAGAACAAAATAGATAGACCGCAACCCCCTACACCTCCTTCGACGTCAAGTGCTCAAATGGAAGGTCTTCAGAAATAATGCATCCTCGACAAGGAGAGAAGACAGTAATCCGCAGGAGAGGCAAGACAGATGCGTCAAGTGAGTCGTCTTCGCAGCACTCCGTGTCGGTCGGTCCTTCACAACCACCACTAGAGCAATTAGAGGAGGGCATCCAGGAAGAAGACGAGGAAGAAGAAGTTCACCACCAGAGGAGTTTAGACTTAAGCTACAGTGAAATAAAAAAACATCTTGGATTATTAAGGAATTAGGACTTGTACTGAACAATTTGCTACCATTTTATCTTTGTAATGATTCTGTGCGATGAAATGGGTTGATTGGATGTTTGTTAACGTTCTGTTGGTGGATACACGGTTCAAATGTTTGTTAATGTTTTGTTGGTCGTTTTGTAATTTGAACACCGTATTGTTTTGTTGGGTATGTATTTTGGATATGATTATATTTCATTGTTGGATATGTATTTGTCATGTATGTCAAATTGTGTATGTGGATAGCATAGTCGTTTTGTAATTTGACATGTTATTGTATTGTGGGTATTGCGAGTTGTTGCGGACTAAATTTGCTCACTGCCTCTTTGTGAGGTAGTGAGTAACTACCAGAGCATTATCTTAGATAACGCTCAAGAGCATTATCTAAGATAACACCAAAAAAAATGCTCACTACTTCGACAGGGGCAGTGAGCTCTCAATGGAGTGTTATCTAAGATAACGCATTTGTTAAAAATGAAAAAAATGAGCTTGTGTTATTCTAGATGATGCATTTAAAAAAAAAAAGTCGTCTATTTTCATAATTATTTTTGGAAGTGACCTATTTTTGTTATAAGTTTTCAAAATTGGTCTAAACTAGAAATTTTTCCCAAAAGAAAAGAATGACATTAACAGCATGTTACCATGAATGTGAAGAAATGTTCTTTTATTGATGCATCTTAGAGCATCTCCAACAAAGGGGAAAATTCATGTTACGGCCTTGAATAAGGGTTGTTTTTGCACCCAACAGATGTTACGTTGTGTAACATTCAAGCAAATGTTACAGCCTCAATTCAGATTGCTGAATTGGGCGCGCGAGCCGATTTTATTGGCTCGTGAAGTCGCAAGCCGATTTTATCAGCGCGCGCCGGATAAATCGGCTCGCGACTTCACGAGCCGGCTCGTGACTATTTTTTTTCCCTTGTCCTACCATACCATATTTTCTCATATGACAAAAAAAACCGTTATTATTTTCGTACAATAAACAAAATTGAAACATAATAATAGATGATTAATAACCCTTACGAATACAAGAGAACGAGTTGGTACAATAGAAAAGGACAACATCTTTACTGCATACATGATCGATAAGTTCGGACAAGCATAAAATAAAACACGAATTCAGATAAGGGTGCTTCATAACTAGGTATCGCCAAAGTGGTTCCATAAATGATTCATAAGATCCTTCTGCAGCCGGTTATGGAGTTCTGCATCTCTAAACATAACCTGACGGGTCAAATGAACGTTGAAGTCATGCTCTGTTAGTGGATGGTTTGGTCGAAATTCTTGCAGTGGTTGTGAAGCACCCTCGTAATCGCAGTGACGTTGCTCTTCGTCCATATCTCTTTCATCTTCTATAATCATGTTGCGAAGAACGATGCAAGCAAACATGATTGTAGACATCTTTTTCCTAGACCACAACTGACGTGGATTACTTATCATTGCAAATCTTGATTGTAAAACACCGAAAGCATGTTCCACATCTTTCCTTTGTCCCTCTTGCATTGCCGCGAACATGACTTGTTTAGGAGTCAATGGATTTGGACATGTTTTAACAGTTGTGCTCCATTTCAGGTAAATGTCGTCACCTAGGTAATAGCCATGGTTGTAAGTATTTTGGCCTAGGGTAAATGTAAAAGGAGGTACTCGGCCTTGAGCAAGATCATTGAACAGATAAGATCTTTCTATAACATTTAAGTCGTTATTCGAATCCAGGATTCCGAAGAAAGCGTGCCATATCCACAGATCGTACGATGCCACAGCTTCCAAAATGATGGTTGGTTGTCTTTCCTTGCCGTTGTACGCAACTTGTAAACCCTCAGGACAGTTCTTCCATTCCCAGTGCATACAGTCCAGATTTCCTAACATTCCCGACCAACCTCTGCTTTCGTGCATCTCTCTGATTCGCAATACATATGCTTCGTTCGGAGATCGTAAGTATTCTTCTCCGCAGACGTCCACCACTGCTTGATAGAAAGTTTCAAGTGTTTCAAGTGTCGTGCTCTTTGCTATGCGGTATGCATCGTCCAAAGCATCGGCTGGAGTGGCATAACCTAACATTCTCATAGCGGCCGTCATTTTCTGTCCACCGGACAACCCCTGTGTCTTCGATGCATTTTGTTTGTACTTAAAGTAATCATTGTTACGTTGAATACCAGCCAATATCCGAAGAAATAGATTTCTCCGCATCCTGTATCTTCTACGAAACATATCAGACCCGTAAGTGCAATCGTCATCAAAGTAATCTTGCATCAAAGACTAGTGGTATTTAGCACGATTTCAGTGTATAAACCTCCTTCCATGAACCGATCCCCCTCTAGTTATGGATGATGAACCATACGCTTCACGGTATAGGTCCCGTATTTCTTGTATTTCTTTTGCTTCTTCTTGAAGGATTTCATCTTCCTCCGAATCGCTAGCAAAAGCCAGCAACCATTTTGTAAAACTGAAATCCAACTTTATTTGTGAATAAGTTTTGATTTGAGATATGAATTGCAATGTTGCTATTATATATAACTTATGCGGTATTGGTAAGTGGGTAGCTTTATTGGGTGGAGTGTTCTCCTTTATCGGATGATGTGCTCCTTTATTGGACAGAGTGTTCCTTTATCGACATGGTGCTCCTTCATTAGTATGAGTGCCTCTTTATTGGACAGAGTGTCCTTTATTGGACAAAGTGCTCCTTATGGGAGAGAGTGTTCCTTTCTTTATTGGACATAGTGCTCCTTTATTGGTACGAGTGCCTCTTCATTGGACAGAGTGTCCTTTATTGGACCAAGTGCTACATCCAATGGATAGAGTGTTCTTCTCTTTATTGGACAGAGTGCTCTTTTATCAGTAAGAGTGCCTCTTTATTGAACAAAATGGGCTTTAATTGTACAGTAAATAGCGCACAGTGTAGATTCTCTGTCATGGCTCCAGTAAATTTATTGATACGAATGGTCTTTCCATCACAGGCGTTTAGAGCGCTGGACTTTGCATTACATAAATATTTTGCATTACAGAACTTAGACGCTTACTACAACGACAATTATAGCACGAATAAATGCCAAAGTACAATTGAAAGAAGTACAACAACTGAACACATAAACATTAAATTTAAATTACAGTAATAAATGGTACGATAGTTTCCACCCACACCTACCACGGACGTGATTAAAATCCAGCCCTAGCTGCGTCAGTTACATTCTTGTTCAAACGTCGTATTACGGCTTATGCTTCCAATGCATATTGAACACCACGTTCACACATCGGTGGGTCAATCCACTGCTTGAAGTAACAACAGTCAATTTCGTCAGGAAAAACGTTGCGATCCTGGTAGGCTGCATAACCAAAAAATCGGCGCACAACATCTTTTTCGGTCTTCGAAAAAACGACGACCAATTCTTCTCCACAACGGCACATAGGTTTGGATCCAGCTAGACGTACTGGCTTGAGAACGCGTCCTTCAACAACCATTTCTTTTCCAGGTCTTTGATTTGCTACCGCCTCATCGTCATTTTCCCATTTGTCCATGTTGGAGGCTACACTTTCTTTCCGTCGTTCTGACATACTCCAAAAATGGAAGTATACACTTTTCTTAACAACTTGGCTCCTTTGGGGAAAGAGGAAGGAGGTGGCAGTTGGAAGAAAACAAATTTTGATTAAGGGTTTTAGAGAAACCGCTATATAGGGAAAACAAGAGTGTGGGTCCGGGGTCGTCCATTTACCCGTATTGTTTACACATTTTGAAGTTAGGAATGTTATAAAACGAGGGTCGTCCACTTACCGGCATAATTTAAACATTTAAGCACATGAAGGAGTTAAAAATGAGGGTCATCCCCATTTTATTTTATAAAAATCCTTTAACTTATATATGTAAACCATATATTTTATAAACCATTTCCACAGCGACTTTTTGGAATTTTGAGTTGGACGTAAAACAAAATCTACGACATGAAAACCGATTTTTTCTCTTCCAGTAGAAAAATATTGTCGATTAGATGCGAACGTGTCTTATTGTGAGGAAATCCGACTTAGATTGGATTTCGTACGACCAATTGAAGTTTGAATCGTTATAAAACGAACTACAATGCCGCTGTAGTTCGTTTTATAATTAAATTATAAACCAGATATGGCACTTACCAAAGTACCAAATTCGGCACTTGCATAATACCAGATTCGGCACCTGGCAAGGTACCAGATTCGGCACTTGCCAAATTACCAGATATGGCACTTGCCAAAGTACCAGATTCGACACTTGCCAAAGTACCAGATTCGGCACTTGGCAAGGTACCAGATTCGGCACTTGCCAATGTACCAGATTCGGCACTTGCCAATGTACCAGATTCGGCACTTGCCAAAGTACCAGATTCGGCACGGAACATAATAAACGGACAAACATTACACAGAACATAATAAACGAGCAATCATTACACAGAACATAATAGACGGGAAAACATTACACAGAACATAATAAACGAGCAATCATTACACAGAACATAATAAACGGGAAAACATTACACAGAACATAATAAACGAGCAATCATTACACAGAACATAATAAACGACCAAACATTACACAAAACACATTATAAAATAACATAACGTCCAAAACATCGAGACAAGCACATATATACATCGAGCCATACATATATGTACATCGCGACATACACAAATATACATCATGATAAATCTGCGGCATCGTCATCAAAATCATCCAAAGACATGTCGTCCCCGGTATCAGAAGGGTCATAATACGGAATATCGTCGTCATCACTATCACCTCCCAAACCGCCACTGCAACCTAGTCTGTCATCCCCTCTTAGTCCGCCACCTCCTCCTAACCCGTCACCCCCTCCTAGTCCATCACCCCCTCCTAGTCTGCCATCACCCCCTCCTAGTCCACCATCACCACCTGATCCGTCACCCCCTACTAGTCCGTCACCCCCTCCTAGCCTGCCATCACCACCTGATCCATGAACCCCTCTGACTCCGTCAACCCCTCCAAGTCCCTCACCCCCTCCAACTCCGACATCCCCTCCTACTTTGCCTCCTAAACCTCCTGCTCCGCCTCCTGAACCTCCACCAGTACATGACCCAACAATGGTACCTGATGTTGCTATATCACCATCACCTGCTGCCGCTAATCTGACCTGTAAGTCATAGATCTGCTCCTCCAATCCCTGAACAATCGCCCGGTGCTCCTCATACATGGACTGAGAATGTAGCAGCGCCATCTCCTGAATAGCCGCAATATGTATCTTATGCTGGTCCAACCGGGGTGCATACTGCATATATAGAAATATAAAATTAGTTTGTACAGCGTATAACATACAACGTAAATTCACAAGTACAAATTTTACCTCATGTGGCGGATATAATCTAGCAGTAGGGACACCGTGCACCATGTGTGCAGGTGGGTGAGCAATAGGCAGGAATATCTGTGCACCGCTAAGATCAAATGTCTGAAATGTATCGGCTAGAGTGAAATCCGTAGAAGGGTCGGAGATATGTGAAAGGGTCGGGTCAAAAGTAAACAGCGGAGGGTAAACTCTACCACTAACCAATCAGGGACCAATGTGATCGGAGTTCACACCCCGCAAATAATCCGGCAGCAAGTACCGTCTAGGAGCTACTCGAACCCAATAAGGATCAAACTCTGCGTCGGGTAAGTGAAAATCGATCGTATCAACCCATCCTTCCTGTCTCATACCAGCCACATACTGTCTCCCTATAGAACGCTACGGCCCGAACATATCAAGTGGCAGATGTGGATCTCCAGGTACGCGCAACTGACCGGTACCCTGGTAATAACATCTATCTCCCAAGTACCAAATAGGAAGGTGTGTCGGTGGGAACAAGAGGACACGTCGAGTAGATAATCGACATGCAATGGCTAACGGATGGGCATCAGGTACTGGGCCATCCGCTGCAAGTAACAACCAATAAGAAGCACAAGGTGCTCGTAATATATTCCCCCTCTCCCTCATATCTAACTGGGTACGAGCCTCCATCAAGTCATGTCTCACACCAGCAGGAGCACGCTGAACACCGTAAGTACTCTCCCATTTACGCATGCATGGGAAAAGGGTCTCAGCAGCATGATTGGCGGTGGGCTGCATGCGTGAGTGCATGTTGGCTGTGTACTCGTAGTACCAGCACAGCAACATGTACCAAAAACAAAACGTCTGTCCAACCTCTCCAAAAGCATAGGGGTCAAGAGCGGTGTATAGATAACCCAATATGGCAGAGCCCCATCAAACATATGCAGCTGCTCTAAATCGGCTAGTGCTGCTAGGTAGCCCAGCCTAATCGTACTCCGTTGGTTCGTATAGAACGTCGAACCAAGGAGGTATAAAATGGTAGCCCTGTATACTATGTCGTGGAAATCTACCACAACAGGATGCACTGTAATATACTGAAGTAAATATGTGACGGAAACGGCACCGTTAGCTATATGAGCCATTGACAAATCTGGAAAATACTATAGGTAGGAATCGGGTGACTCAAAAGAGGAATCAAATGGACAAGTGACTCTATTTGGACGGCCTATCTCAATCCCCGTAAGTATGTAAAAATCGGCAGGGGTGATACCTAGCTCAAAATCTGGAAAGTGATAGATGTGCGTCGTAGGCCACCATCTCTCTGCTAAGGCATCGACCAAAGGTCGATTGAAGGACTAGGGAGGTATAATACGTAAAAAGAGTCCGAACGGACTACCAAATAGCCTCTCCCGAATATGCAGTGGTAACATGTCAAGGGCATGCGAAACAAACTTCGCCCAACTCCGGCGAAGTTAGACATACCCAGTCTATTAAAATCATACCAGTTAAATGACTATAAAACCAACAGTTTATACTATTAAAACATATAACGTACTTGCACTAAACTATAACGTAAAACCAATAGAGCATACTTTTTAACAGTTCAGTAACTATAGATATTAAAAAAATTAAAATTAATACCTGAATGGTGGCCAACGCGGTAAAAGATCAATGAGTGAATCCCTGTGGCAGCTCGTGGAGGATACGTAAGTCCCCAATCATCGTCCCCGTAGGTGGAGGAAGGTGAGCTAGAACAGATGTGTCGTCTGGCATAACTGGAACTGTCTGTCTCCCCGTCTTCGTAACGTGTGGCGGCATCCCAGCATCGTAACGAATAAAAATAAATTAAAAAGGAGGAAATTGGAGGGAAAATAAAAATAATACCAACCCCCCCCCCCCCCCCCCCGCTCCAATTATAAGCGCAGGAGCCGCGCGAGCCGATTTTATCGGCTCGCGAGCTTGCGAGCCGATTTTATCGGCTCGCGAGCTTGCGAGCCGATAAAATCGGCTCGCGCTTGTTGGGAGATATCAAAGATATCTCCCAACATGTTACGGGTCGTAACGTTACGACCCGTAACGCTGTTGGAGATGCTCTTACACCACCGTATATTATCTGCATTATGTACCGTTTACCTTACTCATGCATGTCATGATGCCAGGCTCTTAAGTAGGCATGTCCTCATAATTAATGTAACATAGAATTAATTTCTCATTACTAACATACAATACTATATAACCTGAGTTATGTTAAACAACACATTAAGGTTAAATGCAGCAAATTTTGCAACAAAAATATTAAAATTTTCACATTATGGTGTTAGAGTATAACATCAATATAATAGGTACAATTCTAATATTTTGAACGTTGAAGGGGAGATATTAAGTATGGTAAAAAAAATTAAAGAGGAAAAATCATATCACTACTTACTAACCCATGATTTTAAGCATTCAGACAACCACCAATTTGTTCGTATTCTCAGGAGAATAACCAAAATCAAAAGAACACAAAACATAAAGAACGGATGACGTTATATGCACTGTCAATTATGACCATTGCTGACTATTGTTATATGTCTCAACAACGGTTGGAACACGATTGCAAGCTCTTTACTATGTATAAATTTTTTGGCTAGCTTGTCACTATATATAAATCACTTAAAAATACAGGGTGAAACAATAAGAAATCCATTTGAAATCCAAGATGAGGAAGGCAAGAACATAATATTATTGAAATGAACTTATAAAGCTGGACAAATCAAAATTAGGGTTTTGAAGCCAGCGTTGATTAAGATACAAGACCCTAAAGATGATAGAGGCACCAGTGATTATTACAATAATGTTCTGGAAGCAAATCAATCAAAAATCCCATTCACCATTGTTATTTACAAAATATACGTTAGGAAAAAAATGTTGTTTACCTTTTGGAGAGGTCAGTGAGGACTAGGGCCAACGATCATTTTCACTATCGAGCCTGTAATGGGAATGAGGACGCGGATAAACGGAGGCGAGCCACTACGATGAATAGGAGGACAAATGGACATATTTCAGGGAGGACGAGAACGAATTTTGTAATTTAACTCGGATTACTGATATTTGGGGAAAGTCGTTCCTTAATGGGATATTTTCGAAGTGGAGGGAAAGGAAGTAAGTTTAGCGCTCTAATTTGTAACAGCGTGCACAAAGCCGTATTAAACTAATTTAACGTCATAATATGTTTTGTCAGCAACCCACATAAAAACGCTGTACCATCCTCCTGCTAAGAAATTAAACTTTTCTTGTAGTGTGGAGTGTAGCAGGGGTCCATGTTCAATGTGTGGCTTACCACTTTGGGCGGGATTCCATACACGTCTACATGACTCCATTCGAATACATCCAGATTTGCTTTGAGGAAGACGAGTAGTCCTCTTTGCATTCTTTGACTGAGCTGCTGCAACCCAATATTCAACACTCCCATTGGGTCATTTATATCTACAGGAAAAGGCACCATGATCTAAGCTAGTGATGTGTGATTGTCCTCTGCACTCTTTTTCTTGGGATTCATAACTTTACGAGCATAACTATGATCCTCAATGCAGGAGATATCCATCAATTTCTATAAAAGGGGCTTTTGAATGCGGAGGTATCCCTGCACTCTTTCCCTTTTCTTTCTTCTTCGCTTCTTTCAACTTGGTAATATAACATCCTCGAGCAGCATTTTGATTTCTTTTTATTATGCCAAGTGCATTTTCTACAGGGAATTTCATCACTAGACACCAATGTGCTAAAGCGATCTTAAAATCCATTAGATTCAGTCTTTCCAAGCAGGCATTGTAAGCATAAACTTCATTAATAACAACGAAGGTTTGGATCAACACCACTCTTCTTTCTCCTTCCTTAAGCTCGACAGGCAAGTCAATAATCCTAATTGTTCAATTAAGTTCTCCCGAGAACTATGAATTTTTATTTGAAATGCGAATACGTCTATCATGGACATCTTCATCTGATTAAAAGTCTTTCTAAAGTGGATGTTCACCAGTGCTCCATAATCGGTGAGCACTCTTTTTATCGTTGCAGGCTTGATTCCTGCCGTTACCACGATAGGGTCGAGCGTTGGGGCTTCTATGCCTTCGAAATCTCATGCTCTGAAAATAATGTCGTCATTAAACATCCTTTTTTGTTTAGCTAGGCTTGCACCTTCCAAGGTTAAACAACTTTCTTCCTTCGAAGCATTCTTAGAGCATTCAAATATCATTCCATCTCTCCTCGACTTCTATGCATTGGATGATGCCCATCAGATATGGTATTAACAACAATCTTCCTGTTATTCTGTCTTGCTAACTCGACTTCTCAGACCTGGTTGATTGGATGGAACAACCTGCCCTTGCGTTATTGGCGACGGATCTGGTGCTTGCAGTTTCCTAACATGTTATTATAACTTGTTCTGTTTGATGTGTTCTTCTACAAGATTCTTCAAACAACGATACTCACTAGTATTGTATCCCGGGATATTATGAATGCAACATAACCTCCATGAATTCTCCTGATTTTCCTTCACCTTTATGAGGGTTGGTTTTGGGAAATTTTTCTCATCTTTTGCGGCTAGGAAGATATTTTTTGGAGTATCATTCAGAGGCGTGAAGCCTTCTGGTTTGGAGTACCGAAGACGTTTGCTATCCTTTCTTCCTTTTCGTTTGTTTTCATTCTCCCTTTTCTAATTTCCTGACTTTTTCCCATTATTCTGAATGTCATCATCCTTTTTAGGATCGACCATATCCTGATTCTGAACGCTACCAACAACACTTTCAGCAGTAGAAGTTGTATCCACCGGTCTAAGGAACTCATCAGATATTTGATAGAAATTTTCCAATGATTTAGGCTCTTTCATCTTCACCCAACTTCCGAACTCTGTTTTCTTATCCACATAGTGCACCAATTACATTAACACCATTTTAGGCTCAGGATTTCCGACCTCAGTCATCGCGATGTTGAAATGGTTTAGGAAGAATTTTAATGGTTCTCGGGGACCTTGGATCATTTCGGATAGAGACATGATGCCTTTCTCCTTTAATGTATTAAGGTTAAATTGTTCTTTGAATTTGTTCACCAAATCTCCAAACTGATCATAGACTATGGTGGAAGTTTTATGAACTAGAGTGACACGACTCCCTCCAAATAGACAGGAAAGTAACGACACTTTAGTTCGTTGATCGCTCGAGCGCCAATTATGTGCCAATCGTACTTGAAGAAAAACAAATTAGGTTCGGTCATTCCATTATATGTTGGTATGGTTAGAGGAACGAATTTCTTAGGGTATTCTACATCTAATGTCTTTTTTGTGAAAGGAGTCTGATTAGAAGTGAATCTCGAATCATCTTTCTTCATCATTCCTTTCCATGTTCTCCTTCATTATCTGCTTGATTATCCCGGAGATATACACCTCATTAGTGCATTGTTGCGGGGCGGAAGCCATTTGCGTTCCTAAGTCCTGACTATGCAAGTGGTCTCGGTTAGTGAATAAGGCCATACTCCTTTAGAATGCAAAGGTGCCCCTCCAGTGGTTCTTGCTAACTTTTGAGAAGTTAGTCTCGTGGACTAAGCTAAATTTGGATGTTTTCTCCCAAGAAAATTATCATTATTTTTGAATCTTCCATTTCAACATAAAGATCACTGCCTAAGACTGACATTCTATCCAAATCATCAGCGATATTGACTTGGTAATCAAGAATATTTTTGACATTTAGATTTATGGGGGAAACGGCTTCATTTCTTCCCATATTAGCTCGATTTGTATCTATAATGTATACTCTTTGTATTTCCATATGCTTTCTCCCATGGCGATCAAAAGCAAACGAATGCACATTTTCTTCTAAATATATCTCTACTCTATTATTCCTCAAGTCAGTCCTTATAGCAAATAACGCATCCAGTTTCTCCATCAAAATTTTGTTTATGGTTTCTAAGCACAGGTTCAAACTTTATACACGATATCCAATTCTTTCCATGCCACCGCTTCTCCTAGGGTTTGAGCAGCACTAGAATTATTGTTAATTGAGGAAGCAAGAGTATCTTCTATTACATTTCCATAGGCTGCAATAAATTTTTTGTTCCTCCTCTTTGATGAAGCCATGATCACTACAAGAAAAATACCCTATTGCAACTAGCTATTTGCAACAGGCCTCAGATGTCAGTTGCAATAAATGATATTTAGCAACAGACCTTTCGTAGCTGTTGCAATAGATTAGATTTTGCAACATGCTTTTCCTTCCTGTTGCGAAAAGCATATTTTTCGCAACAGCGCTTTCATGCCTGTTGCGAAAACATACTTTTAGCAACTGTCCTTCCATAACAGTTGCAACAAACATATTATTTGCAACTGGCTTCCAAGTTTGTTGCAAAAAGTAATATTTAATAATTATAGTTGACATTTACATTTGATTTTTAAAAGATAATAATTAATAAATTGAATTGGCTATTTAATAATTAATATTTAAAAGATTTAATAATTAGTAATTGAAAAATTAGTAACTAATAGCTATAATTTAGTTAAAATTACTTGTAATAAATTTTATAATTAGTATATTAATAATTATTTAATAACTAAAAAATATTTAATAAATTATTATAATAACTGCTAATAGTAAGTAAACTATTGTAAGTATTTATTAATTACATCTAATGATCAATGAGTATAATTAATAACTGAAAAATATAATTAATATTATATTATATAGTAGTTACTATTAGTATTTAATGTTAAATAACTACTGTATATTATATAAACTCAATTTAATAGTTAATAATTATGAAATTTTTAATAATAAGAGTTTCAAATTAACTTAATTCAAAAATTATTAACAATTTTAGTTAATTGAAGTTAAATTAATAATTAGTAATTAATATTCATAAAATTCGAAAAATAAAACGATACACATCTTAAAGTAATCTCAAATTCTATGTATTATATAAACTCCATAAAATATAAAAATATCAAAATATCAAAATAAGAAAACTTATGTAGACGCAAATTACTGCAACTCATGTATTCAGTAATTGTTTTCTCTTCGTCGTACGCATTTCAAATTTTTACTGTATTATACTTTTCGCATGTTTCTGCTGTCGTTACCATCCTAAAAATTGGCTCCAACCCTTAATTTTTTTGGCTCCATCGTGAAAATTTTGAACGTTAAATAGAAAGTGACAATGTTTCCGGAACCAGTCAATGGGGACTGTTCTCCTTCCACCGCTTTCATCTCTTCAGATCTAAAAAATTTGTCCATCCACCGCTAATTCTAGGGCACCAGCCCAGATTCGATTGTCTACAAAAAAAATTCACAATCCACACAAATCACGATCACGACGACGAAATAAAAACCGCAGATAGAGAAAGGAATCGGCGAGCAAACGATAATCCACCACCAAACGGAGAGATTCAAATCACATGGAAAGACAGGCACAGCACCGTAGTTTCAGCGTTTCAGTCTCAGGTATAGTCAGCTGATACTTTCAGTTCCAAAATCCCCAACCGATCTTCCTGATAATTCAAAATCACCAAGCTTTTCTACTGTGACTCCGAGGCTATTCGATGATTGGGTAAGAATTTTATTTTTCTTGAGATAATGGCGAATCGAACTGGGCGTTTTAGGCCTGCAAACATGCGATTTGGGTTGATTTTCGTTTAGTAGCATCCCTGTTAATGGATATTTAAGCTATTAAGAAGACTTTGGGGTTTACCAAGTTATCAACGGTTAGTACGAAGCAGTTTTATGGATTATAGTAGAATCATTCAAACTGTCTCTTTTTGCAAACATGTATGTTATGGTTTGAGAAGCAGTTTGGATAATTTACAGATAATCCCAATTTCACATGGATTCCTATATTGACTTCTACTCAAGTTTTCAACGATTTGAAAACTGTTAGTTTGAGCTGGTAATTTCTTTTGATAATTCATGTGCTTCGCCGTCAAATCATGAAACCCCTATTTTTGGAATTTTTTTTTTGTTTAGGTACGATCATCGGACAACTTTGATTAACTATATGTTTCTTTTAGGAGAAGGGTTTAATGAATCCTGTGTGCAAAGTTAATTGATTTTGACTTTAGTGGAATCGAATTTATTATGGATTTTAAATTTCGTGTTCTGTTTTGCTTGAGCAATTATGATCTCTGCTATGACATTACTCTCTCATTGGCACTTCTAGTTTTCACTCAGATTAATAGTTCATTTATTCTCCACTGGCAGCAAAAAATTCAATTTAGTTCTTATTGGACAATGTGAGAGTCTGTGTTTAGATCACTTTGGGAACTCAAGTGATGGGCGCTATATGTTCATGTCTGTGTTTGGATGATTGTGGAGAATCAACCCATTCAGATGCTTCATCAGATAGGCATTGTATCCGTTTCAGATCCTTGGCTCAACAATTTATTCAGCTGGTATGATTTCCAAAATTTCAGTTTTAACCAAGATTGGAGATGTTAGAACTGATGTTGAAATTTTGCAGCTTTTAACAAATTGATAATTGAACTCTTGATTTATGAGGTACTCACATTTTTTTGAAGCTTCCAGCTACCGATGTATACTAGATATTCCAAATTAATTTATATGTTATGTTTCATTATATACATAAATGGCCTTAGTTTACACATCGAAAAGTAAAGTATAATCATCCATCTCCTTAAATGTATTTGTCATCTTATAATACCAATATGTGTTACCTTGAATGGATAATGTCCAACAGTCAATTTCCATTTGTTGCTTTACAAACTAAGCTCCTGAACTATGGGCTTTATGGTTTCTATCAAATTGTTCATTAGAAATGTCCACAATTTCTCTTTGTTGTCGGCAACATGAACTTCTAATCAGCTGCTCAATTTACACAGTTTCCTTGTTTATATCATTAAATAGTATGTTAGTTAATTTCATTTATTTTACTTCAGTTTAGTACATGCATAGGAAGAGAAGAAACACGAACAGATCCTTTACTTGGCCCAGAGGTAGATTCTTCTACATCATCGGAAGACACTTCTATATCTGATTTCCAGTCTCCGCCAGCACCTTTGCCTTACGATGATCCAAGGTGCTATCGTTATCGGCATAAATGTGACATGTCAAGCCAACCGCAAAGGGAAAGTGAACAATTAGAGTTAGCAATGATGATATAACTCAAAAAATGAGCGCTAGTCAGCAATGCAGTGGATCTAGTTATGAAGAAAAATCCAACTTTGTTAAAATACTCTATTCAAAAAAATGTGTCGTGTGAGAGAAGAAATTGTTGTATATGAACGATGTATGAAAATTATAGAAATTTTTGTTGTAATTGTTTGTATTATTAAAACTTTGTTGAAATAAAAAATTTATTTGTTTATTTCATTTTGTGATATACATCGTTACTAAAATGAATACATTTAATATGTAATATCTATAAGCTGTAATAATTTTTTTTAACAATTTATGAATCTATTGCAACGGGCATACACTGTTGCAAAATGATTTGTTGCAATAACAAAAACCTGTTGCAAAAAAGTATACCACAACATCTTATTGCAACAGGCAGAAAATGTTGCAGACTTTTAGCAACTTCGGCTATACCAACAGGCGTAGGCCTGTTGCAATGGGTCTATTGCAACAGATATCGCCTGTTGCGAAAAGTGTTTTTTGTTGTAGTGGATATCACTCAGCTTCTGGGTTCTCAACACAACCTTTTCAATGGATCTTCCTTTTAAACTGTGATGATCTATAGTAGAAGCACAAACCTATTCTTTAAATCAATTTCTCAGTGAAAATATCAAATGTTAACGCAAAAAAGGCACTAACACTTGATTTTAGCGAAAGTCCTCCCTTAGAGGAAAACAATACAAAATAGATAGTAGTAAATACAAATAAAAGAAAATGAAAAAGGGATAGAAGACATAATTTTATAGTGGTTTAGTTAATAGTAAGACCTACATCTACTTTGGTTAGTTTTATTACTATATTTGCCAAGCCAAGTTACAATGAAGACCGGTTTGAATACAATGATCTCCAAAGTAAGTAAACAACTATCACAAATACAACTAGTTATTGAAGTAGATCTCAATAGATTTATTTGAAAGGTGCTTGCTATCCTTGGAGTTTAGAGATGGTTGAGGGTGAATTATAGCAGAGTTATGGTAGGCAAAGATCATAGCCTCCTCTAGTAGCAGAGCATGTGGCATTTATAGGAGTTTCAGAGCATGTTGGGCTAAGATATTCCATGAATAAGCTTATCTTCACCTCTAAAACCCACGCCTAAAGTCCGATCCAAAACTAATTTAATACCATGGATTGATACTAGTCCATAAACTTAGTCTATTTTGCAATTGGTCTTCGCACTTGGCTTCTTCATGCCTTCGTGGGTCTGTCTGCAAACTTTGGTAGGGATTGGCTCTTTTTTGATAGCGCTTGGATGTTCTTTACTTCATTGCACATGATTTATGTTCAGTCCATGAGTACTAGTAGATAAATAAATCTTATTGGCTTGTAACTTCACAAATAGGCTATATAAATTCTTAGGATCATCATGGTGCAAGTCCCAATTTAATATCATTTGAATCTATAGGAGCGACACCAGTCCGTGCATAGGGCATGGACCGGTGCCAGTCCATTAAATTAGACAATTTTGCTACTAAACTTCTTGTGTGACTTCCAATTGTTTTTAATTAGGGTCTGCCTATAGAGTTTGAGCTAGATTCCATATCATGTTTCTTGATCTTTCATGTCCTTCTATCTCGGGTTTAGAGCCAGATTAACAATCGTATATCTCTTGATCATAGATCCTCTAAGAATAGTTTGAATGATTAGACTTGTGATTATTTTTTAGTAACATAAGTAGATCCCTTGATCATACCTCCTCTAAGAATAATTTGGATGATTAGACTAATCTATTGTCAACTACTTTCTTTTGACTTCACGTAATATACTCAGTGATGATCACTAAGAATTAGAACGTAAACTAAGTTAAGAATTTAATCAAAGAATTTTATCTATATTTATAAATAGTTCATTTGAAAATTTAAAATATAATCTAGAACATATTTCTTGGATTTGCAACTTTTATTCAGATGAAAATTGGTCCTTAAATTTTGAAAAATTTGTAAATCAAAGATTTCATTTATAAGAAGTATATGATTTAGGGTAAAAATAATAAGTAGTATTTTTAAAATTAAAATCAAATATTTTATTTAAATGGATTTCAAAAGAAATAAGTGCATGTACATGATATATGATGCATATATGTTTTAAACATTGTCATTGATTTAAAATATAACAAATTATTTCATCTAAAAATGATTTCAAAAAGAAAATGAGTGATATTTTAAATGGTGTTCAAAATTAAATAAATTATGGTGTTTCAGTATTTCAAAAGAAATGTAAATTTGTTGAGTGCATGCGCATGGTATGTGTACATATACACGTTCTAAAACCTAACTTATTTTTAAATTAAGTATGTTAAGTAATATGTTTTTACTAACTATGTTTTTTAAAATAAATTAAAAGATGATGATTATTCAAAATAAGGACTAAGATGCAATATAAATAAGTTTTAACAAATATCTTGTATTTCAAAATTAAAGATAAAAAGTGTTATTTGACATAACTTAAAGTAAGCAAGCAAAATAGTACATGAATTAAGTGCTATGTACTTTGATGTGATTTTTGTAAAATGATAATTTAAAAATATTTTCATTTATTTAAAAATAAATTAGAAAGGAAACTTGTTAAGGATGCAAGAGTATACAAGAAAGGACTTGTGATAATAAAATAAAGGTACTAATGTAAGAAATGGTGTACTAGTTCACAATTACAATAAAATGATGCGTATGTTTTTAAGTGGAACAAAACTTTCCTTCTTATTTTATATTTCCTTTTTAACTTTGCGAAAGCAAGTTCATTTTCACGAGAGAAAATAAGAAAAGGGGAAAAATATATAAAGAGAAGCGAAAGAAGAAATCAAAGGCAGGTAAACAAAGAAGAAGTCTTCAAAGCATAAAGTTTAAAAGAAGCATCTTGGTTTAAGGTGAGAACTCACTCTAATTTAATCCTTGAAAATGAGAGTGTAATTTAAAAAGATTGTGCAAGTTCAAACTTGTTGTTTGATGTGTTTTTGTTGGAAAATTTTGTGATGTGAGATGCTTTGTGTATATATTCATTTACAGGACAGTATCCCTTATTTGTTTGTTCTAATGTTAAAACCGGAAATTTATGGCACTTAGTCTTAAAATTCGCTTTTATATGGATGTTATATGTTATAATACTTGAATTATTATTTTAGAAAGAAAAGAGAAAAAAAGAAACTGAAACCTATAATAGAGAAATGCTCTATGTCAAAAACCAAAATTTCTTAGGTTCAAAAAATGTATAACTTTGTATTTGTATGATTTCAACAAAAGAATTCAAATAAAAACTTGTTTCAAATCTTTTGAAGTTCATTTTAAAAATAATTTTATAGTTTTTAATTAAACATGCAATAAGAAAAGTGGATTCTACAATAAGTAAGTGGAGATTGGTTGTTAGTTGACCATCATAATTCGAAGTATTTTTTATACCATCTTGATTATCACTATGAATGATGAATTTTAGCCCGTCACGGTGATCTTTAGATTTGTGGATAGAGGGAATTTCTAATTTAAATGGAATACAAGTTTCATTCAAATTTTAGTGAGGGCGTTGATGATGGGTGAAATGATTTGAGAAGAAGCTGGGTCGGGGTAGATGGAGCTCATGTGATTGTAGCAAAGCTATCGGTGGTCGGAGGAGTGACGACGAGGTGAATTTAGGGTTTTTCTTCCATTTATGTTCGTCGTCTTTGATCGGCTTTCAACCAATATAGATGATTGGATTTGAGGACATGGGGTCCCGAGGGGAACCAATGGAGGAAGATTGTCATTGTGAATGTGCATGTCAAACTGTGGTCAACATTGATTGTAGTCGTTGATTTCCTGGATCAAGCTGCTTGTACGGGTTTGGGTTTTTATGTGTTAGTGAATGAATTTATGTTGATGTGGCTAGTTCTGATTTCCATGGTGAGGATGACTTGTGGGGATGGTGCTCAGGCGTGATGATTTAAGCATGCATATGCACGAGTTGAAGGAGGGTCGTTGTGTTTTTGGGTGAATTGATTTGTTTATGCCTGTAGATTGAAGAAAAGAAGGAAGGAATGGGTGGGTTTGGATTTTAATCATTTAGGTTTGGCTCAATCTATATATACATAAAAGGTATAACTTAGAAATTAAATACAATTATATATGCATAGTTGGTGATCAAACATCTTTGGAGCGTCAAAAACGTGGAACTAGTGGTTCAGCAGTAAGTAGAAGTGAAGAGTAAAATTGATGGGCGTTGGAGTTAATTAATAATGTGGTTCAAGATTTTTTTGACACCCAAAATGTTCGTCAATGCCCGAGAGTTCCAAAAATTTGAAACTAAATGTCCAGAGCGGAAAAGTATGCGAGATGCAACAATAATGTGCGGGAAAGTAAAGCACACAATAATTTATAGTGGTTCGGTTCAGATTGAACCTACGTTCACTTTGAAGGCTTTGTTAATTTTATTTCACTATTGAGAAAGTACAATGGAAGACATCATTATAAGTGTATACAAATGATTGACGATGTTCGATTAACCTTGTTGTCGAGCTTCCTTGCTAGTAGGGAACGGTCGAGGAGTTTTCGTAGTCTGGGATGTGTTGGGAGGTACCAAGATCCGGAAGACGTCGGGAGTTGCCGAGGTTCGTAAGGTGTCGGGAAGGTCTGAGATTCTGGATGAGTGTTGAGAGTTGCTAAGGTCCAGAGTGTGTCGGGAAGGTCCGTGGTCTAAGAGTGTTGGGAATTGTGTCGAGAAGATCCGGGGTCCGGAGAGTGTCGGGAAGGTCCGAGGTCCAGAGATTGTCGGGAATTTCCGAGGTCCGGAGGATGTCTGGAGTTGCCGACGTTCGGAAAGTGTCGGGAGTTGCCGAGGTCCAGAGGATGTCGGGAGTTGCCGAGGTTCGGAGTGTGTCGGGAAGGTCTGGGGTCCGGAGAGTGTCGGGAGTTGCCGAGGTCCGGAGTGTGTCGAGAAGGTCCGGGGTCCGGAGAGTATCCGGAATTGCCGAGGTCTGGATAGTATCGGGAAGGTCCAGGGTCCGGAGAGTGTCGGGAGTTGCCGAGATCCAGAGAGTGTCGGGAAGTTCCGAGGTCCGGAGGATGTCGGGAGTATCCGAGGTCCAGAGGGTGTCGGGAAGTTCCGAGGTCTGAAGGATGTCGAGAGTTGCTGAGGTCCAGAGAGTGTCAGGAGTTGCCGAGGTCCGGAGGATGTTGGGAGTTACCGAGGTCCGGAGTGTGTCGGGAAGGTCCGGGGTTCGGAGAGTGTCGGGAGTTGGAAGGTTCTGAGAGGTTGTCGAAGTTGGAAGGTTCCAAGAGTAGTAGTGGAGTTGGAAGGTTAGGAGGCCTTCTTCTTCGTCAAGTGGAAAAAGTGTTGACTTGGTCAATAATGTCCGAGAGATCCGAAAATGTCCAAAGGTAGTGTAACGGTCCTTGTGAATGTCCAAAAGTGGATGGAAAACGTGTATGCAACGTTTTAGTTTTCAATATTATGTCTGAGGGCCGTGGGGAAGAGGATGGAAGCATGAATAGTGCTTGAGAGCTTTGAGAAGTTCAAAGGTGGTTTAATGTTCAAAAGGATGGTTAAATATCCTAGAGCATGCTCATGATTCCAAGCACATGTGTCTTCTTCTTCTTTGGATGAAGGAAGGTGCTTGGAAGGCTTTGGGAAGATTATCTTCTTCTTAGGCAGCCATTAGAGCTTGGAGGAGAGCTTGAACCAACCCCTTTTATGTTGGAAGTGAGGGGGTATTTGTAGGAGTTGGTTGGTAGTGGGGTAGGTAAGATATGGGGTCCACACACCAAAGTTTCGGGTCCCTTTACGAAGTGCAAGAAAAATTCGTATTCCTCCTGAGGGATACAAGATACAAATTTCGTATCCCTCCAAGAGGATATGGGATACAAATTTCGTATCCCTCCGGAGGATACAAAATTTGTATATATGAGGGATACGAATTTCATACCCCTTTGGGGGATACGAATTTTGTATCCCTTTAGGTGGATACGGGATACGAATCTCGTATCCCTCTTGGAGAAACAAATCTCGTATCCTTTATGAGGGATATGGATTTCATATCCCTTTGGGGGATACGAAATTCGTATCTCTCTGGGGGATACGAAATTGGTATCCCTATGGGATATGAAATTTCGTGTCCCTCTGAGGGATAAGAAAAGGCGGAAGGATACGAAATTTCATATCCTTACGGGGATACAAAATTTTGTATCCCTCCGAGGGATATGAAAAGGAAGGGGGCGAGGCTTGCTTGCTGAATCCTGGGCTCGTCGTGCTGAGCTAATCCGATGATTTTGACCTATTGACATGCGTTCACTAAAATGGGCGTAACTTTCAAATGTATGGTCATTTTGGCTAAACGAAAGTTGTCCATGAAGCTAACTCAGAGGGCTATAAGGGTTAACATGCAAAGCACTGTAATTGACGTTTTCGAGCCCAAAAGAGTTCATCTAAAGGGGTTTCAAGCCACTTTTATGTTTGCGTTGCGACTTCGACTGAATCGCTTTTTGTTTTTGGTTATGATGCCATTGACGTGTAACAGCGTCGACCTAAAGGCGTGTCAACACAGAGGGAGTAGAAGGTATTTCTATGGGGGAAAAGCTTGTCGCAGCCAACTTTGAGTTGAAGGAGGTCTATATACCATGACGATACGAATTTCATATCCCGAGGCTTGTACTGTGTGAGAGCAGTTTGACGAGTCGTGATGACCATTCTTGCACGACCCTGTCTTAGCCTGATTCTTGAAGATGTTGGCGACTCCTATGGGCCATTAAACCACGCGATGGGCCGAGTCGTGTTGGCCTGGACTACTTCTGGTAACCGGACCAAATTGCCAGTTAACATTCCCCCCCCCCCTCCCCCCCCCAAGTATGTCTTGTGTTAATGGGGCATACTTTTGCAATGAGACAAGTCTTGCGACGGTCAAAAATACTTCCATGTTGTGCTTAGCGATCGGCCGCGACCTTTCCATTGAGTTGTACACCAGGAATACGCTACTTCGAAGTACTTGAGACACATTGATGAAGACTTTTGGTATGAGTTTAGCACTCCAACATTGTTGAGAGTTTTGGCTTGCTTGAATCTTTTTGCTCGGGCTGGAACCTGTCTGAGGTGTCTAATCTCTGTTGATTCAAGAAATTAAAAACGTTAGTTGCTGACTTCCAATTGCACCAAAGTGCAAACGGTTCGTTGACGGGTCATAATCGCGTATGCACTCACACGTTTGCACGTGGTTTTGCACGATGCGATCTGAGTTGGAATAAGTAACATGACATTAAACAACATGTTGTAGGTGTGCGATCGCGCAAGTTAGCTTCTGTAAAGTTGTCGAATCAGGACATGATCATCTGATGTGCACTCCTAGGCCACTTTATCTTGTGAGCACACAAATAGTTAACTGATCGAGCTGGTTTGATCGGTCGAGATTGCGAAAGTGTGCATGCATGGTCGCAGCCATAACTTTGGTGCATGATCGCGTAAGGTGGTTAACGAAACATCATTGAAATAGGGCTTGATCGTTTGGTGTGTTCCGCTGAATCACTTAGATTCATAAGTACATAATCGTTCAACGATTCAAGCGGGTTCCAACGGTCGAAGTTTCGAGAACTCGTATACGCGAACTCATATAGGCACGTGATCACATATATTTGCCTTCGAAGCGAAGTCGAACCAAAATGCCAAGCGCATGTACTCGGATGATTGGATATTTAGTGAGTACACGAGTGGTCGGTAAGTTGAGATTGATTTGGTAGTCGGGGCCCCAAAGAAAAGTGAACGTGACTATGGCTTGGTGCATGATCCTAAATTCCGTTCCTGAAACGTACGTTTGGAGAATGTCGATCCCAGAGTTATTTTTGCTTCCTCTCTTCTCTTCTTAGGACAGAAAATCAACTTAAGGCGTAGAGGATACAAAATGCATCTTTTGTATCTTAGATGTCCAAGTTGCTTTTGGGTTTCCGGGAGAAGGAAAGAGAGGTATGAAAAGTGAGAAGGTTTCCGGAATTGGTACTTAAGAATGCAGAGTGGTGGATTTTGTGAAACGGAAGTAGGTGTTCAGGGAATATTCACCAGATATGTGCAAATACGGGATTGGACTTTGTGTCACAGACACTAAGTAAATATTTTTGGTTTTTCTGTATGTCATGTCGTTAGAAAGAAAAACAGGTAGATATATGTAGCTTGCTTTTGGTTATGAATGAAAGTTTTATTTGACTTTTCTTATGTCATAACTTGTGTTAAGTGTTAAAACGTTCATTTATGCTTTCCGTTTCTTGTACTTGCATAAATGTACTTGTTGTTACACTTAAGCGGGCGTTATCCAAGTCTTTTCCCTCAGGATCTCCTTTGATCAGGAGTCCCCGATTCGTGTGAGGTGTGTGAATGTGGACTCTGCTCTCGGAATTTCCTTTAGTCAGGAGTCCCAAGTCGTGCGAGGATTGTAAGCGCGGACTTCGCTCTTAAAATCTCCTTTGGTCATGAGCTCTGAGTTATGCGAAGTTCGGATCTAGTGTCGTCTCTCTCGGGGCTTCCCTGTGGTCGTTAGTCCCGAGTCATTAGAATGCGTGGATGCAGACTTCGCTCTCGGAAGTCCCGAGCTGCGCGAGGTTCAGATTTGATGTCTTCTCTCTCTCGGCCTCCCTGAGGTCGTTGGTCCCGAGTTGTGAGAATGCGCGAATGCGAACTTCGCTCTCGGAAGTTCCGAGTCGCGCGAGGTTTGGCTTTGGTGCCTTCTCTCTTAGAGCCTCCTTGAGGTCTTTGGTCTCGAGTCGTGAGAATGTGTGGATGTGGACTTCGCTCTCGGAAGTTCTGAGTCATGCGAGGTTTGTTTTTGGTGCCTTCTCTCTTGGGGACTCCTTGAGGTCGTTGGTCCCGAGTCGTGAGAATGTGTGGATGCAGACTTCGCTCTCGGAAGTTCCGAGTCGTGCGAGGTTCGTCTTTGGTGCCTTCTCTCTCGAGTCCTCCCTGAGTTGCTGGTCCCAAGTCGTGAGAAGACATGGACGTCATAGATTCGTCCTTTAGACTCTCCCATCGCTTTGTATGGGTTAGAGTTTGTGGGCGTGCTTTCAAGACAGTTGGTCCAAGGACTTCGGTGAAGATGATGCCAGTGTGGGAACTGGTGGGGATCTGCCTAAGGTCCTGCGATGGCCATGTTGATGAAGGAATTGGTAGAGGGATGCCCCCGGGCCTACGTACCTGCTAAATCATTTTTGGTCCCTAGGATGAGTTAACATGTTTGGATCACCAAGCGACATTGCATGATTGGATTGTAATTGAAGTCGAACATAACACATCTGATGGGTATAACATTCGAGACATGAATTTATTTAGGCTGACCGCTCGTATATGAACATGAGATATGGATATATGAGTATGTTGTTAGTGTAGGGGTTCGATTCTTGATCCAATTAGGTCGTAATCACGGTCTGATCCGAGAATGGTACTGACAGTCAGCGTTGACAATGGATTTCGTCGTTAAAACTGAAGGCTGCCACCGTGTTCTAGTACGATTTTATGTAGGAAGACTTTGCATCAAGAGATGTTGTAAATGACTTTTGTGGTGCTAAGACTTCGGTTCTGGACCATCTTCTCCAAGCGGTGGGTTTGCTCCCAAAAGGTCGCTCCGTGGTGGCGTAGAGGATGTCTTTGGTGAGAATGCAGAACTAGTGAAGGGATGGTGCCCTTGGGTCTGTCTCTAGTGGTAGTACTTCTGGTAGCACTTCTTGGCATTCCCCCAACTAACTGGAGGGTGGCCGGAGCATCAGGTAGAGAAGAAAGGCTACGACACAGAGAAGAGGAGGTGTCTTTTGGAGAAGAGGGCGGGCTTTCCGTTTCCGTTTTGCTTTCGATGAGGGAGGCAAAGGTGGGAATGAGTCAAGCGCCTATATGTCCGATGACAACCTTAGGGATCATTATATCATAGAAGATAGTTGCAATGTTGGTGGAGGACTGGTTTCTCTGGGCCTGCTTCCGAATAGGCCTCCTGTGGTACATCTTGCATGCCCCCAACTAACTGGGGGTGGCCGAAGCATCAGATGGAGGAGAAAGGCTACGACACGGAGAAGAGGGCGTGCTTTTCCTTTCCGCTTCACTTTTGATGAGGGAGGCGAAGGTGGGAACGAGTCGCGCACAGATATCTCCAACGATGATATCAAGGATCACCGTATCGTAGAAGACGGATGCAGAGCTGGTAGAGGACTAGTGCCCTGGGCCTGCTTCTGAATAGGCCTCCGGTAGTACTTCCCGACGTGCCCCCAGCTAACCGGAGGGTGGCCAGAGCATCAGATGCAGGATAATGGCCATGGCACGACGAGGAGGAGGCATTCTTCAGAGAAGAAGGCTTGCTTTCTATTCTTGTTTCTCCTCCAATGAGGAAGGCAAAGGTGGGAATGAATCGCGAACCAATGTCTCTGATGACGACCTCTGGGATCGCCGCATCATGGAGGTGGGGGTCCCTAGTGCTCGAGTGACATTACTCGGCGTTGCACTCAGGGTTGAGTTGGTGGAAACTCCATTCTCGAGAGACTTGAGTTGGGCGGAGTTTCATTGTGTCGTTGATTCACCAAGTGTGTGCCCGGATCCATACCCTTCGGGTCGGATGGAGCCAAATGGTTGATCGATGATCCATTTATTCGGCTGATGGGATGCCCCTAAGTCCAAAGACTTAGGAATGGGGTTATTTATTCTCGGTCTCATCGTTTGTTCGAGACACGAGTTGGTTTATTTATACTCTGCCTCGTCGTTGATCCGAGGCTCGACCCGGTTTATTTATACTCGTCCTCATCGTTGATTCTAAGTTCGAATCTAGGGACTGGTTCCCGACTTCGAAGTGTCGTTACCGTGTTGCACGTTCGCGTATGCCGAAGTCCGGAGTGTGTCGGGAAGGTACGGGGTCCAAAGAGTGTCGGGAGTTGCTGATGTCCGGAGAGTGTTAAGAAGTTCCGAGGTCCGGAGGATGTCGGGAGTTGCCAAGGTCCGGAGAATGTTGAAAGTTGCCGAGGTCTAAAGGATGTCGGGAGTTGCCGAGGTCCGGAGTGTGTCCGGAAGGTCCAAGGTTCGGAGAATGTCGAGAGTTGCCGAGGTCCGGAGAGTGTCGAGAAGTTCTGAGGTCCGGAAGATGTCGGGTGTAATAGCCGGGAATTTTGGCAACATAAATTAATTATTTGAATTTCAAAAATAGGAATTTCCGCAAATGATGAAATTTGACCACGAAACTTTAACCGATGTGTTCGTCCCGGATTTCTGGTCAACTTTAATGCTTGGAGTTTCGCGAACGGAGTCTGTATGAAGAAGTTACGGACGAAATACGAAAATGGATGGAAAATAAATAAAATGGAATAATACATACATAGATATAATTTTTCCTCCAACCACCTCACTACCAGGTCAACCAAGCGGTCGACCGTTTGGTCGAGCTAGGTAGTAGCAGCTAGGGTTATAGGGGTTTGGTTTATAAAATATTATTAAACGAATGGACGGATGTTAATCTAAATAAATCTAACCGTCCTAGGCCAATTCCACTCCTATAAATAAAGGGGTAAGGCCTCATTCTTTTCCACACAAATCTGTGGGCAGCAGCGAAGCTCTGTCATTTTTCATCTTCTCCAAACCTAATTTCTTAATCTAAAATATATTCTTATACAACAAATCAAATCCAATTCATATGAAATTGAGAGGATTATCAGATCTAGTGGAAAAGAATGCAAATTGAAGCTCCAAATCAGATTCTCCCGTCTCTTCCTATTTTCTTACATCTCTATAGATCTGGAATTTCCCCTTTTCAAATAAATTGAAGATTTATAAGAATTTGGGAATTGTAGGCCTAAAAGGTTCAAACTTTGGATTAGGATGCTATAAGGTGAGTGAGAAATTTACGAATACAGTTATAATAACTTATATATTTCATTTGAAGTAGATCTAAATTTTTATGCCTATTTCCAATTAGATATGTTCAATAAATTATTGTAATTGGACTGATACCTATCAGATCTGATTATAAAAATTGCCAAAACTTGTGAATTGTAAATTATGGTTATGAACTATATTAATTATAGGATTCTTAAATTTGTATACGCCTATTTCCTACAGTTATGATGTAAAATGTATTGTAATTGTTGCAAAGCACTGTAGATCTGGAAATCAGTCCTATGTAAACACCAATTAGATGTAGTTACGTTCTTGATCCCTAGTTCAGTGTTGAATAATAAATTATATGAATTCGGATAAAAAGATACGATTGGCAGATTTTGTGATGGAAATGTCAAAAGAAATATACCTGTTTATATTCAATGTTGTCGGGTTTTGGCTTAATGGTTGTAAAGATGTCATTTTCCTCCTTTTAAATAAAAAGGTATCATGTTGAAATCACAAGAGGTACGATAAAAAGATCAAAAAAGGGAAAAGTGGTGCAAATATACGTATAAATATACATATTTGTGCGTAATTTGCATCAACTATTCCAAATTATATATTTACATATTTTTCTTGTGAATTGGAAATATGTCAATTCCACTAATTAGGCATAATTTACAATAACCATAGCTAACGGTCTTTTTGCAAGATTTGGAACCTTTTGACAATATTGAACGTAAAAAGGAATGTTTGGTTATTGATTAAAACCAAATCATTAAATTTATAATAATAAAAATAATAACTACGTTGGCTGCACGAAAACATAAAAATATAAATATATACATATTATCCATCCAAATCAGCATAAAACGGTAAAATATACATTGTATTGAATGTATGAATGATGTTCATTTATGGACTTATATGAAAATGTAATCCATATTGGATTAATATATTTGTGGTGACCATTTGTAGCAATCAATATAATTAATTGTTATAAATAGGACCGCAAATCAATAAATAACAACTATAACCAAGGTTGATTGGGGAAAGTAAATATAATAGGATAATGGTTACAATTCCTAAGTTAATTAGGATTAATGTTGTACACCCCAATTAGGAAATCTAAATTATAACCGCATTTAGACACGAGGTTAAGCTTAACTTGTGGTAGAAGTATGCCTGGAACCGACCTGCAAATCCTGCATCCATAGGTGGTCAGTTTAATGTAAGGGGTATAATGCATAAATATAAATATACCATGGCACAAGATTAAGTTCAACTTGTGGTAGAAGTCTTCCCGGAACCGCCAGGCAAATCCAGCATCCGCAGGTTGTTATCTTAACGTGAGAGGTCTTCTATATGAATATATATGTATACACACACATATAAATATAAATCAACAAAAAAATAAATAAATAAGAGTATTAATTGTCTATTGGGGTACAACAAGTAGATACTTCGAGATTGATAAGATAAGGATATCCATTGTGAATTAATACCTTAGGAAAATTATGACTGTTAGGCTCATAAATGACATTAGTTGTAATCAATGGAATAAAATAGGGATAAATGGATATTGATTGTTGTTTAAACACTAAGTCCAATTAGGAAAGTAATCAAATAAATATCCTAGGATAAAGAGGATATAACTTTACCTATTTATTATAATGAATATAGAACTTATAATTAAAAGTAGGGTTGGACTTAGTAGGTTAATGATGTAAAAATATAATTAACCATAAGAACCCATGACGATAATATTTCCGTGGAGAGTAATTAAACAAAAAAGACATGATGATGTGGCCCACTTTATCCCAGCGGGGAAAGGTATTAAGGGCTAATGGAGTATGAAAAAAATAATCTTCGTGTATAGTCCGCTTCCTGGGTCTTCGGTTGGGGTTAAAGAGTCCACTTGGGGATAGGTCTTCAGTATAAGGGTCTTAAACGACATGTGTGTGTATTGTCTACCCAAACCTGGAAACTAAAAACATCAGATATGGCTACCTACCCTACGGGAAGTAGTAAACGACTAAGGGGGTTATCCAATCAGGTCAGCTTGAAGGTATAACGAGCGATAAAATACCATCTCTCACCTTATACGGGGCAAGGGTATATGCGTGAATGACGGAAGCCTTAACTAGTAGGGCCCGTAGCTAGTGTCCTCTACTTTATGCTAATATTAAATAAATTATTGAGAAATAATAAGTGACCAATAGTCCGCCTAAGGTCTTAAGTGATCAGAGAGAATCCACCTTATCTATCATTGATAGTGAGGCAATAAATGATGAAGGAAGAGCGAATGAAAATGTGTGTATATATACATATATATATAAAAACTCCGTAACTAGGTCTAACCTCGATTAAATAACCAGTTATGCTCTGGTATAAAGGCTTCACAAATATGTGTGTAAACGTCCTATCTCGTTATTATACTTTGGGAATACTATCTTAGGAAGAGCAGTAAAGTCGTGCGTAAACATTTATAAGGTTAGGCTAGAATCACTAACCTTGGTAGGCATACATCTTGGGTTGAACCAAACGGGATACATCTGTGTATTATAATATGTATTGTACATTTCATGTTTACCAGAATCTTGTTGTTCTGACCCCTTCCTTATTACAACCACCAAGGTTTTCTAGAGAAGGTTGGGTTCTCACATGTGTTTAAGTTTGGCTTTCGGTTCTTGTTCTCTCTCATGCTCGGTATTGGCAAAGTGACTTACTTTAAAAAAGGTAGTTACTTGAGTTAATACTAGTTTATCCTATTTTATTTCCGCTATGAGTTAACTTATCGTACTCTGTTTATGCTCATGCTCATTTATTGCAGGTACCAGATTTACACGCTCCATGCTTGGACGTGTTTGAGTTTCGATTTTCGTCGAAATTTAGGCGCGGAAGAGTGTGGGGGTGTTACATTTGGTATCAGAGCTTAGGTTAAACGATCAGAGGAATTAGTTAAATTAGGTCTCACGAGAGAACCTACTTCAATTTTATTTTTTGTTTTTCTTCGTCTTTCTTACTCGACTTAAATTTACTTCGACGATGAGTTAGTCGTGCGCCTAAATATATAAAAGGGGATTTAAATGACTAAGAGTTGAAATATGTTGAGTTCGGGTTTCTAGCTAATTCTTTCAAACCCCATAGTATGTTGGCGATCTTGTCGTGAAGAGCATGAGGACGGCATATGATGGATTCCATTGATTCGAGTTTGGAGACTGGACGAAAAATCTAGCTACAACCATGATAGTCGCATTTTCTAGTTTTTAGTTTTGTTCTTGTAGTTATGGTTAAGACCATTACTCGATCTAAAACGGAAAGTCCACATTATTATGTCATATCCATTTCAAAAATATAATCACAAGGTATATCCATTTGTTACTTTGTTGAATTTTTGAATCTACTTTTATTGAAACATTCAATTGAGTTCTTGGCCTAGTATCCGAGGAAATTATATTTTTAAATTAATCAAAAAAAAGGGTTTTGAAATACGGTTTCAGAAAATGGTTTTATAAAGGCCTAGTTTTGTAAAGATATGGTTTATAAAAAAATTATCTATTCGTGTTTCAAAATTATAAGGGTTGTTGTGTAGTTTTGATAAATATAATATGATGGTTAGGAGAGATGGAGTTAGAAATAACAAGAAATACACCACTAAACTTAAGAATAATAAATATCCATTCCTTGTGATTTTTAGTATCCCCCTCCCTATATATTGGATAATTTATTGAAATAATCACAATTAATCTTTAAGATTTTAAAGCTCCAACTTTTTTGAACACGAAAAGGTTTTTCAGTTTGAAGTATAAACTGGAATATAAATAATAATAATAAAATGGATTTATAAATACAAAAGCGTTAGTTTATAATAAAATTACATTTTTGGAAAATTTTAAATTTTTCTTCGGAAAGGCTAAGGGAAATCATTCATCTTGATTTTTGGGGTATTTGATTTCGTAAATCGTCTGTTCGTTGTTAGCTAAGTAAGGGGAAACTTCGTTTTAGTTTATATTATGGATTTCTAGTTGAATTATTTTTGGAATTCGTTCGTTGTGTGGTTGCAACATCGTCGTTGAGACTATAAATCCTTGGAGTTGGTTCAGAGTTTAATTACGGTCTTTAAATACTACGGTGATGAGGATAATTATTTTTCGGATCACGTCAAATCTTATAAGATAACGCGAGACGATTAATATTTTAATCCAGCCTAATAAGCCCAAGTTTCAACCTCTGTCCAAAGCACATTTGGTAGTTGACTAGGATGGCCAATTAGTTGATGAACTACGGTACAACTTGGACCTAGGACTCATCCATAAAAGTTGTGTCCAAACCACCCGCATTAACTTCTTTCTTTCGTCCTCATCTAGCCAAGCCATATTGTTGCTCTTTTCTCTTACTCCGTCGTCGCCTCATCTCCTCTTTTCCCGTGCTAGTTTGCGCATTAGATCTCGCCTCACTAGTACTCCAAGATCTAATTTCTTCCCTCTGACCATTTCTTAGTCTATCATATCTAATTGCCTATCTGATCTTACTCATAGCATTTGAGTCTCATCCTTAGGTAGAGATCATTTGGTTGAATCGGAATGAGCAAAAAAAAAGGTTTCACCACATTAAGGCTAAGAAAATTTGTCGAGGCAGCTGGATTTGCACCGATCCATTGCTTTGAGATCTTAGAATAGGATTTTTGTTTGTGCTGCATCCACCTTTGTTATATCTGGTTGGAATATATTTTATGAGGGCGATCGTCGTTTCAGAGATGAAGATTAAGCTATCTTTGGATGGCTTTTCTGAAGAGAATCTCGATGAGATTTTAGAGGAATCCATGTTTTACGCGGCATGAATGGCCTTTTGTTTGACTGGCTTCGGAGATTTTGCAGCAATTCTCTTTTTCTTAACGTCAGTTTTGAGTTTGTGAATTTATGTTCGAACTGCCCGTGTAGATGTGTGACCCATTTAGCACATCGTTCTATAAATGGGAAGTTATGACTAGATTTGTCTCATGATGCGGAAATTAATCTTTTGCTTGATCGATGGTTTAATCATCATTTAGTGTTGCATCATATTTGATTTAGCCTGTGTTCTTGTGTGTCGTCTCATGGGGTTACTTTTTGTAATTTCACCTATCCAATTTTGTCTTTAAACAATATTAGGTAGATTTCCATGAGAAGCAGTTTTGTGATATGTTTCTTTTCTCACTGCAAACTCTTTCTTAGAAGAGATGGTGATGTGGGAACCTCCAACAACACTAGTAGTGTTACGAACACGAGATTGAGCATTTTGCTACCATGATATAGTTAATCAGAGATCATAAAAATGGTTTGAGCTCCAGCCGCAGAGCAAGACATCTCTTGGTTTATAGTCATTGTTTTGAGAGTTTCGATGTTGTTGTTTATCGTCGCCTTTGTTGTTTTCTTTTTCCAGCATCAGGTTATGGCTTGGTGGCGATTCGTGCTTATAACCGTTAGTATTGTTTAAATCGCACGACTTAGGTTAATGAGATTTCTATATTTGGGATATTTATGTCATTCACGCAAGCCTATTTGAATGAAAACTTGTTTTTCTTATCTAAACTAATAGTTGTCCTAAACTTAGAAAGAATAGAATTCTGTGTTGGATAAATTTTAGCAAAGGCCCAGTTCCATGTCACGGATATATAAATAAATAAATCACTGTTCCTTGTTAAAGCTAAAATTTATTTTGGTCTCTTGTATGTAGTTTCAGTTTTCGCATTTTTGGAATGACAGGATTCCTTTTTCACCAACAAGTGACTTGAATCGTTCAAGTTTCCGCAAAACACATTTTTAAAGCTTTTGGAAAAGTTGTTTGAAAAAAAAAACTTTTACCCTTTTAAATTTTTAATAATTTACTTTCTTTTATTTCAGTTTGTG
Source organism: Allium sativum (assembly GCA_030737875.1). Classification (NCBI taxonomy): domain Eukaryota; kingdom Viridiplantae; phylum Streptophyta; class Magnoliopsida; order Asparagales; family Amaryllidaceae; genus Allium; species Allium sativum. Next base: position 649,164,272 of record CM060919.1, on the reverse strand, counting down.
CAAAAGCGCAAAATTTGGATATGGCAATTTATGCATGTTTAATCATCTGTTTTACATTAAATAACCGATTTGAATGGCGTAAAGTGCACATTACCGAAATTTTGTTTCGGTATTGAAAAGGAATTTTCAAAATAAACACAAGAAGTTTTTAAGCGAAAATTTATTTCCATGAAAAATTTTGATTTTTGATCACGAATAGCGTAAGGAAGATGTTTGGATGATTTGTGTGCGCATTTTAGCAGTGCAATAGGTTCAACGATACGCTAAAAACGTTAATGACAACAAGGAAAAGGTTGTTTTAGCCTTGGAAACGCTGTTTCCATGCCTTGTCAACAATGCACGAGAGTTATTAATCAACTCGTTTTACGTTTTAGAGCTTGTTTTAAGCCCCCTTTACAGTCTACAGATGGACATTGGAGTATTTTGGGTAACTAAGGTGAAAATTCCACTATAAGGTGGGAAATGGAAAAGTTATAAGTTGAAAAAATGTTAAAATTCTTCGCTTCAATTTCTTTTTTTCGGATTAGGGGAAATCAAATAGGTAACGATTAGACTACGTAACGTCTTGGATGGTAGGGTTTGGATGCAAAATTGGTTGCTTCACACTTTTATTCGTAATTATGTAAAGGTAATGGATGAATTTATTTATTTTCAAAATTTGCATTCATATAGAACTTCCAGTATATTTAGGATGTTTTGCATCATGTTTTCAAAAGTATTTCAAAAATTTAATGTAGACATATAGGAGGATCCGATTTAGAATCAACTTGCATGCATGTTGTATGGTTGAAATGCATTATATACACCATGCACATATACACATGGTTGCAAAGGGGATGAACACAGATTGGTTATGTAGAATAGGGCTATAGGTGTCAGAATTTCGGGACGAAATGCCTTTTAAGGAGGGAAGAATGTAACAGCCCAGAATTTTGGCAACATAGATTAATTATTAGAATTAAAAAAAAACTAATTTACACAAATGATGGAATTTGACCATGAAGTTTTAACATATGCGATTGTTTCGGAATTCTGGTCAACTTTCATATTTGGAGTTTCACGAATGGAGTCCGTATGAAAAGTTACGGACGAAATACGAAAATGGACGGAAAATAAATAAAATGGAATAATATATATAGAAATAAATCTTCCCCCAGCCACCTCACTGCCAAGCGGTCGACCGCTGGCTGCGACCGCTTGGTCGAGCCAAGCAGTAGCGGCTAGGGTAAGGGGCGTTAGTGTATAAAATATTATTAAACGAATGGACGAATGTTAATCTAAATAATTCTAACGATCCTATGCCAATTCCAATCTAATAAATAAAGGGGTAAGGTCTCATTCTTTTCCATACAAATCTATGGGCAGCAGTGAAGCTCTGCCATTTTTCTCCTTCTCCAACCTAATTTCTTAATCTAAAATATATTCTTATACAACAGATCAAATCCAATTCATATGAAATTGAGAGGATTATCATATCTAATGGAAAAGAATGCAAATTGACACTCAAAATCAGATTCTCTCCTCTCTTTCTATTTTCTTACATCTCTACAGATCTGGAATTTTTCCTTTTTCAGATAAATTGTAGATTTATAAGAATTTTGGAATTGTAGGCCTAAAAGATTGTATTTGGATGTTATAAGGTAAGTGGGAAATTTACGAATACAGTTATAATAACTTATCTATTTCGTTTGAATTAGATCTAAATTTTTATGCCTATTTTCTATCAGATGTGTTCATTAAATTATTGTAATTGGATTGACACACATCATATCTGATTGTAAAAATTGTCAAAACTTGTGAATTGCAAATTTTGGTTATGAACAATATTAATTGTAGGATTCATAAATTTGTATACACATATTTCGTACAATTATGTTGTAAAATGTATTGTAATTGTTGCACAACACTGTAGATCTGGAAATCAATCTCATGTAATCACCAATTAGAAGTAGTTACATTCCAGATCCCCAGTTCAGTGTTGAATAATAAATTATGTGAATTTGGATAAAAAGATACGATTGGTAGATTTTGTGATGGCATTGTTAAAGAAATATACCTGTTTATATTCAATGTTGTTGGGATTTGGCTTAATTGTTGTAAATATGTCATTTTCCTCCTTTTAAATAAAAAGACATCATTTTGAAATCACAAGAGGTATGATAAAAAGATCAAAAAAGGGAAAAGTGGTGCAAATGTACGTATGAATATAAATATGTGCATATTATATATTTACATACGTTTTTTATGATTTGGAAATATGTCAATTCCACTAATTAGGCATGATTTACAATAACCATAGCTAACAATCTTTTGTAAGGTTTGGAAACTTTTGACAGTATTGAATGTAAAAAGAAATGTTTGGTTATTGATTAAAACCAAATCATTAAATTTATAATAATAATAATAATAATAATAACTACGTTGACCGCACGAAAACAAAAAATATATATATATATATACCGTCCACCCAAATCAGCATAAAATGGTGAAATATACATTGTATTGAATGTTTGAATGATGTTCAGTTATGGAATTATATGAAAATGTAATCCACATTGGATTATTATATTTATGGTGACCATTTGTAGCAATCAATATAATTAATTGCTAATAATAGGACCACAAATTAATAAATAACAATTATAACCAAGGTTGATTTGGGAAAGTAAATATAATAGGAGAATGGTTGCAATTCCTAAACTAATTAGGATTAAATTATATAACCTGCATTTAGACACGAGGTTAAGCTTAACTTATGGTAGAAGTCTGCCCATAATCGACCGACAAATCCAGCATCCACAGTTGGTCAGCTTAATGTGAGGGGTTTAATGCATAAATATAAATATACCATGGCATGAGGTTAAAGTTCAACTTATGGTAGAAGTCCGCCCGAAACCGCCCAACAAATACAGCAACCACAGGTAGTCAACTTAATGTGAGAGGTCTGGTACATGAATATATATATGTATACACACATATAAATATAAATCAACAAATAAATAAATAAACAAGAGTATTGATTGCCTGTTGGGGTACAACAAGTAGATATTTTAGGACTGATAAGACAAGGATATCCATTGTGAATTAATGCCATAGGAAAATTATGGCCGTTAAGCTCATAAATGGTATAAGTTTTAACCATTGGAATAAAAAGGGGATTAATGGATATTGATTGTAAAACACTAACTCAAATTAGCTAACTTATTATATTAATGAATATAGAACTTATAATTAAACGTATAGTTAAACTTAGTAGGTTATTGATGTAGAAATATAATTAACCATAAGAACCCGTGACGATAATTTTTCATGGAGAGTAACTAAACGGAAAAGACGTGATGATGTGGCCCAATTTATCCCAATAGGGAAACGTACTAAGGGCTAATGGGGCACGAACCTAATAACCTTCGCGTATAGTCCGCTTCTTAGGTCTTAAGCGGCTGGGTTGAAGAGTCCACCTGGGGATAGGCCTTTCAATATAGGGGTCATAAACGACGTGTGTGTATTGTCTACCCAAACCTGGAAACTAAAGACATCAGGTATGGCTATCAACCCTGCGGGAAGTAGTAAGCAACTAAGGGGGTTATCCAATAAGGTCGGCTAGAAGGTATAATGAGCGATAAAATACCATCTCTCACCTTATGCGGGGAAAGGGTACATGCGTGAATGACGGAAGCCTTAACTAGTAGGGCCCGTAGCTAGTGCCCTCTAGTTTATGCTAATATTAAATAAATTATTGAGAAATAAAAGTAACCAATAGTCTGCCTAGGGTCTTAAGTGATCGGAGAGAATCCAACTTATCTATCATTGATAGTGAGGCAATAAGTGATAAAGGAAGAGCGAATGAAAGTGTGTGTGTATATATATATAAACTCTGAAACTAGGGTCTAACCTCGATTAAATAACAAGTTATGCTCTGGTACAAAGGCTTTACAAATATGTGTGTAAATGTCCTATCTCGGTATTACACTTTGGGAATGATATCTTGGGAAGAGTAATAAAGTCGTGCGTAAACATTTACAAGGTTAGGCTAGAATCACTAACCTTGGTGGGCATACATCTTGGGTTGAACCAAATGAGATACATCTGTGTATTATAATTTGTGTTGTCCATTTCCTGTTCAAAATAGAGGTGCGTAGCGGGATGAGCGTTGACCAGGCAGTTTAAACAGATTATTGTGACCTCGGACTATTCCCGCTTGCGGAACCAGAAGGGTGGACAGTTGGAGTTGCAGAACAGCAAATCGAATAAATGAAATTCAGGGAATGGAAGTGCTATTCGTGGAATGAGCAACGGACAGATAGAGTTTAGCTATATAGATCGATTTGGGAAGAGCTAAGATGGATAGTCATACCAAATTCAGAGAGATGTCGCACATTCTGATTAAGCACATAGAGATTGAGCATAGCGAGCTGAAGGCCACCAGAATCTTGTTGTTCTGACACCCTCCTCATTACAACCACCCAGGTTTTCTAGAAGATCGGGTCCTCACAGGTTTTTAAGTTTAGCTTTCGGTTCTCGTTCAATCTTGTACTCTGAAAAACGTAGTTACTTGAGTTAATAGTAGTTTATCCTTTTTTGTTTCCGTTGTGAGTTATCTTATCGTACTCTGAATATACTCATGCTCATTTATTGCAGGTACCAGATTTACACGCTCCATGTTTGTATGTGTTTGAGTTTCGATTTTTGTTGAAATTTGGGGGCAAAAAAGTGTGGGGTGTTACATCGGGAGTTAACGAGGTCCGAAGAGTGTCGGGAAGTTCTGATGTCCGGAGGATGTCGAGAGATGTCGAGGTCCAGAGAGTGTCGGGATTTGTCGCGGTCCGGAGGATGTTGGGAAATACCGAGGTCCAGAGTGCGTCAGGAAGGTTCGGGGTCCAGAGAGTGTCGAGAGTTGGAAGGTTCCAAGAGGTGGTCGGAGTTGGAAGGTTCTGAGAGCAGTAGTGAAGTTGGAAGGTTCATAGGCCTTCTTCTTCTTCGTCGAGTGGAAAAAGCATTGATTTGGTCAACAATGTCGGAAAGATCCGAAAATGTCCAAAGGTAGTGTAACGGTCCTTGAGAATGTCCGAAAGTGGATGGAAAACATGTAGTGGTTCATGCTATGTCTGATGGCCATGGGAAAGAAGATGAAAGCCATTAATGGTTCTTGAGAGCTTTGAGAAGTTCAAAGGTGGCTAAATGTCCAAGAGCATGCTCATGAGTCCAAGCATATGTGTCTTCTTCTTCTTATTTGGATTAGGGATGGCAATGGGGCCAGTCTAGGGTCCAAATCCGGTTGACCCGCCCTGTTTCGACACATTTAGACTCGCCCCAATGGGTCTTTGGGGAGGAGGGTAGACCCGTGACCCGCTTTTGAAGATCCGGTCTAGGGTAGGGTCTGGGGAATGACTAACCCGCCCCGCCCCAACCAGCATTATTGAAACTTCATTAAAACACTTTATAACTATAATAATTACTTGTTAAACTTATTACGTATATGTGGTTATGACTTGATTTTTTTTTCAATCAACAAGTTATAATTTTTTCATAGTATTAAGTTTCATCAATGATAATCATACAATAACAAATGCATACATTTTGAACAATTATCTTACAAGAACTCATTTTATTATATTCTCTTATCATTGTAAACACATTACCATTTATATATAATGCATCGTTTAGTGATAAAAATATAAGTATATAAAATTGTGTACATTAGAACACAATTTCACCGGGTCGTGGGGCGGGTCGTGTCTACCCTGAATCGTACGGGTTTCAGGTACAGGGTAAAATTTCAGACCCGCACGGAGCCTACAGGGAAGATCCAGGTGGGGTTTAAAAATTCTGGGAGAGGGGGAGGAGAGGGGGTTCTGGGGCATGGGAAACCCGCCCCATTGCCATTCCAACTTTGGATGAAGGAAGGTGCTTGGGAGGCTTTGAGAAGATTATCTTCTTCTTAGGCAGTCATTAGAGCTTGGAGAAGAGCTTGAACCAACCCCTTTATGTTGGAAGTGCAGGGGTGTTTATAGGAGTTGGTTAGTAGTGGAATACGTAAGATATGGGGTCCACACATCAAAGTTTCGGGTCCCTTTATGAAGTGCAGAAAAAATTAGTATCCCTCCCGAGGGATTCGAATTTCGTATCCCTATAGGGGATACGGGATATGAATTTCGTATCCCTTTGGGGGATACGGAATTCGTATCCTTCCCAAGGGATACAAATTTTGTACCCTCCGGGGATACGAAATTCGTATCCCTTCAGGGGGATACGATATACGAATCCCATATCCCTCTGGGGGATACGAAATTCGTATCCTTTTTTAAGGATATAAAATTCGTATCCCTCTGGAGGATATGAAATTCGTATCCCTCTTGGGGATATGAAATTGGTATCCCTATGCAGATTCAAAATTTCGTATCCCTCGAAGGGACACGAAAAGGAAGGGGGTGAGGCTTGCTTGCCGAATCCTGGGCTCCCCATGCTGAGTTGATCCGATGATTTTGAGCGACTGACACTTGTTCATGGAAACAGGCGTAACTCAGAGGGCTACAAGAGTTATCATGCAAAGCACCGTAATTGACATTTTCAGTCCCAAAAGAGGTCATCTAAGGGGGTTTTGGGCCACTTTTATGTTTACGTTGCGACTTCGACTGAATCACTTTGTGTTTGCTGGCGATGTCATTGATGTGTGACAGTTTCAACCAAAAGGCGTGTCAACATAGACGGAGTAGAAGGTTTCCCTACGGGGGGAGAAGCTTGTTTGGGCTAGCTTTAAGTTGAAGGAGGTCCGTATAACATGACGATGCATATTTTGCATCGTGAGGCATGTATTGTGTAAGAGATGTTTGACGAGCCGTGATGACCGTTCTTGCGCGAAACTGTCTTAGCTTGATTCCGAAGATGTTAGCGACACTTCTGGGCCGTTGAACCACGCGATGGGCTTAGTCGTGTGGGCCCGGACTACTTCTGGTAACCGGACCAAAATGCCGGTTAACAGAGTTAAACGCCATTTGAATTCTGTTTTAATTTTAAATTAAGATTGTGTTTTATATTAATTTCTTCCAAACTTGGAAAGTGAATTACTTTATAAGTTTTAGTCCATTTCACTAAAGGATTTTATTGCGGTTTCATATCATCGGGTATATTACTAATATTAAGCAAAGTGTCTAAATTGTTAAAATGAAAGTTATTTGAAATTAAATATGCATTGAAAATTAATACGGCTAGAAATTAATATGTTGGTTCATAATTACAAATTATATCTTATACTTGTTAATGTGATATGACCCAATTTCTTTATAATTGATTGAATAGATTATAGCGAACATCTGATTAGCAGAATAAAATTTTGTCTGCTGTTATGCTAATTTGGACATGTATTTCCCTGCCCGTTGATTATATCGAGTGTTAATGATCGACTGATAGCATTTTTTACATATCTGTTAATTATGTAAATTGTATATTCCAATTTATATGTCATAATTGAATTTAGTGGTAACTTGTTTAGGTACCATTGGGATTGCTAAACTTTTTCTGAGAAAGAAACAAGTTACTGATTTTAAAATCAATCTAAGTGATGATTTCAAGGTAAATAAATGATTAAGAATGGATTTATTTATTAGTTTTATTAATAATGATGTAGAAGTAAGACAAAATAAGTCAAATGAAGTTGGCACCATAGCATCAATGGCGACTAGGGTTTATCGCCGCTCTTTCTTCCATATTCGTATTTAACCCCCACTTTCTCTTCGATTCCTCCCTTTTTCTTCTCTCATTTCTTTCCCTTCCTCAACCCTAATTTTCGCAGATGCTATTTGGTGTATTAATTTCTCTAACCTCTGATTCCCCTGTGCTCATCATTATTTCCTATGATTCCCCTTCCCTTGTCAGGTTACATAAGTGTATTTCCCTTCTATAGCTTTCCTTCTTTACGGTTCGGTTTGCCTTCCCTGCCAGCCTAACCCACTGTGCTGTTTTCCAACAACGTGCCTTAACGCTGATCTGAGTTGAGGTTTCTTGCCTGACTTGGATTTTGATTAAGTTTGACTCGACGAGCTTGGCGTGTTTTTGGGGTTTTTTTTGGCTTGCCTAGTTCTGGTGTGTTAGGCTTTGGATTTGGTCCTTCATTTGAGGTAAGTTGACCACTTAAGTTGCTTTATGTGTTCCTACCAAAGTGGCCTTGTCTTGGGGATTTCTTCTTGGGTTTTTGGTTGTTAGATTGACGTTTGGGTTTACTCTGGTGTGTTTTGATTATTGATTTAAACTAGTACTTTACTTTTTGGGGTTGTCTTTGTTTACTGTTGAACAACGCAATGACAATCTTCGACATCTCGGCGTATGCTTTGCATCAGAGGTGATTCACTGGTCTTGCTTGTTTTATAGTCTATCAGTCCAACCTGACGACTACTTCCTATATTTCACTTCAACTACTTGCTTGGGATCTTTACCATGTCAAGGTTATAATGGGATATTTCATGTGATGCAATTTGGACTGCTTTCAATGTTGTGGTTATCTCTTGATTTTGTGGCTTCTTTGTTTCTCCCTTTTGTCCTCTCGGCGATTGCCTTGACAACAGAGAGTCTGATTAAGCTAGGGGCTGGATGGCATTCTGTTGGTCTTTTCATGTTTTGGTGTTATTTATGTTGTATAATGCTAGTGTATAAGTGATTTTCCATGACAATCTGTTTTTGTAATGCATCAAACTTGGAGTTTAGTATGCTGTTTGGAGGATGTTTGGTTTGCTCCTGCAATTGTCAAGCTTCTGGTTGTTCCCAAGTAACGGCCATAGTTTCCCTTGTCTGCCCACTTTGTTGTGGTGATTCATTGAGCTATGTTAGTGCCTTCACCTCTTGAGATGTATGCTACTTCCTTTTTTAGTAATTTCACTCCGATTTTGAGTATGTAATGTGTCTTGCAACTTGTTTGCCTTGTTGTGTGTGATTGTGCAGTTAATGCCCTGCTATTACCCCGTTGTATCGTGTAGCGGATTATTACCACTACGCTATTTCTAAATAGCCTTTCCGCTTTATGCCCCGCTATATTTTTGATATATCCCATTATTTAAGCTATATTTCGCTATTTTTGTTATAAGTTCTATAAAAGAAATGGATTAAAATTGACATCTATGCATTATAAAATTTATTTTATTATAATTTTTAACATATATTTTAAAGAATATAAAATGTTATAATATTCTATTAAATTTAATCAAGCTAAATAAATGTTTGCATTTATTTACATATATTTGCTTATGCTAATTTTCCATTTATTTATCATTTATATATTTGTAAAAGCATTAGATAAAAGTTTTATTTGCTACTTTAAACTAATCCGCTATATTGCGATATTTTCTCGTTTTATCCCCACTGCAACTTTTTGCACCTCCGCTGCATTAGATGTGCTGAGCGCTTTAACTGCATAGGTCTGTGATTATTTAATGTAATGATGCTACATGCATGGATTTTGAAGTAATTTGTTGTAACATCCCATATTTTCTGCATATTTAAATTTTGATTTAAATTAAACAAAATGGAATAAATTTAGATAAAAATCAAGTTTTGTTAGTTTTCAATGATGGTGATTGTTTGAATTGTGTATAAATAGATTTTCCAAAATTTAGTTTTATTTAGAAAGGGTGTAATTTGAAATTTAAATTTTAAATAATTAAATTTATTTGAGTAGATTAATTTAAAAGTGGAATTCAAATTTAAAATTGGAAATGGTGGAATTCTAAGTTGTTAAATTATAACTGAAATTAAAATTTAAATTCAAATAGTCAAATTAAGATTTAAAGTGTGAAATTTATTTTTAGAAATTTATTAAGTTGAAATTTGATTAAAATGGAATTTAATGAATATTTAATTTGAATTTAAACAGTTAATCGAATTTTTGAATATTTTATTAATTAATTAACTGTGGAATTAATAATTTTTGTAACTATCTCGGAATTCGACGAAACCGGTGTCATCCGAACCGGAATGGTAAATTATGATAGGATATCAATTTTGCGTTACAATCCGACTTACCGTTGATCGTACGAGAGAAAGTGTGAACGAAATTAGTGTAAATGGATAATTTGGTTATTTCTCTTTTGGGCCTTATATATATATATATAAAAAAAACTCCACATCCATCTCATTCAGCCAATTTCCATTGTACCTTTATTTTCTATCTGCTCTTTTCTCTAATGGCAGAAAGAAAAGTAAAATTTCAAAACCCTAGCTAAGTAAAAAATACAAACTTCAAATTCAAATCTCCTCAAACCATAGCAAATTATATATCAATTCGAAGGCCTCGACGATACGAAGCTTCTGGTAGGATTAGTTTCAACATGCAGTGGTCGGAGTTGCCTGAAATCGATGGTCAAACCTCTGATTTTCGTAACCCTAAGGCATGAATTAGGGGTTTTCGGTTTAGAGGTCGATTGGAGATTTGGGGACATGGGTTTTGAAGAGGAGATTCATACGAGATCAATGGTGGTAATGGCATTTTCTGGAGGTCCGAGGTGGTCGGAATTTGTAGTTTTGAAACCCATTTGTTCCTTGGTTCGCCGGCGGCAAGGTAGCTCACCAGAGTTGGTGGCACTGGGACCCATGGACGCGGAATTCGATGCAGGTCCTAGGGGCGGTGGCCTCGCGCTCCCTGGTAGTCAGAGATGAGCGAATTTGTTGGTCAAAGTGGAGGTGCTAATGGGTTTCTATCATGCATCGTTTCCTGTAGCAAAAGAAAGAGGAGCGGGAAGAAATAGTATGGGGTGCTGACGTGTCTTGAAGGTATAGGGCGTTAGTTATTTAATTTAATTAAATTATATACATATATATCGTGTGTTCTAATCGCAATATCTCTCACATATGAACTCGAATTTACGCACAGGTTGTTGCAATTGGGATCGTGGCAAGATTGCGGTCGATCTGAGACTGGTTTCGCTGCATTTAGCGACTGTGAAATTTTGAGCTTTGGTTGGACGTTCGATCCAATAAAGACCCAAAGGTGAGTGATTATTCGCTCACGAAATACTGAATTATTCCCGTATTTATTGAATTAAATTATGAAATAGTTTGGTTGCATGGTTGTGATTGGCTGCTGAATTTGGTTGCTTAAATTTTGATATACCAATGTGTTAACATGCAAATTAGATCAATAATTAGTTATGTAATTAAATTTAAATTTCTAGTTGGAAATTTGTAGCCTTGCTAATCCTGAAATTGTTTAATGCGGATCAGTTGAATAGAATGGTGTGATGGATGCTTGGTTGGATTTTATTACTGAATTTGATATTGACACGGTTAATGCTTCATATTCATGTAATGGCGCGTTTTGTAAGGTATAATAATTAAGTTATTTAATTATTTAAATAACGAATATATTAAATAAACGATAGTTGAACGTATAAATAATAATAATAATTATAATCGAGCCCGTAACGACGCGGCAGTTCGTTATTTGGCGAGTTGAACTTCAACTGAATATACAAGATTCATTTTAAGCCGGATTTCTATGAAACAAGAAACGTGTGGAGCTGGTGAAGTATATCTTTCTGATGGAAGAGAAAATTCAGGATTTCGTCAGGTAGATTTTGAGATAGGTCCAAATCAGATTTTAAAATAGTCGCTATAGAATCGTTTATCGACCGTAACGGATTATTCAATATAACTAGAGATCGGGTTTGAATTTAGACAAGGTTCTTTTGGGAAGTAGTGTTAATTTAATTTTTAGAATTTTACTGTAATTTTTAATTAATTAAATAAGCAACTTTTTATTTGGGGTATTGTGCACCCTGTAATCAACATTTTGGGATTTCACAGTATGAGTCCATCTACCGGTATTATTATATTTTTGGGATCTGAACACATTGTTGATCATAACGGTATTTTTAATTTGGTCGATAGCAGTCTGTACGTCAACAAAGCTTTATATAACGAGTAATGAGATCATTTAAAAACTACATATGTGCCTCCCATTCCTTCACGTGTATAAGAGCATTGCTACCGCATATGTTTGATGCTATATTAGTGGAGTAAGACTTGGATACGTACTTCCATACCTTCAAAGACACGGTTGCCTTTTCTCAACCACCGTTCATATGTGGCCTCAAAAACTTGGAAACGTGGACCTTCAAGGATCCACAAAAGAAATATCTAAACCACTCTATAAGTAAACATTTAACTCCTCACTTAAAATATAAAATCCACTTTCTGATCCAACGAAAATGGGCCGCCATCGTTACCTCTCATCAAATGAAAATCGCGCATACAAAAAAGGAAATCAACTTTTCCTGAAATCGAAATCCTAACCCATCACGAGCCAAGTCGCGAGGTCAGGGTTGAGCGCTGCTAAAAGGGATCTGGAGGGCGTCGAGTATTGGGTTCGTACGAGCATTTTACGGCGTGGGAGGGTTTGAGAGTAGTAGGAGATGGAAGCGGAGGAGCAGGTGGTCGTTGCGATGAGGGACTGGAGGTGCTCCGGTGAACTAGAAGGTAACTGTAGGTGGTTGAATCGGGGACAGTTAGGGTCATTTCTGTGATATTGGGGGTCGGTTTCTTGGATGGTAGTCGAGCTGTGGGGCACCGGATCTGGTGACGTCAGTCTCAGGGGGTCGGCCAGTCAGTGGCGCGTCAAAAGGGCGATGAGGCAGTGGCCGGAAGCTCGCCATGGGTGGTGCAGCAATTGAAGAAAGTGGAGGAACTCGTGTTACAGGAAGAACGAAATGGACTTTTGCTGTGTGGTGATTTTGGGTTTTATATTTGTGAATGAAGTTGGAGTTAAGTGGCGGTTTTACAACATACGAAGGAAGGGGAGTGTTTGTACTGTACAGAGGGAAATGGAAGTATACGTTATGATGTAAGGGAGGAAATCTGATAGTTTTGGGGTTTGGTTTTCCGGTTGAGGATGGGGAACTTGTCGCATACTGTAATGGAACTGATAAACTTTGTTCATTAATTTGGTTACGGTTACCCACCATGGTCTAAGACGTGTTCAATTGCCTTGGTAAGACGGATCAATGTTGAGAAACAATGTGCGATGAATGGTGTATTGAAGGAAGCAACGTGGTGAAGGTTAGAGTTCTCTGGTCATGCTCGTTTTGCACAGTTCACTGATGGAGCAGCTTACTATTTGTTTCAAATAGAAGATGACATGTTGTTGGGTTCATGACAGACCGGCATTTACGAATATGAGCATGGGTTTTAAGAGGATAACAGGCCGAGTAAAACTTATGAATTCTGAACGGTCATACCCGATGGGATCGTATGGACAAGCGCTACGCAATGGAACTGACTGAGAGTGGATTGGAGCTCATTTGAATTTATGGAGAAATAAATTGTTTGATTCAAATCAAACCACAGTTTATCGTTCTTTAACGATGAACTGCCAAAGTGAGTAAAACTCACTAACTCTCCTCAGTTTATATTTTTATATAAACTGTGTTAAATGATTTGATTGCTGTGTATTGATAGTTTGGACTGTTAAATAGATTTGATTGAAACATAGATATAGTTATATATATAAACGACAATCAAATATTGATTCAGTTCATCAGTATATTTCATGTTGGAATGAAATTGATGTATATTTTATTGTGTAACATCTGTGGATGCAGGGAAACAGGTTGGAGGAATCCGACTGGATTCCTCAACATTTATTTTACCGTTTTTCATATATTGTGATATATGATGTGTTATGAAATCTGTTATTGATTTCATATGTTTGAATGATACCAATCATTGTTATACGACACGTTAAACACCGTAGGTGATACTAGAATGTAAAAAGGAAATTTTCAATGTTTATATTGAAAATGAATCTTATTTATAAAATCGATAGGATTTTATAAAAGGAAATCATTTATTTAATTTGAAAATAAATAAATGAAAAAGAAAACATTTATTTAGAAAATAAATGAAATAAAATAGAAACATTTATTTAGAAAATAAATGAATTAGAATATAAAGGAATATTTATTTTAGGAAATAAATAAAGGAACATTTATTTAGACTTATAAATAAATGGAATAAAGGAATATTTATTTAGGGAATAAATAAAGGAACACTTGTTCGAAAAATAAATAGAATTATACAAGGATAGATTTAAACACGTGCTTCGCACACAAGTATAACACGATATGGATTTTAAGGAGATATTGTAGAAGTAGGAATTATAACCAGAGTGTGATAAAAGGGTTAAACAAAGTAATTGGTTAGGTTAACCGAAGCAAAGTTAGTCGAGTTAAACAAAGTAATTTGTTAGGTTAACCAAAGCAAGTTAGTCGAGTTAATCAAAGTAATTGGTTAAGTTAACCAAAGTGAATTAGTTAAGTTAAACTAATTGGTAAATCAAAGTGAATTAGTTGCGTCAAACTAAGTGAATTAGTCAAGTTAAACTAATTGGTTAATCGAAGTAAATTAGTGGGTTAATCAAAGTGAATTAGCTGAGTTAAACTAAGTAAATCGGTTAGAGTTAATCAAAGTGAATTAACTAAGTTAAACTAAGTGGATTAGTTCAGTTAATCGAGACAAGTAAATCAAGTTAGGTTAAACCATTTGAGTTAACCAGTTAGGTTAAACCATTTGAGTTAACCAGTTAAAATTTACCAGTTAAAGATAAACAGTTAGAGTTGACCAGTTAAAGTTGACCAGTTAAAGTTGACCAGTTAGAGTTGATCAATTAGAGTTGACCAGTTAGAGTTGACCAGTTAGAGTTATCCAAGTGGAGTTAATCGAGTAGAGTTGCCGAATATCACTTATTCGAAGTAGAGTTATCAAATATAGTGTATTCGAGGGAAGAGTAATCGAATATAGTTTATTCGAGTGGAGAAATCAAATGTTATTCATTTGAGAAGAGTTACCGAATATTATTTATTCGAAGAGTAGTTATCGAATATTGGTTATTCGAAGTTAGTTAATCCAAAGGAGTTATTCGAAGTTAGTTAATCCAAAGGAGTTATTCGAAGTTAGTAATCCAAAGGAGTTATTCGAAGTTAGTTAATCCAAAGGAGTTAGTCGAAGAGTTAATCGAATATAGTTATTCGAAAGAAAGTGTTAATCGAATATAGTTATTCGAGTAAAGTTAAAGGAGTTAATCGAATATAATTTATTCGAATAGAGTTAGAGAAGTTAATCGAATATAGTTCATTCGAATAGTGTTGGAGGAGATATCGAATATAGTTTATTCGATAGGATAGAAGTGAATATAATTTATCAATTAAGTTATTCGAACGAGTTATTCGAAGGAGTTTATCAAGTTAAGTTATCGAGTTAAGTAATCGAGTTAAGATTTATCGAGTTAAGTAATCGAGTTAAGTAATCGAGTTGAGATAATCGAGTTAAGAAAATCAAGTTGAGTTAATCGAATAAGTTATTCGATAAGAGTAAATCCATTTAAGTTAAATCGGATGTTAGTTATTCGATAAGAATTGACACATTTAAGAAAATCAAATATTTGTTATTCGATAAGAGTTAATGAAATAGAGCCAACCAAGAAGAGTTATTCGAATATTAGTTATTCGATAGGAGTTAATCGAAATAGAGTTTATCGAATATAAGTTATTAACAAGGGAGTTAATCGAATAGAGATTACTCGAAGAGAGAAATACGTTGAATTCAATTATATCGAATTCGGGAAAGTACTATTTACTTTCCAGGGTTTAAATCAAGATTTAGTTATTGATTTAGAAATTAGGTGTCTGTTAAATTATTCGAGTTAGGAGATAAAGTTAAAATTTAGGTTAGATATTGCAGAAGTAGGAATTATAACGTTATAGTTATAATCAAACGTTTTCATATAAGAAGTAGATTCGTAACCTGAATCCGAGAATTTGCGTAAACAGATGATTGGAAAAAGTGAGTGACGAGCTTCATCTATTTCACAGTAAAGGACGTTGTTAAATTAAGGTCTGAGAGGTAATTATACCCCAACTTGATTGACTTCAGAATTGGCAAAGGAATAGTTGTGGTTCGATAGAAAAGGTTGATTTGAAATATAGTTAAGTAATAAGCGATTAATGGATTAAGCGTAACGATGTTTTATACAACGTTCATTGGAAATCCGTAAATGAGTTTTGGAAACGTTTTCCAAATATAGTCAGATATGTTTTCTAAACATAGAAAATGAAATGTTTTCATGATAAGAATTTAAGAAATAGAGTTAAGCAAATTCAGAAACTGACTGGAGAGGGTAAGTTGAACGGTTTTCTAAGTGACGATCTGATGTTGGTTTCGACCTTCCGGATTGATACTTAGAGAATTGTTCTCATACTAGTTACAGTTAGGGACTGATAGTTGCGAAATAATAGTGATGTGAAAATAAGCTATGGAAATGTTTTCCAATGATTAATAACAGATATTTTTTAAATATATGAAATAAGGAAATATGAACATATGATGATTGATCGATCGAATTTCCATTTGGAAATAAGATCGTTGTTTGTACACTGACATGTTTTCATTTGATAGTTGAATCACAGACTATCAAAGTTTTGACCATTTTTACGTTGTTAATATGGAGAGACCGGTTGGATTATTATCCGAAGAACCACTCCGTATTAGCATAAGCGTTGCGAATCAAGTACGCTGAAGATAATTGAAGACGGAGTGAAGTGCAAGGGCTATTGTGAAAAGCCTAGGTAGGATGGATTCACTGAATAGTGCCTTCGGTTTGTTCAGGCCCAGGACAACGTATATGGACGAGTGTCTGACAAAGTATTCTTAACGAATCATATATGTTGATCTCTTTAAACGTATTACGTTGGTGGCAGAGAAATTCGTTTCTCTTAGCTTTTATACCCGTGATGCCTTGAGAAATCGATAATGATTTGGCGGGTATGACGATGTGGCATTCAAAGTAATTGAAGCAATAATCTGTCAAAGTGATAAACGTGACCTCAAACCTCACCACCGGGAAATAACAGAAGTTGGGCTAGGCAGCATGGCTAGTTGGGCCATACCCAAGCAGGGTGTATTATCACCATCTAGAGAATATTCAATTGTACTTCTTTATAATCTATTTCAATGCTGTCCCTTATCGGGAAGGATGGTTGTTGATCCCAACCATCGGTGATAATATATTCGTCACACTCAAGCTAAATGAGTGGACGGTCATGTGTGGCCGGGTTGCAAGACGTTCTTGTTGAACCCTGAGTGTATCTCCTCTAGAGTACACTGATCGGAAGGTGCTCCCATACCTTGTCTGTTGGAATCCAATCTCCAATAAGCGCTCACGGTTTTATTTGTATACTATGTATGTGGAACGTGAGATGCAAGCGTTCTGCTAGATTGATATCTATTTGTATTTAGACATTATTATAATATCAGAAAGATATCCTTTATTTAACCAAGTGTTGGAGTTTTATTCACACCAGTCCCATGACTGACCCGGAGTTTATTTTGTTTTGTTTTCCCTAAACTCTTGGGTGCCTAAATTTGTACGGGCAGTCAAGTAGTCGGGATTTTACAGATACACTTGGAGAACTTGGAGCAGGAGACTTCAGGATTATAGCTATTATTATTCCGCTGTATTGTTAAGTGTTGTACTTTGAAATGGTATGTATATACGAGTACTGATTTGTATTTCAAAGTTATGTTATATTTTATTCGTTCCGCTGTGAGATTCATGTTTACTCTGATGATGTAAGTTCTTCTTCTTCTTCTATTCTATTAGTTCTATCTTTTCTTCCTTACCTTCTAAATTCTTTCACTAACGTCGCGGAATTTTCGACTCTCGAGGAGTCGAAAATTTCCAGCCGTTACAATTCAGTATATTGTATTGCATGTGATTGTGACGATAAATCCCATTTACCCTTGATGTTGCGGGCATCTAATAAACCTGGGGTTTATCGATAAAATAAATTAAGAACACATAGTGAAATGATAAATCTCTGTGACCCTGATTTGGATTGAAATGATAGATCCATCCCTGAATATCGAGAAAATAAATTTAAAATCACTTGGCCATAGGATAGAAAATTATATGTGGACATCGGTTGGTTAAATGATTTTAAATTATTTGAATTCTATTGGGTGGAAAATTTCATTTAAAGGAAATGTATCGATCTTCGATAAATTTTTATTTTTCCTTTAAGATATGAATTCTCGATGTTATTTGGAATGGTTAAGAAATTTCCCAAACTAATTTAGGAGTTTGTAATTTGGATTTAAATATGATTTGGGATTTATTCCAATAATTGGTGGACTCAAATTTAATAAATTCTTTTCGAATTTAAATTTTGGAATAAAAGTAATCGAGGATATTTGGAGTTGTTTTAAACTAAATACGAATATGGTTTTTGAATCCTCGAAATGGAAATGGGTTGAATGGGTTGGAATAAGATATTGAAATGGTGTAACTCCATTTGAGACTGGAATTTAGATTCAAGTGTTGAAATTTGGAAAGAGAAACAATTTAAGGTTTAAAAATTCTATTTTTATTTTATTTTATTCTATTTTATTTATAAACTATATATCTACTTTGATATAAGTGAATTTTTCATATATATATTTTTATTTAAAAAAAAGGAAAAAAAATATATCTAGTCAGCTTGTTTTATGTATATATATATATATATAGTGATTTAAATTACCTTAGTACACTCTAATGATTCTATATAAGTAATTTTTTTATAAGGTTCTATTTATAAGTATTTATTTTCAAAATATTATTTTATGAATTGTAATTCTTCTTCCGAATGGAAAGCGTTTGGATTTAAACCGTTGGGTCAAATGGAGTTGAGATAAGTTATATTCTATTTGAATTTGAATTGATTTTTAAACCGATTTTGATATGCAATGGTAGATTTTATTCTACTTGAATATAAATGGGATTTCCAAAGATTGGAATGAATAGATATGGAAAAATATATATTCTATTTGAATATGAAGGGATTTCAAATGTAAATCGATTTGAAATAACTGAATCTTTAAGATGAAGTATATTCTATGTGAATATAGAGCGATTCGTAATATTATACGAGTATAATATAATGACATGGAAATATATTCTAGTTGGGATATAATCGGTTTGGGAATGATTGGGATATTTTTGATATGAAACTATATTCTATTTGAATATAAAATGGGTTCGAAACAAAATATGATATTTTGATATGGAAGCGAACCTTTGTGAAATGTAAAAGAACCAACCGATGTGGAAAATGTAAACGCTGGTTGTTAAGGAGACCAGAGTCGACATAAGGCATACTCTTTGTCAGTGTCGATACCACTTTAACAACTATGAACGTTAGGATGTGTCCAGAATGGAAGATGATGACTTGGAGGCGATTATTGAATCGAAGGAGATGAACGATGACGAAATAGCCCTGACCTTCGGGTCAGAATTGAAATGACTAAAACAGGAACTATACCGTGACTAATTGAGGTAGCACCTTTGATCGGACACACTTCTTCGATACTATTCCTATGACTATGATGATGATGATTTGGGCCTATTTATGACTTTGGGAGTGTGTTCCGAGGTGGACGGTAGTGGCTGCTATGCGTTACCACCGGTCCGGGAGTGCAATTGGTAGAATCCTACCCTGGGCATTGCCTCGAGTGCCTTGTCATACTATCCTTATCGAGCCCCATACGATTTTGATTTGTATCGTACCTATGGAGTGCCCTCTGATGCCATCGTTTACGGTGGGTTTACGGTACTGTATAGACTACGGTATTATAAACGGTGTAAGGGTAAAAATGTAATCCCGCTTATGCTATTTTCAGTATTTATACTTTACTGTGTAGACACTATTATAATAGCGTATTATACTATCTATGTATTAGTTTAACGGATCCTTGAGAGATGGAAAAATCCCGTAACATCTCTTGAGTTACTGCACCCATGACACTGATGTTATTTCGTATTTTGATTTGACTAATATGAGAATGATTTAGTGCTGATCTGAGTGTTTGTTGTGTTTTCTTTTATGTAATTCGCTCGGGACAGCAGATATTGCAGTTAATGAAGATTACTTTGCCTTGGAGACCGAAGACGAAGATTTTGTATATATCTATTATATATATTTCCGCTGCATTTTATTTCCGCTGTGCTCTGCAAAGATCTATAGATGTAACTCTGATAATCGTTGTATGGTATAGACAAATGTATATTGTTCAACTAATTTAAACTATTAGTTATTATTATATGTTGTCCTTCCGCTGTGAGAACTCTGTTATTGTTTTCTTTTCTTTCTTCTTTTTCTTCTTATCCCAATAGCTGCCTATATTTGTGATTTGTTTGGGTCGACATGTGTGGTTTATTGTCGGTTTGAACGGTCAAAAATGTGGGTCGTTACATTTGTAGTCTAGATGTTATGCCTAGCTCCTGCTCCTGTTATTAGAATAGTAGTAATGAACGGTCCACTATAAAAACCGAACGTAGTAGGTTGACAATCTGGAAAACTCATGTTCTCTTTTGTATTTATTATTTGTTAAAATAAAAATTGTTGCAGATCACTTTAAAAATTGGCCGACCTTGCAAAAAAATTAATGATTTAGAAGTTAATTATTTTTTAACTAACAGTGGTTTTAGAAGTTAATTATTATTTAATTAACAATGATCTCGAAGTTAATTATTATTTAATAAGTAATGAATTATAAGTTAATTATTATTTAAGTAACAATGATTTAGAAGAAATGCTTTAAAAATAAATTGTTACTAAATTAATAATTGTTTAGAGGTAAATTATTATTCTAATTAATACCGATTTGGATGATTACCCTTTTAATTTATAATTAACTTATGTTAGTAAATTTTGTAATTAACTATGTTTGAAAGTTTATAACTATTTTAAATAAAGGTACTAAAGATAACGAGTTATTGATTTGACAAGGTTTTTACAAAATTAATCGCTTTGTTGATAGTATCTTAAATTATTTATTTGTGATGTTTAAATTTAATTGCTCATTTTTATAATGATATTTAAGTTAATTTAATTCACGTAAGAAGCACTATGATAATTATTATAGGTAAAGGACTTTGGGTTTTCTTTTTCTTTTGGCATGGCTGATCGGGTTTTAAAGTAATCAGTAATACCTTTTGTTATAACTAATAAATACAAGCAATATAGAAGATAGATTAATATCTATCAACTACACAGGTTTTTATAGTAGACTATCCACTAAGCTAAAGCTAAAAGCTAAAATTGTAAACATTGGAACTAAAAAGCAAAAAATAATTAGAACACAAAGCATCAAAACATGTCTAGATATACATAAGAGGCAGTAGATTACGTCCAACCTCAAGACAAATCAGCAGGGAACCATAATCATGTGGCATGCATATAAAACTGGTCCAAACACAATCCAGTTGCATGGCTAGTATACCACCTTCTCAAAAAAGAAACTAAGTGGATTGGTTATAGTACATGTCATGCAACATCTCCTTTTTCATACGTCGAGTTATAGGATTCTTAAGAACATTGTATCCTGCAATTGAGGCTGATAAAGGAGAATTAGGAGTTACATTATCAGTGTTGCCAATGCTAGCTAGACTGGGAAACTTTGCTATTTAGAGGGCTAGCATCATCTAATTTAGAAGTAGGTAGATCAGGTCGAGAACGGGGCAGGCTGCAAGAGGTAAAATATGAGCATAGGGTTAACTTGCTTGGTGGGTTTCTTGGATTTAGACTATAGCATAGGAGTATTGGAGTGCGAGTTAGTTGTTTTACTGCCTGAAACTGCCTCAGGGCCTGGCGGCATGACATTTGCTTGCAATGGTGACTAATTAGGTGACACACACGATGATGTAGGCAGACCCGCAATGACCAGATGGTAAGTGCAAATCATGTACACACAAGCTCATGCATTTCTTAAACATTTCGTTGACAAGTTACATATCTAAATTATTCTCTGAAGAGCCTCTGATAAGAGTATTACCATTACTACCATTAGCATAAGAGGAAACAACTACTTTGTGGGAAGTAGAAGTGACAAAAGATTTTTCAACAGTATTGTCGTGCTTTGCCATAGGGGATAACTTAAGTATTATAGGCTTGAAACTTTTTTTACCTAGAAACGTATCATTTGACATCACCTCTTGATTAGACAGACGATCGTTGCCATTTTCAATAAGGAAAAAAAGGCATTTTCTTTAGTTAAGTGATCAAACGTATGAAACAATCCAGCCATAACATAACATTATCACAAACTAATACTATTACTCCATTTTGCAAAGGAGGGGAACTCATAGAGGCTTCATTATTACTAACCTTGTAACCTTTTCCAACAAAGAAGTCTTTTAATCAATTTAGTTATAGGAGAGGCTCTACCCACCACTATTTGGCCATCTACTAAGTCATGAATAACATGAAACTTATTAACAATGGGGATGATTCCTTCATTAGCACTAATTTTCTTAGCGCACTCATTGACATAATAATTTTCATCTTTATCTAGCATAATATTGACATTCGTATCACAAATATTCCCAGTAACGCTATTACGAAGACCAACACTTTTGCTGACAGTCTCTATTTTGTGTTGAGTAGTCCTAAAATTTACATTATGAACAACTGACTCATAATTTTTTTTACCTCTTGTTCCATCTTTATTTTCTCTATTTTCCTCATCACACAACAAATTCACACCTATTGTTTCAACTGGAGCACCACTTTCTTTGTCCATATTAACATCTCCCCCTTCGTATTTACTTATAGTAGAAATGTTCTTGCTTGTATCACTTGTTCCTTTAGTTTTGGAATTCTTTCTATTTTTTATCACTCTTCTCCACACATGATTTTTCGATTTAAATGTAAAAGCCAACTCTTTAGCTTTGACAGCCACTTCATCATTTACCTTAGCAAAGTCATCTTTGCTAGCATTGAGTTTATACACTTCACCACTTTTGACAGTTTCGTTAACATAGTCGAAAGCTTTCCTCATTCTAGTACAACATTCCTCCACTTTTGGGTTTTGTTAAAAAGATTTACTTAATAACAAGATTAAGTAAAGGATTTTTATAATTAGAAAGAGACTTGAGAAATTAAATAGTTTATAAAACATTTTGTCTAAAAGCAATGGTACATAGAACTTGTCTAATCATTTATTTGATATTTTGATTTGAGATTGCACACTTTTATCTATATTGAATATAAGAGTGTTGTCAGCCAAGGTTAATACCGCAACTTGAACAGCTTCATTATTATTCGATGGATGATATTGGTTTGATATTGAGATTGATATTTTGGAGTTAAATATAATTTCATAAACAAATTCATGTACTTAAGGAAGTCAAGATTGTAAATAAGCATTTTGGGTTTATACTAACCAGTGTTTCAAATAACATTTGTTTTACCCATTTTATATGATATGGACGAGAATCTCCTTTTAAGTGGTAGCTATGTATACTTATATCGGAGGGTTAAGTATATTGATTATTTTAAGAGAAAACAGTGGAAGATATTAAAACGATAAGTAATCAATTATATGAGGCCTACTAATTTCCTTAGGAAATTGTATATGATTTCTTTGGGTCAGTTGATTGTTATACAGCTGACCATCGAATCAGGTTTAAAGAAAATAGGTTTATAACTGCTTGAGTTTACTCACGTTGGTTTTCCAAAGTGACCATGGAATTATTTTGTGATAAATATTAAGTGGGACCGAACCTACACAGTTAAAGCGCAACTCGAACTTAATGCAGCAGAGGTGCAAAAAGTTGTAGCGAGGATAAAACTAGAAAATAGAAGGATATAGTGGATGACTCTAAAATAGCATATAAAGCTTGTACTTGATGCTTTTACAAATATATAAATTATAGATAAATGCAATTTTAACATTAAGTTTGACTATAATTGTTAGACCAAAAAATGGCACCAATGCTCAAAAAGTCGTATTTAGAGCATAAAATATGAAGAAATGACTGAAAAAAGGAAGGAAAAGTAAGACAACAGCGATTTTATAATGGTTCGGCGTTATCTAGCCGACATCCACTTCATAATCTCTTAATTCACTAAGAAATTACAGTTACAACGAGTATAATCATCAGATACTCAATTTACAATGAATAATTCTCTATGAATTCACTAATTTGATTGAAGAAAACGGCGGTTATCAATTTTCGAGCACTGGCCAAATGGCATGCGAGGCAAAGAAGTGCCAAAAAGTCCTTTGAATATGTTGCATTTCCATGTATTTATAGCCAATTCAGGTAACCAGGTTGGATGTACACGTGTCGACCATCCAGCGTGGGTCGGCAATGTAGTGGGAGACGTGGAGAAATCCTCTATGGATCGTATGTAGACAGGTGGAACCTGATCCGAGTTCATAGGCATAAGAATAGGTCAATATTTGACATGTTGATAGCCGCTTCAGGCGGGTCGAGTATGTGCATTCGACCAGAACCGATGCTTTCCAGATTCCAGTTGCCAGATTGTTTCAATGTATGTAGTTAATGTGGGGTCAGGTCGGGTCCGACCCAATCCATTTGACCTGAATGACGCAATCTGATCCAGGACTCCAGCCATGCCAAGTTGATGTTTATTTGGACCAAGTATTGATCCGACCCGAGGCTTGTGCATGAAAGATCCAATCTTATCAGTGCTTTGTCACTCCATTCAAGTGAATGTCGATCCATGAAAGTTGTTTATACTCAAGTCCTGAGTAACCTCAATGATGGAAATCGAGTTGAGACGATCTCACCAAAAGGCAGGCTAACATTTTGCCCACTTGGGCTTTGGGTGGCCTGGTCACAAAGTAGGCTAACAATAGTTGGTACATTCTTAATTTCAGATAAAAGCTTGTGCAAATATGTGAATTAATGTAAACTATTATTCAGCATAATTATATTTAGTAGAATATTATAGTATTTTTTATTCCTAAAAGCATATGTTAAAAAATCCAGTTAAAAAATGAATTTCATAATTTTTGTGATATGTAAATGTCACTTTTTAATTCATTTCTTTTATAAAGACATAGTGGAAATAATGGAGTATAGATGAAATAATGGGATATATTAGGAATATCGGAATATAGCAGAGCTTAAAGTGGAAAGACTATTTCAAAGGTTATTTGGAAATATCGCAGTGGTAGAAACCGCTTAGTATATAGCGAGGATATAACAGGGAAATATCGGGGAATAAACTGCACAAGACTGAACATATTTTCAATTTAGGTTTGGATTGCTTTGGAGCTTCAAGAAGGAGCTGGAGATGGGTGACGTATTCTCGTATTATTCCACTACATATGTTATTGTTTTATATTATTTGAGTTTGTGGGAACAAGTTATTATAAGTGTCTAACTTTGATTTGTAAGCTATTGTAACAACCTGCTCCCCTAACGAGTCCAATTTTCTGCAAAAATCTAAATTCTAATTCCGTTGAAGCATGAATAGTTTGTTTGGTATCCTGCAAGTAGGCAAAAATATAAATATCAATGCTTAAGTGAATAACCCACAGTGAAAGTTATATAAA
Source organism: Allium sativum (assembly GCA_030737875.1). Classification (NCBI taxonomy): domain Eukaryota; kingdom Viridiplantae; phylum Streptophyta; class Magnoliopsida; order Asparagales; family Amaryllidaceae; genus Allium; species Allium sativum. Next base: position 649,138,892 of record CM060919.1, on the reverse strand, counting down.
ATATAGTCATAAACAAGCACTTAGTAAATTACCAATACTTTCCAAAAAAGTGTCTCTAAGCTGAGCAATCATTGCCTCCAGCTAACCTGTGGATTTTTTTTAAGGAGGGATCATAACTAATGTTTTAGTGATTGGTAAATTATATAATTTCAAATGCAATACTAGATATATTTTTCTATTACCATCTTTGTTATATTAGGTTTATTTAAGTGAATATTAGGCACAGGTCCCTATTAAGTTTCAAAATTAGGCTCACATCCGGTCCTAAACTTATTATAAATTAGGTCCCTTTTTTCGAAAATTCATTAAAAAAAATAAAAAATCACGTAAAGTCATTATTAAATAAAACACGTACACGCCAAAAAAATTCAGGTATTAAAACAATCGAAAACCACATCAAAACCCAAAAATACAGCCAAAAAACAGGTTTATGCATCAAAAGATGCACCTATTCATACATAGTTGCATACATTCATGCTTATATTTCAGTGTTGCATCAAATTGCAGTGTACATACACACATGTATGTAGTTAAACATCAATATATGCATCCTTTTATGCGTATATTCAAATCTTGCCTGTTTTTCCAAGTGTTCGCGGTTTTCAGATATTGTTGCATACATTTGTGCACTTATACGGAATAGACGCATACATTCATGCATATATTCAGAAGCCTTCATCGATTTAAAATTTGTTGCACATATGCATGCATATATATATAGATTATTTGCATTAATATATGCAATTATTCGTAACACATGCATCTCAGTGCAACTTTGTATGCATACATGTATCCAACTATTGCAAATACATGCATAAATGTATGCATATATTGGTCCAAATTTTCAATAGAAAACGCTGGATGAATATACACATACATGTACGCTACTATTGGTAATAGTTGCACAGATATATGCAACTTTTATTTTTTGACGTTGTCTTCTGGGAATATTTGCAGATTTTAGTTTTTTTTTTTTTTTTTTTTTTACATGGCAGCGCATATTTTTGTGTGGAAAACACGTAACTCTCATTTTAGGGACCCGCTTTACATTTCAAACATGGGAGGGATGCCATATGAATTTCAAAACATAATAAGGACATGACACAAACAGACCCTTTATTTAATGCTGCTAGGTTCTCAACTACGCGCATAAATCGCACCTATTTATCCTTAGTAGATTTGACCTAATGAATAATACACATATTTATATATGCAGATGTATACCCTTCAACCGTTTTGGTCCTATACACTATCCATAGTACCTTTCGTATTTTTTGGCAGGGATTCCACTATCTTGCTAATCGAACATTGGAGCTACCTCTATAATGAACCACATATGATTGCCTACACTACAAATGTTTTGACATCTCCTACGAAAATGCGTGTACTGTATCCGTAATGGATTGCCTTACATCTACATTACAAATCTGCATCGATCGTTCTGCCTAAACTTTCTGTGCTCCGGACATAAAGGGCTTTGGCGTTGGAGAATGGAGTTTTGATGACAAAAACCTTATTTCAATATTAATTGATTATAAAATACATACTAACACCTTTATCTAGAATACACACACACACACACACACACACACATATATATATATATATATATATATATGCAGGATTTATATATAAGAATTAAGACTGAATACTGTACAATTTAAGACCTTCAAGAGATTCAGAATTCAGAGATGATTCAAGACTTATGAGTAATCAAAATTTCAAGAGTTCAAGAGTTCAAGATAGCATAATAAAGTCTAGTTTATGTAAGATTCTAAATAGCACTCCAGGTTCAAATTCAAATTCTGTTTTTTCAAATTCTATTTTCAATTTTTATTCTACTTAAGTTTCTCTATTTTAATTTTTTGATTTTAAACCCAAGTTTGTTAATTCTATAAAATTTATATATTTATATATACTTTACATTTATATGGTTTTAAACTTTATAATTTTGTAAATATAATTATATAAGTTATATTTATGGTTTCATACGTTTTTCTACTTTATAATACTTATTTATAGTACTATGTTTTAATTCAAGAATTCCAGAATTATATATATACATACATACATACATATACATATACATATATATATATATATATCAAAACACTTGAAAAATATTCGAAATTCAAATTTACACTATGATATGTCGACATACATTTATGGACATGTCGAAATATAACTGTGATATTTTTTGTTTTGAAAGGAAGTGTCTTTTCACTATTTGTAACGTTCTAGAAGTGTTGCAATCTTTCAAATCTTATAAATAGAGGCTGATTTCGAATTTTTTCATCATTCTTCATCTTCATCCCCTTTCTTTACACCATTAGTATTTCATGTTTTTATGATTGCTATACTTATACTCAGCCGAATTCAATTTTATTTATATAAAACTTATTCTCATCTCACTCTCTACTCATTACTCTCTGAACGAAAGTGCTATTAAAGAATTATAGGGTTGTTTGTAATTGTTTGGGAAGTGTTTGAGAAAGGTGTGTTCCTTATAGCCTTGAAATCAAGGAAAGAAATCAGTGGTAACCTTGTAGCCGGGGAAATCAAGGGAAATATACTTGATCAAGGGTGTTTGGAGTTTGGAGTCGGTGGTAACCTCGTGACCGTGAAATGAAGGAGGTTGTACTTGGATATTGATATAGTAATAAAACTCTGCATAATCCAGCGTCGTGTGGGACTGAACATAGGACCAATTTCGAACCAATATAAAATCCGATGTTCTTTCCTTTCCTGCATTTTATTTATGTTTATTTTTGTGTTTGTGTTTGATTTTGCGTCTTTGATTGTTTCTATGGTGCTTGATTCATATAGAAAGTCATATAAATTTTTGATTTTCTTAAATTCTTTGAAAACACCATTCACCCCCTCTAGTGCTAGTTTTGCCTTAATGATCCATTTCACATTCCCTAACACTGGCGCCAATGCTACAGTGAACTTAGTCATGGTTTTACTGTAAACTTAATGCTCTTCGCTTCTATCACGACTAGGCTTTACATGACTACCCCTTTCAAGTTGGAAGGTATCTCTAATGTGTTAATGGCCTTTCCCTAAACAAACAATTTAAATCAATCATGTGGTGTTGCATAACTCTCATCCAGGTTCCCCGATAGCAAAGGATCGCCTGGCTCATAGAGCTATAACGCATGTCCTTTCTCATTCTCTCTACTAACCAATAATGACATGTACCTATCTGACTACTATCCTTTTGGGTTTCGTACTAGTAGGCGTCGTTGACAGTAGGACACGTGATTACCCAACCATCCATTGCCTTTAGACTATAGAAAACGGTCAAGGCAATAACTTTTGATGAACACTTACAAACATTGCCTCTGATATAAGACCTCTTTTTGCCTACATTTAAGTGCCATCCTGAGGCATCCTTTCTACCTCCCGTTAGAATTCACTTATGTCCAATGTTGATTTTTGTTAAACGATCCCGTGAGGATGAGCTACCTTGCTATGGTTAATTATTTCCTGCTCCGGTATTGTCCGCAAATCTCTCGGGATGAGTTTCCCATTATTTGTACGTCTCATATGAAGTCACTTATTTCTAGTGATGGTATTTTGCTTAACGTTTAAGTTGGGACGGTTCACCCTTTTATGGTCAATTGTTTCCTATCCGCAAACCCATTAGAACAAACTTTCCAATGTTCTAAGGGATCTAAGATGGCCTGCACCCGACTGCTTATATCCAGATACCTTTAGGATACTCTTAAAAGCAACTTATGCGGTTACAGTTGTAATCTCATTCTCAATTAGACCCTGGGTTTCTTTATGCATTTAATTTATCTTTTTTTTCTCTTTTTACTTTCTTAATTTATTTCCTCTTTCATTATATTTTCTTAGCCCCCAGTCTATCATATAGATAGTCTATATCTGCTATTAGGCCTCTATCTATCATAAAGATAGTCATGGTTTACTCTTTATTGGAAGTGGGCATAATCTTTTACCTAACATGATAATCTCAATTTTTTATTTATTAAAGATAGATATTAATTTCTCTCTTTTCTTCATCTATCTTTTACTGTTTTTATCTTTTTCTCTTATTCACCAAGTTTTAAAATTGGTTACTACTGTTTTCTGCTCTTTTTTTTTTTGAACAAGACGGTTGTGTAGAGCGAATCTACACACCCGATTAGATATATATTAGCTAAAGGAGTAATATAGCGGTCAACAAGCCTGACTGATGGCCAAAAAGTGACAAGTTATGCATGCGCCATGCATGCAAGTAGAGTATGTAGCGCTAAGCACAAATATACAAGTACAATACATAATAAACAACCACAACAAACAGTAAAACATCATCACTAACCGAGTTGAATAACTGCAAAAGGCGGCTAAAATCCACTAACCAAAGGACTAGCGATAACTTACGAGATGCATGTAAATTGCTTGAGCAGGAGGACGTTACCATGAGCGAGGAAAGGAACGACGCTGATGCAAACCTTTGGACTGAATGCTGCCAACAGATTCTTCTGAAGCCAGCGAGGTGTCCATGATGACTGGAAGGAATGGTTGAGCTTGTGTACCAAAAGAAGAGGCATTTTTATCTTGATTTTTGTGTTTTTCGTTTCTTTTAATATTTTCTTTCCGGGCTAGTCATAGTTAGTAAGTTAGCAGGGGTTTTGGTGTAATTTGTTGTCATGTTTAATAAAAATAAGCTTTTGTGCAATGATACATAATTACAATATATCTTCTCTTTTCTCTTTGGTAGATAGTACAAAATACAATACCCACCTATATTTTTTACTTATCCTCTTTCTTTATAGGTTCAATTTCTATTCTTGTGATTACGTTTATCGTTATTCTTTTGAAACATAAACATGGAAAATTATTTTTCCCAACCAACTAAAATATTGTAAGTTTCCCAACTATGTTTGAAAGTGATGCAGATTAAGGATCTTAAGATTAGATTAACACTATAAGAGGGTAAATAGTGTTTGCTAGAATTTATGAATCTTTTATAAATCTTTTGTAATATGATTATAATTATATGTATAATGATCATAGAGTCAAATAAGGAGATAAAAAGCAAGTAAAGTAAATGCAATAAAGGAAGGAACATTTTGGGATTTTTTACTGATTCGAAATTATCCTACATCTAGTTCCACGCACTGTGCAATCTTTAATCAATATCATCAATTACACTCCCTGATTTCAAGGTCACAAGGAGATACTATCGGGGAACCCCAAAATTATCACAAAACCAATTGGCAATGTGAAGGATGAACTCTTACTAGTTATACATGATTTATTTTACAAAATCCCCGATGTGTGACTTGTCTGAACCCGCCCCCGCACGTGTAGCATATCCTAAGCCTAACATGTGGATCTTATTAGGTGATGTAGATAAGTGTGACAGTTATGTGCACACGAATTAAACTTGCTCCGATATCATGAAGGAGAACCCCAAATTATCACAAACCCAATTGGCAATGTAAAGGGTGGATTTGTAACAACCCGTATTTTCAATAACCTGTTACAACGTAAATCGAGGCAGAATTTAATTCTAAAATCTGAATCAAGGGAAACGGGATATGCCATTGCGTTCGTCTCGGAAAAATACGCGAAATAGAGTCCGAGTTTTCGAAAATCGGAGTCCGTATGACCCGATTAAGGCCCAATGAAGTTTTCAGAAAATTTCAAGTTCAAACAGATTTCAAATTCAAATTTGAATTTGGAAATTAGGGCATGGGGCGCAGGCGGGAAAATTCCCGCCAGAGTACCCAAGTCGACAGCCCTGTCGACTTGGGAGTCGACTTGGTTGGACCCAAGTCGACAGCCCTGTCGACTTGGCTGTCGACTTGGTCCAGCCGGGCAGTTTTGCCTGGTGCACCATTTTGGGTTTGTGTTGAGTTTGGGGGCCAGATTCGGTTTTGAGGGCTGAGATTGGAACTAGGGTTTAATCCTAAGGCTAAAACTAGTCCTAATCTCTATAAATAAGGCCCTAACCTAACCCTAAATCATCATTATTCATTCATACAACTAAACTATGGCAAAATCAATCCTCTCATGGCCTCCACTCTCTTCATAAAATTCCTAAATAAATTTTTATGAGATTTTCCATGCATACAAGTGTTTTCAAGCTTGTATGAGCATCATTAGCTTGCATTCAAGTCAAGTTTCCGTATTTACATCATAAAGCAAGGGTTTTGATCATTTTGGCTCAAGGGTTTTTCTATTAGAGCTTGCATTTTGGGTCTATTTGATTGCATAAGGGCTTTGTCATATTTTTGTGTCTTCATAAGCATTGTAAGCCCTATTCTACTTTCATACTTAAACTCTAAAGTTAAATGTATGATATGCAAGTTTGCCATGATATGCAAGTTAATCATGTTATGTTATGCAAGTTTGCCATGTTATGATATGCAAGTTAATCATGTTATGTTATGCAAGTTTGCCATGTTATGATATGCAAGTTTATCATGTTATGATATGCAAGTTTATCATGTTATGATATGCAAGTTTATATGCAAGTTTGCCATGTTATGTTATGCAAGTTTGCTATGTTATGATATGCAAGTTTGGGGTGATCACTTTGTTCATGTTATCATGTTATGCAAGCTTATCTTGAGTATATGAACATAAAGCTTTAAGCTTTATGCTAAAGGTTGCATTTTGGCAACATGTAAGTTATCATATCCCTTATGATAACTTGCATGTGAGGCTAAATGCGAACTTATGGCCATTTCTACATGTCATTTATCACCATGTATCACCAATATGCTAAGTTTGGTTTTATGCATGCTTTTGAGGCCTAATGCAAGTATATGAACATATGTACATTTCATATGCCACCATGTTAAACTTGTGGCTTCAACACTTTTATGTCATGATTATGCCAAGTTCCCTCTTTCTATCCTTTATGCGCTATTGCGATATGTAAGCGATGGGATTGCGTTTGGGGTTGGGTAAACTTAAAAGACATAAAAACATAAGATTGGGAATTTACCTATTAAGTTAGGTCTACCCTTTGGGAATTTACCTATTAAGTTAGGTCTACCCAATTGCTTGAAAATTTGTGATATGTTTTGGAAACATGATGGACATGACACTTAGAAAAGATAAGTGTGACCAACTCGAGGTTGGGTTGAGTTTGTAGCGTAAACCTACCCGGAACCGACCGGCTTAACTAGTTGCTACAAACAATAGGACCCAATGTGAGAAGTTGGCCATGTTGTACCTTGAACCCGTGGTTAGACCAAGTTGTGGTATAAAGCTACCCGGAACCGACCGGCTTAACTAGTAACCGCAACGAAGTCTAATGTGAGAGGTTAAGGCGCATTAAATTAATTAATGCCTCATGATTAGGGTTAAGTCATGGTCCACTTAATACTTAACCAATTTGGGCTTGGTAGATTAATCAGGGTTAAGTCGTGAACTCATCGTTACACTTAACCAAGTTAATCCATGATTAGCAAGAGGGTTAAACCGTACTTAACCCACTAGAAAAATCCTAGCAATGGGGGTCCACTCCAGCAGTAATCCCAAGTTTGTATCATCATGACCCTAGGGACTAGGCTAGGGTGGGGGCACGATTACTAGACTTGAGGTAAGTGACCAAAAGCGACGGCAGAAGGGTACGCCGGTGTAGTTCCGGGCGGACTATGGTCGTACACACAGTCCGAAGCCGGGGAAAACATGCACGGGTACCAGTAGATCGAGACTGTGCACGCATGTTTATGGTGTCCAGGGGTTGACACCCTAGGGCTTGATACACCCGACGGGAGACCCTGCACAGTCTGACTACAAATACGTGTGGGCCGTATGGACACCAACACGTGACGAGTTAGGCTTATAGGGAGCCGATCGACTAGACCGTTTGGTTGGACCTCGAATTGGGGTCACTTCATGTTATTGGGCCAAAGCTTGGGCCAAGGGATCAATACTTGTTTATTCAAGTCATGTTAGTTTGCTAGTACACCTGTGGTGCAAAACCTTAAACCTGATAATGCGATGACACCTTTACCTACCTTGTTAGTTAATCATCATGCTAGTATGTTGTTATCCTTATGTTCATCCCTGCTGCTCATGGCAGTTAACTTTACCAGTTTACATTGATTGTAGTAGGGCTTACTCAGTCTTTTTGACTGACCTGTTTTCTTTCGCCTCTTTTCTTCCGTTCCCCCCCAGGTTCTCAGGGAGGGAATATTGGAGCTTAGCTTGGATTTCTGATCGCTTGCTTGTGGGATTTTAGCTCATGTACGGTCTTGACATGAAGCTAGCTATGGTTATCACTTATTTTGGGGATAGTACTTATGTATTTCAGTTTTTCAGTGATGTTATTTTTATCTAGACTTGTGTATTTGGAAAGTTGACATTATGTTGTACCAGACTTGTTTTGAAATGGTTTGAAATCTTCCGCTGTTTTACTTATCTTATTTACTCTGTTTACATATATACATATGTTCTTGTTCTGCCTTGATATATCATTATGCATGTTTACCTGATTCAAACGCCCCTCCAAAGTCAGAGTGCTTGCAAGAGCCACCCTGGCGGAGGTGGGGTGTTACATTTGGTATTAGAGCATATGGTTTACGAGAAGGAACAAAAAGGTTTTTAGAAAACTTTTGGAAAACTATTTTCAAAACCAAGTATAAAGTATTTTCCAAAGAAAAGTCTAGTTTATTTTAAAGGCTATTCCCCAAAAAGCCATTAGCAAAATTCCTTCATTTTTCTCCATTCTGAATCTGTCTTTCTCTTCGTTTTCAGTATGGCCGATAACTTTGCCATTCCGGAGGGAGTACACGTACCTGTTTGGTATAGGAGACTTTTGGAGGCTAGGGCGACCGAAGCCGACCCCGCAGATGATTATGTTCCTCCTCCTCCCCCGGTAGTTAATGTTCCTCCTCCTCCTGTCGCTGAGGTTCCTCTTCCTCCTCCCCCTCAGCGTCCTCAAGCTGACTTCGCAGAGATTTGCAAAGACTTTAAGGCGATGGGTTGCAAGAATTTCATTGGAACCGAGACTTATGTAGAGGCAAGGAATTGGTTGAAAGAAACCGAAGATCTTTTTGCCTTCTTTGATATAGATGACCGTAGGAAGGTTTTATTAGCAGTGTGGTTGCTAAAGGAAGAAGCTGCACGTTGGTGGGTGGTCACCACCGCTACTAGGCCAACTGAGACTTGGGATGACTTTCGGGGAAAGTTTGGACTAAGGTTCCTATCACTAAAGCAAGGGGACATGACTATTAGGGAATACATAGATAAGTTTAATCAACTGGCTCGGGTCGGTTTAGACTTGGTTAACACAGCTCAGAAGAAGGCCCTATACTTTGCTCTAGGATTAAACGAGCCATTACATGGTTTAGCCATGACTCATATACCCTTGGGGGCAACTTTCGAGAGTTTGGTGAATATGGCCCTGCTCAATGAAGAGAATAGGAGTGACAAGAAGGAGATCAAGATGAATGATACTCAAGCCAAGAAGACTGATTCCCAGTGGAAAGGAAATCAGGGTAATCCAAGCGGTCAGAGCAGTCAAGGCAACAAGAACAAGAACAAGAGTCAAGGCAACAAGAGGAAGTGCCGTTATTGCAGTTCAGTTGGGCATCTTATTAAGGATTGTAAGAAGAGGAAAAGGAAGAATGGTGAATGCTTTTTCTGCGGTGAGACTGGGCATTTCAGTAAGGATTGCCCGAAGAAGCAAGGGCAAGGACAGGGTCAGACTCAGCGTGCTGGACCTTCAGGAGGGCAAGTTCATGCTCTCAATGCCGCTCCAGCTCCCGATCGAGGTAGTGTTTCTATTGAAAGTCTTGTATATATTTCTGATTTTCCCAGTTCGTACCTTGTTTGATTCTGGTGCATCGCATAGCTTTATCTCATCTGATCTTGTTGAAAGTTTGCAGATAAGTACTAGTCTAGTTAATAATCCCGTGTGTGTTTCAAATCCAATTGGGGGTTCCGCCCATTTGTCTATTATCTACGTGGATTTGAAAAATCTCTATCTTTGGTGTAGAGTTCTCGTGTGATGCTTATATTCTCGGTTTCATGGGGTATGGGTTGATTTTGGGCATGGATTGGTTGTCCAGTTTTGGAGCCATTCTTGATTTTTGAGCATAGGGTTGAGAGGCTCATGACTCGCCTCGGTAATACCCTAAAAATTTCTAGTAACCCTATGAGTCCCGTCATGTTGTGTTATCTTGAATCCCTCAACTCGTCTATCGATAGTTTGCAATCGGTGAGGGTGGTCCGAGAATATCCTGATATCTTGGGTGAAGTGAAGGGGGGTTACCCCTAAGCGAGGGATTGATTTCCGCATTTATCTGGTTGATAATGTCAAGCCAGTTACGTGGCCGGTTAGGCACATGGTCCCGCGAGATGAGAGTTAAGTAAGCAAGTGAAGGAGTTGCTTGAGAAGAACTTCATTCGATGAAGCATTTCCGAGGAAGGTGCTCTAGTAGTATTCGCTACTAATGGGGACAGTTCGCTTCGCCCGTGTGTTGATTTTCGTGAGTTGAACAAGAAGATTAGACAACCATTACCAAGGATCGATGATTTGTTCAACTTGTAGGAACATCTGTTCTCTCTTGATCTTGCTACTGGATTCCATCAGCTCAGAGAAGCTGAGGATAGTATAGACAAAACGGCGTTCAGAACTCCAGATGGATTCTTAGAATGGCTGGTCATGCCATTCGGTTTGACTAATGCACCCGCCTACTTCGTGGACTTGATAAGTAGGGTGTCTAGGGAGTTCCTGAACGAGTTTGTGGTAGTCTTCGTAGATGATATTCTGATCTTCTCAAAGGATTAGGAAGAGCACGCAAGACATCTCAAGGAGGTGATGGATACGCTTAGAGCGCATCAGTTGAAAGCCAAGTCCTCCAAATGTCATTTTGGAGAAAAAGGAGTTAGATTTCTTGGGCACATAGTTACTAAGCAAGGCTTAGCGGTGGATCCCGCTAGAGTGGTCGCGGTTCAAGACCGGAAAGCCCCGACGAGGACAATGGAAGTAAGAAGCTTTCTCAGTTTAATTAGTCAGTTAGCGTCCCTTGAGTTTAGACCTACCCTTCTGGATCAAGTAGGGACTTCACAGAAAGAAGACCCGCAGTTAGCCGAGATCATGGACAAGTTGATTCGAGGCGAGATGGTAAGTCACCTCGCTATAGATGACAAGGGATGGCTAAGACGCAATGAGAGAAAGAAGGCTCTTGAAGATGCACATCACTCAAGGAGGTGGCCGAGTTTGTCCCAAGGTGCATGTTGTGCCAACAGATTAAGGCCGAGTCATAAAAAGCCCGGTGGGCTATTACATCCATTGGAGGTCCTCGCAATGGAAGTAGTAAAGCGTCACGAAGGATTTCGTGGATGGACTACCTAGATCAAGGAAAGGGAATACGAGCATGTGGGTCATAGTAGGTAGACTCACGAAGAGTGCTCATTTCACTCCGGTAAAGAGCGAAAGGACTGCATCATAACTAGCGACAGTTTACTTTCAAGAAATAAAGCGGTTGCACGGGGTTCCCTAAAGTATAGTTAGTAACCATGACTCAATCTTCACTAGCCAGTTTTGGGATGGTCTACGGGAAGTCATGGGTAAGCACTGAATCTAAGCACGGCCTATCATTCGCAGGCGGATGGTTCATTTCGTTCAAGCATGAGTTATAGAAAATCACGTTAGTAAGAGCAATTGGCAACGTGGATTGGTATTTCCAAGAAAAGTTCTGCTGCGTGGAATACTTTATAGTAAGTAAACGAGATCCAGGATTTACTAGTGAATTTTGGAGAGCTTGCATGAAACCATGAGGTCATAGTTATGTTTAAGCCAAGAATGATAGAAGAGTAAGTGAAAAAGGAAGACGAGAGGCGACAATGAAATGGGTTCCAACTCATATTTGGAAATAAGAGTTAAGAAGCTAAGAAACCATGAGGAAAAAGACGGTCAAAGCACAGTGGAGTTAAACTCAAGGAAACGTGACTTAGAAGACCGAAGGCTAGATACGCGCATCATATCTCTTTTTAAGAGCATATCCTTGATCCTTGTTTTCCTGTGAAACTTACTTGCATGTTATCTTGTTACGTATATCCTCTCGGTCCCATTCTCGATCCCATTTCTGTTGTAAACTCCATAAGGGGGTATGACTCATCGGTTAGTAATACATGTCAGGGTTTGAAGGGGTCCGTTAGGTTGACTAAACCTTTTGGGCTTTTATAGAATATGGTTTGGGTTAGGAAGGGATTTCTTGTAATCCGAAAGGAGTATATCCTGCTTATCTTCCCGATCTCTTTGTAGCATATCTTTTGCTATCCATGTTTGTCTTGGTTATCTAGTTTATCATGTTAATCTTGTCATGAGAACCTTAGGTAGAAACCCTTTGGATGAAACATGTGTTTGAAACATGTTATGCTTGATGGTTGCAAGTGGTTGCAAGTGTTTGCAAGTGGTTACTCGTGGATGCATTATACACGTTAGGCACTAGATCGGCTCACACACTCCTCATATTGCATATGCATGAGTGTTTATGCTTATTCATGGATGAAAATTTTTGTGTTATCACATGGATGTTGCATATGGATGTATGTTATGTGCACACATATAGATGTTATACATTATGTTAGGAATTGCATACATATGGATTCATTTCACTAACATAATTTGCATTGATGATATTTGCATTAGATAAGTACATATACACACACCTTTGCATATGTTCATACAACATTTAGAATCTTGTAAGGACAATGATTGCTCGTGGATGATGTTTTGAGTAGATGGATGATTGGATGGTAGGATACGTTCTCCCTAACTTGAAGATTTCGAGGACGAAATCCTTTAAGGAGGGGAGAATGTAACAACCCGTATTTTCAATAACCTGTTACAACGTAAATCGAGGCAGAATTTAATTCTAAAATCTGAATCAAGGGAAACGGGCTATGCCATTGCGTTCGTCTCGGAAAAATACGCGAAATAGAGTCCGAGTTTTCGAAAATCGGAGTCCGTATGACCCGATTAAGGCCCAATGAAGTTTTCAGAAAATTTCAAGTTCAAACAGATTTTAAATTCAAATTCAAATTTGGAAATTTGGGCATGGGGCGCAGGCGGGAAAATTCCCGCCAGAGTACCCAAGTCGACAGCCCTGTCGACTTGGGAGTCGACTTGGTTGGACCCAAGTCGACAGCCCTGTCGACTTGGCTGTCGACTTGGTCCAGCCGGGCAGTTTTGCCTGGTGCACCATTTTGGGTTTGTGTTGAGTTTGGGGGCCAGATTCGGTTTTGAGGACTGAGATTGGAACTAGGGTTTAATCCTAAGGCTAAAACTAGTCCTAATCTCTATAAATAAGGCCTTAACCTAACCCTAAATCATCATTATTCATTCATACAACTAAACTATGGCAAAATCAATCCTCTCATGGCCTCCACTCTCTTCATAAAATTCCTAAATAAATTTTTATGAGATTTTCCATGCATACAAGTGTTTTCAAGCTTGTATGAGCATCATTAGCTTGCATTCAAGTCAAGTTTCCGTATTTACATCATAAAGCAAGGGTTTTGATCATTTTGGCTCAAGGGTTTTTCTATTAGAGCTTGCATTTTGGGTCTATTTGATTGCATAAGGGCTTTGTCATATTTTTGTGTCTTCATAAGCATTGTAAGCCCTATTCTACTTTCATACTTAAACTCTAAAGTTAAATGTATGATATGCAAGTTTTCCATGATATGCAAGTTAATCATGTTATGTTATGCAAGTTTGCCATGTTATGATATGCAAGTTAATCATGTTATGTTATGCAAGTTTGCCATGTTATGATATGCAAGTTTATCATGTTATGATATGCAAGTTTATCATATTATGATATGCAAGTTTATATGCAATTTTGTCATGTTATGTTATGCAACTTTGCTATGTTATGATATGCAAGTTTGGGGTGATCACTTTGTTCATGTTATCATGTTATGCAAGCTTATCTTGAGTATATGAACATAAAGCTTTAAGCTTTATGCTAAAGGTTGCATTTTGGCAACATGTAAGTCATCATATCCCTTATGATAACTTGCATGTGAGGCTAAATGCGAACTTATGGCCATTTCTACATGTCATTTATCACCATGTATCACCAATATGCTAAGTTTGGTTTTATGCATGCTTTTGAGGCCTAATGCAAGTATATGAACATATGTACATTTCATATGCCACCATGTTAAACTTGTGGCTTCAACACTTTTATGTCATGATTATGCCAAGTTCTCTATTTCTATCCTTTATGCGCTATTGCGATATGTAAGCGATGGGATTGCGTTTGGGGTTGGGTAAACTTAAAAGACATAAAAACATAAGATTGGGAATTTACCTATTAAGTTAGGTCTACCCATTGGGAATTTACCTATTAAGTTAGGTCTACCCAATTGCTTGAAAATTTGTGATATGTTTTGGAAACATGATGGACATGACACTTAGAAAAGATAAGTGTGACCAACTCGAGGTTGGGTTGAGTTTGTAGCGTAAACCTACCCGGAACCGACCGGCTTAACTAGTTGCTACAAATAATAGGACCCAATGTGAGAAGTTGGCCATGTTGTACCTTGAACCCGAGGTTAGACCAAGTTGTGGTATAAAGCTACCCGGAACCGACCGGCTTAACTAGTAACCGCAACGAAGTCTAATGTGAGAGGTTAAGGCGCATTAAATTAATTAATGCCTCATGATTAGGGTTAAGTCATGGTCCACTTAATACTTAACCAATTTGGGCTTGGTAGATTAATCAGGGTTAAGTCGTGAACTCATCGTTACACTTAACCAAGTTAATCCATGATTAGCAAGAGGGTTAAACCGTACTTAACCCACTAGAAAAATCCTAGCAATGGGGGTCCACTCCAGCAGTAATCCCAAGTTTGTATCATCATGACCCTAGGGACTAGGCTAGGGTGGGGGCACGATTACTGGACTTGAGGTAAGTGACCAAAAGCGACGGCAGAAGGGTACGCCGGTGTAGTTCCGGGCGGACTATGGTCGTGCACACAGTCCGAAGCCGGGGAAAACATGCACGGGTACCAGTAGATTGAGACTGTGCACGCATGTTTATGGTGTCCAGGGGTTGACACCCTAGGGCTTGATACACCCGACGGGAGACCCTGCACAGTCTGACTACAAATATGTGTGGGCCGTATGGACACCAACACGTGACGAGTTAGGCTTATAGGGAGCCGATCGACTAGACCGTTTGGTTGGACCTCGAATTGGGGTCACTTCATGTTATTGGGCCAAAGCTTGGACCAAGGGATCAATACTTGTTTATTCAAGTCATGTTAGTTTGCTAGTACACCTGTGGTGCAAAACCTGATTATGCGATGACACCTTTACCTACCTTGTTAGTTAATCATCATGCTAGTATGTTGTTATCCTTATGTTCATCCCTGCTGCTCATGGCAGTTAACTTTACCAGTTTACATTGATTGTAGTAGGGCTTACTCAGTCTTTTTGACTGACCTGTTTTCTTTCGCCTCTTTTCTTCCGTTTCCCCCCAGGTTCTCAGGGAGGGAATATTGGAGCTTAGCTTGGATTTCTGATCGCTTGCTTGTGGGATTTTAGCTCATGTACGGTCTTGACATGAAGTTAGCTATGGTTATCACTTATTTTGGGGATAGTACTTATGTATTTCAGTTTTTCAGTGATGTTATTTTTATCTAGACTTGTGTATTTGGAAAGTTGACATTATGTTGTACCAGACTTGTTTTGAAATGGTTTGAAATCTTCCGCTGTTTTACTTATCTTATTTACTCTGTTTACATATATACATATGTTCTTGTTCTGCCTTGATATATCATTATGCATGTTTACCTGATTCAAACGCCCCTCCAAAGTCAGAGTGCTTGCAAGAGCCACCCTGGCGGAGGTGGGGTGTTACAGGACTCTTAATAGTTATACATGATTTATTTTACAAATTCCCTGATGTAGGACTTGTGTCGACACGCCCCCGCACGTGTGACATATCCAGAGCCTAAGAAGTGGATCTTATTGGGTGATGTGGATAAGTGTGACAATTATGTGCACACGAATTAAACCTGCTCCGATACCATGAAGGAGAACCCCAAATTATCACAAAACCAATTGGCAATGTGAAGGGTGGACTCTTAATAGTTATACATGATTTTACAATTCCCAGATGTAGGGCTTGTCTCAACATGTTAGAGAACCCAAAATGCTTTGGTACCATGTTAGAGAACCTCAAATTATCACAAAATCAATTGGCAATGTGAAGCGTGGACTCTTGACAGTTATACCAGATTTATTTTACAAATTTCTCCGATGTGTGACTTGTCTCAATAGACGCCTTCCAAAACTTAGACCTTTGGGTAGGCCAATTTAACATGAGACCATTGTTAACTGATTTAATACAGTTATCTCATATATCCCTAGTTGATTAAAGTTATTTATTTTCTTTTTTATAAAAAGGAATTATTACCATGAGTATTTATATCTCTCACTTATCACGATCTAACTGATTGTTTAAGCTAGACTGACTCTTGTATTTTATACTCGGTCAGACCGATATGTCCAAAGTTAATAACTTGATTCATATTTAGGTGCTTCCATCTTGGATTATCTCTCTTGAATTTAGGACTAGAAATGAGTGGTTGAGTGATTATGTCATTCGTATATATATTTTGAGATTTGTTGTATTAGTTTATGGTTTTTAAAAACCAATTGAGTTTGTAGCACATGTACATGTTGTACACCGATGTCCGTACTTATATGTATGCTATTATGTGATATGTTATTTGCGTTGATGTTGTTATTTGTTTTGAATAAGATTTTAAGCTATTGTAGTTCTTTATTAAATAGAACAAAGTACGCCGATCCACTAGCGGTAAGAAAGATGTACAACCAATCGACGTATCCAATATTCATTCAGTGTAACGCTACGGATGGTCGCTCCTAACCAGTCTTACTCTCCGTATTAGCAGACGACATTATCTATTAATGCTCTTGTTGGTATGAGTCTCGGGGTGGGGAGTTACATAGTGAACTCCTTTTTTATCACATCATATGCTGCTACACATATTTCAGCGGATTTGAGCAGCGTGGACGTTCAACTTTGTGCGCTCTTTCAGAATGGTTTTGATAGCATGAAAATACCTAGAAAAACATATACGTTGAAAATGAAAAAAATATGCATAGAAAATAAAAACATACCTAGATAGATATTCAAATTGACAGATAAAAGTTGTTGGCTTTGTCAGATTGAAGATGAGGAGTTAAAGGTGATAAAGGATGAAATACACTATAAGGGGAGGTTGGTATGCTCGAACTATTTAATTTATTGAAGGGATCAAACTAATTATATTTATGTATTTATAGAAATTACTAACTTGAAATAAGTTTAATCCTGACTCGGGTGTTTTGTGTTTTGCATGGAACGCTCGGGTCAGACCTAAGTGTTCCAGATTTAAAGATATCCAGCTTGAAAAGAGGAGAGGCATGTGAAGACGCATACGCACGCAAGCCCGACTAAAAGCGTAAAACTTTATTTTTATAATGCATGTATATATTTTATAAGTTTTCCGCTGTACCAATTTTTGTAAACTCTGATATTTATGTATAAAAATTCCGCTGTGAGCTACTGTTGCCTTTCTGTGTTTGTGATTCTGTGTGATATTCTGTTTAAACCCTGTAAGCTAATAACGAGATGTCGTTTTGAACGTTCTGAGTTGGTTTAAATACCGATTTGGAGCGGTCAAATGGCAGATCGTTACAGAAAGAAAGGAGTAATTGTTGAGGGAAACGTGTCCACATGCGCATCGGATTTGGGCTGTACATCGGACATGACAGTCCGCTGTCCGGCTCGGTCCGAAGCTATAAGGTGTCCGGTCTGTGTCCGTCTGATTCTCTTATTGGACAGAGCTTGGACACACTAGTGTTCAGTCCGATCAAAAATGTTCGATGTTTTTCTATTATCCAAGGCTTTATCGGACAGGACATTCCGTTGTCTGGCTCGGTCCGAGGCTATATGATGTCCGGTCCATGTCCGTCCGAATTCTTATAGGACAGAGCTTGGACACACCTCCGTCCGGTCTAGTTCGACCCGTTTACACCCCTACATCGGATGTCGATATATCTTTATGCTAAGCAACTCCATTATGCTTGGAATGGAGAAAACACCGCTACCGTTATTGACCTGCGACTAATGGCAATGAGGTAAAAAAATAAAAAAATCTGCGAACATTACCATAATTTATAATGTTAGCTACTATGTTTTTCTTATTTTCATCTTTACTAGCAGTTCGAATAAATAAATTTTTTGTTTGAATGCGAAATTCTAAAAATACCTTTATATCTAAGCAAGAAACTAAAAGTTCGAATTCGAACAAAAATTAAATTATATTTTTGAAAATGGAAATTTTGAATTGTAAATAAGATTACCAGTTTCAAGCTCCATTCAAACCAAAATTTGTATTATTTGTTTGATATTTTTTTAATGAAAACTACATATAAATTTTAAAATTCTATGGAAATTTTTATACGTATAAGAACATCTCCTAACGATAAATTTCGAACAACTAGGGACCTTCCACTAAAAAAAAAAATCAAGTCCAGTTTGATTTATCATTTTTAGTTTTGTGTTTCACCTAATCAAAATGCGTAATTCTTATGTATTAGTGAAAATAAACCGTTTTAAAATTTTAAATTAACATAGAAAATAAAAACAAATTGTTTAATTTTTCTTGTTTAAGGATATAACAAAGAACATAAATGATTCATTTAAGAATAGAAATAATTCATTCTTTTCGTTGTTCGCCCATCGCCTCAACCACTAAAAATTAAAAAAAAAAAAAAAAAATCACTTTTCTTAGATTTTGTAGTTTACATAACATTGGCAGAAGTCACAGAACTAAAAATTAAGAGGGGATTGTTAAAGGGACTCCACGTTTGGTTAAGGGGAGGACTAATTTTTATTTATTGTATAATTGTTATGGGGAGAACAAAATAAATTAGCCTCCACTTAAACATATAAATTAAAATTCCGATATTAACCTCCTATAATTCTCATTAATATAAACCATAAAAAATAAACCCTTCATTAATCCTTACAATTTAATGCTGCACATAAAAATAAAAATTGATGTAGTTAATGTAATGGAGCACAAGAAAATTTTATGAGTTATCAGAAGGCATCGGACCAGATAATTAATTGTAATTTCATGATTAAATTGTTATGATTAATTTAAAATAAATGCAGAAATAAAATTTTTGATTTAATATGCTGTATCGAATTTGTGTAATTGAGATGTTTTATAATTCACACGTTTGTTATTTGCGTTGAATTTGAGCTGGGTAGTTAGGTCTCCTTTTTTTAAAAAAAAAATAACTCAGATCCCTTAAAAAAAAAATTTAAGCTGGAGTGCCTTAAAACTATGCTACTCTTGGCTAGACCTAGAGTCGCTTTAACAAACCCAAAATTAAACCAACGAGATCGATCTTCTCAAATTTCCTGTTCATTGGGCTTTAAGCAGTTGAAAGCAATCCTTTTAAACCCGACCTGACTACTATATCTGCACACTAGGGTTTTGATTTCTTGGTAATCGCCGTTCGTTTTCCTCTTTCCAGCCAATCTCAAAAAAATCTCATCTTGACGACCAGGTATGAAATTCTCGCATAGGTTTTTTTACTAAAAGCTTGTAATAATGAATATAGCTGCAAGCTTACAAAGTTTAAATGACTTAATTTACTCTTCTGCCGCACTCAAAATTTATGTTTGTTCTATTTTATATGTAGATGGAGACCTGCCCTAAAGAGGAACCTATTTCATTCCCAATATTCAAAGACATTAGGAGGTATTACTGTGAATATTGTGGTATTTGCAGATCCAAAAAGTCACTAATTAGATCTCATATGCTCTTGCATCACAAGGTACGTCACTTTGTCATGAATTAACTTTGGGAAGCCGTTTGAAAGACGTCCAACCTTGAATAATTTAAATCAACTATTAATATCTGACCAAATGATAATGATTATTACTGTGAATATCTGACTAAATCTCCGCAGCTGTTTTAACATTTCCATTATATCTGCTGAGTATTACTGATTAGTAAGTCCATATGTTTATGTCTGTCATGTTAATTGTATTAAACATCAAATGTATAGGATGAAATAAAGAACGAAGAAACAAAAGATATTGAAGTGGAAACAGTGAATAAGGAGGCAAAAAATACTTGTGAAGAATGTGGTACAAGTTTTAGTAAACCTGCTCATCTGAAGCAACATATGTTAAGTCATTCTCTACAGGTAGTTTTTTTTTCTCCCTTCCCCTTCTATGCTAATCCAGTTGTAAACACTCAGAATGAGGCAGTGTAAATGATAGTAGGTGGATATTTGGCTGAAAAGCTGGGATGAGCAAATTGAAGTGCAGAGTAATGTAGGTTACGTTTTATTGTTGGGTATAAATATGTAACTATAGTGCACATGTGCTTTGGATTGCAATGTGTGCTTTGGATTGCAATGCAGCTATTATTTAGAAAAATTGATTGTAACAATGTTGGGTTAGAACAACCTCCAGCCTCAAAACTTTTACTGCTGATAATACAGTGTGAGTAGGTGTAATGGATGTTAAAGTGAGTTTAAAAAAAAAAAAAAACTGCTAAACCTCTTGTGCTAGTGCGCTCTAGCTTGTAGAGCGATATATATGTGTCCATGTGTGGCAGCGTGCTCTAACTTGTAGAGCTATATGTGTATAGGTATGCCGGTGTGCTCTAACTTGTAGTGCTAGTTATATGTGTATATGTATGCTGGTGTGTTCTAAATTGTAGGGCTATATACGTGTTTGTGCGTGCTTTATCAGTTTGGTTTCTATTATTACCATTTTTGATTATATTCAACCTTTGTTAGTATCATCATTATTGATGTACATAATTCTTCACGGTTCACACATGTGACATAGTTTTACCCATCTTCTGTTCAATCTTAGCGGGTCAACAACTTCAAATTTTCGCCAGTTGTGATTCCCATGTAGTCAAGGCGTGCGCCTAGGCGTAAAAAGGCGCAAGGCGCAACTAGGGGGCTTTTCTGAAGTTTAAGGCGCACCTGTTAGTGAAATGCAAAAAACACGCTTTTCTAAAAAAAACTTAGGTTGAATGTTTTTTTAAGGTAGTGCCTGGCGCAACTGTAAGGTTACCCGGCTGGTAATCCGGAGCGCGCAGGTTCGAGTCCCGGCCTCTTCACATATGTGAGGGAAAGGCTGTGCGCACTAGTCGACCACCCCCAGAGCCCGGAAAGCCGTAAGAATAGTACCAGGATGAGAGACTGACTTGAGAAGTTCTTTCGCGCTCGAGTACGGGAGCCTTTGGCACTAGGTATCCACCTTTGCGTTGAATGTTTTTTTGACTATTTATTTTGGTTTGTGACGTGAATTTAAGAAGTTTTATCATCAAAATTGCGAAATCATGCTATTATTTGTTGCCAAAACTGTATATTAAGTTACAATTTTAGGTGCGCCTTGACTACATAGTGTAATTCTATGACAGTATTGTATCCTTGAAAGTTGCAAGTTGTGGATATAGTATTTTGTATTTGGTTTTATTGTAAAACTCCTTTTGAACCTCGCTTAGGGCCCCAAGTGTTTGTGATGGATACTCGAAATATCCAAAATTCGTTTGCATTTGTAACCAAAAAAACAGCAATAATCATACGCTCGGAAAAGATGCTAATGTGGTTATGATGGTACGCACATTCAAAAGTTCTTCATTTAATGTTTATAGAGGTAATATTTTGTATTATGTGTATTTTGCTGCGTAAAATCATTTATATTTACTCTTTTATCGATGTGATAATTTGTATCTTATGTAGATGATTATTCTCTGCATAAAACTAACTTTAAATCATCCTTACACACACACACACACACACACAATTCTCTTATATTTTGACGAGCAATATTGCTAAAATGGTTGTGTTTGAATCAAAATTTTAATTTATGCTTTAAAATATATTAACTGTGAGCAAATGCATGTTGGAAAATGTTTTGAAAAATGATGAATTATTGAGAAAAAAAAATGATTCAAGTGTAATAATTTTTCCCATATGTGAATAGTATCACATCATGGGATTATATGAAAGAATCAAGTATTCATACATAACTCTTAGTAGCTAGTTGGGCCTTGGGGATCCTATATGTGCGTTTTGTTGTGGAGGGAGACCATGCTTTACCACCACACACGCCCGGCCGACTTGACCTGGGCCGGGCTTGAGCTTTGCTTGGCTAGGCTTGGCGGTGTGGTGTACACACTTATATTTTTGAATGAAAATAGCTTATCATTTCTGACCGTTATTTTCTGACATGGTAAAAATTAAGATTCTGTTTTCTTTGGATCATACTGACTTTCCATCCACTAACACAGTAACGTGTTCAGTTTTGTATTCCATATATCTTCATAGAGTTTAGACAAGACAAACTAGAACAACATTTTTTTCTTCCATTAAGAACAGAAAAATCCGAGCAGTACAGTTTCTAGTGCAAATATGAGTCAATTCGTTTGTGCAAGAGAACTGATATTGAGGAGATAACTGTTTTATCCTAGAGGTGGCGATAAGAATAAACTGCTTTGCACCTTCGAGCAGATCGCCCGAACGTCTTCAGGAGAGTGACTTTGCCCACGACTCAGACATTATTTTCCAACAATGCGTATAGAATTTGATATTGAAAATGACTTTGGATACTTATCTGCATAGGCTCTCATAGACAAGGTTTACCTCTTTTAGCTGCTTCCAAACCTCTAAATTTTTGTTTAAAGCGATTGATAGAAAGCACCAAAATTTTATCAAAAAATACACGTTTTTAACAAGAATGCTGAGCTTTGATTATTTTTTGCCTAAAACGATTACCTACTTCATGCTTGCTGGCTAGCTATTTTTACATCTTTGTTTAAAAAAAACTGAAAATCTGATGGCTTGCTGTACCTAGTAAACATTTTATTCATGTCAGGTTTCTGTTTAATTGACTTGCCGTACAATTTTGTTTGTGCCAGTATTATGATCGAATTTACCAAAGGACCACATTACATATTTCCACGAAGCAATATTCATCTCTAACTGACCGTTGCTTTAATTTTTACTAATTTATTTATTGCAGCCAGTGAACTCTAAACATCAATATTAGTTGAATTCCCTTTGTTTTCGGTTTTCATGGAAGTTCAAGATCCTCGCCACTAATAATGTTAAATAGAAAACCAATGAATAAAAATGATCATTCATGCCTGCTGTGTAAGTAGTTGAAAATCAAAACTGTAGATTATTGTACTTGTTTTTTTTCCTCTTTCTGTAAGTGTTGTCATAATCAGTATCATCCTTAACTTGGGTCACACAACGGACAAGAAGATTCCCAACCGTTATCTACGGAGAAACCCTAATTCGAAATTGGGTTACCAGAAAAATTGAAATTGGGTTAACAGTAAGGTTTACCGTTTTGTATTCCGATTGCAAGTATGATCTTCAAATCCGAGTCCAGCACTGTGCTGTTCCCTTAAAACAGATTTGCTCCCCTACGGCGCGTTGGGTTAAGATGAGCAACTGTTTCCCAAGGTGAAACGGAATCAAGTTCGCAAGACTGCGCTGGCGATGCGAACGGCGACGAACTCAAGAGAATGTTTTAAGAACAATTATGCGGGAGAAAGAAGAAGATGGTCAGAGATTCGAATTTTTTCGGTGATGAAAACGGTTCTAACTCAATCTATTTATATCTTTTGCAAGTGACGATTTGGTTTAAACAGATGCTTTGTTTGGAAATGTAGCGACCCGTTTCTAAACGTTGCAACCCGTTTGAATTCGTATCCGCTCGCAAAAAGATGACCGTTAAGCCCAAGCCCAGTAAAAATATGATTTCGGCCCGTTAATCACAATGCACATTGCTAAGTGCCTACAAGACGCCTCAGACGCCCATTCACACACGCGTACGGGAGCGGGCACGAGCACGGGCTTGGGTGCGGGTGCGGGGTGGTGTTGTGCACCACCCCTTATGGTCCCAATTGTTGGTCCATAGCACTCTCTCTAAGGAATTTATAATAGTCTCTACACTTACGTATATAAACCACTATAATTACTTATACCCTACAATGTGGGACTATTCCTACATTGTGGGATACTCTACCCTTCACCTTCATTATTCATTTATTCCAACACCAACAACCACCAGTCTTGGATTGTACTGTGATTGTTTTTTTATTTTTTACAAACTGTCTGGATTGAAAAACAAGATTTTGCAGGATTATAGGTTTGTGATTGTATGAACTATGGTGTTAACGTGTGAAGCATTGGATCCCATATACAGAACTCCAAAATGCGCTAGAGGCATGATAGACTTTTTCTTGAATGGACTAGTATCAGGCGGGGTGACCCCCTGAGAAGCTCCATCAGGATATGCCTCTCACATCACGCCATGCCATTGTCGAGGTTTGTAACTTAACTTCATTATTACTTTATTAACTCTGAGCTGCATGTGTAATTCAATGTTTCTATTATCAGTGCACTCCTCTCATTTGATATATGTCAGGGTTGCAGTTTGAGACTTGCGGCTTTGACTGCAACACTATAGTCTGCCTCTTCCTTCTCTGTTGTTCTATCTACTGTCAACCTTTTTCTTACATTCAATAGTCACATAGTTCTGAAGCAAATAATTATATTGTTCTGAATCAAAATTACATATACCCACCGAGTTGATATCAAGTTACATAACATATCATTCTTTAGTCTATGCTCATGTATGCATATACTTGTAATCTGTTTGCTTTGGATTTATCATAAGCAGAAGTATCTGGATATAATATCAAAGAGATCACGTTCTATTAAACCTTTACATGTTATGAATTTTGCTAATGGGATTTATAATTGCAGAGAACATTCAGTTGTCCAGTTGAAGATTGTCACTTGAGCTATAGAAGGAAAGACCACTTGAACCGTCATCTGCTTAAACATGAAGGAAAACTCTTTAATTGTCCTTTTGAAAAATGCAACAAGACTTTTGCCTTTCAAGGAAATATGACAAGGCATATGAAAGAAATGCATGTTGATGACAATATCGTTAGCGACGAATCTTCTGAAGGTGAAAAAAAATATGTTTGCTCAGAAGAGGGTTGTGGCAAAGCATTTAAATACGCATCAAAACTGAGGAAGCACGAAGATTCGCACGGTATGCTAACATTAACGTTAATTGCGACTTGTATGATTTAATAAACACATAAAGTTTTGGTGTTAATTAACTGTTGACCAGCTAAATTTTGTCTCATGTTTGTGATGGCATTTTATGAATTGCATGTTATATTGGTAGTTCATGATGTTTGTTTCCTCCATCTTCAGTGGACAAATGAGATTGTATCATTTATTCAGCTCGTCATCATTTTTCCTTCAATCCGAGTTTACTTTTTATAAAGGGTGTAATATCTTCATCTAACACGCTTTGCTGTCCGAGATTCTGATATACTTTTGTTAGGTTTTTATGTATGCTTTTGTAATTATAATCAATCAGCTTAAGTCTGGGTTAACTTGAATCATATGTTCTGCTCATAAATGCCACTTTTTGGAAAATTCAACCAGATCATGCCCAATCATCATGGAACTGGGGTAGATGATTTTTATATTTGATGAACTAATCCATCCAAATCTGGAGTCGTAGGGTTGTGGTCATTCATCTTTGTTCAGCTATTAATAAATTTTGCATTTTAGCAGTGAAATTAGAGTATGTGGAGGTTATTTGCGGGGTACCTGGATGTTTGAAGAAATTTACAAATGCTGATTGCTTGAAAGCTCATAGACAATCCTGTCACCAACGTGTTTTATGTGAGGTATGTGGAACCCTACAGCTTAAGAAAAATTTCAGACGTCACCTTCGTATACACGAAGGCTATAGCGAGACGGGGAGGATTAAATGCAGCTTCCCCAATTGCCAGCACACATTTACAAAGGTACACTGTATGCTTTATATAAAAGTAATAATTCTTCCAAACGACCCTGGTTGGATATTAACAGATCATTTTTGCTTGCTGTTGGTTGGATATTAATAGATCATTTTTGCTTGCTGTTGGTTGGATATTAATAGATCATTTTTGTTTGCTGTTCATAGAGATCAAACTTAAATAAACATGTAAAAGCCGTGCATGAAGAGCTCAAGCCATTTCCTTGTCGGATCTCTGGATGTGATCAGAGATTTCCTTATAAACATGTTCGGGACAATCATGAAAAATCTGGAATTCATGTTCATGTGCTAGTAAGTTCGCCTTTACTTTGATTTGCCTTTGGATTTATTATTCACCTAGAAAGAGAAAAGGAGAGCAATTACAATATGTCCAGATTTTTGGCAGGTCTGGCGCATGCCATAAAATTACTTGTATATAATTTCATGAAATTATGAAGTTTCTTTGTTATACATAATTTTAACGAACGAAAATTGAAAAATAAAATGAAAAACAAGTATGCACTTCTGCTGAAACTTGAATATAAGCCTGTTACCCTACTTACTCGCTAAATTTTTTGTTCGAACATGGAATCAGTTTATGATTTTCTGTTTCATTTCATACCAGAGGGATTTTGTTGAAGCTGATGAGCAATGGAGATCACAACCGAGAGGTGGAAGGAAAAGGAAGCATTTCTCGGTTGAAATGCTAATGCGCAAAAGGGTTGCTCCGCCTAGCCAAGATGCTGCAATTGATGATGGAGCTAATTATTTGAGATGGTTGCTCTCCTAAGACGAATAGTATATTTTAGCTACAATAAGTTATGATAGATATTGTATATTTGTGTGTAAATGCATAGAAATGAGTTTGTTGATACTACTTTAATTTATGATTAGTTATGGTTGCACAAATGAGTTTATTGATACTACTTTAATTTACTACCATCCCACTCCATTGCGGTAACTGATTTTTCATTTGTTGTGATGCGATTGATATGGTAATTGCCAACAAATACCATTTTTGTGATGTTTTTTATGATCATATGTATTTCACATAAAGATAGGTTGGTCGTGGTGGTTGCTATCCTTACCGTCTATATTTCCATGCGTTATCCATAAAGATTTTGCAACAAGGATCATTTCTTCGCTTGGGATGTTGATCATCGTCATTTTGTAACATTTGAGTTAGTGTTCGACTTAAAAATCGAATTTTATATTTTGTGTTCTCGGTGTAAATTTTGGAATACGAAAAAGAGCGAAAGCAGGTGAGAAATGGTTTCAACGTATAAATTTGAAATTGTGTTTATTTTTAGGAGATTGTTAAAGGGACTTCGAGGAAAGCTATTTCAAAGGGACTCCACTTTAATTTTTATTTCCTAATGGAGAGTTTAGATTTATTTATTTATTTTATATTTTTTTAGAATAGAGATTAAACTACCTTTGGCTTAGGGCTGTTAACGGATACTTTCGGATACGGATAGTGCCATATCCGTATCCGCATCCGAAACCATTTTCGGATATCGGATATCCGTATCCGCGGATACAGACGGATATCGGATAATTATCCGCTCTGCCAACAATCGATAAATCTATGAATATAAATGAATTTTTTTTAGCTTAATATTAATCTTTTTCAACCTAATTAATTACTAAATTGCTAAAAACAAATAAATATGATGATAATATATAATTTTGAGTAATTAACATGCGTTTAGTAGACTTTTAATTTTGCAAATTAATAAATTAGTATATTTAATTAAGTTAAAATACACATAATTTAAGGTATAATCGGAAAAAAAAGCGGACGGATAATTTTCGGATGCGGATATGCCTATATCCGCATCCGCATCCGCTTTCCCGGATATCGGATATTTATCCGCTTTTCGGATACGGATGCGGACGGATTTCGGATTTTTCGGATATCAATTGACAGCCCTACTTTGCCTCGTAATCTACAACACGTACTCTGGTAAACCCCATTGCATACAATTTTGTGAACAATCTCAGTTATAGATTCCGATTCAATGTATTCGATCAAAATATTCGTTTTTGTAACCTATTTTAAATTAAGCAATTCAATTCCAATACGAAATCACGATTAATTATCTTATCCGATGCCTTCTTATCACCTATGCAACTTTTTTGTGTATCCATTATGCTAACTATTACCATTTTTTATTTCATATGCAGCATTAAATTGTATTCATTAATTAGGGTTTAAGTTTTAAGGTTTATATTAAGGAGGGTTGTAGGATTAATATTGAAATTTTAACTTATATGTTTAAGAGAAGACTACTTTATTTTGCTCTCCATAACAATTGTACAATAAATTAAAATTGTAATCCCCTTTAACCAAATGTGGAGTCTCATTAACAATCTCTTATTTTCCATTCTGGAAAATTTCAAAACTTATATTTTACCATATCTTTCAGTTATTGGACTGGTTATGAATTTTCAATTTCTCCACTATCATAGACAAACACTAAAATGCAAAATTTACTTTCAAGTGAAGCACTACTGAATTATTTAGTAGTAAAATTCTTTTATGAATAAGTTGTTCTTGGAAAAAAAAAGTCGGCCTTTCTATGACTCGTT
Organism: Allium sativum; assembly: GCA_030737875.1. Lineage (NCBI taxonomy): Eukaryota > Viridiplantae > Streptophyta > Magnoliopsida > Asparagales > Amaryllidaceae > Allium > Allium sativum. Next base: position 649,110,414 of record CM060919.1, on the reverse strand, counting down.
AGGTAGGATTAGACTACTTAGTAATTATTCAAATTTAACTGCCTGCGTCTTTTCTACGAGGATATCTTCTGTGGAATATTGTAAAGCTTAAAACGTTATTTCAAAACATGATTGCTAAATGCAAATCAAGTTTACTAAATGCATGCTAGTATATTACCATTATATACTTTGTGTGTATTAAATGGAAGAAATCCAAATAAATGCTTCGGTGTGTATTATAAAACCCTAACAAATGTTTTGTGTGCATGTATATGCATGTACACTGATTATTATATTATTATATTTACATAAAAAACTAGGTTATACGGGGACTTTACCCATAGAAGTAGGAAGGACTGTGCAGTAATTTTTGCAAACTGCATTGAGTAATTTGATTTGCATTTAGTAATACTCTTTCAAAAGACACATGCATAGTTAATCCATTAAGTGATGGTCAACGATGAACAATGGCGAAGCCACTCATGCTCCACCTAAGGCCATGGCCCTAGGTCAAAATCACCAAATTAGGCAAAAAATCCCAAATCTTGCCCCTTGCCTCATTTAAATTCAAATTTCTGCCCTACCTGAGCTGAGAAGCTAGCTCCGCTACTGACGATAAAGATAAAGAGTCTACAAGTACCCCCACGCCATTAATTCTTCTCACTAGTGGAAACCAGGGCTGGCATTATGACCAGTCGAAGCAGACGATTGTCTAGGCCAACCCCCTAAACAGAGGATAATAAAATATTATATTTTAAATATGTAATAATGTAATCCACTTAATAAGCAGTAGCTAGCTCAGTGGTTAATTTACCAAATCTTAGGCTACAAGTTCGATCATTATATTCATTTTTTCCAGCTCTTTAATATTTTAACTGTATTGATTTGGTTTATCATTGTTAAAACTAGGTTCTTGGAGCATCTCAACATAGATCAATATATGGTGCCGCATAATCAATTTCTAATGAAGGATACTTGAAGATTCAACAAAAAATACACATGGCAATTTGTTCGGGGTTCCAAAGTAAATCAACACTGCTAGTTTTATTTATTTATTTTTATGTGGAAAATAGGGAGAAAGATAACAAAAAAATTGGTGAAAAGTATGGAATGTTTAGAATTTAGTGAGAAGGCCAAATGATAGTGTAAATGGAAAAAAGTTAGTGTGCCTCCTAAATTCGATTTTTAGTATAAATTTGTCTTTCTTTCTAATTTTGAAACTTTCCACACTTTTCACTATTTTTTTTTAAAGTTTGTCCTTTTAAAGAAAATCCAACATTATTAATGTTGGATAAACTAGTATAGAATAAGCAATGACTTCTCTTTTCGTTCTTCCTAGACAAACCGAAAATCAGTTCGAAATTTTCCCAAAACCCACTAGTTTGAGTCATTTTCACCGGGTTTTGCAGAAAAAGAAAAAAAGCCTCCAAAGTTGAGAAGAATTTAACAATGAAGCTCACAGCACCAGTTCTTTGAGAAAGCGCAGATGTGATGAGACAACGATATCTCAAAGAGGATATATGAGGATTGCTTTCGAAGATACGTCAATCAAAACTTAGGAGTGGACAAGAAGTTAACTTATAAGAATATAAATATATATTTCTACCACTACCGACATCACTGTGATTTTTTTACATTTGAGCACAATGATATCGATTATTAGTGATTATTATATATTATTTACATATTTCTACCACTAACCGAAAGTTGCTTCGATAATACATCTTACTAATGACTTGGCGATAGTTAGACTATTTTTCTTGTACATGGTAGAAAACCTTTCTTTCTCCAGTAAGTCCAGTACGCTGCTACTAGGGAATGTTCCAATGGTTGCAAACTTTGTTTTTTCTTCCCTTATTCATCGCGAGTAGAAAATGACTATCATATAGGTTACTAGACATACATTATGTGGTAACTAATTATGGTACATTATTATTTCAGTAGGAGCTTGTTCACACTTTTTTAAGGGAAGTGAATGTTGAAGTATGCGACACTATGTGTCAGATTGAGGAGGAAATTTCGGATCTGGAGGATATTTTGGGATATTTCGGATATTTTGGATCTGGAGGATATTTCAGAATATTTCGGATATTTAGGATCTGGAGGATATTTTCAGATCTGGAGGATATTTTGGATCATTTCGGATCTAGAGGAAATTTTGGGAATTTCCATATACTTCCCTATGCCTATATAAGCTACATCGGATCCAAAAGGAGGAGGTACAACAAAATCAAGAGATTAGATCAAAGTTTATTCTAATTATGGTTTAAGCAATTCTAATTTTCTTCGATTCCTTTCTCCACAAAATCAAATTTTTTCTAGTAAACTTGATCATTGTAATCAATCTCTTGTACTCTTCTATTGATATTAATAAATATTTCTCTCTCAAAGTGGACGTACACTGACAAGACGTCGGTGGAACCACTATAAATCCCTGTGTGATTTAGTTTCTCGTTATTGCTCTATTATTTCCATTGTTTGGTGATTGTGATTGGCTTGGATAAGATTGAGATTGTTCGATTGGTTGTTTTTGCACTATTACCACGATCTTGTTTTCCGCGGCGTTGGGGATTTTTGATTAAGCGGTCTTGAATCAAAATTTCTCTACAACATTTGGTATCAGAGCATTGGTGTTGGTAGATAGTTGTAGAAATGCCGGAATCAGATTCAAATAATCCATCAACAGTTGGTCCAAGTGGTGTAGCTCCTTATGTACGTGGGTCGTATGCAGCTGCTGGTTCATAATTGGTTATCGACAAGTGGAATGGTGATAATGATTTCGAAAAGTGGCAATGGAAGATGAAAGCGGTTCTTAGGCGGAATCGGGTACATTGGGTGGTGTTTGATACACATTTATTGCCAGAGGACATCTCAGATGTGGAGAGAGAAGAAATGGAAGAGTGGGCATTCACTACACTTCAACTTGCCATGGGGGAGAATGTTATTTCCGAAATTAGTGGTAAAACGACTACTAAAGGTATTTGGAACAAGTTGAAGGAATTGTATATGAAGAAGTCACTCACAAATCGACTGATCTTGTTGCGGTCTTTCTTTACCTACAAGATGAAGGAAGGAACTTCGCTAAAGGTGCACTTAAATGTGTTTGATGATTTGCTAATGATGATGAAGGTAGTAGACTTGAAGATTGAGGAGGAGCAGATGGCGATTATATTGTTATGTTCATTGCCTGAGCGCTATACTGGGTTCTCAAATAGTTTGATCTATGGCTGGGATACATTGACTCTAAATGATGTCAAGACGGGTCTTCTTAGTGAGGAATTGTGAGATCAGATGAAGGAGCCGAGTGATGGTAGTAGTGGTGCTGGTAATGGTCAAGGTTTATTTGCGGAGAAAGAAAAGTCAGAGAATAAGGGAAACTGGGGGCGTTCTAAGTCTAAGAAACCCGGTGGAAGAGGAAAATCAAAAGAAAGAAATGGAAAGTGCTTTATATGTAAGAAACCTGGTCACTGGAAGAATGATTGTCCAGACAAGGGGAAGAAGGAAGTAGCATCTTCATCAGTTGCGGTGGAGAGAGATGTTGGTGAGGGAGACGTAGATGTTTTGTCGGCAGTAGCATCAGATGTTTTGGGCAGCGATTGGGTGCTTGATTCGGGGGCTTCATATCACATGACGCCTAACAGGAATTGTTTTTCTTCTTATGTTGAATGGGAAGGAAAATCAACTGTTATGCGAAATGGTGCAGTTTGCAAGTTGAAGGGCATTGGATCCGTGCAAATTCATATGTTTGACGGAGTGGTTCGTACTCTCACTAATGTATGCTACGTTCCGCGACTACGGAAGTCACTTATTTCTTTGGGGCAGTTGGATTCTTTAGTTTGTAAGATCACCATTGAGAGTGATAGCTTGAGGGTTTCGAAGGGTGCGCTTGTGGTTATGAAGGGTGCTAAAACTCATGGTATCTATTTGCTGTAAGGAGTGATCGTGGAAGGCGTAACTTGTGTCAGTGTTGATAGTTCTCGTGGCTTAGTTGCTACACAGCTGTGGCATTTGTTATTGGGTCATGTCTCGGAGAAGAGTTTAGATGTTCTTCGTCGAAGGGAGATGATTGATGGTGAGAGTTTCAGTAAGTTGGAGTTTTGCGAGGAATGTGTCATGGGGAAGCAAACTAGAGTATCATTCGGTGAAGGAAAACATGATTCAAGAGGGATTCTAGAGTATGTGCACACGTATGTTTGGGGACCAGAGCCTATAGCTTCTTTGGGAGGAGCAAGATATTATATTTCTTTCATTGATGATTTTTCTCAGAAGGTTTGGGTGTATGTAATGAAGGTCAAGTCGGAGGCATTTGCAAGATTCAAAGAATGGAGGGCTCTTGTTGAGAATGAGAGTGGAAAGACTTTGAAGGTTCTTAGGTCCGATAATGGCGGCGAATATGTTTTCGGAGAATTTCTGAATTTTTGCAAGCACCATGGTATTCAGAGGCATTTTACTATACCGGGAGATCCGCAATCTAATGGAGTGGCGGAGAGAATGAACCGAACTCTACTAGAGAAAGCTCGATGCTTGAGATTGACATCGGGTTTATCTAAGGGATTTTAGGCCGAAGCTTTGTCAACCGCGATGCATATTATTAATCGAATTCTGTGCTCGGCTATTAATAACAAAATTCCTGAGGAAGTGTGGAAGGGGAAGAGCATTGACTTGAGTTATCTTCATGTATTTGGCAGTCCTGTTTATGTGCATGATCTAGGGAATGATAAGCTCTCGACTAGAGCTTTCAAAGGGATTTTTCTCGGTTATATGGATGGCATTAAAGGCTATCGGATTTGGAATCCGGAAATGAAGAAGGCTATGGTTTTCTCGTCATGTTACTTTTGATGAGTCGGCTATGTTCAAGGAGAACGAAGGCTCATCGGATGTTCCGGATTTGGTTCATGGTGAATCAAAGGAGAAGGAAGTTATTCCCACTTTCAGGCCTAGAAAAAGTAGAGTTTTTGGAGGTGCTTGCGAGGTGAATGCGGTTGATGTTACATCACATAGTCCAGAGGATTCCTCTAGTAGTGTTGGTGATGTGCACGAGCCTAGAGAAGATTCGGTTCAAAGTGGAGCTGAAGGAAGACCAGGTGATGGCATTGCTACTCGGATTGGTCATCGTGCTATAAGGCCACCCGAAAGATATGGTGATTGGAACTATCTTAGCTTTTGTGAGAATTTGGACTATGCTCTTCATGTAGTCCAAGATGAGCCGATAGACCTTAATGACGTCATGGATTCGAGTGATAGCTCGAAGTGGATTTGCACTATGGAGGAAGAGATGCAATCGTTTATGAAGAACCAGACTTGGGAGTTGGTTCCACTTCCTCAAGGAAACTATGCTATTGAGAGCAAATGGATATATAAGGTGAAGGATGATGGAAGATACAAAGCTAGACTAGTGGCTAAGGGGTTTGCACAGAGGAAAGGAAAGAAGTATGATGATATCTTCGCATCGGTTGTGAGGCATACTTCTATCCGGACATTGCTTACACTAGTTGCTATTTACGACTTGAAGTTGGAGCAACTAGATGTGAAAACCGCCTTCTTGCATGGAGACTTGGATGAAGACACCTACATGGAGCAACCGGAAGGGTTTGTTGTAGAAGGTAAGTCAGAACTAGTTTGCAAGTTGAAGAAATCACTATATGGTTTGAAGCAATCACCTAGGCAATGGTACAAGAGATTTGATCGTTTCATGCTTGAAAGTGGCTTCCATCGAAGCATCAAGGATGCTTGCGTTTATTTCAAGAGGTTAGGAAATGATTGTTGGGTGTATTTACTCTTGTATGTGGACGATATGCTCATTGCTTCTAAGGACAAGGCAGAAATCAATAAGTTGAAAGAGAAATTAAAGGCGGAGTTCGAAATGAAAGACCTTGGAGAAGCAAAGAAGATTTTGGGCATGGAAATTGAAAGAGATCGAAGGCATTTTGAGTTGAAATTAACTCAAAAGGAGTACATTAAGAAAGTGCTATGCCGGTTTAGCATGGCGGATGCAAAGGCGTCAAATGCACCTTTACCTTTGCATATAAAGCTTTCGAGTAAGAGATCACCTATCGAGGAGAAAAACAAGGCTTATATAGAAAAGGTGACATATGCTAGTGCAGTTGGAAGTTTGATGTATGCCATGGTGTGTACAAGACCCGATATTGCAAATACCGTCGGGGTGGTTAGTCGGTATATGGTTAATCCAGGGAAATGCATTGGGAAGCCGTGAAGGCTATATTGAGATACTTGAAAGGCACAACATCTCATGGTCTTGTTTTTGGTGGTAGTGATGGATTGAGTTGCAAGTTTGTTGGTTATTGTGACTCGGACTACGCCGGTGATAGGGATCAGAGGAAATCAACTTCCAGGTATGTCTTCACACTTGGTGGTACGACCATTAGTTGGAGATCGAGATTGCAAACCGTGGCTGCTTTATCCACTACGGAGGCGGAGTTGATAGCCGTTGTGGAAGCGGCAAAGGAGGCACTCTATTTGAAGCGACTATTGTGTGACTTGGGTTTCGAACATGAGAGTATCGATGTTCAATGTGATAGCCAAAGTGTTATACATTTGGAAGAGAAATTGGCATTTAGCTCACGAACGAAGCATATTGAAGTGAGAGAGTCATTTCTAGTAGCCAAGGACGAAGACAAGCAAGTATGCCTTCGGAAAGTGCACACAAAGGATAACGCGACGGACATGTTCACTAAGGCATTGCCAATTGGAAAGTTCAAGCATTGATCGAACTTAATTCGCTTGGAGAGATGCTAGGTGTCACGTGGGGGCATGGTTGAGAGAGAAACTTGGATGTAGAAGAGTATTGGTGAGAGGCTGGTGTTTTATCTTCATGGTAAGTACTCGTTTTCACTCCCGAGTACATTGACTTTTGGTGAGACTGGTTTAGGAGTTGGATGTTTCAACACTTCATTGACGAATGGGGGCTATGCCTGAACTTCTTAGTGATGTGCAATGGGCGGTGGCTATGCCGGAGTTCATTGGGGAAACATTCAAGCTTTCTTGATTGAAGATAGAAGGAAATGCTTGGGTGCATTGAAGTTTGTGATGTAGATAGATATAGTATCGAGGTGGAGTGTTGAAGTATGCGATACCATCTGTTAGATTGAGGAGGAAATTTCGGATCTGGAGGATATTTCAGGATATTTTGGATATTTATGATTTGGAGGATATTTTGGGATATTTCAGATATTTAGGATCTGGAGGATATTTTGGATATTTCGGATCTAGAGGAAATTTTGGGAATTTCCATATACTTCCCTATGCCTATATAAGCTACATCGGATCCAAAAGGAGGAGGTACAACCAAATCAAGAGATTAGATCAAGGTTTATTCTAATTAGGATTTAGGCAATCCTAATCTTCTTCAATTCCTTTCTCCACAAAATCAATTTTTTCTAGTAAATTTGATCATTGTAATCAATCTCTTGTACTCTTCTATTGATATTAATAAAGGTTTCTCTCTCAAAGCGGGCATACACTGACAAGACGTCGGTGGAACCACTATAAATCCATGTGTGAATTAGTTTCTCGTTATTGCTCTATTATTTCCATTGTTTGGTGATTGTGATTGGCTTGCATAAGATTGAGACTGTTCGATTGGTTGTTTTTGCACTATTACCACGATCTCATTTTCTACGGCGTTGGGGATTATTGATTTAAGCGGTCTTGAATCAAAATTTCTCCACAACAGTGAAAATAACACTCAATCCCTATTGGTGGAAATCAGGGGGACCCACATGAGCCCTTCTAATTTCCACAATAGGACCCGAATGTTATGGTCACTTATCTTAAAAAGTGTGAACAAATTCACACTTTTATTATTTGGCTTGTGGGACGTTTTTGTAGCATTACTTGCACGAGCATATGATCAGACTTGACTTGACTGAAGGCCATAGGGAGAGCTAATCCTCCATACCCAATATTCTCTGTTTCCTTGTACCCAACCAATAAAGATCCCTAATTTTCATCTTTTTGCAATTAAGTCCAAGAATAAAAGGGTTTAAGTGCAAAAAGGTGGAATTCAGGGGTGCTGATTGGTTGGGTACAGGGGACAGAGAAGTTTGGGGATAGATGATCTTATTTGGGCCATAGGTTAGCAGTTTTCATCTTTTTGCAATTAAGTCCAAGAATAAAAGAGGGTTTAAGTGCAAAAAGGTGGAATTCAGGGGTGATGATTGGTTGGGTACAGGGGATAGAGAAGTTTGGGGATATGTGATTTTATTTGGGCCATAGGTTAGCTGTACAAGTTTGTTGACACCACTTTATGTGGTGTCAACGTGACTCCACCACCTGATTGGTGGAAATCAGGGGGATCCATATAGGCCCTTCTGATTTCCACAAATGGGAGGACGGAGTCATGGTGACACGACATAAAGTGGTGTCAACAAACGCGCTCTCATAGGTTAGCACTTTCCATTCTCATGATTTATGCATGATCATTGCATAATAGGCAAAGAGATTGTGGTTGTGAGGATAGTCATATTTTCACTGTTGCATGGAATCGAGTAGAGTCACGATGTATATTTTTTGACCTCATTTGACAATTGTATAATGGATCTCCATATTTGATACATTATAGTACAACATTTCTAATATTTTTTTTTTCTAAACATACAGTTTCCATTGGTATATGTATTTTACCATTGGTGTATCATGATGAGTGATGTTGGCTTCATGCTTAGAGGAGACATGATTATTGATTTGAAACCGAGTTACTTCATCATTCCCAAATGGGATTATCTTCGGTTTTAATATAGATTTGACATTCCATCACCATCTGCGGATTTAACACATGAAGGAGCTGTTGATTTAGTCAGCTCATCCACCAATTGTTTCGACGTTACACTTCCTATAATGCAAAATTTATCTCAACCCACTAAGGGGTACGTTGCTTCACTACCTAAATTCCATGTAAAGAATTGTAAGAGCATCCCCAACCGTGGGTCAGTTGTTTGGCAACCGACCCCAACGGTTGGGTCAACAGTCACTTCAGTGTTGCCATGGCAAATATTGAAGGTTGTTGGAGCAACTGTTTGGTTGCTCCAACAACCAAGCCCTAACCGGTTTGGTTAAAACCGGCTAAGGCATAGCCGGTTTTAACCAAACCAGTTAAGTCGGGACTGTGTGTCCCCACCTTGGCCGGTTTGGCTAAAACCGGCTAAGGAGGGGAGGGAGGGGGTTATTAAAATTCTTCCCCGCTAGCCAGCGTTAGCAAAACCGATTTGGCTATATAGCCGTTGTGTATGTATTTAGACCGATGTTTTTTGACCGTTGTTGCTTAATTTCTGACCGTTTGGTTACTGCTTATATATACAGCATTCATTTTTACAGCATAACACACTCATCTCTTCCTTCTTCATTTCCTTTTCAAGTTATTTGCAATGTCACAAAATGTCAAAGCCAAGAAAGGTGCCTCCAAATCTGCTCGAAATCAACACAGTTATCAGTCCGACCGCAATCAGTCTCCTATGCAATCGACGTACCAGCAGAATCAAAATCCCCATTATTGTAACTTCCCGAATGGTCCAAATTGTTATGCTCCTCAACAAAACCCAAATTTCTATCTAACGCAGCAAAACTCCAATCATTATCAGAATATTCAAAGTTCTGGTTCAAAACAGAACGCGTCTTTTCATTAAAATTACACTGATCATCACTACGCTTCTCCAAGTATCCAACACAGGTTAGTCTCGCATGAAACTTCTCCAAATATATCAAGAAATTTAAACTGTGTATTTGGAGACAATAGCGACATGAATGAGGAAACATAAGTTGAAGTTTCTGAAATTCCTGATATGTATGCGAACACACTAGTGAGAAGACCAAAGAAAATAGTCAAATGGTCTCCAGAAGAACATGCAAAACTAGCTTTTTCTTGGGTCGAATGCTCTAGAGATAATGTTAAAAGAACTAGTCAGATGGAAAAATCATTTTGGAGTTCTGTTTTGAGATTATTCAACGGCCGTAGTCCACAGAACCCACCGAGAACAGTAGACTCTTTGAAATAGTCGTGGAAGAGAATCAACACTAACTGTTAGTGTTGGAAGAAGATAATGGCTGGACTAGAAAGTAGATGGCAAAGCGGTGCCAACGATATTGACTTGGTACTTATCATTTACATAGTTAATTATTATATTATTTTATTGCATAATTATAGCAACTTACACTAGCTCAATCCACACAGCTAAACAAAGCGAACGAAGTGTATATGGAAGAGCACAAAAACCAACCATTCAACTTGCACAACTGTTACGCCATTCTGTATAGGGAAGAAAAATAGAGCAACATACGCCAAGAACACTTAGCATCGCGATTTATGCCGAGAAGGCCGATGGAGGAATCTAGCCCGGGAAGTCCAGATCCTCAGGAAAACACCCCTTTTCTACAAGTTTTGGTGGTAGGCCTCCTGGTAAATTCAAAGGTAAAAAAAAAGCTGTTACGGATTATAATTCGTACTACGAACAACTAAATAGTCAAATGTAGCTTCTGAAGAATCTATTCGCCTTTTGGCGGAAGCCAAGGAAGCTAAGAGATCTGAGAGAGCCCAGGAAAATAGCGAAGACATGAAGAACTTCAAATATCAAGAGAGCATGATTTGGCTGTTAGGGAATGCGAATTAGCTCGACTCGAACGTGCTGATGACATGGCACTTATGACTGTCAGCCTCGATACATTAAACCCAATGCAATGCTTATTACTGGAACAGGAACTTGAAGCGTGCCGCAGAAGATGCATGGGATAGGACGTATTTATTTTTTCATCGTTTAATAGTAGTTGTTTGTTTTTAGGTTGTTATGTATTTTCTAATTATTAAGTACCGGCGATGTAGTAGTTATGTATGTAATGTAAGTGTCCTTAGTTTGGTAGTAGTTGTTAGTGTTGTACCGATTCCTCAATTAATTTTGGCTTTTATGTTGTTTCTATCATTGTTGCCAATACGAACTTGTAACAAGTGAACAATAACGTAATATTTCATAAAACTAGCATTCAACGATACATAAAAGCATACATATTACGAAGCAAATTTATATTAACTTGAATCTGTAGATAAGGTAATCCACTTCCTAATGGTTTTCTGTATGCTCCCGGTAATGTTCCACTAATTCGTCCCTTAATTCTAGATGTGCTTGGGGATCTCTAACGCCCTGCATACGTTGCAAGTATTGTGCAAAAGTATTTGGGTCGTTGTACGGCTTTCTTGTAAACGCCACTGCTATATCCGGATAGTTTTGAAGTTGCAATTCAAATCCTCCCCTTTCTTCTTCAACTATCATATTATGTAGTATAATACAACAATACATAATATCTGATATGACTGCTTGTTCATTATAACGCACTTCTTGTCGTAAAATTTTAAACCGTCCTTGTAGAATTCCAAATTCTCTTTTTATGTCTTTTCTCAAACTTTCTTGCTGTTGTGTAAACTTGGCTTCTTTGACATTATTCAGTTTTTTGAATGCCTGCGCAAGTGTTTTCCATTTAGGATAAATTCTATCTACTAAATAATAACTAACAAAATGGTCGTTATCACCAATTTTGTAGTTGCACGGCGACGACAGATCGTTGTACAAATCATTAAACAAGTATGATTGTTGTAGGACATTAATATCGTTGAGTGATCCAGGAACGCTAATAAAGGCATGCCATATGTACAAATCGAATGAAGCTACGGCTACTAACACCAATGTAGCTTTTTTAGTGTGTCCTCTGTATTGGCCTTGTAGTGCTACTGGACAGTTTTTCCACGTCCAATGCATACAATCTAAGCTTCCCAACATACCCAGGAAACCACGTTGATCTCCCACTGCTAACAATTGTTCAATGTCGCGTTCGGTGGGTGATCATAGGTACTCTTCACCAAAGACGCGAACAATTGTTTTGTAGAATTCTTTCAAACACAAAACTGCCGTTGATTCACCAATCCGTAATTTGTCATCTAATGAATCAGCTGAACTTCCATACGAAATCATACGAAGTGCCGCGATCACTTTTTGTAGTGGTGAAACTCCAAGTTCGTTGATTCCATTTTTTCTGTGGGTAAAAATTATATTGGATTCAGAAACCTTGTTTAGAACTCGATCAAACACTGTCCCTGACATACAAAATCTATGACGAAAGTATACATCGCCGTATACTAGGTTTGGCACAAAGTAATCCTTCATCAACTGATTGTGGCGCCCCGTATAGTCACGTCCGTAGCGTATATCTCTTATTCCCGTCTTACTACCTCCTTGGGTTGTTCGTGAGCTCTCTGTGAAATAATGTTGCATCACATTTAAAGTTTCTCGTTGATACAAACTTTGCTTGTTGTGATGGTTTTGAGCTTCGTCGGAACAAGAAGAAGACGATGCAGAACTTGAGAGGCACCATAATCACTTCAAAGCATTCATGGTGTATATAATTATTTTCTGTGGAACAAAATTGAATGAGTTTAGTTCACATGATATAGTGTACTTATATATCTTTTATGAGTAGATGTGCTTGCTTGTGAATGAAACTATTACTTCTGATAATTGTGTAGGCCGCACCAAATTTATAGGTGCATTATTAATGCAAGCATCCAATGTGCGTACATGACTTAAGACCACTCGAACTATGTTGGTCCCTCACAAGACATGTTGGCATTTACTGATGATTATCCCACTACTCAACATGAATGCTTTGACTACTCAATGACTACTCAATGCATGACTTATTATTTTCATATACTATTGTCATTTATTTTGGAAATCACTACTCAATGCAGTATGTGAATGATGGAGACGTTCATGGGTAGAGAAAAAGCATAGAAGTAAAGGGAGGCCTACCTAGTAATGCTGGCAAACGACGAAACATTAATTTGTTTTCCTTGGAAGATGGACCAACTTAAATAAAGAAATGTTACAGTTGTTTATCTTGGTTCTGGCTGTTTACCATTAAGCTTGCAAGTTGTGTATGAATTGCCAGTTGCAGCTTTAAACGTTGGAATCCCATCTCATTGAAAAAGTTGACCTATCATTGTCCACAGTGATTCATTTTATTACTTTATGGCATCACTGTATCACTTTATGCCAATGCTGTTGTATCATTATCTTAATTATGTTAATGATAAAGTTGATGCACTATACGGAAACAGTGATACAATATACAGTGCAAACTGTTGTCCGTTATTAGTGTATAGTGTAGATTCCTGTCATATAAATATGATACCACTTTCTGATTGTATCACTTTATTAATTCATTGTTGTATCACTACCATAAATTTATCATGGGTATCACCTACTTTGTGTCCATGTTGGGAATTGTTTCATTTTACAAATCTAGCCCTCCTTTGTGTTCAAACGCAGCAATATATATGCACCAGTTTTATTTCTCTAACATAACAAAAATTCCATACTCTTTGTATTCGTTTCGTTTTTTTAGTTTTTGTTTTCAGTTCCAGCTATGGACAACTTGGAGATTGACGATGAAACAATGAATAATTGTTACGAAGCATTTGAACAGTCAAGGAATAGTGTACAACACAACAAGGCTACGATGGAATTCGGTGAAGGAGCACAAGTTCAGTCTAAATCAGTGAAGCCGAGAACAAAATCTTTGAATGCTCGATCGCGCGAAGGTTAGCAAATCAAAGACCTGATAAGCAGATCGTATACAAAGGACAAGTAATCGATCCCCTGCATCCTACCGGTCCAACACTACCAAGTGGAGCTTACCCTGTTTGTTGTTGTGGAAATGAATCGGTTGTTGTTGTTGCCAAAACTAAAAAAAATGCTGGACGTCAATTTTTCGGATGTCCTGCCTTCGAAGATCATAGGTATTACCCTAATGATGTTCAATATTGTAATTTTATGCAGTGGATAGACCCCCCGATGTGCCAACGTGGACTTCAATATGCACTGGAAGCGCAAGCCGAAATAAGGCGGTTGAACAAGATTGTTGCTGAGACAACTAGAGCTGGCTATCTCATAAATCAGTAGTATTTGGTTTTTCTTGGAAGAAAGTTTTATTATTGTACTTTGAATTTGATGTTGGTATGTTCTGTTGTTCTAGTTCATGTAAGTGTTGTTTGGAATATATTAACGTTTGAATTTGATGTTGAACAAGATTGCCCTCTTCTCGTTTAGAAATGCAAAATTCTTAAATAGCACGCCGACATAACAAGTTTTACAGATAACTCCATATTCTACGTATAAACATCAAAGTAAATAGACATTCAAACAACAATAAAATCATAATACCATAAGCCTACTCAGTTCCACAGCGGGTCAACCAACTATAGCGGAGTTTATATGCTTTGTAGCCAACAAATTCCTCAGCATACTCGAAATGGTAACAAGAATCATGTGTTGCTTGATTTGTTTTAAATATATTTTCGTCTTCAATATTTTCGATAATCTTTGTGTACCGATCACAAGCGTCTGCAAAACGACGGTTAGCCGTTTGGATTTCAACTGATGTTCGTCTAGTCTGCCGGGAATGATGGTTGTTGTATAGCCTCGTGATCTTTGCCCATCTTTCTTCATATGTTAAACCCCCTCCACTTTGCATTAGTAACTCATCTCTTTTTTCAACCTCAATAGAGGCTTTTACGAGGGCCAGCAAATCATTGGAAGAAAATTCTGGAGTTGGAGAATTTAATGTTTGAACACTATTACTAGGTCATTCATTTACTGGAGAAGGACGTGGAGCTGTAACCGTTCGATGCTGAATCGCTCTAGGCACCTCTTCAATTTTTGTATCATGAACTAATCCAACTTCGTTATCGTTGACTAGGTTCCGTTCGTACTCATCAGAAACCCTTCCCATTTGTTCATCACTTATTTCAGAATCGTCCATGTAACCTATGCATCAGTAGAATAACTAGAGTTACTAGAAGTAGGAAGTTTGTTGATAATAAACGTTACCTTTAAGCAAACAAGGAAATAAATTTCTCACTTGAGTCTGGGACGGTGCTACTTGAAGATATGAAAGGTACATGATGGATTATCCAATATGCAGTACTTATAAGGATAATGTACTACCAACAGCTATAATTCAACAGAGTAGACTACTCATTACTGAGTTCTCGTGATATTATGTTAGATTCTCTACAGTGACCGTTCACATCAATGCAGTACGAGAAATGTAGGTATCACAAGAAATGCTGACATTTACTATTAATTTCGTTATATTATGTTAGATTCCCTACAGTGACCGTTCACATCACAAGAAATATTGGCATTTACTATTAATTTCATATACTGTTGTCATTTATTTCGGAAATGACTACTCAATGCAGTCTGTGAATAATGGAGACGTTTGCTGGAATCCCAGCTATGAATAATGGAGACGCTTACGACCAATCAACAAATGTTATGATATTTATTTACTTATTTCACATCAATGCTTTTGATTTTTATCAACAACGGTCGCACTTCTACAACAACTGAACACACAAACATCAAATTCAAAGTACAACAACAATGAAGCTTAGAAGCTTACAACAACGACAATTATACAAACTACAATGACAATCATACAAACTGCAACAACAACTTAGAAGCTTACGACCAAACCACAATTATACATACTACAACAACTGAACACACAAATATCAAATTCAAAGTACAATAAAAATTAAAAATATAGCAAACACATACATCTACCACGACTTTAGGAAAGGTCCAACTCTATGTTTATCGGCAACAATCTTGTTCAAGCGTCCTATTTCGGCTTGCGCTTCTAGTGCATACTGACGTCCGTTCGCACAAGGGAGGGTCAATCCACTGCTTAAAGTTACAACAATCAATTTCATCAGGAAAAACCTTGTGGTCCTTGTAGGCTTCACAAGAGAAAAATCGACGATCGGCATTTTTTTAGTATTGGCAACAACCACTACCGATTCTTGTCCACAACGGCAGATAGGGTTGGATCCAATCGTACGTAGCGGCTCGAAACCTGACCTTCAAGTACAATTTCTTTTCCAGGTCGTTGATTAACGACAGCCTCATCGTCATTTTCCCAGTTGTCCATAGCTCAAATTGTGAATGTGTAGTAACTGAATTATGAGCTTACAGAGCATACAACTTGGGCATATAAATATGTCTTCGAAGTCAATGATATATTGGTGCTATAGTGTTCCTAAGGGGACACTCTCTGATTGTGAGCGTAGTGTATTAGTAGCCTATAGTAGGTGATGCTCATTGACTGGTCAATTCTTGAACAGTTCCCATAGTGCAGTCATGTTTTATGGCAAAGTGGAGTCATGTCACTATTTTTCGAGAGTTTTCGAATTATAGCGCAGTCCTTAGTCCTTTGTCCTATTTGGGTCGTCCTCGATATACGTTGTCAATCAAAAGCAGATTCCCTATAGTATTCCCTACAGTCGTATCAGTGACCGGTTACATCAGTATTTATTTTACTCTCGACAAAAGCTTTGAAGATCACAAAACATAAATCATAGTGCAGCTAGTGACCGTTCACATCATTACCAATCTTGCAGCTATATATACATATGTTAACTTACTCATAACTTACCTCACTCAAACAACATTGTTCCCATTCTTAGAGCACGTCCTTCTATTAGCACTCATTGAATATGCCTTCGTGCTCATCAGATACAGATTCTGAGGAACAAGCATATGAAGAGATGAGGCTACAGCAGCTTGAAGACGAATTTCAGTTTCTAAACCAAACGAGACCTCAAACTGTACCGCTGTACGAACAGGTGAACGTTCAACTTTCTACATGAAACGCAAATACCACCTGTTCAAGTATCATCTGTACAGTCGGTCACTCAATCAACGCAAGAAGTAGAATTCTATCGAGTACCACTGCATGAACATGTAGTTGATTCCTATTCAGTTCATTGCTACTGCGGGTATGCAATTGAAGTTGTGGTTCGAGCAGAGGGCAACAATATAAGTCGGTGCATGCAAAAATGTCCATCCTATCCAAATGGTTGCAATTACACAGAATGGATAGACCAATCTTTGTGTCCTCGGGGAATAGCATATGTTAACGAACTCGAATGAGAGATTAGACGTGTCCAAAGTGATAATGGCCAGTTGTGATTGAACATCATGAGACTCCCTTAAGACTAAACATAAAATATAGTTTACTTAAGTTACTATTTCCTACTTCATGCTTTGATGTTTTAGTTCGCATGTACTATCGTAAGTTGTTGTAACTTTATAAACTGTTGTATCTTTATGCTTATTGTTGGATCTATTGGTGCTATTATTGTATCCTTATGTTTATAAACTGTTATATTTTTATGCGTATCGTAAGTCGTTACACACGTCCATTAAAAATAATCTGTACTGGTTAAAAATCAACCGTACGAGTATTAAAAATAACAAGATAAGTTACAAGGTACAAAAGAAAGATACATAAAGATAACAACTACAATACAACCATTACAAGATGATTCCCAAAATACATGCTTTTTACACACATACAACTTACATATCATATTACAGTCTAACAAATAAGATAAAAATAAGATCGTACATACTGCATAAAATTACTAGCACATCACACTAATAGGATAACATACGAATACATCTAGCTACACTAACATACCACATAAAATGAATCTAAGGTATATCATCAAAGAATCACGAATCATCCCCAAGAGGTGCTGCTGGTCCACTATCGACATGGTCATCATCATCTACTTGTCGTGTAAGATGATATCGCTCGTCATCCTTAGCAGTTAGCTCGTTAATATGAGAAGTCAATTGATCCACTACGCGCTTATGCTCTCTATACATCGTATCTCGAAGGCCAAGATACACAAGATATGGTTCCTCATAGGAAAAAACAGCGAGATCTGGAAACTATGTAACAATAGGCTGTGAAATCAACGTATGTATCCGGACCGGATGTGCCATGAATGACCACTATCCAACGATAACTCGTCGGCATAGTCAAATGAGGTTGCTGGGCATGCTGATGCGACTGAGGAGCCTGATGAGGCTGGTCCGAATGAGGAGACTGGCGAGGCTGGTGCGAATGAACAGACTGACAAGGCTGCCGAGGAGGTTGATGACGAGGAGGCACATGTAAAGAAAGCGTACTCTGAGACATGTCGCATAATACACGTGGAGCACCAACTGAAGTGTAGGCTGAAGGACCAACTAAATCAACTGCGGCGGCATGAACAACGTTGCCGTATTAGAAGGTGTATAAAACGATCCCCAAAAGAAATGTAATCTCTACTGGTAATGATAAATCTGTTAGCTGGCCACCATTCACCGGCATACTGCTGTAAATCAACACTGGAATAAACCCGTAAATGACCTATATCAGGGTGGGAATCATCGGGAAGAACGTCAACATTGACTAACGGTCGCCAACAATGCTTCCCCAAGTACCAATAACATCCTAAAGTGGGTGGTGACGATACCATTGGAAATCGTCTACCTGACAGAAACTGAGCATGCTGCTGGGTTGGGCCTAACAAGAAAGGGGAACCGACAAACTGATGCCATAAAACTGACTCTCGTGTGGTCCTCACCTCTATCTGGTTACGAGCCACTGCAAATACATGACGACAGTCACCTCCTGGTACAACCCACTGGTTTTCGAGTGCCTAAGCTTTCACTTGACGGTAGAAATGTGATAGTGCA
Source organism: Allium sativum (assembly GCA_030737875.1). NCBI lineage: Eukaryota > Viridiplantae > Streptophyta > Magnoliopsida > Asparagales > Amaryllidaceae > Allium > Allium sativum. Next base: position 649,091,839 of record CM060919.1, on the reverse strand, counting down.
GGATCCAATGTCGGAAATGCCACGTTATGAAAGTAATCAAAGTACCAATACTGCAAAACCTCCCAAAAACCTGTAATCGACGACCCACGAGCCCTAATAGTGCACTGCTAGTCCAAACCCCTATGCAAATGAGCTATAATCGGCGTACCCCAGTCATATGTAATAGGAATACTGTCGAACGACATGCCCGCAACAATAGCGACATATCCACATGGCAATGTGTTTGATGAATTCGTAAAGAATAAATTACCCATCATATATAATATACATAATATGATAATCTATAAGTGGTGACCTGCAGGCCGTGGTACCACCAATTTCATGATGGCTTGATTCATGAACGAGGATCTGATATGATGATTGTTTGTTAAGCATCCTCCTTGTAAGTCCATATGTGGGAATATACTAGCCAATAGGTCATACGGCTGATATAGCTCATCATAAGGTAAAGTTGCACCCTGACCAATTTGTATGCCAGTAAGCATGGTAAAATCTAGTGGCTTAAAATCCATCTCTACAAAACTAAAGTGAAATGTATGTATAATTTTTCGCCAACACACGACTAATGCACCACATAACTGAACATCATTATTGTACAAGTTTTCAATACCTAATATGCAAATTAAAAATATTTAAATCAAGTAAATATATTACATTTTATAGCATATGTATTATGTAAGTGAGTTCATCAAAATTACGTACTCAAGAAATCTCCAAATCCGATACTTCTAATATATCCTGCAATAATGTCATATGTGTCGTACACACAAATCGTCATATACAAACGGGCGATACTAACCCATGATCCTCGTATACGATCAGTACGTGCCAGTTAACATACAAAAGAATTACTATTTTTTGTATGACACACTTATTTTTCAACTACTGACTAGTACACTAACCAGTTTAAGAAGTTATACCTCTAACGACGACTTTAAGGAATCGGTAAGGTCTCTTTCGCCTTCGGGCAATTCGCGAAAATCAGCCAACTCTTTGTCTCTAGTCAAATTAACATCGATGTGCGGATCTAGCGTAGTATAAACACCGGGTCTAGCAACCCGTCTTCTCTGAATGGGCCTTGAACGACGAGCGTTGCTTGATAGGTGTCTTCAACCGCTTCATTCTCCTCTTCTGCATTGTTGTTGGCGGCATTACTACTCTCAGAACCATAAATAGCTATACCTAATCTTCTCGTTAATTTTTTTTGATAATTTGGGTGCGGCGGAAGAGGAAAAGGAAAGTGAGAGGGTGACAGCTGCAAATGAAAATGAAGAGAAGGGGGAGGAGAGAGCAATCAGGTGGGTTTACCCGATTGCTTTAGCTAAGGGTCAAAACCCTTAGCCTGTTTTGGTGATATCGGCTATGGGTATAGCCGGTTTCACCAAAACCAACTAAGGGTTTATGAACCTTAGCTGTTGGAGAGGGCAGATGCTCATGTCAACACCCTTGAGTTGACAACGAGCAACCCTCCACGTTGGGGATGCTCTAACAACCTACAACGTCCTGACCCATGTCGAAAAGTGGAATTGGCATTACAAACCTTACAAATGACGAGATTGTTTTTGGAAAAAAAATATATAAAACAAATCAGAAATCTATCTATTATATACACTACAAGAAACATTACTATTTTCGACAGCAGGTGGTGATGGTTTTCAACGGTTGGTTTCCAACGACTTGCGACGGGCCGTAGGCGACCATCGAAAACCATCGATTATAATCGGGATAACCGTCACATAGCCCCTTTCTTCCTCATTTTCCCCAAACCATCTACAAGATTCCAGACAGCGAGACCTTAACTCTAGCATCCCCAAATTTGTTTTTTTCATCCCCAAACGTCGATGTCTCCGCGTATAGTCCTCCCTGGCTTCATCTTCAACATCTTGGACAAGCAATTTAAGGTATAATCTATTTATTTACTTAAAAATCAATTTTTTACCTAACCTATGTATGTCCTAAATTGATAATTAGGGTTATTTATTGATTGTATTTTGTTTCAATAACATATTAGTGGCTAATATCATCCTATTATATGCATATTTCATGTGACCTAGTGAAATTGAAAATTTTATGTGCAATGTTTGGTTGTTTATGAATATGTTCCCATTTAGTTTGGTTTTCGCCATTGTAGAATTTATGCGATTGCATTCTGTTAGTTGGTATAGGAATAAATTGAATATACGAGCTAGGAATTGTACATTGTACACATCTAATTGGCTATATCCCCTAGAGTGTTTTTGGCCCCGCCCGACGAGTTTGTACATGATCGTTATATAAATTGTCGTTTTTTGTCAAATTAGAAAATGACCATTTATATTCATCTGGTACAAATTATAAACGCAGTAAGCATTTATATTTTGTATACTACTTCGTCTCAAACGATTAACAAAATTTTGGCTTAGCTTTTCCTTTTGTTTCCTGCGTACATGCATTTGTGTACAATGCAGGAAACGAAAGGGAAATGCTGCAGAAATTTTGTTGAATCGTTTGAGACAAAGTAATATACAAAATGTAAATGTTTACTGTGTTTGTAATGGGAAGTAGGATGCCTGGCCTTATAAAAAACTTACACTAAAAAAAATGAGTACCAAGGAAAATAAATATTAATTTTTCAACTTCTGATTAAAATTTGTATTCTTGTTGAAAATAAATGTGTACCAAACAAATATTTTTAAATTTGAATTCTTGAAAATGAATATTAATTTTTCAACATGTGACTAAATTTCTTAAATAGGAAAAATGATTGATTATTTTGGTGATCGGAGAAGTTGGATATACCAAAGAAGAGGACTGAGAGGTTCCATAAAAGAAGATTTTTTTTAATGGTATAAATGTCTTTATTGAATTTGCTTTAAGTAACAATGAAGGCGGTTGTAACACCCCACCTCCATCAAGGTGGCTCTTGCAAGCACTCTGACTTTGGAGGGGCGTTTGAATCAGGTAAACATGCATAATGATATATCAAGGCAGAACAAGAACATATGTGTATATGTAAACAGAGTAAATAACATAGATAAAACAACGGAAGATTTTAAACCATTTCAAAACAAGTCTGGTACAACATAATGTCAATTTTCCAAATAAACAAGTCTAGTACATAAAATAACATCATCTGAAACTGAAAAGGAAAACATAAAGTAGCTATCCCCAAAGTGGAAAAACCATAGCGAGCTCAAGTCCGAAGCATACATGAGCTATCCAAGAAAAGCAGCTAAGATCCAAGCTAAGCTCCTGTATTCCCTCCCTGAGAACCTGGGGGGGGAACGGAAGAAAAGAGGCGAAAGAAAACAGGTCAGTCAAAAAGACTGAGTAAGCCCTACTACAATCAATGTAAACTGATAAAGTTAACTGACATGAGCAGCAGGTATGAACATAAGGATAACAACATGATGATTAACTATCAAGGTAGATAAAGGTGTCATCGCATAATCAGGATTAAGGTTTTGCACCACGGGTGTACTAGCAAACTAACATGACTGGAATAAACAAGTATTGATCCCTTGGCCCATGCTTTGGCCCAATAACAAGAAGTGACCCTCATACGAGGTCCAATAACATGAAGTGACCCTACCACAAGGTCCAACCAAACGGTCTAGTCGATCGGCTCCCTAAGCCTAACTCGTAACGTGTTGGTGTCAATACGGCCCAAACATGAATGTAGTCGAACTATGCCGGGTCCACCCGTCGGGTGTATCAAGCCCTAGGGTGTCAACCCCTGGACACCATAAACATGTGTGCACAGTCTCGATCTACCGGTACCCGTGCTTGTTTTCTCCGGCTACGGACTATGTGCACGACCAGAGTCCGCCCGGAACTACACCGGCGTACCACCCTACCGTCGCTTTTGGTCGCTTACCTCCAGCCCAATAATCGTGCCCCCTCCCTAGGGCCTTAATGATACAAACTTGGGATTATTGCGGAGTGGACCCCCATTGCTAGGATTTCTCTAGTGGGTTAAGTACGGTTTAACCCCTTCACTAATCATGGATTAACTTGGTTAAGTGTAACGATGAGTTCACGACTTAACCCCGGTTAATCTTCCAAGCCCAAATTGGTTAAGTATTAGATGGTCCATGACTTAACCCTAATCATGAGGCATTAATTAATTAATGCGCCTTAACCTCTCACATTAGACTTTGTTGTGGTTACTAGTTAAGCCGGGCGGGTCCGGGTAGCTTTACACCACAACTTGGCCTAACCTCGGGTCCAAGGTACAACATGACCAACTTCTCACATTGGGTCCTATTGTTTGTAGCAACTAGTTAAGCCGGTCGGTTCCGGGTAGGTTTACGCTACAAACTCAACCCAACCTCGAGTTGGCCACACTTATCTTTTCTAAGTGTCATGTCCATCGTGTTTCCAAAACACATTACAAGATTTCAAGCAATTGGGTAGACCTAACTTAATAGGTAAATTCCCAATGGGTAGACCTAACTTAATAGGTAAATTCCCAAGCTCATGTTTTTATGTCTTTTAAGTTTACCCAACCCCAAACGCAATCCCATCGCTTACATATCGCAATAGCGCATAAAGGATAGAAAGAGGGAACTTGGCATAATCATGACATAAAAATGTTAAAGCCACAAGTTTAACATGGTGGCATATGAGATGTTCATGTGTTCATACATTTGCATATTACAAATTTTAGGCCCAAAAGCATGCATAAAACCAAACTTGGCATATTCATGATACATGGTGCTAAATGACATGTAGAAATGGCCACAAGTTCGCATTTTGCCTTACATGCAAGTTATCATAAGTGATATGATAACTTACATGTTGCCAAAATGCAACCTTTGGCATAAAGCTTGAAGCTTTATGTTCACATACTCAAGGTAAGCTTGCATAACATGATAACATGAACCATATGACCATCCCAAACTTGCATAACATACTTGCATATCATATGACAACTTGCATATCAAACTTGCATAACAAAACTTGCATAACATATGACAACTTGCATATCAAACTTGCATAACAAAACTTGCATAACATATGACAACTTGCATATCAAACTTGCATAACAAAACTTGCATAACATATGACAACTTGCATATCAAACTTGCATAACATATGACAACTTGCATATCAAACTTGCATAACATATGACAACTTGCATATCATACATTTAACTTTAGAGTTTAAGTATGAAAGAAATAGGGTTTACAATGCTTATGCTGACTCAAATGAGTATAGCAAATGTAAGAAAACCCTTATGCAACTAATTAAACCCCAAAATGCAAGCAAACTTGATCAAAACTCTTCCTTTAAGATGCCAATAGAGAAACTTGACTTGAATGCAAGCTAATGAGGATCATACAAGTCTAAAAACACTTGTATGCATGGAAAATCACTTAGAAATTTATTTAGGAATTGAATGAAGAGAGTGGAGGCCATGAGAGGATTGATTTTGCCATAGTTTAGTTGTAGGATAGATTAATGATGATTTAGGGTAGGTTAGGGTCTTATTTATAGATTAGGCAAGTGTTTTAGGCCATAGGATTAAACCCTAGTTCCAATCTCAACCCTCAAAACCGAATCTGGCCCCCAAGCTCAACACAAACCCAAAATGGTGCACCAGGCAGGACTGCTCGTCTGAGCCAAGTCGACAGCCAAGTCGACAGGGCTGTCGACCTGGTCAGACCAAGTCGACTCCCAAGTCAACAGGGCTGTCGACTTGGGTACTGTGGCGGGAATTTTCCCGCCTAGCCCAACTGGCCTAATTTTCCAAATTCAGGTTTGAATTTGAAATCTGTTTTTACTTAGAAATTTTCTGAAAACTTCGTTGGGTCTTAATCGGGTCATACGGACTCCGATTTTCGAAAACTCGGACTCTATTTCGCGTATTTTTCCGAGACGAACGCAATGGCGTAGCACGTTTCCCTTGATTCCGATTTTAGGATTTAATTCTGCCTCGATTACGTTATAACAGGTTATGGAAAATACGGGTTGTTACATTCTCCCCTCCTTAAAGGATTTCGTCCCCGAAATCTTCAAGTTAGGAAGAACGTATCCTACCATCCAATCATCCATCTACTCAAACATCATCTACGAGCAATCATTGTCCTTACAAGATTCTAAATGTTGTATGAACATATGCAAAGGTGTGTGTATATGTCCTTATCTAATGCAAATATCATCAATGCAAATTTATGTTAGTGAAATGAATCCATATGTATGCAATTCCTAACATAATGTATAACATCTATATGTGTGCACATAACATACACCCATATGCAACATCCATGTGATAACACAAAAATTTTCATCCATGAATAAGCATAAACACTCATGCATATGCAATATGAGGAGTGTGTGAGCCGATCTAGTGCCTAATCGTGTATAATGCATCCACGAGTAACCACTTGCAACCACTTGCAACCACTTGCAACCATCAAGCATAACATGTTTCAAACACATGTTTCATCCAAAGGGTTTCTACCTAAGGTTCTCATGACAAGATTAGCACGATAACTAGATAAACATGGATAGCAAAGAGAAAGATATGCTAACAAAGAAAAGAGATTGAGAGTGTACCCTCAAAAAGGAATGGATAAAGCCCACGCATCTTCTCCTCGGTTTCCCAAGTTGCGTCTTCTTCGGCTTCACCCCATTGAACCTTCACCAATTTGACCTCTCGATTTCTTAGCTTCTTGGTCTCCGTCCCCAAGATACGAATCGGAGCTCTCCTCAATGTAGCCTCTTTCTCCACTTCCACATCTTCCAGAACACTTGGCTCAACAACCTCTGCTGACTCATGTAAACACTTCCGGAGGTGCGAAACATGAAAAACATCGTGTACTCCGAAAAGCTTCTCGGGCAACTTTACTCTATAAGCCATCTGCCCGATCCTCTCTATAATAGGGAATGGTCCAACAAATCTCGGTGCCAACTTTCCAACGGCTCCAAATCGGACCACATTCCGCAAAGGAGAAACCTTCACGAAAACCATATCCCCAACATCAAACTCCAAACCAGATCTTCGCTTATCAGCATAGGATTTCTGTCGGTCTTGGGCCGCTTTCATCCGTCTCCGAATCAACTCGATCTTCTCGGATGTATCTCTGATCATATCAGGCCCAAGTATAAGCTTATCTGTAGTCTCCCACCAACATGTAGGTGACTTGCACGGCCTCCCATATAAAGCTTCAAATGGTGCCATCCCTATGCTTGCCTGATAACTGTTATTATATGCAAACTCAACAAGAGGAAGATGGTCTTCCCAAGTATCACCAAAATCCAGAATACAAAGCCTCAACAGATCCTCGAGTACCCTATTCACCCTTTCGGTTTGACCGTCCGTTTGTGGGTGATAAGCAGTACTTAGATTCAACCTCGTGCCCATAGCTTCTTGCAAGCTATTCCAGAACTGACTTGTAAAGATTGGGTCACGGTCACTGACAATACTAGAAGGGACTCCATGAAGCCTCACAATCTCACGAAGATACACAGACGCTAGCCCAGATGCGGTCCTCTTGCTCTTCACCGGAATGAAATGAGCACTCTTCGTAAGTCTATCCACAATAACCCAAATGCTCGTATTTCCTTTCCTTGACCTTGGTAGCCCATCAATAAAATCCATGGAGATACTCTCCCACTTCCAAAGTGGAATGTCTAGAGGATGCAATAGCCCACCGGGCTTCTTCGACTCGGCCTTAACTTGCTGGCAAGTGATACATCTAGAGACAAATTCTGCCACATCCTTCTTCATCCCAGGCCAAAAGAAAATGCGCTTCATATCTTTATACATCTTATCTTCGCCTGGATGTATAGTCAACTTAGAGCGATGCGCTTCCTCAAGAGCTTTCCTTACTAAATCTTCCACCATTGGAACACATAACCTTCCGTCTCTCCTCAGCCAACCCTTGCCATCAATAGAATATCGAGCGAGATGACTAGACGTCTCTCCTCGAATCAGCTTATCCATAATCTCAACTATCTGAGGGTCTTCTCTCTGCGAAGCCCCAACTTGATCAAGAAGGGTAGGCCTGAGTTCCAGAGACGCTAAAGAACCGGTCATCGACTCAATCGCCAAAGAGAAATCAAAGGTTTCCACATACTCTAAATTCTTCATCTCTACGAATAAAGGACTCAGAGTCAACCTTCTTCTACTCAATGCATCTGCTACCACATTCCCCTTGCCAGGGGTATAAGCTATCTCAAAATCATAGGACGCCAAGAATTCCATCCATCTTTGTTGCCTCAGATTCAGATCCTTCTGAGAAAAGAGATACTTCAATGACTTGTGATCGGTATAAAGCTCAAATCTTTCTCCCAGAAGATAATGGCGCCAAGCCTTGAGTGCATATACTATTGCTGCCAACTCTAAGTCATGAGTGGGATAATTCTTCTCATGAACCTTGAGTTGTCTACCGCCAAAGCATATCACTCTTCCTTCTTGCATCAGAACAGCTCCTAACCCCGTGCCACATGCATCGGTGTATACTGTAAATAACTTCCCTCCATCGGGCAAAGCTAGAACAGGTGCTGATGTAAGAGCTCTCTTGAGCTTCTGAAAAGCAAGCTCGCATTCTATGCTCCAAGCAAAAACTAAATTCTTCTTCGTCAATTTAGTAAGAGGAGCGGAAATCTTCGCGAAGTCCTTGATGAACTTCCGGTAAAAGCCTGCAAGACCTAGAAAACTTCTCACTTCGGTTGCATTCCTTGGAGTCTTCCAATCCTGAACGGCAACCACCTTAGCGGGATCCACCGCTAAGCCTTGCTTAGACACTATATGCCCAAGGAATCTAACTTCCCTTCTCCAAAAATGACACTTGGAGAACTTGGCCTTCAACTGATGCGCTCTAAGCGTATCCATCACCTCTATGAGATGCCTCGCATGCTCTTCCTCATCCTTAGAGAAGATCAGAATATCATCTACGAAGACCACGACAAACTTGTTCAAGAACTCCCTGAACACCCTACTCATCAAGTCCACGAAATATGCGGGTGCATTAGTCAAGCCGAACGGCATGACAAGCCATTCGAAGAATCCATCTGGAGTTCTGAACGCAGTCTTGTCTATACTATCCTCAGCTACCCTGAGCTGATGGAATCCAGTAGCAAGATCAAGCTGAGAGAAAACAGAAGCACCGACAAGCTGGTCAAAGAGATCATCGATCCTCGGTAACAGGTGTCTGTTCTTCTTAGTCAGCTTATTCAACTCTCGATAGTCAACACAAAGTCGGAGAGAACCATCTGCCTTGGTAGCAAATACCACAGGCGCTCCCCATTCAGATATACTTCGTCTAATGAAGTTCTTCTCAAGCAACTCTTTCACTTGCTTGCTTAGCTTCTGCCTTTCACGCGGAGCCATGTGCCGAACTGGCAAAGAAAACGGCTTTGCATTATCCACCAGATAAATGCGGAAATCAATCTCTCGCTTAGGGGGCAACCCCCTAACTTCCTCAAAAACATCCGGATAATCTCGAACCACTCTCACAGACTGAAGAGTCTCCACTGACGAGTCGAGTGATTCAAGATAGCACAACATGACGGGACCTCTCGGATCACAAGAAATCTCTAGGGTGTTCCCGAGGCGAGTCACGAGCCTCACAACCCTATGCTCGCAATCAAGAATGGCTCCATATTTGGACAGCCAATCCATGCCCAATATCAATCCGTATCCCCTGAAACCAAGAACATAAGCACTGCACAAGAACTCTACACTCAGTATAGAGATCCTCAAATCCCCACATATCATGGACAAATGGGCGGAACCCCCAATAGGATTTGAGACACAGACGGGATCCTCTACCAAGCTAGTACTAAGGTACAAACTATCAACAAGATCAGATGAGATAAAGCTATGCGATGCACCAGAATCAAACAAGGTACGAACTGGAAAATCAGAAATATATACAAGGCTTTCAACAGAAATACTACCTCGGTCGGGAACTGGAGCGGTGGTGAGAGCATGAACTTGCCCTCCTGAAGGTCCAGCACGCTGAGTCTGACCCTGGCCTTGCCCCTGTTTCTTCGGGCAATCCTTGCTGAAATGTCCAGTCTTACCACATAAAAAGCATTCACCATTATTCCTTTTCCTCTTCTTACAATCCTTGATAAGATGCCCAACTGAACCGCAATAATGGCACTTCCCCTTGACGTTCTTGCCCTTGTTGTTGTTGTTCCCCTTGTTGCCTTGACCCTTGTTCTTGTTCTGATTGCCTTGACTGCCCTGACCACTTGGATTGCCCTGATTTCCTTTTCCTTGGGAATCAGTCTTCTTGGCTTGAGTATCATTTTTCTTGACATCTCCTTGAAGTAACGCCATATCAACCAAACTCTCAAACGTGGCCCCATGGGGAATATGTGACATGGCCAATCCCTGCAACGGCTCATTCAATCCTCTAGCAAAACGGAGAGCCTTCTTCTGAGGAGTATTCACCATATCCAAGCCAAAACGAGCTAACTGATTGAACTTATTCACATATTCTTTGACAGACATATCTCCTTGCTTCAAAGTTATAAACCTCTCCAATTGCAGATTCTCCTCAGCAGAAGATAGAAACTTAAGCATGAACCTTGCCCTGAAATCGGCCCAAGTCTCAACAGGCCTAGTACCATTGGTGACTTCCCACCAATATGCGGCTTCATCCTTCATAAGCCAAACCGCCAACAAGAGCTTCCTCTGATCGTCCAACCCAAAGATGGCAAATAAATCCTCGGTCTCTTTCAACCAATTTCTGGCCTCTACAGAAGTCTCAGTGCCTTGAAAATTCTTGCCACCCATTGCTTTGAAATCCTTGCAAGTCTTTGCGAAGTCAACCTGAGGATGCTGAGGGGGAGGAGGAAGAGGAACCTCAGCGACAGGAGGAGGAGGAACATTAACTACAGGAGGAGGAACATTAGCAACGGGAGGAGGAATATTAGCGACAGGAGGAGGAATATTAACCACTGGAGGAGGAGGAGGAGGGACATCTGCGGGGCCGGCTTCGGTCGCCCTAGCCTCCAAAAGTCTCCTATACCAAACAGGTACGTGCACTCCCTCCGGGATAACAAAGTTATCAGCCATACTGAAAACAAAGAAAAAGACAGATTCAGAATGGAGAAAAACGAAGGGATTTTGCTAATGGCTTTTTGGGGAATAGCCTTTAAAATAAGCTAGACTTTTCTTTGGAAAATACTTTATACTTGGTTTTGAAAATAGTTTTCAAAAAGTTTTCTAAAAACCTTTTTGTTCCTTCTCGTAAACCATATGCTCTGATACCAAATGTAACACCCCACCTCCATCAAGGTGGCTCTTGCAAGCACTCTGACTTTGGAGGGGCGTTTGAATCAGGTAAACATGCATAATGATATATCAAGGCAGAACAAGAACATATGTATATATGTAAACAGAGTAAATAACATAGATAAAACAGCGGAAGATTTTAAACCATTTCAAAACAAGTCTGGTACAACATAATGTCAATTTTCCAAATAAACAAGTCTAGTACATAAAATAACATCATCTGAAACAGAAAAGGAAAACATAAAGTAGCTATCCCCAAAGTGGAAAAACCATAACGAGCTCAAGTCCGAAGCATACATGAGCTATCCAAGAAAAGCAGCTAAGATCCAAGCTAAGCTCCTGTATTCCCTCCCTGAGAACCTTGGGGGGGGGGGGGGAAACGGAAGAAAAGAGGCGAAAGAAAACAGGTCAGTCAAAAAGACTGAGCAAGCCCTACTACAATCAATGTAAACTGATAAAGTTAACTGACATGAGCAGCAGGTATGAACATAAGGATAACAACATGATGATTAACTATCAAGGTAGATAAAGGTGTCATCGCATAATCAGGATTAAGGTTTTGCACCACGGGTGTACTAGCAAACTAACATGACTGGAATAAACAAGTATTGATCCCTTGGCCCATGCTTTGGCCCAATAACAAGAAGTGACCCTCATACGAGGTCCAATAACATGAATTGACCCTACCACAAGGTCCAACCAAACGGTCTAGTCGATCGGCTCCCTAAGCCTAACTCGTAACGTGTTGGTGTCAATACGGCCCAAACATGAATGTAGTCGAACTGTGCCGGGTCCACCCGTCGGGTGTATCAAGCCCTAGGGTGTCAACCCCTGGACACCATAAACATGAGTGCACAGTCTCGATCTACCGGTACCCGTGCTTGTTTTCTCCGGCTACGGACTATGTGCACGACCAGAGTCCGCCCGGAACTACACCGGCGTACCACCCTGCCGTCGCTTTTGGTCGCTTACCTCCAGCCCAGTAATCGTGCCCCCTCCCTAGCCTAGTCCCTAGGGCCTTAATGATACAAACTTGGGATTACTGCGGAGTGGACCCCCATTGCTAGGATTTCTCTAGTGGGTTAAGTACGGTTTAACCCCTTCACTAATCATGGATTAACTTGGTTAAGTGTAACGATGAGTTCACGACTTAACCCCGGTTAATCTTCCAAGCCCAAATTGGTTAAGTATTAGATGGTCCATGACTTAACCCTAATCATGAGGCATTAATTAATTAATGCGCCTTAACCTCTCACATTAGACTTTGTTGTGGTTACTAGTTAAGCCGGGCGGGTCCGGGTAGCTTTACACCACAACTTGGCCTAACCTCGGGTCCAAGGTACAACATGACCAACTTCTCACATTGGGTCCTATTGTTTGTAGCAACTAGTTAAGCCGGTCGGTTCCGGGTAGGTTTACGCTACAAACTCAACCCAACCTCGAGTTGGCCACACTTATCTTTTCTAAGTGTCATGTCCATCGTGTTTCCAAAACACATTACAAGATTTCAAGCAATTGGGTAGACCTAACTTAATAGGTAAATTCCCAATGGGTAGACCTAACTTAATAGGTAAATTCCCAAGCTCATGTTTTTATGTCTTTTAAGTTTACCCAACCCCAAACGCAATCCCATCGCTTACATATCGCAATAGCGCATAAAGGATAGAAAGAGGGAACTTGGCATAATCATGACATAAAAATGTTAAAGCCACAAGTTTAACATGGTGGCATATGAGATGTTCATGTGTTCATACATTTGCATATTACAAATTTTAGGCCCAAAAGCATGCATAAAACCAAACTTGGCATATTCATGATACATGGTGCTAAATGACATGTAGAAATGGCCACAAGTTCGCATTTTGCCTTACATGCAAGTTTTCATAAGTGATATGATAACTTACATGTTGCCAAAATGCAACCTTTGGCATAAAGCTTGAAGCTTTATGTTCACATACTCAAGGTAAGCTTGCATAACATGATAACATGAACCATATGACCATCCCAAACTTGCATAACATACTTGCATATCATATGACAACTTGCATATCAAACTTGCATAACAAAACTTGCATAACATATGACAACTTGCATATCAAACTTGCATAACAAAACTTGCATAACATATGACAACTTGCATATCAAACTTGCATAACAAAACTTGCATAACATATGACAACTTGCATATCAAACTTGCATAACAAAACTTGCATAACATATGACAACTTGCATATCATACATTTAACTTTAGAGTTTAAGTATGAAAGAAATAGGGCTTACAATGCTTATGCGGACTCAAATGAGTATAGCAAATGTAAGAAAACCCTTATGCAACTAATTAAACCCCAAAATGCAAGCAAACTTGATCAAAACTCTTCCTTTAAGATGCCAATAGAGAAACTTGACTTGAATGCAAGCTAATGATGATCATACAAGTTTAAAAACACTTGTATGCATGGAAAATCACTTAGAAATTTATTTAGGAATTGAATGAAGAGAGTGGAGGCCATGAGAGGATTGATTTTTCCATAGTTTAGTTGTAGGATAGATTAATGATGATTTAGGGTAGGTTAGGGTCTTATTTATAGATTAGGCAAGTGTTTTAGGCCATAGGATTAAACCCTAGTTCCAATCTCAACCCTCAAAACCGAATCTGGCCCCCAAGCTCAACACAAACCTAAAATGGTGCACCAGGCAGGACTGCTCGTCTGAGCCAAGTCGACAGGGCTGTCGACCTGGTCAGACCAAGTCGACTCCCAAGTCGACAGGGCTGTCGACTTGGGTACTGTGGCGGGAATTTTCCCGCCTGGCCCAACTGGCCCAATTTTCCAAATTCAGGTTTGAATTTGAAATCTGTTTTTACTTAGAAATTTTCTGAAAACTTCGTTGGGCCTTAATCGGGTCATACGGACTCCGATTTTCGAAAACTCGGACTCTGTTTCGCGTATTTTTCCGAGACGAACGCAATGGCATAGCCCGTTTCCCTTGATTCCAATTTTAGGATTTAATTCTGCCTCGATTACGTTATAACAGGTTATGGAAAATACGGGTTGTTACAGTGGTCAAGAAATTCGTTGTCCTTGTAGCAAATGTAAGCATTTGAAGTACTTATTACCCGATATTATGAAAATTCATTTGTACGAAAACGGATTCATACCTAAGTATTATTTGTGGGATCGTCATCGAGAAGTTGTTGCACCAAATACTTCTGTAGAGCCTGAAGTAGAAATTACTGTTAACGAAAATGTTAGTACGCCTCGAATTGAGAATATGGTTGAAGATGCAGCATGCTCAATGTTCCTTATGGTTGCAATTGATGACAATAATGGAAATGCTGAAGAACCGAATATTGAAGCCAAAAAGATTTATGATTTACTAGATGCTGCTAAAAAACCTATTTGGGATGGTTGTCAAAGTGGTACTCAGCTGTCGGTAATCGTAGGATACATTGCGATGAAGTCAAAATATAACACTACTGAAGCTGGGTTTATGGCTATTTCACAAGCTACAAAAAGGCACATGTCGTCTGATAATTTGATGTGTGAAAATCATTACGAAGGTAAGAAACTTATGTCGGCATTTGGTTTACCATATCATAAAATAGATACATGTGCAAATGGATGCATGTTGTTTTGGAAAGATGACGTAAACTAAGAAATTATAGAAAGTGTAATCAAGAAAGATATAAATCAAGAAAGAAGAAGGGAAAGGAAGTCCCGCATAAATGTATGCATTACTTACCAATTACTCAAGGCCTTCAAAGATTATATATATCTTCGGTAACTGCAACCCATATGAGGTGACATAAGGTGAGATCAGAGGAAGAAGGTACGTTGACTCATCCAGCCGATGGGGAAGCACGAAAGCATTTTGACAAAACGTATCCAAATTTTGCAGCGGAGAGTCGTAATGTGAGGCTAGGATTAAGTACAGATGGGTTTTCACCGTTTTCTCAGTTCGGTTCTAAATATTCATTATGGTCCATTATCATCATACCTTATAATTTTCCTTCATGGATGTGTATGAAAAAGCAATACATGTTTCTAACTATTATTGTTCCTGGCCCCGACGATCCGACACAAGGAATTGATGTTTATTTACAACAACCAATTGATGAGTTAAAGACATTATGAAACGAAGGAGTAGAAACATACGATGTTTCAAAGAAGAATTTTTTTCGTATGTTGGCTTCTTTGTTGTGGACTATAAGTGATTTTCCAGCCTATGCAATGCTTTTGGGATGGAGTACTGCTGGCCGTCTAGTATGTCCATATTGCATGGAAGAAACACAAGTGTTTTCATTACCGCACAGTAAGAAAATTTCATGGTTTGACTGTCATCGATGTTTTCTGCATGTTAATCATTCGTTTAGAGGAGACAAGAAGAATTTTTTATCCAATAGAATAGAAAACAGACAACCACCAACGATATATACAAGCGAAGAAATATATGGATTTGTTAAAGATTATCCGAAGATACATGAAATTGGAGCTCAAATAGAAATTGAGGGCAAATCAATTATTCACAACTGGTGCAAACGATCAATTTTTTTAGGAGTTGCCATACTGGAAATATCTTTTACTTTGTCATAATATTGACGTGATGCACAATGAGAAAAATGTCTTTGACAATGTCTTTAACACAATTTTGAATGTCAAAAGGAAGACTAAAAATGATTTGAAATCAAGGCGCGATATAGAAGAATTACGCAAATGTCCCGAGCTTCATATGAATCCAAATGACAATAAAAAAACCCAAAGCACGTTTTGAGTTAGATAATAATCAAGTTAAAGTTCCGTTGAAATGGGTTGAAGGGTTAAGATTTCTTGATGGGATTTCACCAAACCTTTGTAGATGTGTTGACTATAAAAATGGTAAATTGAGCGAAATAAAAAGTCACGACTATCACATTACGATGGAGCATTTATTTCCCGTTATGTTCAAAGAACTACTGCCGTTAAAAGTTTGTAAGGTAATAACCGAGATTAGTATGTTTTACAAAGAGCTTTGTTCAAGTACTTTGAAAATGCAACGTTTACTTAAACTTGAAGCAGATATTCCTATGTTGCTCTGCAAATTAGAGAAAATAATTCCTCTAGGTTTTTTTAATGTAATGGAGCACTTACCTGTTCATCTACCAACTGAAGCACGATTTCGAGGTCCTGTCCAATATGGATGGATGTATCCATTTGAGAGGTATGAATAAACATGTTACCTAATACTTTAAATTGCACTTAAAATGCGAATTAATGTAAATTCTTTCTGCATATATCTCTGAATCATATGAAAAAAAATTAGACAAAAAGCACGAGTTGAAGGTTTGATATGTAAATCTTACGTCGAAGAAGAAGCTTCGTTCTTTTTCTCTCATAATTTCAGTGATCATGTGAATATATCATTTCAAAGTATTCCTCATAATGACGGAGGAGACGAACCAGAATCGTCGCAAATGATGTTATCTGTTTTTAGAGAACAAGGTCAACCTTCTGGGAAATGTGTAGATATATGGCCTAGCGATGAAGATCATTGTGTAGCACACACTTATGTTCTTCTAAATTGTCCAAAAGTTGCACCATTTATTAGGTAATTTGAAATATCGTTTAGTCATTTATTCATTTCTATAGTTTTTGCGTGTGTATAATATAATGTAATATTTATTTATATATACAGCGTTTATGAATGTTAACATCCAAATGGGGATCTCAGTAAATATTTTTCTGCTTGGTTTACAAACTATGTTTACAAACCTAGAAACTGTGTTGATGATGAAGGGTTGAAACATCTTGCATTGGGACCAAAAAGAATGGTTAAGACATATCCAATATATTTTGTTAATGGATATAAATTTAACATCTTGGAACACGGTGGTGAGAAATTAACGAACAATACAGATGTAT
This sequence comes from Allium sativum, assembly GCA_030737875.1. Classification (NCBI taxonomy): domain Eukaryota; kingdom Viridiplantae; phylum Streptophyta; class Magnoliopsida; order Asparagales; family Amaryllidaceae; genus Allium; species Allium sativum. The sequence continues at coordinate 649,074,706 of CM060919.1, read as the reverse complement.
CCGTTAAAGGCAGTGATGATCCAGAAAATCATATAAATGATTTTTGTGATGTTTTAACACAAATCATGCAACCGACATATTTCTCAAGCCCCACGAAGGAGGTGTTTCTATTTAAATGCAAATGGTTTAGTAATGTTCTAGGTTTTGGGATTGTAGTGCACAAGGATTATAATCTGATTGAAATAAAACATACACCGCGCTATCACAAATATGGTCCTTTTGTACTAGTCAAACAAGCATTTCAAGTTTATAACGCTCCTTATCTGTCTCTAAAAAGAGATAACGCAGAATGGTCAACAGTTTTTAAAACAAAGGCCAGATTTACTTTTGATGGGAAGAATATTGCAGAGAATAAGCCTATTAGGCAGATCTCGAGCAGAACATTGAAGTTATAATTGAGGACGATCATGCAGATTTTGAACCTCTGATCGATAGTGCAGAAGAAGATATCGAAGAACCTGAGTCCGATTCTGAATCAGAAGATGATGACCGATGTAGTTGATTAGTATTATCTTTTAGTTGTAATGTACTTATGGAGGATACGATGTATATTTTGCAATTCATAATTTTTGAAAATTATGGTCATTATTCATATCTGTCATATGGAGTTTTTCTTATTTACTGATCTTAAAAATGCAATATAATAGTTTGTTCCTTGGAATATGGGACCTAAAACTAATACAGCTTTGTCATCGAGAGAGAATTCTTCGGGCGTTTGCTATTCGGGCTCGGTTGTGCTAGTAAGTTTTTTCTTACATATATTATTTCATTTTAATTTTTATAATCTCTGATATAGTGTACATATTTTTAATATAGGTGTACACTAATTCATTTTGTCTACATGAGACCCAAGCTAATATATGTATAAACAATTTCATTTTGTTTTTAAGTCTTTTGTTTAGAAACTTATATCGTTTTTGTAAGTTAACTGTACAACAAATTTCATTATAATGTTATTGTATTCTTTTAAAATGATTTGTATGGGACAGGTATTTCATGAAGCAGGATTCTATAGGCGTTTGCTATTTAGGTTCGGTTGTGCTAGTAAGTATTTTCTTATCTATAAAAAGTTAGTGATGGTGTTTTTGTTAATTTTATGTTACAATTGGTTTTATGTTGATATTTGATTGGTGTACGATATGTTGGGAGTATATATGATAACTGAGATAGAGGTTTGCGATACAAACGTAGTTGGAAGGCTAAATAGTAGCTGAATTAAAAAAATGTAGTTTTTCCAATGGTTACCGGCTACCTGTGACAGCTAAATGGTAGAAAATGGTGTAACGGTTTTCGACGGTTAGTAATGGCAACTTATCAAATATGTGTAACGGTTTCCGACAGCTCCCGACATACGATACTAGCTGTCCGAATTCGTTGCAAGTCGTCCCAGCAGTCACAAATATAAACGACGAGCTCTATCGAAAGCCGTCGGAAATTTTAATTTTCGGCAGCCGTGAATGCGACGGTTATTTCCAACGGCCGTCGATGATTTTTATCCGTCGGAAATTGCGAGTTTTCTTGTAGTGATACTTTGTTTCTGAAGTGGGTAGAATAAAATATAAAGTTCAAGAATTCTAGACAAAGTAAATATTATGATATCAATCAAGCTTATCTTATAACATTTCTATGTACAAGAAATAAAAACTGTTTGATGTTTGGTAATAACTAAAATAAAATAGTATACAGCTACCAATAAATGCACCTCTTCAACGCACCATCATGCCTCCAAGTCATCACCAGTCCTTTCTGTCAGTCTACAAGAGTATAAAATATAAATAAAAAGAAGGGAAAATGATAGAGAAAGTCAAACATTTGTCTAATGACCTAAGCGCATCAAATGAGTTATAAGTGTATAATATCAATAAACTAGTAATAACACAGTTGTGGTCTAAAACCATAACTTAGCTTGCGTTATTTGCCCCCAACAAGTCAGCTAATGAAAATATAATATCATACTGGTAACATAGCTAGAATAAGACTTCATTAAAGCCAACCCACACCTGATCATACGTACTGAACGAAACAAAAATCTTAAGTAATATACTAATGACTAATAATATAATACAACTGATCCCGAAAATCTAAGGTAGTGTTTGGTTTACCATTTTAAGTTTTTGGTTTTCCTCCATACAAAAATGCGCACAACACATGCATATCATGGAAAACAACCATTTTAGAAAACAAAGTTAACACACAAAATAAGAAACAACTTTTATCTATTTTTAATGTTTTGATAAATGAGAGGAACATGGAGAGCAATTCTTCCTTCCATGATTGCTACATCCCCTCCGCGGTCCCCTCCATCCTCCTTTCATTCAACCATTTCCAATTTTACACTTTTAATGTTTTGTAATTAAATTTTGAAAACTAAAAACTCACTTTTAATGTTTTGTAGTTATGAACCCACTATTACCAAATCCATATATGACTTTCTACAAAGAAACACAATATCCTAGCCTGTTATCGTCAAAACCGTGGACGACTCGCTACAAGAGAATTCAATGTCTTAACTAACAACCGTTAAAACAATTGATGACTTGCTACTAGGGAACTCAATGCTCTAGGTCACTATCATCCAATCGTAAGTGACATGCTACTAAAGACTTAGATTTTGATGACTTTATAACTTGCCGCAAGATCCACATCTAGAAACAATAATTTTGGTGTCGAAATCTGCCCCAAACGTAGTTCCAGAATCTGAAAAATGTTGCTAGAAATCATCAAAATCGGTGCACTGGAAACATTTGCTACTAACAAAACCAAAAGTTCCTCATCAATGGATATATGCTAAAAAAAGATGGATTAAATTTTGATTTCGATGTAAATTTTGTTGTGCTAATTGTTGAAATTGGTGATATGCAAATCACAATTTTGGGCAACAAATAATCTTACATATTTTGTGGAGAGATTTGTTGTTAGATTTGATGAAGAGATTTGGTGCTAGATTTTATGGAGAGATATTGGTTGCTATATTTGTGGACATTTATTGCAAGGATATTTGATGCTTAACCAAATAGTTTTATAACATATACGAAGATATTTGGGAGCCAAGTTTTCTTGGGCATGAAGCCAAGTTTTTCTTGGGCATGAAGTAATTATCACTATAAAAAGGGCTAGCTAATCTCTTCATTAGGTGTGGAAAACTTGCCATTATTCTTCATTGTCTTTCTCCTCAAATTTTTACCCATTAGATACTCTCTACCTATTTCTCAATAAGGTTATTGGTTCAAGTTGTAATTGTTTGTAACGATAGTTGAGGTCGTTTGTAAACAATTTTTATTAGTGAATCAATAAAGAGGGTGGTTGGGTGGAATATCGTGTGCTCATATTTCCAATATTTTTTTTATATTTTTTTGTTTTTCAATCAAATTCATCTTCAAGTGATTGGGTGATAAAAATCCTATTTTTCTTGATATTTTGTCAAGCTTCCGCTGCGCACAAAATCCCAATAGTTTGGTATCGGAGCCAGATCATCACATAGCTTGGAGTGTTTGTTGGATTGAAAATTGGAGATGTCGGAGATGATGACGTTTTCGAAGATGGCTATATTAAATGGAAAAAATGGGGGTATATGGAAGCCGAAGATGGAGGACATTCTATATCTCAATGATTTGCATGATCCCATTGATGGAGATGGGGTGAAGCCCTCGAATATGATGAGGGAAAGTGGAAGAAAATGGATAAAAATGCGAGTGCATTGATTCGTCAATATTTGGATGATTATGTATTCCACAATGTGGCTAGTTGTGAATCCGCGAAGGCGTTGTGAGACAAATTAGTATCTTTGTATGAGTCAAGGAGTGCTACAAGTAAGGCTTTTCTGGTTCGAAAGTTGGTGCAACTTCGATTGGATGAGGAGAAGTCCGTTGCAGAGCATTTGAACGAGTTTCAGGATGTCATCAATCAATTGGAAAATATGAAGGTCAATTTTTATGATGAGTTGCAGACTCTTTTGTTGATGAGTTATCTTTCGGAAAGTTGGGAGACTTTGGTTGTTTCATTGAGTAATTCTAATGCTAATGGAACTATCTCTTTAGAAACGGTTCGAAGCAGTCTTTTGAATGAGGAGCTAAGGAGAAAAGGGTCAGAGTTGAAATCGGTTCAAACTAAGGCGATGGTAGTAAGGGACTCGGGGAAAGATACAAGAAGGAAGAAGAAAGAGGCTAGCGGTAAAGGTGCTTGTTATTATTGTGGTAAGAAAGGCCTCAAGCGCAATGATTGTTATGCTTATCAGAGGGATAAGAAGAAGGCGCAAGGTGATAATAATAACGATTTGGCACAAGCAGATTTTGCTGAAGGTACCGAAAGCGATTCTTCATGTGATGTCCTATTTAGTGTTGTGGAGCCTTGGAAGATGGATTCAGGAGCCAGTTTTCACATATGTCGTGACGTGAAAAGTCTTTCTTCATATGAGAAGAGTGTTGGTATGATAAAAACGGCCAATGGAGTAGAGCTACCAATTTGTGGAGTTAGAGCTGTTAGGTTTCGGATGCATGATGGAGTGGTGAGAGAAGTGGCCGGTGTGAGGCACATACCCACTTGTTCGCATAACCTCATATCTCTCGGTCAGTTAGATCGCCGCGGTTGCACTTATGAGACTCGAGGTGGAGTTTTAAGAGTGAAGAAGGGTGGTCATGTGATGATGCGAGGAGTTTTGGAGGAGGGAAACCTATATAGTTTGATCGGTTCAGTGGTCAATAATGAAAGGCGGGTGACGGTTGAAGAACCTAGTCCACAGCAAGGTGGAGAGGTTAATATGGTCACTGCTGATGGTCCTAAGGTGGAGGATCATGGTATCGACAAGGTTCTAGATGTTGATGATGCTCGAGGGATCCCGTAGATGAAGAGATCATGTCAAGCGGAAGACGGGTGTCGAGTTGTGAAATCCACAAAGATTAGATGGAGGTCTTTGTGGTATTACAAATGCTTTCGAAGATCGCTAGTGGCATGGTGCACGGATAAGGGAGGTGCATCATTAGTGGGCGATGGTGGAGGTTTGTAATGGTGTTAATTGAGAAGGAAAGGTTGAAAGTGAGAGCTAAGGGGCTATTGTTTGAGTGGAGGAGATGTTGTGATTTGGTATCAAGGTGGAGTATTGAAATTGGTGATACACAAATCACAATTTTGGGCAACAAATAATCTTACATATTTTGTGGAGAGATTTGTTGTAAGATTAAATAAAGAGATTTGATGCTAGATTTTATGGAGAGATACTGATTGCTATATTTGTGGACATTTATTGCAAGGATATTTGGTGCTTAACCAAATAGTTTTATAACATATATGAAGATATTTGGGAGCCAAGTTTTTCTTGGGCATGAAGCAATTCTCACTATAAAAAGGGCTAGATAATCTCTTCATTAGGTGTGGAAAATTTGCCATTATTGTTCATTGTCTTTCTCCTCAAATTTTTAGCCATTAAATATTCTCTACCTATTTCTCAATAAGGTTATTGGTTCAAGTTGTAATTGTTTGTAACGATAGTTGAAGTCGTTTGTAAACAATTTTTATTAGTGAATCAATAAAGAGGGCGGTTTGGCGGAATATCGTGTGCTCATATTTCCAATATTTTTTATATTGTTTTTTTTCCAATCAAAATCATCTTCAAGTGATTGGGTGATAAAGATCCTATTTTTCTTGGCATTTTGTCAAGCTTCCGCTGCGCACAAAATCCCAACACTAATCTCCATCAATAACAAGAAGGTGATTGTTGTAAAATAGAAGATCAATAGCATAACATAAACTAATAAATGGAGCTTCTCAATAATAGTCTACATTTTTGGGAATATGCCACTCTAAAATAATTACTCGGACATGGATCCCTTCCTGTAGTTTTGATATCACTTGGAATAATGAGGTTTTTACTATTAGATTTTCTAATGCCGTGGGTTATGAAAAACCTTTGAATGGAGGACAATACTTCATGGGAAATTGATTATAACGAAAAAAATGGTCTAAGAAATTAATTCTTGATAGGGATTCATTGAATAGAATCCCAATTTGGAGTCAACTTCTAGAGTTTAACCTCAAGCTTTGAGACTAGGATGCCTTCAGTGTTGTCGTAAGCGTTGTAGACATACAATTAGAACTCGATGAGCCAACATCTAAGGTCTGGTATCATTTACATATCAGACGAATGGACGAATGTTTTTATATATAAAATCACAAGAGAAATGTTAATCTCATGGGAAATACATTTGTACCCCGAAATCAAGAAAGCATTTACCAAGGGCGTGCAGAATCAAATATGGATATGCAATTCTCTTTTGTTACTGAAATCAATAAGGGAGCATCTATATCGATCGCTGCCATTACTGACTCAATATCCGAAAAAGATCAAAACAATAGGGCAGAAGTTGCACCATTCATTGAGAATCCTCGCCCTAGGAAAGCTTAAGATTATTTACAATTAATAAAGATATGATATCGAAAGTTCTTCTGAATCACATATCAATTTAGACCTCATTTTCAGGCCAATATCTACTAACCCAAATTTGTTGTAAATGATCTGACCTCAGTTGTGATTGATGAAGATGAGAAGGACTCAAATTTTAGAACAAGCACATTACCAAAAATGCAAAACTAAATGATCAACTAAGAATCGGAGGAAGCAAAGCATGCAAAAGAAAGGGAAATAAATTGGGGATTAAGAAGGATAATCATACTTATATAAGCCTAACATACTAGGTTCGTTAGAGCATAAACTTGATGAACCCAAAATTCAGGGTTTATCATATTATAAAATTTTCAAATTAGAATTATATTCATAACTATAATCAGGGTTGTAATGGTAGAATATTGGTCCTTTGGGACCCAAATACATAAGATTTGATTTGCTTTCAGTTGAACTTTTAGTTTATCCATTGCATATTTTTACTAAAAGGAGCTGGAAACTGCATACCTTTTAAGAAGCTAGAAATTCTTAACAATTTTATTTTAAACAGTGGATTATTTGAGCCTACTATATATGGAAAAAAATACAGTTGAAAGTCTGGTGACTATGGAAACATACACTGTAAGCAGAATAAAGCTCTTCTAAACTAACCATTTTTAGATTTATTCCTTGAATATAATTATAGCTCTCTACCATAGGTCACTAGTGGTCACATTTCCATCATTATTTCTTTTTTTATAACAGTTCAACCTAGAAAAATTTCCGTACTAGATTTGTGAATAGTTGGACGTGTGAACATACTTACAAGGATACTGTCAAATATGTTTTATCAAATAACTTTTATGGAACTGCTCAATACAAATTTAACAGAACACTTAAGACAGTGGGAAAAAACTAAAAAAAAGGGGAATAACAGGAGTAGCAAAGATATAAATCCGATTAGAGAAAACCATGAGAATCTACAAAATGAATTAGATGATGATAACTCATACTCAATTACACCTAAAGTGATCTTTAATGCTTATGAGATGTAGTCAATTCTTAGAATCTATCGATTTGAGGTAGAAGGACAAAGATGATAGGTTATTGTTAACGATAGAAATCGTTAACACTTAATAGAGAGCTAGCATAACATATATAATGAAATTTGAGGATGATTAATCTAAAGAACACCTTTAATAGGCAATTCGACCTAAGCTATGTTGAGTTTGAACACGATACCCTCTTAATTAATCGAGCTTTACTTGTCACCTGGAATATCGATTCTTCCTCTTTAATGCAAGAGTTACCCTCTTTCAAGTGTATCAGTAGTACATTTTTAAATGCAGCAGGGTTATTGTAACAACCCGCATTCTACGTATCTAGGATCGTAGAATATTTATTTCTTTTTCGTATGAAGTCATATGGTCGTGTAACTTTGGGAAACAACCATTAGAGTCATTTCCCATGTTCATGATTTTTGTCGATTTTTAAATGACCGTTTTGCCCCTAGCCGATATTGTTTTGGCCATAACTTTTTATTGGAAAGGAATTTTGACCTGAAACCACTTCCATTAGATTTGTTCGATGGTTTACCTTTTCGTAGAGTGGTCACATTTGCCAAACGGACTCACCGTTTGGGAGATATGGCTGAAACAAGTTTCAGATAGTGAAAAACAACTTAATTGGGCTTAACCAGGTGATTAACAGCTAGGCCCAAAGGGGAATTTTGGGATTAGGGTTATGAGAGGGCTGAAAGGGTTAGGAAAATCATTTCATTTCAGTTTCCTCAGCCGCCACAAACCTTCCTTAAGCTCTAGCAATGGCCTCCATCTTCTAAAACACTCCAAAACATCTTTTTGTCATCTCTAATCACATATTAGCCTAATCTACATCAAATCAAGGCGGATTAGCATAAGGATTGGGATAGAGCTGCTGGAACACGTAGAGATTGGATCCAAATCAGAGATTATTTCAGATCTATAGTTTACTTTGTGGCAAAGGTGAGTGATTAGCTTGCTTTTTCACTAATTATGGTAATTAGCGAAAATTAGCGAAATTATGGCTCAGAAAAATCTAGAAAAATTCCTAAAATTCTAAAACATCATTTTATGCCTCTGATATGAATTTGGGTTAATTTCGACTAATTTTGCTAATCCCGGAATTTAGGGGATTAAGGGGTGATTAGTGATAATTAGCGAATTTATGCATGATTAAAATCTGGAAAAATATCCAGAAATTCTTAAATAATGATTTAGACCTCTATTAGAAAATTTGGCTAATTTGGATTAGTTTTTCTAATTATATGCTTAAACATGATTAAGAGGGATTAAGGGAAAATGTGGGGTTTTGCCTATGTTTGATCCATTTTAACCTATCATATTGATGTTTTGATGTTTGAGGTCACTTCAACTTGTTGCTATGACGTTGTGGTATGCTTTGTGATTGTTTAGAATAGTTAGAATGGTCGAAAACGCCGTCGAGAGGCGTATAAACAGTCGTAGTAAAGTTGCAGGAAAGTGGTGTAGGCTTTCGGATCGGATGGGCTTGGATCGGGCAAAGTATCACCGAACCGAACCGTAGCTGAGCACAAAAAGAAGAATGGCAAAAAGGAAGGCCACCATGGTTGAACTGGAATCGGATCGGGTTAAGTAAGGGGGACCGGATCGGATCGAGATGAAGAGAAGGGGGACCGGATCAGATCGAGATGGAGAGAAGGGGGGATCGGAACGGTAGAGAAAGGGGGAGCGGATCGGACCGTGACTAGGGAGGCCGAACCGAACTGATGCGACGAAGGTACTCCGAACCGAACCAATGCGACGTGAAGAACCCGAACCAATGAGTTCACTTCATGATTGGGCTTTGCTGCGGGACGTGTGCAAAGGGGTTGTCGGCATTCATAACTTTGGTTCACCATTGAGAGATGGATAGTGGGCTTGTAGTGATAGTTGTACGGGATTGGATTCCGTCATGGCCCAAAGGATTAGTTAACTAAGGTAGTGGATATCGTATGCTTTACGCACTGAGTGAGAGATGTGAGGATGGTTGCTATGCTTGATTGTTTGCCATCAATGTGACATGCACACCCCCACCCCCGTATTCCTTACACCATATGTTAAAGGCACCTTAGAGGGTTGTACAGTATGTAGTGCTAACTCTTTGGTTGCAGGTCCAGGTTCAGGTATGATTGGATTATACCTGTTATTGTTTTGTTTTGTTGCTTATCGCTCATACCAGACTTTTTGTCTGACCCAGAGTTTTATGTCTCTTCTTATTACTCTGGGTGCTCACACGAGCAGACTAGATACAGGTTAGCTGGGTATGCACGGGTAGCTGATATGGAGATGAGCAGGAGGCTTCCACGTATGATATATATAGTATTCTCCCTGTGTTGTTGAAGATCACTGCTTGGGCATTAGTCGTGCATCTTCTACTTTACATTTCTTTTGTTTTAGAGACAGTAAATTTGGAAAGTTGTAATAAGCTGTATTTGGATTTCCGCTGCTATGTTGGTTTAGTTTTCAGCTTATGCACTGTTTCGCCTGTTTTATGTCAAGATTATGTTATTATTATATTTTGATTCCATGCGCTGTGAGACATTCTACAGGTTCCTTGTTAGTTCATTCTCTTCTTTCTTTTCTTCTGTCGACCGTTCCGTGTTAGTCGGGCATGTGTACAATGCACTTTCGGAGGAAATGCCGGCTGGTGCGGGGCAGGCCGTCACATTTGGTATCAGATCTCTAGATTGCGTGGTTAACCTAGGGAAAGACACCAGGGAGAGATAGTATACGTATATGAGAGCGCGTATTTGTGATTATTTTGGTTTTCAAAAGCTATATATATATTATTAGTATAGCTGAGGATGAAGTCGCACTGCACTGACACCACAAAAAGGATGGTTAATCGTTTTCTCTATGTAGATTGAACGATGAGCCGATACGTAAGGGGTACCGGTAGAGGAGCTAATAATGGGAATGCTGCTGAGATGAAGACGATGTTTACTGACCTCATGAGAGAGATGCTTAGCGATGTGTAGAGGGCAGCTCCCAATGCCGGTAATGGTGGTGGTCCAGTAGTGCAGGCGCCTAGGGCCGATTTCGCCAAGTTGTGTAAGGATTACACTAATCTTGGTGGGAAGCCGTTCCACGGAACGGAGTCGGCCACAGATGTTCAGGATTGGTTGGATAGCTGTGATCGTATCTTCGGCGACTTGGGTATCGAGAATGCGATGAAGAGAAGGCTAGCGTCTCGTCAGCCGCAAGGGCGAGCGATGAATTGGTGGAATGCCATTAGAACAGCTACTCCAGAAGATCAGGTTACTTGGGATCAGTTCAAGGCTCGCTTTAGCAAGAAGTTCATTCCTGCTGCCCAGAAGTCAGTATTGTTTAAGAGATTCTTGGAACTCAAGCAGAATGGTAGGGCAGTCTCTGACTATATTGTGGAGTTCGACACTTTGTCGAAGTATGGACTATCTCTTATTGATACTGCCAAGAAGAAGAACGAGAAATTCATAACTGGCTTGGATCAGTACTTGGGGGAGAAGCTTATTAACCACATCGATGAGACGTTTGAGTCGATCGTGGGGAAATCTTTGAGATCGGAAAGTCTTTACCCTAAGCCAAAGACTGAGATTGCTATTGCATCTGCAGAGGATCCAAAGCCGCAAGCAGGCGGTGGAGGCAAGGATAATTCCCAGAATAAGAGGAAACAAGACCAAACCATGGATGGTCAGAATAAGAAAAATAAGAAAGATGGCGAGTGCTTTAGTTGTGGCAAGAAGGGCCACTATGTCAGAGATTGTCGAGAAAAGCCTGGGGAAAGGAAGTGTTTTAATTGCGGCCAAGCGGGACATCACAAGAATGAATGTCCAGAATCTCCTAGGGAGAAGCAGATCGTGAAAGCATATGCTATCAACGCTGTTCCTTCTTCGTCGAATGCCCCAACTGCGGCGCAGAAGGAAAAAGGTGTCGTTATTCGAGGTATGCTTTCTATTTAAGATGTTTTGATCGGGTTTTGTTTGACAAACCTGAGTTAGTCGATAGACCTTTAGTAGTGGCGAACCCGATTGGTGGTTCTGCTAGCATCAGTATGATTTACTGTAACGTGGTCTTATCGAGTCATGGATGTAAGTTTGTTTGTGTTTGCTTTGTTTAGGCTTTACTGGGTTTAGCATTATTTTGGGGAGTCGATCTACTCCAAGGGAATAGGGTGGTATTAGGTACCTACCTAGTGATGGCGATAGTAACTGGAGTTAAGGTAGCTAAGAGGTTATCGTTGTAATAAGTTCTAGTTGTCTCTGGGAGGCAAATGAGTGCTCCAGTGCTAGATTGTTTCGCTAGTATCACTTCACGTGGATTGTCCGAATTCGGAGGAGATGTTCCTTAGGTGCTTGTCTGATATTGGTTTAGGCCTTTGGGGCTTGTGCTTGGGGAATGTCGAGTTTGACTAGGATGGTTTGCGTGAGGGATAAGTAGTCGTTGGGATTTTCATTGGATGATACCTTGGTTTACTCGAGGAGTGATGGGCAGCTGTGACAGGATAAGACTATTTGATGGTATGGATTGCCCCGAGTTGGACTCGATAAGGTTATGAGATGACTCGACTGGGACTCGAGAAAGATGCAAAGTAATGGATTGTTTAGGACCCTATGCTGATGTTCTCTTTGGATAGTAGAACTTTGAAGGAATAGGATGAGTTCGTTGGTCATGAAAGATGCAACGAAGGTTAGGACGATTCAAGTTGGACTTGAACTCGTAAAAGAAAATAGGTATTCGTTGATCTAGGAGCTGCAATGAATAGGGAGACGACTCACGTTGGACTAGAGTCTGTAGGTAATGGATACTCAAGACTGGGTCTGAGTATATGGGTAATACATTGACTCGAGTTGGACTCGAGAAGGCTGCAAGGAATTGGATTGGCTCGAGTTGGACTCGAGAGGGCAGCAAGATAATGGATAGACTTGGGTGGGACTCGAGCGTTTCAGGCGGACTAAAAGCAGGGGTATCTGGGGACACCCGTTACCTTGGATCCGTTGGACGTGATCTAGTTATCCTTGGAGGATAAACGTACGTTGGACGTACGGTAGTCCGTTTGGAGGCAGAGTTTCCATTAATTATTGATGTTGGTTGGACCATACATATAGGTGTTGACGTATTCATGGCTTTAGCTGGTGATAGATTGGATTTGTTTGATGGATGCTGTGGTTGTTGTGTTTGTTCTTACCTTTCTTTTCTTGAGTATCACCTGTGGGATCCGGTTGAATGGAAATAGGGTAAGTTCGTTGATCATGGTGATATGACGAGTGTAAGATACTTTACGTTAGACTTGAAGTATGTTGGGCATTGTGGAGCGTCCGTTATCTTAGAGATTCAACGGATATAGGAGTTTCAGTTGGACTTGGACTCATAGGTAGAGTACCTAGATTCATTGGATGAGTCTAGTTCACCTTTGGAAGGTGAATGTACGTTGGACGTACAGTACGGATATAGGTAGAGTACCTAGATTCATTGGATGAATCTAGTTCACCTTTAGAAGGTGAATGTACGTTAGACGTACAGTGCAGATGTTGGTGTAGTGCCTAAGGTCATTGGATGGGTCTAGTCTGCCTCTAGGAAGTGAATGTACGTTGGACGTGCAATACGAATGTAAGAAGGACTCAAGTTGGACTTGAAAGGACATTTGGAATGTAGTTGAAAATTTGGCATATAGGTTTGGATTACCTAAGAAAATGACAGTATAGACGAATGCCATAGTATCAGACTGGGTGCGATAGCTGACGCATTGAGTAAGAGACGTGCCAGTTTAGAGGCTATTTTTCTGGAATGGAAGCAACTAGAGTATATCATGGGATATGACTTCAGACCTAAGTGTGAATTGGATTCAAAAACGCTAGTAAGCTTGACGATTAGATCGATCTTGATTAAGTGGATCGGTTCCAGTTAGAGGGACGATCCCAATCTATTAGAAGTTACCTCTAGGGTAGAGATGGGAATCGATGGCGAGAGAACGACTGTACTTGGGAAGTAGAGAATGACATAAGAAAGTCGTATCCAAAGCTCTTTGCCTGGTAAGATTTTAGCGACGATGATTCTTCCCTTGTTAGTAAACCGCATGTTAGGGCAGAATGGTTCTGTTTGTTTTGCATGTTTGATTGTTGTATACGGTTGGTAGGCATGCGGGATCCTTCGTATGTTTTGGGTTAAGGAATTTCAGGGACGAAATTTCTTAAGGGGGGGAGAATGTAACAACCCGCATTCTACGTATCTAGGATCGTAGAATATTTATTTCTTTTTCGTATGAAGTCGTATGGTCGTGTAACTTTGGGAAACAACCATTAGAGTCATTTCCCATGTTCATGATTTTTGTCGATTTTTAAATGACCGTTTTGCCCCTAGCTGATATTGTTTTGGCCATAACTTTTGATTGGAAAGGAATTTTGACCTGAAACCACTTCCATTAGATTCGTTTGATGGATTACCTTTTCGTAGAGTGGTCACATTTGCCAAACGGACTCACCGTTTGGGAGATATGGCTGAAACAATTTTCAGATAGTGAAAAACAACTTAATTGGGCTTAACCAGGTGATTAACAGCTAGGCCCAAAGGGGAATTTTGGGATTAGGGTTATGAGAGGGCTGAAAGGGTTAGGAAAATCATTTCATTTCAGTTTTCTCAACCGCCACAAACCTTCCTTAAGCTCTAGCAATGGCCTCCATCTTCTAAAACACTCCAAAACACCTTTTTGTCATCTCTAATCACATATTAGCCTAATCTACATCAAATCAAGGCGGATTAGCATAAGGATTGGGATAGAGCTGCTGGAACACGTAGAGATTGGATCCAAATCAGAGATTATTTCAGATCTATAGTTTACTTTGTGGCAAAGGTGAGTGATTAGCTTGCTTTTTCACTAATTATGGTAATTAGCGAAAATTAGCGAAATTATGGCTCAGAAAAATCTAGAAAAATTCCTAAAATTCTAAAACATTATTTTATGCCTCTGATATGAATTTGGGTTAATTTCGACTAATTTTGCTAATCCCGAAATTTAGGGGATTAAGGGGTGATTAGTGATAATTAGCGAATTTATGCATGATTAAAATCTGGAAAAATATTCAGAAATTCTTAAATAATTATTTAGACCTCTATTATAAAATTTGGCTAATTTGGATAAGTTTTGCTAATTATATGCTTAAACATGATTAAGAGGGATTAAGGGAAAATGTGGGGTTTTGCCTATGTTTGATCCATTTTAACCTATCATATTGATGTTTTGATGTTTGAGGTCACTTCTACTTGTTGCTATGACTTTGTGGTATGCTTTGTGATTGTTTAGAATAGTTATAATGGTCGAAAACGCCGTCGAGAGGCGTATAAACAGTCGTAGGAAAGTTGCAGGAAAGTGGTGTAGGCTTTCGGATCGGATCAGATGGGCTCGGATCGGGAAAAGTATCACCGAACCGAACCGTAGCTGAGCACAAAAAGAAGAATGGCAAAAAGGAAGGCCACCATGGTTGAACTGGAATCGGATCGGGTTAAGTAAGGGGGACCGGATCGGATCGAGATGAAGAGAAGAGGGACCGAATCAGATCGAGATGGAGAGAAGGGGGGATCGGAACGGTAGAGAAAGGGGGAGCGGATCAGACCGTGACTAGGGAGGACGAACCGAACTGATGCGACGAAGGTACTTCGAACCGAACCAATGCGACGTGAAGAACCCGAACCAATGAGTTCACTTCATGATTGGGCTTTGCTGCGGGACGTGTGCAAAGGGGTTGTCGGCATTCATAACTTTGGTTCACCATTGAGAGATGGATAACTTTGGTTCACCATTGAGAGATGGATAGTGGGCTTGTTGTGATAGTTGTACGGGATTGGGTTCCGCCATGGCCCAAAGGATTAGGTAAACAAGGTAGTGGATATCGTATGCTTTACGCACCGAGTGAGAGATGTGAGGATGGTTCCTATGCTTGATTGTTTGCCATCACTATGACATGCACACCCCCACCCCCGTATTCCTTACACCATATGTTAAAGGCACCTTAGAGGGTTGTACAGTATGTAGTGCTAACTCTTTGGTTGCAGGTCCAGGTTCAGGTATGATTGGATTATACCTGTTATTGTTTTGTTTTGTTGCTTATCGCTCATACCAGACTTTTTGTCTGACCCAGATTTTTATGTCTCTTCTTATTACTCTGGGTGCTCACACGAGCAGACTAGATACAGGTTAGCTGGGTATGCACGGGTAGCTGATCTGGAGACGAGCAGGAGGCTTCCACGTATGATATATATAGTATTCTCCCTGTGTTGTTGAAGATCACTGCTTGGGCATTAGTCGTGCATCTTCTACTTTACATTTCTTTTGTTTTAGAGACAGTAAATTTAGAAAGTTGTAATAAGCTGTATCTGGATTTCCGCTGCTATGTTGGTTTAGTTTTCAGCTTATGCACTGTTTCGCCTGTTTTATGTCAAGATTATGTTATTATTATATTTTGATTCCATGCGCTATGAGACATTCTACAGGTTCCTTGTTAGTTCATTCTCTTCTTTCTTTTCTTCTGACGACCGTTCCGTGTTAGTCGGGCATGTGTACAGCGCACTTTCGGAGGAAATGCCGGCTGGTGCGGGGCGGGCCGTCACAGTTATATTGGTGGATGAGGTTCTAAGTGCTCATATTAAGGTTTGGTGGTATTCATGTTATGACTCTCTCATATATGTAGGTATCCTTGTTGCAAAGGTGTGTTTTAGATTTAAGATAAAATAATGTATGCCATGTTAAGAGGAACATGTTAAGATATCACAACGTTCATATCTGATGATGTATCATAGTCTATAATAACAAAAGCAATACTTCCACATCGGTCTAGGCCAAAAAGACCTTGGTTGTGTCAGTTATCATGTTGTAAAGCTATAATAGGTCATTAAACGTTATGATGTATTAAACATATTCAAAAAGATTAAGACACAAGTGTAAATCTTGAGGGAAGAATCATCGATTTTTCTCTATGATTCTCCATCTGATGTGCTTCCGCTTTAATCTTTTGTATATGAGATTAGTTGATAACTCCCTATTGAACCAGTTTGATCACAATATTATTATAGAATCGAGAACAAGTATGATCTCAATCTTCCCATTTTATTTATCATTAGTATATTACAATTGATGAGAAAATCCCCAATCCGATCCAGGATTATGTATCTTAGAATTGAGTACATGATTTTGAATGAGAAAAGGTCCCCAAAAATGTGATCCATAGGGTCTTATTTATAGAGGATTCAGACCCTTTTTCCATCAACTTCTTGATGTCGGCCCATGTCAATGCCTTCCAATTTTGGTACCGATTTTAGTCCTCTGCCGCTTGTACTTATGGGTGTCACGTTTGTGCAATGGCATCGATATAAAGCTTGTTGGTGTCGATATCTCTCTTTTGCTCCCAACATATTCATTAACGGCCCTGCACTTCCCCGTTTTGAATTTGGTTTCATTCTCGTATTTCCGGCATATGTATCCAGTGTCGATTTAATTTCTTCTCATTCTTTGTGTTTGGTTTCGCCTCCAACGACCCTGGCTTTCGATATTTGGTTCCGTCTTTGTCGCTTTCTCTTTGAATATCAAATCCATCCTTTCTTATTTGGGCTTTCAGTTTCGTGCCTACGTCTTCATGACTTCGGTATCGGCTTGTACACTTGCTACTTTCCTTGTCTTGGTATCAGCTTTATTCATTCTTCAGTGTCGACACTAAGCTAATTGCTCACTGCATGTTGGTATCGGTATCGTATTATTACCTTCTTTTCTTGGTATCGATTTCGTCATTATTATTCCAAGCTTCCAATGTCTTCTCCGCTTTCCATGGCTCCACTTCTTGGTGCCGGCTTCACTCCTATCTTTTCCTTTTCGGTGTCGGCTCCACTGTCTGTTCACCTGTACATAGTATCGGCTCTCTAGTTTTTCAATCACGCTTCTTTGGTTTCGACTTTGTGTTACTAGGCCCCAAAAGTTGGTGTTGGTTCAACTACCTTCAAATCCTTTTCTTCTTGATTTCGGTTTTGTTACCCCAAGCCATTTTTTTTCAATATCGTCTTCTGGTTTCGGAGCTTCCCCTTCTTTCCATTCAATTAATGCAAACTTTAGTAATAACATTTAGACCCTCTAGTATAAAGCGGCTTTTGTTCTTTAGGACAAAAGTCCTATGATTCCAGCATTGCCATCTTGTAACTTGAGAATCATTTGAGAAATTTTACGTTATTATTTTTGTATAATCCACAATAATGACAAAAGAAAGAATATTAAATTTTCTCAAATGGCAGTATTGGAGTTTAAACCCTAAATTACTAACTTTTTATGAGTTTAAATATATAATGCATGAACCCAATAATGTATCCACGTAAGCCCTTTTGAATAGAGATCTGGGAACTTTTTCCGTTAATAGAAATAGGAAATCTGAGATTTTAATTTGGATATTTATTATCAAGAGTCCATTCTTGAAAATGTGGGATAGTAAACCCAAAATCCATACTTGGACATTTGCAATAGAACCCGACTTCTAGCGTTATAAAATCGAAAACCGGATAGAAGACTAAAAATCCACTACTGCAAATAATAGAAATCCCAAAACCCATATTCGGGTATTTATAATAGAAGACCGGAAATCCACTTCTGGAAATAATAGAAATCCCAAAACCCAGATTAAGTTATTTATAATAGATGACCATAAATCCACTTCTGGAAATAATAGAAATCCCGAAACCCAGATTCGGGTATTTATAGTAGATACCAGAAATCCACTTATGGAAATAATAGAAATCCCAAAACCCAGATTCTGATATTTATAATAGTTGATTAAAAATCCACTTCTGGAAATAATAGAAATCCCGAAACCCATGTTATGGTAATTATAATAAAAGGCCAGAAATCCACTTCTAAAAATAATAGAAATCCCGAAATCCAGATTCGGGTATTTATAATAGAAGATTATAAATTCACTTATCGAAATAATAAAATTTCCACCACCCATGTTCGTGTATTTACAATGGAAGACTAGAAATCCAATTCTGGAAATAATACAAATCCCGAAACCTAGATTCGGGTATTTATAATAGAAGTCCTAAAATCCACTTCTAGAAATAATAGAAATCCCGAAACCCAGATTCGGGTAATTATAATAAAAGACCGGAAATCCACTTCTGGAAATAATAGAAATCTGGAAACCCAGATTTGGGTATTGAAGTTCTGACGCCCATTTCGGGCTTATTCTTTGAAGCAGAGGTGGGTATGCTTTAATTGCTCCCTTTGGGCTTTCGTTCCCTTCCGCAGGATGAGACATAAACAGAGGTTGGATGTGCTTTAAGTACTCCCTTTGAGCTTTCGTTCCCTTCTATGGAATGAGAAGTAAGCAGAGGCTGGGCATACTTTAAGTGCTCCCATTGAGCTTTTGTTCCACTCTGTAGGACGAGATGTAAGCAGAGGTTGGGCGTGATCATATTTAGAGCAGAGGTAGTATGGTTAGTCAAAGTAGAGGGTGGGCGTGCTCATCTTTAGAGCTGAGTAAGGATGTGGTTAGTCGAAGTAGAGGTTCGGCGTGCTCATCTTTAGACCAGAGGCAAGGCATGCTTTATGTGTTTAGATGCCTTGGCCCGGCCATTGCTGGAGCGGACAGAGGCTTACTCTTTTGATGCTTTAACTTGGCTCTTTCTGGTTTGGGCACGGCTAAAGGCTTCACACCACCCGTAACACCCCGTAATTTTAACAATATTAAAAGAGGATAAATTAAATAATAATTAATTTAATATTCGAAACTAAGGGAAATGGACTGCGCCATTGCGACCGTCCCTAAATTCTGGTCAAGATAGACATTTGGTTTGCATAAAATGGATACGATATGAAGAAGTTATGAGAGTTTTAAGTTTGCATAAGCGCAGAAGAATTATATATATAAGTATGAGTCAGATATGAGTCAGAACCTTATCCAAAATTGTTCAAAAATCAAAATGACATAAGGCGGTTAATTTCCCGCTCTAGGGGGTCGACCCCCTTAGGGGGTTGTTGACACCGGGGTCAACCCCCCTGCAGGGGTGTCGACCCCCCAGCAGGAGTGTTGACACCACTAGGGCTGACATGGAAGTCGGTTTCTGGAGGCTGGCAGCTATATATACGTGTCCATTTCTCCTGTTTTCTTCATTTGATATCATGGCGGCCAAATGCTACCAGTGTCTGACCTGAGACGGATCCTATCTTCTACAACTGTCAACTTAAGATAATCAGTTAGAGATTTAAGATTCAATCTTTTTCTATTTTCTAATCCAAACACTATAAATTCCTTGTTGCTTTTAAAATTTAAGTGTTTAAGAGTAAACGTGATACTTTTATAGTTTGGATTTGTTCATATGACTAAATTATACTAGATCCATTATAAATTGTGAATATATGACATTCTGAATTAGTTAGGATTTGGATCTCAATCTTTATCTTATCATATCTATTGTAACTTCTATAACATTCTATGTTGTGGATCCTGACCTTGTTTATGTTAGATCTAATTTTAACTATTAGATTTGAATTATGTGGACATCTAAATTATTAATCAAATCTAGTTTATCACCTTGTGCCTATCATATTAGATCTGAACCAGTTGGACATCTGAATTGTTAATTTAGATCTTATTATGCTTATTATGACATCATAGTTATGTTAGAATTAGTTAACTGCCACAAGTTCATCAGATTTATGCTTATATGTCCACCTTATCACCATGCCAGTTTATGTTTATGCCAGAACAATCAACTTTGTCATATTCCCATCACTTTTCCCTTTTTATCGTTTATAACTAGGCTATTATCAAGCCTAGGCATGCCGTGAATTATGTGAATGCGCTAGTTAGGGAACGAAAAAAAAGGTTAGAATTTGCATAATTTAAATAATGTTTACATGAATTGGATATATAACTCAAAATGGGGAAAAAGGGGAATAATCACCTATAAAGAAATATGTGATAATTTGGATAATAATGAAATGTCTAAGATTACAAATAGAAATTGTAATTGCACTTATGACACAACATTATGTTGCATTAGTGATGGAAGTATTCCCGGACCTGACCGACATATCCAGCAGCCACTAATGTTGAACCTAATGTGAGAGGTATAAGTGCACAAATACGAATCGGGCTAAGATATAAGGTTAGGCCCAACTTGTGGAAGAAGTCTGCCTGGACCCGGCCAGCATATCCAGCATCCACAAGTTGTAGGCCTAATGTGGGAGGTCAAGCCCATTATAAACCATAAATGGACATGGTAATAAATTGGACTACTTAACCTAATCTAATCCATAAGGATTGTATGATTGTGAACTAAAGTTAAGGTTAAGTAAAATTGGTTGGACAGTGGGTGGGTTAAGCGAATCTGAAAGGGTGGGTAATATTTACATATAGGCTAACAAACTTAACCCCATAAGGTTATGTAATTAAAGACACCTAGTGGTATACATAACCGATCGAAAGAATAAAGATATGTAATTAAAGACACTTAGTGGTATACATGACCAAATGGAAAACCTAGTGGGGGATACAAGACAAAGGGGAGAGCTTGTATCATGTTGTGTGGGACCCGTTTCATCTAGTAACCCCGAGTAAGTATCAAACATGCACTTTGAACTAGATCGGAGAAGGGGCATGCTTAGTGGACTGAATGTAAGAGATCCAAACGTGGAGGATGGTGTGGGCGGCACAAACCAGCCGGGCCATGTGCGTGCATGAGCCAGGAAGAAGGGGATAAAACGATCGTGACACCGGTAGATATGGTGACGCACATCTTGAAAATGAAGGGTTGCCACTTTAGGAAGTGATACATCCTACCGTGGGGCCAGCATAGGGTATCTACGGAGTAGGGAGCCGAAAGATTAAGGTAGTAGTTAGGGTACATCTAGACTCTGGTAAGTTTAGGAGTCCGTTACTAGGGCTTCCTGTGGATTGTATGAGGGTTAAAACCTCTCACCAGAAGTACGCCTAAGTCTACCATTTCATACATGTTGGGGATCATCTCATTCTAGATATACTAGTAGTAGCACATAGTAATCATTAGAAGCGTATACACCCTATCCTGTTTATCTTGTCACACCTGTCTTTTATGTAGTTATCTCTCTCTCTCTCTCTTATCCACTTTATATGCCTGTCATGCTACTTTTATTTATTTACTTGCTAAAAGTAATTGGACTCGCCAGACTTTATGTCTGGCCCTTTTTGTTTCCTCTTCTTTCTTCCGTTTCCCCCGCAGGTTCCCAGGGCGGGAACACTCGGGCTCGACCTTGATTCTGCTTACTTTTGCTAGAGCTGCTGAGATGTATGGCTCAAGCTCCTATCCTTGTTGCTATGGCTATATTTTGTTTTCGGGGAATTTTATTTCTTTTATGTATTCTGATATTTTTGAAGTAGAAGATAGTAGCTTTCATGTTGTAACTGGCTTTTGTATTTCAGACATGTGATGTTTTTGGACCACGGTATCTTATGATAGTTAAAGTTTTTATTCCGCTAATATTTTATATGTCTATCTTGTAATATTTCTGTTCTGTTTACTATAACGCTTCACGAAACTTAATGCAATCCCCTTATGAGTGACATTAGCAAATGTGGGGTGTCACACTTGGTATCAGAGCTGAAGGTCACCAGATTAGATAAAAGTTTTTGGAAGCTATTTTCAAAAAAGGTTTTAAAAGAAATTATTTTCAAAAAGAAAATTCTATTTTGAAAAACATTGCCCACAAAGCCATAAGTAATATCTTTCGATCCCTTGTCTGAATGTCTTTCGTTTTCTTTTTCAGCATGTCTGGGGAGCCTAACATTTCAGAGGCCGTTACAATGCTGGGATGGTTCCGTAGGTATCTAGAGGTCACGGCGCCTGCCGACGGCCAAGGAAACGTTCCTCCCCCTGCTGCACCCGTTGCTCCTTATCCTCCTTCACGTGCAAACAACTTATGAAAGATTTGCAAAGATTTTCGTGCTATGGGAGGGAAGCCATTCCATGGAACCGAGACGTTTGTGGAGGCAAGGAACTGGATTAAGGAGACCGAGGACTTGTTTGTAAACTTCGAAGTAGAAGATCGAAGAAAGATTCAGTAAGCTGCTTGGCTATTGAAGTATGAAGCTACATTTTGGTGGGAGGTAACCCAAGAAGGCTGTCCGGTGGAAACTTAGGATGACTTTAGGCAGAGGTTTCAGATGAAGTTACTTTCCCAATCTAAGAAGAGCATGCAGATGGAGAGGTTCTTATCACTAAAACAAGGGAACTTGGCAGTTAAAGAGCATGTGAACAAATTTAACCAACTGGCAAGATTTGGACTGGAACTGGTAGACACTCCGCATAAGAAGGCTTTGCAGTTTGCTAAAGGACCAAATGAACCCCTTCATGGGTTAGCCCTGTCCCATATTCCAATGGGAGCCACCTTCGAAAGACTTGTTGATATGGCCTTGATGTATGAGGAAGAGAAAAGGGAAAAGAAGAAGGTTAAAGCTGAGGAAACAACGCAAAATAAGAAGGTGTGGCCCAAGAAGGGGAAACAACAACAGCAGAAGAAAGGAGGAAAGAATGACAAGGGAAAGGAGAATAGGAAGTGTCACAGTTATGAAAGAGTGTCACTTGATCAAATACTGTAAAAGGAGGAAGAACACTTGCTTCAATTGTGGAGAAGTCATACACTTTGCTAGGGAGTGCCCGAAGAAACAAGGATCACAAAAACAAGGTCAAAGGGCAAGAACTACTGGAGGGCAGGTGCACGCTCTCGCGATCAGTGTTCCTGAAAGAGGTAGAAAAATTTCTATGGAAGGTTTAATTTCTCTTTCAAACCATCCTATTAGAACACCTTTTGATTCTGGCGCTTCACATTCATTTATATATAGTTCTATGGTTGAATCTATGCACTTAATTACTAATATGGTAGTGGATCCAGGAGTTGTCTCAAATCCCATTGGTGGTCCGACTCATTTATCTATGATTTGTCGGGGTTTGAAAATATTTGTGTTAGGCGTCGAGTTTGAGTGCAACGCGTATGTGCTCGGGTTTATGGGCTATGGGTTGATTCTAGGAAATGGATTGGCTTACCACGTATGGTGCCATTTTGGATTGTGAGAAGAGGGTTGTTAGGCTCCTGACTTGCTATGGGAGGACCCTCGAGATTTCTCGTGACCCTCAAGGATCGGTTATGCTTAGCTTCCTAGAGCCCCTAATGCATATATTGATGATCTGCAATATATTCTAATAGTCTGGGCAATTCTGATTTTTTGATGAAGTTCGGGGCTTACCTCCGAGGCGCGAGATCGACTTTCGTATATATCTGGTGGACAATGCAAAGCCAATTGCATTACCAGTGCGCCATGTGGCTCCGAGGGAAAGGAAGGAGTTGAGTAAACAAGTAGGGGAGCTACTTGAGAAAGGATTTATCAGACGAAGCATATTTGAATGGGGTGCTCCAGTTGTATTCGCAACTAAGGCGGATGGTTCGCTTCGTTTGTGTGTCGACTGTAGAGAGATGAATAAACTCACTAAGAAGAATAGGCACCCGCTCCTGAGAATTGCTAATTTATTTGATCAGCTTGTTGGTGCCTCGGTATTCTCTCAGTTAGACTTGGCCATGGTGTTTTACCAGTTGAGGGTGGCTGAGGACAACATAAACATGACCGCTTTTAGAACTTCGGATGGTTTTTTTGAATAGCTAGTTTGCCTTTTGGGATGACAAATGCACCCGCCTATTTTGTCGATCTGATGAGTAGGGTGTTTCGGGAGTTCCTAAATAAATTTGTCGTGGTCTTTGTTGATGATATTTTGATCTTCTCCAAGAGCGAAGAAGAACATGCCCAACATCTGAGAGAAGTTTTGAAAACTCTTCGTGACCGTCAGCTTCAGGCAAAGTTCTCCAGATGCCACTTTTGGAGAAAAGGGGTGAGATTCTTAGGGGATGTGATCTCCAAAGAAGGGATAGCTGTAGATCCCGCAAAGGTAGCTGCAGTGCAAGATTGGCAAATTTCAAAAAATGCAACCGAGGTAAGGAGCTTTCTTGGGTTGGCAGGCTATTACTGGAAGTTCATTAAGGACTTCGCAAAGATATCAACCCCTCTCACCAGACTGACGAAGAAGAACTTGGCATTTTCGTGGGATATAGATTGTGATGTTGCTTTCCAACGAATGAAGTGGGCTCTGACAACAACCCCAGTCTTGACATTGCCCGATGAGAACAAAGTGTTTACCGTTTACACTGATGCATGTGGTACAGGGCTTGGTGCGGTTATGATGCAAGAAGGGAAAGTAGTGTGTTATGTGGGTAGACCGTTGAGAGTTCATGAGAAGAACTACCCCACCCATGATCTAGAGATAGCTGCCATAGTATTCGCGCTTAAGACATGGCGACATTATTTACTTGGAGAGAAGTTCGAGCTATACAACGATCATAAATCTCTCAAGTATCTGTTCTCACAGAAGGATCTTAATTTAAGGCAACAAAGGTGGATGGAGTTCTTAGCTTCTTATGATTTTGAAATCGCCTATACCCCTGACAAGGTTAATATAGTGGCAGATGCACTAAGTAGGCAGAGTATGGCCTTAAGTCCTCTGTTTGTAGAGAGGAAGAGCTTGGAGTTCATCTCAACTTTTAATTTTAGACCCTCCATCGAGATTTTTCCTGATTTGTTTGCATCGCTAGAAATACGACCTACTCTTATAGATCAGATAGGAGCTTCGCAGCAAGGTGACCCACAGATTTTAGACATCATGGGTAAGCTCTGAAAAGGGGAGACTTCTAATCACCTCAATCTATATACCATAGACGAAAACGGGTGGTTGCGACGAGATGGAAGGCTTTGTGTTCCTCAAACTGGAAGCTTGATAAATGAAATTCTAAAAGAAGCCCGCCATTCTAAGATGACTATTCATCTAGGTGGTGACAAGATGTACAGAGACATGAAGCAGTTTTTCTTTTGGGCCAGAATAAAGAAAAATGTGGCCGAATTTGTTTTTCAATGTTTAGTTTGCCAGCAAGTTAAAGCTGAGCAAACGAAGCCCGATGGTTTACTTCATCCTTTAAAGGTTCCACATTGGAAATGGAAGAGCGTCTCCATGGACTTCATAGATGGGTTACCTAGGTCAAAGAAAGGCAACACCCATATTTGAGTGGTAGTGGATAGATTGACCAAGAGCACTCATTTCATTCCAGTCAAAAGTAAGAGGACGACATCATGGTTGGTAGCGATTTATGTTCATGAGATAGTCTGTCTTTATGGAGTACCTTTGTAACAACCCGTAAAATCTGAACCAATTTAAAATTTTTAAATTGGCTATTTTAGTGGATTTTAAATTTTAAAATAAATATTTTAAATAATAACGACGAAAAGTAAGTTTGAATCGATGTTTGAAAATGAATATAATTATTCCTAATTATAAACAAGGCCTGAAATGGCGCGGTAGTTTCAAAATTTGAATTCAAACTTTGACTGACTGTACTGGGAGCAAAACAAAACGGATTTTAGTGAAACCAAAAATATTTAAATCTGTTAGTGAATATCTTTCTAAAGAATCTGAAAAATCGAAATTTCGTAGCGAGAAGCAAAAGTTATGGCCAAATGAATTTTCAGAAAGGTCGCTATAGGGTTTATATAGCCTGTGAAAATGGCCATTTTGCAAACGACCTCAGAATTCGATGAAACCACTTTTATTGGATCCAATATGTCAAATTATTGCTAGGTTTCAAATTTCATAATTTTTGAAGTTAGTATGTGAGCGTGGCAAAGGAAAATGCGTCTGGTCGGTTTTTGTTAAATTGGATCAACCAGAAAAGGGCCATATTGCAAACGGTCTCAGAATTCGACGAAACTAGTTTTGTTGGGACCGTATCGTCAAAACATAGCTAGATTTATTTTTCGGGAATTTTTAGAATCAATATGTGGCCCAGACAAATTGAAATATATGTTCAAATTAAATATTGAATGTTTTATATTTTAATTTGAACAAAAACTGATTGAAACAGTCGAATGGGCCTACGAAACATATCCCATTGTGTTCGGAATGAGGGTATTTAGCTAGGGGACGACAGTCGTTGGGTTTGGATTGGTGTTAGTAAGTGAAGAGGGGTATTTTTGAGATTTTAAAAATATATAAATAAAAAAAATCCAAGCCAATTAGATTAGTTCTCTCTCCCCAATAAAAACCGCTCCCCCTCCTCGATCGACGACGGCTATCTTCTCCTCCTTCTCTCTTCTTTTCCGGCGAATCCACGCATCGAAACACCAGGCCCCAGTTCAACTTTTTGAAGAGCTCTCCACCACCTTTAAAGCCATCTAAGATTTGTTGTCTATCATCAAGCGTAGGGGGAGATTCGAGTCCCCAAAGTCCAGGACTTTGGACCGCCGTCGTGCTCGCTACAGGGCGTCGAGCTGAGCAAGGCTGGTGGCGCCGGAAAGCCCCTCCGACCCTCTTTGACACTGCAGCGGCTGATCGTCCAAATGCTTCGCGGATTTGCAGAAAATCCTCGACCTAGTTTCGAACCATTTCAAAGAGGTATACGACCTTTGTTTTATTTAATAGTTTATAGCACTTTAAAGCACTACGGTTTATGATTTCACTGTAAAAATCATATCTTTTTCATTTCTAGACGAAATTCAATGAAACAAGAGACAGTGGACTCGTGCGGACGTCTTTTACATTCTAGAAGAGGCCGGATATTTTTCTGAGCCTTCTGCTATTTTTAGTGGAGTGGAACCCAATGTGGAACCTCATGTATAAGCGTTGTGTAAGTTGTATGTTCGATGTATAAGTTATATATGCGTTTTAAAAATTATATATGTATTGAAATATAAGTGAAATATACTTATATAAATATATATATACGCCCCTCGTCCACAAACCATGGATGATATTTATTGGTTGAGATTGGTGTGAAAATTGGTTGATAACGAATGGTTGATTAGAATTGTTTGTGGTTGAAATTGATTGATTGTGGTTGAAAAATACCCATTGTGGTTGAGAATTATTTGGTTGAAACCACATAGGATTAGTTTGTGGAAAAGAAAATAAACATGCCGCCTGCGTGCGAACTAGATGCATGAAATCCCCATTGTCAAAAGCTGCAAGGCTTTAAGGTAGAGCAAGGAGCCGTACTAGGGACGGTCCCGGTTTTAACTACCCTGCCGTTATGCTGCCGAAATTTTCAATAATATTCATGTGTTAGAATTATTTTCATGTGTTGAAACCATATTCGTGTGTTGGATAGAAACTCATGTGTTGAATAGAAATTCATATGTTGAATAAAAATTCATGTGTTGAATGACATTCATGTTTTGAAATAAATTGTTGTATAATAAAAATCATATTTTTATCATCTATATGAACTATATAAAATAGTCATGTTTTGAAAGAAATTGTTTTATAATAAAAATCATATTTTATCATCTATATGAACTATATAAAATAGTCGTGTTTTGAAAGAAATTGTTGTATAATAAAAATCATATTTTTATCATCTATATGAACTACATAAAATAGTCGTGTTTTGAAATAAATTGTTTTACAATAAAAATCCCATTTTTATTATATACATGAGGTATTAAAAATAGTGAAGTGTTGAAATAAATGTCTGTTGGATAAAAATATCATTTTTATCAAATGTATGAAAAGAATATGGTTTTGAAATCGAAGAATAGTTTATATATATATATATATATAATTAAAATAAATTGAATAACGAGGCTGTAGTTCGTGTTTTGAAACCTGATTTCAAACGATTAGTGCGGGAGATCCGACCATTCGATTTTCCCGAAACTGAAACCGTTGGGTTCGCTTTGGAAATATTTTTCCAACGACCCCAACTTTGTGAAGATTCAACGGTTGGATTGTCTGGAATGTTTAATTCAAATCTGAAGAAAAACAGCGCCAAAATCGATTATATTTACATATGTAAATATAATTAAATTAAATCGAATAACGACGCTGTAGTTCGTATTTTGAAATCGAAGCTTCAAACGAGTGCACCGGGAGATCCGACCTTCGGATTTTCCCAAAACTGGAACCGTTGGATTTGTTTCGAAAAGATCTTTCTAATGATACAAAATTTGTGAAGATCCAATGGTTAGATTTTCAGATATGTGTAAATCAAATCTGAGAAAAACAGCGCTACGGCCGCGTTATGGCCTGAAGCGTCGTTTGAATGAAATGGCTATTTTTAAAATAAATAAAAATAGCGATAAATCGTGATAAAATATTATAAACGATATGGAATGGAAATGAACTGAATTTGCTCGGTTTATGTGATATTTGATGGTTGAATGTGTTTGGCGTGAATTGTTGTCGAATAATTTAACCATTGAAATGGATTGATTTAAATTCTAAATATACGTGGATTATTTGAAAAGGCCGAGTTAAATCTCATTTCAAATAATTGATCGGCAGTAAGAAGTCGATGATGAAGACGGTGGTTGAAGACCGAAGATCTTCACCTCGGTTGGATGATAACTGATGTCTTGATTGGGAGGCATACGGAAATATAGATAATAAGTGGTGATCGTCCAGACGTACGTGGAGATCGATGGATATGCGAGGTATATAGTGCATCCGGTTTCGTTCAGACCCAGAACGAATTTGCAAATGGACTGTGTGTCCGACATTGGATTTTGTCCTGTGCTGATTGATCTCTATTAAATATATATCTGTTTGGCGGTGGAGAATTTATTCTCTTGCTTAAAGCCCTTCTCTGAGACGTACAAGCTCAGAGGTTATATATCGATAGAAATCAGTCGTATAGTGTGAATTGCCTGTGTGGCACGCCTAAGTGGCAGATGATCAAGGCTTCTGTTGAAAAGCAAAGTCTTGCGGTTGATGATCAAAGCACGGCCTGTGTGGCATAGCTTTGTGTATAACGTGAATTTGCAAGCCTCACACCTCGGTATGAACCAGAAACGGGAGAGGACATCAGGGAGGGCATGTGTTTCCTTCTAGCTAGAGGTGGTGTCAGTGCTTAAACTGGCTGATATTTATATTATTTTCACCTGTGTGATTGTTGCTGTTGCGAGGCGCCTCAGATATATCGGTGACTATGTGAAGCTGATGAAGTCAGTCGTTGGCTCATTTACGCCCCAAAGGGTAGGGAAACGCGGTGTTCAGGCATTTTAATCCACATCGGTGGACCGGCCCTGACGATCCAAGGGCTCACCTGTGTCTAGATCCTGAGGCTCGGGCTAGAGAATCTCGAATTCGGTAAGGACTATCTTTTGCCTTGGTTCATGACGGAAATCCAATTTCCAAATACGACATCGTGCGGTTTTGATTATAAACCTATATTTGGCGACATAGTGGCATGGGACGCTCATGCCGTCTATGATTGATACTTATGATTTGAAATTGTTTTTTTTAAACATATAAACACTAGTAGTAATATCAAATGCTTTTGTTTTATTCGTATCAAGCATATTTTGGCCATTATAAGGTAAAAAATCTATCCTCCGGTTTGCGTTGCATTGTGTAATGGGAACTGAGTCTTATAATGGCTTCATTTTTGTAAAAAGCATTGCGATGTTTAAAAGATTTACTTGTTTTAAGCACTGGCAATCCAATGGAGTAAACCCGTTTTGCGAAACTGGCGTGGTCCTATGATTAGCCATATTATAAAATGTGTTAAGTAGATTTCTCATACCAGTCCCATGACTGACTCGTAGTTTGTTTCACTTGCAAACTCGGGTGCCCCTCTTTCTACACGGGCAGCCTTGTATTCAGGTTTTAGCAGGCTCTTTCTGGATAGCTGGAGCTGAAGATGGATTCTACCATTTATCTCTTTTTATGCTGTTCAGCTCCTATTGTACATATTATGTTTGTTTTCCGCATATTATGTTTGTTTTCCGCTGCAGACATTTATGTATAGCTGAACTGTATTTGTACTAAGTATGATCCTGTATACTGTGTAACTCTATTGATGATATTTATCCAGTGTATTATTTGTACATTATCTGGTGTATTTATTTATTTCTGTTCTGCTATTATTTGTTTATGTGTTATATTCCAAAGATTACCTTTTCCACCGTAGAAACGGGGTTTTGGGCTCGTCACAACCTTCCAGCATCGTAAGCGATCGTGACCCCATCTTTACCAGTGAATTTTGGAAGAGCTTGCTAAAAGCATTAGGTACACAATTATGTTTGAGCACCACTTATCATCCTCAGACCGATGGGCAGACAGAGAGGGTAAACAGAATTCTTGAAGATCTTTTAAGGCTGTGTATCCTAGACTTCGAAAGGACTTGGGAAGATCATCTTCCTTTAGTGGAGTTTGCCTATAACAACAGTTATCAAGCTACCATTGGCATGGCATCCTTCGAAGCATTGTACGGACGACCCTGTAGATCACCAACTTGTTGGTGCGAATCTACAGAAATATTATTACTTGGACCAGATATGGTTAGGGAAACATCCAAGAAAATTGACCTTATTCGATAGCGGATGAAGACAGCTCAAGATAGGCAGAAGTCCTATGCAGACAAGAGAAGGACTGACATCGAATTTGAAGTGGGAGACTTACTTTTCATTAAAGTGTCACCTCTGAGGAATGTGGTTCGCTTCGAATCTATAGGGAAGTTGGCACCAAGATTTGTGGGACCATTTCGCATAACCGAAAGGATTGTCCAAATGGCCTATAGAGTAAAGCTCCTAGAAAATCTATTCGGCGTTCATGATGTTTTCTATGTTTCTCATCTGCGGAAGTACTTGCATAAAACTGCAGAAGTTGTTGAGCCAAGTATATTAGAGGAAGTAGAAGTGGAACGGGAGGCAACAGTTAGAGGAGTTCCTACCCGTATTATTGGATTAGAAGTTAAGAAGATACGCAATAAAGAGATCAAGCTGATAAATGCTCAATGGGGAGATAACCCGTAGGATGCGACTTGGGAGACTGAAGACAAGATTCAGGCTTCGTACCCTTTTCTTTTCGAGTGTATGTTCTTAACTCCTTTTCCAAAATTTTATCAGCGCTTGTTTCTATCATTTTAGTATGTCCTATCAATAGTATTTTCGACCTTTAGATATGAATCCTATGGATGTAAACATGTGTTTAAGACAAGTTATGTTTGGTGGATGCAAGTGGATGCAAGTGTTTGTTAGTGGTTGCCTGTGGAAGCATATACACACATAAGGTACTAGATCGGCTCAATCACTCTCATACTGCATATGGATGTGTGTGCATTTTCTTTACTTTTATGTATGGAAATGTATGTATTAGCATATGAATGTTGCATTTGGACGAATGAGTGTGCAGACATATAGAACTCACATGTTATAATAGGATTATTTGCACATATATTGGATACATGGCACTAACATACATTGCATTAAGGAGGTCAACTGAATCAGTAGACCGCCTGATCTTCGCATTAGTATTGGGACATATGCACACACCTTTGCATATATTCATATAAACATTAGAAATCTTTAAGCACAATGGAGGCCAGTGATTGATGGATGAGTGGATGGATAATGGATGGTAGGATACGCATTCTTTTCAACTTAGAGATTTCGAGGATGAAATCCTTTGAGTAGGGGGGAGGGGGGATGTAACACCCCATAATTTTAACAATATTAAAATAGGATAAATTAAATGGTAATTAATTTAATATTCGGAATTAAGAGAAACAGACTGCGCCATTGTGTTCGTCTCGAAATTCTGGTCAAGATAGACATTTGGTTTTGCGTAAAATGAACACCGTATGAAGAAGTTATGAGAGTTTTAAGTTTGTATACGCGAAGAAGAACTATATATATATATATGTACGAGTCAGATATGAGTCAGAACTTTATCCGAAATCGTTCAAAAATCAAAATGTCATAAGGCGGCAAATTTCCCGCTCTGGGGGGTCGAACCCTCTAGAGGGGTGTCGACACCGGGGTCGACCCCCCTACAGGGGTGTTGACACCCTTAGGGCTTATGTGACAGTCGGATTTTGGAGGTTGGCATCTATATATATGTGTTCATTTCTCATGTTTTCTTCATTGCAAATCATGGAGGCCAAATGTTGTCGATGTCTGAACTAAGACGGATCCTATCTTCTACAACTATCAACTTGAGCAAATCAGATTGAAGATCCATTCTTTTTCTATTTTCTAATCCAAACACTGTGAGTTCCTAGTTGCTTTTAGATTTAAATATTTAAAAGTAAACGTGATATGACTGTAGTTTGGATTTGTTCATATGACTAAATTATACCAAATCCATTATAAATTGTGAATATGTGACATTCTGATTTGGTTAGGATTTCGATCTCAATCTTTATCTTAACAGATCTATTGTAACTTCTATAACATTCTATGATGTGGATCTTGACATTATTTGTGTTAGATCTAAATTTAACTATTGAATCTGAATTATGTGGACAGTTAAATAATTAATCAGATCTAGTTTATCACCTTGTGCCTATCATATTAGATCTGAACCAGTTGTACATCTAAATTATTAATTTAGATCTTATTATGCTTATTATGACATCATAGTTATGTTAGAATTAGTTAACTGCCACAAGTTCATCAGATTTATGCTTATATGTCCACCTTATCACCATGCTAGTTTATGTTTATGCCAGAACAATCACCTTTGTCATATTCCCATAATGTTTCCCTTTTTATCGTTTATAACTAGGCTATTATCAGCCTAGGCATGCCGCGACTTATGTGAATGCGCTAGTTAGGGAACGGGGGAAAAAAGGTTAGAATTGGCATACTTTAAATAATGTTTACATGAATTGGACATATAATTCAAAATGGGGAAAAGGGGCATAACCACCTATAAAGAAATAGGTGAGAATTTGGATAATAATTAAATATCTAAGATTACAATTAGAAATTGTAATTGCACTTATGACACGAGGTTAGGTTGCATTAGTGGTGGAAGTCTGCCTGGACCCGACCGGCATATCCAACAACCACTAATGTTGAACCTAATGTGAGAGGTCTAAGCGCACAAATACGAATCGGTCTATGATACGAGGTTAGGCCCAGCTTGTGGAAGAAGTCTGCCCGGACCCGACCGGCATATCCAGCATCCACAAGTTGTAGGCTTAATAAGGGAGGTCTAGCCCATTATAAACCAAAAATGGACATGGTAATAAATTGGACTACTTAACCTAATCTAATCCATAAGGATTGTATGATTATGAACTAAAGTTTAGGTTAAGTAAAATTGGTTGGAAAGTGGGTGGGTTAAGAAAATCTGAGGGGGTGGGTAATATTTACATATAGGCCCACAAACTTAACCCCATAAGGTTGCGTAATTAAAGACACCTAGTGGTATACATAACCGATGGAAAGCATAAAGATATGTAATTAAAGACACCTAGTGGTATACATAATCAAATGGAAAACCAAGTGGGGGATACAAGAGAAAGGGGAGAGCTTGTATCATATTGTGTGGGACCAGTTTTATCCAGTAACCCAGAGTAGGTATCAAACATGCACTCCGAACTGGTCGGATGTAACAAACCGGAAAAAACAAGCCAATTTAAAATTTTTAAATTGGTTATTTTAAAAGA
The DNA here is from genome assembly GCA_030737875.1 of Allium sativum. Lineage (NCBI taxonomy): Eukaryota > Viridiplantae > Streptophyta > Magnoliopsida > Asparagales > Amaryllidaceae > Allium > Allium sativum. The sequence goes on along the minus strand of CM060919.1, from coordinate 649,040,802 downwards.
AATTTAAACAATTGAAATAGAATATTTAAATAAAATAATGAATTAGAAATAGTGCGGCAGTTTGAAAATTTGAATTCAAACTTTGACTAACTGTACCGGGTGCAAAATATAACGGATTTTAGTGAAACCAAAGATATTTAAATCTGTTTATAAATATCTTTCTAATGAATCTGAAAAATCGAAGTTTCATAGCGGGAATCAAAAGTTATGGCCAAATGAATTTTCAGAAAGGTCGCTATAGAGAATATATAGCCCTTGAAAATAGACATTTTGCAAACGACATCGGAATTCTACAAAACCAACTTTGTTGGATCCGGAATGTCAAATTATTGCTAGGTTTCAAATTTCATAATTTTTGAAGCTAGTACGTGAGCGTGGCAAATGAAAATGTGTTTGGTTAATTTCTGATAAAATGGATCGACCAGAAAATGGCCATTTTTCAAATGGTCTCAGAATTCTAGGAAACTATTTTTTTGGGACCGTAGCATCAAAACATAGCTAGATTTATTTTTCTGGAATTTTTCGAATCAGTTTGTGGCCCTGGCAAATTAAAATGTACGTTCAAATCGAATATTGAATGTTTTATATTTTAATTTGAAGAATAACTGACCGTAACAGTCGAATTGGCCTATGACACATATCCCATTGTGTTCGAGATAGGGGTATCTAGCTAAGGGCGACAGTCGTTGGGTTTGGATTGGTGCTCGTTTGGAAATACACTATTTTAAAATTTAATAAAGCATGGCCTAATAGAAAATTTCCTTTATAATTTTTGTTTTCAAAAAAAATAGAAACCCCTCCCCCGTAACCCTTGATTTCAACGGCGGCACAGTCCCCCCAACCCTCGATTTCAACGGCGGCACAACCGCCCCTTCCCAGGCAAATTCCGATCGCCGCGTTCATCTTCAGCTCCACCCAAGTTGAACTTTTTGAAGAGCATCCTCCACTCTTCAAATCCATACTAGAAGCTTCCCCTATCGTCGCACTATTCTCGAGATCCGCCATCAGGAAGTCGCGCCGCCTCGAAGCCCGTCGTGCCTCGACCGCCGCATCGAATGGGACCCCCCATACCTCGTTTTGCGTGCCTCCCGAAGCGCTATAACGTGGTGCCATCTGATTTTGGTAATGAGCAACGGATTTCCAGAAATTGCAAAACCTAATTTTGAGCAGTTTTGGAAGGTAACGGCTTGGGTAATTTAAACAGAAAATAACACTTTAAAGTGTTGCAAACTTTGAAAAATCGTATCTTTATCGTGTGTTATCGAAATTCGATGAAACAGGAAACATCGAGACCATGTCGACGCCCTCTACAGTCTAGAAGTGTCCGGGGATTTTTCTGAGCTTGCTAGGATTTTTGGAAAAGTGACAACCAATGTGAGATTTCTAAACTGAAATGCGAATGGACATGTGTTGTATAAGTTACATAAGCGAAATATAAATTATATACGTGTTGTATACCTCATATACACGCGTTGTATAAGTTGTATGAGCGAGGTATGAATTACACATGCATAGCATAAATGATATGTGTGTTGGAATGGAAATAAAATATATTTCTATACGAATATATATATATATATATATATATATATATACACTCCCCTTGTCCATAAACCATGGACGATATTTATTGATTGTGAATTGGTGTGAAAAATTTGGTGAATAATGCGAATGATTGATAGAATTGTTTGTGGTTGATATTTTTTTTGTTGTGGTTGAAAAATAACCATTTGTGATTGAAATAAATTGTGGAAAAGAAAAAAATCATACTCGCCTGCGTGCGAATTAGATGTATGAAATCCCCATTGTCAAAAAACCGCGAGGTTTTAAGGTAGAGCGAGGAGCCGTACCCGGGACGGTGCCGGTTTTAACTACCCTGCCGTTATGCTGCCGAAATTTGAATAATATTCATATGTTAGAATTATTTTCATATGTTGAAATTATTTTCATGTGTTGAAACTAAAGTCATGTGTTGAAACAATATCCATGTGTGGAAATGCTCATGTGTTGAGATGTTCATGTGTTGAAAAATAAATTCATGTGTTGAATAAATAAATCGTTTTAATAATAAAAATCACATTTTTATTATATATATGAAGTATGTAAAATATTCGTGTTTTAAATAAATTGTTTCAACAATAAAAATAACATCTTTCTTATATGTACAAACCATATAAAATATATCCATGTGTGGAAATGCTCATGTGTTGAGAAGTTCATGTGTGAAAAAGGTTCATGTGTTGAATAAAATATCGAACAATAAAAATTACATTTTTATTGAGAATATGAAATGTTAAAAACATTCATGTGTCGAATAAATATTTTTGATGATACCATTTTTATCATGTGTGTAAATTGCTAAAAATATACAAGTGCTGAAATAAATATTTGTTTGCTATGAATATTATTTTTAACATGTGTAGGAACTAAATAAAATAGTCATGTGTTGAAATATAATTTAGTTCGCCAAAAATATCATTTTTAAATGAAATAGGAAGTGTTAAAAATAACCCTAAGTGGAGATAAACCTTTGTTCGCTAGAAATATAATTTTTAGCTTAGTTTTGCACATATATATATACATGTGTTGAATAGGAAATGGATTAGCGGTTGAGTAAAGAATTTATTTGCGTGCCCGATAAATAGGTAAACCTTAATGAGTTGGATGCGCAAATTTTATTATTATATCAACTCCTGTGAATGTCATTGGATGCGGAGTGCTAGTTGTTCTGTGTGTAATAATAAACATCGCCGTAGGATAGTAACAATTAATTTTGAACTACACTACATGACATACTTCTTGACGATATGCATACTTCATCATATACCACATAAGCATTTGGAGCTTGTGTGACGAGGTTGAAGATTTACCATACGAGCAAGAGGCTTGTATGGCGATGACTATATATTACAGGTTGAACTGATGACTGATCTGGACTATAAAAATTGTAACGGTAAATTGCAAGATTAATAAAAACCCCACACGGGTCTGGAGATGACAATAAACACGTCTCCTTGGTCATTAAGGCACAAAAACCATCTATAGGGTGACGATAATTTATTCTCTGGAGTTATGATCTATACACACTCCCCTGTGGACACCGGAATATATCACTATAAATATGTGCATGCTTATTAGGATTTATTGGGTGCCTAATACGGCCCAATAAATTTCCAAACCCCTTCCCGTACAAAGGAGACTATGGCGAATTTTTTTGAAATATAAAAGTGTTAGTGAAATATTTGAAGTGGAAATGACATTGAAATCGCCGAATGAATTATATTTATATATATAAAAATATAAATTAAATTAAAACGAATCGAGGCCGTGCAGTTTGCGTTTTGAAATCGTAACTTCAAACGATTATACCGAAAGATCCGACCGTCAGATTTTCACGAAACTAGAACCATTGGGTTCGCTTTGGGAATATCTTCCCAATGATATAAACTTTGTTGAAATCCAATGGTTAGATTTTCATATATGTGTAAAACAAATTTGGGAAAAAACAGCGCCAGTGCCTCGGCACGACCTGGAATGTCGTTTAATTAAATAGGGTCGTTTTTAAATAAATAAAAATGACGATATATCGTTATAAAATATTATTGACAATATAGAATGGAAATAAACTGACTCTGCTTGGTTTGCTTGATATTTGGTGGTTGAATATGTTTGACATGAAAATTATACTAAAAAACTGAAATGTGAATGTCGAATAATTTAACCATGTGAAGAATTGATTTGAAAATCTAAGTATACGTGGATTATTTGAAAAGGCCAAGTTAATTCTCATTTCAAATAATCGATCGACGGTTAGAAGTCGAAGAGTTGAAGACGGTTCAAGACCAACGATCTTCACATTGGATGGATGGGCGCTACTGATGCTCATGATTGGAGTAGCTACCTTGAAGGAGCTGAAGTGGTAGCCGTCCGGACATATTGTTGATTGTGCGGATATGCGAGGAATTTGGTGCCTCCAGCTTCGTTCAAACCCAGAACGAACTTGTAAATGGACTGTGTGTCTGACATTCGATTTTGTTATGTGCTGATTGATCTCTATTAAATATATATATGTTTGGCGGCGGAGAATTTATTCTCTTGCTTAACGCCCTTCTCTGAGACGTACGAGCTCAGAGGTTATATATCGATAGAAATCAGTCGCACGGAGTGAATTGCCTGTGTGGCGTGCCTAATTGGCATGCGATCAAGGCTTCTGTTGCAAAGCAAAGTCTTGTGGATGATGATCAAAGCACGGCCTATGTGGTGTAGCTTTGTGTATAGCGTGGATTCACGAGCCTCACGCCCCGGTATGAGTCAAAAACGGGATAAGGACCCAAGGAGTGCACGACGTTTCTTTCTAGCTATGGGTGATGTCAGTGACCTACCAGCCCTGACATTTATATATACTTTTTACCTGTGTGGTTGTTGGAATGCGAGGCGCCTCGATTATAGGTCCTATAGGACCGAGAAACGCGTGTTCAGGAATTGCCAATCCTCAAAAGTAAGAGATGACCGAACTTGGAGGTTCTAAGGACCGCTATGTGCGATCCTAAAGAATTTGCTAGAGTGTCTCAAATGGAGAGGAGCTTGCCCCTTGCCTCGACTCATGATGGAATCCAATTTCCAATATGAAATTGCGGATTTGATTGTATTACTAGTATGACGACATAGTGGTATGGGTCATTTATACCGTCTATGATTGATATTTATGATTGAATTCGCTTTTGAAACATATATGCACTAGTAATAATATTAAACACTTTTGTTTATACGTATGAAGCATTTCTTGGCCATTATAAGGTAAAAACTCTATCCTCCGGCTTGTGTTGCATTGTGTGATGGGACCTGAGTCTTATAATGGCTTCTTTTTTATAAATAGCATTGCGATGATTTAATAATTTACTTTATTTCATGCACTAGCACTCATTGGAGAAAACCCGTTCCGCGAAAGTGGCGTGGTCCCTTGATGTGCCTTTTTATTGTTGTTTAATTAGTTAAGTAGATTTCTCATACCAGTCCCATGACTGACTCGTAGTTTGTTTCACCTTGCAAACTCGGGTGCCCTTATTTTCACACGGGCAGCCTAGTACCAGGTGGCTGGCGTATTTTGGTTTGGCACCGCAACAGAGGTGTACTTTTGGCTCATGGCGAGGCTTGACTACACAGTGAAGATTATGATTTTTTCGCCATTACTATATATGTACTATGATTCCACCTCAGGCGATGTAGACTGATGTTTCGTTTATGTACTTCCTATGTATATGATTCCGCCTCAGGCGGCGTAGACTGATTATGTATTATTTTGCACTAAGTAGTATCCTGCACTGTGACCTCTGACGTTGTGATATGTATATGATTCCGCTGTCATATTTGTGTAAATTATTCTATTTCCTGTTTATGCTATTATCTGTACTCTGCTAATGATGATTAATGTGTTATATTCTAACGATTATCCTTTACACCGTAGCACGGGGTTTTGAGATCGTCACAGGTAGTATCGGAGCTTCGGTTAACCTTAGTTCTGGAATTTAACACATTAAACAACTCGTCAGAATAGAATCAGTAGTATTCTAAGGCGAGTAGCTCATTAGAGATAGGGCTAGTAATGTCCTAGAATGAGCTAAGCAGAATAGCAAAACTAATTTGATCAGTACATCATTGTCTTTCCTTAAGTTCTTCTACCGTACCATACAATAAAATTATCGTTTCTGAGAGCTGACTCTTTTCTTGCTTATATAGAATTAGACTAGATGGCTACCAGAGCTGCAGCAGCTAAAGGAGGCCGTGGAGGCCGAGGCAGAGGCCAAGGGGATAACCTCGCTGCAGAAGGACCATTGATACAACCCTCTGTCGCTCAGCCATTCGAGCTCGACCGATTGTCCAAAAGATACAAGAACCTAGGAGGCAAAACCTTCTCTGGAACCGGCACTGTGATTGAGGCCTTGGCATGGCTGAAAACGTGCGAAAAGATATTAGGAGGCCTGAGGCTGGGTGATCAAGACAAAGCATTCATGGGTGTGTGGCTTTTGCAAGACGAAGCCGAATTATGGTGGGAAGCCATCACTGCAGAGAACAGAAATGCAGGTAGAACGTGGGATGAGTTCAAAGACTTGTTCAAAGAAAAGTATGTCCCAAAGCAAGCCATTGAGCGCATGCACGACGAATTTGCAAACCTCCAGCAAGGAGATCTCTCTGTGCAAGACTACCTGAACAAGTTTACACAGTTATCCCGCTACGCCCCGGAGCTCATCGCGACTGCTAAGTCCAAGAACAAGAGGTTCATCCTCGGGCGAAAGCGTAAGTACCAAGACAGGGCAATGGCCCACATCAAGCTGGCATTTTCTGACTTAGTGGAGATGGAATGCAATTATGCGGACCTAGATCAAAGGAACGTTGATCTGGACCGTGCTAAGAGCCAAGCGGGAAATAAACGCAAGCCCGCTACGAATCAAGCGGAGTCAAGCAACGCGACATCCACTAATCAGCAGACTAGCAAGCCGCCAAAAGGAAGCGGCTACAATTGTGGCAAGGTGGCGCACTACTCTAATGTGTGCACAGCCCCGAAACGGCAAAAGACCAACTCTCAAGGCTCAAGCCAGAGCACTCAGAACCCTAGTTCATGCTTTAACTACTGCAGAACAGGACATCTTGTCAGAGATTGTCCCTTGCTTAAGAAGGCCGAGGTTGCTCATGTGTACGACGGGGCGAACCCGCCGGCTGCTTCCGATGGAGCAGGTAAACCCGATGTTTTGGGAGGTACCCTTACAATTAAAAATATTCTTGTTTCTGTATTATTTGACATGGGTGCATCACGTAGTTTTATTGCAAGTAATATTGTTAACAAGTTAAAGTTAAAACAAAGAAAGCTTAAGGAATCGGTTAAAGTTCATAATCCAATAGGAGGATCTCTTGTTCTTAGTTCATATTGTAGAGTGCCAGTCTCTTATTCTTTCTACAAGTTTTCTTTTGATTTAATCACCATGGATTTTCCCGAATTTGATATGATTCTCGGGCTGGATTGGTTAACACAATTCTAAGCCAAAGTAAATTGTGCGGAAAGGATAGCAAACATTAAAACGAAGCTCGGATATATTACTGTACCATGTCATGGTTCAAATCCAGATAGAAAGGAATTTTGGTCTGCGCTAGAAGTTATCCCCACTTCCTTAGAAAAGATTCCTGTTGTTAAAAACTATGCGGACGTGTTTGAAGAAGTTGAAAACTTACCTCCGAAAAGAGAAATTGAATTCAGAATCGATCTAATCCGAATGCCAGACCAGTGGTACATCCAGTTAGAAGAATGACTCCCAAAGAAAAAGAAGAATTAGGCGATCAAACTCGTCAACTGCTATGGAAGGATCTGATCAGACCTAGCTTTTCTAGTTGGGGTGCAGCTGTAGTGTTTGTCCCTAAGTCAGACGGTACTCTCCGATTGTGTGTTGATTACTGTGACCTCAACAAACAGATGCTCAAAAACAAATACCCGTTACCACGCATTGATGATCTGTTAGACCAATTAAATGGGGCGAGAGTATTTTCTAGAATGGACCTAGCTACAGGTTTCCATCAACTGAGAATTGTCGAGGAGTGTGTTCCTTTGACAGCTCTCAGAGGTCCAGACATATTTTACGAATGGTTAGTAATGCCGTTCGGATTATGCAACGCTCCAGCCTACTTCGTGGATCTAATGAATAGAGTGTTCAGGGAAGTTCTAAATAAATTTGTCCTGGTATTCATCGTTGATATTTTAATCTACTCTAATTCAGAAGCCGAGCATGAAAGACATCTAGAACAAGTATTGGGGATTCTAAGAAAGAACGTCTTCAAAGCTAAATTCTCTAAATGTGTCTTCTGGCAAGAAAAGGTGAAGTTCCTTGGCCATGTCGTGTCAAAGGAAGGAATTTCTGTAGATCCGAGCAAAATTACAGGCAATTCAAGACTGGAAACAACCTACTACACCCACGGAGGTCAGAAGTTTTATGGGGTTGGCTAGTTATTATCGAAAGTTCATTAAGGATTTTTCGAAGATATCCGGTCCATTAACGAAGCTTACAAAGAAGCACGAGAAATTTAAGTGGACTTCCGAATGTGAGGAAGCTTTCCAGGATTTGAAATCGAAATTGACAACCGCTCCAGTTTTAACCATTATCGATGGCAATCAAGATTTGACGGTTTGGATGGATGCTTCTATTAGAGGTCTTGGTGCAGTGTTAATGCAGAGAGGCCAAGTAGTCGCTTATGCAAGCCGCCAGCTGAAACCGCATGAGAAGAATTATGTAACTCATGATGTTGAGTTGCTAGCCATCGTTTTTGCTTTGAAAATCTGGAGGCATTACTTATTGGGTGAGAAATTCGAATTGTTTACAGATAATCAATCATTGAAGTATTTTTTCACCCAGAAAGATCTGAACTTGAGACAACAACGTTGGCTAGAATTTCTCACAGCATATGATCTGGATATCCTATATACGCCGGGAAAGGCTAATGTGGTAGCTGACGCACTTAGTAGAAAGAATGAGATCATCGCCAGTTTTATCGTTATGTATTCATTGAATGGCAAGATCTCTGTTCTATAGAAAAACGACAATTTTGTTAAAGAGATGATCAAAAGAATTCAAAAAGGCGAAAGCTCCAGTTTCCAAGTGGATAGTGAGCGAGTTCTGAGATTAAATGGGAGAATTTGTGTTCCCGATATCCCTGAGCTCAAAAGAGAGGTGCTCGATGAATCCCATAAGTCAAAGCTTTGCATTCATCCTGGAGTGAGTAAAATGTACAATGATGTCAAGCGCACTTTCTGGTGGAAGGCGATGAAGAGGGACATTTCTTTATATGTTAGCAGATGCCCTACTTGTCAACTAGTCAGAAGCGACCAACAAAATCTGGCCGAATGGTTGCAACCGTTGGAAGTCCCAGGTTGGAAATGGGAACAGATTTCCATGGATTTCATTGATGGTTTGCCCCGAACCAAGAAGGGTAATGACAGTATTTGGGTGATCGTAGATCGCTTCACGAAGACCGCCCATTTTGTACCTGTCAGATCCAATAGAACCGCTCAAAGTCTAGCACATATATATTTCAAAGAAATTGTTAAGCTGCATGGAGTTCCCATTAGCATATTCAGTGATAAAGACCCAATATTTGCTAGCAAGTTCTGGGAGGCATTCCAGACGGAATTGGGAACAAAACTGAACATGAGCACCGCTTATCACCCTCAGACAGATGGCCAAACTGAGCGGGTTAATAGAATTTTAGAAGATTTACTACGGGCTTGTATTATTGATTTTGGTGGGTCATGGGAAGATCACTTGCATTTGGCAGAATTCTCATATAACAACAGCTATCAAGCAAGTTTGGAAATGTCATCATTTGAAGCATTATACGGTAGACCATGCCGATCTCCCGCATGTTGGGTAGAACCTGGCAACAGACTTGTGTTGGGACCCGATATGATTAGAGAAGCATCTGATAAAGTCGATTTCATCAAGAAGCGATTGAAAACCGCACAAAGCCGACAGAAAAGTTATGCAGATTCTAGAAGAAGAGATGTGGCATTCGTTGTTGGTGATTATGTTTATTTGAAAGTTTCTCCGATGAGAGGAGTGATCTGATTCGGTAAATCTGTTTATGAATATCTTTCTAAAGAATCTGAATAATCGAAGTTTCATATCGGGAATCAAAAGTTATGGCCAAATGAATTTTCAGAAAGGTCGATATAGAGAATATATAGCCCTTGAAAATAGACATTTTGCAAACGACCTCGGAATTCGACGAAACTACTTTAGTTGGATCCAGGATGTCAAATTATTGCTAGGTTTCATATTTCATAATTTTTGAAGCTAGTATGTGAGCGTGGCAAAAGAAAACGTGTTTGGTTAATTTCTGATAAAATGGATCGACCAGAAAATGGCCATTTTTCAAATGGTCTCAGAATTCGACGAACCTAGTTTTGTTGGGACCATAGCGTCAAAACATAGCTAGATTTATTTTTCTAGAATTTTTCGAATTAGTTTGTGGCCCTGGCAAATTGAAATGTACGTTCAAATCAAATATTGAATGTTTTATATTTTAATTTGAAGAATAACTGACCGTAACAATCGAACTGGCCTACGAAACATATCCCATTGTGTTCGGGATGGGGGTATTTAGCTAGGGGCGAATGTCGTTGGGTTCGGATTGGTGTTCGTTTGGAAAAACACTATTTAAAAATTTAATAAAGCATGGCCCAATAGAAAATTTCCTTTATAATTTTCATTTTCAAAAAAATTAGAAAACCCCCGCGTAACCCTCGATTTCAATGGCAGCACAGCGCCTCCCCTTTCCCAGGCAAATTCAGATCGCCATGTTCATCTTCAGCTCCATTCCCAGTTGAACTTTTTGAAGAGCATCCTCCACTCTTCAAATCCATATCGGAAGCTTCCCCTATCGTCGCACTGTTCTCGAGATCCGCCACCAGGAAGTCGCGCCGCCTCGAAGCCCGTCGTGCCATGACCGCCGCACCGAGTGGGACCCCCATACCTCGTTTTGCGTGCCTCCCCAAGCACTATAACGTGGTGCCATCTGATTTTGGTAACGAGCAACGGATTTCCAGAAATTGCAAAACCTAATTTCGAGCAGGTTTGGAAGGTAACGGCCTGGGTAATTTAAACAGAAAATAACACTTTAAAGTGTTGCAAACTTTGAAAAATCGTATCTTTATCGTGTGTTAACGAAATTCGATGAAATAGGAAACATAGAGACCTTGTCAACGCCCTCTACAGTCTAGAAGTGTCCGGGGATTTTTCTGAGCTTGTTAGGATTTTTGGAAAAGCGACAACCAATGTGAGATTTCTAAACTGAAATGCGAATGAAAATGTGTTGTATAAGTTATATAAGCGAAATATAAATTATATACGTGTTGTATACCTCATGTACACGCATTGTATAAGTTGTATGAGCGAAGAATGAATTATACATGCATAGTATAAATGATATGTGTGTTGGAATGGAAATAAAATATATTTATATACAAATATATATATATATATATATATATATATATACTCCCCTCGTCCACAAACCATGGACGATATTTATTTATTGTGAATTGGTGTGAAAAATTTGGTGAATAACGCGAATGGTTGATAGAATTGTTTGTGGTTGATATTGTTTGGTTGTGGTTGAAAAATACCCATTTGTGATTGAAATAAATTGTGGAAAAGAAAAAAAATCATACTCGCCTGCGTGCGAATTTGATGTATGAAATCCTCATTGTTAAAAAAACCGCGAGGTTTTAAGGTAGAGCGAGGAGCCGTACTGGGGACGGTGCCAGTTTTAACTACCTTGCCATTATGCTGCCGAAATTTTGAATAATATTCATATGTTAGAATTATTTTCATATGTTGAAATTATTTTCATGTGTTGAAACTAAAGTCATGTGTTGAAACAATATCCATATGTGGAAATGCTCATGTGTTGAGAAGTTCATGTGTTGAAAAATAAATTCATGTGTTGAATAAATAAATCGTTTTAACAATAAAAATCACATTTTTATTATATATATGAAGTATGTAAAATATTCTTGTTTTAAATAAATTGTTTCAACAATAAAAATAACATCTTTCTTATATATACAAATCATATAAAATATATCCATGTGTGGAAATGCTCATATGTTGAGAAGTTCAAGTGTGAAAAAGGTTCATGTGTTGAATTAAAGATCGAACAATAAAAATAACATTTTTATTGAGAATATGAAGTGTTAAAAACATTCATGTGTCGAATAAATATTTTTAATGATAAAAATATCATTTTTATCATTGGGAGAAGGGGCACGCTTACTGGACTGATTGTAAGAGATCCAAACGTGAAGGACGGTGTGGGTGGCGCAAACCGACTGGGCCGTGTGCGTGCATGAGCCGGGAAGAAGGGGATAAGGCGACCGTGACATCTATAGATATGGTCGTGAACATCTTGAAAATGAAGGGTTGCCACTTTAGGAAGTGATACATCCTACTGTGGGGCCAACACAGGTATCTACGGAGTAGGGAGCTGATCGATTAGAGTAGTAGTTAGGGTACATCTAGACTCTGGTAAGTTTAGGAGTCCTTTATTGGGGCTGCTTGTGGATTGTATGGGGTTAAAACCTCTCATCAGAAGTACGCCTAAGTCTGCCATTTCATACATGTTGGGGATCATCTCAATCTGGATATACTAGTAGTAGTGCAGAGTAATCATTAGAAGCGTATATACCCTATCTTACCTTGTAACACTTATCTTTTATGTATTTATCTCTCTCTTATCCACTTTATATGCCTGTCATGCTAATTTTATTTATTTACTTGCTATAAGTAACTGGACTCGCCAGACTTTATGTCTGACCCTTTTTGTTTCCTCTTCTTTCTTCCGTTTCCCTCCAGGTTCCCAAGGTGGGAACATTCAGGCTTGACCGTGATTCTGCTTACTTTTGCTAGAGTTGCTGAGATTTATGGCTCAAGCTTTTATCCTTGTTGCTGTGGCTATATTTTGTTTTCTGGGAATTTTATTTCTTTTATGTACTCTGATATTTTTTAAGTACAAGACAGTAGCTTTTATGTTGTAATAGGCTTTTGTATTTCAGACATGTGATGTTTTTGGACCACGCTGTCTTATGATAAATAAAGTTTTTATTCCGTTGATATTTTATATGTCTGTCTTGTAATATTTCTGTTCTGTTTACTATAACGCTTCACAAAACTTAATGCATTCCCTTTGTGAGTGACAGTAACGAACGTGGGATGTCACATCACCTCCGTCCAGGAGGTGTGTTTCCCTGGTCATGTTGGAGCATACAAGGGTTTTCTACCATTGAAGACAGCTTTATCCATTTCGGGTAGTTCCAAATTTTAAGGAGTTTTGTGCCCCAACCATGTAGACATTCTTAAGAAAATCTTCTTTTATCCATTTGCCGTTGAAAAGGATGGTCTCAAGTGTTCCATATTCCATGTTCTTTGTACTGGATCACCATTTGGTTTACAGAGTCGATATGTTTCAAGCATGAGTTCTTAATGAATGATCAAGGGTCCTTCCCAGTTTGGACCAAGGGGTCCGTCTGCCGGATTCTTATTATTTTCCATTACCCTTCGTAAGGCTAAGTCTCCCTTTTGGAATGTTCTTTTTCTTACTCTCGAGTTGTAGTACTTAATGATTTTTTTGATACTCGGCTGTTCTAATAGTAGCTTCATCTCTTAACCCTTGGATCAGGTCTAAAGATTCTTTTTTCAACTCTTGATTCAGATCAAATTCATAAGCTATTCTTCTGTGTGAAGCAATTTCAACTTCAACTGGAAGCATGGCCTCACATCCGTATGTTAGAGAATATGGAGTGCGTCCTGCCACTGCTTAGCGGAAGTTTTATATTCTAAAAGTACTAGTGGCAACTCGTTTGCCTAATTTCCCTTAGCTTGATTTAGACATTTCTTCAAGATTGTCTTTATGGCTTTATTTGCAGCCTCGACGGCTCTATTTGCTCTTGGATGTGTCATAGAAGAGAAATTCTTTATGATTCCAGTTTTGTTGCAAAATTGTGTGAATTCTTCTTTCAAATTGTGTTCCATTATCAGATATGATTTTGTTGGGAGGAGGGGATTCCGAATCGACTGACGATGTTCTTTATAACAAATTTGACCACTTTTTTAGATGTGACGTTCGGGAGTGGTTCCTCTTTTACCCATTTTGTTAAGTAGTCGATTGCTACTACTACATATTTAGCTCCCTCCTTAGATATCTGTAGGGGTCCAATTAAGTCTATTCCCTATACATCAAAAGGCCATGGGCTTGAGATTGTTGTTAAGTCACTTCGAGGTAATTGAGATATTCTATATCTTTGGCATTTCTTGACATACTCCGTTGCTTGACTAACCATTCGTGGCCAATAGAAGCCTTTTCCCATAACCCTTTTTGCTAACTTGATTCCATTAGAATGGTCTCCATAGAGCCCTCATGTGTTTCCTTTAATAATTTGAGCCCATCCTCAAGTCTTGCACATCTCAAGTAAGGGAGCAAATACCCTTTCTTATAGTGTATCTTGTCCATAACAATAAATGTTGGGGCTTGATGCTTAATCCTCCTAGCCTTTTGATTATTGGTAGGTAACGTTCCATTTATGGGGTAATCCACAATGGGAGCCATCCATCTGTTTTCATAACGACAGTCCATTTCGGATTGCATGGGTTCTTCAATAGGATTTCATCCGTATCTTTTCCTTTTCGGTTTCTCTTGCTAAGTCTTGGGATCTAGTTAAAACTAGCAACTCTTTTCCGAGTTCGAACGTCTCTTATTCGATGCTGGGTTTTTCTTGATATCCTACTGGTATAATGCGAGTTTCGAGAGCTCCTCTAGAGCTAGCCAACTTTGCTAAAGAATCAGCTTGAGAATTTCCCCCTTTTTGGAATTTGATGTATAGAAAAGTCTTGAAATTGAGTAAGCATTTTCAGTATCTTCTTCAAGTGTAGTGCTAACCAGGCATCGTTGGTTTGATAAGTCTGCTTTGTATGATTTACCATTAGCTGCGGATCACTAAAGATTTCGATTCAGGTTATTTTCAATTGTAAGGCTAGGTTCAACCCTGCTATCTTTTATTCATACTCAACCGCGTTGTTTGTGGCGGCAAACCCAAGCTTCATTGCATAGTATAGACAGTGCCCATCAGGGGTAATTATCATATATCCGGCCCTTGCTCCTTGCTCATTTGATGCTCCATCTACAAATAATTGCCACTTGGAATTAAGATCATTTTCCTTTGTCGATTGTTCTTTAATGAAGATTGTACACTCATTAACAAAGTTTGCTAAAGCTTGTCCTTTGATTGCTGCTCATCGTTATAACTCAATTTCATATTGACTAAGCTCGATTGCCCACTTCACCAACTGCATGACATTTCTAGTTTACTAAAAACCTGTTTAAGTGAGAATTTGTTTAGAACTTAAATTGGATGTGCTTGAAAGTAACCTCTAAGCCTCCGAGCTGTAAGTAGCGAACAGTAGGCTAACTTTTCTATTATGGGATGTCGGATTTCTGCATTCTTTAACCTTCTGCTAACATAATAAATTGGAAGTTGCGTTCTGTTTCTTTCCCTAATAAGAATCGAGCCAACATCATACTCTGAAACAACCATCTAAAGATACAAAGCTTGACTGCAAGACCCACCCGTCGAGCAGGGACGAAAGTCGGCCTTAGTGATCCGACGGTGCCGAGTGGAAGGGCCATCGCTCAACGGATAAAAATTACTCTTGGGATAACAGGCCGATCTTCCCCAAGAGTTCACATCGATGGGAAGGTTTGGCACCTCGACGTTGGCTCTTCTCCACCTGGGGCTGTAGTATGTTCCAAGGGTTGGGCACCACTTTCAGGACTGGATAAAATTGGAGGTTTTTCCTAAATGATATTTTAATTTTGGGAAAACCTTTATGCACTCCTTACTCCATTCAAAATTCTTCTTTTTCTTAATTATGTCAAAGAAAGGTATGCACTTGTCGGTGGCCAGAGATGAACCTATTCAAGGCCGCTACTTTCCCATTTAAACTCATGACCTCTTTACTTGTCTTAGGTTCATCCATATTTGTTATGGCTTTAATTTGTTCGGGGCTAGCTTCAATCCCATATTCACCAACAACATATCCCAAGAATTCCCTAGATTGAAACCCAAAAGAACATTTCTGTCGGTTCAACTTCATTTGATATTCCCTTAAGAACATTTCTTTTAGATCTTCCAAATGACTTTCTACTTCATTGGATTTTACTAGCATGTCATCCATATGTACCTCCATATTCTTCCCTATTTCCTCTTGGAACATTCTATTGACTAGTCTTTGATACGTAGCACCTGCATTTTTCAATCCAAAGGGCATTACCTTATAGAAATATGTACCCCAATCAATAATGAAGCTTGTATGTTCTTTATCTGGTTTAAATATGGGAATCTGGTTATATCCTGAGTATACATCCATGGGTGATAGCAACTTGTATACACTAATTGTGTCAACTAACCGATCTAATCGGGGAAGAGCATAACAATCTTTTGGACATGCTTTATTCAAATATGTATAGTTGACACAAGTTCTCTGTTTTTCATTTGACTTTTTCACTAATAATGGGTTGGCTAAACATTTAGGATAGAATACCTCTTGAATGTATCCATTTGCACCCAATTTATTTACTTCCTCTTTAAAGGATTTCGATTTATCCCTGTTATACTGCCTTTTCGTTTGCCGGACAGAAGTAACAACTGAGTTGATGTTTAAAGTATGACTCATGTGTCCATGCCAATGCCCCCAGCATCGGCGGGGATCTTGGGCTAAGTCTATGCTTATGCCCCCAAAGCCTCCTGTGGTGTGGGAGACAAATCCTTTGGATGTTCGATCCAATTGTCTTTATACTCTCCTATCGTGAATTCAAATTAGAGTCACAGGTTATAGCGGTCTTAAATCATAGCGCACCATTTCACACATACCCTGATTTTATACTCGCTCTTGAGTCATGAGAGTTAGAGTTTTCATGTGAAAGGTCATGTCATTCGCTTCAGCATCAAATCTCCACTTTAAGTCCTAAAGTGGATTTATCCAATTCAAGTGCCGATATCGAACTCGAATTTAGTCAATACTTTGTTCCAAGCTCTGAGAATGGAGAAAGTAGGACAAGTGATCGGGTCACACTTGTCCAGGCATTGTCCTTTTGCCCTTATGTCAAGGGGAAATGGTTGCCATCATGGATGGTCGAGTTCAACCCTTGTTGTTTATACTCGTCCCATCGAAATAGGGAATAGTTTAATATGTCATTTAAGCGTCGTTCCCTCACTTTGGTCTGCAAAGTGGGGATCGCTATGTTAAGCGTTGATGTCGAGTTCGACTTCAGCTAGCCCAAGTCCGATTAGTCATGGAATTGGGTTAGCTCGTCTAAACGTGAGCAAGTGAACACTATTAGGGGAATAATAACTCTCTTCATTCGTGTTTGGCACATGCCAATCGAATCACAATATTTAATCAAATCAACACAAACAGTCATAGAGCATGAAAAGAACATTTATTTATAAACAATAACTTCGGGCAAATCATGTCTTAATACATAATCCAGGATTTAAAAAAAAGCTTACGTCAAATAGTGCTGCAAATACTCGACATTTCATACTCTCAAAAGAGGATCGCCATTAATGGTCTTTATCCTGAAAGCTCCGCTATCAAGCTTTCGATGAATGATGTATGGTCCTTCCCATTTTGGGTGCATGTGAATGTGGGCTGGGAAGACATGCTTCAAAATGAGCTCGCCAGGCTCGAAGTTCCTGGTTCATACTTTCTGGTTATAGTATCAGGCAACTTGATATCTATGCTTTAAATCATGCAGGTCTTCCTCCTCTCTCTTCTCATCGATCATATCCAATGATTCTAGGAGAAGAGCCTTATTAGTCAAAGGATCGTAATATGTCGTTCTATGAGAGGGGACTTCAAACTTGACTGGAATGATTGCCTCTGAGCCATTGGAGAGTGCAAAAGGAGTATGGCCAATTGCTGACTTGTGAGTGGTTCGATACTCCCAAAGGGCTAATGGCAATTCGTTAACCCACTTGGCTTTTGCCTACTCCAGTCATTTCTTTAAAATGGACTTGATGATCTTGTTCACTGCTTCTACTTGTCCATTCGATTACGGGTGCGCAACCACTGTGTATCTCTTTTCAATATGATTCTATCGGCAAAAATCTTTGAACTATGTACTATCAAATTGAATTCCATTATCAGTAATTATGGTCCAGGGGAGCCCAAATCGATATATGATGTTTCTGACGATAAAGTTGATCACCCACTTGGTCGTGATGGTGGTTAATTTTTCCGCTTCAGCCCACTTCGTAAAATTATCCACTGCCACGATTGCATACTTCGCTCTGCCCTTAGATATCGGGGGACTTCCATTGGTGTCGACTCCCCATATTGCAAATGGCTATGGACTCACCGTCGGGTGAGTTGGTTAAGCAGAGCCCTAGGAATCTTAGCGAACCTCTGGCATTTGTCGCAGTGTCGTAAGTAAACAACCGCATCTCGATTTATAGTAGGCCAAAAATAATTGTACCGTAGTATCTTCTTTGCTAAGGTTTTCCCTTCAGTGTGGGAACCACAATCGCCTTTGTGTACTTCTCGTAGCATCTGCTTGACGTCGTCATTAACTATGCACCGGAGCAAAGTAACTGAAAATTCTCTTCTGTAAAGCATACCATGTTACATAATATATATTGAAGGTTTGCGGACAATGGCACACTTTTTTTCCTTCCTCTCTGGAAGTGTTTCATGCTGCAAAAAGTTCTTCATAGGGGTTATCCTTGACACCCTTTCAGTCTTGACTTCCAATGTCGGATCAACTTCCAACTGATCAAAGCTCGACGTAATCAAAACTTCAATCGGGACCATTTCGATTTCCTATGAGCTATCTGAGCTGGCCATCTTAGCTAACCTGTCTGCTATCCGATTCTCTTCCCGTAGGATGTAATAAATGCTATGGTACTCAAGGCGCCATCCAACAGTTCTTCTACCCATTCTAGGTAAGCGGCAAACCGTGGTCCCATCGTCTGATAACCCTTCCAAACCTGAAATATGTAACACCCCACCTCCATTAATGTCACTCACAAAGGGAATGCATTAACTTCAGTGAAGCGTTATAGGTAAAAGATGTAGATAAATTACAAGACAAATAAATAAAGTAGCGAAAAGGAATAAAAACTTTACTTAGATAAAACATCAGCTTGGTAAAACAGCTTGTACAAAGATTGTTTTCTAACACCAAAACATCAATACCCAGTACAACAAAGTATCTGTCTTGTTTAATAAAATAAAGAAGCCTAAAATGACAATGATATTCCCCAATAAAGCATGAGCCGGCCATAGTAGTGGAAAGGAGAGTCCAAAGCAATACATCGACTATCTTCGAGCTTGGAAAGAGAAACAGTCCAAACTAAACTGAGCTATTCCCTCCCTAGCTACCTAGGGGGGGAGGGAGGGAACGGAAGAAAAGAGGCAAAACAAAACTAGGCCAGACATAAGTTTGGTAAGTCCAGTGATTTTCAGTATGTAAACAAGTAATAGTAACATGACATGAATAAACTGAATATAAGACAATTCCGTGATAACAGGGATAACAAGATAACCTAAGATTAGCATAAGATATGATAAGGCAAGATAAACCGAATGCGCTTCTACTCTTTCTCTGCTTCGCTACTACCCCGTTATTTTGATTTTTATATCTCTGATCTCCTATTTTCTCTGCACCAACCAACCAGTATCCAAACTAGTGTCTTTTATAGAATGATCTGTATCCCCTACTAGTATCCCAACTAGTATCCTGTGAAAAAGGATCTGTATCCCCTACTAGTGTCCCAATTAGTATCCTGTGTTATATAATAAGGTGATCCCACTCTCGCAATTGTGGTAGCCTTCAGGTGTACATCTAGTATGAGGATCTTACCTCAATCATCCTAATTGCCATGAAGATGTTAGATGTACCCTTACTACCCTATCGATCGTCTCCCTACTTGTATTAATTTTCCTTGTGTCTGTGTCAGTCGGTCCTCTCTTGCATGTAGATACCCTGAGCTAGTCCTACCATAAGGTGTATCAATCCCTATGATAGCAACCCGACACGATTCAAGAGGCACAGTGTATACTACTGATGCCCAGTGCCTGCTTTTCCACTTTGGAGCATGTGCACGCCCATACTCTATCGGAACTACACTGCTGCACCCCCTGCCGCTATTTTGACCGCTTATAATCAGCCCAATAATCGTGCCCCACCCTGCCTAATTCAAGGTACCGTGATACATCTATGTGAGTTACTGCTGAAATGGGTCCCCGTTACTAGGGTTTCCTACTAGTTAAGTTTGGGGGGCCTATATATAAAAATATTACCCACCAACACGAGATGTACTTAACCCTCCCACTGATTCAAACATGTTTTTTTAACGGTTAAGTTTGTGGGCCTATATATACTAATATTACCCACCTACCCAAAGTTTACTTAACCCTCCTACTTATCAAGTCAATCTGTATTATTGGTTAAGCTTGCCTTAACCCTATCCACTTTGTTCATGTAATATTGGTTAAGTGTTGTCCATTCATGTTAACTTAACCTCCCCACACATCATGTTGTATTGGTTAAGTGTATCATATTGACTTAACCCTGTTCATTCATCATGTTATATTGGTTAAGTGTTTCCCCTTAACTTAACCCCACTCGTTCATCATGTTATAACGGTTAAGTGTTCTAAATTTACTTAACCCCACCTTCTTGTCTAATTAACATGTTATAACGGTTAAGTGTTCTAAATTTACTTAACCCCACCTTCTTGTCTAATTAACATGTTATAACGGTTAAGTGTTCTAAGTTTACTTAACCCCACCTTCTTGTCTAATTAACATGTTATAACGGTTAAGTGTTCTAAATTTACTTAAACCCACCTTCTTGTCTAATTAACATGTTGTATTGATTAAGTGTCGCCTATTCATATGTTACTTAACCTTACCATTCTTAGCATGTCTGTTTATTGGCATTAATTAATTTATTAATTCCCCAACCTCTCACATTAGAACTGTTGTTTGCGGTTGCTGGATGTGCCGAGCGATTCCGGGCAGACTTCTGCCGCAAACTCATTCTATCCTTGGGTTTTGGGCTAAATGCGCTAACCTCTCACATTAGATCTGTGTTGTTGCGGTTACTGGATGTGCGGGCGGTTACTGGATGTTTTACACCGCAGCTCAATTTAACCTCGAATTAGGTAGGTTCATCTTTTAGCCACTTTACATATTTACAATTTATGTTCATATGTAAATTATCCACAAGTGTTGTAAATTCAAGTCATGCCCCGCTTACCCTTTAAATTATGTCCATAATTCTAGGTATACAAATTCTATCATTTCATGCTACTAATCATTTACATGATTATGAGCCAATTTATGCCAATAGCATGTAGTTTAATATTTTTCCCCAACGTCTCCCCCGTTATTCGTTCGCATAATTAACATAGAACGTTAGGCTCGCAAATTAGCCTAACTTATAAACAAAAGGAAAAAGAAAGGGATATGTAACATTCCAACAGGCATAAACAATATAGATCAACATGCGTAGTATAAATTTGGGATAGAACGACATAGACTTAATTAATCATATATGCGTGATCTTGCATTTAAATTAGATTCAATTAACATGCAAACTAGCATAAGTTTGATTGTACAAACATGAACTTATATAGATCTCAAACATGGGTACTAGCTTGGATCTAACATATAACATGTATGAACATAACTTAGCATGTAACTTACACACATAAAAGAACCACAAGTTTAATACAACATGATAGGTTCGATGGTATCAGTCCCCAATAGTCTCATAGGCATAATAGGTTTTACTATGTCAGTCACAACAGTCCAATAGGCATGATAGGCTTTAATATGTCAGTCACAACAGTCCAATAGGCATAAGCAATTCAGAATTGAAAAAAGGATAGACACAAATAGAATTAGGCATAGTTCTAGATCCAGTTATTACAGTCATGATTTCTTATTAGGTGTTCACGTCTAAACAATAACTGTACTTACAGAAAAAAGGACAGATCTTGATTTCTGGGATCTGATTTCTGGATTTGAAAAGTTATCCTTTGATGTAGACGTTTGATTCTCTAGTTATTCTAATTGATTCCTAGTTTGAATTTGATTCTCTAGTTTTGGGTAGATGAGTGGAGGCTAGGCCATTTTGTAGAAGAACGGCATGACGACTTCATAGAATGAGTTCTAGGGTTGAGGTTTGGGGTGATTATATAGAAGTCTAGGTTTAATTCAAGCCTTTAGATTAGTCTAGGAGAAATCAGAGCCATCAAACCAAAGAGATGTGTCATCCAGCCAACCGTAGCATGACACATATGCCCTAATACCTCAGAAATCAATCATTGGCCAATCAGAGAAGGCCACGTTCAAAAAAAAAAAAAACAATCCTTGACCAACAAAAATGTGCCACATGATGCGTACACGTCATATATATATATATATATATTTCTATATATATATATTTATTTTTTTTCTTCCCTATTAACCATTTTCACACTAAACCACTTTTTTAACTGCATTCGTACTAAGCCACTTTTTAGCCATTCCCCTAAAACAAAAATATGGTGCTAGCGAGAATCGACTCTGTACCTCTTGTATG
Organism: Allium sativum; assembly: GCA_030737875.1. NCBI lineage: Eukaryota > Viridiplantae > Streptophyta > Magnoliopsida > Asparagales > Amaryllidaceae > Allium > Allium sativum. The sequence goes on along the minus strand of CM060919.1, from coordinate 649,018,617 downwards.
CAAGTCACATGTTCTAACCAAATGAGCTACTAAGTCTTTTGCTTATAAACCTTAGGACAATACTAAACATTATTCTTTTCTCATTCCTCTTTTTCATGTTTTGCTGCAATATTTAATTTAAAGATATCTTCTTCATTTTAAATCGGTTTTCTGCAAACCACAGGTCTAAATTGACTAGAAAATCGCCACGAACGCAATGACGCTAATTTCGTGACCAAATTCCTAAAGCTCTTCAAATTTTTCTTTTTAATCGTTCGCATGCGTTTCTTCTCATTTCATGTATTGCACTTAATTAACTTATTACATAAAATATTTATTGTCATTATTTAATTTTTCTCTTAAATATATCTATGTATATAATATATATGCATATTTCCACTTTTAAAATTAAGTATTCTTTAATTCGTTACTTTAACATTTACAGTAAATACGGGGTGTTACAAAATACAATAATTTGAGAGTCACAGAAAATATCCATCGCAAGTACTCCCAATTCCTTCGTGAATTTCAGCCCAATAATCAGGGGTTCATACTCATAATCATTGTTAGTTGCGGGAAAATTTCACCTCAAGGCATAATAGATCGATCGTCCCTCAGAAGTTTCAAAGACAATCCAGACGTCTGAATGTTGATCATTACGGGCACCATCAATATATAGCTTCCAAATGCTCGATTCCAACTTAGTCTCAGGAGGGCTGGTATCATCATCCAAGGCATCTTCCTCAGAAGTTGTAAATTGGACTATAAAATCAGCTAATGTTTGACCTTGTATTGACTTCTCAGAAGGAAAGTGAGGTCGAACTGACTTAGTTCAATATTTCATTTAAGAAACCAACCAGACACCTCAGGTCGCTGAAAGACCCGTCGTAGCGGCTGGTAGGTGTATATCATAATTGGATGGGAATGGAAATAATGATGCGGTTTCCTTGAAGTGATCACCAAGCTATAAGCGAGCTTTTCAATCTTTGGATAGTTGCGTTCTGCCCCGGTCAACTTCTTGCTCACATAGTACACCCGGTCTCTAGACCTTATCCTCCTCGCGAACGAGCGCTAAACTGACGGCATGCAATGGTACCACTAAGTATGCAAACAAGTCCTTATGATCTATAGGCTTGGACAATATTGAGGGTCACTCTAAGTGACTTAGTAGATTTTGGAAAGCTTCGACACAATTTAAGGTCCACTCAAGATTGTGTTTCCCTTGTTTTATTAATTAAAGAAGCGAATGCACATATCAGTAGCTTTGGAGATGAATCTGATCCAATCTACTATCTTTCCTGCCAAGCTCTGTACATCCTTGATTTTTCAGGTTCTCGTATGTTCCTAATTGTGTTGCAATATGATTCGAGTTAATATTAATTCCACATGAACTGATGATGAATCCCAAAAACTTCCCTGACGCAAAGTCAAAAGAGCATTTCAAAGGGTTGAGTTTCATCCTGTAATGTCGTAGGATATTGAACATTTCTGCAAAGTCCTCGAATTGATTGGCCGATTGCTTCAACTTCACAAGCATGTCATCTACATACACTTCAATCGATTTCCTAATTTTGTTATGGAACATACAGTTAACCAAATGTTGGTACGTTTCCCCAGCGTTCTTTAAACTGAAAGGCATCACCACATAGCAATATAACCCGTGGTCCATGATAAAAATAGTATGTTCCTGCTCCGAAACATGCATCGAAATTTGGTTGTATCCAGAGTATGCGTTGATAAATGAGAGGATTTCGTGTCCTGCTGTCGAGTCTACTAGTCGATCAATTCATGGAAGTGGAAAGCTTTACTTCGGGCATGCATTATTCAAATATGAGAAGTCAATGCACGTACGCTATTTTCCATTAGCCATCTTCACAAGGACTGGATTTGATATCCACTAAGGGTATATCGCATCTTGAATGAATCCATTGCCTTTCAGCTTTTCTACCTCCTCTTTCAAGGCTACTGACCTCTCTGGACCAAGCATGCGCCTTTCCTTCTTAATCGGAATGTACTTTGAATCGATGCTCAATGAATGACTCGTAATCGATGGAGATATCCCATACATATCGGCACTGGACCAAGCAAACACATCCAGGTTTGCCTTAAGAAAATCAATCAATACCCTCGTCCGAAGGGAATCCAAATGGGATCTGATCCTCAAGACCCTGGTTAGGTCGTCGTTATCGATCAGAACTTTTACCATGGCTTCATTAGGTGTTGACCTTCTACATCCGACTCCTAATCTTCTCTAGGATTAATATCCTCGAACTGATGACTAGGCGATCTTGGTTAGGATGTGTCCATCACTTGCTATGCTGTCGCCTCCTTGGCAGGAGATGAGGCTTCTTGTAGTTCTTCAGCTTCTCCATTGCGGATTTCCTTCCATTTCACCAAATAGCATTCCCTTCCTATCACCTGATATCCCTCGACCATTCCTGCTCAGCTTCAGTTAGGAATTTCAAGAGCGAACACCAAGGAGCTATACAAGCTCTGAATTCTTCCAGGGTCGGCCAACCCAAAAAGGCATTGTAAGGAGAACTAAGATCCATATCAAGAAATAGGAAAATTCATACTCTCCGACGATCTCCCTCGCCCAGCTTAACGGGCAATTCAACTAGACCAATTGGTTCAATAGTTGAACCATTGAAACCATGTATCCATCCCATACATGGCTTAAAGTCCCTCGACTCTAACTTCATTTGATCAAAAGTTCTTTTAAACAAAATATTGATGGAACTCTCGCAATCAACCAGGATTTTCCACACAGTTGTAGAGCCAATAATGGCTTATATCACCAACGAGTATATGTTTGGGGTATCCACCCCCCAGACTCTCTTTATCATGGAAAAAGATATCGTCCTTCATCGTTTTCTGTTGCTTGTTCGAAACATTATCTTCGGGAGAGGGGGAATGGGAAGGGGGTGCTACATTCTCCATTTTCCATATGCTCTGTAGCATTTACATATCGATCCATTGTTCTGGCACTAAATCCTGCTGGATGTGGTCCTCCGACTATGGTGTTGATGACGATTCCTTTTGCCTTATATTGAACAGTGGCTCTGGGGGGAGCCTTAATCTTGATTCAGGGCTAGAGCTCCTTACCATCTGTCCCTTAGGGCCACCTTATACTCGTTAAGCTTTCCCTCTTGCAACAACTTCTCAATCACATCCCTCAAATGATGACATTCATTCATCGAATGGTCGAAAGTTTCGTGGAACAAATAGTAATTTATGTTCTCACGTTCCTTCTCCGTCGAGTCTCATGAAGGCGACCTCTTGTACTACATCACGTTGCACATATCGAGATATATAATTGAGATATATATTATCCAATTTGTCATTCAACGAACTCTCAAATGATTGGAATCAGGGTCGCTTCTTAGCATTCCCTTTCTGATTCCAATTTTCTTTATTACCGTTCTTTCCCTAGTGGCCATTCTTCTTATTTTGATTACCGACATTGACTTCCACTTTTCCGGAACTGTCGGCGGACTGCCTTATGGCAATATTAGTTTGAATTTCCTCCTTCACAACCTCACTAGCTTCTTTTTCAATTCAGGTATGCGTCTTCTTGTCACAAGCGCACGTTTGCCTTTACATAAAACAACTCTATTGTCGTAAGAGGATTTCCGATCAAATATCTACCGAATTCTGAATCCTTGTCCACACCATTGACCATTGCCATCAGAATGGTCTCTGGGTTAGGGTTGCTCACTTCAATGATAGAAATACAGAAACAGTCGAGATATCCCCTCAAAGTCTCTCCAGGGGTTGCTTAACAGCGCAAAGCTCCATCACATGCTTTGACTTTGATGCGTGCAATCGAAACTGAGTCAAGAGTTCTCTTTTTGGCCTTTGAAGTTGGAAATTGATTGGGGAGGAAGTCTGGTAGACCACATTATTGTCACTCCTTCAAGATATATCGGGAAAGCTTTACACATAATGGCATCAGGAGCCACTTTTGCGTTCATATACAACAAATAATGCATCAAATGTTGTCGCAGATCCAACCTTCCTGATTTAATGCCTTATGATGGGAAAATTAAATCATCTAGGGAACCGTGTGTCTAAAATGTCATTGGTAAAGGGAGTATAGCTACGATCTATGTCCTAATTTTCATTAGTATAACCTATGCTATCATGCATTATTTGTCTTAACATTGCTTCCACCTTGTAACAACCCGCACCTCCGTTCGCGCAAGATATTGTCCCCAACTTAGCCACCATATAGGTGTAGGGTTTTGTTCCTCAAAAGGCCTCGGCTAAGTTTCAAGATCTGCCAACACATGGCGTTGCCACACAGACTGGTCCAACCTCCCTACTAACACCGATATTGTTCCTACTTTGCCACCTCTCAGGTGTAGGGTTTTCCATCACTAGGCCTCGGCGTTAGTAAGAGACAGGCTCTACTATATAAGTACCTACTTCACACAGGCTTTCACGATGTGGGACTTAGGGGTGTTACACACATCTGCATTGGTCAACACATGTTCCGGTTTGTCACTTTCGGCTCGTCGAACTATCTCTGTTCCCGTCTCAGGAAATGTCGCTTGATCCACCATCTGGGCGGTTATGGTCTTGGTCAATCACAGGTTGAGTAGGTGGATGTACGGGAGCACGAAAAATCCGATAAGTTCCTTGTTCCCATGGGGAAGCTCGAGATCGAGTGAACATTAGAATGGGTTTAGCCAGACTAGGTTCATCAGGGCCGAGCCGAATCACTGCATCTTCTCGGGAAGGTAATTTACCAAAACGGAGCTGGCGAAGGTTTTCTGGCGTTTCATAAGGTCTCCTTTGGCATGGTGGCCATTCACTTTCTTCAGATGAGGACGAGTCCTCTGTTGTTTGACGAAGTGGCGGGCGGAGATGGTGTCCTTTGCCTTCAAAACTCTTCCGATTGCCTGACCATGGCATCCATATTATTTCTCAGTGTTGCATTGTCTCGTCTTTGACCATCCAGAGCAGCAGTGATTTCTTCTAACTTGCTGAATATATATGCAAAATCATCTTGCATGACGAATGCTGAAGAAGAAGAGCTTGATCGGCAATTGGTGTAGCAATATCAATTACGGGATCAGATCAGACTGAATTCCATCCATGGCGGCTTGAATCGGGGTTATTCGATCGGGGGGTCTATGCTAGTACCATCTGTGAATCTGTCTGTTGTGCGTCGTTGGCTGATGCTCCATAGGAAGCTTGATGAGTTCTATCTCTTTTGGAAACCGTTATGACTGAAATTACCGAAAACAACAGAAATATGGACTATTCCTTCGGACTTGACGATCCAAATAATAGATAAGCAATCCAAAAAAAGTTGAGAATTCAAATTTCACAGTGAAAGCACCAATATGTTTGATCAAAAAATGGCATAAACACTCACATATTAAAATTTGTAGAGAAGAATGAAGAAATATCAAATGAAAACAAGAAAACAGCAACAAACACACAAGATTTATAGTGGTTCGAAGTTAACGAACCCATGTCCGCTTTATAATTCCTTGATTCGATAAGAAATTACAATTATAGCAAGTATAATCTTCAATCACTCAAAATACAATACGATTTCTCTACAAATTTGATGATAGAATGCACGATATGACTCGGATTGGAAATATGAGTTGTTGACTTGCATGTGCGTGAGGAGTAGAGTGTCAAAAGTCCTCAAAATGGCCTTGAAATGGTGTATATATAGATGAAGTAGCTGGTCGGATCGGATCTAAGGCGAGAACAGTTAGAGACACATGGCACTCAAACTGCATTTGTAGGAACAACAATTATGTGGAGAAAGCGGGATCGGATTGTGGCTTCGTAGGGCACATGGCTGAAGCTCGGAGCTTTCAGCAGATCGTGGGAAAATGGAAGTGGTAGCAGTCATTTTGGGCGGATCGAATATGGTTCAGATCAGACACTCGAACTGGGCTCCGTTCGAACCGAAGGCTCTCGGTCTGATACCCTACTTTCGTTCGATCAGATGAGCAGAAAGCTATTTGAACCACCTTTTCTTCGATTCGCTTTGAAGTTAAGTTATTTGGTAGGCATGATTCTTGATGTCTGAAGCTTGTGATCATGGTCATTTGAACTTTCGACGGTCTTGCTACAAGGCACGCTAACATTAACCAATGTGACAAAATGAAGTTGTCAATGGTTAGAAAATTTGACTTTGATGAGAGAATATGTAGATAGAGATGTATTTCTAAATCTCACTTTGGAAACCCTTCTTTGTCCTAATACAGATATGGTTTAGATTTTGCAGCTAAATATAATTAGTCTTGTTTGGAATATTTCATAACAAATGGAAATATATACAATGGGCATATATGTCTTTTTTCCCATATCTTAAAAAAGGTAAGGAAAAGATCCTTCTTTTGTACATTAATTTTATAAATTTTATAAATATTCATATTTGTAGTCATTAGCCCTTCGATAATTTTATAAATATTCATATTTGCAGTCATTATCCCTTTTGCTAAGCAACGTGCCTATAAGGTGAAATATGTTAGAATTTTAGAGGAGGAAGAGGAATAGATTATGAGAAAAAAGGAATTTTTAATACATTACTTGATATTGTTTGATACAAATGAGCGATTACATCATAATTTATATTAGAGAGAATCTCTAGACTTTTCTTTTTCTAGACTTTTCTTCATTTTACATATTTGTTTAGTCTAGATTCTTCTCTAATCTTATTTTGACAACTCTAATATTTATTACCGTTTATTTTGTGCTTCCTTAAATACAAGAATAAAATTTGTCACATAATCAACATTTCCTTAAAAACCAAGTTTATTTCCAACATCCACTCGTAAACTTGGTTTTGCAAATTGATGCAAGATTTTGATTCTTTGTATTTTACGTGCTTTGGTAGGACTAAAAAAATTATCCAAATTTTCTTTTTTAGTTTCTTCCTCTTTCCCAGTATGAAGATCTTCAATGCAATTTTTTCAACGGTGCTTCATTCATTTTGTTCTTATCTTCATAAAATTCATAATTGGCCCCTTTCACTTTCGTTTTGCTTTCATCCACTTTCATTTTGCTTTCATCAACATCATTTTGCAATTCTTTCCCACTTCCTTCCTCCTCTGTCTTGTTATCTTTTTTGCGTCTTCAGTACCAATTCTTTCTTCAACAATTACGCCTTTAGATACACATTTTTCTTCTGTGCTCTTCATATTTTCCTCACCGGATGCTTTGTCAACATCAACACCCTTGCAAACTTTTTTTATGTCCCGCTCCACGTTCTTAGATGCTCCGTGAATTTCTTCCTTAACGCTATTTTTCTCGCCTTCCTCTTCTTCATTTTCTTTGTGAGCTAGTAGCAGTGCACCATCTTCTGAACATGTTTCTTCAACGTGATTGATATTCTCTTCAATTTTCCTATTTAATCTTTCTTCAAAAACTTGAAGAATCTCCAAAAGTTGACCAATATTCATGGATTTTACATCCTTAGAATCTCCAATTTCTACAACTATGTTGTCAAATTTGAAATCTAAAGATCGTAAAATCTTCTCAATAACTCTACAATCTTCCATTTTTCCTTCATATTTTTTCAATTGATTTACAAGAGAAAAAACTCGAGAAAAATAATCATCAATTAATTCTGAAGATTCCATATGTAAAGATTCAAACTTACATTGCTGATTTTGAAATCGAATTTTCTTCATTTTAGTAATTCCAATGAAGTCATTCTCCAAGGTCTCCCATGCTTCCTTGCTTGTAGATGCATCCATTATTTTTCCGAACATATCATCACCCAAGCCTTATGAATGATGACTAATGCTTGTAAGTCAGTCGTCTTCAAATTCTTCAATTTATCCCTTTTAATTTGGGATAAAGCGGTGATATCGACGGACTCTTCATACCCATTTTCTACGATATCCCACAATCCTTGCGACTCAAGCAACTTCTTTATGCGGATGCTCCAAGCGTTATAATTATCTTTCTTCAGTAACGGAATTTGAAAAAAATGACGTTTCATTTATCATCTTTCTTGATTATCTAACCTAGCTCCGATACCACTTTGTTAGAATTTTAGAGGAGGAAAATGAATAGATTATGAGAAAAAAGGAATCTTTAATACATTACTTGATATTGCTTGATAAAAATGAGCGATTACAACATAATTTATATAAGAGAGAATCTCTAGACTTTTCTTTTTCTAGACTTTTCTTCATTTTACATATTTGTTTAGTCTAGATTCTTCTCTAATCTTATTTTGATAACTCTAATATTTATCACCGTTTATTTTGTGCTTCCCTAAATACAAAAATAAAATTTATCATATAATCAACATTTCCTTAAAAACTTAGTTTATTTCCAACAAAATACGAACGAATCACCAAATGGCGTGTCAACTAATTAATCCAAACTAGTAACTAGACTAGGTAGTATGACAAATAATCATTCGTCTGCTTATACCATCAATCTCCCATGATGATCCGAGAGACTTAAATATTAAATCTAGAATGTAGAAGTACTTCCATCTATCTCGCACGTTAATCCGAGGGACTTAAATATAAAATCTAGAATACAAAAATACTTCCATGCAAATTTTATATGATGAAACAGAAAATACACCTAACGACTTTAGATCCAACACCACACAATGAAAAACCAAGTGATATGTTATACACGACTTAAGATCATTAATAGTCAAAATGAAGTTTGTTAATAAAATGTGTTGAACCAACTGTTCATAATTGATTGCAATGAAAGTTTGCTTATGTTTTTTAATAAAAATAATAGAAAGAGAAATAAAATTGTCAAAAGAAGAAAAGGGAGTTTGCCGACTTTTATAAGCATACACATTGCCATGATGGTGCATTGTTAAAATTTTGAAATTATTCTTTTGAATTTCAATCATGTTTACGTTATAAGGACAAACTAGACAATTAAAATAATTTTGTTATCCTTAACTACATAATAAGAGAACCCATGCTAAAAAGAAGAAGAAAAAACTCGCCCAAACAAAACAAGGTATCATGTAATTAATATGTCAGTAAAGCAAGATGGCAGCAGCGTTATTTTTTTTTTTTTTTTTTTTTTTTTATCAAACCACCTGGCCTGCGTCCATTGAGAACATACAAAAAGTAGGCACATCACATGGTTCCAAGTGAAGAAGGGACAAAAGGTGGTAGTCTGGTAGTGGTAGATAGTTTATTGAGGAAAGTAGAGCACAAACTACCCTCACATTCCCTTGTCCACTCTACCACTCATTTTCATCAACAAGCCACCCCAAAAAAACTCTCAAAACCCCCTAGATTCACTCGCACTCACACCACCGTCACCGCAACAGCAATGTTGTGTTACGTCGGCAAAGCCACCAAAATATTCTTCTTCATCGTCGCTGCCATGGCCGTAGTCGCTCTACTCCTCGGCCTCACCCTCCTCCACCACGGCGGTGCCCAGAAAGTTGCTCGGCCGCTGCCGTGTCAGTCCGGCAGCAGCAGCACTGACCCAGCATGTGTTGCAGCGACCAGCTTCCCCGACCCCGCCACCGCCGCCGCCATTCCACCTCCATTTGGTCAGAGCATTCCAGTGCAGCCGCGGCAACCCACCGCCACATCAACATCTCCTCCGTTACCGCCGACTTCGACGGCAGCAGCCTCGCCTAGCGGATTGGCTCAGCCTATCGTCGTTTCTGCTGTGCCGCCTGCGGCAAGGAGCCCGCCGCCGGCTGTTGTGGTGACGGTGGCCGCACCACCCCCACGGTCGGTTCTTGGGCCACCGGGCACGCAAATTGGTGCGGGCATCAGTCCAGGGAATGGTTCGTAGCCCTGGCTGGGTAGCATAGAAGAAAGGCGCATGTTCTTACTTTGTAGTTTGTACAGCTCCGTGATATTTTTTTTTTTTTTTTACTTTACTTTGTTGCTTTTGGGTTTATGTTAGTTGCTTCCATGAATCCATGTGATTTCTTCTGCACGATAGTGTTATTTTAGTAGATTGTCGATACACAGATCTTAAAGATTGTTTTCGGTTACATAGTAATTGTAACTTAGGCTGTTACAGTAATGGTTAACGTTACCGTTTAGTAAATATCATTACTGTACTGTTTTTATTGGTAAGCCGGAATTGTTTACCATTACTATTACCGATCGACTGGTTATCGTTTGTCCACCAAAGTTTATTTTTTGACATGTTTTTGTACACCGTGCATTTTTTATTATACTATATATAGTGTTAGTTTATAAAAAACATAAATGAGAAAGAAAATAACTATACCTAGAATTATTTCACTTGATTACTAAACTAAATATAATCATTTATTTGGTTATAAGTGCATGTAATAAAGCACATCAGATGAGTGCACTTATACTTTGAATTAACCGATAAAATTACCGTTACTGTTGGTATTGAAGAAATATTACCGATAATTTACATTTAAAAATGTTAAATTTACTGTTACCGTACCGTCTCAACTGGTATACCAATTTAAATCAAAAATGGTTAGTGATGACTGGTAATGGTATGGTAATGATAATTTTACCATTATCATAACAACCCTAATTGTAACAAGTTTTTTTTACACAAATTCTCCACTATCACAAAATGATTTTATAATCAATTGTACATTCTAAATCTTACTACATGATAAACTAATACATATAAACAATTTTAAACATATTAAATTTATTTATAAACATATTAAATTTACATTGTGATAATCATTAAATAAATAATTCGTATGTAAATGATGTTACTTAAAACATAATTTGTATGACTTAATTAACCTAATTAACAAAATCTAATGTACGAATTTTATTACGTATGCATGCTTCATATTGAATTTTACCTGTAAAACACTACACTTATAACAATTTTGAGTTATATCAAATCAAATGCAATGGAAGTTAAGACCTTATCATAAACATCAACATGTGTCATTGGTGAGCATATACAAGCATTAATATGAAACAACGACTGTACCTAGTTGGATTCAGCCATTTACTGTTTGATTTGAAAATAAGAATTCGCCTACTACGTGTCACTGTGCCGTCGCGTGCACATGCCTCCTACCATCCATGTAAGTTATTTCATATTTTCCACGATATTAAATTATTGATTTAGAGATTAGGGTTTAATATTGAATTAATGATTAATGGTGGAGCAGTTGGTTCTTGATTTTTACAGTAATGGATCAATTAGAAGACAATATCCAATTAAATCAATTACGATTATGGTGAGGCTGAGGCATTTTAATGTTTTAATAGGCAGGCTAATTAAATCAATTAGCTTGTTTAAGTGTAAAAACTCGCACTGAGTTTCTTCTTGACATGTATTGAGAACAACTCAAGGTAGACTTAGTCATCAATTGTTGTTGAAATAATCATTGTTGAAATAAATTTTTCCCTAATGGATTATATTCTTACAGTAATGGATTAGATAATTATTGTTGGAATAATTTTCACTGGGATGGGTTAAATAACTTAAATTCTTACAATAGTTGATTTTATAGCCATGTAATTTTGCAACACATAAAACTTCTGTTTAGATTTTGACAATAAAGTTGAATAGGATTACTACTTTGACAGCCTGAAGTTTTACTTAGTGCATTTGTATGTCACTAGGTCCCTACATTGTTGATTAATAATGTAAATGACCAAAGTTTTTGTTTTACATTTGAAAGTAGGGGTGGGCATAAACCGCACCGAAATGCGGAAACTGCCCAGACCGAACCGCAAAAGCGGTACGGAAAACCGTACTGGATTCTCTCTCTAAAACAAACAGCCCAAACCGAACCGACTAGCAACGATACGGTTCGGTTACGGTTTGAACTTTTATCAAACCATATTAAACTGAACCGAACCGCATAGCTACACCGACAATGTTATGATAAAAAAATTAACAAATTCCTATCTAACTTTTAATTTAACGATATATATACATATATATATATATTGTATTTTCAACGTATGTTGTAGTTACGTTAATTAAAGATAACACTATGTGTTTTAATCTTCAAGTGACACAACGTAAATTGATTGTTGATGGAAGTAGTTTCCTTGTTTCATATCTAATACGGGTTCAAACCAGACCGAACCAAAACCAGACCGAAACCGAACCGTTTGAACGGTTAGTATAATGGTTTGTATTTTTGATCAACCGTTTGATGCAGTGCGGAAGCGGTTTGAGCTTCAAATCGCACCGAACCGAACCGTGCCCATCCCTATTTCAAAGCATTGACGCATATAGAACTTGCACGGATTTATTCAGCAACCACCTCAAATTTCTGGATGACTTTGTATTAGACGAAACCACTTGTTTGTTTTCTGAAGGAGCAATGTATTTACATATGGAACACTGCATCTCCATGACCATGAAAGAGGTTTTTTTTTTTTTTCAGTCCATAGGTTATAGAAAATTATAGTCACAGAATTATATATTTAAAAAACAACAATATGTTTAACAGGGTCTTGTTTGTTTATTTAAAGTTTTGACTGTCAAAAAGGTGGGTTGCATGGCATTATAGCAATGCAATCAATTTGCTATATTACCTGTGAGTTAACAATCAATAATTTATCGTGTATGATTTAATCATCTCATTGAATAGTGGTAATGTGATGAAGTGTAAGTTGAATTCCATCCATACAAAATTAGCCGTTGTTTATTAAATAGTGGACAACAATAACAATTTCTTTTTTGACTTGGGCAACGGTAAGTTCGGACCGACCCTGATCCTAGATTGCCTGAATCATCACTCAACATTGCTTTTGATTAAATGAACCATCTTATTTCACTTTAATTGTAATGTTATATGTTGAAAATGAATTTTGTGTTTGGGCGCAAAGACTTAGAATTTTATCGTTTTAATTTGTGAATATTTAATCAAATAATGGTTTTATAATTAAATTAACCATCTTTTAGTTTATATCTAATGACAAAAGATTCATTTTTAACTTTGGTTTACAAAAAGTAAATATTTTAAAGAAAAATAGAAAATATGACCACTTTTTAAGAAGTACTGATTTTCAACGATCTAAATGTTGTTAAAATTTTCAAGTGTGTACACACACATGTACAGTTAAAGCGCTCGGCGGATCTAATGCGGGGGAAATGCATAAAGTTATAGCGAGTACAAGACGAGGAAATATTAGGATATAGCGGATGAGTCTAAAATAACATATAAAAATCGTATTTAATGCTTTTACAAATATATAAATGATATATAAATAGAAAATTAACATTTAATTTAATTATAGTTTGTACATTCTTAATTTTAAATAAAAGCATGTGCAAATATACGTAAAAAGACGAATTTTTTTATTTAGTTTGATTATATTTGATAGAATATTATAGTATTTTTATTATGAAAATTAATACATGTCAAAAATTCTACTAAAATAAAAATGTATATTTTCAATTCATTTCTTTTACAGAAAATATAACAGAAATAACAGGATATAGCTGAAATAATGGGATATATCAGGAATATCCAAATATAGCGGGACTAAAGCGGAAAAACTATTTCAGATGCTATTTTGAAATAGCATAGCAGGAGAAATCCGCTACACGGTATTGCAAAAATATTGACGTGGTAATAGCGGGGCATAAACTGCATGCCACACACGCACACATACATATATACATACATATAATTAAATACAATTAAGTTAAAATTAAATAAAATGTGATTTGTTAGTTTAGTTGATTATGGATGTGATGCTAAACCTTTTTTATGAATCAAAAAATAAGCACTAGGTATGGACATACACACCACACGATTGCACAACAACATAAGCTGCATTAAAATTCATAAGGACAATAAATACAATGTGTAACACCCTGAATTCGTATCGACACTAATAGAGGATAAATTAAATAATAATTAATTTAATATTTAGAATTAGAGGAAATGGACTGCACCATTGCATCCATCTCAAAATTCTTGTCAAGATAGACATTTGGTTTGCATAAAACGGACACCGTATGAGAAAGTTATAAGGGTTTTAAATTTGTATACGCGCAGAAAAATTATATACATACGTATGAGTCAAAGATGAGTCAGAGCTGAGTCGGAATTTTATCCAAAAAGATTCAAATTCGAAAAATTTCTCGGAGCGCCAAAATTCCCGCTTTAGGGCCTGAAGGGGTGTCGACCCACCTATAGGGGTGTCGACACCCCTAGGGCTTAGGTGGTAGTCGGTTTCGGGGGACTTGCAGTTATAAATATGTGGCTATTTCTCATATTTTCTTCATTACAAGTTATGAAGGCCATATGCTGCTGGAGTGTGAACTGAACCGTTTTTCTACAACAACATACTTTGCAGATCAAACTCAGAATTCTAGATTCGTTCTTTCTCAATTCTCTAAATCTAATGCTGTGAGTTTCTAGATTACTTTTAGGTTCAGATAAATAATGGCATCAGGAGCGTTATCTTTTCATTATGGATAATTCACTATATTAGGCTTGTTTTATAAGATTACTACATGATTAGCCATGTTTCAGAAATAACTACAAATATAGACCTGTTTGCAGTTAACGAAGGTGAGTTTTCAAAACTCGCACAAAGGCGCCTTTCCAAAACTCACCCGTATATTTTTTATTTATTTCCATAGCGACTTTCTTAAAATTTGATTTGGACAGAACTCAATATCTATAATATGAAATTCCAATTTTTCTATTTCATTATTAGAATATAGGTTTATAGATTCGAACGTTTTGTGTTTTAATGAAATCCGACGTATAACGATTCTTATATAATCGAATGAAGTTGTAAATGTTAAACTGCGAACTACCACGACAATTAAATAGTATATATAGCGTAACCTAACAACATAAAACAAATACCGAATTCTAATATTCAAATACAAGAGAGATACATAGTCCGGTTAAGGACAGATAAGTTCAAAACATAACAAATACAGATACACAAAATACCACACACACTGACATCGCATCAACAGACATACGTCTCCATTTTAGGCTACTGAAGTGCACCACTTTTGGTTATGTCCCTGCGATCCACATTTGCTGCATCTGTTTGTTTTGGGTGTTTGATGCTCGTCCATAACATTTTTGAACCTCGTTGATTTGGGTCGTCTGGCTAGTCTTCTGACAGGCGGAACCAATATTAGAGGACCGTTGTACGGGTCCCAGTATTTTTTATCGCGTATAGGATTAAACTCTGGGTCATATGTAGCTCTATAACTTTGGACGGAGTACCATTCAAAAACAAAATCGTGATGTGCTCTATTACTACCAAAATCCTGTGCTGAACAAGCCGCCATCACATGAGCACAAGGTATCTTCTGCAGAAGTGGGATTCTGCATGTACATGTGACATCAGAACCGTCCATCACAACATCGTATTCATCGCCGTAACTGTTAATCACTTGCCATTTATATTGGCCAAATCGGACAAGCCTACAGCAACGTGCGTCAATAGCCCGAGCTTCAATTTTAGCTTCCCATTTTAGAGTAAGTTTCGAATTCAAACCCTCCCCTTTTTCTCGTCTCTTATAGAAATACTCAACTGATCGAAAGAAAGTTCTTGCAACCAACGCCTTTATAGGCAAGGATCTGGCGCCTTTTAGTACACCATTAAAACTTTCAGATGCGTTGGTCGCCATGATATGGAAGCGGTCATTGTCATCTTTGCAAGGAACCCAGTTTTCTTTGCAATTCCCTAGGCTTCGTTCAATCCAAGTATGCGCCTTCGGCTTCATTGCCTTGATTTCTTCTCTAAATTTAGTATATTCAACCACTTCTGAAGCACATGCAGTAGCGTAAAACAAGCCTACTAGTCGGTTGTCTCGATGACCTGCAACTTGAAAATTTGCTTTCAGATGCCTTGCACAAAACCTATGTTTGTGAGGTTGTCGCCATATATCCTGCAAAGAGATTGGAATCCCTTTCATTCTGTCAGATATGAATGTAATGTGTCTATTTTGTACGCTATAAATGAACTCACGCATGCATGAAAAGAACCAGGCCCAACTATCATACGATTCGGATTCGACCACTCCATAAGCTAATGGGAAAAGGCAGTCGTCCGCATCTACAGCTGTAGCAACTACCAATATTCCTTTGTACTTACCGTACAAATGTGTCCCGTCAATAGAGAGCACTGGACGACAATGTACAAAACCTGCAATGGAAGGACCAAATCCCCAGAAAGCATGATCAAATACCCCATACTCATCGTGTACTATATGTCCTAATGAACCTAGATTGCGTTTTTTATTTCCGCAAAATATTGAGGCAAATACGAATACGATTCGGCCCAGTCACCGTATATTTTTTCCAAAGCTTTATTCAACGTTCGCCAAGCTTTCATGTAACTGATTTTGATGAAGAGTTGCTCGTCAAAAAGCACTTGCACCGTCCCAGCTGAGATATCCAAATTGGCCTTCACAAAAGCCATGATTTTAGATACAAGAAACGCAGAAGTGGCTTGCTTGTGGTTTGAATTAATCGTCGGGTTGACACAGTTATGTTCATGAGGCAACTTTCTGATTTCCCAACATCTAGTTTGTGATCTCTTCGACACAATAGCATGTATTCGCCATGGACAAGTAGCATCAACATTACATACAGCGGTGTATATTGTTTTATTCGACTTGATTGGCTTGTATAAAACACTGTGCAGAATAGACCATTCCGTAAGTTGGTGGAGAAATTGTTCCTTGCTTTGGAATACCATCCCAATAGCAAAACCATTTTGTACGCAGGCAGCTGAGAATTTTTCTCCAGAAAAATGTAGATTAGCCACTATGGATCTGGCCATCATTTGCGCCGTGCAGAGATCATCGTCCATGGGTACTTCCATTTGAACTTCATCACCATCTTCTTCGGGATCTACTATGTTTGGAAAGTTATAGTCTAGTGGTTCGTTGTTTACTTCGGTCCAGCATGTATCATCAACAGTTGTCGTGGCAACCGCCATGCTGTCAATATGTTCTGCCTATTGTGAAGGACCTGCACCCAAGTCTTCTTCGGGATCTACAGTCAATCTGTTAATAAATGTATTTTAGTTAAATCTTACATTTCAGTTAGTATTTATAAAACTAACTTGATCAATAACACATACCTTTGGCTCACACCTAATAGTTCTGACTGATCTGTTTGTTATTCTTCTTGTTGTTGTTGCTGCTGCTCGTCCACATTTGGTGGAAAATACAGATTTGTGTACAAGGGAGAACTAAAGATGACTGACGGATCATGAGTTTGCAACATTTCTGTGAAATAACCGAAATCGCAACTCACTATAGGTGGTGTTATTATTTCTTTCACGACATCTTCCACGATTTCTTTTGCTGTTTTTCCAACAAACAACTCAATCGATTTCTTAACAGTAGAAAACAATACTTGTACATCTGCATCTTCTAAAAGTGCTACGGTTCTCGTCCCCGATTCAGTAGGCCAGTTAATCGACAACTTGATATCATATTCGAGAGGGTTAATTTTGGTTGTTTGGAAGACTGTTTCTTTCAAACCATCAAGCGTGCAACCCCTTCGAACTCTCCCTAGTTTGCAGAATCCTCCCACATAACTTCCATTTTGGCGCTCATCCATAACCAATTCACCTTCGAAGTAGCATAGTGCAGTAATAAAAGTAGGCGCCATTGTTGATTGAGTATTTTTTCTTGAGTTTATTAGAAGATAGACTTGAAGTGTTTGAGACATAATGTGCTGATAACCTATGAAATAGGGAAACCAGCTTTGATATGTCACTGTCATATCAACTTTAATCAACTCAGTATGGTCGTTGTCAAGTCATAATTGCCAATGCTGTAATCACGTCATCGATTTAAAAAAAGCATAATAAAGCCTTGAATTCAAAATAAAGCGTTGGCCTTTGTCCTTACAACGACTTTATTACAATGGACAAATGTTGGGTTAGATTTGGCAGATGTTTGTCAACACAACTATTTTGAAATATTGGATCAACTTTACCCATGTCTAGTCAAATCACCTGATTTGCAGCAGATCGTACTATACATAAACAGATTGACCCAACTTTAATTTGTGGCAGCTAGTTGTCAATTCATCTTTATGTCATAATGTATAGTGTATGAACCAGCAAACATACAAAACTTTAATTCAGACTTCAAAAACATAAAATATTTCATTAGAATAACACAAACATATAATACTTTGTATTACTCTTCCAACTCCTACAAACGCACAAATAATAATTCAAACTAAACTTCAGAAACATACAACGACAACGGGTAATACAATAATTCAAACTAAACTTCAGACACCTACAACGACGACGGATAATAGAAACACTACTGGTTAGGTTTAAATTGCAAGTCCTCTATGCATTTTTTGAGATGTCTATTTTCTTGTTCCAGCTCATTTGCATACGTTATGGCCCTACGACAAAGCGGTTTGTCAATCCATTCTGAAAAATTGCATCCGTGGGGATAATTGGGACAAAGAAGACTTCGACGACCAATGTTTTCACCATCATCAGATACGACAACTTCAGCCATATAACCACAGTGGCAGCAAACTGGATAAGAGTTAAACCTCTTCCTCAACCATTGTTTGATTAGCCATGTTTGAGAATATATGTAGTTGAGAAGATGTGGTTGAGTATGAATCAGAATTATGAGAAAGCTAATGAGTACTTATGTAGTTTAAAAATTACCCCAAATACATAGGCGAGTTTTGAAAAGGCGCACGAAGGCGAGTTTTCAAAATGCATCAGTATCCCTCCCCGATCAAAACAGGTCTATATTTGTAATTATTTCTGAAACATGAGTAATCATGTAATAATCTTACAAAATAGGTCTAATATCGTGAATTTTCCTTTTATTATCAAACCACCTGGCCTGCGTCCATTGAGAACATACAAAAAGTAGGCACTTCACATGGTTCCAAGTGAAAAAGGGACAAAGGTGCTAATCTGGTAGCTAGTCTATTGAGGAAAGTAGAGCACAAACTACCCTCACATTCCCTTGTCCATTCTATCACTCATTTTCATCAATAAGCCAACCCCAAAGAATTCTCAAACACCGCTAAATTCACTAGCTCACACCACCGTCACAGCAACAGCAATGTTGTGTTACGTCAGCAAAGCCACCAAAATATTCTTCTTTGTCATCGCTACCATGGCCGTAGTCGCTCTACTCCTCGGTCTCATCCTCCTCCACCACGGCGGTGCCCAGAAAGTTGCTCGGCCACCGCCGTGTCAGTCCGCCAGCAGCAGCGCTGACCCAGCATGTGTTGCAACGACCAGCTTCCCTGACCCCGCCACCGCCGCCTCCATTCCCCCTCCATTTGGTCAGATCATTCCAGTGCAGCCACGAAAACCCACCACAACATCAACATCTCCTCCGTTACCGCCGACTTCGACGGCAGCAGCCTCGCCTAGCGGATTGGCTCAGCCTATCGTCATTTCTACTGTGTCGCCTGCGGCGAGGAGCCCGCTGCCGGCTGTTGTGGTGACGGTGGTCGCACTACCCCCACAGTCGGTTCTTGGGCCACCGGGCACGCAAATTGGTGCGGGCATCAGTCCGGGGAGTGGTTCTTAGCCCTAGCTAGATAGCACAGAAGATAAGCGCCTGTTCTTACTTTGTAGTTTGTATAGCTCCGTAATTTATTTTTTTAACTTCACTATGTTGCTTTTGGGTTCACGTTAGTTGCCTCCATGTGATATCTTCTGCAAGACGGTGTTATTTTAATAGATTGCCCATACACAGATCTTAAGATATTTTCGGTTATATATAGTAAATGTAACAAGTTTTTTTTACACAGATTCTCCAGTAGAACAAAATGATCTTATAATCAAGTGTACATTCTAAATCTAATTACATAATAAACTAATACATACAAACAATTTTAGACATGTTAAGTTTACATTGTGAGCATCATTAAATAAATAATTGGCATGCAAATGATATTACTTAAAACATAATTTGTATGGCTTAACTAACCTATTTAACAAAACCTAGTGTACAAATTTTATTACGTATGCATGCTTCACATTGCATTTTACCTATAAAATTACACCTGTAGCAATTTTGAGTTATATCAAATGCAAAGAAAGTTAAGACTTGTCATAAACATCAACATGTGTCGTTGGTGAGCATATAAAAGCATTAATATGAAACAACGATGGTACCTGGTTGGATTCTGTTGGAAAAATTAAACTTGACTTGGGCCATGAGATTGGGCTACAAATAATTTGAAGAGGAAGAGTTAAAAGAGAAGCCTAGAACAAGAAATATCTATATAGAAATATCTAGATACCTGATGATGTGTAAGGAGCCTAGAATCATCCTTTTTCATGTTGTAATAAAATAATTAGTATCTAGAGTTTTCTACTCTTTAATTATGTAAAAAAGACTAGATATTTTGTAAGAGAGTTATAGAAAACTCTAGAAAAAAGCTATGTATGGTAGGATTAAATACATCTCAACCATTCATTTGAGATGTGAACTAGTATAAATAGGAGGGGTATGTCTCATTTGTAACCAAGCAAAAAAAATTTGTAAGCAAAGTTGCAATAAAGTATCACTTCCTCTTTTGAAAACAATCTCTCATTTTCACTTTCTATCCAATTCAACATCAACTTGAGAATTTTGCTAACATTGGTATCAGAGCTAGGTCCTTGGTTTAAAAATATGGCGACTCCATTTCAAGTTCCATCGCTAAAGAAGGAGTACTATGATAATTGGAGTATTCGCATGAAGGCGTTGCTTGGATCACAAGATGTATGGGATATCGTTGAAAATGGGTATGTTGAACCCGCCGACATCAACACTTTTATCCCAAAATCAAAGGGATAAATTGATTGATACAAGAAAGAAGGACCGAAAGGCTCTTACTCTCGTTCATCAAGGCTTGGATGAATCAATGTTTGAGAAGGTGGAAAGAGCAAAAAGTAGTAAGGGAGCATGGGAGATTTTGGAGAATGCATTTATGGGCATTGATAAAGTGAAGAAGATAAGACTACAAACTATGCGAGGTGAGTTTGAAGCTTTACATATGAAATCAACCGAACCGATTGATGATTATTTTTCACGAGTTTTGTCTTTAGTAAATTAATTGAAAAGATATGGTGAAAAATTAGAAGACTATAGAGTGGTTGAGAAAATTCTACGAACTTTAGATTCAAAATTCGATTATATAGTAGTAGCTATTGAAGAACCTAAAGATCTAGATCCATGACCGTTGATCAACGCATGGG
Source organism: Allium sativum (assembly GCA_030737875.1). Taxonomy (NCBI): domain Eukaryota; kingdom Viridiplantae; phylum Streptophyta; class Magnoliopsida; order Asparagales; family Amaryllidaceae; genus Allium; species Allium sativum. The sequence continues at coordinate 648,997,495 of CM060919.1, read as the reverse complement.
ATCACTTCAAGCCCATGAAGAAAAATTAAAGAAAAGGGTTAAGGAAGAGCAATTAGAGCAAGCTCTTCAAACCAAACTCACCTTGAGTGAGAATGAAAGAATTATAAGAGGTCCTAGCCAAAGGGGAAGAGATCGAGGCCAAAGCTATGGAAGAGGTGGTTACAAATCTTTCAATAAAGAGGAAAGAAGCCAAAACACATATGCTACAAGAGGCCGAGGAAGAGGAGGAAACATGAAACAAAATGGAAGGCCAAGGTATGATAAATCACAAATTAAATGTTATAATTGTGATAAATTTGGGCATTTTGCTTCTGAATGTAGATCTACTTCTAATAAAATTCCTAAGAGATCTAACTTTGCTAAAGAAAAGGAAGAATATTCTACACTACTCTTGGCACATAAAGGAGATGAAAGTGGTAATACTAACACATGGTATTTAGATACGGGGCAAGCAATCATATGTGTGGAAGAAGGAATATGTTCACGGAGCTTGATGAATCGGTAAGTGGAAACATTCATTTTGGTGATAAATCCAAAATTCCCGTTAAGGGAAACGGAAAAATATCAATCTGCTTGAAAAATGGAAAACATGACTTTACCTCTAATGTATATTATGTGCCTAATATGAAAAGCAACATTCTAAGCTTGGGGCAACTTTTAGAAAAAGGATATGATATTCATATGAAAAATCATAGCCTTTCCATGAAAGATGCTAAAAGAAATTTAGTTGCTAAAGTAGAGATGTCGAAAAATAGAATGTTTCCACTTCATATTTCAAACGGTATTGTGAAATGATTAAAATCATGCTATAAAGATTCATCATGGCTTTGGCACTTAAGATTTGGACATCTTAATTTTGGGTGTTTGAAGTTGTTAAAGAATAAAAACATGGTAAAAGGCTTACCACGAATTGATAATATGAATCAACTATGTTAAGGGTACTTATTTGGAAAACAATCAAGGAAAAGTTTTCCAAAAGAGTCCAATACAAGGGCTAGAGAACCAATAGAGTTGATTCACACAGATATTTGTGGTCCAATAAAACCGTGTTCACTTGGGAAAAGTAATTACTTTGCTTTATTTATTGATGACTATAGTAGAAAAACTTGGGCCTATTTCCTTAAACAAAAGTCTGATGTATTTGATGCTTTTAAGAAATTCAAAGCTTTTGTAGAAAATGAAAGTGGTTATAAGATAAAAGCCATGAGGTCCGACCAAGGTGGGGAATTTATCTCCAAAGAATTTGAGAAATTTTGTGAAGAAAATGGAATTCACCGTCCCTTCACCGTCCCGTATACTCCACAACAAAATGGGGTTGTGGAAAGTAAGAATAGATCTCTTCTCAACATGGCACGACGCATGTTAAAGAGCAAAATGTTCCTAAAGAGTTTTGGGCCGAAGCCATCGAATGTGCGGTATATTTAGCAAATCGCTCTCCAACTTGGTGTGTGTGGAACAAAACCCCCGAAGAAGCATGGAGTGGTAGAAAACCATGTATATCTCACTTGAAAGTTTTCGAAGCATTGCATATGCCCATGTGCCGGACCAAAGACGCTCCAAGTTAGATGATAAAAGTGAAAAATATGTTTTCATTGGCTATGACCCGCGGGAAAAAGGGTATTAGTTATATAATCCAGTAAATGGAAAAGTTGTTGTTAGTCGAGATGTGGAGTTTGATGAAGAAAATACATGGAATTGGAGCACACAAGAAGATGATTATAATTTCCTCCCCTTTTACGAAGAAGAAGAAATCAATGATGTGCAAGAAGAGCAACCTAGTCCAACATCGTCATCTCCATCATGCACTCAAGAAGAATCTCCACAAGAAGAAAGCTCAAGTGAAAGGGTCCCACGTATGGGATCATTACAAGAACTATATGAGGTAACACCACTTTCTGATGATATTACTTTATTTTGTCTTTTTGCAAATTGTGAGCCAATAGATTACGAAGAAGCAAAAGAAGACAAAAGACGGAGAAGTGCTATGGATGAAGAAATCAAAGCCATTGTGAAGAATGATGCATGAGAGCTAGCTAATTTACCAAAAGGACACAAAGCTATTGGAGTAAAATGGGTGTACAAAGTAAAGAAGAACGCTAAAGGAGAAGTTGAAAGATATAAAGCTAGATTGGTAGCCAAGGGATACAAGCAAAGATCAGGTATAGATTATGAAGAGGTATTTTCTCCCGTTGCCCGCTTAGAAACTATAAGATTACTAATCTCTTTAGCGGCCTAAAACAAATGGAAAATATATCAAATGGATGTAAAATCAGCTTTCTTAAATGGTAAATTAGAAGAAGAAGTTTATGTGGAGCAACCACCTGACTACAAAATTAAAGGACATGAAGGAAAGGTTTTAAATTTGAAAAAAGCACTTTATGGGTTGAAACAAGCCCCAAGAGCATGGAATACTAGAATTGATAAATACTTTCTAGAAAATAACTTTATAAAATGCCCCCATGAACATGCTCTTTATGTAAAAATGAATCAAAGTGGAGATATATTGATTGTATGTTTGTATGTGGATGATTTGATTTTTACTTGCAATAATCCAAAAGCATTTGAGGATTTTAAGAAGGAGATGAGTTTAGAATTTGAAATGACGGATATCAGACTCATGTCATATTATCTTGGCATCCAAGTTACTCAAAGTGAACATGGCATATTTATTTCACAAGAAACATATGCAAAGGAAATATTGAAGAAATTTAAGATGGATGGAAGTAAGCCAGTAAGTACCCCGATAGAATGTGGGACAAAGCTCTCGAAATACACTAACGAAGAAGAAGTAGATCCTACATTATTCAAGAGTCTGGTTGGTAGCTTGAGATATCTCACATGCACAAGGCCCGATATACTTTATGGTGTTGGACTCATTAGCCACCATATGGAAGCTCCTACGACATCACACTTGAAGACTGCAAAAAGAATTCTTCGATACATCAAAGGTACCATTGATTTTGGCTTGTTATATTCAAAGTCTAACAATTTCAAGTTGATTGGTTACAGTGATAGCGATTGGGCTGGAGATGTTGATGATCGTAAAAGCACAACTGGATTTGTCTTCTTTATAGGAGATACAGCTTTCACCTGGAGTTCAAAGAAGCAACCGATCGTGACGCTTTCCAGTTGTGAAGCTGAATATGTTGCTGCTTCAACTTGTGTTCGTCATGCTATCTGGCTTCGAGATTTGTTGAAGGAGTTACACATGCCACAACAAAATGCAACAGAAATCTACATGGATAATAATTCAGCTATCGCTCTAGCCAAGAATCTCGTCTTCCATGAATGGAGTTCACACATCGATACACGTTATCACTTTATTCGAGAGCGAATTGCAACAAAGGAAATACAAGCAAAGTATAGTAACTCAAAAGAACAAGTAACAGATATCTTTACAAAGGCATTGAAGCATGAAGACTTTCAAAGACTACGAGAGATGCTTGGAGTAACCAAGTCAAGTTTACGGGGGGATGTTGGACAAATTAAACTTGACTTGGGCCATGAGATTGGGCTACAAATAATTTGAGGAGGAAGAGTTAAAAGAGAAGCCTAGAACAAGATATATCTAGATAAAAATATCTAGATACATAATGATGTGGAAAGAGCCTAGAATTATCCTTTTTCATGTTGTAATAAAATAATTAGTATCTAGAGTTTTCTACTCTTTAATTATGTAAAAAAGCCTAGATATTTTGTAAGAGAGTTATAGAAAACTCTATAAAAAAGCTATGTACCGTAGGATTAAATACATCTCAACCATTCATTTGAGATGTGAACTAGTATAAATAGGAGGGGTATGTCTCATTTGTAACCAAGCAAAAAAATTTGTAAGCAAAGTTGCAATAAATTATCACATCCTCTTTTGAAAACAATCTCTCATTTTCACTTGCTATCCAATACAACATCAACTTGAGAATTTTGCTAACAGATTCAGCCATTTACTATTTGATTTGAGAATAGAATCCTAGATTGCGTAAATCATCACTTGACATTGCTTTAACTAAGTGAACCATCTTTATTTCACTTTTAATTGTAATGTTATATGATGAAAATGAATTTTGTGCTTGGGTGCAACGACTTGGAATTTTATTGCTTTAATTTATAAATATTTAGTCAAATAATGGTTTTATAATTAAATACTCCATCTGTTAATTTATATCCAATGACATAAATTTATTTTTAATTTTGATTTACAAAAATAAATATTTTAAAAAAGAATAGAAGACCATTTTTTAGGAAGTACTGATTTTCAGTGATTTAAATGTTGTCAAAATTCTCGTGTCTGCATATGTATGTGTGTGCGCGCGCGCATGTGTATGTGTATATATATATATATATCTAGAGAGAGAGAGAGGAGCGTTCAATGACACCCCAAATAGTTAGCACCCCATTTTCCCTCCTATACAAACCAAGCATTTATATTATAATAAGTGAGTGAGAGGTGAAAGAATGAGTGGAGGGAGAGAGAAACGGAATATATGGTGGAAATCAGGGGGCATTTAGGGGTGCTACACTGTTTCGGGTGCCATTGAACGCTCGCCATATATATATATATGTATATATATATATATATATATATATATATATGAGGAGCGTTCAATGGCACCCCAAATGCCCTCCAACAGAAAACAAGTATTTATAGTAGTTTAAGTTAGTGGAGGTTGAGATAATGAGTGGAGGGAGAGAGAAACAGGATATATGGTGGAAATCAGGGGGCATTTAGGGGTGCTGCACTATTTCGGGTGCCATTGAACGCTCGCCTATATATATATATATATATATATATATATATATATATATATATATATATGTATGTATGTATATGTATATGTATATATATTTGTGTGTGCGCGCGCGTGCTAATTAAGTATAATTTGGTTAGAATTAATTAAGACGTGATTTATTAGTTTAGTTAATTATGAATGTGATGCTAAACCTTTTTAATGAACCAGAAAGTAAGCATCACTATTGACTTCACCTATAGGAGCATCTCCAACAGATTACATAACGTAATCTTACAGCTTGTAACATTTACCCTGAATAATACTTTATTTTACCCAACATAAGTTTTGGTGAGAATCAACTCATAACTTCTCCAACAGACACGTCATTGATGCAGCAATACTTTTATGAGGTTTGCTTTGCTGTCCTGTGCCGCAATACTTTACATCAAAACGTTGTTTGATTTGTTGTCCTCTGCTATGTAAGAATACTTTATATTAAAATAATACTGGAAAAGTGCTCGCTGAACTACCATGCCGAATAAATCGGCACCCGAACTCACTTCACCATTCAGAATACGCACCTGAATTACTCCCTGAATATTCAGCGGGAGGGGATCTGTTGGGTTCAATTTTTACCAAAATTCAGACACTGGATTATGCATCTATTGGAGATGCTCTAAGGGAACAACAACGTTCCTTTATTACATGCTGGTATGCTTGAAAAAAATGGGATGAGGGATTTTCAAGTTTACAGTGGAAAGACAAGGGTGAGGCGACCTTGTTTGGTGGCGCAATATTGTGAATGGTAAACGACTAAGTGTGTTTTGGTAATTTTGCATTTTCATTTTATATAAAAAAAATTATATCTTTTTCTCTCTTCCTTTTCTATTCGTTTTTTTAAATCGTTATCTTTATTTCCAAGATTTCTATATGATTTTCATGGTTCCACTTTTTATTTCAAATTTCAATAACCCAAAACTTCATACTTAAAACCTTTTTTAAACTTACTAAAATTTTCTATTCACTTCTGACTTCTTCTGCTTTAAGTTTCAACCTTATATACCCAATGTCACCATAGCCTAGCCCTGTAAACCCTCTAGGCCCAGTTTAACTAGCCCAATTATGGTTTTAAGACTCCACTTTTTCCGATCTTTGTGCACAAACCTAGGTTGCTATGAAGTTCTATTGCAAATTCCAAATATTTTGGATATCAACTAGGTGAGTAAATCTCACTTTTTATTAACAAAGTTTAGCTTCTGTTTTATCAGTAAAATTATATGCATGTTACATGTACTTACATTTGTTTGCAAGTGGTTGGTTGTAAGTTTGGTTATTATCATTAAAAGTAGGCTTCCTTAAGAATTAGTAAGCGAATTTTAATTTAGTTTAATCATGTTTACAGTTGTCGATCTATATGTTATACATTTGCTATTTACATTTTTTATATGCGCATGCTATGTCATATGACATCGGGTTAATGTATAACATGTGGTATTTAAGAAGTATCCGTATAGAGGCTGTCGCTATGTCGACGCTTTTGGAAAATAACATCTTTTCGAAAATCCTTTTGGTTTAAACTTCTATTTAGTTTTCACAACACTACTAGAAACTGTGTAAATCACGGCTGATCCTAGCGACGCTTAATGTCAATCAATTTTTAGGGGTCGACATGAGCGTCGCCAGCCGTCGCCATACCTGTTATAACCCGAGAACCCAACGACCTAATAATTCATTTTGTTACCCTCTCCAAAACTCGCCCCAAATCCCTAGATTAGCCACCCCCACACCGCCTGGAAGCCATCGCCAACCGTCGAGCGCCGCCTGCCATTGACGTCCACCGCCTCCCTCTTTCTCCTCCTTCAATTTCCTCCTCCTCTTCTCCTTCATTTGTTGTGAGTTTATAAAGGTATACATTTTTTTTATTTTTTGATAATTGTGTGTATGAATATATTGATTTTCTCTTATTAGATGACAACTTTAGATTATTAGATGATTACATTAGATTATTAGATGATTTAGGAATATGTTTAAAATTAGTTGATTATCAATTGGAAATCGATGAATATTGTGTACTGCTTAATGTTTGTGTGTATGTATATGTTAGTGAACTATTAATAGATGATACTCATAATTTTAGCTAAAAAATATCATCATAAAGACATACCTCGAGCTCCGCATCATGATGTCCTCTCTGCCTTTCACCTCAAGCCAAACAAAGCCACAATCTCCGCTGCCACCTCGAACCCTCCCCATTTCCGATCCGCCTCCAACCCCAATTCCTCCTCCACCAGATCCACCGCCCCGCCTACCCCTTGTCCATGCACTCCTCCGCTCCAACCTTTACCAAAGGTAAGATGGTCGTCGCTTTTCGCATCTAAACCACGTAGCGCTGGAGATTACTTGCCTCCACCGATCACTCTAAAGTATTCAGGAAAAAGTTTAAATCCTACTGAAGACATAGTTCAAATGAGCGTTGATGTTTGGAATCAATACATCACTGGATTCTTCCTTGATTCTCCACTGTCATATACTGTAGTGGTAACACACTTGAAAAGGCACTAGAAACCACATGGTTCGATCAAGGTATAATCTAATGGTTATATGTTTTTATTCTAGCTATCTGACCTTGAAGATAGGAAAAGGATCTTTGAAGCAGAACCCGTAGTGATTAGAAATAAGGTTTTTATCGTGAAGAAGTAGGATGTCACTATGGGGAATTCGGGTAAAGGAATTAAAAAAGTGCCAGTGTGGATTAAGATGTCTAATCACCCTATGGTTTCTTGGTCAAGGATTGGAGTTTGTTGGGCGGCTTCACACATTGGCAAGTTTATATGCATGGATCGGGCAACTGAGAGTCTTGAATGGCTTGGGTATGAGAAAATGTTGTTGGAGATTAGTCCTATTAGTGAACTCCCACATTCGATCTCAATTATACTTGGCGATGGAATAGAGCACTTTGTAATAGTTAACTACATCTGGAAACCAGTTATTTGTCTCGTATGTAAGAATTTTGGGAACTCGTAGTTTAACTGCCCTGGCAGTATTGAAGTTACTACAATGAAGGATATTTGTGAAGGTGAAAAGGAATAAAATTGTCAGGACACAGAAGAGGTGAGTGCTCAGGAAAAGGTGGTGCACAAGGTAACAATGTTTACTTCAATAGACAGGCCGAAGTGATTCCCATTAGAAAGAATGTTAAGGCTAGTTTTATTACTACTTCTAATCAAAAGAAATGGAAGAAGGTTGATGATGAAAATGTTAAGGAAGTTAAAGGAGATGGAATGAACAAATTATGTACTGCTTTTGTACATACTGCAAACAGTTTCGAGACATTGATCAATCTTTGTGAAGGAGAAGAAACTCAGCCTAAAAAGAAGGAGGTTGAGGAAGGAGGAATATGTGAATCTTCTAAGGTTCGTGACATGGAGCAAACTAATGATTGGACCAATATATGCAACAATGTTGCCAATCCCAAAAAGTCTAAAGATGATGGGAACAATGTTGTAGCTAGTTAGAAAGGTAAGCAATCTATAGGGATGGAGTAGAGAGTACCGAAAATGACGAGATGCAAACTATGAACCGCGAAGAAATTGAATTTACTAATACCATAAATGCTAGTGGTTTCGATGTCAATGTACCACTCTTTATACCCATAGTGCAAATGAACACTGAGTGCAACTTCAAACCTGGTTTTCTGAGTCCCTCCGGTCCACTCACCAAGCAACTGAAAAGAAGTAATCTGCAGAACCCTATTGATCGTTGCTTTCCTATGGATTAGAAAAAGCGCGATTTATGAAATAAATTCTACAAGCGTACAGGTCGCGTAATATGCAGGTCGAATCACAGGGAGGTGTTTTAAATCTTATTACTTATCTATTCTTGGGCGAGTTAGGCAAAATCTGGAGATGTTTTTGAATTAATGTATTGAATTTACTATTGATCTGAATCTAATCGGATCAATATCAAATTCAACAACTGAAAAGAAAGGAGTCGATTACTAGAAAAAGGAAATAACAACTAGAACAAAAACAGAAAATAAAAAGTAGGACTGCCGTGGAATCTAATCAACAGTCAATCGCTAACATGCAGTAATAAAAAAAAAAAATGTGTTCTACCAAAACTAATTGAGTAGACACACAAATTGTTATGAAAGAAAAAGACAATCAATTAAAATGAAGAAAAACTTTATTATTCATAAACGAGAATACAGAATAATGGCATGAACATTTACAATGAGTACAACGTATATTTATAGTTGGGATAGACCAAACCCTAATCAGATATATGAATAAATGGGCCTCTTTTCCTAAGAATTATTATCATATCTCATGCCTTTCTTGACCAAACTTGTTTGGAAATAATCTTTAAGAATATATGAGCATATCATGGTGAATATCTTCCATATCTTCCAAATCTTCCATGTGGCTAATTGATTGACAAAAGATTTGCATGTGATTAATTCTTCCAAACATGGGCTCTCATTAGGCTCCAAAAGTGCATAAGATAAAATCTTCAAATCTTCCATATCTTCCATGTGGCTAATTGATTGGTAATCAGATTGTATGTGATTAATTCTTCCAAACATGGACTCTTATTAGATTCCAAAAGCACATGAGATAAAATCTTCGAAGTTGATCTTTTTCTTGTGTAATATCTTACTTTTAGGGGTGCATGGGGATTTATGAACGACCTGTGAAAATATACGAAAAATACCCAATGTAAAATTTATTTATTTACAATAAAGATAAGATAGAGCATAAAAATAAATACTTTTACATGTTAATAAAATACCCCCACACTTATCTTTTACTCGTCCTCGAGTGAAAAGAAAGAAAAATAAAAAAATAAAAAGCTAAACTAGATAGGTCACACTTTCATAGGAAACACGATTGCATTGAGCGTATTCAATAAGCTGTTAAACCTCTAGGTGTCCCTAGTAGGACGAGTGGTGTCTTGTGAGGGTTTTCAGCGGATACTACCCACAAAATTCAAATGCTGTATGCTATGATTCTAATGAAACTACATGAATGCAATGGACATATGCAAAAATAAAAACAAAAATGAAAACAAGACTTGTTTCTGAAGTGGTACAACAAATTAAATTAACAATTTCTTGTCAGTTGATTTTATTTTAGATACCTCAACTTGTCACAAATTTTCAACACAATTCAAGTTTTCAAATGTTAAATTCCAGTTTGGCCAATTGGTTTAGTCGTAACATAGTGCAGCCATGAAATAAATTCTTAGTTTGCTTGTCACAGTTTGTGAAGTGGTATTCTAATTTCCTTGTGCATGGCTAGTCAAATCAGTAAGGTCAAGAAGTGTTTGGACACCATCGCTTATACTCTATCGCTATAAGATTAAAATTTATGATTAAGTACATACATCTAACTCATAAGACCAAGATTTACCACCCATGCACTGTCTCGCGGACTAACGGAGAGTGGGTAAAGAGCTTGGCGGATTGTGCAGACTGACTTTGACTTTGTCAACAACGTGTCGGTAATCCTTAGATGTCCAATCTCATAAAATGAGACCAAGATATTCTGACGCTGACTTTGTCAACAACATGTCGGATAGAGCTTGGCGGGTTTGCACACCAACGCTCGATATACAAGCAATGTTGGATACCATTGGATTGTTATTATTATTATTTTGAAAATATAAGAACAAGAGAGTGTTACACGAATTCAGCTTAACCCAACTTAGTTTTAAAGATTCGAAAAGCCAATATAAGTATTTTAAGTCCTCCACTCATTTAAACAAAGACTACAATATAGAATAGACTTCATGGCCATCACCTAAGAATCTCCCTATGTACCGGTTACACTATTATTCCTCAAATTCAACTTTTCATTATATTTCATATTCGATAATGTTGAGAGAGAAAATACTATCAACTGACTAATAATTGTTAACTTATTTTGTTGTATCAATCTAAAATGAGTCGTATTTTCAAAAAAAAAGGTATGTTACTGCTTTCTAAAATGTATGTTGGTTATATGTAATGCATGAAAATAGAAAGGGAAATTAAAGAAAAATAAAAATGGATGCAATGCAGAATCCCCCCACACTAGATCTAAACAGTGTCCACACTGTAACGTTTCCTAAATTTGAAAGATCGTACCCAAGGTGAATGAGTTGCAAAATTATTTGTAAAATGAAATGAAGTTTAGCCACTATATGTGAATGCCAATCATAAACAAAATGAAATCTATAATGGTGATGAGTTTTAGGTGAAAAATGAGATTTTATTTTCCCCCCACACTTGCCTCTATCGAAAATGATGTATGATGATTTCCTACCTGGTTTTTGAGGTACAAAAGGCATGTCAATAAATTCTGAAATCAAAATCTTTCCTTTGAAAATGATGTCGTGTAAATGATTTATATAATTAAGATGCAGATTATCCCATAAAATTTTCTCAGGTTTTTCTTCTTGGTCCTCGGTAAGATCAGAGGCCAAGATTTTGGGAGAATTTTTTGAAAAGTCCAAGTGATCATACTCAAAGTCTTGTGGCAGGGGTTTGAGGTCTAACTTAGGAAGTTCGTGTATGACCTTGGTCAACGTTCCATGGTTAGATTCAGATGACATGGGTTTCGGGTCAAGAAGTTCATTTAATTTAGAAATGTATTCGAGCTCATAGAAATCAGAGTTGAAATGGTTAAAACACATTTTCAGGGTTTCAGAAGTGTCAATAAAAGTTTCATCAACCGTGGTCTAAATCATGCTAATTTTATCAACCTCCAAATCCCTAGAAGAATTATGGTGGCTAAGACTTTTCTCAATCGTCGTTAACAAATATGGAAAATCCAAAACTTAAATTTGACACAAGTAGCTGTTATTACAAAATAAATAACGTACTCAAATATATTTTATTAGTTGATAATCTCGATTTGAAGGGGGAAGAGGGTCTTATGGCCGTTCACGTACAGTATAAATACTAAGGGATACGACCAATGTTTTATGGGTACTTTGCAACCTCTTTTGCTAGAAGTTCAATAAATTGAACTAATATATATCCGCGATCAAACCGTTGAGACAATCAATTTCATAAAATACACTCTAGCAGTTAAATATTTTGAAAATCAAATCATATTTTATTCTTGAAAAGCGATGAGAGTGATGCTTATAATTATGGAAATTTGTTCCTCACCAAATCATTGTAGAAATTTCAGCCAACACAACAGTCACACAAGAATAATTACAGAAATAAAAATTGTACAAGCAAGCCGCTGCCCCTGTAGAATTTTTTTTACAAGCAATGTCTATATTTTTCTTTGCAGCAGAGCACCTGTAGAGTTTAGAAATTATTACAGTGGGGCATGGCTGTCCATCCAGAAAAAATGAGTAGCGTCAATGATTGAAATCTTACTATTTGCTTCTTTTGATTTCTGAATTCTTGATTTGTTGCTTGAACTCCAGTCACTTTGTCCTCGGTTCGAAACTTTTTTTCCTTTTTGGTTTTTTTAATGAAGTAAATAACAAAAAAAAAGCACAAGAAAATATAAGGCTGTGGTAGGTTGAAGAAAGTTTGGAATTTTTTGAGAGAATGCTTGTGGATGGGGTTGGTTTGTGCATTGTGGCAGAAGTGTGGTGGGAAGGAGGGATCGAAGAAGATGTTGCTGAAGTGTAGATTGAAAAAAAAACCGTGGTGAAATGAGATTATGTGAGAGAGAGAGAGAGGGTATTTGATCAGAGGGGAAGAAATGAGGCAGGGAAAAATAATTGAAAAAAAAAGAATCTTTTTATGACTTTCCTTTTTTTTATTATTGAAAAAGTGGACAAATAGGAAAGAAAAAAACGACAAAAATAAAGGGAAGAGATATTTCAGAAAAGAAAGAGAATTGTAAAGGAAGAAAGGAAAGTAATTGTAAAAGATTTGGAAAAGAAATTTAGAAGGGAAAGCAATAAAAGAGAAGACAAAAATAGATAGATTTTTTTTCTTTTGTTTATTGTTGTAAAATTAGAAGAGACAGAAAAAAAATGAAAAAGGAAAAACTTGAAAAGGGAAAGACATAAATGGAGAAAGGAAAGAAAATTAATTACAAGGCAGAGAAGAGAAATTTATAAAAGGAATTTTTTTTCTCTTCAGCAAATTGTAAAAGAAGAAAGGATGCGAGATATTAATAAAAGGGGAAACAAATGAAAGAAAGGAGAAAGAAGTTGAAAACAGGGAAGAAATAAAAGAAAAATGGCAAGATTTTTTTTTTTGAACTTCAAAAACAAGAATGAGAAGTAATTGTACTAAAAATTGGAAAGGAGGAATAAAGACGAAAGAAATCAAAAGAGATTTTTTTTTTAAAAAAAGGAAGGAAATTTGTAAGAGAAGAAAAGAAATCAAATGTATTGAGAACAAGAAAAACAAAAGAAGAAAGGAAAAAAAATTGAAAAAGAGGAATCTTTTTTTTTTTTGAAATTTGTAAAAAGAAAAAGAATGTAGACGATTGGAAAGAAAGTGGAAAGATGGAAAGAATAAAGGAAAATTAACATTTTTTTAAGGCTTGTAAAACTAGAAAGAAATTTGTACAAAGGAGGAAATGATTAGAAAAAAAGGAAAGAAGTAAAAGAAAAAAAAAGGAAAGAAGTAAAAGGAAAAAATGGAAAATACAGAAAATCAATGAAAATGACAAGTTATTTTTGTCATGTTTAGAAGATTAGAGTACCAATAGATAATATCAAATCAACTAATTATGATTTTTTTCTATATATAGACGAAAACAAAAGGAATAAATAAATAAATAAAACTTGCCAGATTAAAACAATGCAATTGGAAAGAAATCAATAAAACAATGCAATGTTTTTTTTTCTTTTTTTATTGTTGTAGAAGATTAAAAACCAGTGTATTGACAATTGGAAAGAAGTAAAAGGAAGGAATAGATGGAAAGAAATTAGAGAAAAAATGGAAAATTTGGCAAAATAAATGAACAATAAAAAAAGAAAAGAAGGAATATATGGAAAGAAGGAATAGATGAAGAGGGAAAAAAGAAAATGTAAAAGGAAAAAAAATTGAAAAGAGGGAAAAAATAAAATTAGAAAAATCAAGAAAATCTGGCAAGTTTTTTTTTCTCTTGCATAGAAGAACGAAGTATCAATTAACAATACCAAATTAACTAATCAAGAATTTTTCTTCAATGTATGCAAGGAAAAAAAGGAAAATAAAATAAAATAAAAACTAACATGAATCAGAAATTAAATAAATAATAAAATTTAATTGTTACCTCTCCGGCAACGGAGCCAAAAACTTGTTCGACGCTTTCCTATGAACTCAAAAAGCGCGAATTTTGAAATAAATTCTGCAAGCGTACAGGTCGCGTAATATGCAGGTCGAATCACAGGAAGGTGTTTTAAATCTTATTATTTATCTATTCTTAGGCGAGTTAGGCAAAATCTGGAGATGTTTTTGAATTAATGTATTGAATTTACTATTGATCCGAATCTAATCAGATCAATATCAAATTCAACAACTGAAAAGAAAGGAACCAATTACTAGAAAAAGGAAATAACAACTAGAACAGAAACAGAAAATTAAAAGTAGGACTGCCGTTGAATCTAATTAACAGTCATTCGCTAACATCCGTAATAAAAGAAAATAACAATATGTGTTCTACCAAAACTAATTGAGTAGACACACAAATTGTTATGAAAGAAAAAGACAATCAATTAAAATGAAGAAAAACTTTATTATTCATAAACGAGAATACAGAATAATGGCATGAACATTTATAATGAGTACAACGTATATTTATAGTTGGGATAGACCAAACCCTGATCAGATATATGAATAAAAGGGCCTCTTTTCCTAAGAATTATTATCATATCTCATGCCTTTCTTGACCAAACTTGTTTGGAAATAATCTTTAAGAATATATGAGCATATCATGGTGAATATCTTCCAAATCTTCCATGTGGCTAATTGATTGACAAAAGATTTGCATGTGATTAATTCTTCCAGACATGGACTCTCATTAGACTCCAAAAGTGCATAAGATAAAATCTTCCATATCTTCCATGTGGCTAATTGATTGGTAATCAGATTGTATGTGATTAATTCTTCCAAACATGGACTCTTATTAGACTCCAAAAGCACATGAGATAAAATCTTCGAAGTTGATCTTTTTCTTGTGTAATATCTAGCTTTTAGGGGTGCATGAGGATTTATGAACGACCTGTGAAAATATACGAAAAATACCCAATGTAAAATTTATTTATTTACAATAAAGATAAGATAGAGCATAAAAATAAACACTTTGACATGTTAGTCACCTATGCAAGAACTTATTGAAAAGGTTAGGAGCTTTGGCAAGCAGCTGAGTTCAAGAGGTAGTTCTGTTCCTATGACCAACATTAATGCAAGTAATATTGATATGAATAATAGTCTGGTGAATGTGGATGACAGTGTGCAGTATAACAATGGTTCTAAATCACTATCAACTTGTTAACCCCGTTGTAAAAACGCAATTTAGAATTAAGAAGTGTGTATGAGCGGTGACTTACGGCTACGAAGCTAAGCACACGAAAGCTTTTACAATGGAAAATTTTAAGTATACAAACACAGTATCAGGTCACCGATGTTCACGAATTAAAACAAGGTTGGACCATTTGTACATGAATACAACATATCAAAAAGGTAAATTGTGCTTCATAAATCCAACTACTCACATATATATAATGTGAGCTCCAGCTAGAGTTAAAACACATGGTACTAAACGAGTATAATACAGGTTTACACAAATGCAACATAAGAATTGTAGACATGTGGATAGGTCACCAACTAAAATCCAGGGTCGTGTAAGCAAAGGAGCTTGGTCGTACATCTCAAGAGCTAGGCTCGAGCAGCATCAAACAGTACATGGGATCAGTCAGTAACACATACTGACGTTGTCTTCAGAGACAAGCATACATATGGGTTAAGTATAATAATATGTAACACGTAACATGCATGGACCATTATAAATGAGCATCATTTTACATGGAAGGGACGCTCAAACCATACCTAGGCTTGAAGTAGGGTCGAGCACGGTTCAAATTGGTGGACTTAGGCACAACAAGTGCCTAGGGTTCGAGTAGCAACACCATGATGGAGCTCAACATGCACGAGAAAAGGCTTCCCACGTGGTCGAGCACCACTTTAATATAGGGTTCGAGCAAAGTATTCAGGCACAGGTTGGTCACAAGATTTATGACAGGTTGCTCATTCAGGAATAATGTGAGGTCGAGCATAAGTTTATCTAAAGGGGTCGAGCACTGTGCTACCGCACAGCTCGGTCGAGCAGCGTTCTCCAAAGCCTGGTCGAGCAGTGGAACGTATATAAATGAATGGCAGAAGTGTAATCCTTGAACCCATTTTCGCACAATAGCACATTAAAAAGAACAAAACAATGACATACTCGTAATGATTATTCCCATAAAATGCAAGAAGACAAAATAGAAAAGTGGCAGTATAACGTGCTAAACTTGAAAGGGAGCAGGTATACGAAAGCACATAAGACAAGAATGATAGTTTGTAATTTCTGATCCCATTTTATGAATTGTTCACACGAGAGGTCGGTCATATTTTATGTGTAAAGGGGGTCGCTCGTGCAGCAGGAATTTTGAGGTCGGTTGTGCGTAAGGTCTTACAGCTATGTACAGCTGTACAATGGCAGTTCCATAAATGTCCGTATGAGCGACCCCAACCCTGAACACCATAATTATAGAATTGCCACCTGGTACCAACTTCGCCTATAAATACCCTATTTCACCACCACTCAAGGGACCGATCTAAGCCACCCCAAAGGGCTATCATTTCAGTTTTCCATCATTCTCAAGCTTCCCAACTTCCATTAATGGTTTCCTAAGCTCACTCCATCTTCTTCCAACATCAAGTGGATCTCATCTTCTCCAAACACAATTAATTCTCACTCAAGTTCAATCCAAGTGATCTCCAACCGTCATTACTCCTCTTTAAAGCTCGGATCTAACACTAATTTCATGATGAAATCAAGGAAGATCATTTAATCACGAGATCTAATCCATTTCTTCCCGAATTCAAGTGAGATCTGAAGCTAAAAGAGAGTAGAAAGTAGAAGATGATTTTTAGAGAGAGTATGAGTGATATAAATGAGATGTATGGAACAATGCACTTCGTAAATTTCTCCATGATAATGAAATCGCCTCCAAAGTGGACATAGATTTATTTCAGATCAAACCACTATAAAAATTCTGTGTTTTTACTTACTTTTTGCGGTTGTGGTCTCATTTTCTACTACTTACCATTTGGTGAAGTACGGTTTACGTACCTTTGGTGTTTGGACCATTTTTGGTTTAAACATTTGGTGCCCACCATGGGGCTCGAACCCACGACCACAAGGCTAGAAAATTCAGTGGGTGGAGCCGGTGTGACTAAGAATGAGTTGAATGCCGCTATTGCCAACATGAACCAAAGATTGGATGCTTCTACTAAAGATATAATGGAGAAACTTGATGCCATCCTTAATGCTCGATCAAATCCAGCCCCTCAAAAGATCCCTGTTGATCTCGAAGAGAATCCGCTTCTGACCATGACTACAACGACAACATGGAAGATGATAACGATTGGTTGAGCGACAAAGATGATGCCAACGTCGAAGGCTTGAAACCAAAAGCAAAGAATCATTCCGAGATGAAAGGCCAAAAGGTTACTAATCCTGTCATTGGGGCACCTCCTCGTCGGGAAGGTAAAGGGCCTAAGCTCACTGACCAGGATCGCATGCCTAGACGAACATTTGTTAAAGATCTTAGCTTCGCAGAGCGGCATAACACTGAAGAACATATCTCGGATATGATAGAACAAATCATGAAGAGGAATCAAGCTCACAATGACGATGAAAGAGACTGGGATTTATCTCCCGATAGGACTTCGTTTACCAAGAGAATCCAAGAAACAGAGTGTCTAAGGAAGTTTAATCCTCCAACTTTGCCTTCGTATAACGATCTTGTTGATCCTAACTACTTTTTGTTCAAATATGAGTGGCATATGAGCGTAGAAAAGGCAACATACGAGATGAGGTGCCTATACTTTCCACTATATCTAGAAGGTGCTGCGTCACTATGGTTCACAAAGCTGCCACCCAAGTCCGTAGATCGGTTCTCTGACTTGACCAAAAAATTCAAGGAGAAGTTCCTCTTGTATATTACCAAAGCTAAGGATGCCATAAAACTTTCAGCAATGTAGCAGAATCCATGGGAATCCGTTAAAGCTTTTCTCAGCTGATTCAATGTTGCCTTATCCGAAGTAAGGAATCCTGAGCGTCACATAATCCTTTTGTTTCTAATCGGCGCCATAGACGAGAAGAGCGAATTTGGTAGATGGATTAAAATGAAAGAACCAAACACACTTGAAAAATTCTATAAAAAAGCCGAGGAGTATATGAGAGTGGATAATAATCCTATGCCTCTTAAGATTAACCAACTTCTTGAAGCCCCTAAAAATGCTGCTGCTCGGTATAATCAGAAGAATACTCAGGGACAGAAGCGAGCCAATGACGGGAACGACAACAGGGCTAATAAGAAGTCTCTCCTTTTCAACTCATCGAGGCTGACTCCTTTGAATGACACTCCTGAAAATATCTATCTTACAACAAAGAATTCTGAAGAGTATGCGGATCCAAATCCGATAAGGATAAGCGACAAAGTAGCAAACTTGGGAAAATTCTGTAGATTTCACAACTAGCCTGGTCATAATACTAATGAGTGCCGACACCTGAAGAACCTCATCGAGGAATTGATCAGGAAAAATAGGCTGCAGCAGTATGTAAAGAATTCACAGACCATGAATCCTTCTGCAATTCCCCAGGGACAGGGGGAATAAAATGATCAGTTTGGTCCAAGCAACGGAGCTCCTGCTCAAACCAATCCAAGACTGATCGTCAATTGATAGTTGTTGATGGTGCTCCAATTTCAATGGCTCAGAATAAGCGATCAACATCGCCACTGCTCAATCTTCATGCTTTACTACATGTTTTAATCTCTGTTATATTCAGAACTTCATGTACAAAGTCTGTAATGTTTTACAAATACTGTATTGAACATTATCTTTGTCACTAAGGGCATATATGCCTAAATGAACTCCTTACTTTCAAATATAACAAATAAACATTTTCTTAAAATCTGATTTCTTATTGTAGGCTATCTGTCGAGCGCTTGTTCCTTTAGAATCTGATGAAACATAGCAACCCCAACAAAGCTAGTTCAAGTGCCAAATGTTATAACTATCAACATGCACAAATGCGAAAATAGAGAAGTATCGCCTTGAAAAGTGAATGGGAAGAGTCGCAAAGATTCAAACAACGAGCGAGCGCCATGATAAACAAACGAGGGAGCTGTAACTTTTATCAAAGGGGCACTTCCCAAGTGGGAGGTTCAAAGCCTCAGTTCCTAAACCGAAATAGCCTGCCAAGTCAAGCGTCCGACAAAGGAAATAGTGGCTGCCCCCGGAACAATACAACAACCACCCCTACTCATTTGCGTAGCATCTAAAAATCCCAGATGTGAAGAATGTAAACCATTTGCATAGCATCTGGAATCGCCAAATGTGAAGAATGTACACCATTTGTGTAGTATATGGAATTCCAGATGTGAAGAATGTAAACCATTTGCGCAGCATCTGAAATCCCAGACGTGAAGAATGTAAATCACTTGCGTGGCATCTGGAATCCCCAAATTTGAAGATTGTAAATCATTTGCGTAGAATCTGGAATCCCCAGATGTGAAGAATGAAAACCATTTGCGTAGCATATGGAATCCCCTGATGTGAAGAATGAAAATCATTTGCATAGCATTTGGAATCCCCAGATGTGAAGAATGAAAACCATTTGCGTAGCATCTGGAATCCCCAGATGTGAAGAATGAAAACCATTTGCATAGCCAGATGTGAAGAATGAAAATCATTTGCGTAGCATCAGGAATCCCCAAATGTAAAGAATGAAAACCACATGCGTAGCATTTGGAATCCCCGGATGTGAAGAATGAAAACCATTTGTGTAGCATCTCGAATCCCCAGATGTGAAGAATGTAAACCATTTGCATAGCGTCTGGAATCCCAGATGTGAAGAATGTAAACCATTTGCATAGCATCTGGAATCCCTAGACGTGAAGAATGTAAACCGTTTGCGTAGCATTTGGAATCCTAGATGTAAAGAATGTAAACCATTTGCAAAGCATCTGGAATCCTCAGATGTGAAGAATGTAAACCATTTACGTAGCGTCCGGAATCCCCAGATGTGAAGAATGTAAACTATTTGAGTAGCGTCTGGAATCCCAGATGTGAAGAATGTAAACCACTTGCGTAGTGTCTGAAAATCTCATATGCGACAAGTGTTTTGGATCTTAACCAATCAACTTGTGTAGTGTCTGAATATCTCAGATGCGACAAGTATTGGATCATAACCAATAAACTTGCGTAGTGTCTGAAAATCTCAGATGCGACAAGTGTTGGATCTTAACCAAATTAACTTGCGTAGTGACTAAAAATCTTAGACATGACAAGTGTTAGATTTTAGCTAAGCAGGGGCACTGTAACGACCGCCCAAAACCACTGCACTAAACAAAAGGAATAATGCGCTGAAATGTGTGTCAAGCAGCTATGGATGATCATCAGAGCATGATAACTCAATCAGAATTTGTAGTAACTCAAAACACAAGGATAAATTATAATAGAATATATACAACAAGTAGTAATAGTGAAGCAGAAAAACACTAGACTTTCGTAACAACTAGAAAGTAATATCCATACATTTTGTAATAGTGTTTATACAAATTTCCTCACTACATCACTCAGAGAATAGCAAAAAATGGAATTCCAATTACTATATAGTAAAAAGATAGTATGCCAGCCTCCTGCTCGCCTTCGAACAAATACATCATCCACACTAAGCAATCACTTGTCACCTGCCACCTAGTCTGCCCATCCAAAAACGGATGAACAACCCAAGGTAATAAAAGGGAAACATAAAACCTTGAGTCAAACAACAGTCTTAGTGAGCGATAAAATAGCTAACAAACTTCATCAATAAGGCATATGAGAATAAGTATATTAACAAACCAATCTACCTAACATCAGAGAAGAACTCAACTTCCGTCTTCCCCACATCGAACAGTGATAGCCTTTACATCAAACAATTCAACCATTCTTCCATGGAAACTAGAACATCCATTCAATCATGGTAAATCACTCATGATGTGACGGCCCGCCCCGCACCAACCGACATTTACTCCATAGGTGCGCTGTACACATGTCCAGTTAGCACGGAACGGGTCGCCAGAAGGAAAAGGAAGAAGGAAATGAACATACAAAGAACATGTAGAATGTCTCACAGCGCATAGAATAAAATATAATAATAACATACTTGACATAAAACAGGTGAGACAGTGCATAAGCTAAAAACCAGAACTGAGCATCATAGCAGCGGAAATCCAAAATATAGCTTATTACAACTTTTCAAACTGTCTCAAAGCAAAAGCAAGATAAAGGAGGTACACTACTAATGCCCAAGTAGCTACCACCAACGACACAGGGAGAATATCTATATATCATACGTGGAAGCCTCCTGCTCGCCTCCGAATCAGCTACTCGCGCATCACCAGCTAACCATAACCTGTCTCTAGTCTGCTCGTGTGAGCACCCAGAGTAATAAGAAGAGACATAAAACTCTGGGTCAGACATAAAGCCTGGTATGAGCGATAAGCATCTAAACAGAATAATAACAGGTATAATCCAATCATACCTGAACCTGGACCTGCAACCAAAGAGTTAGCACTACATACTGTACAACGCTCTAAGGTGCCCTTTCAAATGGTGTAAAGGTAACGGGGGTGGGGGTGTGCATGTCATAATGATGTCAAACAATCAAACATAGCAAGCATCCTCACATCTCTCACTCAGTGCGTAAAGCATGCGATATCCACTACTTTGGTCACCCAATACTTTGGGTCATGACGGAATCCAATCCCGTGTAACTATCACTACAAGCCCACTATCCATCTCTCAGTGGTGGACCAAAGTTATGAATACCGATAACCCCTTTGCACACGTCCCGCAGCAAAGCCCAACCATGAAGTGAACTCATTGGTTCCCAACTGGGTCCGGGATCCTGAGCTCTAACTTCCATTTGGACTACCTTTGCATCTCGGGTTTAGTCATCATCTTCATCCGGATCGGTCTTCATTCAGTTCGCAACCTCCTGGTTCGGTTCGTGACTCGCCCCCTCGCATCAGCTCGACTCGCGGATCGTGGTCATTGCCTTCACTCGGATCGGGTCGTGCCTGTTACGTCAGCTCAGGTCGGATCGCACCATTCGTCAGCTCATTCGGATCGCGCCTGCTGCATCGGGTCGGGTCGCGATGCACTCGTGGTCACCATCCCCCTTCGGTTCGGTTCGCAGTCCTCCTTCGCGAATGGTCGGATCGCCATCATCGGATCGTGACACCCAAGCTGGAACGGATCGTGATCTTCAAGCATCGACGGATCGAGTCGTGCCATTGGTTCGGATCGTGGAAGATGGGGCAGATCGGGTCGTTTCGTGGCGCGAGCTTCAATCGGATCGGTTCGCATGGGGTAGGGGCGATCCGGTCCGGGGTACTTCCTACACTTCATTCCAGCGACTGTTTTTCGCCATTCGACGGCGTTTTTGACCAAACTAACACTTCTAAACAATCACAAAGCATACCATACAGTCATAGCAACATATAGTATCGACCACAAACACCAAAACATAAATCATAGCATGTAAAATGGATCAAACATAGCCAATACCCCATATTTTTCCCTTAAGCATACTTAAGCAAATCTAACAATAAGGTTAGCAAATCTTAACCAAATTGAACCAAACTTCTAACAGAGGTCTAAAACAATATTTCAGAATTTCTGAACATTTTTCCAGATTTTTAACATGCACAAATTCGCTAATTATCACTAATTACCCCTTAATCCCCCAAATTCCGGGATTTGCAAAATTAGTCGAAATTAACCCAAATTCATATCAGAGGCATAAAATGGTGTTTTAGAATTTTAGGAATTTTTCTAGAATTTTCTGAGCCATAATTTCGCTAATCTTCGCTAATTAACATAATTAGCCATAATTAGTGAGGAACTATGCAAATCACTCACCTTTGCCACAAATTAAACTATAGATCTGAAATGATTCTCTGTTTGGGTTGAATCTCTATGCAACACAGCAGCTCTATTCCAAATTTGATGTTGATTAGCCTTGGTTTGATGCTAATTAGCTTAATCTTCAACTAGAAAGTGTTTAGAAGTGATTTAGGATGATTCTAGAGGATGGAGGCCACGACTAGGTTGAAGGAAAGCAAGTGGCGGCTGGAAAAATGAGGAAGAAACCGAAATTCTAACCCTATCAGCCCTCATATACCCCTAAACCCGAAATTACCCAATGGGCCTAGCTGCTAATCACCCAGTTTGGCCCAATTAAGCTGAAAATAACCCTTTGAACCTTAATTCAGCCATATCTCCCAAACGGTAAGTCCGTTTGGCTATTATGACCACTCTACGGAAAGAGAAACCATCATTCGAATCCAATGGAAGTGGTTTCAGGTCAAAATTCTTTTCCAGTCAAAAGTTATGGCCAAAACAGTACCAATTAGGGGCAAAACGGTCATTTAAAAATTGACAAAAATCAGGAACATGGGAAATGACCCCAATAGTTGTCTCCCAAAGTTACATGACCATACGTCTTCATATGTGAAAAAAATAAATATTCTACGATCCCATGATGCGTAGAATACGGGTCGTTACACTCTCCCCCCCTTAAGAAATTTCGCCCCCGAAATTCCCTAACCAAAACACACAAAGGGTCCCGCATGCCTATCAACCATAAAACAACAATCAACATGCAAAGCAAGTCTATCCTAGCATGCGGTTTACTAACAAGGGAAGAAACTATCACTACCAAAACCCTACTAGGCAAAGAGTTCTGGATACTTCTTCCTTATATCTTCCTTTGTTTCCCAAGTACAGTCTCTTTCATTCTCACCCCACTGGACTTTGACTAGTTTCACCGCCTTCCTTTGAAGCTGCTTCGTATCGTTCCCAACGATACGCATAGACTTGCGGTTCTCAACCGCCTCAGGTTCAACTTCGATGTTATCCAACTGATCAGGTGAAATAGCCATACTAGGGTCTTGCACAAACTTCTTTAACTGGGAAACATGAAATACGTTGTGAACTCCCGCCATCTTATCAGGTAGCTCTACTTCATACGCCAAATTCCCAACTTGCTCGAGGACTGGGAATGGGCCAACAAATCTTGGTGCTAACCTACCTCTCCAACCAATCCGAATCACATTCTCTATGGAGAGATCTCGACGAACACCAAGTCATTAACGAAGAATTCCAAATCTCTTCGTCTCTTATCGAGATAAGCCTTCTGCCTATCTTTATCCTTTCCCAGTAGTAGATCTGCTCTATGTCTCAATACATCTTGTTACCACTGGGATGTATAATCAATTTCGAGTGATGATATGCTCTAAGCACTTCACCTCTCGGTCCATCTACGTTGGGTACAACTAGTCCCTTATTCTTTCGAAGCCACCCTTCTCGATCAAATCCTTACTTGATCATTCTCTTTCCATCGATACCCATCTCTACCCTAGAGATGGTTCCCAATAGGTTAGGATCGTCCTTCTAACTGGAAACAATCCTCTCAATCAAAATCGATCTAATCGTCAAGCTTACTAGCGTTTCTGAATCCAATTCAGTCTTGGGTCTGAAATCATATCCTGTGACATACTCTAGTTGCTTCCATCCTAAAAACAAAACCCCTAAACTGGCATGTCTCCTACTCAATGCAACTAGTACTACACCCAAATCCTTTACTATGATCACTCTGCCCCATGGAGTCATGGCGACTCCACTGCACTGATCCATAGTCACTAGTCCTTTGCTATGTCCACTCTGCCCCATGAAGTCATAACAACTCCACTGCACTGGCTCATAGCCTTACTAATCCTTTACTATGTCCACTTTGCCCCTCGAGTCATGACGACTCTACTGCACTGGCTCATAGTCCTACTACAATCACTTTGTTCCCCATCGCTGGAACCCTACAGGTGATAGTCTACTCAAGAGAAGAAAGATAGGAACAAACATAGCAACCATAACATCCATCAAACAAATCCTATCTATCACCTGCTAAAGTCATAAACACATCGACACCTACATGATTGGTCTAACCAATCCCAATATGTCGATTCCAGTCTGTCTGGTCCAACCAACATCAATAACTAATGGAAGCCCAGCCTCCATACACCGATGCCTACTTGACTGGTCCAACCAATCCCAGGCCAATGGAAGCCCCGCCTCTCTTCGGTCTACCGTACGTCCAACGTACGTTTATCCTCCAAGGATAATTAAACTAATGGAAGCCCAGCCTCCAATCGGACTACCGTACGTCCAACGTACGTTTATCCTCCAAGGATAACTAGATCACGTCCAACGGATCCAAGGTAACGGGCGTCCCCAGATACCCCTGCTTTTAGTCCTCCTAAAATACTTGAGTCCAACCCAAGTCTATCCATTATCTTGCTGCCCTCTCGAGTCCAACTCGAGCTGAATCCAATTCCTTGCAGCCTTCTCGAGTCTAACTCGAGTCAATCTCCCAGAGATAAACTAGACTCATCCAATGAATCTCGTACTGCACGTCCAACGTACATTCACCTTCCAAAGGTAAACTAGACCCACCTAGTGAATCTAGGTACTCTACCTACGAGTCCAAGTCCAACGTGAAACTCTCCTATGTTCGCTGAATCTCCAAGATCAACGAGCTTCCACAGTGTTCCAAACATACTTCAAATCTAATGTGAAGTATTTCCATATTCGTTATATCACCATGACTAACGAACTCGCCCCATTTTTCTTTTACGAGTTCAAGTCTAACTTGAATCGTCCTAATCTTCGTTGCATCCTCCATGATCAACGAACACATCCTATTCCTTCAAAATTCTACTATCCAATAGAGAACATCAACATAGGGTCCTGAACAATCCATTACTTTGCATCTTTCTCGAGTCCCACTCGAGTCATCTCATAACCCTATTGAGTCTAATTCTGGGCACTCTATACCATTGAACAGTCTTATCATGTTCCGTCTGCCCCTCACTCCTCGAGTGAACCAAGATATCATCCAATGAAAATCGCAACGTCTACTTATCCCTCACGCAACCCATCCTAGTCGAAATCGACATTCCCCAAGCACAAGCCCCAAAGGCCTAAACCAATATCAGACAAGCACCCAAGGAACATCTCCTCCGAGTTCAGACAATCCACATGAGGTGATACTAGCAAAACAATCTAGTACTGGAGTACTCATTTGCCTCCCAGAGACAACTAGAACTTATTACTACGATAACTTCTTAGCTTCCTTAACTCCAGTTACCCTTGCCATCACTAGGTAGGTACCTAATACCACCCTATTCCTATGGAGTAGATTGACTTCACAAAATAATGCTAAACCCAGTAAAGCCCAAAACAAAGCAATCACAAGGAAACATACATCCATGACTCGATAAGACCATATTAACAAATCATGCCAAAACTAGTCGAACCACCAATCGGGTTCGCCACTACTAAAGGTCTATCGACTAACTCAGGTTTGTCAAACAAAACCCGATCAAAATATCTTAAATAGAAAGCATACCTCGAATAACGACACCTTTTTCCTTCTGCGCCGCAGTTGGGGCATTTGACGAAGAAGGAACAGCGTTGATAGCATACGCTTTCACAATCTGCTTCTCCCTAGGAGGTTGTGGACAATCATCCTTGTGATGTCCCGCCTGGCCGCAGTTAAAGCACTTCCTTTCCCCAGGCTTTTCTCGACAATCTCTGGCATAATGGCCCTTCTTGCCACAACTAAAGCATTCGCCATCTTTCTTATTTTTCTTGTCCTGACCATCCTTGGTCGGGTTCTGCTTCCTCTTGTTCTGAGAATTCTTCTTGCCTTCACCGCCTGCTTGCGGCTTTGGCTCCTCTGCGGATGCCGTAGCAACTTCGGCCTTCGACTTAGGGAAAAGGCTCTCTGACCTTAATGCCTTTCCTACAATAGACTCGAACGTCTCATCGATATGGTTTATAAGTCTTTCCCCCAAGTACCCATCCAAGCCAGTTATGAACTTCTCGTTCTTCTTTTCGACTGTATCGATAAGGGACCATCCATATTTCGATAGAGTGTCAAATTCAGCGATATACTCCGAGACTGCTCTACCATTCTGCTTAAGCTCCAAGAACTTCCTGAACAGTTCCGATTTATGAGCAGCTGGAATAAACTTATCACAAAAGCGAGTCTTAAACTGATTCCAAGTAACTTGATCTTCTGGAGTAGCTGTTCTAATGGCATTCCACCAATTCATCGCTCGCCCTTGCAGCTGATGAGACGCTAGCCTTCTCTTCATCGCATCCTCAAGACCCAAGTCGTCGAAGATACGATCACAGCTATCCAACCAATCCTGAACATCTGTGGCCGACTCCGTTCCGTGGAACGGCTTCCCGCCAAGGTTAGTGTAATCCTTGCACAACTTGGCGAAATCGGCCCTAGGTGCCTGCACTACTGGACCACCACCATTCCCGGGATTGGGAACTGCTCCCTGAACATCTCTAAGCATGTCTCTCATGAGGTCGGTAAACATCGCCCTCATGTCGGCAGCATTCCCATTATTGGCTCCCCTACCCGCACCTCTAGCATATCGGCTCATCGTTAATCTGTACAAGGGGAAACGATTAACGACCCCATAGTGGTGCTAGTGCAGTACGACTTCATTCTTATACTACCAATAGTATATATATATAGCTTTTGAAAACCAAAGTAATCACAAATACGCGCTCTCATATATGTACTAACTCTCCCTAGTGTCTTTCCCTAGGTTAACTACGCAACCTAGAGCTCTGATACCAAGTGTGACGGCCCGCCCCGCACCAACCGACATTTACTCCATAGGTGCGCTGTACACATGTCCAGTTAGCACGGAACGGGTCGCTAGAAGGAAAAGGAAGAAGGAAATGAACATACAAAGAACATGTAGAATGTCTCACAGCACATAGAATAAAATATAATAATAACATACTTGACATAAAACAGGTGAGACAGTGCATAAGCTAAAAACCAGAACTGAGCATCATAGCAGCGGAAATCCAAAATATAGCTTATTACAACTTTTCAAACTATCTCAAAGCAAAAGCAAGATAAAGGAGGTACACTACTAATTCCCAAGTAGCTACCACCAACGACACAGGGAGAATATCTATATATCATACGTGGAAGCCTCCTGCTCGCCTCCGAATCAGCTACTCGCGCATCACCAGCTAACCATAACCTGTCTCTAGTCTGCTCGTGTGAGCACCCAGAGTAATAAGAAGAGACATAAAACTCTGGGTCAGACATAAAGCCTGGTATGAGCGATAAGCATCTAAACAGAATAATAACAGGTATAATCCAATCATACCTGAACCTGGACCTGCAACCAAAGAGTTAGCACTACATACTGTACAACGCTCTAAGGTGCCCTTTCAAATGGTGTAAAGGTAACGGGGGTGGGGGTGTGCATGTCATAATGATGTCAAACAATCAAACATAGCAAGCATCCTCACATCTCTCACTCAGTGCGTAAAGCATGCGATATCCACTACTTTGGTCACCCAATACTTTGGGCCATGACGGAATCCAATCCCGTGTAACTATCACTACAAGCCCACTATCCATCTCTCAGTGGTGGACCAAAGTTATGAATACCGATAACCCCTTTGCACACGTCCCGCAGCAAAGCCCAACCATGAAGTGAACTCATTGGTTCCCAACTGGGTCCGGGATCCTGAGCTCTAACTTCCATTTGGACTACCTTTGCATCTCGGGTTTTAGTCATCATCTTCATCCGGATCGGTCTTCATTCAGTTCGCAACCTCCTGGTTCGGTTCGTGACTCGCCCCCTCGCATCAGCTCGACTCGCGGATCGTGGTCATTGCCTTCACTCGGATCGGGTCGTGCCTGTTACGTCAGCTCAGGTCGGATCGCACCATTCGTCAGCTCATTCGGATCGCGCCTGCTGCATCGGGTCGGGTCGCGATGCACTCGTGGTCACCATCCCCCTTCGGTTCGGTTCGCAGTCCTCCTTCGCGAATGGTCGGATCGCCATCATCGGATCGTGACACCCAAGCTGGAACGGATCGTGATCTTCAAGCATCGACGGATCGAGTCGTGCCATTGGTTCGGATCGTGGAAGATGGGGCAGATCGGGTCGTTTCGTGGCGCGAGCTTCAATCGGATCGGTTCGCATGGGGTAGGGGCGATCCGATCCGGGGTACTTCCTGCACTTCATTCCAGCGACTGTTTTTCGCCATTCGACGGCGTTTTTGACCAAACTAACACTTCTAAACAATCACAAAGCATACCATACAGTCATAGCAACATATAGTATCGACCACAAACACCAAAACATAAATCATAGCATGTAAAATGGATCAAACATAGCCAATACCCCATATTTTTCCCTTAAGCATACTTAAGCAAATCTAACAATAAGGTTAGCAAATCTTAACCAAATTGAACCAAACTTCTAACAGAGGTCTAAAACAATATTTCAGAATTTCTGAACATTTTTCCAGATTTTTAACATGCACAAATTCGCTAATTATCACTAATTACCCCTTAATCCCCCAAATTCCGGGATTTGCAAAATTAGTCGAAATTAACCCAAATTCATATCAGAGGCATAAAATGGTGTTTTAGAATTTTAGGAATTTTTCTAGAATTTTCTGAGCCATAATTTCGCTAATCTTCGCTAATTACCATAATTAGTGAGGAACTATGCAAATCACTCACCTTTGCCACAAATTAAACTATAGATCTGAAATGATTCTCTGTTTGGGTTGAATCTCTATGCAACACAGCAGCTCTATTCCAAATTTGATGTTGATTAGCCTTGGTTTGATGCTAATTAGCTTAATCTTCAACTAGAAAGTGTTTAGAAGTGATTTAGGATGATTCTAGAGGATGGAGGCCATGACTAGGTTGAAGGAAAGCAAGTGGCGGCTGGAAAAATGAGGAAGAAACCGAAATTCTAACCCTATCAGCCCTCATATACCCCTAAACCCGAAATTACCCAATGGGCCTAGCTGCTAATCACCCAGTTTGGCCCAATTAAGCTGAAAATAACCCTTTGAACCTTAATTCAGCCATATCTCCCAAACGGTAAGTCCGTTTGGCTATTATGACCACTCTACGGAAAGAGAAACCATCATTCGAATCCAATGGAAGTGGTTTCAGGTCAAAATTCCTTTCCAGTCAAAAGTTATGGCCAAAACAGTACAAACTCGGGGCAAAACGGTCATTTAAAAATTGACAAAAATCATGAACATGGGAAATGACCCCAATAGTCGTCTCCCAAAGTTACATGACCATACGTCTTCATATGTGAAAGAAATAAATATTCTACGATCCCATGATGCGTAGAATACGGGTCGTTACACATGACATCCTGATTATATATCTCATGTAAACCATCCTAATCGAATTCAACATCCCTCAAGCACAAGCCCCAGAGGCCTAAACCAGTATCAGACAAGCCCCTAAGAAACACTTCTGTAACACCCCGCATTTTTAGTGATAATTAAAAATATGCATATATGTATATATTATATGCATAGACATATTTAAAGGAAAATTTAAAATAAAATAATATATAAGTGCATTGAAATGAAGGAAAATGAATTGCATGCAATATATATATATATGTATATATATATATATATATATTAAAAAGAAGTTAATGCAAGAAAAAAAAAAGTATGCAATACAGTAGCGCATGTAATAATGTTAAAAAGGAAAAGGAAGTACATGCATGTAATTATGATAGAGAAAACAATTAATAAAGAGAAACGTTAATGTAATTAATGTAAATGGTAAAAAGGTGAATTAATAAAATTGCACGCAACAATAAATGAGAAGGGGCATATGTGTATACATGCTATTTGAAATTCAAAATTTTGTAGGAAGATAATACATGCACTAAAAATAATAGAAATGTGTAGATGCATGAACCTAAATAAAAATAATAGAAATATGTAGATGCATGAACCTAAATAAAAATAAATTAATGTCATGCAAATAAAATAAAAAGACTATAGACTGCAAACATGTCAATTACGCAATTAAAGCGTGTATAAAAAAAGGTTTAGAAAGAGGAACCAAGCAATTTAATGCGTTAAAAATAAGTAACGTATTAAGTGCATGAAACAGGAAAGCATTAACGCATTTAAATAAGAATATTAGAAATATATGCAACAAAGAAATAATGTCACATGGGAAAGTTTAATGCATGAAAAGAAGTTGGAAAATAAACATAAATTGATTTAATTGAAGTAAGCTAATGTCAAAAGAATTAATACAATTCATATTATATATAAAATAATGACACATGGAAGGATGCATTAATGGAAAAGAAACGTACTTTGCATATATTAAGGAGCGTTTAAGATTTTGCTTGTACAAAAAGAAAAGAAACCGCATATAGGAAGTTGTTAACACCATCAGTGTCCACGCGTGCGTATGGGTGCAACGCATTTGGGTTGTTTAGCCTACTCTAGAACCTTCTTTTTTTAGCGAGGTGGAAGGTTTAGATGAATTCTATTTTAATCCTAAGGCCCTAATTTACCTACTACAGCTATAAATAAACATCAAACCCAACCATAATCTCATCTATCTCTTTAACCCTAGCCTCCATGCTGCTAAATTCTCAACTAACCTAGCCTCTACCTTCAACATAAATTAAAGTAGAGATTTTTAGAGATAAGTTCTTCATCAACAATCAATTTTGAAGGTTAATCAACATCAAAGTGTTATGTAACACCCCGTATTTTCTGTGAACGTATAAGTAACAAATCAGAGAATAATTAATTTTTAAAATAAGAACCAAGGGAAACGGGTTGCGCCATTGCATTCGTCTCGAAATTCTGCTTGAAAACAAGTCCGAGTTTTCGAGAAAGGGAGTCCGTATGACCAAGTTATGACCCTCCGAAGTTTCAGGAATTTAAATAAAATAAACAGCTCGAAAATAAAGCCAGAAATTCGAAATTCAAACCCAGAGAAGGTTGGCGGGAAAATTCCCGCCCATATACCCAGGTCGACTGGGGAGTCGATCCCCCACCCCAACCAGGTCGACTGGGGAGTCGACTGGGGTGTCGACCTCCCCATGACCAGGTCGACTGGGGAGTCGACCTGGGGGTCGACCTGCTCCCAAAACCCAGTTTTTGAACCTGGTTCATTCTGATGTATCCGATCTCGTTTTCTGTCTAGATTCGTCGCCTAATCCTATATAAACAGCCCCTAGCCTCATTTTCTCTACACAAATTCATTATGTCTATACTCTGCCTCTGTTCTAATTAAAAATAAAAGTGGCGTCGCTACTCTGTTGGAATCAAAACTTGGACCGATGCATCTTCTTCCAACCTGAATAGAATTAAAAGCTAAATCAAATCTCAAATCAAAGTTTAAAGCTACAACAACAATTAAAGAGGAGTAATTCAACATTTCTGCATCAACAACAGTTTATTATCCATTCTTAAAACCACGAAAGGCAAGTACAGTTATTTTCCGCTATAAACCGTAATTATAATTGTGACATGATTGTAAATCTGAATTTGAGGCTGTGTACGTTCTGTTATGATATATTTTATTCTGTATCTTTTCTTCTTTCTATTCTATAGCCAGGCTACCACGAGCCTGCGCCTCATCTCATAAGAGATTAACGCACAAACGCTAAATTTTGGGACAAATAATAATGCATAATTGGACATGAAACTGTTGCCTATGAGACTATTGCCTATGACTATGATTCATTGACTATGAGACTATTGCCTATGACTATGATTCATTGACTATGAGACTATTGCCTATGACTATGATTCATGACTATGAGACTATTGCCTATGACATTGAATAAGAAACTATTGTGATTAGTCGCCCATGACTATTGTGGTTAGTTGTTTATAACTATTGTTGTTAGTTTCTTATGCCTATTCCCTTAATGATGTTAGATATCATATTTAGTATGTAACTTTGCTAGTTTATTCCCATTCACTGTTATGTACATCGAGCCTATAGGGCCATTTCATGAGTATTTAGAGAACTTGTGGAAACATGTTATACGTGGATTGGGCGTAGCTTAATTAAGTAAATCTGGCATAGCAAATATGTTGGCATAATCTGAGTTGGCTATAATAGAGAATGATTTACATGTGTATTACTCTTGGACATAAATGGTGAACTAGAATATTAAATCTAGTTTTGACATGAACTGTAAATGGGAATATTAAGGCTAAAATTTGGGGCATATATTGTATTATGAATTATGACCTTGATTTAGGCATGTAAGTTCAGGTTAAATTTATGATTGGGCAAGATATGCAAATAGAGTTTTAGATATATATAATCTGCTAAATCTGTTAAATTGCCTAATCCGTTATCTGCTAAAACTGTTGAATTGCCTAAACTGCTAAATCTGTTATCTGCTAAATCTGTTGAATTGCTTAAACTGCTAGATCTGCTACATTTTGAATTGTCTGATCTGTTGAAACTATATAATGGTAATTTGGTTATGGAAATCCGTAGGCTCGACCTAAGATTTAATAGAACATGGAAATTTGATTAATCTGTTATGTCTTATGAAGAAGTTTAATCTGTTAAATAAACAGAATTAGTCTAATATCTGAAAAATCTATATTGGAATGAATTGGCTATGACACGAGGTTAGACTCTGTTTGCGGTAGAAGCCTGCCCGGAACCAACCGGCTTAACCGGCGACCGCAAACTGTCAGTCTAACGTGAGAGGTCGTAGGCATAACTAAAATATGCTTAGACACGAGGTTAGGTCTGGCTTGTGGCAGAAGTCTGCCCGGAACCGCCCGACATATCCAGCGCCACAAGCTACCGACCTAATGTGAGAGGTCTGTGCATTAATATTTAATTAATGAAAATCTGGGATAAATATGATGTCTAAAACGTGTTGGGTGGATTGGGTTAAACCAATTGGATTAATGAATTTAACAAACCCATTTCTTGAATCTGTAGGCCCAATTACAAAGTTAGACAAATCTGTAAATCTGTTAAATCCGTATATCTGATCCGTTAGTCTGAAAACTTGTCTGATCTGTGAACTAGTTGATCTGAACTCTGTATGTCTGAACTTGTAAACAAGTTAATCTGAAATCTGTTAGTCTGGGGACACAAGGATAGGAGGGAAATTACTTGTGTCATTTGTTGTTTGGGACCCATATTAGTCAGTAACCCTTTCTGGTATCAAAACTTTGACCCAACAGTAGGTAGGGTCCAGGCACGCTTAATGAACTAATTATAAGCGGTTCATTCTGATAATGGCGAGGGGTGTTGATGGTGTGTTCCAACCGGGTCATGTGCGTGCATGGATCCCGGTCTGCCTCTGAGGATGTAAGACCCCGTGACATCTGTAAATAGGTCTGTGCCAATTGGTTGTCACTTTAGGGAGTGATACACCCTACTGTGGGGCCGACACAGGGTATTTATGTATTAGGGAGCCGATCGCTTGGGGTAGGGTTATAGGGTACACTTAGTTCTGTCTGTTTCTGTTGGTACCGTCTGTTTCTGTTGGGTGGTAACACTTGTCTGTTTCTTCGTGGTACCGTCTGTTCGGGTGGTAAAGGCCCATTTACTAGTGTACACCTAATTCTACATTTTGTTTCCGTAGGAATTAATCTGTTTCTGTTTCTGTACCTTCTGTTCGGGTGGTAAAGGCCCATTATTCCGTTTCTGTTTGTTTCTGCTCGGGTGGTAAATGCCCATTATTAGCATTCTATTTCTGTCTGTTTCTGTTGAGGTAGTAAAGGCCCATTACTAGCAATCTCTTCTATGGAAATTATTCTGTTCCCGTTTCTGTTTCAGCTTTGACATTGGGGTGACACCTAATCCTGTTATACTAGTATTAGTGCAGAGAATGAAAAGTAATATTATTCTGTTTCTTCTGTTTAACCTAAGTACATCTACTGCTCCTGTTACTGTTATCTCTTATCCAGCTTATTTTCATGTCATAATTATTATTATCTGTGCATATGCTGAAAGTCACTGGACTTGCCAGACTTTATGTCTGACCTTGCTTGTTTTCGCCTCTTTTTCTTCCGTCCCCCCCTGGTTTTTCAAGGAGTGAACACTTTAGCTTGATCCGGATTTCTTCTGCTTGAAGTACTTAGAGTGCTTAAAGTATGGCTTGACTCCTTATGGCAGCTTCTGTGGGGATTATGATTTTAAAGTTTTGTACTCTGATGATTTTCTGAACAAGACCGATATTTATGTACTTGAGTTTTTGGTAAAGATGTAACCAAACTGATTTCTGTTTTCCGTTGTAATAAAGTTATAATTTCTCAAGTATTGTTTATATGTCTTGAAATTTTCTGTTCTGTTTACTAAAATGCTCCACCAAAGTTAAGGCATTCCCTTTGTGAGTGTCCTTAACGGAGGTGGGGTGTTACACTTGGTATCAGAGCTGAAGGTAACCAGACTGGGTAAAGTTTTTGAAAACTATTTTCAAAAAGGTTTTAAAAGGAAGTATTTTCAAAAAGTAAAGCTTATTTTTGAAAAACATAATCCCCAAAAGCCATATATCTATCTTTTGATCCTCTGTTTGAGTCTTTGTTTCCTTCTTTCTCCGGGGCTCCCGGCTTTCTGGGAGGTAACCTCATCGCGACATGATTCTGTAGGCTTGATAAGACTACGACACCGATCAAAGGGCAAATAAGCGCCCGACTTCCATCTATAGTCACAGCAGTCTCACCTACGGCTAATTTTCTTTCGAGCTTTGTAGGATTTTCCGTGCGATGGAGGACGCTTTCGAGGGACTTGTCAACGTGTTACACACGGATAGTAAAGATGAGAATGAGGGAGTTTGGCTAAGGAGCACAACCCAAGGATGAGAAACTCATGGATATGGACTTGGTTCACAAAGGAGGAAAAAAGCAAACACAAAAAAAGAGGAAGAAAAGTCTGAAGATAAAGGAGGAGAAAAGTGCTTTACTTATGGAAGCTTGACTCATCTGAACAAGGATTGTCGAAAGAGGAAGGACACTCACTTCAACTGTGGTGAGATGGGACACTTCACTAGGGACTGCCCAAAGAAACGGGGGCAAGGACATGACCTACTTCGAGAAGGCAGGCGAATGCTCTCATAGTTGGTGGATAGGGTAGAAGTAGGAAAATTTCCGTAGAGAGTTTAGTTTCCTTACCTGATTATTGAGTTAGAACTCTTTCCAATTATGGCATTATGATTCTGTAGTCGAGTCTCTGCACTTTAGTACTAGTCTTGTTTCTGATCTGGTTATAGTCTCAAACCCCATAGGGGTTATGACTCATCTGTTGGTGATAGGTTGGGGTTTGAGGGTATCTGTGTTAGGCGTCAAGTCGATTGTAATGCATACATTTTGGGTTTTTAAGGGATATGGTGGGATTTTCCCATGCTTAGTTTTCTAAGAATCATTCGATAATCTGATCTGTACTAGTAGTCTGTAAGCATCTAGATATTTCTGAAAAGGTTAAGATTTCCAGTTTTGACATTGTCTAAGGAGGATAATCCTTTGGGTGTCAATCTGATGTTGATTTCGGTCTTCGTGGTTGATACTTAGGGGAGTTTGTCTCTCAACCAAGGTCTAATGGAAACCCAAGTTTTTGTTTTATCTGTACTCGCTTCCATCATTCGACTATGTCCTATCGATCGAATCTTCGAACTTTAGGTAGAAACTAATGGGTGTAAACATGTGTTTGAGACATGTTATGTTTGATGGTTGCAAGTGGATGCAAGTGGTTGCTAGTGGTTGCTCGTGGATGCATATACACACACTAGGCACTAGATCGGCTCGAATACACTCTCATACTGCATATGGATGTGTGAGCATTTTCAATTTTTGTGGATGTAAAATGATTGACTCATCACATGGATGTTGCATATGACTGAATGGTTGTCACTCATATAAGAATGATAGGTATCAAATAGGAAAATTTCATATATGTTAGACTCATGACACTGACATAGTTCGCATTAAGGAGGTCAACTGAATCAGTGGACCGCCTGATCTTTGCATTAGATAAGGAACATATACACACACTTTTGCATATGTTCATACAACATTAGAAGTTGTCTAAGACAATGGATGCTTGTGGATGATGGTTGAGTAGATGGATGACTGGATGGTAGGACACATTCTTCTTAACTTGAAGATTTCGGGGACGAAATCCTTTAAGGAGGGGAGAATGTAACAGCCCGTGTTTTCTATGAACATATAAGTAACAAATCAGAGAATAATTAATTTTTAAAATAAGAATCAAGTGAAACGGGTTGCGCCATTGCGTTCGTCTCGAAATTCTGCTTGAAAACAAGTCTGAGTTTTCGAAAAACGGAGTCCGTATGACCAAGTTATGACCCTCCGAAGTTTCAGGAATTTAAATAAAATAAACAGCTCGAAAATAAAGCCAGAAATTCGAAATTCAAACCCAGAGAAGGTTGGCGGGAAAATTCCCGCCCATATACCCAGGTCGACTGGGGAGTCGATCCCCCACCCCAACCAGGTCGACTGGGGAGTCGACTGGGGTGTCGACCTCCCCATGACCAGGTCGACTGGGGAGTCGACCTGGGGGTCGACCTGCTCCCGAAACCCAGTTTTTGAACCTGGTTCATTCTGATGTATCCGATCTCGTTTTCTGTCTAGATTCGTCGCCTAATCCTATATAAACAGCCCCCTAGCCTCATTTTCTCTACACAAATTCATTATGTCTATACTCTGCCTCTGTTCTAATTAAAAATAAAAGTGGCGTCGCTACTCTGTTGGAATCAAAACTTGGACCGATGCATCTTCTTCCAACCTGAATAGAATTAAAAGCTAAATCAAATCTCAAATCAAAGTTTAAAGCTACAACAACAATTAAAGAGGAGTAATTCAACATTTCTGCATCAACAACAGTTTATTATCCATTCTTAAAACCACGAAAGGCAAGTACAGTTATTTTCCGCTATAAACCGTAATTATAATTGTGACATGATTGTAAATCTGAATTTGAGGCTGTGTACGTTCTGTTATGATATATTTTATTCTGTATCTTTTCTTCTTTCTATTCTATAGCCAGGCTACCACGAGCCTGCGCCTCATCTCATAAGAGATTAACGCACAAACGCTAAATTTTGGGACAAATAATAATGCATAATTGGACATGAAACTGTTGCCTATGAGACTATTGCCTATGACTATGATTCATTGACTATGAGACTATTGCCTATGACTATGATTCATTGACTATGAGACTATTGCCTATGACTATGATTCATGACTATGAGACTATTGCCTATGACATTGAATAAGAAACTATTGTGATTAGTCGCCCATGACTATTGTGGTTAGTTGCCTATAACTATTGTAGTTAGTTTCTTATGCCTATTCCCTTAATGATGTTGATCTCATATTTAGTATGTAACTTTGCTAGTTTATTCCCATTCACTGTTATCTACATCGGGCCTATAGGGCCATTTCATGAGTATTTAGAGAACTTGTGGAAACATGTTATACGGGGATTAGGCATAGCTTAATTAAGTAAATCTGGCATAGCAAATATGTTGGCATAATCTGAGTTGGCTATAATAGAGAATGATTTACATATGTATTAGTCTTGGACATAAATGGTGAACTAGAATATTAAATCTAGTTTTGACATGAACTGTAAATGGGAATATTAAGGCTAAAATTTGGGGCATATATTGTATTATGAATTATGACCTTGATTTAGGCATGTAAGTTTATGCTAAATTTATGATTGGGCAAAATATGCAAATAGAGTTTTAGATATATATAATCTGCTAAATCTGTTAAATTGCCTAATCCGTTATCTGCTAAAACTGTTGAACTGCCTAAACTGGTATATCTGTTATCTGCTAAATCTGTTGAATCGCTTAAACTGCTAGATCTGCTACATGTTGAATTGTCTGATCTATTGAAACTAGATAATGGTAATCTGGGTATGGAAATCTGTAGCCTCGACCTAAGATTTAATAGAACATGGAAATTTGATTAATCTGTTATATCCTATGAAGAAGTTTAATCTGTTAAATAAACAGAATTAGTCCGATATCTGAAAAATCAGTATTGGAATGAATTGGCTATGACACGAGGTTAGACTCTATTTGCGGTAGAAGTCTGCCCGGGACCAACCGGCTTAACCAGCGACCGCAAACTGTCAGTCTAATGTGAGAGATCGTAGGCATAACTAAAATATGCTTAGAACGAGGTTAGGTCTGGCTTGTGGCAGAAATATGCCCGGAACTGCCCGGCATATCCAGCGGCCACAAGCTATCGACTTAATGTGAGAGGTATGTGCATTAATATTTAATTAATGAAAATCTGGGATAAATATGATGTCTAAAACGTGTTGGGTGGATAGGGTTAAACCAATTGGACTAATGAATTTAACAAACCTGTTTCGTGAATCTGTAGGCCCAATTACAAAGTTAGACAAATCTGTAAATCTGTTAAATCCATATATCTGATCCGTTAGTCTGAAAACTTGTCTGATCTGTGAACTAGTTGATCTGGACTCTGTATGTCTGAACTTGTAAACAAGTTAATCTGAAATCTGTTAGTCTGGGGACCCAAGGAAAGGAGGGAAATTACTTGTGTCATCTGTTGTTTGGGACCCATATTAGTCAGTAACCCTTTCTGGTATGAAAACTTTGACCCAACTGTAGGTAGGGTCCGAGCACACTTACTGAACTAATTATAAGCGGTTCATTCTGATAATGGCGAGGGGTGTTGATGGTGCGTTCCAACCGGGTCATGTGCGTGCATGGATCCCGGTCTGCCTCTGAGGATGTAAGACGCCGTGACATCTGTAAATAGGTCTATGCCAATTGGTTGTCACTTTAGGGAGTGATACACCCTACTGTGGGGCCGACACAGGGTATTTATGTATTAGGGAGCCGATCGCTTGGGGTAGGGTTTTAGGGTACACTTAGTTCTGTCTGTTTCTGTTAGGTGGTAACACCTGTCTATTTCTGCGTGGTACCGTTTGTTCGGGTGGTAAAGGCCCATTTACTAGTGTATACCTAATTCTACATTCTGTTTCCGTAGGGAATAGTCTGTTTCTGTTTCTGTACCTTCTGTTCGGGTGGTAAAGGCCCATTATTCTGTTTCTGTCTGTTTCTGCTCAGGTTGTAAATGCCCATTATTAGCATTTTGTTTCTGTCTGTTTCTGTTGGGGTGGTAAAGGCCCATTACTAGCATTCTCTTCTGTGGAAATTATTCTGTTCCCGTTTCTGTTTCAGCTTAGACATTGAGGTGACACCTAATCCTATTATACTAGTATTAGTGCAGAGAAATGAAAAGTAATATTAATCTGTTTCTTCTGTTTAACCTAAGTACATTTGCTGCTCCTGTTACTGTTATCTCTTATCCAGCTTATTTTCATGTCATAATTATTATTATCTGTGCATATGCTGAAATTCAGTGGACTTGCCAGATTTTATGTCTGACCTTGCTTGTTTTCGCCCTTTTTTCTTCTGTTTACCCCTAGGTTTTTTAAGGAGAGAACACTTTAGCTTGATCCAGATTTCTTCTGCTTGAAGTACTTAGAGTGCTTAAAGTATGGCTTGTGTAACACCCCACCTCCGCCAGGGCCACACTCACGAGTGCTGGCACTAGCTTTGGAGGGGTGTTGTCTAGGTAAACATGCACAGAGATATCACAAGACAGAACATAGATAAATAAATAAGTAAAGCAGCGGTAGAAGTTTAAAAACCATCATTTCAAAACCAAATAGTCAACTTACATCAAAGTACTTAGTCGTTATTTTCCAACTACCACAAGTCTAGAAAACATAAACTGGAAATAACATAAAGTAAACTATACCCAAGATAGATGTAGTGAAGCCATAGCAAGCTCAAGTCCAAACCGTACATGAGCTGTCAAGAAAGCAAGCCAACTGTCCAAGCTAAGCACTAGTATTCCCTCCTGAGAACCTGGGGGGGGGGGAACGGAAGAAAAGAGGCGAAAGAAAAAGGGTCAGTCATAAAGACTGGTAAGTCCTACCTACTATTAGTATAAAAACTAATGGAGTTAACTAAACATGAGAAACTGAGATGAAACATAAAGATGGTAACTAACTGACATGATAAATAGATAACAAGGTAGATCAAGTGTGGCATCGCATATACAAGGTTTTGTTTGCACCAATAGTACTAGTAACCCAGCCCATGTCAAGTATAAACAAGAAATGATCCCTTGGCCCAATATCATGAGATGACCCAAGTCGGGGCCCAACTACACGGTCTAGTCGATCGGCTCCCTATAAGCCTAACTCGTCGAGTGTTGGTGTCATACGGCCCAATCACGGAATGTAGTCAAACTGTGCTAGGTCCACCCTAGGGTGTATCAAGTCCTAGGGTGCCAACCACTGACACGAATCAAGCACGCACAGTCTAAACCTACTGGTGCCCGTGCCTGATTTCTCAACTCCAGACTATGTGCACGACCATAGTCCGCCTGAACCTACACCGGCGCACCAACTCAGCCGTCGTTCTGGTCGCTTACAATCAGCCCAGTAATCGTGCCCCACCCTAGCCTAGTCCCTAGGGTATCGTTGATACATCCAAGAGGGTTACTGCTGAAAAGGACCACGTAACTAGGGTTTCTAACGGGTTAAGTGTGGTTAACCCTATCCAATCATGTATCAAGTTGGTTAAGTGTACCCAAGTGGTTCATGACTTAACCCCATCCAATCATGTATCAAGTTGGTTAAGTGTTTCCAAGTGGTTCATGACTTAACCCTAACATGTGGCATTAATTAATTTAATGCACCCAACCTCTCATATTAGACTTTGTTATGGTTACTGGGTATGTCGGGCGGGTCCGGGCAGCTTTACACCACAACCTAGTCTAACCTCGGGTTTCAAGCGCGATATGACCAACTTCTCACATTGGGTCCTATTGTTTGTAGCCACTGGATTTGCCGGGCGGTTCCGGGCAGATTTACGCTACAAACTCAACCCAACCTCGAGTTGGCCACTTTATGATTTTCTACATGTCATGACCATATTCAAGTTTCAAGCATAATAAAGTTTCATATCACATTTCAAGTCATGTTTTTCATGTCATTTCAAGTTTGCCTAACTACCCATAACGTATCCCCATCGCACGTAAATTCGCATCAACACAAGTGAATCAAGGAACATAAAAATATGACCTAGAGGGGCATAAGGTGGTAAAGGTGGTCATAAGTTAAACATGATGATATTTGAGGCAAAGGTGTTCATCACAACTAGCATATAGGGTTATTGGCCTCAAAACATGCATGACATCAAACTTAGCAAATAAACTAGCATGTAGTCCAACATCATAGGCAAATGTGAAACATGATAATAGTTGACATAGA
Source organism: Allium sativum (assembly GCA_030737875.1). Classification (NCBI taxonomy): domain Eukaryota; kingdom Viridiplantae; phylum Streptophyta; class Magnoliopsida; order Asparagales; family Amaryllidaceae; genus Allium; species Allium sativum. The sequence continues at coordinate 648,955,320 of CM060919.1, read as the reverse complement.
GTGATAAACTTGTGGGTAGCATGTCGTTCAACATCATATGCAAGTTAGCATCAAGGTTATGAGAGGTTCTATGTTGCATTATGCATAACTACCAAGTTTTATGTTGCATTATGCATAACTACCAAGTTCTATGTTGCAGTATGCATAACCACCAAATAAAGCTCATAGCTTTCTACCCAAAAATCAAGGTAAATGATACTAGGTTCATGATAGTGCCACAATCATAGATCAAAAGAGTCATAAATGGATCTATGCATACAAATATAGCCCCAAGACAAATATTATACCAAAAGTCCCATTTCAACTTGCTACAAGATCATATTAACTTTTTAGTTTAAATCTAAGAGTAGAGTGGGGCTTACAAAGCGTGGCTATGAGAACTAGAACCAAATAGAACAAGATAGAGACGTTGTAGAAGCTCTAGGAATGATGTAGCAACACAAATAGCCTTGATAATAAGTAGCTCCTTTGATAGAAAGAAGAAAGCTTGCTCCTTTTTGCCTTAGAAGCTCTCAAGATGAAGATGGAGGCCATGATTAGGGAGCATTTTGGCAGAATTTAGTTGTTTGGATGATTTGTGATGGTTTAGGCTAGGTATTAGGGTGTTTTTATAGGTGTAGGGACTAGTTTAGGCCATAGGATTAACCCTAATTTAGATCTGAACCATCAAATCCCGTCACAGGCTAAGTAAACAGACCAAAGGAGCAAACTGGTGCACCTGACCAGCAGGGTCCGACCAGGGGGGCGACCCCCAGGTCGACACCCAGGTCGACACCCCAGTTGACCTGGGGGGGGGGGGGGGGCAGGTCGACACCCCAGTCGACCCCCCTGTCGACCTGGGGTAAGGCGGGAAAATTTCCCGCCCAAATCTGCTTGGATCTGATTTTGAATTTCGGGCTGAATTTGAATTTTTCTAAAATCTTCTATGGGCCATAACTTGGTCATACGGACTCCGATTTACGAAATTTCGGACTCGTTTTCAAGAAGAGTTTCGAGACAAACGCGATGGCATAACCCATTCCCATTGATTCTTAACTTAGAATTTAATTCTGCCCTGATTTCTTGTTTTAACATGTTATTAAAAATTCGGGTTGTTACATTCTCCCCACCTTAAAGGATTTCGTCCCCGAAATCTCCAAGTTAGGAAGAACGTATCCTACCATCCATCATCCATCTACTCAAACATCGTCCACGAGTAATCATTGTCCTTAAAATATTTCTAATGCTGTATGAACATATGCAAAAGTGTGTGTATATGCTCCTATCTAATGCGGAAATCAGGCGGTTACTGACTCAGTAAACCTCCTTAATGCAGAATATGTTAGTGCAATGAGTCCAAATGTATGCAAATTCCTAATCATAATTTAAAATCTCTACATGAGTGCACATAACATTCAATCATATGCAACATCCACGTGATAGCATAACAAGTTTCATCCATGAATAAGCATAAACACTCATGCATATGCGATATGAAAGTGTGTGAGCCGATCTTAGTGCCTAACGTGTATCATGCATCCACGAGTAACCACTTGCAAATACTTGCAACCATTTGCAACCATCAAGCATAACATGTTTCAAATACATGTTTCATCCAAAGGGTTTCTACCCTAAGGTTCTCGTGACAAGATTAACGAGATAACAAGATAAACATGGATAGTAAAAGAAAGACATGCTGACTAGGAAAAGAGATCGAGAATGTACCCTCAAAAAGAAATGGATAAAGCCCATGCCTCTTCTCCTCGGTTTCCCAAGTTGCATCTTCATCGGCTTCAATCCACTGGACCTTTACCAACTTGACTTCTCGATTCGTTATCTTCTTGATCTCCGTTCCCAAGATACGAATCGGAGCTCGCCTCAGGGTTGCCTCTTTCTCTATCTCCATGTCTTCAAGAATGCTAGGCTCAACTACTTCGGCTGATTCATGTAGGCATTTTCGGAGATGCGAGACATGAAAAATATTGTGCACTCCAGCCAGCTTTTCGGGCAATTCCACTCTATAAGCCATTTGCCCAATCCTCTCGATGAAAGGGAAGGGTCCTACGAACCTTGGTGCCAGCTTCCCAACTGCTCCAAAACGAACCACATTTCGCAAGGGAGAAACCTTCACAAAGACCATATCTCCAACTTCAAACTCTAAGTCTGTCCTTCGCTTGTCTGCATAGGATTTCTGTCTGTCTTGGGCCGCTTTCATCCGCCTTCGAATCAACTCAACCTTCTCGGATGTTTCCCTTATCATGTCGGGCCCAAGAATAAGCTTATCCGTCGTCTCCCACCAACATGTCGGTGACTTGCACGGCCTCCCATACAAAGCTTCGAATGGAGCCATCCCTATGCTTGCTTGGTAGCTGTTATTATAAGCAAACTCTACGAGAGGAAGATGGTCTTCCCAAGTACCACCAAAGTCAAGAATGCATAGCCTCAACAGATCTTCTAGTACACTATTCACCCTTTCAGTCTGGCCATCCGTCTGTGGGTGATAGGCTGTACTTAGATTCAATTGCGTACCCATCGCTTCTTGCAATCTACTCCAAAATTGGCTAGTAAAGATTGGGTCACGATCACTCACTATGCTAGAAGGAACTCCATGCAATCACACTATCTCTCGAAGATAAACAGATGCTAGCCATGATGCGGTCCTCTTGCTCTTTACTGGAGTGAAGTGGGCGCTCTTCGTGAGTCTATCCACTATGACCCATATGCTAGTATTCCCCTTCCTTGATCTCGGCAATCCATCCACAAAATCCATAGAGATACTTTCCCACTTCCATAGCGGGACCTCCAATGGATGCAGTAGCCCACCGGGCTTCTTCGACTCGGCCTTTACTTCTTGGCAAACTATGCATCTAGAAACAAACTCTGCAACATCCTTTTTCATCCCATCCCAAAAGAAAATGCGCTTCATGCCCCGGTACATCTTATCCCCTCCGGGATGTATGGTCATCCTCGAGTGATGCGCCTCCTCAAGAACTTTATTTACTAAATCTCCCACTCGTAGGACACATAGTCTTCCATCACGCCTTAGCCATCCCTTGTCATCAATAGTATATCTAGCGAGGTGACTTGACGTCTCACCACGAGCCAACTTGTCCATGATCTCGACTATCTGCGGGTCTTCCCTCTGTGAAGCCCCAACTTGATCAAGAAGCGTAGGTCTAAGCTCAAGGGATGCTAACGAACCAGTCATCGAATCAATAGCAGGTGTGAAATCAAAGGTTGCCAAAAACTCTAGGCTCTTCATCTCAACAAACAAGGGACTCAAAGTCAACCTTCTTCTACTTAGCGCATCCGCCACAACATTACCCTTGCCAGGGGTATAAGCTATCTCAAAGTCATATGATGCCAAGAATTCCATCCACCTCTGCTGCCTTAGGTTCAAATCTTTCTGCGAGAAGAGGTACTTGAGCGACTTGTGATCAGTGTATAACTCAAACCTTTCGCCTAGAAGATAATGGCGCCAGGATTTGAGTGCAAAGACGATCGCTGCCAACTCCAAGTCATGAGTGGGATAGTTCTTCTCATGAACTTTGAGTTGCCTACCCCCAAAGCATACCAATCTCCCCTCCTGCATCAGGACAGCGCCTAATCCCGAGCCACATGCATCGGTGTACACGGTAAACATCTTCCCTCCATCGGGTAATGCTAGAACTGGAGCTGTGGTGAGGGCTTTCTTGAGCCTTTAAAAAGCAAGCTCACACTCTAAGTCCCATGCAAAGACTAAGTTCTTCTTCGTTAACTTAGTGAGAGGGGCTGAAATCTTAGCGAAGTCCTTAATGAACTTCCTATAAAATCCTGCCAGACCGAGAAAGCTTCTCACTTCAGTTGCATTCTTCGGAACTTTCCAGTCTTGTACCGCCACTACTTTAGCGGGATCCACAGCTATGCCTTGCTTAGAAACTATATGCCCAAGGAACTGAACTTCACTTCTCCAAAAATGGCATTTGGAGAACTTGGCTTTTAACTGATGAGCTCTAAGCGTATCCATAACCTCCTTGAGATGTATGGCATGCTCTTCCTCGTCCTTAGAGAAGACCAGAATATCATCCACGAAGACAACCACAAACTTGTTAAGGAACTCCCTAAACACCCTACTCATCAAATCAACGAAGTATGCGGGTGCATTAGTCAAACCGAACGGCATGACAAGCCATTCAAAGAATCCATCTGGAGTCCTAAACGCAGTCTTGTCAATACTATCCTCAGCCACTCTAAGCTGATGGAATCCGGTGGCTAGATCGAGCTGAGAGAAAACAGAAGCACCAACAAGCTGGTCAAAGAGATCATCAATCCTCGGTAACGGGTGCCTATTCTTCTTTGTCAGCTTGTTTAACTCATGATAATCAACACATAGACGAAGCGAACCATCCGCCTTAGTAGCGAATACCACAGGAGCACCCCATTCAGAAATGCTTCGCCTAATAAAGTTTTTCTCAAGCAACTCCTTGATTTGCTTGCTAAGCTCTCTTCTTTCTCGCGGGGCCATATGCCTAACAGGCAATGAAACTGGCTTGGCATTATCAACAAGATAAATACGGAAGTCTATCTCGCGTTTATGGGGTAACCCCTTCAACTCATCAAAAACATCAGGATATTCTCGGAGCACCCTCACAGATTGAAGATTGTCAATAGACGAGTCGAGGGATTCAAGATAACATAACATGACGGGATCCAAAGGGTTACAAGAAATCTCTAGGGTATTGCCAAGGTGAGTCATAAGCCTCACTACCCTATGCTCACAATCGAGAATGGCTCCATAACTGGACAACCAATCCATGCCCAAAATCAACCCGTATCCCATGAACCCGAGAACATAAGCATTACATGTGAATTCTACGGTCAAGATAGAAATCCTCAAATCCATACAAATCATAGATAGATGGGCGGAACCCCCAATTGGATTTGAAACACTAACGGGATCCTCAACTAGACTAGTACTTAGGTGCAAACTTTCAACAATGTCGGAAGAAATAAAGGTATGCGATGCGCCAGAATCAAATAAAGTTCGAACAAGAAAACCAGAAATGTAAACAAGGATTTCTACAGAAATACTACCTCGGTCCGGAGCTGGAGTAGTGTTGAGAGCATGCATCTGCCCTCCAGAAGGTCCTGCTCGCTGAGTCTGTCCTTGCCCCTGTCCTTGCTTCTTTGGGCAATCCTTACTAAAGTGTCCAGACTCTCCGCAATGAAAGCATTCTCCCAACTTCCTCTTCTTCTTCCTACAATTTTTGGCTATGTGTCCAGTGATCCCACAGAAGTTGCACTTTCTTGTGTCCTTTGCCTTGTTGTTGTTGGCCTTGCTACCTTTGTTGTTCTTGTTGTTCTGATTGCTCTGGTTGCCTCCCCACTTGGAGTCCGCCTTCTTGGTTTGAGTCTCATTAAGCTTAACTTCTTTCTTGCCATTATTGTCATCTCCTTGAAGCAAGGCCATATCCACTAAGCTCTCAAAAGTAGCCCCCATGGGTATATGAGACATGGCCAAACCTTGTAATGGCTCATTCAATCCTCGAGCAAAGCGTAGAGCCTTCTTCTGAGGTGTGTTAACCATGTCTAAATAGAATCGAGCAAGCTGGTTAAACTTATTCACATACTCCCTCACGGTCATGTCCCCTTGCTTCAAAGATATAAACCTCTCTATTTGCAGATTCTCCTCAGCAGATGATAGAAACTTAAGCCCAAACCTCATCCTAAAGTCAGGCCAAGTCTCTATAGGCCTAGTAGCGTTGGTGACTTCCCACCAATAAGTAGCTTCCTCTTTCAATAGCCATACTGCCAATAGAACTTTCCTACGGTCTTCTACTTCAAAGATAGCAAAAAGATCTTCAGTTTCCTTTAACCAGTTTCTTGCCTCAACATAATTCTCTGTCCCAACAAAATTCTTGCCACCCATCGCCTTAAAGTCTTTGCAAATCTTTGCGAAATCCGCTTGTGGACGCTGAGGAGGAGGAGGAGGAGGAACCTCAGGAACGGGAGGAGGAGTGGGAGTGTTTGTTGGGCCCGCATCGTTGGCCCTAGCTTCCAAGTACCTTCGGAACCATCCGGGTATGGGTACTCCCTCGGGAAGGTTAAGATCGGCCATGCTGAAAAAGGAAAAGATAGATTTAGAATGAGGAAACAAAGGATAGTGCTAATGGCTTTTGGGGAATAGCCTTTTAAAATAAACTAGACTTTTCTTGGAAAAATACTTAATTGGTTTTTAAAATAGTTTTTCAAAAGGTTTTTTTTAAAACTTTTCTCCGGTCTAGTAAAACCTCATGCTCTGATACCAAATGTAACACCCCACCTCCGCCAGGGCCACACTCACGAGTGCTGGCACTAGCTTTGGAGGGGTCTTGTCTAGGTAAACATGCACAGAGATATCACAAGACAGAACATAGATAAATAAATAAGTAAAGCAGCAGTAGAAGTTTAAAAACCATCATTTCAAAACCAAATAGTCAACTTACATCAAAGTACTTAGTCATTATTTTCCAACTACCACAAGTCTAGAAAACATAAACTGGAAATAACATAAAGTAAACTATCCCCAAGATAGATGTAGTGAAGCCATAGCAAGCTCAAGTCCAAACCGTACATGAGCTGTCAAGAAAGCAAGCCAACTGTCCAAGCTAAGCACTAGTATTCCCTCCCTGAGAACCTGGGGGGGGGGGGGGAACGGAAGAAAAGAGGCGAAAGAAAAAGGGTCAGTCATAAAGACTGGTAAGTCCTACCTACTATTAGTATAAAAACTAATGGAGTTAACTAAACATGAGAAACTGAGATGAAACATAAAGATGGTAACTAACTGGCATGATAAATAGATAACAAGGTAGATCAAGTGTGGCATCGCATATACAAGGTTTTGTTTGCACCAATAGTACTAGTAACCCAGCCCATGTTAATTATAAACAAGAAATGATCCCTTGGCCCAATATCATGAGATGACCCAAGTCGGGGCCCAACTACACGGTCTAGTCGATCGGCTCCCTATAAGCCTAACTCGTCGAGTGTCGGTGTCATACGGCCCAATCACGGAATGTAGTCAAACTGTGCTAGGTCCACCCTAGGGTGTATCAAGTCCTAGGGTGCCAGCCACTGACACGAATCAAGCACGCACAGTCTAAACCTACTGGTGCCCGTGCCTGCTTTTTCAACTCCGGACTATGTGCACGACCATAGTCCGCCTGAACCTACACCGGCGCACCAACTCAGCCGTCGTTCTGGTCGCTTATAATCAGCCCAGTAATCGTGCCCCACCCTAGCCTAGTCCCTAGGGTATCGTTGATACATCCAAGAGGGTTACTGCTGAAAAGGACCACGTAACTAGGGTTTCTAACGGGTTAAGTGTGGTTAACCCTATCCAATCATGTATCAAGTTGGTTAAGTGTACCCAAGTGGTTCATGACTTAACCCCATCCAATCATGTATCAAGTTGGTTAAGTGTTTCCAAGTGGTTCATGAATTAACCCTAACATGTGGCATTAATTAATTTAATGCACCCAACCTCTCACATTAGACTTTGTTGTGGTTACTGGATAAGCCGGGCGGGTCCGGGCAGCTTTACACCACAACCTAGTCTAACCTCGGGTTTCAAGCGCGATATGACCAACTTCTCACATTGGGTCCTATTGTTTGTAGCCACTGGATTTGCCGGGCAGTTCCGGGCAGATTTACACTACAAACTCAACCCAACATCGAGTTGGCCACTTTATGATTTTCTACATGTCATGACCATATTCAAGTTTCAAGCATAATAAAGTTTCATGTCACATTTCAAGTCATGTTTTTCATGTCATTTCAAGTTTGCCTAACTACCCATAACGTATCCCCATCGCACGTAAATTCGCATCAACACAAGTCAATCAAGGAACATAAAAATATGACCAAGATGGGCATAAGGTGGTAAAGGTGGTCATAAGTTAAACATGATGATATTTGAGGCAAATGTGTTCATCACAACTAGCATATAGGGTTATTGGCCTCAAAACATGCATGACATCAAACTTAGCAAATAAACTAGCATGTAGTCCAACATCATAGGCAAAGGTGAAACATGATAATAGTTGACATAGAGTGATAAACTTGTGGGTAGAATGTAGTTCAACATCATATGCAAGTTAGCATCAAGGTTATGAGAGGTTCTGTGTTGCATTATGCATAACTACCAAGTTCTATGTTGCATTATGCATAACCACCAAATAAAGCTCATAACTTTCTACCTAAAAATCAAGGTAAATGATACTAGGTTCATGACAGTGCCAGAGTCATAAATGGATCTACGCATACAAATATAGCCCCAAGACAAATATTATACCAAAAGTCCCATTTCAACTTGCTACATGATCATATTAACTTCATAGTTTAAATCTAAGAGTAGAGTGGGGCTTACAAAGCGTGGCTATGAGAACTAGAACCAAATAGAACAAGATAGAGACGTTGTAGAAGCTCTAGGAATGATGTAGCAACACAAATAGCCTTGAGAATAAGTAGCTCCTTTGATTGAAAGAAGAAAGCTTGCTCCTTTTTGCCTTAGAAGCTCTCAAGATGAAGATGGAGGCCATGATTAGGGAGCATTTTGGCAGAATTTAGTTATTAGGATGATTTGTGATGGTTTAGGCTAGGTATTAGGATGTTTTTATAGGTGTAGGGACTAGTTTAGGCCATAGGATTAACCCTAATTTAGATCTGAACCATCAAATCCCGTCATTGGCTAAGTAAACAGACCAAAGGAGCAAACTGGTGCACCTGACCAGCAGGGTCCGACCAGGGGGGTCGACCCCCAGGTCGACACCCCAGTCGACCTGGGGGGGCAGGTCGACACCCCAGTCGACCCCCCTATCGACCTGGGGTAGGGCGGGAAAATTTCCCGCCCATATCTGCTTGGATCTGGTTTTGAATTTCAGGCTGAATTTGAATTTTTCTGAAATCTTCTATGGGCCATAACTTGGTCATACGGACTCCGATTTACGAAATTTCGGACTCGTTTTCAAGCAGAATTTCAAGACGAACGCGATGGCGTAACCCGTTCCAATTGATTCTTAACTTAGAATTTAATTTTGCCCTGATTTCTTGTTTTAACATGTTATTAAAAATTCGGGTTGTTACAGCTTGACTCCTTATGGCAGCTTCTGTGGGGATTATGATTTTAAAGTTTTGTACTCTGATGATTTTCTGAACAAAACTGATATTTATGTACTTGAGTTTTTGGTAAAGATGTAACCAAACTGATTTCTGTTTTCCGCTATAATAAAGTTATAATTTCTCAAGTATTATTTATCTGTCTTGAAATTTTCTGTTCTGTTTACTAAAATGCTCCACCAAAGTTAAGGCATTCCCTTTGTGAGTGTCCTTAACGGAGGTGGGGTGTTACATGTTACAACAATGATTTATCTCTTTTCTAATCATGGCAAGGTGAGTGGGTTTAAATTACCCTTATGGATAATTGTATGCATATCGTTCAGCAATTCCCCAAATTAAAATGTTTAATTCAATTAAAATCTTATAGCTTTTACTTTTTGCCTATTCTGTTCTTCTTCCCACTCCTTTTTATTTTTATAGACTAGGCTAACTTCTAGCCTAGTCCAGATCTCGTTGAAACATATGAACAATATTGTAATAGTGGAAGGATATTTGGGAAATTGAAACAACTTGCATGATGGATTTTGGGCAAAATCTATGATTGGGGAATTGTTGTATAACTTATAAAATACCGGAAATTGGGTATGTTGATAATTTGGCACATAACGGTAGATATTAATTTGGGGCATTAATGAAAATATGTGCAAATTAAGTTGGAACAATTAAGTATGTTGGGATAATTGGGAAGTGCGTGGATTAATAATGGACATGAACAAGCAAGACTGTAATTTGAGCGCAACTTAAGGTTGGGTAATTTGGGGCAAAACTGATAGGTTGGAATTTTGGAGCATAACTTCAATGAATATGAACGATTGGTAGAATTGGAATAATTTCACTTTATTGAAGTTAATTAAATGTAAGAAGAAATGCGACATATATGGGGAATTGGGCATAACTATGCTTGGAATTATGAATATAATTAGGGTGGGATTTACGTATATAAATCAAATTGGAATTATGAACATGAAATTGGGATTATAAGTTGAAACTGGATTATAGGCATAATCTGTTGACAGGATTATAAGCATAAATGTGAATTGAGGGTTTTATGGGTAATTGACATATATTATAATCCAAGATTTGAATTATGAGAATAAGTTATAACAAGAACTTATATGCCTAAGACACGAGGTTAGATTTGGTCTGCTGTAGAAGTCTGCCCGGAACCGCCCGACATATTTGAGCAACTGCAAACGGTAATCTAATGTGAGAGGTCTTAGGTGGAAATTGGACCAGTAATGCTGTCAAGGCACGAGGTTCGATTCAGATGTGGTACAAGTCTGCCCGGAACCGCCCGACTATCCAACAACCGCAAACGACAATCTAATGTGAGAGGTCTTGCGTGTTTATGGACATAATAAATAATAATGAATACTTAACCAAGACGACACATGTAGGGATGACATGGATATAATAAAAGGGGTTAAGTGGGTAACATGGGTAGCATGGTAATTTGTTAAATTGGAATACTTAAACTAATTAAATCATTAGTGGTGTTACGAACCAGTTGAATTGAGTAGGGGCTAAGTAAATTTGCTAAAGAAATGAGAAAGGTTAAGTTAATCTTAATTAATGCCATAATGGGAAATGATGATAATAACCTATTATGAATGAACTTGAATAAGAAATATAATAGGTAGGCTTGTCCTAGGGACAAGTGGGAATTATAACTTATGAAATAAGATAAGTTGTAAGGAATGATAGGGAAAAATGAAATTATTCTCTTACTAATGTATCTGTGAATTAAGATGTGCTTAATTATAAATTAAGTAGAACATGTTATGGTAACCATGGGATGGAATAATCAATAGATTATGAGAATAACATGTTGTAGGCTTATTAATGAACTTAAATGGGTTAAGTTATAAATTGAATTAATAAGCGAGGGTAACTTGGTAAACTTGAAAAGGAAGTCAACGTGAAGGAGAATAACCAAGTTAAATGAGAAAACTCACGAGGTGGCGCAAGCGGATGATTAATGGTTAGACGTAGGGTTTAATGACATATAAAAATGAGGTGCTTAGACCAGTCCATACGTTAGAGGATGAATAACCATAAGAGGTAGATCGTCGGGATGTCAAAAGACACATAGAGAAGCGCATGTCCATCTAGATATTCTTGTAGGCTCCAATGGACTGGGTTAAGAAGCACGTGACTTCCGGGGACGTAGAGTACTCTTGGTATTCCTTTGTGAGTGGCAGATGATCCGCCTGTGCTCACAGAGGTTAGGTCTACGTAGGTGAACCAAGAGTATGCCTTGATTGCAATAATAAGGGGCAATCAAAAGACTAAGATGGACCAGCGTGATTCGGCGAGACCAGTTAGTGCCTTGTGATAGCAATTCGTCATCTACCTATCATCTTTAGTCAGTACGTAAGTGGAAAGGCGGAGAACTCTAAAAGACCATATACTTTGCTATCTAGTTATGGGTGAGGTTGGCCAATAGGTTTGAAAGGCATATGGGGCCGGGGTTAGGTTCTCATTCTTGATATTCTTGGGTGCCTTTTATTAGTTGAGGGAGGGGTCTAGTGAGACCATAGCCACTGTAAAAGCAGACCTTAGCTTCTGCAATCGGCAGATATCTGAAAGCTCCCGACCGAGTTCCGTGTTTCTTGATTAGCCCTGCCACGGGACTCGGGCGCACATATAGAGAATATGTGCAATAGACATCGAGAACGATTGGCGATACGTACGTGGGAAAGTCTAGGTACACTCATGTTGCTCTGGGTGGTGTATCATAAGACTAGAGGGCATTATTCGAGGATGGAACCTAATTTGATCGGATGGTTCAAAGATGGAAGTCCGAATGCTTATGTAATATAGAAGTAGTGGTTCTTTGCGGACGTAGCGTTGACATATATACAGAAATCCGTACGACATTCGAGCGTAGGATTAGGGACTGCTATATTCCTGTGATGATACGGTGGAGACCGTGCGAGTAGGGTACCAAGGGGTGTACCTTAGTTAGGGGTAGCAACATATACACTGTATTAGGTTAATCTACTAGGGAGTAGATGGATGTGACATGTGTAAGCCTTGAATGCTAATGACACGGATAACCCAATAAATTAGAAAACGTAATTGAACGGTATATGTAGGATTATCCAGAAGTATAATTTAAATCCAGTCACATAGGACTTATGTTCTGACCCCCCTCCTCACAACATTCGCAGGTTTGGTTCATGACAGAGACTGTATAGCTTTGGATACTGGTTTAGCAGTATTATTATTAAGGTAAAGCTATGTTTTAATTACATTATATTTTATTCCTTTCGCTGTGAGATATTTTCTGAACACTGACATGTTTCATGTCTCTGTCTTTTCTGCAGGGTACCAGTGCAAACCAACTCGGGTTTCGATGGATTGATATTTTTGAAAAAAAAATCGGTCCGTCAGAATTCAGATTGTTACATCTGGTATCAGGGCTTAGGTTTAAGATTCCTTATTTAGATAATGAGTGAGCGTATTTGTATTTTAAAATATAAATAAATTATATATATATAAACCTAGATCCATATAGGAGCCCACTTAATAGAAAAAATAAAATGGATTACGAATATATATAGTTGAGAGAATTGACCTTGTGGGGGTGTCTAGGAAAGCCTAGGTAAGTTGAAAGCCCACTATGAGTCTAACCCTTGTTAACTTTTAAGAACTTGAAATTGTAAAAGTTTGGCAAAAGAGTTTATGATGTTTTCAAGTTTTAATCTTAAAATTATTTTTGATGTTTGAAAAAAAAAGAGGCCAAACCATGTTTTAAAATTAAGGGAGCAGGTAAGGGTTAGTGCCTAGAAAGAACGGAGAAATTTGAGGCTATAAAGTAAATAGCGAAGGTTATCTTGGAATCATAGAAAATTCCCGTAGAATGCATAAGCATTGTAAAGACTAGATCTGTTGCTCGAAAAAGAAAAAGTATAGGCTAGTAAAGCACAGCAAGGACTCGTAGTGACTACTAGATAGTGAAGGGCAAGTGAGCGTTGAGAATTTGTGGTTGGACTTTTCATTAGTGAAATAGTCATTGATTCTTGGCCCTTAATAGTAGTTGTGTAGGATGGAAAGGCTTATTTGAAAAGAATAAACTTAATCCTTAGATTAAGTAAAATAAGCTAAGAAAGAAAAATAGCCTAACTAAAAAGAAAATAATAAATTCAGAGAAGCAACAAAATATGACGGGAAAAGAAAAAGAAAAAAATAAGTTTTCTTATGTAGTTGTGCTTAGATAGGAAAATAGGAAACTTTGTATAGAGTAGTTATGTGAAATCCAAGTGCAATTAGAAAAGGAACATAAAAGAAAAATGGAAGATGTAAAATTTTCTGTTTTATACCTTTTTGTGACATAAGAAATCGAATTTAGAAAATTAGTTTTTTCCTATAATTCGAAATTTAAAGATGGTTGGTAGGATTTTAGATGCAACAATTGGATGAACTATGCTCTTATTCTGTAAGAGTGTGGGAAAATTTGGATGAAAAGTGTTTTGATTTTCAAAAATATTGCATTCATATAGAACTGTAAGTATATTTAGGTTGTGAGCATCATGTTTTGAAAGAGTTTTTGAAAGTTTGCATACATATAGGTACTACCAAATTAGGCATACATGCATTACTATGATGTATTTCACTTTGCACATATGCACAATGTTTGCAAAAATTGGATGCACACATAATGGATGTATAACATGTGAGGGATCATTTGATTTTACCCTTACCAAATTTCGGGGATGAAATTTCCTAAGGGAGGGAGAATGTAACAACCTACATTTTTAGTGATAATTAAAAATATGCATATATGTATATATTATATGCATAGATATATTTAAAGGAAAATTTAAATAATAACAATAATATATAAGTGCATCAAAATGAAGGAAAATGAATTGCATGCAATATATATATATATATATATATATATATATATATATATATATATAAATTAAAAAGAAGTTAATGCAAGGAAAAAAGTATGCAATACAATTGCGCATGTAATAATGTTAAAAAGGAAAAGGAAGTACATGCATTTAATTATGACAGAGAAAACAATTAATAAAAAGAAACGTTAATGTAATTAATGTAAATGGTAAAAAGGTGAATTAATAAAACTGCATGCAACAATAAATGAGAAGGGGCATATGTGTATACATGTTATTTGAAATTCAAAATTTTATAGGAAGATAATACATGCAAAAAAACAATAGAAATGTGTAGATGCATGAACCTAAATAAAAATAATAGAAATGTGTAGATGCATGAACCTAAATAAAAATGAATTAATGTCATGCAAATAAAAGAAAAAGAATATAGAATGCAAACATGTCAATTATGCAATTAAAGCATGCATAGAAAAAAAAAGGTTTAGAAAGAGGAACTAAGCAATTTAATGTATTAAAAAGAAGCAACATATCAAGTGCATGAAACGGGAAAGCATTAACGCATTTAAATAAGAATATAAGAAATATATGCAACAAAGAAATAATGTCATATGGAAAAGTTTAATGCATGGAAAGAAGTTGGAAAATAAACATAAATTGATTCAATTAAAGCAAGATAATATCAAAAAAATTAATACAATTCATATTATATATAAAATAAGGACACATGGAAGGATGCATTAATGGAAAAGAAACGTACTTTGCATATATTAAGGAGCATTTAAGTTTTTTTTTTGTACAAAAAGAAAAGAAACTGCATATAGGAAGGTGTTAACACCATCAGTGTCCACGCGTGCGTATGGGTGCAATGCACCTGGGTTGGTTTAGCCTACTCTAGAACCTTCTTTTTTTTAGCGAGGTGGAAGGTTTAGATGGATTCTATTTTAATTCTAAGGCCCTAATTCACCTACTACAGCTATAAGTAAACATTAAACCCAACCCTAATCTCATCTATCACTTTAACCCTAGCCTTCATGCTGCTAAATTATCAACTAACCTAGCCTCCACCTTCAACATAAATTAAAGTAGAGATTTTTAGAGAAAAGTTCTTCATCAACAATCAATTTAGAAGATTAATCAACATCAAAATGTTACAACAATGATTTATCTCTTTTCTAATCCTGGCAAGGTGAGTGAGTTTAAATTACCCTTATGAATAATTGTATGCATATCGTTTAGCAATTCCCTAAATTAAAATGTTTAATTCAATTAAAATCTTATAGCTTTTACTTTTTGCCTATTATGTTCTTCTTCCCGTTCCTTTTTATTTTTATAGACTAGGCTTACTTCTAGCCTAGTCCAGATCTCGTTGAAAGGCATACGTACGAACAATATTGTAATAGTGGAAGGATTTTTGGGAAATTGAAACAACTTGCATGATGGATTTTGGGCAAAACCTGTGATTGGGGAACTGTTGTATAACTTATAAAATACCGGAAATTGGGAATGTTGATAATTTGGCACATAACGGTAGATATTAATTTGGGACATTAATGAAAATATGTGCAAATTAAGTTGGAACAATTAAGTATGTTGGGATAATTGGGAAGTGCGTGGATTAATCATGGACATGAATAAGCAAGACTGTAATTTGAGCACAACTTCTTAAGGTTCGGTAATTTGGGGCAAAGCTGATAGGTTGGAATTTTGGAGCATAACTTCAATGAATATGAACGATTGGTAGAATTGGAATAATTTCACTTTATTGAAGTTAATTGTAACAACCCGCATTCTACGCATCGGAAGATCGTAGAATATTTATTTCTTTCACATACGAAGTCGTATGGTCATGTAACTTTGGGAGACGACTATTGGGGTCATTTCCCATGTTCATGATTTTTGTCGATTTTTAAATGACCATTTTGCCCCTAGCTGATCTTGTTTCAGCCATAACTTTTGATTGGTAAGGATTTTTGACCTGAAACCACTTCCATTAGATTCGGATGATGGTTTACCTTT
Source organism: Allium sativum (assembly GCA_030737875.1). Classification (NCBI taxonomy): domain Eukaryota; kingdom Viridiplantae; phylum Streptophyta; class Magnoliopsida; order Asparagales; family Amaryllidaceae; genus Allium; species Allium sativum. The sequence continues at coordinate 648,939,322 of CM060919.1, read as the reverse complement.
CCATAGAGTGGTCACATTAGCCAATCGAACTCACCGTTTGGGAGATATGGCTGAAACAAGGTTTAGAAGGTGAAAAATAGCTTAATCGGGCCTAATTAGGGTGATTAGCAAGAGGGCCCATAACCCATTTCGGGATTAATGTTATGGGAAGGCTGAGAACAGTAGGAAAACGAATTTTATTTCATTTTCCTGCCACCTCAAACATTTCTCTAATCCTAGCCATGGCCTCCACCTTCTAATTTCATCCCAAATCGCATTTAATCACTTTCTAATCGAAGATTAAGCAAAACTACATCAAATCAAGGGAGGTTTGCACCAAATCAGAGAGAGTTGCTGGAATACATTAGAATTTGACCCAAACAGAGAATCATTTCAGATCTATAGTTCACTTTGCGGCAAAGGTGAGTGATTTGCATTGTTTTTCACTAATTACGGATGATTAAGGTAATTAGCGAAGATTAGCAAAATTATAACTCAGAAAAATCTGGAAATTTTATCTAAAATTCCAGAATATTATTTTATGCCTCTGATATGAATTTGGGTTAATTTGGACTAATTTTGCTAATCCCGGAATTTAGGGGATTAAGGGGTGATTAGTGATAATTAGCGAAATTATGCGTTATAAAAATCTGGAAAAATATTCAAAAATTCTAATATATTATTTTAGGCCTCTGTTCGAAAATTTGGCTCATTTGGATAAGTTTTGCTAATTGTATGCTTAAACATGATTAAAGGGGATTAAGGGGAAAACATGGGTTTTGGGTATGTTTGATCCATTTTATCCTATCAAGTTGTTGTTTTGATGTTTGTGGTCGATAATACATGTTGCTATGACTGTATGGTATGATTTGTGATTGTTTAGAATAGTTAGAATGGTTGAAAACGCCGTCGAGTGGCGTATAAACAGTCGCTGGAAGTTGCAGGAAGAACTGTAGGGTTTCGGATCGGATCGGAGGAGGAGTACCGGACCGGAGCTTGCACAGGAGAAAGGCCATATGAACTGAATAGGAGAAGGGGATCAGATCGGAGGTTGGGAGGAGGATCGGAGCCTGGACATCTCGACCCGAATCGAAGGCAAGGCATGATGAACCGAACCGAGTTGCATATATCCGAACCGAACCGAGTTGCATATATCCGAACCGAACTGAGTTGCATATATCCAAACCGAATGTGAATATTGAGTATTGTATTTCGAGCTGGAGCTTGAGCACTATACATGGCCGAACCGAACCGCCAGAGAAGGATAGTTACGACCAAACCGATCCGGTGACGACTAAAAACCCGAGATGCAAAGGTAGTCCAAATGGAAGTTAGAGCTCAGGATCCAGATGGGAACCAATGAGTTCACTTCATGATTGGGCTTTGCTGCAGGGCGTGTGCAAAGGGGTTGTCGGTATTCATAACTGTGGTTCACCACTGAGAGACAGAAAGTGGGCTTGTAGTGATAGTTGTACAGGATTGGGTTCCGTCATGGCCCAATGGATTGGTGACCAAGGTAGTGGATATCGTATACTTTACGCGCTGAGTGAGAGATGTGAGGATGGTTGCTATGTTTGATTTGTTTTCCATCATTGCGACATGCACACCCCCACCCCGTTATCTTTACATCATTTGTTCAGTGGCACCTTAGAGTATTGTACGGTATGTAGTGCTAACTCTTTGGTTGCAGGTCCAGGTTCAGGTACGGTTTAGTATACCTGTTATTGTTCTGTTTAGCTGCTTCTCGCTCATACCAGACTTTTTGTTTGACCCAAAATTTTATGTCTCTTCTTATTACTTTGGGTGCTCTCACGAGCAGACTAGAGACAGGTTAGCTGGTGATGCACGAGTAGTTGATCCGGAGGCGAGCAGGAGGCTTCCACGTATGATATATATAGAATATTCTCCTTGTGTCGTTGGTGGTCACTACTTGGGCATTAGTAGTGTACCTCCCTTATCTTGCTTTACCTTTAGAGACAGTTTGCAAAGGTGTAATAATGATGATGTGGAACATAAGCTGTATTTGGATTTTCCGCTGCTATGATAGTTTGTTTTCAGCTTATGCACTGTCTCACCTGTTTTATGTAAAGTATATGTTGTGATTATATTTTATTCCATGCGCTGTGAGACATTCTACAGGTTCCTTGTTGATTCTTTGTCTTCTTTCTTTCCTTCTGACGACCGTTCCGTGCTAACTGGACATGTTTACAGCGCACTTTTGGAGTAAATGTCGGTTGGTGTGGGGCGGGTTGTCACATCAATTAAATGTAAGAAGAAATGCGACATATATGGGGAATTGGGCATAACTATGCTTGGAATTATGAATATAATTAGGGTGGGATTTATGTATATAAATCAAATTGGAATTATGAACATGAAATTGGGATTATAAGTTGAATTGGGATTATAGGCATAATCTGTTGATAGGATTATAAGCATAAATGTGAATTGAGGGTTTTATGGGTAATTGACATATATTATAATACAAGATTTGAATTATGAGTGTCAGTTATAATAAGAACTTATATGCCTAAGACACGAGTTTAAATTTGGTCTACGGTAGAAGTCTACCCGGAACCGCCCGGCCTATCCAGCAACCGCAAATGGTAATCTAATGTGAGAGGTCTTAGGTGGAAATTGGACCCCGTAATGGTGTCAAGACACGAGGTTAGATTCAGATGTGGTAAAAGTCTTCCTGGAACCACCCGACATATCCAGCAACTGCAAATGGTAATCTAATGTGAGAGGTCTTGCGTGTTTACGGACATAGTAAATAATAATGAACACTTAACCAAGACGACACATGTAGGATTGACATGGATATTATAAAAGGGGTTAAGTGGGTAACATGGGTAGCATGGTAATTTGTTAAATTGGAATACTTAACCTAATTAAATCTGTAGTGGTGTTACGAACCAGTTGAATTGAGTAGGGGTTAAGTAAGTTTGCTAAAGAAATGAAAAAGGTTAAGTTAATCTTAATTAATGCCAAAATGGTGAATGATGATAATAACCTATAATGAATGAATTTGAATACGACAGATAATAGGTAGGCTTGTCCTAGGGACAAGTGGGAATTATAACTTATGAAATAAGGAATGATAGGGAAAAATGAAATTATTCTCCTACCAATGTATCTGTGAATTAAGATGTGCTTAATTGTAAATTAAGTAGAACATGTTATGGAAACCATGGGATGGAATAATGAATAGATTATGAGAATAACATGTTGTAGGCTTATTAATGAACTTAAATGGGTTAAATTATAAATTGAATTAATAAGCGAGGGTAACTTGGTAAACTTGAAAAGGAAGTCAATGTTAAGGAGAATAACCAAGTTAAATGAGAAAACTCACGAGGTGGCGCAAACGCGTGATTAATGGTTAGGCATAGGGTTTAATGACATATAAAAATGAGGCGCTTAGACCAGTCCATACGTTAGAGGATGAATAACCATAAGGGTAGATCATCGGGGTGTCAAAAGACACAAAGAGGAGCACATGTTCATCTAGATATTATTATAGGCTCCAACGAATTGGGTTAAGAAGCATGCGACTTTCGGGGACGTAGGGTACTCTTGGTATTCCTCTGCGAGTGGCAGATGATCCGCCTGTACTCACGGAGGTTAGATCTGTGTAGGTGAACCAATGAGTATGCCTTGATTGCAATAATAAGGGGCAATCAAAAGACTAAGATGGACCAGCGTGATTCGGCGAGACCAGCTTGTGCCCTGTGATAGCAACTCATCGTCTACCTACCATCTTCTGTCAGTACGTAAAGCGGAAAGGCGGAGAACTCCAAAAGACCATATACTTTGCTATCTACTTATGGGTGAGGTTGACCAATAGGTTTGAAGGGAATAAGGGGCCGGGGTTAGGTTCTCATTCTTGATATTCTTGGGTGCCTTTCATTAGTTGAGGGAGGGGTCTATTGGGACCATAGCCACTGTAAAAGCAGACCTTAGCTTCTGCAATCGGCAGATATCTGAAAGCTCCCGACTGAGTTCCGTGTTTCTTGATTAGACCTACCATGGGACTCGGGCGCACATATAGAGAACATGTGCAATAGACATCGAGAACGATTGATGATACGTACGTGGGAAAGTCTAGGTACACTCATGTCACTCTGGGTGGTGTATCATAAGACTAGAGGGCATTATTCGAGGATGGAACCTAATTCGATCGAATGGTTCAAAGATGGCAGTTCGAACGCTTACGTAATATAGAAGTAATGGTTCTTTGCATACATAGCGTTGACATATATATAGAAATCCGTACGACATTCGGGCATAGGATTATAGAATGCTATATTCCTGCGATGATACAGTGGAGACGTGCGAGTAGGATACCATGGGGTGTACCTTAGTTGGGGGTAGCTACATATACACTGTATTAGGTTAATCTACTAGGGAGTAGATGGGTGCGACGTGTGTAAGCATTGAATGCTAATAACACAGATAACCTAATAAATTAGGAAATGCAATTGAACGGTATATGTAGGATTACCCAGAAGTATAATTTAAATCCAATCACACAGGACTTATGTTCTAACACCCCTCCTCACAACATTCGCAGGTTAGGTTCATGACAGAGACTGCATAGCTTTGGATGCTGGTTTAGCAGTATTATTATTAAGGTAAAGCTATGTTTTAATTACATTATATTTTATTCCTTCCGCTGTGAGATGTTTTCTGAACACTGACATGTTTCATGTCTCTGTCTTTTCTGCAGGATACCAGAACAAACCTGGTTTCGATGGATTGGGATTTTTGAAAAAAAAATTGGTTCGTCAGAATCCGGGTTGTTACATCTTCCTTTGACATTGGACATTCTGTATGAGACAATACAAACAAAGAAATCAAACAATTAAACATCCATGATTGACTCTGGCTATCACTTCCAATCATGCTTCGAAACCATCGTTAATCGTATATGGCCCATCATGACTGCCATATGTCAGGGCTAATGGCAACCCCAGTTCTAGCAACAAGTCCATACGCCATCATGACTCGTATGTTTGTCTTCTCAAATCTTGACAACTAGGCCCTTCACGACTGCCATGGTACAAGGCCCTTCATGACTGCCCAAAGTACCTCTTCTTTGAGTCTGCTAGAACTTACGATAATGATAATCTCTTGGCCTTCGCATCTCTAGCCATCAACTCCGATGACCATTTCCTAACTCAAGTACCCTCTGAGTATCCATTATCCACGAACTCAAAACATCCTTGAGTCGTCTTCTCATTCGTTGCTTTACACCGATCAACGAACACATTTCAACACTTCAAATCTTCCTACTTGAATTCACTTCGAAGTCACACATCACTGAGCCAAAACATATTACTGCGTTGTGGCTAGGGTTTGGGGGGTTGCCCCCGAAAAATATTTTTTTCAAACCTTTATGTTCAAATCTAAGTCATACCCAAAAAATAAAATTTTCCAAAATGTCCCTGTTATGCACGACCGACAGACCCCCCCATTAGGATGCTTGACCGACCCTATAGTTTGACCATACCCTGCTCGAGCCACTCACTGCTCGACCGACCCTTGGCCTTGTTGCTCTACCGAGCCCTCGTTCGACCCTAAGCTTGCTCGACCCACTCCACAGCAGTTGGCTCACCCAACATCAACCCAGATCGGCCGACCCGGAGTGACCGACCCGATCCAGAGCGACCAACCCCACCGGCATGATCCCCAAAGCACAGACCCTGACCGACCCACCTTCAACACGGAGACCGACCCACCTATAATATACACGACCGACCCGGTTAGGACTGACCGACCCAAGGATGAGACTGAGTTATTACTGACTTTCTCTCCAAGACATAATTTATGCCGATCGACCCAACCATGATCGACCCAAAACCTGCACTTTTCCAACGCGACTCCAATTTCGACCAAAACTTCGCCAAACGATAAATTCGATGAAACCAACTTGTCCAACTCATCAAATATGACTACAAACATGATATGAATTCACTAGCAACATGAAACCGACGATTATCACTTAAATTATGCAAATCACTACAAAATCACGATAAATGAACATATGGGCTAAATTGCAGATCTACCTTGCATAAACATATGAAATGGCATAAGAATTACCAGTTCAAGCACGCTAAATAGATCATAGGATGATTCATATGAAAATGGACTTCTCATGGTATAGATCTATGGCAAAAACACTTGAATTTGATGAAAAACATAGTCAAACATTCATATACTTCATTGAATCCATGTGAGAGATGAAAATCACTCACCGATTCTTCCAAACAAGCTAAAATCAATGTAATAAGATTCCGGACAGTAAGCAATTCGAACCAAACCCCTTGATCCGATGAACTCTCACTTCAATTGATGTAGAACTAGCCTCCAATGGTGTGGATCTTCGATTTCCCTCCATAGATTTTGATTTTTAATGGTGGAAAGGTGTCAGAGGAAGGAGGAACATAGGCCACCAAATGAGATAATAGAGAAACCAAACTATTTCTAATCCCTCTCACCCCCTACTTATACCCTTCAATCAGCCCACTAATTGGCCTCTCCAAATCAGTCCATTTAGGCTTCCAAAACTTGAACAACCAACTTAAAAATCTTAAAACAGCGATTTCTCCCAAACCGCTAAGCCAAATCTTTAATGTAACCATTCTGCTGAAAGGCAATCATCATTTCCTTTCCAATGGCATAGGTCTCACCACCTGATTCAACTGATCAAAAGTTATGCCATGTACAAGACTGACAAGGGCAAAATGGTCACAACAAAATTGGTAAAAATTATGGGCATGTCTCACATCTCCATAAGCAACATTTTATAATATGAGAATGATCCAACCCTCAGGGAATAAAATAAAAATATTTTACGATCTTTCGATACGTAAAACACGGGATGTTACAGGCATGCAATTCAAACACTTCCTATAGTAAAGGACAAAGACCTCCTAAACAAGGGGTATGAATATCAAAGCTTCTCAAAGAGGAAACATGAAATAAATCACAGATACGTATTTCTCAAATACGAGATATCGCACTCCATCATATAAGTCATTAAAACAATAACGCTTGGAATCTGTAATCGGCTTGTATCGATTAATTGATCTTGAGCATCAACATGAATTCAAAATTAGAATGTCATGTTCATACAGATAATATTCGATAGATTATGAACTATTGAATAAAACAGTTTTGTATCAACACTCCATTCAATCCAAAATAAAAATTCGCTATACCTTAATTTTTAACTGACTAATCTGTTGTCTATATGGGCTGTCGATAACAAAATATTGTCCTAGAAATGTACAATGTTGTTGCAGAGCGGGTTGTAGCAATGAAAAAAAGCACAACCGTCATTCACTTTAAAGGGTGTGCTTTGCTTCAATAAATCCAAAGGCTAAACAAGTTCGTAACACAAGTGATTTAGCGTAAACTGGCCATGACTGTTTCAATAAAAATTGAGTATGACCAGTACTGCAAATCTCGCCTGTTCCACGCGCTCGAGCTCGATTAAAAGATGGGGAATTCAAACACTAGTGCGACACTATCTGTAACACCTCATGATTTTAAATATTAAAATTAATGAATTAAAGAATACTTAATTTCAAATATGAGAATTAAGCGAAACGGATTATGCCATTGCATTCGTCTCGGATTTCTTCTTGAGATAGAGTCCGAGTTTGTGTGAATTGGACTACATATGAAGAAGTAATGGCCTTTCAAAGTTTCAGAATTTAAATAAATTAAAAACAGCTTAGGTTCAAAAAAATTCAAATTCAAATTTCAAACAGGGAAGCGGGCTGGGTGGGAAAATTCCCTCCCAAAGCCAGATCAACCAGGGGGTCGACCTCCCTATACAGGTCGACCAGGGTGTCGACCTGCCCCCCTCCCCCCCGGGAAGATCTGAAAGATGACGATATTTTGACTCACTGCTGAGTCATTAGGGCTGAGGTGTTATTCTATCTTGACCGGATGGTCTTGATTGCTTCTAGGTTAATCTGACGGCTCTAAATTAATTAAAATTCTATATGAGAAACCTAACTCTCAACCTAAAATCACACTAATTCATACCAAGAGCCGCCATGCCGTCAATAGAGAACCTAGAGTAGCAGCCGTTCTCTTTCAACTCAAAAGCAAAATAAAAGCAAGAATCAAAATCAAATCTAATCTAAATTAGGATAACAATTAGTCTACATCAAAGGTGAGCAATTCAGTTTCAGAATACAGATCCCAAAAAAACAAGACTGTTCTTATGTTTGTGAGTATAATTTCTTTCACAAAATAATTAATTAATTTAATTATGATAAGTTATAATTGGGATTATGAGAATATGACTTTGAATCATGTGATGTTACGTTGACAGTTTTGTTATTGTGGATCTATTTCATTTGTTGAATTGTGCATGTTTAACTTAATTCATCTAGTGGAGATAGGAGCAGGCGACACCTATGAAGGCAACTAGGGGTACACGAAACTACCATTATCATTATTAAGTTCTGTAGGCGGGAACAACTTTTAGGGTGACTAGTAATGGTGCTGTATATAATTATCCTATAGTGATTAGGAACGAGATTAACGCCAGAATATTCCTCTTGTTTGCTTTGTCATGCCCACTTGTTTCACGGTCATACCTTGTTTTACCAGTTTATGCCTTATCCTAGTTACTTTAATAATTATATTGTTAAAATTATTATACTCGCCAAACTTCATGTCTGACCCCCTTGTTTTCGCCTCTTTTCTTCCTCCCCCCAGGTTCTCAGTGTGGGACTAGTACCAGTGGAGCTTGATCTTGGATCTCTTTCTCTCTCTTTTGGAAGTGCTTGGATTGCTGAAAGTAAAGTTCAGCTCATCTCTTTTATGCCTACTTGTGTTGGGGTTATGCTTTTTTACTTTATGTACTCAGACAACAATTTGTCAAGACGGATATTAAGTGTACTTGGTTTTACTGTTAGTTTATGAATTTGTTGTAATCAAACTATTTTTCCACTGTAATAAAAGTTGTTTTAATTTTTTAAAGTACCAATATATGTATCTATCTTGTTATATTCTTTTCTGTACACTAATAATGCTCCATGAAAATTAATGCATTCCCTTTGAGAGTGACATTAATGGACGTAGGGTGTTACACTATCACCAACAAATTCTGAACTCAAAACTAAAGCGTTTATTAGCATGGCAAAATTCGTGCGATAGAGCATTTCGGAAAACGAAATTGAGTTCGGATTATCACTAACAAGCTTTCAAGTATTCAACAACACTTGGATCAGAGTGTAAGTTCCATGTTAAGTCAAGCAAGAAAAAATATATTAACAACAATGTTCATTTCGAAGCCTGCATTTTTCATAAATAAAAATACAAGCTTCGAGGGGCAAATGTTAACCCCATTGTAAAAACACGATTCAGAATTAAGAAGTGTGTACAAGCGGTTACTTAGACTACGAAACTAAGCATACGAAAGCTTTTACAATGGAAAATATTAGGTATACGAACACAGTATAAGGTCACCGATTTTCACGAATTAAAACAAGATTGGACCATTTGTACATGAATACAACATATCGGAAAGGTAATTTGTGCTTCATAAATCCAACTACTCACATATATACAATGTGAGATCCAGCTAGAGTTAAAATTCATGGGACTAAACGAGTATACTACTGGTTTACACAAATACAACTTAAGAATTATTGACATGTGGATAGGCCGCCAACTAAAATCCAGGGTCGTGTAAGCGAAGGAGCTCGATCGTACATCTCAAGAGCTTGGCTCGAGCAACATCAAACAGTACATGGGATCGGTCAATAACGCATACCGACGTGATCTTCAGAGACAAGCATACATATGGGTTAAGTATAATAATATGGAAAACGTAACATGCATGGACCATTATAGATGAGCATCATTTTACATGGAAGGGTTGCTTAGACCATACCTAGGCTTGAAGTAGGGTCGAGCACGGTTTAAATCAGTGGACTCAAGCACAATAATTGCCTAGGGGTCGAGCAACAAAACCATGTTGGAGCTCAACATGCATAAGATAAGGCTTCCCACGTGGTTGTGCATAACTTCAATATAGGGGTCGAGCAAAGTATTCAGGCACAGGTCGGCTACAAGAGTTATGACAGGTTGCTCGTTCATGAATAATGTGAGGTCGAGCACAAGTTTGTCTAAAAGGGTCGAGCACTGTGCTACTGCACAGCTCGGTCGAGCAGCATTCTCCAAAGCCTGGTCGGGCAGTGCAAAATATGTAAATGAATGGCAAAAGTATAATCCTCGAGCCCATTTTCGCACAGTAGCATATTTAAAAGAACAAAACAATGGCATACTCGTAATAATTATTCCCATAAAATGCAAGAAGACAAAATAGAAAATTGGAAGTATAATGTGCTAAAGTCTAAAAGGGAGAAGATATACGAAAGCCCATAAGACAAGAATGGTAGTGTTGTAATTTCTGGCCCCATTTTATGAATTGTTCACACGAGAGGTCGCTCATATTTTATGTGTAATGGGGTCGCTCCCGCATTCAAGGTCGCTCATGCAGTTGGAATTTAGAGGTTGTTCATGCATAAGGTCTTACATCTATGTACAGCTGTCTAGTGGCAGTTCCGTAAATACCCGTATGAACGACCCCTACCCTGAACACCATAATTACAGAATTGCCACTTGGTGCCAACTTCGCCTATAAATACCCTCAAGGGATCGATTAAGCTGCCCCGAAGAGCTGTCATTTCGGTTTTCCACCATTCTCAAGCTTCCCAAGTTTCATTAATGGCTTCCTAAGCTCACTCCATCTTCCTCCAACATCAAGTGGATCCCATCTTCTCCAAACACCATTAATTCTCACTCAAGTTCAGTCCAAGTGATCTCCAACTGCCATTACTCCTCTTTAAAGCTCGGATCTAACACTAATTCCATGATGAATTCAAGGAAGATCATCTAATCACGGGATCTAATACATTTCTTCCCGAATTCAAGTGAGATCTAAAGCTAAAAGAGAGTAGAAAGTAGAAGAACATTTTTAGAGAGAGAATGAGTGATATAAATGAGATGTATGGAACAATGCACTTTGTAAATTTCTCCATGATAATGAAATCGCCTCCAAAGTGGACGTAGATTTATTTTAGATCGAATCACTATAAAAATTCTTATGTTTTTTACTTACTTTTTGCGATTGTGGTCTCATTTTCTACTACTTACCATTTGGTGAAGTACAGTTTATGTACCTTTGGTGTTTGGCCCATTTTTGGTTTAAACACAACTGATATACAACATGAAGATGTTAATCCTGATAATTTTTAAAAGCACAATTTCAACCTTTCTGTAGGTGCTAAAATTGTAAAATGCAAGAAACCAACTGATAAGGTGAAAGAAAAACGGTGCATAAAGATAAAAGTGTCTTATAAACAATTGAATGTCTGAGAGAGGAAATTGAGAGTCGTGAGCTCGATAATGAAGTAAGTGAAATAAAGAAGCAAGTAATGGAAAATATGATCGAGAACTACAAATCTGATAAAGGTAAGAAAACAACTTTCAACAGTCCATATGCAAACATTCCACCGCCACCTAGATATAAGGAATCACCACTGTCTATAGCTGCGGATGTGGTAGCTGCAAATTCTGCCACTTTATCTTTGTGTATCACTAGGATGTCTCCGGTAACTCGAAGCAAGAAGAAAGTAATGAAGAATGCACTCTTTGATAATGGATGAGAGCTATTAGTTTTTCTTTGTGCATGCTGTAAGGCCCATCGTCATTTAAAATGATTTAATCATACAGTATGTTTGATGGTATTGCTTTTGCTTATGTAGGTCTTTTCCCCTGCGTGGGAATGTCTATATGATGCAGTATGAAATCTTTTGCTTTTCTTTTGTACCATATTAAGTCGAGTGTTAGTGGACGGTCCGCTTCAAAACCAATCTAGCTTATTGTTTAAAAATATTTTTAAAGATATCTTATTTGTATTCCTATTAAAACTTCTTTTAAAAGTATTTTGGGAAGAGATAGTTTTAGGAGGCTAATGTTTATATTGATAGATTTACGGTTAATCAAAGACCCCTAATGATGTAAAGGTCCTGGATTCGAAGCAATAAAATGAATGTTTCATTATATAAATTACAACCCACTCGCCAGGAAAATGAATGTATTTGGTGTTACATAGAACATGTTGCTTAGGTTTTAAAAACCCGCCTTTTGCTAAATTTACATAGAAAAATGAATGTTTTCTACGTTTCCAATTTTTAATGGTTCATTTGGATCGATTAAAATAAGTCGTTTTTTGACTTTTCAAAACAAAAAACAGTTTGTTTTAACTTTTAAAAGGTCAGAAATAAATTATATAATGCGATCAAAACGGGCCATTAGAAATGAGTGATGACTACTTCAGTATTTTTGAATTATTTATGAACAGTGCTTAAAAGCACTTGTGTTTTGATTAGTATTGTTCATTACTTTTTTCCATATATAATCTCTGTACAAGCAACAACGAACAATGAGTAAAAGTGTTAAACAAGTAAAAAAAAGATAAAATTCATGACCAGAGGAAAAAGAATTTAGTTTGCATAGGAAGATCGCAGATCTACAAGCTTACCACAATTATTATCCTATTTCCTTCTGCATGTTTAAAGCTTTTTCAAAACAAAACATTAGCTTTTTCTTTTCTTTTGTACCATATGAAGATTTCTTTAAAAGAAGTTTTAGAACAAACGTGAAAAAGAAGATATAATAGGAACACAAATAAGCAAAATAGCTATCATTTTTTAAGTCTTGTAAATAAAAGCTAAGTAAGGTGAGTTGGTAAGGTATGCACTTTCCAAAGTGGAGGTCAGGAGTTCGAGACCTGTAACATCCCTTAATTTTAACAACACCAGAAGAGGATAAATTAAATAATAATTAATTTAATATTTAGAATTAAGGGAAATGGAGTACGCCATTGCATTCGTCTCGAAATTCTAGTCAAGATAGACATTTAGTTTGCGTAAAACGGACACCGTATGTAGAAGTTACGAAGGTTTGAAGTTTGTATACGCGCAAGATAATTATATATATAGGGTCCAGGAATTCAAAATTTCAATTCAAAATTCTAAATCATGGAAATTGAGGTAAGTGGGAAAAATCCAGACTAGGGGAGTCGACCCCGAGTCGACCCCTCAAGGTGGGTGTCGACCCATGGGTCGAACCCCCTAGGGCTGAGGGGGCAGGTCGGATTTTAGAGGCAGGCAGCTATATATAGAGGTCCATTTCTCTTGTTTTTTCACTGAAAATCAATGGTGGCCGAACGCTGCCGGTGCCTGAACTGAACAGAATCTTTTTCTTCTGCAACTATCATCTAGAGCTAAGCAGTTAGAGATTCGAGTTTAGATCCGAGATTCAACACCAACAATTTCTCTTCTATCTTCTAAAAATCCAAACACTGTGAGTTTAGTTATTTTTAGATTTAAATGACTAAAAGGAAACGTGATATGACTGTGATTTGGATCAGTTATAAATTATGAATATATGATATTCTTAGATCTTAACCTTTCTCATGCTAGATCTATTTTTATAGATCTAATTCTCTTGTGGTTAATTTATCATGTCACATATGTGGATCTTAATCTTTATCTATGTTTACGGTTAATTTGGATCTGTCATTATTTGGACAGTTAAAATCTTGTTTAGATCTAATTCTCCTTCTAAATCATCTTGTACCTATCATGTGGTGTTTAATTTAGATCTGTCATCAATTGGACATATGAATCCTTATTTAGATCTACTCATGCCTATTAGAACATCCTTATTATGTTAGATCAAGTTTAATCATCACTTGTTCACTAGATCTGCTTTTATTACTATGTCGATTACATGTCTATGCCAGTATATATATTTATGCCAGTTATGTTAGAATAATCACTATTATCATCTTCCCATCACCTTTCCTTTTTATTGTTTACGACCAGGATGCTTTCTAGCCTAGGTATGCTGCCAAATATATGTTAATGCGTTAGTTAGGGAACAGGGGAAAATATTGGAATTGGCATAATTTGTATAATGAATATGAATTTGGACATATAATTCACTAGAATATAATTGGGTAAATGGGCATGAACACCTATAAGACATAGGTAATTAATTGGTTAAAATGCTTAGGGATTACAGTAATTAGAAACTACAACTGCACTTATGACACGAGGTTAGATTGCATTTGTGGTGGAAGTCTGCCCGGACCCGACTGGCATATCCAGCAACCGCAAATGTTGAATCTAATGTGAGGGGTCTAAGCGCACAAATACGAGACGGGCTAAGACACGAGGTTAGACCCAACTTGTGGAAGAAGTCTGCCGGACCCGACGGTCATATCCAACATCCATAAGCTGTAAGCCTAATGTGGGAGGTCTAGCCCATTATCAACCATAAATGGACATGGTAAGAAATTGAAATACTTAACCTAGTTTAATCCACAAGGATTGGGTGAGCATAAACATGAACAGGGGTTAAGTAAACTTGGTTGAACAATGGGAGGGTTAAGTTAAGTATATCTGAGATAGGTGGGTAATATTTAAATATAGGCCCACAAAACTTAACTAATTTGGGGTTATGTATTAAAAACACCTATAGGTAAACATAACCGGTTGAAAGATTGGGGTTATATAATTATAGACACCCTTTAGGGTAAATATAACCTGTAGAAAAACTAGTGGGGGATACAAGACAAAAGGGAGAGCTAATATCATATTTTATGGGACCCACTTGAGTCAGTAACCCGGAGTAGGTATCAAACAAAGTACTACGAACTAGGTCAGAGAAGGGCCACGCTTACTGAACTGATTGTAAGAGATCCCAACATGGAGGATAGTGCAGGCGGCGCAAATCGACCGGGTCATGTGCGTTTATGGGCTAGCCGGAGAGGGATAAGACGATCGTGAAACTTGTAGATATGGGGCTGTGCATATCAGCGAAGGGTTGCCACTTTAGGGCGCGATACATCCTACGATGGGGCCGGCACAGAGTATCTACACGAATTAGGGAGCCGATCAATTAGGGTAGTAGTTAGGATACATTCGGACATATGCCTAAGTCTACCACCTTATAGTGGAAGCGATCATCTCATTCTAGTTATACTAGTAATAGTGCATAGTAATCATTAGGGAAGCGTATACTCTCTATCCTGTTACCTTGTCATGCTTACCCTTTATGTAGTTATCTCTCTCTTATCCACTTTATATGCATGTCATGCTACTTTTATTTATTTACTTGCTAAAAGTAACTGGACTCGCCAGACTTTATGTATGACCCTCTTTGTTTCCTCTACTTTCTTCCATTTTCCCCCAGGTTCTCAGGGCGGGAACACTCAGGCTTGACTGTGATTCTACTTTTATCTTGCTAAGGAGATGCTCTTGAAGTATTTCTCAAGTTTTTATCTATACTATGGCTTTGTCTCTTTTTGGGGAATTATGCTTTTTATGTACTCTGATGGAACAAGCTGGAAAGTTTTATGTTTTTGTAATGGCTTTTATGTAGTTTCATACTGGTGATATTTTGGACCACGATGTTATGATTTATGTTTGAAATAAAAATTTGAATTCCGCTGTTGCCTTTATATCTATCTTGTAATGTTTCTGTTTCTGTTTACCTATAACGCTTCACAAAACTTAATGCATTCTCTTAATGAGTGACATTAACGAACATGGGGTGTCACACTTGGTATTAGAGTTGAAGGTTACCGGATTAAATAAAAGTTTTTAAAAATTATTTTCAAAATGGGTTTAAAAGAAAGCATTTTCAAAAAGAATAGTCTATTTTGAAAAACATTCCCCAAAAAGCCATAAGTGATATCTTTCGATCCCTTGTCTGAATCTCTTTCCTTTTCTTTTTCAGCATGTCTGAGGAACCCAATATTCCAGAGGGCGTTACGATACCAGGCTGGTTCCGTAGGTATCTGGAGGCCATGGTGCCTACTGAAGGCTAAGGAAATGTTCCTCCCCCAGCTGCAACCATTGTTCCTCCTCCTCCTCCTCCTCATCCACATGCAGACAACTTCTCTAAGATCGGTAAAAAAATTTGTGCTATGGGAGGAAAGCTATTCCATGGAACCGAGACATTCGTAGAGGCAAGGAATTGTCTCAAGTAGACCGAGGACTTGTTTGTAATCTTTGAAGTGGAAGATCGAAGGAAGATTCAGTTAGCTGTCTGGCTACTGAAGGATGAAGCTTCGTTTTGGTGTGAGGTAACCCAAGTAAACCGTTTAGTGGAAATTGGGATGATTTTAGATAGAGGTTTGAAATGAAGTTTCTTTCACAAGCTGCGAAAAGCATGCAAATGGAGAGGTTCTTAGCATTCAAACAAGGAAACTTAACGGTTAAAGAGTATGTGAACAAATTCAATCAGCTGGCAAAATTTGGACTGGAACTGGTGGATACTCCGCATAAGAAAGCTTTGCGGTTTGCTAAAGTGCTGAATGAACCCCTTCATGGGTTAGCTATGCCCCATATTCCAATGGGGGCAACTTTTGAAAGGATTGTTGATATGGCCTTGATGTATGAGGAAGTGGAAAGAGAAAGGAAGGAAGTAAAGGCTGAGGAAACAACGCAAAACAAGAAAGTATGCCTAAGAAAGGACAGCAGAAAAGAAAGGCGGAAAGAATGACAAGGCTAAGGATAAAAGGAAGTGTAACAGTTGTGGGCGAGAAGGTCACTTGGTGAAGGAATGTAAAAGAAGGAAGAATTCTTTCTTCAATTGTGGAGAGGTCGGACAATTTGCTAGGGAGTGCCTGAAGAAACAGGGACAAGGTCAGAGGGCAGGAACTTCTGGAGGGCAGGTGCACGCTCTCGCGATTAGTGCTCCCGATAGAGGTAGAAAAATTTCTGTGGAAGGTTTAATTTCTCTTTCAAATCATCCTATAAGAACACTTTTTTGATTCTGGCGCTTCACATTCATTTATATCTAGTTTTATGGTTGAATCTCTATACTTAATTACTAGTATGGTAGTGGATCCCATAGTTGTCTCAAACCCTATTGGTGGTTCGGCTCATTTACCTATGATTTGTCAGGGTTTGAGAATATTTGTATTAAGTGTCGATTTTGAATGCGACGCATATGTGCTCGGCTTTATGGGCTATGGTTTGATTCTAGGGATAGATTGGTTAACCACATATGGTACCATTCTAGATTGTGAGAGGAGGATCGTTAGACTTTTGACTTGCCATGGGAGGACCCTCGAGATTTCTTGTGACCCACAAGGGTCTGTTATGCTTAGTTTTCTAGAGCCTCTTGATGCATCTATCGATGATTTGCAATTTGTTCCTGTAATCCGAGATTATTCTGATGTTTTTGATAAGGAAGGGGTTTACCTCTTAGGTGCGAGATTGATTTTCGTATATATCTGGTGGACAATACAAAGGCAGTTGCATTACCAGTGCGCCATATGGCTCCAAGGGAAAGGAGAGAGCTTAGCAAACAAGTAGGGGAGCTACTTGAAAAAGGATTTATTTGGCGAAGCATATCTGAATGGGGTGCTCCAGTAGTATTTGCAACTAAGGCGGATGGTTTGCTTTGTTTGTGTGTGGACTATAGAGATTTGAATAAACTCACTAAGAAGAATAGGAACCTACTTCCGAGGATAGATGACTTGTTTGACCAGCTTGTTGGCGCCTTAGTATTCTCTCAGTTAGACTTGGTCACGGGGTTTCATCAGTTGAGGGTGGCTGAGGACAGTATAGAGAAGACTGCTTTTAGAACTCTGAATGGTTTCTTTGAATGGCTAGTTATGCCTTTTGGGTTGACAAATGCACCCGCTTATTTTGTTGATCTGATGAGTAGGGTGTTTCGGGAGTATCTAAATAAATTTGTCATAGTCTTTGTTGATGATATCTTGATCTTCTCCAAAAGCGAAGAAGAGCATGCCCAACATTTGAGAGAAGTTTTAAAAACTCTCCGTGAGCATCAGCTTAAGGAAAAGTTCTCCAAATGCCATTTTTGGAGAAAACAGGTGAGATTCTTAAGGCATGTGGTCTCCAAAGAAGGAATAGTTGTAGATCCCGCAAAGGTGGTTGTAGTGCAAAATTGGCAAATTCTGAAAATGCAACAGTGGTGAGGAGCTTTCTTGGATTTGCAGACTATTATAGGAAGTTCGTTAAGGACTTGGCAAAGATATCATCCCCGCTCACAAGGCTGACGAAGAAAAACTTGGCATTTTCATGGGATATAGATTGCGATGTTGCTTTCCAATGACTGAAGAGGGCTCTAACAACAGCCCCAGTCTTGACCTTCCCTGATGGGAATGAAGTGTTTACAGTTTACACTGATGCATGTGGTACTGGGCTTGGTGCGGTTCTTATACAAGAAGTAAAGGTAGTGTGTTATGGGGGTAGACAGTTGAGAGTTCATGAGAAGACCTACCCCACCCATGATTTAGAGCTAGCTGCCATAGTATTCGCTCTCAATACGTGGCGTCATTATGTACTTGGAAAGAAGTTCGAGTTATATACCAATCATAAATCTCTCAAGTATCTGTTCTCACAGAAGGACCTTAATTTAAGGCAACAAAGGTGGATGGAGTTCCTAGCTTCTTATGATTTTGAAACTGCTTATACCTCTGGCAAGGGTAATGTGGTGGCCGGCGCACTAAGTAGGAAGAGGACGGCCTTAAGTCCTCTGTTCATGGAGAGGAAGAGCTTGGAGTTCATATCAACTTTTGACTTTTGACCCTCCATCGAGGATTTGCCTAATTTATTTGCATCATTGGAAATACGACCAACTCTTATGGATCGGATAGGAGCTTCGCAACATAGTGAACCACATATTTTAGACAATATGTATAAGCTTAGAAAAGGGGAGACATCTAGTTACCTCAGTTGGTATTCCATAGATGAAAAGGGGTGGTTGCGATGAGACGGAAGGCTTTGTGTTCCTCAAACTAGAAGCTTGATAAAGGCAGTTCTAGAAGAAGCCCACCATTCTAAGATGACTATTCATCTAGCAGTGATAAGATGTACAGAGACATGAAGAGGGTTTTCTTTTGGGTTGGGATGAAGAAAGATGTCGCAGAGTTTGTTTCTCAATTTTTAGTTTGTCAACAAGTTAAAGCTGAGCAAAAGAAGCCTAGCGGTTTACTTCTTCCTTTGGAGGTTTTTAGTGGAAATGGGAGAGCGTCTCTATGGATTACATAGATGGTTTGCCTAGATCGAAGAAAGGCAACACCAGTATCTGGGTTGTGGTGGATAGACACATTAAGAGCGCTCATTTCATTCCAGTTAGGATTAAGAGGACGTCATCATGGTTGGTAGCAATTTGTGCTCGTGAGATAGTCCATCTTCATGGAGTACCTTCCAGCATTGTAAGCAATCATGACCTCATCTTTACCAATGAATTTTGGAGGAGCTTGCAAGAAGCATTAGGTACACAGTAGTATTTGAGCACCACTTATCATCCTCAGACCGATAGACAGACGGAGAGGGTGAGCAGTGTTCTTGAGGATCTTTTAAGGTTTTGTATCCTAAACTTCGGAGGGACTTAGGAAGAGCATCTTCCTTTAGTAGAGTTTTCCTACAACAACAGTTAACAAGCTAGCATTAGTATGGCGCCCTTCGAAGCATTGTACGGTCGACCCTGTAGATCACCAACTTGTCGGTGGGAATCTACAAAAAGATTATTTCTTGAACCTGATATGGTTAGAGAAATGTCCGAGAAAATTGATCTTATTCGACGGCAGATGAAGACGGCCCAAGATAGGCAGAAATCTTACGTAGACAAGAGAAAGACTGACATCGTATTTGAATTGGGAGACTTAGTTTTATTAAAGTATCACCTCTAAGGAACGTGATTCGCTTCGGATCTATAGGGAAGTTGGCACCCAGATTTGTGGGACCACTTCCCATAACCGAGAGGATCGGCCAAATGGCTTATAGAGTAAAGCTCCCAGAAAATCTATCCGGCGTTCATGATGTTTTCCACGTTTCTCATTTGTGGAAGTGCTTGCATGACACTGCCGAAGTTGTTGAGCCAAGTATATTAAAGGAAGCAGAAGTGGAACGGTAGGCAACAATTAGACGAGTTAATACCTGTATTCTCGGATCAGAAGTTAAGAAGCTACGCAATAAAGAAATCAAGCTGATAAAGGTTCAATGGGGAGGCAACCCAGAGGATTCGACTTGGGAGACCCAAGACAAGATTCGTGCTTCATACCCTTTTCTTTTCGAGGGTATGTTCTTGACTCCTTTTCCAAAGTTTTATCTATGCTTGTTTCCATCATTTGAGTATGTCCTATCAATAGTATTTTCGACCTTTATATAGTAATCCTATGGATGTAAACATGTGTTTGATACATGTTATGTTTGATGGATGTAAGTGGATGCAAGTGTTTGCTACTGGTTGCCTGTGGATGCATATAAACACATACAGGCATTAGATCGGCTCAATCACTCTCATACTGCATATGAATGTGTGTGAATTTTTCTTTTCTTTAATGGGTGAAAATGGATGTATTAGCATATGGATGTGCATTTGGATGAATGAGTGTGCACATATATAGAACTTACATGTTATAATAGGACTATTTACAAACATATTGGATTCATGGCACTAACATAGATTGCATTGAGGACGTCGACTGAATCACTAGACCGCCTAATCTTCGCATTAGTATTGGGACATATGCACACACTTTTGCATATACTCATATAAGCATTAGAATTCTTTAAGGACATTGGATGCTTGTGATTGATGAATGAGTAGATGGATGATGGATGGTAGGATATACATTCTTTTCAACTAAGAAATTTCAGGAACGAAATCCTTTGAGTAAGGAAGAATGTAACACCCCATAATTTTAACAACACTAGAAGAGGATAACTTAAATAATAATTAATTTAATATTCAGAATTAAGGGAAACGGACTGCGTCATTGCGTTCATCTCGAAATTCTGGTCAAGTTAGACATTTGGTTTGAGTAAAACAGACAACGTATGAAGAAGTTATGAAGGTTTGAAGTTTGTATACGCGCAAGATAATTATATATATATAGGTTCCAGGAATTCAAAATTTCTGTTCAAAACTCGAAATCACGGAAATTGAGGAAAGCGGGAAAAATCCCGTCTAGGGGAGTCGACTCCAAATGAGGGGTGTCGACCCTGGGGTCGACCCCTCAAGGAGGGGTGTCGACCCATGGGTCGACCCCTAAGGGGGGAGGGGTCGACCCCCCTAGGTCTAAGGTGGCAGATCGGATTTTGGAGGCTGGCAACTATATATAGGGGTCCATTTCTATTTGTTTTCTTCACTGAAAATCAATGGAGGCCAAACGCTGCCAGCGCCTGAACTGAACCGAATCCTTTTCTTCTGCAACTATCATCTGGAGCTAAGCAGTTAGAGATTCGAGTTTAGATCCGAGGTTCAACACCAACAATTTCTCTTCTATCTTCTAAAAATCCAAACA
The DNA here is from genome assembly GCA_030737875.1 of Allium sativum. NCBI lineage: Eukaryota > Viridiplantae > Streptophyta > Magnoliopsida > Asparagales > Amaryllidaceae > Allium > Allium sativum. Next base: position 648,917,952 of record CM060919.1, on the reverse strand, counting down.
CTGTGAGTTTAGTTATTTTTAGATTTAAATGACTAAAAGTAAACGTGATATGACTGTGATTTGGATCTATTATAAATTATGAATATATGATATTCTTGTATCTTTACATTTCTCATGTTAGATCTATTTTAATAGATCTAATTATCTTGTGGTTAATATATCATGTCACATATGTGGATCTTAACCTTTATCTATGTTTATGGTTAATTTGGATCTGCCATTATTTGGACAGTTAAAATCTTGTTCAGATCTAATTCTCCCTCTAAATCATCTTGTACCTATTATGTGGTGGTTAATTTAGATCTGTCATCAATTGGACATATGAATCCTTATTTAGATCTATTCATGCCTATTAGAACATCCTTATTATGTTAGATCTAGTTTTATCATCACCTGTAAATTGGATCTGCTTTTATTACTATGTCGATTACATGTCTAAGACAATATATATATTTATGCCAGTTATGTTAGAGTAGTCACCATTATCATCTTCCCATCACCTTTCCTTTTATTGTTTATAGCTAGGCTACTTTCTAGCCTAGGAATGCCACCAAATATATGCGAATGCATTAGTTAGGGAACGAGGGAAAATATTGGAATTGTCATAATTTGTATAATGAATATGAATTTGGACATATAATTTACTGTGAATATAATTGGGTAAATGGGCATGGACACTTATAAGACATAGGTAATTAATTGATTAAAATGCTTAGGATTACAGTAATTAGAAACTGTAACTGCACTTATGACACTAGGTTAGATTGTATTTGTGGTGGAAGTGTGCCCGGACCCGACCGGTATATCCAGCAACCACAAATGTTGAATCTAATGTGAGGGGTCTAAGTGCACAAATACGAGACAGACTAAGACACGAAGTTAGGCCCAACTTGTAGAAGAAGTATGCCCGGACCCGACCGTCATATCTAGCATCCACAAGGTGTACGCCTATTGTGGGAGGTCTAGCCTATTATAAACCTTAAATGGACATGGTAAGAAATTGAAATACTTAACCTAGTTGAATCCATAGGGATTGGGTGAACGTAAACCTGAATAGAGGTTAAGTAAACTTGGTTAAACAATGGGAGGGTTAAGTATATCTTAGATGGGTTGGTAATATTTAAATATAGGCCCACAAAACTTAACCAATAGGGGGTTATGTATTAAAGACACCTATAGGTAAGCATAACTGGTAGAAAGATTGGGGTTATATAATTAAAGACACCCTTTAGGGTAAATATAACCTGTAGAAAAACTGGTGGGGGATGCAAGACAAAGGGGAGAGCTTGTATCATATTGTATGGGACCCGTTTCAGTTAGTAACCCGGAGTAGGTATCAAACAAAGTACTCCGAACTAGGTCAGAGAAGGGGCATGCTTACTGAACTGATTATAAGAAATCCTAACGTGGAGGACACTGTGGGCGGCGCAAATCGACCGGTTTATGTGCGTGTATGAGCCGGGCAGAGGGAAATAAGACGACCGTGACACCTGTAGATATAGGGCTGTGCATATCAGTGAACGGTTGCCACTTTAGGACGCGATACATCCTACGGTGGGGCCGGCACAGAGTATCTACGCGAATTAGGGAGCCGATCGATTAGGGTAGTAGTTAGGATACATTCGGACGTAATCCTAAATCTACCACCTTATAGTAGAAGGGATCATCTCATTCTGGTTATACTAGTAATAGTGCATAGTAATCATTAGGGAAGCATATACTCTCTATCATGTTACCTTGTCATGCTCACCCTTTATGTAGTTATCTCTCTCTTATCCACTTTATGTGCCTGTCATGCTACTTTTATTTATTTACTTGTTAAAAGTAACTGGACTTGCCATACTTTATGTCTGACCCTCTTTGTTTCCTCTACTTTCTTCCGTTTTCCCCCAGGTTCTCAGGGCGGGAACACTCAGGCTTGACCATGATTCTGCTTTTATCTTGCTAAAGAGCTGTTCTTGAAGTATTGCTCAAGTTTTTATCTCTACTATGGCTTTCTCTCTTTTTGGGGAATTATACTTTTTATGTACTCTGATGGTACAAGACAGAAAGTTTTATGTTTTTGTAATGGCTTTTATGTAGTTTCAGACTTGTGATATTTTGGACCAACGTTGTTATGATTTATGTTTGAAATAAAAATTTGAATTCCGTTGTTACTGTTATATCTGTCGTGTAATGTTTCTGTTTCTGTTTACCTATAACGCTTCACGGAACTTAATGCATTCTCTTAATGAGTGACATTAACGGACGTGGGATGTCACAAGACCCATCAACGTCATAATTTTAATTTTCGAGGGATCACTAAAGAAATGCATGTTCTATATATATATATATGTACATATAGGAAAATTATATATATATATATACATGTATGTGTGTGTGTGTATATATATATATGTATGTGAAATCTAAAAGTAAACCGCAATCAATCAAAATGAGTAAGTTATAAATGTCGGCATAACACCATTTGAACTTTGAAAAGAAATGAAGTTGTGCATAAATTCAAAAATTAAAATTAAAGCGTAATTTAAAGACGGGAAGTAGTAAATGTGAATGAATGAAAAATAGGCAAGAGAGTAGTTGCATTTGGAATTTGAATATATATATATATATATATATATATTAAAAAGGAAGGAAAACAATGAATTAATAGCGTTACTAAAGACATTCATAGCATAAACAAAGATTTGAAGAGTCATATGCATATATATGGGCATAAGTTCGAAATTGAAATATTGAATATACGTTATAAATAGAAGAAAATAGGTAAGATAACAATATTTAACAAGAAAAGAAACATTACACGCAATGTTAATCAAGAATTAATATCGGCAAAATCAACGTTAGTGATTCAGGTCATTGGTCGACCCAAACCGTATGTGGGTCGACCTAGGGGTCAACACAAGGGTCGACCTACGGGTCAAACCACCTGGGTCCAGGTCGAGCAATCTCTAGGGATAAATGATGTGTTATTTTGATCTTTACGACTCATATTTTATTTTGTTTAATCCGACAAACCAGAATCTCCTGTACACCTATAAATAGACCAGTAGGGCCTAGCCTCAAACTCCTATTTTTCTGAGACGATGCCAAGGATCTGCCATTTTCTTTCTTCTCCAAATCAATTAGAAATAAGAATATTAGTTTTTAGGAATACTGATTCAAAATTCAAAGAGAAAGAATATAGATTTACAATATAGGTGTTCAGATTTCTTGTCCACGTGAGGTAAATTCTATGAATCTGAATTATTAGGAATTCTTTCTTTCTTTTAGTATCAGATTTGTAAATCCATGGCTATTTCAATATTAGATTCAATTAGGAAAACCACGGGGTAGAAGATATGAATCAGATTCAAGAATTGGAAAGTAGTTAAGCTAGTGGATTTAAATTATACCTTTTGGGTAACGGTTATATTTATCATTTACATTCCCCATAATTCTTAACGTGATAAATAATTGAAATTGGTGGTAATTGCAACATAATCTATTTCTAAGTACGTCAAGAATATTGTTGTTGTACAAATCTATTCCATTAATCTTCTATTTGGGTTGAGAATTACTGTAATACTGAAATTGTGAAATTTATAATAATTATGGCTATGTTCTTAAGATTGTTATTTAATGGCAATTTGGGTATGTTGTCAACAGAATTACAGTGAAATTGGGACAATGGAAAAAGAATTGCTATACCTAATTTTGTATGGAAAATTACAGTAATTGAAAATAATATATAAAAAATAGGAATTAACATCTAACTCAGAAAATAAAAAGGGGGAAATTAGTAGTGGACTGAGTTAGTTAGATTTAGGGAAAAATAAATATATTTCCACAACGAAAAAATTACTATGAACGTAGCTGCAAGAAAAGAAAAGAAAAGAAAAGAAAAGGAGATTAGTGTGAAATAGGGGTTCTTTCACCGTATTGCACACTATCAAATAAAAATATATATATGACAATGATGAAAATAAAAAAATAGCTTGCAACTACGGACCTTAATTGATGTGCCACAACACCAGAAAAGGGTATTCCTAACAGTTATTACCGTTAGAAATATAATTTATAATGGTTACTTTTTCATACGTGACGAATTGTTGTCACGAATATCGTAACAGTTATAACCGTGATATAGTGTGTATACTGCAACAGTTATAATCATTACAAAAATATGATTCTATAGTATATGACCTGCACAGTTACTTCCAAATATGGTATTGGGTAGGTAATTCTGATACAAAAGTGATGACTAACTATATTGACATTCCACTACATAGAATATAATGGTTTTATTATGTTATCATTGTTAATTCCATCTGTAAGCTGAAAATATAACATAGTGGACTAATTAATTTAGCTTAAGTACTAAAAGGTTATATAATATATAGCAAATTTGATTTTATACCAGCTGATATGATTTTGTACAATTCTTAATGTGATAAACCATATAAACAATAAATAGAAAACTAGTGGCGATGCTACGTGTTCACATGTTGTATGTCTGTAACTTAAAAGTAAAAGTAAAACTAAAAAAAAAAGAGGAGTCTAGATTGCATCAAATTGATTCACATGCTTTCACTATTTGGAAATGGAAGAAATAACAAAGTAATAAAGGAATTTAATAATATAATCACTATAACCGTAAATTATATGTGCAACAACTAGATATTATGGTCTCATTCTGAAGTGGCAAACTCAATACTTTGAAGTGGCAAACTCAGTACCTCCATTTGTAGGGGAAAAGTAATGCAAAACAAGGGGAAAAAGCAACGCAAAACAAGTTGCATTAAATTCTGATCTTCCACATAAAGCACATAATTTGGTTCACTAATGATAAAATACTTAAAATATTTGTGCAATCATATTCCACCATGCACATCCTGACAAGATGAATTAAAAGCAGCAAAAACTAGTTAAATATTATAAGAATATATGGTTAGGAGAGTAATACCCAAGAATAGATAAAATATGAAATGCACACATGAGATAATGAAAATGTGCTAAAATTTAAATCCATGTTATTTAACAAGTAGTTGCTTGAAATATGATTAGCCACACTGCCAAATTATTTAATGATATTTGATATCTTTAGAAAATAATTACTAAAATAATCAAATTTTTATGCTGTTATGTTCTGAGAGCAAATTCTCTGTACCCAAAATTTTTCTATCTCCCTGTACCCAACCAATCAAGACATCAGATTTTCACCTTTTTGCAATTAAGTCAGAGAGATAAAGAGGATTTAATTGCAAAAAGGTGGAAATCAGGAGTTCTGATTTTGGGTACATGTGATTTGATTTGTTATATTCCACTGAAAATAATTCACTAGCAGCTATTCTCTGTTAAGTGGATTTCCAATTAGATTATTGAACCTAATAAATGCGGGTGATAACATACTCCATGGATGGAGATATTCATCCAACTATGTCTCTCATGTCTTTGTCAGATGCTGCCTCAGCTTATAACAATCAGAAAATAAAATATTTTTCCCAGGTTCCTCCATACTTAGTAGTTCTATCATTCAGTCTGTCTATCATGAATATTTATTCCCTATATATGTTTCACATTTAATGGAAATTGCTTAAGGATTGAAAATGAAAAGCATTCAAATTACGTAATGTTGATTTAGCCTAGTCGATACAGTACGCGAAGATCTCTCATATCTATAGTAGCTGGTACTGGAAGTGCTTCTGGCCTTACTAGTATATTAGTAGCGAATCAAACACATTATCAATGTAGAGTACCAGTATTGAGATGCCGAAAGAGTAAAGATACTTACGAATTTAGAAGTGAGTAACAGAGGTAACCAGTCATGTTAATGTGCAAAAGAGGCAGCCAAAATTTATTTCAACTTTGACATAAAGTTAGGAGGTTTAATAGGTAGAATAATTCCTGACTGTGTATGAAAGTGTAAATGTATTTGTGTGTATGTGCCTAATTGTGTTCCTCTATGAGTTATACAACAAATTTATAGATATAAAGTGATACACATATGTGTATTGACCCAGACAGGTCTGACCCGAGTGAAATAATAAATGCATGTATATATATGCTTATGTATGTGAAATTTAAGTAATAGAGGTTAAAGGATAAATGCGGGTGGAAATGATATTGAACCCGAAATCTAATTGAAAATAATATCAAACCAAGTAAATGTTGATCAATGTATAGGTTATGGTATGGTGCTTAATACTGTTTGATATACTTACAAAATAATGTCATTAAAGTTTACAAATGCTAAATAATACACCTTGGTCCATGAATAACTGTTATAAACCATAAACGGTATACTCCCATCAACGTTAACAATTTGGGAAAAATTTAGGGACCTGCAAATAAGCACAAAAGAAAAGAGTGTAAATTACAGTATTTTCACCTAACAAATGACACACTAACCAGTTTAGTATTTTATTCCAATTCGTCGTTCATACTAATTGTGCTACAATCTTATCCAGTAATGTTGCATCCACATTAACTCAAGAAATAAAAAGTTCAATCTTAGGTGACAAATTTTAGTTTAACGTAAAACTTTTAATACAGGAGAGACCATATACATTAGCCTTTTAAAAAAATTAACATTGATGGTAGTATAATAATATCACAACTTCATCACATCTACCAATATCAATTTTGTTTGATTCATGGGTGCTTTTACGGGAAAATCAAGAATGAAAATGTCTAATGCGCTAGATCTTACATTGTTATGGTATTAGTTATAGAGTAAAGAAATTCATATCTTCATTTTTTTCTTGGAATTTTTTTAATTGGACCAGTTTTGAAAAGTTATAACATAAATAGGTCACTTTCTAAACTAATTACAGAAATTGATCACTTTTTTTACAAAGGCGCTATTTGGGATAATGTTGGTTTACATTTTACACTAGCGTTATTACAGATAACGCTCTGTTAATTGCTCACCGCCTGCAAAAAAGGTAGTTAGCATATGAGTTAGCGGTATCTAGGATAATGCTAGTAAGCGTCATCCGAGACAACGCTCTGTTAATTGCTCACTGCCTCCAAAAGAGTAGTTAGCATATGAGTTAGCGGTATCGCGGATAATGCTAGTAAGCATCATCTGTGTAACACCCCGGATTTTTGAATAATCGAATTAACTAAATTAAAGAATAAATATTTAGCATTGTTCTAAGGTTTGTAAGCAAAAGTCTTAGTAGCTCATTTGGTTGGAACACGTGACTTGCATACAAGAGGTACAGAGTTCGATTCCCGCTAACGCCATATTTTTGTTTTAGGGGAATGGCTAAAAAGCGGCTTAGTGTGAACGCGGTTCAAAAAGTAGTTTAGTGTGAAAATGGTTAATTAGGAAGATAGAAATATATATAGATATATTTATAAAAATAAAATAAAATTCAACCTAAAATTTAAGAAAATTTTTCAAAACAACGGAAGCGGGAAGGCAAAACACCAAATCGACCTATTTTATGGGTCGACCCGAGTCGCTGGGTCGACCCCAGGGTCGACTCAGGAGGTTTGGAATTGGTCCCATCGTCCCTAAACGGTCTATGACGAAATTTTATGTTTTAGGGCTTAAGTGGCGATTTATGTGATGGCTGTAAATAAATCTAACTTCTATATATACATGGGTATACTCACATTCTAAATCAAATAAAATTAGAACCATGGCCGTCATGATGTCAGTCTACAACTTGGAATAGCCGCCACCAATTAGAAGAAGATTAAAGCAACTCAATTCAATCCAACAGCAAATTCAACTACAACAAAGGGACGCTAACAAATTCCAGAACTTCGTCGAATGGTGAGTTTGATCACTTTAACAAAATAATTGCTAAATTGATTATGATGTGATATACGTTGGATTATAAGTTGTGGTTGTGAATCTAATTCATATGTTTAATCATGTATGTTAACTTGATTCATATTATATGATGTTATGCAAGTTTTAAATATGATGTTATGCAAGTTTCATGTATGATGTTATGCAAGATTAATATGATTATGCAAGTTGTACATATGATGTTATGCAAGTTAATAGGATCACACAAGTTGTATGTGAGTTATATGATGTTATGTAAGTTTAGATCTAAAATATATGCTAGTAGTTCATGATGTTAACCTGTGTCAATGAATCCCTTTTTATAATCCAATCACCTAGGTTTATAACATCAGTTTTTATGCGAATATGGATGTGGAACATATGCTAGTTCGTATAAGTATTATGTTCATATGCAAGTTTAAGTGATAATTGGATTCAAATATATACAAGTTCACACCTTTAAAGTTTAAATCCATATTCAAGTTGACATTTTTATGTTGAAACTATGACATGCATAGTTATGCAAGTTTACACCTTTATGTGGATCCATAGTTTACTCAGGTTAACACCTTTTATTGGATCCATAGTTATGCAAGATGACACCTTTATGTTTAGGTTGACGACATACATAGTTTATGTAAGTTTCTGATAATTACCTAGGCTAGTTGGGGGTAAAACTATGTTCATACATGCAAGTTCACACCTTTTAGATCTATGATTTTTGGATCCTTGATAATACAAAGACTATGCAAGTATGTTGTAATTCTTAATTGCAAGTTAGATGCAAATTAGGTCCATTATTGTGTGTATGTGACTTTGTGACGTTTATTCCCTTTTTTTAAGTATTAGACTATTTGCTAGTCTAATATGTATATGTCATGTTAAGCGAACGAATGACGGGGGTACGATGGGGATAAAAGTGGATACACACATATTGTGAATTTGGCATGTAATGGCCTAAAAAGGCATGTAATTAATTTTAAGGAATAAAATTAATTAATAATGAAATTGGTATAATGTATATACCATAAATAGATGAGCATAATTTAGGTGATAAATTATGGACATAAATAAATATGGAAATTTGAATAGGGAAAGTAATTCAAATTTGGGGAAAATTAATTATGTATAATTAATTGCCTAAGACACGAGGTTGGACTCAATTGTGGTGTAAGACTGCCCGGACCCTCCCGGCAAATCCAGCAGCCACAAATGGTAGACCAATGTGAGAGGTCAAAGGCCCAAACTAAATGCGTAACAATTGTATGGACACGAGGTTAGGCTCGTTTGTGGTGTAAGACTGCCCGGACCCGCCCGACAAATCCAGCCGCCACAAATGCCAGTCTAATGTGAGAGGTCCTACAGGGGTTACGGTAGTAATAAATTAAGAAACACTTAACCAAAGTAAAACATGTGGTGGGACATGGGGGTTAAGTGGGTGCCTTGGGTGGCATAAGGAAATACGATTAGTAACACTTAACCAAGGTAAAACATGTAAGTGGAACATAGGGGTTAAGTGGGTGCCTTGGGTGGCATGTGGAATTACTGATAGAAACCCTTAACCAAATTTAAAACATGTAAGTGGACATGAAGGGGGTTAAGTAGGATGTACTAGAGGGGGCCAAGCCTAGGTGGAAAGCTTGTGTCAAGCATGGGGAGGGGGGCTTTTCAGTCCAGTAGCCCATTAAGTAATTTTGTGAGCTCGACCCAAGTCGAGGACGGGACACGCCTACTGGGTCTGATTATTAGAGGCCAAACGGGTTAGCGGTGGCAACGCAAGTCCAATGGGGTCACGTGCGTGCGTGGGTCCGGGCTGGTAGGTAAGACGTTGTTGCATCGTGTAGTTATAAGCCGTGCATTCCTTACGTGGTATAAGGTTGCCATATTGGGGAGTGATACACCCCACTGTGGGACCTGCACGGGTATCTACAAGTTAGGGTGCCGATCGAATGGGGCAGGGAAGTGGGTACACCTAGTGGAGATAGGAGCAGACGACACCTATGTAGTCAGCTAGGGGTACACGAAGCTACCACTATTATTAATAATTACTAAGGGGGTACACCTAGTGGAGATAGGAGCAGGCAACACATATGACGTCAGTTAGGGGTACATGGAATTACCATTATTACTTATTGAAGGGGTACATCTAGTGGGGATAGGTACACGCTGGGTACCTATGATAGCAACTAGAGATATACAATCAAACATGGAGGATAGTGGGTACATCTAGTAGTACATGAAGCTATCATCGTTCTATTTAGCCTAGAGGGATCAAATTTCTAGAGTGACTAGTAGGGATGCAGTTAGTGTTAGTACAGTACAGTATGGTACAGTACGGTGGAGTATAGTAATTATCCTATGTTGATTAGGAAGCGCCATTAACGTTGTCTCTGTTTCTCTTAATTGCCTTTCCATACCCATGTGGTTCACACAGCCATTACCTTATTCTCCAGCTTATATCTTATCATATTTCTTTAGTAATTATGTTGTTAGAGTTATCAGACTCGCCAGATTTTATGTCTGACCCCCTTTATTTCCACCACTTTTCTTCCTCCCCCCAGGTTCTAAGGGTGTGACTAGTACTAGTGGAGCTTGATTGGGAGCACTTGGATTTGGATTGCTGAAGTAAAGTTCAGCCTATCATTTTCTTTATGGCTATTTGTAGTAGTGGGATTATGTACTTTGTTTTATCAAGATGGATATCATGTACTTGACTTTGGTTTATGGTTTTTGATTATGTAATAAATAAAGTTTTAAATTTTCAAGTACTGCTTCATATCTGTCTTGTTGTGATTTTCTGTTCTATATTCACTTAAAATGCTCCATGGAAGTTAATGCATTCCCTTTGCGAGTGACATTATTGGACGTGGGGTGTTACACGTGGTATCAGAGCTGAAGGTTACTAGAACAGATAAGATATTTTGAAAAACTATTTTTCAAGAGCATTTTTATAAAGAATACTTTCAAAAATATGTTTGTAGAAGAGTATTTTGAAAGAAAGGTTTATTTTAAGAACATAATCCCCAAGAGCCATATATCCTTCCTTCGATTCTCCGTTTTGAATCTCTTCCTCTTTCTCTTTTTGAGTCCCCCCCTCCGCGTATAGATGCTTTTTCTAAGATAAATAAGGACTTACGTATGAAGGACGGAAAACCAATTCAAAGGACTTAGACGTTTGTCGGGCTAGAAGTTAGTCCAAGGAAGTGGAGGGCTTGTTGGTACCTTTAAGATAGACGATGGGAGGAAGGTTCAAATAGCTGTTTGGTTAACAAGGACGAAACCTCATCTTGGTGGGAGGTCACGAATGGAGAATGTGAAGAAGAAGGCTAGTTGTTTTGGAGAAATAGGACACCTTAGGATTGTCCAAAGAAGCAAGGACAAAGTACAGGATCTTCTGGAGGGTAGTTGTATTCCCTCACGGCTGGTGTACCTGATGGGGGTAGGACCGTCTAGGTTGAAATTTGGTTTTCTTTATCATCTTGTTTGAACTTTGTTTGATTCTGGTGCTGCATACTCGTTATTATCTGCTTCGTTAGTTGAAACACTGCACCTAAATACTAGTCTAGTTAAGGATCCCATCCTAGTCTCAAATCCTGTTGGTGGTTCGGCTCATTCTTCAATGGTTTGTCGGGATTTAAGAGTGTCTATCTTGGGTGTTGGATTTGAATGCAACGCCTTCGTCCTTGGTTTCACGGGCTATAGTTTGATTCTAGGGGTGGATTGGCTAGCCAGGCGGGGTGCCATCCTAGATTGTGAAAGGAGGGTAGTTAGACTATTGATTTGTTATGGAAAGTCCCTCATATTTCTTGTGACCCTAGGGGTTCAGTGATGCTTAGCTGCATAGAATCTTCTGACGCGTCCAACGATGATTGGGAGTCTGTTTGTGTGGTCTGTAAGTATGGAGACGTCTTTGATAAAGTGCGGGTTTTACCCAGAGGCGCGAAATAAGTTTTCGTATGTGCTTAATAGATTAAGCAAAGCCAGTTATGTGATCAGCGGTAGTTTTGGAGCAAGACTGGCAAGGACAGCCAGAGTCGGTCAAGTGCTCAATTGGTTGGCTGTCTTACTAGTATCATCTCACGTAGGTCGTCTGAATTCGAAGGAGGTATCCCTTGGGTGTTTGTCTGATATTGGTTTAGGCCTTTGGGGCTTGCACTTGGGGGATGTCGAGCTCGACTAGGATGGTCTGTGTGAGAGATGGATAGTAGTGACGATTTTGCATGGGATAATATCCTGGTTTTCTCTAGAAGCAGAGAAGAGCATGCCCTACATCTTAGGGAAAGCTTAGGGACCCTACAAGCGCACTAGCTTAAAGCTAAGTTCTCCAAAATACCATTTTTGGAGGAAAGAAGTGAGGATTTTAGGGCATGTGGTCTCTAGGGAAGGGTGATATGTTATGGTGGAAGACAGTCGAAAGTCCATGAGAAGAATTACCCTACCCACGACTCAGAATTGGCTGCCATAGTTGTTGCGCTCAAGTCTTGGCGTCATTATTTGCTTGGTGAGAAGTTCGAGTTGCTTGCAGACCATAAGTCGCTAAAGTACTTGTTCTCCCAGAAAGATCTAAACCTGAGGCAACAAAGGTGGATGGAGTTCTTGGCGTCCTATGATTTCGAGATAGCATATACCCCTGACAAGGGTAACGTTGTGGCGGATGCCTTGAGTAGGAAAAAGTTGACATTGAGTCCTTTGTTTGTCGAGCGACGTAGCATAGAGTTTATCTCTACCTTTGACTTTAGACCATCCATTGATTTTGTACCTAGTTTGCTAGCGTCCTTGAGGTCAGACCTACGCTTTTGGGACGAGTTGGAGAGGCACAACGTGATGACCCACAGTTGATGGAGTTAGTAGAGAAGCTCATAAGAGGGGAGTCATCAAGCCACCTAAGTAGGTATACCCTAGATGATAAGGGTTGGTTGCGTAGGGACGATAGACTTTGTGTATCACGGGATGAGAGCTTGAGGAAGGATATTCTTGATGATGCACATCGTTCGAAGATGACCATTCATCCCGGCGAGGACAAGATGTACAAAGACATGAAGCGAGTTTTCTTTTGGGCTGGTATGAAGACGGATGTGGCCGAGTATGTCGCTAGATTCTTGGTGTGCCAACAAGTAAAAACGGAGCAAAAGAAACCCGGTGGGTTGCTTCACCCATTTGAGGTTCCACAATGGAAGTAGGATAGTGTCTCGAAGGATTTTTTCGATGGATTGCCGAGATCGAGGAAGGGTAATATGGGGATTTGGGTCGTGGTAGACAGACTTACTAAAGAGCGCCCATTTCATTCCCGTGAAGAGTAAGAGGACTGCTCCATGGTTAGCTTCCGTATACATTTGAGAGGTAGTCCGTTTGCACGGTGTTCCTTCTAGCATAGTGAGCGATCGAGATCCTATCTTTACTAGCGATTTTTGGAAGAGCTTACAAGAGGCGGTAGGGACTCAGTTATGTTTGAGCACCAAATATCATCCTCATACGGACGGCCAGACCGAGAGGGTGAATCGTATTCTAGAGGACCTTTTTAGGCTATGTGTCTTAGACTTTGGAGGTACATGGGAAGAGCATCTTCCGTTGGAGTTCGCGTATAATAATAGCTTTCAGTCTAGCATTGGCATGGCACCTTTCGAAGCTCTTTATGGAAGGCCTTGTCGTTCACCTACATGTTGGTGGGAATCTACGGATAAGATCTTACTTGGGCCAGATATGATTAGAGAGACTTCGGAAAAGATCGATTTGATTCGAAGGAGGATGAAGACGGCGCAAGATAGGCTGAAATCTTATGCGGGCAAGAGGAGGATAGATCTTGAGTTTGATATTAGGGACATGGTCTTTGTCAAGGTGTCTCCATTACGGAACGTCGTTCGCTTTGGGTCTGTTGGGAAGTTAGCACCAAGGTTCGTAGGGTCGTTTCTTATTAAGGAGAGGATTGGGCAGATGGCGTATAGAGTGGAGTTGCCCGAGAGACTTAGTGGCGTACACGATGTATTCCATGTGTCACATTTGAGGAAGTTCTTGCACGAGACCGCGGATGTGGTCGAGCCGAGCTTTCTTAGAGAGGTGGAGATAGAGCGTGATGCGACGATTCAGCGAGCTCCTACGTGCATTCTTGGGTCGGAGGTTAAGAAGTTGAGCAATCGAGAGGTCAAGCTAGTCAAAGTGCAATGGGGAGATGATGAAAGCAATGCTACTTGGGAGACGGAAGAGAAGATGCGTTCATTATACCCTTTTCTTTTAGAGGGTATGTCTTTTAGTTTCTCCTTTGTCGCTTACCTTATACTTATCTTATCTTTAGTATGTCCTCTCGTTAGTACCTTTGACATTTAGATAGGGTAGTCCTATGATTGAAACATGTGTTTGAGACATGTTATGTACGATGGATGCATGTGGATGCAAGTGTTTGCTAGTGGTTGCTCGTGGATGCATATACACACACTTTAGGCACTAGATTGGCTCAGTCACTTCATATTGCATATTGCATATAAATGTGTGTGCATATTTATGCTAATGGATGTATAATGGTCGTGTTATCATATGGATGTTGCATTTTGGTGAATGGTTGTGCACACATGTTGAAATAATATGTATCGATAGGGTTCTTTCGCATACATAATGGATGCATGGCACTATCATGGTTTTCATTAAGGTGGTCAACTAAATCAGTAGACCGCCTGATTTTGCATTAGATAAGGAACATATACACGCACTTTTTGCATATGTTCATACAACATTAGAAATTCTATAAGGACAATGGATGCCTGTGTATGATGGTTGAGTAGATGGTTGTTTGGATGTTAGGATATGCATTCTCCTTAACTTGGAGATTTCGGGGGCGAAATCCTTTAAGGAGGGGAGAATGTAACACCCCGGATTTTTGAATAATCCAATTAGCTAAATTAAAGAATAAATGTTTAGCATTTTTCTAAGGTTTGTAAGCAAAAGACTTAGTAGCTCATTTGGTTGGAACATGTTACTTGCATACAAGAGGTACAGAGTTCGATCCCCGTCAACGCCATATTTTTGTTTTAGGGGAATGGCTAAAAAGCGGCTTAGTGTGAACGCGGTTCAAAAAGTAGTTTAGTGTGAAAATGGTTAATTAGGAAGATAGAAATATATATAGATATATTTATAAAAATAAAATAAAATTCAACCTAAAATTCAAGAAAAAAATTCAAAACAGCCGAAGCGAGAAGGCAAAACATCAAACCGACCTATTTTATGGGTCGACCCCAGGGTCGACTCAGAAGGTTTGGAATTGGCCCCGTCGGTCCTAAATGGTCTATGACGAAATTTTATGTTTTAGGGCTTAGGTGGCGATTTCTGTTTGGTCTGTTGACATCATTTCTTGGTTTTTAAGGCCAAGATGGATCCTAGGATGATCTGATAGCTGTAAATAAATCTAACTTCTATATATACATGGGTAGACTCACATTCTAAAATCAAATAAAATTAGAACCATGGCCGTTATGATGTCAGTCTACAACTTGGAATAGCCACCACCAATTAGAAGAAGATTAAAGCAACTCAATTCAATCCAACAGCAAATTCAACTACAACAAAGGGACGCTAATAAATTCCAGAACTTCGTTGAATGGTGAATTTGATCACTTTAACAAAATAATTGCTAAATTAATTATGATGTGATATACGTTGGATTATAAGTTGTGGTTGTGAATCTAATTCATATGTTTAATCATGTATGTTAACTTGATTCATATTATATGACGTTATGCAAGTTTTATATATGATGTTATGCAAGTTTCATGTATGACGTTATGCAAGAGTAATATGATTATGCAAGTTGTACATATGATGTTATGCAAATTAATAGGATCACGCAGGTTGTATGCGAGTTATATGATGTTATGTAAGTTTGGATCTAAAATATATGCTAGTAGATCATGATATTAACTTGTGTCAATGAATCCCTTTTTATAATCCAATCACCTAGGTTTATAACATCAGTTTTTATGCGAATATGGATGTGGAACATATGCTAGTTCGTATAAGTATTATGTTCATATGCAAGTTTAAGTGATAATTGGATTCACATATATACAAGTTCACACCTTTAAAGTTTAGATCCATATTCAAGTTGACATTTTTATGTTGAAACTATGACATGCATAGTTATGCAAGTTTACACCTTTATGTGGATCCATAGTTTACTCAGGTTAACAACTTTTATTGGATTCATAGTTATGCAAGATGACACCTTTATGTTTAGGTTGACGACATACATAGTTTATGTAAGTTTGTGATAATTACCTAGGCTAGTTGGGTGTAAAACTATGTTCATACATGCAAGTTCACACCTTTTAGATCTATGATTTTTGGATCCTTGATAATACAAAGACTATGCAAGTATGTTGTAATTCTTAATTGCAAGTTAGATGCAAATTAGATCTATTATTGTGTGCATGTGACTTTGTGACGTTTATTTCCTTTTTTTAAGTATTAGACTATTTTCTAGTCTAATATGTATATGTCATGTTAAGCGAACAAATGACGGGGGTACGATGGGGATAATAGTGGATACACACATATTGTGAATTTGGCATGTAATGGCCTAAAAAGGCAGTAATTTATTTTAAGGAATAAAATTAATTAGTGATGAAATTGGTATAATTTATATACCATAAATAGATGAGCATAATTTAGGTGATAAGTCATGGACATAAATAAATATGGAAATTTGAATAGGGAAAGTAATTCAAATTTGGGGGAAATTAATTATGTATAATTAATTGCCTAAGAGACGAGGTTGGACTCATTTGTGGTGTAAGACTGCCCGGACCCGCCCGGCAAATCCAGCAGCCACAAATGGTAGCCTAATGTGAGAGGTCAAAGGCCCAAACTAAATGTGTAACAATTGTATGGACACGAGGTTAGGCTCGTTTGTGGTGTACGACTGCCCGGACCCGCCCGGCAAATCCAGCAGCCACAAATGTCAGTCTAATGTGAGAGGTCCTACAGGGGTTACGGTAGTAATAAATTAAGAAACACTTAACCAAAGTAAAACATGTGGTGGGACATGGGGGTTAAGTGGGTGCCTTGGGTGGCATAAGGAAATACGATTAGTAACACTTAACCAAGGTAAAACATGTAAGTGGGACATAGGGGTTAAGTGGGTGCCTTGGGTGGCATGTGGAATTACTAATAGAAACCCTTAACCAAATTTAAAACATGTAAGTGGACATGAAGGGGGTTAAGTGGGATGTACTAGAGGGGACCAAGCCTAGGTGGAAAGCTTGTGTCAAGCATGGGGAGGGGGGGCTTTTCAGTCCAATAGCCCATTAAGTATCTTTGTGAGCTCGACCCAAGTCGAGGACGGGACACGCCTACTGGGTCTAATTGTTAGAGGCCAAAACGGGTTTGCGGCGGCAACGCAAGTCCAACGGAGTCACATGCGTGCGTGGGTCCGGGCTGGTAGGTAAGACGTTGTTGCATTGTGTAGTTATAACCCGTGCATTCCTTGCGTGGTATAAGGTTGCCATATTGAGGAGTGATACACCACACTGTGGGACCTGCACGGGTATCTACAAGTTAAGGAGCCGATCGAATGGGGCAGGGTAGTGGGAACACCTAGTGGAGATAGGAGCAGACGACACCTATGTAGTCAGCTAGGGGTACACGAAGCTACCACTATTATTAATAATTATTAAGGGGGTACACCTAGTGGAGATAGGAGCAGACGGCACCTATGACGTCAACTAGGGGTACATGGAATTACCATTATTACTTATTGAAGGGGTACATCTAGTGGGGATATGTACACGCTGGGTACCTATGATAACAACTAGAGATATACAATCAAATATGGAGGATAGTGGGTACATCTAGTAGTACACGAAGCTATCATCGTTCTATTTAGCCAAAAGGGATCAAATTTCTAGAGTGATTAGTAGGGGTGCAGTTAGTGTTAATACAGTACAATACAGATTGGTAGAGTATAGTAATTATCCTATATTGATTAGGAAGCGCCATTAACGTTATCTCTATTTCTCTTAATTGCCTTGCCATACCCATGTGGTTCACATAGTCATTACCTTATTCTCCAGCTTATATCTTATCATATTGCTTTAATAATTATGTTGTTAGAGTTATCGGACTCGCCAGACTTTATGTCTGACCCCCTTTGTTTCCACCTCTTTTCTTCCTTCCCCCCTCCCCCCGGTTCTAAGGGTGGGACTAGTACTAGTGGAGCTTGATTGTGATCTCTTTGGGAGCACTTGGATTTGGATTGCTGAAGTAAAGTTCAGGCTATCATTTTTTTATGGCTATTTGTATTAGTGGGATTATGTACTTTGTTTTATCAAGATGGATATTATGTACTTGACTTTGGTTTATAGTTTTTGATGATGTAACCAAAAATATTTACCTTCTGCTGTAATAAATAAAGTTTTAAATTTTCAAGTACTGCTTTATATCTGTCTTGTTGTGATTTTCTGTTCTATATTCACTTAAAATGCTTCATGGAAGTTAATGCATTCCCTTTGCGAGTGACATTAATGGATATGGGGTGTTACAATCCGAGATAATGCTCTATTGATTTCTCACTGCCTCCAAAAGAGTTAGTGAGCAAATTTAAGCCGCCGCAACACAATACAGTAACAAAGCAAATTACCAGACGACGAAGCTATCAACATATACTATTTGGCCAACATGGCAATTACATATCCACCAACAAAACATAATCATATCCAAAATACATAACAAACAAAACATTAACATATCCAAATTACATAACGAACATAACGATAACATGTCCGAATTACATACCGACCATAACAATATCATATCCAAATTGAGTAACGACCATTAGGTTCCACATAAAACATTAAAACTCCATATCCATTAACAGATCAATAACATATATCCAGCCAAATCAATACATCTTAAGGAATAATTACATAGATAAAACCATAGCAAATTGTCCAGTAAAAGTGTAAAACCACCTCCTAATCACCTCAGTTCTTTCAAAAGCCGAGGTGTTTTTCTTTTTGGCAATGGCTGAAGTTTTTCTTCCTCTGGTGTTGACACCTAATCTTCCTCTTCCTCTTCTTGGATGCCCTCCTCTACTTACTCTGGAAGCGGTTGTGAAGGTCCGACCGGTACGGAATGCTGTGAAGACGACTTAGCGGACGTTTCCTTCTGGACTTTCCTGCGGCTTACATACTTCTTCCGCTGTCAGGCAACTCGAGGTAGTTGAACAACATCCAATTGAGCAACTGACAGCGGGTGTAGTGTAGGAGGTCATGGTCTATCCATTTTGTTCTTAGATAAGCAAGAACGCATAATTTGTTTAATCGACAAGCACTTCCATTTTCTTTTCTTCGGAATTTCTTCTCTAGTGCGTGGTAGACACCATCCGCATATAAACAAATACATAAAGTTATATCACTTGGAAGTCTTATATACCCTAGAAATTGAAAATGTACTGCATTCCTTTCAATAGAAGCTCTAGGTTCATAGGAAGAAGGGAATGTAGGAGGATGTGGAGGTAGTCTTGGTAGCACGAACCGACGCGTAATGTTCCAGTACCATGCCATGTAATCTTGCTCGGTTAAAAGGGCATCACATTCTTGTTCCTGACAGGCATAACGATTACCCCCACAAAGCAAGCATGTACTCTACAACTCATCATTTACTTTGTTTGATAATGAGAAGCGGGATGAGGAAGATGCTGTCGTAATCCAAACTGCCTCATGACTCTGTCCAGAAGATGGGATGCACAGTCTATCAACGAAAACAAAAGCAATCTAGCTCTCCATAGACCTCTAGACGGAGTGCACAGTGCAAGTAGAGCCTGTAGGTCTTCTTCGCTGTAGGGATTCCACGTCACTGCACCAGCAGAAAGAACATCCAATTCATTCCTATAGAACAATACATTATGTCTAAGATCCCTTTTGGTATTTTTCAGTCTGATCTTCCTGCAGATACACAAATGTGTTTAGAAATTACCGTGAACGCATGTTTATCAAACAAAAATAGTAATTATATTTGTACCTTGCTGCATACGGCTTCGTGTGGTCCACTACCGGTCTCTTCATGAATACACGCCCGACTGGAAGGTAGGTCCGAGACCAAAGCTGCAAAATAATAATGTGTTGCTTTATCATTTTTTCTCATACTTGTAAAACATAATCATTTGCATTAATACATGAACGAGACTTAAGCATCCACCTGTCTCCTTTTGTTGCGCCAAAGCTATCCTAATGAACACTGCGTATACGGTAGCCAGAACCGCCGCACCCCATGATTATGTTTTGCACTCATCAAAGTCCACGATCAGAGGCAGCAATGAAGAGCAACTCTAGATTCGACCTATCGTTGAACAGGCGCTGAGTAATAATGTGCAACATAATGGCACGGGCTCGATTTTGAATTTGTAGCGGAGGTTGCATTTGGCAAAATATCACCCTCCAACTGAGAACGATACCATGTACTCTAAACATTCTCATTCCTCCCCCCACCAAGCCTCTTTTGGTGGAGTTAGACCAACCAAATTCTCAAGCATTAACTTGCAATTTTGTAAAGCATTAATTCTAAGAATCGGCTCAATGTAACGATCCAGGGATTTTCGACTATGAAAATCGACACAAATACCAATGTCGACTATTCAAACATCGGAAATACCGGATAGTAAATCGAAAGAAGTTAAGAGGATGAGAATATATAAGATAGAAATTTAGAATAGAAGAAGAAGAAGAACACAACAACATCAGAGTAACACGAATCTCACAGCGTAACGAATAAAATATAGTATACAAAATGTCATTGAAACACAAATTTATATTTGTATATTATAGTACAACACTTACATCATAACGGAAATAAACATTAGCTATATAATACTGCTGAAGCCTCCAGGTCCAAGCTCCATCTAGTGTATCTGTAAATCCCAACTACTTCACTGTCTGTACAAATTTGGGCACCTAAGAGTTTAGGGAAAACGAAACAAAATAAACTCTGGGTCAGTCATGAGACTAGTGTGAGTAAACTCCAAACATTTGTTTAACTTTTCAAAATCCTTTTCAAAAGAAAAGATAATCGTAAGACCGATACACACATAAATATGGATTGTTTTTACCTTACGATAACCCAAAACATTTTCAAAAATTCAATACTTTTCTGATATTATAGTAGTGTCTAATCACAAATAATAAACAATCTAGCAGAACACTTGCATCTCACGCTCCACATATATATAGTATACAATCAAAACCGCAAGCGCTTATTCGAGATTTGATTCCAACTATGACAAGGTATGGGACCACCTGCCGATAGTGTATCTCTAGAGAGGAATACACTAGGTTCAACAAGAATGTCTTGCAACCCGGCTCATACATGACCGATACTCATTTCTCTTGAGTGTATCGCGGTTGCTAGCAACATAATCGTTCCCGAAAGATACAGAAGCAAAAAAAGTAACAAATATGAATATTCTCTAGATGGTGACAATACACCCTAATAGGGGCTACCCACATAGCCATGCTGCCTGCCCGATTTTTGTCATTTCCCGGTTGATGAGGCTTGAGGTCATAACGTATCTTTTGACAAATCATACATTCATTTATTTTGAATGCCACATTGTCATACCCGCCAAATCACAAATTGATTTCACCAAAAATACCATGAGCATAAAGCTAAGAGAAACGAATTCTTCCACCACCAAACGTGGATACGTTTGAAGCGATCAACTTATGTGATCCACTAGGTATACTCTGTTATACATTCGTCCATACACATTGTTCTGGGTCTGGACAAACCGAAGGTACTATTCTGTAAACAGAATAGCCCTTGCACAACTCCAACTTCAATTATCTTCATCATATTTGATTCGCAATGCTAATGCCCATTGGAGTGGTTTTCAGACAATGAACCTGATCCCGGTCTCTCCGTATTGACAATGGAAATGGTCAAAAAAAACATTGATAGTCGGAGAATTAACTATCAAAAGAAAACAAGTGTACAAACAACGGTGTATTTCCAAATGGACTTCTTACTGAGCAAATCATCAATCAACACTGATCCCCTTTTAAATTTATTTATCATTTATTTATTCATTTCCCGATTTCCCATTTCCATATATTTGTAAATCCTTATTTTCTATATTAGAAAATATACATTATTAATCATTGGAAAACATTTCCATATTTTCTCCCATTTCTTATTTCCTATATTATAAACTATTTCCGATTCTTATTTGGAGAACATTTCCAAAACTCCTTCATTTGGATTTAAACAGATATTTAATAAAACAGCGCTACGCTGACTCAAACCATTAACACTTATTAACTAAATTCAATTAACTAACCTTCACTATCGAACTATAACCATTCCTCAGTTAAATGGAGTCAATCAAGTTGGGGTATAACTACCTCTCAGACCTTAACTGAACAACATTTCTAACCTCGAAATAGACAAAGTTCACCTTTTAAATCTTTAACAAACTAACTTACGTAACTCTCAGATTCTATTTACGAATCCACTTCTTTTACATAAATCATTTGATTATAACTATACTGTTATAATCCCATGCTTCTGAAATATAATAACTTAAATATAACTTCTATTTCTTAATTTAAATAAATAAGTAAATGTTTTATTTAATAAATAAATCTTGATTAAAAACTAAATAGTACTTTCCTGCATTCGATATAGTCAAATCCAAATGTACAATTCTCTCTCGAATAATCTCTATTCGATAACTCTTTTTCGAATAAACTATATTCGATTATTTTTCTTTCGAATAAACTATATTCGATTACCACTCTTTCGAATAACTAATATTCAATAATCTCTCTTCGAATAACTAATATTCGAAAATATCTCTTCGAATAACAAATATTCGATAATATCTCTTTGAATAACTAATATTCGATAATATCTCTCCTTCAAATAACTTATATTCGATTCACTCTATTCGAATAACCAATATTCGACTAACTCTATTCGATTAACTAATCCGATTAACCCTAATTCGATTCACTCTATTCGATTAACTAATATTCAATGTAACTCTATTCGATTAACTCTAAACGATTTAACTCTATTTGATTAAATCTAATCGATTTAACTCTATTTGATTAACTCTAACTGATTCAACTCTATTTCATTCAAATTCCCATTTAAATTTCTATTTCAAAATCCCAATTTTTTTATAAATGTTTTAATTTATAAAAACTATTTTAATCCATTTTTCACATCGAATGTGAATAATATTTCATATATATATATACTAATTCAGTTTGATTTCATATTAAAAAATAGTATTCCATTTCCAAATTCTATTTATACTTTTACTTATAGAATTATTCATACGAACTCTCCTTTTTATTATAACACTTAAATCTCATTTATAAATCCTTTTATAATTGCTACATTCAATTTCAATCTCAAATATCGATGTTATAACCGATTTTTACTTCTATATATAAATTCAGACTTATATATATTCAATTTATCCAATGATAAATAATTTACTTAATTTACAAAAAATTATTTATAAATTAATCTTCTATATTTTATCTGTTAAAACAAATCTACTTAATTCTACTTTAAATTAATCTTTCCCATTCATCTGTTAAAAATGGATTTCCATTTAATATTTATTTCTCACTTATTTACTTTTATAAAGTTCTATTCATTTTATACAATACTCCCTTTTATAACTCCTATTTATTTTCTAAATAAATATTCCCTTTATAATTCTATTTTATAAATGATTCCAAATATATCCTTTTCAATTTTATTTGTAAGTTTTTACAAATATTCCCTTTTCAATTCTATTTGTTTTACAAATATTTCCTTTATATAATTCTATTTATTTCATATAAATATTTCATTTATAAAATTATATTTATTTTATATAAGTATTTCCTTTATATAATTCTATTTATTTTATATATAATCCCTTTCCTAATTTTATTTATTTTCCAACATATTACCTTTATAATTATATTTATTTCATATAAATATTTCCTTTTATATAAAATCCATTGATTTTATATAAATATTTTATTTTCAAAATACACTTTGAAAATTCCCTTTTTACATTTCAGTATTTCTTATAGTATTCAACATCCCATATAACAATGATCAATATCATCCAAACACACAAAATCAACAACAGATTATATATCACATCATATATCACAATATATGAAAACAGTAAAATAAATGTTGAGGAATCCAGTTGGATCCCTCCGACTTGTTTCCCTACATCCACAAATGTTAATCAACATAAATAACACGAATATGAAATATTCTGATAAACAGAATCGGTATTTGATTAACAATTTATATATGTCGTTATATATATTCTCAACCAATTAATTAACAGTTCAACCAAACAGTCAACACACAACAATCAACCATCATTCATCAAATTCTAAAAATACGTTATAAAAATATAACTAGAGAGAGTTAGTGAGTTTAATCACATTGGACGGTTATCGTTAAATAACGATTAACTAACTTTGATTCAGACGTGCAATTTATTTTGATATAAATTGTAACGAGCTCCAATTCTCCCAGTCAATTCCATTTTGTAGCCGTCGTCCGTACGATCCTAACGGATCTTGTTTTGCCCAATTCTGATATCGTATGACGAAGTTATTAATTTTACAAGTTTTATAATATATAAATGATTATTAACATTTAAAATTTTCATTTAACTAATCCTAATTAGTTTGGGCCACGTCATTACCTTTCTACCCTGATCGAACAAACCACATCCCGCTCCTCCTTTTACTCTTCACCATAACTGACTATCTAAGTCCTTCCACCACCTAAATTACTTCACGAATATTAAATTAAACATCACCTAAATTCATCATTACTCAATCTCAGTCAACCCATACCATCGTTACCCAACTCGATGCCTCCTGTGCCATTGCGTTTTCCAGGCTTCAGCTCCCTCTGTCGTTCATCGCGCGTCGCCTAGCATCACAGAATACCACAAAATTGCCTCTACAGGTGTGCCTCGACCCTGTGAGCAACTCGCAACCCTCCCCGTAGCCTAACTCCACTCGAAACAATGGTAAACTCAAACCCTAGAATGCGCTGCTTGCGTTGGATTCCAGAAAAAGTGACCGAGTCCTATGAAATGGATATGAGAGTGAAGAGTATGAGCCAGGGGTTTCAAATATGTGGTTTATGTGATTTGTAAGAATTCACTTGAATTGTGATGATTTTTCATGTAACAACCCAAAAATCTGGGCCAGTTTAAAATTTTTATTTTGGCAATTTTAGCGAATTTTGAATATTTTAAATAGATTATTTTAAATAATATCGACGAAAATTTATTTTGAATATATTTAGAACGTATATATTATATACGTCGTCGTTAGAATATAAATAATTATATGTAATTATAAAAAGTAATTGAAAATGGCGCGGTAGTTCGATAAATCGATTTCAAACTTCAATTGAATGTACCGGGTGCAAAACAATCCGGATTTTAGTGAAACCAAAAACATTAGGATCTAATTGTGAATACCTTTCCAACGAATCCGAAAAATCGAAATTTCATAGCGGGAATCAAAAGATATGTCCAGTTGAAAATTCTGAATAGTCGCTATGGAATTCAGGCCCTTAAAAATGGGAATTTTGCAAACGACCTCGGATTTCGACGAAACCACTTTTGTTGGGTCCGTGATGTCAAATTATTGCTAGGTTTTAAATTTCATAATTTTTTGATTCAATATGCGAGCGTGGTAAAGGAAAATGCGTTTGACAAGTTTTAGTTGATTTTAATCGACTGGAAAATGGTCATTTTTCAAACGGTCTCAGAATTCGACGAAACTAGTTTTGTTAGGACCGTATCGTCAATACGAAGCTAGAAATTATTTTTCGGAAATTTTTCGAGCTAGTATATGGCCCCGGTAAATTGAAATGCGCGTTCAAATTCAATATATAGAGTTATATGTTGATTTTAGCGGAAACTGATCGAAACGGTCGAATCAGCTTATGGTACATATCCCGTTGTGTTCGGAATGAGGGTAATTAGCTATGGACGACAGGCGATGGACCTCGATTGGAGTGCGAATTGAAAAGCCAACTTTTTGAATTTAAAAATAAATAAAAAATATATATAAATTAACTTGGCCCCCCTTTATCTCTTCCTCCCCCCACGTTCTTCATTCAGTAAAGAAGGGAAAAAAAAAAGATCGACGATCGACGACCGCTGCAGCACCACCGCCGGAGGGCCCTCCTCACTGCCGCCGCTTGCGCCTTCTCCCCCTTCATTCTCTCTTCCGCCCCTTTGAACCCTTCTCACAAACCCTAAATCAATTTACACCCGTCGCCCTCCCCTTCTTAGCACACCACCACCGCAGCAGCGGCGTTGCTGTCACCCCCGCCACCGGCGTGGGCCACCGCGCCCTCCCCCTCAGCCCCACGTTCCCCTCTTCCATTTAAAACCCTAGCACCCACGGAAACCACCCCCAAGCCGGTCGCCAGCCCCATGGCGCCACCACCAGACCACCCACCACCTCTGACGGGCCTGGCGCCACCCTTGCACCTCACCTCCGATCTGATTCCGGCGAGATCGACGGAGAAAGGTGATTTTCAGTTTTAAAAATCAGTTTTAATTTATACATTCAGTTTTTGGGTGCGTATTAGCTAGGTAAGGGACTGATTTTATTTATTTATTTATTTATATAGGATTCGGGATTTTCATTATATAAAATTTAGGATTTCTATTTATAGAAATAACGAATAAAGATGTGATTTTTATTTTTGTAAGAGTAAAAGTTTGATTTTTATATACATGAAAGCATAGAAAAAGATTTGATTTTTAATTTGAAAAAGACTGGATTTTTAATTTTGAAAATATAAAGATTAGATTTTTTATATTTGAAAAGGCGAAATCTTTATATTTGAAAAGGCGAAATCTTTATATTTGAAAAGGCGAAATCTTTATATTTGAAAAAGTGAAATCTTTATCTATATAGTAGCGATGTAAAAATAGAATTTTTTTATCCATAATAGCGTGATAGTAAAATTTTGATTTTTATATATTGAATAGCGAAGTAAAAATTCGATTTTTATATATTGCATAACAAAGTAAAACTTCGATTTTTATATATTGCATAACAAAGTAAAAATTCGATTTTTATATATTGAATAGCGAAGTAAAAATTCGATTTTTATATATTGCATAACAAAGTAAAAATTCGATTTTTATATATTGCATAACAAAGTAAAAATTCGAT
The DNA here is from genome assembly GCA_030737875.1 of Allium sativum. Classification (NCBI taxonomy): domain Eukaryota; kingdom Viridiplantae; phylum Streptophyta; class Magnoliopsida; order Asparagales; family Amaryllidaceae; genus Allium; species Allium sativum. Next base: position 648,890,949 of record CM060919.1, on the reverse strand, counting down.
TTTTATATATTGAATAGCAAAGTAAAAATGTGATTTTTATATATATAGTGGCTACGGGCAACGAAAGTGATGAAAGGAGAGAACGGCGATGATTTCTATAAAGGAAGTGTCGTGAAGTTGGAATAGCTATCGGTGAGAACTCCTCACTCTAAATTTCTTTTTCTAGTTATACATATATACTAGGATGCAAACGGTGTTTAGTAGCACCCGACACCCGTCATCCACAGACCATGGATGGCTTGTTTGTTTGATTGATGTGTTGTGGAATTTGTTTGTGAAATGGATGTGAAATAGATAATGAAATATATTCATGCGTTGAAATAAAATAAAATATTTATATAGTTAAAAATATTTTATCGTTAAAAATATAATTTTTAACGTGAATGTGAATAAATAAATATTTATAAACAAATCGACCGATTTGTTTATATACACTGATTTGACTGATGGATTGGGATGATAAATTTTACACATCGTCCAACTGCACAAATAAAATCTGTGTTTGATTGTTTGAAACCCCACACGGGTATTGGGATAAAATACGGCATACACTAATCCCAATAATTAGTTGTATGTCGATCGATTGATTGACAGGCTGTTATAAGCGTCAGATATCTATATTTGATGCTTATACAGTGTAGTGCACTTTGGATGATGGTTGATTATTTATCGTTGCTATTATATACATGTGTTGTGTGGAATCCATATAATTAACTTTATATGGTAATTGATTGGGCCTCATTCCAATTTAGAAGACAAAGAATATTATAAAATAAAGGTTCATGTGTTGACAGTACTCATTCGTTGAGATTAGTCATGTGTTGAACGAAATATTTTAACAATAAAAATTTACATCTTTATCATTATAAAATAAAGGTTCATGTGTTGACAGTACTCATTCGTTGAGATTAGTCATGTGTTGAAAAAAAATATAGATTCATTTGTTGAATAGAATAATGGAGTTATTGAAATATATAAAGCCGTGTTGATTAGAGATGCGCTATTCTGACGCGATCGATATTTATATCGATTATATTCGTTTTTAAATTTGAATTGAATGGAATAGAAAACCAATTTGAATTGAATCGAATAGAAAACCAATTTGAATTGAATCGAATAGAAAACCAATTTGAAATGAACTGAATATAAAACGAATTCGAATTAAATTGAAAACGAATTCGAAATGAATTGAAAACGAATTGAAATGAATTCAAATTGAATTGAAATTTGAATTGAATAGAAATGAAAGTAAAAAGGATTTATAATAGAAAATTCAATTTTGATTTGAATTTGAAATAAAGGTTGAAATTGTTTTTGAAACGAATTCAAAACTATTTATAAAATTCGTTTTAAATAGAAATCGACGAATTATATATTATATATATTATATATATAATATAATGGCCTGAATAGAACGCGCCGTGCTGCGGCAGTTCGTGAATTTCGACCATTTATTTTGAACGGACATTACGGGAGATCCGACCGTCGGATTCTCCTAAAATCGGAACCGTTGGGTTCGTATCGAAAAGAGATTTCTAACGAATATTGGAAATTTGAAATCTAACGGTTGGATTTGGAGATACGTCCAAATCAAATTTGAAAAAGGTCGCTGTAAGTGCAGTTCGATGGCCGTTGATGGAAATCGACTGTACGGGCCTTGATAAAATTATTAAAAATAGTAATAATTTGTATACAATCATAAGAAATGATTTGGGAAAAATTGGGATGAAAAACTCCATATTTGAAAAGATAAAAATAGATTTTTATCGAAATGAACTAGTTTTGAACTAAAACTAAACCCGTTTATTTTTAAATAAATAAATTGGATTTGAAACAAGTTTTAAATATAATTGATTTGTGGGTTTATCATGAACGGTGTTTTAAATAACACTAGTTCTTTAACCCGATAATAAATAGAATGTGATTTGGGTTTATCGTGAACTGTGTTTTAAATGACATTAGTTCTTTAACCCAGTAAAAGGAGTTTTAATGAATCTGCAATTAGATTGAAATGTGAATTGATAATTTAAATTATCAAATTTGGAAAATGAGCGAGAATGGAGTATCACCAGTTTTTCTCCAAAGCGATAGTTAAATCTTTAATCAGATTTGAACGTGAAATGGTAATTAATTTTACCGATAACACCGTGGTATTAGATATGGAGTACTACCAGTTTTGCTTCATGGGATGAACAAGTTGGGATTGGGAAATAAAATAAATAATTACTTCGGTGTGATTCGCTAATCTCGACTAGTTTGGAAAACCCTAATTTGGTTTGAAATGACATCCAAAGGAAGATCAAAGAATAAATTTAAAGAATTTATCTTGGATAAAATTAATGGGAACCTTTCCCTAAGAATATGAAATTTAGAAACTAGCTGTAGGTTAGCTAAGAAGAATGGTTTCCTAGGTATTGATCTGATGTTGGTTTCGGCCTTCGGGGTTAATATTTGGGGAATTGCTCTCTTACTGATTTACGGTTAGTGACTAATGAATTGGAATGAGGCGTATGTTGTGTTTGTGTAACATTTGTTTTTAATATACGCAGGTTGTTCGGAAAGTCCGGGTTTATACCCATTCTGAATAACCGATTCGACGATAAGTCGAAGATGAAGACGGTGGTGGAAGACCGGAAGTCTTCACATCGTTTGGATAATTACTGACGATCCTGATTGGGCTGTACACCCAAGATGAGGGAATCAGTTGGTGGTCGTCCAGACGTACTTGGAGATCGATGGATATGCGAGGAAAGTGCCTCCGGTTTAGTTCAGACCCAGAACGAACTTGTAAATGGATTGTGTGTCTGACATTGGATTTTATTCTGTGTTGATTGATTTCTGTTAAATATATATCTATTTGGCGGCGGAGAATTTATTCTCTTGCTTAACGCCCTTCTCTGAGACGTACGAGCTTAGAGGTTATATATCGATAGATATCAATCGCATGGCATGAATTGCCTGTGTGGCATGCTGAGTTGCATGGATCAAGGCTTCTGTTGAAAAGCAAAGTCTTGTGGTTGATGATCAAAGCACGGCCTACGTGGCAGCATTGTGTATAACGTGAATTCGCGAGCCTCCCACCTCGGTATGAGTTAAAAACGGGATAAGGACTGCAGGGAGAGCACGACGTTTCTTTCTAGCTTTGGTGGTGTCAGTGACTTACCAGCCCTGACATTTATATACTTTTCACCTATGTGGTTGTTGGATGAGGCGCCTCGATTATAGGTCTGTAAGGACCGGGAAACATGTGTTCAGGAATAAATAATCCTCCAAAGTAAGTGAGGACCGGCCCTGAAGATCCAGGATTGCCCAGAGTGTGTAGCCCTGAGACATTTGCTAGAGTATCTCGAAAGCGGTGAGGAGCTTGCCCCTTGCCTCGACTCTTGACGGAAATCCAATTTCCAATAGGTGTATCTCGGTTTTATTTGTAGAGCCTAGTATGGCGACATGATAGATGGTACCCATGCCGCCTAGGATTGATATTTATGATTGAAATGTTTTGACACTATACACTTATAATAGTATCAAATGATTTGTTTTAAATGTACCAAGCATGTTTGGCTATTATAAGGGAAAACCCTATCCTCCGGCTTGCGTTGCATTGTGTGATGGGACCTGGGTCTTATAATAGCTACATTTTTCGAAAAAGCATTGCGTTGTTTATTCTATGCACTGGTATTCTTGGGAGGAAACCCGTTCCGTGTTATACGGCGTGGTCCCTTGAATTACTCTCTTTTAAAGTAAAGTTTTAAATAACTGTTTTAGTTCTCACACCAGTCACATGACTGACCTGGAGTTTGTTGTTTTAACCTAAACTCCGGGTGCCCCTATTTTCGACACGGGCAGCTAGTAGTTTTGGTTTTGCAGATTTATATTCACAGGATCCTGGTTTACAGCTGGAATGATATCTGGAAAGCTCTGTATCCGTATATCACGTTCAGTTGTGCTTTGTATTATTTTCCGCTGCTATGTAATTTATTGTAATCTCTGATATTTATCGAATGTAATTTATTCATTTATACTCTGTATATTCTTGCATCTGATGGAATTGTTGTAATATACAATGAAATGTTCTTCTGTTTGTGTTCTGATTTGTCCAGTTCTCAAACGATCAGGGGTTTCGAACGGTCTAGATCGGTTTAACGACTGATTCGGATCGAGCGAAATTCCAGGCCGTTACATTTCATTTGGACTTGGAATTTCATGTTTAATGAAACATGCGGCGGAAATTCATTTTGACCAGGGAGAAAATTGCTTTAGGGTTAAAGATGGTGTGTTATATTTATAAGTAGAAAATATAATATTTTATTTTATTTTTATATTCGATTATATTCAATCGTTATTTGCATTTGCTATTTAAAAATTCGTACAACGACATTCAATATCCAATTTTGATGAAAATGGACAAGAAGCTATAGTTCGACATTATGGACCCAACGAAACTTGTTTCATCGAATTCCGACTCCGTTTGCTCACATAGCGTATTTTTAACCGTCAAAATATTAATTTTTTTTGCGGCCACACACTGACCTCAAAAATAACGGAAATTGAAATCTAGCAATAATTTAATACTACGGATCCTACAAAATTAGTTTCGTCGAAAACGGAGGTCGTTTGCAAAACTGGCTATTTTTAAAGCTCTATATAAACCCATTTAAATATTAATATATTTAAAATAATTAAAATAAAATAATAATATTTAATATTATCATATATATTCATAATAGAATATCATACAGCTCCAATTGGATTTATAACTCAATATTCAAATCCCGATTTGAATCGATTTTCAATTTATATTGAAAAGTCCATTTATAATATGTATAAATCATTAAAAATTATAAAGGAATTCCATAGCGACTTTTCGAAAATTTGATTTGGACATAACTCAAAATCTACACGACGAAATCCCGATTTTTCTCTTCCATTAGAAAAATATAATTCACCAGCTCCAAAAGTTTCTTGTTTCACAGAAATCCGGCTTAAAACGGATTCTGTATATTCGTTTAAAGTTTGAACCGCCAAATTACGAACTGCCACGCCATTTCGAGCTCGATTTTAATTATAATATAATTAAATGTTCAACTGTCGTTTATATAATATATTCGTTAATATAATTCAAATCTAAACTGAATTATATATTATATATGATCCAATTCACACTATATTGTGAATTCCACTATTTCCGACTATTTCGGAATTTAAATATATTGTTCTATTATTTATATTAATTAAATATTCAATATTATTTAATTTTGATCATTTTAAATTACCAAAATAATTAAATAAATTATTTATAATATCGTAAAAATACGGGTCGTAACATTCTTCCCCCCTTAAAATAATTTCGTCCTCGAGATTGCTAAGGTAGAAAATTAACCCTATTAACTAGATTAAAAATTATTCGTTTATTTCTTTAATTTCAGTTTCAACTGAATTAATTTATTTCAATTAAAATATTAATCCATTTCTATTAAACAATATTTTCAAACATCCTGAAAATTTTCTAACACTCGAAATTTCTGAAAAATTTCGCTAGCACCTCCTTTGTACGGCTCAATCGGTATAACTACAACTTGCCTTTCTAGGCCTTCTCCAATCCAAAAGAAAATCAAACAACCAAGCGGCTTGCCAAATCGGTTCATAAATCACCAAACTCTTATAGAATAAACGTGTACCTTTTTGTCTGGCATTTCATTATATCGTTTCCATCTATCACCAATTCTGCATATGCCAATATCATTCCAATCAACTCCTATCATTTTATCCTTAACACAACTATTCGCTTAAACAAGCCAAATATCATTCTCAATCTCATGTACCATTCTTGATTCGAAACTCTTACTTACCCCAGCCAATATCATTTCAAATTCCTATCTCATAAATTTAATGTCTCGATATCATTCTAGTCCAATTCAATTTCAATTACCACTTAACTGGCTTTACTTTAATTCCAATTTTCTTTCACAAGTTTCAATTCAATTTTGATTTTAAATCAAACAATCTTTCTCTGGGAATTTTAAATAACTTAGCTTTTCTAAAATCAAATATCCATTTCGGAATTTCACGACACTTATTTTTTTCCAAACAATTCAAAAACAAAATCTTTGGTAGTAATACATCACGTAGAACTCGAAAATGAACACTGATGATGTGGCCAACATCATCAGAGTTATTTCCCAGCTATTGAAGTGAGTTTAGTGCTATATCATTTTTCAAAACCATTTCTTAAACATTTCCATTTTGGAATTGTTTCAAAATATTCTTCCAATGTTTGTAAAACAAATTAAAAATCTCCCAAGATTTTAAAATTTCCATATATTTAATCCAAATTCATTTCCAAACACTTATTCCAATTTTAGGAATTTTAATTCCAAATTCTGGTTTTAATTTCAGATTTAATTCATCTGATTTCATATATTACACTTATATGAATCCTGATTGGCTATTTACATAACCATTTTATTTTTATAATCTCATTCGATTATAATGATAACCAACACATCCAATATTCTATAATATTTCCAATATTAATCATTCTTTATATCAAAATATACTTTTGGGTAAAATTATTTCATTTACCCTCTTTTCAAAACATACTGTGTCGGTTTATCGTATTTAAGTGTTTAGTAAACCTTATCGATACAGTGGATCAAACTGATCGATCAGAATTCACAAACTACTTAACCAATAAATCTCCACAATATAAAAACAATTTTTATGAAATCTACAAATATGTTCACTCGTATATATACACTCAAATCAATCTAGGGTATTACTAACCCCATCTCTACTGAGTAACGCCACAGAGCCAAGGTAATTACTTAACCTTTAGCTCTGATACCACTGTAACGACCTGGGGATTTTCGACTCTGAAAATCGACACAAATACCAATGTCGACTATTCAGACATCGAAAATACCAGATAGTAAAGTAGAAAGAAGTTAGAGGATGAGAATAGATAAGATAGAAAATTAGAATAGAAGAAGAAGAACACAACAACATCAGAGTAACACGAATCTCACAGCGGAACGAATAAAATATAGTATACAAAATAACATTGAAACACAAATATATATTTGTATATTAGAGTACAACACTTACATCACAACGGAAATAAACAATAGCTATATAATGCTGCTGAAGCCTCCTGCTCCAAGCTCCATCTGGTGTATCTGTAAATCCCGACTACTTCACTGCCCATACAAATTTGGGCACCCAAGAGTTTAGGGAAAACAAAACAAAATAAACTCTGGGTCAGTTATGGGATAGGTGTGAGTAAACTCCAAACATTTGTTTAACTTTTCAAAATCCTTTTCAAAAAAAAAGATAAGCGTAAGACTGATACACACATAAATACGGATGGTTTTTACCTTACGATAAACCAAAACATTTTCAAAAATTCAATACTTTTCTGATATTATAGTAGTGTCTAACCACAAATAATTAACAATCTAGCAGAACGCTTGCATCTTACGCTCCATATATATATAGTATACAATCAAAACCGCGGTCGCTTATAGGAGATTTGATTCTGACTATGACAAGGTATGGGACCACCTGCTGATAGTGTATCTCTAGAGAGGAATACACTGGGTTCAACAAGAACGTCTTGCAACCCGGCCCACACATGACCGACCACTCATTTCTCTTGACTGTATCGAATATATTGTCACCTATGGTTGCTAGCAACATAACCATTCCCGGGAGATACAGAAGCGAAAAGAAGTAACAAATATGAATATTCAACCTGACCCACACATGACCGACCACTCATTTCACTTGATACTCAGCCCACACATGACCGACCACTCATTTCTCTTGACTGTATCGAATATATTGTCACCTATGGTTGCTAGCAACATAGCCATTCCCAGGAGATACAGAAGCGAAAAGAAGCAACAAATATGAATATTCTCTAGATGGTGACAATACACCCTAACGGGGCTTCCTACATAGCTATGCCACCTGGCCGATTTTTGTCATTTCCCGGTTGATGAGGCTTGAGGTCAGAAAATATCTTTTGACAGATCATACATTCATTTACTTTGAATGCCACATAGTCAACCCTGCCAAATCACAAATTGATTTCACCAAAAATACCATGGGCATAAAGCTAAGAGAAACGAATTCCTCTGCCACCAAACGTGGATACATTTGAAGCGATCAACTTACGTGATCCATTAGATATACTCTGTCAGACATTTGTCCATACACGTTGCCCTGGGTCTGGACAAACCGAAGGCACATTTCTGTAAACAGAACATCCCTTGCACAAATCCGTCTTCAATTATTTTCATCATATTTGATTTGCAACGCTATTTCTCATACGGAGTGGTTTTCAGACAATGAATCTGATCCCGATCTCTCCGTGTTGGCAACGAAAATGGTCACAAAAACCTTTGATAGTCGGTGATTTAACTATCAAAAGAAAACAAGTGTACAAACAACGGTGTATTTCCAAATGGAAATCTTACCGAGCAAATCATCAATCAACACTGATCCCCTTTTAAATTTATTTATCATTTATTTATTCATTTCCCGATTTCCCATTTCCATATATTCGTAAATACTTATTTCCTATATTAGAAAATATATGTTATTAATCATTGGAAAACATTTCCATATTTGCTACCATTTCTTATTTCCTATATTAGAAACCATTTTTGATTCTTATTTGTAGAGCATTTCCAAAACTCCTTCATTTGGATTTAAACAGATATTTAAATAAAACAGCGCTACGCCGACTCGGACCATTAACACTTATTAACTAAATTCAACTAGCTAACCTTCACTATCGAACTTTAACCATTCCTCAGTTAAAAATGGAGTCAATCAAGTTGGGTATAACTACCTATCATACCTTAACTGAACAACATTTCTAAACTCGAAATAGACAAAGTTCACCTTTTAAATCTTTAATAAACTCCCTTACGTAACTCTCAGATTCTATTTACGAATCCACTTCTTTTACATAAATCATTTGATTATAACTATAGTGTTATAATCCCATGCATCTGAAATATAATAACTTAAATATAACTTTTATTTCTTAATTTAAATAAATAAGTAAATGTTTTATTTAATAAATAAATCTTGATTAAAAACCCGGAAAGTAAATAGTACTTTCCTGCATTCGATATAGTCGAATCCAAATGTACAATTCTCTCTCGAATAATCTCTATTCGGTAACTCTTTTTCGATTAAACTATATTCGATTATTTTTCTTTCGAATAAACTATATTCGATTATCACTCTTTCGAATAACTAATATTCGATAATCTCTCTTCGAATAACTAATATTCGATAATATCTCTTCGAATAACTATTATTCGATAATATCTCTTTGAATAACTAATATTCGATAATATCTCTCCTTCGAATAACTTGTATTCGATTCACTCTATTCGAATAACCAATATTCGACTAACTCTATTCGATTAACTAATTCGATTAACTCTAATTCGATTCACTCTATTCGATGTAACTCTATTCGATTAACTCTAAACGATTTAACTCTATTTGATTAACTCTAATTGATTTAACTTTATTTCATTCAAATTCCCATTTGAATTTCTATTTCAAAATCCCAATTTTTCTTTATAAATGTTTTAATTTATAAAATAACTATTTTAATCCATTATTCACATCGAATGTGAATAATATTTCTTATATATATACCAATTCAGTTTGATTTCATATTTAAAAATAATATTCCATTTCCAAATTATATTTATACTTTTATTTATAGAATTGTTCATGTGAAATCTCCTTTTTATTCTAACACTTAAATCTCATTTATAAATCCTTTTATAATTGCTACATTCAATTTCAATCTCAAATATCGGTGTTAAAATCGATTTTTACTTCTATATATAAATTCAGACTTATATATTCAATTTATCCAAAGATAAATAATTTACTTAATTTATAAATTATTCATAAATTAATCTTCTATATTTTATCTGTTAAAACAGATTTCTACTTAATTCTACTTTAAATTAATCTTTCCCATTCATCTATTAAAAATAGATTTCCATTTAATATTTATTTCCCGCTTATTTTCTTTTATAAAGTTCTATTCATTTTATACAATACTCCCTTTTATAACTCCTATTTATTTTCTAAATAAATATCCCCTTTATAATTCTATTTATAAATGATTCCAAATATTTTCTTTTCATTTCTATTTGTAAGTGTTTACAAATATTCCCTTTTCAATTCTATTTGTTTTACAAATATTTCCTTTATATAATTCTCTTTATTTCATATAAATATTTCATTTATAAAATTCTATTTATTTTATATAAGAATTTCCTTTATATAATTCTATTTATTTTATATATAATCCCTTTTCTAATTTTATTTATTTTCCAACATATTGCCTTTATAATTATATTTATTTCATATGAATATTTCCTTTTGTATAAAATCCATTGATTTTATATAAATATTTTATTTCAAAATACAATTTGAAAATTCCCTTTTTACATTTTAGTTTTTCTTATAGTATTCAACATCCCATATAACAATGATCAATATCATCCAAACACACAAAATCAACAACAGATTATTTATCACATCATATATCACAATATATGAAAACAGTAAAATAATTATTGAGGAATCCAGTTGGATCCCTCCGACCTATTTCCCTGCATCCACAGATGTTAATCAACATAAATAACACGAATGTAAAATATTCTGATAAACAGAATCAATATTTGATTAACGATTTATATATGTCGTTATCTATATTCTCAACCAATTAATTAACAGTTCAACCAAACAGTCAACACACAGCAATCAACCATCATTCATCAAATTCTAAAAATACGTTATAAAAATATAACTTCAGAGAGTTAGTGAGTTTACTCACATTGGACGGTTATCGTTAAATAACGATTAACTATCTTTGATTCAGACGGACAATTTATTTCGATCTAAATTGTAACGAGCTCCAATTCACTCCCAGCCGGTTCCATTTTGTAGCCGTCGTCCGTACGATCCTAACGAATCTTGTTTTGCCCCATTCTGATATCGTATGACGAAGTTATTAATTTTACAAGTTTTATAATATATAAATGATTATTAATATTTAAAATTTTCATATAACTAATCCTAATTAGTCTGGGCCACGTCATTACCTTTCTTCCTTAATCGAAGAAACCACATCCCTCTCCTCCTTTTACTCTTCACCATAACCGACTATCTAATGCCTTCCACCACCCAAATTACTTCACGAATATTAAATTAAACATCACCTAAATTCATCACTGCTCAATCTCAGTCAACCCATATTATCATTACCCAACTCGATACCTCCTATGCCATTGCGTTTTCCAGGCTTCAACGCCCCATGTTATTCATCGCGCATCGCCTAGCATCACGGAATACCACAAAATTGCCTCTATAGGTGCGCCTTGACCCCGTAAGCAACTCGCAACCCTCCCCGTAGCCTAACTCCACTCGAAACAGTGGTAAACTCAAACCGTAGAATGTGCTGCTTGCGTTGGATTCCAAAAAAGTGACCGAGTCCCATGAAATGGATAGGAGAGTGAAGAGCGTGAGCTAGGGGTTTTAAATATGCGGTTTATGTGATTTGTAAGAATATACTTGAATTGTTTTGATTTTTCATTTGGATTTGGAATTTCATGTTTACTGAAACATGCGCGGAAATTCATTTTGACCAGGGAGAAAAATACTTTAGGGTTAGAGGTGATGTGTTATATTTATAAGTAGAAAATATAATATTTTATTTTATTTTTATATTCGATTTTATTCAATCGTTATTTGTATTTGTTGTTTAAAAATTCGTACAATCGCATACAATATCCAATTTTGATGAAAATGGACACGCAGCTGCAGTTCGACATTACGGACCCAACGAAACTTGTTTCGTCGAATTTCGACTCCGTTTGCTCACATAGCGTGTTTTTAACCATCAAAATATCGACTATTTTTCATATTAAAAATCCGTATGGCCACATACTGACCCCAAAATTACGAAAATTGAAATCAAGCAATAATTTAATACCGCAGATCCAACAAAATTAGTTTCGTCGGAAACGGAGGTCGTTTGCAAAACTGGCTATTTTTAAAGCTTTAAATAAACGCATTTAAATATTAATATATTTAAAAATAATTAAATAAAAGAATAATATTTAATATTATCGTATATGTTCATAATAGAATATCATACAGCTCCAACTGGATTTATAACTTGATATTCAAATACCGGTTTGAATCAATATTCAATTTATATCGAAAATTCCATTTATAATATATATAAATCATTATAAATTATAAAGGAATTCCATAGCGACTTTTCGAAAATTTGATTTGGACATAACTCAAAATCTACACGACGAAATCCTGATTTTTCTCTTCCATTAGAAAAATATACTTCACCAGCTCTGAACGTTTCTTGTTTCACAGAAATCTGGCTTAAAACCGATTCTGTATATTCGTTTAAAGTTTGAACCGCCAAATTACGAACTGTCGCGCCATTTCGAGCTCGATTTCAATTATAATATAATTATATGTTCAGCTATCGCTTATATAATATATTCGTTAATATAATTCAACTCTAAACTGAATTATATATTATATATGATCCAATTCACACTATATTATGAATTCCACTATTTCTGACTATTTCGGAATTTAAATATATTGTTCTATTATTCATATTAATTAAATATACAATACTATTTTATTCTGATCATTTTAAATTACCAAACCATTATTTAAATAATTAAATAAATTATTTATAATATCGTAAAAATAAGGGTTGTTACACTCAACTTCTATTGGTAACCCGAATAATTCAACCACATCTTTCAACGTTATCGTCATCTCACCAACTCGTAGATGGAATGTGGAAGTCTCTGGTTTCCACGTAAGGTCATGATCAAGTTCTGATTTAGTTTTACCCACCCAACCTTGTGCACCAACCCAAATCCGGCTCTATCTAATAGTGCCAAAACCTGCGGATGATTAGACGTAACTTGCTTAAGAGTAGACGTGTGGTCGATAGTTCCCTCAAGGTCACAAGCCTCCATCTAGAATGAATATAATCTTATATAAGTCAATAGACGAACTTTAACATAAAAAAATTCATATTAAATAAATCAGATTATGTTACCGCCATCAATTCCTGGTTACTCCGATGAACTGCTTACAAATAAAGAACGTATGGATCGACTGGTCCACGTTCCATCTCTTCATATTCTATAAACAATTAAGATGCATACATTAGTCCATTAATCAAACTAGAAATACACAACTCACTTATGAAAAGTCATTCCACATTCCATACTTACATACTTATCAAATGTCACATTCTCGTATTATCGCGTACAATACACAACCAAGACTCAACCATCTCATTTTTCACATTCCAAAATACACATTTCGCATTTTACAATAAAGATACATCACCATGCCAAACTAGTTTAGATTACATTCTCGTATTATTACAAAAATTCACAACCAAAAGTCCAACATATTTTGTTATTTTCACAATACTTTAGGCCGCATTATCCTCCATCACATAGTAAAATTTAACATACGCATATACATACACATACAAATATTAAACACACACATACTAAACATGAATAAATGTAACTTTATTCACCAATGTAACTTTAAATGTACACATACGAAACCCTTAATCATGAATTTGTTCAAGAAAACATTAACTTGTAGACCATAGGAACTACAAATCACATCCATTTCACCAAATAAGGGGATTAGAGTTGAAATCCCAAAACATGAAAAACCCTAAATTTCCAAATTTACCAACTTTAATCACATAAAGTTAGGAAAACTTACCAATAGGAGGTGGATGAGAAGAAGCGGATGTCATTCAGCTGAATTTTGGAGAAAAATATATTTTTTCGTCAAAAATTGTAATGGGGAGGAAGGTTTTCGGATAAAGGAAAAAGTTAAAAGATAGGAAATGGGAAAGGGAAGAAGAGGCTGAAGGGTTAGAGGTATCAGAAGGGTTAGGAATACTAGCGTTATCTAGGATAATGCCAACGTAATATGAAACCAGTGTTATCCCAAATAACACCTTTGTAAAATAAATAAATTAATTAAGTTAGCGTAATCCTGGATTACGCCTTCGTAAAGAAAGTGGCATATTTCTGTAATTAGTTTAGAAACTGACCTATTTTTGTTATAACTTTTCAAAACTGGCCTAATTCAAAAAAAAAATCATCATTTCTTTAATATATTTTCATATTCGAAGAACTTTAACAACTTAACTTTGCAAGAATGTTTGACTCCACCACTCTAAGGTACCGCGTTAGCAAATTTATTTTCATATTTATATTCAAAGAACTTTAAATGGCCCGCTTGACACCATGAATGCTTGCCCCATTTTACTTCCAACCCCATTTAAATACCCCGTTAAAATGGCTCGTAATCGTTATGTACGAATGCACAACTTAATTGTTTTCAAAACCCAAGTTTCAAACCAAAATTCAAAAGGATTACCCATACGATATATACAATTTCTTATTAGCATGGTCGATCATCGTTCTACATAGAAATGATGAATCCACGCATGTGGAAATGGTTGAATACAAGCAGGACAGTGTCTGCTTACAAAATTGCATATTTTGTACTTTTGAACGGTCTATGGAAGATGATAGCTCAGGCTACTTGTGTTTATGTGAGTTGTTTTTTCAACATATTCAAAACTTTACCAATCAATCACTTTGGCATTCTCTCTTTGAAAATTTGAATTGAAAATAAAGGGAGAATAAGATCACTAGTATTTTTTAACAAAGAAATGCGAATGAAGCCTACTAAATGTATGTTATGATTACATTGTTGTGCCTGGGTTGTAAAGGCTCTCAGCTACATGTGCTACACCCCTTGGACTTTCGGGTCGGAGAAACGAATGTGGTTATTTCTTTACCAAGGGTAAAGCCAAATGAGTTCGTGCAAATTTCACAATGCTCCTTTTCTTTTACTCGCACTTGGACTGGGCCATCTCCTATAAATAAAAAAGAATTGGAACTTTACTAAAGGCGCTACTCGGGCTGCCTTGTATATGCATAGTGGCTGCGCCTCATGCTTCGGTCTCCTCAAAGTATTCCTCCTTAGACTAGACCTTTGGTCATATCCCTCAGCTACGATTCCTTCGATTTGTTGTATATAACGGTGTTGTATACACAATTATATGATTTTTGTTTGATGATAACAACCAAATATATTTTATAAATGTGTTTGTTACTGTACTGTTCTATATTTACATCACAGACAGGAATGTAATATTTATATTTAAATAAAATACATATGTACAGAAAATCAAATATTTACTATATTTTATTTAAAATATAAATATTATATTTCTAACATTCCAACAATACATCTATTTTAACTCCACTATTTAATCACTTCACATATTTGTACTTATAAATAAACAGAATAGAATAGGCAAGTCTGTTTGACAACAATGAAATAATATTTTTATTTAAAATAGATTTTGTTTATTACAAATAATCAGTACAATCACTTTTTCATATAAATTAACTCCTCACTATAACACTCATACATTCACTCAGTTTGCATTTCATATATACAATTTCATTTACACAAATTCGTATATATTTACACAGACACACTGACACTCTTCTTATTTTCACTGTCTTCTGTCTTTTATCTTTTGTCTTCGCAGCTTTCTGCATTCAGTCCAGTCTTCATACCTGTCATATACAGAAACACACACCCAGTACACTGCAATAGAAATAAAAACTGAATACATGCAGATTTGAATTTTATTTTTGAAATTTTATTTGCCTTAGTTTTTTGGTGTGTTTCTCATCATTTTTCTGACTTGATCTGATTTGTTAATCCGACTGTGTCTAGACAGTTTATATATAGTACAGGGACAGAAAAATAGTTTGATGGCTGCATGTACACACGTGCATGCATATACATGTGTGCACTGCCTCGCCGATTAGTGTGCAACTGAGGAGTAGTCACGTGGACCGTCTCGACTCAGTGCAAAATGCAAATCAGTACACAAAAGTTCAAGAGTCGATCAACAAATTCAAACAATAAAAATGATCAAGACTTATGCTTCAGCACACAAGTCAACATCATCATATGAACGAAGTGCAAGTGATTAAGCACTAACAGCAAAGTCAACAAACATGAGTGGTCAAGTTTTGGCAAAGCAGAGTGGCTCAAATTCATTACAACAATGTTCATGGTGTGCACATACACAAAGCCAGGGTAGTAAATAGTTACAGCAATACATGGACAAGGCTTCACAGTGGGAAATGTCGAACCAGGGAGTTCAAGTATACATGAACTTCATGTTACAATGGATGCAACAAGTGTGCATAACTAACATGATGAGCAAAGCAGCAAGATCAAGTCAAATATAAGCAAGTGCCAATTTATATACACTTAACCAATAAATTTGCATGGTGGTTCATCACAAACAGCCTGATCAATTCACTGTGTATAAGAGAGTACATACAGCAAAAATGTGATGTTCACAGTTTTTACAAGGCAGCAACTTTGGAGAAACTCAAGTGTATATATAGAAGCAGAATGGTCGAGGCAACCAAATGCACACATGTGTATACAAGTAAACAATTAAGTGCAAGGGCCAATTTTACTTCCAGAAATGACTGCATATATGGAAATGCAATTATGGGAATTATTTAATGGTGAATTAAGATTTTTAGGCAAGTGATTAATTTGCAGAAATCAACTTTTTGAGTCACGACTGGAAAGTGTTTCTAGATAAGAAAATTGAGTCTCCAATCAATTACAGTGGCATATATGGTGGACAAAGAATCATGCAGTTTTATAGAGAATCATTTTGGCAAAAATGAAATCAATCTTTGTCAAGTTCTAAAAGTTTTTCAGAATTCTCAGTAAAGCAAGAATTGGCAAAGAATCAATTATATTCCCAAAATAAAGTTGTGGATCAAAGGAAACAGCTTGTTTTGGAAATTAATCAAGGTTTCAATCAGCATTAGTATTGCAATATGTTTCATGTTTTACATGGGCATATATGGCAAATGTTTTTCTCAGAAATCAGCATTCAAGTTTCTAAGTTTTTCCAGAAATTGGCAATATGTTTTTGACAAGAAATCCAAGTTACAAATCAACTCACAAACCCAAGAAGTTTGTTTCTGCTTTTGAACAATTCATTACTGGCAAGAAATTCATAATCAATTGTTCACGTGGAAAAAGAATTTTAATTCCAGAATTCATGTATGAAATCAGTGCTCGCAAGTTTTTGGCAAGTGTTTGAATTCCAGATTTACAGCATGGAATCAATATTTTGGCAACAATTTATCTCGGCTATACAGAGCATTCAAAAGGGGCAAGTTCATTCAGGAATCAATCACTCAAGAAAATCCAAGGCAACATATTCAAATTAAAATCAAAGCTGAAAATTCAAAAGGGGAAGCCAAAGCAATTCAGATCAAATCATTTAATTGAAATCAGAGATTTTATAGGAGTTTTATATACCCTATATTAGTTACACCAAATTCATCATCGGCTGATATAGGAAAAATCCAACCCAACATTTCAGATCGAAAGAAATCAACATCGAAATCACGAGCACAAAGAAAAATCAAACAAGAATTTACTCACAGGATTTTCGATCGAAAGCCAATCCAATTCCCAAATCATAGAGAAGCAAGCCACAAGTTGTTGAAGCCATCAGAGATTTATTTTCTCACAAGCAATCGATCATGATTTGGATTGGAAATCAGAAACCCTAGTTTTCAATCGCAGCCGCCATATTTTTTTTCTTCAGAGAAAAAGGAGATCGGACCAAAGAAATTACAAATTGGCCGGCTATGTGAAAGGGGGCTAAGCCATGTTTAAAAGGGGATGACCCCTTTACTCTAAATCCTAGGGTTTTTTTTGTTTTTTGTTTGTGTCTTTGTTTTTACTTTGTTCTATAAAACAAACCTGATCAGTTTCTAGAGTTCTGTAAAAATCTAGGAAAACTCAGTCAGGGTGTTGACTTCCAGTTTCAGAGTCTGTAAAATCTAGGTTACGGATTACGGGATTGTAATTCGGGAAAATCTGAACGAGAGGATATCGATCAGTCTATGGTTTTGAGCGTAGGGTTAGAATAGGAGCAGGGTTTGCGAGTGTACATGGTCTTGTATGCGGGAACTGTTCTATCACCTAGTAGAAACCTTAGAAATGCAGCAGTAGGCATGGTTTTGCCGAAGCTGGGTATATCTGTGTGTGATTTATTTTCTGCATTACTGTTTCTGCTATAGTCTGTGATCTGTTTATTATTATATATCTCGTTAGAATTTTAATTCAGTTAAAAACTGTGATAAACCCTATTCACCCCCCCTCTAGGGTTAATCTAGATCCAACAAGTGGTATCAGAGCAGGTATTCTGTTAACTCTAGAGTAATGGTGATTTCTAGTTGTCATTCCATAGAGAGTTAGTCCAGTCATATTCCAACTATTTTTAATGGTATAGATTTTTTAAACTGGAAAATAAAGATGAAAATTTATATAAAATCTGTTCATATTAAATATTGGAATATTATTATTAATTGAGTAGATATGTCAGATAAAAAGAATATTATTATCAATACTCATGCTATGGACATTATTTATTCTTGTCTCGGTATTGATCAATTTAAGCTTATCTCTCATTGTTTATCTGCACAGGAAATCTGGAGAACTCTTAATGCAAAGTATGGACCAATTGACAACAGCTGTTCAAAACCCCAGGATGACAACTTAGATTCAGATCTATGCTTAACAAGCCATGTAGATGAAACTTCAGATGGATCAGATGATGGGGAATCAACAAATGCTGAAACAGAAAATGTCTCATATGAAGATCTAGTTTACATGTGTCTTGATTTAACGAAATCTGTTGATAAACTCCAACTGAAAAATAAGTCTCTGAAGTCTAAGAATTTTGAGTTGACCAGCAAAATTGATGATTTGGTATCACAACTTGAATATGTTAAAAATTCTTCAAATTCAGTTTGCAAAAATTGTTTGAAATTGAAAACCAATCTTGTTCATCTCAATAAAAATATTCAAAAGTTTGAAGATGAAATTTTGATCTTAAATGAAAACATGACGGAGTTATCAAATTTGAATAACCTTCTGCAAAAGGAATTTGAAAATTTTATAACAGATATAAATTCCAAATTTGAAATTGCTGAAAAGGAGAACTTGTTGAAATCAAATTTGATTTTAGAAGAGCTTGAAAATGAGATAGAAAAATCCAAGAAATTTTAGTCTGAAAAGCAAAAACGATTTGAATCTGAAATCATGGAATCCCAAGCCAGAAATAAACTCTTAAAGATGAAAACCTGTTTTTAAAATCTGATTTTGAAAGATGTAAGATCACTAAAAATCATTGTTCAGATTTAATGAAAGAAAATAGTGATCTTAAAACTAAAATTCAACAACTTGAAACAATTTTGGCTAAATTTTCTAATGGTGAAAAATCTCTGAATATGTTGTTGAAAAATCAATTTTCATCTGGAAACAAAAGTGGGCTCGGCTTTGGAAAAAATAATGTTTTTGAAAAACAAAATTCAAATGATTTGAAAAGTCCCTCAAACTGCTTTGGAAATAATTGTTTTGATAATTTGAACTTTGATAATTCCAAAGGATTTTTGAATCAAAAGCAAAATGTGAATTTGTTTTGTAATAAATCATTCAAACATTCTTGGATCCTAAAAACGGGCTTTGTTAAGTTTAAACAGATTTGGGTTCCTAAGGGTACAAAGGTTAATTCTGATGGTTCGTTATACAAACAGGTTTGGGTACCAAAAGTGGTCAACATATTTCAAAATGGTTTTACAAATTTTGTTAGACCACTTGATTCTCTCAATTGCTAGGTACCAGTGATGGCTGAGGAACCACTGTGCTGAAGAGAAATTTGAAATGAAGCATGTTTATACTTCTGTATCATTTACAGTTCCTCTAGCCAAGATCTGTTGAGTTAGAGAATCTGATGTACATTGGATTCTGGTATGATCTCTAAACTCACCTTTGTAAATATTCTCTGTTTTGTTTTCTTTGTCTATTCCTTCTTCCACCCCCTTCTTCTTGTTTTGATTTGATTTATCACTGCCATATTTTTTTTGTGCTTCTTGAATTGCAGTATTCATATGTTTCTGGAAATTTGCTTCATTTGTATAAAACTCTGATATTTTTAATCATCTCCAGATCTTGAATTTATTTTGGTAAATATCTGCAATTGATTTGAAGTTTGTTTTCTGATTTTCTGAATTCGTAACAGTGTTGATGTATTCTTGTCATATCTTGAACACTGTTAATTTGAATTCTAAATTTTTGAATATCTGAAAAACAATTGAAATTTCACACAAATCTGCTGTGTTGAGTTTATTCTAATTCATTTTAGAAAAACTCAAAATATTATACTCATTACAGCACTCTGTTATTTATCAGTTGTGATAATTTTATTGATTTTCAGATTGGCTTGAATTTTCTAAACATGACTTAAATCAGTGATACATCTTAAGCCTCGTCTTTATTCATGATTATTATGGTTGAAATTTGCTTGTTTGAAATCATTTGAAATTCCTGATATTTTGAATCACACACACCTCCTAAATTTGAAATTATCAATCTTGTGTGACTGATTCATTATATTTCAAAACCTGATATTGATTCAAGTGATTTCAAAGAAATTATTTTCTAAATTTTCTGGATCATGAATACTCCTCAAACTAGATGTAAATGATCTGAAATCTCTCTTATACTTGTCAAAAATATATTGAAAATTTCTTTTGAAAAATGGCCTTTGAAAATCACTGTTATTTCATGATGTTTTGATTTAAATATTTGTTTGCTTAAAATCATTTGAAATTATTGATCTACTGAATCACACACATATCTTGAATCTGGTAATTTGGTGTGATCGATTCATTGAATCTAGAGTTTTTCATATTCCTCAAATGATTTCAAATAAACGATATTTCTAATCTTGGATCATGAATGATCTTATGTGACCATCCTCTGAAGCCGGCTGTGATATTGTTTGCTGTGCTGCTCTGATACTGTTTCAAATAACTGCTTGTTCTTGTCTGCAGCTTTGAAAAAATGTGCCAATTTGTTAATTCTATCTGGTTGGGCCTTTGTGATCGTTTTTTAATTTGTCCGTGAAATCCTGGTTTATCTCTAGTGTGATAATAATCCTCATTAATAGAGACACCAAGTGGTATCAGAAGCGCCTTATATTTGTCTCACCCGTCTGTACTTAGATTCAAATCTTCACCATGTATAAATCGACACACTCTTTTTGCCTTGTATACTTTTTTCCCTCTTGTCGTGTATAGATCAGCATATTCCTCTTGTAATTGATTTTCAATTTTAGAATTATTTATTAACTATTGATTCAGAAATTGGAATCTATATCCAAATTGAAATGTACTTATAATTCATCAAAATTATTAATAGATTTTGAATTTGTGATGAATCGTGACTGCAATATATTTCACAATAGGAGGATATTTTATCTAGATTTTCATGATGGTTGAACATTTATTATAATATCTTTGAACTGGCAATTATTTCACGACCATCTCCTTTATCTATCACATGTCTGCCATCCATCATGATTTTATATTAATGTGGAGAGTTTTTTTTTAAATCATCTTGTTTTAAAACAGTGAAAATTATTTGTGATAGAAATGGGACTATATTAGTATTCAGAATTAGTGATAATTGAAAATTATCAATAATCCCAGTACAGTCGAGCTTATCTCATAATATAATTAATTTAGAAATTTATTTCACAGTCCATTTCTGTACCTACCACATTTCTATCATCCATATTGGGTTTCATATACCGAGAAGTTTTTCCTTTATAATGCTGAAAATAATAAATATAATTAATATATAAGAGTGTCTCTAACCTCATTTAAAAATCCAAGCTCTGGTTATGCATGGTTATGAGACGTCTTATAATTTAAGCTGCGACTGATCCCATTTAAAAATCCAAGCTCTGGTTATGCATGGTCAGTGTGCTCTTAAATAATAATAATAAAGAAAAGGAAATAAAGTGCTAAAAATAGAAATTAAACTAAAATTCTCTTCAGTGTATAAAAACCAGCCTATCAATCCATCTTTCTAATCTGTGAAATGTGTTGAAATATTATGACGTATTATGATTTGTTGATTGATAGATATTGGGATTTGAGATTATTCGATCTTGTCACTTAAATTGAATTATTAATTATAGTCCAAATCCATCACTGTTTTTGTGCTTTATTTTTTATAAAAATCCTTTGAAAATAATTGGAAATGAATTGTTTTTAAAACTCTCTCCATTTTATATAAAATTCATCGTATATTCGTCATTCTCTACAATGTGAAATATGCCACCTGTTTTTGGATTATTATGATTTTTGTTTGACTGATTGAAATTTATGATGATCGTTCTTCCTCTTAAGCTGAAATTATATTTTTAGTCAATTTCATTTGTATTTTAAAATCTGTATCCTTTTGATGATAACAAAAGGGGGAGAATGGATTAGATTTTGATTTATGAGTGAATATTTTATAAATATTTTTACTTTCGAAAATTCATTATCATCCAGTTCAATTCACTCATGCACAGTTATTGGGGGAGTTTTCTGTTATAGGGGGAGCTAATAAATAGGGGGAGTTCATTTTTCACTGTAAAACACATTTTTTGGATTCAAAATCTTATATTTGTTTGTCATCATCAAAAGTGGGAGATTGTTGTATATAACGGTGTTGTATACACAATTATATGATTTTTTGTTTGATGATAACAACCAAATATATTTTATAAATGTGTTTGTTACTGTACTGTTCTATATTTACATCACAGACAGGAATGTAATATTTATATTTAAATAAAATACATTTGTACAGAAAATCAAATATTTACTATATTTTATTTAAAATATAAATATTATATTTCTAACATTCAAACAGTACATCTATTTTAACTCCAATATTTAATCACTTCACATATTTGTACTTATAAATAAACAGAATAGAATAGACAAGTCTGTTTGACAACAATGAGATAATATTTTTATTTCAAATAGATTTTGTTTATTACAAATAATCAGTACATTCACTTTTTCATATAAATTAGCTCCTCACTATATCACTCATACATTCACTCAGTTAGCATTTCATATATACATTTCATTTACACAGATTCGTATATATTTACACAGACACACTGACACTCTTCTTATTTTCACTGTCTTCTGTCTTTTATCTTTTGTCTTCACAGCTTTCTGCATTCAGTCTAGTCTTCATACCTGTCATATACAGAAACACACACACAGTACACTGCAATAGAAATAAAAACTAAATGCATGCAGATTTGAATTTTATTTTTGAAATTTTATTTGCCTCAGTTTTCTGGTGTGTTTCTCATCATTTTTCTGACTTGATCTGATTTGTTAATCCGACTATGTCTAGACAGTTTATATATAGTACAGGGACAGAAAAATAGTCTGATGGCTGCATGTACACACGTGCATGCATATACACGTGTGCACTGCCTCGCCGATCAGTGTGCAACTGAGGAGTAGTCACGTGGACCGTCTCGACTCAGTGCAAAATGCAAATCAGTACACAAAAGTTCAAGAGTCGATCAACAAATTCAAACAACAAAAATGATTAAAACTTATGCTTCAGCACACAAGTCAACATCATCATATGAATGAAGTGCAAGTGATCAAGCACTAACAGCAAAGTCAACAAACATGAGTGGTCAAGTTTTGGCAAAGCAGAGTGGCTCAAATTCATTACAACAATGTTCATGGTGTGCACATACACAAAGCCAGGGTAGTAAATAGTTACAGCAATACATGGACAAGGCTTCACAGTGGGAAATGTCAAACCAGGGAGTTCAAGTATACATGAACTTCATGTTACAATGGTTGCAGCAAGTGTGCATAACTAACATGATGAGCAAAGCAGCATGATCAAGTCAAATATAAGCAAGTGCCAATTTATATACACTTAACCAAGAAATTTGCATGGTGGTTCATCACAAACAGCATGATCAATTCACTGTGTATAAGAGAGTACATATAGCAAAAATGTGGTGTTCACAGTTTTTACAAGGCAGCAACTTTGGAGAAACTCAAGTGTACATATAGAAGCAGAATGGTCGAGGCAACCAAATGCACACATGTATATACAAGTAAACAATTAAGTGCAAGGGCCAATTTTACTTCCAGAAATGACTGCATATATGGAAATGCAATTGTGGGAATTATTTAATGGTGAATTAAGATTTTTAGGCAAGTGATTAATTTGCAGAAATCAACTTTTTGAGTCATGACTGGAAAGTGTTTCTAGATAAGAAAATTGAGTCTCCAATCAATTACAGTGGCATATATGGTGGACAAAGAATCATGCAGTTTTATAGAGAATCATTTTGGCAAAAATGAAATCAATCTTTGTCAAGTTCTAAAAGTTTTTCAGAATTCTCAGTAAAGCAAGAATTGGCAAAGAATCAATTATATTCCCAAAATAAAGTTGTGGATCAAAGGAAACAGTTTGTTTCGGCAATTAATCAAGGTTTCAATCAGCATTAGTATTGCAATATGTTTCCTGTTTTACATGGGCATATATGGCTAATGTTTTTCTCAGAAATCAGCCTTCAAGTTTCTAAGTTTTTCCACAAATTGGCAATATGTTTTTGAAAAGAAATCCAAGTTGCAAATCAACTCACAAACCCAAGAAGTTTGTTTCTGCTTTTGAACAATTCATTACTGGCAAGAAATTCATAATCAATTGTTCACGTGGAAAAAGAATTTTAATTCCAGAATTCATGTATGAAATCAGTGCTCGCAAGATTTTGGCAAGTGTTTGAATTCCCAATTTACAGCATGGAACCAATATTTTTGGCAACAATTTATCTCGGCTATACAGAGCATTCAAAAGGGGCAAGTTCATTCAAGAATCAATCACTCAAGAAAATCCAAGGCAACATATTCAAATTAAAATCAAAGCCGAAAATTCAAAAGGGGAAGCCAAAGCAATTCAGATCAAATCTTTTAATTGAAATCAGAGATTTTATAGGAATTTTCTATACCCTATATTAGTTACACCAAATTCATCATCGGCTGATATAGGAAAAATCCAACCCAACATTTCAGATCGAAAGAAATCAACATCGAAATCACAAGCACAAAAAAAAAATCAAACAAGAATTTACTCACAGGATTTTCGATCGAAAGCCAATCCAATTCCCAAATCATAGAGAAGCAAGCCACAAGTTGTTGAAGCCATCAGAGATTTATTTTCTCACAAGCAATCGATCACGATTTGAATTGGAAATCAGAAACCCTAGTTTTCAATTGCAGCCGCCATATTTTTTTCTTCAGAGCAAAAGGAGATCAGACCAAAGAAATTACAACTGGGCCGGCTATGTAAAAGGGGGCTAAGCCATGTTTAGAAGGGGATGACCCCTTTACTCTAAATCCTAGGGTTTTATTTGTTTTTTTTTGTGTCTTTGTTTTTACTTTGTTATGTAAAACAAACCTGATCAGTTTCTAGAGTTCTATAAAAATCTAGGAAATCTCAGTCAGGGTGTTGACTGTCAGTTTCAGAGTCTGTAAAATCTGGGTTACGGATTACGGGATTGTAATTCGGGAAAATCTGATCGAGAGGATATCGATCAGTCTATGGTTTTGAGCGTAGGGTTAGAATAGGAGCAGGGTTTGCGAGTGTACATGGTCTTGTATGCGGGAACTGTTCTATCACCTAGTAGAAACCTTAGAAATGCAGCAGTAGGCAGGGTTTTGCCGAAGCTGGGTATATCTGTGTGTGATTTATTTTCTGCATTTCTGTTTCTGCTATAGTCTGTGATCTGTTTATTATTATATATCTCGTTAGAATTTTAATTCAGTTAAAAACTATGATAAACCCTATTCACCCCCCTCTAGGGTTAATCTAGATCCAACACGATTGACTTTCCAATGACTCCAATAGCTAGTTTTGCTATTACTTCAGGGTTTCGATCATTTCCAGTTCCTCTGATCTTAAGTCCACCCAGAATAAACATAGGCGACTCGAACCGTTCAATTAAGAAATAAGAGGAGATCAAAGCACCACTTCCTACAAATAGTCATCTTTGGAATCTTCTCTTTGAGAAAATGAAGCGGAATTCATTTATGCCATCAGAGCTAAGAAAAGAAAATTGAAAAAATATGGCATTAAGAAACCTCCTAGACCAATCCTAGACACTCTAAGATCCTTTTTCAAACGTTCTCCCATTTCGAGTCATGTGGAAGACTAAAAGGAGAGATCGATGGGAGCTCAAGAGAATTATTTGGCCATTCTCTTTTTGTTTATCTACACACAATAGCTTCCCAAGAGCACTTTCCACATATCAAGATCTTAATGTTAACCAATAGGAAACCAGTAGCTTACGAGTTTACGTCCATGCTTTACCGGGACAGATCGCGAATAGGTGTTATGAGAGATAAAGACGGAAGCTAAAGAAAAACAAAAAAGGAATTCCATTGAAATTTATTTTATTGATCATCCAATCTCGTTGTCAACGGACTTGAAAGAGGAACTTAAAAGATCAAAATAACAAGGGAACACCCAAAGTTCGAAAACTAGAGAAACACAGGTTGGTAGATTTCATCATAATTCGCAATTTGAACATCCACGGGTACCTCAATGGTAAGTAGGTATCCCTTTCCCTTGAGTGAAAGCCTCTATAGTTGGACTGACTTTTGGACTACTGACTAGCCTTCGGGAACACCCATTACTGATGAGGGAAGTCATACCTATCCTATCGCAAGCTTCGACAAACCACACCACTGGTTAATTATGCTTTAGGGCCACTACGTGGATGTAAGGTCGGAAGGATGGAGAACGATCTATCCTATTAGAGCTCCTATGGGTTTAACTCTCTCGATCTCTAACTAAGAAGACAAAGAATAACCAATAAAAGCCCTCCAATACAGGTACTCTGTGATCCAACTGCACCTTCGAGTACAAAACTAGACATTTCATCAAGGCATTTTGGTTAAAATACCAAGGTATCCTCCCTTTCCCCTAATGTACACGACATGTCAGATCATCGATGCTCCTCGAAGAAAGAAGGACAATAAAATGCCTTTGTCAAGCTCAATTAGGTAAAACTGTAGTGCTGGAATTAAGAAAAATCTGCACTTAATCATATTATTAAGCACTTGACTTTATTAATACTCAAGTTTGGATCATTTCATTAGTCTTTTTGTTCTTATTTTAGTGTGGTTGTGGGTTGGTGGATTATGGGAGAGAAAAAAAGAGGTTGGTGCCACACAACCCACCTAGTTTGCTTTTCAATTTTTGGTTCATCATTTATGTATAAGTTATTTTTATATTTCCTTGACATAAGAGAAACAAGCAAAAAAAATTGTTTCCCATCGCCGGGCTAACTAAAGGGAACATTCAACTTATAAATATGCAGAGTGAGAAATGAATAATCATTTGCTTTTGAAATAAATAAAAGAATTTCTTAGGAATGGGGGAAGCGTGTACGTTGTCACACTTCCTGACTTCCAAAGGTGCCTAAAGGACGGGCCAGACGCGGTAACTAGATTCTCTCAAAAGCTATTGATGCGCCTTCAAACCTAGATGTATTCTGGTCGCGTCCAAGTCCTCTGACTCCAACAACTAGTATTGCATCATCTAGCTCATTATTGAGAACAGGAATCTCCTCACACCGCCTGCCATCTTCACTCCTGTCTCCTAGTTACCTTCCAATTTATTGGATTTGAGTCTTTTGGAATTATATTCCTCGTCACCTCATGCAGCTAGGAGAAGCAATGGAGTGATGCACCCCAGATGCAATTGAGGTTTCTAGTTGAGTTCATTAAGAAGAGAAAAAGCCAATTCCTCTTAATGAGTAGCGCAGTGTGACTCATCACTGAATAGATCAAAATAGGTAAAAATTCCGACATCACCTAAAAGGGAGGTGATCCAACCGCACCTTGCAGTACAACTATTTTTTGTCCCGTGGTAGGAAGCATTAAAAAACCAGACAAGATAGAGTGATGATTGGTTCTGACTTGACTTGACATGTTTATTGGCTTGGAATGCATTTTATCTAGTCTAATCTTCGCCCAATCAATAGACTTCTTTTTTCTTCTAAGATCCTCTCGCCTTCCATTTTTGTCAAATGTCTGAAACTTTGATATTAATAGAGGCGACAGAGAATTCAAAATCAAAATAGGAGTGGTCCAGTCCTAAGGACAAATGTTTATATTGGGTGGACCTCATGAAGAGGTCGCCTCCTTTTTCAAATGTAGATCAGATCAGACCTTACCCCACATTGAACCAAAATAAGAAATATGACACTTTGACCAGTGGGAAAGATAGACATAGAATCTTTGCCGAGGAATCCGACTGGCTCTGGAGACTTCTCACATGTAGCGCAACTTCATTTCCTAAATAATGAAATAAAAATACTTTCTCGAGACCACTAGACGTGGAGATTAAATATGCTCGGACATTGAGACTGAGGGCTTTTAAAACCTTGAATTTATGTTATGCTCGACTTGGACTTCGCCGTTCTTTCCCAATGAAAATGGAAAGAGGAAGCCTGGACACTGGTCGGAAGAATCAGGCTCACAGTCTGCTTATGAGATCTAATACATCAAAAATTGGGCCTCTTTCGCAATGCACCTTACTAAAGGGTCCTGAAGTTTAAGGAAAAGCGGCCATATAGCTGATTTCTCCCATCAGTCAGATAGATGCGTTCAATAAAATAAGCCAGGTTCTTTCTCCCATAGGTTATCTTTTAAGCTCTTTGGTGACGTCGGAATTATGATCTATTTAGTAATGAGTCCACTAGTTTTTTCGATCCCACTAGGTCCTTTCGCGCTAACCTGTTGACCTTGACCTGGGTGGTCAGAAAAACCCGAGCGAACAAGTTGGTAGGATTTGACTTTTTACGTCCCCATGTCGAAGCTTGGTTTTACTTCACTGTCGAGAAAATAATGTGATTGTAGGTCGTAGTTGAACATATCAAGGAGGGGATCATCGACTTGAGACGAAGAGGAAGGTCTATCTATTTTCTTTTGCTATTCGGTTTATGAAAAAAAAGACTTACACCTAGATAATCATGCCATTTTGATGTTAGGAGAAGGAACCAAAGAATGGTATAGGTGAACTGATAGGACGCCCTTCAGACTTTTGGGAAGAAGAGATGAAAATGGTTCTTTCATTACTTAAACCCAGGATAGGTAGCACAACTGTTCTATTGACCAAAAAAGCTCAGAATGGTAGTTCGTCGGGTCCCAGAATTGCAAGTTCAAGTAGCCGATTATGTTAAGCTTCTTCCTCGGATAAAGACGATCAAATAATTCCGAATCATGGTTCTTGTAGATCAGATCGTCCGCATAGGATAAAAAAAGAAACTCTAAATATTTGCTCTCAAATCTAGCTGCAATTCTTCTTTCCTTTCAAACCTGGCTAGGGAACAAGAGTGCACAATCGTTATAGAGGGCCGAGGCTTGGAATAAGGCGGAGTCCCCGTCTTGCAATTTTTGCTCAATTTACTAGACGAAATTCGCTTTTAATCAATGCAACGAGGCGCCAACTCGAGGGAGAGGAGTTGATAGAAAGGCTACGCACCTTGAGAGAAAGACTTGCTTTACGAATAGTTTGGATAAGTCGTTAAGCTCTAAATCGAGGAGTCTTACTCTAGGAGCTTAGGGAAGCATGAGTCTTAGCCGCAAGAGAAGTGGCACACGTTAGTGTGAAGTCAGCAACAAGTTCTGAAGCCTAGGAAAGAATAATAGAATTGAAAGCCTCCGCCCTGAAATTGACCTACGACACAATGCCCGTTCGCTTGTTTTGAATCACTTTCCCTGCTCCTCCATGGCTTATAAGCTAATGGGTCACACTTTGGCTAAGTATCCTATCCTACAAAGAGACTCCCGAGAAGCATAAGCCCATAGCACGTAAGTTGTTAAATCATTTCCAGTTGTGATAGTTGTCGTCACTTTCCTCTATGATTCAAGCTTGAACGAAAGGAACAATAATTTTTCTTTGTTTTTTAGAGGACAACAAGCAGGTCTTTTGACAGTACAGTACGGAGATAGGTTATGCAATGCTGATTTATTCAAGAGGTCGCCCCCTATTTTATTTTCTAGAAGGCTTTCAATCCTAGTAGTTCGATTCTGCTGCATCCACGAGCGAAAGAGATGGGATTCATTTCACGCGTGAGATGAGTATAGAGATTCAAGGAGACCTGGTTGTTCTGATTAGGGTATGAATATTAATTGGGTAGGGGTAAAGCCAGATCAAATATCCAAACTAGAGCCGCTTTATACAGTAGCTATACGGGCATTGCCTCTTGACCATCTATGTGTTAGGCACAGTAGTGTAATATGTGGAGAGATAGATAAAAGATTGAATTTTTCTTTGATACTTTAATTTATTTCATTTCATTAGTAAATGAGATACAACTGTCTTATATAATGAAATACATTCTCTGGAATATTTCTGACAATGCCTTATCTAGAATTCTCTAATATGACATATATAAGAATTCTTTATTCTTAATTTATTCCTTACATTAATACAAGGCAAATTTGTAAATGCAATTAATTGTTGCCTAATAACAAGATTATCTTAATCTTGAAAATTACAAATTAACTTTTAACACTCCTCCTTAATTTGTAATT
Source organism: Allium sativum (assembly GCA_030737875.1). Lineage (NCBI taxonomy): Eukaryota > Viridiplantae > Streptophyta > Magnoliopsida > Asparagales > Amaryllidaceae > Allium > Allium sativum. The sequence continues at coordinate 648,860,254 of CM060919.1, read as the reverse complement.
TTCAATTGCTGCTTGAACTTCTCAAACTTCTCTAATCGTGTTGTTGCAAATATCCCTTTGCAACCAGCCGTGCTTTGTGCCTTGTTATAGAACCATCTTCGCCATATTTTGTCTTATAAACCCATTTCAAGCCAATGACTTCTTTATCTTTTGGCAAGTCAACTAACTGCCATGTTTTATTTTTCTCAATGGATGTTATTTCTTCTTTCATTGCTTCAATCCACACATCTTCTTTGCTTGCCTCTTCAAACAACTGCGGTTCACAAGAAAAAAGAACAACATTGCATGAGTCATAAATGTCTTGTAAAGAGCGTACCTTTCGAATAGGAGAGTCCAAGTCTTCATATTCATTTTCATCATTTGAGCCGTAACTAGGAGCAATATCTGCATGGATACTTTGCTGAGAATCGTCAGGTTATGAACCATTATTTTGAGATCTTTTAGGCTCCATAGAATTTGATTTTTGGTGGCCATCATGATCCCACTGTCATGCTGCCATTTCATTAAAGACAACATCTCTTGAGATAATGAGTTGATCATTTTTGGGATTTAATAACCGATATCCCTTCGACTCTTCGTTGTAACCAACAAAGACGCATTTCTCTCCTTTCTTCTCAAATTTATCTTTGTTTGGGCTCTAGTTCAATGCATACACTACACTTCCAAATACTTTCATGTGGTCTACTTGGGGTTTTCTTTTATGTCAGGCTTCAAATGGTGTCATATTTCTAACAACTTTAGTTGGCAAACAATTCAATATATAGACAGCTGTGTTGACAGCTTCAGCCCATAACTTCTTTGGCATGGATTTTCCTTCCAGCATACTTCGAGCCATTTCAACAATTGTTCGATTTTTCCTTTCTGCGATGCCGTTTTGCTACGGTGTATATCGCACAGTATGCTTCCTTGCAATCCCTTCTTTCTTGCAATGATTTATGAACACGCTGTAAATAAACTCCCCTCCACGATCAGTTCGAAGAGTTTTTATTAAGTGTCCACTTTGGTGTTCTACAAGAGCTTTAAATCGTAGGAATCTTGAGAAAGCTTCTGATTTTTCACTTAAAAATAAATCCACATCATATGAGTGTAATCATCAACAAAAAGAATGAAATATTTCTTGTTATTTAGTGAAAGAGTCGTTGTAGGACCAAAAATATTAGCATATATCAACTCCAAAGGAGCTTTTGCTCGCCATGAAGTTTTCAGAAAAGGAAATCTATGCATCTTGCCAAAAATACAACCTTCACACACCTTATTTTCCTTCATGATGATAGGAAGACCAATGACCATATTCTTTGATTTCAGCAAATGCAACCCCTTGTTGCTTAAGTAGTCATATCTCAAATGCCATAAATGAGACACATTAGAATTTTCAGATTTGAATGCACAATTCTCATTTAGAGACATAAGTAGACGGAAAATTTTATTTGGAGCCATGTCAGTATTTGCCACAGTTAAATTACTTTTCTTATCAATGATCTTGCAAGAATTATCGTCAAAATTCACCGCACAACCTTTTTGAACAAGTTGTCCCACACTTAAGAAATTTTGAGCTAAATTTGGCACGTAAAGCACATCATGAATAAGTTTCTTATCTTTTTTAGTGTAGACTGCAATGGTTCCCTTTCCTTCAACTCTTTGCGCCTTAGCATCTCCAAACTTTATCTCTGATGAAAAATTTGCATCAAGTTCTACAAAAATGTCTTTGTTGCCGGTCATATGGTTGCTACAACCACTGTCAATATACCAAGCATCTTGTGATTCATTTTCAGCAGATAAACAAGAGTAGAAAACCTGCTCTTCATTTTCCTTACTTGTAAAATTTGCTTTGTCCTTCTCTTTTTTATTTTGATACCGACAATCTCTTTGGGAATGATTAGGAATTCGACATCTCATGCATTTGAGGCGACAATTTTCAGAATTATGATTTGATTTATTGCAAATAATGCAATAAGTGACAGAATTACCTTGCATTTTCTGTTGTTCTCGTCTTTGTTCTCCTTTACCTTGATAATTTCTTTCGTTGTCCTTTCTTTGATTTTGATTTTGCTTCTTCTTTGAGTTGTAGTAACTTCGTTTCTTTTCTGAAAAACTGAGATTGGATTGGAATGCTTGCTCCAATGAATTTGCTGATGTTCTATTAATTCTTTCTTCATGAGCTTGAAGTGAACTTATTAGCTCATGTGTTGACATCTTGCCAAGGTCCTTCGATTCCTCTATTGCAGCGATGCAATGATCGAACTTTGGAGGAAGGCATCTCAATATCTTCTCTACCATCTTCTTTTCTTGAATGCTATCTCCAAGGCATTGAATTTGATTTACAATTTCAGAGACTTTGGAGAAGAAATCTCTGATATTTTTAGATTCCTTCATTTGCAGTTTGTCAAAATCTCTCCATAAAGATTGAAGTTTAATGGAGATAACTTTGTCATTGCCTCGAAATCCTTTTTGTAAAACTTCTCATGCTTCCTTTACTTTTCTTTTATTGAAAATTCTTGGATAGATAGATTTACTCACTCCTTGTTTGATATACCGAAGTGCAGTGGCATCTTTCTTTTGATTTTTTTTGTATAACTTCTCTTGTGCAGCCGTCCATCTTATAGAATCTCCATCTGCAGGTGGCTCCAGATAATCTTTTTCGATGACATCCCATAAATCATGAGAGATGAAGAAGTCCATCATTTCACTGCTCCAATAGTCATAATGCTTGCCTTCGAATATTGACACTTCACTTGGAGAGTACTTGAATATTGTAGGGACTGCTGCCATTGTTTTTGAGTGACTAATCAAGACTGTTGATATGACTATAATACCAAATTTGTTAGACACAGAGTAATATGTGGAGAGATAAATAAAAGATTGAATTTTTCTTTGATACTTTATTTTATTTTATCAGTAAATGAGATACAACTGTCTTATATAATGAAATATATTCTTTGAAATATTCCTGACAATGTCTTATCTAGAATTCTCTAATGACATATATAGAAATTCTTTATTCTTAATTTATTCCTTACATTAATACTAGACAAATTTGTAAATACAATTAATTGTTGCCTAATAACAAGATTATCTTAATTTTTAAAATTACAAATTAAATTTTAACGCTATGCTTGCCATGACAGGTTTAGGTATACTAGTTTTTAATTTCGGGGAAGAAATAGAAAACAAGATTGTTTGTTTATCAAATTCAAGGTAAAGAGAGCTCGATTGTTGGAAGACTTCCACATTTTGGTTTGTTTTATCTGTCTTCAGCACATTATCCCCGCCCTTGCGTGCCAATTTACATTACGTTCTTTAATTAATTCCAAAAAGGTCTCTGAATCAAACTTAACTAAATATACATTCCACTAACTAATAATCCATCATATAATCATATACATCCGTTCAAAATTACAAAGTAAACACAATGAACAGCCACAACATGTTTCACAACCATATAAATTTCTAAACGACCAAAGCCATGACCATGGCCAATACTCCAACCACTGCCTTCACATGAAAACCTTCAGCTCCCGATGATCCAGAAGGAGGAGGCGGGGGCGGCGATGGAGTGGTTCCCGCTGGACCATCGGCAGGAGTAGAAGGAGATGTGTTTGAACCGTCAACCGTATCGATCTCGACTTTCATGCCATTTTGACAGTGACCCGCTGTTCCGCATATGAAGTATCGCTTTCCAGTCGATGTTAGTGGGAATACGTCGTTTCCTGTATTGTGTGTGCTTTCAGGGCTCAATGTCGAGCAACTGTCGTAGTCTCCTTTGTTCACTTCAAGCACGTCGTGCGTTGATGAGTCATAACTGAAAACTGCATGCAAGCAACAAATATTGGTTAGAAATGAAGGAAAAATCAATATATACATATATATGGATAAAATGGCAATTCTATAAGTTGGCTTTGTCAAGATGCATACTTAGATTGTCGCCTTTGGTAAAGGTTTGGGTGGAAGCCCATGTCTTGAGATCGGTGCTCTGATCCCAACTCCCCCCGGGTGATCCGACTGTTATGTTCGTGGCCGAAGCCGAATTCTCCACCATGGCTATAGCTAGTATCAATGTGGCGAAATACATAAACATTTTCATTATGATAAGCTAATAACTTCTATATATGTGGAAGAGGCAGCAGAGGAGAAGAGCAAGAGGTTGTTATGAAACTTAACTATGTGGGTGCTCAATGTATATATAGTTTAAGGAAGATGAAATCGTTTTAATGTGGTTGTGTGTTTGGACTTGATCTCTTTTATTTTACTTGAGTATAATACCAATGAGGATTGAACATGGTAAGATGTTTAAATTAAAGAAGGAGGAAGGTGGGGGACAATTTGTCAATTACTGATGTTTTATATATTTTTAGGAGTAGTTATGATCAGGTCATGGGGATATTCATATATATGTTAGGTCTTGAATATCACATCTCTATAGTTGAAACCGTTCAGCACCTAATAAAATATTGTAGACGGCAAGGTTTAGTTGGGGATGAAATGATTAAAAAAAGTCTCTTCATTGACAAAGTCTGAGAATTGACGAGGGAACCCTATACTTTAAAAAATATTGATTAAATAATTTTCGTGAAACATGATTTGTTTCCTTTACACCTTACGTTTCCCCATTCTACCTACTACTCGTTTTGATTTAATGTGCATCTTATGCCAAATTTTAGGAATACCAGGATATAGTTTATTAATTAATCAGATGTATCATGTATGCATGGACGTACTCATGCATGCAACACCCAATTTAAATAATACTCACCTTGGATGAAAGGAAACAAATTAATGGAACCTAACACATGAAAAAGTGTCTCATCAGTTAACTATATGAGTTGGTTGCGACATGACATTTATTTTTATGTCAGGTAGAAATATATAACAAGAAGGAGAATTTATTCATTTTCCAACGACTCACAAAAACAGATTATGTAGAAATGAATGCATAAACGAGTCGCACACATAAAAAAGAACATACCAAAATATAGCAAATACATCAGATAAGGCCTAAGTACAATCAGGACAAGAAAAAAGGGGAATCCGAAATCAGGGGACTCACAACTGTCACTTGTCAATGCTGATGTAGACACCAAAGTTAACACTAGTCCAAATAAACAAGACTGTGAACCACGACAGTCCCCTGCAGTTGGCAGAAGTGCATAGCCAGAAAACTGAAAACTGCCACATCTGGGCATATAGAAAGTCCAACTGAAAGCTCCAGGTTGTCTATCAAAGCTCCAACTCCTAGAAGCTCCAGAAAACCCCTCTAAACTTCTGCCTTGCAGCAGCAGACATATGGGAGATTAACCTGCACTTTGTATAAACCTGGGTCTGCGTCAGTAGCAAACATCATAAAATAAAATGGAAGGGGAAGGGGGTAGGGGCTGGTGGGGGATGAGGGAAAAATGAGAAGGGAAACAAGGGAAGAGGAGAAACCGCCCGAGCTCACAACTCCACGAGCGGCTTTAGCCAATCCCCGCCCTAGGAGCAGGCGGAACTGTTGACACGGACAATAAACCCGTCAACCTCCTGAAGTGAGTGCTAAGCACACCCCTAAACGGCCTACCACAGAAAGCAAGGAAGACATTATTCCTTACCCTCCTAATAATGGTAGGAGGATCCATTGGAATTTCTACAAATATTGCCTTATTCCGCGCACACCATATATGCCAGTAAATAAGGCAAGGTATAAGGCGGTAGAGAGTCGAACGAAAAGATTTACCTGAGATACCAGCCCACTAGAGTCTCAGTAAATTAAAAGTGGAAGTGATGCTACTTCAGAGCCCAACAAGATTCCCCAAGTAATTCCAGACAGCGGAAGCAGAATAACTATGAAAAAAACAAATGCGTTGCAGATTCCGACTTACCTAATCCGCAACACCTACAACGAGAAACAATTGGGATGCAAGTTCTCTGAAGATTGTTGTCTAGAGGTAACCCTTCATGCAGGGTTATCCACATAAACAAAGAAATCTTCAGAGGAATTCTAACATCCCAAATAAAAGAGAAAATATGGAGATGTGGGGATGGGATCCTGGTCGAGCCCCAAGCCGCCTGAACAGAAAAAGGTCTGTCATCCCATCTGGCTCCACCCCCATGTTAGTCCGAAAAGGCTTTAATGGATTGTATGCGTTTCCACTTCTCACTTGCGTAAGATGGGAACCAGAGTAGTGCGTGCTCGAAAGCCTGCGGTATTTGGCATGGAGGAACGTTACCAACAAGGAATCGTTCGCCTCAAACCCATCCCTCAACTTACAAGCATAGACAGTACATACATTCTTTGGATTTCGAAGACCCAACCCCTCCTCACATTTGGAACGACAAATGACATCCCAAGAAATCCAATGATGTCGATTAGCATTATGCTTTTTACCCCAAAAAAAGGATGCAACTAATGAGCGATATGAACGAAAGTAAGAATCAATTAGAGCCATAGAAGCAAATACATGAGAGCCAATATAGTCCAATATGGGCTTCATGAGCACTAGTCTTCCTGCCTGGGACAGGAGAGTAGAATTCCATCGGATGATCTTTCCCCTTGCTTTGTCTATCAAGGGATCGAAGATGGCGTTGAGCTTCCTATCTCTATATAGTATAATACCTAAGTATGGCAAAATAAGGGAAGCGGCCTTGAAACCGGTTAATCATTCAATCCAAGAAGACCTTACCAGAGACAAATCTTTTGCCGAAACGAAGCAGCTTTTACTAGTATTTACGAGTTGGCCCGAGCATCTCTCGTACTACTTAATGAGGCTGAGCCTACGACGAACAGAACGACAACCACCATTAGTGAAAATGATAGTATCATCTATGAATGATAAGGAAGAGGTAATTGGACACCCACTAGGGATGCCAAACCTCTGGATCTGGTTTGCAATAGTTAGGAAATGTAATCCATGAATGAAATCCTCCGTAGCGATGACAAACAAGGAAGGTGAAAGAGGGTCTTCCTGACGAATCTCTCTTCCTGCCTTAAAGTACTCGTTAACCGATCCGTTAATAAGAACCGAGAACCAACAATTGGAGATAAGTCTCCAAACCAAATCGATAAAGGGTTCCGAGAAATAGAAAGCCCTTAGGACCTTTATTACAAAAAACCAAGACATACGGTCGTAAGCCTTAGCCATGTCCAGCTTAGCAACCACACTAGAACTTCCGACCTTACGGCCGACCTGGAAAACAAGCTCCTTGGCTAAAAGAATGTTATCCGTAATCAATCGACCTTTAACAAACACTGCCTGAGAAGATGAGATGATACACTCTAGAAACGGAGCTAGCCGAGTGGCTAAAACCTTAGAAATGACCTTATTAGAGAAGTTACGCAAGTTGATAGGACGAAAATCCACGAATGACCGAGGATTCTCACACTTGGGAATAAGGACCAAATTGGTGGAAGTCCATCCCTGAGGAAGGGTTCCACCACTGAAGAAAAATTGAATAGTCAAACAAAAATCTACCTGGATTATCGGCCATACACCACAATAGAAGACCCCATTGAAACCCTCGGGCCCACTCGCACAATCCTTACTTAGTGCGAAGACGCAAGCATGTATCTCTTCCGAAGAAGGGGGTACAACAAGGTCCACACTCTCTGAAGGAATTACCAAACTGGGAATGAAAGCTAATGGGTCAGGATAAAAAACAGACACAAAGGGAGAGCCCGTGAAAGATTGGAAATGTGATAAAACAGTCTCTTTGACTTCGTCCGGCATGGAAGCTAACGAGAGGTTTGGGTGATAACCAATGCCAATGTTGAAGCAGAATTTATCGTTTAAAATGCTACTATGATTGCGTATGATATTGGAAGTTTGCAACAGCTGTTATCGACGAAGTAATGTTGAATGCATCAAGATTAGTGACGCGACAATTATATTTCTAATATACTGTTATCAAACAAATATGTCTATTACAAATTATAAGTATCGGATATTTACCACATTTCTAATGATAAATGAAACTTGGACTTCGAGATTTAGCAAGAAAAACTTTGTGATATCTCTCAGGAACTTTAATGGCTTCCAATTCTGTCTTGATAAGAGATCTTTTCTCCTCTATTCCTCTTCATTTCTCTTCCTCCTCTCTCAAAGATAAACCTCTAGATGTTGATTAGGCTGGTTTCCAACCTTTTAGGAATAAATAGAAATTTCAGAATGCTAAATTTCAAAAATAGGATCCTACTTCTACAGTTAATGGGCTCAAATCGTGCACTTTTAGGACTAGTCTCTCTTGTCTTCATGTCATGATCAGAAATTTAATTGCCAAAGTTGTGTTGAGATCAAATCTGAGACACATCAAGCAAATCACCCTTATTCTAACATGCAAAATTTTAATCTGCATTCAAATCATAGATCTTCAACCTATGCAGATTTGTTAAAAAATGACGGAGTTCTTTCCAAATTCGATCTTGATTATACAAATCCAATTAACATAGGAGATACACATATAGTTGCAGTCAAAGAAGCGGTGAGAAGAAGAACAGAAGAAAAAAGAAATTCCTCAGTTCTTGCATATATTTTTGGTCCTAGGCCATATTATCATCATTTCAGAGATTTTGTCTCCAAAACATGGAATCATACATCTAAATTCGAAATTTACACTAGAGATAACCGGTTCTTTCTTATTAAATTTTCAAATCCTATTGATTGCGGTAAGGTGGAGGTCCATATTTTATTAATGGAAAGCTTATTATTCTAAAGAAATGGAATAAGCGCCTAAAGTTAGATAAAATACACTTAACAACCATGCCAATTTGGATTAGGGCTCTTGAATTAAACTTTAGACTATGTGACAAGGAGGCTTTCAACGCCATTGCTATCCTAATTGGCGATCCTCTCAAATTGGATGAACCTACAGCGATTGAATCTAGACTTAATTTCGCGAGGATTTATGTTGAAATTAAGGCAGATTCGGAGTTACTAGATGAAGCTAACATTACCATGTATTATGGTGAAAAAATCGTAGAAAACAGTTTATGAACGGATACCGCCAAAATGTACGAAATGCCAATGTTTTTGTCATTCGACTGAGGCTTGCCAATAAAAACAAGTATGAGGGGGGAAACATCTCAAAACATAGTGTACGAGCCAGCAGATATCCAAAATTTCTTTCTTTCTAGACAAAACAAATTATATGAAAATCAAGCAAAAATTATAGTAGCAGAAAGTTCGGATTCTCAAGTCAATGAAAAACAAGAAAAGGATTCTTTCAACAAAACATATGTCGTTCTCAATTAAGAAATCAATTTGGGGAAAAAAACCTGATAATGATATTGCTTGATTTTTCTTTTAAAATATTGGATCGGACGCAGCACCTTCAACAGAAAATATAGATTCTTCAAATCTTGATTCTAAAAAGCAAGCCTTAGACCCTCATAATACTGTAATTAAAGATGGCATTTCAATTTCTATCGACACTATCACAATTCAAATAAGGCATGAAGAAGCCATCACCGATATAGATGACAACGTCAATTTAGATCCAGATCTAAATGCAAACATAATTGAAGGCATGCTAATATGTACAAAGGATATTACTAAACAAGTCTTGATTCAATCCCCCTAGCAGATTGAACCTGATTTAGATACATTTTCTAATTTTGAAATTTTAAATACCGAAATGATCAAACCCAATAAAGTCAAACTTGACAAATTGGGTTTTGAAATGCTTCCTCTAATCAACTCTGTTGATCTAATCGGAAGTGTTGCTCTTCTTTTCTTCTCCACTTCATTACCTATAAACAGTAAAAGGAAAAAAGGCAAGAAGAAAAGCATGCAAGACATAATGGATAACAACAGCTCTGATAATACCTGGAAAAGGTTTAAAGAGAGATACATTATCAAAATTCCACAGTGGGTAGAATACCTCAGGGCTAATGAAAAAACTGTTTATTAGAGAAGAGGTGGTAAACTACAAAGAATTTTAAGTTAGTTAGCTACAAATTTCCTATGCACTATGCAGTAGAAGTGATATCCTTTATGATATCCTCATCGGTTTTTATATATTTTTATAATGATGATCGTATCATGGAATGTTAGGGGATTAAACTCCCCAGAAAGAAAACAATCTACGTTCTACTATTAAACATAGTATCATAGGCTTACTTGAGCATAAGCTTGATAATAAAGCAATTGTTGTTCTTCTTCACATATTTCTTATTGATTGGAATTTTATTAATAATAACAACATATGAGGTAAAGGTAGGATCTTAATTCTGTGGGATTCTAATATTTGGTATCTAAGAAACCACTTTATTGATTTTCAGTATATGCATCGTAATTTTGATAATAAGGAGGGTCTCTAAATTGATATCAGTTTTATATAAGTTTCAAATTTAGAAGAAAATGGACTTTCCCTTTGTAGTCATATTGATCTTTTAAATTCTATTGTTTCTAATCTTTGGATCATTATGGGTGATTACAATAGTATAATACAATCATTTGAAAAAAAAGTGGCATCCCCATCCCCTATAATTTTTTTTTTCTCTAACCTCATTATTAAAACTGAACTTATTGAACCCCCTATTTTTGATAATAAATATACTTGGAAATCGGGTGAATTTAAAAATATTCATTGCAAGCTAGATAGGATTTTGGTTAATCATTTGTTTTTAAACTCTTTTCCAAATTTTAAATGTTATACTCTTCCCTAAGAATCTAGTGATCATACTCCTCTTCATTTAATTCTTTCTGAGAATTATTTCCAGAAGCCAATTTTCTATTTAGATTTGAGAATGGTTGGGTTTTTAAAGGAAGATTATAACAAACCTATTAAAAATAGTCTTTGCATTAATATGTGGGCACTGCACAGTATAAATTTAAAAAAACTTTGCACTCTATTAAAGACTATCTTAAAATTTGGAATAATAATAATGGTTAGAAGAACATTGATCCTATCAGAAATGAATGTGAAGAACTGCGTAACATTATTGATTTAGATAACCCAGACAATAACCAAATAAATAATTTCATTAAAATAGAGAGAAATATATTAATGAATTACATATAAAAAGTGCTAATCTTAGACAAAAAGGCTATGACATTTTGGCTTACATGTGGGGATACTCATAGCAAATTCTTTTATGCTAAAATGTCAAGTAGAAAACATAGAAATGATATTGGTAAGCTTATTGAGAGTTACGATAACATACTTAATAGTGCTAGTCAGCTTGAAAATGAAGCTATCAAATAGTCCTTTAGTTTTATTATGAAAATCCAGTTATTGTTAGCTTTCCTCAAATTATTACTAAATGTTATTTACATCCTAATAGTGAGGAAACTCTGCTTTGAGCAGGTCAATTTAAAGGAAATTCATAACATTGTTTTCAATGCTAATATTGATAAAAGCCCGGGTCCTGATGGGTTTGGTGTTAAATTTTATAAAACTCTTTGGGAAGATATCAAAACCCCTCTTTTTGATGATATTTCTAAAAATTTTAATTCTTGAAATATCCTCAAAAATATTAATCATACTTTTATTTATCTAGTTCCAAAAGCTGTCTCCCCTAAAGATTTAAGTGATTTTAGACCAATTGCTTGTTTCAATTTCCTCAATAAAATTATTTCTACTATTCTTTGTAATAGAATGAAAGTCTTTTTAAAATACTTAATTTTTGAAAATCAAAGTGCATTTATCCCTAGTAGACTTATTGTTGACAACACACTTCTTGTTCATGAGCTTCTTAGAGATTTTAATATTACTACAACTAATAAAATGTGTATCAGAATAGATCTTCACAAAGCCTTTGATAGGATTAATGGACTATTCATTATTCATATGACGGAACAACTCTACTTTTGTGATAAATTATGTAACCGGATTAAAGAGTGCATTTGCATTGTTGCCTTCTATATTATTATAAATGGTTCCCCTCGTGGTTTTATTAAAACAAAAGGGGTATTAGGAAAGGGGACCCGCTCTTTCCTTATTTATTTACTATTACTATGGAATATTTTACCCTTCAAATGGACAAAGAGCATATTATTACAAATTAAAACCTCTTAATTTTTTTCTTCCTTGGCGTTACTCGTTTACTATATGTTGATGACCTTCGTATTTTCCTAAATGCTGATATGAATAATGATGCTATTATTAAGGATATTTTCCATAATATTAAGATATATGATGGAATAGACATCATGACAACAAAAGAAAATTTTACTTTAGTAAAAACTGCAAAAGTAAAAATGATATCCTCAATTTTCCTAATTTTAAAGAGGGTATTCTACCAGCTAAATATCTAGGCCTGCCTTTGAGTACTAATGTGATATAGGATAAAGAATGTTCTAGGCTTTATGAAATTATTCAAAACAAAATAGAACATTAGTCTAGTAAATGTTTATCTATTGATGGTATAATTAAGCTAATTCACATTATCATTTCTCCTACTTTTCTTTGGCCCAGACTCGTAACATTCCAACTTCTATTATTGAAAAACTGAAAAACCTTGTGCTAATTTTATTTGGAATGACAAATATCACAAAGTGGCATGTAATGTCATTACTAAACCAAATAATCTAGGGGTATGGGTTAAGAAACTTCAGAGATTTGAAAGATACTTGCAATTTTAAACTTTTCTAGCATTACCGTGCTGGAAATTCCCTTTGTGCTAACTGGATGAAATCCAAGTATACCAAAAAAAAAATCTTGGAAAATGAAGAATGAAAATCAAGTTTCTTATACTTGGAAAAACATACTTATTGTAAAGAGATTGGTAAAAATCTTATTGACAGAAAAATAAATGATGGTGAAAATACCAATATTTGGTTTGACTCTTGGATAATGGTCACTCATTAATCAACTTATTAGGTTGGAATAATATCCTTTTATTTCGCAATGCTAATGCTAAAGTTGATATTTTTTATTCAAAATCCTATATGCAATACTCACCTTCACTCTACTGCATCTATTTTCAATTCTGCTACTAGAAAATTTGAAATAGATCCTAACATGAATGAAGACACTTGGTTTTGGAAGCTCTCTATTAAAGGGAAATTTTCCTTTAAAAACAATTGGAAATACATTAAAGGAGAGGTTGCATTGTTTTAATGTTGTTTTGAATAACATAGATTGTCCTAAAATGGCTAATTGCACTTAATTTGTTATTCAAAAAAACCACCTACGAGAGACAGATGTTACAAATGGAACAACAATGGCAACACTAGCTGCCTGTTATGTAACTCTGAGAATAAAAGCATTAAGAACATATTTTTCGACTATATTTACTCTAGATTTATTTGGCATAATGCTAAAATCAAGCTTAAATTTAATCAACATCTTCCTCTCCAATATCTTAGAGAAATTATTTAGTATAGCCAAAAAGATTTTAAATCTAACAAGGCTGGTTTGAATAAAGCTTGTTTATACTTTACTACTTGTATTTACCATCTTTAGGGAGAAAGAAATTGTAGGCTTCACAATGGTACTAAAAATAATTGTCAACAATTATGGAAGTCCATTGCTACTGAAGGCAACATTTTACTTCTTAAGTATAGTAATCAACCCAATACTTCTAATCAATCTTGTAATATGTTTATGGTTGACTCTGGCAATTTATGGTAATTTGCTCGAACGTGATCTTTACCTGTTGTAACACCCCAAATTTTAATATGAAAAGATTAATTAACTAATTAATAAATTAATGTATAAGTCAGAAAATAATGTGAATTTGGCAATGGGGATTACGCCATTGTGTTTGTTATGATTTCTAATTCAGTTTGATATTTGATTTGCGAAAAACAAACTTAAAATGAAGTAGTTCTGTCGATCAGAAATTCGAAATTTAAATTAAATTTTTAAATGAAAAAATGTAATAATAAAAGTTGGTGGGATGACCCAGTCCGTTGCCAGGTCGACCCATGTGTCGACCCAGTTAGGTCGTGGGTTGACCCAGCTCGTTGCCAGGCACAATTTCATGCTTGGCACAAAATCAAAGAACGCTCAAGATTTTTCGGGCCAGATTAGGGATGGCGTTTTCACTCTAGATTTGCTAACGCAGCAAATTCTCCATGAGGTAACCATATGATTTCCAAGGTAAAAGTTTTCCAGACCAATTAGAGACAAAAATAAATAAGAATATGGTTCCAATAGAGGGAACCCAAGGCCTATATTCTTCTCTAATCCGAGTTTTACTCAAGTCTCGAATAAATTGAATAATATATAACCCATCTGCAACTTTAGATAAACCTCTATTCCCTTCTCATTCCACATCTCCCATCTCTTCTCCCCTATAATAATTTTCTTTCTAAAAGAAATGGAGTTTAAAATAAAAACATCATATTCTGGAGGACTATATACATATATTTTGGAGATTCTACCATAGCCACATAAGATGCCATTCATGGTGACATTTTGTGATTATTTCAGATTTTTGAATAAGTTAGGGTAAATCGAAACAATGGTAATTGTAGATATAATCCTGTTTACAGATCTGATTCTTGCAGATCTATTTTAGTTTATTACTATTTTCTGTAAGAAATTTTCTATAATCTTTCTATCTGTTTCTATAATTTCTACTAATTATTATTTTGAGATCCTTTTTCCCTTCTCTTATTTTAATTTTTCAATTTATTTTGGTTATGCTCAATATGCCCAAAAGGCATATAAATACGACCGATTTAGGCATAAATCTATATGGCTAATTCTTAAGGCAAAATTATTATTCTTCTATTTCACGCACATCGAGTGATTATTATTCTTTTATTTTGCACACATTTGGCAAAAAATATAATTGAGTTGGAATAGTCAAATTAGGGCTAATTTAACGTATTATAAACCAAAATAAAAAAGGGAATAATTGGATTAGTAAAAAGGCAAACTTGATAAGAATTGTAAAAAGGCTATGGAACATAATATGAAAGTAAATTTGATCATATCAATATTTGCATAAATAAGATGGACCGAGAACCATGAAAACCTGAATAGTTTATTTACAAATATGAACATGACTTGGACCTGAAAAGAGAAACGATTAGGCTTAACATAAAAATAAACTTAAAATTGGCAGAAATTATAAGCCTAAAATTATTATACTATAGGGCCATGTGATTTGGCATTATTATAATTATATGGGACAATGTGATTTGGTGTTATTTAATGGTAAATAAATTAACAGTTAGGCTTAATTACATTTGAACTTAAAAAATAACATTCAGTTATTAAATGCTCTCATATAGGAGGTAAGGGCACACATCATACTGCGGGAGGTAGTAAGATGGTCCAAATTAGAGGTGGGTACAGGTGCATTCTGGTAAGTTAATGTGCGTGTATTGGTATGATGAGGGAAAATAAGTCACTATAACGCCTATGATTAATGCAATGTCTTTTTGCTAATGGGCTGGGCTTTATTAACCCAAACCCATGGTGGGTATAGGTTATCACTCTGCTCCATAGCAGCCGATCGATAGGTAATATTAGGATATTTCATCCTAGTTATGTTATGTTCTGAAATTGTAGTAAAAAAAGTCAATCCTTTCTATAACCTTTTATGTTCACTCTTACCTGTGCACAAACACGTTCCCTATATGACACTAGAAAGGAGTACTGTTGGATCCCTCCAACCTTTCCTCCTGCACCATAGCTCATATATCATTTCATATATGCATATAATACAAATAATATAATCTAATTCATTTAAGATGAATCTTCTTCTTAAAAGCATATAATGTCAAAGGCAATGTTGTTAAAGCCCTGCCAAAACACCGCAAAATCCGTGCTATAGCTCGTAACACTCGTCAACCGCTAGTACACTATTTAAATTTAGCACTGATGAACAGTAGATCTGCTTTTAACCCAGCTATTTTTCGATGCATTTGCCAAATCAAGACCTTTTAGCATCCGCTTTAGCAATATTAATTTATAGAGTTTGATTTGACTAGTACTCTTTATAAAAAGATCAATAAAAACAGTGTAAATAGCTAATTTTTATGCATAAGTGTATAATATATTATAGATTTCTATAACAGTCAACATATCCAGTGTGCGTAAATTTGTATTATTTGGTTTAGTTATATAAGATTAATTAGTATTGGTTTCTTCTACTCATATAATATGCAAAAGATAATTAATTAGTTTAAAATATTTGGTTTCAACATCTAATGTACTTTTCGTGTTTCCGCTATATCCAGGCTATGCCGTTTTGCACTTCCACTACTACAGAAACACTAAGCATTTTAACTACACAGGTCAATGGTTATTCGTTTACAAACAAGGATATATTACCCCAACCAACCAACTAAGAAAATAGAACATCTGATCATCCAAACACATAATTTGATATAAAATAAACAATGAATATTATTATATGGTATAATAATATTCAAAAGTATTCTAAAAAGTGTGAGAGTTAACTTACTATCCATTTCGGTTGATGATTCGCATCATTTTTATCTAATTTCAAACACGCATTTGAAATTCCAAACATCTCCAAATCAAGCCAATCCAATTCATATGCGTAGCCTTCATGAGTACGAACCCAACGCAGCTCGTTTCATCTCAATTTGATCACATATAAACAATATATAACTATTACAATATTTTAGATTTTAAAACTTAATTCATTTAAACAAGGGAAAGTCTTTTTAAACATAAAAAATTGACAGAAATTGAGGGACACAAAATCTCAACCATTGGATTCCCCCTGATTTCCACCTCTCATACATAGACGAATAGATCCAGTGGTTGAGAGTTTGTGTTTCTTAATTTGTGTCAAATATTTGTATCCAAATAGTCGTTACCTTTAAACAATTTAATCACAACTACTCCTCACCCATAACTTGCGTGACTCTCCTTCATCCTCTCCCTCTTCAAATATTTGTTCCCTCCAATTACCTTATACATGACAAATTGCATGCATGCCACTCCTAGGATACAGATCTCCAGACCTCTATTTGGTGAACGAACTTCGCTGTAAGAATGCTCACCTCAAACCTGACCCAACCGACACTACTTCGTCTGCTTGGACTTCATAGAGCGAAACTCAACCTGATACCTTAACAAAAACCTCCTAATGTTTCTTTTTACAATGGACCATCAGAGCTACGATCACGACCAACAAATGACCTTTCTTCCAACTTCGAGTTCACACATGCCCTCAAATCAACCTCTAACACTTGAAAGTCACAATCGAACCAACCCTAGTCCACTGCAAAAATGCTAAACACTTCCTAAAACCATCACACAAAAATCCGAGAACATCGGCATGAAGCACTCCCATGTATGGGTTCAAAGCATCAAGTTTTCTAAGATTTCATGTAGTATTGAGCTCGTTTTAATTGAATGAAGAATTTATAGAGGTGGCGGCCTGTTTCAGGTATTAGGAAATAGAAATGAAAGAGGAGAAAAATTAGGATAAGAATAAGATTATTTACAAGCAAGTATTAATTATATAATATTCGCCTGTTTCACACTGAACATCTCACTCTCGCACGACCATACGCCTCATCGGATCGTCATGAAATTTGAAATCCTACAATAGTTCAATATCCAGGACACAACGGAAGTAGTTTCATCGAAATCGAAGATGGTTGTTTCACATGTTAATGAATATTGATTAAATAAAAATCGATTTCCAAACATTCTTATTTATTGATAATAAATTATTATTATTATCGTTCTAAAAATCAGAATTTTACATAAGTTCAAAATAAACTTAACTAGATTTTTATAATCTATATTTTCCGTTTCAAGTTAATTTGACAATCAAATTCTCGTTCATATTCAATTCAAAGCATTAGCTATTGCTGACACACCTTTTGGCAAGACCGTCACAACTCGGTATTAGAAGCGAGATAATATGTTAAAGTGTATAATACCGTTCAGTTTTTACATGTACATTTACATGGGCTTTTATTCACTTCAGCCCATTTCTTTATTCTTGGACTTACTGTATAAATACTTTGGCTTCCTGCCGTGTTCTACAACTTTGACATCCTACAATTGATTTTCATTAATAAAAGATTTACACATCTTTTCATACATGGTATCAGAGCACTCTTTTTCAGCCTAACCGCATAAGAAGTGCCTCGCCTAGATCACCATCAGAAAAGTATCATCATCCGGCGAACTGGATGCACCTCCAGCTGCCATCAGAGATCACATCTCTTTATTTGGCCTCACCTAAGTTGGTCTTTCTGTTTTGCATCCATTTCTCTGATCATTTCTTCTGATCCAGCCAGTTTCCTTCCAATCCATCATCGAGCCTCGCCAAGATTGTTCACCTGAAGATCATTCTCTTCGGCAATTCATCTGGCTGCTCTCAGGTTCAAGAACCCTTTATCTGTAGATCTTCTTGATTCTTGAAATTTGGTAAAATGTCAAACTCCACTCCACCAGCTAATCCCATCAATCCTGCAAATTCAACAGCAAATGAAAACCTCTCAAAATTGGTTATAAGCCCTCAAACTCAGTTGATATCAACACAACTAGATGAATCAAATTACTTGTTATGGAAGTATCAAGTTTTAACTGCCATTAGAGGATATGGATTGGAGCCATACATTCTCGGCTGTAAACAAATACCTGAGGAGTTTATTACTGATAGCAGTGGTACTACAATTCAAAACAGAGAATACACAATCTATTGGAGACAAGATAATCTCCTTAGTTCATGGCTCCTTTCCACAATCAGTTCAAGTCTATTGCCTGAACTTATAGGATGTGACACCGCAAAAGTAATCTGGGCTACGGTGCAACAAGTGTTTAACAATCAATCAGGGGCCAAGATACTTCTCTACAAGAAGCAACTTCAAGATTTAAAAAAAGAAAATATGTCAATGAGAGAGTATATAACCAAAGTAAAAACTTTATGTGATTTACTAAGTGCTGCAGGTCAGAAAATTTCTGAAAATGAACATGTATTGTGTTTACTAAACGGTCTAGATGAAGAGTACGAATCCATAGTGACTTATAGCATCAAAGAAGAAAACCCCACCTCTGGCATATGTTCATTCAACTCTACTGTCTCACGAAGCTAGAGTCGAACAAAAGAAACCAGTGACCAATGATCTAACCATCAACTATGCATCACAGACTAAACCAAGAAATCAAGAAAGAAACAATGCTTACCGAAATGATACAAATACCTATCAGAGAGGTGGTCAGAATTTCAGAGGCAGAGGAAGGGGTGGAAGATTCAACAATAACAACCGACTACGGTGCCAAATTTTTGAAAAATTTGGACACAGCGCAAGCAAATGCTATTTTCGACTCAATCTTGACTATGTGCTTGGTCAACAAAGTAATCAGAAGCAATACAATCCCAGTGCAAACGTTGCAAGCATTCACCAAGAAACTAAGGCATCATCAGAAAGCTCAAGAAACAGTAATGACTTGGCAAAACTTGAAGATATACAGGACGAAATCTGGTACCCAGATTCAGGTGCTACCAATCATGTCACAAATAACCTTGCTAATCTCAATCTAGGCAACAAGGAATATCGAGGTAATTAGCGAATTCACATGGGTAACGGTGTAAGTACTAAAATCACACACACTGGAACAACATAGTTCAAGGGTAGTAGATAGTTTTATCTAAACAATTTACTCAGAATTCCTCAAATAAAAAGAAATTTACTGAGCGTTTCCCAATTTGCTAGGGACAATAGTGTATTCTTTGAATTTTATCCAAATTATTGCCTTGTTAAGGACATTCTAACAAGAAAAACTCTTTTGCAGGGTAGCGAAGAAAAAGGACTGTGCAAATTCACTTTTGTGGATTCTGGAAATCAAAATTTGAAAAACCAAAATGTAAACAGTCCAAAAGTATGTTGTAATTCAATCAGAATGTGTGACCAAGACAACATTTTCAATTTATGGCACTATAGATTAGGTCACCCTAGTTCTGATGTTGTTAAGAAAATTCTGAATGTCAATAATATTGCTTTTAATGTTCCTCAACCCTCATATGTTTGTATTTTCTGTCAAATGGGAAAAAGTCATAAATTATGTTTTAAAAACTCTGATACTGTCTATGCTCAACCACTTGAACTTGTGGCTGTTGACCTATGGGCTCCTGCACCTATTAACACCGATTATGGCTATAACTACTATATATCATTCATAGATGCCTATTCTATATACGTTTGGATATATTTTATGAAATCCAAATCGGAAACATCAAATGATGTTGTACAATTTATTTGTGAGGATGAAAAGCAAACAAGTATGCAGGTAAAAGTTATTCAAACAGATGGGGGTTCTGAATTCAAGCCTCTAAAAGGATATTTCCAAAAGAAAGGCATAATTCAAAGACTTACCTGTCCTCATACCTCAGAGCAAATTGGGCTGATTGAGAGGAAGCACAGATATGTTGTAGAGACCGAACTTACTCTACTAGCTCAAGCATCACTGCCCCTTAAGTTCTGGATGGATGCATTTGCCACAGTAGTCACCCTGATAAATCAACTGCCTGCAAAGAATCTAAAGAATAGAAGCCCAACAGAGACTTTGTTCAATAAGCCTCCTGACTACAACAGACTAAAAGTATTTGGGTGCCTTTGCTTCCCATGTTAAGGCAGTATAATAAGCACAAGTTAAGTTTTAGATCACAACCATGCACATTTCTGGGTTATCCTAGGAATATAAAAGGGTACAAGTGCATGGACAATAACAGCAGAGTATTCATATCCAGACATGTCATTTTTGATGAGAAGGTTTTTTCCCTTCAAGGAAAAGGACATTAAAACCACTCAAACGATATATAACACCAAATTTTCAATTCCACCCATTCCAATTGATCAAAGTGTAGAAGCTGAACATAAAAGTGATCATCTAAATGAAATTGATAATCATCAAACACCCACATCAACTGAGGATGTTCAAGATAACTCAGCTTCACCCAGTAATAATCCTACCACGCCTCAAAATGAAACAGACAAAGAACATGATGTATCATCAAGTTCTCAATCTGAATCAGAGAGTAATGGTGAAAATCAGCAATCTACTCAAAGGAAAGGTGGACATCCCATGACTACTAGAGCTAAGAGTGGAATTTTTAAGCCAAAAATTTACAGTGCATGCCTAAACGATGAAGAACCCTATACATATCAGCAGGCATTACAAAACAGAAAATGGAAGACTGCTATGCAAGAGGAATACAATGCTCTGAAGAAAAACAATACATGGACACTTGTGCCTCCACCAAACAACAAAAATATTATTGGGTGCAAATGGACTTTCAAGATGAAAAGAAACCTAGATGGTACTATAGCTAAATACAAAGCCAGACTTGTGGCAAAAGGGTTCTCTCAACAACAGGTGTTCGATTTTTCTGAAATTTTTCCCCCAGTTGTTAAGCCTACCTCAATTAGAATTATAATCACAATTGCCCTACACAATAGATGGGAGATAAGGCAACTAGATGTCAATAATGCATTTTTAAATGGCATACTACAAGAAGAAGTGTATATGGAACAGCCTCATGGTTTTGTTCAGTCGGGAAATGAAGAATTAGTGTGCAAATTAAAAAAGGAAATCTATGGTTTAAAGCAAGCTCCTAGGGTATGGTTTGAAAAACTGAAGGAGACTCTAATCAAAGTGGGATACATCTCAACAAAGTCAGACAATTCACTGTTCCCAAAATTCCACAATGAAACAATAACTTATGTTCTAGTGTATGTGGATGATTTCCTGATTACGGGAAATAATAGTAGGGAAATCGATCAGTTGGTTCAACATCTAAATCGGGAATTCTCAATCAAAGATATGGGTGAGCTAAGCTATTTTCTGGGTATAGAAGTCAAGAAAAACTCAGATTCAGTCATACATTTGAGCCAGAAATAGTATATAACAGAAATCCTTATGAAGACCAAAATGGAACAGGCTAACGGCTTACCAACCCCTATGGTTACTAGTCCACAGTTATCCAAACACAGAGGAGAAGACATTCCTAATGCAAAACAATATAGAAGCACTGTAGGTGCCCTACAGTATGCAACAATTATTAGGCCCGATATTGCTTATAGTGTCAACAAAGTTAGCCAATTTATGCAAAATCCTCTCATTGAACATTGGAAGGCCGTAAAGAGGATCTTAAGATACTTAAAGGGTACAATAGATCATGGTTTAACATTTAGACACTGTGCTAATTTAAGTTTGTTTGGTTTTGCAGATGCTGATTGGGGAACTGACCCAGATGATCGCAGATCAACCTCTGGGTACTGCATATTCCTAGGATCTAACCCAGTGTCCTGGTGTTCCAAAAAGCAGACCACAGTGTCACGATCTAGCACAGAGGCTGAGTTTAGAAGTGTTGCGAGTGCCACTGCTGAACTTATGTGGATAAAATCCCTCCTTTCAGAACTACGAGTCAACACTAGCTACACTACAACCCTATGCTGTGACAATTTAAGCACTGTGTCTCTAACGGCCAATCCTATTCTACATTCAAGGACAAAACACATGGAGCTAGATCTATATTTCGTTAGAGAACAGGTGTTAATGAAGACACTACAAGTTAATCATCTACTAGGAATTCATCAGAGAGCAGATATCTTAACAAAACCAGTTTCAGCATCAAATTTCATCAGATTAAAACAAGATCTATGTGTCAGAGAATATACCAGAGATGCAGAGAATATGGTTAACACTTACGACCAGACCAGAGGCAATTTCCGATCCAAATCAGATAAAACCTAGCTTCGCTGCTCTTCAATCCGTGAATCCGACTTGCTAATCTTCCTCTCTACCTTGATCGCCATCTCTAGGAGCTTCGGCAAGAAGGATTTCTGAGATTTTTCATGGAAGGAACAGGGAACCTATTCGGGAACCCTAGCCGACATTAAGGGGAAGTATTAGAAGCGAGATAATATGTTAAAGTGTATAATACCATTTAGTTTTTACATGTACATTTGCATGGGATTTTATTCACTTCAGCCCATTTCTTTATTCTTAGACTTACTGTATAAATACTTTGGCTTCCTGCCGTGTTCTGCAACTTTGACATCCTACAATTGATTTTCATTAATAAAAGATTTACGCAGCTTTTCATACACTCGGATTTCAATCATGCAAAGCATTCAGGACATAAGTATACTCTCAGATTAATTTACTTGGTTGAAGTGGTAATGCTCTGAAAGATACATGCTCGACATACTTCAAGTTCTTGGATAGTCACATTCAGATCGGGTCGGCCTTACCTACTCACCCTCTACTCGTCTCGGATTGAGGCCTTTGGCTCGGCATGCTCGGGTCCAGTCAGCCATGCTGATCCAATCCCTACACTTGCTACTATCCCAGTCTTCGAGGCTCTTTACTCGGTCAGCTAAGGCCTACTTTTCTGCCTTTATTTCCGGATCGGATGACACACGTACTACACAAATTGAGGAGGACTATTCTCTACATGAAGAGACGCCTCCACCAGTTGCTAGATGCTTGACACGTGGCTGGCCTGATCCTGGTTGGATGCCACGTGGCATGCTGACCTGAGCTGGATTGACTTCTATAAATACTCCACTTCAAAAGCTACTTAAAGGATCCTTTTCAGCTTCACCCATTTAGGTGCAAAGTTTTTGCACCATTACGAGGCCAAGTCGAACATCAACACAAGGATTTTGTGTATAATTCACTTCTTTCTTTAGTTTCTTACAAATCAAACAACTGTAACATGTAATCGACAATATAAACAAGTATCATAATAGGACACGGGCTTGGATTAGGCCGAACCACTGTAAAATTGTGTGTGTTCCCTATGTTTGTTTTATTTCTTGCACTTTGTGATTTAGATTGTGAGAATATTCTATGTTTTGTGTGTGGATTAACATTTTGGGGGTTAATTGTCAAGAATCCCACTTTTTGATGTCAACACTTTTGCGCACCAGGTGGAGGGCACGCGCACCTTCAGCAGTTTCTAGGTCGAAGGGCTTCAAGTAGCTCGTTTTTGTATTAAAGATGGTAAAGCGGAAGAAGGATGGAGCGTCTTCCTAAGCGCAAGCTGCAGGAAACGAGGTAAGCCAGGAAGCTTCCTCCAATGGAGACCCCTATCTATACTTGACGAAGGAAGAGATGAACAACATCCTCAAGGAATTGAGAATGAGGATGGAACATCAGGATTAGCTCCTTCGCAAGCAACAAGAGATGATGGAAAGGTTCTTTTCCCAAATGGGTGGAAGGACGGGAAACCCTAAACCACTCCTTAGAAATAGCACCGCTCGAACAACAACAACATCTCGGCACGAGTTGGCCCCCACCTTGGATCAGCCTGACATCTTACTACAAACCGGTATTATGGCACCTTCGGCTCGGCCTGCCCTCCGTGTCGATCTGAGCACAGCCGGGGGCAGCTACCCTCTACTCCTTAAGCAACACAATAACACATAAGATGTCAGTGCTATTGAGGGAAACACTAATATAACCCCGGATGTGAGGGAAACTCAGAGATGGGAATGGGAAATGCTATCCCAGGTCGGCTCGGCCATATCAACCCAGATGGACGGATCGACCTCCATCCTTGTCTGAGTCCTGGAGGGAGATACGAGGCGCACCGAAATGCGCAAGACATGCTTCCACCATATTCTGAGCTTCGCGCCGAACCCTTGGCACTAGATTGCACAATTAGCAACAATTTCTTGGAGATGAGCACCGGATTGCCAATTTGATACATCGATTCTATAGAGGCGGTACATCCCAAGGTGACGTGCATAACGTCAATTGCAACCCTTTAATGCGGGACATCAGGAATTCCCACTACCCGCCTGACTTCAAGCTTCCATCTTTTGGAGCCATACAACGGCAAGACTGATGCCACCGTACATCTGATATGCTACATGCGCCACATGAAAGTGTTATCGGCATCAAACAACATCATGGCTAAGTGCTTCTCCCTATTCCTGACCGACATCGCTACTATGTAGTTCCAACAACTGGACCCTGAATTGATGAGGAAGTGGAACGCATTGGTCGCTCAATTCATAAAGCAATTCAGGGCCCATATATCTCGGCCTAAGAATGTCATGACCCTTACCTCCATCAAAAAAGGTCCGACGAGACCTTGTTCTCATATCTGGAAAGGTTTGATGTGGCGTTGGCATCGGTGGACCGACCATATCGGTCCATGGTACTCATGGCAGCCGTCTTCGGCATCCTGGATAAGACAGATTTCAAGATCTCCTTACATCGAGACCCACTAAGAGACCTTGGTGAATTCTTCTTTGAGGCTGATAGGTTCTTATGGAAAGAGAATGCGCAAATCGAGGTGGATGACACTAATGTTTACTTGGCAGAGGATGAAGGACCATTCAAATCTGGAAAGAACAACGACAAGGGGAAGGCCCCGCAGAAGAATGAGAGGAATGTGTGGTTCCGGATAGAACCCAAATATGACAAGTACACCAAGGTCAATTCCTCTTAGCTAGATATATACCTCGACATGTGAGAAACTCTTCCTTTCCCTGATCCGCCGAGGAGGGAGCCTACTCAGAAGGAGTTTGAATCTAGAAAGCATTGCTTGTTCCATGACATGGCATGTTATGACATCAACGACTTTAGAAACTTAAGTGATCTCATCGAAGAATGGGTTAGACGTAGAGATCTTCCCGAATATGTAAAGCAACCAACAGTGGCTACAGTAGCACTACCACCTCCCCATGCTCCTCGAAATGGGAGCGATCCAGGGCCTAACACTCATGGAATTATCATCACCTAATCTGGATTAGATCATCTTGGATTTTCTACATTTCTTAGGAAATAAGATATGTATTTTCTTGTTTTAATATTTCAGGATGGTTACGTTGACTTACATATGCACGGGGATTGGGATTTAATCCTCGGACATACTTTGTTCTCAATAATAAAACCATCCAATGAATAAATGGCTAAGTTAAGGTACACACGTACAGGATTAGGATTCAGTCCTTAGGCGTGCTCTGGATTCAACGATAAACCAATCAGGTTTTGTTTAGGTTATGTAATGATGATGGATTTAATAAAATGGATTCCCAAGCATGAATTATGTTTGACTATGCATAAGTATCTTGTAAGGATGTGGCAGGGTTGTTCAATCACAAACCTGAGTATGGTTTATACTCATTTCTAAACTCTAGGTATGGATTATACCTTAGGACGAATTATCTTGTTAGGTTGTGACAAGTGTAGTTCTATCGCGGTATGAGTACGGTTAGTACTCGACTTGGATTCTAAGAGTATGGTTTATACCTTATTTAAAACTCCCGGTATGGTTTATACCTGCGAAGACGGATTAAATTGTCAGGATTTGGCAAGAAAACTCAATCACAGCTCGATTATGGCTTGAGTATGGGTTATACTTGCCACGAATTTCTGACATGGTTTATTTTTGGAAAGATTAAGTGTTGTCAAATTTTGACATAACTATTCTCCCGATTTCCTTGTAGGTATGGATTATACTAACGCATGGATAGGCCGGTCGAGGCCATGGTTTTCTTTAATTTCTAAATAGTACGACCCAAAGTGATCGTCAGATTTCTTGATATTTTGGATTTTTTGATTTTTCAATTAATACGATCCACAACGATTATGGGCTTCTGGTCTTCTACTACTATTTAATACAATCTGACACAACCATTGATTTTTGGGTTTTGGATGTTGGATTTACATTATTGATTGTAACACCCCTAAGTCCCACATCGTGGAAGCATGTATGAAGTGGGTACTTATATAGTAGAGCTCATCTCTTACTAACACCGAGGCCTTTTGAGAAATAAAACCCCACACCTATACGGTGGCTAAGTTGGGGACAATATCTTGCGCGAACGGAGGTGCGGGCTGTTACAGTGGTATTAGAGCCAATACCCAGCAGAATTTGTGGCTCCTGTGTGGACCACAACGCCCGGGTGAGGTGTTTGTGAACCAACGGGGACGTTGGGCTCTGTAGGAGGGAGAATGTAACACCCCTAAGTCCCACATCGTGGAAGCATGTGTGAAGTAGGTACTTATATAGTAGAGCCCATCTCTTACTAACGCCGAGGCCTTTTGAGGAACAAAACCCCACACCTATACGGTGGCTAAGTTGGGGACAATATCTTGCTCGAACGGAGGTGCGGGCTGTTACAGTAAAGAATAGAAGCCAGGACTTGAACCCAGGATGCCCTATACCAATTCAGAAATGTTACCACTACACCGCGCTGCCCCCTTCGTCGCATCTCCTTACACCTAGTCCGGTCGGTCGGATGGCGGCGGCACGGAGTGTGTGGTGGTGAAGCTTGACTTCCCTCCTCACAATGAAGTAAACATTTGGGTGTCCTAACGGATTGGTAATACCAAGCAGTATGGGACGTTTGGTAATACTTTTCTGGTTACTCTCTTGACTTTTCATATAGAATATTCGGTTGTTTTTGTATTTTCGGTTCTGAAATATACCTATAACATAATGTGTTACAAGAGCATGTGTTATTGTTTGAAAGTATACTTCAATTACTGATGTGTTTTCTAAGTTGACGTGCTTTCATGATGATACTATTTGTTCTCTTTCACAACTATTATGGTTTGGTTCATTTTGTCATATTGTTTTATATTTGATATTTATTATGAATATCATATTGATTTATATATGATACTCTGACTTGACTAATTTTATCATATTGTTTTATATATGATAAAGTCGAATATCAGTTTTGTTTGTAATTACCATTTTGACTTTATATGTGATGGTTTATTTCTTTAAGTCATAGTTGAATTTTTAAAGTGTTTTGACGTTATAAACACTTTGAACTTCATGGCAAGTTTTATATAAAATTTAGCATTTCAAGAATGCTTTGACTTTGGGATTGGAATAGATTGGACTCTGTTGTACAAATGGGCCAAAAATCCATCTTGGTCGACCTGATTTAGGTTCGCTACCTGAATCTTGGTGGTTTTAGATTCCGCCCATCTACCATCAAAGGTCAAATGGTCTGCTACATTGGCCAATTTTGTTGTTTTGATCGGGATTCCCGATAAGCGGGTCACGGACTACATCAGATGGAGGCATGGGGGTCCCACGCTCTACTATATAAGTACCCACTTCACACATGCTTCCACGATGTGGGACTTAGGGGTGTTACATTGATTCACTTGGATTTATATGGCTAACGGACTATCCAGAACACACCTTCCTTTCTCAAGAAAGGTATGTTATGGGGTAAGTTGTTGACACGCCTTATGACAAGGCTGTCACAACTCGGATTTCTATTAGGCAAAGCACTCAGGACATGAGTATACTCTCTCATTGGATTAACTCACTTGGTTAAAGTGGTAATGCTCTCAGGGATACGGGCCTAACATACTTCAAGTTCTAGGATTAGCACATTTGGATTGGGTCAGCCTTACCTACTCGCTCTCTGCTCGTCTCGGATCAAGACCTCTAGATCAGCATGCTCGAGTCCGATCGGCCATGTCGAGCCGATCCCTGCGCCTGCTACAAGCCTGATCTTCGAGGCTCTTTACTCGATCTGATAAGGCCTACTATTTCCGGATCGGATGACACACATGCTACACAAATCGAGGAGGACTATTCTCCACATGTAGCGATGGCTTCTCTGGTTGTTGGATGTGTGATATGTATGTTGTATCTAACAATTCTATGATTTTTGTTTGATGATAACAAACATATATTTATTATTATAAATGTGTTTGTAATTGTACTGTTATACTACATCACAGATTGAATATAATATTTATATTTAAATAGAATACTACTACACAAGAATTTAAATATTCAAATAGTATTTTATTTAAATATAATATTTTATTTCTATACTTCAACAGTACAAAATTTATAACTCCACTATTTGTATATTTCACTGAAATTCAATACATTCACATTCAATTTAATTTGTATACATTACTCCTCACTACAGTTCACTCAGTTACATTTCACACTGCTATACAAACACATATACATGCACTTTACTCTCTGTTGACACACTGACACAATATTGTCTTCTGTCTATGTCTTCACAGTCAGTCCAGTCTTCTGTTTACCTGTCACAGAAACATACACACACAAACGGTAATCTGGAACATAAATATTTTAAATTCTAACAGATATAATTTTTATATTAAAAATTTATTTGCCTCAGAATTTTTGGTGTGTTTCTCATCATTTTTCATGACTTGACCTGATTTAATAATGGGCATCCATCTATGTCTAGACAGCTTGTGATATTCACAGTGATACACCGTAAATACCACAGGTAGACATCGTCTGTAGTGCTCACACACATATATAAACTTTGGACGTGCACTATACATGTATACACATACATTTTATGTATATACATATATTTCTTTGCAAGGACAAATATATCGAGTGGTGTTCAGGTGAAGCCCGACATGCATGCGTGGTGCATAGCTGAGGTATCCGTGAACAAACATGCACTGAGGAGCGGCCATGAAGACTAAGTTTCGAATCAGTGCAAGTGAAAATGAATACAATACATAAGTACATGAGCATGGACCAAAACTAGTGGTCAAGCAACAATGATAAATGGCCATGCAACAAGATGGAACAGTCAACATTTACACATGCAAGTTCAAGCCTAAAGAAGGACACATAAGTATACATGGCATCTTCAATGTATATGCAAATCAACTCAAAAGTGACAGGGCTAAGAAAACTTCTTTAACTTGTTTCCAGAATACATTTTGGGGTAAAAACCTCTCCAGAATCATGGCAAGAAAAAAGTTGCCAAGAAAACATTTACTAAAAGCAAAGTGCATCAGTTTTACCATGGTCAAGCCAATTTTAAATTTCAAGTACATATCAAAATGGTCAAGGTAGCATGCAACTGTAATAAAAAGAGCACAACGGTAAATACAATGGTAAACAATATGGTTTAAGCAAGTGTCAACAGAAGTCAATGAACATACTTTATGGCAACAAGATTTCGAGCCAGACCAGAAAAGAATAAACCATTCATGTTTTTTTTCCAGAAATAAAACATCAAGCATATTTGGCAAATGATAAAATATGGATGGTCATATTTGGTTGAAACCTTTAGACTTAAAAGTATATGCAAAGTGAGTAGCAAGTTTTTTATTTAGCAAGGAATAATATACATATATATGGACTACAGGGAATTCATTGTGGCAAAAATAAAGCAATAACTTCTATTATGGCAAGATATTTGTATTGTTCCCAGAAACTGTTTCAAGGCATGCAAGAACTTAATTTCCAGAAATCAAATGAATCATTCGGATAAATAAATCCATGTAATCACTTTGATTAATTTTTGGCGACAACAAAGTGGGAAAATGTTTTTATTTAGAAAGATTGCATTTCCAAAATTTAGGATTGCAAAAAATCACGCAAGGGGCAAGAACAAGCATCTACACCAGAATAAATTCAAGATTCTTTGGCAAGCATTTTCGATAAATCATGATTCATCCTTTTGGCAAGTAGCAAAGTTTTTTTAGGAAAATAACAAATTGTTCCAGAAATTAAAGGCATGGTTTCAGGATCTCACGACAACAGTGGGTCAAGGATTTTGATTCCACAAATCATGGTTTAATTTTGGGGATGAAAGCATTTATTTGTTTTCATAATTATTCCAGATATTCACAAACAAAATCTCGACAAGTACTACTTCTAGAATTCAATCAAGGACACACAAATATCATTTCAAATCAAGACAAGCAAAAGAGAAAATCGCACAAAATCAGGATCAAGCCATTTTATGAAATCAGAGAAAATTTTGGTTTTATATAACACCATTACATCATAGGCAGAGTGCATCGAAATGAATACAATCTTATCAAGCAATTCAGAGAATTAAATTGAAAAAAAACTCACAAATTCATTCGCAGCTTTCGATCGCAATGGTTGGACAATCAATGACACCAGTCTGGCCAAATTAAAGCCGAAGAGAAGAAGCATCAACTACAAACATTCAGTAGCCATCAAAATTCAAGAACGACCTCATGATTGAAAAAAAGGGAAAACCCTAATTTTCACTTCATCCTCCATTAACGTGAAAAAGAGGCCGACCAATTTTTGCAAGAGAGATATTGAAATGGGCCGCCAGTTTTTTTTTTGGCTTAGTTTATTATAGGTTTTAATATTAAAGGGGGTGTTTTATTTGTATTTTAGTTTTGTTTTAAGTTTCTTTTTTTCGAACGAATTAGAGTTTTCTAGTTTTTCTGTAAAAACTACTTTTTTAGTTATAAGGTTTGCAACTAGGAAAAGTCCGATTTTTGGGTTATAATCGGTGCAGGGTTTTAAGCGTAGAATTAGTGCAACTAAAGCGAGATTGTGAGGCCTTTTATGTAGCACCTAGTAGAAACTTGAGATTAAGTGTTAAGCATAGGGTTAGGACATTTAGGCTAGGAATTGTCATGAGTTTATAGGTGTTGTAAGCGTTGTAATAGTTTACTAATATCCAGTAGAAACTTTAGGGAATGCAACAGTAGGCAGGGTTTACCGAAGTTGGGTAAAAACTATGTTATTTACTTCTGCATTTATTTATTTAATTATCTGCTACAAATATGCTCTGTGATAATTTAATATCTCAAATTAATTTAGTAAACCTTATTCACCCCCTCTAGTGTTAATCTAGATCCAACAAGTGCTATCAGAGCAGGTAATTAATTAACTCTAGAGTCATAGTGTTCCCTAGTTGTCAGTCATTTGAGAGTCAATCCAGTCATATTCCAGCTATTTTTAATGGTACGTATTTTTTAAATTGGAAATTAGAAATGAAGTCCTATTTAAAATCTATTAATACTAAATGTTGGGATACTGTTGTTAATGGATATGATTGGGTAGATAGGAATGATATTGAGTTTAATTCTCGTATAACTCATATTTTATATTCTTATATTGATGATATTCAACATAGCCTTATCTCCCATTGTTTAACTGCATAGGAAATCTGGAGTACTCTCAATACATTGCATGGAAAATTTGACAACAACAGCTCAAAACCCAGAAGGTCAACTCAGATTCAGATCTATGCTTGGAAGGAGAAACAAATGAAAATTCAAATAGATCAGACGATATAGACTCAACAGACAATGAGGCTGAAAGCTTCTCATATGAAGATTTGGTTTATATGTGTGTTGATTTAACAAAAACCGTTGATAATCTCCATCGGAAAAACAAATCTTTAAAATCTAAAAATCATGAATTGACCAGCAGAATTAACTATTTGGAATCAAAATTTTCAAATGTCATGAAATTTGAAAATTCTGATTGTGAAAATTGTTTGAAATTGAAAAATGATCTCGTTCATCTCAATAAAAACATTCAAAAGCTTGAAGAGGAAATTCTGATTTTAAAAGATAACGAGATTGAGCTAAAAGATTCAAACAATTCTTTGCAAAAGGAATTTGAGAATTCTAAGACTACCAAGAATCCCAAACATGAAATCTCTAAAAAAGAAAATTTGCAGAAAACTGATCCAATCTTAAATGAGCTTGAAAAAGAGATTGAAATCTTCAAGAAACTTGAATTTGAAAAACAAATTAAATTTGAATCTAAAATCTTTGAATCCAAGACCAAAATCGAATTGCTTGAAATTTTTTTTTTTGTTTTTTGAGGAAGATGGTTTTGTAGCACAGAGCTATACAGCCGATTATCTTGATAATATAAATATAATAGTCTGGTTGACAGGCCCAACCAGTGGCATAATGTTTAGGGCAAAGTACGTCCCATATGCAGTCTATAGAATAGTCATATTACATAGTGCATGCATACAATACAAGCCAAAATACCAGTAGCAAGTGATAACTAATAAACATCATACATCCTAAGCATTACCAAGCAAATTCAGCAATGCACCATAAGCATTCATCCATGATAGGCCATACTGCTACCCTGTGTGCCAGGCGAAGGAGGTTCCAGGAGAGTGTGTCTAAAGCGAGCATGTCTGGAAGCTCCTATATATGTTTCAAATAGGTAAAAGATGTAACTACAGGTACCAAAGTAGTGGTTTTTTCTTATTAAAAATGTGTGCATTGCGCTCAATCCAAATGCACCAACTATAGATTGACAAAAAGGAGTCAATCAACTGATCTGGTGGATTATGTTTTCAATATTCGAAGAAAGAAGTGACATTGGGAATGAAACCTAGCCGGAAGGAGCTAGTTGCGGCCCAGATCTTAAATGAGAATCCACAGGAAAAGAAGAGGCGATCAATGGTTTCTTCGTGCATGCTGCAGAACGTACATCTGGAGTCAGCCAAGATGCGCAATTTCTAGAGTCTACTTTTAGTGTTGATTCGATTGTGGGTGAGGCACCATTGGAAGAAGATCAAGCGAGGTGGCAGTCGACATTTTTAGAGGTGTGGAAAGGTGAAGCAATGCCCTGGGTAAGATAGAAAGCTGTAGCAAGAGGAGACAGAAAATCCTTTGTTTGGGCATAAAGCCCATAAATAGTCATCAGGCCAAATGGAGAAGTTAATTGATGTAGCAATATTATAAATTTGTTGGATATCGGATAAAGTGTTAAGACCAAAAAGGCCAGAGGGGTAAAGGCTAAATGGGTTGGAGCCCAAAACATTCGAGACAGAGGAGTATGGCCCAGTGGATGTGGAGAATAAATTCGGGTATAACTGAGAGAGTGGTTGATGGCTACACCAAATTTCAAGCCAAAAAAGGCAACTACTGCCAGTACCCAATTTAACATGAAAGAGGGATTTAATTTTAGGAATTATGGATATGACCCCCGCCCAAAAAGGGGATGGTCTAGATACTGGAGGGAAATAAAGAACAAGATTTAGATTCGAGGCATAGAGACGAGCCAAAATCCAATCTTTCCAAATGTAGGAGCCAGGGTAAGGAGGCGCCATAGCCATTTGGCTAACAGTGCTTGATTGAAGAGGGTGAGGTTTGATATGCCTAGACCCCCGTGTTTTCGAGGCAGGAAGACTGTTTGCCAATTAATTAAACGCTTAATTTTGCCTCTATTCTAAAGAAATGAACTTCGAATGGCATCAATTCTCATGATGAACTATGTTAGGAGTTTATGGAAGGACATCCAGTAAGAGGGGATTGCAGATAGAACATATTGAATAAGGGTAAGATGACCGACCGATGATAGTGAGTTGGCTTTCCATGATTCTAATATATGTTCAATTTTGGAAATAAGGGGGTGCCAATCTGATCTTAAGAGTTTGTTGGGCGAAGGGGAACCTCAAGGTAGGTTATTGGGAAAGATTTGAGTTTGCAGTTAAGATAATTGGAGATAGAAGGGCCTAGACTGTATGAGTTGCCAGGCATGATGTAACAACCTGGAATTTTGGAACCAATTTAAAAAATTTATTTTTGCAATTTTAATGGATTTTAAATATTTAAAATAATTTATTTTAAATAATAACGACCAAAAATTTATTTAAATTGAAGTCAGAACGGAAATTTTCAATTAAATTATAAAAGGAGTTAAAAATAGCGCGGTAGTTCAAAAATTTGAATTTGAACTTTGACTGAATGTACGAGATGCAAATTAAACCGGATTTTGGTGAAACCAAAAATATTAGAATCTATTTAAAATATCTTTCCAACGAATCTGAAAATTTGAAATTTCATAGCGGGAATCAAAAGTTATGCCCAGTTTAAAATTCAGAATAGTCGCTATAGAATATATATATATATTAATATTAAAAATAGTCATTTTACAAACGACCTCCATTTTCGACGAAACCACTTTTGTTGAATCTGAAATGTCAAATTGTTGCTAGATTCCATATTTCATAACTTTTGGAATTAATATGTGAGAACAATAAAAGAAAATGTGTTTTGTTAATTTCAGTCAAATTGGATCGACCAGAAAATGGCTATTTTCAAACGGTCTCCAAATTCGATGGAATTAATTTTGTTAGGACCAAATCGTCAAAACATAACTAGAAATAATTTTTTTGGAATTTTTAGAGTCAGTATGTGGCCCAGGTAAATTAAAATGTACGTTGAAATTGGTACGTTGTTTAATTAAAAATATCAAGTTTTAAAAGAAACTAGTATAGGCTTTGGAATTGGTGCTTGAAACCTATCCCATTGCGTTCAGAAGGCGACAAAACATATTGTTAGGCAGTAAGCGGGCCTGATTTGGAGTTCGTCCGAATTTTGGCTTATATAACACGCAAACCGAGAAATAAATTAATAAAATAATTCTAAAACCCTAACATTTATGTGGCCGCCGTCCTCTTTTATTTTCAATGGCCATGAGAATTCAATTTTCCTTCCTCTTTTTCTCTCGATCTAATCAAGGAAATTCAATAATTCAAAAGGGAAAAATATAGTACTCGATCTCCTCTTCGATTCCATACGGATGGATCGAATTGTAATGATCTAAATTCGCCAGAAATTTGCCTTAAACAGTGCGTGGGTTACGGGGTTCTGGAGATGATAGGAGCAACCGAGAAGAGCCATTCTCTGGTCGTTGGTGGAGTCAAAGGCGGTGGTGGCAGCGTAATCTGATCGACGAATGGCAGAGCGATGGGTGGTGCGTGATTTAGGGATTTGAGCGGCGTTGGGTTCGTCGTTCTTTTCCTGGAGATATCACGCTATGTGGAAGGAGCGTTATAGGGGGTGACGTGGCGCAAGATGTGTGGTGAGAGTTTATCTTATTCTATTCTATTTTATTTAAAATCCGTATGTTTAAACTTGAATAACTTTTTGTACGAGGTTGGAATCGGATGAATTAAATTGCGTTCGATTCGTATAAACGAGATCTACGCGATGGAACTGACTAGAGCTTAAACGGAGCATGTTGGAAATTCAGATAAAATCAATGTGAGATTTCTCGATTTAAAATTTAAATTTAATATATATATATATATATATATATATATATAGAAATATATATATATATATATATATAGAAATATATATATATATATAGAAATATATATATATATATATATATATATATATTTATATTGATCGTTGGTGATGATGATTTGCTGAATTATATTGTTGTTTGATAGAAATATAAACTTTACATGTTAACATAGAAATATCATTTTGTTAGATCAGTTATATTAACATAGAAATATCATTTTATTAGATCAGTTATATTAACATAGAAATATCATTTTTGTTAGATCAGTTTATTTTTAAATTAAAAATAATTTTTTTTGTTAGAAATCTTCACGTTAGAAAAAATAAACATTTTTGTTAGAAATCTCCATGTTAGATAAAATAAACATTTTTGTTATAAATCTTCATATTAGATAAAATAAAAAAATTGTCATTAATGTTATATTAGAACAAAATGTGTCATTTTGTCATTAATGTTATATTAGAAAAAAAATGTGTCATTTTGTCATTGATGTTATATTAGAACAAAATCTGTGATTAATGTTATGTTAGAAAATAAATTTGTGATTAATGTTATGTTAGATTCATGCCATGTTAGAATATGATATCATTTTGTTTTAAGTTGTCATGTTAGAAATGAAATAACATTTCTGTTATGAAATGTTGCATTAGAAAGAAAATGTCATTTACATAGAACATGTCATTTACATTAAAAAAAAATGTCATTTACATAGAAAATATCATTTTTATGTTGAATTAGAATTGTCACATTAGATTAAAAATAACAGATATAGAAATGTCACATTAGATTAAAAATAACATTTTACATAGAAATGTCACATTAGATTAAAAATAACATTTTATAGAGAAATGTCATTCTACTTAGAAATTGTCACGTTAAAATTGAAATGTCATTCTACTTAGAAATTGTCATGCTAAAATGAGGATGTCATTTATTTTGAAAATGTTAATTAAAAATGGCCTTTTTGTTAGAAATGTTTCATTAGAATAAAAATGACATCTTTTGTTAAAAATATTACATTAGAATAAAAATGTTTATGTTTTAAATATAAAAACATGTTTACATTAAAAATCACATTTTTAATGTAATGTAAGAAAATAGAAAAATGATCATGTTTTAAATATAAAAACATATTTACATTAAAAATCACATTTTTAACGTAATGAAAGAAAATATAAAAATGTTCATGTTTTAAAAAATAAGATAAAATAAAAACATGTTTACATTGAAAATCTCATTTTTAATGTAATGAATGAAATTAGGAAAATGGTCATGTTTAAAATAAAAACATGTTAACAATTAAAAACCTTATTTTTAATGAAAAGAATGATTTATATGAAAATTGTTCATGTCAGAATAAAAGTGTTGAAACATTAAAATTCACATTTTTAATGAAAGGATTGATTCATTAGAAACATATTCACTGCTTGAATAAAAATGTTGAGACATTAAAAATTCTATTTTTAATGTAAAAATAATTTGCCAAATAAAATATGTCATTTATTTAGAATAATGAT
The DNA here is from genome assembly GCA_030737875.1 of Allium sativum. Classification (NCBI taxonomy): domain Eukaryota; kingdom Viridiplantae; phylum Streptophyta; class Magnoliopsida; order Asparagales; family Amaryllidaceae; genus Allium; species Allium sativum. The sequence goes on along the minus strand of CM060919.1, from coordinate 648,823,033 downwards.
TTGTCAATTATATTAGTTGAAATAAAAACAAAACATTTACTTTTGTCAAATTAGATTAGTTGAAACAAAACATTTGCTTTTGTCAAATTAGATTATTTGAAACAAAACATTTACTTTTTCCAAATTAGATTAGTTGAATCAAAATATGCATTTTTGTTAAAAGATAATAGTTGAAACAAAAATTACATTTTGTTAAATATGATGGTTGAAAACAAAAATTACATTTTTGTTAATTAGATTTGAAATAAAGCAAAAATCACATTTTTGTTAAATAAAAGAGTTAAAACACAAATAACATCTTTGTTAAATAAATTTGTTTTACAACAAAAATATCACTTTTGTCCATTTAGTTAAAATTAGAATTGTTAACAATATGAATTATCACTTTATCCATTTTATTAAATTAGAATTATTAACAATATGAATTATCACTTTACCCATTTTGTTAAATTAGAGTTGTTAACAATATGAGTTATCATTTTTATTCATTCTGTTAAAATTAGAACTGTTAACAATATGAAATATCTCTTTCAATTATTTTGTTAAATTAGAATTGCTCATAATATGAAAATGTCATTTTAATTATTTTGCTGAAATAGAATGGATCACTTGTAAATATTTTTTTGAAATAGAATCGTCAACAAAAATGAGAGAATCATTTTTTTTGGTTAAAACATACATTAGAATTTGTATGTTAAATAAAGAATCATTTTTATTGTTAAAACATACAATAGAATTTAAATGCAATTATAAGAATCATTTTCATGGTCCAAACATAGATTTGAATTTATATGCAATTATAAGAATCATTTTCATGGTCAAAACATACAATAGAATTTATATGCAAATATAAGAATCATTTTCATGGTCAAAACATACATTAGAATGGTTTGTGAATTAAAATGACATTTTATTGTTAAATTACACAATAGAATTTGTATGCAAATACAAGTGACATTTGTATTGTCGAATTATACATTATAATTTGTGTTCAGAGTAAAGAGGCATTTCATATGTTATGATTTGAAACTATACATACAAATAAAACAATTTCTTTTTATTTGTTAAAATTAACAATAGAATTTGCATACAAATAAAGGAAAATGAAAATTATCTTTTTATTTGTCATCAACAACAATGCCATGTAAATAAATTACATTTTATTAGACATTAGATACATATAGGGAAATTATGCGAGTAAAATACATTTTTATTCGACATTAGGAATATAATAACATGTTTTGTTCATTATCATCAACATGTTAGCAGAAATAAAATTGGTTAAATTCATTAACCAATGATTTATTTAGATGAACTATTGTTGGCTGAAAACCCCACACGGGTATTGGGATGATATTTGACATACTCTAGTCCCAATATTTAGTTGTATGTTAATCGACGGATTGACAAGCTGTGATGAGCGTTATTTATTCATTTTAATGCTCACACAGTTATAAATTCCAATTTGGATGTGGATTGGTTGTTTAATGATCATTTATCATTATTGTCGTGCTCATGTGATGTGTGAAACCATATAACCGAAATTATATAGTAACTAATTGAGTCGCATTCCGATTCAGAATATCTTTTAAATAAAGAATATTTTAAAATAAGGAACATTGTAATATAAAGAATACCTTAAAATAAAGAACATTGCAATATAATGAATATTTTTACATAAAGAATAGTTTTAAATAACGTATATTTTAAAATAATATTCAACGAAGAATAAAATGATGATTTCTACGTCCGTTTTTGGATGGACAAAAGATAAAAATATTTTTTTATCGAAATGAACTAGTTGAATAAATCTTTTAAATTAAGATTTAATGAGGTCTTCCAATTAATTAATATTTAATTAGAATTAAATAAAAGAATTAGATTTTGGGTTGTCGTGGATGGTGTCCTAAATAACCCTGTTCTTCTACCTATCTGTCTACACATAAAAACAGTCATTCCCCGTCTAGTTTTTACTTATTGGATACCTGCCAGGCTTGTTGGTGGCTTTTGTGGACATTTTGTTCCTTTATATATATACAAAAAAAAAACACTGTTCTTAAACCCCGTATGAAAGGAATAGATCTTTTAATTAAGATTATTAGAGTTTCCAATTATATTTATTACTTGGAATAAAATGATATGTGAATTGGGTTTATTGTGAACTTTGTTTTAAATGACATTTGTTCTTTAACCCAATTGACAGTGAAAATATGATTTAGAATTTATAAATCTTTTTATTTAGATTTAAAAAGAAATTTTCCAAAGTCAAGTTTTCCAGTTTAATATATTCACTTGGAATTGAGTGGAAATTCGATTTGATAATAATCGAGATAGGCTTCGGTAAAAGAAGACTGTTACTATATATGGAATTTAAAAGGTTTTGCCGTTATTCCATTTGTATTAATAGTCTGATACGGGAATTTGTATCGATTATATATTGATATGATTTCTGTGAAAATTCCATATTTAATGGAAGATGATTTTGGGTTTATCGTGAACTGTGTTTTAAATGACATTGGTTCTTTAACCCAGTTAAAGACAAGATTAAGTTCTTAAATGTTGAATAATAATAAAGTAATGGTTTTTGATATTAAAATCAAATTGAAGTTTCATTGAATCTTAAAAAGAAGATTAAAGATTAAATTTAAAAGAATATATCTTTGATAAAATTAATGGGGGTCTTTCCCTTTTAATATGAATATTTTATTAAGAGAATATCCTGAATTGGAATGTGGCGTATGATGTGTATTTATAGCACATAATTTTTTATTATAAAATACGCGAGTTATTCGGAAAGACCGGGTTTAACCCATTCTGAATAATTATTACGACGATTAAAAGTCGAAGACATTGAAGACGGTGATTGAAGACCGGCGATCTTCACATCGAATGGGCGACTTTTGATGCCCTAAACTGGGTCGCTCCTAGGAAAGGGTTAAAGTGGTAGTTGTCCGGATATGCGAGAACCTCTCTTCCGTATTGGACATACGGGACGAGGAATAAAGTGTCTTCGGTTTCGTTCAGACCCAGAACGGACTTGTAAATGGATGTGTGTCTGACATTGGATTTCATTCCATGTAAATTAAATTGATTTCTATTTAAAATATATATCTGTGGTGGCAGAGAATTTATTCTCTTGTTTAACACCCTTCTCTGAGACGCACGAGCTCAGAGGTTATATATTGGTAGTTATCGACCGCATGGCGTGGATTGTCAATGTGACATGCCAAGATGCAAATGACCAAGGCTTTTGTTGAAAAGCAGAGCCTTGTGGTTGATGATCAAAGCATAGCCTATTTCGGCATAGCTTTGTGTATAGCGTTACCTCGCGAGCCTCACACCCCAGTAAGAGTCAGAAACAGGACAAGGGAACGTAGGGAGTGCACTTGTTTCTTTCTAGCTGGAAGTGGTATCAGGGTTTTGCAAGCCCTGAAATTTTACCTATGTGGTTGATGGAATGAGGCGTCTCGGATTTATTGGTCGATTGTGACCATTTTATAGGTTTAATAGGACCGGGAAGCGTGTGTTCAGGCATAACTAATCCACCAAAGTATTTGTGGACCGGCCCTGTAGGATCCAAGGGTTGCCCGTAGGTGTGATCCTGGGACATTGCTAGAGCGTCTCGAATCGGCAAGGAGATCGTCCCTAGCCTTGACTCATGATGGAAACCCAACTTCTAATACGACATTAGATTTTGATTGTAAACCTATATATGGCAACATAGTAGGATGTGGTACTACGCCGTCTAGGATTGATACATTTACTTTGAAGTATTTTAAAACTGATTAGACACTAATAATAACATTAAAATATTATTTTCTACGTATCAAGCATGTTTGATCATTATAAGGTAAAACTCTATCCTCTGATTTGCGTTGGGACTTGAGTCTTATAATGATTTCATTTTTTCTAAAAAAATTGCGTTGTTTTGAATCAAAATTTTATTTAATTTATGCACTAGCAATCCAATGGAGTAAACCCGTTCTACGTTAGCGGCGTGGTCCTGTGATTAGCCATATTGTTAGATAAGTTAGGAAAGATTTCTCATACCAGTCCTATGACTGACCCGTAGTTCGTTTCACTTTGCAAACTCGGGTGCCCTCTTTTCTACACGGGCAGTCGAGTAGCTTATTTTGCAGATATATTGAGCAAGATTCTGGATCGAAGCTTAAATCAATGCCCAAAGCATTGACAGTTTTCCGCTGTGTTAGTTTATATTTCCGTTGTGCAGTGTAATACATTTATTGTAATTTATCTTCCGCTGTATTATTTCAATGTACACTGATATATTCTGTACTCTGATGTAACATTATTATGATGTAATAAAAGTCTTCTGTTATTTGTTCTGATGTGTTGTATGCCCAAAATTAGCATATTCGGGTTTTGAACGGTCGTGGTCGATTTAGTTATCGATTAGGTCCAAACAAAATCCAAATCGTTACATTTGGTATTAGAGCTCTGGTTAGCTCAAATCTTTGGGGTACAACTCGTTAGGGCTGAACAAAAGACTCATCAGATGTAGGATTAAAAATATCCTATAAAAGAATACTCATTATGGATATGATCAGTAGCATCCTAGAATTAGAAAACTCTTAGAGATGGGGTTAGAAATGCCCTAGAATGAGTTGAGAGTGACAAGTTTATAATAAACGTATTTGCGATTATATATATAATCCGATCTTAGAAAATACGATTTTTGATATATAAAAGTTATATATATTTTCAACGAATAAAATTATTTAAACCGATAAATGAATAAAAGTTGAGTTAGTTAATTAAACAACTTTCAGCTCCGTTCCTTTTTTAGAACGAAAAGATTTTAAGTGGGGGAATTGTAACAACCCGGAATTTTAGAACCAATTTAAAAATTTTATTTTTGCAATTTTAATGGATTTTAAATATTTTAAATAATTTATTTTAAATAATAACGACTAAAAATTTATTTAGATTGAAGTTAGAAAGGAAAATTTTAATTTAATTATAAAAGGAGTTAGAAATAGCGCGGTAGTTTGAAAATTTGAATTTGAACTTTGACTGAATGTATGTGATGCAAATTAATTCGGATTTTGGTGAAACTAAAAATATTAGAATCTATTTAAAATATCCTTCCAAAGAATCTGAAAATTTGAAATTTCATAGCGAGAATCAAAAGTTATGCCCAGTTTAAAATTCAGAATAGTCGCTATCGAATATATATATATACATATTAATATTAAAAATAGACATTTTACAAATGACCTCCGTTTTCGAGGAAACCACTTTTTTTGAATCCGAAATGTCAAATTATTGCTAGATTCCAATTTTCATAATTTTTGGAATTAATATGTGAGCACAGTAAAAGAAAATGTGTTTTGTCAATTTCAGTCAAATTGGATCGACCAGAAAATGGCCATTTTTCAAACGGTCTCCAAATTCAACGAAATTAATTTTGTTAGGACCGTGTCGTCAAAACATAACTAAAAGTAATTTTTCTGTAATTTTTAAAGTTAGTATGTGGCCCAGGTAAATTAAAATGTAAGTTGAAATTGGTACGATGTTTAACTAAAAATATCAAATTTTAAAAGAAACTAGTATAGACTTTGGAATTGGGCCATGAAACCTATCTCATTGCATTCAGAAGGCGTCAAAACATATTGTTAGGCAGTAAGCAGGCCTGATTTGGAGTCCGTCCGAATTTTGGCTTATATAACACACAAACCGAGAAATAAATTAATAAAATAATTCCGAAACCCTAACATTTCTGTGGCCGCTGTCCTCTTTTATTTTCAATGGCCACGAGAATTCGATTTTCCTTCCTCTTTTTCTCTCGATCTAATAATCAAAATTCAATAATTCAAAAGGGAAAATGTAGTACTCGATCTCCTCTTCGATTCCATACGGATGGATCGAATTGTAATGATCTAAATTCACCAGAAATTGGCCTTAAACAGTGTGCGAGTTACGGGGTTCTGGAGATGATAGGAGCAACCGAGCAGATCCATTCTCTGGCCATTGGTGGAGTCAAAGGCGGCGGTGGTGGCAGCGTAATCTGATCGACGAACGACAGAGCGATGGATGGTGCGTGATTTAGGGATTAGAGCGGCTTTGGGTTCATCGTTATTTTCCTGGAGAGATCATGCTATGTGGAAGGAGCATTACGGGGAGCGGGGGGGATGACGTGGCACAAGATGTGTGGTGAGAGTTTATCTTACTCTATTCTATTTTATTTAAAATCCGTATGTTTAAACTTGAATAACTTTCTGCTACGAGGTCGGAATCGAACGAAATAAATTGCGTTGGATTCGTATCGACGAGATCTGCGCGATGGAACTGACTAGAGCTTAATTGGAGCATGTTGGAAATTCAGATAAAATCAATGTGAGATTTCTCGATTTAAAATTTAAAATTAATATATATATATATATATATATATATATATATAAGGATTTATATATATATATACATTTATATTTATATTGATTGTTGGTGATGATGATTTACTGAATTATATTGTTGTTTGATAGAAATATAATATTTACATGTTAACAAAGAAATATCATTTTGTTAGATCAGTTATATTAACATAGAAATATCATTTTGTTAGATCAGTTATATTAACATAGAAATATCATTTTTGTTAGATCAGTTTGTTTTTAAATTAAAAATAAACATTTTTTTTAGAAATCTTCATGTTAGATAAAATAAACATTTTTGTTAGAAATCTTCATGTTAGATAAAATAAACATTTTTGTTAGAAATCTTCATGTTAGATAAAATAAACATTTTTATTAGAAATCTTCATGTTAGATAAAATATACATTTTTGTTAGAAATATTCATGTTAGATAAAATAAACATTTTTGTTATAAATCTTCATATTAGATAAAATAAACAAATTGTCATTAATGTTATATTAGAACAAAATGTGTCATTTTGTCATTAATATTATATTAAAACAAAATGTGTCATTTTGTCATTAATTTTATATTAGAACAAAGTCTATCATTAATGTTATGTTAGAAAATAAATTTGTCATTAATGTTATGTTAGAGTCATGCCATGTTAGAATAAGGATATCATTTTGTTTTAAGGTGCAATGTTTGAAATGAAATAACATTCTGTTATGAAACGTTGCATTAGAAATGAAATGTCATTTACATAGAATATGTCATTTACATTAAAAAAAAGTCATTTACATAGAAAATGTCATGTAAAAATATCATTTTTATGTTGAATTAGAATTGCCACATTAGATTAAAAATAACATTTTATATAGAAATGTCACATTAGATTAAAGATAACATTTTATATACAAATGTTACATTAGATTAAAAATAACATTTTATATGGAAATGTCACAATAGATTAAAAATAACATTTTATATAGAAATGTCATTTTACTTAGAAATTGTCACGTTAAAATTGAAATGTCATTCTACTTAGAAATTGTCATGCTAAAATAGGGATGTCATTTATTTTGAAAATGTTAATTAAAAATGGCCTTTTTGTTAGAAATGTTTCATTAGAATAAAAATGACATCTTTTGTTAAAAATATTACATTAGAATAAAAATGTACATGTTTTAAATATAAGAACATGTTTACATTAAAAATCACATTTTTAATGAAATGTAAGAAAATAGAAAAATGATCATGTTTTAAATATAAAAACATGTTTACATTAAAAATCACATTTTTAATGTAATGAAAGAAAATATAAAAATGTTCATGTTTTAAAAAATAAAATAAAATAAAAACATGTCAACATTGAAAATCTCATTTTTAATGTAATAAATGAAACTAGGAAAATGGTCATGTTTAAAATAAAAACGTGTTAACAATTAAAAACCTTATTTTTAATGAAAAGAATGATTTATATGAAAATTGTTCATGTCAGAATAAAAGTGTTGAAACATTAAAAATCACAATTTTAATGAAAGGATTGATTCATTAGAAACATATTCACTGCTTAAATAAAAATGTTGTGACATTAAGAAAAAAATTAATGTAAAAATGATTTTCCAAATAAAATATGTCATTTATTTAGAATAATGATTTGTCAATTATATTAGTTGAAATAAAAACAAAACATTTACTTTTGTCAAATTAGATTAGTTGAAACAAAACATTTACTTTTATCAAATTAGATTAGTTGAATCAAAATATGCATTTTTGTCAAAATATAATAATTGAAACAAAAATTACATTTTGTTAAATATGATGGTTGAGAACAAAAATTACATTTTTGTTAATTAGATTTGAAATAAAGCAAAAATCACATTTTTGTTAAATAAAAGAGTTAAAACACAAATAACATCTTTGTTAAATAAATTTATGTTACAACAAAAATATCACTTTTGTCCATTTAGTTAAAAGTTAGAATTGTTAACAATATGAATTATCACTTTATCCATTTTATTAAATTAGAATTGTTAACAATATGAATTATCACTTTACCCATTATGTTAAATTAGAGTTGTTAATAATATGAGTTATCACTTTTATTCATTATGTTAAAATTAGAACTGTTAACAATATGAAATATCTCTTTTATTTATTTTGTTAAATTAGAATTGCTCACAATATGAAAATGTCATTTTAATCATTTTGCTGAAATAGAATTGTCAATAAAATGAATGGATCACATGTAATCATTTTGTTGAAATAGAATCGTCAACAAAAATGAGAGAATCATTTTTTTTGGTTAAAACATACATTAGAATTTGTATGTTAAATAAAGAATCATTTTTATTGTTAAAACATACAATAGAATTTAAATGCAATTATAAGAATCATTTTCATGGTCCAAACATACATTTGAATTTATATGCAACTATAAAAATCATTTTCATGGTCAAAACATACAATAGAATTTATATGCAAATATAAGAATCATTTTCATGGTCAAAACATACATTAGAATGGTATGTGAATTAAAATGACATTTTATTGTTAAATTACACAATAGAATTTGTATGCCAATACAAGTGACATTTGTATTGTCGAATTATACATTATAATTTGTGTTCAGAGTAAAGAGGCATTTCATATGTTATGATTTGAAACTATACATACAAATAAAACAATTTCTTTTTATTTGTTAAAATTAACAATAGAATTTGCATACAAATAAAGGAAAATGAAAATTATCTTTTTATTTGTCATCAACAACAATGCCATGTAAATAAATTACATTTTATTAGACATTAGATACATGTAGGGAAATTATGCGAGTAAAATACATTTTTATTCGACATTAGGAATATAATAACATGTTTTGTTCATTATCATCAACATGTTAGCAGAAATAAAATTGGTTAAATTCATTAACCAATGATTTATTTAGATGAACTATTGTTTGCTGAAAACCCCACACGGGTATTGGGTTGATATTTGACATACACTAGTCCTAATATTTAGTTGTATGTTAATCGATGGATTGACAGGTTGTGATGAGCGTTATTTATTCATTTTAATGCCCACATAGTTATAAATTCCACTCGGGATGTGAATTGGTTGTTTAATAATTATTTATCATTATTGTCATGTTCATGTGATGTGTGAAATCCATATAACCGAAATTATATGGTAACTAATTGAGTCGCATTCCGATTCAGAATATCTTTTAAATAAAGAATATTTGAAAATAAAGAACATTGTAATATAAAGAATACCTTAAAATAAAGAACATTGCAATATAAAGAATATTTTTACATAAAGAATAGTTTTAAATAACGAATATTTTAAAATAACATTCAACGAAGAATAAAATGATGATTTCTACGTCCGTTTTTGGAGGGACAAAAGATAAAAATTTATTTTTACCGAAATGAACTAGTTATTCACTAGAATAAATCTTTTAAATTAAGATTTAATGAAGTCTTCCAATTAAATTAATTAATTAGAATTAAATAAAGGAATTAGATTTTGGGTTGTCGTGGATGGTGTCTTAAATAACACTGTTCTTAAACCCCGTATGAAAGGAATAGTCTTTTAATTAAGATTATTAGAGTTTCCAATTATATTTATTACTTGGAATAAAATGATATGTGAATTCGGTTTATTGTGAACTGTGTTTTAAACGACATTTGTTCTTTAACCCAATTGACAGTGAAAATATGATTTAGAATTTATAAAGCTTTTTATTTAGATTTAAAAAGAAATTTTACAAAGTCAAGTTTTCCAATTTAATATATTAACATGGAATTGAGTGGAAATTCGATTTGATAATAATCGAGATAGGCATCTGTAAAAGAAGATTGTTACTATATATGGAATTTAAAAAGCTTTTATGTTCTTCCATTTATATTAATAGTCTGATACGGGAATTTATATCGATTATATGTTGATTTGATTTCTGTGAAAATTCCATATTTAATGGAAGATGATTTTGGGTTTATCATGAACTGTGTTTTAAATGACATTGGTTCTTTAACCCCGTTAAAGACAAGATTAAGTTCTTAAATGTTGAATAATCATGAAGTAATGATTTTTGATATTAAAATCAAATTGAAGTTTCATTGAATCTTTAAAAAGAAGATTAAAGATTAAATTTAAAAGAATTTATCTTTGATAAAATTAATGGGGATCTTTCCCTTTTAATATGAATATTTTATTAAAGGAATATTCTTAATTGGAATGTGGCGTATGATGTGTATTTATAGCACCTGATTTTTTATTATAAAATATACTAGTTATTCGGAAAGACCAGGTTTAACCCATTCTGAATAATTATTGCGACGATTGTCGAAGACATTAAAGACGGTGATTGAAGACCGACAATCTTCACATCCAATGGGCGACTACTGATGCCCTGAACTGGGTCGCTCCTAGGAAAGGGTTAAAGTGGTAGTTGTCCGGACGTACTTGTTGATTGTCCGGATATGCGAGAACCTCTCTTCCATATTGGACATACGGGACGAGGAAAGGTGTCTTCGGTTTCGTTCAGACCCAGAACGGACTTGTAAATGGATGTGTGTCTGACATTGGATTTCATTCCATGTAAATTAAATTGATTTCTATTTATTATATATTTGTGGTGGCAGAGAATTTATTCTCTTGCTTAACACCCTTCTCTGAGACATACGAGCTCAAAGGTTATATATTGGTAGTTATCGATCGCATGGCATGGATTGTCAATGTGGCATGCCAAGATGCAATTGATCGAGGCTTTTGTTGAAAAGTAGAGCCTTATGGTTGATGATCAAACCATAGCCTATTTCGGCATAGCTTTGTGTATAGCGTTACCTCGCGAGCCTCACACCCCGGTAAGAGTCAGAAACAGGACAAGGGAATGCAGGGAGTGCACATGTTTCTTTCTAGCTGGAAGTGGTATCAGGATTTTGCAAGCCCTGACATTTTACTTATGTGGTTGATGGAATGAGGCACCTCAGATTTATTGGTCGATTGTGACCATTTTATAGGTTCAATAGGACCGGGAAGCATGTGTTCAGGCATAACTAATCCACTAAAGTATTTATGGACCGGCCCTGCAGGATCCAAGGGTTGCCCGTAGGTGTGATCCTGGGACATTGCTAGAGTTTCTCGAATCGGCAAGGAGATCGTCCCTAGCCTTGACTCATGATGGAAACCCAACTTCCAATACGACATTACGATTTTGATTGTAAACATATATATGGCGACATAGTAGGATGGGGTACTATGCCGTCTAGGATTGATACATTTACTTTGAAGTATTTTAAAACTGATTAACACTAATAATAATATTAAAATATTATTTTCTACGAATCAAGCATGTTTGATCATTATAAGGTAAAACTTTATCCTCCGGTTTGCGTTGCATTGTGTGATGGGACTTGAGTCTTATAATGATTTCATTTTTTCTAAAAAAACATTGCGTTGTTTTGAATCAAAATTTTATTTAATTTATGCACTGAAAATCCAATGGAGTAAACCTAATTCATGTTAGCGGCGTGATCCTATGTTTAGCCATATTGTTAGATAAGCTAGGAAAGATTTCACATACCAATCCCATGACTGACCCGTAGTTTTTTTCACTTTGCAAACTCGGGTGCCCTCTTTTCCACACGGGCAGTCGAGTAGATTATTTTGCAGATATATTGAGCAGGATTCTGGATCGAAGCTTAAAGCTGTGTCCAGACCATTAATAGTTTTCCGCTGTGTTAGTTTATATTTCCGTTGTGCAGTATATTACATTTATTATAATTTATCTTCCACTGTATTATTTCAATGTACTCTAATATATTCTATACTCTGATGTAACATTATTATGATGTAATATAAGTCTTCTGTTATTTGTTCTGATGTGTTGTATGCCCAAAGTTAGCGTATTCGAGTTTTGAACGGTCTTGGTCGATTTAGCGATCGATTAGGTCTGGGCGAAATCCAAATCGTTACACATGATGATGGAACTCTTGCTACAGTTAATTGATAGACCGATTATGAGTTCAATGGTGTACATAAGCACTTCGAGGCAATGGATGTGGGAAGGGGAAGAAGAGAATAAGTGGTTGGTGTCATCGGCAAATTGAAGGTTGGAGATAGTGGAATTGTGGTTTGTAGTTTATTTCCAGAGAGTAAATTTTTGGATGTGGCTAATTTAACCATTCGGTTAAAGAAATCGACAATTAGGACAAAGATGAGGGGTGAGAGGGGATCTCCTTGTCTGAGTCCGCGCTTGGATTTAATGAGGCCACCTGTTTCTCCATTAATGCATATATATGGTGGAGAAGCTTGTGTTCAATAGGTATTGTATCCAGTTGCACCATTTGGGCAGAAAACCACGATGAGACATTAAGTCAATAATAAATTCCAGTTTATAAAATCAAATGCTTTGGAGAAGTCGAGTTTAAGCAGTACACCGGGTTTGGAAGTGAACTGACAGAATGAAATGACTTATTGAGTGGCAGCCACGCAGTCCATGATGTTGTGACCAAGGATGAAGGCCGATTGTTCAGGACCAACAAGGGAGGCAATGAAGATTTGCAGCCTGTTTGCGAGAACTTTGGTAATGAATTTGAATGTTGTGTTAAGGAGGCTAATGGGCCAAAGGAGGTTAAGGTGTTAGCACCAACGGTTTTGGGAATGAGTGTTATATTGGCATAATTTAGTTTGGCAATGGAAGAGGGGTTGGATTGAAATTCAGCGCACATAGATAGGATATCAGGTTTGATGGTGGACCAGAAGTGTTTAAAGAAGGTTGGGACAAATCCATCAGGCTCAGGGGCTTTATCATTCGCCACTGATTTAACTGCAGTCCATACTTCTTCTTTCGGAAAAGGGATAGTCAATGTTAATGGGGGAAGGGGAGGAGTAGAGGAGGTTCCATTTTATGTTTGGGAGTGGAGGGGAGGCTATGCTAAGAATACAACGGAAGAAGTTTGTGAAGATAAGGAAGATGTCAAAGGGGTTGGTGTATATCAAATCAGCATGGCAAATTTTAGAAATGTAAGAGAAACTACGACGACCATTTGCTATTCGATGGAAGTAAGCAGTGTTTTTGTCTCCTTCATCAATCCATTTGGCTTTGGATCTTCGTTTTCTTCCCATTTCTTCTTGTTTTATTAATCTGTCCAGTTCTATTTCCAGCTCTTTGAGTCTTGTCGATTCCGTCTCATTAAGTGAACGTGATCCCTCACATATGTTTAGATATAGGATTTCATTCTGGATGGAGTTAAGTTTGGATTTAATGGATCCCCAAACCGATTTTGCTCATGGACGAATGATTTTGTGTAGGGATCGCAGCTTGGCAACAATATCGGAGACTGGTGATTGGTTAGTGGTGGATTGGGACCAAATTTGCTTAACAAAAGGCTCAAAGGAGGGTTCAAGGAGCCAGAGCTTTTCAAACTTGAAGGGACACTTTTTGTTGATGACAGAGCCAGTGTCTAACACCAGAGGGCAGTGGTCTGACATGACTGTGGAAAAACCATTAAACATGGAGAGTGGATGAGTGTCTTCCGAAGGCAAGTTGAATAGAAAGCAGTCAAGTTTGGCCGGAGATGGGTCTTCGCGGCAGTTGGTCCAAGTGAAAATTTTATTGCTGATGGGTGGTTCAATTAGGGAAGATGATTGAATGAAGGAGTTGAAAGCTACATAGTCATGGGAAAATTTGCCAAAGTTTTGTTCAAAGCTAATTTGGGTTGTGTTAAAGTCTCCGCCAATTAGCCATGGGCCTTTGATTTGGGTTGATAAGTTTTCACAGAAGGTCCAGATCTGTTCTCTACTAAGTGGGTCAGTTGGGCAATAAACGTTGGTAAAGTGGTAGGTGGTATTTGTTTAAGCGTGGTGGAGAGTCACGTGAAGAACATATGTATGGGTTACTAAATATCAGAGAGACCATGCATTATCGTTCCATGCAGTAATCAAACCGCCATGAGTTTCAATAGCATCTACGTGGGCCTACCCAACTAAAAAAGGGCCACAAATATTTCTAATAATGGAAGTGGATGGGTTAGAGAGTTTAGATTCTTGCAGGAGTAAAATATCAATATGGTGGGGGGGGCAGGATTAGGTTAACGGCGTGTTGTTTTGTGTGGTCCCCAAGTCCTCTGACATTTCAGGATATTATTTTTAGTGGGAATGATTAATTCTCTGTGTTTCTAAGGTTTGCATGGCATTAGAGTGTTCATCACGTAAACTCACACCTATGCAATTTGCTAACTTTTTATTTAGCAGTTTATTAGCAGAAGAAAAAACGATAGTTTCATAAAAACTACCAGAGCATCCAGGATGAGATCCGCCATGTTTGATTCTTGCGCTTCGGCGGACGTCAGCTGGAGTGAGGTACGGAGTGTTGGAGTCCTGATGCTCAGGTTCTGGTAAGCATTGGATCTGGAGATGTAGTGGGGTGGAGAGATCAAAGTCGGCCAGTGGGTCCCATCTTAGCGTGAGGGAGGCATCGTGCATAGTTTACTGGTCACGGTGGGTGTTTATGTTTGCTTCCTCAATCATGACATCATGGCCATCTACTTCAGGAGGCATTGCAGGAGGTGTTATATCGTGGAAGAGGTAGCCGCCATAATTGTAATCGATACCCATCAAGAGTGTTTCCGGTTTCTTGCATGGGTGAGAGTGTTCCCATCATTCAACACAAAGCTTCACATTCTTATTGTTAAGACAAATAACATAGTGAGATACAGTGGTGATACCTTCATAAAATTGGAGCTTCACATAAAGGTATCGGTGATCAATGAAGGACCAGTCGCATTTTCTTCCTCAATAAAGTGTCTAACGGGTTTAAGTGCCTCTCTTATTGCCGTATTGACATAACGAAGGAACTCGGGGTAGCCTTTCACTGTCACCCAAGATTCAGGCTCCAAGGTAGGTTGGGGAGGGAAATCTGCTTCAGGACAAGGCTAAAGAAGGAGGCTAGCACCAGATCAGAAAAGGACTTTGAGGTGGAGGGCGTGGTTCTTGGTTTCAATGTTTGGGCAGTCGATGAGGAAGATCTTCTATGAGCCAGATGGCCATTCGCTGTGGTTGAGACTAGCCAACAGAGCTTGAGCCACTTGTTGGATGGTCCACAGTTCGTCGATTATGGTGGCGGTGATGTAACGATGAAGGTTGGACATTAGGCGGAAGATAGGCGGATTTGGGGTTGAGATGTTACGGTTTTGAGAGAGAGGCAGTGACGAAAGTGATTTATGAGTGTTATTGTGGTTAAATGAAGACTTAGCCTTACGATTGTAATTATGACCTGAGCTTTGATTGGATTTTCGAAGCGATGTCTGGGCCCACTTTTGATTTTTGCGCAGTCTGCATTAATGGTTCGTGACGAGTTGGCATTCGTGCTCCAGCTGACTCTGCATTGGGACACCGCAACACTCCATTGTGTTTTTAAAATTTATTGGGACATTGCGCCCATGAGTGACCATAAAAAGAGTAAATACAGCAAATTATGCTATTTCTGTACATTTGTGACACGTGCTTATCCGAACAACGTAAGCATCGACCATTAGCTTTCGGGTAAGATACCATTGCATGAATGGATTTGAATGTAGGTAGCCGCCGACGAGATAAGGATGCAGGTCGAGGGGAGTGCCGGAGGTCGGGGAGGAGGCTGGTATCTCGGCGTATGACCTAACTGGATTGCATAGAGATGAAGGTGTGGGTACACCAAGAATAGAAGGAGGTGTGACGGAAGCGGAGATGGCGAGCGGCGCGGTAGAGGATAGGAGTGGTTTGAGGATGCGGGTGGATGATGGCGGAGGCGAAGGTGGAGGCGGCAAGGCGATGGTGGTGGGTTTCGAAGGTCTGGAGGACTACGAGGCTGCCATTATCAAAAGGAATTAATAAGATTAAGTTTTGGTTTTGAAATAGAATGATAATGAAAGGAGAAAGATCAGTATTAATCGTTGTTCAAATCTGATGAAAGAAAATTCTGATTTTAAATCGAAAATTAATGATCTGGAATTGAGTTTAAAATGTTTTTCAATCGGAGGAAAATCTTTGAATATGCTGTTGAAAAATCAATTTTCTTCTGGCAATGGGAATGGTTTCGGTTTTGAAAAAAAAATGATTTTGAAAAATTAATTTCTTGTGATTTTAAAAATTACTCAAATTGCTTTAAAAAGGATTGTTTGGAAAATTTGAATTTCAAAGGTTTTTTGAATCACAAACGAGATAAGAGTTTGTTTGGTAACAATCTATTTAATCCATTTTGGACCTCGATAAAAACAAAGAGAATTGAACTAAATTCAAATATATTTGGGTTCCAAAAGGCACAAAGGTAAATTTGACTGGATTGTTATACAAACAAGTTTGGGTACCGAAAGACGTGAACAAAACTGTGAGTGGTTTCACTAATTTTGTTAGACCACTCAATCCCCAAAACTGTTAGGTACCGGAGGAGGCTAAGGAATTGTTTTGCAAATTTGTATTCAAACTGCTTCACGTCTTTGAATTATTCAGAGTTCCTTAACCAAGTATGTTGAGTTAGAGATTCGTTTGCTCACATCGAATTCTAGTATGATCTCTAAACACATCTCTGTTAATATTCTCAGGTTTTGTCCTTTTATTATATTCCTCCTTCTACCCCTTCTGTTTATTTTTCTTTATCTCTTCTGTTTTTGATTTAACACTGCCATATTATTTTTTATTTTATTTTGAGTTTTATAACTTCAAATTGTAGAATTCATGGTTTTTTGGAAATTCGCTTTATTTGAATAAAACTTTAATGTTTTAATCATTTCCAGATCTTGAATTTAAACTTGTAAATATCTGCAATTATTTTGAAGTTTAATTTTTATTTCTGAATTCCTAACAATGCTGAAGCATCCATGTTATAACTTTAACACTATTAATTTGAATTCTGAATTTTTTGAAGACTTGAAAAACTTATGAAATTTCGCACAACTTTGCTGTTTTGAGTTTCTTCTAATTCATTTTGGAAAGACTTGAAAATTTATACTCATTACAGCACACTACTGTTTTTCAGTGGTGATAATTTTATTTGTTGTTTGGATTGGCTTGGATATTTCTGATTTGAAAAACATATGACTTGATGGTGTCGGAGCCAAGAAATTATTTTTATTCATGATCATTTTTGGTTGGATATTGGTTGGTTTGAGATCATTTGAAATTTTTGACATTTTGAATCTCACACACCTCTTAGATTTGAAATTAATAATCTTGTGTGATTGATTCTTTGTATCTCAAAATTCACAATTACTCAGGTGATGTCAAATAAATTTTGTTTTAATTTTGGATCATGAGCTACCTCTCATGCTTGATGTAAATATTTTGAAACTTTCTCTTTTGCTTCTCAAAAATAATTATGAAAAGTTCTTTGAAAATTTGGTCTTAAAACTCATTTTTTATTTCATGATCATTTGATTTGAATATTTGTTTGTTTGAAATTAATAATTCGTGAATCTCACACAAATCTTAGATTTGAAACTTATAATCTGGTGTGATCGATTCAATGAATCTTGAGATGTCCACATTCCTTCAAATGATTTAAAATAAACTGTATTTTTAATCTGCGGTCATGAATCATCTTTTGTGACTGATTTGTAAAAATTTCTCTTGACAAGTTTACATTGAATTTGTTTGTCTTGTTGATCTGATAAACAAGAATCGTTTTTGAAAATGTTTTGATACTGCTTGCTTTTGGTAAAAATTGTTTGCTGCTCATGACTGATGTAATTGATTTAACTGCTTGGGCATGGCAATTTTTTTTTAAAATTCTATGTCGAGTGGCAGAACGTAAAATCAGTCTTTGAGATATCTTTGTTAGCTACCAAGGAGGTATTAAAATCCCCGTTAGCAGAGACAACAAGTGGTATCATCCTTTCATGCTCTGAAATTTTCTCACTCATCTTTTTTGATTCTTTATTCTAATCTTCACCTTTTGTAGTTTCCGCATATTCTTTTTGCCTTGTATAATTCTTTTTAAATCCCTCTTGTAATTGATTTTTCAATTTTAAAATCATTCATCTATTCAAAAATTGAAATCAATAACCAAAATGAACTATATTTAGAATTCATCAAAATTATTATCAGAATTTTGAAATTGTGATGAGTTGAGACTACGATATATTTCACAACAAGAGGAGATTTTATTTAATTACTCATGATGATTGAACAATGCTTATAATATCTTTGAATTGGGGTGAATTTCACGACCATCTTCTAATTCTATCATCATTCCGTCATCCATCATGATTTATATTAATGTGGAGAGTTTAATATTTTTTAAAAATCATCTTGAACAAACATTGGAAATATCTGTGATGGAATTGTGATTATATTATTTTTCAGAACTAGTGATAATTGAAAATTTTCAAGAATCCCGGTACAGTTGAGCATATTTCATAATATGATTAATTTAGAAATTTATTTCACGAACCATTTCTGTACCTACCATATTTCTATCATCCATATTGGTTTTATATACTGAGGAGTTTTTCTTCTTGGAACAGAAAATAATAAAAATATAACATTCATAAGTGTTTCTCTATCCTCATTTAAAATCCAGGCTCTGGTTATGCGTGGTTATGAGATTACTTATTTTTAAGCTGAAACTGACCTCATTTAAAAATCCAAGATTTGGTTATGCGTGGTCAGTGTGCTCTTAAAAAAAAAAGAAAAAGAAAAGGAAATAAATAAATAAATTTTTATTTGAGATTCTCCTTGGTGTGTAAAAACCAGCCTATCAATCCACTTTTCTAATATGTGAAATGTGTTAATATTTTATGATATATTATGAGTTGTTGATTGGTAGCTATTGGGATTTGAGATTATTTGATTTAGTCACTTAAATTGAATTATATTCGTTTTCCAAATCCATCACTGTTTTGTGATCAATTTTTATTAAAATTCTTTTGGAAAATAATTGGAATTCATCTTTTTAAAACTCTCTCCATTTTTTATAAATTTCATCCTAAATTCATCACTCTACAATGTGAAATTTGTCACTAGCTCTTAGAGTATTATGATTTTTGTTTGATTAGTTGAGATTTATGAAGAACGCTATTCCTCTTAAGGTGATATTATATTTTTAGTCAAATTTTCATCACTACGTAATTTCTATATCCTTTTGATGATAACAAAAGGGGGAGAATGAGTTAAGATTTTGATCGATGAGTGGATGTTCTCTGAATATTTTAATATTGAAATCTCAATTATTGATTTTCACTCATGCACATATTTAGGGGGACTTCTATTATAGGGGGATCATTCAAATAGGGGGAGTTCAATAATTCACTGCATCTAACAATTCTATGATTTTTGTTTGATGATAACAAACATATATTTATTATTATACATGTGTTTGTAACGGTACTGTTATAATACAACACATACTGAATATAATATTTATATTTAAATAGAATACTACTACACAAGAATTTAAATATTCAAATAGTATTTTATTTAAATATAATATTTTATTTCATACTTCAACAGTACAAAATTTATAACTCCATTATTTGTATATTTCACTGAAATTCAATAAATTCACATTCAATTTAATTTGTATACATTGCTCCTCAATACAGTTCACTCAGTTACATTGCACATTGTTGTACAAACTCATATACATTGACCCGCTCACACATACACTTCACTCTTTGTTGACACACTGACACAATATTATCTTCTGTCTATGTCTTCACCGTCAGTTCGGTTTTCTGTTTACCTATAATATAAACGCACACATGGTAATCTGGAACAGAAATATTTTAAATTCTAACAAATATAATTTTTATTTTAAAAATTTATTTGCCTTAGAATTTTTGGTGCGTTTGTCATCGGTTTTCATGACTTGATCTGATTTAATAATGGACATCCATCTGTGTCTAGACAGTTTGTGATATTCATGGTGATACACCGTAAATACCACAGGTCGACATCATCGTAGTGCTCTCTCTCTCTCTCTCTCACACACACACACACACACACATATATATATATATATATATATATGTATATACACACACACACATTCTGGATATGCACTATACATGTATATGCATACATTGTATGTATATACACATACTTCTGTGCAGGGACAATTATATCGAGTGGTGTTCAGGTGAAGCCCGACACACATGCGTGGTGCATCATTGCATGGCTCAGGTATCCGTGAACACACATGCACCGAGGAGCGACCATGAAGACTAAGCTCAACCCAGTGCAAGTGAAAATGAATACAATACATAAGTACATGAGAATGTACCAAAATAAGTGGTCGAGCAACAATAATAAATGGGCATGCAACAAGACGTAAGAGTCAACATTTACAAGTGCAAGTTAAAGCCCAAAGAAGGACAAACAGATATACATGGCATCTTCAATGTATATGCAAATCAACTCAAAAGTGACAGGGCCAAGAAAACTTTTTTAATTAGTTTCCAGAATACATTTTGGGGCAAAAACCTCTCCAGAATCATGGAAAGAAACATGTTGCCAACAAAACATTTACTAACAGCAAAGTGCATCAGTTTTACCGTAGTCAAGCCAATTTTAAATTTCAAGTACATATCAAAATGGTCAAGGTAGCATGCAACTACAATAAAGGGAGCACAATAGTAAATACAATGGTAAATAGTATGGTTCAAGCAAGTGTCAACAGAAGTTAATGAATATACTTTATGGCAACATGATTTTGAGCCAGACCAGAAAGTAATAAACCATTCATGTTTTTTTTTCTAAAATAAACATCAAGCATATTTGGCAAATGATAAAATCTAGACGGTCATATTTGGTCGAAACCTTTAGACTTAAAAGTATACGCAAAGTGAGTTGCAAGTTTTTTATTTGGCAAGAAATAATATACATATATATGGACTACAGCGAATTCGTTGTGGCAAAAATAATGCAACAACTTCTATTATGGCAAGATATTTGTATTGTTCCTAAAAACTGTTTCAAGGCATGCAAGAACTTAATATCCAGAAATCAAATGAATCTTTCATCGCAAATAAATCCATGTAATCACTTTGATTAATTTTTAGCGACAACGAAGTGGGAAAATGTTTTTATTTAGAAAAATTGCATTTCCAAAATTCAGGAATGCAGAAAATCAAGGGGCAAGAAGAAGCATCAAACAAGAATCAATTAAAGATTATTTGGCAAGCATTTTCTATAAATCATGATTCATCCTTTTGGCAAGCAGCAAAGTATTTTTTAAGGCAAATAACAAATTGCACCGTTTCCGGTTTTGGACAAGACTATTTTGGGCAAGAGTATCTCAAAATGTTCCAGAAATTAGAGGCATGGTTTCAGGATCTGACGGCAACAGTGGGTCAAGGATTTTAATTCCAGAAATTAGTTTTTTATTTTAGGGATGAAAACATTTATTTGTTTTCGAAATTATTCCAGATATTCACAAACAAAATCTCGGCAAGTATTACTTCCAAAACTCAGTCAAGGCCACGCAAATATCATTTCAAATTAAGGCAAGAAAAAGAGAAAATCGCACAAAATCATGATCAAGCCATTTTATGAAATCAGAGAAAATTTAGGTTTTATATAACCTATATGTAACACTGTTACATCATAGGTAGAGTGCATCGAAACGAATACAATCATATCAAGCAATTCAGAGAATCAAATTGAAGAAAACTCACAAATTCATTTGCAGCTTTCGATCGCAACGGTGGGGCAATCAACGACACCAGTCAGTCCAAATTGAAGCGGAAGAGAAGAAGCATCAACTACAAACATCCAGTAGCCATTAATATTCAAGAACGACCTCATGATTGAAAAAAAAACCTCAATTTTTACTTCGTCCTCCATTAACGTGAAAAACAGGTCGACTAATTTTTGCAAGAGAGAAATTGAAATGAGCCGGCAGTTTATTTTGGGCTTAGTTTATTATAGGGTTTTAATATTAAAGGGAGTGTTTTGTTTCTTTTTTAGTTTTGTTTTAAATTTCTTCTTGTAAAATGAATTAGAGTTTTCTAGTTTTTCTGTAAAAACTAGGTTTTTAGTTATAGGGTTTGTAATTGGGAAAAATCCTATTTTAGGGTTATAATCGATGCAGGGTTTTGAGTGTAGAATTAGTGCATCTAGAGCGAGATTGTAAGGCCTTTTGTGTAGCACCCATTAGAAACTTGGGGATAATTTTCGGGCTTAGGGTTAGGACATTTAGGCTAGGAATTGTCGTGAGTTTACAGGTGTTGTAAGTGTTATAATAGTTGATTAATATCTAGTACAAACTTTGGGAAATGTAGAAGTAGGCTGGGTTTGCCGAAGCTGGGTAAAAACTGTGTTATTTACTTTTGCATTTATTTATTTATTTATTTATCTGCTACAAATTTGCTCTATGATAATTTAATACCTCGAATTAATTCAGTAAACGCTATTCACCTCTCATCTAGGGTTAATTTAGATCCAACAATGTAGCCGACCCGATCCGGGATGATCGCCACATGGCATGCCCACTTGAGCCGGATTGATGTCTATAAATACTCCACTTCAAGGCTGCTTGAAGAATCTTTTTCGGCTTCTCTCATTCAGGTGCAAGGTTATTGCACCATTACGAAGCCGAGCCAAACATCAACACTTGGATTTTGTGTACAATTCACTTCTTTCTCTACTTTCTTACAAATCAAACTACTTTACCTATAATCAATAGTATAAAAAAGGATTATAAGTGGACGTTGACTTGGATTTGGCCAACCACTATAAAATTGTGCGTGTTCCCTGTGTTTGTTTTATTTCTTGCATTCTATGATTTAGATTGTGAAAATATTCTGTGATTTGTGCATGGATTACGCACTTTGAGGGTTAATCGTCAAGAATCCCACTTTTGATGTCAACAGATAATAAAAGTAATCATTTTATTATTTAAATTAATTCTATATTTCTATATAAAATTTCGGATCTATTACACAGGTGATGATGAGTCTTCAATGTACTCCCTGACTTGCTTTCATAACATTCTATTCTTAGCCTATAGTCTCCTATTGTCATACTTTAGTATGCTTATTATTTGCTTGTAATTATTCTATGTAATTCTGCAAGTTTAGTCAATAATACCAGAAAAGACAGAAATTTTACTTGCAAATGTTGGCACTATTTTTGGATAAATCAACAGTTATAACTAATAGCTGCATATATGTCTACACTTGTTTTAAAAATTTGCAGACCCATTTGCTTTTCCTATCATAACTGTAGATAAATATGATACAATTGTTAATTATTACGGACATGTCTACAATAATTTAATAATACCACAAAACTCATCAAGTACTAGCAAAAATTGCATAGTTATATGCAACTATTGACCCTTATTGCAGATAAGTCCACAACTATATTTAATAGTGGCATAAAAATCACCAAGTTTGGCTATAAAATACCGAGGATTATGCAACTATTGATAATTATTGCAGATATGTTTGCAACTACATTAAATAGTTTATAGAAATCATCAAGTTTTGCTAAACGTTATAGAGATATATGCAAGTATGGATAATAGTTTTAGATAATTTAGCGGAAATAAATTAATACATCAATTATGAGAATATGTCTCGAATCCAGCTCCTCGCCTGCAGTTCCAACAAAACACAGCAAACCTAGAAAATATACACGGTTTGGTCTGAGCACATTTTGAGGGAAATCAAAATCATTCGGATTAGTTTGGATTAACTAACAATGAGAAAACTCACATAAAAACAACTTGCTTAATTTGGGAATTCCTTTAAAAGAATGGAACTCTCATAAGACAAGGCCACACATAAACATGACACGTATTTTTCACTTACGATAACCAAAACAATTTTATATCAAATCCAGTGATATTATAATAATGTTTATTAAATCATCTTAAAATAAAATAATAAACATATGTGAAATTGTTACCATAATTAAATTCTGCACCTTAATGGGCTCTACACACAAAAACGTGGTAGGTATTAGGATTTGGATTCCACACAATGACTGGGCACAAGTGTACCACTCGACACAGTACCTCTCTTGATAAGCGTATCGAGAGTCAACTTATCGCTCTCTACGTACGCATTACCGACCTACCACTAACTTGATAGTACCGAATATGTCACCACCATGGTTGTGATCAACAACCACACCATGCATAAAATAATCAAGGGGTCAAGCATTCTAGATTGGTGGTAAACATACCCTAATAGGTCCAACCTCCATAACCCTACTCACCTCACCTAATTTTAGTCATTATCGGATGATGACGCAAGGGGCTATGATTTACCTTTCATGTATGGCACATTACCATCATTGAATGTTCTTCGCCCTTCATTGGCAATGTACCGACTACATTCATTAATAGAAGTCAGTAACAGAACAAACCGAAGGCATAATTTCTGCTACATCCATAGGACTTGTAGCAAGTAACCTTTGCACTTTCAACACTTCGTCCTTGCACATGCATACCTATAAATTCCAGTTTAAACGTAAAGTCGGTTCGAGATGGTTTGGATCTAGATCCGATCCCGCTTCCTCAAACAAGCACATTATAAGATAAAATAGAATATCGATTATCATTTCTTTAACTGTTAAATCTAAACCATAGAGTTAAGTACCTCAGCAGCGCATAACCTTCTAATTAGATCATTTATTAAAACATTTCATCAATTCCTAAAAATCGATTTCACATAATTACCTCAAAGTTATACGTATATTCACAAATCTCTTATTTTCATTAATTTAAAAACCATAGCTATACACTTATCTCTTGGAACAAGTGTATTCACAAAATCATACTATTTTCACTACTTAGAAAATAGTGCTATGTACTTAACCAAATGGTATAAGTATAGATACAAATTGTACAGAGCTAAACAATGTCGTTTGATGCATTGTTGTATAAATCCTAAGCAGTTTCATTTACTTTTAACTTTGCAAATTAAAGTTTGTAACATCACTTATGGAAGTAACAATTTAATTCCCAACATCCACTTCGTTTTCAAACCAACAACATCTCATGGATAATAATGAACTAGCTCAAATAGGGGTATTTTATTACCTCTCAGACCTTGACTCGACAGCATTCTTATCTTCAAGATAATTAGAAGTTTGTTAATGCAAAACTTGATACTCAATAAATGTCACAATAAGTTCCATTTACTATTTAATTAAAATTAGGTTCAAAAACAACTTCCTGCATTTGAAAATCTCATTCACATACAATCACTTTTACTAAATTCAATTATTAAGTAAACCCTCATTTAAACCATCGTATTAGCTTTAAATTTCTCTTGTAAACCTTGTTTACGAAATTGGGATTTATAAATAAAAATCTCTCCTTGACAACCCTTTATAAAAGTTCAATTAAAATTGTATTATTATACTTAATTTCCTTTTCTTTATAAACTTCAATCTTGTAAACCCAAGTTTGATTTTAAGTCAGTTCACTTAGAACTTAACCTGAAAATAAATTAAATCGTACATAAGTTCTTTTTATAAATATTTAATCTTCATGCATTTCTATTTAGAAAAACCAAGATTATTTCTACACATTTTACAAGTTAAATAAAGCTATTTGTTGAACTTGTTCAAAAATAGTTGAAATCCTTATAAACTCAATTTATTTCAAAATTGGGTTTTATAACTTCATTAAACTTAATTATAAAGTTTAGCAAAGTTTTACCACTCGAAATCTCTAATTATAAAACTTATTTATAAAACACGAATTTCGCTTCATAAATCAATTTGTAATTTCTTTATATAATCCAACTATAAATATTCATTTATTTGTAGAACTTCTATTTTATATAACTTATATAAAATAAATTTAAAACCTTGCTTTTGTTATACTTTTTTATATAACTTCAACTTAGTCAATTCGCCTAATGGCGAATCTACGTCTTAGAAAGTCGATAATGGATTAGTCTAGTCAAAAAAAAATGAAGTATAAAAAGTTCTTTTGCCCTTAAGTGGGCTATTTCCATGAATTTGTTTCACTTGAGAATTTGCACTTTGTTGAATACATCTCACGTAAATGCGACACTACACTTGCACATGTGTGACGTTTGGGATTCAATAGCCGACACACACCGACTTTGACAAGCGTCACCCCCTCCGCACTACACTATACACTTAGGGGATGTGCGCACCTATTTTTTCTAAATGCAAAGTTCGTTATGTAGAATGTCCTCTCGAACTTCAGAACACCTTCGATCTAGAGAGGGCGATTCTTTTTAGTTTAAAGTTCATTCTACTTCCGCTGCACACTCGTCGTCTGTGAAAACGGGAGCCTCTACACACGTTCCCCTTGGAAGAGCTATCGTCGTAACAGAGCGTGTAATAGATCGATCTCGTCTTGTTCTTAGACTCATTCCGAATCCGTTGGAGAGACGCCTCTTTGTGGTGATTCATAGGATGCTCCAACACGTCTATGTACAATTTGGCATTCCAAAAGCGGATGTCTGACTGCTGAAGAGGGATGAAGTAGCTGATCGTCCCCTTGCTGGGTTTACCACCTTTCATCATTACATGTTCTCTCATGGCATTGTTCGACCTTTTAATCATTTCTTGCAGTTAGTCCTTGAGGAACTCGGAGTTGCGCCTTACCAATTGCACGCAAACGGATATGCCGTGCTCACTAGTTTATATGTCCTTTTCTTGCAAACTTTACATCCCGCACCCTTATTCGTGGAAATTTGTTACCTTCAAGTTTTCAAGAAGAGGAAAGACCATCCTTCCTTGATTTTTGTTGAGGCTTCAAGAAATCGGAAACTCATCCTTGGTTTTCATGAAATGATTCCTCATTTCATCAAACTGTTTTTCTATGTCAAATGTCTGATGGGTCCAATAGTCTTTGGATGAGAGGAGGTGAGCACTCGAGCTAAGGTCACTCTTCTTATTGAACTCTTAAGTCTGCAACATTTTGACTCAGCTTTCTTTTTCTCTTTTACCTTTACAACTTTTTCCTCCCAAGTAAAGGATTCCATGAACTTACCAACATTCGAATCTTTAAAGGTTGTTGATGAAGATGAGAGGCAAAAGCGTTTCCTTCTTCAAGATGAATTCCTTCATCAATTCGACTTATTGGAGGCTTCTCGATCAGTTATTCCTCGAGAGGCTTCAATCTCTGCTCGTGTTGTGATCGATGACCCATTTACCCATCACATGAAAGAGGGTAAAGTGGAGGGAATTCCTCCTAAAGATGCTCTTTCTTACTGAAGGATTGGGTCTGGGGGCTGATGAGGAACAAGGCATTTCACATAGGATGTCACCCATCAAAGAAGGCGATGAGAGAGAATTTATACAACGCGAGGGAAAAGTACTCACGAATCCTCAGATAGATATAGATGAGGGAGAGTTTTTGGGCGATAGCCACACAAACGTAGGAAGTAGTGAATAAGGCCCCAATTTGCAAATTATTCTAGTAGAGAATCTATTGAGGCTTTTATGGTAATGGTAAATTTACCTTTACCGTACCATTACCAGTCGATCGATGATCTTTTTTGATTGAAATCAATATACCAGTTAAAACGGTATGGTAACAGTAAATTTACCATTTTTAATGAGAAGTTATCGGTAATGTTTCTTCAATACCAGCGGTAACAGTAATTTTACCAGTTAATGTAAAACATATATATATTCATTTGATATGCTTTATTACATACATTTAGAACTAAATAAATGATTAAATATAGTTCGACAATCGAGTGAAATAATTCCATGTACACTTATTTTTTATTTATTTACATTTTTTATTAACTACCGCTACATATAGTATAATAAAATTTCACGATGTACAAAAACTTGTCAAGATACAAAATTTGATAGACAAACGATAATTTACCATTACCAGTGTAACGATTACCAGATTATCGATATAACAATCTTCGGTATATCGTTCGATCGATAATGGTAACGACAAGAAATTTTGGCTTACCAGTAAAAACTATACGGTAATGGTATTTGTCAAATAGTAATGATAACCATTACCATAACAGCCTTGGAATCTATCAGTGAGGAGTCTAATGCTGACTCTCCTGATATGGCTGTAGATGATGCTCAGATTCTTTTGGCCCAAGCTTCCCTTGCTCAAACTTTGGATGGGAATGGTCAGAACATTTTTGGTGACCTAGTTGACATATATGCGACACCCGCCGAAATTTTCGAGGATGATTGCGCGTCAACTACTCCTTCGACATCTACTTAGGGCACTCCTACGACCCCATCATTTGCATTGCATGCTTCGAAACTTGTTGGAGAATCGAGTTTTGATGACAACAAC
This sequence comes from Allium sativum, assembly GCA_030737875.1. Classification (NCBI taxonomy): domain Eukaryota; kingdom Viridiplantae; phylum Streptophyta; class Magnoliopsida; order Asparagales; family Amaryllidaceae; genus Allium; species Allium sativum. The sequence continues at coordinate 648,794,405 of CM060919.1, read as the reverse complement.
CTTGTCTCAATTATCATTGATTTTATATACACACACACACACACACACACTAACATCTCTATCTAGAATATATAGACATATATATATATATATATGTAGGGTTTGTATACAGGACTTTAATACTGAAGATTGTATAGTTTTAGATTTTCAAGAGATTCAGAATTCAAGATAGATTCAAGACTCATGAGTTATCAAGAGTTCAAGCAAAATATATTAATAGAGTCTAGTTTATATGTAAGATTATGAATAACACTCCAGGTTCAAATTCTATTTTTCAAATTTCAAATTCTCCTTTTCAAAATTCAATATTCTGATTTTCAAATTTCAAATTCTAATTTCAAATTATTTTACTTATGATTTCAAACATATGAGTTTAAAGTTTTAATATATATATATATATATATGTTTATATAAGTTTATAAAGTTATATAGTTTTAAACCTTATAACTTTATAAATATGTATATGATTTCATATGATTTTACACTTTAGAATATTTATTTATATTATTAAGTTTTGATTAAAGAATTTCAAACTTATGATTTCAAACATATTTCCTAATTTATAAGTATTCTTATTTTTTATAGTTTTATTAAATATATTTTACTAAGTTTATATTTGATTCTTCATATAATCCTTTGTTAATATAGTTTATAAATATCTCTTTATAAATTCCTATATATATGTTTATAATTATATTATATATATATAGTTTTTATATCACATATATATTAAGTTTTTAATCATAAGTTTAAATAATATTTTCTTATGTTTTTATACTTGAAAAATATTGTTTAAACAAATAGTTTTGTTTCTGGAATTTTCAAAATATATATTGGTTTAAATACTATAAAAATGATTTAAAAATAAAAAATATGGTGGATATGTCGACATACATACATGGGTATGTCGACATACAACTGTCAGAAATTTAAATTTCAGAGGAAGTGTCTAATCACTATTTGTAACGTTCCAGAAGCATTGCAACCTTTCAAATCTTATAAATAAGGGTTGATTTCGAATTTTTTAGCCATTCTTACTCTCCATATTCACCCCTTTTCATCCCTCCATTATTATTTCATTTTTATTGATTTATACACTTCTTCTCTGACCGATTCTATTCTAATCACATAAAACTTCTTCTCTTCTCACTCTCTACTCATTACTCTCTGAATTAAAGTGCTATTGAAGAGTTATAGGGCTTTTGTAATCATTTAAGATTGTCTGGGAAAAGGTGTGTTCCTTATAGCCCTGAAATCAAGGAAAGGAATCAGTGTTAACCTTGTATCCATGAAATCAATTGTGTGGAATCAATGTTAAAATTGTAGCCGTGAAATCAAGGGTGTCTGAATTGGTGTTAACCTTGTAGCCGTGAAATCAAAGGGATTATACTAGGATATTGATAAAGTAATAAAACTCTACGCAATCCAGCGTTGCATGTTACTGGACGTAAAAGTAATTCAAACCAGTATAAAATCCGGTGTGTTCTTTCCATTTCTGCATTTTATTTTTGTTTATATTTGTGTTTGTGTTTGATTCTGTGTCTGTGATCATCTCTATTGTGTGTGATTCATATAGTAGATCATATAAGGCTTAGATTTTTTTAAATTCCTTGAAAACACTATTCACCCCCCTCTAGTGTTAGTTATTCATTAAGATTCGTATTTCGCATTCCCTAACAATTGGTATCAGAGCAAGTTTTTTCAAAAAGTTCATAATCAGATTTTTGAAAATATTAAATGGCAAATTTTGAACTAGTTTGAATCCATGTCTTGCATTAGTATTAGATGAGTCTGCATTCTATTTTATTGAAAATTCAAGTTATCATGATAAGATTTCTTGAAAAAGTTTAAACAGATATATCACAGAATCATCATCATGATATTATTTCAAATTACAATTAGTTATTTTGAAAAGTCACTTGACTCTTTGAAAAGGTATGTTGTTTTGCAGGAAAAGAAGTTATATTTGATAACTGTTGGCCAAAAGACACCATGCTGATCATTCATCAATCAAGAAAAGAAGAGCTTATGAAGGGATATAACTTTTGGGCTTATAGTAGTTAAAGTGTCCATTCATTCAAAATTCAAATTCTAATTCAAAATTTAGATGCCAAGTTGATCAGGCCATATTAAAAGGATGTGTCCTTATCCAGATGATTCAAATTCATCATCAAGCGATGAAGAGCCAAAAACTGGGAATCCAAAAGCGATCCAGGATTCAGAAATAACGAAGAAATGGATCTAAAAACCGGGTACACCTTAATTAATTTTTAATTTCTTGGTTGAATGGATGTTTTGTTTGCCTTGCTTGTTTTCTTTGTGTTGAATTTGAAATTTAAACTTTAAAATTCAAACTTGAAATTTAAAATTCAAACTTGAAATTTAAAATTCAAATTTGAAATTTGAAATTCAAAATACTAATAAAATAATAAATAATGAATATAGTAGTAAAATAATTTTTAGATGTTTGTTAGGATTACTATTATATCATGAAATATTAAAACCTGGAATATAAATCGATAATTTAGAAACAAAAGTCACAAAACCATATGTCGTTTGAAATTATGCATGTATGTCGATAGACAAAGAAGGGCATGTCGACATAAAGGCCTGTAAAATGAAATTTAGATTTTAAAACTTCCCTCCATCTTTTTAATAAGAAAATGCCAGCTCAAGCTCTAGTTATTAACTTTGTCTATCTACCTATTTCTTATATCTTGTTTCAAAGCATACATTAAAAGTATATAAATCAATAAAATTATATAGACATGTTAATATGATATACAAAGTTAACATAATTTTTTTGGATATTGTTATAAAATATAAATTTATTTATCTTTTATATATAGTTTAAACATGCATAGTTTAACTTATATATTATTCATATGATTTCATAACAATTTTGGGTTACATTATCACAAATACTATTTGAACTCAATACTTATTTTGATTGCTTATTAAGATTTATAAAAGATTGAATATTTAACCTAATATTTTGGTATAGAAATAATATTTAACCTAATATTTTTAATTTTCAAAAAAGTATGATTTTATGTCTTAAATATGTAGGTATAGTTTAGTTTATATCCAGATTTCATAATTTTGTTGTAACCATAGATTTCTTTTAGAAGTTTTAATATATAAATGGTTCTATAGAAAATTAATATGTTTTGATTTTTAAATTTAAAATTGGTTTGTATCAATAGACTAATGAATATATTATAATAAATTAAATTTTAAGTCCTTTTTAATATTAGTTTTTATACATACAATTATGATTATATGTTTATATCAAAATAGTTTACTTCATATGATAAAATTATATACTATCTTTAAAAAGATCTTCAATATTTACTACATTATTAAAGAAGCACCTTACTAATTTTATTTAACTCCATAAGAATTATTCTGAATATTTTACTATCTAATTATCATTAAAATCCAATTTATTAGTATCATTAACCTAAGCCTACAAATTAATAAATAGTTTGTTTGATTAAAATAAAATACATGTATATATGCTTAATAGCTGATATTACTTTAAATATCTTTTACAGAAATACATATCATCATCAAATCATTCTGTATCATCATAATATCATTACACGTCTTATTTCATATCATACTTCATTATTTTGAATTACAGTACATTTCAAATTAAAATCATTCACATCACAAGTTGCATTTCACTCAATATATCACTTCATATAGTTTTGCATATGACGTACTGCATTATCACCAACACACTACATTACATGTTAACTTTAACTCCACACATAACAAAGTATATTGTATGAGAAGTTTTTTTTTAGAAATATACGATAATTAATCATATACATTACATATATACTTTGTCTTGATAACTTGATTGAATTAATTGGCTTGATTGAATTGATTGGCTTGATTGATTTGATTGGATTGAGTGAATTGATTGTATTGATTGACTTGTTTAGTTTGTTTAATTTGTTTGACTTAAATAACTTGATTGACTTACTTGACATGGTTAAATTTCATGTGACGGCAAGGAATTTCGCTCGGTCCGAACCAGTCGCTAAACCGACCCAGGCCGTTCGAAACGCCCTATCGTTTGAGAACACGACAAAACAGAACGCATACAAAAGAACATTTCACTGTGTATTACAACAATGCATCAGAATACAAGAATATACAGAGTACAAATGAATATTACACAGAAATATCAGAGATTTAAATTACATTTAAATACATCGCAGCGGAAAATAATACAATACACAACTAGAAGAGATATACGGATACAAAGCTTTCCGGATATCGTTCCAGCTGTAAACCCGGATCCTGTGAATATAAATCTGCAAAACCAAAACTACTAGCTGCCCGTGTCGAAAATAGGGGCACCCAGAGTTTAGGTTAAAACAATAAACTCCAGGTCAGTCATGTGACTGGTGTGAGAACTAAAACAGTTATTAATCTTTATTTTCAAAGTTAGGTAAATCAAGGGACCACGCCGCATAACACGGAACGGGTTTCCTCCCAAGAATACCAGTGCATAAAACAACAGCGCAATGCTAAATAAAGAAAAATGAAGCTGTTATAAGACCCAGGTCCTATCACACAATGCAACGCAAGCCGAGGGATAGGGTTTTCCCTTATAACAGCCAAAGAATGCTTGATACGTTTAAAACAAATCATTTGATACTATTATAAGTGCATAGTGTATAAAACAACTTCAAATCATAAGTATCAATCATAGGCGGCATGGGTACCATATATCATGTCGCCATATATAGGTTTATAAATAAAACCGCAAATGTCACGTATTTGGAAATTGGATTTCCATCTATGAACCGAGGCAAAAGATAGTCCTCAACCGATTCGTGACTCTCTAGCCCGAGCCACAGGCAAGTACTCAGTCAAGCCTTGGAGCGACAGGGCCGGTCCACCGATGTGGATTAAAATGCCTGAACACTACGTTTCCCCACCCTATGGGGTGTAAGTCTGGTCCGTCAGCCGACCAGAATGCATCGGCCGAAACCGATATAACCGAGGCGCCTCGCAACAGCAACAACCACATAAGTCAAACTCGTCAGGGCGTGTAAAACCACTGACGCCACTTCTAACTAGAAAGAAACGCATGCCCTCCCTGAGGTCCGTCTCCCGTTTTTGGTTCATACCGGGTGTGAAACACGCGAGGGAAACGTTACACAAAGCTACGCCACAAAGGCCTTGCTTTGATCATCACCACAAGACTTTGCTTTTCAACAGAAGTCTCGATCAATTGCCACTTAGGCATGCCACACAGGCAATTCACTCCATGCGTTTGATATCCACCAATATATAACCCCTGAGCTCGTACGTCTCAGAGAAGGGCGTTAAGCAAGAGAATAAATTCTCCGCCGCCAAACAGATATATATTTAATAGAAATCAATCACACGGACTAAAATCCAATGTCAGACACACAGTCCATTTACAAGTCCGTTCTGGGTCGGAACGAAACCGGAGGCACCTAGTACCCCGCATATCCATCGATCTCCAAGTACGTCTGGACGATCACTAACTGTTTCCATCTTCTTGGGTGTACAGCCCAATCAAGATCATCAGTAATTACCCAAACGACGTGAAGACCTCCGGTCTTCGACCATCGTCTTCATCTTCGACTTATCGTCGTATCAGTTATTCAGAATGGGATAAACCCGGTCTTCCCGAATAACTCGCGTATATTTAAATAAGTGTTACACAAACACAACATACGCCTCATTCCAATTCATTAGTCACTAACCGTAAATTAATCAAGAGAATAATTCCCCAAATATTAACCCCGAAGGCCGAAACCAACATCAGATCAATATCCAGAAAACCATTCTGCTTGGCCAACCGACAGCTAGTTTCTAAATTTCACATTCATAGGGAAATGTTCCCATTAATTTTATCCAAGATAAATTTCTTGAATTTATTCTTCTTTTGAATTTCGATTCAACTAGTCGAGATTAACGAACCTTACCGAAGTAATCATTGGTTTTAATTTCCCAATCCCAACCTATTTATCCCATGAAGTAAAACTGGTAATACTTCATATCTAACACCACAGTGTTATCGGTAAATTCAATTACCATTTCACGTTCAAATCTAATTAAAGATTTAACTATCGCCTGGAGCAAAACTGGTGATACTCCATTTCGGTTATTTCAATCTAATTAAAGATTCATTAAAACTCCACTTAGTTTTAATCTGTGACTGGGTTAAAGAATCAGTGTCATTTAAAACACGGTTCACGATAAATCCAAAATCACATCACATTTCAATCAGTCCCTAATTGTAAATTCGCAAGTGAGCAATTCCCTAAGTATTAATCCCGAAGGCCGAAACCAACATCAGATCAATACCTCGGAAACTATTCAACTTAACTAATCTCCAGTTAGTTTCTGATTTTCTTAACTCCTTTAGGTCTAAGAACTGTATTATTGAAGATACCGTTCACGACAACCCAAAATCACATTTCATTAATGATCGGGTTAAAGAACGAGTGTTATTTAAAACACTGTTCACGATAAACCCAAAAATCAATATCAATTCAATTCCAATTAAATATTATTTAATTGGTACACTTCATTAAATCTAAATAAAAAGATTTAATCATTTCTCAACTGGGTTCAAGAACAGTGTTAGTGAAGACACCATTCACGACAAACCCAAATCACATTTGATATTCAATATAAGGCTCTGAATAGAAAACATATCGGCTTATATTCAATATCAAATTCTACGATTTAACAAATGTCGTATTGGAAATAACGATACAAATATATCTTTCAAATTTCCATAACAACACCTGTATAATCACGAATTCCAACATCGAAATATTCCGAAGACAATTTCGATTCAAATCCACTCCAATGCAATCATTGGAAATTCTGGTTATTTTTAAAACCCTTTTCAAATTCAATTTATTTATTTAAAAATAAATAGAATTATAATTCTAGTTCAAAACTAGTTCATTTCGATAAAAATCTATTTTTATCTTTTCAAATATGGAGTTTTTCATCCCAATTCTTTCTAAATCATTTCTTATGATTTTACACAAATTATCACTATTTTTAATAATTTTATCAAGGCCCGTACAGTCGATTTCCATCAATGGCCATCGAACTGCATTTACAGCGACCTTTTTCGAATTTGATTTGGACATAATTCCAAATCCAACCGTTAGATTTCAAATTTCTAATATTCGTTAGAAAGCTCTTTTCGATACGAACCCAACGGTTCCGGTTTTAGGAGAATCCGACGGTCGGATCTCCCGTAATGTCCGTTTGAAATAAATGGTCGAAATTCACGAACTGCCGCGGCGCGTTCTATTCAGGCCATTATATTATATATATAATATATATAATATATATTTCGTCGATTTCTATTTAAAACGAATTATATAAATAGTTTTAAAATTCGTTTCAAAATCTATTTCAACTTCCATTTCAATTCAAATCAAAATTGAATTCTTCTTTATAAATTCGTTTTAAAATCCATTTCTATTCAATTCAAATTTCAATTCAATTTGAATTCATTTCAATTCGCTTTCAATTCAATTTGAATTCGTTTTCAATTCATTTCGAAATCGTTTTCAATTCAATTCATTTCGAAATCGTTTTCAATTCATTTCCTTTCGAAATCGTTTTCAATTCATTTCCTTTCGAAATCGTTTTCAATTCATTTCATTTCGAAATCGTTTTCAATTCAATTTGAATTCGTTTTCAATTCATTTCCTTTCGAAATCGTTTTCAATTCATTTCATTTCGAAATCGTTTTCAATTCATTTTATTTCGAAATCGTTTTCAATTCATTTCATTTCGAAATCGTTTTCAATTCAATTTGAATTCGTTTTCAATTCATTTCGAAATCGTTTTCAATTCATTTTATTTCGAAATCGTTTAAAATCGATATAAATATCGTTTACGTCAAAATGGCGTCAATCTAATCAACACGGCTTCATAAATTTCTATTTTCAAATATTCTATTTCAAATATTTCTTTTTTTTCAAAATAGTTGTTATTATCAAAATATTTCGTTCAACACATGACCAATCTCAATGAATGAGTACTGTCAACACATGAACGTTTATTTTAAATTGATAAAGATGTAAATTTTATTACTAAAATATTTCGTTCAACACATGACCAATCTCAATGAATGAGTACTGTCAACACATGAACGTTTATTTTAAATTGATAAAGATGTAAATTTTATTACTAAAATATTTCGTTCAACACATGACCAATCTCAATGAATGAGTACTGTCAACACATGAACGTTTATTTTATAATATTCTTTATTTTCTAAACTGGAATGAGGCCCAATCGATTACCATATAAAGTTAATTATATGGATTTTCATACAACACATGTATATCATAGTATTGAAAAATAATCAACCATCAACCAAAGTGCACTACACTGTATAAGCATCAAATATAGATATCTAACGCTTATGACAGCCTGTCAATCAATCGATCGACATATTTAATAAATCAGGATGAGTGAACTGCATATTTCATCCTAACACCCGTGTAGGGTTTCAAACAATCAAACTAATATTTTATTTGTGCAGTTGGGCGATGTGTAAAATTTATCGACCCAATCAATGTCATTCAAATAGGTGTACATAAACAAACCGTCCGGTTTATAGATGAATATTTTATTTTATTCACTTTCACTATATTCATATTCACGTTAAAAATTATATTTTTAACGATAAAACATTTTATTCCAACATATGAATTTCTATTATTCATTTACACAAATAAAATGATATTTTTATTTTCTAACATATTTTAGAAAATTTCGGCGGCATAACGGCACGATACTAGAAACGGGACGAGGCCTAGCCTTATCCCCGGTCTAGTGAAGGCCCACGCCATTCACACATCAATCATATCAATTTCAATTTCACCAAAACAATCCAATCCGAATCAAATAATTTAACCAACTACACAACCAATCAAACAAGTCCATGGTCTGTGGACGGGTGTCGGGTGCTTCTAATAAGCACCGTCTGCATCCTAGTATATATATATAACTAGAAAAATAAATTGAAAGGTGAGAAATTCTCACATATAGCTATCCAGCTCCACGGCTCTTCATTGATAGAAATCTTCATCGTTTCGCCTTTTTATCACCTTCGTTGTCCGCTTCCACTACCTATGTAAAAATCGAATTTTTACTACGCTATTCAATATATAAAAATCATATTTTTCTATCGAAGTTCTATATATAAAAATCATATTTTTCTATCGAAGTTCAATATATAGAAATCATATTTTTCTATCGAAGTTCTATATATAAAAATCATATTTTTCTATCGAAGTTCAATATATAGAAATCATATTTTTCTATCGAAGTTCAATATATAAAAATCATATTTTTCTTTCGAAGTTCAATATATAAAAATCATATTTTTACTATCTCGTTCTATGGATAAAAATTCTATTTCTACATTGCTACTATATAGACAAAAGTTCCATTTCAAAAATAAAGTTTTCGCCTTTATAAAAATTACCACTTTATCTCAACGTATATAAAATAAAAATCAGATTTTTATTTGGTTACATACACAAAGATGATATTTTTATATTCTCTATCCCATAAAGATTATATTTTTAATACTTTAAAAATATAAAAATCATATTTTTAATATTTCTATATAGTAAAGACTATATTTTTAATGCTCTACATAAACAAAGATTATATTTTTACCACTTTAAAAATATAAAAATCCAATTTTTAAAGCTATCATATTTTTAAATACAAAGCTATTATATTTTTAAATACAAAGCTATTATATTTTTAAATACAAAGCTATTATATTTTATTTAAAAAAACAATCTTTTAACCAAAGTATAAGTTAAATAAATAAATAAAACAAACCTGTCACTGTATAAACGTTCTTCCAGGCCAATACCGCCCTTTTTCCCCCTTGGATCTCGCTACCTAGGGCTGCAACGCCCGCCTCCCTTAGTTCTTCTGAGCACCATTGTCGGCCACCTCGAGGAAGGGTTTTACGGCGCTCGTGGGAGGTGGAGCAGGCGGCGCTGGCGATGAGGGGAGGCTGCGGCTTCAAGGGTGGCGGCGACTTCGAGGGTGGCGGGGTCATCGAATCGGGGAGAGATGGATGGACTGGGGCGAGAGGGCGATGGAGGAGGTGCGGCTTGCCAGCGGTGGGTCGCGGTGGGAGGACGTGGCGACTCCGACGATCGCTCGTCGTCTCTTTTCTTTTCTTTTTTTATATAATTTTATTGTTTTATAAAAGTTGACTTTTACATACGTCATCAAAACGAGGCCCACCACCTGTCGTCCATAGCGTTTAACCCCCATTCCGAACACAATGAGATATGTATCGTCAGCTGATTTGATCATTACAATCAGTTTCCGTTGAATTTCCATTTAAATCACTATATTGAATTTAAACGTACATTTCAAATTACCGGGGTCACATACTAACTCTAAAAATTCCAGAAAAATATTTTCTAGCTTCGTATTGACGATACGGTCCTAACAAAACTAGTTTCGATGAATTCTGAGACCGTATGTAAAATGGCCAATTTCCAGTCGATTAAAATCAACTGAAACTGGTCAAACGCGTTTTCCTTTGCCACGCTCACATACTGATTCAGAAAATTATGAAATTTGGAATCTAGCAATAATTCGACATCACGGACCCAACAAAACTGGTTTCGTCGAGATCCGAGGTCATTTGCAAAATGTCCATTTTTAAGGGCCTGAATTCCATAGCGACTATTCAGAATTTTCAACTGGACATATCTTTTGATTCCCGCTATGAAATCTCGATTCGTCGGATTCGTTGGAAAGATATTATCAATTAGATCCTATCATTTTTGGTTTCACTAAAATCCGGATTGTTTTGCACCCGGTACATTCAATTGAAGTTTGAAATCGAATTATCGAACTACCGCGCCATTTTCAATTCTATTTATAATTATATATAAATATTTATATTCCAACGACGACGTATATAATATATACGTTCTAATTATATTCAAAATAAATTTCTCGTCGATATTCTTTAAAATAATTCATTTTAAATAATCGAAATTCGCTAAAATTGCCAAAATAAAAATTTTAAACTGGCCCAGAATTTCCGGGTTGTTACAATCTCCCCCACTTAAAACTTTTCGTCCCCGAAAAGGAACAAAGTCGAAAGTGGTTTGATCATTCAACTCTACGCTCGACCTGGCTTACTTTTTCCAACTTTTCAGTTTCTGAAAATTTTCAAATTCTTCAAAAATTTGGCTAACACCCTAAATTTTCGAAAAATTTCGCCATAACCTCCCCTGCAATGGGAGCATCGGGGAATTTCAAATAGCTTCCCCGGTCCTTCAGATCTCAAAAAGAAAAAGAAAAAGCCAAGCGGCTAGCCAATAGGCTCACAAAATCATCATCACCCAAACAAAACAGGAAATTATGTAGTAAACATGTACCTATTTGTCGGGCAAACAAATTTTATTCTCTGGCTCTAGCCTCCTTGCTATGACCTGTTCAATGTAAGTATATGTATATGCAAGCAAACGCAACCAATTTTCAGTATAATTCAATATTCGATCAAATTAGGCATAATGGTTCAAAATTATCAAACAACTAAACAAACAACACAAACATCAATCAATTAGTGAATTAGAGTTTCAAATTGATAACTTTGATACATAGTCAAAAATCAGATTTTTGATGCCAAATCACAACAATAGGCCCTATCTAATTTTGGTTCTCACACCAGCCTAATGGAAACATATAGAAATCACACCTTCGAAACACGAAAATAAATACTGGTGATGGCGCGCCATCATCAGAATCATTTCCGGGCGACTAGAGTGTGATTCTATATCTATCCAGTATATTAAAATTTCGAATACACGCGGATCAGACGTATACGCAAAATCTATATATACTGGATTGTCCACATCAATATAAATAGATAATCAAATACGAATAATTGATTTAAATCTTCAAAACAAAATTGTTTTCATTTTCAAAAATATACTCTTCACTCTCGTTCTAGGATACTACTGATCCCATCTCTAACGAGTCATTCTAATTGGATTTTACTAATCCAATATCTGATGAATTCTTTCGTATGGTTCTAATGTGTCTTGTTCTCTAGCTTTGTAAACCAAAGCTCTGATACCAACTGTGACGGCAAGGAATTTCGCTCGGTCCGAACCAGTCGCTAAACCGACCCAGGCCGTTCGAAACGCCCTATCGTTTGAGAACACGACAAAACAGAACGCATACAAAAGAACATTTCACTGTGTATTACAACAATGCATCAGAATACAAGAATATACAGAGTACAAATGAATATTACACAGAAATATCAGAGATTTAAATTACATTTAAATACATCGCAGCGGAAAATAATACAATACACAACTAGAAGAGATATACGGATACAAAGCTTTCCGGATATCGTTCCAGCTGTAAACCCGGATCCTGTGAATATAAATCTGCAAAACCAAAACTACTAGCCGCCCGTGTCGAAAATAGGGGCACCCAGAGTTTAGGTTAAAACAATAAACTCCAGGTCAGTCATGTGACTGGTGTGAGAACTAAAACAGTTATTAATCTTTATTTTCAAAGTTAGGTAAATCAAGGGACCACGCCGCATAACACGGAACGGGTTTCCTCCCAAGAATACCAGTGCATAAAACAACAGCGCAATGCTAAATAAAGAAAAATGAAGCTGTTATAAGACCCAGGTCCTATCACACAATGCAACGCAAGCCGGGGGATAGGGTTTTCCCTTATAACAGCCAAAGAATGCTTGATACGTTTAAAACAAATCATTTGATACTATTATAAGTGCATAGTGTATAAAACAACTTCAAATCATAAGTATCAATCATAGGCGGCATGGGTACCATATATCATGTCGCCATATATAGGTTTATAAATAAAACCGCAAATGTCACGTATTTGGAAATTGGATTTCCATCTATGAACCGAGGCAAAAGATAGTCCTCAACCGATTCGTGACTCTCTAGCCCGAGCCACAGGCAAGTACTCAGTCAAGCCTTGGAGCGACAGGGCCGGTCCATCGATGTGGATTAAAATGCCTGAACACTACGTTTCCCCACCCTATGGGGTGTAAGTCTGGTCCGTCAGCCGACCAGAATGCATCGGCCGAAACCGATATAACCGAGGCGCCTCGCAACAGCAACAACCACATAAGTCAAACTCGTCAGGGCGTGTAAAACCACTGACGCCACTTCTAACTAGAAAGAAACGCATGCCCTCCCTGAGGTCCGTCTCCCGTTTTTGGTTCATACCGGGTGTGAAACACGCGAGGGAAACGTTACACAAAGCTACGCCACAAAGGCCTTGCTTTGATCATCACCACAAGACTTTGCTTTTCAACAGAAGTCTCGATCAATTGCCACTTAGGCATGCCACACAGGCAATTCACTCCATGCATTTGATATCCACCAATATATAACCCCTGAGCTCGTACGTCTCAGAGAAGGGCGTTAAGCAAGAGAATAAATTCTCCGCCGCCAAACAGATATATATTTAATAGAAATCAATCACACGGACTAAAATCCAATGTCAGACACACAGTCCATTTACAAGTCCGTTCTGGGTCGGAACGAAACCGGAGGCACCTAGTACCCCGCATATCCATCGATCTCCAAGTACGTCTGGACGATCACTAACTGTTTCCATCTTCTTGGGTGTACAGCCCAGTCAAGATCATCAGTAATTACCCAAACGACGTGAAGACCTCCGGTCTTCGACCATCGTCTTCATCTTCGACATATCGTCGTATCAGTTATTCAGAATGGGATAAACCCGGTCTTCCCGAATAACTCGCGTATATTTAAATAAGTGTTACACAAACACAACATACGCCTCATTCCAATTCATTAGTCACTAACCGTAAATTAATCAAGAGAATAATTCCCCAAATATTAACCCCGAAGGCCGAAACCAACATCAGATCAATATCCAGAAAACCATTCTGCTTGGCCAACCGACAGCTAGTTTCTAAATTTCACATTCATAGGGAAATGTTCCCATTAATTTTATCCAAGATAAATTTCTTGAATTTATTCTTCTTTTGAATTTCGATTCAACTAGTCGAGATTAACGAACCTTACCGAAGTAATCATTGGTTTTAATTTCCCAATCCCAACCTATTTATCCCATGAAGTAAAACTGGTAATACTTCATATCTAACACCACAGTGTTATCGGTAAATTCAATTACCATTTCACGTTCAAATCTAATTAAAGATTTAACTATCGCCTGGAGCAAAACAGGTGATACTCCATTTCGGTTATTTCAATCTAATTAAAGATTCATTAAAACTCCACTTAGTTTTAATCTGTGACTGGGTTAAAGAATCAGTGTCATTTAAAACACGGTTCACGATAAATCCAAAATCACATCACATTTCAATCAGTCCCTAATTGTAAATTCGCAAGTGAGCAATTCCCTAAGTATTAATCCCGAAGGCCGAAACCAACATCAGATCAATACCTCGGAAACTATTCAACTTAACTAATCTCCAGTTAGTTTCTGATTTTCTTAACTCCTTTAGGTCTAAGAACTGTATTATTGAAGATACCGTTCACGACAACCCAAAATCACATTTCATTAATGATCGGGTTAAAGAACGAGTGTTATTTAAAACACTGTTCACGATAAACCCAAAAATCAATATCAATTCAATTCCAATTAAATATTATTTAATTGGTACACTTCATTAAATCTAAATAAAAAGATTTAATCATTTCTCAACTGGGTTCAAGAACAGTGTTAGTGAAGACACCATTCACGACAAACCCAAATCACATTTGATATTCAATATAAGGCTCTGAATAGAAAACATATCGGCTTATATTCAATATCAAATTCTACGATTTAACAAATGTCGTATTGGAAATAACGATACAAATATATCTTTCAAATTTCCATAACAACACCTGTATAATCACGAATTCCAACATCGAAATATTCCGAAGACAATTTCGATTCAAATCCACTCCAATGCAATCATTGGAAATTCTGGTTATTTTTAAAACCCTTTTCAAATTCAATTTATTTATTTAAAAATAAATAGAATTATAATTCTAGTTCAAAACTAGTTCATTTCGATAAAAATCTATTTTTATCTTTTCAAATATGGAGTTTTTCATCCCAATTCTTTCTAAATCATTTCTTATGATTTTACACAAATTATCACTATTTTTAATAATTTTATCAAGGCCCGTACAGTCGATTTCCATCAATGGCCATCGAACTGCATTTACAGCGACCTTTTTCGAATTTGATTTGGACATAATTCCAAATCCAACCGTTAGATTTCAAATTTCTAATATTCGTTAGAAAGCTCTTTTCGATACGAACCCAACGGTTCCGGTTTTAGGAGAATCCGACGGTCGGATCTCCCGTAATGTCCGTTTGAAATAAATGGTCGAAATTCACGAACTGCCGCGGCGCGTTCTATTCAGGCCATTATATTATATATATAATATATATAATATATATTTCGTCGATTTCTATTTAAAACGAATTATATAAATAGTTTTAAAATTCGTTTCAAAATCTATTTCAACTTCCATTTCAATTCAAATCAAAATTGAATTCTTCTTTATAAATTCGTTTTAAAATCCATTTCTATTCAATTCAAATTTCAATTCAATTTGAATTCATTTCAATTCGCTTTCAATTCAATTTGAATTCGTTTTCAATTCATTTCGAAATCGTTTTCAATTCAATTCATTTCGAAATCGTTTTCAATTCATTTCCTTTCGAAATCGTTTTCAATTCATTTCATTTCGAAATCGTTTTCAATTCATTTCATTTCGAAATCGTTTTCAATTCAATTTGAATTCGTTTTCAATTCATTTCCTTTCGAAATCGTTTTCAATTCATTTCATTTCGAAATCGTTTTCAATTCATTTTATTTCGAAATCGTTTTCAATTCATTTCATTTCGAAATCGTTTTCAATTCAATTTGAATTCGTTTTCAATTCATTTCGAAATCGTTTTCAATTCATTTTATTTCGAAATCGTTTAAAATCGATATAAATATCGTTTACGTCAAAATGGCGTCAATCTAATCAACACGGCTTCATAAATTTCTATTTTCAAATATTCTATTTCAAATATTTCTTTTTTTTCAAAATAGTTGTTATTATCAAAATATTTCGTTCAACACATGACCAATCTCAATGAATGAGTACTGTCAACACATGAACGTTTATTTTAAATTGATAAAGATGTAAATTTTATTACTAAAATATTTCGTTCAACACATGACCAATCTCAATGAATGAGTGCTGTCAACACATGAACGTTTATTTTAAATTGATAAAGATGTAAATTTTATTACTAAAATATTTCGTTCAACACATGACCAATCTCAATGAATGAGTACTGTCAACACATGAACGTTTATTTTATAATATTCTTTATTTTCTAAACTGGAATGAGGCCCAATCGATTACCATATAAAGTTAATTATATGGATTTTCATACAACACATGTATATCATAGTATTGAAAAATAATCAACCATCAACCAAAGTGCACTACACTGTATAAGCATCAAATATAGATATCTAACGCTTATGACAGCCTGTCAATCAATCGATCGACATATTTAATAAATCAGGATGAGTGAACTGCATATTTCATCCTAACACCCGTGTAGGGTTTCAAACAATCAAACTAATATTTTATTTGTGCAGTTGGGCGATGTGTAAAATTTATCGACCCAATCAATGTCATTCAAATAGGTGTACATAAACAAACCGTCCGGTTTATAGATGAATATTTTATTTTATTCACTTTCACTATATTCATATTCACGTTAAAAATTATATTTTTAACGATAAAACATTTTATTCCAACATATGAATTTCTATTATTCATTTACACAAATAAAATGATATTTTTATTTTCTAACATATTTTAGAAAATTTCGGCGGCATAACGGCACGATACTAGAAACGGGACGAGGCCTAGCCTTATCCCCGGTCTAGTGAAGGCCCACGCCATTCACACATCAATCATATCAATTTCAATTTCACCAAAACAATCCAATCCGAATCAAATAATTTAACCAACTACACAACCAATCAAACAAGTCCATGGTCTGTGGACGGGTGTCGGGTGCTTCTAATAAGCACCGTCTGCATCCTAGTATATATATATATAACTAGAAAAATAAATTGAAAGGTGAGAAATTCTCACATATAGCTATCCAGCTCCACGGCTCTTCATTGATAGAAATCTTCATCGTTTCGCCTTTTTATCACCTTCGTTGTCCGCTTCCACTACCTATGTAAAAATCGAATTTTTACTACGCTATTCAATATATAAAAATCATATTTTTCTATCGAAGTTCTATATATAAAAATCATATTTTTCTATCGAAGTTCAATATATAGAAATCATATTTTTCTATCGAAGTTCTATATATAAAAATCATATTTTTCTATCGAAGTTCAATATATAGAAATCATATTTTTCTATCGAAGTTCAATATATAAAAATCATATTTTTCTTTCGAAGTTCAATATATAAAAATCATATTTTTACTATCTCGTTCTATGGATAAAAATTCTATTTCTACATTGCTACTATATAGACAAAAGTTCCATTTCAAAAATAAAGTTTTCGCCTTTATAAAAATTACCACTTTATCTCAACGTATATAAAATAAAAATCAGATTTTTATTTGGTTACATACACAAAGATGATATTTTTATATTCTCTATCCCATAAAGATTATATTTTTAATACTTTAAAAATATAAAAATCATATTTTTAATATTTCTATATAGTAAAGACTATATTTTTAATGCTCTACATAAACAAAGATTATATTTTTACCACTTTAAAAATATAAAAATCCAATTTTTAAAGCTATCATATTTTTAAATACAAAGCTATTATATTTTTAAATACAAAGCTATTATATTTTTAAATACAAAGCTATTATATTTTATTTAAAAAAACAATCTTTTAACCAAAGTATAAGTTAAATAAATAAATAAAACAAACCTGTCACTGTATAAACGTTCTTCCAGGCCAATACCGCCCTTTTTCCCCCTTGGAGCTCGCTACCTAGGGCTGCAACGCCCGCCTCCCTTAGTTCTTCTGAGCACCATTGTCGGCCACCTCGAGGAAGGGTTTTACGGCGCTCGTGGGAGGTGGAGCAGGCGGCGCTGGCGATGAGGGGAGGCTGCGGCTTCAAGGGTGGCGGCGACTTCGAGGGTGGCGGGGTCATCGAATCGGGGAGAGATGGATGGACTGGGGCGAGAGGGCGATGGAGGAGGTGCGGCTTGCCAGCGGTGGGTCGCGGTGGGAGGACGTGGCGACTCCGACGATCGCTCGTCGTCTCTTTTCTTTTTTTTTTTAATAATTTTATTGTTTTATAAAAGTTGACTTTTACATACGTCATCAAAACGAGGCCCACCACCTGTCGTCCATAGCGTTTAACCCCCATTCCGAACACAATGGGATATGTATCGTCAGCTGATTTGATCATTACAATCAGTTTCCGTTGAATTTCCATTTAAATCACTATATTGAATTTAAACGTACATTTCAAATTACCGGGGTCACATACTAACTCTAAAAATTCCAGAAAAATATTTTCTAGCTTCGTATTGACGATACGGTCCTAACAAAACTAGTTTCGATGAATTCTGAGACCGTATGTAAAATGGCCAATTTCCAGTCGATTAAAATCAACTGAAACTGGTCAAACGCGTTTTCCTTTGCCACGCTCACATACTGATTCAGAAAATTATGAAATTTGGAATCTAGCAATAATTCGACATCACGGACCCAACAAAACTGGTTTCGTCGAGATCCGAGGTCATTTGCAAAATGTCCATTTTTAAGGGCCTGAATTCCATAGCGACTATTCAGAATTTTCAACTGGACATATCTTTTGATTCCCGCTATGAAATCTCGATTCGTCGGATTCGTTGGAAAGATATTATCAATTAGATCCTATCATTTTTGGTTTCACTAAAATCCGGATTGTTTTGCACCCGGTACATTCAATTGAAGTTTGAAATCGAATTATCGAACTACCGCGCCATTTTCAATTCTATTTATAATTATATATAAATATTTATATTCCAACGACGACGTATATAATATATACGTTCTAATTATATTCAAAATAAATTTCTCGTCGATATTCTTTAAAATAATTCATTTTAAATAATCGAAATTCGCTAAAATTGCCAAAATAAAAATTTTAAACTGGCCCAGAATTTCCGGGTTGTTACATTTCATTAGTGGTTGATAGGCTTGAAAAATACTTATGCATTTGTAGTTGATAGGAGCTCTATAAGTTTTAGGATAAATATAAGTTACAAGAAATGTTTGGCTTTATTTGAATTGATGTTTTGTGACAACAAAACATAAATTGGTTGATTGTTTGGATTAAATTGCTTAAATATTGATTTGTCATTACTTGACTTAAGATAATTTAAGTTGTACACTACAACAAAAACACCATATTACAACTTTAATTTACAACGGTGGTAAAATCACCGTTGTAATAAATGTTTTTTACAACTTTTTTCCAGAAAAGTTGTAATAAACTTATTTTTAACAACTGTGTTATTTTGACAGTTGTAATAAAAGCCTATCACAACTTTTATTTTTTGACTGTTGTAATATATGACTACACTACAACAAAAATACCATATTAATAATTAATAAAAATTCGATAATTAATAAAAATATTAATACTCAATAACTATTGTTTAATAATAATAATAAATAGTTCATTTGAAAATATGTAATAACTAATATTAATAATTTCTTTTCGCTATAATAGTTATTATTAGAAATTAGAAATTAAAAATTAAAAATAAATAAATAAAAATTAGTTTTTAGTAATGAATAGTTAATTTTAGTAATCAATAAATAAGAAGTAAGAATCACTAATTAAGAAGTAATAATTAAATAATTGTTTTTAAATATTTTAATAAAAATTTCAAGCAATTTATATAATATTCTATTACATTTTTTCATAAAATAAAAAAAAGAAAAATAAATTAATAATTGACAATTTTAACAATTAACAGTCTACAACAACTTTTCACTATTACCTGTTGTAATAAGTGACAATTTTTACAATTAACATTTTATAATTAGTATTTATGTAATAATAAATTAATAATTTCTATTAAATAATCAATAATTAGTAAATAATTTTTAACAACAAAAATCAATAATTGGTATAATAAGTAATAAATTATTAGTATTGTTAAATAATTAATTTTTAGTGTTAAATAATTAAGATATAATCGTTAATATTAATAATTTGCTTGACTCCGTGCATTGAATAAAGCCTATGAATACGTCATGTCTCTAGAAATAATCCTAGTCGTCGCCAATTAGTTTTTGGTGTTCTCTGACTAACAGTCGGATCTTGACTATCAAGCCTTGACGATGATTGTTGGGCACTGCGCTGCCCCCGATTTTTTTTTAGACCCTTTTCTTCAAATTTAGATCATACTTGATTTTTTTTAATATACTTCTTGGCTTTGAAAATCAAAACACTTCAGCTTTCAAAAAAACGCATTTTGGCTCCAAAGGAAAAATCAAAACACTTCCGAAACAAAACTTTTAGGATCCTGTAAACCGAATTTTTTGCTTCCCTTCACAAGCTCGGTTGTATGTCCCCGAAATTTTTATCTTCCCTCCACAAGCCCGCTTTTCTAACCCAAATTTTCATGAACCCAGTTAAATTTCGAGACCTAACCCTAGCTCTCGAGATCTTCAATGGCCGCCTCAAAAAAAGGATTACGGTCTTCACCGGCCTCTAACACCACCGCCCCAATTAAATTCACGACTCACGATACCCAACACCACCGCCCCAATTAAACTCATGAGACCCAAGGGGCTGGAGAGGCGTTGGTCTCAGTGCAGGAAGTCGACGACTTTCAAGTGGTCGGAGGAGGGATGCGCTGGTTATCCAAGGGGCTGGAGAGGGTTGATCGCAAGGAGCTGGAAAGAAGTGCCTCAGGTTGTTTGGTTCATATATTGGTTTATCTGATGCATAAAGTTCAAAAATATGTACCAACATCCGTGAATGTCTCTCAGGTTGTTGCTTTTAACTATATTTTAGTACATCTATCTTGTAGAAGACGTTTTTTTGGGAAGAAAATTGCCTTCTTCTGAATTGAATTTAAATTTTAAGTTGTTTTTATGTACTTTATCGGCCAAGCGTTGATTTCTTCTTGTCGAGCTTGTTAGAATTTATTGTAATGATTTCTTCTTGAGTTAGCATTAAGTATTAATTGTAAAGCTTATTCCATGTTCAGGTTGTTACATTTTTATGTTAGATTACTTACTAATTTTAGAGCTCTGTATGGTTACCAGACATACATGTTCAAGTATGACACTGTTTATGGTCAATGGAAGCACCATGAAATCAAGGTGAAGGACTCCAAAACCCTTCTCTTTGGTGACAAACCAGTAGCTGTATTTGGTTGCAGGTTGGTGTCTTTAAAACTTTAGGAACTTGTTTACTATCTGTACTTATAAATTTTATTGCACTTCTAGCTTTGGTGCTAAACTTATCCATGCTTGTTTTTATTAAGAAACCCTGAGGAGATCCCATGGGGTGAGGCTGGTGTTGATTATGTTGTTGAGTCAACTGGTGTCTTTATTGACAAGGACAAAGCTGCTGCTCACTTGAAGGTGAACATTTATCACAAACTGCATTGAAATTAACGAGTCGCTTATGCTTTGGTGTTGAGTTGTGAGTATATATACATATGTTAAATGGTTGGAAAAGTTAAATTTTTGCTGATAACTGTATATGTTTTTCAGAGGAGTTGGCTATTTCAAACAAACCATCAATTGTTATGTTAGACTATAACCATCAGTTGACAAATTTTAGGATTTTGCTACGGGGACAAAATGAATTTTCAGTCAAACTGTAAGAACAGGATATTTGGGGTTATTTGGAGGAATTCACCAGGGCATTTTGGTAATTTGCTTTGTGATCCGTTATAGAATATTGATTTTGCCGTAGATTTTTACAAAATCATTTTTGATCCTTTGCAGTGTTCTTGCCATACTCGAGTGACCAACAAGGGGTGAGCAGCGAAATTCTTGCAGTAATGTCGCTATCAAATTTTGGTATTGTTGGCTTAAAAAAACACCTTTTTTTCTTTTTTCTAACAACAGACATATTCTTATGCAATAGGTTTGATCACTGCAGTGAACTTGCACCAAAAAGATAAATGGCATAAAGATTTCCTTGTCTTCAACTAGTGTACTCCCGTAGGGTATGCAATTTTTTGTGGATAACTTGTGCTTGTACTAAGTTGCTTTGTAACGGTCAAGCATGTAATATTGTACAAAATGTTGTCTAAAACTTATTGTTTGTAATACTGAATATTTGAGTATTTTAATAAATTAGTTTGCAAATAACTGTAATATCGGATTTGCTTATGGAGTATTGATATATTTAGTGTATTGTTCTTTCAGTTGCAAAAGATGTTTATTTTTTTAAACCCAAATGTCAATCACAACGGTGCATAACAGTTGTAGTAGATTTTATTACAACGGTGCATAATTGTTGTAATAAAGTTTATTACAACGGTGGAAAAAGTTGTAAAATATACATATTACAACGGTATTGCAACAGTGCAAAAAAGTTGTAAAAGATATTAGTCTATTACAACTTCTTAATACACGATGGTTTGCCCACCGTTGTAAAATGTATATTACAATGGTGTTCCACCGTTGTAATAGGGTCATTTTGTTGTAGTGGTATCAAAGTTTTAAGGATATCTTATAAAAATTATTTCTTAGTCTAGATTAAAGTGTTATTATATTTTTAAGGGAATTAGAGTTTGGGCTAGGTTTAATCTTATATTAGATTAAGGGGGAGTTTTTTAGTTTCTAGGATTAGTTGAAGGTTCAAGAAGTGTTTTTGAATTGACATATATTGTAACGAACTGGGATTTTCGACCTCGAAAATCGACATAAATACCAATGTTAACCATTCGAGCATCAGAAATACCAGATCATTAATAGAAAGAAGTTAGAGGGTGAGAAATAGAAAGAAAGAAAGTTGGAACAAAAGAAGAAGATCACAATAGAACAAAATCGGAGTAAGCACGAATCTCACAGCGGAACGAATGAAATATATTATATAACAACTTTTGAAATATAGAACTATATTTATACTTATATATATCATCGGAGTACATCACATATATATCACGATGAAAATAAACTATAGATCTTGCATTGAAGCCTCCTGCTCCAAGCTCCTCCAAGTATATCTGTAATATCCCAACTACTTGACTACCCATACAAATTTTAGCACCCAAGATTTTAGGGTAAAACAAAAACAAAATAAACTCTGGGTCAGTCATGGGACCAGTGTGAGTAAACTTTAATCATTCGGTTTAACTTTTCAAAATCCTTTTCAAAAGAAAGGAGACCGACCTCACATAAACATGGATGGTTTTTAACTTACGATAATCCAAAACGTTTCTTAAAATCAATACTTTTCTGATATTATAATAGTGTCTAAATCAAGTAAATAACAATCAAGTAATTTCACCATAAAATCTCCAAATTGCTCTAGACTGGTTTCATTGTGTAGCTTGCGATCCTACGATCCCAACAGATCCAAATTTGTCAGATTCGAATAATGCATGTGCAAGATATGACAATTATAAGTTACTATATATATTTAAATTAAATTAAACTTAATTTTAATTCATACGGGCCTTATCCCTTATAACTTCGGCCCATTTTCCAACTTAAAGGCCCAGACCCGAATGCATATTACTCCCCATCTTATTCCAGAAAAGAAGTTTGCTTCCCCATCTCCAATCGAACAACCGCCAACTACATTTTTTCCTTTTTTTTCTTTGTTTTTTTATTGGGCCTACCATTTTATCCCCGCCCATTACCTTACTGTAAAACCAAGACCGCATCAAAACAATATCCTTCTTCCTCATAAAAGCCGTCAGCTTCAGGCTTGTTTACAATTGCCATTTTCAAAAAAAAAAAACTTGCCCCACGTTATATATATTTATATTTATATATTTATATTTATGTATATTTCATCACCTAAAACATTTAAACCCAAGACATTCCCATACTTCACGTGCTGCTTCTTCCCTCCCACTAGGAAAATGGAATCCGCAAGCAAATTTAGTGATTATTGAAACTTCCCGACTTTAGGAAATTTTGAACAACAACTCCACCATGATCTCCTTGCTGACCAACTCCAAAATATGTTTAAGCTCATCCCCAATCACTAATACCCCATCCAAAATGCAAATCAATGCTTCAATACAATGTACTCGAATACGTACTGCACTTCACTATCTTCACCATTTGCCATTTCCCAAACCCAGTACACATGATGTCTTAAAAACAGGCAAATAAAACTGTGTCGATCCTAATGATTTGCACCTCAAAATTAAAGCTTGTGAAATAAGGATTCTAAATAAAAAATCTTTGGATTTTTGAAAGCCGTAGAAAGGTCGAGTTTTAAGTTTTTCTAAAGCGAAAAGGAAACAGTTGTCTTCAGTATTTATACGCGATGATTCCTTGGGTGCCAAGGAGTAGACAGTAGGGTAGTTATATGAGTTTTCCATTCCATAGCTTCTGCAGTGGACTGGTCATTGTGAAGGCATAGCTAATAGGTTTGCATATGTAGGGGAAATAAGGTACGAGACTTTGGTGTGAAGCGACATACCTATATATATATTATTTTTATTTTTGTGATTATAGTGTTGGTTAGTGTTAGACGTGAGTTATCAGTATCAATTCATTAACTCTGATATTAGGGAGTTGAATTCTAGTTACGATTACTTTACTAGTATTCAGTAAAAGATTAGAGAGAACAAATGTCCCCTTGGTGGTGACCTGACTACAATTGACATGTCCAACCTGAACATTTTTTTAATTCTATGCATAAGTATTTACATATTAGAAGTTAGAACACCTAATAAAAATTTCTTGTGATCAGATCACTTGCACGCTGGTGCTTTGCATCCAAATATTGATGCAGTTCCACCATGCAGGATTGTATTGGAATGTGTAATATGGATAAGGAAAATGGATACATATATAACAATACTATTAAACTATTTGGATTGGTTCGTTACTTTTTCCCGGGTGGACAAGGTTATTGATCCAATTTTAGTTAGATATTAGGTGCATATATTTGGATAGATAACTTAAGTCAGACATTCCCCACTTCATTCGTTTACGGATCTCTATCGACAATAATAAAAATATTGTTGTGACGAGTAATGTGTCACAATCCCAAAAGTATAATAATATAGACAAAATAACTTACTTTGTGAAATTCCAAAATGTTGATATAGGGTGTAAAATACTTCAAACGAAAAGTTGTTTATTTTCCATATTAAAAACTATGGAAAAATTCTTTAAATTGAATTAATAATTTTTCTTAAAAATCTTATTCAAATTCGAAACCAGTGATTTATTATAATTAATAAATCGATATAGCTTATAAACGATTCCGTAGCAACTATTTGAAAATTGTATTTGGACATAACTTACAGCCTACAGGACGAAATCTTGATTTTTCACTTCCATTAGAAAAATATAGCTCAACGGATTCGAACGTTTCTTGTTTTGAAGAAATTCGACTTATAATGAATCCTGGATGTTCATTTAAAGTTGAAAACGTAATATTATGAATTACCGCGACATTTCGAGCTCGATCATAATTATATTATAATTAATTCATTCAATCGTCGTTTAATTAATGTATTCGTTATTATAATTCAGATATAAACTCGATTAGATATCCAATTCACGTAACATCGCCAATCTGAATAATTTTGGCTGTTTAATAAATGAAATTATATTATTCTACTATTTATATTAATTAAATATTCAAAATATTTGAATTCAAACCCTTTAATTTATCAAACCACTATATTAAAATAATTAAATAAATAAATTATTAAATCACTAAAAAATATGGGATGTTACATATATTTTTGTTTTGGTTTATTTGATTTAGATTGTTTAGATTGATTGTTCGAGTTGCTTGCTTGAATTGCTTGTTTGGATTGATTATAAATATTGATTGGATTGCTTAGTTTATTATCCTTCTATTTAGTTTATTAGACAAGTATAGTCATAATTTTAGGGGGAGTTATAATATTTTAAGTTTAGAATCATAGATTTAGAGGGAAATATAAGGTTATTCAACTAATGGAGTGTTATATAGTTATTAGGATCATTTATAACATAGATTTAAGGGGAGTATAACTTCAAGAAAATTATAGTAATAGAGTCTAGTTTATATGTTAGACTCCGATAAGCACTCCAGGTTCAAATTATGTTTCTAAATTTCAAATTTCAAATCCTCTTTTTCAAAAATTCAAAATTCTGATTTTCAAATTCTAATTTCAAATTCTAATTTCAAATTATTTTACATATGATTTCAAACATATGAGTTTAAAGTTTTAATATATATATATATGTGTGTGTTTATATGTTTATATAGTTATATTGTTTTAAACCTTATAACTTTATAAATATGTATATGATTTCATATGATTTTACACTTTAGAATATTTATTTATATTATTAAGTTTTGATTAAAGAATTTTAAACTTATGATTTCAAATATATTTCCTAATTTATAATTATTCTTATTTTTTATAGTTTCATTGAATATATTTTACTAAGTTAATATTTGATTCTTCATATAACCTTTTGTTTATATAGTTTATAAATATCTCTTTATAAATTCCTATATTTATATGTTTATAATTATACTATATATATAGTTTTTATATCACATATATATTGAGTTTTAATCATATGTTTAAATAATATTTTCTTATGTTTTTATACTTAAAAAATACTTTTTAGACAACTAGTTTTGTTTCAGGAATTTCCAAATATATATTGGTTTGAATACTTTAAAATTGATTTTAGAATCAAAAATATGGTGGATATGTCGACATACATACATGGGTATGTCGACATACAACTGTGAGAAATTTAAATTTCAAAGGAAGTTTCTTTTCACTATTTGTAATGTTCCATAAGCGTTGCAACCTTTCAAATCTTATAAATAGGGTTTGATTTCGAATTTTTTAACCATTCTTCTTCACCATCTTCACCCGTTTTCATTCCTCCATTATTATTTCATTTTTTATTGATTTATACACTTCTTCTCTGATCGATTTCTATTCTAATCGCATAAAACTTCTTCTCTTCTCACTCTCTACTCATTACTCTCTGAATTAAAGTGCTACTGAAGAGTTATAGGGTTGTTGTAATCATTTGGGGTTGTTTGGGAAAAAGGTGTGTTCCTTGTGGCCCCGAAATCAAGGAAAGGAATCGGTGTTAACTTTGTAGCCATGAAATCAAGGGTGTGGAATCGGTAATAACCTTGTAGCCGTGGAATCAAAGGTGTTTGAATCAGTGTTAACCATGTAGCCATGAAAGCAATGGGATTGTACTTGGATATTGATAAAGTAATAAAACCCTTAGCAATCCAGCGTTGCATGGGACTGGATGTAACACCTCGTAATTTTAAAGAATACTATAATGATAAACTAAAGAATATTAAATTAAATATTGGGGATTAAGTCAAACGGACTGCGCCATTGCGTTTATCTCAGAATTCTGCTTAAGATAGACTCTAAGTTTTCGTAAAACAGACATCGTATGAAGAAGATATTAAGGTTTGAAATTTGTATACATATAAGCAAAATATATATAAACAAACCAATCTAGAAAATCTAAATCAGAAGGAGGGAAGGCGCGGGAAATCGTCCCGTTGGGGCTCGACCCCATGCCCTATGGGTCGACCCCTACGAGGGGTGTCGACCCTAGGGTCGGCCCCGGGGTCAACCCCACCCAGATCTAGGGCAGATCCATTTTTCTGAACCTGGACATGTTTCTTGACCTGATTTATTGGCTTGAGGCTATAAATAGAACCTCGTTTCTATTGTTTTATTCACCTAAAACAATGGAGACAACGAAATGCTGCCCCAACTCGGATTGAATTAGCCTATTCTTCTGCAATAACAACTTATACATGGACAAGAATCTCTGTTACAACATCAACAGTCATTTCTCTGTTCTCTAGATCCGGTCCTTGTAAGTTTATGTTGCTTTTAGATATAAATATTTAATAAGTAATCCTGACATGTTTATAAGTTTGGATCTAAACCTTTAGCTGTTAATAACCAAATCATAACTAAACAGATCTACCACTAGTGCACCTAATCTACTGTTTAGTTCTTATATGCGTATTCCTGATATGCCGATTCTGTTATTATGCCTATTTATGTCATCATATGCTCACTATGCTACTATGCCTATTTCTGTCACCATATGCCTATTCTGTTAGTATGCCTATTTCTGTCATCATATGCCTGTTTTGTTAGTATGCCTATTTCTGTTTTCTTCTCTCCTTCTTTCCCTTTTTAGTTTTATAGCATGGCTTCCTTCGATCCTAGGCCTACTGCCGAAATATGCAACCAAACGAAATTGGGAATGGTTGGGAATGATAAATTGGGGCATAAATTACATTGTAAAACATGACTAGGATTTGGGGCATAACCTTTGATGAACATGAAAAATTGTTTAAGAATGAATAAGCCTAAAATTATAGTAAATATAAACTATAACCGCACTTAGACACGAGGTTAAATTACATTTTTGGTAGAAGTCTGGCCGGAACCGCCAGACAAATTCAGCACCCAAAATTGGTTAATCTAATGTGAGGGGTCTAGTGCATAAATGTACATGTAAAGGCGCTAAGACACAAGGTTTAGTCCAAACATGCGGTAGAAGGCTACCTGTAACCGCCCGACATATCCAACATCCACAAGTGGTCGACTTAATGTGAGAGGTCTAGTGCATTAACAGACATGAATAGAAAATGATAATAACCTGTAATACTTAACCTGTTTAAATCTGTGGGGATTATATGAATCTGTCAAAATTGTTTACGAAAACTTGCTTGAATTAATGAGGATTTAAGTAAATCTGTAGGGGGGTTATATAAATCCGACAAACTTAACCTGTTTTATATGGTGGGGTTATGTGGGCTTGTTAATCTGTTAGGCATAACCTGTCAAAATCCAAGTAGTGGGGATGCAAGCCTAGGGGGTGGCTTGTTCCATCTGTTGTGAGGGACCCGTATCAGTCAATAACCCATCTTGGTATCAAAAGGGGGACCCCGAACTAGGTAGGCATCCGGGTACGATTACTGAGCTGGTTATAAAAGGTTCATCTGAGTAGCGGTGTCTGATGGCGCGTTCCAATGGACATGTGTGATTCTCTTGCCTGGGAAAATAAGACGTTATAGCACCAGTAGATATGGCTGTGCCACTCAAAAAAAGGGGGTTGCCACTTTAGGAAGTGATACAACCTACTGTGCGGCCATCATAGGGTATCCACAGGATAGGGAGCCGATTGATTGGGGTAGCAATTAGGGTACATCTAGTACTTCTTGTTTAGGAGCCCGTTATTATCGTTGGGGATAACGCTTGTCATTTCTATTGGGCTACCAGTTATTATTGTTAGGGGTAAAACCGGTGACTAAAAGTACACTTAAGTCTACCATCTGTTTCTATTGGGATCATTCTGTTACTGTTATACTAGTATTGGTGCAGAGAAAAGTACTTGAGAAGCGTAATATATTCTGTTTATCCTGCTCAGTTTGTTATACTTATCTTATGATACTGTTATCTCTCTCATCCAGTTTATATGCCTGTCACGATGATTTTACTTATTTATATGCTAAAAGTAACTGAACTCGCTAGACTTTATGTATGACTCGTTTTGTTTCCTTTTCTCTCTCTTCCTTTCCCCCAGGTTCTCGGAATGGGAATACTCAGGCTTGATTAGGATTCTCTCTCTTCTGTTTCTGCTTGGGCTGCTTAGATGTACCGCTTTAGTTACCTGTCTATCTTGCTATGACTATTTTTAAGGACTATGATTTTATATTACTATACTCTGATGATTTTAGTACAAGGAAGATATTTTAATTTGATGTAATGGGTTTTCTGTCTTTCAAACTTATGTTGTAACTGGATTTTGGACCCCGATGTTTTCTATTTAATAAAGTTTTAAATTCCGCTGCTATTTTATATCTGTCTTATGATGTTTCTGTTTCTGTTTACCTGTATGCTTCACGGAACTTAATGCATTCTGAGAAAGAATGACATTAACGAACGTGGGGTGTCACATTTGGTATCAGAGCTGAAGGTTACCAGATCGGATAAAAGATTTTGAAAACTGTTTTCAAAAAGGGTTTTAAAAGAAAGCATTTTCAAACGAAAAGTTTGTTTTGAAAAACATATTCCCCAAAGCCATATGAGATATCTTTCGATTCTCTATTTGAAACCCATTTCCTTTTCTTTTCAGCATGTCTGGGGAACCAACTATTCCTAAGGGCGTTCCGATATCGACTTGGTTCCGTAGATATCTTGTGCCTACGGCACCTGCCGGAGGCCAAGAAGACGTCCAACTCCTAGCTGCAGCCGCTGTTCCTTCCCGAGGAACTGAGACTTTTGTAGAAGCAAGGAACTGGATTAAGGATACGGAGAATTTATTGGGGATTTTTGAGGTTGAAGACCGTAGGAAGATTCAGTTGGCCATTTGGCAGTTGAAAGATGAAGCTTAATTTTGGTAGGAAGTGATGCAATCATGGCGTCCAGTTGAGACTTTGGATTATTTCCGACATAGATTCGAGATGAAGTTCCTTTCTCAGGCTGAAGAGAGTATGCAAATGGAAAGGTTTCTGGCACATAAGCAGGGAAACATGTCTGTCAAAGAGTATGTTAATAAGTTCAATCAATTGGCGAGGTTTGGAGCTAGTGAATACCCTGCACACTAAAGCTTTGAGGTTTGCAAGAGGGTTGAATGAACCCCTTCATGGATTGGCTATGTCTCATATTCCGATGTGGGCAACTTTCAAGAAACTCGTTGATATGGCATTGATGCACGAAGATGATAAAGGTGAAAAGAAAGAGGCTAAGATTGATGAAACACAAAACAATAAAGTATGGCCGAAGAAAAAACAACAACAAAAGAAGGGTGGAAAGAACGAAAAAACCTGATAAAAGAGGAAATGTCATAATTGTGGACGCATGGGTCATTTGAGCAAAGAATGCAGAAAAAGGAAGAATGCTTGTTTCCAATGTGGTAAGGTCGGACACTTTACTCGAGAGTATCCGAAGAAGCAAGGACAGGGCCAAAAGGGCAGGATCTTCTGGAGAGCAGGTGCTACTCTTATGGCGGGTGTACCCGATAGAGGTAGGAAAGTTTCTATTGAAGGTTTGATTTCTCTTTTCGACCATTCTATTAGAACTCTTTTTGATTTTGGCACTTCACATTCTTTTATATTTGATTTTGTGGTTGAGTCTCTCCACCTTAGTACTAGTATGGTTTTAGATCCCGTTGTTGTCTCAAACCCCATTGGGAGCACAACTCACCAGTCTATGATTTTTCGAGGTTTGAAGATGTCTGTATTAGGCGTTGAGTTTGAGTGCGACGCATATGTGCTTGGTTTCATGGGCTATGGTTTGATTCTAGGGATGGATTGGCTAGCCATGTATAGTGCCATTCTAGACTGTGAGTGCAGGGTCGTTAGACTTCTGACTTGTCATGGGAGGACTATCGAGATTTCTTGTGACCCATAAGGGTCTATTATGCTTAGTTTCCTAGAATCGCTTGATGCTTCTATCAATGATCTATGATCTGTACCAGTAGTCTGTGAGTATCCTGATGTTTTTGAGGAGGTTCGGGGCTTACCTCCAAGGCGCGAGATTGATTTCTGAATATACTTGGTGGACAATGCAAAGCTAGTTGCATTTCCTGTGCGCCATATGGCTCCGAGAGAAAGGAGGGAAGTCAGCAAGCAAGTAGGGGAGCTACTTGAAAAAGGGTTTATTAGGTGAAACATATCAGGATGGGGTGCTCCAGTCGTTTTCGCGACTCAGGGAGATGGCTCGCTTCGCTTATGTGTGGATTACAGGGAGTTGAATAAGCTTACTAAGAAAAATAAGCATGCACTTCTGAGGAAAGATGATCATTTTGACCTTGGTGCATCAGTTTTCTCCTAGTTAGACTTGGCCACGGGGTTTCATCAGTTGAGGGTGGTCGAGGACAGTATAGACAAGATCGCTTTTAGGACTCCAGATGGTTTCTTCGACTGGCTCGTCATGCCTTTTGGTTGATGAATGCACCCACGTATTTTGTGGATCTGATGAGTAGGGTGTTTCGAGAATTTCTAAATAAGTTCATTGTGGTCTTTATTGATGACATCTTGATTTTCTCGAAGAATGAGGAAGAGCATGCCCTACGTTTAAGGGAGGTTTTGAAGGCTCTCTGAGCACATCAGCTTAAGGCAAAATTTTCTAAATGTCATTTTTGAAGAAAGGAAGTGAGATTTCTAGGGCATGCAGTCTCTAAGGATGGGATAACAGTGGATCCTGCGAAAGTAGTGGCAGTTCAAGATTGGCAGATTCCAAGAATGCAACGGAGGTGAGGAGTTTTCTGGGTTTAGCGGACTATTATAGGAAGTTCATTGAGGACTTCACAAAGATACCAGCCTTACTCACCAGAGCGACGAAGAAGAATCTGACATTGTCTTGGGATATAGACTGTGAGGATGCTTTTCAGTGACTGAAGAGGGCACTGACAACAGCCCAGTCTTGAATTTTCCTGATGGGAACGACGTGTTCACATTATACACTGATGCATATGGTACAGGTTTTGGTGCTGTTTTGATGCAAGAGGGAAGGGTAGTATGTTATAGAGGTAGATAGTTGGGAGTTCATGAGAAGGACTACCCTACCCATGATTTAGAGTTGGCTGCCGTTGTATTTGCGCTTAAGAATTGGCGTCATTATCTACTTGGAGAGAAGTTCGAGTTGTATACCGATCATAACTCTCTTAAATATTTGTTCTTGCAGAAGGATCTTAATTTAAGGCAACATAGATGGATGGAGTTCCTAACGTCCTATGACTTTGAAATTGCTTATACTCCTGTAAAGGGTAATGTGGTGGCGGACGCACCGAGTAGGCACAGGATGACTTTGAGTCCACTATTCATAGAGAGGCGGAGCTTAGAGTATATATCGACCTTTGATTTTAGGCCATCTACAGATCTTATACCCGGTTTGTTGGCATCCTTAGAGATGCGACCTACTCTTATAGATCAGATAGGAACTTTGCAGCGAGAGGACCTACAAATAAAAGTCATCTTGGATAGGCTCAGTAGAGGGGAGACTTCTAGTCACCTTAGTAGATATTCCACAGATGATAGAGGGTGGTTGCGATGAAATGGAAGGCTTTGTGTTCCCCGAGTTGGAAGTATGTTGAAGACAGTCCTTGAGGAAGCCTATCATTTTAGGATGACTATCCATCCAGGCAGTGATAAGATGTATAAAGATATGAAGAGGGTTTTCTTTTGGGCTGTGATGAAGAAAGACGTAGCGGAATTTGTTTATCGATGTTTGATTTGCCAGTAAGTCAAAGCCGAGAAAAAAAAGCCCGGTGGTTTACTTCATCCATTGGAGGTCCCATAATGAAAGTGGGAGAGCATCTCTATGGATTTCATTGATGGTTTGCCTAGATCGAGGAAAGGCAACACCAGTATTTGGGTTATAGTTGACATGCTTACTAAGAGCGCACATTTCATTCCTGTTAAGAGTAAGAGAACGACAGCATGGTTAGTGGCAGCCTATCTTCGTGAGATAGTTCGTCTACATGGAGTATCCTCTAGTATAGTGAGTGATCGTGACCCTATATTCACCAATGAGTTTTGGAGAAGCTTGCAAGAGGCATTAGGTATACAGTTGTGTTTGAGCACCACTTATCACCCTCAGACCGATGGACAGATGGAAAGGGTGAATAGAGTTCTTGAGGATCTTTTAAGAATGTGTACCCTAGACATCAGAGGGATATGGGAGGAGCATCTTCTTTTGGTAGAGTTCGCTTACAACAATAATTATCAGGCTAATATTGGAATGACACCCTTCGAGGCATTGTACAGACGACCTTGTAGATCACCGACTTGTTGGTGGGAGTGTACAGAAAGGCTTTTACTCGGATCTGAGATGATTAGAGAAGCTTCAGAGAAGATTGACCTTATTTGCAGATGCATAAAGATAGCTCAGGATAGGAAGAAGTCCTATGCGGATAAGAGAAGGACTGATATTGAGTTTGAAGTGGGAGACATGGTTTTCATCAAAGTACCACATTTGAGGAATGTGGTGGCTTTGGATCGATTGGGAGACTAGAGCCAAGGTTTATAGGGACATTTCCCATAACAGAAAGGATTGGCCAAATGGCTTATAAGGTGAAGTTGCCAGAGAGAATGGTGGGTATTCACGATGTTTTACACATTTCCCATTTGCGAAAGTGTCTGCACGATGCCACAGAAGTAGCTGAGCCGAGTATGTTTGAGGAAGTAGAGGTGGAACGGGAGGCGACAGTTAGATGAGTTCCTACCCGTATTCTTGGATCAGAGGTTAAGAAGCTACGCAACCGAGAGGTCAAGTTGATGAAAGTTCAGTGGATAGATGACCACAAGGATGCAACTTGGGAGACTGAAGACAACATTCGCGCTTCGTATCCTTTTCTTTTCAAGTGTATGTTCTTAACTTCTTTTTCCAAAGCTTTTATTCGTACATGCTTCTGTCATTTAAGTATATCCTATCGGTCGAATCTTCGACCTTTAGGTAGGGAACCAATGGGTGTAAACATTTGTTTGAAACATGTTATGTTTAATGGATGCAAGTGGATGCTAATGGTTTCTCATGGATGCATACACACACACACACGGCACTAGATTGGCTCAATCTCTCTCATATTGCATATGGATGTATGTGCATTTTTAAAATTTTATGGATGAAAATGGGTGCATCATCATATGGATGTTGCATTTGGATCGACGATTGTACGTGCATATAGCATTTACATGTTACATTAGGATTATTTGCATACATGTTGCATTCATGGCACTGAAATACATTGTATGTGATTGGTGGATGAGTAGATGGATAATGGATGTTAGGATATACATTCTTCTTAACTTGGAGATTTCGGGGACGAAATCCTTTAAGTAGGGGAGAAAGTAACACCCCATAATTTTAAAGAACACTATAATGATAAACTAAAGAATACTTAATTAAATATTGGGATTAAGTAAAACGAACTGCACCATTACTTTCGTCTCGGAATTCTTCTTAAGATAGACTCCAAGTTTGCGTAAAACGAACATTGTATGAAGAAGATATTAAGGTTTGAAATTTGTATACATATAAGAAAAATATATATGAACAAACCGGTCCAAAAAATCAAAATCAGAAGGTGGGAAGGCGCGGGAAATTGTCCCGTTGGGACTCGATCCCATGCCCCCACGGGTCGACCCCTATAAGGGGGTATCGACGCTAGGGTCAACCGCACTCAGATTTGGGGTAGATCCATTTTTTCTGAACCTGGACGCGTTTCTTGACCTGATTCGTTGGCTTGTAGCTATAAATAGGACCTCTTTTATATTGTTTTATTCACCCAAAACAATGGAGACAACACGATGCTGAACTCAGATTGAATTAGCCTATTCTTCTACAACAACAACTTATACGTAGACAAGAATCTCCGCTACAACTTAACAGTCATTTCTCTGTTCTTTAGATCCAATCCCTGTGAGTTTATGTTGCTTTTAGATATCAACATTTAATAAGTAATCCTGACATGTTTATAAGTTTGGATCTAAACCTGTGTCTGTTAATAACCTGAATCATAACTAAACAGTTCTGCCACTACTTGTACACCTAATCTACTGTTTAATTCTCATATGCATATACCTGATATGCCGATTCTATTATTATGCCTAATTATGTCATCATATACTCATTCTACTGCTATGCCTATTCTGTTACTATGCCTATTTCTGTCATCATATGCCTATTTTGTTAGTATGTCTATTTTTGTTCTCTTCTCTCCCTCCTCCCCTTTTTATTTTTATAGCCAGGATACCTTCGATGCTAGGTCTACCGCGGAAATATGCGAATGAACTAAAATAGGAATGGTTGGAAATGATGAATTGGGGAATAACTTGTATTGTAAAACATGACTGGGATTTGGGGCATAATCTTTGATGAACAAGAAAAATTATCTAAGAATGAATAGGCCTATAATTACAGTAAATAGAAACTGTAACTGCACTTAGACACGAGGTTAGATTACACTTGTGGTAGAAGTCTGTCGGGAACCGCCCGGAAAATCTAGCATCCACCGGTGGTTAATCTAATGCGAGGGGTCTAATGCGTAAATGCACACGTAATGGCGCTAAGACACGAGGTTAAGTCCAAACTTGTGGTAGAAGCCTACTCGGAACCGCTCGGCATATTCAGCATCCATAAGTGGTCGACTTAATGTGAGAAGTCTAGTGCATTGACAAACATGAATGGAAAATGATAATGACATGTTGACCTGTAATACTGAACCTGTTTAAATTTGTGGGGGTTGTATGAACTTGTCAAATTGTGTTAAGTAAACTTGCTTGAATCAATGTGGGGTTAAGTAAATCTGTAGGGGGGGGAGGGTTATATAAACTCGACAAACTTAACATGTTTTATATAGTAGGGTTATGCGGGCTTGTTAATCTATTAGTTATAACTTATCAAAATCCTAGTAATGGGGATGCAAGCCTAGGGGTGGCTTGTATCATCTGTTGTGTGGGACCCGTATCAGTCAGTAACCCATCTTGGTATCAAAAGGGGTACTCCGAAAAGGTAGACGCCAGGGCATGCTTACTGAGCTGATTATAAGAGGTTCATTTAAGTGGGGGTGTCTGATGGCGCGTTCCAATAGACTCATGCGCATGCATAGATCCACTTTCTTGGGAAAATAAGACGCTATAACACTAGTAGATATGGCTGTGCCTCTAAAAAAAGTGGATGCCACTTTAGGAAGTGATACATCCTATTGTGGGGCTAGTACAGAGTATCTACAGGATAGGGAGCCGATCGATTGGGGTAGTAATTAGGGTACATCTAGTCCTGCTTGTTTAGGAGCCCATTATTATCATTGGGGCTAACACCTGTCATTTCTGTTAGGCTGCCAGTTATTATTGTTGGGGATAAAACCCGTCACTAGAAGTGCACCTAAGCCTACCATCTGTTTTTATTGGGATTTTTTTTTCTGTTATACTCGTATTGTTGCAGAGAAAAGTACTTGAAAAGCACAATATATTCTGTTCTGTTTATTCTTCTTATCATGCTCAGTCTGTTATACTTGTCCTATGATACTGTTATCTCTCTCATCCAATTTATATGTCTATCGTTACTACCAAATTTAACTTCGAAACAAGCCGGGGGTGAAGGGGTATCAGGTGACTGTAAGCACATAAGAATACTCTAAAAGCAAGAGCCAAACGCCAAAAAGAACCAAGAGCAGGAGGGAGTGATCCGAGAGCTACATAAACCGACACCTTCATAGGGGAAAGGAGCTCAAAGTCTACAGAATGCCAACACATCCTACCGGCAGGGCACACACGATAGGAGGGTCCTATATCGAAAGGTTACCTAAGTCGAAAGCTAAGAAAGAAAGAGGCAAGATCCCCGCTAACGGAAACTCGGAAGGGTTGCTAGTATTAACCTTCTTAATACAGATACCTCAAAAGGCGAAGGCATCAAGAGTATTAAGCCAAAAGCACATAAAGAATATTCGGAACAGACTTCCAAAGTATCTACTACATAAACACCGAAAGGTTATATTGATATTCAACAGACAAATCGCCTGGAGCAACCTTCCGGAAGAACAGGCAATATCTCGGAACTCCCCCGGGAGGTATACCGGAACCCTAGAAAGGGTACAAGCTATCCATACTAGTCCACTTAGCACAGACACCGACATGGGTTCCGAACCGGCGGTTATCTACATACATCATGAGGGAAAGCTCCTTTAAGTATTCACGGGAAAACCGAAAGCCTACATATGGAGGTTTATAACCGAAAGCATACAGCCGGAAGCTCAAATACCTCCCACAAAGCTACTACATCAACAAGCTCATCTCAATCTCAAAGAATCCCTAATTTACCGAGATCCTCACATTGGAAGCTATAATTAGCACGACAAAAGCGGCCGAAATCCAAACATCCGAGATCAAAGAGAAAAGCGCCCGACAGAGGCTCTTGTAGGCCTAATAGCCCAACAGCAGAAGGCCCTTGAATTCTCTATAAATAAGACCCCAGGGGTCTCATTTTGAGGATGAATTTTCTCATTCTTATTCTTGCTTTCTTTATTTATAGAGTAAACCCTAATTCTCAGATTGATTTGGGGATTTCTTTATGCTAGTGTATTCTAAATCAAAGATCAATAAAGAATGAATCGATACTTATGGTGTCTTCTTATGAGATTATCATGCTATTTCTTATTTATTGCTGCT
Source organism: Allium sativum (assembly GCA_030737875.1). NCBI lineage: Eukaryota > Viridiplantae > Streptophyta > Magnoliopsida > Asparagales > Amaryllidaceae > Allium > Allium sativum. The sequence continues at coordinate 648,755,945 of CM060919.1, read as the reverse complement.
ACAACTTATTGTCTGTCTCTTACACGTGCATGAGTCCGTACCCAGACCTTTCCACGAATCAGGCGAAATAACCCTTCCCACAAGCTTAGGCCTTTCAGCGAGCTTGGTGCAGAACCCCTTTCTACCATCTGTTAAGTCCTTTATCAAAGGTTGTATTTAGTGATCCTTCTCCCCAAGGTAATTGTTGGTCCCTGAATCACTTAAGTGTGATACTCACCCCATCGAGGGAAGAGTAACTATTCTTTCGGATTCCAGGCCTTGATACCCAGGAACGATGAACTAATCCAAACTTGCAAAGACTAAACAACCCATTTTCCCCTTAGGTCCATTCCCATTTACCTATCACCAGTGTTGATGAAAAATATCGTTAACATTTTGGTGTTAGAAGGAAGGCTTGAACCTCCGATTCATATTCCTACCTTTAACCCTTAGGTAACTTTGCCACGTTTCTAACTGTGTTATTCTGTCTCGGATTGGACTAAGGCTTTGGAGAAGCAAAGTTATGGGTAAGAGGTCCCAACAAATCCTCCTGGATCTCAAATGGATAAGTCAAAAATCATCGATTTAAGAGCGACAAAAGAACGAAGGTTAAGAGTGGAAGCCTTGCTGATAATGAAGCGGAAAAGAGAAATAGAACGACATGCTTCCGACATTTGGGATAATAGCCTTTCCCACGTAGGGCAAACCTTAATGCCCCCTCCAAGTGGTTCTATATCAAAGGCTATTAACATTTTCTCCGACATAAGAAGAACTCTCCTCAAGCAAATCAGAGGAATGGTATTTGAACAAGAAATAATGATTGACATTGATCGCTTCACCAACAAATGGTTTGAAATGATAACACCACAACATAAGCATATTTTGAAAAGTAGGAACAAAGACATAGACACAACAACAAGACTTGGTCACAAAAGGATTAAGCCCCAGGGACAATAAGAGAGGTTTACGGATACTACCTTACCACTTCGATGGAAAATATCTACTTCATAACCAAACACGAACTCAACTATTGGCCTATCACAAAGGAAAAGCCTAAATATGTAGGGCTGGCAATTAGAACCGAGAACAGAAAACCCGAACCGACCCGAAAAGACCCGAACCCGAACCGAACCCGATGGGTCTCGGGTTGGGTCTAGATGATGAAAAATGTCATCAAGACCCGATCAAACGCGACCCGCATAGACCCGACCAAAAGACATTGAAATATATGTATTTTTTGTGTTATTATTCAATCGGACCAAAACCGACTCGACCCGAAGCGAAGCTCGGGTCGGGTCTGAATTTTTGAAATGTATAGTTTAGACCCAACAATACCCGACCCGCCTAGAACCAAGACCCGCCAGGTCGGGTCTTGGTCCATCGGGTCGGGTCTAATTGCCACCCCTACAAATATGAAAGGAAAACAAGAGGACCCTATTGTAATTACCACATGATGAATGGACGTGAAACTAATCACTGTAGAACCCTTAATGAAATGGTCATCCAATTCATCAACTAAGGCCAATTACGTGAGCTTATGAAAAGATCAGATTAAGTTCAATAAAAATCCTTAGGAAAAGGATCACTAAACACAACAGAGGGTACGGAAAACCCTCCTTTCGAAGCTTAAAGAAAACCAAAAGGGGTCAAACCATAAATGGATCAAATCCCTTGTCATCACCAAATTGGTCAGGACAAGGCATCCCACAGAGGGGGATGGTGTGTTAGTCTTTCTCCATGCCCAAATCAGAGGGGGCTAGGTTAAAGCATCAAAAGCGCAAGCCTCCATTTCACACCAGAAATGGACATGGCGGTGCGTCTAAAATTAGCACGTCCTGCCTTTGCTCGCAGAATAGTACGCTCTGCCTCTGCTAGAACTAAGCACATCCTACCTCTGCTCACAAAAGAGCATGTCCTACCTCTGATTATGTTCTGTGTTACCCGCATAAGGGAGCTCCAACCTCTATCATCGCCTACGATGGTCAGGATATGGCACCCCTCAGAGGGGGTGGTGTGTAAGCCTCTATTAGTACCTACAATGGTCAGTATAAATCATCGAAAGAGTAAACCTTAGTTATGTGCCTACAATGGCCCCATCTAAATTTCTAAGACTTTATCATCACCTACGATGGTCAGGATAAGGTGTGTCCTGGAGGGAGGTTGGGTAAGTCCTTGGGCCCTGCTTGTGGATAAGCTAGCCAAGCACACCGGACACACAGGCCGAGAGAGTGGCCAACAAAGCACGTACATCCTCTGCTTTGACATCAAAAGCCCAGAGAGTGGCTCAAGAAGCACGTACAACCTCTGCTTCACAAATTAAATCAAAAGGGGATATCAAAACATTAATACCAAAAGGGAATTTCTGATCTCCAATCTTTAATTGTCTGAACAAGGGATGGTTCAGGTCTTCTAGATTAATACCCAAATCTGGGTTGATTCAATTCTTCACAAAAACCAAAAGGGGATTCCTGGTCTTCAATCACTACTTGCCTGAACAAGAGTTGGTTTAGGTCTATTATATCGATACCAGAATCTAGGCTGATTCGGTTCTTAGCAAAGACCAGAAGTGGACTTCAAATCTCTTACTTTAAATAACCCGAATCTAGGTTGGGTCATATTCAAACATATGCTGGAAGAGGGGTCCTAGTATTACCTCAGTACCCGAATCCGAGTCGATTCAGTTCTCAACAAAGATCAGAAGCGGGGTCTCTGTCTCATATCTTAATACCCAAATCTGGGGTGATGCAAGAGTAAACTACAACCGGATATGGGGTTCCGGTCTCACCACAAATCCGGTCTCACCACAAATACCCAAGCCAGGATGACCTTAGACTCTTAAATCCAAACAAGAAAGAATCATCCGATCTTCTCGATAATTCGAATATGGTTCAGAACTACACTTCCGTTATTGCTAAGGATAAACTTACGGCCTTCTCACTTGCTTAGGGAAGTGACTTTAAATTATACAGTCATTAGTTTATTATCCAAGTATATCAAATGTTTGTACTACTACATAAAACACAAGTAAGTTCCGTAGACATTTCATGTTTAACACACCTCGGTACTGCTAACCCTACTGAGAGCAAATGACCCTCTACGAGGTAATTTTTTAACAAAGTATGCCGAAGGCGTACACCATGCCATAACAAAGCCATAACGAAAGAAAATGTTAACGCCACAATGTATAATCGAGCATTAAGTAACGTTGTTATATGTCCCGCCTCTATTCATAAACACCATTATTATAAGATATTACATGCGATAGATAGTATGCTAAGTACTTCACATCTTACATAGTTATTTACAAGAAAGATTGTAAAATAAACACATCTCCAGAGGAGAAAATACCCATAGCCCAAGGTAAGAAATTTCATATGAGTAACTTAGCTCTCATTAAGAAGGCTTCCTATTCATTAGACAAAGAGGAAATTACAAAAATATGGATTGCACTACACAAAAATTCATCAATCTTTTGCATTTTCTCTATAGCCACGCATGAATCGTCTAAGGGTTTAGGCTGCAACTTCAAAGCTCGGTTGAAAGCTTTGCCTATTTAACGAAGATTCTGTTTTCCTTCTTTAGCTCAAAGGCGTCTTTACATAAAGCTTTTTTCTCCTTTTGTAATTCCTTAACTTTGAAAATATAAAGATCAATTCGATGAGAGTTATCCTAAACAATTTTCTAGTCGTAAAAACCTTTCATGTTAACCTTAGTCTTTTTATGCCACCTAGCGACGAGAGAACGATCCAATCCAGAGGGAAAATCTCTTATCTCCAGCTCTGGTAACTCAAACTCCGTTGAAGCTTGCAAGAATCCAGGGGTGAAAGTTTCATGAGTACATCCAAAAATAGACTTCCATTCTTTACGTCTAGTTAATACATTGTCACGATTTGCCTCTAAGTCCGCAACTTGATAATGAAGTTCGTCCTTTTCTCTATCAAAATCAACAAAAAGGTTTGTCTTTATATCCCTCTTCATTTCAAGGATATCCTTATACTTTTTCTTTATCTGAGCCTCCAATATATCTATTTGATCTTTCAAGCGTCGCACAAGTAGTCCCCCGGACAGGCAGATCTGTCATCGGTACCGCTAAGAGAGTCCCCCAGAAGGTCTCCTGGGTGCGGAGTAAGTCGAACACCCTTATCTACATAAAAGGAAATGTCTTGAAGTGGACTTTCCTGTTTATGTAAAAAAATAATCTACCATTTGTAGGATCAATTTTTAAGAAATAAACATCAATATTTGAAACACAGAACTACATACAATAGAAAGAAAACGAATGTGATTCCTGTCCGTGCACATTAACGACAATTACGAGGGCTGTAACAAATTAATTTTTCTCTCCAACACTCCTTTCCTTCATATTACATATTAATTTCGCATGGTGGGCTCTAAGTTTCTTTAATATCATTTCCCTATCATTCCCCAAGAAGTTGAAAGATAACCGAGGGTACTTCATATAAATATGCTTGAGCTCTCTCAAAAAGCGTTCTCTGCCGGATTTATAAGAATGTTCTGTGAGGAATTCCCTCCTCAGCCTAGAAAGAGAGTGCACGTCATCCTTGGAAACAGGATAATTAGTGGAAACAGAATCTTCATCACCATAAGAATGAATCATTAAGGGTCGATGCCCACAAGTTAAGAAGAAATTCGAAAATGGGGGTTCATACCTGAAGAATGGGTGAAACCGTACGTACTTTCTATTTCTTCTCACCAGGTTCTAAGAGATCCACCCCTTCAGCAAACCTACCACCTCTACATGAAGTAACTAAAACATGAGATGAATTAGCACTCGTGAAGTCTAAAAAAATCACTTACAAACATAGAGAACATACCTTCCTCCCTACCTTCCTTATCATGCCACACTGGGAGTTAAATTCATTATTACCACCTATACCATCACTACCAATACGCGAAGTCAGATTCTCGTCATTACCAGGCACTAGATAATCGAGCAGCTCCTCAAAAAATAAAAGATCCTCAATCCTCACCTTGTTCCCTTCAAAAATTTCAACATCCCGTCCAGACAACCAAATTCGCCCCAAGACTCTATTCTGAAGGTACGGAAGGAGGAAAGGAAAATCCATGTCTGGAAACTTTCCACGATTATCACCGTAGACAAAAGGGAGGGCCTTTTCATAATATCCTGCCGCAATGTCTGTAAGATGTACCCTCAAGAATAAAGAAATTCTATCCCGGGTTTCATAAATTATCCGTTTAGCATTAGAAAGAGTTGCCTCCTTGGTTTCTAGCTCCCTTGCCTGCCCTGCCAACATAGGCTAATCTTTAGCAACTAAGGAATTATTGCCAGTCTTTTCCCACTCAAGAAACGCTCTCAGCTGACTACAGGCTTCCTCATTATGGCTGTTCGCTAAAACTAAGTCACAAATCTTAGACTCTAACGCATATTTATCTTCTTTGAGCTCTCTTGCCTCACGAGATAATGAAATCGCCATTGTCCTAGCAGTATACCAACCTCCGGATATCTAAAAAAACAATATACTATTAATCCTTACGCAGGGTACACAGATAAAGAATTTAAGAAAGCAAGAGTATGAACCAGAAGTTTTCTCTTAATGAGATGAAGATAAGAACCAGAACAATCTGTAAACGCAAACCCTGGAATATCAAAAACAACAACAGAAGGTAAGACAGACCTAACAATACTACCAAAGTCCGAGGTTGATAAAGGAAAATTTACGGGGTCACATGGTCGATAAGAAGGGGGGAATTACTCGCATTCTCTCAAATCCGAAACTCCTGAGAATCAGATATTAAAGGCTAGCAACAAAATCTCTTCCTGTGGTCTCCACTGAAGAAGGACACATATTAGGGGAGCTTCTAAGAAAAGGGGCAAAGGGGCTAGATAACAATCGGCGACCAGGCAACTCGATGGTTTCATCACCAAAAAGATGGGAAATAAAATTGGCTCTCTTATGTCTTTTGGTAGAAATACTACTAAAGGCCGAAGCTGCCCGCTTTTCAGGCAAAGACTTGACATGGGTAGGGGCATTGGGAAAGGACGTGAATCATCTCCAAGAAACACCGAATGCAAGAGAAGAGGAACTCCAACTACAACATCATCAACTTGAAAATCCTTCGCTTCAAGCTTCTCATCTTTTGAAAAAAGACCGGCTGACTTGCTCAAAATGGAGTCACCAATTTGTGGGATTCCAGACATTGTCCTGCCAGGTGACATCGTAACATAAACATATGCTCTAATCTCAATCCTATTTGATAAATGAATACAAACTACATATAGGCGAACGAATGGTTGAAGAAGTTTCATTAGCCAATTAGGTTATGATACTGACAGAAAAAATCAGTGTCAATGATTTAAAATTGCTTTTTATCATGAACTAGTTGTCTATACAAATCTTGCTTCCCAGATCCCAACAATAATTGGGGATAGAAACAGTTCATTGAAATCACCATTCAACACCATCTCAAATGGTTATTGGGAGTTTAATCTGTACTAAGTCCCTTGAACCCCAATTCAAGGCATAGTCCAATCTAACGATTAAGATTAAAGCAAGAGAACTTACAATTGGTTAGGCGTATACCTCCAAAAGTAGTGAGGTGAATTTCGATGAACAATAACCTTGTTTGAGAAAAATGTTATGCAGGAAAAAGGAAGAAAGAAAAGAAGTTTCCCTTTTTTGGCAAGGACACGCTTTTTCATCTCCACCACGCATCCTAAATCAAATCAGCGAGCAAGATTCAAACTGGAAAAGCAAAAAGTTAGGAATCTTGTACGGTTGAAAACCTTACAGCTTGACTTCAAAAGTCGAAAACACCCCTTCACTAGGAGGGGGAAAGTTACTACCAAAATTAACTTTGAAACAAGCCAGCGTTGAAGGGGTATTATGTGGCTGCAAGCACATAGGAATACTCCAAAAGCAAGAGCCAAACGCCAGAGAGAACTCAGAGCAGGAGGGAGTGATCCGAGAGCTACATAAATTGACACCTTCTTAGGGGAAAGGAGCTCAGAGTCTATAGAAAGCCAGCACAGCCTCTCCGGCAGGGCACATCTTGTAGGGGTCCTATAGCGAAAGGTCACCTAAGTCGAAAGCAAAGAAAGAGGCAAGGGCCCTCTAACGGAAACTCGGAAGGGCAGAAGGGTTGTTGGTATTAACCTGCTTAATACCGATACATCAGAAGGCGAAGGCATCAAGAGTATTAAGCCAAAAGCACAGAAAGATCATCCGTAAAAGGCTTCCTAAGCATCTACTACACAAACACCGAAAGGTTATATTGATATAAAACAGACAAATTGCCTGGAGCAACCTTCCGGAAGAACATGTAGTATCCGGAAACTACCCCGGGAGGAATACCGGAACCCCAGAAAGGATACAAGATATCCATACTAGTCTACTTAGCATAGACACCAACATGTGTTCCGAACCGGCGGTTATCTACATACATCAAGAGGGCAAGCTCCTCTAAGTATTCACGGGAAAACTGGAAGCCTACATCTGGAGGCTTATAACTGAAAGCATATAGACGAAAGCTCAAATGCCTCCTGCAAAGCTACTACATCAACAAGCTCATCTCAATATCAAAGAATCCCCAATTGACCGGGATCCTCACTTTGGAGGCTATAATCAGCACCAAAAAAGCGGCCGAAAGCCAAATATCCAAGACCAAAGAGAAAAGTGACCGACAAAGGCTCTTGTAGGCCCAATAGCCCAACAACAGAAGGGGCCCTGAATTATCTATAAATAAGACCCAGGGGTCTCATTTTGAGGACGAATTTTCTCATTCTTACTCTTGTACTCTTTCTTTCTAGAGTAAACCCTAATTCTTAGATCGATTTGGGGATTTCTTCTATTTTGCTAATGTATTCTAAATCAAAGATTAATAAAGAATGAATCGATACTTATGGTGTCTTCTTATAAGAATATCATGTTATTTATTAGTTATTGCTGCTATAACTTATTGTTTGTCTCTTACACGTGCATGAGTCCTTACCCAGACCTTTCCACGAATCAGGCTTCCTACAAGCTTAAACCCTTCCTACAAACTTAAAACCTTCCCACAAGCTTAGGCCTTTCGGTGAGCTTGGTGCAGAACCCCTTTCTACCATCTGTTAAGTCTTTTATGAAGGGTTGTATTTAGTGATCCTTCTCCTCAAGGTAATTGTTGGTCGCTGAATCACTTGAGCGTGATACTGACCCCATCGAAGGAAGAGTAACTATTCTTTTGGGTTCCAGGCCTTAATACCTAAGAACGATGAACTAATCCAAACTTGCAAAGGCTAAACAACCTATTTTTCCCTTAGGTCCAATCCTATTGACCTGTCTCCGGTGTTGACGAAAAATATGGTTAACATCTGTCATGATGCTTTTACTAATTTATATGCTAAAATTAACTTGTAACAACCCGAATTCCGACATGCCGATTTTTTTTCAAAATTATAATCTATTGAAACTCGTGTTGGTTTGCTCTGGTATCCTGCAGAAAAGACAAAGACATAAAATGTGTCAGAGCTTAGAAAATATCTCACAGTGGAATGGATAAAATATAATATAATCAAAGTATAGCCTTACCGTATTAATAATACTGCCTAAGAAGTATCCAAAGCTATCATGTCTCTACAACAAATCTATCATGCGAGTATGTTATGAGGAGGGGGTCAGAAAACAAGTTCTGGTGACTAGATTTAAATTATACACTTTGGATAATCCTACATATATCGTTCAATCATATTTTATTATTTATTAGGTTACTTGGGTTGACAGCACTCAAGCCTTACACACACGTCATACCCATTTACTTCCCAGTGGATTAACCTAATATAATATATATGTAGCTACCCCTCAATATTTAGGTACACCCCATGGTACCCCACTCGCATGGTCTCCACCATAATGCCACAGAAATGAACGCAGTCCCTCATCCTATGCTGGAATGACGTGCATATATCTACATAACAATGTTACGTTCCGCATATATCTTTCATTACCATGCTACGTTAGCTTACAGACTACCACCGTCGATCGAATCTGATTTCATACCAGAGTAATGCCCACAAGTCTACGATACACCACCCACAGCCGACATGCATGTATCTGGACTGTCCCACATACATATCGTCAATCGAATTCGATGACTTAACTGCACATAATGTGCACCAAATTTCGTGGCAGGGCTATACAAGAAACACGGAACTCGGGTAGTAGCTTTCCCATATCTGTACAGGCCCGCCTTTAAGTGCCTTAATATACAGATATTCCTTGGGTCTATTTTCATGGTGGCTATGGCCCTACCTTGGCCCCTCCCTTAACGAGTAAAGACTACAAGAGCTAAGCGACTTCCCCAAAGAAGCAATCTAAGCATCCAGTTGGCATCTCCCCTCAACCATCGTACCTCGATTGTGAAAGGTGAATGGGCTATTGGTTTGGCTCTAGTCTTTTCGCATCCCATTGGTTGCCGATGATGGGTACCTGATGATCCACTATCCTTGTTGGCCCTGACCTCTGCCTCTCCGTTGAGGCGATCGCCGAATCAACCTAGTTTCACCTCGTCACAGCATTTTGACTGCAAATCTACTTTTGCAGTCAAGGCCCACCCACCTAGTAGTTACGCGCAGACCCAACCTCTGCGAGCACAGCCTAAACATCTGCCACCGCACAGAGGACTACTAGGATCACCTTATGTATCTCAGGAAGCCGCGTGCTTCCCCTTTCAGTCCTTCGGACCCGACATAATAATCAGATGAACGTGCATTCCCCTCGTGCCTCATGACACCACGATGATCTACCCCGTTGGGTTATTCACCCTCAAACGTAAGCACTAGTCCAAGCGCCTCATTTTAATGTGCCATTAGACCCTATGTCTAAACATTCTTTTACGCGCTTGCTTTACCTCACCAGGTTTCCATTTAACTTGGTTATCCCTGTTCACATTGACTTTTTATTCAAGTTACCAAGTTTCTCTTGCTTATTAATTTCAGTCATATAACTTAACCTATTTGAGTTTATTAATAAGCCCACAACATGTTATTCCCTAGATTGTGATCCAAGGTCTGTAATCCACAATCCCTTTATATTCTTATTTGATTTCATCGTTACAATAACATATTCTACTTAATATTATTAAGTATATCTCAATTCACATGTTTTCTTTTTAACATGTCAGTCATTATTTTTGATTAAATATAACTTATTTCATTTCATAAGTTTTTCTCATTCTTTCTCATTTAATCATAATTCTATTTTACACCGTAACTACAACTTATCATTGTTTACTTATTAACTTAGTTCTCTTAACTAAGGTCCACTAATAAGTTTCTCTTCACATAAATATAACTTAAGTTGTCCTCATCCGTGTATTTCAGATTCTTGTTCTTGCAAATAACTTAATTTACAATTAAGTACAACTTATCCCCTTACATAAGTTTTTCTATTCCCTTTATCGTTTATTATAACCTAAGTTATAATTTCCACTTGTCCCAAGGACAAGCCTAAACATGTTATTCTTATCAGCAGATTTCATATTTCCAAGTTCCAGATTACTTAATTTATAATTAAGTACAACTTCTTACATTTCATAAACCTTCCCCCTTTTCTCTACTTATTACAAACAATGGTTTCAGTTTTCCCCATTTATTGATTACTTAATTTATAATTAAGTGCCACTTATCTCATTTCACTAGTTATCTCATGTCCTTACTAGTTTATTATAACCTAAGTATTAGTCTTCACTTGTCCCTAAGACAAGTCTACCTATTATACAACATTCTTATTAATTTAATTTATTTATAATAGGTTATTACCAATCCCCATTCATTCCATTCCTTTTTACTGTTGTAACTTTCTTTCAATTCCATTTATTTTCATTAATTACAATTAATGATGTTTATCAGTCCTACTATATATATATATTTATGCACTAGACCTCTCACATTAAGCCTACACTTGTGGATGCTGGATTTGCTTGGCGGTTCCGGGCATACTTCTTCCACAAGTTGACTTAACCTCGTGTCTTAGCACCATTACATGTTTTATTTATGCACTTAGACCCCTCACATTAGATTTACCACTTGTGGATGCTGGATGTGCCGGGCGGTTCCGGGCAGACTTCCACCACAAGTGTAATCTAACCTCGTGTCTAAGCGCAGTTAAAGTTTCCTATTTACTATAAATTTCAGGCATATTATGTTTTTTACATGTTACTGTAATCTAATTTACATGTCATCAAATTATGCCTATATTATGTTGCATGTCCTTTTTAACATGTATGTAATTCTATCCTAACATGTAATCATTTAACCGGGTAATTGTTCAGATCTAACAAGTTTAACATTTCATTTTCTCAATTCTACATCTAATAATTCAAATATATAATATACCACAAGTGAATCATGTAATTATAACCACAGTAGTCGCTACTCATATTATAACAAGTTTATTTTTCAACATGTAAACATTCAACACTTTAACTGATTCAACATATGAATTTTCCAACATATTCATATTAATATTTCAACTTGTTATAACAACATCTTAACACTTATTATTCTGGCAAATTCACATTTTATGATAACGGGGAATGCTTAACGATAATATATCATTATTTAAAATGATATAACTTAAATCCGCTCACCTCATATGCTTTCCAAATCCTGGATCTGGTCCAGATCTAGGATTCCATGTTTTTTCCCTTAATTGGATTCAGAACCTAACAACCATGGATTGACAATTTTTACTAAAAGAAAAAGGAAAGAAGGAAAACAGAATTCGAATAGACCAGATCTAGAAAATTATCTCGCTTCGATAAGAGATCTAAACGCCTTCTAATTGATTTTCATCCTTTTCCTCTAGATCTAGATTCAGAATTTTCCTAAACTAATAATCTAAATTTTCTGAAGAGATTTGAGGAGGAAGAGGAATGGCAGAGCTTATGTGTTGTCTCAGAAACATAAGACTTAGGGTAGGTTCTACAGGCTTATTTATAGGTGTTCAGCAATATATTTGGATAAGAAACGAGTCCACGTTCAAAAACCAGAATTCTATCAGATCTGAATAGGGGTCGACCCCCTTCTTATGGTGTTGAACCCCAAACACCCTCGGTCGACCCAGCGGGTCTCGGGTCAACCCCCAGAATAGGGAGGTTCGGCTCCTAGGTCTTCCAATCACTGTTTTATATTATTTATATACATATATATATATTATTTGTTTGTATATATATAATTCTCTTGCACGCATACAAACTTCTAGGCTCAATAACTTCTTCATACGATGTACGTTCTACGCAAACAAGGTGTCTATCTTGACTAGGATTCCGAGATAGGTGCAATGGCGCTGTCCGTTCTCATTATTTAATTAAGTTACTCATATTTTATTATCTAAATAAATATGGGGTGTTACATAACTGAACTCGCTAGACTTTATGTCTGACCCGTTTTGTTTCCTTATCTCTCTCTTCCTTTCCCCCTAGGTTCTTAGGGTGGGAATACTCAGGTTTGACTAGGATTCTCTCTCTTCTGTTTCTTCTTGGAGCTGCTTAGATGCACTACTTTGATTACCTGTCTATCTTGGTATGGCTATTTTTGGGGACTATGATTTTATATTACTGTACTCTAATGATTTTAGTACAAGGCAGATATTTTAATTTGATGTAATGGTTTTTCGTTATTTCAGACTTATATTGTACCCAGATTTTGGACCACGACATTTTTTGTTTAATAAAGTTTCAAATTTCTTGATTGAACAGTATTAGCCCTATCTATATTGACTTAAGATTCTACAAGTAGATCTGGAAAATAAGACTCCGATTTAAGATCTGGAACTTGTAATTTACCTTGGTTAGGAGAATTCCTAATCTCTACATGTCGCTGAAATAATTCCTAATCTGGTGGGATAGCAGATATAAAGTCAGAATCTTGATTTGAGACAAATTTAGAGTGAGAATTGTTACGAGGAAATGTTGAGGTCGCCATTGCTCTAGAAAGCTCGCTTATTCGTATAGTGTTTTGAAATCTGATATAGTGACTAAGAATAGATCGCATCTTAACTTGTTTCAGCTTAATTATTTTGGTCCAACCACTGAAAATAATATGAAGCTAGCAGTAATAAATGAAAATTTAACTATGAAAAGAAGAGAAAAGTGGAATAATTGCATCGCTTTATATATCTTTGGAGGTAAGATAATATGGAAGACTGTGATAAGATACTTGTTGCTGGCCCCTATTTCTATAACAAACATTTAATCTTTATGAGGAAATGGATGTCAGGCATGAATTTGACTAGAGAATCCATCAACTCAATTCCAATATGGATTCGATTACCCAATTTGAATCTGGATTTTTGGACAGCAGAAGCCCTAAATAGAATTGCTTCTATAATTGGAAACCCAATAAAACTTGATAGTATTACTGAGGAATTAATTCATATTTCATATGCTAGGATTTTGGTAGAAGTGAGTTATGATTTTAATTTTCCTAGTAGTATTCCTATCAATTGTTTTAATGGGGAGATAATATGGCAAAGGTGGAATATGAATGGAAACCATCTATATGCCCTACATGTAAAGTTTTGGGACACTCAATTGAAATGTGTAAATCTTTAAAGGTTTGGGTTCCTAAGGAGAATAAAATTTCGAATAGTAATATGGATATAGATGAAAAATTAGATAACCAGTGGAAGGAAGTTAGTGTGCATGAAAAAATGTATTTGTCACCTAACAGCAGCAAAGACTCAAAATGAAAATCATTAGAAAAGAATGGAGTAGCGTCAGGTAGAAAAAAGATGGTAATGCAGAATGATGGTTCAAAAAACAAGTTTCCTTTTGGATTGTTAGCAGATTCCAATGTATGTTTGCAAGATATGAATGGGAATGATTAGGGTATTACAAAAGATGCAGAGATTTCAGGTAATAGTAAAGCAACAGATAACAGGTTGGTCAAAGAGAGTGATGAGGAATTGCATGTTAAAGACAATGTCTCAAGAAGATCTAATAGAAAAGCTGTTTCTAATAAAGTGGATTTTGGGACGATGGATAGTGAAATCTATAATGTAGTCCAATCTAATGATGATATGAGAAGTGCGGATTTTTCTATTGATGATTTCAGATAGTTCTATAAGTAGTTTCAGTAGTATGAGATCTAGAATGAAGACAAACAAGTTTAAGAGGGGTAGCATAGAAATGAGTGGAGAGCCATTAGTGTAAACTAATCCTGAGTGGGGGAAATTAATGACTGAGATTCAAACTAGATCGAAATCGAAGAGAGCAAAAGAGGATAGTAATTCTCCTGGTGGGATAATTAAGGGAATAATTTCTAAAAAGTAAGTTTTTCTTTTGTTCAATCTTCCCTGTTTGTTTTTTTAGTTTTCCTGTTGTGTTTATATCTTCTGGTATGTGCAGCTTCTAGAGATTGGATCTTGAAATACACCACTTCTTCGCGTTGATTTTATGGAGATTGTCTGTATCAATTGCTATTAGTTTGTTTCAGTCGTTTATGGTGTATTGCTTGGATTTTTGGGCTTCTACTTGGTTGGGCTTTTGTGTTGATTTTGCAAACGGTGGTAGTCTTCCTATGGTTTACTATGGTCTGTATTTTTGCTGGTGAGCCGTATTCCTAAGACTTATGGATTTCTGGTGAAGTGATGTTTAGTTAAGGCGAAGGATGTCTTTGGTTTTGAACCATTTTGGTTCTTGTTGTGTAGTTAAGTGGTTGTTTTTAAGTGTTTGTTTAGTAATCTGTGTTTTTTGTGGTGCCTTTCTTTGTACTGCTTAGTGTGTTTGTTGTGACAGAGATTCGAGCTGGTTGGTGACCTTTATACAGTATTTGTTTTAGGTGTGTTGGTGTGTTGCTTTACCAGCTTGAACCTTTTATTTGTATCCTTTTTTATTGTAATATAAGTACCCTTTCCTTCAATTTTTTTTAATTCCGCTTTTATTTTATATATGTCTTGTGATGTTTCTATTTCTGTTTACCTATAACGCTTTACAGAACTTAATGCATTCTTATAAAGAGTGACATTAACGGACGTGGGTGTCACATTGGATGTAGGAGTAATCCGAACCAGTATAAAATCTGGTGTATTCTTTCCTTTTCTGCATTTTATTTTTGTTTATCTTTATGTTCATGTTTCATTTTATTTCTGTGATCATCTCTGTGGTATGTGATTCATATAGTAGATCATATAAGTTTTAGATTTTCTTAAATTCCTTGAAAACACTATTCACACCCTCTAGTGTTTAGTTTTGCCTTAAGATCCGTATTCCGCAATCCCTAACAAAACTCAATTCCATGTTCTTTGAGACACCTACGATTCCCTCTACGCCAACTGGTTCGTGTAATAACATGCCCGGAGTGGGGTTAAATTCCGACCCAGAAAATGCCATTGAAACTTAGAGCCACTCTAAATGGATTGTCGGTTCCTATAACGAATCACACTGGCACAAAATAACAAATAATATAAAGTGATGGAAAGCTCACAAGAAGAACAAAAAATGTATAATACTAAAATAAGATGTACCATTAAATAAAAACCACAATTTCAGGTACAGATTGTCAAATCATTTATTCATAAACGGTACATCATTATTGCTCATAATTCAGAGTTTCCATAAGCAAAAGAACAATAATAGCTAAGAATAACATAATGGTCTCATCGCTTTCTTCCTTAAGTCCCATCATCGTTTCGGCCATTGAGTCGCTACCCTACCTATTAACCTGTTGGATATGTTAAGGAGAGGGGTCAGAACATAAAGTCCCATGTGATTGAAAATAATAATCGCTTAAAGACTAACTGTAGATTTGGCAGGTTATGTATATCAAGGTATCTCTATGCAAACAGACACATAGAAAGAAATAGTCTAATCAATGACGTAGATATTCTAATCAACCACTTAAGACCTTCATTAATGCATTCAGGTGAAGAACCTACGAGGTGGACATCCTTGGTCACTTAAGGCCCATTATAGTATATTTATTAAGGGTGATTTCTTATGACACTAAGGAAGATCCTAGCCACATAAGAGCTCGTCCTAGCACGTCATCGTCCTTATGTATATTATATATATTTACTGTCATAAGTAATTTGAGAAGTAGTACCTCGTCGCTTAGTACCGAATTAGGGTGGACTCGAATAGAACCCTTTAAGACCCTTCCAGCAGGCGTCTTAGGTTACTACTTAACCGATATTATGATACAAAACCTATTCTGCTTAAGATTTCCCTTAGACAGTTAGTTAGATGGCAAGCTGCGTTCTATGGTGGATACTAACTGTCCCTAGGTCGGCCCTTCCTAAGCTCCTAGAGGAAGTGGACATTCTGGTAAACTACGCTACACTGTTATCACCATGACCAAACCACTTTTACAGAAGGAGGACCCATAGACCACTTCAAATCTAATAAGGGAGGGTCCCATGACTATGGTCCAAATCCAAGGAGTAAACCTTCCAAATGATCCTAGTCCTAACCACTTAAAACCCAAACTACATAAGAGGAAGGTTAGCCACTTAAGACCTTTTCGAGGCATAGCAAGCCTACCTTTACACATATAATATATATATATATATATACACACACACACACACTAAACTTCTCACATTAAACAATCAATCTGGAGATGCTAGATATGCCGAGGGATTTGAGTAGGCTTCCACCACAAGCCGGCTTAACATCGTGCCATAGTGTACGACGTTAAATGGCCCATGGCACCCAAACCTCTCACATTATCCAAACTCACCTGTGGTTGCTGGAATTGGGGTTCGTTCTGGGTAGACATCTACCACAAATAACGACTAACCTCATGTCTGTATGTCATTATTTAGTATATAAATAAGCCATTTAATACACACACATAAGAAACATTTCATATGGGGACATTTCAAATTCTAACCCTATTCTAACGTATTTATTACGTCATTATTACATTTGAATACAATGATTACGCTACATAAATATAATATATAATATGTACTATAAATGCTAATTTTTGTTCGAATGAAGAGACGTTCTAACGGTGTAAATTGTCAATCCAATCCACATTAAAGGTATACAAGCTAATTCCCACATTAGACTAGTAAGTACATGGCATAAATGGTGATAACAGTAATGGGAAGAACAACCACATATCTACCAAAAATTGCATTCCTAGGCTTGTCAGAACAATTCAGGAAATGAACTAGGAACTAGGTGTTAATTACATAGATACATACATACATATTTAACATATACATACATACATACATATATATACATATATGTAAATATACATACATATATGTAAAGACCTCTGTTTAATCTGATTTACCCTTTTTATGTTATAATAAAAACAGTAACATTTGATCTATTCCAAACATGAATATGTTCAAATTATCCATTTTAGAATGGAAATCTAAACCTATTCAAATAATAAAATTAAATCAAATCCCAATCTTTTTACATCACTTTCAGTTTTAAATAAAAGAGATAAATTAAACTAAATAAAAGTAAATCACTAAGGTGTTCTTCATACATAACCCAAATAGTTCACAAACCCAACCATCGATTGACAACTTGCGAGACACAAAATGAAATAGGATATTTTGGAGTTTTGTTGTATGATGTTATCATGAAACCAAATCTCCATAGGCATACATATCAATATAAGAATCTACAAAATATAGAATTACGCCCTAACAAGTATCATTTCCACTCACTGAGATTTTAGAGAATAGATAATATTGATTTGAAATGCCAAGATCGTCGTTCTTTGAGTTCTATTGCAGATCTATACAAGAGAATCATACCGATTTGAATCTCATATATAAATCAATGAAATCTTAGAATATAAACTAAATAGAAACAGATTTGATATGAATTTGTTAAGGAAAGAAGAAGAAACTTAAATTCCAAGAATGTCAGCAACAGAGTAGAGGCATAGAGACTGGGAGTGTTTGAAGATTTGTGAGATGAGTAAGGTGGTGTTTATTGGTGTGTAGATGAATAGGAACCATTAGATTAATTTCAAATTAATCTAGGCTACTCATTTTATAAAAACTAGCCTAAAACACTTCCACACCAACCTTTATTGGGCCCTGGCCGCACTAGGCGATCGACTGCTCCTTTATAAGGCGGTCGACACCCCTTCAAAGGGGGTGGCCGACCTCTTGGTTGTACAAATAGTTAGTGGCCTACATTGATTGCTAGGAAGATATTTTATTTAACGTTATTTATTTTAATTAAGATCTTACCTTTTAAACATTATTCTTGTCCTATGTTGTATGCACACACACACACATATATATATATATAATTTTGAATTGGATGGAATATTCCAATAAACCATTAATTAATTTTATTTTATTCCATATATTTATATGACAATTTGAATTTCAGACACTATTGCATATATATATATATAATGTATGAATTCTTTCAAATGCAGTTCTTTCATACGAGCTCAGATTCTGACATATTATATACGAAAATTGATCAGAATTTCGTCACAAATATAATTACAATAATTTCGTGGACAAATTCCTAATGATGCAAAAATCCATATTTTAACCCATTTATATATTATTATTTTAATTGCTGATTTTCATTAATTATTAGTAATTTGTTTTAGGAATATTTTTACAGGGTGTTACATTCTCCCCCTCCCCTTAAAATAGATTTCGCCCCAAAATCTGTTTGAAAAGGAAAAAAAACATAACTCGCTCTAAGAATCCGTGGTATACATCCATGTTGTCTTTAATTCATCCATAAACATCCATGAATCGCAGTGATTATGAACTACAGACTTACTACATTGAGCTCAGTCCTAGTATGTATGTGAAATTAGTGATGAAGTATGTTTGCAAAACATCCTAATATGTACATATTTCTAAATGAGTGTGATGTACAATTGTGTTGCATCCATTTCCCTAACTTCCAATCTAGCAGCCACAATTCATCCATAAACGTAATTTAGGGGAAAGTTACCCAAGAAAAGCTCTAGGTGGGTCTGTCTCATCCTGTCCGCAATCTTCCATGTGCTTTCCGTAAGATTATTTCCCCATTGTACTCGAACGAGGTGAACATTTTTATTGCGGAGTCTCTTGATTTTGTGCTTTACAATCTTTGCAGTGGCACGGGGCACCCTAGACTTCAACTCGAGCTTTCTAAGTCCCAAATTTCGTCAAGATCGAGTCTCTAAATAGAATTATGAAGGCACTTTCTCAGATGAGATAAATGAAAAACATTATGGATTCCTGATAGGAGTTCAGGAAGATCCACTCGATAAGCCAAACATCATATCTTCTTGATGATCCGAAAAGGCCCAATAAATCTGAGAGCTAACTTCCCAATCTTCCTAAATCTAACAATCTTCTTGAGAGGGGGAACCTTTACGAAAACTAAGCCTCCTATATCGAACTAAATTTCCCTCTTCCTCTTATCTGCATATGATTTCTGGTGGCCTTGAGCTACCTTCATCCTCTGCTTGATCAAAGAGACCTTCTTCGTGGAATCACGGACAAAATCTAGTCCAAGTATAATCTTGTCGGTAGTTTACCACCAACAAGTACGCGATCTGCATGGCCTCCTGTAAAGCGCTTCAAAAGGAGTCGTACCAATCATTGCTTGAAAATTATTGTTATATGTAGACTCCAGGATTGGCAGGTGTAGCTACCAAACTCCTTCAAGGTCGATAATGCAGGCTCTGAGCAATTCTTCCAGGATATGATTTTGCTCTTTCCACCTGGTTGTCGGTTTGTGGGTGATAAGTTGTGCTCAAGTAGAGGGTCGTCCCCAACCCTTCTTGTAAACTTCTACAAAACTCGATTGTGAATATGGGCTCTCAATCGCTCACTATACTAGATGGGATACCATGTAACCTGATTATTTCCCTAACATACAACTGGGCCAATGAAGCTGCAGTCCTATTCTTCGTGACTAGTATAAAGTGAGCACTGTTGGTTAAACGGTCTACTATAACACAAATAGCCTCATTTCCCTTTTGTCTTCTAGGAAGCCCATCCACAAAATCCATGGAAATATGTCCCCACTTTCACATGGGAATTTCTAAAGGTAACAGTAACCCTTTGTTCTTCCCTTACTCCACTTTTACATTCTGGAAAGTCAGACACTTAGTTACAAACTCAGCTGTCTCCGTCTTCATCCCTTCCCAATGGAGATTCTGTTTCATATCCTTATACATTTTATCCCCACCGAGGTGTATGGTTATCTTGACCTATGGCACTCTCCCAAGATTTCCTTCTAAACTCCTCAACTTTAGGGACACAAAGTCTTCCATCCTTAAGCAAACTCCCGTCATCACCTAGCGAATACCTAGCTAAATAAAGAAATGCCTCCAATTTCCCCATTTTCTCCTTTAAGTCTCGATCTCTCCATCAAGGTCTCGTATGTTCTCTAAGAACGGGCCTAACAAGCATAACTCCAAGATAACTACTAGAAGCTATTGGTGGGGGTTGCAAGTTAAAGTTAGAGAGAAAATCCAATTGTTTCCATTCCAAAATTGCATTCAAAGATGCATGCTTTCTACTCAATGCATCCGCTGCGACGTTCCCATTTCCTGAGGTATATTGGATTATAAAGTCAAAAGAGGCAATGTACACCATCCATCATTGATGTCTTAAATTCAGGTCACGTTGCGAGAATAAATACTTAAGGGATTTATGGTCCGTAAAAACCTCGAACTTCTCCCCTAAAAGATAATGCCTCCACATTTTCAAGGCGAACACTACCGCGTCTAACTCTAGGTCATGAACTAGATATCTCTTCTCGGGGTCCTTGAGTTGTCTACTACCGTAAGCAACAACCTTTCCTTCTTGCATGATAACTGCTCCTAAACTGGTTCCGCATGCATTAGTGTAAACCATGAACATCCTCGAGCTATTTGGTATGATACGAAATGGCACACTAGTCACCATTTATTACTTTAAGAAAATACCAAATTCTTCTTTGTTAGTTGGGTTAAAGGGGTAGCAATCTTTGCATAGCCTTTAATAAACTTTATGTAATACCCTACTAACCCAAGAAAGCTTCTCACCTTAGTAGCATTTCGCGGTACTCCCCATTCCTTAATTGCCTTGGTCTTTATAAGGTCTATGGCCAAACCATTGTTTAACACTATATGTCTCAAAATCCTAACTTCTTCCCTCCAGAAATGACATTCAAAAATTTTGCTTTCAACTGGTTCTTTATTAATATCCCTAGGACCCGTCTTAAGTGACTTTCAGGCTCTTTATGGTCTTTGTAAAAAAATGAGGATATTGTCTATAAAAACTACCAAGATCTTATTTAGATTCCCCCTAAACGCCCTACTCATGAGATTAAAAAAGAAGGAGGATGCATTCGTTACCCCAAAGGGAATAACTTCCCATTGGAACAATCCATCTGGCATCCTATACGCGGTTTTTTCTTTATTTCCCTTTGAAATTCTCAATTGATGAAATCCAGTGGCAAGGTCCAATTGGGAAAATAATCGGGCTCCTCCCAAGTGGTCAAATATGTCATCAATTCTGGGTATGGAGTATCTATTCTTCTTGGTTAGCTTATTAAGCTCTTTATAATCCATGCAAAGTCTTAAAGATCCATCTGCTTTGGTGGTAAACACAACAGGTGCACCCCATTCAGATGTACTTTGTCAAATAAAGCTTTCTGTAGCAATTCCAAAATCTTTTTATCCAACTCCCTTCTTTCTTTAGGCGCCATATGCCTTAATTCTAAAGCTATTGGTTTAGCATTTTTCTCTAGGTCAATACAAAAAAAGATCTCCCTATGAAGTGGCAGTCCTATTACTTCCTAAAAGACGTTCAAGAACTCACACACTATAGGGACCGAAGATGGTCCTTCCGAATTGGAAGATACGACACATAATAGGGCTCTATCCTTGTGTCTAATATCATAAGGAATTTTCAGAATACATCCTCCTTGGCTCCTACGATGAACAACTCTTTTCTCACAATCTAGGATGGCCCTATACGTTGACAACCAGTCCATAAATAGTATAAGGTCATACTCATAAAATCTAATGCATACGCTTCGCAGAGGAACTCGACATCGTCGATATACAATACTAGGTCTTTACAGATCAACTCAAGACACTTAGCTCCTCCGATAGGGTTGGCCACCTCTATCGGATTACTAGTGATAGATGGAAAGTTTCAACAAATCACTAGTCTCTTAGAAATAAAAGAATGGTTCCCTCAAGAGTCAAATAAGGTGTATACAGAAATTCTTAAAATAGAAATTATACCTTCAAGTGCGGGTTGACCTTGCTCTTTCGGGGGTCGGCTCATCGAATCTTATAGCAACTATAAATGGATCGTTGGTTCCTATAAGTAATTACATTGGCATAGAATAACAGATAATATAATGTAATGGAAAGGTCACACAACAGAACGAAAAAGTATAATACCAAAATAAGATGTATCATTAAATAAAAACCACAAATTCAGGTACAGATTATCAAATGCATTTATTCATAAACGATACATCATCATTGTTCATAATCCAGAGTTTCGATGAGTAAAAGAGCAATAATAGCTAATACTAACATAACGGTCACGCCGCCTTCTTCCTTAAGTCCCATCATCATTTCGGCCACCGAGTCACTACCACACCTATTTATGTTAGGGAGAGAGGTCAGAACATAAAGCCCTATGTGACTGAAAATAATAATTGCTTAAAAACTAACTGTAGATTTGGTAGGTTATATACATATACATATACATACATACATACATATATATATATATATATTAAGGTATGTCCACAAAACAAATAGACACATACAAAGAAATAGTCTAACCAATGAGGTGAATATCTGAATCAACCACTTAAGACCTTCATTCATGCATTTAGGGTGAAGACTCAATGAGGTGGACATTCTTCGTCACTTAGGGCCCATTATAGTATATTTACTTTGGTTGATTTCTTATGACCATAAGGCGAACCCAGCCCACTTAAGCCCCGTCCTAGCACATCAACGTACTTATGTATATATATTTACTCTCACAAGTAATATAAGAAGTGGTGCCTCGCCGCTTAGTACCGGATTAGGGTGGACTCGAATATAACCCTTTAAGACCATTCCGGTGGGCATCTTAGGTTACTACTTAACTAATATTACAGTAGATGTTGTAACAAAAAAATGGCCACAACACTAAAGGTATTTTCTCAATACTTCACCAAATGGTGTGACTTGAAATTATGCGGCCACAAGCACAAATTAAAGAGCTAAAAGTGAAGAACAAGGAATTTTTAGAGTGGTTCGGCCTAATATCGGTCTACGTTCACTATGGCATCACTTCTCATTATCATAAATGGGTTTACAAAGTACATTGCTTTACACATTTCGCTCATTTTATGATAATTCACTCTTTTGATCTAGATTTCACTTGAATATACTGATGGAATGGTTTGATCTCCCTAATATGGTGGAGAATGATTAATTCCTTCAAGACTTGAACACTTAAATGATTTTCCTTGATTCCATAATAGTTTTATGTTAGATCTAGGATTTAGAGAGGATTGATGGTATGACACCCCACGTCCACTAATGTCACTCTTTAATAGAATGCATTAAGTTTCGTGAAGCGTTATAGGTAAACAGAAACATTACAAGACAGATATAAAATAACATCGGAATTAAAACTTTATTAAATAGAAAAGCTTCATGGTTCAAACCCAGTTACATAATAAGTCTGGAAACATAAAACTTTTGTCTTGTACAAAAATCCCCATAAGAGTACAATAATGCATAAAAAGAGCATAATCCCCAAAATATAACCATTGTAGAGAAGGTACGAAATCAAGCAGTACATCTAAGCAGCTCCAAACAGAATGAAAGAAGAATCTTGATCAAGCCTGAGTATTCCTACCCTGAGAACCAGGGGGAAATGGAAGAGAGAGAAGTGGAAACAAAATGGTTCAGACATAAAGTCTGGTAAGTCCAGTTACTTTTAGCATACAAATAAGTAAAAGCATCATGACAAGCATATAAGTTGGAGAGAGATAACAGTGTCGTAATACATGTATAACAAGGTAAACAAGATAAACAGAACATGCATTGCACTTCTCTAATACTTTTCTCTGCACCAATACTAGTATAAGAAGAACAAGAAACAAGTACAAGATGGTAGACTTAGGTATACTTCTAGTGAGAGGTTTTACTCCGTACAATAACAGGTATCCCAGTATAACTGATAGGTGTTAACCTCCAACAACAATAATGCGCTCCTAAACAAGCAAGACTAGACATACCCTAATTACTACCCCCAATCAATCAACTCCCTAACTCGTAGATACCCTGTGATGGCCCCGTAGTAGGATGTATCACTTCCTAAAGTGGCAACCCTTTGTTTACAAGATGTGCACAAACCATATATACAGGTGTCACGGAGTCTTAACCTCCCTAGATCGAACCCATGCACGCACATGACCCCGTCGGAATGCGCCGCCCACACTGTCCCTTAGATGGACCTCTTACAGCCAACTCCATAAGTGTGCCCTGGCCCCGACATAGTTTGGGGTTCTCCACTTGATACCAATATTGGTTACTAACTAGTATGGGTTCCACACTCCGGATGATACAAGCTTCCCCCTAGGCTTGCATCCCCACTATTAAGATTTCAATAGGTTATGCCTACTACTTTAACAAGATTGCATAACCCCAACAGGTTAAGTTTGTCAGGTTTATATGTATAACCCGTCCCCACATATTTAACAAGATCAACTTAAACATGCCACTGATTCAAGCAAATTTACTTAACCCCTACTCAAGTTAATAGGTTCACGTAATCCTTATGGATTCAAACAGGTTATGTATTACAAATTTATCACCATTCCTTCATTTATGGTTATTAATGCGCTAGACCTCCCACATTAAGTCTACCACTGTGGATGTTGGATATGCCGGTTGGGTCCAGGCATACTTCTTCCACAAGTTTGACTTAACCTCGTGTCTTAGCACCGTTACGTGTTTATCCACTTAGACCCATCACATTAGATTTACCGCTTGTGGACGCTGGATATGCCGGGCGGTTCCGGGCAGGCTTCTACCACAAGTATAATCTAACCCCGTGTCTAAGCGCTGTTACAGTTTCTAATTACTGTAAATCTAGGCATTTTCATTACCAACCAATTTTCATGTTCATTATGCCCCCAAATCCCCATCTGATCAACGATACAAGTTATGCCCCAGAATAAGGTTTAAACCAAGATATATAATATGCCTCTAAATCTCAAGTTTTGGCTCAAATTACAAATTGTGCCCTAAATTCCCAATTATTTCCGATTTCATGCATCCGCGTATTTCAGCAATAGGCCTAGGCCCGAAGGTAGTCTGACTATAAAAAAAAGGGAAAAAGTGTGAGAAGAGAACAAGAATAGGCATAGTAAATAAAACTGGCATAAGATAATAGAATTGGTGAACTAACAGAATAAGCATACGATGACTGATTAAGCAAACTAACAGAATAAGGATATCATGAACATGCATATGAGATCTAAGAAGTAAGTTAGGTATACAAGTTATAACAAATCTGTTTATGATTCAGTTTACTAATAGGCATAGGCTTAGATCCAAACTTATAAACATGTCAAGACTACATTTTAGGTGTTTATATCTAAAAGAGATATAAAATCACTGTGACTGGATCTAAAGAATAAAGAATTGATTGTGATGCTGAAGCACAGATCCTTAGTATGTATAACATGCTGTTGAAGAAGAATAGGCTAGATCAAATTGAGTTGGGGCAGCACCTTGTTGTCGCCATTGTCTTTGCGTGAATAAAACAATAGGATTAAGGTCCTTCAGATAGCCATTAGCTAACGAACCAGGATGCACAATAGGTCCAGATTCGTCCGGAGGGGTCGATCCTGGAGTCGACATAGAGGTTGACACCCCTATTATGAGGTCGACCCATGGGTCGATACCCATAGGGCACAGGGTCGACCCCCAACGGGCCGAATTCCTACGCCTCCCCACCTATGGTTTTCGAATTATTTTGAATTTTGGATAGTGTTTGTTTAGATATATTTCTCTTATGCATATACAAACTTCTAACCTTAATAACTTTCTCATACGATGTCCGCTTCATACAAACTTGGTGTCTATCTTAAGCAGAATTCCGAGATAAATGCAATAGCGCAATCCATTTTACTTAATTCCAAGTATTTAATTAAGTATTCTTTAATTTATTATTTTAGTGTTCTTAGAATCACGGGGTGTTACATTCTCCCCTACTTAAAGGATTTCATGCCTAAAATCTCTATGTTAAGAAGACTGTATATCCTAACATCCATCACCCATCTACTCATCCATCAACCACATGTATCCATTATCCTTAAAAGACTTCTAATGTGTATATGAACATATGCAAAGGGGTATGTATATGTCCTATGTCCTTATACTAATGCGAAAGATCAGGCGGTATACTGATTCAGTTGACCCCCTTAATGCAATGTATGTTAGTGGCATGAATCCGACATGTATGCAAATAATCATATTATATATAACATGTAAGTTCTATATGTGTGCGCAATCATTCATCCAAACGCAACATCCATATGATGATACACCCACTTTCATCCATTAAAAGAAGAAAAATGCACACACATTCATATGCAGTATGAGAGTGATTGAGCCGATCTAGTGCCTAATGTGTGTGTACATGCATCCACGAGCAACCACTAACAAACATTTGCATCCACTTGCATCCATCAAACATAACATGTCTCAAACACATGTTTACATCCATGGGATTCCTACCTAAAGGTCGAAGATTTGATCGATAGGATATATTCATACGATGGAAACAAACATGGATAAAAGCTTTGGAAAAGAAGTTAAGAACATACCCTTGAAAAGAAAAGGGTACGAAGTGCGAATCTTGTCTTCAGTCTCCCAAGTTGCATCCTCTTGGTTATCTCCCCACTGGACTTTCATCAACTTGACCTCTTGGTTGCGTAGCTTCTTACGTCGATCCAAGAATATAGGTAGGAACTCGTCTGACTGTCGCCTCCTGTTCCACTTCTAATTCCTCAGCATACTCGGCTCAACTACTACTGAGCTATCATGTAAACATTTCCGTAAATGAGAGACATGGAAAACATCATGAACACAGGAATGTCTCTCTACTAGCTTTACTCTATTCGCCATTTTGCCAATACTTTCTGTTAGATATGGCCTAAAAACCTTGGTGCTAATTTCCTTATAGATCCAAAATGGACTACATTCCTCAAAGGTGATACCTTGACTAAAACCATGTCTCCCACCTCAAACTCAATGTCACTCCTTCTCTTATCTACGTAGGACTTATACCTATCCTGAGCTGTCTTCATGCGCCTACGGAAAAGATCAATCTTTTCTGAAGTTTCCCTAACCATCTTAGGTCCAAGTAGAAGCCTCTCCGTAGATTCCCACCAATAAGTCGGTAATCTACAGGGTCGTTTGTACAATGCTTCAAAAGGTGCCATGCCAATACTAGCCTGGTAACTGTTGTTGTAAGCAAACTCTACTAAAGGAAGATGCTCTTCCCAAGTCCCTCCGAAGTCTAAGATACACAGTCTTAAAAGATCCTCAAGGACTCTATTCATCCTCTTCGTCTGCCAATTGGTATGAGGGTGGTAAGCGGTTCTCAAACACAACTGTATACCTAATGCTTCTTGCAAGCTCCTCCAAAACTCACTGGTGAATATGGGGTCACGATCACTCACAATACTGGAAGGTACTCCATGCAGAAGGACTATCTCATGAAGATAAACTACTATCAACCATGTTGTTGTCCTCTTACTCTTAACAGGGATGAAATGAGTGCTCTTAGTAAGCCGGTCTACTATAATCCAAATACTGTTGTTGCCTTTCCTAGATCTAGGAAAAACATCAATGAAATCCATAGAGACACTCTCCCACTTCCACTGCAGGACTTCCAAAGGATGAAGTAAACCTCCGGACTTTCTTTGCTCAGCCTTGACTTGCTGGCAGATCAAACATCGAGAAACGAACTCCGCTACATCTTTCTTCATCCCGACCTAAAAGAAAACCCTCTTTATATCTCTATACATCTTATCACCGCCTAGATGGATAGTCTTCCTAGAATGATGGTCTTCCTCAAGGACTGTCTTCTAAAAACTCCCAACCCGTGGAACACAAAGCCTTCCATCTCTTCGCAACCTTCTCCTATCATCTGTGGAATATCTACTGAGGTGTCTGAAAGTCTCCCCTCTACTGAGCCTATCCAAGATATCTGCTATCTGTGGGTCCTCTTGCCGCAAAATTTCAATCTGATCCAACAGAGAAGGTCACACCTCTAATGATGCCAATAAACCAGGTGTGAACTCAGTGGAGGATCTAAGATCAAAAGTCAGTATAAACTCCAAGTTCTGCCTCTCTACAAACAGAGGACTCAAGGTCATCCTCTGCATAATCAATGTGTCCGCCACCACGTTACCCTTGCCAGGGGTATAAGCTATCTCAAAGTCATAGGACGCTAGGAACTCCATCCATCTTTGTTGCCTCAAACTGAGATCCTTCTACGAGAATAAGTACTTGAGAGATTTATGATCGTCGTACAACTCGAACTTCTCTCCAAGTAGATAATGGCGCCAAGTCTTAAGCGTGAATACTATAGCAACTAACTCTAAGTCATGGATAGGGTAGTTCTTCTCATGAACTCTTAACTGTTTACCTCTATAACATACTACCCTTCATTCTTGCATCAGAACCGCACCAAGCCCTGTATCACATTCATTAGTGTATATTGTGAACACCTTTTTCCCATCGGACAAATTCAAGATTGGGGTTGTTGTCAGAGCCCTCTTCAATCGCTGGAAAGCATCCTCACAGTCTATATCCCAAGAAAATGTCATATTCTTCTTTGTTAGTCTGGTTAGTGGTACTGATATCTTTGCAAAGTCCTTAATGAACTTCCTGTAATAGCCCGCTAAACCAAGAAAACTCCTCACCTCCGTTGCATTTTTTGGAATCTTCCAATCTTGAATAACAACTAATTTCGCGGGATCTGCTGCTATCCCATCCTTAGAGACCTCATGCCCTAGAAATCTCACTTCTTTTTTCCAAAAATGACATTTGGAGAATTTTGCCTTAAGCTGGTGCACACAGAGAGTTTTCATCACCTCTCTCAGATGTAGGGCATACTCTTCCTCATTCTTCGAGAAAATCAAGATGTCATCAACAAAGACCACAGTGAACTTATTTAGAAACTCCCCAAACACCCTACTCATCAGATCAACAAAATAGGTGGGTGCATTCGTCAACCTAAAAGGCATGACGAGCCACTCGAAGAAACCATCTGGAGTTCTAAAAGCGGTCTTGTCTATATTGTCCTCAGCCAGCCTCAACTGATGAAACCCTGTGGCTAAGTCTAACTGAGAGAAAATATATGCACTAACAAGCTAGTCAAAAAGATCATTTATCCTCGGAAGTGGGTTCCTATTCTTCTAAGTGAGTTTATTCAGCTCTCTATAATCCACACATAAGCGAAGCGAACCATCCGCCTTAGTGGCGAGTACCACCAGAGCACCCTATTCAAATATGCTTCGCCTAATAAACCCTTTCTTAAGTAGCTCCCCTACTTGCTTGCTGAGCTCCCTCCTTTCTCTTGGATCCGTATGGCGCAAAGGCAATGCAACAGGCTTTGCATTGTCTACCAATTATATATGGAAATAAATCTCGTGCCTCGGAGGTAAGCCCCGAACCTCCTAAAAAAAATCAGGATACTCACAGACTACTAGTACATATCGTAAATCATCGATAGATGCATCATGCGACTCAAGGAAACTAAGCATGAAAAACCCTTTAGGGTCACAAGAGATCTCGACAATCCAGAATGGCACCATACATGGCTAGCCAATCCATCCCTGGAATCACACCATAGCCCATGAAACCAAGCACATGTGCGTCGCATTCAAACTCGACACCTAATATAGATATTCTCAAACCCCGACAAATCATAGATAGATGAGCCGTACCCCCAATGGAGTTTGATACAACAACGGGATCAATAACCATACTAGTACGAAAGTTCAGAGACTCAACCATAGAATCAGATATAAAAGAATGCGAAGAGCCAGAATCAAAAAGAGTTCTGACTGGATGATTGGAAAGAGAAATCAAACCTTCGACAGAAACTATCCTACCTCTATCTGGCGCACTAACCACGGGAGCATGCACCTGCCCTTCCAGAAGATCCTTGCCTTTGACCTTGTCCTTGCTTCTTTGGGCAATCCTTTACACGATATATGACTTCTCCACAATGGAAACAAGCGTTCCTTCTTTTTTTGCAATCCTTGATCACATGACCCTCGCGTCCGCAATGATGATATTTTAACCTCTTTCTTTTCACATTTATCTTCCTCATGCATCAATGCCATATCAACGAGTTTCTCAGAAGTTGCTCCCATTGGAATATGAGACATAGCCAATCGATAGAAGGGTTCATTCAATCCTCTAGCAAACCTCAAAGCTTTTTTGTGCGGGGTATCTACTAGTTCCAAACCAAACCTCGCCAATTGATTAAACTTATTAATATACTCTCTAATAGACATGCTTCCTTGCTTAAGCGCCAAAAATCTTTCCATTTGCATACTTTGCTCGGCTTGAGAAAGAAACTTCATTTCGAATCTCTATCGGAAATCATCCCAAGTCTCCAGACTTGGACGCCCTGCTTGCATCACTTCCCGCCAAAATGAAGCCTCATCTTGCAGCTGCCAAACGGCTAATTGAATCTTCCTATGATTATCAACTTCGAAAATTCTAAACAAATCCTCCGTCTCTTTAAACCAATTACTTGCCTCTACAAAAATATCAGTTCCTTGGAATGGCTTCCTGCCAATAACAAGAAATCTTTGCAAATCTTAGAGAAATTATCAGCACATGGAGGAGGAGGAACA
The DNA here is from genome assembly GCA_030737875.1 of Allium sativum. NCBI lineage: Eukaryota > Viridiplantae > Streptophyta > Magnoliopsida > Asparagales > Amaryllidaceae > Allium > Allium sativum. The sequence continues at coordinate 648,725,108 of CM060919.1, read as the reverse complement.
ACGGCTGCAGCTGGGGGATGGGCGTATGCTTTGCCCTCCGCAGGTGTCGTTGTTAGCCTATTTTGTGAACTAGGCTACACAAATCCTAAGGACCACTTGATGGAGAGTGTTGACCGGAAGATTGCACATCAGAGGCCCGAATTAGTTCGGAGACCTGAACATAAATTATGAAGCAAAAAGTTGAAGTGTGGAGGCAGGATCGGTTCGGAAGTTTCCGACCCGCTCCCCTTTTCTTTGCATTTCCGATCCAAACCCCAAGGTGCGTTGACTGCAACTACTCTCCACGATCCCTTAAAAGTGCGGAGCGGTTATTTACCCATCATCCCACATTCACCCATAACTGTTGTGCGCTGGCGTCATCTCCAAAGCTCCCATCACCGAAACACGCGAAATTCCTGCCACGTGTGCCGAACCAGAGGCCTCCCAGGGAGATTTTCCACCTATAAATACACCATCAAACCTCATTTGAAGAGATCTTTGGAAAATTATTGACCCTCTCCACCATAAATGTTTCCTCCAAATTTGGAATCAACACCAAAGGTGTAAATGATGCACTTCAACGATTCAGTAAGATTAAAATGTGGAACCGCGTAATTAAAATAAAATGCATAAAATAAAGACAAAGGAATTTTTATAGTGGTTTGATTCACAATGAATCTACATCCACTTTTTAATCCATTCTCATTATGATATTCGAGCTTACAAAGTATGAGTTTTCCCTCATTACATTCATTTCCCTCTCTTTATTTATTTTTCACTCTCTTTAAGACCTAATTTTCACTTGAATTCGGCGAAGAAAATAAAGAGATTTTTAGCTTTGCGATGATAGATGTATCAATCCTTGATCACTTAGGCGCGTTGAATGATCTTCATAAACTACATAGATTTCATAGTGAATTCGCATTCAATCTAGACTTCGGAGAGGATTAGAGAAGATTTGAGATCGTTTGAATTGTATTAGAGAGCTTTCTCATGAAGCTTGAATGAGACCCAAAGAGCTTTGATTCATTGGAGTGAGCTTTAATGATCATTGAAACAGATTTGATCCACATGAAGTTGGAGAAGAGTTGCTGAATCCATAGAAACCATTAGAGAAGTTGTAGGTGAGCTTTGAATTTGGCGGCACCTCCTTGTAGGAATCAATTTTCGGTTCCCCTTCAAATGATGGAGAAGTGGGGTATTTATAGTTGGAGTTTAGGGTAAGTGGAATTGGTGTAAATACTGTGCTCTCGTTTTAGGTCGTAGCCGGGCTAGAAGGGACGTTATACGGTCCAAAGCAAGGCTGGACGCGCCAAACAAGGCGGAGCGATCCAAAACTTTCTGATACGAAGTGGTACGAGTTAAGGGAGCGCGGGACGACCCAACTCGTTCTAGCTGAAGGCAGTGCGAGCTAAAGGACGCATAACGGGCTAGGTTAAGGCGACGCGAGCTTGGACAAAGCGGGGCGACCCAAGCACACTTAGAATGAGCTAAACCAGGATGATGTAGTTTGGGCTTTGATGAAGCGGGATAAAATCTTTAGCGAGCAGGAAATCTAAGAACCCTGCAAGCTATCATCTAAGTGAACCAAGATGCCCCAACGACTTAAGATGCTCAAACGAGCTAAAGCTTCCTGAACACGACATATTATCTGAACGAACCAAGATACCCCAACGACCTGGAGCACTTATGTGAGCTAAAGAGCTCATCGAGTTAGAGAAAACATAACGAACCCAAGAGCCTAATGGCCTAAAATCATAAACCAACCCAAACATGCTTATTATTCTCTAGAACATATATTATGGGTTAACATTTGCCCCTCGAAGTTCGTATTTATTAAAAATAATACGGACTTCGAGCTAAGTGAGATTAGCATGTAATTTGAGATTTTAGGTCATTAGGACCTTCGGACCATGTGAGTTCCTAAAGAATTTTATCCCTAGGTCGTCCAACTTCTTAGGTTGTTACATGGTCTTAAGTCGTTGTAGCTTTTGAGTTATGTATTGATAAGAGTCCATTGGTATTCTCCTTGGGATTAGATCATTGTGGGGCTTTCAAACTAACCCCCTTTTTATTTCCTCTTTAAGTCATCACTTTCTTAAAACCCTCACTTAAGCTAGAAATCCTCATTAATGGCGGCCATTATTAGCTAAGTCCTCCGATCCATTTCATCATCAAAGCGATTGAAGTCCAAATAATCCCTCAGTCTAATTTTCAAATTCGAAACTTCTCATCACCAAGAGTTAGTGCGATTCAAATCTTTTACTTACTGTGTATACATATACATTTTAAGTTGAATTTGATATTTTCGGACTTTGTGGGATTATTGTTTGGTATAATTTCAATCATGCATTTGATGATAACGTTGATGCATGTAGCGATCTTGAGCTTGCATGTTTGTGATGGTTTCGATTTAACTTTCATGTATAAATTCTCGCAATTCGATCGTTGTTGACTAGATTTTGGACCAAGCCACCAAGATTCACACATATGTTCACTATTGAATTTTACTTGTAGACGTCATCAAACTCCGATTGTGGTTACCAAGCCTTCACCGGATCGTGACACTACCGCTACTCTCCCCCCATTCGCGATCATCATGGGCGATCTGATCCATCCTCTTACGAGCCCCATGATCTGATCCCTAAAGTTGAGAAATGAATACTACGACTAAGTATACCACGATCCAAAAATGCAGGATCTCGCGACACCTGTCCACAACTGTCATATTGACTATTTCTCCATCAAGCTACGAACCAGTTCGAGATTCTCTGGATTTGTGACACGTATGACCACAATCCGTCTGCAAATATCATCTATAAATAGCCCCAGACTTGGCATTTTTGAGGATCCTTTTTGGCAATTCAGAGCTCTAATTCCACCATAATCATATCTCCATTATTTTTACTCAGAGTTATCTTGAATTTACTAAATGAATCAATATTGTAAAAGTGAGGTTGAGAGATAAATCATTGGTTGTACTCGAATCTTAAGTATAATCATTGAGATAAAGTGGACGTAGGCTCTTTAACGCCGCACCACTATAAACCCTGTGTCTTTTCTGTTTTTCCTTGCATTTATTATGATATTAATCTCCCCCAAATTATAACAACTCGGATGTTAGGCCCAATTTTGGATCTAACATTTTGGTGCTTTCACTGAGAGGGAAGTCTTAGTATATTGGATTGTAGTTCTATTGTTTGGATAGTCAAGTCCGAAGAAAACAGTCCAAAACTCCACTGTTTCGATTTTTGAAGATTTCAGTAAAGCTCAGATATCATGGCTGGAAAGAAGTCCAAGGAAGTACGAACTTCGCAGGCGAATGAAGCTGCGAATGAAGCAATTGAAGAAAGCATGCACGAATAGGTCGAGGAAGAGCTCTCGGATCGTGGTAATGTTGGGGCGATCTGATCCAGTGATGGAGCAATGAACCAAACAGTTGAAGGGGTTACTACCCGATCGCAGGACCACGCTGCAATCCCTCCTGCACCTATCACCACGACCCGATGTCAAGGGGGTACCACGAGCCACCAGCCTAGGAAGACCACGATCCGAATTGACAATCAGACTACTACCCGACCTGGGAAGGAAATTATGGCTTATTCTTCTCGCGCTGGTCCTTCTACTCAACCCGGTCCAAGTTCCCTGTGCATAAGAGAAGATGAAGATGACCTGTTCGACCCTTCTGCTCCAGTTACCGAAGGAAATCTGACTCGAATACTTGAAGCATTGGACATGCAAACTGATGAATTGGCCACCCAAAGGTAGGTGAGCTCGTTGTTGCATCAGAATATTACTGCCTTAGGCAGACGAATTGATGATATTCAAAGGCCGGTTTTGCCACCTCCAGCTTACCCTTTATCCCCAAAACATACATCCTCATCTGAAGAACCTCGGAGAAACCGGCGACGGCCTCCATTGGAAAGGGCTGAGAATATAGAAGTGCTTAATCAGGAAACCAATAACTGTAACTTAAATGAACCCATACTTCCGCCTAGGAATGGAGGCGTTATTGATCCTGCTCAAAATCGACCTGTTCCTCCTGCTTGTCGTGCGACTAATCGCGACAATAGGGGGCAAGGGAGTTCTATCCAGGACCCAGACCTCGCAGCAACACGTCAAAGAAATGCTGGAGGAGCTCGCCGGGCAAGAAGTGCTGATCCCAAATCCACTCTGACCCATGCGGATGTCGATGCCATGATCAGGCAAATGATGGTGGAAAGTCGTGGACAAAGAACCGAAGATTGGGGTATAGGCCGTAGTCATTCGCCTTTTACAGATGATATTTTAGAGGTCTGATTCCCGAGGAAATTTAACATGCCATCCATGTACCGTTATGCGGGAAAGGCTGATCCAGTTCAGCACCTGATGAGATATTCATGGTACATGAACGCGGCTGCCGCCTCCGATGGTGTGAAGTGTAAGGCGTTCCCGATATTCCTGGAGGATACGGCGCTAATATGGTTCACTCGGTTGCCCGCGTGATCGATCTTCAGTTTTAGGAAATTAAGTGAACAGTTTGTAAATCAGTTTCGATTACATACCCAGAGATCTAAGAATGTCATTCAGTTATCCCTCATTAAACAATGTCCGGACGAATCCTTGAGTTCCTATTTAGATCGCTTTAATTTAGAGGTCACATAGGTTAGAGATCCCTATGAACAAACTGTTTTGATGGCTTTGATTGACGGAGTGGATAAGGATACTAAGTTTGGAAGATACCTGGCCGGTAAACCACCATTAACCAGGGAGATATTCTACGAAAAGGCCAACATCCGCATGCGTTGGGAGGAAATTTACGCCAACCGAAAGAGGAAGGCAGCTGATAAGGAGGATATTCCAACTAATGTGGCCATTAAGCAAACGGGAGATAGCTCAGGAAAAGTTGAAGTTAATGTCGGGAACAAGAATCAAGGCAGTGGTTACCAATCGGGGAATAGTAATAACAATAATCGGAAAAGAAATCGAGGAAATGAATCCCAGAGAAGATTCCGGCCCAGACCGTTTGAGAGCTTCACACCATTAAATGATACGTTGGAAAACATCTTTCTTGATACATATAATGTCCTCTAATACAAAAGGCCTCCTCCGAGAGATTCTACAGAAAAAGTGCGTGAAACTGGGAAATTCTGTCTTTTTCATCAGTTTCATGGTCATTCCACAAACGAATGTCGTCATTTGAGAGATGTGATTGAAAAGCTGCTCCGAGAAGGGAAGCTTGATGAATATAAGGTGACTCCTAGGGACAGGGGGCAAGCCGTAAAAGCCCCGAACCAAAGCCAACCTGCTGCTAAGCGGACGGCTCAGCAAAAAGGAAAAAAATATCGTTATCAATACCATAGTTGGTGGGCTTCATCTGGCAGGGCACAGTTTCAGAGCTATGGATCAATACGTGAATGCAGCTAAACAACATTTTGAAATGGGGAAATGTAGCAACCTCGAGGATAACACTCCGGTTAAGCAACAAAAGACGATGTCTGATGACGTCATATTTAGCGAGCGAGAGAGTATTGGGGTTCACTCCCCAACTGAAGACCCATTAGTGATCACTGTCACCATCGGTCCAGCTATAGTTCATAAAGTCTTAGTAGATAACGGGAGTTCGATCAACATTCTATTTAAGAAAACATTCGACCAAATGAAACTCGAGCCGAAGGATCTGAAACCATGCGAGGGTTGGATACGTGGATTTAATGGGGCCTCGACCGCTCCAATGCGATACATGGAATTGTCAGTAACCCTTGGGGAAGGAGAACGCCAGAGAGTGAGAATTCTCCCCTTTATAGTCCTGGACATTGAGTCGCCTTACAATGCCTTCTTGGGCCGACCAACCCTAGCCAAATTCAGGGCCTGCATTGCACCCTGGTGCCTGTTGTTGAAATTCCCATCAGATGACGGCATAGGCATAGTCAAAGGAGATCAAGTTGTTGCACGAGCATGTTACATTGCAGAGTTAAAATTGCTCCGCAAAGGGAAAGATGTAGAAACAAAAGGTGGTTCTTCCCCTCCGAGGGAGGAATCGTCATAGTAACTAAAGAAAATACCTCCAGGAGGGTCGCCCAGAGAGTTTCCCGAGGACATAGATCCCAGAGAGGATGAAGAGCCTGGGGGCAGAATGTAGACTCCCAATGAAGCGACTGTGGATGTACCAATCGATGATAGTGACCCAGAGAAGGTCCTGAAGATTGGATCCCAGTTGGATCCTGTTCGAGCCAAAAAATTAATAAATTTCCTGAAAGCTAACTTGGATGTATTCGCCTGGACCCATGTGGACATGTGTGGGATATCTCCCTCGATTATGAGTCATTCGTTAAGCATCAACCCGAAACATCCTCCTGTCAAGCAGAAAAGGTGAATGCTTGGCCCAGAGAGGTCTGCCGCCTTGAAGGAAGAAGTCGAAAAGCTGAGAAGTAATGGATTTATTAAAGATTCAACATACCTTGACTGGATTTCAAATCCGGTTTTGGTAAAAAAGGCCAATGGAAAGTGGCGTACATGCATCGACTTTTCAGATCTAAACAAAGCCTTCCCAAAAGACAGCTTTCCGTTACCTCGAATCGATCAGTTGGTAGATTCAACCATGGGACATGAACTTCTTTCTTTTATGGATGCATACTCGAGATACAATCAAATCCCCATGCATGTCCCAGACCAAGAGCATACCAGTTTCATTACAGATATGGGACTATACTGCTATGTGGTGATGCCTTTCGGTTTGAAGAATGCCGGCGCTACATCAGCGATTGGTGAATAGAATGTTCTACAACCAAATCGGGAAAACGATGGAGGTATACGTTGACGACATCACTACTACAAAAGTGGGCATATTCGACACTATTTTTCTATGGCCGTAGATCAAAAAAGCGTTGCCGTAGGCCATTTTTTCAAATAGGCAACACCAGGGGGCGTGGCATCCGCGGCCGTTGCATTAGCCCTCTAAGGCAACGCTTTTGCCGATCTACTGCCACGGAAAGAAAGTGTTACATTATACCCGTAATGCAACACTATTTACACGTAATGCAATACTATTCAGTGTTGCCTTAAGCATTAGTTAGAGCCTGGCTGCCAGGTCACTATAGTGGAGCCACGTCAGCTTTCCACATCAGTTGTCCACGTGTCACATGCCACGTTAGCTCTCCACATCAGCTGCTCATGTGTCGCACGCCACGTCAGCTATGGGGTCCACATGCCATGTGGAATTAATAATATTTTATGTAATGCAACACCATTATATTATGTAATGCAACACCATTATCTTGAAATGCAACATCATAAAAAAGCAAATGCAACAGCAAAAGAAGGCAAATGCTACATTAGAAGAAAGCAAATGCAACGCTTTATTTAAAAAAATTCCAATACCAATTTTGTACATAGAAGAAACTCATCCAAAACATTCATCATCACATTCAAACCATCAAAAATATTCTACATACCATACCAATTCTACATACCACAAATACTAAGCATTAATTGATGAAACAATTAAAACCTCAACTTTGTAAAAAACCACCTGTTCTTTCCAGTCTTGAACCTCTCCTCGAAGAGTTTCTTCACTTCCTTGCAAGCTTCAACTTTCTTATCCTTCGTCAGAAGAATGACAACATTCTTCAAATCTACATAGAGCATATACCTCGTCGGCATGAAGTGACTGTAATTCACAACCTTGATAAAAGCTTTCACTCTCGACTTTTTAGCTGTCTTTATGGATTGAAATGTAGTTGGTCCATCCCAATTTTTGGCATTTCCTTCATTCATGGAGTATACTCTTCCTTTCTTGGGAAATGACCGTGCATGACAAAACTACTAATGTCACCAGAACTAGCAATGATCCTGTAGGAAAATTGCAGGCATTACAGTGCATCAAATAATGTGTAACATATACAAAATTACGTTAGTTATTGAATAATACTCTGGATTATACTGAAAAATAGCTGAATAGTGCCTTAATTAAGTTACACAGCAGTGAATCTAGAACAAGTACGGACTTAAAAGGAAATTAACGAGATACAATCTAAAAATGTATTATATCCGGGGACAACATTAAAAAATAAACCATTAAAACAACAACGATGGTAGACTATATGTAGTAAACATTTAAATGTAAAATAAGCAAGTGCTGGTACTTTTCATAAACACCCATAGATGTTTGTCTATAATTCAATTAATCATCGACTTAATCCACAGTAATTCGTATGCAGAATGAAAACTGTCACTATCTATAGTATAAACAATGTCTTATTAACTAGTGCACACGGGATAGGTCAAATTTTATACACATTCTGAAACTGGGTCGGTATACACCTTTAAAACTTGACTATAACATACATTGACAGTCTTAAAGCACCAACTTGTGTCATGTAAAATAATGAAATATTTTAACAATATATTAAGAAATGAAAAATGGTTAAAAAGAATTACAGTATAATTGAATGGATTTCACATGTCAACACACTACCGTACAAATAAATAATTTTGGATTTTAGCTTAGTATATACCTAAAAAGCAAATACAATGGAGCAGGCCATTTAACAATCAATTTAAATAACCTTCAGCGAATATAATGTTAAAAAGAAAACAAAAATGGATTGTCAGAACTGAACACTGAGTATGTAGTATAAAACGGACAAACAGATGGTGATACACACATTTATCTAACTTTGGAATCATAGCAAAAAATAAAGGATTGACAGATCATTGTTTGCAGGGTTAACATCATCACCATTGTTAATCTAAGATAATAGATTTTGATCATGTTCCATCTTTTGCATTTCCACACATTTGTAGTGAGTATGTAGTATGTAGTATAATCGCTACGGTTCTCGCTTAATAACATATAAATGCTATTTTAGCCCCATACCCAATTTGAAGCATCAATGCTGTTTTATAAGAATATATACAAAAGATTAGCCTACGTTTAAAATCATCAAGTGACTAAGGAGATTTCTACGTCCAAAATTTTCATAATTTTTCCAATCTACGATGTGATGCACCAGGTAATGCAATAGGAGAAGTCTTACATTAAGAAGGTACGCCTATAATATTTTTTACCCAAGCACTTCAAGGAAAGAACTATTTAATGTCAGCATATGAAAAAGGATTACTAGCTTTGATCTTTGCAATAAATGATTGGTCAAAATATCTATTTGGAAGGAAGTTCATCACTAAAACAGATCACCAAATCCTTAAGTTTCTCTAAACCAGAAGTTGGCTGTAAGCACTGAACTTGACTTTTACAAATTTGGTTTATGTGCTCATATATGTGTAGCTAGAACTATCTATACATTTTCCATTACATAGCTGGAACAATTTACTCATTATTTAGATGTAGAACCAATATCTAAAATATAACATAAGTTAACTCATACTAAGTGTAAGCTTGAGATCAAAGTGAGTTACAAATAGAGAAATGTTGAATGCACTTCACTTCTCAAAAACACACTTAACTATTCAGTTGACAATCAATTTAACTTTTACTTTTTACACACAAAATTGGATAGCAACTCAAGTGGGTATAACTGTTTAGAAAACACAGTCAATATGATATCATATATGTACAGCCGGTTCAATTAAAGAATAACAGAAGATAAACCTCTCCCTCTAAAAAGAAGTATAGTATTTTCAATAAACTTGCACGGTCACCTGGTAAGAAACTCAGAAATGTTCCCAAACAGCAGAAATACTAAGCATAAGCATGCAAAAATAAGCATGCAACACAACATGTTCCCAAACAGCAGAAATTTTCAATAATTATACTCATAAACGAAAAGAATTAAGAACAATACCTGGTAAGAAACTCAGAAATGGGATGACAACAAAGGATCTTAGAACGATCACCATTAGCAATCCTCTGAATCTCAGGCTGCAAATCAGTAATTTCAGTTTGGTTTTTGCATTAATCATAAGGGAAAAAATAACATGAGTAAATTTCATTGACTTTACACACGTAAAAATAACCACACACTTGGAAATTGCTAAGGCATACTCACTGACTTTACACCCGTAACGTGCAATATTTGAAGTTTTAGTACGGAAAATTGGATAATTTAAATACTATGAATCCATAATTTTTAGTTTTTTCAAGCAATTTAGATGAAATGATCCGATACGCTTTGGATATGGGGATAATATTAAGCAGGTTTATGTTGGAGATAACATATAGTATGATATCATATAACATTTACATAAACGTCTGACTGTACTTTGATGTTGATCTAAGAAATGCTGATCTATGATATATATACACACATACAAATACATATGTACACATAACAAAATGATATTACAAAACTATAATTATAAACATCACCAATAAGTATAGATCAACAACCATCATCCATCTAGAATCAAACCAGACTATTATTTTAAATTGAGAACAACAGTTACATCTTTAACTCCACCATAGTTTCAAATTGAATTCCGTAACCTCAGATTCTTATTCCAAATTCCAAACCAAAACAAATCCATAGACTGGAAATCAAAATCAAAATCCAAATAGACTTTGAAATTGAATTCGAAATTGATTTCTTAATTAATATGTAACATCAAAAAATATAAATCGATCCAAAATACATAATCGACAAGGAAAAAGAAGATTTAATTACCTGTAGATGCGGAGCAGGACAATCAAAATGGGGGCAGACATAAAATGGACCAGGTTTTGGGGAAAAGATAAATCGCATGATGGATTGAAATCAAGATCCACCTTAGGGAAAATGGAAACCGAGGATTCGTGATTCCCAGTTTGTAGATCCCTTTTTTCCATCCAACCAAAACGGTGCCCTAGTTTATCAAACGAAAAAAAAGTTCCACGACAACAAAATTCTTAGCGGGAAATAGAATAAGGGTAACGTGGATTGATTAAGGTGGATCAACGGTTATGATTTTTCATTTATAAGGGCATGGATTGATGAGGTGTAATAAGGGTAACGTTGATTGATTAAGGTGGATCAACGGTTGTGATTTTTCGTTTATGAAGGCATGGATTGATGATGTGTACTTTTAACTGCTGTAATGCGACGCTTTGAACTGGTGTTGCACGTCACAGCACTAGAATTCCAACCGCAACAGTGCATTCATGTCTAATGCAACAACATATGAATGTTGTTGCAGAAGACCAAAGAAACCATACCTTTCGCCACACTTTTCAAGCAACGCACACATATTGGTGTCGAATATGCCCACTTTTGTAGTAGTGCATGTTGGTAAAGTCCAGACAATCGTCAGATCATACTAATGATTTAGCAGAGATGTTTGAGATTCTCCGAAAATATGGGATGAAACTGAATCCTTTGAAGTGTTCATTTGGGGTAGCATCAGGAAAATTCCTAGGATTCATCGTCAGCTCGTGTGGAATCGAAATCAATCCAGATCAAATTACAGCAATCCGAAATATCCAAGAACCAAAGCAAATTAAGGACGTCCAGAGCCTCGCTGGAAAGGTGGCGGCGCTGAGTAGGTTCATCTCCAAAGCTACAGATAAATGCATCCTGTTTTTCGAGCTAATAAAGCGAGGCAAGCGCAACTTTAAATGGACTCGCGGTTGTATAGAAGCATTCCAGAATCTGTTGAACCATTTGGAAAGACCTCCGATACTGTCTAAGCCTGTGGATCACGAGGATTTATTTGTGTACCTGGAAGTGTCATCTCACGCAATCAGTTCGGCTTTGGTAAGAGAAGAGGATAAGGTACAAAGACCGGTGTACTATGTGAGTAAGAAATTTGCGGCCGTAGAACGGAATTATCCAAAAATAGAAAAGCTGGCGTATAGCTTACTAATTGCATCTAGAAAACTTCGCCACTACTTCCAGGCTCATCCCATTACTGTGTACACCGATCACCCGCTTAAACAGGTTCTGCAAAGGCCAGAAGCATTAGGAAGGCTACTCAAGTGGAACATTGAGCTAAGTCAGTTCGATTTGAATTTCCAGCCCCGAAGATCGATAAGGGGGAAGTGCTTGCGAACTTCATAGCGGAGTTCACTATCCCAGAAGATGTGTAGTAACTGAGGAGGACGATCCGCCAAAGCTACTCCTTGACCCTAATGCCTGGAAACTATACATAGATGGAGCTAAAAATGATAGACGATCTGGTGCGGGAGTAGTTCTCGAAACTCCAGAGAAACGGTTAATTTATTATGCTCTTAGACTGGAGTTCCACGCCACTAATAACGACTCCGAGTACGAAGCCCTAATTGTCGGGCTGGAACTTGCAAAGGAATTGGATATTACAAAGCTAGACATCTTTTGCGATTCCAAGATAGTCGTAAACCAGGTCATTGGAAAGTTTCAGGCCAAGAGTCTAAGGCTAATATCGTACTTGGAAAAAGTGAAGAAGTTGCTGGATGGTTTTGACCACCACAACACATCTCATATTCCCCGTACGGAGAATCAAAAGGCAGACAAGTTAGCAAAAATGGCTAGTTCAGATAATCCTTAGGATACGGAGTTGGTCCCAATTGAAGTACTACAGTCTCCAAGCATAGATCAGATGGAAGTTGATCTAGTACTAGATATTGAGCCTGAGAGAGAGTCATGGATGAATCCTCTAAAGAAGTTTTTGATGAATGAAACGCTTTCAACGAAGAAAAGTGAGAGGCGTGCAGCTATACGAAAAGCTTCATGATACGTGTTGCAAGGCAATGTCCTATACATACAAGGTTTCTCGATGCCCCTCCTCTGGTGTATCGCCTATGATGACATCAAGCGTGTGCTGAAAGAAGTCCATGAAGGTGAATGTGGCGACCACACTGGAGGGCAAACACTGGCAAAAAAGATATTGCGATATGGCTATTTCTGTCCTACCATAAACAAGGACGCAGCCAAGTATGCACGACGTTGTGATGCTTGTCATAAATTCTCCAAGATTCCTAGGGCGCCACCTAGCCAGTTGAAGACAATGACAAGCCCGTGGCCTTTTTCTATGTGGGGAATTGACATTATTGGGAGCCTTCCCATAGCAAAGGGCGGAGCAAAGTTCGCTATTGTGGCCGTGGATTATTTCACTAAATGGGTAGTAGCAGAGCCTTTGACCACGATCACAACCAAGCGAGTGATCACATTTGTCGTTAAGAACATTATATGTCGATTGGGATTCCAAAAGTCATCGTAACCGATAATGGGACCCAATTCGACAGTACCGAGTTTCGAGATTCCTGTCAGAAGTATCACATCGAGAAAAGATACACCTTTGTGGCACATCCGCAATTGAACGAACAAGTTGAAGCGGCAAACAAGGTGATCAAATCCATTCTAAAGAAAAGGTTGAAGAGGGCCAAAGCCATGTGGGTTGATGAATTACCCCTGGCACTATGGTCCTATAGAACAACGTACAAGTCGGCGACGGGTCACACCCCGTTTTCCCTTGCTTTTGGAGCTGAAGCGGTCATTCCGGTCGAGTTGGAAGTACCATCTCATCGAACCACTTATTACGATCCGATGACCAACAATAAGCTGCTCCTTGAATCCCTGGACATGATTGAAGAAAAAAGGGACGAAGCCGATGTAACGGACCGGGTTTCGCCCGACCCGATCGATCGCAAAATCGACCAAGACCGTTCAAAACCTGAACACGTTAACTTTGGGAATACAACAACATCAGAACAATAACAACAGACTTTTATAACATCACAAAAATGTTACATCAGAGTACAGAATATCAGAATACATCGAATAAAATTACAGCGGAAGATAAATTACAATAAATTAAATACAATAAACAGCGGAAAACTTCTATGCTCTGGACACAGCTTTAGGCTTCGATCCAGAATCCTGCTCAAAAGATAAATATCTGCAAAAAGCTACTCGACTACCCATGTGGAAAAGAGGGCACCCGAGTTAGCAAAGTGAAACAAACTACGAGTCAGTCATGGAACTGGTGTGAGAATTCTTAACTAATATAACTAATAGTAATAAGGCAAATCCAAGGACCACGCTGCTAACGCGGAACGAGTTTACTCCAATGGATTGCCGTGCATAATTAAAAGTAAATCGTAAAACAACGCAATGTTTTTTTGGAAAAATGAAACCATTATAAGACTCAAGTCCCATCACACAATGCAACGCAAACCGGAGGATAGAGTTTTACCTTAGAATGGTCAAAAATGCTTGATACTATAAAAACGAATTTGATATTATTATTAGTGTATATATGTTTCAAAAACATTTCAAAGTAAATGTATCAATCCTAGGAAGCATAGCTACCATATACTATGCCTCCATACTAGTAGTACAATCAAGTCCGTAGGGTCGTATTGGAAATTGGATTTCCATCATGAGTCAAGGCTAGGGAGGAGCTCCTTACCGATTCGAGACACTCTAGCTAATGTCTCAGGATCCCCCGCAGAGAACCCTTGGAAAGCTGCAGGGCCGGTCCACACTTGCGGTTTGTGGATTAGTTATTCCTGAACACACGTTTCCCGGTCCTATAGGACCTAACATCCGAGGCGCCTCATTCCATCATCCACATAAGTAAAATATCAGCCAGTTTAAGCACTAACACTACTTCTAACTAGAAAGAAACGTGCAGCTCTCCCTGCGTTCCCTTCTCCAGTTTTAGACCCTACTAGGTTGTGAGGTTCGCGAAGTAACGTTATAACCACAAGGCCTGCTTTTCAACAAAGCCTTGATCATCTTCATCTTAGCGTGCCACGTTGACAATTCACGCCATGTGATTGATAACTATTAATACACAACCTCTAAGGGTGTTAAGCAAGAGAATAAATTCTCCGCCACCAACGGTCGTATATTAATAGAAATCAATTTACATAGAACAAAATTCAACGTCAGACACACATCCATTTATAAACTTATTCTCTGGGTCTGAGCGAAAGCCAAATCCGTACAAATCAACACTACGTCTGTACGGCCTCCACTGTAGCCCCTTCAAGGTAGCTACTCCAATCACGGGCATCAGCAGTCGTTGTCCATTCGATATGAAGATCGTCGGTCTTCTATCGTTGTCTTCCAAACTTGAATTTTAAACGTCGCTTAAATTATTTGGAATGAGATAGACTCGGACTTTCCAAATAATTCTTGTATATATATAAGTTGGAAATCATTTCATACCGTTATTAGTAATTTATAACGATTTATCTTTATTTTTATATATATAAAAATAATTAAATTCCATTTCATTAACGTAATTATATAACAAGTAGTGAATGTTTTGTTTCACAACCTATCGAAATGTTTATAATGTGTAATGAAATGTATTTTATTTCATTACATTTTGCTAACGAAAAATATTCCTATTCGTATATACAATATTAACGTACAATGTACACACCATTTATTTTCATACACATACACATCTTATACACAACAATGTACATTTTCTTGTTTCATCTTTCGAATTACACAAAATGTATATTTTGTTTATCATACTACTTCCAACAAAAATGAGCATTTTTGTGTTTCATTTCAATTTCAACAAACGAATATTTTTTTTGTTCATTCACCTTTACTTCTACAAGAATGAGTATTTTTGTTTGTTTATTTCAATGTAACAAAATTGATAATTTTATTATCTTTTCAATGCAAAACAAAACTAATAATTTTATATTACAAACAAAACAATAATTTTGTGTGTTAATCTATTTACGTGAAAATATAATTTTCATATCTTTAATCTTTTTAATGAAAACCTAATTCATTAAGATATAAATTTCATATCCTTATTTTTATTTTTATGAAAATCCAATTACATAAAAATGTAATTTTTTTCACTTTTAATCTACATGCATGAAAAATGTAATTTTTCCCTTTTAATCTAATTTACATTAAAAATGTAACTTTTACCTTTAATCTTAATTTCATAAAAATGTAAATTTCTTACTTTTGGTTTTAATTACATAAAGATGTAATTTTCTTTCTTTCTCTTCATCTTAATTACATAAAAATATAAATTTCTACTTTTAATCTAATTACATAAAAATGTAATTTTCTCTTCTTTAAACATGACGGTGAAAATAATGTAACTTTCTAATTTAACTCATGACGGTGTAAATAATGTCCATTTTCTATTTAACCATTTATATTTTAATATGGGCCAGACCTCTCACATTAGGCCTGCAACTTGTGAATGCTGGATGGGCCGGTCGGTTCCGGGCAGACTTATCCCACAAGTCGGGCTTAACCTCGTGTCTTGCCCCAATTTGTATTTGCGCACTTGGACCTCTCACATTAGGCCCAACATTTGTGGCTGCTGGATATGCCGGTCGGGTCCGGGCAGACTTCCACCACAAATGTGACTTAACCTCATATCCAAGTACAATTTTAATTAATCATTATAATTGTTCTACTAAAAATATTATTTTACATGGCACTTCTTAACAAAATTGATGTTTTTAATTCACGTGCCATTCTAAAATAAAAGTGATGAATTCTAATGTCATATAAAGAGGATATTTTATATGGAAACATATTTTTTATGAATTCTAATGACTTTTTTTTATCTAATGACCTTCTAGTTTTAATGACTTTATAATTTAACGACATTTTAATCTAGTGATATTCTAGTTTCAATGACATTCAAATTTTAATGACATTTTCAATAAATGACATTATAATATTTAAACATGAAGGGCAAATTTATCTCAACATAAATGCCAATTCCAATCTTTACATAAATGGCAAATTAAATTTCACATAACTTACAAATTAATTTTTACATAAATGACAAATTCAATTTTCACATAACTGACAAATTAATTTTTACATAAATGACAAATTCAATTTTTACATAAATAACAAATTCAATTTTTACATAAATAACAAATTTATCTTACATAACATGTTCCTAATAAAAATGGCATGTCTATTCTAATTAATTTTTTTTTCTTTTTGTTTAATCCTTCTAGTGAACCATATTACATTAAACATGAAATCTTTTTATTATAATATAAATGACAACAAAATATGTTATTTCAAATTGCAACAAAATGACACTAAGAATATATTATTTTTAGTTGAACCAACATGACACTAAAAATATGTTCGTTTTTAATGTTTTAATATGACACTAAAAATATTCATTTTTAATGATTCTACAGAACACTAAATTTATGTTTCATTTTTAATGACACAACTTGACACTAAAAATAATGTTTCATTTTTGGTGAAACTTAATGACATTAAAATTATGCTCATTTTCACGAATCTTAACGACGCTAAAAATATGTTTATTTTATATAAAACTTAACGACACTAAAAATATGTTTATTTTATGTCAATTTCATATCACCTTCATATTTCTACATATGATATCAACTAATATTTTGGTGTCAACGTTTCCATAACAATTCCTATATATGGAAACAACTAATATTTTGGTGTCAATTACGATGTCCATTCCTCATAATAATACATGTAATCATGTTGTTTTGGTGTAAGTTTTTCATGTCAATACATAGGATAACAATGTATAATTGGGTGTAAGTCTCATGTCAAACTTCTCATTCTATTTTTTTCGCAACTCTTACATTTGACAAAGATGATAATTTTTGTCGCAACTCTTATATTTGACAAAGATGATAATTTTTTTGTCGCAACACTTATATTTGTCAAAGATGATAATTTTGTCGCAACTAAATTCTCTAGTTATCATAAACATTCATTTCGACATTCTAATAACAAAATGACAATTTTGTTTGATTCAATTATCTAATTAACATAAACGTTAATTTCAACATTCTAATAACACAATGATAATTTTGTTTGATTCAATTATCTAATTAACATAATCGTTAATTTCAACATTCTAATAATACAATGATAATTTTGTTCGATTCAATTCTCTAATTAACATAAACGTTAATTTTAACATTCTAATAACACAATGATAATTTTGTTTGATTCAATTCTCTAATTAACATAAACGTTAATTTCAACATTCTAATAATACACAGATCAAATCACGTATAGAAACCAACAGAGAATTACGGCATATGAAGAATACTACAATTATCATTAACAAATTTTAATTATAAAATGAAAGAATAGAATTTCTCACCGAATAATTCAGATTTGAAATTTCCTGAATTTCCAAAATGCTCTGTTTTAGATCTATTCAACTCCATCTCGTAGATCTTTTCTTCACAATTTCAATGCTTTGAAAATCGCTCAATTCCGTTCTGATTTGGATAAGATATGACCTTTTAATCATTCAATACTTTAATTACATATTTGAATTATATTATCCTAATTAAATCGTTACCCTTAATCCTTTCTGTAAACCGCTCCTTCTTCAAAACGCACATCACCAGAATCGACCGGCGCTAGATTTGAACGCACCACCAAGTCGTTGCCAACCTCCTCCACTTGCGCCACCAACATGAGCCTGAGGAGATCGTGACCGTTGAAACTGTAGAACTCTCTTAGCTAAAGATTTTTCCCATTTGGAAATTCTTCGAATTGATGAAAGAATCGTATTAAAGTGAGGGAGGAAGGAAAGAATACAATGGCCGTTCCAAGAATTGGTGGCAGCTGGTCATATTACTATTAGGATTTTGGCTTTGTAAATTTTTAAGGTATATATATATATATATATCATTGCTATTTGTTCTTTTATTCCTCAAGGCCCATTCACATTTTGTATGTTATATGTGACAAAGAAAAATGAATTGCTGACTAAGGCTGGCTTATTTACTTCCCATTTATGTTTCCTGACATCCCCTTTTATGACACGCTATAATGACACATTTTTCAAATTTCAAAAATAGATAACAATGAAAGAGAGAGAGAGAGGATAAAATGAAAAGAACTAATGCTAGTTTAATGCTAATTGTGACAAAGTTTGTGAATTTAAAATTTCAAAATATATAACATCATAATTACCATATGACCAATTAGTATTTATTTACACATGTTACATTCATAATTCGCAGTCATCATCTTAACCATATAAGTTTATTTCAAAAAGCCACATTCTATATATATAAATATCGTTTTGATTACTTAAATAATTTACGATATTTTTAAAACAAATTCACATACCAAAATTCAAGTTAGTTATTACACCGGTTTATAGTGTTTGGTTTCAATTGTAATTAAATTTCATTAAGTATATATATATATATATATTTATTCCACTAAATTTGGTTTGATTTAATTATGTCAATGAGTTACACGATTTAAAAATAAAATAAAATAAATTAGTAATCCAAATATGGTTATATGTTTAATGTATATGGACAAAAGCAAATGGTTGCATAAGTAAATCAATTATTCTATTGTAATCAATCTTCTACCGTTACCTTATTAATTCACATTAATGGACTTTAATTGCAATCTATTGTAGTTTATTTCCAATATTAAATTACACCCTTTATTTCTATCATACAACGATATCATTCAGCAAATCACCCTAACCAAATTCAAATGACAAATAAATGGCTATTTATTTGTAATAAATTTCCTATGAATGTTAATGCCACATAAATGAAATTTATAAACAATTTCCTATTTATGTTATTTTTATTTTTATATAACATTATCTAATTAAAATGGCATTTTTATACTAACATACCTTTCTAACTATAATGGCATTTACACTAATATGACATTTCATATGATAGTGACATTTTTTTTATATTAATACCACATGATCAAGCAAGGTGACATTTCATGTTAATACAACATGATAAAAAAAATGATATTTTCCTGCTAACACATCTAAGATTTTATTTCTAAATATTCTAAATCCATTAAAATTTCTAAACTAAAAAATTTAAAATTGGCCCTAAAATTCAGGGTTGTTACAGTCTACCCCACTTAAAATCTTTTCATCCTCGAAAAGGAACGAAGCTAAAAGTGTTTAATTATCCTACTCAATTTTTTTATTCTTCATTATTCATTCATTGGTTTAAATAATTTTATAGTTGAACTAATAATTATACTAAACAATCATCAATCAATTGGTTGATTAGCTTTTTAAAATATATAACTTTTATATATTCAAAAATCATATTTTCAAAAAATAGATTATAATTACAAATACGTATATTATAGGCTTGCTACTCTCAACTCATTCTAGGGCATTACTAACCCCATCTCTAATGAGTTTTCTCATTCTAGGATACTGCTGATCCTATCTCTAATGAGTATTCTTATTGGATATTACTAATCCAATCTCTGATGAGTCTTTTATTCCGTTCTAATGAGTTGTACCCCCAAAGATTTGAGCTAACCAAAGATCTGATACCAATTGTAACGGACCGGGTTTCGCCCGACCCGATCGATCGCAAAATCGACCAAGACCGTACAAAATCCGAACACGTTAACTTTGGGAATACAACAACATCAGAACAATAACAACAGACTTTTATAACATCACAAAAATGTTACATCAGAGTACAGAATATCAGAGTACATCGAATAAAATTACAGCGGAAGATAAATTACAATAAATTAAATACAATAAATAGCGGAAGACTTCTATGCTCTGGACACAGCTTTAGGCTTCGATCCAGAATCCTGCTCAAAAGATAAATATCTGCAAAAAGCTACTCGACTGCCCGTGTGGAAAAGAGGGCACCCGAGTTTGCAAAGTGAAACAAACTACGAGTCAGTCATGGGACTGGTGTGAGAATTCTTAACTAATATAACTAATAGTAATAAGGCAAATCCAAGGACCACGCCGCTAACGCGGAACGGGTTTACTCCAATGGATTTCCGTGCATAATTAAAAGTAAATCGTAAAACAACGCAATGCTTTTTGGAAAAATGAAACCATTATAAGACTCAAGTCCCATCACACAATGCAACGCAAACCGGAGGATAGAGATTTACCTTATAATTGTCAAAAATGCTTGATACTATAAAAACGAATTTGATATTATTATTAGTGTATATATGTTTCAAAAACATTTCAAAGTAAATGTATCAATCCTAGGAAGCATAGCTACCATATACTATGCCTCCATACTAGTAGTACAATCAAGTCCGTAGGGTCGTATTGGAAATTGGGTTTCCATCATGAGTCAAGGCTAGGGAGGAGCTCCTTACCGATTCGAGACACTCTAGCTAATGTCTCAGGATCCCCCGCAGAGAACCCTTGGAAAGCTGCAGGGCCGGTCCACACTTGCGGTTTGTGGATTAGTTATTCCTGAACACACGTTTCCCGGTCCTATAGGACCTAACATCCGAGGCGCCTCATTCCATCATCCACATAAGTAAAATATCAGCCAGTTTAAGCACTGACACTACTTCTAACTAGAAAGAAACGTGTTGCTCTCCCTACATTCCCTTCTCCCGTTTTAGACCCAACCGGGTTGTGAGGTTCGCGAAGTAACGTTATAACCACAAGGCCTGCTTTTCAACAAAGCCTTGATCATCTTCATCTTAGCGTGCCACGTTGACAATTCACGCCATGTGATTGATAACTATTAATACACAACCTCTAAGGGTGTTAAGCAAGAGAATAAATTCTCCGCCACCAACGGTCGTATATTAATAGAAATCAATTTACATAGAACAAAATTCAACGTCAGACACACATCCATTTATAAACTTATGCTCTGGGTCTGAGCGAAAGCCAAATTCGTACAAATCAACACTACGTCCGTACGACCTCCACTGTAGCCCCTTCAAGGTAGCTACTCCAATCACGGGCATCAGCAGTCGTCGTCCATTCGATATGAAGATCGTTGGTCTTTTATCGTTGTCTTCAAAACTTGAATTTTAAACGTCGCTTAAATTATTTGGAATGAGATAGACTCGGACTTTCCAAATAATTCTCGTATATATATAAGTTGGAAACCATTTCATATCGCTATTAGTAATTTATAACGATTTATCTTTATTTTTATATATATAAAAATAATTAAATTCCATTTCATTAACGTAATTTAATAACAAGTAGTGAATGTTTTGTTTCACAACCTATCGAGATGTTTATAATGTGTAATGAAATGTATTTTATTTCATTACATTTTGCTAACGAAAAATATTCCTATTCGTATATACAAAATTAACGTACAATGTACACACCATTTATTTTCATACACATACAAATCTTATACACGACAATGTACATTTTCTTGTTTCATCTTTCGAATTACACAAAATGTATATTTTGTTTATCATACCACTTCCAACAAAAATGAGCATTTTTGTGTTTCATTTCAATTTCAACAAATGAATTTTTTTTTTGTTCATTCACCTATACTTCTACAAGAATGAGTATTTTTGTTTGTTTATTTCAATGTAACAAAATTGATAATTTTACTATCTTCTCAATGCAAAACAAAAATAATAATTTTATATTACAAACAAAACGATAATTTTGTGTGTTAATCTATTTACGTGAAAATATAATTTTCGTATCTTTAAACTTTTTAATGAAAACCTAATTCATTAAGATATAAATTTCATATCCTTATTTTTATTTTTATGAAAATCCAATTACATAAAAATGTAATTTTTCACTTTTAATCTACATGCATGAAAAATGTAATTTTTCCCTTTTAATCTAATTTACATTAAAAATGTAACTTTTACCTATAATCTTAATTTCATAAAAATGTAAATTTCTTACTTTTGGTTTTAATTACATAAAGCTGTAATTTTCTTTCTTTCTCTTCATCTTAATTACATAAAAACATAAATTTCTTCTTTTAATCTAATTACATAAAAATGTAATTTTCTCTTCTTTAAACATGACGGTGAAAATAATGTAACTTTCTAATTTAACTCATGACGGTGTAAATAATGTCCATTTTCTATTTAACCATTTATATTTTAATATGGGCCAGACCTCTCACATTAGGCCTGCAACTTGTGAATGCTGGACAGGCCGGTCGGTTCCGGGCAGACTTATCCCACAAGTCGGCTTAACCTCGTGTCTTGCCCCAATTTGTATTTACGCACTTGGACCTCTCACATTAGGCCCAACATTTGTGGCTGCTGGATATGCCGGTCGGGTCCGGGCAGACTTCCACCACAAATGTGACCTAACCTCGTGTCCAAGTACAATTTTAATTAATCATTATAATTGTTCTACTAAAAATATTATTTTACATGGCACTTCTTAACAAAATTGATGTTTTTAATTCACGTGCCATTCTAAAATAAAAGTGATGAATTCTATTGTCATATAAAGAGGATATTTTATATGGAAACATATTTTCTATGAATTCTAATGACTTTTTTTTTCATCTAATGACCTTCTAGTTTTAATGACTTTATAATTTAATGACATTTTAATCTAGTGATATTCTAGTTTCAATGACATTCAAATTTTAATGACATTTTCAATAAATGACATTATAATATTTAAACATGAAGGGCAAATTTATCTCAACATAAATGCCAATTCCAATCTTCACATAAATGACAAATTAAATTTCACATAACTAACAAATTAATTTTTACATAAATGACAAATTCAATTTTCACATAACTGACAAATTAATTTTTACATAAATGACAAATTCAATTTTTACATAAATAACAAATTCAATTTTTACATAAATGACAAATTTATCTTACATAACATTCTCCTAATAAAAATGGCATGTCTATTATAATTAAACATTTTTTCTTTTTGTTTAATCCTTCTAATGAACCATATTACATTAAACATGAAATCTTTTTATTGTAATATAAATGACAACAAAAATATGCTATTTCAAATTGCAACAAAAGACACTAAGAATATATTATTTTTAGTTGAATAAACATGACACTAAAAATATGTTCGTTTTCAATGTTTCAATATGACACTAAAAATATTCATTTTTAATGATTCTACAGAACACTAAATTTATGTTTCATTTTTAATGACACAGCTTGACACTAAAAATAATGTTTCATTTTTGGTGAAACTTAATGACATTAAAATTATGCTCATTTTCACGAATCTTAACGACGCTAAAAATATGTTTATTTTATATAAAACTTAACGACACTAAAAATATGTATATTTTATGTCAATTTCATATCACCTTCATATTTCTACATATGATATCAACTAATATTTTGGTGTCAACGTTTCCATAACAATTCCTATATACGGCAACAACTAATATTTTGGTGTCAATTATAATGTCCATTCCTCATAATAATACATGTAATCATGTTGTTTTGGTGTAAGTTTTTCATGTCAATACATAGGATAACAATGTATAATTGGGTGTCAAGTCTCATGTCAAACTTCTCATTCTATTTTTTTTCGCAACTCTTACATTTGACAAAGATGATAATTTTGTCGCAACTCTTATATTTGACAAAGATGATAATTTTTTTGTCGCAACTCTTATATTTGACAAAGATGATAATTTTGTCGCAACTAAATTCTCTAATTATCATAAACATTCATTTCGACATTCTAATAACAAAATGATAATTTTGTTTGATTCAATTATCTAATTAACATAAACGTTAATTTCAACATTCTAATAACACAATGATAATTTTGTTTGATTCAATTATCTAATTAACATAAACGTTAATTTCAACATTCTAATAATACAATGATAATTTTGTTTGATTCAATTATCTAATTAACATAAACGTTAATTTCAACATTCTAATAATACAATGATAATTTTGTTTGATTAAATTCTCTAATTAACATAAACGTTAATTTCAACATTCTAATATTACAATGATAATTTTGTTTGATTCAATTCTCTAATTAACATAAACGTTAATTTCAACATTCTAATAATACACAGATCAAATCACGTATAGAAACCAGCAGAGTATTACGGCATATGAAGAATACTACAATTATCATTAACAAATTTTAATTATAAAATGAAAGAATAGAATTTCTCACCGAATAATTCAGATTTGAAATTTCCTGAATTTCCAAAATGCTCTGTTTTAGATCTATTCAACTCCATCTCGTAGATCTTTTCTTCACAATTTCAAAGCTTTGAAAATCGCTCAATTCCGTTCTGATTTGGATAAGATATGGCCTTTTAATCATTCAATACTTTAATTACATATTTGAATTATATTATCCTAATTAAATCGTTACCCTTAATCCTTTCTGTAAACCACTCCTTCTTCAAAACGCACATCACCAGAATCGACCGGCGCCAGATTTGAACGCACCACCAAGTCGCTGCCAACCTCCTACACTTGCGCCACCAACATCTGCCTGAGGAGATCGTGACCGTTGAAACTGTAGAACTCTCTTAGCTAAAGATTTTTCCCATTTGGAAATTCTTAGAATTGATGAAAGAATCGTATTAGAGTGAGGGAGGAAGGAGATAATACAATGGCCGTTCCAAGAATTGGTGGCAGCTGGTCATATTACTATTAGGATTTTGGCTTTGTAAATTTTTAAGGTATATATATATCATTGCTATTTGTTCTTTTATTCCTCAAGGCCCATTCACATTTTGTATGTTATATGTGACAAAGAAAAATGAATTCCTGACTAAGGCTGGCTTATTTACTTCCCATTTATGTTTCCTGACATCCCCTTTTATGACACGTTATAATGACACATTTTTCAAATTTCAAAAATAGATAACAATGAAAGAGAGAGAGGATAAAATGAAAAGAATTAATGCTAGTTTAATGCTAATTGTGACAAAGTTTGTGAATTTAAAATTTCAAAATATATAACATCATAATTACCATATGACCAATTAGTATTTATTTACACATGTTACATTCATAATTCGCAGTCATCATCTTAACCATATAAGTTTATTTCAAAAAGCTACATTCTATATATATATCGTTTTGATTACTTAAATAATTTACGATATTTTTAAAACAAATTCACATACCAAAATTCAAGTTAGTTATTACACCGGTTTATAGTGTTTGGTTTCAAATGTAATTAAATTTCATTAAGTATATATATATATATAGTATATATATATATCTATATATATATATATATATATATTATTCCACTAAATTTGGTTTGACTTAATTATGTCAATGAGTTACACGATTTAAAAATAAAATAAAATAAAATAAAATAGCAATCCAAATATGGTTATATGTTTAATGTATATGGACAAAAGCAAATAGTTGCATAAGTAAATCAATTATTCTATTGTAATCAATCTTCTACCGTTACCTTATTCATTCACATTAATGGACTTTAATTGCAATCTATTGTAGTTTATTTCCAATATTAAATTACACCCTTTATTTCTATCATACAACGATATCATTCAGCAAATCACCCTAACCAAATTCAAATGACAAATAAATGGCTATTTATTTGTAATAAATTTCCTATGAATGTTAATGCCACATAAATGAAATTTATAAACAATTTTCTATTTATGTTATTTTTATTTCGATATAACATTATCTAATTAAAATGGCATTTTTATACTAACATACCTTTCTAACTATAATGACATTTACACTAATATGACATTTCATATGATAATGACATTTTTTTATATTAATACCACATTATCAAGCAAGGTGACATTTCATGTTAATACAACATGATCAAACAAAATGATATTTTCCTGCTAACACATCTAAGATTTTATTTCTAAATATTCTAAATCCATTAAAATTTCTAAAATAAAAAATTTTAAATTGGCCCCAAAATTCAGGGTTGTTACAGTCTCCCCCACTTAAAATCTTTTCTCCTCGAAAAGGAACGAAGCTAAAAGTGTTTAATTATCCTACTCAAATATTTTATTCTTCATTATTCATTCATTGGTTTAAATAATTTTATAGTTGAACTAATAATTACACTACACAATCATCAATCAATTGGTTGATTAGCTTTTTAAAATATATAACTTTTATATATTCAAAAATCATATTTTCCAAAAATAGATTATAATTACAAATACGTATATTATAGGCTTGCTACTCTCAACTCATTCTAGGGCATTACTAACCCCATCTCTAATGAGTTTTCTCATTCTAGGATACTGCTGATCATATCTCTAATGAGTATTCTTATTGGATATTACTAATCCAATCTCTGATGAGTCTTTTGTTCTGTTCTAATGAGTTGTACCCCAAAGATTTGAGCTAACCAAAGCTTTGATACCAACTGTAACGGACCGGGTTTCGGCCGACCCGATCGATCGCAAAATCGACCAAGCCCGTTCAAAACCCGAACACGTTAACTTTGGCAATACAACAACATCAGAACAATAACAGCAGATTTTTATAACATCACAAAAATGTTACATCAGAGTATAGAATATCAGAGTACATCGAATAAAATTACAGCGGAAGATAAATAACAATAAATTAAATACAATAAACAGCAGAAGACTTCTATGCTCTGGACACAGCTTTAGGCTTCGATCCAGAATCCTGCTCAAAAGATAAATATCTGCAAAAAGCTACTCGATTGCCCGTGTGGAAAATAGGACACCCGAGTTTGCAAAGTGAAACAAACTACGAGTCAGTCATGGGACTGGTGTGAGAATTCTTAACTAATATAACTAATAGTAATAAGGCAAATCCAAGGACCACGCCGCTAACGCGGAACTGGTTTAATCCAGTGGATTGCCATGCGTAATTAAAAGTAAATCGTAAAACAACGCAATGCTTTTTGGAAAAATGAAACCATTATAAGACTCAAGTCCCATCACACAATGCAACGCAAACCGGAGGATAGAGTTTTACCTTATAATGGTCAAAAATGCTTGATACTATAAAAACGAATTTGATATTATTATTAGTGTACATATGTTTCAAAAACATTTCAAAGTAAATGTATCAATCCTAGGAAGCATAGCTACCATATACTATGCCTCCATACTAGTAGTACAATCAAGTCCGTAGGATCGTATTGGAAATTGGGTTTCCATCATTAGTCAAGGCTAGGGAGGAGCTCCTTACCGATTCGAGACACTCTAGCTAATGTCTTAGGATCCCCCGTAGAGAACCCTTGGAAAGCTGCAGGGCCGGTCCACACTTGCAGTTTGTGGATTAGTTATTCCTGAACACACGTTTCCCGGTCCTATAGGACCTAACATCCGAGGCGCCTCATTCCATCATCCACATAAGTAAAATATCAGCTAGTTTAAGCACTGACACTACTTCTAACTAGAAAGAAACGTGCTGCTCTCCCTGCGTTCCCTTCTCCCGTTTTAGACCCAACCGGGTTGTGAGGTTCGCGAAGTAACGTTATAACCACAAGGTCTGCTTTTCAACAAAGCCTTGATCATCTTCATCTTAGCGTGCCACGTTGACAATTCACGTCATGTGATTGATAACTATTAAAACACAACCTCTAAGGGTGTTAAGCAAGAGAATAAATTCTCCACCACCAACGGTCGTATATTAATAGAAATCAATTTACATAGAACAAAATTCAACGTCAGACACACATCCATTTATAAACTTATGCTCTGGGTCTGAGCGAAAGCCAAATCAGTACAAATCAACACTACGTCCGTACGGCCTCCACTGTAGCCCCTTCAAGGTAGCTACTCCAATCACGGGCATCAGCAGTCGTCGTCCATTCGATATGAAGATCGTCAGTCTTCTATCGTTGTCTTCAAAACTTGAATTTTAAACATCGCTTAAATTATTTGGAATGAGATAGACTCGGACTTTCCAAATAATTCTCATACATATATATGTTGGAAATCATTTCATATCATTATTAGTAATTTATAACGATTTATCTTTATTTTTATATATATAAAAATAATTAAATTCCATTTCATTAACGTAATTATATAACAAGTAGTGAATGTTTTGTTTCACAACCTATCGAAATGTTTATAATGTGTAATGAAATGTATTTTATTTCATTACATTTTGCTAACGAAAAATATTCCTATTCGTATATACAATATTAACATACAATGTACACACCATTTATTTTCATACACATACACATCTTATACACAACAATGTACATTTTCTTATTTCATCTTTCGAATTACACAAAATGTATATTTTGTTTATCATACCACTTCCAACAAAAATGAGCATTTTTTGTTTCATTTCAATTTCAACAAACGAATATATTTTTTGTTCATTCACCTATACTTCTACGAGAATGAGTATTTTTGTTTGTTTATTTCAATGTAACAAAATTGATAATTTTATTATCTTTTCAGTGCAAAACAAAAATAATAATTTTATATTACGAACAAAAGATAATTTTGTGTGTTAATCTATTCACGTGAAAATATAATTTTCATATCTTTAATCTTTTTAATGAAAACCTAATTCATTAAGATATAAATTTCATATCCTTTTTTTTATGAAAATCCAATTACATAAAAATGTAATTTTTCACTTTTAATCTACATGCATGAAAAATGGAAATTTTCCCTTTTAATCTAATTTACATTAAAAATGTAACTTTTACCTTTAATCTTAATTTCATAAAAATGTAAATTTCTTACTTTTGGTTTTAATTACATAAAGATGTAATTTTCTTTCTTTCTCTTCATCTTAATTACATAAAAATATAAATTTCTTCTTTTAATCTAATTACATAAAAATGTAATTTTCTCTTCTTTAAACATGACGGTGAAAATAATGTAACTTTCTAATTTAACTCATGACGGTGTAAATAATGTCCATTTTCTATTTAACCATTTATATTTTAATATGGGCCAGACCTCTCACATTAGGCCTGCAACTTGTGAATGTTGGATGGGCCGGTCGGTTCCGGACAGACTTGTAACGACCCGCCTTTTTGCCCGGTTCTTGCCGGTAATTAAACCAACTTAAACCGTTCAGAAAGACGAATTGTTATGGGTACATACATACATTGAACAAAAATAACAGAAGACTTTTCATTTCTCAAGAACAATATTACATCAGAGTTACATGAATATCTGAGTTACATATACATATATACTTTACAACGGAAGAAAGAAATTTACTCTCAACGGAAGAACATATGTTACAGCGGAAACTTTAACTCCAGCGTGGACGCCAACTCAGAAAGCGCTTCGAACTTTGCTCCAACGAATCATAGCTGCAAAACTAAACTACTAGCTGCCCGTGTGAAAATTAATGGGCACCCAGAGTTTAGGAAGGAACAATAAACTCCAGGTCAGTCATGGGACTGGTGTGAGAACATAAAAATAGTTGCTTTTAGGATTCATTTTAAAATTGGGAATTTCACCGGACCACGCCGCTAATGCGGAACGGGTTCACTCCATGTGAATGCCCGTGCACAAAAATTCGCAATGACTTTTGGAAAATGAAGCTATCATAATCTCGTCCCACATCACACAATGCAAGCGCACACCAGATGGGCGAGGTTTATCTTATGATAACCAAAAATGCCCTCATACGTAAAATCCTCTTTTCGTACTATATATATAGTGTGGAAAACAATTTCGCAAATAAATGTATTAATCCTAGACGACATGATACCCCATAATATATGTCGCCATATATATACAATAAAAATCGTCTGGCTCGTATTGGAGATTTGGATTTCCAACTTGATGATTCCTGGCACGAAAGATCAATCGGAACTCAAGCGAAATGTAATCACGGGTTTTTCATCCAGACGCGGACACCAATACAAATCACGAGGCAGATCAACGGTTTTCGACCAGACGCGGCCCCCCGAACATACCCTATTCCAGTTCATAAGTGGTTTTACCCACTGCTGCAGTGGTCATCATCAATTCATATATATACACACAACCTAACCGCCAGTTTCTCATCATCCGGGGTGTGAGGTTTGTCGATGTCACGTCATACACAAAGCATGCCTAGAAAAGCAATGTCTTGATCATCACTAGCTCGTTCATAACTCGGGTATGTCAGATTAACAATTCATGACATATCACTGATTTCAATCAATGCATACCCTCTAAGTTCATATGACTTAGAGATGAGGATAAAATATGTGCCACAAATCCGATATATATTAACGGAGATCAGTGCTATGTGGTCAATTTCAATGTCTGGCACACCATCCATACAAGTCCGTCCTGGGTCTGAACGGAACGAAATCCGAAAGTTCTCTTCATACGTTCGGACTTCCTACCACTCCGGAAATAGGGGCATCTCTCTACTGTAGCTATCAGTAAAGAAACCAATCGGCAATCAGTCCGTTCGATGTGAAGAACCACGGTCTTCATCGCCGATTCCAACTCTTGAATTTTCTTCATACGTCGTATTATTACTTGGAATGGTTTTCGGTCTTAAATCCGATCCCGGTCTTCCCAAGTAATAAGCGTATTCATAAACGATACTCATGGATTCCACAGACTTATCAATTCAATCTCCTTCCAATTTTTTTTCAATTCGTTTACAATGTCAAGGTTGGATTCTTCATAAATTCTTTCATCATTTTAACTTCTCTTTGAAATCAAAATATTCGATTTACAAATCCTTTTATTTCCAAACATAACCATCCAATCCTTACACTTTAAACATGCTTCTTTATTCCATCCTTACATCTTCCAATTTGCCAATCCTTATATGAATTACAATTCCATTTCGATAATTCCCATAGTTCATATTTCGAAATGAGTTTGATAGAGTTGCATCGACTTACATTCGATACCCATTCACAACTCAACAAGCACTATTAGAACCTTGACGTAAATATTTTCTTAATGCTTCTGATAATGATTGTTCAACCTTGGAATTTCATATCGAACATCCGACATAACTCCATCCAACTCATCCCCTTTAAATTCTAACTTTTAAAATTGATAAATAATTCCATATACAATCACTTAAAAATCTTTCCAAACCATTAAAAATCCTTTAACCGTTTAAAATAGTGGTTCGCGATTTATTCATTCCAAAAACCCATTTATCTTTGAAAATGTGATAATATTGTTCAGAACGTCACGAAGAACGCTGCAATAACCATTTAAATCAAGTATATTCCAAATCATTCAAAGATTCAAATAATTCAATCCTAATTACTTTAATTTAATAAAGTAGATTTATCAAAAATTTCGAACCTCGTTTCATCATTTACTAATAATTGTTAAAATTATTCGCATCAACACATATTTGAATCTCTTCTCGATTAAATTTCCAAAACTTAATTTAAATTTAGATAGGTTGTGAACAATAGGAATCCCAAAACCTTTTTATTTGAAATTTAAATTTAATGTTCATGCATGTCACTATACGACATTATAAATTTAAAATTCAAACTTATTTCTAAGTTTAAACAACTTCGAATTTAAATTTCAAATCATATTTTAAATTAACCATCCCGCCCGTCAGATCAGTTAGGGATAGCCAGGGAGAGCAGGAAACTGGATTTTCAAACCCAAGCCTAGACACCATCATCTCTGTCATCCTAGAACGGTCTGGTATAATATTATAAAATATTTTATCTAAAGTTCCAAATCTCTTTCCAATTTAAATTGGACCTTAAAATAAATAATATTTTAATGTTTGAGAATAAATCTTCACTCATATGGAAGGAGGATTCGAATTGGTCGTCCATACGATTCCACAACATGGTGTTGTGTGTGTGCATCATACAAACACAATAATCAACCATATAAGTCAGATGATCATAAAAATAATCATCATCAATAAACAAACAATCATCTGTGCACAAGCGTTACTGTCAATAACGCTTTCTGTGTTCAGTGTCAACTAATTACATGCACATCCATTCACACACGAACATCCATATTCAACTAAACAACTAACTATAATTTAACCTCATCTAATTATAATTATTCAAAAATTACCAATTTAATAAATAATTAAATTAGATTAAATGTTCTCACCTTCATGCCTCCAAATTATCCACCGTCAAGACCCATATCGAGCGAAATCAACCTTACGGATAATTACGTATTATCTTCACGGCCGATGCTCCCGTCACGCACAAAATCTTTCATTGTTTGATGTCGTAGCAGCAACCACTACCGCCTGCCACTTCTGCCATTTCACCATCCAAATCAAGGCCAACTTTAGATCCATTCAATCATTGCATGCAACCATTCACATCCACCCAATCAACAAAGCTCTCCAAATTCCACCGTCAATGCTCCAAATTAGCTGCTAAAAAGGCCCACAAACAATCACTAATAACCCTTTGCGGACGACGCCACCCGCACCCTTCTTCAGCCATCATCACAATGCCATCAAAAACAATTTCCATATGCTCATACGCCCATTCAAGGATCCCCAAAAACGGGTGCAGAAGCACATTTATGCGCACAAAACCCCTCAGCAGTGCTTAGATGCCACGTACGCCAACCATTCAAGACTGTTTATTTTGTGTTATATAAAATTTTCTTTTAACATGAAAATGCGGTTTTAAGGAAAAACAAGGGGAAGCCGACTATTATCTCTTTATGTTCGTTTTTATATATATATCAAAAGGGACAACAACGACCTTACTACAGAAGGGGAAACTTGCATGCGGACAATGGTGAACGGCAGACTGACATGGGTAGAGAAATGGGTAGGGAAAAGGCAGTGCGA
Source organism: Allium sativum (assembly GCA_030737875.1). Classification (NCBI taxonomy): domain Eukaryota; kingdom Viridiplantae; phylum Streptophyta; class Magnoliopsida; order Asparagales; family Amaryllidaceae; genus Allium; species Allium sativum. The sequence goes on along the minus strand of CM060919.1, from coordinate 648,691,785 downwards.
GACTTGATGATGGCAGAAGGGTGGTGGACATGTGGGAGCGGATGTGGTCAGTGGGGTGAGAGGCCGCATGCACAAAAGGGAAATGGGTAGTTCAACTGTTAAGTGGAGAAATGGGACAGTCAAATGGCGGAGGTGGGACAAGGTTGTGTCAGAGGTGGAGGTGAGGTCACGGTGGTGCTTATGGGGAGTATGTGAGCTGCTAAATGGAGGGAGGACACATGTTTTTATGGAGTGGACTGTGGAATGGAGCAGGTACAAGAGGTTCAAGTGGAAATGGTGGAGAAATTTTCGATGAAGGAGTGTCAGCTTTTGTGAAGGAGGACTTGCGCATGAGAGATGGGAAGTAGAGGGAAGAGGTAACACGTGGGAGGCAAATGGACAAATGTCCTCTATTTCAATTCTTTGGCCTACACGTATTTTTCATATATATATGTATGCATATTAATAAGTATTTTAATGAATAAACCTTAATAAAATGGTTTGGTAAATTAATATAGAAATTTAATTTAGGAAAACAAACTAGAGGTCTTGAAGAAAATAAAAACTGAGATTGGCTTAAGAATACTTAAAGACCTTGAAGCCTTAAAACTTTGAATAGGTTAAACAAGCACTTGAGAAGTTAGAAGATATATCTTAAGAGTAAAATCTCATTTAAGAATTGGGTAATGTATTGTTGAAAATGCACGTAAGGAGGGAATTTACCATATCTCAGATTTACAAGAATAATGGATCAAAGTATAACTAGCGTTTGAATATGAATTTTTGAAATTTAATAGGTTGTAATCAGAGAAGATATCATATTCCTCGATGAGTGTCAAACAATAGAATTTAACCTATACCTAACAGGAATGGTGAACGATAAATTACAAGTTAAATAATTTGCTTGGAAGTATATTTTAGCAAAGCGAACTCCTTATGGAATTTAAAGGTAATTTGACTTAAGCAAGAAATTGTTTAAAGGATGATTTAAAATATAATTAAAATTTTAAGTGGGGGAGAAAACCACTCTTCCCTATTGAAACAGTATGAGTAAGCCAATTTGAATTATCTAACAAGAAATTGCCTAAGACACAAAGGAAATATTAAAATATGATTTACCTTAATTGAATTATCCGTAGTCGTATCGCTAGGTGCACACGATTTCTCTATCTAATTAAAATACCGATGATTAATTTATTTTCTTCAAGACCTCTAGTTTGTTTTCCTAAATTAAATTTCTATATTAATTTACCAAACCATTTTATTAAGGTTTATTCATTAAAATACTTAGCCTGATGATTTTAAGTATACTTAGTCATCACACTTTCGAAACTTGAAAATGAATGTCGATGGTGCTGCAGTCATCAACAAAATCATCCCCGAGCGACTAGAGTGTGATTCTATATCTATCTAGTATATACTGGACTTCGTATATACGTTGATCAGACGTATATTCAAAATCCTTACATACTCGGTAGTCTAATGAGATATTATAACTCTAATGAGGTGGAGGTGAGGTCACGGTTTAAGTCGGTTTAATTACTTCGAGATATGAAATGATTTGGTTTGTTCGAGTAACCGTGACTAAAACTGGGTTGTGATGAAGGATTTGATTTAGTATGATGGGTGGTACTCAGTGGCCCCTGTCATGAGGATGGACTTCTCGAACTACTAATATATAGATTTGAATATGGTATGTTTGAAAAATTTGGAAACAAATTTGGTTTTTGGAAATCCCGAAGTAAAGTATGATTATGAAATAATATTTCAACGGTTTGAAATGAAATGGGATTCAAAGTCGGAGAATTCATTTTGAAGTGATTTGCAAACTATGATTTGTAGTAATAATTAAAACTCAATTTTTTTTTTAAATTGACCTTCTCAAAATTTGACCTTTTTTAATATAACAATTTAAGTTTGTTTTAGTAAGCTTTCTTATAGAAGTTTTGGCGAATTTAATCATATGAAAATTTCCTATAAGTCGCATTTATAAATTTAGATTTAATATAAGAATTGAAGTTTAACGAATTTTATATGTAAAATTTATTTTGCTTAAGTATAATTTCATGAGCTCTCCTTTTCGAGGACGAAAAGCCTTAAGTAGGGGAGAATGTAACGATCTAAGATTTTTGAAAATCAAATTTGAATTTAATATGAATTTTAAATAAAGTTTAGAAGGTTTAAATAAATGTTGAATCAAATTCTAAGGCGATAATAGTATTTTAAATGATTAAAAATTTAAAATTTTATTGTGAAATTTAGTTAAAACAATGTTGTTTCGATAGAGCGTTTCGTCGCTAGGTGAATTATTAAAGCGAGTTGTAATTTAGTCATCGAAACGATTAGAATTTTGAAATTAAATTATAATTAAATATTCTTTCAAATTTTTGTTCAGTTTCAGTTCGCGTAGTCTTAAAATATTTTATTGAAATTTATTGAAATTTTTATTTCGGAAAATAAACATATATATTTCTAACGTATTTTAGGGTAACGGTGGTCCCTTTTGACGCTTTACATAACTAAACAACCGGTCTATTTTATTACTGTTTTGGGATCGTAATACATTGCTGTACACAATTTTATTATTAGTTGTGTTTATTCGCTATTTAAAATCATAGAATAAAAAAAAAGAACAATAAAATAGTCGACAATGCATTATACCTTATATATTATATATCGTGTATAAATTGAATCAAGCATACACTTTTGACTAAGCCTTATTCACGAATGAAGCAAACCTCAGGTCCTAATGTAACACATACATAACAAGAGAGAGTTTTGTTTTCACGTGTAGAAAACAAGACCAGAAGAGGACACTTGTCCGCAAAGTGGACACATACTGCTTTCCACTTGTATTGCATGCCTTGAAAGGTTTTCCCCACCGTGTTATGCCTATCACCGAAACTCTCCCCTTTTATAAAAAAATAAAATAATATGCATACATATATATATGAAAAATACGTGTAGGCCAAAGAATTGAAATAGAGGACATTTGTCCATTTACGTCCCACGTGTTACCTCTTCCCTCTACTTCCCATCTCTCATGCGCAAGTCCTCCTTCACAAAAGCTGACACTCCTTCATCGAAAATTTCTCCACCATTTCCACTTGAACCTCTTGTACCTGCTCCATTCCACAGTCCACTCCATAAAAACATGTGTCCTCCCTCCATTTAGCAGCTCACATACTCCCCATAAGCACCACCGTGACCTCACCTCCACCTCTGACACAACCTTGTCCCGCCTCCGCCATTTGACTGTCCCATTTCTCTACTTAACAGTTGAACTACCCATTTCCCTTTTGTGCATGCGGCCTCTCACCCCACTGACCACATCCGCTCCCACATGTCCACCACCCTTCTGCCATCATCAAGTCTCGCACTGCCTTTTCCCTACCCATTTCTCTACCCATGTCAGTCTGCCGTTCACCATTGTCCGCATGCAAGTTTCCCCTTCTGTAGTAAGGTCGTTGTTGTCCCTTTTGATATTTATATATAAAAACGAACATAAAGAGATAATAGTCGGCTTCCCCTTGTTTTTCCTTAAAACCGCATTTTCATGTTAAAAGAAAATTTTATATAACACAAAATAAACAGTCTTGAATGTTTGGCGTACGTGGCATCTAAGCACTGCTGAGGGGTTTTGTGCGCATAAATGTGCTTCTGCACCCGTTACTGGGGATCCTTGAATGGGCGTATGAGCATATGGAAATTGTTTTTGATGGCATTGTGATGATGGCTGAAGAAGGGTGCAGGTGGCGTCGTCCGCAAAGGGTTATCAGTGATTGTTTGTGGGCCTTGTTAGCAGCTAATTCGGAGCATTGACGGTGGAATTTGGAGAGCTTTGTTGATTGGGTGGATGTGAATGGTTGCATGCAATGATTGAATGGATCTAAAGTTGGCCTTGATTTGGATGGTGAAATGGCAGAAGTGGCAGGCGGTAGTGGTTGCTGCTACGACATCAAACAATGAAAGATTTTGTGCGTGACGGGAGCATCGGCCGTGAAGATAATACGTAATTATCCGTAAGGTTGATTTCGCTCGATATGAGTCTTGACGGTGGATAATTTGGAGGCATGAAGGTGAGAACATTTAATCTAATTTAATTATTTATTAAATTGGTAATTTTTGAATAATTATAATTAGATGAGGTTAAATTATAGTTAGTTGTTTAGTTGAATATGGATGTTCGTGTGTGAATGGATGTGCATGTAATTAGTTGACACTGAACACAGAAAGCGTTATTGACAGTAACGCTTGTGCACAGATGATTGTTTGTTTATTGATGATGATTATTTTTATGATCATCTGACTTATATGGTTGATTATTGTGTTTGTATGATGCACACACACAACACCATGTTGTGGAATCGTATGGACGACCAATTCGAATCCTCCTTCCATATGAGTGAAGATTTATTCTCAAACATTAAAATATTATTTATTTTAAGGTCCAATTTAAATTGGAAAGAGATTTGGAACTTTAGATAAAATATTTTATAATATTATACCAGACCGTTCTAGGATGACAGAGATGATAGTGTCTAGGCTTGGGTTTGAAAATCCAGTTTCCTGCTCTCCCTGGCTATCCCTAACTGATCCGACGGGCGGGATGGTTAATTTAAAATATGATTTGAAATTTAAATTCGAAGTTGTTTAAACTTAGAAATAAGTTTGAATTTTAAATTTATAATGTCGTATAGTGACATGCATGAACATTAAATTTAAATTTCAAATAAAAAGGTTTTGGGATTCCTATTGTTCACAACCTATCTAAATTTAAATTAAGTTTTGGAAATTTAAACGAGAAGAGATTCAAATATGTGTTGATGCGAATAATTTTAACAATGATTAGTAAATGATGAAACGAGGTTCGAAATTTTTGATAAATCTACTTTATTAAATTAAAGTAATTAGGATTGAATTATTTGAATCTTTGAATGATTTGGAATATACTTGATTTAAATGGTTATTGCAGCGTTCTTCGTGACATTCCGAACAATATTATCACATTTTCAAAGATAAATGGTTTTTTGGAATGAATAAATCGCGAACCACTATTTTAAACGGTTAAATGATTTTTAATGGTTTGGAAAGATTTTTAAGTGATTGTATATGGAATTATTTATCAATTTTAAAAGTTAGAATTTAAAGGGGATGAGTTGGATGGAGTTATGTCGGATGTTCGATATGAAATTCCAAGGTTGAACAATCATTATCAGAAGTATTAAGAAAATATTTACGTCAAGGTTCTGATAGTGCTTGTTGAGTTGTGAATGGGTATCGAATGTAAGTCGATGCAACTCTATCAAACTCATTTCGAAATATGAACTATGGGAATTATCGAAATGGAATTGTAATTCATATAAGGATTGGCAAATTGGAAGATGTAAGGATGGAATAAAGAAGCATGTTTAAAGTGTAAGGATTGGATGGTTATGTTTGGAAATAAAAGGATTTGTAAATCGAATATTTTGATTTCAAAGAGAAGTTAAAATGATGAAAGAATTTATGAAGAATCCAACCTTGACATTGTAAACGAATTGAAAAAAAATTGGAAGGAGATTGAATTGATAAGTCTGTGGAATCCATGACTATCGTTTATGAATACGCTTATTACTTGGGAAGACCGGGATCGGATTTAAGTCCGAAAACCATTCCAAGTAATAATACGACGTATGAAGAAAATTCAAGAGTTGGAATCGACGATGAAGACCGTGGTTCTTCACATCGAACGGACTGATTGCCGATTGGTTTCTTTACTGATAGCTACAGTAGAGAGATGCCCCTATTTCCGGAGTGGTAGGAAGTCCGAACGTATGAAGAGAACTTTCGGATTTCGTTCCGTTCAGACCCAGGACGGACTTGTATGGATGGTGTGCCTGACATTGAAATTGACCACATAGCACTGATCTCCGTTAATATATATCGGATTTGTGGCACATATTTTATCCTCATCTCTAAGTTATATGAACTTAGAGGGTATGCATTGATTGAAATCAGTGATATGTCGTGAATTGTTAATGTGACATACCCGAGTTATGAACGAGCTAGTGATGATCAAGACATTGCTTTTCTAGGCATGCTTTGTGTATGACGTGACATCGACAAACCTCACACCCTGGATGATGAGAAACTGGCGGTTAGGTTGTGTATATATATATATGAATTGATGATGACCGCTGCAGCAGTGGGTAAAACCACTTATGAACTGGAATAGGTTATGTTCAGGGGGCCGCGTCTGGTCGAAAACCGTTGATCTGCCTCGTGATTTGTATTGGTGTCCGCGTCTGGATGAAAAACCCGTGATTACATTTCGCTTGAGTTCCGATTGATCTTTCGTGCCAGGAATCATCAAATTGGAAATCCAAATCTCCAATACGAGCCAGACGATTTTTATTGTATATATATGGCGACATATATTATGGGGTATCATGTCGTCTAGGATTAATACATTTATTTGCGAAATTGTTTTCCACACTATATATATAGTACGAAAAGAGGATTTTACGTATGAGGGCATTTTTGGTTATCATAAGATAAACCTCGCCCATCTGGTGTGCGCTTGCATTGTGTGATGTGGGACGAGCTTATGATAGCTTCATTTTCCAAAAGTCATTGAGAATTTTTGTGCACGGGCATTCACATGGAGTGAACCCGTTCCGCATTAGCGGCGTGGTCCGGTGAAATTCCCAATTTTAAAATGAATCCTAAAAGCAACTATTTTTATGTTCTCACACCAGTCCCATGACTGACCTGGAGTTTATTGTTCCTTCCTAAACTCTGGGTGCCCATTAATTTTCACACGGGCAGCTAGTAGTTTAGTTTTACAGCTATGATTCGTTGGAGCAAAGTTCGAAGCGCTTTCTGAGTTGGCGTCCACGCTGGAGTTAAAGTTTCCGCTGTAACATATGTTCTTCCGCTAAGAGTAAATTTCTTTCTTCCGCTGTAAAGTATATATGTATATGTAACTCAGATATTCATGTAACTCTGATGTAATATTGTTCTTGAGAAATGAAAAGTCTTCTGTTATTTTTGTTCAATGTATGTATGTACCCATAACAATTCGTCTTTCTGAACGGTTTAAGTTGGTTTAATTACCGGCAAGAACCGGGCAAAAAGGCGGGTCGTTACAAGACTTATCCCACAAGTCGGGCTTAACCTCGTGTCTTTCCCCAATTTGTATTTGCGCACTTGGACCTCTCACATCAGGCCCAACATTTGTGGCTGCTGGATATGCCGGTCGGGTCCGGGCAGACTTCCACCACAAATGTGACCTAACCTCGTGTCCAAGTACAATTTTAATTAATCATTATAATTGTTCTACTAAAATTATTATTTTACATGGCACTTCTTAAAAAAATTGATGTTTTTAATTCACGTGCCGTTCTCAAATAAAAGTGATGAATTCTAATGTCATATAAAGAGGATATTTTATATGGAAACAATGAATTCTAATGACTTTTTTTTTCATCTAATGACCTTCTAGTTTTAATGACTTTATAATTTAACGACATTTTAATCTAGTGATATTCTAGTTTCAATTACATTCAAATTTTAATGACATTTTCAATAAATGACATTATAATATTTAAACATGAAAGACAAATTTATCTCAACATAAATGCCAATTCCAATCTTCGCATAAATGACAAATTAAATTTCACATAACTGACAAATTAATTTTTACATAAATGATAAATTCAATTTTCACATAACTGACAAATTAATTTTTACATAAATGACAAATTCAATTTTTACATAAATAACAAATTCAATTTCTACATAAATGACAAATTTATCTTACATAACATGTTCCTAATAAAAACGGCATGTCTATTCTAATTAAACATTTTTTCTTTTTGTTTAATCCTTCTAATGAACCATATTACATTAAACTTGAAATCTTTTTATTGTAATATAAATGACAACAAAAATATGTTATTTCAAATTGCAACAAAATGACACCAAGAATATTTTTTTTTTAGTTGAATCAACATGACACTAAAAATATGTTCGTTTTCAATGTTTCAATATGACACTAAAAATATTCATTTTTAATGATTCTACATAACACTAAATTTATGTTTCATTTTTAATGACACAACTTGACACTAAAAATAATGTTTCATTTTTGGTGAAACTTAATGACATTAAAATTATGCTCATTTTCATGAATCTTAACGATGCTAAAAATATGTTTATTTTAAATAAAACTTAATGACACTAAAAATATGTTTATTTTATGTCAATTTCATATCACCTTCATATTTCTACATATGATATCAACTAATATTTTGGTGTCAATGTTTCCATAACAATTCCTATATATGGAAACAACTAATATTTTTGTGTCAATTATGATGTCCATTCCTCATAATAATACATGTAATCATGTTGTTTTGGTGTAAGTTTTTCATGTCAATACATAGGATAACAATGTATAATTGGGTGTCAAGTCTCATGTCAAACTTCTCATTCTATTTTTTTCGCAACTCTTACATTTGACAAAGATGATAATTTTGTCGCAACTCTTATATTTGACAAAGATGATAATTTTTTTGTCGCAACTCTTATATTTGACAAAGACGATAATTTTGTCACAACTAAATTCTCTAATTATCACAAACATTCATTTCGACATTCTAATAACAAAATGATAATTTTGTTTGATTCAATTATCTAATTAACATAAACGTTAATTTCAACATTCTAATAACACAATGATAATTTTGTTTGATTCAATTATCTAATTAACATAAACGTTAATTTCAACATTCTAATAATACAATGATAATTTTGTTTGATTCAATTATCTAATTAACATAAACGTTAATTTCAACATTCTAATAATACAATGATAATTTTGTTTGATTCAATTCTCTAATTAACATAAACGTTAATTTCAACATTCTAATAACACAATGATAATTTTGTTTTATTCAATTCGCTAATTAACATAAACGTTAATTTCAACATTCTAATAATACACAGATCAAATTACGTATAGAAACCAGCAGAGTATTACGGCATATAAAGAATACTACAATTATCATTAACAAATTTTAATTATAAAATGAAAGAATAGAATTTCTCACCGAATAATTCAAATTTGAAATTTCCTGAATTTCCAAAATGCTCTGTTTTAGATCTATTCAACTCCATCTCGTAGATCTTTTCTTCACAATTTCAACGCTTTGAAAATCGCTCAATTCCATTCTGATTTGGATAAGATATGGCCTTTTTATCATTCAATACTTTAATTACATATTTGAATTATATTATCCTAATTAAATCGTTACCCTTAATCCTTTCTGTAAACCGCTCCTTCTTCAAAACGTACATCACCAGAATCGACCGACGCCAGATTTGAACGCACCACCAAGTCGCTGCCAACCTCCTCCACTTGCGCCACCAACATGAGCCTGAGGAGATCGTGACCATTGATACTGTAGAACTCTCTTAGCTAAAGATTTTTCCCATTTGGAAATTCTTAGAATTGATGAAAGAATCGTATTAGAGTGAGGGAGGAAGGAGAGAATACAATGGCCATTCAAAGAATTGGTGGCGGCTGGTCATATTACTATTAGGATTTTGGCTTTGTAAATTTTTAAGGTATATATATATCATTGCTATTTGTTCTTTTATTCCTCAAGGCCCATTCACATTTTGTATGTTATATGTGACAAAGAAAAATGAATTGCTGACTAAGGCTGGCTTATTTACTTCCCATTTATGTTTCCTGACATCCCCTTTTATGACACGCTATAATGACACATTTTTCAAATTTCAAAAATAGATAACAATGAAAGAGAGAGAGAGGATAAAATGAAAAGAATTAATGCTAATTGTGACAAAGTTTGTGAATTTAAAATTTCAAAATATATAACATCATAATTACCATATGACCAATTAGTATTTATTTACACATGTTACATTCATAATTCGCAGTCATCATCTTAACCATATAAGTTTATTTCAAAAAGCTACATTCTATATATATATCGTTTTGATTGCTTAAATAATTTACGATATTTTTAAAACAAATTCACATACCAAAATTCAAGTTAGTTATTACACCGGTTTATAGTGTTTGGTTTCAATTGTAATTAAATTTCATTAAGTATATATATATATATTTTATTCCACTAAATTTGGTTTGACTTAATTATGTCAATGAGTTACACGATTTAAAAATAAAATAAAATAAAATAGCAATCCAAATATGGTTATATGTTTAATGTATATGGACAAAAGCAAATGGTTGCATAAGTAAATCAATTATTCTATTGTAATCAATCTTCTACAGTTACCTTATTAATTCAAATTAATGGACTTTAATTGCAATCTATTGTAGTTTATTTCCAATATTAAATTACACCCTTTATTTCTATCATACACCGATATCATTCAGCAAATCACCTTAACCAAATTCAAATGACAAATAAATGGCTATTTATTTGTAATAAATTTCCTATGAATGTTAATGCCACATAAATGAAATTTATAAACAATTTCCTATTTATGTTATTTTTATTTTGATATAACATTATCTAATTAAAATGGCATTTTTATACTAACATACCTTTCTAACTATAATGGCATTTACACTAATATGACATTTCATCTGATATTGACATTTTTTTATATTAATACCACATGATCAAGCAAGGTGACATTTCATGTTAATACAACATGATCAAACAAAACGATATTTTCCTGCTAACACATCTAAGATTTTATTTCTAAATATTCTAAATCCATTAAAATTTCTAAAATAATTTTTTTAAATTGGCCCCAAAATTCAGGGTTGTTACAGCAAACTTACGTGCCCTGAGGCATAAACAACAAATAGCTCGATATTACAACAAAAGAGTCCGAGCTCGAACATTTGAACCCGGAGACTTGGTTCTGAAGCGTGTCTTTCCACCCCCAGTACATATGGGCCCGAAATGGGAAGGACCATACTCCATTTTATGAAGTCTTGATAATGGAACTTTCAAGCTAGCAATCGTGGATGGAGATGAAATCCCCAGAGTGTGGAATGCCCAGCATTTGCGGCCTTATCTGACGTGAAATTGTCAGTTTTATTCTTTTGTTTTTAGGGACCATGTAAAAAGGCTCGACTTGCCTAGAACAGTCTGGTTACTTGAACAAAAGATTATAAAGTGGACGTAGGTCATGATTCGACCGAACCGCTATAAAAATATCTTGTGTCATTTACCTTTACCGCACCATTTTTTATCTGCTCTTTTATTTTGATTAATATATCATTACCATTTTGAAGTTTGTTTAAATTATGTAGTAATCTCAAAACAGCTGATTCAAAATGCCATCTAAAAGGTGCAGCGAGGTAAATCACACTACTGCTTGCACTCAAACTCTCGAGATTAGGGAGAGAGTATAAAGGACGCGAAGATAACGTCCCCAAGGCATGAAGGTGCACCATGATAAAACCACCTTGATAACACTCTAACCCGTTGAAGGAACGGGAGAGTATAAAGGCGCTAGAGACTTAGCGTCCCCAGAACTTCTGCCCCGCTAAAGGATTGGTGAGCAGACCAAGAACCGAGCTCAAACTCTAACCCGCTGAAGGATCGGGAGAGTATAAAGGTGCTAGAGACTTAGCGCCAAGAGAAATCTTACCCCGCTGAAGGATCGGGGGAATATAAAGGCACAGTGACATATGCCAATCAAGGGCTCCAATCCCACCATATAAGTAGGGACAAGAATGAAAAGGGGGCTCGAACCCCTCGTTTCCGAACGTGGGGGGAGTACAAACATAATCCTAATCAATCACCAATAAGCCCTGGCCAGGCACTATAATGATGATTGATTGGGGGCATATACGTACACCACTACACATTTACTTAGCACACGAACTTCTCAATGATTATTACTCATGACTTTGGTATTTAGTTATGATTGTTTCGGTTATGATTAATGATTGTTACTCATGACTTCAGTATTTAATTATGATTGTTTCGGTTATGATTATTTAAACTCTGCAAACATGATGAACTTGTAGGAACGCAATGGCACAAAAGAAATAGATTTTCATTTACTGAAAGCAGATTTACAAGAACGAGAAGCTAAACAAAAGTGAGGGCCACTCTCACAACTACACTTTTTGGCCAAAGGAAATCCTAAAAGCTAAAATATGAGCTAATAAGTGCATTCTATTTACGCTTGGGAGACGATTTTGATTTCTTTTCCTTCTTCTGTTTCTCCAACCCCTCTTTGTCAGCATCAGAGTGGTCACTTTTCTTCCTCTTCCTCTTATTAACAAGAGGCTCCGGGGGAGGACTAGAAGGCTGGGAGGCAAGTTGTGAAGTTATTGATTTGGAAGAGAATCTTATAACCAACCCAGTCTTGGGGTCGATTTCGGAAATATGGGGCACGAATACAGGGTCCTGTTCCCCCTTCTTAAGAACCAACTTCTTTTCTTTCCTAGCCTGCATTTCAGCCAAGGTTTCACTATCATCATCCTTGGCCTCATCTATGATGACAACTTCCTCTTCCTCATCTCCGTGACCACCATCTATGCCTTGCAAAGCCGCAATAACCTCAGCGTCTGCAGGAGCGCCGGTGCCGGATTCCACGGGTGCTACCGTGGCTCTCTCACTTGTTGTATCCTCGGTTTGCTTTGGAATCTCAGAAACTTCAACACCTGTACCCGGGGGACATCAACTTTCTCTGCCACTACCTTCTCCTCTACATCTTTCTCGACCAATTTGGTACCTACACCATGAGAAGCAAATGTTAGTGAATCAGGAGAAGATGTGGCCATGTTAGTTGTCTGTCCCGTGAGACGATGACAAGTTACGATCGCTTTGATGAACTGTGGAGAGAATATGGAGATACCTTCAGCCGACTCAACTCCCAGATTTGTAGTGGTGGTTCCAAAAATTAGAGGGGTTGGAGCCAAGGGAATCAATGGATCATCATGGTTATATTCCTCAACTTCAGAGGTTTTGGGCTCCACCACCGAGCTTGAGCCATCGTCAAACTTATCTTTGCCCTTGAGCTTAATCTTCTCCCTCTCGATCTCTTCATGGATTAGGCGTCTACCTTTCTCCAAAGCCTCAGGCTCTTCATCTCTGAGAAAGGTCTGCATCAGCTGGTTTTCGTCAATCTCGTCGACCATCAATCTCTTCTTCTCGCCTTCGACAATTGCATCCCATACATTGGCCAGAGTAACATGATAGTCCGGAATCCAAGAGATGTCTCGAGTCTTGATGACTTGACCAAAGAAGTCGAACAACAGTTCCTCAAAACCAGCTATATCTTTCTCTTTTTCAGCGAGCTTATCAGCAGTAGCAGTGGCCGATTCAAGAGCATTATTGGCGTTGCTTTCAGCAAGAGTTGCACGCTCCTCAGCTTGGGCAAGTTGATCATTTAAAACCTCTTTTTCCTTTTTGGCAAGAGCGAGGACGTCTTTTAAGCTCGCCCTCTCTTTCTCCCAGGCAGCGTTCTCAGTAGCAAAGCGTTCCTGTGTTGTCTTCGGTTCAGTATTAATTGCCCTAAGATCTTCCACCTCCTTCCATAGAGCCACCCGTTCCTGGCTGTTTGAATAAAGCTCACTGCGAAAACGCTCCCTAGCACTTTCCAGCTCAGACCTGTAATTCTCTGCATCTCGCCTAGCTAAAGCCAATTGGGCCTGTGCATCCTCTAGTTCTTTTTCCATTTTGCTCCTAGCCCTGGCATCATTCTCAATTTTCACTCGGGACTTGGCCGCGTCCGTCTCTAGGCGGCGGATGGCATCTGAAAGATGAACAACATGTCTCTTCATTACCCCATATTGTTTAGCCACATGGCATACATACCCTATCACCTCTGTGTCCCAATCCTCGGGAACCGACTCAAGATCTGGGACGAACATCATCCTCTCAAAGAAAATATCAGGAAAATGCTTTCGCAAGCGCTTCAGCCTGGCTTGAATCTCGGAATTAGGAACAATATTCTATGCAGCGGTGGTATCTAAGTCGTGCTCACTAGAGGAAACATGAGATGTCTTTCTCTTCTCCACGATCTTGCCCTCATCCCTATTTTTGCCCTCCTGCTCGTGGTGTTTTTTAGAAGACTAGACATGGGAAGGTGTACTCTTTGGAGGGGTCAAATCTCTAGGAAGTTGCTTGCCCCCAGCCGGTAGCAATGGATGACTGTGAGGCTTTTCAGAACCTTGCTTCGATGGAGATCAAGATCGTGTAGAATAAGATTGATGAGAATCCCGGGGCCGACGACTATCTCTTCCCCGACTATCACTATGAACATGCTCGGGATCTGGAAGGAGGCTTGGTGTGCCCTCACGAAGGGAACAATAAGAATAAGACCGTTTGTGAGACATTTTCCCTGCAAAAGAAACAAGTGCATGTTAAAACTATGAATGACAGTGATATAAAAGTATTATGGTAAATGGTGCATGTGATTTGTGCATCCCGTGAAATCCCCTTTTAACGGACCAGGGCCCAGAGTTAGGCTCATTTGGATGACTCCTTTTTCTCCAACTGGGACATTCATCTCTTCAGAGATGGGAAAAATTGGTTCCCCGCCGAAGTCTTCCTGAGTATAGATATCGTCTGGTAAAGGAATCTTATTCAATTCCCCGAGTATATGTTCCTTCGTTAACTCATCCTGAGCGATAGACTCAACCGGTGATGATGTTCTTAAGGGAGACTGCCCCTCAGAGGTCGGGACCTCCTTTGATTCATCAGCTTGCCCCTCGTCTCCTTTGTATACGTTTAAATCCTCGTCATCATGATTAATCATTGGCGAAGGACTCTTGCGAAGAGTAGTTGTCTCTACAGCTTGATAAGTTCTTTCTCCCTCAGTCGGAGGTATATACTTGTAAGGTTTGCCGCCCGCTCCAAGTCCGAATCTTATATCTAAAAGACGGTGTTTGTGAAGGTTCTCGTCGGTGATACATTTCTTAATCATTAAGAAATCTGAGTTACTCTTGAGAAGGCGGGACATTCGGTCTTCATATATCGATCCTTCCGTTCTCTCAAAGTTGTGATATGTATGGAACAAAATGATTCATTAGCGCTGAAATTATGCATTCGAAGTAAACACGGGAAAGTTGAAAACATACTTGCTTGTAGCCACTTCCTCGCACATCCAGCTTGATGCTTTATATAAAACCAGTCAGATTTGATATCCCCTATATTACTATAACCATCCGTCATGACTTTTTTGTTGGCAACTGATTCGAAGAAAGAAAAATTGGGAGCCCCTGCAGAACGATGCTTTAAATGGTAATAGAAATTCAGATCTTTAAGGGTAAGTTCGGTCTGCAGAATCTTCATATATGCGATATACAGAGTATACAGAGCCGCATATGCATTCGGATGGAGTTGCATGGGGGCAATGTGTAACTATCTTAAGAGATCGACAACAAGTGGAGGAAAAGGAGGAATAGCTCCTACCCAGCACATGAGTCGACTAACAATCATGTACCCCTCTGGGGCAGAATGAGGTCTATCTTCGCTTTCTTGAGTTTTCACATCATCCCAGGGAATTCCGTGTCTTAAGCATATCTTCTTAAGTTTTATATCGTCTAACTTGGAGGGTAAAGAATCGGTGAGCTTCTCTATTTCCTTAACACCTGGAATTTCATCAGGAGCTCGATCATCCTCATCTTCAAAGGATGTGCTCTCAGAAGTCGTTGACTCTATATCGGTATCCGTTTCGTAATCAGGGTCGGACTTTCCTCATCTGAATCTGAGGGAAGCACATCAGGGCAGTGATGTACTGATGTCTCTGATTCGGTACTTTCATTCGGTGTCTCAGTCACTTGTTTATCCGACATAGCTGTGTTGGCAAGTAAAAATTAGAACACAAGTTACCCTTTCCCCGTGTGTGTAAGTGCAAGTGTGTGCTTGTGCGTACATATAAGAAATGCATGAAGTTAGTTAAATGAACAGGATATTGGTCGTGATATGCCATCAAGTTAAGTTGTTCAGTCCAGAAAGTTCGTCTCGAAGGCTCTAACCTAACTGTCCATTGGAATATCAGAATTAAATCGCATTATTTGGCCAACATGTGCATTAGATCGTTCATTGAATTGGCTCATGGGATAGGGTTTGGATCGTTATGCATCGTCGGTTCGTGAAGCGGATCGTATCGTGGAGAAGCTTCAGATCGCGGAACGCTGGAATTCCTGACCCTTCATGCTTTACCTGAATGGATCGTGATAACCCCCACGATCCACATTACTTCATGTCTCCACGAACCGATGCTCCTCCGTATCCACGACCCGGTCCGCTAGTCAAATTAACACTTCATCTTCATCCCTTCTCCCATCATTTCTCCGTCACCACAAAGCGACTTGAGCCAAAGCTTCACCTACGAACCAACCCGACCTGCTCCTCCTCACTACTCGCTCCCCCTCTCCTTCCATGAACGAACTCAGTACCATCGCCACTCTTAGGCTTCAACGGCACTAACTCCACCATTACCCACGGAAATCGAACTCGAATCGATATTCAATAAGAAGAAAAGAGTTACACGCGAAATTATCCTTATTATTACCTTTTTAATTTGATTAATTGGCCTCGAGAGCGCTTGAATTCGATGGCAAGCAAATTAGGGTTAGGAATTGAAGAGGAAAGGGCGGCAGTAATGAGGAGAAGAAGAGGAGCGGATGGGAAGTAAAGGGTCGGCTTATATAATATGAGAAGGGGCTTTTAATCTTCCCCTTTTTGTCCTATGTGGCTCGTGAGGCCTGATGGGCCGCGAGCGCCAAGGGATCCCACCATGGTTCACGAATGGGCCATCTAGGGCGACGATCCATGACATATCAAACTGCTCTACACGAACGCGTCGAATGATCCACAGCAAATGGTAGTGAGAAATGGTGATCCAAGCCTAAATGTGACCGATGGATCAGAAAGGCAGATTTTTATACTTGCAGGAATACGAAAGTTATTAATGCTGCCTATGACAAAAAGTTTTAAAACTTACTTGGCAACTTGATAATAATATCTTCAGGAGTTCAAGAAATGAAAGTTGCTCGATGAATAAAGAAGTGGTTGATGATTCAACCCAATATTTATAACAGTCAAGGAACGCAACTTCCTGGAGCAGTATGATGTTTCAGACAGACACAACCATTGATTTACGTCTGTAACACCCCACCTCCGCTAGGATCACTCACAAAGGGAATGCCCTAGTTTGGGAGGGGTATTGTCTAGTAAACAGGCACAGAGATAACACAAGACAGAACATAGATAAAATAGAATATATAAAGCAGCGGATATAAACTTTAAAACCAAATCTCATTACTGAAAAATAGAGTCAAAACCTCTTACATCAAAATGCCAAGTCATTATTTCATTACATCAAGTTCTAAAGAAGCAAAGTACTTAAAACAACATAAGTAAAATATTATTCCCCAAAAGAGCATGAGTGCAGCCATAGCATAGCTCAAGACCAAACCGTACATGAGCTTTCAGAAAGCAAGCAAAGTCCAAGCTAAGAGCTAGAGTTTCCTCCCTGCGAACCTGGGGGGGGGGAACGGAAGAAAAAGAGGTGAAACAAAACGGGTCAGTCATAAAGACTGAGTAAGTCCTAGTGACTTTCAGCATAAAAACAGGTAAAGATAACATGGCATGAATAAACTGAAAGTAAACATAAGCATGATGACAAGATAAGCTACAGGAAATATAACTAAGAATAACCTCATATGGTTTTTGTCAAGTATAACATCGCCAGGTTTCCATTCAAGATAAACTAAGTATAATTTCGCAAGACTTCTATCAAGCATCGCAAGATTTCTCTGCTTTACCATTAAAATGTTTCTATGATATCTATTTGCTATGCACCAACCGTACTAGTATCCCAACCCGTGTCATGTGTTGACTAAAAAATGATCCCTTGCCCAATGTCATGAAATGACCCATTACTTGGTCCCACGAAACGATTTATTAATCGATCGGCTCCCTACAAATCATATCTCGTTCATGTGTCTGTGTCATACGGCCCTATCACGAATGTAGTCACCTGTGCTAGGTCCACCATAGGGTGTATCAAGCCCTAGGGTGCCAACCACCGACACGAACCAAGAATGCACAGATAATCCTACTGATGCCCAATGCCAGCTTTTTCAACTCCGGACTAAGTGCACGACCCTAGTCCGCCTGAACCTACAATGGCGCACCAACTCAGCCGTCGTTCTGGTCGCTTACAATCAGCCCAGCAATCGTGCTCCACCCTGCCTAGACTCAGGGTACCGTGATACATCTAGTGGGTTACTGCTGAAAAGGACCGCGTAACTAGGGTTTCGCCCAGCAGGTTAAATTGTCATTTAAAATCGAGACTTAACCCCAACTACGTGTCATGTCAAATTGACTAAGTATGTCGTTCTAGTTCAAGACTTAGTCCTACGAATCATGTGTCAGGTTGGTTAAGTGTGTTCAAGCGGTTCATGACTTAACCCTATCAAATCAACGTGTCAAATTGGTTAAGTATATTCAAGTGGTCCATGACTTAACCCTATCCAGTGGCATTAATTTACTTAATGCACCCCTAACCTATCACATTATACTTGGTTATGGTTACTGGATGTGCCGGGCAGTTCCGGGCAGTTTTACACCATAACCTAGTCTAACCTCGGGTTTCGAGTGCGATATGACCAAGTACTCACATTAGGTCCTATTGTTTGCATTTACTGGATTCGCCGGTCGGTTCCGGGCAGATTTATACTGCAAACTCAACCCAACCTCGAGTTGGCCACGTTCAAGTTATCTAAGTGTCATGTCCCAAATTCATATTTTCAAGTACAATTTCATGTCAAGTTCATGTTCATATCCAAGCTCAAGTTATAACAATATTCATGTTTTCAAGTTCAAGTTAACCATGTTCATGATTCAAGTCTTCAAGTATAATTTCATGTCACGTTTCAATGTCATGTTTCATGTCAATATCATAGCCAATTTAAGTTTGCCTAGTCTACCCAAAATGTATCCCCAACGTACGTGAACTCGCATAAATACAACATGTCAAAATAGGGAATAACACAAGAAGGATAGTTATAGGATGGCAAATGTGTTCACAAGTTAAGCATGATGATTATAACATTTCAGGCATATGAAATAGGGTCTCACATAACATACTTGGCAAAATAAGGTGATAGACATGACAATGGGTGACATAAGTTAATAAACCCAATATGTGAATAATAATGGTTTCAACATCACAGGCATGTCAAGATAAAGGTCATGAGGGGTCTTAGGTTTAAACATGAATATGCCCCAAATCAATTTCATACAATATTCCTACAAGTCAAAGTTTTACATGAATAGATCTAGGGTGTACAGAACTAGATCCAAAGAAATAGATCTAAAAGGGATAGTCATAGATCAAGGATATACAAGAATAGATCAAAAGTAGTTATCATGTTTAGGTTCAATTTCATTTTATACATGTCCATTATTAAATTTACAGTTTAGATCTAAGAGTAACTGGGGCTTACAGATCGTAGTCTAGAGAATGAGAAAGCAAAAAGAGTAGAAGCAGAATCCCTAGCAAATCCCCAAACCATCGTAGCACTAACAAAGTCCTGAATAGCCTCCTTGTTTTCTATCTTCCAGTCAGAACTTCAGCAGCATATGGTCGGACAAGAATGTGATAGAAAGTCTAGGGTCAGGGGCTGTTTATATAGTGTTTAGAGAGTGAATCTGGACAAGCAACGAGACCAGATACATCTGGCTCAAAAACAGGCTAGGTGACCAGGTCGACACCCAAGTCGACTGCCCAGTCGACTTGGTCTGGGGGGGGGGGCGTCGACTCCCCAGTCGACCTGGGTGCTAGCGGGATTTTTCCCGCCCAGCTGTCTGGATTTGAAATTCGAATTTTTGAACTTGAAATTCGAACTGTTTTGAACTCTGGAATATTCTGAAACTTTGGAGAGCCATATCTTGGTCATACGGACTCCGATCTTCCCAAACTCGGACTCGTTTTCAAGCAGAATTTCGAGACGAATGCAATGGCACAACCCGTTTCCCTATATTCTTATTTTAAAATTTAATTCTGCCTTGTTTTCTTGTTTTAACATGTTATAAAAATTCGGGTTGTTACATTCTCCCCTCCTTAAAGGATTTCGTCCCCGAAATCTTCAAGTTAAGAAGAATGTGTCCTACCATCCAATCATCCATCTACTCAATCATCAATCACTGGCAAACATTGTCCTTAAGAGATTTCTAATGTTGTATGAACATATGCAGAAAGTGCGTGTATATGTTCCTTATCTAATGCAAATGATCAGGCCTGATTGATCTTTCTAATGCAAAATATGTTCAGTGTCATGAATCCAACATGTATGCAAATAATCCTAGTCATGTAAGCACTATATGTGTGCACAAACATTCATCCATATGCAACATTCATATGATAACACATTCAATTTTATCCATAAATAAGTATAAACACTCATGCATATGCAATATGAAAATGTGTCTGAGCCGATCTAGTGCCTAATGTGTGTTATGCAACCACGAGCAATCACTTGCAACCACTTGCAACCATTCGCAAACATCAACCATAACATGTTTCAAATACATGTTTACATTCATAGGATTCTACCTAAGGTTCTCAAGACAGGATCAAAAGGATATACAAGATAAAACAGAGTATCTAGGGAAAAGAAGTTAAAGATGTACCCCTAGAAGGTCCTTCTTGCGGGGCTTGCCCTTGCTTCCTAGGCCAGTTCTTGCTGATGTTTCCAATTTCACCGCATTGAAAACATGCTCCTATCTTCATCTTCTTTTTCCTACAGTCCTGGGCTATATGCCCATCAATTCCACAGAAGTTGTATTTCCTTTTCTCACGAGACTTGTTGTCATTGTTGTTGCTGTTCTTGCCTCCTTTCTCGGAGTCTACCTTCTTGTTTTGAGACTCATTCGCCTTAACCTTCTTCTTGCCATTCTCGTCTTCTTCATGAAGTAGGGTCATATTCACCAAGCTTTGAAAGGTCGCCCCCATGGGTACATGAGTCATGGCCATAGTGTGGAGTGGCTCGCTCAATCCTCGAGCAAAGCGTAGAGCCTTCTTCTCAGCCGTGTTGACTAAGTCCAAACCAAACCAAGCAAGCTGATTAAACTTATTCACGTATTCCCTAACTGACATGTCCCCTTGCTTGAGTGTTAGGAACCTCTCCATCTGAAGACTCGCTTCTGCGGATGATAAAAACTTAAGCCCAAACCTCTCTCTAAAGTCTGCCCAAGTCTCAATTGGCCTGGTAGCGTTGGTGACTTCCCACCAAAATGCAGCTTCCTCTTTCAACAAACATGCTGCCAACTGAACTTTCCTATGATCCTCCATATCGAAAATAACAAACAAGTCTTCAGTCTCTTTTAGCCAGTTTCGCGCCTCAATGAAGGTTTCAGTTCCAACGAAGTTCTTGCCGCCCATTCCTATAAAGTCTTTGCATATTTTGGCGAAGGCGGTACCAGGAGGAGGAGGAGGAGGAGGAACCTCAACCACTGGGGGAGGAGGAGGAATGTCTGCCGGGCCCGCGCCGTTGGCCCTAGCTTCCAAGTATCTTCGGAACCAGCCAGGTATGGGTACTCCCTCAGGAAGGTTAAGATCAGACATGCTGAAAAGCGAAAAGGAAAAAGATTCAAACGAGGAAACAAAGAAAAGTGCTAATGGCTTTTGGGGAATAGCCTTTTCAAAATAAACTTTTCTTGAAAAATGCTTCTTTATAGACGGGTTTGAAAATAGTTTCAGAAGGTTTTTAAAAGCTTTTACCCAGTCTGGTAACCTTCTGCTCTGATACCAAATGTAACACCCCACCTCCGCTAGGATCACTCACAAAGGGAATGCCCTAGTTTTGGAGGGGTATTATCTAGTAAACAGGCACAGAGATAACACAAGACAGAACATAGATAAAATAGAATATATAAAGTAGCGGATATAAACTTTAAAACCAAATCTCATTACTGAAAAATAGAGTCAAAACCTCTTACATCAAAATGCCAAGTCATTATTTCATTACATCAAGTTCTAAAGAAGCAAAATACTTAAAACGACATAAGTAAAATATTATTCCCCAAAAGAGCATGAGTGCAGCCATAGCATAGCTCAAGACCAAACCGTACATGAGCTTTCAGAAAGCAAGCAAAGTCCAAGCTAAGAGCTAGAGTTTCCTCCCTGTGAACCTTGGGGGGGGAAACGGAAGAAAAAGAGGCGAAACAAAATGGGTCAGTCATAAAGACTAAGTAAGTCCTAGTGACTTTCAGCATAAAAACAGGTAAAGATAACATGGCATGAATAAACTGAAAGTAAACATAAGCATGATGATAAGATAAGCTACAGGAAAGATAACTAAGAATAACCTCTTATGGTTTTTGTCAAGTATAACATCGCCAGGTTTCCATTCAAGATAAACTAAGTATAATTTCGCAAGACTTCTATCAAGCATCGCAAGATTTCTCTGCTTTACCATTAAAATGTTTCTATGATATCTATTTGCTCTGCACCAACCGTACTAGTATCCCAACCCGTGTCATGTGTTGACTAAAAAATGATCCCTTGCCCAATGTCATGAAATGACCCATTACATGGTCCCACGAAACGATTTATTAATCGATCGACTCCCTACAAATCCTATCTCGTTCATGTGTCTGTGTCATACGGCCCTATCACGAATGTAGTCACCTGTGCTAGGTCCACCATAGGGTATATCAAACCCTAGGGTGCCAACCACCGACACGAATCAAGAATGCACAGATAATCCTACTAATGCCCAATGCCTGCTTTTTCAACTCCGGACTAAGTGCATGACCCTAGTCCGCCTGAACCTACAATGGCGCACCAACTCAGTCGTCGTTCTGGTCGCTTACAATCAGCCCAGCAATCATGCCCCACCCTGCCTAGTCCTAGGGTACCATGATACATCTAGTGGGTTACTGCTGAAAAGGACCGCGTAACTAGGGTTTCGTCCAGCAGGTTAAGTTGTCATTTAAAATCGAGACTTAACCCCAACTACGTGTCATGTCAAATTGACTAAGTATGTCGTTCTAGTTCAAGACTTAGTCCTACGAATCATGTGTCAGGTTGGTTAAGTGTGTTCAAGCGGTTCATGACTTAACCCTATCAAATCAACATGTCAAATTGGTTAAGTATATTCAAGTGGTCCATGACTGAACCCTATCCAGTGGCATTAATTTACTTAATGCACCCCTAACCTCTCACATTAGACGTGGTTATGGTTACTGGATGTGCCAAGCGGTTCCGGGCAGTTTTACACCATAACTTAGTCTAACCTCGGGTTTGGAGTGCGATATGACCAACTACTCACATTGGGTCCTATTGTTTGCAGTTACTGGATTCGCCGGTCGGTTCCGGGCAGATTTATACTGCAAACTCAACCCAACCTCGAGTTGGCCACGTTCAAGTTATCTAAGTGTCATGTCCCAAATTCATATTTTCAAGTACAATTTCATGTCAAGTTCATGTTCATATCCAAGCTCAAGTTATAACAATATTCATGTTTTCAAATTCAAGTTAACCATGTTCATGATTCAAGTCTTCAAGTATAATTTCATGTCACGTTTCAATGTCATGTTTCATGTCAATATCATAGCCAATTTAAGTTTGCCTAGTCTACCCAAAATGTATCCCCAACGTACGTGAACTCTCATAAATACAACATGTCAAAATAGAGAATAACACAAGAAGGATAGTTATAGGATGGGAAAGGTGTTCACAAGTTAAGCATGATGATTATAACATTTCAGGCATATGAAATAGGGTCTCACATAACAAACTTGGCAAAATAAGGTGATAGACATGACAATGGGTGACATAAGATAATAAACCCAATATGTGAATAATAATGGTTTCAACATCACAGGCATGTCAAGATAAAGGTCATGAGGGGTCTTAGGTTTAAACATGAATATGCCCCAAATCAAGTTCATACAATATTCCTACAAGTCAAAGTTTTACATGAATAGATCTAGGGTGTACAGAACTAGATCCAAAGAAATAGATCTAAAAGGGATAGTCATAGATCAAGGATATACAAGAATAGATCAAAAGTAGTTATCATGTTTAGGTTCAATTTCATTTTATACATGTCCATTATTAAATTTACAGTTTAGATCTAAGAGTAACTGGGGCTTACAGATCGTAGTCTAGAGAATGAGAAAGCAAAAAGAGTAGAAGCAGAATCCCTAGCAAATCCCCAAACCAACGTAGCACTAACAAAGTCCTGAATAGCCTCCTTGTTTTCTATCTTCCAGTCAGAACTTCAGCAGCATATGGTCGGACAAGAATGTGATAAAAAGTCTAGGGTCAGGGGCTGTTTATATAGTGTTTAGAGAGTGAATCTGGACAAGCAACGAGACTAGATACATCTGGCTCAAAAACAGGCTAGGTGACCAGGTCGACACCCAAGTCGACTGCCCAGTCGACTTGGTCTAGGGGGGATCGACTGCCCAGTCGACTCCCCAGTCGACCTGGGTGCTGGCGGGATTTTTCCCGCCCAGCTGTCTGGATTTGAAATTCGAATTTTTGAACTTGAAATTCGAACTGTTTTGAACTCTGGAATATTCTGAAACTTTGGAGAGCCATATCTTGGTCATACGGACTCCGATCTTCGCAAACTCAGACTCATTTTCAAGTAGAATTTCGAGACGAACGCAATGGCGCAACCCCTTTCCCTTTATTCTTATTTTAAAATTTAATTCTGCCTTGTTTTCTTGTTTTAATATGTTATAAAAATTCGGGTTGTTACAACGTCATTCCATGAAAAGGTAGTTCAGTATTTTCAAAGCATATTTCATCCTTGATAAAACATACTTCGAGGGGGCTAAGTGTTGGCTAGCTTTTGGACCAAGCCACCAAGATTCACACATATGTTCACTATTGAATTTTACTTGTAGACGTCATCAAACTCCGATCGTGGTCACCAAGCCTTCACCGAAGCGTGACGCTGTCGCTACTCTCCCCCCGTTCGCGATCATCATAGGCGATCCGATCCATCCTCTCATGAGCCCCACGATCCGATCCCTGAAGTTGAGAAATGAAGACTATGACTAAGTCTACCACGATCCAAAAATGAAGGATCTCACGACACCTGTCCACAACTGTCATATTGGCTATTTCTCCATCAAGCTACGAACCAGTTTGAGATTCTCGGGATTTGTGACACGTATGACCACGATCCGTCTGCAAATATCATCTATAAATAGCCCCAGACTTGGCATTTTTGAGGACCCTTTTTGGTAATTCAGAGCTCTGATTCCACCATAATTATATCTCCATTATTTTTACTCAGAGTTATCTTGAATTTACTGAGTGAATCAATATTGTAAAAGTGAGGTTGAGAGATAAATCATTGGTTGTACTCGAATCTTAAGTATAATCATTGAGATAAAGTGGACGCAGGCTCTTTAACGCCGAACCACTATAAACCCTGTGTCTTTTCTGTTTTTCCTTGCATTTATATAGATATTAATCTCCCCCAAATTATAACAAATCGGGTGTTAGGCCCAATTTTGGATCTAACAATCATGGCTTTAACTGCTAAGCATTACGTACACTAGGGTGATAATCTTGTTCAATTCCATTGTTCATTGATGATCTTAATTTTTGCAATATCATGCCTTGCCATTCTTTTCAAATTTGAAGCGCGCCTATTAGTTGTACGTCTCAGGTTGTTGTTTTTGTAATGGCTTATGTTGAATTAGGTTGTCACAACTATTTTCAGGTTTTAGACCATGACCCTACTCTAGGTCGTTATGATAATTCAATGGCTTAGGTCGTTATTTCAGCCCTCATCTTTGGGTCGCTAAACCCATGAAGTCTTAACTCGTTTATAACCCAAAAAAACTTGAAGTAGAAAGACTTCATGAGGAATCGGACTGTTATAGCGACCTAAAGCTTCTTGGTTGTATAGAACGACCTAGTGTCTGGTACCATACAGAACGACCCAAAATTTTATGGTTGGTAGGAACGATCTGAAACATCTTGAATAAGATGCTTTCTGGTTTGTTATTCACTTCTTAACACTGCTATTCATGCAGGATGTCTAAAAGAACTGAAGGGACCTCGAGCGAGGACACAACTCGCAAGCACCGTAGGTTGGAAAAACTTCCGATGTCAGAAATTCAAACTACCCCTGTTGCCCCCACTTTGGCCAAGCTAAAAGCTATCATAGACAGACATAGTTACGCTTCCAAGCCACACACCTCTGAGCTTGCTGATCGCTTCGAAGGTTGGTGTCTTCAAGGAGTGAACTTCGATCAATTTTACTTGGATATATATCCGTTCGGTAAGTGAACAGTCCCCGAAGATTTGGATATTTTAAAGAATCACTCGCTGACGTAACTTAACGCTATTAGGAATTGGATGGAAAAGCGCCTTGAGGAAATTAGCCAATACCTTGCATGCAAATTAGGATCCTGGAACACCTTTGCTTGCGAGCTCCAGAGGCTAAACAGGGAGAATATTGAACTCATCACCACTTTGGAGAAACCAAGCTGGTATCTGAATGCCCTCAAGAATATTAGGTTCCCCAGACATGCTGAAAAGAAAAGAAAAAAGGGATTCAAACAGGGAATCGAAAGATATTTCATATGGCTTTGGGAATATGTTTTTCCAAATAAACTTTCTTTTGAAAATGCATTCTTTTAAAACCTTTTTTAAAACAATTTTCAAAATCTTTTATCCGATCTGGTAACCTTCAGCTTTGATGCCAAATGTGACACCCCACGTCCGTTAACATCACTTTTTATTAGAATGCATTAAGTTTCATTAAGCGTTATAGGTAAGCAGAAACAGAAACATTATAAGACAGATATAAAATAACAGCGGAATTAAAACTTTATTAAATAGAAAAGCTTCGTGGTTCAAACCCAGTTACATAATAAGTCTAAAAACATAAAACTTTTGTCTTGTATAAAAATCCCCATCAGAGTACAATAATACATAAAATGAGCATAATCCCCAAAATATAGCCATTGTAGAGAAGGGACGAAATCAAGTGGTACATCTAAGCAACTCCAAGAAGAATGAAAGAAGAATCCTGATCAAGCCTGAGTATTCTCACCCTGAGAACCAGGAGGTAACAGAAGAGAGAGAAGAGGAAACAATATTGTTCAGACTTAAAGTCTGGCGAGTCCAGTTATTTTTAGCATATGAATAAGTAAAAGCATCATGACAGGCATATAAGTCAGAGAGAGAGAAAATAGTATCATAAGGCAGGTATAGCATGGTAAACAGGATAAACAGAACATACATTGCGCTTCTCTAATACTTTTCTCTGTACCAATACTAGTATAACAAGAACAAGATGATCCCAACAAGTACAAGATGGTAGACTTAGGTGTACCTCTAGTGAGAGGTTTTACCCCATACAATAACAAGTAGCCCAATAGAACTGACAGGTGTTAACTCCCAAGACAATAACGGGCTCCTAAACAAGCAAGACTAGATGTACCCTAATTACTACCCTTAATCGATCAACTCCCTAACTCGTAGATACCCTTTGCTGGCCCCACAGTAGGATGTATTACTTCCTAAAGTGGCAACCCTTTGTTTACAAGATGTTCACAAACCATATCTACATGTGTCACGGCTTCTTAACCTCCCTGGACCGGATCCATGCACACATATGACCCCGTCAGAATGCTCCACCCACACCATCCCTTAAATGGACATCTTACAACCAACTTGGTGCCTACCTTAAGCAGAATTCCGAGAGACGCAGTTCATTTTAATTAACTCCAAATATTTAATTAAGTATTCTTTAATTTATCATTTTAGTGTTCTTAGAATTACGGGGTGTTACAGATGGAGATTAGAGAAGCTTGAGTTGAATTTTGGCAACTTCTAATGGAGTTTGAAGAAGATTTGATCCATTTATTGTTGAAGGAGAATGGATTGAGTTGGAGAAGCCATTAATGGAGTTTGGAGTGTTTGAGTGTGGAAGAGAAATGATTTAGGCAGCCATTCGGGGTGGAAAAATCGCTCCCTTGAACGGTAAAGAAGTGGGTATTTATAGGTGTAGTTTGGAGGTAGTGACAAAGATAAAATTGGATGTGCAAGGTACCGATCAGCAGTAATAATATTTACGAAACTGCCACTGGGTTACAACTGTATACATATGGCATTAGGATACCGATTGGTCTAGATACCGATCGGCCAAAAATGAAGAATCGATCGATCTAAAAAATGAAGTACCGATCGGTTTGTCAAGCTGTAACCTGTCATCCCATATATTATTATTTGCGCAGATGCTACTCTTACACTATGCCGCCACGTGTGCTTCTCTAGAATGAACTGATCTATGCAACTTGTTTACAACTTACACAATTCATACATGTTTTATGCTTCGCTTACACAAGGAAACAAATATTACCACTTTGCCATTGTTTATTTTATCACCTGAAGCCGATCGGTATTCTTATCTGATCACATATTTTCTTCCCTGACCGATCACTTGCATGCGTTAGCCACACATTTTCACCATTGATGTCCCCACACATATTTTTTGTGTCATGATAACGTGAATCCATACCTTATATACTATGTTCTTGTATGAATTGTTCACGTGGATACATTTTATGTTGGCAGCATACTAAATATGCGGAGCCGGTCCATTCTTATATATATATATATATATATATATATATATATATATATATATATATATATATATATATATATATATATTGTATATAATCCAATATGTCATGTGCATGAACTGATATTGTAGTGCGCCATGTATATACCAATACATGCTAAGGTAACCAACCCGTATTATCTAAGTTTAGTTCATTTCCTGTCATACATGTTTGTTAGGGCCTGTGGATTTAGTCATGTATAAGCGATGGTACATTCGTGCATGAAATGATGCCATGAGAAGATATTGTCCCACGTAAAACAAAGTGTTCACTTCCCTCTTTTACTACATTGGATCATGCAAACATTTATAGAATTGTCACCGTATGCGTGTTCCTTCATGCAGCTAGATATCATCTTTTTCTTTGTGCATAAGGATTCGAACTGACCTATATGTTATACAATGCCATGTGTCAGCTTATATAAAGTACCTTTTATATTTTGGTCACTCCATTCCATTGTCTATGCGTATCCATGAATGCAAAATGGTCCATTGTTTGTATATAGAATTATAAACCAATTCATGAAAACAAATATACGGACCGATCTACGTGGCACTGAAACCGACTAATCAGGATGGTGTACAACTGATTCGATAACACGTCGCACGACCGATCCGATGTCATGATGTTCAACCGATCGCTTTACCAGACGGTTGACATATCAATTTCTGAACCACATTAATAACGGGGTTAACATTTTTACCTCGAAGCTTGTATTTTTTTTGCTTGTGAAGAATGCATGATTTGAAATGTACGTTGTTGTTGATACATCTTTACTTGCCTAGTATTTGATGTAAGCTTTGTTTCGGATTTGTTCGCAACTCATTACGGATTGCATTTGTCGGTGAACTCTATTCTGAGTTTTTCATCTCGACATTGTTACCAAGTCTTACCATCGATTGCGATGAATTGGTTACTCCTTTGAAAAGCTCTATGGAACAAGTCTTGTCATGCTAATCAGTGATTTCCCTGGTTTTAACTCGTGCTTGAGTGCATGAAATAAATCAGATTTACGATAGATCGGTCGTACTCGTTTTTCCTTGAAACAGTCGTGGTCAATTCACGATAATATTCTTGTTTTACGAACTCGCCTAGCCATTGGATTTTACTGAAGCAAAGTACACTTTCTAAAGCGAACGACAGTTGCACCTTTTTTACTCTATAACCTGTTCTGCAACAACAAAAACATTGCACGTTTCTGGGCTAATATTTTGTTATCGACTGCCCATATTGACAATAAATTAGTCATTTAAAATTTCTAGTTATAGTGAGTTTCCGTTATGAATTGAATGGAGTGGTGATACAGAATTGTTTTATTCAGCAGTTTATAAACTATCAAATATTATCTGTACGAACACAACATTCTAATTTTTAATTCGCGTTGAAGCCTAAGATCAATTAAATCGATACAAGCTGATTGTAGATTCAAGTGTCATTGTTTTAATGACTTATATGATGGTGTACGACATTTCATATTTTATGAAATGTGTACTTTTTCAAGTTGGAACTTTCAATTTGAATTTTCTGAGGTTAGAGAGACTGCAACTTTTGGATTGTAAACGAATCGGACTTTTATTGTTCCTCGTCCTCTTGACAACTTGCCGAGAAGATGCCATTTCATTCTAACTCACTATGTTTTAAACCAAGCTTGCACTTATTTGGGCATTCCAATTTTGTAGCAAAGTTGTCAAAGAAAGAGGAATTTTGCTGATTGTTTACTTTTAAGCCAGCTGTAGTAACTTAGTTGGACTCAAGATTTCAAATTTATATTCAGTGCCCCCACCTGGGGAGGTCTTTGGATTTAATTCCCCCGCTTGGGAAAGATTTTCAATTTGCCCTTGCTGAGGAGGGAATTTGATTTGGCCCAATGATTCCTCGTATTCGAAATGATGATCAAATGTTACGCGCATTAATTGGAGCCCCAACATTTTTTACATCTGAGATAATCTAATGCTACGCAAATGGATTATCCAAGCCTCTTTCTATGGAGAGGCAGACCTGCCGTGTCGCCGCAAAGGTTTGACATGAAGGATTTTGATTTTCCCTTGCTATGGAAGGACTTTCCAAACCTTTTGCTATGGAGAAGTGGACCTTCTGTGTCGACGCAAAGGTTTGACATGAAGGTTTTTTTGTTTGCTCTTGCTATGGAGGGCTCTCCGAGCCTCTTGCTATGGCGAGGTGGACTTTCAGTGCCAGAGCGGAGGTCTAACACGAACTATTTTTTTCCCTTCTTATGGAGGGATTTCCGAGCCTCTTGCTATTGAGAGGTCGACCTTCAGTGCCGGTGCGGAGGTGTGACACAAAGGATTTTTATTTTGTGCCATTCTGCAAGGCAAACATCAATCCATATGTGTCAGATACATTCATCCATGGTAGGAAATCACAGTCGGACTGAGAGGTTCCTTCGAACATCAATCGTCATGTCGGATGCACCTAGATATAGTAAGCTATCGCATCTAGATTGAGAGGTTTTCTTGGCAGAACTTTGCAGGGTTTGCATCATTCCGTAGAGCAAATGTCGGTCTCCTGCTGGATGCACTTGACTATGGAAAGGGATCGCAACCAAACATGGGCTACCTCTTGGAACTTGAAAGGGTTTGCGTCATTCCGTAAATCAAACGTCGGCCTCCTGCTGGATGCACTTGACTGTAGCAAGTGATCGCAGGCGGGCGCGGGCTGCCCCTTGGAACTTGAAAGGGTTTGCGTCATTCCGCAGAGCGAACGTCGACCTCCTGCTGGATGCACTTGACTATTGCAAGTGATTGCAGCTGGGCGCGGGCTACGCCTTGGAGCTCGCAAGCTCTGGCATTGACTTTGCATCCACTTGCTGAACTCTCCACCGCTAGACTCTTGGAAACTCCTTTCACTCACTCTTTAAGGTGTTGCTTTTCATTGTTGCATTTATGTTGATGTTTTTTGCACTTGACACTTGAGTTGGCGTTATTGGGGTTACCACTTTGCATCGGGTTTCGCGGAAGCAAGAGTTCATCGGATAGCCTGTAATAAGATATCGTCTTTTTAGCAAATTTTGGATTATTGAAAATATTGTAAGTAAGAGATTTACTCAAGCAGATATGCTTTTAGTCGCATAGCTAATGTTCCGTACATCACTTGCAAATAATTACAGATTGTTTACAATAAGTTTCGAACATAGCAGGTAGTAAAATATGTAGTAAAGCATGAAGTAAAGAAGGAAGTAGAGCAGTGGTGATGATGATCGCTTATTCTGAGCTATTAAAATTGGAGTGCCAATCATTGGTCCCCAGTTGATCACCGGCCTGGTATCAAACCGTGCTGGAGTTTGATTAATTGGATCAACTTGATTGGTGGACGCATTCTGCCCCTGAAGGGTTGGAGCAGAGTTTGATGCTTGTGGGTTTTTGACATATTGTTGCAGCCTATTCTTTTGAATCAACTCCTCAATCAAGCTTTTGAGGTGCCTACATTCATTCGTGTTATGACTAGGTTGGTTGTGAAACCTACAGAACTTTCCCGAGTTAGCTTCCTTGTTGCCTATCCTCACTGGTTTTGGTTCTGCATATTCTTCAGAATTCTTCATTGCAAGATAAATGTTTCTGGGGTGTCGTTTAAAGGTGTTAGCTCTGATGGGTTGAAAAGGTGAATCTTCTTATTATCTTCTTCTAATCATATTGAGTAGCAACATTTTTGGGATCTTCAATAAGTAGGTTTGCATCAATAATCTAAAGAGGCACAGGATTATTGTCCACTTTCATATACTCCTCTGCTTTTTTACATAAATTTTCAAGAGTGTTTGGTTCTTTCATTTTGATCCATCTACCAAATTCTCTCTTATCATCTATGGCGCCATAGAGACGTTAAGATCATGCGGGGTTCGGGATTCCCAACCTTGGACAAAGCAGCGTTGAACCTCTTGAGGAAAGCTTTAACAGATTCTCCTAATTCTACTTCATTGATGTTAGAGAAATAACATCCTTAGCCTTAGTAGCTTGTATCCTGAATTGATCCTTGAATTTCGGAGTCAAATCATCAAATCGGTTTACGAATTTGGGAGGCAGCCTCATGAGCCATAATGATGCGACGCCTTCTAAATAGAGAGGAAAGCACATGCATTTGATCTTGTTTGTCGCTTTGGCTGCATTCATATGCCATTCATATCTACATAGGAAGTGGTTCGGGTCAAAATTCCTGTTGTACAGAGGCAGAGTAGGATGAGTGAACTTTCTAGGGAACTCAGCCTTGCGGATCCTCTTTGTGAATGGATTTTTGTTGGGGGATAAGTCCCATTCTCTTTCACTGTCATTGCGGGTCATGCTATCTTTCATGATTTACTTTACCATATCCATTATATATTCCTTCGGGTTGTGTTGGTTTGGAGAGAAAACTTTGATCTCTTTTTTGGATGCTCGTCTTGGCGAGCGATCGCGAATAGAGGATCTAGGTCTTTTACCTCCACTGTGGGGAAGTGCCTCCTTAGCGGGACTTGCTACTCGGTGGGTATGGCTTTTAGCTTTCGGCTTTGATCCTGAACTTCATCTTGTTCTTATCGCTTTCCCATCCATCGAGGCCTTCCAAATTATCATTAAGATTATGATTAGAAGCGGGAGAATTCGAGTTCTCTTCAAGGTTGACATGAAATTTTTTAGGAGGAGCGAGATTTGCTTGTGCATTTAGAAATGCGTTCTTTTTCTCCATTAAAGCATCATTATCATCCATCAAAGCTTTATTTGAAGTTTCCATGCATTGATTTAAATTAGAGACAACGTGGTCTAATTCAGCTCCAGTTACTCCGGCTCCACCTAGTGAGTTTTCGCCAACTTCAAAGCGGTTGGTAAGTGGTGTAGCTTCATCCACTACAACAAAATGACCCTATTACAACGGTGGAACACCGTTGTAATATACATTTTACAACGGTGGACAAACTGTCATGTATTAAGAAGTTGTAATAGACTAATATCTTTTACAACTTTTTTGCACTGTTGCACCACCGTTGTAATATGTATATTTTACAACTTTTTTCCGCCGTTGTAATAAACTTTATTACAACAGTTTTGCACCGTTGTAATAAAATCTACTACAACTGTTATGCACCATTGTGATTGACATTTGGGTTT
Source organism: Allium sativum (assembly GCA_030737875.1). NCBI lineage: Eukaryota > Viridiplantae > Streptophyta > Magnoliopsida > Asparagales > Amaryllidaceae > Allium > Allium sativum. The sequence continues at coordinate 648,658,085 of CM060919.1, read as the reverse complement.
TAAAAAAAATAAACATCTTTTGCAACTAAAAAGAACAATACATTAAATATAGCAATACTCCATAAACAAATCCGATATTACAGATAAACAAATCCGATATTATAGTTATTTGCAAACTAATTTATTAAAATACTCAAATATTCAGTATTACAAACAATAAGTTTTAGACAACACCGTTGTATTACAAACATTAATTCAAATTCTTCAACAAGCGCTACGATTTTTATAAGAACCGGAAATTTACATGATCCTTTGGCTTGTGAGACCTTCATACTCAACTTGTAATGCTTGTAGAAGATTAAAGTGATACAATGTAACATGAGGCCTAATACCTGCAAGTATTGAAATCTCTTATTCTAATTTACAAATTTCAAAGAGACTGGATTACTTGAAAATTCCAACCGTTAATACCATAACTAACAAGTGCATCAATCAGATCGTTGTAGTATCGTAAACCTTTGGGATTTACAGGCCCTCTTCCATCTGCAAAAAGCATATTTATTACTATTGATTTTTGATGTTAATGTTTACTATTTTTGTCCAGATAAAAATGAAAGCATACTTTTTACTGTCTAGACGCACATCCATACTTTTTACTGTACTCACACTGTGAGGCAAAGTGGACACATACATGCATTAATTTGTACGTTATGCCCATTTTGGCAACACAGGAATAAACAAATTATACACTATTATGCAACAGTCGAAACAGTCTAAATACATCAGTTTTAGTCCTCACTAATTTGACAAAACACAAAATTGATTATTTACTTTTACACAACTGAATATATGCAAACATTTAAATCAATTTACAACTTAGAAATATACAAGCTTTTCCACCCACTTAGTTACTTTGTAACTTACAAAACAGTCTACAACAATACATATAATACTCAGAAAACACATAAAAATACACCGTAACAATCTTAATGACTACCAGTATTTTTGCTATATACATTTTAGTTCCTAACTGAATTCATACAAAACTTCAAGTGCATATAGTACTGCATCTACAGTCCGATGTTAGTCCATTTTGCAGCCGAAATGAGCATCCCTACCTGTAAGCAATACCCCAGACTGTCTCGTTTGAATGAGACACCCCAGAGATTGCGTGGGCAATCAACAGGGTCAGACATAACACATCTGGTATGAGTGTATTTCATAGTGTATGGTGTTCAGAGTGTACTGTTAATATTTTCGAACCATTCTAAATAAACATGTTAAGACTGCCTACACAGTGTTATAGCAGGTTAAGTGTTCACTTATAATATGCTTGTACATGAAATTAACTAAACAAATGCATACCAGGACATATTCATTTACAAAATATGCATATGCATTGAAATTGCCTAAACAATGTGTATCAGGTTATCAACACAGGAAAGGTAGCTTGTGATTAACCAACATGTATGCAATCACCAATAGTGTTTACTTCATATCAGTCATATTATGAATGTATCCGAGTCATTTTATATATATCATATCATTTAAACAACTTCATACTTAAATCTGAAGTCGGTCCAAGCTACACAACAAAACATTCATGTTGAAGCCAAGCATCCAAAGCCAAACATACATTAACGACCAATCATTTTCAGTTTATCCTATATTTATACTTGTTTCATATCAATTTATAGGTACTCTGCCCATGTATCTATATGTACCAAATCAATAGGTCACCATTTCACCAGCCGTAACATGAATACTGTCAAACACTTATATCAATTTCTAATGATCAGTCAACCTATTTCTTATATGTGATATTCTGTCATACATATATATACATTTCAATGCACATATATACGTCCACTTGGTTACAAAGTCATCTTGCAGATCATTTCTAAAATATACATTATCATGCATATATACATATAGGTTTTCGTTTAGTCTACATCTGGTCATTCTAATGTATATATGTATATGTACTTTCCTGCATATATTCATACGTATTTGATTCCAGAACCCCATGTGTATTAACATTAGTTGACATAAGTATACCCCAGATGAGCCACCAAAACCAGGCATCCAATATGAACACACATCACCAATATTTGCACATTATTCAATGGATCCCATAAACCATGAATAAAAATATAATTCGAACATATACCAAATTATATCACACTAGTAAGCATGCAAATCAAAATTATAACACAGCAGTAACCAATCCTTTTAATTTAATCCGGCCTATCATAATGTTCAGCTAAATATGGGATTTCATGACATAATCCACAGTAGCCCCATTTTGGAAATCTTGCTGGACTTATGGTATCATTTTTATTGAATATTTACTTCACTAATATTCATCAGATTCGTAAGTGGGGTATGTTCTAATCAGGGTTATTATGGGACATGTAAACCCTACGCCGTAGCAGTATTATTATGCAGATCAATAAACATGTTATCCAAACCAAAATAGCATTCATCCACAGAAATCACCCAAAAGCAACACATAAATCACATAACCAATATATATTTACTCAGGATAATCGTGCAGTGAAATGAACAGGTGAAAATAGCTGCCTATAAAAAGGACCTATTGCCGAAAAAGAGAAAATACACTCACCGACGATTTTATTCACGATTTCATACTTCTAGATCTCGATCTTGGCCTTTGAATCCCTCAGATCCGTTGATGCATCACCACTAGAACCCGTCTCCTTCACGTATCCACCATCGCTTTGGTGCGAGATGATCAATTGCTGATTTTCCCCAATTTTGTTTCTAGGGCTTTCGCCCTTTTTTTAAAGTTTCCTTTTTTTTAGAACGAGAGAATGAAATGGAAACCGACGGCCTATTTTCTTTTATTTACTTTGATTCATAGGACTAGGGTTTCACCATTGCCAATACCCATTTTGCCCTTAGATTTAATGTTAACCCTTATAACACTTAAGCCCCAAATCATTACACTAAAACAAATTTTCCATGTCATATACACAATATACAAACAAATGTGTGTGTTTATTCACCATTTTAATCATGCACAATTTCCCATATTCATCATGTACATATCACAAATGATTTATTTATTTATCATCAATTAAGCGGTTTTTATCTAATCTAATAGTAATTAATAGTGATTGGTATTAATTTGTAAATTTATTATTGAATATGAATTATTCTTAAATGTTAATATTACTAATTATTAAATATAAGTTGTTATTAATATTTAATAGGTCTCTAATACAAGAAACAGAAAAAAAAGTTACTAAAAATAAGTTTAAACAACTTTCTAATTTAACTATTAATTATCAGAAATTAATTAGTATATATTAGTTATTACAACAGACAAAAAAGAAAAGTTGTGATATATATGTTTACTACAACAGTGATTTTTTCACAGTTGTAAAAAACATTTATTACAACAGTGGGTTTTGCACAGTTGTAAAAAAGCATTTATTACAACTATGCTTTTCGCACAGTTGTAAAATTAAAGTTGTAATATGGTGTTTTTGTTGTAGTGATCGCTAGCAACGTTGTCGGTTTCTCCAATGGTTTTACTTGCAGTCTTCTTAGGCTTAGCCATTGTTTCAGACAAGGGTTTAAACCTTGTGGGAGAGGATTCGTCAGATGGCCTAGATCGTAGATTTAGATAATCTATAGTCGAAGCAGGTTTGGAACTTCGATGGAAGGCTCTTAAATTTGAGAGAAGTGAGAATGTGGCCCTACGACGGACGCCAAATGTTGAACCAAAAAATGGACACAACACCAAAGGTATTTTCTCAATACTTCACCAATGATATGACTTTAAATTATGAGGCCACAAGCACAAATTAAAGAGCAAAAGTGAAGAACAAGGAATTTTTAGAGTGGTTCGGCCTAATATCAACCTACGTCCACTATGGTATCACTTCTCATTATCATAAATAAGTTTACAAAGGACATTGCTTTACACATTTCGCTCATTTTATGATAATTCACTCTTTTCTCTCTCTTTGATCTAGATTTCACCAGAATATACCGATGGAAGGGTTTGATCTCTCAAAGTATGGTGGAGAACGATGAATCCCTTTAAGACTTGAGCACTTGAATAATTTTCCTTGATTCCATAACAGTTTTGTGTTAGATCTAGGCTTTAGAGATGATTGATGGAGATTAGAGAAGCTTGAATTGAATTTTGGCAACTTCTAATGGTGTTTGAAGAAGATTTGATCTATTTGTTGTTGAATGAGAATGGATTGAGTTAGAGAAGCCGTTAATGGAGCTTGGAGTGTTTGACAATGGTGGAGAAATGATTTAGGCAACCCTTCGAGGTGGAAAATTTGCTCCTTGGATGGTAGAGAAGTGGGATATTTATAAGTGTAGTTTGGAGGTAGTGGCAAAGCTGAAATTAGGGTGTGCAGGGTACCGATTGGCCATAATATTATTTACAAAACTGCCAATTGGTTACAGCTGTATATAGCAGGCATTAGGGTACTGATCGGTCTAGATGTCGATTGCCCAAAATTGAAGAACCGATCGGCATAAAAAATGAAGTACCGATCTGTTTGTCAAGCTGTAACCTACCATCCCATATATTATTATTTGCGCAGATGCTACTCTTGCATGGTGCCACCACGTGTGCTTCTCTAGAATGAACTAAACAATGCAACTTGTTTACAACTTACACAATTCATACATGTTTTATGCTTCGCTTACACATGGGAACAAATATTACCACTCTGCCATTGTTGTATTTTATCACGTGAACCTGATCGGTATTCCTATCCCATCACATATTTTCTTCCCTGGCCAATCACTTTCACGCGCGAGCCACACATTTTCACCATTGACATCCCCACACATATTTTTCATGTCATGATAACGAGAATCCATACCTTATATATTATGTTCTTGTATGAGCTGTTCACCTGGATACATTTTATATTGGCAGCATACCAAACATGCGATGCCCGTCCATTCTTATATATACATATTGTATATAACCTAATATGTCCTATGCATGAACTGATGTAGTGCGCCATGTATGTACCAATACATGCTAAGGTGACCAACCCGTATTGTCTGGGTTTAGATCATTGCCTGTCATACACGTTTTTCAGGGCCTGTGGATTTAGTCATGTATAAGTGATGGTACGTTGTGCATGAAATGATGCCATCAGAAGATGTTGTTCGACGTAAAAACAAAGTGTTCCCTTCCCTCTTTACTGCATTGGATCATGCAAATGTTTATAGAATTGTCACCATATGTGTGTTCCTTCATGCAGCAAGATATCATCTTTTTCTTTGTACATAGGATTCGAACCGACCCATGTTTGTTATACAATGCCACATGTCAGCTTATATGAAGTACCCTTTATATTTTGGTCACTCCATTCCATTGTCTACGTGTATCCATGAATGTGAAATGGTCCATTGTTTGTATATAGAATTATAAACCAATTCATGAAAAGAAATATGCCGATCGATCTGCGTGGCACTAAGACCGACCGATCAGGATGGTGTACGACCAATTCGATAGCATGTCGCATGACCGATCCGATGTCATGACGTTCGACCGATCGCTTTACTAGACGGTTGACGTATCAATTTCTGAACCACGTTAATAACGGGGTTAAGAGTAGAACACCTATGCCACTTAAGACTTCCCTTAGACAACTAGTTAGATGGCATGCTACGTTCTATGTATAACAACTGTCCCTAGGTTGGCCCTCCTTAAGCTCCTAGAGGAAGTGGACATTCCGGTAAACTATCCTACTCTGTTATCGCTATGACTAAACCATATTTAGAGGAGGAGGACCCATATACCACTTCAAATCTAGTAAGGGAAGGTCCCATGACTTTGGTCCAAATCCAAGGAGTAAACCTTTGGAACGGTTCTAGTCCTAACCACTTAAGACCCAAACTAGATAAGAAGAAGGTCAGCCACTTGATACCTTCTCAACGCGTAGTAAGTCTGCTTATTTACACACATAATGTGTATAAACTAGACCTCTCACATTCAACCGTCTACTTGTAGATGCCAGATATGTCGGGCGGTTCCCAGCAGGCTTCTACTACAAGCCGGCTTAACTTTGTGTCATAATTTACTAAGTTAAATGGTCCATGGAACCCATACCTCTTACATTAGCCAAACTCACCTGTAGTTGTTAGATTTGCTGGTTGGTTCTGGGTAGACTTCTACCACAAATGATGATTAACCTCATGTCTATGTGTCATTATTTAATATATAAATAGGCCATTTTATACATATACACACAAGCAAAAATTAATATGAGGACATTTCAAATTCTAACTTTATTCTAACGTATTTATTACATCATTATTAAGTTTGAATACATTGATTACGCTACATAAATATAATATATAATACATACTATAAACGGTAATTTCCATTCAAATGAAGAAACATTCTAATAGAGTAAATTGTCAATCCCATCCACATTAAAGGTATACACTCTAATTCCCACATTAGACTACTAAGTACATGGCATAAATGATGATAACAGTAATGGGAAGAACAACAACATATCTACCAAAACTTGCATTCCTAGGCTTGTTAGAACAATTCAGGAAATGAACTAGGAACAAGATGTTAATTACATACATACATACATATATATATATATATATATATATGTATGTATGTATGTATGTATGTATATACATATATGCATAGACCTCTATATAATCTGATTTACCCTTTTGTATGTTGTACATAAAACATTAACATTTGATCTAAATCTGAACACGTTAAATTAATCCATTTTAGAATGGAAATATAAACCCATTCAAGTAATAAAATTGAATCAAATCCCAGTCATTTTACATCACAATCACTTTTAAATAAAAGAGATAAATCAAACTAAATAAAAGTAAATCACTAAATTGTTTTTCATACATAACCTAAATTGTTCACAAACCGAACCATTGATTGACAAGTTGTGAGATATAAAATGAAAATAGGAGATTTGAGGGTTCTATATTATGATGTTATCATGAAACCAAATCTCCCTGGGCATACGCATCAATATAAGAATCAAAAAATGTATAATTTATCCTAAATAAGTAACATTTCCTCTCACTGAGATTTTGGAGAAGAGGTAATATAGATTTGAAATGCCAAAATCACCATTTTTCGAGTTCTACTACAGATTTATACAAGAAAATCATATTGATTTGAATCCCATATATAAATCAATGAGATCCTAGAATATAAACTAAATTGAAAAGGATTAGATATGAATTAGGCTAGGGAAAGAAGAAGAAACCTAAATTCCAGGAATGTCAGCAAAAGAGTGGAGCTACAGAGAGGTTTGGAGATTTGTGAGATGATTTTGGTGGTATTTATAGGTGTGTAGATGAATAAGAACCGTTAGATTAATTTAGAATTAATCTATGCTATTCATCTTATAAAAACCATTGTAAAACACTTCCAAACCAACCCTTATTGGGCCCTAGCCGCATTAGGCGGTTGACCGCTCCCCTGAAAGGGCGGCCGACCGACAGTCGACACCCCTTCTAGGTTGGCGGTTGACCTTCTGGTCGTATAAATGGCCAATGGCCTGCGTTAATTGCTGGGAAGATTTTTTATTTAATGTTATTTATTTTAATTTAGATCTTACATTTTAAACATTATTCGTGTCCTTGTGTTATGCATATAGATATGTACACACAATTTTGAATTGGATGGAATATTTTAATCAACCATTAATTAGTTTCAATTTACTCCATATATTTATATTACAATTTGAATTTCAAACACTACTGCATATATATATATATATATATATATATATATATATATATAACGTACAACTTCTTTTAAATGTAATTCTTTCATACGAGCTCGGATTCTTACATATTATATATGAAAATTGAGTAGAATTTCGTCACAAATATAACTACAATAAATTCGTGGCCAAACTCCTAATGCTACAAAATTCCATATTTAAACCCATTTATATATTATTATTTTAATTGCTGGTTTTCATTAATTATTATTAATTTGTTTTAGGTATATTTTCATAGGGTATTTCAGTTCGTAGGGGAGACGGGTTTAGATAACACACATGCACCTTGCACCACACCTACTTATCGCTCATGCTTCTCCTATTCTCTTACCTCCATTTTTGACTCTATCACTATTTGAACTCTTTTTTTCTTTTAGGTTCCGCTATGAGCCTCTAATATGACTACTATGACAATTTCCTACATCTATCTCTCCAGGGGTTTCAAAGACTCAGGTCGCTTTTATTTGAGGTGCTATGAGACAGAGGAGGTGAAGAAAGAGAGAAAAGTTCGCGAGGAGTATGCACGCAAAGATTGGGAAGAATGTGACAAGTAGGATCATGAGGAATGGGAAAAAAGAGAACGTGAATGTCACACTTGAGATCGTAACCAAAAAGAGGATAGACGCACGAAGCGCGAAATGGAGGATAAGAAGAAAGATGACTCCTCGAAAGAAATGTCACGATGTGCCAAAACCAACCAAAGCTAAGTTCCTCCTGCTATGGCATCTTCCACCCTTGCCACTGTTGGCCTTTCTGGTTCTAACCCTCTTGTCACCACTTCTTCTAAGATAGACATTTATAAATCATAAAGAGACCACATTATTCGCCCCCATAAGCAGCTAACCGTTTAGCGCAAAGATTTTCGGGATGGCTCCTAAGTGAGGTGCGAATCGGTTTGGATGTCACATCATTTGACAACAAGGAAATACTGAAGAGTTTTGAAGTTTTAAAGAATAATGTGGAGAAACTCTCTAATTAGCAAAAACTGGTCTCGGAAATCCAAAGAGTTAATAGGTTGAATTATGAGGCTCAGCTCATCATGGAAAGTGGTCATGCCAAACGAGAGGAGGCTCATAAAGAGAGAGATAGAGAAATTGGGCATATCGCTACTGCTTATAGGGAAGTTGAGGCTGCTAAAAGGAAAGATGAAGAAGAGCTAGCGGTCGGGATTCAATCTCATCAACAAAAGAGGCCTTAATAAATTTTCAACTATGCGATAAGAAACATGTTGAAGATTTATTAGACATGGAGAAAAGGACCATTGAGAACTACTACAAGCAAGTGGAAAATCTTACATTAGTAGTAAATAAAAAGTCTCTTGAACATTTTAAAATTGAAGGACTAACTTGCTACGGCCCAGCGTGTGTATGATTTGATGAGGCAAGAGCGCAACCAGGCCAAGCAAGAAAAAGCCTCTGTTGAGGGTACCTCTTCCACCATAATGAGCACTCTTAATGCGAACATGTTTGATTTTTATATTCTTTGCGTTATGGGAAAAGGTAGTTTAGAATTTTTGGAGGAGAGGTATCCTCGCACTTTGGCTAAGGTATAGGAGGAGATTCTGTGGTTGTTGATGGTGGTTATGCAAAAAAGGAGCTCTTGACCTTCTATTTGAACAATGATTCTCGGTTGCTCTCGCCAAATGCAAGAGGACTTGAGATGTGAATGGTCTATTATTGATGCTGAGAGAGTTGGGCCTTCTAATGAATCTCGACCTGATCCCCAAACTACTTTGGATGCCTCTTTTCCCCCCGATGACCCCTCTCATGCCAAAGCTACCCCCACCGAGGTCACTACTAGAGTTATTGCTACTTCTGCTGAAGCTACTCTTGCTACCATGTCCCTTGTTGATGTTTCTACTCAAGCGAGTGCCGCTTTGACCATAGTTGTTGATGATGTAAATGTTGGGGCAAACTTATCAAGTGACGAAGGCAATAGTCAGGGTGAAAAAGACACTGAGATTGCAATGCGAGTATCCTCGGAGGTAGGTAATGCTGATATCATCTTTGACTCAGGGATCACTTTCCTTTCTTATATGAGTTTGATGAATTATTTGCTCAATTTTCACTTGATATAGAATTGGGCCTACCAGACTCTTTTCGGACTACTGCAATTTTTACTTCATCGTTGCTTATTACGATGAGCTCTGCGCCAGTTTTCCCCTCTCCTCAAAAAACTGCTTCCTTTATTACGCTCTCCTCCGCTACTACAACTGCCTCTCATCCAGGATCACAATCTTAGAAGATTGCTTCCTTTCAAAAATTGAATGACCCGGCAGATTCCTTTGGAGGTGGTGGGTAACATATTGAGGAGAGAGAGACCATCAAGGGTGGTTTAGTTACTGAGTACAAGGATCCTTCTTCGGGAACCCTGTGATCCTTGCTTATCCGGCTTCCACTACCACTCCATCAGTAATGCCTACTAAGCTGATGATCAAATCAAACAAAACTACAAAAGGTGGGAAGAAAAAGGACTAATTATTTGGCTTTTATATTCTTCCTTTCTTATCCATGGTTGTGTTTGTACCGACCCTGACCTTTTTAATGGTTTGACATGATCTTTTAAATGAATGCTTATTAATAAAATTTGATTTTCTTGTCGTACATCCTTGTATCACTTGTGTTGCGATATTTCTTAGAGTACTTTCTTATTTTCATCATTTTTCCTTACTCCAGAACTTTACCTGTTTATGATATTCCTTTGGTTCATCGCAGTATTGGGATGTCCCTATGGTGTGCTTTGTCTTGATGCCATTCAAGATCATTGCAAGTTGTATTGCCCTCACACCATGGGTCATTGGGGGCACTGCGGTTAATTCCGAGTTTTAATTTCCTTTATGCATTGTCCAATTTCATCAATCATCTTGTGCCTTGGCATTTTGGGATTTCTAACCAATCATCGATTATTGGTGTTTTCCCAAGCCATATTTATTTGACGTTCAACCGAGTTCCCTTGTGTGGCGGGCTCTTTATCCACTCAATATTTATCGGTCATCGTTTGCCTTTTCTTCTGGGTCGGGACCAACTTGGGTCGGTTGTGTTCCTCGAGGCTGGACTCTTTGCGATATTTATCGAGAGCCCCATAGGAGCGAGATTTATTATCCACCCGATGTTTATAGATCGTCTCATCACTTTTACCGGGGTTGGCTCCAGCCTGGGCCGGTCGCATTTCTCCAAGGTCAGAATCTTCACGCTGTTTATCGAGCGCCTCATAGGAGCAAGTTTTTTTATCTGTCTGATGTTTATCGATCATTGCGTGCCTGTTCCTGTGGTTGGGATCCGCTAGACTCTTCACAGTGTTTATTGAGCACCCATAAGAGCAAGTTTTTTTATCCACCCGATGTTTATCAATTGCCGCGTGCCTTTCCCCGAGGTCGGAACAAGCATGGATCAGTCACGTTTCCCGAGGCTGAACTTTTCATGATATTTATCGAGCGCCTTATAGGAGCTAGATTTTTTATCCATGCGATATTTATCGATCATCGTGTGACTTTTCCTGGGGTCGGGACCAGCCTGGGTCAGTTTCATTTCCCGAGGTCGGACTCTTCACGATGTTTAATAAGTGCCTCATAGGAGCGAGATTTTTTATCCATCGGACGTTTATCGATCGTCGCATGCCTTTTCTTGAGGTTAGGACCAGCCTGCGAAGATCGCATTTCCCGAGGCCGAACTCTTCACAATGTTTATCGAGCGCCCCATAGGAGCGAGTTTGTTTATCCACCCGATGTTTATAAGTCATCGCGTGTGTTTTTCTAGGTTCAGGACCAACCTGGGCTGGTCACATTTTTTGAGGTCGAAGTCTTCATGATGTTTATCAAGTGCCTCATAGGAGCGAGGTTTTCTTTCATTGCACTATCGTTATTGACCTCTTTAAGCTTTCCCTCTCAGATTCGGTTTCTTGACGCACTTTCTCTAACTTGCTTTTCCATGCTTGGATCGCCTTTGAGGGTAGCCTTTTTGAAGGTCTTGATGTTTTTTTTGTAAATTGTGTTCGCATTATCAGACTTGTTAGTTGCAAATTTAAATTGACTTTAGTGTTTTGTAATTTCGAACTGAAAGACAAAATTTCGCAAGTACATAGTTACAATTATTCATTATCAAGTTTTATTGATAATAAAAATAGCATAAGTTTGGATATAATGCCACGGTATGCGTGGTAGCTTATTCTTAGCAGAAAAAAGAAAAGCAGCAAATGCATTACAACTTCCATACGACATCTTTAAGCAAAATAAGGATGCAATTGGTCACTATTCCATGCTCGCGGAATTGGGATTCCATTCACTTTGGTTAACTTGAATGTGCCACTGAATAACTTCTTCCCGATTACATAAGGCCCATCCAAGTTTGCCCAGAATACTCAAATGTTGGTCATTATCTATTTCAAGACAAGATTGCCAAATTTGGAAGTATAATGGTGGATTTTAGAGTTGAAATGTCTCATGGCCCTTCTCTGGTGTGTTGCCAGCTTGAGTTCTGCTTCCTTCCTTCTTTCATCAAGTTGATCAAAGGCTTCCAATAGCAACTGCACATTCGGGATGATTGAAACAAATCCTCCGGTGAGTCGGGACTTATAACTGCACTTGTATCATCGCCTCAGAAACAAATGCCAAAGAAAATGGTGTGTGTCGAGTCATAGATTTGCGAGCTGTTCGGTAAACCCGTAGTGCAAGTGGTAACCTGTCCACCCATCCGCCCTTAGCCTTCGTCAACCAATTTTTGATGGTGGATTTGATGATTTTGTTAACTACTTCCACTTTCCCATTTACCTCTAAGTGAGCCACGGCTGTGAAGCTTTTCTGAATTCGATACTGCTTACAAAGCATTAAAACTCTTCACACTCGAATTGTGTCCCATTGTCAGTGATTATCTTTTGTGGAACACCAAACCTACAAATGATGTTTTTAGCCACAAAGTTAATAGCTATTTTAGTAGTGATTGTGACCAGCGGTTCTGCTTTGACCCACTTTGTGAAATAATGTAGAACAACTATCGCATATTCAGTGCCTGATTTGGCTATTGGTAGCGCTCCAATATCGATTCCCCAAATTGCAAATGGCCATGGGTTTTCCATCTGTGTCAATTCGGATGATGGGCTCTTGGAATCTTAGCGAATATCTGACATCTATCACACTTTCATGCGTAATCTTATGCATCGCGGTTTACTTCAGGCCAGAAGTAACCATATCGGAGTCTTTTCTTAGCCAGAGCTTAACCGCCAGAATGGTCCCCGCATTCACCCTCATGTTTTCCAGCTAGGATTATTTTAGCTTCCTCTCAAATTATGCATCACAAAAATGGCATAGATAATCCCCTTCTATACAACTTTCTATCTTGCATGATAAACCTCGAAGCCTTTTTGAGCAACCTTTTTTGTTCCATTTGATTCGCCAGGAGCGTTTCACTAATCATATATTCTTTTATAGGGGTTATCCACGACTCTGGCCCTTCGATAGTTTCCATAACATATTCCACCATGTTGCTGATGCTTGGATTTTTGAGGACTTCCACAGGCACCAAACCCAAAGGTTGTGCCTAGCATACTTCGCAAGTGAACTAGCCTTCATATTTTCTTCCCGTGGAATGTGATCGATGGTGTAGCACACGAAGTCATTGAGAAATTCCTATGTTTCCAACAAATATGGATCTAGATTCTCTCCTTTTTCTTGAAACCCTCTTCGAACTTGGCACACTACAACTTCTGAGTCATAAAAGATTTGGAGTGTTCAGAGAATCATTTCTTTTGTCATTCTTAGCCTAGCAACTAGAGGCACATATTGTGCTTTACTATTAGTGGTCAAGAATTCCAATCGTAGCACCTAATAAACTGAACACACCTCGGGAGTTTCTTGGACCACACCTGCACCTGAACAATACTCGTTCAATGCTCCATAAAAATACAATTTCCACTCCATGCTCACTTCTACTATTTCTTCTTCGTCATCATCCCACAAGGTAAATTCCATGATGAAAACGGCTAAAGCTTCCCCATTAATCGTTCTCCGGGGATAATAAGTTACATCATACTGGCTTAGTTCGATGTTCCACTTTAACAACTGACCCGAATTTTTAAGTTGAAATAAGACTTGCTTTAATGGTTGGTCAATAAGCACCTTAATTGGATGTGCTTGAAAATAAGGTCGCAACTTCCTTTATGCAATCAACAAATAGTAGGCGAGCTTCTTGAGTTTTGGGTAATTCTTTTCTACCCCAGTAAATCATTTGCTGATATAATACACAGGCAAATGGACACATGATTCCTCATGTACCAAAGCTTCACTCAAGGCATGGGAGGATACTACTAGATAAACAAATAAGTCCTCCCTTTCAATGCATTTGGAAAGCATTGGCGGAGCCTCTATGTGCCTTATCAATTCCTCGAAATTAATCTAGAACTCTGTAGTCCACTCAATGTTCTTCTTTCCATTCTTCAAGGCTTCAAAGAAAGAAATTCATCTATTGGTTGCCTTTGAGATGAACCTACTTAATGCTGCGATTTTTCCATTAAAACTTTGGAGTTATCTTTTATTCCAGAGAGCCCTTACTTCTCTTAAGGCTGTGACTTGTGTCGAGTTAGCTTCAATGCCTCTTGCACCCATAAATCCAAAAAACTTTCCAAAGGAGACTCTAAATTAAAACTTCAATGGATTTAGTTTCATTCCATATTTTTCTTAAAATTTTAAACATCTCAACTAAATTATCCATACGATTGATTTCTCTCTGCGAATTAACCAACATATCGTCTACATATATTTCCATGGTTTTGCCAATCTAAGATTTGAACATCATGTAGACCAATCATTGGTAAGTTGCCCCTGCATTTTTCAAGCCGAACGGCATCACCCGATAGCAATACAACCCCAAGTCTGTTATAAAGCTGGTGTTCTCCTAGTCAGGCTCGTGCATCATAATCTGGTTATATCCTGAATACACATCCATAAAAGATAATAGTTCATGCCCTACTGTCCTATCCACAATTTGGTCAATCCGCAACAATGGGAAGCTATCCTTGGGACACGCCTTATTGGGGTCTGAAAAATCAATGCACACCCTTCGCTTGCCATTCGCTTTCTTAACCAAGACCGGTTTAGATACCCAATTCGGATATGTTGATTCTTTAATAAATCCGATTTCCACCATCCTATCAACTTCTTCCTTCAGAGCCGCTAATCTTTCTGGACCTTGGGTCATCCTTTTCTGCTTTTTTGGTGTGTATCGGGGGTCAATATTCAGAGCATGACTTGCCACCTTGGTTAGGTCCTGCACATATCTGCATGGCTCCAGGAAAATACGTAAAGCTTGGACTTAAGAAAACTATCAACTCTCTCTGTATCCTCATACCAAGTTGTGATCCAATGTTTAACACTCGAGTTGGGTCCCTAGGGTCCACTGGGACATGCACTGTCATTTCTGTCGGTGCTGCTATATTGTCACCTGCATTGTTTTTAGGGGGTTCATAGCCTTACGATCAAGATTATGCTCTCCAGTGCAGCGGTTACACATTAATTGCTATAAGACAGGCTCTTGAATGCGGAGGGGTCCTTTTACATTCTTTGCTTTTCCTTCTTTTTGGCTTCCCATAGTTCAGTATATAGCATTCTCAAGTTGCATTTTAATCTCCTTTAATCATTTACACACCATTTTCTGTTGCTAATTTCATTATGAGACACCATGGTGCCAAGATGATCTTGAAATTCATTAATTTTGGTCTTCCCAGGAATGCGTTATATGTAGAAATCTCAACAACAATAAAAAAGGTTTGGATCACTCGCCTTCTCCGAGCTATAAATTGTAACAACCTGCATTTTACGTATCGGAGGATCGCAAAATATTTTTATTTTATTCCCTGAGGGTTGGATCATTCTCATCTTTTGGTATGTTGCTTCTGAGGATGTGAGACATGTCCATAATTTTTACTGATTTTGTTTATGACCATTTTGGCCCTTTCAATCCTGTACAGGGCATAACTTTTGACTTCAGTCGAATCAAGGGGTAAAACCTATGCCATTGGAAAGGAATTGATGATTGCCTTTATGTAGAGTGGTTACATTAAAGGTTTGGCCCAGCGGTTTGGGAGGAATCGTTGTTTTAAGGTTTTTAAGTTGACTTTCCAGGTTTGGTAAGACATAATGGGCTGAATTGGAGTGGCCCATTAGTGGGATAATGGGAGTGTATAAATAGGGGGTGAGGTATATGGGAAAGGGTTTAGTTTTTCATATCTCATTGGGTGGTCTTGTGCTCCATCTTCCTCTAACAACTTTCCGCCATTAAAATTCCAAATCCAAGGAGGGAAATCTAAGATCTACACCATTGGAGACTAGATCTACATCAATCAAAGCAAGAGTTCATCAGATCAAAGTGGTTGGTGCGAGGTGCTTGGTGTCCGGATTCCTATTTCGTTGATTTTAGCTTGTTTTGGCAAATCGGTGAGTGATTTACATCTCTCACATGAATGCAATGAAGTATATAAGTGCATGTTTCTCATCAAATTCAAGTGTTTTCTCATGGATCTATACCACTATGTGTCCATTTTCATATGAGTCACCTTATGATCTAATTTAGCAAGTTTAATTGGTTAATTCCATGCCATTTCATATGTTTATGTAAGTTAGATCCCTCATTTTGATCACATGTTCATTTTAATGGTTTTTGGGGAAATTTACACCATTTTTGTGATAATCGTCATATTCATGTTGTTAGTGATCTTATGACATGTTTATGGTTGCATTTCGTGAATTGGATGGGTTGATTTCGTCAAATGTATCATTTGGCAAAGTTTTGGACGAGATTGGATTGAATTTGGAGTTGCAGGAAGTTGGGTCGGCCTAGTTTGGGTCGGGTGGGCATAAAGTTGGGTCGGGTCGACATAAAGTTGGTTGGGTCAATCAGGTTATGGTTTGGGTAGCAAGTTTGGGTCGGTCCTATCCTGGTCGGGTCAGTTTGAGCTGGTCGGTATGGATAGGATTGAAGTGGGAAATCAAGGCTAGAATGGACTGGGTCGGGTCGGCTGTGTTTCTAAAGGTTCAAGTGGGTCGGGTCGGTCTGATGGTGATTGGGTCAGGTCGGCCTATATTATGGTCGGTCAAGTTTTCCAGCAGCGCTTCTAAACACTATGGTGGGTGGCTTAAGTGTTATGGTTTGTTTTCAATAGGATTATTTCTGAAAATTTATATTTTCGAGTACGACTCATATTTGGAGAAAAGGTCTGAAAAATATTTTTCGGGGGCAACCCCCCGAACCCTAGTCGCAGCGCAGTGATGTAATTAGCTCGGTGATGGTGACACTTCGAAGTAAATCCAAGTAGGAAGGTTCGAAGTATTGAAAGGTGCTCGTTGATCGGTGTAGAACAACGAATGAGGTGACAACTCAAATGTCGTGAATTGGTGGATAATGGTTTCTCGAGAAGATTGCTTGAGTTATGAAAAGTCGTCAAGTTGGACGACTAGAGATGCGAAGGCCGAAAGATTATTGTTGTCGTAAGATATAGCAGACTCGAAGCAGGGGTACAATAGAGACGTCTAAAAGACCGGTTGTAGGTCGAGTACCATGGGTCTTGGGGAAAGGCCTAGTTGTCAAGGTTGGACATTGTTAAGGTTGGACATATGGAGTTTATGCTAGAACTAGGGATACCATTAGCCCTTGACATGTGGCAAGGTTGGCCTTCATACGATTAATGATGGTTTCAAAGCAGGATTGGCGGTGATAGCCAGAGTCAGTCAGGGATGATTGGTTGTTCTGTTTGTACATTCTCATGTAGGTTGTCCTACGTCGAAGGAGATGTTCCTTGGGTGCTTGTCTGATATTGGTTTAAGCCTTTAGGGCTTATGCTTGGGGGATATTAAATTCGATTAGGATGGTTTACATGAGATACTTATAATTTGGATGTTATGAGTGCTTTGTCATGATTGAATGGGTGTTATGGTTTCCATGGATGAATGGTTTAAAGTAAAGGCTATCACTGTCCAATGTGGGGAAGATAGCGTTGAGTTCTTCTCTGATGTTGTGGGTAGATTAGTATGTTTATGTATCCCTTCTAACATACTTTATTATTGAAGTTTGTTAGCTTTTTTACAATAACTAAGACTATTGTCTGATTCAAGGTTTTATATCTCCTCTAATTACCTTGGGATGTTCATCCGGTTATGGATGGGCAGACTAAGTAGCAGGTTACAGGTGATTAGTGAGGACGATATTACTGTGCGGAGGCGAGCAGGAGGCTGGCGTACCAAATCTATTACTGTCTAGTATTTCTGTTTCCGCTGTTTGAGTGCTATATGAGTGTTGTAGTGAGGACTTATGTACAAATTTGGTATCAGTTGGATAACCATTTCATAATGTTGAGAAAGTTTTCTATATGATGCCTTATTTCTATTACCTGTTGTGTATGTTCTATTATATTTTATCCTTGCGCTATGAGTTCTACGACATGTTTCGATGTTGTTTACCTAGTCTGATGATCGTCCATAGCTGCTTGGCACACCCTTCAACGCATTATTCCTCTTGTTTAGTGCGGGAGTTATGGGCGGGCGTCACATTTGGTATCTCAGCCATGGTTAACGATTTTAGCCAAAGTTCAAAGAAGTAATCACGTATGAGAGACTTACTTGTAGATTTCAGATGGATGCTTACTATATATATTAGCATATATAGTAGTAGCGGTTGTATTCTTTAGCAATTTTTTTGGAAGTGGCTAATTATTCTAAATTACAGATTTAGAATGAATAGAAGACCGTCAAGACATGCTGCTAGGATAGCTAATACTGGAGGGGGAAATAGCGGTGGACCAGACTACCCAGCCATGTTCGAGGCCCTGGCGGCAGCAATCATGAATAGGGTACCTGCTCCAGTGGCGGCTACAGTTGATATAGGAGTTCCAGTGCCTAGGGCTGTAGAATTTGCAAAGTTATGCAAAGACTTTTCTTCATTAGGAGGAAAACAATTCAAGGGCGCTGAACCAGTTGAAGAAGTCCAGAGGTGGACGGATACTTGTGTTAGGATCTTCAAGGACTTGGGCATTGATGATGCAACAAAGAGGAAGCTTGCATCAAGACAGTTAGAGGGCAGAGCAATGGACTGGTGGAACTCCGTCACACTTGAGACCCCTGAAGATGATATTTCATGGGAGCTGTTCCAAGCTAAGTTTGAAGCGAAGTTTATCTCCATTGTGCAAAAGTCTATTCTGTTTAAGAGATTCGTGGAGCTTAAGATGAATGGTCGGCCAGTTCTTAACTATATTTCTGACTTCGAGGCTTTGTCGAAGTATGTTCGTTTATATGTGGATACTCTTTATCAAAAGAACGAGAAGTTTGTCTTGGGGTTGGATGAATATCTTGGGAATCAACTTGTCGACCACCTTGATGATAGCTTTGAGAAGATCGTTGAGACGAAAGTCTGTTTCCTAAGAAGATGTCTGCTATTGCACCTAAGGAAGAGCAGAAGCCACAGCAGGGTGCTAATAATAAGAAGAGGAAGCAGGAACAACAAAAAGGGAAGAATGGCTAAAAGAATCCAAAGAGTTCGGCGATTTGCTTTAACTGCCAACAGAAAGAGCCATTTTGCTAGTGAATGCAAGAATCCTAAAGCTGAAAAGAAGTGCGTCAAGTGTAGAAAACCCGGGCATGAGAAGAAAAATTGTCCAGAATTAGCTAAGGGCAAGCAGATTGTGAAGGCATATGCTTTGGAAGCTGTGCCATCTTCTTCAAGAGCTCCTACCATAGAGGAGAAAGGAAAGGGTGTTGTGGTGCAAGGTACTCTTTCTGTTAATTGTGTTTCAGTTCGAGTTTTGTTTGATACTAGAGCATTGCATTCATTCATTTGCAATGAGCTTGTTTGTCGCTTGGGTTTGGAACCCAAGATTTGTGATAGACCATTGATCGTGATTAGTTCAGTTGGGGGTTCGTCCAGTTTGTGCATGATTTGCCATAGTCTGGTGTTGTCGAGTCATGGTTGCTCTTTTGTGTGTGATTTTTTTGTTCTTAACTTCGTTGGGTATGGGATCATCTTGGGCATGGATTAGCTTAAGAGGTATGCGGCAAGGGTGAATTGCGAGAAGCTAGAGGTAAGGGTCGGGGATGTGGAAGGGCGAAAGGTGTTAATTAGATGTAAGCGCGAAGACGGGGTCTTTGTGAGTTATCTATATTCGCTTGGGATTCCACAAGAAGACCTGTCATCAGCGTTGATCGCTAATGAATATGTAGATGTCTTTGACGAGGTTAAAGGGTTGCCGCAGAATCGTGAGATCGAGTTTAGGATCGTTTTGGTCGAAGGTGCTAGACCAATCGTTATGCCTCTTAGGAAGATGGCGCCTAAGGAACAGCGAGAGTTAGAGGTGCAATTTAGAGACCTTTTGGGAAAAGGATTCATTCAGAGGAGTGTATCCGAATGGGGTGCACCGGTCATATTTGCAACCAAGGCAGATGGCTCGTTAAGATTTTATGTGGACTATCGTAAGCTGAGCAAGGTGACTAAGAAGAACATGTATCCGTTGCCAAGGATAGATGGCTTGTTTGATCAGCTTCATGAAGCCAAAGTGTTTTCTCAGATGGATTTAGCAATGATATTTCATGAATTGAGGGGGGCTAAGGATAGTGTGCCAAAGACTGCTTTTAGGACACCATCCGGTTTCTTCGAGTGGTTGGTTATGCCATTCAGGTTGACTAACGCACCAGCGTATTTCGTGGATCTTATGAATAGGATATTCAGAGATCAATTGACTAAATTCGTGCTTACGTTCGTGGATTATATTCTGGTTTATTCTCGAAATGAGGAAGAACATAAGACGCACTTGAGAGTTGTGTTGGAGATCTTGCGAAAGCGTCGGCTGAAGGCTAAGTTTTCCAAGTGCCACTTCTGGAAGAGTGAAGTGAGGTTCTTAGGCCATGTTGTTTCTAGAAATGGGATAGCAGTTGACCCTGCTAAGGTGGCAGCAATCCAAGACTGGGATAGGCCTAAGAATGCAACGGATGTGAGAAGTTTCCCTTGGGTTTGCTGGTTATTACCAATGGTTTATCAAGGATTTCTCCAAGGTAGCTGCATCGTTGACAGGATTGATAAAGAAGAACCAAGTGTTCAATGGGATGCGAAATGTGAACAAGCGTTCGGGATCCTGAAAGAGAGGCCGACGAGTGCACCTGTGTTGACCATTCCAAGTGGGAATGAAGAGACGATGGTATACACCAATGCATGTGGTACTGGGCTTGGAGCAGTACTAATGCAAAAGGATAAGGTTGTGGCCTACGCGAGACGATAGCTAAAGCCGCATGAGAAGAATTACCCAACTCATGATTTGGAGTTGGCAGCGATTGTGCTTGCTCTGAAGATGTGGAGACATTACCTGCTGTGAGTTTGATTCGAGTTGTTTACGGACCACAAGTCGTTGAATTATCTTTTCTCCCAAAAGGATTTGAATCTTCGGCAGCAACGATGGTTAGAGTTTCTGACATCATATGATTTTGATATAGCCTATACCCTTGGCAAGGGCAATGCAGTTGCAAGATGCGTTGAGTCGAAGATACGAAAGTTTGGGAGTGATGTTCTCGGAATGGAAGAGCCTTGAGTATTTGGCAAGGTTTGATTTCAGGCCAAGGTGTGAGTTGGAACCTGAAATGTTGGCAAGCTTATCGATAAGACCTATTCTCATCGAAAGGATTGGCGAGAGCCAAAAGCGAGATGCAAAGCTTGTCGAGTTTATCCAGAAGCTGGAACCGGAAGATAAAGAGTTCGAGGTCGATCGAGAAGGTAGGCTTCGAAAGCAAAGATGGTTAGTTGTTCCTGATATTGAAGGATTGAGAGATGAGGTTCTAAGAGAATGTCATCACTCAATGTTGTTGATTCATCCCAGTGGTAGTAAGATGTATCAAGACATAAAGCGAGTTTACTACTGGGAAGGGATGAAGAGAGATATTGGAAAGTTCATTTCCAAGTGTATGAACTGTTAGTTGGTGAAAGCTGAACAGAAAAAGCAGAGTGGTTTGCTTCAGCCATTGGAAGTTCCTACGTGGAAGTGGGAGCAAGTGTCGATGGATTTTATCGATGGACTACCTAGGAAAAAGGCAGGAAATGAAGGAATTTGGATCATCATGGATCGCTTGACCAAAAGTGCGAGATTCATTCCTATCAAGTCGACTAGGACGTCATCGAAACTGGCTGAACTTTATGTGAAATGGATAGTTCGATTCCATGGTGTCTCAAAGAATATAGTAAGTGACCGAGATCCTTTGTTTACGAGTGGATTTTGGAAAAGTTTGTAAGAAGCTTTGGGAACCGAGTTGTGTTTGAGTATGGCTTATCATCCCCAAACTGATGGTCAGACCGAAAGAGTTAACCGAGTATTGGAGGATCTCCTGAGGGCTTGTGTGCTAGACTTCGGAGGATCATGGGAGAATCATCTGCACCTTGTTGAGTTCGCTTATAATAATAGCTACTAGTCGAGTATTGGGATGGCACCATGCGAGGCGTTGTATGGGAGGTCGTGCAATTCTCCATCTTATTGGTTAGAAATTGGAGATAAATTAGTACTTGGGCCTAAAATGATTAGAGAAACCTCGGATTGTATCGAGATCGTTCGACATCAAATGAAGGCAGCCCAAGATCATCAGAAAAGTTACGCAAGCGTCGTAAGGACTTGGAATTCGACGTAGGCGATATGGATTTCGTGATGATTTCACCGTTGAGGCATGTGGTTCGTTTCGGAAGTAAAGGAAAGTTAGCCCCAAGGTTCGTTGGACTGTTTCCGATAGTCGAGTGAATTGGAAAGCTTGCATATAGATTGGAGTTGACCGAGAAGATGTCAAATGTGCATAATGTGTTCCATATGTCATTTCTACGAACGTTCGTGCATGATTCAAAAGTGGTGGTATCTCCAAAACAATACGAAGACCTAGAAGTTGAAATCGCAGTTAGGAGACCTCGTAAGCCACTTCGTGTTGTGGGGAATGACATGAAATAGCTTAGGAGGAAGACGGCTAAGCTAGTCAAGGTACAGTGGAGTGAAGATGGTGACGATTGTACATGGGAAACGGAAGAGAGCATGAATGCGACTCATCCAGAACTCTTCGTCGGCAGGACCCTTTGATATTGCATCATCGTTATATCATTGTACGTTATTTGATAGAATTATGCATTCTAGGATAAGGCTATGGATGCACGGCTTGATGGTTGCTAGTTTGAATGATAGAATTGGCTTCTCATAGATGATAGGCATGAGAATTTTTGTGATTGCTTGTTTGCTTGGAATTTCGAGGGCGAAATTCTTAAGGAGGGAGAATGTAACAGCCCGGATTTTACGTATCGCAGGATCGTAAAATATTTTTATTTTATTCACTGAGGGTTGGATCATTCTCATCTTTAGGTATGTTGTTGATAGGGATGTGAGACATGTCCATAATTTTTACCAATTTTGTTTGTGACCATTCTGGCTCTGTTAGTCTTGTAAGGGCATAACTTTTGACTCAGGTCGAATCGGGGGTGAGACTTGTGCCATTGGAAAGGAATTGATGATTGCCTTTCCATAGAGTGGTTACATTAAAGGTTTGGCTCAACAGTTTGAGAGGAATCATTGTTTTAAGGTTTTTCAGTTGACTGTCCATGTTTGGTAAGCCATAATGGGCTGAATTGGAGAGGCCCATTAATGGGCTGATTGGTGGGTATAAATAGGGGTAAGGGATATGGGAAAGGGTTTAGTTTTTCATTTCCTCATTGGATGGCCTTGTGCTCCTTCTTCCTCTAACACCTTTCCACCATTAAAAATCCAAATCCAAGGAGGGAAATCATTGATCTATACCATTGGAGGCTAGATCTACATCAATTAAAGCAAGAGTTCATTGGATCAAAGTGCTTGGTGCGAGGTGCTTACTGTCCGGATTCCTATTTCATTGATTTTAGCTTGTTTTGGAAAATCGGTGAGTGATTTACATCTCTCACACGAATGCAATGAACTATATGAGTGTTTGTGCATGTTTCTCATCAAATTCAAGTGTTTTCTCATGGAAATATACCATTATATGTCCAGTTTCATATGAATCACCTTATGATCTAATTTAGCAAGTTCAATCGGTTAATTCCATGCCATTTCATATGTTTATGTAAGTTAGATCCCTCTTTTTGATCACATGTTCATTTTAATGGTTTTTGGTGAAATTTACATCAATTTTGTGATAATCATCATATTCATGTTGTTAGCGATCTTATGACATGTTTATGGTTACATTTCGTGAATTGGATGGGTTGATTTTTTCGAATGTCTCACTTGGCGAAGTTTTAGACGAGATTGGATTAAATTTGGAGTTACAGGAAGTTGGGTCCGCCTAGTTTGGGTCGGGTCGGTATAAAGTTGGGTCGGGTCGGCATAAAGTTGGTTGGGTCAATCAAGTTGTGGCTTGGGTAGCAAGTCAAAGTTTGGGTCGGTCCTATCCTAGTCGGGTCAGTTTGAGCTGGTCGATATGGATGGGATTGAAGTGGGAAATCAAGGATGGAATGGACTGGGTCGGGTCGGCCGTGTCTCTGAAGGTTCAAGTGGGTCGGGTTGGTCAGATGGTGATTGGGTCAGGTCAGCCTATATTCTGGTCGGTCAAGTTTTCAAGCAGCGCTTCTAAATGCTATGGTGGGTGGCTTAAGTGCTATGGTTTGTTTTCAATAGGATTATTTCTGAAAATTTATATTTTCGGGAACGACTCGGATTTGGAGAAAAGGTCTGAAAAAAGATTTTTCGGGAGCAACCCCCCAACCCTAGTCGTAGCGCAGTGATGTAATTGGCTCGGTGATGGTGAGACTTCGAAGTAAATTCAAGTAGGAAGGTTTGAAGTATTGAAAGGTGTACGTTGATCGGTGTAAAACAGCGAATGAGGTGACAACTCAAAGGTCGTGAGTTGGTGGATAATGGTTGCTCGAGAAGATTGCTTACGCTATGAAAAGTCATCATATTGGACGACTAGAGATGCGAAGGCCGAAAGACTATCGTTGTCGTAAGATATAGAACTGGGTCTTGGGGAAAGGCCTAGTTGTCAAGGTTGGACATATGGAGTTTATGCTAGAACTGGGGTTACCATTAGCCCTTGACATGTGGCAAGGTTGGCCGTCATATGATTAACGATGGTTTCAAAGCAGGATTGGCGGTGATAGACAGAGTCAGTCATTGATGATTGGTTGTTTTGTTTGTACCGTCTCATGTAGGTTGTCCTACGTCGAAGGAGATGTTCCTTGGGTGCTTGTCTGATATTGGTTTAGGCCTTTGGGGCTTGTGCTTGAGGGATATTAAATTCGATTAGGATGGTTTACATGAGATACTTATAATTTGGATGTTATGAGTGCTTTTCCATGATTGAATGGGTGTTATGGTTTCCATGGATGAATGGTTTAAAGTAAAGGCTATCACTGTCCAATGTGGGGAAGATAGGGTTGAGTTCTTCTCTGATGTTGTGGGTAGATTAGTATGTTTATTTATCCCTTCTCACATACTTTATTGTTGAAGTTCGTTAACTGTTTTACGCTAACTAAGACTGTTGTCTGACTCAAGGTTTTATGTCTCCTCTTATTATCTTGTGTTGTTCATCCGGTTATGGATGGGCAAACTAAGTAGCAGGTTACAGGTGATTAGTGAGGATGATATTGCTGAGCGGGGGCGAGAAGGAGGCTGGCGTACCAGTTTTATTACTATATAGTATTTCTGTTTCCGTTGTTTGAATGCTATATGAGTGTTGTAGTGAGGACTTATGTACAAACTTTGGTATCAGTTGGATAACCATTTCATGATGTTGAGAAATTTTTCTAAAGTGTGCTATATGATGCCTCATTTCTATTACCTATTGTATATGTTCTATTATATTTTATCCTTGCACTGTGAGTTCTACGACAGGTTTCGGTGTTGTTTACCTACTCTGATGATCGTCCATAGCTGCCTGGCACACCCTTCAGCGCATTATTCATCTTGTTTAGTGCGTGAGTTATGGGCGGTCGTCACATAAAGGTTGATTGATAATTCCGATAGGTTGCTGCGGTTTATCATAGAATCCTTTGATTTTGATTTGGCAAGCCGACACATTAGTCATAGACAATTTCATCTAATTGAAGTTTTGTTTGAAAAGGATGTTTACGGATGCTCCACAGTCGACGAGCACCCTTCTCAATATGGCAGGGCCAATTCCGAATTTCACTTCCATTAGGTCAAGTGTAGGAGCTTTAATGCCTTTTGAATCTATAGCTTTGAAAGACTATGTTATCATCGAACTTTCTCTGCTACTTTGTCGGGGTTGCATCTTCCAAAATGAGGCAAGGTTCATCCCATCGGGTATACTTTAGACCGCTCGAGTACCACTTCATCTCCCCTCAATTTTTCCATGTTGGATGTGAACCCCTAAAAATGTTATGAATGGCTAGCTCTCTTTTATTCTGACCTCCACTTTAGTTGCTAGGTCCTGATTGGGTTTAACTAAAACCATTAAGTCATCATCATAAATTATGAGTGATAATGGGTTGTATTAATGGGATGCAGATTGTGTTTTATAACCTCTATTTCCATCAAACTGGAGAAAAATTCCATTACATTGTAAATAACTATGGAGATAGAGGATCACCTTGTCTAATACCCGCATTATTTCTGATAAAACCTTCAGGCTTACCTTGAATTTTGATAGAAAATGTGGGGGTATTAATACATCTAAACACAAGATCATAAATTTTATTGGAGAAACACAAAAGGTCATAATATAAAAAACTATTGACCTTGTTATAAGCTTTCTGAAGGTCAATCTTAAGACAAAATCTATCATTGATTTTACTACTAAAGTTATGAAGCATTTCATGAGCAAGCAAAGAATTTTCATGTATTAATCTACCAGGCACAAAAGCATTTTGATTTTCTGAAATTAGAAATGGAATGGATAATTTGATTCTATTACTTAGAATAGTAGCAATAAACTTTTATATAAAATTACAGTAAGACATACGTCTATAGTCACTTATATTAGCTGGATTCTTACTCTTTAGGATCAGGGTAATAAATGTGAGATTCAACCTTTTTAAAAGTTCTTGGACAACTTTAATAATATGAATTTTGAGAATATCCCAATGAGTCTTATAGAATTTAGCGTTAAAACGATTTGGACTAGGACTTTTGTTGTCCCCAGCTTTAAAAATAATATATTTAACCTCCTCTTCATTGTTGGGGGAGAAAAAAAATTCATATGCATCTTCATGTATTTAAAATTTAAAATTTAAAACTCATTTTGGGAAAGCTAGAATTATTCCTAGCAAAATTAAAAAATTTCTCAAAATAATCAATGGCATCTTTAAATTTTTTATCATATCTATTTGTAAGATTACCATTATTATTAAAAGGGAGAGGCTATTGAGACACAAAATTAAACACAAGGTTAGAGACTCAGAGTCTGAACCATTGGATTTGTTTGTCTTAATGTAAAAGGTGGAATTCAGATGGAAATCTAGTGGCCCAGATTTATTGTATACCATTTTGTGTCACCGTTTTATGTTTAAATAGAGTATCCCTTATAAAAAATATTGGCAATATTGTAAAAATGCTTTCTACTGTTCAATTTGGCTTGAAATTTTTTTGTACAGTCATCCCCTTTGTTAAGCTAGCAAACTTTAGTTTTTTGTTTCATATTAACAGTATTAGTATGTAATTCTTTAGAAAGCTCACTTTAGTTATAGTTAACCGGCTTTTTATTCCGGTTCCCAAAAGTACACAAGACACGCTCGACTCAATGCATCTCGTGGAACTCAAGCCGAAAGGGATGCTCAAGAGCGAAAGGAACAAGATAAAGAGGGATTGCGCCAATAGAGACCTCACGACACCCCAAACACCTATTCATGCAGCCTTAGCGCGGCGAACTTTGCACCCCTTACTGGTGCGAAATTTGCACCCCACATGGTGTGAAATACGCACCCAGCAGGGTGCGAACTCCGCACCCACGAGGTGCGGAATTTCGCACCCACGAGGCGCGAAATCTCGCACCCTCGAGGAGCGAAATCTCGCACCTACGAGGTGCGAAATCTCACACCCTCGAGGTGTGAAATCTTGCACCCACGAGGTGTGAAATTTTGTAGCCACGAGGTGCGAAATTTCGCACCCTAGGCTTAGGTGCGAATTTTCCACATGTGCAGGCTCCAGGTACGAATTTCTGGGTGTGGTCCCCTATTTCTACCTACTCCCACCTACTCCTACGTACTCCCTTTCCAATAAATACCCCATGACTTCACACTTCAAAGGGGTTGGAATTTGGAACATTGGGACCTCTAAAGAGCTCCATTAATGACATCTCCCATTTGAGGAAGAAGAAGGGCAAATGTGTCTTTTTCTTAATATATTTAATATATGATAATTATGACATCATATATGAGAGCGATGACATCATGCCTTAGAGATGACATCTTCTAGCTTTGATATAAATGTAATGAGATGTCATGAGAGGGTCTCAACCTTTTAAACTTTTGTGATCAATAATACTTCAACAACGCTTCAAAGTGGACGTAGGCTCCTCACAAGGCCGAACCACTATAAATCTCTTGTGTTATTTACTGCTTTTCCACTCTTGTCTGTGCGACCAAATTAACTATTCCTAGTAATTGGAATCATTGGTGTTTACGACATTTTTTGTCGTCAACATTTGGTGCTTTCACTGAGAAAACTCGAATTTTGCGCCTTTGTCGCACGTTGTCATCTCGACCCCCAACAAACTTGAGGTTCCTTGCTAAACCTGCTGAAAAGTCCGCTTACAATGGCAAGGCAACCAAAGAACACAATGGTCGGCTCTTCAGCCGCACCCGAGGTCGGGACATCCCAAGAACCTCAACCGGCGGACATCCCGACCACTAATGAAACCATCCCTCCTATTATGGACCCAAAAGCGCCCGCGACACAAGTTCAAATCCGCGCGCTTAATGAGAAATACGAGAACATAGCGGTCAAGCTTAATCAAGCATTAAAGAATAACATCGACCTTATACGACAACTTCAAGAAATTCAGCGCATTGACGCTCGACATCAACTAACTTGGAACAATGCTCGACCCCGACCAACTATATCGGAAACTTCCTCTTCCGAGTCAAGGGGACCACATCAAAGGAGGAGGTTTAGCCTCATCAACAACATCACCGCCCGCACCAATATCCTCGACAACGGTAATGGCAATGGTTATGCTAACGAGAACGGCAACGACGACCGAACTACAATCACATATAGCGAGGGGGCACAATACTGAGACCGCTTTCGCTTAATCATCAATGACGGACCAGGTCCTACAAAACAACCTCTTCCTCGACACAACCCGACGGTGGGTAATCAGGCTGATGGACCCGCTATTCCCACGGCCTGCGTCCCTCCAGAACATGAACCGCATCAACCTGCTCTACCTCACCGTCCACACCAAGACCCAATTGTAGATGTCGAGGAAATGGAGGAAGACGATCCGGATGTCCATCATAGAAGACACCCTCGCAACAGAACTCCTGAACCTCGCCAAAACCCATGGGTCGTAATGGCGGATCCCCATCCAACTTACCTGCCAGACATGGTTCGAAGAATCATGAGGGAAATGCGAGGAAACATGCACGATTCATGTGAAGTGCACATTAGGCGTAACCCCTTCACAAGAAGGGTAAACGAAGCTGAATGGCAGCGACGCTTTGGCATGCCGCAAATGCCGCTCTACGACGCCACCACTGACCCATGTGCCTTCCTAAATCGATATGAATGGCAAATGGACTCGAGCCGGGGCAACGGTCCGGTCAAATGCAAGTGTTTCCCAGTCTTCTTATCAGGAACTGCTTTGTTATGGTTCTCTCGCCTCCCACTTGATTCCATTTAGCGATGCAGGTTATCAAGCAATTCAGAATGCATATACTGTAACACCCCACTCCCGCTATGGTCACTCACTAAGGGAATGCCATAGCATCGGTGGAGTATTTTAGTGAATATAGAACAGAAAAATTACAACAAGACAGATATAAATAGTACTTGAAATTCAAAACATCATCTCATAACAGCGGAAGTAAAACATGTCTGGTTACATCATAAAACCACAATAAAAGTCAAGTACAATATCCATCAAAATAAAGAAGTACATAATCCCACTCTCATACAATAGCCATAACAAAAGAAAAGATAACTGGGTAACTGGAGCTTTACATCAATCCAAGCTCCTAAAGACTGGAACAACAATCCGATCAAGCTCCACTACTGCTAGGATCCACCTGAGGACCTGAGGGTTGGGAAAAAGATGAAAACAACGGGGTCAGACATAAGTCTGAGCGAGTCCTATAACTTTAACAATACAATCGTTAAAGTAACCAGAGAAGACATAAACTGATATACGGTAACTAATGGGGATGAATGGCTACACTAAGCAGTCAACTAAACTAAGATAAAAGATAAAGACGCATCTACCCTTCCAAAGGTAAATTACTAAACTGCACCACACCAGTCATTCCTAACTTAAAGGTTGATCCCACCCATGGACTTATAAAATTAACTTAATAGTTCTCGCGTACCCCTAGGTGACTAAGTAGACGCCACGGGGCCCTACAATCCACTAGGTGTACACTCTACTCCCCATTCGATCGGCTCCCTAACGTAGATACCCGTGCTGGCCCCACCGTGGGGTGTACCATTCCCCAACGTGGCAACCTGATAAGACTAACGGTGCACGGCTTATATCTACACGATGCAACAACGTCTTATTTACCAGCCCGGGCCCACACACGCATATGAAACCCGTTGGTCATGCATTGCCACCGCTAACCCATTTTGGCCTCTTATAGTCAAGCCCAGTATGCGTGTCCCGTCCTCGACATGGGTCGAGCCCACTAAGATACGTATGGGTTACTGGTTGAAATGGGCCCCCAGCACAAGCCATCCCCCTAAGCTTGGCCCACACACTAGTGTTTCCCACTTAACCCTTTAATCATGTTTAATTACATGTTTCATCTTGGTTAAGTATTTTATCATATTTTCTATTGGCAACCACTAGCAATTTCCACATACCACCCAAGGTACCCACTTAACCCCCATGCCCCACTACATGCTTATCTGGTTAAGTGTGTCTTAATTGATTAACACCGTAACCGTGTAAAGGACCCCTCACATTGGACCGTCATTTGTAGATGCCTGGTTAAGCCGGTAGGTTCCGGGCGGTCTTACACTACAAACGGGTCCAACCTCGTGTCATTTACCCTTGTTACGTATTTAATTTATGATTAAGACCCCTCACATTGGACCTTCATTTGTAGATGCCTGGTTAAGCCGGTAAACTCCGGGCAGTCTTACACTACAAACGGGTCCAACCTCGTGTCTTAATCGATTAATTACTCCTAATTAATCACCCCCATAATTTGTGTTAATTATCATGTTTATTTTAGGAATATGGGTGCACCTAACTTAATAGGCAAATTCCCAACTCCAAAGTGTGGGTACACCTAACTTAATAGGCAAATTCCCAACACATAGTATGGGTACACCTAACTTAATAGGCAAATTCCCATACTATGTTCATTTATTTTATGTTATGCATAATTATATTAATTTCACACAATCTTATTAACATATGCATTTAATTAACCCCATCGTTCCCACGTAATTTCGTTCTCATGACATAACACATATAAAAGGTGTCAACTTGCATATGTATGAACATGTTTCAAAGGTGCCATCTTGCATATTAACAAACACATAACTTGCATATGAACTTGCATAACATGTCACATAACTTGCATATAATCTTGTATAACATGTCACATAACTTGCATATTAACTTGTATAACATGTCACATAACTTGCATATTAACTTGCATAACATGTTACATAAACTTACATATTAATAAATACATAACTTGCATATGAACTTGCATAATATGTCACATAACTTGCATATGAACTTGCATAACATGTTACATAACTTGCATATGAACTCATAAACTTGCATATGAACTTGCATAACATGTCACATAACTTGCATATTAACTTGCATAACATGTTACATAAACTTACATATTAACAAATACATAACTTGCATATGAACTTGCATAATATGTCACATAACTTGCATATTATCATACATGTAACTTGCATATTATCATATGATCACAAAGCACAAAACTTGCATAACCCACATACATTAGCAAACTAACATCATGTCATATGACTTAAAACCCATTAATCCACAAACAAAACCATATGATCTCATCATATCTCATCTACTTAGTTTAGCAATTGATCATTAGAGTGATAGAAACTCACAACTAGCCAATTTGCACTCCAAATGAAGAAGATTAAGATGCTTAGAATGGATTAGAGGTTGATTAGAGAGTGATTAGCTTGCAACCCTCTTCACAAAATTAGTGGAGGCTCCTTATAAGATTTAATTTGGCGGCATGTAGCCCTCAATTCTATTTTTAGTATGGATTAGGGTAGGTTTAGGGTGTATTTATAGATTAGGTGAGTGTTTTAGGCCCTTAGATTAACCCTAAATTAGATTAGGACCCTCAGATTTCGGAACCTTCCAGAAACCAGCCCTAAGACCAAGCCCAAACCCCAAACTGGTGCACCCAACCACAGAACTCTCTAGAAACTGTGCAGGTTTCCTGTCCCGACATGGGCGCACTTCCCAAGTGCGCCAGTGTATTTTTGTGCTGGCGCACTTCACAAGTGCGCCAGTGCATTTCTGGCCTGTTTCGGGTTTTTCTGCCTAACTTCGTTCGTCCATATCTCTTTCATACGGTACCCGTTTTACGCAAACTCGGACTCTATTTCGCGTATTTTTCCGAGACGAACGCAATGACGCAGCCCGTTTCCCATGATTCTCACATCTGAGATTAATTATACTTTAATTACTAACCATTAGTGTTAATTGAAATTCGGGGTGTTACATATACTAACTCCAAAGAATGCCCTCACTATCTCCAACTTGTACCATGGGCCCGTTGAGTCACTCAAAAGCTACCTGTCCAGGTTCAATGTCCGCACCGAGGTCGAGGGTCTAGATCCTCGCACTATACTCTTTCAATTAGCCAAAGGTGTCCTCTCTACTTACGAATTCGGGGCGTGAATCAATCGCAAGTAGCCAAAAAGCCTCGATGCCTTCTATGAGAAGGCGGATCAATACTTATGCCAAGAGGAGGCAAGGCGCAACCGACTCTTAGCCACCAGTCGCCCCAATGGCTCTCAAGCAGGCGCTGCAAATAACAACCTCAGAAGAAAACAAGTAGGAGAGCCCTTTGATCAGAACAAGGGGACTGGTCCTAAAAGGAAAAGACTGAACAATGGTTGGCAAGATGGCCGGAACAACGATCAGGCCCCAACCGAGCCAAGGAAGCCCGGCCCTTATGAGCCTTTGAGACATACATCCTACTAAACAAGGATCTAGAAACAATCTACTTTGAGACATGCAACACTTTTCCATACAACAAGCCGTGCACCAGAGGATCAATCGACCATGAGAAATATACTGGGAGGTATTGCTAATATCATGACGTATATGACCATAATACCAATGAATGTTGCCAGCTCAGGGACGCAATTGAGAAGCTTATCCGTGAAAAGCGACTCGGGTAATACATCCAAGAACCTTTCCTCCCGAAGCAAATGCAAAGCCTTAGACAGAAGCACCTCAGGCAGCCGCCACACTAGCTCC
This sequence comes from Allium sativum, assembly GCA_030737875.1. Lineage (NCBI taxonomy): Eukaryota > Viridiplantae > Streptophyta > Magnoliopsida > Asparagales > Amaryllidaceae > Allium > Allium sativum. The sequence goes on along the minus strand of CM060919.1, from coordinate 648,624,716 downwards.
AGGTTCATCTAACCCAAGGCGTGGGACCGTAAAGCTTCCGAAAAATGGAAGATCATGTGAGTTCCATAAAACATGCTACTTATGAAACTTGCTACGCACCCCCACGAATCTGTCCCGGCCAAGCTCCAAAAGACCAAGTGGGATGACATCGTTTTCAGCGAAAGAGATTATACTGGGGTAGAGATCCCAACCACCGATCCACTAGTTATCATAGCTCTGATCGGTGCTGCTTCTTCTCGAGAGGTATTAACCGATTCTGAAAGCTCAGTCAACATCATTTTCAAAGCTGCTTACGACCAGATGAGGTTAGAAACAAATAACTTAAAGCCATGCCGCACCACGATCCACGGCTTCAATGGGGCTTCTAGTTCCCCGGTGGGAATGATCGATTTACCTAGGGAGCTAGGGGAGGGGGATCGAAGCCGAGTCTGAATCCTCACTTTCATGGTTATAGACATTGATTCCCCCTACAACACTTTCCTTGGACGCCCTTTTCTCACGGAGTTTCGGGTCTGCATGTCGCCATGGTCTCTCCTAATGAAATTTCCGACAGAAAATGGGATTGGAATAGTCAAAGGCGACCAAGTAAGCGCCAGAGAGTGTTATGCAATATAATGGAAGAATGCACGCAATAAGGACAAGGGAAAAGCAGTGCCCACACCTTATTGCGCTAAGACTATTTCAGCATAGCAATTAGTGGCGTCTGGGCCTTGGCATAGGTCCCACTGCCATGTTTCCGAAGACCTCGACCCCCGGAAGGACGAAGAGCCCAAGTACGAGAGGGCTACCCCAGTCGAATCTACGGTGGATATTCACGTTAACCCCGATGATCCGCCAAGAGTGCTATCGCAACTCCATCCCGCAATCAAAGAAGATCTTGTGGATTTCTTAAAGGCTAACCTAGACATGTCTTTATGGACTCATTCCGATGTGAAAGGCATCAACCCTGCGATCGCTTATCATTGTCTAAGTATAGAACCTACAACAATTCCAGTCAAGTAGAAGCGCCGCTTCTTAGGGCCCGAGAGGTCCAAAGCACTTGAGGAAGAGGTAGACCGTCTACTCAACAACAATTTCATTTGCAAACCCGATTATCCGAATGGGTCTCCAACCCAGTTCTGGTCAAGAAGGCCAACGGTAAATGGCGAACTTGTGTCGACTTCTCCGACCTAAACAAGGCGTCTCCTAAAGACAGCTTTCCTTTCTCGAAGATCGACCGACTTGTCGATTCAATCGTCGGATACCAGCTGCTATCTTCGATGGACGCCTATTCAGGATACAATCAGATCTCAATGGACCTTTGCGACCAGGATCATACATCTTTCATAATAGACCTCGGACTTTACTACTGTCCCGTCATGCCCTTCGGCCTCAAAAATGTCGTCGCTACTTATCAGCGAATGGTTAATCGACTCTTTAAGAACCAAATTAGAAAGCCCATGGAGGTGTACATGGACGACATGTTGGTAAAGTCTAAAGTGTCAAGCGGTCATGTCCATGACCTCTCTGAAATGTTCGATACTCTCCGCTAGTACGACATGAAACTTAACCCCTTGAAATGCTCCTTTGGAGTCGCTTCAGGAATATTCTTGGGTTTCATCATCAATTCCCGGGGAATCGAAGCCAATCCAGAAAAATCCAAGCTATCCGGGACATCCAAATCCCCAAGAATATCAAGGATGTCCAAAATTTAAATGGAAAGGTCGCTGCTTTAAGTCGGTTCATATCCAAGGCCACCGACAAGTGCATTCCTTTCTTCGATTTAATTCGACAAGAGAAACGCAATTTCGAGTGGACCCCATAATGCATTTCCGCATTCAAAGAACTTCTGGATCACTTAGAGCGAACACCTATCCTATCTAAGCCCGTAGACCATGAGGACTTATACATATATTTGGTTATTCCTACGCAGGAAATCAGCTCGGCGTTAATCCACCTCGAGGAACGCATCTAACGGCTCGTCTACTACATAAGCAAATGATTGACAGGGGCAGAGAAGAATTACCCGAAGATGGAGAAGCTAGCATTCTGCTTGTCATTTCCTCTCAGAAACTTCGACTATACTTCCAGTCTCATCCTATAAAGGTTTTCACCGATTAGCCACTACGACCAGTCCTGCAGCAACCCGAAGCATCGGGACGGCTACTGAAATGGAGTATGGAGCTGAGCCAGTTTGAGATAACAATCATTCCCCCTCGAGCCATCCTCGGCCAAGCTCTCGCTAACTTCATAGTAGATTTTACTGCCCCCGAAGAGACTCCGGCAGAGAACACGGAAGCCCTCGATATTCAATGGAAACTGTTCATGGACAGGTCCTCTAACAACAAATGCTCTGGGGCCGGAGTCGTGTTCATTACCCCTGAGGAACGCCTAATATGCTACGCGTTAAAGCCAAATTTCCCTGCTACCAACAACGATGCATAATATGAGGCCTTGATTATCAGACTCAGAATTGCGATCGAGCTCAACATAAAGACAATCCGAATCTTCTCCAACTCACAACTCATCGTGCGTTAAGCACAAGGGGAATATCAAGTGTAACAACCCAGAATTTGGGGCCAATTTAAAATTTTAATTTTAGAGATTTTAAAGGTATTTGAATATTTGAAATGAATTATTTTAAATAAAAAAAGACTAGAAATTTATTTTGATTGAATTTAATGCGATTATATTTAATTTAATTATAAAAGGAATTAGAAAAAGGACGGTAGTTTGAAAAGTCAAACCTGAACTTTGACTGACTACACAGAATGCAGAATAAACAGGATTTTGGTGAAATGAAAAATATTTAAATCTGTTAATGAATATCTTTCTAATGAATCTGAAAAATCAAAGTTTCATAGCAGGAATCAAAAGTTATGGCCAAATGAATTTTCAGAAAGGTCGCTATAGAGAATATATCGCCCTTGAAAATAGACATTTTGCATACGACCTCGGAATTTGACGAAACCACTTTTGTTGGATCCGGGATGTAAAATTATTGCTAGGTTTCAAATTTCATGATTTTGAAGTTAATATGTGAGCGTGGCAAAGGAAAATGTGTTTTGGTCAATTACAGTTAAATTGGATCGACTAGAAAATGGCCATTTTTCAAACGATCTCAGAATTCGACGAAATTTGTTTTGTTAGGACCGTATCGTCAAAACATAGCCAAAAATAATTTTTCCGGATTTTTCTGACTTCGTATGTGACACCGGTAAAATTAGAATGTACGTTCGAATTAAAATAAGTGATTTATTTTTAAAAATAAATGAAACATGCTGTTAACTTTGGAATTGGATTTCGGCACTAGCGCCATCGCGTTCAGAAGACGTCAAAACATATTGTTCGACAGTCGTTGGGGTCCGTTTGGAGATCGTATGGAAAAACCCTAATTTTGGGATTAATTAAATAAATAATTAAAAAGAATATACGCCCATATACTGTATAAATACAGACCATTACCCATCGTCTTCTTCCCGATTGTTCAACCGCCACTTAACCCATTCCTTTCAGAATTTCAAACTCTGATTCCTCCCAATCCATGGAGAATTAGTGTATGCCCTTTGGACTTTTTCGAAGTACTTCGCGAGCTCTTCCATCTCCGACAAGAATCGCCTCCCCTTGTGGCCTGTAGCTCTCGAATCGTGCTCCCGAACCCGCGACCTTCCTTGCCCCGCCGCCGCCACGTGTCGCCACCGCACCTCCCCCTACTCCCTGTGTGGATGCGCCTCCCCTAAGCCTTCCGTCTCTGACAAACGGCGCCTCAATCCATTCACCGTAGCTCGAGATATTTAGATTCAAAATTCTGAACAAAACTGAAATTATAAAGGTAAAATTCAACTTAGCTTTGCGACGCTTTTAATCTTTACAGTGACAGTTGTTAAAAGTCAGTATTGTTCAAAAATTGATAACTAATTCATACGGACTCCGAATCTGAAAATTTCAGATCCGACGGGACCGTGACGACGAATTGGCTTTGCTGAGACTGATTGGAACGAATTCTAAATTTATTTGGCATTTTAAAATCTTATCCAATCAAGGTGAGAATACAATTCATTTAATTATTGTTCTGCGTTATGTGAAGTTTAAATGGATAAAAATAAATAGATCTGCGATAGTTGTCATTCTAAGTAATGGATCTAATTGTTTGCGATGTTATGATATTAGATCTGCAAGTTTAAGTGTTAGATCTGAGTTTGGTGATTCATTTGTTTATCTTGTAAATCATGGTTGGTTGATATTCACAAACCATATGTTATTAATTCTAATTGATCCCTGTATTATTTAAAATATTGTTGTGGTAGGATTGGACACGAAATATTGGACAGGAAAGTTGATGTTAATTTACATTTTATTATGTAATTAAAAGTAGATTTATATCGTTGAATAATAACTACATTTTTTATGTAATTAGGATGGTTGATTTACATTATGAAAAATTAGAATTACATTTTATTATGTAATTAAAAGTAGATTTACATCATTGAATAATAATTACATTTTTTATGTAATTAGGATGATTGATTTACATTGTGAAAAAATAGAATTACATTTTATTATGTAATTAAAAGTAGATTTACATCGTTGAATAATAATTACATTTTTTATGTAATTAGGATGATTGATTTACATTGTGAAAAAATAGAATTACATTTTATTATGTAATTAAAAGTAGATTTACATCAGTAAATAATAATTACATTTTTTACGTAGTTAGGATGATTGATTTACATTATGAAAAATTAGAATTACATTCATTATGTAATTAAAAGTAGATTTACATCGTTGAATAAAAATTACATTTTTTATGTAATTAGGATGATTGCTTTACATTGTGAAAAATTAGAATTACATTTTATTATGTAATTAAAAGTAGATTTACATCGTAGAATAAAAATTACATTTTTTTTCATATGTAATTAAAGTTAGGATTTACATCGTAATTAAAATTTATAATTTTTATATGTAAATAAAAAGTAGGAATTTGCGATGGAATAAAATTGACATTTTTATATGAATATAAAAAGTAGGATTTGGCGATGTAATAAAATTTACATTATTATTAATGTAAATATAATAAGGAATTTTCACTGTAGGAAAATTTACATTTTTATCAATGTAGATATAATAAGGAATTTTCACCATAGGAAAATTTACATTTTTATTAATGTAAATATAATAAGGAATTTTCACTATAGGAAAAATTTACATTTTTATTAATGTAAATATAATAAGGAATTTTCACCGTAGGAAAATTTACATTTTTATTAATGTAAATATAATAAGGAATTTTCACCGTAGGAAAATTTACATTTTTATTAATGTAAATATAATAAGGAATTTTCACCATAGGAAAATTTACATTTTTATTAATGTAAATATAATAAGGAATTTTCACCGTAGGAAACTTTACATTTTTATTAATGTAAATATAATAAGGAATTTTCACCGTAGGAAAAATTTACATTTTTATTAATGTAAATATAATAAGTAATTTTCACCATAGGAAAATTTACATTTTTATTAATGTAAATATAATAAGGAATTTTCACCGTAGGAAAAATTTACATTTTTATTAATGTAAATATAATAAGTAATTTTCACCGTAGGAAAATTTACATTTTTATTAATACAAATATAGTCGGAATTTACACCGTATGATAAAAATTACATTTTTCTATGTAATTAAAATATGCATTTGCACCGTATGATAAAAATTACATTTTTCTATGTAATTAAAGTATGCATTTGCACCGTATGATAAAAATTACATTTTTCTATGTAATTAAAATGTGAATTTACACCTTATGATAAAAATTACATTTTTCTATGTAATTAGAATGAGAGTTTGCATTAAAATTGAAAATTACATTTTCATAATGTAACATATGATGAGATTTTGCATTGTAATTAAAAATCATATTTTTATAATGTAAATAGAAAGTAGAGTTTGCATTGTAATTAAATTTACATTTTTATATGTAAATTTAGAATAGATTCACTGCAAATAAAAGTTACATTTTTTTTATTATGTAATTAAGATGAGAATGTACATTGAAGTTGGGATTTACATTTTATATGTAATTTAAAGGTAGGATTTTGCAGTGTATCCAAAATTTACATTTTTACATGTAAATAGAAAATGGAAATTAAATTTACCATTTTACATGTAAATGAAGAGGATGGAATTTACATTTTCAATGTAAATAAAGAATGAATTTAGGATGCTGTAACATTATCTTCATTTTCAAATGAATTAAAATTTAATAAGGGTCGGTAGTTGTTAGAGCGTTGTTTAAATCAAACGACGTTATTACGATGAAACAATTAAATATATATATATATATATATATATATATATATATATTAAACGAATGGAGCGCGGTAGTTCGCGTTTTGAAATCGTACCTTTAAACGACTATACAAGAAGATCCGACCATCGGATTTTCTTGAAACTGAAACCGTTAGGACCGTCTTGGAAAAATCTTTCCAACGATATATATTACGTTAAGATCCAACGGTTAGATTCTGAGAAATGTAAAAATCAAAATTAGTTGAATGCAGCGCCAAAGTCGCCCATTGACTCAAGGCGTCGTTATATAAAATTTAATTATTTTAAATAATTAAAATAGGAAGTAATCATTATAAAATGATATCAGCAAGTACGAAGGATTTTAAATATATATATATATATATATATATATATACGAGGATTATTTGGAAAGTCCGAGTTCTCTCATTCCAAATAATCAAATGACGTTAATTGAAGTATGAAGATGGCGTATGAAGACCGTAAATCTTCCCTCGAATGGACAACGAACGAGGCCCTGATTTGACTTGCTCCCAATTCAAGGGTCATGGTCATTGCCCAAACGTTCGTGTTGATTTCATGGGTTTGGTTTTCGCTTAGACCCAGAGCATAAGCTAATAAATGGATTGTGTGTCTGACATCGTACTCCATTAAATATCATCTTATTAATCTTCTGTCGAATGTATGGATGTTTGGTGGCGGAGAATTAATTCTTTTGCTTAACACCCGTTCATATATTTCGGCAAAGAATTGGTAGTGCGATATGGAGTGATGATGTGGCATGCTAAGATGCATATGATCAAGGCTTTGTAGAAAAGCAGGCCTTGTGGGATGATCAAAGCATAGCCTATTTAGGCATAGCTTTGTGTATAGCGTGACTTCGCGAGCCTCATACACCGGCGGAGTCTAAAACGGGAGAAGGGAACGAAGGGAGAGCAGCACGTTTCTTTCTAGCTAGAAGTGGTGATTGGGCTTTAACACGGCCCGACATTTTACTTATGTGGATGATGGAATGAGGCGCCTCGGATGTTAGGTCCTATAGGATCGGGAAACGTGTGTTCAGGAATTGCCAATCCACGAAGCTGTATGTGTGGACCGGCCCTGCAGCTATCCAAGGGTTCACTGCGGGGGATCCTGAGGCATTAGCTAGAGTGTCTCGAATCGGTAAGGAGCTCCTCCCTAGCCTTGACTCAATATGGAAACCAAAATCCAAATACAACCCAACGAATTTGATTGTACTACTAGTATGGAGGCATAGTAGTATGGTATCTATGCTTCCTAGGATTGATACATTTATTTTGAAATGTTTGCATATACACTAATAATAATATTAAATTCGTATTTGCCCTATTTAGCATGTTTAATCACCATAAGGTAAAACCCTATCCTCTGGTTTGTGTTGCATTGTGTGATGGGAATTGAGTCTTATGGTGGTTCCATTTTCCAAAAGCATTGCGTTATTATACGATTTATTTACTGTGGCTATGACACTTTAAATTATGCACGGCAGTCCATTGGAGTAAACTCGTTCCGCGATAGCGGCGTGGTCCTTGGATTTGCCTTATTACTAGTAGTTAAATTAGTTAAGAATTCTCACACCAGTCCTACGACTGACCCGTTGTTTGTTTCCACCTTTTTGCAAACTCGAGTGCCCTCCTTTCTACACGGGCAGCCAAGTAAATAGGTTCATTCTTCGCTTGGAGTTGCTATCTTGGAGCTGCTTATTATTTTTCTTGGATTTGCTTTCGTGGAGAGGTGATGACTTGGAGCTTGAAGACATCTATCATTTGCTACTATTGCATTTTTCTCTTTTTTATTTCAGACATCAAACTTGTTTCATTTCACGTAGTTTTATGTTGGAGTTGGAACTTATTTCATTTTCTGCAAACTTGATGTAATAATTTAGAATTCTGTGACTGTGGATTTTCTGTGGTTGATGACATTATATTTCCGCTGCTATGATGTTGTTACTCTATGAATTTTCTATGCTATGTTGTATCTGTGATTTGTATTATTGTATTTATGTTGTATTCCAAATGATTATTCCTTACTTTTATTCCGTGGAAGTTTGGGGTCATCACAGTTGGTATCAGAGCTTTGGTTAAACTTAGCTTTAGGATATAACATATTTATAATAATTTGTTTACGTAGAATTACAATATTCTATGGCGAACATTTCATGTGAATACATAATAGTCAGTCATTCCATCATCATCTTTTCATCCGTCCTTTCATCTTTATCATTTCTTTAAATCACCATTATAGTTGTTCTGACTCTTTCCTTGATCGTACATAACTAACTAGAAATGAGTACCGCTGCTGCTAGAGCTGCTAGAGCTAGAAGAAGGCAAAATAATACCGAAACCGAGGAGCCCACTGTCCAACAAGCACCACCACCCCAGCCCTTTGATTTGGATAAATTGGCGAAGAAGTTCAAAAACCTAGGAGGAGTGTCGTTCAAGGGTACTGAAACTGTGACACAGGCTCAAGCTTGGCTGAGGAACTGCTAAAAGATTTTTGGAGGATTGGAGCTGGAGGATCAGAGGAAAAGATTAGTGGCTTCATGGCTGCTACAGGGGGAAGCTCAAAATTGGTGGGACACAGTCACGGTTGGAGGGATTGCAGCCAATATGACTTGGACGAGGTTTATAGAGCTTTTCAATGACAAATACATTCCAAGGCAGGAGGTAGAAAGACTACATGACGAGTTCGCCAATCTGAAGCAAGGCGACAAGACCATCTCAGAATATGTACGAAGATTTGAAGACCTCTCCCGCTATACCCCTGAATTGATTCAGGATGACTTTCAGAAGAACAAGAGGTTCATAAATGGGCTTGCGAGGAAATATATTGATAGAGTCACTGCCCACATCGACCTTTCTTTCAATAGGTTAGTGGAGTTTGCTTGTCGATATGAGGAGAATGATAAGAACAATTCCCAACAAGATAGAGAAAGGAGCTTGGCCAATAATAAAAGGAAACAATCCGAGAAGAAGACTGAAGGAAATAGTTCTGGAGCTGCTAAAACCCATGATAAGTCAAAGGTGCAATGCTACAACTGCCAGAAGTTTGGACACTACAGCAAGGACTGCAGAAATCCGAAGAAGGCCAGAAGTGACGACACGAAAGAATGCTATAACTGCCATAAGAAGGGTCATATCAAGTCTAATTGTCCGCTGTTGAAAGGAGCGCAGGTTGCGCATGTGTATGAGGGGGCAAGTGCACCATCTTCTTCCGCTCCTACTTCTTCTGAAGGAGCAGGTAAGCCTGAAGTTTTAGATGGTACCATTTCTGTTAAAAACATTCCTGTTACTGCCTTGTTTGATACGGGTGCATCAAGAAGTTTTATTTCTAGCAACACGGTCCAGAAATTGAAACTAAAACAAAGAAATCTTAAAGAGCCGATTAATGTTCATAATCCTGTAGGAGGTTCTATCGTCCTTGATTTGTACTGTCGGGTGCCTATTTCCTACTCTTACTTTCAGTTTCCTCTTGATTTGACCATTATGAATTTTTCCGAATTTGATATCATCCTCGGTCTTGATTAGCTAACCAAATATGACGCTGAAGTGCTATGCTCAGAAAGAGTGGTTAAGGTGAAAACAGGATTTGGGAACACTGTTACTATACCTTGCCATGGGCCAAAATCTGATAGAAAGGCGTTTTGGTCTTCCCTGGAGATCACTCCTATTTCTTTAGAAAAGATCCCCATGGTCAAAAATTACGCGGATGTATTTGAAGAAGTAGACAGTCTACCCCCGTGAAGGGAAATCGATTTCAGAATTGATCTTGTTCCAAATGCAAGGCCTGTAGTCCATGCTATTCGGAGGATGACCCCTAAAGAAAAGGAAGAGTTGCAAACCCAAACTAAGAAGCTCTTGTGGAAAGGAATCATCCGACCTAGCTTTTCTAATTGGGGTGCAGCTGTGGTGTTTGTCCCTAAATCCGACAGTACTCTAAGACTCTGTGTTGATTACCGCGATCTTAACAAACAAACATTGAAGAACAAATACCCCTTGCCCTGCATAGATGATTTAATGGACCAATTAAATGGAGCCAAGGTGTTTTCAAAGATGGACTTGGCCACAGGTTTTCACCAACTCCGCATAGCCGAAGAATGCATACCTTTGACCGCCTTCAGAGGTCCTGACATATTCTACGAATGGTTAGTGATGCCGTTCGGCCTATGCAATGCTCCAGCCTACTTTATTGACTTGATGAATAGGGTCTTCCATGAGGTCCTAAATAAATTCGTCCTAGTCTTCATTGATGATATTCTAATCTATTCTAAAACTAAGGAGGAGCATGAAGGGCATTTAAGGGAAGTGTTGGAGATTCTGCGAAAAAATGTTTTAAAAGCAAAATTTTCCAAATGCACATTTTGGCAAGAGGAAGTAAAATTCTTGGGCCATGTTGTGTCAAAAGAAGGAATTGCTGTTGACCCAAGTAAAATTGCCGCCATTCGAGATTGGAAGCAGCCCAATACACCCACTGAAGTAAGAAGCTTCCTAGGATTGGCTGGGTATAACAGGAAGTTTGTCAAAGATTTCGCCAAGCTGTCTAGCCCATTAACAAAGCTCACCAAGAAGCATACCAAGTTCAATTGGACATCGGATTGTGAGGAGGCATTCCAAAAGCTAAAAATGAGTTTGACCACTTCACCCGTACTAACCATCATCGATGGCAACCAAGACTTAAAAGTCTATACGGATGCTTCTCAAAGTGGTGGTCTTGAAGCAGTACTAATGCAAAGAGGCAAAGTTGTTGCATATGCAAGTCGTCAATTAAAGCCGCATGAGAAAAATTATCGCGTTCATGATTTAGAATTGTTGGCTGTAATTTTTGCTTTGAAAATTTGGAGACATTATCTCTTGGGCGAGAAGTTTGAATTGTTTACAGACCATCAATCTTTGAAATATCTCTTCGACCAAAAAGATTTAAATTTAAGGCAACAACGGTGGCTGTAATTTCTTACGGCATATGATCTCGACATCTTATATACACCGGGGAAAGCCAATGTTGTGGCAGATGCTCTCAATAGAAAGGATGTCATTGTCGCAAGCCTCATCATTACCCCTTCCTTGATTGATAAAATCTCTGCTCTTCAAAAGGATGATGAATTCATTCAGAGAATGATTAAGAGTATTCAAGAAGGTGAAAGCACAAGCTTCCAAATGGATCGAAAGGGAGTCCTTAGATTGCAAGGGCGGATCTGTGTTCCAAGTATGCCAGAGCTTATAAGGGAAGTTTTAGATAAAGGGAACAAATCAAAGCTTTTCATCCACCCAGGCATGAGCAATATGTATCAAGATCTAAAGCGCATGTTTTGGTGGAGAAATATGAAGAGGGATATATCCATTTATGTGAGTAGATGTCCTACATGCCAGCAAGTACAGAGTGATCAACAAAAGCTTGCGGGATTGTTGCAACCATTGGAGGTTCCAGATTGGAAGTGGGACCAAATCTCCATGGATTTTATAGATGGTCTTCCTCGTACTAGGAAAGGAAATGACAGCATATGGGTAGTCGTGGATCGCTTCACAAAGTCCGCTCATTTCATACCTGTCAAGTCACTAGAACTGCTCAAAGTCTGGCGCAAATCTATTTCAAAGAAATCGTCAGGCTACATGGGTAATGAAACTAAACCTTTCCTTTTCATCATAATCTGAATGAAAATTTTCATTTTCAAATTAAATGTTGATCTTTTGTTTTAAACAGAGTTCCTAGCAGCATTGTTAGCGACCGTGATCCTATCTTTGCTAGCAAATTTTGGGAATCATTCCAAAATGAGTTGGGAACGAAGTTAAATCTCAGTACTACGTATCACCCTCAGACTGACGGCCAAACTGAGCGGGTGAATCGTGTTCTTGATGAACTATTGCGAGCTTGCATACTCGATTTTGGAGGTTCTTGGGAGGATCACTTGCATTTAGTTGAATTCTCATATAACAATAGCTATCAAGCAAGTTTGAAAATGTCTCCATTTGAAGCCTTATATGGTAGGCCATGTAGATCGCCAGCATGTTGGGTTGAAAAAGGAAATCGGCTTGTATTGGGTCCAGACATGGTCCGAGAAGCTTCAGGCAAAGTTGATTTCATTAAGAAGCGATTATTGGCTGCCCAAAGTAGACAAAAGAGCTATGCAGATGTGAGAAGGAGAGAGTTGGCTTTTGAAGTGGGTGACTATGTCTATTTGAAAGTTGCTTTAATGCGAGGTGTTATCCATTTTGGAAAGACAGGAAAATTAGCACCTAAATTCATCGGCCCCTTTACTATTCTTGAAAAGATTGGCACCCTAGCATACAGAATTCAGATGCCCGACTGGTTGCCTGGAGTGCACGATGTATTCCATGTATCTCAACTTCGGAGGCATGTCCATGATCCAGATCTGATTGTGGAAGAAGCAGCACAGCAAGATTTGGAGATTACCCCAAGCCTTGCAATGAGAAGGGAACCACTAAAAATTATCGGCAAGGAGACTAGGAAGCTGAGAAATAAAAGTATCAACCTAGTCAAGGTGCAATGGAGCGGTGATCCTAGAGACTGCACTTAGGAAACAGAGGAGGGTATCAAACAAGCCTATCCCAAATGCAGAGTGGATATTTCCGATTAGAATTTATTTTGAGGTATGCTTAAAATATTTCCCATTCTCTATGTTGGTTCCTACCCTTCTATTCTTCCTTTTTTTTCCTTTTCGAGGACGAAAAGTTCTTAAGCGGGGGAGATTGTAACAACCTGGAATTTGGGGCCAATTTAAAATTTTCATTTTAGAGATTTTAAAGGTATTTGAATAGTTGAAATGAATTATTTTAAATAAAAAAAGACTAGAAATTTATTTTGATTGAATTTAATGCGATTATATTTAATTTAATTATAAAAGGAATTAGAAAAAGGACGGTAGTTTGAAAAGTCAAACCTGAACTTTGACTGACTACACAGAATGCAGAATAAACAGGATTTTGGTAAAACGAAAAATATTTAAATATGTTAATGAATATATTTCTAACGAATCTGAAAAATCGAAGTTTCATAGCAGGAATCAAAAGTTATGGCCAAATGAATTTTCAGAAAGGTCGCTATAGAGAATATATCGCCCTTGAAAATAGACATTTTGCATACGACCTCGGAATTCGACGAAACCACTTTTGTTGGATCCGGGATGTAAAATTATTGCTAGGTTTCAAATTTCATGATTTTTGAAGTTAATATGTGAGCATGGCAAAGAAAAATGTGTTTTGGTCAATTACAGTTAAATTGGATCGACTAGAAAATGGCCATTTTTCAAACGTTCTCAGAATTCGACGAAATTTGTTTTGTTAGGACCGTATCGTTAAAACATAGCCAAAAATATTTTTTCCGGATTTTTCTGACTTCGTATGTGACGCTGGTAAAATTAGAAAGTACGTTCGAATTAAAATAAGTGATTTATTTTTAAAAATAAATGAAACATGCTGTTAACTTTGGAATTGGATTTCGGCACTAGCGCCATCGCGTTCAGAAGACGTCAAAACATATTGTTCGACAGTCGTTGGGGTCCGTTTGGAGATTGTATGGAAAAACCCTAATTTTGGGATTAATTAAATAAATAATTAAAAAGAATATACGCCCATATACTGTATAAATACGGACCATTACCCATCGTCTTCTTCCCGATTGTTCAGCCGCCACTTAACCCATTCCTTTCAGAATTTCAAACTCTGATTCCTCCCAATCCATGGAGAATTAGTGTATGCCCCTTTGGACTTTTTCGAAGTACTTCGCGAGCTCTTAAATCTCCGACAAGAATCACCTCCCCTCGTGCCCTGTAGCTCTCGAATCGTGCTCCCGAACCCGCGACCTTCCTTGCCCCGCCGCCGCCACGTGTCGCCACCGCACCTCCCCCTACTCCCGGCGTGGATGCGCCTCCCCTAGGCCTTCTATCTCCGACAAACGGCGCATCAATCCATTCACCGTAGCTCGAGATATTTAGATTCAAAATTCTGAACAAAACTGAAATTATAAAGGTAAAATTCAACTCAGCTTTGCGACGCTTTTAATCGTTACAGTGAAAGTTGTTAAAAGTCAGTATTGTTCAAAAATTGATAACTAATTCATACGGACTCCGAATATGAAAATTTCAGATCCGACGGGACCGTGACGACGAATAGGCTTTGCTGAGACTGATTGGAACGAATTCTGAATTTATTTGGCATTTTAAAATCTTATCCAATCAAGGTGAGAATTCAATTCATTTAAATATTGTTCTACGTTATGTGAAGTTTAAATGGATAAAAATAAATAGATCTGCGATTGTTGTCATTTTAAGTAATGGGTCTAAATTGTTTGCGATGTTATGATATTAGATCTGCAAGTTTAAGTGATAGATCTGAGTTTGGTGATTCATTTGTTTATCTTGTAAATCATGGTTGGTTGATATTCACAAACCATATGTTATTAATTCTAATTGATCCCTGTATTATTTAAAATATTGTTGTGGTAGGATTGGACAGGAAATATTGGACAGGAAATATTGGACATAAAAGTTGATGTTAATTTATATTTTATTATGTAATTAAAAGTAGATTTACATCGTTGAATAATAATTACATTTTTTATGTAATTAGGATGATTGATTTACATTGTGAAAAATTAGAATTACATTTTATTATGTAATTAAAAGTAGATTTACATCGTTGAATAATAATTACATTTTTTATGTAATTAGGATGATTGATTTACATTGTGAAAAAATAGAATTACATTTTATTATGTAATTAAAAGTAGATTTACATCGTTGAATAATAATTACATTTTTTATGTAATTAGGATGATTGATTTACATTGTGAAAAATTAGAATTACATTTTATTATGTAATTAAAAGTAGATTTACATCGGTAAATAATAATTACATTTTTTACGTAATTAGGATGATTGATTTACATTGTGAAAAATTAGAATTACATTTTATTATGTAATTAAAAGTAGATTTACATCGTTGAATAAAAATTACATTTTTTATGTAATTAGGATGATTGATTTACATTGTGAAAAATTAGAATTACATTTTATTATGTAATTAAAAGTAGATTTACATCGTAGAATAAAAATTACATTTTTTTTTCATATGTAATTAAAGTTAGGATTTACATCGTAATTAAAACTTACAATTTTTATATGTAAATAAAAAGTAGGAATTTGTGATGGAATAAAATTGACATTTTTATATGAATATAAAAAGTAGGATTTGGCGATGTAATAAAATTTACATTATTATTAATGTAAATATAATAAGGAATTTTCACCGTAGGAAAATTTACATTTTTATTAATGTAAATATAATAAGGAATTTTCACCGTAGGAAAATTTACACTTTTATTAATGTAAATATAATAAGGAATTTTCACCGTAGGAAAATTTACATTTTTATTAATGTAAATATAATAAGGAATTTTCACCGTAGGAAAATTTACATTTTTATTAATGTAAATATAATAAGGAATTTTCACCGTAGGAAAAATTTACATTTTTATTAATGTAAATATAATAAGGAATTTTCACCGTAGGAAAATTTACAATTTTATTAATACAAATATAGTAGGAATTTACACCGTATGATAAAAATTACATTTTTCTATGTAATTAAAATATGCATTTGCACCGTATGATAAAAATTACATTTTTCTATGTAATTAAAATATGAATTTACACCGTATGATAAAAATTACATTTTTCTATGTAATTAAAGTATGCATTTGCACCGTATGATAAAAATTACATTTTTCTATGTAATTAAAATTTGAATTTACACCGTATGATAAAAATTACATTTTTCTATGTAATTAGAATGAGAGTTTGCATTGAAATTAAAAATTACATTTTCATAATGTAACATATGATGAGATTTTGCAATGTAATTAAAAATCATATTTTTATAATGTAAATAGAAAGTAGAGTTTGCATTGTAATTAAATTTACATTTTTATATGTAAATTTAGAATAGAATTCACTGCAAATAAAAGTTACATTTTTTTTATTATGTAATTAAGATGAGAATGTACATTGAAGTTGGGATTTACATTTTATATATAATTTAAAGGTAGGATTTTGCAATGTATCCAAAATTTACATTTTTACATGTAAATAGAAAATGGAAATTAAATTTACCTTTTTACATGTAAATGAAGAGGATGGAATTTACATTTTCAACGTAAGTAAAGAATGAATTTAGGATGCTGTAATATTATCTTCATTTTCAAATGAATTAAAATTTAATTAGGGTCGGTAGTTGTTAGAGCGTTGTTTAAATCAAACGACGTTATTACGATGAAACGATTATATATATATATATATTAAACGAATGGAGCGCGGTAGTTCGCGTTTTGAAATCGTACCTTTAAACGACTATACAAGAAGATCCGACCGTCGGATTTTCTTGAAACTGAAACCGTTAGGACCGTCTTGGAAAAATCTTTCCAACGATATATATTACGTTAAGATCCAACGGTTAGATTCTGAGAAATGTAAAAATCCAAATTGGTTGAATGCAGCGCCATAGTCGCCCATTGACTTAAGGCGTCGTTATATAAAATTTAATTATTTTAAATAATTAAAATAGGAAGTAATCATTATAAAATGAAATCAGCAAGTACGAAGGATTTTAAATATATATATATATACGAGGATTATTTGGAAAGTCCGAGTTCTCTCATTCCAAATAATCAAACGACGTTAATTGAAGTATGAAGATGGCGTATGAAAACCGTAAATCTTCCCTCGAATGGACAACGATCGAGGCCCTGATTTGACATGCTCCCAATTCAAGGGTCATGGTCATTGCCCAAACGTTCGTGTTGATTTCACGGGTTTGGTTTTCGCTCAGACCCAGAGCATAAGCTAATAAATGGATTGTGTGTCTGACATCGTACTCCATTAAATATCATGTTATTAATCTTCTGTCGAATGTATGGATGTATGGTGGCGGAAAATTTATTCTTTTGCTTAACACCCGTTCATATATTTCGGCAAAGGATTAGTAGTACGATATGGAGTGATGATGTGGCATGCTAAGATGCATATGATCAAGGCTTTGTTGAAAAGCAGGCCTTGTGGGATGATCAAAGCATAGCCTGTTTAGGCATAGCTTTGTGTATAGCGTGACTTCGCGAGCCTCACACACCAACGGAGTCTAAAATGGGAGAAGGGAACACAGGGAGAGCAGCACGTTTCTTTCTAGCTAGAAGTGGTGATTGGGCTTTAACACGGCCCGACATTTTACTTATGTGGATGATGGAATGAGGCGCCTCGGATGTTAGGTCCTATAGGATCGGGAAACGTGTGTTCAGGAATTGCCAATCCACGAAGCTGTATGTGTGGACCGGCACTGCAGCTATCCAAGGGTTCACTGCGGGGGATCCTGAGGCATTAGCTAGAGTGTCTCGAATCGGTAAGGAGCTCCTCCCTAGCCTTGACTCAAGATGGAAACCAAAATCCAAATTCGACCCAACGAATTTGATTGTACTACTAGTATGGAGGCATAGTAGTATGGTATCTATGCTTCCTAGGATTGATACATTTATTTTGAAATGTTTGCATATACACTAATAATAATATTAAATTCGTATTTGCCCTATTTAGCATGTTTAATCACCATAAGGTAAAACCCTATCCTCTGGTTTGTGTTGCATTGTGTGATGGGACTTGGGTCTTATGGTGGTTCCATTTTTCCAAAAGCATTGCGTTATTATACGATTTATTTACTGTGGCTATGACACTTTAAATTATGCACGGCAGTCCATTGGAGTAAACCCGTTCCGCGATAGCGGCGTGGTCCTTGGATTTTCCTTATTACTAGTAGTTAAATTAGTTAAGAATTCTCACATCAGTCCCACGACTGACCCATTGTTTGTTTCCACCTTTTTGCAAACTCGGGTGCCCTCCTTTCTACACGGGCAGCCAAGTAAACAGGTTCATTCTTCGCTTGGAGTTGCTATCTTGGAGCTGCTTATTATTTTTCTTGGATTTGCATTCATGGAGAGGTGATGACTTGGAGCTTGAAGACATCTATCATTTGCTACTATTGCATTTTTCTCTTTTTTATTTCAGACATCAAACTTGTTTCATTTCACGTAGTTTTATGTTGGAGTTGGAACTTATTTCATTTTTTGCAAACTTGATGTAATAATTTAGAATTCTGTGACTGTGGATTTTCTGTGGTTGTTGACATTATATTTCCGCTGCTATGATGTTGTTACTCTATGAATTTCCTTGCTATGTTGTATCTGTGATTTGTATTATTGTATTTATGTTGTATTCCAAATGATTATTCCTTACTTTCATTCCGTGGAAGTTTGGGGTCATCACATCAAGTTAAGGGGGAACAACTCGCCCTGTACTTAACTAAGGTTCTGGAATTACTCACTTACCTCGATCACTTCGTCATCCATCACGTACACCGAGAACAGAATGAAAAGGAAGATTCGCTATCCGAACTAGCAAGCTTTGAGGATCCGCAACTTTTGGGATTCACCCCCGTCGAAGTGCTCAACTCCCCTAGTATCAAGCAGATCCAAACTGAGGCGGTCATGAATGCCGAACCCGAACCTGAATCTTGGATGACACCAATCAAGAATTACCTGCAGCACGGGACACTTCCAAGACGCTATAAGGAAAGACGAGCGCTCACCTTCCAATCAGCTCGCTATCTTCTTATGGATGGGGTGCTCTATCGTAGAGGCTTCTCCGTCCCATTGCTCAGATGTGTAGCCCACCATGACGCCATCAAAGTCTTAACCGACGTACATGAAAGGGAGTGCGGCGACTATACTGGAGGGAAAACCCTGGCCGGAAATATACTTAGACATGGTTATTATTGGCCTACGCTCGATCAAGACACCGCAGACTATGCTCGCAAGTGCGACAAGTGCTAGCGCTTCTCAAAAATCCCGAGAGCCCCGCCTAAAGAGCTGACACAAATGATTAGCCTATGGCCTTTCGCCATGTCGTGAATCGACATCACTGGAACTCCTCCAATGGCCAGAGGTGGGGCACGATACGCCATCGTCACAGTTGATTATTTTACCAAATGGGCAGAGGCCTAAGCTCTCGCCACAATCACCGCCAATAATATGATCAACTTCTTTGTATGCAACATCATTACTCGATATGGGGTCCCTCATGCTATCATCTCTGAAAACGGCACTCAATTCGAGAGCGTAGAGTTCAAAGCCTTTTGCCTGCGGCACAACATCGAAAAGAGATTCTCGGCAGTGGCTCATCCTTAAGCCAACGAGTAGGTCGAAGCGGCCAACAAAGTTTTTAAGTCCTTCATCAAGAAGCACCTAGAAAAGGCTAGGGGCATGTGGGCAGATGAACTTTCACTAAACCTATAGGCATACCGAACCACCTACAAGACAGCCACTGGACATACTCCCTTCGCCCTCGCCTACAGGTCAGAAGCCGTCATTCCTATTGAACTCAAGCTTCCATCTCACCGAGTCACCTATTTCGATCCAAGGACAAACCAAGATTTACTTTTAAGATCACTTGACTTGCTGGAAGAGAAAAGGAATGAAGCTGATCTCCGAGCCGCTTCCTAACGGCTAGTCACCTGATACTTCAATTCTAGGGTCCGCCATAAGGACCTCAACATTGGCGACCTCGTCTTAAAACAGGTCTTCCCTACACCAACAGGCCTCGCTCCTTATTGGGAAGGTCCGTACTCCATACAACGGAAGCTCAGCAATGGATCTTTCAAACTCGCAACTGTGGATGGAGCTGAACTCCCAAGGGAATGGAACAGTGAACATCTCCGCCGCTACTTTACATAACTTAGTACACAGTTATTTACGCTTTCCAATAATGTTTTGTTTTCTAACAATTCTATGAATTGTAAAGGCTATTACTACCAAAGTTATTAGTGGAAATGATGTTCAACTTCCCGTCTCTTCTTGTTTATGTTTACTCGGCGCATGACACGTTTGACTAATACTGACAACTAGCTTACGTTCAAACAGTCGGTTGTCATATCGGCCTCCGAGCACGGAGTCGGTACCACCGTCTGAGTCTCGAGCCAACCTCGAGGCAAAAAACACAATGGCTACGACTGGCACTCCGAGCACGGGAGCCGGCAACACTATTCGTGTCGCCGGCCCGCGGCCTGACCGAGTATAAATATCCACGAACTCGAATCTTGGCCCCGTGCCGAGACCGAGGATAAATCGTTCCACGCCCAAGTCCCAAGCGACTTGGGGCCACCCAACAGCCAGGCGGGAGTGATGTAAATCCCTCCCTCGGCTACAGTTATCGAACGAATCTTGGCGCAACACCGAGACCGACCCTTAAATCGTTTCTTCCCCGAAGCACTCAAGGCTAAGGGGTAGCCCATGGCCATGATCGGACCCTACGGGCTGATGATCTGGCCTTCTCTTCTCAGGCAAATAAATGACGCCTGCGGCTCGCCTCAACTCGATGAATGACGGGAGAGCCACACACCGGATGAACTGCACAACGTGACATCATACGCTTCGCTACACTTGGGATTAACCCCAGGCAACCCAGCAGGCGCTCAGCCTGGCTTCGCAAACTACGGGTTTCCTAAGCTGAGGGAAACTTACTAAAAGCCTACACTCTATCACACCCCTCCAGAATAATTGGCCCAGAGTGCGGTACACAATCACACCCCTCTGGAATAACTGACACAGAGCGTGGCACACAATCCCTTTTTTTTTTAGGTGTAACGATAAGTATGCTTGTGCAAGTACGGGATGCCTGAAAACATAAGAAGAACATCCAAACACTTAACACAAATTGCGAACTTTACTAATTCATATTCCATTTCTACACACACATATTAAAAACAGACTACGTGTTTAACATCTTTCTTTTCTAATGACGGGGTGTACATGAAAACCATACCATGTTTTTGAAAACCAAAAGCGAGGGTCGTACTCGCATAAACTGTTGGCCTCCACTACCAAAACGAACGGTAACTTCTACCTAAAATTGCTAACACTAATCATGTTTCTTCCTCTTGTGCTTGTGCTTGTTCTTTTTTGTAGATTCAACACTCGACGGTTCATCCTTTTCACCGGCCCTCTTCTTCCAGACCCGCTCCTTCCGTCTCGACCCTTCCAAGAAGTGGTCGAATCATGAGAAGGCGAGAGATGCTTCTCGCCCACACCCTCACCGCTATATATCTCGGTGATGTCAACAAGGGCGGCATGCTTCGTAGGCATGGGGGCACTTCCGGCAGCAAGGCCAATTACAGCACCACTCTTCTTCGATATCTCCTTGCCTTCTCGCTCAGCCCGTTCCTTGGCCTCACTGGCAGCCTGACGCTCAGCATGCTTTTGGGACTTATGCAGCGTGACAGCACCAGCCTTGGTTTTCTCGAGGGACTTGGTAGCCTTCTGCTGGGTTTTCTTGTCCTCCCTTCTCTTCCGGGCCTCATCATCAGCCCTCTTCTTCTTGGCATCTTCATCGACCTTCCTCTTCGCGACCATTTTAGCGGATCTCGCCTCTGCATCTTGTTTTGTCGTCATTAGGATCTAATGCCTGGCAACCTCATCCTACCTCCGCTTCTCCTCCACTTCCTCGCTCTTAACCACCAACCTGGCTTGCTGAGCCTACACCATATCCTCCATCGAGGGCACATCGTCTTCCATTGGGCCTCTAGCACAAGAACTCTGCCCGTAAACCACCTCTCCTTCCTCCATAAGGCTCTCATACATGCTGGGAGTTAACCCTATATTCAAGTAGGTATCCAGTTTATCGTCGCCTTCCTCAAATTGCGCTGCCACAGGTCCTGGCCTAGATTCAGTTGTTTGTGGGACCATGGGGGCAGGGCCCGATGTCATGGTCAGTCCAAGAAGGGCTGTATAGTAAAAAAAAACAACCATTTTGTCCGCAAATTCGGTAATTACGTCATCCTCAGGGATGCATGGCAAAAAGAAATTTACCTCCAGTCAGGGATGGTGTGGAAGTGACAAAGGGGTACTTGTGGTGGTAGGTAAGGTGAATTCAGTCTCTCCTCTCCCCGGATGCTTAGGGTCATACTCGGTCAAAACTTGAACTGAAGCTGCGGGATCGCTCACCATAACCGATTCAGGGGCCAGTGGCCGATAGGAGCTTTCCTCTACAAATGTCTCCGCTACTACAACACTCTTAGCCATGACAGACTTCCTCTTCTCAGCAGTGAGCCTCTCGTGCCTCTTTCTCTCAGCATCCTCAACCAACAGCCTCTTACCCTCCTCCAGCTTCTCGCGCTCTTCAGCTGTCAAGAGATCAATCATAAGCTGTCGTTCGTCCAAGGACTCGACATCCACGTGGCGTAAATAAGCTTCATATGGAACTAACCTCTCCCAAGTCCGAGCTAGTTCCTGGGGATAATCATAAACCCATGAGAGTCCATGGATTCTCAAAACCTTAACATACATGTTTCAGATATCTTCCTCCACAGACGATTGTACCCGAAATTCTATATCCTCCAGCTCCTCTCTCAGTTGTTCCACCTCTCTCTGATGGGCCGCTCTCAGTCCATCTATTGTGCCCAACACATCCCAAATACTAGCTTCTACATCCTCCTTGGCCCTTTTCATCTTCTCAAGATGTCTCTTCAGGCTGTCATTTTCTGCTCCAAGGGCATTGTTGTCGGTTTGGAGGTCGAAAACTCACGTGTTTTGCCTTTCTAGATCGGTGCATACTTTATCCACCTCGGCTTTGTCCCTCTTTAGGGTCGTGTTCTGGGTAGTTAGGTCAGCTATAATTTCCGTGAAAATGGAGCGGGAGTGATCGGCCTCCCTCTTGAGTGCCTCATACCCTTTCTTTAACTCAGCTACATTAACGAGATTCATGAGTTAGCATTTAAAAATACAGGAATGAACGACAATGTGCCCATGGCACAAAAAGCAAACTCACCTATGTCCGCCTTTAGGCGAACGACAGTGGTCTGCTCAGCATCAATTCATGAGCTCCATATTCTTCCTCTTGATCAGCTCCGATAGATGAAAGGAATAGGTGGTAAGCTTGTCAGCCTGGTGGTACGCTTCCTTCACATGAATCCAAATCTCTCCAGAGTCCCTAGCGGGAGGCGGGAGGAGATCTGGAAGGACCATCAGCTCATCAAAGTAGTGTTGAGGGAAAGTCATTTTTAACCATGCTCTCCTTTCCTCCAAGGAAATCCTTTGTTGCTCAGAGACTGCTAGTTCCCGCTTCACGGCTATGGTCACCCTCTCTGGTCTCGGTTGGCTGAGTGGTGGCTCCCTCCATTTGGTAACTGGAGTAGGGGCAGGAGAAGCTGTGCTTGAAGGACCTGTCGAAGATGGATGCCGAGAACCTCCTAAGTTATGTCATGAGTCTCCCTCGGATACCCGAATCGGAGGAGGAGGAGATCGTCGAGAGCGATCCTCACCACAGTGCTCACAACGTGACCAGGCAGGGGTGGAATATCGTATAAGTTGGTCCCTCTTCTGAAGCCTTTAAAGAAAGGATTCCTAGGGAGTTGACGGCCTCCATGTCCATAACCTCATCCTCCACGCCCTCTAGCTATATCACTTGTCAAAGAAATGAAGCAAAGTCAGTCAAGTCACACGCTCAAATAAGCCACTATGTTATGCAGTGTTAATGAGTGTATGCCCTAAGTGTTCTCTCAACAAACCAGATTGTGGTCCACTCAAAGGAGTTAACCTCTCCGCAGCAAGAGCTAATTTGTCCATGACAGCCAGAGCCGACTTCAGGGATACTTCTAGGTCAAGTTTATTCAAGCCATTAAACTGGCGCTCGTCCTCAAGTGGGGTGGCAGCTCCAGGAGAAGTCGTTGGAGACAATGGCCTAATCGACTCTCCCTCCCCCATCCCTCCAGTAGGGGGCCAAACAAGAACATTCAATAGGCCCTCTTCGTTGGTTGTAGCCTCCTCACCACGAGCCGCATCTCCACCGACGTCTCCTTGGAACTCAACAACCTTCTTCGGCCTGGACCTGGCATAGGGCATCTTTCTTTTCTGACAAGGGGTCACAGGGATTTTCGCCACCACCTTTTTTGGCACACTTCTCGCCATTGTGGGATAATTACAGCCCGATTGTCAGGAAGCAACCCCACACGACAAAGGGGCTCTTGGCTTGTCACAGTTTCAGTTCTGCGAGACACCTCGGGGATTGCCCGTAAGGCATTGAGATGATACTTGTACTCCTCACCGGTAGGTGCCTCTGGATTCCATGTTGCAATAAAAAAAGATTAATAATGAGACGTGGGTTCCAAGAGCTTTATAATAGGAAACGAAGTTCGAGAGTACTTACTCCCTTCGATCCACCTCCTCGCAAATCCAGGAGGGCAGCGCACAAAGAACCAATCTTGTTTGAACACCGATAGCCTGGGCCACGTCCCAATGAAGAATTTAGTGACAGCTACCACTTTCAAGAACCATTGCGAAGGCGACCTGCTAGACGTTCTCCTTAAACTAAAGAAATACCGAATATCATCTTCGGTTGGCTCCAAGTGTAAATATTCTCGGTAAAGAATGTAAGTGCCTAAGAGCAAAGAATAAGCATTTGGATGCAGTTGCGAAGGCGCAAGATGGAAATAGGACAGAATGTCCCTAATAAAATCATTGGCTGAGGGCATGCACCCCGCGAAACAGCTTGCTTATTCCAGGCAGTTAAACCCTCGGGTGGTGCGTGAGCCCTTCCACCTTCTCCCGGTGCGTGAACGTCGCCCATCGGTATATTGAATGGCTACGCCATTTTCCAAACTACTGTAGTATCCATGCGCGATGGAACCGAGTCTGTCGGATTTTCCAAGATAATGGCATCAGGTAACATATCCGGGGCTACTGGGCCCGCTGGTGCATCTTCATTAATAATATCCACATTCTCAACCTCTTCGTGTATGACCAGAGAATGTAGCCTCTCAATGTATTCCCCGTGATCAGATACCTCGGGTGAACTGGCCGATTGAGAAGGAAGGATCCTTCGGTAGTCTCAAGCTCGCTGCCAATTGAGCTTCCGCTATTGGTAGAGTCAGACGAATGTGACGATGACGGGGAAGCCTCGGCTTCCAGGATTTTTCCAGTCTTTGATCTTGTTTGCAGGGCTAACTATGCTTTAATACACTAGTATTAGACATCGCATTGGAATAACCTATACCCCTTGTGTTGGTGAAAGCTAACATGTGTGTGTGGTGTCATTAAAGATTAAGATATACATGGGAAGATAAAACAGTCCAACAGTTCAGTCACAATTCGAGTATATGCTCTATCCCATGTGGAAAGGTCATAATGTATACATAGCCATAATACTTAGGCGACGCGGAGGATCAGAAAACCGAAGGCTCGAACCACGATAGGGTTCGAAAGCCCAAACCACCAGGGGTTCGAATACCCGAACCCACCAGGGGTTCGAATGCTCTAACCCCACAGGGGTTCGAATGCTCGAACCCCCCAGGAGTTCGAAAGATCGAACGCCCCAAAGTTCGAACACCTGAATCGCAGCAGAGTCAGACATCTCGAGTCCCCTAGGGTTTGGATGTTCGAACCTCTCAGGGTCCAAAGGCTCAAACCCCAGTAGGGCTCGAGAACTCGAGCCTCGGCGAGGTTCGAACGCCGAGCCACTGCAGGTTTGAGCATATGAACCTCCTCTGAGTTCAAGGCTCCCCTCCGCGCTCGCTTCCCAGCGCCTCCCTCTCCTTCGTGCATGCCTCCAAAAATCTCGAAACCCACTAATTTGAAGTTCTGGGGAATGGAAGCTCGAAGCTTTGTAATGGCGGTTAAGGCAAGAAAATAATTGGAAGGGAAAAGTGAGGGGGGAAGTTATTTATAATAAAAAGTAAAAGTCCCTTTGCATTCCAAAAGAATTTCGAGCCTACGGGCTCAAAAATTCGAACCCATGAGTTCGAAATTCCGGATCACCTGGGTTCCAAATTTTCGAGCCCACAAGTTCGAAATTCTGAACCTCCCGTGTTTGAAATTCCAAACCTGTGGGTCTCAAGATTTCAAACCTCCACGGTTCAAAATTCCGAACCTTCTGGGTTTGAAATTTCGAGCCTCCTGTTCTCGAAGTTCCGAACCTCTGTGGGTCGTAATTTCAAACCCTTATGGTTCGAAATTTCGCACCAAAAAAAAAACAGAGAGAAGAAAAAAACCAAACTCTCAGGTTATTAACTTCACGCCACGCGCTCAGGTACACATATTCCATGCGCATACTGACCCCACGAACACACTGGGGCAATGCACTTTGAATACTTAGCAACGTGAGCTCGGTGCCACACCAGCAACGACTCGCTCGTAATCATATAGCGAACGAGCCTGTCAACTAACATGCATTTTCCTTTGACTTACAGGATAAATGGGCAAATCAATTACTACTTCGACTAATCCAAAGCACATCATGTCGACATAAGATGTACTTTGGGGGCAAATGTTAACCGGTTTTTTGTCGTGGTTCCCAAAAGTACACAAGACATGCTCGACTCAATGCATCGCGTTGAACTCAAGCCGAAAGGGACGCTCAGGAGCGAAGGAAACATGATGAAGAGGGATCGCGCCAACAGAGATCTCGCAATACCCCAAACACCTATTCATGCAGCCTTAGCGCGGCGAACTTCGCACCCCCTAGGGGTGCGAAATTCACACCCCACAGTGTGCGAAATACGCACCCAGCAGGGTGCGAACTCCGCACCTACGAGGTGTGGAATTTCGCACCCACGAGGTGCGGAATTTCGCACTCTCGAGGTGCAAAATCTCGCACCCACGTGGTACGAAATCTCGCACCCACGAGGTGTGAAATCTCAAACCCCGGGCTTAGATGCGAATTTTCGACATATGTAGGCGTCAGGTGTGAAGGGTGTGGTCCCCTATTTCTACTTACTCCCACCTACTCCTACCTACTCCTTTTCCTATAAATACCCCATGACTTCACACTTCAAAGGGGTTGGAATTTGAGACCTTGGGACCTCTAGAGAGCTCCATTAATGGCATCTCCCATTTGAGGAAGAAGGGAAAAAGTGTCATTTTCTTAATATATTTAATATATGATCATTATGACATCATATATGAGAGCGATGACATCATGCCTTAGAGATGACATCATATAGCTTAGAGATGACTTAATCTAGCTTTGAAATAAATGTCATGAGAGGGTTTCAACCTTGTAACTTTTGTGATTAATAATATTCCAACAATGCTTCAAAGTGGACGTAGACCCCTCATGAGGCCGAACCACTATAAATCTCTTGTGTTATTTTCTGCTTTTCTACTCTTGTTTTTGCGACCAAATTAACTATTCCTAGTAATTGGAATCTTTGGTGTTTACGACATTTTTTGCCGTCAATGATTATTAAAGAATTTTTTCCTACTTTCAATATTATCTGGATTCAAGTCAAAATTGTCCTAAAGAATCTTACCTGTTTTTCTCAAATAATTGATATTACTGTTGTTTTGATTTTATTTAACCTTTTTTATCAAATAATTGATATTACCGTTGTTTTGACTTCCAATTTTTTCCCGATTTTTTAGTTTATACTTAATGTTCCTTAATAGCATACTATATTGATATTGCTAAGTACCAATACTAGAGAAGTTCATGCTTTTATTAAAAACAATTTTATAATCTTCATCCATCGCTCAAACATTTTTAAATCCAAAAGGAATTCATTTAACATTCATATTTTCTTCATTGAGTAATATGATAAGTAAAGGGGTATGATCACTTGTTTATGCCCTAATGTGTTACATAGAAAATAGGTGAACTTACTAGAAAACTCATTATTAGTAAAATTTCGATCAAGTTTGTAGTAGGTATATTTTTCTAAGCCAGACCTTTAAGTATACTTATTACCATCAATAGGTGGTTCAATCAAACAACTCTCGATGAGAAATTTGTTAACACTGTCCAGTTTACAATAAGGTATTCATTACCTCCATATTTTTCATGAGATTGAAAATAGTGCTAAGATCCCCTACTATCCACTAAGGGTAGTTATAAGATCGACTTAACTTAAGAAGTCTAATCCAAAGACTATCTTTTTCAACTTCAAAGTTAATGCCATATACACTAGTGATTTGAATTTTTGCACCACCTATGTTTTTAAAATTGCAGTCAATAAATTGGATATCTTTGCAAATGACATCATTAATCCAAATAGTAGAGTCCCATAGTAAAAGAATTCTTCCTTTACTACCATAAACATTATTAGAAGTAAAATTCCAATTAATGGTCAATTTCCTACAAAATCTGTTATTGTTATCTTCATTCATCTTATTTTCTATCAAGGCAACGATAGGTGGTCTATAATTATTAAGAAAATCGATAATAATTGTTTGTTTACTAGGGCATTTCACTCCCCTCACATTCCAAGCAATGATTGTTATTTATATAAAAAAATTAAAAATTATGATTTGGAATGAGAATCATACCCGACATAGACTTAAATTTTCCATTCTTTTTGTACTCAACCCCTTCAGATTTTAGCTTAGAAGTACTATCCTCCC
The DNA here is from genome assembly GCA_030737875.1 of Allium sativum. Lineage (NCBI taxonomy): Eukaryota > Viridiplantae > Streptophyta > Magnoliopsida > Asparagales > Amaryllidaceae > Allium > Allium sativum. The sequence goes on along the minus strand of CM060919.1, from coordinate 648,595,966 downwards.
AGTCTTTATTAAAAATATATATATATTTCTATTTGAATGCTACCTTGTCTATATTCTATATCTCACTCCCTTTTTGTTCCCATGCAGTTGTGAGTAATCAGTAGTTTCTGATGTGCAAGGAAAAACAGAATTTCCTTCAATAAATTTGCACCATTATCTGAACTAGGAAGAACAACATTCATTGATTTAGACATGTGAGGCAAATCACTGTTTGTCACATCCATTTCTTCAAGATTTGCAGCATCACCAAAAACTTGACCCAATTCCATGTCTTAAGACGAGACATCATCATCTGAGAGAGAAATATTATTTGTAGAATTATTAATATCTGTATTTAGACATGAGCCTGAAACATAGGGGTTTCAAATTCAAAGAACTGATTACTTGCCCCTTCTGACTTTCTTTCTGTTGTTTTCTTTGAGATATTAATTACTATGTCAATGACCATATCATCTTGGTCAGCGAGATGATTCTGATTAACTTTCTGGCAAATTCCTTGATCAGAAATGATGCTCGTTCGGTTGATTTGATTAGTTGCCTAAATTGTTTTGGATAGTTGTTTATCGATTGCCAGGAACTAGCTCTACATTTCCTTTTTTTAATTCTCTTGTGCAGTTTTTGAATTATTGATGTTTGTTATTGGCACCCATTCCTTTATGCTACTGTACTGCTTTTTTTCGTGCCCAAAACACTCACAAGCTATACATTTCGGCAGGATCCATTAATATACGACTTCTTGAATAATGATTTTCCCGTTGAACATTGTTAAATTTATGTCTTTTGGAAGTTCATCTTCTACAGCTACTTCTATAAGAAGGCAAGCATAATTCAATCTCGTCTTTACTGCAGTGCTGCAATCATTTTAATGAGTTTTCTTATTAAACTGGCCATGACATTAAAAGCCCCTTTGTCCCATGAGTTAAGATGAATACTTGGCAATCTAACCCAAATGGACATTGTCGTTAAAAGACCTCTACCCAAATTTAGTGTATTAGATCACTTTCTCATTATGCTGAGTTTTCCATTATAAAAATAGGATCCAGTCTGAAGAATGGATTCACAATCTTGAGGATCTTTAAATTTTATCAAGAAGAAACCATTTTCTCTTGAAAACATATCAAAATTGCTTTTCGGCTTTGTTAACGTTATTTTTCGTCGACACCAGAATAAGGGGTATGGATATGAACCTAGGGGAACCTAGGGATTATTTAGTTCCTACAAATTTGAGTTAATTCGCCATATCCTAGATATCAAGGCCTTTTGAAGTTTACTTATCTTCCTTCAAGAGGTGAGTATCAAGCTTACGAGACTCAAGGACCAATGGTTACCTTGGGATAAGGGTTTAATAAACTCGACACAAGTTGGAAAGCTAAATCGCTTAATAGGGTTATTTCGATAATTATGCACAAGTAAGAGGCTTTGTCGTGAGTAATCAATAGTGCTAAGTCTCTCTCTTTATTAATCATTTGATTGAGTACGTTGAAGATTAGAAGTAAAATCTCCAAATCAATTTACAAACTAGGGTTTTCTCTTTTAGAAATAGATACAAGATTTTGGAATGAGTAAAAGTCCCCCAAAATGTGACCCCTAGGGTCATATTTATAGAGGATTTGGACCTTATATTGTAGCGAGCATGTGGGAAACTTGGTTCTGCATCACTCCTCTAGTTTCGGTCTTCCTTAGTAGCTTCAATGTCAGCCTGCTTGGCTTTGGTAACAGTCTCTTGTTGTCGGTATCGTCCCGCTTTTGGGGGCATATGGGTTTTGGATGTGAACCCCTGGAGTTGGCCTAATTCAAGGGATCCTGGTGCCGGCTTTGACACTGCTTCTTCCACTTCTGGTGTTATGTTCATGCTTCTTCCTTTATGATTTTGATGCTGGTTTTTGGTAACGGTATTAATACGAAGTGCATTGGTGTCGATAACACTCTGCTTGCTCCCAAATTGATCTCATGCTTTATCTTTGGTATCAAATTGCATGCTTCTGGCTTTAAATGCATAGTTCTGCCCTTGCTTTCCTTGTGATCATGTCTTCCTTGTCCGATACTGATACCAATACCAAGCTAATTTCTTATTTTAAGTTGGTATAGGCATTGTGCACTTGTTGATATCTCTTTTTGGTATCGGTACCAATCTTTTTCTCTCCAAGTTGGTATCGATAGATGTGAACCAAACATTAACCTTCTTACTTTCAATGTCGATTTAGTCCCTTTGTCTTTTTGCTTTTGGTATCAGTTCATCCTGGTGCACTGGTGTCGGTGTAACACCCTGTAATTTTATAACACATTAAAATGATAAACTAATGAATAACTAATTAAATATTAGGAATTAAGTAAAATGGACTATTCCATTATTCGTCTTGGAATTCTGCTTGAGATAGAGCCAAAGTTTGCATAAAATGGATAACGTATGAAGAAGTTATTAAGCTTAGAAGTTTATATACACATAAGAGAATTATATATATACATAACGGAGTCAAAACCATTCAAAATAATTTGAAAACAGAAGTGGGAAGGCTGGTAGAGAAATCGACCCGTTGGGGCTCGACAGACCCTAAGGATTGTCGACCCATAGGTCGACACCTACACAGGGGTGTCTACACCCCCCGAAATCCGGACGAAATTCATTTTTGCGTACGTGGACTGAATTCTTAGCTATATTCGTTGACCCTATGTTATAAATAGGACCATATACCCATTGTTTTATTCATTCAAAAACAATGGAGAACTAGATGTTACCTCTGGCTAGATTGAAATAGCCTAATTCTTCTTCTATAACTAGAGTTAGGCAAATTCATAGATCTGTACTTCTACATCTACAATTATTCTTTTGTTCTTAGATCCAATCATAGTGAGTCTACATTATTTTTAGATATAAACACTTATAAGTTATTTTTGACATGTCTATGAATTGGATCTAAACCTGTGACTAATTAATCATATCAGATCGGCCTTAACCTGTGTATCTAAGTTATTTTGACATGACTATGAGTTGGATCTAAGCCTATGCCAATTTATCATGTCAGATCTGCCATTATTTTTATATCTAATTCACTGATTAAATCTCATCATGCCTGTTTATGATCATGACACTATGCCTAATCAGTTCTATTATCGCATGTTCATCATATCTGTTCCTATATGCCTATCTTGTCATTATGCCCAATTTTGTCACTATATGTTTATTAGTTGTTATGCCTGTTCCTGCCACCATATGTCAAACTTGTTATTATGTTTATTTCTATTATCTTCCCTTCTTCTTTTCCCTTTTTATTTATAGCCAGGCAACCTTCGAGCCTAGGCATACCGCTGAAATATGCATACGTACAAAATTGGGAATGATGAGAATAATTAATTTGGGGCATAATTCATATTGTGAAACATGATTGGGAATATTGGGCATAATTCATACCTTGAGCCAAGACTTGGGATTTGGGGCATAATTTATATGTTGATCTAAATCTTAATTTGGCATAGCTTGTATTGGGAAATTTGGGCATAACTTGAATTAAATACATGAATATGGATTTGGGGCATAAATCAAATTGTGATTTAGATCTTAATTTGGGGGTATGTGGTACATGGTAAATATGACTTGGAAAAGGGGCATGAAAACCTATAATGAAATAGGAATAATTGTTAAAGAATGAACATGCCTAGATTTACAGTAATTAGAAACTGCAACTGCACTTAGACACGAGGTTTGATTACACTTGTGGTAGAAGCTCGCCCGGAACCGCCCGACATATCCAGCATCCACAAGTGGTGAATCTAATGTGAGGGGTCTAAGTGCATAAACATGTAACATGCTAAGACACAAGGTTAAGTCCGACTTGTGGAAGAAGTCTGCCCAGACCCAACCAGCATATCCAGCATCCACGAGTTGTAGACTTAATGTGAGAGGTCTAATGCATAAACATATATATGAATAAATGTATATAAAAGGATAAAATAAATGGCACTAATTGTAATTAATGGAAATGAATTGGAATAAATGGGGAATGAGAACAACCTATTGTAGTTAATTACATTAATGAGAATGTTATATAATATGTAGGCTTGTCCTAGGTACAAGTGGAAATTATAACATAAGTTATAATAAAAGGAAGGAAAACTTATCAGTAAACCTTAGTTAAGAGATCTAAGTAAATAAGTAAACAATGAAAAGTTGTAGTGACATGCTGGACAGAAAACAGGTGAATTGAGATGAAGTATACCTAACTACATATTAAGTAAAACATGTTATTGTAACTATGGAAACATATAATAAATAATTGTGGAATACTTTCATTAATTAAAATCCGGGCATAACAGATTGTAGATTACAAATCTTGGATTACAATATAGAGAATAACATGTGATGGTCTTATTAATAAGCTTAAACGGATTAAGCTGTATATATATATATATATATGTGTGTGTGTGTGTGTGTGTGTGTATGAAATTAATAAGCAAATGGAACTTGGTAATTTGAAAAGAAGTCAATGTGAATAGGGATAACCTGTTAATCTGTAATACTTAACCTATTTGAATCCATAAGAATTACATGAACATGCTAACTTGAGTAGGGGTTAAGTAAACTTGCTTGAAACAGTAGGAGGGTTAAGTATATCTTGGGGTGGTGGGTAATATTTATATATATGCCCACAAACTTAACCTGTGGGGTTATGCAATCTTTTTACACTGGTAGGGCATAGCCTGTGGGGTTATGCAATCTTATTACACTGGTAAGGCATAACATGTGGAAATCCTAGTAGGTGGGATGCAAGTGTGGGAGGAAGCTTGTATCATCTTGTGTGTGGGACCTGTTTCAGTCAGTAACCCATATATAGATATCAAACGAGTACTCCGAACTAGGTCGAAGTCAGGGCACGCTTACTAGGCTAGTTGTAAGAGATCCAAAACAAAAGGAATGGTGTGGGCAGCGCATTTCGACAGGGTCATATGCATGCATAGGTCCGGACAGGGGAGGATTAAGACTTCGTGACACCTGTAGATATGGTTGTGCACATCCTAAAAACAAAGGGTTGCCACTTTAGGAAGTGATACGTCCTACTATCGGGCCAGCATATGGTATCTACGGAGCAGGAAGCCAATCAATTGGGACAGTAATTAGGGTACATCTAGACTCTTGTATGTTTAGGAGATCGTTATTATCCTTAGGGGTAACTCCGGTATGTTTAGTTGGGCTGCCTGTTATTGTATGGGGTTAAACCTCTCACTAGAAGTACGCCTAAGTCTACCATCTTATACTTATTGGGGATCATCTTATTCATGTGACACTAGTATTGGTGCAGAGAAAGAGAAAAGTATTAGAGAAGCGCTATACATATATGTTCTATTCAGTTTAACATGTTTACCTTTTCATACCTACCATATATGTTGTTATCCTCTTATCCAGCTTATATGCTTGTCATGATGCTCTTTTCATGTTTATTGCACTCTGATGATTTAAATACAAGATAGAAGTTTTAAGTTGATGTACTGGGTTTTATGATGTAACTATGTTTTGAACCACGATGTTTTCTGCTTAATAAAACTTTTTCCGCAGTCATTTTATATCTATCTTATAATATTTTTGTTTCTATTTACCTATAATGCTTCACGAAACTTAATGCATTCTCTTAATGAGTGACATTAACGGACGTGGGGTGTCACAATTGGTCGAAGGCCTCCCAAGCCTTTATTCTGATGTTGCTTTTACTTCGATACCCCTTCACTCTAAACTAGGTCTCGATATTGAAAACCTGTAGTAACATTTGCCCCTTCCCCCTTCTAAAGGGGAATTTTTGACTTTTCATGTCAATGGCTTGAACACCTTCTTCCTTCCTCCTATAAATACTTGCTTCACTCTCTCTTGTGAGTTTCTTTCGCTTTTAATCATCAACCTCCTGTATTTAATATTTCTATGCATGAGCATTAACGGTTTTCTCGCATTCATAATTCGCATCGATCAAGGTAAACTATTGCTCCATTACTTCAAATGGCTTGAAGTAATTACTGATTTAGTTCAACAAACGTCATGAAACCTTTGATGTCCCAACTGTATAATTCATGCATAATAATTTCCTTTTCGGTTTCGACCTGGTGGTTTCGGAGAATTATTAATACGAATCGAATTGATTTTACAACTAAATAACTCATTTATCTACCAAGCAATTCTATTCGGCCAAGATGATGCAATTGCCGGGTTGACTAGTGCAAATCGGTTTCGGGTTTATTGCCAAAACCAACATCCGCTAACCAATTATGCTTTGATTGGTAGTAAAATCAAGTGCTTCCATTGTTTCCCATTATTTCGAAGGCATATGTTGCATAGTTCAATTCAAGTATTGTCATTTTTGAAGTGCTTTCGAAAGACTAGAAACTATTTCTTCTTTTTATGTAACATTACCTTGATTTGTAAAATAAGTAGATAATACCTGGTATTATGGTAAAGAAACATACCTTGACCAAACCCATTTAAAGTTCCACCTTACCGCTTGAGTCTTCATCTTCAAAGAAGGTTAGCGCAACTGAAAAAAGTCTTTAATTACCTCATAAGAGGAAGTCGATTCCATACTTCAAGACTTTAATATTTCCGGAGTGGAGGCCATTCCTTCTTGCAGGACTGACACTATTACATCCCCTTTTAAAGGATATTTTTCATACTCCACTATCCATATTTGGCATGGGGGTTTTGTTCCTTTCTCGAACATTGTTGCTCGAATCTTGCGATACTTAAAGAATGCCCCTATCCAACTCTCTCCAAACACTTATACCTACCTCTTGGGTTTAGAGCTTTTATCTTTGGAATCTAGTAATTCCCCTTTTATGTCCTTCACTTCTTGACTATTTGATTCATACTTCTAAGCTTAATGATGTGAACCATCAAAACTTTCGTGCGAATCCCATAAGGAAACTGCTTCTGAAGGAGCAGCGAAGTTTAAAGACTGGGAGACTCAGTTTTTGTTTATACGACGCCTTTCTGGAATATATGGCAGTTCCGATACTCCAAGTATAAGATTTGATTATACTTCTTATTTGCTTTTCTCAATTACTTACATCATGCATGTTTGTTTATATTCCATTTTTATTGCAGATGTAGCCCCCAAAATCCCTAGCTTTATGGATAAGGAGCTAGTAGATCTTCTTAATACCGCCTCTAAGAAGTTAGTTAACAAATCCCCGATGCTGACCACAGTGTCCTTTGAAAACATTCTCTTTCTCCTATCGGCCAGAACAGTATCGGAAAACCTCCTCTAATCTCTTTTCACAAAGGAGATTTTTTTCTTTATCACTGGGAAGAAATGCTCCTTTTTCTTCTAGCTCTCTTATATTTCCTGATATTTCAGGTAAGTAACTTTCATGACAACTCGAAATTTAGTAATAGCTTGTCCCTTTTTGATCCATTTGCTTGACATGTTTTATTTGTGATGCATCAGGTGTTGCTTGTTCTGAATCAAGTAAGACCGATTCGTCTTCCTTAGTCCCAAAAGCAGGAACCTCCTCCTTAAGGAATGCTTTACTCAAGTCTAGAGACAATGACAAATGAAAACTCATAGATGTGTTGTCTGAGGTTTCCTCATCTAAGAGACCGAAGGTACTGTGGATTAATCTCCTTTTCTTGATGTGATCATTCATTCTCCTATAACCACTTCTTCGAGAGTAACCACCCAAACGGATGCTCACGTACCTGGGCTCTTGGAACTTCTTCCATGATTCATCATACGATGGGATTTTCTTCTTCTGTGGATCTTAACTATCAAGGACTACCAGTGCCTCCTACTGTTGAGGGTTTTGGTGAATTGGTCAAACAAATTATGTCTTCTTCCTCGTTTTCCAGTATCGGACTTCCATCCTCTCTTTCTGATTTCACTATCTATTATCGTTCTTTAGTTTAGAAACAACTCTTTATACGAACCTTATTTCCTACTTTTCTTGGTTTTGTAATTGTGTTCTTCATTTCTGCCATGCCTTTATTTCTCTTAGGTCACTATACAATGGTTTTTATTACAAAAAGACATTTCCATAGCTTCTCCTGACTTATCGGAGCTTAAGGAAGAAAATATTTCTTTAAAAGAAGCGATTATTGCTCTTTCCAATGCCAAAGAGGATATGATGAAGAAACTGGAATCATTAGAAACCGCTCTTGCTGAAGCTGAATCTTCGGTAGCTAAGGAGAAGAGAATCAATTTGTATTTAATTGAGGAAGTTAGAACTATAAAAGAAACTTTGGAAAGGTCTAAAGAAGAAATCACTGCACTCAATTCTAGTTGCTCTTCTTTACAAGAACAGAATTCTCTTTTCAAGGAGAAGAATGCCTTTCTTAGGAGCAAGCTAGATAAGAATGGGGCATCCCTGACCAAAGCTATTGGCGTAATTAATTATGCCAAACAAAGAACCTCTTGTTTTCTCCAGGCTACTCATGATGATATTATGGTTAACTCGTTTAAGGATGCATTTCTGCTCATTTGTGCGGACAATATTGAAAAATATCTAGATTAAATCTTTTATTTCCTTGATCTTCTTTTGGTAGAAAGTTTTATGTCAAAGATAACCCATGTGAAGGAGGGAGATTTCATTTCTGAGAGAGCAGAGATTGAATTGGAAAAACTTCTATTTATAGATGACTTTCCCTTGGAAGAGCCAGATGCTTATGACGGAGAAAACGTTACTATTGCAACAAAAGTCGTTTGTATTGATGGTAACAACCCCAACCATAGAGATATTATTGGAGATATAGGTGACCGAGTGATAACTTCAATGAAGCTGGTGATATCTTCCCAACTCCAATGGCTAGGATGAAGTACCAAGTAATGACCTTTAGACCCTTGATCATGGAATCAATCCAGGTGGAACTTTCGACTCCTCTAACACACATGTAGAAAAGGGAAGCTTAAGCTCAAAGGGCGCTAAAAATGTTGAGATCAACAAGCCTCTGCTTCTACTTTCGTGGTATATTAACTTTTATGGTACCCTTTTTTACTCATATTTTCAATAATTATCCTCTTTCTTTCCTAATTAGATAAATAGGAAAAAAATTAGGTTTCAAGCATGTTTGTCTTAAAAGATCATGATCAGAAGTAGCTAGTCTTACTAGAGAGCTAAATAAGAAAATGAGTGAGTACAACATCCTATCTGAGAAATACCATCAACTTAATAAGAGTACTGCAAGACTATTGTCTTTTAAAGAAAAAGAAGCGGCGACCAGGTCGAAAACTGCTCGAGTGCAATGAGAGAGACTTTTGAGAGAGAATGCTAATCTAAAATCCCTATTCTGGATGTTAATTGAGGATAGAGATATTCTAATAGACTTTTTATACAAAGTTTATAGTAGATATGAAATGGTAGACTTTTCCTTTTTAGGTGATCTTAGCGGAGGCTTGCTTAAGCATCTCAATAGAATGTACCTAGATGGTCGTGGCATTGATCTCCACCCCGGAGCTTGCTGGAATCTTCCACGGGTCTACTCGGTTCCCAGAGAATTGCCTTTAGACAAACTTAAGTAAAATAAGAATAGATTTGTGTTTGAAACCTTTAAGAGATCCTTTTTGTATGAACAAGAGGAGTATTTGTAATATGTGTATTACTTCAGCTTCTGGCATTACTGTAATGAATTTGCGTTTTTCATATTTCTTGATGCTTTTTCAGAATTCATCTCCTGCGACGGGTTTGCTTTCTAGGGACTTCCTAGGAAGATATGTTAGATTGAGAAGAGAATACCACGATAAGTCTTTTCTTATTAAATCTTCAAAATTGGGGAGGTGCTACTTCATTAAGACATTTAGAGGGTTTACACTCAATGTCCTCGACTTCGCCTTGATTTTCAGGGTGAAAAGAAGGATAAACTCTTAAAAGAGGTCCGAACATACCATTCGAAGTTTACCCTTGGTTGCGATAGCCTACTAGTTGGTGAATATGATTATCACATATTCCCCTCTACTTGTACACTTGAAGGAATTGAAATTCCCTTTGATCCCACACTTACTCTTACTGCTAATTCTTCGAACAAGATTAAGAGAGCTGTTTTTTCTCTGGGGATTATTCAAATAACATGTAATCGTGCTTCTGAGGACTTGATCACCGAAACACTTAAGTTCTGATACCAATATTGTGTTGTTTTTCTTCCTTGGGATGTAATTACTTAGCAAAATGATTTTTTGAATAAACCCTTGGTTTGCGTATGCATTGTGTTGAGTATGGCTTTTATCTTACGAATATCTACATTCGGGACTCCTTTTGTGGCTTCTTCAAAAAATATAACAACTAACATCTTTTGTGTTAGTTATTTGTAGAATGTTTATTTTCCTGCTTATACTATGGCAAGCATTGCTTTGATCAAAATTACACAATGAAATGGAATTCATAACAAGAGTAATGTTAAGATTCAGCTTTTGCATTTGGCTATATGTGGAATGATATTGTAAACAAACTTGCAAAATGATTATATAAGTTATGTGGTTATCACCTAATGTATTATCTTTGATCGTGTTCTGAATATCCTCATTTGGGATTTCTTCTTTATTATTCCACATTTGACTCATCATATAATACTTCATGTTATTTCCTTTCCTAGTTGGGGTGTGTAAAATAACTTACCCATATAATTGTGTAACACCATCTGATTTGTGATCTAGTAGTATATGAACTTGCGATGGAATGATATGATAATTCGCTTCTTATATTTTGTTAGAATAATGAATAGCAATTTTTGTGTAATATAAACTTAGAGAACCTCCATATGTGAGGTGTTAAGGAGACATAACCTTCGTTATAAGGTTTCAAACAAAAGACTCGAGGTACCGACTCGAGTACCTATTAAGAAATCCTCTATTTGGAAATAAGATTGTGGGCATTAACTCCTTAATTGGGAATAATAATAGGTGTCCAAAAACCCCTTTTTCTGGAAAAAAGAATGGGAAAATCATCACTAGAATTCAGGTAATTGAATTGAACCAATCCGAGATTAAGCCCGGAATTCTCATCTGGAAAAAGAAGTTCATCATTATGACTTGACTTTGTGTTTAGAAAATCTCCCTGTGAGATATGTGGGAGATCACGATCTTTGTCGGAAGGCTTTTAGATAGTAGACCCGAGGTATCAACCCTAGTACTGATTTGCAAATCCTTTTTCAGAAATGAGAATTACAGTATCGTGACCTAGATTAGGGTATTAGAGTAGGAATCCAAAAATCATATTTTGGAAATGTAGATAGAAATTCTACAGCATATATTCAGGCATTCATAATATAAGACCAGAAATCCTCCTCTAGTAAATGATAAAAATTCTAAAACCCAAATTCGGATATTTATTACTTGCCAGAAATCTATATCTGGAAGTAACAGATGAAACCCCCGAACCAGATTCGGGTATTAATAATACAAGACCAGAAATCAACTTCTGCTAATAATAGAAGTCCCAAACCAAAAAAAAGATTCGTGTATTAACAGAAGACCATAAATCCACATCTGGTAATAAAAGAAGTCCTGAACCGAAACCCAAATTCAGGTATTAATAGAAGAACACAAATCCACTTCTGGTACAAATAGAAGTCTCGAACCATAACCTAGATTCAAGTATTTAATAGAAGACCATATATCAATATCTGGTATTAATAGAAGTCCCAAACCATAACCCAAATTCTGGTATTTAACAGTTTTGTTACCCATTTCGGGTTTGATTTGCAAAGAAAAGGATGTACGTGCTTTGTGAGCCGTTTTCTAGGCTTTTGATTGTCAAAGAAGAGGATGTACGTGCTTTGTGAGCCACTCTCGGGGCTTGTGTGTTTGGTGCACTTGGCGAGCTTATTCTCAAGCAGGGCCCAAGGACTTACCTAACCTCCCTCTAAGTGGCGCCTTACTCTGGCCATCATAGGCAGTGATAAGGGCTAAGATGCTTTACCTTGGACATAGTTGACGTGGATAAAGGCTTACTCTTTTGATGCTATACCTGGCCATCGTAAATAGTGATGGAGACTTACACATCCCCTATCCAAGGGGCCCTTAACCTGGCCATTGTAGGCGCGATAAGGGTTTTTGAAGTTTTACCCTAGACCTATTTGATTTGGACGCGGATAAAGGCTTTCACTCAAACCTCCTCTCCGAGGTTTGCCTTACCAAAGCCTTCTTAGGCGGGAGTAAGGGTTTTACTTGCTTCGCCTCGAGGATGGAGGCTTACGCTTTTGATGATTTAACCTAACCCTTTCTGGTTTAGGTGCGAATAAAGGCTTACACATCGCCTCTCCCCAGGAGATGCCTTGTCCTAGACTTCTTAGCGCGAACAAGGGTTTTCTACCATCATATATAGCTTCACCTATTTCAGATGGGTCTGAATTTTAAGGAGCTTTTTATACTTACAACCATGTAGACATTATTTCTTCAAGAAATCCTTTGTTGTAGTTGATTAAGTCTTTTTTACATTTCTGTATAGTCTTCCTTGATTAAAGAACTTGATAATCATTCCCTTTAGAATTCTATAATGATTGGTTTTATGTCCATTCATTGTATGTTAGTAGCAGTAGGGCCCTCCAAATTATAATTCATTCTTGAGTTTCTTCTTTAATGATGGCCAAAAATTAAGCTATGCTTGGTTAGGAAGTAGATATTCTCAATTGATTGGTGAGTTTACATTCTTTAGGTAATCTTGACTCAAAGACTCCCTTTCAACATCAGAACTTAGCCCTTTTGTTACTTAATTTTATTAGTTCCTCTTCATCTTCACGCTTTTTTTCACTGTATCTTGAGAATGAGGTGCAACTTCCCTAGACCTTTTTGAGGTAAGGTGATTGAAATCTTCCATTATTCTTTGCCTAAATATAGTTCCCTTGGCCTGTGCATGGATGACCTCTTTTACATTAGTGAATAGGTTATATTCCTTCGATGTGGAATTGCTTAAAGCAAAGATCGGGGTTTGTTCTATGTGGAAAGGGCTAATGCTCCAACGTCGGGGTTATACGGTTATACTTCCTTGTTCTTGTTCCTGTTCATGATTTGTAAGGCTTCCAATCTAAGCCTTTGACCTTCAGTAACTTTTGGATCATTGATGCGTGAAGCAGAAGACTCTTGTTGAAACCTTTTATCTATGGTCTATATCTTTAATGTTAAACCAACAGATTGGACCATCTAGGAAAGTAGTAGGTTATCCAGGATCAGAGGTTCAAGCCCTCCTTCAAGCACAAAAATGTGAACATTATTTTTCGTCAATACCAGAATAAGGGGTATGGATATGGACCTAGGGATTATTTAGTTCCAACAAGTTTAAGTCAACTCGTTATTTCCTAGATATCAAGGTCTTAAGCCCGAAGATTAGTTACTTATCCTTCAAGAGATGAGTATCACGCTTACGAGACTCAAGGTCCAACAACTACCTTGGGACAAGGGTTTCATAAACACGACACAAGTTGGAAAGCTAAATGGCTTAGCAGGGTTATTTTGGTAATTATGCACAAGTAGGAGGATTTATCATGAGTAATCAATAGGAAAATAAGTGAAATATGTGACTAGTGCTAAGTCTTTCTCTTTATTGATAACTTAATTGAGTACTTTGAGGATTACAAGTAAAAACCCCAAATTGATTTACAAATCAGGGTTTTCTCTTTCAGAAATGGATAGAACATTTTGGAATAGGAAAGACCTCCAAAATGTGACCCCTAGGTCTTACTTATAGAGGATTGGACCTCCTTTTGTAGCGAGCAAGTTGGAAACTTGGTTCTGCATCACTCCTCTAGTTTCGGTCCGCCTTTGTAGCTTCAATGTAGGCCCGCTTGGCTTCGGTGACAATCTCCTGGTATCAGTATCATCCCGCTTTTGGGGGAATATTGGTTTCATATGTGAACCGCTGGAGTTGGCTTAATTCAAGTGCTCCTGGTGCCGACTTTGACGCTGCTTCTTCCATTTCTGGGAGTTACGTTCATGCTTCTTCCTTTATGATTTTGACGTTGCTTTTTGGTAACAGTATCGATACCAAGTACATTGGTATCGTTAACACTCTTCTTGCACTTGAATTGGTCTTGTGCTTTATCTTTGGTATCGAATTGCATTTCTGGCTTTGAATGCTTAGTTCTTCCCTTGCTGTCTTCGAGCTCATGCCTTCCTTGTCCGATACAGATACCAAGCTAATTGCTTGTTGTATGTTGGTATTAGCATTGTGCATTTGTTGATATCTCATTTTCGTATTGGTACCTAGCTTTTTCTCCCTAAGTTGGTACCAGTAGCATGTGAGCCAAAACTTAACCTTCTTGCTTTTGATGTCGACTTAGTCCCTTTTCTTCTGGTATCTATTCTTCCTGGTGCTCTAGTTTCGGTCGAAGGCCTCCCAAGCCTCTATTCTAATGTTGGCTTTTACTTCGATGCCCCTTCACCCTAAACTAGATCTCGGCATCGAAATCTTGTAGTAACAGGCTTCCACAGTCTTTCTATATATAATTTGAAATACACGAAATATGGTTTTGTACCTACTACACATGCGAGAATTTAGTTTCTCCAGCGTTCCACATTCTTTTGCAAACATCCTCTTTGACCAATCCATATTTCTTGTTATTTATTTTAACTAGTGTGATTTGGTCAAGAGAAAGGTCTTCTTCTTGGATTTTTCCAGCAACAATGTCTGCCCATGTTTTGGGGCCCTACGACTTGTTCAATGGCATTTGGCTTCTTAGCATTATGATATACTCTGAAGTTTGATCTGCCTAGACTATTTTGTGGTGCATATGAATTTTTTCGCGCACTATACTGAGTCGCTTGCAACTCCTAAACTTTTTGGCCTCCTTTCTTCTTGATGATTTAGACAGTACTTGTTGAAAACATTCACTATCGATAATACCTTTAGCTGGTTCTATGATTTGAGAAGCCTGATTATTATCAGGAGCTCTGACTAACTTGGATGGATCAAGAATTTTTTTAGAAGAAGAGATGAGAGGAGTTTGGTCTTCCACCATGGCTAAGATAGAAAACCCTAAATTTTCTTTAAAATGTACTAATACATAATTTAATTAACTTGTTATAACAACTAGATGCCCACATGTCAATTTTAGATAATAGAAGAACAGTTAGAAGTTAGGGAAAAATTAATTGAGTCTTATAGTGATGGCGACGATATTCACATTGTAGCTGCTGGTAAATAAGCTAAAAAGGCAACAACTATGAGATTCTTGAGAAACCAAAAATAAGAATGAACAAGTTTACCCTGGAAAAATGCAAACATGCTACTTTCTTTAGCTAGTCGTTGTTTATTTTTCGCCCTAAGCGAAATTCTTTATAGACTTTGTCTAGGTTGAGCCTGGCCATCGCCATGTAAATTGCAAGCACTAAAGGTGTTTTGGCCAGATTTCAATTTCAAGAAAATAAGGTTAAAAATGCATGTTATAAGGTGCAAACTATAGTTTATCAAAAATTAACAACTGGTAGTGAACTAGAAAATATGGCGAATGTTCAAGATCCACCTATTTGTATGAAATTGATGACCATATAATAGAATCAAAGGATAATAAAAAGAAACCATCTCTAGGCAATTGTAATGTAAGCATAGTCATATGGTCGAACCTACAAACATCTCTATCACTAAACTAGCTCCCCAAATGATTGTCTAAACACCGTAAGTTCTCACAGGGACACCAGAGT
Organism: Allium sativum; assembly: GCA_030737875.1. Classification (NCBI taxonomy): domain Eukaryota; kingdom Viridiplantae; phylum Streptophyta; class Magnoliopsida; order Asparagales; family Amaryllidaceae; genus Allium; species Allium sativum. The sequence goes on along the minus strand of CM060919.1, from coordinate 648,580,370 downwards.
TTATACTACTGACAATCCCAATCAGCATTGTATTTGATGAAAAACTTGTGATAGGAAGGTGATTCAATGGTTCCATAATGCGGGCTGACATGAAGCTACGACGATTCAAGATTGTATCTAGTCCAGCAAAGAAACCCATCATTTATGTCCAATACAAAAGAAAGGATAAATAATTTGCTACAAAAGTGATCTCATTCGTGGTCCTAATCAAAATGCATGAAATTTTTTATGCTTAATTTTACACCAAAATCTGGAATGCAGCCATCACAGTCCCAGCTTACTTCGTTAACTTGCAGCATTCGGCAACAAGGATGCCAAAGTCATCATTGGCCTAGTTATTATGCATATCATCGATGAGACCATAGTTGCTGCCATTCCATTTGGCATTGATAGAAAAACCTCCCTCATTGATGAAAAGAATGTGATCATGATCGATCTTGGTTGTCTTAAATTCGATCTTTAACTTCTCACCAATTAACAAGGTGTATTTGAAGTAAAGGTTATAGCTTGTGACTCAAATATGAGAAATAGACTTTGACAATAGAATAGTCAATCACATTGATTAAGAATTCAAAAGGAAGAAAAAGTAGCCTTGATTCAGGACAAGCATAGAATATCTTATGGAGGATATATTTGATGATTTTCAAAGTTAGGATCAACTCCTTATTTGTTATACCGTAATGGTGCATATGAAGTAAACAGTATAGTGTTTCATAATGCTCAAGACTATGAAGCAAGATACGTAATGCATTTTTCCATGATCCCTACAAAGCATGTAGCTTCTACAATAAAAGTGAGTTTGAGGAAATAAAAGTTGTTCCAAGTCTAGATAATTAGAACTTTGATATAATTTGTAACAGACTTGATTTTTGATGAAGTATTGAAAGTAGATAATATTTCTTCATTGAATTCGCCGAGAAATGGTAATTATAATACATTATACATGGTAGGATATATATAAACACACACACATATATATAAGTTTTAGCTTTAATAGGCTCCAAAAAATTAAAGAAGAGAAAAAGATTTGGGCCCAAGCCCAATATGCTGACAGAAGACACGGTGAATATACGAAAATGAGTATTAGCCTTTCATATTGTTCATTTTCTCTAATTGCTCTTATCAAATCTATTGTTCCAAAACCCAAGACTTTCCTCTTGATCATCTGCTTGAATCATATGAAAAAAATGAATTAATTCAAATCGATTATCTACTAAAATCTTCTACTCCATATGGTAGCTTGAATCTAAAGAAGATTGAGAATAGATTATGATGAATTATTTTGATTTGCTAGATTCAAAGTTTTAGAGATATAATGAGGGTTTGGTGAGTATTTGATCTCAATCTTCATCTCTACAACACTACTTGAACCAGATTGAAGCAAGACATGAGGTTATGACGGATTTCTCTTGGTATCTTATCCAAGATTATTGTTTTCTTTGAATCTAGCATAGTTCTGAACTAATAATGCTTTTGTTAAAGCATATGCTCTTTGGTAAGTAGCAGGTATGTGAATCACTTGCAGATTTCCTTTTTGAACTTGCTTACGTAAAAATTTAATTCAATTTTTGTGTGCTTTGCTCTAGCATGTAATATAGGATCTGCAGACATGTACAATGTACTCAAATTATCACAACATAGTATTGGTTTATTGTCTTCTGTTATCTTTAGTTCTTTTAGCAAAGATTTAACCCAAAGTATTTCAATAGTTGCATTTGCAACACTCCTATACTCGGCCTTTGTGCTAGACCTTGAAATGGTTGTTTTCTTTTTAGAACACCAAGATATTAGACAGTTTCCAAAGTATATGCAATATCTTATTACACATTTCATACATCTGGATTTATCACCCAATCAGCATCTGAATATCTAGTATTACTTTGGTTTTTGCTGGCTTTTATAGATAAACCACAGTTTATTTTCCTTCTCAAGTATCTTAATATCATCTTCACAGCTTTCCAATGTTCATCCAGAGTGTTCTGCATTAATTGTGAAACTTTGTTATACTATAATTAATATCCAGTCATGCAATTGTAGCATACTGCAATTCTCCTATAACATTTTTATATTGTTTAATATTATTTATGGCTTTTCTCCTGTTTTTAGATAGATTATGGTTTCTTATCATTGGGTTGGCTGAAGCTTTGCATTGTCCATCCTAGTCCTTGCCAACAACTCTTCGATATAATTTTTTTGACACAACGATATTTCTGATTCTGACATTCTCTCGAATTCAATGCCTAGAAAATATGATAGATCACCAATATTTCTTTATTAGAATTGTCTGTTTAGATATTGAATCAGTTAGTTGATGTAACACCCCACGTCCATTAATGTCACTCACAAAGGGAATGCATTAACTTTCATGGAGTATAATTGGTGTATAGAACGGAATATAATAAGACAGATACATATATTGGTACTTGACAATTTTAAAATAACTTTTATTGCAGTGGAGAAATAGTTTGATTACAACAACATCATAAACCAACAATAAAACCAAGTACACTTAATATCCATCTTGATAAATTGTTTTCTGAGTACATAAAGTAAAAAAGCATAACCCCAACATAAGTATCCATAAAAGAGATAAGCTGAACTTTACTTTCAGCAATCCAAGCACTTCCAAAAGAGAGAGAAAGAGATCCAAATCAAGCTCCACTAGCACTAGTCCCACCCTGAGAACCTGAGGGGGGAAGGAAGAAAAGAGGCGAAAACAAAGGGGGTCAGACATAAAGTATGGCGAGTCCAATAACTTTAACAATATAATTATTAAAGAAATTAGGATAAGGCATAAATTGGTAAAACAAGGAATGACTGTGAAACATATGGGCATGACCAAACCAACATGAGGAATAAGATAATGTTTATTGCGTTCCTAATCACTATAGGATAATTACTATACTGCACCAATATTAGTCACCCTAAAAGTTGATCCCGCCTACTGAACAAATTAATAATAATGGTAGTTTTGTGTACCCATAGTTGTCTTCATAGGTACCACCTGTCCTATCTCCACTAGTTGTACCCACTACCCTCCCCATTCTAATTACAACATTTATTCATAATATGGTAGTTGTACTCCTAGATATCTTCATAGGTGCCGCCTGCTCCTATCTCCGCTAGTCGTACCCACTACCTTCCCCATTCGATCGACTCCCTAACTCGTAGATACTCGTGCTGGTGCCACAGTGGGGTGTATCACTCCCCAAAGTGGCAACCCGATACCACTAAAGATGCTCGGCTTATACCTACATGATGCAACAACGTTTACCTACCAGCCCGGGCCCACGCACGCACATGACCCCGTTGGACTTGCGTTGCCACCGCTAACCCGTTTTGACCTCTTACAATCAAACCCAGTAAGCGTGTCCCGTCCTCGATCTAGATCGAGATCACTTAAATACTAAATGGGTTACTGGTTGAAAAGGGTCCCCACACTTGACACAAGCTTTCCACCTATGCTTGGTCCCCAATAGGATTTCCCACTTAACCCCCTCTTATTCATGTCTTCTTACATGTTTCAACTTGGTTAAGTGTTTATAATTATATCCCACATGTCACCCATGTTACCCATTTATCAACATGTGTTATTTGTTAAGCTTGTCTTAACCCTATCCGCTTATCAGATCAATATATATATATATTATTAGTTAAGCAGGTCTTAACCCTATCCACTTATATATTATTGGTTAAGTTGGTCTTAACCCTATCCACTTATGTATTATTGGCCAAGTTGGTCTTAACCCTATCCACTTATCAGATCAATATGTATTATTGGTTAAGTTTGTCCTAACCCTATCCACTTATCAGATTAGTATATATATATTATTGGTTAAGCTGGTCTTAACCCTATCCACTTATCAAATTAATATATATATTATTGGTTAAGCTGGTCTTAACCCTACCTACTTATCGGATTATTGGTTAAGTTGGTCTTAACCCTATCCACTTATCATGTTTTATGTATCACACACACACACACACACACACACACACATATATATCGTATAACATGTTTTATGAAACACCCCACCTCCGTTAAGGTCACTCGCAAAGGGAATGCCTTAACTTTAGTGGAGCGTTTTTAGTAGACAGAACAGAATATTACAAGACAGACACATAAAGTAGTACTTGAAAAATTTATAACTCTATTACAGCAGAAACAGAAGTAAGTTTGGTTACATCTTTCAAAACCAAAATATCGGAATTCAATTACATAAATATCATTCTTGTACAAAAGCCTTCAGAGTACGTAATTTTAAAGCCATAATCCCCAACAGAAAATGCCATAAATAGGTAGAATCAAAGCCAAGCAATACTTCAAGCACTTCTAGCACTTCAAGCAGAGAGAAATATAAATCATGCTCCTACGTTCCCAATCTGAGTACTTGGGGGGGACGGAAGAAAAGAGGCGAAACAAACTAGGTCATACATACGTCTGGTGAGTCCATTGACTTTCAGCATATAAACAGATAACAGTATCATGACATGTAAATAAACTGGATGAGAGATTGCCGTAACAGGAGTAGCAGCTTAATAGAAGAAACAGAATGATATAGGCTAAGCTAAGCTCCTTACTTAGTTTTCACTTCTCTGCACTAATGCTAGTATAACAGGATTAGGTGTTACCCTAATGTCTAAACTAAAACAGAAACGGAAACAGAATAATCTCTATAGAAACAGAATGCTAGTAATGGGCCTTTACCACCCGAACAGAAAGAAGGTACAAAAGAAGAATAATAATAATGGGCCTTTACCACCCCAACAGACAGAAGGTACGGAAACAGAATACTAATAATGGGCCTTCACCACCCAACTAATGGGCTTATACCACCCCATCAGACAGAAGGTACGGAAACATAGTCGGAAACGAAATCAGAGACGGAAAATAGAATAATCCCTACGGAAACAGAATGCTAGAATTAGGTGTACACTAGTAATGGGCCTTTACCACCCCAACAGACGGTACCACGCAGAAACAGATAGGTGCTACCACCCAGCAGAAACAGACGGCACCAACAGAAATAGACCAAACTAAGTGTACCCTAAGTCCTACCCCAAGCGATCGGCTCCCTAATACATAAGTACCCTGTGTCAGCCGCATAGTAGGGTGTATCACTCCCTAAAGTGGCAACCTTATTGGCATAGACCTATTTACAAATGTCACGGTGTCTTACATCCTCATAGCAGACCGGATCCATGCACGCACATGACCCGGTTGGAATGCGCCATCAACACCCCTCGCCATTATCAGAATGAACCGCTTATAATTAGTTCAGTAAGCGTGCCTGGACCCCTACAGAGTGTGGGGTCAAAGTTTTGATACCAGAAAGGGTTACTGACTAATATGGGTCCCAAACAACAGATGACACAAGTATTTCCCCTCCTAACCTTGTGTCCCCAAACTAGCAGATTTCAGATTAACTTGTTTACAAGTTTCAGACAGAGTTCAGATTACTAGTCCACAGATCAGACAATCAAGTTAACAAGTTTCCAGATTTACAGATCATATGTACGGATTTAACAGACTTATAGATTGTCTAACTTTGTATTGGGTCTACAGATTCACGAAACGGGTTTATTAGATTCATCAGTCCAGTTGGTTTAACCCTATCCAACCAACATGTTTTTAGACACCACATTTCTCTTAAATTTGCATTAATTAAATATTAATGCATAGACCTCTCACATTAGGTCAGTAGCTTGTGGCCGCTGGATGTGCCGGGCGGTTCCGGGCAGACTTCTACCACAAGCCAGACCTAACGTCGTGTCTAAGCATATTTTAGTTATGCCTACGACCTCTCACATTAGACTGACAGTTTGTGGTTGCTGGTTAAGACGATTGGTTCCGGGCAGGCTTCTACCGCAAACGGGGTCTAACCTCGTGTCATAGCCAATTTATTCCAATACAGATTATACAGATATCAGACTAATTATGTCCATTTAACAGATTAAACCTCTTTACAGGTTACAGCAGATTAATCAAATTTCCATGTTTTACTCAATCTTAGATCGAGCCTACGGATTTTTATACCCAAATTACAATTATTCAGAATTCAACAGATTAGGCAATTCAACAGATAACAGATCTAGCAGATTAGGCGATTCAACAGATTTAGCAGATAACAGATTCAGCAGATTAGGCAAATCAACAGATAACAGATCTAGCAGATTAGGCGATTCGACAGATTAGCAGATTAGGCAATTCAACAGATTTAGCAGATTAGGCAATTCAACAGATTGGCAGAGCAGGAAATAGATTTAGCAGATTTAAATTTCTTAAAATTCTATTTACATGTCTTGCCTAATCATAAATTAAGCGTAAACATACATGCCCAAATCGTGGTCATAATACAATATATGCCCCCAAATTTTCGTTAAACTTTGCACAGTACAGAATACTCTCTAAAAGCCCCAAATCATGATATAAAATATGAATTGTGCCAAATTATAGCCTTTAATGCCAATATCCAAAAATCCATTTTTAGGTGCATTCACATTAATAGTTATCCTATTTTAATATAGGTCTTTACGCCTAAGTCACATATTCCTTCTTCAAGTCATGAATCGTTATATAAAAATTTGCCCAAGAATCTAGATCTTTAAATTATAACATCTCAAAATAAGATCTTAATTTTTATATGCATTATGTCCCCAAATTTCAAGTCACATGTTATCATACAATGATTCCTCTTCTTCCAAATTACAGAGTATACACAGATCTAGATCTAATTTACAACATATGTCCATTTCTGAAATCAGTCAAAGATCAGTCATGTCCAATTATGCATTATCCATTATTATACCCAAAATTTAGCGTTCATGCGTTAATCTCTTATGAGATTTAGCGCAGGCTCGTGGTAGCCTGGCTATAAACAAAAAGGAAGAAAAGAGGGAACAGATACAGAACAGTCACAATCAAGATAGGTCCACAGAAAAGTATGCATAACCTCAGATCCAGATTCACAAAAAAGATAATTATTAAATTTCATATCTGAAAATAACTGTACTCACAAAAAGGAATGATTCTTGTATTCTGGAATCTGTATTCTGAAACTAAAATGCTTGCCTTTGATGTAGACTAATCGTTTTAGATTCGATTCTCTTTTAATTCTTTTCAGATTGGAAGAAGGTGCATTAATCCTAGTTTTAATTCCAGTAGAGTGGTGACGCCATTTTTTATTTTTAATTAGAATAGAGGCAGAATATAGGCAGAATGAAATTGTGTGGAGAGAAAGCTAGGTTTGGGGTGTTTAAATAGCATAGGGGTCATGAATCTGGTCAGAACTGGCGTCTAAATACAGAAAATGAATCTGTCCACGGATCTGGAAATAGGGGGGAGGTCGACCCTAGTGTCGACCTGTTTACCCAGGTCGACCCCCAGGTCGACCCTAGTGTCGACCTGGGTCCTGGGCGGGAATTGAAAAATGCACACACATCCATATGCAGTATGAAAGTGTTATTGAGCCGATCTAGTGCCTAGTGTGTATATATGCATCCACGTGTAACCACTAGCAACCACTTGCATCCACTTGCAAACATCAAACATAACATGTCTCAAACACATGTTTACACCCATTAGTTTCTACCTAAAGGTCGAAGACTCGATCGATAGGATACAGCCGAGTGATAGAAGCAAGTACAATTAAAATAAATGTTCTATTCCCATTAAACATCGGTTAAGAAAATAAATCCCTACGTATCAACCTCGAAGTACATCAGATTGACACTCAGAGAATTACTCCCATTAAACAATGTCAAAACTGGAAATCTACTTCACGCTTGGAGTAAAAACTCTTATCCTTTTCAGAAATATTCAGATACTTACAGACTACTGGTACAGATCAGATTATCAAATGATTCTTAGGAAACTAAGCATGATAAAACCCTACCATATCCCACAAAACTAGAATGTATGCGTCATAGTCAACTTAACGCTTAACACAGATACCCTCAAACCCCAACCTATCACAAACAGATGAGTCGTAACCCTTATGGGGTTTGAGACTATAGCGGGATCAGAAACAAGACTAGTATTAAAGTGCAGAGACTCAACTACAGAATTAAAATGCTAGAATGATCAGATAAGGAAAATAAACTTTCTACGGAAAATTTTCCACCTCTATCCTATCCACCAACTACGAGAACATTCACCTACCTTCCAGAAGATTCTACCCTTTGCCCTTGCCTTCTGGGTTAATCCTTGATCAGATGTCCTGTCTCACCGCACTGAAAACAACCAGTCTTCTTACATGTTAACAAGTCTTTCTCTAAAGTTGCCCCCATCGCGCGGAAAACCCTACGAAGTTCGAAAGAGGATTAGTCGTAGGTGAAATTACTGCGGCTACAGATGGAAGTTAGGCACTTCTTTGCCCTTCGACAGGCGCCGTAGTCACATCATGCCTACGGAACCATGTCGTGATGAGGTTACCTCCCAGAAAGCCAGGAGCCCTAGAGACTCAGAAAAGAAAGAAACAAGGATTAAACAGAAAATCAAAAGACAGATATATGGCTTTGGGGACTATGTTTTTCAAAATGAACTCTACTTTTGAAAATACTTCCTTTTTAAAACCTTTTTGAAAATAGTTTTCAAAAACTTTTTATCAAATCTGGTAACCTTCAGCTCTAATACCAAGTGAAACACCCTACCTCCGTTAAGGTCACTCGCAAAGGGAATGCCTTAACTTTGGTGGAGCGTTTTTAGTAGACAGAATAGAATATTACAAGACAGATACATAAAGTAGTACTTGAAAAATTTATAACTTTATTACAGCAGAAACAGAAGTAAGTTTGGTTACATCTTTCAAAACCACAATATCAGGATTCAAGTATATAAATATCAGTATTGTACAAAAGCCTTCAGAGTACGTAATTTTAAAGCCATGATCCCCAACAGAAAATGCCATAAATAGGTAGAATCAAAGCCAAGCAATACTTCAAGCACTTCTAGCACTTCAAGCAGAGAGAAATCTAAATCAAGCTCCTACGTTCCCAACCTGAGTACCTAGGGGGGAACGGAAGAAAAGAGGCGAAACAAACTAGGTCATACATACGTCTGGTGAGTCCGGTGACTTTCAGCATATAAACAGATAACAGTATCATGACATGTAAATAAAACTGGATGAGAGATAGCCGTAACAGGAGTAGCAGGTTAACAGAAGAAACAGAATGATATAGTCTAAGCTAAGCTCCTTACTTAGTTTTCACTTCTCTGCACTAATACTAGTATAACAGGATTAGGTGTTACCCTAATGTCTAAACTGAAACAGAAACGGAAACAAAATAATCTCTACAGAAACAGAATGCTAGTAATGGGCCTTTACCACCCGAACAGACAGAAGATACAGAAGAAGAATACTAATAATGGGCCTTTACCACCCCAACAGACAGAAGGTACGGAAACATAATACTAATAATGGGCCTTTACCACCCAACTAATGGGCCTTTACCACCCCATCAGACAGAAGGTAAGGAAATAGAATCAGAAACGGAATTAGAGACGGAAGATAGAATAATCCCTACTGAAACAGAATGTTAGAGTTAGGTGTACACTAGTAATGGGCCTTTGCCACCCCAACAGACGGTACCACGTAGAAACAGATAGGTGTTACCACCCAACAGAAACAGACGGTACCAACAGAAATAGACAGAACTAAGTGTACCCTAAGTCCTACCCCAAGCGATCGGCTCCCTAATACATAAATACTCTGTGTCGGCCCCACAGACAGGTGTTACCACCCAACAGAAACAGACGGTACCAACAGAAATAGACAGAACTAAGTGTACCCTAAGTCCTACCCCAAGCGATCGGCTCCCTAATACATAAATACTCTATGTCGGCCCCACAGTATGGTGCATCACTCCCTAAAGTGGCAATCTATTGGCATAGACCTATTTACAGATGTCATGGTGTTTTACATCCTCAGAGCAGACCGGATCCATGCACGCACATGACCCGGTTGGAACGCGCCATCAACCCCTCACGCCATTATCAGAATGAACCGCTTATAATTAGTTCAGTAAGCGTGCCCGGACCCCTACATAGTGTGGGGTCAATGTATTGATACCAGAAAGGGTTACTGACTAATGTGGGTCCCAAATAACAAATGACACAAGTATTTTCCCTCCCAACCTTGTGTCCCCAAACTAGTAGATTTCAGATTAACTTGTTTACAAGTTTCAGACAGAGTTCAGATTACTAGTTCATAGATCAGACAATCAAGTTAACAAGTTTTCAGATTTACAGATCAGATGTACGGATTTAACAGACTTACAGATTGTCTAACTTTGTATTGGACCTACAGATTCACGAAACGGGTTTATTAGATTCATCAGTCCAGTTGGTTTAACCCTATCCACCCAACATGTTTTTAGATACCACATTTCTCTTAAATTTGCATTAATTAAATATTAATGCATAGACCTCTCACATTAGGTCAGTAGCTTGTGGCCGCTGGATGTGTCGGGTGGTTCCGGGTAGACTTCTGCCACAAGCCAGACCTAACCTCGTCATATTTTAGTTATGCCTACGACCTCTCACATTAGACTGACAGCTTGCAGTTGCTGGTTAAGCCGGTTGGTTCCGGGCAGGCTTCTACCGCAAACAGAGTCTAACCTCGTGTCATAGCCAATTTATTCCAATACAGATTATACAGATATCAGACTAATTATGTCCATTTAACAGATTAAACCTCTTTACAGGTTACAGCAGATTAATCAAATTTCCATGTTTTACTCAATCTTAGATCGAGCCTATGGATTTTCATACCCAAATTACAATTATTCATCTTTCAACAGATTAGGCAATTCAACAGATAACAGATCTAGCAGATTAGGTGATTCAACAGATTTAGCAGATAACAGATTTAGCAGATTAGGCAATTCAACAGATAACAGATCTAGCAGATTAGGCGATTCAACAGAATAGCAGATTAGGCAATTCAACAGATTTAACAGATTAGGCAATTCAATAGATTTAGCAGATTAGGCAATTCAACAGATTGGCAGAGAAGATAATAGATTTAGCAGATTTAATTTCTTAAAATTCTTTTTACATGTCTTGCCTAATCATAAATTAAGTGTAAACTTACATGCCCAAATCATGGTCATAATTCATAATATAATATATGCCCCCAAATTTTCTTTAAACTTTGCACAGTATAGAATACTCTCTAAAAGCTCCAAATCATGATATAAAATATGAATTATGCCAAATTATAGCCTTTAATTCCAATATCCAAAAATCCATTTTTAGGTGCATTCACATTAATAGTTATCCTATTTTAATATAGGTCTTTACGCCTAAGTCACATATTCCTTCTTTAAGTCATGAATCATTATATAAAAATATGCCCAAGAATCTAGATCTTTAAATTATAACATCTCAAAATCAGATCTTAATTTTTATATGCATTATGTCCCAAAGTTTCAAGTCACATTTTATCATACAACGATTCCTCTTCTTCCAAATTACAGAGTATACACAGATCTAGATCTAATTTACAACATATGTCCATTTCTCAAATCAGTCAAAGATCAATCATGCCCAATTATGCATTATCCATTATTTGTCCCAAAATTTAGCGTTTGTGCGTTAATCTCATATGAGATTTGGCGCAGGCTCGTGGTAGCCTGGCTATAAACAAAAAGGAAGAAAAGAGGGAATAGGTACAGAACAGTCACAATCAAGATAGATCCACAGAAAAGTATGCATAACCTCAGATCCAGATTCACAAAAATGTCAAGATAATTATTAAATTTGATATCTGAAAATAACTGTACTCACCAAAAGGAACAATTCTTGTATTTTGGAATCTGTATTCTGAAACTGAAATGCTTGCCTTTGATGTAGACTAATCGTTTTAGATTTGATTCTCTTTTAATTCTTTTCAGATTGGAAGAAGATGCATTAATCCTAGTTTTGATTCCAGCAGAGTAGCGACGCCATTTTTTATTTTTAATTAGAATAGAGGCAGAGTATAGGCAGAATGAAATTGTGTGGAGAGAAAGCTAGGTTTGGGGGTGTTTAAATAGCATAGGGGTCACGAATCTGGTCAGAACGGGCGTCTAAATACAAAAAAAATGCATCTGTCCACGGATCTGGAAATAGGAGGGAGATCGACCCTAGTGTCGACCTGTTTACCCAGGTCGACCCCCAGGTCGACCCTAGTGTCGACCTGGGTCGTAGGCGGGAATTTTCCCGCCCAACCCGGGTGTCTGTTTTGAATTTCGAAATCTGAATTTTGAATTCCGGGCTGGTTTTTATTGAAACTTCAAAAGGCCATATCTTCTTCATACGGAGTCCGATTTACGCATACTTGGACTCTATTCCAAGCAGAATTTCGAGATGAACGCAATGACGTAACCCGTTTCCCTTAATTATTTTGTTACAATTTTATTATTCTTTGATTTGTTACTCTTATGTTCATAGAAAATACGGGGTGTTAAATTTTACTTACTTTATGATTAAGTACATCTTAGTTCACAGATACATTGGTTAAGAGAATAATTCCCTAAGTATCAACCCCGAAGATCGAAATCAACATCAGATTGGCACTTAGATAATTACTCAACTCAACCAAACTTCTGTTTGTCATTCATATTCGTCTTTGATCAGCATTAATTAATTATTAATGCATAGACCTCTCACATTAAGTCGATTGCTTGTAGCCGCTGGATATGTCGGGCGATTCCGGGCAGATTTCCACCATAAGCCAGACTTAACCTCGTGTCTAAGCATCTTTTAATTATGCCTACGACCTCTCACATTAGACTGTTGTTTGCAGTTGCTGGATGTGCCGGGCGGGTCCGGGCAGTCTTATACCACAAACGAGTTTAACCTCATGTCTTAGGCATTTATTATGCATTTAATTTATGTCTTTGACCTCTCACATTAGACTACCATTTGTGGTTGCTGGATTTGCCGGGCGGGTCCGGGCAGTCTTATACCACAAACGAGTCTAACCTTGTGTCTTAGGCATTTATTATTACACATTATTATTCGACCCCAATTTGAATTAATATCCCAATTTCAGATTGTCAATAACTTCCAATTTTAATCCATGTCCATAATTGTCACTTAAATTATGTCCAAAATTTTCAGGTATATAAATTATACCAATTAATGTCTCAAATTAATTATATGCTTTTAAAGCCATTATATGCCAATTCACAATATTAATATTTAATATTTTCTCATTGCTCCCACGTCGTTCGTACGTTTAATATGAAATATGTTAGAGCCGCAAATAGTTTAACTCATAAAAAGAAAAGAAACATCACAACTTGCATAACACATAGAGTAGATCTAACTTGCAAATAAGAATCGGCTAGCATGGATCAAAACTTGCATGATTTTTATTTATATAATCATAAATTTGCATAATCAATAACTTGCATAGGCAATAAGCATAATTTGCATAAACTACAAACTGGCATGGATCAAATTATATAAGACATGATTTACATAGATTTATACACATAAAGGTGAACTTGCATATATGAACATGGTTTTCACATAAACTTGCATATGATCTACATACAAACTTGTATTAAACTTGCATATATGACTATGTTTTCCACCTAAATTTGCATATGGGTTCCATACAAACTTGCATATGAATTTAAACATGTAAACTAATATCACATGTTTTACATATAAACTCGCATACATATATATACTTGATTCACATATAAACTTGTGTATAATTCGTATACAGACTTGCATATTATTCACACACAAACTAGTATATGATTTATATCCAAACTCGCATATAAACTGATGTCATAAAATGAATCAAGTTAAACATATGTGATTGGTCATATGAAATAGATCCACTAACATAAGTTAATAAAACTGTCATATGTTCACAAACAGATGATAACAAAATTAAGTAACGTCACATGATTCAACAGGCATGTTCTCATAATCCAAGTTATAACTCATCATAATTAGTTTATTAATTATTTTGTGATAGAAATTGTACTCACAAAGACGGATTAGAGAAGAGAAAAATTTGTTCGTCGTTTGTATTAGAATTCTAACTTGCAATTCATAAGCTTTAAGAAGAAGATGAAATATTCCAGTAGCATAAGGACGTCTTTCACTTATTTTAATTAGGATCGAGGCAGCCTAGCATTACAATGGTTTGGTGTGGAGAGAAAGTGGGGTTTGGGGGTGTTTAAATCGGTTAGGAGCCAAAGAATCTGTCCAGAAAACAAGTCCAGGTGCAAAATCCCGAATCTGCCTCAGATCTGGAAAATAAGGGGAGGTCGACCCCCAGGTCGACCTGTATAGGGGAGGTCGACCCCCTGGTCGACCTGGTCTGGGGCGGGAAAAATCCCGCCCAGCCCGCTTATGTGTTTTCATTTGAATTTTGAATTTGAATTCGAGCTGTTTTAATTTATTTAAATCCCTGAAACTTATGAAGGCCATAACTTCCTCATACGAAGTCCGATTTATGAAAACTTGGACTCTATTCCAAGCAGAATTCTGAGACAAACACAATGCGTAACCCATTTCCCTTAATTCTTCTCCTAAAAATTAAGTGTTCTTAAATTTGTTAATTTTAATATTTAAAATTACGGGGTGTTACATTCTCCCCTCCTTAAAGTATTTCGCCCACGAAATCTCCAAGTTAAGGAGAATGTATATCCTACCATCCAATCATCCATCCACTTAATCATCAAACATAGGCATCCATTGTACTTAAAATACTTTTAATGTCGTATGAACATATGCAAAAAGTGTGTGTATATGTTCCTTATCTAATGCAAAATCAGGCGGTCTACTGATTTTGTTGACCTCCTTAATGCGAACCATGATAGTGCCATGTGTCCATTATGTATGCAAAGGAATCCTAATGATACATATTATTTCTACATGCGTGCACCACCATTCATCTAAATGCAACATCCATATGATAAAACAACCATTATACATCCATTAATTTAAATATGCACATATATTTATATGCAGTATGAAAGTGATTGACCTGATCTAGTGCCTAATATGTGTGTAAATGCATCAACGAGCAACCACTAGAAAACACTTGCATCCACCAAACATAACATGTATCAAACACATGTTTACAACCATAGGATTTTTCCTAACTAAAGATCGAAGATATAATCGCGAAGACATACTAAACGATAGGACAAGCATAAACAAAGCAGTAGAGAAAGGAGAAGAAGAAAAACATACCCTCAAAAAGGAAAGGGTACAATGTAGGCATCTTGTCTTCTGTTTCTCAAGTCGCGTCTCCTTGATCATTTCCCCATTGCACCTTGACCAATGTGACCTTTCTGTTGCGTAGCTTTATGACCTCTGATCCAAGGATGCATGCAGGGGCTCGTCTAATCGGGGCATCTCACTCCACTTCCATTTCTCTAAGCCTGCACGGCTCTACTACTTCCGCGATATCTTGTAAACACTTCTGCAAATGTGACACATGAAACACGTCGTGAACACCACTAAGCTCGTTGCCTGTTCTCAAGTCCCTCCAAAATCTAGGATATATAACCTCAAAAGATCTTCAAGGATTCTATTCACCCCTTTCTGCCCGTCCATCCATCTGTGGATGATAAGCGATACTCGTACTTGCTACCTTTTGCGTATCACCTTTTCCTCTTGCATCGAAAACTACTCCAAGCCCTGTCCCGCAAGCACCGGTATACACTTTTAATGGCTTACTTCCATTTGGAAAAACTAAAACTGGAGCTATTGTCAAAGCCCTCTTCAAATGCTGGAAAGCATTGTCACAGTCAACATCCCAAACAAAAGTCAAGTTCTTCTTCGTTAACCGAGTAAGTGGGGCTTATATCTTCGCGAAGTCCATAATGAACTTCCTATAATAGCCCAACAGTCCAAGAAAGCGTCTTACTTCCATCGCGTTTCTAGGGACCTTCCAACCACCTTTGCAGGATCCACAGCTATCCCTACCTTAGAGACCACATGTCCTAAGAACCTCACTTCTTTCCTCCAAAAATTACATTTAGAGAACTTAGCTTTGAGTTGATGCGCTCGTAGGGTCTCTAAGACTTCCCTAAGATGTAGGGCATTGTAACACCCCATATTTTCTGTAATCATTATAGTAATGAATTAAAGAATAATTAATTACAAATGTGAGAATTAAGGAAAATGGGTTATACCATTGCGTTCATCTCGGAATTCTGCTTGAGATAGAGTTCGAGTTTGCGTAAATCGGACTCCGTATGAAGGAGTTATGACCTTCAGAAGATTCAAGAATTTAAATAATAAAACCAGCCCGAAATTCAAATTCAAGTTTTGAAATTCAAAAACCCGGAGCAGGTTGGGCGGGAAATTTCCTGCCCATAAATCAGGTCGACCAGGGGGTCGACCTAAGGGTCGACCAGGGGGTCGACCCAGGGGTCGACCAGGGGGTCGACCCAGGGGTCGACCTCCGCCTCGGGCCAGATCTGAAAACCTGACGTGTTTCTTTGTGTAACGATTTCTGAGTCATAAGGGCTTGTGTGGCAAATTCTGGTTGGTTCTCTTAGGATTGAACGGCTTTGATTGGCCCTATGTAGATCTAACGGCTCCTATTAAATCAAACGTCTATATAAGCAACCTAAATCTATACCCTAAGCCACAAAAAAATATTCCTAGAGCTGTCATGATGTCAATACTCAACCTAGAGTAGCCGCCATTCTCCTTCAACTAGAAAGGAAGTAGAAATTACAAATCAAATCTAATTCAACTAAGAGAATTCAACGTCTACAACAAAGGAGAGCTATTTAGTTTCAGAATACAGATCCCAGAACACAAGACTAGTCTCCTTTTTGTAAGTCCAGTTATCATTTAGACCTAAATGATATTAGAATCGTGACTAAATAACTGGATGTAGAACAACGCCTAATGTAAATTTATGCCTATCCTTTTCTGTTAAAATTGAATTGATTAAGACTATGACTCTTATTATGTTAAGTTTGTGATCATGTTATATGTAATTTGATGATAAAACTACCATGTTAAATGCATAGCAATGAACCTATATGTTGTATAATTTGGCAATGGCATATCATGTTGTATAATTTGGCAATGCCATATCATGTTGTATAATTTGGCGATGACATATCATGTTGTATAATTTGGCAATGCCATATCATATTGTATAATTTGGCGATGACATATCATGTTGTATAATTTGGCGATGACATATCATGTTGTATAATTTGGTGATGACACCTATATGTTGTATGTCAATTTGGGAATTTTGCTACGTTTATGCAAGTTCAACCATGTTCACATATATGACTAGAACTACATGCTAATTTGCAAGTTCACAACCACATCCCTAATTTAAGTTTATGTAGTTCTATGCAAAACCCCTATTTTACGATTCATATTGAGTAGATCTAAATTTGCAAGTTCATGTATATTGTTCTATGCCGAATTCATATGACACATGTGTAGTTAGATCCGTATTTTTATCATGTTAGAATATTACATGTTCCTTTTTTCCCCTTTTGTGTATAAGTTAGGCTATGTAGCGAGCCTAACATTTTATGTGATTTATGTGAACGTTTAACGGGGGTAACGTTGGGGAGAAACATGAAATTAAATATAATTGGCATATTTGGCTCATAAACATGTAAATGTTTTATGGCATAAAGTGGTATAAATTTTTATACATAAAATTATGAACTTGATTTAAAGGGAAAGTGGGGGCATGACTTGAATGACAGTAATTTACATATAAATATAAAGAGGTAAATATGTAAATTTAGAAAAGACGAATATGCCTAACCCGAGGTTAGATTGAGTTACGGTGTAAGACTGCCCGGAACCGCCCGGCACATCCAGCAACCGTAACAATATATATCTAATGGTAGAGGTTAGTGCATTGAGCCCAAAAGAACCCGAGGTTAAACCGAGTTGCGGTGTAAAACTGACCGGACCCGACCGGCACATCCAGTGACCGCAACAATACCTGCCTAATGCGAGTGGTTGGTGCTTTAATGAATGAATTAAAGCTAAGTCAGGAATGGTAAGGTTTAGTTAATTAAGGAAACACTTAACCAATACAACATGTTAACTAAACTGATGGGTAGGGTTAGGTTAACTTGGACACTTAACCAATTTAACATGTTGATTAGGAAAACCCTAGTAACGGGGACCCATTTCAGCAGTAACCCACATAGACGTATCATGGTACCCTGAACTAGGCAGGGTGGGGCACAATTACTGGGCTGATTATAAGTGGTCAAAACAACGGTGGTTGGTGCGTCAGTGTAGGTTCCCACGGAGTACGGGCATGCACGTACTCCGGAGTGGAAAAAGCAGGCACTGGGCATCATTAGTTATACACTGTGCATCTTGAATCGTGTCGGGTTGCCACCATAGGATTTGATACACCTCATGGTGGGACCAGCACATGTATCTACAATCGAGTGGGGCCGTATGACACAAGTAGTAAATGCGTGTGAGTAGGAGCCGATCGATAAAAAGGGATCACTGGGTTTGAACTCATGATTATGGTTGAAATATCTAGTAGGTGTAGAGAATATGGATATGAGTGCGATAGTATGATTAGTTTATCTTGCCTTGTTTATCTTACCATATCCTTTGTTACCTTATTTCTTTGTTATTGTCCTGCGTCCATGTCATGTTTCTCTTTCCAGTTTACATCCTAAATAATCACTGGACTTACCAGACTTATGCCTGACCCATTTTTCTTTCGCTCTCTTTTCTTCCGTCCCCCCAGGTAGCCAGGGAGGGAATAGTTCAGCTTAATTTGGACCGTTCATCTTTCCAAGCTTGAGGACTCTGTGATGTATAGCTTGGAACCTCTTATCTTTGGCTATGGCTTTGGACACCCTACTACTTGGGGATTTATGCAGTTTTATTGTGTTTTGTGCTTCTTTATGTTATAATCGAGAAAGAGTATTTTGATGTAATGATTTGGAAGTTGTTTTAAGACAGTTTGTTGTAATGACTTTGTTATGAACCACGTATGAAATAAATTTCGTTTTTCCGCTGCTTATATGTCTGTCTTGTAAATTATCTGTGTCTTATACTGATAATGCTCCACCAAAGTTAAGGCATACCCTTTGTGAGTAACCTTAACGGAGGTGGGGTGTTTCACTTGGTATCAGCGCAAAGGTTTACCCGATCAGATAAACAATTTGAAAACTGTTTTTCAAAAAGAAGTTTAAAGAAGCATTTTTCAAGAAAAAGTGTTGTTTTATTTTAAAAAGGCATAATCCCCCAAAGCCATATGCACTATCTTTCTATCCTTTGTTTTGAATCTTTCCTTTTTCGTTTCAGCATGTCTGGGGATCTTAACTTTCCAAAGGACGTGCCGGTACCTGGCTGGTTCAGAAGGTACCTAGAGGCTACGGCTAATGTCGCAGGCCCAGCAGACATTCCTCCTCCCCCAGCTGCCGCGGTTCTTCTTCCTCGTCCTCCTCCTCCTCGTGCAAATGCTTTCTCAAAAATATATAGGTACTTTCGAGCCATGGGTGGAAATAACTTCAATGGAAATGAATCCTTCGTGGAAGCAAGAAACTGGCTCAAAGAAACTGAGGATTTGTTTGTTATCTTCGAAGTGGACGATAGGCAGAAGATACAGTTAGTCGTATGGTTGCTTAAAGATGAAGCTTCCTATTGGTGGGAAGTTACTAACGCTGAAAGACCAATTGAAACTTGGATGGATTTCAGAATGAGGTTTGAAATGAGATTCCTCTCACAAGCTGAACGAAGCGTACAGATGGAGAAGTTCTTAGCTCTCAAACAGGGGAGTATGTCGGTCAAGGAATATGTTAACCGATTCAACCAGCTGGCTAGGTTCGGATTGGAGTTAGTACACACTCCACATAAGAAGGCTCTCCATTTTGTTAAAGGATTAAATGAGCCACTGCACAGCGTAGCTATGTCCCATATACCTATGGGTGCGACTTATGAGAGACTGCTGGACATGGCACTGTTACAAGAAGAAGATAAGGTTGACAAGAAAGAGACAAATGTGGAAGTACCTCAAGATAAGAAAGTGGAGGGATCACAGAGCAAGAAGACAGATTCCAAGAAGGGCGGGAAGAACAACAAACCCCGTGACAAAAGGAAGTGTAATTTTTGTGGCATTCCTGGACATCTGGTTAAGGACTACAGAAAGAAGAAGAGGAAGATGGGTGGTTGTTTCCATTGTGGCGAGACGAGACACATGGCTAAGGACTGCCCAAGAAAGCAAGGGTAAGAGCAAAGAGCTGGATCTACTTCTGGAGAGCAGGACCACGCTCTCATGGCACCTCCGCAAGAACGAGGTAGAAATGTTTCTGTTGAGAGTTTAGTTTATCTTTTTGATCATCCTGTTCATACACTCTTTGATTCTGGCGCATCGCACTCTTTTATATCTACTTCTTTAGTTGAATCTCTGCACTTAGACACCAGTTTAGTAGAAGATCCCTTAGTTATTTCAAATCCAATTGGGGGCTCAACTTATTTGTCAATGATTTGTTTGGATTTGGAAATTTCTATACTAAGTGTTGGGTTTAGATGTAATGCCTATGTTTTGGGCTTCCGGGCTATGGGTTGATTCTAGGCATGGATTGGCTATCCAGTAATGGTGCCATCCTCGATTGTGAAAAGAGAGTGGTTAGACTCATGAATCGCCTAGGTAACACTCTCAAAATTTCTTGTAATCCCATGAACTCTGTTACGCTTAGCTATCTAGAATCTCTTGATGCGTCTGTTGAGAATTTACAGTCTGTTAGAGTAGTCCATGAATACTCGGATGTCTTTGAAGAGGTGAAGGGGTTACCTCTAAAGCGGGAGATAGACTTCCGCATATACCTCGTTGATAATGCAAAACCTGTTGCTTTACCCATTAGACACATGGCTCCAAGGGAGAGGACATAACTCAGCAAGCAAGTCAAAGAGTTGCTTGAGAAGGGGTTTATAAGGCGGAGTATTTCTGAATGGGGTGCTCTAGTAGTATTCGCAACCAAAGCGGATGGTTCACTTCGCCTATGCGTTGACTATTGGGAGCTAAACAAGCTGACTAAGAAGAATAGGCACCCACTTCCAAGAATAGATGACTTTTTGATCAGCTTGTAGGTGCATCGGTTTTCTCCCGACTAGATCTAGCTACTGGGTTTCATCAGCTAAGAGTGGCTGAAGATAGTATTGATAAGACCGTGTTCAGAACCCCAGATGGTTTCTTCGAGTGGCTTTTCATGCCTTTCGGCTTGACAAACGCACCCGCTTATTTCATTGACTTAATGAGCAGGGTGTTCAGGGAGTTCCTTAATAAGTTTGTGGTGCTCTTCGTAGATGACATTTTGATTTTCTCAAAGAGTGAGAAAGAGCACGCTCAGCATTTAAAAGAAGTCTTGAATACTCTTCGAGCACATCAGCTGAAAGCCAAATTCTCCAAATGTCCTTTTTGGAGAGAAGAAGTGAGATTTCTTGGACATGTGGTATCCAAAGAAGGGATAGCTGTGGACCTCGCAAAAGTAGTTGCAGT
Source organism: Allium sativum (assembly GCA_030737875.1). NCBI lineage: Eukaryota > Viridiplantae > Streptophyta > Magnoliopsida > Asparagales > Amaryllidaceae > Allium > Allium sativum. Next base: position 648,558,885 of record CM060919.1, on the reverse strand, counting down.
ACAAGGTTGGAAGGTCCCACGGAATGCAACCAAAGTCAGAAGCTTCCTCGAGCTAGCGGGCTTTTACCGAAAGTTCATCAAAGACTTTGCGAAAATGTCAGCTCCACTTACAAGGTTGATGAAGAAGAACCTAACTTTTAATTGGGATTTGGATTGCGATGTTGCTTTCCAACGATTAAAGAGGGCTCTAACAACAGCCCCAGTTCTGACATTATCGGATGGGAGCAAGATGTTTACCGTATACACGGATGCATGTGGTACGAGACTAGGTGTTGTCTTGATGCAAGAAGGGAAGGTAGTAGCTTATGGAGGCAGACAGTTGAAAGTACATGAGAAAAACTACCCAACCCATGATCTAGAGTTGGCTGCCATTGTCTTTGCGCTTAAGTCTTGGTGCCATTATCTTCTAGGTGAGAAGTTTGAATTGTATACGGACCATAAATCGTTGAAGTACCTTTTCTCGCAGAAAGATCTTAACTTGAGGCAAAAAAGGTGGATGGAGCTCTTGACATCCTTCGGTTTCGAGATTTCCTATACCCTTGGCAAGGGCAATGTAGTAGCGGACATCTTGAGTAGAAAGAAGCTGACCTTAAGTCCTCTCTTTATAGAAAGGCAGAGCTTGGAGTACATAGCCAACTTTGACTTTAGACCCTCTGTCGATCATGTGATTGGTTTGTTAGCATCACTAGAGGTGCGGCCTACTCTTTTGGACTCAATAGGAACCGCGCAACGTGAAGACCCTCAGCTAGTTGATGTGATCGATAAGCTAATTAGGGGTGAGACTTCTAGTCACCTCAATAGATACTCCATCGATGATAAGGGTTGGTTGAGGCGGGATGGAAGGCTATGCGTCCCACAAGCAAGGGATTTGGTGAAGAAGGTTCTCGAAGAGGTACACCATTCCAAGTTAACCATACACCCAGGTAGAGACAAGATGTATAAAGACGTAAAAAGGGTTTTCTTTTGGAATGGCATGAAGAGGGATGTAGCCGAATTCGTCTCTAAATGCTTAATAAGCCAGCAAGTCAAGGCGAAGCAAAAGAAGCCTAGTGGTTTGCTTCATCCTCTAGACGTCCCACAATGGAAATGGGATAGCACAGCAGTAGGAATTAGAATGAACAGTGCAGTAGCAATAAATGCGAGAATATTGACTTCCATAATCTAATCTTTTTTTTTCGCAATAACTTAACTCGGGATCTAATCCCATAGAGATGATAAATTTGATTCCTGTAAATTCAATGGGATAAATTGTGTCTTGATGATACTGAATCAGATCAATATTATGAATAAAAATTTCTGATCTATCAAATCAATTTCTCGTTGAGAATTGAATAGTATAACATAAGGAGATCTTTTATCCATACTAGAACTAGAACTAATAAAATAAAATAAAATGTAAAATGAAAGTTCATTTTCTTCCCTAACGTAATATAAAAAGTAAGGCCATTCCATTTCGACAAAAGACCATACCCAAGTTCAATAGCTTTGTGTCCGCTATCCCGATCATGATTTTCTTACCCCCCCAGAGGGAAAGGGCCTTCCCTTTTGGGCCGGTTGTGGGCGAGGAAGGATTCGAACCCCCGACACCGTGGTTCGTAGCCACGTGCTCTAATCCTCTGAGCTACATCGACCTCGATCTATAATATGATACTATCGGAGTTAAATAAGGGATCTAAGGAAGAACAGAGGCTAGACTTTATTAGTAACAAGTAAAGACTTTGTATGTAAAAAAATCGAGATGTTGTGGGAAAAAAACGAATAAAATCAAAAAGACATGAGACAATCCAAAAAGCCCTTGATTATGATCAAATTTTTAAGCTTACTTGGATATTGAGCGTTTATCTGTAAGAACTCAATTATTTGCACTGAATATGAATAGGGGAAATGCACCTGGTGCGGTAGCTAATCGAGTAGCTTTAGAAGCAAGTGTACAAACTTCAATTGTGATTGCGATTCATTTAATGATTCTATCAGTTCACGAAATCATCGAATTATGCCATTCGTTGGAAAAAGGAATGTTAGCTACTTTTTTCAATGGACTTTATTGATGGGCTGCCTAGGTCAAGAAGGGGCAATACCAGTATTTGGGTAATAGTGGACAGGCTCACAAAAAGCGCTCACTTTATACCCATTAAAAGTAGAAGGACTGCCTCATCTTTAGCATCCATTTATCTTAAAGAGATATTTTGACTCCATGGAATACCCTCCAGCATTGTGAGTGACCGAGATTCTATCTTTACGAGCGAGTTTTGGAAGAGCTTGCAAGAGGCTGTAGGCACACAGCTATGCTTAAGCACGGCCTATCACCCCCAAATCGATGGTCAGACGGAAAGGGTGAATAGAGTATTAGAGGACCTCTTGAGATTATGCATTCTTGACTTTGGAGGAACATGGGAGGATCATCTTCCTTTGGTGGAGTTTGCCTACAACAATAGCTACCAAGCCACCATAGGCACGGCACCCTTCGAAGCTTTATATGGAAGATCATGCCGATCACCAACTTGTTGGTGAGAGTCTACAGACAAGATCATACTTGGACCAGATATAATTAGAGAAACTTCAGAGAAAGTGGACTTGATACAAAGAAGAATGAAGACTGCCCAAGATAGACAAAAGTCCTATGCAGATAAAAGAAGGACCGACCTTGAGTTTGAGGTTGGAGACAGGGTTTTCCTTAAAGTATCTCCTTTGAGGAACGTCGTTTGCTTTGGATCCGCAGGAAAGTTGGCACCAAGATTTGTTGGGCCGTTTCCTATCATTGAAAGGATTGGAAAGATGGCTTACAGAGTAGAGTTGCCCGAAAGATTGGATGGAGTTCATAATGTCATTCACATTTCTCACCTACGGAAGTGCTTACATGAGTCTGCGGAAGTGGTGAAACCAAGCATATTAGAGGAAGTAGAAGTAGAACGAGAGGCGACTGTGAGAAAAGTTCCAACTCGTATCTTGGGTACAGAAGTCAAAAAGCTACGCAACCACGAAGTCAAACTTGTTAAAGTTCAATGGAGTGACGCTGAGGAAGACGCGACTTGGGAGACTAAGGCCAAGAGACGCGCAACCTACCCTTTTTTTTGAGGGTACATCTTTTTCCTTAAGTTTATTCATGCTCGTATCTATCTTTTTAAGAATTTCCTCAGTGCTATTCTCGATCCTTAGGTAGAAACCAATGGATGTATACGTGTATTTGGAACATGTTATGATTGATGGTTGCAAGTGGTTGCAAGTGATTGCTAGCGGTTGCTCGTGGATGCATATACACACACATTAGGTGTTAGATCGGCTCAGTCACTTTCATATTGCATATGCATATATGTACTTGTATATGATTGAAACTTGATGTGTTATCATGTGGATGTTGCATTTGTATGAATGATTGTGTACTCATGTAGAAAGTATGATTAGGGATGATTGCATACATAATGGACTCATGGCACCGACATGACTTACATTAAGGAGGTCAACTGAATCAGTAGACCGCCTGATTTTGCATTAGATAAGGACATGTACACACACTATGCATACAGTCATGGAAGCATTAGAAGTCTTTTTAAGGACAATGGACGTCTGTGTTTGATGGTTGAGTAGATGGACGATTGGATGGTAGGATATACGTTCTTCTCGACTGGAAGATTTCAGGGACGAAATCCTTTAAAGAGGGGAGAATGTAACACCCCGTATTTTCTGTAATCATTATAGTAACGAATTAAAGAATAATTAATTACAAATATGAGAATTAAGGGAAATGGGTTACGCCATTGCGTTCTCCTCGGAATTCTGCTTTAGATAGAGTCCGAGTTTGCATAAATCGGACTCTATATGAAGGAGTTATGACCTTCAGAAGATTCAAGAATTTAAATAATAAAACCAGCCCGAAATTCAAATTAAAGTTTAGAAATTCAAAAACCCCGGAGCAGGCTAGGCGGGAAATTTCCCGCCCAGAAATCAGGTCGACCAGGGGATCGACCTAGGGGTCGACCTGGGTCACATAGGTCGACCTGGGGGTCGACTTAGGGGTCGACCTGGGGGTCGACCTCCCCCTCGGGCCAGATCTGAAAACCTGACGTGTTTCTTTGTGTGACGATTTCTGAGTCATAAGGTCTTGTGTGGCAAATTCTGGTTGGTTCTCTTAGGATTAAATGGGGGCCCTAGGTTGATCTAACGGCTCCTATTATATCAAACTTCTATATAAGCAACCTAATTCTAAACCCTAAGCCACACAAAAATATTCCTAGAGCTGTCATGCTGTCAATACTCAACCTAGAGTAGCCGCCATTCTCCTTCAACAAGAAAGGAAGTTGAAATTACAAATCAAATCTAATTCAACTAAGAGAATTCAACGTCTACAACAAAGGAGAGCTATTCAGTTTAAGAATACAGGTCCCATAACACAAGACTAGTCTCCTTTTTGTAAGTCCGGTTATCATTTAGACTTAAATGATATTAGAATCGTGACTAAATAACTGGATGTAGAACAACACCTAATGTAAATTTATGCCTATCATTTTCTGTTAAAATTGAATTGATTAAGACTATGACTCTTATTATGTTAAGTTTGTGATCATGTTGTATGCAATTTGATGATAAAACTACCATGTTAAATGCTTGGCAATGAAGCTATATGTTGTATAATTTGGCAATGCCATATCATGTTGTATAATTTGGCGATGACATACCATGTTGTATAATTTGGTGATGACATATCATGTTGTATAATTTGGCGATGACATATCATGTTGTATAATTTGGCGATGACATATCATGTTGTATAATTTGGTGATGACACCTATATGTTGTATGTCAATTTGGGAATTTTGCTATGTTTATGCAAGTTCAACCATGTTCACATATATGACTAGAACTACATGCTAATTTGCAAGTTCACAACCACATCCCTAATTTTAGTTTATGTAGTTCTATGTAAAACTCCTATTTTACGATTCATGTTAAGTAGATCTAAATTTGCAAGTTCATGTATATTGTTCTATGCCGAATTCATATGACACATGTGTAGTTAGATCCATATTTTTATGATGTTGGAATATTACATGTTCCTTTTTCCCCTTTTGTGTATAAGTTAGGCTATGTAGCAAGCCTAACATTTTATGTGACTTATGCGAACGTTTAACGGGGGTAACGTTGGGGAAAAACATGAAATTACATATAATTGGCATATTTGGCTCATAAACGTGTAAATGTTTTATGGCATAAAGTGGTGTAAATTTTTATACCTAAAATTATGAACTTTATTTAAAGGGAAAGCGGGGCTTGACTTGAATGACAATAATTTACATATAAATATAAAGAGGTAAATATGTAAATTTAGAAAAGTTAAATATGCCTAACCCGAGGTTAGATTGAGTTACGGTGTAAGACTGCCCGGAACAGCCCGGCACATCTAGAACCGTAACAATATATATATCTAATGTGAGAGGTTAGTGCATTGAGCCCAAAAGAACCCGAGGTTAGACTGAGTTACAGTGTAAAACTGCCCGGACCCGACCGGCACATCCAGTGACCGCAACAATACCTGTCTAATGTGAGTGGTTGGTGCTTTAATGAATGAATTAAAGCTAAGTCATGAATGGTAGGGTTAAGTTAATTAAGGAAACACTAAACCAATACAACATGTTAACTAAACTGATGGGTGGGGTTAGGTTAACTTGGACACTTAACCAATTTAACATGTTGATTAGGAAAACCCTAGTAACGGGGACCCATTTCAGCAGTAACCCACGTAGATGTATCATGGTACCCTGAACTAGGCAGGGTGGGGCACGATTACTGGGCTGATTATAAGCGGTCAAAACAACGGCGGTTGGTGCATCAGTGTAGGTTGCCACGGAGTACGGGCGTGCACGTACTCCAGAGTGGAAAAAGCAGGCACTGAGCATCAGTAGTTATACACTGTGCATCTTTAATCGTGTCGGGTTACCACCATAGATTTGATACACCCCATGGTGGGACCAGCACAGGTATTTACAATCGAGCGGGGCCGTATGACACAAGTAGTAAATGCGTGCGAGTAGGAGGCGATCGATAAAAAGGGATCACTGGGTTTGAACTCATGATGATGGTTGAAATTTCTAGTGGGTGTGGAGAATATGGATATGAGTGCGATAGTATGATTAGTTTATCTTGCCTTATCCTGTGTTACCTTATTTCTTTGTTATTGTTCTGCGTCCAGTTTATTCATGTCATGGTTCTCTTACCAGTTTACATGCTGAATAATCACTGGACTTACCAGACTTATGTCTGACCCATTTTTCATTCGCTCTCTTTTCTTCCATTCCCCCCCCCCTCAGGTAGCCAGGGAGGGAATAACTCAGCTTAATTTGGACCGTTCATCTTTCCAAGCTTGAGGACTCTGTGATTTATAGCTTGGAACCTCTTATCTTTGGCTATGGCTTTGGACACACTACTACTTGGGGATTTATGCAGTTTTATTGTGTTTTATGCTTCTTTATGTTATAATCAAGACAGAGTATTTTGATGTAATGATTTGGAAGTTGTTTTAAAACAGTTTGTTGTAATGACTTTGTTATGAACCACGTATGAAATAAATTTCGTTTTTCCGCTGCTTATATGTCTGTCTTGTAAATTATCTGTGTCTTTTACCTATAATGCTCCACCAAAGTTAAGGCATTCCCTTTGTGAGTGACCTTAACGGAGGTAGGGTGTTTCAGGCATGCTCTTCTTCGCTTCAAGAGAAAATCAAGATATCATCCACAAAGACTACCACAAACTTGTTTAGAAGCTCCCTAAACACCCTACTCATTAAGTCAACGAAGTATGCGGGTGCATTCGTCAATCCAAAGGCATGAAGAGCCGCTCGAAGAAACCGTCAGGAGTTCTAAATGCAGTCTTATCTACGCTGTCTTCATCCACCCTTAGCTGATGAAATTTTATAGCCAAATCCAGCTGCGAGAAAACCGAAGCACCAACCAACTGATTGAATAAATCATCTATCCTCGACAATGGGTGTTTTCTCTTCTTGGTGAGCTTATTCAGCTCTCTATAGTCCACGCACAGTCTAAGTGAACCATCAGCCTTTGTAGAAAAAACAACTGGAGCACCCCATTCCGAAATGCTTCTTCTTATGAAGCCCTTCTCAAGCAACTCTTTCACTTGCTTACTAAGTTCCCTTCTCTCTCTCTCTCGGAGCCATGTGGCGCATTGGTGATGCAACTGGCTTTGCATTATCTGCTAGGTATATACGGAAGTCTATCTCGCGCCTCGGGGGTAAGCCCCGAACTTTATCGAAGACGTCACCATATTCACTGACCACACGAATAGATTCCAAATCATCGTTGGACGCGTCAAGACATTCTAGGTAGCTAAGCATCACCGGACCTCTAGGGTCACAAGAAATATCAAGGGTCTTGCCACAACGAGTCAACAATCTAACTACCCTTCTTTCACAGTCTAGGATGGCACCGTATCTGGCTAACCAATCCATGCCTAGAATCAAGTCGTAGCCCATGAAGCCAAGAACAAAGGCGTTGCATTCAAACCCAACGCCCAAGATAGACACTCTCAAATCCCGACAAATCATTGAAAGATGAGCCGAACTACCAATAGGATTTGAGACTACTATGGGATCCGTAACTAGACTAGTATTTAGATGCAATGTTTTAACTAACGAAGCAGATACAAACGAGTGTGAAGCACCAGAATTCAAACAAGGTTCGAACAGGATGATCAAAAAGAAAAACCAAACTTCCAACAGAGATATTTCTACCTCTATCAGGTATGCCAGCCGTGAGGGAACGCGTCTTCCCTCTAGAAGATCCCGTACTTTGTCCTTACCTTTGCCTTTTGCTTCTTTGGACGATCCTAATAAGACATCCTGTTTCTCCGTAATGATAACAACTAGTCTTCTTCTTCTTTTTAATGTCTTTATTTAAGTAGTCAGGTATTTCACAAGTGTGGCCCTTCATTTTCTCTTAGCCCCTTCTTATCCTTACTGCCTTTCTTTGGATCTACCTTCTTATCGTGTGTCCTATCCATGTCTCTCCTGCACATTCTCCATTCGTGACCTCCTACCAAAATGAGGCTTCGCCCATCATTAACCAAGCAGCAAATTGAACCTTCCTCCCATTATCTATCTTAAAGGTACCAACAAGTCCTCCACTTCCTTCTAGCTTTGACAAACGTCCCAGTCCCATGAAGCTGTTTTCCGCCCACCGTACGGAAGTTCTTACATATCTTAGAAAAAGCGTCTATATGTGGAGGAAGAAATTCAAAAAGGAAAGAGGAAGAGATTTAAAACGGACAATCGAAGGAAAGACATATGGCTCTTGGGGGTTATGTTTTTCAAAATAAACTTTTCTCTTAAAAATACTCTCCTTTAGACATATTTTTGAAAGTATTTCTTTATAAAAAATGCTTTTGAAAGCGGTTTTTCAAAATCTCTTATCTGTTCTGGTAACCTTCAGCTCTGATACCACGTGTAAAACCCCACGTCCATTAATGTCACTCACAAAGGGAATGCATTAACTTTCATGGAGTATTATTGGTGTATAAAATGGAATATAACAAGACAGATACATATACTGGTACTCGAAAAATTTAAAACAACTTTTATTGTAGCGGAGAAATAGTTTGATTACAACAACATCATAAACCAACAATAAAACCAAGTACACTTAATATACATCTTGATAAATTGTTTTCTGAGTAAATAAAATAAAAAGCATAACCCCAACATAAGTAGCCATAAAAGAGATAAGTTGAACTTTACTTTCAGCAATCTAAGCACTTCCAAAAGAGAGAGAAAGAGATCCAAATCAAGCTCCACTAGCACTAGTCCCACCCAGAGAACCTAGGGGGGGGAGGAAGAAAAGAGGCGAAAACAAAGGGGGTCAGACATAAAGTATGGCGAATCCAATAACTTTAACAATATAATTATTAAAGAAACTAGGATAGGATAAGGCATAAACTGGTAAAACAAGGAATGACTGTGAAACATATGGGCATGACCAAACCAACAAGAGGAATAAGATAATGTTAATTGCGTTCCTAATCACTATAGGATAATTACTATACTACACCAATACTAGTCACCCTAACAGTTGATCCCGCCTACCGAACAAAATAATAATAGTGGTAGTTTCGTGTACCCCTAGCTGTCTTCATAGGTGTTGCCTGCTCTTATCTCCACTAGTTGTACCCACTATCCTCCCCATTCTAATTACAACATTTATTCATAATATGGTAGTTGTACTCCTAGTTGTCTTCATAGGTGCCGCCTGCTCCTATCTTCGCTAGTCGTACCCACTACCTTCCCTATTCGATCGGCTCCCTAACTCGTAGATACCAATGCTGGTCCCACAGTGGGGTGTATCACTGTTTTGACCTCTTATAATCAAACCCAGTAAGTGTGTCCCGTCCTCGATCTAGATCGAGCTCACTTAGATAATAAATGGAACTGGTTGAAAAGGGTCCCCACACTTGACCCAAGCTTTCCACCTACACTTGGTCCCCACTAGGATTTCCCAGTTAACCCCCTCTTATTCATGTCTTCTTACATGTTCCAACTTGGTTAAGTGTTTATAATTATATCCCACATGTCACCCATGTTACCCATTTATCAACATGTGTTATTGGTTAAGCTTGTCTTAACCCTATCCGCTTATCAGATCAATATATATATATTATTGGTTAAGCCGGTCTTAACCCTATCCACTTATATATTATTGGTTAAGTTGGTCTTAACCCTATCCACTTATATATTATTGGCTAAGATGGTCTTAACCCTATCCACTTATCAGATCAATATGTATTATTGGTTAAGTTTGTCTTAACCCTATCCACTTATCATATTAATATATATATAATTGGTTAAGCTGGTCTTAACCCTACCCACTTATCAAATTAATATATATATTATTGGTTAAGCTGGTCTTAACCCTACTTACTTATCAGATTATTGGTTAAGCTAGTCTTAACCCTATCCACTTATCATGTTTTATGTATCATATATATATATATATATATATATCGTATAACATGTTTTACTTACTTTATGATTAAGTACATCTTAGTTCACAGATACATTGGTTAAGAGAATAACTCCCTAAGTATCAACCCCGAAGACTGAAATCAACATCAGATTGGTACTCAGAGAATTACTCAACTCAACCAAACTTCTGTTTGTCATTCATATTCATCTTTGTTCAGCATTAATTAATTATTAATGCATAGACCTCTCACATTACGTCGATTGCTTGTGGCCGCTGGATATGCCGGGCGGTTCCGGGCAGACTTCCACCACAAGCCAGACTTAACCTCGTGTCTAAGCATCTTTTAATTATGCCTACGACCTCTCACATTAGACCGCCGTTTGCGGTTGCTGGATGTGCCGGGCGGGTCCGGGCAGTCTTATACCACAAACGAGTCTAACCTCGTGTCTTAGGCATTTATTACGCATTTAATTTATGCCTTTAACTTCTCACATTAGACTACCATTTGCGGTTGCTGGATTTGCCGGGCGGGTCCGGGCAGTCTTATACCACAAACGAGTCTAACCTCGTGTCTTAGGCATTTATTATTACACATTATTATTCGACCCCAATTTGAATTAATATCCCTATTTCAGATTGTCAATAACTTCCAATTTTAATCCATATCCATAATTGTCACTTAAATTATATCCATAATTTTCAGGTATATAAATTATACCTGTAATGACCCAGAATTCTATCGAGTTAATTTTAATTATTTAATATGAATTTAAATATTTAGTTGATAATATAAATGAATTTTTATATTGAGTTATCGATTTAAAAATCGATTTTGGATTTAATATCGAATATATTAAATTATCATAATACGAAAAATAATTCATTTCGAAGTTAAAACAAAACTGAAAACAGTTCGGATGATCAATACAAACTTCTGTTTGAAGTGGAATAATAATATTAATTTATTATCGAAGAATTTATGGTTTCAAGTTTAAATTATATCAAGTTAAATAAATATCTTTTCCATATGATCATATGGGACATCGGAACCTATCCCAATTAGTCCAGAATAGTGTTATAACCCTAGGAATGTCATTTGTTGGGGTCGGAGAGGAGTCCGGAATCATGAGATATTTTAATTTAAAGGAAACAGGTTCAAAAACAAATTAAAATGAAATATTGTGTGGCCTTCTTCATTCCACCATTCACAAAATAAAACAGTTATGTGTTCCTTTCTCCTCCACAAATGAAAAAAAAACCGTGGCCTTCATTTATTCATTCGTCCGCTAATATATACCGTGGCTTTCCCTTCTATTTGTTGTTTCGTTTTTCACAAAAAAGGATCCAAAGCTTCAATATAAATAATACCGCACCTCTTTCATTTGCAAATCGAAATGAATCAGAACTTCAAAAAATATATATTAAAAACTGCTCCTTTTCCACTTCTGAAATCATAAGCTCGACCCAAGATTTGAGCGCTCGCGTGAGGGGTTTGTGGGTTTGTTGAGGGGTGCGAGTGGAGGTTTAGTCAACCGCGATATCAGGAGAGTGGTTCGAACGACAACGGAAGGAGCTCGACTTTGAGCAACCAAGAGTAGCAAACGCTGGACTGAGGAGTTTAGAATTCTTTGAGTAGTGGCGAAGTCGCAAATCCAAGCGTACCATGAGGGTGCGATCTCTGGAGGGTGCGTAGATTTTGATGAACGATGATTGTTTGGGGTAGTCACAATTTTTGGTCAATGCGATTTTGGGGATGGTGCTGATGTGAATAGGGATGGGATTCCACATTGCTTGATGAGTGAACGAACTGGGTGGTTGCTGCGTTCCAAGGCAGGTTTAACGGTATCGTGATTGAACTGGGAAGGATCCGATGATCAGAACATGGAGGTGGTTTCGGTGATTTCAGTGAGCTAAGGAGTAGAAGACATATTTTTAACTGAGGGGATAAGGATGGGAAATCATGAAGTAAAGTATATTGGTGGATTTAGGGGTGAGGGAAATCGACCATAACACTGCACCTACAGGAAATGTGCATGTTTGTTGTTGTAAAGGGGGTTCCAGTTTTCGTCTAAGATTAGGTAATTTATTTAAATTATTTTATACTTTAATCAGTAATGATATATGTATAACCTAGTTAACTAAGGATTTCATATTAAATGAATGCAAGATTAAATCCACTGGAGTCAGTCGATTAATTCATAGCAACGGATTTCATAAGTTGCAAGTAAAATGAAATCAGAATGGATCGGGAATTTATCGCCATTTCAAACAAAATCACAGTGAGTAAATCTCACTCAAATTTTATATAAAGGTTTATTTTTATCGTTAAAAATATTTATTGGTTGTTTGGTTGCATTAAAATATTATTGTAGCTATTAAAAATATATTAGTTATTTAGGACTGGTGTTTGTGGCTATTATATATATTGGTGGTTGGATTCCCGTAGTATCATTAGCGGATGCCCGCGGTATCATTAGCAGATGACCCTATGCGCCCCACGCTATGATAGTGGATGACCTTCTATACCGTGATATCCTGCCTCGAAGCCAGATGGTATTATTTATGTGCTAACGTCTATGGATGCAGGAAAACAGGTTGGAGGGATCCAACTGGATCCCTCAAATTTATTTATTGTTTTTTTCATATATATCATCATATATGCTATGTTAAAAACCTGAGATTGTTAAATTAGGTGTTTTGTGTGTTTAAATACCATTGGGGCTAAATGTTGATATTTAAAAATATCGTGAAAAGGAATTTAGAGATTTAAAAGGAAAAATCTATTTTCCTAAAAATAGAATTTGAGTTTTGAATGGACTTGATATATTAACTTGTTTTGAGTAATGGAAACAAGTAGTTCATTTATAAACGAAGTTTATAAATGAAGTGAAATGAATTATCATTGGATAATTCAGGAAATTTAAATACAAGTGTTAATTTGAAAAGGGAATTTTATTTTTACGAAGTAGAAATATTTATTTCAAATGAAATTTGAAATCGAGACTTGTCTAAATATATAAACAAGTAAAATAAATGGGGTTTGTAAATAATAAGGAAAATCATAGATTGGATAATATGAATATGAACCCAAGTGAAGTAAATGGAATGATTTCTGAAACGAAAATCATATTTTTAATTGTTGAATAGAATTAACAAAGGAAAAGGAAAATTAGTTAATTAAGTTTAAGATTTGAGTTCAATTTTGAATAAGTAAATTAAACTTGTGAATTCATATTCAAATCGAATATGAAACCTGAGTTTGAAAAGTCGAATTGGATTGGTTTATAAGTAAGTTAAAATATATTTGAACATGTCATATTCAAATATGAAAGTGAAATAGGCAAAAGAGTTGATTAACGAATTAATTAACGAGTTGAGTTAAAACAAGTGTATTAAGTTGGAATGATTAGATATATGTTAAGCAGGTATAGAAATAAAGAAATAGAAGAGTATAAATATAATGCTCGACAAAAAGATATGTATTTAAATTGAATATGAGTTTTTATGCACCGTATTGGCTAGCCGATTGGCTTTTTGATTTTCTTTTTGAATGGAGAGGCCTGTGTGGCAAGGTTTGACTTTTTCCGGTAACCCGTACAAAGGAGGTTATGGCGATTTTTTCCGAAAATTTAAAGAGTTAGAATATTTTTAAGAAATTTGATAACTAGAAATTGATATATCGATATATATAGAATTCGATAATGAAATGAACTTAAAATAAAATATTATAAACGAAAAGGAATTTTATAAATAAAATCCTAGGAGATATACGTTTTAAAGTGAACGATGATTTAAAAGCAAATGATCTGCAGATTTAAAATGATCGTGTTGATAAGAAGTTAATCAAATGGAGTTAAAGAAATAGAGTTAAGCAGAATTAGAAACTGACTGGAAATTAGTTGAGTTGAACGACTTTTTGAGTATCGATCTGATGTTGGTTTCGGCCTTTGGGGTTTATACTTAGGAAGTTGTTCTCTTACTAGTTTACGGTTAGAGTCTGATAGATGTGGAAGAATAGTGATATGTAAATATGCAATGGGAATGTTTTCCAGAGTTAATAACATATATTTTCTAAACATAGAAAATAAGGAAATATGATATATATATATACATATATATATATATATGTGTGTGTGTTTGATGATTTGATCGATAATTCCATTTGGAAATAAGATCGTTGTGTGTACACGAACATTTTTCATTTGATAGTTAAATCACCGACTATCAAAGTTTTTGACCATTTTAACGTTGTTAATATGGAGAGACCGGTTGGATTATTATCTGAAGAACCACTCTATATTGGCATAAGCATTGCAAACCAGGTATGCTGAATATATTGAAGATGGAGTAAAGTGCAAGGGCTGTTGTATAAGTCCTAGGTAGAGATTGCTTAGGATGGATGTACGGAATAGTGCCTTCGCTTTCGTTCCGTCCCAGAACGAACGTGTATGGACGAACGTCTGATAGAATATTTCCAATGATCGCATTTTGGACTGTACAAATATATATGGTGGCAAAGGATTTATTCCCTTAGCATAATATCCAGAATATATTTGTGCAAATCAATTAGTGATTAACGGATCTGACAATGTGACATTCAAAGTGACTGCGTTATAAATGAAGGGCAAGTAAGCGTAGCCTCAGGCCTTAACAACCGGGAAATGAAAAAAATCGGGCAGGCAGCATGGCTATGTGGGTAGCTCCCATTAGGGTGTATTATCACCTATCTAGATATTCGTTTAATTCCTTATTCTATTAGATGTTGTCCCATTCGGGAAACGGTTGCTGATCCCAACCGTTGGTGGTATACATTCGATACACTCAAGCGAAATGAGTGGTCGGTCATGTGTGGCCGGGTTGCAAGATGTTCTTGTTGAACCCAGTGTATTCTCCTCTAGAGATACACTATTGGAAGGTGGTTCCATACCTTGTCATAGTTGGAAATTCATTACCCAATAAGTGCTTGCGGTTTTGATTGTATATAATATATGTGGAACGTGAGATGCAAGCGTTCCACTAGATTTCTATTTATTTGATTTAGACACTATATAATATCAAAAGGGTTTTGATATAAAGATTATCGTTTCTTTCAAAAGGATTTTTTAAATCAAGTGGTTTGGATTCTCATAAGAGAAAACCTGTTCTGTGTTATACAACGTGGTCTTATGAGATATCATTTAGTTTTTGAAACTGTTTTAAATTATTTACTCATACCAGTCCCATGACTGACTCGGAGTTTATTTTGTTTTGTTTTACCTAAACTCTTGGGTGCCTAAATTTGTACGGTCAGTCAAGTAGTTCAGGATTTTACAGATTTACCTAAAGGAGCTTGGAGCAGGAAGCTTCAACATTATGTAGTATTGTTTTCCGCTGTGTTGTAAGTGTTGTACTATGATAAATCTATGTTATACAATTAAAATTTTGTATTCAAAAGTTATGATATATTATATTTTGTTCCGCTGCGATATGAGATTTTGTGTTGTTATTTCTGTTCTTCTTCTACCTTTTTCTTCAAAAAAATGATTCGTATTTTCATGATATTTGGGTTGGATGTATGATGTATGTAGTCAACTCTGATAGTACGGATTTGCGGGACATTACAGTTGGTATCAGAGCTTAGTTTGAGCGAATACCTAGGCTTTGTTGGGGTTGTGCTCATTAGAGATAGGGTCAGTAGTACCCTAGAATGAGTTGAGTGTATATATACGAGAGCGCGTATTTGTTAGTTGATACAAAAACTGTTTTATATTGTGTTGATTGGTTTAGCAAGTGATTTATGAATTCTGATCAATACAGGAAGTACAACTGTATCGATTGTTGTTTCTAAAACACTTGAGCAGAACAATTCGACATAGTATTGTTTTAAAGTGGGTAAATGAAATAATTTTACTCAAAATACTATTTTGATAGAAAAAGAATAATTTTCTTAAATTATTATAATATATGGATGTGATGGTTGTTATAATTATAATCAAATGAGATTATAAAATTGGAATAGTTATATATAACCAAAATAGAATTTGTATATGAACTAAATATACAAATGAGATGAATTAAAATTGAATTCAAATCAGAATTTGGAATTTTATAATCCTGGGTGTTTAGAAGAATATTTTCCTTATTAAAATAATATAGCTTTGTTTTGAATGGATTTTTGAAAGTAATTAAGCACTGAACTCACTTTAGTGGCTGGAAAATAATTCTGATGATGATTGCAACATCATCAGTGTTCATTCTCGAGTTTCTAAGTGAAGGATTACTGCCTTAGAGAAGTTTTTAATGGAAAATTGTTTGAAAGAAACAGGTTGGTTTGAAAATTCAAATATTTTGAATTTGAGATGAAAATAAATATATGTATATATTTATATGATTTCTGAAGAATTTGAAATGGAAACCCGGGGATTTGAATTCGGGAATTAAAATTTAACTAAAACAAGTTAAATGGATCGAAGTGAATACATTGATTAAAATCAATTTGAATGAATCTTGAATGAATCTGAATACCTATGAATGGAATATGAAATATACTGATTGTAAATCATTCAGATTAAGTAAATGAAAACCAAAAGTTTGGTTAGAACCAAAGTTGTAGAAAGATTAAGTGTTGAGTATCAACATAAGTAAGATTTTGAAAGGTTAATAGGTTAGTAACATTTTTCTACCTTAGTAATTTCGGGGACGAAATTCTTTTAAGGGGGAAAGAATGTAATGACCCAGATTTCTATCGAGTTAATTTTAAATATTTAATATGAATTTAAATATTTAGTTGATAATATAAATGAATTTTTATATAGAGTTATCGATTTAAAAATCGATTTTTGATTTAATATCGAATATATTAAATTATCGTAATACGAAAAATAATTCAATTCGAAGTTAAAACTAAACTGAAAACAGTTCGGATAATCAATACAAACTTCTGTTTGAAATGGAATAATAATATTAATTTATTATCAAAGAATTTATGGTTTCAAATTTAAATTATATCGATTTAAATAAATATCTTTTCCATACGATAAGATGGGACATCGAAACCTGTCCCAATGTGTCTAGAATAGTGTTATAACCCTAGGAATGTCATTTGTTGGGGTCGGAGAGGAGTCCGGAATCATGGGATATTTTAATTTAAAGGATACAGGTTCAAAAACAAATTAAAATGAAATATTGTGTGGCCTTCTTCATTCCACCGTTCACAAAATAAAACAGTTATATGTTCCTTTCTCCTCCACAAATGAAAACAACCCATGGCCTTCATTTATCCATTCATCCGTTATTATATACCGTGGCTTCCCCTTCTATTTGCTATTTTGTTCTTCACAGAAAAGGATATAAAGCTTCAATAGAAACAATACCGCACATCTTTCATTTGCAAATCGAAATGAATCAGAACTTCAAAAAATATATATATTAAAAACTGCTCCTTTTCCACTTCTGAAATCAGAAGCTCGACCCAAGATTTGAGCCCTCGGGTGAGGGGTTTGTGGGTTTGTTGAGGGGCGAGAGTGGAGGATGAGTCAACCGCGATATCAGGAAAGCGGTTCGAACGACAACGGAAGGAGCTCGACTTCGAGCAACCGAGAGTAGCAAACGCTGGACTGAGGAGTTTAGAATTCTTTGAGCAGTGACGAAGTCGCAAATCCAAGGGTACCATGAGGGTGCGATCTCTTGAGGGTGCGTAGATTTTGATGAACGATGACTGTTTGGGGTAGTCACAATTTTTGGTCAACGCAATTTTGGTGATGGTGCTGATGTGAATAGGGATGGGATTCCACACTGCTTGATGAGTGAACGAACTGGGTGGTTGCTGCGTTCCAAGGTAGGTTTAATGGTATCGTGATTGAACTGGGAAGGAGCCGATGATCAGAACATGGAGGTGGTTTCGGTGATTTCAGTGAGTTGAGGAGTAGAAGACATATTTTTAACTGAGGGGATAAGGATGGGAAATCATGAAGTAAAGTATATTGGTGGATTTAGGGGTGAGGGAAATCGACCATAACACTGCAGCTACAGGAAATGTGCATGTTTGTTGTTGTAAAGGGGGGGAGTGGTTCCAGTTTTCGTCTAAGATTAGGTAATTTATTTAAATTATTTTGTACTTTACTCAGTAATTATATATGTATAACCTAGTTAACTAAGGATTTCATATTAAATGAATGCAAGATTAAATCCAGTGGAGTCAGTCGAGTAATTCATAGCAACTGATTTCATAAGTTGCAAGTAAAATGAAAATCAGAATGGATCGGGAATTTATCGCCATTTCAAACAAAATCACAGTGAGTAAATCTCACTCGAAATTTATATAAAGGTTTATTTTTATCATTAAAAATATTTAATGGTTGTTTGGTTGCATTAAAATATTATTGTGGCTATTAAAAATATATTAGTTATTTAGTATTGGTGTTTGTGGCTATTATATATATTAGTGGTTGGATTCCCGCAATATCATTAGCGGATGCCCGCAGTATCATTAGCGGAAGACCCTATGCGCCCCACGCTATGATAGTGGATGACCTTCTATACCGCGATATCCTGCCTCAAAGCAGGATGGTATTATTTATGTGCTAACGTCTGTGGATGCAGGAAAACAAGTTGGAGGGATCCAACTGGATCCCTCAAATTTATTTATTGTTTGTTTTCATATATATCATCATATATGCTATGTTAAAAACCTATGATTGTTAAATTAGGTGTTTTGTGTAATACCATTGGGCCTAAATGTTGATATTCAAAAATATCGTGAAAAGGAATTTAGAGATTTAGAAGGAAAATTCTATTTTTCTAAAAATAGAATTTGAGTTTTGAATGGACTTGATATATTAACATTTTTTGAATAATGGAAACAAGTAGTTCATTTATATACGAAGTTTATAAATGAAGTGAAATGAATTATCGTTGGATAATTCAGGAAATATAAATACAAGTGTTAATTTGAAAAGGGAAATTTATTTTTACGAAGTAGAAATATTTATTTCAAATGAAATTTGAAATTGAGACTTGTCTAAATATATAAACAAGTAAAATAAATGGGGTTTGTAAATAAAAAGGAAAATCATAAATTGGATAACATGAATATGAACCCAAGTGAAATGGAATGATTTCTGAAACGAAAATCATATTTTTGATTGTTCAGTAGAATTAACTAAGCAAAAGGAAAATTAGTTAATTAAGTTTAAGATTTGAGTTCAACTTTGAATAAGTAAATTATACTTGTGAATTCATATTCAAATCAAATATGAAACCTGAGTTTGAAATGTGGAATTGGATTGGTTTATAAGTAAGTTAAAATATATTTGAACATGTCATATTCAAATATGAAAGTGAAATAGGCAAAAGAGTTGATTAACGAATTAATTAACAAGTTGAGTTAAAACAAGTGTATTAAGTTGGAATGAATTAGAATGATTAGATATATGTTAAGCAGGTATAGAAATAAAGAAATGGAAGAGTATAAATATAATGCTCGACAAAAAGGTATGTATTTAAATTGAATATGAGATTTTATGCGCCGTATCGGCTAGCCGCTTAGCTTTTTGATTTTCTTTTTGAATGGAGAGGCCTGTGTGACAAGGTTTGACTTTTTCCAGTAACCCCGTACAAAGAAGGTTATGGCGAATTTTTCCGAAAATTTAAAGAGTTAGATTATTTTTAAGAAATTTGATAACTAGAAATCGATATCGATATATATAGAATTTGATAATGAAACGAACTTAAAATAAAATATTATAAACGAAAAGGAATTTTATAAATAAAATCCTGGGAGATATACGTTTTAAAGTGAATGATGATTTAAAAGCAAATGGTTTGCAGATTTAAAATGATCGTGTTAATAAGAAATTAATCAAATGGAGTTAAAGAAATAGAGTTAAGCAGAATTAGAAACTGACTGGAAATTAGTTGATTTGAACGACTTTTTGAGTATCGATCTGATGTTGGTTTCGGCCTTCGGGGTTTATACTGAGGAAGTTGTTCTCTTACTAGTTTACAGTTAGAGTCTGATAGATGTGGAAGAATAGTGATATGTAAATATGCAATGGGAATGTTTTCCAGAGTTAATAACATATATTTTCTAAACATAGAAAATAAGGAAATATGAATATATATATATACATATATTTATATATTTATATGTTTGATGATTTGATCGATAATTCCATTTGGAAATAAGATCATTGTATGTACATGGACATTTTTCATTTGATAGTTAAATCACCGACTATCAAAGTTTTTGACCATTTTAACGTTGTTAATATGGAGAGACCGGTTGGATTATTATCCGAAGAACCACTTCGTATTGGCATAAGCGTTGCAAACCAGGTATGCTGAATATATTGAAGACGGAGTAAAGTGCAAGGGCTGTTTTATAAGTCCTAGGTAGAGATTTCCTAGGATGGATGTACGGAATAGTGCCTTCAGTTTCGTTCCATCCCAGAGCGAACGTGTATGGACGAATGTCTGACAGAATATTTTCAATGATCGCATTTTGGACAGTACAAATATATATGGTGGCAATGGATTTATTCCCTTAGCATAATATCCAGAATATATTTGTGCAAATCAATTAGTGATTAACGGATCTGACAATGTGACATTCAAAGTGATTGTGTTATAAATGAATTGCAAGTGAGCGTAGCCTCAGGCCTCAACAACCGGGAAATGACAAAAATCGGGCAGGCAGCATGGCTATGTGGTTAGCTCTCATTAGGGTGTATTATCACCTATCTATAGATTCAATTAATTCCTTATTCTATTTGATGTTGTCCCATTCGGGAAACGGTTGCTGATCCCAACCGTTGGTGGTATACATTCGATACAGTCAAGCAAAATGAGTGGTCAGTCATGTGTGGATGGGTTGCAAGATGTTCTTGTTGAACCCAGTGTATTCTCCTCTTGAGATACACTATCCGAAGGTGGTTCCAAACCTTGGCATAGTTGGAAAATCATTACCCAATAAGTGCTTGCGGTTTTGATTGTATATAATATATGTGGAACGTGAGATGCAAGCGTTCCACTAGGTTTCTATTTATTTGATTTAGACACTATTATAATATCAAAAGGGTTTTGATATAAAGATTATCGTTTCTTTCAAAAGGATTTTTTAAATCAAGTGGTTTGGACTCTCATAAGACAAAAACCCGTTCCGTGTTATACGGCGTGGTCTTATGAGATATCATTTAGTTTTTGAAACTGTTTTAAATTATTTACTCATACCAGTCCCATGACTGACCCGGAGTTTATTTTGTTTTGTTTTACCTAAACTCTTGGGAGCCTAAATTTGTACAGGCAGTCAACTAGTTCAAGATTTTACAGATTTACCTAAAGGAGCTTGGAGTAGGAAGCTTCAACACTATGTAGTATTGTTTTCCGCTGTGTTGAAAGTGTTATACTCTGATAAGTGTATGTTATACAGTTAAAATTTTGTATTCTAAAGTTATGATATATTATATTTTGTTCCGCTGTGATGTGAAATTCTGTGTTGTTATTTCTGTTCTTCTTCTACCTTTTTCTTCAAAAAAAAAAAAGGATTCGTATTTTCGTGATATTTGGGTTGGATGTATGATGTATGTAGTCAACTCAGATAGTACAGATTTGCTGGACATTACAATACCAATTAATGTATCAAATTAATTATATGATTTTAAAGCCATTATATGCCAATTCACAATATTAATATTTAATATTTTCCCATTTCCCCTACGTCGTTCGTACGTTTAATATGAAATATGTTAGACCCGCAAATAGTCTAACTCATAAAAAGAAAAGAAACATCACAACTTGCATAACACATAAAGTAGATCTAACTTGCAAATAAGAATAGGCTAGCATGCATCAAAACTTGCATGATTATATTTTATATAATCATAAATTTGCATAATCAATAACTTGCATAGGCAATAAGCATAATTTGCATAAACTACAAACTAGCATGGATCAAATTATATAAGATATGATTTAAATAGATCTATACACATAAAGGTGAACTTGCATATATGAATATGGTTTTCGCATAAACTTGCATATGATATACATACAAACTTGTATTAAACTGGCATATATGACTATGGTTTTCACCTAAATTTGCATATGGGTTCCATACAAACTTGCATATGAATTTAAACATGTAAACTAATATCACATATTTTACATATGAACTCGCATACATATATATACTTGATTCACATATAAACTTGTGTATAATTCGTATACAGACTTGCATATGATTCACATACAAATTAGCATATGATTTACATCCAAACTCACATATAAACTGATGTCATAAAATGAATCAAGTTAAACATATGTGATTGGTCATATGAAATAGATCCACTAACATAAGTTAACAAAACTGTCATATGTTCATAAACAGACAATAACGAAATTAAGTAATGTCACATGATTCAACAGGCATATTCTCATAATCCAAATTATAACTCATCATAATTAGTTTATTAATTATTTTGTGAAAGAAATTGTACTCACAAAGACGGATTAGAGAAGAGAATAATTCGTTCGTCGTTTGTATTAGAATCCTGACTTGCAATTCCTAAGCTTTAAGAAGAAGATGAACTATTCAAGCAGCATAAGGACGTCTTTCACTTATTTTAATTATTATTGAGGCAACATAGCGTTACAATGGTTTGGTATGGAGAGAAAGTGGGGTTTGGGGGTGTTTAAATAGGTTAGGAGCCAAAGAATCTGTCCAGAAAACAAGTCCAGGTGCAAAATCCTGAATCTGCCTCGGATCTGGAAAATCAGGGGAGGTCGACGCCCAGGTCGACCTGTATAGGGGAGGTCGACCCCCTGGTGGACCTGGCCTGGGGTGGGAAAAATCCCGCCCAGCCCGCTTCTGTGTTTTTATTTGAATTTGAATTCGAGCTGTTTTAATTTATTTAAATCCTTGAAACTTCTGAAGGCCATGACTTCCTCATACGAAGTCCGATTTACGAAAACTTGGACTCTATTCCAAGCATAATTCTGAGATAGACGCAATGGCGTAACCCATTTCCCTTAATTCTTCTCCTAAAAATTAAGTGTTCTTAAATTTGTTAATTTTAATATTTAAAATTACGGGGGTGTTATAGCTGAATTCTTCTTTATCATCACCTGTAGCAATCAAATCACAAATATATATTAGTATATAAATTGTTGAAGTGTAATTCAATTTAATGAATAATAAGTTATTAGACTTAGTTGACTGATAAACCATGTTAAATAAATAGGTTTTCAATTTTTCAAACCAAACCCATGTTGCTTGATTAAGTCCACAAATGGCTTTATTAAGCTTGCATAAAAGTTGAGGATTTTGAATATATCCTGGTGGCTATTGCATGTATATTTCTTCCTTCAGTATGCCATTTAAGAAGGCATTGTTAACATCTAAATGTTTTATTTTACACTTGTGATGAACAACAACTCTCAGAATTATTCTGATAGTTTTTGGTTTGGAAATTGGTGAAAAAGTTTCACTGAAGTCAAATCCATATTCCTATGTGAAACCCTTTGCAACTAGCCTTTACTTGTACCTATTTACAGACCCATCTGGGTTTCTCTTCGGTTTGCAAGTCCATCTATATCCAATAATGTTTTGGTTGTATAGTGTCTTAACTAAATTCCATGTCTTGTTCTTGAGTAAAACTTTGTATTCATCATTCATAGTTGTTTTCAGTTGTCACGCTTTTGTGGCTTGATAAAGTTATTTAGTTTAGATGTTGATATGGTATTGGGTCTTGTGATCACCAGTTTTTATTGGTCGATCAACTGAGGTTGTTGCTTCAGTATTTCTATCATTAATGTTATTTTCTGAATTATCAGCCTGAGAGTCAATCACATCTTGGTGGCTCATTTGATATTGATTTTCTGAATAAGAAGGTGATTAATTGGTGTGGCTTAGTGACTCAGATGACCCATAACCTTTATCATTTGGAAGCAGTGGCCTAGTAGCATCATCAGCCTCATCGGTCCTTAGTTGATCGCAATCCTCAAAGCACTGAGTAATATCAAGTATAGATGCCATTGTATTATGGACCTCACTGATAGTTTTTATATCTTCGTTGTTGATGGGAACACTTATTCATCGAATACATGTCTTCTTGTGTGTCTCCTTCATGTATCATCAAGAAACATATAGCCTTTCTGATTTGTGGCATAGCCCAGAAATGTACAAGACTTTGATATGAAATTCAACTTATCAGAATTGTATGGTCTAAAGTAAGGAAACAGAAGCAACTAGAAACTTTTAAGCTATAATGATATGGTTTAATACCATACAGATTTTCAAGAGGTGTCAAATAATTCAGATTTTTTGTTGACCGTCTATTTATCAAATAAACTGCTATACTAAATGACTATGGCTAAAATTTTAGTGGTAGGGAGGCATTAACAAGAAGGGTTAAACCAGATTTAACAATATACTTATGTTTTCTCTCTACTAAGCCATTTGAATAGAAGCATATGGGTAAGTTTTCCTATGCACTATTCCTTGCATTATAAGTAGGAGTTTAGAGATACGAACTTGTAACAACCCGTAATTTACGTATCGAAGAATCGTAGAATAATTCTATTCAATTCCATATATGTCGTATCATTCTTAAATTTTATATGTTGTTCATGAGGATGTGAGACATATCCATGATTTTTACCAAATCGTTTTGTGACCATTTTGCTACTATGACTTATTGTTTTGGCTATAACTTTTGTTTGGAGTTGAACCAAGTGTTGTAACTGGTCTTATTGGATCAGGATGATGGTTGATCATTGCATAGACTGATCACATCAAATATTTGGCTCAACGGTTTAGGAGATACCGTTGTTTTTAAGTTTTAGTTTCTATTAGATAGATAATTAGAAGCTAATGAGATGATTAGGCTAATGACCTGAGATTCTAAATAGATGGTTTGAGGAGAGAATTCGGTTTTTTATCCTCATTCCACACATTAGGTTGAGCGTCTATGAATCTCTAATTCAATCTAATCTCTAAAACCCTAAATCACTTTCATCAATCATTCTATATCACATCTAGAAGAAAGATTTACATCAACGGAGATCAGATCTCGCTGTTTTGCATTGGATTCAAGTATTTTATTCACTGCCTCTTCTCTGTCAGTTCATATATATCGCCTTCGATCTAGGTTTTGGTGAGTGATAGAGATCTCTCACATGCTTATTATGGATTATATATGTAAACTAGGTTAATTAAACACCTCTTATGCTAATTTCACCTAAAGTCGGATCATACATGTTTAGTTCAAATTTAGACGCCCTAAGATAACCCAATTTGATAATATATTATGTAATTCGCTAGATCCATCATGTTTTATGTGTGTTTAATGTCAATTATGCTAGATTTTTAATTATTATGGTATGAATCAGGTTTATATGCATTTAAATGATTGTTCATGCTAGAAATTTGATGAATTGTTGTTTGATGGTTGAATTTTATATTATGCATAATTTGTTTGTTTAGAATTGTTTGTCATAGGGACTAGAATCAAATAACAGAGCAAATCAAAAGTTCATATGATCGGGTTTCAGATGAAACTTGGCGGAGGAACTCAGGAGGATATGGGATTATGCTCAGAAATTTTTGTCATGAAATTCTCTAAGAACTTGGACCTATATCGGTCCGTAGCCTATGCATCAGTATTGATCCATCATAGATGTACGATGAAATTTCATACGTTGCTTATTGAGGTTGATAGTGGGTCATGCGCAGTGTTTGGTGATGATTGGATTAGCTGAAATAAAAACACTCCAATACTCATCGATGGACTAGCATAGAAGGCTTCGGGAGGAGATAGGATATGAAATTGGACCAAAGGGAAGTATTTAAGGAATAAAATGAGGTGGTTCAACAATTTGCAAGAAATTAGCTATGTGTATGGACCAGGGCGGTCCATAAGGGATGAATCGGTACTTATCCATCAGGGTTTATGGTTGGGTATCCTAGGGTGAGAAGCTATGGTCTTCAGGAGCATGATGGTGATCTCATACTATTGATAGCATTTATGAGGTGGATGTTATCGTCAAAGTGGTGTTTATTTTTTGATGGTGAACTCAGGCAAGAACAATCGAAGACGAAAGTGATAGACAACTCAAAGTGGAAATATTGCGAGGTAATGGACTAATTCGAGTGAGACTCGAGCTAAAAAATGGAGTCGTGGATGCATTATGTGATTGGAAGTGCCAATGAATCGTTGATAGTTAAATGATTCTAGCATACTCGAAGTAGGGGTATCATAAGGGAACCTTTTAAGAACTGAGACGTCGAGTACCCTTAATCGATTGGGAAATGATCTAGTTGTCTTGGGAAGACAAAAGTGTGTGGGACGTATGGTAGTCTAATTAGAACTGGGGTTTTCCACTAGCCTTTGACGGATAGCAACATCCAATCATTTGATGTCAACGTATTTAAGGCTTTAGTGGGTGATAGCTAGCTTATTGGTTGCTATGGATGCTATGGTTGCTTGTGTGTTTTCTTTTATTTCTCTGGGTAGGCTATCACCGTAGGATATTAAAGATAAGGGATTGGGATTTCTATTCTGGCTAGTGTTTACTTTTATGTGTTCGAGTAGCATATTTTAATGAGATTATTATATGCTAAATCTTTAGTTCCGGGACAGGTTAGGTGCGACTTGAACTGTCTATTATCATAGTATCCTAT
The DNA here is from genome assembly GCA_030737875.1 of Allium sativum. Taxonomy (NCBI): domain Eukaryota; kingdom Viridiplantae; phylum Streptophyta; class Magnoliopsida; order Asparagales; family Amaryllidaceae; genus Allium; species Allium sativum. The sequence continues at coordinate 648,532,266 of CM060919.1, read as the reverse complement.
GTAGCTTTTGGTTATCTTTTAAAACTTATTGAAAACCAAATTGTTTTACCCGTTCGCATAAACATGCAATTCGCTTTCGCATAGTTATCTAAAGCTATGATCAATTCTAACATAATACGTACTCATGTTTGAATAAATTAAACTTTTTACAAAACTTATTATACACCTACAATCAATCCAAACAAAATCATGCCACACATATACAATATATATAGTTAACCTAGCTATTAGTGATAATTTGAACATTTTAATGGTAGCAATAGTAATTAGCATGCAATTTGATGTAATAAACACTCATAGCTATTAGGAATAATTTTAATTCAAATTTATGCCTAAATTACAAAACCTAAATAATTAGAGTTTAGTTGAAATACCTGATTTTGAGAGGCTTGAGAGTGGAGGGGAAACATAGGACGCTTGGTGGCAGCGCTGGAGGTGATTTGGAGGCGGATCGGAGTTGTGCAGCGTTTAGGGATGAGGAATGGAAGGTGGGTTATTTTGGTTTGGGGAAGACAATTAGCATGTTATGGTTTCTGAAAAAATGTATATAGGCGAATTCCAATATCTTCCAACCACCGCAAACGGCTTAAATTCCAACGGTTTCCATTGGCTTCAAATGGCTAGTTTCAAAGTCAACAGACTATTGGAAGCCATTGTATAAGTCGTTGGCGGCCATTGGAATATAGGCATTTGAATACACTATATTTCTAGTAGTGATTCTTGCTTATCATTCTTTCCAATGTTGATTCCTTTTAATTGTTGCATGTAGACTTCTTCTTGTAGCTCACTATTTAAAATGAATTGTGCACATCCAATTTTTTATTCTACATTGTTTGTGCAAATCAAATGGTTAATATTATATGAATTGTGGTGAGTTTAACAACCAGTGAAAAGGTCTCCTTTAAATCAAACATATATGTTGTGAGTAACTTGTTGCAACCAGCCTTGCTTTGTATTTAGATCTTCTACCATTGGCATTTCTCTTAACCTTGTAGGCACATTTGCATCCTATCATATTTTTATGCTTTGGTGGCATAACCGAACTCCATGTATTGTTTGTAATTAAGGCATTGTAATCCTTATACATGGCTTTTCTCCCCCTTTCATGTGTTAATGCTTGATTGTATGAAGTTGGCTCAATATCATCGAGTGAGACAACAATATTTAGGTTTAAAAATATCACTTTTTGTTCTGGTGATCATGGGATGCTCACTCTTGGTGTTTTATCGTTTTCGATCCTCTCCATGATCATCAAATGCTTCATTATTAGATACTGATGTTCACCACCATTATTGTTATCCCCTTGTACTTGTTGACTTCCCTTACTTGGGTTATCATTTGTACTTGAATTTGGGTGTGATCCACTTAAACTGTACCTGGATCTTGTAATGGGTACAGTAGATTAATCCATGGTTTGATCATGATGAACCTCACTACAACACTGCCAGTCCATTCTGATAGTGTTGGTAGTGCTAGTATTATTACTTTGACGTGCCTTTCCTTTTACTTGCAAGCGTTTCCTTTTTCTACAAAAGGACAAATGTTTTCATTAAACCTCACATGTCTTGATATTAATATTCTACTATTACTATCCCTGCATAACATTTTTGATTGTATGCATATCATAAAAAAGTGCACGGTGCAGATCTAGACTTATGCTGGTTGTATGGTCTAAGCTATGGAAACATAGGGAACTAAACATTTTTAATTGTTCATAATCAGGTTTAATTCCAAATAAATCATCATATGGACTTTTATTTACTAGCATTTTGGGTTGACATTTTGTTAATGAGATAAAATGATGTGGTAAATGCCTCATTTTGGTATCTCATTAGAAAATTCCCTTGATCCAATAGTGTAATTCCTGTCTTAATAATGAGTCTATGCTTTCTCTCTACTAAGCTAATTTTTTAAGATGTATGTGGATATGTCATTATGTGGAATATTCCTTTTTTTTGGACAAAGAAATTGAGTGCCTTAAATTCAACACCAGCATCAGTATGTTATTATCTTTACGTTACAGTTTGTTTGTTTCTCATTAAAATTATCAAATTGTATTGTTACTTCACATGCATCTGACTTTTCCTTAAGTAAGTATGTCCATGTGTATCTCGTATAAGCATCAACAAAAGAAAGATAGTTGTAATAGCCTGACTGTAATGAACAAGGATTTTCGACCCTGAAATCGACACAAAAACACCATGTCGAACATTCAAGCATCGAAAACACAGAAACATTATTAGAAAGAAACTAGAGGGTGAGATAAGAAAGAAATATTAGAATAGAAGAAGAAGAACCAACACAACGCAGAGTCTCACATCGCAGCAGAACAAAATATAATATAGAAATACATCTTTATAAAGAGCTTTAAATAAAAACTTACAATAATCAGAGTACATGAACACATCTGGATAGTTATATTAATCTGTCGTCAAATACAACATATCACAGAATAAATACTAGATATCATACTTTTGAACACCTTCAGCTCGTCTCTGGACTTCGCAACATCGATAACCTGAACCTATATAACTCAGTCTAACCCGAGCATTACAAATGCTGGATCAGTCTGGTGAACTAGAGTGATAAAAACACACTAAGTTTAAAGATATCACACAACTTGATTTTTAAAGTCAAAATCTTTTCGATAGAGAAAGGATAATCGTAAGACTAAGTCCACACATAAATACAGAAGGTTTTTGCCTTATGATAACCAAAACATTTTTGAAATCAATATCTTTTTTGATATTATAATAGTGTCTAAATACAAATAAATATCAATCTAGCAGAACGCTTGCATCTCACACTTTACATACATAGTATACAATCAAAACCGCGGGCTCTTATTGGAGAATGGATTTCCATGGCAAGGTATATGCAACCACCTTTCCGAGAATGTATCTCCGGAGATGAATACATTGGGGTTAAACAAAAACATCTTGCAACCCAGGCTAAACATGACCGGCCCATCACTTTACTTGAGAGTACCGAATATATCACCACCACGATTGGAGGCCAGCCAACCGCTGAAAGCATACAAAAATAAATGGGACAACCAAAGGCATTTGATTTCTTCATATCAGGTAATGATATGCCCTAATGGGTGCGACCCACATAACCATGCGACCTACCCGATTTTATACCATTTCCCAGTTGATGAGGGTTGAGGTTTAAGCTTACCCTTCAGAACAACACATCTTCATCCGCTTTGAGTGCCACATCGTCAGATCCGATGGATATCAATAATTGACGTCCCCAAAAATATTCTACGTGTTTATCTAAGAGAAGGAGTACTGCCTTCTCCGCCATCAACAGAAATATGTTTGAAGAAATCAACGTACATGATCCCTTTGGAAATACTTTGTCAGACACTCGTCCATACGAGTCATCGAGGAACAGCAGAACCGAAGGCACTCTCCTACCACATCCTATATAGGTATCACCCCAAGGATCAGTAGCGAATAGTTCTTACAATCCGAAGAATTCACTCACGATGGAATCATTACCGAAATATCTCTAACTTCTAAACCAGAGAAATTCAAACAGTAGTTCTTATGTTTATGAAGATCCACGGTCTTCAATGCACCATCATCAATCAACATCTTCCACGTATTTGTTTGTCAGAATGGTTTTCGAATATAATTTCGATCTCGGTCTTTTCATACCAACAATCATATAAGTCAAATTTGATAGTCGGTTATTTAACTATCAAATAAATAGTTATGAGAATAAATGAGTTCACTGATTTAGTACTCGGCACTATTTGGCCTCGTTAATTAAACATCTGTTAATTATATTCTTTAAATCATCCAATATTTGGAGTTTATCTTTTACTTCTTATTATAAATAAGAATGTTCTTAAAAATCATTTCATTCATTTATAAACTTTTCAAATATAGCTTTTAATATTTTTTACGGAAATCATAACTTATGTTTCCCTTAATTTCTTGCGTTGATAAACTAATATCATTCTTGGATAATCACGAAGTCAATCAAGTTGGGGTATTTTATTTACCTCTTAGACTTTGACCACAACATTCATATCTTTAGAATAGACAGAAATTTATTAACCACATGTTTTACTTTGAAAACCTTATTTAAATCTCAACAACGTTTACTTAATTAATTATTAAGTACAGTTACTATACTTCTCTATTAATCTTTAATAATCAATTATAATATTATACTAGAGGTTCGATTCCATTATAAATAGAATCCTTTATAAAATATCTTAAACATCTCTTTATAAACATTCTTCAACTTGTTTGCAACAACAATACTATATTTGTTTTAAAATCATATATAACTGTCTTTAACAAATCTAATATAAATATCTTTACAAGTCTTATATAAATATCTTTACAAATCTTACATTGACATCTCTTATGAATCCTTATGTTTATTTTAATCAAAACCATTCAACTTACCATCCGTAACAAACGTTACAGAATTCATTTCAAGACTTTTTATATTCTTATATTATATCCTTTCAAATCATTTCGACAACTTATGCTTTGTCTAAAATCACATAGCGATCTTTCAACGATCTTCAGTTTATAAATCAAATAGTCCAATTTATTATTTGTAATACTTGTTACAAATTCATTTTTCAAAACTCTTACTTCATTTACAAATCCCATTTGTAAATTATTATCGAGAACTAATATTTCGATTACATTTCTAAACTCTTAACTTTCATTTACAAAATCGTTTGTAAATCAATTATGACAACTTATATTCGTTGTCATTTCCGAAACCTTTACATAGCTTATACTCTCGTCTTCGATTAACATTCCGAACATCAGAACATAACATTCCGAACATCAGAACATAACATTCCGAACTTCGGAATAATTTCAACTCGACTTGACATTCCGAACTTCGGAATATCACATTCCGAACCTCAAAATAAATCTCACTTAGCCATTTCATACCATTTTTCAATTTCTAGTTTTCCTTTTTCTAACTTCAAATATTAAGTAAATATTTGACTAAGCTATCATATTCACTTAAAAAATCCCTTTTATAACTTCGTTATAAAAACTCGGTTTTTAATATAAACCCCATTCATAAACTTCTTTCACAATTTAATTAGATTCATTTCAACTTCGATCACTTTTTAAATGAATTTCAATTAAAAAGTAATCTCCTAAATTATTACTGAATAATTTACTTCAATCGTTAACTATTGTAATAGTAGTTAACTTCTTAATTAACTAAAATAAATAGTAAATTCCTTTTTTAAAATCTTATTAAAATTAAAACAAATATTTCTTAAATTATTTTCTCAAATTAATTCAAAACAAATTAATTTAATAATCAATCCCAGTTTAACCGGTTAACTTAGTCAACTCAATACACGATTGTCTCGTTAACCGATTCCAATTAGTTCTCACTTTAAATTAATTAATAATATAATAAATTTAAATAATCCCATTTAATAGTTTCTTAAAAACAATTATCCAATTCTTAAATGTTAGGTTAATTTCTACTTATCTGCTTATAAATCCGGTACACATCAGAATTTGCTTTATAAAATCAATTAATAATTAATTACAAACATAATTAATAAATAATAAATATTTATTTTCTTTTAACAAACTTTTGTTTAAAATAATAGATTTAAAAATCTGATTTCAGTTAAAAAAAATTATAACTTCACTTCTATCGATTTATTTGACGGTGAATTAATATGTAGAAAATGATTTTTTATAGGCCATATACTGCGGATTACTCAATCAATATTACCCATTGATTTAAACAAAACAAATGTTGAATTCCAGGTCAATGATCAACAACCAAATAAATCATCTAATCAGAACAGTTCATATAATGATAATATGAAAATAAATATTATTAAATATATTTGAGGAATCCCGTTGGATTCCTTCAACCGGTTATTCATTGCATCAAAATAAATTATCTCACATAATTTTATTTAATAAGAATTATAAAAATTTAAACTACCAATTTCTATAATGATAACTAATAAAAATTTAACACAGGAAACAATTTAAATAATTCATTAAAATAAACACGTTTATTTATAAACGTGACCAGCAAGGTAAGTTAGCTCCATTGGGTCCAATCGTTAAAACAACGATTTGATTTTTCACTGAAATTAAACAAAGTTTAATTTCATGATCAGTTCAATCAACATTTGAATATAATTTACACACAGTCAATCAATAGCAACCATAACACACAATTATCAAACCCAACTTATATAAAATATAAGTGAGAAGAATTGAGTGAGTTTAACTTACCTTAATTCGATCTTTCATTGAAACGGTTCGGTTACAGTTAAATTAAACAGTCGTTTAATTTAATTTAAAATTCCATAATATCCAGCTCTGTCCATATTAATTCCATCATGTTCTGCTCGTCAAGGCAATTCCATTTCTTTTTCTTTCGTTCGATTCTAATTACAAAATAAAAAGTTATTTGAGTTTTAGCGTGCACGATATTCATTAAATAAATAAATTCCTTAATCAATAATTATATTAAATAAACTTAATTACTTTTTAATGTTTTTAAAATATGTCGATTCCTTTTGAAACCCAGGCCCGACAATATACTTCACTGCTTCATATGAGTCGTTTCAGGCTTCTTTTGTTCATATTCTGTTCGTATCTGCACATGATATAACCCCTTTAAATATATGATTTAAATTAACTAAATTACTTCTTTATTAAATTATTATTAAAATTAATCACATACTTAATTAAAATTTAATAACCCCTTAAATCTAATTTAACAGTTACCAGTTTCCTTTCTCAATACCATATGCATCATTCGTTCCCTCTTTGTCCAGTTCAGCACCTGGTATCACATATGATAAATATACGGTTATTATTAAACTAACTAACATTTAATTATAATTTAATTAATATTAATTTCGTTACCTAACCCTTAACAGCCTATTACTTTCTTTGTTCCTTCCTTCAGAAACACGATGCCCCATATTTAAACAAAACACTGCATGCTTTAACCTCCTGCAACACCACCCCTCGACGATTGGAGGTTCATCTGACAACTCTAAACACTACGCCTTACTATCGCCATCCTCCATTATGAGTCTTGGCCTACCCAATGCTCCCAGCTTCTGCCAGTTCAACGATGAACGTCGGCCCTTTGGCCATGGTTTCTGGTCACAGTAGCACTCATAACCCATCGTAGCCGGTCAAGTTGAAGTACTCATCAAGTACTTTATTTTTGTAGTTGGAACTTTGCGGAATAGATTCGTGAATTTCCAAATAAATTGGGATGAAGATCTGAAGTTTACATTCGTTTTAGGTTGATGGTGGCTGCCTTTGTTTGCATTGACCACGCAGTTCTAAAAGTGTCCAAAGTTTAAGGTTTGGCAAGTGATTTTATAGACCATATAAATATTAATATCTTTTAAATGAAACTTAATGGTGAAGTATCATATTAAAACATGCACATACGACGTCCATTCAAGACGAAACTCCAAATCCTAGCACAAAAAAATATTCCGGACCTGATGGGAGGTTTCATCGAATTCCGAGGTCGTTTGTGAAAAGTCTTTTATAAATCACAGGCGAAAAATCACACGTTTAAATTTCCCACAATCACAAAATAAATCCAATCAACTTGAAACTTCTGAAATTCTACATGTCCATTTCCTTACAGATCCAGTGAAATTTGTTTCGTTAAAATCGGAGTTCGTTTGGCCAGTTGTTTATTCCTTTAAATTTACCCCTATAGAATAATATAAATGCTTAAGTAAAAACAGAGGCGTTTGTCGTTGCCATGATCAACTGGTAAGTCCAATCGATACGAAATTTGAAATTTTATAATAATTAATTAATACGAATCCAATGGCACAAGTTTCGTCGCATTCCGAGACTATTTCCCAGTACGCTATGTTTATACGTCAAACAACGCTATTTTGGACACTAAAATACCTGATGTCCAAAAGTAACAAACTACCTACCTATCCTAACTCTAATCGTCGATACGAACTCAATGGAATTGGTTCCGTGGTTTAATTCGATCATCTGCTCAAGTTACACACAAATACCCCTCTATTAAATTAAATTAATTTAATTACGCACTATAGAAAATTACTGGGCGTTTACGGCTGTCGTTGTCACATACGACATCGGTTTGCCACGAAATTTAGTACCGTACAATAATTTAATGTTACGGTTCCAATGTCGTTTGCCATGAATTTTTTTTCTTCCATATGAAAATTATGATCAACAAGACTCAAACGTTTCTTGTTTCACAGAATTCCGACTTAAAACGGATTTTGTATATTCAATTGAAGTTCAAAACTCAATATTACGAACTACTGCGCCATTTCGAGCTCGTTTTAAATTAAATATAAATTTAATGTTCAAACTTCGTTTTACAAACGAAATAAATATTAAAATCCATTAATATTCCAAATATAATATTTAAAAAAATAAATTAAATTAAATATTTGACTACCAAAAATACGGGACATTACACTGACTCAAAGGCAAAGTATGAAAAAGTTTTCGAAATTTTGAATATACTAGCTCGATCCAATTCAAACATTCAAGTATACTTGTATAATGTATATATATGTATATATATATGTATGTATGTATGTATGTATAACACACACCTTATGACTAAGAACAAATGGTATATGTATATATACATTTCAAATTTGTAAATAAGATAAGTGGCATGAAATGGTGGAGACATGTGGCATCAAATGAACCATACACATGTCATTGGATTAAATGGAATAAAGACATATAAGCACATTAGGTGTCCATGTGTAGAAACATTCTAATGCACCTAGGAGGCATGTTTCCACATCTAAGGCTTGCATAAAGATAAGGTAGACAAGTGTCCAAAGCAAAATCACTAAACTAGCCTTAAAGAATGTTATAAATAGGGTGACAATGTTCATTAGTTTTCCATACATTCACAAAACAAAAACAAAGTAAGATAAAGAAGAAAAGCTTAGAAGAGGCTAAAAGAATAAAATAAAAGTCAAAGCTATAATTCTAACGTGAGAAAAAGTTATATGTATTCATCTCATACTATGAAGAAAAGATGTGAATATTTAGAATGAATGATAGGGCTCAGACCTACCAAAATGGTGCTCGGTAATTCGACTATAACTTCATCATTTCTTGGTAAATTTTGATTTCTTTAATCTTCTTGAAATACAACTCAATGACTTACAACGTTCATGTTGGCCACTTTTTCTAATTCTATGGTTTGGGTATATAAAAATCCGGATGTAACGTTGGGTAAAAATATGCCTGAAATGGACATGTTGAAAATGCCTCGTGTTATTGAATTTTGTGTATTAAACTGATACGTGATTTTCTGGATTTCTTTTCATGGTTATTAATTATAATAAGAAAGCTACTTACTATAAAAAATGTGGAGTCAAAAACTATATTTATCATGGAGAAATATAATCGAACATTTCGCTTAAAAACTAGTCAAAAACCCGAGGTTTTGAAATTAGTAACATTTCTGAAATTTGCAACGCTTTTTAACTGTTACTAATCTTGAAGTGTAATTTAAGGTCAGATTTGTAACGGTTGGTTCAACAATGATTCTAGTCGTTAAATTTACTTTAGATAGAATTTTCAGAATGCTAATGCAAACTATTAAAGCTTTAAATCTGCAGTTTGCGACCCTTTTGATTTGCAACCTCTTAACTGTTACGGCCCACAACATAAAATGCAGTGTTTTCAATTTGACCTAAACTTTCTATAGCATCTCATAAATGCTCTACTTTCTTTTTGGACACTAAAACCGTTATAAAGCAATTATAAATATAACCGTTCACTTAAATAGTTTTGAGGTCTCTTCTAAAATATATTGGAATATTTCTGAAGTGATTCCGGTTTTTTCTTAAACATATAAATGTATGAATTTTGAAAAAGTAATTTAAGATTAATTCTGGGAAACATTCCCTTATAGGTATTTCTTTGGGGGATGCAGTATAAGATAATAGATCTTGGGTAATGAACTATTACTTTATGTTGGTATTGAGCCGAGCAAAGTTCGTTTATACTTGGTGATGGGATGCGACCGCAATATGATAACATATCCTAGAATCTAAACTAAACTAAAGGTGAGGTTTAGATTCATAAAATGTATTTTGATAAATCATGGATTTTGCTGAAATGAAGTTTATTATAAACTTGCTTGATTTATGTGACGACCACCCATAGCCCCCGCACTTAATCAAAGAAATATGTGCTGAATGGTGTGCCAGACAGCTATGGATGATCATCAGAGTAGGTAAACAACATCGGAACTTGCCATAGAACTCACAGCGCAAGGGTAAAATACAATAGAACATATACAACAGGTAATAGTAGTGAAGCATCATATAGCAAACTTTTCAAACTTTCACAACATCCTGAAAGATTATCCCAACATCGTAGGAAATATTAAGTATGTACATAAGGCCTCACTACAGCACACATAAAGCAACTCAAATAGCGGAAACAAAAATACTAAATAGTAGTAAAAGTAATAAGCCAGCCTCCTGCTCGCCTTCGCACATCAACATCGTCCTCACTAATCACTTGTCATCTGCTACTTAGTCTGCCCATCCACAACTGGATGAACAGCCCAAGGTAATAAGAGGAAACATAAAACCTTGAGTCAGACAACAGTCTTAGTGAGCGATAAAGCAGCTAAAAAACTTAAACAATAAAGTATATGAGAACAGATAGATAAACATACTAATATACCCACAACACCAGAGAAGAACCCAACCTTATCTTCCCCACATCAGACAGTGATAGCCTTTACAATAAACAATCCAACCATTCATCCATGGAAACTAGAACATCCATTCAATCATAGTAAGCACTCATAAAATCCAGATTATACATATCTTATGTAAACCATCCTAATCAAATTCAACATCCCTCAAGCACAAGCCCCAGAGGCCTAAACCAATATCAGACAAGCACTCCAGGAACATCTCCTTCGACGTTGGAAGACCTACATGAGACGGTACAAATAGAAGAACCAATCATCCATGATTGAATTTGGCTATCACCGCCAATCCTTCTTTGAAACCATCATTAATCATATGACGGACAACCTTGCCATATGTCAAGGGTTAATGGTAACCCCAGTTCTAGCAAAAACTCCATACGCTTTTCAACGATACGTATGTATGTCTAACCTTGACAACTAGGTCTTTCAACGATACCCAGGGTACTCAACCTACAACCGTTCTTTTGGGTGCCCCCATCCTACCCCTGCTTTGAGCCGGCTAGAACTTACAACAACGATAATCTCTTGGCCTCCTCATCTCTAGTCATCAAACCCAATGACTTTTCATAGCTCAAGCAACCTTCTTAAGCAACCATTATCCACCAACTCACGACCTTTGAGTTGCCACCTCCCTCGTTGTTCTACACCGATCAACGAACACATTCAACACTTTGAATATTCCTACTTGAATGCTCGTCGAAGTTATCACCATCCTCGAACCAAAGAAACATCAATTATAAGATCCGAAACAGTCTATAGCATCACATCAACTTACTAGAGAAAACAAACCACAACACTTATGCCATCCATCACAACGTTTAGAAGCGCTATCAAAACCACTCAAATTACACCGGCCGACCGACCCAGGACCGACCGACCCGATCCCTTTCTAGTCGCCCCAAAACACCAGTCATCTCCTTCTCTATGGTTGACCGACCCGACCCGGAGCAACCGACCCACCACTTTGAGCTTGACCCTCTTTCATTATAACTTGACCCACCTGATCATGCAATGGACGACAGACCCGATTTCAAAGGATCGACCGACACTAGCTTGCTCGACTAGAACTGCTGCCCAACCCTAGCACGCTTGATTCTAACCGAGTCCTGCTCCATCCACACATGCACGACCGACCAACATTCCTCTGCGGGACCGACCCGACCAGGAGCAACCAACCCAATCGCTTCTTACGCCTCGACCGACCGACCATCCATCCTTGGTTTGCCCATCCTACTTGTTTCACTCTAGGGCTCGCTCGACCGATCCCTTTTTCTCCAGGATCTCTCTACCAATCCATTTTCTGTCTTGTTCCCCAAGAAATCCACACCATGGTGCGCGACCGACCCACTACGTGCAACCCAAAACCTGCACCACCCCAATGCACTCCATTTTCAACCAAAACTTTGACAATCGATACAATAGACGAAACTAACTCAACCAATTCACCAAATATGACCAAAAACATGACATGAATTCACTAACAACATCAAAACAACAATTTTCCACTAAATTATGCAAATCACTCTAAAATCATGATGAATGGTCATATGAACAAAACTTATGGATCTAACTTATTTAAACATATGAAATAGCATGGAATTCATCGGTTAAACTTGCAAAATTGGATCATAAGGTGTTTCATATGAAAATGGACTTAAAATGATATAGAACTATGGTAAAACACTTAAACATGATGAAAAACATGACCAAACATTCATATACTTCATTGAATCTATGTGAGGGATGCAAATCACTCACTGATTCTCCAAGACAAGCTAAAATAATAGAAATATGAATCCGGATAGTAAGCACCTCGCAACAAAGATCTAGCCTCCAATGGTGTAGACCGATGATTTCCATCCTTGGATTTTGATTTTTAATGGTGGAAAGGTGCTAGAGGAAGGAGGAACACAAGACCACCAAATGAGAGAATAGAGAAACTAAACCATTTCTCATACCTCCCACCCCCTATTTATACCCTTCCACTAGCCCACCAATGAGCCTCTCCAAATCAGCCCATTATGGCTTAAAAATCTGAACAACCAACTGTTAAACCTTAAAACAGTGATTCCTCCCAAACCGCTGAGCCCAATCTTTAAAGTAACCACTCTACGGAAATACAATCATCATTTCCTTTCCAATGGCATAGTTCTCACCACCTGGTTCGATCTGAGTCAAAAGTTATGCCATGTATAAGGGTGATAAGGGAAAAATTGTCACATACAAAATCGGTAAAAATTATGGATATATCTCACATCCCCATAAACAACATATTAAAAGATAAGAATGATCCAACCCTTAGGGAATAAAATAAAAATATTTTACAATCTTCCGATACGTAAAATGCGGGCTGTTACAATTTAATATCTCGAAGTCTTCTTTGTTTATTACTTTAAACTTTGGAGTGGTGAAACTTTTGAAGAAGAGATTTATAATGAAACTATAATACAACACATTAATATATGAATTGAAAACTATAACTTAAATAGCTATCTCACTAGGTCTATGTTTCTCATGATGCTACACTTAAACATTTAAGGTTTAGTGGGTTAGTTGTTCAACCATAGAAATTAGTTGGATGCTTTTAAGAGAAGTCTTTTATTATATATTATCTCTTTATGTACCCATATGTATAATTATTTGATGATTAAACTCTTGGATCCTTATGACCCTGTTATATGATGGGATGATTGTATATTACCTCTTCCATTTAAAATCTTGTACTTCGAATTATTTTACATTCCGATTTACTTTTGTTAAGTTGTGATACTATTCTATTAGCACCATGGAGATAAGTGTGCCAGAATGGGGGTGTTACAATAGTACTTATGTCCTTCATGAGTTGAATTTAACAGAGAAGGCCCCCTTAAATCTGCAACTATCAAATTTAAGGGCTTGTTATAAGAAATTTCTTAATCACTAAATGGTAATTTTTGGCTTTTACCAAATTGGCATTGTGTGCATATATGTGATACCGGTGAATTTTCAGAAGAAATTTTATTATCGTTTAAAATTTGCTTTGCAATATTAATATGGGATTGACTCTATTTACAGTGCTATGTATCAAGAATACTTTTGTCGTTAACATCATTAGAAATAATATTGTTACATGATATTCCATTTTTCTTGAATTGGAGGCAACATTGACAAAATATTCACCCTACATTATCTTTCTTTGTTCCGCTCTTCCTTCATGTGCTGAATGGGTAGAGTGAATAAATTGTATGCCTAGAAGGTTTGGTTGTGTGGTAATGTAAGTTATCGCTGACTCATATTCCTGATCTAAACCGTTCTAATGGCTAGTATATATTCACTGTCAAAAAACTTTTCCCCAACTACATTTAACCTATTATACAGGTTCTTCATCTTGATCAGGTACTCTCTTATGGGCATGCCATCATTTTTTGATATTTTTATCTCTCTTCTATAATGCATGACTCTAGATGATGATTGTGAACCAAATACCTGTTCATTGGATAACCAAATTTCATATGAAGTGTTACACCCTTGCTATTTATGATAGGATACTAGCTCTAATTAAGGAAAATAACCAAGAAGATAGTAAACTATTTTATTTCAAATAGTTGGTGCAATCTGGGTTGCTGATGATATTCCCTTGATTGCTTGTTGTCATTGCAAGTAGTATGGTCAAAGTTCCTTATACAAAATCTTGAAGACCATATACTCTGATTGCAGTTTCAACCTGATATTTCCAAAAAATGAAATTGTCATCATCAAGTGGGATGGTGATAATTTGATTAGGGTGATAGATGTGGTGGCATGCTCATTATCATTATTTCTTGATGTTAGTGAGGTTATATATCATCATCTGCATCCATTTATAATAAAAACAACTAGTGAAGTTGTGTTGCTGAAACTCCTTCCTGATGAGAACAATGATGTAAAGTAGCAATGGCACGGTAAATTCAATGGATTTGTAGCCAGAAAGACAAACAGTGGGTTAGCTAGTTAGATGAAGAGTAATAAAGTTTGATAATAATAAAAAATCGATGCAGCCAGAAAAATTATGATGGAACAACTCTGAATTCTTATAGGCATGGCACAAAAATATCAAGAACTGACAAAGGAAGAACTTCTTGATTAAAGAATATTGTATGTTCTCTGATGATGATGCAAAACTGAGGACATAAACTTCCCCCTAATATTAAGATGGCCAGAAATAACAATCGGGTTAGAAACTAAAGATGCGTTTGGTTTATATTTTGAGTTTTCATGGTTGTTTTCAGTTTTTCATTTTGAATATTTTCACTATTATTCAAAATGTGTTTGGGTATCCTTTTTTCGAAAACAAGTTTTCAAAACTAAAAATTGAAAAATGCATTTGGTTTGAAATACATTTTTCTAATTTTGAAAATTTGAGTTTTAATTTTAGCAATTCCAACAAATTTTACGTTTAAAGTATAATACGTAATATATAATATGTGAGTCTATTTAGACACAAGATATAGGTATAATTGATGATACAACAAATATTCATCATTTGATCACCCCCATGAATTCCACTTTTTCATATAAAAAAATGGATTCAACAGTCTAAATCACTTTTGTCACTAATTGTATCTACTTTTATGTTCAAATAATCGCCCTCAATAATATATATACCATTCATTTTTTATGTTTGCATGAACATATTACATGTAAATCAAACAAAAAACAAAACGAAAAATTCAAACATAAATAAGTTGAATAAAAACAACTATGAATATATCAAGCTGCTAATTAAAAACTAATAATAGATGAAAGATAATAAGCTGAGTTTAAAACATAATGATTAAACATTAAAGAGAATACAATATTGTAAACTGCATGAGGCCGAATTGTACAGGAATAAAATTACAATAAAAAAGTTCACAGCACGGTTTCAAATATATAATATAAGCGATAAGCAATAAAGAGAAAGTTGAAAAAGAACAACTTAATTAAGCATCTTTCATAACAATATGATATTTATATCAGCAACAAATTTTGTACACAACGCGTTTTTGATGCCTTCTGAGTCACATCTATAAACAATAGTACAAAAGTAAGACATCTATTGAATCACGACATAAAAATAAATAAAAATAAGAGTACCCGAACTATTCAAATATGTTAGTGCAAAAAAGATGGAATGAATTTATTCCGTTTATTACTGAAATAAAGCCAATTCACTTTATTCCGCTTATTATGGCAATTCTTCCCTTTAACTTGTTTAATCATTTCTGCCCATGTAAGGTTGTTTTCGATGCCATCTGATTCCACGGCTTAAAAGGAGAAACTATCATCTTCTTTCCTACTGCGTTGAGTAATTCGAAGCTTATAAATAAAAGAAGTTGCTTTTCAGAGGTTCCAAGTTTAAAATTGTTTGAACTAGTCCTGTGCATTGGCTTTGCCCTATTATTTTTTTGCTTTTGTGAGTGTGTAATAAATTCATTATTGTTAGGAATCACACTATCCTCAGGAGCAATATCCATGCTATTCTCAGGCTGCTACAACAATTGGTCATGCACTTCTTCCATCATGTTAGAAGGAATGTCCACATTATTTTGTTGCTTCTATGTATTATTTGTGCCATTATAAGTATAAAAAACATTGTTTTTTGGCCATTTAAGGTTGCTAAAGTTATTTATGGGTAAATGGGTTTAACATATACAATTACATACAGTTTCAAAGAAGCCCTGTTAACTACATTATCTAAATATTGTATTCTAAGTGAATCAGGTCCATTTGTGTGTGTTTGTGTGTTCCTGTGTGAGGACTATGCAAATGAAATGAAACGATGTTTTTTTAATAGCGCAAGGAGTGATAAACAAAGAACTTATAACAAGTGAAACAATTGAAAATAAGACATAAACAAGAATTGCACACAACAAAATGCATACCAATGAAATGGACTCAAAAGTAAACAAAATAAACATGCAGTACCATTTTTTTTTTTAAATATATAATATAAATAACAACTGTTTTCAAAATAATTACAGTATGGAATGGTGGGCTTAACGTTATCTTTGATTGATAGTTTAGCAACACATGTCATGAATATTATTTCTCACATATATATGAGCATGATTTCCCCAAGCGTGCAAAATTGACTAGGTCTTCCTCATTAAGAAATTTACTTGTGAATGTAACTGGAGCATCATGTGAGATTCTAGCAGGTAAATGCCTATGCTTTAGTGCTGGTAATAAATGGCTTCATGTGAGATACTAGCAGGTAAAGATTGTTACTGAGTTGTAAATAAAAGAATATGCGCAAGTTCACATAAATTCCTTTTGAAATTACCCCAAGTTTGTGGAGGAACTCATGCATATTTTCTCGAAAAAATGGGTTATCCAAGCATTCAGAAAAGAAGAAGAAATAAAGGGATGTGTACTTAAGGTAGGCTTCATCGGATTTTTCTTAAAAAAACACATGACGAAAACAAAACAAGAAGGGAAGGAAAATAATAAAAGAAATAGCTTACATGTTTGGTCATGCCTAAGTATGCAGGCTTAACTTCACAATTCTGGTCAATAAGTATGTTTGCTCCTTCAATATCCCTGCAAAATCACTGTTGAATGTTAATTTGAGGAACAATATCAACCTTTTTTGCGTTACCTCAACAGAAACAATGAAATACATATGTGCAGTATCCCTCCCATATATCATGCAAGTCCTGAAAGTATTCACCTGGCATAACTGAATGTTACAACTCCCCAAAAGGACCAAACTCCTGAAGTAACTTGTGAACAGATCCACCAGAAATATAATTAGGTTACACTGATAGTATATCATCAACCTGCATCAAAAAATTTGTGATTAGCTGCAGTGTATGTACCATTTCTTTCCCTACGTATGTACATCTCACATTTATATGTTTTCATTTAGACTTAGATCTCAAGTGTAGTACACTCTTCAGACAAACTTTTGAAACGAAAATACAAAATGCAATGTAAGATTGATTGCGTATCTTTTGGTAGGTCCTTATAAGATACATAAGAACAGTAACGAGTATAAAATGGTCAAGCATTGTAAACAGTATTCAGTCCATAACATGATAACATGTCACAAGTGAAGTAGAATAATATAAACTACAAATCTTGCATAATTATTCCAATGAAACCTAATTACTTTTTTCCACTATCTAGTGTCAATGCCCTTGCCTTTTATAGAATATCTTTTTTTTATATTTATCAACTAACACTAGTCATTCAAGGAAGAAATAAAAATGATTATGATGCATCTAAATAATGCACCAGCCTTTTGGGTATATGGTAAGTGCTGCATATGGAGAAGATCAACCCTGGCATGTACTAAAAAGTTTCACTAATGGTTTTCGCGATTCAATATATGATGTTTACAGAAAAAAGATGTGGTGATAGATGAATTAAGGGACAAGCAAGAATAAGTGACTGATAACAAAACAGTTGATTTTGTTGTGAAGGATGCAGTTCTTTTCCCTCTTAAAGTGGAAAAAGGAACACGATAAGATGACCATTCTCTGCCCGATCATGCTCCTCTCACTGTTCATTTTCTACTTCTCACAATTTTGCCTATTTCAAAATAATGATGTTTAAATCTACTATATAATCTAAAATTTGCATTAAGCAAACAAGAAATTATTTCTGCTTCAAATCAGTAATGGAAAGCAAAACCTAATTTACGGAAATAAATAAAAGAGATCATCGAATCATCCGCGCTTAGCCCTAGATATTAGTAGTATGAAGAATGGTTGGTAACAAAGAATTAAAAATTGAAATTACCTGATATCTGATGAATTTGGGATGATATCCGAAGACGATGGCGATTTCCCCCATGACATAATTTCAGATTTCGCGGTCGCGGAAAACAAATAGGTTTTGAACGTGTTTCTTTCGTGATTGAGTTTTGGGTTTTCGGAGTTTTTAATTTGGGCTGAAAACGCGAAAACAATAAAAAACAGTTTTCAATTTTCTTTGTTAGGCCCATTTTGAAAAGTGGTCATTTTTAAAAATGAATTTTATAAAATGTTAAAGCAAACAGGTTTTCATCATTTTGCGAAATGGAAAACTAAAAATATTCTGAAAATGGGAAACCAAACAGGCCCTAATTTTAAGATAATTCTTTGACGTTGTTTAGATGTTGCTCTGATACCATAAAAGTATTTGAGAAGATAATTCTTTTTCAATAGCAAATAGAACAAACTGAGGTTATTAATATGCAATGTTACAGGCTATGTATACATGTACAAAGCAATAATAAATGAATAAAAGGAAGAAGGCATGAATGTTCCGAGGACTAGAATAGATCCGATGGAAAGCGGACTACATCCATATACCTAATTCCCGAACTT
Organism: Allium sativum; assembly: GCA_030737875.1. Taxonomy (NCBI): domain Eukaryota; kingdom Viridiplantae; phylum Streptophyta; class Magnoliopsida; order Asparagales; family Amaryllidaceae; genus Allium; species Allium sativum. Next base: position 648,513,196 of record CM060919.1, on the reverse strand, counting down.
TATATTATCTTGAATCTGCTAATGTTATGCCAGATTCATTAAGTGGCGTTAGACCACTACCTATAAGCTATGGATATGTGACATTTTCATTCTATAAAATCTAATGTGCGCACTGCCATTTTAATTCAATAAAATCTAATGGACTATAATTATAATCTACCATATTGGTAGAATGATTTATTTTGGGGTGGAAGAAGCTCGGAATAAAGACATCACAAAATATTAAATGTTCAATTTTTTGTTCCTCATTTTTATTTTCTACTTCGTATTATTGGATGTTAGTGCCATTTTTCAACATCAACGTTTTGATGGTTTCATTGAGAGATACTTGCATCTACTAACCTTAAAGCATTGAAAGATTTAGGATGACAACACAATCTGTTATGGGAGCTTTATGTAAATAAACTTGATAAAGAGATGTTAAGATGGCATCCTTATGAGCTACCTACCCATTCATCTTCATAACTAGGGATGAGATGCAGATGAAGATGGGTGAAATGAAGCTAGGAAGATTGTAGGGAAGAAAGAGATGATGTAATATGTCTTCAAACAAACATAACAAAATCGGAGCAGTTGGAAATTAGAATAAGGACATGAAACAAAAGTTAATAGACCAAAAGATGTGGTGGATCAACAGAGGGAACTTAGGGATAAACACCGATCCCTTATGGGTTAGCACCGATCCCCATCGGCCAAGGGGCACTAGTCGACACTAATTCGGAGGCAATGCTGCTCGTTGATAGGTTGATCCATGGCACGTCGATGCAAATCAGTTTATAGATGTGCAGCTAGGGAAATGTATTACATGGTTCTATCGTGGAGTTAGGAGTCGGATCAGAATGGAAACTGGAGAGTACTATTGGATGACAAGTATAGATTTATGGAGATGTTCAAATGAGCCGTGAGAGGTGGATTATCGAATAACAACATTCAGGATGTCTACATGAGTCCCCTTACTCAGGGATGACCTAACTTTTGGTATGATGCGAAACTAATCAGAAATGTAATCGTTTAAGAAACATAAATGGAAGCAAATTAAACTTATATTTTTATAAAACTGGAACCAACCAAAAGATAATATCTGGTTTGATTAGGTCGATTTATTCAGTTTAGCTTTAAGTGACATAAATCTTCTAATTGTTGGAAGTTTTGTTCAATTTATTGCTATTTATAGGATTACAAGTCCTCGGATCGGTAAGACTCCAAAATGCACATTGCAAAGTAAACAAATGCAAAAAATATCTATTTTTCGTTTATACAACTAATATTCATAGATGCAGGTTAGCCAAGATAGTTGGAAGACCGTTCTAAAAGAGCCGTAGGAAACCTAAGCCCATTTCTGACTAAGAGAGGGATAAGTCTTAAAATCTTTATAATGATGGTATCGATCCCTCAAAAAGAGGACATGGGGCACATGACTTCTTCTTTGGTTCTCACCTTTTATGTTGAACTAGTTAGTAAAAATTTTTCCTTGTTTGGACCATTGGTTAGAGAGTTATTATTGTTAGATTGTTGTAGTTGAGTTGCCCTGCTGATTGGTCACAAAGTTGTACCAGTCTCTCAATATTGGTTACGTTGATCCCTCACTTGATGAGTTCTCGGGCATTGCTTATATGTGCCTATCATCGTGTGACGCTATCCGGACTTGCTCTTTAGGTCTTCAGATGATGTTTCTAAGCCATTAGCCTTGGTAATCATCAAGTCATGTCAATCCGAATAGTTTATGGTAGCCAGGCAAAATGTTGAGTAACACTTTCCTAAAGTATGTCTTGCATGAACATAGCGTGTTTTAAATCAAAATAAATCTTGTCAGTTGGAACAAGCTCCATGCTTTTCCTAGCTAAGTGTTCCTTTCTTTGAGTAGAGTGTTCCATGAAGTACGTTGTTTTTGCTTAGTTGTGACAATTGGTTGAGCTTCTCTGGTATAAGGATGTGCACACACCTTTGTTAGTGGTTTAATATGTTTATCAGAACTGAACCATCTAAATTGAATTTCACGGGAATTCTCAGGTGAACATCTAATTTTCGTCTAATCAAGAAATTAATTGTTATTCGTCGACTCCTACTTACACCTGAGTGTAAGTAAGTCATTGCCAATTTGGAATTGCATATGCATTCATATGCACAAATGTGATATTTTGTGATGCATGGGAATTTTTCTGCAAATATTGCATGGAAATGTATAGATATTCATAAGGTTATACATCTTGGCATCCATAATTTGATTGTGCTTAAATATTGAACATGCACTTAGGAGTCAAATGAATACTTACATACAGACGTACTACTCAAATCATAGTCGTATGCATGAACATACAGATATTGATTGGAAGTTGGCAAATATACGTACATATGAATCAGGTGCAAATAAGGTTCTTATCGATAAGTGTATGCTCCATACCTACTTCACGATTACATTGATGAACGTATATATGTGCACGAAGAAATATACTCATAGGTATATAAATCTAAAAAGGATATTCAAGTTCAACTCCTTCCTTTCTTTCCACGTGTTCAAAAAAATAGGATATGACAAAGGATTTGTGTTGATACCATTGGAGGGATCGATACTGATCCCATATTTAAATATTTTCAATTGAAAATTTAGGACTTTGGGGATCAGTTAGCCCCACTCATATAAATACCCTAACCCTTCTCCATTTGTTTACTTTGCTTGTTAAAATTGAGTTCAAGTCTTACGAAACCCACGACCTCATCCTTCCCGTTGGACGGTTGCGGACCCTAACGAGCTCACCTCCACTGCTCCATGTCCAAGCTCCGCCATCCCATCAGCTAACTCTACCTACCACCAATTCCTATAGGTGGGTTCTTTGCACCGTATTTTCTTCAAACTGGACTTTAAGGTTTTGATTGGTGATAATGACTGCGAGGTGGTTGTGGGCGGAAGCATTAGGCAGTGGTGTAGAACACAAGACGATCAAAGAAGAATTTGAGAAGGAGAGGGGAAGAGTGGAATCTGATTGACGAATGAATGAAAAGGAGGAAGGAAGGAGTGAGAAAGACAAGGATTAGGCGAAATGAAGAAGGAAGGAGTGGAAGGAAACAAAGATCGGGCATTGGATCGGTAGAGCTCAAAGTATGGGATTAGATTAGGGTTCAAAGCCGGAAGTATGTCAAAATGATATGTGCACAAAATTATTCAGCTGAGAATTAACATATATTTTTCTACACATCTCCCCGTGTTCATTTCGAGTAGCCAATATTGTTTTTTTTTTCTTATTACAAGCTTGTTGTAACTTTGTCATTTCGCTCCATGACATGCTTGGGCAAAAAATTGACATAACGTGGGTACTCAAAGGTAATCATACCGCTAATTCATTATTTTACAATTGCTAGGCCTTGGCAATATCTTACTAGAACACTCAAAGTTAATCTTGATCGATTCATTGTGTTTGATTCCCTCAATTCTACTACTAGTTTTGTTGGTACGCTATAATTTCTAAGTTTCACGTTCTCAAATTTGAACACTTCTTATTTCCAATCTTCTATTGATTGTTAAATCGTGGAAGTTAGAGCTATTTTTTATGGATGATCACAAATTTCAATTGTAATGGTATATGAAGTGTTAGCATAGAAAATTCACAATTGATGATCAATTTAACATATGAAACATATTATTGGAAGTTCACAAACTTTTGAAGGATGATGAATTGTGCACCATTTAGCTTGCAATTCCGCAAAATAATAGTTTACTTACTCCTATTCTCATTGATAAAATGGGACAATGAACCTTAAGTTTAGATTTCTTTGTCATTCTATTATGACAGGATAAATAATTTTGAATGTGTGAACTCTTCTTTTTGTGTAAAAAAATCACTTGCTGCCCATTAATAATGATATGGATCAATAGTATGATTGCGTTATAAGCAAAGTTAGTAGTTGTAGCTCCAAATTTGTAAGTTTTAAGTAGACTTACATTTCTAGCCTAAACAATAATTTCTTTTGCTATACATATTATTGCTCTTCTTTCTCCACTTATTATTGTCTATGACATAACGCCCATGTTTCATGTTGCTATTATTGATATATGTGAACTTTGGTCTACGTTTTTCTATTTAAGTCAACTATTAGGCCACTATCTTGTATGTTGTCATCTTACACAATATCAGGTTAATTTCAATTTTAGTAAGTGTATATGATTTTTTTAGTCATAGTTCTTCCATGCATTATTGCTTTACATTAATTTGTATTTGAAGATAAATCATATTAAGATATAATAATAATAGACTATGCGATTTTTTGTTCAAACATGTGGCAGTTTCTATAACTATGTATGAATGAATGTAATTCATATTTAGTGTGTTAATTTCTTTAGTAATTTTCATTTTTATCCTCTTTTTAATACTTATATCTTTCGAGTTCCCCGCCGGTCTTAAGAAAATATGTACTATTTTGTATGTAAAAAAGCTGCATCATCATATTTTCTGCTTTTAAAAGCACAACTAAAGTTGCTAAAACTTGTACCTATGCCAATATATCAACTAATCACCATGTTAAATGCACCTTTTCAAATAATTTTTCAACAAGCAACTTTTATATTGACGATTGTGACTAAGGTTGTTGCAATTCCTTTTATCACCACAATCTAACATTAATATAAAAATGTGTTAGGAAGGTTGAGACTATTTGTAATCTCTAACTAAATCAAATTAATATTTGTTGGCGGTAATTCAAGTCATGGCTAGTTTACATAATTTTTTGTATTTACATCGACTTTGATTGGAGTTGCTTCTCCGGATTTTCTATTTTTATCCTTAAAACTAGAATTTAAGCTGCTAATGAGATAAATAGAATGTGGTAAAATTTGAACAGACCTTACATCAAATATAGGTGGATATTACAAAAATTACTTACTCTTCCTTCATTATTTATGGTTTCAAGCAACTTTATGATTATGAGAACTTCGAGTACATTATTTTATATTTTTCATGAGCTCTATGACTCAAAAAAATGGAGATACGTATGTTTTGAGCATTGTCATTGAACCATACTTTTTATATAACTTTACTTTTTTTACATTCAATTTACATTTAACAAATACAAGAATGTGTCCAAGTTATAGTATTTTTGACAAAACAACATCTGAGACTCTAGTCACTTAATGATTTTAATGAAAACAAACACAAAAAAATGTATTTCAACAATGGTAATATAGTATCTTTTTAGGTGTACAGAATCAAAAACTTATACATGCATGAATTTCGAAGAGATTATAACTTAAGTAGCATAACAAATCTTTACGATGTACATGCATTTATGCCAGTTTAAACAAAAATGACTAGGAGGCTTAGTTTTTATTAATTATTGCTATAATTATCCAATTTCTACTCGAATTATCTAATTCTCTATTCCACATTGCTAAACATATCAGTTATCGTCATAATTGGAAATATTATTTTTTTGGTTATATTTCTATGTTTACTTATTTTCATTTTATTCATTAGTTCGGTACTTATTTGTGCAATCACTTGGTAAGATTCAACCATATGCCTACGTAATGTAATTTTATGTTGTTGAAAGAAAATCAAAGTCTATGAGTTGCTCGATCATTGTGATATTCAAGTTTTCTACTTAAACAATTCCATAAGCGTAAGCTTACAAAATTACAATTGTATTTGCAAGAAATTTCTATATAGAACCTACTGAAAATGTGATATTAACATATGACAAGTTCGTGTGTTGTTAGTGGATGTTGTTTAAAGCAGAAACTTAGGTGTCTTTAATCACATGGTTCTGATTTTATTTTGATTTTTTTTCTTGTCTTAGTTGGTTATGTAACTGCGCTACTGTATTAGATTTTCTGATTATTCCATAATATCTTAGAACACAGAAAATACTTCAATCAGTTGTTACAACGTATAGAAAATTTCGCATTGCAACCATGTTGCATAACCTTCATGTGCTTGGTTCACTTGTATATGTCGTGCAGCTTTTGCGTGTTCCACCCACGTCCGCTTCTCTCATTTTTGTCACGTAGCTTTTGCATGTTCCACACGTATCAACTTCCCTTGTTTAATTATGTCGCGTAGTTTTTGCATGTTCCACACACGCCATCTTTACTTGTTTATATCGCGTAGCTTTTGCATGTTCCACACACGTTAGCTTCCCTTGTTTAATTATGTCGCATAGCTTTTGTATGTTCCACACGCATCATCTTCCCGTGTTTAATTATGTCACGTAGCTTTTGCATGTTCCACACGCATCAGCTTCCCTTATTTAATTATGTCGCGTAGCTTTTGCACATTCCACACGCGTCACCTTCCCTGTTTAATTATGTCGTGTAGCTTTTGCACGTTCCACACGCATCAGCATCCCTTATTTATGTCGCGTAGCTTCTGCATGTTCCATAGGCATCAACTATAGTTCTTTATTTTCTCTTTATAAGTAAGATTTATGTTAAAATGTTGTACACAACTGTTAAATAAAATTTTGTTCTCCTATAAATGCTATAACTTCTTACTTCAAGCGTTTTCTTCCATTGGATTCATTGTCTTTTCATCTCAGCAGTTATCTTATGCTTAGAATTCTAAGGATAATTGATGTATTCAGATTGGGAGGTATTGGAAATTGGTGTTTCAAATTCTTTCACCAGCAGCGTTCCTATTCGTGATGTCGGATTTTCTAGATATTCCAAGCAGCTTGGAGATGGGGTTTGGATGGTGGTTGATGTGTCCATGAATGACAGTCAGCAATTAACTATAGTAGACCCCCCCTCTGGGGTTCTTATTCAAGATATGCATAATGGTTGCTACAAGGTATTTTAAATGTTTATTGGTTATCGATATACATGAATCACTGTATTAATGATTCTTTCCCTATATATCAATGAAAATGTGTCAAATGTAGAGTTCATGTTTTGTTTATGGAGTTTGTAGAGTTAATGATTTGCTCGGGAAGTTCTTCTTCCCTTGATACGTGTTTGGATGTTGACCTATTCTTCGAATTCATTGTCATTTACCATGAGATTTAACAAAATCTACTATATATAACACCATTCAGTTTACATTAATATTTTCAGCGACTCTCATGTAATTTGTTGAATTATTCAGAAGTTGTTCATACTTTTTGTTTAGAAAATTATAGGCTATTGATTATCTAACCCGAAATGGACAATTGTATATGCTTTGGAAATAACCTTTTTTCCAAAAGATAGTCAAAGAATTAGGCATTAAAGCCGACGAAAAATTATTGTAAACAAATATGGCTACTTCCAATAAATACTTTCTTCGTTATTTGATATCATTCCTCTTTACATATTATATTGTGTTTTTTAATGTCATTCCTAGCACTATATATTACTTTATCCCTTGAAGAACATTTACAGAAAATTGTTAAGATTACCTATACCCTGGCAATTAAGAATAATGAATTAAGGATACTCTTTGCTATTGAGTCTGAACTACAAGGACACCAAAGTTGTGTAAAGTACGGTCCCATGTAAATATGGATAAAGGAAATCGAAAAAACAAAAATACTCTATACCTAAAATTTCCTATCCCTCTGTCTCCAACCAATCAGGACCTCCTAAACTCAACCTTTTTGCAATTAAGTCCTCTTTCTTGTTCTGATTTAATTGCAAAAAGACGAAAAAAACGAGAATTTTGATTGGTTGGGAAAAGGAGAATAGGAGATTTTTGATACAAAGGATTTGCTCTCGGCAATCGAATACCGCAGCTTAATAGTACCAAGTGCCTTTACAGCAGTATAAATTTGTCTCCTTAGTACATTAATTAATTGACCAACAATGCAAAACCCATTAATGTTTGGTCTAAACATCCAAAATGCAAAATCAAATATGAAATACCCCATCAAGGCCAGTTGCCATATAAACGGTTAAAGCATTAGCTTTCTTTATTTTTACAATTTTTGGGCAGCGATTGTACTGCACAAAATCATTAATAATTCAAAGACTACATCATACTAAAATTATTATCACCATACAGATCAGAAAGATAGGAAAACTCAGTTTTGCTGGCTGATGTTCTAGAAGGAAAGATGAGCAATGAATCGCAGCCTGCACACAGCGATTTACCCACAAGTAATGCAGCAGCTGTTTTAGTAGTTTCTGGAGTAACCAACTCCCTCACTTCTGGTTTTCCAGCTATGCAACCTCATCAGCATGATCCTGTGCAGAGAATGCCCTATCAGCAAAGTTCAGAAAACGCCGTTGGTCGATGGTATGAGCATTCGAATCTCAAAAAAACAGACTAAATGGGAGGTTTCATCCCTATACAAGGAATCCGTGTTGTGATTTGTGACATGAAATCACATAAGTTGATGAAGACGAGGCATGGATGTGCTAGGCGTTAGAGGAGATAAAGCAGCGGCAGAAAGAAGGCAAGGAAGAGCAGTTGTGTGCTCTGCTTCAGCACAGACGTCTGAGGGAGCTTGGTCAGACGTCTGTGCCTACAGGGATCTGAAGCCCGAGAGTGTGGACAGACGTCTGACCAATCTGGGTCAGACGTCTGACCTGTCAGGGATTGTAATCCGAGAGCATGGACAGACGTCTGACCTATTTAGGTCAGACGTCTGAGTGGGTTTTGTTGCAGCTTGACTTGGTGTAACACCCCACACCCGCTAAGGTCACTCACTAAGGGAATGCCTTAACTTCGGTGGAGTATTTTAAGTGAATATAGAACAGAAAAATTACAACAAGACAGATATAAATAATACTTGTTAACTAAAACATCATTTCATTGCAGCAGAAGGTAAACATGTTTGGTTACAATAACAAAACCATGAAACAAGAGTCAAGTACTAAATATCCATCCTGATAAAAACATAAGTACATAATCCCACTACATAACTAATAGCCATAATAGAAAAGATAAGCTGAGCTTTACATCACGGTCCAAGCTCCAAAAGATAGATAAAGCAATCTGATCAAAGCCCACTAGTGTTAGGCCCACTCTGAGAACCTGAGGGTTGGGAAAAAGATAAAAACAACGGGGTCAGACATAAGTCTGAGTGAGCCCTATAACTTCAACAATACAATCATTAAAGTAATTAGGGTATGATATAAACTTGGCACGGTAACGACTGGGGATAAATGACTACACTAAGCAGCCAACTAGTCATAGGAAGAACTAAGATATCGGTAAAGACGCATCTACCCACCCAAGGGTAATTACTACACTGCACCACACCAGTCATTCCTACTTAAAGGTTGATCTCACCCAAGGACTTAGAAAATTTAACTAGTAGTTTCGTGTACCCCTAGCTGACCACATAGGTGCCGTCTGCCCCTATCTCCACTAGGTGTACCCACTACTCCCCAAGCGATCGGCTCCCTAACGTAGATACCCGTGCTGGCCCCACAGTGGGGTGTATCACTCCCCAAAGTGGCAACCCAATACAACCAACGGTGCATGGCTTATACCTACACGATGCAACAACGTCTTACCTACCAGCCCGGGTCCACACACGCATATGAAACCCGTTGGACTTGCGTTGCCACCGCTAACCCGTTTTTGGCCTCTTATAGTCAAGCCCAGTATGCGTGTCCCGTCCTCGACTTGGGTCGAGCACACAAAGATACGTTTTGGGTTACTGGTTGAAATGGGCCCCCACAAGCTACCCACCTAAGCTTGTCCCTTTTTCTAGTGCATCCCACTTAACCCTTTAATCATGTTTAATTAAATGTTTCCACTTGGTTAAGTATTCTAATCGTATTTTCTATTGCCACCCAAGGCAACCCACTAGATTTCCACATGCCACCCAAGGCACTTATTTGATTTCCACATGCCACCCAAGGCACCCACTTAACCCCTCATGCCCCACTACATGCTTATCTGGTTAAGTGTTTCTTAATTGTTTAAGACCGTAACCTTTGCAAAGACCTCTCACATTAGACTATCTTTTATGGCAGCTGGATTTGCCGGTCGGGTCCGGGCAGCCTTTCGCCATAACAGAGTCTAACCTCGTGTCTTTACACTTGTCACGTATTTAGTTTATGCCTAAGACCTCACATTAGACCGACATTTGTAGCCGCTGGATTTGCCGGGCGGGTCCGGGCAGTCTTATGCTACAATAGGGTCCAACCTCGTGTCTTAGTCGATTAATTACACCTAATTAATCACCCCCATATTTTGAATTAATTTTCCCTAATTAATTCCAATTTAATGATGTACATAATTGACTCAATTATGTCCATCCACTTATGGTATGCAACATCATACCAATTTCACCACAATTTTGTTAACATGAATATTAACCCCATCGTTCCCCACGTAATACACTAACATGACATACTTAAAAGGGAAGATTCATCACAAATACAATGGGTTCAACTTAGCATAACATTAGCATCACATGGGTTTTAAAGGTGTCAACTTGCATATATGACCATAGCATCAAACCCAACTAGCATAAATAATCAACCCAAACTTGAATGAATCACATATGTCATAAAGAGGGTAACTAGCATAAGTTACTTATGTCATACCAAGGGGTAAACTTGCATATGTATGTATGACATACAAAGGGGTTAACTTGCATATGTATGCATATCATACAAAGGTGTAAACTTGCACATGTTACTTGCATATAATCAAACACCAAACTTGCATAACATGTCATATATGAACTTGCATATAATCAAACACCAAACTTGCATAACATGTCATATATGAACTTGCATATAATCAAACACCAAACTTGCATAACATGTCATATATGAACTTGCATATAATTAAACACCAAACTTGCATAACATGTCATATATGAACTTGCATATAATCAAACACCAAACTTGCATAACATGTCATATATGAACTTGCATATAATCAAACACCAAACTTGCATAACATGGTGTCATAATGGATCAATGTTTATCATAGTGATTTGCATAACTAAAATCATGAACATATAGCATAAATTACACCCAACTTGCATAACTAGCATCATGGGCACATAGCATAAAACTTGCATAACTAGCATCATGAACACATAGCATACGATAACATAACTTGCATTGATCCACATTCATAACCATAGCCCCATTATATCCTATCATAATTAGTTTAGCAATTGCTTGCTAAAGGCATAGAAACTCACAACTTGTTGATTAGCACTTCTATGAAGAAGATTAAGTTGCTAGAGTTGATTAGAAGTTGATTTGAGAAGCTATCTTCCTCTTTAATTTGTTGGTGGCTCCTTTTAGTTGCATTTTGACGGCATAACGACGTTGTCTCCAATTTTAGTATGAATTAGGGTAGTCTTAGGGTGTATTTATAGAATAGTTAAGTGTTTTAGGCCATTAGATTAACCCTAAATTAGATTAGAGCCGTCAGATCTCGTCACTAGCCACCAAAACACAGCCCAGATCCTAAATCAGTGCACCCAGGTCACCTGGGCTCGACCAGGGAGGTCGACCCCCAGGTCGACACTAGGGTCGACACCCATGTCGACCTGGTGGGCAGGTCGACCCCCAGGTCGACCTGGTCTGGGCGGGAATTTTCCCGCCTAGCCCATATTCTGCATTTTTGAAATCTGTTTCGTTTTCTGATTTTTCGTGAAACTTCTAAAGGCCATATCTCAGTCATACGGACTCCGATTCACGAAATTTCGGACTCTATTTCGCGTATTTTTCCGAGACGAACGCAACCGCGAAACCCGTTTCCCTTAATTCTCACGTCTGAGATTAATTATTCATTAATTTATGAACATCACTGTTGTTAGAAATACTGGGTGTTACATTCTCCCCTATTTAAAGGATTTCGTCCCCGAAATCTCTAAGTCAAGAAGAACGTATCCTACCAACCAAACAACCATCTACTAAACCATCAAACACGGGCATCCATTGTCCTTAAAGTTTCTAATGCTGTATGAACATATGCAAGAAGTGTGTGTATATGTTCCCTATCTAATGCAAAATCTGGCGGTCAACTGATTCAGTTGACCTCCTTAATGCAAACCATGATAGTGCCATGCATCCAATATGTATGCGAAAGAACCCTATCGACACATACTATTTCTACATGTGTGCACAACAATACACCAAAATGCACCATCCATATGATAACGCAACCATTATACATCCATTAATATAGCTACCTACACACAATTATATGCAATATGCAATACGAAGTGACTGAGCCGATCTAGTGTCTAAAGTGTGTGTATATGCATCCACGAGCAACCACTAGCAAACACTTGCATCCACACGCATCCATCAATCATAACATGTCTCAAACACATGTTTCAACCATAGGTTTACCCTATCTAAAGGTCAAAGGTACTAACGAGAGGACATACTAAAGATAAGATAAGTACTAGACAATCGATAAAGGAGAAGTTAAAAGACATACCCTCAAAAAGAAATGGGTACAGTGAACGCATCTTCGCTTCTGTCTCCCAAGTAGCGTTGCTTTCATCATCTCCCCATTGCACTTTGACTAGTTGAACCTCTCTGTTTCTCAACTTCCTAATCTCTGACCCAAGGATGCGAGTAGGAGCTCGTCGAATCGTCGCATCACGCTCTACCTCCACTTCTCTAAGCAAGCTCGGCTCTACCACCTCTGCGATCTCATGTAGGCACTTCCTCAAATGTGACACATGGAATACATCATGTACTCCACTAAGTCTCTCGGGAAACTCTACTCTATATGCCATCTGTCCAATCCTTTCCTTAATAGGAAACGGTCCTACAAACCTTGGTGCTAACTTCCCAACGGACCCAAAGCGAACAACATTCCGTAATGGAGATACTTTGACAAAGACCATGTCCCCAACATTAAACTCAAGATCCGTCCTCCTCTTATCCGCGTAAGATTTCTGTCTGTCTTGCGCCGCTTTCATCCTTCTTCGAATCAAATCAATCTTTTCCGAAGTCTCTCTAACCATATCAGGCCCAAGCAAGATCTTATCCGTAGATTCCCACCAACATGTAGGTGATCGACAAGGCCTTCCATAAAGAGCTTCGAAAGGAGCCATACCAATACTGGACTGAAAGCTGTTGTTATACGCGAACTCCACCAATGGAAGATGCTCTTCCCATGTACCTCCAAAATCTAAGATACATAGTCTCAAAAGGTCTTCTAGAACACGATTCGCCCTCTCGGTCTGGTCGTCCGTCTGAGGATGATATGCGGTGCTCAAACACAACTGAGTCCCTACTGCCTCTTGCAAACTCTTCCAAAACTCGCTAGTGAAGATAGGATCTCGATCACTCACTATGCTAGAAGGTACTCCATGTAATCGAACTATCTCTCGAAGGTAAACTGAAGCTAGCCATGGAGCAGTCCTCTTGCTCTTCACGGGTATGAAATGGGCGCTCTTAGTAAGTCTGTCTACCACAACCCAAATTCCCGTATTACCCTTCCTTGATCTCGGTAACCCATCAATAAAATCCATCGAGACACTATCCCACTTCCATTGCGGAACTTCCAATGGGTGAAGCAACCCACCGAGTTTCTTTTGCTCCGCTTTCACTTGTTGGCACACCAAGCATCTAGCGACATACTCGGCCACATCTTTCTTCATACCGGCCCAAAAGAAAACTCGCTTCATGTCTTGGTACATCTTGTCCCCACCGGGATGAATGGTCATCTTCGAACGATGTGCATCATCAAGTATAGCTTTCCTCAAACCCTCGTCTTGCGGTACACAAAGTCGACCGTCTCTACGCAACCACCCCTTATCATCTAGGGTGTACCTACTCAAATGGCTGGACGACTCCCCTCTTATGAGCTTCTCTACCAACTCAACCAATTGTGGGTCGTCCCGCTGTGCCTCGCCAATCCGTCCCAAAAGAGTAGGTCTGACCTCTAAGGATGCTAGCAAACCGGGTACAAAGTCAACGGAGGGTCTGAAGTCAAACATCGAGATAAATTCCAAGCTTCGTCGTTCAACGAACAATGGACTCAAGGACAACCTTTTTCTGCTTAAGGCGTCCGCCACCACGTTACCCTTGCCAGGGGTATACGCTATCTCGAAATCATAGGATGCTAAGAACTCCATCCACCTTTGCTGTCTTAAGTTCAAATCCTTCTGAGAAAACAATTACTTCAATGATTTGTGGTCAGTGAACAATTCGAACCTCTCGCCAAGAAGATAATGGCGCCAAGACTTAAGTGCAAAAACAATAGCTGCCAACTCTAGATCATGGGTAGGGTAATTTTTCTCATGCTTTCTCAACTGCCTTCCCCCATAGGCTATTACCCTTCCCTCTTGCATTAAGTCTACGCCTAGTCCTGTCCCACAAGCATCGGTATAAACAACAAATGGCTTACTCCCATCTGGCAACACTAAGACTGGAGCTGTGGTTAAAGCTCTCTTTAACCGTTGGAACGCATCATGACAATCTACGTCCCATGTGAAGACTAGGTTCTTCTTTGTCAAGCGAGTTAATGGGGCTGATATCTTCGCGAAGTCCTTGATAAACTTCCTATAGTAGCCAGCCAACCCCAAGAAACTCCTCACCTCGGTAGCATTCTTCGGAACCTTCCAATCTTGGATGGACACTACCTTCGCGGGATCCACAGCTATCCCTTCCTTAGAGACCACGTGCCCTAAGAACCGCACTTCCTTCCTCCAGAAGTGACATTTAGAGAATTTAGCCTTAAGGCTATGCGCTCGAAGAGTCTCTAACACTTCCCTAAGATGTAGGGCATGCTCTTCTTCACTCTTAGAAAAGACTAAGATGTCATCCACAAAGACCACCACGAACTAATTAAGGTACTCCCTGAACACCCTACTCATCAAATCAACAAAATATGCAGGGGCGTTCGTCAAACCAAAAGGCATCACCAGCCACTCATAGAAACCATCCGGAGTCCTAAAGGCAGTCTTGTCTATGCTATCCTCAGCCACTCTCAACTGATGAAACCCCGTGGCTAAGTCCAACTGTGAAAACACTGAGGCGCCAACCAACTGATCAAAGAGATCATCAATTCTCAGCAATGGGTGTCTATTCTTCTTTGTAAGTTTGTTGAGTTCTCTATAGTCTACACAAAGCCTAAGAGACCCATCCGCCTTCGTGGCAAAAACCACTGGAGCACCCCACTCCGATATACTTCGTCTTATGAACCCTTTCTCAAGCAACTCCCCTACTTGCTTATGGAGTTCCCTCCTCTCACGAGGAGCCATGTGGCGCACTGGCAAAGATACTGGTTTAGCATTGTCTACCAGATATATTCGGAAGTCAATCTCCCGCTTCGGAGGTAAGCCCTTCACCTCCTCAAACACATCCGAGTATTCCCGGACCACTCTAACAGATCGCAAACTCTCGACCAAAGCGTCAAGCGATTCAAGATAACTTAGCATAACAGAATTCATGGGATTACAAGAGATCTCGAGAGTGTTCCCCAAGCGGGTCATGAGCCTAACAACTCTCCTTTCACAATCAAGAACGGCACCATTACTGGATAACCAGTCCATGCCCAAAATCAACCCATAGCCCGTGAAGCCCAAAACAAAAGCATCACATCTAAACTCAACGCTAAGTATAGAAATCTTTAAACCCAAACATATCATGGACAAATAAGTGGAGCCCCCAATTGGGTTTGAAACAACCAAGGGATCATCTACTAGATTGGTGTCTAAGTGCAGTGACTCAACTAATGATGATGAGATAAACGAATGCGATGCGCCAGAGTCGAATAAAGTACGGACATGATGATCAAACAGAAAAACCAAACTTTCAATGGAAATAGTTCTACCTCTTTCCTGAATCGGTGGAACTGCGAGAGCCTGAACTTTCCCCCTTGCCTGACCTGGTGCCATAAGAGCTTGCACCTGTCCTCCTGAGGTAGATCCCGTCCTCTGCCCCTTCTTAGGGCAGTCCTTCACTAGATGCCCTGCTTCGCCATAGTTGAAGCAGCCAGTCTTCTTCTTCTTCCGACAATCTTTGCTTAGGTGGCCTGGTGTCCCGCAATTGAAGCACTTCTTCTTTCCCTTGCCACCGTTGCCTTTCCCACCCTTGTTTTGCTGTTGCTGTTGAGGTCTCTTCTGATCTCCTTTCTTCTCGGGTGACTTATTAGCATTGGGACCCTTCTCTTCCTCATGCATGAGTGCCATGTCTACTAGCTTCTCAAAGGTGGCCCCCATAGGGATGTGAGTCATAGCCAATCCATGCATCGGTTCATTCAAGCCCTTAACGAACCTCAAAGCCTTCTTCTCTGGTGTATTCACCATGTCTATGCCAAACCTTGCCAACTGATTAAACTTGTTGACATATTCCTTCACTGATAGGTTTCCTTGCTTTAGAGTCAAGAACCTTTCCATATACAGATTCTCTTCCGCCCTTGAGAGAAACTTTGCCACAAACCTTTGTCTGAAATCCGCCCAAGAGTTAACTAGGCGTTCTCCATTAGTGACCTCCCACCAGAACGAGGCCTCTCCCTTCATTAACCAAGCAGCTAACTTGACTTTCTTTCCTTCTTCCATCTCAAAGATATCTATCAATTCTTCCACCTCCTTAAGCCAATCCCTAGCTTCCACAAAAGTTTCTGATCCTTGAAAAGGTTTCCCTCCCATAGCCTTAAATTCCTTGCAAGTCTTAGCAAAAGTATCCGTGCGAGGACGAGGAGGGGGAGGAAGATCGGGTGCTACTGTTGGTGGAGGAACATTTGCTGGACCCGCAGTGGCGGCCCTAGCCTCCATCAACCTCCTGTACGATACTGGTATCGCTACACCCTCCGGAAAGTTATGATCTTCAGCCATGCTGAAACGCAAAAGGAGAGATTCAAAACGGAGAATTCGAAAGATAAAGATATGGCTATTGGGGATTATGCTTTTCTTTCAAAAACTTTTCTCTTAAAAGACATGTTTTTGAAAATACTTCTTCCAAAAATGTTTTAGAAAAATAGTTTTTCTAAAAAATTTATCTGTTCTGGTAACCTTCCGCTCTGATACCACGTGTAACACCCCACACCCGCTAAGGTCACTCACTAAGGGAATCCCTTAACTTCGGTGGAGTATTTTAAGTGAATATAGAACAGAAAAATTACAACAAGACAGATATAAATAATACTTGTTAACTAAAACATCATTTCATTGCAGCAGAAGGTAAACATGTTTGGTTACAATAACAAAACCATGAAACAAGAGTCAAGTACTAAATATCCATCCTGATAAAAACATAAGTACATAATCCCACTACATAACTAATAGCCATAATAGAAAAGATAAGCTGAGCTTTACATCACGGTCCAAGCTCCAAAAGATAGATAAAGCAATCTGATCAAAGCCCACTAGTGCTAGGCCCACTCTGAGAACCTGAGGGTTGGGAAAAAGATAAAAACAACGGGGTCAGACATAAGTCTGAGTGAGCCCTATAACTTTAACAATACAATCATTAAAGTAATTAGAGTATGATATAAACTTGGCACGGTAACGACTGGGGATAAATGACTACACTAAGCAGCCAACTAGTCATAGGAAGAACTAAGATATCGGTAAAGACGCATCTACCCACCCAAGGGTAA
Organism: Allium sativum; assembly: GCA_030737875.1. Taxonomy (NCBI): domain Eukaryota; kingdom Viridiplantae; phylum Streptophyta; class Magnoliopsida; order Asparagales; family Amaryllidaceae; genus Allium; species Allium sativum. The sequence goes on along the minus strand of CM060919.1, from coordinate 648,495,749 downwards.
TTACTACACTGCACCACACCAGTCATTCCTACTTAAAGTTTGATCCCACCCAAGGACTTAGAAAATTTAACTAGTAGTTTCGTGTACCCCTAGCTGACCACATAGGTGCCGTCTGCCCCTATCTCCACTAGGTGTACCCACTACTCCCCAAGCGATCGGCTCCCTAACGTAGATACCCGTGCTGGCCCCACAGTGGGGTGTATCACTCCCCAAAGTGGCAACCCGATACAACCAACGGTGCATGGCTTATACCTACACGATGCAACAACGTCTTACCTACCAGCCTGGGTCCACACACGCATATGAAACCCGTTGGACTTGCATTGCCACCGCTAACCCGTTTTTGGCCTCTTATAGTCAAGCCCAGTATGCGTGTCCCGTCCTCGACTTGGGTCGAGCCCACAAAGATACGTTTTGGGTTACTGGTTGAAATGGGCCCCCACAAGCTACCCACCTAAGCTTGTCCCTTTTTCTAGTGCATCCCACTTAACCCTTTAATCATGTTTAATTACATGTTTCCACTTGGTTAAGTATTCTAATCGTATTTTCTATTGCCACCCAAGGCAACCCACTAGATTTCCACATGCACCCAAGGCACTTATTTGATTTCCATATGCCACCCAAGGCACCCACTTAACCCCTCATGCCCCACTACATGCTTATCTGGTTAAGTGTTTCTTAATTGATTAAGACCGTAACCTTTGCAAAGACCTCTCACATTAGACTATCTTTTATGGCAGCTGGATTTGCCGGTCGGGTCCGGGCAGCCTTACGCCATAACAGAGTCTAACCTCGTGTCTTTACACTTGTCACGTATTTAGTTTATGCCTAAGACCTCTCACATTGGACCGACATTTGTAGCCGCTGGATTTGCCGGGCGGGTCCGGGCAGTCTTATGCTACAAAAGGGTCCAACCTCGTGTCTTAGTCGATTAATTACACCTAATTAATCACCCCCATATTTTGAATTAATTTTCCCTAATTAATTCCAATTTAATGATGTACATAATTGACTCAATTATTTCCATCCACTTATGGTATGCAACATCATACCAATTTCACCACAATTTTGTTAACATGAATATTAACCCCATCGTTCCCCACGTAATACGCTAACATGACATACTTAAAAGGGAAGATTCATCACAAATACAATGGGTTCAACTTAGCATAACATTAGCATCACATGGGTTTTAAAGGTGTCAACTTGCATATATGACCATAGCATCAAACCCAACTAGCATAAATAATCAACCCAAACTTGCATGAATCACATATGTCATAAAGAGGGTAACTAGCATAAGTTACTTATGTCATACCAAGGGGTAAACTTGCATATGTATGTATGACATACAAAGGGGTTAACTTGCATATGTATGCATATCATACAAAGGTGTAAACTTGCACATGTTACTTGCATATAATCAAACACCAAACTTGCATAACATGTCATATATGAACTTGCATATAATCAAACACCAAACTTGCATAACATGTCATATATGAACTTGCATATAATCAAACACCAAACTTGCATAACATGTCATATATGAACTTGCATATAATCAAACACCAAACTTGCATAACATGTCATATATGAACTTGCATATAATCAAACACCAAACTTGCATAACATGTCATATATGAACTTGCATATAATCAAACACCAAACTTGCATAACATGGTGTCATAATGGATCAATGTTTATCATAATGATTTGCATAACTAGCATCATGAACATAGAGCATAAATTACACCCAACTTGCATAACTAGCATCATGGGCACATAGCATAAAACTTGCATAACTAGCATCATGAACACATAGCATATGATAACATAACTTGCATATTGATCCACATTCATAACCATAGCCTCATTATATCCTATCATAATTAGTTTAGCAATTGCTTGCTAAAGGCATAGAAACTCACAACTTGTTGATTAGCACTTCTATGAAGAAGATTAAGTTGCTAGAGTTGATTAGAAGTTGATTTGAGAAGCTATCTTCCTCTTTAATTTGTTGGTGGCTCCTTCTAGTTGCATTTTGACGGCATAACGACGTTGTCTCCAATTTTAGTATGAATTAGGGTAGTCTTAGGGTGTATTTATAGATTAGTTAAGTGTTTTAGGCCATTAGATTAACCCTAAATTAGATTAGAGCCGTCAGATCTCGTCACTAGCCACCAAAACACAGCCCAGATCCCAAATCAGTGCACCCAGGTCACCTGGGCTCGACCAGGGAGGTCGACCCCCAGGTCGACACTAGGGTCGACACCCATGTCGACCTGGTGGACAGGTCGACCCTCAGGTCGACCCCCAGGTCGACTCCCAGGTCGACCTGGTCTGGGCGGGAATTTTCCCGCCTAGCCCATATTCTGCATTTTTGAAATCTGTTTCGTTTTCTGATTTTTCGTGAAACTTCTAAAGGCCATATCTCAGTCATACGGACTCCGATTCACGAAATTTCGGACTCTATTTCGCGTATTTTTCTGATACGAACGCAACCGCGAAACCCGTTTCCCTTAATTCTCACGTCTGAGATTAATTATTCATTAATTTATGAACATCACTGTTGTTAGAAATACGGGGTGTTACACTTGGTCTTTTCTGTGACTTATACTACAAGTAATGAAGGGGCAAATTGGGTATTTGCCTAGGTCTTCTATTCTCCTATAAAATCAGCATCTAGGGTTAGATTAAAGATATCGGATTGAGACCGAATTAATTAATCCAAGGGTTAGCCGTCGTTCTTCATTGTTCTCCTTCTCCAACAAAAGTTGTAGTCATCTAGATATTCTTTCTCTTTCTCAATAAGGTTATTGATTCTTGTAGTTTGTTTATTGTTGGTTGTTGAACCAGTGTGTGTAAACAAAATCGTTTTGAGAATCAATAAAGAGGGTGGTTGGGTGGAATATTTTGTGTTTGCGCGTGTGATTTCATATCTGTGTTTGTTTCCATAGAAATCATCTTTAAGTAATTGGGCAAATCTAGATCCTGCTTATTATGCTTTCGCATTCGCGCAATTTTTTCATAACAGATTGGTATCAGAGCGAGGTGATTTGTTTTAAATTTTGCATCAATTATTTCTATAAAGGTTGGTAGATTCAGTGGTGATTATGCTATTACTATTTTGAAGAAAAGTAGACTTCGGTAGAGGAGATTATGCTGAGAGAAAAGAGCGTTCCAATCTGGGAACTTTGACGTGATATGGAGTTTACTGTGTTGAAGGGACTATTAGATTTGGGAAGTTTTGATCATGTTTCTGACAGGGGTATTCATGTTGATGATGCTCGAGGGATCCAAGATGATCAGGAAAGGAGCTCAGATCAAGTGATAGTCGGGTGTCGAGATAGAGATCATTGTGGTTTAGACAGGGGTCTTCATGTTGATGATGCTCAAGGGATCCGAAGTGATCAAGGAAGAAGCTCAGATCAAGTGATAGACGGGTGTCGATGCAGAAAATCAACAAGGTGGAGATCCTTGTGGTATTACAAACACTTTTAGACCGTTAGAGATGTGTGGTGCATCTTAGGCGGAAGATGCATCATTGGCAGGCGGTGGGTTGTGTTTGTAATGGTTTAATTGAGAGAAGGTGTCGTTGAAAGAGCTAGATGACTTGTGTGTTGGATGTTCGTTTGATGTGATGCGATTTCATATCAAGGTGGAGTGTTGTGATTTGTGACATGAAATCACATAAGTTGATGAAGACGAGGCGTGGATGTGCTAGGCGTTAGAGGAGATGAAGCAGTAGCAGAAAGAAGGCAAGGAAGAGCAGTTGTGTGCTCTGCTTCAGCACAGACGTCTGAGGGAGCTTGGTCAGACGTCTGTGCCTACAGGGATCTAAAGTCCGAGAGTGTGGACAGACGTCTGACCAATCTGGGTCAGACGTCTGACCTGTCAGGGATTGTAATCCGAGAGCATGGACAGACGTCTGACCTATTTAGGTCAGACATCTGAGCGGGTTTTGCTGCAGCTTGACTTGGTCTTTTCTGTGACTTATACTGCAAGTAATGAAGGGGAAAATTGGGTATTTGCCTAGGGCTTCTATTCTCCTATAAAATCAGCATCTAGGGTTAGATTAAAGATATGGGATTGAGACCGAATTAATTAATCCAAGGGTTAGTCGTCGTTATTCATTGTTCTCCTTCTCCAACAAAAGTTGTAGTCATCTAGATATTCTTTCTCTTTCTCAATAAGGTTATTGATTCTTGTAGTTTGTTTATTGTTGGTTGTTGAACTAGAGTGTGTAAACAAAATTCGTTTTGAGAATCAATAAAGAGGGTGGTTGGGTGGAATATTTTGTGTTTGTGCGTGTGATTTCATATCTGTGTTTGTTTCCATAGAAATCATCTTTAAGTAATTGGGTGAATAAGATCCTGGACGTTTCCGCAAAGGCGCAGTTTTTCACAACAATCCGAACATGCCATACAGTGCAGGAGCACAGCAGACGAAAGTGGGTTACCTAGGACCGCTGCAGAATGCCTTGAACATGAGAAAGGTAGGCACGGTAACTGAACTAAATGTGCATTAATACTCTTTTCATTGTTTGCATTTTCATTTGCTCCTCCTAGTTGCACTGGAACTGAACTGAAAATGCCTTATTCGGGCATTGTATGGCTCGGAGGACTATACATGACTGTAGGTCGACGTTGTTCGACACTATGAGAAAAGAAGCAAACTTTGTGAGGGCATAATTATCCTAATTTATCTGCAGTAAAGCTTCGGATCCATCAGCCTCAGGCTCCACACTTGCAATACCCACAAGCATCGGCTTTGGAATCACCATCGCGCAAATGGACTAAATTTATAGAAAACACGAACATAGGTGGAGTTTTCAAGGTGATGTCGAAGAGAAGTGCCAATGTTGCAGGGGAGCCTAAATGCATCATAGTTAGTGCTGCAAATCATGGACAGCTTCATATGTTTATGATGAAGGCATTCAGGACGACAAAAAAGAGAAGACCACTGATGACAGATTCAATGTTCAACCCGAGTAGCTAGTTTAGTACATACAGATAGAGCCTTAACAGCAATGTACGCAGCTTTGTATTTAATTTGCACACAGATTGAATAACTGCAATAGAATTATGCATCTTTATGTCATTCTAAAAAAAGCTATAGGATTGATTGAGCTTTGTATTACTAATCTTCATCCTATAGATTACCAAGTGTACTTGTGTTTTATTGTTAACTATCTTATTTCCTCTCTAAGATCAAATTAGTTTGTAAATACTGATATTAAATAGATCTATACCTACCTTCCTTTAATTAGTTACTCCAGTTTAGTAGAACCATGAACCATCTTCTACAAAATATGCAGACAAAGTCGAAATCATAAACAATCGCATTTAGATTTTTGGCATGGGATCCTTCGTGTAATCTTGTCTATCGTAACACTTGAATACTGAAAATATGGAATACTGAAAAATATTGTTTGATTTGTTGTTTGGTTTCCACTTTTTCGGCTGACTGGTTTTGGCAAAATTTGTTGGGAATCGGTGAATGTTTGGAGAAGTGGTTGTGTTCTTGATGCTGGTATTAAAAGTATGGTAGTTGTTTTGGTTAACTCTACTCTTGTGTTGATGATGCATTTACGTATATTCTAACCTTCGGGTTGCATTTTTATCTTCCTTATGCGTGTTTTGCAAAATAAAAAAGATAACATATATTTGGCATAAGCCTAATCAAAATCAAGCACTAGAAGAGTATGTTATCTTTGTTTTAATTTAGAGAAATTTCCAGTTACTTATATGCAATGATCCTATACTTACGATTATTGGTTTTTCTGTATTTTATGCAGGTTTTACCGTAGGAACCCTCCGTTAGATGCAAATGACCAAAATAATTAACTTCTCTCTTGTCGTTCAATTTTTTTTCTTACAATCATTCATTTAGTGATTAGATATAATGCATAATGCATATACAATGCATAGAATTCATGTAGGGAGGACATTGTGCATACACATAAAGTTCATGTTGGTTCAATGAGATAAACAACAATTCATAAAATTATAATTTCTTTGTGCCTTTTTGTTGTTGCTTTATCATCATTCTTCGGCTGTGCCTTTTCACATTTTACTCGATATTTTAGTTCATTTTCCTAAGAAAAACGCTTTAATCATTATACCTAATGCAGCTGCTTTACTACAAGCTATTATCTGGTTACTTTAGCATTTAGTATACGCATAATTTACACTTTAGACTTCATTTTCCACTCAAATTATATTGAAAATTTGAAATTGAGTTCCCAACCACACTCTTAGGCTTTATTATGTCACCACACATGCATTCTTAGGTCTTCAAGACGAAAGTTTAAAATTTCGCGTTCCGTTTCCTTCTCATCCATATGAAGATTTTCGAACTTCGATTTCATTTTGAAAATTTCAGAAACTCCGAATGTTATTAATTTTCTCCATAAATACATTAATAAATAGTATTAAGATCCCCATATTAAATAAATCTAATGAATTTTTTAAGTTATTTTTTATCAAAGGTTGATGCAAATGTTATTGAAATATATACAGTTTATGTGATAAAACAAAAAAGAACAGATAAAAGAAGACAAACAATTAGAAGGACAGAAGAGATATGATAGAGATCTTTTTTCCAATTGGTTCAGTTATACGAAAAATGCAAACAACCTTTCTATTTATAAAGTCTTCATGCCTTGAAAATTACTATAAAATCTCTCAGTGTTGACGTGGGAAATTGGTTATTTGCGCACATCAATCCTCAAGTGTAAGTTTAGCTGTAAACTTGTAATATTAATATCAAAACTACGAGAAATGTAAAAGAACACATAGCTTTTATAGTGGTTCAACACTAACTCCACGTCCACTTCATAGTAATCATTCATCGTATAATTGTAGATTACAATGTGTGTACAAGTTCGGACAATTTGTGTATACAAAATTGTACAATTGAATAACAAATAGCTTGTTAATTCATAACTTTGACCAAATTGCCCTACTTCTTCTTAGTTGAGTCAAAGTGTAAGTCAGTGTCCAAGAAATAGCTCAATGTCCAAAAATATAGAAATATGTCCAAAAGCAAGTTGAAAGTCCAATTGAATGTTCAAAAGTTATAGGAAAACAATTATGTCACGTTTATTAGCCAAAAAACCATGTTTAATCCAAAAATTCGCATCCTAAAGCTATGCAATTTCATATCCTGGAAATGCATGAATGACACATGCAAATCAGTCAAAACCATGTGATCCGCACATCCAAAGCTATTGGGCCACTTTCATTTGTCATTTACCAAATTTCGAATCCTATGCTAAAGCCAGAAAATCGCATCCCACATCTGATGATGCGCGCATTGGAGATTTCGTACCCGGGCCAATGCGATCCATCCAAATTCGCATATCGAATCTACGCCAAAAATTGCATCAGTCCAATCAATTCCAAATCGTATCCGATCTCTCATGTTGAGCCTTGGAAAATCGTTTCGCATCCCAAAGCGATTCATGATTTCATGATGCCAAATCTCGACTTCCCGCTTTGTCAGGTGTTCACATCGTATCCCACTGATGCAAGCTTGTGGGATTTTGAATCGGCCTCGGGTTGTGTAGCACCCCACATTCCTTAATATTACCCGTATGAGGATTTCATTAAGAAAGTATGGAGCATTGTAGGCATAAAGACATAAAACATCACAGAGACTAAGATTTCATTAGACATAAGAATAAATTTACAGTGGAAGGAGACTTTCATTTCATAAAATACAAAACCATCTTTGTTTCATTTAATCAAACAATTACAAAATGTCATGTCTCGAAACTGAAAGGGGCTATACAGCGATAGGATCGTATAGAATGGAGTATAGGATATAATGTATATGGTAGAGTAGTAAGCAGTAAATCACACAGTCGATTTATACTGGTTCGGACCACTGTCCTACGTCCAGTCCCAGACTCACTTCTGGTATTTCACTAACACTAAAACCCTCACTTCACCCGGAGGAATAGGTTCACAATTACCCGAACCACTGAACGGGATTTCTTTCCTCAACCACTGAACAGGTCTTCACTAATACAGAATAATTGTTGACTCTTTTGTGTTCTTGATAACACGGATTGTCGAATATTAAGTACACCCTTCCTATGGCCTTTCCTTGATGATAATCGTGAAGTGCGTGAAGGAGTATGGAAGTTTAAAAGTCTCAAGTATGAAAGTATATAGCTTTTTATAACTTAGAGAGCTTTGAATAAGATAGAGAGAATCAGAATAAAATTCGGTTATTAGATCATCTAAGCAATTCTCTATTTATAATATATAAAAATATACAACTGATCGTGAAGAGTTTTGATGAAGAGATATGGATTAAATAGTTGTATCTCTTCATAAAGGATGCAACTCTTCGGAATTCAGATGTCTGAAAATAAAATTCAGATGTCTGTTTATTTTAAAAATCAAATCAGAAAGGAAATAGTGTATTTCGGGGGCATTTCAGACGTCTGAAATATATCAACCAGACGTCTGAATATTGTATACAAAAATATTCTGTTTTAGCAAACAGACGTCTGAATTTTTCAGACCAGACGTCTGTTTTCTGTTTCTTGCCTATTCCTTGCCTTATTTAAATTAGAAAACTATATGTATATAAAACGTGTGTGCGTATAATCATCAAGGAAGACTTTAACATATAAATCTAGGACTAACAGACTCTTACAACATATTTAATCTTCAATTATAGCTCTTGAATCTGTTGTTGAGTATCTTCCTGCAAGACAAAGTTTAGTCGATAATAATATATATGTACATGTATAGTTGTCATAATCAAAACGCCATATAGCGAGATCCAACATTCTCCCCCTTTTTGATAATGACAACTGTATATGTAACTCCCCCTATCAATATGTCAATATGCATATATTATCATATATTTCTCTTTTTGATACCCATGTACCTGCAGGTTAGCTTAGAGGTTCTTTGGTATAATTGTATAGTTGTTGTCATCAACATCCAACAATAGAGTTTCTAACATTCTCCCCCTTTTTGATGATGACAACTATACAATTTAAAAATATATTATTTCTATAACATCTTCCTCTTAGTATAGTATCTCCCTCTATCAATATACACATGAATTTCTCCCCCTTTGTCATTATAAAAAAGAATGAGGGAATGTAATAAATATCTTCATCTTCTCTTTATTTTCTTCCCCTGAATGTGTGATATATGAATATTCCTCCCCCTAAGTATGTGACTATTATTTTCCCAAATTCCCTGATTTAGCTTTGAGCTCAGTTTTCAAAGATATTAGAAATACTGAAATACCCTCCTTTTTGTTGTGGTGTACCTGCAACAAATATTATATATATACTTTGGTACCCACTTTCTCTGTTAGGGTCCAGGGGTTAGAGAGAAGGTAACCATACCCAAGAGGGTGTAATGGAACCTTTAAAAATAAAATTTTCATTATTAACTACTGAATCAAAATAATCATCCATATATCTTTCTCTATTTTTCCAATTTACAGGAACCCAAATACTTAGATAATTTCTATTTATATTTCCTTTTGTACTTCTATTATAAATGTTTCTAGTCATAGAAGCATTTGAATTTCTATAGAAATTTGATCTTCGAGTTACACGTGCTTTAGTACTAGCAGTTAAATTTTTGTAATACATGAAAGCATTTCTAGTACTAGTTATATGATTAGTTTTAATATACCCTAAGCCACTTTTATCGTGTAAAGGTCTAGAGCAAGATAAAATATCATTTAAATCATTTTGACCTTTATTAAATTTTGCGAACTTATTTGTACATTTTTCAAATTTGATTCCAAAATCGCGATTGAAATTTTCAAAAGAAGTCTTGCAATCTTTTAAACCAATTTTCTTATTTAATTCAGAATTCTCCCTTTTTAAAGTACTATTCTCATTTTCGAGACGACAAATTTGAGATTCTGAATTAACTAAAGAAGAGTGTAATTTTTCAAAATTTTCTTTCGAATCAGACGTTTCATTTTGCAAAGTATTATTATTAACCTTTAAAAACTCATATTCTTTAGATAATTCTAAATTCTTTTCAGTTAAAGCTCCATTCTCTTTTTCAAGAGACGAAACTAAAGAATTATAATTATTTAAAGAATCTTCTAATGATTCATTTCTATTTTTCAAGAGATCAATTTCTTTTAAAAGAACATTGTTTTTATCTTCTAGTCGCTCATTTTCTTTTTGAAGGAAATCTTTTTGAAAAACAAGCTCTTCTAAGTTATTTTCAAAACATTTGGCTTGTTTGACTAAAAAATTGTTTTCTACTTTTAATTTGGAATTTTCTTGCTCACAATTTTTAGACTTGGCTAAAATAATTGCATTAAGTTTACCCAAACTTTTAAAATCTTTTAATAATTTTTCGTGGTCTAATAAAAGATCTTTATATAATGAATCCTCACATACCGATTGTGATCTCACTTTAGCCATTAAACATTTGCTCTCTTGCTCCGTCGCTTCTACTTTGTTGTTCTTCCACTTTCTAATGCCTTTACTAGATTTCTTTATTGCCATTTATTATAGGATGTTGTTACGATCTCTAGAATACCAAGCTCTGATACCAATTGAAAGGGGCTATACAGAGGTAGGATCGTATAGAATGGAGTATAGGATATAATGTATATGGTAGAGTAGTAAGCAGTAAATCACACAGTCGATTTATACTGGTTCGGACCACTGTCCTACGTCCAGTCCCAGACTCACTTCTGGTATTTCACTAACACTAAAACCCTCACTTCACCCGGAGGAATAGGTTAACAATTACCCGAACCACTGAACGGGATTTCTTTCCTCAACCACTGAACAAGTCTTCACTAATACAGAATAATTGTTGACTCTTTTGTGTTCTTGATAACACGGATTGTCGAATATTAAGTACACCCTTCCTATAGCCTTTCCTTGATGATAATCGTGAAGTGCGTGAAGGAATATGGAAGTTTAAAAGTCTCAAGTATGAAAGTATATAGCTTTTTAGAACTTAGAGAGCTTTGAATAAGATAGAGAGAATTAGAATAAAATTCGGTTATTAGATCATCTAAGCAATTCTCTATTTATAATATATAAAAAGATACAACTGATCGTGAAGAGTTTTGATGAAGAGATATGGATTAAATAGTTGTATCTCTTCATAAAGGATGCAACTCTTCGGAATTCAGATGTCTGAAAATAAAATTCAGATGTCTGTTTATTTTAAAAATCAAATCAGAAAGGAAATAGTGTATTTCGGGGGCATTTCAGACGTCTGAAATATATCAACCAGACATCTGAATATTGTATACAAAAATATTCTGTTTCAGCAAACAGACGTCTGAATTTTTCAGACCAGACGTCTGTTTTCTGTTTCTTGCCTATTCCTTGCCTTATTTAAATTAGAAAACTATATGTATATAAAACGTGTGTGTGTATAATTATCAAGGAAGATTTTAACATATAAATCTAGGACTAACAGACTCTTACAACATATTTAATCTTCAATTATAGCTCTTGAATCTATTGTTGAGTATCTTCCTGCAAGACAAAGTTTAGTCGATAATAATATATATGTACATGTATAGTTGTCATAATCAAAACGCCATATAGCGAGATCCAACAGAAACCTCAGTCAAAAACAACATCAGAGTAAAATAATATTATTCTCTAAATATAGTCAAAATGTTACAACCTAAATTTGGATAGAGATAGAGAGAACAGGAAGCAATCCATCTTGTAGAAATCCATCATGGAAAATCCAACAAAGAAATCTGAACTATTCACTTTCTCCCTGTAAGCCCAAGGGAAAGGAAGAGAAAGGAAGAAAGGAAAAGTGTCAAACAAAAAGCCTGGTGAGCTGTTGTGATTACTAGCTCGATTTGCTAAGTTAAGTAAAACAGATAAACAGTGGTCCTAACAACATAAAAGAGTAGGTGTCTGTACATGTCTAAATGTGAACAACAGCTGATATGGACTGATAATAAGGACTGACAATTCTTATAAAAAGACAATGATGATAACAATAATACTAGATATCAGATCAGGCAGATTGACTGTTTTGCACTTCTACTAGAATATCAGGATTAGGTGTTACACTAATTACATAACAGGAACATGACTAGGTATCATCCTAATTACTATCCATGCGATTGGCCCCCTATTACCCGAATATCCTGTGCTAGCCACGCTAGAAGTGTGTATCAATCCCTACCCCAACAACTTATAGGACACATACCTATTCGTAGGTGTTACAGCATCTTAGTTTCCAATAATCGAACCCATGCACGCTCATTACAGCGCTGGAACGTGCCCGTACCCACCCCAAACTTTGAACCTCTTACAATCCATATCAGTAAAGCGTGCCCTGGCCCCTACCTAGTGCAAGGCCCCTCCTAAGATACCAACGTGGATACTGATTGATACAGGTTCCGCACAACTTGACACAGGCCACGCCTAAGATTGTGCCCCTAAGTAACTAGGATTCAAGAGTACCCAAAACCTGATACAAACAACTAAACCCTCCACACAAACAAAAAAATTATACCGGCCGACCGACCTAGGACTGACCGACCCGATCCCTTTTTAGTTGCCCCAAAACACCAGTCTTCTCCTTCTCTATGGTTGACCGACCCGACCCGGAGAAAGACCAACCCACCACTTTCAGCTTGACCCTCTTTCATTATAACTTGACCCACCTGATCATGCAATGGACGACCGACCCGGTTTCGAAGGCTCGACCGACCCTAGCTTGCTCGACCAGAACTACTACCCTACCCTGGCACACTTGATTCTGACCGAGTCCTGCTCCATCTACACATGCACGACGGACCAGAGAGAGACTGACCATCATCCCTCTCCGCGACCGACCTGACCAAGAGCAACCAACCCATTTGCTTCTCATGCCTCGACTGACCGACCCTCCATCCTTAGTTCGCCCGTCCTACTTGTTTCCCTCTGGGGCTCGCTCGACCGATCCCTTTTATGTCCTGTTCCCCAAGAAATCCACACCATGGTGCGCGACCGACCCACTACGTGCGACCCAAAACCTGCACAACCCCAATGCAACTCCAATTTCGGCCAAAACTTCGCCAATTGATACAATCGATGAAAGCTAACTTAATCAATACACCAAATGTGAACAAAAACATGAAATGAATTCACTAACAACATGGAAATAACAAATTTTCACTAAATTATGCAAATCACTATAAAATCATGATGAACGATCATATGAACAAAACTTATAGACCTAACTTATTTAAACATATGAAATAGCGTGGAATTCAACAGTTAAACTTGCAAAATTGGATCATAAGGTGTTTCATATGAAAATGGACTTAAAATGATATAGATCTATGGTAAAACACTTAAACTTGATGAAAAACATGACCAAACATTCATATACTTCATTGAATCCATGTGAGAGATGCAAATCACTCATCGATTCTCCAAAACAAGCTAAAATGATAGAAATGTGAATCCGAACAGCAAGCACCTCACACCAGACCCCTTGATCCGATGCATTCTTGCTTCAATTGATGTAGATCTAGCCTCTAATGGTGTAGACCTATGATTTCCCTCTTTGGATTTTGATTTTAAATGGTGGAAAGGTGTTAGAGGAAGGAGGAACACAAGGCCACCAAATGAGAGAATAGATAAACTAAACCATTTCTCATACCTCCCACCTCCTATTTATACCCTTCCACTAACCCATCAATAGGCCTCTCCAAATCAACCCATTATGGCTTAAAAATCTGAACAGCCAACTGTTAAACCTTAAAACATCGATTCCTCCCAAACCGTTGAGCCAAATCTTTAATGTAACCACTCTACGGAAAGACAATCATCATTTCCTTTCTAATGGCACATGTCTCACCACCTGGTTCAATCTGAGTCAAAAGTTATGCCCTGTACAAGGGTGGTAGGGGAAAAATGGTCACAAACAAAATCGGTAAAAATTGTGGACATGTCTCACATCCCCATAAACAACAATTAAAATATGAGAATGATCCAACCGTCATGGAATAAAATAAAAATAATTTATGATCTTCCGATACGTAAAATGCGGGCTGTTATAATTTAATATCTCGAAGTCTTCCTTGTTTATTACTTTAAACTTTCGATTGGTGAAACCTTTGAAGAAGAGATTTATAATGAAACTATAATACAACCCGTTAATGTATGAATTGAAAACTATAACTTATCTTGCTATTTCACTAGGTCTGTGTTTCTCATGATGCTGCACATAAACATTTAAGGATTAGTGGGTTAGTTGTTCAACCATAGAAGATAGTTGGATGCTTTTAAGAGAAGTCTTTTACTATATATATTATCTCTTTATGTACCCATATGTATAATTATTTAATGATTAAACTTTTGGATCCTTATGACCCTGTTATATGATGGGATGATTGTATAGTACCTCTTCCATTTAAAATCATATATTTCGAATTATTTTACATTCCGATATACTTTTGTTAAGTTGTGATATTATTCTATTTGCACCATGGCTTATATGTAACATCATCGCTTCTAGATAAGTGTGTCAGAGTGGGGGTGTTACAATAATACCTATGTCCTTGAGTTGAATTTAACAGAGAAGGTCCCCTTAAATCTACAGCTATCAAATTTAAGGGCTTGTTATAAGCAATTTCTTAATCACTGAATGGTAATTTGTGGTTTTGCTAAGTTGGCATTGTGTGCATATATGTGATACTAGTGAATTTTCAGAAGAAATTTATTATCGTTTAAAATTTGCTTTGCAATATTAATATGGGGTTGACTCTATTTACAGTGCTATGTACTTTTGTTGTTAACATCATTAGAATTAATATTGTTTCATGATATTCCATTTTTAGTGGCATTTATTATCATCAAACCGCTGAATTTGTATAATACCCTGTCCAAACTCCCCTGTAATAATATATATTTACTAAGTGAATCCTTTACAAGATAGATTTTTAGGTGAAACTCAAAGTATACCTTATTCTCATTGGCCAGTTGTGAAACCCTGGTTAATTTTTTCCAAATTTTAGGCACTCTTAATAAATTATTCAAATAGTGTCGTCTTTTACTTGTACCAGTGCCATTTTCAACATGTGAAATGCTTATAGCTTCGTCATTACCTATATGAATAACATATGTACCTGAGTAATTCTCATTTCCAAAATTAAGATTTTGTAAATTGCTGGTGATATGATTGGTGGAACTTGAATTTGGGTACCAATCATCTAGATTGATGTCATCAGCTTTTACTAAGTCTGCATTTCCACATGATTTTACATTGGTACTACTTGTATTGTTTCTGTTTTGAGTATTTAGTTAAGCCGTGTTTGCACTTGCACCTTTCTTACTAGTTTGAATTTGTTGTGTCAAATTAAATTCTAGTTGAACCTGAATAGCATCTGCTTGCTAAGTGCCCAAACTTTTCACAAATTTCTGCCTATTGCACTATGAGTTTGACCACCTCTCTGGCTTTGACTTTTTGGCTTACTCTGAATTGGTTAGCCTTTCTATCGAGTTATATTTCTTGAATTAGAGGCAACATTGACAAAATATTCACCCTACATAATCTTTCTTTGTTCCGCTCTTCCTTCATGTGTTGAAAGTGTAGAGTGAATAAATTGTATGCCTAGAAGGTTTGGTTTTGTGGCAATGTAAGTGATCGATGACTCATATTTCCTGATCCAAACCATTCTAATGGCTAGTATATATTCACTATCAAAAATATTTTCTCCATCTACATTTAACCTATCATACAGGTTCTTCATCTTCATCAGATACTCTCTCATGGGCATGTCATCATTTTTGATTTTTTTTTATCTCTCTTCTATAATGCATGACTCTAGGCGATGATTGTGAACCAAGTACTTTTTCATTGAATAACCAAATTTCATATGAAGTGTTACACCCTTACTATTTACACTACAAGAAACTATCAGTATAGCGACAACAATATGCCGTCGCCCACCATCACAAACAGCCGTCACAATGTATCCAAACACTAAGCAAGTAGCGTCGGCCTTAGTGGCGGCATTGGTCTCCTATATAGCGACGGCGGGTGACGACAAACTTGCCACATGGACCAACTGTTTTACTTTCAACATTCGTGACAAGCCATCACCAACGATGAACAATTAAACCGTAACAAGCCCTGACTAGCCGTCGCTAAACTGGGTAAATAAGCTGTAACCTGCCTTCGCTAAACTGGGTAAACAATATGCAACCAGCCGTCGCTAAACTGGGTAAATAAGCCCTGACTATCCGCCGCCAGCCGTTGCTAAACTGTGTGCATTTTTCTACTTTCGAGCATCCATAAGCCCTTCAAGCTACACCAACTCAAATCTAACCAATTCACAACTCATATTCTATCACGTTCACAATCCATCACCTCATATATACTCCAATTCACCACATAAACCAACATGTATGATATTAAACATCGCATACACAACTAAATAGCTAGTAAACGATAAATTAAAACAATACAACAGTCCAAAAACCAACATCACGTCCAGATAATATAAACAAACCATGCCATCGTCTCCAAAAAACAACATCACCTCCAAAAAACAACTTCATGTCCAAAAAACAACTAGGTTATATATACAAAGCAAGTCCAAAATCAAAGTAGATGAGAAGTACCTACTCGTCATCATCGTCCTCCTCCTCCCCGGTAGCAGGTGCACTCGGCGGCATATGCCCATGCTCCTGGAGATATGCAGCAATCCTCTCATCCAGCATGGTCACAAGCATGTTCTACTGAAAATCCTGTAAATCTGCCACCTGCTATCAAAGCATGGCAATCTCCTCCTCATACTGACGCCTCGTATAGGAGGCCTGAGTCTCCGCTATCTGTAATTATTATATTATAAGCATGACTTGATAAATGTATTATAAATTCGTTATGTTTAAATATGTCAACACTTTAAACTTTTAATAGCACTTGGGTATGTTTAAATTCTTTAATAAAACGCTTTACCTCTGTGTTTCCAAAACCGTAGTGTCTACCCCTGAGAGGCGGGTCGATGATGGTGTTCCAAATACGATTGCACTCCTCCACGTCCGGCTTTTGACCTAACTGCGCCGCTAGAGCATTTAACTTCGGGTTGTATTTCTCGTGCGATAGCAAACAATTATGGAAAACATTAAATATACAATTTCTAAATAACAATGTGAAATACAAATTATTACGAATGCTAACCATCACTCAACGGGCCTTATTGTCCATCCATGTATATGAGGTGTTACCCTCCTCGTCGGTCCGCTCGACAGCATGAGTCTGTGTAAACACCTCAGCTAGTGTAGGCTCCCGATGGAGAGATGACATCTGAAATGATACAATATATATTTGGAATTTATCAATACGATTAAAAAAAATTAGAACTATCTATAAATGTGATTTATCATTCGTACCAATTCGCGATGGTGCTGCGAGAAGGACTTAGACGCACCCCGATGCAAAGCAGGATTCTTGAGACTGTTTGCCCGGTTTCGCTCTGAAAGCTCCTGTATATTTAATTATACGATTAATTGATTGATATACAAAATAGAAATTAAAAATACGCTTAATTAATTTACCTTTGCTCTTTTCGTAGCCCACAGTTACTGGAAACCGCCGTAGACCTCCTCACTCATCCATGGAGGCCTCTTTCCCTCTTTTTTTTGCCTTGTATACGTTGCCTGAATAATTTTTCCTCATCTTTTGATTCCATGCAGTGAGGAAAACATCCATATCTTCGTCCCTAACCCATACAGCAACCTATAAATTAACAAAAAATTGTATTACATACTTTATATAATTTTGTAAATGAGAAATATATTTATACTTATAAGAACCTCCGCGAGAATGACATTCCTAATATGCGTAGGAATATTATCTCAGTGGGCCCACACCTCTGTCCACCTGATATATGCATTTCTAGACACAGATAAAACAAGTTCTACAGGAATAATATCAAAACCCCTGTAGAAAGTATGATATTAGCATTTAATAAGTTTTGAATACTAAACATTTAAGAAATTAAAAACTTACCCTATAGTCTTGGGTACGAGCTCTACCATCGGACGTGTATTCGGTGCTGTACCTCTCACACCTGCCTCCGAACTGTGGGTAGGTCGGCGTCTAGGAGGCATATCTGTCACATAAAAGAAGAAGAACCATTTACAACATATATTATCAAATAAACTCATACAACATATATTATCAAATGCAACTACAAGACCCATTTACATAAAAGAAGAAGAACCAAATAATAGATAACCATAGCACATCATATAAGTTCACAACATAGCACATCATATAAAACATATCATTGTACATCATAGCTCACAACACATCATATAAAACTTATCATTGTACATCGTATGTAAACAAATAACGATACAAATAATATTATTCTTCTTCATTTTCTGATTCAGTCTCGGTCTCATACTCTATACCGTTGTCCTTTGTACTCTAAAATGCTTCTATTAATTCATTTGATTCATTGTTCAAAGACCCTAAATTAACATCATTAGCAATTATTATTTCATCGTTTTGATTTGCATCCATTTGATACGCTACATCGGCTGGAGTAGCAATTCCTTCAAATGTAAATCTTGCCTTTGTTTTAATTACAGCAGACTAATCTACTTTATCTCTTTTTAAGGATGGATACGGAGCAATGTAAACTTGTAATGCTTGCTTTGCTAATACAAAAGGATCATACTTATAGTAATGTGATGTTTGCTTTATTTGTTTGTTGTCTAGTTCATAGCACGCTTTGGGTTTTTTATTGTCATTGGGCTTCATATGAAGTTCTGGATGTTTACAATATTCTTCTATGTCACGTCTCGAATATATATCATTTTTTCCTTTGACATTCAAAACAGTATTAAACACGTTATCAAATACATTTTTTTCATTGTGCATAACGTCGATATTATGTCCAAGTTTGAGATCTTTCCAATAAGGTAGCTCCACGAATATGCTTTGTTTACACTAATTATGAATGTCAGATTTACCTGGAATTTCTGTCTATTCTCCGGTCTCATGGATCTTGGGATAATCCTTTACAATATCGTAAATTTCTTCACTTGTCCAAATTTTCGGTGCTTGCACAGTCATTCCGCTATTAGCTTTAAAGTTTTTTTAATCTCTTCTAAACGTATGATTGGTATGCAGAAAACAACGGTGACAATCAAACCATGAATGCTTCCTTCCATACTACAAGAAAAATGCTTGTGCTTCTTTCATGCATAAAGGACAAGATAGACGATCAACCGTACTCCAACCTGAAAGCATCCCATATGCAGGAAAATTACTAATCGTCCATAACAAAGAAGCGAACAGACGAAAATTCTTTTTTTTTTTTGAAATGTCGTATGTTTCAACTCCTTCATCCCATAGTTTTTTTAAATTTTCGATTAATGGTTGTAGATATACATCGATGCCTTGTTTTGGATCATTAGGACCAGGAACGACAACAGTGAGAAACATATATGGAGTTTTCAAACACATCCACAGAGGTAAATTATAAGGAGTAACGATAATAGGCCAAGACGAATATTTACTACGAAACTGAGAAAATGGTGAAAACCCATCTGTACATAAACCAAGTCTGAAGTTACGGCTCTCTGCAGCAAATGTAGGATACGTCCTATCAAAATGTTTTCATGCTTCTCCATCCGATGGATGTGTCAAAGTTCCATCTTCTTGTGTTCGCACACTATGCCATCGCATATGGCATGCAGTGACTGAGGATGCATATAACCGTTGTAGTCTAGGGATGATTAGTAAATAATGCATTCTCGTATACGGAACTTCCTTACCTTTATTTTTTTGAGGTTTATACCTTTCCCCGCCACATTTTTTTTACAGTTTCTAAGATTAATATCATCTTTCCAATACAACATGCAACCTTTAACAAAGTATCTATTTTTTGGTACGACAAACCGAAAGTCGACACTAGTGTTTTCACTTTGTAGTGACTCTCGCACATCAGATTATCGGGTGGCATATGTCTTTTTGCAGCTTGTACAACCGCTGTAAATGCATCTTCTGTAAGGTTAAATTTTGATATCATAGTGATGTACTCAGCAGTTACCGATAATTCAGTTCCACTTTCACAAGAATTCCACAATGGCCGCTTAACTGAAGCTAATAAATCAAACATTTTTTGGCTTTCGTGTTCGGTTCTTCTTCAATATTGATGTCATCGTCGTCAACCGGACTGGTAGGGAATATTGACCGTGCTGCATCTTCCATCATATGTTCTATTGGATTCGTCATAACTAATTCGGCCTCCAACGCTATAGGATTTACTGTAGGCGCAACAAGTTCTCCATGATGATCCCATAAATAATAATTTGGCACAAAACCTGATTTATACAAATGTACTTTAACGATGTCTGGTTTATGAAACCTCATCAGTTTACACTTACTACACGGACAATGAAGCTCCTCGTAATTTCGATTATTAGATACTGCAAATTTAACAAATTCATTTACACCATTATAGAAATGTTCTTTCATTGAGCCTTTCTTTCCAATTCTAACCTCATACATCCAACTACGGTCAATGTAATAATCGAACATTTTTCCAGATTCAGATATATATGTCAGTGATTTCGATAACACATACATATATTATTATAAAGCCTTTTGGGGCTAAAGCTTTTACGCACCACACTGTTATATCTCGACAGTATTTCATTTCAGATTTCTCAACTAAACGATAAACTTTAAAACCGATGTTTTAATTGTTCAACGCATGAATATTTTTAATGGTTCATATATACAGTAAAAATGATGTTTTTATTGTTCAAAGAATTTATTCAACACATGAATATTTTTAGTGGTTCATACATATAATAGAAATGCGATTTTTATTGTTCAAAGAATTTATTCAACACACGAATATTTTTAGTGGTTCATACATACAATTAAAATGTGATTTTTATTGTTCAAAGAATTTATTCAACACACGAATATTTTTAGTGGTTCATAAATACAATAAAAATGTGATTTCTATTGTTCAAAGAATTTATTCAACACATGAATATTTTTAGTGGTTTATACATACAATAAAAATGTTAATCTTATTGTTCAAACAATTTATTTAACACATGAATATTTTTTAGTGGTTCATACATATAATAAAAATGTTAATTTTATTGTTCAAACAATTTATTCAACACTTGAATATTTTTCATAGTTCATTTCAGAAAATTTCGGCATTACATCGGCAGGGTGGGTAGCACCAGCACGGCTCCTCTACTAACCTATTCCTTGGCTTGCGCCATACGTAGTCATTCCATTCCAATAATTTCCGCAATACAATTCATTTTCAACACACAATGAATTTACCACAAACACAATCAATTTTGTTGCAACCACAATCAATCATTTACAACACAATACAATCAAATAAATCGTCCATGGTCTGTGGATGACGGTGTCAGGAGCTACTAAGCTCTGTCTGCAACCTATTATACAACAATTTTAGAACCATCGTTTTTAAATAGCTATATCCAACAACATGTATACCAATCCCATATCCAACAATTACAAAACCCAGAAACAATACCATGTATACCAATCAACTAAATTCACAAAATTTATTAATCGATTTCTAAACTATAATCACTTAAATAGCTTTTAAATTTAAAATCTAATTGGCTATATTATAAATTCAACATCACTAATTGATTATTATCTATAAAGTAACGGTTCATTAACACATACATACACACAAAATCAACTAACTAACAATATTTACTAATAAACAACTAAATCCACATTATAGGGTTTCAATCATTACTAAATCAGCCACATTAATTCAACAATCATATGATCACATAACATATACACTTAAATCATTATTAACTAATTAATTTGAGAAATAGGTTAGAAATTATCCCGGGTAGAGTAAGAAGCAATTATTGGTTGAGAGGGGAGGAGAGATGGCGGCGGAGAGTGACGGACGGCGACAGCTGGTGAGGGCAGGTCGACGATCGGCGAGGGGTAGTTTTTTTCTTAAATTTGGGAATTCTCGGCTGGAAGAGGAATAGGGAAAATTCCTGTAGGCTCACGGATTATTCATTATTGGGCGATGGCTGGTGAGAGACGTTTTTTTAGCCGTCACCAGCTGTCGCTAGCATCCGTAACCAAATGACATGTTCCTTGTAGTGTTATGATAGGATACTAGCTCTAATTGAGTAAAATAACCAAGAAGATAGTAAACTGTTTTATTTCAAATAGTTGGTGCAATCTGGGTTGCTGATGATATTCCCTTAATTGCTTGTTGTCATTGCAAGTAGTATAGTCAAAGTTCCTTATACAAAATCATGAAGACCATTTACTCTGATTGCAGTTTCAACCCAATATTTCCAAAAAAATGAACTTGTTATCATCAAGTGGGATGGTGATAATTTTCTTAGGGTGATAGATGTGATGGCATGCTCATTATCATTATTTTTTGATGTTAGTGAGGTTATATATATCATCATCTGCATCCATTTATAATAAAAACAACGGGTGAAGTTGTGTTTCTGAAACTCCTTCCTAATGAGAACAGTGATGTAAAGTAGCAATGGCATGGTAAATCCAATGGATTTGTAGCTAGAAAGATAAACAGTGGGTTAACTAGTTAGATGAAGAGTGATAAGGTCTGATAAAAAAAAAAATCAAAGCAGCCAGAAAAATTATGATGGAATTACTCTGAGTTCTTACAGGCATGGCACAAAAATATCAAGAACTGACAAAGGAAGAACTTCTTGATTAAAGAATATGGTATGTTCTCTGATGATGATGCAAAACTGAGGACATAAACTACCCCCTAATATTAAGATGGCAATGTTGGAATTTTTATATATTTAATGATTGACAAATCATGAAATTCCATATTTGAATAGATGACCCCATATTGATTTAATTGAGAATAAATCAGAGAGAAAGTAAAATGCATTAGCGGAAGCCATACCTGAATCCAGATGTTTATAGAGAGAAGATTAACCAAATTAAGTCATGGATTTGATTATCAAACCTGATACAAGCTTTATATTTGAATCGATAGTTGCTGCTTTCATTAACTGAATCCATGAGTATTTGTTAAAGAGGATCGACTTGGTTTTGGATCTTCCAAATCGACACAAGTTCAGATGTAAATGTATTTATTCTGAGGGGATAAAGAGAATACGCTGAAAACTTGTGTAACTTGGGGACCATAACCTTTAATTCATAACAGTGTAATATTTTCAGTTCGGCCCTTCATCAAACTAAAAAATATTTTGGTCTCTACGCATTCCTTCCATGACAACTGAATATCTATGCCAATAAATATTATTACCCTGTTTGACCACTTTAGTTGGCATTCACACCTAAACAGCATTACATATTATATCTAAATGTATAGCCCACATAATTGAAATATTCTAACAATCTCCCCCTGGGCCATATATTTAGTAACCTTAAATGTGTTTAACTTTATGAGCTCCAAATTCTGCTATTTATGTCATAAGGTGTTTTCTTAAACAATCTCGTCCATTAACTATGCTGACAAAGGATCAAAGCGGCTTTCGTTATCCTTAATGTAACTAAACCCATCAATGGTCACATATACCAACACAATCAAATGACATAGATCAATCATGGATGCGTAGCATGGAAATTACATGAGATGTGATGATTACATGTCTATTCCAACTGGTCCAACTTTAGTGAGATCAAAATGTTCAATATTTGAACAACCTAGAGTGCAAACAATACTTTATTACTTTATTTCTGATAAAAAAAACTTGATATATATATATATATATATCTGTAAACGAAGCATAGAGCAATAAGCCATATGACAATACCAAATACAAACTCCCCCGGAACCAAAATATCCTTGCATAGAAAATTATGTTGATTGAGCTACATGCTCATGAAAGACCATAAGTGATAATCTTTTGGTAAGCGGATCCTCCATAATGGAGTTTGTCAAAGTATGCTCTATGAATTATAATATATTTTGCACTCTTCCCTTATTGGAAAATAATATATTCTTTACTGTCACAATGTAGTTTAATGATCTTTCAATTCTTTATTAATAACCCACATTCTTGTGACATAATTTTATAATTATTTTCCATAGTTGGATGTCTTGTAATTAAACATGAACAATATTTTCATAGTAATGGAAGTTATAAGTGTTTGCATGACACTTTCCTTATATAGTTCCACTCTACATTATCATTACCTTAAGTGGATCATTTGCAGCAATGACATCCAAAAATTATTCGAAACGTAATTCTTTATGATCTCCAACCGATTCGATCTTTTATCTATGAGCATATAACCTTTTTTATTTTGTTCTTTAAAGATACTTCATAACCATTTTCGTTACCAACAGGTGATCCACTTTCAATATAAATAAGATACCTGCCAAGCAATATACACGACACCCATATGTGTATATACTACAGTATGCATTAAAATCCGTACTGCAAATGCATGAGGAATCACATGCATTTCTTTAGTTTCAAGAATGGTAGCACTTAACTATTTTGGTAGGAAAAAAAATTGAATCGCATTTTACATACCAAACCCTTTTAAGCACTTATCTTCCAAATTCTTTTGTAATAATCCAAATATCACCCCATGAACAATAATGGTATATTTGAATTCCAAATACAAAAGATTAATCCATAAGTTGATTTCTTAAGTAGTTTCATCAATGTCTCCATTGAGAAACATGACTTCAATTTCCATCAGATAGTGCTCAAAAGTACATGATACAATAAGCTCCAAAGTGATTCCAAAGAATCATATACTAAGTTCAAAAGAAACATTCTTTAAAGAAAACAAAAATTCCTTTCAAGAATAGTGTTTTCATAAAAGTCCTTTATAGAATTCCATATTACCCACTTGATCACTTTTGGCTTTGAGTAGTTATTCAAAACCATTGATCTTATTACTTAAGTTAGAGGTAAATTTCAAACTTTATTTTCCATATAGATTTATACTACATGTACTTTTCTTAAATCCACATTTTTTTAAATTAGTACCTTACATGGATTGATGTAGGTACATAGAATTATCTTTACGAAACCATTATTTATCTTTATGAAGAAATACTACATGGTCATCTGAAATAGCATTTCTTTCCTTTTAGATGGATTTGCTTAGTGATCTTGCATTTTGAGGTTGTTGAGTCTGTTTTCTTGAATATGTAAACCTTAACTTGAAGAAGAATTTCTTTACCACTGTCTTATTATGCTTCCTAATTTACTTCTTGTTAATGACAAGATACAAACCCTATACATTATTGGAAGATGTAATTATAATTGGATCAAAAAATAATGATTCTTTTTTAAAAAAACAATGTTTTATACTTAATTGATAATCTGCTTAACATTGTTAATTTTAGTTCTTAATTCATTTCTTGTTAGTGAAATGAAATAAATCATACGAATTATCCAAAGAAGTAAGTGTTGTTGAATCAGAGATGATTCTCTTTAAAAACAATGATTATAATTTATTTCTCCCCCCAAATTCAACATCCTCAAGAAGTTGTTGCATTTCCCATCATTAAACTTTTCTTTAGTGTGGGTTCATAAATTTATACCTTTAAAGTCGCTTAGAATACCAATAAAGTATTTTCCACCTTTTCGATATCCCAATCTATAACTCCTTAATGAGATGAAATATATAATTATATTAGTCATCAAAACAAAATTTGAGATATCATTACAAAAGCTATTCAACATAAGCAAATATAACTTATATATCAGACACTAAGAGTTGTAATTACATAAATGTTTGAATTCATTCATAAATCAACCCTTTTATTTTTTAATGAACAATAATAACCTATTTTGTTCATATTAGAAATATAAAACCGAAATTTGTCTAGATGACAACAAAAATAATTCAAATATATTCAAAAAATTCAACTGAAATCTCAATAATTACTTGAAGAAAATATAATATACTTTACCTTATATGTCTGCATATTTCATTAGAGAAACAACTATAGATATATCTGTATGTTATTTCTTTTCTTCTAGATTCTTAGCAACTTCATTATCTTCATATATACATTTGTTTACAATGTATGTCAAATGAGTACTTCCAACATTATCGTGCTTCATATTTCTTATTTTTACCATAAACCAAATAAACCAAATAATATAACACTTTTTTTTCTTAAATTATTATTTTATAATAATATTATTCTTAAAATAACTATTGTACCAAAATTAATAATAACTTGAGTGCTATTAACTTTTGAAGCAAGATTTTTCTATATAGTACTCATTTATGTTCTTTTACTTTGACTTTATGGAATCTAGCACCACAATTATGCTTGTTTCCCCTTATTGTTTCCGTAAAGTGCTTTCCGTTCTCAGTAGATAACTTATCAAAATTAGTTATCCTTATGTAGCACATCATTGAAAAACTTGTAAAATACTTCACCATATAATCCTTTTACTCTTGCTGTTTGAGTTATACCACTGTAATAGGGTTGAATAAGACTCTCTTAATTGCAAGAGCTAGATCTATGAATTTAAGACAACATATCTTCTTACTATTTCTTATAAATAATCTCATACAAGATGAGAATTCACTTAAAATTGGCAGATACTTTAGCCAAATTAGTTGAAAATTGAACAAAACCTAAGCTTGACCTTATGTGCTCATAGTCAAATTTAGCCATAATAAATTCAAATAATTGGTTTGTCTCTTATCAAGATACCTAGTACACATTGATATCAAGTCTTTGGACAGTAATGCCAACTGTAAGTGGTAATCTGGTTGCAACAATCAAACACTAACAATAAATTCAGGTCAAATAACAACCTTTCTTAGGGCCGATTAATTATTCACTCGAAAAAAAAAACTTTATAATTATCACGTATTTATCATCACACATGTGTAATTGATTCGGCCAAGCATTCGTCTTCCTTTGGGCCGACTAATATTCGCATGAATAACTACACACAAATATCAAACATTTTCATGAACAACCAAAATAACAGAGGTCACTTTGGTGACATGTTTATTCCAATCAGATCAATACGAATGTAAGATATTTACAGTTATAAAGAGACACAAAAATTATATTTGAACTTATTTCTTACTATTTGTACAGTGCGCCTTAAGTGCTATAAAACACTCAAAAAATGTTTTACGTCCATGTAAGAGTTAAAAATTTCAGAGCAAAACTCTTACTATAGCATTAAATGCATTAGTCATAGCTATTTTCATCTTTTTCTTTAGGCATGTGGCTATATTCATGACATTCCCTTAATAAATATGATAAAATTTATCATAAATAAATTACATAATAGATGTCATAAATTAATGCCATAGTTAATGCCACATAAAAAAATTTACATATAAATGACATAGTAAATGTCATGCTAAATAACATCCATGAACATAATAGCTATGATGTACAAGGCCGGCCCTGGCCTAGTGCGAGCCGTGCGACCGCACATGGCCCATTAGATCAGGGGGGCCCAAAAAGAAAAGAAAAAAACTGTATTATCTTTACTAGAACTTCTTTTTCTTGTCAGGATGCGTGTACTTGATAGTAATTTATCTATGCAAAAGTAAATATGATTGTATGCTTTGTTGACATCAATCAATATATTAAAATGGAAATGTGGCTTCTGTGGACCTCTAGTTGACAGATTGAAAATGTGGGTAAAAACTTTATGAATTTGCTGAAACACGCAATTTTCTTAATGGAGATGCACAGTAGAAAAAACACATTTTCACTTAAGTTCAATCTCATAAAAAAAAAGCCCAAAATTTTGGGTCCGCACTAGGCCCATAAATACCCAGGACCGGCCCTGATGATGTATATTCGACCATAGTGTAGCTACATGAAATGCTACTATGTCATTTTTCTCTTTTGCTTTATTATTGGAAAACTAAAATAAGCCACAAATGATGCAGTTCAGATAAACATGCAACCTATTGCTCCCTTTATTTTATGCTGACCGAAACATGAAAGTGCAACATATTTTCCACATGCGCCATATTTAATAAACATTAATGCATAAAAAATGTCATTTCTTATTCCTAATAGAAACAAGCTAAATTACTTAATTTCCATAACTGAAGCATTTAACGCATATATGATACTACCATAACAACCACAATTAATGCATTTACAACACAAAAAAATGCAATGGACCGTTATATGACCAAAAAATGTAAACCAATATTATAGCAAATTGGTTTAATTGCAAATATATATAAAACAATGAAACAAAATCCTTCTGAGGGGATAAAGAGAATACGCTGAAAACTTGTGTAATTTGGGAACCGTAACCTCTAATTTATAACAATGTAATATTTTTAGTTCGACCCTTCATCAAACTGAAAAATATTCTGGTCTCTACGCATTCCTTCCATGACAGCTGAATATTTATGCCAATAAATATTATTACCCTATTTGACCACTTTAATTGGCATTCAAACCTAAATAGCATTACATATTATATCTGTGTGGCCCACATAATTGAAATATTCTAACAGGCAAGAAATAACAATCAGGTTAGAAACTAATTTTAAGATAATTCTTTGATGTTGTTTAGATGTTGCTCTGATACCATAAAAGTATTGAGAAGATAATTTTATTTTTCAATAGAAAATAGAACAAATTGAGGTTATTAATATGCAATGTTACATGCTATGTATAAATGTACAAAGCAATAATAAATGAATAAAAGGAAGAAGGCATGAATGTTCCGTGGACTAGAATAGATCCGAGGTAAGTGGACTACATCCATATACCTAATACCCGAACTTTATATTAGAGCTTGTATCTGCTAATGTTATGCCAAATTCATTAAGTGGCATTAGACCGCTACCTATAAGCCACGGATATGTGACGTTCTCAAAATTTGAGATGGTTCCAATCTCTAACAAAGAGATAAATATCCTCTTATTTCTAGAAGACCTAGTACATAAAAGGTCATTCATGTGAATATTTATGTGCGAGATATTTGCCTGTCTATGACTATAAATACAAAGGAAGAAACTCATTTAAAATATCTTTACCATTCCTCTCTCTTGCGCTCATTGCCATTTTGATTCCATAAAATCTAATGGACTATAATTATAATCTACCATATTAGTAGAATGATTTATTTTGGAGTGGAAGTAGCTCGGAATAAAGCCATGACAAAATATTAAATGTTCAATTTTTTGTTCCTCATTTTTATTTTCTACTTCGTATTATTAGATGTTAGTGCCATTTTTCAACATCAACGTTTTGGTGCTTTCATTGAGAGATACTTGCATCTACTAAACTTAAAGCATTGAAAGATTTAGGATGACAACACAATCTGTTATAGGAGCTTTATGTAAATAAAATTGATAAAGAGATGTCAAGATGGCATCCTTATGAGATAACTACCCATTCATCTTCATTTCTATGGATGAGATGCAGATGATGATGGGTGAAATGAAGCTAGAAAGATTGTAGGGAAGAAAGAGTGATGTAATATGTCTTCAAACAAACATAACAAAATCGGAGCAGTTGGAAATTAGAATAAGGACATGAAACAGAAGTTAACAGACCAAAAGATGTGGTGGATCAACAGAGGGAACTTAGGGATCAGCACTGATCCCCTATGGGTTAGCACCGATCCCCATCGGCCAAGGGGCACTAGTCGACACTAATTTAGAGGCAATGCTGCTCGTTGATCCATGGCATGTCGATGCAAATCAGTTTATAGATGTGCAGCCAGGGAAATATATTCCACGGTTCTATCGTGGAGTTAGGAGTCGGGATCAGGATGGAAACTGGAGAGTACTATTGGATGACAAGGATAAATTTATGGAGATGTTCAAATGAGCCGTGAGTGGTGGATTATCGAATAACAACATCTAGGATGTCTACATGAGTCCCCTTACTCAGGGATGACCTAACTTTTGGTATGATGCAAAACTAATCAGAAATGTAATCATTTAAGAAACATAAATGGAAGAAAATTAAACTTATATTTTTATAAAATTGGAACCAACCAAAAGATAATATCTTGTTTGATTAGGTCGATTTATTCAGTTTAGCTTTAACTGACATAAATCTTCTAATTGTTGGAACAACGTAAGAGTAGAACAATTATTTGAGTCCATTTGAATAGATATTTTGAAAAACACCTAAAGAGTTTAGCAAATAGCTAAACTATGAAAATAAATGAAAAATGAGTAAACAAGCAATATAATATGCAATGGAAAGAGACAGGAATTTACAATGGTTCGACATTGTTATGTATTTCCCTATTCGGAAGTTTTGTTCAATTTATTGCTATTTATAGGATTACAAGTCCTTGGATCGGTAAGACTCCGAAACGCACATTGCAAAGTAAATAAATGCAAAAAATATCTATTTTTCGTCTATACAACTAATATTCATAGATGCAGGTTGGCCAAGATAGTCGGAAGACCATTCTAAAAGATTCGTAGGAAGCCTAAACCCATTTCCGACTAAGAGAGGGATAAGTCTTAATACCTTTATAACGATGGTATCAATCCCTCAAAAAGAGGACATGGGGCACATGACTTCTTCTTTGGTTCTCACCTTATATGTTGAACTAGTTAGTGAAGTTTCTTCTTGTTTGTACCATTGGTTAAAGAGTTATTGTTGTTAGATTGTTGTAGTTGAGTTGCCCTGCTGATTGGTCTCAATGTTGTATAGGTCTCTCAATATTGGTTATGTTGATCCCTTAATTGATGAGTTCTCGGGCATTTCTTATATGTGCCTATCATCGTGTGACACTCTCCGGACTTGCTCTTCAGGTTTTCAGATGATTTTTCTAAGTCATTAGCCTTGGTAATCATCAAGTCATGTCAATCCAAATAGTTTATGGTAGCCACGCAAAATGTCGAGTAACACTTTCCTAAAGTATGTCTTGCATGAACATATCGTGTTTTCAATCAAAACAAATCTTGTCAGTAGGAACAAGCTCCATGCTATTCCTAGCGAAGTGATCCTTTCTTTAAGTACAGTGTTCCATGGAGTACGTCGTTTTTGCTTAGCTGTGACACTTGGTTTGAGCTCCTCTAGTATAAGGATGTGCACTCACCTTTATCAGTGGTTTAATATGTCTATCAGAACTGAACCATCTAAACTGGATTTCACTGGAATTCTCAGGTGAACATCTAATTTTTCGTCTAATTAAGAAATTAATTATTATTCGTCGACTCCTACTTACACCTGAGTGTACGTAAGTCATTGCCAATTTGGAATTGCATATGCATTCATATGCACACATGTGATATTTTGTGATCTGTGGGAATTTTTCTGCAAATATTGCATGGAAATGTATAGATATTCATAAGGTTATACATCTTGGCATCCATAATTTGATTGTGCTTAAATATTGAACATACACTTAGGAGTCAAATGAAGATTTACATGTAGACGTACTACTCAAATCATTGTCATATGCGTGAACATACAGATATTGATTAGAAGTTGGCACGTATACGTACATATGAATCAGGTGCAAATAAGGTTCTTATCGGTAAGTGTATGCTCTATACCTACTACACGATTACATTAATGAACGTATAGACGTGTGAAGAAATATACTCATCGGTATGTAAATCTAAAAAGGCAATACAATTTCAACTCCTTCCTTTCATTCCATGTGTTAGAAAAAATAGGATATAACAAAGGATTTGCGTTGATACCATTAGAGGGATCGATACTGATCCCATACTTAAATATTTTCAATTGAAAATTTAGGACTCCGGGGATCGGTTACCCCCACTCATATAAATACCTTAACCCTTCTCCATTTGTTTACTTTGCTTGTTAAAACTGAGTTTAAGTCTTACAAAACCCACGACCTCATCCTTCCTGTTGGACTGTTGCGGACCCCAACAAGCTCACCTCCACTGCTCCATGTCCATGCTCCGCCATCCCATTGGCTAACTCTACCTACCACAAATTCCTATAGGTGGGTTCTTTGCATCGTATTTTCTTCAAACTGGACTTTAAGGTTTTGATTGGTGATAATGACTGCGAGGTGGTTGTGGGCGGAAGCACTACGCAGTGGTGTAGAACAGACGGAGACAAGGGTTATCTTTGGAATATAACACAGAAACAGATATTAGCAGAACAGAATTAAATAAATACACCAGATAATGAACAATAGAATATACTGGATAAAAGTAATTCGTCAGAGTTACACAGTATACAGGATCTTACTTAGTAAAAATACAGTTCAGCTATACATAAATGTCTACAGCGGAAAATAAACATAATATGTACAATAGGAGCTGAACAGCATAAAAAGAGATAAAGGATAGCATCCATCTTCAGCTCCAACTATCCAGAAAGAACCAGCTAAACCTGAATACAAGGCTGCCCGTGTAGAAAAAGGGGCACCCGAGTTTGAAAGTGAAACAAACTACGAGTCAGTCATGGGACTGGTATGAGAAATCTACTCAACACATATATAATTTAGCTAATCACAGGACCACGCCACTTTCGTGGAACGGGTTTACTCCATCGGATTGCCAGTGCTTTAAAACAAATCTTTCCTTTAAACATCGCAATGCTTTTTATAAAAAAAATGAAGCCATTATAAGACTCAGTTCCCATCACACAATGCAACGCAAACCGGAGGATAGAGTTTTTACCTTATAACGGCCAAAATATGCTTGATACGAATAAAACAAAGGCATTTGATATTATTGCTAGTGTTTATATGTTTGAAAACAATTTCAAATCATAACTATCAATCATAGATGGCATTAATGCCCCCATACCACTATGTCACCATATATAGGTATACAATCAGAATCGCGCGATGTCGTACTTGGAAATTGGATTTCCGTCATGAACCAAGGCAAAAGATAGTCCTTACCGAATTCGAGACTCTCTAGCCCGAGCCTCCGGAACAGCCGCAACTGCCCCTTGTATCGTCAGGGTCGGTCCACACGGAGTGGATTATAGTGCCTGAACAATACGTTTCCCCGCCCTTTGGGGCGTAAATGAGCCAACGAATGACTCCATCGGACCCGGATCGTCCGATCAAACCGAGGCGTCTCGCAACAGCAACAACCACACAGGTGAAAAGTATATAAATGTCTGGGCTGGTAGGTCACTGACACCACCCTAGCTAGAAAGAAACGCAAGCCCTCCCTGATGTCCTCTCCCGTTTCTAGTTCATACCGGGGTGTGAGGTTTGCGCATTCACGTTATACACAAAGCTGCGCTACACAGGCGGTGCTTTGATCATCACCACAAGACTTTGCTTTTCAACAGAAGCCCTGACCACTGCATTTTAGCATGCCACACAGGCAATTCATGCCATGCGACTGATGTCCATCGATATACAACCTCTGAGCCTGTGCGTCTCAGAGAAGGGCGTTAAGCAAAAGAATAAATTCTCCGCCGCCAAATAGATGTATATTTAATAGAGATCAATCAACATAGAATAAAATCCAATGTCAGACACACAGTCCATTTACAAGTCCGTTCTGGGTCTGAACGAAACCGGAGGCACTAAATACCTCGCAAACCCATCGATCACCACGTACGTCTGGACGATCACCACTCATTATCCGTATTTCGGGATGCCTCCCAATCAGGACCTCGGTTACCATCCAAACGAGGTGAAGATCTCCGGTCTTCGACCATCGTCTTCATCTTCAATTTCTTATCGTCGATCAATTATTTGAAATGAGAATTAACTCGGCCATTTCAAATAATTCACGTATATTTAGAATTTCAAATCAATTTATTTCAATGGTTAAATTATTCGACAACACCAATTTTGTTCTTTAATGTAATTTTCACACCAAACTCATTCAACCATCAAATACCACCTAAATCGAGCAAATTCAGTCTATTTCCATTCCATATTGTTTATGGTATTTTATAACGACTTATCGCTATTTTTACTTATTTTAAAATAGCCAATTTATTCAAAACGACGCTTCGGGCAATAACGCGGCCGTGGCGCTGTTTTTCTTCAGATTTGATTCACACATATCTAAAAATCTAACCGTTGGATCTTCATAAAATTTACATCATTAGAAAGGTCTTTTCAAAACGAATCCAACGGTTCCAGTTTCGGGAAAATCCGACGGTCGGATCTCTCGGTACAATCGTTTGAAGTTTCGATTTCAAAATACGAACTGCAGCGTCGTTATTCGATTAAATATAATTATATATATATATATATATATATAAATATAATCGTTTCTGGCGCTGTTTTTCTTCAGATTTGAATTAAGCATTCCAGACAATCCAACCGTTGGATTTTTACAAAGTTGGTGCTGGTGGAGAGATTTCTCCAAAGCGAACCCAGCGGTTGCGGTTTCAGGAAAATCCGATGGTCGGATTCCTCGTACTAATCGTTTCAAATTACGATTCCGAAACACGAACTGCACGGCTTCGATTCCTTTTAATTATATTTATATTTATATATATAAATATGGTTCATTCTATAATTTCAACTACGGTTCATTCCATATTTTCAACTTCGTTTTCACTTCAAATATTTCACTAACGCTTTAATATTTTGGAAAATTTCGCCATAACCTCCTTTGTACGGGGAGGGGTTTGGAAATTTATTGGGCCGTGTTAGGTACCCAATAAATCCTAAAAAGCATTCACATATTTATAGTGATATATTCTGGTGTTTATGGGGGAGCATGTATAGATAATCACTCCAGAGAATAAATTCTCGTCACCCCGTTTCCCCGTGTGGAAATAAATAGTCCATGTGCCGTATCTAATAACTAGAGAGACGTGATTATTGTCAACACCAGACCCGTGTGGGGTTT
The DNA here is from genome assembly GCA_030737875.1 of Allium sativum. NCBI lineage: Eukaryota > Viridiplantae > Streptophyta > Magnoliopsida > Asparagales > Amaryllidaceae > Allium > Allium sativum. The sequence goes on along the minus strand of CM060919.1, from coordinate 648,460,992 downwards.
TTATTAATCTGGCAATTTATCGTTATATTTTATAGAGTCCATATCAGTCATCAGTTCAACCTGTAGTATATAATCATCGTCATACAAGCCTCTCGCTCGTATGGTAAATCTTCCACCTCGTCACACAAGCTCCAATTGCTTATGTGGAATATGATGAAGTATGCCTATCGTCAAGAAGTATGACATGTAGCGTAGTTCAAATTTTATTGTTACTATCCTATGACGATATTTATTATTTCACACAGAATAACCAGCACTCCGCATCCATTGGCATTCACGGGAGTTGATATAAAAAAAAATTGCGCAGCCAACTCATCAAGGCTTACCTATTTGTCGGGCACGCAAATAATTTCTTTACTCTACAGCTAATCCATTTTTCATGTTCAACACATGTATATATATGCAGAACAAAGCCAATAATAATATTTCTAGCAAACTATTATTTATTTCAACACATGTGTATTTTTATCAAAGCGTATACATGATAAAAGAAATATTTTTTTTTATCATCAAAATATTTATTCAACACGTGAATGTTTTTAACACTTCATATTCACAATAAAAATGTAGTTTTTATTGTCTATTCATTTTATTTTAAAATACGATAACATTCAACACATGAATTTCAACTCGACGAACGAATTTCAATTCAACACATGAATATCCTCTATAGTTTGTATATATATAAAAATGTGATTTTTATCGCTAAAATTATTTTTTTAAATTCAAATAATATTCAACACATGAATTTCAACTCAACGAATGAATTGCAACTCAACACATGAATATTCTCTATAGTTTGTATATATATAAAAATGTGATTTTTATCGCTAAAACTATTTGTTTAAATTCAAATAATATTCAACACATGAATTTCAACTCAACGAATGAATTGCAACTCAACACATGAATATTCTTTCAACATATGTAATTTATTTCAACGAATGAAAATTATTCTAACACATGTATATTTCAGAAAATTTCGGCAGCATAATGGCAGGGTAGTTAAAACCGGGACCGTGAGGACGCCTTCTACATTTTAGAAGAGACCGCATATTTTTCTGAGCCTTCTGCTATTTTTGGTGGAGTGGAACCCAATGTGAGATTTCTAATTTAAAAACAATATGGAAAACGACGATGTATAAATTATATAGTCGATACGAAAGAATTCATCAGATATTGGATTAGTAATATCCAATTAGGATGACTCGTTAGAGATAGGATCAGTAGTATCCTAGAACGAGTGTGAAGAGTATATTTTTCAAATGAAAACAATTTTGTTTTGAAAATTTAAATCATTTTAAAACGAATTTGATTTCAATTGAATATAAAACGAATTTGATATGAATTCGAATTGAATTCTGTAAGAACCCGTAACTTCCCCGTGAAGGAAAGAGCGGATACTTTGAGAACAACACACAAATGAACGCAGACGGATGAACATTTCATTGTATATTGCGACAATTCCATCAGATACAAGAATATACAGAGTATAATTGAATAAATTACATTCGATAAATATCAGAGATTACAATAAATTACATAGCAGCGGAAAAATAATACAAAGCACAACTGAAGGTGATATACGGATACAGAGCTTTCCGGATATCATTCCAGCTATAAACCAGGATCCTGTGAATATAAATCTGCAAAACCAAAACTACTAGCTGGCCGTGTAGAAAATAGGGGCACCCAGAGTTTAGGTTAAAACAATAAACTCCAGGTCAGTCATGTGACTGGTGTGAGAACTAAAATAGTTATTTAAAACTTTACTTTAAAAGAGAGTAATTCAAGGGACCACGCCGTATAACACGGAACGGGTTTCCTCCCAAGAATACTAGTGCATAGGATAAACAGCGCAATGCTTTTTCGAAAAATGAAGCTATTATAAGACCCAGGTCCCATCACACAATGCAACGCAAGCCGGAGGATAGGGTTTTCCCTTATAATAGCCAAACATGCTTGGTACGTTTAAAACAAATCATTTGATACCATAATAAGTGTATAGTGTCCAAACAATTTCAATCGTAAATATAAATCATAGACGGCATGGGTACCATATATCATGTCGCCATACTAGTTCTACAATTAAAACCGCAATACACGTATTGGAAATTGGATTTCCGTCATGAGTCGAGGCAAGGGGAAAGCTCCTCTCCGCGTTCGAGATACTCTAGCAAATGCCTCAGGGTTACGCACTCTGGGCAACCCTGGATGCTTCAGGGCCGGTCCTCACTTACGTTAGAGGATTGGCAATTCCTGAACACACGTTTCCCGGTCCTTACAGACCTATAATCGAGGCGCGTCGCATTCCAACAACCACAAAGGTGAAAAGTATATAAATGTCAGGGCTGGTAAGTCACTGACACCACCAAAGCTAGAAAGAAACGTCGTGCTCTCCCTGCAGTCCGTATCCCGTTTTTAACTCATACCGAGGTGTGAGGCTCGCGAATTCACGTTATACACAAAGCTACGCCACAGAGGCTGTGCTTTGATCATCAACCACAAGACTTTGCTTTTCAACAGAAGCCTTGATCATTGCATCTTAGCGTGCCACACAGGCAATTCATGCCATGCGACTGATGTCCATCGATATACAACCTCTGAGCTCGTACGTCTCAGAGAAGGGCGTTAAGCAAAAGAATAAATTCTCCGCCGCCAAATAGATGTATATTTAATAGAAATCAATCAACACAGAATAAAATCCAATGTCAGACACACAATCCATTTACAAGTCCGTTCTGGGTCTGAACGAAACCGGAGGCACTTTCCTCGCATATCCATCCATCTCCAAGTACGTCTGGACGACCACCAACTGTTTCCATCCTCTTGGGTGTACTGCCCAATCAGGATCGTCAGTAATTATCCAAACGATGTGAAGACTTCCGGTCTTCGACCACCGTCTTCATCTTCGACTTATCGTCGAATCGGTTATTCAGAATCGGTATAAACCCGGCCTTTCCGAACAACCCGCGTATATTAAAAACAAATGTTACACAAACACAACATACGCCTCATTCCAATTCAGAATATTCTTTTATTCACAAAATCATATTCTTAGGGAAAGGTTCCCATTAATTTTATCCAAGATAAATTCTTTAGAATTTATCCTTTAATCTTCCTTTGGATGATCTATCAAACCAAATTATGGTTTTCTAAACTAGTCGAGATTAGCGAACCACACCGAAGTAATTATTTATTTTATTTCCCAATCCCAACCTATTCATCCCATGAAGCAAAACTGGTAATACTCCATATCTAATACTATGGTGTTATCGGTAAGATTAATTACCATTTCACGTTCAAATCTAATTAAGATTTAACTATAGCTTTGGAGCAAAACTGGCGATACTCCATTCTCGCTCATTTCTAAATTTGATAATTCAGATTATAGATTTACATTTCAACCTAATTACAGATTCATTAAGACTCCTTTTACTGGGTTAAAGAACTAGGTGTTATTTAAAACACAGTTCACGACAAACCCAAATCACATTCTATTTATTATCGGGTTAAAGAACTAGTGTTATTTAAAACCCAGTTCACGATAAACCCATTTCAAATCCAATCGTTATATGTTAGAAATTCCGATTATTTAAAACCCCTTTTTAAAACTAATTTATTTACTTAAAAATAAAAACCCGGGTTTTAAATTGAGTTCAAACTAGTTCATTTCGATAAAAATCTATTTTTATCTTTTCAAATATGGAGTTTTTCATCCAAATTTTTCCCAAATCATTTCTTATGATTTTACACAAATTATTGATATTTTTAATAATTTTATCAAGGCCCGTACAGTCGATTTCCAACAATGGCCATCGAACTGCACTTACAGCGACCTTTTCTGAATTTGATTTGGACGTATCTCCAAATCCAACCGTTAGATTTTGAATTTCAAATATTCGTTAGAAAGCTCTTTTCGATACGAACCCAACGGTTCCAATTTTAGGAGAATCTGACGGTCGGATCTCCCGTAATGTCCGTTTGAAATAAATGGTCGAAATTCACGAACTACCGCGGCGCGGCGCGTTCTATTCAGGCCATTATATAATATATATAATATATATTTCATCGATTTCTATTCAAAACGAATTTTATAAATAGTTTTGAATTCGTTTCAAAAACAATTTCAACTTCCACGTTAAAAATTGTATTTTTAACGATAAAATATTTTATTTTAACGCATGAATTTCTTTCTTATGGTTCTAATGTGTCTTGTTCTCGAGCTAAGTAAACCAAAGCTCTGATACCACGCTTCCGCTGCCCTACTTGCCAACTAGTTAAGAGCGACCAACAGAAACTAGCTGGATTGTTGCAATATATGTTAGCCGATGCCCTACTTGCCAACTAGTCAAGAGCGACCAACAGAAACTAGCTGGATTGTTGCAACCGCTAGAAGTTCCTGGTTGGAAGTGGGAACATAAATTGCATGAAATCTGCGCACCTTGGTGAAGATCGGAGGGTTGGACGTGGAAGAGGGGAGTGTGGCGCTTCTATCGAGGGTGGTGCGGTGTTGATCGGAGTTGGGATCTGGCCGCGGCGGCGCTGGGAAGTGGGCGACTTTCCAGGCGTCGTTCTCGAGGCTGACGAGGAGAGAGAGGGAGCGGATGGGTCGGATTTGAAGAGGGGGGTCGGCGGCGTCGTGTCAGGGTAGTGGCGGCGGCCAACATTGACGGAGGCGGCGAGAATAAGGGAGGAAAGGATGGAACGACGGGGATCTTCGATGCGAGAGGCGGCTAGGGTTTTTCTGGAGTTTTTATTTTATTTAATTTTTTTGAAAGAAAAAATTCTATTGGCCGAGGATTTATAGAAAATTTTAAATAGTGTTTTTACTAGCGAACACCAATCCGAACCTAACGACTGTCGTCCCTAGCGTTTTACCCCCATTCCGAACACAATGGGATATGTTTCGTAGGCCCATTCGACTGTTTCAGTCAGTTTTCTTTTAAATTAAAATATATTTCATTCAATATTTGATTTGAACGTGCATTTCAATTTGCCAAGGCCACAAATTGATTCGAAAAAATCCAGAAAAATAAATCTAGCTATGTTTTGACGATACGGTCCCAACAAAACTAGTTTCGTCGAATTCTGAGACCGTTTGCAAAAAGGCCCATTTTTGGTCGATCCAATTTAACTGTAATTGACCAAAACACATTTTCCTTTGCCACGCTCACATACTAGCTTCAAAAATTATGAAATTTGAAACCCAGCAATAACTTCCCATCCCGGATCCAACAAAAGTGGTTTCGTCGAATTCCGAGGTCGTATGCAAAATGGCCAATTTCACGAGCTATATAAATTCCATAGCGACCGTTCTGAAAATTCATTCGGCCATAACTTTTGCTTTCCGCTATGAAAATTCGATTTTTCAGATTCGTTAGAAAGGTATTCACTAACAGATTTAAATATTTTTGGTTTCACTAAAATCCGTTTTGTTTTGCACCCGGTACAGTCTGACAAAGTTTGAATTCAATTTTTGAAACTACAGCGCCTTTTCAAGCCCCGTTTATAATTATAATTAATTATATTCGTTTTCAATTGTCGATTCAAACTCAGTTTTCATCTCTATTATTGAAAATATTTATTTTAAATATTTAAAACCCATTATTTTAGCCAATTAAATTTTTTTAAATTGGTTCAGATTTTCTGGGTCGTTACAATCTCCCCCACTTAAAACTTTTCGTCCCCGAAAAGGAACAAAGTCGAAAGTGGTTTGATAAATCTACAATCATACAACACAACTACCAATTTGTTTTTAACCTTCCAAGAATATACTAATCAAATCCTATATTCCCTTAAAAATCATTCAGAGTATAGAATAAATAGTGCACATCCATAGGAAGAAAATAGCAACTGAATAGAGAATTAAATGGTGATGCAAAGTATGGTAAATGTACCTTGCACCGGAGTCAATCAAAGATATCTACTCGACATCTAGGATAAGCTTTCTGAATGCTCTCCTCCGTTTCCCAAGTACAATCTCGCGGATCTCCACTCCATTGCACCTTGACTAAGTGAACCTTCTTGTTCCTCAGCTCTTTGGTTTCTTTGCCGATAATCTTTAGCGGCTCTCTTCTCACAGCCAATTCTGGAGTAATTTCAATGTCCTGTCGAGCTGCTTCTTCCACGATCAAGTCTGGATCATGAACGTGCTTTCGAAGTTGAGATATGTGAAATACATCATGAACTCCAGGCAACCAGTCAGGCAGTTTGACCCTATAAGCGAGAGTTCCGATCCGTTCCAGAATAGGAAACGGTCCAATGAATTTGGGCGCCAACTTTCCAGTTTTACCGAACCTGATAACTCCTCTCATCGGCGATACCTTCAAATATACATAGTCGCCAACCGCAAAGGATATATCTCTTCTTCTTCTATCGGCATAGCTCTTTTGTCGGCTTTGAGCGGCGAGTAATCACTTCTTAATAAAATCGACTTTGTCGGCAGCTTCTCGGGTCATATCTGGACCCAACACAAGTCTATTACCTGGTTCGACCCAACAAGCAGGAGATCGGCACGGTCTACCATACAATGCTTCGAATGCTGACATTGTCAGACTCGCCTGGTAGCTGTTGTTATAAGAGAATTCAGCCAAATGTAGATGGTCTTCCCATGATCCACCGAAATCTATAACACAAGCCCGCAATAGATCTTCTAAAATTCGATTTACCCTCTCAGTCTGACCGTCTGTCTGAGGATGATAAGCGGTGCTCAAGTTCAACTTCGTTCCCAGCTCGACTTGAAATGCTTCCCAGAATTTGCTAGTGAATATTGTATCTCTATCACTGACTATACTGAGCGGCACTCCATGTAGCCTAACTATTTCCCTGAAGTATATCTGCGCCAGACTTTGAGCAGTTCTGTTTGATCTGACAGGTATGAAATGGGCGGTCTTCGTGAAGCGATCTACGATCACCCAAATACTGTCATTCCCTTTTCTGGTTCTGGGCAGACCATCAATGAAATCCATAGAAATATGTTCCCACTTCCATTTCTTTGTTTCTTTAGAGATCGGAAACTTATCGAGAGATGTCCTTGCTTATTGCAGTTAGAGCATACAGTTGTCGTTACTGGTTTCCTCTCCGATTTGGCCCTTTTTCTCTTGGCACTGGCCTTCTTACTGATCTCAGACATTGTACTTGCCTCAGGATAATCAGTTTCAGACTCAATTTTATTACTAGAGCTGACTTCCTCTTCGCACTGTAACATACCTTTCTTATCTAGATCTTCATATTGATAAGCCATATAAATCATTTCTGAAAAAGGAAGCTTCACATGCCCCAATACTTTATTCTGGTATTTCCTTTGAAGCCCGTGAATAAATCTAAGATTCTTCCTCTTTGGGTCCTTAATCAGATGAGGAGCAAAATGAGAAAGTTCGTTGAATTTCTTATGATATTCTGGGATGGTCATATCACCTTGTATCAGATAAGAAAATTCATCACATAATCTCTCGGTTACTTCGGGAGGAGTAAATCTTTCTAGGAAAATCACTTTGAATCTGTCCCAGGTGATATCACCTTCTGGATTATTCTCAATAACTGAATCCCACCAGAACAAAGCTTCATCTTTGAGTGCCCAGGAGGCCAGTAATCTTTTCTGGTCATCCCTAAGCTTTAAACCATCAAAGATCTTTTCAGCCGAATGAATCCAAGCCTGTGTCTTCATAATAGATTCTTCATCGGAGAACGGTATTCCACCCATATTTCGATATTTGATTAATAAGGCCTCAATATCTGGTTCTGCATTCCTTCTGCTTCTGACACTCATTTTCTAGTACTTCTGCAAACAGCAGATCAAGTGTCAGGTCACAGAAAAGATAATTTAAAATATAGAAACATATACCTCAAATGTAAATGTGTCTATCGAGGTGATATTTCATTCTGCTTTTACTCATACTAGGATATTACTGATCCTATCTGTATAGAGTTACCCATCCTAGAACACTACTGGTTCTATTTCTGACGAGTTCGTTCAAATGTTATATTCCAGAACTAAGCTTAACCAAAGCTCTGATACCACGTTGAGACGACCCGAAATCCCGTTCGGACGGAGACAAGGGTTATCTTTGGAATATAACACAGAAACAGATATTAGCAGAACAGAATTAAATAAAAATACACCAGATAATGAACAATAGAATATACTGGATAAAAGTAATTCATCAGAGTTACACAGTATACAGGATCTTACTTAGTAAAAATACAGTTCAGCTATACATAAATGTCTACAGCGGAAAATAAACATAATATGTACAATAGGAGCTGAACAGCATAAAAAGAGATAAAGGATAGCATCCATCTTCAGCTCCAGCTATCCAGAAAGAACCAGCTAAACCTGAATACAAGGCTGCCCGTGTAGAAAAAGGGGCACCCGAGTTTGAAAGTGAAACAAACTACGAGTCAGTCATGGGACTGGTATGAGAAATCTACTCAACACATATATAATTTGGCTAATCACAGGACCACGCCACTTTCGTGGAACGAGTTTACTCCATCGGATTGCCAGTGCTTTAAAACAAATCTTTCCTTTAAACATCGCAATGCTTTTTATAAAAAAAATGAAGCCATTATAAGACTCAGTTCCCATCACACAATGCAACGCAAACCGGAGGATAGAGTTTTTACCTTATAACGGCCAAAATATGCTTGATACGAATAAAACAAAGGCATTTGATATTATTGCTAGTGTTTATATGTTTGAAAACAATTTCAAATCATAACTATCAATCATAGACGGCATTAATGCCCCATACCACTATGTCGCCATATATAGGTATACAATCAGAATCGCGCGATGTCGTACTTGGAAATTGGATTTCCGTCATGAACCAAGGCAAAAGATAGTCCTTACTGAATTCGAGACTCTCTAGCCCGAGCCTCCGGAACAGCCGCAACTACCCCTTGGATCGTCAGGGCCGGTCCACACGGAGTGGATTATAGTGCCTGAACAATACGTTTCCCCGCCCTTTGGGGCGTAAATGAGCCAACAAATGACTCCATCGGACCCGGATCGTCCGATCAAACCAAGGCGCCTCGCAACAGCAACAACCACACAGGTGAAAAGTATATAAATGTCAGGGCTGGTAGGTCACTGACACCACCCTAGCTAGAAAGAAACGCAAGCCCTCCCTGATGTCCTCTCCCGTTTCTGGTTCATACCGGGGTGTGAGGTTCGCGCATTCACGTTATACACAAAGCTACGCCACACAGGCGGTGCTTTGATCATCACCACAAGACTTTGCTTTTCAACAGAAGCCCTGACCACTGCATCTTAGCATGCCACACAGGCAATTCATGCCATGCGACTGATGTCCGTCGATATACAACCTCTGAGCCTGTGCATCTCAGAGAAGGGCGTTAAGCAAAAGAATAAATTCTCCGCCGCCAAACAGATGTATATTTAATAGAGATCAATCAACACAGAATAAAATCTAATGTCAGACACACAGTCCATTTACAAGTCCGTTCTGGGTCTGAACGAAACCGGAGGCACTAAATACCTCGCAAACCCATCGATCACCACGTACGTCTGGACGATCACCACTCATTATCCATATTTCGGGATGCCTCCCAATCAGGACCTCGGTTACCATCCAAACGAGGTGAAGATCTCCGGTCTTCGACCATCGTCTTCATCTTCAATTTCTTATCGTCGATCAATTATTTGAAATGAGAATTAACTCGGCCATTTCAAATAATTCACGTATATTTAGAATTTCAAATCAATTTATTTCAATGGTTAAATTATTCGACAACACCAATTTTGTTCTTTAATGTAATTTTCACACCAAACACATTCAACCATCAAATACCACCTAAATCGAGCAAATTCAGTCTATTTCCATTCCATATTGTTTATGGTATTTTATAACGACTTATTGCTATTTTTACTTATTTTAAAATAGCCAATTTATTCAAAACGACGCTTCGGGCCATAACGCGGCCGTGGCGCTGTTTTTCTTCAGATTTGATTCACACATATCTAAAAATCTAACCGTTGGATCTTCATAAAATTTACATCATTAGATAGGTCTTTTCAAAACGAATCCAACGGTTCCAGTTTCGGGAAAATCCGACGGTCGGATCTCCCGGTACAATCGTTTGAAGTTTCGATTTCAAAATACGAACTGCAGCGTCGTTATTCGATTAAATATAATTATATTTATATATATATATAAATATAATCGTTTCTGGCGCTGTTTTTCTTCAGATTTGAATTAAACATTCCAGACAATCTGTAATAACCCGGAAAATACGAGCCAATTTAAATTTTTTTAAATTGATTATTTCAAAGCAATTTGAACCATTGAAATAGAATATTTCAATAAATTAGTGAATTAGAAATAGTAAGTCAGTTTGAAAATTTGAATTCAAACTTTGACCGACTGTGCAGGGTGGAAAATATAACGGATTTTAGTGAAACCAAAATTATTTAAATCTGTTAGTCAATACCTTTCTAACGAATCTGAAAAATCGAAGTTTCATAACGGGAATCAAAAGTTATGGCCGAATGAATTTTCAGAAGAGTCGGTATATAGAATATATAGGCCTGGAAAATTGATATTTTGCAAACGGCCTCGGAATTCGACGAAACCACTTTTGTTGGGTCCGGGATGTCAAACTATTGCTAGGTTTCAAATTTCATAATTTTTCGAATCAATATGTGAGCGTGGCAAAAGAAAACGCGTTTGACCAGTTTCTGTTGAATTTAATCGACAGGAAATTGGCCATTTTTCAAACGGTCTCAGAATTCGACGAAACTAGTTTTGTTAGGACCATATCGTCAATACGAAACTAGAAAATATTCTTCTGGAATTTTTCTAGTTAGTATGTGACCCCGGTAATTTGAAATGTACGTTTAAAATTCAATATAAGGATTTAAATGTAAATTCAACGGAAACTGGTTGTAACGATCAAATCAGCTTACGATACATATCCCATTGTGTTCGAAATGGGGGTAAAACGCTATGGACGACAGGCGGTAGGCCTCGTTTCGAGGTCGTATGTAAAAGTCAACCTTTTTGCAAAATTAAAAAATTAAATAATAAAAAGGAAAAAAAATATTATTTCCCTCCTTTTCTTCTGCTTGGCCCCCCCCCCGATTCATTTACCAGAAACGAAAAAAAAAGAAAAAAAGAAAAACCTAAATCAGATCGAGCCGCCGCCCCCCTCAAGAACTCGACGCCGACGAAGACATCATCGCCGCCGCCCCCCTCCGTCCGACCTCCTCCTCCCAGCGCCTTCACCTCGAACCCCTCGCGACGCAATCGAAGCAGCACCCCGCCCTTACCTCGAAGCCGCCACCACCGAACACCACCTCGAAGCCGCCGACGCCTTCTTCTTCCTCTCCCCCCCCCCTCTTCGTAGGCTACGGTGAGCGTTTAGGGTTATTTTATTTTTATTTTAATTTTGTTTTGCAAAAACTAATTTCTGAATTTTTAAAGAATTTTAAAACTGATTTATTAGAATTTATAAAACTGATTTTTTAAGGTTTCAAAAACTGATTTTTTTAAGATTTATAAACTGATTTTAAAAGGATTTATAAACTGATTTTTTTAGATTTATAAACTGATTTTTAGGATTTTAAAAAAACTGAATTTTTAAAAATATAAAAACTGATTTTTAAAGGAAAAGAAAACTGATTTTATTTTAAGGTTTAAAATAGAAAAAAATAAAAGTTTAAACTTTGAAATAGAAAAAGGTTTAATCTTTTAATAGAAAAAGATTTGAACTTGCAAAAATAAAGATCATATTTTTAAAAAGAGAAAAGACGGGATTTTAATTATGTAGAAGGAGCAAGACATGATTTTTGTATTTTTAAAATAATAAAAATATAATTTTTACATCATAAGAATAATAAAAATATAATCTTCATATATTTAATAGCGAAGTCAAAATGCAATCTTTATATATTGAATAACATAGTAAAAATTCGATTTTTACCTATGTAGAGAATACAGGCAACGAAAGCAACAAGAAGACGAAATAGGCGAAGATTTCTATTAAGGAAGAATCGTGTTATTGGATAGCTATTGGTGAGAATTTCTCACTCTTCAATTTCTCTTTTTTATATATATAGGTGTGTGGAAATAAAAGTGAATTGCTATATATAAATATTTATATATATATATATACGCCCCCTCGTCCACAAACCATGGACGATATTTATTGGTTGAAATTGTTGTGAAAATTGATTGACGACGAATTGTTGTTTGGGATTGTTTGTGGTTGGTATTGAATTGATTGAGGCTGAAAAATACCCGTTTGTGATTGGAAAATATTTGGTTGAAACCACATAGGATTAGTTTGTGGAAATGAAATAAATATAAACATGCCGCCTGCGTGCGAATTAGATGCATGATCCCCATTGTCAAAAACCGCGATGTTTTAAGGTAGAGCGAGGAGCCGTACTAGGGACGGTGCCGGTTTTAACTACTCTGCCGTTATGCTGCCGAAATTTTGAATAATCTTTGTGTGTTAGAATTATTTTCATATGTTGAAATTATTTTACATGCATTGAAATTAAAGCCATATATTGAAACTATGTCCATGTGTGAAAATATTCATGTGTTGAAAAGTGTTGTGTGAAAATAAAATTCATTTGTGAATGAATGAAGTGTATAAACAATAAAAATCACATTTTTATATATATATGAAGTATGAAAAATATTCGCCTTATATAAATAATTTCAATCATAAAAATCCCATCTTTCTAATATGAACAACATAAATAAATTGTCCATGTGTGGAAATGCTCATTTGTTGAGAAGTGTGTGTAGTGGAAAGGTTCATGTGTTGAATAAAAAGATTGAACGATAAAAATTACATTTTTATTGAAACTATGAAGTGTTGAAACCATACATTGGTTGAATAAATATTTTAAATGATGAAAATATCATTTTTATCATATGTGTGATATGCTAAAGATATGCAGACGTTGAAACAAATATTTGTAATAGAAATATTATTTTTAACATGCATAGGAACTAAATAAAATAGTCATGTGTTGAATTCTACTTTAGTTCGCCAAAATTATCATCTTTGAAATGTGAAGTGTTAAAAATAGCCACTGGTTCGAATAAACGTGCATGAGTTGAAATATACATTAACTAGCTAATGATATGATTTTAGCCTATGCATGCGATATTAGAATGAATGGTGTTTTTAAACCAAAGCAAATCAAATATGAAGTTGAATAGAAATTGATAAATGTTAGAAATTGTATATATGTACATGCATATCTATTGAACAGGTTAAAGCAAAAGGGGCTAGAGAAGAGAAATAAAATTTTGTGCCCGACAAATAGGTACACATTTACTGATTTGTTTGGGTGATGATTTTATGAGCCTGTTGGCTAGCCGCTTGGCTTTTTCTTTTTCTTTTTGAGATTAGAAGGACCGGGAACGCTATTTGCGATTTCCCGATGCTCCCGGTGCAGGGGAGGTTATGGCGAAATTTTCCAAAATTTTAGGGTGTTAGAAAAATATTCGAAGTGAAAACGATATGGAAATCATTGAATGAACTATATTTATATAAATATATAAATATAAATATAATTAAAACGAAACATGGCCGTGCAGTTCATATTTTGAAACCGTGATTTCAAATGACTAGTGCGGAAGATCCGACCATTGGATTTTCCCGAAACCTCAACCGTTGGGTTCGCCTTGGAAATATCTTTCCAACGGCACCAACTTTGTGAAGATCCGACGGTTGGATTGTCTGGAATGTTTAATTCAAAATTAAGGAAAAACAGCGCCAGAAACGATTATATTTATATATATATAAAAATATAATTAAATTAAATCGAATAACGACGCTGCAGTTCGTAAATTGAAATCGTAACTTCAAATGGTTAGTGTGGAAGATCCGACCGTCGGATTTTCCCAAAACTGGAACCGTTGGATTCGTTTTGAAAAGACCTTCCTAATGATGTAAAATTTGTGAAGATCCAACGGTTAGATTTTTAGATATGTGTAAAACAAAATTAGTGGAAAGCAGCGCCAGTGTATCGACACGACCTGAAACGTCGTTTAATTAATTATGGCCGTTTTAAATTAAATAAAAATGGCGATGTATCGTTATAAAGTGGTATAGACGATATAGAGTGAAAATAAACCAATTTTGTTGTGTTTGCTTGATATGTGATGGTTGAATGTATTTGACGTGAAAATTATAACTAAATAACTGAAATGTGAATGTTGAATAGTTCAACCCTGTGATTAATTGGTTTGAAAATCTAAATATACGTGGGTTATTTGAAAAGGCCGAGTTTATCTCATTTCAAATAATCGATCGACGTTGAGAAGTCGAAGAGTCGAAGACGACTGAAGACCGACGATCTCCACATTGGATGGATGGGCGCTACTGATGCTCGTGATTGGAGTAGCTACCATGAAGGAATTGAAGTAGTAGCCGTCCAAACATATTGTTGATTGTACGGATATGCGAGGAATTGGTGCCTCCGGTTTCGTTCAGACCCAGAACGGACTTGTAAATGGACTGTGTGTCTGACATTGGATTTTGTTCTGTGTTGATTGATCTCTGTTAAATATATATCTGTTTGGCGGCGGAGAATTTATTCTCTTGCTTAACGCCCTTCTCTGAGACGTACGAGCTTAGAGGTTATGTATTGACAGAAATCAGTCGCATGGAGTGGATTGCCTGTGTGGCACGCCTAAGTGGCATGTGATCAAGGCTTCTGTTGCAAAGCAAAATCTTGTGGTTGATGATCCAAGCATGGTCTGTGTGACGTAGCTTGGTGTATAACGTGAATTCGTGAGCCTCACACCTCGGTATGAGTCAAAAACGGGAGACGGACCGTTGGGAGTGCACGACGTTTCTTTCTAGCTATGGTGGTGTCAGTGACCTACCAGCCCTGACATTATATATACTTTTCACCTGTGTGGTTGTTGGAATGCGAGGCGCCTCGATTATAGGTCTGTAAGGACCGGGAAACGTGTGTTCAGGAATTGCCAATCCTCAAAAGTAAGAGAGGACCGGCCCAGCCGATTCCAAGGATCATAGTGGGGTCCTGGGACATTTGCTAGAGTGTCTCGAACGGAGAGGAGCTTGCCCCTTGCCTCGACTCATGAAGGAATCCAATTTCCAATACGAAATGTGCGGTTGTGATTGTATTACTAGTATGGCGACATGATATATGGTACCCATGCCGTCTAGGATTGATATTTATGATTGAATTTGCTTTTGAAACATATATGCACTAGTAATAATATCAAACACCTTTGTTTTATTCGTATGAAGCATCTTTGGCCATTATAAGGTAAAAACTCTATCCTCCGGCTTGCGTTGCATTGTGTGATGGGACCTGAGTCTTATAATGGCTTCATTTTTGAAAAAGCATCGCGTTGATTTAATCATTTACTTTATTTCATGCACTAGCACTCATTGGAGTAAACCCGTTCCGCGAAAGTGGCGTGGTCCTTTGATTTGCCTTATTATTGTTGTTAATAAGTTGAATAGATTTCTCATACCAGTCCCATGACTGACTCGTAGTTTGTTTCACCTTGCAAACTCGGGTGCCCTTATTTTCACACGGGCAGCCTAGTTACAGGTTTCTGACGCACCTTTTGGCTCATGGCGAGGCTTGACTACACCGTGCTGACTTGGATTTTCTCCGCCATTATTGTATATATATTATGATTCCGCCACTGGCGATGTAGACTGATATTCCTTTTGTGTACTCTTTATGTATGATTCCGCCTCAGGCGATGGTGACTGATTATGTATCATTATGCACTAAGTTGTATCATGTACTGTGCTTCTCTGATGTGATGATATCTATATGATTCCGCTGTCATATGTGTGTAAATTATTCTATTTTCTGTTTATGCTATTATCTGTGATCTGCTAATGATGATTAATGTGTTATATTCCAATGATTATCCTTAACACCGTGTCACGGGGTTTTGGGATCGTCACAGCTGGTATCAGAGCTTTGGTTAACCTTAGTTCTGGAGTCTAACACATTAAACACTTCGTCAAAATAGAATCAGTAGTATTCTAGGGCGAGTCGCTCATTAGAGATAGGACTAGCAAGGTCCTAGAATGAGCTGAGCAGAATAGCAAAAACAATTGATCAGTCCATCGTTATCTTTCCGTAGGAATTTCTGCTTAACTATGCAATAGACTATCATTTCTGTTAACTGACCTTTTCGTTACTTATACAGAATTTGACAAATGGCTACCAGAGGAGCCGCCGCTAGAGGAGGCCGAGGAAGGGGAGAAATCCCAGCTCTAGAAGGACCTTTGATACAACCTCCGGCAGCTCAATACTTCGAGCTCGACCGTGTAGCTAAGAGATATAAGAACTTAGGAGGCAAGACCTTCTCGGGAACTGGCACCGTAATAGAGGCCCTTGCATGGCTCAAAACATGCGAGAAAATTCTTGAAGGCCTAAGGCTAGGAGACGAAGACAAAACTATTATGGGCGCCTGGCTTATGCAGGAACAAGCCGAATTATGGTGGGAATCTCTTACCGCCGGGAATAGAGAAGCTGGAAGAACATGGGATGGATTCAAAGAACTCTTCAAGGAGAAATATGTCCCAGAACAAGCTCTAGAAAGAATGCACGATGACTTCGCCAATCTCCAGCAAGGGGATCTTTCCGTGCAAGATTATCTGAACAAATTCACAATGCTGTCGCCCTATGCTCCAGAACTCGTTGCTACCGCGAAATCCAAAAATAAGAGGTTTATCTTTGGACTAAGACGACAATATCATGATAGAGCCATGGCCCATGTCAAGCTGGATTTCAACGAGCTAGTGGAAATGACATGCAACTATGAAGACCTTGATCAAAGGCATCTCGATCAGGATCGCGCTAGAAGCCAAGCAGGAAACAAGCGCAAGCCTGCTGTAAATCAGGGCGAGTCAAGCCAAGCAGCATCTTCAAAGCCTCAGACTGGCAAGTCGCCAAGAGGAAATTGCTTTAATTGTGGTAAGCCGGGGCACTACTCAAACGTCTGCACAGCTCCGAAGAGACAGAAAACAAATTCTCAAGGCTCGAGCCAAGGCTCTCAGAACCCTCGCTCGTGCTTCAACTGTCGCAAGACCGACCATCTGGTCAAAGACTGTCCTTTGCTAAAGAAAGCTACTGTAGCTCATGTCTATGACGGGTCTAGCCCGCCAGCTGCTTCCGACGGAGCAGGTAAACCCGATGTTTTGGGAGGTACCCTTACAATTAAAAATATTCCTGTTTCTGTATTATTTGACACAGGTGCATCGCGTAGTTTTATTGCTAGAAACACAGTGCACAAACTAAAGTTAAAACAGCGAAAGCTTAAAGAATCGGTTGAAGTTCATAACCCGATAGGGGGTCCTATTACTCTCGGTTCATATTGTAAAGTACCTATTTCTTTTTCTCGATACAAGTTTCCTTTTGATTTAATCGTTATGGATTTTCCCGAATTCGATATTATTCTCGGGCTGGATTGGTTAACGAAATATGAAGCTGAAGTGAAGTGTGCGGAAAGAATTGTTAAAATTCGAACGGAGCTTGGACATATATATATTCCCTGTCATGGTTCGAATCCGAATAGAGAAGAATTTTGGTCAGCATTAGAACTTATCCCCACTTCCATAGAAAAGATTCCGATTGTTAGCAACTATGCGGATGTGTTTGAAGAAGTTGAAAACTTACCTCCGCAAAGAGAAATAGAATCCGAATCGATTTAATTCCTAATGCCAGACCCGTGGTACATCCAATCCGTAGAATGACTCCGAAAGAAAAAGAAGAATTAGGCGATTAAACTCGTCAACTGTTGTGGAAAGGTCTAATCAGACCTAGTTTTTCTAATTGGGGTGCAGCTTTCGTGTTTGTCCCGAAGTCAGACGGTACTCTTAGATTATGTGTTGATTACCGAGAGCTTAACAAACAGACGCTTAAAAATAAATATCCATTACCCCGCATTGATGATTTGCTAGACCAATTGAATGGGGCGAAAGTATTTTCCCGAATGGACCTAGCTACAGGTTTTCATCAATTGAGAATAGCAGAAGAGTGTGTTCCTTTGACCGCTTTCAGAGGCGCAGACATATTTTATGAATGGTTAGTAATGCCGTTTGGCCTATGTAACGCTCCAGCATACTTTGTCGATCTAATGAATAGAGTGTTCAGGGGAGTTCTGAATAAATTTGTCCTCGTATTTATCGATGATATTTTAATCTACTCCAAATCAAAACCCGAGCATGAAAAACACTTAGAACAAGTATTGGAGATTCTAAGGAAGAACGTCTTCAAAGCCAAATTTTCTAAATGTGTCTTCTAGCAAGAAGAAGTCAAATTTCTTGGCCATGTCGTGTCAGGGAAAGGAATTTCTGTTGACCCAAGCAAAATAATAGCGATTCAAGACTGGAAACAACCCACTACTCCCACAGAAGTTAGAAGTTTTATGGGGTTGGCTAGTTATTATCGAAAGTTCGTTAAGGATTTTTTGAAGATATCCGGTCCGTTAACGAAGCTCACAAAGAAACATGAGAAGTTTAAGTGGACTTCCGACTGTGAAGAAGCTTTCCAGGAATTGAAATCGAAGCTGACCACCGCTCCAGTATTAACTATCATTGATGGCAATCAAGATTTAACGGTTTGGACAGATGCTTCTATTAGAGGTCTTGGTGCAGTGTTAATGCAGAGAGGCCAAGTAGTCGCTTATGCAAGCCGCCAATTGAAACCGCACGAGAAGAATTATGTGACTCATGATCTTGAGTTGCTAGCCATCGTATTTGCCTTGAAAATCTGGAGGCATTACTTATTGGGCGAGAAATTTATACTGTACACAGATCACCAATCATTGAAGTATTTATACACCCAAAAAGATCTGAATCTGAGACAGCAGCGTTGGCTAGAATTTCTTGCAGCGTATGACCTTGATATCTTGTATACGCCGGGAAAGGCTAACGTGGTAGCGGATGCACTGAGTAGAAAAACCGCAATTGTTGCCCATCTTATAATTACACCTAGCTTGATCGATAAGATATGTGCTCTCCAGAAGAATGATTATTTCATTCAAAGGATCAAGGAAAGAATCCAGAAAGGAGAACCCTCAAGCTTTCAAGTAAATAAAGAAGGAGTTTTGAGGCTGAATGGGAGAATTTGTGTTCCCAACCTTCCCGAGCTTAAAAGAGAAGTGCTAGATGAATGCCATAAATCCAAATTTTGCATCCATCCTGGGGTGAGTAAAATGTACAACGATATCAAACGCACTTTCTGGTGGAAGGCAATGAAAAGGGATATTTCTTTGTATGTTAGCAGATGCCCTACTTGTCAATTGGTCAAGAGTGACCAACAGAAGCTAGCTGGATTGTTGCAACCGTTGGAAGTCCCAGGTTGGAAATGGGAACAGATTTCCATGGATTTCATAGATGGTTTGCTGCGAACCAAGAAAGGTAATGACAGTATTTGGGTAATCGTAGATCGCTTCACGAAGACTGCCCATTTTATACCTGTCAGGTCCAATAGAACTGCCCAAAGTCTAGCACAGATATATTTCAAAGAAATTGTTAAGCTGCATGGAATTCCCATCAGCATAGTCAGTGATAGAGATCCCCTATTTACTAGCAAGTTCTGGGAGGCTTTCCAGACAGAATTGGGGACAAAACTGAATATGAGCACCGCTTATCACCCCCAAATAGATGGCCAAACTGAGCGGGTGAATAGAATTCTGGAAGATTTATTGCGGGCTTGTATAATCGATTTTGGTGGGTCATGGGAAGATCATTTGCATTTGGCAGAATTCTCATATAACAATAGCTATCAAGCTAGTTTGAGGATGTCACCATTTGAAGCATTATATGGCAGACCCTGCAGATCTCCAGCATGTTGGGTAGAACCTGGCAACAGACTTGTACTAGGACCCGATATGATTAGGGAAGCCTCTGATAAAGTGGACTTCATCAAGAAGCGATTGAAAACCGCCCAAAGCCGACAGAAAAGTTATGCAGACTCTAGAAGGAGAGATTTGACATTTGCTGTTGGTGATCATGTTTATTTAAAGGTTTCTCCGATGAGAGGAGTAATCAGATTTGGTAAGACTGGGAAGTTGGCACCGAGATTTATTGGTCCCTTTCCTATACTTGAGCGAATTGGAACTCTTGCTTATAGGGTTCAATTACCAGATTGGTTACCTGGAGTGCACAATGTATTTCACGTATCTCAGCTTAGGAGACATGTGCATGATCCGGATCTTGTTGTAGAAGAAGCAGCGCAACAGGATGTGGAGATAACTCCAGAATTAGCACTCAAAAGAGAGCCATTAAAAATTGTTGGCAAAGAAACTAGAGAACTCAGAAGCAAAAAGGTTCATTTAGTTAAAGTGCAGTGGAGCAGTGATCCTAGAGACTGTACTTGGGAAACTGAGGAAAGCATTAAGCAAGCTTATCCCAAATGCAGAGTGGATATCTCTGACTAACTCCGGTGCAAGGTACCTTTACCATACTTTGCATTTACATTTTATTTCCTACTTTATTGTTGTTTCCTTTTCGAGGACGAAAAGTTTTAAGTAGGGGAGATTGTAATAACCCAGAAAATACGAGCCAATTTAAATTTTTTTAAATTGATTATTTCAAAGCAATTTGAACCATTGAAATAGAATATTTCAATAAATTAGTGAATTAGAAATAGTAAGTCAGTTTGAAAATTTGAATTCAAACTTTGACCGACTGTGCAGGGTGGAAAATATAACGGATTTTAGTGAAACCAAAATTATTTAAATCTGTTAGTCAATACCTTTCTAACGAATCTGAAAAATCGAAGTTTCATAACGGGAATCAAAAGTTATGGCCGAATGAATTTTCAGAAGAGTCGATATATAGAATATATAGGCCTGGAAAATTGATATTTTGCAAACGGCCTCGGAATTCGACGAAACCACTTTTGTTGGGTCCGGGATGTCAAACTATTGCTAGGTTTCAAATTTCATAATTTTTCGAATCAATATGTGAGCGTGGCAAAAGAAAACGCGTTTGACCAGTTTCTGTTGAATTTAATCGACAGGAAATTGGCCATTTTTCAAACGGTCTCAGAATTCGATGAAACTAGTTTTGTTAGGACCATATCGTCAATACGAAACTAGAAAATATTTTTCTGGAATTTTTCTAGTTAGTATGTGACCCCGGTAATTTGAAATGTACGTTTAAAATTCAATATAAGGATTTAAATGTAAATTCAACGGAAACTGATTGTAACGATCAAATCAGCTTACGATACATATCCCATTGTGTTCGGAATGGGGGTAAAACGCTATGGACGACAGGCGGTAGGCCTCGTTTGGAGGTCGTATGTAAAAGTCAACCTTTTTGCAAAATTAAATAATTAAATGATAAAAAGGAAAAAAAAAATATTATTTCCCTCCTTTTCTTCTGCTTGCCCCCCCCCCCCCCGATTCATTTACCAGAAACGAAATAAAAAAAAACCTAAATCAAATCGAGCCGCCGCCCCCCTCAAGACCTCGACGCCGACGAAGACATCATCGCCGCCGCCCCCCTCCGTCCGACCTCCTCCTCCCAGCGCCTTCACCTCGAACCCCTCGCGACGCAATCGAAGCAGCACCCCGCCCTTACCTCGAAGCCGCCACCACCGAACACCACCTCGAAGCCGCCGACGCCTTCTTCTTCCTCTCCCCCCCCCTCTTCGCAGGCTACGGTGAGCGTTTAGGGTTATTTTATTTTTATTTTAATTTTGTTTTGCAAAAACTAATTTCTGAATTTTTAAAGAATTTTAAAACTGATTTATTAGAATTTATAAAACTGATTTTTTAAGGTTTCAAAAACTGATTTTTTTAAGATTTATAAACTGATTTTAAAAGGATTTATAAACTGATTTTTTTAGATTTATAAACTGATTTTTAGGATTTTAAAAAAACTGAATTTTTAAAAATATAAAAACTGATTTTTAAAGGAAAAGAAAACTGATTTTATTTTAAGGTTTAAAATAGAAAAAAATAAAAGTTTAAACTTTGAAATAGAAAAAGGTTTAATCTTTTAATAGAAAAAGATTTGAACTTGCAAAAATAAAGATCATATTTTTAAAAAGAGAAAAGACGGGATTTTTATTATGTAGAAGGAGCAAGACATGATTTTTGTATTTTTAAAATAATAAAAATATAATTTTTACATCATAAGAATAATAAAAATATAATCTTTATATATTTAATAGCGAAGTCAAAATGCAATCTTTATATATTGAATAACATAGTAAAAATTCGATTTTTACCTATGTAGAGAATACAGGCAACGAAAGCAACAAGAAGACGAAATAGGCGAAGATTTCTATTAAGGAAGAATCGTGTTATTGGATAGCTATTGGTGAGAATTTCTCACTCTTCAATTTCTCTTTTTTATATATATAGGTGTGTGGAAATAAAAGTGAATTGCTATATATAAATATTTATATATATATATACGCCCCCTCGTCCACAAACCATGGACGATATTTATTGGTTGAAATTGTTGTGAAAATTGATTGACGACGAATTGTTGTTTGGGATTGTTTGTGGTTGGTATTGAATTGATTGAGGTTGAAAAATACCCGTTTGTGATTGGAAAATATTTGGTTGAAACCACATAGGATTAGTTTGTGGAAATGAAATAAATATAAACATGCCGCCTGCGTGCGAATTAGATGCATGATCCCCATTGTCAAAAACCGCGATGTTTTAAGGTAGAGCGAGGAGCCGTACTAGGGACGGTGCCGGTTTTAACTACCCTGCCGTTATGCTGCCGAAATTTTGAATAATCTTTGTGTGTTAGAATTATTTTCATATGTTGAAATTATTTTACATGCATTGAAATTAAAGCCATAATTGAAACTATGTCCATGTGTGAAAATATTCATGTGTTGAAAAGTGTTGTGTGAAAATAAAATTCATTTGTGAATGAATGAAGTGTATAAACAATAAAAATCACATTTTTATATATATATGAAGTATGAAAAATATTCGCCTTATATAAATAATTTCAATCATAAAAATCCCATCTTTCTAATATGAACAACATAAATAAATTGTCCATGTGTGGAAATGCTCATTTGTTGAGAAGTGTGTATAGTGGAAAGGTTCATGTGTTGAATAAAAAGATTGAACGATAAAAATTACATTTTTATTGAAACTATGAAGTGTTGAAACCATACATTGGTTGAATAAATATTTTAAATGATGAAAATATCATTTTTATCATATGTGTGATATGCTAAAGATATGCAGACGTTGAAACAAATATTTGTGATAGAAATATTATTTTTAACATGCATAGGAACTAAATAAAATAGTCATGTGTTGAAATCTACTTTAGTTCGCCAAAATTATCATCTTTGAAATGTGAAGTGTTAAAAATAGCCACTGGTTCGAATAAACGTGCATGAGTTGAAATATACATTAACTAGCTAATGATATGATTTTAGCCTATGCATGCGATATTAGAATGAATGGTGTTTTTAAACCAAAGCAAATCAAATATGAAGTTGAATAGAAATTGATAAATGTTAGAAATTGTATATATGTACATGCATATCTATTGAACAGGTTAAAGCAAAAGGGGCTAGAGAAGAGAAATAAAATTTTGTGCCCGACAAATAGGTACACATTTACTGATTTGTTTGGGTGATGATTTTATGAGCCTGTTGGCTAGCCGCTTGGCTTTTTCTTTTTCTTTTTGAGATTAGAAGGACCGGGAACGCTATTTGCGATTTCCCGATGCTCCCGGTGCAGGGGAGGTTATGGCGAAATTTTCCAAAATTTTAGGGTGTTAGAAAAATATTCGAAGTGAAAACGATATGGAAATCATTGAATGAACTATATTTATATAAATATATAAATATAAATATAATTAAAACGAAACGTGGCCGTGCAGTTCATATATTGAAACCGTGATTTCAAATGACTAGTGCGGAAGATCCGACCATTGGATTTTCCCGAAACCTCAACCGTTGGGTTCGACTTGGAAATATCTTTCCAACGGCACCAACTTTGTGAAGATCCGACGGTTGGATTGTCTGGAATGTTTAATTCAAAATTAAGGAAAAACAGCGCCAGAAACGATTATATTTATATATATATATATATAATTAAATTAAATCGAATAACGACGCTGCAGTTCGTAAATTGAAATCGTAACTTCAAATGGTTAGTGTGGAAGATCCGACCGCCGGATTTTCCCAAAACTGGAACCGTTGGATTCGTTTTGAAAAGACCTTCCTAATGATGTAAAATTTGTGAAGATCCAACGGTTAGATTTTTAGATATGTGTAAAACAAAATTAGTGGAAAGCAGCGCCAGTGTATCGACACGACCTGAAACGTCGTTTAATTAATTATGGCCGTTTTAAATTAAATAAAAATGGCGATGTATCGTTATAAAGTGGTATAGACGATATAGAGTGAAAATAAACCAATTTTGTTGTGTTTGCTTGATATGTGATGGTTGAATGTATTTGACATGAAAATTATAACTAAATAACTGAAATGTGAATGTTGAATAGTTCAACCCTGTGATTAATTGGTTTGAAAATCTAAATATACATGGGTTATTTGAAAAGGCCGAGTTTATCTCATTTCAAATAATCGATCGACGTTGAGAAGTCGAAGAGTCGAAGACGACTGAAGACCGACGATCTCCACATTGGATGGATGGGCGCTACTGATGCTCGTGATTGGAGTAGCTACCATGAAGGAATTGAAGTAGTAGCCGTCCAAACATATTGTTGATTGTACGGATATGCGAGGAATTGGTGCCTCCGGTTTCGTTCAGACCTAGAACGGACTTGTAAATGGACTGTGTGTCTGACATTGGATTTTGTTCTGTGTTGATTGATCTCTGTTAAATATATATCTGTTTGGCGGCGGAGAATTTATTCTCTTGCTTAACGCCCTTCTCTAAGACGTACGAGCTTAGAGGTTATGTATTGACAGAAATCAGTCGCATGGAGTGGATTGCCTGTGTGGCACGCCTAAGTGGCATGTGATCAAGGCTTCTGTTGCAAAGCAAAGTCTTGTGGTTGATGATCCAAGCATGGTCTGTGTGACGTAGCTTGGTGTATAACGTGAATTCGTGAGCCTCACACCTCGGTATGAGTCAAAAACGGGAGACGGACCGCTGGGAGTGCACGACGTTTCTTTCTAGCTATGGTGGTGTCAGTGACCTACCAGCCCTGACATTATATATACTTTTCACCTGTGTGGTTGTTGGAATGCGAGGCGCCTCGATTATAGGTCTGTAAGGACCGGGAAACGTGTGTTCAGGAATTGCCAATCCTCAAAAGTAAGAGAGGACCGGCCCAGCCGATTCCAAGGATCATAGTGGGGTCCTGGGACATTTGCTAGAGTGTCTCGAACGGAGAGGAGCTTGCCCCTTGCCTCGACTCATGAAGGAATCCAATTTCCAATACGAAATGTGCGGTTGTGATTGTATTACTAGTATGGCGACATGATATATGGTACCCATGCCGTCTAGGATTGATATTTATGATTGAATTTGCTTTTGAAACATATATGCACTAGTAATAATATCAAACACCTTTGTTTTATTCGTATGAAGCATCTTTGGCCATTATAAGGTAAAAACTCTATCCTCCGGCTTGCGTTGCATTGTGTGATGGGACCTGAGTCTTATAATGGCTTCATTTTTGAAAAAGCATCGCGTTGATTTAATCATTTACTTTATTTCATGCACTAGCACTCATTGGAGTAAACCCGTTCCGCGAAAGTGGCGTGGTCCTTTGATTTGCCTTATTATTGTTGTTAATAAGTTGAATAGATTTCTCATACCAGTCCCATGACTGACTCGTAGTTTGTTTCACCTTGCAAACTCGGGTGCCCTTATTTTCACACGGGCAGCCTAGTTACAGGTTTCTGACGCACCTTTTGGCTCATGGCGAGGCTTGACTACACCGTGCTGACTTGGATTTTCTCCGCCATTATTGTATATATATTATGATTCCGCCACTGGCGATGTAGACTGATATTCCTTTTGTGTACTCTTTATGTATGATTCCGCCTCAGGCGATGGTGACTAATTATGTATCATTATGCACTAAGTCGTATCCTGTACTGTGCTTCTCTGATGTGATGATATCTATATGATTCCGCTGTCATATATGTGTAAATTATTCTATTTTCTGTTTATGCTATTATCTGTGATCTGCTAATGATGATTAATGTGTTATATTCCAATGATTATCCTTAACACCGTGTCACGGGGTTTTGGGATCGTCACACAATCCAACCGTTGGATTTTTACAAGGTTGGTGCCGTTGGGAAGATATTTCCAAGGCGAACCCGACGGTTGCGGTTTCGGGAAAATCCGATGGTCGGATTCCTCATACTAATCGTTTCAAATTACGATTCCGAAACACGAACTGCACGGCTTCGATTCCTTTTAATTATATTTAAATTTATATATATAAATATAGTTCATTCTATAATTTCAACTATAGTTCATTCTATATTTTCAACATCGTTTTCACTTCAAATATTTCACTAACGCCTTAATATTTTGGAAAATTTCGCCATAACCTCCTTTGTACGGGGAGGGGTTTGGAAATTTATTGGGCCGTGTTAGGTACCCAATAAATCCTAAAAAGCATTCACATATTTATAGTGATATATTCTGGTGTTTACGGGGGAGAATGTATAGATAATCACTCCAGAGAATAAATTCTCGTCACCCCGTTTCCCCGTGTGGAAATAAATAGTCCATGTGCCGTATCTAATAACTAGAGAGACGTGATTATTGTCAACTCCAGACCCGTGTGGGGTTTTTATTAATCTGGCAATTTATCCTTATATTTTATAGAGTCCATATCAGTCATCAGTTCAACCTGTAGTATATAATCATCGCCATACAAGCCTCTCGCTCGTATGGTAAATCTTCCACCTCGTCACACAAGCTCCAATTGCTTATGTGGAATATGATGAAGTATGCCTATCGTCAAGAAGTATGCCATGTAGCGTAGTTCAAATTTAATTGTTACTATCCTATGGCGATATTTTTTATTTCACACAAAATAACCAGCACTCCGCATCCAATGGCATTCACAGGAGTTGATATAAAAATAAAATTGCGCAGCCAACTCATCAAGGCTTACCTATTTGTCGGGCACGCAAATAATTTCTTTACTCTACAGCTAATCCATTTTTCCTGTTCAACACATGTATATATATGCAGAACAAAGCCAATAACAATATTTCTAGCAAATTATTATTTATTTCAACACGTGTGTATTTTTATCAAAGCGTATACATGATAAAAGAAATATTTTTATCATCAAAAATATTTATTCAACACGTGAATGTTTTTAACACTTCATATTCACAATAAAAATGTAGTTTTTATTGTCTATTCATTTTATTTTAAAATACGATAACATTCAACACATGAATTTCAACTCGACGAACGAATTTCAATTCAACACATGAATATCCTCTATAGTTTGTATATATATAAAAATGTGATTTTTATCGCTAAAATTATTTGTTTAAATTCAAATAATATTCAACACATGAATTTCAACTCAACGAATGAATTGCAACTCAACACATGAATATTCTCTATAGTTTGTATATATATAAAAATGTGATTTTTATCGCTAAAATTATTTGTTTAAATTCAAATAATATTCAACACATGAATTTCAACTCAACGAATGAATTGCAACTCAACACATGAATATTCTCTATAGTTTGTATATATATAAAAATGTGATTTTTATCGCTAAAATTATTTTTTTAAATTCAAATAATATTCAACACATGAATTTCAACTCAACGAATGAATTGCAACTCAACACATGAATATTCTCTATAGTTTGTATATATATAAAAATGTGATTTTTATCGCTAAAATTATTTGTTTAAATTCAAATAATATTCAACTCAACGAATGAATTGCAACTCAACACATGAATATTCTCTATAGTTTGTATATATATAAAAATGTGATTTTTATCGCTAAAATTATTTGTTTAAATTCAAATAATATTCAACACATGAATTTCAACTCAACGAATGAATTGCAACTCAACACATGAATATTCTTTCAACATATGTAATTTATTTCAACGAATGAAAATTATTCTAACACATGTATATTTCAGAAAATTTCTGCAGCATAACGGCAGGGTAGTTAAAACCGGGACCGTCCCTAGTACGGCTCCTCGCTCTACCTTAAAACCTCGCGGTTTTTGACAATGGGGATCATGCATCTAGTTCGCACGCAGGCGGCATGTATATATTTATTTCATTTCCACAAACTAATCCTATGTGGTTTCAACCAAATATTTTTCAACCACAAACGGGTATTTTTCAACCACAATCAATCAATATCAACCACAAACAATCCCAAACAACCATTCGCTATCAATCAATTTTCACACCAATCACAATCAATAAATATCGTCCATGGTTTGTGGACGAGGGGCGTATATATATATATATATATATATATATATATATATTTATATTTATATATAGCAATTCACTTTTTATTTCAACACATATATAATTTTTACAACGCATATATAACTTATACATCGAACGTACAACTTATACAACGCTTATACAAGAGGTGTACAACGCTTATATAACTCATACATCGACTATATAATTTGTACATCGTCGTTTTCCATATTGTTTTTAAATCAGAAATCTCACATTGGGTTCCACTCCACCAAAAATAGCAGAAGGCTCAGAAAAATACGCGGTCTCTTCTAAAATGTAGAAGACGTCCACACGGTCACGATGTTTCCTGTTTCATCGAATTTCGTTAACATATGATAAAGATATGATTTTTCTAAGGTTTGCAACGCTTTATAGTGTGAAAATCAATTTAAAATTGATAAACCCGTACCTCTGCTCATGGGTTCGAAACTAGGTTTGAAAATTGCCTGAAATCTGCGCACCTTGGTGAAGATCGAAGGGTTGGACGTGGAAGAGGGGAGTGTGGCGCTTCTATCGAGGGTGGTGCGGTGTTGATCGGAGTTGGGATCTGGCCGCGGCGACGCTGGGAAGTGGGCGACTTTCCAGGCGTCGTTCTCGAGGCTGACGAGGAGAGAGAGGGAGCGGATGGGTCGGATTTGAAGAGGAGGGTCGGCGGCGTCGTGTCAGGGTAGTGGCGGCGGCCAACGTTGACGGAGGCGGCGGGAATAAGGGAGGAAAGGATGGAACGACGGGGATCGTCGATGCGAGAGGCGGCTAGGGTTTTTCTGGAGTTTTTATTTTATTTTATTTTTTTGAAAGAAAAAATTCTATTGGCCGAGGATTTATAGAAAATTTTAAATAGTGTTTTTACTAGCGAACACCAATCCGAACCCAACGACTGTCGTCCCTAGCGTTTTACCCCCATTCCGAACACAATGGGATATGTTTCGTAGGCCCATTCGACTGTTTCAGTCAGTTTTCTTTTAAATTAAAATATATTTCATTCAATATTTGATTTGAACGTGCATTTCAATTTGCCAAGGCCACAAATTGATTCGAAAAATTCCAGAAAAATAAATCTAGCTATGTTTTGACGATACGGTCCCAACAAAACTAGTTTCGTCGAATTCTGAGACCGTTTGCAAAAAGGCCCATTTTTGGTCGATCCAATTTAACTGTAATTGACCAAAACACATTTTCCTTTGCCACGCTCACATACTAGCTTCAAAAATTATGAAATTTGAAACCCAGCAATAACTTCCCATCCCGGATCCAACAAAAGTGGTTTCGTCGAATTCCGAGGTCGTATGCAAAATGGCCAATTTCACGGGCTATATAAATTCCATAGCGACCGCTCTGAAAATTCATTCGGCCATAACTTTTGCTTTCCGCTATGAAAATTCGATTTTTCAGATTCGTTATAAAGGTATTCACTAACAGATTTAAATATTTTTGGTTTCACTAAAATCCGTTTTGTTTTGCACCCGGTACAGTCTGACAAAGTTTGAATTCAATTTTTGAAACTACAGCGCCTTTTCAAGCCCCGTTTATAATTATAATTAATTATATTCGTTTTCAATTGTCGATTCAAACTCAGTTTTCATCTCTATTATTGAAAATATTTATTTTAAATATTTAAAACCCATTATTTTAGCCAATTAAAAAAAATTTAAATTGGTTCAGATTTTCTGGGTCGTTACAAGAACACAAGAAGATCAACGAAGAATTTGAGAAGGAGAGGGGAAGAGTGGAATCTGATCAACGAATGAATGAAAAGGAGGAAGGAAGGAGTGAGGAAGACAAGGATTAGGCGAAATAAAGAAGGAAGGAGTGGAAGGAAACAAAGATCGGGCATTGGATCGGTAGAGCTCGGAGTATGGGATTAGATCGGGGTTCAAAGTCGAAAGTATGTCAAAATGATATGCACACAAAATTATTTAGTTGAGAATTAACATATATTTTTCTACACATCTCCCCGTGTTCATTTCAAGTAGCCTTTTTTCTTATAACAAGCTTGTTGTAACTTTGTCATTTCACTCCATGACATGCTTGGGCAAAAAATTAACATAACGTGGGTACTCAAAGGTAATCATATCGCTAACTCAGTATTTTACGATTGTCCGGCCTTGGAAATATCTTACTAGAACACTTAAAGTTAATCTTGATCGATTCTTTGTGTTTGATTCCCTCAATTCTACTAGTAATTTTGTTGGTATGCTATAATTTCTAAGTTTCACGATCTCAAATTTGAACACATCTTATTTCCAATCTTCTATTGATGGTTAAATCATGGAAGTAGGAGCTATTTTTTATGGATGATCACAAATTTCAATTGTAATAGTATACGAAGTGTCAGCATAGAAAATTCACAGTTGATGATCAATTTATCATATGAAACATATTATTGGAAGTTCACAAACTTTTGAAGGATGAATGAATTGTGCACCATTTAGCTTGCAATTCCACAAAATAATAGTTTACTTACTCCTATTCTCATTGATAAAATAGGACAAGGAGCCTTAAGTTTAGATTTCTTTATCATTCTATTCTACCAGGATAAATAGTTTTGAATGTGTGAAGCTCTTCTTTTTGTGCAAACAAAATCAATGACTGCCCAATAATAACGATATGGATCAATATTATGATTGCGTTATAAGCAAAGTTAGTAGTTGTAGCTCCAAATTTGTAAGCTTTAAGTAGAATTACGTTTCTACTCTAAACAAGAATTTCTTTTGCTGTACATATTATTTCTCTTCTTTCTCCACTTATTATTGGCTATGACATAACGCCCATGTTTCATGTTGCTATTATTGATATATGTGAACTTTGGTCTACGTATTTCTATTTAAGTCAACTATTAGGTCACTATCTTGTATGTTGTCTTCTTACACAATATCTGGTTAATTTCAATTTTTGTAAATGTATTTGATTTTTTTAGTCACTGTTCTTCCATGCATTATTGCTTTACATTAATTTGCATTTGAAGATAAATCATATTAAGATATAATAATAGTAGACTATGCTATTTTTTGTTCACAACATGTGGCAGTTTCTATAAGAATGTATGAATAAACGTAACCCATTAATTCAGTGTGTTAATTTCTTTAATAACTTTCCTTTTTTATCCACTTTTTAATATTTATATCTTTTGAGTTCCCCACCGGTCTTAAGAAAATATGTACTATTTTATATGTAAAAAACCTGCATCATCATATTTTCTGCTTGTAAAAGCCCATTCAACTAAAGTTGCTAAAACTTGTACTTATGCCAATATATCAACTAGTCACCATGTTAAATGCACCTTTTCACATAATTTTTCAACAAACAGCTTTTAAATTGATGATTGTGACTAAGGTTGTTGCAATTCCTTTTATCACCACAATCTAATATTAATATAAAAATGTATTTGGAAGGTTGAGACTATTTGTAATCTCCAACTAAATCAAATTAATATTTGTTGGCCGTAATTCTAGTCATGGATAGTTTACATAATTTTTTGTATTTACATGACTTTGATTGGAGTTTCTGCTCTGGATTTTCTATTTTTAACCTTAAAACTAGAATTTATGCTGCCAATGAGATAAATAGAATATGGTAAAATTTGAATAAGCATAACATCAAATATAGGTAGATCTTACAAAAATTACTTACTCTTCCTTCATTATTTATGGTTTCAAGCAACTTTATGATTATGAGAACTTCGAGTACATTATTTTTATATTTTTCATGAGCTCTATGACTCAAAAAAATGGAGATACGTATGTTTTGAGCATTGTCATTGAACCATACTTTTTATATAACTTTCCATTTTTTACGTTCAATTTACATTTGACAAATACAAGAGGGTGTCCAAGTTATAGTA
This sequence comes from Allium sativum, assembly GCA_030737875.1. Lineage (NCBI taxonomy): Eukaryota > Viridiplantae > Streptophyta > Magnoliopsida > Asparagales > Amaryllidaceae > Allium > Allium sativum. The sequence continues at coordinate 648,428,701 of CM060919.1, read as the reverse complement.
TTTTTTGACAAAGCAACATCCGAGACCCTAGTTATTTAACGATTTTGATGTAAATAAACACAACAAAATGTATTTCAACAATGGTAATATAGTACTTTTTAGGTGTATAGAATTAAAAACTTATACATGCATGAATTTCAAAGAGAGTATAACTTAAGCAACTTAACAAATATTTGCGATGTGCATGCATTTATGCCAATTTAAACAAAAATGACTGGGAGGCATAATTTTTTTAATTATTGCTATAATTATCCAATTTCTACTCTAATTCTTTGTTCCAAATTGCTAAACATATCGGTTATCGTCGTAATTGCAAATATTATTTGTTTGGGTTATATTTCTATGTTTACTTATTTTCATTTTATTCATTAGTTTGGTACTTATTTGTGTAATCATTTGGTAAGATTCAACCATGTGCCTACGTAACGTAATTTTATGTTGCTGAAAGAAAATTAAAGTCTATGAGCTGCTCGTTCATTGTGATATTCAAGTTTTCTACTTAAAAAATTCTATAAGCGTAAGCATAAAAAATAACAATAGTATTTTATATTTGTATTTTCAAGAAATTTCTATATAGAACCAGCTGAAAACGTAATATTAACATATTACAAGTTCGCGTGTTGTTAATGGATGTTGTTTAAGAAGAAACTTAGGTGTCTTTAATCGCACGATCCCGATTTAATTTTGATTTTTTTTCTTTTGTCTTAGTAGGTGAAGTAACCGCGTTACTGTATTAGATTTTCTGATTACTCCATAATATCTCAGAACACAGAAAATACCTCAATCAGTTGTTACAACGTATAGAAAATTTTGCATTGCAACCATGTTGCATAACCTTCATGTGCTTGGTTCACTTGTATAGGTCATGCAGCTTTTGCATGTTCCACCCACGTCTGCTTCTCCTGTTTTTGTCACGTAGCTTTTGCATGTTCCACACGTATCAACTTCCCTTGTTTAATTATGTCGCACAGTTTTTGCATGTTCCACACATGCCAACTTCACTTGTTTATGTCGCGTAGCTTTTGCATGTTTCACACACGTCAGTTTCCCTTGTTTAATTATGTCGCGTAGCTTTTGCGTGTTCCACACGCGTCAGCTTCCCTTGTTTAATAATGTTACATAGCTTTTGCGTCGGCTTCCCTTGTTTAATTATGTCGCATAGCTTTTGCGTGTTCCACACGCATCAGCTTCCCTTGTTTAATTATGTTACGTAGCTTTTGCATGTTCCACACGCATCAGCTTCCCTTGTTTAATTATGTCGTCTAGCTTTTGCATGTTCCACACGCGTCACCTTCCCTGTTTAATTATGTCACGTAGCTTTTGCATGTTCCACACGCGTTAGCTTCTCTTTATGTCACGTAGCTTCTGCATGTTCCATAGGCATCAATTATAGTTCTTTATTTTCTCTTTATAAGTAAGATTTATGTTAAAATGTTATACACAATTGTTAAATAAAATTTTGTTCTCCTATAAATGTTATAACTTCTTACTTCAAGCGTTTTCTTCCATTGAGTTCATTGTCTTTTCATCTCAGCGGTTATCTTATGCTTAGAATTCTAAGGATAATTGATGCATTCGGATTGGGAGGTATTGGAAATTGGTGTTTCGAATTCTTTCACCAGCAACGTTCCTATTCGTGATGTCGGATTTTCTAGATGTTCTAAGCAGCTTGGAGAAGGGGTTTGGATGGCGGTTGATGTGTCCATGAATGATAGTCAGCAATTAACTGTAGAAGACTCCCCTCTGGGGTTCTTATTCAAGATATGCATAATGGTTGCAATAAGGTATTCTAAATGTTTATTGGTTATCAATATACATGCATCACTGTATTAATGATTCTTTCCTATATATCAATGAAAATGTGTCAAATGTAGAGTTCTTGTTTTGTTTATGGAGTTTGTAGAGTTCATGATTTGCTCGGGAAGTTCTTCTTCCCTTGATATGTGTTTGGATGTTTTCCTATTCTTTGAATTCATTGTCAATTACCATGAGATTTAACAAAATCAACTGTATATAACACCATTTAGTTTACATTAATATTTTCAATAACTCTTATGTAATTTGTTGAAGTATTCAGAAGTTGTTCATGCTCTTAGTTTAGAAAATTATAGGCTATTGATTATCTAACCCCGTATGGACAATTGTATATGCTTTGGAAATAACCTTTTTTCCAAAAGATAGTAAAAAAATTAGGCATTAAAGCAGGCGAAAAATTATTGTAAACAAATATGGCTACTTCCAAAAAATACTTTCTTCTTTATTTGATATCATTCCTCTCTACATATTATATTGTGTTCTTTGATGTCATTCCAAGCACTATATATTACGTTATCCCTTGAAGAACATTTACAAAAAATTGTTAAGATTACCTATACCCTGGCAATTAAGAATAACTAATTAAGGATACTATTTGCTATTGAGTCTGAACTACAAGGACACCAAAGTTGTGTAAAGTGCGGTCCCATGTAAATATTGATAAAGGCAATCGAAAAAACAAAAATACTCTATACCTAAAATTTCCCGTCCCTCTATCTCCAACCAATCAGGATCTCCCAAACTCAACTTTTTTGCAATTAAGTCCTCTTTCTTATTCTGATTTAATTGCAAAAAGAGGAAAAACGAGAATTCTGATTGGTTGGGAAAAGGAGAATAGGAGATTTTGGATACAAAGGATTTGCTCTCGGCAATCGAATACCGCAGCTTAATGTACCAAGTGCCTTTAGAGCAATATAAATTTGTCTCGTTAATACATTAATTAATTGACCAACAATGTGAAACCCGTTAATGTTCGGTCTAAACATCCAAAATGCAAAATCAAATATGAAATACCCCATCAAGGCCAATTACCATATAAACGGTTAAAGCATTGACTTTCTTTGTTTTTACAATTTATGGGCAGCGATTGTACTGCACAAAATAATTATTAATTCAAAGACTACATCATACTAAATTTATTCACCATACAAATCAGAAAGATAGGAAAACTCAGTTTTGCTGACTGATGTTCTAAAAGGAAAGACGAGCAATGAATCGCGGCCTGCACGCAGCGATTTACCTACAAGCAATGCAATAGCTATTTTAGTAGTTTCTGGAGTAACTAACTCCCTCACTTCTGTTTTTCCAGCTATGCAACCTCATTTGCATAATCCTTTGCAGAGAATTCCCTATTAGCAAAGTTCAGAAAACGTCGTTGGTCGATGGTATGAGCATTCGAATCATAAAAACAGACCAAAGTGGGTAACCCTGGACCGCTGCAGAATACCATGAACATGAGAAGGGGAGGCATAGTAACTGAATTGAATGTGCATTAATACTCTTTTCATTGTTTGCATTTGCATTTGCATTTGCTCCTTCTGGATGCATTGGAACTGAACGGAAAATACCTTGTTCGGGCATTGTATGGCTCGGAGGACTATCCACGACTGTAGGTCGAAGTTGTTCGACACTATGAGCAAAGAAGCAAAGTTTACAAGGGCATAATTATCCCAATTTATCTGCATTAAAGCTTCGGATCCATTAGCCTCGGTCTCCACACTTGCAATACCCACAAGCTTCAGCTTTGGAATCACCACCGCGCAAATGGACTAAATTTATAGAAAACACTAACATAGGTGGAGTTTTCAAGGTGATGTCGAAGAGAAGTGCCAATGTTGCAGGGGAGCCTAAAGGCATCATAGTTAGTGCTGGGAATCATGGACAGCTTCATATGTTTACGATGAAGGCGTTCAGGATGACAAAAAAGACAATACAACTGATGACAGATTCAATGATCAACCCGAGTAACCAGTTTAGTACATACAGATAGAGCCTTAACAGCAATGGACGCAGCTTTGTATTTAATTTGCACACAAATTGAATACCTGCATTAGATTTAAGCAACTTTATGTCATTCTAAAAAAAAGCTATAGGATTTATTGAGCTTTGTATTACTAATCTTCTTCCTATAGATTACCAGTTGTACTTGTGTTTTATTGTTAACTATCTTATTTCCTCTCTAAGATCGAATTAGTTTGTGAATACTGATATTAAATTGATCTATACCTACCTGCCTTTAATTAGTTACTCCAGTTTAGTAGAACCATGAACCATCGTCTACAAAATATGTAGACAAAGTCGAAATCATAAACAATCGCATTTAGATTTTTGGAATGGGATCCTACGTGTAATATTGCCTATCGTAACACTTAAATACTGAAAATATTGTTTGATTTGTTGTTTGGTTTCCACTTTTATGGCTGACTGGTTTTGGAAAAATTCGTTGGGAAGTGCTGAATGTTTGGAGAAGTGGTCGTGTTCTTGATGCTGGTATTAAAAGTACGGTAGTTGTTTTGGTTGACTCTACTCCCGTGCTGATGATGCATTTACGTATATTCTAACCTTCGGGTTGCATTTTTATCTTCCTTATGCGAGTTTTGCAAAATCAAAAAAGAGAACATATATTTGGCATAAGCCTAATCAAAATCAAGCACTAGAAGAGTATGTTATCTTCGTTTTAATTTAGAGAAATTTCCAGTTACTTAAATGCAATGATCCCATATTTATGATTATTATTTTTTCTGTATTTATGCAGGTTTTGCCGTAGGAACCCTCCGCTGGATGCAAATGACCAAAAAAAATTAACTTCTCTCCTGTTTTTCTTACAGTCATTCATTTGGTGATTAGATACAATGCATAGTGCATATACAATGCATAGAGTTCATGTAGGAAGGACATTGTGCATACACAATGTATAAAGTTCATGTTGGTTCAATGAGATGAACGGCAATTCATAAAATTATAATTTCTTTGTGCCTTTTTGCTGTTGCTTTATCATCATACTTCGGCAGTGCCTTTTCACATTTTACTTGATATTTTAGTTCGTTTTCCTAAGCAAAACGCTTTAAGCTTCATTATACCTAATGCAACTACTTTTCTACTAGCTATTATCTGGTTACTTTAGCATTTAGCATACACATAATTTACACTTCAGACTTCATTTGCCACTCAAATTATATTAAAATTTGAAACTGAGTTCCCAACCACACTCTTAGGCATTATTTTGTCGCCACACATGCATTTTTAGGTCTTCAAGACCAAAGTTTAAAATTCCGCGTTCCGTTTCCATCTCATCCACATGAAGATTTTTGAATTTCGATTTCATTTTGAAATTTTCAGAAACTTCGAATGTTATTAATTTTCTCCATAAGTACATTAATAAATAGTATTAAGATATCCATATTAAATAAATCTAATGAGTTTTTTAAGTTATTTTTTTATCAAAGGTTGATACAAAAAAGAACAGATAAATGCAAACCATTAGAAGAAAAACCATTAGAAGGATAGAAGAGATAAGATAGAGATCTTTTTTCCAATTGGTTCAGTTATACGAAAAATGCAAACAGCCTTTCTATTTATAAAGTCTTTATGCCTTGAAAATTACTATAAAATCTCTCAGTGTTGACGTGAGAAATTGGTTATTTGCGCACATCAACCCTCAAGTGTAAGTATAGCTGTAAACTTGTAATCTTAATATCAAAAGTACAAGAAATGTAAAAGAACACGCAACTTTTATAGTGGTTCGGCACTAACTCCACGTCCACTTCATAGTAATCATTCATCATATAATTATAGATTATAATGTTAGTACAAGTTCGGACAATTTGTGTATACAAAATTGTACAATTGAATAACAAATAGCTTGTTAATTCATGACTTTGACCAAATTGCCCTACTTCTTAGTTGAGTCAAAGTGTAAGTCACTGTCCAAGAAATAGCTTCAATGTCCAAAAAAAATAGAAATATGTCCAAAAGCAAGTCGAAAGTCCAATTGAATGTTCAAAAGTTATAGTAAAACAATTATGTCACGTTTATTAGCCAAAAAACCATGTTTTATATAAAAATTCACATCCTAAAGCTATGTAATTTTGTATCCTGAAAATGCATGAATGACATGTGCAAATCAGTCAAAACCATGTGATCCGCACATCCAAAGCTATTGTGCCACTTTCATTTGTCATTTACCAAATTTTGAATCCCATGCTAAAGCCAAAAAATCACATCCCACATCTTGTGATGCGCGCATTGGAGATTTCGTTCCCGGGCCGATGCGATCCATCCAAATTCGCATCCCGAATCTAAGCCAAAAATTGCATCGGTCCAATCAATTCCAAATCGTATCCGATCTCTCATGTTGAGCCTTGGAAAATCGTTTCGCATCCCAAAGCGATTCATGATTTCATGATGCCAAATCTCGACTTCCCACATTGTCAGGTCTTCGCATCGTATCCCACTGATGCAAGCTCGTGGGATTTCGAATCGGCCTTGGGTTGTGTAGCACCTCACATTCCTTAATATCACCCATATGAGGATTTCATTAAGAAAATATGGAGCATTGTAGGCATAAAGACATAAAACATCACATACACTAAGATTTCATAAGACACAAAAATAAATTTACAGTGGAAGGAGACTTTCATAAAATACAAAATCATATTTGTTTCATTTAATCAAACAATTACAAAATGTCATGTCTCAAAACTGAGTCAAAAACAACATCAGAGTAAAGTAATATTATTCCCCAAATATAGTCAAAATGTTACAACCTAACCTTAGAGAGAGAGAGAGAGAGAGAGAGAGAGAGAGTAGGAAGCAATCCATCTTGTAGAAATCCATCATGGAAAAGCCAACAAAGAAAGATGAACTATTCACTTTCTCCCTGTAAGCCCGAGGGAAAGAAAGAGAAAGGAAGAAAGGAAAAGTGTCAGACAAAAAGCCTTGTGAGCTGTTGTGATTACTAGCTCGATTTGCTAAGTTAATTAAAACAGATAAACAGTGGTCCTAACAACATAAAAGAGTAGGTGTCTATACATGTCTAAAGGCGAACAACAACTGATATGGACTGATAATAAGGACTGACAATTTTCATAAAAAGACAACGATGATAACAATAATACTAGATATCAGATCAGGCAGGTTGACTGTTTTGCACTTCTACTAGAATATCTGGATTAGGTGTTACACTAATTACATAACAGGAACATGATTAGGTATCACCCTAATTACTGTCCATGTGATTGGCCCCTATTACCCGAATATCCTGTGCTAGCCACGCTAGTAGTGTGTATCAATCCCTTACCCAACAACTTATAGGACACAGGCCTATTCGTATGTGTTACAACGTCTTAGTTTCCCAGAATTAGACCCATGCACGCTCATTACTCCCCTGGAACGTGCCCATACCCACCCCAAACATTGAACCTCTTACAATCCATATCAGTCAAGCGTGACCTGGCCCCTACCTAGTGCGTGGCCCCTCCTAAGATACCAACATAGATACTGATTGATACGGGTTCCGCACAACTTGACACAAGCCATGCCTAGGCTTGTGCCCCTAAGTAACTAGGATTCAAGAGTACCTAAAACCTGATACAAACAATTAAACCCGGGACCTCTTAGCTTATTATAACAGGTTTAACTTAGTGGGTTTAAGTTCATTAATAAGCCTGGTTGTAAATGACATTTTTCTGTAAATGTTATTCTGTGTACAACCCCTTCCCCAAGCAAGTACCTTCTCAAATGTGTGTGTGTGTGTATATTACAGTAATTCATTTTTCTTAACTTACATCTGGTACTTGTATTTTTCATGGCATATTTACTTTGCATGTTAATTTCCAATTAAATACCATTTATTCCAATTAACATGTTTTCCCGTACTGATTACTCAATTTCATATTAAGTATAACTCATTCTGATTAAACGTTTTTCCCAAAAAGATTACTTAATGTCATATTAAGTATAATTGACGTGTTTTCCGCATTAACGTTAAATTAACATACTTTCCAAGTCAATGTTGACATTTTAACATCAAATGACAATTTTGCGATATAGATGTCAAATTGTCATCTTTACAAATGAGTGTCAATTAACATGTGATTCCTATATCAATGTCATGTTTACCCAATTAAATTAACATCATCAAATGGGCATAAACATCCAACAAACATAAATGTTTAATTTAACTTTTCCCAAACTAATATTAAATTACATGTTATTCCCATGAATGAATATTAAACATTACATGTTATTCCTAAATTAACATGAATGAACCTTGAACATGAAATTGCATGTTATTTTCAAATTAACAATAATGAACATTAAAACATTAAATTGCATGTTATTTCCAAATTAACATGAATGGACCTTAAACATGAAATTGCATGTTATTTCCAAATTAACATGAATGAACATTAAACATTAAATTGCATGTTATTTCTGAATTATCATGAATGAACATTAAACATTAAATTGCATGTTATTTCCAAATTAATATGAATGAACCTTGAACATGAAATTGCATGTTATTTCCAAATTAACATGAATGGGCTTTAAACATTAAATTACATGATATTCCCAAATTAACATGAATGAACATTTAATGTCTAATTAATATGTTTTCCCTAATTAACATATTCTCTCTAATTAATGTCAATAGGTGACAAATTTCCATATTCCTCAACTTAACATATCTTCTTACATGTTCCCTAAATATATATTATTCTTGATTTCAGATTACTATGTCTAACATGTTCTTCTTAATGTCTACATGTTTCTCAAATTAACATATATAGATTAATGTTAATCTGAAGTTATCCATTCAACACTTTATTAACATATCTGTTAAGGAACGTGGAATGGATCTTAAGGCAGAACTAACAATAGAGGGGGGGGAGTGAATAGTGTTTTCAAGGAATTTAAGAAAATCTAAAACTTATATGATCTACTATATGAATTACACACCACAGAGATAATCACAGACAAAGAGTCAAACATAAACACAAAAATAAACAAAAATAAAATGCAGAAAAGGAAAGAACACACCAGATTTTTTTACTGGTTCAGATTGCTCCTACGTTCAGTCCCACACAACGCTCGATTGCGCAGAGTTTTATTACTAAATCAAAATCTAAGTACAATCCCCTTGATTTCACGGGTACAAGGTTAACATCGTTCCCCTCACCCTTGATTTCCCGGCTACAAGGTTAACACTGTTTCCTTTCCTTGATTTGACGGCTACAAGGAACACACTATTTACCAAAAAATGCCAAACGATTACAACATCCCTAACTCTATAATAGCACTTCGATTCAGAAAGTAATGAGTAGAGAGTGAGAAGAGAAGAATTTTTATGTATATAGAATAGAAATCGTCAGCAAAGTATAAGTATAGAAATCATAAAAATGTGAAATAATAATGGAGGAATGAAAATGGATGAAGATGGAGAAGAAGAATGATAAAAAAATTTGAAATCAACATGTGACGGCCCGCCCCGCACCAACGGACATTTTCTCCAAAAGTGCGCTGTATACATATCCAGTTAGCACGGGACGGTCGCCAGAAGGAAAAGAAAGAAGAGAATGAACTAACAAGGAACCTGTAGAATGTCTCATAGCGCATAGAATAAAAAATAATAACAACATACTTGACATAAAACAGGTGAGACAGTGCATAAGCTGAAAACTAGAACTAAGTATCATAGCAGCGAAAATCCAAAATATAGCTTATTACAACTTTTCAAACTGTTTCAAAACAAAAGCAAGATAAAGGAGGTACACTACTAATGCCCAAGTAGCGACCACCAACGACACAGGGAGAATATCTATATACGTGGAAGCCTCCTGCTCGCCTCCGAATCAGCTACTCGCGCATCACCAGCTAACCATAACCTGTCTCTAGTCTGCTCGTGTGAGCACCCAGAGTAATAAGAAGAGACATAAAACTCTGGGTCAGACATAAAGCCTGGTATGAGCGATAAGCATCTAAACAAAATAATAATAGGTATAATCCAATCATACCTGAACCTGGACCTGCAACCAAAGAGTTAGCACTACATACTGTACAACACTCTAAGGTGCCATTTCAAGTGGTGTAAAGATAACGGGGTGGGGTGTGCATGTCATAGTGATGTCAAACAATCAAACATAGCAAGCATCCTCACATCTCTCACTCAGTGCGTAAAGCATATGATACCCACTACCTTGGTCCCCTAATCCTTTGGGCCATGACGGAATCCAATCCCGTGTAACTATCACTACAAGCCCACTATCCATCTCTCAATGGTGAACCAAAGTTATGAATACCGACAACCCCTTTGCACACGTCCCGCAGCAAAGCCCAATCATGAAGTGAACTCATTGGTTCCCATCTGGATCCTGAGCTCTAACTTCCATTTGGACTACCTTTGCATCTCGGGTTGTTGGTCTTCACCGGATCGGTCTTCTTCACTTCACTTGCTTCGGATCGGTCAAACGTCATCAGTTCAGCTCGGTTAACCTTCAGCTTCCGGTTCGGATTGGTCGTGCTGAGTTTCTCCGCCTGGTCGGTCAAAACACCCTGGTCGGTTTTTCCCCCATCTCGATACTGGTCGGTTTCATCGCCTCAATCCTGGTCGTTCGAAGCTCCTCTGGTCGGCCCAAAACATGGTCGGTCGAAGCTCCTCTGGTCGGTCCAAAACATGGTCGGTCGAAGCTCCTCTGGTCGGTCCAAAACCTGGTCGGTCGAAGCTCCCTTGGTCGTTCCAGACTTGGTCGGTCGAAACTCCCTTGGTCGTTCCAGACTTGGTCGGTCGAAACCTGGTCTTCGGTCGAAACCTGGTCGGTCAGAAGCCTGGTCGGTTTTTCTTGGTCCTAAAACCTGCACCATTCCAGCAAGCTATTTTCGCCTCTCGACGGCGTTTTCGACCAATCTAACACTTCTAATCAACCACAAAGCATATCATACAATCATAGGAACATAGGGAATCAACCACAAACACCAAAACAACAATATGACATATCAAAATGGATCAAACATGACCAAAACCCCATATTTTCCTTTAAGCATGTTTTAAGCAAAACTAATGATATGATTAGCAAAACTTAACCAAATGGAACCAAATTTCTAACAGAGGTCTAAAACATCATTCCGAATTTTATAAACATTTTTCCAGAATTTTATCATGTTTAAATTCGCTAATTAACACTAATCACCCCTAATTAGCCATAATTAGTGTAAAACTATGCAAATCACCCACCTTAGCCACAAACAAACTTTAGATCTGAAATAATCTCTGATTTGGATCCAATCCCTATGTGTTCCAGCAGCTCTCTTGCTAATTTGGTGAAGATCTCCTTTTATTGGATGTAGATTAGGCCAAAACTTGATTAGAAAGTGATTAGAAGGTGATTTGGGTGTTGGAGGCCATTGCTAGAGCTTGAAAGAGGTAAGTGGCGGCTGGAAAAATGAGTCTAAAACCGAAATCCTAACCCTAGCAGCCCTTAAATACCCCAAATCCCGAAATCTCCCATTGGGCCTAGTTGCTAATCACCCGGTTAAGCCCAATTAGCTGAAAATAACCCTTTAAACCTTAATTCAGCCATATCTCCCAAACGGTAAGTCCGTTTGGCTAATGTGACCACTCTACGGAAAGAGAAACCATCATTCGAATCCAATGGAAGTGGTTTCAGGTCAAAATTCCTTTCCAGTCAAAAGTTATGGCCAAAACAGTACCAACTAGGGGCAAAACGGTCATTTAAAAATCAACAAAAATCATGAACATGGGAAATGACCCCAATAGTCGTTTCCCAAAGTTACATGACCATACGACTTCATATGTGAAAGAAATAAATATTCTACGATCCCATGATGCGTAGAATACGGGTCATTACACTCTCCCCCCTTAAGAAATTTCGCCCCCGAAATTCTCTAACCAAAACACACAAAAAGGGTTCCGCATGCCTATCAACCATAAAACAACAATCAACATGCAAAACAAGTCTATCCTAGCATGCGGTTTACTAACAAGGGAAGGAACTATCACTACCAAAACCTTTCTAGGCAAAGAGTTCTGGATACTTCTTCCTTGTATCCTCCTCTGTTTCCCAAGTACGGTCTTTTTCGTTCTCATCCCACTGGTCTTTGACTAGTTTCACCGCCTTCCTTCGAAGCTGCTTCGTATCGTTCCCAACGATACGCATAGACTTGTGGTTCCCAACCGCCTCGGGTTCAACTTCGCTATCATCCAACTGATCTGGTGAAATAGCCATATTAGGGTCTTGCACAACTTCCTTAACTGGGAAACATGAAATACGTTGTGAACTCCCGCCATCTTGTTAGGTAGCTCTACTTCATACGCCAAATTCTCAACTTGCTCGAGGACTGGGAATGGGCCAACAAATCTTGGTGCTAACTTACTCTCCAACCAATCTGAATCACATTCTCTATGGAGAGATCTCGACGAACACCAAGTCGCGAACGAAGAATTCCAAATCTCTTCATCTCTTATCGAGATAAGCCTTCTGCCTATCTTTATCCCTTCCCAGTGGTATATCTACTCTATGTCTCAATACATCTTGTTACCACTGGGACGTATAGTCAATTTCGAGTGATGATATGCTCTAAGCACTTCACCTCTCAGTCCATCTACGTTGGGTACAACTAGTCCCTTATTCTTTCGAAGCCACCCTTCTCGATCAAATCCTTACTTGATCATTCCCTTTCCATCGATACCCATCTCTACCCTAGAGATGGTTCCCAATAGATTAGGATCGTCCTTCTAACTGGAAACAATCCACTCAATCAAAACCGATCTAATCGTCAAGCTTACTAGCGTTTCTGAATCCAATTCAGTCTTGGGTCTGAAATCATATCCTGTGACATACTCTAGTTGCTTCCATCCTAGAAACAAAACCCCTAAACTGGCATGTCTCCTACTGAATGCAACTAGTACTGCACCCAAATCCTTTACTATGATCACTCTGCCCCATGGAGTCATAACAACTCCACTGCACTGGCTCATAGCCTTACTAATCCTTTACTATGTCCACTTTGCCCCTCGAGTCATGACGACTCTACTGCACTGGCTCATAGTCCTACTACAATCACTTTGTTCCCCATCGCTGGAACCCTACAGGTGATAGTCTACTCAAGAGAAGAAAGATAGGAACAAACATAGCAACCATAACATCCATCAAACAAATCCTATCTATCACCTGCTAAAGTCATAAACACATCGACACCTACATGATTGGTCTAACCAATCCCAATATGTTGATTCTAGTATATCTGGTCCAACCAACATCAATAACTAATGGAAGCCCAGCCCCCATACATACACCGATGCCTACTTGACTGGTCCAACCAATCCCAGGCCAATGGAAGCCCCGCCTCCCTTCGGACTACCGTACGTCCAACGTACGTTTATCCTCCAAGGATAATTAAACTAATGGAAGCCCAACCTCCAATCGGACTACCGTACGTCCAACGTACGTTTATCCTCCAAGGATAACTAGATCACGTCCAACGGATCCAAGGTAACGGGCGTCCCCAGATACCCCTGCTTTTAGTCCTCCTAAAATACTTGAGTCCAACCCAAGTCTATCCATTATCTTGCTGCCCTCTCGAGTCCAACTCGAGCTGAATCCAATTCCTTGCAGCCTTCTCGAGTCCAACTCGAGTCAATCTATAACTCAGACCTAGTCTTGAGTACCAACAAACTCTAGTCCAACGTGAGTCGTCTCCCTATTCGTTGCATCTCCAAGATCAACGAACACCTATTTTCTTTTACGAGTTCAAGTCCAACTTGAATCGCCCTAATCTTCGTTGTATCTTTCATGATCAACGAACACATCCTATTCCTTCAAAGTTCTACTATCCAATAGAGAACATCAATATAGGATCCTAAACAATCCCTTACTTTGCATCTTTCTCGAGTCCCACTCGAGCAATCTCATAACCCTATCGAGTCTAACTCTGGGCAGTCTATACCATTGAACAGTCTTATCATGTTCCGTCTGCCCATCACTCCTCGAGTGAACCAAGATATCATCCAAGGAAAATCGCAACGTCTACTTATCCCTCATGCAAACCATCCTAGTCAAACTCGACATTCCCCAAGCACAAGCCCCAAAGGCCTAAACCAATATCAGACAAGCACCCAAGGAACATCTCCTCCGAGTTCGGACAATCCACATGTGGTGATATTAGCAAAACAATCTAGCACTGGAGTACTCATTTGCCTCCCAGAGACAACTAGAACTTATTACAACGATAACCTCTTAGCTTCCTTAACTCCAGTTACTATCGCCATCACTAGGTAGGTACCTAATAGCACCCTATTCCTTTGGAGTAGATCGACTCCCCAAAATAATGCTAAACCCAGTAAAGCCCAAAACAAAGCAATCACAAGGAAACATACATCCATGACTCGATAAGACCACATTACAACAAATCATGTCAAAACTAGTCGAACCACCAATCGGGTTCGTCACTACTAAAGGTCTATCGACTAACTCAGGTTTGTCAAACAAAACCCGATCAAAACATCTTAAATAGAAAGCATACCTCGAATAACGACACCTTTTTCCTTCTGTGCCGCAGTTGGGGCATTTGACGAAGAAGGAATAGCATTAAGGGCATATGCTTTCACCATTTGTTTTTCTTTGGGGGGTTGCGGACACTTGTCCTTGTGATGTCCCATCTGGCCATAGTTGAAGCACTTCCTTTCCTCAGGCTTTTCTCGACAATCTCTGGCGTAATGGCCCTTCTTGCCACAACTAAAGCATTCGCCATCTTTCTTATTTTTCTTACTCTGACCATCCTCGGTCGGGTTTTGCTTCCTCTTGTTCTGAGAATTCTTCTTGCCTTCACCGCCTGCTTGCGGCTTTGGCTCCTCTGCAGATGTCGTAGCAACTTCGGTCTTCGACTTAGGGAAAAGGCTCTCTGACCTTAATGCCTTTCCTACAATAGACTCGAACGTCTCATCGATATGGTTTATAAGTCTTTCCCCCAAGTACCCATCCAAGCCAGTTATGAACTTCTTGTTCTTCTTTTCGACTGTATCGATAAGGGACCATCCATATTTCGATAAAGTGTCGAATTCAGCGATATACTCCGAGACTGCTCTACCGTTCTGCTTAAGCTCCAAGAACTTCCTGAACAGTTCTGATTTATGAGCAGCTGGAATAAACTTATCACAAAAGCAAGTCTTAAACTGATTCCAAGTAACTTGATCTTCTGGAGTAGCTGTTCTAATGGCATTACACCAATTCATCGCTCGCCCTTGCAGCTGGCGAGACGCTAGCCTTCTCTTCATCGCATCCTCAAGACCCAAGTCGTCGAAGATACGATCACAGCTATCCAACCAATCCTGAACATCTGTGGCCGACTCCGTTCCGTGGAACGGCTTCCCACCAAGGTTAGTGTAATCCTTGCACAACTTGGCGAAGTCGGCCCTAGGCGCCTGCACTACTGGACCACCACCATTTCCGGGATTGGGAACTGCTCCCTGAACATCTCTAAGCATGTCTCTCATGAAGTTAGTGAACATTGTCCTCACGTCAGGAGCATTCCCATGGTTGGTCCCTCTACCAGCACCTCTAGGATATCGGCTCATCGTTAATCTATAAAAGGGGAAACGATTAACGATCCCATAGTGGTGCTAGTGCAGTACAACTCCATTCTTATACTACTAATAGTATATATATATATATAGCTTTTTAAAACCAAAGTAATCACAATTATGCGCTCTCGTATATGTACTAACTCTCCCTAGGTTAACTACGCAAACTAGAGCTCTGATACCAAGTGTGACGGCCCGCCCCGCACCAACGGACATTTTCTCCAAAAGTGCGCTGTACACATATCCAGTTAGCACGGGACGGTCGCCAGAAGGAAAAGAAAGAAGAGAATGAACTAACAAGGAACCTGTAGAATGTCTCACAGCGCATAGAATAAAATATAATAACAACATACTTGACATAAAACAGGTGAGACAGTGCATAAGCTGAAAACTAGAACTAAGTATCATAGCAGCGGAAATCCAAAATATAGCTTATTACAACTTTTCAAACTGTCTCAAAGCAAAAGCAAAAGCAAGATAAAGGAGGTACACTACTAATTCCCAAGTAGCGACCACCAACGACACAGGGAGAATATCTATATACGTGGAAGCCTCCTGCTCGCCTCCGAATCAGCTACTCGCGCATCACCAGCTAACCAAAACCTGTCTCTAGTCTGCTCGTGTGAGCACCCAGAGTAATAAGAAGAGACATAAAACTCTGGGTCAGACATAAAACCTGGTATGAGCGATAAGCATCTAAACAAAATAATAACAGGTATAATCCAATCATACCTGAACCTGGACCTGCAACCAAAGAGTTAGCACTACATACTGTACAACACTCTAAGGTGCCATTTCAAGTGGTGTAAAGATAACGGGGTGGGGTGTGCATGTCATAGTGATGTCAAACAATCAAACATAGCAAGCATCCTCACATCTCTCACTCAGTGCGTAAAGCATACGATACCCACTACCTTGGTCCCCTAATCCTTTGGGCCATGACGGAATCCAATCCCGTGTAACTATCACTACAAGCCCACTATCCATCTCTCAATGGTGAACCAAAGTTATGAATACCGACAACCCCTTTGCACACGTCCCGCAGCAAAGCCCAATCATGAAGTGAACTCATTGGTTCCCATCTGGATCCTGAGCTCTAACTTCCATTTGGACTACCTTTGCATCTCGGGTTGTTGGTCTTCACCGGATCGGTCTTCTTCACTTCACTTGCTTCGGATCGGTCAAACGTCATCAGTTCAGCTCGGTCAACCTTCAGCTTCCGGTTCGGATTGGTCGTGCTGAGTTTCTCCGCCTGGTCGGTCAAAACACCCTTGTCGGTTTTTCCCTCATCTCGATACTGGTCGGTTTCATCGCCTCAATCCTGGTCGTTCGAAGCTCCTCTGGTCGGCCCAAAACATGGTCGGTCGAAGCTCCTCTGGTCGGTCCAAAACATGGTCGGTCGAAGCTCCTCTGGTCGGTCCAAAACCTGGTCGGTCGAAGCTCCCTTGGTCGTTCCAGACTTGGTCGGTCGAAACTCCCTTGGTCGTTCCAGACTTGGTCGGTCAAAACCTGGTCTTCGGTCGAAACCTGGTCGGTCAGAAGCCTGGTCGGTTTTTCTTGGTCCTAAAACCTGCACCATTCCAGCAAGCTATTTTCGCCTCTCGACGGCGTTTTCGACCAATCTAACACTTCTAATCAACCACAAAGCATATCATATAATCATAGGAACATAGGGAATCAACCACAAACACCAAAACAACAATATGACATATCAAAATGGATCAAACATGACCAAAACCCCATATTTTCCTTTAAGCATGTTTTAAGCAAAACTAATGATATGATTAGCAAAACTTAACCAAATGGAACCAAATTTCTAACAGAGGTCTAAAACATCATTCCGAATTTTATAAACATTTTTCCATAATTTTATCATGTTTAAATTCGATAATTAACACTAATCACCCCTAATTAGCCATAATTAGTGTAAAACTATGCAAATCACTCACCTTAGCCACAAACAAACTTTAGATCTGAAATAATATTTGATTTGGATCCAATCCCTATGTGTTCCAGCAGCTCTCTTGCTAATTTGGTGAAGATCTCCTTTGATTGGATGTAGATTAAGCCAAAACTTGATTAGAAAGTGATTAGAAGGTGATTTGGGTGTTGGAGGCCATTGCTAGAGCTTGAAAGAGGTAAGTGGCGGCTGGAAAAATGAGTCTAAAACCGAAATCCTAACCCTAGCAGCCCTTAAATACCCCAAATCCCGAAATCTCCCATTGGGTCTAGTTGCTAATCACCCGGTTAAGCCCAATTAGCTGAAAATAACCCTTTAAACCTTAATTCAGCCATATCTCCCAAACGGTAAGTCCGTTTGGCTAATGTGACCACTCTACGGAAAGAGAAACCATCATTCGAATCCAATGGAAGTGGTTTCAGGTCAAAATTCCTTTCCAGTCAAAAGTTATGGCCAAAACAGTACCAACTAGGGGCAAAACGGTCATTTAAAAATCGACAAAAATCATGAACATGGGAAATGACCCCAATAGTCGTTTCCCAAAGTTACATGACCATACGACTTCATATGTGAACGAAATAAATATTCTACGATCCCATGATGCGTAGAATACGGGTCATTACACAACCCCTGTTTATAAAATTGAAAGGTGGCAATGCTTCTTGAATGTTATAATTGTTGAAAAGACACTTCCTTTCAAAACCAAAAATAGAACAATTGTATGTCGACATAGGGTATTATGTAAGTCGACATATATGGTTTGACATTTTGAATTTTTGAATATTTTCAAGTGTTTCACTACATATATAATTCTGGAAATTCTTGAATTAGAACGTAGTGATATAAATAAGTATTATAAAGTAGAAAATAGTATGAAATCATAAATATAAACTATATAAACATATTTATAAAATTATTAATTTTAAAAATATATAAATATAAAATTATAAAAGTATGTAACTATATGAGTATATAAGAACTTATAAACTTTGAAATTTAAGTTTAAAATCAAAGGTAAGATAGAAAAACTAATTAAAATCAGAATTAGAATTTTGAGAAATAGATTTTGAAATTTGAAAATAAGAATTTAAATTTGAACCTGGAGTGTTATTCAGAGTCTTTCATATAAACTAGACTTTATTACTATATTTATCTTGAACACTTGAACTATTGATTTCTTGATTACTCATGAGTCTTGAATCTTCTCTGAATTCTGAATCTCTTGAATCTCTAAGACTGTACAGTCTTCAGTATTAATTCCTGTATACAACTCCTGTATATATGTGTATGTATATATATTCTAGATAGAGATGTTGGTATATATTTTATAATCAATTAATATTGAATTAAGGTTTCATGAAAACTCCATTCTCCAACAATCTCCCCCTTTTTGATGATTACAACCTTAGTTTATAAAATATTCATATCTGTTGATGCTGATCCTTCGCATATTCCCGCTGTCAATATGAATCTTATATATCCTACTTTAAACTGAATATATATTTTATAATTTCTCCTCCTTGGGTATTATCAAAAAGAAATTCTAAAAATACTCCCTCTAAATCGTATATCTATTTATATAACTCCTATAATAAAGTAAATTTCTCCCCCTGAATTCATGGCTATATAATAATCAATACTAAGTATATAAACAAATCAATCCAAATATCATAATTACATATGTTTTGAGTCATATATACAAACAAGCGAACCAATCCACGTAATATTTACATATGTCCAAAAAGCGAACCAATCCACGTAATATTTACATATGTTTCAATATATACATGTTTTAGTCAAGCAATTCAAACCAATCAATACATAAGTTCAGTCAAATTCAAACAAATCAAACCAATCAAATCATACCAAACAATCACACGTTTCTTGGGACTTCTACCCAACCGTCTTCTCCAAAGATAGGATTCTTCTTGATGACCTCCCAATCTTCATCTTCTTTTGTCGGTGGTGCCTTAGAAAGATTGTTATCTTCATCTCTAAAAAGAGAAGATATTAGCCAACGAATGGCATCAAAGTGCTTCTCTTATTGCTCAAACATCTTTATTTGGCTTGATTCAATATGACGTTGGTTTCGTAGTATTATGGAAAGGTTGTTTTTGAAGGAATTCAATGTTTCTTTAATATTTTCACTTAAGTTATGAATTTTATTTGCCATAGTTTTGATAAGAATTGAATAGGGAAGAAGGAGAAATAATATTATGAATTTTCTGAAAGAAATAGGCTTAAATATGGTTTGGAATTCGTTGGATTGAATGGACATAAGTTAGTTATTTAAATTTTGATTTTTTTTTTTGAAAAAATGGTAATTATATGTCGACATAAGCAACTATGTATATCGACATACTTAGTTAAAAAAATTTAAAATTTTGAATCTTTTGTTCTTATACTATATTATATTTAATTCTAAAGTTTTCTAAGTAATTTAAAGAAGAATTGACATAAATAAAAATCAATTGATTACATCTTAAAAAGAAAATACATCCAACTAATTAAGACACATTAAATACGAGATTCGAAAGCAAATAATAAGATAACTTAAACTAGATAGGCTAGATATCAGTGGATGATGAGGAGGAAGATGAAATTCCTAGTTTTCTTCCTATCTTGCTCATGAACTTAGTCATTTTGGTAAAACTCCTTTTGAGCTTCTTTTGATTTTTGACTATCTTCACCTGATTTTGAACAATCATCTCTTTGGAAAGGGTGCTAGTGTTGATTGGACACTCAACACTTTCCAAGTAAGTTTCTTTTCTTTTTCGATTTCCATAGGCTCTTGTTCTTATTGCATTCGAGCTTGTTTGTATTCGGATGTCTCATAAGGTTTGAAAGTGAGTGGAATTTGCATAAGGTGTATGTTTGTGGAGTCAAACACCATTCTTGCCACAAATTCTTCTCCATGAAGATCAACTCCGAAATACTTGAAAATACGAGTGAGATAAACTCCATAATAAAGAATATTTTCTCTTTTTAATGTTTCTGTGGGCTTGAATTCTTTTAAGATCATATTGGCCCAATTGATGTTATATCCACCAATAATAGCAAAGTGTGCTTTTTGGACCTTGAGAGTTAGGTTGTTAAAATTTCTGAAACGAGGAGTGATGGTATGTTGAATGAGAAGATTTACGATTCTTGTTAAGGAGAAAAAAGCGATTTTTGAATTCCATGTGAGCATCACTTTCAAATATGTGATGATAAGTTTCTAAATTGGTTTCATCAATTTTGAAATCCAAAAAGTCCAATCCCGTGCTTATACAGTTCAAGATATTGCCCAAGATTTCGCAATCTAGAACATTTTGAGTGCCTTTGACGCTACTCCAAATTTGATCTTCATTTCCTTCGTAAAAGCCACGATTTAGATTTGCATAGAACATTTTGATAAGCTTCTAGTAACACACTTCATTGTTATCTCGAGGGTCAATCAATCTCAATACTTCATTGTGATTGAAAAGAGACATAAGATCGTAGGATGGAAAGTCTCCAAAGATGGCGAAAGCTCCCGTATTAGCTTTTGCATTTGTTATATAGTCAACATAGGTTATTGTTTCCTCTTTATAATTATGGAGATATCCTTTTATGGTTTAGGTCAATTTTAATTTCTGAGATGTGCTTGAGGAAGCCATTGGAATGTTTGTTTTGAAGAGTATAGATAATATAGTTTTTATTTTGAATGAGAGGTAGAGACAATAGATGTATAAATAGAAATTGAATGGATATGAATTGAATAGGCACAAATTTTCAGAAATCAATGACACCTTTTTTGACCTTGGGAGTTGGTGAAAAGTTTTAGGGAAGTATGAAAGTTTAAACCTTTGAAATTAAAATTTTGAATTTCAATTTACAGGTTGATATGTCGACATACATGTGTAAATTTCTCAAGGAATATGATTTTGCGACTTTTGGTTTTAAATTATTGATTTATATTTCAAGTTTAACTATTTCCTGAAATAATACTAATCCTAGCAAACATTCAAAATTTATTTTATTAATTATTATTTAATTATTATTATTTTGATTTTCAAAATTCAAAATTCAAATTTTGAATTTTAATTTTCAAGTTTGAATTTTCTCAAGTTTGAATTTTAAAGTTTAAATTTCAAATTCAAAACAAAGCAAGCAATCAAAGCATCCATTCAACCAAAAAAATTAAAAATTAATTAAGGTGTACCTGGTTTTTAGATCCATTTCTTCAATATTTTCTGAATTCTGAATCGCTGTGAAGCACATATTTGAATTCCCAGTTCTGGCTTTTCATCACTTGATGATGAATCCGAGTCATCTAAACTTGTTGTGTATGCTCTCTTTCTTTTCATTGATGAATTATTATTATCCATTTGTTGAATTGATTTATCTGGATATGGATACATTCTCTTCATATGGCCTGGTTTATTGCAATTATAACATCAATTATCATTTCTTCCTAAACTTCCTTGGTTATTACTTTGAAAATTATTTCTCTTTTTATATTTCAGAAATT
This sequence comes from Allium sativum, assembly GCA_030737875.1. Taxonomy (NCBI): domain Eukaryota; kingdom Viridiplantae; phylum Streptophyta; class Magnoliopsida; order Asparagales; family Amaryllidaceae; genus Allium; species Allium sativum. Next base: position 648,406,837 of record CM060919.1, on the reverse strand, counting down.
CTCTGAAATATCTTGTCATTAGGGTCGTTTCTTCATCGTCTTCACTGCTCGAGTCCGACCGCTTGTTGTTGCTTTGAATGCAATATATTTCTTTTTCAGTTAGTTTATTTTATTTTATTTTCTGTAGTTGGACTTCAAAAGAAATCAGATTTCCGATTAACTCCTCAATCCTCATTTCACTGATATTTTGGGACTCTTCAATCGTCAATGTTCTCTGATCCCATTTTGAAGTCAATAAACTCAATATTTTTCTGACTTGGTCTTCTTTAGAATAAGTTTTTCCAAGTGCTATTAGTGAATGCACTATCTCTTGAAATCTGCAATACATATCGGAGTTAGATTCATTCTCCTTCATTTTGAATAACTCAAACTGATAAATTAACATTGATATCTTTATTTGTTTAACTTTACTAGTTCCTTCATGAGTAACATGTAAATTTCTCCAAATTTCATAAGCAGATTTACAAATTGACACTCTATTAAATTCATTCCTATCTAATGAACAAAACGACATATTGATGGCTTTAGAATTTCTTTGTGTAGCAGCCTTTTGTGCATTAGTCCATTGCGCAAAATTTGTTGTGGGTTCTACATATTCAGTCTGTGTGATATTCCATGTGTCTAATCCTACTAATTATAAATATATTTTTATTCTACATGCCCAATATGAATAATTACTACCATTAAATAGTGGTGATCTAACAATGGATAGACCCTTTACAAAAGAACTGCTATTACCAGTTTTGGTTGTCATTAATATTTTCAAAAATCAGATTATGAACTTTTTGAAAGACCTTGCTCTGATACCAATTGTTAGGGAATGCAGAATGGATCTTAAGGCAGAACTAACACTAGAGGGGTGGTGAATAGTGTTTTCAACAAATATAAGAAAATCTAAAACTTATATGATCTACTATATCAATCACACACCATAGAGATAATCACAGACACAGAATCAAACACAAACACAGAAATAAACAAAAATAAAATGCAGAAAAGGAAAGAACACACCGGAATTTATACTGGTTCGGATTGCTCCTACGTCCAGTCCCACACAACGCTGGATTGCATAGAGTTTTACTACTAGATCAAATTCTAAATACAATCCCTTTGATTTCACGGCTACAAGGTTAACACTGTTTCCACCACCCTTGATTTCCTGGCTACAAGGTTAACACCATTTCCTTTCCTTGATTTCACGGCTACAAGGAACATACAGTTTACTAAACAACCCCAAATGATTACAACAACCCTATAACTCTTCAATAACACTTCGATTCAGAGTGTAATGAGTAGAGAGTGAGAAGAGAAGAAGTTTTATATATTTAGAATAAAAATCGGCAAAGTATAAGTAGAAATCATAAAAATATGAAGTAATAATGGAGGAATGAAAAAGGATGAAGACGGAGAAGAAGAATGCTTAAAAAATTCAAAATCAAGCCCTATTTATAAGATTTGAAAGGTTGCAACGCTTCTGGAACATTGCAAATGGTGAAAACACACTTCCTTTTAAAACTGAAAATATGATGTTGACATAGCGTATTATATATGTCGACATATATGGTTTGAAAATTTGATTTTTTTCAAGTATTCTACTATATATATAATTCTGGAAATTATTGAATTAATACGTAGTTATATAAATAAGTATTATAAAGTAGAAATCATATGAAATCATAAATATAAACTATACAAACATTTTATAAAATTATAAAGTTTAATACTATATAAATATAAAAGTATAAAAGTATATAACTATATAAATATATATAAACTTTGAAACTTAATTTTAAAATCAAAGGTAAGATAGAAAACTAATTAAAATTAGAATTAGGATTTTGAAAAACAGATTTTGAAATTTGAAAATCAGAATTTGAACCTGGAGAGCTCTTCAGAGTCTTAAATATAAACTAGACTCTATTTCTATATTTATCTTGAATTCTTAAACTCTTGATTACTTGTAACAACCCGGAAAATCGAAACAAATTTACATTTTTTATTTTAGTAATTTTAATGGTTTTTGAATATTTAAAATGATTTATTTTAAATAATAATGACTAAAAAGTTATTTAAATCGAAGTTAGAATGAATAAATTAAATTAAATTATATAACGAGCCTGAAATGGCGCGGCGGTTTGAAAATTCGATTTCAAATTTCAAATGAATGTACAGGATTCAAAATAAACCGGATTTCGGTAAAACAAGACATATTTGAATTTGTTTGAAAATATCTTTCCAACGAATGTGAAAAACCCATATTTCATAACGGGAATTAAAAGTTATGTCCAGTTGAAAATTCTGAATATCGCAATGGAATTTAATATAATATATTGCCCTAAAAATAGCCATTTTGCAAATGACTTCCGTTTTCGACGAGACCACTTTGGTTGAATCCAGAATGTCGAATTATTGCTAGATTCCAATTTTCAGAATTTTAGGAATTAATATGTGAGCGTGGTGAATTTAAACGTGTTTGGTCATGTCTATTTGAATTTTATCGACTGGAAAATGACCGTTTTTCAAACGGTCTCCAAATTCGACGAAATTAGTTTTGTTAGAACCGTAACATTAAAACATAGCTAGATTTATTTTTTGGAAATTTTTGAAGTCAGTATGTGGTCCCAATAAATTAAAATGTACGTTAAATTCAATTTTGAACGTTATATTAATTTATATTTTAATTTTGATGAAAACTGATCGTAACAATCGAATTAGCTTGTGAAACATATCCCGTTGTGTTCGGAATGAAGGTAATTAGCTGGTGGCGACTGTCGTTGGGTCTCGATTGGAGTTAAAATGGAAAGTCAACTCTTAGGAGAAATAAATAAAATAACTAATTATATATAAATTATAAAAACCCCCTCACCCCTTTATTCTCTCCTCCATCGTTCAGAATCAAATTAAAAAAAAAAAACCCAACGAGAACCCGTCGCCCCCTCGCTCAGGTCGCCACCGCAGCCTCACCATCGACGCCGCACCTCCCCTGGCCGACGCCGCGACCTTCCCTCCGCCTTACCCCCCCTCCAACAGCCTCCACTGTCCTAAAACCGCCGCCCCCTTTTTTTAAAACCCTAAATCAAGCCAAACCGCCGCCGCTAGCGAATGTGGGCCCACACCTCCTACCGCCACCCCTGCTGTCCTCCCAGACCCCAGCGCCGCCCTCCTCCGCCACCTTGGTCAGCCGTGGACCCCCTCTCCATAGAAAACCCTGCAAGTTTTTTTAAGGTAACTGGTTTTTATATATTATAGCATTGCTGTAATAAAAATTGGATTTTTATTTATATAGTAGCGTAATAAAAATATGATTTTTTATATATATAGTGGCAAGATAATAATATGATTTTTATTACATAAACATCGTTATAAAAATAAGATTTTTATATATATAGTGGCAAGATAAAAAATGATTTTTATTATATAAGGAGCGATATAAAAATTTGATTTTTATATATATGAATAGCGAATAAAAATATGATTTTTATTATATGAATAGCGAAATAAAAATATGAAGTTTAATATATACAGACAGGTTTAAAAATGCGATTTTTAAATATATAAGCATCATATTAAAAATGTTATTTTTACTATGAATAGCGTGAAAAGGGTTGCGTTGGAATTTCGGGCAAATCCAAGCTATTCAGATTCAGAAATAAAACTGGCGGAGTGGATCCCAAAGGTGAGAACTTCTCACTCTAACTTTATTTGTAGTTAAATATAAATACTAGGATGCAGACGGTGCTTGTGCTTAGAAGCACCCGACACCTTTGATTGAAACCATGGATGTTTGGTTGTTTGTTTTGATTGATAAATTGGTTGAATTTGATTTGGGATGTAAATTGAATTGATTAGAATTGGTATGTGTATGGCGCGAGCCAGTATTAGGTTAGGGATAAGGCTAGACCTTATTCTGGTTCTAGTATCGCGCCATTATGCTGCCAAAATTTTCTAAAATATATTAGAAAGATAAAAATATCATTTTATTGTATAAATGAACCGTATAAAATATTCATGTGTTAAAATAAATATTTCATTGTTAAAAATATAATTTTTAACGTGTATATGAATAAAATAAATATTCATTTACAAATCAGACGAGTTGATTATGTACACCCATTTAAATGATATTGATTGGGACGATAATTTTACACATCGCCCAACTGCACAAATAATATTCAACATTTGTTGGTTGAAACCCCACACGGGTATTGGGATGATATTTGACGCACACTAATCCCAATTGTTTAGTTGTATGTCAATCGATGGGTTAACAGACTGTTGTAAGCATTAATTATTTATATTTAACTCTTATGCAGTTGTGTAATGCACTCTGGATGATGGTTGATTGTGTTTGATTATTGCTGTTTACATACGTGTATGAAATCCATATAAATATAATTATATGGTAATTGACTGTGTCTAATTCCAATTTGAAAAGAACGAATATTTTAAATTAACGAATATTTTAAAATGATGAATAATGAATATTTTAAAATAACTAATATTTTAAAATAATATTCAGTAATGGATCAAAATGTGATTTTTGATGTCCGATTTGGGATGGACACGAAAATATTTAAACATATGAGTCGTATTGATTAGATTAACGCCATTTTGACGTGAACGATATTTATATCGATTTTATTCATTTTTATAATGAATATCAAAAAGGAAATGATGTCAAAATATGATATTTTGAAAATATTATCATTTGTATATTATAATGATAAGGAAAATTCAATTTTGATTTAAATTGAAAATGAAGTTGGAATCGTTTTAAAACGAATTTATAAACGATTTATAAAATACGACTTAAATGGAAATCGATGAAATATATGTAATATGTATATATATATATTTAATGGCCTGAACAGAATGCGCCGCGCCACGACCGTTCACGAACTTCGACCATTGACTTCGAATTGACATTACGGGAGATCCGACCGTCGGATTCTCCTAAAACCGGAACCGTTGGGTTCATATCGAAAAGAGCTTTCCAATGAATATAAGAGATTTGAAATCTAACATCTGGATTCGGAATTATGTCCAAATCAAATTTGGAAAAGGTCGCTGTAAGTGCAGTTCGATGACTATTTATGGAAATCGACTGAAAGGGCCTTAATAAAATTATTAAAAATATTAATAATTCATATAAAATTATAATAAATGATTTGGAAAGAATTAGGATGAAAAATTCCATGTTTGTAAAGATAAAAATATATTTTTATCAAAATTGTGACGACCCCAGAACCTCGTACGACGGTGTCAAGGGTAATCTTTGGAATATAACACATAAACAGATAATAGCAGAACAGAATTAAATAAATACACCAGATAATGTACAATAGAATACACTGGATAAACATAATCATCAGAGTTACACAGTATACAGGATCATACTTAGTACAAATACGGTTCAGCTATACATAAATGTCTACAGCGGAAAACAAACATAATATGCCCAATAGGAGCTGAACAACATAAAAAGAGATAAATGATAGAATCCATCTTCAGCTCCAGCTATCCAGAAAGAGCCTGCCCAAAACCTGAATACAAGGCTGCCTGTAACACCCCACCTCCATTAAGGTCACTGACAAAGGGAATGCCTTAACTTTGGTGGAGCATTTTAGTAAACAGAACAGAATATTACAAGACAGATATAAAAATAGTACTTGAAAAACTTTATAACTTTATTTCAGCGGATAGAAATCAGTTTGGTTACAACTTTACCAAAAACTCTAGTACATATATATCAGCCTTGTTCAAAAGCCATCAGAGTACAAAACTTTAAAATCATAATCCCCATAGAACAGAAGCTATACAGAGCCGAGCCATACTTTAAGCACTTCGAGCAGAAGGAATCCGGATCAAGCTAAAGTATTACCTCCTTGGATAACCTGGGGGGAAACGGAAGAAAAAGGGGCGAAAACAAGCAAGGTCAGACATAAAGTCTGGCAAGTCCAGTGATTTTCAGTTATGAATAGATAATAATAACATGACATGAAAATAAAACTGGATAAGAGATAACAGTAACTGGTGTAGCGGATATAACAGCAGAACAGAATAATATAAGCTATTTCTTAACACTTCTCTGCACTAATACTAGTATAACAGAATTAGGTGTCACCATAATGTCTAAACTGAAACAGAAACGGGTACAGAATAATTTCCACAGAAGAGAGTGCTAGTAATGGGCCTTTACCACCCCAACAGAAACAGACAGAAACAGAATGCTAATAATGGGCCTTTACCACCCGAACAGAAACAGACAGAAGCAGAAACAGATTAATCCTAACTGAAACAGAATGTAGAATTAGGTGTACACTAGTAAATGGGCCTTTACCACCCGAACAGACGGTGCCACGCAGAAACAGACAGGTGTTACCACCCAACAGAAATAGACGGTACCAACAGAAACAGACAGAACTAAGTGTACCCTAAAACCCTACCCCAAGCGATCGGCTCCCTAATACATTAATACCCTGTGTCGGCCCCACAGTAGGGTGTATCACTCCCTAAAGTGACAACCAATTGGCACAGACCTATTTACATATGTCACGGCGTCTTACTTCCTCAGAGGCAGACCGGGATCCATGCACGCCCATGACCCGGTTGGAACGCACCATCAACACCCCTCGCCATTATCAGAATGAACCGCTTATAATTAGTTCAGTAAGCGTGCCCGGACCCTACCTACTGTTGGGTCAAAGTTTTGATACCAGAAAGGGTTACTGACTAATATGGGTCCCAAACAACAGATGACTGATTGACATAGAAATGTGTTTATTTTATGCTCTTATATCTTATTTTTTGTATATAAATAAATATTACTTGGGTATTGTTTTGTTACTTTTACAGATATTCCAACCCAGCCCGCATGCAACCAGAAAAGTAGAGAAATAGAGATGAAATTGATATATATTTACATTTTGAAGAATTATAGATGAAGATTTCACATCTAGTTGCTGTTGGACAAGAAAAGGATTGATAAAAAGGCTTTGCACATCACAAATCAATGAAGAAGTGTCAAGGAAGCAAGAGGAAAAAAGAAAAGGCCCAAATTTGCTTTATTTATCTAAGGCCCAATTATGTTTCTCATTGTAAACTAATTAGTGATGTAATGACCAGGCCCAGTTATCATTAGGGTTAGGGTTAGGGTTTGGCTATCTATCCTATAAATACCCTTGTAATGCCCTTGTAGCCACCATCCTATATCATATATCTCATTCTATTCTCTTCTTCATTAATAAAACTCAATTTTCTTTTTATTTTATGCAATTTTCTATTTCTAAGCAATTAGTGTTGTCTACACGATTAGATTCGGTAGAACACTATTTAATTTGTATTTTGCATTTCTTTTAATTAGTGATTGACCGTCTGATTAGATTCAGCGGTAATCCTAATTCTATTTCCTGTTGTTATTTATATTCTGCACTTTAATTTTCTATATTTTAATCGCGTTCATAGGTTAAATTGGATTTGATTAGATTTGAATCCGATTCATAGTTTCATTGCTTTTCCATTGAAATTGTGATTTGATCGTCGGTTCAGTTAGATCTGTTCTGAATCAAATTACAGTTTTAATTTTGTTTTGTTTTGTTTTCAAAATCAACCTCCAAAGCTTCGTCTAACTCACCCAAGAGATTAGATAAATAATTTGATTTAATTCACCTCCCTGTGTTCGACCTGTATGCTACACACCTGTATGCTTGCAGAATTTATTACAAATGTCGCGCTTTTCTAATTCATAGATTAGCGTCGATCAAGTTTTTGGCGCCGTTGCCGGGGAGGTAACATTTAAATTTTATTATTTATTTAATTTCTGATTCGTGTTAGTTTTTATTTTATTTTATTTCCTTTTATTTTGTTGTATATATAGATAAAAAATCTTGAGTGGTTTGATTTGGTATTATATGTTGATACTGTAATCTCCACAACAAGAGAAAAAAAACACTTCTCAAAATTCCTTGATTTATTTCCCGTTTTCATCTATTTCCCTTCTTATATTTCTCATCTACAAGTCCCTTCCTTTTACAAACCTCTTTTACTTAAAAAAAAAATCCTTTCTTGGTTTCATTTTATTTCTTTCCTTTCCTCTTCTATAAGCCTCCAATAAATAAATAAAACAAAAAACAAAACAAAAGCAGAAATATTCAATTCTCTCTAATTTCTTCTCTTCCTTGTTTACAAAACATTGGTTTCTTTTCTTCTTGTTCAAGTTAAAAAAAAAATAAAAAAAAAATAAAAAAAACTTGCCATGTTTTGTTTTAGTTTCTTGCCAATTTTCCTTTCTTTTCATTAATTTCTTTTCCTTTTACAAATTTCTTTCCCTTTTTTTACAATTCTTGCTAAAAAAAATTAAAAAAATCCCTCTTTCTAATTTTTCTTCCGTAATCCACTCACTGCAAATACCAAACCACAATCATCTTTCTGTCTTTAAACAATCTTCACCACGTCCAGTCTGCCAAGCTCCTCTTTTTGACACTACCATCCCATATCGGCCACAAACAAAACCTCTGACCACTGTTTGACTCGACAACACCACACCACCAGACTCGCAACGATCACCACCCATCCACTTAACACCTTCAGTTCGCACTGCCTTTGCAACTTCACCGACCCTCAACCACAAGCAATCGAATTCCGTACCCCAACCGCAGATCTTCCCTGATTTTCCTACCAACAGATCACTGAAATCCAGCAATCAAACTTCGATAAAAAAGGGGACCAACAGTTCACAATTCGCATCACCCAGTAAACTGTTCAACCGCACTTACCAGTACTCTCATCATTCCAAACGTCTCTTTCTGACCAAGTCTACACCCAAAACAATCATCATTCGCAACCCTGCATCGTCTTAAACACTTCTGAAAACCATCTTCTCCCTCTTTCATCAATACGCGTTCGTCTCTCCCCCCCTCAGATCTGTCCTACATCACCAACGCAACAAAATTCTTCACAAACCAAACCCCACTTCAAAGCACCGCCACCTGATCATCAGCACAAAACTCCTAGCCTCAAACAAGTTCTCGCACCCTACATCCACAAAAATCACAATTTTTACGTCCTCCATCAACTATTGTACAACATCCCCAAACAATTGCCAGTTCGCCCAAAACGCTGCCTTATCTCCTTCCCATCAACAGCTCCCACCGCAAGACAACGTCCATCAGACCCACCAAAGGTCTTCCACAACAGCAAATTCAACAAAAAAAATAAAAAAAAATAAAAATTCAGTCACCGACTGCAACAATTCGAACATCACCCTTGCAAACCTCCCCAAACCCTGCAAATCACAACTCGAAACTGCGGAGCCATCCTTCAATTCGAATCGTGAAACCACATACCAGATCGCCACCCTAATCGCCATCCGATTTGATTGAAAACCGAACCAAAATCCACCCAAGTCACCAACTTCGAACCCTCCTGTTCCCATAAAAACCCCGGCCGAAAACCTCTACTCCCAGTCGAAACCGATTTGATTTCTAGAAAAATAGAAGGGGGCGGAGAAACTTTGTTCCTTCCGATATTTTTCTTTTCTTTTTTCCTTGCGGTTTTGGGAAAACGGTTTTGGCATTTTGCCTATGTTGTTTTAGAAGTGGGTGACGAAAGTACTTGCTTTTAGTTAAGTTGGCTTGGGGTTCAAGACATCTAAGTGAGAAACCGAATTTCATGGCTTAAATCTAGGTCGGTGGCTTAAACTTTGTGTCTAGTTAATCAGTTAAGCCCAGATTTTTTGTATTTTGTTTTTGTTTTAGTCGATCTTAGTTCTTTTGTTTTTCATTTCAAGATTAGTTTTGGTTTTTTTTTTGAGTTTAGTTTTTTTCTTTTATTTCAACTCCTATTTAGTTTTTTTTATTTTTTATTTTTTGTGCTTCCATTGATTCCTTTTTACTATAAAAAAAATTTCAAGACCAAAGTGAAGGAAATCGTTCAGACAAAGCGAACAAAGAGATTGAAAGGCCAACGAATCTGCAAACAGTGAATTTTCAATCGCTAAAGTTAATCAACTACTCTGGACGGACAGCTATACCCCCACTGTAAAATTTTCTTATCTCTACAGGTTCTGCAGCTGCTTAAAAATTATAGACATTGCTTGTAAAAATCTTCTGCAGGGGCAGCGGCTTGCTTGTACAATGTTTTAATTTTCTGTTCTGTGACTGATATTTCTGAATCTGTTTGTGAGTTGAAATTTCCATTACTGCTATCATCACTCTCATCGTTTTTCAACAATAAAAATTTGATTTTCAAAATAATATAATTGAAAAGTGGTGTTTTGTGAAGTTGATTGTCTCGTATAATTGGATCGCGGATATATAGTAGTTCAATTTACTGAACTATTAGCAAAAGAGGTTGCATATTACCCGTAAAACATTGGTCGTATCCCTTAGTATTCATACTATACGTGAACGGCCATAAGACCCTCTTCCCCCTTCTAATTGAGTCAGTTAATTAACAGAGCACAGCTTAGTATTTTATACTATTTTGAACTAGGAATAAATTCTGTCTTTCTTTGATTTCATTTAAAATGTCTGATTCAAAAAAATCATTGAGAGATATGTGGGATAATAATCGGAGTAGACGTCCTCTTGAAGAGTATGGTTTTGAATTACAACTCATGAAGCAACATTTTTCAAAATTTCGCGAGCCAAATGTCAACAATTTTCAAAATGACCAACATTTTCAAAGTTATGATCGAAATGACGACTTCAATTCAAACTTCAATAATTTCGATTATGGGCCACATCCACATGAAAATAACTTTGAATATCAATATGGCTTTGATCCACATCATTATGGGGTTGAAAACCAAAATTTTCAAAATTATAGCCCATATCAACATCTTGAAAAAAACCAAAATTGCAATTCTCTCTCAAATTTTAACAGTTTTGGTTATGAACAAAATTTCTATGATCAAAATGATTTCCAATATCATTGTCAGTTTTCTGAAAATTCAAACAACTACCACATTGGAAATAATATTGATTGTGAAATTAATGTGGACTATAATTTTGAGAATCAAGAAATCCAAAACAAGAGCTCTCAAATCAACGATCGTCTTAACATTCTTAGAGAGAGGGAAGAAAGACTAAATAAAAAGGCCGATGAACTTCTTTGTTTATTGACATCTTTGAAAGAACAACAAGAGCAACGAAATCAAATTCAAACAAGCGATGAATCAGAAAATAATCAATTCTTTACTGATGGCGAAAATTTTCAAATAACACCTTTCGAAATTGAAAATAACGATCTAAATGAAGTTGTTCAAAATTCAACGAATGATCTGGACTTCGATTCTTTTCAAGAAAAAGATGTAAGCTTAGATTTTGATCTTCCTCTCTCGGGCTGTGAGAAACTTGAATTCTTTGAAATTGAACAAAATGAAAATGTTGAATTTTTCGAAAACTCAAAATTGGAAATGGATTTGGACGAACATGAATTCTTTGGATTGTACGAGGATGAATTGCCAAATAAGGAAGAAGTGGATTCCCGTCACGAGTTCGAAAACTTTAACTTTGAGAAAACTTCCAACGAATTTGAAATTGTCAGTGTCGATAATACGTTGTCAATTAACGAAATTGAGAAATGTGATCACACAGTCTTGAACACCACTCAGATGTCAAATTTCACTGAATTTACATACGATCACAAATTTTTGAAAAATTACACTGACAAATTTGTTGAATACATGAATTACTTTTGGAATGCTGGCTTGGTTGAAAAACTTCAGGTTAGGACGACCCTAGATTTATATCTCCTGGACTACAAATCGAGGTATAAAGATGAGATGGTTTTCAAAAACTCTTGCTTGTTAGAAAACATGTCTAGACATAGTGGGAATGGGACTCATAGGGCTAGAAACAAGTGTGGGGGAAAAAGTTGGTGGTATTCTTTGCATCGTGTGCACCGCAAACACATATATCATTGTACATATGATCCATTCTTACATATAGTAAGACTGCATTTCATTCTGCAGATCATTTTGCATCTAATCCATCTATGGGTTTTATCTTTCAAATTTAGGAAACTTTCACAGTGTGGACACTATTTAGTTCAAGTGTGGGGGGGGGGGGAGTCTGCATTTCATTCATTTTTCGTTTTTTCTTTATTTTTCTTTCTTTTCATTTTCATCATTTAAATAGGACCATCATGCATTTTAGACTGTAATAACATGCCATTTTTTTTTTGGAAAATACGACTCATTTTAGATTTGATACAACAAAATAAGTTAAGGATTATTAATCAGTTGATAGTATTTTTTTTCTCTCAGCTTAGATCGAATATGAAATATAATGAAAAGTTTAATTTTGAGGGATAATAGTGTAACCGGTACATAGGGAGATTCTTAGGTGATGGCCATGAAATCTATTCTATATTGTAGACTTTGTTTAAATAAGTGGAGGACTTAAAATACTTATATTGGCTTTTCAAATCTTTAAAACTGAGTTGTGTTAAGCTGAATTCGCATAACTCTCTTTTGTGCTTATATCTTCAATAATAATAATAATAATCCAAGGGTATCCAACATTGCTTGTATATCAAGCGTTGGTGTGCAAACCCGCCATGCTCTATCCGACACGTTGTTGACAAAGTCAGCGTTGGAATATCTTGGTCTCATTTTATGAGATTGGATACCTAAGGATTACCGACACGTTGTTGACAAAGTCAAAGTCGGCCTGCACAATCCGCCAAGCTCTTTACCCACTCTCCGTTAGTCCGCGAGGCAGTGCATGAGTGGTAAACCTTGGTCTTCCAAGTTAGGTGTATGTACTTAATAATAAATTTTAAAATTTTATAGAATAAAGAATAAGCGATGATGCCCAAACACTTCTTGACCTTATTGATTTGACTAGCCATACATGAAAAAATTAGAACACCACTTTGCAAACTGTGCCAAGCAAACTAAGAATTTATTTCATGGCTGCACTATGTTATCAACCGAACTAACTGGCCAAACTGGAATTTAACATTTGAAAACTTGATTTATATTGAAAATTTGTGACAAGTCGAGGTATCTAAAATAAAATCAACTGACTAGAAATTGTTAACTTAATTTGTTGTGCCACTTTCCTGAAATAAGTCGTGTTTTCATTTTTTGTTTTTATTTGCATATGTCCATTGCATTCATGTAGTTTCATTAGAACCATATCATACTGCATTTGGATTTTGTGGGTAGTATCCGCTGAAAACCCTCACGAGACACCACTCGTCCTACTAGGGACACCTAGAGGTTTAACGGCTTGTTGCATACGCTCAATGCAATCGTGTTTCCTACGAAAGTGCGACCTATCTAGTTAGTTTTTAATTTTTGTTTTACTCGAGGACGAGTAAAAGATAAGTGTGGGGGTATTTGATTGACATAGAAATGTGTTTATTTTATGCTCTTATATCTTATTTTTTGTATATAAATAAATATTACTTGGGTATTGTTTTGTTACTTTTACAGATATTCCAACCCAGCCCGCATGCAACCAGAAAAGTAGAGAAATAGAGATGAAATTGATATATATTTACATTTTGAAGAATTGTAGATGAAGATTTCACATCTAGTTGCTGTTGGACAAGAAAAGGATTGATAAAAAGGCTTTGCACATCCCAAATCAATGAAGAAGTGTCAAGGAAGCAAGAGGAAAAAAGAAAAGGCCCAAATTTGCTTTATTTATCTAAGGCCCAATTATGTTTCTCATTGTAAACTAATTAGTGATGTAATGACCAGGCCCAGTTATCATTAGGGTTAGGGTTAGGGTTTGGCTATCTATCCTATAAATACCCTTGTAATGCCCTTGTAGCCACCATCCTATATCATATATCTCATTCTATTCTCTTCTTCATTAATAAAACTCAATTTTCTTTTTATTTTATGCAATTTTCTATTTCTTAGCAATTAGTGTTGTCTACACGATTAGATTCGGTAGAACACTATTTAATTTGTATTTTGCATTTCTTTTAATTAGTGATTGACCGTCTGATTAGATTTGGTGGTAATCCTAATTCTATTTCCTGTTGTTATTTATATTCTGCACTTTTATTTTCTGTATTTTAATCGCGTTCATAGGTTAAATTGGATTTGATTAGATTTGAATCCGATTCATAATTTCATTGCTTTTCCATTGAAATTGTGATTTGATCGTCGGTTCAGTTAGATCTGTTCTGAATCAAATTACAGTTTTAATTTTGTTTTGTTTTATTTTCAAAATCAACCTCCAAAGCTTCGTCTAACTCGCCCAAGAGATTACATAAATAATTTGATTTAATTCACCTCCCTGTGTTCGAACTGTATGCTACAATGACACAAGTAATTTCCCTCCTAACCTTGTGTCCCCAGACTAACAGATTTCAGATTAACTTGTTTATAAGTTCAAACATACAGAGATCATATTTACTAGTTCACAGATCAGAAAATCAAATCAAATAGTTTTCAGACTAACGGATCAGATGTACAGATTTAACAGAATTTCAGATTTGTCTAACTTTGTATTAGGACTACAGATTCATGAACGGGTTTATTATATATATTAGTCCAGTTGGTTTAACCCTATCCATCGAACACGTTTTAGACATCATTTTTATCTCAGATTTGCATTAATTAATTATTAATGCACAGACCTCTCACATTAGGTCGCTAGCTTGTGGCCGCTGGATGGGCCGGGCGGTTCCGGGCAGACTTCTGCCACAAGCCAGACCTAACCTCGTGTCTAAGCATAATATGACTAACTTCTCACATTAGAACCTATTGTTTGCGGCAACTGGATGTGCCGGGCGGTTCCGGGCAGGATTACGCCGCAAACTCATTCTAACCTCGAGTTAGCCATGTTCATCTTTGCGGCCAATTAATTAATAAATTATCATTTATGCCCACGCCTAATATACATATCAATTATTCATAACTATAGCCAATTCAGATTATGTCAATAACAGACTAATTATATCAACTCAACAGATATAGCAGATAACAGATTTAGCAGTTTAGGCATCTCAATAGATTTGGTTTAGCAGATTTGGCATTTTCAACAGACTTAGCAGATGACAGATTTAGCAGATGAATAGATCTAGCAGATTAGGCAATATAGCAGAACTAGCAAATTAGGCAATTTAGCAGATAACGGATTAGGCAATTTAATGGATTTAGCAGATAACAGATTTAACAGATTATATATCAAAAACTCTATTTACATATCTTGCCTAATCATAAATTTAGCCTAAACTTACATGCCCAAATCAAGGTCATAATTCATAATACAATATATGCCCAAATCTTAGCCTTAATATTCCCATTTACAGTTTATGTCAAAACTAGATTTAATATTCTAGTTTACCATTTTTGTCCAAGACTAATACACATGTAAATCATTCTCTATTATAGCCAATTCAGATTATGCCAACATATTTGTTATGCCAAATTAACTTAATTAAGATATGCCCTAATCCCCATATAACATGTTTTCCACAAGTTCTCATGAGATGGCCCTAGCAAAAGGAATAGGGGATAAGCACAAGAAAGAATAGGCATGCAATAATGAACCAAATACAGTGATAATGGCCCCACTAGGCTCGATGTACATAACAGTGAATGGGAATATACTAGCAAAGTCACATACTAAATATGAGATCTAATATCATTAAAGGAACAAGCATAAGAAGCTAACTACTACAGTTATAGGAAACTAACCACAATAGTCATGGGCGACTAATCACAATAGTTTCTTATTCAATGTCATGGGCAATAGTCTCATAGGCGTGAATCATAGTCATAGGCAATAGTCTCATAGGCATGAGTCATAGTCATAGGCAATAGTCTCATAGTCATGAATCATAGTCATAGGCAATAGTCTCATAGTCATGAATCATAGTCATAGGAAATAGTCTCATGTCCAGTTTATGCATTATTCATTATTTGTCCCAAAATTTAGCGTTCGTGCGTTAATCTCTTATGAGATTCGGCGCAGGCTCGTAGTAGCCTGGCTATAGAACATTAAGAAGAAAGAGATATAGAATAAAATAGATCAGAACAGAACATACACAATCTCAAATTCAGATTTACAATCATGTCACAATTATGATAAAATTTTATATCGGAAAATAATTGCGCTTGCCTTGATTGGATTCTTAAAAGAAAGATAGTTGTAGCAACGTTAGTTGATCTTCTTTAACCGTTGTTGAAGTTTCAAGCTTGAATTGAGTTGCTTAGGTTGATGTTGATTAGCTTCTAGTTTTGATTCCAGCAGAGTAGCGACGCCATTTTTATTTTTATTTAGAACAGAGGCAGAGTAGAAGCAGAATAGAATTGTGTGTAGAGAAGGCTAGGTTTGGGGCTGTTTAAATAGGTTTAGGCAGACGAACCTAGGCAGAAAACTAGACCAGATACATAAGAATGCACCCAGGCCCAAAACCAGGTTCGGGGACTAGGTCGACCCCCAGGTCGACTGCCCAGTCGACCTGGTCAGGGGGGGTCGAATGCCCAGTCGACTCCCTAGTCGACCTGGGTTCTGGGCGGGAAATTTCCCGCCCAGTCTGTTCTGGGTTTTTGAATTCGAAATTCGAATTCGAGCTGTTTTGAACTCTGAAAATTCCTGAAACTTCGGAGGGTCATATCTCCCTCATACGGACTCCGATTCTCGCAAACTCGGACTCGTTTCCAAGAAGAATTCCGAGATGAACGCAATGGTGTAGCCCATTTCCCTTAATTCTTATTTTAAAAATTAATTATTCTCTGATTTTTTACAAATACGTTCACAGAAAATACGGGGTGTTACATTCTCCCCTCCTTAAAGGATTTCGTCCCCGAAATCTTCAAGTTAGGAAGAATGTGTCCTACCATCCAACATCCATCTACTCAATCACCAATCACCGGCGTCCATTGTCCTTAGAAACTTCTAATGTTGTATGAACATATGCAAAAGTGTGTGTATATGTTTCTTATCTAATGCAAAGATCAGGCGGTCCACTGATTCAGTTGACCTCCTTAATGCGAATTATGCCAGTGCCATGAGTCCAACATGTATGCAATTTTCCTACTTGATACATATCATTTCTATATGAGTGCACTACCATTCAGTCATATGCAACATCCATGTGCTGAATCAATCATTTTGCATCCACAAAAATTGAAAATACTCACTCATCCA
The DNA here is from genome assembly GCA_030737875.1 of Allium sativum. NCBI lineage: Eukaryota > Viridiplantae > Streptophyta > Magnoliopsida > Asparagales > Amaryllidaceae > Allium > Allium sativum. The sequence continues at coordinate 648,389,714 of CM060919.1, read as the reverse complement.
TATGCAGTATGAGAGTGTTTTTGAGCCGATCTAGTGCCTAATGTGTGTATATGCATCCACGAGAAACCACTAGAAAACACTTGCATCCACTTGCAACCATCAAACATAACATGTCTCAAACACATGTTTACACCCATTAGTTTCTACCTAAAGTTCGAAGATTCGATTGATAGGATACAGTCGAACGATGGAAGCGAGTATAGATAAACCAAAAACTTGGTTCCCATTAGACATTGGTTGAGAGAATAATTCCCCTAAGTATCAACCCCAAAGACCGAAATCAATTTCAGATTGACACTCAGAGGATTACCCTCTTTAGACAATGTCAAAACTGGAAATCTTAACCTTATCGGAAATATTCAGATATTTACAAATTGTTGGTACAGATCAGGTTACCGAACTAAGCATGATAAAACCCAGAATGTATGCGTCCTACTTGACGCCTAACACATATATCTCTCAAACCCCAATCTCTCACAAACAGATGAGTCATAACCCTTATGGGTTTGAGTCTATAGCGGAATCAGAAACAATACTAGTAATAAAGTGTAGAGTATTGATTACAGAATCAAAATGCCAGAATCAGAAAGAGTTTTAACTCAACAATCAGATAAGAAACTTAAACCTTCTACTCAAATTTTTCTTATTTCTACCCTATCTACCAGTCCCTTGAGCATTCTCCTATCCTCCAGAAGTGGGTTCTGCCCTCTGCCCTTGCCCTCGTTTCTTCGGGCAGTCCCTAGTGAAGTGTCCCATCTCACCACAGTTGAAGCAAGTGCCCTTCCTTTTTCTGCAATCCTTGTTCAGATGAGTCGAGCTTCCACAAGTAAAGTACTTTTTCATTTTCTTATCTTCAGACTTCTCATCCTTCTTTTGTGTTTCCTTTTTGGGCCATGCTTTCTTATTCTGTGGCTCTTCCTTCTTTGTCTCTTTCGGGCCCTTGTCTTCCTCGTGCAGTAGTGCCATGTCCACCAATTTCTCGTAAGTCGCTCCCATGGGTACATGGGTCATGGCTAGGCTGTGCAGTGGCTCGTTCAATCCTTTAACAAAGCGGAGAGCCTTTTTATGCTGAGTGTTGACTAAATCCAATATGAACCTAGCTAGTTGGTTGAACTGGTTGACGTACTCCTTGACCGTCATACTTCCTTGCTTAAGAGATAAGAACTTTTCCAGTTGTAGACTTCGTTCAGCTTGCGAGAGGAATTTTGTCTCAAACCTTGTTCTGAAATCCATCCATGTTTCAACCGGCCTCTCAGCGTTAGTGACTTCCCACCAATAGGAAGCTTCGTCTTTGAGCAGCCATACCGCCAACTGTACCTTCTGCCTATCGTCCACCTCGAAGATAACGAATAGATCCTCAGTTTCTTTGAGCCAGTTCCTCGCTTCTACGAATGATCGAGTTCCTTTGAAATCCTTTCCACCCATGGTCCTAAAATCTCTACAGATATTTGAGAAAGAAATTGCACGAGGAGGGGGCGGAGGAGGGGGATCATTAGCTGGACCTGCGGCGGCGGTCCTAGCCTCAAGATATTGACGAAACCAACCGGGTACATGAACACCCTCTGGTATCTCAGATGCTTCAGACATGCTGAAATGAAAAAAGGAGAGATTCAATACAAAAAGGACTAAAGGAAAGATATATGGCTCTTGGGGATTATGTTTTTCAAAATAAGCTTTATTTTTTAAAATACTTCCTTTCAAAACCTTTTTGAAAATAGTTTTCAAAAACTTTACCCAATCTGGTAACCTTCAGCTCTGATACCAAGTGTAACACCCCACCTCCGTTAAGGTCACTCACAAAGGGAATGCCTTAACTTTGGTGGAGCATTTTAGTAAACAGAACAGAATATTACAAGACAGATATAAAAATAGTACTTGAAAAACTTTATAACTTTATTTCAGCGGACAGAAATCAGTTTGGTTACAACTTTACCAAAAACTCTAGTACATATATATCAGCCTTGTTCAAAAGCCATCAGAGTACAAACCTTTAAAATCATAATCCCCATAGAATAGAAGCTATACAGAGCCGAGCCATACTTTAAGCACTTCGAGCAGAAGGAATCCGGATCAAGCTAAAGTATTCCCTCCTTGGATAACCTGGGGGGAAACGGAAGAAAAAGGGGCGAAAACAAGCAAGGTCAGACATAAAGTCTGGCAAGTCCAGTGATTTTCAGTTATGAATAGATAATAATAACATGACATGAAAATAAAACTGGATAAGAGATAACAGTAACTAGTGTAGCGGATATAACAGCAGAACAGAATGACATAAGTTATTTCTTAACACTTCTCTGCACTAATACTAGTATAACAGAATTAGGTGTCACCCTAATGTCTAAACTGAAACAGAAACGGGTACAGAATAATTTCCACAGAAGAGAGTGCTAGTAATGGGCCTTTACCACCCTAACAGAAACAGACAGAAACAGAATGCTAATAATGGGCCTTTACCACCCGAACAGAAATAGACAGAAGCAGAAACAGATTAATCCCTACTGAAACAGAATGTAGAATTAGGTGTACACTAGTAAATGGGCCTTTACCACCCGAACAGACGGTACCACGCAGAAACAGACAGGTGTTACCACCCAACAAAAACTGACGGTAGCAACAGAAACAGACAGAACTAAGTGTACCCTAAAACCCTACCCCAAGCGATCGGCTCCCTAATACAAATACCCTGTGTCGGCCCCACAGTAGGGTGTATCACTCCCTAAAGTGACAACCAATTGGCACAGACCTATTTACAGATGTCACGGCGTCTTACTTCCTCAGAGGAAGACCGGGATCCATGCACGCCCATGACCCGGTTGGAACGCACCATCAACACCCCTCGCCATTATCAGAATGAACCGATTATAATTAGTTCAGTAAGCGTGCCCGGACCCTACCTACTGTTGGGTCAAAGTTTTGATACTAGAAAGGGTTACTGACTAATATGGTTCCCAAACAACAGATGACACAAGTAATTTCCCTCCTAACCTTGTGTCCCCAGACTAACAGATTTCAGATTAACTTGTTTATAAGTTCAAACATACAGAGATCAAATTTACTAGTTCACAAATCAGAAAATCAAATCAACAAGTTTTCGGACTAGCGGATCAGATGTACAGATTTAACAGAATTTCAGATTTGTCTAACTTTGTATTGGGCCTACAGATTCATGAATGGGTTTATTATATATATTAGTCCAGTTGGTTTAACCCTATCCACCCAACACGTTTTAGACATCATTTTTATCTCAGATTTGCATTAATTAATTATTAATGCACAGACCTCTCACATTAGGTCGCTAGCTTGTGGCCGCTGGATGGGCCGGGCGGTTCCGGGCAGACTTCTGCCACAAGCCAGACCTAACCTCGTGTCTAAGCATAATATGACTAACTTCTCACATTAGAACCTATTGTTTGCAGCCACTGGATGTGTCGGGAGGTTCCGGGCAGGATTACGCCGCAAACTCATTCTAACCTCGAGTTAGCCATGTTCATCTTTGCGGCCAATTAATTAATAACTTATCATTTATGCCCACGCCTAATATACATATCAATTATTCATAACTATAGCCAATTCAGATTATGTCAATAACAGACTAATTATATCAACTCAACAGATATAACAGATAACAGATTTAGCAGTTTAGGCATCTCAACAGATTTGATTTAGCAGATTTGGCATTTTCAATAGACTTAGCAGATGACAGATTTAGCAGATGAATAGATCTAGCAGATTAGGCAATATAGCAGAACTAGCAAATTAGGCAATTTAACGGATTTAGCAGATAACAGATTTAGTAGATTATATATCAAAAACTCTATTTACATATCTTGCCTAATCATAAATTTAGCTAAACTTACATGCCCAAATCAAGGTCATAATTCATAATACAATATATGCCCAAATCTTAGCCTTAATATTCCCATTTACAGTTCATGTCAAAACTAGATTTAATATTCTAGTTTACCATTTTTGTCCAAGACTAATACACATGTAAATCATTCTCTATTATAGCCAATTCAGATTATGCCAAATTAACTTAATTAAGCTATGCCCTAATCCCCGTATAACATGTTTTCCACAAGTTCTCATGAGATGGCCCTAGCAAAAGGAATAGGGGATAAGCACAAGAAAGAATAGGCATGCAATAATGAACCAAATACAGTGATAATGACCCCACTAGGCTCGATGTACATAACAGTGAATGGGAATAAACTAGCAAAGTCACATACTAAATATGAGATCTAATATCATTAAAGGAACAAGCATAAGAAGCTAACTACTACAGTTATAGGCAACTAACCACAATAGTCATGGGCGACTAATCACAATAGTTTCTTATTCAATGTCATGGGAAATAGTCTCACAGGCGTGAATCATAGTCATAGGCAATAGTCTCATAGGCATGAGTCATAGTCATAGGCAATAGTCTCATAGTCATGAATCATAGTCATAGGCAATAGTCTCATAGTCATGAATCATAGTCATAGGCAATAGCCTCATGTCTAATTTATGCATTATTCATTATTTGTCCCAAAATTTAGCGTTCGTGCGTTGATCTCTTATGAGATTCCGCGCAGGCTCGTAGTAGCCTGGCTATAGAACAGAAAGAAGAAAGAGATACAGAATAAAATAGATCAGAACAGAACATACACAATCTCAAATTCAGATTTACAATCATGTCACAATTATGATTGAAGTTTATATCGGAAAATAACTGTGCTTGCCTTGATTGGATTCTTAAAAGAAAGATAGTTGTAGCGACGTTAGTTGATCTTCTTTAACCGTTGTTGAAGTTTCAAGCTTGAATTGAGTTGCTTAGGTTGATGTTGATTAGCTTCTAGTTTTGATTCCAGCAGAGTAGCGACGCCATTTTTATTTTTATTTAGAACAGAGGCAGAGTAGAAGCAGAATAGAATTGTGTGTAGAGAAGGCTAGGTTTGGGGCTGTTTAAATAGGTTTAGGCAGACGAACCTAGGCAGAAAACTAGACCAGATACATAAGAATGCACCCAGGCCCAAAACCAGGTTCGGGGACTAGGTCGACCCCCAGGTCGACCTGGTCAGGGGGGGGTCGACTGCCCAGTCGACCTGGGTTCTGGGCGGGAAATTTCCCGCCCAGTCTGTTCTGGATTTTTGAATTCGAAATTCGAATTCGAGCTATTTTGAACTCTGAAAATTCCTGAAACTTCGGAGGGTCATATCTCCCTCATATGGACTCCGGTTCTCGCAAACTCGGACACGTTTCCAAGCAGAATTCCGAGAAGAACACAATAGTGAAGCCCGTTTCCCTTAATTATTATTTTAAAAATTAATTATTCTCTGATTTGTTACAAATACGTTCACAGAAAATACGGGGTGTTACACTGCCCGTGTAGAAAGAGGGGCACCCGAGTTTACAAGTGAAACAAACTAAAAGTCAGTCATGGGACTGATATGTGAAATCTACTTAACACATTTAATGATATGGCCAATCACTAGACCACGCCACTTTCGCGGAACGGGTTTACTCCATTGGATTGCCAGTGCTTTAAAACAAATAAATCTTTTAAACATCGCAATGCTTTTTATAAAAATGAAGCCGATATAAGACTCAAGTCCCATCACACAATGCAACACAAACCGAATGATAGAGTTTTACCTTATATCGACCAAAATATGCTTGATACGAGAAAAACAAATCATTTAAAATGTAAACCTTGTCATTTAATTCTTAATCAGACTCCAACTGTAAAATAGTAAGAGAACGATCCCCTAAGTATTAACCCCGAAGGCCGAAACCAACATCAGACCAATACCCAGGAAACCACCCATCTTAGCTCGTTTTCAGTTAGTTTCTAATTTTATACATAATCATAAATATCAATCATAGACGGCATGGGTACCATATATCATGTCGCCATATATATATACAATCAAAACCGCAAGGTATCGTATTTGGAAATTGGATTTCCGTCATGAACCAAGGCAAAAGATAGTCCTTACCGAATTCGTGACTGTCTAGCCCGAGTCCCCGGCACAGCTGCAACTGCACCTTGGATCGTCAGGGCCGGTCCACCGATGTGGATTATTATGCCTGAACACTACGTCTCCCCGCCCTTTGGGGCGTAAATGAACCAACGAATGACTCCATCGGTCCTGGATCGACCGATATAACCGAGGCGCCTCGCAACAGCAACAACCACATAGGTGAAAATAATATAAATGTCAGCCAGTTTAAGCACTGGCACGACCTCTAGCTAGAAGGAAACGCATGCCCTCCCTGATGTCCTCTCCCATTTCTGGTTCATACTGGGGTGTGAGGCTCGCGAATTCACGCTATACACAAAGCTACGCCACACAGGCGATGCTTTGATCATCAACCACAAAACTTTGCTTTCTAACAAAAGCCTTGATTACTGCATCTTAGCATGCCACACAGGCAATTCCCACCATGCGACTGATGGCTATCAATCACACAGAATGAATTCCTATGTCAGACATACAGTCCATTTACAAGTCCGTTCTGGGTCTGAACGAAACAAGAGGCACTATATACCTCGCATACCCATCGATCTCCACGTACATCTGAACGATCACCACTCATTATCCACATTTCGGGATGCCTCCCAATCAGGACATCAGTTACCATCCAAACGAGGTGAAGATCTCCGGTCTTCGACCACCGTCTTAATCTTCGATTCCTTATCGTCGATTCAGATATTCAGAAAGGGATAAACCCGGTCTTTCTGAGCAACTCGCGTATATAATAAACAAGTGCTACACAAACACAACATACGCCTTAATCCAATTCATTAGTCACTAACCGCAAATCAGTAAGAGAACGATTCCCCAAATATTAATCCCGAAGGCCGAAACCAACATCAGATCAAAACCCAAGAAACCATTCGACTTAGCCAACCTTCAGTTAGTTTCTAAATTTCATATTCCAAATCGTTTATAATATTTTATAACGATTTATCGCTATTTTTATTTATAAAAAAAATAGCCAATTTATTCAAACGACGCTTCAGGCCATAACGCGGCCGTGGCGCTGTTATTCTTCAGATTTGATTTACACATATCTGAAAATATAACCGTTGGATCTTCACAAAATTTATATCATTAGAAAGATCTTTTCAAAACGAATCCAACGGTTCTAGTTTTGGGAAAATCAGATGCTCGGATCTCCCGGTACACTCGTTTGAAGGTTCGATTTCAAAATACGAATTACAGCGTCGTTATTCGATTTAATTTAATTATATATATATATATATATAAATATAATCGATTCTGGCGCTGTTTTTCTTCAGATTTGAATTAAACATTCCAGACAATCCAACTGTTGGATCTTTACAAAGTTGGTGTCGTTGGAAAGATATTTCCAAAGCGAACCCAACGGTTTCAGTTTCGGGAAAATCCGATGGTCGGATCTCCCGCACTAATCGTTCGAAATCACGGTTTCAAAACACGAACTGCAGCTTCGTTATTCGATTCGTTTAAATTATATATATATATAAATAATCTATTCTTCGATTTCAAAACCATATTCTTTTCATACATTTGACAAAAATGATATTTTTATTCAACTGACATTTATTTCAACACTTCACTATTTTTAACAATTCATGTATATGATAAAAATTTGATTTTTATTGTAAAACAATTTATTTCAAAACACGACTATTTTATATAGTTCATATAGATGATAAAAATATGATTTTTATTGATGATAAAAATATGATTTTTATTATAAAACAATTTATTTAAAACACGAATACCATTTAACACATGAATTTCTATCCAACGAATGAATTTCTATTCAACGCATGAAGGTTTTCTATAGTTTATATATATAAATAAAAAGGTGATTTTTATATTTAAAACATTTTATTTAAAACACGAATACCATTCAACACATGAATTTCTATTCAACGAATGAATTTCTATTCAACACATGAAGGTTTTCTATAGTTTATATATATATAAATAAAAAGGTGATTTTTATATTTAAAATAGTTTATTTAAAACACGAATACCATTCAACACATGAATTTCTATTCAACGAATGAATTTCTATTCAACACATGAAGGTTTTCTATAGTTTTTATATATATACAATAAAAATGTGATTTTTATGGCAAAACAATTTATTTCAAAACACGGCTATTTTATATAGTTCATATAGATGATAGAAATATGATTTTTATTATGAAACAATTTATTTCAAAACATGAATGTCGTTCAATACATGAATTTCTATTCAATACATGAATATAGTTTCAACACATGAAAATAATTCTAACACATGAATATTATTCAAAATTTCGGCAACATAACGGCAGGGTAGTTAAAACCGGGGCCGTCCCTAGTACGACTCCTCGCTCTACCTTAAAGTCTCGTAGCTTTTGACAATGGGGATTTCATGCATCTAGTTCGTACGCAGGCGGCATGTATATATTTTTCATTTCCACAAATTGAATCCTATGTGGTTTCAACGAAATAATTCTCAACCACAAACGGGTACTTTTCAACTACAATCAATCAATTTCAACCACAAACAATTCTAATCAACCATTCGCTATCAACCAATTTTCACACCAATCACAACCAATAAATATTGTCCATGGTTTGTGGACGAGGGGCGTATATATATGTATATATATATATATTATAAGCATTTCACTTCTATTCGACACATATATAATTTTTACAATGCATATATAACTTATATATCAAACGTACAACTTATACAACGCTTATACAAGAGGTGTACAACGCTTACATAACTCATACATCGACTATATAATTTATACATCGCCGTTTTCCATATCGTTTATAAATTAGAAATCTCACATTGGGTTCCACTCCACCAAAAATATCAGAAGGCTCAGAAAAATATGCGGTCTCTTCTATAATGTAGAAGACATCCACACGAGTCCACTGTCTCTTGTTTCACTGTATTTCGTCAAGAAACGAAAAAGATATGATTTTTATAGTGAAATCAAAAACCGTAGCGCTTTAAAGTGCTATAGAATAGTTTAAAATAAAATCAGCCGTACCTTTCAAAATCTGTTCAAAACTAGGTTTTCATTTTTCGTGAAATCCGTTGCTCGATACGACGATCGGCCACTGCCACGCGGAAGGGCTTGGAGAGGCGCACGTGCGCCAGGGAGGGGGTCCAGCTCGGTGGCTCCAAGTGATGGCGGCGGCGGTTGAAAGGTCGCGACTTTGGAGGCCTGGATCTCACGATTCACCAGACGAGAGGGGGTGCCACGACCATGGATTTGAAGCATGAGGGGAGCTCTTCAAAAATCCAAACTGGGTCGAAGGCTATCGATGCGTGTAGGAGGAGAAAATGAGGGGGAAAGCTTGGAACCCTTTTCCGTCGTTCGTGATTTCTGATTATCGGGGAGAGAGAAAGAGATCTGACCAATGAGGTTTTTTTTATTATTTATATATTTTTAAATTTCGAAAATACCCTCTTTCACACACGAACCCCAATTCAAACCCAATGACTGTCGTCCCTAGCCAAATACCCCCATTCCGAACACAATGGGATATGTTTCGTAGGCCCATTCGACTGTTTGAGTCAGTTTCTCTTCGAATTATAATATAAAACATTTAATATTTAATTTGAACGCGCATTTCAATTTGCCGGGGCCACATACTGATTCTGAAAATTCCTGAAAAATAAATCTAGCTATGTTTTGACGATACGGTCCCAATAAAACTAGTTTTGTCGAATTCTCAAATCGTTTGCAAAATGGCCATTTTCTGGTCGATCCAATTTAATAGAAATCGACCAAACACATTTTCCTTTGCCATGCTCACATACTAGCTTCAAAAATTATGAAATTTGAAACCTAGCAATAGTTTAACATCCCAGATCCAACAAAAGTGGTTTCGTTGAATTCCGAGGTCGTTTGCAAAATGGCCATTTTCACGGGCTATATAAACTCTATAGCGACCTTTCTGAAAATTCATTTGGCCATAACTTTTGCTTCCCGCTATGAAACTTCGATTTTTCAGATTCGTTAGAAAGATATTCACTAACATATTTAAATATTTTTAGTTTCACTCAAATCCGTTTTGTTTTGCACCCGGTACAGTCAGTCAAAGTTTGAAATGAAAATTTGAAACTGCCGCGCCATTTCAAGCCTTGTTTATAATTCAAAGTAATTATATTTATTTTCAAACGTCGATTCCAACTTACTTTTCGTCGTTATTAATTAAAATATTTATTTTAATTATTTTAAATATTTTAAATTCACTAAAATAGCCAATTTAAAATTTTTAAATTGGTTCAGATTTCCGGGTCGTTACAAAAATGAACTAGCTATTAACTAGATTTGAAATCCAATAATTTTTAAATTAAATAAATTGGATCTGTGGATGGTTTTAATATAACCAAAAATTTCCAATTAACAAATTGGAATGGAAATAATCTTCGGAATATTTCGATATTGGATTCCGTGATTATACGGATGTTGTTATGGAAATTTGGGAGATATACATATATCGTTATTTCCAATACGATATTTGTTGGTTCCAGAATTTGATATTGAGTGTAAGCCAATATAATTTCTATTCAGAGCCTTACGTTTAATATCAAATGGTATTTTGGGTTTGTCGTGAATGGTGTCTTAAATAAAACTTTTCTTAAATCCAGTAGAGAAAAGAATAAATCTTTTATTTAAGATTTAGAGAAGTTTACCAATTAATTAATATTTAATTGGAATTGAATTAAGAATGGGATTTTGGGTTTATCGTGGATGGTGTTTTAATAACACTTGTTCTTTAACCCAATTAACAGTGAAGAGATGATTTGGAATTTTAATTTTTTTTATTAGGTTTAAAGGAAATTTTCCAAAGAAAGGTTTTCCAATTTAATATATTAGATTGGAATTGAAGGGAATTCGATTTGATAATAATCGAAGTGAACTTCTATGGAGGAAGCCTGGTAATATATATGGAATTTAAAAGGCTTGGTTGTTATTCCATTTATATTATTACTCGGATACAGAAATTGATATCGATTATATCTATCGATCTGTTTTCCGTGAAGATTCCATAATTAATGGAATGTGATTTTGGGTTTATCATGAACTGTGTTTTAAATGACATTATTTCTTTAACCCAATTAAAGACAGGATTACATGTCTAACATTGTATTTCGGACTGTATGGTTGATCTCTGCTAAATATGTATCTTTTTGATGGCGGAAAATTTATTCTCTTGCTTAACACTCTTCTCTAAGACGTTTGAACTTAGAGGTTATATATCGGTAGAAATCAGGAGTGCGGTGTAGATTGTTGATGCGACATGTTTATGTTTCCAAAGTTAAATAATCATTACTATTGATTTTTGGAAAGATTAAAACTAAGTGAAGTTTTAACGAATCTTTAATTAGATTGAAATGTTAATTGATAATTTAAATTATCAAATTTGGGAAATGATCAAGAGTGGAGTATCACCAGTTTTGCTCCAAGCGATAGTTAAATCTTTAATTAGATTTGAATGGGAAATGGTAATAAATTTTATCGATAACACTGTGGTGTTAGATATGGAGTATTACCAATTTAGCTCCATGAGATGAATAGGTTGGGATTGGGATTGGGAAATTAAACAAATGATTACTTCGGTAAGGTGCGTTAATCCCGACTAGTTTGAAAAACCTTAATATGGTTTGAATTGATATCCAAAGGAAGATTAAAGAATAAATTTAAAGAATTTGTCTTTGATAAAATTAATGGGAACCTTTCCATAAAATTGTGAATATTTAAATATAAAAATATTCTGAATTGGAATGAGGCGTATGTTGTGTGTTTATATCACTTGATTATAATATATGCGGGTTATTCGTAAAGGCCGGGTTTATACCCATTCTGAATAACTGATTCAATAATAAGTCGACGATGAAGATGGTGGTTGACGACCGTAGGTCTTCACATCATTTTCGATGATTACTAATGTCTTGATTGGGGAGTACACCCAAGACAAGGTAATAAGTGGTGATCGTCCAGACGTACTTGGAGATCGACCGGGTATGCGAGGACATCTCTCCTGTGTTGGACATATGGGACGAGGAATAAGGTGCCTCCGGTTATGTTTAGACACAGAACGAACTATTAAATGGATGTGTGTCTGACATTGGATTTTATTCTATGTTGTTTGATCTCTATTAAATATATATCTGTTTGGTGGTGGAGAATTTATTCTCTTGCTTAACACCCTCCTCTAAGACGTACGAGCTCAGAGGTTGTATATCGATAGACATCAGTTGCATGGCGTGAATTTCCAGTGTGGCATGCAGAGATGCAGTGATAAAGGCTTCTATTGAAAAGTAGATCCTTGTGTTTGATGATCAAAGCACGACCTTAAAGGGCATAGCTTTGTGTATAGCGTTAATTCGCTAGCCTCACACCTCGGTATGAGTCAAAAACGGGATAAGGGAATGCAGGGAGAACACGACTTTTCTTTCTAGCTATGGGTGGTGTCATGGTATGGAGCCCAGACATTTATATATTTTTACTTATGTGGTTGATGGATAGCGAGGCGCCTCGGATATATCGGCTACTACGGAGCCGATCGATAGGTCTGATATGTAACAACCCGGAAAATCAGAACCAATTTAAATTTTTTATTTTGGCAATTTTATTGAATGTTAAATAGTTAAAATAATTTATTTTAAATAATAACGATTAAAAATTTATTTAAATCGAAGTTAGAATGAGAATATTTATTTTAATTTTAAAAGGAGTTGGAAATAGCGCGGTAGTTTGAAAATTTGAATTCGAACTTTGACTGACTGTACAGGATGCAAATAAATCGGATTTTGGTGAAACCAAAAATATTGGAACCTGTTTAAAAATATCTTTCCAAAGAATCTGAAGAATTGAAATTTCATAGTGGGAATCAAAAGTTATGGCCAGTTGAATATTGAGAATAGTCGCTATGGAATTTAATATAATATATATGGCCCTTATAAATAACCATTTTGCAAACGACCTCTGTTTTCGATGAAACCACCCTGGTTGGACCCGGATTGTCAAATTATTGTAAGATTCCAATTTTCATGATTTGTGGAATCAATATGTGAGCGTGGCAAAAGAAAATGGGTTTTGGACAAATTTAGTCAATTTGGATCAATCAGAAAATGGCCATTTTTCAAACGGTCTCCAAATTCGACAAAAATAATTTTGTTAGTCAAAACATAGCCATATTTATTTTTCAGGAATTTTTAGAGTCAGTATGTGGCCCCAGTGAATTAAAATGTTCAATCAAATTAAATAATTAAATATTTTATATTTAAATTTAAAGAAAAACCTATCAAAACAATTGAATTGGCTTACGGGACATAACCCATTGTGTCCGGGATGAGGGTATTTAGCTAGGGGCGACATTCGTTGGGTTTGATTTGGAGTTAGGTGCAATATAGAAATTAAATTGAAATTAAATAGAATTAAATTAAATAAATGGTATACAGTATAAATACGCGTATATGGTCCAAACCATAACTCCATACGAAGCAGCCGCCATCGCTACAGTTCAATGAACGAAATTGCTCCATCGTTCCCCCTCGAATAACTCCAAATCCACTCGACGAAATCCACCACTCCTGTTGAGGATATTGTAGGGAACTCCTTCCTCTTCAATTCCATACCTGGTTTGGATTTTATAATGGAGTATCCACTGAGAACCGCGCCTCCGAAGTAGCATCGTTCAGTCCGCCGCCGAGCCACCAGGGGACCCCACCACCATCAGTAGAAGCGCCGTTCCTCCCTCTCCGGCGTGGCAGTGGCCGATCCTCCCCTCGTGCGCTGGTTTGCGCAAATACCCAAGCTCTAGTTTCAAACCTCCATTTGAACCGGTCGACGTTGAATTGAGGTAGAAGAAGTGTATTTATTTATTTATTATATTCAAAATGTTAACAACCTTTGTAAATTCATATCTTTCTCATACGAAATCGAAATTCGATGAAACAGGATTCGTTGGGACCGTAAATTCGAGATCTACATTTCAGAAGAGACCGCAATATTTTTGGAGCATTCTGCAATTTTGAAAGAAATAAAAAAGCAAAGTGAGATTTTTGAATCTGAATTAATTAAATAAAATTATATTTGGATGCAGACGGAGTTTAGAAACTCCCGACACCTGTCGTCTACAGACCATGGACGACTTGATTGTATTATGATGTGGAATTGGTTGATTTTTGGTGTTTGATTATGGTTGAAATAAAATTGTTTGATATTGTGGCATTAGATTGCCTAGAAAAATGTATTGGGAAATTAAACCCCTTGTAAACGCCGCGAGGCCTAAGGTAGTGCGAGGAGCCGTACATCGGGACGGTGCAGGTTTTAATTACCCTGCCGTTATGCTACCAAAATTTTCTGAAATATTTTTCTGTTATAAAATATTCATGTTATTTTATTAATTGTTTGAATTATACGAAAATTAGATTTTTAATATATATATATATATATGAAAATGATCATTATCTGTCAACATAAAATCTATATTTTGTTGCAAATCAAAAAATGGTCATTTTTTTTATAAAAAAGAATTCTCATTTGATTTGACATTTTTAATGTAAATGTGACATTAAAAATAAACATTTAGATATAAAAAAGGAATTTACATGTGATTTTACATTTTTAATGTATATAAAACATTAAAATAAACATTGTAATATAAAATATATTTACATTGCATTTTACATTTTTAATGTAAATGCAACATTGAAATAAACATTTTGAAACAAAAATGTTTTGATATTGGATTTTACATTTTTAATGTATATACAACGATAAAAATAAAACATTGTGAAATAAGAATGTATTTACATTAGATTTACATTTTAATGTATACGAAACATTAAAATAAACATTTTGATATAGAAATGTATTACATTGGAAATTTGCATTTTAATGTATATAAAACATTAAAATAAAACTTTGTTATATGTAAAACGTATTTACATTGGAATATTACAATTTAATGTATTTGAAAACATTAAAATACAACATTGCTATATAAAATGTATTGACATTAGATTTTACATTTTAAATGTTTTACATTAAAATGAACATTGTTAAAATAAAAATGTTTTACATCAAGTTTTACATTCTTATGTAAATGAACCATTTTAAAATGGTCCTTGCAATAACAAAAAGTGTTTTCATAGAAATTTACATTTTCAATGTAAACAAAACATTAAAATTAACCATTGTTATATTAAACTGTCTTTACTATAAAATATATATTTTTAATGTAATCTAACCTTAAAAATAGTCAATTGTTAAATAGAAAGGCATTTATATTAAAATATACCCTTTTAATGTAATGCAAGATTAAAAATAGTCAATTGTTAAATGGAAAGGCATTTATATTAAAATATATACTTTTAATGTAAAGCAAGATTAAAAATAGTCAATTGTTAAATAGAAAGACATTTATATTAAAATATACATTTTTAACGTAATGCCAGATTAAAAATAGTCAATTGTTAAATAGAAATACATTTATATTAAAATATACATTTTTAATGTAATGCAAGATTAAAAATAGACATTGTTAAATGGAAATGCATTTATATTAAAATATACATTTTTAATGTAATGCAAGATTAAAATAGACATTGTTAAATAGAAATGCATTTATATTAAAATATACATTTTCAATGTAATGCAAGATTAAAAATCGACACTGTTAAATAGAAATGTATTTATATTGGAATATACATTTTTAATATAATGCAACATTAAAAATAGTCATTTGTTATATAGAAATGTATTGATATTGAATTATGCATTTTTTAATGAAAATGCAACATTTAAAAGTAAACAGTTTGAAATAAAAATGTATTGATGTTGAAATTTACATTTTTAATGTAAATGAAACATTAAAAATGTCCATTGTTATATAAAATGTCTTTCTTTGAAAATTTAAATTTTATTGCAAATGAAAACAATAAAAATGACCATTGCTATGTAAAATGTGTTATATAGAAATTTCACATTTTTAATGTAAGGAAAGTGTAACGATCCCAAAACCCCATGTCCTGGAATTAAAGATAATCATTGGAATATAACACATTAATCATCATTAGTAGAGAACAGATAATAGCATAAAAAGAAAATAGAATAATTTGCATCAATATGACAGTGGAATCATAATATGTAATAACATCAGAGTGGCACAGTGCAGGATACAACTTAGTGCATAAAAGGAAATGACCAGTCTACATCAAGATCACTGGGACATATACATCATAGAGTACATAGTAGAAGTAAATCTGTCTACATCGCGATAAGCGGAATCATATACATAAGATACTAATGGCGGAATATCAAAAAGCCAAAATAATACGAAATCTAGTCTTCGCCATACAAGCCAAAGTGTGCACTCCATGCTGTAGTGTAAAAGCCAAAAATATAACTTGTCACTAGGCTGCCAGTGTGTAAATAAGGGCACCCAAGTTTGCCAGTGAAACAAACTACGAGTCAGTCATGGGAATGGTATGAGAAATCTACTTAACTGATTTAACAATAATAATAAGGCAAATCATAGGGCCCCGCCACTTTCGCGGAACGGGTTTACTCCAGTGATTGCCAGTGCATGAGACAAAGTAAATCTTTTGAACAATGCAATGCTTGTTATAAAAATGAAGCCGTTATAAGACTCGGGTCACATCACACAATGCAACGCAAACCGGAGGATAGAGTTTTTATCTTATAATGGCCAAAATATGCTTAATACGTGTAAAGCAAAATCGTTTAATATTATTACTAGTGCATATATGTTTCAAAAGCAAATTCAATCATAAATATCAATCCTAGACGGCAAAACTACCATATACTATGTCGCCATATATAAGTTACAATCAAATCCGTAATTTCGTATTGGAAATTTGGATTTCATCATGAGTCGAGGCCAAGGATGGCTCCTCACCGCTTCGAGACACTCTAGCAAATGCCTCAGGATTCCCCGTAGAGTACCCTTGGATCTTCAGGGCCAGTCCTCTCTTACATTTGAGGATTGGTTATTCCTGAACACACGTTTCCTGGTCCTATCGGACCTATCCATCGGCTCCTTAGAGACCGATATAACCGAGGCGCCTCGCATTCCAACAACCACAAAGGTAAAAATATAATAATGTCAGGGCTTGTAAAACGCTGACACCACCCTTAGCTAGAAAGAAACGTTGTGCACTCCCTGTAGTCACGATCCCGTTTTTGACTCATACCGAGGTGTGAGGCTCGCGAATTAACGCCGTACACAAAGCTACGCTATATTAAAGTCGTGCTTTGATCATCAACCACAAGACTCTGCTTTTTAACAAAAGCCTTGATCATTTGCATCTTTGCATGTCACGCTGTCAATCCACACCATACCACTGATGTCTACCGATATATAACCTCTGAGCTCGTACGTCTCAGAGAAGGGCGTTAAGCAAGAGAATAAATTCTCCACCGCCAAACAAATGTATATTTAGTAGAGATCAATGTATACAACACATAATACATGTCAGACACACATCCATTTAAAGTCCGTTCTGGGTCTAAACGAAACCGGAGGCACCTTATTCCTCGTTCCATATGTCCAATACAGAAGAGAGGCCCTCGCACATCCGGACGATCAACAAGTACGTCCAGACCACTACCACTGTAACCTTGTCAAGGGAGCTACACTTCTCAAAGGCATCAGTAGTAAACTACACGATGTGAAGATCACCAGTCTTGCACCGTCTTCATATCTTCGACTTTTATTCGTCGATCAATTATTTGAAATGAGAATTAACTTGGCTTTTTCGAATAATTCACGTATATTAGAATTCAAATCAATTATGTCCATGGTTAAATTATTCGACATCCACATTTCAGTTCTTTATATAATTTTCATGTAAAACACATTCAACCACCAAATTTCGAACAAACCAAGTAGAATCGGTATATTTCCATTCCATATCGCCTGTAATATTTTATAACGATATATCGCAATTTTTATTTATTTAAAAATAGCGCCATTTAATTAAATGACGTTTCAGGCCATAACGTGGCCCTGGCGCTGTTTTTCTCCAAATTTGATTTACACATTTCTCGAAATCTAACCTTCGGATCTTTACGAAGTTAATTCCGTTGGAAAGATCTCTCCAAAGCGAACCCAACGGTTCCACGTTCGGGAAAAACCGATGGTCGGATCTCTCGATATAATCGTTTAAAGTTACGATTTCAAAACACGAACTGCAGCGTCGTTATTCGTTTTATTTAATATATATATATATATATATAATTCATTCTAGCGCTGTTTTTATTTAGATTTGAATTAAACATTTCACACAATCCAACCGTTGGATCCTAACAAATTTTATATCGTTGGAGAGATTTTTCCAAAGCGAACCCAACTGTTCTGGTTTCGGGAAAATCCGATGGTCGGATCTCTCGATATAATCGTTTAAAGTTATGATTTCAAAACACGAACTGCAGCGTCGTTATTCATTTTATTTAATTTATATATATATACATATATATATAATTCATTTTGGCACTGTTTTATTCAGATTTGAATTAAACATTTCACACAATTCAACCATTGGATCCTAACAAATTTTATATCGTTGGAGAGATTTTTCCAAAGCGAACCCAACTGTTCTGATTTCGGGAAAATCCGATGGTCGGATTTCTCGGTATAATTGTTTAAAATTACGATTCCAAAACACGAACTGTAGCATCGTTATTGTTTTTATTTTTATTTTTATTTATATATATATATAAATATAGTTCATTTGACGATTTCTATATCGTTTTTCACTTCAAATATTTCACTAACACCTTTAAATTTCAGAAAGTTTCGCCATAACCTCCTTTGTATGGGAAGGGGTTTGGAAATTTATTGGGCCGTATTAGGCACCCAATAAATACTAAAAAGCATACACATATTTATAGTGATATATTCCGGTGTCCACAGGGGAGTGTGTGTAGATCATAATAACTCCAAAGAATAAATTTTCGTCACCCTATAAATGGTTTTTGTGCCTTAATGATTAAAGAGACGTGTTTATTGTCATCTCCAGACCCGTGTGGGTTTTTTATTAATCTGGCAATTTACCGTTACATTTTATAAAGTCCATATCAGTCTTCAGTTCAACCTGAAATATAGTCATCGCCATACAAGCCTCTCGCTTGTATGGTATATCTTCAACCTCGTCACATAAGCTCCAAATGCATATGTGGTATATGGTAGGGTATGCTATCTTCATGAAGTATGCCATGTAGTGTAGTTCAAAATTAATTGTTACTATCCTATGGCGACGTTTATGATTTCACACAGAACAACCAGCACTCCACATCCAATGGCATTCACAGGAGTTTATACAATAATAAAATCGTGCAGCCAACTCGTTAAGGTTTACCAATTTGTCGGGCACGCAAATATATTCTTTACTCAACAACTAATCCATTTTCCTGTTCAACATATATATATATATATATATATATGTAGAACCAAGCTAAAAATAATATTTCTAGCGAACAAATGTTTATTTCAACACATGGTTATTTTTAACACTTTATATATAGGATAAAATGATATTTTTGGCGAACAAAAATATGTTTCAACACATGTGTATTTTTAGCGAGTCGTATACATGATAGAAATGATATTTTTATCGTTCAAAATATTTATTCAACACATGAATGTTTTTAGCACTTCATATTCACAATAAAATGTTAATTTTATTGTTCAATCCTTTTATTCAACATATGAATCTTTTTCAACACATGAATAATTTATATAGTTCAGACATATAATAAAAATGATATTTTTATTGTTAAAACAATTCATTTTAAACATGAATATTTTATGTACTTCATACACAAGATAAAAATGTTACTTTTATTGTTAAAACAATTTATTTTAAACACGAATATTTTATATACTTCGTATATAAGATATAAATGTTATTTTTGGTGTTAAAACAATTTATTTAAAACACTAATATTTTATATAGTCCATATATATGATAAAAATGTGATTTTTATCTTTCAAAGAATTTATTCAACACATGAATGTTATTCAACACAGGAAATCCTCAACACACGAATATCTCAACATATGAATATTTCATATACTTCATACGCATAATAAAAATGTGATTTTTATTATCTAAACAATTTATTCAACAGATGAATATAATTCAACATATGAAAATAATTCAAATACATGAATATTTCTGAAAATTTCGGCAGCATAACGTAGGGGGTTTGAAACCGGCACCGTCCCGAGTACGGCTCCTCGCACTACCTTAGGCCTCGTGGCTTTCCATAAGGAGCTTATATAAATGATCTAAGATTAATTTTATTTCATATGAATTTTCCACAATAATTCCAATTTGTTTCAACCACAAACAATTATTTTCAACCATTCGCCATATTAACAAATTTTCAACCATTCATCATATTAACTAAAATTTCACGGCAATCACAATCAATTCATATCGTCCATAGTCTGTGGACGAGGGTAGTATATATATATGTATATAAATATATTTCATTTCGATTTCAACACACATATGATTTATACAAAGCATGTATAATTTATACATCGCTCATATAACTTATACAACGCCCATAGGTATACAACGCATATATAATTTATACTTTACTTATATAATTTATACAACACATTTTCATTCCATATTTGAATTTAGAAGTCTCACTTTGGTTTTTAATCTTTCAAAAATTGTAACAAGCTCGGAATGCGTTCTAGCTTCTTCTAGAAGGTAGATGACGTCGCTACGAGTCCAGTGTCTCTGGTTTCACTGGATTTCGACAACATAGCAAAAAGATATGATTTTTATTTGAAAATCATGATTTGTAACACTTAGAAGCGTTATAATTAGTTAATTATTTATACTGCCGTTACCTTTTAGAAAGGTTTAAAACTAGGTTTTGCAAATTCTTCGAATCCAAAGCACGATACGCAGATCAGGTTATACCATGTCAGAGAGGAAGGAGAGGTACGCCTATCGATGGGTGCCACATCAGATCCGATGGCGGATCCTGCTCACGGCGGCGTGATGAAGTCGTCGACTTCACGGGCACGAATCTAGATGTAGACGCAACGATGGGGGTGTAACCGGTCTTGATTTGAAGAGGGGAGGGAGTACTACAAAAATTGGTACTGGGACAAGGGCTGATTCGACGTGGTTTGGCCGGAAATCGGTCGGGAACGATGGAACAACTTTCGTCGTCGAGAGTAGGTTACCCGGGGGGATTTCTGATTATTTCATAAAATTAAATAATGAAAGAAAAAAAAATCATATTTGCTGATATTTATATTAATTCAAAAATAGGGTTTTCTCCATGCGAACTCAAATCCAAACCCAACGACTATCGGCCCTAGCTAAATACCCCTATTCCGAACATAATGGAATATGTTTCATAAGCCTATTCGACTGTTACAGTCAGTTATTCTTCAAATTAGAATATAAAACATTCAAATTTGGATTTGAACGTATATTTTAATTTGTCGGGGCCACATACTGATTCTAAAAATTCCCAAAAAATAAATCTAGCTATGTTGGGACGATACGGTCCCAACAAAACTGATTTCATCGAATTCTGAGACCTTTTGAAAAATGGCCATTTTCTAGTCGATCCAATTTGACTAAAATTAACCAAACATGTTTTCCTTTTCCACGCTCACATATTAATTCCAAAAATTATGGAGTTTGAAACCTAGAAATAAATTGACATCTTGGATCCAATAAAAGTGGTTTCGTCGAAAACGGAGGTCGTTTGCAAAATGTCTATTTTCAAGAGCCATATTTATTCCATAGCGACCATTCTGAATATTCAACTAGCCATAACTTTTGATTCTCGAGATGAAATTTCGATTTTTCAGATTCGTTAGAAAGATATTCTTAAACAGATTTAAATATTTTTGGTTTCACCAAAATCCGGTTTATTTTCAATCCTGTACATTCAGTCAAAGTTCGAATTCAAATTTTCAAACTGCGCGCTATTTCTAACTTGTTATTTAATTAAAATAAATTAGTTCAATTACTCCAAATTCATTAAAATAGCCACATTACAAATTTTAAATTGGTTCTGATTTTCCGGGTTATTACAATCTCCCCCACTTAAACCTTTTCGTCCCCGAAAAGGAAACAACAGTAAAGTAGGAAACAAAATGGAAACGCAAAGTATTGTAAATGTACCTTGCACTGGAGCTAATCAGAGATGTCCACTCTGCAATTGGGATAAGCTTGCTTAATGCTTTCTTTTATCTCCCAAGCACAGTCTCTAGGATCTCCACTCAACTGCACTTTAACTAAACGAACTTTCTTGTTCCTTAACTCTTTTGTTTCTTTGCCAATAATCTTTATTGGCTTTCTTCTCACTGCTAATTCTGGAGTAATTTCCAAGTCCTGTTGCGCTGCTTATTCTACAACAAGATCTGGATCATGCACATGCTTTCTAAGTTGAGATACTTGAAACACATCATGTACTCCAGGCAACCAATCAGGTAATTGAACCTTATAAGAAAGAGTTCCAATTCGTTCAAGTATGGGAAATGGACCAATAAATCTAGGTGCCAACTTCCCAATTTTACCGAATCAGACTGCCCCTCTCATCGGAGAAACTCTCAAATAAACATAATCACCAACAGCAAATGCTAAATCTCTTCTTATAGAATCTACATAACTCTTCTGTCGGCTTTGAGCTGTTTGTAATCGTTTCTTAATGAAATCGACTTTGTATGAAGCTTCGCGAATCATATCAGGTCCCAATACAAGTCAGTTTCCAGGTTCTACCCAACATGCGGGAGATCTACATGGTCTACCGTACAAGGCTCCGAACAGTGACATTGTCAAGCTCGCTTGATAACTGTTATTGTACGAGAATTTAGCTAAATGCAAGTGGTCTTCCCAAGATCCGCCAAAATCTATAACACAAGCCCTTAGTAAATCTTCTAGTATACGGTTCACCCTCTCTATTAGGCCATCAGTTTGAGGATGGTATGCGGTACTTAGGTTCAGCTTTGTTCCGAATTCTATTTGGAATGCTTCTCAAATTTACTAGAAAAAATTGGGTCTCTATCACTGACAATACTGATGGGGACTCCATGCAGTTTAATGATTTCTTTGAAATAAATCTGTGCTAGACTTTGAGCGGTTCTATTGGATCTGACAAGTATAAAATGGGTGGTCTTCGTGAAACGATCTACGATCACCCAAATACTGTCATTTCCTTTCCTGGTTCGGGGAAAACCATCTATGAAATCCATGTAAATTTGTTCCTACTTCCAATTTGGAATTTCCAACGGTTGCAACAATCCGGCCAGTTTCTGTTGGTCGCTTTTGACTTGTTGGCAAGTAGAACACCGACTAACATATATAGAAATGTCCCTTTTCATTGCCCTCCACTAGAATGTGCATTTGAGGTCATTGTACATCTTACTCACACCAGGATGGATACTAAGTTTGGACTTGTGACATTCATCCATCACTTCTTTTCGGAGCTCAGAAATATTGGGGATGCAAATTCGGCCTTTCAACCTCAGAACTCCCTGATTATCAATCTGGAAACTCGAGGGTTCACCTTCCTTGATCCTTTTACTAATCCTCTGAATAAATTCATCGTCTTTCTGAAGTGCAGAGATCTTATCAATCAACGAAGGCGTGATTACAAGATTGGCGATGATTGCGGTTTTTCTGCTAAACGCATCCGCTACCACATTGGCTTTTCCCGGCGTATACAGAATATCTGGAACATACGCTACAAGAAATTCTAGCCAACGCTGCTGTCTCATATTCAAGTCTTTCTAGGTAAACAAATACTTCAATGATTGATGATCAGTATATAGTTCAAATTTCTCATCCAATAGATAGTGCCTCCATATTTTCATAGCGAACACGATGGCTAATAATTCAAGATCATGAGTTGCATGATTCTTCTCATGCGGCTTCAACTGACAGCAAGCATAAGCGACTACTTGGCGTCTTTGCATTAATACCGCACCAAGACCTCCAATAGAAGGATCCGTCCAAACCGTCAAATCTTGATTGCCATCGGTAATCATTAATACTGGAGAAGTTGTCAATTTTAATTTCAGCTCTTGGAAAGCTGCCTCACATTTTGGGGTCCAATTAAATTTGGCATGCTTCTTTGTAAGCATTGTTAATGAACCAGATATCTTCGAAAAATCCTTAACGAATTCCCGATAATAACTAGCTAATCCAAAAAAACTTCAAACTTTTGTGGGTGTAGTAGGCTGCTTCCAATCTTGAATTACTGTAATTTTGCTTGGATCTACAGAAATTTCTTTCTTTGACACGACGTGGCCAAGGAACTTCACATCATCTAGCCAGAAGATGCATTTAGAGAATTTAGCTTTGAAGACGTTCTTTCTCAGAATCCCTAACACTTGTTCTAAATGATTTTCATGCTCGCTTTCTGACTTGGAGTAGATTAAAATATCATCGATGAATACCAGAACAAATTTATTCAAGACTTCTCCGAACACTCTATTCATTAAATCGACGAAGTGAGCTGGAGCGTTACACAAGCTGAACGGACTTGCTAACCACTCATAAAATATGTCTGGGCCTCTGAAAGCTGTCAAAGGAACACATTCTTTGGTAATTCTCGGTTGATGGAAACCTGTAGCTAGGTCCATTCTGGAAAATACTCGCGCTCCATTCAATTGATCCAGCAAATCATCGATGCGGGGTAATGGATATTTGTTCTTGAGTGTCTACTTGTTGAGGTCTCGGTAATCAACACACAATCAGAGAGTACCGTCTGACTTAGGAACAAACACTATAGATGCACTCCAATTAGAAAAGCTAGGTCTGATCAGACCCTTCCACAGCAATTGTTGAGTTTGATCGCCCAAATCTTCTTTTTCTTTTAGAGTCATTCTTCGAATTGGATGTACTACTGGTCTGGCATTTGGAATTAGATCGATCCTGAATTCAATTTCTCTTTGCGGAGGTAAGTTATCGACTTCTTCGTACACATCCACATAATGTTTAACAAGAGAAATCTTCTCTAACAAAGTGGGAATAACTTCTAGCGCAGACCAAAACTCTTTCCTATCGGTTTCTGAGCCACGACATGGTATAGTAATATGCCTAAGCTTTGTTTTAATCTTTACTTCTCTTTCGGCACATCTTGCTTCGGCCTCGTATTTAGTTAACCAGTCCAGTCCAAGTATGATATCAAATTCGGAAAAGTTCATGACGATCAGATTTTAAAAAAAAATGTAACAAGAATAAAAGACCGGCACTCTACAATATGAACTGAAAACAATAGAACCTCCTATCGGATTATGAACTCTAACCGATTCTTTAAGCTTTCTTAGATTTAACTTTTTAATAGTGTTACTTGCAATAAAACTTTGTGATGCACCAGTGTTAATTAATTTGAAAACAGAAATATTTTTAATAGTAAGGGTACCTCCCAAAACATCGGGTTTGCTTGTCCCATCTGAAACAGCTGGCGGATTCGCCCCGTCATATACATGTGCAACTTGAGCATTCTTCACCAATGGGAAATTGGTCTTGATATTCCCTTTTTGATGACAGTTGAAACACTCTTGCCTATCACCAGAATTCTGACTTGAGCTTGCTTGGTTGGTCTTCTGCTGCTTCGGAGCGGTGCATACATTGGAGTAATGTCCAGCTTGACCGCAGTTGTAACAACTTCCCCTGGGTGGCTTATTTGTTTTCGGCTTGGCATTTTCTACTGTGTTGCTTGATTCGGGCTGCCTTTCTGAAGTCTTGCGCTTGTTGCCCGCTTGATTCTTTGCGCGATCTACTTGCATGTTCCTCAAGCTCTCATAATTACACACCATGTCAACCATGTCAGCGAATGCAAGCATAATGTGGCTCATTGCCCTATTCTGGTACTTGCGCTAAAGTCCATGTATGAACCTCTTATTCTTCGCCTTAACAGTCAGAACAAGCTCTGAAGCATAGCGGGATAGCTGAGTAAACCTGTTGAGATATTCTTAAACGGTGCGATCTCCATGTTGGAGATGGGCAAACTCATCATGCAAGCGCTCCATCTCTTTCTCGGGAATGAACTTCTCTTTGAATACTTCTTTGAATTCATCCCAAGACATCTCCACCTCTTGCTCATTCAAGGTGATGGTTTCCTACCATAGTTGTGCTTCGTCTTGCAATAGCCAAGCACCGATGAAGCTTTTCCTATGATCATCAAGACCTAAGCCGCCGAAGATCTTCTCATGTTTTTAGCCAACCTAAGGCTTCAGTCACAGTGCCCGTGCAAGAGAATGTCTTGCCTCCAAGATTCTTATACTTCTTCGCCACTTGGTCTAAATCAAACGGTTGCAGGGGCTGTGGTGGATGAATCAAAGGCTCCTCGGCAACGGGAATACTCCCCCGTCCTTTGCCTCGGCCTCCTCTACCTCTAGATTCTTGGTTAGCTATCTAAGTCGGTTCCGTACAAGCAAGAAAAGAGTCAAGCTCACAGAAATGATAATTTTAAGATATGGTAAAAGTGGAAAAATATATAAAAAGATAACGATGTACTAATCAAGTTATTTTGCTATTCTGCTTAGCTCATTCTAGGACATTACTAATCCTATCTCTAATGAGCTACCCACCTTAGAACACTACCGATTATTTTTTGACGAGGTGTTTAATGTGTTAAATTCCAGAACTAAGATAAACCAAAGCTCCAATATCGCATGTGACGATCCCAAAACCCCATGTCACGGCATTAAGGATGATCATAGGAATATAACACATTAATCATCATTAGCAGAGAACAGATAATAGCATAAACATAAAATAGAATAATTTACATCAATATGACAACGGAATCATAATATGTAATAACATCAGAGTAGCACAGTGCAGGATACAACTTAGTGCATAAAAGGAAATGATCAGTCTACATCAAGATCACTGGGACATATACATCATAGAGTACATAATAGAAGTAAATCTGTCTACATCGCGGTAAGCAGAATCATATACATAAGACACTAATGGCAGAATATCAAATAGCCAAAATACTGAGAAATCTAGTCTTAGCCATACAAGCCAAAAGGTGCACTCCATGCTGCAGTACAAAAGCCAAAATATAACTTGTCACCTGTCACTAGGCTGCCAGTGTGAAAATAAGGGCACCCGAGTTTGCAAAGTGAAACAAACTACGAGTCAGTCATGAGACTGGTATGAGAAATCTACTTAAATGATTTAACAACAATAATAAGGCAAATCATAGGACCTCGCCACTTTTGCCGAACGGGTTTACTCCAGTGATTGCCAGTGCATGAGATATAGTAAATCTTTTGAACAACGCAATGCTTTTTATAGAAATGAAGCCGTTATAAGACCCGGGTCCCATCACACGATGAAACGCAAACCGGAGGAAAGAGTTTTTATCTTATAATGGCCAAAATATGCTTAATACGTGTAAAGCAAAATCGTTTGATATTATTACCAGTGCATATATGCTTCAAAAGCAAATTCAATCATAAATATCAATCCTAGAGGGTATAGCTACCATCTACTATGTCACCATATATAAGTTACAATCAAATCCGTAATTTCGTATTGGAAATTTGGATTCCATCATGAGTCGAGGCCAGGGATGGCTCCTCATCGCTTCAAGACACTCTAGCAAATGCCTCAGGATTCACCGCAGAGAACCCTTGGATCTTCAGGGCCAGTCCTCTCTTACGTTTTAGGATTAGTTATTCCTGAACACACGTTTTTCGGTCCTATCGGACCTATCCATCGGCTCCTTAGAGACAGATATAACCGAGGCGCCTCGCATTCCAACAACCACAAAGGTAAAAGTATAATAATGTCAGGGCTTGTAAAATGCTGACACAACCCATAGCTAGAAAGAAATGTCGTGCACTCCCTGCAGTCACGATCCTGTTTTTGACTCATACCGAGGTGTGAGGCTCGCGAATTAACGCCGTACACAAAGCTACGCTATATTAAAGTCGTGCTTTGATCATCAACCACAAGACTCTGCTTTTTAACAAAAGCCTTGATCATTTGCAACTCTGCATGCCACGCTGTCAATCCACACCATACCACTGATTTCTACCGATATACAACCTCTGAGCTCGTACGTCTCAGAGAAGGGCGTTAAGCAAGAGAATAAATTCTCCACCGCCAAACAGATGTATATTTAGTAGAGATCAACGTATACAACACAGAATACACGTCAGACACATATCCATTTAAAGTCCGTTCTGGGTCTGAACGAACCGGAGGCACCTTATTAATCGTTCTATATGTTCAATACGGAAGAAAGGCCCTCACACATCCGGACGATCAACAAGTACGTCCAGACCACTACCACTGTAACCTTGTCAAGGGAGCTACCCGTCTCATAGGCATCAATAGTAATCTACACGATGTGAAGATCACCGGTCTTGCTCCGTCTTCATATCTTCGACTTTTATTCGTCGATCAATTATTTGAAATGAGAATTAACTCGGCCTTTTCAAATAATTCACGTATATTAGAATTCAAATCAATTTTGTCCATGGTTAAATTATTCAACATCCACATTTCAGTTCTTTATATAATTTTCATGTCAAACACATTCAACCACCAAATATCAAACAAACCAAGTAGAATCGGTCTATTTCCATTCCATATCGCCTATAATATTTTATTACGATATATCGCTATTTTTATTTATTTAAAAATAGCGCCATTTAATTAAATGACGTTTCAGGCCATAACGTGGCCCTGGTGCTGTTTTTCTCCAAATTTGATTTACACATTTCTCAAAATCTAACTGTCGGATCTTAACAAAGTTAATTACGTTGGAAAGAACTCTCCAAAGAGAACCCAATGGTTCCGGTTTCTGGAAAATCCAATGGTCGGATCTCTCGATATAATCATTTAAAGTTACGATTTCAAAACACGAACTGCAGCGTCGTTATTCATTTTATCTAATATATATATATATATATATATATATATATATATATAATTCATTCTGGCGCTGTTTTTATTCAGATTTGAATTAAATATTTCACACAATCCAACTGTTGGATCCTAACAAATTTTATATCGTTGGAGAGATTTTTCCAAAGAGAATCCAATGGTTCTGGGTTTGGGAAAATCCAATGGTCGGATCTCTCGATATAATCGTTTAAAGTTACGATTTCAAAACACGAACTACAGCGTCGTTATTCGTTTTATTTAATATATATATATATATAATTCATTCTGGCGCTG
The DNA here is from genome assembly GCA_030737875.1 of Allium sativum. Lineage (NCBI taxonomy): Eukaryota > Viridiplantae > Streptophyta > Magnoliopsida > Asparagales > Amaryllidaceae > Allium > Allium sativum. Next base: position 648,360,491 of record CM060919.1, on the reverse strand, counting down.
TTTTTACTTAGATTTGAATTAAACATTTTACACAATCCAACCGTTGGATCCTAACAAATTTTATATCATTGGAGAGAATTTTCCAAAGCGAACCCAACGGTTCTGGTTTTGGGAAAATCTGATGGTCGGATTTCTCGGTATAATCGTTTAAAATTACGATTCCAAAGCACGAACTGCAGCGTCGTTATTCATTTTATTTTAAGTTATATATATATATATAATTCATTCGACGATTTCTATATCGTTTTTCACTTCAAATATTTCACAAATACCTTTAAATTTCAAAAAATTACACCATAACCTCCTTTGTACGGGAAGGGATTTGGAAATTTATTGGGCCGTATTAGGCACCCAATAAATCCTAAAAAGCATACACATAATTATAGTGATATTTTCCGGTGTCCACAAGGGAGTGTGTATAGATCATAACTCCAGAGAATAAATTATCGTCACCCTATAAATGGTTTTTATGCCTTAATGACTAGAGAGACGTGTTTATTGTCATCTCCAGACCCACGTGGGGTTTTTATTAATCTGGCAATTTACCGTTACATTTTATATAGTCCATATCAGTGTTCAGCTCATCCTGAAATATAGTCATCGTCATACAAGCCTCTCGCTTGTATGGTATATCTTCAACCTCGTCACATAAGCTCCAAATGCTTATGTGGTATATGATAGGGTATGCTATCTTCAAGAAGTATGCCATGTAGTGTAGTTCAAAATTAATTGTTACTATCCTATGGCGACGTTTATTATTTCACACAGAACAACCAGCACTCCGCATCCAATGGCATTCACATGACTTTATATAATAATAAAATCGTGTAGCCAACTCATTAAGGCTTACCTATTTGTCGGGCATGCAAATATATTCTTTACTCAATAGCTAATCCATTTTCCTGTTCAACATATGTATATATATGCAGAACAAAGCTAAAAATATTTTTTCTAGCGAACAAATGTTTATTTTAACACACGGTTATTTTTAACACTTCATACATAGGATAAAATGATATTTTCAAAAATAGGTTTCAACACATGTGTATTTTTAGCGAGTCGTATACATGATAAAAATGATATTTTTATTGTTCAAAATATTTATTGAACACGTGAATGTTTTTAGCACTTCATATTCACAATAAAATGTTAATTTTATTATTCAATCCTTTTATTCAACACATGAATCCTTTTCAACACATGAATATTTTATATAGTACATACATATAATAAAATTGATATTTTTATTGTTAAAACAATTTATTTCAAACACGAATATTTTATATACTTCATACATAAGATAAAAATGTTATTTTTATTGTTAAAACAATTTATTTTAAACACGAATATTTTATATACTTCATACATAAGATAAAAATGTTATTTTTGTGTTAAAACAATTTATTTAAAACACTAATATTTTATATAGTCCATATATATGATAAAAATGTGATTTTTTTTCTTTCAAAGAATTTATTCAACACATGAATGTTATTCAACACATGAAATCCTCAACACACGAATATCTCAACATATGAATATTTCATATACTTCATGCGCATAATAAAAATGTGATTTTTATTATCTAAATAATTTATTCAACACATGAATATAATTCAACGTATGAAAATAATTCAAACACATGAATATTTCTGAATATTTCGGCAGCATAATGGTAAGGGGTTTAAAACCGGCACCGTCCCGAGTACGGCTCCTCGCACTACCTTAGGTCTCGCGGCGTTCTATAAGGAGCTTATCTAAATGATCTAAGACCAATTTCATTTCATATGAATTTTCCACAATAGGTCCAATTCGTTTCAACCACAAACAATTACTTTCAACCACAAAAAATTATTTTCAACCATTCACCATATCAACTAATTTTCAATCATTCGTCATATCAACTAAAATTTCACGCCAATCACAATCAATTCATATCGTCCATGGTCTATGGACAAGGGGAGTATATATATACGTATATAAATATATTTCATTTCCATTTCAACACACATATGATTTATGCAAAGCATGTATAATTTATACATCGCTCATATAACTTATACAACGCCTATACACGAGGTACACAATGCATATATAATTTATACTTTGCTTATATAATTTATACAATGCATTTCCACTCCATATTTGAATTTAGAAGTCTCATTTTTGTTTTTTATCCTTCAGAAATTGTGGCAAGCTCGGAATGCATTCTAGCTTCTTCTAGAAGGTAGATGACGTTGCTACGAGTCCGGTGTCTCTGGTTTCACTGGATTTCGACAACATAGCAAAAAGATATGATTTTTAATTGAAAATCATGATTTGCAACACTTAGAAGCGTTATATCAGTTAATTATTATACTGCCGTTACCTTTTAGAAAGGTTTAAAACTAGGTTTTGCAAATTCTTCTAATCCAAAGCATGATACGTAGATCAGGTTGTACCACGTCAGAGAGGAAGGAGAGGCGCACCTATCGATGGGTGCCACGTCAGATCCGGTGGCGGATCCTTCTTAAAGCGGCAAGATGAAGTCATGGACTTCACGGGCACAAATCTCGATGTAGACGCAATGATGGGGGGTGTAACCAGTCTTAATTTGAAGAGGGGAGGGAGTACTACAAAAAATTGTACTGGGGCAGGGGCTGGTTCAACGTGGTTTAGCTGGAAATCGGTCGGGAACGATGGAACAACTTCCGTCATCGAGAGCAGGTTACGGGGGGGGGGGGTTCTGATATTTTTATAAAATTAAATAATGAATGAAAAAATCCTATTCGCTGATATTTATATTAATTCAAAAATAGGTTTTTCTCCATACGAACTCCAATCCAAACCCAACGATTGTTGCCCCGAGCTAAATACCCATATTCCGAAAACAACGGAATATGTTTCGTAAGCCCATTCGACTGTTACAGTCGGTTATTCTTCAAATTAGAATATAAAACATTTAAATTTGGATTTGAACACACATCTTAATTTGCCAGGGCCACATACTGATTCTAAAAATTCCCGAAAAATAAATCTAGCTATGTTGGGACGGTACAGTCCTAACAAAACTGGTTTCATCGAATTCTGAGACCGTTTGAAAAATGGCCATTTTGTGGTCGATCCATTTTGACTAAAATTAACCAAACACGTTTTCCTTAGCCACGCTCACCTATTAATTCCAAAAATTATGGAATTTGAAACCTAGCAATAAATTGACATCATGGATCCAACAAAAGTGGTTTCGTCGAAAACGGAGGTTGTTTGCAAAATGTCTATTTTCAAGGGCCATATTTATTCCATAGTGACCATTCTGAATATTCAACTGGCCATAACTTTTGATTCCCGCTATGAAATTTCGATTTTTTAGATTCGTTAGAAAGATATTCTTAAACAGATTTAAATATTTTTGGTTTCACCAAAATCTGGTTTATTTTCAATCCTGTACATTTCGTCAAAGTTCGAATTCAAAATTTCAAACTGTCGCGCTATTTCTAACTCATTATTCAATTAAAATAAATTAGTTCAACTACTCCAAATTCATTAAAATAGCCAAATTAAAATTTTTAAATTGGCTCTGATTTTCCGGGTTGTTATAGAATGATTACATAGGAATTTACATTTTTCAATGTAAATAAAGAATGAAATAGAAATTTACATTTTTCAATGTAAATAAACATTGAAATAAAAGTTTACATTCGTCAATGTAAATAAATATTGAAATAAAAGTTTACATTTGTCAGTGTAACATTGAAATAAAATTTTACATTTTTCAATGTGATAATATATTGAAATAAAAGTTTACATTTTTAAATGTAACAATATATTGAAATAAAGGATTACATTTTTCAATGTAATAAATGGATAAATAAAAAGATTACATTTTAATGTAATATATGATTTCATATATAAAAGAAACCAATGTTGAATTGAAAATGGTGTTGAAATCGTTGAACGATTTATATTTACATATATATATATATATATATATATATATATATATATATATATATATATTAATTAAAATAAATGAATCGCGCTGCTGTAGTTCGCGTTTTGAAATCGTAACTTCAAACGGTTATACCAAAAGATCCGACCGTCGGATTTTCCCAAAACTGGAACATTTGGGTTCGTTTTGGAATGATCTCTCCAACGATATAAAGTTTTCTAAGATCCAACGGTTAGATTTTGAGAAATGTGTAAATCAAACTTCGATGAAAACAGCGCCAGGGCCATGTAATAACCCGAAGCGTCGTTTAATTAAAAATCGCTATTTTAAAATAAATAAAAATAGCGATAAATCGTTATAAAATATTATAAACGATATGGAATGAAATGAATTGATTTAAATTATATATATTCAAGAATTATTTGAAAAGGCTGGGTTAACTCTCATTTCAAATAATTATACGACGATTAGAAGTCGAAGATTTGAAGATGGTGATTGAAGACCGGCGATCTTCACATCGAATGGATGACTACTGATGCCCTGGACTGATATGCTCCCAGGAAAGTGTTACAGTGGTCGTTGTCTGGACGTACTTGTTGATTGTCCGGATATACGAGAGCCTCTCTTCCGTATTGGACATATGGGATGAGGAATAAGGTGTCTCCGGTTTCGTTCAGACCCAGAACGGACTTGTAAATGGATGTATGTCTGACATTGGATATTATCCTATGCTGATTGATTTCTATTTAATATATATCTGTTTGGTGGCGGAGAATTTATTCTTTTGCTTAACACCCTTCTCTGAGATGCATGAGCTCAGTGGTTATATATTGATAGATATCAGTCGCATGGCGTAAATTGTCAATGTGGCATGCCAAGATGCAAATGATCAAGGCTTATTGTTGAAAAGCAGAGCCTTGTGGTTGATGATCAAAGCACAACTTTATTGCAGTATAGCTTTGTGTATAGCGTTACTTCGCGAGCCTCACCCCCCGGTATGAACAAGAAACGGGAGAAGGATCCAGGGAGAACATACGTTTCTTTCTACCTAGAAGTGGTGTCTGGGTTTTACAAGCCCAGGTATTTTTACTTATGTGGATGATGGGAAGCGAGGTACCTCGGATATTGAGTCCCTTGTGGCTCAATTTACGCCCCATATGGCGGGGAGACGTATTGTTCAGGAGTTATAATCCACTAACATATGTGTGGACCGGCCCTATGGCTCCTAAGGGCTTGACTGAGTACTTGTCCCGAGACATGGGCTAGATTGTCTCGAATTCTGTAAGGATGATCCGTTGCCTTGGTTCATGATGGAAATTCAACTTCTAATATGACACCATACGGTTTTGATTGTAAACCTATATATGGCGATATAGTATATGGTAGTTATGCCATCTATGATTGACACATTATGATTGAAATGTTTGTGAAACGTATATACACTATTAATAATATCAAATCCGTTTTATCGTATCAAGCATTTTTGACCATTATAAGGTAAAACTCTATCCTCCGATTTGTGTTGCATTGTGTGATGGGACTTGAGTCTTATAATGGTTTCATTTTTCTAAAAAGAATTGCGTTGTTTAACGATTTTTTTACTTTATATGTGCACTGGCAATCCAACGGAGTATACCCGTTCCATTAGCGGCGTGGTCCTGTGATTAGCCTTATTATTAAATAGGTTAAGTAAGATTTCTCGTACTAGTCCCATGACTGACTCGTATTTTGTTTCACTTTGCAAACTCGGGTGCCCTCTTTTCCACACGGGCAGCCTTGTATACAGGTTTAGCAGACTCATTCTGGATAGCTATGGAGCTGAAGATGGATCCTATTATGTCTATTATGCTGTTCAGACTTCATTTAGTATATTATGTTTGGTTCCACTGCAGACATTCTATATTAAGTTGAAAACTATATTATGTACTAAGTATGATCCTATTATGCTGTGTAACTCTGATGATATATTATTCCCAGTGTAATTTGATGTACCTTATCTGCTGTAATTCTATATTTTTATTTTGCTATTATTGTTTATGTGTTATATTCCAATGATTATCCTTGCTTTCATACTAGGGAGTTTGGGGTTATCACAGTTGGTATCAGAGCTTTGGTTAAACTTAGCTCGGAATATAACATATAAATAAACCGGACATAAGTAGAATCAACAGTATTCTAAAACGAATGAATCATTGTAGATAGGACTATTAGTGTCCTAGAATGAGCATGGCTGAATAAAATACACCCCCATGGATTCATTTACATTTAAATATATGTCTATATGCTTTACAATATCTATTTTGTTGGCTTAACTCTTTGTCTGCTATTTGCAGACATAGTAGAAAATGAGTGGCAGAAACAGAAGAAGTAGTTGTATGGTTCGACAATCTAATGAGCCAATCGTTCTCCCACAACCAGAACCAGATTTAGAAACTCTAGTAATGAAGTATCGAAATATGGGCGGAGTACAATTCTCGGGCAAAAAATCCGTGATTGAAACACAGTCATGGATGCATTCTGCTGAGAGAATCTTTCAAGGCTTAAAGTTGAGGGATGATCAGAAAAGATTAGTGGCATCTTGGGCACTCAAAGCTCTAATCTGGTGGGAAACCGTTACTGAGGAAAATCCAGAAGGTAATATTACCTGGGATAGATTCAAAGAAATTTTCAAAGAAAGATTTATTCCTCCAGAAGCAACTGAGCGGCTATATGATGAGTTTTACAATCTGAACAAGGAGATATGACCATCCAAGAATATCAGAATAAATTCAACGAACTTTCTCGCTTTGCCCCAGAACTAATTCAAGATCCTGTAAGGAAGAATCTGAGATTTATCAAAGTACTTCAAAAGAAATACGAAGGTAGAGTACTTGCTCATGTGAATCTCCCATTCTCTTAAATGATACAAATGGCTTATCGCTATGAGTATAATGATAAGCAACATGGTTGGGAAGATGAAGAAGAAGGCAGTTCTAGTAGCAAAAGGAAGTTTGAAACAGATAGTCCGGAATCAAGCAGTAACACCCCAGATTTTTGAATAATCGAACTAACTAAATTAAAGAATAATTAATCTCAGACGTGAGAATTATGGGGTTTGGGTTGCGCCATTGTGTTCATCTCGGAATTCTGGTTTAAATAGAGTCCGAGTTTGCGGGAAACGAGTACCGGATGAAGGAGTTATGGACGAACGAAGTTTGGTGGCAAAGTAAAGAAAAAAAATATAAATGCACTGGCGCACTTGGGAAGTGCGCCAGTACATATTTACACTGACGCACTTGGGAAGTGCGCCAGTACATATTTACACTGGCGCACCTGCCAAGTGCGCCCAGGCCGAGGCTGGAGCCTGCACAGCTTTCTGGTTCAGGCTGACCCGTGTTGTTGAGTCCTTTCTGACTCCTTGCTGAGTCATTAGGGCTGACTCATCACCCTATCATGATTGAACGGTTTTGATTAATCCTAAGAACATCCGACGGCTTAAATTAATTCAAAATTCTATAAAAAGACCCATAGACTCAAACCCTAAATCAGAATTAAAACTAAAACTATGGTCGTCATGTTGTTGTCTTGAACTCTAGAGCAGCCGCCACCGAAATTAAGAGGAGGAACAACAACCAAATCAGAACTATTCAACCCTAACAGCGATTCTTCATCAAAGGAGCGCTAATTCAACTCCAGAATTCAGAACTCAAGACTTCTTTTGAGTTGTGAGTTCGATAGTTTTAGCAAAATAATTAGTAATTTAATTAGATTAAGTTATAACGCGGATTGTATGGATGTGATATGAAGTATTGATTGCATGTTGTAATTATGTTGTAGGATTGTGATTGAAATATCTATGATGTTATGTTGTGATACTATCATGCAAAGTTATGTTGCTATCATCCATGTTGTAATTTTATATACAATCAAATCGTCATGTTTCTTATGCTAGTTTGCGATAATGATTCATATGATAAATCATATGTGGGAAAGTTTAGATGTTGATTCAAACATGAACCATATACAAGTTTGGGTAGAATTATATGTGACCTTACATGATTATGGCACCTAGTTTATGTGAGAATTTAATTGAAAGTTAGGCTATGACATGATACTTCACATGTTAGATATTAGTTTACACCATTGTTGCGATGTATAAATCACATATGTGAGTTTATGAGTTGGATATGAATCATGTTATGTTATTACCTTTGCAAGTTTACCCCCTTTAGATATAGACCTATGACATATGTTGTTTATGCAAGCAGGTGGCCTTTATTTCATCAAGTTCACACCTTTTATTTTTGGATCCATGACACATGATGTTTATGCAAGTTTGTGGCCATTTTCTCATCAAGTTCACACCTTTAAATTTGGAACAATGACATATGTTGTTTATGCAAGTTGTAATCTTGGCCTATGCAAGTTTTAGATGTAGAACATCATTCACATATGCAAGTTTATCCCTATGTTAGATCTATGTTTTAATCATGTGTATATATTGTGATGTTTTCTTTTGTTTCATGAGTTAGACTATTCTAGTCTAACGTATATTTTTACGTTAAACGAACAAACGTACTACGTGGGGAAAAAGGGGATAATATTAAAAATATTTAATTGGCATAAATGCCTTAAGAGGCATAAAATAAAATTTTGGTGAAATTGGTATGATTTTACATACCATAAATGGATGGACATAATTGAGTCAATTATGGACATCGCTAAATCTGGAATTGATTGATAATTTGAATAGGGAAAGTAATTCAAATTTGGGGGATGATTAATTAGGAGTAATTAATCGTCTAAGACACGAGGTTAGACTCTTTTGTGGTGTAAGACTGCCCGGACCCGCCCGGCAAATCCAGCTGCCACAAATGTCAGTCTAATGTGGGAGGTCTTAGGCACAAACTAAATACGTAACAGTTGTAAAGACACGAGGTTAGGCTCTTTTGTGGTGTAAGACTGCCCGGACCCACCCGGCAAATACAGCTGCCACAAATGCCAGTCTAATGTGAGAGGTCTTTATGAGGTTACGGTCCTAATGAATTAAGAAACACTTAACCAGATAAGCATGTAGTGGGACATGAGGGGGTTAAGTGGGTGCCTTGGGTGGCATGTGGAATCTAATGGGTGCCTTGGGTGGCATTTGGAAATACGATTAGAAACGCTTAACCAAAATGTGAAACATGTAATTGAAACATGAATAAGAAGTGGGTTAAGTGGGATGTACTAGAGGGAACCAAGCTTAGGTGGATAGCTTGTGTCAAGTAATGGGGGCCCGTTTCAACCAGTAACCCATACGTATCTTTGTGGGCTCGACCCAAGTCGAGGACGGGACACGCATACTGGGCTTGACTTTAAGAGGCCAAACCGGGTTAGCGGTGGCAACGCAAGTCCAACGGGTTCATATGCGTGTGTGGACACGGGCTGGTAGGTAAGACGTTGTTGCATCGTGTAGGTATAAGCCGTGCATTCTTGGTGGTATCGGGTTGCCACTTTGGCGAGTGATACACCCCACTGTGGGGCCAGCACGGGTATCTACGAGTTAGGGAGCCGATCGCTTGGGGGTAGAGGGTACACCTAGTGGAGATAGGGGCAGACGACACCTATGGAGGCAGCTAGGGGTGCACGAAACTACCAATATCATTATTAAGTCTGTAGGCGGGATCAACCTTAGGGTGACTAGTGGTGGTGCAGTATACTAGTGGCGGTGCAGTATAGCAATTATCCTATAGTGTTGGTGTAGTTTAGTAAATTTATCTTAGTGGGTTAGGTACGCTTTAACGATATCGTTATTCATCTTGTTTCCTTATTTACTCTTCCATACTCAATGGTTCATGGTCATTTCTTTATTTTCCAACTTATTCCTTAGCCTAGTTACTTTGTTAATTGTATTGTTAGAATTATCGCACTCGCCAGACTTTATGTCTGACCCCCTTTTCCATCTCTTTCCTCCCCCCCCAAGGTCCTCAGGTTGGAACTAGCACCAGTGGAGCTTGATTTTGGACTGATTTTAGAAGATTTCTTGGACCACTGAAGTAAAGTTCAACTTCTCTTTATTTATGGCTATTTTAATGTTGGGGATTATGTCTTTCAGTTTATGTACTTTGTTTTATCAAGATGGATATGATGTACTTGACTTTGGTTTATGATTTTGATGATGTAATCAAACATATGGGTTTATCCGCTGCAATGAAATAAAGTTTTAATTTTCAAGTACTGTTTATATCTGTCTTGTTGTGATTTTCTGTTCTATACTTACTTAAAATGCTCCATGGAAGTTAATGCATTCCCATTGTGAGTGACATTAATGGACGTGGGGTTCGGCTCATCTTTCTATGATTTATCGGGATTTGAGAGTGTTTATTTTGGGCGTTGAGTTTGAGTGCAACGCTTTTGTGCTTGGCTTCATAGGCTGCGGTTTAATTCTAGGTATGGATTGACTAACTAGATATGGGGCCATCCTAGATTGTGAAAGAAGGATAGTTAGATTGTTGACTCATTCTGGAAAGACCCTTGATATTTCTTGTGACCCTAGAGGTCCAGTAATGCTTAGTTACCTAGAATCCCTTGACGCATCCGATGATGATTTACATTCTGTTCCCATAGTCCGTGAATATGTTGATGTCTTCGATGAGGTGAGGGGTTTACCGCAAAAACGTGAGATAGACTTCCGAATATATCTAGTGGACAATGCAAAGCCAGTTGCATTGCCAGTGCGCCACATGGCTCCAAGAGAGAGAAGAGAACTCAGTAAGCAAGTGAAAGAATTGCTTGAGAAGGGGTTCATCAGACGTAGTATATAGGAGTGGGGTGCTCCAGTAGTATTTGCCACGAAGGCGGATGGGTCCCTTAGACTTTGTGTGGACTATAGAGAACTTAATAAGCTTACTAAGAAGAATAGACACCCACTGCCGAGGATTGACGATCTCTTCGATCAGTTAGTTGGCGCCTCAGTGTTTTCGCAGTTGGACTTAGCCACGGGTTTCCATCAGTTGAGAGTGGCTGAGGATAGCATAGACAAGACCGCCTTTAGGACTCCAGACGGTTTCTTCGAGTGGCTGGTGATGCCCTTCGGTTTGACAAACGCCCCCGTATACTTTGTTGACTTGATGAGTAGGGTGTTTAGGGAGTACCTTAATAGATTCGTGGTAGTCTTTGTAGATGACATCTTGATCTTTTCTAAGAGCGAGGAAGAGCATGCCCTGCATCTTAGGGAAGTGTTGGAGACTCTTCGAGCGCATAGCCTTAAAGCTAAATTTTCTAAATGTCACTTTTGGAGGAAGGAAGTGTGATTCTTATGGCACGTGGTTTCTAAAGAAGGGATAGCCGTGGATCCCACGAAGATAGTTGCCATCCAAGATTGGAAGGTTCCTAAAAATGCTACCGAGGTGAGAAGTTTCTTAGGGTTGGCTGGCTACTATAGGAAGTTTATCAAAGACTTCGCAAAAATATCAGCTCCATTAACACGCTTGACGAAGAAGAACTTAGTTTTCACGTGGGACGTAGATTGTGATGATGCGTTCCAACGTTTAAAGAGAGCTTTGACCACAGCCCCAGTCTTAGTGTTGCCAGATGGGAGTAAGCCATTTACCGTTTATACTGACGCTTGTGGGACAGGACTAGGCGCAGTCTTAATGCAAGAGGGAAGGGTAATAGCCTATGGTGGAAGGCAGTTGAGAGTGCATGAAGAAATTACCCTACACATGACCTAGAGTTAGCAGCTATTGTTTTCGCGCTTAAGTCTTGGCGTCATTATCTTCTTGGCGAGAAATTTGAATTGTTCACTGACCACAAGTCATTAAAATACTTATTCTCTCAGAAGGACTTGAACTTAAGGCAGCAAAGGTGGATGAAGTTCTTAGCATCCTACGACTTCGAGATAGCATATACCCCTGGCAAGGGTAACGTGGTGGCAGATGCCTTAAGTAGAAAAAGATTATCCTTGAGTCCTTTGTTTGTTGAGCGGCGAAGTTTAGAGTTCATCTCTACGTTTGACTTCACACCTTCCATTGACTTCGTACCTGGTTTGCTAGCATCCTTAGAGGTCAGACCTACGCTTTTGGGATGGATTGGCGAGGCACAGCGAGACGACCCACAGTTGGTTGAGTTAGTAGAAAAGCTCAAAGGAGGGGAGTCATCGAGCCATCTCCGTAGGTATACCCTAGATGATAAGGGTTGGTTGCGTAGGGACGATAGACTTTGTGTACCACGGGACGAGAATCTGAGGAAGACCATTCTTGATGATGCCCATCGTTCGAAGATGACCATTCATCCCGGCGGGGACAAGATGTACATGGACAAGAGACGAGTTTAATTTTGGGCCGGTATGAAGAAAGATGTGGCCGAGTATGTCACTAAATGCTTGGTGTGGCAACAAGTAAAAGCGGAGCAAAAGAAGCCCGGTGGATTGCTTCATCCATTGGAGGTCCCACAATGGAAGTGGGAAAGCGTTTTGATGGACTTTATTGACGGATTACCAAGATCAAGGAAGGGTAATACGGGGATTTGGGTCATGGTAGAAAGACTTACTAAGAGCGCCCATTTCATTCCCGTGAAGAGTAAGAGGACCGCTCCATGGTTAGCCTCCGTATACATTCGAGAAATAGTTTGTTTGCACGGTGTTCCTTCTAGCATAGTGAGCGACCGCGATCCTATTTTCACTAGCGAATTTTGGAGAAGCTTGCAAGAGGCGGTAGGGACTCAGTTATGTTTGAGCACCGCATATCATCCTCATACGGACGGCCAGACCGAGAGGGTGAATCGTATTCTAGAGGACTTGTTGAGGTTAAGTGTCTTAGATTTCGGAGGTACATGGGAGGAACATCTTCCGTTGGTAGAGTTCGCATATAATAATAGCTTTCAGTCTAGTATTGGCATGGCACCGTTCAAAGCTCTTTATGGACGGCCGTGTCGTTCGCCTACATGTTGGTGGGAATCTACGGATAAGATCTTGCTTGGACCCGATATGATTAGAGAGACTTCGGAAAAGATCGATTTGATTCGAAGGAGGATGAAGACGGCGCAAGATAGGTAGAAATCTTATGCGGATAAGAGGAGGTCAGACCTTGAGTTTGATATTGGGGACATGGTCTTTGTCAAGGTGTCTCCATTACGGAACGTCGTTCGCTTTGGGTCCGTTGGGAAGTTAGCACCAAGGTTCGTAGGGTCGTTTCCTATTAAGGAAAGGATTGGGCAGATGGCGTATAGAGTGGAGTTGCCCGAGAGATTTAGTGGCGTACACGACGTATTCCATGTATCACATTTGAGGAAGTGCTTGCACGAGACCGCGGAAGTGGTAGAGCCGAGCTTGCTTAGAGAGGTGGAGATCGAGCGTGATGCAACGATTCGACGAGCTCCTACACGCATTCTTGGGTCAGAGATTAAGAAATTGAGGAATCGAGAGGTCAAACTAGTCAAAGTGCAATGGGGAGATGATGAGAGCATCGCTACTTGGGTGACGGAAGCGAAGATGCATTCATTGTACCCTTTTCTTTTCGAGGGTATGTCTTTTAAATTCTCCTTTATCGCTTACCTTGTACTTATCTTATCTTTAGTACGTCCTCTCGCTAGTATCTTTGACCTTTAGATAGGATAGTCCTATGGTTAGAACATGTGTTTGAGACATGTTATGTATGATGGATGCAAGTGTTTGCTCGTGGTTGCTCGTGGATGCATATACACACACTTTAGGCACTAGATCGGCTCAGTTACTTCATATTGCATATTGCATATAAATGTGTGTACATATTTAAGTAATGGATGAATAATGGTTGTACCATCATATGGATGTTGCATTTTAGTGAATGGTTGTGCACGCATGTAGAAATGATATGTATCGATAAGGTTCTTTCGCATACATAATGGATGCATGGCACTATCATGGTTTGCATTAAGGAGGTCAACTGAATCAGTAGACCGCCTGATTTTGCATTAGATAAGGAACATATACACACACTTTTTGCATATGTTCATACAGCATTAGAAATTTTATAAGGACAATGGATGCCCGTGTTTGATGGTTGAGTAGATGGTTGTTTGGATGGTAGGATATACATTCTCCTTAACTTGGAGATTTCGGGGACGAAATCCTTTAAGAAGGGGAGAATGTAACACCCTGGATTTTTGAATAATCGAACTAACTAAATTAAAGAATAATTAATCTCAGACGTGAGAATTATGGGGATTGGGTTGCGCCATTGTGTTCGTCTCGGAATTCTGGTTGAAATAGAGTCCGAGTTTACGGGAAACGAGTATCGGATGAAGGAGTTATGGACGAACGAAGTTTGGTGGCAAAGTAAAGAATAAAAATGCACTGGCGCACTTGGGAAGTGCGCCAGTACATATTTACACTGGCGCACCTACCAAGTGCACCCAGGCCGAGGCTGGAGCCTGCACAGCTTTCTAGTTCAGGCTGACCCGTGTTGTTGAGTCCTTTCTGACTCCTTGTTGAGTCATTAGGGCTGACTCATCACCCTATCATGATTGAATGGTTTTGATTAACCCTAAGAACATCCGACGGCTTAAATTAATTCAGAAATCTATAAAAGACCCATAGACTCAAACCCTAAATCAGAATTAAAACTAAAACCATGGCCGTCATGCTGTTGTCTTGAACCCTAAAGCAGCCGCCACCAAAATTAAGAGGAGGAACAACAACCAAATCATAACTATTCAACCCTAACAGCGATTCTTCATCAAAGGAGTGCTAATTCAACTCCAGAATTCAGAACTCAAGACTGCTTTTGAGTTGTGAGTTCGATAGTTTTAGTAAAATAATTAGTAATTTAATTAGATTAAGTTATAACGCGGATTGTATGGATGTGATATGAAGTATTGATTGCATGTTGTAATTATGTTGTAGGATTGTGATTGAAATATCTATGATGTTATGTTGTGATACTATCATGCAAAGTTATGTTGCTATCATCCATGTTGTAATTTTATATACAATCAAATCGTCATGTTTCTTATGCTAGTTTGCGATATTGATTCATATGATAAATTATATGTGGAAAAGTTTAGATGTTGATTCAAACATGAACCATATACAAGTTTGGGTAGAATTATATGTGACCTTTCATGATTATGGCACCTAGTTTATGTGAGAATTTAATTGAAAGTTAGGCTATGACATGATACTTCACATGTTAGATATTAGTTTACACCATTGTTGCGATGTATAAATCACATATGTAAGTTTATGAGTTGGATATGAATCATGTTATGTTATTACCTATGCAAGTTTACCCCCTTTAGATATAGACCTATGACATATGTTGTTTATGCAAGCTTGTGGCCTTTATTTCATCAAGTTCACACCTTTTATTTTTGGATCCATGACACATGATGTTTATGCAAGTTTGTGGCCATTTTCTCATCAAGTTCACACCTTTAAAATTGGAATCATGACATATGTTGTTTATGCAAGTTGTAATCTTGGCCTATGCAAGTTTTAGATGTAGAACATCATTCACATATGCAAGTTTATCCCTATGTTAGATCTATGTTTTAATCATGTGTATATATTGTGATGTTTTCTTTTGTTTCATGAGTTAGACTATTCGAGTCTAACGTATATTTTTACGTTAAACGAACAAACGTACTACGTGGGGAAAAAGGGGATAATATTAAAAATATGTAATTGGCATAAATGCCTTAAGAGGCATAAAATAAAATTTTGGTGAAATTGGTATGATTTTACATACCATAAATGGATGGACATAATTGAGTCAATTATGGACATTGCTAAATCTGGAATTGATTGATAATTTGAATAGGGAAAGTAATTCAAATTTGGGGGATGATTAATTAGGAGTAATTAATCGTCTAAGACACGAGGTTAGACTCTTTTGTGGTGTAAGACTGCCCGGACCCGCCCGGCAAATCCAGCTGCCACAAATGTCAGTCTAATGTGAGAGGTCTTAGGCACAAACTTAATACGTAACAGTTGTTAGGCTCTTTTGTGGTGTAAGACTGCCCGGACCCGCCCGGCAAATCCAGCTGCCACAAATACCAGTCTAATGTGAGAGGTCTTTATGAGGTTACGGTCTTAATGAATTAAGAAACACTTAACCAGATAAGCATGTAGTGGGACATGAGGGGGTTAAGTGGGTGCCTTGGGTGGCATGTGGAATCTAGTGGGTGCCTTGGGTGGCATTTGGAAATACGATTAGAAACACTTAACCAAAATGTGAAACATGTAATTGAAACATGAATAAGAAGTGGGTTAAGTGGGATGTACTAGAGGGGGCCAAGCTTAGGTGGATAGCTTGTGTCAAGTAATGGGGGCCCGTTTCAACCAGTAACCCATACGTATCTTTGTGGGCTCGACCCAAGTCGAGGACGGGACACACATACTGGGCTTGACTGTAAGAGGCCAAACCGGGTTAGCGGTGGCAACGCAAGTCCAACGGGTTCATATGCGTGTGTGGACCCGGGCTGGTAGTTAAGACGTTGTTGCATCGTATAGGTATCAGCCGTGCATTCTTGGTGGTATCGGGTTGCCACTTTGGGGAGTGATACACCCCACTATGGGGCCATCACGGGTATCTACGAGTTAGGGAGCCGATCGCTTGGGGGTAGAGGGTACACCTAGTGGAGATAGGGGCAGACGGCACCTATGGAGGCAGCTAGGGGTGCACGAAACTACCAATATCATTATTAAGTCTGTAGGCGGGATCAACCTTAGGGTGACTAGTGGTGGTGCAGTATACTAGTGGCGGTGCAGTATAGCAATTATCCTATAGTGTTGGTGTAGTTTAGTAAATTTATCTTAGTGGGTTAGGTACGCTTTAACGATATCGTTATTCATCTTGTTTCCTTATTTACTCTTCCATACTCAATGGTTCATGGTCATTTCTTTATTTTCCAACTTATGCCTTAGCCTAGTTACTTTGTTAATTTTATGGTTAGAATTATCGCACTTGCCAGACTTTATGTCTGACCCCCCTTTTTCCATCTCTTTCCTCCCCCCCCCAGGTGCTCAGGTTGGAACTAGCACCAGTGGAGCTTGATTTTGGACTGCTTTTAGAAGATTTCTTGGACCTCAGAAGTAAAGTTCAGCTTCTCTTTATTTATGTCCATTTTAATGTTGGGGATTATGTCTTTCAGTTTATGTACCTTGTTTTAACAAGATGGATATGATGTACTTGACTTTGGTTTACGATTTTGATGATGTAATCAAACATATGGGTTTATCCGCTGCAATGAAATAAAGTTTTAATTTTCAAGTACTGTTTATATCTGTCTTGTTGTGATTTTCTGTTCTATACTTACTTAAAATGCTCCATGGAAGTTAATGCATTCCCTTTGTGAGTGACATTAATGGACGTGGGGTGTTACACAAGCACAAAGCCCGAGGTCAGTAAGAAGCCTAAAGCTGATAAGAAAGAGGTTGAATCTAAAGAAGAACCATTAACGACTGCCATATGTAATAACTGCCATAAGCTAGGGCATTTGTTAAGAAATTGCAAATATTCGAAGAAACGAAAGAATGATGGATCTAAATCCATTAAGAAGCAAAAGAAATCTCATAGTAAAAGGAAGTGCCATAAGTGCCACCAGACAGGTCATGTTGCAAGGGATTGACTGCTGTTAAAGGAGTCTGTAATAGCTCATGTAAATGAAGTAGCAGAAACTCCAACACCCTCAGCTAGTCAGCAAAGGCCAGATGTTTTGGAAGGCACTCTAACTGTCAACAATATACCAGTTAAAGTATTGTTTGATATGGGCGCGTCTCAAAGCTTCATTTCGAGTAATACAGTCAAGAAGCTAAATCTGAAATTGAAAGATCTTAAAGAATGCCTTAGGGTTCATAATCCGATAGAAGATTCTTGGGTCCTTGGTACGTGTTGTAGAGTGCCCATCTCTTTTTCCCATTATCGGTTTTCTTGTATCTTGATCGTCATGGATTTCTCTGAATTTGACATCATTCTTGGGCTGGACTGGTTAACTAAATACAAGGCCGAAGTCAAATGTGCAGAAAGAGTTATCAGAATTAAAACGAAGCTTGCCAATGTTATAATACCCTACGTTGGCTCAGGTTTAAACAGAAAAGAATTTTGGGTTGCTCTTGAGGTTTCTCCCACTGCCATTGAAGATATTCCTATTGTTAAGAATTATGCGGATGTGTTCGAAGAAGTTGATAGCTTACCCCCGCATAGAGAAATTAACTTCAAGATTGATCTAGTTATGAATGCAAGGCTGGTGGTACGACTTATTTGAAGAATGACATGGAAAGAGAAAGAAGAGTTGGGCTATCAAACTAAGCAGCTTTTGTGGAAAGGTCTGATCAGGCCTAGTTTTTCAAAATGGGGTGCAGCAGTAGTGTTTGTCCCAAAGTCAGACGGTACTCTCAGATTGTGTGTGGATTACCGAGATTTAAATAAGCAGACACTCAAAAATAAATATCCATTGCCCCATATAGATGATTTATTGGATTGTTTGAATGGAGCTAAAGTATTTTCTAAAATGGACCTAGCTACAGGTTTCCATCAACTATGTATTGCTGAAGAGTGTGTTCCTTTGACAGCTTTTAGAGGTCCAGATATATTTTACGAATGGTTAGTAATGTCGTTCAGCTTATGCAATGCTCCAGCTTATTTTTTCAATTTAATGAATTGAGTATTCCGCGATGTCCTAAATAAATTTGTGTTGGTATTCATTGACGATATTTTAATCTTCTCTAAGTCAACTGCGGAGCATGAAAAGCATTTGGAACAAATTTTGGAAATCCTGAGAAAGAATGTTTTAAAAGCCAAATTTTTTAAATGTGTATTCTGGCAAGAAGAAGTGAAGTTCCTCGGTCGTGTTGTATCGAAGGAAGGAATTTCAGTGGATCCTAGAAAAATCATAGCTATTTAAGATTGGAAGCAACCTAACACTCCTATAGAAGTCAGAAGTTTCCTAGGATTGGCTGGCTATTATCGGAAATTCATTAAAGATTTTTCGAAACTATCTTGTCCATTAATGAAGCTTACAAAGAAGCACACAAAGTTTAATTGGACACCTGAATGTGAGGCAGCTTTCCAAGAGCTGAAACTGAGGTTGACTACTGCTCCAGTGTTGATCATTATTGATGGCAATCAAGATTTGAAAGTTTGGATAGATGCTTCTATTGAAGGTATTGGTGCACTATTAATGCAAAGAGACAAAGTAGTTGCTTATGCTAGCCGTCAATTGAAGCCACATGAGAAGAGATATCCTACTCATGATCTTGAGTTATTGGCCATCGTGTTTGCTTTAAAGATATGGAGGCACTATCTTTTGGGTGAGAAGTTCAAATTATATACAAATCATAAATCCTTGAAGTATCTGTTCACCCAAAGGGACTTGAATTTGAGGCAACAACGTTGGTTAGAATTTCTAGCGGCCTATGATCTGGACATCTTGTATAATCCAGGAAAAGCCAATGTTGTAGCCGATGCGCTTAGCAGAAAGAATGCAGTCGTGGCCAATCTTATCATCGCCAATCTCACCATTACACCTTCATTAATTGACAAAATCTTTGATCTTTAGAAAGATGATGAATTTATATAGAGAATTAGCAAAAGAGTTTGGGAAGGAGAGCCCTCGAGTTTTCAAATTGATAACAAGGGAGTTCTGAGGTTAAAAGGCCGAATTTGTGTCCCGAATATCCCTGATCTCAGAAGAGAAGTAGTGGATGAATGTCACAAATCCAAGCTTTGTATTCATCCAAGGGTGAGTAAGATGTATCATGATCTCAAGCGCACGTTCTGGTGGAAATCTATGAAAAGAGACATTTCCATTTATGTTAGCAGGTGCTCTACTTGCCAGCAAGTCAAGAGTGATCAGCAAAAACCTGTCGGATTGTTACAACCACTAGAAGTTCCAAGTTGGAAGTGGGATCAAATCTCCATGGATTTTATTGATGGCTTACCCCGAACCAGGAAAGGTAATGATAGTATTTGGGTGATCGTAGACTGTTTCACGAAGTCCGCCCATTTTATTCCTGTCAGATCAACTAGAACAGCTCAAAGTTTGGCGAAAATTTATTTCAAAGAAATCATTAGACTATATGGAGTTTCTAGCAGCATTGTTAGTGACCGTGATCCGATATTCGCTAGTAAATTCTGTGAAGCATTCCAAGAGGAGCTGAGGACAAAATTAAATCTGAGCACCGCATATCATCCTCAAACAGATGGCTAGACTGAGAGGGTGAACCGTATATTGGAAGACTTGTTATGGGCATGTATTATTGACTTTGGAGGATTATGGGAAGATCACTCGCACTTGGTTGATTTCTCTTATAATAACAGTTACTAAGCAAGCTTGCAAATGTCGCCATTCGAAGCATTGTATGGCAGGCCTTGTAGATCTCCCGTATGTTGGGTAGAACCAGGAAATAGATTGGTATTGGGTCCTGACATGATTCGTGGAGCTTCAGACAAAGTTGATTTCATTAAGAAGCGATTACTAGCAGCTCAGAGCCGACAGAAAATTTATGCAGATTCAAGAAGAAGGGATTTAGAATTTTCTATTGGCGATTATGTGTACTTGAGAGTTTCTCCATTAAGAGGAGTAATTCGTTTTGGGAAGACTGGGAAGTTGGCTCCTAGATTCATTGGTCCATTCCCTATTCTAGAAAGAATTGGAACTCTCGCTTACAGGGTTCAGTTGCCGGACTGGTTGCCAAGGGTACATGATGTATTCCATGTGTCCTAACTTCAAAAGCATGTACATGATCCAGACTTGATTGTGGAGGAAGCTGCACAGCAAGATTTGGAGATTACCCTGAACTTAGTAGTAAGAAGAGAGCCGGTAAAGATCATTGGCAAAGAAACCCGAATTCTGAGGAACAAAAGAATCCATCTAGTCAAAGTGCAGTGGAGCAGAGATTCTAGAGACAGTACATGGGAGACCGAGGATGTAACAACCCGGAAATTCTGGGCTAATTTAAAATTTTTATTTTGGCAATTTTGATGAATTTTGAATATCTAAAATGAATTATTTTAAGTAGTAGTGACGAGAGATTTATTTTGAATAGAATTAGAACGTATATATTTGTTTGAATCGTCGTTAGAATATAAATATTTTATTTTATATTATAAAAGGAATTGAAAATGGCGCGGTAGTTTGAAATTTCGATTTCGAATTTCAAATTAATGTATAGGATTCAAAATAAACCGGATTTTACCGAAACTAAAAATATTTGAATCTAATTGAGAATATCTTTCCAACGAATCCGAAAAATTGAAATTTCATAGCGGGAACCAAAAGTTATGCCCAGTTGAAAATTCAAAATAGTTGCTATGGAATTCTGGCCCTTAAAAATGGAAATTTTGCAAACGACCTCGGTTTTCGACGAAACCACTTTTGTTGGATCCGTGATGTCAAGTTATTGCTAGGTTTTAAAATTCGTAATTTTCTGAATCAATATGTGAGTGTGGCGAAGTAAAACATGTTTTGTCAATTTCGATCGATCAGAAAATGGCCATTTTTCAAACGGTCTCAGAATTTGACAAAATTAGTTTTGTTAGAACCGTATCGTCAATACGAAGCTAGAAAATATTTTTATGGAATTTTTTGAGTTCGTATGTGGCCCCGGTAAATTGAAATGTGCGTTCAAATTCAATATATAGATTTATATTTTGATTTTGACGGAAACTGATCGAAATAGCCGAATTGGCTTATGATACATATTCCATTGTGTTCAGAATGGAGGTAATTAGCTAGGGATGACAGTCGGTGGGTCTCGTTTGGAGGTCGAAATAAAAAGTTGCTTTATGGGGATTTAAAAATAAAATTAAATAAATAAATTTATATAATACCCCTACCTTATCTCTCCTTATACTCAGTCAAACGAGAAAAAAAAACCCCGACTGCCGTCCATCGTACGCCGCAACCTACCGCTCCCCCTGCGCCTGTCATCGCCGACTCCGGCGAGGTTCCCCTACCCCCTCTCGATGCTCTCCTCTCTCTCATCTCTCTCAGTTCGAAGACCCCTAACCCCTTTCTACCCAATCCGACGCCTCTGCTCCGCCCAAGATGTCCAGCGCCGCCTCCAACCCACCACCGCCTGCCACCGGCCCCGCGACGCCCCTAGCACCACCTCCGACCCCAGCAAGCCAAGCCCCCCCACCTCCACAGTAAACCGAATTGAAAAGTAAGTTTTTATTTTTTATTATTTTTGTTTCATCTTTTTTTAATTGTTTATTTTCTTTAAAGGTGATTTTCTGATTTTTAAAATCAGTTTATAAATATAAAGTGAGGATTTTTATATGATAAAGTTAGTAAAAATAGAGATTTTTAGTTTAAAAAGATAAGATTTTTAAGAGGATAGAAATTAGAATTTTGATTTTTTTTATGATTATAAAAAAAAGAGATTTGTACGATTAAAAAGTAATGATTTTTATCATACAAAGAAACGATTTTTAGTGAAGAAAATTTTGATTTTGATTATGTGAGGAGCGTCATAAAGATGTGTTTTTTATAACATAAAGATGTGGTTTTTCATAACATAAAGGAGTGATTTTTATGCAGTTAAAAATATAATTTTTAGTTCATGAAGAAGTATGATTTTTAATAGAGAAATCTTTGCATATAAAAATGTGATTTTTATATGTAGCGAATACGGACGACGAAAGTGACAAAAGGCGAGCACGGCGAAGATATTCTACATAAGAAGAGTCACGACAATTGGTTTAGCTAGTCGGTGAGAACTTCTCACTTTAAATTCTATTTTCTAGTTAATTATATACTAGGATGCAGACGGTGCTTAGTATCACCCGACACCCGTTGTCCACAGACCAGGGACAACTTGTTTGATTTTGTTGTGTTGTGAAAATTGATTGTGATGTGGAGTGAATGGAAATATACTCATGTGTTGAATTAAAATGTTATATCGTTAAAAATATAAATATAACGTGAATGTGAATAAATAAATATTCATTTACAAATCAGACGACTTGTTTATGTACACTGATTTGACTGATATTGATTGGGACAATAAATTTTACACATTGCCCAACTGCACGAATAAAAATCTATGTTTGTTGATTTGAAACCCCACACGGGTGTTGGGATGATATTTGACGTACACTAATCCCGATTGTTTAGTTGTATGTCAATCGATGGGTTGACAGACTGTGTAAGCGTTAATTATTTATATTTAATGCTTATGCAGTTGTGTGTGCACTCTGGATGATGGTTGATTATTTATCGTTGCTATTATATACATGTGTTGTATGAAATCCATATAATTAACATTATATGGTAATTGATTGGGCTTCATTCCATTTTGGAAAATAAGGAATATTATAAAAGAAAATTCATGTATTGAATAGAAAGAAAATTCATGTGTTGAATAGAAAGAAAATTCATGTGTTGAATAGAAAGAAAATTCATGTGTTGAATAAAAAGAAAATTCATGTGTTGGATAGAATACAAATTCATGTGTTGAATAAAATAAATATTCATGTGTTGAATAAAAATATATATTCATGTGTTGAAGAAAATATTCATTTGTTGAATAGAATAACGAAGTTATTGAAATATATAAAGTCGTGTTGGTTAGATATGCGCCATTTTGATGCGAACTATCGATTATATTCGTTTTTAAAATGAATATAGAAAAGTAAGTGATTTCAAAATATAACGTTTTGAAAATATTATCATTTATATGTAATGATATGGAATATTCAATTTTGATTTAAAATTGAATATGAAGTTAAAATCGTTTTTAAAACGAATTTAAAACGATTTATAAAATACGTTTAGAATTGAAATCGATGAAGTATATAATATATATATGTATATATATATATATATATTAAATGGGCCGAATAGAACGCGCCGCGCCGCGGTAGTTCGCGAATTTTGACCATTGACTTCGAATGGATATTACGGGAGATCCGACCGTCGGATTCTCCTAAAACCGGAACCATTGGGTTCGTATCGAAAAGAGCTTTCTAACGAATATTAGAGATTTGAAATCTAACGGTTGGATTTATAAATATGTCCAAATCAAATTTGGAAAAGGTCGTTGTAAGTGCAGGTCAATGGCCGTTGATGGAATTCGACTGTACGAGCCTTGATAAAATTATTAAAAATAGTAGTAATTTGTGTAAAATCATAAGAAATGATTTGTGAAGAATTGAGATCAAAAATTCCAAATTTGAAAAGATAAAAATAGATTTTTATCGAAATGAACTAGTTTTGAACTAGAATAATAATTTATTTATTTTTAAATAAATAAATTGGATTTGAAAGGGTTTTAAAAGTAACCAGCATTTCCAATAATTAAATCGGAATGGATTTGAATCGAAATTGTCTTTGGAATATTTCGATGTTGGATTTCGTGATTATACAGATATATTTATGGAAATTTGAAAGATATATTTATATCGTTATTTCCAATACGATATTTGTTGGTCGTAGAATTTGATATTGAATATAAGCCGATATATTTTCTATTCAGAGCCTTATATTTAATATCAAATGGGAATTGGGTTTATCGTGAACTGTGTTTTAACGACATTTTTTCTTTAACCCGATTTACAGTGAAATCTGATTTGGAATTTATAAATCTTTTGTTAAGATTTAAAGGAGGTTTTCCAAAGTAAAGTCTTCCAATTTAATAAAATAAATTGGAATGGAATGGAATGTGATTTTGGGTTTATCGTGAACCGTGTTTTAAATGACATTGGTTCTTTAACCTAGTTAAGGAGAGGATATGGTTTCCCAAGTTAAACAATCATTAATATTGATTTTTGGGAAGATTAAAACCAAGTGGAGTTTTAATGAATCTTAAATTAGATTGAAATGATCGAGAATGGATTATCACCAGTTTTGCTCCAGGCGATAGTTAAATCTTTAATTAAATTTTAACGTGAAATGGTAATTGAATTTACCGATAACACCGTGGTGCTAGATATGCAGTATTACCAGTTTTACTTCATGAGATGAATAGATTGGGAAATAAAATAAATGATTACTTCGGTGTGGTTCGCTAATCCGGACTAATTTGAATTGATATTCAAAGGAAGATTAAAGAATAAATTCAAAGAATTTATCTTTGATCAAATTAATGGGAACTTTTCCCAAAGTGTAAGAATATTTGAATAAAAGAATATTCTGAATTGGAATGAGGCATATCTTGTGTTTGTGTAACACTTGTTTATTATATACGCGAGTTATTCAGAAAGACCGGGTTTATCCCATTCTGAATAACTGATTCGACGATGTGTCGAGGATGAAGATGGTGGTCGAAGATCGGAGGACTTCACATCGTTTGGATAATTACTAATGATCTTGATTGGGATGTACACCAAGAGGAGGGAATCAGTTGGTGATCGTCCAGACGTACAAGGTGCCTCCGGTTTCGTTCAGACCCAGAACGAACTTGTAAATGGACTGTGTGTTTGACATTGGATTTTATTCTGTGTGATCGATTTCTATTAAATATATATCTGTTTGGCGGTGGAGAATTTATTCTCTTGCTTAACGCCCTTCTCTGAGACGTACGAGCTCAGAGGTTATATATTGATGGATATCAATCACGTGGAGTGAACTGCCTGTGTGGATTGCCTAAGTGGCAAATGATCAAGGCTTTTGTTGAAAAGCAAAGTCTTGTGGTTGATGATCAATGCACGGCCTGTGTGGTATAGCTTTGTGTAGCGTTGATTCGCGAGCCTCACACCCCGGTTGTGAACCAGAAACGGGAGAGGACCTCAGGGAGGACATGCGTTTCCTTCTAGCTAGGGTGGTATCAGTGACCTACCAGCCCTGACATTTATATTATTTTCACCTGTGTGGTTGTTGCTGTTGCGAGGCGCCTCGGATATATCGGTGACTATGTGGAGCCGATGGAGTCATAGGACTCATTTACGCCCCAAAGGGTGGGGAAACGCAGTGTTCAGGCATTTTAATCCACATCGGTGGACCGGCCCTGACGATCCAAGGGCTCGCCTTTGTCTGGGTCCTGAGGCTCGGGCTAGAGAGTCTTGAATCGGTGAGGACTATCTTTTGCCTCGTTTCACAGATGGAAATCCAACTTCCAATACGTGACTTTGTGGTTTTGATTGTATAACCTATATATGGCGACATAGTGGTATGGGACATTTATGCCGTCTATGATTGATATTTACGATTTGAAGTTGTTTTATACAATATACACCTATAGTAATAATAAAACATGAAATTTCACGTACCAAGCATTCTTGGCTATTATAAGATAAAAACCCTATCCTTCGGTTTGCGTTGCATTGTGTTATAGGACCTGGGTCTTATAATAGCTTCATTGTTCTTTATTTAGCATTGCACTGTTGTTTTATGCACTAGTGTTCTTGGGAGGAAACCCGTTCCATGTTATACGGCGTAGTCCCTTGATTTACCTAACTTTAAAATAAAGATTAATAACTGTTTTAGTTCTCACACCAGTCACATGACTGACCTGGAGTTTATTGTTTTAACCTAAACTCTGGGTGCCCTTATTTTGACACGGGTAGTTGGTAGTTTTTGTTTTGCAGATTTATATTCACAGGATCCTGGTTTACAGCTGGAATGATATCCGGAAAGCTCTGTATTCGTATATCTCCTTCAGTTGTGCTTTGTATTATTTTCCGCTGCTATGTAATGTATCGTAATCTCTGATATTTATCGAATGTGTAATATTTATTTATACTCTGTATATTCTTGTATTCTGATGAATTGTTGTAATTAACAATGAAATGTTCTTCTGTTTGCGTTCCGATATGGCTTGTCCTCAACTTAATCTGCTCTTTCCTTCACGGGGAAGTTACGGGTCCTTGTAGAGGATAGCATCAAACAGGCTTATCCCCAGTGCAGAGTGGATATCTCTGACTAGCTCTAGTGCAAGGTACATTTACAATATTTTACGTTTTCCGTTTTGTTTCCTACTTTACGGTTGCTTCCTTTTCGGGGACGAAAAGTTTTTAAGTGGGGGAGATTGTAACAACCTGGAAAATCAGAACTAATTTAAAATTTTTATTTTGACTATTTTATTGAATTTTAAATAATTAAAACAATTTATTTTAAATAATAACGATTAAAATTTTATTTCAATCGAAGTTAGAATGAATATATTTATTTTAATTTTAAAAGGAGTTGGAAATAGCGCGGCAATTTGAAAATTTGAATTCGAACTTTGACTGACTGTACAGGATGCAAAATAAATTGGATTTTGGTGAAACTAAAAATATTAGAATCCATTTAATAAATACCTTTCCAACGAATCAGAAGAATTGAAATTTCATGGCGGGAATCAAAAGTTATGGCCATTTGAATATTCAGAATAGTCGCGATGGAATTTAATATGATATATATATCCCATATAAATAGCCATTTTGCAAACGACCTCCATTTTCGACGAAACCACCCTGGTTGGATCCGGAATGTCAAATTATGCAAGATTCCAATTTTCATGATTTTTGAAACAATATGTGAGCGTGGAAAAAGAAAATGGGTTTTGGATAAATTCAGTCAATTTGGATCGACCAGAAAATGACCATTTTTCAAACGGTCTCCAAATTCGATGAAATTAATTTTGTTAGGACCGTACCGTCAAAACATAGATAGATTTATTTTTCGGGAATTTTTAGAGTCAGTATGTGGCCCCGGTGAATTAAAATGTTCGATAAAAATTAAATAATTAAATATTTTATATTTAAATTTAAAGAAAAACCTATAAAAATAATTGAATTGGCTTGCGGGACATATCCCATTGTGTCCGGGATGGGGGTATTTAACTAGGGGCGACACTCATTGGGTTTGATTTGGAGTTAGGAGCAATATAGAAATTAAATTAAAATTAAATAGAATAGAATAAAATAAAATAAATGGTATACAGTATAAATACGCGTACACAATCCAAACCCTAACTCCATACGAAGCAGCCGCCATCGCTACAGTTCGACGAACGAAATTGCTCCATCGTTCCCCCTCGAATAACTCCAAATCCACTTGACGAAATCCATCACTCCTGTTGAGGATATTGTAAAGAACTCCTTCATGTTCAATTCCATACCTGGTTTGGATTTTATAGTGGAGTATCCACTGAGAACTGTGCCCCCGAAGAAGCACCGTTCAGTCCGCCGCCGAGCCACCAGGGAGCCATCGCAGGGGACCCCACCACCATCGGTAGAAGCGTCGTTCCTCCCTCTCCAGCATGGCAATGGCCGATCCTCCTCTCGTGCACTGGTTTGCGCAAAAACCCAAGCCCTAGTTTCGAACCTCCATTTGAACCTGTTGACGTTGAATTGAGGTAGAAGAAGGGTATTTATTTAATTTATTTATTTATTATATTCAAAATGTTAACAACCTTTGTAAATTCATATCTTTCTCATACGAAATCGAAATTCGATGAAACAGGATTCGTTGGGACCGTAAATTCGAGATCTACATTTTAGATGAGACCGCGGTATTTTTGGAGTATTCTATAATTTTGGAAGAAATAAAAAGCAAAGTGAGATTTTTGAATCCAAATTAATTAAATAAAATTATATTAGGATGCATACGGAGTTTAGAAACTCCCAACACCCGTCGTCCACAGACCATGAACGACTTGATTGTATTGTGATGTGGAATTGGTTGATTTTTGGTGTTTGATTGTGGTTGAAATGAAATTTTTTGATATTGTGGCATTAGATTGCCTAGAAAAATGTATTAGGAAATTAAACCCCTTGTAAACGCCGCGAGGCCTAAGGTAGTGCGAGGAGCCATACATCAGGACAGTGCCGGTTTTAACTACCCTGTCGGTTTTAATTACCCTGCCGTTATGCCGCCGAAATTTTCTGAAATATTTTTGTATTATAAAATGTTCATGTTATTATATTAATTGTTTGAATTATATGAAAATAAGATTTTTAATATATATGTATATATATATATATGAAAATGATCATTACCTGTCAACATAAAATCTATATTTTGTTGTAAATCAAAAAATGGTGATTTATTTTATAAAAATGAATTTACATTTGATTTGACATTTTTAATGTAAATGTGACATTAAAAATAAACATTTAGATATAAAAAAGGAATTTACATGTGATTTTACATTTTTAATGTATATAAACATTAAAATAAACATTGTAATATAAAATGTATTTACATTGCATTTTACATTTTTAATGTAAATGCAACATTGAAATAAACATTTTGAAATAAAAATATTTTGATATTGGATTTTACATTTTTAATGTATATATAACGATAAAAATAAAACATTGTGAAATAAGAATGTATTTACATTAGATTTACATTTTAATGTATATGAAACATTAAAATAAACATTTTGATATAGAAATGTAATATATTGGAAATTTACATTTTAATGTATATGAAACATTAAAATAAAACTTTGTTATATATAAAATGTATTTACATTAGAATATTACAATTTAATGTATTTGAAAACATTAAAATACAACATTGCTATATAAAATGTATTGACATTAGATTTTACATTTTAAATGTTTTACATTAAAATGAACAATGTTAAAATAAAAATGTTTTACATTCTTATGTAAATGAACCTTTTTAAAACGGGCATTGCAATAACAAAAAGTGTTTTCATAGAAATTTACATTTGTAATGTAAACAAGACATTAAAAATGACCATTGTTATATTAAAATGTCTTTATTGTAAAATATATATTTTTAATGTAACCCAACATTAAAAATAGTCAATTGTTAAATAGAAAGGCATTTATATTAAAATATACACTTTTAATGTAATGCAAGATTAAAAATAGTCAATTGTTAAATAGAAAGGCATTTATATTAAAATATACACTTTTAATGTAAGGCAAGATTAAAAATAGTCAATTTTTAAATAGAAAGGCATTTATATTAAAATATACACTTTTAATGTAATGCAAGATTAAAAATAGTCATTTGTTAAATAGAAATGCATTTATATATTAAAATATACATTTTTAATGTAATGCAAGATAAAAAATAGACATTGTTAAATAGAAATGCATTTATATTAAAATATACATTTTTAATGTAATGCAAGATAAAAAATAGAAATTGTTAAATAGAAATGCATTTATATTAAAATATACATTTTTAATGTAATGCAAGATTAAAAATAAACATTGTTAAACAGAAATGTATTTATATTGAAATATACATTTTTAATGTAATGCAACATTAAAAATAGCCATTTGTTATATAAAAATGTATTGATATTGAATTATACATTTTTAACGAAAATGCAACATTTAAAAGTAAACAGTTTGAAATAAAAATGTATTGATGTAGAAAAATACATTTTTAATGTAAATGAAACATAAAAAATGTCCATTGCTATATAAAATGTCTTTCTTTGAAAATTTACATTTTATTGCAAATGAAAACATTAAAAATGACCATTGCTATGTAAAATGTGTTTATATAGAAATTTCACATTTTTAATGTAAGGAAAGACTACATAGGAATTTTCATTTTTCAATGTAAATAAAGAATGAAATAGAAATTTATATTTTTCAATGTAAATAAACATTGAAATAAAAGTTTACATTTGTCAATGTAAATAAACATTGAAATAAAAGTTCACATTTTTCAATGTAAATAAACATTGAAATAAAAGTTTATGTTTTTCAATGTGATAATATATTGAAATAAAAGCTTACATTTTTCAATGTAACAATATATTGAAATAAAGGATTACATTTTTCAATGTAATAAAGGGATAAATAAAAAGATTACATTTTAATGTAATATTGATTTCATATATAAAAGAAACCAATGTTGAATTGAAAATGGTATTGAAATCGTTGAACGATTTATATATATATATATATATATATATTAATTAAAATAAAACGAATCGCTCTGCTGTAGTTCGCGATTTGAAATTGTAATTTCAAACGATTATACCGAAAGATCCGACCATCGGATTTTCCCAAAACTAGAACCGTTGGGTTCGTTTTGGAAAGATCTCTCCAACGATATAAAGTTTGCTAAGATCCAACAGTTAGATTTTGAGAAATGTGTAAATAAAATTTTGATGAAAACAGCGCCAGGGCCATGTAATGACCCGAGGCGTCGTTTAATTAAAAATCGCTATTTTTAAATAAATAAAAATTGCGATAAATCGTTATAAAATATTATAAACGATATGGAATGAAATGAATTGATTTGAATTATATATATTCGAGAATTATTTGGAAAGGCCAAGTTAACTCTTATTTCAAATAATTATACGACGATCGGAAGTCGAAGGTTTGAACATGGTGATTGAAGACTGGCGATCTTCACATCAAATGGATGACTACTGATGCCCTGGACTGATTTGCTCCCATGAAAGGGTTACAGTGGAAGTTGTTTGGACACACTTGTTGATTGTCCGGGTATACGAGAGCCTCTCTTCCGTATTGGACATACGGGACGAGGAATAAGGTGTCTCCGGTTTCATTCAGACCCAGAACGGACTTGTAAATGGATGTATGTCTGGCATTGGATTTTATCCTGTGTTGATTGATTTCTATTTAATATATGTCTGTTTGGTGGAGGAGAATTTATTCTCTTGCTTAACACCCTTCTCTGAGACGCACGAGCTCAGATGTTATATATTGATAGATATCAATCGCATAGCGTGAATTGTCAGTGTGGCATGCCAAGATGCAAATGATCAAGGATTATTGTTGAAAAGCAGAGCCTTGTGGTTGATGATCAAAGCACAGCTTTATTGTAGCATAGCTTTGTGTATAGCGTTACTTCGCGAGCCTCACACCCCGGTATAAACCAGAAACGGGAGAAGGATCCAGGAAGAACATACGTTTCTTTCTAGCTAGAAGTGGTGTCTGGGTTTTACAAGCCCTGGTATTTTTACTTATGTGGATGATGGAAAGCGAGGTACCTCGGATATTGAGTTCCTAGTGGCTCTATTTACGCCCCATAGGGCAGAGAGACATATTGTTCAGGAGTTAGAATCCACTAACATATGTGTGGACCGGCCCTGTGGCTCCTAAGGGCTTGACTGAGTACTTGTCCTGAGACATGGGCTTGATTGTCTCGAATTCGGTAAGGATGATCTCTTGCCTTGCTTCATGATGGAAATCCAACTTTCAATACGACACCATACAGTTTTGATTGTAAACCTATATATGGCGACATAGTATATGGTAGCTATGTCGTCTATGATTGATACATTATGATTGAAATGTTTTTGAAGCATATATACACTAATAATAATATCAAATCCGTTTTATCGTATCAAGCATTTTTTACCATTATAAGGTAAAACTCTATCCTCAGGTTTGCGTTGCATTGTGTGATGGGACTTGAGTCTTATAATGGTTTCATTTTTCTAGAAAGCATTGCGTTGTTTAACGATTTACTTTATATGTGCATTGGCAATCCAATGGAGTAAACCGTTCTGCGTTAGCGGCGTGGTCCTGTGATTAGCCTTATTATTAAATAGGTTAAGTAAGATTTCTCATACCAGTCCCATGACTGACTCGTAGTTTGTTTCACTTTGCAAACTCGGGTGCCCTCTTTTCCACATGGGCATCCTTGTATATAGGTTTAGAAGACTCATTCTGGATAGCTATGGAGCTGAAGATGGATCCTATTATGTCTATTATGCTGTTCAGACTTCATTCAGTATATTATGTTTGGTTCCGCTGCAGACATTCTATATTAAGTTGAAAACTGTATTATGTACTAAGTATGATCCTATTATGCTGTGTAACTCTGATGATATATTATTCCCAGTGTAATTTGAGGTACCTTATCTGTTGTAATTCTATATTTCTGTTCTGCTGTTATTCTTTATGCGTTATATTCCAATGATTATCCTCACTTTCATACTACGGGAGTTTGGGGTTATCACACGATAGGACCGGGAAACGTGTTTCAGGAATAATTAATCCTCAAACGTAAGAGAGGTCCGGCCTTGAAGCATCCAAGGGTTACCCAGAGTGTGTAGTCCTGAGGCATTTGCTAGAGTGTCTCGAAGAGGGCTAGGTGTACATCCCTTGCCTCGGCTCATAGATGGAATCCAATTTCCAATACGTGACTTTTCGGTTTTAATTATAAACCTATATAGCGACATAGCAGCATAGGATACTATGCCATCTATGATTGATACATTTATATTTGAAGTTTTTTTGACACTATACACTTATAGTAATATCAAAATGATTTTTTTTAAACGTACCAAGCATGTTTGGCTATTATAAGGTAAAACTCTATCCTCCAGCTTGCGTTGCATTGTGTGATGGGAACTGGGTCTTATAATAGCTTCATTTTTCCAAAAAGCATTGCGTTGTTTATTTTATGCACTGGTATTCTTGGGAGGAAACCCGTTACGTGTTATACGGCGTGGTCCCTTGATTTACTTAACTTTAAAATAAAGTTTTAAATAACTATTTTAGTTCTCACACCAGTCACATGACTGACCTAGAGTTTATTGTTATAACCTAAAGTCTTGGTGCCCTATTTTCCCCACGGGCAGCTAGTAGTTTTGGTTTTGCAGATTTATCTTTATAGGATCCTGTTTTACAGCTGGAGCTGTATTCAGAAAGCTCTGTATCCGAGTATTTCTTTCAGTTGTGTTATGTATTAATTTTCCGCTGCCATGTAAAGTAATTTGTAAATCTCTGATATTTATCAAATGTATATTTATTCATACTTTATTATATTCTTGTATTCTGATTGAATTGTTGTAATAAGCAATGAAATGTTCTGTCGTTTGTGTTCTGATTTGTCTTGTCCTCAACTCAATCCGGGCTTCCCCTTACGGGCGAGTTTGGGTTGTTTCATCGTGGTATTAGAGCTTTGGTTTACAGAGCTCGAGAACAAGGCATATTAGAACCAAATGAATGAATTAATCACAGATTAGATTAGTAATGTCCAATGAGAATGGCTCGTTAGAGATGGGATCAATAGTATCCTAGAACGAGTGTAAGAGTGTAATTTAAAAAAAGATGAAAACAAATTTTGTTTTGAAGATTTAAACCATGTAATACGTATTTGAATATTTATTTTATATTGAATATTGGACAATCGAGTATATGAAGATTTTGAATATACGCGTAATTAACATATATTTGAAGTCTCAAATATACTGGATAGATATAGAATCACACTCTAGTAGCCCGGAGATGATTCTGATGATTGCTAGCATCATAGAGTTTATGTCCGAGCTTCGAAAGTGGATTTCTATATATTTCCAATTGACTGGTGTGAGAACCAAAACTAGATAGGATTGATTGTTTGTGAACTGGCATCAAAAAAACGATTTTTGTATATATATAAAATTTATGTGTTTGAAATGATAATCAACTAATTGATTGCTGATTATGTTGTTTGATTATTGGTTTGATTAATTAAAATTTTGAACCATTAAGCCAAATTGAATCAAATATTGAACTGACTTGAAAATTGATTGTAATTGCATATATGTACATGTGTATATAATGAACAGATCATAGCAAGGAGGCTAAGAAGAGGAATAAAATTGTATGCCCGACAAATAGGTACATGTTTACTATATTTCTTGTTTGAAGAAATTAGAGTAAATCCACTTTTACCAGCACTATGATGAAGGCGAACCACATGCCCCTGTAGATAAAAACCGAAATAATATTGTTAAAATATACTTCTCTGTTTTGTTTGGTCAACTTAACTTTCACTATTTCGGAACTGTATACTTGAATGTATTCCCTACTGTCACTCACGAACTGCCTGCCGATTGTTTATACACGTACTCATTTCTAAAAATATATAACTTTGATTATGCTAATATTAATTATTTTATAGTTTGGTCACATTATCAAAATTTAGCAACTTTATAAAAAAGTCAGGATTTTGACGGTATGAACTAAAGTAAATGGTAAATCCATTGTGTGGTTTGCTAAAATTTTCTTCCGCTGTACTTATGTTGTAACTCTGATATTCCATGTAACTCTGATGTAATCATGTGTTATGCAATAAAAGTTCTTCTATTTTGTTCAATATATGTATATACCCATAACAATTCGTCTTTGTGAACAATTTAAGTTGGTTTAATTACCGGTGAAAATCGGGCAAAAAGATGGGACGTTACAGTTAGTGGGTAGCCGCTTGCATTTTTCTTTTTCTTTTGGATTGGTGAGGGCCCTGCGTGGCTAATTGCGGTTTTAAATGTCTCCTCGTACAAAGGAAATTACGGCGAAATTTTTCAAAAATTTAGGGTGTTAGCCAAATTTTTGAAAAATTAGACATTCTAAGAAACTGAAAAGTTGAAGAATGAATGCCAGAATGAAAGTTGAGTTGGTTAGTTAAACAACTTTCAGCTCCATTCCTTTTCGAGGACAAAAAGATTTTAAGTGGAGGAGATTGTAACAACCCGAAAAATCAAAACCAATTTAAAATTTTTATTTTAGCAATTTAAATGGATTTTGAATATTTAAAATGATTTATTTTAAATAATAACAACTAAAAAGTTATTTAAATCGAAGTTAGAACGAATAAATTTATTTTAATTATATAACGAGCCTGAAATGGCGCGGTAGTTTAAAAATTCGATTTCAAATTTCAAATGAATGTACAGGATTCAAAATAAATCGGATTTCAGTAAAACCAGAAATATTTGAATCTGTTTGAAAATATCTTTCCAATGAATGTGAAATACCCAGATTTCATTATGGGAATAAAAAGTTATGCCAGTTGGAAATTCAGAATAGTCGCTATGGAATTTAATATAATACATAGCCCTTAAAAATAGCCGTTTTGCAAACGACCTCCGTTTTTAACGAGACGATATGGTTGGATCTGGAATGTCGAATTATTGCTAGATTCCAATTTTCGGAATTTTTGGAAATAATATATCAGCGTGGTGAATTTAAACGTGTTTGGTCATTCCAGTTTGAATTTTATCGACTGGAAAATGACAAAATTTTCAAACGGTCTCCAAATTCGATGAAATTAGTTTTGTTAGGACCGTATCATCAAAACATAGCTAGATTTATTTTTCAGGAATTTTTGAAGTCAGTATGTGGCCCCAATAGATTAAAATGTACGTTGAATTCAATTATGAACTTTATATTAATTTATATTTCAATTTTGATGAAAACTGATCATAAAAGTCGAGTTGGCTTGTGAAACATATCCCATTGTATTCGGAATGGGGTAATTAGCTAGAGGCGACAGTCGTTGGGTCTCAGTTGGAGTTAAAATGGAAAGTCAACTCTTAGGAGAAATAAATAAAATAATTAATTATATATATATATATTATAAAAAAAAACCTCACCCCTTTATTCTCTCATCCATCATTCAGAATCAAATATAAAAAACCCAACGAGAACCCGTCGCCCCCTCGTTCAGGCCGCCACCACCGCCTCGCCATCGATATCGCACCTCCCCTAGCCTCCGTCCTGACCTTCCCTACGCCTCACCCCCCTCCGATAGCCTCCACCGTCCTACAACCACCCCCTTTTCTAACACTAAATCAAGCCAATCTGCAGCCGCCAGCGAATGTGGACCCCACCCCGCCTGCCGCAACCCTGCCGTCCTTCCAGACCCCAGCGCTGCCCTCCTCCGCCACCTTGGTCTGCCATGGACCCCCTCTCTATAGAAAAACCCTGTAAGTTTTTTAAGGTAATTAGTTTTAAAGAGTTAAGAAAAATCAGTTTTTTATATATTATAGCATTGCTGTAATAAAAATTGGATTTTTATTTATATAGTAGCGTAATAAAAATATGATTTTTATATATATAGTGGCAAAATAAAAATATGATTTTTATTATACAAGGAGGGATATAAAAATTTGATTTATATATATATATATATATATGAATAGCGAATAAAAATATGATTTTTATTATATGAATAGTGAAATAAAAATATGAATTTTAATATGTATATATATATAACGGTTTAAAAATGCGATTTTTAAATATATAAGCATCATATTAAAAATGTGATTTTTACTATGAAAAGGGTTGCGTTGGAATTTCGGGCAAATCCAAGCTGTTCAGAAATTCTGAAATGAAACTAGCGGAGTGGATCCCAAAGGTGAGAACTTCGCACTCTAAATTTGTTTCTAGTTAAATATATATATTAGGATGCAAACGGTGCTTAAAAGCATCTGACACCTTTGATTGAAACCATGGATGTTTGGTTGTTTGTTTTGATTGATAAATTGGTTGAATTTTATTTGGGATGTAGATTGAATTGATTATAATTGGTATGTGTATGGCGCGAGCCAGTATTAGGCGAGGGATAAGGCTAGACCTTATTCCGGTTCTAGTATCGCGCCGTTATGCTGCCAGAATTTTCTAAAATATGTTAGAATGATAAAAATATCATTTTAATTGTATAAATGAACCATATAAAATATTCATGTGTTGAAATAAATATTTCATCATTAAAAATATATTTTTAACGTGTATATGAACAAAATAAATATTCGTTTACAAATCGGATGATTCGTTTATGTACACTCGTTTAACTAATGTTGATTGGGACGATAATTTTACACATCGCCCAACTGCACAAATAATATTCAACATTTGTTGGTTGAAACCCCACACGGGTATTGGGATGATATTTGACGTACACTAATCCCAATTGTTTAGTTGTATGTCAATCGATGGGTTGACAGACTGTTGTAAGCATTAATTATTTATATTTAACGCTTACGCAGTTGTGTAATGCCCTCTGGATGATGGTTGACTGTGTTTGATTATTGTTGTGTACATGTGTGTATGAAATCCATATAAATAAAACTATATTGTAATTGACTGTATCTGATTCCAATTCAGAAAGAACGAATATTTTAAATTAACGAATATTTTAAAATGACGAATAATGAATATTTTAGAATAACTAGTATTTTAAAATAATATTCAGTAATGGATCAAAATATGATTTTGATGTTCGATTTGGGATGGACACGAAAATATTTAAATATATAAAGCCATGTTGATTAGATTAACGCC
This sequence comes from Allium sativum, assembly GCA_030737875.1. Classification (NCBI taxonomy): domain Eukaryota; kingdom Viridiplantae; phylum Streptophyta; class Magnoliopsida; order Asparagales; family Amaryllidaceae; genus Allium; species Allium sativum. Next base: position 648,322,667 of record CM060919.1, on the reverse strand, counting down.
ATTTTGACATGAACGATATTTATATCGATTTTATTCATTTTTATAATGAATATCAAAAAGGAAATGATGTCAAAATCTGATATTTTGAAAATATTAACATTGATATATTATAATGATAAGAAAAATTCAATTTTGATTTAAAATTGAAAATGAAGTTGGAATCGTTTTAAAATGAATTTATAAATGATTTATAAAATACAATTTAAATGGAAATCGATGAAATATATATTATATATATTCAATGGCCTGAATAGAACTCGCCGCGACCGTTCGCGAACTTCGACCATTGACTTCGAATTGACATTACGGGAGATCCGACTGTCGGATTCTCCTAAAACTAGAATCATTGGGTTTGTATCGAAAAGAGCTTTCCAACGAATATAGGAGATCTGAAATCTAACGGTTGGATTTGGAATTATGTCCAAATCAAATTTGAATAAGGTCGCTGTAAGTGCAGTTCGATGACCGTTTATGGAAATCGACTGAAAGGGCCTTAATAAAATTATTAAAAATATTAATAATTTGTGTAAAATCATAATAAATGATTTGGAAAGAATTGGGATGAAAAATTCCATGTTTGTAAAGATAAAAATATATTTTAATCAAAATGAACTAGTTATTAACTAGATTTGAAATCCAATAATTTTTAAATAAAATAAATAGGATTTGTGGATGGTTTTAACATAACCAAAAATTTCCAACAAACAAACTGGAATGGATTTGGAATGGAAATAATCTTCGGAATATTTCGATATTAGATTCCGTGATTATATGAATATTGTTATGGAAATTTGGAAGATATATATATATATATATATATATCGTTATTTCCAATACGATATTTGTTGATTCCAGAATTTGATATTGAATATAAGCCGATACAATTTCTATTCAGAGCCTTGTATTTAATATCAAATGGGATTTTGGGTTTGTCGTGAACGATGTGTTAAATAACACTGTTTTTAAACCCAGTTGAGAAAAGAATATATCCTTTATTTAAGATTTAGAGAAGTTTACCAATTAATTAATATTTAATTGGAATTGAATTAAGAATTGGATTTTGGGTTTATCGTGGACGGTGTTTTAATAACACTTGTTCTTTAACCCAAGTAACAATGAAGAGATGATTTGGAATTTATAAATCTTTTATTAAGGTTTAAAGGAAATTTTCCAAAGAAAGGTTTTCCAGTTTAATATATTAGATTGGAATTGAAGGGATTTCGATTTGATAATAATCGAAGTGAACTTCTGTGGAGTAAGACTGGTAATATATATGGAATTTATGAGGCTTGGTCATTATTCCATTTATATTATTAGTCGGATACGGAAATTGATATCCATTATATATATTGATCTGTTGTCCGTGAAGATTCCATAATTAATGGAATGTGATTTTGGGTTTATCGTGAACTGTGTTTTAAATGAAATTAGTCCTTTAACCCAGTTAAAGACAGGATTATATGTCTAACATTGTATTTCGAACTGTATGGTTGATCTCTATTAAATATATATCTATTTGGTGGCGGAGAATTTATTCTCTTGGTTAACACCCTTCTCTGAGATGTACGAGCTTAGAGGTTATATATCGGCAGAAATCTATAGTACGGTGTAGATTGTCGATGCGACATGTTCGTGTTTCCAAAGTTAAATAATCATTAATATTGATATTTGGGAAGATTAAAACTAAGTGGAGTTTTAATGAATCTTTAATTGGATTGAAATGTGAATTGATAATTTAAATTATCAAATTTGGGAAATGATCAAGAGTGGAGTATCACCAGTTTTGCTTCAAGCGATAGTTAAATCTTTAATTAGATTTGAATAGGAAATGGTAATTAATTTTACCGATAATACCGTGGTGTTAGATATGAAGTATTACTAGTTTAGCTCCATGGGATGAATAGGTTGGGATTGGGAAATTAAAAAAATGATTACTTGCGTTAATCCCGACTAGTTTGGAAAACCCTAATATGGTTTGAATTGATATCCAAAGGAAGATTAAAGAATAAATTTAAAGAATTTATCTTTGATAAAATTAATGGGAACCTTTCCCTAAAAATGTGAATATTTGAACAAAAGAATATTCTGAATTGGAATGAGGCGTATGTTGTGTATTTATATCACTTCATTATAATATACGTGGGTTATTCGGAAATGCCGGGTTTATACCCATTCTGAATAATTGATTTGACGATAAGTCGACGATGAAGACGGTGGTTGAAGACAGGAGGTCTTCACATTGTTTGGATGATTACTGATGTCTTGACTGGGCTGTACACCCAAGACAAGGTAATAAGTGGTGATCGTCCAGACGTACTTGGAGACCGACCGGATATGCATGGACCTCTCTCCTGTATTGGACATATGGGACAAGGAATAAGGTGCCTCCGGTTTCGTTCAGACACAAAACGAACTATTAAATGGATGTGTGTCTAACAATGGATTTTATTCTATGTTGATTGATCTCTATTAAATATATATTTGTTTAGTGGCGGAGAATTTATTCTCTTGCTTAACACCCTTCTCTGAGACGTACGAGCTCAGAGGTTGTATATCGATAGACACCAGTTGCATGGCGTGAATTGCCAGTGTGGCATGCAGAGATGCAGTGATCAAGGCTTCTGTTGAAAAGCAGAGTCTTGTGGTTGATGATCAAAGCACGACCTTAAATGGCATAACTTTGTGTATAGCATAAATTCGCGAGCCTCACACCTCGGTATGTGTCAAAAACGGGATAAGGGACTACAGGGAGAACACGACGTTTCTTTCTAACTATGGGTAGTGTCATGGTATGGAGCCCAGACATTTATATATTTTTACCTATGTGGTTGATGGATAGCGAGGCGCCTCGGATATATCGGCTACTACGGAGCCGATGGATAGGTCCGATAGGACCGGGAAACGTGTGTTCAGGAATAGTTAATCCTCAAAACATAAGAGAGGACCGGCCCTGAAGCATCCAAGGGTTACCCATAGTGTGTAGTCCTGAGGCATTTGCTAGAGTGTCTCGAAGAGGGCTAGGAGTACATCCCTTGCCTCGACTCATAGATTGAATACAATTTCCAATACGTGACATATTGGTTTTAATTGTAAACCTATATGGCGACATAGTAGCATGGGATGCTATGCCGTCTATGATTGATACATTTATATTTGAAGTTGTTTTGACACTATATACTTATAGTAATATCAAAATGATTTTTTTAAATGTACCAAGCATGTTTGGCTACTATAAGGTAAAACTCTATCCTCCGGCTTGCGTTGCAATGTGTGACGGGACCTGGGTCTTATAATAGCTTCATTTTTTCAAAAAGCATTGCGCTGTTTATTTTTTGCACTGGTATTTTTGGGAGGAAACCTGTTCCGTGTTATACGGCGTGGTCCCTTGATTTACTTAACTTTAAAATAAAGTTTTAAATAACTATTTTAGTTCTCACACCAGTCACATGACTGACCTGGAGTTTACTGTTTTAACCTAAACTCTAGGTGCCCCTATTTTCCCCACGGGCAGCTAGTAGTTTTGGTTTTGCAGATTCATCTTTACAGGATCCTGGTTTACAGCTGGAGCTGTATTAGAAAGCTCTGTATCCGAGTATTTCTTTCAGTTGTGTTATGTATTAATTTTCCGCTGCTATGTAAAGTAATTTGAAAATCTCTAATATTTATCAAATGTATATATTTATTCATACTCTGTTATATTCTTGTACTATGATGTAATTGTTGTAATAAGCAATGAAATGTTCTGTCGTTTATGTTCTGATTTGTCGTATCCTCAACTCAATCCGGGCTTTCCCTTACGGGCGAGTTTGGGTCGTTTCATTACTCATGAGTTTTGAACCTTCTCTGAATTCTGAATCTCTAAAACTGTATAGTCTTCAGAATTATTCTTGTATGCAACTCCTACATATATATGTGTGTGCGTTTGTGTATATATATATATAAATAAATATATTCTAGATAGAGATGTTAGTATATATTTTATAATCAATTAATATTGAAACAAGGTTGTTGTCATCAAAACTTCATTCTCCAACATTATCTACAATTTTAGTGCCAACTAATGTTCAACAATCAATACCATATTAGTATTAATATCAAATTCATGCCATATGTCTACAGATTAGTGTCAGATTCATGCCATATTAACATGTATACAGACTAATGTCAAATTCATGTTCACAAATGACATTTCTTTTAAAAAAATTATGTTTAACCTATTCATTCTTACATATTCTTCCTTTTTAATAATACCAATTTACAGTACAAATTCTAATATGCCCAATTTCCAATTAATGTTATTACATTCTTTTCTATGCAATTCAAACAATAAAGGCATAACAATACTGTAACAAAACAAACAACATAAATGGGATAAGGAAGAGAGATGTACATATAAGCGAATGACTGGAAACGAATAGGAAATTGATAGTAATTAAAATAACATATAAGAATAATCTTATAAACATTGTTACTTTTCAGATCCAAAATATATTTACTTTCAATGTTCTTACTACAACAACTATTATATCTATTTAACTTTAACTTAGAAGAAATCGGGAAAATCACAGTAATACTCACCATAGTTGTAGATCTAAAAAATCTTCTTAAATAGGTGTTGTAGAATAAAGTCCACTTGTAGATTTGTTGTTGTAGCATAATCAGAATTATTTTTGTTAATTTATGTTTGGGCAGTACCTCAGTATCTCCATATTTTTATTTAGAAAAGGTTTGGAGGAAGAAGAAGGAAGAATAAATTTGTGTGTAGAAAACAATGAGATTGCCTGCCGTTATATAGATTACCTAGGATAATTCTTAGCCTTTAGATTTAGGTTTTCCAATCTAAACATACATGCAATGCTGAGTCAGCAAATGTATTTATATATAAAAATGGTCCAGGTTCAAAGCAGGTCCAGATTCACTGAATTCCTTAAGGTGGGTTGACCCCACCTACCCTCTGGGTCGACCAATGTGTCGACCTAAGTGTGAGCTGGGTCGTTATAGCGTCCAAAATTTTTTGATAACTGGGATATGGAATTAAACAAAGAATTAACTATTAATAATCAATTTTATATTAATGTTTGAGTTAGACATTTAAAATTGAGTATACGATTTTATATATGAATATTTAATTCATAATGGTTGATTAGAAATGAAATATTTATTGTTGATTATTTGAATTGAATTTGGTTGAATATTTGAATTGGATTGAAATTTGATCAAAAAATATAAAGGGTTGAATTCAAAATAAACGTTATTAACGTTAAATAAATTGGAGTTTTATTTGTTGAATCATATGGAAATTTGGGTTACATATGTGTGTATATTGGTGTTTATAAAGATATTAAATTTAACGTTTCAAAATTGAAAACGAACGGAGTTGTTATGAGGACAAATTGATAAATAATTTAGAAATAAAATATCATTGTATGTAAACGAAGTCGGACTACAATTAAATTAATTTTATTGAATCCAGGACGTTGAAACGAAGGAATACATATAATTTTTGTTGTATTTGAAGATTGTGTTAGCGGTACGTGTTTTAAGTGTTCTGCTGTATTTAGGTAGAATTAATATTAATTTAACACGAATAAAACCTTCCCTGGTATAACATTATGCAGACCTATTCTCTGATCTCGCGCATCTACCTCAACCTATGATATTACTTCATTCTTCTATTTCCCATTTCTTCTATAAAATACACAAATCTCCCGTCTCTTTAGACAACAAAATCATTCGTTCTATTTTGTTCTAATGTTAATGACCGAAGCCCAATTTCATTCTTCCCACAAAATCAAGATTTACTTCTTTTCCCATAAATCAACAAATAGTTCTTTTCCCAAATCAATGAAATCTGACCGCCTCCATCGCCTTCTCTGCTCTGCCTTCCCCTCCCTTCATACTGCGATTCCTCCTCATTTTGCAGAGCGGCTACCACCGTGAAACCAATCTGAGACCAGAAATCAATCCATTGGCACAATCGCGTCTCTTCTGGCTACCTAAACCGTTATTTCAATGTAAGTTATACTCAGGATGAGTTTTGTTTGAAAGTGTTTAGCTTCCTAAAAATATATATATCAATAGTTAAATATCCATGTGGATTTGGGGTATTTTTGCTGGGCGTGTTCACTGGTCGGTTCATTGAATTCAGAGCTAGAAGATTTCTGTAGGTGATAAGTTGTATGTGTTGCTGTACAAGTTTACGTCCATACTCGACAAACAATGCATTTTCGGATTAAGAATCTCATTCATATTTATCTGTGAACCGCATAGTTGTAGCAATTGACAAATTTTAGATCTAAGTGGGATAGGGTTATATAGTTTCTATTGTCCTTCCAATGCCACCGTAAGTGATGTTCTTATAATCTAAATCATAGGGAAGTTATCTGCATGTATTAGATATATCCTCTGGTTCCTGAAAGATAAAGCTTTTTCACTGCATATTGATATGCTAGACATATCGCAAGTTTATAGTATAAGCATCTTCACAAATAAGGTTTCATGTAAAAAGCCATATTTATGCTAGTTTACTTATTGTCTTTGGTGCGTTAAGTTTGAAAGAAATATATAATGCAGCTGGGTCCAAAGTCCAAACTGCTATGTTATATTCGAACCAGATACTTAGTTGACTGTCATACTTTTCTTTTCTCTGTTTTTATGTTGATAACATAAGTTATATGAATCTCATAAATGGTCATTGGGTGGGTTATTCTAGACTTATTTTGATATTATTCCCTTAAGGCGTAACATTTTCTTTAATGTATCCCATACACTTATGCAGTAGTGGTGTATGTTAAGATTTACATGCACGGTAGATGCAGTTGCTCCAAAAGTAGCAATTTAGTTACTAATGACCAATATACAAAGCAATATCCTCAAACGTTAAATAGTAAAATACCAAGCATCAATGAGTATTAAGTTGTAAACCTGTTCATCATATGACATAGATGGACAATGATAACACTGTTAGTGAATAGTTATGCTAATAAAACAGTTTATAAAGTAACCCTGTTAACTGTTAAATTGTCATATCAGTAATTGGCTATGAAAATTGAAAACAATGAAATTGTTTCAAAAATCTAGTATCTAATCGTCAAGCATATTAGCACCTAGTAGCATATTCAATTGATGAGGAAAAAAATGCTGACGATGACAAACATGTATTGTGTGGTGAACAACACAAAACAACCGTTTGTTGAAACTATAAGCCATATACAAAATATGCATGCACAATCACACACATTTGAAGTGTATAATTTTAGCTAGGTAGATTAAAATGTGAAAGCAACTGAAAGGTGCGATCATTGGTTGCATAAAGTAGCCAAGTGTGATAACAAATGGCATATGGGTACTTAATTATTAAGTAGACATGTAAAAAAGCTGCTGTTTTGAGAGTCTCTAATGGGGAAGGGTTTTCCGCCGCCTCCATATTTCCTCTCTCAGATCTTCGCTTCATCTCTTCTCTTCTCTCTCTCCGCCACTAAGTTTCGTCCTCCATTAACCATACCTCCTCATCCGCTGTTTTTCTTTTAATTTTATCTGCTATCGGTTTTCCTTTTCAGACTGGTTTTTGGGGTTTCTTCTCCTATCTCCAATTTTGTTTCCACGGTTTCCGCAACTCTGTTGTACCTCCTCGCTCAGATCTGAATCTCTTGACTGTTATCGTCCATCGCTGATGCTCTTGAGCCCCTCTTTGCTAGGGTTTGCTGGTTCAGCAAAATTATTTGGTTGGATCTACTGTTTCGTTTCAGATCTGATTTATTTTCTTGAGTTCGGTTGGTTTTGCTGATTTATTCGTCTGGTGTTGGCTCTTGGGGGGGGGGGGGGGGGGGGTTCGCTTTCTTGTCAGAATGGCAGATCTCGCTTTGGATCGATGCCTCAGTACTGTCTTCCCCCTACCTGACTGTTGCCTTATTTTGCTTGATTGGCACGATGCTTAATCGTTCTGCTGGTTTCCCACCTTTTCTGATTCTTCATCCGTTTTCAGCTTTACATGAGCCCAATTCGAAGTCTTTATCCCATCGTCTTGCTTCAGATGTCGCTGCCTATCTCTATTATTCCACTTGGTGTGCAGTTTCGCCTTCTTCCATGACCGGTATTGTGTGACGTCATTCTTTGGCTGGTAAGCTGTCTATCTTTCTATGAGCAGTGTGTTCATCATCTGTCGGTGGATCATTGCTTGTTCTCGGCTTCAACAGCCTATGGGATGATTGTGCTGGCTTGTTTGTGGTGTGAAGGATTTCTTTGTACGCTATGTTGTCGGATGGTTCTTTGCTATTTGCGATCTGTCACGAGACTTTGGTGATTATGGGTTTTTGTTGCTGGTTGGGCTCTCTTATTGGATGTTTGGATTCTGATGTTATTGGTATGTTTGGGAGCCTTTCCTTGCTTTCTCTGCGCTTTATGCTGCTGATTTTCTGCTGTTCATGGAGTACTCTATTGATATGCGTTTGTCTTGGTGTTGTGGTGTTCAAGATTGGAGATAGGGAGTTTGTAATGTGTTGTCTGTTTGTTTCTTTCCTTTGTTCTGTTTTTGTTTTGTGCTGCTTTAGTTTTGCGAAGCTGTTTGGCTTCCTTCGGTTGTTGTTTTGTATTCTCGTTTCTATAGGATTTGTAATAAGTGTGATAACAAATGGAAGATGCTGAGGAGATGAGTGTTAAGCATAGTTAAAGCAAATCTAGTGAGTGTAGACAACTAAAAATGATGGAGCGTTATGTTGAAAACCATGAGGGTAGATGTAGTCATGTTGGGCTCCTAAAAAATCAAATAGAATATACATAATGAAGAAGTGTTATAGCCAAAAACTATAAAAACATCTAAAAGAGTAAGAGCGTATGCCTCAAAATGCCTTACAAGCAAGAAGTAGCAGAATGAATGCATCCATACTTGTTGCCTATTGTCTCGTTTGCAGCATGGAAATACCCTACGCTTAAATGTATATGGCTTTGAAAAAAATGAATAAATACATAAATCCATTGGGATTTACGTGTCACCTACATGGCATTGACTTGCTGCCACTAAACATACGTTGTTTGAACTTTTGTGCCACTTTGGACTCAATATGTCTTTATTGTTGTAAGTATGTTACACTCGCACATTAAGATTTCCTTGTATATTTTACGCTACCTGTTTATAGTTCGAAATGCTTAGTTGTCAGATACGTGGGCAGTCGAATGCGAATGTTAGATGATATGCACATTTATATTCACATATTTATTCTTGTTTAGTTGAATAAATGAACATTTTTGGGTATTTTATATGATCAAACCATGTTTTAAATATTTTCAAAATCATCACTTATTTTGGGAAAAAATGGTCGTTTGTGCATGTTTTAATTTGTGAGATCTTTTACTTGTTCCTTGTGATTATCTCTTGTAGGAATTTTAGAGCTAAAAGGATATATACACATGAAGAGATGAGGGAAAGCATGCATTTACACAAAAGGAGGCAAAAAATTAATTCATTTTATGGATAGTGGAGGCCCACACCTTTCAATTAACTCACTTGCTCTTAAGCTTCATATTAAAGAATGAGACAAAAGGCCTCATACATTCTAGATGACTTATTAGTGGCTAATTGCAATTAGAAGCTACATGAATGGGCATTTTGGGGATTTCCCCTGGAAAGTGATTAGGGTTTTAGGGTTTCTGATCGTGTATATATACCCCTTTGTTTCATGTATTTGGGGATCTCTTTTTAGCATATGAAAGTGTAGGTGATCAAATAAATAAAAAATGACTTCCAAGCCTATTTCTTTTATGTCTCTCTCATATCTCGTTTAATTTATATGCTCTACTTTATGTTAGTAGTTTAAATTTTCTTTTCTACAAGTAGTGTAATTTTATTTTATGCAATTAGTTAGTAGTTAATATCTTTTCTTCATTATTTACTCTCTATTTCTGTTGTTCTTCAATGTTGAAATCTAATTGTGTTGAAATAATAACACAAATGAGGAGCTAAACCCCTTCAATTTAGGGGTGACGAAACTTTTCCTCTCATTGATTCAACATAAATTCGTATGAATGATCTCTTTTGGGTTTAATGATAATGGATGTTTTGTGTATTTGTGTTTCATATTGCATTTAATAGCCTCTTTTGTTCATTTCATAACATTGAGACTATGTTTATGACATAAACAACAAATTGTCTCTTCATCTAAAAATGTGACTATGGCAATGAAATGGGGTTTAAGTTGAGATTTGATGATCTATGTTACTAACTAATAGTAAATAGATCATACTTAAATTAGATTTTAGTTTCATTTCGATGTTATGTTTCATAAAAGTTAAAAGTTAGATTAATTGTGTATTATAGCTTGATGACTTATTTTGTGTTAATTATTAGCGCAAATAAGTCATGCTTATGATAACTACATAATTAATCTAACTTAGATTATTGAGAGATCTTCATATTTTTTTTTTTTTGTTGAACCATGTTGAAGGAGGGAAAAGTGACGTTGCCTCTAAATTGGTTTTAATCTCATAGTTTCAGTCTATATTTTAGTTTATTTTTTTTTTTGCTAGAACTTAATCAAAATTTAAAGTTGGGTTAATTTGATTGAATATAATTAAAATTGTTTCTTTCTCCGTGGATCAACTCGTACTCGCTAACGTACTACAAGTGTACGCCGTGCGCTTAAGGTTTATTACACTTCGCGATGATTTTCTAATTCATATAATATTTGTGGTCGAACAAGTTTTTGCCGCCGTTGCCGGGGAAGAATTTAATTTTAGTTTTATTCTTCGAGTTAATTTTCTTATTTGTTGTTGTTCTTAAAAAAAAATCTTGTGTGTTTGATCATTTTATGCGTGATGTTACTTTTATTTGTTTATTTTTGGTTGTGTTAAATTTTGTGTTGTTTGTTTTGTCTGTGTGTTTGTAATTGCATTTGTGAATATTTGTTTGTGTTGTCTGTCTCTTGCATCTTTCTTCATAAAAAAAAATCCAGTCACTGTTAATCTTCCAGTTTTATGTTTAAAAAAAATATAAATATAAACTTGCCTTTTGTTCAATTTCTTTCCTGTTTTCACTACAATTTCCTTTGTTTTTTCCCTTTCTCTTTCTCAGCTATTTCTTTCCTTCCCTTTCCTTACTTATTACTTGCCATTTCTTTTCTAATTTATTTATGAATCTTCTCTCCAATTGTTTTCCTTTATTTCTTTCCTTTTTTTTATGATCTCCTTTATGTTCCTTCCTTCTATATACAATTTATTTCTAAAAAAAAAAAATTCTTTTGCAATTCTTTCCTTTTTCTGCCTTGCTTTCATTTCCCTGTCTCTTCCACAAGATCTTCACGCCAAAACCACAAACATTCAATTTTTTTTCCTTTTACATTTAATTTCTTTTCTTTGTACAATTTCATATATATATATATATATATATATATATATATATATATATATATATATATATATAAATGTATCCTTTGGCAATTTCTTATCCTTCTTAATTCTCTGGTCAATTTCCTTTTTGCAAACTTCTCTCCTTTTTTTTAGTGCCTTATGCCGATCATCACGCATCACTACAAAAATCCCATCATACCACCCCTTCCTGTCATCGACATCTCAAGCATTTCCAGATTTCTCCAACCATCTCCTAACAATGAATTCTCCATCGCGATACATCAACTCACAACTTCCTCATCATCCTTAATTTCCAACAGATCCACCATCAACCTTACAGTTCAAGACCCATCCATCACAAATTACGTCTGCTAAATACTACAGGTCACAACTATTGTCAAACCACCTCCTCCAAACGCTTCATATCACAGCCACAAGACTTCGGCTTTCACGCAAATCCCATACCCACGCCAATCGTCCCACTGCAAAACCTAATCACCCTCAAATGTGACCCCAAAACATTCGATAATCCACGCCGAACCCAGATCTCGCTTCGCAATCGATCCCCAAACTTACGAAATTGCCCCAAACCTCGAAATTGCCACTCCGATCACCGGCCTTCCACAACAATCCAAACGACTGCACCACCGATTTATCCCCAATCACATCAGCCTCCCTCCATTAGCACTTAAACCAGCAAAGAATCCCCGATTTGGATCTCTGTTAACCTCTAGAAATTGTACTGCTAATTCATTTTGTAATACGGGAGATAATTCGATTTCAATTGCCTGATTTAATTTTGGTGGGTTCTGGAGAGTACAATTTATTTTAAATACAGGAGATAGATTAGTTTGTAATAGGCTTCGTGTGAATTGGCTGTTGTGGGCTTATTCAAGTTTAGTTGCTCATTTTTGCTTTTGAGTTTCTAGTCTGAGTTTAGAGTTTCTTCTTTCTTAAGATCTTTAGAAATAAATTTATTTGTCTTTATTTTCATTCTTCATTTAGTTCACTTGAAAAAAAACATTTGCTTAGTTTTTCTTTCTATTTCTTTGACAAAAAAATGCAAATCATTTTCAATTTTATTTTTTGTACAAATCTCTTTTTAGGTATCAGGAAATCTGGGAGGAATTGCTTTTCTCGCCAAAAAAATTATCGCTTTGCTTGCTAAAAAATTGCTGCTTTAAAAAAATTGCTAATAATTCTGCACGCTTAGGTATTGTGCTCTTTTCTCCCTTGTTTTTATTTAATTGCATTGTTGTTTGCTTGCATCTGCATTCACAAAAAAAATCAAAAAATAAAAATTCATTGGTAGTTGCATTGTTAATATCATGTTTAATTTTTGTTTTGCATTCGTCTCATCTTATTTTCTTTTCTTAAGGGCAATACCCCAATTCACATAAGGTGAGAGATTTCATCACCCTTTCCTTAGCCCACAAAATTGCATTTCATTGTAGAATTTGAATAATAATAACGTTTAGACATTGGACTTAAGGGATTCGCGGGCTTATATAGGGCTTAATTGTATTTTGATAGTTGATTTCTTTGGAATGAATTATTTCTTGGTGTCTAGACTACGGCAAAGAAATAACCCTTTATAAATATTATGGTGATTAGTAAATATTATATCGGTTGTTACTCTGAAGTTACTTAAACCTTCAGTTGCATTGCTAGGGTGATTCCTAGTGTACTGATAACTCCTGTCCGTTAACTGGCCAAGAAATCTTTTGTTTTATGTAATCAAACGTGTCACTATATAATTTTGGGTTAGGAGCCACTAAGGACAGAAAATTTGTAGTTAATCCTTGCATTCATTTAGTTGCATTAGGTTTATACATATAAAACAAATTATAAAATAAATCGCTTCTACCCTCTTCTCAAATTTGTTCTTTCTTTTCTTTTTTTATTCTTTGCGCTAGTGCATGCGCAGTTGAACTCTGATCCTTCAACTAATCGTTTAGTTCAAACAAACATTCTTTTAACCATGGCCGAAGAAAATCCCCCTCGAACTCTTATGGATAGGTACTTTCCCGATTGAGTTTCTATTCCCTCTTGCATCATATTGCCCACCACAACGGGTAACCATTTTGAAATTCATTCGAATCACGTAAATACTCTTCCAAAATTTGGCAATCTTGAACGTGATGATCCTTATATTTTCTTAACCAAACAAGTTTGTGCAACCATGAAATTTCAACAACTAAGTAACGATGGAATTAAACTTAGGATAATTCCATTTGCACTTACCGATTATACCGAAAAATGGTTGTATAGCTTGCCTTCAAATACGATTGGAACTTGGAATGAATTTGTGAATATTTTTCTAAAGAAATTTTACCCCCGGAAAAAGCATCCAAAATTCGAACCAAAATTGTTAATTTTCATCAATTTGGGGGTGAATCCTTTGCAAAATATTTCGAAAGATTTAAAGAACTTCTAGTCAAATGTCCACACCACAATTTCGAAAAATGGACTCTTTGTCAAATTTTATACGACGAACTTGAAAATAATTCTCGAACCATGCTTGAATCGATGTGCCAAGGAAACTTTCTAGCCCAAAATCACGATGCCACTTGGCAATTTCTCAAAAATTTGGCTGAAAAATCAGCTCAATGGGAAAGATCTAACGAGAAATTGATTTATTCCCGATCAAATGCTTATTCGGCAGGATCCTCAACGGCTTTAGAAGCGAAAATAGACGCGATGTTAACCAATTTTGATAATGTCCTTTCATCAACTCAAATAAATCACTCAAGAGTCTCGGCCTTCATGTTACAAATGTAACGATCCTAACCACATTGTTGATCAATGCCCACATTCGTTAGAACAACTCAATGCATTTAACAAAGCTAGAAACGACTCATTCTCCCCAACGTACAATCCGGGTTGGAGAAATCATCCTAACTTCTTTTGGGCCCAAAACAATGCAAATTCGAATTTGGTCCAACCCCCTTATCAACCATTTTCGAGTAATTCTTCAAATCCTCCCTTTCAACAAAATCAATTCTTGAATGTTGCGCCACCTTCTCAAAATCAAGCGCAACAATCATTTGTACCCCAAGATGATAAACGATTGACGACACTTGAGAAAAGTCTCGAAGCATTGACTAAAGCAACTACTCAAAATCTTCAATCAAATAGCAATCTGCAAAACTTATTGACTTCGCACATGCAAAACACGAGTCAGTCAATCTCTAAACTTGAAATGTAAATGAGTCAGTTAGCCACTTCCATAAGTGAACGGGAAAGAGGCACTTTCCCGAGTCAACTCATTCCATAACCTAGGAGTCAAAATCCTAATCCAAACCAACCTCATGTCATCCAGGATAGCAATCAAACTCAGTTGAATGCTATCACAACTTTACGATCCGGTAAGAAAATTGATAATTAAGTTGAAAATCCAAATAACTAACCGAGTGTTCCTCTCGACTCCTCTAAAACAATGAATGATCTTGATCCAAATTCTGAGTCTAGTTCTGCTCTAACTCAAGTAGACCGATCTACTGAGTTTCACATTCCATTTCCTCATCGTCTTCGACTAAAGAAACATTCCGACCAAATGGAAAAGATGTTGGAAATTTTCAAACAAGTGAAAGTTAACATCCCTCTTCTTGAGATCATTCAACAACTCCCCAACTACGCTAAATTTCTCAAAGACTTGTGTACCCAAAAACGACACACTCACGTACCCAAGAAAGTCTTCTTAACCGCCGTACTTAGCGAAGTCTTGACCCAATCCATCCCGATAAAATACAAAGATCCAGGATGCCTTACAATCTCATGCACGATAAGAGATAAAACAATTAACAAATGCCTAGTTGATTTGGGTGCGAGTGTCAATTTGATTCCATACTCCATAAACCAACAACTTGGTTTGGGTGAACTTAAACCAAAGAAAATAACTCTTCAAATTTTCAATCGTTCAATTAAGAAACCCATTGGAGAAATCGAGGACGTACTAATCAAAGTTGGTCAATTCATCTTCCCTGTAGATTTTGTTGTTTTGGAAACACAACCTGTCAATAATCCAATGAGTCAAATTCCATTGATTTTAGGTCGACCTTTTTTGGCTACTTCAAATGCTTTCATAAATTGTCACAATGGTTCAATGAAAATCTCTTTTGGAAACATGACTCTAGATCTCAATATTTTCAATCTTGAAAGTCATTTGAATGAATCATGTTCCAAGATGATGAGCATGAGGCCGAGTACAAAAAAATGTTCCAAGACGCTCCTAACAAAGTCGAACACATGCTTCTATTTGAATCGCTTTCAGTTGAGTCCAAATCTCAACCAAGTTCTTTGATTGAGAAACCACCAAAGTTGGATCTTAAACCTCTTCCCAATCACCTTAAGTATGTATACTTAGGTGATAACGGAACTTGTCATGTCATAATCTCTTCAAATTTAACTCACGATCAAGAAATTTCTCTTCTTTCGATTCTTTCTGAAAATAAAGATGCAATCGGTTGGTCCAATTCTGACATCAAGGGAATTAGCCCCACAATCATTCAACATTGTATTCACTTAACCGATGAAGCCAAATCCACTAGTGAAGCACAACGTAGGCTTAACCCTAAGATCAAAGAGGTAGTTCGCGAATAAATTCTTAAACTTCTTAACAACGGTATCATTTACCCCATTTTTGATAGCCTATGGGTTAGCCCTATTCATGTTGCTCCTAAAAAGTCTGGACTCACTGTTGTTGCAAATGACCAAAACGAACTTCTTTCAACTCGTACTCAAACGGGTTGGCATGTTTGCATCGATTATCGAAAATTAAATGCTGCAACATGTAAAGACCACTTTCCTCTTCCCTTCATCGATCAAATGCTCGAACATTTAGCCGGTCATGAATTCTACTGCTTTCTTGATGGTTATTCCGGTTATAACCAAATTCCAATCGCTCCCGAAGATCAAGAGAAAACGACTTTCACATGTCCATTTGGTACCTTTGCCTATCGACATATGCCTCTTGGTCTTTGCAGCGCTCCTGCAACTTTCCAACGATGTATGGTTGGAATTTTTTCTGATATGATTGAACACTTTCTTGATGTCTTTATGGATGATTTTCCGATCTTTGGCGATTCTTTTTCCTCTTGCTTACATCATCTTGAACTTGTTTTAAATTGATGTAAAGAAAAACACTTGACGTTGAATTGGCAAAAATGCCACTTTATGGTCAAACAAGGCATTGTCTTTGGACATGTAATTTCAAATAATGGCATTGAGGTAGATAAAGCAAAAGTTGACGTTATTTCAAATTTACCCATTCTAAAATGCGTTAAGGACATTCGTTCATTTCTTGGGCATGATGACTTTTACCGATGCTTTGTGAAAGATTTTAGCAAAGTTGCTCGTCCTTTGACTACTCTTCTAGGAAAGGACATCTCATTCGAATTTAACTCTAAATGCGTCGCTTCTTTTGAACATCTTAAAAACAAACTCACTTCAGCCCCGATAATCTGTTCGGCCAATTGGGAACTTCCTTTTGAAATCATGTGTGAGGCTTCTAACTTCGCAGTTGTTGTTGTCTTAGGACAACGCGTCAACAGAATCCTTCACATCATTTACTACGCGAGTATGACCTTGAACGACGCTCAACTGAATTGTACCACCACCGAAAAAGAACTTTTAGCTGTCGTTTTTGCGCTTGATAAGTTTCGATCTTACTTGAATGGTTCCTACGTCATGGTCTACACTGACTATTCTGCTCTTCGGTACCTTTTTGCTAAAAAGGATGCTAAGTCATGTTTAATTCGATGGATCCTTTTACTTCAAGAATTCGATCTTACAATCAAAGACAAAAAAGGATCTGATAGCGTCATAGCCTATCACTTATCTCGTCTTCCGAACGCGACGTCCTCTTGCTAGTCAATGAAAACTTTCCTGACGAACAACTCCTTTCTGTTTCAATCGATCCTTGGTTCGCCAACATAGTGAACTATCTAGTCACTAAGGAAACACCCTCGTTTTGGTCTAAACAAGATAAATACATATTTCTTTCCCAAGTGAAATATTTCTATTGGGACGACACGTACTTGTTTAAGTATTGTCCACACCAAATCATTCGTCGGTGCGTTCCTGATAGCAAAATTAGGAGTGTTCTCTCATTCTGCCATGATCATGTATGCGATGGACATTTTGGTCCTAGGAAAACCGCTGAAAGGTGCTTTAATATGGTTTTTATTGGCCTACTTTCTTTAAAGACTCGTTCGGATCCTGTAAAACTTGCAATCATTGCCAAATGCTAGGAAAGATTTCTCGATGCAATATGATGCCTTTGAACCCCATCCTTACGATTGAAATTTTTGATGTGTGGGGTATTGACTTTATGGAACCTTTCCCGAACTCCTTTGGAAACTTGTATATTCTTCTCGCCGTCGATTACGTTTCGAAATGGGTCGAAGCCGTTCCATGTAAAAAAATGATCATAAAATTGTTGTGAAATTTCTAAAAGATAACATCTTTTCGAGGTTCGGCATACCTCGCACAATAATAAGCGACAATGGAACGCATTTCTGAAATCGATCTTTTGAATCCTTAACAAAGAAATACTCAATAACCCACAAGTTATCCACTCCTTATCATCCGCAAACTTGTGGTCAAGTTTGAAGTATCGAATCGTCAGATAAAACAGATTTTGGAGAAAACTGTAAACAAAAACCGAAAAGATTGGTATAAAAATTGACCGACACACTTTGGGCTCACCGTACTGCTTTTAATACTAATATCGGAATGTCCCCTTACTGATTGGTTTATGGTAAAGCCTATCATTTTCCCATTGAACTTGAACATTAAGCGCTTTGGGCAAAAAAGAACTTAAACTTTGATCTTGAACAAGCTGACGAAAAACGAAAATTGCAACTCAATGAGCTAGAAGAAATTAGGAATGATGCATACAAAAACGTGAAAATTTACAAGGAAAAAACCAAAGTTTTTCATGATAAGTCAATCCTAAGAAAAACGTTTTTGCCAGATCAAAAAATTCTACTGTATGACTCACGACTTCATTTCTTCCCCGGGAAGTTAAAATCGAGATGGACCGAACATATGTTGTTCGAACTGTTTTTCCATATGGTGCTATTGAAATAGAAAACCCGAGGGATGGATCCATATTCAAAGTAAATGGTCAACGTCTAAAACCATTCTTGGAATTGCCAACTGATCGAGAGGAGGAGCTCATGATTCTTCATGAGCTATGCTATGTGAAGTAAAAAAAAGTTAAGTCTAACCCTTCTTTGTAAATATGTAAATATTTCTCTTTTGTTCACTCATTGTGTCATGCATTGACTGTGGGGACACAGTCAAAATCAAGTGTGTGGGAGTTTCTCATTTATTTAGGTTTTGCATAGTTTTTTTTCTTTTCTTTTTCATTAAAAAAAGCATTTTAATTTACTTTTAAAAGGGCATGATGAAGTAAATATACGGTTTTGGGTCGTTCGATTAAAATGTCTAGAAATTTGCTTCTCTTAGTGGATAACGAAAGGAAAGTTTGAATTATGAGTAAATTTGGTGTAACTGGTATATTGAGAAATTCATAGGTGATGAGTATGAAATGTTTTCTGAATTGTAATCTGATTAAATGAATGGTTGATATTGACTACTTGCGATAACATTTTAGATCTTTTAAGTGAAGTTGTGCTAAGACATTCTTTCTCGCTTAACTCTTTCTCTTATGTAAAAAAAGGGGAAAAAG
Organism: Allium sativum; assembly: GCA_030737875.1. Classification (NCBI taxonomy): domain Eukaryota; kingdom Viridiplantae; phylum Streptophyta; class Magnoliopsida; order Asparagales; family Amaryllidaceae; genus Allium; species Allium sativum. The sequence continues at coordinate 648,303,631 of CM060919.1, read as the reverse complement.
AAAAAAATGTGTATATATATAATAATCCAAGGGTATCCAACATTGCTAGTACATCTAGCATTGGTGTGCAAACCCGCCAAACTCTTTTCGACATCTTGTTGACAAAGTCAGCGTCCGTAAAGCTTGGTCTCATTTTATGAGTTGGACACCTAAGGCATACCGATCCTCACGTAAGTCGTAATGTAGTGTAGAGGTGGTATACGCAGGTATTTGTAAATAATAAATAATGTAAATATTTTGAAATAATGAGAGAGTAAGCACTTGAAGTCCAAGCACACTCTTCACCTATTTGACCTAACTTGTTAACCAAAAGGAAGTTGAGATGCCATTTTACAATTTTTGATATCGGTTACAGAATTTGTTTCATATTTTCACTATGTTTCTACCAAAACAGCTGGCCAAACTGGAGGGGTTTGTAATGATAACATGACTTTTGTTTGAAGTTTTGATTAGTAACGGATTCAAATTTCATAATGACGACCCAAACTTGTATTTAACTCATTCGACGTCTTATTTAAAAGTAAATTACCAATTTGTAAATATATTTTTTTTTGAAACTTTGCATTCTTCATGTAAATATTTTCGAATCTTGCATTTTATAAATATTTTTTGCATTTAACTTTTGGATTTTGTGGGTAGTATCCACTAAAAACCCTCACGAGACAACACTCGTCCTTCTGGGGACACCCAGAGGTTTAACGGCTTATTTCATATGCTCAATGCAATCGTGCTCCTTACGAAAACAGATTTATCTTAGTTTTTTTTTACTTCATTCGAGGACGAATAAAAAGACAAGTGTGGGAGTATTTGACGTGCACGTAAAAATGCACATTTATATTCACATATTTATTCTTGTTTAGTTGAATAAATGAACAATTTTGAGTACTTTATATGATCAAACCATGTTTTAAATATTTTTAGAGTCATCACTTATTTTGGGAAAAAGTGGTCACTTGTGCATGTTTTATATGTGAAATCTTTTACTTGTTCCTTATGATTATCTCTTGTAGGAATTTTGGAGCTAAAAGGATATATATACACATGAAGAGATGAGGGAAAGTATGCATTTACACAAAAGAAGGCAAAGAATTAATTCATTTTATGAATAGTAGAGGCCCACACCTTTCAATTAGCCCACTTGCTCTTAAGCTTCATATTAAAGACTGAGACAAAAGACCTCATACATTCTAGATGACTTATTAGTAGCTAATGGCAATTAGAAGCTATATGAATGGGCATTTCCCAAGGAAAGTGATTAGGGTTTTAGGGTTTCTAATCATGTATATATACCCCTTTGTTTCATGTATTTGGGGATCTCTTTTTAGCATATGAAAGTGTAGGTGATCAAATAAATAAAAAATGGCTTCCAAGCCTATTTCTTTTATGTATCTCTCATATCTCTTTTAATTTCTATGCTCTACTTTATGTTTGTAGTTTAGATTTTCTTTTTTGCAAGTAGTGTAATTTTATTTTATGAAATTAGTTAGTAGTTAATATCTTTTCTTTACTCTCTATTTCTGTTGTTCTTCAATGTTGAAATCTAATTGTGTTGAAATAATAACACAAATGAGGAGCTAAACCCCTGCAATTTAGGGGTGATGAAGCTTTTCCTCTCATTGATGTAGATTTAACATAAATTTGTATGAATGGTCTCTTTTGGGTTTAATGAGAATGGATGTTTTGTGTATTTGTGTTTCATATTGCATTTAATAGCCTCTTTTGTTCATTTCATAACATTAGGCTGTGTTTATGACATAAACAACAAATTGCCTCTTCATCTAAAAATGTGACTATGGAAATGAAGTGGTGTTTAAGTTGAAATTTGATGATCTATGTTACCAACTAATAGTAAATAGATCATACTTAAATTAGATTTTAGTTTCATTTCGATGTCATGTTTCATAAAAGTTAAAAGTTAGATTAATTGTGTATTATAGCTTATGACTTATTTTGTGTTAATTATTAGCACAAATAAGTCATGCTTATGATAATTACATAATTAATCTTACATATATAGTTGAGAGATCTTCAATTTTTTTTTTTGTTGAACCATGTTGAAAGAGAGAAAAATGACGTTGCCTCTAAATTGGTTTTAATCTCATAGTTTCAGTCTATATTTTAGTTTATTTTTTTTATTGCTAGAACTTAATCAAAATTTAAAGTTGGGTTAATTTAATTGAATATTATTAAAGTTGTTTCTTTCTCCGTGGATCGACTCGTACTCGCTAACGTACTACAAGTGTATGCCGTGCGCTTGCGGTTTATTACACTTCGCGACGATTTTCTAATTCATATAATATTCGTCGTCGAACGTTAGATATACTCGAATAACTGATAAGTGATAGAATTAACTACTGTACTCAGTTTTTATTTAAGTTAATTTATCCGAACAAAGATTAAACCTGAACCGAGTTTTATTTGTTTTGCTCGAGTCGAGACCCGAGTGTTACAGATTTTTAAAGATTACAGCTTATGATCCAAAGATTGGCGAAGCTAGGGTTCCAAAGACGTGCACTCTGAAGTTTTCAAAAAAAGTAAATATTTTTTTGTATTCAAGTTGTTTTAAAACTCCGGTGTATATAGAAAAATCTTGTATTCAAAATTCTGATTATATATAAAAGTGTTATGTCGCTTTTCTATATTGTGTTATTTATTTCTTCTGTGTTTTCTATGTTCATTCTTTTTTAAACTCTGTAAGCTAAATAACGGTCCGTCAATTTGAACTGTCTAAGTTGGTTTAATTTCCAATTTGAAGCGGTCAAAAAAGAGGGACATTACAGTTGCCCACTTGCCATTATAACTATCCGTTGTTTATTTTTAATTAAATATTTTGTATATATTTTATTGCAATCTTCTTAAGTCCATAACTTCTTCATAAATTATCTGATTTATGCAAACCAGGGGTCTGTCTGAACCAGAATTTCAAGACGAACGCAATGATAAAGCCGGTTTCACTCAAATCTGAATATTTTCTGATTAATATTCATTTTGTCAGTTTATTCCTTAACTAATTAGTCTATTAATTAATTATTGTTTCCCACTACGTGCCATGCCAAGCTTCCCACTTCGCATCACCGTGTTGATCACATGAAAATGGGTGAACAATACGTGATTTCGCATCCGGTCAGGGATGTGAAATCTGTAACGACCCGCATTCTATACATCGGAGGATCGTAGAATATTTATTTCATTATCATATGAGGTCGTATAGTCGTGTAACTTTGGGGGACGACTATTGGGGTCATTTCCCATATTCATGATTTTTGCCGATTTTTAAATGACCGTTTTGCCCCTAGCTGATCTTGTCTCGGCCATAACTTTTGATTGGTAAGGAGTTTTGACCTGAAACCACTTCCATTGGATTCAGATGATGGTTTAAAATTCCGTAGAGTGGTCACCTTAGCCAAACGGACTCATCGTTTGGGAGATATGGCTGAAACAAGGTTTAGAAGGTGAAAAACAGCTTAACCGGGCCTAATTAGGATGATTAGCAAGAGGGCCCATAACCCATTTCGGGATCAGGGTTATGGGGAGGCCGAGAACGGCTAGGAAACGATTTTTATTTCATTTTTCAGCCGCCTAAAACATTTCCCGAACCGTAGCATTGGCCTGCACCTTCTAAAATCATCCCAAATCACCTTATAATCTCTAATTAAGAAGATCTACATCAAATCAAGGCCAATTAGCATTAAATTGGGAATAGAGCTGCTGTGTTGCATTAGATTCTACCCAAATCAGAGATAGTTTCAGATCTAAGTTTTATTTGTGGCTAAGGTGAGTGATTAGCATTGTTTTTACACTAATTATGGTTAATTAGGGGTAATTAGTGTTAATTAGCGAATTTATGTATTAATAAACTCTGCAAAATGTTAAGAAATTCTTAAACACCATTTTGGACCTCTGTTAGAAGTATGGGTTAATTTGGTTAAGTTTTGCAAATCCTACCATTAGCTGTGCTTAAACATGATTAAGGAAAAAATATGGGTTTTTGGGTATGTTTGATCCACTTTGACATGTTATATTGTTGTTTGGTGTTTGTGGCTGATTATACATATTGTTATGACTGTATGGTATGCTTTGCGATTGATTAGAAAAGTTAGAATGGTCAAAAGCGCCGTCGTGTGGCGTAAAACAGTCGCTGGAAAAGTTGCAGGAAACAGTGCAGGGATCGGATCGCCCTTCCCCACTCGCGGAGCACGTATCACGAACCGATGATGGAAGCTCGACCTGAACCACTCGTGAAGCACCCCCTGTGTGCGACTGAACCGATGTACCACAAGTGGACTATCACGAATAGAGGAAGTGATGAAGGATCGACCTACGAGCCAATGGAGGACCCGACCCGGAGTGCCCGTTATTCCGAAGAACCAGTGTGACACCATGACCTAGCTTGGAGCATCACGACCCGACCCAGTGGGAGACTGTTTGGTGGACCACGAACCGACCCGACCTGGGAGGATCTCACGACCCGACCCATATGGACAATCCGACCCGAACCAGAAGGGAGACTGTGAACCGAACCAAGGAGCTTGGATACGAGGCATGAGCAACGAACCAAATGAAGACCGATCCGGAGGAGACCAAAACCCGAGATGCAAAGGTAGTCCAAATGGGAAGTAGAACTCAGGATCCAGTTGGGAACCAACGAGTTAACTTCATGAGTTGGGCTTTGCTGCGGGACGTGTGCAAAGGGGTTATCGACGTCTATAGCTTTGATTCACCTCCAAGACGGATGTTACGCTATGTATCAGTGCAGTGGGGTAGTTAATACTCCATAGGGCATAGTGATCGTAGCATGGCTACGAGCCAGTGCAGTGAAGTCGTCATGACTTCATGGGGCAGAGTGGACATAGCAAGGACTAGTGGCTACGGATCAGTGCAGTGGAGTCGCCATGACTCCATGGGGCAGAGTGATCATAGCAAGGATTTGGGTAATCAAAGTGGTGGATATCGTATGCTTTATGCACCGAGTGAGAGATGTGAGGATGATTGCTGTGCTTGATTATTTGATACCACTATGACATGCACACCCCTCCCCCGTATCTTTACACCATATGTTAGTGTCACCTTAGAGTATTGTGCATCTTGTTGGGCTAACTCTTTGGTTGCAGGTCCAGGTTCAGGTATGGTTTAGTATACCTGTTATTGTTCTATTTTGCTGCTTATCGCTCGTACCAGACTTTTGTCTGACCCAGAGTTTTATGTCTCTTCTTATTACTCTGGGTGCTCTTAAACGGGCAGACTAGAGGTAGGTTAGGCGGTATGCACGAGTAGCTGTACCGAAGACGAGCAGGAGGCTTCCACGTATGATATATATGTATATATAGATATTCTCCCTGTGTCGCTGTTGGTCACTACTTTGGGCATTAGTAGTGTACCTTCATCTTGGCTTTAGAGATAGTGCGTTGGAGTTGTAATAAGCTATATTTTGAATTTTCGCTGCTATGATGATTATGGTTTAGTTTTCAGCTTATGCACTGTCTCGCCTGTTTTATATCAAATATGTTATTATTATATTTTATTCCATGCGCTGTGAGACATTCTACAGGTTCCTTTGGTAGTTTTAGCTTCAAATTCCATTCTTTTCCTTTCTTTGGCGACTGTCCCGTGCTGGTTGGACATCGGCACAACGCACTTTCATTGAAATGTCGGCTGGTGCGGGGCGGGCCGTCACACTTGGAATTAGAGCTCTAGGTTGCGTAGTTAACCTAGGGAAAGATACCAGGGAGAGACAATACATATATGAGAGCGCGTATTTGTTATATTTTGGTTTTCAAAAGCTATATATATGTATATACTATTAGTATATCTAAGGATGAAGTCGCACTGCGTTGGCACCACTGAAGAGATGGTTAATCGTTTTCTCCTTACAGATCAAACGATGAGCCGATACACGAGGGGTACTGGTAGAGGAGATAATAATGGGAATGTTCCTGATATGAGGACTATGTTCACTGACTTCATGAGAGAGATGCTTAGGGATGTTCATAGGGCAGCTCCCAATGCTGCTAATGGTGGTGGTGCAGCGGTGCAGGCGTCTAGGGCCGATTTCGCCAAGCTTTGTAAAGACTACACTAGTCTTGGTGGAAAGCTGTTCCATGGAACGAAGTCGGCTACGGATGTTCAGAATTGGTTGGATAGCTGCGAGCGTATCTTCGAAGACTTGGGTATCGAGGATGCGATGAAGAGAAGGTTAGCATCCCGTCAGCTGCAAGGGCGGGCAATGAACTGGTGGAATGTTATAAAGGCAGCTGCTCCTGAGGATCAGATTACTTGGGATCAGTTCAAGGCCCTATTCAGTGATAAGTTTATCCCAGCTGCTCAGAAATCGGAATTGTTTAGGAAATTTATGGAGCTTAAGAAGAATGGTAGGGCAGTCTCAGAGTACATTGCTGAGTTCGATACTTTATCGAAGTATGGATTATCTCTTATCGACACTCCCGAGAAGAAGAATGAGAAGTTCATAACTGGTTTAGATCAGTACTTGGGAGAAAGGCTTATAAATCATATTGATGAGACTTTTGAATCAATTGTTGGGAAAGCATTGAGGTCAGAGAGCCTTTATCCTATGCCCAAGACTGAAGTCGCTGTTGTATCTGCAGAGGGGCCAAAGCCGCAAGCAAGCAGTGGAGGCAAGAATAACTCTCAGAATAAGAGGAAGCAGAACCAGACTAAGGATGGACAGAAAAAGAGCAAGAAAGATGTTGAGTGCTTTAGCTGTGGCAAGAAGGGCCATTATGCTAAAGAATGTCGAGCAAAGCCTGCAAACAGGAAGTGCTTCAACTGTAGCCAAGTTGGACATCACAAGGATAAATGTCCACAACCCCCTAAAGAGAAGAAGATTGTGAAAGCATATGCTCTTAATGTTGTTCCTTCTTCCTTGAATGCCCTAACTGCGGCAGAGAAAGAAAGAATGTCGTCATTCAAGGTATGCTTTATGTTTATGATGTTCCTGTTCGAGTACTGTTTGATAATGGGGCTTCCCGTTCCTTCATATCTAGTGACCTGGTAGATAGGTTGGGATTGGAACCCGAGATAGTCGATAGACCTTTAGCGGTGGCGAACCCGATTGGCAGTTTGACTAGCCTTAGTATGATTTGTCGTAATGTGGTCTTATCGAGTCATGGATGTACGTTTGTGATTGATTTGTTTTGGGCTTTACTGGGTTTGGCATTATTTTGGGAGTCAATTGGCTCCAAAGATACGGGGTGATGGTAGACTGTGAGGGCTTTTGGTGGAAGTTAGAGCGGATGATGGGCGGAGGGTAGTGTTTGGTGGTCTACCTAGTGATGGGGTAATGGCTAGTTTTCTAAATTCCCTCGACATCTCGCATGATGAGTTGTCAGATGTGCCAGTGGCTGGCCAGTATTCGGACGTCTTCGAGGAAGTGACCGGATTTCCACCACACCGAGAGATTGATTTTCGGATTGATTTAGTGAAAGATGCCAGACCTATAGTGATGCCACTTCGTCATATGGCGCTAAGGGAGCAGAGAGAGCTCGGGGTGCAAGTGAGCGATCTTTTGAAGAAGGAACTTATCAGAAGAAGTGTTTCTGAGTGGGGAGCACTAGTTGTGTTTGCTACCAAGGCAGATGGTTCCCTTCGATTGTGTGTGGACTATTGCGAATTGAATAAGGTAACGAGGAAGAATAAGTATCCTCTACTGCGGATAGATGATTTGTTTGATCAGTTGAGTGGCGCGAGAGTGTTCTCCCAGTTGGATCTCACGACAGGTTTTCATCAGCTTAGAGTAGGAGTGGAAGCTGAGAGTATAGCTAAAACGATCTTTCGGACGCCGTCTGGATTCTATGAGTGGTTGGTCATGCCATTCGGGTTGACCAATGCACCAGCATATGTTGTGGATCTTATGAATAGGGTATTCAGAGATCAATTGAATAGGTTTGTTCTTGTTTTCATAGATGATATCTTGGTTTATTCAAGGACAGAGGAAGAACACAAGGAACATCTGAGGATAGTGATGGAGGTATTGAGAAAACATCAATTGAAAGCTGTAACAACTCGGATTCCGACGGACCGATTTTTTTCAAAAATCCGATCCGCTGAAACCCGAGTTAGTTGCTCTGGTATCCTGCAGTAAAAGACAGAGAAAAGAGATATGTCAGAGTTCGGAAAACTCGCACGGTCTCCTCCGTATCGTCACAGAAATATGCGCAATCCCTCACCCTGTGCCATAGTAGCGTACAACGCTACATCCACATAGAACCACTATCACTGTGCTACGTAAGCGTACTTATTGCTATCCTCGAGCTATTCGATCGAGTTTGGTTTCATCACCGAATAATGCCCTCTAATCTACGATACACAACCCAGAGCAGACATGGTTGTACCTAGACTTTCCCACGTATGTATCATCAATCGTGCTCGATGTTTCTACTGCACATAACCTCTACTTGTGCACCCAAGTTCTGTGGCAGGGCTACACCAGAAAACACGGAACTCGGTCAGGAGCTTTTCTATATCTGTACGGGCCCGCCTCTAAGAGTGTCCAATGTACAGATATCCCTCGGTTCTGGTTTTTCTATGGTGGCTATGGCCCCACCTCAGCCCCTCCCTCAACTAGTAAAGACCACACGAGCTAAGCGACCACCCCTAACAAGCAAACAATCTAAACATCCATGTGGGGTCTCCCCGCACCCGTCTCTTGATAGCAAAGGTTAACGATCTCTAGGGGTTAAGTCTTGTCTTTTCGCATTCCTTAGGCTACTGGTGACAGGCGTCCGACCATCTTGCTATCGTTTGGTCTTGACCTTCCACCTCCGCCTGAGGCAATCGCCGAACCACCCTTAATGCCACTGCGTACAGCATTCTGACTGCCCCTACTTGTGCAGTCAAGGCCCACCCACCTGGTAGTTCCGCGCAGACCCAACCTCTGTAATCCTAGCCCGAAGCTAAACCACTACAAAGGACTACCAATAGCACCTTTAACGTCTCAGGAAGCCGCGTGCTTCCCCTTCCAGTCCGTTGGAGCCACCAAAAAAGCGAACATGCGCTCTCCTCGTGCCTTATGACACCATCATGATCTACCTCATTGGGTTATTCATCCTACAACGTACGGACTGCTTCAAGCGTCTTAGTTTTATATGTCAATAGACCGTAAGTCTAACCATTTATTTCGCGCTTGTGCCACCTCATCAGCTTTCTCATTTAACTTGGTTATTCACATTAGCTTCCTTTTTTTCGTATTCACCAAGTTACTCTTGCTTATTAATTCAATTTATACTATACCCACTTAAGTCCATTAACAAGCCCACAACATGTTATTTTCCAATTTCATAAATTATTCCCTTTTTGGGTTACAACAACATGTTATACTTAATTCATAGTTAAGTATGCCTTATCCCACATACATACTGATTAGGAGAATAACCCTCTAAACACCAGCCCCGAAGACCGAAATCAACATCAGACTGGCACCCGGAGAATTACTCAACCCAACCAACATATATGATTCTAATTTACTTCTTTTCCACTCATATAACTTATATCATTTTTAATTTCACATTTCTCGTTTCCAAACCACTTAATTTAAGTATATCTTTACATATAAGTTATCTCGTCTTCCTTATCGTTTCATATAACTTATCTTGTCCCATAAGTTATAATTTCCACATATTATCCTTTCTTGCCTTATTCAAGTTTATTCATAATAGGTTATTTATCATTCCCCATTTTTTGTCATTAATTTTAGATTTGACTTATTTCATAGTATAAGTCGTCCCACCCTTCAAGTCTTGTATTACATCTTAAGTCATAACCTTCCCTTGTCCCTATGACAAGTTTGCCTATTATTTAATTTTACATCACCGCAACTCAAGTTTATAATAGGTAATTATTATTCCCCCATTACTGTGTCATTAATTTTAGATTTGACTTAACCCTTCCTTTTACTTAACCTGTTACTTAAACTTTACCTAATTCAATTAATTTATGATACCGTTACGGGTCCCATTTGGTTAAGCATATCTAAATTCTGTTTCACATGTCACAGGTGTCCCACTTAACCCCCTTTATTATAGTTTCCATATCTTACACATGTCTTACTACGGTTAAGTCTACCTTAGTCATGTTTTACATCACATGTCTTACAACGGTTAAGTCCACATTAGTCATGTTTTACATGTCGTTTATATCACCCACTTAACCCTCTAACCATATCCGTGTCACCCATATGTCTTATTGTGGTTAGTATTTCTTAATTTATTTATAATGTCGTAACAATGTATGACCTCTCACATTATATGTCCGTTCGTGGCTGCTGGATTTGCTGGGCGGTTCCGGGCATTCTTACACCACAAACACGCCTAACCTCGTGTCATAAACCGTTATGCCTCTAGTTCTTGTCGTTGACCTGTCACATTAGACGTCCGCTTGTGGTTGCTGGATTTGCCGGGCGGTTCCGGGTAGTCTTACACCACAAACACGTCTAACCTCGTGTCATAGGCGTTCATCAATAATCGTCTTTCACCCAAACCCTAAATTCATGTCATATGTTCCAAATTCAACTTAATTACATTTCATTTTTATGCCTATTTCCAATTTTCCATTCACTACACCAATTACATAATAGTTAGCAAATTTTCATATTACCCAAGTTATCCAATTATAGACAAATTCACTAATTCCATGCTATTTATACCCAAACATGCCAATTTCCAATATCCAATTATACCCAATTTCTTATAACCAATATTTTCCCAATATATATATATATATATCCCAACATTCCCACGTTCATACATATAATCTAATTCACCCTCTAGGCTTACTTTTCAAGTCATGAATAAATTTCACCAATCCATGTTATCCAATTACATGTAGTTAATATTGAATTATACCAATTCCATATCCAATGACAATTATGTCAAACTTACATAAATTAAAAATTATAAATTATATTCCTCGACTGCATAAAATAGATTATGCCCAATATATGCAATAACAATTGTTATGCCACAAACCCCAAAATTACATATTATATTCCAATATCCCCATATTCCAATCGTGCGTATTGTATAATAAGATTTCGTCTAGGTTCGAGATAACCTAGATCCAAAAATAAAAAGGGGAAAGGATAAAAATGAGAGAACTCAAACGTAGGCATAAATAAAATAATAGGTCTTATTAAATTAACATCATATTCATTATGGGGAATGGTAAACGATAGAAGCAACATTATACAACAAATATAGTTCAAATCCACTCACATTGACTGGTTAATAGAAATAAGCGATTTGTTGTTGATGTAGAACGCTGATTTAATCTTCTTATTTGATTATTGGTGAAGAGTTTGAATCGTTGATGAAGAATTTTGCTTCCTTGATTTGATTAAACTCCAAAGTTGATGAAGAACTTGCAAATTAATTTAGGGTTTTGTGGAGGTGGCCATGTTATGTTGAAGTTTGGCGGCATGAAGGTGTTAGAAGGAATTGTTTATGAATTAGGTTAGGTCCAGGCACTATTTTATAGGTGTAGAGAGTGTTTTAGAGCTATTAGATCGCCCCAGAAGCCATCCGGTCTGTCCAGCACATCAGAAATCGTCACTGCTCAAATCTGGAAAAATCAGGGGGGGAGGTCGACACTAAGGTCGACCCCCAGGTCGACCTCCCTGGGTAGGTCGACCCCTAGGTCGACCCCCAGGTCAACCCCCAGGTCGCCTCCCTGGGTAGGTCGACCCCCAGGTCGACCTGCCTGGGTATTTTTTTCCGAATTATTGTTGAATCTTTCGTAGGCCATAACTCTTTCATACGGAGTTCGATTTTCGAAAACTTGGACTCTATTCGAAGCAGAATTTCGAGACGAACGCAATGGTGATGTCCGTTTTACTTAATTCCTTATATTTAAATTAAGTATCCTTATTTTATTATCTTCTCTGTTACGTACACTGCCATTGAATTAATCTTTTCTTCTCTTTCATGTTAAGTAATTTTCATTGTACATCACCTTTATTAACCTATCTATGCATATATATACATTTTTAATTATATTAAAAATGTGGGGTGTTATATTCTCCCACCCTTAAAGAATTTCGTCCCCGAAATTCGATAAGAGTAAAATAGATAATCCCTCGCAACATCCATCCATCCATCAAGTGTGCATCCAATTGTTGCAAACATTGTGCACATGTGCAAAGTGAGATACATCATAGTAAAGTATGTATGCCTAATTTGGATCCACCTATATGTATGCAAATCTTAAAAACTCTTTCAAAACATGATGCTCACATCCTAAATATACTTGCAGTTCTATATGAGTGCAATATTTTTGAAAAATCAAAACGTTTTTCATCCACATTTTCCTACACTCTTATAGAGTAAAAGCATAGTTGATCCAATTTTCGCATCCAAAATCCTACCAACCATCATTAAATTCGAAATTTAGAAAAATCTAATTTTCCAAATTCGATTTCTTATGTTACGAAAAGGTGTAAAACGGAAAAATTCACATCCTCCGTTTTTCTTTTCTAATCGTACTTGGATTCTTATATGACTATTCTATGAAGATTTCCTATCCAAGTACAATCACATAAGAAAATTTCTTCTCTTTTTCCACTTATCTTGGAAAAATTTAATATTTATTCATCTTTTTCTTAAGATTTCCATTTCCTTTTTCCGTCTCGTTTTGCTGCTTGATTGATTCTGTTGTTTTCTTTTTAGTTAGGCTAGTTTCTTTCTTAGCTTATTTGACTTATTCAAATTACTTAAGTTTATTATTTTCGAATAAGCCTTTTCGTTTTCAACTCAAACAGCGTCCTACACAGCTACTACTATGGGCCAAAAATCTTAGGACTTATGTCACGAGTCCACTCAACAGGATCTATACACTTGCTTACCCTTCACTACCTAGTAGTCACCACTAGTCCATGCTGTGTATTACTAGCCTATACTTCATCTCTTTTTCTCAAGCAACAAACCTAGGTTTCTCAATGTTTATGCAATCTACAGGGATTTTCTATTAGTTTAATATTAGCTAATCTTTGACCGGAAATTGGTAAGAGAATAATTCCCTAAGCATCAACCCCGAAGACCGAAATCAACATCAGATTGATACTCATAGAATCACTCAACTCTACCAATCTCCAGTTAGGTTCTATTTCTTCAATTCATAGCCTTAACTTTATCTCGATCTTTCTAGGCCTTAATCCTTACCTACCCCATTCTTTTAAAAGTATGGTTTGGCCTCCATCTTTGCATTGCATATTTCTTCCAAAAATTAAAAGTGTTAAAACATTATTTTCTCTTCTCAAAAACTTGCTTTTTCCAAACCATAAAAACATGTTACAAAGTAAAATTTCAAAAAAAAAAAATTTAGATCACAAAAACTGGAGTAGACAAGGACAACTAATCAGTTACACTGTTCCTATTTACAATGTTAACTTTGGTTGCTAAGGTGCAAATATCTATTCTATTCTTACACTCTACCGCTTTTTTTTCGCCCAACAAAATTTCTTTTTAAAAAAAAAACAATAATCAAAATTTGTTGGTAACGGAATAGAATTTCAAAACTTCATTTCATATATGAAAACTAGCAAGCTATTTATGCTCCGTAATATGCACCTTTTTATGAGAGAATTTTTTTAAAACAAGAAATCATTGTTTTACACAATACCCCGCTTTACTTTAAAACCCAACATACATTTATCAAAATACTTTTAAGATTAAATCGTGGAAAATACCACAAATCCTTTTTTACAAATTCAAGTTCTTAAAAGTTTATCATTGGGTTAGACTCAAAGCGGGTTTTCAACTCAACTAGGCTTTCCTTGGCACTTTCACGAATTCAATTCTCTCGACTATATATATTCCTAATCCATTTTTCATTTTTCGACCTTTTCTAGTTTCTAAGGTTACACTTCTAAACCCACTACTCTAACATTTCAGTTTCCACTTTATGGGATACTTTCTTTCTCCAATGCCAAGTCATATTGTACACTTTCCAACCAATCCTTTTAGGGGTCTCAAAATTTCTATGTTCAATCCTTGAGTGTACAAACTAGATATCCCAACTCTTTTCATGTCTAGTGGGCCACTATATGGATTTAGGTTTATACATATAATATATTTATATTTTAGAAAATACAAATACGTTCACTCAATATCTCCCTAAGATCACTAAACCTCGCTCTGATACCAGATGTAACAACCCGGATTCCGACGGACCAATTTTTTTCAAAAATCCGATCCACCGAAACCCGAGTTGGTTGCTCTGGTATCCTGCAGAAAAAGACAGAGAAAAGAGATATGTCAGAGTTCGGAAAACACCTCACAGCGGAAGGAGTAAAATATAATATATTTAAAACATAGCTTTACCTTAATCACAATACTGCTAAATCAGTATCCCCAAAGCTATAAGTCTCTGTCTAACCTGCGAATGTTATGAGGATGGGGTCAAAACATAAGTTCTGTGTGAATGAATTTAAACTACACTTCTTGAATAATCCTACATATACCGTTTAACTACACTTTCTTATTTATTAGGTTATACGTGTTATTAGCACTCAAAGCTTACACACATGTCGCACCCATCTACCCCTAGTAGATTAACCTAATATAGTGTATATGTTGCTACCCCCAAACTAAGGTACACCCCGTGATACCCCACTCGCACGGTCTCCTCCATATCGTCATAGAAATATGCGAAGTCCCTCATCCTATGCCATAGTAGCGTACAACGCTACATCCGCATAAAACCACTATCACTGTGCTATGTAAGCGTACTGACTGCTATCCTCGAGCTATTCGATCGAGTTTGGTTCCATCACCGAATAATGCCCTCTAGTCTACGATACACCACCCAGAGCAGACATGGTTGTACCTAGACTTTCCCACGTACGTATCATCAATCGTGCTCGATGTTTCTACTGCACATAACCTCTACTTGTGCACCCAAGTTCCATGGCAGGGCTACACCAGAAAACACGGAACTCGGTCAGGAGATTTCCTATATCTGTACGGGCCCGCCTGTAAGAGGTCCAATGTACAGATATCCCTCGAGTCTGGTTTTTCTATGGTGGCTATGGCCCCACCTCAGCCCCTCCCTCAACTAGTAAAGACCACACGAGCTAAGCAACCACCACTAACAAGCAAACATTCTAAACATCCATGTGGGGTATCCCCTCACCCGTCCCTTGATAGCAAAGGTTAACGATCTCTAAGGGTTAGCTCTTGTCTTTTCGCATTCCTTAGGCTGTTAGTGACAGGCATCCGACGATCTTGCTATCGTTTGGTCTTTACCCTCCAACTCCGCCTGAGGCAATCGCCGAACCACCCTTAATGCCACCGCGTACAGCATTCTGACTGCCTCTACTTGTGCAGTCAAGGCCCACCCACTTGGTAGTTCCGTGCAGATCCAACCTCTGTAATCCTAGCCCGAAGCTAAACCACTACAGAGGACTACTAAGAGAACCTTTAACGTCTCAGGAAGCCGTGTGCTTCCCCTTCCAGTCCGTTGGAGCTGCCAAAATAGTGAATGTGCGCTCTCCTTGTGCCTTATGACACCATCATGATCTACCTCGTTGGGTTATTCATCCTACAACGTACAGACTGCTTCAAGTGCCTTAGTTTTATATGTCATTAGACCCTAAGTCTAACCATTTATTTCACGCTTGTGCCACCTCGTCAACTTTCTCATTTAACTTAGTTATTCACATTAGCTTCCTTTTTTTCATATTCACCAAGTTACTCTTGCTTATTAATTCAATTTATACTATACCCACTTAAGTCCATTAATAAGCCCATAACATGTTATTTTCCAATTTCATAAATTATTCCCTTTTTGGGTTACAGCAACATGTTATACTTAATTCATAGTTAAGTATGCCTTATCCCACATACATATTGATTAGGAGAATAACTCTCTAAACACCAGCCCCGAAGACCGAAATCAACATCGGACTGGCACCCAGAGAATTACTCAACCCACCCAACATATATAATTCTAATTTACTTCTTTTCCACTCATATAACTTATATCATTTTTAATTTCACATTTCTCCTTTCCAAACCACTTAATTTAAGTATGTCTTTACATATAAGTTATCCATCTTCCTTATCGTTTCCTATAACTTATCTTGTCCCATTAGTTATAATTTCCACCTATTATCCTTTCTTGCCTTATTCAAGATTATTCATAATAGGTTATTTATCATTCCCCATTTCTTGTCATTAATTTTAGATTTGACTTATTTCATAGTATAAGTCGTCCCACCCTTCAAGTCTTGTATTACATCTTAAGTCATAACTTTCCCTTGTCCCTATGACAAGTTTGCCTGTTATTTAATTTTACATCACCGCAACTCAAGTTTATAATAGGTAATTATTATTCCCCATTACTGTGTCATTAATTTTAGATTTGACTTAACCCTTCCTTTTACTTAACCCGTTACTTAAACTTTACCCAATTCAATTAATTTATGATACCGTTACGGGTCCCATTTGGTTAAGCATATCTAAATTCTGTTTCACATGTCACACGTGTCCCACTTAACCCCCTTTATTATAGTTTCCATATCTTACACATGTCTTACTACGGTTAAGTCTACCTTAGTCATGTTTTACATCACATGTCTTACAACGGTTAAGTCCACATTAGTCATGCTTTACATGTCGTTTATATCACCCACTTAACCCTCTAACCATACCCATGTCACCCACATGTCTTATTGTGGTTAGTATTTCTTAATTTATTTATAATGTCGTAACGATGTATAACCTCTCACATTAGACGTTCGTTCGTGGCTGCTGGATTTGCCGGGCGGTTCCGGGCAGTCTTACACCACAAACGCGCCTAACCTCGTGTCATAAACCGTTACGCCTCTAGTTCTTGCCGGTGACATCTCACATTAGACGTCCTCTTGTGGTTGCTGGATTTGTCGGGCGGTTCCGGGCAGTCTTACACCACAAACGCGTCTAACCTCGTGTCATAGGCGTTCATTAACAATCGTCTTTCACCCAAACCCCAAGTTCATGTCATATGTTCCAAATTCAACTTAATTACATTTCATTTTTATGCCTATTTCCAATTTGCCGTTCACTACACCAATTACATAATAGTTAGCCAATTTTCATATTACCCAAGTTATCCAATTATAGCCAAATTCACTAATTCCATGCTATTCATACCCAAACATGCCAATTTCTAATATCCAATTATACCCAATTTCATATAACCCATATTTCCCAATATATATATATATATATATCCCAACATTCCCACGTTCATACATATAATCTAATTCACCCTCTAGGCTTACTTTTCAAGTCACGAATAAATTTCACCAATCCATGTTATCCAATTACATGTTGTTAATATTGAATTATACCAATTCCATATCTAATGACAATTATGTCAAACTTACATAAATTCAAAATTATAGATTATATTCCTCGACTGCATAAAATAGATTATGCCCAATATATGCAATAACAATTGTTATGCCACAAACCCCAAAATTACAGATTATATTCCAATATCCCCATATTCCAATCGTGCGTATTGTATAATAAGATTTCGTCTAGGTTCGAGATAACCTAGATCCAAAAATAAAAAGGGAAAGGATAAAAAGGAGATAACTAAAACGTAGGCATAAATAAAATAATAGGTCTTATTAAATTAACATCATATTCATTATGGGGAATGGTAAATGATAGAAGCAACATTATACAATAAATATAGTTCAAATCCACTCACATTGACTGGTTTAGAGAAATAAGCGATTTGTTGTTGATGTAGAACGCGGATTTAATCTTCTTATTTGATTATTGGTGAAGAGCTTGAATCGTTGATGAAGAATTTTGCTTCCTTGATTTGATTAAACTCCAAAATTGATGAAGAACTTGCAAATTAATTTAGGGTTTTTAGGCGACGGCCATGTTATGTTGAAGTTTGGCGGCATGAAGGTGTTAGAAGGGATTATTTATGAATTAGATTAGGTCTAGGCACTATTTTATAGGTGTATAGAGTGTTTTAGAGCCATTAGATCGCCCTAGAAGCCATCCGGTCCGTCTAGCACGTCAGAAATCGTCACTGCTCAAATATGGAATAATCAGGGGGAAGGTCGACCCCTAGGTCGACCTGCCTGGGTTTTTTTTCTGATTTTTTGTTGAATCTTCCGCATGCCATAACTCTTTCATACAGAGTCCGATTTTCGCAAACTTGGACTCTATTCCAAGTAGAATTTCGAGACGAACGCAATGGTGATGTCCGTTTTACTTAATTCCTGATATTTAAATTAAGTATCCTTATTTTATTATCTTTTCTGTTACATACACTGCCATTGAATTAATCTTTCCTTCTCTTTCATGTTAAGTAATTTTCATTGTACATCACCATTATTAACCTATCTATGCATATATATACATTTTTTATTATATTAAAAATGTGGGGTGTTATAAAAGCAAAGTTTTCTAAGTGTCACTTCTGGAGGAGGGAAGTGAGGTTCTTGGGCCATGTTGTTTCAGAGAATGGAATTACCATGGATCCTGCGAAGGTGGCTACGGTACAAGATTGGTCTACACCCAAGAATGCAACAGATGTAAGAAGTTTCTTGGGATTAGCTGGATATTATCGTAAGTTTATCCAGGACTTCTCCAAGATAGCGGCACTGTTGATTAAGTTAACCAAGAAGAATCAAGCTTTTGTTTGGGACAAAAAGTGCGAGGTTGCATTTAAGATTCTAAAGGAAAAGTTGATGTGCGCGCCAGTGTTAGTCATTCCTAAGGGGAATGAATAGATGACAGTATTTACAGATGCATGTGGTACTAGGCTAGGTGCTGTATTGATGCTAGGAGGTAGGGTTGTAGCTTATGCTAGTCGGCAATTGAAACCGCATGAGAAAAGATATCCTACCCATGATTTGGAATTGGCAGCGATCGTATTCGCATTAAAGATGTGGAGACATTATATCTTGGGAGAAAGATTCGAGTTGTTTACCGATCACTAAAGTATCTCTTCTCTCAGAAGGATCTAAATCTCTGACAGCAAAGATGGTTAGAATTCTTGGCTTCCTATGATTTCGATAGCGCATATACACCAGGAAAAGGCAATGCGGTAGCTGATGCATTGAGTAGAAGACATGCCAGTTTAGGGTCCATATTTCTTGAATGGAAGCAACTGGAGTATATCGCAGGGTACGATTTCAGACCAAATTGCGAATTGGATCTAGAAATGTTAGCAAGTTTGACGATCAGACCCACTCTGATTGAGCGGATTGGTTCCAGTCAAAGGGATGAGCCTAACCTATTGGGAATCATCTCCAAGTTAGAGACGGGAATCAACGAAGAGATGAACAAGTATGGGCTTGATCGAGATGGATGGCTTAGAAAGAATGGTAGACTGGTTGTACCCAATGTCAATGGATTGAGAGATGAAGTACTTAGAGAGTGTCATCGCTGAAAACTGACTATACACCCAGATGGTAATAAAATGTATCGAGACATGAAGCAGACCTACTACTGGGAAGGGATGAAAAGATACGTTGGGGAGTTTATATCCAAGTGCATGAATTGTCAGTTAGTTAAGGCTGAGCAAAAGAAACCTAGTGGTTTGTTGCAACCATTAGAAATTCCAGAATGGAAATGGGAACAAGTCTCAATGGATTTCACTGATGGGTTACCAAGGGCTAGATCGGGCCATGATAGTATTTGGGTGATTGTGGACCAATTGACCAAGAGTGCAAGGTTTATACCCGTCAAGTCGAATAGAACAATAGCTAAATTACTAGAACTGTATATGAAGTGGGTAGTAAGATTTCATGGGGGTACCCAAAGGCATTGTAAGTGACCGAGATCCGTTGTTCACTAGTGCATTTTGGAAGAGCTTACAAGAGGCGTTAGGATCAGAATTACATCTCAGTACCGTGTACCATCCTCAAACCGACGGTCAGACAGAGAGGGTGAACTGAGTATTAGAAGATCTCTTGAGAGCTTGCATATTAGATTTTGGCGGATCATGGGATGACCATTTGCATCTAGTGGAGTTCGCATATAATAATAGTTATCAATCCAGTATCGGTATGGCTCCATTTGAAGCTTTTTACGGAAGACCGTGCAACTCACCGTCATGTTGGTTAGAAACCGGTGAGAAATTTATGCTTGGGCAAGATGTGAAAAGAGAAACCTCAGACAAGATCAAGGTTATCCAATAGCGAATAAAGGCTACCCAAGATAGGCAGAAGAGTTATGCTGATAAAAGGCGAAGAGATTTAAAATTCTCCATTGGCGACTTGGTGTTTGTCAAGATTTCTCCGTTAAAGAGCGTGATACGATTTGGTAGGAGAGGCAAGTTAACACCAAGATTTTTAGGTCCATTCCCAGTTCTCGAATAAGTTGGGAATTTAGCATATAAAGTTAAGTTGTCGGACAAGATGGCTGGAGTTCATAGCGTATTTCATGTTTCCCAGTTAAGGAAATTCGTGCACAACCCCAATGTGGCTATTTCACTTGATCAGTTGGATGATATCGAAGTAGAACCCGAGGCGGTTGGGAATCGCAAGCCGATTCGTATTGTCGAGCACGATACGAAGCAACATCGAAGGAAAGCGGTGAATCTAGTCAAGGTTCAGTGGGGCGAGGATGAGAATGACTGTACTTGAGAGACAGAGGAGAGCATTAAGGAGACGTATCCAGAACTCTTTGCCTGGTAAGATTTTAAATTTCAATTTAATCTTTCCGCATGGTAGGATAGGTTTGTTTTGTTTGTTTGATTGTTTGTGAATGACTGATAGGCATGCGGAACACCTTTGTATGTTTTGGTTGAGGAATTTCGGGGGCGAAATTTCTTAAGGGGGGAAGAGTGTAACGACCCGCATTCCACTCATCGGAGGATCATAGAATATTTATTTCATTATCTTATGAGGTTGTATAGTCGTGTAACTTTGGGGGACGACTATTGGGGTCATTTCCCATATTCACGATTTTTGCCGATTTTTAAATGACCATTTTGTCCCTAGCTGATTTTGTTTCGGCCATAGCTTTTGATTAATAAGGAGTTTTGACCTAAAACCACTTCCATTGGATTCGGATGATAGTTTACAATTCCGTAGAGTGGTCACATTAGCCAAACGGACTAAACGTTTGAGAGATATAGCTGAAACAAGGTTTAGAAGGTGAAAAACAACTTAACCGGGCCCAATTAGGGTGATTAGCAAGAGGGCCCACAACCCATTTCGTGATTAGGGTTATGGGGAGGTTGAGAACAGTTAGGAAACGGTTTTTATTTCATTTTTCAGCCGCCTAAAACATTTCCCTAACCCTAGCAATGGCCTCTACCTTCTAAAATCGTCCAAAATCACCTTCTAATCACTAATTAAGAAGATCTACATCAAATCAAGACAAATTAGCATCAAATTGGGAATAGAGCTGCTGTGTTGCATAGAGATTTGACCCAAATCAGAGGTAGTTTCATATCTAAGTTTTATTTGTGGCTAAGGTGAGTGATTAACATTGTTTTTACACTAATTATGGTTAATTAGGGGTAATTAGTGTTAATTAGCGAATTTATGTATTAATAAATTCTGCAAAAATGTTTAGAAATTCTTAAACACCGTTTTAGACCTCTGTTAGAAGTATGGGTTAATTTGGTTAAGTTTTGCAAATCCTACCATTAGTTGTGCTTAAACATGATTAATGGAACACTATGGGTTTTGGGTATGTTTGATCCACTTTGACATGTTATATTATTTTTTGGTGTTTGTGGTTGATTATACATATTGTTGTGACTGTATGGTATGCTTTGTGATTGATTAGAAAAGTTAGAATGGTCAAAAACGCCGTCGTGTAGCGAAAAACAGTCGTTGGAAAAGTTGCTGGAAACAGTGCAGGGATCGGATCAGATCGCCCATCCCCACTCGCGGAGCACGTATCACGAACCGATGATGGAAGCTCGACCTGAACCACTCGTGAAGCACCCACTGCGTGCGACTGAGCCGATGTACCACAAGTGGACTGTCACGAATCGAGGAAGTGATGAAGGCTCGACCCACGAGCCAATGGAGGACCCGACCCGGAGTGCTCGTTACTCCGAAGAACCAGTGTGACACCATGAGCCAGCTTGGAGCATCATGACCCGACCCGGTGGGAGACTGTTTGGTGGACCACGAACCGACCCGACCTGGGAGGATCTCACGACCCGACCCGTATGGACAGTCCGACCCGAACCAGAAGGGAGACTGTGAACCGAACCAAGGAGCTTGGACGTGAGGCATGAGCTACGAACCAAATGAAGACCGATCCGGAGGAGACCAAAACTCGAAATGCAAAGGCTGTCCAAATGGGAAGTAGAACTCAGGATCCAGTTGGGAACCAACGAGTTAACTTCATGAGTTGGGCTTTGCTGCGGGACGTGTGCAAAAGGGTTATCGACGTCTATAGCTTTGATTCACCACCAAGACGGATGTTAGGCTACGTATCAGTGCAGTGAGGTAGTTATTACTCCATGGGGCAGAGTGATCGTAGCATGGCTATGAGCCAGTGCAGTGAAGTCGTCAAGACTTCATGGGGCAGAGTGGACATAGCAAGGACTAGTGGCTATGGATCAGTGTAGTGGAGCCGCCATGACTCCATGGGGCAGAGTGGTCATAAAAAGGATATGGGTGATCAAGGCGGTGGATATCGTATGCTTTACACACAGAGTGAGAGATGTGAGGATGGTTACTATGCTTGATTGTTTGATACCACTATGACATGCACACCCCTCCCCTGTATCTTTACACCATATGTTAGTGTCACCTTAGAGTATTGTACATCTTGTTGTGCTAACTCTTTGGTTCCAGGTCCAGGTTCAGGTATGGTTTAGTGTACCTGTTATTATTCTGTTTTGCTGCTTATCACTCATACCAGACTTTTATCTGATCCAGAGTTTTATGTCTCTTCTTATTACTCTGGGTGCTCTTAAACGGGCAGACTAGAGACAGGTTAGGTGGTATGCACGAGTAGCTGTACCGAAGACGAGCAGGAGGCTTCCACGTATGATATATATATATATTCTCCCTGTGTCGCTGCTGGTCACTACTTTGGGCATTAGTAGTGTAACTTCATCTTGGCTTTAGAGACAGTGTGTTAGAGTTGTAATAAGCTGTATTTTGAATTATCGATGCTATGATGATTATGGTTTAGTTTTCAGCTTATGCACTGTCTCGCCTGTTTTATGTCAAGTATGTTATTATTATATTTTATTCCATGCACTGTGAGACATTCTACAGGTTCCTTTGGTAGTTTTAGCTTCAAATTCCATTCTTTTTCCTTTCTTTGGTGACCGTCCCATGCTGGTTGGACATCGGCACAACGCACTTTCATTGAAATGTCGGCTGGTGCGGGGCGGGCCGTCACAAATTCCTTCCAGAATCATGCCAAAATTTTGAGCTTGCCGAGGAATGCATACACATGGGGAATCCGATTTTTTGCTGTGTCGGTCACCACTTTCCAACGTGCCAAATCAGTCAATTTGCCAAATGTTAGATTTCGATGTCGTGAGTTACGCAAGCGATTTTAAGTGATCGTGCCATACTGATCTATTGTTTTTTGGTGCACGAAACCAGAATTTATCATAATCCATGCATTTTTCCACGATGAGTTTTGCTGCATGATCGGACCGACACGCTTAAGGATTATGAGATAATCGGACCAAGTCGATCACATATTTTTACCATGCCGGATTTTCCAAGTTTGCTAGTGATGATTTCGGGAATCGACGCTATTTCCAACCTTTTTAGAACATGTCGTGAATTCGACCAAATCGCTTTATGTTTTCTGTCGGTGTTCTCGAGACTTGAGCACGTCGCTAACCATAATTTTGACGTGTGACTGCTTTGCCAAAAAGCTGGTAAACATTTTGACCCCCCAAAACATATTTTTCTTGATAGGAGGAAGATGTGTTTTGTGAGTAAACCAAAAATCCAGAAATCCGAAGACCAAAGCCAGGAGAAGTTCAAAGTGAACTTCTATAACCAGAAAACTGAAGAGCCACAATCGCGTCAGATCATATTAACCATGAAATCAGTAATCCACGATCGCACCATATCGTGTTAACCATGAAACCAGAAAGCCTGAAATTCGATGAAAGCTGACGATCTCTCCGGATCTTTTCTTGGGAGGTAATCAAAATAGCCGAATATCCAGAATAACCGAGGGATTGTAAGTAATTTACTGTCTCTTTCTAGTTCCTGTTATATTATAGTATTTTTGGGGATTTACTCTTTTACTATTGTTTCTTCACTCTTCTTCTTTCCCACTTCTCTGTGTATGATATATTTTTATAGTTTTGGGCTATGCCCTATTATGGTCGACTTAGTAATTCACCAAGTAACCTTAAATGGGAATTGAGATTGAATAAGGTTGTATAACTATAATGATAACTTGTATCACAAGTTAAACAAAGATGTTTTGTACAACCTAAATTATAATTGGAAGTTGTAAAGAATGGGGTAGAGTTATTCATATAAACTTAAATTCTTGATTAGGTTTAATATGAAATCGCAAATAAATTAATAAGCATGTTGTAGTTAGGGTATGTTCTAGCAGCGAAGGCTGATTAGGGAAAATAAGTGGCCTAATATATAAATAAGCATGTGATGATAGACAGTTTCAGCAGCGACGGTTGACTCGAGAAAATAAGTGGCTAACAGTAATGGTACGTTTTAGCAGCAAAGACTAATTGATGAAAATAAGTGGCCAACGAAAATTATGGCCTTAGCGTTCGTTGACAATTCTATGTGGGTCTATATAACTAGGCAGTTGATGATATTTCTATGGTGGTCTTGGCATTCGTTGACAGTTCAATGGTGTTCTATATAACTATGCGGTCAACCATAATAATACAGAGATAATGGGGATTAAGTCTAGGAGGTGACTTTGGTCGAATTGCACTTTGTTTGGGGATCCATACCAAATAGTATTCTCTTATCACACCATGGAGGTCTCACACTTTGGATGAGGTGATGGCATGCTTATACTGCACTAGGTAGTAAGATGGCCAGTCGAGGTAGGTACGGGCACGTTCCGGCGAGCGTGCATCGCGCCGATTGTGGAAGATAGGACGTTGTAATGTCTGTTATTAACACTATTTCTTTGGAGCTGATGGGTCGAGCCTGATAAACCTGAGTTTTCCCCTCTCAGACTTATAAGGTGGTGGAGCATAGAGTTGTATGGTTTTTGGTTCACCTTGGCATCTTGGAAATTTCTACTTATTTTCTTTTTACTTATTCATGTACCGTCTTATGTCATGTTTTGCTGCTGAATATTATACTTGTTGTTTGAGAGGGGAATCTATACTATACTATACTATTAAAGATGAGTTATATTTCGATAACTCACATGCCTCCTTAAATCTAATGAAAAGAGTGCACATTAGCATGACACGTGCGCAAATGTTAACACAACCGTCACCGATTTAATAATAACCTTTCGTGGTTTTGCCCTTTTTCCACAAATAACCTAATTCATTTTTTCCAAAACATACGAATCCTCCTCTCAAACCCTACCTTTCCCAATTTAAGGTCGGCAGCCTCAATTCCTACAGCGGCCAACTTGCATATGCTGCCATGGCCAGTGAAGTTGCGTAGTTTTCTGGTGTTTGAGAATTTCGTCGAACACCTGGTGAATTGTAGATCTGAAGGTAGAAGACGTTGACGTGGTGGATGCGAGTTAAGGAGGTGGTTATTACTGATGTTTCAAGGGTTTAATGAAAGATTTTTGGATGAAAAGTGATGGGAAAACAAGAATTTGATATGTGCTTGTGGAAATGACAAGACTGGCTTGTAAATATATGATCACGACACAGATTTAAGGCAATAAAAGTAACAAGATTGGCAGTGAAAATTACAAACAGCAAGTAATCAAGAAACTGAACAAAGAATTGACTAAACTAAGCAGCAGGGATCTTAATTAAATAATAACTAGAGAAAGATTGAATTATACTACTGAACCGGAAAGGATATGCAAGAAATAACAAGAATTAAGCTACTGTATTGAAAGGAATGAACTGATACTAAAAATGGCAAAAGAAGATACAAGTTGGTTAACAGAATGAATTACTTTCTTTTAAATTTTTGATCACACACTCTATTCTGGCAACCCACAGTCTATTTATACAATTTTGACATAGCCATGCAATCCCTTCAACAGGCCCACTAGCCCCATGAGCCAACACAGTGGATCGGCCCAAAATATTACACAAAGCCACTCAAATACATCACACTAATATTGAGTACAAACTGGTGGCTAAATCCAAACATCAAAGTATGCACTTGCGCACATATTATTCACATGCATAGTGATATGTATCTTCCCTTGCTCCCTTAATTTGCCTGTAAATAGCAGGCTTTCATCTTCATAACCATGGCAGTACAAAGTGGTCATTACAATTCCTACCTCATCCATTATTTGCTCCAAGCAGACATCTCCATTGGTTGTCCATCTCGCTGATCTTAACTCTTCGACGATTTGGTCTCCCCATATTGTGCCATCTAAACTCTTCTTTCGACCATATGCAACTTTTCAGTTCGTTTTACATTATGGTAAATATAAATTAACAATTTTTCTGTTTGTTTCCATTAGAAGATATTCTACCTCTACATCCAGCTGTTTTTTATTGTACCTATGTTAAACTGAAATCTGTGTGGGGATAACAAGCATGCTTATTCAGGTATAATTGCCATATCTTTAATTTTCATAGATTAGATGTGACATATCAATTAGCCATAAATTACTTGCATTATCATATGGATTGTTACTTTCTTGCACTATAATTAAAATAAACTCACTGACTTTATTTTGATTATCTGTGCTGCTAAAAGCACCCTTAAACGTGCTTCCTAACACCATGCTTAATTTGATCACACTTAATTAAATTAATCTACTTCCTAACACAAGTTTTATTCCACAACGCATTACCTAATCACCGAACGTTTTTCTCTCCAGCGCCATTAGTTCAAACTTAAACCCTAATTCTCTTTATCGTTTTTTCTCGATCGATCCAATTTAATCATCGACCTGATCTGCTTCCTGACATGATACGCCATCTACTTCTTCCCATATTGATTCCTTTCAAACCCTAATTCCCATTTTTATTATGATTGGAGAAAAACTTAAAATAGTAATTGAAACTATAGAATTGCTTAGCAATGAAGGGCGAGAACTTATACACGAACGAAGATCTCACGAACGGCTAATGCTCTAATGAAGAAGATGAGGTTAGTTGAAACACCCCACCTCCGTTAGGGTCACTCTCAAAGGGAATGCCCTAATTTTGGTGGAGGTTTATAAGTACAAGTCACAGATATACAAGACAGATATAAGAACACATATTTGTAAACAGCGGAAGAACAACAAACTTTTATTTCATAAAGTCAAATACGTGTTACAACAACATCCTTTCCAAAACATAACATAACACTTTCATAATCTGTCTTGAGTACATTATTTAAAGAAGCATAAATAAAACATAGATAAACTGCAAAGCCCCATAGTGGATTGTCCAAAGCCATAGTTCAAAACAGGAAAGTCCAAGCAATACATTTCTCTTCTTCAAGCTGGATGTTGAGGCTGGTCAAGCTGCTGTGTTCCCTCCCTGAGGACCTGGGGGGGAAACGGAAGAAAGAAGACGAAAGAAAAGTAGAGTCAGACATAAAGCCTGAGTAAGTCTAGTACTATTTTGTCTATGAATAAAGAACTGGGTATGATAAGTATAAACAAGAAGTGGGCATGCACTATAAACTTGGTTAAGTTGTCTAGGGTCGAATATACTATCGTACCCCATGTTGATCTCTGAACCCATATAAACTAGTTTTCCAATTGGCACCCCATAATCAGGGTGAAGTGATCCATCCTATGATGATCGGCTCCTACTCGCATAGTTACATGTGTCTTACGGCCCCCGATGTCTGTAGTTACCTATGCTGGTCCCACCATGGGGTGTATCAAGTCCCACAGTGGCAACCCGACACAACCTTAGAGTGCACAGGTATGCTACTGGTGTCCAGTGCCTTATTTTTCTGCGCCGGAGTGTGTGCACGCCCGCACTCCGTTAGAACCTACACTGCTACACCACCGCCGTCAATTTGACCTCTTATAATCAGCCCAGTAATCGTGCCCCACCCTGCCTAGTTTCAGGGTATCCTGATACACCTTTTAGGGTTACTGCTGAAAAGGGTCCCCCGTTACTAGGTTTTCTATCTCTAGCCAACATGCTAAGTTAGTTAAGTGTTTTACTAACCTAACCCCCACCAGTTCGTTTAGTTTAGCATGTTCTATTTTGATTAAGTCTTAGTCCACTTAATCCTAACAATCCTGACTCAGCCTTAATTGTCTTATTAAGGCCCTGACCTCTCACATTAGACAGGTATTGTTGTGGCTGCCTGTTGCCGGTTGGTTCCGGGCAGTCTTACGCCACAACTCAGTCTAACCTCGGGTCCTTGCTGGGCTCCATGTTTAACCTCCCACATTGGATAGGTATTGTTGTGACTACTGGACAGCCGGGCGGTTCCGGGCAGGTTTACATCACAACTCAATCCAACCTCGGGTTAAACACATCGTATGTTCTACATTTACATATCTTGTCATTCTTCTTTATTTATATGTAAATATTTGCGACCCATTATTAAGTTAATGGTGTAAAGATTACACCAACCACGGGCCCAACCCATACTTGAATTTGGGCCCTTCTATTTTATATTTTCATTCATTAATTAATTTTAACCCAACGTTATTTTTCCCCGTTTTACACGTCCGTTCATATATATTGGGCTTAGCCTTTTAAAGCCCAATTTAGCCATGCGAAAGGGGAGGCTTATGGCGTATACACAAAGAGGGGAAGGTGAGCGCATGAACTTGCAATACGACGTTGGAAATACAAAATAGAAATTGGTGTACTTGCATAGGTTTAACTACAACATGAACCTATATTCTTATTTGGGCATAATGTCAAACATAAGCATGTCATAAATATTCCTAGCATAGGCATAGCATAATGTCAAACATAAGCATGGCATAAGTAAAGTTAAGTTTGTTCATGGCATAAACATAAACATGTCATGTTCAAGGTTTCTACATGTTTACAAAGGGGATACTTAGTTACTAACACAAAAGCATAGTTCAACTTAATCATGGTTTAAGTCTAATCACATAACGATGGTATAAATATACTTATGCATAAATATTCCTAACCATGGTGTTTGTTTTAAAACTTGCAAAAAGGGATTTTTGAGTCTAACCTAGCCATGTCTCACATATGTCATCATATAATTCTTTTAAACAAGATAGACTTAATCATATATTTCAATTATGCCAAATATCATTCATAGCCTAGCCATATTCATAAGTTTTGCAAATACATGGATTATGGTGTCAAAATTCCAACATAGTTTCATATGAACTATAACAACCAAACTTGTCTCAATTGCTTGCAAAATGATTTATGCACAAAATATACATCATGACGACATAATAACAAAGCCCCAAACTTGCATAAATTTCACTCAACTACATACATGTAGCTTCAACATAGATTACATAATTTGCGCAATATTCCAAACGTATATTTGCATAGAACTACCGCATGTAGTTCTTTATAATGAATAACATAATTTTGCACAAACATGAATTACTTCCATTGCCACAATTCAAGCATACACATCAACACAGTTGTTTATTTATACCAAAGTAATACTCTACTTACAATGGTTGCGGCGAATTCTCTAATTAAGAGACACGATTCCTTTGTTGAACTGATTAGCTTTAGGTTGCTTTGAATTGCTTTAGGCTTTAGAACTTTCTTCCTAATCCTCTCTCTCTAGTCGGCGGCTAATCTTTGTCGTTCCTCAACAACATGGCGGCTATAATCTTATTTTGAATGAATAGATTAGGGTTTAGTCTAGGGTTGTTTATATAGAGGTTAGGAATTGATTAGGACCATTGATGTTGCTAGGTTAGATCGTAGCCATTCATTAGGAAGAGAGACCAATAAAAACCCGCCACCTAGCCCTAATGACAAAGCAAGCTTCTGAAAATCGGCCAAACACAGACCTGGCCAGCCAGGGCTAGACCAGACTTGGCCAGCAGGTCATTTTTGACCTGGGCGCACTTGGCAGGTGCGCCTGGTCAAAAATGTACTGGCGCACTTCACAGGTGCGCCAGTGCATTTTTGTTCTGGCGCACTTCCCAAGTGCGCCAGTGCATTCTGACCCGTTTTCCGGTTTTTCGCCCAACTTCGTTCGTCCATAACTTCTTCATACGATATCCGTTTTACGAAAACTCGGACTCTATTTCGCGTATTTTTCCGAGACGAACGCAATGGCGTATCCCGTTTCCCTTAGTTCTTTGATTTGAAATTAATTATACTTTAATTTGTGAGTTTCACAGTTATAGAATTCACGGGGTGTTACATTCTCCCCCACTTAAAAGGATTTCGTCCCCGAAATCTTCAAGTTAGGAGGAATGTATATCCTAACATCCAATCATCCATCTACTCATCCATCAAACACGAGCATCCATTGTCCTTAAAAGACTTCTAATGCTTCATGATCATATGCGAGGTGTGTGTGTACATGTACTTATCTAATGCAAAATCAGGCGGTCTACTGATTCAGTTGACCTCCTTAATGCGAATTATGTAAGTGCCATGAATCCATTATGTATGCAAATTTTCCTATTCATGATTCTACATGAGTGCACAATCATTCAATACAAATGCAACATCCATATGACAACACATTAAAGTTCAACCATATACGAATGCAAACATATATGCATATGCAATATGAAGTGACTGAGCCGATCTAAAACCTAGATTGTGTGTGTATATGCAACCACGAGCAACCACTAGCAATCACTTGCAACCACTTGCAACCATCATCCATAACATGTTTCAACTACATGTTTCCATCCAAAAGGGTTCTACCTAAAAGATAAGGTCGGGGAAATATACCTAAAAAGATAGATAAGAGCGCGATTTAAGGAAAAAGAAAGATCAAGGACGTACCCTCGAAAAGAAAAGGGTAAGCAGTGCGTATTCTAGCTTCGGTTTCCCAAGTCGCGTCTCCCTCGGCGTCGCTCCACTGAACTTTGACGAGCTTGACTTCGCGGTTGCGTAGCTTCTTCACTTCCGTTCCTAAGATTCGGGTTGGAACTTTTCTTATGGTTGCTTCGCGTTCCACTTCGGCCTCTTCGAGGATATTTGGCTCTACCACTTCAGCTGACTCATGGAGACATTTTCGGAGATGTGAAACGTGAAAAACGTTGTGGACTCCAGCCAACTTCTCCGGTAGCTCTAATCTATAAGCCATTTTCCCAATTTTCTCGATGATAGGGAATGGCCCTACGAATCTTGGCGCTAGCTTTCCTGTGGTTCCAAAACGAACAACGTTCCTTAGCGGTGATACCTTGAGAAAAACTCTGTCTCCAACCTCAAATTCAAGGTCGGTCCTCCTCTTGTCGGCGTAGGACTTTTGTCTGTCTTGGGCCGTCTTCATCCTTCTTCGTATTAAGTCTACTTTCTCTGAAGTCTCTCGGATCATGTCTGGTCCTAGTACGAGCTTATCAGTAGACTCCCACCAACAAGTGGGCGATCGGCACGGTCTTCCATATAGAGCTTCGAAGGGCGCCATTCCGATGGTTGCTTGATAGCTGTTGTTGTAGGCAAATTCCACCAAAGGAAGGTGGTCTTCCCATGTCCCTCCGAAGTCAAGTACGCATAGCCTTAAAAGGTCTTCCAAAACTCTGTTTACTCTCTCTGTTTGGCCGTCGGTTTGCGGATGATAGGCTGTGCTCAAGCATAACTGCGTTCCTACCGCTTCTTGCAGACTCCGCCAAAACTCGCTGGTGAAGATGGGATCTCGGTCACTAACAATGCTAGATGGTATTCCATGGAGTCGCATGATTTCCTTAAGGTAAAGTGATGCTAGGGATGAGGCAGTTCTTTTACTTTTGACAGGTAAAAAGTGGGCGCTTTTAGTAAGCCTATCCACTATTACCCAAATGCTAGTGTTGCCTCTCCTAGACCTAGGCAGCCCATCGATGAAGTCCATTGAGATGCTATCCCACTTCCACTGCGGGACCTCTAGAGGATGTAGTAGTCCGCCAGGCTTTTTCTGTTCCGCTTTAACCTGTTGGCACACCATACACTTGGAAACGAACTCTGCCACGTCCTTTTTCATGCCGTTCCAAAAGAAAGTCCTTTTTATATCTTTGTACATTTTATCTCCGCCTGGATGTATCGTCATCTTGGAGTGATGTGCTTCCTCGAGAACCTTCTTTATTATATCTTTCGTCTGTGGGACGCATAGTCTTCCATCTCGCCTTAGTACACCCTTATCGTCGATGGAGTATCTGTTGAGGTGACTTGAAGTCTCACCCCTAATTAGCCTATCAATTATTTCCACAAGCTGAGGGTCTTCGCGTTGCGCTGTCCCTACTGAATCCACTAAAGTTGGGCGCACTTCGAGAGATGCTAGCAAACCCGGTACGAAATCGGAGGAGGGCCTAAAGTCGAAGCTGGCTATAAACTCTAGGCTTTGTCTTTCAACAAACAACGGGCTTAG
Source organism: Allium sativum (assembly GCA_030737875.1). Lineage (NCBI taxonomy): Eukaryota > Viridiplantae > Streptophyta > Magnoliopsida > Asparagales > Amaryllidaceae > Allium > Allium sativum. The sequence continues at coordinate 648,271,086 of CM060919.1, read as the reverse complement.
TGTTAATTTCTTTCGGCTCAACGCGTCTGCTACTACGTTGCCTTTGCCCGGAGTGTAGGAGATCTCGAAATCGTACGAGGCAAGAAACTCCATCCATCTTTGTTGCCTCAAGTTAAGATCCTTCTGCGAGAAAAGATATTTCAACGATTTATGGTCAGTGTAAAGTTCGAACTTCTCACCTAGGAGATAGTGTCGCCAAGACCTGAGTGCAAAGACGATGGCGGCTAACTCAAGGTCGTGGGTTGGGTAGTTCTTTTCGTGCACCTTCAATTGCCTCCCGCCATAAGCTACTACCCTTCCTTCTTGCATTAAGACGGCGCCTAGCCCTGTCCCACATGCGTCCGTATAAACAGTGAACATCTTGCTCCCATCTGGCAGCGTCAAAACTGGGGCTGTTGTAAGAGCCCTTTTGAGTCGTTGGAAAGCAAACTCGCAATCCAAGTCCCAATTGAACACTAGATTCTTCTTGGTCAATTTCGTGAGTGGAGCTGAGATTTTTGCAAAATCCCTTATAAACTTTCGATAGAAACCTGCTAGTCCTAGGAAGCTTCGGACCTCAGTTGCATTCCTTGGCGTCTTCCAATCTTGTACCGCCACTACCTTAGCAGGGTCCACCGCTAACCCTTGTTTGGATACTATGTGCCCAAGGAACCTCACCTCTTCTCTCCAAAAGTGGCATTTGGAGAATTTGGCTTTTAGTTGATGGACTCGCAAAGTTTCCATGATTGCCCTTAAGTGCTGAGCATGTTCCTCTTCACTCTTTGAGAAGATAAGGATATCATCTACGAAGACCACTACGAATTTGTTGAGGAAATCTCTAAATACCCTACTCATCAGGTCCACGAAGTAAGCAGGTGCATTTGTCAAGCCGAAAGGCATGACAAGCCATTCAAAGAAACCGTCTGGGGTTCTAAACGCCGTTTTATCGATGCTATCTTCAGCCACCCTTAGCTGATGAAAACCGGTTGCTAAATCGAGTTGGGAGAAAACAGACGCTCCTACAAGCTGGTCAAATAAATCGTCAATTCTAGGGAGAGGTTGCCTATTCTTTTTCGTTAGCTTGTTGAGCTCCCTATAGTCAACACATAGACGGAGTGAACCATCCGCCTTTGTAGCGAACACCACTGGAGCGCCCCATTCCGAAATGCTCCTCCTAATGAACCCCTTTTCTAGAAGCTCTTTAATCTGTTTACTGAGCTCTTTCCTTTCTCGTGGAGCCATATGTCTAACGGGCAACGCAACGGGCTTTGCATTATCTACAAGATATATGCGGAAGTCTATTTCCCGCTTCGGAGGCAAGCCCTTCACTTCTTCGAAGACATCCGGATATTCCCGGACCACTCTAACTGATTTCAAATTTTCAACAGAGGCATCTAGCGATTCAAGATAACTAAGCATAACCGCATACGAGGGATTACAAGAAATTTCCAAAGTATTACCGAGCTGGGTTAGGAGCCTAACAACCCTTTTCTCACAATCAAGGATGGCCCCATTACTGGATAGCCAATCCATACCCAAAATCAAACCATACCCCGAAAAGCCCAAAACAAAGGCACTACATTGAAATTCAACACTTAGAATAGAAATTTTCAATCCCACACAGATCATAGACAAATGAGCTGGGCCCCCAATTGGGTTTGAAACAATTAAGGGGTCCTCTACCATACTAGTTTTTAGGTGCAGAGATTCTACTAAAGCAGACGAGATAAAGGAGTGTGATGCGCCAGAATCAAATAAAGTGCGAACGGGGTGATCATAAAGATAAACTACACTTTCTACAGAAGTATTTATACCTCGCTGTTGCAGAGGTGGCGCTTCTAGCACATGAACCTGTGCTCCTGGGGTGGTTCCAGCCCCCTGCCCCTGCCCTCGTTTCCTTGGGCAGTCCTTAGCCCTGTGGCCTGTCTGACCGCAAGAAAAGCACCCACCATTCTCCTTGGCCTTCTTTTTCCGGCAGTCCTTTACTAAGTGTCCCACTTTGCCACAGAAATTACACTTCCTCTTCTCCTTGTTGCCTTTCCCGCCTTTCTTAAAGTCCGTCTTCTTAGGCTGCAAACCCTCTTTCTTCCCTTGAGAGCTTTCTGCCTTTGTCTCCTTCTTGCCCTTGTCCTCTTCATTCAGCAATGCCATTTGCACCAATCTTTCATACGTGGCTCCCATGGGTATATGGGTCATGGCCAAACTGTGTAATGGCTCATTTAACCCCTTGACGAAACGGAGAGCCTTCTTGTGCGGGGTGTTGACTAGGTCAAGCCCAAACCTAGCCAGCTCATCAAACTGATTCACATACTCTCTAACAGTCTTGTCTCCTTGCTTAAGAAATAAGAATTTCTCCAACTGCAAACTTCTTTCCGCATCTGAGAGAAATTTGGTCTCAAACCTTGCCCTAAAGTCCTCCCATGTCTCTACTGGTCTTTCAGCATTAGTGACTTCCCACCAGTAGGAAGCCTCGCCCTTCAATAGCCATACTGCCAACTGTACTTTTTGTCTATCTTCTACCTCAAAGATGATGAACAGGTCTTCAGTTTCTTTCAGCCAATTCCTAGCTGCTACGAAGGACTCAGTTCCATGAAAATCCCTTCCTCCCATGGCTTTAAAATCTTTACATATCTTAGCAAACGTGTTTCCCCGAGGAGGAGGTGGAGGAGGAGGTGCTGCTGCAGCTGGATGATTTCCTTCTGCTGGGGGAGGAGGAATGGTAGGACCTGGCTGAGTGGCCCTTGCTTCTAAGAACCGTCTAAACCAACCAGGTATTGGTACCCCTTCCGGCAAGTTAAGTTCTTGGGACATGCTGAAACAAAAAGGATAGATTCAAAACGAAGGATAAGAGATAGTTCCTATGGCTTTGGGGAGTGGACTTTGCCTTTTTAGAATAAAATGATATTTTTAAAAATGCTTCTTTAAATTTCCTTTTTTTTTTTTTTGAAAATAATTTTTCAAAACTTTTTATCTTATCTGGTAAACCTATGCTCTGATACCAAGTGAAACACCCCACCTCCGTTAGGGTCACTCTCAAAGGGAATGCCCTAATTTTGGTGGAGGTTTATAAGTACAAGTCACAGATATACAAGACAGATATAAGAACACATATTTGTAAACAGCGGAAGAACAACAAACTTTTATTTCATAAAGTCAAATACGTGTTACAACAACATCCTTTCCAAAACATAACATAACACTTTCATAATCTGTCTTGAGTACATTATTTAAAGAAGCATAAATAAAACATAGATAAACTGCAAAGCCCCATAGTGGATTGTCCAAAGCCATAGTTCAAAACAGGAAAGTCCAAGCAATACATTTCTCTTCTTCAAGCTGGATGTTGAGGCTGGTCAAGCTGCTGTGTTCCCTCCCTGAGGACCTGGGGGGGGGGAAACGGAAGAAAGAAGACGAAAGAAAAGTAGAGTCAGACATAAAGCCTGAGTAAGTCTAGTACTATTTTGTCTATGAATAAAGAACTGGGTATGATAAGTATACAAGAAGTGGGCATGCACTATAAACTTGGTTAAGTTGTCTAGGGTCGAATATACTATCGTACCCCATGTTGATCTCTGAACCCATATAAACTAGTTTTCCAATTGGCACCCCATAATCAGGGTGAAGTGATCCATCCTATGATGATCGGCTCCTACTCGCATAGTTACATGTGTCTTACGGCCCCCGATGTCTGTAGTTACCTATGCTGGTCCCACCATGGGGTGTATCAAGTCCCACAGTGGCAACCCGACACAACCTTAGAGTGCACAGGTATGCTACTGGTGTCCAGTGCCTTATTTTTCTGCGCCGGAGTGTGTGCACGCCCGCACTCCGTTAGAACCTACACTGCTACACCACCGCCGTCAATTTGACCTCTTATAATCAGCCCAGTAATCGTGCCCCACCCTGCCTAGTTTCAGGGTATCCTGATACACCTTTTAGGGTTACTGCTGAAAAGGGTCCCCCGTTACTAGGTTTTCTATCTCTACCCAACATGCTAAGTTGGTTAAGTGTTTTACTAACCTAACCCCCACCAGTTCGTTTAGTTTAGCATGTTCTATTTTGATTAAGTCTTAGTCCACTTAATCCTAACAATCCTGACTCAGCCTTAATTGTCTTATTAAGGCCCTGACCTCTCACATTAGACAGGTATTGTTGTGGATGCCTGTTGCCGGTTGGTTCCGGGCAGTCTTACGCCACAACTCAGTCTAACCTCGGGTCCTTGCTGGGCTCCATGTTTAACCTCCCACATTGGATAGGTATTGTTGTGACTACTGGACAGCCGGGCGGTTCCGGGCAGGTTTACATCACAACTCAATCCAACCTCGGGTTAAACACATCGTATGTTCTACATTTACATATCTTGTCATTCTTCTTTATTTATATGTAAATATTTGCGGCCCATTATTAAGTTAATGGTGTAAAGATTACACCAACCACGGGCCCAACCCATACTTGAATTTGGGCCCTTCTATTTTATATTTTCATTAATTAATTAATTTTAACCCAACGTTATTTTTCCCCGTTTTACACGTCCGTTCATATATATTGGGCTTAGCCTTTTAAAGCCCAATTTAGCCATGCGAAAGGGGAGGCTTATGGCGTATACACAAAGAGGGGAAGGTGAGCGCATGAACTTGCAATACGACGTTGGAAATACAAAATAGAAATTGGTGTACTTGCATAGGTTTAACTACAACATGAACCTATATTCTTATTTGGGCATAATGTCAAACATAAGCATGTCATAAATATTCCTAGCATAGGCATAGCATAATGTCAAACATAAGCATGGCATAAGTAAAGTTAAGTTTGTTCATGGCATAAACATAAACATGTCATGTTCAAGGTTTCTACATGTTTACAAAGGGGATACTTAGTTACTAACACAAAAGCATAGTTCAACTTAATCATGGTTTAAGTCTAATCACATAACGATGGTATAAATATACTTATGCATAAATATTCCTAACCATGGTGTTTGTTTTAAAACTTGCAAAAAGGGATTTTTGAGTCTAACCTAGCCATGTCTCACATATGTCATCATATAATTCTTTTAAACAAGATAGACTTAATCATAGATTTCAATTATGCCAAATATCATTCATAGCCTAGCCATATTCATAAGTTTTGCAAATACATGGATTATGGTGTCAAAATTCCAACATAGTTTCATATGAACTATAACAACCAAACTTGTCTCAATTGCTTGCAAAATGATTTATGCACAAAATATACATCATGACGACATAATAACAAAGCCCCAAACTTGCATAAATTTCACTCAACTACATACATGTAGCTTCAACATAGATTACATAATTTGCGCAATATTCCAAACGTATATTTGCATAGAACTACCGCATGTAGTTCTTTATAATGAATAACATAATTTTGCACAAACATGAATTACTTCCATTGCCACAATTCAAGCATACACATCAACACAGTTGTTTATTTATACCAAAGTAATACTCTACTTACAATGGTTGCGGCGAATTCTCTAATTAAGAGACACGATTCCTTTGTTGAACTGATTAGCTTTAGGTTGCTTTGAATTGCTTTAGGCTTTAGAACTTTCTTCCTAATCCTCTCTCTCTAGTCGGCGGCTAATCTTTGTCGTTCCTCAGCAACATGGCGGCTATAATCTTATTTTGAATGAATAGATTAGGGTTTAGTCTAGGGTTGTTTATATAGAGGTTAGGAATTGATTAGGACCATTGATGTTGCTAGGTTAGATCGTAGCCATTCATTAGGAAGAGAGACCAATAAAAACCCGCCACCTAGCCCTAATGATAAAGCAAGCTTCTGAAAATCGGCCAAACACAGACCTGGCCAGCCAGGGCTAGACCAGACTTGGCCAGCAGGTCATTTTTGACCTGGGCGCACTTGGCAGGTGCACCAGGTCAAAAATGTACTGGCGCACTTCACAGGTGCGCCAGTGCATTTTTGTTCTGGCGCACTTCCCAAGTGCGCCAGTGCATTCTGACCCGTTTTCCGGTTTTTCGCCCAACTTCGTTCGTCCATAACTTCTTCATACGATATCCGTTTTACGAAAACTCGGACTCTATTTCGCGTATTTTTCCGAGACGAACGCAATGGCGTATCCCGTTTCCCTTAGTTCTTTGATTTGAAATTAATTATACTTTAATTTGTGAGTTTCACAGTTATAGAATTCACGGGGTGTTACATTAGTAATCAGAAGAAAAAAAATCTTTGTCATTTTCTAATGCTGTTGTCTTTTTTCTCTTCTGATTTTTAAAAATTAAAATTATTGTTATGCATTTGATTTTTTTGTTGTGAGTAATAGGACATATTGAGTAGGTTGAACTCAAACAACGACAATCCAAAAGAAAATTCGAATGATATGAATCAGGTATAAAATGGTTGTTTACATATTTGAATTTTTATCATTACATTGTGGATTAACAAAATTGTTCCATTTGCAGGATTTTCTAAATGAATTTGTGGGGTATACAAAATTTGATGATGTGAAGATTGACGATGTGGAGATTGAACCGTCCGACGTAAGTAAATTATATCATTTGGTTAACTTTATGTATATATAATATTGATTAATTACAAAGAATAATTTTTTTAACTTGATTTTTTTTAAGATTTTTACAGGAGCAATGACGAATCTAAGAGTGTTGACAAACCAAAGGAAGATGTAAACGAATCGAATGTACAAAATTCGAATGACGTGAATGAGGTATATAATGGTTGTTTACATATTTGAATTTTTACCTTTACATTGTGGATTTAAAAAATCGTTCCATATGCAGGATTTTCTGAATGAATTTGTGGGGTATACAAAATTTGATGATGTGAAGATTGAAGATGTAGAGATTGAACCATCCGATGTAAGTAAATTATATCGTTTGGTTACCTTTTATGTATATATAAAATTGAGTCATTGCAAACACTAAATTTTTTGTTTAAAATTGATTTGGTTATTAGGATTTTACAGGAGCATTGAGGAATCTAAGAGCGTTGACAAACCAAAGGAAGATGTAAACGAATCGAATGTACAAGACAATCAGGGAGACCATGCTGAACTAGTTAGTATTGATGTGAAAGAGCAATTTAAGACCGATCAAGTAAATTTTTATGACATGGTAGATCAGTTGTAGTATGTATGGAATCCAAGTTTAGTACTAATTTATTTTATTTTTAATAAATTTAGATGTTTGGTTCTCGAGATGCGTTGGTGCGATGGTGCAAAATTCAAGGAAAAAAATTAAACACGATCATTGTCATTCTCAAATCTGAAAAACGGGGTCCGGGGAAGAAACCGAGAATGCAATTGGGGTGTGAACGAGGAGGAGTGTATCGGAGCCACATGTCCAAGAAAGTAGAAATTGACTTAAAGGTTAAACGACATAGACTAAGTGCGACAAGAAAGTGCAATTGTCCGTTTTTGCTGAAAGGTGTGTATGTTGATGAGGACAACTGGAAGGTAAATGTTTGTAATGGTACACACAATCATGAGCTTCCTAAATCTTTGGAAGAGCACCCGTATGTGGCAAGGTTGATCAATGATGAGAAAAAAATATTAGCAAATATGACAATTGCTGGTGTACAACCAAGAGAAATTTTAACTACCATAAAGAAAACATTTCCGGAGAATACATCGACGTTGAAAACAATTTATAATTGCAAATATAAAATGCAACTTTCAGCTATGGAATGTAGGTCTGCTATGCAACAGCTTTTGAAGTTGCTAGTGGAAAAGCATTATGTTTATTTTCATAGATCCGAATTAGCTACCGATCGTTTGATAGATTTAATGTGGTCTCATGTAGAGTCATCCGTATTGTGTAAATGTTTCCCATCTATATTGCTACTAGATTGCACGTACAAAACAAACCGTTATAAGAAATGGTTGGGATGACATCTACGGGAAAAACATTTAGCATTGCACATGCTTTTTTAACAAATGAGAAAGAAGAGAATTACAAATGGGCTCTTTCGAAGCTAAGACATTTTTATCTACCTGATAAACTACCTGAGGTGATTGTTACTGACAGAGAATGGGCTTTGATAAATGGAATCAGAAATGTATTTCCGGAAGCGAGATTAATGATGTGTCTTTGGCATATGGGGAATAATGTATTTGCTAATTGTAAATCGAAGTTTCAAACTGCTGAAATATTTGAAATGTTTTTGCAAAGTTGGAAGAAGGTTGTTTATGCACCAACCGAAGAAGAATTTTGGGAATTTGTGACGGATCTGAAGAAAGATTGGACATACTACCCGCGAAGTCTTAAGTATCTGGAAGAGCAATGTTTGCCTTATAAAGAGTATATTGCGTATGCGTGGATGAATAAAATCAAACATCGTGACAATAGAACTAGAGCCGAATCTTCACATGAACAGTTGAAAAACCATCTAGGTACAACAAAAGCTGCATTTGCCATAGTTTGGAGTAAAATGGATAATATGTTGTGTTTACAACATACTGAAATAAAAGCTACATTTGAAAGAAGCGTAGGACCAGTTTGAAAAGCATACCAAATTCCATTATTTAAAGAACTTCGAGGTAGGACTTCGTTTTTTGCACTGGATTTGATTGTCAAGGAAATGGCACACATGAAAGGAATACAATTGATGATTCAGTGTGTGACCATTTAAATAGATTAATGTATGGTCTTCCTTGTGCCCATGAGCTATATCGATATTTTGTTGATGGTCGTGCTATTCCGTTTGAAGTACTTGATGGACATTTGGAGAAAATTGAATTACATTCCTTATGTCGAAACTTCAATGGAATTGTTTCATACATCTAAACATCAATACTTCAAAAGGTTGTTCGATAATGCCACTAACAAAGGAAAAAAAGTTATGTTACTCAAGTTAAAGGAAATTGCATTACCATCGGAAACATCACTATTGGAGCCTAAAGTGTTAAAGCATAAAGGAAGACCAATCGGTAGCAAGAAAAAGTTAACTTCAAAACAAAAAAAAACAAATTAACTCTACGAAGCGTGATCTCTCAGCCTTTGAGCATGCAAAAACTAATGAAGAAAGACTTTCACAAACAAGTGTGACTAAAAAATTACCACCAAAACGAAAAAACCAAACGTGGACTTCACTTCAGATGAGAAGGGATCGGTAAATTCTGGATTTAAATTTTTAGCATTTATACCAGAATTTCTATACAAGTTTATTGTTAATATTGAAGACGTCATAAGCGATGGTAATTGTGGATTCCGGTGTGTGGCTGAACAAGTCGAAGAACTTAAGTCGTGTTGGTTTGAAGCGAGGAAAGCGTTGGTTGAAGATTTAAATAAACATTGGGATTTATATGCTAGGCATTTTGATTGATCTCTTTGTGAACAACTTAAAAAATCAATGGATTGCTATACAACTCCATGTTGTAAAGAAAATTGGATGATTATGCCTGAAACTGGATATTTAATTGCTAATGCATTCAACCGAGTTGTGGTTTTCATATCAAGCATCAATGTTTAACATATTATCCACATCAAACTTCTCCAAGTGTTGTGGAATCACATAGATTTGTGGGTTTTGCCAATATACTTGATTATCATTTTGTCAAATTGACTCTAACAAATGGTGCACCGATTCCGCCTGTGGCAAGCTTTTGGGCTTGATTTGCTACTGCAGAAGCAAAGCTGTGGTGTGAGATTTATGTTGATCGACAAGTTGAATTCATGAACATAAAACCATCAGAGTTGGCAACCAAGGATTCACATATATTGATATAGAGTAAATGTTGAATTTTTTGTTAGGACGGAATAAGTGGCTTTGTAAACTAATTTTTTATACACGATTTTTTAATACTGTGTAGTGGAATAATTGGATATGGCAATTGACGCTTGTTTCTTTGATGTTCATTTTGTGTATTTCTGTGAATGCTTTGGTTAGGCTATTTGATGTTTCTGTGTGGAATTTTAATTTTTTTTCATTTTTATGAATATGGCTATGGTCAAACCTGACATTGGGAATTCATTTTATTGATTCTGTGTGGAATTCATTTTTCTGTGCATGAATATAGCTATGGCCAAACCTGTCATAAAACCTGACATCGTGAGTCTAATTTTATTGATTTTGATTTTAAGATTAATGATTTTGATGTTCATTTTGTGTAAGATTTTTGGACCAGTGCTTGATATGTAGACATTTGGATCACTAGTTTGCTTGTAAGATTAATGATTTTGATGTTCGTTTTGTGTATTTCATTTTTAATGTTTTTGTGTTTCGTTCGGTTACATGTAACCAAAGAAATAGTGTAACCTTCGGTTATTTATAACCGACAAGGGGACTTGTATCATATCCTTAAACCAACCACTCCCTACTCGGTTATATATAACCGAAGAAGGTCATAAAGTTTCAGTTATAAAACCAACCAGTGAGAAATATTAACATCTCTTCTTTCTTCGGTTACATGTAACCGAGTGAAATTAAAAATCACGACAATTTACTGCCGACCAGACGATATTACAAGCAAACTGTGCATTAAGTTCCAGTCACATGTATATATATATATATATATATATATATATATATATATATATATATATCCATAATTCCATATCAAACTGTGGAGTTATTTTACAAATATAAATTCAGTAATTTTACAAGCTATATCGAATTATAATATTATTATTTTTGTTTTTGAAGAACCATCAAACTGTGTTCTCTCAACCAAGGCTCCAAGAACCATGTATAGAAACAACAAAAGTTTCAATATAACACGCCCAAAAATAGCAAGGAAAACAACAGAAATGCCATGGCATGAAAGACCAATGGCTCACCACTTAACTCTATCTTATCACTCCTCTTGTTGCTACCGGGAGAACTGTCTGTATCTTCCATGAAAAAGTCTTGCTGGTAACTCTTATCTATATCATGAAACATAGAACTATGAGGATTATTAACCTTTATCCGGTCTGTAACTTCTTCACAGTCCATAGCAGCATAATGAGGGTCTAAATTGATTACTTTAGTGCCTTCAGTTCCAGAATTTCCATCTCCATAGTTTCCCTTATCAAACTTTTTATCAGCCTTTGTAACATCATCAAACTTTCTACTTGATTCAATAACATCTTTGACACTAGAATTATAATATATTACGTATATATGACAAATATAAATACAACACGCCATATCGAATTACATCAATAATTTTACAAATACAAATATATATGACAACTACGAGTATGAATCTCACTCCATATCGAATTACTGAATTGCTACAACACGCCATATCGAATTACTGAATTGCTACAACACGCCATATCGGATTACTGAATTGCTACAACACGCCATTTAATAACAACCAAAATACCGTTTTCATACATCATTTAATAAAAACCAAAATACCGTTTGTATACATTACTTAAGTCACAACCAAAATATCATACCATTCATTTCCTAATACAAACTAACTTGACAACATCCAAAATATCATTTCTTACACCATAACACAATATCATAGACTTGATTCTTCATCCACTGGGATCATGCTTCTTTTTCTTCCATTTCTCTCGTTCATCCGGTTCGTTCAATGCTTCTTTCAAAACGTCTACAGCTTTTCGTTGTGCAGTCAACAAATTTCCAACTTCGTTGGGCCGATAATTAGCGCTGTTCCTTAGCAACTCAATTGCTTTTCCTGCAGCCAGTTTCTGTCAATATATAGACAAAATTATTAACTGGATAGGTACGTATAATCGATATAATATATTACGTATAGTTGCAGAAAATTACCAACTTGCCAGCAAAATCAACTTTTGTACTCGCGCTTGGCCTAATTTCAGGATTTTGAACAATCGGATGTGAAACTTCATGATACCATCCTAAATACTTTGCAGCGCAATCCAAAGGGTTTACTACAGTAGGCGAACGCAAGTTCATAGATATCAAATGATCTTGCCAATTCTCTGACCACGAAAATCCTTTATCATACTCAACCCGATATCGATTAGCAGTCACTCCTCTACGGCATTTTCGTGGCTCCATTGGATTTTTTGGAATTCGTTGAGAAATTCCAAGCTGTCGTAAAACTCTATTCTAATAGTATGGTTCAGCTATGTCGAAACACAATATAATGCCGTTGTAGAATGCAACTTCGGGTAAAGTGTAATGAGATCTAATACTATGGTAAGGATCCCAACATATCTATAATTGGATAATAAATGTTCGATAGTAAACGTAATGTAATTCTGGATAACTCAAAATTATAAGGTAAAAAACTTACATTTTCAGTAGTTAAATCGTCCAGTTGTTCTCTAAGTCATATTATAGTCGATGTTATATTAACAGATTGATTCTTTGGTTGCCACCGACACATTCTAGGCATAGTATTATCGTACTTCTAGGATGGAACAGCGTTAGGAATCATAGGGAAGTGGTCATAAATCCACGCCTACAAATACAACTTCTCTAAGTTAAAAAGTGTTAGAATACGCAAAATAATGTATAATGCACGTACCGTCAATAAAGTCAAATAGCCAGCCATTTGTCTAACATCACGTCGTGATGCCAAACTAAGTTGACGATACAAGAACGCTAATGCTCCTATTCCCCAAGCTTCCTCACTAAAGCTACATACATCTGAAAAACATCTCCGATAGTTTACTGAAACCTTAGTGCCAGACTTATCACAGAACAGAGTACACCTCAGCAAATATAATAAGTATGCACGGGCAATGATATCATAGTCATTCTCGGTCATTTATTCTTTATTTGTTATTTCATCGGCTATATCAACCAAAAAATTAAGCTTCACATAATTTGAATCATTCAATTCTTTCCTAGCAACCTGTCTTGTAACTCCAAGATACTTCACCATAAGGTCAATCGCACATCGTTCGTCTTCTTCCCTATAAATAGACCGACCAATAACTGGAATTTTCAAGATTTGTGCAACATCATCTAATGTAATTGTCAACTCGCCAAATGACATATGAAATGAATTAGTCTCCGGATGCCACCTCTCGACGAAAGTAGAAATGGTAACATAATCTACGTGTTTATACGTGTATTGAGCCAAATTGAACAAACCCGATTTCTTTACAATTTCAACAACTTGAGATGGCAAATCATCTAACTGCCATTCATTTAGCTTTCTCCAATGTGCAATACATTTGAGCGGTCCTTTCTCCTGTAAAATCAATTTCATAAATTAATTTTAAATTTCTACATAATATTTGCAATTTGAAATGGTAAAAAATAATTAAATACCTTTTCTTTGTTCCAAATACGACTTGCGATATGGGATTAGAAACTTTTAAGCAAACATGTATTTTTAACCAGAGGAGAAGTAATGATTGCAACAGAAGTAGAAGGTTGCACGATTGCTAAATTGTCTTGTGATACCTTATTAGCATTTGACTCACTGGAACTTGATCCCTCGTTCAATCCATTATCCGAATCACCATCTTCAGTACCTTCATCAATATATTCACTTCCCTTCGACATATCATCGTCTGATCCATTATCTCGTGAAATCCTATCAGTTCCTTCTTCTTCATTGCCCATCTTCGTGTTGTTCCGCTGTTTTTTTCCAACAATTGGCTTTTTTTTGGATTTTTCAAATTGCAATGCACATAGCCTTTGATACGATGCGTTCATGTGTTCTTCGCCTTTTCCTACAACCAATAGGCGGACATAAAATACAATTAGTGCCAAAAAATTGAATAAATGCATATATTAGAGTTCATAATTGAAAAAAGTAGAATTCATGTCAAAAAATTCATTATAAAATCATCATATTTGGGTAGGGGCCTTGTAAGTATTGACTGGAATTGGTATTATACAAGTTCATATACATTGGAGATAGATAACATTTCTTATAGCTCACTTAAATGAAGTAATACTTCTGACATTTTTTAGGTGATACCATTAAGAAACAATTTGTTGGGCATTGTGTATCTCCCATTATCCCTATGTCACTTAGACATATATAGTTGGTTTAAGGTCAAAACTCTGATAATGTTCTTATCTCATTGCAAATTTCAATCGACAAAATCACGTGGTTTAATCAGTGACATTTATCTATTAACCAAATTGCTCTATTTCTTGAGTTGACATAATTTTTTTTTTAATTGGTCACTTATATACAAATTTGGATAGTATGAATCATACTATTATGACAAGAAAGCTCGACGGAATCGAATACATGGCCAATTACGTCATGCTCCTGTGTTCTAACCAGTCGATATAAGGATGCTTATCGTTTTTGACTTAAACTTATTTGCAATGACGCTAGGTTTTTATGTTGAAGTGTAGGAATCCTCTCGCGTAGTGTTTCACTTCATATGTTACGACACATACTCGATTCTAGTTGTGATGCAAACAAATGTCGTGAGATTGATCATAGTCAAAGTTAGGCTTTTGCATATTTGATCATTGGACTTTCAATTCCAAAAACTGCACTATATCGGCATATGATATCTTTTATTTGACAGGATATAATATACATAAAAATTTCAATAAATCACAGTGTAATTGTATCAAACAAATATAAGTGCACAGCTTAGAATGCCCCAAACAATGATGAGTAAATTGGATACAAATGTAAGTCTTTTTTGCCGACATAAAACTCAATCACAGTGTACTAATTTTTTTTAAGCAACAAGAGTAATCAATCTCATCTACTTCTTTGCTGACATATAACTCAATCGGAGTTAAATAATTTAATTGTTCTAACAAACAACACAGAATTGGTACAGCAACAAAATGCCGAATTGAAATTTAATCCACGGAGTAAAAGAACCGAACGATTCATAAACCGATAAACCCAAACCCTAATACCTCGTATGATCAAACGAAGCAGTAAAAGAAATTATAAAATGAAATAACAAGAGAGATTGCGATTTACTTACTTGTTTCTACCTCGCGTTCAGCGTTTTTTGCCGCAATCTACGACTTTTCCTCATTGCTACCAGCGAAATCGATCAAAGCAGAATCGAAGTATAGCAATGGAGAATGTAAAGCGATCAAGATTACAGAGCTCCGCGAAGATAACGAGAGTGGCGTTGAGGAATTGGAAGCGTCGAATGAAGGATTTGCGGGAATAATTTAGGGTTGGGTGTATATTTTTTATTTGGTGGTGGCTAGAGGCAGATGGGTATTGAAAAAACGGTGGTTTTTAGTTATTGTGTTAAGAAGGATATTTAAGGGTGCTTTTTATCATCACACTTGATTATAAATAAATTAATATGGATTGTTGATTTCTTGCACTTCAATTAACATGAACTTCCATATTTGGTTTTGATTATACTTTCTTTGAAGTAGAATTTTTGTCTATTACAAAGTTAAGCTTGAGCAAAAAATAACGTGGTGCTGTCGTTCTCAGATGATGTCTCATGTCATGGATGTTGTGATTTTTTGACACGTTCCAAATTTCTGAACATGGATTTTATCGGGTATACACGTTATATGAACTCCGCACGTACAAAAGTGATTAGAACGCTTTTAATTGCTATCTTCGCTTTGAATCATCAAACAAGTATAAGATCTTTTTTTTTTAAGGGTGTTGTTATTGACACTCCAACTATGGTTAAGGGGGGGTCATTTTTTAAAAACACTCCACTCTTTGAAAAATTGTTAAGGGGCTACACAAACATATTATTTCACACTACCTAATATTCCCGGATTGCCCCTTCAAATTAAATTAAAAAAAACTTATTCGACAAGGGAAACCGAATTAAAATAAGCAGTTCATTACCACTGCACTGATTACAGCATGTAATCAATTATGTAAGTATTCAACAGTGATATATCGAAAATTAATAATCATTTCGGTGCACTGCCTTCATAATTATAAAATTTGACATATTTATGTTGACAAAAAAAAATAGTTCGATCCTATTCCTCCAAAATGCTTATCATTTAGGGTATAAACAAAATCGATATATGCGAATTGAAAAAAATTACCATGACCCTTGCAATATTTGTTAAGTTAAAATTACCACTATTTGTTAAGGGGCTAAATGGGTAATAAGATAAAACTACGTTTATTTGTTAAGGGGCTACTTTCCTCATTGGTACTCTCCTTAACAATTTTTTAAAAAATAAAAAATTGACCCCCCCTTAGCAATATTTGGAGTGTCAATAACAATGCCCTTTTTTAAATCATATTCTATTTTATACTAAGCACACGAAAAAGGGATTTTAGCCGGGAGGGAGTAGCATGGTTTTGGAGGAGGCGCAACAGCTACTTCATCTTCAGACTCCGATGCAGATGGCGATTGAGCAGGGTTTGTGCGGCTTGCAGATCTCGTGACAACCGGAGGACGACATGTTGATTTGGATTTCTTATTTTTGGCCATTAAGTGCATCGGAGAAACGCGATGAGATTAGAGGTGGTGAGAGAGCGGAGGCGCACGGTGGAAAATGGATCTAAGGAGCAGCCAGATACAGTTCCGCCATTTTTGACATTATCTCTTTTTCTACCTTTTTGTTTTATGTGTTCTTCTTTATATTTCTGTTCTGTGTTTTTTTTAATAGAGAGGAGAAACTAATTGCAGATCTTCAAGCATGTAGACCAACTACTTCCACGCTAACACCAAACAAAGGAAAAACTCCACTTTCGAATTTGATTACTAGGGCTACTGAGACGTGGCCACTGCTTGGTTCGAGCACTCAGAACGCCTCAACCTCTGTGCTGCTTGATGATGTGAACCGGAATTCTGGTTCTGATATTTTGGGACAGGTAACTAAAACAGGCAACTATGGTGTGGATGTTAATGGTTGTGATGGAGGAAAAGGTCTGGAAGCTACACCTCTCCATATCTCTGAAAACAATGCTACTCCAGTATGCACTCCTTCTGCTCGTCAGAATGCTCCAACAGCTATTCCCACTGTTCCGGAAGGAACCGCAACTACTGGCAAAACCCAATGAACATCGCTGTTTTCAACCGTACCAAATATTGCAGGAGAGTACACGCCTGTCGACTTCGAAATCCCGCACAATGAGATAGGCTCGACTCTAAAGCTCTGAAGGTTGATATAAATGAAGCTTGTCGTTCATTGTGGAGGTTACGAGGTGGTATGCGCTTTACATTTGTCGATGGACTCTACTATTTCAAATTCTCCTTGCTTGAAGAAAAGTTGCGTGTTTTAGAAGGTCCACCTGCTATCATTGATGGAAAACCATTCATAGTGACTACTTGGTCCTCTAAAATTGATAGGGTAAAGAGCAAGTTCTATCCATTCCTGTCTGGACTCAATTCACGCATGTTCCATCTGTTTTACAGTCACTACTTGGCCTTAATTGGCTAGCCTGCCACATTGGAAAATTGAAATGCTTTGATGCCAATACCGTCGCCAGGAAGAACTTAGTGTATGCTAGGGCGCTTATTGAAGTCACCCCGAATAAGCCGTTGCCTACTCAAATCAAGGTTAGAATTGAAAATCGCGATTTTCTAGTTGATGTTAAATATAGATGGCAACCTGAAATATGCACGAAATGTAAAGCTTTTGGTCATATTATTCAGACATGTACTGAAATTGAAACTATTGTTCCTCTTCCAAAAACACCTCTACCACGTCCACCTGTTCGTGTCTGGGTCCCTTAGGCAAAACAGGTTCCGGTAGTGCCTCCTGTCTTGCCTGACGTCCCTCCAGATTCAGATATCTCTTGGAATGAGCAGGAGGAAGCATAGGTGCATGCCCCTTCTGGGATGCATTGTGACAAAAACGATGTGTTTTTCATTTTTATTGATTAAGCAGTGGAAGATCGAAGTCGTCTTTTCTTCAACCCAGTTGACGACAAATTGGTAATCAGGTATGATGGTGAGGTTGGTGAAAACAATGAAATTCTGATAAACGATCCTACATGGGATAGGGATCGACTATTAGCTCCTTTAAAAGTGGAAGATCTGGCACTTCATTTTTGGTCCTATAAGCATAATATGACTCCCTACACGGGCTATTTCTATGATGATGGTGATGGTGATGATGGTTCTGAGGGTGATGGTCCTTAGTTTACATGTTTGCAATATTTTGTGCCATGTAATGATATTTATTTTTGCGTAAATTTTGTTATGATAGTGACTGGACACTTCAAACCATGAATATTACTTCATGCATGTACGGAGTACCAGTACCTTAAGAAAGGTGTTTACGGTCACCTAAAAAACCGGTTGGTCTTGCAAAAAAAAGATTTTAGCTGCATGGCTTTTCTTTATTCATTCAAACTTTCTTCCCTTTTTCTAAAACTTAGTCATTTTTTCATTTCTTGCGCAGCTACATTCTTCATGTTTTACTATATAATAAATAATTTCACTAACTTTATTTTTTTTATTTTTGTAGTTAACCACTTAATATGACCTAAGGTCTTCTCTTTATTCAGGATGTTGCATTTAATACTATGACAAGAAAGATATTACTGACTTTAAGTATCTTATCAATAATAATGCATTTGTGAAACTATGTGTATATTAAACGTCTTTTATTTTTTCATACATATCACACCAATAACTGAAAAATTTATTCTCAATAACTGTTGTGAAGCTATGATTTCGTTAATCTGTTAGCATATGAAACTATTTATTCTTGCTACGAAATGAGATATTTATATGCAGTTGGAACCTTAGTTCGATTGTGCCCACTCTTGTCAACTTTATGGCTACTAGATGCAACTTATTTTCCGATAACTCAGGCAATGTAATATTTCAACATCTTAGGTCGAATTAAATCATCTTTAACAGTTGTTGCTTATACAATAATTTGTCAAAGGTTTGTAGATAAGATTAGGAACTTGAACTGAAGGTCTAACCAACCTAAAATTTTCACTATTATGCTCTATTCACTGAGGAATGTACGTCTAAAATTGCTTATAATAAATATATTATTTGCATTTTATAGTACTTTTAATAATCCATAATAAAACCTCTGTTTCATGAGAGTTTCCAAAGAAATAAAAAATCCTTTAATTATACTGTTAAAACTAATGTACACAATTTCTTACCAGTATTGATCAAAATGTCTAACCAACATAGATGGTACACATTATATTTATAGGATGATTTGAGATGAAACTTCAAATTATAGAATTTATTGCTTAAAAAACACTAAAAATATAATAGACAATCATCGAATTAACTCATCTGTTTCAAACAATTATATAGTTTAACTATTTCATCGTTTTAATGAATAGTATGCATGAAAACGGTCAACATTTCAAAATTCATAGTTGAATAGATTCCAACTAAATTATGTACCTTTAAATCCCATTAATTAAATATGAGTCACATGTGAGTTAAGGATTGAATTTTAATTCAGTATATATATATATATATATATATATATATATATATATATATATATATATATATATATATACACACACACACGAGGAGGGTTCCAGAGCACCTCTATTTTGTGGCACCCCAATTGCCTCTCAATAAGGTCCATTCATTTATAATTAAATATGTTAGTGGAAGAAGAGTGAGTTAGTGGGAAGAGAGAGAATGAGGAATATGTGGTGAAAATCAGATGGCTAATGGGATGCTGCACTATTTGGGGTGCTCTTGATCATATATATATATATATATATATATATATATATATATATATATATATATATATATATATATATATATATATTATTTCAATATTACATATTGTGCCGTGATTCATTGCTCTAATTGTTTTTTTTCTTCTTCTTCTAAATTTAGTTATGTAACATCACTAACTTTGAAGAGTTAATGGATTGGAGTCATTTTTGCTCCTGACTATCTTATTATGACAAAGTAGATTTGACTGATTCTATCCTAAACTTCCACAATATTATATTCATTGCCTAAATGTATATCATACAATAGTTATGCAATTGCTAAATGTTTACGTATACTGTTTTTTTCTAAAGCAACACGAAGTTAAAATCTGTGGTAAATGTAAATTGCAATTTAAAGGCTTGATTACAGACCCCTCAAATAGATGGCCTTACATGACTGGGAAATTGAAAGAATACTATAAATAGATAATCAATAAAATTACGAATGACCTTTCACAAAAAGTTCACCAACGAAATATTCCAAAAATTGATCTAAACAAAAGCATGTCTAAGAACTGCAGCAGCACACATGAGTTATCAGCCTATTATCATCCTTAGTTGTTTTAAAAAAATCGCTTTCAAGCCGAAGTGAAAGCCTCTGCAATTTTAGAAAAAAAACAAAACCAGAACTGATTCAAAATGGATATATATATATATATATATATATATATATATATATATATATATATATATATATATATATATATATATATATATATAAGCATTAATTGTGAAATGTAAATTTATCGTGTTATGTGATACATAAAGAACATCTTTTCTTGCATGCATAGAAAATAAGTAGTTGCGAAGTAAGGTAATCAAGGCATGATAAAATGTAATCATGAGTGAAAATCATAGAGATGTTGCTTAAAGAAATTGATGCTTAAAGAGTAGATTGCAGATAACATATTATATTCCATTAATCAAATATTTTAGGTACCGTTTGTTTAGGTCGCTTACTTCTGAATGAGCTTTTGAACGCTGGTTCATTCAGCAAGAAAATGCAAAGTTCATTTAGGTAGAATTTTACTCAAATATCCTCTGGGACTGGGAGCCTTGCCTTGGACAGTTCTCCAATAGTAAGTTTTGAGTCATGATGGGAACGCTTTCCTTTTTGTATGTTTTTATTACATGAATTGCACAAACTAGCATAAAAGAAATAATCCATTATGCTATTATAATTGGATAAAATTCAAAATTTATTGCTTGAAATTAATAAATTCTGCTGATCAAATTTTATTTCAGACTAGGTGCTCCCTTCGTTGCCTTCATCTGTACTTCATGCATGGTCATATATACAGCATGTAAAATAAACAAAACGAAGAATTATTAAATTATTCATTATAAATTTACCTAGGAGGTGTTAAAATTCGATATGGAGAGGAGAAGAGAGATTAGACCCAGAATAATTTAATAACTACATTGTTCTTACTTCTTTCTTCTTTTCTTACATTCTTTTTAATTTTCCTTTTTAATTTTTCTTACATTCATACAAAATGACCACCTATATATATAGTGGTTTACATGACTCTTTCCATACTAGTAGACACCTTTTGATGAACTGACATGACTCTTGATAAACACAAATTTTAACACATTGCATAGACATTTTAAATGACTCTTGACTCATAACACTTTACGAAGTAACACTTAGAATTCATGAACTAATAAATTTCAAATTATGTTTCCAACACTTCCCCTTAATTTGAAATTTCTCTTCGATTTGTTGAGATAATAAACGAAGCACTTTCTCTTCGATTTGTGATGCACTTTCTCATCACCTTCAATAAACGAAGCACTTTCTCTTCGATTTGTGATGCACTTTCTCATCTTCTTCAAAATCTTTTTTTTTTTAAAAAAAAAAAAAAAAAAAATTGGAGCACTTTCTCTTCATGATGCACTTTCTCACCAACAACTCTAAAATAAATTTTCTTCTACAGCCACTTGTGCCGTGTTCTCTTGCTCTTCATCTGCCATGTTCTCTTGTTTTCTAAAGATCTCTCTATCCCCTCTCATCAATCTAGCTTTGATATCATGTTAGAATTCGATATGGAGAGGAGAAGAGAGATTTGACGCAGAATAATTTAATGACTACATTGTTCTTACTTCTTTCTTCCTTTCTTACATTCTTTTTAATTTTCCTTTTTAATTTTTCATACATTCATACAAAATGACCACCTATATATATAGTGGTTTACATGACTCTTTCCATACTAGTAGACACCTTTTGATGAACTGACATGACTCTTGATAAACACAAACTTTAACACATTGCATAGACATTTTAAATGATTCTTGACTCATAACACTTTACGAAGTAACACTTAGAATTCATGAACTAATAAATTTCAAATTATGTTTCCAACAGGAGGATAATTAAAGTTCAGCATCAAAACACAAAATATGTGTATTCCAAGATCTTTGAAATTATTTTGTCAGTATACAAAAACATCGTTGATTCATGACAATTTAAAAGAGATTTGACTACAAATTAAAAAAAAAAAAAAAAATCAACACTGCAATTATTTTTTGATTATGTCAGTACTATTCAATCAACCGTCTTCGTGATATAAAATAATGTATTATTCTATGTTTATGTTTATAAATGATTATTATTATTATTATTATTATGGGAATCCAACTATTTGAAAGAGTTATTTGTAAGTAATTCATACTGTTTAAATGCATGGTATTTCAGATTATGCTTTTTTTTGTCTTCCTTATGTACTATTTTTTTCGTTGACTGTTAAAAAAACATTTAGAATACATGTTAAGATTTTTTTTTTTTTTTTTTTTTTTTTTTTTTTTTGCATAGTAAGCGGGGATAAATGGCCTCTACCATAATTTTATTAAAAAGACAGCGAAATCCATAAAGAGGATCAACAAATACAGCGAATGATAGATAGGACCATTACATGTTTAGACGTCAAAATCCCACTAAACACCCTAATGTTCCTCTCCATCCAAAGTAAATGTAGAGTCTTCTTTAGAATCTTCAAAAGTAAACATCCACTTATATTTTTCCATCTAGAATTCTTGAAGATTAAGTACCATTCTTCCCCGGAATCCATACACGGAGAATGCAGACCGAAGTGCATGAGGACCTTACTCCATACAAATCTAGTATATTCACATTCAAAATAGAAATGCCTAACAGTTTCAGCTCTACTATTGCAAAAGACACAGTTTTCATCATCAATTATTCCCATTGTCTTCAATTTTTTCTTTGTATGAATACCATTCATCAAAATACGCCACAAGAAAACATTCTCACGAGGTATAGAGTTAGACGTCCATATCCTAGAATGCCACGGAAAAACTGCTACATTTCTAACTAGTTCAGAGTATACAGATGATATACTATGGGGTTTTGAATTCCAAGTTGCATGCATTTCAGAATGAGTATTAAAGTTAGTTAAGATGTTTACCCAAATTCCGTTTAACAGACCTGAAGAGCTTCTTGGGAGGCAAATGGTACCATTGGCAATCAGATTTCCAACCACCGCTCCTTCTCTAACCCCAGACATGGTTCTAATGCTTTCATCCACCTGTTCACCAAGAATTAAACCATTTTCACTCCAAGGATCAAACCAGAAGGACACTTTCTGTTTGAATTTCATACCACATTTAAATATTGGCAATAGCCTGACTCTATTCTTCAACATACTTCTCCATGCATAACTGCAATCCCTCGGTATTTCCATCGACCAGAAAAACTTGTCCTTTAACAGATTGTTTCTACACCACGAAGCCCACATGTTAGAATCATAATTAAATAACTTATCAATTCTTGTTGAGACTGCAGCTCTATTCCATTCCTTCAAATTTAGAATTCCCAGTCCACCACTTTCATAAGATTTACATATTTTTTTGAAAGAAACCGGGATCAACTTTTTGGAGTATGGGTTACCATGCCAAAGTGACTGAGAGCCGAATTGATCATGTCGATAATCTTACCTGGTAATATAAAAATTCTGGCGTAATAGATAGACATCGACAAGGCTATGTATTTAATAATAATAATAAGCCTTCCCGCCATAGAAAATTTGGAAGAAGGCCATGATGCTATTTTAGAAACAATTCGTTCAACAATTGGTAAGCATTGCGCCGCCGTCAATCGAGACGAACAAAGAGGAGCTCCCAGGTATTTCTCATCATCAAACATAGGAGACAGGCCTGAAATCGAATAAATCATAGTTTTAACAGATTCAGCCACACCACCACATTTAATTTTTGATTTGGCTCTGTTAATGGATAGGCCTGAAAGTTGAGAGAACAACCCTAGAACAGACAAAATACCATTAAGGGACTTGATGTTTGGTTTTGTAAAAAGGAGAAGATCATCAGCGAATAAGAGCGATGATATTCTAGAAGATTTACAATAAGGATGATAATCAATGTTGTTGGATCTAAAGGCAGACGAGGATAAAAGAGAGAATAATTCCATCACGCAGACAAACAAATAAGGAGAGATAGGGTCCCCTTGCCTTAAACCTCGGTTCGCTTTAAAGAATCCAAAACAAGATCCATTCATACTCAAAGAAATGTTAAGATTTTCTTTTCCCTCTTCTGCGAATATTCTAAATGTTAAAAAACATTTACTGTGTTAAAAAAAACTAAAATTCAGGTTTTCTTTTCCTTCTTTTCCCGGTATTCAATTCGGAGATGTTACAATAGCAATAATTTTACTTTTTTGTGCGGCTTTCCTCCACTGCCTTGAGTTATATGTTCAAGCTCTGTTTTTTTGTAGAGCATCATGTCAATGCCCGATTTGAGGTAAAACCCCATAATTCAGTTCGTTCTTCTGTGGGAACACAACTTGGCTTCTTATTTCCACCAGACTGATAACATTCTAATTATCAGTAATATGAGGTAACATTTAGAATTTTAGATATAATTTTTACTAAGCTTATGTCCAGAAAAAAATATAGACAGTATAGTATCCGTTTTGATGCTTCTTATTTAAATACCTGTCCAAGTTCACTTTTCCGATAGGTTATGTGCAACGGTTTGTTCTTATAATTCGATGGAGTTTGAGCCAACCAACAAATGCTTGCAACTGAAGACAATACGTCTAGCATTTTCCTTTAAGTCATGTCTTCAAATTTTTGTAGAATTGCTCAGTATTAATTATGAATTTCTTAGCTTCAGGTACTTCATCTGGTATTATGGTCCATCAGCCTTTTCTTTTACCATACAGCTAGGAACTTCAATTTAGAGGCCCACTCGGTGGCTTCTACCTTCGAAAATGAATTTTATATGTGAGGTCTCCTAAGATTGCAATATTTTGCAACTAAAAACGTGTTTTTTTCGTTTCACTTCCTTTTTTTCAATGAGGTAAATCATTATCGATGTCGTATTGACAAAGAAATAGCCACTGACTAACATTCATGCTTAGCGTGTGCTTGGCTATCCAAATGAAAAATGATTGATCATTAAATGATACAATTCCAAAGTTGCTTAAAAGTCATCTTCTTATAATAGTTTGGAGTATGAGTACATAAATTTTTCTTCAAAAAATTACTTCTTTGGTACATCCATTAGACGCCCCTTCCACAAAAGCAAGGAAGGGAAAGGAAATTCAAGAACTACCAAGTGGTTAGGCATAGCAAGCTCAATGTTTCCCACCATAAAAAATAAATTTATAATTCAGCCCAGAAAAGATAAGGAAAGGAGAATGTTCTCAACTTCATACAAGCCACAAAGAAGGTGATTCAATCAGTTTATCATATTTGCAGTCGAATACACATATTATCTTATGCATAAATGAATATTTATATGTATCTTATGTGCAGGATTGTACAAATAAAGAGCCGGTGATGTTGATTTAAAGATAAGTCTTCCCAGTTTATGTTTGTAAGAGCACATAATACGGCATTAAACATAAACTTGGATAATACATGAAGTGGATATATATTTGGTGCAGCTGGTGTTCTTTTATTTCTGCCACCATTACCCTTATGCACTATAGCGATAGCCATGACCGTATATGTTGACTAGGGTCAATTATGGATTTTGACTTCAGGTTTGTATCTATTTTTCTTCATTTCCCCTCTTTATATGGTTTGAATTTTATTTTTTACATGGTATATTGGTTTTGGTTTAAATGCACTTCTTCTACGAAAATCCAAAATGCCAACGAGTATCCCTTCTTACATGCATAGAAAACAAGCAGTCGCAAAGCTAGGCAATCAAGGAATAATAACAAGGAATCATTAAGGAGTGAAAATCATAGAGATATTGCTTGAAGAAATTGATGATCAAAGAGTAAATAGCATATTATATTCCATTGATCAAATATTTTAATGATTGTTTAACAAGCGCTTGTTCATATGCCCGTACACGCAAATGCGCGCGCGCGTGTGTTGTGTGTTTGTTTAAAATAATGTTTAGTTAAAAAAGAAAATATATGTTTTCTTTGAAGGTGCGGGCTACTTTTCTCCTGTTGTTACTTTAGATATCCTCCTTATGAAATGGAGGAAGGAGTAGGTATAAGAACAATGCATTAAAAAATGGAAACTATCAACACATTCATATGGTGACAGAAAATAATGCGTAATAGTCAAATAAGTTTTAAACTATGACAAAAAGAGTAATTTGTGAATGTATTGTGAATGTAGCCTATTGAGCGCATTTTGATTTCATTATAAATTTGTGCATTAAAGACTTAATTTATATATGTTACAGTAGGTTTGTTTCTTAGGAAAGTCTATAATGGTTTTTGTTCTACCTTACAAACAATTATCCAACTATTGGCAAGTAATAATGGTAGTCATTTGCTTGCCCTACATGGTTTGTAGCTATAATGTATGGCTCTTAGGTCATATATAAAAATGAAGTTTTCACTTCGTAGCCTACCATCACCATGAAATTGTCAGGTTCAAAAATACAACTGAACATATCATTTTTTTTTTTTTCGTTTTTATTATGAGTTTCACCCTGCTTTTTATTGATTTCCATTTGATAAATGAATTACCTTGCGAGTTTCAAAACAATTCTACCATTGGTGCATCTGAATAAGCATCAAGAGTGAAGGACCTACTTAAAGAGCAAGAGTGTATTAGAGTGAGTTACAATTCTTATTCTATCTACTATGCATGCCAGCGGCAATACTATTTTGTTTAGTAATACTAAAAAAAAGTGGTAATAAGTTTGGCACAATCAAAGTTTTTGCTCCTTTCAGACTCTGAATCTACTGTTCATCATATGGCCTTTGGGTATGTTAAGTTGTTTGAATTCTAATTTTACTTTTAGAATGGAATTTATCAAGACTTTTAATCACAACAATAAGCTTTGCACTTTTTATGTTAAGATGAATCACTTTTAACTAGCATTTTGTATTTATCATTTTGTTCCCTAAGATTTTATTGTTTTTTGTCGCACTGTTTTAATGCCCTCCACCGAGATCTGAGTCGAGTCTTTGCATGCGCACTCTGTTCTTCACCGATGGGCTTCAGAATTGTAATAAATTCATTAATGCAGTTTTTTCTTCCACCTGCGCTGGGATGTTCATAAGGTATATGACTGTTTGTTTGCTGACGAATGTTAGCAGTAGTGCTGGTTTGTACAAAGACCCAATTAACAAGAGGGGGGGATGTACAATAGAACAATAAAATTTATCTTGATTATAAAACGCAGGTTGGAATTAAAGGGAGATCTGTTGGTTAATTGATTACTGTAAAAAAGAAGGATAAATTGATAGTGGTTTTACTTGGAATGTGATGTTAAAATGACATATGTGGCAAAAATGATTTTGAAAACTAAAATACATACATGTTAAGCTCGGTTTTACTACTAAATATGATTGCTCATGGCAGGGTCAATTGCGTTCTAAGGCTTCAACAGTTCAAATGCTGTATAGTTTAGAACTCAATCATATTAGCACATATTTCCTTCAGAAAATTTTCTTTTTGTGTTACAAGCAATGATAAAATAATTTAACTTCTCGGAACAGTTTATTACGTTTATTTATTTAGTCAAAGTTAACAGTTTAACAATCGCAATGGATGCATTTAGACAATCCGTTTTTCCTTTATGAATCCAGATTCGAGCATTTGTAACAAGACATGATGCAAAATTTCTCTCTCTCTCTTCTGATCACATGCCTCTTACATTTCAGCTCTAGCCAAGGTAGATTGATGTCATGCAGTCTCTATAACACTTCAGTTCATGTTGCATTGTGTCTGTATATAGATTTCAGTTTTGAAGTTTTTATCTCTCATTAATTTACACATAATGAACTAATTTCTTCAACTTCCAGACATCAGATGTTTGTACTTTGACGCTGGAGTGCAATGACGGCTAGATGCGTTTGCCATGTGGAAGCATCTCTTACAGGGTTTGTACTAAGTATATCATTTGTAACGATTTGTCATCTATGTATGCAAATTGTACCATTTCGGTTCAGGTCCATTGTCCACCATTGTCATAATGTTGAGTTTTCCCATTTATTTTTATGTTGATAAAAAGTAACATATATGGTTGTTTATATAATTTTAGAGTATGTATCTCTCTTCTTATAATATTTGTTCTCATTTTTCATGTGATCTCACTTCTGTTCTTTGAAAATCATATCTCCTTCCTAGGTTCTCAATTACAAACTGGAAGGAAAAATTATGTATTGTGGGTTAATCAAATTAACAACCTTATAGATGAAGGAAAATAATATCATACTTACCGATAATTGATCTTCCACTTGATGTACTAAAACTTCAAATTTATCGTCCAAAAATGGCATCATAGCTCTCCTCCCATTAGAAGCAAGTGAAAGTAGTCTTTTCACATCCCCAGATTTGTTTGTCTAGATTAAAGGTATAAATTTAGACAGCGAAAACTAAAATCATTGTTTTGCGTCAAATTTGCTAACGAAAATAATTGTACACAAGGCCGGCTAGGGGTAACAATTAGACTCGACCCGATGGACCCGGACCCGACCCAGCGGGTCTCGGATTTAGGCGGGCCAGGTTTTGTCGGGTCTGAATCATACATTTCAAAAATCTAGACCTGACCCGAGCTTCTGTTCGGGTCGGGTCGGTTCGGGTTCGGTTGGAAAATAACACTAAAAATAGATATAATTCAATGATTTTTGGTCAGGCCTTTCAGGTCGGGTCAATTCCTGTTGGGTTTGATTGGGTCTTAATTGTATTTTTCATCACCTAGACCTGAACCGAGACCCGCCGAGTTTGGTTCGGGTCTTTTCGGGACGGTTCGGTTTTTCGGATCCCGATTCTAATTGTCAGTCCTAGGGCCGGCCCTGAGTATTGTGATGCCATAGACTAAAAAGTAAGACTGTGAAGGAAAATAATTCTTCTTTATTGAAGCACAAAACAGAACCAACCAGGAATCAAACCTTGATCCGTCCGACAAGAGGCCTCCTTCCTTTCCCACTCGGCGACACTATCTATTGTTAACAAGTTATAATCATATTTTACAAATACAGTTTCTGCATGCTGAGGCCCTCCTCCAACCTCCTCCGGCCTGAGGCCCTAGGCGGCAGCCTGGTTGGCCTATGCCTAGGGCTGGGCCTGATTGGACAACAAAGAAAATAGTTATAGTTTGTTAAATCAACAGGCTTCTCATGCCATAGGTTTCCTGAATACGTTATTCCGCTTGTTTTATTCGATCCGAATTGCAAAGAATGCATTTCCTTAAAAACCAAAAACAACAGTTAAATAAATTGATTAAATATGAAATTCTAAGTTTGGATGATAAAATATGAAATGTAACTAATAATTTTTTAAAGTTTCCTTTTTATATGAAGTACACTTACATTAGTAAATTGTATATTGCAACATCCTCTACATTTTCTTGAAAACGAGATGATTGATTATGGTTTTTTTTTTTTTTTTGGTTCTAAATATAACAGTGACAATGATTAATATTATGAAATCTTTGCAAAATTGTTTATGATTATAAAATTTTCAATGGCTATCTCTAATTTTAAAAATAAACATACAGTAATATTTAAACTGTATGGGTTAATGCATGAGCATGTAATATTTTGGTGAATATTAAAACCAATTAGGAGATGATTCAAATTATAGGTATATAAAACTGAAGCAATATTTAATCATATCCATATTCCAAGTATCAAACATATATACAATGAATTTTAGATCAACAAAAATATTGAATATTTTTTTTAACTTGTGTACATCCATCATCCACAGTACCACGCTATTGCACTCGTGCATGTATAAAATGATGAACCTTTCAGAAGTGGGATATCATTCACCTCTACATTTAAATAACATCACCTTTTAAGTTTTCTAAGATTTGGTTAAATACAATACAAACGAGGATGAAGAAAAGGAAATTCATATATATACTGAAACCAAATCTGATATTAGTCTCTTTTTTACTAATTTGCAATAGATTAGAAAACGATGATACATATTAATAGCTGTTATTCTAAATTTGGATATAATGAACAAAACAACTATTTAGCTTACATTGAAATAAGGTAAATTTCCTTTCTTTAAAGCTTTCGTTTTACTCGTGCCCAATAAGTGGCATCTTCCGCCATGTTTTGATAACCGAATCGGGCCTTGGGTTGGACCGTGGTTAACCGCAGGCCGTATCCATTAAAGGCCCGAAAACAGCTAAAGCCGTCAA
Source organism: Allium sativum (assembly GCA_030737875.1). NCBI lineage: Eukaryota > Viridiplantae > Streptophyta > Magnoliopsida > Asparagales > Amaryllidaceae > Allium > Allium sativum. The sequence goes on along the minus strand of CM060919.1, from coordinate 648,240,965 downwards.
TGGGCAACAACCGCGGTCTGACCGCAAAAAATGAGGTTGAACCGCTGAAATGGCACGGTTATCCAGATAATTCAGCAGCCTAATCTTAGTTTTAATTAGAAATACTTTTATTCAATGCAAGCTGGCAACACGTGCAAGACGACAACAGCCACCTGCTTGTATTTCATCCCAAGCTCAGGTATATTTGTACACAAAAATAGATGACCTGCCTTATATTTCTGGAATGTGGGACTTCTACATTTTATGTAAACTGAATTATGTTAAGAATTGTTCATGGTTGCTGCATTTTTTATGGATACGACTTTTACGATTCGACCGGTCCGACCTTCAAAACCACCGATCTTAGACTCTCACGGTTCGACGCACGGCACGGTCATGAAAACTATGATCTTCCGTTGTAAGATGCAAACCAGAATTCTAATCACTGTTCACACTATGTCCTTGAGACTCATACGCATGCACTTCAATGTAATCAATTTCGGTAATGAAAAAAAATGATGAGAAGGCAGTTTTAGACCTTGTGACCTTAACATATGTATTTTATTCGGGCTTGCAAGAGGTTGACTGATCAAGCATTATCCTGGTTTAACTTGAATTCAAACTAAGCACTTAGTTCCCTCAAGAGCACCTAGCTTTTTGGTAACATGAGAAGGATGCTATTTGCGTATACCTTTGATGTGCATTACTTTAATTGTGCCATTTCTCTTTATAGAAAGATGACCTTTTCATAAGCTGGAGCCTTTTCTTTTAGCATTTGATTGTAGAATTTGAATGCTTGCACTTCTTAGTTGAACAACATGCTATTTTTAGAATCAATCTAGGATCCATCCAAAAATTCTGTAGTGTCTAATACATTGAAATTGTGTAATTTCTGGACAAAAATAATTGGTGAGTTGTTTAACCCAAAATGATATTTAAGTAAGACCAGATATATCACATTATATGTTGTTAGATGATGTTATTGCTATAGGATAAGAATAAACAATGTACCATAATACCATGCATCATTTAACATCCATGATAAAAAAACGAAAGCTACACCGAGTTGACAATTTTGATTGTTCCTTCATTTCAACTACAAAGTTACGATACATGTTTATAGAGAAAAACAAAATCTTTTATCATATAAGTAGAGCTTTGGTTTAACCGATCCCTAACCTCATCATGCATTAACCGAAAGTTGAATTTCTCATAAATGAACTTTAAGCTAATAGAGCAGCTTCTACTCCATCGGACAGGGTAATGCGGCTGATCAAGCTTTAATCCGCTCTTGTCCAATCTTGCTACGCTGTCCATCGTGGTGCTCCCGAACCCTCTACCTTTGGCATTATCTCTGACAGTTGTCGATCCTTATGCACTGTGTGCGCATCTTTCTTTGCACATCCATTCTATGGTTCTTTCAGTTTGTGGTTCTGCCTTTATCTCACCACCGGACCCAGCCCAGGTTAAACCGTAGAGAACTGAAGGTTGCTACCCATGGGCTCGGAATGCATATGAACCGGTTAGCTGCATAAACTGTTCAAAAACCACAGAAGCTAGTCAAAACTGCCAGTCCAATATTCAAAAGGTATTTCGGACAATTAAATTTTTCTCATCAATCATCAAATTTGCAACCTATAAGATGAAGAATCAAGTTTGCACCATCGTTTACTGCTTGGTTTGAACTATCTGGACTGAATATTGGAACATGAAAAGGGAATCCCCGTTTATTCAGAATTTGATGATATAAATAATATAAATATTTGCAATTAAACTATTTGAATTATAGAGCATGACACCCAGTAGTCAATTTAGACATTGAAAAGTGAAACTATAGTCAAATAATGATAAAACATATCAATAATATTCCACGAAATTATACTTACACCAACAAATATATAGCCGCTATTATAGAATGATATTCTATCAAACTACCAGTTGCAGAGTTCTGTAACTTATTGTATGGGAATATCAGGACTTCATAAATTAGTTTGAAATACCTGCATAGATCTAGGATGGATTTGAATGGCCGGAGAAAGAATTGGTAGACAATAAAGGTTGAATGATTTTGACATGTATAAAGTAGTGTACAACTGAGTTATATGTGTAATGTGAATTTGGAAGTTATATTGAATTGCAGATGGGGTTAAAAAAAATTAATTTGGGATCAACATGTTAAAAAAAGTATTTGTACATAGAACCAAGATCTGGAAATGTGAAAATTGAAAGAAGGTTTACTGAATAAAACATATGTACTCAAACAGAGCATCAATGTGTAATGTCCTTTTTTATACATTTTATATGCATTTTCTGTTGATGTAATTGACAAAATAATCTATACTTCTCCCTTAATTAGATTGAAAAGATCATGGAACATATCATTAATGCAGGTTTCTTAAAAAGGAGGAGTTCCAGCGAAGTTTCAGCTGTTAAGGGTTGATGAATAGATTTTGAGTCATTAACCTTGTAGAAACTAAATTAGTCAAAGTTTTCCTTAATTAATACTGCTAACTTCTCAAATAGTCGGTAACTAAAGCATATATTATATACTTTCTTTTTGTAGATAAATGAAACAAAAATAGTACCAATAAAGTATAGTTAAATATTATTGAGAATACAAACACTAAGTTTGATCAACACTTCCTCAGCAAAAATATGGATCATATGCAAAGCTGTAATAGTAGTGTTGTATCTACTTGCACCAAAACTTCAACATGCAACTGTTATTAATAAGCTGTATGTATATTATTCCTATATATATATATATATATATATATATATATATATATATATATATATATATATGTGTGTGTGTGTGTGTGTGTGTGTGTGTGTGTGAATATATTCATATGTAGTCTAATATCATGGTCCTTAAGATAAATAATTTCAGTACTTCAAAAAGCCATAAATGATACTAATTATAGATATAAATTATTTGAAGGATATGTAGTTTACAGATGTGCACACAAAAATATACAAACCCCGTTTTTCACCTTAATTTACTATATTTGTAAAACAAAACATAAAATGTATATTTAAGAACACAAATTTACATCAATTGAGTTGTTGCTAAAAAAAATGTTGTTGCAATCGGGAATGATTTGAAGCTGAACAAAATTGTGCATGCGTGGAAATATATCAACACTTTGAAACCTTTGGTTCATCGTAGGCAAATAAACGTGCAAAATCCCAAAAGTCGGTTAAAATGGCAATTTAATGTAATAGAAAATGGAAAAGACTTGATGCTAGAATATCAGGGTCTCCTAATCGGCAATGAAATTATAGCGTGTGTCGTAAAATCTTAGTGTAATGAATTTGAACCTGGATTGTGGATGCAGGTAGGTACTTTATCATGCGGATCACTCCATTTTCCGAATATGATGCCCTCAGCATGCATAGGTAAGTAAAAGTAATTACAAATCCCTACGTAAGTGTTAAAACGGATTAATATTGAAAAATAAACACTTAAACTTAGTATAATCTCAATAGTTCATACCTAAATGGATGAAACATACATGGATGCTAACGAACTGATAATGAATTTGGCCTGAAATAATATATGGAAAAATAGGGAAAACTTTATGCCCACTAACTGTGATATGAGTTGATCAGCCATGTGTACATAATTTGATCGTAATCCGAATTAATAGGTATTAATTATATGATGTTATAGAGATATGAGAAATGATTATCTGTGCAACTAAATGAGATTTAGGATAAAATAAATATTGATAACAGTGCAACATCAAAAAATAAAATAAAAATATTTTCAAAAATAAAGGGTTAAATTACCACTGATCACTTGAAACAGCCATTGTTAAAAACAAAACAAAATAACACCGTAGAAAACTAAAACAAAAATACTTGATATGTGAAGCAATTGAGAAGGAGATTGAAATCTTTTGGTATGACATCTAAGCAGCCCATCTGCCTAAATGAACCCTATGGATTACTTATTTGGATTTATGCACAATTTTAACGTTGAAATAATGTGCTTGGTACAATTGAGCAACAACAATGATCTGAAATTAGTTGAACCGCATTTCCTACCTAATAAATCCTAAATCTAAACGGAATCCTATAATTTAGTAACAAATGTACCAAATTACTAACCATACGAAACTATAGTTCCTGAATTTTCCGAATTTTGCAGTTGAATCAATGTGCGGAGATCATGAATGCAGACATTAATGAGATACAAATTGTTGATAAGTAGATGATTGAAGGAAGCAGTAGTGTCTCTTAATTTGCAAAGAATGCATTCCCTAAAAAAACCAAAAACAATAATTAAATAAATTAATTAAAAAAATGAATGAATGTAAATAAAATAACTCAAAATTTTACTATAAAATTCAATTTGATGGCAGTACCTGGTTGTACCATTAGGTACCAAAAAAATTAATATTCCTAAGATATTAGTTATTTACCATATTTAAAGCCAATGAAATCTTTATACCATAAATGTGTTGTTCATGTTAATTAGTTATTTAATGGTCCAACATATAATTAAAACTACAATTCCATATTTATATTGGATTCATACAGTAATATATTCCCATTGACTGGAAAAATGATTAAATTAACTATAGTTCAAAAAAATTATAACCATGTTTTATTCGTTTTCGATCTATAATTCCATGTAAAAATTTCTAATAGGAGTAAAATATGTTGTAAATCTATCTTGTTTCATATATCTGATAGCTACAGAATATGGTTTCCAGATAACGAAAAAAGAAAATTGAAATACATTGGAGAAAATGAAATCCAACGAACTGACTACATAGTTATTAACTCCAAAATAATGAAAGTCTTCTTGAAACACCAAGGACACTGAGTTTACAATTTTTTCAGTTGCCAGTACTGCATATTTATTTTTGGGCTTTGTAACCAAAATGACATGGAAGACAACAGGAAAAAGTGACACTGAAAGCTTAATAGAAATGCAAATGCTTCTAAAGCAAACTCCATTTTAAACTGGAAACGTAACTGGTAAGAGATTAGATATATAAGTATTTATTAAGTATCAATACTATCAATCCAATATCTTTATTAATAATTCTTTTGGAAGCGCAAAGTTTTGGTCCGACCATGAACTTCCCAAAATGCCCTTATGTATGAATTTTAAAATATACTAAATTGTTATTTAACCTAATCTCCCCAATAAATTAGACATTTAATGTCATTTAAATTAGGATGTAATAAACTTTTTCAACAAATTCAAATTACCCCACTAATATCGCTCAAAAAGAGGATCTGTAAATAGGATTTAATTACAAATTTTAACTGCTTCCCTATATGTATTATCAAAACTTAATAGTAGATAGAATATTTAAAAAAATTAAAATCCTAAAAGTTTGTTCGTTTGAAATTTTCAACCATAAATTGTAGTCGCAAAACAATTGATTATTTGATTGATTAATTACTTAATATGAAATTAGTAACTTAAATTAATTATAATTAAAATTGAAAATAAAGTTTATTGGAAACAAAGTGTATGTCTATACATATAATATGTATTTATATCTTTATCTTTGTTAATAATTCTCTTGGAAGCGCAAAGTTTTGGTCCGACCATGAGCTTCCCAAAATGCCCTTATGTATGAATTTTAAAATATACTATATTGTTATTTAACCTAATCTCCCCAATAAATTAGACATTTAATGTCATTTAAATTAGGATGTAATAAACTTTTTCAACAAATTCAAATTACCCCGCTAATATCGCTCATCTGTAAATAGGATTTCATTACAAATTTTAACCGCTTCCCTATATGTATTATCAAAACTTAACTGTAGATAGAATATTTAAATAAATTAAAATCCTAAAAGTTTGTTCATTTGAAATTTTCAACCATAAGTTGTAGTCGCAAAACAATTGATTATTTGATTGATTGATTAATTAATATGAAATTAGTAACTTAAATTAATTATAATTAAAATTGAAAATAAAGTTTATTGGAAACAAAATGTATGTCTATACATATAATATGTATTTATATCATTATCTTTATTAATGATTCTCTTTGAAGCGCAAAGTTTTGGTCCGACTATGAACTTCCCAAAATCCCTCATATATGAATTTTAAAATATTTTTTTTTAGGAATAATATATATAAACAAAACAGGAGAAACTAGCCGTTCTCCAAAGGCTCACAAAAACGGTTTCTGAACCTCAGAAACCGTGCACACACACAAACAAAAAACAACGGAATCGAACTATAGAAACAAGGCCCAATCATCATAAACAAAGTAATCAACTCCATGCAACGCCATAGGCCCATCAGGTGAAGCCTCAGCTGACGTAGAAGCGATGAAGAGACTAATGCTCTAAAGAGAAAGACCCGGAGCCTGATTTGAGCACTAGCCTCCAAATAGGTAGAAAGACCAATGCCGGTAGGACATAATGGGTGGTTGGCATCTCTTCGCTCCATAGACGAAGGAAAGTACACAACCAACTACTCAACCAAGAATCCTCAGCAAAAGAAGTTCCAGAGAAAACCAAGAATCCTCCCAGCAAGCTCTGTACAAGCCAACCCAGCAACCTGAAAACCAACATCTGCATAACTAGCAAACAACGTAAGTCCGGGGGGGGGGAGATAGGAAAAAGGAAAGCTAAATGAAGAAAACTGCAACAAAACCAAAACCACAGCACTGCTCAAACCAAAACCACTAAATCAGCCGATACCGGACCTTTGGCTAGCCGCCGAAGGTGTAATATCAAAAAAAACTGCAAGACTCCTAGCTCGGTCTCCCAAAATGCCACGGAAAGGACGACCACGGAAGGAGAGAAACACGTCATTCCTCACCTTGCGGATAATAGAAGGAGGGTCCATAGGCACGTCGTCAAAAACTGCCTTGTTCCTAGAGCACCAAATGTGTTAACAGATCAAACAGGGAATCAGACGACGGAGGATAGAACGGAAGGATTTACCTGAGTTTCTATCCCACCAAAAACTCAGTAAACCTTCCAAAGAGGTGGCATTACCTCGGCAACCCATCAGATTCCTGAAATAGTTCCAAACAGCCCTGGCACAACTACCAGAGATCAACAGATGAAAGGAGGTCTCGGTGCTTCCAGCGTAGCAGCATTTACATCTGGACACGAGAGGGATTCCAACACGCTGAAGGTTCTCATCTATGGGTAATCCGTTTTGCAACGTTTTCCACATAAATAAGGACACCTTCGGCGGAATGCGAACATTCCAAATGAGGCTGAAAACAAGGAGATGCGGGCCTGGCGAACGAACAAACTCCCATGCCGCCTTAAGGGAGAAACGGCTGCCATTCCAGATGGTACCATCCCCATGGGCATCCGTTAAAGCCTTTACGGATTGCATACGTTTCCACGTCTCACTGGAGTAGGACGGGACGCCGGTAAAATTCGTGCTAGCAAGCGATCGATACTTGGCATGGAGGAACGACGCTCAAAGAGAGTTGTCCGCTCCAAACCTCGCCCAAAGCTTACAAGCGAAGGCCAAACAAATGTCCTTAGGGTTACGGAGGCCAAGACCTCCCTCATCTTTGGGACGACAAATAGTGTTCCAAGAAACCCAGTGATGACGAGAAACGTTGTCCTTGTTTCCCCAAAAAAAGGACGAAGCTAAGGACCGGAAGGAGCGGAAGAAGGAAGCAGTGGGAGTCATAGCTGCGAAGATGTGAGATCCCACAGACTCAAGGACAGATTTGAGGAGAACAAGTCTTCCAGCTTGAGAGATGAGGGAAGCATTCCACTTAATAATCTTACCCCTCACTTTGTCAGTTAGGGGGTCAAAAATGGCGTTCAGCTTCCTACCACGATAAAGCACAATGCCTAGATAAGGAAGAGGAAGAGAGGTCGCCTTAAAGCCCGTACTGGACTCTATCCAGGAGGATCTAGCCATCGACAGGTCTTTCGCTTGCACAAAACAGCACTTGGCCGTATTCATGAGTTGCCCGGAGCAACTCTCATACTGCCTAATAAGATCAATCAGGCGACGAATAGAGCGACGGGAACCGTTCGTGAAAATGATGATGTCGTCAGCGAAAGATAAGGAAGAAATCAGAGGGCAACCCCTCGGGATACCGAACCGATGGATCTTCCCGGCTAGCGTTAGGGAATGTAGTCCACGAACGAAAGCCTCGGCAGCAAGGACGAAAAGGGAGGGGGATAAGGGGTCTCCCTGACGCAGGCCTCTCCCGGACCTGAAATACCCTGTAGCCGATCCGTTAATGAGAACAGAAAACCAGCAGTTGGATATTAGTCTCCAGACCACGTCGATTAGGGGTTCCGGAAAACCGAAGGCCCTTAGAACCTTGATTACGAAGAACCATGACATGCGATCGTAAGCTTTAGCCATATCTAGCTTAACAACCACATTAGAGCCACGAACCTTTTTATCTATCTGAGAAATCAGCTCCTGGGCTAATATGAATTTTAAAATATATTAAATTGTTATTTAACATAATCTCCCTAATAAATTAGACATTCAATGTCATTTAAATTAGGATATAATAAACTTTTTCAACAAATTCAAACTACCCCGCTAATATCGAAAATAAAGTTTATTGGAAACAAAGTGTGTGTCTATACATATAATATATATTTGTATATACGAGCGCATACATAGAAGAGGAGAAAAATAATGAAATATTTAATAACAATTAATGTACATTGCAATTTTAATTAATGTTTGTTAACAAAGAAATTAATGCACATTAATTAGTAAATATTGTATTTACAAACATAGAAAAGAAGGAAATATTGTATTTACAAACTAATAGGAAAATAGTCAATTCCCTAAAATTTCGCTGAACCCAAAAAAATAGCATTCGTCTAACCATTTTTTATTCAAAGCAAAAAAATAGCATCTTCCGTATTTGAATGGTTCTGGAATACTCTCAGCCTCTACCTACAAATGCGGCATTTCTAGAATAAACCATACACCCCTTTAAATATCGTTCAAAATCTCCATTCATATTCACATTTCTCTCCTCATTCTCACCGCTCTTTGTTCATCACTAATGTTTTCTATTCATTCACCCTTCCCTTCCTATTTTAGGAAACACTTAAAAAGGGAACGATCGTTATACAATCAATTCGTATTTTTTTGTATTTTTTTAGATTTGATGTGAAAATTACCTCCAGAGCAGCTTCAATGTCGGTCACAAAGGAACTGAAGAGTCTGGTAGAGCCGTCATCACTTGGGACTTTAGGATTGGCGCGATGCTTTTCAACATCGTATTTTAGTATTTGTGGCAGATCGCTAAAATCCCTAAGTTAGTCATTTATTTTTAGTTATTTCTTATTGTTTAGTTGTTAAACTTTGGGAATATTTCAAAGCATCAGGCTCCTCAGTTTTAATTTTCTCGATAGTTTGTAATTTGCGAGTTTCAATGACGCCTAGGGTTTGTAAATAGGAATAGGAAGCATTATGATTTGAAGATCTTCTCCACTTCGACCTTTCCAGGCATATTTACCAGTTTATACAATTTTACATATGAACCACCTCTACCACATTTATAAATTGTAAGTTTATTCTTTATTCTCTGCAATGTTGTTTTTTTAGAATATCTTTACTCTAAAAAATTGTTTTTTTAGCATAGAAGAAAGAACGTATCGTGCCATAGTCACGCGCGAAGCGCATGCCATGACCACGCGCGAAGCAGTTCCATGACCACGCGCGAAGCGCATGCCTATACGTCTCGTGTATATAAGTTGATTGTAACCCTAATTTCATTTGGTCCCTAAGATATCCACGAACCCAAAATTCAAAACATGATAATTCTAGAATAAAAAATAACTGCTGTAGTAAGTTCAGAAACATAGTTAACTGTCAATTAGATGAAATTTAGTAGAAAAATATCTTAATTTAGGCACAGCCATGAAAATTACTAAGTTGGAAATTACCTGATTTTAGAAATCGTCCGCAAGTTGGTGGAGAACCAACGTCGACGGTCGCAGGTAAGCCCCGGGCCGGTCCTGTGTCAGTTTAGGCCCCGGACAAAATTCTTGATTGGGCCTTTAACAAATGCTAATAGAAAATTAAGTTTAAAATTAAAGAAGCATAACTGCCATCGAGAAATTGCTTTGTTTGCTACCATCGTATTTTCATAAGTTCCAAACGCCTTAAACATGATATATTTAAATATTATGTTGATTTGGGACTAAAATAGTTTAAAATGATTTTGTGTTTTCTGGTTTACTTGAACATTGGTTTGACATTAGATTTCTAGCAGACAGCATTTAAAGGACCTTACTTTTGAAGTCAGCTGCAGTAATTTTAAAAAATGACAAATCCATAATCCATTATATTAAACTTACAACCTATGATTTCTAATTTTAACAGAAGTTAAGGATTTACAGCCTTATAATCAACCATTTATTACAGATAAAAATGCAAAATAAGCGCATCAAAATCAAAATCCTGTAATTAAAGCATAAAGATAATAGTATATACCTTCTTGCAGTTCTAAATTGAGATTGAAGTGATATTCAAGTCTTTATCCGACATTAAGGATTTTACATTATAAAACCTTAGTTTTATAGAAACATTAGAGTATATGAACACCAAGACAGAAATAAAAACAAAATGCTTAGGAAATTGAAAAGTATTTGTATGTAAAGGTGGCATGCAGTAATTAAAATGACGTTTTGGAATTAGGGTACAAAAGCTGCATGCATTAATTAAAATGATGCTTTGGAATTGAATTATAATAGCTGCATGCAGTATTAAAGTTGTGCTCTGGCTTACGAATAAGCTTTGATAGCTCATTATTTATTTATTTTCTTTAAACTAATGGTATTTTTGTTGTAAAAACATTATATAATATTAATATATGTCGGGCCCTTTGGAAAAAGGGCCCTGGGTCGTCGCTCAGGCTACCCAGCCTAAAGGCCGGCTTTGAGTAAGCCGAAGATTTAGAGGGGTGGAAATTTGATGGTAGTAATCATCCAATTTTCAAACGAATGGTCATGCTTTCAAGTTTGATCCTAGAGTTGTGAGCATCACGGCACGCGCTTCGCACGTGGTCGTGGCACGCGCGTGGTCGTGACACGCGCTTGGGCGTGATAATGGCACGCGCTTCGTGCGTGATATTGTGTATTTTAAACATGCAAGGAAAAATGATTTGCATTGATGTTGCATGATTAATAAATTAACACTCCAAACAATAAAATAGTATACAATATAAATAAATTCAAATGCGATATCAATCATTAATAAATGCAAATGTAAACAAAAAAGTCTAACCATAAAGCATATATTATGATAATACTAAAAATTTACAATTATCATACTAAAAAATGATAAAATTTATTTACTAATAAGCTATTTCATCTTGATTATCTTCATTGTCACCATCCAGTTTCTTCCATATGCTTTACCTATAAAGGAAAAAAAAACATGATCAGATAATACAATTGAATAATAGATATTTTTTTATTTTATAAATTAAATAATTGTATGCATCTTACCAACTTAGACGTGAAACTTGCGTCTCAACCTTACTCATCTACTAACATGATCTTTTGATTGCTGCGCAGTTGCATGGTGTTGCGGATCGCATGAGCGTTTACAGTATTATATAGGTTCCGTGCAAACTATTGAAAACCAAATACTGATGCAAACCAAGCAGATAAATCCAAAAAGATACAATTGAATACTGATGCAAACCAAAGTAGATAAATGCATAGAATAATATACAGTACCTGTCTTGAAATCAAAAGCTTTCCCACTACAATCAAAAGATGGAGATCCTGAGAGTAGTAAACAATTTAAATGACTGTAGAGGAAAAGGGAAGAATAAAGAGGGTAATTGATTTTGTGAGGTGGGGAAGAAAGATACAGTGTCATATTTATAACTAAGAAAGTGTATATATCAGCAAGATAAGATAGTGCATTTTAGGAATGCGATAAAATATGTGCACTATTAATTATCGAATTAAAGTACAAAAACCTAAATTAGATTATTTTATACATGATAATTTTAATGATATATACACTACTAATTATATTTGAATCACATAGGGCATATAAAATAATTATACAATCAAATGCAATTAGAGTAAAAAAAGAGAGGAATGCAGCGTTTTATAAATTAAATCAGCAATATATTTTTAATCTCTATATTAGAAATGTAGTTATATGTTCACAACTCAATTTTGGATGTGAGAATGCATTTACATGTAAATATAGTATGAAATAATCATAACTAGTAGAATTGGTATACATAAATCCCACCATAATTCTACCACAATATTGAAAATCTGTAATAACCTACAATTCAATTTAATTTGATTAAATATATGCACAACTCAAAATTTGAATTGCATATTTGGATTATGGCACCAAATATGGTAGAATTTGTATTACCAAATATGTACCATAATACAGTCTTATATTGTAATAATACTATATTTGGTTGAATTTGTATTACTGATTTAATTCAACCAATTATGAAACAATCCATTTATTTTATATTTGAATTGGTATTTCATATTATTTTTGAATTTCAAATATAGTATCAAAGGTTCACAACTCAATTATGTCTACCATATGAGAATCCACCAGTTTTCTATTTTATACAAATGAAGTAGAAGACAAAGTAGTAAAATGATCCGTCAGTTTAGCTTAATATAGACTTGTAATTTATTAACCATAAATTTTGGAACATACCATATAAGTTTGCATCCATTTTTCAAGAAATCATATAAATTGATAGTGGCAAAATATTAAGACACTTTAGGATTAGAAAGTTACCTTAAATAATCACCCTCTTTTGAACAGAGCACAAAGCATCCAAAGTAGCTGCAATAATAGAATCAACAGAAAGGAAATAGATTAGATCTTAGTTTATCTAATAAGCTAGAATATATTGTATTATATCCAAATATAAGGGGGTAGCTCTGTTTATTTTCTGTACTTGTTGACCCAACCATGTACCTTTTCGCTATGTCCAGTATACAACAAACATAATAGTACGTAAAATATAGTATGTATTGTATTCTTCTGCTTATTTTTTCTCGTTTAGTACATAATGTTACGTTAAAAAATAGTCATAAAGTCAGGTAATGTGCTTTTTGAAACATCTCCAAATTGTATTCATAATTACAAATTATTATTATGTAATCATATGCAGGTGATGTGGTTTCACGAACATCAGGATAAGCAGCGTAAAACAGTGTAAAATAGTAAGGTATGTGGAAGTAAAATTCAGAAAAGGGAATAGGATGATGTAAGACTGCTTATTTGTTTTGAAACTTAAGTTTGGCAAGCTATGTTCACACTTTTTGTATAGCCAATTGTAGTATGAAAACAAAAACTGTATTTTTCTAGAAAATATGCTTTTTTGTTTTAAAAATCCAACATACAACTTGCTTTTTTTTGTAAATAGTACATAAAATCAATAAGAAATTGTAATAGAAAATCGATCCTTGCAAATTATACATAAATCAAACCTGATGTAGATGTGAGGAAGTAGTAGTGCAATGAGACTGGGAGTAGAGCAGTAGAAAATGTCGAGACAAAAGAGTGATGAAAGTGAGTGAACAAACTTTGTGTGGTATTTGGCTAATTCTATTCATACACCTATAATTTCTTAACATACACCAAAAATTTCTTTTCATACACCATGTCTTTCACAAAATTAGCCTTTTATATTTTCATCATGTTTCCTCTCTTTAACCTTAAAACTAAATTACATAAAACTGGGAATTCATTGCAATATACTTACTTAAAACTAAAAAAAACTTTTATTTTAACACTAGTATCTTAAATTATTTGATTGTTTTATTTTTAAATCACTTTTAATTTTAGATGATGGAAATTTGAACTTATTTTTTTAAATATTAGAAAGTTAAACTAGTTAAATTTCGATATTAAATTTAAACAAGATTAGATTTGAATGAAACATTAAAGAATTTTGTACTCTGCATAACATTTATTTTAGTAGTTAGTTTTAAAATTTAATTTTTAGAATTAATTAAAGAGAAAACTGTTAAAATTGACTGTATATAAATGTTGCTTGTAATTAAAACCTCAGATTCATACAAGAACCATGATGATTTAATCCCAAGCTAAGTAAAAGGGTTCTTTGAGTAAAAACCATTTTGTAATAACCCGGGAAATCCGAGCCAATTTAAATTTTTTATTTTGGCAATTTTAGCGAATTTTGATTATTTAAAATGAATTATTTTAAATAATAACGACGAGAAATTTATTTTGAATAGAATAGAACGTATATATTTATTCGAATTGTCGTTAGAATATAAATATTTTATTTTAATTATAAAATGAATTGAAAATGGCGCGGTAGTTCAAAATTCGATTTTAAAGTTCAAATGAATGTACAGGATTCAAAATAAATCGGATTTCGGTGAAACCAAAAATATTTGAATCTAATTGAGAATATCTTTCCAACGAATCCGAAAAATCAAAATTTCATAGCGGGAATCAAAAGTTACGTCCAGTTGAAAATTTAGAATAGTCGTTATGGAATTCTGGCCCTTAAAAATAGCCATTTTGCAAACGACCTCGGTTTTCGATGAAACCACTTTTATTGGATTTGGGACGTCAAATTATTGCTAGATTCCAAATTTCGTAATTTTTCGAATCAATATGTGAGCGTGGAAAAGGAAAACGTGTTTTGACAGTTTCAGTTAATTTCTATCGACCTGAAAATTGCCATTTTTCAAACGGTCTCGGAATTTGACGAAAGTAGTTTTGTTAGGACCGTATCGTTAATACGAAGCTAGAAAATATTTTTCGAGAATTTTTAGAGTCAGTATGTGACCTCGATAAATTAGAATGCGCGTTCAAATTCAATATATAGAGTTATATTTTGATTTTGACGAAAACTGATCGAAAACTGATCGAAAACATCGAATCAGCTTGCGATATATATCCCATTGTATTCGGAATGGGGTAATTAGCTAGGGACGACAGGCGGTGGGTTTCGTTTGGTGTTTGAAATCAAAAGTTACTTTTTTGGTGGAAAATAAAATATATAAAATTCTCTCTACTCCTTTTCTCTCTCTTCCTTTTTGCCTAAACCCCCCATTCATTCAAAAGAAAGAAAAAAAAAAGAATTGGAGGAAGGAAAGGGCGGAGGAACCGCCGTCGCGCCCCCCTCAGGCGGCGCCGCTCCGGCGAGCATCCCCCTTTTCCTCGATCGACGCGCGCAAACCCCCCTTTTTCCTCGATCGACGCACGCAAAACCCCCCTTTTCCTCGATTGACGCGAGCATCGCCCCCTACAGCCAACGACCACCGCTCTATCCTCCTGCTCCACCCACTCCGACGCTGCCTTCCACCCCCTTCCTGAAACCCTAGAGCCCCCCTTTTTTCGACGCTGCCACCCCCTGCTCCCTGATTTTCAACTGTAAGTTTTTTTAATTTATTTATTTCCTATTTCAGAATAAAATTAGGATTTTTATGTGTATAATTTCAAAGTAAAAATAGGATTTTTATGAGTAGGATTTCAAGGTAAAACTTCTGATTTTTAAAACGTAAAAAGATTGAATTTTTATTAAAAGAAAGACAAGATTTTCTAAAGTGATAAAGGTAAAAATTTTAATGTGATAAAGGTAAGATCTTTAAAGTGATGGTGGAAAGATACGATTTTTATTGATTATAAAGTTAGGATTTTTATTGACTATAAGGATGTGATTTTTTTTTTAGCAATGATATAAAATAATTCGATCTTTATAGAGGAAGTAGAAATATAAAAATATAATTTTTATATGGAAAGAGGCAATAAAAATATTTGATTTTTATATATGAAATGCCATTATAAAAATGTGGTTTTTATTTATGAACAGTGTAGGAAGAAAGAGTTGACATTTCGAACAAATCTGAACCGTTCAGAAATAAGGGATGGCGAAGTGGAAACCTAAGGTGAGAACTTCTCACTTTTAACATAATTTTCTAGTTAAAATATATACTAGGATGCAGACGGTGTTTAGTAGCACCCGACACCCGTCGTCCACAGACCATGGACGGCTTGTGTGCTTGTTTGTTTGATTTTGATGTGTAGTTGATTGTGTGATGTGAAATGAAATAAAATATTTATATAGTTAAAAATATTTTATAGTTGAAAATAGAATTTTTAACATGTATATGAAATAAATATTTATAAACAAATCGGACGGTTTGTTTATATACACACATTTGACTGATATTGATTGGGATGATAAATTTTACACATCGCCCAACTGCACAAATAAAATCTGTGTTTGATTGTTTTGAAACCCCACACGGGTATTGGGATGATATATGACATACACTAATCCCAATAATTTGTTGTATGTCGATCGATTGATTGACAGACTGTTATAAGCGTTAAATATTTATATCTGATGCTTATACAGTGTAGAATGCACTTCGGATGATGGTTGATTATTTATCGTGGTTATTTTATACATGTGTTGTAGAAATTCCATATAATTAACATTATATGGTAATTGATTGGTCCTCATTCCAGTTTTGAAATAGAAACATTTGAAAAGGAATTTTGAAAAAGAAATATTTGGAATAGAATATTTGAAAATAGAAATATATGAAGCCGTGTTGATTAGATTGACGTCATTTTGACGTGAACGATATTTATATCGATTTTATTCATTTTATAATGAATATCGAAAGTGATTTCAAAATCTGATATTTTGAAAAATAATTGAAATGAATTCGAATTGAAATTGAATTGAAATGAATTCGAATTGAAAATAGAAATGAATTCGAATTGAAATTGAATTGAAATGAATTCGAATTGAAATGAATTCGAATTGAAATTCAAATAGAAATGAATTCGAATTGAAATTGAATTGAAAACGAACTAAAATTGATTTAAATTAAAATCAATTTGAGATGAATTTAAAATGAATTTATATTGAAAAATTCAATCTTGATTTGAATTTGAAAATGAAGTAGAAATCGTTTCAAAAACGAATTTAAAACGATTTATAAAATACATTTTAAAAGGAAATCGACGAAGTATATATTATATATATACTATAATGGCCTGAATAGAACGCGTCGCGCTGCGGCAGTTCGTGAATTTCGACCATTGACTTCGAATGGATATTGCGGGAGATGCGACCGTCGGATTCTCCTAAAAGCGGAACCCTTGGGTTCGTATCGAAAAGAGCTTTCTAACGAATATTTGAGATTTGAAATCTAATGGTTGGATTTGGAATTATGTCCAAATCAAATTTGGAAAAGGTCGCTGTAAGTGCAGTTCGATGGTCGTTGATGGAAATCGACTGTACGGGCCTTGATAAAATTATAAAAAATAGTAATAATTTGTGTAAAATCACAAGAAATGATTTGGGAAGAATTGGGATGAAAAACTCCATATTTGAAAGGATAAAAGTAGATTTTTATCGAAATGAACTAGTTTTGAACTAGAATAATAATTTATTTATTTTTAAAATAAATAAATTGGATTTGAAATGGTTTGGAAAATAACTAGAATTTCCAATAATTGAATTGGAATGGATTTGAATCGAAATTGTCTTCGGAATATTTCGATGTTGAATTTCGTGATGATACATATATTGTTATGGGAATTTGAAAGATATATTTATATCGTTATTTCCAATACGATATTTGTTGATTTCAGAATTTGATATTGAATATAAGCCGATATATTTTCTATTCAAAGCCTTGTATTTAATATCAAATGTGATTTGGGTTTGTCGTGAATGGTGTCTTCATTAATACTGTTCTTAAGCCCAGTTGAGAAAAAAAAAGATTAAATCTTTTTATTTAGATTTAATGAAGTGTACCAATTAAATGATATTTAATTGGAATTGAATTGGTATTGATTTTTGGGGTTTATCGTGAACCGTGTTTTAAATGACACTGATTCTTTAACCTAGTTAAAGATTAAAACTAAGTGGAGTTTTAATGAATCTTTAATTAGATTAAAATGACTGGGAATGGAGTATCACCAGTTTTGCTCCAGGTGATAGTTAATTCTTTAATTAGATTTGAACGTGAAATGGTAATTGAATTTACCGATAACACCGTGGTGTTAAATATGAAGTATGACCAGTTTTACTTCATGGGATAAATAGGTTGGGATTGGGAAATAAAATAAATAATTACTTCGGTGTGGTTCGCTAATCCCGACTAGTTTGAAGTGATATTGAAAGGAAGATTAAAGAATAAATTTAAAAGAATTTATCTTTGATAAAATTAATGGGAACCTTTCCCTAAGAATGTGAAATTTAGAAACTAACTGTAGGTTAGCTAAGCAGAATGGTTTCCTGGGTATTGATCTGATGTTGGTTTCGGCCTTCGGGGTTAATATTTGGAGAATTATTCTCTTGTTAATTTACGATTAGTGACTGATGAATTGGAATGAGGCGTATGTTGTGTTTGTGTAACACTTGTCTATTATATACGCGAGTTATTCAAAAAGATCGGGTTTATCCCATTCTGAATAACTAATTCGACGTGGTGTCGAAGATGAAGACGATGATTGAAGACCGGAGGTCATCACGTCATTTGGGTGATTACTGATGATCTTGATTGGGCCGTACACCCAAGAGGAGGGAATCAGTTGGTGATCGTCCAGACGTACGTGGAGATCGATGGATATGCGGGATACTAGGTGCCTCCGGTTTCGTTCAGACCCAGAACGAACTTGAAAATGGACTGTGTGTCTGACATTGGATTTCAGTCTGTGTGATTGATTTCTATTAAATATATATATGTTTGGCAGCGGGGAATTTATTCTCTTGCTTAACGCCCTTCTCTGAGACGTACGAGCTCAGGGGTTATATATTGATGGATATCCATCGCATGGAATGAATTGCCTGTGTGGCATGCCTAAGTGGCAATGGATCAAGGCCTCTGTTGAAAAGCAAAGTCTTGTGGTTGATGATCAAAGCACGGCCTGTGTGGCGTAGCTTTGTGTAACGTGAATTCGCGAGCCTCACACCCCGGTGTGAACCAAAACGGGAGAGGATGTCAGGGAGGGCATGCGTTTCTTTCTAGCTAAAAGTGGCGTCAGTGGTTTTACACGCCCTGGCGAGTTTGACTTATGTGGTTGTTGCTGTTGCGAGGCGCCTCGGTTTGATCAGACGATCCGGGTCCGACGGAGTCATTCGTTGGCTCATTTACGCCCCATATGGCGGGGAAACGCATGTTCAGGGTTTAAGTTTAATCCACATCGGTGGACTGACCCTGAGGATCCAAGGGGCAGTTGCGGCTGTTCCTGAGGCTCGGGCTAGACAGTCTCGAATCGGTAGAGGACTATATTTTGCCTCGGTTCACAGATGGAAATCCAACTTCCAAATATGTGACATTTGCGGTTTTGATTGTAGAGCCTAGTATGACGACATAATATATGGTACCCATGTCGCCTATGATTGATATTTATGATTTGAAGTTGTTTTATACACTATGCACTTATAATAGTATCAAATGATTCGTTTTAAACATACTAAGCATGTTTGGCTATTATAAGGGAAAACCCTATCCCCCGGCTTGCGTTGCATTGTGTGATAGGACCTGGGTCTTATAATAGCTTCATTTTTTTCCAAAAAGCATTGCGCTGTTTTGTTATATGCACTGGTATTCTTGGGAGGAAACCCGTTCCGTGTTATACGGCGTGGACCCATGATATATCTGATTTAAAGTAAAGTTTTAAATAACTGTTTTAGTTCTCACACCAGTCACATGAATGACATGGAGTTTATTGTTTTAACCTAAACTATGGGTGCCCTTATTTTGACACGGGCAGCTAGTAATTTTGGTTTTGCAGATTTATATTCACAGGATCCTGGTTTACAGCTGGAATGATATCCGGAAAGCTTTGTATCCGTATATCTCCTTCAGTTGTGTATTGTATTATTTTCCGCTGCTATGTAGTTTATTGTAATTTCTGATATTTGGTAAATGTGTAATATTGATTTATACTCTGTATATTCTTGTATTCTGATGGAATTGTTGTAATATACAATGAAATGTTCTTCTGTCTGCGTTCTATTTTGTCGTATTCTCAAAGCAATCATGCGTTTCGAACGGTCTGGGTCGGTTTAGCGACTGATTTTGATCGAGTGGAATTCTCGGTCGTAACACATTTGATCATCAATTATTCAATTTCAATGAGTGGATATAATAACTCAACAAAATCTAGAGAAAGAAGTTGTTTTTCAGATAAAATTAATTACGTAAGTATAACGAAAGAAAAATTATTTAATTAACGATTTGAATATATTTTAACCCTCAAAAGAAATATAAAATTAATTTAACCAGTGATATAAATTAATTTATAATATACTAACTTTACAGTACAAATTATATTGAGTATACTTAATATAAACAAGGGAGAATAGTACATATTTTCATTCTTTAATATTGATTCATTTTTAATAAGGTCATTTTAGTTTGAAATTTTATTTAGAATTCCATGGTGTAGGTAAAGCAATTTGCGGTGTTTGAATAGAATTTGCCGTGGTATTTATAGGACAAATGGATTTTTTTACAATGCGTATATCTAGGGATAAGTAACTTGAAATTTTTATTTGCTGAAACTGTGGAATAGTTGAATAGGTCTAGGTGAAACAGGCCTCTCGGGTATTTATAAAATAATTATTAATAAATGTAGATTTTCTTCCAGCTGACTTTTTCTTCAGCATTAGTTTTGGCAGATTTTAAAATATTGCGGATATGTCATGGTGTAAGATAGAAATGCTAGTTTTTAGGATCAATTTTTTCTAAAATAGTGTTAATTGGCTTAAACTTAGCACCTAAATATTGTAAAATCAAACTGTCATTGATATAGTACCATATCTGCTTCCTAACCATATAAGAAATTGCCATATATCCACGTCAATATTAATTTATATATATATATATAGAGAGAGAGAGAGAGAGAAAATAAATTGAATCAGTAGATGGATATGCCAAATATAAATGATCTTAGTTCTAATTTTAAACACAAATATATGTTTACATATATAATAGCATTAAAACCAATGGAAATGCCTAAACTAAAATAAATAGCAACTATATCACAGAAAAATTGTCTTAAACTTAGCACCTAAATATTGTAAAATAATTCTGTCATTGATATAAAGCCAAATTTTCTTTCTAACCATATAAGATATTGCCATATATCCACGTCAATATTAATTTCTATATGTGGAAAGTAAATTGAATTAGTAGACATATATGCCAAATATAAATGATCATAGTTTTAAGCAAACTATTTTGGAATGTAAAATTTTAATTACATAATAAAAACTGAATGAATGCATTAGAACAAATGAAATGCATAAACTAAAATAAATAGCAACTAAAATGAGAAGTGATATTAAAGAGGCAATTTGAATTTGTTGAAAAGGTTTGTTAAATCATAATTTAAGTGATATTAAATGCCTAATTTATTGGGGATATCAGAAAAAATAATAATTTTGTATATTTAAAAGATCCAAGTAAGGGCATTTTAGGAAGTCTACGGTCGGACCAAAAATATGTGCTCCCAAGAGAATTGTTAATAAAGATTTGTGGCAGATCGCTAAAATCCCTAAGTTAGTCATTTATTTTTAGTTCTTTCTTATTGTTTAGTTGTTAAACTTTCGGAATATTTCAAAGCTTCAGGCTCCTCAGTTTTAATTTTCTCGATAGTTTGTAATTTGCGAGTTTCGATGACGCCTAGGGTTTGTAAATAGGAATAGGAAGCATTATGATTTGAAGATCTTCTCCACTTCGACCTTTCCAGGCATATTTACCAGTTTATACAATTTTACATATGAACCACCTCTACCACATCTATAAATTGTAAGTTGATTCTTTATTCTCTGCAATGTTGTTTTTTTAGCATATCTTTTCTCTAAAAAATTATTTTTTTTAGCATACTAGAAAGAACGTATCGTGCCATAGTCACGCGCGAAGCGCGTGCCATGACCACGCGCGAAGCGCGTGCCTATATGTCTCTTGTATATAAATTGATTGTAACCCTAATTTCATCTGGTCCCTAAGATATCCACGAACCCAAAACTCAAAACATGATAATTCTAGAATAAAAAATAACTGCTGTAGTAAGTTCAGAAACATCGTTAACTGTCAATTAGATGAAATTTAATAGAAAAATATCTGAATTTAGGCACAACCATGAAAATTACTAAGTTGGAAATTACCTAATTTTAGAAATCGTCCGCAAGTCAGTGGAGAACCAACGTCGACGGTCGCAGGTAAGTCCAGGGCCGGTCCTGTGTCAGTTTAGGCCCCGGACAAAATTCTTGATTGGGCCTTTAACAAATGCTAATAGAAAATTAAGTTTAAAATAAAAGAAGCATAATTGCCATCGAGAAATTGCTTTGTTTGCTACCATCGTATTTTCATAAGTTCCAAACACCTTAAACATGATATACTTAAATATTATGTTGATTTGGGACTAAAATAGTTTAAAATGATCTTGTGTTTTCTGGTTTACTTGAACATTGGTTTGACATTAGATTTTCTAGCAGACAGCATTTAAAGGACCTTACTTTTGAAGTCAGCTGCAGTAATTTTTAAAAATGACAAATCTATAATCCATTATATTAAACTTACAACCTTTGATTTCTAATTTTAACAGAAGTTAAGGATTTACCGCCTTATAATCAACCATTTATTACTGATAAAAATGCAAAATAAGTGCATCAAAATCATGTAATTAAAGCATAAAGATAACATTATATGCCTTCTTGCAGTTCTAAATTGAGATTGAAGTGATATTCAAGTCTTTATCCGACATCAAGGATTTTACATTATAAAACCTTAGTTTTATAGAAACATTAGAGTATATGAACACCAAGACAGAAATAAAAACAAAATGCTTAGGAAATTGAAAAATATTTGTATGTAAAGGTGGCATGCAGTAATTAAAATGACGTTTTGGAATTAGGGTACAAAAGCTGCATGCATTAATTAAAATGATGCTTTGGAATTGAATTATAATAGCTGCATGCAGTATTAAAGTTGTGCTCGGGCTTACGAATAAGCTTTGATAGCTCATTATTTATTTGTTTTTCCTTAAACTAATGGTATTTTTGTTGTAAATAACATTATATAATATTAATATATGTCGGGCCCCTTGGAAAAATGGGCCCTGGGTCGTCGCTCAGGCTACCCAGCCTAAAGGCCGGCTTTGAGTAAACCGAAGATTTAGAGGGGTGGAAATTTGATGGTAGTAATCATCCAATTTTCAAACGAATGGGGAAAACGATTTTCTTGCGGTTATCCAGAAAGGAAGGTATGGAGACGCATGTAAAATAATAGTGTTTTAATTAATTAAATGTTGTCGTGTCTCTAAGAAAGAAAAAGGATAGATGTCGTAATAAGAGGATTTTTTTTCGATTCGGACACCTTTAAAAGACTTATCACTCATTTAGCCTAGTTTTACAACTTATTACGGCCGTAGCCTGGTTTATGTCACATCAGCAAAAACCGTTATTTAACGAGCGACATTTGAAACGGAGCTGAGATTTGAAATCACGTATTACGATATTTTTCAAAATAAAAATCCCAGCTCCATCTCAAATGCCACTCGTTAGCGTCATTCCAAATGTCGCTGTGTTAAATAACAGTTTTTGCTGATGGGACATAAACCAGGCTACGGCCATAATAAGTTTTAAAACTAGGCTAAATGAGTGATAAGTTTTTTAAAGGTGGCCGAATCGAAAAAATGTCCTCATAAGAAAGGTTTAGTTTCTGTATAAGTAATGGATAATGGCAATGGTGATTCACTCGTATAGGCAAAGAAGCTCCTCGCCATGTGCTGTGCTAGCTTTATCATGTTTCTCCTCCCAACATCAGTAATAACTCTATTCAAATGTCAATAAATCATTTCTATAATAAGCATATACGGTCCTAGATAAATTACCTGCATTTTCATAAGGATATAGAGGGAGGAGAACGTGGTATAGTCAAGCCTAAGCCTTCCTTGCTTCTCCAAAGAGCAGAAAGCCAACATTGGATGAAACAACTCATGAACTCCTTTTACATCGCACTCTGTGTGCTCTACCCATTTCACCTGCAAAAATGTGTGATTTCAATGTCTTAACAACCTATACCTAAAGTTGGCACGCTTTTTGGTCAAAGCAGTCACACGTTAAATCTCTTGTTAACAATAAGCTCAAGTATTGGGAACATCGTCAGAAGACAGAGAGCAATTTGGTTGAAGTTGCACCGCAAAAATAGAATGGCCCAAAAGTCCTAGCAGATGACCTTTTTTGGGCCTGAAAACATTAATTACAGAGCTTTTTCCTATAACTCTTGTAGCCCTCTGAATTAGCTTCAAGTAGAGCTTTCGTTTGGCTAAAACGGACTTACGGTTTGGAAGTTACGCCCGTTTCCGTGAACGCACGCAGAACCGGAATAACTAGAATTTTGGCATTGGCACAACCTCGGATCGGATCGGAAACCCCGGATCGGATCGGTGGCATCGGTTTGTATCGGACCTAATTCGATCCCACATCTTGATGGGTGGCTTTGCGTGAACTCGACGCACCACTTCTTGGCATAAGCGACCGATTCGGGTCGGATGGGAATGGAAGACCCGACCCGCCTTATTCAGCACCGAAGTGCAGCACATCTTTAAATTGAAGACACCGGTTCAGATCGGTGGTAGGAAGACCCGATCCAGCCCACCTAGAGAATTCCTGCACACTCGAGTTTGACATATTCCTATGGCATAATTTCCTCCTATTAACCCAGATCAAACTCCACATGGCATACCACGACTTGGAGAGGTTTTCTCCACGTTTTCCACTACATTCGGGATTCTTGGGATGAGCGCCACATGACATCCGAACCGGAACCTGTCTACAGCTATAAATACACCATTTGAAGTATTTTCAGTGGATCTTTGGCCATTCTCATATACGGCTTCCACCATTACTGAGTGCGAGGACCTTGCACCTTCCTCCATTTGAATTCTTCATTTCTCTACATATTTAACACATGGATTACGTGTACAAACTCTTATAATCTCATTAAACACACGAATTGTGTGTCTGTATGTAACTGATTCTTGTAATCTGTCAGTATAACAATATGATTATAAACTGGACATAGGCTACATCTACAGCCGAACCACTATAAAAACCTCATGTGTCTTTTGCGATTTACTGCTTTTTCTGCATTTATACCTTGTGATTTGTGATTGTGAGGATTTCACACTGCATTTGGGTGTTATTACCAAATTTTGGTCTAACACCTACATTTGTGCTACATTTAGCATTTGTCTTCCATCTATTATATGTACAAATTTGAACAGAAATATGGTACATACTTATGGCAACATAAGAAGCCTTGTGGGTATTGTAAGTGTGGAGCCCAAGGCTGATGAATCCAAAAGTCTTAATGCTGACAAATTTGGACAGTTGTGTCCTCGTAATTTGCTTCTTTGCTCACAGTGTCGACCTACAGTCATGTATGGTTCTCCGGGCCATGCAATGCCAGAACAAGGCCTTTTCAGTTAGTTCCACGGCAGCCAGGGGGAGAAAATGCAAACAATGCAAAGAGTATTAGTACTAATGCGACTACTAAGGTGATGCTAGTGAACCCAGCTTCATCATCCAATGTGACTGAGCGGTTGATGAATGCTCCTGCTCCTGCCTCTTCTTCAGAAGCAAACAATGAAGGTAATCTGAAGGATTTGTATGAAGATTTTGAACATCTGGACTGTGTGATGGACGTGCGCAACTCTGAGGATTAAAGAATGTGTGTTTAAATAATCTATTTGAGCACATATTCTTTATTCCTCAGAGCTGCGCACATCCATCACCCAGACGAGATGTGCAAAATCTTCATAGAAATCCTTCATATCATCTTCATTGTTGGCTTCTGAAAAAGAGGCAAGAGCAGGAGCATTCAGCATCAACCGCTTAGTCACATTGGATGATGAAGCTGGGTTCACTAGCATCATCTCTGCAGTCGCATTAGTACTAATACCCTTTCAACATTAATGGGTTTTGGGTTTTGCATTGTGTTGGCCAATCAATGTATTAATGAGACTATTTGGTACTCCTGTAAAGACACTTGGTGTTATTATGAAGGCGGACGAGGAACCACAGCCTGACGCTGGCCCAAATAAAGATGATAATGAAGGCTGACGAGGAAGTGCACATGATATTGGCTGAGGCGCCCATCGTGTATTTCAAGGCCTGCGAGATTTTCATAGGTACTGATGCTGAGAGCGTGGATCAACACGAAGGGGATTAAGAGGCAACGTTGCAGAAGAACGACCTAGCATCGGCGGTCGTGAAGGCGAAGGTGTTCCATTTTCTAGTGAACATGGTGCCAGTGCCGGCCCGGAGGGCAGCCCACTGGGCCTAAGGCAACCATAAATTATTTATAGTTTAGGTTAAGATATAAAAATTGTGAGCCTTGCAATGTTCATTGAACATATGATGGTCTAGTGGTAAGCTCTAATTGTTTGGGTGTTTGAGACGTGAGTCCAAACTCACTGACAGCATATAGTTTTGTTCTGTAAAATTTCACATTATCTTTTGAAACTGGGTTGGGGCTGGGGCAACCAAATCAATGGACCGACTCTGCATGGTGCTGACGGAGATCGGATTAGCAAAGATGGACTTGAGTGGTGGGTCCGCCCGGGCTGTTAGCAAATGGTAGGCCGTACTTTTACATTGGTTGGGCACGCGTTGTTTATATGCCATTGTCAGGGTTCCATCCGCCAGCTCAAGAGGCTACCATGCCTGATGACGACTGAAAGTTCTGGTTTGGATTGCGTCTTTTTTGTTTGCATGCTTGTAGTGAAGCCTACATAATGTCACACCATAGTTAAGGAATTTGGGTGCTATTTAATGTAATTTTCAAAAGTTTATATATATATATATATATATATATAGGCAGGTTCAGTTGCTCCATTTTTTGGGTGCCATTAAACGCTCGTCACATGTACGCACACGCGCGCGCGCGCACATATATATATATATATATATATATACATACATACATACATACATACACACGTTTGTTTCAACCAACGTATTGAATTTGAAACATAAGATATCTATTTTGGAGTTGGGAACAACTGAAAAATGTTCAAATTGAAAAAAAACATAAATTTCTAATTTGTCTCTTTTGTATTGTGATAAACCGTTAAACGTAAGTATAGAGGGAGTGTGTATATATGTGCGGGAATTTACTAGCAAAACAAATCCAAATCCAGTAAATGTTTTCTTTGATAATTGGTTAAATGTTAGCCAAAAAAGAAGGCTCCGTGAGGAAATTAATCACTGCTAAATATAAGTAAAATTAAATAACAAAATTTATGTCTTGATTCATTGAGTAACCCATAAAAGATGGTCCGAGAACACAAATTTTATTATTTTTGTTATTGTTTCATCTAATTCAATTGATATCATCAAATCAAGAGAATGACACTGTAAATTATAGATGAGCGCAATTAGTTATAGGTAGAGAAACATATAAAGAAAACATCTCTGTTTAGGCAAAGAGAGATTACACAGCCTATTATAGGAAATATTCACACCATGCACATACAAACAAATGTAATGGGAATTTATGCAACTTTCCATCTTTAGTTGTTATTTTCATAATAAAAAATATGTCTATTGCAGCATACTTCTAAGTAGTCTCGATTTTCAATGAAATGCTTCCTAATAACAAATTAACAACTGTAGGTATACTGCATCTATGAATGAACATAACCAAAGTTTTTATGATTAACTATTTCCTTCAATATTCAATGCATTATCTTAAATTATACTTTACTGTTACTTAGCTCAATTAAGTTATACTTACATTAATGTTCAAGAAGAAGGTCCACTCAAATTAGTGAGTGCAACGATAGCATGAACATGCATACAAGCACACTACACCAAAGGAAATTTCTAACCCCAATTTGTATAAATATTAAAGGAAGGTTATAATAAACAAAAATATGTGCGACAATGTGTGTATACAATATATAAGTAATAAGGGAAGGAGATGCACAACCAACAAGTGTACTGCAATACAAAAAAAAATTGAGCAAATAATTTGTAATGTTTGCTATGTATAAGGTGTATATAAGCTTATTTTTCTTGGATAGAACGAACCTCCAAGCCATTTTCCAATACCTCTCATTCTGAATGCATCAATAATCCTTTGAATTCTGGGCATAAGATCGCTACTGAGATAAAAAGAATGATGAGCAAGCATTTAAGGTAACAAATTATAGCATTTCTTTGATTGAGGAGAATGAATTTATATTTAAAAACTATTTAAAAACTATGTAAAATGTTTTAAACTAACTCCTTATAGAGAGAAAGTAAAGAGCTATAGCTGATGTGTGTGGAACATGCAGAGCTACGCGACATAAACAAGGGAACCAACCACCCAAGGTCATGCAATGTGCTTGCACTATGAAGTTTTCTATACATTGTAACAATGAAGTAAAGTGTTGTAACTGATGCGTGTGGAACATGCAGAGGCTACATGAGATAAACAAGCAAAACAAGCAAACCAAGCAGAAGGTCACACATCGTGCTTGCATTGTGAAATTTTCTGTACATTGTAAAAACTAATTGAAGCATTCTCCATGTTCTTGTTGGAAATAAATGAGAAGATTGGGAAAGAAGAGGTTGTGTAGAAAACAAAGTCCCACACATTGTGTGTGATTTGTGAATATATCTTCATATATACCAAAGCCCAATAAGCCATTTCAAAACAAAATAAATGAGCACATAAAGCATTGAGTGAATGGGACTATGTAGGAATTAGGCCTTCATAACAAATATTAAACTGTCATAGATAGGGCCTTGGGGCGCTTGGGGTCTCTTGATTTCCGTGGGCCGCTAGCCCGCTCGGCCTTCTTGCAGTGGGACGGAGCGGATGCGCCCGTTTCCTTTCGGCTCTTAGGCTTGCGCAGCGAACAAGTTCGCTCGTTTTCTTTCGGGCTAAGCCAACGCGCCGCCCGCGTCCGTACGGACAGTCGCATCTACACGGAAAACATCCCCTGGCCACTCTATAAGGACTTCATGACAAAACAGAAAAAATCACTAGAAAATTCCCTTCTTTCTTCTCTGTAAAATTGTTCTTCAACTGCACAAACCGATCCGTTTTATCTTGGGGTACAATTGCTCAGTAACCTTCAGCGCCGTAGATGGAGCAATATTGTTTCAAGGAAACAGATTTACTCTGGACTCGGACGTTACTGACAGGTACTTCACTCTTCTGTTTGTTTTGCAATGCTTCTGTGCTGTTGCAAATCTGGTCACGCCTTTTGCTGTTACTGCTTTTGATTATACTTCAAACTGGTAACACTTCTTGACGTGACAATTGGATAGTGACAATTCATTGATCGCTATTAGGTTCGTGCTATATTTGCATTATTACGAACAACAATCTTGAAACAATATTTTCGTTTTGCAGAAAACGATAATGGCTAAAAGCAATAGTGGTCTTGCTGCGCCAACACCACCTGTAACCAATCCTTCTGCACTTATGGTTACACCAATGGCACTTTCTCACGGAGAAAGGCCAGAAAAGTTCACCGGAGCAGGCTTCAAACGTTGGCAGCAAAAAATGCTATTTTACTTGACAACATTGGGCCTTGCAAAGTGTCTTATAGAAGGTGCTCCAGTCGTTGCAGAATTGGAACCAGATCCAGTTAAAGTTGAAGCCCTTACTGCTTGGAAAAATTCTGATTTCATGTGTAAAAATTACATCTTGAATGGCCTCGACAATAGTCTATACAATGTGTACTGCACTATTGCAATATCCAAACAACTCTGGTTGGCTTTGGAAAAGAAGTATAAAACTGAAAATGCAGGCATGAAGAAATTCATCGCTGGAAAATTTCTTGACTTCAAAATGGTCGATACAAAAGCTGTGATCAACCAAATTCAAGAACTGCGACTTATCATTCGTCAACTAGAAAATGAAAAGATGACCCTTAGCGAATCTTTTCAAGTTGCCACTACTATTGAGAAGCTTCCTCCATCGTGGAAGGACTTCAAGAACTACCTAAAGAACAAGCGCAAAGAAATGACAATGGAGGAGCTTATAGTTCGATTGAGAATTGAGGAAGATAATAGAAATTCTGAAAAGAAGATTTCTCAAAATGTGGTTGCCAAAGTAAACGTTGTCGAGACGGACAAGTCCAATAAGAGAAAACGTGACAACCAACCTAAGAAGTCAAAGAAATTCAAGGGGTCATGCCATAATTGTGGAAAGAAGGGTCATAAAGCTGCAGAATGTCGCGGCCCACCCAAAAAGAAGAAATCAGAAGCAAATGTGGCGGAAGTTTCAGACGGTGTTTCTGAAATGGACTTGTGTGCAGTTGTTTCAGAATGCAACCTTGTTGGAAACAACAAGGAGTGGTTTGTAGACACTGGAGCCACTAGGCATATATGCTCGAATAAGTGGATGTTCACAAACTACAAAAGTGCTACTAATGAAGAACAACTGTTTATGGGTAACTCGTCCACATCAAAGGTCGAAGGCAAGGGAAAGATTGTGCTGAAATTGACTTCTGGAGAAGAACTCACTCTAATTGATGTTCTATGTGTTCCAGAAATTCGCAAGAATCTAATTTCAGGATCGTTGCTCAGCAAGCATGGCTTCAAACTAACATTTATGGCTGATAAATTTGTTTTGTCTAAGAATGGAGTGTACATAGGAAAGGGTTATGTATGTGATGGCCTAATTAAGGCTAATGTAACCACTGTTGTACCAAACAATGATATGAATAAAATTGAATCTTCTGCTTATATGGTTGACTCTCCTAATCTATGGCATTTTAGACTAGGTCATGTGTAACAACCCGAATTTTTATAACATGTTAAAACAAGAAATCAGGGCAAAATTAAATTATAAGTTAAGAATCAATGGGAACGGGTTACGCCATTGCGTTCGTCTCGAAATTCTGCTTGAAAACGAGTCCGAAATTTCGTAAATCGGAGTCCGTATGACCAAGTTATGGCCCATAGAAGATTTCAGAAAATTCAAAATTCAGCCCGAAATTCAAATTCAGCCCCAAACAGATTGGGCGGGGAAATTTCCCGCCCAGCCCCAGGTCGACTGGGGGGACGACTGGGGAGTCGACCTGCCCCCCTGTAACAACCCGAAAATCTGGGCCAGTTTAAAATTTTTAATTTAGCAATTTTGGCGAATTTTGATTATTTAAAATGAATTATTTTAAATAAAAACGACGAGAAATTTATTTAGAATATAATTAGAACGTATATATTTATATACGCCGTCGTTAGAATATAAATAATTATATAAAATTATAAAAGGAATTGAAAATGGCGCGGTAGTTCGATAATTCGATTTCAAACTTCAATTGAATGTACCGGGTGCAAAACAATCCGGATTTTAGTGAAACCAAAAATGATAGGATCTAATTGATAATATCTTTCCAACGAATCCGAAAGATCGAAATTTCATAGCGGGAATCAAAAGATATGTCCAGTTGAAAATTCTGAATAGTCGCTATGGAATTCAGGCCCTTAAAAGTGGACATTTTGCAAATGACCTCGGATTTCGGCGAAACGAGTTTTGTTGGATCCGTGATGTCAAATTATTGCTAGATTCCAAATTTCATAATTTTTCGAATCAATATGTGAGCGTGGCAAAGGAAAACGCGTTTGATCAGTTTCAGTTGATTTTAATCGACTGGAACTTGGCCATTTTTCATACGGCCTCAGAATTCAACGAAACTAGTTTTGTTAGTACCGTATCGTCATTACGAAGCTAGAAAATATCTCTCGAGAATTTTTAGAGTTAGTATGTGACCCCGGTAATTTGAAATGTACGTTTAAAATTCAATATACTGATTTAAATGTAAATTTAACGGAAACTGATTCAAACAATCGAATCAGCTTACGATACATATCCCATTGTGTTCGGAATGGGGGTGAAACGCTATGGGCGACAGGCGGTGGGCCTCGTTTTGAGGTCGTATGTAAAAGTCAACCTATGGGGATTAAATAAATAAATAAATAAATAAAATATCTTCTCCTATACCTTGGCCCCCCACCGATTGATCATTCAACAGAAAATAAGAAAGAAAGAAAAAAAAAACTGCAGACATCGATCGCGCCCCGCCTCTACTGCCGCCGCCGCCGCTTCTTCTCCTTCCTCCTCCTCGTCTCCACAACTCCGACGCCCTTGCTCCGCCTCCTCCTCATCCTCTCCTTCTTCCCCAGTAAAAGCCGCAACCCCCAACCCTCTCTCCCCTTCGCAGTCGACGAACCCGACGCCCAACAACCCCTAGCCGCCGCTCAACGCCTGCTCCGCCTTCCCCTACCTCTGACCGCCACCAACGCCATCCAACACCCTCCAAAAACACTTGTAAGTCTTTTTCTCTTTATTTATTTAACATTTTAGCTTATATAATAAATAAACAATGATTTTCAGTTTGAATATAAATAGCTAGAGCAAAGAAAAATAGGATTTTATTGCATATGATTTTTATATATTGAACATCGAAGTAAAAATATGATTTTTATATATTGAACATCGAAGTAAAAATATGATTTTTATATATTGAACATCGAAGTAAAAATATGATTTTTATATATTGAACATCGAAAAAGATTTGATTTTTATATATTGAATAGCATAGTAAAAATTCGATTTTTATATATTGAACATCGAAAAAGATTTGATTTTTATATATTGAATAGCATAGTAAAAATTCGATTTTTATATATTAGATAGCATAGTAAAAATTCGATTTTTATATATTGAATAGCAAAGTAAAAATTCGATTTTTATATATGTAGTGAATACGGGCAACGAAGATGACAAAAAGGCGAGAGCGACGAAGGTTTCTGCAAATGAAGTGCCTTGGAGTTAGGATAGCTATCGGTGGGAATTTCTCACCTTTCAATTTCATTTTCTAGTTATATATATACTAGGATGCAGACGGTGCTTAGTAGCACCCGACACAATCGTTCACAGACCATGGACTTGTTTGTTTGATTGCAAAAATTAGTTAGATCATTTGATTGAAATTGAACTGTGTGGTGAAATGAATGGATTTGATTGATGTGTGAATGGCGTGGGCCTTCACTAGACCGGGGATAAGGCTAGGCCTTGTCCCGTTTCTAGTATCGTGCCGTTATGCCGCCGAAATTTTCTAAAATATGTTAGAAAAATAAAAATATCAATTTTATTGAATAAATGAACTGAATAGAAATTCATATGTTAAAATAAAATAGTTTTATCGTTAAAAATATAATTTTTAACGTGAATGTGAATAAATAAAATATTCATTTACAAACCAGACGGTTTGTTTATGTACACTAATTTGACTGACATTGATTGGGACGATAAATTTTACACATCGCCCAACTGCACAACTAAATCTGTGTTTGATTGTTTGAA
This sequence comes from Allium sativum, assembly GCA_030737875.1. Taxonomy (NCBI): domain Eukaryota; kingdom Viridiplantae; phylum Streptophyta; class Magnoliopsida; order Asparagales; family Amaryllidaceae; genus Allium; species Allium sativum. The sequence goes on along the minus strand of CM060919.1, from coordinate 648,207,653 downwards.
ACCCCACACGGGTGTTGAGATGAAATTTGAAGTTCACTCATCCTGATTGATTAAATATGTCGATCGGTTGATTGACAGGCTGTTTTAAGCGTTAGATATCTATATTTGATGCTTATACAGTGTAGTGCACTTTGGTTGACGGTTGATTATTTTTCCATGCTATTATATCCGTGTGATGTGTGAAAATCCATATAATTAATATTATATGGTGATTGATTGGGCCTCATTCCAATTTAGAAAATAAAGAATATTATAAAATAAAGGTTCATGTGTTGACTGTACTCATCCGTTGAGATTAGTCATGTGTTGAACGAAATATTTTAATAATAAATTTTATATCTTTATCACTATAAAATAAAGGTTCATGTGTTGACTGTACTCATCCGTTGAGATTAGTCATGTGTTGAACGAAATATTTTAATAATAAATTTTATATCTTTATCACTATAAAATAAAGGTTCATGTGTTGACTGTACTCATCCGTTGAGATTAGTCATGTGTTAAACGAAATAATTTAACAAAAATAGTCACACGTGGACAGTACTCATTCGTTGAGATTAGTCGTGTGTTGACAAAAATAAATATTCATTTGTTGAATAGAATAAAGGAATATATGAAGCCGTGTTGATTAGATTGACGCCATTTTGACGTGAACGATATTTATATCGATTTTATTCGATTTCGAAATGAATTGAATTGAAAACGATTTCGAAATGAATTGAATTGAAAACGATTTCGAAATGAATTGAAAACGATTTCGAAATGAATTGAATTGAAAACGATTTCGAAATGAATTGAATTGTATAACGATTTCGAAATGAATTGAATTGAAAACGATTTCGAAATGAATTGAATTGTATAACGATTTCGAAATGAATTGAATGTATAACGATTTCGAAATGAATTGAATATAAAACGATTTCGAAATGAATTGAATTGAAAACGATTTCGAAATGAATTGAATTGAAAACGATTTCGAAATGAATTGAATGTATAACGATTTCGAAATGAATTGAATATAAAACGATTTCGAAATGAATTGAATATAAAACGATTTCGAAATGAATTGAATATATAATGAATTCGAATTGAATTGAAATTTGAATTGAATAGAAATGAATTTTAAAACGAATTTATAAAGAAGAATTCAATTTTGATTTGAATTGAAATGGAAGTTGAAATTGCTTTTGAAACGAATTTAAAACTATTTATATAATTCGTTTCAATAGAAATCGACGAAATATATATTATATATTATATATATATAATATAATGGCCTGAATAGAACGCGCCGCGCCACGACAGTTCGTGAATTTCGACCATTTATTTCAAACGGACATTACGGGAGATCCGACCGTCGGATTCTCCTAAAACCGGAACCGTTGGGTTCGTATCGAAAAGAGCTTTCTAACGAATATTAGAAATTTGAAATCTAACGGTTGGATTTGGAGATACGTCCAAATCAAATTTGAAAAAGGTCGCTGTAAGTGCAGTTCGATGGCCATTAATGGAAATCGACTGTACGGGCCTTGATAAAATTATTAAAAATAATAATAAATTATGTAAAATCATAAGAAATGATTTGGGAAAAATTGGGATGAAAAACTCCATATTTGAAAAGATAAAAATAGATTTTTATCGAAATGAACTAGTTTTGAACTAGAATTATAATTCTATTTATTTTTAATAAATAAATTGAATTTGAAATGGTTTTGAAAATAACCAAAATTTCCAATGATTGCATTAGAGTGGATTTGAATCGAAATTGTCTTCGGAATATTTCGATGTTGGAATTCGTGATTATACAGACGTTGTTATGGAAATTTGAAAGATATATATTTATATCGTTATTTCCAATACGACATTTGTTAGTCGTAGGATTTGATATTGAATATAAGCCGATATATTTTCTATTCAGAGCCTTGTATTGAATATCAAATGTGATTTGGGTTTGTCGTGAATGGTGTCTTCACTAACACTGTTCTTGAACCCAGTTGAGAAAAGATTAAATCTTTTTATTTAGATTTAATGAAGTGTACCAATTAAACAATATTTAATTGGAATTGAATCGATATTGATTTTTGGGTTTATCGTGAACCGTGTTTTAAATAACACTCGTTCTTTAACCCGATAATTAATGAATGTGATTTTGGGTTTATCGTGAACCGTGTTTTAAATGACACTGATTCTTTAACCCAGTCACAGATTAAAACTAAGTGGAGTTTTAATGAATCTTTATTTAGATTGAAAAGATCGAGAATGGAGTATCACCAGTTTTACTCCAGGCGATAGTTAAATCTTTAATTAGATTTGAACGTGAAATGGTAATTGAATTTACCGATAACACTGTGGTGTTAGATATGAAGTATTACCAGTTTTACTTCATGGGATGAATAGGTTGGGATTGGGAAATTAAAACAAATGATTACTTCGGTAAGTTTCGTTAATCCCGACTAGTTGAATCGAAATTCAAAAGGATAGATTAAAGAATAAATATAAAGAATTTATCTTTGATAAAATTAATGGGAACATTTCCATATGAATGTGAAATTTAGAAACTAACTGTCGGTTAGCTAAGTAGAATGGTTTCCTGGATATCGATCTGATGTTGGTTTCGGCCTTCGGGGTTAATATTTGGGGAATTATTCTCTTGATTAATTTACGGTTAGTGACTGATGAATTGGAATGAGGCGTATGTTGTGTTTGTGTAACACTTACTTAAAATATACACGAGTTATTCGGAAAGACCGGGTTTATCCCATTCTGAATAACTGATACGACGATAAGTCGAAGATGAAGACGATGGTCGAAGACCGGAAGTCTTCACGTCGTTTGGATAATTACTGATAATCTTGATTGGGTTGTACACCCAAGAAGATGGAAACAGTTGGTGATCGTCCAGACGTACTTGGAGATCGATGGATATGTGAGGTACTAGGTGCCTCCGGTTTCGTTCAGCCCCAGAACGGACTTGTAAATGGACTGTGTGTCTGACATTGGATTTTAGTCCGTGTGATTGATCTCTATTAAATATATATATCTGTTTGGCGGCGGAGAATTTATTCTCTTGCTTAACGCCCTTCTCTGAGACGTACGAGCTCAGGGGTTATATATTGATGGATATCAATCACATGGAGTGAATTGCCTGTGTGGCATGCCTAAGTGGCAAATGATCAAGGCTTCTGTTGAAAAGCAAAGTCTTGTGGTTGATGATCGAAGCACGGCCTTTGTGGCGTAGCTTTGTGTAACGTTGATTCGCGAGTATCACACCCGGTATGAACCAATAACGGGAGACGGACATCAGGGAGGACATGCGTTTCTTTCTAGTTAGGAGTGGCGTCAGTGCTTGAACTGGCTGACGAGTTTGACTCATGTGGATGTTGCTTATTATTACTTGCTGAAAAGCGAAGCGCCTCGTGATATCGGTTTCGGCCGATGCTTCTGGTCGGCTGACGGGCCAGGCTTACGCCCCAAAGGGCGGGGAAACGCAGTGTTCAGGAATTTTAATCCACATCGATGGAGCGGCCCTGACGATCCAAGGGCCCACCTGAGTCTGGGTCCTGAGGCTCGGACTAGACAGTCTCGAATCGGTTGAGGATCTTGCCCTTAGCCTCGGTTCATACCATAAATGATAACCCAACTTCCAATACGACCTTGCGGTTTTGATTGTAAACTTATATATGGCGACATAGTGGTATGGGTCATTCATGCCGTCTATGATTGATACTTATGATTTGAAGTTGTTTTATACACTATGCACTTATTATAGTATCAAATAATCTGTTTTAAACGTATCAAGCATTCTTTGGCTATTATAAGGTAAAAACCCTATCCCCCGGCTTGCGTTGCATTATGTGATAGGACCTGGGTCTTATAATAGCTTCATTTTTCTTTATTTAGCATTGCGCTGTTGTTTTATGCACTGGTATTCTTGGGAGGAAACCCGTTCCGTGTTATACGGCGTGGTCCCTTGATTTACCTAACTTTAAAAATAAAGATTAACTGTTTTAGTTCTCACACCGGTCACATGACTGACCTGGAGTTTATTGTTTTAACCTAAACTCTGGGTGCCCTTATTTTGACACGGGCAGCTAGTAGTTTTGGTTTTGCAGATTTATATTCACAGGATCCTGGTTTACAGCTGGAACGATATCCGGAAAGCTTTGTATCCGTATATCTACTTCTAGTTGTGTATTGTATTATTTTCCGCTGCTATGTATTTAAATGTAATTTAAATCTCTGATATTTTCTGTGTAATATTTATTCATTTATACTCTGTATATTCTTGTATTCTGGTGCATTGTTGTTATATACAGTGAAATGTTCTTTTGTATGCGTTCTATTTTGTCATGTTCTCAAACGATAGGGCGTTTCGAACGGTCTGGGTCGGTTTAGCGACTGGTTCGGACCGAGCGAAATTTCTTTCGTCACAGTTGGTATCAGAGCTTTGGTTTACAGAGCTCGAGAACAAGACACATTAGAACCATACGAAAGAATTCATCAGATATTGGATTAGTAAAATCCAATTAGAATGACTCGTTAGAGATGGGATCAGTAGTATCCTAGGACGAGTGTGAAGGGTATATTTTTAAAATGAAAACAATTTTTGTTTTGAAAATCTAAATCAATTATTCGTATTTGATTATTTAATTCATATTGATTAGGACAGTCCAATATATAAAGATTTTGCGTATGCGCCTAGCTAGCGTCTATTCGAAGTTTTAATATACTGGATAGATATAGAATCACACTCTAGTCGCCCGGAGATGATTCTGATGATAGTTCGGACATCATCAGAATTGGTATTCGTGTTTCGAAGGCGTGATATCTATATATTTCCTATTGACTGGTGTGAGAACCAAAATTAGATAGGGCTTATTGTTGTGATTTGGCATCAAAAATCTGATTTTTGAGTATATATCAAAGTTATGAATTTGAAAAGCTAATCAACTAATGGATTGATGTTTGTGTTGTTTGTTTATTTGTTTGCTAATTCTTAGCCATTTAGCCTAATAGAATCACATATTGAATATTATTGAAAATTGGTTGCGTTTGCTTGCATATACTTGTACTTACCTTGAACAGGTCATAGCAAGGAGGCTAGAGCAGAGAATAAAATTTGTTTGCCCGACAAATAGGTACATGTTTACTACATAATTTACTGTTTTGTTTGGGTGATGATGATTTTATGAGCCTATTGGCTAGCCGCTTGGCTTTTTCTTTTTCTTTTTGAGATCTGAAGGACCGGGGAAGCTATTTGAAATTCCCCGATGCAGGGGAGGTTATGGCGAAATTTTTCAAAAATTTAGGGTGTTAGCCAAATTTTTGAAATTTTGAAAATTCTCAAAAACTGAAAAGTTGGAGAATGAAAGCCAGATCGAACGTAGAGTTGATTAATCAAACCATTTTCGACTTTGTTCCTTTTCGGGGACGAAAAGTTTTAAGTGGGGGAGATTGTAACAACCCGAAAATATGGGCCAGTTTAAAATTTTTAATTTAGCAATTTTGGCGAATTTTGATTATTTAAAATGAATTATTTTAAATAAAAACGACGAGAAATTTATTTAGAATATAATTAGAATGTATATATTTATATACGCCGTCGTTAGAATATAAATAATTATATAAAATTATAAAAGGAATTGAAAATGGCGCGGTAGTTCGATAATTCGATTTCAAACTTCAATTGAATGTACCGGGTGCAAAACAATCCGGATTGTAGTGAAACCAAAAATGATAGGATCTAATTGATAATATCTTTCCAACGAATCCGAAAGATCGAAATTTCATAGCGGGAATCAAAAGATATGTCCAGTTGAAAATTCTGAATAGTCGCTATGGAATTCAGGCCCTTAAAAGTGGACATTTTGTAAATGACCTCGGATTTCGGCGAAACCAGTTTTGTTGGATCCGTGATGTCAAATTATTGCTAGATTCCAAATTTCATAATTTTTCGAATCAATATGTGAGCGTGGCAAAGGAAAACGCGTTTGACCAGTTTCAGTTGATTTTAATCGACTGGAACTTGGCCATTTTTCATACGGCCTCAGAATTCAACGAAACTAGTTTTGTTAGGACCGTATCGTCAATACGAAGCTAGAAAATATCTCTCGAGAATTTTTAGAGTTAGTATGTGACCCCGGTAATTTGAAATGTACGTTTAAAATTCAATATACTGATTTAAATGTAAATTTAACGGAAACTGATTCAAACAATCGAATCAGCTTACGATACATATCCCATTGTGTTCGGAATGGGGGTGAAACGCTATGGGCGACAGGCGGTGGGCCTCGTTTTGAGGTCGTATGTAAAAGTCAACCTATGGGGATTAAATAAATAAATAAAAAAATATCTTCTCCTATACCTTGGCCCCCCACCGATTGATCATTCAACAGAAAATAAGAAAGAAAAAAAAAACTGCAGACATCGATCGCGCCCCGCCTCTGCTGTCGCCGCCGCCGCTTCTTCTCCTTCCTCCTCCTCGCCTCCACAACTCTGACGCCCTTGCTCCGCCTCCTCCCCATCCTCTCCTTCTTCCCCAGTAAAAGCCGCAACCCCCAACCCTCTCTCCCCTTCGCAGTCGACGAACCCGACGCCCAACAACCCCTAGCCGCCGCTCAACGCCTGCTCCGCCTTCCCCTACCTCTGACCGCCACCAACGCCATCCAACACCCCCCAAAAACACTTGTAAGTCTTTTTCTCTTTATTTATTTAACATTTTAGCTTATATAATAAATAAACAATGATTTTCAGTTTGAATATAAATAGCTAGAGCAAAGAAAAATAGGATTTTATTGCATATGATTTTTATATATTGAACATCGAAGTAAAAATATGATTTTTATATATTGAACATCGAAGTAAAAATATGATTTTTATATATTGAACATCGAAGTAAAAATATGATTTTTATATATTGAACATCGAAGTAAAAATATGATTTTTATATATTGAACATCGAAAAAGATTTGATTTTTATATATTGAATAGCATAGTAAAAATTCGATTTTTATATATTGAACATCGAAAAAGATTTGATTTTTATATATTGAATAGCATAGTAAAAATTCGATTTTTATATATTAGATAGCATAGTAAAAATTCGATTTTTATATATTGAATAGCAAAGTAAAAATTCGATTTTTACATATGTAGTGAATACGGCCAACGAAGATGACAAAAAGGCGAGAGCGACGAAGGTTTCTGCAAATGAAGTGCCGTGGAGTTAGGATAGCTATCGGTGAGAATTTCTCACCTTTCAATTTCATTTTCTAGTTATATATATATACTAGGATGCAGACGGTGCTTAGTAGCATCCGACACAATCGTCCACAGACCATGGACTTGTTTGTTTGATTGCAAAAATTAGTTAGATCATTTGATTGAAATTGAACTGTGTGGTGAAATGAATGGATTTGATTGATGTGTGAATGGCGTGGGCCTTCACTAGACCGGGGATAAGGCTAGGCCTTGTCCCGTTTCTAGTATCGTGCCGTTATGCCGCCGAAATTTTCTAAAATATGTTAGAAAAATAAAAATATCAATTTTATTGAATAAATGAACTGAATAGAAATTCATATGTTAAAATAAAATAGTTTTATCGTTAAAAATATAATTTTTAATGTGAATGTGAATAAATAAAATATTCATTTACAAACCAGACGGTTTGTTTATGTACACTAATTTGACTGACATTGATTGGGACGATAAATTTTACACATCGCCCAACTGCACAACTAAATCTGTGTTTGATTGTTTGAAACCCCACACGGGTGTTGGGATGAAATTTGAAGTTCACTCATCCTGATTGATTAAATATGTCGATCGGTTGATTGACAGGCTGTTTTAAGCGTTAGATATCTATATTTGATGCTTATACAGTGTAGTGCACTTTGGTTGATGGTTGATTATTTTTCCATGCTATTATATCCGTGTGATGTGTGAAAATCCATATAACTAATATTATATGGTGATTGATTGGGCCTCATTCCAATTTAGAAAATAAAGAATATTATAAAATAAAGGTTCATGTGTTGACTGTACTCATCCGTTGAGATTAGTCATGTGTTGAACGAAATATTTTAATAATAAATTTTATATCTTTATCACTATAAAATAAAGGTTCATGTGTTGACTGTACTCATCCGTTGAGATTAGTCATGTGTTGAACGAAATATTTTAATAATAAATTTTATATCTTTATCACTATAAAATAAAGGTTCATGTGTTGACTGTACTCATCCGTTGAGATTAGTCATGTGTTGAACGAAATAATTTAACAAAAATAGTCACACGTGGACAGTACTCATTCGTTGAGATTAGTCGTGTGTTGACAAAAATAAATATTCATTTCTTGAATAGAATAAAGGAATATATGAAGTCGTGTTGATTAGATTGACGCCATTTTGACGTGAACGATATTTATATCGATTTTATTCGATTTCGAAATGAATTGAATTGAAAACGATTCCGAAATGAATTGAATTGAAAACGATTTCGAAATGAATTGAATTGAAAACGATTTCGAAATGAATTGAATTGAAAACGATTTCGAAATGAATTGAATTGTATAACGATTTCGAAATGAATTGAATTGAAAACGATTTCGAAATGAATTGAATTGTATAACGATTTCGAAATGAATTGAATGTATAACGATTTCGAAATGAATTGAACATAAAACGATTTCGAAATGAATTGAATTGAAAACGATTTCGAAATGAATTGAATTGAAAATGATTTCGAAATGAATTGAATGTATAACGATTTCGAAATGAATTGAATATAAAACGATTTCGAAATGAATTGAATATAAAACGATTTCGAAATGAATTGAATATATAATGAATTCGAATTGAATTGAAATTTGAATTGAATAGAAATGAATTTTAAAACGAATTTATAAAGAAGAATTCAATTTTGATTTGAATTGAAATGGAAGTTGAAATTGCTTTTGAAACGAATTTAAAACTATTTATATAATTCGTTTCAATAGAAATCGACGAAATATATATTATATATTATATATATATATAATATAATGGCCTGAATAGAACGCGCCGCGCCGCGGCAGTTCGTGAATTTCGACCATTTATTTCAAACGGACATTACGGGAGATCCGACCGTCGGATTCTCCTAAAACCGGAACCGTTGGGTTCGTATCGAAAAGAGCTTTCTAACGAATATTAGAAATTTGAAATCTAACGGTTGGATTTGGAGATACGTCCAAATCAAATTTGAAAAAGGTCGCTGTAAGTGCAGTTCGATGGCCATTAATGGAAATCGACTGTACGGGCCTTGATAAAATTATTAAAAATAATAATAAATTATGTAAAATCATAAGAAATGATTTGGGAAAAATTGGGATGAAAAACTCCATATTTGAAAAGATAAAAATAGATTTTTATCGAAATGAACTAGTTTTGAACTAGAATTATAATTCTATTTATTTTTAATAAATAAATTGAATTTGAAATGGTTTTGAAAATAACCAAAATTTCCAATGATTGCATTAGAGTGGATTTGAATCAAAATTGTCTTCGGAATATTTCGATGTTGGAATTCGTGATTATACAGATGTTGTTATGGAAATTTGAAAGATATATATTTATATCGTTATTTCCAATACGACATTTGTTAGTCGTAGGATTTGATATTGAATATAAGCCGATATATTTTCTATTCAGAGCCTTGTATTGAATATCAAATGTGATTTGGGTTTGTCGTGAATGGTGTCTTCACTAACACTGTTCTTGAACCCAGTTGAGAAAAGATTAAATCTTTTTATTTAGATTTAATGAAGTGTACCAATTAAACAATATTTAATTGGAATTGAATCGATATTGATTTTTGGGTTTATCGTGAACCGTGTTTTAAATAACACTCGTTCTTTAACCCGATAATTAATGAATGTGATTTTGGGTTTATCGTGAACCGTGTTTTAAATGACACTGATTCTTTAACCCAGTCACAGATTAAAACTAAGTGGAGTTTTAATGAATCTTTAATTAGATTGAAAAGATCGAGAATGGAGTATCACCAGTTTTACTCCAGGCGATAGTTAAATCTTTAATTAGATTTGAACGTGAAATGGTAATTGAATTTACCGATAACACTGTGGTGTTAGATATGAAGTATTACCAGTTTTACTTCATGGGATGAATAGGTTGGGATTGGGAAATTAAAACAAATGATTACTTCGGTAAGTTTCGTTAATCCCGACTAGTTGAATCGAAATTCAAAAGGATAGATTAAAGAATAAATATAAAGAATTTATCTTTGATAAAATTAATGGGAACCTTTCCATATGAATGTGAAATTTAGAAACTAACTGTCGGTTAGCTAAGTAGAATGGTTTCCTGGATATCGATCTGATGTTGGTTTCGGCCTTCGGGGTTAATATTTGGGGAATTATTCTCTTGATTAATTTATGGTTAGTGACTGATGAATTGGAATGAGGCGTATGTTGTGTTTGTGTAACACTTACTTAAAATATACGCGAGTTATTCGGAAAGACCGGGTTTATCCCATTCTGAATAACTGATACGACGATAAGTCGAAGATGAAGACGATGGTCGAAGACCGGAAGTCTTCACGTCGTTTGGATAATTACTGATAATCTTGATTGGGCTGTACACCCAAGAAGATGGAAACAGTTGGTGATCGTCCAAACGTACTTGGAGATCGATGGATATGCGAGGTACTAGGTGCCTCCGGTTTCGTTCAGCCCCAGAACGGACTTGTAAATGGACTGCGTGTCTGACATTGGATTTTAGTCCGTGTGATTGATCTCTATTAAATATATATCTGTTTGGCGGCGGAGAATTTATTCTCTTGCTTAACGCCCTTCTCTGAGACGTACGAGCTCAGGGGTTATATATTGATGGATATCAATCACATGGAGTGAATTGCCTGTGTGGCATGCCTAAGTGGCAAATGATCAAGGCTTCTGTTGAAAAGCAAAGTCTTGTGGTTGATGATCGAAGCACGGCCTTTGTGGCGTAGCTTTGTGTAACGTTGATTCGCGAGTATCACACCCGGTATGAACCAAAAACGGGAGACGGACATCAGGGAGGACATGCGTTTCTTTCTAGTTAGGAGTGGCGTCAGTGCTTGAACTGGCTGACGAGTTTGACTCATGTGGATGTTGCTTATTATTACTTGCTGAAAAGCGAGGCGCCTCGTGATATCGGTTTCGGCCGATGCTTCTGGTCGGCTGACGGGCCAGGCTTACGCCCCAAAGGGCGGGGAAACGCAGTGTTCAGGAATTTTAATCCACATCGGTGGACCGGCCCTGACGATCCAAGGGCCCACCTGAGTCTGGGTCCTGAGGCTCGGACTAGACAGTCTCGAATCGGTTGAGGATCTTGCCCCTAGCCTCGGTTCATACCATAAATGATAACCCAACTTCCAATACGACCTTGCGGTTTTGATTGTAAACTTATATATGGCGACATAGTGGTATGGGTCATTCATGCCGTCTATGATTGATACTTATGATTTGAAGTTGTTTTATACACTATGCACTTATTATAGTATCAAATAATCTGTTTTAAACGTATCAAGCATTCTTTGGCTATTATAAGGTAAAAACCCTATCCCCGGCTTGCGTTGCATTGTGTGATAGGACCTGGGTCTTATAATAGCTTCATTTTTCTTTATTTAGCATTGCGCTGTTGTTTTATGCACTGGTATTCTTGGGAGGAAACCCGTTCCGTGTTATACGGCGTGGTCCCTTGATTTACCTAACTTTAAAAATAAAGATTAACTGTTTTAGTTCTCACACCAGTCACATGACTGACCTGGAGTTTATTGTTTTAACCTAAACTCTGGGTGCCCTTATTTTGACATGGGCAGCTAGTAGTTTTGGTTTTGCAGATTTATATTAACAGGATCCTGGTTTACAGCTGGAACGATATCCGGAAAGCTTTGTATCCGTATATCTACTTCTAGTTGTGTATTGTATTATTTTCCGCTGCTATGTATTTAAATGTAATTTAAATCTCTGATATTTTCTGTGTAATATTTATTCATTTATACTCTGTATATTCTTGTATTCTGGTGCATTGTTGTTATATACAGTGAAATGTTCTTTTGTATGCGTTCTATTTTGTCACGTTCTCAAACGATAGGGCGTTTCGAACGGTCTGGGTCGGTTTAGCGACTGGTTCGGACCGAGCGAAATTTCTTTCGTCACACCCCCCCACCCCCAGGTCGACTGGGCAGTCGACCTGGGGGTCGACTTCCCTGGTCGGACCATGTTGGTCTGGTGCACCTGCTTGCTCCTTTGGGTCTGTTCAGCTGGCCATGACGAGATTTGATGGTTCAGATCTAAACTAGGGTTAATCCTATGGCCTAAACTTGTCTCTTCTCCTATAAAAACACCCTAAGACCTAGCCTAAACCACCACAAATCATCCTAACAACTAAGTGCTGCCAAAATGCTCCCTAATCATGGCCTCCATCTTCATCTTGAGAGCTTGAGAGTTCTAAACTAGATCTAAGGCAAAAGGAGCAATCTTTCTCCATCAAATCAAAGGAGCTACTTATTTCTCAAGGCTTCTAGTGTTGCTACATCATTCCTAGAGCTTCTACAATGTCTCTATCTTGTTCTATTTTGTTCTAGTTCTCATAGCCCCGATTTGTAAGCCCCACTCTACTCTTAGATTTAAACTATGAAATTAATATGAATATGTAGCAAGTTGAAATGGGATTTTTGTGTAATACTTGTCTTGGGTCTATCATTGTATGCATAGATCCATTCATGACTCTTTTGATCTATGATTGTGGAACTATCATGAACCTAGTACCGTTCATCTTGATTTTTGGGTAGAAAGCTATGAGCTTTATTTGGGGATTATGCATAATGCAACATAGAACCCCTCATAACCTTGATGTTTACTTCCCTATGATGTTGAACTACATGCTAGTCACAAGTTTATCACTCTATGTCAACTATTACCATGTTATCACCCTATTTGCTAAGTTTGATGTCATACATGTTTTGAGGCCAATAATCCTATATGCTAGTTGTGATGAACACCTTTGCCTCAAATATCATCATGTTTAACTTATGACCAACTTTACCACCTTATGCCCATCTTTGTCATATTGTTATGTTCCCCTTCTTGATCTATTTGTATTGATGCGAATTTACGTGCGATGGGAATACGTTATGGGTAGTTAGGCGAACTTGAAATGACATGAAAAACATGACTTGAAATATGACATGAAAATTGATTATGCTTGAAAACTTGAATGTGGTCATGACATGTAGAAAACCATAAAGTGGCCAACTCGAGATTGGGTTGAGTTTGTAGCATAAATCTGCCCGGAACCGCCCGACAAATCCAGTGGCTACAAACAATAGGACCCAATGTGAGTAGTTGGTCATATCGCGCTTGAAACCCGAGGTTAGACTAGGTTGTGGTGTAAAGCTGCCTGGACCCGCCCGGCACATCCAGTAACCACAACAAAGTCTAATGTGAGAGGTTGGGCGCATTAAGTTAATTAATGCCACATGATAGGGTTAAGTCATGAACCACTTGGATACACTTAACCAACTTGATACATGATTGGATAGGGTTAACCACACTTAACCCGTTAGAAACCCTAGTTACGTGGTCCTTTTCAGCAGTAACCCTCTTAGATGTATCACGATACCCTAGGGACTAGGCTAGGGTGGGGCACGATTACTGGGCTGATTGTAAGCGACCAGAAAGACGGCTGAGTAGGTGCGCCAGTGTAGGTTCATGCGGGCTATGGTCGTGCACATAGTCCGGAGTTAAAAAAAACAGACACGGGCACCAGTAGGTTTAGACTGTGCGTGCTTGATTTGTGTCAGTGGTTGGCACCTTAGGGCTTGATACACCCTAGGGTGGACCTAGCACAGTTGACTACATTCCATGATTGGGCCGTATGACACCGACACTCGACGAGTTAGGCTTATAGGGAGCCGATCGACTAGATCGTATAGTTGGACCTTGACTTGGGTCATCTCATGATATTGGGCCAAGTGATCATTTCTTGTTTATACTTGACATGGGTTAGAATACTAGTACTATTGGTGCAAAACTAAACCTTGTATATGCGATGCCACACTTGATCTACCTTGTTATCTATTTATCATGCCAGTTAGTTACCATCTTTATGTTTCATCTCAGTTTCCCATGTCTAGTTAACTTCATTAGTTTTTATACTAATAGTAGGTAGGACTTACCAGTCTTTATGACTGACCTTTTTTCTTTCGTCTCTTTTCTTCCGTTCCCCCCCCCCAAGGTTCTCAGGGAGGGAACACTAGTGCTTAGCTTGGACATTTGGCTTGCTTTCTTGACAGCTCATGTACGGTTTAGACTTGAGCTTGCTATGGCTTCACCACATCTATTTTGGGGATAGTTTACTTTATGTTATTTTCAGTTTATGTTTCTAGACTTGTGGTAGTTGGAAAATAATGACTAAGTATTTTGATGTAAGCTGACTTTGGTTTTGAAATGGTTAACTACGGTTTTTAAATTTCTACCGCTGCTTTACTTATTTATTTATCTATGTTCTGTCTTGTGATATCTCTATGCATGTTTACCTAGACAACACCCCTCCAAAGCTAGTGCAATCACTCGTGAGTGGCCCTGGCGGAGTTGGGGTGTTACATTTGGTATCAGAGCATGAGGTTTACTAGACCGGACAAAAGTTTTAAAAATCCTTTTGAAAAACTATTTTCAAAACCAATTAAGTATTTTTCCAAGGAAAGTCTAGTTTATTTTAAAAGACTATTCCCCAAAAGTCATTAGCACTATCCTTTGTTTCCTCGTTCTGAATCTATCTTTTACTTCGTTTCAGTATGGCCGATAACTTTACCATCCCGGAGGGAATACCGGTACCTATTTGGTTTAGAAGGTACATGGAGGCTAGGGTAAATGGAGCCGGCCCAGCAGACACTCCCACTCCTCCTCCCGTAGCTGAGGTTCCTCCTCCTCCTCCTCCTCAACGTCCACAAGCGGATTTCGCGAAGATTTGCAAAGACTTTAAGGCGATGGGTGGCAAGAATTTTGTTGGGACAGAGACTTTTGTTGAGGCAAGAAACTGGTTAAGGGAAACTGAAGACCTTTTTGCTATCTTTGATATAGAAGATCGTAGGAAAGTTCTGTTGGCAGTATGGCTATTGAAAGAGGAAGCTGCTTATTGGTGGGAAGTCACCAACGCTACTAGGCCTATAGAGACTTGGGCCGACTTTAGGATGAGGTTTGGGCTTAAGTTTCTATCATCTGCTGAAGAGAATCTGCAAATGGAGAGGTTTATATCTTTGAAGCAAGGGGACATGACCGTGAGGGAGTATGTGAATAAGTTTAACCAGCTTGCTCGATTCGGTTTAGACATGGTTAACACACCTCAGAAGAAGGCTCTACGCTTTGCTCGAGGATTGAATGAGCCATTGCAAGGTTTGGCCATGTCTCATATACCCATGGGTGCCACTTTTGAGAGCTTAGTGGATATGGCCTTGCTTCAAGGAGATGATAAAAATGGCAAGAAAGAAGTTAAGCTTAATGAGACTCAAACCAAGAAGGTGGACTCCAAGTGGGGTGGTAACCAGAGTAACCAGAGCAACCAGAACAACCAGAACAACAAGAACAACAAGGGTAACAAGGCCAACAACAACAAGGCAAGGGAGACAAGGAAGTGCAACTTCTGTGGGATCACTGGACACATAGCCAAAGATTGTAGGAAGAAGAAGAGGAAGTTGGGAGAATGCTTTCATTGCGGAGAGTGTGGACACTACAGTAGGGATTGCCCAAAGAAGCAAGGACAGGGGCAAGGACAGACTCAGTGGGCAGGACCTTCTGGAGGGCAGATGCATGCTCTCAACACTACTCCAGCTCCGGACTGAGGTAGTATTTCTGTAGAAAGCCTTGTTTACATTTCTGGTTTTCCTGTTCGAACTTTATTTGATTCTGGCGCATCGCATACCTTTATTTCTTCTGACATTGTTGAAAGTTTGCACCTAAGTACTAGTCTAGTTGAAGATCCCGTTAGTGTTTCAAATCCAATTGGGGGTTCCGCCCATCTATCTATGATTTGTATGGATTTGAGGATTTCTATCTTGACCGTAGAATTCACATGTAATGCTTATGTTCTCGGGTTCATGGGATACGGGTTGATTTTGGGCATGGATTGGTTGTCCAGTTATGGAGCCATTCTCGATTGTGAGCATAGGGTAGTGAGGCTTATGACTCGCCTTGGCAATACCCTAGAGATTTCTTGTAACCCTATGGATCCCGTCATGTTATGTTATCTTGAATCCCTCGACTCGTCTATTGACAATCTTCAATCTGTGAGGGTGGTCCGAGAATATCCTGATGTCTTTGATGAGGTGAAGGGGTTACCCCCTAAACGCGAGATAGACTTCCGTATTTATCTTGTTGATAATGCCAAGCCAGTTTCATTGCCTGTTAGGCACATGGCCCCGCGAGAAAGAAGAGAGCTTAGCAAGCAAGTCAAGGAGTTGCTTGAGAAAAATTTCATTAGGCGAAGCATTTCTGAATGGGGTGCTCCTGTGGTATTCCCTACTAAGGCGGATGGTTCGCTTCGTCTATGTGTTGATTATCGTGAGTTAAACAAGCTGACAAAGAAGAATAGACACCCGTTACCGAGGATTGATGATCTCTTTGATCAGCTTGTAGGTGCTTCTGTTTTCTCTCAACTCGATCTAGCCACCGGATTCCATCAGCTTAGAGTGGCTGAGGATAGTATTGACAAGACTGCGTTTAGGACTCCAGATGGATTCTTTGAATGGCTCGTCATGCCGTTCGGTTTGACTAATGCACCCGCATACTTCGTTGATTTGATGAGTAGGGTATTTAGAGAGTTCCTTAACAAGTTTGTGGTTGTCTTCGTGGATGATATTCTGATCTTCTCTAAGGACGAGGAAGAGCATGCTACACATCTCAAGGAGGTTATGGATACGCTTAGAGCTCATCAGTTAAAAGCCAAGTTCTCCAAATGCCATTTTTGGAGAAGGAAAGTTCGGTTCCTTGGGCATATAGTTTCTAAGCAAGGCATAGCTGTGGATCCCGCTAAAGTAGTGGCGGTACAAGACTGGAAAGTTCCGAAGAATGCAACTGAAGTGAGAAGCTTTCTCGGTCTGGCAGGATTTTATAGGAAGTTCATTAAGGATTTCGCTAAGATTTCAGCCCCTCTTACTAAGTTAACGAAGAAGAACTTAGTCTTTGCATGGGACTTAAGAGTGTGAGCTTGCTTTTCAAAGGCTCAAGAAAGCCCTCACCACAGCTCCAGTGCTAGCATTACCCGATGGAGGGAAGTTGTTTACCGTGTACACCGATGCATGTGGCACGGGATTAGGCGCTGTCCTGATGCAAGAAGGGAGAGTGATATGCTTTGGGGGTAGGCAACTCAAAGTTCATGAGAAGAACTATCCCACTCATGATTTGGAGTTGGCGGCGATCGTCTTTGCACTCAAATCTTGGCGTCATTATCTTCTAGGTGAAAGGTTTGAGTTATATACTGATCACAAGTCGCTCAAGTACCTCTTCTCGCAGAAAGATTTGAATCTAAGGCAGCAGAGGTGGATGGAATTCTTGGCATCATATGACTTCGATATAGCTTATACCCCTGGCAAGGGTAATGTTGTGGCGGATGCGCTAAGTAGAAAAAGGTTGACTTTGAGTCCCTTGTTTGTTGAGATGAAGAGCCTAGAGTTCTTGGCAACCTTTGATTTTACACCTGCTGTTGAGTCGATGACTGGTTCGTTAGCCTCCCTTGAGCTTAGACCTATACTTCTTGATCAAGTTGGGACTTCACAGAGGGAAGACCCGCAGATAGTCGAGATCATGGACAAGTTGATTCGTGGTGAGACGTCAAGTCACCTCGCTAGATATACTATTGATGACAAGGGGTGGCTAAGGCGTGATGGAAGACTATGTGTCCCACAAGTGGGAGACTTAGTAAATAAAGTTCTTGAGGAGGCGCATCACTCGAGGATGACCATACATCCCGGAGGGGATAAGATGTACCGGGATATGAAGCGCATTTTCTTTTGGGTTGGGATGAAAAAGGATGTTGCAGAGTTTGTTTCTAGATGCATTGTTTGCCAACAAGTAAAGGCCGAGTCGAAGAAGCCCGGTGGGCTACTGCATCCATTGGAGGTCCCGCAATGGAAGTGGGAAAGTATCTCTATGGATTTTGTGGATGGATTGCCGAGATCAAGGAAGGGGAATACTAGCATATGGGTCATAGTGGATAGACTCACGAAGAGCGCTCATTTCATTCCAGTGAAGAGCAAGAGGACCGCATCATGGCTAGCATATGTTTATCTTCGAGAGATAGTGCGATTGCATGGAGTTCCTTCTAGCATAGTTAGCGATCGTGACCCAATCTTCACTAGCCAATTTTGGAATAGTTTGCAAGAAGCGATGGGTACGCGATTGAATCTAAGTATAGCCTATCACCCACAGACGGATGGTCAGACCGAAAGGGTGAATAGGGTACTAGAAGATCTGTTGAGGCTATGCATTCTTGACTTTGGTGGCTCTTGGGAAGACCACCTTCCTCTCGTAGAGTTTGCTTATAATAACAGCTACCAAGCAAGCATAGGGATGGCACCATTCGAAGCTTTGTATGAGAGGTCGTGCAAGTCACCAACATGTTGGTGGGAGACGACGGATAAGCTTATACTTGGGCCCGACATGATAAGGGACACATCCGAAAAGGTTGAGTTGATTCGAAGGCGGATGAAAACGGCCCAAGACAGACAGAAATCCTATGCAGACAAGCGAAGGACAGACTTAGAGTTTGAAGTTGGAGATATGGTCTTTGTGAAGGTTTTTCCCTTGTGAAATGTGGTTCGTTTTGGAGCAGTTCGAAAGCTAGCGCCAAGGTTCGTAGGACCCTTCCCTATCATCGAGAAGATTGGGCAAATGGCTTGTAGGGTGAAATTGCCCGAGAAGCTGGCTGGAGTGCACGATGTCTTTCATGCCTCGCATCTCCGAAAATGCCTACATGAATCAGCCAAAGTAGTTGAGCCTAGCATTCTTGAAGACGTGGAGGTAGAGAAAGAGGCAACCCTAAGGCGAGCTCCGATTCGTATCTTGGGAACGGAGATCAAGAAGCTGAGGAATCGAGAAGTCAAGTTAGTAAAGGTTCAGTGGAGCGAAGCCGATGAAGATGCAACTTGGGAAACCGAGGAGAAGATGCGTGGGCTTTATCCATTTCTTTTTTAGGGTACATTCTCAATCTCTTTTCCTAGTTAGCATATCTTTCTTTTGCTATCCATGTTTATCTTAATCTTGTCATGAGAACCTTAGGTAGAAACCCTTTGGATGAAACATGCATTTGAAACATGTTATGCTTGATGGTTGCAAATGGTTGCAAGTGTTTGCATGTGGTTACTCGTGGATGCATGATACACGTTAGGCACTAAGATCGGCTCACACACTTTCATATTGCATATGCATGAGTGTTTATGCTTATTCATGGATGAAACTTGTTATGCTATCACGTGAATGTTGCATATGAATGAATGTTATGTGCACTCATGTAGAGATTATAAATTATGTTAGGAATTTGCATACATTTGGACTCATTTCACTAACATATTCTGCATTAAGGAGGTTTACTGAGTCAGTAACCGCCTGATTTCCGCATTAGATAGGTGCATATACACACACTTTTGTACAGTGTAGTCAAGGCGAAAAAGCCCCAAAAAGCCCCAGGCTGGCGCCTAGCGCTTTTTGGTGCCTAGGGCTTTTTTGGGCGCCTTGAGCAAGACTTCTGCACTTTAATAACTGCACTTAAAAAATGAAACTTAAAAACTGCACTGAACAAAAACTGCCTTAAAAAACTGGACTTAACAAAAACTGCACTTTATTAACTGCACTTAAAAACTGCATTAAAAAAAACTGCACCTAAAAAACTGCAGCACCTAAAAAACTGCAGCAGTTAAAAAACTGCAACACTTTAAAAAAAACTGCAGCACTTAAAAAAAACAGCAGCACTTAAAAAAACTGCACAATAGTTTTTTTGTTCGACGTATGAAAATGAGGAAAAACCCTAGCCGGCTAACCTAATATGTTCGAAGTGGGCTGTTTTGGGCCTCAAAAAGAAAAAAGAAAAAACCCCTAGTTGAAGCGCGCTTTTTCAGATTAGCGCTTTTTCATCGCCTCGGCGCCTCGAGCACGACAGGCGCCTTGATGGGCAGAAAAGCCCTAGGCTGGCGCCCAGGGCTTTTTGGCGCCTAGGCGAGCGCCTTGACTACACTGTTTTGCATATGTTCATACAACATTAGAAATCTTATAAGAACAATGATTACTTGTGAATGATGTTTTGAGTAGATGGATGATGGATGATAGGATACGTTCTTCCTAATTTGGAGATTTCGGGGACGAAATCCTTTAAAGTGGGGAGAATGTAACAACCCGAATTTTTATAACATGTTAAAACAAGAAATCAGGGCAGAATTAAATTATAAGTTAAGAATCAATGGGAACGGATTACGCCATTGCGTTCGTCTTGAAATTCTGCTTGAAAACGAGTCCGAAAATTCGTAAATCGGAGTCCGTATGACCAAGTTATGGCCCATAGAAGATTTCAGAAAATTCAAAATTCAGCCCGAAATTCAAATTCAGCCCCAAACAGATTGGGCGGGAAAATTTCCCGCCCAGCCCCAGGTCGACTGGGGGGTCGACTGGGGAGTCGACCTCCCCCCCCAGGTCGACTGGGCGGTCGACCCGGGGGTCGACTTCCCTGGTCGGACCATGTTGGTCTGGTGCACCTGCTTGCTCCTTTGGGTCTGTCCAGCTGGCCATGATGAGATTTGATGGTTCAGATCTAAACTAGAGTTAATCCTATGGCCTAAACTTGTCTCTTCTCCTATAAAAACACCCTAAGACCTAGCCTAAACCACCACAAATCATCCTAACAACTAAGTGCTGCCAAAATGCTCCCTAATCATGGCCTCCATCTTCATCTTGAGAGCTTGAGAGTTCTAAACTAGATCCAAGGCAAAAGGAGCAATCTTTCTCCATCAAATCAAAGGAGCTACTTATTTCTCAAGGCTTCTAGTGTTGCTACATCATTGCGGGAGCTTCTACAACGTCTCTATCTTGTTCTATTTTGTTCTAGTTCTCATAGCCACGATTTGTAAGCCCCACTATACTCTTAGATTTAAACTATGAAATTAATATGAACATGTAGCAAGTTGAAATGGGATTTTTGTGTAATACTTGTCTTGGGTCTATCATTGTATGCATAGATCCATTCATGACTCTTTTGATCTATGATTATGGAACTATCATGAACCTAGTACCGTTCATCTTGATTTTTGGGTAGAAAGCTATGAGCTTTATTTGGGGATTATGCATAATGCAACATAGAACCCCTCATAACCTTGATGTTAACTTGCTTATGATGTTGAACTACATGCTAGTTACAAGTTTATCACTCTATGTCAACTATTACCATGTTATCACCCTATTTGCTAAGTTTGATGTCATACATGTTTTGAGGCCAATAATCCTATATGCTAGTTGTGATGAACACCTTTGCCTCAAATATCATCATGTTTAACTTATGACCAACTTTACCACCTTATGCCCATCTTTGTCATATTGTTATGTTCCCCTTCTTGATCTATTTGTATTGATGCGAATTTACGTGCGATGGGAATACGTTATGGGTAGTTAGGCGAACTTGAAATGACATGAAAAACATGACTTGAAATATGACATGAAAATTGATTATGCTTGAAAACTTGAATGTGGTCATGACATGTAGAAAACCATAAAGTGGCCAACTCGAGGTTGGGTTGAGTTTGTAGCATAAATCTTCCCAGAACCGCCCGGCAAATCCAGTGGTTATAAACAATAGGACCCAATGTGAGTAGTTGGTCATATCGCGCTTGAAACCCGAGGTTAGACTAGGTTGTGGTGTAAAGCTGCCCGGACCCGCCCGGCACATCCAGTAACCACAACAAAGTCTAATGTGAGAGGTTGGGCGCATTAAGTTAATTAATGCCACATGATAGGGTTAAGTCATGAACCACTTGGATACACTTAACCAACTTGATACATGATTGGATAGGGTTAACCACACTTAACCCGTTAGAAACCCTAGTTACGTGGTCCTTTTCAGCAGTAACCCTCTTAGATGTATCACGATACCTTAGGGACTAGGCTAGGGTGGGGGCACAATTACTGGCTGATTGTAAGCGACCAGAAAGACGGCTGAGTAGGTGTGCCAGTGTAGGTTCAGGCGGGCTATGGTCGTGCACATAGTCTGGAGTTGAAATAAAACAGACACGGGCACCAGCAGGTTTAGACTGTGCGTGCTTGATTTGTGTCAATGGTTGGCACCTTAGGGCTTGACACACCCTAGGGTGGACCTAGCACAGTTGACTACATTCCGTGATTGGGTCGTATGACACCGACACTCGACGAGTTAGGCTTATAGGGAGCCGATCGACTAGATCGTATAGTTGGACCTTGACTTGGGTCATCTCATGATATTGGGCCAAGGGATCATTTTTTGTTTATACTTGACATGGGTTAGAATACTAGTACTATTGGTGCAAAACTAAACCTTGTATATGCGATGCCACACTTAATCTACCTTGTTATCTATTTATCATGCCAGTTAGTTACCATCTTTATGTTTCATCTCAGTTTCTCGTGACTAGTTAACTTCATTAGTTTTTATACTAATAGTAGGTAGGACTTACCAATCTTTATGACTGACCCATTTTCTTTCGCCTCTTTTCTTCCGTTTTCCCCCTCCAGGTTCTCAGGGAGGAAACACTAGTGCTTAGCTTGGACATTTGGCTTGCTTTCTTGACAGCTCATGTACGGTTTCGATTTGAGCTTGCTATGGCTTCACCACATCTATTTTGGGGATAGTTTACTTTATGTTATTTTCAGTTTGTGTTTCTAGACTTGTGGTAGTTGGAAAATAATGACCAAGTATTTTGATGTAAGCTGACTTTGGTTTTGAAATGGTTAACTATGGTTTTTAAATTTCTACCGCTGCTTTACTTATTTATTTATCTATGTTCTGTCTTGTGATATCTCTATGCATGTTTACCTAGACAACACCCCTACAAAGCTAGTGCAATCACTCGTGAGTGGCCCTGGCGGAGGTGGGGTGTTACATCATGTGAATTTTGATACTTTAAAAAAACTGATCAATCTAGAATTCATACCTAAGTGTAGAATTGATTCAAATTACAAATGTCAAATTTGTGCTGAAGCCAAATTGACAAGAACCTAATTTCATCATGTTGAAAGAGAAACCGAACCTCTAGACTTAATACATACTGATGTATGCGAATTGAAAATGTGTCAAACTAGAGGAGGAAAAAGGTACTTCATCACCTTTATAGATGATTGTACAAGATACTGTTATGTATATCTCCTTAGAAGTAAGGATGAGGCATTCGATATGTTTAAACAGTACAAAGCAGAAGTTGAGAATCAACTCAACAGAAAAATTAAAGCTTTAAGAAGTGATAGAGGAGGAGAATATGAGTTTCCATTTGAGGAATTCTGTGCTGAGCATGGTATAATACACCAAACTACAGCTCCTTATTCACCTCAATCCAATGGTATAGCCGAACGGAAAAATAGAACTCTTAAAGAAATGATGAATGCCTTGCTAATAAGCTCTGGCTTGCCAAATAATTTTTGGGGAGAAGCTATTCTTTCGGCAAATTATATTTTAAATAAAATACCACGAAAGAAAACGTCTAAGACTCCCCACGAACTTTGGAAAAATAGACCACCATCCTACAAATACTTAAAAATGTGGGGGTGTCTTGCCAAAGTAGAAATTCCAAAACCGAAAAAGGTCAAAATAGGACCAAAGACTATAGATTGCATATTCATTGGATATGCTCATAATAGTAGTGCATACCGATTTTTGATGTACAAATCTGAAATTGATGACATTCATGAAAACACCATTATCGAGTCTCGAAATGCAAGATTCTTTGAACACATTTATCCTCTAAAAACCTCTATTGAAACTAGTGTTCAAAAGAGACCAAGAGATGCAGATACTCCCGAGTATAATGCTGATCAAAGAAAAATGAATGATGAAACTGAGATAGAGGAACCGAGAAGGAGCAAGCGACAAAGGACCTCTAAATCCTTTGGACCTGATTTCTATGCATTTATGATAGAAAATGAACCTCTAACTTACCAACAAGCAATGTCATCTCCCGATGCTCCTTATTGGAAAGAAGCCGTCAATAGTGAAATAGAATCCATTCTACAAAACCATACGTGGGAACTAGTGGATATCCCTGAAGGATCAAAACCACTAGGATATAAATGGATATTTAAGAATAAACTAAAGGCTGACGGCTCAATAGACAAGTATAAAGCAAGACTTGTAATAAAAAGATTCAGACAGAAGGAAGATCTGGATTAATTTGATACATATTCTCCCATTACTAGAATAACATCAATTAGGATGCTTATTGCAATCGCATCTATATTGAATTTGGAAATACACCAAATGGATGTGAAAACTACATTTTTGAACGGTGAACTGGAAGAAGAAATATATATGCAGCAACCAGAAGGGTTTCTAAGCCTAGGAAATGAAAATAAGGTGTGCAAATTAGTAAAATCTCTTTATGGCCTTAAACAAGCACCAAAATAATGGCATGAGAAATTTGATGAAACAATGTTATCAAATGGATTCAAAATAAATGAATCAGATAAATGCGTCTATATAAAATGTATAGATGTTGGATATGTCATTGTTTGTCTCTATGTCGATGATTTACTGATCCTAGGAAATAATGAGGTCATAATAAAATCTACGAAGGACATGTTATCCTCTAGATTTGATATGAAGGACCTAGGAGTGGACGATGTAATTTTGGGTGTAAAAATTATAACGATACCACAGGGATACGCGTTATCTCAGTCACATTACATTGCTAGAATTCTTGAAAAATTCAAGCAGTATAATATAACTACTGCAAAATCACCAGTAGATATGAACCAAAATTGGGTAAAGAACACTAGTGATG
Organism: Allium sativum; assembly: GCA_030737875.1. NCBI lineage: Eukaryota > Viridiplantae > Streptophyta > Magnoliopsida > Asparagales > Amaryllidaceae > Allium > Allium sativum. The sequence goes on along the minus strand of CM060919.1, from coordinate 648,182,615 downwards.
GTATATATCAGCTTGAATACTCTCGTATACTGGGAAGTATTATGTATGTCATGAATTGCACTAGGCCTGATATTGCGTACGCTGTAAGCAAGCTAAGTAAATATACCAACAATCCTGGTAAAAATCATTAGAAAGAAATAACCAGAGTCCTAGGATATCTAAAGTATGCACAAAACTATGTGATGCAATATGAGAAGTATCCTTCAGTAATAGAAGGATATAGTGATGCCAATTGGATAATGGGCTCAAATGACACAAAATCCACAAGTAGATATGTGTTTACATTAGGAAATGGAGCAATTTCGTGGAAATCATCCAAACAGACTTGCATAGAAAGGTCAACAATGGAATCCGAGTTCATTGCTCTAGATAAAGCCGTGGAAGAAGCAGATTGGCTTAGGGGTTTTTTAGAGGACATTCCAAATTGGGAAAAACCAGTACCTCCAATATGTATACATTATGATAGTCAATCTGCTATAGGAAGGGCGAATAGTACATTGTATAATGGTAAATCTAGACATATTCGTCGTAGGCATAAAACCATAAGACAACTTCTCTCTAATGGAGTTATCACTATAGACTATGTAAGGTCAAAGGATAACATTGCGGATCCACTAAATAAATGCTTGCCTAGAGAGAAAGTTCAAACCTTATCGATGGGAATGGGTTTAAGACCTATGATCTAAAAGTTTTTCTAAACGGAAACCCCACCTAGTTGACAGGAGATCCCAAGATCTAGGTTCAAAGGGACAACTAAGTTTAATGATAAACTTAATGGCACTGTTAAAATACAAACCATTCCTATGATAAGTCAGTGCACAACCCATCGAAGAATAGGATAAGCTTAGCTTTTAATGATGTCTATACTGTGGTGTTATAAAAGACCCAAGTGGAGTATTACGGGATACTCCGTATAGAATCACCTACGTGAGTGTGAAGGCGCCGCTTTAAAAAGAATTGTAAGGTCAAATTCTTTAAACACTCATGAGACCAAGCAGGTGTTCATGGCAAAAACGAACAAAAACAGAGAACCAAGGGGTTTAGAAACACTTAGAGCAGTCCCAACCGTGGGGGGTTGCTGGCTGTCAACCCAGGGGGGTTGACACCAGCAGCCCCCCAACCGGCTATGGGTCAAAACCCATAGCCGGTTTTGGTGAAACCGGTGTATACTTCACCGGTTTCACCTTGACCGGCTATGGGTTTTGACCCATAGCCGGTTGTGGTGAAACCGGTGAAGTATACACCGGTTTCACCATGACCGGTTAAGGGATTTATACCCTTAACCGGTCCGATCGGGTCAAAAGACCCGATCTCCCTCTCCTCCTTTTCATTTTACCTCTCCTTCCGCCGCCACCCACTCCATTTTTACTTCTTTCCACCGCACCCATTTTCAAAAAAAAAAAAAAATGAGAAGGTTAGGTAAAGCTATTTTTGGTTCTCGGAGTAGTAGTGGGAGTAGTAGTGCCGCAAATATCAATGCACAAGAGGAGAATGAAGAGGTTGAAGAGACCGGTCCAAGCGAAGCTCATGGTTCAAAACACGTTAAGCGAAGGCGAGTTGCTAAATCCGGTGTTTATGCTACGCTGGATCCGCATATTGATGTTAATTTGAATAGAGAAAAAAAGTTGGCTAATTTTCGGGAACTTCCCGAAGGCGAAAGACACCTTACCGAAACCGTGAAGACGTCTTTAGAGGTATAACTTCTTCAACTGATTGTTGTAGTAATTTGTAGTTGAAAAATAAGTTTGTCGTTATATAAGTAGTAATTGTTTTGCATGTTAATAGGCTCGTAATGATCGTACACGAGGATCGTGGGTTAGTATTGTTCGTTTGTTTACGACCGTTCGTGCGTACGACACAGATGGCATTATTGCAGAATATCTTAGAAATATGGGACTTGGAGATTTCTTGAGTACGTAATTTTGATGATCTCACTTACATAATACATATGTTATATAACATAATGTATTAACTTGATTTTCTTATTTTTACTTTAGGTATTCAAAACCTGTACAATAATGATGTTCAGTTATGTGGTGCATTAGCCATGTGTTGGTGGAAAACAACACATACATTTCACTTTAGTTTCGGAGAGATAGGTTTTACGCCACTAGATTTTACCATGCTTACTGGCATTCCAATTGGTCAGGGTGCAACTTTACCTTACGATGAGCGATATCAACGGTATGACCTATTGGTTAGTATATTCCCACATTTGAACTTACAAGGGGGAGGCTTATCAAACAATCATCAAATTAAAACCTCTTTCATTAGGCAAGCCATCATGGAAATAGTGAAACTTAAGCCTGCAGTTCACCACTTATTAGAGATTCTCAGATTATTCTTATTATATATGATGAGTAATTTATTCTTTACGAATTCATCAAACACATTGCCATGTGGCTATGTTGCTGTTGTTGCGAACGTGTCGTTCGACAGTACTCCTACTACATATGACTGGGGTACGCCGATTCTCGCTCATTTGTACAAGGGTTTGGACAAGCAGTGCATTATTAGGTCTCATGGGTCGTCGATTACAGGTTTTTGGGAGGTTTTGCAGTATTGGTACTTTGAATACTTTCATAACATGACCTTTCCGACATTGGATCCTACACTATCACATTTCTATCCTCGTGTGAAAGCTTGGGCCCCCGAAAACCGGCGGTTTGTTCCAGGAGGTGATTGTCGTCATGTATTTGCAGTGGCTCGTAATCAGATAGAGATGAGGACCACACGAGAGTCAGTTTTGTGGCGTTCGTTTGCCGATTCCCCTTTCTTGTCAGGCCCAGCCCAGCAACACGCTCAGTTTCTGTCACGTAGACGATTTCCATTGGTATCATCACCACCCGCTTTAGGATGTTATTGGTACCTGGGGGAGCGTTGTTGGCGACAGTTATTCGATGTTGATGTTGTTCCCGATGATCCCCACCCTGATACAGGTCATCTACGGGTTTATTCCAGTGTTGATTTGCAGCAGTATGCCGGTGAGTGGTGGCCAGCTGAAAGATTTCTCATTCCCTTTAGAGATTACATTCCTTTTTGGGAGTCGTTTTATTCGTCTTGTAATACGGCAACATTTGTTCATGCCGCCGCAGTTGATTTAGTTTGTCCATCTGCCTACACTCCATTTGGTGATCCAGCTGTATTACGTGACATGTCCCAGGGTACGCTTACTTTGCAGAAGCCTCCTCGTTATCTGCCTACTCAGCCTCCTCGGCAGCCTCCTCGGCCTCAGCCTCCTCAGCCTCCTGGACATCAGCCTCCTCAGCCTCCTCGGCCTCAGCCTCCTCAGCCGACTAGTTACGGTTGGACTGTGGGTATTCCTGGCACATCCGGTCCGGATACGTACGTAGATATTTCACGGCCTATTGTTACACAGTTTCCAGATCCCGCTGTTCTTCCTTACGAGGAACTATATCGTATGCATATTGGACTTCGCGATACTATGTATAGAGAGCATAAGCGCGCAGTTGATCAGTTGACGGCTCGTATTAACGAGCTAACTGCTGAGGATGACGAGCAATCTCATTCGACACGACGAGAAGATGACGATGATGATGACCATGTCGATAGTGTACCAGAAGTTGATCTTGCGGATGATTCGTGGTTCTTCAGTGATATGCGTTAGATTCATTTTATGTGGTATTTAGTGTAGCTGGATATATATGTACGTTATCGTATTAGTGTGTTGTACTAGTAATTTTATGTACTATGGATCTTATTGTTATCTTATTTGTTAGATTGTAATCTGATATGTAAGCTGTATGCTTGTAAGATCTTATTATAGTTGTTATCTTTCTGATTATTTGTAATGGAGTTGTGTAACAACTATTGCTTGTAAGATCTTATTTGGTAGACTGTAATCTGATATGTAAGCTGTATGCTTGTAAGATCTTATTTGTTAGACTGTAATCTGATATCGTATTAGTGTCTTTTGTACGTTGTAACTTATTTGATTATTGGTAATGGATGTGTGTAACAACTAATGATGCGCATAAAGATATAAAAGTGATTCAGTGTCCGTTCACATCATGACAGTAAGAAAAGCAGATTCCCTACTCCCCGCCGCTATATATGTTACTCAATTTATGCACATAATATCTCACTCAAACAACTTCGTTCTCATTCTATTACTTCCTCCTCATTTTAACACTCGCTGAAAATGCCTTCTTGGCCATCAGAAACTGACTCTGAAGAACAGGCGTGGGAACAGATGAGACTTCAGGAGCTCGAAGACGAATTCGATGTTCTAATACAAATTAGGCCCCAACAAGTTCATGTACCGCATGTTCAACCATCGCATGAACAGGGGAATGCAAATCTTCCACAAGAAGTTCAAGTACCACTTGCTCAACTATCGAACCAACATGCTCTCGCTCAACCACAACAGGAAGTAGAGTTCTATCGAGTACCACCGCAAGAACATGAAGGTGAATCTTATCGTGTACTTTGCTATTGCGGTCACGCGGTCCAAGTTATGGTTCGAGCAGAAGGCGACAATATTGGTCGGCGCATGCAGGCTTGTCCATTTTATCCAAATGGATGCAGCTACACAGAATGGATTGACGAGCCGTTGTGCCCAAGGGGAATAGTATATGCAAACGAACTCGAACGAGAGATAAGGCGTCTCGAAAATCAAGTTCAGGAGTTGCGAATGAACGCAATGCGACTCCCTTAAGGCTGAATATGTTGCTTTTAAAATGCTTTGATGTTTTAGTAGGCAAGTACTATTATTCGTAGTTGTATTTGTAACGGTCGGTTGTATCTGTATGCTTATTGTTATGCCAAAACTTAATTGTTGAATTATTTTAATCATAAGAATGGGAACACAGTTGTTTGAGTACTGAAGGGAATTTGCTTTATACTGATAACGTATATTGCGGACGACCTAATTGTTGAATCATTTTAATCATACGACTGTAGGAGTACTGTAGGGAATCTGCTTTATGATTAACCTTTCGTGACTTTCAAGGCATGTGTCGGCAGTAAAACAAATATTGATGTAACCGGTCACTGATACGACTGTAGGACTACTGTAGCGAATCTGCTTTATACTGATAACCTATATCGAGGACGACTCAAACATGCCTAAGGAGTATGTGCTGGACCATTGGAGACTTTTATATCTTCAAGCAGCACCATTGGAGACTGTAGCTCTTGCTAGTACATTATCCTTATAAGTACTGCATATTTGATAATCAATCCCGTAACTTTTATATCTTCAAGCAGCACCATTGGAGACTTAAGTACGAAAATTAATTTCCTTGCTTGCTTATTCTACTTCTACTAACTCTACTTATTCTACTTTGCATAGGTTTCATGGACGATTCTGAAATAAGTGATGAACAAATGGATAGGATTTTTGATGAGTACGAACGGAGGCTAGGCAACCATAATGCAGTTGAATTAGTGCAGGATACACAGATTGGAGCAGTGCCTGCAACGACTCACCATCGAGCGATTACAGCTCCGCGTCCTTCTCCAGTAAGTCAACGACCTAGTAATAGTGTGCAGATAACGAATGCTCCAACTCGAGAATTTTCTTCCAAGGATTTGCTAGCTCGTGTAAAAGCCAAAATTGAGGTGGAAAAAAGAGATGAGTTACTAATGCAAAGTGGAGGGGGTTTAACATATGAAGAAAGATGGGCAATGGTCACGAGGCTATACAACAACCATCGTTCCAGGCCGAGTAGACGAACATCAGTTGAAATCCAAATGGCTAATCGTCATTTTGGAGCCGCTTGTGACCGGTACACAAAGATTATCGAAGCTGTTGAAGACGAAAACATATTTAAAACAAATCAAGCAACATATGATTCTCGTTACCTTTTCGAGTATGGTAAGGAATTTGTTGGGTACGAAGCGTATAAACTCCGCTACAGTTGGTTGACCCGGTATGGAACTGAGTAGGCTTACAGTATTATGATTGTATTATTGTTTTAATGTCTATTAAATTTGATGTTTGTACGTTGAATATGGAGTTATCTGTAAATCTTGTTGTGACGGCGTGCTATTAAATTTGATGTTTTAATGTCTATTAAATTTGATGTTTGTACGTTGAATATGGAGTTATCAATTTCAAACAAGAAATACAGGAACTAGAACCACATCATTGACAACAGGAAGACAATCTTGTGGACCCGTGAATTAAAGTCATTATCCTTTCATTTTATGTCTTTTTGTATACCCGTGAACTAAAGCATTCATGTGTACAATCTCGTGGACCCCTTTCATTTTATGTCCTTATGTATACCCGTGAACTAAAGTCATTATCCTTTTTATGTCTTTTTGTGTACCCGTGAACCAACATTGGATGATTGCATTAATAACTCACCTACAAAGGCGACTGAACCAAACACATTCAGTTAAGTTCCACAGAAATAAATAATATACACCATGAATGCTTTGAAGAGATTATGGTGCTTCTCAAGTTCATCATCGTCTTCGTCTTCTTCCGACGAAGGTCAAAACCATCACAACAAGCAACGTATGTATCAACGTGAAACTGTAAATGCGATGCAACGTGATTTCGCAGAGCGCTCAAAATCAAACCAAGGAGGTAGTACAATAGGGAAAAGAGATATACGCTACGGACATGACTATGCGGGGGGGGGGGGGGGGCACAACCAGTTGATGAAGGATTACTTTGTGTCAAACCCAGTATATGGCGATGTATATTTCCGTCGTAGATTTCGTATGTCAAGGACAGTGTTCGATCGAGTTCTAAACAAGGTTTCCGAGTCCAATATTTTTTTTACCCACAGGAAAAATGGAATCAACGAACTAGGAGTTTCACCACTACAAAAAGTAACTGCGGCACTTCGTATGATTTCGTACGGAAGTTCAGCTGACTCATTAGATGACAAATTACGGATTGGTGCATCAACGGCAGTTTTGTGTTTGAAGGAATTCTGCAAAACAGTTGTTCGTGTCTTCGGTGAAGAGTACCTCCGATCACCCACCGAACACGACATTGAACGATTATTAGCAATGGGAGATCAACGTGGTTTCCCTGGTATGTTGGGAAGCTTAGATTGTATGCATTGGACGTGGAAAAACTGTCCAGTAGCACTACAAGGCCAATACAAAGGACACACTAAAAAAGCTACGTTGGTGTTAGAAGCCGTAGCTTCATTCGATTTGTACATATGGCATGCCTTTTTTGGCGTTCCTGGATCACTCAACGATATTAATGTCTTACGACAATCATACTTGTTTAACGATTTGTACAACGATCTGTCGCCGCCGTGCAACTACAAAATTGGCGATAATGACCATTCTGTTGGTTATTATTTAGTAGACGGAATTTACCCTAAATGGAAAACACTTGTGCAGGCATTCAAAAAGCCGAACAATGCCAAAGAGGCCAAGTTTACAAAACAGCAAGAAAGTTTGCGAAAAGACATAGAAATAGCATTTGGAGTTCTGCAGGGACGATTTCAAATTTTACGACAAGAAGTGCGCTATCATGATCAGGCAGTTATATCATATATTATGTATTGTTGTATTATACTACATAATATGATAGTTGAAGAAGAAAGGGGAGGATTTGAACTGCAACTTCAGAACTATCCGGATATAGCAGTAGCGTTTACAAGAAAGCCTTACAAGGACCCGAATACTTTTGCAGAATACTTGCAACGTATCAAGGACGTTAGAGATCCCCAAGCACATCTAGAATTAAGGGACCAATTGGTGGAACATTACTGGGAGCATGCGGGAAACCAGTAGGGAGTGGATTAACATATCTACCTTTTCAAGTTAATAACTTAAGTTCGCTTCGTAATATTTATGCTATTATGTATCATTGAATGCTAGTTTTATGAAATATTCCGTTATTGTTTTCTTGTAACAACATAAAAGCCAAATTTAATTAACGAACTGGTACAATACTAAGGACGGTTACACTACATCCATGGCTACTACATCACCGGTACTTAATACTTAGATAATGAAAAAACAACATAAAAACAAACAACTACAGAAAAACGATAAAAACTTCAATCCGTCCTATCCCATGCGTCTTTTGCGGCAGGCTTCTAGTTCCTGCTCCATTAATAAGCGTTGCATTGGGTTTAATGTATCAAGGTTGACAGACATAAGTGCCCTGTCATCTAAACGTTCGAGTCTAGCCAATTCACGCTCCCTAATATCCAAATCACGCTCTCTTGATGTTTGTAATTCTTCATGTCTTCGTTGTTTTTCCTTAGCTCTCTCAGTTCTCTTAGCTTCCTTGGCTTCCGCCAAAAGGCGATTACATTCATCAGAAGCTACCATTTGACTATGTAGTTGTTTGTAATACGAACTATAATCTGTGACTGATTTTTTTTTCCTTTGAATTTACCAGGAGGCCTACCCCCAGCACTAGTAGAAAAAGGAGTGCTTTCGTGAGGATCTGGACTTCTCGGGCTAGATTCCTCCATCGGCCTCCTCGGCATAAATCGCGATGCTGAGTGATCTTGGCGTATGTTGCTCCATTTTTCTTCCCGAGACAGAATGTCGTAACAGTTGTGCAAGTTGAATGGTACGTTTTTGTGCTCTGCCATGTACAGTTCGTTCGCTTTGCTTAGCTGTGTCGATTTAACAAGTGTAAGTTGCTAAAATTATGCGGTAAAAAAATTGTATAAGTAACTATGTAAGTGATAATTACCAAGTCAAAATCGTTGGCACCGCTTTGCCGTCTACTTTCTAGTCCTGCCATAATCTCCTTCCAACTTTGACAGTTAGCGTTGATTCTCTTCCACGACTGTTTCAAAGAGTCTACGGTTCTCGTTGGATTTTGTGGACTGCGGCCGTTGAATAATCTTAGAACAGAACTCCAAAATGAGTTTTCCGTCTGACTCGTACCTTTTACATTATCTCTAGAGCATTCAACCCAACAAAAAGCTAGTTCTGCTTGTTCTTCTGCAGACCATTTCACTATTTTGTTTGGTCTTCTCACTAGCGTGTTCGCATACATATCAGGAATTTCAGTAACGTCAACTTCTGTTTCCTCAATCAAGTCGTTATTGTCTCCAAAGACACTGTTTAAATTTCTTGATATATTTGGAGAAGTTTCATGCGAGACTAACCTTTGTTGGCTACTAGGAGAAGCGTAGTGATGATCAACGTAATTTTGCTGCAAAGGCAGGTTATGGCCAGAACTAGAACTTTGAGTATTCTGATAATAATTGGAGTTTTGCTGCGATAGATAGAAATTTGGGCTTTGTTGAGCATAACAGTTTGGACCATTTGGGAAGTTACCATAATGAGGAATTTGATTCTGTGGATACGTGGATTGCATAGGAGACTGATTGCGGTCGGACTGGTAACTCTGTTGATTTCGAGCAGTTTTTGCAGCAGCTTTCTTGCCTTTGACATTTTGTGACATTGCAAATAAATTGAAAAGGTAATGAAGAAGTAAGATATGAGTGTGTTATGCTGTAAAAATCATTCTGATATATATAACCATCAACAAAACGGTCACAAAACAAGCAGAACGGTCAAAAAATGCAACGGTCGGAAGGGTAAAACGGCTATATATAGCCATATACGGTTTGTGTAAAGCCGGCCAGGGGGGAGAATTTTTAAAATTCTCCCCCCTTGGCCGGTTTTGCACAAACCGGCCAAGGTGGGGACACACGTCCCCACCCAAACCGGTGTGTGTAAAACCGGTTATGCCATAACCGGTTTTACGCACACCGGTTATGGCTGGGTTGCTGGAGCAACCTACCGGTTGCTCCAGCAACCTTCAGTGTTGCCAAAGCAACACTGAAGGTCAGTTTGACCCAACCGTTGGGCACGGTTGCTGGGCAACCGACCCACGGTTGGGAGTGCTCTTAGTATGTGTTATCTTTATATACTTACACAAAAGGCTTACAGTTCAAAGACAATCTAATCCACTGATTCGCCAGTACGTTATAACGATAAAACACTAGGAAAAGTTCAAGGCCACTGCGCTACTTTTACCGATACGCTAAATGTTTCGAAAAATTTAAGAACAAAAAGTAATCTCTCATTCATGTAGGGGATTGTTGGAAATAAATGAGAAGATTGAGAAAGAAGAGGTTGTGTAGAAAACAAAGTCCCACATTGTGTGTGATTTGTGAATATATCTCCATATATTCCAAAGCCCAATAAGCCACTTCATAACAAAAGAAATGAGCACATGAAGCATTGAGTGAATGGGGCTATGTAGGCATTAGGCCTTCATAATAAATATTAAACTGTCATAGATAGGGCCTTGGGGCTCTTGGGGTCTCCTGATTTCCGTGGGCCACTAACCCGCTCGGCCTTGTTGCAATGGGACGAATCTGTTCTGAACGGAGCGGATGCGCCCGTTTCCTTTCGGCCCTTGGGCTTGCGCAGCGAACAGGTGTGCCCGTTTCCTTTCGGGCTAAGCCGACGTGCCGCCCGCGTCCGTACGGACAGTCGCATCTGCCCAGAAAACATCCCCTGGCCACTATATAAGGACTTCATGACAGAACATAAAAAATCACTAGAAAATTCCCTTCTTTCTTCTCTGCAAAATTGTTCTTAAACACTACTCTCTTGAGTTCGAAATTGCTTTGCATTTGAAAGCGCTTCAACTACGGAAACCGGTCTGTTTTATCTTGGGGGACAATTGCTCAATAACCTTCAGCGCCGTAGAGGGAGAAATATTGTTTCAAGGAAACAGATTTACTCTAGACTCGGACGTTACTGACAGGTAGTTCTCTCTCCTGTTTGTTTTGCAACGCTTCTGTGCTGTTGCAAATCTGGTCACGCCTTTTGCTATTACTGCTTTTGATTATACTTCAAACTGGTAACACTTCTTGACGTGACAATTGGATAGTGACAATTCATTGATCGCTATCGGGTTCGTGCTATATTTGAATTGTTACGAACAACAGTTCTTAGATATTCGGAATAATCAGAAAAACTAACATACAACATGGTTATTTCATCAACTAAGACAAAAGAAAAAAACTAAACATGCAAAATCAAAATAAAATAGAAACTGTACATGAGAAAAGAAACTTGTTTCTGCTTCAAACCACAACCACTAGCAACATGCGATTTATTTATATACTAATATTACATTTTCAGCAAGTCCTATATAAAAATTTCCTATAAACACAAATATAAAATACAGTTATAATTTTTAAGCTGATACTTATAGAGTTGTTTAATTAGAAATTTGAATATCACAATGGTCAAACACCCCCTAGACTTTGATTTTCTTTCGCCATAATAAAATTACATTATGTAGGTACCTGCTTGAATCTTGCCAAATGATTATACAGATTAGTTTCAAACTAAAGAATTAAATGAGAATCAGAAAATACAGAAATACAACCAACACAAACAACATTTGTATGCATGACGATAACTGATATGTCTAGCAATTTGGAACAGAAAATTAGTTAATTTATGTAGAAATAGAATAATAATAATAGCAATTATTAAAAATAAACTTTTAAGATACCAAGTCATTTTGTTTAAACTGGAATATATGTAGGCACACTGTAATTTTTTTTATGTTGCTTAAGTTATACTCTCTTTGAAATCCATGCATGTGCAAGTTTTTAATTTTGTATTGCCGAAAACGATACTATAATACCATTATTGAATTTTTTTTTTTTTTTGTTTATTTACATCAAAATCATTAAATAACTAGTTAGAGTTTCGGATGTTGGTTTGTTACAAATTATTATAGTATAGATGCCTCCTTGTATTTGTTATATGTAGATTGAATGTAAAAAGGAAAATCATATAACAAGCATGGTTCAATGATAATTAATGCTCAAACATACATCATCCTAATTTTTGGGTCATAAGGCCAACCGCATGGAAAGTATAAAATAATGTACTGGAAGTTCTCACAACCATAAAATCGCCTGAAACCATAAATAATGAAGGAAGAGTAAAGAATTGTTGTAAGATCTACATATATTTAATGTAATGTCAGTTCAAAAGTTTACCACATTCTATTCATCTTATTGGCGGCTTAAATTCTAATTTAAAGGATGAAAATAGAAAACTAAGAGCAATAAATCCAATCAAAGTCAATGTAAACACGAAAAATTATGTAAAATAGTCATGCCTTGGATTACTACAAACAAAAATTAAAATGGTTTAGCTAGGAATTATGTACAGTCTCAACCTTCCAAGCATATATTTGTATTAACTTTTAGTGAGTGGTAATAAAAGCAATAGCAACACCCTTCATCACAATCATCAATTTAAAGGCTATTTATTGAAATTTATGGAAAAGATGCATTTAACATGGTGACTATTTGATAGCTTAGCATGACTTCATGTTTTAGTAACTTTAGTTGAGGAAACCTTTAAAAGCAAAAAGAAAAAAAATGATGGTACAACTTTCTTACATATAAAATAGTACATATTGAGCCAAGTGGAATTCTCAAAAGCTACAAGTATTTAAAAAAGGGTTTGGAAAACGAAAGATACTAAATAAATTTACATACGAATTAATGGATAACGCTGCACATGTTGTGAATAAAAAATAGCATATTCTACCATGATTATATCTTAATCTGATTTGCCTTCAAATACAAAATTATGTAAATAATGAATTGCATGGAGGAACTGTTACTCAAAAGAACCACAACATTTAGAAATTTGAAATTAACCTAGTATTGTGTAAAATAACAACATACAAGATAGTAACCAAATAGTGGACTGAAATAGAAATAAGTAGACATAATTAGGGATGGCAATGGGGCGGGTTCAGCGTTCAAACCCGCTTGACCCTCCCCTGTTTTTACCCATTTAGACCCACCATATAGGGTCTTCGGGACAGAAAGACCCGCGACTTGCTTTCGTAGGTCCGGGTCTAGGGTCGGGTCTGAGGCACGGCTAATCCGCCCCAACCTGACCCGCATGACTGAAAAATCATTTAAACACTTTATAACTATAATGATTATTTGTTAATCTTCTTAGGTATACATGATTATAACTTAAATATTATATTCTTTCAATCAACTAACTATAAGTTTTTCATAATATTAAGTTGCATCAATGATAATCATACAATAACAAATGCATATGTTATGAACTATTATATTACAACTCTCTTTTCATTGTGAACATATTATAATATGTATATAATTTATTGATAAAAACAATAAGTATATAAATTTGTGTAAATTAGAACACGATATCACCGGGTCGTGGGGCGGGGCGGGTCTACTCTGACCTGTACGGGTTTCGGATACACGGCGAAATTCCAGACCCGCACCGGGTCTACGGGGCAGGTCTGGGGTGGGGTTTATAAAGTCTGGATCGGGTCTGGGGCACGAGAAACCTGCCCCAACCCTCCCGATTGCCATTCCTAGAAATAAGTTCGCCTATATTAATAACAAGAACATGAAGCATGGGTTCTATTTCATTACTAATTGTAAGTGAAGAAAGAAGAGCAATAGTATATATATATATATATATATATATATATAAAGAAATTCTTATTTAGGGTAGTAGCATAAGTCCACTTAAAGACTACAAAATTGGAGCTACAACTACTGACTACGTTGATAACACAATCAAAATATTGATTCAAAATATTACTGCTTTGTAGCAAGTGATTGTATTTGCATAAAAATGAGAACTTCACGCATTCAAAACTATATATCCTATCAGAATAGAATGACAAAGAAATGTAAATTTAAGGCTCATTGTTTTATCTGATCATTAAGAATTGGTGTGAGAAACTATTATTCTGTAAAATTTCAAGGAAACTACCACAAAATTCATAAAAAAGTTTCTAAACATTCAATGGTATGTTTTATATGTTAAATTAATCATTAAATGTGGATTTTCTATATTGAAACTTCATATAACATCATAGTTGAAATTTACAATCATCCATAACAAATAGCTCCAACTTCCACCATTTAATCTTTGGTAGAAGATTGAAAATAAGTGTTCAAATATGATATCATTAAATTCAGAAATTGTGGTGTGGCCACAAAATTACAGAAATAATAGGTGATGTTAGCCTGCTGAATGAGTTAGACATTGAATTGACAAATGAACTATCTTAAGGTTTTCTTGTGAAGATTTATTAAGTTCAATCAGCTTGAAATTGACAAAAGAAATTGTTATTCTTGAAACGATTTGATGTTGGAGCTTGGTATTGAAGGGAAAATCCATAGGAATTAGAAATGTATGGTAAAGAAATAAGCAGCTAATAATTAGGATTGGGAATTCTTGTTTGTTTTTCGTTGAGGATGTTACAACTCATCTATTTAAAAAACAGATGGAAAAATGCTTTAGATCAACATTGAAACATAAAATATATGTTCTGAAGATGGAAAATTAGAAAAGCATGTCAAATTAAAAGAACATATGTTACTAATCGGTTTATTAGGCGTCGTTTCTTTGCACTCATATCATTTAGATCTTTGATTCTATACCTTAGTTGATGGTATTGACAGGTGAAGGATGGTTGTGCGATAGCTTTACAGAGGAAGTTGCTTATAGCTCCACCATATGTTCCTTACAACTCAACTCCACCATCTTTTCCTTATGACTCTGGAGCAAAAACTCTTTTCCGTCAATCACCTTCACGTCACCCCTACCTCAGTTTCACTCAACTACCACCTCTATTTACAGATCTAGCCATATAGCGATCGACAATTATCTTCCTCAGCTTCTGAATCTCCCTCTCTGAATAGAACAAATCTTGACTAGAAGCATCGAACTGAGCTTGAAGGTGTGATGAAATGGGGCATTTGAGAACTTAAGAGACTTCTACGAATAAGCAACGGCATGATAGCAAATAAAATGCAAATTACATGCAACCAACACGATTCTAGATAATTACCTGTGTTTTCATACGGATATAGAGGGAGTAGTAGTATAGTCAAGCCTAAGCCTTCCATGCGTCTCCAAAGAGCAGAAAGCCAACCATTGGACGAGATAACTCATGAACTCCTTTTACATTGCACATTGTGCTGTCTATCCATTTCACTTGCAAAATGTGCAATTTTAATGTTCCCCTGCTGAAGATTGTGTTACAATTAGCCTTTGTCTACCATGCTATTGTATGTAAAAATTTGAATAGAAATACGGTGCAGACTTATGGAACATAAGAAGCCTTATGGATATTGCAAGTGTGGAGACAGTGGCCAGTGAATTCGAAGCTTTAATGCAGATAAATTTGGAATGAGATGACCTATAGCATTCTGTTAATCAAAAAGGGACCATGCTTAACGCAAGTTGTGTATCTTTATAGTTCAGACTTAATAGCAAAGAGCATCCTTACTTATTCTAAATTAACAGGGTATATAGGTATCAATGGATAAGGTAACATATATAGTGTTAGGAATGACATTATAGAGCAGAATATAATATATAAAGTGGAATGGTATCAAAGAATGAAGAGAGTATTAATTGGAAGTAGGCATTTGCAATGTCAATGAAGATTCGGTTTAGAAACTACAATCAATTATCTGTGATAGATAAAGCTTTCAATATTTGTTTACAATAATTTTTAGCCAGCTTTAATGTCTACTTCTTTGATTATCTTTTGGAAAAAAGAATTATTTTCAAAGCTCATACAATTGGTCTTATAAGGTCAAACAATTAATTGCCAATAATTTCCTAAACTAAGATCATGAACACCTTCTGACTAATTTAACTAGTTACATGGTAGTAACAGGAAATATTGATGAAAACTAAACAGTGTTAACTGTTTACGTATGCATTTATATATGTACGTATGTGCATGCGTGCATGTGTGTGTGAACTAGTAACATTCAAACATGTCATAGCTAGAAATAATGGTGTACTAGGTATCAAGGAAAATAATAGTTTTATCCAGTAATCTTCAACGGAACTTCCTGACCAAAACATGAACTCTACGAACACTTCAATAAAACACAAACTCTACATTAGACACATCTTCATTGATAAGCAGGGAAAAATTCACTAACGCAGTGATGCATGTATATCAATAACCGATAAACAATTAAAATACCTTGGAGTAACCATTACGCATATCTTGAATAAGAACACCTAAGGGCAGTCTCCTATAGTTGATTGCAAATTGAGATCCTCAATTCACAAACACATCAACCACCATACAAACTCCTTCTCCACGCTTCTTGGAATGTGTAAGAAAGCTGACATCACGAATAGGAGCAACCGGTGAAAGGATTTGAAAATCCGCATTCATCTAAAAAGAACGCAATATGTAGATGTAATAATGTATCCTTAAACATTTCAAGCATACCCAGTATTCTTACTAATCTAATTAATGGTGTATAACCCGTTTGTTGCACACGATAATAATATTAAAAATAGCATTTATCCCACTTTTCACGTATGCATTGATGCAAATTTAGATCTGGAAATGACGACCTCGTCTTCTTGTTTCACTTCCTTATTGTAAGCCTTCGATTCATCCTTCCCTCCTCTTCCCTCACGCAATTCACAACCTATTCCCCCTGATCCTCCCCCTCCTACTGACAATCCCTCGCTGCTAAACCCTCCAATGAAAATCATGGAACTAATCTTCCATATCCATATATTGCTTCTGTTAGATCTACCATTCCGGATACAAACCCTCCTGTAACTAACGGCTCAACTTTTAATTTGTCGAACTCCTCCTCCTTAAATGCAAATCAGTCTCGTCAAACGCTTCTTTTCCATCGTATAAGAAAAAGGATTATGCATTCCTATTTAATTCTCTACCTCGGAATTTTGGTGTATATCAGCCTCAACATTTCGAAATCCCTAGGGATGGTGTGCCGAAGAAGATCCCAACACTGTCAGATCTGAAGGTACGAAGTTCTGGAGCGATTTCTTGGTAGGATTCTTTCTTGATGGCACCTCATCATATCCTTCGGTGGTAAATTTTTTGAATCGGTTTTGGAAATTAGGTGGTGATGTTAATATAAGATCAGATAGATTGCATTACTATTTCAAGTTTTCAAATGAAGCTGACAGAGAATTTTTTTAAAATCTGATCCAATTTATAAGAGGACGTATGTTCATTATAACTAGATGGGATACGTCTATTGGAAATACACAAGCCCAGATTAAACAAGTTCCTATTTGGGTACAATTTTATCGAATCCCTATTGTTCTTTGGATGTTAATGGGTATAAACTTGCTTGCTTGCCATGTGGGGAGACTAATATGTTTTGACAGTAGCACTGAAAAGTTGCAACGATTTAGATATGCAAAAGCCTTAATTGAGATTTCTTCAGACTTTGATTTCCCTGATAAAATAGTGGTAGACGATCTTGGTAAGGATTGTCCATCAGTTAGGTTAGCTTATGATTGGAGACCCAAATTTTGCACCATTTGTAAAGTCTTTGACCATACATCTAGTGATTGTGAATTTAATGCTGAGGCAGATGGGGAAAATGGGAATCATGTAGAGGATTTGACACTAACCATCTTGTAAGACTTAGAGATCAAGTTGGACATGATTCTAGGAAGTCTAACTCAAATGTCAATCAAAGTAATTGGACATCAGATAATACAAAAGCTAAGAAATTTTGGAGAAAGAAGGGAGGGATTAATAACAAGGCCACTGAAAATGTGGAAAATACTTTACCTAAGATTAATGATAATCCATCTGATGTTTTAGCAACAGAGAATGATGGAAATGGTTATACAGATAAGGATATTGCAGAGAACAATTTAAATTCCAGTGTGCATGTTAATGGAAAAGAGTTAACTAGCAGTAATTCAGTTGCTGCAGTTAGTCTAGAATTGCAAGTGCATAATGTTAATGAGGATGCATTTCAAAACACTGTGGGTAATAGTGATACACAGATTGTAGATGAAGAAACATTAGTGGGTAATCTCTTTGATGAAAATATTACTACCACATATCAATCTATAATGGCAATTACTGGTACAAGCATCCCTGTTGCATCACCAGGTTCAACGGGTTTGAATGCTAATGCTTTCCAATCTATTATCAATGTTGTTAATACATCCACTTCTAGTACAACTCCTATTGCCACTAAATCCGGCGCTTCAGCAACTTTATCTTGTACACCCTCAAAATCTCCCCCTTACCATAACTTGAAACCTCCCTCATACCTTTAACTACCACCACCAAATGTAACAGGATCAGGCCTGACTTTCCCTGTTGTTAACACTGCTCTCCTATCCACTGCGAAGCCCATAAGCTCGTTTATATAATCTCAATATAAGGCTAAAAAACTGAAAGGAAAGTTTTAGGCAGATGATGATCTTGATGAAGGGAATGATTAAGGCCCAGAGGATGTGTTGCCTCTTGGTAATAAACTGAAAACTTCTTGATGGCATACGCGGAAAAAAATCCAATGTATGATTCTTCTCTCACTTGATATGTTGTTGTTGTGCTTTCACCTGTAGTTGCTGTATAATCTTGGCACTACAGGATTTTGGTGAATGCTTATTATTACTCTTTTTCGTTGTTCATTGGTCACTTGGCGTAATTAGTCACTTGCATGCAGCCAGTTATGCTCTTGATGTTCTATTCTGGTCTAGTTTGGTGCTACTGACTTGGTTGTCAGTGTAATGCTAACGCATTGTAGCTTGTTGAAGAGATGCAGCACTTAAGATGGTGTTTGCATTGCAATGGTGGTTGTTGAACTTTTATTTTGTTGTGTTATTTGATGATCCACACTTTAAATCTTTTGTATTATGTTGTGAACTCTGAAACTAGAAATTGTCATGAGTATTTTTTAGCTTAGGACCACTTTGGATTGTAACTCTTAAAGTTGTGAATAAAAAATTTCACATGCGTTTCAAAAAAAAAAAAAAAAAAATAGAGCTACATGCTTATCTAGATGTAATCATATATCCTTAAACATTTAAAGCATACCCAGTATTCTAGCTAATCTAATCACCAAGGTTGAAGCGATAAAAAAGCAAATGTGTAAAGTATTTTAAAGAATAAAAATAGAGCTACAAACTTATTTGGAAAATAATCCCTATTTCAGTTTTTCCTTTTTTAATATAAAAAAATAGTACGACACACAACAAAATTTATAGGTATAATAGGAAGGAGAAAAATAAAAATAATTAAAATAAGGCTTCACCTCATAAAGAAACCCAGCAGCTCCTGTTTCGTCAAAGGATGACCAAGGGAGAAAGTGACAAACATGGTCCTCTCATCATCAGGAAGGTTATCTCTTACTGGTTATTGATCATGCATTAGCCCATAATCTGCAACATCAAAATTTACTCATCTTTATATTTTCATGCTACCAGAAAAGTGGAATTTCCACGTTCTGTTCTGCACTTTTCAACTTTCACAATTTTTCATGTTGTTAGAATGAAACATGGAACAAATATTATTTTCCATCAACACTCGGAAGAAACATAAAAAGATCCCGTTGGTACCAAAATTTTCCGTACCCACCCTATTATACTACCAAATCACAAACACCACGAGCACAAGAATTGTGCATTACAGTAGGAAAAAACATTTACTTAATTGGCATTAATGCAAACAAGTTGCATGTTAACCACACAACCCTTAATTACTAGTCCTTACCAAATACTATCATCATCTAATAGCCCAAACCTTACCCAAGTTCGCATCGACTTCGAGATTCTCTGAAGTTTTCCATTAACCTACCACAAAGCCAGCAATCAGCATAGGATAAAGAAGCGGAGATCGTACCTACGCAGTGAGCGGCAGGAACACTTGATGTTGGAAAGCTAAAAGGGATGATATTCTATAGACTTTATTCAAGAGCACTGTAGAGGCCCTCTGGAATCAAAGGAACGAATCCAATAAACCTGTCCGAAGGCACGGATTTGCCACAGTGAAGATGAGCTGAACTACAGGTTTCAAGAGGGGGAAAGTCTTGTTAATTGAGGCGGAGGTGGCAAAATGTTGGCCGATATCAATCGGAATTGAGAGCACAACAAGATAATAGGTGACTTTTGCTTGCTTGATGAGTTAGACATCAAATTGACAAATTAATTGGTATTTATTGAAAGGCAGCATAAATTTTTATTACTAATGAGATAAATACAGAAGGGTGCGTCTATTAACACCCCAGTAATTGCTCTTCACCCCCCGCTGATTAAACAATAAAATATGCACTCCATGATTTTCTCTTCCCACCCCATTTAATCCAAAAATGCCCTTATTGCATTTTCATTCTCAATACTATTTTTCTAGTTTCCAACTTGAAACTTTTTCTACTACTCTCCCTTTAAAATTTTGTTTGAATTAATTAAAATTTGTGAACTGTTAAAGTCTTGGTCTCAAAACACATAATGATACACATTGCTAATTGTACTGTTTTTAAATTTTTAATCATTGTTTTAATTTTTTAATCATGATTTATAACTTCTATTTTTAATTTTTCTTTTTTTAATGCTCATATACAATGCTGATTTTTATATTTTAAATTATTGTTTGCAATTTAGCCTCGAACATCCTATATGTATATGACTGATATTTTTTTAATCATTGTACAACATGTCAACATTAGGCAAGTTATTTAATCAGTTGTTAAATGGTAAATCTGGAAATAAAATTCTGAAATTTTAATCGGGGGGTGAAGAGTAAATCATGGGGTGCAAATAGCCAGACCCAATACAGAAAACAATAACCTCACAGCTATACATATCTCCAGATAGACCCTCACCAAACATTAATGACTCTCATGCCTTTTGCATACATAACTAAAAGCATAGTTTATAACAAATTTCCTCGTCTTTCATTACCAAAAACAGCTAATCATGTCAGTTCTCTTGCAATCCATGATAGTTACTCAAGAATGAAGGCATTAAACTTCAAAAGCCACATCTAACTCCACCAATGTGCACAAGAGCCAATCATCATGAAAAGCTATGATGTACAACAGTAGCATATCAAGTAAGAAAAGGATCATACATTGGATTTTTCCGCGTATGTCATCATGAAGTTTTCAGTTTAGCACCGGGAGGCGTCACATCGTCTGGGCCATAATCGTTTCCTTCATCAAGATCATCATCTGTCCAAAACTTTCCTTTGAGTTTTTTATCCTTAGAGTTAGATGATGGTAGCGAGTTTGTGGGCACTGCAGTGGATAGCAGAGCAGAGTTAATAGCAGAGAAAGTCAGACCTGATCCTGTCACATTTGGTGGTGGTAGCTGAAAGTTTGAGGGAGGTTTCAAGTTACCATAAGGGAAAGATTTAGAGTATGTAGAAGATAAAGTTGTTGATGCAATGGATTTAGTGGCAATAGGAGTTGATCTAAACATGGTTGTACTAACAACATTGGTACTCTTTGAACCAAAAATGGACATACCTGAATTTCCCATAGCAGATTTGCCACCTTGACAGAATTATCATCAAAGATATTGCCAAAAAGATTCTCCGTCTCTTCCTTTTGATTGATGTGCTCAATATTAAGAATTGCAGTCTGTTGAGTTGTGTTGACATGTACTTCAGAACCATTGGAAGCATCAGCATTACCTTTTATGTTGTGTCCAACCTCTTGATTATTAACATGCACATTAGTGTTAGGATTTACATCATCGTTAACTGCCTCAGTATTACCATTTCCTTCATGCTCCTTTGCTCAAGCTTCAAAAGGGTTTGCACTAACATTAGGCATTTCATCTGCAACATTATCATTCGCCTTATCATTAGTGGCATCTTTCTTTTTCCAATACTTTTTAGCTTTAATATTAACTGATGTCCAGCTATTTTTATTAGCATTTGCAGTGCCCTTCCTATTATACCGTGCATTAAGAACATGAGGTTTGCCATGAAAATTATTTTCAATGGGCTCTACATAGTCTTCATCCTCATCTGCCTTTGCATTAAACTCACATTTTTTAGTTGTATGTCCAAACACCTTACATGAGGTGCAAATATTGGGTCTCTAATCAAAGGTTAGCCTGACTGGGGGGCAATCTTTACCTAACTCATCTAAAACTATATTATCTGGTAGATCAAACTTAGAAGGAATTTCAATTAGCGCCTTAGCATATATAAATCTCTGCAACTTTTCAGTGCTACTATCAAAACAAATTGATCGGCCCACATGACAAGCAAGCCAGTTCTATACCCAACAACATCCAAAGAATTGTGGGAATGCGATAAAAATGAACCCAAATAGGAACTTTCTTAATCCATTCTTATGATTTTCCCGTAGATGGATCCCATCTAGTTATAATGAACATACGTCCTCTAATAAAAATGATATCAGCTTTTAGAATTATTTCTCTATCTGAATCGTTAGAAAATTTGAAATAAAATTGAATTCCATCTGATTTAATACTTACTTCACTATCTAATTTCCAGAAATGATTTAACAAGTTTACCACTGTATGATATGATGATGTGCCATCCAGGGAAAAGCCTACCTAGAAATCACTCCAATATTTTATGCCTTCAGAACGAACCGTTTCAGGAATCCTTTTTGGTTTACCATCCCTGGGGATGTCGAAGTGTTGAGGCTGGAATACACCAGTGTTCGTGGAAGCGAGCTAAACAGAGAAGCGTAGTCTGGTTTGTAAAGGATGGAGAAGAGGCAAATGATGACGATTGATTAGCAGTGAGATTAGGGTTTGAGAAATTGACATTAGAACAGTTAGCTCGTGAAGGGGAAACATTGATAGAAGTGGATCTAAAGGAGGAGTTTCGTGGATCTGATAGATTAGATCATTGAATCGCGTCGTAGGGTTCAAGGGGGAGGGGAATCAGTGGTGAATGGCGTGAGTGAAGGGGTGGGAATGTTGTGTCGAAGGTAAAGGAGATGGAAGAAGAAGAGGGATTTGCCTGTAAGGCCGCCGTTAACAAAGACGTGAATGACATCCGAGGTCGATATGATATATTTTTCAATTGGTATTTACATTTCCCTTGTTGGATAAGCCAATGAGGGATTTCTAGTCACAGAATGAATCATAAATAGAACATGTTTCCAACACTAACACCACTCCCGCTGAAGCAATTGTAGTAGCTTCAGCACCGAATGATTTAACACCTTCTAATATAAAAGCAAGCTACCAGTAAGTCATTCTCATTCATCTACCCAGTCGCATGTATCTAGAATAAAGTAATGATACATAATAAAAATTGGTAATTTTACGAGTTCCAATTTATAAAACCTGATGTACGTATAGTGCAAACAGTATCACTCTTTACATTGGCTAGATACTAACTTCAAATACATTGTGTGTGTGCACATATACAGCCAAAAAGACATAAATAAATCTTGTGTATATGTGTCAACACATCACAGCTAAATACACTGTCAACCACATTTATCCTCAAAATGTCTTAAGTAGAGATAAAACATATAAAATTGCAAAATTATACTGATATTCACAATAGCAGAGGGGGAAGTCCCAATTTTTACCACAACATTTCTATGATACTACCTATACTATCATAGAATGAGAAAAAACACATAGCGCTTGTAAAGAAATATATCACCTCAACTACTAATATCCAATCGTAATACATGAACAAGCAAAGAAACACCAAAAATAATACCATTTGCGAGCAAAGATTTTCATGATATTTCCATCTTTTCTAAAACATCCATGTATCAAAATTTCAACATAAAGAGAAACAAAAAATACAAAAATACAGATCAAATTGCAAAGATGATAATGACATTAATAACAACAGTGAAAAAAATATATACTAAATGTACACACGGCTATTTTCATGGATACTGTCTCTATGCATGGGTAATATGAAATATAACATCTAATGATTGGTTAAGAAATACATACACTTAACTACTCAAATCCAATAATAAATAACATGGAAAGGAACACTAAAAGTACCATAATGCACAAGCTTTGCTCATCATGATAATTCCACGTTTTGCAAATCTAACGATTGGTCAAGGAACAAATAACTTGAAAATGCCATAATACCAGCAGCGTGGCCAGCTTTAGTTCCATCAAATCTATTCACGTTGCTCAAATCACTGTAAAACTTATGCAACAAACTGGGATCCTGCTGGAGGAGTATGCAGTGCTCCCCCACAAAATACGATCCAACCTAAACAAATTACAAATAATCAAAACAAATGTACCCAATCAATCAAGATGTGCAGTAAAATTCAAAGATTTTTTTTACCAACACTGCCGCCATTGCCAAAGACGTAATAGGAAAAATAGGTTTTTGGTTGTAGTCGCAAGAAAGAAAGTCCTTTCTTGTTTTACTGATTTTTTGTTGGTTTTATTGAATGAACTTACTTAAAGCGAATTTAATGATTTCCTTTTCTGTTGCAGCAACAAATATTCTGTAATGTTGGTAATATACAAGGTGTATATACACTTGTTTTTCTAGGATGGAACAAACCTTTATGCTATTTTCCAAGACCTCCCAATCTGAATGCATCAATCATCCTTAGAATTACGAGCATAAGATTACTACTGAGATGTAAAGAATAACGAACTCAATGAAAGCAAGCATTCAAATATGAAATTATACCATTTCTTTGATTAAGGAGAATGAATTTATATTTAAAAGTTATGTACAATCTTTTAGAATAACTTTTACTTATAAAGAGAAAATAAAGAGCTGTAAGTGATGCGTGTGGAACATGCAAAACTATGCGACATAAACGAGGGAACCAAGCACGTGAAGGTCATGCAACGCGTTTGTAATGCGAAATTTTCTATGCATTGTAACAACTGATTGAGGCATTCTCCATGTTCTTAGACATTATGGAATAATAAGAAAAAACTTTACACTAGATGGTTATTTCATCAACTAAGACAAAAGGAAAAATCAAAATAAATCAGGAATTGTATATGTGCAAAGACACCTAGGTTTCTGGTTTAAATCACGACTACTGGCAACATGCAAACTTGTTATATATTAATACAAAATTTTCAGCAGGGCCTGTATAGAAATTTCTTACAAATACAAATATAAAATACATCTATAATTTTTAAGATCACACTTATAGAATTGTTTGATTAGAAAATTCGAATATCACACTGGCTGAACAAACCATATACTTGACTTTCTTTCACCAAAATAAAATTATAATATGTAGGAACATGCTTGAATCTTACCAAATGATTGCACAAATAAGTTCCAAACCAATGAATTAAATGAAAATGATTAAATATAGAAATACAACCCAAAAAATAGCGTTTGCAAGCACGACGATAACCGATGTATTTAGCAATTTGGGACAGAGAAATATATAATTTATGTAGAAATCAAATAATAATAGCAATAATTAAAAAAATAAGTTTTAATCCCTCAAGTCATTTTGTTTAAACTGGCATAAATGCATGCACACTGTAAAGGTTCTTTATGTTGCTTAAGTTACACTCACTTTAAGTTCCATGCATGTATAAGTTTTTGATTCTGTATTACCTAAAAAAATGCTATGAAACTAACATTGAAATATACTGGTGCATTTATTTGCATAAGAATCATTAAATAATAACAGTTTAAGATGTTGGTTTGTCAAAAATTACTATAATATGAACACCTCCTTGTATTTGTTATATGTAGATTGAATGTAAAAAGGAAAATTATATAATAAGTACGGTTCATTGATAATGCTCAAAACATATGTACCCCCAAATTTTTGAGTCATAGACCTAATTGCATGGAAAATATGAATTAAGTACTCTGTCTCATAATCATAAAGTTGCTTAACCTTAAATAATGAAAGAAGAGTAAACGATCGTTGTAAGATCAATATATATTTATTGTTATATAAGTTTACAATTTTACCACATTCTATTTATCTCATTAACAACTTAAATTCTAATTTTAATGATGAAAATAGAAAGTTAAGCATAACGCTCCAATCAAAGTCAATGTGTATATAAAAAATTACGTAAACTAGCCATGACTTGGATTACAACAAACAAAAATTAATATGATTTAGTTGGGGATTATGTATAATCTTGACCTTACAAGCATATATCTATATTAACTTTTAGAGAATGATGATACAGAAACCGCAACACCCTTAGTCACAATCATCAATTTAAAGGTTGTTTACTGAAAAATTATGGAAAAAATGTACATTTAACATGGAGACTAGTTGTAATAGTAGCAGGCTTCATGTCTTAGTGACTTTGGTTGAGAAAGCTTTTAAAAGCAAGAATTATGATGGTATGGGTTTTTTACATATAAAATAGTACATATTTGCTTAAGTCAAGTGAATTTCTCAAAAGGTACAAGTACTAAAAATAGGGTCAAAAAATGAAAGCAACTAATGAAAATTTTACATTGAATTAATGGGTTATGCTCATTCAGACATAATTATAGAAACTATCACATGCTAGCATACTCTACCGTGATTATATTTTGATATGATTTATCGTCAAACACAAAATAATGTATAACAAGAATTGCATTGAAGAATTGTGACTCAAAAATCACATACATCTAGAAATTATAAATTAAGCCAAGACTATGTGAAATAACTATATATAAGATAGTAACCATATAGTTGACTTAAGTAGAAATATGTAGATCCAAGTTCGCATGTATCAATAAGAGCAACATGAAACATGGGTGCTATGTCATGACCAATAACAAGTGGAGAAATAAGTGCAGTAAAAAAAAGGAATTCTTATTTAGGGTAGCAACATAAGTCTACTTGAAGAGCACAAAATTGGAGCTACAACAGTCTGCTAACTATGATAAAAAACAATCATAATATTAATCTAAACAATTACTATTGTGCAACAAGTGATTTTATTTGCACAAAAATGAGAGTTTCATACATTCAAAATTATGTATCCAATCAAAATAGAATAACAACGAAATGTAAATTTAAGACTATGTAACGACACAAAGATTTTGACATTTAAATATGAATTTAATTAAATTTAAAGTTTGAATGGATGTTTATGTTGGGGTTTTGTGTACAGCGGAAGTTTGACAAAACCCCCGAAAAACAGGATCTTTATCACCCAATCACTTGAAGATGAATTTGACTGAAAAACAAAAACAACACAAATAATATCGGAAATATGAGCACATGATATTCCACCCAACCACCCTCTTTATTGATTCACTAATAAAAAAATTTGTTTACAATCAATCTCAACTATAGTTATAAACAATAACAACTTGAACCAATAACCTTATTGAGAAATAGGTAGAGAATATCTAATGGTTAAATAATTTGAAGGAGAACACTCAAATTGGAATAGCTAGAATGATCACTCTTGGTGACTCTCACCCACTCTTGGTGGGTCTCACCAACCCTTGGTGGCTCTCACCCACACCTAATGAAGATGTTAGCTGACCCTTTTTATAGAGAGAATTGCTTCATGCTCAAGAAAACTTGGCATCCAAATTATCTTCATATATGTTATAAAACTATTTGGATAAACACTAAATATCCTTGCAATAAATGTCCAAAAATATAGCAACCAACATCTCTCCATAAAATTTAGCACCAAATCTCTTCATCAAATCTAGCAGCAAATCTCTTCATTAAATCTAGCACCAAATCTCTCCATAAAATCTAGCAACAAATCTCTCCACAAAATATGTAAGATTATTTGTTGCCCAAAATTGTGGTTTGCGTATCACCAATTTCAAGACTCCACCTTGATACCAAATCACAACATCTCCTCCACTCAAACATAGCCCCTTAGCTCTCACTTTCAACCTCTTCTTTCTCAATTAACACTATCTCGGTTTTAACGGCTACGAGATAAAACCATCTGTCCTCTCTTCAAGTCCAGGCTCAATTGATTTACAGGCTCAATCACACCTTCTTGATTTCATCAGGTCACAAGATTACCTAATTGATTTCCAGGCTCAATCACACCTCCTCTTTATCGACGTCTACCACTTGATCCCTCTTCATCTACATGGATCCCTCGAGAATTATCATCGTGAAGACAATAATCGATAACATGATCCTCAACGGATCTTCAGCAGTGATCAAAACCAACCTCTCCACCTTGCTGCGGACTAGGTTCTTCATTCCAAATTCTCCAAATCTCCTACTCCATAATAGCCATCCATGAAAGCAACATCATCTCCGACATCTACAATCTTCAATCTAAATTCACTCCAAGCTATGCGATGATCTGGCTCCGATACCAAACTGTTATGATTTTTGTGCGCAGCGGAAGCTTGACAAAATGCCAAGAAAAATTGGATCCAAATTATTTTCATGTATGTTATAAACTATTTGGATAAGCACCAGACATCCTTGCAATAAATGTCCACAAATATAGCAACCAATATCTCTCCATAAAATCTAGCACCAAATCTCTTCATCAAATCTAGCACCAAATCTCTTCATCAAATCTAGCACCAAATCTCTTCATCAAATCTTGCACCAAATCTCTCCACAAAATATGTAAGATTATTTGTTGCCCAAAATTGTGATTTGCGTATCACCAATTTCAACAGTTTATAAATTAGAATTTGAGTTAGAAACCCGAGACCTTAATATATGTTGGATAGATGGATTTAATTTCCAATTATAGGATTAAAACTTATAAGTTGTTTGAAATATAGAATTTAAACTATATGCTGGTTTAGAATTTATATATCAGCAAACAAGCATGAAATAGAAGATTTATAAAGCATTGATTCTCAAATTTGCACCTATTACTTAGAACTAATCTAAATAGTCATATAACAGAAACTTCTAAGTTTTTTCACTTCATTTAAATCGATTTGGACGATCAATTTGAGATAATGACAAACAATATCGAATTTGATGTTAAAATTTAAAATATTAATTAAACTATGAAATTTAATTTTTGAGATACGTTTGACTCGACATAACAAAGAAATAATTTTTGTAACAAATACGAAAATTTACGAGTTTAAAATATAAATTTATTTTGTATTTATCGTTAAAATGAGTAATTATAGTTGGGATTGATATAGAATTTGAAACTTTATTTTTAACATAGTTGAACATTTATATATGGATTTCAATTTATAATTTGGGCTTCATCTTTCGGAGCATATTTGAATAATTTTATAAATGAAATTTCGTTTTTGTGAATTCAAATTTTGATAATGAACATTTGTGAAGGCAAACATCATTAACTAATTCAAGCTGCTTTTATATTTAAAATATAACGTTTAAACTAAAATGAACTTTGAAATTATACTTTGCAATTTAATTTTTAAAGTTTTAAATTAAACCGTTAAGCATAAATTTAGTTGGTATTGAAATACACTTGATGTAATTTAGTTTGATAATTTATAAAATTATTGCACGGGATCATCTAACAAATTTTATTTTAAACGCACCATGTTCTATCATGTTCAAGTTGAATTTAATAATGGTTGAATTTATAACATGGTTGAAGTATGTAAACAACGTTTTCATTCCACATATACATATATGTTCTTCCATGTTCTGCCGTGTTATTTTTCATATACATATATATTAATGAAGTTGCAAGGCCATGCAATATCACTTATCCTCCTGTTTGTTCTAGGATCCAGTCGGTATGTTGTTTAACGCAGTCATGGGTAATGTAACGACCCAATTTTTTTGACCGTTCAAATCGATAATAAACCATACATGTTGACCCAAACAAATCGCAAATGCAGGTAGTTATTGGGAAAAAGAAAGAAAGAAAGAAGAGAAAAACAATAACAGAGTTCTCACAGCAGAAGGATAACATATAATAGATAATTATCAATTTAAAAATAGTTGAAATATATATACATTGACTATCAGAGTAATACATATACAGGTTTCATCACATGGCAGCGGAAATAAAATGCAGCGGGAATATATATATATATATATGATAGATATATACCAATCTCCGTCTTCAATCTCCAAGGCACAGTCATCTTCGGTAACTGCAAACGTCTGCTGACCCGAGCGTATTACATAAAAAGAAAAACACAACAAACACTCGGATCAGCACTAAATCATTCTCATATTATTCAAATTAAAACATGAAATAACTTGAGTATCATGGGTGCAATAACTCAAGAGATGTTACCGGATTTTTCCATCTCTCGAGGATCCGTTAAACTAATACATACATAGTATAATACGCTATTATGATAGTGTCTATTCAGTAAAGTAAATATCATAAAAATAGCGTAAGCGGGATTACCATATTACCCTTATGCCGTTTACAGGCATCAACAGTCTATACAGTATCGTAAATTCACCGTACTGGTGTTATCAGAGGGCACTCCATTGAAGGCAATGCTAAATTAAAATCGTATGGGGCTCGATATGGATAAATATGACAAGGCATTCGAGGCAATGTCCAGGGTAGGATTCTACCAATTGCACTCCCGGACCGGTGGAAACGCATAGCAGCCACTACCGCCCACCTCGGATCACACTCCCAAAATCAAAATGGGCCCAAATCATCATCATCATCATAGTCATATAAATAGTATCGAAGAAGTGTGTCCGATCAAAGGTGCTACCTCAATTAGTCACGGTATAGCTCATGTTTTAGTCATTTCAATTCTGACCCGAAGGTCAGGGTTATTTCGTCATCGTTCATCTTCATCAATCGAGAATTGCCTCCAAGTCATCATATTTCATTCTAGATATGTCATAACGTCTGCAGTTGTTAAAGTGGTGTCGACACTGACAGAGAGTATGCCACTTGTCGACTCCAGCCTCTTTAACAACCAACGTTTACATTTTTCCACATCGGTCGGTTCTTTTACATTTCACAAAGGTTCGCTTTATATCAATATATCATATTTTGTTTCGAACCCAATTTATATTCAAAATAAAATATATATTCATATCAAAATATCCCAATCCTTCCCAAACCGATTATATTCCAACTAGAATATATTTTTCATATCCATATATTGTAATCATATAATATTTCAAAATCAATTCATATTCGAGTAGAATATATTTCATATCAAAAACCATAATCATTTCAAAAATCGATTTGTGGTCGGAAATCCATTCATATTCAAATAGAATATATATTTTCATTAAAACTCATTTCAATCCCTTAAGAGACCATTTGAATTCGAGAAGAATCTAATTTATATTTTCATATAAAGTCGGTTTAAATCGATTCATATTCAAATAAAATGATTTTTTTCCATCTCGACTCCATTTTGAACCAACGGTTTAAATCCAAACACTTTCCATTTGGAAGAAATTTACAATCATTGAATATAACTTGAAAATAGATGATTATAAGAAAATCTTTATACAAAACATATGTATATAGAAAATAATAGTTAAAATAAAATAAGATAAATTTAGATTACTATGTATATACAAAAATAAAAGTCTGCTAATTAGTTTTATGTAATAAAATATAAGGAAAATTTTAATTATAACAAAATAGTTTATAAGTAAAAAGTTTTTGATAAATAAATTTTTAAGAAAAGAAATAGTCTATTAAAATCAACAGTGTATATATATGTATAATAAAATTCTTAAACCGAAATTGTTCCTTTCTTCCTAATTTCAAATACTTGAATCTATACTCCAGTCTCAATGGAGTTTATATAGTTTCAATATCTTATTTCAATCCCTATTCAAACCAACCCTTCGATCTGAATGATAAAATTCATATTCATGCCAAAATCGAAATAGTCCCGAGTATTATCCAAACTCTTACTCCAAAACTAAACTTAATAGTAATCTATTAATTTTGAATCTACCCCAATTATTTGAATAAATTCCAAATCATATTCAAATTTCCAATTTTCCAAACTCCCAATTTGTTGAGATAATCTCCTTAGCCATTCCAAATAACATTCAAAGTTCAGATCTTAAAAGAAATAGATTTACCAAATATCAGCGCATTTCTTTTAAGTAAAATTTCCATTGAATAGAAATTTCAAATATTTAAAATCATTTAACCAACCGATGTCCGTATATAATTTTCTATCCTATGGCCAATTGATTTTAATTTTCAATATTTCAGGGATGGATATATATCATTTCAATCCAAATCAGGGTCACGGATATTTATCATTTCAATCCGTGTTCTTAATTTATTTTTAATCGATTACTTCCGGGTTTATTTGATGCCCGCAACATCTAGGGTAATTGGGATTAATCGTCACAATAAACATGTCATACAACACACTGGATATGGAGCATTAACAGTGTCAACATCAATTCAATAGAAAATTTCAACCCAAAATCCATCACAACCATCCCATCCAATTAATTAGTATTAAACTGTTCCACGAATTATCAAGGATCAGAATTTCCCATTTAGAAATCTAATTAAATTAAATAACTAATTATCAATCAAAATTGGCATGTTATCACAGTGGTATATCAAATTTAAGCAACCAATTCAATAGCCAATCACAACCATGCAACCAAACTATCTCATAATTTAATCGATAAATATGGGGATAATTCAGTTCATTGTGAGCGATAAAATCACTCATCTTTGGGTCATTAGTAGATCAAACGTCCAACCAAAGCCCAAAATTTCACAGTCTCCAAATGCAGCCCAACCAATCTCAGATCGTCCGCAATTCCGCCACGATCCCAACGCAACAAACCGCATCCAAATCTAAGTTAAAACGAGAAAGTTATCAGCGTTTTTCCATTTGAATTCAAATATATATAAAATAATTAAAATAAATTCCTCACCCTATAAGAATATGCCACCTCAGTCGTTCTTCCCTCAGACAATTCCCGCTCCCCAACCCATGAACAGTAATCGTCGAACAAACCCATTCATATCCGAACTTTAACCGTTGATTCATCCACCCTCCGACCTCGACAAGAGCTCCGACCTATCCCGTTCGAATCAGCTCCCCCTGCCGCATCCGCCAGTGTCGGCCTCACCACCTCCGATGGCCTTCAGCCACGCCGCCGACGAAGCAAACGAAAAGGGTCTCCAGCCCTAAATCGCAAAAATCCGATGATCTACTTGATTATATATGAAAGAGCTTGGTTTGTTGCAATCCAAAGAACGACGCGCACAATACCCAGAAACCAGAATCCTCGATTAAGCTTCGAATTGAAAACCCCTAAATCTATGCTTTAGGGTTACGAAAATCAACACTTTGGTTGCCATTCACTGCATGTCAAAACAGAGGGTATTCGTAGCTTTCTTTCGTCGAGATCTTCACTTTGATATATAATATGCTATGGTTTGAGGAATTTTGATTTTGAAGTCATAATTTTCATTTTGATCTAGGTTTGGAATTTCATTTTCTGCCATGGAAGAAAGAAATCGGTAGATAGAAAATACGTGGATGAGAAATGAGTTGGTGAGGTGGTAGTTGGGTTTTATTTGTATGGATATAGGAGGCCCAATATGATCAACATACAGTTATCCTATTACACTGATTCTCTTTCACAATTTATCCAGTACGGCCAAATGACAAGTCCGGTTGTAACAAATTTTGGACCTCTACAACAACCCACCATTCTAGATCCGATGGCGCTGGTTTCGCTGAATTCCGAGACAGTCGCCAAAACCGTTAAATTCCACAGTTAATTTGTTATTAAAATATCCAATTATTTGATTAACTGTTTAAATTCAATTTAATTATAAATAAAAAAATTATTTAAATAGAATTTTAACTTAAATAAATTTTATGCATCTATTTTACAAGTTAAATTCCCAATTTGATTATTTGAATTTTAGTTATTTTAACAATTCAGAATTTCCCGATTTACCAAATTAATTTGGAATTCAATTTTTGACTTAAACCACTCAAATCTAATTATTATAAAATATTAACTTTCACATTTCAACATCTTTACATATATCTTAATAAAAGAATTTGTTTATATTAAATTCAAACAATCGTCATCCTTAAAATCAACAAAATTTGATTTTTATCAAATATTATTCCATTTAATTCTTTTTTAAATTGAAAATTAAATATACATAAAATGTGGGATGTTACAGGTAATATACTCGAATCATTTAATAATCTGCTAGGATTAAACTTTTATATTTTGGTATTATCGAAATTTGCTTACTTGAAATAAGTTTAATCCTGATTCGGGTGTTTTGTGTTTTGCACGGAATGCTCAGATCAGTTGTTCTAGGTTTAGAGTTTTCAGCTCGCAACGAAGTGAAAAGGCATGTGAAGATGCATGCGCGCACCAGGCTGGACAAATAAGTGTAAAAAAATTATTCGTCTAAAATTTATGTTTAAATTTATTTATTTTCTGCTTTAAATATTGTATACAACTCCGCTATTGATAATAAAAAAAATTATTCTGCTGCAATTATTGTACTATGTGATTTTTGTGTTAATTCTGTTTAAACCCTATAAGCTAATAACAATCTGTCGTTTTGAACGGCTCGAGTTGGTTTAACTACCCACTTGAGGCGGTCAAAGTGCCAGGTCGTTGCAGCTAAATAATTAAAAATTTAACGCTATTAGAATTCGAGTGAATTTGAACTAAAAATATGATATTTAATTTTAAGAAAAAGGGTGTTCTTCGTTTCGTAAAATTTGAATGCTTATTGTCCCAAATCTATAATTTTGATTCCAAAACATGCGTAAATAGATGAGGTTGAAAGAGTATACATGTCTGTATTCGCATTTATATGTTGTTATGTGTATCCTGTCTCAAACTTCACTCTTACATGAAGTATTAACATATATTATAAGCTCTCATTTTACAAGAAAGAAAAAAAAGTGATAAAAGAAGACTAAGAAGAGAAAAGTAAATAAATATTTGAATCAACCATGTGTTCTGGAGTCAGAAGAAATACCACATGTGTTTTACTTCCCTCTTACTTTATTCTCATTCATTTCCATCGGAAAGAAAGCAATGCTTCTTTTTTTTCACTCCTTCTTTGCCTTCCAAATTTTCCTCCTTTCATTCTCAACTTTTGAAAAACGCCCAACATCTTCATTTAATTTCCTAATCTACAAGCTCCACCCACCATCATCTCGTGCTTAATCGCCTGCATCTCCTCCACCTCATCAAGTGCATCTATGAAACCACTTGCACCCATGCCGCATGCCTTCTCCCAAATCGCGAGTTGAGATCCACGAATTTCCTTGTCTCGCTAGCATCCAACCATGGCCACTGCGAGCTTAGCTCCTTCCTAGTCGTTCATGCATCTCCTTCCCTATAGCCACACCGCCGTATCCTCGCACTCAAATCCGGCCCAACACCATCCATTGAGACTTCTGGTTCAAACATGTTTCCTATATTGGTTGAAGGTGATGTTATCTCTTATATATATATATATGTATATTTCTTTTTTTATATCATATATATATATATTGTTTCATTAAATGAATTTGACTCGACCGAGCTTAGTGATCATCGAAATTGAATTTGGGATTTTCATATTTCAGTTAGTATTGGTGTTTAGGTCAGAATTGGAAGGAAATATGGCTTTGGCAAGTGAGTCTGAGATTATCTTTTATTCAAAACCATTTCGGGTAGATTTATAGTTGATATTGTCAGGTGGAGTGTGGTTGTTGTCGCTGCAAGCTCATTTTAATTAAATAATAATTAATACGTTCAAACTTCATTCGATAAACGAATTCCTTATTATAATTCAAATCTAAACTTAATTAAATCCTTTTATATTGTCCAATTCATATTGTATTGCAAAATCCAACTTATTATGATTATCTTATAATTAAAAAAATTATTTCATTATTTAAATTAAATTAATAACTCAAAATCATGTAATATGGGTTATTTAAATTTCCATATCAATATTTAAAGAATTAAACAAATTAATTATTTGACCATTAAAAATCCGGAATGTTACGTTCCTCCCCCCCTTAAAAAAAATTGATCCCCAAAATTGCTAAGGTGGGAAAAGTGCTACAAACCTTCTAAATTTTCACAAATCCACTTAGTTAAATCTTCTGTTCCATTATCTGAACTCTTAGTTCCAACTAATCCAATCAGTTTTAATTAAAATACCAATTTATTTCTATTAACAAAAAATTCAATTCTTTTTAACACTTTTGATTCTTGGGAAATTTTGATAGATTCTCCCCTGGACGGAGGGACTTTCGCAATATCTCAAGAGATAAATATATATACATCGACCCCCATGGTCGGAAAACCCAATTCATATATCAAATTTTGTACTTTTACATAGGCGTACCTTATATGAGCATTATTGAGCGAACTCGCTTAATATTTATGCGATTTATGCAAGCGAACTGAGACGTTCAGCTCCATATACCTGTACTTACTTTATTAAACCACATAATTCTTAATATATGAAGTTTAAAAAATCATTCATTTCTTTAACTACTATGACCACATTATTTCATTTGGTTTTGAATGATTCACAACCAATATTTTTACATTCAATCCATATTTGATGCACATACATTCATATTCAACCAAATTGACTCTAAATCAATTTATTCACTTTCATGAGCTATGAAAACTTAATTTTCTTAAAAATCCATCCATTTCATTTAACTAACCTTAAGTTAAATATTAATCCATTTGATTTATTCTTACCATTTCAGTCCATTTAACTTGCTCAAGTTAAATTAAAATTTCAGAATTCAAATTCCCAGCTTTTGTTACAAACTTCTTTAAAATTATATATATATACATACATATTACCATTTGCAATTTCAAAACATTTGAATTTTAAAACACTTGTTTTTCTCAAACAAATTCTCATTTTAAATTTTACTATGGTAGAAGTCCGTCACTCAGAAACTCGAAAATGAATATTGATGAGGTCGTAGTCATCATTCAGAAATATCTTCCAGCGATTGAAACAAGTTCAGTGCCTTATCACTTTAAAAATCCATTTAAAACAATTCTTATTCAAAAATTCCTTCAAAGTAATGTTTTATTATGTTAAAATAATTTATAAGCATTCGGATTTAAATTCACAATTATGGTTTGAAAACAATTTTAATTTAGCACATTTGTATATTTTATTCTTATAAAAATTTTATTTGGTTATATATAACCGTTTCAATATTATAATCTCATTTGATTATAATAACAACAACTCCATAATTTTAGAAATAATTATTTGATATAAAAAAATAATTTTGGGTAAAAGTTCTCCATTTACCCACTTTAAAACAATACTGTATCGAATTGCTCTATTCAAGTGTTTAGAAATCTCTATCTACCATGTCTGCTAAACACATCGATGTGGAATTTATATATCACTCAACAAACCAATCAACACAATATAAAACAATTTTTATAACACTAACAAGTACACTTTCTTATATATATATATATAAATAAATAGACTCAAACTCAATCTAGTGTATTACTAATCCCATCTCTATTAAGTTTATGCCACAGAGCTAAGGTTATTACTTAACCTTCATCTCTGATACCAAATGCAATGACCCACTTTTTCCATATAGTTTAAGCCGACACTTAATTACACATGTTAGCTGAAAATGCACAGAAAAGCAGATAGTTAGGATAAAGAAGTTAGAGATTGAGAAAATAGAAAGAAAGAATAGTTAGAATAGAAGAATAAGAAAAACACAAACACATCATAATCAGAGTAAACACGAATATCACAATTGAATGAATAAAATATAATATAACAAAGCTCTTTACAAAAAGAGAAAACTAGTGTATATATATGAATACAGTCATCAGAGCACACAACAACATCAGCCTATACAATACTGATAAATACAACACATACATAGAAGAAATAAATTATACGTCTCGACTTCGGCTTCTCTTCTGAAGGTCCAAGCAAATCCAGTGCTACCAGGAAAATATACTCAGTATGTCCTAAGTATTATATACATGGATCAATCTGGGATACTTTCAGTGAGAAATCTCACATCATAAACAACTTGCTTAAATTTTAAAAACCTTTAAAAGAATGGAATTCTCGTATGACAAGACCACACATAAACATGGCACGTGTTTTTACGTTATGATACCCAAATTACTTTTTATATCAAAGTCCAGTGGTATTATAATAATGTCTATCAATTCACAAACAAAATAAAAGTATAGCCGAAAAGCTTGCATCTCACTTTCCAGCATAGTTAGTTTACAACTAAAAACGTATGGCTCGTATTAGAGATTTGATTTCCAACATGACTAGGTACAGAACCACCTTCCGACCATTGTCCTCTAGAGATGGAACACTGAGGTTCAACAAGAACATCTTGTAACCCGACCACACATGACCGACCACTCATTCAACTTGAATGTACTGTATATATCATCATCACGGTTCTTAGCCGTCCAACCGTACTCATCACGAAGCAAACAAAAGGAGACAATCGATTTCTCTAGATCAGGTAATGATATACCCTAATGGGTATGACCCACACAGTTATGTTGTTTGCCTGATTTCAATCATTTTCCGATTGATGAGGCTTAAGGTCACGATTACTTTTTCAGAACAACACATTCAAACTTTCAATGTTGCATTGTCAGATCTATCCAATCACTAATTGATTTGCACAAATATACTCCAGGTGTTAAGCTAAAATAAGTTGTCTTCTCTGCAACCATACTCCGTATATTTGTAAAAATCAACATACGTGATCTTAGGATATACTCTGTTAGACATTCATCTATAACGGTTCGTTCTGGGACTGAACGAAACTTAAGATACTCCAGAACATCAGAGTTACTTCTACGAGTATAATCTTTGTTGTTAACCAAAGATATCAGCGAGCAACCCACTCGCTCCGAAGACCTATGTCTTGATATAATCTCATAATCATCCCTGTAAATTAATTTTCGAACGTAAAGTTGGTTCGAAGTCATTTTGGGTCTAGTTCACATCTCGGTCTCTTCAAACTAACACATCAAAAGTCAAAAAGTAATATTAACTATCAAATCAAACTGTGTAGATAAGTATATCAACAGCTCAGTCCCTTTCATTGAAACCATTCATTAAATCTTTTCATTGATTCTTATAAATCGATTCGATATACTTGTCTCAAAAAATCTCTTTTGTGTTCCTTGCTTTGGAAACGATAATCAACACTTATCTCTTTTAGAATAATCTTGTTCACCAAACTTCTATTTATTTTCTTTAGTTCGAAAATATCGCTATATATTCCCAAACACTTTTCTTTTATTTCCTTTACTTAGGAAATATCGTTATATATATATATATACTTAATTCAATGATATAAATCCAACTACCAATTCATATATGGGCTAGAACAATATCAAGCAACATATTCTTCGTTATATAAACCCAAACAGTTCTATTTAACTTCAACTTTACATATTAAACTTTAAAAAACTTTATTTATGGAAATAATCATTCAATTTCCGTGTCTATTTTCGAATTCATATAACCTCCTGTTTCATTTCTTTAAAAATCCCAATGATTAACTTATTTTTTTAAAATA
Source organism: Allium sativum (assembly GCA_030737875.1). Classification (NCBI taxonomy): domain Eukaryota; kingdom Viridiplantae; phylum Streptophyta; class Magnoliopsida; order Asparagales; family Amaryllidaceae; genus Allium; species Allium sativum. Next base: position 648,143,446 of record CM060919.1, on the reverse strand, counting down.
AGTGTATTCCTAAAACTATACTATTTTCATTACTTAAAAAACAGTGCTATATACTTCACCCACAAGGTATAAATATAGATCACACTTCACATCTGGGTCAAACAATGTCAAATAATATATTATTTACTATAAAACCCAATAGTTTTTATATTAAATTTCTAAACCTTGCGAATAAACTTTGCAATATTTCTCTTACGGAGATAATAGATTATTTCCAACATGTAAGGACCTGTAACTTCTCCGGTAAGGAAAGCCCGGATACTTCGAGAACAACACACAAAAAACGCAGATAGAAGAACATTTCATTGTATATTACAACAATTCCATCAGAATACAAGAATATACAGAGTATGAATAAATATTACACAGAAAATATCAGAGATTTAAATTACATTACATAGCAGCGGAAAATAATACAATACACCACTAGAAGAAGATATACGGATACAGAGCTTTCCGGATATCATTCCAGCTGTAAATCAGGATCCTGTGAATATAAATATGCAAAACCAAAACTACTAGCTGCCCGTGTCAAAACATGGGCACCCAGAGTTTATGTTAAAACAATAAACTCCAGGTCAGTCATGGGACTGGTGCGAGAACTGAAATAGTTATTAATCTTTATTTTAAAGTTAGGTAAATCAAGGGACCACGCCGTATAACACGGAACGGGTTTCCTCCCAAGGATACCAGTGCATAAAACAACAGCGCAATGCTAAATAACGAAAAATGAAGCTATTATAAGACCCAGGTCCCATCACACAATGCAACGCAAGCCGGAGGATAGGGTTTTTACCTTATAATAGCCAAGAATGCTTGGTACATGAAATTTCATGTTTTATTATTACTATAAGTGTATAGTGTCAAAACAATTTCAAATCATAAGTATCAATCATAGATGACATAATCCCCCATACCACTATGTCGCCATACTAGGCTCTACAAATAAAACCGCAAAGTCACGTATTGGAAGGTGGATTTCCATCTGTGAACCGAGGCAAAAGATAGTCCTCTACCGATTCGAGACTTTCTAGCCCGAGCCTCAGGATCAGGGCTCGAGTGACCCTTGGATCGTCAGGGCTGGTCCAGCGATGTGGATTAAAATTCCTGAACACTGTGTTTCCCCACCCTTCGGGTCGTAAATGAGCCAAATGACTCCATCGGCTCCACACAGTCACCGATATATCCGAGGTGCCTCGCAACAGCAACAACCACACAGGTGAAAATAATGTAAATGTCAGGGCTGGTAGGTCACTGACACCACCCTAGCTAGAAGGAAACGCATGCCTTCCCTGAGGTCCTTTCCCGTTTCTGGTTCACAACCGGGGTGTGAGGCTCGCGAATCAACGTTACAAAAAGCTAGGCCACACAGGCGGTGCTTTGATCATCCACCACAAGACTTTGCTTTTCAACAAAAGCCTTGATCATTTGCCACTTAGGCATACCACACAGGCAGTTCACTCCATGCGATGGATATCCATTAATATATAACCCCTGAGCTCGTACGTCTTAGAGAAGAGCGTTAAGAAAGAGAATAAATTCTCCGCCACCAAACGGATATATATTTAATAGAAATCAATCAAACAGAATAAAATCCAATGTCAGACACACAGTCCATTTACAAGTTCGTTCTGGGTCTGAACGAATCCGGAGGCACCTTGTACCTCGCATATCTATCGATCTCCAAGTACGTTTGGACGATCACCAACTGATTCCCTCCTCTTGAGTGTACAGCCCAATCATGATCATCAGTAATTACCCAATTGATGTGAAGACCTCCGGTCTTCAACCATCGTCTTCATCCTCGACACCACGTCGAATCAGTTATTCAGAATGGGATAAACCCGGTCTTTCTGAATAACTCGCGTATATAATAAACAAGTGTTACACAAACACAACATACGCCTCATTCCAATTCAGAATATTCTTTTATTCAAATATTCTTATTCTTTGGGAAAGGTTCCCATTAATTTTATCAAAGATAAATTCTTTAAATTTATTCTTTAATCTTCCTTTGAATATCGATTCAAACCAAATTATGGTTTATCCAAACTAGCCGGGATTAGCGAACCACATGAAGTAGTCATTTATTTTATTTCCCAATCCAAACCAATTCATCCCATGAAGTAAAACTGGTAATACTTCATATCTAACACCACGGTGTTATCGGTAAATTCAATTACCATTTCACGTTCAAATCTAATTAAAGATTTAACTATTGTCTGGAGCAAAACTGGTGATACTCCATTCTTGATCACTTCAATCTAATTAAAGATTCATTAAAACTCCACTTAGTTTTAATCTTCCCAAAAATCAATATCATGTCTTTAACTGGGTTAAAGAACCAATGTCATCTAAAACACGGTTCACGATAAACCCAAAATCACATTCCATTAATTATCGGGTTAAAGAACAAGTGTTATTTAAAACACCGTTCACGATAAACCCAAAAATCAATTCCAATTAAATATCATTTAATTGGTATACTTCATTAAGTATAAATAAAAAGATTTAATCTTTTTCTCAACTGGGTTTAAGAACAGTGTTAATGAAGACACCATTCACGACAAACCCAAATCACATTTGATATTAAATACAAGGCTCTGAATAAAAAATATATCGGCTTATATTCAATATCAAATTCTACGACCAACAAATATCGTATTGGAAGTAACGATATTAATATATCTTTCAAATTTCCATAACAATATCCGTATAATCAAGAAATCCAACATCGAAATATTCCAAAGACAATTTCGATTCAAATCCATTCAAATTCAATTATTGGAAATTCTGGTTATTTTCAAAACCATTTAAAATCCAATTTATTTATTTTTAAAATAAATGGAATTATAATTCTAGTTCAAAACTAGTTCATTTCGATAAAAATCTATTTTTATCTTTTCAAATATGGAAATTTTCATCCCAATTCTTTACAAATCATTTCTTATGATTTTACACAAATCATTACTATTTTTAATAATTTTATCAAGGCCCGTACAGTCGATTTCCATCAACGGCCATCAAACTGCACTTACAGCGACCTTTTCCCAATTTGACTTGGACATAATTCCAAATCTAACCGTTAGATTTCTAATATTCGTTAGATAGCTCTTTTCGATACGAACCCAATTTTGATTCTGATTTTGAGTGAATCCGACGGTCGGATCTCCCGTAATATCCATTCGAAGTCAATGGTCGAAATTCGCGAACTACCGCGGCGCGACGCGTTCTACTCTGGCCATTTAGTATATATAATATACATATTATATATATTTCGTCGATTTCCTTTTAAAACGTATTTTATAAATCGTTTTGAATTCGTTCTCGAAACGATTTCAACTTCATATTCAATTTTGAATCAAAATTGAATATTCCACATCATCGATATACAAATGATAATATTTTCAAAACGTTATATTTTGAAATCACTTACTTTTCTATAATCATTATAAAAATGAATATAATCGATATAAATATCGTTCGCGTCAAAATGGCGCATATCTAACTAACACGGCTTTATATATTTCAATAACTTCGTTATTCTATTCAACAAATGAATATTTTCTTCAACACATGAATATTTATATTTCTATTCAACACATGAATATTTATTCTATTCAACACATGAATTTATATTTCTATTCAACACATGAATTTATATTTCTATTCAACACATGAATTTATATTTCTTATTCAACACATGAATTTATATTTCTATTCAACACATGAATGTTTCTATTCAACACATGAATTTATATTTCTATTCAACACATGAATTTATATTTCTTATTTTTACAAATTGGAATGAGGCCCAATCAATTACCATGTAACATTAATTATATGGATTCCCTACAACACATGTAACAGCAACGATAAATCATCAGCCATCATCCAGAGTGCTACACACAACTGCATAAGCATTAAATATAAATAATTAACGCTTACACAGTCTGTCAACCCATCGATTGACATACAACTAAGCAATCGGGATTAGTGTACGTCAAATATCATCCCAATACCCGTGTGGGGTTTCAAATCAACGAACACAGATTTTATTTGTGTAGTTGGACGATGTATAAAATTTATCGTCCCAATCAATATCAGTCAAATCAGTGTACATAAACAAATCGTCCGATTTGTTTATTACTATTTATTTTATATACACGTTAAAAATCATATTTTTAACTATAATATATTTTCCACTATAAAATATTTTATTTCATTCCACGTCACACAATCAAATTTCACAACACAGCAATCAAACAAACAAGTCATCCATGGTCTGTGGACGACGGGTGTCGGGTGCTACTAAGCACCGTCTGCATCCTAGTATATATTTCAACTAGAAATTAAAATAAAGGTGAGGAGTTCTCACCGAGGGTTCCACTCCTCCATTCTACTTCTGAACTTCTGAACCATTTGGATTTGCCCGTACTCCCAACGCAGTCTTCTCCACGTTGTTCATATTAAAATCACATTTTTTAATATGATGTTCGGTACATTATAAATCATATTTTTAATACTCTACCAATATAAAAATCATATTTTTATTCTTTATATAATATAAAAATCATATTTTTATTCTTTCTATAATATAAAAATCATATTTTTATTCTTTCCATAATATAAATTTTCATATTTTTATTCTTTCCATAATATAATTTTTCATATTCAAAAGTATATTCTTTTCGCTATTCAAAATATAATCTTTTCGCTATATAAAAAAAATTCAAATCTTTATTTAAATTAAAAATCAAATTCCTTATTTATAAATAACATAAAAACCCTATTTTTGTTTTTAATTAACTAAATACTCTTACATATATATATAAAATAAATAAACTAAAAAGAATAGAACTAAAATAATAAAAACTTACAGTTAAAATGGAAGAGGGGGGTTGCGTTCTTCTGTGGCTCGAGGTGGCACGTCGGAGGCTCGGGAGGGGGAGGGGGTGGTACTTCGCGGTGGCACAGGGTGGCGTGGGGGCGCGGTTTCAAATCGAGAAAGGAGGGGGGATTCGAGCTCAACTTGGAGGAGGGGAGAGGAGAGAGAACGGTGGAGGGGGTTGTAGAGGAGGAGAGAGGGAGGGGGCGCCTCGCGCCGGTGGTGGCACGCCCATCGAGGTGGCGACGAACTAATCGGGGGGGGGGGGGCTGTGAATCGCGATTCCCCCCTTTTTTATTTTCTTTCTGTTTTAAAAAAGAAGAGAGAGAGTGTGGTAGAGTATATATATATTAATTTTATAATCCATAAAGTTACTTTTTATTTAGACCTCCAAACGAGACCCACCGCCTATCGCCCCCAGCTAATTACCCCCATTTTAGATACAATGGGATATGTATCGTAAGATGATTCGATCGTTTCAATCAATTTTCATCAAAATAAAAATATAAATCTATATATTGAATTTGAACGCGCGTTTCAATTTACCGGGGCCACATACGGACTCTAAAAATTCCCAAAAAATTATTTCTAGCTTCGTATTGATGATACGGTCCTAACAAGACTAATTTCATCGAGTTCTGAGACCGTTTGAAAAATGGCCATTTTCCAGTCGATTAAAATCAACTGAAACTACGCGTTTTCCTTTGCCACGCTCACATATTGATTCAGAAAATTACGAATTTTGAAACCTAGCAATAACTTGACATCATGGATCCAACAAAAGTGGTTTCGTCGAAAACTGTGGTTGTTTGCAAAATTTCCATTTTTAAGGGCCAGAATTCCATAGCGACTATTCTGAATTTTCAACTGGACATAACTTATGATTCCCGTTATGAAATTTCAATTTTTCGTATTCGTTGGAAAGATATCCTCAATTAGATTCTAATATTTTTGGTTTTGCCAAAATCAAGTTTATTTTGAATCCTATACATTCATTTGAAATTCGAAATTGAAATTTCAAACTACTGCGCCATTTTCAATTCCTTTTATAATTTAAAATAAATATTCATACGACGATTCAAATAAATATCTCCGTTCTATTTATATTTTAAATTTCTCATCGTAATTATTTACAATAATTCATTTCAAATATTCAAAATTCATCAAAATCCCCAAAATAAAAATTTTAAATTGGCTCGGATTTCCGGGTTATTACAATCTCCCGCACTTAAAACTTTTCGTCCCCGAAAAGGAACCAAGCCGAAAGTTGTTTAACTAATCAACTCAACTTTCATTATTTTCTTTACGGCTTAAGTTCCTCAACTTTTCAATTTCTAAGAACTTTTCAAAATTTTTAAAAATTTGGCTAACACCCTAAATTTTCGAAAAATTTCGCCATAACCTCCCCTGCACCGGGGACTTCGGGATATTTCAAATAGCCTCCCATGGCCCTCACCAATCCAAAAAAAAAAGAAACAGCCAAGCGGCTAGCCAATCGGCTCATAAAATCATCAAAAACCCAAGAAATACAATAAACATGTACCTATTTGTCGGGCAAACAATTTTATTCCTTTTCTCTAGCCTCCTTGCTACGACCTGTTCAATGTAAGTACATGTATATGCATGCAAATGCGACAAATTTTCAATACAATTCACTATTTGGTCCAATTTGGCTAAATGGTTCAAATTTTAATTAATCAACCACTAATCAAAAAACACAATCAACAATCAATTAGTTGATTATCTTTTCAATCACATAACTTTAATACATATAAAAAAAATCACATTTTTGTGTCAAATCACAACACTAAGCCCTATCTAGTTTTGGTTCTCACACCAGTCTATGGAAATATATAAATATCAAACTTTCGGCACTCGAATATAAATACTGATGATGTGGCCACGTCACCAGAATAATCCCCAGGCGACTAGAGTGTGACTCTATATCCATCCAGTATATTGGAGGCTTCTAATACACGTGGATCAGACGTATATTAAAATCTCTATATACCTGATAGTCCAAATCAATATAAATAAATATTCAAATACGAATAATTGAATTAAATTTTCAAAACAAAAATTGTTTTCAATTTAAAAATATACTCTTCACACTCGTTCTAGGATACTACTGATCCTATCTCTAACGAGTCATTCTTATTGGATACTACTAATCTAATCTCTGATGAATTCTTTCATTTGGTTCTAATGTGCCTTGTTCTCAGAGCTTTGTAAACCAAAGCTCTGATACCAACTGTAAGGACCCGTAACTTCCCCGGTAAGGAAAGCCCGGATACTTCGAGAACAACACACAAAAGAACGCAGATAGAAGAACATTTCATTGTATATTATAACAATTCCATCAGAATACAAGAATATACGGAGTATGAATAAATATTACACAGAAAATATCAGAGATTTAAATTACATTACATAGCAGCAGAAAATAATACAATACACCACTAGAAGAAGATATACGGATACAGAGCTTTTCGGATATCATTCCAGCTGTAATTTAGGATCCTGTGAATATAAATCTGCAAAACTAAAACTACTAGCTGCCCATGTCAAAATAAGGGCACCCAGAGTTTAGGTTAAAACAATAAAACTCCAGGTCAGTCATGGGACTGGTGTGAGAACTGAAACAGTTATTAATCTTTATTTTAAAGTTAGGTAAATCAAGGGACCATGCCGTAAAACACGGAACGGGTTTCCTCCCAAGGACACCAGTGCATAAAACAATAGCGCAATGCTAAATAAAGAAAAATGAAGCTATTATAAGACCCAGGCCCCATCACACAATGCAACGCAAGCCGGAGGATAGGGTTTTTACCTTATAATAGCCAAGAATGCTTGGTACGTGAAATTTCATGTTTTATTATTACTATAAGTATATAGTGTCAAAACAATTTCAAATCATAAGTATCAATCATAGACGGCATAAGTGCCCTATACCACTATGTCGCCATACTAGGGTCTACAAATAAAACCGCAAAGTCACGTATTGGAAGCTGGATTTCCATCTGTGAACCGAGGCAAAAGATAGTCCTCTACCGATTCGAGACTCTCTAGCCCGAGCCTCGGGATCAGAGCTCGAGTGACCCTTGGATCGTCAGGGCCGGTCCATCAATGTGGATTAAAATTCCTGAACACTGCGTTTCCCCACCCTCTGGGGCGTAAATGAGCCAAATGACTCCATCGGCTCCACACAGTCACCGATATATCCGATGCGCCTCGCAACAGCAACAACCACACAGGTGAAAATAATATAAATGTCAGGGCTGGTAGGTCACTGACACCACCCTAGCTAGAAGGAAACGCATGCCCTCCCTGAGGTCCTCTCCCGTTTCTGGTTCACAACCGGGGTGTGAGGCTCGCGAATCAACGTTACACAAAGCTATGTCACACAGGCGGTGCTTTGATCATCCACCAAAGACTTTGCTTTTCAACAAAAGCCTTGATCATTTGCCACTTAGGCATGCCACACAGGCAGTTCACTCCATGCGATGGATATCCATCAATATATAACCCCTGAGCTCGTACGTCTCAGAGAAGGGCGTTAAGCAAGAGAATAAATTCTCCGCCACCAAACAGATATATATTTAATAGAAATCAATCAAACAGAATAAAATCCAATGTCAAGACACACAATCCATTTACAAGTTCGTTCTGGGTCTGAACGAAACCGGAGGCACCATGTACCTCGCATATCCATCGATCTCCAAGTACGTCTGGATGATCACCAACTGATTCCGTCCTCTTGGGTGTACAGCCCAATCAAGATCATCACTAATCACCCAAATGATGTGAAGACCTCCGGTCTTCAACCACCGTCTTCATCCTCGACACCCCGTCGAGTCAGTTATTCAGAATGGGATAAACCCGGTCTTTCTGAATAACTCGCGTATATAATAAACAAGTGTTACACAAACACAACATACACCTCATTCCAATTCAGAATATTCTTTTATTCAAATATTCTTATTCTTTGGGAAAGGTTCCCATTAATTTTATCAAAGATAAATTCTTTAAATTTATTCTTTAATCTTCCTTTGAATATCGATTCAAACCAAATTATGGTTTATCCAAACAAGTCGGGATTAGCGAACCACACGAAGTAATCATTTATTTTATTTCCCAATCCCAACCTATTCATCCCATGAAGTAAAACTGGTAATACTTCATATCTAACACCACGGTGTTATCGGTAAATTCAATTACCATTTCACGTTCAAATCTAATTAAAGATTTAACTATCGCCTGGAGCAAAATTGGTGATACTCCATTCTCGATCACTTCAATCTAATTAAAGATTCATTAAAACTCCACTTAGTTTTAATCTTCCCAAAAATCAATATCCTGTCTTTAACTGGGTTAAAGAACCAATGTCATCTAAAATACGGTTCACGATAAACCCAAAATCACATTCCATTAATTATTGGGTTAAAGAACAAGTGTTATTTAAAACACCGTTCACGATAAACCCAAAAATCAATTCCAATTCAATTCCAATTAAATATCATTTAATTGGTATACTTCATTAAGTCTAAATAAAAAGATTTAATCTTTTTCTCAACTGGGTTTAAGAGCAGTGTTAATGAAGACAACATTCACGACAAACCCAAATCACATTTGATACTAAATACAAGGCTCTGAATAGAAAATATATCGGCTTATATTCAATATCAAATTCTACGACCAACAAATATCGTATTGGAAGTAACGATATTAATATATCTTTCAAATTTACATAACAATATCTATATAATCACGAAATCCAACATCGAAATATTCCAAAGACAATTTTGATTCAAATCCATTCCAATTTAATTATTGGAAATTCTGGTTATTTTCAAAACTATTTCAAATCCAATTTATTTATTTTTAAAATAAATGGAATTATAATTCTAGTTCAAAACTAGTTCATTTCGATAAAAATCTATTTTTATCTTATCAAATATGGAAATTTTCATCCTAATTCTTCACAAATCATTTCTTATGATTTTACACAAATTATTACTATTTTTAATAATTTTATCAAGGCCCGTACAGTCGATTTCCATCAACGGCCTCGAACCGCACTTACAACGACCTTTTCCCAATTTGATTTGAACATAATTCCAAATCCGACTGTTAGATTTCTAATTTCTAATATTCGTTAGAATGCTCTTTTCGATACGAACCCAAGGTTCCGGGTTTAGGAGAATCCGACGGTCGGATCTCCTGTAATATCCATTTGAAGTCAATGGTCGAAATTCGCGAACTACCGCGGCGCGACGCGTTCTATTCAGGCCATTTAATATATATAATATATATATTATATTTATTTCGTCGATTTCCTTTTAAAACGTATTTTATAAATCGTTTTAAATTCGTTTTCGAAACGATTTCAACTTCATATTCAATTTCGAGTCAAAATTGAATATTCCACATCATCAATATACAAATGATAATATTTTCAAAACGTTATATTTTGAAATCACTTCCTTTTCTATAACCATTATAAAAACGAATATAATCGATATAAATATCGTTCGCGTCAAAATGGCGCATATCTAACCAACACGGCTTTATATATTTCAATAACTTCGTTATTCTATTCAACAAATGAATATTTTCTTCAACACATGAATATTTATACTTCTATTCAACACATGAATATTTATTCTACTCAACACATGAATTTATATTTCTATTCAACACATGAATTTATATTTCTATTCAACACATGAATTTATATTTCTTATTCAACACATGAATTTATATTTCTATTCAACACATGAATATTTCTATTCAACACATGAATTTATATTTCTATTCAACACATGAATTTATATTTCTTATTTTTTCCAAATTGGAATGAGGCCCAATAAATTACCATATAACGTTAATTGTATGGATTCCCTACAACACATGTATATAACAACAACGATAAATCATCAGCCGTCATCTAGAGTGCACACACAACTGCATAAGCATTAAATATAAATAATTAACGCTTACACAGTCTGTCAACCCATCGATTGACATACAGCTAAACAATCGGGATTAGTTTACGTCAAATATCATCCCAATACCCATGTGGGGTTTCAAATCAACAAACACAGATTTTATTTGTGCAGTTGGGCGATGTGTAAAATTTATCATCCCAATCAATATTAGTCAAATCAGTGTACATAAACAAATCATCCGATTTGTTTATTATTATTTATTTTATATACACGTTAAAAATCATATTTTTAACTATAAAATATTTTCCACCATAAAATATTTTATTTCATTCCACGTCACACAATCAAATTTCACAACATAGTAATCAAACAAACAAGTCATCCATGGTCTGTGGACGACGGGTGTCGGGTGCTACTAAGCGCAGTCTGCATCCTAGTATATATTTCAACTAGAAATTAAAATAAAGGTGAGGATTTCTCACCGAGGGTTCCACTCCTCCATTCTACTTTAGAACTTCTGAACTGTTTGGATTTGCCCGTACTCCCAACGCAGTCTTCTCCACGCTGTTCATATTAAAATCACATTTTTAATATGATGTTCTGTACATTAAAAATCATATTTTTAATACTCTACCAATATAAAAATCATATTTTCATTCTTTCTATAATATAAAAATCATTTTTTTATTCTTTCTATAATATAAAAATCGTATTTTTATTCTTTATATAATATAAAAATCATATTTTCATTTTTTCCATAGTATAATTTTTCATATTTTTATTCTTTCCATAATGTAACATCCCGTAATTTTTAACGATTTAGATTCCGATTTAAATCAAAATTTTATTTTGAAATTATTCTATGGTTTTTCATAACGAGAATTCGAAATTTGTAATACGTATAGTGAGATGTAGCAACTGTAAAAAAATTCATCGGAAAATTTGACTGTTGTCGGTCGCACAATTTTCAGTGCAAAGCTGCGCATATCAGTTCAAATTTTAATGATTTTAAAATTTCTCCAAAACCAGTTCGGACAAACACGAAAAATATTCTATTTGTTCTCACGAATCCGACGGCGAAATTCGTTTCGCGAAAATCAGACGTTTTGATCTCCGTTTTCCGTCCGCATTTTTACGTCAAAGGGGTCCGTAACGCGCTTTTGAACGGAGCATCCTGACACTGCAAATTTTATACCATTGTGTCCGTCTCGTCGCGCTGATTTCCGCAATATATTCATTTGTCAGTTTCGGTGTTCGGTTCGCGCTGAAATTGTGAAAATGATTGCACAGTTCATTTTTGAAACAGAGCCATTTGAGTTCGATGTGTCCCTATTCGGATCCTGCATGTTTTTCTAGCCATTTTGGGTCTGCAAAACCTGTATTTTATTTTACTAAAGTACCCATTTTTTTCTTTTTCTTTTCCAAAGCTTAGCATGAACATTTCTTCTCTAAACTTTTGTTTCCATGCGTGGACCTTTTTCAATTTTCAAAAGCCATCTTAATACATGCCTGTGTGTGCCATTTCAATTCCAAACGCCATGTATTTTCCAAATGCATGCAACATTACCATTGATTTCTTCTACGTCCATTTGTTTCATCCAAGCAATGCATGTATTTTTGATCCATACGGTTTCAAGTCTATTGTATCCATTCACTTGTTTCATTATTACATTTATGTTTTCCCAACCAAAATAACCTTTCAATTTCTATCCGTTTTACATCATGTTTGAATTACCATACACCGGTTAGTGGGGTATGAGTAACGGATGACAAGGAAACACGTTTGTTTTGAAACGCGATTTTTAAACATTTTTGAATGTGCAATTTTTACCCGGTCCACACCTTGCAAATATCTCGGCTCTAACTGTCATCCTTGCGCGTGCTTATAAAGGCTCCTTCATCTTCTTCATTTGCAATTCCCAGATCTACTTCATTTACATCATTGCAATTTTTTTTCTCAACTTCCCATTCTTGATTGAAAAAAAAGGAACACAATCGCATGTTTGAAGAAAAAGGGAAAATGAGTCATGCATGCATTCTTCTTCTCACGTATACACCTTTTCCCCTCCCTTCTCTCGCATGTCATTTTGATTTCGTCCATTCACGTTTTCCTAAAATCTATACTACACCGACGTCCAACCATATGCAGCAGTCTAGCCTCCTTCTGACAACCACCAGCTTGCCTTGAAACCCATCATCTTCCAAACCCGAGCAGTCGTACGTAAAACCACCGAACTATGCAGCTCAATACCCGATAAGCTTCAGCAACCCATGCCTGGCCTCAGTTGGCTCGACCCAGCATCCATGAACATATCTTCTCTCCTTCCATTGTGAACGTGGTGTTGCTGGGAGTGTGTTGGGCTTCTTCCATTTGTTTCCTGATAATTGCTTCTTCTAAAAAAAAAGATTTCATGCATAAGGTGCTGTGTTGAAATTCGTTCCCTTTGCTATTCGGTGGCCATGACTTTGTGGTGGACTATGTTGCTTAGAATTTGGTACTTGCTTATCTAAAAAATATATTTCATTTTTCTTTGTTGATTCTTTCTTTTGGCAATATCTGCTTTGGACCATTCTGATCTTTGGCGTGCTTTCACTCCATACTGAGTTATAGTTGCTTATATATTTGTCTCCTAAAAAAAAGAGTGTTGAATTTTGGCTATTTGATTTGAGAGCTATCGCTGATTTGAATATGGGCGTTATCGTGTTCGACTCAATCTTGAGTTGCGTTTGGATGGCATCGTTCTATTCTCATGTCCCACCTCCATTCTGTACCACGAAAGGTGAGTTTATCTCACACCTGACTCACATTTATTTCATGGATGTTAGATCAATAATGAACTGTTATATGAAATGTATAGGTTGCTAGTAGAAATTGTTTGATTTGATATGTATGCACATTTCATATGCGACACGATATATTCATATGACACGTAGTTGCACTGATGATATATATGTTGTGATTGATACTATGTGATACCCTAGTTTTAGGAAAATCACTAAGGGTTGAAATGATACATACCCGAACGAACATTAGAATAAGGAAAAATCGTTATGGGTTGAAATGATAGATCTGAACGATTTTTATTGAATTTGGGATCGCAGGTTGAAATGATAGACCCGTTGAAATTTTATAAATTGCTGGTTGAAATGATAAATATCCGCATCACTTGACCATAGGTAGAAATGTAAATACGAACATCGTTGGTCATGTTTTCGTAATAAAGTAATTTGGAAATTTTGAGTTTAAATAATAATTTAAGATTTTATATTTTTATTTTAAGAATTTTAAACTTTTGTATATTAATATTTTCTTTAAACCTATTTTATTTTATTTTAAATTTTATATATGTTTATAATCTACTTTCTAATTATTATTAGAATTTTACAAACTTATATATATATCAATTTTCAAAATTAAATTATCTTTATATATATATTTTGCAAACTATAAACTCAAAGTGGGTTTAAGTAAGATTTTGTGACTTAAGTCGAGGTTTGAATTTCTAATAACGATATTTGATTTTAACATCGAACTCATATGAGATACGGATTTGAATTCAAATTGAATCGAACTTAACGTGACTAAATGTAAATTAGAATATATATAATGTTATATACGAAATTGGTTCTCATGATCATTTAGTTGAATTTTGAAATTTGTAAAATCGAATTTATAAGATGGTTTTAAAACTTATGATTTGAATTTTTACAATATGGAATTTGTACGACTTGAGTAAATAGGATATGATTTGTCGAATTTGAAATATAAGAGTTTGATTCAAATTTTAAGTAATGAAATTTAATTTATGTTTCGAGTTATAAAGTATGATACGATTTGTTTTGAATTATAAGCGAAATATGAGATTTTGATTTAAAGTGTATGTATTGAATTTGAACCGAAATATTGGACTTAATAAATAGATTTAAAACGATATCCTATAAATGGTAATCTTGAAACAATTGAATTATTGAACTTGAGTTTTGATGAATATAAATCAAACCGAAATATTCTTGAAGTTAAATATTTTTGTTTTGATTTAAACGATAACTGCGACCTTTAAGATATGTTTTTGATGTAAATTGTTTTGAATTGAAAGTCGTTATGTGAATATTTTTGAAATCGATATAATTAAGCGATATAAATGAGTCGTTTTCAAAATTGAATATAATCGAAGTTAGATATTTAATTTTGATTTCGAAATTCGAATATGAGTTTTCATATAATCGATTTTATAAATTGATTTATAAAATAATGGCCACGATGTGAAAAATGTAAACGTTTGGTTGTTAAAGAGACCGGGATCGGCTATTGTCATACTCTCTGCCAATACCGAAAACCACTTTAACAACTGTGTACGCGGTGGAGTTCCAGAATGAAGGGGATGATTTGGCGAACGACTCTATTTTATATTTTCATATTAATTACGAGACCCTGACTACCTTGAGTCAGCTTGATGTGGCTAAAACAGGAGCTACGCACAGACCAATTGAGGTCATACCTCTTATCGAGCACACTTCTTCGATATTATTCTATTACTGTTGAGATTCGATTTGGGCCCTTTTGATATGGGAGTGTGTCTCGAGGTGGGCGGTAGTTGCGGCTATGCGTTACCACCAGTCCGGCTCTGCAAATGGTGAATCCATCCTGGCATTCCTTGCGTGCCTTGTCACATGCCTTATACGATCCCACTACGATTTTGTTTTGTACTGTTATATATGGAGTGCCCTTTGATCAACCTCCAGTTTACGGAGGAATTACGGTACTGTATATACTATGGGAATATATAAACGGTGTAAGGGTAATCATGGTAATCCCGCTTATGCTATTTTGGTATTTTACTTTACTGATAGACACTATTGTATATAGCGTATTATACTATAGTATTAGTTTGACGGATCCTTAGAGGATGGTGATCCCAAACATCCTTTAAGTTACTGATTGCATTTCATCGAACATTTCATTTGAGTTGATTTACTTCCATGAGAATGTTAGTCCTGATCCGAGTTGTTTTGTTTTGCATTATTGCTCGGGTCAGATCGAGTATTCCAGTTCGAGATTTATCTTTGGAGTTTGGAGCTTATATTGGATTTTGCTCACCTATATTCACTTGTTCAGATGATCCAGTTCTAGCTATTCTTTTCGTTTATGTTTATGTAGTTATCTTTCATTTACTGTATTAGACTTCCGCTGTACTATTTATGTAAACTCTGATGTAAATTTTTATTTAGTAGCTTCATAAACTACTATTGTATTTTGTAATTTCCGCTGCGAGGTATTATATTGCTATGTATCTGTGTCTGTATCTGTGATTCTTTGATTTATTCTATTTATCTCAGAAGCTAATAACAATCTGTTGTTTTGGACGTTTCGAGTTGACATGTTTTGTCGATTCGGCACGGTCAAAATGGCTGGTCGTTACAAGTTGGTATCAGAGCTTTGGTTTATCAAAGCTTTAACTTATGGGGTAAAAAAACTCATTAGAGATAGGGTAAAGATACCCTAGAATGAGTGGAATCAATCGCAGAATTCTTCTTGGGAGAGAGCGTATTTTTAAAGTAAATAGTTTTAAAATGGTTTTAAATGTTTTAAAATAAATGTTTTCGAATATAAAATTTTGTTTAGTATTTAAATCCTTTCTGAAATTTACTTTCCATTTGAGTCTGTCTTCCTTCGTAGATCCTCTTTGATTAGGTTCTTTCATTCGTTCAGTTTTCAACTCGAATTCTATAACTTATTCTTGTCCATAACAAGGTAAGAAGTAGAAGAAGAGTATCGGTCTTCTAGCAAATTCATTATTATTATATTAGCTCGAAATAGGTATTATAATTCCCTAGATGCAGTATTGAAATTCTGATATATCTATTTTGTAAGATGTATATTTGTAAACAACATATTGTTTGGTAATACCAATATTTTGAAAGATTTGATGTTTATACTATAAGATGTTATATTTTATAGCTATATATATTTTGAATAAGATTTAAAGATTAATATTTTGTTAGAAATTGACTTTGTATTGATTGAATAATTTTTCATGAATTTGATTTAATAAGAATATTGTCTGTATATTTAATAAGGATTTAAGTTAAATTTTAGTAAATAAATGAGTGGGGGAAATATATAAATTTTCCCTACTTAAATTTTTTTAATGATTTGAAATATATTATTTATAATATTTGATTTGAAAATTTGGTATATATATAAATTCTGTTTAAATATATACAAAAATGCTTTGAGTATTTACCTGATGTTAAAATTAGCCTATCGAATACTTAGTGACTTGATGTATATGTCTGATCAACGTATATGTTAAATCCTATACGTATTAGATAAATATAGAGTCACACCCTAGTCGCTTGAAAATGATTCTGGCGATGACCGCGGCATCATCGATATCTATTTTCGGGTTTCGAAAGTGGGATAAATATATATAGCCAATCGTAACGTCGAGTGAATACTTGAAATATTTGAAAATATTTTATCTTTTGATTTATATATATTTAAAATTATATGTATAGGGATAAATATGAACCTTTGGTTTAAATATATTAATTATTTAATTACTATTTTCCCACCTCGTTCTTTTTCAGGGACGAAAAGGTTTGAGTGAGGGAGATTGTAACATCCCGTAATTTTTAACGATTTAGATTCCGATTTAAATCAAAATTTTATTTTGAAATTATTCTATGGTTTTTCATAACGAGAATTCGAAATTTGTAATACGTATAGTGAGATGTAGCAACTGTAAAAAAATTCATCGGAAAATTTGACTGTTGTCGGTCGCACAATTTTCAGTGCAAAGCTGCGCATATCAGTTCAAATTTTAATGATTTTAAAATTTCTCCAAAACCAGTTCGGACAAACACGAAAAATATTCTATTCGTTCTCACGAATCCGACGACGAAATTCGTTTCGCGAAAATCAGACGTTTTGACCTCCGTTTTCCGTCCGCATTTTTACGTCAAAGGGGTCCGTAACGCGCTTTTGAACGGAGCATCCTGACACTGCAAATTTTATATCGTTGTGTCCGTCTCGTCGCGCTGATTTCCGCAATATATTCATTTGTCAGTTTCGGTGTTCGGTTCGCGCTGAAATTGTGAAAATGATTGCACAGTTCATTTTTGAAACAGAGCCATTTGAGTTCGATGTGTCCCTATTCGGTTCCTGCATGTTTTTCTAGCCATTTTGGGTCTGCAAAACCTGTATTTTATTTTACTAAAGTACCCATTTTTTGCTTTTTCTTTTCCAAAGCTTAGCATGAACATTTCTTCTCTAAACTTTTGTTTCCATGAGTGGACCTTTTTCAATTTTCAAAAGCCATCTTAATACATGCCTGTGTGTGCCATTTCAATTCCAAACGCCATGTATTTTCCAAATGCATGCAACATTACCATTGATTTCTTCTACGTCCATTTGTTTCATCCAAGCAATGCATGTATTTTTGATCCATACGGTTTCAAGTCTATTGTATCCATTCACTTGTTTCATTATTACATTTATGTTTTCCCAACCAAAATAACCTTTCAATTTCTATCCGTTTTACATCATGTTTGAATTACCATACACCGGTTAGTGGGGTATGAGTAACGGATGACAAGGAAACACGTTTGTTTTGAAACGTGATTTTTAAACATTTTTGAATGTGCGATTTTTACCCGGTCCACACCTTGCAAATATCTCGGCTCTAACTGTCATCCTTGCGCGTGCTTATAAAGGCTCCTTCATCTTCTTCGTTTGCAATTCCCAGATCTACTTCATTTACTTCATCGCAATTTTTTTTTCTCAACTTCCCATCCTTGATTGAAAACAAAAAGGAACACAATCGCATGTTTGAAGAAAAAGGGAAAATGAGTCATGCATGCATTCTTCTTTTCACGTATACACCTTTTCCCCTCCCTTCTCTCGCATGTCATTTTGATTTCGTCCATTCACGTTTTCCTAAAATCTATACTACACCGACGTCCAACCATATGCAGCAGTCTAGCCTCCTTCTGACAACCACCAGCTTGCCTTGAAACCCATCATCTTCCAAACCCGAGCAGTCGTACGTAAAACCACCGAACTATGCAGCTCAATACCCGATAAGCTTCAGCAACCCATGCCTGGCCTCAGTTGGCTCGACCCAGCATCCATGAACATATCTTCTCTCCTTCCATTGTGAACGTGGTGTTGCTGGGAGTGTGCTGGGCTTCTTCCATTTGTTTCCTGATAATTGCTTCTTCTAAAAAAAAAGATTTCATGCATAAGGTGCTGTGTTGAAATTCGTTCCCTTTGCTATTCGGTGGCCATGACTTTGTGGTGGACTATGTTGCTTAGAATTTGGTACTTGCTTATCTGAAAAATATATTTCATTTTTCTTTGTTGATTCTGTCTTTTGGCAATATCTGCTTTGGACCATTCTGATCTTTGGCGTGCTTTCACTCCATACTGAGTTATAGTTGCTTATATATTTGTCTCCTAAAAAAAAGAGTGTTGAATTTGGCTATTTGATTTGAGGGCTATCGCTGATTTTAATATGGGCGTTATCGTGTTCGACTCAATCTTGAGTTGCGTTTGGATGGCATCGTTCTATTCTCATGTCCCGCCTCCATTCTGTACCACGAAAGGTGAGTTTATCTCACACCTGACTCACATTTATTTCATGGATGTTAGATCAATAATGAACTGTTATATGAAATGTATAGGTTGCTAGTAGAAATTATTTGATTTGATATGTATGCACATTTCATATGCGACACGATATATTCATATGACACGTAGTTGCACTGATGATATATATGTTGTGATTGATACTATGTGATACCCTAGTTTTAGGAAAATCACTAAGGGTTGAAATGATACATACCCGAACGAACATTAGAATAAGGAAAAATCGTTATGGGTTGAAATGATAGATCTGAACGATTTTTATTGAATTTGGGATCGCGGGTTGAAATGATAGACCCGTTGAAATTTTATAAATTGCGGGTTGAAATGATAAATATCCGCATCACTTGACCATAGGTAGAAATGTAAATACGAACATCGTTGGTCATGTTTTCGTAATAAAGTAATTTGGAAATTTAGAGTTTAAATAATAATTTAAGATTTTATATTTTTATTTTAAGAATTTTAAACTTTTGTATATTAATATTTTCTTTAAACCTATTTTATTTTATTTTAAATTTTATATATGTTTATAATCTACTTTCTAATTATTATTAGAATTTTACAAACTTATATATATATATCAATTTTCAAAATTAAATTATCTTTATATATATATTTTGCAAACTATAAACTCAAAGTTGGTTTAAGTAAGATTTTGTGACTTAAGTCGAGGTTTGAATTTCTAATAACGATATTTGATTTTAACATCGAACTCATATGAGATACGGATTTGAATTCAAATTGAATCGAACTTAACGTGACTAAATGTAAATTAGAATATATATAATGTTATATACGAAATTGGTTCTCATGATCATTTAGTTGAATTTTGAAATTTGTAAAATCGAATTTATAAGATGGTTTTAAAACTTATGATTTGAATTTTTAATATGTGGAATTTGTACGACTTGAGTAAATAGGATATGATTTGTCGAATTTGAAATATAAGAGTTTGATTCAAATTTTAAGTAATGAAATTTAATTTATGTTTCGAGTTATAAAGTATGATACGATTTGTTTTGAATTATAAGCGAAATATGAGATTTTGATTTAAAGTGTATGTATTGAATTTGAACCGAAATATTGGACTTAATAAATAGATTTAAAACGATATCCTATAAATGGTAATCTTGAAACAATTGAATTATTGAACTTGAGTTTTGATGAATATAAATCAAACCGAAATATTCTTGAAGTTAAATATTTTTGTTTTGATTTAAACGATAACTGCGACCTTTAAGATATGTTTTTGATGTAAATTGTTTTGAATTGAAAGTCGTTATGTGAATATTTTTGAAATCGATATAATTAAGCGATATAAATGAGTCGTTTTCAAAATTGAATATAATCGAAGTTAGATATTTAATTTTGATTTCGAAATTCGAATATGAGTTTTCATATAATCGATTTTATAAATTGATTTATAAAATAATGGCCACGATGTGAAAAATGTAAACGTTTGGTTGTTAAAGAGACCGGGATCGGCTATTGTCATACTCTCTGCCAATACCGAAAACCACTTTAACAACTGTGTACGCGGTGGAGTTCCAGAATGAAGGGGATGATTTGGCGAACGACTCTATTTTGTATTTTCATATTAATTACGAGACCCTGACTACCTTGAGTCAGCTTGATGTGGCTAAAACAGGAGCTACGCACGGACCAATTGAGGTCATACCTCTTATCGAGCACACTTCTTCGATATTATTCTATTACTGTTGAGATTCGATTTGGGCCCTTTTGATATGGGAGTGTGTCTCGAGGTGGGCAGTAGTTGCGGCTATGCGTTACCACCAGTCCGGCTCTGCAAATGGTGAATCCATCCTGGCATTCCTTGCGTGCCTTGTCACATGCCTTATACGAGCCCACTACGATTTTGTTTTGTACTGTTTTATATGGAGTGCCCTCTGATCAACCTCTAGTTTACGGAGGAATTACGGTACTGTATATACTATGGGAATATATAAACGGTGTAAGGGTAATCATGGTAATCCCGCTTACGCTATTTTGGTATTTTACTTTACTGATAGACACTATTGTATATAGCGTATTATACTATAGTATTAGTTTGACGGATCCTTAGAGGATGGTGATCCCAAACATCCTTTAAGTTACTGATTGCATTTCATCGAACATTTCATTTGAGTTGATTTACTTCCATGAGAATGTTAGTCCTGATCCGAGTTGTTTTGTTTTGCATTATTGCTCGGGTCAGATCGAGTATTCCAGTTCGAGATTTATCTTTGGAGTTTGGAGCTTATATTGGATTTTGCTCACCTATATTCACCTGTTCAGATGATCCAGTTCTAGCTATTCTTTTCGTTTCTGTTTATGTAGTTATCTTTCATTTACTGTATTAGACTTCCGCTGTACTATTTATGTAAACTCTGATGTAAATTTTTATTTAGTAGCTTCATAAACTACTATTGTATTTTGTAATTTCCGCTGCGAGGTATTATATTGCTATGCATCTGTGTCTGTAATCTGTGATTCTGTGATTTATTCTATTTACCTCAGAAGCTAATAACAATCTGTTGTTTTGGACGTTTCGAGTTGACATGTTTTGTCGATTCGGCACGGTCAAAATGGCTGGTCGTTACACATAATATAATTTTTCATATTCAAAAGTATATTCTTTTCGCTGTTCAAAATATAATCTTTTCGCTATATAAAAAAATTTCAAATCTTTATTTAAATTAAAAATTAAATTCCTTATTTATAAATAACATAAAAACCCTATTTTTGTTTTTAATAAACTAAATACTCTTACATATATATATAAAATAAATAAACTAAAAAGAATAAAATTAAAATAATAAAAACTTATAGTTAAAATGGAAGAGGGGGGTTGCGTTCTTCTGTGGCTCGAGGTGGCGCGTCCAAGGCTCGGGGGGGGGGGGAGGGGTACTTCGCGGTGGCATAGTGTAGCGTGGGGGGTGCGGTTTCAAATCGAGAAAGGATGGGGGATTCGAGCTCAACGTGGAGGAAGGGAGAGGAGAGAGAATGGTGGAGGGGGTCATAGAGGAGGAGAGAGGGAGGGGGCGCCTCGCGCCGGCGGTGGCGCGCCCATCGAGGTGGCGATGAACTAATCGGGAGGGGGGCGGCTGTGAATCGCGATTCCCCCCTTTTTTATTTTCTTTCTATTTTAAAATAGAAGAGAGAGAGAGTGAGGTAGAGAGTATATAAATATATATATATATATAAATATTTATTTATTAATTTTATAATCCATAAAGTTACTTTTTATTTCGACCTCCAAACGAGACCCACCGCCTATCGCCCATAGCTATACCCCATTCCGAACACAATGGGATATGTATCGTAAGCTGATTTGATCGTTTCGATCAGTTTTCGTCAAAATCAAAATATAAATCTATATATTGAATTTGAACGCGCATTTCAATTTACCGGGGCCACATACGGACTCTAAAAATCCCCGAAAAATTATTTCTAGCTTCGTATTGACGATACAGTCCTAACTAAACTAATTTCATCGAATTCTGAGACCGTTTGAAAAATGGCCATTTTCCAGTCGATTAAAATCAATTAAAACTGGTAAAACGTGTTTTCCTTTGCCATGCTCACATATTGATTCAGAAAATTACGAATTTTGAAACCTAGCAATAACTTGACATCACGGATCCAACAAAAGTGGTTTCGTCGAAAACCGAGGTCATTCGCAAAATTTCCATTTTTAAAGGCCAGAATTCCATAGCGACTATTCTGAATTTTCAATTGGACATGACTTTTGATTCCCGCTATGAAATTTCAATTTTTCAGATTCGTTGGAAAGATATCCTCAATTAGATTCTAATATTTTTGGTTCTGCCAAAATCCTGTTTATTTTGAATCCTATACATTCATTTGAAATTCGAAATCGAAATTTCAAACTACCACGCCATTTTCAATTCCTTTTATAATTTAAAATAAATATTCATATTCTAACGATGATTCAAACAAATATCTCTGTTCTATTTCTATTTTAAATTTCTCATCGTTATTATTTACAATATTTCATTTTAAATATTCAAAATTCATCAAAATTCCCAAAATAAATTTTTTAAATTGGCTCGGATTTCCGGGTTATTACACAACATCCTTTACATTACAAACTAGTACCATCCCTTGATTATACTGAATTCGTTCAAGTTGGAGTATTTGTTTTTCTCCTAAACCTTGATCAGCAACGTTCTTATAT
Organism: Allium sativum; assembly: GCA_030737875.1. NCBI lineage: Eukaryota > Viridiplantae > Streptophyta > Magnoliopsida > Asparagales > Amaryllidaceae > Allium > Allium sativum. The sequence goes on along the minus strand of CM060919.1, from coordinate 648,119,762 downwards.
TAAGATATAAAAGTTTGTAAAAGCAAAACTAACATTCAGTAAACGTTACCATAGGTTCCATCTACTATTTATTTTAAATATGGTTTTAAAATCCTTCCATATCTCAAAAATGACACGAGAAATCGGAACACAAACAGATAAAACATTTCATTGCTTATTACAATAATTTACATCAGAGTGCAAGCATATATAAAGTATGAACAAATATTATACGTCAGAAAAATATTAGAGATATAAATTACAATGCAGCGGAAAAATAATACTTAACACAACTGAAACAAATACACGAATACAGAGCTTTCTGAATATATCTCTAGCTGTAAACCAGGATCCTGTGAATATAATATCTGCAAGACCAAAACTACGAACACACCGTGTGGAAAATAGGGCCACCTAGAGTTTAGGTTAAAACAATAAACTCCTGGTCAGTCATATGACCGGTGTGAGAACTAAAATAGTTATTAATTTGATTTTAAAGTTAGAAATATCAAGGGACCACACCGTACCATACGGAATGGGTTTACCCCCAAGAATACCAGTGCATAAAACAAATAGCGCAATGCTAAATAAAGAACAATGAAGCTATTATAAGACTCAGGTCCCATCACACAATGCAACACAAGCCGGAGGATAGAGTTTTACCTTATAATAGCCAAATAATGCTTGATACATGAAATTTCATCTTTTATTATTACTATAAGTGAAGAAATCAACTTCAAATATAAATGTATCAATCATAGACGGCATAGTGCCCCATCCCACTATATCGCCTTACTAGGCTGTACAATCAAAACCAAAATGTCATGTATTGGAAATTGGATTTTCGTCATGAGTCTAAGCAAGGGATGTACTCCTAACCGCTTCGAGACACTCTAGCAAATGCCTCAGGACTACACACTCTGGGTAACCCTTGGATCCTCTAAGGCCGACCCCCTCTTACGTTTGAGGATTGGCAATTCCTAAACACACGTTTTGTAACGAGCCGCAAATCCGTACTATCTGAGTTGACAACATATATCACACGTCCAACCCAAATATCACAGAAATATGAATCATTTATTTATAAGAAAAAGGTAGAAGAAGAACAAAATAACAACACAGAATCTCACATCGTAGCGGAACAAAATATTATATATCATAATTTTTGAAATACAAAATTTGTACTGCATACACATATCATTATCAGAGTACAACACTTACAACATAGCGGAACTAAACTCTATATAACTAACACTGAAGCCTCCTGCTCCAAGCTCCTTCAGATAAATCTATAAAATCCCGAAGTACTTGACTGTCCGTACAAAATAGGGCACCCAAGAGTTAAGGTAAATAAAAAACAAATAAACTCTGGGTCAGTCATGGGACAGGTATGAGTAAACATTTTAAAACAAATTAAGAAAATAAATGATATCTCACAAGACCACGCCGTATAACACGGAATGGATTTTTCCCTTATGAGAATCCAAAACACATGATTCAACTTTCAAAATCTTTTTGAAAGAAAATGATAATCTTTATATCAAAACTCTTTTGATATTATAATATTGTCTAAATCAAATAATTAGAAATCTAGTGGAACGCTTTCATCTCACGCTCCACGTATGTTTATACAGACCAAAACCGCGAGCACTTATTGGGTAATGAATTTCCAACTATGACAAGGTATGGAACTACCTTCCAATAGTGTATCCCTAGATGAGAATACATTGGGTTCAACAAGAACATCTTGTTACCCGACTACACATGACTGACCACTCATTTCGCTTGAGTGTATCGAATGTATATCACCAACGGTTGGGATCAGCAACCGTTTTCCCGAATGGACAAAATCGAATAGAATAAGGAATTAAATGAATTTCTCTAGATAGGTGGTAATACACCCTAATGGGAGCTACCCACATAGCCATGCTGCCTGCCCGATTTTTGTCATTTCCCGGTTGTTGAGGCCTGAGGCTACGATTACTTATTATTCATTGATAGCACAACCACTTTGAATGCCACATTGTCAGTTCCATTAATCATTAATTGATTTGCACAAATATATTCTGGATATTATGATAAGAGAGTAAATTCTCCGCCACCATATATATTTGTACAAAACAATCATATGCGATCATTGGAATTACTTTGTCAGACATTCATCTATATACGTTCGTTCTGGGATTGTACGAAACCGAAGGCACAATTTCCATCAATAGAAAAAGCCCTTGCACTCTACTCCATCTCCGATTATCTTCATATAATCAGATTCGCAATGCTACTACCAATACGGAGTGGTTCTTGGATAATAATCCAACCGGTCTCTCCATATTGACAACGATATTGGCAAACACTTTGATAGTCGGTTATTTAACTATCGAAGAAAAACAAACATTCATTCAAAGCATCAAACAAATCACTGGGCCTTTTTATTAATATTCCATTAATTAAAATACTTCTCCATTTCCTTATCCATATTTGTTAACACGATATTTTCAATAATCATCCTGGTCTCTCACGCTATTTGGAAAACATTTCCATATATCGGCTTCTTTTATTTTCTATACTTAGAAAATATATTCTATTTAAAATTGGAAAACATCCCAATTACTTATCTTTTCCACGACCATTCATTCATTTCTATATTGAGGAAATATTTATTGTTATATTTCCAAATTTCTAGTTACTCAGGTTAAAATGAATGTTGTGTAAAACATCGTTACAACAACCCAAAACACTGCATTCAACTAACACTTATTCAAACATTTCTCTTTGAGACTGGATCTTGCTATTTATCGGTTAAAATGAAATCAATCAAGTTGGGGTATAACTACCTCTCGGACCTTGATTGAAAACATCCTTAACTTCGAAATGGACAAGACCACTTACCTCGAATAATCAACATCATAAAAACCAATTATTCATTTTTAAACCCGTATACGATTCTCTATTTTATTAGATTTAATTATAGATTTCCTTTTTGTTTATAATATCCTATTTTTAAGTTTGTTTTCTTTAACGAATGTTGTATATATCGATATATTGATTTCTAGTTATCGAATTTCCTTAAGAATATTCCAACTCCTTAAATTTTCGAAAAATTTCGCCAGCACCTCCTTTGTACCAGTCAATAGGTCAAACCTCAACTCGCCTCTCTAGGCCCTTTCCATTAAAAAAAGTCAAAAAGCAAAGCGACTTGCCGATTCGGCGCATAAAATCTCATATGGAATTTAAACATTTACCTTTTTGTCAGGCACTTAAATTTTAATCTTCATACACTTCATTCCATACCTGTATAACTCATATACGGTCATTCCTAATTTATTCCAATTCAATCTGGTCGTTTTAACTCAGTCCGCTAATTTATTCTTTAATTAACTCTTTTGCCTATTTCATCTTTTTAATGGAACATATCATTTTTGGATATGTTTTTAATTTACTTAAAACACAATCTAATTCCATTTTCAACTCGAGTTCCATATTCGATTTCGAATATAACTTCTTAAACCCCATTTACTTATCCAACGCCCAATTTCGATTCAAAATTCCATTAACTATTTATTCTTCAAGTCAGTTAATTATATTCCATAATTAAAAATATGATTTTTTTTTCAAAAATCATTTCATTTACAAAACTTGAATTCGTACTTATTTTACAAATCAAATCTGGATTTTTAAATTAAAATCCATATTTTATTAACTTAAAATACTTCGATTTTAATTAATAAATCGTTATGGTTTTTATATGGTTATGGCGCTGCTTTTCTGAAAATTTTAATTTGACATAACACAAAATCTATAAGACGAAATCCAGATTTTTCTCTTCCATTAGAAACAATTATCAAATCGGTCCTGACGATTCTTGTTTCAAGGAATTCCGACTTAAATTGAGTTCTACATACTCAGTTGAAGTTCGAAGCGCCAATTTACGAACTACCACCCTACGGCGAATTCGTTTTAATTATAATTAAATATAAACATTTAAACTTTGTTTAAAAATAAATTTCAACTCCATTCTAATATATTTATTTAATATATATTAAATCCGGTTTTCAAATCCAACTTAATATTTCTGATTATCTCAAATCGTGATTTTTTATTACTCAGTTATTAATTCAATTACAACTCCATTTCTGTTATTATTTTCAAATTCCATTAGAAATAAATTATTATATGAAATCGATTTCTAAATATATATTTATATATACATATATCCTTTGGATTTTTCCAATTCAGTTTATATTCTGAATTCCGAAATAAAAACTGTCATTCCCTTTTCGAAACGATTTCCAATTCACTTTTAAGTTCATACTTGAATTTATGATTCCACATTTATCCCATGATAATTATTCCACTTTATAAACATCGTTTATACATTTTCTTCCTTGTTTTATAAATTAAACAAGTTCCATTTCAAAACCCGTATAAAACCAAATTTCTATATTCGGAATACTGTATTTGTAATAAATTATATATATACAGTGAATTTATTTTCATATCTAAAATTTAAACTTCTATTTAATACAATCCAAATATTTTCTTTTTCTAAAAATATTAATTTAAATTAATTCGATATAATCGAATATAAATCCTAAATCCATACGGATTTATTTTAATTCAATTCTCATTCCAACCATTAGAATAATTTCCTCGTTCCTTATTAACATGATTCCCAATCCTCAATTGAAATTTATTTTTGAATTTAAATATTTAAATTATCCAAATGATAATTTTTCATTTCACTTATAAACACTGTTTTTAAATTTACTTTAATTCTCTGCATTATCCAATGAAAATCATTCCATTTTATTTATAAACACTGTTTATAAATTTACTTCCATTTCTTGCGTTATATAATTTATAAACATCATTTATAAATTTATCACTTCAATTTCCTGTATTATTTAATTTATAAACATCGTTTATAAATTCAATACTTGTTTTATTAATTCAAAACAAGTTAATATTTCTAATCCATTCGAAATTCGAATTCTATTTTTAGAAAAATAGATTTCCTTTTAAATCTCAAAATATCCTTTTTACGATATTTTTATAAATCAATATTTATGCCCCAGTGATATTTAAACACCCCAAAACACTCAGTTATCAATCACAAGTTTTCTAACACATCATATATGATAATATATATGAAACAAACAAATAATAATATTTTTGAGAAATCCAATTGGATCGCTCCAACCTGTTTTCCTGCATCCACATATGTTAGCCAACATAAATAATACCCATCCTGCTTCAAGGTAAGATATCACGGTATAGAAGGTCATCCACTATCATAGCATGGCGCTATAAGGTCATCCTCTAATGATACTGCGGGAACTATCCAATCACCAATATATAGATATAATAACCACAAACACAAATCCTAAATTACTAATATATATTTAATAATAGCCACGGTAATATTTTAAATGCAACCAAACAACCATCAATTATTTTTAACGACTAAAAATAATTCTAAACAATAAATTCAGTGAGATTTACTCACCGTGGTTTTTATTTCGATCCATTCCGATTCCCATTCTAATTCCACCATGTATCCTACACCGATATGATTCAACGCGACCAGTTTCTCGCTCGAATCTAATATCATGTGACATATTTTTTTTTAATGTGACGTCCATTAGCTAACAAGACTTCATATATGAATATATAAGTATATAAAATTAATGAAATTATGCATGAAATTATTTAAATTAATTACCTTAACCATTATTTAAATCTCCTTCTTCCTCCTTACTATTTCAAAATATTCAGTAACCCATCACTTTTTAGCATCAAACCAGCAGTCCACACTGTCCAGATGCTCCTCAAATCAGCGACCCAACATCCGAAGAATCGGAGATTGAATCCCCCTAAAACATTACAGTCGAATTCCTCAAACCTTCCACTGTCGAACTCCAATCTCGTTCAACCATCAAACCAATTCAAACTCCACTCAAATGTTTACCACTGAACTCCCAAAACCCAAATTCACAACTTCAAAAATGTCACTGTGCTTCCACGAACCCTCCTGAAACTACAACCTGGTATAGGATGACTTCCTCCAGTATCGCAAACTACAAGAGTTGAACCTCCTACCTTAGTCACTTTTATTTCTACTGAACCCGGAGCCCTTGCGATCATCGTTTGACAGATCACACATCCCCCAAGTTCATCTGTCCCACCGCAAATCCTCCGATGGTCCTTATCGCACATCGCTCGAGATCCAAAAGCCCCAAATCCTAAATGCGACCTTCAGGAAGCATCGCGAAACCCTACTCATTGCCTTCGAATAGCAAAAACACCATCACACTCGGATTTAATGATATGGAGATGAAGTATTTAAGCATAGAAACTAGACAGCTCTGGAATTGCGATTTTAGAATTTCTGCAGCAATTCATTTTTATTTTTCATTTAAGCCCTCCGGATTGAGTTTAGCAAACGTAATGGGATTTTTCCCTGCGTTTGATTTTGACAATTTAGGGGGATGGCCATTTTTGTTTTGAGGCTTTGAACTTGGATTTTATAGAGAGTAAACAAAATGAAAGGAATAAAAGAGGAGGAAGTCGTGTATTAATAGAGGAAGAAGCTTAGGTATTAAGGAATGAAGTACACATGATTTAAATATCAATTTGATTTTAACATTAATACGATGTGATATAAAGTGATTTTTATTTCTTTTAAACAGATTCTGATTAGATTTCGAACCTATCCACAATCAAATATATCGAGGTCCATGAATTGTAATCATGAACTGCTATTTCTAGGGTTTAACCGCCATTCTGAACACACTGGAACGAATATCGTAGCCTAATTAGATCACCTGGAAAAGATATTAATTTAAACTAACCATTTAAATTCAATTCAATTGATTAAATATATATTTTATGTACAAACTAATCAAATTTATCAATAGTAAATTATTTTTACTCACATAGACTAGATTTAGTTTTAAACTTCAAATTTAGTTATTCGTCGATTTCGTATGATGATAATTTGACATATTCGATATTATATCGAAATCAATTTTTAAATCAATAACTTAATACATTTATATTATCTACCCAATATTTAAAACAATATTAAATATTTAAAATAAATTGTTCGAAAATCCAGGTCGTTACATTCTTCCCCCCTTAAAAGAATTTCGTCCCCGAAATTACTAAGTTAGGAAAATGCTATAATCTCGATAATTTTTCAAAATTCACTTATGCTGAAACTCAACGTTTCATACTTCTACAACTTTAGTTCGAACAAACTTTTGGTTTACCTTGGACATTATATATGCTTACATTTATTTTATCTGCATGATTTACAATCAATATATTCACATCAAATTCATATTCATTCAAACTGATTCTAGATCAATTTGTTCACTTTGATCCATTTAACTTGCTTAAGTTAAATTTTAAATTCCACAATTCAAATTTCTGGGTACTCATTTCAAATCCTTTTGAAATATACATATATATTTATTATTTCTATCTCAAATTCAAAATATTTGATTTTTCAAACCACTTGTTTTCTTTCAAAACAAATTTCTACCAAAAACTTTTCTAAGGTAGCAATCAATCACTTTGAAACTCGAAAATGAACACTGATGATGCTGCAGTCATTATTAGAATTATTTTCCAGCCACTGAAGTGAGTTCAGTGCTTTATCACTTTCAAAATCCATCTAAAATGATTTTTTTTTTATTTTTTTTAACAAAACTCCTCCCAAATCAAAGCTATATTATTTTAATGTACTCCAGAAAATATTTTTCCAAACACCCAGGATTTAAAATTCCAAATTCTGGTTTGAATTGGATTTTAATTCATCTCATTTGTATATTTCATTCATATACTAATTATTTTGGTTATAAATAACCATTTCAATTTTATAATCTCGTTGGATTATAATATTAACATCCAACACATCCATATATTATAATAATTTCAGAAAATTATTATTTCTAATCAATATAGAATTTTGGGTAAAATTATTTCATTTACCCATTTTAAAAAAAAAATATGTCAAATTTCTCTGTTCAAGTGTTTGGAAATTCCTATTGACTTCGTGGCATCCCATGATTCGAATTGAATTTATAACCCACTTAACAAACAAGCCAACATAATATAAAACAATTTTTATATCAATTAACAAATACGCTCTCTCGTATATATACACTCAACTCATTCTAGGGTACTATTGACCCTATCTCTTATGAGCAAAAGCCCACCAAAACCTAGGTATTCGCTCAACCTAAGCTCTAATACCAACTGCAACGAACCACAATTCTGTACTATCTGAGTTGACTACATATATAACATGTCTAACCCAAATATCATAGAAATACGAATCATTTTTCTAGAAGAAAAAGGTAGAAGAAGAATAGAAATAACAACACAGAATCTCACATTGCAGCGGAACAAAATATAATATACCATAACTTTTGAAATACCAAATTTGTGCTGTATACACATATCATTATCAGAGTACAACACTTACAACACAGCGGAACTAAACTCTATATAACTAACATTGAAGTCTCCTGCTCCAAGCTCCTTCAGATAAATCTGCAAAATCCTAAACTACTTGACTGCCCGCACAAAATAGGGTACCCAAGAGTTTAGGTAAAACAAAACCAAATAAACTCTGGGTCAGTCATGGGGCTGGTATGAGTAAACTAAAACATATTGAGAAAATAAACGATATCTCACAAGACCACGCCGTATAACACGGAACGGGTTTTTCCCTTATGAGAATCCAAAACACTTGATTCAACTTTCAAAATCTTTTTGAAAGAAAACGATAATCTTTATATCAGAACTCTTTTGATATTATAATAGTGTCTAAATCAAATAATTAGAAATCAAGCGGAACGTTTTCATCTCACACTCCACATATGTTTATACAGACCAAAACCGCGAGCACTTATTGGGTAATGAATTTCCAACTATGACAAAGTATGGAACCATCTTCCAATAGTGTATCTCTAGAGGAGAATACACAGTGTTCAATAAGAACATCTTGTAACCCGACCACACATGACCGATCAATCATTTCGCTTGGGTGTATCAAATGTATATCACCAACGGTTGGGATTAGCAACCGTTTTTCCGAATGGGACAGCATCAAATAGAATAAGGAATTAAATGAATTTCTCTAGATAGGTGATAATACATGCTAATGGGCGCCACCCACATAGCCTTGCTGCCTGCCTGATTTTTGTCATTTCCCGGTTGTTGAGGCCTGAGGCTACGATTACTTATCATTCATTGATAGCACAATCGCTTTGAATGCCACATTGTCAGATCCATTAATCATTAATTGATTTGCACGAATATATTCTGAACATTATGCTAAGAGAATAAATTCTCCGCCACCATATATATATTTGTACAGAACAATCGTATGCGATCATTGGAATTACTTTGTCAGACATTCGTCTATATACGTTCGTTCTGGGATTGTACGAAACCGAAGGCACAATTTCCATCAATAGAAAAAGCCCTTGCACTCTACTCCATCTTCGATTATCTTCATATAATCTGATTCGCAATGCTACTGCCAATACGGAGTGGTTCTCGGATAATAATCCAACCGGTCTCTCCATATTGACAACGATATTAGCAAACACTTCGATAGTTGGTTATTTAACTATCGAAGAAAAACAAACTTTCATTCAAAGCATCAAACAATTCACTGGGTCTTTTAATTAATATTTCATTAATTAAAATACTTCTCCATTTCCTTACCCATATTCGTTAACACGATAATTTCCATAATCATTTTGGCCTCTTATGCTATTTGTAAAACATTTCCATATATCGCCTTCTTTTATTTTCTATACTTAAAAAATATACTCTATTTAAAATTGGAAAACATTCCAATTACTTCTCTCTTCCACGACCATTAATTTATTTCTATACTCAGGAAATATTTATTATTATATTTCCAAATTTCCACTTACTTGGGTTAAAACAAATGTTGTATAAAACATCGTCACAACAACCCAAAACACTACATTCAACTAACACTTATTCAAACATTTCTCTTCGAGACTGGATCTTGCTATTTATCGGTTAAAATGAAATCAATCAAGTTAGGGTATAACAACCTCCCAGACCTTGACTGAAAACATCCTTAAATTCAAAACGGACAAGACCACTTACCTTGAATAATCAACATCATAAAAACCAATTATTCATTTTTAAACCCGTATACGATTCTCTATTCTATTTTTGTCAGATTTTATTATAGATTTCCTTTTTGTTTATAATATCCTATTTTTAAGTTCATTTTCTTTAACGAATGTTGTATATATCGATATATTGATTTCTAGTTATCAAATTTCCTTAAAAATATTCTAACTCCTTAAATTTTTGGAAAATTTCGCCAGCACCTCCTTTGTACCGGTCAATAGTTCAAACCTCAACTCGCCTTTCTAGGCCCTTTCCATTCAAAAAGAAAAATCAAAAAGCAAAGGGGCTTGCCTATTCGACGCATAAAATCTCATATGGAATTTAAAAATGTACCTTTTTGTCGGACACTTAAATTTTAATCTTCATACACTTCATTCCATACTTGTCTAACTCATATATGGCCATTCCTAATTTATTCCAACTCAATCTGGTCGTTTTAACTCAGTTCGCTAATTTATTCTTTAATTAACTCTTTTGCCTATTTCATCTTTTTAATGGAACATATCATTTCCAGATATGTTTTTAATTTACTAAAAACACAATCTAATTCCATTTTCAACTCGAGTTCCATATTCAATTTCGAATATAACTTCTTAAACCCATTTACTTATCCAACACCCAATTTCGATTCAAAATTCCATTAATTATTTATTCTTCAAGTTAGTTAATTTTGTTCCATAATTAAAAATATGATTTTTTTTTCAAAAATCATTTCATTTACATAACTTGAATTAGTATTTATTTTACAACTCAAATCTGGATTTTTAAATTAAAAATCCATATTTTATTAACTTAAAATACTTCGATTTTAATTAATAAATCGTTATGGTTTTTATATGGTTATGGCGCTGCTTTTCTGAAAATTTGAATTTGACATAACACAAAATCTATAAGACGAAATTCAGTTTTTTCTCTTCCATTAGAAAACAATTATCAAATCGGTCCTGACGATTCTTGTTTCAAGGAATTCCGACTTAAATTGAGTTCTATATACTTAGTTAAAGTTCGAAATGCCAATTTACGAACTACCGCCCTACGGCGAATTTGTTTTAATTATAATTAAATATAAACGTTTAAACTTTGTTTAAAAATAAATTTCAACTCCATTCTAATATATTTGTTTAATATATATTAAATTCGGTTTTCAAATCCAACTTAATATTTCCGATTATCTCAAATCGTGATTTTTCATTACTCAGTTATTAATTCAATTACAACTCCATTTCTGTTATTATTTTCTAATTCCATTAGAAATAAATTATTATATGAAATCGAATTATATATATATATATATATATACATATATCCTTTGGATTTTTCCAATTCAGTTTATATTCTGAATTCCGAAATAAAAACCGTCGTTCCCTTTTTGAAACGATTTCCAATTCACTTTTAAATTCATACTTGAATTTATGATTCCACATTTATCCCATGATAATTATTCCACTTTATAAACATCATTTATAATTTTTCTTCCTTGTTTTATAAATTAAACAAGTTCCATTTCAAAACCTATATGAAACCAAATTTCTATATTTGGCATATTTTATTTAAGATAAATTATATATACATATATATACAGTGAATTTATTTTCATATCTAAAATTTAAATTTCTATTTAATACAATCCAAATATTTTCTTTTTTCTAAAAATATTAATTTAAATCAATTCAATCTAATCGAATTCAAATCCTAAATCCATACAGATTTATTTTAATTCAATTCTCGTTCCAACCATTGGAATAATTTCCTCTTTCCTTACTAACATGATTCCCAATCCTCAATTGAAATTCATTTTTTAATTTAAATATTTAAATTATCCAAATTATAATTTTTCCATTTCAGTTATAAACACTGTTTTTAAATTCACTTTAATTCTCTGCATTATCCAATGAAAATCATTCCATTTTATTTATAAACGCCATTTATAAATTTACTTCCATTTCCTGCGTTATATAATTTATAAACATCGTTTATAAATTTATCACTTCAATTTCTTGTATTATTTAATTTATAAACATCGTTTATAAATTCAATACTTGTTCTATTAATTCAAAGCAAGTTAATATTTCTAGTCCATTTGAAATTCGAATTCTATTTTTAGAAAAATAGATTTCACTTTTAAATCTCAAAATATCCTTTTTATGATATTTTTATAAATCAATATTCAATCCCTAGTGATATTTAAACACCCCAAAACACTTAGTTATCAATCATAAGTTTTCTAACACATCATATATGATAACATATATGAAACAAACAAATAATAATATTTTTGAGGAATCTAGTTGGATTGCTTCAACCTATTTTCCTGCATCCACATATGTTAGCCAACATAAATAATACCCATCCTGCTTCAAGGCAGGATATCGCGGTATAGAAGGTCATCCACTATCATAGCGTGGGCGTATAAGGTCATCCGCTAATGATACTACGGGCATCCGCTAATGATACTGCGGGAACTACCCGATCACCAATATATAGATATAATAACCACAAACACAAATCCTAAATTAATAATATGTATTTAATAATAGTCACAGTAGTATTATAAATGCAACCAAACAATCATCAATTATTTTTAACAACTAAAAATAATTCTAAATAATAAATTCAGTGAGATTTACTAACTGTGGTTTTTATTTCGATCCATTCCGATTCCCATTCTAATTCCACCATGTAGCCTACACTGATATGTTTCAACGCGACTAGTTTCTCGCTCGAATCTAATATCATGTGATATATATTTTGATGTGACGTCCATTAGTTAATAAGACTTCATATATGAATATATAAGTATATAAAATTAATGAATTTATGCATGAAATTATCTAAATTAATTACCTTAACCATTACTTAAATCTCCTGCTTCCTCCTTACCATTTCAAAATATCCAGTAACCCACCACTTCTTAGCATCAAACCAGCAGTCCACACTGTCCAGATGCTCCTCAAATCGGCAACCCAACATCCAAAGAATCAGAGACTGTATTCCCCGAAAACATTATAGTCGAATTCCTCAAACCTTCCACTGTCGAACTCCAATCTAGTTCAACCATCAAACCAATTTAAATTCCACTCAAACGTTTACCTCTAAACTCCCAAAACCCAAATTCACAACTTCAAAAACGTCTCTGTGCTTCCACGAACCCTCCTGACACTACTTATTGGTATAGGACGGCTTCCTCCAGTATCACAAACTACAATAGTTGAACCTCCTACCATAGTCGCTTTTATTTCTACTGAACCCGGAGCCCTTGCGATCATTATTTGACTGACCACACATCCCCCAAGTTCATCTGTCCCACCGTAAACCCTCCGATGTCCTTATCTCACATCGCTCGACATCCAAAAGCCCCAAATCCTAAAATCAACCTTAAGGAAGCATCGCGAGACCCTACTCATTGCCTTCGAATGGAAAAAACACCATCGCACTAGGATTTAATGATATGGAGATGAAGTATTTAAGCATAGAAACTCGATAGATCTGGAATCGCGATTTTAGAATTCATGCAGCAATTCATTTTTATTTTTCATTTAAGCCCTCCAGATTGAGTTTAGCAAACGTAATGGGATTTTTCCATGCGTTTGATTTTGACAATTTAGGGGGACGACCATTTTTGTTTTGAGGCTTTGAACTTGGATTTTATAGAAAGTAAACAAAATGAAAGGAATAAAAGAGGAGGAAGTCATGTATTAATAGAGGAAGAAGCTTTGGTATTAAGGAATGAAGTACACATGTTTTAAATATCGATTTGATTTTAACATTAATACGATGTGATATAAATAGATTTTTATTTCTTTTAAACAGATTCTAATTTGATTTCAAACCTATCCACAATCAAATATCTCGGGGTCCATGAATTGAAATCATGAACTGCTATGTCTAGGGTTTAACCGCCATTCTGAACACACTGGAACGAATATCGAAGCCTGATTAGATCACTGGAAAAGATATTAATTTAAACTAACCATTTAAATTCAATTCAATTGATTAAAAATATATTTTAAATACAAACTAATCAAATTTATCAATAATAAATTATTTATGCTCAAATAGAATATTTAGTGATTATCTGAATTGTCTAGATATAATTTTAAATTTCAAATTCAGTTCTTCATCGATTTCGTATGACGATAATTTAACATATTCGATATTAAATCGAAATCGATTTTTAAATCAATAACTTAATACATTTATATTATCTACTCAATATCTAAAACAATATTAAATATTTAAAATAAATTGTTCGAAAATCGGGTCGTTACATTCTTCCCCCTTAAAAGAATTTCATCCCCGAAATTACTAAGGTAGGAAAAATGCTATAAACTCGTTAATTTTTCAAAATCCACTTATGCTGGAACTCAACATTTCATACTTCTACAACTTTAGTTCCAACAAACTTTTGGTTTACCTTGGACATTATATATGCTTACATTTATTTTATCTGCATGATTTAGAATCAGTATATTCACATCTAATTTATATTCAATCAAATTGATTATAGATCAATTTATTCACTTCGATCCATTTAACTTGCTTAAGTTAAATTTTAAATTCCAAAATTCAAATTTCTGGGTATATCATTTCAAATCCTTTTGAAATATACATATATACACACATATATATATTTCTATCTTAAATTCAAAACATTTGAATTTTCAAACCACTTGTTTTCTTTCAAAACAAATTTCTAGCCAAAACTTTTCTAAGGTAGCAATCCATCACTTTAAAACTTGAAAATGAACACTGATGATGCTCCAGTCATTATCAGAATTATTTTCCAGCCACTGAAGTGAGTTCAGTGCTTTATCACTTTCAAAATCCATCTAAAAATGATTTTTTTACAAAACTCCTCCAAAATCAAAGCAATATTTTTTTAATGTACTTCAGAAAATATTTTTCCAAACACCTAGGATTTAAAATTCCAAATTCTAGTTTGAATTTGATTTTAATTCATCTCATTTGTATATTTCATTCATATACAAATTATAATGGTTATAAATAACCTTTTCAATTTTATAATCTCGTTGGATTATAATATTAACATCCAACACATCCATATATTATAATAATTTCAGAAAATTAATATTTCTATATCAACATAGAATTTTGGGTAAAATTATTTCATTTACCCATTTTAAAACAATATTGTGTCAAATTTCTCTATTCAAGTGTTTAAAAATTCCTATTGACTTCGTAGCGTCCCACGATTCGAATAGAATTTATAACCAACTTAACAAACAAGCCAACATAATATAAAACAATTTTTATATCAATTAACAAATATGCTCTCTTGTATATATACACTCAACTCATTCTAGGGTACTACTGACCTACCTCTAATGAGCACAACCCCACCAAAGCCTAGGTATTCGCTCAACCTAAGCCCTGACACTAACTGTAACGAACCACAAATTCGTACTATCTGAGTTGACTACACATATCACACGTCCAACCCAAATATCATAGAAATATGAATCATTTTTTTAGAATAAAAAGGTAGAAGAAGAACATAAATAACAACACAGAATCTCACATCGCAGCGGAACAAAATATAATATATCATAACTTTTGAAATACAAAATTTGTACCGTATACACATATTATTATTAGAGTACAACACTTACAACACAGCGGAACTAAACTCTATATAACTAACTTTGAAGCCTCCTGCTCCAAGCTCCCTCAGATAAAACTGTAAAATCCTGAACTACTTGACTGCATGTACAAAATAGGGCACCCAAGAGTTTAGGTAAAACAAAACCAAATAAACTCTGGGTCAGTCATGGGACTGGTATGGGTAAACAGTTTAAAACAAATTAAGAAAATAAACGATATCTCATAAGACCACGCCGTATAACACGGAACGGGTTTTTCCCTTATGAGAATCTAAAACACTTGACTCAACTTTCAAAATCTTTTTGAAAGAAAACAATAATATTTATATCAAAACTCTTTTGATATTATAATAGTGTCTAAATCAAATAATTAGAAATCTAGTGGAACGCTTTCATCTAACGCTCCATATATGTTTATACAGACCAAAACTGCGAGCAATTATTGGGTAATGAATTTCCAACTATGACAGAGTATGGAACCACCTTCCGATAGTGTATCTCTAGAGGAGAATACATTGGGTTCAACAAGAACATCTTGTAACCCAGCCACACATGACCAACCACTCATTTCGCTTGAGTGTATCGAATGTATATAACCAACGGTTGGGATCAACAACCATTTTCCTGAATGGGACAGCATCGAATAGTATAAGGAATTAAATTAATTTCTCTAAATAGGTAATAATTACACCTTAATGGGAGCTACCCACATAGCCATGCTGCTTGCCCGATTTTTGTCATTTCCTGGTTGTTGAGGCCTGAGGCTACGATTACCTATCATTCACTGATAGCACAATCACTTTGAATGCCACATTGTCAGATCCATTAATCATTAATTGATTTGCACAAATATATTCTGGATATTATGCTAAGAGAATAAATTCTCCGCCACCATATATATTTGTACAAAACAATCATATGCGATCATTGGAATTACTTTGTCAGACATTCGTCTATATACGTTCGTTCTGGGATTGAACAAAACCAAAGGCACAATTTTCTTTAATAGAAAAATCCCTTGCACTCTACTCCATCTACGATTATTTTCATATATTCTGATTCGCAACGCTACTGCCAATATGGAGTGGTTCTCGGATAATGATCCAACCAGTCTCTCCATATTGACAACGGTATTGGAAAACACTTCGATAGTCGGTTATTTAACTATCGAAGGAAAACAAGCATTCATTCAAAGCATAGAACAAATCACTGGGCCTTTTTATTAATATTTCATTAATTAAAACACTTCTCCATTTCCTTATCCATATTCGTTAACACGATACTTTCAATAATCATCTTGGCCTCTTACGCTATTTGGAAAACATTTCCATATATCGACTTCTATTATTTTCTATACTTAGAAAATATATTATATTTAAAATTGGAAAACATTCCAATTACTAATCTCTTTCATGACCATTCATTTATTTCTATACTCTGAAAATATTTATTATTATATTTCCGAATTTCCACTTACTTGGGTTAAAACGAATGTTGTGTAAAACATCGTTACAACAACCCAAAACACTGCATTCAACCAATACTTATTCAAACATATCTCTTCGAGACTGGATCTTGCTATTTATCGGTTAAAATGATATCAATCATGTTGGGGTATAATTACCTCTCAGACCTTGACTGAAAACATCCTTAACTTCAAAACGGACAAGACCACTTACCTCGAATAATCAACATCATAAAAACCAATTATTCATTTTTAAACCCGTATGCGATTCTCTATCCTATTTTATCAGATTTAATTATAGATTTCCTTTTTGTTTATAATATCCTATTTTTAAGTTTGTTTTCTTTAATAAATGTTGTATATATCGATATATTGATTTCTAGTTATCGAATTTCCTTAAAAATATTCTAACTCCTTAAATATCTGGAAAATTTCGCTAGCATCTACTTTGTATCGGTCAATAGTTCAAACCTCAACTCGCCTCTTTAGGCCCTTTCCATTCAAAAAGAAAAATCAAAAAGCCAAGCGGCTTGCCGATTCGGCGCATAAAATCTCATATGGAATTTAAACATGTACCTTTTTGTCGGGCGCTTAAATTTTAATCTTCATACACTTCATTCCATACCCGTCTAACTCATATACGGCCATTCCTAATTTATTCCAACTCAATCTGGTCATTTTGACTCAATTCGCTAATTTATTCTTTAATTAACTCTTTTGCCTATTTCATCTTTTTAATGGAACATATCATTTCCGGATATGTTTTTAATTTACTTAAAACACAATCTAATTCCATTTTCAACTCGAGTTCCATATTCCATTTCGAATATAACTTCTTAAACCCCATTTACTTATCCAACGCCCAATTTCGATTCAAAATTCCATTAACTATTTATTCTTCAAATTAGTTAATTCTATTCCATAATTAAAAATATGATTTTTGTTTCAAAAATCATTTCAATTACACAACTTGAATTCGTATTTATTTTACAACTCAAATCTGGATTTTTAAATTAAAAATCCATATTTAATTAACTTAAAATAGTTTGATTTTAATTAATAAATCATTATGGTTTTTATATGGTTACGGCGCTGCTTTCTGAAAATTTGAATTTGACATAACACAAAATCTATAAGACGTATCCAGATTTTCTCTTCCATTAGAAAACTATTATCAATTCGGTCCTGACGATTCTTGTTTCAAGGAATTCCGACTTAAATTGAGTTCTATATACTCAGTTGATGTTCGAAACACCAATTTAAGAACTACCGCGCTGCGGCGAGTTCGTTTTAATTATAATTAAATATAAACATTTAAACTTTGTTTAAAAATAAATTTCAACTCCATTCTAATAAATTTATTTAATAAATATTAAATCCGGTTTTAAATCCAACTTAATATTTCCGATTATCTCAAATCATGATTTTTCATTACTCAGGTATTGTAACGTAACGTCCCAGATTTTTAGCCATTTAATATCGGATATTTAAATTTGTTTTAAATATTGATTTGGAATAGTAAATGGATTTCTATTTAATAAATCAAATTAATATATGATTTAATTTTGAATATGTTGAATTATCGTAATACAAAAATGATATATAATTGGATTCAGAATTTAAAACTGAATCAAAACAATTCTAACTGATGTAAATTCTATTTGAATTATAACCATAATAATAATTTATTTTAATGATGAATTTATTTGTTTGAAGTCGATTTATATTGTAATAGAATTTGATTTAAATCATTAATTTAAAATTGTTATCTCTTTTATAATCGAATTTAATTTCATAACTCGTTCTGTTAGGTTCAGTATAGCGAATAACAGTTGAACATTGGTCGTTACGTTCGGGATTGCTAGTTATGGACAACAAGATATTCTAGGAATATTATATTATAAAATCAAGAAAAAAAATCTAATTTGTTTACCAGCCCACCTTCTTTCATTTTGCATACCTAAAAATTTAATGCACAGAACTCTATTTCTTTTCGAGCTGAAAGTTTTGTTCCCTACCTTCAATATCAAGGGAGACGGAGTTTAATGGTAGTGTACTTCGGTTTCCCCCGTTCTCAAATCCAACGCAGTAGTCAATCTTTCCTTCATACTTTTCCCAATTGAAAATCGAACCTCTCGTTCAAATAAAAAAAGAAGGGGAAATTAGATGGAAATCACCATAGACTTCGCAATTGAAGACCGCCATTTCCATGAAGCTCGACGCCTGGCCATTCACGAATTAGGAAATCAAACCGCGATGGAATTGGGAGCTCGACACAGGTGGAGGAGCTTGCGAATTTGGGTACTATGAGGCGTTCGAATGGGTTTGTCATAGGTGTTGTCCTTGCAGAGAGGAGGTAGGGTGATGCGTGGAAATCAATGCTTGGTGGAGCTCGAGTTGCTGGTGGATGAACTGGTGTTTAGGGGTTGCGACAGTGGATGATAGGGGAGGTCGATCTGGTTTCTTTTTGGCTAGTGCGATGCATGAAGAATGATGTTCACGTTTTTGTTTGCATATAGGAAATTCGAAATTGAACTAGGTGTTGATAAAGGTGCGTGTTTTATATTGGGTTGGAATGGTCGAAGTGGTGTTGTACTGCTGGTGAAGGAGTTCGATGTTCTGATAGGAGCAATTCGATCCTTGTTTTGATGATAGTGTAATGAAGCGATGACTGGAAGTTTAGATTTGTGATTAAAGGAGGTTAAACGCTGATATAATGGAGCATTGAAGTTTGTAGGAGAATTGGTTTGAAGGAGATATTGGGATTTTTCTTTCTGGTAATGAACTAGAGTTGACAGTGAAGTCAATGGTCGTTCAATGAGTGAGTGATGGTGTCAGCAGGTTGTTGTTCGAAATAAAACAATGAGGAAGCACTGTTTTTATTCAAAAAGGAGGAAAGGATACAAATGAGGGTTAAGGTATAATTTAGTAATTTATTTGATTTAATTATTTTTATTTCGAGTAGTTAAAATAAATAAATAAATAATAATCGATTAATAAAATCGAATAATCAAAGTATATCTTGTTACTTTTAATTCCAGAATTTACATTTATATTGATTAATTCAATTAAGAATTTATTAAAGAAAGTAGTACAATCCTATGTAGTTAGCCGGTACACAAATTAAATCATAAATAAATCGTTAAGTACATAATTAAGGAAAGGTTAAATTTTTAATTTTTCCATTAGAAATCGTTGATATAAACCGTGTATATTTAATTTATACAATGTTCAAAAATCTTGAAATCAAGACGGATTAGTCTGTAGCAGTGAGATATTCGAGCTAGAAGTGGGGAAAGAATTTTTGGGACTGCTGAAGATTAGATTGAACCAATTTAAGGTCTGGATAGTCGACGAAATGAAATCAAAGTGAGTAAATCCCATTTAAAAATTTATTTTTATCATAAAATGTTGGTTGTTTTGGTTGCATTGTTGTTATTGATGAATTGTGGTTATATATATTAGTTATTTAGGGTTGGTGGTTGTCGCTATTATATATATACACATATATTGGATTTCTTGCAATACTATTAGCGGATGCCCGCAGTATCATTAGCGGATGACCCTACGCCCACGATATATAAGTGGATCCCCTTTTATACCGCAATATCCTGCCTTGAAGTAGGATTGGTATTATTTTTGTTGACTAACATCTGTGGATGCAGGGAAAACAGGTTGGAGGGATCCAACTGGATTTCCTCAAATTTATTTATTGTTGTTCACATGTTATATGTGTGTGATATGTTGAATTAGATTGATGGCTTATGCATTTGGATGATTAAATATCACTGGTCCTAGATATTTATATTTAAAAATATCAAAAAGGGATTTTTGGATTTAAAAGGAAAATTTTACTTTTCGAAATGGAAATGAAATTCCGAATGGATTGAGAGGTATTAACTTGTTTTTAATGATAAAAACAAGTACATGAATTTATAAACATGTTATAAATGGAAAGAAAAATTTTCGTTGATAATATTAGATTTTAAATTCAAGTTTGATTTTAAAAAGGAAAATTTATTTTCCAGAATGGGAATTGGATTTCAAATAAGATTTGAAATAAGGACTTGTTTTAAATAATGTAAAACAAGAAGTGGAATATATAAACAATGTTTATAAACGAATAGAAATTGTATTATCGTTAGATAATCTATGAATGTAAAATCAAGCATGATTTTAAAAAAGGAAAATTTGTTTTTCAAAGTAGGTTTTCAAATGGATTTTGAAAGAGAAACTTGTTCTAATATTTAAACCAAGAAGTGAAATGTATAAACGACGTTTTAAAATGAATGTGAAAATCTTCATTTGATAATTTATAAATTAAATTCAAGCGTGAGTTTAAAAGGGCAAATAGAATCATTTTGAAAAGAAAACAATGGAATCTATTTACGATGTTTGAAAGGTAATCAAATTGGAATAAATCCATTTGGATTTATGGATAGAATTCGAGTAGATTGAATTTATAGAAATAAATTTATTGCAAAAGGATATTGGAACTGTATTAGAATTTTAATATGAAAATAGATTCTATGCTTATATATATATATAGTTCGAGTTTTAAATGGAAATTGTTAAATATAAAAGCAATTTATATACCATGTTTATAAAGGAAATGAAGTAATTTCCTTTGGGTAGATTGGAAATAGATTTTTCCAAATATAAGAAATAACATTTAAAAATAATATTTTTAAATGGGATAAAAGAGGGGATTTTTATGATAAGTAATCAAGTTTTGGAACTACAAACTCTTATCCGTCTCAAGATAAGAACGTTGTCGACCAAGGTCTGAGAGGTATATAAAATACCCCAACTTGAACGACTTCACTATTATCAAGGGATGATATTAGTTTGAAATGGTAAAGGATGTTGAGTTAATGGATTATTTCCAAAAAAAGGAATTTAATATTTGAATTCGATTATATCAAATTTTATTAATTCAATTCCATGTGAATTGAAATTGAATTCAGAAAATTGGAGTTTGAATTAATTTATAACGGAGTATGAATATGGAATAAAATAATCGACGAGATTGGGAAATCGGGATTTTTAAATTTAGGTTCAGATAACTGGTGAATTTTAAAAATATTGAAAGTAGAACTAGAACTTACTTACTAAACAATGTTTTTAAACGTTTATATTTAATTCAAAAACGAACTCGCCGCAGCGCGGTAGTTCGTAAATTGGCGATTCGAACATCAATTGAGTATGTAGAACTCGATATAAGTCGGAATTCGATGAAACAAGAAACGCCCGGACCTACTGAATGATAATTTTCTAATGGAAGAGAAAATTCTGGATTTTGTCTTATAGATTTTGAGTTATATCAAAATTAAAATTTCAGAAAAACAGCGTCAAAATCGTTTTAAAACCATTAGTAAAATTCCGACTTGGGTTATAAAATAAATATGTACCCAAGTAGAGCAAGAAAAATTGAATTTTGAAACAAAACCAGATTTTAAATTATTAAATGGAATCGACTAATTAGAAATGGTTAATTAATGAAATTTTGAGGTTGAACTTAACTTTTGTTAAACAAATTGAGTTTGTAAATTTAAATTCGAAAATGAATATGAAACTTGAACTAAAATGGGAATTTAACGGATTCATAAGAGAGTTAAAAGTAAATTTGAGCGTGATAGGTTCAAACTTAAATGGTCCAAGTAAAGAAGCTAATTAACTAATTTGCGAATGGAAAGTGATTAAAGTGAAAAGTGTGGAATTGTTTCAAAACAAATTGGGAATGAGCTTATATATGTTAAACACTATTGATTCAAACTATAAATGAATTGATTCAAACTATAAATGAATTGATTCAAACTATAAGTGAACGAAGCGGCTGAATTACTTAGAGAATTAATTAGTGGGATTGAGTGTGGTGAAATCAAAATAGCCGTATGGTTTTGAAATAAATGGGAGTGTAGGTGTACGTATATTAGACAGGTATAGGATGAAGAATATGAAGAAAGTATGAAGGTTATAATTTTAGTGCCCGACAAAAAGGTACATGTTTAAATTTCCATATGAGGTTTTATGCGCCGAATCGGCAAGCCGCTTGGCTTTTTTATTTTCTTTTTGAATGGAAAGGGCCTAGAGAGGCGATTTGGGGTTTGAACTATTGACAGGTACAAAGGAGGTGCTAGCGAAATTTTCCGGAAATTTAAGGAGTTAGAATATTTTTAAGAAATTTTGATAATAGAAATCGATATAACGATGAATATTGAATTCGCTAAGAAATGAATTTAATATAAAATATTAGAAAGGGCCAGTGATTGTGAAATTGTTTGATGGATGTTTATTTTTCCCTTTGATAGTTAAATCACCAACTATTAAAATTTTTTGACCATCGCTGTCAATACGGAGAGACCGGTTGGATTTGAAAACCACTCCTTATAGGAATAGGCGTTGCGAATTATATTATGCTAAAGATAATCGAAGACGGAGTGAACTTCAAGAGCTGTTATGTTTGTACAGTACCAGGACAACTTGTACGGACGAATGTCTGACAAAGTATTCCTAATGGTCACATAAGACGATCTTTTCAAGGTATTATGTCTGGTGGCGGAGAAATTCGTTTCTCTTAGCTTTTATACTCGTAATATTTTTGGGAAGATCAACTAGTGATTTGACGGGTTTGACGATGTGGCATTCAAAGTGTATGGTGGCCATACGTTCTAAAAGATATATGTAGTTCAAGCTTCACAACCGGGAAATAAAAAAAATCGGGTAGGCAACATGTCTATGTGGGTCGCTCCCATTTGGGTGTATAATCACCTTTCTAGAGAAATTCCTTTTACTTCTTTAATCTATTTCGATGCTATCCCTTTTCGGGAAACGGTGGTTTGAGCCCAATCGTTGGTGATATACATTTGATACACTCAAGCGAAATGAGTGGTCGGTCATGTGTGGGCTGGGTTGCAAGACGTTTTTGTTGAACCCAGTGTGTTCCCCTCTAGAGATATACTATCAGCAGGTGGTCCCATACCTTGTCATATTTGGAATCCAATCTCCAATAAGCGCCCTGCGGTTTTTGATTTTATACCTTGCATGTAGAGTGTAGATGCAAGCGTTCTACTATTTGGTTATTTATTTGATTAGACATTATTATAATATCACTGGATTTTGATATCAAAAATGTTTTGGGTTATAGTAAGGTAAAAACCGTCCGTGTTTATGCGTGGGCTGGTCTTACTATTATCTTTTTCTTTCAAACGGGTTTTTTTCAAAGTTGAACAATATGGTTGGAGTTTACTCACACCAGTCCCATGAGTGACCCAGAGTTTATTTTGTTTGTTTTTCCTAAACTCTTGGGTGCCCAAATTTGTACTGGCAGTCAAGTGTTTCAGGCTTTACAGATACACTTGGAGGAGCTTGAAGCAGGAGACTTCAACGTTAGTTATTTAGAGTTATTTCCGCTGTACCAAATGATGTATTGTACTCTGATGATGGTATGTGTATATGATATAAAATTTTGTATTTCAAAGCTTATGTTATATAATATATTTTATTCATTCCGCTTTGAGGTTCTGTATTGTTTTTTCTGTTCATCTTCTATCATTTCTATTTTCTTTAACCCTAATGACTCGTATTCCTGTATTATTTTAGTTGGACATGTGTTGTATTAGCCAGCTCAGATAGTATGGATTTGCAGGCCATCAGAGTTGGTATCAGAGCTTAGGTTGGGCGAACACCTAGTCTTTGGTGGGGTTTACTCATTAGAGATAGGGTCAGTAGTACCCTAGAATGAGTTGATGTATATATATGAGAGAGCGTATTTGTAAATTGACATAAAAATTGTTTTATATTGTGTTGGCTTGTCTGTTGAGTAGTTTATGAATTCTGGTTGAATCGTGGGACACCACGACATTGATAGGAGTTTCTAAACACTTGAACAGAAGAATTGACATAATATTGTTTTAAAGTGGGTACATGAAATAATTTTGCCTTAATTTATATTTTGGTATAAAATTAAATAATTTTGTAGAATTATTGATATATGGATGAGTTGGTTGCTATTATGATTATAATCAAAATTAGATTATAAAACTGGAATGATTATATATAACCAAATAGAATTTGTATAAGAATACAAATGAGATGAAATAAAATCTAATTCAAGCCAAAATTGGAATTTAAATCCCGGAAAGTTGGAAAATATTTTTCCAATGTATATTAAAATAATATAGCTTTGTTTTGGAGGGATCTTCGAATAAAAATCATTTTTAAATGGATTTTGAAATTGATAAAGCACTAAACTTACTTTAATGATGGGAAAATAATACTGATAATGACTGCAGCATCATTAGTGTTCATTTTCGAGTTTCTAAGTGACGGACTGCTATCTTAGAAAAGTTTGTGATGAAAATTGATTGGAAGAAACCAAGTTGTTTGGAAAATTCAAATATTTTTAATTTAAGATGGTTATCAGTATATGTATATATTTATGAGTTTAAAAACAAAAAAATGGAATTGAAATAAAAACTTTGGAATTTGAATTTTGAAATCTAAACTTAACTTAAGCAAGTTAAATATATCAAAATGATGGAAACTAGTTAAATGAACTGAAATTGAATATTCCCATGAAAACTCAAAGTTGTATGGGACTTGAGTAATGGAATATGGAATACTAAATTATAACAAAATGGGCTTTTGAACGGTTAACGGGTCTGTAGCATTTCTTCTGCTTAGTAATTTCGAGGACGAAATTCTTTTAAGAGGGAAGGAATGTAACGTGCCAGATTTTTAGCCATTTAATGTCGGATATTTAAACTTGTTTTAAATATTGATTTGGAATAGTAAATGGATTTCTATTTAATAAATCAAATTAATATATGATTTAATTTTGAATATATTGAATTATCGTAATACAGAAACAATATATAATTGGATTCAGAATTTAAAACTGAATCAAAACAATTCTAACTGATGTAAATTCTATTTGAATTATAACCATAATAATAATTTATTTTAGCGATGAGTTTATTTGTTTGAAGTCGATTTATATTACAATAGAATTTGATTTAGATCATTAATTTAAATTTGTTATCTCTTTTATAATTGAATTTAATTTCATAACTCGTTCTGTTAGGTTCAGTATAGCGAATAATAGTGGAACATTGGTCGTTACATTCGTGATTACTAGTTATGGACAAAAGATATTCTGGGAATAATATATTATAAAATCAAAAAAAAAAAATTAAATCTAATTTATTTACCAGCCGACCTTCTTTCATTTCGCAGACCTAAAAATTTAATGCGCAGACCTCTATTTCTTTTCGAGCTGAAAGTTTTGTTCCCTACCTTCAATATTAAGGGAGACTGTAACAACCCGTATTTTTGAATAACATGCTATAACATAAATCGAGGCAGAATTAAACTGTAAATCTGAATCTAGGGAAACGGGCTATGCCATTACGTTCGTCTCGGAAAAATACGCGAAATAGAGTCCGAGTTTTCGAAAAACGGAGTCCGTATGACCCAGATAAGGCCCGAAGAAGTTTTAGAAAAATTCAAAACAGATTTAAATGCAAAAATTTCAATTTTCAGAAGTGGCGGGAAAATTCCCGCCAGACCCAGGGGGTCGACCTGGGGGTCGACTGGGGAGTCGACCTCCCCCCCAGGTCGACTGGGGAGTCGACCCCAGGGTCGACCTGGGGGTCGACCTCCCTGGTCGGCCAGGTCGGCCTGGTGCACCTGTTTTGGCTGTTTGGACCTGTTTTGGAGGCTTGTGACGGGATTTGATGGCTTGGATTGAATCTAGGGTTAATCCTATGGCTAATACTATCCTAATCTTCTATAAAAAGACCCCCTAACCTAGCCTAAATCACCATTATTCAATCCTACAACTAAACTATGCCAAATTTGTTCCTCTCATGGCCTCCACTCTCATGCTAAAATTCCTAAGTCTATCTATATCAGAGATTTTGAGTGCATGCAAGTATTTTCAAGCTTGTATGAGTGTTCTTAGTTTGCATTCAAGTCAAGTTGCAACATTTCTATTTCAAAGCAAGGGTTTTTATTGATTTGGCTCAAGGGTTTTTCATTTGGAGCTTGCATATTTGGGTTTTTGGTGCTTGCATAAGGGCTTCGTCTCAATCTTTATAATAACTATTTATTGTGTCTTCATAGCATTGTAAGCCCTTTTCTACTTTCTTTTTTTGAACTCTAAAGTTAAATGAATGATGCAAGTTTGGGGTTGATCATTATGATATGCAAGTTTGGGTTGATCACTATGATATGCAAGTTTGGTTGATCATTATGATATGCAAGTTTGGTTGATCATTATGATATGCAAGTTTGGGTTGATCACTATGATATGCAAGTTTGGTTGATCATTATGCAAGTTGGTTTAATCATTATGTATGACACATGTTGCTATGTTATGCAAGTTTGGGTTGATCATTATACACATGTTATCATGTTATGCAAGTTAAACTTGAAGTTGTGAGCTTAAAGCTTCAAGCTTTATGTTGAAGTTGCATTTTGGGCAACATGGAAGTTATCATATCCCTTATGATAACTTGCATGTGAGGCTAAATGCGAACTTCTAGCCACTTCTACATGTCATTCATCACCATGTATCACTTATATGCTAAGTTTGGTTTTATGCATGCTTTTGAAGCCTAATAATGCAATATGCAAGTATATGAACATATGTACATTTCATATGCCACCATGTTAAACTTGTGGCTTCAACACCTTTTTGTCATGATTATGCCAAGTTCCCTATTTTATCCTTTATGCGTTGTTGCGATTATGTAAACGATGGGATTACGTTGGGGTTGGGTAACATTATGACATGAACGTGGTTTTTATAACATGACGTGATATGTAATTATGTTTTGGAAACATAATGGACATGACACTTAGAAAAGATGAGTGTGGCCAACTCGAGGTTGGGTTGAGTTTGTAGCATAAATCTACCCGGACCCGCTCGGCTTAACTAGTGGCTACAAACAATAGGACCCAATGTGAGAAGTTGGTCATGTTGTGCTCGAACCCGAGGTTAGACCAGGTTGTGGTGTAAAGCTACCCGGACCCACCCGGCTTAACTAGTAACCACAACAAGGTCTAATGTGAGAGGTTAAAGCACATTAAGTTAATGAATGCCTCCTGATTAGGGTTAAGTCATGGTCCACTTAATACTTAACCAATTTGGGCTTGATGGATTAATCGAGGTTAAGTCAGGAGCCTTGGGTACTCTTAACCGATTTAATCCACGTTTGGATCGGGTTAACCACATTTAACCCATTAAGAAACCCTAGTTGCGTGGTCCTTTTCAGCAGTAACCTTCTAGATAGTATCATAAGACCCTAGGACTAGGCTAGGGTGGGGCACGATTACTGGGCTGATTGTAAGAGACCAAAAAGAGACGGCTGAATGATGCCCCGGTTGTTCAGGCGGACCATGGTCGTGCACATTAAGTCCGGAGTTGAACACGGGCACCGGTAGGTTTGGACTGTGCATCCTGGAATGGTGTCTGAGGGTTACACCGTAGGGCCAGATACACCTTAGGGTGGACCCTGCACAGTCAACTACATTACATGATTAAGCCGTATGACACCGACACTTGACGAGTTAGGCTTATAGGGAGCCGATCGACTAAACCGAGTAGTTGGACCTTGATTTAGGTCACCTCATGATATTGGGCCAAGCTTGGGCCAAGGGATCAATTCTTGTTTTTGCTTGACATGTTGGAATGCTAGTACACCCGTGGTGCAAAACTTAACTTTGATTATGCGATGACACCTTTATCTATCTTGTTAGTTAATCATCATGCCAGTATGTTGTTATCCTTATGTTCATCTCAGCTTCTCATGCCAGTTAACTTTACTAGTTTATAGATGGATAGTAGTAGGGCTTACCAGTCTTTTTGACTGACCTGTTTTCTTTCGCCTCTTTTATTCCGTTTCCCCCCCTCAGGTCCTCAGGGTGGGAACATTGGAGCTTAGCTTGGATCTTTATAGCTTGCTTACTGGATTTGCTCATGTACGGTTTTGGACATTGAGCTAGCTATGGTTTATCACTTCACTTTGGGGATAGTACTTTATGTATTTCAGTTTTTTTTTAGTTTATGCTAGACTTTGTTTTGTTGGAAAATAATGATCAAGTACTTTGTTGTAACTTAACTATGGTTTTGAAATGCTAGTTTGATCCGCTGCTTTATTTACTCTGTTTTACTTATATGTTCTGTCTTGTGATATCTGCATGCATGTTTACCTTGTTTAAACGCCCCTCCGAAGCTAGTGTGCTTGCAAGAGTCACCCTGGCGGAGGTGGGGTGTTACATTTGGTATCAGAGCATAAGGTTTACAAGATTTGAGCAAAAGTGTTTTTAAAACTTACCTTTTGAAAAACTATTTTCAAAACCAATTAAGTATTTTCCAAGAAAAGTCTAGTTATTTTAAAGAGGCTATTCCCCAAAAGCCATAGCACTATCCTTCGTTTCTTCGTTCTGAATCTATCTATCTTTTTCTTCGTTTCAGTATGGTTGATCTAAACCTTCCCGAGGGAGTGACCATTCCCGGATGGTTCCGGAGGTACTTGGAAGCTAGGGCCAACGATGTGGGCCCAGCAAATACCCCCAATATAACTGAGGTTCCTCCTCCTCCTCCTCAGAATCCGCAAGCAGATTTCGCTAAGATTTGCAAAGACTTTAAGGCGATGGGTGGCAAGAACTTTATTGGGACGAAGACTTTTGTGGAGGCACGAAATTGGTTGAAAGAAACTGAAGATCTCTTCGCCATCTTTGATGTGCAAGATCATAGAAAGGTTTTATTGGCAGCATGGCTATTAAAAGAAGAAGCTGCTTATTGGTGGGAGGTCACCAATGCTACGAGGCCTATCGAGACTTGGGCCGACTTTAGGACAAGATTTGGGCTTAAGTTTCTATCATCAGCTGAGGCGAATCTGCAATTGGAGAAATTTATATCTTTGAAGCAAGGGGACATGACAGTGAGGGAGTATGTGAATGAGTTTAACAAGCTCGCCCGATTCGGTTTGGACATGGTTAATACTCCCCAGAAGAAGGCTTTACGCTTTGCACGAGGGTTGAATGAGCCATTGCAAGGTTTAGCCCTATCTCATATACCCATGGGAGCCACTTTTGAAGGACTAGTAGACATGGCATTGCTTCAAGGAGACGATAAGAATGGCAAGAAGGAAGTCAAGGCTAATGAGACTCAAGCCAAGAAGACAGACTCCAAGTGGGGAGGAAATCAGAGCAATCAGAATAACAAGAACAACAAGGGCAACAAGGCCAAGGCAAAGGATCCAAGAAAATGCCACTACTGTGGGAATGTTGGGCACATAGCTAAAGACTGTAAGAAGAGGAAGAGGAAGTCGGGCGAATGCTTTCATTATGGAGAGACCGGACACTTTAGCAAGGATTGCCCCAAGAAGCAAGGGCAGAATCAGTGTGCAGGACCTTCTGGAGGGCAAGTACATGCTCTCAATGCTGCTCCAGTTCAGGACCGAGGTAGTATTTCTGTAGAAAGTCTTGTTTATATTTCTGATTCTCCTGTTCACACCTTATTTGATTCTGGCGCATCGCATAGTTTAATCTCTTCTGATATTGTTGAAAGTTTGCACCTAAGTACTAGCCTAGTTGAGGATCCCGTTTGTGTTTCAAATCCAATTGGGGGTTCCGCTCATCTGTCTATGATTTGTGTGGATTTGAAAATTTCTATCTTGGCCGTAGAATTCACGTGTAGTGCTTATGTTCTCGGGTTCACGGGATATGGGTTGATCTTGGGCATGGATTGGTTGTCCAGTTATGGAGCCATTCTCGATTGTGAACATAGGGTGGTGAGGCTCATGACTCGCCTCGGTAATACCCTAGAAATTTCTTGTAACCCTAGAGGTCCCGTTATGCTATGTTATCTTGAATCTCTCGACTCGTCCATCGATGATCTGCAATCTGTAAGGGTGGTCCGAGACTATCCTGATGTCTTTGAAGAAGTTAAGGGGTTACCCCCTAAACGAGAGATAGATTTCCGCATTTATCTAGATGATAATGCCAAGCCAGTATCATTGCCCGTTAGGCACATGGCCCTTCGTGAAAGAAGGGAGCTCAGTAAGCAAATCAAGGAGTTGCTTGAGAAAAATTTTATTAGGCGAAGCATTTCTGAATGGGGTGCGCCTGTGGTATTCGCTACTAAGGCAGATGGTTCGCTTCGTCTTTGTGTTGATTATCGAGAGTTGAACAAGCTGACAATGAAGAATAGGCACCCGTTACCGAGGATTGATGACCTCTTTGACCAGCTTGTTGGTGCTTCTGTTTTCTCTCAGCTCGATCTAGCCACCGGATTCCATCAACTTAGAGTGGCTGAGGATAGTATTGATAAAACTGCGTTTAGGACTCCAGATGGATTCTTTGAATGGCTTGTCATGCCATTCGGTTTGACTAATGCACCCGCCTACTTCGTAGATTTGATGAGTAGGGTGTTCAGGGAGTTCCTCAACAAGTTTGTTGTTGTTTTCGTGGATGATATTCTGATCTTCTCAAAGGACGAGGAAGAACATGCTAGGCATCTCAAGGAAGTGATGGATACGCTTAGAGCGCATCAGTTGAAAGCCAAGTTCTCCAAATGTCATTTCTGGAGAAAGGAAGTTCGGTTTCTTGGACATATAGTTTCTAAGCAAGGCATAGCGGTGGATCCCGCGAAAGTGGTTGTGGTTCAAGACTGGAAGACTCCTAGGAATGCGACCGAAGTAAGAAGCTTTCTCGGTCTGGCGGGCTACTATAGGAAGTTCATCAGGGACTTCGCTAAGATTTCGGCCCCTCTTACTAAGTTGACGAAGAAGAACTTAGTCTTTACATGGGACTTGGAGTGTGAGCTTGCTTTTCAAAAGCTCAAAAGAGCCCTTACCTCAGCTCCAGTTTTGGCATTACCCGATAGTGGTAAGATGTTTACCGTGTACACAGATGCATGTGGTACGGGGTTAGGAGCTGTTCTAATGCAAGAGGGAAGAGTGATATGTTATGGGGGTAGGCAACTTAAAGTTCATGAGAAGAACTATCCCACTCATGATTTAGAGTTAGCGGCGATCGTCTTTGCACTCAAATCCTGGCGCCACTATCTTCTAGGCGAAAGGTTTGAGTTGTATACTGATCACAAGTAACTCAAGTACCTCTTCTCGCAAAAAGATCTGAATCTAAGGCAGCAAAGATGGATGGAATTCTTGGCATCCTATGACTTCGAGCTTATACCCCTGGCAAGGGTAATGTTGTGGTAGATGCACTAAGCAGAAGGAGGTTGACTTTGAGTCCCTTGTTCATTGAGATGAAGAACTTAGAGTTCTTGGCGACCTTTGATTTCACGATGGCTGTTGAGTCGATGACGGGTTCATTAGCATCCCTTGAGCTCAGACCCACACTTCTTGATCAAGTTGGGGCTTCACAGAAGGAAGATCTGCAAATAGTCGAGGTCATGGATAAGTTGATTCGTGGTGAGACGTCTAGTCACCTTGCTAGATACACTATTGATGATAAAGGATGGCTAAGGCGTGATGGGAGATTATGTGTTCCTCGAGTGGGAGATTTAGTCCATAGAGTTCTTGAAGAAGCGCATCACTCGAAGATGACTATACATCCAGGAGGGGACAAGATGTATAGGGATATGAAGCGCATTTTCTTTTGGGCCGGAATGAAGAAAGATGTGGCAGAGTATGTTTCAAAGTGCATGGTGTGCCAACAAGTGAAAGCCGAGTCAAAGAAACCAGGTGGGCTATTACATCCGTTGGAGGTCCCGCAATGGAAGTGGGAGAGTATTTCTATGGATTTTGTGGATGGATTGCCTAGGTCAAGAAAAGGGAATACAAGCATATGGGTCATAGTTGATAGACTTACGAAGAGTGCTCATTTTATTCCTGTAAAGAGCAAGAGGACCGCATCATGGCTAGCATCTATTTATCTTCGGGAAATAGTGCGGTTGCATGGAGTTCCTTCTAGCATAGTTAGCGATCGCGACCCAATTTTCACTAGCCAGTTCTGGAACAGTTTGCAAGAAGCGATGGGTACGCGATTGAATCTGAGTACAGCCTATCACCCCCAGACGGATGGCCAAACCGAAAGGGTGAATAGAGTGCTAGAAGATCTCTTGAGGCTTTGTGTTCTCGACTTCGGTGGTACTTGGGAAGACCACCTTCCTCTTGTAGAGTTTGCTTATAATAATAGCTATCAGGCCAGCATAGGGATGGCACCATTTGATGCTTTGTATGGGAGGCCGTGCAGGTCGCCAACTTGTTGGTGGGAGACGACAGATGAGCTTATACTTGGGCGCGATATGATCAGGGATACATCCGAGAGGGTAGAGTTGATTCGAAGACGGATGAAAGCGGCCCAAGATAGACAGAAATCCTATGCTGACAAGCGAAGGGCAGATTTGGAATTCGAAGTGGGAGACATGGTTTTCGTGAAGGTTTCTCCTTTGCGTAATGTGGTACGTTTTGGAGCAGTTGGGAAGCTGGTACCAAGGTTCGTAGGACCCTTCCCTATCATAGAGAGAATTGGAAAGATGGCCTATAAGGTGGAATTGCCCGAGAAGCTATCCGGAGTACATAATGTCTTTCATGTCTCGCATCTCCGAAAGTGCCTACATGAATCCGCTGAGGTGGTTGAACCAAGCATTCTTGAAGACATTGAGGTAGAGAAAGAGGCAACCTTGAGAAAAGCTCTGATTCGTATCTTGGGAACAGAGATCAAGAAGCTAAGGAATCGGGAAGTCAAGTTGGTGAAGGTTCAGTGGGGTGAAGCCGAAGAGGACGCAACTTGGGAAACCGAGGAGAAGATGCGTGGGCTTTATCCATTTCTTTTTGAGGGTACATTCTCGATCTCTTTTCCTATCTTTCTTTTGCTATCCATGTTTATCTTGTTATCTCGTTAATCATGTTATGAGGACCTTAGGTAGAAACACTTTGGATGAAACATGTATTTGAAACATGTTATGCTTGATGGTTGCAAGTGGTTGCAAGTGTTTGCATGTGGATACTCGTGGATGCATGATACACATTAGGCACTAAGATCGGCTCACACACTTTCATACCGCATATGCATGAGTGTTTATGCTTATTCATGGATGAAAACTTGTACGCTATCACATGGATGTTGCATATGGATGGATGTTATGTGCACTCATGCAGAGATTATAAATTATGTTAGGAATTTGCATACATATGGACTCATTTCACTAACATATTTTGCATTAAGGGGGTTTACTGAATCAGTAACCTCCGGATTTTCGCATTAGATAAGTACATATACACACACCTTTGCATATGATCATACAACATTTAGAATCCTTTAAGGACAATGACTGCACGTGGATGATGTTTTGAGTAGATGGATGATGGATGGTAGGATACGTTCTTCCCAACTTGGAGATTTCGGGGACGAAATCCTTTAAGGAGGGGAGAATGTAACAACCCGTATTTTTGAATAACATGTTATAACATAAATCGAGGCAGAATTAAACTGTAAAATCTGAATCAAGGGAAACGGGCTGTGCCATTACGTTCGTCTCGGAAAAATACGCGAAATAGAGTCCGAGTTTTCGAAAAACGGAGTCCGTATGACCCATATAAGGCTCGAAGAAGTTTTAGAAAAATTCAAAATAGATTTAAATGCAAAAATTTCAATTTTCAGAAGTGGCGGGAAAATTCCCGCCAGACCCAGGGGATCGACCTGGGGGTCGACTGGGGAGTCGACCCCAGGGTCGACCTGGGGGTCGACCTCCCTGGTCGGCCAGGTCGGCCTGGTGCACCTGTTTTGGCTGTTTGGACCTGTTTTGGAGGCTTGTGACGGGATTTGATGGCTTGGATTGAATCTAGGGTTAATCCTATGGCTAATACTATCCTAATCTTCTATAAAAAGACCCCCTAACCTAGCCTAAATCACCATTATTCAATCCTACAACTAAACTATGCCAAATTTGTTCCTCTCATGGCCTCCACTCTCATGCTAAAATTCCTAAGTCTATCTATATCAGAGATTTTGAGTGCATGCAAGTATTTTCAAGCTTGTATGAGTGTTCTTAGTTTGCATTCAAGTCAAGTTGCAACATTTCTATTTCAAAGCAAGGGTTTTTATTGATTTGGCTCAAGGGTTTTTCATTTGGAGCTTGCATATTTGGGTTTTTGGTGCTTGCATAAGGGCTTCGTCTCAATCTTTATAATAACTATTTATTGTGTCTTCATAGCATTGTAAGCCCTTTTCTACTTTCTTTTTTTGAACTCTAAAGTTAAATGAATGATGCAAGTTTGGGGTTGATCATTATGATATGCAAGTTTGGGTTGATCACTATGATATGCAAGTTTGGTTGATCATTATGATATGCAAGTTTGGTTGATCATTATGATATGCAAGTTTGGGTTGATCACTATGATATGCAAGTTTGGTTGATCATTATGCAAGTTGGTTTAATCATTATGTATGACACATGTTGCTATGTTATGCAAGTTTGGGTTGATCATTATACACATGTTATCATGTTATGCAAGTTAAACTTGAAGTTGTGAGCTTAAAGCTTCAAGCTTTATGTTGAAGTTGCATTTTGGGCAACATGGAAGTTATCATATCCCTTATGATAACTTGCATGTGAGGCTAAATGCGAACTTCTAGTCACTTCTACATGTCATTCATCACCATGTATCACTTATATGCTAAGTTTGGTTTTATGCATGCTTTTGAAGCCTAATAATGCAATATGCAAGTATATGAACATATGTACATTTCATATGCCACCATGTTAAACTTGTGGCTTCAACACCTTTTTGTCATGATTATGCCAAGTTCCCTATTTTATCCTTTATGCGTTGTTGCGATTATGTAAACGATGGGATTACGTTGGGGTTGGGTAACATTATGACATGAACGTGGTTTTTATAACATGACGTGATATGTAATTATGTTTTGGAAACATAATGGACATGACACTTAGAAAAGATGAGTGTGGCCAACTCGAGGTTGGGTTGAGTTTGTAGCATAAATCTACCCGGACCCGCCCGGCTTAACTAGTGGCTACAAACAATAGGACCCAATGTGAGAAGTTGGTCATGTTGTGCTCGAACCCGAGGTTAGACCAGGTTGTGGTGTAAAGCTACCCGGACCCGCCCGGCTTAACTAGTAACCACAACAAGGTCTAATGTGAGAGGTTAAAGCACATTAAGTTAATGAATGCATCCTGATTAGGGTTAAGTCATGGTCCACTTAATACTTAACCAATTTGGGCTTGATGGATTAATCGAGGTTAAGTCAGGAGCCTTGGGTACTCTTAACCGATTTAATCCACGTTTGGATCGGGTTAACCACATTTAACCCGTTAAGAAACCCTAGTTGCGTGGTCCTTTTCAGCAGTAACCTTCTAGATAGTATCATAAGACCCTAGGACTAGGCTAGGGTGGGGCACGATTACTGGGCTGATTGTAAGAGACCAAAAAGAGACGGCTGAATGATGCCCCGGTTGTTCAGGCGGACCATGGTCGTGCACATTAAGTCCGGAGTTGAACATGGGCACCGGTAGGTTTGGACTGTGCATCCTGGAATGGTGTCTGAGGGTTACACCGTAGGGCCAGATACACCCTAGGGTGGACCCTGCACAGTCAACTACATTACATGATTAAGCCGTATGACACCGACACTTGTCGAGTTAGGCTTATAGGGAGCCGATCGACTAGACCGAGTAGTTGGACCTTGATTTAGGTCACCTCATGATATTGGGCCAAGCTTGGGCCAAGGGATCAATTCTTGTTTTTGCTTGACATGTTGGAATGCTAGTACACCCGTGGTGCAAAACTTAACCTTGATTATGCGATGACACATTTATCTATCTTGTTAGTTAATCATCATGCCAGTATGTTGTTATCCTTATGTTCATCTCATCTTCTCATGCCAGTTAACTTTACTAGTTTATAGACAGATAGTAGTAGGGCTTACCAGTCTTTTTGACTGACCTGTTTTCTTTTGCCTCTTTTCTTCCGTTTCCCCCCCCCCTCAGGTCCTCAGGGTGGGAACATTGGAGCTTAGCTTGGATCTTTATAGCTTGCTTACTGGATTTGCTCATGTACGGTTTTGGACATTGAGCTAGCTATGGTTTATCACTTCACTTTGGGGATAGTACTTTATGTATTTCAGTTTTTTTTTAGTTTATGCTAGACTTTGTTTTGTTGGAAAATAATGATCAAGTACTTTGTTGTAACTTAACTATGGTTTTGAAATGCTAGTTTGATCCGCTGCTTTATTTATTCTGTTTTACTTATATGTTATGTCTTGTGATATCTGCATGCATGTTTACCTTGCTTAAACGCCCCTCCGAAGCTAGTGTGCTTGCAAGACTCATCCTGGCGGAGGTGGGGTGTTACAGAGACAGAGTTTAATGGTAGTGTACTTCGGTTTCCCCCGTTCGCTCTATAAATCGAGCCCCAACCCCAATCTCAAATCCAACGCAGTAGTCAGTCTTTCCTTCATACTTTTCCCAATTGAAAATCGAACCTCTCGTTCAAATAAAAAAAAGAAGGGGAAATCAGATGGAAATCACCATCGGCTTTGCAATTGAAGGCCGCCATTTCCGTGAAGCTTGACGCCTGGCCATTCACGAATTAGGAAATCAAACCGCGATGGAATTGGGAGCCCGACACAGGTGGAGGAGCTTGCGAATTTGGGTACGATGAGGCGTTCGAATGGGTTTGTCGTAGGTGTTGTCATTGCAGAGAGGAGGTAAGGTGATGCGTGGAAATCAATGCTTGGTGGAGCTCGAGTTGCTGATGGATGAACTGGTGTTTAGGGGTTGCAACAGTGGATGATAGGGGAGGTCGATCTGGTTTCTTTTTAGCTAGTGCGATGCGTGAAGGACGATGGTCACGTTTTTGGTTGCATCTGGGAAATTCGAAATTGAACTAGGTGTTGATAATGGTGCGTGTTTTATATTGTGTTGGAATGGTCGGAGTGGCGTTGTACTGCTGGTGAAGGAGTTCGATGTTCTGATGGGATCTGATGGGAGTAGTTTGATCCTTGTTTTGATGATAGTGTAATGAAGTGATGACTGGAAGATTAGATTTATGATTAAAGGAGGTTAAACGCTGATATAATGGAGCACTGCAGTTTGTAGGAGAATTGGTTTGAAGGAGATATTGGGATTTTTCTTTCTGGTAATGAACTTGAGTTGATAGTGAAGTCAATGGTCATTCAATGAGTGAGTGATGGTGTCAGCATGTTGTTGTTCAAAATCAAACAATGAGGAAGCACTGTTTTTATTCAAAAAGGAGGAAAGGATACAAATGAGGGTTAAGGTATAATTTAGTAATTTATTTGGTTAATTATTTTCATTTCGAGTAGTTAAAATAAATAAATAAATAACAATCGATTAATAAAATCGAATAATCAAAGTATATCTTGTTACTTTTAATTCCAGAATTTACATGGATATTGATTAATTCAATTAGGAATTTATTAAAGAAAGTAGTACAATCCTATGTAGTTAGCCGGTACACAAATTAAATCGTAAATAAATCGTTAAGTACGTAATTAAGGAAAGGTTAAATTTTTAATTTTTACATTAGGTATTGTTGATATAAACAGTGTATATTTAATTTATACAAGGTTCAAAAATCTTGAAAGAAGGACGGATTAGTCTGTAGCAGTGAGATATTCGAGCTAGAAGTGGGTAAAGAATTTTTGGGACAGCTGGAGTTTAGATTGAACCAATTTAAGGTCTGGATAGTTGACGAAATAAAATCAAGGTGAGTAAATCCCACTTAAAAATTTATTTTTATCATAAATTGTTGGCTGTTTTGGTTGCATTGTTGTTATTGATGAATTGTGGTTATATATATTATTTATTTAGGGTTGGTGGTTGTCACTATTATATATATATATTTAATTTCCTGCAATACTATTAGCGGATGCCCACAGTATCATTAGCGGATGACCCTACACCCACGATATATAAGTGGATCCCCTTTTATACCGCGATATCCTGCCTTGAAGCAGGACTGGTCTTATTTTTGTTGAACATCTGTGGATGCTGGGAAAACAGTTTGGAGGGATCCAACTGGATTCCTAAAATTTATTTATTGTTTTTCACATGTTTATATGTGTGTGATATGTTGAATTAGATTGATGGCTTGTGTATATGGATGATTAAATATCACTGGTCCTAGATATTTATATTTAAAAATATCAAAAAGGGATTTTTGGATTTAAAAGGGAAATTTTACTTTTCGAAATGGAAATGAAATTTCGAATGGATTGAGAGGTATTAACTTGTTTTTAATGATAAAAACAAGTACATGAATTTATAAACATGTTATAAATGGAAAGAAAAAATTTCGTTGATAATATTAGATTTTTAAATTCAAGTTTGATTTTAAAAAGGAAAATTTATTTTCTAGAATGGGAATTGGATTTCAAATTAGATTTGAAATAAGAACTTGTTTTAAATAATGTAAAACAAGAAGTGGAATATATAAACAATGTTCATAAACGAATAGAAATTATATTATCGTTGGATAATCTATGAATGTAAGTTCAAGCATGATTTTAAAAAAGGAAAATTTATTTTTCAAAGTCAGTCTTCAAATGGAATTTGAAAGAGAAACTTGTTCTAATATTTAAACCAAGAAGTGAAATGTATAAACGACGTTTTAAAATGAATGTGAAAATCATCATTTGATAATTTATAAATTAAATTCAAGTGTGAGTTTAGAAGGGTAAATAGAATCATTTTGAAAAGAAAACAATGGAATCTATTTACGATGTTCGAAAGGTAATCAAATTGAATAAATCCATTTGGATTTATGGATAGAATTCGAGTAGATCGAATTTATAGAAATAAATTTATTGCAAAAGGATATTGGAACTGTATTAGAATTTTAATACGAAAATAGATTCTATGCTTATATATATAGTTCGAGTTTTAAATGAAAATTGTTAAATATAAAAGCGATTTATAAACCATGTTATAAAGGAAATTAAGTAATTTCCTTTGGGTAGATTGGAAATAGATTTTTCCAAATATAAAAAGTAACATTTAAAAATCATATTTTTATATGGGATAAAAGAGGGGATTTTTATGATAAGTAATCAAGTTTTGGAATTACAAATCCGTCTCAAGATAAGAATGTTGTCGACCAAGGTCTGAGAGGTAAATAAA
The DNA here is from genome assembly GCA_030737875.1 of Allium sativum. Lineage (NCBI taxonomy): Eukaryota > Viridiplantae > Streptophyta > Magnoliopsida > Asparagales > Amaryllidaceae > Allium > Allium sativum. Next base: position 648,079,366 of record CM060919.1, on the reverse strand, counting down.
ATACCCCAACTTGAACGACTTCACTATTATCAAGGGATGATATTAGTTTGAAATGGTAAAGGATGTTGAGTTAATGGATTATTTCCAAAAAAGGGAATTTAATATTTGAATTCGATTATATCGAATTTCACTAATTCAATTCCATGTGAATTGAAATTGAATACAGAAAATTGGAGTTTGAATTAATTTATAACGGAGTATGAATATGGAATAAAATAATCGACGAGATTGGGAAATTGGGATTTTTAAATTTAGATTCAGATAACTGGTGAATTTTAAAAATATTGAAAGTGGAATTGGAACTTATTTACTAAACAATGTTTTTAAATGTTTATATTTAATTTAGTAAAAACGAACTCGACGAAGCACGGTAGTTCGTAAATTGGCGATTTGAACTTCAATTGAGTATGTAGAACTCGATATAAGTCGAAATTCGATGAAACAAGAAACGCCCGGACCTATTTAATGACAGTTTTCTAATGGAAGAAAAAACCTGGATTTCGTCTTATAGATTTTGAGTTATATCAAAATCAAAATTTCAGAAAAACAGCATCAAAATCTTTTTAAAACCGTAACGTTTTATTTAATTAAACAAAAGGATTTTAGTGAATAAAAATCTGAATTTCCATTAGTAAAATTCGGACTTGGGTTATAAAATAAATATGTACCCAAGTAGAGAAAGTGAATTGGATTTTGAAACAAAACCAGATTTTAAATTATTAAATGGAATCGACTAATTAGAAATGGTTAATTAATGAAATTTTGAGGTTGAACTTAACTTTAGTTAAGAAAATCGAGTTTGTAAATTTAAATTCGAAAATGAATATGAAACTTGAACTAAAATGGGAATTTAACGGATTCATAAGAGAGTTAAAAGTAAATTTGAATGTGATAGGTTCAAACTTAAAATGGTCCAAGTAAAGAAGCTAGTTATCTAATTAGCGAATGGAAAGTGATTAAAGTGAAAAGTGTGGAATTGTTTCGAAACAAATTGGGAATGAGCTTATACATGTTAAACACTGTTGATTCAAACTATAAATGAATTGATTCAAACTATAAATGAATTGATTCAAACTATAAGTGAATGAAGCGGCTAAATTACTTAGAGAATTAGTTAGTGGGATTGAATGTGGTGAAATCAAAATAGCCGTATGGTTTTGAAATAAATGGGAGTGCAGGTGTACGTATATTAGACAGGTATGGGATGAAGAATATGAAGAGCGTATGAAGGTTATAATTTAAGTGCCCGACAAAAAGGTACATGTTTAAATTTCCATATGAGGTTTTATGCGCCGAATCGACAAGCCGCTTGGCTTTTTGATTTTCTTTTTGAATGGAAAGGGCCTAGAGAGGCGAGTTGGGGTTTGAACTATTGACCGGTACAAAGGAAGTGCTGGCAAAATTTTCCGGAAATTTAAGGAGTTAGAATATTTTTAAGAAATTTTGATAATAGAAATCAATATAACGATATATATAGAATTCGCTAAGAAATGAATTTAACATAAAATATTAGAAAGGGCAGTGATTGTGAAATTGTTTGATGGATGTTTAGTTTTCCCTTTGATACTTAAATCACTGACTATCTAAGATTTTTGACCATCGTTGTCAATACGGAGAGACCGGTTGGATTTAATATCCGAAAACCACTTCGTATAGGCATAGGCGTTGTGAATTAGATTATGCTAAAGATAATCGAAGATGGAGTAAACTTCAAGAGCTGTTATGTTTGTCCAGTACCAGGACAACTTGTATGGACGAATGTCTGACAGAGTATTCCTAACGGTCACATAAAACGATTTTTTCAAGGTATTACGTCTGGTGGCGGAGAAATTCGTTTCTCTTAGCTTTTATACCCGTAATATTTTTGGAAGATCAACTAGTGATTTGACGGGTTTAACGAAGTGGCATTCAAAGTGTATGGTGGCCAGAAGTTCTAGAATATAAACGTAGCCTCAAGCTTCACAACCGGGAAATGACAAAAATCGGGCAGGCAGCATGGCTATGTGGGTCGCTCCCATTAGGGTGTATAATCACCTGTCTAGAGAAATTCCTTTTACTTCTTTAATATATTTCGATGATGTCCCTTTTCGGGAAACGGTGGTTTGTGCCCAATCATTGGTTATATACATTCGATACACTCAAGCGAAATGAGTGGTCGGTCATGTGTGGGCAGGGTTGCAAGACGTTCTTGTTGAACCCAGTGTGTTCCCCTCTAGAGATACACTATCGGCAGGTGGTCGTATACCTTTTCATAGTTGGAATCCAATCTCCAATAAGCGCTCTGCGGTTTTTGATTTTATACTATGCATGTAAAGCGTGAGATGCAAGCGTTCTACTATTTGGTTATTTATTTGATTAGACATTATTATAATATCAGTGGATTTTGATATCAAAAATGTTTTGGGTTATAGGAAGGTAAAAACCATCCGTGTTTATGTGTGGGCTGGTCTTACTATTATCTTTTTCTTTCAAACGGTTTTTTCCAAAGTTGAACAATATGGTTGGAGTTTACTCACACCAGTCCTATGACTGACCCAGAGTTTATTTTGTTTGTTTTTCCTAAGCTCTTGGGTGCCCAAATTTGTACGGGCAGTCAAGTGTTTCAGGCTTTACAGATACACTTGGAAGAGCTTGAAGCAGGAGGCTTCAACGTTAGTTATTTAGAGTTATTTCCGTTGTACCAAATGTTGTATTGTACTCTGATGATGGTATGTATATATGATATAAAATTTTGTATTTCAAAGCTTATGTTATATAATATATTTTATTCATTCCGCTGTGAGGTTCTGTATTGTTATTTATGTTCATCTTCTATCTTTTCTGTTTTCTTTAACCCTAATGACTCGTATTCTTGTATTATTTGAGTTGGACGTGTGTTGTATTAGCCAGCTCAGATAGTATGTATTTGCGGGCCATCACAGGTATTAATTCAGTTACAACTCCATTTCTGTTATTATTTTCTAATTCTATTAGAAATAAATTATTATATGAAATCGAGTTCTAAATATATATATATATATCCTCTGGATTTTTCCAATTCAGTTTATATTTCGAATTCCGAAATAAAAACTATTGTTCCCTTTTCGAAACGATTTCCAATTCACTTTTAAATTCATACTTGAATTTATGATTCCACATTTATTCCATGATAATTATGCCACTTTATAAACATCGTTTATAAATTTTCTTCCATGTTTTATAAATTAAACAAGTTCCATTTCAAAACCCATATGAAACCATATTTCTATATTTGGAATACTTTATTTATAATAAATTTTATATATATACAGTGAATTTATTTTCATATCTAAAATTTAAACTTCTATTTAATACAATCCAAATATTTTCTTTTTATAAAAATATTAATTTAAATCAATTCGATCAAATCGAATTCAAATCCTAAATCCATACAGATTTATTTTAATTCAATTCTCATTCCAACCATTGGAATAATTTCCTCATTCCTTATTAACATGATTCCTAATCCTCAATTGAAATTCGTTTTTGAATTTAAATATTTAAATTATCCAAATGATAGTTTTTCCATTTCAGTTATAAACATTGTTTTTAAATTCACTTTATTATCCAATGAAAATCATTCCATTTTATTTATAAACACCATTTATAAATTTACTTTCATTTCCTGTGTTATATAATTTATAAACATCGTTTATAAATTTATCACTTCAATTTCCTATATTATTTAATTTATAAACATCGTTTGTAAATTCAATACTTGTTTTATTAATTCAAAACAAGTTAATATTTCTAGTCCATTTGAAATTCAAAATCTATTTTTAGAAAAATAGATTTCCCTTTTAAATCTCAAAATATCCTTTTTACGATATTTTCATAAACCAATATTCAGGCCCCAGTGATATTTAAACGTCCCAAAGCACTCAGTTATCAATCACAGGTTTTCTAACACATCATATATGATAACATATATGAAACAAGCAAATAATAATATTTTGAGGAATCCAGTTGCATCCCTCCAACCTGTTTTCCTACATCCACATATGTTAGCCAACATAAATAATACCCATCCTTCTTCAAGGCAGGATATCGCGGTATAAAAGGTCATCCACTATCATAGCGAGGGGCGTATAAGGTCATCCGCTAATGATATTGTGGGCATCCGTTAGTGAAACTGCGGGAACTATCCAATCACCAATATATAGATATAATAACCACAAACACAAATCCTAAATAACTAATATATATTTAATAATAGCCATAGTAATATTTTAAATGAAAACAAACAATCATCAATTATTTTTAACTACTAAAAATAATTATAATTAATAAATTCAGTGAGATTTACTCACCGTGGTTTTTATTTCGATCCATTCCGATTCCCATTCTAATTCCACCATGCAGCCTACACCAATATGATTCAACGCGACCAGTTTCTCGCTCGAATCTAATATCATGTGATATATATTTTGATGTGACGTCCATTAGTTAACAAGACTTCATATATGAATATATAAGTATATAAATTAATGAATTTATGCATAAAATTATTTAAATTAATTACCTTACCATTATTTAAATCTCCTTCTTCCTCCTTACTATTTCAAAATATCCAGTAACCCACCACTTCTTAGCATCAAACCAGCAGTCCACACTGTCCAGATGCTCCTCAAATTGGCAACCCAACATCCGAAGAATTGGAGACTGAATTCCCCCAAAACATTACAGTCGAATTCCTCAAACCTTCCACTGTCAAACTCCAATCTCGTTCAACCATCAAACTAATTCAAACTCCACTCAAATGTTTACCACTGAACTCCCAAAACCCAAATTCACAACTTCAAAAATGTCACTGTGCTTCCACGAACCCCCCTGACAATACTTCCTGGTATAGGACGGCTTCCTCCAGTATCGCGAACTACAACAGTTAAACCTCCTACCTTAGTCGCTTTTATTTCTACTTAACGCGGAGCCCTTGCGATCATTGTTTGACTGATTACACATCCCCCAAGTTCATCTGTCCCACCGTAAATCCTCCGATGGTCCTTATCTCACACACTCGAGATCCAAAAGCCGCAAATCCTAAAATCGACCTTCAGGAAGCATCGCGAGACGCTACTCATTGCCTTCGAATGGAAAAAACACCATCGCACTTGGATTAATGATATGGAGATGAAGTATTTAAGCATAGAAACTCGACAGATCTAGAATCGCGATTTTAGAATTTATGCAGCAAACGTAATGGGGTTTTTCCCTGCGTTTGATTTTGACAATTTAGGGGGATGACCATTTTTGTTTTGAGGCTTTGAACTTGGATTTTATAGAGAGTAACAAAATGAAAGGAATAAAAGAGGTGGAAGTCGTGTATTAATAGAGGAAGAAGCTTAGGTATTAAGGAATGAAGTACACATGTTTTAAATATCGATTTGATTTTAACATTAATACGATGTGATATAAAGAGATTTTTATTTCTTTTAAACAGATTCTGATTTGATTTCGAACCTATCCACAATCAAATATCTAGGGGTCCATGAATTGAAATCTTGAACTGCTATTTCTGGGGTTTAACCGCCATTCTGAACACACTGGAACGAATATCGAAGCCTGATTAGATCACCTGGAAAAGATATTAATTTAAACTAACCATTTAAATTCAATTCAATTGATTAAAAATATATTTTAAATACAAACTAATCAAATTTATCAATAATAAATTATTTATACTCACATAGAATATTTAGTGATTATCTGAATTGTCTAGATATAGTTTTAAACTTCAAATTCAGTTATTCGTCGATTTCGTATGACGATAATTTAACATATTCGATATTAAGTCGAAATCGATTTTTAAACCTATAACTTAATTCATTTAAATTATCTACTCAATATTTAAAACAATATTAAATATTTAAAATAATTTTTTTGAAAATCCGGGTCGTTACACGTTTCCCCGCCCTATACGGCATAACCGAGCCAGATGACTCAATATCCATCGGCTCCGTAGTAACCGATATATCTGAGGCGCCTCGCATTCCAACAACCACATAGGTAAAAATATAAAAATGTCTGGGCTTGCAAAAACCTGACACCACCCATAGCTAGAATGAAACATCATGTCCGCCTTGGGTCCCTTATCCTGTTTTTAACTCATACCAAGGTGTGAGTCTCGCGAATTAACGCTATACACAAAGCTATGCTATATTAAAGTCATGCTTTGATCATCAACCACAAGACTCTGATTTTCAACAGAAGCCTTGATCATTTGCATCTCAGCATGCCATTTCTTGATTATTTGCATCTCAGCATGCCACATAGGCAATTCACACCATGCGACTGATGTCTATCGATACATAACCTCCGAGCTCGTACGTCTCAGAGAAGGGTGTTAAGCAAGAGAATAAATTCTCCACCGCCAAACAGATATTTATTTAATAGAGATCTATCAACTAAGAATAAAATCAAATGTCAGACACACATCCATTTACAAGTTCATTCTGGGTCTGAACGAAACCGGAGGCACCTTATTCCTCGTCCCATATGTCCAATACAGGAGAGAGATCCTGGCATATCTGGTCGATCTCCAAGTACGTCGGGAACAATCACCACTTATTACCTTGTCTTGGGTGTACAGCCCAATCAAGGCATCAGTACTCATCCAAACGATGTGAAGACCTCCGGTCTTCAACCACCATCTTCATCGTCGACATATCGTGGAATCAGTTATTCAGAATGGGTATAAACCCGGCCTTTCCATACAACTCGCGTACATAATAAACAAGTGCTATAAAAACACAACATACGCTTTATTCCAATTCAGAATATTCTTTTATTCAAATATTCACATCCTCAGGGATATGTTCCCATTAATTTTATTAAACATAAATTCTTTAAGATTTATTCTTTAATCTTCCTTTGGATATCATTCAAGCCAAGCCATATTAAAGTTTTCCAAACTAGTTGAGATTAACGCACCTTATCGAAGAAATCGTTTATTTAATTTCCCAATCTCAACCTATTTGTCCCATGGAGCAAAACTGGTATTACTCCATAACTAACACCACGGTGTTATCGGTAAAATTAATTACCATTTCCCGCTCAAATCTAATTAAAGATTTAACTATCGCTTGGAGCAAAACTGGTGCTACTCCATTCTCAATCACTTCCTGAATTTATTAATTTAAATTATCACATTCTCTTTTCAATCTAATTAAAGATTCACTTAAACTCCACTTAGTTTTAATCTTCCCAAAAATCAATATTAACGATTATTTAACTTTGGAAACACTAACATGTCGCATCAACAATCTACACCGTACTATTGATTTCTGCCGATATACAACCTCTAAGCTCGTACGTCTTAGACAAGAGTGTTAAGCAGGAGAATAAATTCTCTGACACCAAACAGATATATATTTAGCAGAGATCAACCATACAGTTCGAAATACAATGTTAGACATGTAATCCTGTATTTAACTGGGTTAAAGAACTAATGTCATTTAAAACATAGTTTACGATAAACCCAAACCACATTCCATTAATTATGGAATCTTCACGGAAAATAGATCAATATATAATCGATATCAATTTCTGTATCCGACTAATAATATAAATGGAATAACAACAAAGCCTTTTAAATTCCATATATATTAACAGTCTTCCTCCACAGAAGCCCATTTTGATTATTATCAAATCGAATACCATTCAATTCCAATTAAATATATTAAATTGGAAAACTTTACTTTGGAAAATTTCCATTAAATCTTAATAAAAATATTTATAAATTCCAAATAACATTTCACTGTAAATCGGGTTAAAGAACGAATGTCAATAAAAATACAGTTCACAATTATCCCAATTCACATCCCATTTTATTCCAGTTAAATGTAAATTAACTAGAAACTCTAATAATCTTAATTAAAAGATTTATTCTTTTCACAACTGGGTTTAAGAACAGTGTTAATGAAGACACCATGCACGACAAACCCAGATCCAATTCAATATTAAATACAAGGCTCTGAATAGAAATTATATCGTCTTATATTAAATATCAAATTCTGAAATCAACAAATATTGTATTGGGAATAACGATATATATCTTCCAAATTCCTCCACAATATCCGTATAATCACAGTATCCAATATCGAAATATTCCGATGATAATTTCGATTCAAATCCATTCCAAATCATATATTGGAAATTCTGGTTATTTTTAAAACCATTTCAAATCCAATTTATTTATTTAAAAATACTGGATTATAAATCTTGTTCATAACTAGTTCATTTTGATAAAAATATATTTTTATCTTTACAAACGTGGAATTTTTCATCCCAATTCTTTCCAAATCATTTATTATGATTTTACACAAATTATTAATATTTTTAATAATTTTATACAGGCCCGTACAGTCGGTTTCCATAAACGGTCATCGAACTGCACTTACAGCGACCTTTTCCAAATTTGGTTTGGACATAATTCCAAATCCAATCGTTAGATTTCAAATCTCTTATATTATTGGAGAGCTCTTTTCGATACGAACCCAATGGTTCCAGTTTTAGGAGAATCCGATGGTCGGATCTCCCGTAATGTCAACTTGAAGTCAATGATCGAAATTCGCGAACTGCCACTGTAACACCCCACGCCCGCTACGGACACTCACTAAGGGAATGCCATAGCATCGGTGGAGTATTTTAAGTGAATATAGAACAGAAAAATTACAACAAGACAGATATAAATAATACTTGAAAATTTAAAACATCATTTCATTGCAGCAGAAGATAAACATGTCTGGTTACAATACCAAAACCAACTAGACAAGAGTCAAGTACTAAATATCCATCTTAATAAAACATAAGTACATAATCCCACTACATAACTAATAGCCATAATAGAAAAGATAACCGAGCTTTACATCAAGAGTCCAAGCTCCAAGATAGATAAAGCAGTCTGGATCAAACTCCACTAGAACTAGGCCCAACCTGAGGACCTGAGGGGGGGAAAAAGATAAAAACAACAGGGTCAGACATAAGCCTGAGTGAGCCCTATAACTTTAACAATACAATCATTAACGTAATTAGGGTATGATATAAACTTGGTACGGTGACGACTGGGGATAAATGACTACACTAAGCAGCCAACTAGACATAGGAAGAACTAAGATATCGATAAAGACGCATCTACCCACCCAAGGGTAATTACTACACTGCACCACACCAGTCTTTCCTAACTTAAAGGTTGATCCCACCCAAGGACTTAGAAAATATAACTAGTAGTTTCGTGTACCCCTAGCTAACCACATAGGTGCCGTCTGCCCCTATCTCCACTAAGTGTACCCACTACTCCCCAAGCGATCGGCTCCCTACCGTAGATACCCGTGCTGGCCCCACAGTGGGGTGTATCACTCCCCAAAGTGGCAACCCGATACAATCAACGGTGCACGGCTTATACCTACACGATGCAACAACGTCTTACCTACCAGCCCGGGCCCACACACGCATATGAAACCCGTTGGACTTGCGTTGCCACCGCTAACCCGTTTTGGCCTCTTATAGTCAAGCCCAGTATGCGTGTCCCGTCCTCGACTTGGGTCGAGCCCACAAAGATACGTTTTGGGTTACTGGTTGAAATGGGCCCCCACAAGCTACCCACCTAAGCTTGTCTCCTTTTCTAGTGTATCCCACTTAACCCTTTAATCATGTTTAATTACATGTTTCCACTTGGTTAAGTATTCTAATCGTATTTTCTATTGCCACCCAAGGCAACCCACTAGATTTCCACATGCCACCCAAGGCACTTACTTGATTTCCACATGCCACCCAAGGCACCCACTTAACCCCTCATGCCCCACTACATGCTTATCTGGTTAAGTGTTTCTTAATTAATTAAGACCGTAACCTTTGCAAAGACCTCTCGCATTAGACTATCTTTTATGGCAGCTGGATTTGCCGGTCGGGTCCGGGCAGCCTTACGCCATAACCGAGTCTAACCTCGTGTCTTTACACTTGTCACGTATTTAGTTTATGCCTAAGACCTCTCACATTGGGCCAATCATTTGTAGCCGCTGGATTTGCCGGTCGGGTCCGGGCAGTCTTATGCTACAAAAGGGTCCAACCTCGTGTCTTAGTCGATTAATTACACCTAATTAATCACTCCCATATTTTGAATTAATTTTCCCTAATTAATTCCAATTTAATTATGTATATAATTGACTCAATTATGTCCATCCACTCATGGTATGCAACATCATACCAATTTTAGCACAATTTTGTTAACATGAATATTAACCCCATCGTTCCCCACGTAATACGCTAACATGACATACTTAAAAGGGAAGATTCATCACAAATACAATGGGTTCAACTTAGCATAATATTAGCATCACATGGGTTTTAAAGGTGTCAACTTGCGTATATGACCATAGCATCAAACCCAACTAGCATAAATAATCAACCCAAACTTGCATGAATCACATATGTCATAAAGAGGGTAACTTGCATAAGTTACTTATGTCATACAAAGGGTAAACTTGCATATGTATGTATGACATACAAAGGGGTTAACTTGCATATGTATGCATATCATACAAAGGTGTAAACTTGCACATGTTACTTGCATATAATCAAACACCAAACTTGCATAACATGTCATATATGAACTTGCATATAATCAAACACCAAACTTGCATAACATGGTGTCATATTGGATCAATGTTTATCATAGTGATTTGCATAACTAGCATCATGAACACATAGCATAAATTACACCCAACTTGAATAACTAGCTTCATGGGCTCATAGCATCAAACTTGCATAACTTGTATCATGAACATATAGCATACAACTTGCATAACTAGCATCATGAACATATAGCATAAAACTTGCATAACTAACATCATGAACACATAGCATATGATAACATAACTTGCATTGATCCACATACATAACCATAACCTCATTATATCCTATCATAATTAGTTTAGCAATTGCTTGCTAAAGGCATAGAAACTCACAACTTGTTGATTAGCACTCCTATGAAGAAGATTAAGTTGCTAGAGTTGATTAGAAGTTGATTTGAGAAGCTATCTTCCTCTTTAATTTGTTGGTGGCTCCTTCAAGTTGCAATTTGATGGCATAACGATGTTGTCTCCAATTTTAGTATGAATTAGGGTAGTCTTAGGGTGTATTTATAGATTAGTTAAGTGTTTTAGGCCATTAGATTAACCCTAAATTAGATTAGAGCCGTCAGATTTCGTCACTAGCCACCAAAACACAGCCCAGATCCCAAATCAGTGCACCCAGGTCACCTGGGCTCGACCAGGGAGGTCGACCCCCAGGTCGACACTAGGGTCGACACCCATGTCGACCTGGTAGGCAGGTCAACCCCCAGGTCGACCCCCAGGTCGACTCCCAGGTCGACCTGGTCTGGGCGGGAATTTTCCCGCCTAGCCCATATTCTGCATTTTTGAAATCTGTTTCGTTTTCTGATTTTTCGTGAAACTTCTAAAGGCCATATCTCAGTCATACGGACTCCGATTCACGAAATTTCGGACTCTATTTCGCGTGTTTTTCCGAGACGAACGCAACCGCGAAACCCGTTTCCCTTAATTCTCACGTCTGAGATTAATTATTCATTAATTTATGAACATCACTGTTGTTAGAAATACGGGGTGTTACATTCTCCCCTACTTAAAGGATTTCGTCCCCGAAATCTCTAAGTCAAGAAGAACGTATCCTACCAACCAAACAACCATCTATTAAACCATCAAACACGGGCATCCATTGTCCTTAAAATTTCTAATGCTGTATGAACATATGCAAGAAGTGTGTGTATATGTTCCCTATCTAATGCAAAATCAGGCGGCCTACTGATTCAGTTGACCTCCTTAATGCAAACCATGATAGTGCCATGCATCCAATATGTATGCGAAAGAACCCTATCGACACATACTATTTCTACATGTGTGCACAACCATACACCAAAATGCATCATCCATATGATAACGCAACCATTATACATCCATTAATATAGCTACCTACACACAATTATATGCAATATGCAATATGAAGTGACTGAGCCGATCTAGTGTCTAAAGTGTGTGTATATGCATCCACGAGCAACCACTAGCAAACACTTGCATCCACACACATCCATCAATCATAACATGTCTCAAACACATGTTTCTACCATAGGTTTACCCTATCTAAAGGTCAAAGGTACTAATGAGAGGACATACTAAAGATAAGATAAGTACTAGACAAACGATAAAGGAGAAATTAAAAGACATACCCTCAAAAAGAAATGGGTACAGTGAACGCATCTTCGCTTCTGTCTCCCAAGTAGCGTTGCTTTCATCATCTCCCCATTGCACTTTGACTAGTTGAACCTCTCTGTTTCTCAACCTCCTAATCTCTGACCCAAGGATGCGAGTAGGAGCTCGTCGAATCGTTGCATCACGCTCTACCTCCACTTCTCTAAGCAAGCTCGGCTCTACCACCTCTGCGGTCTCATGTAGGCACTTCCTCAAATGTGACACATGGAATACGTCATGTACACCACTAAGTCTCTCGGGCAAATCCACTCTATATGCCATATGTCCAATCCTTTCTTTAATAGGAAACGGTCCTACAAACCTTGGTGCTAACTTCCCAACGGACCCAAAGCGAACAACATTCCGTAATGGAGATACTTTGACAAAAACCATGTCCCCAACATCAAACTCAAGATCCGTCCTCCTCTTATCCGCGTAAGATTTCTGTCTGTCTTGCGCCGCTTTCATCCTTCTTCAAATCAAATCAATCTTTTCCGAAGTCTCTCTAACCATATCAGGCCCAAGAAAGATCTTATCCGTAGATTCCCACCAACATGTAGGTGACCGACAAGGCCTTCCATAAAGAGCTTCAAAAGGAGCCATACCAATACTAGACTGAAAGCTGTTATTATATGCGAACTCCACCAATGGAAGATGCTCTTCCCATGTACCTCCAAAATCCAAGATACATAGCCTCAAAAGGTCTTCTAGAACACGATTCACCCTCTCGGTCTGGCCGTCCGTCTGAGGATGATATGCGGTGCTCAAACACAACTGAGTCCCTACCGCCTCTTGCAAACTCTTCCAAAACTCGCTAGTGAAGATAGGATCTCGATCGCTCACTATGCTAGAAGGTACACCATGCAATCGAACTATCTCTCGAAGGTAAACTGAAGCTAGCCATGGAGCAGTCCTCTTGCTCTTCACGGGTATGAAATGGGCGCTCTTAATAAGTCTGTCTACCACAACCCAAATTCCCATATTACCCTTCCTCGATCTCGGTAACCCATCAATAAAATCCATCGAGACGCTATCCCACTTCCATTGCGGAACCTCCAATGGGTGAAGCAGCCCACCGGGTTTCTTTTGCTCCGCTTTCACTTGTTGGCACACCAAGCATCTAGCGACATACTCGGCCACATCTTTCTTCATACCGGCCCAAAAGAAAACTCGCTTCATGTCTTGGTACATTTTGTCCCCACCGGGATGAATGGTCATCTTTGAACGATGTGCATCGTCAAGAACAGCCTTCTTCAAGCCTTCGTCTTGCGGTACACAAAGTCTACCGTCTCTACGCAACCACCCCTTACGATCTAGGGTGTACCTACTCAAATGGCTGGACGACTCCCCTCTTATAAGTTTCTCTACCAACTCAACCAACTGTGGGTCGTCCCGCTGTGCCTCGCCAATCCGTCCCAAAAGAGTAGGTCTGGCCTCTAAGGATGCTAGCAAACCGGGTACAAAGTCAACGGAAGGTCTAAAATCAAACATCGAGATAAATTCCGAGCTTCGTCGTTTCACGAACAATGGACTCAAAGACAACCTTTTTCTGCTTAAGGCGTCCGCCACCACGTTACCCTTGCCAGGGGTATACGTTATCTCGAAATCATAGGATGCTAAGAACTCCATCCACCTTTGCTATCTTAAGTTCAAATCCTTTTGAGAAAACAAGTACTTCAATGATTTGTGGTCAGTGAACAATTCGAACCTCTCGCCAAGAAGATAATGGCGCCAAGACTTAAGCGCAAAAACAATAGCGGCCAACTCTAGATCATGGGTAGGGTAATTTTTCTCATGCACTCTCAACTGCCTTCCCCCATAGGCTATTACCCTTCCTTCCCTCTTGCATTAAGACTACGCCTAGTCCTGTCCCACAAGCATCGGTATAAACAACAAATGGTTTTCTCCCATCTGGCAACACTAAAACTGGAGCGGTGGTTAAAGCTCTCTTTAACCGTTGGAACGCATCATCACAATCTACGTCCCATGTGAAGACTAGATTCTTCTTCGTCAAGCGAGTTAATGGGGCTGATATCTTCGCGAAGTCCTTGATAAACTTTCTATAGTAGCCAGCCAACCCCAAGAAACTCCTCACCTCGGTAGCATTCTTCGGAACCTTCCAATCTTGGATGGACACTACCTTCGCGGGATCCACAGCTATCCCCTCCTTAGAGACCACGTGCCCTAAGAACCTCACTTCCTTCCTCCAGAAGTGACATTTAGAGAATTTAGCCTTAAGGCTATGCGCTCGAAGAGTCTCCAACACTTCCCTAAGATGTAGGGCATGCTCTTCTTCACTCTTAGAAAAGACTAAGATGTCATCCACAAAGACCACCACGAAATTATTAAGGTACTCCCTGAACACCCTACTCATCAAATCAACAAAGTATGCGGGGGCGTTCGTCAAACCAAAGGGCATCACCAGCCACTCATAGAAACCATCCGGAGTCCTAAAGGCAGTCTTGTATATGCTATCCTCAGCCACTCTCAACTGATGAAACCCCGTGGCTAAGTCCAATTGCGAAAACACTGAGGCGCCAACCAACTGATCAAAGAGACCATCAATCCTCGGCAATGGGTGTCTATTCTTCTTTGTGAGCTTGTTGAATTCTCTATAGTCTGCACAAAGTCTGAGGGACCCATCCGCCTTCGTGGAAAAAACTACCGGAGCACCCCACTCCGATATACTTCGTCTTATGAACCCCTTCTCAAGCAACTCCCCTACTTGCTTATGGAGTTCCCTCCTCTCACGAGGAGCCATGTGGCGCACTAGCAAAGATACTGGCTTAGCATTGTCTACCAGATATATTCGGAAGTCAATCTCCCGCTTCGGAGGTAAGCCCTTCACCTCCTCAAACACATCCGAGTATTCCCGGACCACTTTAACAGATTACAAACTCTCGACCGAAGCGTCAAGCGATTCAAGATAACTTAGCATAACAGAATTCATGGGATTACAAGAGATCTCGAGAGTGTTACCCAAGCGGGTCATGAGCCTAACAACTCTCCTTTCGCAATCAAGAACGGCACCATTACTGGATAACCATTCCATGCCCAAAATCAACCCATAGCCCGTGAAGCCCAAAACAAAAGCATCACATCTAAACTCAATGCTAAGTATAGAAATCCTCAAACCCAAACATATCATGGACAAATAAGTGGAGCCCCCAATTGGGTTTGAGACAACCAAGGGATCATCTACTAGACTGGTGTCTAAGTGCAGTGACTCAACTAATGATGATGAGATAAACGAATGCGATGCGCCAGAGTCGAATAAAGTACGGACATGATGATCAAACAGAAAAACCAGACTTTCAACGGAAATAGTTCTACCTATTTCCTGAATCGGTGGAACCGCGAGAGCCTGAACTTGCCCCCTTGCCTGACCTGGTGCCATAAGAGCTTGCACCTGTCCTCCTGAGGTAGATCCCGTCCTCTACCCCTTCTTAGGGCAGTCCTTCACTAGATGCCCTGCTTCGCCACAGTGGAAGCAGCCAGTCTTCTTCTTCTTCTTCCTACAATCTTTGCTTAGGTGGCCTGGTGTCCCGCAATTGAAGCACTTCTTCTTTCCCTTGCCACCGTTGCCTTTCCCACCCTTGTTTTGCTGTTGCTGTTGAGGTCTCTTCTGATCTCCTTTCTTCTCGGGTGCCTTATTAGCATTGGGACCCTTCTCTTCCTCATGCATAAGTGCCATGTATACTAGCTTCTCAAAGGTGGCCCCCATAGGGATGTGAGTCATAGCCAATCCATGCATCGGTTCATTCAAACCTTTAACGAACCTCAAAGCCTTCTTCTCCGGTGTATTCACCATGTCTATGCCAAACCTTGCCAACTGATTAAACTTGTTGACATATTCCTTTACTGATAAGTTCCCTTGCTTTAGAGTCAAGAACCTTTCCATATACAGATTCTCTTCCGCCCTTGAGAGAAACTTTGCCACAAACCTTTGTCTGAAATCCGCCCAAGAGTCAACTAGGCGTTCTCCATTAGTGACCTCCCACCAGAACGAGGCCTCTCCCTTCATTAACCAAGCAGCTAACTTGACTTTCTTTCCTTCTTCCATCTCAAAGATATCTATTAATTCTTCCACCTCCTTATGCCAATCCCTAGCTTCCACAAAAGTTTCTGATCCTTGAAAAGGTTTCTCTCCCATAGCCTTAAATTCCTTGCAAGTCTTAGCAAAAGTATCCGCGCGAGGAGGAGGAAGATCGGGTGCAACTGGTGGTGGAGGAACATCTGTTGGACCCGCAGTGGCGGCCCTAGCCTCCATCAACCTCCTATACCATACTGGTATCGCTACACCCTCCGGAAAGTGAAGATATTCAGCCATGCTGAAACGCAAAAGGAAAGACTCAAAACGGAGAATTCGAAAGATAGAGATATGGCTATTGGGGATTATGTTTTTCTTTCAAAAACTTTTCTCTTAAAAGAAATGTTTTTGAAAATACTTCTTCCAAAAATGTTTTAGAAAAATAGTTTTTCTAAAAAAATTATCTGTTCTGGTAACCTTTAGCTCTGATACCACGTGTAACACCTCACGCCCGCTACAGACACTCACTAAGGGAATGCCATAGCATCGGTGGAGTATTTTAAGTGAATATAGAACAGAAAAATTACAACAAGACAGATATAAATAATACTTGAAAATTTAAAACATCATTTCATTGCAGCAGAAGATAAACATGTCTGGTTACAATACCAAAACCAACTAGACAAGAGTCAAGTACTAAATATCCATCTTAATAAAACATAAGTACATAATCCCACTACATAACTAATAGCCATAATAGAAAAGATAACCGAGCTTTACATCAAGAGTCCAAGCTCCAAGATAGATAAAGCAGTCTGGATCAAACTCCACTAGAACTAGGCCCAACCTGAGGACCTGAGGGGGGGAAAAAGATAAAAACAACAGGGTCAGACATAAGCCTGAGTGAGCCCTATAACTTTAACAATACAATCATTAACGTAATTAGGGTATGATATAAACTTGGTACGGTGACGACTGGGGATAAATGACTACACTAAGCAGCCAACTAGACATAGGAAGAACTAAGATATCGATAAAGACGCATCTACCCACCCAAGGGTAATTACTACACTGCACCACACCAGTCTTTCCTAACTTAAAGGTTGATCCCACCCAAGGACTTAGAAAATATAACTAGTAGTTTCGTGTACCCCTAGCTAACCACATAGGTGCCGTCTGCCCCTATCTCCACTAAGTGTACCCACTACTCCCCAAGCGATCAGCTCCCTACCGTAGATACCCGTGCTGGCCCCACAGTGGGGTGTATCACTCCCCAAAGTGGCAACCCGATACAATCAACGGTGCACGGATTATACCTACACGATGCAACAACGTCTTACCTACCAGCCCGGGCCCACACACGCATATGAAACCCGTTGGACTTGCGTTGCCACCGCTAACCCGTTTTGGCCTCTTATAGTCAAGCCCAGTATGCGTGTCCCGTCCTCGACTTGGGTCGAGCCCACAAAGATACGTTTTGGGTTACTGGTTGAAATGGGCCCCCACAAGCTACCCACCTAAGCTTGTCTCCTTTTCTAGTGTATCCCACTTAACCCTTTAATCATGTTTAATTACATGTTTCCACTTGGTTAAGTATTCTAATCGTATTTTCTATTGCCACCCAAGGCAACCCACTAGATTTCCACATGCCACCCAAGGCACTTACTTGATTTCCACATGCCACCCAAGGCACCCACTTAACCCCTCATGCCCCACTACATGCTTATCTGGTTATGTGTTTCTTAATTAATTAAGACCGTAACCTTTGCAAAGACCTCTCGCATTAGACTATCTTTTATGGCAGCAGGATTTGCCGGTCGGGTCCGGGCAGCCTTACGCCATAACCGAGTCTAACCTCGTGTCTTTACACTTGTCACGTATTTAGTTTATGCCTAAGACCTCTCACATTGGGCCAATCATTTGTAGCCGCTGGATTTGCCGGTCGGGTCCGGGCAGTCTTATGCTACAAAAGGGTCCAACCTCGTGTCTTAGTCGATTAATTACACCTAATTAATCACCCCCATATTTTTAATTAATTTTCCCTAATTAATTCCAATTTAATGATGTACATAATTGACTCAATTATGTCCATCCACTCATGGTATGCAACATCATACCAATTTCACCACAATTTTGTTAACATGAATATTAACCCCATCGTTCCCCACGTAATACGCTAACATGACATACTTAAAAGGGAAGATTCATCACAAATACAATGGGTTCAACTTAGCATAATATTAGCATCACATGGGTTTTAAAGGTGTCAACTTGCATATATGACCATAGCATCAAACCCAACTAGCATAAATAATCAACCCAAACTTGCATGAATCACATATGTCATAAAGAGGGTAACTTGCATAAGTTACTTATGTCATACAAAGGGTAAACTTGCATATGTATGTATGACATACAAAGTGGTTAACTTGCATATGTATGCATATCATACAAAGGTGTAAACTTGCACATGTTACTTGCATATAATCAAACACCAAACTTGCATAACATGTCATATATGAATTTGCATATAATCAAACACCAAACTTGCATAACATGGTGTCATATTGGATCAATGTTTATCATAGTGATTTGCATAACTAGCATCATGAACACATAGCATAAATTACACCCAACTTGCATAACTAGCTTCATGGGCTCATAGCATCAAACTTGCATAACTTGTATCATGAACATATAGCATACAACTTGCATAACTAGCATCATGAACATATAGCATAAAACTTGCATAACTAACATCATGAACACATAGCATATGATAACATAACTTGCATTGATCCACATACATAACCATAACCTCATTATATCCTATCATAATTAGTTTAGCAATTGCTTGCTAAAGGCATAGAAACTCACAACTTGTTGATTAGCACTCCTATGAAGAAGATTAAGTTGCTAGAGTTGATTTGAGAAGCTATCTTCCTCTTTAATTTGTTGGTGGCTCCTTCAAGTTGCAATTTGACGGCATAACGACGTTGTCTCCAATTTTAGTATGAATTAGGGTAGTCTTAGGGTGTATTTATAGATTAGTTAAGTGTTTTAGGCCATTAGATTAACCCTAAATTAGATTAGAGCCGTCAGATTTCGTCACTAGCCACCAAAACACAACCCAGATCCCAAATCAGTGCACCCAGGTCACCTGGGGTCGACCAGGGAGGTCGACCCCTAGGTCGACACTAGGGTCGACACCCATGTCGACCTGGTGGGCAGGTCGACCCCCAGGTCGACACCCAGGTCGACTCCCAGGTCGACCTGGTCTGGGCGGGAATTTTCCCGCCTAGCCCATATTCTGCATTTTTGAAATCTGTTTCGTTTTCTGATTTTTCGTGAAACTTCTAAAGGCCATATCTCAGTCATACGGACTCCGATTCACAAAATTTCGGACTCTATTTCGCGTATTTTTTCGAGACGAACTCAACCGCGAAACCCGTTTCCCTTAATTCTCACGTCTGAGATTAATTATTCATTAATTTATGAACATCACTGTTGTTAGAAATACGGGGTGTTACACCCACAGTGCGACGCGTTCTATTCAGGCCATTATATATATATATTGTATATATATATTTCGTTGATATCCATTTAAAATGTATTTTATAAATCGGTTTAAATTCGTTTTCAGAACGATTTCAACTTCATATTCAATTTCAAATCAAAATTGAATATTCCATATCATTAATATATAAATGATAATATTTTCAAAACACTAGATTTTGAAATCACTTCCTTTTCGACATTCATTATAAAATTGAATAAAATCGATATAAATATCGTTCGCGTCAAAATGGCACATCTCTAATCAACACGACTTCATATATATTAATATTTCCGTGTCCATCCCAAATCGAAAATCAAAATCATATTTTGATCCATTACTGAATGTTATTTTAAAATATTAGTTATTTTAAAATATTCATTATTCGTCATTTTAAAATATTCGTTAATGTAAAATATTCGTTCTTTTTGAATCGGAATCAAACACAGTCAATTACTTATTTATATAGATTTCATACACATATGTACACAACAATAATCAAACACAATTAGCCATCATCCAGAGTGCACTACACAACTGCATAAGCGTTGTATATAAATAATTAACGCTTACAACAGTCTGTCAACCCATCGATTGGCATACAACTAAATATTGGGATTAGTGTATGTTCAATATCATCCCAATACCCGTGTGGGGTTTTCAAACAACAAACACTGATTATTATTTGTGCAGTTGGGCGATGTGTAAAATATATCATTCCAATCAATATCAGTCAAATGTATGCACATAAACAAATCGTTCGATTTGTAAATGAATATTTATTTTATTCGTATACACGTTAAAAATTATATTTTTAACTATAAAATATTTATTTCAACTCATGAATATTTTATACAGTTCATTTATACAATAAAAATGATATTTTTATTGTTCTAACATTTTAGAAAATTTCGGCAGCATAACGGCGCGATACTAGAATTGGAATGAGGTCTAGCCTTTTCCCATGCCTAATAATGGCTCGAGCCATGTACATTCCAATTCTAATCAATTCATTTCATTTCCCATACCAAATTCAACCAAATAATCCAATCAACCAAACAACCAAACAAACATGGTTTCAAACAAAGGTGTCGGGTGCTTCTAAGTACCGTCTGCATCCTAGTATATATATTTAACTAGAAAATAAATTAGAGTGAGAAGTTCTCACCTTTGGGATCCACTCCTCCAGTTTTATTTCTGAACTTCTGAACTGTTTGGATTTACCCGAAATTCCAATGTAGTCTTTTCCACGCTGTTCATAGTAAAAATCACATTTTTAATATGATGTTTATATATTTAGTCATCCCATTTTTAATCAATAACATTTATATTTTAAAAATCACATTTTTATCTAGCTATCATATATATAAAAATTGAATTTTTATTTTGCTACAACATATATAAAAATCATATTTTTATACTGCTATTTCATATATAAAAAATCATATTTTTATATTCGCTACTTCATTATAAAAGTCAAATCTTTATATAGCTAAAAATCAAATCTTTACATAGCTAAAAATTATTTTTTTACTTTGCTAAAAATAATATTTTTAACTCGCTAAAATTATATTTTTACTTCGCTAAAAATATATTTTTACTTCGCTAAAAATCATATTTTTTTATCTTCATGTACTCTATATAAAAATCATACTTTTATAATTCTTCTTTCCATATAAAAATCATATTTTTATAATTCCTCTTTCAATATAAAAATCATATTTATATAACCTCTTTCAATATAAAAATCATATTTTTATAATTCCTCTTTCAATATAAAAATCATATTTTTATATCAATGTTTGCATTATAAAAATCATATTCTTATTTTGCTACTTCATATAAAATTTACATTTTTATACCGCTGAAAATTATATTTTCATACGACTAAAGATTATATTTTTACTTATTTAAAAATCGTATCTTTATTCTTAATAAAAAACAAAGCTTTAACATATTAAAAATCAAAATTTTATACTATAACTATATAAATAAAAATCATATATATTTTCTCAATGTCATAATATATATAAAACTGAATTTAAAACCTATTTACATTAAATAAATACAAATAAATAAATAGGAGAAGCTTACAGGGTTTTTTTTGGAGAGGGGGTCCACGTCTGCATTGGTGGCGGAGGAGGTGCGCAGGGCATTGGTGGTTGGAGGGGAAGGCACTCGAGACGGCGGCAGGCCCTAGGCGGCGGAATTGGACTGGATTTGGGGGCTAGGGTTTATGGGGGGTGTGGTTTTCACATCAGAGAGGTAGGGGGTATTTCCGGCGGAGGTGGAGCGGTTTGGTGGGGTGCGATCGATTGTCTGCGGCGGTGGAGGGAGAACGACGGGAAGTGCTCGTTGTTTTTTTTGTTTTTATTTTATAAATTTGGATCGGGGAAAGAGAAAGGGGGTGGAGGGGTTATATTTTTATTATTTTATTTTTCCAAAAAGTTGACTTTCCTTTTGAACCCCAAACGAGACCCAACGACTGTCGCCCCCAACTAATTACTCCCATTCCGAACACAATGGGATATGTTTCGTAACCCAATTCGGCTGTTACGATCAGTTTACGCTAAATTTAAAATGTAAATCATTATATTTTAAATTCAAACTCACCTTTAAATTTACCGGTCCCACATACTGACTCCAAAAATTCCATAAAAATAAATCTGTCTATGTTTTGACGATACGGTCCTAACAAAACCAATTCTCAAATTTTGAGACCGTTTGAAAAACGGTCATTTTTCAGTCGACTAAGTTCAAACTGAGTTGACCAAACACGTTTAAATTCCCCACGCTCACATATTGATTTCGAAAATAATGAAAATTGGAATCTAGCAATAATTTGACATTCCAGATTCAACAAAATTGGCCTCATCGAAAATGGAAGTCGTTTGCAAAATCGCTATTTTTAATTAATGGCTATATATTATATAAAATCCATAGCGACTATTCTGAATTTTCAACTGGACATAACTTTTTATTCCCGCTATGAAATTTGGATTTTTCACATTCGTTAGAAAGATATTTTCAAACAGATTCAAATATTTCTGGTTTCGCAAAAATCAGGTTTATTTCGAGCCCTGTACATTCATTTGAAATTTGAAATTTGAAATCGAATTTTCAAACTACCGTGCCATTTCCAATTCCTTTTATAATTAAAATAAATATTTATATTCTAACTTCGATTTAAATAAATATATATGTTCCAATTCTATTCAAAATAAATTTCTAGTCGTTATTATTTAAAATATTCAAAAATCGTTAAAATTGCCAAAATAAATTTTTTAAATTGGTTCTGATTTTCCGGGTTGTTACAATCTCCCCCACTTAAAATCTTTTCGTCCTCGAAAAGGAACGGAGCTGAAAGTTGTTTAACTAATCAACTCAACTTTCATTCTGGCTTTCATTCTTCAACTTTTCAGTTTCTAAGAATTTTCCACTTCTTCAAAAATTTGGCTAACACCCTAAAATTTTGCCATAACCTTCTTTTTATGGGGATACATTTAAAACCGCAACTAGCCACGCAGGGCCCTCATCATCTAAGAAGAAAAAGAAAAAGCCAAGCGGCTCATAAAATCATCAAACCCAATAAATTTGTAAATGTGTACCTATTTGTCGAGCATACAATTTTATTACTCTTCTCTAGCCTCCTTGCTATGACATGTTCAATGCATATACATGTATAGGGATGCAATTGAAATCAATTTCAAGTCAGACCAATATTTGATCCAATTTGGCTTCATGGTTCAAAATTTTAATTAATCAAACCAATAATCAAACGACACAATCAACAATCAATTAGTTGATTATCTTTTCAAATTCATAATTTTATATATATATACAAAAATCCAATTTTGTGTGTCAAATCACAAACAAAAAATTTAGCTAGTTTTGGTACTCACACCAATCAATTAGAAATGTAGATATCCCACTTTCGAAACCCGAACATAAACTACTGATGCTGACATGTCAATCACCAATATCATCAGATTCATCTTCGGGCGACTAGAGTGTGATTCTATATCCATCTAATATATTTAAGGCTTTGTATACACGTTTACAAGGCGTATATGCAAAATCTTTATATACTTGATCGTTCAAATTCAATATAAAATAAATATTCAAATACGTTGAATAAGGTTAAAATTTTCAAAACAATACTTGTTTTTGATTTTTATTTTAAAACAACAATCTTTATACTCGTTCTAGGATACTACTGATCCTATCTCTAACGAGTCATTCCCATTGGATATTACTAATCCAATCTCTGATGAATTCTTTCGTTTGGTTCTAATGTGTCTTGTTCTCGAGCTTTGTAAACCAAATCTCTGATACCAAACTGATACGACAAATCAGAACACAAACAAATAAAACATTTCATTGCTTATTACAACAGTTTACATCAAAGTACAAGAATATACAGAGTATAAACAAATATTATACATCAGAAAAATATCAGAGATTTAAATTACAATGCAGCGGAAAAATAATACAAAACACAACTGAAACAAATACACGGATAGAGAGCTTTCCGAATATATCTCCAGTTGTAAACCAGGATCCTGTGAATACAATATCTGCAAAACCAAAACTACTAACTGTCCGTGTGGAAAATAGGGGCACCCAGAGTTTAGATTAAAACAATAAACTCCAAGTCAGTCATGTGACTGGTGTGAGAACTAAAATAGTTATTAACTTGATTTTAAAGTTAGGAATATCAAGGGACCACGCCGTATAACACGGAACGGATTTACCCCCAAGAATACCAGTGCATAAAACAAACAGCGCAATGCTAAATAAAGAAAAATGAAGCTATTATAAGACTCAGGTCCCATCATACAATGCAACGCAAGCCTAAGGATAGAGTTTTACCTTATAATAGCCAAATAATGCTTGATAAGTGATCCCATCACACAGTGCAACGCAAGCCTAAGGATAGAGTTTTACCTTATAATAGCCAAATAATGCTTGATAAGTGAAATTTCATCTTTTATTATTACTATAAGTGAAGAAATCAACTTCAAATATAAATATATCAATCATAGACGACATAGTCCCCCATCCCACTGTAACGTCCCGTATTTTTGGCAGTCCAATATTTAATTTAATTTATTATTTTAAATATTATATTTGGAATATTAATAGATTTTAATATTGAATTCGTTATTAAAACAAAATTTTAACGTTAATTTTAATTATAATATAAAACGAGCTCGAAATCGCACTGCAGTTCGTAATATGGAGATTTGAACTTCAACTGGATATACAGGATCTGATATAAGCCGGATTTCTGTAAAACAAGAAACGTCGGAACCGTGTTGATTATAATTTTCATGTGAAAGAGAAAAATTCAGATTTCATGTTATATATTAATAGTTATGGCCAAATCAAATTTTGAAATAATCGCTATGGAATCGTTTTTAAATTTTAACGATTTATTAAAGTAATTTAATATAAATGGAATACCATTTAAAATCAGAATTTTTAACGGTGAGTTTTGAATTCTACTGTTTGAAGTTTAAACCGTTATTTTAAATAACTATAATGATATTAATTTAACTGTTTGAATTTGATGTATACTCTATCAATATCATATATGATTTATAAATAAACCCATCAAAAGCTGGTGTACTACATACAGTTTATATTTTCAGTAACAAAATGCTAAATGTATATGTATATATTTACATACCATCAGCATTTTCATGTGGTTCGACAATACGAGTAAAACCCGATTACATATCATACATGTCCAATAAAAATATAAAGCTGCTCTATTCAATATGAAACTGGAAAAAACACCTGTACAATATGAAAAGAACTGGGAGGTAATCAATAAAAGACAACAACATATTCATATTCATATTCATATATATATATATATATATATATATATAGTTGTTTGTACAAATGCAACTGAATATACAGAAAGAATTCAGCCTAAATTTCAATAACAGCATGCTCTATCCATTCAAAATAAATAAATAAATAAAATACACCATGTTCCCATAAGCGCAGCTGAACAGAAGGATGATAGGCAATGCACAGCTAAGCTACAATGAACAGTTAAAAATAGTCAACAATCAGTATACGAAAAAAAAGAAAAAAAAACAACAATACAAGAATCCAGATTTTTGCATACAGAACTGTACCAGCTAAAGATTTACAATAGAATCGCAAATTTCATGAAAAATCCAAGGTAAGGACTGCTCTTCCATACATCAAATACAGTATATACATGGTTCCAAGTCTTCAAATGAAAGAGACAAATCAAATGGAGATCCTTTTACCATTAAAGACAGGACCTGTATACCATACCATAAAGATTGGCGCTGGTTATATCATGGTATGTAATAAGGTATTAAATTTATTATCCCAAAATCTGGCAACTTACATTGATTAGAAGACAACCGGTCAAATTTTTAGATGCCAAAGGAGGCAGTGTTTTAGTTCTAGCTTGGCCAGAATCGCGGTGTTGGTTCACTACATTATCATCTACATCAACATGCATTAGGATGTTGCCAACAAGTAATAATATTTCAAACCCTACAAGAAACAAAAAAATAAAAACTATTACTGATGTGTATGCAGATAATAACGGGCATGAAAACAGCTAAAGATTTACAGAGAGTGACATGAGCAGCAAAAGGAAAAAACAGTACAAAGACAGCTAAGAACCTAGACCATGAACAGCTAAGAAATTTGACATGTATATATATTTTTACATCAAAATTGTACAGTCAAATCAAATAGCTAATATACAGTATAATTCATTTCAAGATTCACTATTTTCATGCATTGGAAAACCCAACATAGAATCAATACAGCTCCAAATCTCTGAATTCGATTTAACAAGTCATAGCTGAAATCTAACCTAATCTATACCAGATCAATCACTGTTTTTCGAACAGACCAGTTGTAATGGGATATACAATACTAAATTCAACAAATCTCGGCTACAATCCATCACGCTATCAATTCTCATCACAGTATCCATAATCTAAAAAGGTAAAGACACATATGGCCTAAGAACAAAGTAGCTGAATCAAGCTAAACTAGACTCTGATGGACATTGAAATTATCCGAATCACACCACTATATATACACATGCGGCAGTGTCCATCAAATTCCAAAACCAGACAGTAAACAGAAAACCAATTCGCAACAATACAGTAATTAAAAATTAATTTAAAATACTTATCTGAATCCATACATCCCAGATCTGTAGATCTTTCGACGAATTCCCTGATGCTTTTGATCGAGGCCGTGGACCAAAGGGTTCAGAAAATCATCACAGTGAAGGTTGGAAGCTTCGGGGGGTGGATTATCTAAGGCTTGTAATGGATATTGGTAAAGGATGACTTCAATTCTGGAAACGGCGAGGGTAGCAAGGCGCGTTGTCGCTGATGAACGAAATTGGGAGCTGGAAAATGGCAACAGAGATGAGAGGTGAGGAGAGAAACGAGTAGTGGTAGTATAGGAAAGGATCTCGGTGGATTTGTTTCAATTTTTGGTAAGAAGAAGGGAGGAAAGAAATCTGGATTTCGTCCACGAGGACAATGTTTTGAGGCGACAGTGATTTTTGTGGAGTTGGGAATACGTCCAGGAGGTTTTTGAATCTTTTGATGGTGGAAACGGGTAGAGTTGGGTCGACTAACAAAAGGTAAAAGCCCGTTAAATAAAAATATAAAACCCATGTTTAAAATTTAATTAGTTTAAAATTTGTGATTTCTTGTGCGTACCTTGTCAGATTTAAGCAAGGTCTGTCTCATTGGGATCGTAGAAACGAGGGCTTCGAGATGGAGCACGGTTAGTTAGGATCGGATGCAACTAGAAATTTTAGTCAAATTAAACAACAGTTTAATCTGATTAAAACAGACTATTTATCGACGAATTCAAAAACCAAGGTGAGTTAAACTCACCCAGTTACCCCATTTATATTTTATATACATTGGGTTTTTATTTTGTCTGCTCTGGTTGCTAATGGTTGCCTATTTGCTAGTTATATATTTATTTGTTGATTTAACTGATGAAATTAAACCGTCATTTAATTTCAGTGAAATACCAAATCGTTATTTTAACGATTGGTTCCAATAAAGGTAACTTATCTTGTTGGTCACGTTTATAAAATAAACGTGCTAAAATTGTTTGAATTGCTTGTGAATTGGTTAATGTTGAATGGTTGTTATTTATTTCTGTTACATGAAATTGAAATGATCTTATTTGAGATAACCGTTGTGATTTCAGGGAAGAACAGGTTGGAGGGACCCAACCAGATCCCTCAAATATATTATTTATTTATTTTCATATTATCATATATGAACTGTCCTGCTTGGGTGATGGATTACTTTATTGATTATGGACTGGGAATTTAACCTGTGTTTTGTTTAAACCAACGGGCAATATTGGTTGAGTAATTGACAGTATATGGCCCACAAATCAATCGCTTTTGTTTATATTGGTTTACCGTCAGGTGAATCGATAGAATTGAAGTTATAAAAATTTATTTTATCACTGGAGATAGATTTTGAAATATATTTTATTTTGAATAAAAGTTTGTTAGAAGGAAATAAATATTCATTATTTATTTTTAAATTTATAATTAATTGTTAACTAATTTTATCGAGTTAATTCTGATGTTAATCAGATTTATATACAAGTGAATAGAAATTAACCTGACGATTAAATTGAATAATTGTTTTTTTTTAGAATAATTAAATGGAATTATTTAAATTAATTATATTATTAATTAATTTAAAGAGAAATCTAATTGGAATCGGTTAATGGGATAACCATGTTTTGAGGTGACTAAATTGACCATTTTTAACTGAAATTAATTTTAAATTAGTTTGTTGGATTAATCTAATCAAATAGTTTTAAGAATATTTGTTAAAATTTAATAAGGTTTTAAAAAGGGGATTTACTATTTACTTTCGATAATAAAGCAAGTAACTACGGAATTAGTTAATGAATTAAAGTAAATTATTATTTAAATAAATAATAATTTAGGGAATTACTTTTTAATTGAGGTTCATCTAAAAAGAAATTGTATTAAAATGAAATCAAAGTTAATGGTGGAAGGAGTTTATAAACGGCTTTTACATTTAAAACCAGAAATTTTATAACAAAATTATAAAGAGAATTTTTAAGCAAATACGATTGCTTAAATTAAATTTGAATTAAGTAAAAGGAGAAAGAGATGAAAAGGGTTTATAATACATCAGGATTAGATGAAAGAAGTTTGAAGTTTTATAACGTTAATTCTAAATTAACGTTACTTAATAATGTGGTTAAGTAAAAGTGGGGGATTGAAATAAGATTTCCAAAGCAGGAAATAGTTTGATGGATTTGAAAAGGGATTGGTAAAGGTGAATTGGGTAAATGAAATGAGTCGTAGGATGTTATAACCAAATCCGAGTTATAAAATGAATGTGTTGAAAGAGGCAAGGTTGAAAAGTGGTGTTTATAAAGAAGCTACTTAATTATTGAATTAAGGAATAAATGGGTATATCCGAGGAAGAGATGTTCAAAAGTAAGCAGGTTTGTGAAACCGTATTTTGGATGAAATAATTAAATGGAAATTGTTTTGAGACTGGAATGGAATATTGATTTTTGGATTGCAGCTTATATTTATCTGAAGATAAGAACGTTGTTGATCAAGGTCTGAGAGGTAATTAAAATAACCCAACTTGAACGACATCAGGATTATCTGAAGATGATATTAGTTGAAATGGTAAAAAGGGTTAGTGATAATTTACTTTTCCCATCAAAGGAATAATAGTGCAACGTTTAGTGAAAATTTGGAATATATATATATATAACGAGAATTCCAAGGTGAAAGGGGAATAAAAAGGGGCTTCATGAAAATATAATGATACTCTCGAGTTAGAAAGGAAATGTAAGGTGGAGTTTTGTTTTATACAAATAAATATTAGTTATTATTTCAAGCAACGAAACAAAAGATATTTCGTAACATTGTTTGATGAGTAACAGGTTGAATGGATTTTTCAATAATAAATAATAACGTGGCCAATGATTTGAAAGTAAAATTAGAAGACTAGATATAATAAAGGATTTTCCTAAGTAATAAAATGAATTTGTTTAAAGTATAATCTTATGATTAATAAGAAACGAAGAGCTATATTCGTAATATTAAGACATCTAAGAGTTTTAGAGTTACATTTCATTTAATTTAAATGGCCAATTGATGCTGAATACTGAACAAGTAAACTCATTGGATTGTCATGATTGAATCACTGTATATTTTGATAGTTAAATCACCGACTATCAAATCTGTCCAATACGATTGTTGGTACGGGAAGACCGGGATCGAATTTATATTCGAAAACCATTCCGACCAACAAACACGTGAAGATATCAGAAGATGGGGATGGATCATTGAAGACCGTGGATTTTCATAAATGGAAGAACCACTAATATTCTCTGCCTGGCAAGCAGAGATAAGCTGTGATTCTGTCGTGGTTGGAATCTACCTGTTGCAAGGACTTCTCGCTACTGATCCATGGGGTGATTCCTATATTGGATACAGTAGGGGAGTGTCTTCGGTTCATCCTTTTCCTGGATGACTTGTACGTACGGATGTCTAATAGAGTATTTCCAAAGGGACCGCGTACGTTGATTTCTTCAAACGTGTTATAGTGTTGGCGGAGAATTGCCGTTCTCTTAGCTTAACTACTAGAGTATTTTTGTGGACGTCAATTAATGATATCTGGCGGATCTGACGATGTGGCATTCAAAGTGAATGATGACTAGATGTTCAAAAGATAATTTAAACCTCAAGCCTCATTAACCGGGAAATGACGAAAATCGGGTAGGCAGCATGGCTATGTGGTCGCTCCACCTATCTAGAGAAATTCCTTTTGCTTCCTAAATCTTTCGATGTTGTCCCTTTCGGGAAATGGTGGTTTGAGCCCAACCGTTGGTGATATACATCGATAAACTCAAGCGAAATGAGTGGTCGGTCATATGTGGGCTGGGTTGCAAGACGTTCTTGTTGAACCCAGTGTATTCACCTCTAGAGATACACTATCGGCAGGTGGTCCCATACCTTGTCATAATTGGAATCCAATCTCCAATAAGCGCCTGCGGTTTTGATTGCATACTATATACGTGGAGCGTGAGATGCAAGCGCTCCGCTAGATTGATATCTACTTGTATTTAGACACTATTATAATATCAGAAAAGATATTGGTTTTAAAAAATGTTTTGGGTTATCATAAGGTAAAACCCGTCCGTATTTATGTGTGGATTTGGTCTTACGATTATCCTTTTCTTTCGAAAAGATTTTTGAACTTTAAAATCAAGTTGGATGATTACCCTTAATACTGTGCGAGTTTTTCTCACTCTGGTTCACCAGACTGACTCGGTGTTGTGTAAATGCTCGGGTTAGCCCGGGGTGTATAGGTTTAGGTTATTATAACTGTCCCGTTGTGTGATGTACTCTGATATTGTAAGTATTTTTAAAGCTCAATAAAGATTTATTTCTGTATTATATTTTGTTCCGTTGTAATGTGAGACTCTGTGTTGTGTTGTTTCTTCTTCTTCTATTCTAATATTTCTTTCTTATCTCACCCTCTAAATTCTTTCTAATAACGTTCCAATGTTTTCGGTGTTCGGAAGGTCGGTATGAGTTATGGTAAAGGTATTTATGTCGATTTCCGGGACCGAAAATCCTTGGGTCGTTACTGTGGTATCAGTGCTATTGGTTTAGTAATAACCTTGGCTCTGTGGTGTAACTCGATAGAGATTGGGTTAGTAATACCCTAGATCGAGATTGAATGTATACATATGAGAGCGTATTTGTAAATTTTATATACAAATGGTTTGTATTGTGTTTGTTGATTAGTTCAAGTGTTGAGAAGCATACAACTGGCAATGGATACAGTATTGTTTTGAAAGGAGGGTAAATGAAATAATTTTACCTAAATTATATATATATTTTTTGTATAGAAAATAAATAATTTGTCTAATTATTAAGATATTAGTGTGCTTGATTGATTTGAAAGGAATTCAAATCGGATTGAAAAATTGAATTGAGACTTAACTTTGTTAAGCGAAGTTAAATTAAGAATGATATCAGAATTAAATAAAATAGATTTGGAAATTGGAAATTAAATGAATAAATAAAAATCAAATATGTGGAAACAAAATAAAATATTAATATTGAATGTAAATCCATTTGGTTTGGTTGAGTTGAATGTGCATTAATTATTGATTTGGTGTTTGACTGCTTGAGTATAATTCATCAACCAGTTGAATTAAAGTTGAATGAATTGAAAATGAATTCCAATATAATTACAAACTGGAATAAAACCGTGTACAAATTGGAATCAATGTTTATAACCCTATATGTGCAAATGATTTGATGGTCACGTTTGATTTTGGAAATGGGGTAGTGATATTTGATGGTTAGTAAAGTGTTATTTAAGAATTTCATATATATGTAACTTATATGTTGAATTGAGATGAGTACAAGTGCTAGATGGCTAGACAAATTGATATTGGTTGAGTATGCTGAGCAAATATGCCCAATGACGCTCATAAAAGGTACGTCTACGCGAAAATATGAAATTTTGGGTTTTATTTTTGTTTTCCGACAGTGTGGGTCGATAAATATGTATTATTTGTTCCTGCGATATCGCAGATGTCACTCCATGCAGGAGAGACTCTACCGAATTTTTCCGGGAATTTAAAGTGTTAGAAATTTTTTAATATGAAAATATTTATTTATGATAACGAATTGGTTTTCGATTTAGGATAAATAAGATTTGGAAATTAACGGGTTTGTAGCGTTCTTTCTTACCTCAGCAATTTCGAGGACGAAATTATTTTAAGGAGGGAAAGAATGTAACATCCCGTATTTTTGGCAGTCCAACATTTAATTTAATTTATTATTTTAAATATTATATTTGAATATTAATAGATTTTAATATTGAATTCGTTATTAAAACGAAGTTTTAACGTTAATTTTAATTATAATATAAAACGAGCTCGAAATCGCGCAGCAGTTCGTAATATGGAGTTTTGAACTTCAACTAGATATACATGATCCGATATAAGTCGGATTTCTGTAAAACAAGAAACGTCGGAACCGTGTTGATTATAATTTTCATATGAAAGAGAAAAATTCAGATTTCGTGTTATATATTGATAGTTATGGCCAAATCAAATTTTGAAATAATCGCTATGGAATCGTTTTTAAATTTTAACGATTTATTAAAGTAATTTAATATAAATGGAATACCATTTAAAATCAGAATTTTTAACGGTGAGTTTTGAATTCTACTGTTTGAAGTTTAAACCGTTATTTTAAATAACTATGATGATATAAATTTAACTGTTTGAATTTAATGTATATTGTATCAATATTATATATGATTTATAAATAAACCCATCCAAAGCTGGTGTACTACATACAGTTTATATTTTCGGTAACAAAACGCTAAATGTATATGTATATATTTACATACCATCAGCATTTTCATGTGGTTCGACAATACGAGTAAAACCCGATTACATATCATACATGTCCAATAAAAATACAAAGCTGCTCTATTCAATATCAAACTGGAAAAAACACATGTAAAATATGAAAAGAACTGAGAGGTAATCAATAAAAGACAACAACATATTCATATATATATATATATAGTTGTTCGTACAAATGAACTGAATGTACAAAAAGAATTCAGCCTAAATTTCAATAACAGCATGCTCTATCCATTCAAAATAAATAAATAAATAAAATACACCATGTTACCATAAGCACAGCTGAACAAAAGGATGATAGGCAATGCACAACAAACCTACAATGAACAGTTAAAAATAGTCAACAATCAGTATATGAAAAGAAAAAGGAAAAAACAACACGAGAATCCATATTTTTGCATACAGAACCGTACCAGCTAAAGATTTACAATAGAATCGCAAATTTCATGAAAAATCCAAGGCAAGGACTGCTCTTCCATACATCAAATACAGTATATACACGGTTCCAAGTCTTCAAATGAAAGAGACAAATCAAATGGAGATCCTTTTACCATTAAAGACAGGACCTGTATACCATACCTTAAAGATTGGCGTTGGTTATATCATGGTTTGTAATAAGGTATTAAATTTATTATCCCAAAATCTGGCAACTTACATTGATTAGAAGACAACCGGTCAAATTTTTAGATGCCAAAAGAGGCAGTGTTTTAGTCCTAGCTTGGCCAGAATCGCGGTGTTGGTTCACTGCATTATCATCTACATCAACATGCATTAGGATGTTGCCAACAAGTAATAATATTTCAAACCCTACAAGAAACAAAAAAAATAAAAACTGTTACTGATGTGTATGCAGATAATAACGGGCATGAAAACAGCTAAAGATTTACAGAGAGTGACATGAGCAGCAAAAGGGAAAAACAGTACAAAGACAGCTAAGAACCTAGACCATGAACAACTAAGAAATTTGATATGTATATATTTTTACATCAAAATTGTACAGTCAAATCAAATAGCTAATATACAGTATAATTCATTTCGAGATTCAATGTTTTCATGCACTGGAAAACCCAACATAGAATCAATGCAATTCCAAATCTCTGAATTCGATTTAACAAGTCATAGCCGAAATCTAACCTAATCTATACCAGATCAATCACTGTTTTTCGAATAGACCAGTTGTAATGGGATATACAATACTAAATTCAACAAATCTCGGCTACAATCCATCACGCTATCAATTCCCATCACAGTATCCATAATCTGAAAAGGTAAAGACACATATGGCCTAAGAACTAAGTAGTTGAATCAAGCTAAACTAGACTCTGATGGACATTGAACTTATCTGAATCAACCTCACCACTATATATACACATGCGGCATTGTCCATCAAATTCCAGAACCAGACAGTAAACAGAAAAACAATTCGCAACAATACAGTAAATAGAAATCAATTTAAAATATTTATCTAAATCCATACATCCCAGATCTGCAGATCTTTCAACGAATTCCCTGATGCTTTTGATCGAGGCCGTGGACCAAAGGGTTCGAAAAATCATCGCAGTGAAGGTTGGAAACTTCGGGGGGTGGATTATCTAAGGCTTGTAATGGATATTGGTAAAGGACGACTTCAGTTCTGGAAATGGCTAGGGTAGCAAGGTTTGCTATCGCTGATGAACGAAATTGAGAGCTGGAAACACTACTACAAAACAGGTCATTTGCGACGGTTGTTTAGCACGATTTGCGACGGTTTTAAAATCATAGCAAATGCAGCCGTCGCAAATAGCGTGAACCTGTTGCGACGGTTATATATTTGTCGCAAAAAGGTATTTTTTGCGACATGTTTTTGACTAAAACCATCGCAAAAGTACCTTTTTTGCGATTAGTTTTAATTAAAAACCGTCGCAAACGAACATTGTTTTGGTTTTGAATTTTTC
Organism: Allium sativum; assembly: GCA_030737875.1. Classification (NCBI taxonomy): domain Eukaryota; kingdom Viridiplantae; phylum Streptophyta; class Magnoliopsida; order Asparagales; family Amaryllidaceae; genus Allium; species Allium sativum. The sequence continues at coordinate 648,044,056 of CM060919.1, read as the reverse complement.
TAATATGCTACGGATTTCAGAAAACTGTCGCAATTTTTTGTCTTGCGACTGGTTTTAATAAAAAACCGTCGCAAATGAACATTATTTTGGTTATGAATTTTCTTGATATGCTACGGTTTGAAAACAACCGTCGCAAAAATGTCCTGTTATGCGACTGTTTTTATTAAAAACCGTCGCAAATAATCTATGCTGGTTTATTATGCTACGGCTATTAATATTAACTGTCGCAAATTTACACAACCCTACATCCACCAACCACTGCTAATATTGTCAAATTTACATTCATGTAGATTTAGTATTGCGCATAGCTCAGAAGAAATTATAAATGAATGAACGTCAAACATACTTCAAACAATCAACATCTAACATAAATCAAAATAATATCAATGGTCACATTTACCATAATTTACACAAATTCACATGTTATACAATTTATCATTAACTTCATAATATTGAAATTGCATTATCTAACTTTTACAAGACAACACAAGTCCATATATTCGTAGTAATCTCCTTAGCAATCGATGAATAATCAACAACAATCCAAATTTATTAGATATCATACCCAAATCTAGAAATGCCACCACTTCCAAGAGATCATAGTTGTTGCACGCCACTTCATCATCATAAAACTGCATGGTGACTTAGAAATTACATGGTGACTTACAAATTTAAAAGGGTAATTATTTTGAATAAAATATGCAAACAGATATTGCAAAACTTATTCTTATACCTGTAATCACCATTGGAAGACACAACTAGGATCCTTAATCTTTATAATTATCCATGCCTCAGTAAACTTTTCCCAGGCATCATAATACGCTATAAAGTTCTTGACTATTGCAAAGCTGAAACAACAAATTTTACATCATCATCATCATATAAAGTAAATAAATGACAATGGTACGATCCTATATTTATTCCAGTGATCTCCTTTAACCTGTGGGTCAACTGCTTTCAGTACTTCATCAGGGATAGGTTTGATGCCAAGCATCCAGCCTTCAAATAGAAGAACCTACATGTAAATTGACAAATACATACATACATACATACATACATACATACATATATATATATATATTAAAGTTCGAATTCAAATAATACATTCAAAAAATGATTAGATAATATACAGAAAAAAATATGGCCATTTTTTACCTCTACAAGTTCTTCAACTTCGGGCCAAGGATCGGCTCTATCACCCTTCCCTCCATACGCAGACTATATAAAATATAAAGACTCAACATAGTATTCATTGTTACCAACACTGTCAGCATTTATGGTTTACCAGCCAAAAAAAGATTCAGTCACTTTGAACTCATACTCAACGGTTTTATTTTTCATCCATACACAAATTATTTTTCTCCCAAAACCACATTTTCTTTTGTTGAGGTCGCATACAAACTAAATATATAGATTTATCCAAAGCAAGCAGGATAGAAATTACAGCCACAGTAATGAAATAATGATATGAACAACAGTTGTAAATTCATGCCTCTTCCACAACGTTTTCATAGACACACTCAGTTGCGTAGCCAGGAATTTACCTTGGTGAGGTCACGATACATGAAAATGTGGAGGATTAAGGGCTAGGCCCCAAATTTTGTTTAACTACTATTTGGATGGATATAAAATACTGAAATTACCAAAACAAGAGTCGCGAAGACCATTTCAGCAACTGTTAAAATACTGAAATTACCTGAGCAAGCTCTTCTTCTGCCCAGTTAAGCTCGGAGACTAGTCAGTGATGCCTTTCTGTACTAGATCTGAAGGGAAAAAAATGCCAGTCTCCTTCATAGTACCTACAAAGAAAAAGTAAAATTTTATTTTTGAAATAATGCACAGTAGCATCGGCATGTACAAAAGGCTAGATGCGACAGTTTGAGCAATGTTCCATGAATCAAAGAAAAAGAATCAAGCAGTGTGCACGAAAATAAAGAGACAACATGTTTTATCGATTGACATATAAATCCATTGCTGCTTTGAGACTAGAAACCTTGAGAACCCTTGCTGCTTAAAAAACTTTCTGGCACACAAAGCAAATTGTAGCCAGAGTTATAATCAGGGATTGCAAAACTGTCAGTTTGCACCATATCATCACTGCTGAATCAATATGATTATTATCCATCAGAACATCGTCAGATACTGAAATATTAGGAGGGTATAGTGGTAATCCAGCATGCTCTAGCCTCTTCGCCCGGGAATTCCAATAATTCTTGATTTCATAGTTTGTACGACCAGGTAACTTGTAACAACCCGCGTTCTACGCATCGGAGGATCGTAGAATGTTTATTTCTTTCCCATATGAAGTCGTATGGTCATGTAACTTTGGGAAACAACCATTAGAGTCATTTCACATGTTCATGATTTTTGTCGATTTTTAAATGACCGTTTTGCCCCTAGCTGATCTTGTTTTGGCCATAACTTTTGATTGCAAAGGAATTTTGACCTGAAACCACTTCCATTAGAACCGTTTGATGGTTTACCTTTCCGTAGAGTGGTCATAATAGCCAAACGGACTTACCGTTTGGAAGATATGGCTGAAATAAGGTTTGGAGGGTGAAAAACTGCTTAACCGGGCCAAATAGGGTGATTAGTGAATGGACCCATAACCAATTTCAGGATTAGGGTCATGGGGAGGCTGAAAAGGGTTAGAGAATCATTCCATTTCAGTTTTCTAGCCTCCACTTACCTCTTAGAAACCCTAAAAATGGCCTCCAACCTCTAAATCACCTCCAAATCATCTTCTAATCAAGGATTAAGCTTAGCAACATCAAATCAAGGGAGAATTTCACCAAATCAATGTGAGAGCTATTGTTTAGCATCAGGATTCGCACCAAATCAGAGATTTATTTCAGATCTAAGTTTATTTGTGGCTAAGGTGAGTGATTTGCATAGTTCCTCACTAATTATGGCTAATTAAGGGTAATTAGTGTTAATTAGCGAATTTAAACATGATAAAATTCGGGAAAAATATTTATAAAATTCGAAACGATGTTTTAGATCTCTGATATGAATTTGGGTTAATTTGGTTAAGTTTTATAATCATATCATTAGTTTCACCTAAACATGCTTAAGGGGAAATATGGGGTTTTGGGTAAGTTTGATCCATTTTAACCTATCATATTGATGTTTTGGTGTTTGAGGTCACTTCTACTTGTTGCTATGACTGTATGGTATACTTTGTGATTGATTAGAATAGGTAGAATGGTCGAAAACGCCGTCGAGTGGCGTAAATTGCTTGTTGGAAGAAGTGTAAGAAGACATCCGAACCAGATCGGATCGGTAGGAGGACCCGATCCGCTCTCACACTTCATACTTCGATTCACTTGTACTTCTCGTGGCACGCATCATCCGATCCGACCCGCCTGGTGTTCCCCGACCCGATCCACCATGGTACCCCGACCCGAACCGATGTACTACAACGAGGCTTGGAGACTACGACCCGACCCGGGTTGATTAAAAGAAGCTGATCCGAACCGTGGCAAACTGGAGGACCCCGACCCGAACCAGTGATGGCGACTGGACGTGGAGACTCGATCCGATCCGCTGAGGTGATGATGACCCGAACCGATCCTATGAAGGAGGAGCACTCCGATCCGAACCGAACTGATGATAGGGGGAGATCCGAACCGATCCGGTGATGACCAATAACCCGAGATGCAAAGGTAGTCCAAATGGAAGTTAGAGCTCAGGATCCAGTTGGGAACCAATGAGTTCACTTCATGGTTGGGCTTTGCTGCGGGACGTGTGCTAAGAAGTTGTCGACGTTCATAACTTCAATTCACCACTGAAAATGGATGATGGGCTACTTATCAGTGCAGTAGAGTCATTATGACTCGAGGGGCAAAGTGATGCGTAGTAAGACTATGAGCCAGTGCAGTGGGGTCATTATGACTCCATGGGGCAGAGTGGACATAGTAAAGGATTAGTAAGGCTATGAGCCAGTGCAGTGGGGTCATTGCGACTCCATGGGGCAAAGTGGACATAACAAAGGATTAGTGGCTATGTATCTGTGCAGTGAAGCCATTTATGACTTCATGGGGCAAAGTGATCATAGCAAGGTATGTTGGGTGATCGAAGTGGTGAATATCGTATGCTTTATGCACTGAGTGAGAGATGTGAGGATGTTGTTATGTTTGATTGTTTGCCATCACTATGACATGCACACCCCCACCCCCGTTATCTTTACACCATTTTAAATGGCACCTTAGAGTGTTGTACAGTATGTAGTGCTAACTCTTTGGTTGCAGGTCCAGGTTCAGATATGTTTTAGTCTACCTGTTATTGTTCTGTTTAGATGCTTATCGCTCATACAAGGCTTTATGTCCGACCCAGAGTTTTATGTCTCCTCTTATTACTCTGGGTGCTCACACGAGCAGACTAGAGACAGGTTAGCTGGTGACGCGCGAGTAGCTGATTCGGAGGCGAGCACGAGGCTTCCACGTATGATATATAGATATTCTCCCTGTGTCGTTGGTGTTCGCTACTTGGGCATTAGTAGCGTACCTCCTTTATCTTGGTTTTGCTCTTTGAGACAGTTTGAAAAGTTGTAATAATGTTAACTTTGGATCATAAGTTGTACTTAGATTTTTCCACTGCTATGTTAGTTGTTTTCAGCTTATGCACTGTCTCACCTGTTTTATATCAAGTATGTTGTTATTATATTTTATTCATGCGCTGTGAGACATTTTACAGGTTCCTTGTTAGTTCATTTCCTTCCTTCCCTTCCTTGACGACTGTCCCATGCTAACTGGACATGTGTACAACGCACTTTTGGAGTAAATGTCGGTTGGTGCGGGGCGGACCGTCACATTTGGTATCAGAGCTCTAGGTTGCGTAGTTAACCTAGGGAAAGACACTAGGGAGAGATAGTACGTATATGAGAGCGCGTATTTGTGATTACTTTGGTTTTCAAAAGCTATATATATATACTATTAGTAGTATAAGAATGAAGTCGTACTGCACTAGCAGCACTATGGGGTCGTTAATCGTTTCCCTTTACAGATTGACAATGAGCCGATATGCAAGAGGTGCTGGTAGGGGAGCCAATAATGGGAATGATGCTGACATGAGGGCGATGTTTACTGACCTCATGAGAGACATGCTTAGGGAGGTGCAAGGGGAAGTTCCCAATCCCGGAATTGGTGGTGGTCCAGTAGTGCAGGCGCCTAGGGTCAATTTCGCCAAGTTGTGCAAGGATTACACTAACCTTGGTGGGAAGCCGTTCCACGGAATGGAGTCGGCCACAGATGTGCAGGATTGGTTGGATAGCTGTGATCGTATCTTCGACGACTTGGGTATCGAGGATGCGATGAAGAGAAGGCTAGCGTCTCGCCAGCTGCAAGGGCGAGCGATGAATTGGTGGAATGCCATTAAAATAGCTACTCCAGAAGATCAGGTTACTTAGGATCAGTTCAAGGCTCGCTTTAGCGAGAAGTTCATTCCAGCTGCCCTGAAGTCGGTGTTGTTTAAGAGATTCTTGGAACTCAAGCAGAACGGTAGGGCAGTCTCTAACTATATTGCTGAGTTCGACACTTTGTCGAAGTATGGACTATCTCTTATCGATACTCCTGAGAAGAAGAATGAGAAGTTCATTACTGATTTGGATGGATACTTGGGGGAAAGGCTTATTAACCACATCGATGAGACCTTTGAATCGATTGTGGGGAAAGCTTTGAGATCAGAGAGTCTTTACCCTAAGTCAAAGACTGAGGCTGCATCTGCAGAAGGGTTGAAGCCGCAAGCAGGCGGTGGAGGCAAGAACAACTCTCAGAATAAGAGGAAGCAGAACCAATCTAAGGATAGCCAGAAAAGGAACAAGAAAGATGTTGAGTGCTTCAGCTGTGGTAAGAAGGGCCATTATGCTCAAGAATGTCGGGCCAAGCCAGCGGATAGGAAGTGCTATAACTGTGGTCAAGTGGGAGATCATAAGGATAAGTGTCCGCAACCTCTTAAGGAGAAGCAGATTGTGAAAGCATATGCTATTGATGCTGTTCCTTCTTCGTCGAATGCCCTACCTGCGGCAGAGAAAGGAAAGAATGTTGTTATTCAAGGTATGCTTTCTATTTATGATGTACCAGTTCGAGTTTTGTTTAATACTGGGGCTTCCCGTTCCTTCATATCTAGTGACCTGGTAGATAGGTTGGGACTGGAACCCGAGATAGTCGATAGACCGTTGGTTGTGACGAACCTGATTGGTAGTTCGACTAGCCTTAGTATGATTTGCAGAAATTTGGTCTTATCGAGTCATGGATGTATGTTTGTTTGTGATTGCTTTGTTTTGAGCTTCACTGGGTATGGCATTATATTGGGGGTCGATTGGCTCCAAAGATACGGGGTGGTGGTAGACTATGAGGGCTTTTTGGTGACAGTTAGGGCAGATGATGGGCGGAGGGTAGTGTTTGGTAGTCTGCCCAGTGATGGGGGTAATGGCTAGTTTTATAAATTCCCTCGACATCCCGCATGATGAGTTGTCAGATGTGCCCGTCGTTAGCCAGTATCCGGACGTCTTCGAGGAGGTGACCGGGCTTCCACCACACCGAGAGATTGAGTTCCGTATTGATTTAGTGAAAGATGCCAGACCTATAGTGATGCCACTTCGTCGTATGGCACCAAGGGAGCATCGAGAGCTCGGGGTGCAAGTCAACAATCTTTTGAAGAAGGGATTATTAGAAGAAGTGTCTCCGAGTGGGGAGCACCAGTTGTGTTTGCCACTAAGGCAGATGGTTCCCTTCGTTTGTGTGTGGACTATCGCGAGTTGAATAAGGTAACGAGGAAGAATAAGTATCCTCTACCGCGAATAGATGATTTGTTTGATCAACTGGAAGGAGCAAGAGTGTTCTACCAGTTGGACCTCGCGACAGGATTTCATCAGCTCCGAGTAGCGGATGAGAGTGTTCCGAAAACGGCATTTAGGACGCCGTCTGGATTCTATGAGTGGTTGGTCATGTCATTTGGTTTGACCAATGCACCAGCCTACTTTGTGGATCTTATGAATCGAGTATTCAGAGATCAGTTGAATAAGTTTGTTCTTGTGTTCGTAGACGATATCCTTGTTTACTCAAGGAAAGAGGAGGAACACAAGGGACACTTGAGGATAGTGATGGAGGTGTTGAGGAAACACCAATTGAAAGCGAAATTCTCTTAGTGTCACTTTTGGAGAAGGGAAGTGAGATTCTTGGGCTATGTTGTTTCAGAGAATGGTATTGCCGTGGACCCTGCGAAGGTGGCTACGGTACAGGATTGGCCTACGCCCAAGAATGCAACAGATGTAAGAAGTTTCTTGGGGTTAGCTGGATATTATCGTAAGTTCATCCAGGAATTCTCCAAGATAGCAGCACCGTTGACTCAGTTGACTAAGAAGAATCAGGCCTTCGTCTGGGACGGAGTGTGTGAGAATGCATTCAAGATTCTAAAGGAAAGGTTGACGCGTGCGCCAGTGCTAGTCATTCCTAAAGGGAATGAAGAAATGACGGTATACACGGATGTTTGTGGTACCGGACTAGGTGCTGTATTGATGCAAGGAGGTAGGGTTGTAGCTTATGCTAGTCGGCAGCTAAAGCCTCATGAGAAGAAGTACCCTACCCATGATTTGGAACTGGCAGCGATTGTGTTCGCATTAAAAATGTGGAGACATTATCTCTTGGGAGAAAGATTTGAGTTGTTTACCGATCATAAATCGTTAAAGTATCTCCTCTCCCAGAAGGATCTAAATCTCCGTCAGCAGAGATGGTTAGAGTTCTTGGCTTCGTATGATTTTGATATCGCATACGCACCTGGGAAAGGTAATGCGGTAGCCGATGCCTTGAGTAGGAGACATGCTAGTTTGGGGGCTATGTTTCTTGAATGGAAGCAACTAGAGTATATCGCAGGGTTTGATTTCAGACCAAAGTGCGAATTGGATCCAGAAATGCTAGCTAGTTTGGCAATCAGACTCACTTTGATAGAGCGGATTGGTTCCAGCCAGAGGGACGATCCTAATCTATTGGAAATCATCTCCAAGTTAGAGATGGACATCGACGGTGAGGAGATGAATTTGTATGGGCTTGATCGAGATGGATGGCTTAGAAAGAATGGAAGACTAGTTGTACCCAACGTGAATGGTTTGAGAGATGAAGTACTTAGGGAATGTCATCACTCAAAACTGACTATACATCCCGATGGTAATAAGATGTATCGAGACATGAAGCAGACTTACTACTGGGAAGGGATGAAAAGAGACGTTGGGAAGTTTATATCCAAATGCATGAATTGCCAGCTAGTTAAAGCCGAGCAAAAGAAGCCTAGTGGGTTGTTGCAACCATTAGAAATTCCCGAATGGAAATGGGAGCAAGTCTCGATGGATTTCATCGATGGTTTACCAAGGACTAGATCGGGACATGATAGCATTTGGGTAATTGTGGATCGATTGACTAAGAGTGCAAGATTTATACCAGTCAAATCGACCAGAACGGCAGCTAAGTTAGCAGAATTGTATATAAAGTGGGTAGTGAGATTTCATGGAGTACCTAAAAGCATTGTGAGTGACCGAGACCCGTTGTTTACTAGTGGGTTGTGGAAGAGCTTACAAGAGGCTCTAGGGTCAGAATTACATCTCAGTACCGCATATCATCCTCAGACCGACGGTCAGATGGAGAGGGTGAATCGTATATTGGAAGATCTCTTGAGAGCATGTATATTGGATTTTGGTGGATCATGGGATGACCATTTGCATCTAGTAGAGTTTGCATATAATAATAGCTACCAATCCAGTATCGGTATGGCTCCATATGAAGCTTTGTACGGAAGACCGTGCAACTCACCATCATGTTGGATAGAGACTGGCGAAAAGTTTATGCTTGGACCAGATGTGGTGAGGGAAACTTCATATAAGATTAAGACCATTCAACAACGAATGAAGGCTGCCCAAGATAGGCAGAAAAGCTATGCTGATAAAAGGAGAAGAGACTTAAAATTCTCCGTTGGTGACTTGGTGTTTGTCAAGATTTCTCCGTTGAAGAGCGTGATACGATTTGGCAGGAGAGGCAAGTTGGCACCAAGATTTGTTGGCCCATTCCCTGTTCTTGAACTAGTCGGGAATTTGGCATATAGAGTTGACTTACCAGAAAAGATGGCGGGAGTTCACAACGTATTTCATGTTTCCCAACTACGGAAGTTCGTTCACGACTCAGATATGACTATATCACCTGATCAGTTAGAGGACTTCGAAGTAGAACTCGAGGCGGTTGGGAACCGCAAGCCGATCCGTATTGTCGAGCACGATACGAAGCAACTTCGAAGGAAGGCGGTGAGGCTAGTCAAGGTTTAGTGGGGCGAGAACGAGAATGACTGTACTTGGGAGACAGAGGAGAGCATTAGGAAGACGTATCCAGAACTCTTTGCCTGGTAAGATTTACTTTGTAATTTAGTCATTCTGCATGCTAGGATAGACTTGTTTTGCCTGTTTGATTGTTGTTTTATGGTTGATAGGCATGCGGGACCCTTTTGTGTGTTTTGGTTAGGGAATTTCGGGGACGAAATTTCTTAAGGGGGGGAGAATGTAACAACCCGCGTTCTACGCATCGGAGGATCGTAGAATATTTATTTCTTTCCCATATGAAGTCGTATGGTCATGTAACTTTGGGAAACAACCATTAGAGTCATTTCCCATGTTCATGATTTTTGTCGATTTTTAAATGACCGTTTTTCCCCTAGCTGATCTTGTTTTGGCCATAATTTTTTATTGGAAAGGAATTTTGACCTGAAACCACTTCCATTAGATCCGTTTGATGGTTTACCTTTTTGTAGAGTGGTCATAAGAGACAAACGGACTTACCATTTGGGAGATATGGCTGAAATAAGATTTGGAGGGTGAAAAACTGCTTAACCGGGCCAAATACGGTGATTAGTGAATGGGCCCATAACCCATTTCGGGATTAGGGTTATGGGGAGGCTGAAAAGGGTTAGAGAATCATTCCATTTCAGTTTTCTAGCCTCCACTTACCTCTTAGAAACCCTAAAAATGGCCACAAACCTCTAAATCACCTCCAAATAATCTTCTAATCAAGGATTAAGCTTAGCAACATCAAATCAAGGGAGAACTTCACCAAATCAACGTGAGAGCTGCTGTTTAGCATCGGGATTCGCACCAAATCAGAGATTTATTTCATATCTAAGTTTATTTGTGGCTAAGGTGAGGTATTTGCATAGTTCCTCACTAATTATGGCTAATTAAGTGTAATTAGTGTTAATTAGCGAATTTTAACATGATAAAATTCTGAAAAAATATTTATAAAATTCGAAACAATGTTTTAGATCTCTGATATGAATTTGGGTTAATTTGGTTACGTTTTGCTAATCATATCATTAGTTTCACCTAAACATGCTTAAGGGGAAATATGGGGTTTTGGGTAAGTTTGATCCATTTTAACCTATCATATTGATGTTTTGGTGTTTGAGGTCACTTCTACTTGTTGCTATGACTGTATGGTATGCTTTGTGATTGATTAGAATAGGTAGAATGGTCGAAAACGCTGTCGAGTGGCGTAAATTGCTTGCTGGAAGAAGTGCAGGAAGGCATCCGAACTGGAACGGATCGGTAGGAGGACCTGATCCGCTCTCACACATCATACTTCGATTCACTTGTACTTCTCGTGGCACGCAACATCCGATCCGACCCGCCTGGTGTTCCCCGACCTGATCCACCATGGTACCCCGACCCGAACCGATGTACTACAACGAGGCTTGGAGACTACGACCCGACCCGGGTTGATTAGAAGAAGCCGATCCAAACCGTGGCAACTGGAGGACCCCGACCCGAACCAGTGATGGCGACTGGACGTGGAGACTCGATCCGATCCGCTGAGGTGATGATGACCCGAACCGATCCTATGAAGGAGGAGCACTCTGATCCGAACCGAACTGATGATAGGGGTAGATCCGAACCGATCCGGTGATGACCAATAACCCGAGATGCAAAGGTAGTCCAAATGGAAGTTAGAGCTCAGGATCCAGTTGGGAACCAATGGGTTCACTTCATGGTTGGGCTTTGCTGCGGAACGTGTGCTAAGGAGTTGTCGACGTTCATAACTTCAATTCACCACTGAAAATGGATGATGGGCTACTTATCAGTGCAGTAGAGTCATTATGACTCGAGGGGCAAAGTGATGCGTAGTAAGACTATGAGCCAGTGCAGTGGGGTCATTATGACTCCATGGGGCAGAGTGGACATAGTAAAGGATTAGTAAGGCTATGAGCCAGTGCAGTGGGGTCATTGCGACTTCATGGGGCAAAGTGGACATAGCAAAGGATTAGTGGCTATGTATCAGTGCAGTGAAGCCATTTATGACTTCATGGGGCAAAGTGATCATAGCAAGGTATGTTGGGTGATCGAAGTGGTGAATATTGTATGCTTTATGCACTGAGTGAGAGATGTGAGGATGGTTGTTATGTTTGATTGTTTTCCATCACTATGACATGCACACCCCCACCCCCGTTATCTTTACACCATTTGAAATGGCACCTTAGAGTGTTGTACAGTATGTAGTGCTAACTCTTTGGTTGCAGGTCCAGGTTCAGGTATGTTTTAGTCTACCTGTTATTGTTCTGTTTAGATGCTTATCGCTCATACCAGGCTTTAAGTCTGGCCCAGAGTTTTATGTCTCCTCTTATTACTCTGGGTGCTCACACGAGCAGACTAGAGACAGGTTAGCTGGTGACGCGCGAGTAGCTGATTCAGAGGCGAGCAGGAGGCTTCCACGTATGATATATAGATATTCTCCCTGTGTCGTTGGTGGTCGCTACTTGGGCATTAGTAGTGTACCTCCTTTATCTTGCTTTTGCTCTTTGAGATAGTTTGAAAAGTTGTAATAATGTTAACTTTGGATCATAAGCTATACTTGGATTTTCCGCTGCTATGTTAGTTGTTTTCAGCTTATGCACTGTCTCACCTGTTTTATGTCAAGTATGTTGTTATTATATTTTATTCCATGCGCTGTGAGACATTTTACAGGTTCCTTGTTAGTTCATTTCCTTCCTTCCCTTCCTTGACGACCGTCCCATGCTAACTGGACATGTGTACAGCGCACTTTTGGAGTAAATGTCGGTTGGTGCGGGGCGGGCCGTCACATAACTATAACAGAGTGATGTCAATTATTAGTACAAGGCTGTTATATATGATGAAGGCAATAATACCTTCAGGAAATACTATGCCTAGTGTGTAATATATAAAAACCAATCTAACATCCTGAATCTAATCAAAAGCATGGTTAACATTTGATTCTATCAATCCATATACTTCTTATATAATTTAATTTTGTATAAAATTAGTTCTGTATGCACAACAGCCACATAAGCGTACAAATTTGGATTTTCATTGGAAAATAAAGAGGGAAAGTCATCCAAACAGATGAAATAATGTAGCTCCACCAAATCACATTCATTTACCTTGCAATCAAAGAACTTATTAGTACTGTTAGCTAAAGTTGACTGTGTCTGAGAAACAATAACAGAGGGAAGGTATTTCAGAAGTCAGTATTGGGTTATCGCCCACAGCACTACTTGAAGGAACCTAGGCATTGTCTGATAATCTATTTTGAACTAGTTATCCCCATATAAAACCTGTGCAGATCTATTTGGAATAATAAATCCATAAAATCTGAAAATAAATCCGCATAACTAGTTCTATTTTTATGGCTTAACACTATTTATATGGCTTAACTCTATTTATATGGCTTAATAAATCTGAAAATAAATCTTACATTTTGCACATTTAGTTGTAATAGGTATGCGTTGATGTACTCTTCAACAAGGAAGGTTTCCAACGGTCTAAAAATCAACTTGTGAACTATTTACAATATATAATAGATGCACGCATACAAGTGCAAAAAAACTACCATAATTTAACCTGAGTACACCTGTACTACATTGTGCTACATTGATTCAACATATGTCTAACTGTAAATAAAAATTCAAACATCACTTGTACTACATTGACACATATTTACCATGACATGTTTAGATTATAAAGTAAAATATAACGTACACTTTAGATAATAGAATATTATTCAACCATGCGTATCACATATTTTAATACTACATACAATTTTCTGATTTGGAGCTCAGAGAAGACAAACCATTGTTGCTTTGGGAATCTCTTTATTGAAAGTAGATTTAACAACTTAATCATTTGAAAATCATAAAATAAATATAGCACTGTAATGATGAGTAATAACCTGCACAGGTAACCACCATATAAAATCCATTTGTCTATGCTTTCTCCAACTTTTTTCAGCATTATATCCTAGCTTTTCATTAAAGGGCCAGAGCATATAAATGAAAATAGATCGTTGACAGAGGAAACAAGTGCAGAAGATGAAGGTGAAGTTGCATGTATGGGCTCTAATCTCTGACTACTGACCATGACATTGCCAATTTGTGCACGAGTGGTGGAAAAAACTGGAGAACGCAGGAAAATAGTATTCAAGTGTAGTTCTTTTTCTTCTAATGATACAACCAAAATAAAGGAAAAGGCAGTTTATTAGTCAAAATATATTCTCTCATCAGCACATAAGCTATATCTCCCATGATATAATTACTACGGTAACAGCAGGAAAAAAATCACTATATAACATATTCGACATTCCAACAATATCAAAGATATAAAACATTTGCTGTTAAGATTTTGTTCTGGTTTAGGAACCACTACTACAAAACAGGCAGTGGTGTAACCGTTGGTTAATGTAGTAGATCAAAATCAAATAGTCACCAACTGCCAATTACTCAAGATGATGGATATCTCAAAAGTTACCTAGGGGCCAAGATCAAAATCTACACATTGGAAACAAACAGTTATATACCTGAAGAAGTTCTGACCGTGTGGTGTGCGCGCTGGAGAGGCTATTGTTGGAAGTATGAGTGTGGATAACAAAAAAGAACTGGGATATAGAGATAACGGTTAAATATTTAGTACAAGGAAGAAATGCCAAGTTTTTAGAACCCAACATTGCAAAATGCGATAGCAAGCTATCATAACCTTGGATTTTTATTTTATTTATTATGCAGCTGCATTGTTTTTGTGAAATTGGTTATTAATTTATATATCTTGAGTATTTCTCTAAAAAAAGCCACAAAAGTTACATACCTCTACAGCATCCAACCAACCGCTTGCATCAGACCCATCACTGCAATGTAGGTGGTAACTAGGCAGTGCTCCATCTAAACACACAATGCAAACCAAAAGCAAATTTCATGAGTACTTACAACCGCTTTTAACACCAAGTATGAGATACTAAAAATAGAAACTACAATAATAAAAACACCACTTTACCGCACTCATAGAATCTCATTAATAATAGCACAAATGATCAAAATCAATAACAGAAACAACAACATACAGTAATTAATGCTCATAATAAATTGTATATAAGCTAAATTAACGAAATGCAGTAAGCAGATAACCATCACATACATTAACTAAACACTCCAATTTCTATTCCAGTTTATTTGGTTTCAGCACAAATCAAATAATCTACTGCACATTATGTCTTTGTATGTGCTAATACAGTATCGTTAACAACAAATTAAGAGAAACAAGAGTATAAATAAAACATGAAAATAAGTTTGTCGATGTACGTTTTCTGCTTGAAATTTGGTACCACAAACTTAGAAAATTTAAGTCCTGGCTACATGACTTCTAAAATACATATATAAAATAATGTAAATGGGACATATCTATGTTATAAAGCATCATAATAATTTCTGAACTAATGTGTGGACCCAAGCAGTGAAAACAACATGCTACTATCATTCTATGTTAAAATCAGAATATACTCATATAGAGTTTCTTAACTATTCATAATAAACCTATTTCAAGTTATGCAGATTAGAACACACTGTCTGGTGCTTCAAGATGTTAAACTGCATTAACAAAGCATTCATGTAGTTTTCAGGCCTATTTCAATCTAATCTTAGCACCGGTTAACTAAACTAGTTCATTCGGATTATTAGGCATTTCCTATAAAATAATTTTCAAAATGAGGAAAGAGTTACACAAATAAGCATATATACTATATAGTAAAATTATATTATATATGATTCATATAGATATATCACGTAACTATGTTGACAATGTGTAGTAGCAGTTACTAAAGAAATATTCAAAAGATAACATTCAATTCACCTAATATAGTTACATCATAACTCATCATAAATTAACAAGCACATCACACAAACTTACCTACGTTATATAGTCAAACACTAAACAAGTATTTAATTCAACATGCTTCCTATATCTGATTAATACTAGGTATGAAAAAAAGGAAACTATATGCAGGCCTAAAAAGTTGTGGTTATTTCATCTTACTATATTATTATAGGCCTATTGCCTTATAGGTAGTCAAAATATTTGTTTGTACCATACAAATTGGCATAAATTACTATAAGAACCTATCTATTTTATAGAACCTATCTTATTAATACATAGGCTCTGTTTTTAAATAATATGTATATAACAATTGTACATTTCACTGGATAAAGAGTAGTTTTGTAGTAGTCTCTTTTTCAAAACCAACATTAAACCGTTCATTTTACAAATCTGAGGTGAGAATTCTGCCAAATGCCAATGCTGTAGTATAATTCAAAATTAAACATAATGAAATTGAAATACCTGAAATTTAGATCTTTGTTGTAGGAAGAGGACACAAGAACAAAAGAACTAAATCCAGAAACAATTATAACTTTGATATATTCTTCCACATGACAACATAAACTGAAATTTACAATATTCGCACGCATTAAGCAGATTTCAACCAAATACTTAATTACGTTTCAAAAATAAAAGTTCAGATGAACGATACACCGCTTTACCGCACTCACAGTTTCAATACATGCATGTACATAAGTACACGAGATGGTTTACACAAGTGTGAAATGGAGCCAATAACGTGGTTGATGTCAATTCAGATGAACGATTCTTAGGACAAAGCCAAAATCAATAAGTACACAAAAATAACTTAACATCTTAATTAAAAATTATACATAGGTTTTGCGACTAAAATCTCACCTGGAATAACAATATCATCTGCCTTCTTCTTTTTTTTGCCCTTGAGTACGCATGCCTCTTAGAACCAATCTCATATGCTCTCAAGTCTCGGAAATAATCTATAGGAACAGAATGTTCTTACTAGTGAGAGTTCTTCAAAAACAACCTCAAGCTTGATGATACCCATAGCCTACTGACCTTCAATATGCACCGATGCATGCTTGGCTTTGGGTCTATCAACATCAACAATGATGCTTTCTGATTTTCTTCTTCTTCGTCTTTAGTTAGTAGAGATGTCATTGTAAAATCCTTGTTATGCACTTGAGTTTCATCATGTGTAGCTGAAAAATAAGTAATAATTTTGTTTACCTTTGAACATATAAAAACATGTGTATGAAATAGTACTAATTTGGCTAAATAAATCTCATCAAGGAACAGTTACATCGAATGGTTGAAATGTTATTTTTCACAATATACGATATGGAGACTAATCTGTTGATTAGTGTTCGTAGCACTTAAGTATCTTTTTCTCCTTTGCTCGACCGACATGATTTTTCATCACCCCATCATGAACATTCCATTAACGACAACATTTGTAGCATAAACTGCTTTACCAATCAAAGGAAAATCACTTTCAAAAGGCTTTAGAAGGCAATGATGTTTAAACATGAATACACCCTATGCTCTTTCTTAAAAATTTCCCATTCTGTATCAAAACTAGACCTAGCCTCATTCGCAGTCTTGTTTGCATTCTCTTCTTTAATAAAATGTGTAAAACACAATACACTAGCACATTTCTGAAGCACAGATTCTTGAAACCTATTGGATATGACTGCATTCACATCGAATACGTTATTTATCAGTGTTTACATTTTCAAAATTCAAACCGATGAAATTTGCATATTGAACAATCATACAGTTCAAGACATATATTAAATACCTAAGGCTAGGTATTTAATCCCTTGCATATTTATTATTGCATTGTCAGTTTGTAGTTGAGCATATAGTTGATGCTTATATACGTCGCTAGAGGCAAGATATGCACAACAAGCATCCAATTTATAAATATCAGGGAAGAAGGTCAACTTGTGCTTCTAGTATGCGCTCATTGGCTAATCATAGATAAATAGCTCAAATTTATCTCCGGTAAGTTAAGATTAAAATTCATGTCATTTACAGTAACAATATAAGGCATCTATAACCATTATTAAACACGCACG
The DNA here is from genome assembly GCA_030737875.1 of Allium sativum. Lineage (NCBI taxonomy): Eukaryota > Viridiplantae > Streptophyta > Magnoliopsida > Asparagales > Amaryllidaceae > Allium > Allium sativum. The sequence goes on along the minus strand of CM060919.1, from coordinate 648,026,818 downwards.
CACCCAAATAAAGAAATCCTATCAGAGCTAGATTAAAAAATAGAAAGAAATCTCACTATATCTTTTCAAGGATGGATAAACAGAGGTTAGACAGACAATATCAACAGGATCATCCAGGAACTGGAACACGTGGTTGATGCATTGGGTGCCATCTGAAAAATTCACTATTTTACAACTTATACCGATTCATTTTAATTTATTATCTTTCTTCTACTTAGTCTCCATCGTATATTGGACGCATATCTTTAATAGTCATACATCATACCTCTTGTACTTCCCTATCAGTGTGATTGGCAAAAATAATTTTGAAATTCAATTTTAACATAGATGAAACAAATTGACCAAATTCTGTCTCAAACTGATCAAATACTTGTCAACACGACAACACATGGGTCCAAACATAATATATTTTTTACGCATCACAAGCTCATCTGCTTACATCTAAAGTAAAACAGGAAACATCTTAATTAAGCAGCAGTTTATACGAAACATACATGGTTAGAAGCGCATATATCACTTACCTAGATCTGAAATGCGGCTTTTGAGGAATTCGAAGACGTCGGGTCGGAGACTGATGGGATCGAAACCGAAGTGACGGATCTGGAGGTTGAAGGTGGTATTTCATTCTTCTTAGTGGATCGAAATCAGGTGGATGATTCGGAGGCCATGATTTTGTTCGATGGAAATACGGAGGGGAGATTTTATTCGATGAGACCAGATGGAGATTTTGTTTGATTGATAAAAAATAGGTTAAGAAAAGGTAAAGCGGGTGTAATGAACGAACCCAAATAATAATGTATGTGCGACGGGTTTATATTTAATGGTCGAGAAATGGAACTTTCACAATTCCCAGCCCATTTTATTTGTCACGGATTTAAATATTACTGTCGCAAATTGTACATATTTGCTACTGCTTTTAAATAAACCCATCGCAAATTTGTCTTCTACATTATTTTCCCGACAACCTGCTACGGTTTGTAACTAAAACAGTCGCACATAACCATATATGACACTGTTTTTAGTTAAACCATCGCAAATAAGGCATCGCAAATAAGCAGTTTTGTACTAGTGAAAATGGCAACCGAGATGAGAGGTGAGGAGAGAAATGAGTAGTGGTAGTATAGGAAAGGATCTTGGTGGATTTGTTTCGATTTTTGGTAAGAAGAAGGGAGGAGAGAAATCTGGATTTCGGCCATGGGGACAATGTTTTGAGGTGGCGGTGATTTTTGTGGAGTTGGGAATACGTTCAGGAGGTTTTTGAATCTTTTGATGGTGGAAACGGGTAGGGTTGGGCCGATTAACAAAAGGTAAAATCCCGTTAAATAAAAATATAAAACCCATGTTTAAAATTTAATTAGTTTAAAATTTGTGATTTCTCATGCTTACCTTATCAGATTTTAGCAAGGTCTGTCTCGTTGGGACCGTAGAAACGAGGGCTTCGAGATGGAGCAGGGTTAGTTAGGATCGGAAGCAGTTGGAAATTTTAGTCAAATTAAACAACAGTTTAATCTGATTAAAACAGACTGTTTATCGACGAATTCAAAACCAAGGTGAGTTAAACTCACTCAGTTACCCCATTTATATTTTATATAAATTGGGTTTTTATTTTGTCTGCTCTGGTTGCTAATGGTTGCCTGTTTGCTAGTTATATATTTATTTGTTGATTTAACAGATGAAATTAAATCGTCGTTTAATTTCAGTGAAATTCCAAATCGTTATTTTAACGATTGGTTCCGATAAAGGTAACTTACCTTGTTGGTCACGTTTATAAAATAAACGTGCTAAAATTGTTTGAATTGCTTGTGAATTGGTTGATTTTGAATGGTTATTATTTATTTCAGTTAAATGAAATTGAAATGATCTTATTTGAGATAACCGTTGTGATTCCAGGGAAGAACAGGTTGGAGGGACCCAACCAGATCCCTCAAATATATTATTTATTTATTTTCATATTATCATTTATGAACTGTCCTGTTTGGGTGATGGATTACTTTATTGATTATGGACTGGGAATTTAACCTGTGTTCTGTTTAAAGCAATGGGCAATATTGGTTGAGTAATTGACAGCATATGGCCCACAAAATCAATCGCTTTTGTTTATATTGGTTTACCGTCAGGTGAATCGATAGAACTGAAGTTATAAAAATTTATTCTACACTGGTGATAGATTTTGAAATATATTTTATTTTGAATAAAAGTTTGTTAGAAGGAAATAAATATTCATTATTTATTTTTAAATTTATAATTAATTATTAACTAATTTTATAGAGTTAATTCTGATGTTACTCAGATTTATATACAAGTGAATAGAAATTAACCTGACGATTAAAATTGAATAATGTTTTTGTTTAGAATAATTAAATGGAATTATTTAAATTAATTATATTATTAATTAATTTAAAGAGAAATCTAATTGGAATCGGTTAATAGGATAACCATGTTTTGAGGTGACTAAATTGACCATTTTTAACTGAAATTAATTTTAAATTAGTTTGTTAGATTAATCTAATCAAATAGTTTAAAGAATATTTGTTAAAGTTTAATAAGGTTTTAAAAAGGGGATTTGCTATTTACTTTCGATAATAAAGCAAGTAACTACGGAAGTAGTTAATGAATTAAAGTAAATTATTATTTAAATAAATAATAATTTAGGGAATTACTTTTTAATTGAGATTAATCTAAAAAGAAGTTGTATTGAAATGAAATCAAATGTTAATGGTGGAAGGAGTTTATAAATGGCTTTTACATTTAAAACCCAAATTTTTATAACAAAATTATAATAAGAATTTTTAAGCAAATACGATTGCTTAAATTAAATTTGAATTAAGTAAAAGGAGAAAGAGATGAAAAGGGTTTATAATACATCAGGATTAGATGAAAGAAGTTTGAAGTATTATATCGTTAATTCTAAAATAATGTTACTTAAAAATGTGGTTAAGTAAAAGTGGGGGATTGAAATAAGATTTCCAAAGTGGGAAATAGTTTGATGGATTTGAAAAGGGATTGGTAAAGGTGAATTGGGTAAATGAAATGGGTCATAGGATTTTATAACCAAATTCGAGTTATAAAATGAATGTGTTGAAAGAGGCAAGGTTGAAAAGTGGTGTTTATAAAGAAGCTACTTAATTATTGAATTAAGGATGGAAATTGTTTTGAGACTGGGATGGAATATTGGTTTTTGGATTACAGCATATATTTATCCTAAGATAAGAACGTTGTTGATCAAGGTCTGAGAGGTAATTAAAATACCCCAACTTGAACGACATCAGGATTATCTGAAGATGATATTAGTTGAAATGGTAAAAAGGGTTAGTGATAATTTACTTTTCCCGTCAAAGGAATAATAGTGCAACGTTTAGTGAAAATTTGGAATATATATATATATATAACGAGAATTCCAAAGTGAAAGGGGAATAAAAAGGGGTTGCATGAAAATATAATGATACTCTCGAGTTAGAAAGGAAATGTAAGGTGGAGCTTTGTTTTATACAAATAAATATTAGTTATTATTTCAAGCAATGAAATAAAAGATATTTCGTAACGTTGTTTAATGAGTAACAGGTTGATTGGATTTTTCAATAATAAATAATTACATGGCCAATGATTTGAAAGTAAAAATAGAAGACTGGATATGATAAAGGATTTTCCTAAGTAATAAAATGAATTTGTTTAAAGTATAATCTTATGATTAATAAGAAACGAAGAGCTATATTCGTAATATCAAGACACTTAAGCATTTTAGAGTTACATTTGATTTAATTTAAAAGGCCAGTTGATGCTGAATACTGAACAAGTAAGCTCATTGGATTGTCATGATTGAATCACTGTATATTTTGATAGTTAAATCACCGACTATCAAATTTGTCCAATACGATTGTTGGTACGGGAAGACCGGGATCGAATTTATATTCGAAAACCATTCCGACCAACAAACACGTGAAGATATCAGAAGATGATCGGGATGGAGCATTGAAGACCGTGGAATTTCATAAATGGAAGAACCACTAATATTCTCTGCCTGGCAAGCAGAGATAAGCTGTGATTCTATCGTGGTTGGAATCTATGGATTTCAAGGACTTCTCACTACTGATCCATTGGGTGATTCTTATATTGGATACACTAGGACAGTGCCTTCGGTTCATCCTGTTCCTGGATGACTTGTACGAACGGATGTCTAACAGAGTATTTCCAAAGGGATCGCGTACGTTGATTTCTTCAAACGTGCTATAGTGTTGGCGGAGAATTGCCATTCTCTTAGCTTAACTGGTAGATTATTTTTGTGGACGTCAATTAGTGATATCTGGCGGATCTAACGATGTGGCATTCAAAGTGAATGATGACTAGATGTTCAAAAGATAATTTAAACCTCAAGCCTCATCAACCGGGAAATGACAAAAATCGGGCAGGCAGCATGGCTATGTGGGTCGCTCCCATTAGGGTGTATAATCACCTATCTAGAGAAATTCCTTTTTCTTCTTAAATCTTTCGATGTTTTCCCTTTCGGGAAACGGTGGTTTGAGCCCAACCGTTGGTGATATACATTCGATACACTCAAGCGAAATGAGTGGTCGGTCATGTATGGACCGGGTTGCAAGACGTTTTTGTTGAACCCAGTGTATTCGCCTCTAGTGATACACTATAGGCAGGTGGTCCCATACCTTGTCATAATTGAAATCCAATCTCCAATAAGCGCCTGCGGTTTTGATTGTATACTATATACGTGGAGCGTGAGATGCAAGCGTTCCGCTAGATTGATATCTACTTGTATTTAGACACTATTATAATATCTAAAAAGATATTGATTTCGAAAATGTTTTGGGTTATCGTAAGGTAAAACCCATCCGTATTTATGTGTGGATTTGGTCTTACGATTATCCTTTTCTTTCGAAAAGATTTTTGAACTTTAAAATCAAGTTGGATGATTCCCCTTAATACTATGTGAGTTTTTCTCACTCTGGTTCACCAGACTGACCCGGTGTTGTGTAAATGCTCGGGTTAGCCCAGGGTGTACAGGTTCAGGTTATCGAATGCTGTGAAGTCCAGAGACCAGTTGGAGATGTTCAGACGTATGATATTATATAGCTACTATTCTGCTGTGTGTTGTATATGGGAACAAGTTATTATAACTGTCCCGTTGTATGATGTACTTTGATATTGTAAGTATTTTTAAAGCTCTCAATAAAGATTTATTTCTGTATTATATTCTGTTCCGCTGCAATGTGAGACTCTGTGTTGTGTTGTTTCTTCTTCTTCTATTCTAATATTTCTTTCTTTCTTATCTTACCCTCTAAATTATTTCTTATAACGTTCCAGTGTTTTCGGTGTTCGAAAGGTCGGCATGAGTTATGGTAAAGGTATTTATGTCGACTTCCGGGGCCGAAAATGCTTTGGTCGTTACACCGACTATGTCGCCATACTAGGCTCTACAATCAAAACCGAAATGTCATGCATTGGAAATTGGATTTCCGTCATGAGTCTAGGCCAGGGATGTACTCCTAACCGAATTGAGACACTCTAGCAAATGCCTCGGGACTACACACTCTGGGCAACCCCTGGATCCTCCAAGGTCGGTCCTCTCTTACATTTGAGGATTAGCAATTCCTGAACACACGTTTTCCCACTCTATAGGGCGTAATTGAGCCAGATGACTCAATATCTATCAGCTCCGTAGTAACCGATATATCTGAGACGCCTTGCATTCAAACAACCACATAGGTAAAAATATAAAAATGTCTGGGCTTGCAAAACCTTGACACCACCCATAGCTAGAAAGAAACGTCAAGTCTTCCTTGGGTCCCTTATCCCATTTTAAACTCATACCGAGGTGTGAGGCTCGCGAATTAACGCTATACACAAAGCTATGCTATATTAAAGTCGTGCTTTGATCATCAACCACAAGACTCTGTTTTTCAACAGAAGCCTTTATCGTTTGCATCTCAACATGCCACACAGGAAATTCATGCCATGCGACTGATGTCTATCGATATATAATCTCTGAGCTCGTACGTCTCAGAGAAGGGCGTTAAGCAAGAGAATAAATTCTCCACCGCCAAATAGATATACATTTAATAGAGATCAATCAACATAGAATAAAATCCAATATCAGACACACATCCATTTACAAGTTCGTTCTGGGTCTGAACGAAACCAGAGGCACCTTATTCCTCGTTCCATATGCCCAATACAGGAGAGAGGTCCTCGCATGTTCAGTCGATCTCCAAGTACGTCTGGAACGATCACCACTTATTACCTTGTCTTGGGTGTACATCCAAATCAAGACATCAGTAATCATCCAAACGATGTGAAGACCTCCGGTCTTCAACCACCATCTTCATCGTCGACATATTGTCAAATCAGTTATTCAAAATGGGTACAAACCCAGCCTTTCTGAATAACTTGCGTATATAATAAACAAGTGCTATAAAAACACAACATACGCTTCATTCCAATTCAGAATATTCTTTTATTCAAATATTCACATCCTTAGGGATATGTTCCCATTAATTTTATCAAAGATAAATTCCTTAAAATTTATTCTTTAATCTTCCTTTGGATATCATTCGAACCATATTAAGGTTTTCCAAACTAGTCGGGATTAACACACCTTACCGAAGTAATCATTTATTTAATTTTCCAATCCCAACCTGCTCATCCCATGGATCAAAACTGGTATTACTCCATAACTAACACCACAATGTTCTCGGTAAAATTAATTACCATTTCCCGTTCAAATCTAATTAAAGATTTAACTATCGCTTGGAGCAAAACTGGTGCTACTCCATTCTCGATCATTTCCCGAATTTGATAATTCAAATTATCACATTCTCTTTTCAATCTAATTAAAGATTCATTAAAACTCCACTTAGTTTTAATCTTCCCAAAAATCAATATTAATGATTATTTAACTTTGGAAACACTAACATGCCGCATCGACAATCTGCACCGTACTATTGATTTCTGCCGATATATAACATCTAAGCTCGTACGTCTTAGAGAAGGGTGTTAAGCAAGAGAATAAATTCTCCGCCATCAAACAGATATATATTTAGCAGAGATCAACCATACAGTTCGAAATACAATGTTAGACATGTAATCCTGTCTTTAACTGGGTTAAAGAACTAATGTCATTTAAAACACAGTTCACGATAAACCCAAACCACATTCCATTAATTATGGAATCTTCAAGGAAAACAGATCAACATATAATTGATATCAATTTCCGTATCCGACTAATAATATAAATGGAATAACGACAAAGCCTTTTAAATTCCATATATATATATATATATTAACAGTCTTCCTCCACAGAAGCCCATTTCGATAATTATCAAATCGAATTCCATTCAATTCCAATTTAATATATTAAATTGGAAAACTTTACTTTGGAAATTTTCCATTAAATCTTAATAAAAATATTTATAAATTCCAAATCACATTTCACTATAAATTGGGTTAAAAAATGAATGTCGTTAAAAACACAGTTCACAATAAACCCAATTCACATCCCATTTTATTCCAATTAAATGTTAATTAACTGGAAACTCTAATAAACTTAATTAAAAGATTTATTCTTTTCACAACTGGGTTTAAGAACAGTGTTAATGAAGACACCATTCACGACAAACCCAAATCCAATTCAATATTAAATACAAGGCTTTGAATAGAAATTATATCGGCTTATATTCAATATCAAATTCTGAAATCAATAAATATCGTATTAGGAATAATGATATATATATATATCTTCCAAATTCCTCCACAATATCTGTATAATCACGGAATCCAATATCAAAATATTCCGATGATAATTTCGATTCAAATCTATTCCAATTCATATTTTGGAAATTCCGGTTATTTTTAAAACCATTTCAAATCCAATTTATTTATTTAAAAATATTGGATTATAATTCTAGTTCATAACTAGTTCATTTTGATAAAAATATATTTTATCTTTACAAACGTGGAATTTTTCATCCCAATTCTTTCCAAATCATTTATTATTATTTTACACAAATTATTAATATTTTTAATAATTTTATCAAGGCCCGTACAGTCGATTTCCATAAACGGTCATTGAACGGCACTTACAACGACCTTTTCCAAATTTGATTTGGATATAATTCCAAATCTAACCGTTAGATTTCAAATCTCTTATATTCATTGGAAAGCTCTTTTCGATATGAACCCAAGGTTCCGGTTTTAGAAGAATCCGACGGTCGGATCTCCCGTATTGTCAACTCGAAGTCAATGGTCGAAATTCGCGTACTGCCATGGCGCAGCGCATTCTATTGAGGCCATTAAGTATATATATAATATATATATATTATATATATTTCATTGATTTCCATTTAAAATGTATTTTATAAATCGTTTTAATTATGTTTTCAAAATGATTTCAACTTCATATTCAGTTTCAAATCAAAATTGAATATTCCATGTCATTGATATATAAATGATAATATTTTCAAAACATTAGATTTTGAAATCATTTCCTTTTCGATATTCATTATAAAAATGAATAAAATCAATATAAATATCATTCGCGTTAAAATGACGCATTTCTAATCTACACGGCTTCATATACTTTAATATTTCCGTGTCCATCCCAAATCGGACATTAAAATCATATTTTGATCCACTACTGAATGTTATTTTAAAATATTAGTTATTTTAAAATATTCATTATTCGTCATTTTAAAATATTCGTTAATTTAAAATATTCGTTATTTCAGAATTGGAATCAGACACAGTCAATTACCATATAATTTTATTTATATGGATTTCATATACACATGTACACAACAATAATTAAACACAGTCAACCATCATCCAGAGTGCATTACACAATTGCATAAGCGTTAAACATAAATAATTAACGCTTACAACAGTTTGTCAACCCATCGATTGAGATACAACTAAATATTGGGATTAGTGTATGTTCAATATCATCCCAATACCCGTGTGGGATTTTCAAACAACAAACACTGATTATTACTTGTGCAGTTGGGCGGTGTGTAAAATATATCGTTCCAATCAATATCAGTCAAATGGGTGTACATAAACAAATCGTCCGATTTGTAAATGAATATTTATTTTATTCGTATACACGTTAAAAATTATATTTTTAACTATAAAATATTTATTTCAACTCATGAATATTTTATACAGTTCATTTATACAATAAAAATGATATTTTTATTATTCTAACATTTTATAAAATTTCGACAGCATAACGGCGCGATACTAGAACCGAATAAGGTATAGCCTTCGCGCCATGTACATATCAATTCTAATCAATTCATTTCATTTCCCAAACCAAATTCAACCAAATAATCCAATCAACCAAACAAACACGATTTCAAACAAAGGTGTCGGGTGCTTCTAAGCACTTTCTGCATCCTAGTATATATATATTTAACTAGAAAATAAATTAGAGTGAGAAGTTCTCACCTTTGGGATCTACTCCTCTAGTTTTATTTCTGAACTTCTGAACCGTTTGGATTTTCCCGAAATTCCAACGTAGTCTTTTCCATGCTGATCATAGTAAAAATTACATTTTTAATATGATGTTTATATATTTAGAAATCCCGTTTTTAATCAACGATATTTATATTTTAAAAATCACATTTTTATCTAGCTATCATATATATATAAATCGAATTTTTATTTCGCTACAACATATATAAAAATCATATTTTTATACCGCTACTTCATATATAAAAATCATATTTTTATATTCGATACTTCATTATAAAAATCAAATCTTTACATAGCTAAAAATTATATTTTTACTTCGCTGAAATTATATTTTTACTTTGCTAAAAATTATATTTTTACTTCGCCAAAAATTATATTTTTACTTCGCTAAAAAATATATTTTTACTTCGCTAAAAGTTATATTTTTTCTTCTTTTTATAATTCCTCTTTCAATATAAAAATCATATTTTTATATCGATGTTTGGATTATAAAAATCATATTTTTATTTTGCTACTTCATATAAAAATTACATTTTTATATCGCTGAAAATTATATTTTTTTACGGCTAAATATTATATTTTTACTACTAAAGACTATATTTTTACTTATTTAAAAATCATACCTTTATTCATAATAAAAATCAAAGCTTTAACATATTAAAAATCAAATTTTTATACTATAACTATACAAATAAAAATCATATATATTTTCTCAATGTCATAATATATAAAAAACTTATTTAAAAACTTATTTACATTAAATAAATATAAAGGAGAAGCTTATGGGGGTTTTTTCTGGAGAGGGGGTCCACGTCGGCATTGGTGGCGGAGGAGGAGCGCAGGGCATTGGTGGTCGGAGGGCAAGGCGCTCGAGGCGGCGGCAGGCCCTAGGTGGCATAATTGGACTGGATTTGGGGGCTAGGGTTTAGGGGGGTGCGGTTTTCACGTCGAAGAGGTGGGGGTATTTCCAGCGGAGGCAGAGCGGTTTGGGGGGGTGCGATCGCCTGTCGGCGACGGTGGAGGGAGAACGATGGGGAGCTCGTCGTTTTTTTCTTTTATTTTATAAATTCTGAATCGGGGAAAGAGAAAGGGGATGGAGGGGTTATATTTTTATTTTATTTTTTTTTGAAAAAAATGATTTTGCTTTTGAACCCCAAACGATACCCAACGACTGTCGCCCCTAACTAAGTACTCCCATTCCGAACACAATGGAATATGTTTAATAACACAATTCAGCTGTTATGATCGGTTTCCTCTAAATTTAAAATATAAATCATTATATTTTGAATTCAAACACACCTTTTAATTTATCGGGCCCACATATTGACTCCAAAAATTCTAGAAAAATAAATCTGGCTATGTTTTGATGATACGTTCCTAACAAAACTAATTTCGTAAAATTTGAAGAGCGTTTGGAGAAACGGTCATTTTTCAGTCAGCTAATTTCAAACTGAATTGACCAAACACATTTAAATTCACCACACTCACATATTAATTTCAAAAATTATGAAAATAGGAATCAAGCAATAATTTGATATTCTGGATTCAACAAAAGTGGTCTCGTCGGAAACGGAGGTCGTTTGCAAAATTGCTATTTTTAATGGCTATATATTATATAAAATCCATAGCGACTATTCTGAATTTTCAACTGGACATAACTTTTTATTCCACTATGAAATCTGGATTTTTCACATTCGTTGGAAAGATATTTTCAAACAGATTCAAATATTTTTGGTTTTACTAAAATTCGGTTTATTTCGAACCCTGTACATTCATTTGAAATTTGAAATCGAATTTTCAAACTACCGCGCCATTCCAATTCCTTTTATAATTAAAATATTTATATTCTAACTTTGATTTAAATAAATATATACGTTCTAATTCTATTCAAAATAATTTTCTAGTCGTTAGTATTTAAAATAATTCATTTTAAATATTCAAAATTCATTAAAATTTCCAAAATAAATTTTTTAAATTGGTTCTGATTTTCCATGGTTGTTACAAAAAATCTCTTTGCAAATTCAATCGCTTTTTTTTTATTCGATTATTAAGTAAAATGCTTATTAAAATCTCTTACATTACCTTAAACCTCTTTATAAACTTTGTTTATAAAGCTTCGATTCCATTATAATAGAATCCTTTATAACTATTATCTCAAAACTTGCTTTAGTTTTAGCTTAATAAACTTCATTTCTTTCTCAAAACATTCGAATTTAAATCGATCCAGTAGAACTTAATTTCTATTATCCATTCATTCACCTTTAGGCTTCTGTTTGGATTTTAAGTTTCATAGTTTTCTACATCTAGGCTTAAGCTCCGCTTATAGATCATTATTTGGTTTATTAATCAATTAATAAACCCATTTTAATAGTTGGAACCATTTACCAATTTATTTATAAAACTTAGTTTTTATAACCCAATTCAACTTGGATTTCGATAAAATCCTTAAACTGAAATCTTTATACAATTTCATCCCAAAACCTTAATACAAGAACTAAACTTATATTCATTTAAACTTACTTAAACTCTTTTATAATATTTATCCTTTTATATATTAAATTTTGAAATCTTACACAATCTCTGCGTCAAACCTACAAGTTTAGTAAACTATTATAAACTATTCAAATGACCGAAGTCACTTAGGAATTCGTTTAATTACAAAACAGGGTATCATGACTCAATAAATTTCATTAAATGAATTCCAATTCAAAAGGTTTCGCCTTAATTATTATTAATTAAGTAAAAATTAACTTCATCATTAATTGAAGGAAAGGTGTTTTATTTCATCACTAACTAAGAATAAATAGTTAATCTCTCTTAAGAAGTTATTAAAGATAATAATTATCTTAATTAATAATTATCAAACCAATGACTAACTTATACACGGTTAATTAAAAATTAATAAATCTTTTAAGAACCGTATTAAGATTCGACGAACATTTATCAAAACTATTTGTGTTAATAAATTTCCAATAAAAACAATTGACTTAGTCAACTTGAATACATGGTCAACTTGTTTACCATTTTCGATTAATAATTCCTTTTAAATTAATTTATGATATAATTAATTTAAATTATTTCACTTAATGGTTCTTAAAAACAATTAATCCAAACCATTCAACATTAGGTTACTTTCGGACTTACTTAATTATAAACTAGTTAAAACACAAGAATTTATCATATAAAATCATTTTATAAATACTTATAAAATTAAATAATATATTGATTTTCTTTTAATAAAACTTTTATTTAAAATAACTTACACAAAATAGATTTCAAAATTTGATTTCAGTTATTAAATAAATTTTGTAACTTCATTTCAATCAGTTCACTTGACGGTAAATCAACATCTTAAAAAAAATGAGTTTTTAGGTCATCCGCTGCTAATCACTTAATCAATATTGTTTATTGATTAATAAACATCAGTGTTGAATTCCATTTCAACCATCAACAACCAAATAGATCGGTTAAACAGTTCATAATAATAATATGAAAGCAAATAACATCAAAATATTAGAGGAATCCAGTTGGATCCCTCCAACATGTTTCTCCCTGCATCACAGTTCACATAACATTTTATATATGCATATAAATAGACAATTTAAAATAATTCATTTAAAATGAATCTCCTGGTTAAAAAATGATAGTGTCAAGGTTTATCTGTTCATAGACGGAAATTTATAACTATAACTAAACAATCCAAGCAACAAATAATCATCCGTCCAAACAATCATTCGAACAATAACAACTAGACATCCAAACAATCGAACAATTATATCATATAAATAAATACCAATTAAACAATAAATATTTATAACATGATATAATTTAAATTGTATTCCAAAAGCAATGACATAACAGGATAGGTTTATTTTCTTTTTTATTCGATTTTGATCATATAATATGTTATCATTTATCATTTGACATTCTTTATTCGTATGGTCACATACGAACTCTGATTGCGATGAAAATGGACCTCTTGCCATAGTTTGACATTCTGGACCTAATAAATTTTGTTTGGAGGAATTCGAGTCCGTTTACAAAAACAATGTTATTTTGAATATTAAATCGTTAATCGATATACATTTATTTTATGCACGCTCACATAATAACTCTGATTAGCTCGAAACTTGAAATACAACAATAATCAGCGATTACATATTTTATAAAATTTGTTCCGTTGAAATCCGAGGTCATTTGCAAAATGGCTATTGTCATATGTTATATTAAAACGATAAAATATAAATTGATTTCCAATAATTAAATCTAATAATAATAATAAATTATTATTATCGTTTTTATTCAAATAGAATTCAAAATAAACTAATTTGGATGTAAGCTCGATATTTCAAATTTCAAGTCAAATCGATATTCGATTTATTTAAAATCCCACTACTACAAAAATACCCTATTACAACGTTAATTTTACAAGGGGCAATGGCTGTCCGTTGTAATAGAATGTTATTACAACGGTCATTTTCCTGACCGTTTAATAGATGCCTGTACAACGCCCTTTTTATAACGGGCATAGACAACCCGTTGTAATAGAATCCTATTACAATAGTCGTCTCTAGAAAGTTGTAATAGATATCCTTTGCAACGCACTTTTTACAACGTGTAATGACCGCCCATTGTAATATATTGTTATTACAATAGTCATTTCATGCCCGTTGTAATAGATGTCAACGTTCACAAAATGTCCATTGTAATAGTTTAATCATTAATAATATTATATTATTTATTAATATTTGTTAAGTTATCACATTAATAATATTATATTAATCATTTATAACTTATAATAGTTAATGATTATTAATAAATAATCTCCAATTACTAATTATTATATATAATCAGTATTCCGACAAGTTTAATTTTACTTTCCAGCTATTAGTAAGTAATAATGAGAAATTAATAATTAGTAATTAGTTAATAAATTAATAATCAATAACAAATAAATTAATACTAAATATCTAAGCAATAATTAATAATTTGTAAATAAATCGCTATTGAATACTGTAATAGTTATTAATTACAAAATTTTATAATAAATGTTGAATAACTGAATGATAATTAAACAATAATAGTTGAAGTCAATATTAAAAAATTATAAAAATGATACATATTAAGATATTTTACTTATATAAAATGGTAAATGACAACAATTTATTTATATAATTACACAAAAATAGCTATAACTTTGACTGTATCCGAACAGATAATTGTCGAATGCAAATGTGATTGTAGCCGCATTTGTATTTGGTTTTTAAATATCGGGTAATATTTTATTTCTTAAATATGGATATGAATGTTTATGATTAATCGACTAAAAACAATATTAAAATCAATTTTTAATTTTGAAGGTTATTTTTATTTTTTAATTAATTTAGCAATGATGGGAAATTAAAGTAAATTTCAATTGACATAATATAATATAATTTTTGTTCTTGGTTTAATTATTTAACTTAGTTATACATAAACTAAATTTTATTTTGAATTGTGTTATTAAAACTAAACATGCTTTAATTTTACCCTAATATTCTGCTAGTGCCAATGTACCCCGCTTAAAAATTTATCTCGAAGTTTCAACTTCGCTTCCTTTTTCATTGTTATTTCCATTCTCCGTTGGAAAAAGACTAAAATCCTACTCTCTATATTAGAAAGAGATCCATTTCTCTCTGATAAACTCATCTTTAAGAACTCAATTAAGTTTTTTAAATATATAGAATGAATCATTAAAAAGATTCAACGTTAATAAAAATGTTTTTACATTAAAATTTACATCTTTAATGTAAAGTGGAATCAATAAAAAAAATTCAAGATTGACAAACATGATGTAACATTAAAATTTATATTTTTAATGTAAAGTAGAATCATTAAAAGTTGATTATAACATGTTTACATTAAAAAGTACATTTTCAATGTACAAATGGTTCTATAAAAAGATTAGTTTGATTAGAACATGTTTACATTAAAAATTACATTTTTAGAGTATAAAGGATCATTAAGAAAGATTCATTGTTTGATAAAATGGTTTAACATTAAAATTACATTTTTAATGTATAAAGGATCATTAAGAAAGATTCATTGTTTGATAAAATGGTTTAACATTAAGATTACATTTTTAATGTATAAAGGATCATTAAGAAAGATTCATTGTTTGATAAAATGGTTTAACATTAAAATTACATATTCAATGTGAAAATGAATCAGTAAAAAAGATTCATTGTTTGATAAAATGGTTTAACATTAAAATTACATTTTTAGTGTATAAAAGATCATTTAAAAAGATTCATTGTTTGATAAAATGGTTTAACATTAAAATTACATTGTTATTGATAAAAAATGAATCATTTAGAAAGATTCATTATTTAGAAAATGTTCTTACATTAAAATTACGTTGTTAATGTAAAAATGAATCATTTAGAAAGATTCATTGTTTGGTAAAATGGTTTAACATTAAAATTACATTGCTAATGTAAAAAATGAATCATTTAGAAAGATTCATTGTTTGGAAAATGTTCTTACATTAAAATTACGTTGTTAGTGTAAAAATGAATCATTTAGAAAGATTCATTGTTTGGTAAAATGGTTTTACATTAAAATTACATTGTTAATGTAAAAAATGAATCATTTCGAAAGATTCATTGTTTGGAAAATGTTCTTACATTAAAATTACATTGTTAATGTAAAAATGAATCATTAAAGAGATTCATTGTTCAATGAATTGCGTTAACATTAAAATTTACATTTTTAATGTATGAATGAATCATTAAAAAAAGATTCCTGTTTGAAATAAAATGCTTAACATGTTAGGGAAGAATAAATGAATCATGCAATGAAATATAGTTGTGTGTGTTAAAATATTCTTTTAACATGAATATGAAGTGAATTATATTTACATGAAATGAAATATATTCGTGTGTTTTAAAATATTCTTTTTAGCATGAATATGAATTGAATAATATTTATATGTAATGAAATATAGTTGTGTGTGTTAAAAGTATATTTTTTAACATGAATACGAATTATACATACATATATATATATATATATATAAATTAAAATGAAATGAATCGCGCAGCTGCAGTTCGCGATTTGGAATCGTAACTTTAAACGATCATATCAAAAGATCCGACCGTCGGATTTTCCCAAAACTGGAACCGTTGGGTTCGCTTTGGAAAGATCTTTCCAACGATATAAAATTTGCTAAGATCCAACAATTTGATTTTGATAAAAGTGTAATTAAAATTTTGATAAAAACAGCGCTAGGGCCATGTAATGACCTGAAGCGTCGTTTAATTAAAAGTGGCTATTTTTATATCAATAAAAATAGCGATAAATCGTTATAAAATATTATAAACGATATGGAATGAAAAGAAATGATTTGAATTATATATATACGCGAATTATTTGAAAAGACTGAGTTAATTCTCATTTCAAATAATTGATCGACGATTAGAAGTTGACGATTTGAAGACGGTGGTTGAAGACCGGCGATCTTCACATCGAATGGATGACTACCGATGCCCTAGATTGGTTAGCTCCCAGGAAAGGCTTACAGTGGTAGTTGTCCGGACGTACTTGTTGATTGTCCGAATATGCGAGAGCCTCTCTTCCGTATTGGACATATGTAACGAGGAATAAGGTATCTATGGTTTCGTTCATACCCAGAACGGACTTGTAAATGGATGTGTGTCTGACATTGGATTTTATTCTGTGCGGATTGGTTTCTATTAAATATATATATGTTTGGTGGTGGATAATTTATTCTCTTGCTTAACACCCTTCTTTGAGACGTACGAGCTCAGAGGTTATATATTGGTAGATATCAGTCGCATTGCGTGAATTGTCAGTGTGGCATGCTAAGGTGCAAATGATCAGGGCTTATTGTTGAAAAGCAGAGCCTTGTGGTTGATGATCAAAGCACAACTTTAATTAGCATAGCCTTCTGTATAGCATTACTTCGCAAGCCTCACACCCCGGTATGAACCACAAACGGTAGAGGACTGCAGGGGGGACATGCGTTTATTTCTAGCTAGGAGTGTTGTCATGGTATGGAGCCCAGACATTTTTACTTATTCGGATGATGGAATGAGGTGCCTTAGATTTGAGTCCCTAGTGGCTCTTGATTTACGCCCCATAGGGCGGAGAAACGTATTGTTCAGGAATTACTAATCCACTAAAGTATTTGTGGACCGGCCTTGAAGATCCAAGGGCTCACCTGAGTCTGAGTCCTGAGGCACGTGTAAGAGTGTCTCGAATTTGGTAAGGACGATTAATTCCTTTACCTTTGTTCATGATGGAAATCCAACTTCCAATACGACACCATGCGGTTTTGATTGTAAAACTAGTATGGCAACATAGTATATGGTAGCTATGCTGTCTATGATTGATACATTATGATTGAATTTTTTTTTTGAAACATATATACACTAATAATAATATCAAATCTGTTTTATACGTATCAAGCATATTTTGGCCATTATAAGGTAAAACTCTATCCTCCGGTTTGCGTTACATTGTGTGATGGGACTTGAGTCTTATAAAGGTTTCATTTTTCTAAAATCCATTGCATTGTTTAATGACATACTTTATTTATGCACTGGCAATCCAATGGAGTAAACCCATTCCGCGTTAGCGGCGTGGTCCTGTGATTAGCCTTATTATTGAACAGGTTAAGTAAGATTTCTAATACCTGTCCCACGACTGACTTGTAGTTTGTTTCACTTTGCAAACTCGGGTGGCCTCTTTTCCACACGAGAAGCCTTATATTCAGGTTTTAGCAGACTCACTCTGGAAAGCTCTGGAGCTGAAGATGGATCCTATCATTTCTATTATGTTGTTCAGACCTCATTTAGTATATTATGTTTAATTCCGCTACATATATTTTATATTAAGCTTAAACTGTATTATGTACCAAATATGATCCTGTTATGCTGTGTAACTCTGATGTTATTATTATTTCCAGTATAACCTTGTTGTACTTTATCTGGTGTAATTATATGATTCTATTCTGCTGTTATTGTTTATGTGTTATATTCCAATGATTATCCTTGCTTCCGTGGTACGGGAGTTTGAGGTTATCACAGATGACATTATCTACTTACCTTAGGGAAGTGTTGATTGCGGTAAAATGAAAGTTAATAAATGAGCACGTAAAAGCACAAGCATGGTCATTGACGAAATAGTAGCCAGACTTTATTGAAGTGTGAGTCATGTTTGCTTTCAGTTTATATCATAACTAATGGTCAAGGAAAAGTAAGGTAATTCTATTTACAATATTTCTTCGTCTACTTGATTTCTTTGTGGCAATTTCCTATAGTTTAATTGTATGAAAAATTTTCAGTTGTGTGGAAGAAACCAAGAAAGGAACTCTGTTGTACTTGATAGTATTGGGTTTTAGAAAAGTCATGTTTCACTATATTGATAGAACAATTTTAATTCCCCTTATGATATATCTTTTTGCCACTTAGATTACCGATTAAATGATAATATTGGCCATCATTTCAATTTCTAAAAAAATAAACTATATATTGAAGATTTTCCATCCCTGTACAATAGAGACGTGAGTTGTTGCAGCTTTGGCACAAAGAATCGGGTAAGTTAAAACTGGTGAGCACATAAACATTTTCACCTGGTGTAAAGCAATTCCCTCATACAGAATTCGTAGCAATGTACATCATGGTATCAAAGCCAAGCTTTATTAGTTTCAGTTTGAATTCTGTTCTTATTTTGACTTACAATTTTTGTGCGTTAATATATGTACATATATAGGTTTATGTTTTAAAATCAGACCAAGAATCCAACTGGAATCAAGCAAGTTCAAACAGAACCAAATGGAAGTAGATATTCTGATCTTCAGTAATCAGGGATGTTCTCTTATTTTTTGGTGTAGAAGCCAAGTTAATTATTAGTTAAAGAGTATGTTCTACTGTTTATATCTTGTATAAACTCTGAAGCAAGAAGCCAAAGACTAAAACTATAGTAAGAGTGTGAGTGACTGTGTACGTGTATATGAGTGAATAAGTGTGCAGTGAGGAGTCAAAGTATACAAGTGAAATGTAATGAGGAAGTGTATGTACAAGTGATTGTGTAAATTGAGGGGAAATACTATGTGTACTATTTGTAAGTGTAATAAATATTTGTTTCAAAATAATTTTTGAATTAGATATTCAATTCCTGCAAATATTATTAATATTATGTATAATATTCAAATCAATTACAACTTTCAACAATTTACAACGGGCATTAATTGTTGTTATAGAAGATATTACAACGGTCAATACCTGTTGCAAAAAATATTACAACCGGCTATTATTCCATTGAAGGAACATACAACAACAACATAAGACCGTTGTAAAAAGTCTGTTACAACTGCCTATTACCACGTTCATTACCCGTTGTAAAAGAGGACATATTATAATATGACCTAATACAGCTGGCGAGCTGGCCGCTGTAAAACCCCTATTACAACGGGCATTGCCCGTTGTAATAGATCTGTTTTGTTGTGATCCTTTTACTTTATTTAATAAATCATAATAGTCCATAAACGATTATAATGCGATTTTATGGAAATTTTATTTTGACATAACTCAAAATCTATAAGATGAAGTCTCGATTTTTTTTATTAGAAAACTATAATCCAAACGATCCGGAAGATTCTTGTTTCAAAGAATTCTGACCTATATTGGATTTTATATACTCAATTAAAGTTCAAAACGTAAAACTACGAACTAGCGCGACGATGCGAGCTCGTTTCAATTAAATTATAATTAATACGTTCAAGCTTCATTTAATAAACGAATTCCTTATTATAATTCAAAATTGAACTTAATTAAATCCTTATTATAATTTGGGATGTTACAGCTTTTCAGGTTCTTCTTCTTTAACAAATAAGCTTCCAAAGACATACAGGAGAAATTTAGCTATCTAGGAGTTATTTTGATATGTTTTTTTCATTTTGGATGTATTGAAAGGCAAAGTTGTTTATTGTCTATATCTAGATTATGATCGATCAAGTTGACATATTCATATGTCGCTCTTAGCCATAAAACAAAACATCAAATGGTCAGAAACAAAACAGGTAATACGGCATCGCCGGAAGCCAAAGAAACCTTGCAGCACTAAATATGGTGTCTTAAGGCTCTCCTATGTTTAAGTTCCATATCAGTTTAGTCCATTTAGGAGCACACACGCGTGCAAATATTCCCACACATACACACACATATGTGTGTGCATAACGCTGATATTTGAGAGCGTTCGTTCCTTTTACATTTGAATCACATTTACTGTTTGGGTACAACAGAACGGTTAATTGCCAGGATCACGCTTTTGCAATGTCATGGTCAAGGAGGTCTCAAAATTATAACCTTTTAATAGATAAGAGCACGCTCTTTCATTGCACCATGTTAGAAAATTTTCAAATCAATGTTTGGGGGGAGGGTTTGTTTTTGAAGAGGGAAGCAAGAATGGAAGAAGAAAAGGTGTGGGGATTAGTCCCACATTGTAGAATATTGAGGGGTATGCCTCCATATATGTAAAAGCTTGATATATGATATCAAAAGAAATAAGAGAATGGAGAGACAAGGCAATAGCATGTACATGACATGCATATTAAATATTTAATGGTCAAAAGATGGGCCATGGGGCTCTTAGGGTCTCGTGATCCATTGGGCCGAGGAATGACAGATGGGCTTGGACCGTTGTATTTTTGAATTATGGCGCGCGCATTTGAAAATTCGCAATGCTTCAGAATGTTGCAAAATGGCGCCGTGTTTCAAACTGAAGGGATGCGACATTCTATGAATAGAAACAGATATGACTGTTACAAATGGTCACAGCGGTTAATGGATAGGTACCTCTGGGCGCTTATAAATTCCAATGCCCAGAACTATTGCAAATTACTCTCGAAAATACTTCTTCTTCTTCCTTTAGAATCTGCAACGCCATTAAAGCGTGCCAAAACATTGTTGCTCTATGATGCCTCTAAGTTGTTGCAAAATCCAGAGAAGCGTTGCTGATCTGTTTCTTCTTGCTCTATTCATTCTATTCTTACATTGCATCATCAGAGAATCAAAATATACAATGTTCTTGAATGGATCAAAGCCATACAAACTTTGAATCCGATTTCGTTGTTCCAAGGCTTTAGGCTTTATTGAATCCTGAAAGTCAATAGCTCGATAATCCATTTGTACCAGGTGGATTGAACTATTGTCTGAAAGAATTTGCTCCGCAAATCCTTAAATTCTGAAGTACGGCAATATTCATCAAATAGCCTCAAACTACAAAAATACTCAACAAATTTTTAGACAATATCTTCAATCATGGAAGGTTTGAACACACTGCAAGTTATGAATTAGCATTTGACGAAATTGGAGCATTTTGATGGTGAAAACTTTACTCGTTGGCAAGTAACGATGAAGTTCTTCCTAATCACTGTGAAATTATTCTATATCTTGGAAGACGTTTTGGAAGATATACCATGGGAAACCGCTGGCGAGGATGCCGCTTTGAAATAGAAACAAACAAAGCGCAAAGAGGACGATTTTCTATGCAGAGGCATATTCTGAATGCATTGTATACTCCAGTCTACAACGCTCACAGGACCTTGGAAATTGCAATGGAACTCTGGACTGCTTTGGAGAGCAAGTATCACATATCCGAGGCAAGTAATAAAAAAATTCTTATTTGTAATTTTACGGATTTCAAAATGGTCACCAACAAGTCCATAATTGGACAAGTTAGTGAAATACAACTATTGGTGAATCAACTTAAAGATGTCGGTATTGATCTCCCTGAATCTTTTGTTGTTGGAGTTATTATTTCAAGACTCCCAAATTCTTGGAATGATCATAAGAAAAAATTGAAACATGCGGAAACGGATTATAATTTAGACGGTTTACGGTGTCATCTTCGTATTGAAGAGGATTCTCGTAAATGCGAACTAGATGATAATCCGCAAACTGAGTCTTAGGCTAAGGCAAATAATGTTGAAATTACTGATAAATTAAAGCCTAAAAATGGGACATAGTTTAAGAAGAATAATAATTCAAAGAACAAAAAGAAGGGTGCCTGTTAATATTGTAAAAAACCCAGCCATTATGCCCGAGACTGAAGAAACAACAAAAAGTGAATGTGTTTGAAGAAAAGCTTGTGCCTGTCGTACAAGAGGCGAACTCCGTTAGTGGCATGGTAATGATTGGTGGCTCGATACTGGAGCAACCATTAATGTTTGCAAAGACCGTAATCTGTTCAAGACTTACGAAGAGAATAATGGAGAATCCAGCGAAGTTACTGGCACAAACAAAGTTGCAAGCAAAGTTCTAGGAAAATGCACTATTGAACCTACATTCAACTCTGGGAAAGTTCTTACATTAGTCAATGTATTTCATGTACCCGATATGTGTAAGAATTTAGTTTCTGGATACCTTCTTAACAAAGGAGGATTCAAGATGGTGTATGAGTCTAATAAGTTAGTGTTTTCCAAGAATAGCAAATTTATGAGACATGGATATTCTTGTAATTGCATGATTAAGTTGAATCTAATAAAGAAATCTTCTGCTTATATTGTTGATTCTATTAATTTATAGCATGATGGATTAGAACATGTTAATTATAAGTCTCTTAGAAATATGCATAAATTAGGACTAATTTCTGATTGTGATTTCGATTCCATCTCTAGATGTGAAATTTGTGTTCAAGCAAAAATACACCGGAAATCCTTTAAATCTGTAGAAAGGAAAACTGGTTTAGTTGATTTAGTATATAGTGATGTGGGTGACTTAAAAAACCATATCACCTATGGTGGTAACCGATACTATATAACATTTACTGATGATTATACTAGATATGCATATGTATATCTAATGAAATCGAAATATGCGGCTTTTGATAAATTCAAAATTTACAAAGCAGAAGTCGAAGCACAATTAGGAGTTAAGATTAAAGTGTTACATTCAGATCTTGGTGGTGAATACTTTTCAAATGAGTTCACTTTGTTTTGTAAACAAAATGGTATAATTCACCAATGTACCGCTCCATATACACCACAACAAAATGGTGTTGCTGAGAGGAAAAATATAACTTAAGTAGAAATGGTTAACGCCATGCTTATAAGTTCTAATTTACCTTATAACCTATGGGGTGATGTTATGTTATCTGTATGTTACATTTTAAATAGAGTATCATTTAAAAAGAATAATATTTCCCCTTATGAATTATAGTTTAATAGATAAACTAACCTTACCAGACTTAAAGTTTGGGGTTGCTTAGCGTATGTTAGAAAACCTGACTCTAAACGACCAAAGTTAGGAAATAGGGCATTTAACTGTGTTTTCATAGGATATTCTCTTAATAATATAACTTATAGGTTCCTTATTCTTGACACCTTAGAAGTTATAGAATCTGTAGATGTAGAATTCTTTGAAAATCAAACTATTGAGAACTCATTGAGATCAACTGGTCCGGAACCAACCGAGACTAATGATATCAATGATGATGAAAATGCTCCTGCTCAAAACAGCAAGGGAGTGTCGATACCAGATAATTGTACTAAACACAGAAGAAGTAAAAGAGCGAGAATAGAGAAGGACTATGGTCCTGACTTCATAACATATCTCATAGAAGGCAACAAGGACAAAGTCCTTAATGTGACAAGATATGTAATGAACGTCGATGATGATCCCAAAACTTATTCTGAGGCAATGAGTTCTAGAGATCTAATTTCTAGAAAGAAGCTATCAATGGTGAAATGAATTCCATAATGTTAAACCAAACTTGGGTTTTAACTGATTTACCTCCTGGTGCTAAACCTATAGGATTTAAAATGGAAATTCAAGAAAAAGTTGAATATAAATGGATCCATTGATAAGTTTAAAGCCAGAATAGTTCCTAAGGGATATAAACAAAGACAAGGAGTAGATTATTTTGATACATATGCTCTAGTTGCTCGCATATCTTCCATACCTTGTTTAATAGCACTTGCATCAATTCATAATTTGGCCATACATCAAATGGATGTAAAGACAACTTTTCTAAATGGAGATTTAGAAGAAGAGATACACATGGAACAACCTGAAGGTTTCATAACCCCAGGTTAAGAAAGGAAAATTTGTAAATTAGTCAAATCTCTTTATGGCTTAAAGCAAGCTCCCATGCAATGGCATGAGAAGTTTGATAAAGTTGCACTGTCATTTGGATTCATTGTTAATGATGCCGATAAATGTATTTATGGCAAGTCGGATAACAACGGTTATGTTATAATATGTTTATACGTTGACGGCATGCTAATATTTGGTTCCAATACATCATGTGTGAATGAAACTAAGAAGTTTCTATCTTCTAAATTTGATATGAAAGATCTAGGAGAGGCTGATGTAACTTTAGGAATTAAAATCACTAGGAAAGCGGGGGAGTTATTACTAACTCAATCACATTATATTGAGAAGTTCCTAAAGAAGTATGGTCATTATGATGACAAACCAGCATTAATTCCTTTAGATCCAAGTATCAAATTAGAAAAGAACACTAGACGTACATTTCTCAACTTGAGTATTCTAGTGTTACAGGGAGTCTTATGTATGCTATGCATTGCACTAGGCCCGACATCGCACATGCTATAAGTGTATTGTGTCGATCTACGAGTAACCCTGGTTTCGAACACTGGAAAGCCATTTCCAGAGTTTTAGCTTATTTGAAAGGAACCATCAACTATGGTTTATCTTATAAAGGATATCATGCTGTAATAGAAGGATATAGTGATGCAACCTGGAACAATGTAGAACCCAAATCCAAGTCTACGACTGGTTGGATATTTACATTAGTAGGTGATGTTGTATCTTGGGCTTCCAAGAAGCAGACCTGTATATCTGATTCAACTATGTTGTCAGAATTGATTGCAATAGAAAATGCATGTAAAGAAGCGGAATGGATTAGGAATTTGTTAATGGAAATCCCATTATGGAAGAAGCCATCTCCAGCAGTCTTGATTAATTGTGATAATCAAGCAATAATTTATAATGTCTCTAATAAAACATATAATGGGAAGTCTAGACATGTGAGTCCAAGACATCAGATGGTAATACAGTTACTCAAAAGTGGAGTTATAATTGTTGACTACATAGAAACGAAGAAAAACTTGGCTGACCCACTTACGAAGGGTCTTCCAAAGGATATGGTTTCTATAAAGTCAAAATAAATGGGACTAAGGTCTGTGAATGAAGATTGATCATCCTTAACAGAAACCCAACTTGTGTCTTGAAAAGGATAGACAAAGTTCAATGGGTACCAACAAGTTAAGAGTATGATTATGGGACACTAAAACAATTATCCCATAATATTTAGTGTTGGATTCTGCATGAACAAAGGATGGATAAAATCCTTAATAAGTCTAGAAACCTAAAAAGGTGTATCGCAGAAACACCTTAAGAGACTTACCTATATGAGTATGGAAATCAGGTCATTTCCTAGGAAAGTAAGACCGCTTTCTAAAGTAGACTCATGAACCAGGATTAAAGCACATGGCCATTAATGTGCTAAGCAATACAGAAAACTCTAACTAAGGAATTCAACATGTGTGATTGTTCCCCTTTTTTATTAAGGGATACTTGGTTCAAGATTCGTTCACCATAGAATCTCGATAGAGCTTTGAATGATTTACACTAAGTACAGGTTCAAATCCAAAAGAAACCTTTTATTTATGTGTTGTTTCCACGATAATGCAAAACTTAATCTTAGAACTACATAGGCTTGATCTCACTTGGGTATGTAGGAAGTCACACTAGTGATTCAGCCGTCCACTTTATTTATTTATTTTGAAAATTGGGGGAGATTGTTAGAAAATTTTCAAATCAATGTTTTGGGTGGGGAGGGGGGGAAGGAGGGTTGTTTTTGAAGAGGGAAGCAAGAATGGAAGAAGAAAAGATGTGGTGATTAGTCCCACATCGTAGAATATTGAGGGTTATGCCTCTATATATGTAAAAGCTTGATATATGGTATCAAAAGAAATAAGAGAATGGAGAGACAAGGCAATAGCATGTACATGACATGCATATTAAATATTTAATGGTCAAAAGATGGGCCTTGGGGCTCTTAGAGTCTCATGATCCATTGGGCCGCGGATTGACAGATAGGCTTGGACCGTTGTACTTTTGAATTATGGCGCGTGCATTTGAAATTTTGCAATGCTTCAGAACATTGCAAAATGATGTCGTGTTTCAAACTGAAGGGATGTGACATTCTACGAATAGAAATGGATACGACCGTTACATACGGTCATGGTGGTTCATGGATAGACACCTCTGGGCGCCTATAAATTTCAACGCCCAGAACTGTTGCAAATTACTCTCGAAAATACTTCTTCTTCTTCCTCCAGAATCTGCAACGCCATTAAAGCGTGCCAAAATGTTGTTGCTCTGCGACGCCTCTAAGGTGTTTCAAAATCGAGAAAAGCATTGCAGATTTGTTTCTTCTTACTCTCTTTATTCTATTCTTACATTGCATCATCAGAGAATCAAAATCTGCAGTGTTCTTGAATGGATCAAAGCCGTACAAACTTTGAATTTGATTTCGCTGGTTCAAGGCTTTATTGAATCATGAAAGTCAATAGTTGGATAATCCGTTTGTACCTGGTGGATTGAACTATTTTCTGAAAGAATTTACTCCGCAAATCCTTAAAGTCTGAAGTACGGCAATATTCATCAAATAGCCTCAAACCCCAAAAATCCGTAACACACCACAATATTGTTCACTCCTCGTGGGTTACTATGACTATAGCTAGGTGTACTTGTAGGAAGTACTATAAAACATAGATGATGTAGATAAAATCAAGCATAATAATTATCATAAGCTAAACAAATTTGTGATCACAAATTATGAAGATGTTATATTACACTGCTAAAGATATCACCAATCATCATACACTCAAAACAAAAGCAACTAGATATCACCAATCATCATACACTCAAAACAAAAGCAACTGCTACAACGTTACAAGTAAAATTGTCCATAATCAAAGCAATTGCTAATGATATAACAAAAACAACTGCTGCAAAGTTACAAATTATGAAGATGTTATTGTTAGGATTTTCAATATATATATATATATATATATTAACAGCAGGCAGTCATGAAACCCTAGATCCAAATAAGTAACCCATATTGGTTTAATTGAGAACAAACATAAATAATAAGTTGCGGAAGCGTACCTAAATCCATAGTTAATCATTATAGTACTTGAATTCATAATCGATTGCCACGGAGTGGATGAATTAGGTCTGGTCTTCCAAATTGACCCAAACCCTAGATTAGATTCAGCTCTCCATAGAAGAGGTTAGAGAGTTGCTAAGGCTTGTGTAATTCGGGCACCATAACCCCTTTATAAAGTTGGCATTTTATAATTCGGCCCTTCAACAAGTTAAAAAATGTCCCGGTATCTACGCATTAGGCCCATGATAAGTTAAGCTTTAAGCCTTTTAATTCTAATCTAAAATTAGATCACTTTAATAGGCTTTACACCAAAATAGCACAAAACATTTTATTTTACATATGTGACCCAATTGTCAAAATATTCCAACAATCTCCCCCTGGGCCACATATGAAATAACCTTAAAATTTGTTCAACTTTATGAGCTCCAAAATTTCCTATTTATAACATATGGTGTATCTAAAACAATCATGTCCATTAATTGTGCTGACAAAGAATCAAAGCGGCACTCGTTACATTTATCGTAACTATACCCATCAATGGTCACATATATCAATACAATCAAATGACATAGATCAATCATGGATGCGTAGCATGGAAATTACATGAAATGTGATCAATATATGTCTATTTCCAACTGGTCCTTTTTTAGTGAGATCAAAATGTTTAATATTTAAACAGCCTGAGTGCAAAGAAAATTTTATTACTTTATTTCTGACCAGAAAAAGAACTTGATATACATACATTTGTAACTGAAACATAGAGCAATGAGTCATACGACAATACCAAATAAAAACTCCCCCTAAACCAAAATTTCCTTACATAAAAGTTACACCAATTGAGCTATATGCTCATGAAAGACCTTAGGTGATAATCTTTTGGTAAGCAGATCCGCCATATTGGAGTTTATCTAAGTATACTCTATGAATTACAATATATTCTGCACTCTTTCCTTATTAGAAAATAATATATTCTTTACTGTCACAATATTTCTTGGTCTTTCAATTCTTTATCAATAACTGGAGTCTTGTGACAAAGTTTCACTATTATTTTCTATATGTGGATGTCTTATAATTAACCAAATACTATATTTTCAAAGTGGTGGATGCTATAAGTGTTTAAATGACACTTTTCCTTATATAGTTTTCCCCATAAAATATATTACCGTTACCTAAAGTGGATCTTTTGTAGTAATGAAATCCAAAATATTCGGATCATAATTCTTTATGATCTCTAACCGCCAATCTTTTATCTATGAGCAAATGATCATTTATTTTATTCCTTAAAGATATCTCATAATCATTTTGACTACTAAATCAGCGATCCACTTTTAATATCAGCAAGATATCTGCCAAATAATACACCAAATCCATATGTGTATATATGTTAGTATGCATTAGAATTCACAGTGCAAATGCATGAGAAATCTTTTGCATTTCTTTCTTTTCATGGATGGTAGCATTTATCTGTTTTGGCAAAAGAAAATCAACTGAATCGCAGTTTACATACCTAATCTTTTAAGTATTTATCTTCCTAATTCTTTTGTAACTATCCAAACCCCATGAACAATAATGGTGAATTTAAATCCCAAATACAAAAGACAAATCCATAAACGAGTTTCTTAAATAGTTTCACCAATGTCTCCATTAAGAAACATAATTTTAATCTCCATCAGATAATGCTCAAAAGTACAAACTGTAGTAAGCTCCAAAGTGATCGATTCAGAATCGTTTACTAATGTAACAACCCGGAAAATCAAAGCCAATTTAAAATTTTTATTTTGGCCCTTTTAGTGAATTTTGGATATTTAAAATGAATTATTTTAAATAACAGTGACGAGAAATTTATTTTGAATAAAATTATAATGAATATATTTATTTGAATCGACGTTAGAATATAAATAATTATTTCTAATTATAAAAGGAATTGGAAATGGCGCGGTAGTTTGAAAATTCGATTTCAAATTTCAAATTTCAAATGAATGTACAGGATTCAAAATAAACCGGATTTTAGCAAAACCAAAAACATTAGAATCTATTTGAAAATATCTTTCCAACGAATCCGAAAAATCCAAATTTCATAGCGGGAATAAAAAGTTATGCCCAATTGAAAATTCGGAATAGTCGCTACGGAAAATATAGCCCTTATAAATAGTGATTTTGCAAACGACCTCCATTTTCGACGAAACCACTTTTATTAGATCCGGAATGTCGAGTTATTGCTAGATTCCAATTTTCATAATTTTTGGAATCAATATGTGAGCGTGGCGAAGTTAAATGTGTTTTGGTAGTTTAAGTCAATTTTAATCGACAGGAAAATGACCATTTTTCAAATGGTCTCCATATTCGACGAAATTAGTTTTGTTAGGACCATATTGTCAAAACATAGCTAGATTTATTTTTATGAAAATTTTGGAGCCGGTATGTGGCCCCAGTAAATTAAAATGTACGTTAAAATTCAATATATTGATCCATATTTTAATTTTAAGGAAAAACTGATCGAAACAATCAAATTGCTTACGAGATATATCCCATTGCATCCGGAATGGGGCTAATTAGCTAGAGGCAATAGTTGTTGGGTTCGATTTGGAGTTCGAATGAAAAAATAACTTTTTGGAAATAAATTATATTAAAAATAATATATATATATATATTATTATACTTGGTCAACCCTCCCTTTCTCTCTTCTCTCCCATCATGAAAAGAAAAGAAAAGGAAAAAGAAAGAAACGCTCCCTCCCATCGCTGCCACCACCGTACCCCTTGCATCACCATCGGCCTTCTCCTCCCCTCCTCCTCCTCCTCCTCTTCGTCCTCTCCTCTCTCTTCCTCTTTCTCTCTTCAAATTTGCAAACCCTAAGCCCCAAATTGCAAACCCTAGCCGGCGTGGGCCCCCACTGCCCTAGCGCCGCCATCTGCACCTCCCCCACCACCAAAAGGTCCCGCCGCCGCCCTCTAGCCACCCAGCACCGGCCGTGGGTCCCCCCGTCACCAAAAACTCGTTTTTCATAAAATTCTCCTTTTTGCATAAAACCCCTGTCACTATTTCGCCAATAACTCTCAAACGGTGCGCTTCTGACCAAAACTCCACAATACTAAATTCGAAGAGTACGATTTTTTCTTTGACATGGTATATGATAGTCCTATTTTGGATTGCGAAGCTGTCGGGATAACGCGTCCAAGTCTGCTGTCCAAACACTGTCAAAATATTGTCTTTTCGCGATTTCCGGCGAAATGGCACATTTTTGGAAGGAAGACCACTAGGCGAAAGTTGTCCGGAATGGCGCGTATAGGCTAGAAGAAAAGATGGTGTGAAGATTGGAGCTCGTTTGCAAATTCTGGAACCAGAACAGCAAATCCGGACGATAGAAAATATGTGAGTTTTCTCCGCTTTAAGGCTTCTATAGTTTTGACGTATGAAGTATGTAAAGTTATGATTTTTATTTATATAAAGTTATGATTTTTACTTATATAAAGTTATGATTTTTAATTATATGAAGTTATAATTTTTAGTTACGTAAAAATAACATTTTTGGTTAGTTAAAAATAGGATTTTTATTGTAGGAAGGAAGTACTTTTGGCAAGATTAAAAATATAATTTTTAACTAGTGTATAGCATGGGAATGTTTTTAGAAAGATGATTTTTAGATTATATATGTTATTTATAAAATGGTCATAGAAAGAAATAATTATTAGTTGGCTAAAAATCTGATTTTTATATATGTAGTAGCGATATAAAAATGTGATTTTTATAATGTAAACATTGTATTAAAAATATTGTTTTTACCTATATAGCAGCGTTATAAAAATATGATTTTTATATATGTAGAGTATTAAAAATATAATTTTTAGTGAAGTAAAAATATAATTTTTAGAATTGAAATAAAAATGGGATTTTTACTATGAACAGCGTGAAGAAGATTGCGTTGGAATTTCAGGCAAGTCAGGATTGTTCTGAAATTCAGAAATGAAACGACGGAGTGGAACCCAAAGGTGAGAACTCCTCACTATAATTTTCTTATACAGTTATTTATTTTATAACTACATATATGAATTGTTTCCTGTTGTCCACAGACCATGGACGACTTGTTTGATTGTTTGGTTTGGTTGATTAGATTATTTGGTTGAATTTAGTTTGGGTGAAATGAATTAATTAGAATTATTATGTTTATATGGCGTGAGCCAATATCAGGAGAGGGGTAATGCTAGACACTACCCGATTTTGATATCGCGTTGTTATGCCTCCAAAATTTTCTAAAATATGTTAGAACAATAAAAATATTATTTTTATTGTGTAAATGAATTGAATAAATATTTTATCATTAAAAATATAATTTTTAATGTGTATATGAACAAAATAAATATTCATTTACAAATCAGATGATTTGTTTATGTACACCCATTTGACTGATATGGATTGGGACGATAAATTTTACACATCGCCCAACTGCACAAATAAAATTCATTATTTGTTGATTGAAACCCCACACGGGTATTGGGATGATACTGGACATACACTAATCCCAATACTTAGTTGTATGTCAATCGATTGGTTGACAAGCTGTGTAAGCGTTGAATAATTATATTTAATGCTTATACAATGTAAAATGCACTCTGGATGATGGTTGATTGTGTATTATTGTTGTTATACACATTTGTTGTGTGAAATCCATATAAATAACATTATATGGTAATTGATTGTGTCTGATTCCAGTTCAGAAAGATTGAATATTTTGAAATAACGAATATTTTAAAATAATGAATATTTTAAAATAATATTCAGCAAAAGAATCAAAATATGATTTTGATGTCCGATTTGGGATGGACACGAATATATTTAAATGTATAAAGCCGTGTTGATTTGATTGACGCCATTTTGACGTGAACGATATTTATATCGATTTTATTCACTTTTATAATGAATATCGAAAATGAATTGATTTCAAAATCTAATGTTTTGAAAATATTATCATTTATATATCGATGATATGGAATATTCAATTTTGATTTGAAATTGAATATGAAGTTGAAATCGTTTTGAAAACGAATTTAAAACAATTTATAAAATACGTTTTAAAAGGAAATCGATGAAATATATATTACATATATTATATATATAATATAATGGCCTGAATAGAACGCGCCGCAGCCAGTTCGCGAATTTCGACCATTGACTTCGAATGGACATTATGGGAGATCCGACCGTCGGATTCTCCTAAACCGGAACCGTTGGGTTCGTATCGAAAAGAGCTTTCTAATGAATATTACAGATTTGAAATCTAACGGTTGGATTTGGAATTATGTCCAAATCAAATTTGGAAAAGGTCGTTGTAAGTGCATTTCAATGGCCGTTTATGGAAATCGACTGTACAGGCCTTGATAAAATTATTAAAAAAATCAATAATTTGTGTAAAATTATAATAAATGATTTGGAAAGAATTGGGATGAAAAATCCCATATTTGAAAAGATAAAAATATATTTTTATCGAAATGAACTAGTTATGAACTAGAATTATGAAATCCAATATTTTTAAATAAATAAATTGGATTTGAAATGGTTTTAAAAATAATAACCAGAATTTCCAATATATGAATTGGAATGGATTTGAATCGAAATTATCTTTGGAATGTTTAGATAATGGATTCCGTGATTATACGGATATTGTGGAGGAATTTGGAAGGTATATATATCGTTATTCCAATATGGTATTTGTTGATTCAAGAATTTGATAATATAAGCCGATATATTTTCTATTCAGAGCCTTGTATTTAATATTAAATGTGATTTTGGGATTGTCGTGAATGGTGTCTTCATTAACACTGTTCTTGAACCTAGTTGAGAAAAGATTAAATCTTTTTGTTTAGATTTAATGATGAATACGAATTAATTAATATTTAATTGGAATTGAATTGAAATGGGTCTTTGAGTTTATCGTGAACGGTGTTTTAAATAACACTTGTTCTTTAACCTGATTAACAATGGAATAAGATTTTGGGTTGTCGTGAATGGTATCTTTAATAATAATGTTCTTAGACCCAATGGAGTTAAGAAAATCAGAAACTAACTGGAGATTAGTTAAGTTGAATGGTTTCCTGGGTATTGATCTGATGTTGGTTTCGGCCTTCGGGGTTAATACTTAGGGAACTGTTCATTTGCAAATTTACGGCTAAAGGCTGATGGAATGGAATGTGATTTTGGGTTTATCGTGAACCGTGTTTTAAAGGACGTTGGTTCTTTAACCCAGTTAAAGACAGAAATAAGATTTTGCACTACAAGAAAACACTGATTTAGCGTCAAATATTTAGAAGCGGAAATTTCCGTCGCTAATTTGCGACGGATTTCCATGTGATCTGCAAGGGATAATTTTTTTGTTTTTTCAACTTTTTTTCTTTTATTTATTACCGTCGTCTTCTGCCATCCCTCACTAAGTCGTTGCAGATTGCGTCAAATTACCGACAGGAAATTTCTACTGCTATTTTCCGCTGCAAATCCAGGCAGAATACCGACGGATATGTTTCGAAGCTATTTTGCAGCAGAAGTTCCAACAGATTTGCAAGGGATGTTTATATTATTTTTCTAAGATATAATTTTGTGTTATTTTTTAATAATTATTAACATGTTCAATAATTAATTTGTTCTAATTAATGATTTATAAGTAAAAGTAAATAATAATTTGCGTTCTATAATAAATAATAATTTACGTTCTATAATAATAAGTAAATTATAATTAAGATGTAATAAATAATAATTGAAAATTTATTAAGAAGTAATATTTAATTCTAAATAGTAATAACCGGTGAATAATTTTTTGTTGTCGTTTTAATTTTATTACGTATTTATTATTTACTAATTACAATTGAAAATTATAATTTATATCTCGGAAATTCTTAAAATTTCAAATTTATTAAAATAAATTTTGAAATATTCATAAAATTCTTAAACAACATTTTGAAATTTAAATAAAATTTGAAAGAAATTAAAACTTTAGATAAATTTAAACTTAATAGCATATTCAAATTTTACAAAACTCATAAATTCTTAATTTCCAGCACCTGTTTATTTGTAACCTTTGTGAAAATTTTCGGTTTCCCTCCACCAGCACATGTTTAGCTGTAATAAACGTAATTTAAACAACTCACCGGCACCTATTTATTTGTAACACTTCTGAAAATTTTCAGTTTCCCTCCACATTTTTCCTTCCACCGCTCATTTTACTTAAAGTCCACGGATTTCTAAATTAACCGAACCCCCCTCTTCATTTCCATCTAGAAAATTAAATCGCGTTGTTCATTCTAAACAACCTAAACCCTAAATCAATCTGCGTTGACTTTCACCGGTCGCCTTCGTTATTCGCCGCCCACAGGTTGGTGCTCACTGCTCGCCTTCGCCACTCGCTGCTCGCCTTCGTTGTTTGCCGCTGAGCTTCATTTCTTAAGCTTGCCGCTCGTTTCATATCTCATAGGTAGCTTCTTCTCATTGATAAAAGATACTTCTCCATCCCTGCTTATTATAATCATCGGAGAGCTAATATCTTCTTTTGGATAGCTCATAAATCCTCCCATTAAACATTATTTGCATTTAGAATCACTAATATCGGTGTTTTTTTCCAAGGCCGAGCATGTTTTGTTTGTTGGCTAGGAAAATTTATGCAAAAAAAATTTTGCTGTACAAAAAAAAAGGATTTTGAGTGGAAGCTTGGATTGGTGGTTGAATTGATTCATACTTGTAACCGTCGTTGCTTCTCATAGAGAGAAGGAAGATCGTTCATTGACGTTGTTTGTGTAAAGTAATTACGATGAGATAGTTGGCCTAAAACCATGTTGGTGACAGATGCGGCAACCAATAGGTGCATATGAGGTATATGATGCAATGCCAAAATATTGTGCAAGATGCTTTTTGTAGTCGTTAGCTTGTTATGTTATGCCACAATAATGAATTATTTGTAAAAAGGTTAGATGTGTCCGCTGGACCCGTGTTAAGATTGAAAATCTACTAGAATTAATCTTAGGAAACTGAATGTTTGTTTATTTTAAACATAAGGGTTAGTTCGTTGTTTATACTTTATTTGTCTATCTTTTTATGGGAATAATTGCATCTTAATGCGTTCCCACATTTTTATATGCCACTCCGTAGTTATTAGTAAAACCGTTTGTGTGTGAATTGTTTGCAGTCCCAAGAACTTGCAGTTGAAGTCATGTTTGTGCAAAAATGCAGCATAAAGAGTTCATCATATTGTGCCTTTAGGACTGCAGCGACTGGAGTAATGCTACCACCGAAAGAGTAGTTATGCATGTCTTTACTATTTTCTTGTAACTTGTCCCATAGTTATGATCTTGCTGTTAGACCTTTATATGTGTGATATCTACCTTTTTCTTTTCTACAGATAGATCCCAGACTATCCAGAGTTGTTCTAGTATCAACAAAGTTGGTTACCAAAATTCCTCAGTTTGCACGTGCTTTGGATGTTGAAGTTAGGGTGTTATGGCAAAAGGGCTTCACCAAAATTGACTGAAATGAATACTTAAAATTGAAAAATGAAAACAGGATTATACCTGATGGTGTTAATGCAAAGGTAAATACTCTTTCTTAACTATTCTACATGATTCTATTCCAAATATCCACCATTGTGCAACTAAGGCAATTTTAATGTAATCTTAACCAAGTATTTTCACTTTATATAATGCAACTACTTGGTTGTCATGGGCTACTTTACCCATCAGCACTATAGGGTCCTGAAAACACCTTCGTCTAGTAATTATATTTTAGTTTTTTATATTCACACACACACACACAAAAACTTTACTCTTTTCTTCTCCAGTTCAACGAAACAATCAAATCAAAGCAAACATGAGTGATTCAACTGAACCAAATTCATCATCAAAACATAAACGAAAAACCATGCTCACAAACACAGTGCTCAGACTCACTGCACTTCCCTTCAGCATTGCATCATTATGTAAAATGGTTAAGAACAATCAGCATGTGGAACCTTACAGGCATATTAACTTCAGAAACATATCTGGATTCAGGTAATTTTCTCAGTCTTTTATAGCCATTCATTCTTTTGCAATTCAAATCTGATTTATATTTGTCTCTGTCATATTGGAAAGTTTGAATCTGTTCAGGTATTTGGTCTGGAGTAATGGCATTTGTGCTGCGTACGCCTTCCTTTCTTCCTTGATTTCATATGGCAGGTTGTTCAACTTGGGCTGCCTTTTTTTCCTTGATTAGGTTTATAATCCATCCTTCTTTTTGTATGTTTGTGTTTCTCCAATTTTTGGGTTGAGTTGTTTTGTTGTAAGGGTTAACTACACCTCTTTATGGTACACTTGTGCAATTCTTCGTCTGATTATTATATGATTAAAGATTATATTAGGAAAAAATTGAATTCTTCGTTTGATCTTTAATTTTTCAAAACTAATATTCAAACTTGCTGGTTATATTCATAGTCTAATACTTTAACTAAAGATTTTGAAATGGTATAGGTTCGAAAATAGGTTCAATTGGTTTGTTCCATTACAACATGCGGCAAATGTTATACTCAATGCAACGCTGATATTTTATGCAGATTCTGAAGCTTATAGATAGAGATAGTTTTATTTCTTCACAACCGTTAATGAGGCATGCCTGGTATTAGATGAGGGAATTATTGTCAAGGCATTCAATCTTGATATTGCTGGGATTATGGTTGGGTATGTTAGTTAGACTTGTTTTGGTGTAAATATGATGTTATGTGGTTTTAATATGGTTATGGATGATATGTGTTTTTTATTTGGGATAATGTTAGCACCAACTTAATAGTTTTGTTGTTCATAATTCAGCTTGGTGTACGAATTGATGAAGGATTATGGATGTTGTGGTTTTTTTGTATGTGATTATGAATGTTCTTTTTAGTTCTAAATTAATATTGTTGGTTGATTTATCTTTGTTTTTTAATATGTTATTTATTTCAGTGTTCACGGTTGAATGATATTTGTTGTATATATGTATGTATGTGTATATATGTATATATATATATATATGTGTGTGTGTGTGTGTGTGTATGTGTGTGTATATATATATTTTGGCAGATTAGCAGGGGAATAGCAGCGGATTACCAACAAAAAAGTGAGGTTAAGTTTAACCTAATTTATTTTTCATCGCTAATCCTTTGGAAATTAGTAAGGGTTTACCAACGCTTTTTACAAATAATAATTTATTATAAATTACTTATCCGTCAGTAAATAGTCGGTAAATAAATTAAAATTAAATTAATAAAAAATTATATTTTTATTATATAATTAGTAAAATGACGGAAAACTATCGGAAAACTCATGCCAAATTTCGTCGCTAAATCTGACACAATTACCGTCATGGTTTTTACGGACCAAAGTATTATGTAGGAAATCCGTCGCTAGGGCCAATATAGCGACGGATTAGCAGCGGATAATGCCGCTGCTATTTGCTATTTTTCTTGTAGTGTTGGGTTGTCGTGATTGGTATCTTTAATAATATTGTTCTTAGACCCAATGGAGTTAAGAAAATCAGAAACTAACTGGAGATCAGTGAAGTTGAATGGTTTCCTGGGTATTGATCTGATGTTGGTTTCGGCCTTCGGGGTTAATACTTAGGGAACTGTTCACTTGCTAATTTACGGTTAAAGGCTGATGGAATGGAATGTGATTTTGGGTTTATCGTGAATCGTGTTTTAAATGACATTGGTTCTTTAACCCAGTTAAAGGCAGGATATGAATTCCCAAGTTAAACAATCGTTGATATTGATTTTTGGGAAGATTAAAACCAAGTGGGGTTTTAATGCATCTTTAATTATATTGAATTAATATTCAAAGG
Organism: Allium sativum; assembly: GCA_030737875.1. Taxonomy (NCBI): domain Eukaryota; kingdom Viridiplantae; phylum Streptophyta; class Magnoliopsida; order Asparagales; family Amaryllidaceae; genus Allium; species Allium sativum. Next base: position 647,988,310 of record CM060919.1, on the reverse strand, counting down.
AAGATTAAAGAATAAGTTTAAAGAATTTATATTTGATAAAATTAATGGGAACCTTCCCCAAAGTATAAGAATATTTGAATAAAGAAATATTCTGAATTGGAAAGAGGCATATGTTGCTTTTTTATAGCACTTGTTTATCATATACGTGAGTTATTCAGAAAGACCGGGTTTATCCCGTTCTGAATAACTGATTCAACGATGTGTCGAGGGTGAAGAGGTGTAACAACCCGAAAATCTGGGCCAGTTTAAAATTTTTATTTTGGCCATTTTAGCGAATTTTGAATAATTAAAATAGATTATTTTAAATAATATCGACGAGAAATTTGTTTTGAATATAATTCGAACGTATATATTATATACGTCGTCGTTAGAATATAAATATTTATATATAATTATAAAAGGAATTGAAAATGGCGCGGTAGTTCGATAATTCGATTTCAAACTTCAATTGAATGTACCGGGTGCAAAACAATCCGGATTTTAGTGAAACCAAAAACATTAGGATCTAATTGATAATATCTTTCTAACGAATCCGGAAAATCAAAATTTCATAGCGGGAATCAAAAGATATGTCCAGTTGAAATTTCTGAATAGTCGCTATGGAATTCAGGCCCTTAAAAATGGACATTTTGTAAACGACCTCGGATTTCGACGAAACCAGTTTTGTTGGGTCCGCGATGTAAAGTTATTGCTAGGTTTCAAATTTCATAATTTTCTGAATCAATATGTGAGCGTGGCTTAGGAAAACGTGTTTTGACCATTTCAGTTGATTTTAATCGACTGGAAAATGGCCATTTTTCCAACGGTCTCGGAATTCGACGAAACTAGTTTTGTTAAGACCGTATCGTCAATACAAAGCTAGAAAATATTTTTCTAGAATTTTTAGAGTTCGTATGTGGCCCCGGTAATTTGAAATGTACGTTTAAAATTCAATATAGTGATTTAAATGTAAATTCAGCGGAAACTAATCGAAACGATCACGGCAGCTTGCGATACATATCCCATTGTGTTCGGAATGGGGGTAAAACGCTATGGACGACAGACGGTGGGTCTCGTTTCGTGTTCGAAATAAAAAGTTGCTTTTTAAAAAAATTAATTAAATAAATAAATAAATGGTCAAACCCTTTACACTAACCCCCCCTCTTCACTTTCTCTTTCCCCTTTCCATCGGACAAACCCGATTCATTTTGAAATTAAAAAAAAAAAATCTGCTCAACCAAATCGCGCCTCCGCCCCTGCCTCCAGACCGCCGTCGACGTCGCCGGGCCCCCTCCACCTCGCTGACTGGCGAGCGCCTCCCCTCCCTTCGCTCCTCCTTCCTCTCTCGCGTGGAACCCTAGACTCGCCCCCAAATCGAAGAAGACTCATCGCCTGAACACCCGCTGCACCACCATCTGCTTCCGCCGCCTCCCTCAAGCTCCGGCCTCCTCCTGCGTCGAAACCCCTCAGACCCACACAGACCCCGCCCCCTTTCCTTCACCAATGCACCCCATAACCCCCTCAGTTCAAACAGCGAGCCATTTTCCCCTTTCCTCCAACCGATGCCGAGCAACAGCCTCCAACTTCGACGCTCCGCAGATCCGACGATGAGAAACCCTAGTTTTCTTTCTTCGGTAAGTTTTATCCTGATTTTATTTGTTCATTGAATTCTAATTTTAGTTAGTTATTAATTTTGATGTTAGTTAGCTAATAAAACTGATTTTTATTAGTAAATAAAACTTAAAATATGGTTATTTAAAATCTGAAATTATTTTTATTAAAACTAAAAATGTGTTTTTATGAGATCCGAAAACGATTTTTTTTTTGGTGATTGGAAATGAGATTTATAAGTGATTTAAAATGAGATTTTCAAATGAGTTTTTCATTGATTATAAAAGTAAGAATTTTCTTTGATTTCGTTGTTTTTAAAAAAATTAGATTATCGTATGAATCAAAATATTCTTAGAAGGATAAAAATATAATAGTGTTTATAAAAATATAAAAGCGTTGTTTATAAAAATATAATAGCGTTGTTTATAAAAATATAAAGACATGATTTTTAATATGAACAGCGTGAAACAGAGGGCGATGGAACGGATTGAAATCAAAAGGGAATTCAAACGGTTCAGAAATTCAGAAATGAAATGGCGGAGTGGAACCCCTTTGGTGAGAACTTCTCACTCAAATTCTACTTTTCTAGTTATATATATATATATATACTAGGATGCAGACGGTGCTTATTAGAAGCACCCGACACCCGTCCACAGACCATGGACTTGTTTGTTTGGTTGTGTAGTTGGTTAGATTATTTGATTGAAATTGAATTGTTTGGTGAATTTGATTGATGTGTGAATGGCGTGGGCCTTCACTAGACCAGGGATAAGGCTAGGCCTCGTCCCGTTTCTAGTATCGTGCCGTTATGCCGCCGAAATTTTCTAAAATAAGTTAGAAAAATAAAAATATCATTTTATTGAATAAATGAATTGAATAGAAATTCATAGGTTGGAATAAAATGTTTTATCGTTAAAAATATAATTTTTAACGTGAAGTGAATAAAATAAAATATTCATTTATAAACCGAACGGTTTGTTTATGTACACCTATTTGAATGACATTGATTGGGACGATAAATTTTACACATCGCCCAACAGCACAAATAAAATATGTGTTTGATTGTTTGAAACCCCACACGGGTGTTGGGATGAAATTTGAAGTTCACTCATCCTGATTGATTAAATATGTCGATCGATTGATTGACAGGCTGTTATAAGCGTTGAATATCTATATTTGATGCTTATACAGTGTAGTGCACTTTGGTTGATGGTTGATTATTTTTCAATGCTATTATATACATGTGTTGTATGGAATCCATATAATTAACTTTATATGGTAATTGATTGGGCCTCATTCCAATTTGAAAAATAAAGAATATTTTGATAATAACCAATATTTTGATAATAGGAAATATTTGAAAATAGAAATATGTGAAGCCGTGATGATTAGATTGACGCCATTTTGACGTGAACGATATTTATATCGATTAAAACGATTTCGAAATGAATTGAATTGAAAACGATTTCGAAATGAATTGAATTGAAAACGATTTCGAAATGAATTGAATTGAAAACGATTTCGAAATGAATTGAATTGAAATCGATTTCGAATTCGAATTGAATTGAAAACAAATTCGAATTGAATTGAAAGCGAATTGAAATGAATTCAAATTGAATTGAAATTTGAATTGAATAGAAATGAATTTTAAAACGAATTTATAAAGAAGAATTCAATTTTGATTGAATTGAAATGGAAGTTGAAATTGCTTTTGAAACGAATTTAAAACTATTTATATAATTCGTTTTAAATAGAAATCGACGAAATATATATTATATATATTATATATATAATATAATGGCCTGAATAGAACGCGCCGCGCCGCGGCAGTTCGTGAATTTCGACCATTTATTTCAAACGGACATTACGGGAGATCCGACCGTCGGATTCTCCTAAAACCGGAACCGTTGGGTTCGTATCGAAAAGAGCTTTCTAACGAATATTAGAAATTTGAAATCTAACGGTTGGATTTGGACTTATGTCCAAATCAAATTTGGAAAAGGTCGCTGTAAGTGCAGTTCGATGACCGTTGATGGAAATCGACTGTACGGGCCTTGATAAAATTATTAAAAATAGTAATAATTTGTGTAAAATCATCGAAAGTGATATGTGAAGGATTGGGATGAAAAACTCCATATTTGAAAAGATAAAAATAGATTTTTATCGAAGTGAACTAGTTTTGAACCAGAATTATAATTCTATTTATTTTTAAATAAATAAATTGAATTTGAAATGGTTTTAAAAATAACCAGAGTTTCCAATGATTGCATTGGAATGGATTTGAATCGAAATTGTCTTCGGAATATTGCGATGTTGGATTTCGTGATCATACAGATGTTGTTATGGAAATTTGAAAGATATAGATATATATATATATCGTTATTTCCAATACGATATTTGTTGGTCGTAGAATTTGATATTGAATATAAGCCGGGATATTTTCTATTCAGAGCCTTGTATTTAATATCAAATGTGATTTGGGTTTGTCGTGAATAGTGTCTTCATTAACACTGTTCTTGAACCCAGTTGAGAAAAGATTAAATCTTTTTATTTAGATTTAATGAAGTGTACCAATTAAATGATATTTAATTGGGATTGAATTGATATTGATTTTTGGGTTTATCGTGAACAGTGTTTTAAATAACACTCGTTCTTTAACCCGATAATTAATGAATGTGATTTTGGGTTTATCGTGAACCGTGTTTTAAATGACACTGATTCTTTAACCCAGTTAACGATTAAAACTAAGTGGAGTTTTAATGAATCTTTAATTAGATTGAAGTGATCGAGAGTGGAGTATCACCAGTTTTGCTCCAAAGCGATAGTTAAATCTTTAATTAGATTTGAACGTGAAATGGTAATTAATTTTACCGATAACACCGTGGTGTTAGATGTGGAGTATTACCAGTTTTCTCCATGGGATATATAGGTTGGGATTGGGAAATAAAATAAATAATTACTTCGGTGTGGTTCGTTAATCCCGACTAGTTTGAAATGATATCCAAAGGAAGATTATAGGATAAATTTAGAAGAATTTATCTTGGATAAAATTAATGGGAACATTTCCCTAAGAATGTGATTTTGTGGATAAAAGAATATTTTGAATTGGAATGAGGCGTATGTTGTGTTTGTGTAACACTTATTTAAAGTATACGCGAGTTATTCGGAAAGACCGGGTTTATCCCATTCTGAATAACTGATACGACGATAAGTCGAAGATGAAGACGGTGGTCGAAGACCAGAAGTCTTCACGTCGTTTGGGTAATTACTGATGATCTTGATTGGGCTGTACACCCAAGAAGATGGAAACAGTTAGTGATCGTCCAGACGTACTTGGAGATCGATGGATATGCGGGGTACTAGGTGCCTCCGGTTTCGTTCAGACCCAGAACGGACTTGTAAATGGACTGTGTGTCTGACATTGGATTTTAGTCTGTGCGGTTGATTTCTATTAAATATATATCTGTTTGGCGGCGGAGAATTTATTCTCTTGCTTAACGCCCTTCTCTGAGACGTACGAGCTCAGGGGTTATATATTGATGGATATCAAACGCATGGAGTGAATTGCCTGTGTGGCATGCCGAAGTGGCAATTGATCGAGGCTTCTGTTGAAAAGCAAAGTCTTGTGGTGATGATCAAAGCACGGCCTTTGTGGCGTAGCTTTGTGTAACGTTTACTTCGCGAGTTTCACACCCGGTATGAACCAAAAACGGGAGAGGACATCAGGGCGGACTTGCGTTTCTTTCTAGCTAGAAGTGGCGTCAGTGGTTTTACACGCCCTGACGAGTTTGACTTATGTTGTAGTTGTTGTTGCGAGGCGACTCGGTTTGATCGGACGATCTGGGTCCGATGGAGTCATTTGTTGGCTCATTTACGCCCCATAGGGCGGAGAGACGTATTGTTCAGGCATAATAATCCACATCGGTGGACCGGCCCTGACGATCCAAGGCCCACCTGAGTCTGGGACCTGAGACATGGGCTAGATTGTCTCGAATCGGTTGAGGACTATCTTTTGCCTCGGTTCATAGATGGAAATCCAATTTCCAAATACGTGACATTTGCGGTTTTATTTGTAAACCTATATATGGCGACATAGTGGCATGGGACGCTTATGCCGCCTATGATTGATACTTATGATTTGAAGTAGTTTTATACACTATGCACTTATAATAGTATCAAATGATTTGTTTTAAACGTATCAAGCATTCTTTGGCTGTTATAAGGGAAAACCCTATCCCCCGGCTTGCGTTGCATTGTGTGATAGGACCTGGGTCTTATAACAGCTTCATTTTTCTTTATTTAGCATTGCGCTATTTGTCTTATGCACTGGTATTCTTGGGAGAAAACCCGTTCCGTGTTATACGGCGTGGTCCCTTGATTTACCTAACTTTAAAAAATAAAGATTAATAACTGTTTTAGTTCTCACACCAGTCACATGACTGACCTGGAGTTTATTGTTTTAACCTAAACTCTGGGTGCCCTTATTTTGACACGGGCAGCTAGTAGTTTTGGTTTTGCAAATTTATATTCACAGGATCCTGGTTTACAGCTGGAATGATATCCGGAAAGCTTTGTATCCGTATGTCTCTTCTAGTTGTGTATTGTATTATTTTCCGCTGCGATGTATTTAAATGTAATGTAAATCTCTGATATTTCTGTGTAATATTCATTTGTTTATACTCTGTATATTCTTGTAATCTGATGCATTGTTGTAATATACAGTGAAATGTTCTTCTGTATGCGTTCTGTTTTGTCCTGTTCTCAAACGATAGGGCGTTTCGAACGGCCTGAATCGGTTTAGCGACTGGTTCGGACCGAGCGAAATTCCTTCTCGTCACAGTTGGTATCAGAGCCTTGGTTTACAAAGCAGAGAACAAGGCACATTAGAACCATACGAAAGAATTCATCAGATATTGGATTAGTAATATCTAATGAGAATGACTCGTTAGAGATAGGATCAGTAGTATCCTAGGACGAGTGTGAAGAGTATATTTTTAAAATGAAAACAATTTTTGTTTTGAAAATCTAAATCACTTAATCATATTTGATTATTTATTTATATTGATTAGGACGGTCCAATATATAAAGATTTTGCGTATGCGCCTAGCTAGCGTCTATTCGAAGTTTTAATATACTGGATAGATATAGAATCACACTCTAGTCGCCCGGAGATGATTCAGATGATGAGGCCTCATCATCAGTGTTTATATTCGAGTGACGAAAGTGAGATTTCTATATATTTCCTATTGACTGGCGTGAGAACCAAAAATTAGATAGGGCCTATTGTTGTGATTTGGCATCAAAAACATGATTTTTGTATATGTATCAAAATTATGAATTTGAGACTCTAATTCACTAATTGATTGATGTTTGTGTTGTTTGCCTATTTGTTTGCTACTTTTGAACCATTATGCCTAATAGCATCAAATAATGAATTATATTGAAATTTGTTCGCATTTGCTTGCATATACATATACTTACATTGAACAGGTTATAGCAAGGAGGCTAGAGCCGAAGAATAAAATTTGTTTGCCCGACAAATAGGTACATGTTTACTACATAATTTACTGTTTTGTTTGGGTGATGATGATTTTATGAGCCTATTGGCTAGCCGCTTGGCTTTTTCTTTTTCTTTTTGAGATCTGAAGGACCGGGGAAGCTATTTGAAATTCCCCGATGCTCCCGGTGCAGGGGAGGTTATGGCGAAATTTTTCGAAAATTTAGGGTGTTAGCCAAATTTTTGAAAATTTGAAAATTCTCAGAAACTGAAAAGTTGGAGAATGGAAGCCAGATCGACCGTAGAGTTGATTAATCAAACCACTTTCGACTTTGTTCCTTTTCGGGGACGAAAAGTTTTAAGTGGGGGAGATTGTAACAACCCGAAAATCTGGGCCAGTTTAAAATTTTATTTTGGCCATTTTAGCGAATTTTGAATATTTAAAATAGATTATTTTAAATAATATCGACGAGAAATTTGTTTTGAATATAATTCGAACGTATATATTATATACGTCGTCGTTAGAATATAAATATTTATATATATTTATAAAAGGAATTGAAAATGGCGCGGTAGTTCGATAATTCGATTTCAAACTTCAATTGAATGTACCGGGTGCAAAACAATCCGGATTTTAGTGAAACCAAAAACATTAGGATCTAATTGATAATATCTTTCTAACGAATCCGGAAAATCAAAATTTCATAGCGGGAATCAAAAGATATGTCCAGTTGAAATTTCTGAATAGTCGCTATGGAATTCAGGCCCTTAAAAATGGACATTTTGCAAACGACCTCGGATTTCGACGAAACCAGTTTTGTTGGGTCCGTGATGTAAAGTTATTGCTAGGTTTCAAATTTCATAATTTTCTGAATCAATATGTGAGCGTGGCTTAGGAAAACGTGTTTTGACCATTTCAGTTGATTTTAATCGACTGGAAAATGGCCATTTTTCCAACGGTCTCGGAATTCGACGAAACTAGTTTTGTTAAGACCGTATCGTCAATACAAAGCTAGAAAATATTTTTCTAGAATTTTTAGAGTTCGTATGTGGCCCCGGTAATTTGAAATGTACGTTTAAAATTCAATATAGTGATTTAAATGTAAATTCAGCGGAAACTAATCGAAACGATCACGGCAGCTTGCGATACATATCCCATTGTGTTCGGAATGGGGGTAAAACGCTATGGACGACAGGCGGTGGGTCTCGTTTCGTGTTCGAAATAAAAAGTTGCTTTTTAAAAAAATTAATTAATTAAATAAATAAATGGTCAAACCCTTTACACTAACCCCCCCTCTTCACTTTCTCTTTCCCCTTTCCATCGGACAAACCCGATTCATTTTGAAATAAAAAAAAAGAAAAAAATCTGCTCAACCAAATCGCGCCTCCGCCCCTGCCTCTAGACCGCCGTCGACGTCGCCGGGCCCCCTCCACCTCGCTGACTGGCGAGCGCCTCCCCTCCCTTCGCTCCTCCTTCCTCTCTCGCGTGGAACCCTAGACTCGCCCCCAAATCGAAGAAGTCTCATCGCCTGAACACCCGCTGCACCACCATCTGCTTCCGCCACCTCCCTCAAACTCCGGCCTCCTCCTGCGTCGAAACCCCTCAGACCCACACAGACCCCGCCCCCTTTCCTTCACCAACGCACCCCATAACCCCCTCAGTTCAAACAGCGAGCCATTTTCCCCTTTCCTCCAACCGAAGCCGAGCAACAGCCTCCAACTTCGACGCTCCGCAGATCCGACGATGAGAAACCCTAGTTTTCTTTCTTTGGTAAGTTTTATCCTGATTTTATTTGTTCATTGAATTCTAATTTTAGTTAGTTATTAATTTTGATGTTAGTTAGCTAATAAAACTGATTTTTATTAGTAAATAAAACTTAAAATATGGTTATTTAAAATCTGAAATTATTTTTATTAAAACTAAAAATGTGTTTTTATGAGATCCGAAAACGATATTTTTTTTGGTGATTGGAAATGAGATTTATAAGTGATTTAAAATGAGATTTTCAAATGAGTTTTTCATTGATTATAAAAGTAAGAATTTTCTTTGATTTCGTTGTTTTTAAAAAAAAATAGATTATCGTATGAATCAAAATATTCTTAGAAGGATAAAAATATAATAGTGTTTATAAAAATATAAAAGCGTTGTTTATAAAAATATAATAGCGTTGTTTATAAAAATATAAAGACATGATTTTTAATATGAACAGCGTGAAACAGAGGGCGATGGAACGGATTGAAATCAAAAGGGAATTCAAACGGTTCAGAAATTCAGAAATGAAATGGCGGAGTGGAACCCCTTTGGTGAGAACTTCTCACTCAAATTCTACTTTTCTAGTTACATATATATATACTAGGATGCAGACGGTGCTTATTAGAAGCACCCGACACCCGTCCACAGACCATGGACTTGTTTGTTTGGTTGTGTAGTTGGTTAGATTATTTGATTGAAATTGAATTGTTTGGTGAATTTGATTGATGTGTGAATGGCGTGGGCCTTCACTAGACCGGGGATAAGGCTAGGCCTCGTCCCGTTTCTAGTATCGTGCCATTATGCCGCCGAAATTTTCTAAAATAAGTTAGAAAAATAAAAATATCATTTTATTGAATAAATGAATTGAATAGAAATTCATAGGTTGGAATAAAATGTTTTATCATTAAAAATATAATTTTTAACGTGAAGTGAATAAAATAAAATATTCATTTATAAACCGAACGGTTTGTTTATGTACACCTATTTGAATGACATTGATTGGGACGATAAATTTTACACATCGCCCAACAGCACAAATAAAATATGTGTTTGATTGTTTGAAACCCCACACGGGTGTTGGGATGAAATTTGAAGTTCACTCATCCTGATTGATTAAATATGTCGATCGATTGATTGACAGGCTGTTATAAGCGTTGAATATCTATATTTGATGCTTATACAGTGTAGTGCACTTTGGTTGATGGTTGATTATTTTTCAATGCTATTATATACATGTGTTGTATGGAATCCATATAATTAACTTTATATGGTAATTGATTGGGCCTCATTCCAATTTGAAAAATAAAGAATATTTTGATAATAACCAATATTTTGATAATAGGAAATATTTGAAAATAGAAATATGTGAAGCCGTGATGATTAGATTGACGCCATTTTGACGTGAACGATATTTATATCGATTAAAACGATTTCGAAATGAATTGAATTGAAAACGATTTCGAAATGAATTGAATTGAAAACAATTTCGAAATGAATTGAATTGAAAACGATTTCGAAATGAATTGAATTGAAATCGATTTCGAATTCGAATTGAATTGAAAACGAATTCGAATTGAATTGAAAGCGAATTGAAATGAATTCAAATTGAATTGAAATTTGAATTGAATAGAAATGAATTTTAAAACGAATTTATAAAGAAGAATTCAATTTTGATTGAATTGAAATGGAAGTTGAAATTGCTTTTGAAACGAATTTAAAACTATTTATATAATTCGTTTTAAATAGAAATCGACGAAATATATATTATATATATTATATATATAATATAATGGCCTGAATAGAACGCGCCGCGCCGCGGCAGTTCGTGAATTTCGACCATTTATTTCAAACGGACATTACGGGAGATCCGACCGTCGGATTCTCCTAAAACCGGAACCGTTGGGTTCGTATCGAAAAGAGCTTTCTAACGAATATTAGAAATTTGAAATCTAACGGTTGGATTTGGACTTATGTCCAAATCAAATTTGAAAAAGGTCGCTGTAAGTGCAGTTCGATGACCGTTGATGGAAATCGACTGTACGGGCCTTGATAAAATTATTAAAAATAGTAATAATTTGTGTAAAATCATCGAAAGTGATATGTGAAGGATTGGGATGAAAAACTCCATATTTGAAAAGATAAAAATAGATTTTTATCGAAGTGAACTAGTTTTGAACCAGAATTATAATTCTATTTATTTTTAAATAAATAAATTGAATTTGAAATGGTTTTAAAAATAACCAGAGTTTCCAATGATTGCATTGGAATGGATTTGAATCGAAATTGTCTTCGGAATATTGCGATGTTGGATTTCGTGATCATACAGATGTTGTTATGGAAATTTGAAAGATATAGATATATATATATATATCGTTATTTCCAATACGATATTTGTTGGTCGTAGAATTTGATATTGAATATAAGCCGGGATATTTTCTATTCAGAGCCTTGTATTTAATATCAAATGTGATTTGGGTTTGTCGTGAATGGTGTCTTCATTAACACTGTTCTTGAACCCAGTTGAGAAAAGATTAAATCTTTTTATTTAGATTTAATGAAGTGTACCAATTAAATGATATTTAATTGGGATTGAATTGATATTGATTTTTGGGTTTATCGTGAACAGTGTTTTAAATAACACTCGTTCTTTAACCCGATAATTAATGAATGTGAGTTTGGGTTTATCGTGAACCGTGTTTTAAATGACACTGATTCTTTAACCCAGTTAACGATTAAAACTAAGTGGAGTTTTAATGAATCTTTAATTAGATTGAAGTGATCGAGAGTGGAGTATCACCAGTTTTGCTCCAAAGCGATAGTTAAATCTTTAATTAGATTTGAACGTGAAATGGTAATTAATTTTACCGATAACACTGTGGTGTTAGATGTGGAGTATTACCAGTTTTCTCCATGGGATATATAGGTTGGGATTGGGAAATAAAATAAATAATTACTTCGGTGTGGTTCGTTAATCCCGACTAGTTTGAAATGATATCCAAAGGAAGATTATAGGATAAATTTAGAAGAATTTATCTTGGATAAAATTAATGGGAACATTTCCCTAAGAATGTGATTTTGTGGATAAAAGAATATTCTGAATTGGAATGAGGCGTATGTTGTGTTTGTGTAACACTTATTTAAAGTATACGCGAGTTATTCGGAAAGACCGGGTTTATCCCATTCTGAATAACTGATACGACGATAAGTCGAAGATGAAGACGGTGGTCGAAGACCAGAAGTCTTCACGTCGTTTGGGTAATTACTGATGATCTTGATTGGGCTGTACACCCAAGAAGATGGAAACAGTTAGTGATCGTCCAGACGTACTTGGAGATCGATGGATATGCGGGGTACTAGGTGCCTCCGGTTTCGTTCAGACCCAGAACGGACTTGTAAATGGACTGTGTGTCTGACATTGGATTTTAGTCTGTGCGGTTGATTTCTATTAAATATATATCTGTTTGGCGGCGGAGAATTTATTCTCTTGCTTAACGCCCTTCTCTGAGACGTACGAGCTCAGGGGTTATATATTGATGGATATCAAACGCATGGAGTGAATTGCCTGTGTGGCATGCCTAAGTGGCAATTGATCGAGGCTTCTGTTGAAAAGCAAAGTCTTGTGGTGATGATCAAAGCACGACCTTTGTGGCGTAGCTTTGTGTAACGTTTACTTCGCGAGTTTCACACCCGGTATGAACCAAAAACGGGAGAGGACATCAGGGAGGACTTGCGTTTCTTTCTAGCTAGAAGTGGCGTCAGTGGTTTTACACGCCCTGACGAGTTTGACTTATGTTGTAGTTGCTGTTGCGAGGCGACTCGGTTTGATCGGACGATCCGGGTCCGATGGAGTCATTTGTTGGCTCATTTACGCCCCATAGGGCGGAGAGACGTATTGTTCAGGCATAATAATCCACATCGGTGGACCGGCCCTGACGATCCAAGGCCCACCTGAGTCTGGGACCTGAGACATGGGCTAGATTGTCTCGAATCGGTTGAGGACTATCTTTTGCCTCGGTTCATAGATGGAAATCCAATTTCCAAATACGTGACATTTGCGGTTTTATTTGTAAACCTATATATGGCGACATAGTGGCATGGGACGCTTATGCCGCCTATGATTGATACTTATGATTTGAAGTAGCTTTATACACTATGCACTTATAATAGTATCAAATGATTTGTTTTAAACGTATCAAGCATTCTTTGGCTGTTATAAGGGAAAACCCTATCCCCCGGCTTGCGTTGCATTGTGTGATAGGACCTGGGTCTTATAACAGCTTCATTTTTCTTTATTTAGCATTGCGCTATTTGTCTTATGCACTGGTATTCTTGGGAGAAAACCCGTTCCGTGTTATACGGCGTGGTCCCTTGATTTACCTAACTTTAAAAAATAAAGATTAATAACTGTTTTAGTTCTCACACCAGTCACATGACTGACCTGGAGTTTATTGTTTTAACCTAAACTCTGGGTGCCCTTATTTTGACACGGGCAGCTAGTAGTTTTGGTTTTGCAGATTTATATTCACAGGATCCTGGTTTACAGCTGGAACGATATCCGGAAAGCTTTGTATCCGTATATCTCTTCTAGTTGTGTATTGTATTATTTTCCGCTGCGATGTATTTAAATGTAATGTAAATCTCTGATATTTCTGTGTAATATTCATTTGTTTATACTCTGTATATTCTTGTAATCTGATGCATTGTTGTAATATACAGTGAAATGTTCTTCTGTATGCATTCTGTTTTGTCCTGTTCTCAAACGATAGGGCGTTTCGAACGGCCTGAATCGGTTTAGCGACTGGTTCGGACCGAGCGAAATTCCTTCTCGTCACAAGAGGGTGGTTGAAGACCTGGAGTCTTCACATCGTTTGGATGATTACTGAGCTCTTGATTGGGCTGTACACCCAAGGCAAGGTAATAAGTGGTGATCATCCAGACGTACTTGGAGATCGACCAGATATGCGAGGACCTCACCCCTGTATTGGACATATGGTGGAGGAATAAGGTGCCTCCGGTTTCGTTCAGACCCAGAACGAACTTGTAAATGGATGTGTGTCTGACATTGGATTTCATTCTGTGTGATTGATATACATCGGTTGCATAGCGTGGATTGCCTGTGTGGCATGCTGAGATGCAAATGATCAAGGCTTCTGTTGAAAAGCAGAGTCTTGTGGTTGATGATCAAAGCACGACTTTGATATAGCGTAGCTTTGTGTAGCATTGATTAGAGAGCCTCACACCCCGGTGTGAACCAGAAATGGGAGAGGACTTTAGGGAGGACATGCGTTTCTTCCTAGCTAGGAGTGGTGTCAGCGTTTTACTAGCCCTGGCATTTTACTTATGTGGATGATGGATAGCGAGGCGCCTCGGTTATATCGGTCGTTCCGGAGCCGATAGTTTGGTCGGGATATGACCAGTTTACGTCCCAAGGGCAGGGAAACGCAGTGTTCAGGCATTTTAATTCACATCAAGTGGACCGGCCCTGACGATCCAAGGGATGATGCGTTCTATTCCTGAGGCTCGGGCTAGACAATCTCGAAGCAGTAAGAACGATCCCTTGCCTTGGTTCACAGATAGAAATCCAACTTCCAATACGACATTTTGCAGTTTTAATTGTAAAGCTATATATGGCGACATAGTGGTATGGGGCACTTATGCCATCTATGATTGATACTTATGATTGAAATTGTTTTGACACTATACACTTATAGTAATAATAAGACCTGAAATTTTACGTACCAAGCATTCTTGGCTATTATAAGGTAAAAACTCTATCCTCCGGCTTGCGTTGCATTGTGTGATGGGACTTGAGTCTTATAATAGCTTCATTGTTCTTTATTTAGCATTGCGCTATTGTTTTATGCACTCGTATTCTTAGGAGGAAACCCGTTCTGTGTTATACGGCATGGTCCCTGGATTTACCTAACTTTAAAATAAAGATTAATAATTGTTTTAGTTCTCACACCAGTCACATGACTAAACTGGAGTTTATTTTTTTAACCTAAACTCTGGGTGCCCTTATTTTCCACGGGCAGCTAGTAGTTTGGGTTTTGCAGATTTATATTCACATGATCCTGATTTACAGCTGGAATGATATTCAGAAAGCTCTGTATCCGTATATTCCTTTCAGTTGTGTTTTGTATTATTTTCCGCTGCATTGTATTGTATTTAAATCTCTGATGTTTAGTAAATGTGTAATATTTATTCATACTCTGTATATTCTTGTATTCTGATGAAATAAGCAATGAAATGTTCTTCTGTTTGTGTTCTGATTCGTCTTGTCCTCAAATTCAATCCGGGCTTTCCTTCATGGGGAAGTTAGGGTTGTTTCAACTAAGTCCAAAATGAAACATTCTTAAAAGAAAATAAAATTTCCTTTTAATAATAGTGATTTCAATAAAAGTGCCTTATAAAATTCAATATTACCCACTTGATCCCTTTTGTCTTTGAGTAGTTATTCTTAACCAATGATCTTATTACTTAATTAGAGGGAAATACCAAACTTTATTACCTATATAGATTTATACTATAAGTTCATTTCTTAAATCCACATTTTAAATTAGTACCTTACATTAATTGATGTAAGTCCATAGCATCATCTTTATCAATCCATTATTTATCTTTATGAAGAAATACTACACAATAATCTGAAATAGCATTTCTTCCCATTTAGGTGGATTTCCATAGTGATCTTGCATTTTGAGGTTGTTGAGTTTGTTTTCTTGGAACGGTAACCTTAGCTTATAGAAAAAATTATCTTCAACATGGTCTTATTATGGTTCTTAATTTACTTTTCCTTAATAAAAGAAAACAAATCTTAAACTTTAAGCGTAGAAGCAACCACAGTTGAATCAAAGATAATGATTCTCTTTAAAGACAATGATATTACTTTATTTCTCCCTCCAAACTCAATATCCTCAAAATAACTATTGCATTTCCCTCTTTAAAACTTTTCCTTAGTGCGGGTTCATAAAAAATTATAAACTTTAAATCCCTTAGAATATCAATAGAGTATTTTCTATCTTTATGATATCTCAATCTATAATTCCTTAGTAAACTGAAACAAATAATTATATTAGTCACCAAAACAAAATTTGAGATATCATCACACAAGCTATTTAGCATAAGTAGCCATAAATTATATATCAGACATTAAGAGCTTCAATTACATAATATTTTGAATTTATTTATAAATCAACACTATTATTACTTGATGAATATGTTCATATTATAATTATAAAACCGAAATTTGTTTAAATGACAGCATAAAAAATATCAAATAAATTCAAACAATTTGACTTAAATCTCAATAATAACTTTATATGTATGTATATCCCATTAAAGAAATAACAATAAATATATCCGTATGTTATTTCTTTTCTTCTAAATCCTTAGCGACTTCTTCGTCTTTATTGATACAAAAAATGTATATCAAAGGAGTACTTTGAATCTTAAAAAAACTTCAATCTCTCTATTAATTACCAAAGCGCTAAATTAGCCCAATAAGATAGAATTTTATTCTTAAAATAATATTAATCTTAAAACGATAATACCAGAGATAACACCAAAATAATAATAATAATAACTTGAGCGGCTTTAACTTTTGAACTAATATTTTCCATATAGTACTCACGTAGATTTCTTTTACTTTGAATTTATGGAATCAGGCATCACAAAAATGCTAGTTTCCCCTTATTGTTTTCACAGAATCGTTTCCATTCTCAGTAGATAACCTATCAAAAAATAGGTATTGTTACATATAGTCCATCCTTGAAAAGCTTCTGAAATATTTACTTAATGATTCTTTAACTCTTGCCTTTTTAAATTATACCACCTTTCAATATTCTTCACAACATTATAAGAATATATAACCATAGTAGGATTGGCTGCCCTCCTAATTACAAGAGTTAAATCTATAAAGTCAAAAACAAATAACATGCTCTCTTACAAATCCTTAATTTTACCCCAAAACAAGATGGGAATATTCTTTAAATTGGCAGATAATTCAGTTAAATTAGCTGAAAATGAACAAAAAAATAAAATAAAATGAAGATTGACCGTATATGCTCATAGCCAAATATAAACCATAGTAAGCTCAAATAATTGGTAAGTCCCTTTTCAAGATACCTAGTACACATTAATATCAAGTCTTTGGACAGTAATATTAACTGTAAGTGGTACTCTTGTTGTAATGATCAAACACTGACAATAAAATTCATGTCAAATAACAACTTTCCTTTGGGCCAATTAATTATTCACCCAAAAAAAACTTTATAATTGTAACGTATCATCACACATGTGTAAGCGATTCGGCCAAATATTAATCTTCCTTTGGGCCAGCTAATACTCGCATAGACAACTACACACAAATATCAAACATTCTCATGAACGACCAAAATATAGAGGTCACTTTGGTGACATATTATTTCAGTTAATTCACTATGTATGTAGGATATTTACGGTTATAAAGAGACACCAAAAAGTATATTTGAATTTGTTGCTTTATTTATTGTAATTTGAGTGGTATAAAACACTCCAAAAAAGCTTTAGGTATTTGTGTTACTTGGAAATCTCAAAATTGTAACCGTGTCACAACATGATTGGATGAAAGGTCATATTATTATATACATAAACCCAATCAAGAAAACAATTTTCACATGAAAAAATTATTCATACAGTGATTGATTAATTAGCCTTTATAATTCATTATACTGGAGATTTGTTTTGCCAAATAAAGCATAATTCAATCCAAAGACATAACTTAAAGAAAGAGCTACGAAGACTTGAGAGTATAGTTGCTTTAGTCTTTACCATTCCAAAAACTGAATCAGTTTACGGTTTCGGAATTCAGTTTGTTAATTTTTGGAACAAATACCATGTTACTATTTATATGGTTACATAATTGTATAGTATAGTCAAAATGACCAAACTTAATAGCAATGTGCGTGCCTCAGTTAAAACTATGAATTTATACTTTTCCCAGAATAGAATTAATCTTGTCTTCTTGTCCCAACGTTTTCGGATGAATCAGTCACTGTTATTTTTAGTAAACTTATGTTGTCCACTTGGATGAAATTGGTTCAAAACGATACCATCATGAAATGCATTAAACATATGTTAAATGCCAGTCTGAATCCATAATTGAGAAGCAATAAGTAACGGTAAAAAATAGAATAAAACTTATGTTAAAATCATCAGTGCTTATAACAGAAGATAAATAATCAGTTCCGTATAAATTTCATGGAGACCAAGTTTATTTGAACAATCATCCCTAAATTACCAAGTCATCCATATTTGACACTGAATTCATAATTTGTTGGAAAACTTGCAGGTTCTAATATATAAAACTGATGCAAGATTATAGGATTTATTTAATGCAAGGTCAAAGTAGCCCAACAATAGCGTGCAAAAGAAAACTTATCTCAAGTTTGTTGAGTCATGTTAATTTGCAGCTGAATCCATCAAAATAAAATGAAAAGAAAAAACTTACATCAAAACATATACTAATTAACATGACAGAGAGCAGGTTCAAACTAGGGGTACATTCACAGCCGAAATGTGCTACTCTTGGCATGATGTTCGCGTCGGACGCCAGCAACAATCTCCCCGCTCAAGAAGAGCACTAGAGAGACGTTGGAATTCAAGTCGTTGGCGTCCGACGCGTCAGACGCCAATGGCTTGAATTCCAATGTCTTCCTTCTTTGCCTATAAAACAACCCCAAAGCCTTACCTTCTTCACCTACTTCTTCTTCTTCTTCAACATAAATAATGTCTTCTTCCGACTCATCCTCCGATTACGACGATATTATTGATCTCTACGGGATATCATTGTGTCTGAATGCCAGTAGAAATCATATGTCTCGAATTAATACTTCAGAGTTTACTGGGTTAGCTTGGATCAACGGTATTCTAAATGGTCACCAACAACGTTATCAAGTAAATTTTCGAATGAAAAGACTTTGTTTTTACTCATTATGTGAAAAACCGGAGCATCATGGTCTCTCATCCACGCGAGATATTTGTGTCCTCGAAATGGTTGGAATTTTCGTTTACACAATGGTTACTGGGCTTTCAAATAGACAACTTAGCGAAAGGTTTCAACGGTCAGGTAGCACAATTTCCGTTTGTTTTCATGCAGTTCTTAACGCTTTTCAATTACTAGCTGCTGATATAATAAAGCCAGGGGATCAACAATTTCATACCGTTCCACAACACATTAGAACTTAAAACCGATATTATCCTTATTTCAAAAACTGTATTGGTGCCATAGATGGTACACACGTATATGCACATTTACCCTCTGATCAGATTATCCCTTATATCGGAAGAAAGGGGTTTGCAACTCAAAATATATTAGCGGTTTGTGATTTCGATTTACATTTTACGTATGTTGTGGCTTGTTGGGAAGGGATTACACATGATAGTAGAATTTTTAATGATCTTACAAATCATAGAAACTCTAACTTCCCTAAAACTCCAGCTGGACAGTATTATTTGGTTGACTCCGGTTATCCATTACAGACTGGATACTTACCACCGTATCAGAATATGAGGTTTCATATTCTGCATTTCCATGAAACCGTGGATCTACCAAAATCAGCCAATGAAGTGTTTAATTTCTACCATTCGAGTTTACGGATGGCCGTAGAAAGAACTTTTGGCATCTAGAATTTTTTTTTACCATTCTGAACCTGTATGCTTACGTATCGATTTAAAACTCAAGTCAAAGTTGTCGTATCTACAATGGCCTTACACAACTTCATACGCAAATATAATAGTGGTGATCCAGATTTTATGGCTTTCGATGATGATCCTGAAAAAATCCCCGATCAGTACTTGGAGGAATATTACGCTATGAGAAATACGACGAATAGAGGCACTGAAAGGGTATATCGAAAATGGGTACTAGGAAATGTCATTACTTCGAGATACCATTGGAGATGAGCTGGTTGCTGCTGGGCTACACTAATTTTATTTGTATTCGTAATTGTACTTGTATTTGTATCTGCAGTTGTAACTGTATTTGTATTTGTAGTTGCATTTGTATCAGTAAGAAGGTTTAAGCATGCCAAATCCTATCTATTTATATCTCATTTTAAAAATACCACGCTCAAATACCCAGCTCAAATACCCTATTCGCAGCAAAAAACACATTCCCCGTTCGCTACAGTACCCCGCTCAAATACCCCATTTTCGTTCGCTAAGAACGCACCCTAGCATTGAATTAATATAATAAAATATACAAACATGGTATAAAAGTATACATGATTCCATTTACTGCCGCAAGTGGGCCACGAGAACACTTTTAGAAGGAAGATGATATGTACAGATCAACAGCCAAATTAAATTGTACCAAGTAAATCACTGAACATGCCAGTGTTAGCACAGTAGTAGTTTGCTGACACCACTTTTAGTGGTGTCAACGTGACACTATGCCACTATTGGTGGAAATAAGAGGACCTTATATGAGGCCCTTTGAATTCCACCAATTAGAGACGAGTGTCTGGCGACACCACTAAAAGTGGTGTCAACAAACTCGGACTCGTGTTAGCAAGTACGACACCAATAAAATATTTGACTATTTGTTCCGGTAGCCGATACCAATTTTTAGATCTGAATCCGAAATCAATAAAATAAAATATCGAACAACCCTAATTTTAGATGCAAAACAAGCCAAAGATTGCAAATGGAAACAAAAGTTATATATTCATATCTGAATCCAAAAGGTATCGGATGAAGCCATAAATCGTAAATATCAAAAAACATACTTTCATATGTTCTTTAAAACAGAGAATTTCTAAAAAAATCAATTATGGGCGGCTCTGATACCATTTGTTAGGATTTTCAATATATATTAACAGCGGACAGTCATGAGACCCTAGATCCAAATAAGTAACCCATACTGATTTAATTGAGAACAAACATAAATAATAAGTTGCGAAAGCGTACCTGAATCCATAGTTAATCATAATAGTACCTGAATTCATAATCGATTGCCACGGAGTGGATGAATTAGGTTCGGTCTTCCAAATTGACACAAACCCTAGACTAGATTCAGCTCTCCATAGAAGAGGTTAGAGAGTTGCTAAGGCTTGTTGTAACGACCCAGAAAATCTGAACCAATTTAAATTTTTTAAATTGGCTAAAATAATGGATTTTAAATATTTAAAATAAATATTTTAAATAATAGAGATGAAAAGTGAGTTGAATCGACAATTGAAAACGAATATAATTAATTATAATTATAAACAAGGCCTGAAATGGCGCGGTAGTTTCAAAAATTGAATTCGAACTTTGTCGGACTGTACCGGGTGCAAAACAAAACGGATTTTAGCGAAACCAAATATATTTAAATCTGTTAGTGAATATATTTCTAACGAATCTAAAAAATCGAATTTTCATAACGGAAAGCAAAAGTTATGGCCGAATGAATTTTCAGAAAGGTCGCTATGGAATTTATATAGCCCGTGAAATTGGCCATTTTGCATACGACCTCGGAATTCGACGAAACCACTTTTGTTGGATCCGGGATGGGAAGTTATTGCTAGGTTTCAAATTTCATAATTTTTGAAGCTAGTATGTGAGCGTGGCAAAGGAAAACGTGTTTTGGTCAATTACAGTTAAATTGGATCGACAAGAAATGGGCCCTTTTGCAAACGGCCTCAGAATTCGACGAAACTAGTTTTGTTGGGACCGTATCGTCAAAACATAGCTAGATTTATTTGTCTGGAATTTTTCGAATCGGTTTGTGGCCCTGGCAAATTGAAATGCACGTTCAAATTAAATATTGAATGTTTTATATTTTAATTCGAAGGAAAACTGACTGAAACAGTCGAATGGGCCTACGAAACATATCCCATTGTGTTCGGAATGGGGGTAAAACGCTAGGGACGACAGTCGTTGGGTTTTGATTGGTGGTCGTGTCAGAAAACCCCTTTAAAACTCCACGGACCAATCAGAATTTTTTTTTTAAAAAAAAAACCCTCATTTCTCTCTCCCCGACGAACGATGGAAACAGCTCGCCACCTTCCCTCCTCGATTCCACTCAATCCACTCAAAATTAGGCCTCCATCCTGTTGGGGATTTTGTAGAGCTCGTCAAGATCTTCAAATCCATGGCAGGTTTGGATTTTTTCGTCGCCTGAATCGCTCGAATCGACGTCAGGAAGTTTCTAACTTCCAGCCGCCGCCGCTATCGCCTGGCGCCACCGAGTGGGCCCCCACCACCGCGCGCAGACGCGCGTCTCCTCCCTCTTCGTCACTGCATCGGCCGATCCTCCTATCGATTCACGGTTTGATCGAAAATTGAAAACCTAGTTTTGAACCTTTCAGCTGAGGTACGGCTTATATATATTTTCAACGGTTTTAACACCTTTAAACCGTTGCAAACTTTGAAAAATCATATCTTTTTCTGTGTTAACGAAATTCGATGAAACAGGAAACATCGTGACCGTGTGGACGCCTTCTACATTTTAGAAGACACCGCATATTTTTCTGAGCCTTCTGCTATTTTTGGTGGAGTGGAACCCAATGTGAGATTTCTAATTTATAAACAATATGGAAAACGACGATGTATAAATTATATAGTCGATGTATGAGTTATATAAGCGTTGTACACCTCATGTATAAGCGTTGTATAAGTTGTACGTTCGATGTATAAGTTATATATGCGTTGTAAAAATTATATATGTGCTGAAATAGAAGTGAATTGCTATATATAAATATATATATATATACGCCCCTCGTCCACAAACCATGGACGATATTTATTGATTGTGATTGGTGTGAAAATTGATTGATAGCGAATGGTTGTTTGGGATTGTTTGTGGTTGATATTGATTGATTGTGGTTGAAAAATACCCATTTGTGGTTGAGAAATATTTGGTTGAAACCACATAGGATTAGTTTGTGGAAATGAAATAAATATATACATGCCGCCTGCGTGCGAACTAGATGCATGATCCCCATTTTCAAAAACCGCGAGGTTTTAAGGTAGAGCGAGGAGCCGTACTAGGGACGGTCCCGGTTTTAACTACCCTGCCGTTATGCTGCCGAAATTTTGAATAATATTCATGTGTTTGAATTATTTTCATTTGCTAAAACCATATTTATTCATTGAATAGAAAACCTTCATGTGTTGAATCGATATTCATTCGTTGATTAGAAATTCATGTGTTGAATGGTATTCGTGTTTTAAATATAAAAATCACATTTTTATCTATATATAGAAACTATAGAAAACCTTCATGTGTTGAATCGATATTCATTCGTTGATTAGAAATTCATGTGTTGAATGGTCTTCGTGTTTTTAAATATAAAAATCACATTTTTATCTATATATAGAAACTATAGAAAACCTTCATGTGTTGAATCGATATTCATTCGTTGAATTGAAATTCATGTGTTGAATGGTATTCATATTTTGAAATAAATTGTTTCATAATAAAAATCACCTTTTATCAACTATATGGACTATGTAAAATAATCTCGTTTTAAAAGAAATTGTTTTATAATAAAAATCCCATTTTTATCACCTATATAAACTATATAAAATAATAGTGTTTTGAAATGAATTGTTTTAAAATAAAAATCACATTTTTATTATACACATGAATTGTTGAAATGTGAAGTGTTAAAAATAGCAACTCGTTCAAATAAATATGCATGAGTTGAAATATTCATTAATTAGCTAATGACGTGATTTTTACCTATGCATGTAATATTAGAATGAATGGTGCTTTTAAACCAAATGGAATCAAATATGAAGTTGAATGGAAAATGATAAGTGATAAGAACTGTATATATGTACATGCATATTTATTGAACAGGTTATAGCAAAGGGGCTAGAGAAGAGGAATAAAATTTTGTGCCCGACAAATAGGTACACATTTACTGTTTTGTTTGGGTGATGATTTTATGAGCCTGTTGGCTAGCCGCTGTTGTATACGACGTAGTTGTATACACAATTATATGATTTTTGTTTGATGATAACAAACAAATAAATATTATTTTAAATGTGTTTGTTACTGTACTGTTTCATATATACATCGCAGACTGGAATATAATATTTATATTTAAATAAAATACGACTGTATAGAAATTCAAATATTCACAGTGTTTTATTTAAATAGAATATTTTATTTCGATATCCAAACAGAGCAAAGTTTACAACTCCACTATTTGTACACTTCACTACATTCTCATATCCATATACATTCACCGATTCATTTACATTTTCTCACTATCTTCTTATCTTCAGTCTTCTGTCTTCACATCAGCTCAGTCCAGTCTAGTCATCTTCTTACCTGTCACAATGAAACACACACACAGTACACTGCAATAGAATTTAAACTGAATTAATGCAAATGTAAATTTTATTTTTAAAATTTTATTTGCCTCAGTTTTCTGGTGTATTTCTCATCATTTTTCATGACTTGATCTGATTTATAAAACCATCAATCTGTGTCTAGACAGCTTGTGATATTCACAGTGATACACTGTAAATACCACAAGGTAGACAACATATATATCAATGCAGGGACAGGAAATCTCTTCTGATGGCTGCATATACACACGTGTATACACGTGTGCACTGCCTCGCCAATCAACGAGCAAATGAGGAATAGCCACATGGACCTGCTCAACTCAGTGCACAATGCAAATCAGTTTGCAAAAGTTCAGCAAACATGTATGGTCAAGTCAACATAAACAACAAAGCTCAAACATGCAAAGTCCAAGTGTCAAGCCAAACATACATGGAATCAACTCAATGTAAAATCAAGAACTACTCAAAATGGTTGAGGCAGCACAACAGACATGATCAAGTGGTGTACACAGTCAGCAAGTGGTCGAGCATGTTCATGTGCAACAACATGTCTTAGCAATTCAGAGAAAGCACAAGTGAATATGTGCACAGAAATAGATGGATGGTTCAGCAAATACAAGAACGAGTAGGGCAAGTAGTTCAGCATGATAGCAACAAGACATAAGGGATGTACAAGCTAATGTAAACAAGGTTCAGCATATGTCAATATGAACGATGCAAGACAGTTTTGTTCAGGATGGACAAACTAATTCCAGTCCATACAGCAAAAGTAAAGCAACATGGAGACATTCAGCAATTCAGTAGTGTTCGAGCTCAATTGGCTTACACAAGCATAGCATGAAACATGGTCCAAAACAGGGAACCATTGTAAATTGTCAATACAGCATGGTCAATAAACATGAAGTGCAGCAGACATGTGTAAACAAAAATGCAGCTCAATCAAGTTTTACAAAGCTTCAAGTACATGGAATGCACAAGCAAACAATGGTGAAGCTCAGTTTTGTGTACACGTGCACAAAGTGGAAATAGCTTAGCATGGAACTGTAACATAGTACAAGTGGAGGGTGTGAACATATAAAACAAACCAGGCAAGGCCGAATTATCCAAGGTGAGTCGAAAATGGGTGCACAGTACAAAGTCAGTTTCAAATACCAGGGAGTCGATTTTATTCTGAAATAAACTGTGAAGAATCCTTCTTGCAAATTTGAATACTTGCAACCAATCAATGAGCCGGCTTTGGTAAAAGTTTTTTTTATTCAATGATTTCCAGAAATGAAATTAATTCAATCAAAGGTAGGACTGATGGAAACTAGTATTGTTTCAAGTATATCATAGTTGGCAACATTCAAGATTTTATTTTACACATATGTTGGCAATGAAACAAATTGTTTTTATTAAGCAAACTGTTTTTGGCAACATATCAAAAGAGACAAAAAATGAATATTTCCAGATTTGATCATTCCTTTCAAATGGTTTCTCAGTATTTCAGTATGGAGAATTATAGCAAGAAATCTTTTTTTTTGGAAAGGTTTTAATCTGTCAAGAACTTTTGCCAAAATTTCAAATAACCATACAATCCTGAAAATCACAATTGGGTTCCAGAAATTCAGTGTTCATGTTTTTGGAAAGTGATAATCAGTCATCATGTTTTGGGAGCCACAAATACAATTTAATCAATCAAGTATGGACACTGCATATTTCCAGATATGGCACACGCAAATTTTCAAAACCGTCTCAATTCATATATGGCAAGACAAAAATCAATTTCTATTGATTTCCAAATACACGCAAGGGGCCAGAAAATCAAAGAATATCTTTCCAGAAATGCTCTATTTTTTATGGAAATAAATCTCATTAATAAAGCCGAGAAACAGTAGGAACCAAGTTCAATCAAGGAAATTCATTTCAAAGCCATAGTGTACAAAATCGATAAGGGGAAAGCATCAATCAGCAAATCAGCCGAGTCATTCATTGAAATCAGAGCGATTTTAGGATGTTATAATCCTATTTCTAACACCAAATTCATCATAGGCAAGGTACAGAAAATCGAAAACAAAATTCACAATTCAAAAGAGCAGAAATCAAATTCAGAAATACTCACATAGTTTTTCGATAGAGATCAACCCAAATCGTTGACGAGCAAGAACAGAGACACACGAAGTTCATCAGAGAACCAATTTTCATCAGCCAACGAAGTCACGATTTGAGAATTTCAAAAACCCTAGTGTTAGCCGCCGCCATTAATCTTTCCCAGAGCAAAAAGGAAATGAGATCGGGCTAAATGAAAAAGGGGCCGGTCTAGTTCATTTGGGCTAAGCCAATTTGTGAAGACAAAAGGGAGATGCTTTTCTATCCTAAAGCCTAGGGTTTATTTGATTTTAAATTCATTGTTTTTAGTTTTTATTTGAATTGTTGTAAATTCTCAAAACAGTTTCTAGAGTTCTGTAAAAATCTAGGTGAATTCAGTCAGGGTGTTGACTGTTAGTTTCAAAGTCTGTAAAATCTGGGTTACTGGTTACAGGGTTGCAATCACGGGAAATCTGATCGAGGAGATATCGGTCAGTCTACGGTTTTGAGCGTAGGGTTAGAATAGGAGCAGGGTTTGCGAGTGTACATTGTCTTGTATGCGGGATCTGTTCTATCACCTAGTAGAAACCCTAGAAATGCAGCAGTAGGCAGGGTTTTGCCGAAGCTGGGTATATCTGTGTGTGATTTATTTTCTGCATTTTTGTTTCTGCTATATTCTGTGATCTGTTTATTATTTTAATATCCTATCAGTTTTTCAATTCAGAATAAAAACTGTGAAAAACCCTATTCACCCCCCCCCCCTCTAGGGTTATTCTAGATCCAACAGCCGCTTGGCTTTTTCTTTTTCTTTTTGACATGAGGCGCCCGTGTGGCTATTTGAGAATTTTCCCAGCCCCTCCCGTACAAAGGAGGTTATGGCGAAATTTTCCAAAATTTAAAGGCGTTAGTGAAATATTTGAAGTGAAAACGATATTGAAATTGTTGAATGAACTATATTTATATAAATATATAAATATAAATAAAATTAAAACAAAACGTGGTCGTGCATTTCTTGTTTTGAAACCGTGATTTCAAACAACTAGTGCGGTAAATCCGACCATTAGATTTTCCCGAAACCGCAACCGTTGGGTTCGCCTTGGAAATATCTTTCCAACGGCACCAACTTTGTAAAAATCCAACGGTTGGATTGTCTGGAATGTTTAATTCAAATATGAAGAAAAACAGCGCCAGAATCAATTATATTTATATATATATATATATATAATTATATTTAATTGAATAACGACGCTGCAGTTCGTATTTTGAAATCGAAACTTCAAACGATTGTACCGGGAGATCCGACCGTCGGATTTTCCCGAAACTGGAACCGTTGGATTCGTTTTGAAAAGACCTTTCTAATGATGTAAATTGTGTGAAGATCCAACGGTTAGATTTTCAGATATGTGTGAATCAAATCTGAAGAAAACAGCGCCACGGTCGCGTTATGGCCCGAAGCGTCGTTTTGAATATATTGGCTATTTTAAAATAAATAAAAATAGCGATAAATCGTTATAAAATATTATAAACAATATGGATGTGATTTAGAAATTAACTGAAGGTTGGCTAAGTTGAAAGGTTTCCTGGGTGTTGATCTGATGTTGGTTTCGGCCTTCGGGGTTAATATTTGGGAAATCGTTCTCTTACTGATTGACGGTTAGTGACTAATGAATTGAAATGATGCGTGTGTAGTTTAGTGTTGCACTTGTTTATTATATACGCGAGTTGCTCAGAAAGACCGGGTTTATCCCATTCTGAATAACTGAATCGACGATAAGAAATCGAAGATGAAGACGGTGGTCGAAGACCGGAGATCTTCACCTCGTTTGGATGGTAACCGAGGTCCTGATTGGGAGGCATCCCGAAATATGGATAATGAGTGGTGATCGTCCAGACGTACGTGGTGATCGATGGGTTTGCGAGGTATTTAGTGCCTCCGGTTTCGTTCAGACCCAGAACGGACTTGTAAATGGACTGTGTGTCTGACATTGGATTTTATTCTGTGTCGATTGATCTCTGTTAAATATACATCTGTTTGGCGGCGGAGAATTTATTCTTTTGCTTAACGCCTTTCTATGAAACGCACGAGCTCAGAGGTTGTATATCGATGGACATCAGTCGCATGGCATGAATTGCTAGTGTGGCATGCCTAAGTGGCAAATGATCAGGGCTTCTGTTGAAAAGCAAAGTCTTGTGGTGATGATCAAAGCACCGCCTGTGTGGCGTAGCTTTGTGTATAATGTGAATTCGCGAGCCTCACACCCCGGTATGAACCAGAAACGGGAGAAGGACCTCAGGGAGGGCATGCGTTTCTTTCTAGCTAGGGTGGTGTCAGTGACCTACCAGCCCTGACATTTATATACTTTTCACCTATGTGGTTGTTGCTGTTGCGAGGCGCCTCGGTTAGATCGGACGATCCGGGTCCGATGGAGCTATTCGTTGGCTCATTTACACCCCAAAGGGTGGGGAAACGCAGTGTTCAGGAATTTTAATCCACATCGGTGGACCGGCCCTGACGATCCAAGGGTCACTCGAGCTCTGATCCTGAGTGGCGGGCTAGAGCGTCTCGAATTCGGTAAGGACTATCTTTTGCCTTGGTTCACGACGGAAATCCAATTTCCAAATACGACATCGTGCGGTTTTGATTGTATACCTATATATGGCGACATAGTGGTATGGGGCATTAATGTCGTCTATGATTAATAGTTATGATTTGAAATTGTTTTCAAAACATATAAACACTAGCAATAATATCAAATGCCTTTGTTTTATTCGTACCAAGCATATTTTGGCCGTTATAAGGTAAAAACTTTATCCTCCGGTTTGCGTTGCATTGTGTGATGGGAACTGAGTCTTATAATGGTTTCATTTTTTACAAAAAGCATAGCGTTGTTTCAAAGAATGATCTGTTTTAAAGCACTGGCCATCCAATGGAGTAAACCCGTTCCACGAAAGTGGCGTGGTCCTGTGATTAGCCATATTATAAATGTGTTGAGTAGATTTCTCATACCAGTCCCATGACTGACTCGTAGTTTGTTTCCCTTTCAAACTCGGGCGCCCCTTTTTCTACATGGGCAGCCTTGTGTTCAGGTTTAGCTGGTTCTTTCTGGATAGCTGGAGCTGAAGATGGATTCTATCATTTATCTCTTTTTATGCTGTTCAGCTCCTATTGTACATATTTTGTTTGTTTCCGCTGTAGACATATATGTATAGTTGAACTGTATTTGTACTAAGTAAGATCTTGTATACTGTGTAACTCTGATGATTACTTTTATCCAGTATATTCTATTGTGCATTACCTGGTGTATTTATTTAATTTTGTTCTGCTATTATCTGTTTCTGTGTTATATTCTACGGATTACCCTTGCCGCCGTGAGTACGGGGTTTGGGGTCGTCTCATTTGGTATCAGAGCTTTGGTTAAGCTTAGTTCTGGAATATAACATTTGAACGAACTCGTCAGAAATAGAACCTGTAGTGTTCTAGGACGGGTAACTCTATACAGATAGGATCAGTAATATCCTAGTATGAGTAAAGCAGAATGAAATTACACCTTGATAGACACATTTACATTTGAAGTATATGTTTCTATGTTTTAAAATATCTTTTCTGTGACCTGACACTTAATCTGCTGTTTGCAGAAGTACTAGAAAAATGAGTGTCAGAAACAGGAGAAATGCAGAACCCGATCTACAGGCTCTATTAAAGAGATATCGAAATCTGAACGAAGCACAGTTCTCGGGCAATGAATCTATAATCCAAACTCAAGCTTGGATGAGTTCTGTCGAAAGAATCTTTGAGCGTATCCAGCTGAGGGATGACCAGAAACAGTTAGTAGCATCTTGGGCGCTCAAAGAAGAAGCTTTAATCTGGTGGGAAACAATCATCAAAGATAATCCAAAAGGTGATATCACTTGGGACAGATTCAAAGTGGTTTTCCTGGAAAGATTTACTCCTCCCGAAGCGACGGAGCGATTATGTGATGAATTTTCCTATCTAATACAAGGTGATATGACCATCCCAGAATATCATAAGAAATTCAACGAACTTGCTCACTTTGCTCCTCATCTGATTCAAGATCCAAAGAGGAAAAATATGAGATTTATTCATGGCCTGCAAAGGAGATATCAGAATAGTGTACTGAGGAATGTAAAACTTCCTTTCTCTGAAATGATTTATATGGCCTATCAGTACGAGGATCTCCATAAGAAAGGAATGTTACGCGACGAAGAAGAAGTCTGTTCTAGTGACAAAGCAGAGTCGGAAACTGATATTCTTGAAGCCAGTAGGAGGTCGGAGGTCAATAAGAAGCCCAGTGCCAAGAGGAAAAGGGCTGAACCCGGGAACCAACCTGTAACGACCGCCATGTGCTCGAGTTGCAATAGACAAGGTCATTTGGCGATAAGCTGCAAATCTTGGAACCAACAAAGAAAGAATAAGTATAAACCCAAGAAGGGATTTCAGGAGAATAGGAAGTGCAGTCAATGCCATCAAGCTGGCCATCTTTTCAAGGCATGTCCGTTATCTTGGAAACCTGAGGCAGTACATGTAAATGAAGTAGCAGAAACTTCCGAGCCCTCAGCTAGTCAAGAAAGGGCTGATGTTTTGGAAGGAACGCTTACTGTCAAAAACATTCCAGTCAAAGTGTTGTTTGACACAGGCGCGTCACGAAGCTTCGTTGCAAAGGATGCAGCTAAGAAACTGGATTTAAATTTGAAAAAGCTCAAGGAACCAATGACTGTCCAGAATCCGGTTGGGGGTTCCATTGATCTAAGTTGGGTTTGTGGAGTGTCGGTTTCTTTCTCTCGTTATCGGTTTCCTACCATCGCGGTCGTCGTGAATTTTAAAGAGTTTGATCTTATCTTGGGGTTAGACTGGTTGACCAAATATGAAGCTGAAGTTAAGTGTGCCGACAAAGTCGTAAAGGCGAGGATTAAATCAGGTGATTATATAACCATTCCCTGTGAAGGTCAGAATGCTAAAAGAAAAGACTTCTGGGAAGCTTTGAATGTCTCTCCAGCCCAAAAAGAAAATATCCCAGAAATCACAGAGAATATTCCCGACCTAGTGAAAGATATTCATGTCGTCAAGAACTATGTGGATGTGTTCGAAGAAGTTGTTCGCTTACCTCCTCAGAGAGAAATAGATTTCAAGATTGCTTTGATTCCCAATGCAAGGCCGGTAGTTCATGTTATTCGAAGAATGTCCTTGAAAGAGAAAGAAGAACTTGACAATCAAACACGACAGCTAGTATGGAAGGGTCTGATCAGGCCTAGTTTCTCTGATTGGGGTGCAGCAGTGGTCTTTGTCCCAAAATCTGACGGTACTCTACGTCTATGTGTGGATTATCGAGATCTGAACAAACAGACAATAAAGAACAAATATCCATTGCTGTGGATTGATGATTTGTTGGATCGATTAAATGGCGCACAAGTATTTTCACGGATGGACCTAGCTACAGGTTTCCATCAACTTCGAATTGCTGAAGAGTGTGTTCCAATGACAGCATTCAGAGGTCCCGACTTATTCTACGAGTGGTTAGTAATGCCGTTCGGCTTATGTAACGCTCCTGCTTACTTCGTCGATCTGATGAATAGAGTGTTTAGAGGGGTTTTGAATAAATTTGTTCTGGTTTTTATTGACGATATTCTGATCTTCTCTAAGTCAAAGGCTGAACATGAAAAGCATTTGGAACAGGTTCTAGAAATTCTGAGAAGGAATGTATTGAAAGCAAAGTTTTCCAAATGTATATTCTGGCAAGATGAAGTGAAATTTCTGGGCCACGTCGTATCGAAAGAAGGAATCGCTGTGGATCCAAGCAAAATCACAGCTATTCAAAATTGGAAACAGCCCAGTACCCCCACTGAAGTCCGCAGTTTTCTCGGATTGGCTAGTTATTACTGGAAGTTCGTTAAAAACTTTTCGAAGATATCTGGTCATTTAACGAAGCTTACAAAGAAGCACTCTAAATTCAAATGGACTCCAGAGAGTGAAGAGTCTTTTGAAGAGCTAAAGTTGAGATTAACAACTGCTCCAGTGTTAACCATCATCGATGGCAACCAGGATTTGAAAGTATGGACTGATGCTTCTAGAGAAGGCCTTGGCGCAGTGTTAATGCAAAGGGGTCAAGTGATTGCTTATGCTAGCCGTCAGTTGAAGCCGCACGAGAAAAACTACGTAACTCATGATCTTGAGTTATTGGCTATAGTATTTGCCTTGAAAATTTGGAGGCACTATCTTCTGGGTGAGAGATTTGAACTGTTTACAGATCACCAGTCGCTAAAGTATCTGTTCACTCAGAAAGACCTGAATCTAAGGCAGCAACGTTGGCTGGAGTTTCTTGCAGCATATGACTTTGAAATTATATATACTCCAGGGAAAGCCAATGTCGTGGCCGATGCGCTGAGCCGAAAGAATGTAATGATCGCCAGCTTTATTATTACGACTTCCTTGATTGACAAAATATCTATTCTTCAGAAAGAGGACAACTTTATTAAGGATATGATCAAAAGGATTCAGAAAGGCGAACCCTCGTGTTTTCAAATAGATAACGACGAGACCCTGAGATTGAGAGGAAGGATTTGTGTTCCTGACATCCCAGAGTTAAAAAGGGAAGTGTTAGATGAGTGTCACAAGTCCAAGCTGAGTATCCATCCTGGTGTGGCCAAAATGTACAACGATCTCAAGCGAACATTCTGGTGGAAGGCTATGAAAAGGGACGTTTCAATATACGTTGTCGATGCCCTACTTGCCAACTAGTCAAGAGCGACCAACAGAAATTGGCTGGATTGTTACAACCGCTAGAAGTTCCTGGTTGGAAGTAGGAGCATATTTCTATGGATTTCATTGATGGTCTGCCCAGAACCAGAAAAGGGAATGACAGTATTTGGGTGATCGTAGATCGCTTCACGAAGACCGCCCATTTCATACCTGTCAGATCAAACAGAACTGCTCAGAGTCTGGCGCAGATATACTTCAAGGAAATAGTTAGACTACATGGAGTGCCGCTCAGTATAGTCAGTGATAGAGATACAATATTTACTAGTAAATTCTGGGAGGCATTTCAGGTCGAGATGGGAACGAAGTTGAATTTGAGCACCGCTTATCATCCTCAGACAGACGGTCAGACTGAGAGGGTGAATCGTATTTTAGAAGATCTATTGCGGCCTTGTGTTATAGATTTCGGTGGATCATGGGAAGACCATCTTCATTTGGCTGAATTCTCATATAACAACAGTTACCAGGCGAGCCTGACAATGTCGCCATTCGAAGCATTGTATGGTAGACCATGCCGATCCCCTGCTTGTTGGGTCGAACCAGGTAATAGACTTGTATTGGGGCCCGATATGATTCGAGAAGCTGCCGACAAAGTCGATTTTATCAAGAAGCGATTACTGGCCGCTCAAAGCCGACAAAAGAGCTATGCCGATAGAAGAAGAAGAGATATATCCTTTGATGTTGGCGACTATGTATATCTGAAAGTATCGCCGATGAGAGGAGTTATCCGGTTCGGTAAAACTGGAAAGTTGGCGCCCAAATTCATTGGTCCGTTTCCTATTCTGGAACGGATCGGGACTCTCGCTTATAGGGTTAAATTGCCTGATTGGTTGCCTGGAGTTCATGATGTATTTCACATATCTCAACTCCGAAAACACGTTCATGATCCAGACTTGATCGTGGAAGAAGCAGCTCAACAGGATATTGAAATTACTCCAGAATTAGCTGTGAGACGAGAGCCGCTAAAGATTATCGGCAAAGAAACCAAAGAACTGAGGAACAAGAAGGTTCACTTAGTCAAAGTGCAATGGAGTGGAGAACTGCGAGATTGTACTTGGGAAACTGAGGAGAGCATTCAGAAAGCCTATCCTAGATGCCGAGTGGATATCTCTGATTGACTCTGGTGCAAGGTACATTTACCCTACTTTGCATTACCATTTAATTCTCTACTCTGTTGTTATTTTCTTTCCATGGATGTGCACTTTTAAATTCTATGGTCTGAATGATTTTAAAAAGAGTATAGAAAGTGAATATTATATTTTTGAAAGGTTGAAAACAATTGGATTGGTTGTTGTGTTGTGTGATTGTAGATTTATCAAACCACTTTCGACTTTGTTCCTTTTCGGGGATGAAAAGTTTTAAGTGGGGGAGATTGTAACGACCCAGAAAATCTGAACCAATTTAAAAAATTTAAATTGGCTAAAATAATGGATTTTAAATATTTAAAATAAATATTTTAAATAATAGAGATGAAAAGTGAGTTGAATCAACAATTGAAAACGAATATAATTAATTATAATTATAAACAAGGCCTGAAATGGCGCGGCAGTTTCAAAAATTGAATTCGAACTTTGTCGGACTGTACCGGGTGCAAAACAAAACGGATTTTAGCAAAACCAAAAATATTTAAATCTGTTAGTGAATATCTTTCTAATGAATCTGAAAAATCGAATTTTCATAACGGAAAGCAAAAGTTATGGCCGAATGAATTTTCAGAAAGGTCGCTATGGAATTTATATAGCCCGTGAAATTGGCCATTTTGCATACGACCTCGGAATTCGACGAAACCACTTTTGTTGGATCCGGGATGGGAAGTTATTGCTAGGTTTCAAATTTCATAATTTTTGAAGCTAGTATGTGAGCGTGGAAAGGAAAACGTGTTTTGGTCAATTACAGTTAAATTGAATCGACCAGAAATGGGCCTTTTTGCAAACGGCCTCAGAATTCGACGAAACTAGTTTTGTTGGGACCGTATCGTCAAAACCTAGCTAGATTTATTTTTTTGGAATTTTTCGAATCGGTTTGTGGCCCTGGCAAATTGAAATGCACGTTCAAATAAAATATTGAATGTTTTATATTTTAATTCGAAGGAAAACTGACTGAAACAGTCGAATGGGCCTACGAAACATATCCCATTGTGTTCGGAATGGGGGTAAAACGCTAAGGACGACAGTCGTTGGGTTTTGATTGGTGGTCGTGTCAAAAAACCCCTTTAAAACTCCACGGACCAATCAGAATTTAAAAAAAAAACCTCGTTTCTCTCTCCCCGACGAACGACGGAAATAACTCGCCACCTTCCCTCCTCGATTCCACTCAATCCACTCAAAATTAGGCCTCCATCCTGTTGGGGATTTTGTAGAGCTCGTCAAGATCTTCAAATCCATGGCAGGTTTGGATTTTTTCGTCGCCTGAATCGCTCGAATCGACGTCAGGAAGTTTCGAACTTCCAGCCGCCATCGCCTGGCGCCACCGAGTGGGCCCCCACCACCGCGCGCAGACGCGCGTCTCCTCCCTCTTCGTCGCTGCATCGGCCGATCCTCCTATCGATTCACGGTTTGATCGAAAATTGAAAACCTAGTTTTGAACCTTTCAGCTGAGGTACGACTTATATATATTTTCAACAGTTTTAACACCTTTAAACCGTTGCAAACTTTGAAAAATCATATCTTTTTGTTGTGTTAACGAAATTCGATGAAACAGGAAACATCGTGATCGTGTGGACGCCTTCTACATTTTAGAAGAGACCACATATTTTTTTGAGCCTTCTGCTATTTTGGGTGGAGTGGAACCCAATGTGAGATTTCTAATTTATAAACAATATGGAAAACGACGATGTATAAATTATATAGTCGATGTATGAGTTATATAAGCGTTGTACACCTCATGTATAAGCGTTGTATAAGTTGTACGTTCGATGTATAAGTTATATATGCGTTGTAAAAATTATATATGTGCTGAAATAGAAGTGAATTGCTATATATAAATATATATATATATATACGCCCCTCGTCCACCAACCATGGACGATATTTATTGATTGTGATTGGTGTGAAAATTGATTGATAGCGAATGGTTGTTTGGGATTGTTTGTGGTTGATATTGATTGTGGTTGAAAAATACCCATTTGTGGTTGAGAAATATTTGGTTGAAACCACATAGGATTAGTTTGTGGAAATGAAATAAATATATACATGCTGCCTGCGTGCGAATTAGATGCATGATCCCCATTGTCAAAAACCGCGAGGTTTTAAGGTAGAGCGAGGAGTCGTACTAGGGGCGGTCCCGGTTTTAACTACCCTGCCGTTATGCTGCCGAAATTTTGAATAATATTCATGTGTTTGAATTATTTTCATTTGCTAAAACCATATTTATTCATTGAATAGAAAACCTTCATGTGTTGAATCGATATTCATTCGTTGATTAGAAATTCATGTGTTGAATGTATTCGTGTTTTAAATATAAAAATCACATTTTTATCTATATATAGAAACTATAGAAAACCTTCATGTGTTGAATCGATATTCATTCGTTGATTAGAAATTCATGTGTTGAATGGTCTTCGTGTTTTTAAATATAAAAATCACATTTTTATCTATATATAGAAACTATAGAAAACCTTCATGTGTTGAATCGATATTCATTCGTTGAATTGAAATTCATGTGTTGAATAGTATTCATATTTTGAAATAAATTGTTTCATAATAAAAATCACCTTTTATCAACTATATGGACTATGTAAAATAATCTCGTTTTAAAAGAAATTGTTTTATAATAAAAATCCCATTTTTATCACCTATATAAACTACATAAAATAATAGTGTTTTGAAATGAATTGTTTTAAAATAAAAATCACATTTTTATTATACACATGAATTGTTGAAATGTGAAGTGTTAAAAATAGCAACTCGTTCAAATAAATATGCATGAGTTGAAATATTCATTAATTAGCTAATGACGTGATTTTTACCTATGCATGTAACATTAGAATGAATGGTGCTTTTAAACCAAATGGAATCAAATATGAAGTTGAATGGAAAATGATAAGTGATAAGAACTGTATATATGTACATGCATATTTATTGAACAGGTTATAGCAAAGGGGCTAGAGAAGAGGAATAAAATTTTGTGCCCGACAAATAGGTACACATTTACTGTTTTGTTTGGATGATGATTTTATGAGCCTGTTGGCTAGCCGCTTGGCTTTTTCTTTTTCTTTTTGACATGAGACGCCCATGTGGCTATTTGGGAATTTTCCCAGCCCCTCCCGTACAAAGGAGGTTATGGCGAAATTTTCCAAAATTTAAAGGCGTTAGTGAAATATTTGAAGTGAAAACGATATTGAAATTGTTGAATGAACTATATTTATATAAATATATAAATATAAATAAAATTAAAACGAAACGTGGCCGTGCAGTTCGTGTTTTGAAACCGTGATTTCAAACAACTAGTGCGGGAAATCCGACCATTGGATTTTCCCGAAACCGCAACCGTTGGGTTTGCCTTGGAAATATCTTTCCAACGGCACCAACTTTGTAAAAATCCAACGGTTGGATTGTCTGGAATGTTTAATTCAAATCTGAAGACAAACAGCGCCAGAATCGATTATATTTATATATATATATATATATATATATATATAATTATATTTAATCGAATAACGACGCTGCAGTTCGTATTTTGAAATCGAAACTTCAAACGATTGTACCGGGAGATCCGACCGTCGGATTTTCCCGAAACTGGAACCTTGGATTCGTTTTGAAAAGACCTTTCTAATGATGTAAATTGTGTGAAGATCCAACGGTTAGATTTTCAGATATGTGTGAATCAAATCTGAAGAAAAACAGCGCCACGGTCGCGTTATGGCCCGAAGCGTCGTTTTGAATATATTGGCTATTTTAAAATAAATAAAAATAGCGATAAATCGTTATAAAATATTATAAACAATATGGATGTGATTTAGAAATTAACTGAAGGTTGGCTAAGTCGAAAGGTTTCCTGGGTGTTGATCTGATGTTGGTTTCGGCCTTCGGGGTTAATATTTGGGAAATCGTTCTCTTACTGATTGACGGTTAGTGACTAATGAATTGAAATGATGCGTGTGTAGTTTAGTGTTGCACTTGTTTATTATATACGTGAGTTGCTCAGAAAGACCGGGTTTATCCCATTCTGAATAACTGAATCGACGATAAGAAATCGAAGATGAAGACGGTGGTCGAAGACCGGAGATATTCACCTCGTTTGGATGGTAACCGAGGTCCTGATTGGGAGGCATCCCGAAATATGGATAATGAGTGGTGATCGTCCAGACGTACGTGGTGATCGATGGGTTTGCGAGGTATTTAGTGACTCCGGTTTCGTTCAGACCCAGAACGGACTTGTAAATGGACTGTGTGTCTGACATTGGATTTTATTCTGTGTCGATTGATCTCTGTTAAATATACATCTGTTTGGCGGCGGAGAATTTATTCTTTTGCTTAACACCCTTCTCTGAAACGCACGAGCTCAGAGGTTGTGTATCGATGGACATCAGTTGCATGGCATGAATTGCTAGTGTGGCATGCCTAAGTGGCAAATGATCAGGGCTTCTGTTGAAAAGCAAAGTCTTGTGGTGATGATCAAAGCACCGCCTGTGTGGCGTAGCTTTGTGTATAATGTGAA
This sequence comes from Allium sativum, assembly GCA_030737875.1. Lineage (NCBI taxonomy): Eukaryota > Viridiplantae > Streptophyta > Magnoliopsida > Asparagales > Amaryllidaceae > Allium > Allium sativum. The sequence continues at coordinate 647,949,649 of CM060919.1, read as the reverse complement.
TTCGCGAGCCTCACACCCCGGTATGAACCAGAAACGGGAGAAGGACCTCAGGGAGGGCATGCGTTTCTTTCTAGCTAGGGTGGTGTCAGTGACCTACCAGCCCTGACATTTATATACTTTTCACCTATGTGGTTGTTGCTGTTGCGAGGCGCCTCGGTTAGATCGGACGATCCGGGTCCGATGGAGCTATTCGTTGGCTCATTTACACCCCCAAAGGGTGGGGAAACACAGTGTTCAGGAATTTTAATCCACATCGGTGGACCGGCCCTGACGATCCAAGGGTCACTCGAGCTCTGATCCTGAGGGGCGGGCTAGAGCGTCTCGAATTCGGTAAGGACTATCTTTTGCCTTGGTTCATGACGGAAATCCAATTTTCAAATACGACATCGTGCGGTTTTGATTGTATACCTATATATGGCGACATAGTGGTATGGGGGCATTAATGTCGTCTATGATTAATAGTTATGATTTGAAATTGTTTTCAAAACATATAAGCATTAGCAATAATATCAAATGCCTTTGTTTTATTCGTACCAAGCATATTTTGGCCGTTATAAGGTAAAAACTCTATCCTCTGGTTTGCGTTGCATTGTGTGATGGGAACTGAGTCTTATAATGGTTTCATTTTTTACAAAAAGCATAGCGTTGTTTCAAAGAATTATCTGTTTTAAAGCACTGGCCATCCAATGGAGTAAACCTGTTCCACGAAAGTGGCGTGGTCCTGTGATTAGCCATATTATAAATGTGTTGAGTAGATTTCTCATACCAGTCCCATGACTGACTCGTAGTTTGTTTCCCTTTCAAACTCGGGTGCCCCTTTTTCTACACGGGCAACCTTGTGTTCAGGTTTAGCTGGTTCTTTCTGGATAGCTGGAGCTGAAGATGGATTCTATCATTTATCTCTTTTTATGCTGTTCAGCTCCTATTGTACATATTTTGTTTGTTTCCGCTGTAGACATATATGTATAGTTGAACTGTATTTGTACTAAGTAAGATCCTGTATACTGTGTAACTATGATGATTACTTTTATCCAGTATATTCTATTGTGCATTACCTGGTGTATTTATTTAATTTTGTTCTGCTATTATCTGTTTCTGTGTTATATTCCACGGATTACCCTTGCCGCCGTGAGTACGGGGTTTGGGGTCGTCTCACTTGTGTAATTCGAGGACCATAACCCCTTATTTATAAAGTTGGCATTTTATAATTCGGCCCTTCAACAATTTAAAAAATGCCCCGGTATCTACACATTAGGCCCATGATAAGTTAAGCTTTAAGTCTTTTTATTCTAATTTAAAATTAGATTACTTTAATTAGGTTTTACACCAAAGTAGCACAACACATTTTATTTTACATATGTGACCCAATTGTCGAAATATTCCGACAGTTATATCCCACGTTGTGCCAAAGACTTTAATTTCTAGTATCATACTAATAGGAAGACACGAGTTTTATGATCCCTTCTGATACTCCACTAAATTATGTATCCCACCTTTGTAGTTACACTCTTTTTTAATCAAACCAGTTATGTTATCAAACTTTAAATGTGAAACTTCAATACATAGAACTCATCTTATCTAAACGTTTTAGTTTAGATAATATCTTCTTAGTATTCCCACTTTCTAGCCATTAAGTTGCTAGTCGTAAAACCTCTTTATTTAGAAAAACTAAATAATGGCGGAACCTCCTCCTTGCCATAAACCTTCACTCTCTTTCTCTTATCATCTGTCTTCATCAACTTCTCAAGCCTCATTTTCGAAGGTGTATTCTTCTTCTCTTGACACTGATTCACTACCCATCCATCACTTCCCTGGTGATCGCAATTATGTTCAAGCAAGTTCTCAAACTGTTGCCCCATCTCATATCCAACCACCACTTACTTACGCCCAAGTTGCGGCGTCGAGATCTAGGCTTCCACCCATCCTCCCTAAGCCTTCTATAGAGCGTAAAAGAGTTGTTCCTCCATTCAAAACAGTCCAGGATACTCTGAAAATTTTGAAATCAGAAAGAAGATGCCTCAAGTGTGTCGATCGTGGACACGTGACAAAGATGTGTAGAAATGCGGTAATATGCTATTATTGCTCATTCTTTGGACATGCATGTTTGCAATGTCCCGATAAAAACAAATTAGCTTCTCGAGCCAAAAATGCTGCATTGACATGTCCCAAGGCAGCGCAATCCTCGAATAGTCATTTGCCACCACGCCTGCAAAATCTGAACAGAAGGTCCCACCAGTCTAATCATATTTCCAATCGTTATCATAACCCTAAATCCACTAATTCAAAATTTAATCCCTCCATCACCTCAAAAGAAAAATCACCCCCTTCACCAGATCATTCATTCTCTACCCCTCAAAAATTTTCTTTTTTCTTAGAAATGGCAGACGCTTCCTATATTTAACCGCAACAATCATTGATGGTCTTTGGTCCATTGAAATGCTCTCACAAGTTCTAGCATCAACCTTTGGACATAAATATGTGTGGCCAAACTGGCATATCTCTGACAACTCCTTCCTTATTCATTTTCCTAATGCAAACACCAAAGAGCATGCTTTAATGCTTAAATTCTTGAACAATGAAGATGGAGGTGTTGTCTCGCTTCAACAAGCTAGTACTCATGAAGAAATTCCAGAACCCACTCTTGAAGCGGAAACATGGGCAAAAATTAGTGACTTTCCTGAGTTCCTTAAGCATAACACGGATGCCATTCGAGAAGCTTTAATGCCGATGGGGAGATACATCCACTCTGATTTGTGCGATTGGTCTTTCGTCGATCACCGCTTCCTTTATTCAAGATGCAATTCTATGAAGGTATTACGACCCCCAATACTTTTATTGCTCACATTAACAACTGTGCAGTTAAACTGAAGGTGGATCGCTGGTCCCACTCTCATCCCTGCCAACGTCCAGAGACACTCCTCTTGGGGATCGATTATGAGCATGATGGTTTTATTTTTCAACCTATGGAGCAGCCCGTGGAGCATATGGAAGAAGATAGGTTTGACGTTATGTCTGATGAAGCTTTGAGACAGGTGCCGAAAATTCTGGATGATCATCAGCATGATCTAGCTCTCCTTGACCAACAGAATGTGGAAATGACGATGCCTAGATGGGACCCTTTGGCTGACCTGGATCTTTCTACTCCCCTTCACCAGCAGTTGCCAACTCAACAAGTCTAAGATCAGCAACCTATAGCTCAGCATGGTCAACTAGAAGGTCAAGATTCATCCTCTCCTCGCTTTTCGTCAGCATCGGTCAGAAGGAGTGTTCGGATCTACAGAGCTCTCTCACTACCTCCTGGAACTTCGGGTAGCTATTTTGAACCTGTTGTTTTTTCTTCAGCTAATAAAGTTTTAGATAAAAAATTGGCAAAATTTATGGGTGTTACTTTGCATGACAAACACTACATGGCCATGCAAACCCTAGAACAGCAGCGTACTAACCTCTCTAAATGAAGATAGTCACGTGGAATATCAGGGGTTTGGGGGACCCAACAAAAAACCATGTTGTCAATCTCATCATTTCCCCACTTCATATCGATATCTTATTTTTACAAGAAACTAAACTCTCCAACCCACCCATCTCTCTCATTCGTAGAATTTATGGGCCCCTCTTATCTGGATGGACACATGTTGATGCTTTAGACACTCGTGGCGGTTTGATCACTGCTTGGAATGAGCACGTGTGGTCTTTTGAACATTCATTTTCTTCTCCATCAGTTTTACACGTGTCCCTTCGTCACATTTCTTCTAATAATGTTTTCCACTTCACTAATATTTATGCATCCAACGATGCTCATGATAGAACTGTTACATGGCAATATTGTTATGACTTGTCTCAACATATTAATGACCCTTGGATTATTGGTGGTGATTTCAACATGATTCGATTCGTCATTGATCGTACCTCTGGCAATGCATCTTCAGACTCTCCTCAATTTAATGCTTTTATCCAATCTTGCACCCTCATTGAACCACCGATCAACAACCGTCGTTATACCTGGTCAAACAGACGAGATTCCCCCTCTTTGGCTAAACTTGATCGTTTCTTCATCAATCTTATATGGGATGGTCTTTCTCCTCTGTCATTAGTGAATGGTCTAGCCACCACCATTTCTGATCATTGCCCAATCCTCCTTGATACATGCTCTAGTCCCCCTATCAATCGTCCATTCGGATTTGAAAGACTCCGGTTGCTTGAACCTTCTTTTGATAACCTTACCATCCATAACTGGAATAAATTACCAAACCACCGATCTGCCTATGTTAGGATGGTATGCAAGCTTCGTTCCTTAAGGAAATTAATTCGTCCATGGGCTTAAAATGTATGGAATTCCTTAAAAACTCGCATCTCTTCCACTTAAGATGTTATTCTCAACTTAAACATCATTAAGGAACAGCGTCCCTTGTCTGACTCTGAACGGTACAACCTGAAAGAACATGAGTTAGAGTTAGACAGATTAATCAAGCAAGAAGAACTTGGTTGGAAACAAAGATCAAAAGCTAATTGGATTAAGGAGGGAGATAAAAATACTAGCTTTTGTTCATAGAATTGCCAATGGACATCGTCGCTCCTCTTTCATTTCAGAAATCGTTCATGACAACACCTCATTCACTGATTCTAAGAACATCTGCCATCTCTTCACTAATTATTATAGAAACATTCTTGGTTCACTTCCTCCATCTTCTCCTGATATAAACTGGCATCATTTATACCCTAACCCTTCTCCGATAATTATTGATCAACCTTTCTCTGAGGAGGAGATTTGGCAGGCCCTAAAAGAAATGGCGAATGATAAAGCCCCTGGGCCTGATGGGTTTGGCCCAGTCTTCTTCAAACACTTTTGGCTCACACTAAAAACAGATATCATTGAAATGTGCTCTGAATTCTTTGCCAACCCCTCATCTATTACCAAATTAAATTATGCGAATATCATTCTCATCCCTAAATTTACTGGTGCCAACACTTTGCATTCCTTCAGACCCATTAGTCTTCTCAATACAACATTCAAAATTATCACTAAAATCTTAGCCATCAGACTTCAAAACCACATTGAATCACTGATTGACCCTGAACAATCTGCATTTATCAAAGGTAGAAACATTCTTGATTGTGTTGCCGTTACCCAAGAAGTAATTTCCTTTTGCCATAATTCAAATACCCCGGGTGTTCTACTCAAACTTGACTTTTCAAAAGCATTTGACTCGATTAGCTGGGACTTTATAATCTCTCTTATGTCCCATAGAGGTTTCCCCTTGAGATGGTGTAATTGGATCAATGCAATTCTTCACACTAGCATCTCTACAGTATTCATTAATGGAGAATTCGGTGGAAAAATTAAATCTAGAAGAGGATTAAGACAAGGGGACCCACTCTCCCCCCTCATTTTTGTTTTTATTGCAGATGTTTTTAATCAAATGATTAAGCAATCAGTATCTCAGAGCATATTCTCTGGCATCTCACTCCCAAACTAAAATATTCATACATCATGCTTACAATTTGCAGACGATGCTATTCTCTTCACCCCTCCAACACCCTCTAACATCCACTGCCTCAAAATACTCCTCTACACTTTTGAAATGATTTCAGGATTATCCATCAACTTCAATAAAAGCTCTATTATAATGTTGGGCAATTGCACTCACCTGAGTCCTAGAATTGCTGAATGTCTCAATTGCAAACTGGATTCATTCCCAATCACATACTTAGGCATTCCACTTCATCCTACCAAACTTCATAAATCTGACTGACTACCTCTCATTTCCAAAATTGAAAATAGACTTGCAAGTTGGAAAGCCAATTCATTATCATCAGCGGGTCGCCTTGTCTTGGTCAAGCATGTTCTCACTTCACTTCCAACCTACTGGATGTCCTTCCACAAACTCCCAGTTTGGGTAATCAACAAAATTGATTCAATTCGAAGCTCTTTCCTCTGGAATGGGGGTAAATTGAAAAAACTAATCAATTGGCAAACTGTTTGCCTTCCATTGAACCAAGGGGGACTTGGAATTCACAACCTCTTTATCTTCAACATGGCGCTTCCGGCTAAATGGCTTTGGCGCTGCCTTACCCCAGGACATTTTATTTGGAAAGACTGGATACTTCACAGACTGTATCAAGCTAACCCCTTCTTCATCCTCCACTTCAGCCCTTCTTTTAATCCATCGCCTTTTTGGAAAGGAGTATTATCCACTATTCCCAGATTAAAATCTCACTTTCACGTTATAGTCAATAATAGAAACTCTTGCTTATTTTGGATGGATATTTGGAACGAACATATCCCCTTCTCCTCCCTTTTTCCAAACTTGGCATTATTAAACCAATTTAATCCCCTGTCAGTTGCTTCATCACATTCTCTAGGCCCATTGGGCTTTTTACCTTCCACCTATTTTGGGCTAGAAACGATTAATGAGCTTGTGTGCATTGATCATATCCTTAACTCAACTCAATTCAACCCTGATCCTGATAGATTTATTTGGGCCTTAGGCCCCCAACTTCTCTGTAGCGGCATGTTATAAATTCCTTATTCACCCAGGTAGGTACTTCACTTTCGCTCGTGTCTGGAATTTTCATCTTCCTCCTCGCGTTATCTTCTTTCAATGGCTACTCATTCATAACCGCATCAACACCAAAAATCATATTTTTTGCTTCAACAACAATATTGATCCTATTTGTGTCCTCTGTAACAGTCATAATGAATCACTCACTCACCTCTTTTTTGAATGCAATTTCTCCTATGCGGTTTGGGTTGCAATCAGCTCCTTTCTTCTTGGTTTTATCCCCTCGATTCACTCATTTTTTGAATATTGGCAGCACAACCCCCCAGAGCTTGCATTGGATTCTTTAGTGGCTCTCTTTGCCTGGAGTATCTGGTTAGAATGAAACACTCATATCTTCGGCAGACCAAAGAAACTTCTGTTGGGTATTTGTCATCACATCTTGCATCTTTTCGACTCTTGGATAGGATCGACCAGGCCTGCTCGTTTCAGGCTAACTCTGCCTATGCCTCATTCGCCTGGTTCACAAGAAAGTAGCACCCAGATCCCGCTCGGATCGGCACAGTGCACTTATGCTACCTGCTTTACTTTATTTTGGCTTGTAATCTAATAAGTTATGGTATGCTCTGATCTATCTGATGTATAATTTTGCGTTGTAGTAAGCTGGTACTATATATTTTGGCCTTCTTGGCGGAACTTTATGCCACTGGTTGGGCTTGTCAACCAGATATTTATCTAGCTAATTATATCTATGCGTAACCGGCTGTGTAGTGCCACGCTACACACCCGTCTTTCTAAAAAAAAAAATCCATTTTCAAGTGGAAACAACTCTACATATACTCCAACCTTAGGCAATTTATTTTGGTTATATTACTGTAACATATTACAGCTATGATCTGCTGTTAAGGATGTTACGTATAGTATATAAACAATAGATGGGGTAGCATAAAACAAATATTGAACTTAATCTTAGCTTTGTGATTTATTCGCGTATTTATTGTGATTCTGAAGTGAAAATAAAAGTTGAGGGCAGAGAAACAACATTGACTTGAAAAGTATGGGCTGAAGCCCGTATTTGTAATCCTGCCGTGGAAAAAGAATGAGAGGGCAGAGAAGTTGAGATTAAGCACAAGATTAGAGTTGACCTAGTTAAATGCAAGCATAATGATTATCGTAAGCTGAACAAATCATTGAGACATTCTGAAGTCTTTGCAACATCATGTTACATTACAATTTTTACACTGCTACAGCTACAACAAGAGTAAAACGGTTGATAAGAAAGAACCGTCATTCAAAATGTGAACTCAGCCCACTGACATCAGTAAAAAAGAAAAACGTTAAAAGAACACGGTTCACAATCATATTCTCAACAAATTACTACTACATCAGCTACCATGCCCAACTCTTCAAAGAACATTCCATGCAATTTTTTCATAACTCGACATCTATTAAATAATAGTAAAGCAGAAGAATTTCTAGCTCTCTCCTTGATTCTCTCAACTATCTCAATTCTCCTTAATTTTCTCAGTTTTCTCAATTCTCCTTAAAACTCTATAGATACTTTTATTAAATCAAAATAATACAAAATGTTCCTTAAAACTCTGGAGATACCTTTATTGAATCAAAATAATACAGTAGAAAACAGAATGCGATCCCCTTTTTTTTCCCTCAACCACTACTTCGTTGAAATCAAATCCACTTCTCCCTGCTTTTTCATAACCTTTCGACTTTATTCATCTCAGCCCCAACCATATGCATTTTTTACTCTGAAATTACAAATTCGATCCCACTCACAAGTAAAATTCTCAATGGGTACCCGTGAGATTGGACCGGTTTAGCTTTCATATTTATTTCAATTTCGATCTACAGCCGACGTTTAGCAACTCCAAATTCAGCATGTGAATGTAGATGCATACAACTCTATACCAATCATAAGTATCATCTTCTCATTGATTTAAGATTGTAATAGAGTAGAACGCTGAAAATTTTCAGCGACCAAAACAAAGAAGGGTGTTTGTTTTGAAAAAGTAAATTAAGCAAGCTCAGATTTTCAGCAACTTTTCAGCGATATTTTTCAGCTGCAATTAATCGTTGATTACCATTCAGATCTCCGCCTTTATAAATCTACTCTGCCTACTGGATTTCTCATCCGCAACAAAATCTCTTTCTCTACCATCGCAGTAGCACCTATTCCAGATTTCAGCCACTCTCCAGTAAATTTCAGAATTTATTTCAGTTTGAGTGCTAATTTCAGTTGAATTTTGGATGAATTTTTGTTGTGTTTCTGTACATCTATTAGCATTAATTTTGGATGTTTATCTAACTTCAATTGCTTTGTTTGTAAGTCTCTGCCTACTGGATTTCTCATCCGCAACAAAATCTCTTTCTCTACCATCGCAGTAGCACTTATTCCAGATTTCAGCCACTCTCCAGTAAATTTCAGTAGGTATTTCAGTTTGAGTGTTAATTTCAGTTGAATTTTGGATGAATTTTTGTTGTGTTTCTGTACATCTATTAGCATGAATTTTGGATGTTTATGTGACTTCAATTGCTTTGTTTGTAAGTGTTTGGTAAAATCTGCTGTCAATAGGATGAACATACCGTATGATCTTGTGTCCATGTCAGGGGCGGAGGCATAATAGTCTGTTTTCTTTTCATTGACAATTTATCTGCTATTACATTTGAGTTCATAAGATTTTTCATTACGTCTTAATAAAAATAGTCAAAAAATAAAACAAACAACATTTATGTATTCAGCATTCAGCAATAAGCATTAATCATTCGGCTATTCAGATCTTCAATTGACATTCAAAATCTCTGATTAAGGCATATATTGGTATTAGCCTCTTTGTAAATCGTTTCCCCTTGCAGGTTTTTTTTAATTTTTGTCTGTTTGCTTTCCAGTTCGAATTCTCCTATTTTTCTACTCTGTACTTCCTCTGTTGATCGGTTACTTTTTATTCCTGCAAGATTGTTTCACCATTTAATGCATTTGATTATTTCATTTTGCTGCGTTTTACTTATGATTTTTTTCTTTGACTGCTGGGTTTGATAATGAAAGACGAGCTTATTTTCCATGTCTACTAATTTCATAACTCATTTCAATTGTCATCTTTCTATAAAGTTCGCAAATGAATTCTGTGGTAGGTTTGCTGACGTAGTTCTAAAACCTATTCTTATAATAGAAAGTAGAAATTTATGTACTACTGAATTAGTTCAGTAATGTTATTTTTGTATTTCTGTTAATCTACAAACTGTTTGATGACCGTTATATGCCCGCAAATGATGGAAAATGCATTGCATTTCAATGAATATGGCATGATGCAGCAAGGTTCTTCTTTGTCTTTTTTAGCAGAGCAAATTGTATTTACCTGTTGCATTATACTTATTAATATCTGCAGTTACTATACTGGTAAATGTTCCTATGACAACTTCATGTCACGCTTTCATCTATTATACTTTATTTCTATTTGTTTATTTATTTTCTTTTTTTAATTAAATGGGTGCTTGGAATATGAACACATAAACACATTTACATACGTTTGCACACATACACATCCTAGCTTTCATTTCCCAAATTCACTGGATCAAAATAATTAATTGACAGTGTACGAAGAACAGATTGCCATTTCCTTAACCTACAATTTTTAACATGTTTTACTCGTGTTTTATTCAAGTACATGAATTCACTTCTTCTCCGATACTCATTTTCTTGGTAAAGTTTTCCTAAGTTGATTTATTTTTTTGAAATAACCAATTTGATACAAAATTCACAGGAAACATGATAGTTGAGTTGACTATAAAGAGTAATACCTTTTCCATTTCTAAATCTCAGTCAGGAAAAAAAAGGACTGGAATAGCTCATCACCAGAGGCAAATCAAACAAATTTCTTATGTTGAATTTGAAGTTTCATCTTATTTTATTTATATTTAGTTCTTGCTTGGTTTAGTGTTAGGTCTTTGAAATGCTTTAATTATTTCTTCCAGGAGGTTCTACATAAAAAATTCTTTGACATCCAATTTGATGTCAATACAAGAGAAGTAGGAAGGGACTCTAATTTAATTAATTTTGCTCTTAGGAATGTTCAAATTTTATATAGATTGCCAAACATACAGATATGTATAGTGAGTTATTCACTTTAGAGGAAGAGCCCAATCTTGCTAAATTGCTTGGTTTTTTCAGATGTACACATATATGCATTTGCATGTAAAAATACAAAAAGTTTGGATAAATAAAGATCGAAAGTTAGCCATCAATTCGAATTTTTGTTAATTATCTATTTTGTAACAAAATGAATTATATATCTAATATTCATTTCAGAGGACTGCATTTGAAAAACTTGATTTAATCATTTATTTAACTTTTGTTCAAACTAATAATGCATTGCAGACAGTTCTTAACTCTTTTATTTTTTGGCATCTTCATTTTTTTTTGGGAGCACAAATATTAAGTTTTCACACACGTCAGGTTTTTCAAATTCCATTGTTCTTTATGTTTCTTCATGCTTAATTTCAGTTTGCATTCGATAAGAGTAATTATACCTTTTTTTATGGAACTAAAAATGTTCACTTAAGATTTTTCTTCACTTTAGATTTAACAAATGCAACTTGGTAATGAATAAGTATCATAATAATTGTTTGGCAAAGATGTAGAAGTCCGTTATCATCTCAACATCGCAAAATTTTCAGGAAAAAGTTTAATGATATAGGCTAGCTGGAAAATAGTTACTTATATCTTTTGTACTGCAGCTAAAGATACATGCAGCAGGTTCATATTTAAGGTGAACAGAATGCATGTGATGCACTTGCATGAGGTTTGACTTGGCTACCATAAAAGACGATGCCCATTGTGGATAGTGCTAATAAGGAGATAACCATCGTGGGCCTGCCACAGATATTACTTACATAAGGTATCGAAGCTTCTTACTTTTCGTATTGACTTTTTTTTAACCTACTTACCGATGTACTTTTTAATTCATGGAACAAAATTTCTCTTTCGATGGTCTATTTTATTTCGACTTATGGAATATTTTTACATTCATGCATTCAAGTACAGAACTTACATTATTATTTTGTATGTTTGTATTTACTTAGGATAAGTGATAATCAAATTGCCATTGTATTGACCCTTAGTATAAATGAAAATTATTGTAGAATGTTTGCTTAGATGTAATAAATTATGTGCATGACTTTTAATTTATTGCTAAGACATTTTGAAGGAATATAGTCTGTGGATATCTACGCAGATGCAGTTTCCCTTTTCTCTATTTATCATGTATGCACAGATGCAGTTTTCTATTCTATATTAATGAATGTTGTACTCTACACACAAAGCTTTGACGTGTATATGTTGACTATTCATTGTAACGGTAGGAAGCATGCATCAACATTATATGACAGTCACTGGGATTTGCAACGGTACATTTTAATATGTTTTCTATGTTATTTGTGTCATACATTATTGGTACAACATGGGGTGATACGTCAACTCTTTCCTACCAGAAACAGTAAAATTAGTGTAAATTGCTGATATTTACCTAAAATTATAGAACGTCTGTTCCCTTATTGAAGATGAAGCATTATTATTTACAATCATGGACATGTGAATAATCTAACATAATGAGTCATTTTATGTATCAGTAGTCCTCATGTTCTTTTTTATAGGGAAATTGACCGATGAATTATTTAAATTTTATAACATGTCTTCTGTGCTGATTTCATGCATAGCAAAATGGCAAAGCCTATAGATGATGGAAGCATATGGATATGACCAAAGTTTGAGAATAAATCATAAAAGACGAAAGCTTCTGAGTTGAAAGTGGGTACATAAAAGACGGAAGCGAGCTGTTTAGTTGAATACCAGAATGTATGTGAATATTGTAGAATATGGTGAATCCAGGCTGCATGTATATTTATTATTTATTTAAGTTAGAATAGGTGTAAGCTTGTTTAATTTTGAGTGTTGCATTGTTAAATGATGGTTGACTAGGAAGGCTGATCGTCTGGACCAAGGGGATTTGAGGCCAGTGGTGTCCTGATTGGTTGGGTCCAGAAGATCAGGGGATTTGGGACCAAGGGATGAAAGATTTCATCCCGTGCGCCTGTTGATAAGGCATTTGAGGCCAGTGGTTTATGTATTGAAACTTGCGTCAAAGCAATGGAAAATACATGGTCAACTGCAGGTGTGATTGATTTCGTATATACCAAAGGACTGATTTTGGTATGAGGCAAATAGAATTGAAATGTGCCTCTCTGTCAATGTACAAACTACAACCACAGAGCGGTGCCTATAACCCATTCTAACTTAAATAAAGGGAATTAAAGCTGAATATGTTAATTAAGTGCAAAGCAACATATTAATTAAGTGTAAATGTTTTCTCACGCGCATTGATTTGTACGAAATAACTGAAAAGTGATGGCCATTAAATATACTATGTTCTGTTGAGTAAATCTTTAAAAGGCAAGGTCCTACCAACAGGGACGGAACCAGGAATTGGCTCAGCGGGGGGCCGATTCGAATGGGGGACCAAATTTTTTTTTTATACCAGTTTACCATGAATTAATCTTAATTTCAACCTATAATGTCATATATTATCAAGTTTTAGACAAAAATATCGTGTAAATACTAATAAAAATACCTTAAAAATGGTCATTTTTGTATTAATAGGATAAAAAGATTTTATTTTTTTTCTAATATTTTAAAATCAAGGGGAGGGCCATTGCCCCTACTTACCCTCCCTTGGTTCCGTCCCTGCCTATCAAGGCAGAATTCTGTTACTGTTTAATAATTGGTTATTCCAATATTTTTCCAACTTCATTACTTCATTGTAAGTACCAACTACATTACGTAAACATAATGTGGTTCAAAAGATGTAAAGGTTGAAACAAAATTTGTAAGGATGCTTAAAACAATGAAACCCGTTGGTGATATAAGGTTAGTTTCATAACAAGTTCAAAATCATACAAGAATTATATAACCAATGAAATACCTCAAGTATACATCTAATAAATTACACCATAAATAAATTTTAACTCATTCATTTTTTTTAAGAAAAGTAAATAATAACAATTATCGGGAAGACCGAACCAATGGTAGACCCCCAAATATGCGTAGATTCAAACAAGTAAACATTAATTATTTCATTCATGAAAAAACATGGGTTATAACTTAGTTTTCATAAGAAGAAATACATGTCATGCTGCTCATTCAATAGATATGCTTTCAATGCTATTTGCACATCCATCTTTCATGCATCATCTGAATTTGCACATATTCACATCCATCTTCCTACTCTTTCGTTGTTTTACATTTTGATATGGATATTTTAAAGTCTACATGATTGTTTACATATAATTTAATTATTAGCTCCTAAAATTTTATATTGAAGTTCACACATTTTAATTAATTACAAAAATCAAGATTAAGTAAGTTTAGTTGACCAATATTTCTTTCAAACACTAAAAAATGACCAAAAACATATATATATTTTTTGGCTCAAAATGCTTACACTTCAAATTTTCTATAATAATTTAAGTCTTTCACAATTCTTTTTTGATGTTATACACTTAATACCATAATTTATAATTAATTACATAGTATTAGAACTAATTAAGTAACTTTAGCGAGCTATTGTCCATTAATTCACCTAATAAATTGCATCAAAATTAACTATATTCACATATAAAAAAATGAGAAAAATAGTGATTCAAATATTTAAACACATCAATTGTATAACATAAATTATACACATAATAACAACCACAAGTTCAAAGTTTAACTCATTTACATTGGTGCATGTATCTTGTGTAACATTGGAATGTTAACATGAAGCACTCATATTTCAAAATTTATTTAGTAATTTACAACATACTCCAACATTGTACATTTAAGCCAATATGTTTAAATTAATTATATGGTTTTGAATTTACCAAATAAATTCAATTAGTAAATGTTGTTGATTCATCTAATTAACGTCAAATGTGATGTTTTAAAATGTATATCATATTCATATAAAGAAAGAAGGCGAAATCAATTTTCCTTTCAAATATAAAGTTAAAAAAGTCAGACAATTTAAATAACATATGTAAACAATAATAGTAAATTTAATATATTATACATTTATCTTAATATATTTTTCATTTTAACATAAAGATACATAATTTAAATATCATAAATAATATATATATGAATAAAATTACCAAAACAAATTAATTATCATTTATCTCAATAAGTTTATCTATATTGTAGAATTCTATTTTTAACTTCAAATATCCATATTTTAACATTTATATGGTTATGTACAATTTCCTCGATTGTTTCCTAATTTTTCATGTTTAGATACATGTATTTAAATTACTTATGAAATCTCAAATCTAAAGTATTTTAATATAATCTATATATTAGTCGTATATGTATGTACACGCATACTAATAAAAATAGCAATAAAATATGTGTTTAATTATATAGATATATAGATCGCACACATAAATTAATGTACATAAACAATTACAACAAAGTTCATTTATAAATAAACTATAATCATTTTATGTACATAAACAATAAATTTATCATAACTATAATCATTTTATGTACATAAACAATAAATTTATTATACACAATGTTAAAAAAAAAAAATCCATTTTTAACTTCAAACAACTCCATGTTAAATTTTCTGTATTTATAAGATCCTTCTCATTTTATTTTTATTATTTACTCTTAAGTCGATTTATTTTAACCAATTACCTAATTTCAGATTTAACACATATAAAAGAAATAATTTAAATTATATTTACCAATTCATCTAAAATAATCAAAACATGTCAATTTCAATAAGAATTCTCGCTTATAGTACTAAGAACATAACATTGTTTTACTTCAAAGAAATATAAGTTACATAACACAAACCATATATAAACAATAACAATAACAATAATTTATATTATATTTATTTTGCCTAATTTATCGTATGTTATATAATATTGTTCGTTTTAACATTAAAATTTTAAAAATTGTATTTTATAATACTATCGTGTGCAACGCACGAGTTACACACTCGTTAACATAAGGAAGAGAAAAAAGAACGCAACACAAATCAAACAAGAAAAAACACGAAAGAAATATCAAAAAAAAAAAAGGAAGGCTGCCTTCACAACACTGCAAAATATTAGGCATTTGATTGGCAAGTTTCATCTGCAACTCTTTGACCTTCTCACTCCACTCCACTTTCTGTTCCTTGTTACTCTGGAGCAAAAATCTGGAGTCACCCGCCTCTTTCTTCAACATTTCAACTTTCTCATTCTCCCCTCTCCCTTCATACTCTTCCACATACCCATCACTATCACCTCCATTTCCAGTGATCTGCAATTATCTTCCTCAGCTTCTGAATCTCCCTCTCCGAATTGAACAAATCACGATCTAGCTAAGCCTAAGGTGTGATGAGATGAGACATCTGAGCACTTAGAGAATTCTGCAGATCAATGATTTGACCTTGCATGTCTATGGAGTATCATATATTATCGCGTTTTTTCAGCTGTTGCCATAGCTTTTGGATCACTTTCCCCTTGCTGTAGATGTCAGATCCGGATTCGGAGGTGAGGGAGTCCAAACCGTTTGATCAGTTAAAGGGCTTTCTAGGAAGGTTGAGCTGGTCGGTCCATCGGTTTGGTTCAGGAGATGTGATTTGTACAAGTGGAAGAAAGCGGTCGCCCTTTTTTAATGTTGAGGCTGCCGATGCCTCGTTTACGAACTAAGTTCTCCGTACCAAAGAAGAGAAATGTCATTGGACTTCCGCCGTTTAAGAAGCTGTCTGCCATGCGTTGTGTTTATCATGTTTTTCTTCCCAACATTGGTAATAACTGTATTCAAGTGTCAATAAAACATTTATCAAATAAGCACCAACGACATGGTAGCAAATAAAATGCAAATTACGTGCATCTCCAAAGAGCAGAAAGACAACATTGGACGAAACAGCTCACGAACTCCTTTTACATCGCACTCTGTGTGCTCTACCCATTTCACCTGCAAAAAAGTGTGATTTCAATGTCTTAACAACCTATACTTACATGTGTGCTACATTTAGCATTTGTCTTCCATACTATTGTATGTAAAAATTTGAACAGAAATATGGTACATACTTATGGCAACATAAGAAGTCTTGTGTGTATTGCAAGTGTGGAGCCCAAGGCTAATGAATCCGAAGCTTTAGTGCGGATAAATTTGGGCTGTTGTGTCCTCGTAAAGTTTGCTTCTTTGCTCACAGTATCGAACAGCTTCGACCTACAGTCATGTATGATCCTCTGAGCCATGCAATGCCAGAACAAGGCATTTTCAGTTCAGTTCCAGTGCAGCCAGGAGGAGCAAATGCAAAGAGTATTAGTACTAATGCGGATGCGGAGGTGATGCTAGTGAAACCCAGTAAAGGCGTCTTCATCATCCAATGTGACTGAGCGGTTGATCCTGAATGCTCCTTCTGCTCTCCCCCTCTTCTTCGGAAGGAATCGATAAAAATGATGGTCTGAAGGATTTGTATGAAGATTTTGTACATCCATCACCCAGTCCAGATGTACAAAATCTTCATACAAATCCTTCGGACCATCATTTTTATCGTTTCCTTCCGAAGAAGAGGGGGAGAGCAGGAGGAGCATTCAGGATCAACCGCTCAGTCACATTGGATGATGAATACGCCTTTACTGGGTTTCACTAGCATCACCTCAGCAGTCGCTTTAGTAATAATACTCTTTCAACATTAATGGGTTTTGCATTGTTGGTCCATTAATGTATTAATGAGACAAATTTGTACTGCAGTAAAGGCACTTGGTGCTATTATGAAGGCGGACGAGGAACCACAGCCTGACGCTGGCCCAAATAAAGATGATAATGAAGGCCAATGAGGAAGTGCACATAATATTGGCCTAGGCTCCCGTCATGTTTTTCAAGGCCTGCGAGATTTTCATAGGAACTGACGCTGAGAGCGTGGATCAACACAAAGGGGAATGAGAGGCGAACGCTGCAGAAGAACGACGTAGCATCGGCGATCACGAAGGCGGGGGTGTTCGTGTTCCATTTTCTAGTGGACATCGTGCCAAGGGATGATCTGATAAGCGAAGATGGTCTCGAGCAGTGGGTCCGTCCACCAGCTCAAGAGGTTATCATGCCTGATGACTTGGTTTGGACTGTCTTTTTTGTTTGCATTTTTTTGCTTTGTTTTGGTTGCATGTTTGTGGTGAAGACTGCATAATGTCACATCATAGGTAAGGAATTTGGGTGCTGTTTAATGTAATTTTCACAAGTTTAGAATTTGGGATGGTGCAAGTGAAAAACTGGAATGATTAAAAAAAAAGTTTCAACCAGCGTATTGAATTTGAAACACAAGATATCTGTTTTGGAGTCAGGAACATCTGAAAAGTGTGTCAAATAGAAAAGAATGTCTGTCTGTCTCTTTTGTATTGTTCCATATCACACAATAACATTCCTATATTTGCAGCTATGTGACACACAAAAACATGCATGTGTGTGCACACATACATATTTTGCTTATGTGTGTGTTTGTGGCTGTGTGTGTGTGTGGGGGGGGGGGGGGGGGGGGTTGTATATATGTGCGGGCATTTACTAACAAACCAAATCCAAATCCAGTAGATGTTTTCTTTGAGAGTTGTTGAAATGTTAGCCTGAAAAGAAGACTCCATGCGGAAATTAATCATTTCTAAATATAAGTAAAATTAAATAACAAAACTTATGCCTTGATTCATTGAGTAATCCATAAAAGATGGTCCGAGAACACAAATTTTATTATTTTTGTTATTGCTTCATCTAATTCAATTGATATCATCAAATCAAGAGAATGACACTGTAAATTATAAATGAGCACAACTAGCTATAAGTACCAAATAAAGAAAACATCTCTCCTTAGGCAAAGAGAGATTACACAGCTTATTATTAACATGTAGTAACGTAGGAAATATTCACACCATGCACATACAAACAAAAGTTATGGGCATTTATGCAACTTTCCATCTTTAGTTTTTATTTTCATTAAAAAAAAAAAAGTCTATTGCAACATGCTTCTAAAAAAGTCTAGATTTTCAATGAAATGCTTCCTAATAACAAATTAACAACTTTAGGCATACTGCATCTATGAACGAACTTAGAGTAACCCCAGTTTTTATGATTAACTATTTCCTTCAGTATTCAATGTATTATCTTACATTATACTTTACTATTACTTAGTTCAATTAAGTTATACTTACATTAATATTCAAGAAGAAGGACTCACTCAAATTAGTGAGTGCAATGACAGCGTGAACATGCATACAAACATACTACACCAAAGGAAATTTCTAACCCCAATTCGTATAAATATTAAAGCAAGGTTACAACAAATAAAAATATGTGTGCATATCTGTGTACTGCAATAACAAAATCAAAATTGAACAAATAATTTGTAATGTTTGCTATATATAAGCTTAATTTTCTCGGATAGAACGAACCTCCAAGCCATTTTCCAACACCTCCCATTCTGAATGCATAAATAATCCTTAGAATTCTAGGCATAAGATCGCTACTAAGATGAAAAGACCGATGAGCAAGCTTTCCAAGTAACAAATTATAGCATTTTTTTGATTGAGGAGAATGAATTTATATTTAAAAACTATTTAAAAACTGTGTACAATGTTTTAACATAACTCCTACTTATATAAAAAAAGTAAAGAGTTGTAGTTGATGCGTGTAGAACATGCAGAGCTACGCGACATAGACAAGGGAACCAAGCACCCAAGGTCATGCAACGTGCTTGCTCTGTGAACTTTTCTATACATTGTAACAATGAAGTAAAGTGTTGTAGCTAACGCGTGTAGAACATGCAGAAGCTACGTGACATAAACAAGCGAACCAAGCACGTGAAGGTATGCAACGTGCTTTCATTGTGAAATTTTCTATATATTGTAACAGCTGATTGAGGCATTCTCCATGTTCTTAGATATTCTGGAATGATCAGAAAAACTAACATAATACACGGTTATTCCATTAACTAAGACAAAAGGAAAAAATTAAACATGCAAAATCAAAATAAAATAGGAACTGTATATGAGCAAGAAACCCAGGTTTCTTTTTCAAACCACGACCACTAACAACATGCAAATTTGTTATATACTAATATTATTTTTTTAGCAAGTCCTATATAAAAATTTCCAATAAATACAATTATAAATTTTAAGCCGATACTTATAGAATTGTTTAATTAGAAAACTTGAATATCACAATGGTCAAACAACCCCCTAGACTTTGATTTTCTTTCGCCATAATTAAATTACAGTATGTAGGTACATGCTTGAATCTTGCCAAATGATTGTACAAATAAGCTTCAAACTAATGAATTAATTGAGAAAAAAAATATATAGAAATACAACCCAAACAAACAACATTTGCATGCATGACGATAACTTATATGTTTAGAAACTTGGAACAGTGAATCAGATCATTTATGTAGAAATAGAATAATAATAGCAATAATTATTAAAATAAAAATAAAGCTACAAAGTCATTTTGTTTAAACTGGCATATATGCAGGCACACTGTAAAAAAAAATTATGTTGCTTAAGTTATACTCTCTTTGAAATCCATACATGTACAAGTTTTTGATTCTGTATTACCTAAAACGATACAATAATACCATTGCTGAAATATATTTGCTGTATTTATTTACATTGAAATCATT
The DNA here is from genome assembly GCA_030737875.1 of Allium sativum. Lineage (NCBI taxonomy): Eukaryota > Viridiplantae > Streptophyta > Magnoliopsida > Asparagales > Amaryllidaceae > Allium > Allium sativum. Next base: position 647,929,440 of record CM060919.1, on the reverse strand, counting down.
AAATAACCAGAGTTCCACATGTTGGTTTGTCACAAATTATTATAGTATAGATGCCTTCTTGTATTTGTTATATGTAGATTGAATGTAAAAAGGAAAATTATATAACAAGCACGGTTCAATGACAATGCTCAAACGTACATACATCCAAATTTTTGAGTCATAAAGCCAACCGCATTGAAAATATGAAATAATGTACTTGAAGTTCTCACAATCATAAGGTCGCCTGAAACCATAAATAATGAAAGAAGAGTAAACAATTGTTGTAAGATCTAACCTATATTTAATGTTATGTCAGTTCAAAAGTTTACCACATTCTATTTATCTCATTGGCGGCTTAAATTCTAATTTTAAGAATGAAAATAGAAAACCAACAGCAACAAATCCAATTAAAGTCAATGTAAACACAAAAAAATATGTAAAATAGTCATTCCTGGGATTACTACAAACATAAATTAATATGATTTAGCTAGGAGTTATGTATAGTCTCAACCTTCCAAGCGTATATTTGTATTAACTTTTAGTGAGTGGTAATAAAAATAATAGCAACACCCTTAATCACAATCATCAATTTAAAGACTGTTTTGAAACTTTATGGGAAAAACGCATTTAACATGGTGACTAGTTGATATATTAGCATGGCTTTACATGTTAGTAACTTTAGTTGAGAAAAAACTTTTAGAAGCAAAAAAATATGATGGTACAACTTTCTTACATATAAAATAGTACATATTTATTTAAGCCAAGTGGATTTCTCAAAAGGTACAAGTATTTAAAAAAGGTCTTAGAAAATGAAAGCTACTAAATAAATTTACACGCTAAATTAATGGATTAAGCTTATTGGGACATAATTATAGAAATTGCACATGTTGTGAAAAAAAAATTAGCATATTCTACCTCGATTATATCTTAATCTGGTTTTCCTTCAAATACAAAATAATGTAAAGCGTGAATTGCGTGGAGGAATTGTGACTCAAAAGAACCACAACATTTAGAAATTTGAAATTAACCCGCTATTGTCTAAAATAACAACATACAAGGTAGTAACCAAATAGTTGACTTAAACATAAATAAGTAGACCTAAGTTTGCATATATTAAGGGCATTGTTATTGACACCCCAAATATTGTTAAGGGGGGCCTTTTTTTTTGTATTTAAATAATTGTTAAGGGGAGTACCAATGAGAGAAGTAGCCCCTTAACAAATAAAGGTAATTTTACCTTATTACCCATTTAGGCTTAATTACACTATTCTATTCATTAATCTAATTTTTAATGGTTAATCAACGCCATTAGTTATGGAGAAATCAAACGCTAACCAAAACACATGATCGAAACAGAAAATAATACCAACTTAATGATTGTTTGAAATTCATTTATTTTTCAAGTAGCTTTTCAAATATTGGATATAGTGCAAGTGATTAATTTCTTCCCATATACCTTAAATTTAATTAAGGAATCCAAAGAAGTATTCAGTAAATCGCAAAATAAACCAAAGGTACATGGTATAAGCAGTGGATTTGTTAAATTAGTGAGCATTAAAGATTAATACATATATCAGACTAAAATAAGTCATTATTTTTCAAATGAAAAGGAAGGTAATATGCAACGGGATTAAATCAGTTGTAAAAAATGAAACAAATACATGATTTACCAAGTTTCATAGCACAAATGGTTTATTAAATGTAATTAAGGCAGTAAATTATAACTGTGCAATGAAAACACATCATTGATGCAAAAATAATATACAAATTTACAAAATTGTTAATATGTTATTAAGTAAATAAACCAATAGAATCTTTTTTAAATTGAACATAAATCAATTGAGTAACCAATGATATCATAGGAAGATAAATAGCGTAGATAATGGTTAACAAATTCAGTAAGAAGTAATTATAATTAAGATTAATAAAACAATAAAAGACCTAACAAAACATTAAACAGTTAAAATTCAACGGGCATATATAGTAAATGTTAATCGTATAGAAAAAGAAAATTTGTGGAAAAAACAACTAACTAATTTTTTCGGATACACTTTATATTTCCATAATTCTCCACGTTTTAAATCAAATAGTAGAAATATCATATATCATAGATGGTATTGACATAGGATCTGTTAAGTGTGCAAGCAAAAATAGTTACTGCATATGGTACATTAAAAAAATTGTTATGCTAAAAATAATATAGGGAATAATGTACAGGTTAATGCAATTAATTTTTGAAAAATGCTATGACTACATGATTTTTCATGTTGTTGAGCAGCAACATTCTGCAACCTGAAGTTATGGTGCTGAAGCAAAAGGAGACTGTTGATAGTTTGCCTACTCTCAAAACTCATCAGGCACAGGCTTCAGACGGCCAAAAGAGAAGATTTATAGTTACGACGGTATGCTGTCATGTCAACTCTTATACGCAAACATATATTCACATTATTGCTATCATGAACAAGTAAATATAAATTTTAATGTTTTCACGTGATTGTTAACTTGCAATCTGCTGAGAAAAATAAATGTCATTTCGGTTTGATCAACACTCTGAAATCTGTAAAAAGTGGGATTGTCATTAACGTAAGTTTGTTTACTGACATGTTACTTTAAAAGTATGTTGCTAGAGTGCCACAATATGTGCGTGTACCTGCTTATATATTTTATGTACAGATCTACGCATAAATAATTATAATTCCTGTTCATTACTGTAATTTGTTTTCTACACTTTGGATTTACATCGTTGAACATATATACGAAATTGAAGATGGACATGCATGCTCTGAACTGCCTCCTGCAAAGGTTCCGGAAAAATGAAGGAAGGCCTTGTGCTCCAATTTCAAGTCTTATGTACTACTGTTTGTGTTGTACTGTCTACTTGCAGTGTTTGTCTTATATTTTGTTTAGCTGATGCTTAGGATTTATTTTTCAACTTCAGTTGAATATTTTGTATGTTGTTTATATCGTATTTGTATGTCTTCAAAGCTAATGTTTGCACTACTGCTTGAAGTTTAGTTTCTATTTTCATTTATGGTGGCTGCATTACATCTACTGCGTGGTCATTCCATTTGCACTGTAGTTGTTTGTACCCTTCATTTTGATAACTCATCTTTGTGTCATCACTTTTTCCAAATACATGTTCTACCTGGCATTGTACTCTGTATGAATGCTTTTGGTTTTATTTATATTTCTTATGTAGCTGGCATTGTATTCTTATGCCTGCTGTACGGAAGCCTTATATTTTCATATATATTTTGTATATAAATGTCATCCATGTTTTATTTCTTCCTTTTTATCATCTGTACTTATATATATTTCATGATTTAATAATGGGGTGTGTGCTCTTCATTTAACGTGAGATACGTGGAAACTGAATTAAAACTATGACGGAAGGCTATGTTTGTACGTTTTTTTCCAAAATGTTGATGCGAACAAATATTTCTGTATTCATTAAATTTCTGTTGCATCTTCTTTGCATTGCACATGGTTTTATGTTGACATCCTCCTGCCTGGCCGTACGAATTTCTTAGTTTACATGGAAAATTTACTTTGACAACTTGACGATGTTCGTTAACTTACAAAGAGCTAATACGATGCTATCTAAACTGACGTAAATTCAGTAGGGTATAATATCACATAAAATATCTACAACTTATAATCATAACAATTTAAAATATAAATACATCTGAATTCCAAACAATGCTCATGTTCGAAGCATGGGGCTTATTCTAGTTATAACTAATATAATAGGCTGAGACATAATTGTACGTGTTGTGGCTGGTTGAGAAGAACCTAACTATCAATTCGCGCTTATTAATGGGCTAGCTTGGGCAAGTAGCATAAAATTAAGTTGCATGAGGCTTAATTTAGATAGAATACTGAAGACTCTGGTAAACTAATCTAATTGATTTGGAGAATTAAACTAAATTTAACAGAAACTGAAACCACCGAAACTGGCCGAAGCTACGAAAAATTCAATTGAACGAAACCGATATCGAAACCGAGTTCTCAAACCTTAATCTGAACTAACAGATAAAGTAACAAATAAATACAGGTTAGGTCTTCACTCTAAAAAAGTAGTACAGGCTTACCTAAAAAGAAGTAGAAATAGCACCTATTTTCTTCTGGTTTCTTCCATTGTAAGCTTTGACAACATGCCTTAGAGTCTCAACCTGTTAGCATGAAGCAAAAGATACTTACAAAAACATACTAATAATAATTGACATGATTTATGTCATTCCTGGTTGACAAATCACCAAAAAAAAGTGCAGAAAACTAGAATTTGTTAGCAGAAATGATTAGGTAAATATTTAACCACATTCCAACAAACACCCAAGTGGTTTATTTTTGAGATTGGAAAGCCTTTTGGGTCGTGGTTAGAACATATCAAGACTTGATCTGTAAAAACAATATCATATAGTCCTGATTAGTCTTGAAATCGAAATTGCAACAAATTTCACAACTATGAGATACATCAAATCACACCCCCTTCAAATCAAAATCCAAATAACCCCCCGATTTAAATCAAGCAACCAACTAAGAATGATTTTAGTAGCATCAAATAATCCATGTTAATAGTTCTTATTGGTATTTTTCCAAATCCCAATATTAATCAATATCAAAATGCTTATTACCTCACACTTTATCAGGAGTGTGAGGAAAGAATAGCCCTTAGGAAATATTGAGTGACAGTTACATTGCATTCAATAAATCTGTTGCGGTGCAAATATTGAATTTGAAAAGCTATTATTGTTTTGCACTTGGGGAAAGTTGTTGGGTATATATATATATATATATATATATATATATATATATATATATATATATATATATATTACGACTACTTTACGAAAAAAAGAGTGATGGAAACATAGATGTTAATACTAAAAGCATAACACCATATTTGGATAAATTATCATTATATCATACAAACATCAATAGAGGTTTGCAACTGATTAGCTTGTGTTGGTGGGCTGGCCTACAGCTTACCAATGTGATAATGTAAAATTCAAACAGAAACATATAAACTTGGCTGAATAGGTAACAGGAGGTTAAAAACTTCTAGCTGCCCAGTCCAGTTTGTCCCAAATGAAAGATATGATTTTATTTGATCAAGAATCACCTCTTCCAGACATCATTCATAATTAGACGACCCAACTGTAAGGACATTCTGAATTCTGACATCTAGTCTAAAATCATATTCTCATGTACAACGTAATTAGAAGCCATTCATGTTTCAGATTTGAAGGCACAGTCAGCTTTTTTTTTTTAATAATATTTATCAAAAAAAGAACCCATGCCTCTTTAGGTGTCCAACCACCCTTTGATCTCCTCATAGTCCTCGAATTCCTAGATTATAAAATAAAATGATGGTAACATTCAGAAAATGAAAGCAAATAACATTGCAATGACATCTTTACTAGAATAAAAATGGATATTGTTAACTTTCCATCTCTAACATTTGTTAATTTATCATCTAAAAACTGAATTTTCATCATGCAAGATGACTTTCGCTAGTACGATACACCATAATTTTAAACATTGAATAGTTAACATCATTATAAGTTCAATATTACTCAAAGACCGATATGAGAAAGCTAAAAAAGGCTAATTCTATTACCACCCCCTAATTTACCTTTCCCACCCCATAGGTTTGAGATAAAAAACACACCCCATTTATTTCTTTTCACACCTCGGAATCTTCCAAAAAATATCCTTTCTTATTACTTCTTATTATCTGTCTATCTTATTGTTATGCAGATCGTTCTTTTCTATATTAAAAAAAAAAGGCTGAATTGATGAAGTAGCAACGAAGAAGGAGATTAGATTTAAACACAAACAATGTCATTCTATTTTATTTTAAGTTTTCATTTATCTCTTATTCTTTTCATGAAAACCTAATTTTCCCTTTAACAAGACTGCATGTTGCAGAGTTCCCTTCACCAATTTGGAAGCGATCAAAAATTGGAGCCACTTCCCTTCGAAATCCGGAAGCAATCAAGCAGGAGCATTTAAACAAAGCATTGATAACAATTTTTGCTATTCTGGAAGAAAAAAAGCTAAACGGAAACTTTGACAAAAAATTGCATCGGATAATTGAAAGAAAAAATAAGTGCCGTAATTGAATGAAGAATCAGGGTTCAGTATTCAAAACTCAAATCACTTGTACCTTCAAGTTTTAACAACTGATTTTTCGAGTTGTGCCCTAACTCAATAGCTCTAGCCGTTGTCCAGAATTGCGATGAATTCATCGTCAGTTGCACTCGCTAGTTGTGGGCATTCATCGTTGTGCCCTTGTGGCTTCGCGACGTAGGTAAAAATAAATCTAGAATCGATGTTTGTTTGAAGAATTCGTAATAAGGATGATGAAATTATCAAACTGACGAAGGAGAGACAATAGGCGTCGGATTTAAAAGAGAAAATAATACTGAATTTCATTTGGGTTTTTAGAGATTGCGGAAACAGCCGCGGAAACAGCGAAAGGAAGAGGGCGAATAAGAGCATCACCAATGCCAATGTAATTGAAAACAAATGTCATTGACACATAAGCAATTGACATTATTAGAAAAAACAACTTCTCCAATGCTGCTGTAAATAGGAATTGTAACATGACGTGACCCATGATCTTTTAGACATTTTTGAACTTAATGTCTAGTTTCAGACATTTCTCTTCACATTTTGATGAAGTACACATCAGCTTTTCCAGTTGCAATGGGTCCTGGCATTCTCTATTCCTCGTTTTTAGTGGGATGTTTTAGCACTAATTCTATTAAACAAACTGAAAAAATGATCAGTCTGCATTGGAGATAATTTTTTCTTGACATTGTCATGGTTGCTGACATTGGCTTCATCGCGTGAAAAATGCTATGCCACCTAAGCTCAGCATGACATGACAATTCAAAAGGATTGGAGATGCTCTAAGGAACAAACACACAGGAGACATTTGCTCCGTGTAAAATTGGTTTGTTTAGTGGTCGATTTGAGCAAGGCAAAATTTATGCGTGTTTAACTAAAATAAGCAATTCCTCACCACTGCACCGAATGCATCACGTAATCAATTATGTATGTATTCGACAGTGATATGTCGAAAATTAATAATCATTTCAGTGCATTGTCTTCGTAATTATAAAATTTGTCATATTTATGTCAACCAAAAAAAAAAATAGTTTGATCATATTCCCCAAAAAACGCTTATCCTTTAGGGTTTAAAAAAATCGATATATGTGAATTGAAAAAAAAAATTACTGTAACCCTTGCAATATTTGTTAAGGTAAAATTACTTTTATTTGTTAAGGGGCTAAATGGGTAACAAAGTAAAAAATTACCTTTATTTGTTAAGGGGTTACTCTCCTCATTGGTACCCCCTTAACAATTTTTGAAAAAATAAAAAATTGGTCATCCCTTAACAATATTTGGAGTGTCAATAACAATGCCCAATTTATTTGAGTGATGCTAGAACGACCAAAAAGTTAGCGGGGAAATTCACCAATTTCTAAATCGTGCGGCACAAATTCAACGAAATTCATGGGGAAGAAATAACCTGACGACATTTAATTCAGCCGCACTTATTGATGTAAGGATTTCCGGTCGTTGTAGCATTAGTGATTTTATTTTTATCCACCATACATACTGGTTAATCCATCCTAATTTTTAGACCTAATTTTACGGTGTCTATGATTATTTATAATTGATTAGTTCATCCACACAATTTCTTTTTTCTTTCTCTACTTGGGTACAGATGTAAATTTGAGAAGTATATATTGTCTTTACTTGACTACACCAAAACCAAGATAGTTCTTATTACTGAATAAACGTCTGGTTTTCAAGCGTTTGTTGAACAGACGCTTTATATTAGAAGTTTGTTGAACAAATGCTTGATTTCAGGCGTTTGTTCAACAAACGCTTGAAAAGTTTGCATATTCTGAAACAAATGTCATTGAAATCCGAACTATTTGGTGTTTAGGAACTCTGTTGCGTGGTGTTTTTGGTGCAGATTTCACATTATGTGAATTCCAATACTCTGTTGGAGTAAATCTAACAATGTGTAAGATTATCTATGGTTCTTATGAAAAATTAATTTGAACTTAAACATTACTCTTTCGGGTTGCGTGCGCATAAGCTAAACATGGCATAGACCCACAAGAAATCGAGTTACTAGAGAACACCTGCAATCCAAATTCTCTAGAAATGATACAAAGTTGATGCCGTCATAATATATGTAAAGCATGTGGGAGGTCAACCTAATCAAATCTCTGTTATCTATATTGGTGTTGTTTGTGCAAAATTGATATCAAGTTTATCTCAATAATGTTTGTGCATGTATCTTATTGTATAGAAGCTTGTACTGCAAAAAACAATGTAATATGCATTTGATGCTTTCTTTTGAATAATTATAATCATGATAATCGTGTTGTGATATTACGAACAATTTTCGGATATATGTTTATAATCTTTAAGAGATGTATAAAATGTTTATATAACTTTATGTAATGATGCAAATACTATTTTACAACTAGATAAAAGAAAGTTGTTATTGCAATATATTCATTGCTCAAAAACCATGATTGAAATAACATTTGTAATGTTGGAAAACAATTGTAATAGGTTTGTGTACAATGTATTACAAGTTTTGTTTAAAAAAAAATGTAACTTTTAAAGAAGGAAAAGTCTCCGATATGGGTTTATGCTAAGGATGTAACGTCCCGGTTTTTGACTGATTCTGTAATACAATTTATTTTGGATTATTTTAATAATAGATTTAAATAATAAAATTTGAATAATAAATATTGAGAAAAATTCCAAGGATATATATGTATATGTTTATGGTTTAAATTTCCTTAACCAGTGTATAAATATATGTAAAACCAGTAAATAATGTTTCGTCAGTTGTTTCGTACTTTTACTTTTGTTTCAAACTCTGGTTAAATCTTGATAATATTAGATTTCAATCTTATAGGAAATTTGATTTATATTTTTGTTAAAAATCTTTTATGTATATTTTACTTGTTTTATATAAATACAAATAAGTGATGTTTTAATAGTTTGTTGTATTTAAACTTATTTTTAAGTTCATACATTATAAAGTTGATTTCTAATAACAAATGAGAATACTTAAATTAGAATTCAATTTCTTCTTATGAATGTATATAATACTCTGTGGCCTTAAATCAATAACAATGTATGAAATTTAGTTAAAGAATAAGATTGAAATAATTCACATGAATGAAATCAAGGAAGTACATAGCTGGCCATACCTTAGACGCTAAGTTTAAAAATCTAACATATAGCCTGTAACAAGGTACATGCCTATACATAAGCATATGTAAGTGCAGGGAAACCAAAATCTTAGCACATCCTTTCCATCAGATATATAGCTTAAAAAAACACAACTATTCATATAATCTGCACATAGCTTTATAGCCTAAGCTACATAAATTCAACACAAATATCTGGCCTACTCATGTACATGAGCACTAGCAGCCTATGAAAGCCTGAAATGTGTCTATGCGATAACCTTGAAGCACTTGAACTTGTACACACATATGTACATACATCAATACTGCCAACCATGTGTCTGTATAAGCTAGAGACTGAACTACTTTCATGTCCATTATAATGCAGACAGCGCAAATCACATCTCCTGCAAGTCTAACAAATCTTCCATTTCCAATATTTATGTAGGCAACCTAGATTTTTAGCATATTTTGCTTAAGGACTAAGCACTGGAAAACCACACACATCTAATTGCACATGGTCGTAGTATATAGACTGGATGGATAAAATGTGGAAATGACAACACAATGCAATCTTCAATCAGAATTTAGCAGTAGTAGCTACTCCTAGGTTTACACCACAAAACTTCAAGGGTAAGGCTCATATGGCCCTATAAATACACACACATACACTAGAACACCTCACACACTCAATAAAAATCAGGAGTGAAGAATGAAAGCAAATCTGAAAACTGGGAAAAAGTCTAATGAGCTTTTAAAAGTGGAAACCATGAACCAGAGAACAATAGCATAAAACAGGGGACATTTCAGTGAGTAAACATTTTTCCATTTTTGTATATACCGTCTATATACAAACTAACATGATATTGTATGTGGTTAACCTCCAAGTAAACTTTTTGTCATTGAATAAGTCTGGAAGTGTACAAACCTTTGTTTTAACCTCTGTTTAAATCACTTAAGTATATATTGGGTGGGTACAATGTATAGGACAGAAAATCACTTGTGAGAAGGTGCAGATTGGGTTAATTAATACAATCATCTTACTAGACTAGAACTTTGGAATGGAATAAACCTGGTAACAGTATATACATGAAAGCCTATAAACATGATTGGACTCTGTTTAATTAAATAAACCAGGTACCTAGAAAAAATATAACCAAGAACTTAAGATCTAAGGGAATTTAAAATCTGAATTTAATACGGAAGTTTGTTCTAAATTTAGTACGGATTAATTTAAAAATAGTTATGCTTTGGGTAAGCATATATATATATATATATATATATAAACAGATAAGAAAAAAATAGAACAACGTAAAGAGATAAACGTGGTCAGGGGAAAGAAACATTTTAGCAAAAGAAAAGGGGGCGACTGTTCACTGTAATATGACCAAAACCGGAATGCAACCTGATGTATAGTGGCATATGCAAGCCGAGATGCTTGGTACAACGCACTAAAGTGGACTAATGTGTCTTTGTTGCTGCTGCAGGCTGAAACAGAAGTGAAAAAGGAAAATGAAGCAAATTGACTAGGACTGTGGTGTAGTTTGAAATGAATCGCGAAAGTAAACACCAAGTTCAAGCAAGCTAAAGCCCGAATATATACTAGATCATGCACTTAACTTTAAAGTGAATAAGGCACTGAGGTATGCATAGAGTTTTTGATATGGAATGCAAGACTAAAACTGGGATGTAAAGCATATGCTAAAATGAGATGATTAGCATGTGGATTTCATTGCACTACAATGCACTGTAATTCCATCTTGGTGCTTGCCGATTTTATCATGCATGGGTTCATGAGGGTCGGACCTTGTTTGAAAAAAAAACCATTAAAATGTTTTGCATTGGTTAACAGAAAAAGAACACTATAATAAGAACGAAACAGACGTTGGAAAGAAAAGGGTGGAACATGGAAATGAGAAGAAAGGAAGTGGGGCACGTACTGTAAGTGCCTTGCTCACACCAAGTATAAGCGTACCTATGAAGTAGGTGATGATTACATAGAAGATAGGAATGATTTGCATGCAAATGCCGATATTGAGGATAAGCTTGCCAAAGAGAAAAAGAATAAGAAGAAGCAAGTGACTAAGGTAAGAGGTAAATCAATCAAGAGATGACAATATACAAGAAAATTTTAGATAGTGAAGAGAATTAATAAATATTGTGGTGATAGCATGGAGGTGATAGGGCTGACATATAAAGATAAAAAAAAAGAATATTGAAACGACTTTAGGATTAAATTATGATCTAAACATGTTTATATATTTAAAATTATATAATCATATAGTAGATCAAGAACTGATATTCACATAAGGTTTGGTCGGTGTAAGTATAGTCGAGTTAATCGATGGTTTATATCAGTAACTCAACATAAGTATCGAGTCTAAACATTTTAATTCAAAATAAATTGATTTATTAAAAGTGATTTTAATTTATCGAACATAAATTTAGACGTTGTATTAAATTAACGTATGAACTATTGATTTGCAATAACCGATAATTCAGTAAATTTTGAATTTAATGATTAATTAATTGATTTATTTATTATGTTGTGTTTGATTACGTTAATCATAATTAGATGTTGTATGGACATCTTTAGTGGAAATAAACACAATTCCGTTATATATTTGGTTGACTGAATTGTTAGAACGCCTTGTTAGTAGAAATAAACACCGTTCTGCTATTATATCAGTTTGACATATTGTATCAGTTAATATATGATATCGAGATATTATACTATCAGTTGTTAATATTGAATTGTATTGTTTGTGCAAATTGGGTTAACGACTTGAATATCGACTGTTATATGAATTGTTATATATCGTTGGAACTGCTAAGCCGTTTTCTGTAACGAAGTTCAGAAATGAACAAGTTTTAATTGGATATAAATTGTTTTTGATAAAACAATTAAATGAATTATATTATTAATTAATTTAAAAAGGTAAGATTAATTGTAATCTGTTAACCAGTCCTATTGAATGGAAACCAATAATTAAAATGGAAATTGATTATTAAATGAATCTATTTCCAACTAATACTTTTTAACAAATAATTGTTAAACATAGAAATGTTTTTGAATGCTAATTAATGTTTTTAAATTAATAGATTTTTGATAAGTTGATGGTATAGTTAAATAAAGGGTGGGATAAAAGATCCAAGATAATATTTATAACTTAATTATGTTTTTAAGATAATAAGGAATCCAATTGATGTACTAGAATAAATTCCTTGATTGGATAATTTAGTTGAGTTAACTAAATGAAGGGTTCTTAACGACAATATTGTTTTACAAATGTCTCAAGATTTGAGAATTTAATTGGATTTACCAATTCTAGTTTAGAAGATATTTTAGATATTGAATTTCTACAAATCTTGATGGTAAGAAGGATTTCGACTCAAGGTCTGACAGATAACTAAAATACCCCAACTTGAATGATTTCATGATTTTTCGATGCATAGTATTAGTTTGTGTTCAAAATAAGTGTTAGAGTTGAATATCATTTCAGCTATGGAACGAATATTCAAAAGTGAGATTATTACGTAAGGTTGATAATAAGAGTTTTATTAATTAATAAATAATTATGTTTTCAAATAAATATATAAACAAAGTTAATATTGTATTAAAATATTTAAAGATTATTTAAATAAGGCTTAGCAGATCCAATGATAATAAATATGTTTATTTTAATTTATATTTGATAATCAAATCACCAATTATCAAATCTGAACCTTTTTCGTTATTATTTCGAGGAGACCAGAATCTAAATTCCACTTCGATTCGATATATATGTTTCGAGTTAGAGATTATTGAAGATCACTGTAGACGATTTAAGGGCTATTCTGTCAATCCTAGGTAGAAATTGCCTAAGATGGATTTACAAAATAGTGCCTTCGGTTTGTCCAATCCCAGAACAATTTTTATGGACGAATGTCTGACAGAGTATGCCTATTAAATTGCATAAGTTGATCTCTTTAAACGTATTTACATTTTTTGGCAGAGAAATTCATTTCTCTTAGCTTTATACCCGGGGTATTTTTGGAGAAATCAATTTGTGATTTGGCAGGTTTGACGATGTGGCATTCAAAGTAAACAAAGATGTGCTATTATAAAAGGTAAGCTCAGCCTCAAGCCTCACAACTGGGAAATGAAAAAAATCGGGCAGATAGCATGGCTATGTGGGTCGCTCCCATTAGGGTGTATTGTCACCTATCTAGAGAAATTTCGTTTTCTTCTTTATTATATTTGATGCTGTCCCTTTCGGGAAACGGTGGGTCGCACCCAACCGTTGGTGACAATATATTTGATACACTCAAGCGAAATGAGTGGTTGGTCATGTGTGGGCCGGGTTGTAAGATGTTCTTGTTGAACCCAGTGTATTCCCCTCTATACACTATCGGCAGGTGGTCACATACCTTGTCATAGTCGGAATCCAATCTCCAATAAGCGCCCACGGTTTTGATTGTATACTATGTATATAGAACGTGAGATGCAAGCGTTCTGCTAGATTTCTATTTATTTGTATTTAGACACTATCATAATATCAGAATAATATTGTTTTCAAAAATGTTTTGGGTTATCGTAAGGTAAAAACCATCCGTATTTATGTGTGGATCGGTCTTACGATTATCTTTTCTTTCAAAAGGTTTTGAAAGTTAAAATCAAACTGTTTTTAATCGTTTACTCACACCAGTCCCATGACTGACTCAGAGTTTATTTTTCTATGTTTTCTTTAAACTCTTGGGTGCCCAAATTTGTACGGACATTACAATGATTCAAGATTTTCTGAAGGAGCTTGGAGCAGAAGGCTTCAGCGTTAGACATATAGAGTTTATTTCGCTGTGTTGTATATGTAATGTACTCTGATGATGTATGTAAATCCAAATATGTTATATTTCAAAAGTGATTATTTATATATTATATTTTATTCCATTGCGATTGTGAGATTCCTTGTTGTTGTTCAATTCTATCTATTTTCATTCTATTCAAATTTTCTATCTTTTATATTTCTTATCCTCTAACTTCTTTCTATTAATGATTCGTATTTTCGTGCAATTTGGGTTGGACGTGTGTTGTATGAAGTCAGCTCAAATAGTACGGATTTGTGGGTCGTTACACTTGGTATCAGAGCTGAAGGTTGAGTAGTAACCTTGACTCTATGGCGTAACTCGATAGAGATGGGGCTAGTAATACCCTAGATTGAGTTTGAGTGTATATATATGAGTGCGTATTTGTAAATTGATATAAAACCGCTTTTATATTGTGTTGATTCGTTTTTTGAGTGGTTCAACATTCTGGTCGATGCAGGGTGCATATTGTATCGAAAAGTATTTATAAACACTTGAACAAAGTGATTCAACACGGCATTATTTTAAAAGCTGGATGAATGAAATAATTTACCCAAAATCATACTTTATTATAAAAGAACAATTTTCAGAAATTGTTATATGGATTTGTCGATTATTGTTATTATAATCAAATAAGATTATAAACATTGAAATGGTTGTATATTGAACCAAATTGAATTTGTATAAGAAAGAGATATACAAATAAGGCAAATTGGAGAATTGTTTGATAAAATTTATGTTTTGAAAAATTCAAAGTTTTGGATTTACAATGGGATTAAGATATTTGATTTCAAATTAGTTGGGAATTAAAGTCGGAATTTTGATTCTGGAATTTGAAAATTTAACTAGATTTAAGAAATTGGAACCTAACTGGAAATTGGTTAACTTAAATAATTTTCTGAGTATTGATCTCATGTTGATTTCGGTCTTCGGGGTTGATACTTAGAGGATTTCTTCTTACCAATTCTTGGTCAGAAACCAATGGACGTTAAAGAGTAGAAGTGTATAAATAAGAAACGGAAATATTTTCCATATATAATAACATATATTTTTAGTTATGTAAATGACAGTGATTGTTGATATATTGAATGTTATGGTTGTAGTGAATTGTTAGGCAGTTAACAGTGTAACTTAGATGCCTTGTTTGGGATTGTTAGACCATATATGTGTATAAGGGTATATATATCTATAATCTCCTCGTTACTCTTCAATTTCGACGTTGAAATTCTTTTAAGGTGGTAGATTGTAACGTCCCGGTTTTTGACTGATTATGTAATACAATTTATTTTGGATTATTTTAATAATGGGTTTAAATAATAAAATTTGAATAATAAATATTGAGAAAAATTCCAAGGATATATATGTATATGTTTATGGTTTAAAATTCCTTAATCAGTGTATAAATATATGTAAAACCAGTAAATAATGTTTTGTCAATTGTTTTGTACTTTTACTTTTGTATTAAACTCTGGTCAAATCTTGATAATATTTGATTTCAATCTTATAGGAAATTTGATTTATATTTTTGTTAAAAATCTTTTGTGTGTATTTTACTTGTTATATATAAATATAAGTAAGTGCTGTTTTAATAATTTGTTGTATTTAAGCTTATTTTAAGTTCGTATATTATAAAATTGATTTCTAATAACAAATGAGAATATTTAAATTAGAATTCAATTTCTTGGTATGAATGTATATAATAATCTATGGCCTTAAATCAATAAGAATGTATGAAATTTAGTTAAAGAATAAGATTGAAATAATTCACATGAATGAAATCAAGGAAGTACATAGCTGGCCATACCTTAGAAGCTAAGTTTAAAAATATAATATATAGCCTGTAACAAGGTACAGTGCTTATACATAAGCATATGTAAGTGTAATGAAACCAAAATCTTAGCACATCCTTTCCATGAGATATATAGCTTAAAAAATCACAACTATTCATATAATCTGCACATAGCTTTATGGCCTAAGCTACATAAATTCAATACAAATATCTGGCCAACTCATGTGCATGAGCACTAGCAGGCTATGAAAGCCTGAAATGCGTCTATGAGATAACCTCGAAGCACTTGAACTTGTACACACATATATACATACATCAATATTGCCAACCATGTATCTCAACTCCTACATATTCTATCATTAGGAATGGTAGACTTCATGGTTTCTTTAAAGGCACAAATGGAGTAAGGCAAGGAGATCCAATTTCAGCTATCTATTCATCATCATTATGGAATTGCTGAACTCTCTTATCTTTGAGCAGGTTCAAAATGGAAATTTGGAGCTCCACCCAAGATGTAAGAATCCCTTAATAACTCACTTACTCTTTGCGGATGATCTAATCATTTTTACTAAGCTAGACATTCGGAATATACGTTGTATTTTTGATACTCTTGACTATTTTCATGGAATAACTAGCCTCAGAATAAATGTTAACAAATCTCATATCATGATTACTGGAGTGACAAATGAAAAGAAAATGGAGGTTGTAAATTTCTCAGGCCTTGTTGAACTACCACCTAATACCTTCTATTTGGGTATGCCATTAATCAGCTCGAGAATTACCAAGCAGCAATGTATTCCACTAGATGAGAAGATTATTAGCAAGCTTCTTCAGTGGCCATCTAGCTTGCTCTCTCAGGCTGGTAGACTAACAATTGTTCAAACCATTGCCAATGCCATGGCCACTTATTGGTCCAGACATTATTTGCCCGCAAAGATTATTGACATGATCACTAGTGCTTTAAATAAATTTTTGTGGCATGGCAGTCCTTTCTCTAAAAAGTTGATTCCTTTTGCTTTTCACAAGCTATATGATGAGAAGAAATATGGAGGGCTCGGCATTACAAATTTTGGAATAAAGCTGTTATCTCTACTTATGTTGAGAAGCTTTTTGCTAAAGAGAAGGGTTTATGGGCATTGTGGATTCAGAGAAATCTGATTGGTAATAAATATTTTTGGACCATGATTATCCTACAAAATTGAAGCTAGAGTTGGCGTAGTATTCTTAAGCTTCGAGATACCTTCAAGGCATATGTGCAGTGTAACTATGAGCCAATTCCTAATCTCTCTTTCTAGCACAGTCCTTGGGCAAGACCCGGATTAATTTTGAGTGAGGTGGTAGACTATAATCTCATGATGAATTCAGGCATTCCTCAATCTGCTTTAGTTGTTGATTATGTACATGATGGTTTGCTGGTACTTCCCTATACCAGCTCTTCAGTTTTAAGAAATTTATGGAGAGACATAAGTTCAAGTTTTGATGTTACTGTGGACAAGGAACTGCAATGGATGGGTAAGGTTCATTCTATTAAGGTTGTGTATGATTTGCTTCAAGATCGATGACAATACTTTCCTTGGCATTCAAGAATATGGAATTGTGGTAGTGTTGCAAAGGAAAATCTCCTCCTTTGGAAGATAATGGCAAACGCGGTAAACACAAAGAATAAGTTATTCAACTATGGTATCATTACGGATGATGTTTGCATCTTGTGCAACTCTCAGTCTGAATCTAATGTCCATATATTCTTTGAGTGCCCTTTTATCTCCATCATTTGGTCAAGGTTGCTTGCAACTGGTGGTTTTCATAGGCCCTCACTTTCCAGTCAATTGGAATGATATAATATTTTTAAGGCTACACGTTGGAAGGACAAAAAGACATGCGTTTTACTACAGCTGTTGAAGAAGTTTGCATATGAAATATGGTGTGAGAGGAACAATAGAATTTTTGGTTTGGGAAGAGGAATGTCGATCAGTTGTGCATGCAAATCATCCGCAACATGTCAAGATGTGCTCATATATCAACATCAACCTCTTTGTGATGATTCAAGTGTAATTAAATAAGTGTTCTCGGTTTTGGCTTTTTCTTTGTATAGTTTGTTTATAGAGTAATTGTACCCACGTTGTCATTTAATAAAATTTTATTTGCCTTTCAAAAATATTGCCAACCATGTGTCTGTATAGGCTAGAGACTGAACTACTTTTATGTCCATTATAATGCAGACAGCGCAAATCACATCTCCTGCAAGTCTAATAAATCTTTCATTTCCAATATTTATATAGGCAACCTAGATTTTTAGCATATATTGCTTAAGGACTAAGCACTGGATAACTACACACATCTAACTGCACATGCTATAGTATATAGACTGGGTGGATAAAATGTGGAAATGACAACACGATGCACTCTTCAATCAGAATTTAGCAGTAGTAGCTACCCCTATCTACCCCTAGGTTTACACCACAAAACTTCAAGGGTAAGGCTCATATGGCCCTATAAACACACACACACACACACACACACACATACACTAGAACACCTCACACACTCAATAAAATCAGGAGTGAAGAATGAAAGCAAATTTGAAAACTGGGAAAAAGTCTAATGAGCTTTTGAAACTGGAAACCATGAACCAGAGAACAATAGCATAAGACAGGGGACATTTCAGTGAGTAAACATTTTTCCATTTTTGTATCTACTGTCTATATACAAACATAAATGATATTATATGTGTTTAACCTCGAAGTAAACCCTATGTCATTGAATAAGCCTGGAAGTGTACAAATCTTTGTTTTAACCTTTGTTTAAATCACTTAAGTAATTATATAATGTTGGGTACAATGTATAGGACAGTAAATCATTGGTGAGAAGGTGCAGATAGGGTTAATTAATACGATCATCTTACTAGAATAGAACTTTGGAATAGAAATAAACCTGGTAATAATATATACATGAAAGCCTGTAAACACGATTGGACTCTGTTTAATTAAACAAACTAGGTACCGAGGAAAAATATAACCAAGAAATCAAGATCTAGGAGAATCTAAGATCTGAATTTAATACGGAAGTTGTTCGAAATTTAGTAGGGATTAATTTAAAAACAGTTATGCTTTAGGTAAGTGTGTGTGTATATATATATATTAACAGATAAAAAATAGAACAATGTAAAGAGATAAGCGTGGTCAGGGGAAAGGAACGTTTTGGCAAAAGGAAAGGGGGCGACTATTCACTGTAATATGACCAAATTAAAACTGGAATGCAACCTGATGTACAGTGGCATATGCAAGCCGAGATGCTTCGTACAACGCACTAAAGTGGACTGAAGTGTCTTTGTTGTTGCTGCAGGCTGAAACCGATGTGGAAAAGGAAAATGAAGCAAATTGACTAGAACTGTGGTGTAGGTTGAAATGAATCGTGAAAGTAGACACCAAGTTCAAGCAAGATGAAGCCCGAATATATACTGGATCATGCACTTAACTTTAAAGTGAATAAGGCATCGAGGTACGCATAGAGTTTCTGATATGAAATGCAAGACTAAAACTGGGATGTAAAGCGTATGCTAAAATGAGATGATTAGCATGTGGATTTCATTGCACTGCAATGCCATCTTGGTGCTTGCCGATTTTATCATGTATGGGTTCATGGGAGTCGGACCTTATTTGAAAAAAAAAACATTAAAATGTTTTGCATTGGTTAACAGAAAAAGAACATTAAAATGAGAATGAAACAGAAGAATAAAGAGGAGGAGGAGAACTGACGTTGGAAAGAAAAGGGTGGAAAATGGAAATGAGAAGAAAGGAAGTGGGGCACGGACTGTAAGTGCCTTGCTCACACCAAGTATAAGCATGAGAATACCTGTAAAGTAGGTGATGATTACATAGAAGATAGGAGTGATTTGCATGCAAATGTTGATATTGAGGATAAGCTTGCCAAAGAGAAACTGAATAAGAAGAAGCAGGGGACTAAGGTAAGAGGTAAATCAATCAAGAGATGACCATATACAAGAAAAAATAAGACAGTGAAGAGAATTAATAAGGATTATGGTGATAGCATTAGAGGTGATACGGCTGACATGCATAGCACGGACCTGAACGTGAAGATGGGCCAATGGCTTTTATGATTTGGTGCATAATGACAGTAATGAAGTTAAAGGCAGAATAATGATTCTATGGAACAAATGTGTATGGAGTATACAAGTAACTAATATGGACGCGCAACAAATTACCGTAAATGCAGAAAACTTGAGGGGGGAGTCAAAATACAAATTACCATGGTATATGCACACAACCTAGCTGAGCAGCGAGTTACTCTGTGGAACACTTTAAAAGATATAGCAGATAATAATAATCTATCTTGGGTGGTAATGGGAGACTTTAATGCATATCTCAAAGCAGATGATAAACAAGGAGGTCTTACTCTGTGTACCTCACAGCTAGTTGAATTCAATAATTGTTTTCTAGCAACTGGGTTACTGGAGCCAATACATGGAGGCCTGCATTATACATGGTCAGGTGGTCAGAACAGGAAAATACTTTGTAGGTTGGATCGAGTTTTAATCAACACTCAATGTGTGTCTAGATTTTCAGACATGAAAGTGAATGTACTTCCTCCTTCATCAAGTGATCACTGTCCCATTCATATATCTTTAATTGATAGAAATGACAATGTAAAGGGTAAACCTTTTAGGTATGCTAATCATTGGCAACACTTAGAAGGATACTATACGAACATTAGCCTTTCAGAGTTGATTCTTATCAATGACTGCTATATGTACAATTTGCTGCAATTCCTCTAAAGAACAAAGTGCAAAATCAAAGAATGGAATAAAAAAGACCCAAAGACAATAACAATATTGAAAGACTGGAACAACTATGTGCAGAATCTCTCAAAAACACAGAAGATGGAGACAATTCAAATCAAGCGTGGAAAGCATATGCGGATTATCAAAATGAGCTCAAACTTGCATTGTGAGTTAAAGCTATCGAATTAAAGCAAAAAGCTAAAGAAAAATGGATCACTGACGGGGATACTTGTTCTAAATTTTTTTATACTAAAATGTCTATTCGTCATAACACTAACTACAATTTTCAAATTCTTGATCAGGATGGTCTTCCAACTACTAATTTAGAAGTTCTTGAAACGGAGGCTATCAACTATTTTAATGCGCTATATAATGGAGAAGCAAGTAACATAAGCTTACCAAATGTTTTCCCCAGGCGCATTATCAATGCCAGACGGAGGAGGATGATGCTCTCTGATGTTTCCAGCGATGAGGTCTCTGCTACCTTGAAGTCTATTCATCAGGATTCCTCCCCTGGTCCCGATGGGTTCGGCTCCGGCTTCTACATTCTCCATTGGGGGGACCTGCCGCATTATGTTGTGTCAGCAATACAAGAAGCTTTCAGATCGGGTAAAATTATTAAAGAAATAAATCATACTTTCATGTGCCTCACACCGAAAAAAGACAAACCTTCCTGTATTGTGGATTACAGACCAATCGCTTATTGCAATGTTATTTATAAAATTCTGAGCAAAGTGATATGTAATAGAATGAAAAAGGTTCTACCAGACTTGATTGCCGAGTGTCAAAGTGCGTTCATTAAAGGTAGGAACATTTCCGAAAACTCGCTTCTGGCTCATGAATTGATTAGAAACTTTAACAAGAAAGGAGCAGAAAACTTTTGCTTGAAAGTCGACCTTCAAAAAGCGTATGATAAAATTAGTAGAATTTTCATCATACATATGCTTAAATGCATGAAATTCCCAGATAAATTTGTTGATTTTATAGATGAGTGTATTACCACACCTATTTTTTCCATCCTAATTAATGGAGTCCCAAAAGGTTTTATTAGTAGTAATCAGGGAATCAGGCAAGGGGACCCCCTTTCCCCTTATTTGTCCGCAGTCGCTATGGAGTATTTTTCCTACAGATGGAAATTGCCACCTACAACAAGAGGATTCAAACCATACACAATTTCTCTCCTAAAATCAGCCATTTGTTATATGTAGATGATCTTATTATTTGCATAAAATCTAATTGTGATGCAACCAAGGAAATCAAGGAAATTTTTAATAGACTTGAAAATTTTGTGCGATTGAGAGTTAATGAGCAGAAAACTAAATGTTATTTTAACACCTTTTGCTCTAGAAGAGGAGAAATATTGGGCATCCTTAACGTTTTTGAAGGAGTATTACCAGTTAAATATTTAGGAGTACCACTTTCGAATAATAAAATTACTGATAGAGAATGTGCATCTCTAATTACTAGCATAAGAGACAGACTTCAAGGCTGGAGCTCAAAACTCCTTTCCTTCGCTGGCAGAATCGAATTAGTTCACACGGTGATTCAGGCAAAAAATTATTTTTGGCTACAATCTTTTCAGCTACCTGATGCTACCACTGGCAAAATTGAAAGTGTATGCGCTGATTTTATATGGAACGGTGGGTTACATAAGATTAAATACCCTGACTTATGTAGACCTAAAAAAGAAGGAGGAGTGAGTTTGAGAAATCTTAGAAATATGAGGGACACGTTTGCCGCTAAATTGGGATGGAGAATTATCACTTCTAAAGGACCGTGGGCAAGGTGGATGAGAAAGAGATACATCAAAGATAATTTCTGGACTATGGGAGTAGACAATAATTCGCCACCCACGTGGAAATCAGTCATGAAATCTCGAGAAACACTGGAATTGAACTGCATGAAAGAAATTGCAACAGGAAGAGACACTAACTTATGGCGAGACCCCTGGTTTTATGGTCATTCATTAATTGAGCACTTGGGATGGGACACTTACTCAACATATGGTTGTCCAGAAATTTCAATCGATCAAATCATATCCAATGGCAACTGACAATTCGATCAATTCCCAGCCACTAATGCAATTAGAAATGACATCATGCAAATTCCTATTAGTGATAATAGAGCTAATGACATTTGGGTTTGGAATCAATACGATCAATTCATCCTTGCTAAAGCCTATGAAAATATACGAACCCCTTATCCTAATGCAAAATGGCCAATAATTGTTTGGAACGGTGCTAATGTACCTAAAATGGCTTGTACTTTGTACAAAACAGTTCTACAGCGACTACTTATGAAGTATAGGCTAATTAAATGGGGAATTAGTGTTGAAACAATTTGTGTTCTTTGCAGAGAAGAGGAAGAAATTCACATGCATTTATTTTTCCAGTGTCAATTCTCCAAAGAAGTAATGCAACAAATTTTCGGAAACCAAGTGATGCAAGAAAATGGAAATCTGGAACAAATTTTAGAATACCTGAAGAGGCGGTGGAAGCTTAAAGACATGGTGACCAACAAAAATAGCATCACCCTCACAACTGCAATTTGGTGGTTGTAGAAGGAACGTAATAGGCGAGTATTCAACAATTGCAACAAAATAGCGATGGAAATTAGCAATTTGATTAAATATAAAGCTTACAACACTCTAAAGCACAGAAAAGGAGGAGGCCTTACATCATTCCAGGCTCGCAGTGGAGGCGATGGAGCACTCGCGGATCGAAGGGAGACAACTTCTGAAATCCTAAATAATTTCAATTTTCATCCACCATAATTTTAGGGTTTCTATCTTCAGTTAGAAAAAGGAAGGTTGGAGTTGTAATGCTGATGATGTGTTACTGTCGGATGTATATGTGGTGATGGGTGCGTTGTTTTTTACCCAGCTATCATGGGCCGAACATGGGCTTTGAGAATTTAATAAAATATGTACCCAATTTAAAAAAAATACATGTATTAAGGAGAACCGAAAGTCAAGAATAGCAAAAGGGAAGGACTGTACGGTAGAAACAAAAGAAGAGATGGGGAAAGAACTGATGATGGGTACTGGCACTTTGGTAAATGCATGCGGGGTTCATCCTTTTGCTGTGTTTGACGTGGATTGTGGTCTTGCTAGACCCACACATAAAGTAAAAAAAAAGAGTATTGAAACTACTTTAGGATTAAATTATGATCTAAACATGTTTATATATTTAAATTATATAATAATATAGTAGATCAAGAACTGATATTCACATAAGGTTTGGTCCATGAAAGCATGGTCGAGTCAATAGATGGTTTATGTCGGTAACTCAACATAAGTATCGAGTCTGAACAATTAAATTCAAAATAAACTGATTTATTAAAAGTGATTTTAATTTATCGAACATAAATTTAGACGTTGTACTAAATTAACATATGAACTATTGATTTATAATAACTGATAATTCATTAAATTCTGAATTTGATGATTAATTAATTGATTTATCATAATTAGATGTTGTATGGACATTTATTAATGGAAATAAACACTATTCCACTATATATTTGGTTGACTGAATTGTTCGAACATCTTGTTAGCAGAAATAAACATTGTTCTGCTACTATTCGGTTTGACAAATTGTGTCAGTTAATATATGATGTCGAGATATTATACTATCAATTGTTAATATTGAATTGTATTGCTTGTGCAAATTGGGTTAACGGCTTGAATATCGTCTGTTATATGAACTATTATATATCGTTGGAATTTCTAAGCCGTTTTCTGTAACGAAGTTCAGAAATGAACATAAGTTTTAATTGGATATAAATTATTTTGAGAAAACAATTAAAGAAATTATTTTAAATTAATTATATTATTAATTAATTTAAAAAGGTAAGATTAATTGTAATCTGTTAATCAGTCTTATTGAATGGAAATCAATAGTTAAAATGGAAATTGATTATTAAATGAATCTATTTCCAACTAATACTTTTTAACAAATAATTGTTAAACATAGAAATATTTTTGAATGTTAATTAATGTTTTTAGATTAACAGATTTTCGATAAGTTAATGGTATAGTTAAATAGAGGGTAGGATAAAAGATCCAAGATAATATTTATAACTTAATTATGTTTTTAAGATAATAAGGAAATCTAATTGATGTACTAGAATAAATTCCTTGATTGGATAATTTAGTTGAGTTAACTAAATGAAGGGTTCTTAACGATAATATTGTTTTACAAATGTCTCAAGATTTGGGAATTTAATTGGATTTACCAATTCTAGTTTAGAAGATATTTTGGATATTGAATTTCTACAAATCTTGACGATAGGAATGATTTCATCTCAGGGTCTGACAGATAACTAAAATACCCCAACTTGAATGATTTCACGGTTTTTTTATGGATAGTATTAGTTTGTGTTCAAAATAAGTGTTAGAGTTGAATATCGTTTTAGCTATGGAACGAATATTCAAAAGTGAGATTATCACGTAAGGTTGATAATAAGAGTTTTATTGATAAATGAATAATTATGTTTTCAAATAAATATATAAAAAAGTTAATACTGTATTAAAATATTTAAATATTATTTAAATAAGGCTTAATAGATCCAACGATAATAATTCTGTTTCTTTTAATTTATATTTGATAGTTAAATCATCAACTATCAAATTTGGACCTTTTTCGTTATCATTTCGAGGAGACCGGAATTTAAATTCCACTTTGATTCGATATATACGTTTCAAGTCAGAGATTATTGAAGATCACTAAAGACGAAGTTATGTAAGGATTATTCTATCAATCCTAGATAAAATTGCATAAGATGGATTTACAAAATAGTGCCTTCGGTTTTTCCAGTCTCAGGACAAGCTGTATGGACGAATGTCTGACAGAGTATGCCTAATAAATTGCGTAAGTTGATCTCTTCAAACGTATTTACCTTTGGTGGTGGAGAAATTTATTTCTCTTAGCTTTATACCCGGGATATTCTTGGAGAAATCAATTTGTGATTTGGCGGGTTTGACGATGTGGCATTCAAAGTGAACAAAGATGTGTTGTTACAAAAGGCAAGTTCAGCTTCAAGCCTCACAACCTGGAAGGGTCGCTCCCATTAGGGTATATTGTCACCCATCTAGAGAAATTCCATTTGCTATTTTATTCTATTCGATGTTGTCCCTTTTGGGAAACGGTAGGTCGCACCCAACTGTTGGTGACAATATATTTGATACACTCAAGCGAAATGAGTGGTCGGTCATGTGTGGGTCGGGTTGCAAGACGTTCTTATTGAACTCGGTGTATTCCCCTCTAGAGATACACTATCGGCAGGTGGTTTCATACCTTGTCATAGTTGGAATCCAATCTCCAATAAGCGCCCGCGGTTTTGATTGTATACTATGCATGTAGAGCGTGAGATGCAAGTGTTCTGCTAGATTTCTATTTATTTGTATTTAGACACTATCATTATATCAGAATAATATTGCTTTCAAAAATGTTTTGGGTTTTCATAAGGTAAAAACCATCCGTATTTATGTGTGGATTGGTCTTACGATTTTTTTTCAAAAGGTTTTGAAAGTTAAAATCAAACTGTTTTTAATCGTTTACTCACACCAGTCCCATGACTGACCCGAAGTTTATTTTTCTATGTTTTCTTTAAACTCTTGGGTGCCCAAATTTGTATGGGCTGTCCAATAGTTCAGTTTTTTACATATTTTTTGAAGGAGCCTGGAGCAGGAGGCTTCAGCGTTAGACATATAGAGTTTATTCCACTGTGTTGTATATGTAATGTACTCTGATGATGTATGTAAGTCCAAATATGTTGTATTTCAACAATGGTTATTTATATATTATATTTTATTCCGCTGCGATTGTGAGATTCCTTGTTGTTGTTCAGTTCTATCTTCTGTCTATTTTCTTCCATTCAAATTTTTTATCTTTTATATTTCTCATCCTTTAACTTCTTTCTATTAATGATTCGTATTTTCGTGCAATTTGGGTTGGATATGTGTTGTATGCAGTCAGCTCAAATAGTACGGATTTGTGGGTTGTTACAAAGGTTGTCAACTAGACCTGACCTGATAGACCCAAACCCGAACCGATGGGTCTCGGGTCTAAACGTGTTAGATTTTATCGGGTCTAAACTATACATTTCCAAAATCTGGACCGATCGACCCGAGCTTCAGTTCATGGCGGGTCATGTAACAATCTCAATTTTAGGAGTATTTTGTTTAATGATTTAATTTAATTCTTGTTTAATTTATTTTATTTGTTTGGATTTTATAGAAATAATATTTATTTTTGATTTAAAAGTAAATTTATTTTTGATTTTATAAAACAAATGAATTTGATTTTTATATAAATAGAATTTGATAATATAAAACAATATTGAAAATTTATCCATTTGTCGTTCCCATATCAAAGTCAAATCTCATTTGATATCATCTACTACTTGATTTATTGTTCGTTAAATATATATATTCCCAAAAAAAAAAATTCACTTCTATTTCTGGTTTATTCTAATTTTATTTATTTCGTAGCCTAAAACATCTTTTATTTGTTTCCAAAACCGTTGGTTCCTTTGAATTAAAAATTTATATTGTTTCCTTTTATTTGCAAACAATGTTTACTTTTTTTATGGGTCAACATTCGCTCCTTAGTATTATTTCTTTCCTTACACATTCGTTATTTTCAAAATTCAAACCGTTCATTTGCCTTTCCTTTATTTTCTTCTGTTCATCCTTTTGTTTTGAATTTTAAAACTATACATTTCAGCGTAATGGTCAGGTGTGTTTCTAAGTCTGTCGTTCCAATGCTTCGTGTAGTAATAAAAAAAGAAAAATCAAGGGGGACCTGCCCATTTTCCTAAAATCTATTTTAAATTCTTCCACCCCACTTCTTTTTCCTCATCGCGTTCTCTTGTTCCATCACCATCACGAGTCTCCTTCCCCAATGTTCCCATCCCCGTCCCCTCTGCCAGCTCCTCTAGTCATCGCACCGCCCAAAGCCAAGCACCACCCATCAATAGCCGAAGCCGACCCTACTGACCCGCGTCGAACCTCCTGTTCCTCTCTCCCTCCACTACACTACCCAAATCCAAACCCCCCTTGAGCCTAGCCGCCAAACTCTGCCCTCTCTTCTCCCTGAAGCCCACTGTCCGAGCTCTGACCAAGCACCGCCCTTCTGACCTACTATCGAGCTGCTACTGAAACCCATCACCCGGAAACCCCCTTCCACCACCTACCTACCCATGTCCATGTACTACCCCTGCATGCTTCTTTCAACGTGTGCATGTGAGTTTTCTTTGAGCTTATGGCGTGTGTGTGCATGTGTAAGTGTGTGCACGTGTATATGGGTTTGTGCGCGTGGTGTGTGTATTTGTTTTATTGTTTTGTGTGTGCATATTGGGAGAATGTATTTATGTGTGTGAGTTATTTTGGATGTATATTTCGCGTAGAGTATATATATATATTTTATTATTTGTATATATAAATTTGCATGTTCGGGTGTATGTTTATATATATATATAATTGATTTTAACGTACTGGGGTGTTTTTTAATATATATATATATATATATGTGTGTGTGTGTGTGTGTGTGTGCTTGTGTAGGGTGTTGGGTGTTCTATAATTTATAATATATATATATATATATTTGATGTGTTGTGTAGTGTGTTTAAATATTAATTATATATATATATATGTGAATACGGTTCTAATGAGTGTATTTGCGTTGTTTGTTTATGTATATATATATTATAATATATATAGTTTTGGTGTGCATTGAATATTAAATGTATATATTATTTTGAAAAAAAATGTCATAAGTCGAGTTGGTGTTGAGTTCACGAACCGTTCTAAATCCAATAGCCGTACCAATTTATTGAGAAATTCCCTAACCTCCTCTTATAAAAATAAATATATTTTGAGTAGTTACCAAGATTGAATCTATTTCTAGTTGTGCTTGGAAGTCATCATTTCATTTTGTGTCAATCCGTTTGTCGTCTCCATTTCTGTGCCACGGAGGGTGAGTTTATCTCACACTTTACCTACATTGTTTCATGGTTGTTAAATTCAACACTAGTGAACTATTGTGAAATGTATAGGGTTGCTAGTAGAAATTGGTTGTTTAATATGTACACTTTCATATATGACACGACGATATATATGACATGTAGGTGCACCGATGATATATGATTTATGATGTGATTGATGTTATGCGATGATTTATTTATGTTGTTGAATTCCATAGTATTAGGAAAAGTCACTATGGATTGAAATGATACATACCCGAACGGACATTAGATTAGAGAAAAATCGTTATGCATTGAAATGATAGAACTAAACGATTTTTACTGAATTTGGGATTGCGGGTTGAAATGATATATACCCGTAAATTTTAAATTGCGGATTAAAACGATAAATATCCGTATAACTTGACCACAGGGTAGAAAACTATATACGGACAGCGTTGGTCATGTTTTCAAAGTAAACTGATTTGGAAAAATTAATTTTAAAATAAAAATTTAAGATTTTATTTTTATATTTTAAAGATTTTTAAACTTAAAATTTGTAAATTTTAAATGATATGTTTTAAAATGATTTTACGAGCAAACATGGATTTAAATACTTATTTAAGATTCTACTCATAATTTTATTTATTTTAACCAAATAAGTTAATTACATAAGTATTTTAAACTATTTATATTATAATAAATAATTCTTTTAAACCCATTTCTATATTATTTTAATCTTATATATGCTTATAATCTATTTTCCAATTTATTTTAGAATTTTATAAACTTGTATACATATATAATTTCAAAGTTATTTTTTTTATATTTTATAAACTTTAATAATAAACCAAAAGGGGTATAAGTTAAGACTTTCACGGTTTGAATTCGAGGTTTAAAGATTTAAAATTATATAACGATACTTGACTAAATGAATGTACTCATATAAGATATGAATTTGAATTCGAATGGATTTGAACATGTAAGAGATGAACTTGAATTGTGTAAATTTTTTGAAATTGAATTTCAAAATTTAAGGAATGAATTTAAACCTGTAATGGATATGAAATGAATTTGATTTTAAATCAACTAAATGTGAATTTGAATTGGTTTAAATATTGAAAGAAATGAACTTGAATTGCGTAAATTGATGTTTAATTTGAATTTATAATTGATATGAAAGGAATTCGATTTTAAGTGACCGAATGTGAATTTGAATATATAAATTTCATATATCGCTTTGATTTTATAAATCATTTGGCTTGAATTAAAAAAATTGTTAAATCGAATGTATAAGAATGGTTTTGAAGTGTATAAATGTTTGAATTGAAATATAAGGTTTTGATTCGGATTTATAAGTAACGATTTTGAATTGTATGACTTGAAGTTATAAAATATATGTGACTATTGAAATCGAAATACATGATTTGTTTGAATTATATAAATCAAAATAGAAGGTTTTGATTTGAATTGTATATATTGAATTTGAACTGAAATGATGGAATTTTGAATTGACCAAAACGAAATTCTTCAAAAGGAGAAAACTAGATTTTATGATTGGTTTGAACTTGGATTTTTGACAAATATAAATCAAGCTAAGTATTATCAAAGTATGTAATTTAGTATTGATTTAAATGGCATTTGAGATATGTTTTGTGTAAGTCGATTTTTGATAGAAATTGTTATATGAATAAATTTGGGACTAAGATATTGTCGTAGTAGACATTTTGTATCAATTTTAAATGATAACCAAGACCTTTAAGATTTGATTTTATTATAAGTCGATTTTGGATTATAAGTCATTATGTGAATATCTTTGAAAATTAAATAAAATCGAAGTTAAATATTTTAGTATTGATTTATACTATGTTTGAGATCTTTACGATACGATTTTTCTAGATCGATTTGATTAAAGAGATTTAAGTGAGATGTTTTCAAAATTAAATATAATCGAAGTTATATATTTAGTTTTGATTTCAAATTCGAATCTGAGAATTGTTATGAACAATTTGACAAAGGATTTATAAAATAATGACCATGGTCTGAAAAATGTAAATGATTTGTTGTTAAAGTGACCGGGGTCGGCTATTATCATACTCTCTGCCAATATCGAAAACCACTTTAACAACTGTGTATGCGGTGGAGATCCAGAATGAAGTAGGATGATTTGGAGGCGATTACGGGATTTAAAGTAAGAGAACGATGATGGATGTCCGTGACCTTCGGATCATAACTAAAATGACTAAAACAGATGTTGTACCGTGATTAAGTGAGGTCGTTCCTCCTATTGGACGCATTTCTTCAAAACCATATCTATTACTTTTCAATTTGATCGGTGCGCACCTTTGATTTTGGAGTGTGTTACGCGGTGGGCAGTAGTCGCGGCTATGCGTTACCATCTATCCGGGAATGCAAATGGTAGAATCCTACCATGGGTATTCCCCGTATGCCTTTTCATATTATCCTGATCGAGGGAAGCGACCCAAATTTCATGGCCGGCCTAAATCGAACAAGAAGGCGGACTGCTTTGAGAACACGACTCATCAGAACACAAACATGATAACATGTCATTGATATTATAGCAATTTACATCAGAGTACAAGATATCAGAGCATAAATAAATGATATACCACAGAAAAATAATATCAGAGTTTTAAGTGACAAAGAAATAGATACATAATATATAAATATAATGTACAGCTGACAACATCAACTATCACAGCTGAAAGAAATACACAGATACAAAGCTATCTGAATATAGCTCCAACTGCAATCCAGGATCCTGTGAAAAGAAATATATGCGAAAACTACTAGCTGACCGTGTGGAGAATATGGGCACCCAGAGTTTAGGTGGGAAGCAATAAACTCCGAGTCAGTAATAGGACTGGTGTGAAAACAAAAACAATTATTAACTTTTTTAATGTTAGGTAAATCATGGGACCACGTTGTATAACACGGAACTGGTTTCCTCCCATGAATACCGTAAATAAACAACGCAAAGCTAAAAGGAAAAATGAAGCCATTATAAGACTCGGGTCCCATCACACAATGCAACACAAACCAGAGGATAGAGTTTTACCTTATAATGGCCAAATATGCTTGATACACGAAAATTTTCTTTTATTATTATTAGTGCATAGTGAAGAAATCAACTTCAAATATAAATGTATCAATCATAGCATATGCCATATATTATGTCGCCATATAGGTTTACAACTAAAACTGAAAAGTCGCATATTGGAAATTGGGTTTCCATTTATGAACCGAGGCAAGGGATCTTCCTCACCGATTTGGAGACACTTTATCAAATGCCTCAGGATCACACTACTGGTCAACCCTTGGATCTTCAGGGTCGGTCAGTCGTCACTGATTGGTAATACCATAAACAATACGTTAGTCGATTCTATCGAACCTCTCACAATTTTAGTATGTCGACCAAATCTAGTGCCATTTAGTCGGCCCTGATCAAATCCGAGGTACCTCGCTTTCTGTTATCCAAAATATACATAAGTAAAATGTCTGGGCTCCATACCATGACATCACTTCTAGCTAGAAGCTAACGTATATCCATTTCTCCGTAGTATCTATCCCATTTTTGGTTCATACCGGGGTGTGAAGCTCGCAAATTAACGCTACACAAAGTTGTGCTATATTAAAGCGATGCTTTGATCATCAACCACAAGGATCTGCTTTTCAACAAAAGCCTTGATCCATGCATCTCGGCATGCCGCATTGTCAGTCCATACCATACCATTGATTTCCACCAGTATTTAACCTCTAAGCTTGTATGTCTTAGAGAAGGGTATTCAACAAGAGAATAAATCCTCCGCCACCAAACAGATATATATTTAGCAGAGAACAATTAATACAGCGTAAAAGAATACAATATTAGACATACAATCCATTTGTAAGCCCGTTTTGGGTCTTAATGAAACTGGAGGCACCTTATTCCTCGTCCCATATGTCCAATACAAGAGAGAGGCCCTCGCATATCCGGTCGATCTCCAAGTACGTATGGACGATCACCACTTATTACCTCATCATGGGGTGTGCATCCCAATCAAGACATTATTAATCATCCATACGATGTAAAGATCTCCGGTCTTCAACCACCGTCTTCATCTCGACTTTTAATCGTCGTATCAGTTATTCAAATTGGGTTAAACTCGGTCTTTCCGAATGATTCGCGTATTTTATAATCAAGTACTGTAAAAACACATCATACGCCTCATTCCAATCCATAATATTCTTTTATTCGTATATTCTTGGAAATCATTTCAAAAGATTTTATAATATCTTTTCACAACTTAAACCAAATTAAGGTTTATCAACTAGTCGGGATTAACGAGCCTTACCGAAGTAATTATTCATTTCATTATCCCAATCCCAACGTATTCATCCAATGGAGCAAACTAGTAGCACTCCATATCCAACACCCATTGTGTTACTGGTAAAATTATTTACCAATTCACATTCAAATATAATTAAATATTTAACTATTGCATGGAGCAAAACTGGCGGTACTCCATTCTCTATCATTTCTTGAATTCGGTAAATTTAATTACCTTATTTACATTTCAATCTAATTAAAGATCCATTAAAATTCCGTTTAGTGTTAATCTTTAGAATTCATTATTTAATGATCATTCAATTTAGGAAATAATCCTATCTTTAACTGGTTTAAAGAACAAATATCGTTTAAAACATCACTCATGATAAACCCAAAATCATCTTTCGTCAAAATGGAATCTTCACGGAAATCAGATCAATCTTAATAAATATGAATTTCCATATCAGAATAATACTATAAGTGGAATAACGGCAAAGCCTTTTAAATTCCCTAAATAGTAACGGTCTTCCTTTACAGAAGCTCATCTCGATTATTTCTAAATCGAATTCCATTCAATTCCAATTTAACATATTAAACTGGAAAACTTTGCTTTGGAAAATTACATTAAATCTTAATTAATTTTTTTATAAATTACAAATCATAACTTCACTATTAATTGAGTTAAAGAACAAATTTCGTTTAAAATACAGTTCACAATAAACCCAAAATCTACTTCCATTTGATCCCAATTATATTTCTTAACTAGAAAACTTCATTAAATCTTAATTAAAAGATTTATTCTTTTCTTACTGGGTCTAATAACGATATTATTAAAGATACCATTCATGACAAACCTAAAATCCAATTTAATATTAAATACAAGGCACTGAATAGAAATCATATCGACTTATATTCAATATCAAATTCTGAAACCAACAGATATCGCATTGGAAATAACGATATCTATATCTTCCAAATTCCTTAACGATATTCATATAATCACGGAATCCAATATTGAAATATTCCGAAGATTATTTCCATTCAAATCCTATCCAATTTTTATATTGAAAATTTTTGGTTATATCAAAACCATTTCAATTCCTTTCTGTTCTTTACTCATGTCGATAAACTACTTATTCAGATAAAAAATATATTTAATCTTTACAAACGTGAAATATTTCATTCAAAATCATTTATTATGATTTTACATAATTTATACATATTTTTAATAATTTTATTAAGGCCTTTGTAGTCGGTTTCCAATATCGGCCACCGAACTGCATCCATATCGACCTTTTCCAAAACTGATTTGGACATATTTTATAATCTAACTGTTAGATTTTAAATCTCTTAATATTTTTATGAATATCTTTTCGATACGAATCCAATGGTTCCGGTTTTAGGAGAATCTGACAATTGGGTCTCCCGTTACGTCAATTCAAAGTCAATGGTCGAAATTCACGAATGGTCGCTGCGCGAAACGTTCTATTCAGGCCATTTAAATATATATAATATATTTCGTCGATTTCCATTCAAAACGTATTTTATAAATCATTTATAATTTCATTTTAAAATGATTTCAACTCCCATTTCAACTTTAAATTAAAATTAAACAATCTATATTATTATAATATCAAAATAATAATATTTTCAACATATTAGATTTTAAAAATCAAATCTTCACGATATTCATTATAAAATGAATAAAGTCGATAGAAAAAAATCCGTTCGAGTTAAAATGGCGTACATCTTCTTAACTTGGCTTTATATTCATTTCAATTATGAATATTTCAATATTTTCGTGCCCATCTAAAATCGGACATCAAAATCATTAATAAATTCTTCTCTGAATATTATTTTTAAAATACTCATTATTTCTGAATTGGTATCAGACTCAATCAATTATCATGTAATTTTATTTATATGGATTCCATACATCGCATGTATTCATAAATAGTGATAAACAACTATTAAACATTCAATTCACATCCAGAGTGCAATTTACAACTGTATAAGCATTAAATAATTAAATAACGCTTATAATTGTATGTCAATCAATCAATTGACATACAATTAAATCCAAGAGAGATGTGAACTAATTATCATCCCTTGAGCAGCGTAAGTTTTCAACCATCAAACAAATATTATTATTTGTATATTTGGGCAATGTGTAAAATTATCGTCCTAATACCCGTGTGGGGTTTACATCACAATCCATGTGAACTTATTTATCATTTGGGAGACAGATGGGTAAATTGTCATCCTAGAATAATTTAAAATATAAACGTTTTATTTATCAATATTTAATCATAGTTTAATAATGATGACATTTAAAACAGTAAATACCCATCAATCACCAAATAAATATTGCAATCACAGGCAATCAATATATTTTCAATTATAAAATAAATAACTATACAAAATATTTAAGTGAGAGAGTTCTCATATTGATTTCCACTCCGTTAGTCTTTAATTGAGGATTCATTTTTAAACTAAATTAAATGGACGTTTAATTTAGCTCAAAATTCAACTTGCTCCTAATCTCTCCCAATCAGTTCTATAATGTAGAGCTCGTCATTGTGATTCCAACGCATCTGAAATCGTCAAATTCCGCTGTTGTTTGAATAAGTTATGGTTTTTTAAAATTTAATTACATAATTAACTAATTTATCACATAATTAGTTTATTTAATTTACTTTTTAACCTTACTTCACTGTCGTTACCCTTCCTAGGTTCAAGCTGATAAAATTGAACCCATGCAAACCTAGGGCTCGCCACACGCGCCTCGTCATAACACCGTACCTCGATTAACTCCCACGTCATCGACCGTCTTGGCAGTACCTCCCATCACGCGCCGTACCTTGTAACACGATCCCCCAAATGATCGAAAAATGCCTACAAAGGTGACGACTTTGAGCAAAAAAGGGCATCTACTGTTTATTGTAATCCATCATAGCGTTGATATTATAGATCTCATATAGACGAAGAATATTGCAAATGAAATTTTTCTCTAATCGTTAGTGGATTGGAATATTTAGGTATTCGAATTTAAGAAGAAATTGGCCATTGATTTTTAAAGTGCGGCGGCTCAGAACGAATGGAGATGACCTAGGGTTTTAAACGTGATTTATATATATATATATATTATTTAATAATATTTTAAGTATATTATTTTCGTTTTACGTTCGACCTCCAAACGAACCCCAACGACCATCACTCCAAGCCAAATACCCCTCATTCCGGACATATTGGGATATGTTTCATAAGCCGGTTCGACTGGTTCAGTTAGATTTTTATTAAAATTAAAATATAAATTAATATAACATTTAAAATTGAATTTTAACATACATTTTAATTTACCACGACCGTATACTAACTCCAAAAATTACGAAATTTGAAATGTAATGAATTCCCCCCCTTCGAATTGACCATAAGTCCCTATCCAAAAGATGGAAATCCTCTGATTATTAACTTTGGGCGCACAACACATCATAACAAACAATGGAAGACTTTTATTAACATTATATAAATGTTACATCAGAGTATAGAATATCAGAGTAGATCAAAAATAATACAGCGGAAGATAAATTACAATAAGTACAATATAATGCACAACAGAAGACAATCAATGCTCTGGACATAGCTTTAAGCTTCAATCCAGGATCCTGCTCAAGGAAAGTATTAGCAAAACAAGCAACTCGACTGCCTGTGTGGAAAATGTGGGTACCCGAGTGTGTAAGGGAAAAACAAACTGCGAACCAGTCATGGGACTGGTATGAGAAACTCTACAGTTAAAATTAACTTATATAAAATAAGGCATATCACAGGACCACGCCTGTAACGACCCACATTTTTGACCGTTCAAATCGACACTAAACCACACATGTCGACCCAAACAAATCGCCAACACAGGCAGTTATTTGATAAAGAAGAAAAGAAAGAAAGAAGAGAAAACCAATCACAGAATCTCACAGCTGAAGGACAACATATAATAAATAAATAGCAATTAAAGCAGTTGAAATGTATACATTGGTTATAACATTCAAATGAATATTAGAGTTACATATATATACAGATGTACATAATAAGCAGCGGAATACCTATATATGATGAATATATATACAAATCTTCGTCTTCGATCTCCAAGGCACAGTCATCTTCAGTAACTGCAATGTCTGCTGACCCGAGCGTATTTCATAAAAGAAAACACAACAAACACTCTGATCAGCACTAAATCATTCTCATATTAGTCAAATTAAAATATGAAATAACATCAGTGTCATGGGTGCAGTAACTCAAGAGATGTTACGGGATTTTTCCATCTCTCGAGGATCCGTTAAACTAATATCTATATAATAATACGCTATTATTATAATGTCTACTCAGTAAAGTATAAATACTGAAAATAGCGTAAGTGGGATTACCATATTACCCTTACGCCGTTTATAGGCATCAACAGTCTATAGAGTACCGTAAATTCACCATACTGGTGTTATCAGAGGGCACTCCATAGAAGGCAATGCTAAATCAAAATCGTATGGGGCTCGATACGGATATATATATGACAAGGCACTCGAGGCAATGCCCAGGGTAGGATTCTACCAATTGCACTCCCGGACCGGTGGTAACGCATAGCAGCCACTACCGCCCACCTCGGAACACACTCCCAAAGTCACAAATGGGCCCAAATCATCATAATCATCATCATAGTCATCGAGATAGTATCGAAGGAGTGAGTCCGATCAAAGGTGCTACCTCAATTAGTCACGGTATAGCTCCTGTTTTAGTCATTTCAATTCTGACCTGAAGGTCAGGGCTATTTCGTCATCGATCATGTTCTTCGATTCAATAATCGCCTCCAAGTCATCATACTCGTTCTGGATACGTCATAACGTTCACAGTTGTCAAAGTGGTATCGACACTGACAGAGAGTATGCCTTATGTCGACTCCGGTCTCTTTAACAACCAACGCTTACATCTTTTCACATCGGTCGGTTCTTTTATATTTGAAAGGTTCGCTTTCATATCAAAATATCATATTTTGTTTCGAACCAATTTATATTCAAATAAAATAAAATTTCATATCAAAATATCATAAATCATACCAAGCCGATTTTATTCTAAATTAGAATATATCCCATACCATTATATTATAATCATATAATATTTCCAAAACGAAATATTCAAATAGAATATAATTTACCTCAAAGGTTTCCAATTATCTCGGATTCTCATCTCAACTCCATTTGAACCAGTGGTTCAAACTCAAGCATTTCCATTCGGAAGAATTTAAAATTTGAGAAAAATACTTGTAAACTAAATGTTCATATAATAATAATAATAATAATAATAATAATAATAATAATAAATTTTTATATAATAAATATATATAGATGTATATATAAAATATAATAGTTAAGATAAATTAGTAATTTAAATATTATATATATACTTAAAATAAGATTTACTAGAAACCTTTGAAAATGAATTATAAGGAAATTATTTAAATACAATAGTAGTAAGTAAAGGTAATTAATAGTTTTAAAGCTAGAATAATTATTTAGAATCAATGCATAAATAATAAAAAATAAATTTCTCAAATCAAAACCTTTCCTCCTTCCAAATTCCAAATACTTGAATTTATCCTCCGGTCTCAACGGAGTTCATTAAATTCCCTATCTCGTTTCAAACTCGTTCAAAACAACTACTTGATTTCAAGAGTTCCGAGATATATATATTCCAACTGAGTTAAAACAACTCAGATACCCTTGATTTCTAAATTTCCCAAAATTTGATTTCCATAAGAAATTTTTCTTACTTCTAATCCAACTCTTATTTTGGAAAGTTTTCAATTCATATTCAAACCCCAATTTAGATATTTCTATTTTGGTTTGGAAAATTCCTTCAACCCTTTAATCATCATCCCAGTTCAGAATCTTTAAAGAATTTAAAAATCGAGTATCGACACATTCTTTTAAATGAAATTCTATCAAATAAAATTTCAAATATTAAATCATTTAACCAACCGATGTCTGTATATAATTATCTATCCAACGGCCAAGTGGTTTAATATTAAATTTCTCGATATTTCAGGGATGGATCTATCATTTCAATCCAAATCAGGGTCACAGAGATTTATCATTTCACTCTGTGTTCTTAATTCATTTTTTTATCGATAAATCCCGGGTTCATTAGATGCCCGCAACATCAAGGGTACAAATGAGATCTATCGTCAAAACCAACATGCAATACGATATACTGAATATGGGCACAAGCAGTGTCAATATCAACAGTAATAAAATTCAACCAAACATCCATCACATCATTTCATTCAACTGATCAGCATTAACTGTTCCAGGATTAACAAGGGTTCGAATTTCAACTAGAGATTTAAATTAAATTAAATAACTAATCATTTACTTAGATTGCATGTTAACACACTTGCATGTCACATTTAAACAACACATCAACAATCCAATGCAACCATGCAACCAAACTTATTTCATAATTTAATTCAATAAATATGGGAATAATTCAGTATTTCGTGAGCGAAGAATCACTCACCTTTGGGTCCTTAATGGATCGGACGTCCAAAAGAAGCCCAAAATTCCACAGTCTCTAAATGCAACCAAACCAGCGCCAAAACGTCCGCAATTTCGCCATGATCCCAACGCAACAAACCGCGTCCAATTTCGAGTTCATATGTAAGAGTTATCAGTGATTTAGTGTACGGATTTTAAAATATATAAAAATATAAAAATGGAACCCTCACCCACTCAGCTCCTGCCACGTCAGCATCCTCCCATTTGTTTCCTCCCGCTCATTCCCGTCCTCGTGTAGCTACAGTACACGCAAAACAACCCCCCGCAACGTCAATTTTGACCGCCGATAGCCATCGACTCCGGCCATCGGAGGGTCTCCGATCAACTCCATCTCGACGAGCATCCTCCGCCGCACCTTCAGACACCGGAGCCGCCCCCTCCGGTGATGTCCTCTGCCGCCGGCGAAGCTATTAACGCAAGTGATTTCAGCATTTGAAACCCAAATTCCCGATCATATACTTGACTATAAATCGAACGGGTACCCACGTTGAACTCGTATCGTCATCCTCTTCGAAACCCATGTCTCCAATTCGTCAATTTGGCTCTAGATCAGAAACGCCCAAATTTGCATGCAAAATTTCGAAAATCCAGGGCTTTGACCGCGATTTCTGGCGAATCTACTCACTGCATGTCGAAACTGATTATAGATCTGGATTCTACTCGACGAGAGCTTCGAATCGGTATATAATATGATGTGGTTTGGAAAGATTTTATTTTTGAGTTGATATTTTGTTTTTCTAGGGTTTTAAAATTTGATTTCAGCCATTAAAGAATAAAGCTTGGAGGTGGAAATGAAGGTACCAAGGTAAATGGGCTGATATAATGTTAAGTGGGCCAATATATATATAAATATATGGTCCAAACTGATTAACACATACACAGTTATCGCATATCTGATTTTAACGTACATTTCACATTACCGGGCCCACATACTGACCCCGAAAAATCCGGAAAAATTATTTTTGGTTATGATTTGACGATACGGTTCCAACGAAACTAATTTCGTTGAATTTCGAGACAGTCGCCAAAACAGTTAAATTGCACAGTTAATTAAATAAATAAAATATTCAAAAATTCGAATAACTGTTTTAATTCAAATTTAAATATTTATAAATTCAAATTTAAAATAAATTATAACTTAAATAAATTCTATAAATAAATTTCACACATTTTAAATCAAATTTTGATTATTTAAATCTCTGATTTGAATTTCAGTTATAATTCAACCATTTAAAATTCCACCATTTCAAATTAAATTTGAATTTCCATTATAACCCAAATAACTCAAATTTATTAATTAAATAAAATGTAAATTTCCAAATTGCCCCAATTCTAAGTATAAACTAAATTTAAAACTATTTATACTCCACTCAAATAGTCATCATTATTATAATCGACAAAATTTGATTTTTATCCAATATTATTCAATTTTATTTATTTAAAATTTGAAAATTAAATATACAGAAAATATGGGATGTTACATTCTCCCCCACTTAAAATCTTTTCGTCCTCGAAAAGAGAACGAAACTATTTTAAGCACATATCTATTTCAAACCATACTTAAAATAGTATTTACAAAAATAAGTATATAGTTGTAAAACTCACAAATTTTCTAACTCCCGAAATCACGGAAAATTTCGGCAGCATCTCCTTTGTACGGAAGGCCCCGGGAAAAATCCCGATACACATATTAACCCAAAATATACTTCTCATCATCGATGAGGCATCCCTGAACCAGGGGAAAACACAAACAAAACTATCAACCCACATATTTAAATACGTACCTTTTTAGCGTTTATATGCAATTTCATTTACCTTAGCATTTTAGTTTTTTTTTCAAGCACAAGCGAGTTCCGCGCATAAACCATTCCTTGCACCTACTAAAACACTCAAATATGCATAAGAATCAAACATACAACAATACATGGCGATTGCATATAAACTACATAACATATATTATTATTTCAACTATAAAACAAACATGTTAGCAATAGGCCAGCAAACAAATCAATGATTCATCACCCTGCAAACGATGGGATTTGCCTAAACACAGGTAAAAGTTGTAGCGTTTGCCGCAAGCTTTCCAAATTGTCCGAACTCGTCGAATTCGGATAATTCTTTTATAAGTTATGGCTATTTGAGTGAAGGCGAACATTCCAACCCATACTCTGAAAATGCAGGTCTGAAATATTCAACCCAGTTTTTAACCCTTTAAACATCAAAATTCTACCAAGCACATAAAGAGAAAGTTTTAGTTCAGATCCTGGGCTTTCCGAATTGTACTCGCACATTAAAATCCGACGTTTCGTTTGGGAGTTATGATCAAAACAACATGGGTATTCAGTTCAGTTTTTTTTTTTCTGCACATACAACTATGACTATTTCTTGGTTTCAACATAACTAACTTGAAAATTAGGCAAGGCATTACTCACAAATGTTTTAGTTCAGTTTCTTA
The DNA here is from genome assembly GCA_030737875.1 of Allium sativum. NCBI lineage: Eukaryota > Viridiplantae > Streptophyta > Magnoliopsida > Asparagales > Amaryllidaceae > Allium > Allium sativum. The sequence goes on along the minus strand of CM060919.1, from coordinate 647,887,447 downwards.
GGTTTTCAAAAGTCCGAATTTGTCGCATTCCGATCAGCCTATCAAAAGTTATGGCCATTTTACTTCAGCTAATTGAAGATTTCAGATTTACGCATAACAATCGACTTTTTATTAGAGTTCCAAGCTTCTGGTTCAAAAATTTCGTAAATCCTTCTCATTTCAACATTAATATCCACTCCCTTATTCACAACTGGGTTCATACTCAATTGCTTATTCCATCCCAATATTTTCTATTCGTTTCTTGTTTCATTTCAAGTATTAAATTTCCAATAAACTTGAATTCACTTTAAAACTTCCAACGAACTCGATTGCACTAGAACTTAACTCCTTAACATGAATCCATTTACCCAACTTGTTTACATCAATTTCTATTTCCCATGGTTCTATTCCCCAAAAGGAATTTAAATTTCACCCTCCTGTCTATTTAGTTCAACAAATTTCCCTTAAATGTTGATTCATTTCAGTTGAGTTTCAAAATTTTTTCGAATTCCAAACCTTAGCAAACCTTGACTACTCGATTTGGTTATCACTTACTTATGCCATGGTTTACCCGATAGTTGTTTATATAAATCGATCTATGCTTACCCAACCAACCATCTAAATAGACTCTAATTTGACTTATTTAAATTTCTTAAGTTGATTTCAGGTTAACTCAGCTCAGTTTTTCCCGAATCAAGTTGTTTTATTCAATATCGCATTTCAATATCAAATCCCAAATTAGAATTCATTTAACAACTATCCTATCCAAAACAAACCAAATCTTATATTTACACCTTATTCCTTTGTTTTGGCCGTTCAATTCATTTTAGTAGACTTTAATTAAGTGTTGTCTCGATAAAATATATTTTTATCTATTCAAATATAGAATTTTCATCCTAATTCTTTCCCAAATCACTTATTATGATTTTTCACCAATTATAAATATTTTTGAAGATTTTATAATCGATATTTCAGTCGGTTTCCAATAACGGCCACCGAACTGCTGCCATAGCGACCTTTTCCAAATTTGATTTGGCCATATTTCCAAATCCAACCGTTAGATTTTAAATCTCTCATATTCGTTGGAAAGCTCTTCTCGATACGAACCCAACGGTCCCTGTTTTAGGAGAATCCGACGGTCGGATCTCCCGCTACGTCCATTCAAAGTCAAAGGTCGAAATTCACGAACGATCGTCGCGCTGCGCATTCTATTTAAACTATATATATATATATATCTCGACAAATTTTTCGTTCCCTTATTATCGCCCTGCTTAAGCATCCCAACGACCACTGCTATCCTCTAAACACTTAAATCCATTTCATGATCACTCAAGATATATATACAAACGAATGGATTCACCTTAACATAGGACTTTACATTATTAGTTAAAATGAACCAAATTTCTTGATCCCGAGTTCATAACTAAGATTTTTTTTAAAATAATATATGCACTTATTCTATTTTATAGAAAACCATACCATTAATTTTTTTTTTAAATCCAAATCTTTAATTACCAAAACATAGAAATTTTCTTTTCAAAAATATATTTAATTTATATTTCAACTTTAATTAACATATTTTAATATCTTTCTATAAAAATTTATATCGTATGGAATAAAATCCAAAATCCTTTGTCAAACTAATTATACAAAACAGAGTGGTCTCTCCCCCACTTAGACTCTTCAGAATAAACGTCGATAATGCGTGCACTCATTACCGACATCGTCTCCAAGGTCCCAGGAGGGATTATACCCACTTGAAAATCTTTAAAACCATTTCTTTCTGATCATACATATAATATGATATTTTAAAAACTTTGGCAAATCTATTTCCAAAGATACCCCAGGATCAAGTTTCAAGTTCATTTCGACCCTATTTTCAAGATCTACTTACCCATTTTATTTAAGGTGTCATTTCACTTTCAAATATTTTTGGACCATTTAAATTCCCTTATTTAAATTTGCTATCGACTCAACCGTAATAGGTATTAACTTAATGTTATTAACTTCCAACGACCAATTCTTATACACTTAGAACCACTAATAGTATATATGATATATAAAAATATAATCGAAACCCTATTATGTCAATTCATTCCATTCGATTATTTAGGAATCCCTATCGATTCTATGGCGTCCCATATACCGACCAGAACCCATAAATATTCAACAGAACCAATCAACACAATAAAAACCATTTTATATCAAAAATACAAGTACGCTCTCTCATATCACTCAAACTCATTCTAGGGCGTTTCTAACCCCATCTCTAATGAGTAAATTCCCAACAGAGCCAGGGTTATCGATAACCATCGCTCTGATACCAACTGTAACGACCCACATTTTTGACCGTTCAAATCGACACTAAACCACACATGTCGACCCAAACAAATCGCCAACACAGGCAGTTATTTGATAAAGAAGAAAAGAAAGAAAGAAGAGAAAACCAATCACAGAATCTCACAGCTGAAGGACAACATATAATAAATAAATAGCAATTAAAGCAGTTGAAATGTATACATTGGTTATAACATTCAAATGAATATCAGAGTTACATATATATACAGATGTACATAATAAGCAGCGGAATACCTATATATGATGAATATATATACAAATCTTCGTCTTCGATCTCCAAGGCACAGTCATCTTCAGTAACTGCAATGTCTGCTGACCCGAGCGTATTTCATAAAAGAAAACACAACAAACACTCTGATCAGCACTAAATCATTCTCATATTAGTCAAATTAAAATATGAAATAACATCAGTGTCATGGGTGCAGTAACTCAAGAGATGTTACGGGATTTTTCCATCTCTCGAGGATCCGTTAAACTAATATCTATATAATAATACGCTATTATTATAATGTCTACTCAGTAAAGTATAAATACTGAAAATAGCGTAAGTGGGATTACCATATTACCCTTACGCCGTTTATAGGCATCAACAGTCTATAGAGTACCGTAAATTCACCATACTGGTGTTATCAGAGGGCACTCCATAGAAGGCAATGCTAAATCAAAATCGTATGGGGCTCGATACGGATATATATATGACAAGGCACTCGAGGCAATGCCCAGGGTAGGATTCTACCAATTGCACTCCCGGACCGGTGGTAACGCATAGCAGCCACTACCGCCCACCTCGGAACACACTCCCAAAGTCACAAATGGGCCCAAATCATCATAATCATCATCATAGTCATCGAGATAGTATCGAAGGAGTGAGTCCGATCAAAGGTGCTACCTCAATTAGTCACGGTATAGCTCCTGTTTTAGTCATTTCAATTCTGACCTGAAGGTCAGGGCTATTTCGTCATCGATCATGTTCTTCGATTCAATAATCGCCTCCAAGTCATCATACTCGTTCTGGATACGTCATAACGTTCACAGTTGTCAAAGTGGTATCGACACTGACAGAGAGTATGCCTTATGTCGACTCCGGTCTCTTTAACAACCAACGCTTACATCTTTTCACATCGGTCGGTTCTTTTATATTTGAAAGGTTCGCTTTCATATCAAAATATCATATTTTGTTTCGAACCAATTTATATTCAAATAAAATAAAATTTCATATCAAAATATCATAAATCATACCAAGCCGATTTTATTCTAAATTAGAATATATCCCATACCATTATATTATAATCATATAATATTTCCAAAACGAAATATTCAAATAGAATATAATTTACCTCAAAGGTTTCCAATTATCTCGGATTCTCATCTCAACTCCATTTGAACCAGTGGTTCAAACTCAAGCATTTCCATTCGGAAGAATTTAAAATTTGAGAAAAATACTTGTAAACTAAATGTTCATATAATAATAATAATAATAATAATAATAATAATAATAAATTTTTATATAATAAATATATATAGATGTATATATAAAATATAATAGTTAAGATAAATTAGTAATTTAAATATTATATATATACTTAAAATAAGATTTACTAGAAACCTTTGAAAATGAATTATAAGGAAATTATTTAAATACAATAGTAGTAAGTAAAGGTAATTAATAGTTTTAAAGCTAGAATAATTATTTAGAATCAATGCATAAATAATAAAAAATAAATTTCTCAAATCAAAACCTTTCCTCCTTCCAAATTCCAAATACTTGAATTTATCCTCCGGTCTCAACGGAGTTCATTAAATTCCCTATCTCGTTTCAAACTCGTTCAAAACAACTACTTGATTTCAAGAGTTCCGAGATATATATATTCCAACTGAGTTAAAACAACTCAGATACCCTTGATTTCTAAATTTCCCAAAATTTGATTTCCATAAGAAATTTTTCTTACTTCTAATCCAACTCTTATTTTGGAAAGTTTTCAATTCATATTCAAACCCCAATTTAGATATTTCTATTTTGGTTTGGAAAATTCCTTCAACCCTTTAATCATCATCCCAGTTCAGAATCTTTAAAGAATTTAAAAATCGAGTATCGACACATTCTTTTAAATGAAATTCTATCAAATAAAATTTCAAATATTAAATCATTTAACCAACCGATGTCTGTATATAATTATCTATCCAACGGCCAAGTGGTTTAATATTAAATTTCTCGATATTTCAGGGATGGATCTATCATTTCAATCCAAATCAGGGTCACAGAGATTTATCATTTCACTCTGTGTTCTTAATTCATTTTTTTATCGATAAATCCCGGGTTCATTAGATGCCCGCAACATCAAGGGTACAAATGAGATCTATCGTCAAAACCAACATGCAATACGATATACTGAATATGGGCACAAGCAGTGTCAATATCAACAGTAATAAAATTCAACCAAACATCCATCACATCATTTCATTCAACTGATCAGCATTAACTGTTCCAGGATTAACAAGGGTTCGAATTTCAACTAGAGATTTAAATTAAATTAAATAACTAATCATTTACTTAGATTGCATGTTAACACACTTGCATGTCACATTTAAAAAACACATCAACAATCCAATGCAACCATGCAACCAAACTTATTTCATAATTTAATTCAATAAATATGGGAATAATTCAGTATTTCGTGAGCGAAGAATCACTCACCTTTGGGTCCTTAATGGATCGGACGTCCAAAAGAAGCCCAAAATTCCACAGTCTCTAAATGCAACCAAACCAGCGCCAAAACGTCCGCAATTTCGCCACGATCCCAACGCAACAAACCGCGTCCAATTTCGAGTTCATATGTAAGAGTTATCAGTGATTTAGTGTACGGATTTTAAAATATATAAAAATATAAAAATGGAACCCTCACCCACTCAGCTCCTGCCACGTCAGCATCCTCCCATTTGTTTCCTCCCGCTCATTCCCGTCCTCGTGTAGCTACAGTACACGCAAAACAACCCCCCGCAACGTCAATTTTGACCGCCGATAGCCATCGACTCCGGCCATCGGAGGGTCTCCGATCAACTCCATCTCGACGAGCATCCTCCGCCGCACCTTCAGACACCGGAGCCGCCCCCTCCGGTGATGTCCTCTGCCGCCGGCGAAGCTATTAACGCAAGTGATTTCAGCATTTGAAACCCAAATTCCCGATCATATACTTGACTATAAATCGAACGGGTACCCACGTTGAACTCGTATCGTCATCCTCTTCGAAACCCATGTCTCCAATTCGTCAATTTGGCTCTAGATCAGAAACGCCCAAATTTGCATGCAAAATTTCGAAAATCCAGGGCTTTGACCGCGATTTCTGGCGAATCTACTCACTGCATGTCGAAACTGATTATAGATCTGGATTCTACTCGACGAGAGCTTCGAATCGGTATATAATATGATGTGGTTTGGAAAGATTTTATTTTTGAGTTGATATTTTGTTTTTCTAGGGTTTTAAAATTTGATTTCAGCCATTAAAGAATAAAGCTTGGAGGTGGAAATGAAGGTACCAAGGTAAATGGGCTGATATAATGTTAAGTGGGCCAATATATATATAAATATATGGTCCAAACTGATTAACACATACACAGTTATCGCATATCTGATTTTAACGTACATTTCACATTACCGGGCCCACATACTGACCCCGAAAAATCCGGAAAAATTATTTTTGGTTATGATTTGACGATACGGTTCCAACGAAACTAATTTCGTTGAATTTCGAGACAGTCGCCAAAACAGTTAAATTGCACAGTTAATTAAATAAATAAAATATTCAAAAATTCGAATAACTGTTTTAATTCAAATTTAAATATTTATAAATTCAAATTTAAAATAAATTATAACTTAAATAAATTCTATAAATAAATTTCACACATTTTAAATCAAATTTTGATTATTTAAATCTCTGATTTGAATTTCAGTTATAATTCAACCATTTAAAATTCCACCATTTCAAATTAAATTTGAATTTCCATTATAACCCAAATAACTCAAATTTATTAATTAAATAAAATGTAAATTTCCAAATTGCCCCAATTCTAAGTATAAACTAAATTTAAAACTATTTATACTCCACTCAAATAGTCATCATTATTATAATCGACAAAATTTGATTTTTATCCAATATTATTCAATTTTATTTATTTAAAATTTGAAAATTAAATATACAGAAAATATGGGATGTTACAACGCCGTATGACACGGAAGGGTTTTACTCCAATAGATTGTCAGTGCATATACAACTACCATAAATAAACTTATGGATCTACAATGCATCATACAACATGCGATTCCTCAATCTATCCATTTAGGGTTAATCCCCAAACTTGGATTTTCAAAATCCAATTCACTTCATCGAAATTATTTCTTTGGACTTTATTTCTCGATTTCTTATTTCAAATCATTTGAAATACATATCTAACTTTCATAGCAAAGCAGATTTCACTTCGGGATCTCAAACAAAATCATTTGAAAATATGAACTCCAAAATATCACAATGCATACAAACAGTATTCAACAAAACTTCGGAAGGTTTCTCCCATCAACAAGGCAAAAGGGCACATTCCTTAGTCACTCGATAAATATGGTGCGCCTCCCACGCCCTTGGGAAAATACACTGGGCAGTGCACTGCCCACGCCCTCGAGGAAATACACCGTCCTAAACCATTTAAGGTTATAATACCCATACTTTTAGTCCCGTGGGTTACCCGAATCTTTAGCCACATACTATATCATTTTTATATCCCGAAGTAGGGAAAGTCATTTCACAACATAATAATCACAAGTACTTTCAAACTATAGTACTTCACATTAGCAATTTACACATATGATCAGTCACTATTAATCATATAACCTTTGAGCTGTACGTCTCAAAGAAGGGTGTTAACAAGAAAATATATTCTCTACCACCAAACAGATATATTACCAATAGCAACTAATCTGTTATGTGATAAACTGCAATGTCAGATACATAATACTTTTCTAAATCATTTCGAAAACATTGGGTTTAGCCCTCGAAATCCTTTCTTTTTTATAAAACATTCTCTATCCAAAATCAGGAACACATTTCTTTTCACTTAAGAAAATCTCATTTCAAATCATTCATTAAATTTGAAACAAAATGTGATCGGTCGCCCCGAACCAGTCGACATTTCCCCGAAATGCGCTGTGCTAATTCCCGTTCAGCACGGGACGGTCGTCAAAGGAAAAAGGTTTTGAAATGATGAATCATCAAGAACCTGTAGTATATCTCACAACGCATGGAATAAAACATAATAATAACATAACTTGACATAAAACAAGTGAGATAGTGCATAAGCTGAAAACTAAACCATCATAGCAGCGGAATCCAAGATACAACTAATGATCCAAACCATTATTACAACTTCAAAATACTGTATCTAAAGAAAAATAGGAAAGGTGTTGGATCTAGATTAACCCTAGAGGGGGGGGGGGGGTGAATAGGGTTTATCACAGTTTTTAGCTGAATTAAAAATCTAATGGGATATATAATAATAAATAGATCACAGAATATAGCAGGATCAGAAATGCAGAAAGTAAATGACACAAGATATACTCAGCTTCAGAAAAAACTCTTCCTACTGCTGCATTCCTAAGGTTTCTACTAGGTGATAGAACGGATCCCACATACAAGACATGTACACTTGCGGACCCTGCTCCTATTCTAACCCTACGCTCAAAAGCCTAGACTGACCGAAATCCCCTCGATCAGATTTCCCTTGATTACGACCCCATAACCAGTAACCTAGATTTTACAGACTCTAGCAACTGTCAATCAACACCCTGACTGATTCCCCTAATTTTTACAGACACTAGGAAAACCGTTTGATCGTTTACAAAACAAAAAACAATACAAAAGTTAAAAACAACTAAGAAAACCCAAGAACTTAAGAATAAAAGGGTCATCCTCTTTTAACATTAAAACCAAACTTGGTTAAGCTAAGGCCGACCATTCTTCAATTTATTTGGCTCGATCTCTTTTGCAATTCTTCAATAGAAATGGCAGCGGCTAGTAAGCTAAGGTTTTTCCAATCTCTAAATCAATTCGATTCGTGTATGATATACTTGTGTGTTTATTCTTTAAAAACTGGAAGCTCTCTAATGCTTTTATTTGGGATTGCGGCTGATCGAAACCTTAATTTGAGATGTGAGTTTTTCTGATTTTAATTCCTTGATTGAAATTGTGGATAGTGGTTTCAATGTTGATTTTTTTTAATCTAAAAATGTTGGGTTGGTTTTTCATAACTGCCGATGATGAGAATAAAGTAAATAAATAGGGTAAATAGAAAACTCTAGCCTCTGATTTCACGTATGATTTCGATCTAATTTTGTTGTTTCCTCATTTACCTTTCCTTAGCTTAAATTTCTGTTGCGTGATTTCCTATTTTTGGTCCCTCTGGTTGCCTGGATTTGGAATTTGCCATTGGCATTGAATTTATTCCCAAAAACTGGTTTGTGGCACATCTGGAAATATTGGATTCATTGTTGCTAAAAACAATTCTGCCGTGAGTGGAAACATATATTCACTGTCCCTTGATGTTAATTATGGTATGAAACCAATTCAGAAAATAGATTTACAATTCTGTTTTGAGTCATGCCATTTTTACCATGCCTTGAATTGTTTTCCAAAATCAGAAAGGATATAATTCGACTTTTGTGAAAATGAATTGCCCAAAAACAAATTGATTTATTTGTCAAATATGATTTGAGTTTTACCATAAATATTTAAAAATTTTAGGGGCCGAGATAGAATCCATTAATTCCCAATCATGTGATTATAGGAAAGGTTTTAGTCTCTTGCAGTAACTCGAACATGCTGTTTCATTATTTGAGCTGCATTTATAACCATAGACTTGATCACACTGATCGCTGGTTTGTCCCACTCTATGTCTGTGCACACGAACTTGAAAATGTATTGTATTTTGCTTATTTTAGTTATGAGCTGTTGCCATGTCTTGTATTTACATTTGAAACCTTCCTCGAGTTGTTTGAGCATGCACACAGACAAGTTGCTGTATATTTATCCATGCTCAACAATATTTCTCTATGTATACATTTCCTTATGCACAATACCTTACACTACTTTGCTGAAATGAATATGCTGTTTGCATGTATATATGTACTTGAGCATGATCATCCATATTAGTGTACCTAAGTAGTGTTTCACTCGAACTCCCAATGTCATGTAATCCTGCTGCCTTGACATTTCTTGTGCTCATGCTCACTTAAACTAGAGTTCCCCTGATTTGTAGCACGCTTACACATGGATGCTTGCACATATAAATAAAATCGAGTATGTACTGGATCTGTTTTGAACTTTAAAAAAATGCCTCGACCACTTTGAAGCTATGAAACTGTCTTAGCCACTTTGCTGGCTGCAAAAACTTGATTTTAGTTGCACCATGTTGTTAAACTGCTATATTGTATGTTGCATGCCTTATATATTCTTTTTGCACCATCTCTTTGGCTTGACTCATGTTATTATGACTTGCTCCTTGTGTACTTGAGCAAATTCTGGCCTGTGTGACTACCACATACATGCTGTTTTGAACCATTGCTTCAGTTGCACCATCTTGCTGAAGCTCCCATATTTATCTATTTGCACTTATGTAGTTACTACAGTGATATATGATTGTGTTAACCATGATTTCTCTTCATTGTTGATGCACCTGCTTGTTTCCTGAACCATGATTTCTCTTCATTTGAGCTGAGCTGCCACTACCTTTTTGCCTTCATGATTTTGTGTTGCCTCGGCCATTTGTGTTGAGCTACTTTGTACATGATTTAACATCCTTGGCTCGACACCTTGGTTGTTGTGTTCACTTGTCCATTTCACTGTGTCGAGCTTGGTCCATGTGACTGCTCCACAGCTGCTCGCTACTACATTCTGATTGGCAAGGCAGTGCACATGTGTATATTTATACACATGTGCATATGCAGCCATCATACAAGATTTCACTGTCCCTGCTACTATATATACAAACTGTCTAGACATAAATAAATCAGATCAAGTCATGAAAAATGATGAAAAATACACCAGAAAACTGAGGAAAATAAAATTTTAAAAATAAAATTTACATTTACATGAATTTTGAATATTATTTCTGTTCCGTATACTGTTTGTGTGTTTCAGTATATGACAGGTATAAAGATGATGACTGGACTAACAGTGAAGATGCTGTGAAGACAGAAGACTGAAGATAGAAGTTGACAGTGAAAAATATATAAAATCATCTGTATATGAGTGTAACTAAAAATTGTATAAATAAGTGAAGTGTTGTAGTGATTCTGTAGTAAAGGAGCTGTGCGTATGAAAATAGAAAATTGTACTGACAGTTGTAATAAACAAATTTGATTGAAATAAAATATCATTTTATTGTCTTTAAACAAATTTGTCTATCGTATTCAGTTTATTTACAAGTACAATCTTCTGTAAATGTATATGAAATGTGAAATATTAGTGAAGTGTACAAATAGTGGAGTTGTAAAATTGTACTGTTTGAAAATTGAAATAAAATACTGTGTAAATATCTGATTGTATGTACAGTTGTATTTTATTTGAATATAAATATTATATTCCTGTCTGTGATGATATATAAAACAGTACAACAACAAACAACTTTAAAATAATATATATTTGGTTGTTATCATTAAACAAAAATCATATAATTGTGTATACAACATCGTTATATACAACAAAAGGTACACTACTAATGCTCAAAATAGTGACCGACAACAACACAAGGAGAATATATGTAAATAGTACGTAGAAGCCTCCTGATCATCGCCGAACAACTACTCATGCATAACCACCTAACCTGTCTCTAGTCTGCTCATTTAAGAGCACCCAGAGTAATAAGAAGAGACAAAAAATTTTGGATCAGACAAAAGTCTGGTATGAGCGATAGCAGCAAAACAAAACAATAACATGTATATATAATCATAATTGAACCTGGACTGCAACCAAAGAGTTAGCACAACAAGATGTACAGTACTCTAAGGCAAAACAAAACAATAACATGTATATATAATCATAATTGAACCTGGACTGCAACCAAAGAGTTAGCACAACAAGATGTACAGTACTCTAAGGTAACACTAACATAAAGTGTAAAGTGGAAGTGCACATGTCATGGTGATAGGAAAAATCAAACATAGCAATCATCCTCACATCTCTCACTTAGTGCATAAAGCATATGATATCCACCACTTCGGTCACCCAATCCTTTGCTACGATCACTTTGCCTTTGGGAGTCACAATGACCCCATTGCACTGATCCATAGCCCATAATCCGTCTCTCAGTGGTGAACCAAAATTATGGATACTGATAACCCCTTTGCATATGTTCCGCAGCAAAGCCCAACCCTAAAAGTTAACTCACTGGTTCCCAGCTGGATCCTGAGTAATAACTTCTCACTTGGACCTCCTTTGTATCTTGGGTTTTGGTTGAACTGGTTTTAATCTTCAGAAGAGTTCACAATTGTCGTCGCGTGGTGGAAGTACGAATCCGGTTCAGTTTAGAGTCATTGTATTTGATGAAGTGACAAAGTACAGGAAAGCTCGGATTCCGGCTCTTGGAATCCCGTTCTCGGAATCCCCTCTCGGAATCCCGCTCTCGGTTCGTGACCACCTCTCCCCCCCGGTTCGTGACATACCACCTTCAGGAATCGTGAGCATACCCCCCTTCAGGAATCGTTAGCATACCCCCTTCAGGTATCATGAGCATACCCCCTTCAGGAATCGTGAGCATACCCCCTTCAGGAATCGTGAGCATACCCCCTACAGGAATCGTGAGCATACCCCCTTCAGGAATCGTTTTCGTGCAGTTTTTCCAACAAGCTAATTTTGCCAAACGACAACATTTTCAACCATTCTAACTTTACTATGAAGTCACAAATCATACCAAACAAAAGTAGTAATATATAGAACCAACTAAAAACACCAAAATATCAATCATATGAAATATTTTAGATCAAACATACCCAAAAAGCATGATTTCCCCCTTAATCCCCTTAAGCATGTTTTAATTATAAGATTAGCAAATTTAATCCAAATTAACCCAAATTTTCACCAGTGACATAAAATAACATTTTAGAATTTCTAAATATTTTTCCAGATTTTTATAATGCATAATCTCGCTAATTAGCACTAATCGCCCCTAATTAGCTGTAATTAGTGAATAAAAGTGCAAATAACTCAACTTAGCCATAAATAAATTTTAGATTTGAAACTCTAACTGATGTGGCATAGTTCCCAATGTATTCCAGCAGCTCTATCTCGATTTTTATGCTAATCCGACTCAATTTGATGTTGATTTGGCTAATATGTGACTAGAAAGTGATTCAGGATGAATTTAGAAGGTGGAGGCCATTTCTATGTTTGAAGAAATGTTATGGCGGCTGAGAAAATGAAAAGGAACCATTCTCTAACTCATTTCAGCCCTCCTATAACCCTAATCCCGAAATGGGTTATGGGCCTAGCTACTAATTACCCTATTAAGCCCGGCTAAGCTGTTTTTCACACTCCAAACCTTATTTCAGCCATATCTCCCAAACGGTAAGTCCGTTTGATTAATGTGACCACCCACGGAAAGGTAAACCATCATCTGAATCCAATAGAAGCAGTTTCAGTCAAAACTCCTTACCAATCGAAAATTGTAGACAAAACAAGATTCGCCAGGAGTAAAACGATCATTTAAAAATTGGCAAAAATCGTGAACATGGGAAATGACCCCAATAGTCGTTCCCCGAAGTTACACGACCATACGACTTCGTACGAAAATAAAATTAATATTCTGATCCTCCATACATAGAATGCGGGTCATTACACTCTTCCCCCTTAAGAAATTTCTCCCCTGAAATTCCTTAACCAAAACATACAAAGGTGGCCCACATGCCTATCAACAATTTACAAATAATCAAACATACATAAAAAGCCTATCCTAGCATGCTGTTTACTAACAAGGGAGTACTATCATTATTAAAATCTTACCAGGCAAAAAGCTCTGGATATGACTTCCTTATGTTCTTCTCGGTTTCCCAAGTAGAGTCATTTTTCATTATCACACCATCGATATTCATCTCTTCCTTGAAGATGATTTCTATTAGGTTAGGATCGTCCCTCTGACTGGAACCAAGCCGCTCAATCAAAGTCAATCTAATCGTAAAACTTGCTAACATCTCTGGGCCTAGTCCATACTTAGGTCTGAAATCATATCCCGCGATATACTCCAGTTGCTTCCATTCAAGAAGCATAGCATCTAAACTGGCATGTCTCCTACTCAATGCATCAGCTACCACAATTAATCTGGTACCACAGGTATCCATGTATACCGTCACCTCTTCATTTCCCATCGCCAAAATCCTACAAGGTGATAGTCTACTCAAGAGAAGAAAATAGGAACAAATATAGCAACCATAGCATCCATCAAACAATTCCTATCTGTCACCTGCAAAAGCCATGAATACGTCGATACCTGTATGACTGGTCGAACCAATATCAAGGGCCAATGGAATCCCCGGCTCCAAACGAACTACCGCACATCCAACGTACGTTTATCCTCTAAGGATAACTGAAACATCCCGAACTTCCCCATAAAGGAAAGCCTGGATTGAGTTGACAACAAGACGAATCAGAACACAAACAGAAGAACATTTCATTGCTTATTACAACAATTTACATCAGAGTACAAGAATATATAGAGTATAAATAAATATTATACATCAGAAAAATATCAGAGATTTACAAACTATAATGCAGCGGAAAATAATACAAATCACAACTGAAAGAGATACACGGATATAGCTGTAAACCAAGATCCTGCGAATATAATATCTGCAAAACCCAACTAGTAGTTGCCCGTGTGGAAAATAGGGGCACCCAGAGTTTAGGTTAAAATAATAAACTCCAGGTCAGTTATGTGACTGGTGTGAGAACTACAAAAGTTATTAATCTTTATTTTAAAGTTAGATAAATCAAGGGACCACGTCGTATAACACGGAACATGTTTCCTCCGAAGAATACCAGTGCATAAAACAAACATCGCAATGGTAAATAAAGAACAATGAAGCTATTATAAGACCCAGGTCCCATCACACAATGCAACGCAAGCCGGAGGATAGGGTTTTACCTTATAATAGCCAAATAATGCTTGGTACGTGAAATTTCATATCTTATTATTACTATAAGTAAAGAAAACAACTTCATTGTTATTTAAAACACCGTTCATGATAAACCCAAAAATCCAATTTAAATTCAATTCCAATTAAATATAAATTAATTCGTACACTCCTTTAAATCTTATTTAAATGATTTATTCTTTTCTCATTTCGGTTTAAGAATAGTGTTAATGAAGACACCGTTCACGACAAACCCAAAATCCAATTTGATATTAAATACAAGGCTCTGAAAAGAAAATATATCGGCTTATATTCAATATCAAATTCTGAAACCAACAAATATCATATTGGAAATAACGATATAAATATCTTTCAAATTTTCATAACAATACCTGTATAATCACGAAATCCAACATCAAAATATTCCGAAGATGATTTCGATTCAAATCCATTCCAATTCATATATCGGAAATTCTGGTTATTTTTAAAACCATTTCAAATCCAATTTATTTATTTTAAAAATATTGGATTATAATTCTAGTTCATAACTAGTTTATTTTGATAAAAATATATTTTTATCTTTTCAAATATGGAAATTTTCATATCGATTCTTACCAAATCATTTATTATGATTTTATACAAATTATTAATATTTTTAATAATTTTATCAAGGCATGTACAGTCGATTTACATAAATGATCGTCGAACTGCATTTACAGCGACCTTTTCGAAACTTTATTTGAACATAATTCAAAATCAAACCATTAGATTTCAAATCTCTAATATTCGTTGGAAAGCTCTTTTCGATACGAACCCAATGGTTACGGTTTTAGGAGAATCCGACGGTCGGATCTACCGCAACGTCCATTCGAAGTCAATGGTCGAAATTCGCAAACTGCCGCAACGCGGTGCATTCTATTCAAGCCATTTAATATATATAATATATATTTCGTCGATTTCCATTTAAAATGTATTTTATAAATCGTTTTAAATTCGTTTTGAAAACGATTTCAACTTCATATTCAATTTTAAATCAAAATTGAATATTCCATGTCATTAATATATAAATGATAATATTTTTAAAACATTAGATTTTGAAATCAATTCCTTTTCGATATTCATTATAGAAATGAATAAAATCGATATAAATATCGTTCACGTCAAAATGGTGTTAATCTAACCAACACAGCTTTATATATTTAAATATATTCGTGTCCATTCCAAATCGGACATCAAAATCAGATTTTGATCTTTTACTGAATATTATTTTAAAATATTCATTATTTTAAAATAATCGTTATTTTAAAATATTCCTTCTTTCTGTACTGGAGTCAAACATAGTCAATTACCATATAATGTTATTTATATGGATTTCATACAACGCATGTACGTGACAGCAGTGATAAACATTCAACCATCATCCAGAGTGCATTCTACACTGCATAAGCATTAAATATAAATAATTAACGCTTACAACAGGCTTCAAACCAATTGATCGACATACAACTAAATAATGGGGATTAGTGTACGTCAAATATCATCCCAATACCCGTGTAGGGTTTCAACTAACAAATACTGAATATTATTTGTGCAGTTGGGCGATGTGTAAAATTTATCGTCCCAATCGATATCAATCAAATGGGTGTACATCAACAAATCGTTCGATTTGTAAATGAATATTTATTCTTGTGCACGTTGAAAATTATATTTTTAACGATAAAATATTTTATTTCAACACGTGAATATTTTTCCATTCAATACATGAATATATTTAATCCATTCCACATCACAATCAATTTTCACAACACATCATAATCAAACAAGTCGTCCATGATTTGTGGACGATGGGTGTCAGGTGCTACTAAGCACCGTCTGCATTCTAGTATATATTTTAACAAGAAAATAAAATTAGAGTGAGAAGTTCTCACCTTGAGTTTCCACTCCTTCATTCTTTATTACTGAACGTCTCAGATTTGGATTTGATCCCAGTCAATTTCATCTCAATCTTTTCCACACTGTTCATAGTAAAAAATCACATTTTTATTTCGCTTTCTTCATAATAAAAATCATATTTTTATTTTGCTACTTCGTATATAAAAATCACATTTTATAATTCAGTTTTATATATAAAAATCATATCTTTGCATCGCTACTTCATTATAAAAATTATATTTTTGTACTGTTACTTCATACATAAAAATCATATTTTTATATTGATGTTTATATTATAAAACTCATATTTTTACTTCGCTAACTTCATAATAAAAAATATATTTTTATTCCGCTACTTCCTATATAAAAATCAAATTTTTATACCGCTATTCAAATAATAAAAATCGAATTTTTATTTCGCTCTTCAGATAATAAAAATCGAATTTTTATATCGCTATTCGAAGAATAAAAATCATTTCTTTTTACATTATAAAAATCATTTCTTTTTACATTATAAAAATCATTTCTTTTTTTACTTTATAAAAATTTAGTCTTTTTACTTTATAGAAATTCAATCTTTTTACTTTATAAAAATTCAATCTTTTCTATTTTATAAAAATTCAATCTTTTCTATTTTATAAAAATTAAAACTTTCTACAATAAAAAACCTAAACTTTCTATAATAAAAAAATCTAAACTTTCTATAATAAAAAATCTAAACTGTAAATCATTAAAAATCTAATCTTTAGACCTCTACATATACAATGAAGGTTACATTTTTATATTACATCGTTCATATAAAAACCACATTTTTATATAATGTTACATCCATTAAAAATCAGATTTTTAATCATGGGATTATATATTAAAACTGAAAATAACATAAATGTAAATACATAAAGAAAATCACTTGTTAATGATGGAGGAAGGTTTTGGGGTCGGAGCTAAGGGCGGCGCTAGCTAAGTGGAGGTGGCGGGGAGGTTTCAGGTGGGGCCGGCGGTGCGTTCAGCCCTGTGGCACCGGTGGTGGCATTCACAGTTTTGGGGGCTAGGTTCGATTGGGTCTGAGAAGGAGGGGGCGGAGAAGAACAACGGGGTGGCGAGTAGGCCGGAAGGCGGCAGCCGGGGGGGGGGGGGGGCACGATGGAAGGCGACGGCTCCATCCTTCGTTCATTTTTTTCTTTCTGATTGAATTAGTTTCACAATGAAAAAAAATTGGGGATGAGCAGTTAGACCCGGTTGACCACGGGTTGGGAAAGTTGACCTAGGGTTTTAACTTAAAGGGATATATATATAATAATATCTAATTCACTTAATACTTGCTTATCGTCATGAACTCTAAATCAAACCCACTGACTGTCGCCCCTAGCTAATTACCCCCATTCCGAACACAACGGGATATGTCCGGTAAGCCAATTCGACCGTTGCGATCAGTTTTCATTGAAATTAAAATATAAAGCAATATATATTCATTTGAATGTACATTTCAATTTACCGGGGCCACATACGGACCCCAAAAATTTCGGAAAAATTATTTCTAGATTCGTATTGACGATACGGTCCTAACAAAACTAATTTCGTCGAATCTGAAGACCGTCTGAAAAATGGCCATTTTGCAGTCAATTAAATTCAAGGGTGCGTTTTTCATAGGTCCCTATTAAGTTTCAAAATTAGGCTCACATCCAGTCATAAACTTATTATAAATTAGGTCCCTATTTTAAAAAAAATGTAAATTTGGTATTTAAATAAAACACAGGAACGTTAAAAAAATCAAGCCAAAAAACCATCAAAAACGATGTCAAATCAACAAACACACAAAAAACAGCGAAATGCAGTAAAATGCATCTACAGTTGCACATTTTTCAAATAATTGCATAAATGTAAGCATCTATTTCAGTTCTGCGTCAAAACAGCAACATACATGCATGCAGATTTCATGGAATACATGCATTGTTTCATGCAACAATTCAATTTATGCATGGAAAACAAGCACTTGCGTATATGTGCATACAAGTACGCATTTATGCAGAAAATGCGCATACAAGTATGCACATAATGACGTGACTTCGGTCTTCAAAAAATTCTTGCATATAAGTATGCACTTATTCTGAATTAGTGCATACTTGTATGCAATTATTCAGAATGTGTGCACACATTATTGCATGCCTAATCAAATAGTTGCATACATGTATGCAACTATTGCCAATAGTCACAGACATGTATGCAACTTTTTTTTTAGACTTCCGAGAACATTTACAGATTTTTGAATTTTTTTTATATGACAGTGCATTTTTTTTGCAAAACACGTAAACCACGCATGGATGTGAAGAAAAGGCGGAAGTTCCTGGAAAAAAGGCAGGCGGAAGCAAAAATAGGGACCAGATTTACAACTTTAAAACATAAGGGACGTGAGCAGTATTAACTTTGAAAATAGGGATGCGTGCCCAATTTTCACTAAATTCAAACTGAAAGTGACAACACGTTTAAATTCGCCACGCTCACATATTGATCCCAAAAATTATGAAAATTGGAATCTAGCAATAACTTGACATCCCAGATCCAACAAAAGTGGTTTCATCGAAAACGGAGGTCGTTTGCAAAATGGCTATTTTTAAGGGCTATATATATATTTAAAATATATATAAATTCCATAGCGACTTTTCTGAATTTTAATTTAGCCATAACTTAAACGAAATCTCAGTTTCTAAACTTCATTAGAAAGATATTGGTAAACAGATTCAAATATTCCTTGTTTCGTCTAATTCTGACTTATATTGAATTCTGTATAATCATTTGAAATTTGTAATCGAATTTTCGAATTGTCGCACCATTTCAGGCTCGTTATATAATTAAATTAAAATTATACGTTCTAACTTCATCGAAAATAATTTTTTCGTCGCTATTATTTAAAATAATTCATTTTAAATATTCAAAATTCTTTAAAAATGCATTTTTTTTAATTAGTTCTGATTTTCCGGGTTGTTACAATCTCCCCCACTTAAAATCTTTTCATCCTCGAAAAGGAATGAAGTTGAAAGTTGTTTAACTAATCAACTCAACTTTCATTCTGGCATTCATTCTTCAACTTTTCAGTTTCTAAGAATTTTCAAAACTTTCAAAAATTTGGCTAACACCCTAAATTTTCGAAAATTTCGCCATAACCTCCTTGGTACGGGAAGGGGTTTGGAAATTTATTGGGCCATATTAAGTACCCAATAAATCCTAAAAAGCATACACGTATTTTAGTGATATATTCTTGTGTCCACATGGGAGTGTGTATAGATCATAACTCTAAAGAATAAATTCTCGTCACCCTATAAATAGTTTTTGTGCCTTAATGACTAGAGAGACGAGATTATTGTCAACTCCAGACCCGTGTGGAGTTTCTATTAATTTAGCAATTTACTGTTACATTTATATAGTCCATATCAGTCTTCGGTTCAACCTGAAATATAGTCATCGCCATACAAGCCTCTTGCTTGTATGGTAAATCTTCAACCTCGTCACATAAGCTCCTAATGCTTATGTGGTATATGAAAGAGTATGCTATCTTCACGCAGTATGCCATGTAGTGTAGTTCAAAATTAACTGTTACTATCCTATGGCGACGTTTATAATCTCACACACAACAACTAGCACACCACATCCAATGGCATTTACAGGAGTTGATATATAAAAAAAATTGCGCAGGCAACTCATTAAGGTTTGCCTATTTGTCGGGCACGCAAATAAATTCTTTACTCAACAACAAATCCATTTACCTGTTCAATGTATATGCATGCATACATAGGAAACTCTCACAAAATTTCAATCCAGCTCAATATTTGATACAATTTGGTTTAATGGTTCAAAATTTTAACTAATCAAACCAATAATCAAACAACACTACCAGCAATCAATTAGTTGATTAATTTTCAAATGCATAACTTTAATACATAGTCAAAAATCAGGTTTTTGAGGCCAAATCACAACAAATAATCCTATGTAATTTTGGTTCTCACACCAGTCTAATGGAAATATATAGAAATCCCACTTTCGAAACTCGAACACAAATACTGATAATGCGGCCGCATTACCAGAATTATTTCCGGGCGACTAGAGTGTGATTCTATATCTATTCAGTATATTAAAACTTCGAATATATGTTCATGACGCATATATGCAAAATCTTTATATACTTGATGTCCAAATTCAATATAAAACAAATAATCAAATACGTATAATTGGATTTAATTTTCAAAACAAGATTTTTTTTACTTACATTTTAAAAACAACACTCTTTCAACTTGTTATAGGATGCTACTGATCCTATCTCTAACGAGTCATTCTCATTGGATATTACTAATCCAATCTCTGATGAATTCTTTCATTCGGTTCTAATGTGTCTTATTCTCGAGCTCTGTAAACCAAAACTCTGATACTACTGAAACATACTGAACTTCCCCATAAAGCTAAGCCCGGATTGAGTTGACAACAAGACGAATTAGAACACAAAAAGAAGAACATTTCATTTCTTATTACAACAATTTACATCAGAGTATGAGAATATACAGAGTATGTATAAATATTATACATCAGAAAAATATCAGAGATTTACAAATTATAATTCAGCGGAAAATAATACAAAACACAACTGGAAGAGATACACGGATATAGAGTTTTCCGGATATCATTCCATCTGTGAAACAGGATCCTGCGAATATAATATCTGCAAAACCCAACTATTAGCCATCCGTGTGGAAAATAGGGGCACCCAGAGTTTAGGTTTAAACAATAAACTCCATGTCAGTCATGTGACTGGTGTGAGAACTAAAACAGTTATTAATTTTTATTTTAAAGTTACATAAATCAAGGGACCACGGCGTCAACACGGAACGGGTTTCCTCCCAAGAATACAAGTGCATAAAACAAACAGCGCAATGCTGAATAAAGAACAGTGAAGCTATTATAAGACCCAGGACCCATCACACAATGCAACGCAAGCCTAAGGATAGGGTTTTACCTTATAATAGCCAAATAATGTTTGGTACGTGAAATTTCATATTTTATTATTTCTATATGTGAAGAAAACAACTTCAAATATAAATGTATCAATCATAGACGACATAAGTGCCCCATCCCACTATGTCGCCATATATAGGATTACAACTAAAACCGCAATGTCTCGTATTGGAACTTGGATTTCTATCTATGAACCAAGGCAAGGGATCGTCCTCACCGCTTCGAGATAATCTAGCCCATGTCTCAGGAACAGCCGCAACTGCACCTTAGGAGCCACAGGGCCGGTCCACACGAAGTGGATTAAAAATCCCTGAACGATACGTCTCCCCGCCCTATGGGGCGTAAATAGGTCATATATCGACCAAACCATCCATCGGCACCGTAGTGACTGATATATCTGAGGCGCCTCGCATTCCAACAACCACATAGGTAAAAATAATATCAATGTTAGGGCTTGCAAAACGTTGACAGCACCTCTAGCTAGCATGAAACGCATGTCCCCCCTGGATCCTCTCTTGTTTCTGGTTCACACCAGGGTGTGAGGATCGCAAATTAATACTACACACAATGCGGCGCTATATTAAATCTATGCTTTAATCATCAACCACAAGACTCTGCTTTTCAACAGAAGCCTAGATCATTTGCCACCCAGGCATGCCACACAGACAATTCACGCCATGCGATTGATGTCTATCGATATACAACCTCTGATCATGTACGTCTCAGAGAAGGGTGAAGTAAGAGAATAAATTCTCCTTCACCAGGCAGATGTATATTTAATAGAGATCAATCAGCACAGAATAAAATCCAATGTCAGACACACAGTCCATTTGCAAGTCCGTTCTGGGTTTGAACAAAACCGAAGGCACCTTATTCCTCGTCCCATATGTCCAATACAAGAGATAGGCCCTCGCATATCCGTCGATCTCCAAGTACGACTAGACGATCACCACTTATTACCTCGTCTTGGGTATACAGCCCAATCAAGACATCAGTAATCATCCAAACAATGTGAAGACCTCCGGTCTTCAACCACCGTCTTCATCTTCGACTTATCGTTGTGTCAGTTATTCAGAATGGGATAAACCCGGTCTTTCCAAATAACTCGCGTATTTTATAAACAAGTGTTACACAAACACAACATACGCCTCATTCCAATCAAGAATATTCTTTTATTCAAATATTCCTTTCACAATTTCAAATCATATTAAGGTTTTCCAAACTAGCCGGGATTAGCGAACCTTACCCAAGTAATCATTTATTATATTTTCCAATCCCAGCCTATTCATCTCATGGAGCAAAACTGGTAATACTCCATATCTAACACCACAGTGTTATCGGTAAATATTAATTACCATTTCACGTTCAAATCTAATTAAAGATTTAACTATCGCTCGGAGAAAAACCGGTGATACTCCATTCTCGATCATTTCCCGAATTTGATAATTTAAATTATCACATTCTCATTTCAATCTAATTAAAGATTCATTAAAACTCCATTTAGTTTTAATCTTCCCAAAAATCAATATTAATGATTATTCAAAGCTCAGAAATTAATCTTATCTTTAACTGGGTTAAAGAACCATTGTCATTTAAAACACAGTTCATGATAAACCCAAAATCACATTCCATCTGTCTCTAACCGTAAATTAGTAAGAGAACAATTCCCTAAGTATTAATCCCAAAGGCCGAAACCAACATCAGATCAATACCCAGGAAACCATTCAAATTAGTTAATCACCAGTTAGTTTCTAATTTTCTTAACTCCATTGGGTTTAAGAACAGTATTATTAAAGATACCATTCATGAAGAACCCAAAATCCAATTCCATTGTTAATCGGGTTAAAGAACTAGTGTTATTTAAAACACCGTTCATGATAAACCCAAAAATCCAATTTAAATTAAATTCCAATTAAATATAAATTAATTGGTAAACTCCTTTAAATCTTATTTAAAAGATTTATTCTTTTCTAATTTGGGTTTATGAACAGTGTTAATGAAGACACCGTTCACGGCAAACCCAAAATCCGATTTGATATTAAATACAAGGCTCTGAATAGAAAATATATTGGCTTATATTCAATATCAAATACTGAAACCAACAAATATCGTATTGGAAATAATGATATAAATATCTTTCAAATTTCCATAACAATACATGTATAATCACGAAATCCAACATCGAAATATTCTGAAGATGGTTTTGATTCAAATCCATTCCAATTCATATATTGGAAATTCTGGTTATTTTTAAAACCATTTCAAATCCAATTTATTTATTTAAAAAATATTGGATTATAATTCTAGTTCATAACTAGTTCATTTCAATAAAAATATATTTTTATCTTTTCAAATATGGAATTTTTCATCCCGATTCTGTCCAAATCATTTATTATGATTTTACACAAATTATTAATATTTTTAATAATTTTATCAAGGCCTGTACGGTCGATTTCCATAAACGGTCGTCGAACTGCACTTACAACGACCTTTTCCAAATTTGGTTTGGACATAATTCCAAATCTAACCATTAGATTTCAAATCTCTAATATTCGTTGGAAAGCTCCTTTCGATACGAACCCAACGGTTCCGTTTTTAGGAGAATCCGACGGTCAGATCTCCCGCAACATCCATTCGAAGTCAATGGTCGAAATTCGCATACTGCCGCAGCGCGGCGCATTCTATTCAGGCCATTTAATATATATAATATATATATTATATATATATTTCGTCGATTTCCATTTAAAACGTATTTTATAAATCATTATAAATTCGTTTTAAAAATGATTTCAACTTCATATTCAATTTTAAATCAAAATTGATTATTCCATATCATTAATATATAAATGATAATATTTTCAAAACATTAGATTTTGAAATCAATTCCTTTTCGATATTCATTATACAAATGAATAAAATCGATATAAATATCGTTCACGTCAAAATGGTGTTAATCTAACCAACACGGCTTTATATATTTAAATATATTCGTGTCCATCCCAAATCAGACATCAAAATCAGATTTTGATCTTTTATTGAATATTATTTTTAATTATTCATTATTTTAAAATAATCGTCATTTTAAAACATTCCTTCTTTCTAAACTGGAATCAGACACAGTCAATTACTATATAATGTTATTTATATGGATTTCATACAACACATGTACATGACAGCAATGATAAACAATCAACCATCATCCAGAGTGCATTCTACACTGCATAAGCCTTAAATATAAATATTTAATGCTTATAACAGCCTGCCAACCAATCGATCGACATACAACTAAACAATTGGGATTAGTGTATGTCAAATATCATCCTAATCCCCGTGTGGGGTTTCAACCAACAAATACTGAATATTATTTATTTCGTTGGGCGATGTGTAAAATTTATCGTTCCAATTAATATCAGTCAAATGGGTGTACATCGACAGATCGTTCAATTTGTAAATGAATATTTATTCATATACACGTTGAAAATTATATTTTTAACGATAAAATATTTTATTTCAACACGTGAATATTTTTCCATTCAACACGTGAATATATTTAATCCATCCCACATCACAATCAATTTTCACAACACATCATAATCAAACAAGACGTCCATGATTTGTGGACGATGGGTGTCAGATGCTACTAAGCACGGTCTGCATCCTAGTATATATTTTAACTAGAAAATAAAATTAGAGTGAGAAGTTCTCACCTTGAGTTTCCCCTCCTCCATTCTTTATTATTGAATGGCTCAGATTTGGATTTGATCCCAGTCGATTTCATCTCAATCTTTTCCACGCTGTTCATAGTAAAAATCACATTTTTATTTCGCTTTCTTCATAATAAAAATCATAATTTTATTTTGCTACTTCGTATATAAAAATCACATTTTATAATTCAGTTTTATATATAAAAATCATATCTTTGCATCGCTACTTCATTATAAAAATTATAATTTTGTACCATTACTTCATACATAATAATCATATTTTTGTGTTGATATTTATATTATAAAACTCATATTTTTTGCTTCGCTAAATTCATAATAAAAATTATATTTTTATTCCACTACTTCCTATATAAAAATCAAAATTTTATATTGCTATTCAAATAATAAAAATCAAAATTTTATTTCGCTCTTCAGATAATAAAAATCAAAATTTTATATCACTATTCAAAGAATAAAAATTATTTCTTTTTACATTATAAAATTCATTTCTTTTTACATTATAAAAATCATTTCTTTTTACTTTATAAAAATTCAATCTTTTTTACTTTATAAAAATTCAACCTTTTTTACTTTATAAAAATTCAATCTTTTTACTTTATAAAAATTCAATCTTTTCTATTTTATAAAAACTCAATCTTTTCTATTTTATAAAAATTAAAACTTTCTACAATAAAAAATATAAACTTTCTACAATAAAAGAATCTAAACTTTCTACAATAAAAAATCTAAACTTTAAATCGTTAAAAAATCTAATCTTTACACCTCTACATATACAATGAAGGTTACATTTTTATATTACATCGTTTATATAAAAATCACATTTTATATTATGTTACATCCATTAAAAATCAGATTTTTAATCATGTGATTATATATTAAAACTGAAAATAACATAAATGTAAATACATAAAGAAACTCACTTGTTAATGATGGAGGAGGGTTCCGAGGTCGGAGCTAAGGGAGGCGCTAGCTAACTGAAGGTGGCGGGGAGGTTTCAGGTGGGGGCGGCAGTGCGTTCAGCCCTGTGGCGCCTATGATGGCATTCGTAGTTTTAGGGGGCTAGGGTTCGATTAGGTCTGAGAAGAAGGGGGTGGAGAAGAACGGCCGGGTGGCCAGTAGGCCGGAGGGTGGCATCCAGGAGGGGGGGGGGGCGATGGAAGGCCGCGACTCCATCCTTCGTTCGTTTTTTATTTATTTATTTTCTTTCTGATTGAATCGGTTTCACGATGGAAGAAAAGGGGGGCTGAGCGGTTTGACCCGGTTGACCACGGGTTAGGAAAGTTGACCTAGGGTTTAACTTAAAGGGATATATATATATATTTATATATAATAATATCTAATTCACTTAATAGTTGCTTATTGTCACGAACTCCAAATCAAACCCAAAGACTGTCGCCCTAAGCTAATTACCCCCATTCCGAACACAATAGGATACGTCCGGTAAGCCAATTCGACCGTTACGATCATTTTTCATTGAAATTAAAATATAAATCAATATATATTCATTTGAACATACATTTCAATTTACCGAGCCACATACGGACCCCAAAAATTTCAGAAAATTTATTTCTAGCTTCTTATTGATGATACTGTCCTAACAAAACTAATTTCATCAAATTTGAAGACCGTTTGAAAAATGGCCATTTTCCAGTTGATTAAATTCAAACTGAAAGTGCCAAACACGTTTAAATTCACCACGCTCACATATTGATCCCAAAAATTATAAAATTTGGAATCTAGCAATAACTTGACATTCCGGATCCAAGAAAAGTTGTTTCGTCGAAAACGGAGGTCGTTTGCAAAATGGCTATTTTTAAGGGCTATATATATATATATTTAAAATATATATAAATTCCACACGACTTTTCTGAATTTTAATTTAGCAATAACTTACAACTTATAAAACAAAATCTTAGTTTCTTAACTTCGTTAGAAAGATATTGGTAAACAGATTCAAATATTCCTTGTTTCGTCCAATTCTGACTTATATTGAATTCTGTATAATCATTTGAAATTTGAGATCGAATTTTTGAACTGCCGCGCCATTTCAGGCTCGTTATATAATTAAATTAAATTTGTACATTCTAACTTCGTCAAAAATAAATTTTTCATCGTTATTATTTAAAATAATTCATTTTAAATATTCAAATTATTTAAAAATGCCAAAATAAAATTTTTAAATTGGTTCTGATTTTCTGGGTTGTTACAATAACTATATCACGTCCAACGGATCCAAGGTAAATGGGCGTCCCCAGATACCCCTGCTTCGAGTCTGCCTAGAACACTCTAAACTATCGACGATTCCTTGGCACCTCATTAGAAGAGCTATCCACAACTCCATCTTCAACTCGAGTCCAACCCAAGTCAATCCATTATCTTGTAGCCTTCTCGAGTCCCACTTTTGTCATCTCATAGCCCTATCGAGTCCAACTCGGGGCAGTCCACATCATCGAACAGTCTTATCATGTCACGGTTGCCCATCACTCCTCGAGTAAACCAAGACATCATTCAATGGAAATCACAACAACTACTTATATCTCATGCAAACCATCCTAGTCGAACTTGACATTCCCCAAGTACAAGCCCCAATGGCCTAAACCTATATCAGACAAGCACTCGAGGAACATCTCCTCCGAATCCAGATAATCTACGTGAGATGATATGAACAAAACAACCAAACACTCGATCACTTATAACTAACCCTGGTTATCCTTGCCAATCCTACTTCGAAACTATCGTTGATCGCATGATGGCCCATGCCATATGTTAAGGGTAAATACCCAGCTCTAGCCAGACTACTGCACGTCCAACATACATTTGCCTCCCACAGACTACTAGAACTTATGCGAATGTTAATCACTCTATAACTCTTATTGGAATTGCCGACGACTATCCATAAACTCAGACCCAGTCTCGAGTATCCATTACCCACAAACTCAAGTCCAACATGAGTCGTCTCCCTACTCGTTGCATCTCCAAGATTAATGAGCAACCATTGTCTAAAAGTTCAAGTCCAACTTGAATGGTTGTAACCTTCGTTGCATCCCCACGATCGATGAACACATCTTATCACTTCGAGATTTCCCCGTTGAATTTACTCCAAAGTTATTACCATTCTTGAACCAAAGAGAACATCAACATAAGGTCCTAAACAATCCATAGCAATCACTCATTTACTACGGAATACCATAATGCTCATGCTATTCACCACAGCGTTTAAAAATGCTTCCAAAGGTTCTTCCTTCACGAGTCATGGCCGACCCGAATCTCTTTGTTCCCCTAGTTCCAGTTATTATTGCCATCACTTGGTAGCTACCTAATACCACCCTATACCCTTGGAGACAATCGACTCCCAAAATAATGCTAATCCCAGTAAAGCCCAAAACAAAGCAATCACAAGCAGACATACATCCATGACTCGATAAGACCACATTACAACAAATAATACTAAGGCTAGTCGAACCACCAATCGGGTTCGTCACAACTAAAGGTCTATCGACTATCTCGGGTTCCACTCCCAACCTATCTACCAGGTCACTAGATATGAAGGAATGAGAAGCCCCGGTATCAAAAAAAATACTCGAACAGGAACGTCATAAATAGAAAGCATACCTTAAATAATGACACCCTTTCCCTTCTACGCCGCAGTTGGGGAATTCGACGAAGAAGGAACAATGTTGATAGAATATGCTTTCACGATCTGCTTCTCTTTAGGAGGTTGCGGACATTTATCCTTGTGATCTCCCGTTTGGCCGCAATTGAAGCACTTCCTTTCCCCGGGCTTTTCCCAACAATCTTTGGCATAGTGGCACTTCTTGCCACAATTAAAGCACTCACCATCTTTCTTATTCTTCTTTTTCTGACCATCCTTGGTTTGATCTTGTTTCCTCTTATTCTGGGAATTATTCTTGCCTCCCTGGCTTGCCTGCGGCTTTGGCTTCTCCGCAAATGTAATAGAAACCTCGGTCTTCGACCTTAAGGTAAAGGCTCTAAGATCTCAATGCCTTTCCCACAATAGATTCGAAAGTCTCATCGATATGGTTTATAAGTCTCTCCCCCAAGTATTCATCTAAGACGGTTATGAACTTCTTGTTCTTTTTCTCGGCAGTATGGATAAGAGATCATCCATATTTCGATAAATTATCGAGTTCAGCAATATATTCTGAGACTGCCCTACCATTCTTCTTAAGCTCCAAGAATTTCCTAAACAATTCTGATTTCTCAGCAGCTGGAATAAAATTATCACTGAAACGAGTCTTAAACTGATTCCAAGTAACTTGATCCTCAGGGGTAGCTGTTTTAACAGCATTCTACCAATTCATAGCCCGTCCTTGAAGTTGACGCGATGCTAACTTTCTTTTCATTGCATCATTGATCCCCAAATCTTCGAAGATGCGCTAATAACTATCTAGGCAATCTTATATATCTATTGCCGATTCCGTTCCATGGAACGACTTTCCACCAAGACTTGTATAATCTTTGTTAAGCTTGGCGAAATTGGCTCTAGGTGCCTGCACTACTGCACCACCGTTAGCAGCAATAGGAACTTCTCCCTGAACATCCCTAAGCATCTCCCTCATGAAGGTAGTAAACATCATCCTCATATCAGGGACATTCCTATCATTTTCCCTTGAACCCATACTCCCCGTATATCAGCTCATCGTTCAATCTGTAAAGAGAAAACGATTAACCATCTCCATAGCGGTGCCAGTGCAGTGCGACTTCATCCTCATATATACTAATAGTATGTATAGTTTTTGAAAACCAAAATATCATATACACGTGCTCTCATATACATATACTATCTCTCCTTGATGTTTTCCCCCAGGTTAACTACGCAACCTAGGCTCTGATACCAAGTGGGACGATCCACCCCAAACCAGTCGACATTTCCTTGAAATGCGCTGTGCTAATGCCCGACCAGCATGGGACGTTCATCAAAAGAAAAAGGTTTTGAAATGATGAATCATCAAGAACCTGTAGTATATCTCACAGCGCATGGAATAAAATATAATAATAACATAACTTGACATAAAACAGACGAGACAGTGCGTAAGCTAAAAAATAAACCATCATAGCAGTGGAATCCAAGATACAGCTTATGATCCAAACCATTATTACAACTTCAAAATACTGTCTCTAAAGAAAAATAGGAAAGGTACACTACTAATGCCCAAAATAGTGGCCGGCAACAACATAGGGAGAATATATGTAAATATTACATAGAAGCCTCCTACTCGTCTCCGAATAGCTACTCGTGCATAACCACCTAACATGTCTCTAGTTTGCTCGTTTAGGAGCACTCAGAGTAAAAAGAAGAGATATAAAACTCTAGGTCAGACAAAAGTCTGGTATGAGCGGTAGCAGGAAAACAAAACAATAACAGGTATAATAATCATACTTGAACCTAAACATGAACCTACAACCAAAGAGTTAGCACGATAAGATGTACAGTACTCTAAAGTAACACTAACATAAAGTGTAAAGTGGAAGTGCACATGTCATGGTGATAGCAAACATCAAACATAGCAATCATCCTCACATCTCTCACTTAGTGCGTAAAGCATACGATATCTACTACTTCGATCACCCAATCCTTTGCTACAATCACTTTACCCTTGGGAGTCACAATGACCCCATTGCACTGATCCATAGCCCATAATCTGTCTCTCAGTGGTGAACCAAAATTATGGATACCGATAACCCCTTTGCACATGTCCCACAGCAAAGCCCAACCCTAAAAGTTAACTCATTGGTTCTCATTTGGATCCTAAGTAATAACTTCTCACTTGGACCTCCTTTGCATCTCAGGTTATAGCTGAATTGGTTTTAATCTTCAAAAGAGTGCACAATTGTCATCGCGTGGTAGAAGTACGAATCCGGTTCAATTTGGAGTCATCATCTTGGATGAAGTGACAAAGTATACGAAAGCATGGATTCCCGCTCTCGGAATCCCGTTCTCGGAATTCCGCTCTCGGGTTCCCGCTCTCGGAATCTAGCTCTCGGTTCATGACCACCCCCCCCGGTTCGTGACCATCCCCCAAGTTTGTGACATACCCCCTTCAGGAATCGTGAGCATACCCCCCTTCAGGAATCGTGAGCATACCCCTTTCAGGAATCATGAGCATACCCCCTTCAGGAATCGTGAGCATTCCCCCTTGAGGAATCGTGAGCATACCCCCTTCAGGAATCGTGAGCATACCCCCTTCACGTGAGCATAACCCCCTTTAGGAATCGTGAGCATACCCCCTTCAGGAATCGTTTTTCTGCAGTTTTTCCAGCAAGCTAATTTCGCCAAACGACGGCGTTTTCAACCATTCTAACCTTACTATGAAGTCAAAAACATACTAAACAACAATAGTAACATGTAGAATTAACCAAAAACACCAAAATATCAATCATATGAAATATTTTAGATCAAACATACCCAAAAAGCATGATTTCCCCCTTAATCCCCTTAAGCATGTTTTAACTATAAGATTAGCAAAATTAATCCAAACTAACCCAAATTTTCACCAATGACATAAAATAACATTTTATAATTTCTAAATATTTTTCCAGATTTTTATAATGCATAATTTCGTTAATTATCACCAATAACCCCTTATTAGTCGTAATTAGTGAATAAAAGTGCAAATCACTCACCTTAGCCACAAATAAATTTCAGATCTGAAACTCTAACTGATTTGGCACGGCTCCCAATGTATTCTAGCAGCTCTATCTCGATTTTTATGCTAATCTGCCTTAATTTGATGTTGATTTGGCTAATATGTGATTAGAAAGTGATTTAGGATGAATTTAGAAGGTAGAGGCCATTTCTAGGTTTGAAGAAATGTTTATGGCAGCTGAGAAAAAGAAAAGGAACCATTCTCTAACTCATTTCAACCCTCCCATAACCCTAATCCCAAAATGGTTATGGGCCTAACTGTTAATTACCCTATTAAGCCCGGTTAAGTTGTTTTTCACCTTCTAAAACTTATTTCAGCCATATCTCCCAAATGGTTAGTGGTTTCAGGTCAAAACTCCTTACAAATCAAAAGTTATAGGTAAAACAAGATTCACCAAGGGTAAAACGGTCATTAAAAATTGGCAAAAATCGAGAACATGGGAAATGAACGGAATAGTCGTTCACTAAAGTTACACGACCATACAACTTCGCATGAAAATAAAATTAATATTCTACGATCCTCCATACGTAGAATGCGGGTCGTTACATTAACTCAACAACATCGCTAAACATCTCATAGTCAAATCGTGAAGTGTTTCACAAGATGTTAGCATACACATATTTCTACCCAACCCAATGTTAATGTAAAAGCATATTTTGCTCATAAACTCGTCGAGCACAATCCAAACAATCAATCAATCATAATCAATATCAACAACAAAGTATATTTGGTTTATATCACTTCTCATGTTTTGGTAAATTCAATTACCATATATTCATTCTAATCTAATTAAAGATTTTTTAAAACACTTCTTAGATTTATCCCTGAAATTCATTATTTAATGATTATTCAACTTTCTGGAAATTTATCCTGCTTTTACTTGGGTTAAAGAAAAAATGTTATTTAAAACACAATTCACAATAAACCCAGAATCATCTTCCATTAAATTGGAACCTTCATGGAAATCAGGCCAATCGTAATCGATGTAAATTTCTGTATCAAACTAATACTATAAGTGGAATAATGGCAAGGCCTTTTAAATTCCATAATAGCAGCAATCTTCCTTTACGGAAGCTCATCTCGATTATTATTAAATCGAATTCCATTCAATTCCAATTTAGTTTATTAAATTGGAAAACTTTACTTTTGAAAAATTCCATTAAATCTTAGTTAAAAGATTAATAAATTCGAAACCATATATTAAATACTCAAGTCGTAACATATCCATAATTCATTTTATATGTTTTCATGTTGTAGTCTTCGTCGTCACGATTCCAAGGACCCGGGTTTGCGAATTTCTGACAACGTATGAAAAAGCTATGATCATTTAAAAATTAATTATTTTGCCCTTTGACAGACATCTGAGCTGATGCAAATAATTATTTTGTCCAGAGAGCTTTGACAGACGTCTGTTGCTTCAGTTCAGACATCTGAACTTAAGCAAATTGCAGGAAACAAGTTCCTGAGAGTTTTGACAGACGTCTGTTGCATCGATCAGACGTCTAAACTGAAGCAAAATCAACATTTTGTCTAGGTAACGATTTGCAATCGGTTCTCGGATGAACTGATATCAATGATGATGGCTTATAATGTTTTCTAAATGAAAATGAAGCCTCTTTATCTCACCGAAACTGCTCAAGAACACACAAACACACGAATGAACATACATACTTGATATTGCCATGATTTTGATTATAAACTCATAAACAGATAAATTTTCTAACCAAAGCAATCAAATACGATTCAAGGGAATTGTTAAGTCTTAAAACTTGTCGGTGCAACAACGAAGCTTCACAATATCGCCAAATCAACTAGTAGCATATGAATTAGATTATGTGGACAATTCTAATCATAATTTTCAATTCAGTGAAACTAAAACTAACGAACAGGAAAGTGTATACTTATCTAACCAATTCATATGCATAACTCAAACAATTAACTAGCAAATAGTTAACTACTTAGCCCTTTCGGTTTTAGTCTCTCACCTTAGCTTGTTTAGAAACAAGAAATCGATCCAATGACAAGCTAGAATGATCTCTCTTCGATCAAAACACATTAGTCTTCAATCAAAATACACATGCAATCAAAACCCCTAAATGTCAGGTCTTGGAATTCTCGAAAATAGAAGAGATAAAGTAGAGAAAATGGAGAAGATGAAGAGGAGGCTTTCCAAAGCTTCTACACTTGATTTCCTTAAGAATTGAGCTTCCAATTGCAAAACCAAGCTTAGGAATGTCTATTTCCCATCTTTTTTCCCCATTTTCTATTTTTGATGAAGTGAGGAAGTGAATGAAAGAGAGAGGGCTGATAGGGGTTATATGGAGTGGGCTAGGTTTAGCAAAACCAAGACTTAACTGAGGTGCCAAATCTTCGAAGCTCGTAATATATCGAAGTTTATACTTTTCGAAGTCATAAACAACATTTTGAACTCAATGGAAGTGGTTTCGAGTCCAAATTCATCCGTACACAAAATGTGACTTTTAAGTCTATACGATGATTTAAAAATAGAAATTTTAAATTCTGACATAATTTCTTATAAAATTATATTAAAAATAAATTTTAAATTTGTTCCAAAATCTCAGGGATGTTACTCTCCCCTACTTAAAATTTTTCGTCCCTGAAAAAGGAGCGAAGAGCGAATAAGTTTTCTTATTTAAAATATAACATTTTAAAATCAATTTTGAAAATCTATTCCTTATTATGAAAACGCTCTCTCGTAACGTAATACTCTTAACTCATTCTAGGGCATTACTAATCCCATCTGTAATGAGCTACTCATTCCAGGATACTACAGATTCTCTCTTTGATGAGTATTCTTATAGGATATTACTAATCCAATCTCTAATGAGTCTTTTATTATGTTCTAATGAGTTGTACCCCAAAGATTTGAGTTAACCAAAGCTCTGATACCAATCTCTAATGAGTCCTTTATTAACTTTGGATGTACAACACATCAGAACAAACAACAGAAGATTTTATCAACATTATATAAATGTTACATCAGAGTACATAATATCAGAGTACATCGAAAATAATATAGCAGAAGGTAAATTATAGTAAATACAATACAATGCACAGTGGAAGACTATCAATGCTCTGGACATAGCTTTAATCTTCGATCCAGGATCTTGCTCAAGGAAAGTATCTGCAAAACAAACAACTCGACTGCCCATGTGGAAAATATGGGCACCCGAGTTTGCAAGGGAAAAACAAACTATGAGTCAATCATGGGACTGGTATGACATACTATACAGTTATAATTAACTTACGTAAAATAAGCCATATCATGGGACCACGCCGTATGACACGGAACGGGTTTATTCCAATAGATTTCCAGTGCACATACAACTACTGTAAATAAACTTATGGATCTACAATGCATCATACAACATGCAATTCCTCAATCTACCTATTTAGACTTAATCCCCAAACTTATATTTTCAAAATCCAATTTTCTTTACCAAAATTATTTCTTTGGACTTTATTTTTCGATTTCTTATTTCAAATCATTTGAAATACATATTTAACTTTCATAGCAAAGTAAATTTCACTTTAGGATCTCAACAAAATCATTTGGAAATATGAATTCCAAGATATCACAATTCATACAAACAGTTTGTAACCAAACCTCGGTAGGTTTCTCCCGTCAACAAGAAAAAAGGGAACGTTCCTTAGTCACTCGATAAATATGGTGCACCTCTCATTCCCTCGAGGAAAATACATCGGGCAATGTACCTCCCACTCCCTCCGGGAAAATACACCATCCTAAACTGTTTAAGGTTATAATACCCATACTTTTAGTCGCATAGGCTACCCGAATCTTTAGCCACATACTAAATCATTTTTATATCCTGAAGTAAGGAAAATCATTTCACAACTTAATAATCACAAGTACTTTCAAACTATAGTACTTCACCTTAGCAATCCATACATTGTAACGACCCACAAATCCGTACTGTCTGAGTCGACTACATACATCACACGTCCAACTCAAATATCAGAGAAATACGAATCATTTTTTAAGAAGAAAAAGGTAGTAGAAGAACAGAAATAACAACACAGAATCTCACATCACAGTAGAAAAAAATATAATATATCATAACTTTTGAAATACAAAATTTTAACTCTATAACTTACACTTATCAGAGTACAACACTTACAACACAACGGAAATAAAAAAATATATATCTAACACTGAAGCCTCCTGTTCCAAGCTCCTTTAGATAAATCTGTAAAATCCTGAACTACTTGACTGCCCTACAAATTTGGGCACCCAAGAGTTTAGGTAAAACAAAACAAAATAAACTCTGGGTCAGTCATGGGACTAGTATGAGTAAACAATTTAAAACAGTTTGAGAAAATAAATGATATCTCATAAAACCACGCCGTACAACACGGAACGGGTTTTTCCCTTATGAGAATCCAAAACACTTGATTTAACTTTCAAATTCCTTTTGAAAGAAACAGTAATATTTATATCAAAACTCTTTTGATATTATAATAGTGTCTAAATCAAATAAATAGAAATCTAGTGGAACGCTTTCAACTCACTCTCCACCTACATAATATACAATCAAAACCGCGAGCACTTATTGGGTAATGAATTTCCAACTATGACAAGTTATGGAACCACCTTCCGATAGTGTATCTCTAGAGGAGAATACACTGGGTTCACCAAGAACACCTTGTAACCCGGCCACACATGACCGACCACTCATTTCGTTGTAGTGTATCAAATGTATATCACCAACGGTTAGGATTAGCAACCGTTTTACCGAATGGGACAACATCGAATAGAATAAAGAATGAAATGTATTTCTCTAGATAGGTGATAATACACCCTAGTTAGAATCTACCCACTTAGCCATGCTGCTTGCCCAATTTAAATCATTTCCCAGTTGTTGAGGCCTGAGGCTACAATTTCTTACCACTCATTGATAGCACAATCGCTTTGAATGCCACATTGCCAGATCTGTTAATCATTAATTAATTTGCACAAATATATTCTGGATATTATGCTAAGAGAATAAATTCTCCACCACAATATATATTTTTACAGACCAACATACCCTGTCAAACACTTGTCCATACACGTTCATTTTGGGATTAAACGAAACTGAAGGCATAATTTCCATTGATAGTAAAAGCCCTTGCACTTTACTCCATCTTCGATTATCTTCATATAATCTGATTCGCAACGTTACTGCCAATACGAAGTGGTTCTCGGATAATAATCCAACCGATCTCTCCATATTGACAACGATATTGGCAAACACTTCAATAGCTGGTTATTTAACTATCGAAGAAAAATAAACATCCATTCATAGCATAAAACAATCACTCGGTTCTTAATTGATTAAATCACTACTCCATTTCCTTATGATAATTTGTTAACCAAATATTTTCAACAATCATCTTGGTCTTTTTCGCTATTTGGAAAACATTTCCATATATCGCCTCCTTTTATTTTCTATACGTAGAAAATATCTTCTATTTATATTTGGAAAACATTTCAATTACTTATCTCTTTCACACCCGTTCATTTCTACACTTAGAAAATATTTATTTATTATATTTCCAAAATTCCACTTCCTTGGGTTAAAACGAATGTTATATAAAACATCGTTACAACAACCCAAAATATTGCATTCAATTAACTCTTATTCAAACATTTCTCTTTGAGACTGGATCATGTTGTTTATCGATTAAAAATGAAATCAATCAAGTTGGGGTATAACTACCTCTCAAACCTTGACAGAAAACATCCTTAACTTCAAACAAAACCACTTACCTCGAATAATCAGCATCATAAAAACCAATTATTCATTTCTAAACCCGTATACGTTTCTCTTTCTAATTTTACCAGATTTAATTATAGATTTCCTTTTTGTTTATAATATTCTATTTTTAAGTTTGTTTCCTTATCGAATTCTATATATACGATACATTGATTTCTAGTTATCCAATTTTCTTAAAAATATTCTAACTCTGCAAATTTCTGAAAAATTTCACCATAACCTCCTTTGTACAAGTCACTCGGTACAACTACAAAATGCCTCTCTGGGCCCTTTCCATTCAAAAAGAAAATCAAAAAGGCAAGCGGCTTACTGATACGACGCATAAAACCTCATATGGAATTTAAACATGTACCTTTTTGTCGAGTGCTAAATTTATAAACTTCATTCTCTTCATTCCATGCTTGTTTAACCCATATGCATCCATTTCTAAATTATTGCAACTCAATCTTGTCATTTTAACTCAATTTGCTAATTTATCTTTAATTAGCTCTTTTGCCCATTTCATAATTTTATTTGAACATATCACGTTCATATACAATTTAAAATTTCTTATAAACCAATCGAATTCTATTTTTAATTCAAGTTTCATATTCGATTTCGAATATAAATTCACTAGTTCTATTCAGTTAACGAAAACCAAATTTCGATTCAAATTTCGATTAACTAATTATTCTTCACATTAGTTAATCCTATTCACTAATTAAAAATCTGATTTTTGTTCCAAAAATCAATTCTTTTACTCCACCTGAGTTCATATTTATTTTATATCTCTAATATGGATTTTCTAATGTAATTTCTGATTTTATTTACTTAAAATCCTTTTATTTATTTAAATAAAACGTTATGGTTTTATAATGGTTATGGCACTATTTTTCTGGAAATTTTATTTTGACATAACTCAAAATCTATCAGACAAAATCCATATTTTTCTCTTCCATTGGAAAAATATTATTCAATCGGTCCTGACGATTCTTGTTTCCAGGAATTCCGACTTAAATTGAGTTCTATATACTCAATTGAAGTTTGAAATACCAATTTATGAACTGCCGCGCTGCGGCGAGTTCATTTTAATTACATTTAAATATAAACATTTAAATTTCGTTTATAATAAATTTCAAGTCCATTCTAATATAGTTTATATATATTAAATCCAGTTTTCAAATCCAACATAATATTTTCGATTATCTCTAATCGTCGATTTTCATTATTCAGTTATCAATACAATTACAACTTCATTTCTATTATTATTTTCGAATTCCACTAGAAATAAATTATTATATAGAATTCATGAAATCGAATTATAAATTAATATATATCCTTTGGATTTTCTAATTCAATTTATATTCTGAATTCCGAAATAAAAACCATCCTTCCGTTTTCGAAACGATTTCCAATTCACTTTCAAATTCATATTTGAATTTATAATTCCACATTTATGCCATGATAATTATTCCAATTTGTAAACATCGTTTATAAATTTTCTTCCTTTTTTTATACATTAAACAAGTTCCATTTCAAAACCCATTTGAAACCAAATTTCTATATTTATAATACTTTATTTATAATAAATTATATATATATATATATATATATATACAGTGAATTTATTTTCATATTTAAAATTTTAAACTTCTATTTAATACAACCAAATATTTTCTTTTTCTGAAAATATATATTTAAATTAATTCGATCTAATCAGATTCAAATCATAAATCCATGCAGATTTATTTTAATTCAATTCTCATTCCAACCATTGGAATAATTTCCTCTTTCCTTATTAACATGATTCCCAATCCTCAATTTAAATTCATTTTTGAATTTAAATACTTAAATTATCCAAATGATAATTTTTCCATTTTAGTTATAAACATCCTTTTTTAATTCACTTTAATTCTCTGCATTATCCAATGAAAATCATTCCATTTTATTTATAAACACCATTTATAAGTTTACTCCAATTTCCTATGTTATTTAATTTATAAACATCGTTTATAAATTCATCACTTCAATTTCCTGTATTATTTAATTTATAAACATTGTTTATAAATTCACCACTTCAATTTCATGTATTATTTAATTTATAAACGTCATTTATAAATTCAATACTTATTTTATTTATTTAAAACAAGTTAATATTTCTAGTCCATTCGAAATTCGAATTCTATTTTTAGAAAAATAGATTTCCCTTTTAAATCTCAAAATATCCTTTTTGCGATATTTCTATAAATCAATATTCAGGCCCCAGTAATATTTAAACACCCCAAAACACACAGTTATCAATCACAGGTTTTCTAACACATCATATATGATAATATATAGAAATAAAAAATAATAATATTCTTGAGGAATCCAGTTGGATCCCTCCAACCTGTTTTCCTGCATCCACAGACGTTAGCCAACATAAATAATACCCATCCTGCTTCGAGGCAGGATATATATTAGCCACAACCAAGCCTAAATAACTAATATATAATCACCACAAAAATATTTAAATGCATCCAAGCAACCAACAATTATTTTAACGATTATAAATAAATTTAAATAAATTTCTAAGTGAGAATTACTCACCGTGATTTTTATATGTCGAAATAGCGATTCGATTTCTTATTAAATTAAACAATGTTTAATTTAATCAAAAGCTCCAACTGGCTCCAAATCAGTTCCTACCCATAGTATCCTTCCATATGATTCAACATAATTGATTTTGCCTAAATCTGATATCCTACGAGATATATATGTATGCATTTATAAATTTTAAGTGAATTAGATGATCATTAGTAGTTAATTAAAGATTTAGTATACCTTAGTCCTTCTCACAAAAATCCTCCACCCATATTCCATGTACGAAGCTCGATATCCAAAAAACCCCTCCCTTCCATTGTTACGCAGCAGCACCCTTTACCATCAAACAAACTCGGCTCCACTACTAGATAACAAACCAATTTCGCCTCTGCTAACTGGACATAACAAATTTATGCATTGTTGTAACGACCCACATTCTACGCACCAGAGGATCGTAGAATATTTATTTCTTTCTCATGCGAATTCGTATGGTCATGCAAATTTGTGAGACGATTATTGGGGTCATTTCCCATGTTCATGATTTTTGCCAATTTTTAAATGACCATTTTACCCCTAGCTGATCTTGTTTCGGCCATAACATTTGATTGGTAAGGAGTTTTGACTTGAAACCACTTCCATTGGATTCGGATGATAGTTTACAATTCCGTAGATTGGTCACATTAGCCAAACGAACTAACCGTTTGGGAGATTTGGCTGAAACAATGTTTAGAAGGTGAAAAACTGCTTAACCGGGCTTAATTGGGTAGCTAAAAGTTAGGCCCAATGGGGGATTTCGGGATTAGGGTACATAGGGGAGGATTAGGGTTAGAAAACATTTCTTTAGACAATTTTTCAGCCGCCACTTTCATTCTTGGAACCCTAGTAATGGCCTCCAACATCTAGAATCACCTCTAATCACTTTCTAATCAAGTATTAGCCTAATCTTCACCAAATTAAGGAGAGATAACACCCAAGCAAGGTTAGAACTGCTGTTAGACATCAGTATTCGTGCCAAACAGAGAATCATTTCAGATCTATTGTTTAATTGTGGCAAAGGTGAGTGATTTGCATAGTTCCTTACTAATTATGGTTAATTAAGGGTAATTCGTGTTAATTAGCGAATTCAAACATGATTAAATTCTGGAAAAATATTCATAAATTTCGAAATATTGCTTTAGGCCTCTGTTAGAAAATTTGGTTAATTTTGTTAAGTTTTACTAATCCTATCATTAGTTTTGCTTAAACAAGCTTAAGGGAAAAATATGGGATTTTGGCTATGTTTGATCCATTTTAACCTATCAAATTGTCGTTTTGGTGTTAATGGTCAATTATATATGTTGCTATGACTGTATGCTATGTTTTTTGATTGATTAGAAAAGTTAGATTGGTCGAAAACGTCGTCGAATGGCGTAAAACAGTCGTTGGAAAAGTTGCAGGAAATGTGCAGAGTTTCGGACCGGATCGGGTATGGGGCTCAGATCGGATAAGGGAACTGAGCAAGGGGATTCAGTTTGGATTGGAACTTGGCACAAGAGGATTGGCAAGAAGGAAGGCCATTTTCATCAGAGTTGGAGTTAGGTTCGGATCGGAAGCAAGGGCGTGGAGATCGGATCGGAAACAAGGGCATGGAGATTGGATCGGACTGAAGCTAGGGAGTGGGATCAGAT
The DNA here is from genome assembly GCA_030737875.1 of Allium sativum. Lineage (NCBI taxonomy): Eukaryota > Viridiplantae > Streptophyta > Magnoliopsida > Asparagales > Amaryllidaceae > Allium > Allium sativum. The sequence continues at coordinate 647,845,591 of CM060919.1, read as the reverse complement.
CAACGTAAGTGGAGATAGAAATGAAGGAGATGAACCAAACCACGATGGACAACCCGAACCGAACCGGATGGGGAGACCCAAGCCGAACCAAAGGACCCGAACCGAACGAGAAATCTGAAGATGACGTATAGCCGAACCGAACCATACTTAAGACACTTCTACGCGACGACTCTTCTGGAGACCAACTCTAATTCGACCAAAACTCGAGATGCAAAGGAAGTCCAGATAGGAAGTAGAGCTTAGTATCCAGATGGGAACCAACGAGTTAACTTCATGAGTTGGGCTTTGCTGCGGGACGTGTGCAAAGGGGTTATCGACGTCCATAACTTTGAGTCACCACCAAGATGGATGTTAGGCATGCAATGGGGTAGTTATTACTCCATGGGGGCAGAATGATCGTAGCATGGCTATGAGCCAGTCCAGTGGAGTCTTCATGACTTCATGGGGCAGAGTGGACATACCAACGACTAGTGGCTATGGATCAGTGCAGTGGAGTCGCCATGACTCCATGGGACAGAGTGATCATAGCAAGGAATAGGGTGATCAAAGTGGTGGATATCGTATGCTTTGCGCTCTGAGTGAGAGATGTGAGGATGGTTTCTATGATTGATTGTTTGCCATCACTATGTCATGCATACCCCCACCCCCGTATTCTTTACACTATATGTTAGTGGCACCTTAGAGTATTGTACAGTATGTGGTGCTAACTCTTTGGTTGCAGGTCCAGGTTCAGGTATGGTTTAGTATACCTATTATTATTCTGTTTTGCTGCTTATCGCTCATACTAGACTTTTGTCTGAAACAGAGTTTTATGTCTCTTCTTTTTACTCTGGGTGCTCTTAAACGGGCAGACTAGAGATAGGTTAGGTGGTATGCACGAGTAGCTGTACCGGAGACGAGCAGGAGGCTCCCACGTATGATATATATAGATATTCTCCCTGTATCGCTACTGGTTACTACTTTGGGCATTAGTAGTGTACCTTTCTTATTTGCTTTAGAGACAGTTTTCAAAAGTTGTAATAATAGTTATGGATCATAAGCTGTATTTTGGATTTCCACTGCTATGATGATTATGGTTTAGTTTTCAGTTTATGCACTGTCTCGCCTGTTTTATGTCAAGTATGTTATTATTATATTTTATTCCTTGCGCTGTGAGACATTCTACAGGTTCCTTGTTAGTACAAATACCCTTCCTTTCCTTTCTTTGGCGACCGTCCCATGTTGGTTAGACATTAGCACAACGCACTTTCATTGAAATGTCGGCTGGTGCGGGGCGCGCCGTCACATTTGGTATCAGAGCTCTAGGTTGCATAGTTAACCTAGGGAAAGACACTAGGGAGAGATAATACGTATATGAGTGCGTGTGTTTGTGATTATTTTGGTTTTCAAAAGCTATACATATATATACTATTAGTATATCTAAGGACGAAGTCTCACTACATTGACACCACAAAGAGGATGGTTAATCGTTTCTCTTTACAGATTGAATGATGAGCCGATATACGAGGGGTGCTGGTAGAGGAGCCAATAATGGGAATACTCCTGACTTGAGGACTATGTTCATTGACTTCATGAGAGGGATACTTAGGGACGTTCAGAGGGCAATTCCCAATGTTGCTAATGGTGGTGGTGCAGCGGTGCAGGCGCCTAGAGCTGATTTCGCCAAGCTTTGCAAGGATTACACTAGTCTTGGCGGAAAGCCGTTCCACGGAACAGAATCGGCTACAGAAGTTCAGGATTGGTTGGATTACACTAGTCTATACCCTAAGTCGAAGACCGAGGTTGCATCTGCAGAGGAGCCAAAGCTGCAAGCAAGCGGTGGAGGCAAGAATGGTTCTCAGAATAAGAGAAAGCAAAATCAGACAAAGGATGGCCAAAAGAAAAAGAATAATAAAGATGTTGAGTGCTTCAGCTGTGGTAAGAAGGGCCACTATGCCAAAGAATATCGGGCCAAGCCAGCGGATAAGAAGTGCTTCAATTGTGGCCAAGTGGGACATCACAAGAATAAGTGTCCGCAACCCCCTAAAGAGAAGCAGATTGTGAAAGCATACGCTATCAATGCTGTTCCTTCTTCGTCGAATGCCCCAACTGCAGTGGAGAAAGGAAAGAATGTCGTCATTCAAGGTATGCTTTCTGTTTTTGATGTTCCTGTTCTAGTATTATTTTATATTGGAGCTTCCCGTTCCTTCATATCTAGTGACCTGGTAGATAGGTTGGGACTGGGACCCGAGATGGTCGATAGGCCTTTAGCAGTGACGAATTCGATTAGTGGTTTGACTAGCCTTTGTATGATTTGTCGTAATGTGGTCTTATCGAGTCATGGATGCATGTTTGTTTGTGATTGCTTTTTTTTAGGATTTACAGGGTTTGGCATTATTTTGGGAGTCGATTGGCTCCAAAGATATGGGGTGGTGGTAGACTGTGAGGGCTTTTTGGTGACAGTTAGAGCGGATGATGGGCGGAGGGTAGTGTTTGGTGGTCTACCTAGTGATGGGGTAATGGCTAGTTTTCTAAATTCCCTTGACATCCCACATGATGAGTTGTTAGATGTGCCCGTGGCTGGCCAGTATCCGTATGTCTTCGAGGAAGTGACCGGACTTCTACCACACTGAGAGGTTGAGTTCTGTATTGATTTAGTGAAAGATGCTAGACCTATAGTGATGCCATTTCGTCGTATGGCACCAAGGGAGCAGCAAGAGATCGGGGTGCAAGTAAGCGATCTTTTGAAGAAGGGATTTATCAGAAGAAGTGTTTCCGAGTGGGGAGCACCAGTTCTGTTTGCTACCAAGGCAAATGGTTCCCTTCGTTTGTGTGTGGACTACCGCGAGTTGAATAAGGTGATGAGGAAGAATAAGTATCCTCTACTACGGATAGATGATTTGTTTGATCAGTTGAGTGGCGCGAGAGTGTTCTCCCACTTGGATCTCGTGATAGGTTTTCATCAGCTTAGAGTGGAAGCTGAGAGTATAGCTAAAACGACATTTCGGACGCCATCTGGATTCTATGAGCGGTTGGTCATGCCATTCGGGTTGACCAATGCACCAACATATTTTGTGGATCTTATGGATAGGGTATTCAGAGATCAGTTGAATAAGTTTGTTCTTATCTTCGTGGACGATATACTTGTTTATTCGAGGATAGAGGAAGAACACAAGGAACACTTGAGGATAGTGATGGAGGTGTTGAGAAAACACCAATTGAAAGCAAAGTTTTCTAAGTGTCACTTCTGGAGGAGGGAGGTGAGATTCTTAGGCCATGTTGTTTCAGAAAATAGTATTGCCGTTGATCCTGCGAAGGTGGTTACGGTACAAAATTGGTCTATGCCCAAGAATGCAACAGATGTAAGAAGTTTCTTGGGATTAGCTGGATATTATCGTAAGTTTATCCAAGACTTCTCCAAGATTGCAGCACCGTTGACTCAGTTGACCACGAAGAATCAAGCTTTTGTCTGGGATGAAAAGTGCGGGAATGAATTCAAGAGTCTAAAGCAAAAGTTGACATGTGCACCAGTATTATTCATTCCTAAGGGGAATGAAGAGATGGCGTTATACACAGATGCCTGTGGTACCAGACTAGGTGCTGTATTAATGCAAGGAGTTAGGGTTGTAGCTTATGCTAGTCGGCAACTGAAACCGCAGCAGAAAAGATATCCTACCCATGATTTGGAATTTGCAGCGATCGTGTTCGCATTGGAGATGTGGAGACATTATCTCTTGGGAGAAAGATTCAAGTTGTTTATCGATCATAAATCGTTAAAATATCTTTTCTCACAGAAGGATCTAAATCTCCGACAACAAAGATGGTTAGAATTCTTAGCTTCCTACGATTTCGATATTGCATACACACAAGGAAAGGGAAATGCTGTGGCTGATGCATTGAGTAGAAGACATGCCAGTTTAGGGGCTATGTTTCTTGAGTGGAAGCAATTGGAGTGCATCACTGGGTATGATCTCAGACCAAAGTGCGAATTGGATCCAGAAGTATTAGCAAGTTTGAAGGTCAGACCAACTGAGCGGATTGATTCCAGTCAGAGGGACGATCCTAACTTATTGAAAATCATCTCCAAGTTAGAGATGGGCATCGATGAGGAGATGAACAAGTATAAGCTTGATCGAGATGGATGGCTTAGAAAGAATGGAAGACTAGTTTTACCCAATGTCAATGGATTGAGAGATGAAGTGCTTAGAGAATGTCATCACTCAAAACTGACTATACACCCCGGTGGTAACAAGATGTATCGAGACATGAAGCAGACCTACTACTGGGAAGGGATGAAAAGAGACGTTGGGAAGTTTATATCCAAATGCATGAATTGCCAGCTAGTTAAAGCTGAGCAAAAGAAGCCTAGTGGCTAGTTGCAACCATTAGAAATTCCAGAATGGAAATGGGAACAAGTCTCAATGGATTTCATTGATGGGTTACCAAGGACTAGGTCGGGCCATGATAGCATCTGGGTGATTGTAGACCGATTCACTAAGAGTGCAAGGTTTATACCCGTCAAGTCGAATAGAACGACTGTTAAATTAGCAGAATTGTATATGAAATGGGTAGTGAGATTTCATGGAATACCCAAAGGCATTCTGAGTGACCGAGATCCGTTGTTCACTAGTGGATTTTGGAAGAGCTTACAAGAGGCGTTAGGATCGGAATTACATCTCAGTACCGCGTATCATCCTCAAACCGACGGTCAGACAAAGAGGGTGAATCGAGTATTAGAAGATCTCTTGAGAGCTTGCATATTAGATTTTGGTGGATCATGGGACGACATTTGCATCTAGTGGAGTTCGCATACAATAATAGTTATCAATCCAGTATTGGTATGGCTCCATTTGAAGCTTTGTACGGAAGGCCATGCAACTCACAGTCATGTTGGTTAGAAACCGGTGAGAAATTTGTGCTTGGGCCGGATGTGATAAGAGAAACCTCAGATAAGATCAAAGTTATCTGACAATGAATGAAGGCTGCCCAAGATAGGCAAAAGAGTTATCCTGATAATAGGAGAAGAGATTTAAAGTTCTCCATTGGTGACTTGGTGTTTGTCAAGATTTCTCTGTTAAAGAGTGTGATTCGATTTGGCAAGAGAGGCAAGTTAACACCAAGATTTGTTGGTCCATTCCCAGTTCTCGAGCAAGTTGGGAATTTGGCATATAAAGTTGAATCACCAGACAAGATGGCATGAGTTCATAACGTATTTCATGCTTCCCAGTTAAGGAAGTTTGTGCTCGACCCTAGTATGGCTATTTCACCAGATCAGTTGGACAAAATCGAGGTTGAACCTGAGGTAGTTGGGAACCGCAGGCCTATGCGTATTGTTGGGAATTATACGAGGCAGCTTTGAAGGAAGGTGGTGAGACTAGTCAAAGTTCAGTGGGGTGATGATGAGGAAGACTGTACTTGGGAAATAGAGGGGGACATAAGGAGGAAGTATCCATAACTCTTTGCCTGGTAAGATTTTAATTGTGAGACGTCCCCAAACCCCGTACTGACGGTGGCAAGGGTAATCCGTGGAATATAACACAGAAACAGATAATAGCAGAACAAAATAAAATAAATACACCAGATAATGAACAATAGAATATACTGGATAAAAGTAATCATCAGAGTTACACAGTATACAGGATCTTACTTAGTACAAATACAGTTCAGCTATACATAAATGCCTACAGCGGAAATAAACAAAATATGTACAATAGGAGCTGAACAGCATAAAAAGAGATAAATGATAGAATACATCTTCAGCTCCCGCTATCAGATAAAGCCTGCTAAACCTGAATACAAGGCTGCCCGTGTAGAAAAAGGGGCACCCGAGTTTGACAGTGAAACAAACTACGAGTCAGTCATGGGACTGGTATGAGAAATCTACTCAACACATATATAATATGGCTAATCACAGGACCACGCCACTTTCGTGGAACGGGTTTACTCCATTGGATTGCCAGTGCTTTAAAACAAATCTTTCTTTTAAACATCGCAATGCTTTTTATAAAAATGAAGCCATTATAAGACTCAGTTCCCACCACACAATGCAACGCAAAACGGAGGATAGAGTTTTACCTTATAATGGCCAAAATATGATTGATACAAATAAAACAAAAGCATTGGATATTATGACTAGTGTTTATTTGTTTCAAAAACAATTTCAAATCATAACTATCAATCATAGAAGACATGAGCGTCCCATGCCACTATGTCGCCAAATATATGTATACAATCAAAATCGCATAGTCACGTATTTGGAAATTGGATTTCCGTCATGAACCAAGGCAAAAGATAGTCCTTACCGAATTCGTGACTCTCTAGCCCGAGCCACAGGATCAGAACGCATCAACCCTTTAGATCGTCAGGGCCGGTCCACCGATGTGGATTATTATGCCTGAACAATACGTTTCCCCGCCCTTTGGGGCGTAAACGAGCCAACGAATGACTCCATCGGACCCGGATCGTCCGATCAAACCGAGGCGCCTCGCATCAGCAACAACCACACAGGTGAAAAGTATATAAATGTCAGGGCTGGTAGGTCACTGACACCACCCTAGCTAGGAAGAAACGCATGCCCTCCTTGAGGTCCTTCTCCCGTTTCTGGTTCATACCGGGGTGTGAGGCTCGCGAATTCACATTATACACAAAGCTACGCCACACAGGCGGTGCTTTGATCATCACCACAAGACTTTGCTTTTCAACAGAAGCCTTGATCATTTGCCACTTAGGCATGTCACACTAGCAATTCATGCCATGCAACCGATTTCCATTGATATACAACCTCTGAGCTCGTGCGCTTCAGAGAAGGGCGTTAAGCAAAAGAATAAATTCTCCGCCGCCAAACAGATGTATATTTAATAGAGATCAATCAACATAGAATAAAATCCAATGTCAGACACACAGTCCATTTACAAGTTCGTTCTGGGTCTGAACGAAACCGGAGGCGCTAAATACCTCGCAAACCCATTGATCACCACGTACGTCTGGACGATCACCACTCATTATCCATATTTCGGGATGCCTCCCAATCAGGACCTCAGTTACCATCCAAACGAGGTGAAGATCTCCGGTCTTCGACCACCCTCTTCATCTTCGACTTACAATCGTCGGTCAATTTTTTGAAATGAGAATTAACTCGGCCTTTTCAAATAATTCACGTATATTTAGAATTTCAAATCAATTTATTTCAATGGTTAAATCATTCGACAACACCAATTTTGTTCTTTAATGTAATTTTCACACCAAACACATTCAACCATCAAATACAACATAAATCGAGCAAACTCAGTTTATTTCCATTCCATATCGTTTATGATATTTTATAACGATTTATCGCTATTTTTATTTATTTTAAAATAGCCAATTTATTCAAAACGACGCTTCGGGCCATAACGCGGCCGTGGCGCTGTTTTTCTTCAGATTTGATTTACACATATCTGAAAATCTAACCGTTGGATCTTCACAAAATTTACATCATTAGAAAGATCTTTTCAAAACGAATCCAACGGTTCCAGTTTCGGGAAATTCCGATGGTCGGATCTCTCGGTATAATCGTTTGAAGTTTCGATTTCAAAATACGAACTACAGCGTCGTTATTCGATTAAATATAATTATATATATATATATATAATCGATTCTGGCGCTGTTTTTCTTCAGATTTGAATTAAACATTCCAGACAATCCAACCGTTGGATTTTCACAAAGTTGGTGTCGTTGGAAAGATATTTCCAAGGCGAACCCAGTGGTTGCGGTTTCGGGAAAATCCAATGGTCGGATTTCCCGCACTAGTTGTTTGAAATCACGGTTTCAAAACACGAACTGCACGGCCACGTTTCGTTTTAATTTTATTTATATTTATATATTTATATAAATATAGTTCATTCAACAATTTCAATATCGTTTTCACTTCAAATATTTCACTAACGCCTTTAAATTTTGGAAAATTTCGCCATAACCTCCTTTGTACGGGAGGGCTGGGAAAATTCCCAAATAGCCACACGGGCGTCTCATGTCAAAAAGAAAAAGAAAAAGCCAAGCGGCTAGCCAACAGGCTCATAAAATCATCACCCAAACAAAACAGGTAAATGTGTACCTATTTGTCGGGCACAAAATTTTATTCCTCTTCTCTAGCCCCTTTGCTATAACCTGTTCAATAAATATGCATGTACATATATACAGTTCTTATCACTTATCATTTTCCATTCAACTTCATATTTGATTCCATTTGGTTTAAAAGCTCCATTCATTCTAATGTTGTATGCATAGGCAAAAATCATATCATTAGCTTATTAATGAATATTTCGACTCATGCATATTTATTTGAACGAGTTGCTATTTTTAACACTTCACATTTCCTACAATTCATGTATATAATAATAATGTGATTTTTATTGTAAAACAATTCTTTTCAAAACACTATTATTTTATATAGTCTATATAGATGATAAAAAGGTGATTTTTATTGTAAAACAATTTATTTTAAAACAAGGTCATTTTACATAGTTCATATAAATGATAAAAAGGTGATTTTTATCATAAAACAATTTGTTTCAAAATATGAATACCATCCAACACATGAATTTCAATTCAACGATTGAATATCGATTCAACACATGAAGGTTTTCTATAGTTTCTATATATAGATAAAAATGTGATTTTTATATTTAAAACACGAATACCATTCAACACATGAATTTCTAATCAACGAATGAATATCGATTCAACACATGAAGGTTTTCTATTCAACGAATAAATATAGTTTCAGCAAATGAAAATAATTCAAACACATGAATATTATTCAAAATTTCGGCAACATAACGGCAGGGTAGTTAAAATCGGGACCGTCCCTAGTACGACTCCTCGCTCTACCTTAAAACCTCGCGGTTTTTGACAATGGGGATCATGCATCTAGTTCGCACGTAGGTGGCATGTATATATTTATTTCATTTCCACAAACTAATCCTATGTGGTTTCAACCAAATATTTTCAACCACAAATGGGTATTTTTCAACCACAATCAATCAATATCAACCACAAACAATCCCAAACAACCATTCGTTATCAATCAATTTTCACACCAATCACAACCAATAAATATCGTCCATGGTTTATGGACGAGGGGCGTATATATATTTATATATAGCAATTCACTTCTATTTCAACACATATATAATTTTTACAATGCATATATAACTTATACAAACTTATACAACGCTTATACAAGAGGTGTACAACGCTTATATAACCCATACATCGACTATATAATTTATACATCGTCGTTTTCCATATTGTTTATAAATTAGAAATCTCACATTGGGTTCCACTCCACCAAAAATAGCAGAAGGCTCAGAAAAATATGCGGTCTCTTCTAAAATGTAGAAGACGTCCACACGAGTCCACTGTCTCTTGTTTCACTGAATTTCGACCACATAGCCAAAAGATATGATTTTTCAAAGTTTGCAACGGTTTTAAACTGTTAAAATCAGTTTTAAATTAAACAGCCGATTACCTTTCAAAATCTTCAAAACTAGGTTTCGATCTTTCAGGCAATCTGTTGATTGTTGCTTCGATCGGCCAGCGCCACCTTGTCGGGCTAGGAGAGGCGCACGTGCGCCAGGGAGGGGGTCGAGCTCGGTGGTCCCCAGGCGGCGGAATCTGGGTGCGAACGGCCGAACTTCCCGAGGGTGGTTCTCCCCCTACAGGCCACGAAAAAATCCAACACTTATATGGATTTGAAGATCATGAGAAGTACTACAAAAACCTTAACTGTGGCGTTGGATTTCATTGAGCGGATCAGAAGAAAAAGAGGAGAGAAGGCGGCGGCCAATTTCCGTCGTTCGTTCAAGTCGGGGAGAGAGAAAAGCGGGGGGGGGGGGGGGGGGTTGAACCGACGTGGACCAATTATATTTTTTTTATTTATAAAGTTTTTAAAAATCCGAAAATAACCCTCGTCACACATGAACACCAATCCAAGCCCAACGACTGTCGTCCCTAGCGTTTTACCCCCATTCCGAACACAATGGGATATGTTTCATAGGCCCATTCGACTGTTTCAGTCAGTTTCCCTTCAAATTAAAATATAAAACATTCAATATTTGATTTGAACGTGCATTTCAATTTGCCAAGGACACAAACTAATTCGAAAAATTCCAGAAAAATAAATCTGGCTATGTTTTGACGATACGGTCCCAACAAAACTAGTTTCGTCGAATTCTGAGACTGTTTGCAAAAGGCCCATTTCTAGTCGATCTAATTTAACTGTAATTGACCAAAACACATTTTCCTTTGCCACGCTCACATACTAGCTTCAAAAATTATGAAATTTGAAACCTATCAATAACTTCACATCCCGGATCCAACAAAAGTGGTTTCGTCGAATTCCGAGGTCGTATGCAAAATGGCCAATTTCACGGGCTATATAAATTCCATAACGACCTTTTTGAAAATTCATTTGGCCATAACTTTTGCTTTCCATTATGAAAATTCGATTTTTCAGATTTGTTAGAAAGGTATTCCCTAACAGATTTAGATATTTTTGGTTTCACTAAAATCCGTTTTGTTTTGCACCCGGTACAGTCCGACAAAGTTTGAATTCAATTTTTGAAACTACAGCGCCATTTCAGGCCTTGTTTATAATTATAATTAATTATATTCGTTTTCAATTGTCGATTCAAACTCACTTTTCATTACCATTATTTAAAATATTTATTTTAAATATTTAAAAATACATTATTTTAGCCAATTTAAAAAATTTAAATTGGTTCAGATTTTCTGGGTCGTTACAATCTCCCCCACTTAAAACTTTTCGTCCCCGAAAAGGAACAAAGTCTAAAGTGGTTTGATTAATCAACAATCACACAACACAACAACCAATCCAATTGTTTTCAACCTTTCAAAAATATACTAATCAATTTCTATACTCTTTTTAAAATCATTTAGACTATAGAATTTAAAAGTGCACATCCATGAAAAGAAAATAACAACAGAGTAGAGAATTAAATGGTAATGCAAAGTAGGGTAAATGTACCTTGCACCAGAGTCAATCAGAGATATCCACTCGGCATCTAGGATAAGCTTTCTGAATGCTCTCCTCAGTTTCCCAAGTACAATCTCGCGGATCTCCACTCCATTGCACTTTGACTAAGTGAACCTTCTTGTTCCTCAGCTCTTTGGTTTCTTTGCCGATAATCTTTAGCGGCTCTCTTCTCACAGCTAATTCTGGAGTAATTTCAATATCCTGCTGAGCTGCTTCTTCGACGATCAAGTCTGGATCATGAATGTGCTTCCGAAGTTGAGATATGTGAAATACATCATGAACTCCAGGCAACCAGTCAGGCAATTTGACCCTGTAAGCGAGAGTCCCGATCCGTTCCAGAATAGGAAACGGACCTATGAATTTGGGCGCCAACTTTCCAGTTTTACCGAACCGGATTACTCCTCTCATCGGCGATACTTTCAAATACACGTAGTCACCAACAGCAAAGGATATATCCCTTCTTCTTCTATCGGCATAGCTCTTTTGTCGGCTTTGAGTGGCGAGTAGTCGCTTCTTGATAAAATCGACTTTGTCGGCAGCTTCTCGAATCATATCAGGACCCAACACAAGTCTATTTCCGGGTTCGACCCAACAAGCAGGAGATCGACACGGTCTACCATACAATGCTTCGAATGGCGACATTGTCAGGCTTGCCTGGTAGCTATTGTTATAAGAGAATTCAGCCAAATGCAGATGGTCTTCCCATGATCCACCGAAATCTATAACACAAGCCCACAATAGATCTTCTAAAATATGATTTACCCTCTCAGTCTGACCGTCTGTCTGAGGATGATAAGTGGTGCTTAAGTTCAACTTCGTTCCCAGCTCGACTTGAAATGCTTCCCAGAATTTGCTAGTGAATATTGTATCTCTGTCACTGACTATACTGAGCGGCACTCCATGCAGTCTAACTATTTCCCTGAAGTATATCTGCGCCAGACTCTGAGCGGTTCTATTTGATCTGACAGGTATGAAATGGGTGGTCTTCGTGAAGCGATCTACGATCACCCAAATACTGTCATTTCCTTTTCTGGTTCTGGGCAGACCATCAATGAAATCCATAGAAATATGTTCCCACTTCCAATCAGGAACTTCTAGCGGTTGTAATAATCCGGCCAATTTCTGTTGGTCACTCTTGACAAGCTGGCCAGTAGGGCATCGGCTAACATATATCGAGATGTCTCTTTTTAACGACTTCCACCAGAATGTGCGCTTGATATCGTTATATATTTTACTCACACCCGGATGGATACTGAGCTTAGATTTGTGGCATTCATCAAGCACATCTCTCCTGAGTTCAGGAATGTCTGGAACACATATTCGTCCTTCTAACCTCAGAATCCCTTCGCTGTCAAGCTGGAAATCCGAAGCACTGCCTTCACGAATTCGCTGACTCGTTCCTTTGATAAATTGGTCGTCTTTTTGGAGAGCCGATATCTTGTCAATCAAAGAAGTCGCAATGATGAAACTGGCGATCATTTCATTCTTTCTGCTTAACGCATCGGCCACGACATTGGCTTTCCCTGGAGTGTATATAATTTCAAAGTCATATGCTGCAAGGAACTCTAGCCAACGTTGCTGCCTCAGATTCAGGTCTTTCTGGGTGAACAGATACTTTAACGACTGGTGATCTGTAAACAGTTCAAATCTCTCACCCAGAAGATAGTGTCTCCAGATTTTCAAGGCGAAAACTATAGCCAATAACTCAAGATCATGAGTTACGTAGTTTTTCTCGTGCGGCTTCAGTTGACGGCTAGCATAGGCAATCACTTGGCCCCTTTGCATTAACACTGCGCCAAGGCCTTCTCTAGAAGCATCAGTCCAGACTTTCAAATCCTGATTTCCATCGATGATGGTTAACACTGGAGCAGTTGTTAATCTCAACTTTAGCTCTTCAAAAGCCTCTTCACTCTCGGGAGTCCATTTGAATTTAGAGTGCTTCTTTGTAAGCTTCGTTAAATGACCAGATATCTTCGAAATGTTTTTAACGAACTTCCGGTAATAACTAGCCAATCCGAGAAAACTGCGGACTTCAGTGGGGGTGCTGGGCTGCTTCCAGTTTTGAATAGCTGTGATTTTGCTTGGATCCACAGCAATTCCTTCTTTCGATACGACGTGGTTTAGAAATTTTACTTCATCTCGCCAGAAGATACATTTGGAAAATTTGGCTTTTAATACATTCCGTCTCAGTATTTCTAGAACCTGTTCCAGATGATTTTCATGTTCGGCCTTTGATTTAGAGAAGATTAGAATATCGTCAATAAAAACCAGAACAAATTTATTCAAAACTCCTCTGAACACTCTATTCATTAGATCGACGAAGTAAGCTGGAGCGTTACATAAGCCGAACGGCATTACTAACCACTCGTAGAATAAATCTGGACCTCTGAATGCTGTCATTGGAACACACTCTTCGGTAATTCGAAGTTGATGGAAGTCTGTAGCTAGGTCCATTCATGAAAATACTTGTGCTCCATTTAGACGATCCAACAAATCATCAATCCGCGGCAATGGATATTTGTTCTTTATTGTCTGCTTGTTCAGATCACGATAGTCCACACATAGACGTAGAGTACCGTCAGATTTTGGGACGAACACCACTGCTGCACCCCAATCAGAGAAACTAGGCCTGATCAGACCTTTCCATACGAGCTGTCGTGTTTGATTGTCTAATTCCTCCTTCTCTTTCAAGGACATTCTTCGAATAGCGTGAACTACCGGCCTTGCATTCGGGATTAAAGCAATTTTGAAATCTATTTCTCTCCGCGAAGGTAAGCAAACTACTTCTTCGAACACATCCGCATAGTTCTTGATGACAGGAATGTCTTTCACTAGATCAGGAATATTCTCTATGACTTCAGGGACATTTTCCATTTGGGCTGGAGAAACATTCAAAGCTGCCCAGAAGTCTTTTCTATTAGCATTCTGACCTTCACAGGGAATGGTTATATAATCACCTGATTTAATCTTTGCCTTTACGACTCTGTCGGCGCATTTAACTTCAGCTTCATATTTAGTCAACCAGTCTAACCCCAAGATAAGATCAAACTCTTTAAAATTCATGACGACCGCGATGGTGGGAAACCGATAACGAGAGAAAGAAACCGGCACTCCACAAACCCAACTGAGATCAATGGAACCCCCAACCGGATTCTGGACAGTCATTGGTTCCTTCAGCTTTTTCAAATTCAAATCCAGTTTCTTAGCTGCATCCTTTGCAATGAAGCTTCGTGACGCGCCTGTGTTAAACAGTACTTTGACTGGAATATCTTTGATAGTAAGCGTGCCTTCTAATACATCTGGCCTTTCCTGTGTAGCTGAGGGTGCTGAAGTTTCTGCCACTTCATTCACTTGTACCATCCCAGGCTTCTTTAAGAGCCAGCAATCCTTTGCCAGATGTCCAATCTGATGGCATTTACTGCAACCCCTTTTTTCTTGAAAATTCTCCTTGGATTTAGATCCACTCTGTATTCGTTTCTTGAGAGAACGACAACTTATCGAGAGATGTCCTTGCCTATTGCAGTTAGAGCATACAGCTGTCGCTACTGGCCCCTTCTCAGATTTAGCCCTTTTTCTCTTAGCACTGGGCTTCTTACCGACCTCAGACGTTGTACTGGCCTCAGGACGATTTGTCTCAGACTCATTTTTATTACTAGAGCTGACTTCCTCTTCATACTGTAACATACCTTTCCTATGAAGATCTTCATACTGATAAGCCATATAAATCATTTCTGAGAAAGGAAGCTTCACATTCCTCATCACACTATTCTGATATTTTCTTTGCAGGCCATGAATAAATCTCAGATTCTTCCTCTTTGGGTCTTTAATCAGATGAGGAGCAAAGTGAGAAAGTTCGTTGAATTTCTTATGATATTCTGGGATGGTCATATCACCTTGTATCAGATAAGAAAATTCGTCGCATAATCGCTCGGTCGCTTTTGGAGGAGTAAATCTTTCTAGGAAAATCACTTTGAATCAATCCCAGGTGATATCACCTTCTGGATTATTCTCTATAAACGAATCCCACTAGAACAAAGCTTCGTCTTTGAGTGCTCAGGAGGCCAGTAATCTTTTCTGGTTATCCCTCAGCTTTAAACCATCAAAGATCTTTTCAGCCGAACGAATCCAAGCCTGTGTCTTCATAATAGATTTTTCACCAGAGAACGGTATTCCACCCATATTTCGATATTTGATTAATAGGGCCTCAATATCCGGTTCTGTATTCAATTTGTTTCTGACACTCATTTTCTAGTACTTCTGCAAACAGCAGATCAAGTGTCAGGTCACAGAAAAGATAATTTAAAATATAGAAACATATACTTCAGTGTAGATGTGTCAATTGAGGTGCTATTTCATTCTGCTTTACTCAAACTAGGATATTTCTGATCCTATCTGTATAGAGTTACCCATCCTAGAACACTACTGGTTCTATTTCTGACGAGTTCGTTAATATGTTATATCCCAGAACTAAGCTTAACCAAAGCTCTGATACCAAATGAGATGTCCCCAAACCCCGTACTGACGATGGCAAGGGTAATCCGTGGAATATAACACAGAAACAGATAATAGAAGAACAAAATAAAATAAATACACCAGATAATGAACAATAGAATATACTGGATAAAAGTAATCATCAGAGTTACACAGTATACATGATCTTACTTTGTACAAATACAGTTCAGCTATACATAAATGCCTACAGCGGAAATAAACAAAATATGTACAATAGGAGCTGAACAGCATAAAAAGAGATAAATGATAGAATCCATCTTCAGCTCCCGCTATCAGATAAAGCCTGCTAAACCTGAATACAAGGCTGCCCGTGTAGAAAAAGGGGCACCCGAGTTTGAAAGTGAAGCAAACTACGAGTCAGTCATGGGACTGGTATGAGAAATCTACTCAACACATATATAATATGGCTAATCACAGGACCACGCCACTTTCGTGGAACGGGTTTACTCCATTGGATTGCCAGTGCTTTAAAACAAATCTTTCTTTTAAACATCGCAATGCTTTTTATAAAAATGAAGCCATTATAAGACTCAGTTCCCATCACACAATGCAACGCAAACCGGAGGATAGAGTTTTACCTTATAATGGCCAAAATATGATTGATACGAATAAAACAAAAGCATTGGATATTATGACTAGTGTTTATTTGTTTCAAAAACAATTTCAAATCATAACTATCAATCATAGACGACATGAGCGTCCCATGCCACTATGTCGCCAAATATATGTATACAATCAAAACCGAACAGTCACGTATTTGGAAATTGGATTTCCGTCATGAACCAAGGCAAAAGATAGTCCTTACCGAATTCGTGACTCTCTAGCCCGAGCCACAGGATCAGAACGCATCAACCCTTTAGATCGTCAGGGCCGGTCCACCGATGTGGATTATTATGCCTGAACAATACGTTTCCCCGCGCTTTAGGGCGTAAACGAGCCAACGAATGACTCCATCGGACCCGGATCGTCCGATCAAACCGAGGCGCCTCGCAACAGCAACAACCACACAGGTGAAAAGTATATAAATGTCAAGGCTGGTAGGTCACTGACACTACCCTAGCTAGGAAGAAACGCATGCCCTCCCTGAGGTCCTTCTCCCGTTTCTGGTTCATACCGGGGTGTGAGGCTCGCGAATTCACATTATACACAAAGCTACGCCACACAGGCGGTGCTTTGATCATCACCACAAGACTTTGCTTTTCAACAGAAGCCTTGATCATTTGCCACTTAGGCATGTCACACTAGCAATTCATGCCATGCGACCGATGTCCATCGATATACAACCTCTGAGGTCGTGCGCTTCAGAGAAGGGCATTAAGCAAAAGAATAAATTCTCCGCCGCCAAACAGATGTATATTTAATAGAGATCAATCAACATAGAATAAAATCCAATGTCAGACACACAGTCCATTTACAAGTCCGTTCTGGGTCTGAACGAAACCGGAGGCACTAAATACCTCGCAAACCCATCGATCACCACGTACGTCTGGACGATCACCACTCATTATCCATATTTCGGGATGTCTCCCAATCAGGACCTCGGTTACCATCCAAACGAGGTGAAGATCTCCGGTCTTCGACCACCCTCTTCATCTTCGACTTTCAATCGTCGGTCAATTATTTGAAATGGGAATTAACTCGACCTTTTCAAATAATTCACGTATATTTAGAATTTCAAATCAATTTATTTCAATGGTTAAATCATTCGACAACACCAATTTTGTTCTTTAATGTAATTTTCACACCAAACACATTCAACCATCAAATACAGCATAAATCGAGCAAACTCAGTTTATTTCCATTCCATATCGTTTATGATATTTTATAACGATTTATCGCTATTTTTATTTATTTTAAAATAGCCAATTTATTCAAAACCACGCTTCGGGCCATAACGCGGCCGTGGCGCTGTTTTTCTTCAGATTTGATTTACACATATCTGAAAATCTAACCGTTGGATCTTCACAAAATTTACATCATTAGAAAGATCTTTTCAAAACGAATCCAACGGTTCCAGTTTCGGGAAATTCCGACGGTCGGATCTCCCGGTATAATCGTTTGAAGATTCGATTTCAAAATACGAACTGCAGCATCGTTATTCGATTAAATATAATTATATATATATATATAAAAATATAATCGATTCTGGCGCTGTTTTTCTTCAGATTTGAATTAAACATTCCAGACAATCCAACCGTTGGATTTTCACAAAGTTGGTGCCGTTGGAAAGATATTTCCAAGGCGAACCCAGCGGTTGCGGTTTCGGGAAAATCCAATGGTCGAATTTCCCGCTCTAGTTGTTTGAAATCACGGTTTCAAAACACGAACTGCACGGCCACGTTTCGTTTTAATTTTATTTATATTTATATATTTATATAAATATAGTTCATTCAACAATTTCAATATCGTTTTCACTTCAAATATTTCACTAACGCCTTTAAATTTTGGAAAATTTCGCCATAACCTCCTTTGTATGGGAGGGCTGGGAAAATTCCCAAATAGCCACACGGGCGTCTCATGTCAAAAAGAAAAAGAAAAAGCCAAGCGGCTAGCCAACATGCTCATAAAATCATCACCCAAACAAAACAGTAAATGTGCACCTATTTGTCGGGCACAAAATTTTATTCCTCTTCTCTAGCCCCTTTGCTATAACCTGTTCAATAAATATGCATGTACATATATACAGTTCTTATCACTTATCATTTTCCATTCAACTTCATATTTGATTCCATTTGGTTTAAAAGAACCATTCATTCTAATGTTGTATGCATAGGCAAAAATCATATCATTAGCTAATTAATGAATATTTCGACTCATGCATATTTATTTGAACGAGTTGCTATTTTTAACACTTCACATTTCCTACAATTCATGTATATAATAAAAATGTGATTTTTATTGTAAAACAATTCTTTTCAAAACACTATTATTTTATATAGTCTATATAGATGATAAAAAGGTGATTTTTATTGTAAAACAATTTATTTTAAAACAAGGTCATTTTACATAGTTCATATAAATGATAAAAAGGTGTTTTTTATCATAAAACAATTTATTTCAAAATATGAATACCATCCAACACATGAATTTCAATTCAACGATTGAATATCGATTCAACACATGAAGGTTTTCTATAGTTTCTATATATAGATAAAAATGTGATTTTTATATTTAAATCACGAATACAATTCAACACATGAATTTCTAATCAACGAATGAATATCGATTCAACACATGAAGGTTTTCTATTCAACGAATAAATATAGTTTCAGCAAATGAAAATAATTCAAACACATGAATATTATTCAAAATTTCGGCAGCATAACGGCAGGGTAGTTAAAACCGGGACCGTCCCTAGTACGACTCCTCGCTCTACCTTAAAACATCGCGGTTTTTGACAATGGGGATCATGCATCTAGTTCGCACGCAGGCGGCATGTATATATTTATTTCATTTCCCCAAACTAATCCTATGTGGTTTCAACCAAATATTTTCAACCACAAATGGGTATTTTTCAACCACAATCAATCAATATCAACCACAAACAATCCCAAACAACCATTCGCTATCAATCAATTTTCACACCAATCACAACCAATAAATATCGTCCATGGTTTGTGGACGAGGGGCGCATATATATATATATATATTTATATATAGCAATTCACTTCTATTTCAACACATATATAATTTTTACAACGCATATATAACTTATACATCGAACGTACAACTTATACAATGCTTATACCAGAGGTGTACAACGCTTATATAACCCATACATCGACTATATAATTTATACATCGTCGTTTTCCATATTGTTTATAAATTAGAAATCTCACATTGGGTTCCACTCCACCAAAAATAGCAGAAGGCTCAGAAAAATATGCGGTCTCTTCTAAAATGTAGAAGACGTCCACACGAGTCCACTGTCTCTTGTTTCACTGAATTTCGACCACATAGCCAAAAGATATGATTTTTCAAAGTTTGCAACGGTTTTAAACTGTTAAAATCAGTTTTAAATTAAACAGCCTATTACCTTTCAAAATCTTCAAAACTAGGTTTCGATCTTTCAGGCAATCCGTTGATTGTTGCTTCGATCGGCCAGCGCCACCTTGTCGAGCTCGGTATGGGAGAGGCGCACGTGCGCCAGGGAGGGGGTCGAGCTCGGTGGTCCCCAGGCGGCGGAATCTGGTTGCGAATGGCCGAACTTCCCGAGGGTGGTTCTCCCCCTACAGGCCACGAAAAAATCCAACACTTATATGGATTTGAAGATCATGAGAAGTACTACAAAAACCTTAATTGTGGCGTTGGATTTCATTGAGCGGATCAGAAGAAAAAGAGGAGAGAAGGCGGCGGCCAATTTCCGTCGTTCGTTCGAGTCGGGGAGAGAGAAAAGCGGGGTGGGGGGGGGGGGTTGAACTAACGTGGACCAATTATAATTTTTTTTATTTATAAAGTTTTTAAAAATCCGAAAATACCCCTCGTCACACACGAACACCAATCCAAGCCCAACGACTGTCGTCCCTAGCGTTTTACCCCCATTCCGAACACAATGGGATATGTTTCGTAGGCCCATTCGACTGTTTCAGTCAGTTTCCCTTCAAATTAAAATATAAAACATTCAATATTTGATTTGAACGTGCATTTCAATTTGCCTGGGCCACAAACTTATTCGAAAAATTCCAGAAAAATAAATCTGGCTATGTTTTGACGATACGGTCCCAACAAAACTAGTTTCGTCGAATTCTGAGACCATTTGCAAAAAGGCCCATTTCTGGTCGATCTAATTTAACTGTAATTGACCAAAACACATTTTCCTTTGCCACGCTCACATACTAGCTTCAAAAATTATGAAATTTGAAACCTAGTAATAACTTCACATCCCGGATCCAATAAAAGTGGTTTCGTCGAATTCCGAGGTCGTATGCAAAATGGCCAATTTCACGGGCTATATAAATTCCATAGCGACCATTCTGAAAATTCATTTGGCCATAACTTTTGCTTTCCGTTATAAAAATTCGATTTTTCAGATTCGTTAGAAAGGTATTCCCTAACAGATTTAGATATTTTTGGTTTCACTAAAATCCGTTATGTTTTGCACCCGGTACAGTCCAACAAAGTTTGAATTCAATTTTTGAAACTGCAGCGCCATTTCAGGCCATGTTTATAATTATAATTAATTATATTCGTTTTCAATTGTCGATTCAAACTCACTTTTCATTACCATTATTTAAAATATTTATTTTAAATATTTTAAAATCCATTATTTTAGCCAATTTAAAAATTTTAAATTGGTTCAGATTTTCTGGGTCGTTACAAATTGCGACTTAGTTTTCCGCATGCTAGGATAGACTTGTTTGTTTGTTTTTGTATGTTTGATTGTGGTGAATGGTTGGTAGGCATGAGGGGTCCTTTGCTTGTTTCTTAGTTAAGGAATTTCGGGGGATATTTCTTAAGGGGGGAGGGGGAGGAGAAGTAACGACCCACATTCTACGCATCAGAGGATTGTAGAATATTTATTTCTTTCTCATTTGAATTCGTATGGTCATGCAACTTTGGGAGACGACTATTGGGGTCATTTCCCATGTTAATGATTTTTGCCGATTTTTAAATGACCATTTTGCCCCTAGTTGATCTTGTTTCGACGATAACTTTTGATTGGTAAGGAGTTCTTACCTGAAACCACTTCCATTGGATTTGGATGATGGTTTACAATTCCGTAGAGTGGTCATATTAGCCAAACGGACTAACCGTTTGGGAGATATGGCTGAAACAATGTTTAGAAGGTGAAAAACTGCTTAACCGGGCTTAATTGGTTAGTTAATAGCTAGGCCCATTGGGTGATTTCGGGATTAGTGGTATATAGGGGCTGATTAGTGTTAGAAAACATTTCTTTAGACACTTTTTCAGCCGCCACTTTCATTCTTGGAACCCTATTAATGGCCTCCAACATCTAGATTCACCTCTAATCACTTTCTAATCAAATATTAGCCTAATCTTCACCAAATTAAGGAGAAATAGCACCCAAGCAAGGTTAGAACTATTGTTAGACATCAGTATTCGTGCCAAACAGAGAATCATTTCATATCTATAATTTAATTGTGGCAAAGGTGAGTGATTTGCATAGTTCCTCGCTAATTATGGTTAATTCATGGTAATTAGTGTTAATTAGCGAATTCAAACATGATTAAATTCTGGAAAAATATTCATAAATTTCGAAATATTGTTTTAGGCCTCTGTTAGAAAATTTGATTAATTTGGTTAAGTTTTACTAATCCTATCATTAGTTTTGCTTAAACATGCTTAAGGGAAAAATATGGGATTTTGGCTATGTTTGATCCGTTTTAACCTATCAAATTGTCGTTTTGGTGTTAGTGGTCAATTCTATATGTTGCTATGACTATATGGTATGTTTTGTGATTGATTAGAAAGCTAGAATGGTCGATAACGCCGTCGATTGGCGTAAAACAGTCGCTGGAAAAGTAGCAGGAAATGTGCAGAGTTTTGGACCGGATCGTATATGGGGCTCGGATCAGATAAGCGAACTGAGAAAGGGGATTCGATTTGGATCGGAACTTGGCACAAGAGGCTTGGCAAGAAGGAAGGCCATTTTCATCAGAGTTGGAGTTGGGTTCGGATCAGAAGCAAGGGCGTGGAGATCGGATCGGAAACAAGGGCATGGAGATCGGATCGGACTGAAGCTAGGGAGTGGGATCAGATCAACTTAAGTGGAGATGGAAATGAAGGAGCTGAACCAAACCACGATGGAGAACCCGAACTGAACCGGATGGGGAGACCCGAGCCGAACCAGAGGACCCAAACCGAACGATAAATCTGAAGATGACGTATAGCCTAACTGAACCAGACTTAAGACACTTCTACGCGACGACTCTTCTGAAGACCAACTCCAATTCGACCAAAACCCGAGATGCAAAGGAAGTCCAGATAGGAAGTAGAGCTCAGTATCCAGATGGGAACCAATGAGTTAACTTCATGAGTTGGGCTTTGCTGCGGGACGTGTGCAAAGGGGTTATCGACGTCCATAACTTTGAGTCACCACCAAGGCGGATGTTAAGCTACGGATTAGTGCAGTGGGGGTAGTTATTACTCCATGGGGCAGAGTGATCGTAGCATGGCTATGAGACAGTGCAGTGGAGTCTTCATGGGGCAGAGTGGACATAGAAAGGGCTAGTGGCTATGGATCAGTGCAGTGGAGTCGCCATGACTCCATGGGGTAGAGTGATCATAGCAAGGAATAGGGTGATCAAAGTGGTGGATATCGTATGCTTTACGCACTGAGTGAGAGATGTGAGGATGGTCGCTATGATTGATTGTTTGCCATCACTATGTCATGCACACGCCTACCCCCGTATTCTTTACACTATATGTTAGTGGCACCTTAGAGTATTGTATAGTATGTAGTGCTAACTCTTTGGTTGCAGGTCCAGGTTCAGGTATGGTTTAGTATACATGTTATTATTCTGTTTTGCTGCTTATCGCTCATACCATACTTTTGTCTGAACCAGAGTTTTATGTCTCTTCTTATTACTCTGGGTGCTCTTAAACGGGAAGACTAGAGATAGGTTAGGTGGTATGCACGAGTAGCTGTACCGGAGACGAGCAGGAGGCTCCCACGTATGATATATATGAATATTCTCCCTGTATCGCTGCTGGTCACTACTTTGGGCATTAATAATGTACCTTTCTTATTTGCTTTAGAGACAGTTTTCAAAAGTTGTAATAATGGTTATGAATCATAAGCTGTATTTTGGATTTCCGCTGCTATGATGATTATGGTTTAGTTTTCAATTTATGCATTGTCTCGCCTGTTTTTTGTCAAGTATGTTATTATTATATTTTATTCCTTGCACTGTGAGACAATCTACATGTTCCTTATTAGTTCAAATACCCTTCCTTTCCTTTCTTTGACGACCGTCCCGAGCTGGTTAGACACTGGCACAGCGTACTTTCATTGAAATGTCGGCTGGTGCGGGGCGGGCCGTCATAACTATCGCCATCATCATTTTAATTAACAAGCATCACCGTGACCTCCTCAAAAATCTTAGCATCACATTCCCAATATTCCCGAAGTCATCTCTTCCATCCAATGACTTGCGATACTACCTCGAACCGAGCCTGTAGCTTGCAGAAGGGTACGACACTTTTTTCCTCAAAAAACCCCAATACCTTGTCAGTCAAACCCCATACTACCAGAAGATCAATGCCATCTCCTGTACCGCCTATCGACCAATGTAGCCCTAGTTTGGTGTACAAGAATTTAGGCCGAACCCATGTAATCGCAGGCAACGGAAAACCCACTGAGTTGAAGCAGTAACTCGTCTAATCTCAAGGAATAAGTTCAACGATTTATTTTGATTCATAGGAGGAATTAAATTTTGATTCCCCCATTTTATTATTGCAGTCCCCCACTTAAAACTTTTCGTCCCCGAAAAGGAACAAAGTCGAAAGTGGTTTGATCAATCAACTCTACGTTCGATCTGGCTTCCATTCTCCAACCCTTTAGTTTCTGAGAATTTTCAAAATTTCAAAAATTTGGCTAACACCCTAAATTTTCGAAAAATTTCGCCATAACCTCCCCTGCACCGGGAGCATCGGGGAATTTCAAATAGCTTCCCCGGTCCTTCAGATCTCAAAAAGAAAAAGAAAAAGCCAAGCGGCTAGCCAATAGGCTCATAAAATCATCATCACCCAAACAAAACAGTAAATTATGTAATAAACATGTACCTATTTGTCGGGCAAACAAATTTTATTCTCTGCTCTAGCCTCCTTGCTATGACCTGTTCATTGTAAGTATATGTATATGCAAGCAAACGCAACCAATTTCCAATATAATTCAATATTTGATTCAATTAGGCATAATGGTTCAAAATTATCAAACAAATAAACAAACAACACAAACATCAATCAATTAGTTGATTAGCTTTTCAAATTCATAATTTGATACATATACAAAAATTATGTTTTTGATGCCAATTCACAACAATAGGCTCTATCTAATTTTTGGTTCTCACACCAGTCAATAGGAAATATATAGATGTTACACGTTCGTTACTCGAATATAAATTCTGATGATGATATATCAATCATCAGAATCACCCCCGGGCGACTAGAGTGTAATTCTATATCTATCCAGTATATTAAAACTTTGAATATACGTTTGCAAGGCGTATATGCAAATTCTTTATATACTGGACTGTCCAAAATCAATATAAATGAATAATCAAATACGAATAAGTGATTTAAATTTTCAAAACAAAAATTTGTTTTCATTTTAAAAATATACTCTTCACACTCGTTCTAGGATGCTACTGATCCTATCTCTAACGAGTCATTCCCATTGGATATTACTAATCCAATATCTGATGAATTCTTTCGTATGGTTCTAATGTGTCTTGTTCTCTGAGCTTTGTAAACCAAAGCTCTGATACCAACTGTGAACGGCAAGGAATTTCGCTCGGTCCGAACCAGTCGCTAAACCGACCCAGACCGCTCGAAACGCCCTATCGTTTGAGAACACGACAAATCAGAACGCATACAAAAGAACATTTCACTGTGTATCACAACAATGCATCAGATTACAAGAATATACAGAGTATAAATGAATATTACACACAAATATCAGAGATTTAAATTACATTTAAATACATAGCAGCGGAAAATAATACAATACACAACTAGAAGAGATATACGGATACAAAGCTTTCCAGATATCGTTCCAGCTGTAAACCAGGATCCTGTGAATATAAATCTGCAAAACCAAAACTACTAGCTGCCCGTGTCAAAATAAGGGCACCCAGAGTTTAGGTTAAAACAATAAACTCCAGGTCAGTCATGGGGCTGGTGTGAGAACTAAAACAGTTATTAATCTTTGTTTTTAAAGTTCGGTAAATCAAGGGACCACGCCGTATAACACGGAACGGGTTTCCTCCCAAGAATACCAGTGCATAAAACAAACAGCGCAATGCTAAATAAAGGAAAATGAAGCTGTTATAAGACCCAGGTCCCATCACACAATGCAACGCAGCCGAGGATAGGGTTTTCCCTTATAACAGCCAAAGAATGCTTGATACGGTTAAAACAAAACGTTTGATACTATTATAAGTGCATAGTGTATAAAACAACTTCAAATCATAAGTATCAATCATAGGCGGCATGGGTACCATATATCATGTCGCCATACTAGTTCTACAATTAAAACCGCAATGTCATGTATTTGGAAATTGGATTTCCGTCTGTGAACCGAGGCTAGGGATCGTCCTCTACCGATTCGAGACTCTCTAGCCCGAGCCTCAGGAACAGCCGCAACTGCCCCATGGATCGTCAGGGCCGGTCCACCGATGTGGATTATAGTGCCTGAACAATACGTTTCCCCGCCCTTTGGGGCGTAAATGAGCCAACGAATGACTCCATCGGACCCGGATCGTCCGATCAAACCGAGGCGCCTCGCAACAGCAGCAACCACACAGGTGAAAAGTATATAAATGTCAGGGCTGGTAGGTCACTGACACCACCCTAGCTAGAAAGAAACGCATGCCCTCTTTGATGTCCTCTCCCGTTTTTGGTTCACAACCGGGGTGCGAAACTCGCGAATTCACGTTACACAAAGCTGTGCCACACAGGCTGTGCTTTGATCATCACCACAAGACTTTGCTTTTCAACAGAAGCCTCGATCAATTGCCACTTAGGCATGCCACACAGGCAATTCACTCCATGCGTTTGATATCCATCAATATATAACCCCTGAGCTCGTACGTCTCAGAGAAGGGCGTTAAGCAAGAGAATAAATTCTCCGCCGCCAAACAGATATATATTTAATAGAAATCAACCACACAGACTAAAATCCAATGTCAGACACACTGTCCATTTACAAGTTCGCTCTGGGTCTGAACGAAACCGGAGGCACCTAGTACCCCGCATATCCATCGATCTCCAAGTACGTCTGGACGATCACCAACTGTTTCCATCTTCTTGGGTGTACAGCCCAATCAAGATCATCAGTAATCACCCAAACGACGTAAAGACTTCCGGTCTTCGACCACCGTCTTCATCTTCGACACCACGTCGAATCAGTTATTCAGAATGGGATAAACCCGGTCTTTCTGAATAACTCGCGTATATATTATAAAAGTGTTACACAAACACAACATACGCCTCATTCCAATTCAGAATATTCTTTTATTCAAATATTCCTATACTTTGGGAAAAGTTCCCATTCATTTTATCCAAGATAAATTCTTTAAATTTATTCTTTAATCTCCTTTGAATATCAATTCAAACTAGTCGGGATTAGCGAACCACACCGAAGTAATCATTTATTTTATTTCCAAATCCCAACCTATTCATCCCATGAAGTAAAACTGGTTATACTTCATATCTAACACCACGGTGTTATCGGTAAATTCAATTACCATTTCACGTTCAAATCTAATTAAAGATTTAACTATCGCCTGGAGCAAAACTGGTGATACTCCATTTTCGATCATTTCAATCTAATTAAAGATTCATTAAAACTCCACTTAGTTTTAATCTTCGACTGGGTTAAAGAATCCGTGTCATTTAAAACACGGTTCACGATAAACCCAAAGTCACATTCATTAATTATCGGGTTAAAGAACAAGTGTTATTTAAAACACTGTTCACGATAAACCCAAAAATCAATATCGATTCAATTCCAATTAAATATTATTTAATTGGTACACTTCTTTAAATCTAAACAAAAAGATTTAATCTTTTCTCAACTGGGTTCAAGAACAGTGTTAGTGAAGACACCATTCACGACAAACCCAAATCACATTTGATATTCAATACAAGGCTCTGAATAGAAAATATACCGGCTTATATTCAATATCAAATTCTACGACTAACAAATATCGCATTGGAAATAACGATATATATATATGTCTTTCAAATTTCCATAACAACACTTGTATAATCACGAAATCCAACATCGAAATATTCCGAAGACAATTTCGATTCAAATCCATTCCAATGCAATCATTGGAAATTTTGGTTATTTTCAAAACCATTTCAAATTCAATTTATTTATTTAAAAATAAATAGAATTATAATTCCAGTTCAAAACTAGTCCATTTCGATAAAAATCTATTTTTATCTTTTCAAATATGGAGTTTTTCATCCCAAACTTTCACAAATCATTTCTTATGATTTTACACAAATTATTACTATTTTTAATAATTTTATCAAGGCCCGTACAGTCGATTTCCATCAACGGCCATCGAACTGCACTTACAGCGACCTTTTTCAAATTTGATTTGGACATAATTCCAAATCCAACCGTTAGATTACAAATTTCTAATATTCGTTATAAAGCTCTTTTCGATACGAACCCAACGGTTCCGGTTTTAGGAGAATCCGACGGTCGGATCTCCCGTAATGTCCGTTTGAAATAAATGGTCGAAATTCACGAACTGCCGCGGCGCGGCGCGTTCTATTCAGGCCATTATATTATATATATAATATATATATAATATATTTCGTCGATTTCTATTCAAATCGAATTATATAAATAGTTTTTAAATTCGTTTCAAAAACAATTTCAACTTCCATTTCAATCCAAAGCAAAATTGAATTCTTCTTTATAAATTCGTTTTAAAAATTCATTTCTATTCAATTCAAATTTCAATTCAATTTGAAATTATTTCAATTCGCTTTCAATTCAATTCATTTCGAAATCGTTTTCAATTCAATTCATTTCGAAATCGTTATATATATTCAATTCATTTCGAAATCGTTATATATTCAATTCATTTCGAAATCGTTTTCAATTCAATTCATTTCGAAATCGTTTTCAATTCAATTCATTTCGAAGTCGTTTTCAATTCATTTCGATATAAATATCGTTCACGTCAAAATGGCGTCAATCTAATCAACACGGCTTCATAAATTTCTATTTTCAAATATTCTATTTCAAATATTTCTTTTTCAAAATAGTTGTTATTATCAAAATATTTCGTTCAACACATGACCAATCTCAATGGATGAGTACTGTCAACACATGAACCTTTATTTTATATTATTCTTTATTTTTCAAATTGGAATGAGGCCCAATCAATTACCATATAACGTTAATTATATGGATTTTCATACATCACATGTATATAATAGCTTTGAAAAATAATCAACCATCAACCAAAGTGCACTACACTGTATAAGCATCAAATATAGATATCCAACGCTTATAACAGCCTGTCAATCAATCGATCGACATATTTAATCAATCAGGATGAGTGAACTTCAAATTTCATCCCATCACCCGTGTGGGGTTTCAAACAATCAAACACAGATTTTATTTGTGCAGTTGGGCGATGTGTGAAATTTATCGTCCCAATCAATGTCATTCAAATAGGTGTACATAAACAAACCGTCCGGTTTGTAAATGAATATTTATTTATTCACATTCACGTTAAAAATTATATTTTTAACGATAAAACATTTTATTCAACCTATGAATATTCTATTCGATTCATTTATTCAATAAAATGATATTTTTATTTTTCTAACATATTTTAGAAAATTTCGGCGGCATAACGGCACGATACTAGAAACGGGACGAGGCCTAGCCTTATCCCCGGTCTAGTGAAGGCCCACGCCATTCACACATCAATCAAAATCACCAAACAACCAAATTCAAATCAAATCATATAACTAAGCTATGCAACCAAACAAACAAGTCCATGGTCTGTGGACGATTGTGTCGGGTGCTACTAAGCACCGTCTGCATCCTAGTATATATATATATAACTAGAAAATTAAATTGAAAGGTGAGAAATTCTCACCGATAGCTATCCAATTATCTTGACTCTTCTTTTGCAGAAACCTTCGCTGTTCTCGCCTTTTTGTCATCTTCGTTGCCCGTATTCTCTACATATGTAAAAATCGAATTTTTACTTCGCTATTCAATATATAAAAATCGAATTTTTACTTCGCTATTCAATATATAAAAATCGAATTTTTACTTCGCTATTCAATATATAAAAATCGAATTTTTACTTCGCTATTCAATATATAAAAATCGAATTTTTACTTCGCTATTCAATATATAAAAATCGAATTTTTACTTCGAAGTTCAATATATAAAAATCATATTTTTATTTCGATGTTCAATATATAAAAATCATATTTTTACTTCGAAGTTCAATATATAAAAATCATATTTTTATTTCGATGTTCAATATATAAAAAATCATATTTTTACTTCGAAGTTCAATATATAAAAATCATATTTTTATTTCGATGTTCTATATATAAAAATCATATTTTTACTTCGAAGTTCAATATATAAAAATCATATTTTTATTTCGATGTTCAATATATAAAAATCATATTTTTACTTCGAAGTTCAATATATAAAAATCATATTTTTATTTCGATGTTCAATATATAAAAATCATATTTTTATTTTTAACAAATAAAACCAAATCTTTTCTTCTTTTAAAAATCTGATTTTTATTTACATTAAAAACAACTAATTTCTAAATTTATATAAAGATCATTTCATGTTGTAAAAATACGATCTTTCTCATCTAAAAATCATCATTATATATTCAGTTTTATATAAGAAATAATTAAAGAAACTAAAATAAAATGAAATAAATAAGATTTACCTTAGTTTTGAATGGGGGGGGGGGGTTGCTGTACGTTGCTGGCGGTGGTCTAGGGGGAGGAGGTGAAGCAGAAGTGGATGGCGGCGGAGGTAGGCGCCGGGGGTCGTCGGGGGGGGGGGGGGGGTGGTGCTGGCCTTTCGGTGGTCGTGGGGCCCTCAGACGCGGCGGTTACTGCGAAAGAAGGGGGCTAGGGTTCAGCCTTCCTTCGATTTGGAGCTTCGATTGGGGGAGCTGGGTGGTCTCGCGTCGTTCGATGCGAAGGAGGAGGGGGTCGCGGTCAAGGGTAGTGGCGTGGGAGGGCGAGGCCGGCGTCTAAGTCCGGTGGTGGCGATTTCCTGGAGGAGCGTCGATAGTTTTTTTTTTTCTTATCCTGAATGAACGACTGAAGAATGAAGAGGGAGTGGGGCAAGCGTTGACCGGGTTTGGTGTAGACAAGGGCTTGGGCCCATCTTTGTATTTAAATAATTATTTATTTTATTTCTCCAAAAAGGTAACTTTTTAATTCGGCCTCCAAACAAGACCCACCGACTGTCGTCCCTAGCTATTTACCCCCATTCCGAACACAATGGGATATGTTTCGTAAGCCAATTCGATCGTTACAATCAGTTTCCGTTGAATTTACATTTAAATCATTATATTGAATTTTAAACGTACATTTCAAATTACCGGGGTCACATACTAACTAGAAAAATTCCAGAAAAATATTTTCTAGCTTCGTATTGACGATACGGTCCTAACAAAACTAGTTTCGTCAAATTCTGAGACCGTTTGTAGAATGGCCAATTTCCAGTCGATTAAAATCAACTGAAACTGGTCAAACGCGTTTTCCTTTGCCACGCTCACATATTGATTCGAAATATTATGAAATTTGAAACCTAGCAATAACTTCACATCCCGGACCCGACAAAAGTGGTTTTGTCGAAATCCGAGGTCATTTGCAAAATGGCTATTTTTAAGGGCCTGAATTCCATAGCGACTATTTAGAATTTTCAACTGGACATATCTTTTGATTCCCGCTATGAAATTTCAATTATTCGGATTCGTTGGAAAGATATTATCAATTAGATCCCATTATTTTTGGTTTCACTAAAATCCGGATTGTTTTGCACTCGGCATATTCAATTGAAGTTTGAAATCGAATTATCGAACTACCGCGCCATTTTCAATTCTATTTATAATTATATATAAATATTTATATTCTAACGACGACGTATATAAATATATACGTCGAATTATATTCAAAATAAATTTCTCGTCGATATTATTTAAAATAATTCATTTTAAATATTCAAAATTCGCTATAATTGCCAAAATAAAAATTTTAAACTGGCCCAGATTTTCGGGTTGTTACAAGGAGTGTCTATATTTTTGCGGAACAATACTAAAGGGGACCACCTCTTTTGTTTTTTTAGATAGAAGAATTTGTGGATTGAGAATTTTGAAGATAGAAGCCAACGTGATTTTAAAGGAGAGGAGGGTGACAATTTAAAATTGGAATTTCCAATTTTTTCTGAAGAACTGAATGACATCAGAAAAATAAGAGAAGAGAAAGGGAGTAGTTGCGTTTAAATAAGCAGAAAGAAACCTTCGCATAGAAGGAGTAGCATGTGCGTAGAGTACAAGGTAGGCCTGGTGGAAGTGCACCAAATTAAATACGATTTGATTTTTAATTAATTTGATTTGACTTCATACCTATTTATAAATTATAAAATTAATATATCTCGCTGTTCCGAACTCCTATTGAGGCATAGCGACTGACGTTTCTAGGGTTACCGCTATTTCGAACACACTGGACTAGATTCTGAGTCTAATTTGATCGTATACAGAAGAAAGCAATTTAAATCGATATATATTAAATTCAAAACAATTAGTTCCTTGGAAATAAATTATTATTATCGTCTATATCCACATAAAATTTATATTGATCATCCGAATCGTTTTGATTCAGTTCTTAACTTTGACTCCAATTATATTTCATACTACGATAATTTAGTATATTCGATATCAAATCGAAATCGATTATTAAATCGATAACTTAATATAAAAATTCATTTATATTTTCAACACAATATTTAAAACGATATTAAATATTTAAAATAAATCGACCAAAAATCTGGGTCGTTACATTCTTCCCCTCTTAAAAGAATTTCGTCCCCGAAATCAATAAGGTAAGAAAAATGTAAAAAACCTATTAACTTTTTCTAAAATTTCGTATTATACATATATATACTTACAATCATTTATCCTAAATGATTTACAACACATATATTCATCTTTAATTTATGTGCACTCAAATTTATTCAAATTGATTTTAATCAATTCATTCACTTCGATCCATTTAACTTGTTTAAGTTAAATTTAAATTCCAGAATCCTAGCTCCCAGGTTTTCATTTCAAATCCTTCTGAAATCACATAAATATACACATATATATTTATTTCCATTTCAAATTCAAAACGATCCATTTAACTTGTTTAAGTTAAATTTAAATTCCAAAATCCTAGTTCCTAGGTTTTCATTTCAAATCCTTCTGAAATCACATAAATATACACACATATATTTTTTTCCATTTCAAATTCAAAACATTTGAATTTCAAATCAACTTATTTTCTTTCAAAAAAAAATCCATCAAAACTCTTGTAAGATAGCAATTCATCACTTAGAAACTCGAAAATGAACACTCATAATGCTTCAGTCATTATCAAAATTATTTTCCAGCCACTGAACTGAGTTCAGTGCTTTATCACTCTAAAAATCCATCTAAAATGATTTTATTCAAAAATCCTTCCAAAACAAAACTATATTATTTTAACATACTTCAGAAAATATTTTCCAACTCCCCAGGATTTTAATTCTGAATTCTGGTTTGAATTAAATTCCAGTTCATCTTGTTTGTACATTTCTTAATATACAGGTTATATTCAGTTATAGATAACCATTCCAATTTTTATAATCTCATTTGATTATAATATTAACATCCAACACATCCATATATTATAATAATTTCAGAAAATTATTATTTCTATATCAAAATAGGATTTTAGGTAAAATTATTTCATTTACCCCCTTAAAACAATATTGTGTTAAATTTCTCTGTTCAAGTGTTTAGAAATTCTTATCGACTTCGCGGCGTCCCACAATTTGATCAGAATTCATAAATCACTCAACAGACTAGCCAACATAATATAAAACAATTTTTATATTAATTAACAAATACGCTTTCTTGTATATATATACACTCAGCTCATTTTACGGTACTAATGACCCTATCTCTAATGAGCACAATCCGACTAAAGCCTAGGTATTCGCTCAACATAAGCTCTGATACCAACTGTAATGGCCCGCAAATCCGTATTATCTGGGTTGACTATGCACATCACACGTCCAACCCAAATATCACAGAAATACGAATCATTTTTTTTAAGAAGAAAAAAGTAGAAGAAGAACATAAATAACAACATAGAATCTCACATCGCAACGGAACAAAATATAATATATCATAACTTTTGAAATACAAAATTTGAACTGTATAACATACATTTATCAGAGTACAATACTTACAACATAGCGGAAACAAAAATACTATATATCTGACACTAAAGCCTCCTGCTTCAAGCACTTAAAATAGATCTGTAAAATCCTGAACTACTTGACTGCCCGTACAAATTTGGTCACCCAAGAGTTTAGGTAAAACAAAACAAAATAAACTCTGGGCCAATCATGGGACTAGTATGAGTAAACAAATTAAAACAGTTTGAGAAAATAAACGATATCTCATAAGACCACGCCGTATAACACGGAACGAGTTTTTGCCTTATGAGAATACAAAATACTTGATTTAACTTTCAAATTCCTTTTGAAAGAAACGATAATCTTTATATCAAAACTCTTTTGATATTATAATAGTTTCTAAATCAAATAAACAGAAATCTAATGGAACGCTTTCATCTCATGCTCCACCTACATAATATACAATCAAAACCACGAGCACTTATTGGGTAATGAAATTCCAACCATGACAAGGTATGGAACCACCTTCCGATAGTGTATCTCTAGAGGAGAATACACTGGGTTCAACAAGAACGTCTTGTAACCCGGCCAAACATGACCGACCACTCATTTCGCTTGAGTGTATCGAATGTATATCACCAACGGTTGGGATCAGCAACTATTTTCCCGAATGGGACAGCATCGAATAGAATAAAGAATGAAATGAATTTCCCTAGATAGATGATAATACACCCTAATTGGAAGCTACCCACTTAGCCATGCTGCTTGCCCGATTTTTGTCATTTCCCGGTTGTTGAGGCCTGAGGCTACGATTGCTTATCATTCATTGATAGCAAAATCACTTTGAATGCCACATTGCCAGATCCGTTAATCATTAATTGATTTGCACAAATATATTCTGGATATTTTGCTAAGAGAATAAATTCTCCGCCACTATGTATATTTATACAGACCAGCATATGCGATTATTGGAAATACTCTGTCAGACACTCGTCCATATATGTTCGTTCTAGGATTGGACGAAACCAAAGGCATAATTTCCATTAATAGAAAAAGCCCTTGCACTTTACTCCATCTTTGATTATCTTCATATAATCTGATTCGCAACGCTACTACCAATATGGAGTGGTTCTCGGATAACAATCCAGCCGATCTCTCCATATTGACAACGATATTGGCAAACACGTCGATAGTTGGTTATTTAACAATCGAAGAAAAACAAACATCCATTCATAGCATCAAACAATCACTGGGCCCTTATTTAATATTTCATTAATTAAATCACTACTCCATTTCCTTATCAATATTTGTTAACCAAATATGTTCAACAATCATCTTGGTCTTTTTTGCTATTTGGAAAATATTTTCATATATCGTCTCCTTTTATTTTCTATACGTAGAAAATATCTTCTATTTTTAATTTGAAAACATTCCAATTACTTATCTATTTCATTCCCATTCATTTCTATATTTAGAAAATATTTATTTATTATATTTCCCAAATTCCACTTCCTTGGGTTAAAACGAATGTTATATTAAACATCGTTACAACAACCCAGAATGTTGTGCTCAACTAACTCTTATTCAAACATTTCTCATTGAGACTGGATCTTGCTATTTACCGTTTAAAAATGAAATCAATCAAGTTGGGGCATAACAACCTCTCAGACCTTGACTGAAAACATCCTTAACTTCAAAACGGACAAGACCACTTACCTCGAATAATCAACATCATAAAAACCAATTATTCATTTTTAAACCCGTATACGTTTCTCTTTCTAATTTTACCAGATTTAATTATAGATTTCCTTTTTGTTTATAATATTCTATTTTTAAGTTCGTTTCCTTATCGAATTCTATATATATATATATATACACACACACACACACATATATTTACCGATACATTGATTTCAATTATCCAATTTTCTTAAAAATATTCTAACTCCTTAAATTTTTGAATAATTTCGCCACAACCTCCTTTGTACGCGTCACTCGGTACAACTACAAAACACCTCTCTGGGCCCTTTCCATTCAAAAAAAAAAAATCAAAAAGCCAAGCGGCTTACCGATTCGATGCACAAAACCTCATGTGGAATTTGAACATGTACTTTTTTGTCAAGCACTAAGTTTATAAACTTCATTCTCTTCATTCCATGCCTGTTTAACCCATATGCGTCCATTTCTAATTTATTCCAACTCAATCTGGTCATTTTAACTCAATGCTAATTCATCTTTAATTAGCTCTTTTGCCCATTTCATAATTTTATTTGAACATATCACCTTCATATACAATTTAAATTTTCTTATAAACCAATCAAATTCTATTTTTAATTCAAGCTTCATATTCGATTTCGAATATAAATTCACCAGTTCAATTCAGTTAACCAAAACCCAATTTCGATTCAAATTTCGATTAACTAATTATTCTTCACATTAGTTAATCCTATTCAATAAATAAAAATCTGATTTTTGTTTCAAAAATCGATTCTCTTACTCCACTTGAGTTCATATTTATTTTATATCTCGTCTGGATTTTACTAATGGAAATTCGGATTTTATTTACTTAAAATCCTTTTATTTATTTAAATAAACCGTTATGGTTTTATAATGGTTATGGCGTTGTTTTTCTGGAAATTTGATTTTGACATAACTCAAAATCTATCAAACGAAATCATATTTTTCTCTTCCATTAGAAAACTATTATTAAGTCAGTCCTGACGATTATTATTTCAAGGAATTCCGACTTAAATTGAGTTCTATATACTCAATTGAAGTTTGAAATACCAATTTATGAACTGCCACGCTGCGATGAGTTCATTTTAATTATATTTAAATATAAATGTTTAAACTTTGTTTATAATAAATTTCAACTCCATTCTAATATATTTTATATATATTAAATCCAGTTTTCAAATCCAACTAAATATTTTCATTTATCTCTAATCGTCGATTTTTCATTACTCAGTTATCAGTTCAATTACAACTCCATTTCTGTTATTATTTTCTAATTCCATTAGAAATAAATTATTATATAGAATTCATTAAATCGAATTCTAAATATATATATCCTTTGGATTTTTCCAATTCAGTTTATATTCCGATTCCGAAATAAAAACCGTCGTTCCCTTTTCGAAATGATTTCCAATTCACTTTCAAATTCATACTTGAATTTATAATTCCACATTTATCCCATGATAATTATTCCACTTTATAAACATCGTTTATAAATTTTCTTCCTCGTTTTATACATTAAACAAGTTCCATTTCAAAACCCATTTGAAACCAAACTTCTATATTTGGAATACTTTATTTATAATAAATTATATATATATAGTGAATTTATTTTCATATTTAAAATTTTAAACTTCTATTTAATACAATCCAAATATTTTCTTTTTCTGAAAATATATATTTAAACCAATTCGGTCTAATCGAATTCAAATCATAAATACATACGGATTTATTTTAATTCAATTCTCATTCCAACCAGTGTAATAATTTCCTCGCTCCTAATTATCATGATTCCCATTCCTCAATTTAAATTCATTTTTGAATTTAAATATTTAAATTATCCAAATGATAATTTTTCCATTTCAGTTATAAGCACCATTTGTAAATTCACTTTAATTCTTTGTATTATCCAATGAAAATCATTCCATTTTACTTATAAACACCATTTATAAATTTACTTCGACTTCCTGTGTTATTTATTCATCACTTCAATTTCCTTTATTATTTAATTTATATACATCATTTATAAAATTCATCACTTCAATTTCCTGTATTATTTAATTTATAAACATCGTCTATAAATTCACCACTTCAATTTCATGTATTATTTTATCTATAAACATCGTTTATAAATCCAATACTTGTTTTATTTATTCAAAACAAGTTAATATTTCTAGTCCATTCGAAATTCGAATTCTATTTTTAGAAAAATAGATTTCCCTTTTAAATCTCAAAACATCCTTTTCACAATATTTTTATAAATCAATATTCAGTACCCAGTGATATTTAAACACCCCAAAACACTCAGTTATCAGTCACAGGTTTTCTAACACATCATATATGATAATATATATGAAACAAATAATAATAATATTTTTGATGAATCCAGTTGGATCCCTCCAACTTGTTTTCCTGCATCTACAGACTTTAGCCAACATAAATAATACCCATCCTGCTTCGAGGCAGGATATCGCGGTATAGAAGGTCATCCACTATCACATTGTGTGGCGTATTGGGTCATCCGCTAATGATATTACGGGCATACGCTAATGGTACTACAAGAATTATCTAACCACCAATATATATATATATATATAATAGCCACAACTAAGCCTAAATAACTAATATATAATAGCCACAAAAATATTTAAATGCATCCAAGCAACCAACAATTATTTTAACGATTAAAAATAAATTTAAACAAATTTCCAAGTGAGAATTACTCACCATGATTTTTATTTGGTGAAATAGCGATTCAGTTTCTTATTAAATTAAACAAGATTTGATTTAACCAAAAGCTCCAAATGGCTCCAAATCAGTTCCTACCCATAGTATCCTTCCATACGATTCAACATAATTTATTTCGCCTAAATTTGATATCCTACAAGATATATATCTACGCATTTATAAATTTTAAATGAATTAGATGATCATTATTAGTTAATTAAAGATTTATTATACCTTAGTCCCTTTCACAATAATCCTTCGCCCACATTCCATGTACGAAGCTCGACATCCAAAAACCTCCTCCCTTCCATTGTTACGCAACAACACCCTTAACCATCGAACAAACTATGCTCCACCACTAGATAACAAACCAATTTTGCCTCCCCTTACTGGGCATAACAAATTCATGCACTGTCGCCATCATCACTTTAATTAACAAACATCACCGTGACCTCCTCAAAATTTTAGCATCACATTCCAGTATTCCCGAAGTCATCTCTTCCATCCCATGACTTGTGATACTACCTCTAACCGAGTCTGTAGCTTGCAGAAGGGTGCGACACTTTTATCCTCGAAAAACCCCAATACCTTGTTAGTCAACCCCCTACTACCAGAAGATCAACGCCATCTCCCATACCGTCTACCGACCACTGTAGCCCTAGTTTGGTGTACAAGAATTTGGGGCGAACCCAAATGTAATCGTAGGCAATAGAAAACCCATTGAGTTGAAGCAGTAACTCGTCTGATCTCAAGGAATAAGTTTAATGATTTATTTTGGATCATAGGAGGAATTAAATTTTGATTCCCCCATTTTATTATCGCGGGAGTGTTTTGATTTTTATGGAACAATACTGGAGGGAACTGCCTCTTTTTTTCTTCTTTTTTTTAGATAGAAGAGTTTGTGGATCGAGAATTTTGAAGGCTGAAGCCAATGAGATATTAAAGGAGAGGAGGGTGACCATTTAAAATTGGAGTTTCCAATTTTTTTTCTGAAGAACTGAATGATACAAGAAAAATAAGAGAAGAGGAAGGGAGTAGTTACGTTTAAATAAGCAGAAAGAAACCTTCGCGTAGAAGGAGTAGCATGTGCGTAGAGTACAAGGTAGGCTTGGTGGAAGTGCACCAAATTAAATACGATTTGATTTTTAATTAATTTGATTTGACTTCATACCTATCTATAAATTATAAAATTAATATATCTCACGGTTCCGAACTCCTATTGAGGCATATCGATCGATGTTTCTAGGGTTATACGACTATTCAGAACACACTGGAATAGATTCTGAAGTCTATTTTGATCGTATACAGAAGATGTCAATTTAAATCCATATAAATTAAACTCAAAACAATTAGTTCCCCGAAAATAAATTATTATTATCGTCTATATTCACATAAAATTTATATTGATCATCCGAATCGTTTTGATTCAGTTCTTAACTTCGATTTCAGTTATACTTCGTACTACACTACTTTAATATATTTGATATCGAATCGAAATCGATTATTAAATCGATAACTTAATATAAAAATTCATTTATACTGTCAACATAATATTTAAAATGATAATAAATATTTAAAATAAATCGACCAAAAATCTGGGTCGTTACACACATATAATCAGCCACTATGAATCATATAACCTTTGAACTTGTACGTCTCAAAGAAGGGTGTTAAGCAAGATAATAAATTATCCACCACCAAACATATATATCATCAATAGCAACTAATCGGTTATGTGATGAACTACAATGTAAAACATATAATACTTTTTTAAATCATTTGGAAAACATCGGGTTTAGCCCTTGAAATCCTTTCTATTTTATAAAACATTTTTATAAAACATTGCCTATCCAAAATCGGGAGCATGTTTCTTTTCAATTAAGAAAATCTCATTTCAAATCATTCATTAAATTTGAAATAAACTGAACAACATCGCTAATCACCTCACAGTGAAATCATGAAGTGTTTCACAAGGTGTTAGAATACACATATTTCTATCCAACCCAATGATCAATCAATCATAATCAATATCAACAACCAAGTATATTTCCTTTATATCACTTCTCATGTTTTGGTAAATTTAATTACCATCTATTCATTCAAAGCTAATTAAATATTTATTAAAACTCTTCTTAGTTTTAATCTCTGAAATTCATTACTTAATGATTATTCAACTTCCTGGAAATTATTCCTACTTCACTTGGGTTAAAGAACAAATGTTATTTAAAACATAATTCACGATAAACCCAAAATCATCTTCCATTAAACTGGAACCTTCATGGAAATCAGATCAATCGAAATCGATACAAATTTCAATATCAAACTAATACTGCAAGTGAACTAACGGCAAGGCCTTTTAAATTCCATAAATATTAGCGAACTTCCTTTACGGAAGCTCATCTCGATTATTATTAAATCAAATTCCATTCAATTCCAATTTAGTTTATTAAATTGGGAAATTTTACTTTGGAAAAATTCCATTAAATCTTAGTTAAAAGATATATAAAATCCAAACCATATATTAAATACTCAAGTCATAACATATCCATAATACATTTTATATGTTTTCATGTTGTAGTGTTCGTTGTCATTATTCCAAAGGACCCGAGTTGGCGAATTTCTAACAAAGTATGAAAAAGTTATGATCGTGTGAAAATTTATTATTTTGCCCTTTGGTAGACGTCTGTTACATCAGTTCAGACGTATGAGCTAAAGCAAATAATTATTTCTTTCCAGAGAGCTTTGCCAGACGTCTGAACTGAAGCAAATAGCAGGAAACAAGTTCACTAGAGCATTGACAGACATCTGTTGCGTCGGTTAGACGTCTGAACTGAAGCAAATGCAACATTTTGCCTAGGTAATGATTTGCAATTGGTTCTCGGATGAGCTCGGATTAATGGTGATAGCTTATAACATTTTCTAAACGAAAATGAAGCCTCTTTAGCTAACCAAAACCGCTCAAAAACACACACACACGCACACATGAACATACATACTTGATATTGCCATGATTTTGATTATATACTCATAAACAGATAAATTTTCTAACCAAAGCAATCAAATACGATTCAGGCAAATGATTAAGTCTTAGAATTTGTCGGTGCGACAACGGAGCTTCACATTATCGCCAAATCAACTAGTAGCATATGAATTAGATTGTGTGGACAATTCTAATCACAATTTTCAATTTGAAACTAAAACTAACAATCCAGAAAGTATATACTTATCTAACAAATTCATATGCATAACTCAAACAATTAACTAGCAAATAGTTAACTAACTAGCCCTTTCGGCTTCAGTTTCTTACCTTAGCTTGTTTAGAAACAAGAAATCGATCTGATGACAAGCTACAATGATATCTCTTCGATCAAAACATATGAACCTTCAATCGAAATGCACATGCAATAAAACCCCCTAAATGTTAGGTTTAGGAATTCTCAAAAATAGAGGAGGAGATAAGCTAGAGAAGATGGAGAAGATGAAGAGGAGGCTTACCAAAGTTTCTACACTTGATTTCCTCAAGAATTGATCTTCCAATTGCATAACCTAGCTTAGGAATATCTATTTCCCATCTTTTTCCCTCATTTTCTATTTTGTTGAAGTGAGGAAGTGAATGAAGGAGAGAGGGCTGATGGGGGTTATATGGAATGGGTTATGTTTAGCCAAACCAAGACCCAAGTGCCACATCTTCGAAGCTCGAAATATATCGTAGTTTATACTTTTTGAACTCGTAAACAACATTCTGAGCTCAATGGAAGTGGTTTTGAGTCCAAATTCATCCATATAAAAATGTGACTTTTAGGTCTATACGATGATTTAAAAATAAAAAATTTAAATTCTAATGTAATTTCTTATAAAATTATATTACAAATAAATTTTAAATTTGTTCCAAAATCTCCCCCTGCTTAAAAGTTTTCATCCCTGAAAAAGGAACGAAGATGTGAGTAAGTTTTTTATTTAAAATATAACCTTTCAAAATCAATTTTGATAATCTATTCCTTATTACGGAAACGCTTTCTCGTATACGTAACACTCTTAACTCATTCGAGTGCATTACTAACCCCATCTCTAATGAGCTACTCATTCGAGGATACTACAGATCCTCTCTTTGATGAGTATCCTTATAGGATATTATTAATCCAATCTCTAATGAGTCTTTTATTATGTTCTAACGAGTTGTACCCTAAAGATTTGAGTTAACCAAAGCTCTGATACCAATTTATAACAACTCGAATATCCCCACCCTTCGAATCGACCGTAAGTCCATATCTGAAAATTGAAAATCCACGAATTATTAACTTTGGACGCATAACACATCAAAATAAACAACAACAGACTTTTATTAACATTATATAAATGTTACTTCAGAGTACAAAATATCAGAGTACATCGAAAATAATACAACAGATTATAAATTATAGTAAATACAATACAATGCACAACGGAAGATTATCAATGCTCTGGACATAACTTTAAGCTTCAATTTAGGATCCTGCTCAAGGAAAGTATCTGCAAAACAAACAACTAGACTGCCCGTGCAGAAAATATGGGCATCGAGTTTGCAAGGGAAAAACAAACTACGAGTTAGTCATGGGTGTAATGACCCGGGTTTTGTCGACTTTGGTTATCGCCATAAACTCAATGATGACTAACCAAACATCGAAAAAAACCCGGATGATTAATAGAAAGAAAACAAAGGGTGAGGAAAGATAAGAAGAAACTTATAGAAAAGAAGAAGAAGAACACAATATCAAAGTAACACGAATCTCACAGCGGAACGAATAAATATATTTCATAACATAACTTTGAAATACAAGTCTGTACTTGAATATACATATCATTATCAAAGTACAACACTTATAACACAACGGAAATAACTATAGCTATTAATCCTGAAGCCTCCTGCTCCAGCTCTTCAAGTATCTGTAAATCCCGACTACTTGACTGCCCGTACAAAATTGGGCACCCAAGAGTTTAGGGAAAACAAAACAAAATAAACTCCGGGTCAGTCATGGGACTGGTATGAGTAAAACAGTTTGAACAAGTAAACGATATCTCATAA
Organism: Allium sativum; assembly: GCA_030737875.1. Classification (NCBI taxonomy): domain Eukaryota; kingdom Viridiplantae; phylum Streptophyta; class Magnoliopsida; order Asparagales; family Amaryllidaceae; genus Allium; species Allium sativum. The sequence continues at coordinate 647,802,388 of CM060919.1, read as the reverse complement.
GACCACGCCGTATAACGGAACGGGTTTTCCCTTATGAGAATCCAAATATCTTTATATCAAAAACCTTTTTGATATTATAATAATGTCTATCAACACAATATAATAATCATCTAGCAGAAACGCTTTCATCTCACGTTCTACATATATAGTATACAATCAAAACCGCAAGCACGTATTGGGTAATGGATTTCCAACTATGACAAGGTATGGAACCACCTTTCGCTAGTGTACCTCTAGAAAGGAATACACTGGCTTCAAAAAGAACATCTTGCAACCCGGCCACACATGACCGACCACTCATTTCACTTGAGTGTGTCGAATGTATATCACCAACGATTGGGATCGGCAACCGTTTCCCGAATGGGACAGTATCGACAATAGATTTTTAGAAATAAATGAAACTCTAGATCAGATGATTATACACCCTACTTCGGAGCGACCGACTTAGCCATGCTAGCTGCCCGATTTCTGTCATTTACCGGTTGATGAGGCTAGAAGCTATGCTTTATCATCATACCAGATTCACTTCGAATGCCACATCGTCAAATACATCAGATCACCGATTGATGTCCTCAACAATACATTATGTGTTAGCTAAAAGAAGTTTCCTTCTCCGCTTCCACTCTTGGTACGGTTGGAGAAATCAATGTACGTTATCGTCTGGAAATACTCTGTCAGACATCCATCCATACAAGTCATCCAGGAACAGGATGAACCGAAGGTACTATTCAGTATATCCATCTTAGGCACTATTATCTAAGATTTATACGATAGCCCTTGCACTTTACTCCGTCTTCAATTATCTTTGGCATATATGATTCGCAATGCTTATGCCAATACAGAGTGGTTCTTTGGATAATAATCCAACCGGTCTCTCCATATTAACAACGTTAAAATGGTCAAAACTTCGATAGTCTGTGATTTAACCATCAAAGAAAAACAGGTGTGCAAACAACGATATTATTTCCAGATGGAAATTCTATCAATCAATCATCAATCATATATCTATCTATATATATATTTCCTTATTTTCTATGGTTAGAAAATATACGTTGTTAACACTGGAAAACATTTCCATTGTTTATTTACATATCACTATCATTCCACAACTATCAGTCCCTGACTGTAAACTAGTATGAGAACAATTCTCTAAGTATAAAACTCGAAGGCCGAAACCAACATCAGATCGATACTCAGGAAACCATTCAACTTACTAATCTCTAGTCAGTTTCTAATTTTGCTTAACTCTATTTCTTTAACTCTATTCGATTAACTCCTATTTGATTAACTCTAGTTCAAATAACTAATATCTGTTTAACTTTATTTCGAATAACTATATTCGATTTAACTCCATTCGCTTGACTCTAGGTCACAGCGATCACAATGGTTACGCCTGATTCCCTCAGGAAACATCCGACCGCCGTAGGCTATCTGCAGCCCTGCGAATTACGCTAGCAGTCGTGCTAAATGGTAACTTATCCTAAATAACTATGTCTGATTAACTCCTTTTGATAAACTACATTTGATTAACTCCTTTTGATAAACTACGTTTGATTAACCCCTTTTTATCTCGTCAGTTTCCTTTTATAATCCTATTTAGTTTCCAACTAAATATTCCTTTTATAATTCTATTTATTTACTAAATAAATATTCCTTCATCCTATTTATTCTGTAAATAGATATTCCTTTATTCTATTCTATTCGTTTTATCAACATTTTTCCCCTTTATAAAACTCTATTCGTTTTGTAAACATTTTCCTTTTTTTTACTTTCGAAATATTTCCTTTTTATGAAATCGGTTGATTTTATAAAATTCCTTTATTTCAATATACATTGAAATAATTCTTCTTACATCCCAAGGTCTTTTATGATATTTAAAATATTGAATAACAAGGATCAATATCATTCTAACACACATAATCCATTACAGATTATATAACACATCATATATCACAATATATGAAAAACAGTAAAATAAATGTTGAGGAATCCAGTTGGATTCCTCCGACCTGTTTCCCTACGTCACAGATGTTAAACAATATAGATCACATCACTTTCAGTTCCATATGATATATTCTGTTAAACAGAATCAATATAGAAACTCAACTAACTGACTAGCAGTTCAATCAAACAATCAACACACAGTCAATCAGCCAATATTTAACAGTTCTAAAAATACAACATGAAATTATAAACTATTCAAAGTTAGTAAGATTTACTCACTTTTGCAGTTCATTGTTAAAGAACGATAAACTGTTGTTTGATTTGAATCAAACAGTTTATTTTGCCATTAATTCATAAGAGCCCCGATCCACTTCCGGTCAGTTCCATTTGGTAGTGTCCATCCATACGATCCCATCGCATCTTGATTCGCTGAGTTTCGATCACGTGGGCATAAGTTATAAGGTTTACAAGTTATATGTTATAAAATTCAAAAATTAAACATAAATAAAATTATGGTCAGGCCTCACTTTTTCATTCCGGCCCACATCTCAACCCACCCGCTCAAAACATTGTCTTCCCCGACATAGTTCCAATTCCAGAAACTTGAAAACGATCATTACCAGTTCTCGTGCCCCTCATTCTTTCTCAAACTCCCACAAAACTTCAAACTAAAATCATTTAAATACATCTCGTTCCATCCACTTTCAGTCCATGCCCTTTTTGTAACTCTCGATCTCACTTTAACAACAACGTTCGAACCCGCCTGTACAGTTGAGCGACACCTTTTACCATGGATTTTCCCCCAAACACTGCACGGAAGTGCGATTACCCATGCCGAACCCAAAAATACACGCTCCCAGAATCCCTTTTCTACACTCCACCTCATCACGTACAACAGTGAACCACCGCTACTGCTCCTCATCTTCCTTTTTCACGCCTGGAGATCTGCATTGCTCCCTTCTATCTTCCGCAAAAGCCAACCTTCTCCCATTTCAGTATTTTTCAAACCACCCTCTCCTTGCTGCCGACAGTAATCAATGCGGACTCTCTTTTATTTATATAAATATATGTATTTTATTTTCTTTTAATAGAAGTATACGGTTCCCATTGTTTCACCGTGGAAGCAAGCAAGACCTTGGAACGAGGCAGAACGCTGGTGGATATTTATAGAGCAGGAGGAGATATTTTTATTATAGGGTAGGTGACAGTACTGATGGGTAAAGGAACACATAGGGGAAAACGTGGCAAATTTAAATGCTTATGTATGTGTTTGTTAGAAGTTAGGGTACCCTACCTTATCAAACTCCGTTCGCGTACGAACTGCTACGGACAGAAAACAAATTACGGTTGCGCCCAACGAGGTGTCACGATCCCAAAAATATAATAATACCGGTAGGTTAGCTCATATTATGAAACCCCAAAATAGTGATATAGGGTGCAAAATACTCCAAATAAAAAGTTGCTTATTTAATTAAAAATTACCATAAATTTCTAAAAATTAAATTATCACTACGTCTCAAAAGAATCAATTCTAAATTCGAACCTGGTATCTAGTTATATCGAATAAACCGTTACGGTCAATTTACGATTCTATAGCGACTATTTTAAAATTTGATTTGGACATAAATCAAAATCTACACGATGAAATCCTGATTCTTCTCTTCCACTAGAAAATTATACTTTACCAGCTTCACGCATTTCTTGTTTCACAGAAATCCAATTTAAAATGGACCCTGTACATTCAGTTGAAGTTCAAATCGTCAAATAGCGAACTGCCACGCCATTTCGAGCTTGATTATAATTATAATATAATTATACGTTCAAACTGACATTTAAATAATATATTCGTTATTATAATTCAACTTTAAACTGAATTAAATATCACAGATGATCCGGTTCATACCATGTCGTCACTTCAGCCAATTTTGATTATTTCAGAATTAAATATATTATTTAATTATTATTTTAATTAAATATTCCCAGCTATTTAATTAAACCACCATTTAATTCACTATTTCACTATTTATATAATTAAATAAATTAATTATAATACCCTATGCGAATGCGGGTCATTACAATGGGACTGGTATGAGGCACTCTATAGTTATAATTAACTTATATAAAATAAGGCATATCATGGGACCACGCCATATGACACGAAACGGGTTTACTCCAATAGATTTCCAGTGCACATGCAACTACCATAAATAAACTTATGGATCTACAATGCATCATACAACATGTAATTCCTCAATCTACCAATTTAGGCTTAATCCCCAAACTTAGATTTTCAAAATCCAATTCACTTTACCAAAATTATTTCTTTGGACTTTATTTTCACTTTCATAGCAAAGTAGATTTCACTACGGGCTCTCAGCAAATTCATTTGGAAATATGGATTCCAAAATATCACAGTGCATACAACTGTATGTAACCAAACCTTGGGAGGTTTCTCCCATCAACAAGGCAAAAGGGCACGTTCCTTAGTCACTCGATGAATATGGTGCACCTCCATGCCCTCGGGGAAATTACACCGGGCAGTGCACCTCTCATGCCCTCGGGGAAAATACACCATCCTAAACCATTTAAGTGTATAATACCCACTCGCATGGGTTACCCGAATCTTTAGCCACATAATCATTTTTATATCCCGAAGTAGGGAAAATCATTTCACAACATAATAATGACAAGTTCTTTCAAACTATAGTACTTTACATTAGCAATTCACACATATAACCAGTAACTATTAATCATATAACTTTTGAGCTCGTGCGTCTCAAAGGGTGTTAAGAAAGAGAATAAATTCTCTGCCACCAAACATATATATCATCAATAACAATTAATCGGTTATGTGATGAACTACAATGTCAAACACATAATACTTTTCTAAATCATTTCGGAAACATTAGGTTTAGCCCTCAAAATCCATTCGATTTTATAAAACATTCCCTACCCAAAATTGGGAACATATTTCTTTTCACTAAAGAAAATCTCATTTCAGATCATTCATTAAATTTGAAATAAACTCAACAACATCGCTAAACACCTCATAGTCAAATCGTGAAGTCTTTCACAAGGTGTTAGCATACACATATCCCAGTGCTAAATGTAAAAGCATATTTTGCTCATAAACTTGTCGAGCACAATCCAAACAATCAATCAATCATAATCAATATCAACAACCAAGTATATTTCCTAATTTCCTTTATACCACTTCTCGTGTTTTGGTAAATTTAATTACCATTTATTCATTCAAATCTAATTAAGGATTTATTAAAAATCTTCTTAATTTTAATCTTTGAAATTCATTACTTAATGAATATTCAACTTTTTGGAAATTAATCCTGCCTTTACTTGAGTTAAAGAACAAACGTTATTTAAAATACAATTCACGATAAACCCAAAATCATCTTCCATTAAAATGGAACCTTCAAGGAAATCAGATCAATCATAATCTATACAAATTTCATATCAAACTAATATTATAAGTGAAATAACGGCAAGGCCTTTCAAATTCCACAAATAGTAGCGATCTTCCTTTATGGAAGCTCATCTCGACTATTATTAAATCGAATTCCATTCAATTCCAATTTAGTTTATTAAATAGGAAAACTTTACTTTGGAAAAATTCCATTAAATCTTAGTTAAAAGGTATATAAATTCCAAACCATATATTAAATACTCAAGTCATAACATATCCATAATTCATTTTATATGTTTTCATGTTACAGTATCCATTGTCACGATTCCAACAGACCCGAGTTTGCAAATTTCTGACAACGTACGAAAAAGTTATGATCATTTGAAAATGAATTATTTTGCCCTTTGATAGACGCCTGTTGCGTTCGTTCAGACGCTTGAGCCAAAGCAATCCAGAGAGCTTTGATAGACGTCTGTTGCTTCGGTTCAGACATCTGAACTGAAGCAAATTGCAGGAAACATGTTCCCTAGGCTTTGATAGATGTCTGTCGGTCAGACGTCTGAACTGAAGCAAATGCAACATTTTTCCTAGGTAATGATTTGCAATCGGTTCTTAGACGAGCTCGGATCAATGGTGATGGCTTATAATATTTTCTAAATCAAAATGAAGCCTCTTTCGCTGACCAAAACCACTCAAGAACACACACACACACAAACATACATTCTTGATATTGCCATGATTTTGATTATAAACTCATAAATGGATAAATTTTCTAACCAAAGCAATCAAATACGATTCAAGCGAATTGTTAAGTTTTAGAATTTGTCGGTGCGACAACGGAGCTTCACAATATCACCAAACCAACTACTAACATATGAATTAGATTATGTAGACAATTCTAATCATAATTTTCGATTCAATGAGACTAAAACTAACAAACCAGAAACTGTATACTTATCTAACCAATTCATATGCATAACTCAAACAATTAACTAGAAAATAGTTAACTAACTAGCCTTTTCAGCTTTGGTTTCTCGCCTTAGCTTGTTTAGAAACAAGAAATCGATCCAATGATAAGTTACAATGATCTCTCTTCGATCAGAACACATGAATCTTCAATCGAAATACACATGCAATCAAAACCCCTAAATGTTAGGTTTAGGAATTCTCTAAAATAGAAGAGGAGATAAACTAGAGAAGATGGAGAAGATGAAGAGGAGGATTACCAAAGCTTCTACACTTGATTTCCTAAACAATTGAGCTTCCAATTGCGAAACCTAGCTTAGGAATTTCTATTTCCCATCTTTTCCCCCATTTTCTATTTTTGATGAAGTGAAGAAGTGAATGAAGGAGAGAAGGCTGATGGAGGTTACATGGACTAGGCTAGGTTTAGCCAAATCAAGACCCAACCGAGGTGCCAAATCTCAGAAGCTCGGAATATATTGAAGTCTACACTTTTCGAACTCGTAAACAACATTTTGAACTCAATGGAAGTGGTTTCGAGTCCAAACTCAATGGAAGCTTTATATCTATGTCTGTGATTTATTCTGTTTACCTCAGAAGCTAATAACAATCTATCATTTTGAGCGGTTCGAGTTGGTTTAATTACCGGCTTACAACAGTCGAAAAGACGGGATGTTACATGTGGTATCATCGCTTTGGTTTATCAAAGCTTTAGCCTATGAGGTAAAAACTTATTAGAGATAGAGTAGTGATACCCTAGAATGAGTGGAACCAGTCGCATAATCCTTCTTGAGAAAGCGTATTTTGAAAGTATAAATGTTTTTAAAATGGTTTTAAAATGTTTTTCGATGAAAATTTTCAAATATTTTTTTAATATTTAAATCTTCTTTTGAAATTTCCTTTCCATTTGAATACATCTCCCTTTGTTGATCCTCTTTGATTAGGTTCTTCGTTCGTTCATCTTTTAACTGAAATCGTATAACTTATTTTGTCCATAACATGGTAAGAAGTATAAGAAGAGTATAAGTCTTCTAGCGAGTTCATTGTTATTAAATATTGGTTTGAAATTGGTATTATGATATAATATTTTCTCGATATAATGTTGAAATTTTATATTTTTTGAAGTTGTATATTTGAAAATAACATTTTGCTTAGTAGTACAAATATTTTAAAGGATTTGATGTTTATATTTTTATAAATCTTATATTTTGAATAAGATTGAAGATGTAGATTTCGTAATGAAATGGTTTTATCTTGGTTGAAATCTATAACGATATAATTTATAAATGTATGTTTATATATAAATTAATAAATTTAAACGAGTTTATAAAGATTTTATTAGTAATATATATAAATATATATATATATATGTTCAACTTATGGAAACTGATAACATGGCTTTGAAAATATTTAGGTATAGATAGAATAATACTGCTAAACGTATTTGATTTAATAATAATTTTCTTAGCGTATATATCTAGGATTGAGGTTGAATTTTAATAAATAAACGAATGGGGGAGAGATATAATTTTTTTCCAACTTAAAATTTTAATGATTTGAAATATACTATTTATAATACATGATTGGAAAATTTGGTATATATTCTATTTAAATATAAAAAGATTTTTTGAGTATTTATTTGATGTTAAAATTGGTTTATCGAATACCTAGAGATTTGGGTGTATGTCTGATCAACGTATATATTAAATCCTATATGTACTAGTTAGGTATAGATTCACACTCTAGTCGCTTGGAAATGATTCCGGTGATGATTGCAACATCATCGAAATCTATTTTCGGGTTTCGAAAGTGGGATTGGTATATATTGCCAATTGAGACGTCGAGTGAATGAAATGATTGAAAAAAAAATTATCTTTTGATATATATATATATATTAGAATATATATATATATATATATATATATATAGGCATGAAGATAAATATGAACCATTTGGTTTAAATATACTAATGATTTAATTGCAATTTCCTTACGTCGTTCCTTTTCGAGGGTGAAAAAGTTAGTGGGGGAGAATGTAACAACCTCAATTTTAGGAGTATTTTATTTAATGATTTAATTTTAATTTTGATTTAATTTATTTTTGATTTAAAACTAAATTTATTTTCGATTTTATGAAACAAATGAATTTGATTTTGATATGAACAGAATTTAAGAATAAAAACAATGTTGGAAATATATTCATTCATCGTTCCCTTATCAAAGTCAAATCTCATTTGATATCATCTATTATTTTATTTACTGTTTGCTAAACATATATATTACCAAAATTGTTTGTTCACTTTTATTTCCAGTTTATTCTAATTTAATTTATTTCATTGCCTAAAATATCTTTTATTTTGTAGCTAAAACAATTGGTTCCTTTGAAAAAATTTATATTGTTTCCTTTTATTTGCAAACAATGTTTACTTTTTTTAAGGTTCAATGTTTGTTCCTTAGTATTATTTCTTTCCTTTCACATTAGTTATTTTCAAAATTCACACCGTTCATTTTGCCATTCCTTTATTTTCTTCCATTCAATTCTTTTGGTTTCTATTCTAAACCACTCCCGTTTGTTTTGAATTTTGAAACCATACGTTATAGCGTAATGGCCGGGTGTGTTTCTAGGTCTATCGTACTAATGCTTCTATAGTAATAAAAAAAGAAAAAACAAGGATACATGCCCACTTTACTAAAAGCTATTTTAAATTCTTCCACCCTACTTCTTTTTCCTCACCGCGTTCTTTTGTTCCTTCACCATCGCGGGTTTCCTTCCCTATTGTTCCCGTCCCCGTCCCCTCTGCCAACTCCTCCTGTCATCGGACCGCTTGAAGTCAAGCTCCACCCGATCTGTAGCCGAAGTCGACCCCATTGACCTGCGTCGAACCTCCTGCTCCACTCTCCTCTATCGCACTACCCAGATCCGACCCCTCCTCGAACCCAGCTGCCGAACTCCGCCCTCTCTTCTCATATGAAGCCCGCTGTCTGAGCTCTGACCAAGCGTTGCCTATCTTACCTACTGCCGACCCTCTACCAAAACTCATCACCCTGAAACCCGCCTCCACCACCTACCTACTCATGTCCACGTGTTTCCCCCCTATGTGCTTCTTTCTATGTGCGCATATGAGTTTTCTTTGAGCTTGTGGAGTGTGTGTATGTGTTAGTATATGTGCGTGTATACGGGTTTGTGCGCTGGAGTGTATGTGTGCATGGTGTGTGTATTTGTTTTACTGTTCTCTCCGTGTGTGTGTGTGTTAGGAGAATGTATTTGTGTCTGTGAGTTATTTTGAGTGTATATTTTGCGTGGAGTATATATATATATTATTGTATATATATACATTTGCTTGTTCGGGTGTATGTTTATATATATATTTATTTATAATTGATTTTAACGTATTGGGACATGTTTTAATATATATATATATATATATATATATATGGTTTTGGGTGTGTTTTATAATTTATAATATGTGTGTGTATATATATATATATTTGAAGTGTTGTGTGTTTAAATATGAATTATATATATATGTATATATATGAATACGGTTTTGATGAGTGTGTCTGCGTTGTTTGTTTATATATATAATTTATAACATATATATAGTTTTGGTGTGCATTGAGTTTTAAATGTATATGTTATTTTGAAAAAAAAATGTTATGAGTCGAGTTGGTGTTGAGTTCGCAAACCGTTCCAAATCGAATAGCCGTACTGATTCATTGAGAAATTCGCTAACCTCCTCTTATAAAAATAAGTATATTTTGGGTGGTTATCAAGATTGGATCAATTCTGAGTCATGCCTCAAAGTCGTCGTTTCATTCTGCGTCGATCCATTTCTTGTCTCCATTTCTATGCCACGAAAGATGAGTTATCTCACACATAACCTACATTGTTTCATGGTTGTTAAATTCAACACTAATGAACTGTTGTGAAATGTATAAGATTGCTTGTAGAAATTGTTTGTTTAATATGTACACTTTCACATGTGACACGACGATATATATGACACATAGGTGCACCGATGATATATGAATTATGATGTGATTAATGTTATGCAATGATTGATTTATGTTGTTGAATTCCATAGTTTTAGAAAAAATCACTATGGGTTAAAATGATACATACCCGAATGGATATTAGATTAGAGAAAAATCGTTATGGGTGGAAATGTGTAACAACCCGAAAATTTGGAACCAATTTAAAATTTATTTTTAATTGATTTTAATAGAAATTAAATATTTAAAATTATTTATTTTAACAATTTAAAATTTATTTAAATCGAAGTTTGAACATATAAATTTAAAAATTAATTAAAACGAACTTGAAATGGAAGGGTAGTTTGAAAATTCGATTTTAAACTTTGAATGAATATGTAGAATCCAATACAAATCAGATTTGGATGAAACAAGAAATTGGGATATAATTGATTACATCTATTTAACGAATGTAAGAAATTGAGATTTCATTTTATAAATTGTAGGTTATGTCCAGTTTAAAATTTAGAATAGTCGTCATGGAATTTATATGTATTTTAATATTAAATAATCCCTTAAAAATAGCCATTTTGCAAACGACCTCTGTTTTTGATGAAACTAATTTTGTTGGATCCGGAATGTCAAATTATTTTCAGGTTTAAAATTTCAAGTCGTTTATAATTAATATGGAAGCGTAGTAAATTTAAACGTGTTTTGTAATTTTAGTTTAAATTTAATAAGCTAGTTACAATGCGAATTTTCAAACTATCTCCAAATTCAATGAAATTAATTTTGTTAGGACCGTATTTGTAAAACATTGCTAGATTTCAAATTTTTGGAGTCGGTACGTGGCCCTAGTAAATTAAATATACGTTAGAATTTAATATTGAACGTTATATTAAATTATATTTTAATGATAAAAATTGATTGAAATAGTTGAATTAGCTTATGAAACATAACCAATTATGTCCGGAATGGGGTTATTTGGTTAGGTACGATAGTCGTTAGGTTTGGTCTGAATTTCAAAGATTAAACGAGTTATTTATGAATTAAAATAATATTATAATATATAATATATATAAACCTAAAACCGTAATTCTATTTCATTATCTAGAGTCGTTGCTTATCTTCCTCCAATGGTCGAATATGTCCCGATTTTAATCCTTAAAATCTCTAAATCCAATTCTAATTAGCCTTCTGTTCCAAAAGAAGAACTGTAATACTCTCTGCGATCTTCAAATCTATGTGGAATTGATTGGGTTTAGGGTTGGATTTCTCATGAATTTTGAGGCCAAACAACCATCGTTCGAACCATTTTCTGGTGACGCAGGGGGGACAGAGTGCATCGCACCGCCGAGGGGGGGGGGGAAGCGTACGTGGAGGCCAAGCGGGTGGCGTTCTCCGATCAAGGGCAAGGGTGAGTGTGGTGGTTGCGAGATGAAACCCTAGTCTCAAAGTTGGGTTTAGAGTTTTGCTGGAAGATCAAAGAAGAAAGGGGCGGGATTAAAACGTTAAACGAGGGCTAGGGAGAAACTTAATTAAATTAATTATTTTAATTATCTAAATATGTAATTAATATATAAACATCCATAACTTCTTCAAACAAAAACTAAATTACGCAAAACTGAGTTCGTTGGAATCGTGGCAGCGAACACTACAACATGGAACTGATCAGAACAAAAACGGAGCAAGTTGAATTTTAAGCTAAATTAAACGTTCGTTTAATTTGGTTTAAAAATAAAATCATCAATTAAAGATTGATGGAGTGGAAATCAAAGCGAGAACTCTCTCACTAAAATTATTTTTACAGTTATTATATCTGTGACTGAATATATATTTAGTGCCTGCGACTGTAATAATTGTATATTGGTTGATGGATGTTTACAGTTTTAATATTATTATTATTGAACTGTTGATATATACGTTGTTAAATAAAATGTTATATTATAAATTATGTTCACATGGGCTGTGATGTAAGCCAACACGGGTATGAGGATGATAATTTTACACATTGCCCAAGTATACAAATAATAATATCTGTTTGATGGTTGAAAACCCCATACAGGTCTGGGGATGATAATTAATTCACATCTCCCTTGGATTTAATTGTATGTCAACCGATTGATTAATAGACTGTTATAAACGTCATTTAATTATTTAATGCTTATACAGTTATTAATTTTACTCTGGATGTGAATTGAATGTTTAATAGTTGTTTATCACTATTTTTGAATACATGCGATGTATGGAATCCATATAAATAAAATTATATGGTAATTGATTGAGTCTGATTCCAGGTCAGAAATAAGGAATATTTTAAAATAATATTCAGTAAAGAATCAAAATATGATTTTGATGTCCGATTTTTGATGGACACGGAAATATTGAAATATGTGAAGTCGAGTTAAGTAGATATACGCCATTTTAACTCGAACGAAATTTTCTGTCGATTCTATTCATTTTATAATGAATATCGAAAATATTTGATTTCAAAATCTAATTTTTATTGTCATTTTAATATTATAATGATATGGAATACTCAATTTTGACTTAAAATTGAAATGGAAGCTGGAATCATTTTTAAAACGAATTTATAAACGTTGTATGAAGTATGTTTTAAATGGAAATCGATGAAATATGTTATATATATTTAAATGGCCAGAATAGAACGTTTCGCGCAGCGACCATTCACAAATTTCGACCATTGACTTTGAATGGACATAACGGAAGGTCTGACCATAGGATTCTCCTATATCCGGAACCGTTGGGTTCGTATCGAAAAGATCGACCAACTGTAAGGCCCTTATTAAAATTATAAAAAAAGAATAAATCATGTAAACTCATAATAAATGACTTGAAATGGTTTTGGATGAAATATTTGAAGTTTGTAAACATAAAAGATAAAATATCAGAATAAGTTGTTTACCAACTTGAGTAAAGAATTGAAATGGTTTTAATATAACCAGAAATTTTTCCAATATATGAATTGGAAATGATTTGAATGAACATAATCTTCGGAATATTTCGATTTTGAATTCCATGATTATGCAGATATCATTGATAAATTTGGAAGATATAGATATTGTTATTTCCAATATGTTATCTATTGGTTTCAGAATTTGATATTGAATATAAATCGATATGATTTCTATTCAGTTCTTTGTATTTGATGTCAAATTGGATTTTGGGATTTGTTGTGAATGGTGTCTTCAATAACACTATTCTTAAAACCCGCTTGAGAAAAGAATGAAATTTTTGATTAAGATTAATGAAGTTTTTCAATTATATTTATTAATTGGAATTAAATGAAAGATGATTTTGGGTTTATCGTGAACTATGTTTTCAACGACATTTGTTCTTTAACCTAGTTAAAGACAAGATTAATTTCTTAAAGTTGAATAATCATAAAGTAATGATTTTTGAGATTAAAACCAAGTTGAAGTTTTAATGAATCTTTAATTAGATTGGAAGGTGAATGAGGTAATTAAATATACCGAATTCAAGAATTGTTCGAGAATGGAGTACCACCAGTTTTACTCCATTCGATAGTTAAATCTTTAATTAGATTTGAAACATGAAATGGTAATTAATTTTATCGACAATACAATGGGTGCTAGATATGGAGTACTACCAGTTTTTCTCCATGGGATGAATAAGCTGGGATTGGGATAATAAAATAAATGATTACTTCGGTTTGGCTCGATAATCCCGACTAGTTTGATAAACCTTAATTTGGTTTAAATTGTGAAAAGAATATTCGAATAAAATAATATTTTGGATTGGAATGAGGCGTATGATGTGTTTTTATAGCACTTATTATACCACTTGATTATAAGATATGCGAGTTATTCGAAAAGATTGGGTTTAACCCATTTTGAATAATTGATACGATGACTAAAAGTCAAAGAAGACGGTGGTTGAAGACCGGAGATATTTACATCGTTTGGATGATTACTGATCATCCATTCGTACTTGGAGATTGACTAGATATGCGAGCGTCACTCTCCTGTATTGGACATATAGGACAGGAATAAGGTGCCTCCAACTTCGTTCAGACCCATAACGAAGTTGCGAAAAAATTGTATGCCTAATGTTGTATTCCGCACTGTATTCGTTGATCTCTGCTAAATATATATTTGTTTGGTGGTGGAGAATTTATTCTCTTTCTTAACATCCTTCTCTAAGATGTATGAGCTTAGAGGTTATATATTGGTGGAAATCAGTGGTACGGTATGGAATGACAATGTGGCATGATGAGTTGCATGGATCAAACCTTTTGTTGAAAAGCAGGGCTTTGTGGTTGATGGTCAAAGCACAGCTTTAAGTAGCGTAGCTTTGTGTATAGCATTAATTTGAGAGCCTCACGCCCCAGTGTGAACCAGAAACGGGTTGAAGGCCCGTAAGGAGGACACACATTTCTTTCTAGCTAGAGGTGGTGTCATGGTATGGAGCCCAGACATTTTTACTTATGTGGATGATGGATAGCGAGGTACCTCGTATATAGAGGCGACTAAAAGGCTCAAGTGATAGGTCTGATACGACCGAGAAACGTATCATTCAGGAATTGCCAATCCACAAACGTTAGGTGCTGACCGGCCCTGCCAGATCCTAGCAGCGCGCCGGAGTACGCATCCTAGACATCTTGCAAGAGGTGCTCCGAATCAGATGAGGATGATCCCTTGCCTCGGTTCATAGATGGAATCCAATTTCCAATACGCGACTTTGGATTTCAGTTGTAAACATATATGGCGACATAGTAGGATGGGGTACTATGCCGTCTATGATTAACATTTATATTTGAAGTTAATTTCTTCACTTATAGAAATAATAAAAGATAAATTTCGCGTATCAAGCATGTTTGGACATTATAAGGTAAAACTCTATCCTTTGGTTTGTGTTTGCATTGTATGATGGGACCTGAGTCTTATAATGGCTTCATTTTTCCTTTTAGCATTGCGTTATTTGTTTTATGGTATTCTTAGGAGAAAACACATTAAGTGTTATATGGCATGGTCCCTTGATTTACCCAACTATAAAATAATGTTAATAACTATTTTAGTTCTCACACCAGTCTCATGACTGACTTGGGGTTCATTATTTCCATTTAAACTCTCGGTGCCCATATTTTCCACATGGGCACCTTGTAGTTTTGGTATTCGCAGATATTTCTTTTCACAGGATCCTGGATTACAGTTGGAGCTATATTCAGAATGCTTTGATACGTGTATTTCTTTTTGTTGTGGTAGTTGATGTTTTCCGTTGGACATTATGTTTATGTATGTATATTTTCCACCGTATATTATTTATGTGAACTCTGATGTCTTGTAATCCGATGTAAATTGTTGTAATAGCAATGAAATATTCTTTTGTTTATGTTCTAATGAGTCGTGTTTTCAAAGCAATCCACCTTCCTGTTCGGTTTAGGCCGGCCGAGAAGTCCGGGTCTTCACATTTGGTATCAGAGCTTTGGTTTACAAAGCTCGAAAACAAGACACATTAGAACCAAACGAAATAATTCATCAGAGATATGGTTAGTAATACCCTAGAATGAGTTTGAAAAGTGTTATTTATTAAAAACGAATTTAGTTTTAAAAATTACATCTTATTATACGTATTTGAGTATTTTATTTTATATTGAATTTGGACTATTGAGTACAAGAAAACTTTTGAATATACGTCTGGTCCACGTGTATTCGAAGTCTCAAATATACTAGATAGATATAGAATCACACTCTAGTCACCCGGAGATGATCCTGGTGATTAATGTATTATCATCAGTATTTATGTTCGAGTTTCGAAAGTGGGATATCTATATATTTCCAATTAACTGGTGTGAGAACCAAAACCTAGTTAGAATTTATTGTTTGTGATCTATCCTTGAAATTGGATTTTTGAGTATATAAAAGTTATATATTTGAAAGGTTAATCAACTAATTGATTGCTGGTTGTGATGGATGATTGCTAGTTCAACTAATAAATATATTGGAATAATAAAGCCAATATGAAAATGAATGATAAATGAAGCTAAATCAAATATAATGTAGAACTAAATTGAAAATTTAGTTCGAATTGGATTTATATATGTATAAATAGATATGCATACACACACACACACACATATATATATATATATATATATATATACGTTGAGTAGGTTATTGATTTACAATTGAGTAGAGAAATAAATTGCGTGCCCGACAAATAGTTGTAGTTTAATGAGTTGTGTTAGACCAAAAAGTGGTTCTAACACCCAAATTGATTAAAAGCAGAATGAAATGAGATCAAAAGTAAAAATGAACACACAGGATTTATAGTGGTTCGGCGAAGAAATGCCTATGTCCACTTGTCTTTCACTATTTTCAATGATTTAGTTGCAAATACAATGAAATATTCACTTGATTTCTCTCACAACTCACTTACAATCACTCAATTGTCTAAAAACAAATAATGAAAGAAGATTTGGATTTTCCGGGAGTGCTGGAATTCGGGTTATGAAGGTGGTTGAACTCTCAAAGTGCCAGAAAAAGATCCTTTTCTTTGTCTCCAGACGGGGTATTTATAGGTGAGAATTTGCTCAGAAGCCGATCCGGATCGGAGCCACGTGTCATTCATCCCATCAGCCTCGGGTTCGGATGGATTTCTATGTTGACAACACATTAGGGTAGTGGACGTTGTGGGTAGGAACTGGTCATAGCCGCTCCGAATAACCAGGCGCCTATGCAGGGGAATGACGTGGAAAATGGGTTCGGATCGGAAGAGTATGCTCAAGGGGTTCGGATCGGCGTCTCCGATCCGACCCGGATTAATTTAGGACTGATTCTCCCTTCTTCTTACTCTGCTCCGCTCCGATCTATCTCTGTAGCAATTGGGTGGCTTTCCGATCCAACTGGAAGTAGATTCCTCTCCGATCCGAACAGCTGTGTCTCTCTGATTCCAATAGTAATGGTTCACCGATCCGAACAGAAAACTTTATCCGATCCGAATCGATACGCTGCTCCGATCCGACCCGCTTCAGTGTTTTCAAGCTCTTCAATATTTCACATCTTGACTTTGTGTTGCCCAGTTCACAAAGTGGGCTAACATTTTGCCCCCTCAAAGGATGCTTCTGTTGGAGACGGAGCATGCTTTGACTATCATTGCACAGCGCTCTTCGAGGTGATTTTTCTTTTGATTTTCCTTTTGTTTTCGTCTTTTTCTTCAAATTTCAATTCAGTTCGTTGCTGAGATAAAGAACTCGGTTCGGTTCGGATTCCGATCCGAACAGACCCCTTCTCCTTTCTATTTTCCACTGGACTATTGGGCCAAGCTTTACTTCTGGACTGCCTATCCGATCCGAACGGGGGTTCTGCTATTGGGCTATTGGTCCGATCTGAATGGGGAGACGAATAGTCACACTCCTCTTTTATATAAACACTGCCTCCTTCCTTCTTTCATTTTTACTATTTTACTGCTCGAGTTCTGCAAAACGAGAAAAAACTCAATTCGTGAAACCTCAAAATTCTTCTTAATTCTCGAAGTAATCACACCGGTAGGTTATAAAACTTTGAACAAACCCTTCTTTAATTACTCTCGATTCGGATTCGTAGACGATTAGGATGATTCGAGTATGAAACTCTGATGACCTTGCCACCGTGACCCCCTCCTCATCATCGTTGTCAGTATACTCGTCACCACCTCGAGGTTGGAACGGAGGGGATTGGAATCCATTGTTGAGTGCTCCAACGTATGATTGCTTGGTTTTGATTTGAGTGACTGGCACGAAACTGGCCTTGGCGTCGGTTAGGGAAGAAAGAGGGTGAAGGAGAAGAGAAGATAATAGGGAATCGGTTCGGTTCGGAGGAATAGGGAAAGTGAGAAAAATAAGGGAAAAGGGAAGGAAGTTCGGGAAATCGGACCGAGTCGGGGAAAGAAAAATAAGGGAAAAGAAAAGAAATCCAGGAGATCGGATCGGCTCGGAGCAAGTATTTAAAGAAGGGGTAAAGGAGCCTACCTAACCGGATCGGGTCGGACCGTAATATGACGAAGAAGTATAACTTTATGTGATCCGATCCGATCCGTTAGGGGACTTTGCCTCCGATCCGATCCGATTTTGATTTCTGAGTTTCAATGAGATATCCAAGCCTAAGGCCATACCCCCGATCCGATCCCAACGAATTCACCCGAACCGAACCGAAGCACAGTCTACCTTAACGCATAAAAACTCGTCTAACTGGCCCAATCAACTTTAGGCATAATCTTCAATTTAATGGACAGTTAAGATAGTGCCTTGCAAACGTAACTGGACATCGAGAATTACTTCAACTCTTTATATTTTGCCAAACTTTTTCGTCGTACTTTTAAACATTTACTTTGCACTTTCCGTATACACTGTTTACACTTTAGTTTGCACATATGAACGGGGGGATACGGGCTAATTTGCTCTAATTTGTGCTATTGCTTCTTCAATAGTTTTATGACCATGAGACCCAGACGCTCTTCCAGACTAGCTGAGAGGAAAGAAGCCCCGGAAACCTCTAACAAAATTACTCTCGAGGACATATCTTCTCCGTCGGATCCAGAATGGGGTAATGAGGGTTCAGACTACGACGTCAGAAATCGTAAAAGTGACGAAGTGTCTTCAGAGAATGAAGTTTCTTTAGGTTTTGAAGAGGAAGGAGGGGTTGGCGACGACCGGGCTCCTGATGAGTTTGAATCGGCTATCATATTGGAATCACCCCCAGACTCCGTTGAATCAACAATCGACAACGACCGACTTATCCGAATTTGTTTGAAATATGGGATAATGAAAAGGGACACTCTAGTGCCTTCAAGCTCTGACTGTCCCCACAACCCTCCAGAAGGATATATGGCGGTCACTCGGTTGATGTGTATGGTCGGCGCTATCCCTCCATTTTCTCCCTTCATTGTTGACTTTCTAAGACAAATGCGAATTGCCCCCATGCAGCTGCATCCCAATTCTTATGCCTACTTGCACACTTTATACATAGCATACCGCGAGATCTTAGGCATAGAGCTCACTTTCGATGACGTTCATTTCTTCTATAACTTCAAGCATCGGACTCGAGAGACTCCATCTTTCTGTTATTTTGAGTCTGTTCCTAAGAGGAAGATAATCTCAGCGCCATTCAGCAGTAAAGCTGGAGATTCCAGACTGGAATGGTTCTATGTGAAGCGACAGCCTGGATGTGCCAGGAGGTGGACGAAATCAAGTAAAGCACTGATTTTCTAAATCCGGGCCCTATACACTCGAGTCATCGCCTTAACGTGTTTTTCTTTTTGTTTGCAGTCGACAATCCAAAACAAATATCATATCAGGTGTTCTTTGACCGGATGCACCAACTTCTTAATGGCGACCAGAAATTCTTGACTATCGATGAAGTCCTTAAGGACGAATATCTTCACTTTCATGGGCTGTTATCCGTTTTTCGTAGTATTGGTCACGTGACGGCTCCATACGTATATATTCCTCCAGTGGATGTAGTCCCAGAGACAGGAGAAGGCTTGGGAGTTCCTACAGTGCCTCTTCAAACTTCACCTTCTCCATCTTCTACTCAAGATGACGAATTGGCTAACCTGGCCGAAAAGCATCGTGAAGGATATACTGCCCCCGAGGAGGCTACTTCTCTGGAAAAGTCAACATCCTCCAAAGAGTCGCCACTTAATGCTTCCGAGGGAGATGTCCCTAGTACTGATGACCCAATATTTCAGGGTTTGGGGGATCTCCCCTTACCTGAAACTATATACACTTCAGAGGATTTTAGGAAGGATCCCTTAGTCTTCACCTCTTCTGAAGAGACTACTCCTGCTAAGGCCAAAAAGCCTGCCCGTACTAGTCTAGCTTCAGACTCGGGTTGGTTGGGGGGAAACACACCACTTAGGACACACTTTATACAACAACATTAGCATTCATTGCACCTCTTTCTCTGTGAATCCATTGATTCTGAATTTCGTTTGTCTTATTGTGCAGGCAAGATGTCTCGATCTTACTATGATATCAGGAAGGTTCGCCGCAGCATGTCCAATCCACCTCAGGATATCGAGTATGATCGCCGCGATGATCGCGGTAGGGAGGAGAGAAGGCCTTATGATCCCTATCGCTCTCGACCCTCACGTTCTCGCTCTCCCGTTCTGTCGGATCAAGAGAAATACAAAGGTTATCAAAGCCGTAGGGAAGAGGACAGGACACAATCGAAAGACTCCACCTCTTCCCACGAAAAGCGTAGCAGAGAGAGAAGTCCTCCAAAAGATACAGCGTCTCGAAGTAAACACAAGGTCCCTGCTACTAAACGACCTAGGACAGATAAAGAAACTATTGAATCCTCCACACACAGGGACACTGAATTGACGATCCCCGCTCCTCCACCACTAGATGCGGAAACTACAATCAAGCGGGCGTATTTGAAGGAGCAATTTCCCGAACATTACTTCGAGACTTTGACTTTTTTACCTGCCCTCGAACCTATTTCTTCCAGGTGGGCAGACGAGGCCAAAGCAAAGATAGACGCGGTTGAAAAACAGTATTCTGAGATGTTTAAATATTCACGCAACCTTTCAAGAATTATCCGTACTCTAATCACGAATGCTGATTCAATGCAAAAAACCGCGAAAGAAGATGCTAAGGCCTTAAAGAACCTAGGTAAAGATTTGGAGGACACACAGGCCCAGCTTGCTATTGCTCAGAGGGACGCTACCAACTTCAAACAACAATTTGAGGATATGCAAAAACGTTATCATGACTTGCTTGAATCTCACACTCAAGAGCGTTCTGAGTTAAAAAAGCAAGCTGATGATGTTAAGTCAGAAGCTGCTAAGACGCGCCTTGCTTATACTGACCTCGAACGGAAAAATGCCTAGTTAGCAAAGAGGAATGCTGAACTAGAAAAGAAGAATGCTGACTTGGCTTCAAAACTACTGGAGGCAGAGAACAGGGCTGCTCTGGCGGAGGGCAACGTTGAGTGTGCTATCAAATCTGCGGAGGAGGCCCGCAAACAATTGTCAGAGGCGGAGGCTGATATTCAGGGTTTCGGCGAATTAATGATTGAATTCTTCGCACATATCATCCATCGCCGAAACCTTTCTTGGATCGAGGATTACCCATCCACTCTAGTTCGAGTATGGAGTCAGATCGTCGAGTGGGAAAAAGAGGAGCTCAAGGTCGATTCCATCGATGAGGATAAGCTAATGGAGAAATACTTGAGGGATGATGAGCCGGAACGCCTAGCTGAAGGGCGCCGCCTCATTGCTGATGCTATGGAAGAAGAGAGGCGGAGGACTAAACAGAAGAATGTTCTCGAAGCCGGTTCCTCTTCTACTGCCCCCGCAACTCCTGAAGTAGAGGGATATGATCCTGAAAATCCGGGAATTCCCCGAGCAACTCTGCTATCCCCTATTCCTGAAATGGCATCAGAGACAGCAGTTACCCCCGCTGAGAAGTCTTCGGAAGGTATCCCTACCTTTTCTCCTCAATTTGTCAAGGCTATTTCTACCTTTCGCCACGTGATTGAGCAATCGATGAAAAACCCATTGTTTTCATCTGAGTTGATAACTGTTGCTTCTCACTCTGTAGGTATTAAGCCATCCGGAAAGACAGATGTGACTCAGGTAGCCACCGCTGGGGCCGAGCCTACGGAAAAGGAAAAAGGAGGGGAGGACAAGGCTGCTCCTATAGACTTGGGAGAAGGAAGTGAGCCGACTAAGGCTGACACTCCCCATGATGAAGAAATGATAGCAGCTTTAAAGGATGATGGCGGTGACGGAGGTCATGAGGAGGAACCAGAAGTTGCAATAGTCGAGGAGTCAAAAAATGCTGATGATGTTACTTTGGCTGCAATGAAAGCTGATCAAGACAAACGCTTGCAATTAAAAGCCGAAGAACTAGACCCTGAAGCCCTCAAGCCCCTCGCAGTTATGGATGCGGGATCAAGGTTAGTTGTTAAGCTCTCAACTAGATCTATTACAGAGGAACTCGCTAAAAAATCTTCTCTTGATTCCAGCGTTCCGCCCTCCGGGAAGAAGTCTACCGGTTCCAGCACCGCATCTTCAGGAAAGAAGAAATCAAAACGAATCTTGACAGAGGCCGAGAAAGAAGCAAAGGATGCGGAGAAAGCCGCCAAGAAGTCCAAGGCTCACTCGAAATCTAAATAGTGGATTGCCTTGTGTCGTTTTAGCATTTAGCGAACCAACAATTGCTGCCTCAAGAGTGGCTCTTGCACCTTCTTTTTTAGCTATTTTCCTATACAAATTCATTCATTTGTAAATAAAAAATAATTCATTTTCTGCAATGCCTGTTTGTCAGTAGTTCTGCACTTATGTTAAAATGCATGTCATACTATAGTTATGAAATGAAGTTACGGAGCGAGGAAATATGTGTATACACACATGCCCCCAGTCAATTATCACAAATTATTTAAGGCTTAATCCAGCAATCTGAATGCTCCCGATTTTCTGATGGGATAGCATTTCCTATGTCGTCAGTGCCTGTCGTTTTTTCTGGCATTTCTTTTATACTCTCCTGTCTTATACCCAGGTTAGAGTTCTTACTGAGGCGGTCCCTTGTCTGGGTGCACCTTCATGCCTCAGAGGACGTCGTCTTCCCGTCCTTTTATACTCTCTCTCTCTCTGGAGAGTTAGAGTTCGAGCTCAGCAATCTATTCATTCCTCGGTCTTTCAGCGGGGAAGGATCTCTTTCTCAGCGCTCAGTCGGAGACGCTTTTATACTCTCTCTCTCTCTGGAGAGTTAGAGTTAGGGGAAGGATTTCTTTTTCAGCGCTCAGTCGGAGACGCTTTTATACTCTCTCTCTCTAGAGAGTTAGAGTTAAGAATGTCGTTTTCTCATTCTTTTATGTCTTGTCGCACAAATAGTCATTGTGCTTTTTCTTATGTTTAAACTGTCTTCAACCTTTTCAGGTTTTGAATCATCCTGTATTCCATAATCACAACAGAATAATCGATGAATGTATATATAATGCATAAAAATAAATAACACACGATATTTTTATAGTGGTTCGGCTAAGTCGTAGCCTACATCCACTTTATAGTCCTTTATTCATATCGTCAGATTTTCCCAAGGCAAGTCGTGCCTTATTACAGAATTCATAAGAAAAATAACAAAGAGTACAACATTTCTAATCCAAATATCGCATTAAGTGTTGGGCATTCCATGCTCTAGGGACTTCTTCGCCATCTACGGTCGTTAACTTGAACGTTCCTTTTTCAAGTTTCCGTTGGATGACAAAAGGGTCCTTCCCACTTTGGACCGAGGTGAGGAAGGGATGGAAAGATTCTCTTTAGCACCAAATCTCCTGGTTCAAAAGTCCTGAGGCGAACTTTTTTGTCGTATTAGCGTGCCATCTGACGTCGATGTCTTGCCGCACGCAAATCTGCTTCGTCCCTTTTTTCTTCGACTTCATCAAGAGACTCAAGTAAGAGTGCCCGATTCGTCATCGGGTCATAATACGTCACCCTGTGGGAAGGAACTCCAACTCAACTGGAATTACTGCTTCTGAGCCAAAGGAGAGAGAGAAAGGGGTGTGACCAGTAGCCGTCTTAAATGTTGTCCGATATGCCCACAAAGCTAGGGGCAATTCGTCAACCCATTTTGCCTTTGCGCGCTCTAACCGTTTCTTGAGGATGGATTTTATTACTTTGTTTATTGCCTCAACTTGCCCATTCGACTGCGGATAAGCAACCGCAGTGTATCGCTTGTCGATCTTATACTTCTGGCAGAAATTTCTGAATTCAGTACCATCAAACTGGGTTCCGTTGTCAGTTATAATGGTCCTTGGGATCCCGAACCGGCATATAATATTTCTAACCACGAAACTTATCACCTTTCTTGCCGTGATTTTGGTCAAGGGCTCAGCTTCCACCCACTTCGTAAAATAGTCCACAACGACTATTGTATATTTCGCTCCTCCTTTAGCAATTGGTAGAACTCCAATGATATCAATTCCCCACGTGGCAAATGGCCAAGGACTTACCATTGATTTGAGTTGGGTCGACGGTGCTCTGGGGATTTTGGCGAATCTCTGGCACTTATCGCAGCGTCGTGAATAAGCAGCTGCATCTTTATTAATTGTTGGCCAGAAGTATCCATATCGCAATATCTTTTTCGCTAAACTCTGACCTCCTGTATGATCTCCACACTCACCTTCGTGCACTTCTCTTAGTACACGTTTGATGTCGTCGTGTGCTATACATCGTAACAGGGGCATAGAAAATCCTTGCCTATAAAGAATATCATCTTGTATGACATATCTGGTAGCCTTGTGAACTATAGCCCTTTTCTCACTCTTCTTTGATGGGAGTGTCCCATTCTTAAGGAAATTCTTAATTGGGGTCATCCACGACTCCTTCTCCGGTTCCGCTTCGAGAGCAAACTCAATTTCCATCGACTCAAAGCTTGGCGATTCCAACGTTTCAATTGGAATTATTTCAGTCTCTTCCGGATTGTCGGAACTAGCCAGCTTTGCTAGCCTATCCGCCTTTTGGTTTTCGGCTCTTGGGATATGTGTTATATTGTACTGCTCCAAGTTGCTCAATAGCTCTCTCACTTTCCTGAGGTAGGCGATAAGTCGAGGTCCCCGAGCCACAAATTCCTCTCGCACTTGGCAAACAACGATTTTAGAGTCACAGAATATGTCCAACATTTTTATTCCGAGGTCTTTAGCAAGCTTCAGCCCGGCAATCAGGGCTTCGTACTCAGAATCATTGTTAGTCGCCGAAAATTCTAATCGTAGAGCGTAATATAACGACCATCCTTCAGGAGTGACTAAGACGATTCCAGCCCCGAACCTTCGGTCGTTTTTGGCTCCATCTGTGTATAGCTTCCATGGATCTATCTTCAACTCATCCTCGGACTTAACCACTCTGTCATCGATTACTTCCTCCTCTGGGATGGTGAACTCCGCAATAAAGTCTGCCAGAGCTTGCCCCCTGATCGACCTTCGTGGTTGAAAATTTAAATCAAATTGGCTTAATTTTATATTCCATTTGATCAACCTTCCCGATGCTTCGGGTCTCTGCAACACCTGCCTCAGGGGCTGGTCAGTGTATATGGTTATTGGATGAGCTTGGAAATAGTGACGAAGTTTTCGGGATGCGATTAGGAGGCTGTAAGCGAGCTTCTCAATCTTTGGGTAGTTGCGCTCTGCCGCTGCTAATTTCTTGCTTACATAATATACTGGCCTTTGTACTTTGTCTTCTTCTCGAACCAGGGCTGTGCTAACGGCGTGAGCCGAGACTGCCAAGTAAACAAACAATTCTTCGTGATCCACTGGCTTTGACAAAATCGGCGGTTTCTCTAGCAGTTCCAATAAATTTTGAAAGGCCTCAACACAGTCCGGAGTCCACTCGAAGTTCTTCTTTCCTCTTTTAATCAAATCAAAAAACGGAACGCATTTGTCTGTGGCTTTGGAGATGAATCTACTCAGCGCAGCTACTTTCCCTGCAAGACTTTGGACATCTTTAATTCT
Source organism: Allium sativum (assembly GCA_030737875.1). Classification (NCBI taxonomy): domain Eukaryota; kingdom Viridiplantae; phylum Streptophyta; class Magnoliopsida; order Asparagales; family Amaryllidaceae; genus Allium; species Allium sativum. The sequence goes on along the minus strand of CM060919.1, from coordinate 647,776,616 downwards.
CCTCGGCTCTTCAATGTTTCTAATCGCTGCTATCTGGCTAGGATTGATTTCAATTCCTCGGGAGCTCACAATGAAGCCTAGGAACTTTCCCGATGCCACTCCAAATGAGCATTTCAGAGGATTCAACTTCATCTGATAACTTCGCAGGATACTAAACATCTCCGCCAAGTCTTGCGTATGGCTGGAGGACTATTTCGATTTGACAAGCATATCATCCACGTAAACTTCCATAGTCTTCCCTATTTGATTATAAAACATTCTGTCACCAAGCGCTGATAAGTGGCTCCGGCGTTTTTTAATCCGAATGGCATTACGACATAACAATATAATCCCAAATTCGTAATGAAGCTCGTATGTTCTTGATCTAGCACGTGCATAGGAATTTGGTTGTACCCAGAATATGCATCCATGAAAGTGAGAAGTTCATGACCTGCTGTCGAATCTACTAGCTGGTCAATCCTGGGAAGTGGGAAACTATCTTTTGGGCAAGCTTTGTTCAAATCTGAAAAATCAATGCAAGTCCGCCACTTTCCATTCGGCTTCTTTACCAAGACGGGATTCGATATCCAGTCGGGATATGTTGAATCTCGAATAAATCCGTTCTGCTTTAGCTTCTCCACTTCCTCTTTGAGAGCAGCCGACCTCTCTGGGCCCAGCATACGTCTCTTTTGCTTCACAGGCGGATGCTTCGGGTTTACATTTAATTTGTGACTTATAAGGGATGGCGATATCCCACACATGTCAGCGTGGGTCCAGGCAAACACGTCCAAGTTTGCCTTCAAGAAGTCCATTAGTTCTTTGGCTCGACGTGGATCCAATTGAGAACCAATCTTCAAAACTTTTGTCGGATCAGCTTCATCAATAGGAATTTCCACTGTCGCTTCATTAGGAGTTGCATTTCTAGTCTCTGGTTCCTCGTCTTTTCTGGGATCCAGGTCTTCAGGCGTTCCTTTGGGCAACTCCTTCGGGGTCAATTTCTCTAATTGCTACGCCGAGCCCCCCTTTGGGGGAGGCGAGGCATCTTTACTCTCGATGTTAAGTCCTTTCATCAACATCTTTAATTCGGCAACATAGCAGGCCCGTCCGGAAACTTGATCCCCTCTCATTACTCCAGTTCCGGCTTCAGTTGGGAACTTAAGCAATAAACACCAAGGGGCGATACAAGCTCTGAACTCAGCAAGGGCAGGCCTTCCCAAAAATGCATTATAAGGCGAATCTACATCCAATACTACGAACTGAAGCATCCGCACTCTTCGGCGTTCTCCTTGCCCCAAGGTCACGGGCAATTCTATGTACCCCATGGGGGCTGTTGACGCCCCGTTGAAGCCTCTAATCCATCCTTCACATGGCTTCAAATCTTCAGATTCAAGCTTCATCTGATCGAATGACTTTTTAAACAAAATATTGACAGAACTTCCGTTGTCTACTAACACCTTATGAACCAAGGTCGGCCCAATGGTGGTAGTAATGACCAACGGATCATCAGTGGGTGACTGGATCCCAGTATTATCTCGGCTGCGGAATACCACGTCGTCAAACATTGTCTTCTGTTGTTTTATGGGGGCGATATCTTCCAAATCATCACCTTCATTCACATCTACGTGCTTGGCAGCATTTACATACTGATCCATTGCTCTAAAACTACGGATTGCTGGGTGAGGTCCACCCACTATGGAGTTGATAACAATTCCCTTGCCTTTCTGCTGCGCTGTAGGCTTGGGAGCAGGTAGAATCTGTTTTGGAGCCTGCTCTCCTTGCCCCCTGTCCCTCGGGGCAACTTTATATTCATCCAGTTTCCCTTCACGCAGCAGCTTCTCGATCACATCTCTCAAATGCCGACATTCATTGGTTGAATGCCCATGAGTTCCATGAAACAAACAAAACTTTCCAGTTGCCATTTCTTTCTCGGTCGAATCACGAGGTGGCGGTCTTTTGTATTGCAAAACATTGTATGTATCCAGGTAAATATTCTCCAAGGTGTCATTCAACGGTGTATAATTCTCATAAGTCTGGAATTGGGGCCTTTTGCTAGGATCACTTCCCCTATTTCTATTTCTTCTGTTACCGTTCGCATTACGGTTATTGTTGTTGCCCCCGTTTCCAGAATTGTCGTTTCCACTTTTGTTTCCCACATTCACTTCAACTTTTCCGGAACTTTCCCCAGACTGCTTCACGGCGACGTTACTCTGAACATTTTCTTTTGTTGCCGCTTCAGACTTTTTCTTTCGGTTTGCCCTGGCCTCCTCTCATCTTAAATAAATATCAGCCTTTTCATAAAATATCTCTATCATGGAGGGTGTCTTTCCAGAAAGGTAATCTCCAAACTCAGATTCAGGATCGACTCCTTCCTTTAATGCCATCAAAATGGTGGGCTCATGCGGGTCACTAACATCAGTCACAGCCAAGTTAAAACGGTCAAGATATGACCTTAAAGACTCTCCTGGCGCCTGCTTAATTCTTGACAATTCAATAACACTTTTGGACTTTCGGGTATGGAGTCGGAACTGATTCATAAAACGTTCGCTCAGTTCCCTATAATTTGAAACCGAACGAGGGGGAAGTCGGGTAAACCAGAACAACGCCACATCTTCTAAATAGATCGGGAATGCTTTACACTTCACCGCATCAGGGGCAGCAGCGGCATTCATGAGCCACGAGTATCGCATCAAATGGTGTCCCGGATCAGTCCTCCCGTTGTACTTGTCCATCTGTGGCAGGTTAAAACGCCTGGGAAACTGAAAGTCTAGGATGTCGTCAGTGAAAGGAGTATGGCTTCGCTCAATGCCGTAATCTTCATTGGTATAGTTCCGGCTCTCGGACATAATCTGGCGTACCATTGCCTGTACATCAGCATTAGTTAGGGGCCGTTCAAGTTCCCTGGCCCTGGTATCCGGGTTCCTTCTGGGCTCTTGTTCAGGAGATGCCCTTCTTCTTCGAGCTGCTTCTGCTCTATTCCGTTCCCTATGCTCCCGGTCGATCTCGGGAGGAGGGGACTGGAGCCTTTGCCCCTGAGTGGGATAATTGTTTCCTAGTGCTCGTGCAATATCCTCGCGAGACCCCAAAGATCCGAATGTCAGCTGCTCCAAATTCTGAGGTCGTTCGAGCGGCCTTCGTTCACGGGGCCGCTCTTCCTCGGAAGAAGAAGACTGATCCACTGGTGTGTGACGAACCGGTGATGGGGTTCTCTGTCTACAGAGTTCGCTAATCTCCCTGCTCATGAGTCTCATATTTTCTTGCATCATGAGGTTGGTGCGCTCGTGGACTTTCATAGCCTCCCTGGTACTCTTAAGCATGTCTAGTAGGCGCGAGAAATCTCCTTGAGTAATGGGCGCAGATGGATTGACCTGATCATTGACCCTGGTGGCTGGAATCGGAGCATTCGTAGGGACTCGAGTAGAGGTTCCAACATCACCAAGTATCGGGTCGGATCGGAGGTGGGAGATCGGGTCGGTTCGGAGCTGGGGAGCCTGGTCGGGTCGGTACATGGCAAGCTGCTCGGGTCGGTTCAGGTTGGGGGAATGCACTGCTTCAGAATCTCCTACCCGGATCGGATCGGAGCTCTCCCCCTGAAGGCGGTTCGGGTTTCCTGCATCGGTTCGTCCTGCTGCTGAACTCTGCCCACGAGACCTTGTCACAGCCGCATTTTGCTGATCTTCGCCATCTCCATTTCCTCGACTAGATTGAACTTCGTTGCCTTTTCCTTTGGCCATGGTTCTTCAACAATCACTTCAACAAATATCAAAGAGCGTCGAAACTTGAGGATTAACTTCTTTGAACTCAACGGTCCAAAAAGTAGAACGATAATCCCGAAAAACAAAGAATTCAGATAGTTCTCAGTGAAAGCACCAAAATGTTAGACCAAAAAGTGGTTCTAACACCCAAATTGATTAAAAGCAGAATGAAATGAGATCAAAAGTAAAAATGAACACACAGGATTTATAGTGGTTCGGCGAAGAAATGCCTACGTCCACTTGTCTTTCACTATTTTCAATGATTTAGTTGCAAATACAATGAAATATTCACTTGATTTCTCTCACAACTCACTTACAATCACTCAATTGTCTAAAAACAAATAATGAAAGAAGATTTGGATTTTTCGGGAGTGCTGGAATTCGGGTTATGAAGGTGGTTGAACTCTCAAAGTGCCAGAAAAAGATCCTTTTCTTTGTCTCCAGACGGGGTATTTATAGGTGAGAATTTGCTCAGAAGCCGATCCGGATCGGAGCCACGTGTCATTCATCCCATCAGCCTCGGGTTCGGATATGTTGACAACACATCAGGGTAGTGGACGTTGTGGGTAGGAACTGGTCATAGCCGCTCCGAATAACCAGGCGCCTATGCAGGGGAATGACGTGGAAAATGGGTTCGGATCGGAAGAGTATGCTCAAGGGGTTCGGATCGGCGTCTCCGATCCGACCCGGATTAATTTAGGACTGATTCTCCCTTCTTCTTACTCTGCTCCGCTCCGATCTATCTCTGTAGCAATTGGGTGGCTTTCCGATCCAACTGGAAGTAGATTCCTCTCCGATCCGAACAGCTGTGTCTCTCTGATTCCAATAGTAATGGTTCACCGATCCGAACAGAAAACTTTATCCGATCCGAATCGATACGCTGCTCCGATCCAACCCGCTTCAGTGTTTTTCAAGCTCTTCAATATTTCACATCTTGACTTTGTGTTGCCCAGTTCACAAAGTGGGCTAACAAGTTGGTTGTGCAATTTTGTTTATTATAAACTTTTGTGAGTGATTTGGATGTGCTATGATGGTTGTTTTGTGTGAAATTAAATCATACGCCATAGGATAGTAACATATAAATTATGGATCACACCGCATAACATACTACTGAAAGCAGCATATCAAATCGTATTCTATATATGCATTTGTCGCTTATATGACGAGGTTTGGAGTACCATATGAGCAAGATGCTTGTATGGAAAGGATTGAATTACAGGTTGTACTGAGAACTGATTATGGACTTAATAACCTATAACGGTAAATTGCAAGATTTAATAACAAACCCTACACGGGTCAAGAGATGATAAAAATACACACGTCTCTATTGTTTTAGATACGGCACATGAATTATGATTAATTCCCGTCACCGGGTCAAGGAATGATTTTTATTACACATCTCCCTTGAGCACGGATAATTCACATTTGTTTTGTTTGCGACATATGATTTATTGGGTACCTAATACGACCCAATAAATTTTTCTAGACAAAGGAGGTTATGGCGAAATATTTCAAAAATTTGAGGTGTTAGTTATATTTCAGAGAAATTTGAAAGTTCCTAGAAACTGAAAAGTTAAAGAACTGAAGCCAGAATAAGAGTTGAGCTGTTAGTTAAACAACTTTCAGCTCCGTTCCTTTTTCGTGGATGAAAAAGTTTTAAGTGTGGGAGACTGTAACAATCCGGGAATTTGGAACCAATTTAAAATTTATTTTTTTACCAATTTTAATAGAAATTAAATATCTAAAATGATTTATTTTGAGAATTAACGATTTAAAATTTATTTAAATCGAAGTTTGAACGTATAAATTTAAAATTTAATTAAAACGAGCTTGAAATGGCGTGGTAGTTTGAAAATTGTATTTCAAATTTTGAATGAATGTTTATAATTCAATATAAATCCGGTTTGGATGAAACAAGAAACTTTGGGATCTAATTAATTATATCTTTTAAACAAATGTAAAAAATTGAGATTTCACTTTATAAACTGCAAGTTATGTCCAGTTTAAAATTTAGAATAGTCGTTATGCAATTAATATATATATTAGTATTAAATAAGCCCTTAAAAAATAGTCATTTTGCAAATGACCTCCATTTTCGATGAATCTAATTTTACTGGATCAAGAATGTCAAATTATTGTCAGGTTTAAAATTTCATGTTGTTTGGAATTAATATGTAAGGATAGTAAATTTAAACGTGTTTTGTAATTTCAGTTTAAACTTAATAAGCCAGTTAAAATGCAAATTTTCAAATGGTCTCCAAATTTGATGAAATTAATTTTGTTAGGACCGTATTTGTAAAACATAGCTAGATTTCAAATTTCGTAATTTTTGGAGTCGGTATGTGGACACGGTAAATCAAAATGTACGTTGGAATTTAATATTAAACGTTATATTAAATTATATTTTAATTTTAATAAAAAATGATCAAAATGGTCAAATTAGCATACAAAACATATCTCATTGTGTCCGGAATGGGGGTATTTGGTTAGGGACGACAGTCATTGGTTTTGATTTGGAGTTCGGAGATTAAACGAGTTATTTACGAATTAAAATAATATTATAATATATATAAATAAACTTTAAACCCTAATTCTATTTCATTATCTGGAGCCGCCGCTTATCTTCCTCCAATGGTCGAAAATGTCCCGATTCTAATCCTTAAAATATGTAAATCCAATTCTAATTAGCCTCCCATTCTAAATGGAAAACGGTAACACTCTTTGAGATCTTCAAACCTATGTGGAATTGATCTGGTTTAGGGTTGGATGTCTCATGAATTTTGAGGCCAAATAGTCGTCGCTCACACCATTTTCCAGTGACGCGGGGATGACCGAGTGCATCGTGCCACCAGGGGGTGGTAGCGCACGTGGAGGCCAAGCGGGTGGCGTTCTCCAATCAAGGGCAGGGTGAGCGTGGCGGTTGCGACATGGAACCCTAGTCCCGAAGTCAGGTTCAGAGTTTTACTGGAAGATCGAAGAAGAAAGGGGCGAGATTGAAACGTTAAATAAGGGTTAGGGAGAAACTTAATTAAATTAGTTATTTTAATTATCTAAGTTCGTAATTAATAAATTAATGTCCATAACTTCTTCAAACAAAAACTGAATTACGCAAAACTCAGTTCGTTGGAGTGGCAGCGAACACTAAAGCATGGAACTGACCAGAACAGAAACAGAGCGAATTAAATTTTAAGCAAAATTAAATGCTCGTTTAATTTAGTTTAAAAATAAAATCATCAATTAAAGACTGACGGAGTGGAAATCAAAGTGAGAACTTTTTCACTCAAATTACTTTTACAGTTATTATATCTGTGACTGAATATATATTTAGTGCGTGTGATTCCAATAGTTGTATGGTGGTTGATGGATGTTTGCAAATTTAATATTGTTATTATTATTAAACTGTGTATATATACGTTGTTAAATAAAACGCTATATAATAAATTATGTTCACATGGACTACGATGTAAACCCCGCACGGGTATTGGAACGATAATTTTACACATTGCCCAAGTATACAAATAATAATATCTGTTTGATGGTTGAAAACCCCACACGGGTCTTTGGATGATAATTAATTCACGTCTCCCTTGGATTTAATTATATGTCAACTGATTAATTGACAAACTGTTATAAGTATCATTTAGTTATTTAATGCTTTTTCAGTTATTAATTGTACTCTGGATGTGAATTGAATGTTCAATAGTTGTTTATCACTATTTTTTGTTTATCACTATTTTTGAATACATGCGATGTATGGAATCCATATAAATAAAATTATATGGTAATTGATTGAGTCTGATTCCAAGTCAGAAATAAGCAATATTTTAAAATAATATTCAGTAAAGAATCAAAATATGATTTTGATGTCCGATTTTAAATGGATACGAAAATATTGAAATATGTGAAGCCGAGTTAAGTAGATATACGCCATTTTAACTCGAACGAAATTTTCTGTCGATTTTATTTGTTTTATAATGAATATCGAAAAGATTTGATTTCAAAATCTGATATTTTGAAAATATTATCATTTTAATATTATAATGATATGGAATATTAAATTTTGATTTAAAATTGTAATGAAAGTTGGAATTGTTTTTAAAATGAATTTATAAACGTTGTATGAAATACTTTTTAAATGGAAATCGCCGAAATATATTATATATATATATTTAAATGGCCTGAATAGAACGTTTCACGCAACGACCGTTCGCGTATTTCAACCATTGACTTCGAATAGACATAACGGGAGCTCCGACCACCAGATTCTCCTTAATCCAGAACCGATGGGTTCATATCAAAAAGATCTTTCCAATGAATATATGAGATTTAATTTTGAATGGCTAGATTTTATGATATGTCCAAATCGGTTTTGGACAAGGTCGATATGGATGCATTTCGGTGGCCAATATTAGAAACCGACTGTAAGGGCCTTATTAAAATTATTAAAAATATGAATAAATCATGTAAAGTAATAGTAAATGACTTGAAATGATTTTGGATGAAATATTCGAAGTTTGTAAAGATAAAAAATATTTTTATCAGAATAAGTTGTTTACCAACTTGAGTAAAGAATTGAAATTGTTTTAATATAACTAGAAATTTTTCCAACGTATGAATTGGAAAGGATTTGAATGGACATAATCTTTGGAATATTTCGATATTGGATTCCGTGACTATACGAATATCATTGAGGAATTTTGAAGATATAGATATCATTATTCCCAATACGATATCTGTTAGTTTCAGAATTTGATATTGAATATAAATCAATATGATTTCTATTAAGAGCCTTGTATTTAATGTCAAATTGGATTTTGGGATTTGTTGCGAATGGTGTCTTCAATAACACTATTCTTAAAACCCGCTTGAGAAAAGAATAAATCTTTTAATTAAGATTAATGAAGTTTTCCAATTATATTTATTAATTGGAATTAAATGGAAGATGATTTTGGGTTTATCATGAACTGTGTTTTAAACGACATTTGTTCTTTAACCTAGTTAAAGACAATATTAATTTCTTAAAGTTGAATAATCATAATGTAATGATTTTTGTGATTAAAATCAAGTTGGAGTTTCAATGAATCTTTAGTTAGATTGGAAGGTGAATGAAGTAATTAAATATACAAAATTCATGAAATGTTCGAGAATGAAGTACTACCAGTTTTACTCCATGCAATAGTTAAATCTTTAATTAGATTTGAAATGTGAAATGGTAATTAATTTTACCGATAACATAATGGGTGTTAGACATAGAGTATTACCAGTTTTGCTCCATGGGATGAATAAGTTGGGATTGGGATAATAAAATAATGATTACTTCGGTAAGGCTCGATAATCTCGACTAGTTTGATAAACCTTAATCTGGCTTAAAATGTGAAAAGAATATTTGGATAAAAAAATAATCTGGATTGGAATGAGGATTATGATGTATTTTTATAGCACTTGATTATAAGACACGCGAGTTATTTGAAAAGACCGGGATTAACCCATTTTGAATAACTAATATGACGACCAAAAGTCAAAGAAGACGGTGGTTGAAGACCGGAGATCTTCACATCATTTGGATGATTATTGATGTCTTGATTGGGTTGTACACCCAAGACGAGGTAATAAGTGGTGATCGTCCATATGTACTTGGAGATCGACCGGATATGCAAGGGCCTCTCTCCTGTATTGACATATGAGACTAGGAATAAGGTACCTCTAGTTTCGCTCAGACCCAAAACGGACTTGCAAATGGATTGCATGCCTGACGTTGTATTCCGTGATGTATTCGTTGATCTCTGCTAGATATATATCTGTTTGGTGGCGGAGAATTTATTCTCTTGCTTAACACCCTTCTCTGAGACGTACAAACTTAGAGGTTGTATATTGGTGGAAATCAGTGGTATGGTATGAAATGATAATGTGGCATGTTGAGTTGCATGGATCAAAGCTTTTGTTGAAAAGCAGGGCATTGTGGTTGATGATCAAAGCATAGCTTTAAGTAGACCAGCTTTGTGTATAGCATCAATTCGCGAGCCTCACACCTCATTGTGAACCAAAAACGGGTTGAAGGACCGTAGGGAGGACATACGTTTCTTTCTAGCTAGAGGTGGTGTCATGGTATGGAGCCCAGACATTTTTACTTAAGCGAATGATGGATAACAAGGTACCTTGGATATAGAGCCGACTAAAAGGCACAAGTGATAGGTCTTATAGGACCGGGAAATGTATTGTTCAGGAATTACCAATCAACAAAAGTTAGATATGGACCGACCCTGCCTAACCCTAGCGGTGCGCCTGAGTGTGCGTCCTGGACATCTTGCTAGAGGTGCTCCAAATCGAATAAGGATGATCCGTTGCCTCGGTTCATAGATGGAATCCAATTTCCAATACTTAATTTTTGATTTCATTTGTAAACCTATATGGAGACATAGTAAGATGGGGTACTATGCCTTCTATGATTGATACATTTATATTTGAAGTTGATTTCTTCACTTACAGAAATAATAAAAGGTAAATTTCACGTATTAAGCATGTTTGGCCATTATAAGGTAACACTGTATCCTCTGGTTTGTATTTGCATTGTGTGATGGGACCTGAGTCTTGTAATGGCTTCATTTTTCCTGTTAGCACTGCGTTGTTTGTTTTATGGTATTCTTGGGTGAAAACCTGTAATAACCCGAAAATCTGGGCCAGTTTAAAATTTTTATTTCGGCAATTTTGGCGAATTTTGAATATTTAAAATGAATTATTTTAAATAATATCGACGAGAAAATTTATTTTGAATTGAATTCGACGTATATATTATATACGTCGTCGTTAGAATATAAATATTTATATATAATTATAAATAGAATTGAAAATGGCGCGGTAGTTCGATAATTCGATTTCAAACTTCAATTGAATGTACCGGGTGCAAAACAATCCGGATTTTAGTGAAACCAAAAACATTAGGATCTATTTGATAATATCTTTCCAACGAATCAGAAAAATCAAGATTTCATAGCGGGGATCAAAAGATATGTCCAATTGAAAATTCTGAATAGTCGCTATGGAATTCAGGCCCTTAAAAATGGACATTTTGCAAACGACCTCGGATTTCGACGAAACCAGTTTTGTTGGGTCCGTGATGTCGAATTATTGCTAGGTTTCAAATTTCATAATTTTTCGAATCAATATGTGAGCGTGGCAAAGGAAAACGTGTTTTGACCATTTCAGTTGATTTTAATCGACTGGAAATTGGCCATTTTTCGAACGGTCTCAGAATTCGACGAAACTAGTTTTGTTAGGACCGTATCGTCAATACGAAGCTAGAAAATATTTTTCGAGAATTTTTCAAGTTAGTATGTGACCCCGGTAAATTGAAATGCGCGTTCAAATTCAAGATATAGAGTTATATTTTGATTTTTGACGAAAACTGATCAAAGTGATCGAATCAGCTTGCGATGCATATCCCATTGTGTTCGGAATGGGGGTTAAACGCTATGGACGACAGGCGGTAGGCCTCGTTTAGAGGTCGTATGTAAAAGTCAACTCCGTTGAAAATAAAATAATTAAATAATTAAATAATTAAAATAAAAAAAAATAAAAAAACTCCTCCCTTAACCAGGCCCCCCCCGATATCTTCTCATTCCAGGAAAAAAAAAGAAAAAAAAAGGAAAAGAAGCCGATCGAGGCCCCTAGGCGGAGCACCACCGCCGCGCCCTGCTCCAGCCCATCGCCGCCCTCCCCTTCTGCTCCTCCTCCGTCACCTCGATGCGACGCAGACCCCCCCTGCATCGAAGAACGCGAGCGCCCAAAACCCCATCGCTGGAAATCCTAGCCGCCCCTACCCGAGCTCCACCAGACCACCGCCAACCCCTCCGCCTCCTTCCTCTGTCTCCTACTCCTCTTCTTCCAAATGGAAGCCAGCGCCGAGGTGACCATCGAGCCCCCCTTTTCGCAGCCTGCGGTGAGAATTTAGGTAATTTTATCTTTATTTTTATTTTTGTTTTGTTAAAAACTGATTTATAAGAATATAAAAACTGTTTTTTTAAAGATGTAAAAACTGAATTTTTAAAGAATATAAAAACTGTTTTTTTTTAAGATTCAAAAACTGATTTGAAAAAAAAAAATTTAAAAACTGAGTTTTAGGATTTTAAAAACTGAATTTTTAAAATATAAAAACTGATTTTTAAAGGAAAAGAAAACTGATTTTATTTTAAGGTTTAAAATAGAAAAATAGTTTAAACTTTGAAATAGAAAAAGGTTTAATCTTTTAATAGAAAAAGATTTGAACTTGCAAAAATAAAAATATAATCTTTATTGTGTAGCAAATGTAAACATATGATTTTTGTTTATGTAGAGAAGTAAAAATAATTTGTGCATGATAGGAATATTAAAAATATGATTTTTATATTTTTAAAGTATTAAAAATATAATCTTTATAGGATAGAGAAGATAAAAATATCACCTTTGTATATGTGGCAAAATAAAAATCTGATTTTTATTTTATATACGTTGAAATGAAGTAGATATTTTTATAAAGGCGAAATCTTTATCATAGTAAAAATTCGATTTTTATATATTGAATAGCATAGTAAAAATTGGATTTTGAAATATATGAAGTGATTATAAAAATATGACTTTTAAATTGAAAGTGAATAAATAAAAATGTGATTTTTATTTTAAAAGACATCAAAATATAAAAATGTGTGATTTTTATATATGTAGTGGCTACGGGCAACAAAGGAGATGAAAAGGCGAGAACGACGAAGATCTCTACAATAGGAGTGTCGTGGTATTGGGTAGCTTTCGGTGAGAACTTCTCACTCTAAATTTCTTTTCTAGTTATATATATATATATACTAGGATGCAGACGGTGTTTAGTAGCACCCGACACCCGTCATCCACAGACCATGGATGGCTTGTTTGTTAAATTGTTTAATTGCAAAAATTAATTAGATTATTTGATTGAATTGTTTGGTGAAATTGAATGGATTGATTGATGTGTGAATGGCGTGGGCCTTCACTAGACCGGGGATTAGGCTAGGCCTTGTCCCGTTTCTAGTATCGTGCCGTTATGCCGCCGAAATTTTCTAAAATATGTTAGAAAAAAATAATATCATTTTATTTAAAGAATGAACTGAATAGATATTCATATGTTAAAATAAAATGTTTTATCGTTAAAAATATAATTTTTAACGTGAATATGAATATAGTGAAAGTGAATAAAATAAAATATTCATTTACAAGCCAGATGGTTTGTTTATGTACACTGATTTGACTGACATTGATTGGGACGATAAATTTTACACATCGCCCAACTGCACAAATAAAATATGTGTTTGATTGTTTGAAACCCCACACGGGTGTTAGGATGAAATTTGAAGTTCACTCATCCTGATTGATTAAATATGTCGATCGATCGATTGACAGGCTGTTATAAGCGTTAGATATCTATATTTGATGCTTATACAGTGTAGTGCACTTTGGTTGATGGTTGATTATTTTTCAATGCTATTATATACATGTGTTGTATGAAAATCCATATAATTAACTTTACATGGTAATTGATTGGGCCTCATTCCAATTTAGAAAAATAAAGAATATTATAAAATAAATGTTCATGTGTTGACTATACTCATCCGTTGATATTAGTCATGTGTTGAACAAAATATTTTTATAATGAAATTTACATCTTTATATTATAAAATAAATGTTCATGTGTTGACTATACTCATCCGTTGATATTAGTCATGTGTTGAACAAAATATTTTTATAATAAAATTTACATCTTTATCTTTATAAAGTAAATGTTCATGTGTTGACTATACTCATCCGTTGATATTAGTCATGTGTTGAACAAAATATTTTTATAATAAAATTTACATCTTTATCATATATGGAATTAGAAATCAACTGGAAAATAGATGAGATGAGTGGTCTCCTGAATATTAATCTGATGTTGGTTTCGGCCTTCGGGGTTAATATTCAGGAAATCGTTCTCTCACTAAATTTCGGTTGAAGTCTGATTCAATATCAAACAATAGATACCTTCATTTTTATAAAATATATTGATAACAAAAATAGTCACACATGGACAGTACTCATTCGTTGAGATTAGTCGTGTGTTGACAAAAACAAATATTCATTTGTTGAAAAAAATAAAGGAATATATGAAGCCGTGTTGATTAGTGATGCGCCATTTTGACGTGAACGATATTTATATCGATTTTATTCATTTTAAAATGAATATTGAAAAGTGATTTCGAAATCGAATATTTCGAAATGAATTGAATATATAACGATTTCGAAATGAATTGAATATATAACGATTTCGAAATGAATTGAATATATAACGATTTCGAAATGAATTGAATATATAACGATTTCGAAATGAATTGAATATATAACGATTTCGAAATGAATTGAATATATAACGATTTCGAAATGAATTGAATATATAACGATTTCGAAATGAATTGAATATATAACGATTTCGAAATGAATTGAATATATAACGATTTCGAAATGAATTGAATATATAACGATTTCGAAATGAATTGAATATATAACGATTTCGAAATGAATTGAATATATAACGATTTCGAAATGAATTGAATATATAACGATTTCGAAATGAATTGAATATATAACGATTTCGAAATGAATTGAATATATAACGATTTCGAAATGAATTGAATATATAACGATTTCGAAATGAATTGAATATATAACGATTTCGAAATGAATTGAATGTATAACGATTTCGATTTGAATTGAATATAAAACGATTTCGAATTGAATGAAATAGAAAACCAATTTGATTTCAATTGAATATATCATGAATTGGATTCAAATAGAAAACGAAAAGAATTTGATTTGAATAGAAAATGAATTTGAATCGAATATAAAACCAATTTGAATTGAATTGAATTGAAAACGAATTCAGATTGAATTGAAAGCGAATTGAAATGAATTGAAATTTGAACTGAATAGAAATGAATTTTTAAAACGAATTTATAAAGAAAAATTCAATTTTGATTTGAATCGAAATGGAAGTTGAAATTGTTTTTGAAACGAATTCAAAACTATTTATAAAATTCGTTTAAAATAGAATCGACGAAATTTATATTATATATATTATATATATAATATAATGGACTGAATAGAACGCGCCGCGCCGCGGCAGTTCGTAAATTTCGACCATTTATTTCAAACGGACATTACGGGAGATCCGACCATCGGATTCTCCTAAAACCGGAACCGTTGGGTTCGTATCGAAAAGAGCTTTCTAACGAATATTAGAAATTCAAGATCTAACGGTTGGATTTGGAGATACGTCCAAATCAAATTTGAAAAAGGTCGCTGTAAGTGCAGTTCGATGGCCGTTGTTGGAAATCGACTGTACGGGCCTTGATAAAATTATTAAAAATAGTAATAATTTGTGTAAAATCATAAGGAATGATTTGGGAAAATTTGGGATGAAAAACTCCATAATTGAAGAGATAAAAATAGATTTTTATCGAAATGAACTAGTTTTGAACTAAATTTAAAACCCAATTATTTTTAAATAAATTAATCAGATTTAAAAAAAAAGGGGTTTTAAATAATCGGAATTTCTAATATATTTGATTGGATATAAAATGGGTTTATCGTGAACGGTGTTTTAAATAACACTAGTTCTTTAACCCGATAACAAATAGAATGTGATTTGGGTTTGTCGTGGACTGTGTTTTAAATAACACCTAGTTCTTTAACCCAGTAAAAGGAGTTATAACGAATCTGCAATTAGGTTGAAATTTGAATTGATAATCTAAATCTCCAAATTTAGAAAATGAGCGAAAATGGAGTATTACCAGTTTTTCTCCAAAGCGATAGTTAAATCTTTAATTAGATTTGAACGTGAAATGGTAATTAATTTTACCGATAACACCACGGTGTTAGATATGGAGTATTACCAGTTTTGCTTCATGGGATGAATAGGTTGGGATTGGGAAATAAAATAAATAATTACTTCGTTACGGTTCGCTAATCTCGACTAGTTGGAAAAACCATAATTTGGTTTTAAATGACATCCAAAGGAAGATTACAGGATAAATTTTAAAGAATTTATCTTGGATAAAATTAATGGGAACCTTTCCCTAAGAATGTGGAATTTAGAAACTAGCTGTAGGTTGGCTAAGAAGAATGGTTTCCTGGGTATTGATCTGATGTTGGTTTCGGCCTTCGGGGTTAATGTTTGGGAAATTGTTCTCTTGCTAATTTGCGGTTAGTGACTAATGAATTGGAATGAGGCGTATGTTGTGTTTGTGTAACATTTGTTTTAATATACGCGGGTTGTTCGGAAAGTCCGGGTTTATACCCATTCTGAATAATCGATTCGACGATAAGTCGAAGATGAAGATGGTGGTCGAAGACCGGAAGTTTTCACATCGTTTGGATAATTACTGACGATCCTGATTGGGCAGTACACCCAAGAGGATGGAAATAGTTGGTGGTCGTCCAGACGTACTTGGAGATGGATGGATATGCGAGGAAAGTGCCTCCGGTTTCGTTCAGACCCAGAACGGACTTGTAAATGGATTGTGTGTCTGACATTGGATTTTATTCTGTGTTGATTGATTTCTATTAAATATACATCTGTTTGGCGGCGGAGAATTTATTCTTTTGCTTAATGCCCTTCTCTGAGACGTACGAGCTCAGAGGTTGTATATCGATGGACATCAGTCGCATGGCATGAATTGCCCGTGTGGCACGCTAAGATGCAATGATCAAGGCTTCTGTTGAAAAGCAAAGTCTTGTGGTTGATGATCAAAGCATGGCCTTTGTGGTGTAGCTTTGTGTATAGCGTGAATTCGCGAGCCTCACACCTCAGTATGAGTTAAAAACGGGATACGGACTGCAGGGAGAGCATGACGTTTCTTTCTAGCTTTGGTGGTGTCAGTGACTTACCAGCCCTGACATATATATACTTTTCACCTTTGTGGTTGTTGGATGAGGCGCCTCGATTATAGGTCTGTAAGGACCGGGAAACGTGTGTTCAGGAATAACTAATCCTCTAACGTAAGTGAGGACCGGCCCTGAAGATCCAGGGGTTGCCCAGCTTGCGTAGCCCTGGGACATTTGCTAGAGTGTCTCGAACGCGGAGAGGAGCTTGCCCCTTGCCTCGACTCATGACGGAAATCCAATTTCCAATACGTGTACTGCGGTTTTAATTGTAGAACTAGTACGGCGACATGATATATGGTACCCATGCCGTCTATGATTCATACTTATGATTGAAATGTTTTGACACTATACACTTATTATAGTATCAAATGATTTGTTTTAAACGTACCAAGCATGTTTGGCTATTATAAGGGAAAACCCTATCCCCCGGCTTGCGTTGCATTGTATGATAGGACCTGGGTCTTATAATAGCTTCATTTTTCGAAAAAGCATTGCGTTGTTTATTCTATGCACTGGTATTCTTGGGAGGAAACCCATTCCGTGTTATACGGCGTGGTCCCTTGAATTACTCTCTTTTAAAATAAAGTTTTAATAACTGTTTTAGTTCTCACACCAGTCACATGACTGACCTGGAGTTTATTGTTTTAACCTAAACTCTGGGTGCCCCTATTTTCCGCACGGGCAGCTAGTAGTTTTGGTTTTGCAGATTTATATTCACAGGATCCTGGTTTACAGCTGGAATGATATCCGGAAAGCTCTGTATCCGTATATCACCTTCAGTTGTGCTTTGTATTATTTTCCGCTGCTATGTAATTTATTGTAATCTCTGATATTTATTGAATGTATATTTATTCATTTATACTCTGTATATTCTTTTATCTGATGGAATTGTTGTAATATACAATGAAATGTTCTTCTGTTTGTGTTCTGATTTGTCCTGTTCTCAACGTTCAGGGGTTTCGAACGGTCTAGATCGGTTTAACGACTGGTTCGGACTGAGCGAAATTTCAGGCCGTCACATTTGGTATCAGAGCTTTGGTTTACAGAGCTCGAGAACAAGACACATTAGAACCATACGAAAGAATTCATCAGATATTGGATTAGCAATATCCAATTAGAATGACTCGTTAGAGATAGGATCAGTAGTATCCTAGAACGAGTGTGAAGGGTATATTTTTCAAATGAAAACAATATTGTTTTGAAAATTTAAACCATTTTAAACGTATTTGATTATTTATTTATTTTTGAATATGGACAATCGAGTATATAAGGATTTTGCATATACGCGTCATGAACGTATATTCGAAGTTTTAATATACTGGATAGATACAGGATTACACTCTAGTCGCTCGGGGATGATTTTGATGATGGAGCTCCATCACCAAAATTTATGTTCGTGTTTCGAAGGTGTGATTTTCTATATATTTCCATTAGACTGGTGTGAGAACCAAAACTTATATAGCTAGAACACATTGTTGTGAATTGGCATCAAAAACATGATTTTCTGTATATATATCAAAATTATGAATTTGAAAACTCTAATCCACTAATTGATTGATGTTTGTGTTGTTTGTTCATTTGTTTGATAATTTTGAACCATTTATGCCTAATAGCATCAAATATTGAATTATATTGAAAATTGGTCGCATCTGCATGCATATACATATACTTACATTGAACAGGTCATAGCAAGGAGGCTAGAGTCGGAGAATAAAATTTGTTTGCCCGACAAATAGGTACATGTTTACTACATAATTTACTGTTTTGTTTGGGTGATGATGATTTTATGAGCCTATTGGCTAGCCGCTTGGCTTTTTCTTTTTCTTTTTGAGATTAGAAGGACCGGGGAAGCTATTTGAAATTCCCCGATGCTCCCGGTGCAGGGGAGGTTATGGCGAAATTTTTCGAAAATTTAGGGTGTTAGCCAAATTTTTGAAATTTTGAAAATTCTCAGAAGCTGAAAAGTTGGAGAATGGAAGTCTGATCGAACGTAGAGTTGATTAATCAAACCACTTTCGACTTTGTTCCTTTTCGGGGACGAAAAGTTTTAAGTGGGGGAGATTGTAATAACCCGAAAATCTGGGCCAGTTTAAAATTTTTATTTCGGCAATTTTGGCGAATTTTGAATATTTAAAATGAATTATTTTAAATAATATCGACGAGAAAATTTATTTTGAATTGAATTCGACGTATATATTATATACGTCGTCGTTAGAATATAAATATTTATATATAATTATAAATAGAATTGAAAATGGCGCGGTAGTTCGATAATTCGATTTCAAACTTCAATTGAATGTACCGGGTGCAAAACAATCCGGATTTTAGTGAAACCAAAAACATTAGGATCTATTTGATAATATCTTTCCAACGAATCAGAAAAATCAAGATTTCATAGCGGGGATCAAAAGATATGTCCAATTGAAAATTCTGAATAGTCGCTATGGAATTCAGGCCCTTAAAAATGGACATTTTGCAAACGACCTCGGATTTCGACGAAACTAGTTTTGTTGGGTCCGTGATGTCGAATTATTGCTAGGTTTCAAATTTCATAATTTTTCGAATCAATATGTGAGCGTGGCAAAGGAAAACGTGTTTTGACCATTTCAGTTGATTTTAATCGACTGGAAATTGGCCATTTTTCGAACGGTCTCAGAATTCGACGAAACTAGTTTTGTTAGGACCGTATCGTCAATACGAAGCTAGAAAATATTTTTCGAGAATTTTTCAAGTTAGTATGTGACCCCGGTAAATTGAAATGCGCGTTCAAATTCAAGATATAGAGTTATATTTTGATTTTTGACGAAAACTGATCAAAGTGATCGAATCAGCTTGCGATGCATATCCCATTGTGTTCGGAATGGGGGTTAAACGCTATGGACGACAGGCGGTAGGCCTCGTTTAGAGGTCGTATGTAAAAGTCAACTCCGTTGAAAATAAAATAATAAAATAATTAAATAATTAAAATAAAAAAAAAATAAAAAAACTCCTCCCTTAACCAGGCCCCCCCGATATCTTCTCATTACAGGAAAAAAAAAAGGAAAAGAAGCCGATCGAGGCCCCTAGGCGGAGCACCACCGCCGCGCCCTGCTCCAGCCCATCGCCGCCCTCCCCTTCTGCTCCTCCTCCGTCACCTCGATGCGACGCAGACCCCCCCTGCATCGAAGAACGCGAGCGCCCAAAACCCCATCGCTGGAAACCCTAGCCGCCCCTACCCGAGCTCCACCAGACCACCGCCAACCCCTCCGCCTCCTTCCTCTGTCTCCTACTCCTCTTCTTCCAAATGGAAGCCAGCGCCGAGGTGACCATCGAGCCCCCCTTTCCGCAGCCTGCGGTGAGAATTTAGGTAATTTTATCTTTATTTTTATTTTTGTTTTGTTAAAAACTGATTTATAAGAATATAAAAACTGTTTTTTTAAAGATGTAAAAACTGAATTTTTAAAGAATATAAAAACTGTTTTTTTTAAAGATTCAAAAACTGATTTGAAAAAAAAATTTAAAAACTGAGTTTTAGGATTTTAAAAACTGAATTTTTAAAATATAAAAACTGATTTTTAAAGGAAAAGAAAACTAATTTTATTTTAAGGTTTAAAATAGAAAAATAGTTTAAACTTTGAAATAGAAAAAGGTTTAATCTTTTAATAGAAAAAGATTTGAACTTGCAAAAATAAAAATATAATCTTTATTGTGTAGCAGATGTAAACATATGATTTTTGTTTATGTAGAGAAGTAAAAATAATTTTTGCATGAGAGGAATATTAAAAATATAATTTTTATATTTTTAAAGTATTAAAAATATAATCTTTATAGGATAGAGAAGATAAAAATATCACCTTTGTATATGTGGCAAAATAAAAATCTGATTTTTATTTTATATACGTTGAAATGAAGTAGATATTTTTATAAAGGCGAAATCTTTATCATAGTAAAAATTCGATTTTTATATATTGAATAGCATAGTAAAAATTGGATTTTGAAATATATGAAGTGATTATAAAAATATGACTTTTAAATTGAAAGTGAATAAATAAAAATGTGATTTTTATTTTAAAAGACATCAAAATATAAAAATGTGTGATTTTTATATATGTAGTGGCTACGGGCAACAAAGGAGATGAAAAGGCGAGAACGACGAAGATCTCTACAATAGGAGTGTCGTGGTATTGGATAGCTTTCGGTGAGAACTTCTCACTCTAAATTTCTTTTCTAGTTATATATATATATATACTAGGATGCAGACGGTGTTTAGTAGCACCCGACACCCGTCATCCACAGACCATGGATGGCTTGTTTGTTAAATTGTTTAATTGCAAAAATTAATTAGATTATTTGATTGAATTGTTTGGTGAAATTGAATGGATTGATTGATGTGTGAATGGCGTGGGCCTTCACTAGACCGGGGATTAGGCTAGGCCTTGTCCCGTTTCTAGTATCGTGCCGTTATGCCGCCGAAATTTTCTAAAATATGTTAGAAAAAAATAATATCATTTTATTTAAAGAATGAACTGAATAGATATTCATATGTTAAAATAAAATGTTTTATCGTTAAAAATATAATTTTTAACGTGAATATGAATATAGTGAAAGTGAATAAAATAAAATATTCATTTACAAGCCAGATGGTTTGTTTATGTACACCGATTTGACTGACATTGATTGGGACGATAAATTTTACACATCGCCCAACTGCACAAATAAAATATGTGTTTGATTGTTTGAAACCCCACACGGGTGTTAGGATGAAATTTGAAGTTCACTCATCCTGATTGATTAAATATGTCGATCGATCGATTGACAGGCTGTTATAAGCGTTAGATATCTATATTTGATGCTTATACAGTGTAGTGCACTTTGGTTGATGGTTGATTATTTTTCAATGCTATTATATACATGTGTTGTATGAAAATCCATATAATTAACTTTACATGGTAATTGATTGGGCCTCATTCCAATTTAGAAAAATAAAGAATATTATAAAATAAATGTTCATGTGTTGACTATACTCATCCGTTGATATTAGTCATGTGTTGAACAAAATATTTTTAAAATGAAATTTACATCTTTATATTATAAAATAAATGTTCATGTGTTGACTATACTCATCCATTGATATTAGTCATGTGTTGAACAAAATATTTTTATAATAAAATTTACATCTTTATCTTTATAAAGTAAATGTTCATGTGTTGACTATACTCATCCGTTGATATTAGTCATGTGTTGAACAAAATATTTTTATAATAAAATTTACATCTTTATCATATATGGAATTAGAAATCAACTGGAAAATAGATGAGATGAGTGGTCTCCTGAATATTAATCTGATGTTGGTTTCGGCCTTCGGGGTTAATATTCAGGAAATCGTTCTCTCACTAAATTTCGGTTGAAGTCTGATTCAATATCAAACAATAGATACCTTCATTTTTATAAAATATATTGATAACAAAAATAGTCACACATGGACAGTACTCATTCGTTGAGATTAGTCGTGTGTTGACAAAAACAAATATTCATTTGTTGAAAAAAATAAAGGAATATATGAAGCCGTGTTGATTAGTGATGCGCCATTTTGACGTGAACGATATTTATATCGATTTTATTCATTTTAAAATGAATATTGAAAAGTGATTTCGAAATCGAATATTTCGAAATGAATTGAATATATAACGATTTCGAAATGAATTGAATATATAACGATTTCGAAATGAATTGAATATATAACGATTTCGAAATGAATTGAATATATAACGATTTCGAAATGAATTGAATATATAACGATTTCGAAATGAATTGAATATATAACGATTTCGAAATGAATTGAATATATAACGATTTCGAAATGAATTGAATATATAACGATTTCGAAATGAATTGAATATATAACGATTTCGAAATGAATTGAATATATAACGATTTCGAAATGAATTGAATATATAACGATTTCGATTTGAATTGAATATAAAACGATTTCGAATTGAATGAAATAGAAAACCAATTTGATTTCAATTGAATATATCATGAATTGGATTCAAATAGAAAACGAAAAGAATTTGATTTGAATAGAAAATGAATTTGAATCGAATATAAAACCAATTTGAATTGAATTGAATTGAAAACGAATTCAGATTGAATTGAAAGCGAATTGAAATGAATTGAAATTTGAACTGAATAGAAATGAATTTTTAAAACGAATTTATAAAGAAAAATTCAATTTTGATTTGAATCGAAATGGAAGTTGAAATTGTTTTTGAAACGAATTCAAAACTATTTAT
Organism: Allium sativum; assembly: GCA_030737875.1. NCBI lineage: Eukaryota > Viridiplantae > Streptophyta > Magnoliopsida > Asparagales > Amaryllidaceae > Allium > Allium sativum. The sequence goes on along the minus strand of CM060919.1, from coordinate 647,753,695 downwards.
AAAATTCGTTTAAAATAGAATCGACGAAATTTATATTATATATATTATATATATAATATAATGGCCTGAATAGAACGCGCCGCGCCGCGGCAGTTCGTAAATTTCGACCATTTATTTCAAACGGACATTACGGGAGATCCGACCGTCGGATTCTCCTAAAACCGGAACCGTTGGGTTCGTATCGAAAAGAGCTTTCTAACGAATATTAGAAATTCAAGATCTAACGGTTGGATTTGGAGATACGTCCAAATCAAATTTGAAAAAGGTCGCTGTAAGTGCAGTTCGATGGCCGTTGTTGGAAATCGACTGTACGGGCCTTGATAAAATTATTAAAAATAGTAATAATTTGTGTAAAATCATAAGGAATGATTTGGGAAAATTTGGGATGAAAAACTCCATAATTGAAGAGATAAAAATAGATTTTTATCGAAATGAACTAGTTTTGAACTAAATTTAAAACCCAATTATTTTTAAATAAATTAATTAGATTTAAAAAAAAAGGGGTTTTAAATAATCGGAATTTCTAATATATTTGATTGGATATAAAATGGGTTTATCGTGAACGGTGTTTTAAATAACACTAGTTCTTTAACCCGATAACAAATAGAATGTGATTTGGGTTTGTCGTGGACTGTGTTTTAAATAACACCTAGTTCTTTAACCCAGTAAAAGGAGTTATAACGAATCTGCAATTAGGTTGAAATTCGAATTGATAATCTAAATCTCCAAATTTAGAAAATGAGCGAAAATGGAGTATTACCAGTTTTTCTCCAAAGCGATAGTTAAATCTTTAATTAGATTTGAACGTGAAATGGTAATTAATTTTACCGATAACACCACGGTGTTAGATATGGAGTATTACCAGTTTTGCTTCATGGGATGAATAGGTTGGGATTGGGAAATAAAATAAATAATTACTTCGTTACGGTTCGCTAATCTCGACTAGATGGAAAAACCATAATTTGGTTTTAAATGACATCTAAAGGAAGATTACAGGATAAATTTTAAAGAATTTATCTTGGATAAAATTAATGGGAACCTTTCCCTAAGAATGTGGAATTTAGAAACTAGCTGTAGGTTGGCTAAGAAGAATGGTTTCCTGGGTATTGATCTGATGTTGGTTTCGGCCTTCGGGGTTAATGTTTGGGAAATTGTTCTCTTGCTAATTTGCGGTTAGTGACTAATGAATTGGAATGAGGCGTATGTTGTGTTTGTGTAACATTTGTTTTAATATACGCGGGTTGTTCGGAAAGTCCGGGTTTATACCCATTCTGAATAATCGATTCGACGATAATTCGAAGATGAAGACGGTGGTCGAAGACCGGAAGTTTTCACATCGTTTGGATAATTACTGACGATCCTGATTGGGTAGTACACCCAAGAGGATGGAAATAGTTGGTGGTCGTCCAGACGTACTTGGAGATGGATGGATATGCGAGGAAAGTGCCTCCGGTTTCGTTCAGACCCAGAACGGACTTGTAAATGGATTGTGTGTCTGACATTGGATTTTATTCTGTGTTGATTGATTTCTATTAAATATACATCTGTTTGGCGGCGGAGAATTTATTCTTTTGCTTAACGCCCTTCTCTGAGACGTACGAGCTCAGAGGTTGTATATCGATGGACATCAGTCGCATGGCATGAATTGCCCGTGTGGCACGCTAAGATGCAATGATCAAGGCTTCTGTTGAAAAGCAAAGTCTTGTGGTTGATGATCAAAGCATGGCCTTTGTGGCGTAGCTTTGTGTATAGCGTGAATTCGCGAGCCTCACACCTCGGTATGAGTTAAAAACGGGATACGGACTGCAGGGAGAGCACGACGTTTCTTTCTAGCTTTGGTGGTGTCAGTGACTTACCAGCCCTGACATATATATACTTTTCACCTTTGTGGTTGTTGGATGAGGCGCCTCGATTATAGGTCTGTAAGGACCGGGAAACGTGTGTTCAGGAATAACTAATCCTCTAACGTAAGTGAGGACCGGCCCTGAAGATCCAGGGGTTGCCCAGCTTGCGTAGCCCTGGGACATTTGCTAGAGTGTCTCGAACGCGGAGAGGAGCTTGCCCCTTGCCTCGACTCATGACGGAAATCCAATTTCCAATACGTGTACTGCGGTTTTAATTGTAGAACTAGTACGGCGACATGATATATGGTACCCATGCCGTCTATGATTCATACTTATGATTGAAATGTTTTGACACTATACACTTATTATAGTATCAAATGATTTGTTTTAAACGTACCAAGCATGTTTGGCTATTATAAGGGAAAACCCTATCCCCCGGCTTGCGTTGCATTGTATGATAGGACCTGGGTCTTATAATAGCTTCATTTTTCGAAAAAGCATTGCGTTGTTTATTCTATGCACTGGTATTCTTGGGAGGAAACCCGTTCCGTGTTATACGGCGTGGTCCCTTGAATTACTCTCTTTTAAAATAAAGTTTTAATAACTGTTTTAGTTCTCACACCAGTCACATGACTGACCTGGAGTTTATTGTTTTAACCTAAACTCTGGGTGCCCCTATTTTCCGCACGGGCAGCTAGTAGTTTTGGTTTTGCAGATTTATATTCACAGGATCCTGGTTTACAGCTGGAATGATATCCGGAAAGCTCTGTATCCGTATATCACCTTCAGTTGTGCTTTGTATTATTTTCCGCTGCTATGTAATTTATTGTAATCTCTGATATTTATTGAATGTATATTTATTCATTTATACTCTGTATATTCTTGTATCTGATGGAATTGTTGTAATATACAATGAAATGTTCTTTTGTTTGTGTTCTGATTTGTCCTGTTCTCAACGTTCAGGGGTTTCGAACGGTCTAGATCGGTTTAACGACTGGTTCGGACTGAGCGAAATTTCAGGCCGTCACAAAACCCGTTCCGTGTTGTACGGCGTGGTACCATGATTTACCTAACTTTAAAATAAACTTAATAACTGTTTTAGTTCTCACACCAATCCCATGACTGACTTGAGTTTATTGTTTCAACCTAAACTCTGGATGCCTATATTTTCCGCATAGGCAGCTTGTAGTTTTGGTTTTTCGCATATATTTCTTTTCACAGGATCCTGGATTACAGCTGGAGCTATATTCCAGAATGCTTTGTATCTATGTATTTCTTTTAGTTATGCTAGTTGATGTTTTCCACTGTACATTATGTTTATGTATATATATTTTCCGCTGTACATTATTTATTTAATATCTTGTAATCTGATGTAAATTGTTGTAGTAGCAATGAAATATTCTCGTGTTTATGTTCTGATGAGTCGTGTTCTCAAAGCAATCCGCATTCCTGTTCAATTTAGGCTGGCCGGGAAGTCCGAACCTTCACAAAATGATAGATCTGAAAGATTTTTACTAAGTTTGGGATAGCGGGTTGAAATGATATATACAAATTTTAAATCGCGGATTAAAATGATAAATATCAGTATCACTTGACCATAGGGTAGAAAACTATATACAGACACAGTTGGTCATGTCTCCGAAGTAAACTGATTTGGAAATTTTAATTTCAAAATAATAATTTAAGATTTTATATTTTATATTTTTATTTTAAAGATTTTTTTAACTTAAATCTTCTAAATTTTAAATTATGTGTTTTAAAATGATTTTATGAGTAAATATGGATTTGAACACTTATTTAAGATTTTACTAATAATTTTGTTTATTTTAACCATATAATTTAATTACATAAGTATTTTTAAAAATTTATATTATAATAAATAATTATTTTAAACCTATTTCTATATTATTTTAATCTTATATATGGTTATAATCTATTTTCTAATTTATTTTAGAATTTTATAAACTTATACATATATGTAATTTCAAAGTTAATTTTTTTATATTTTATAAACTTTAATAATAAACCAAAAGTTGTATAAGTTAAGGTTTTCACGATTTGAATTGGAGGTTTAAAGATTTAAATTTATATAACGATACTTGACTTAACGAATGGACTCATATAAGATATGAATTTGAATTCGAATTGATTTGAACTTGTAAGAGATGAACTTGAATTGTGTAATTGTTTCAAAATTGAATTTCAAAATTGAAGGAATGAATTTGAACCAAGAATGGATATGAAATGAATTTGATTTAAATCAACTTAATGTGAATTTGTTTTAAATATGGAGAGAAATGAACTTGAATTGCTTTAATTGATATGAGAGGAATTCGATTTTAGGTGACCAATGTGAATTTGAATATATAAATTTTATATATCGTTTTGGTTTTATAAATCATTTGGTTTGAATTAAGAAATTTGTTAAATCGAATTTATAAGAATGGTTTTGAATTGTATAAATGTTTGAATGAAATATAAGGTTTTGATTCAAATTTATAAGTAATGATTTTGAATTGTATGACTTGAAGTTATAAAATATGATATGATCATTGAATTTGAAATATATGATTTGTTTGAATTATATAAATCAAAATAGAAGGTCTTGATTTGAATTGTTTATATATTGAATTCGAACCGAAATGTTGGAATTTTGAATCGACTAAAACGAAATTCTTCTAAAGGCGAGAATAAGATTTTATGATTGGTTTGAACTTGCATTTTTGACAAATATAAATCAATCTAAGTACTATCAAAGTATGTACTTTAGTATTGATTTAAATGGCATTTGAGATATGTTTTGTCATACTCTCTATCGATATCGAAAACCACTTTAACAACTGTGTATGCGGTGGAGTTCCAACATGAAGTAGGATGATTTGTAGGCGATTACTGGATTTGAAGAAAGAGAACGATGATGGATGTCATTGACTTTTGGGTCATAATTAAAATGACTAAAACAGGTGCTATACCGTGATTAAGTGAGGTCACACCTCCTATCGGTTACATTTCTTCGAACCATATCTAATACTTCGTGATTTGACTGGTGCGCAGCTTTGATTTTGGAGTGTGTTCCGAGGTAGGCGGTAGTCGCGGCTATGCATTACCACCGATCCGGGCGTGCAACTGGCAGAATCCTACCATGGGTATTCCTCGTGTGCCTTATCATATTATCCTGATCGAGGCCCCTACGATTTTGATTTGACGTTGTCATATAGGGGCGCATCCCTATCCACTGACCGTTTGCTGGTGTTTTATATGCAATGTTTATGACAATGTTTATAAACTGTGTAAGGGTAAAAACTTAATACCGCTTACGCTATTTTATTTTATTTTAAATTTAACTATTGGCACTATTATATTATAGAGTATTGTATTATATAGTATCTAGTTTAACAGATCCTTAGAGGATGATGATCCCAAACATCCTTTAAGTTACTGATGCATTTCATTGAATATTTCATTTGAGTTAATTTACTTCCATGAGACCGAGTATTTTGCATTATTGTTTTGTTTTTGCATTATTGTTCAGGTTAGACCGAGTATTGCAGTATTGAGAATTCACCTTTCCAAGCTGAAGACTTGTTGAAGACATCATATCTATCTATTGATTCCGGTTTTTTCTTCTTTGTATTGGACATTGATGTATTTAGACTTCCGCTGTATATAATTTTGTAACTATGGTATTATGTATAAATTTTGATTTTTATTTAGTAGCTTCATGAACTACTATTGTTTTATTTATTTTTCTGCTGCAAGATATTATATTGCTCTATGTCTGTGATCTGTGATTTATTCTATTTACCTCAGAAGCTAATAATAATCTGTCATTTCGAGCGGTTCGAGTTTGTATAATTACTGGCTTAATGCAGTCGAAAAGACGGGAAGTTACATGTGGTATCAGAGCTTTGCTTTATCAAAGCTTTAGCTTATGAGGTAAAAAATCATTAGAGATAGGGTAGTGATACCCTAAAGCGAGTAGAATCAATCGCATAATCCTTCTTGAGAAATTGTATTTTGAAAGTATAAATAGTTTTAAAATGTTTTCAGATGAATTTTTCGGATAAAATTTTTTGTTCAATATTTAAATCTTCTTTTTAAATTCTCTTTCCGTTTGAATCCATCTCCCTTTGTAGATCCTCTTTGATTAGGTTCTTCATTCGTTCAGCTTTTAACTCGAATCCTATAACTTATTTTGTATCTAACAAGGTGAAAAGTAGAAGAAGAGTATAAGTTTTCTAGTGAACCCATCCTTATTAAATATTTGTTTGAAATTGGTATTATGATATAATATTTTCTCGATAAAATGTTGAAATTTATATTTTTGGAAGATGTATATTTGAAAATAGCATTTTGCTTTGGTAATACCAATATTTTGAAAGGATTTGATGTTTATATTTTTATAAATCATATATTTTGAATAAGATTGAAGATGTAGGTTTTGTAATGAAATGATTTTATCTTGGTTGAAATTTATAATGATATAATTTATAAATATATGTATATATAGAAATTTATAAATTTAAATGAGTTTATAAGATTTTATTTGTAATATATATATATATATATATGTTAAACATATGGAATTAAAAAAGTTTTATAAGTTTAGATATCGATAACATGGTTTTTGAAAATATTTAGGTATAGTATAGAATAATATTATTAAATGTATTTGATTTAATAATACTTTTCTTAATATATTTATTTAGGATTGAGGTTGAATTTTAATAAATAAACGAGTGGGGGAGAGATATAATCTTTTTTTCCTACTTACAATTTTAATGATTTGAAATATATTATTTATAATATATGATTGGAAAATTTGGTATATATTCTGTTTAAATATAGAAAGATGTTTTGAGTATTTATTTAACGTTAAAATTGGCCTATCGAATACCTAGTGATTTCGGTATACGTCTGATCAACATATATATTAAATCTTAAATGTACTAGTTAGATATAGATTCACACTCTAGTTGTTTGGAAATGATTCTTATGATGACTGCAGCAGCATCAAAATCTATGTTTGGGTTTCGAAAGTGGGATAGATATATATTGCCAATTGAAACGTCGAGTAAATACAAAAAAGTATTTTGAAATATTTAAAAAAAAAATTTAACTTTTGATTTATATATATACATATTACTGAATATATATAGGTATGAATATTAATATGAACCATTTGGTTTAAATATATTAAATATTTAATTACAATTTCCTTACCTTGTTCTATTTCGGGGACGAAAAGGTTTGAGTGGGGGAGATTGTGACAACCTCAATTTTAGGAGTATTTTATTTAATGATTTAATTTAAATTTTGGTTTTATTTATATTTTCTATTTTGATTTATAAAAATATTTTTTATTTTTTATTAAAAACTAAATTTATTTTTGATTTTATAAAACAAATGAATTTGATTTTGACATGAATAGAATTTAATAATAGAAAACAATACTGGAAATTTATCCATTCATCGTTCCCATATCAAAGTCAAATCTCATTTGATATCATCTATTTTTTTATTTATTTTTCGTTAAATATATATATTCCCAAAATTGTTTTTTCACTTTTATCTCTGGTTTATTCTAATTTTATTTATTTCGTTGCCTAAAACATCTTTTATTTGTTACCAAAACCATTGGTTCCTTTTAATTAAAAACATATATTGTTTCCTTTTATTCGCAAGCAATGTTTACTTTTTTTAAGGTTCAATGTTTGTTCCTTAGTATTATTTCTTTCCTTACACGTTCGTCATTTTCAAAATTCAAAATGTTCATTTCCTTATCCTCTATTTTTTTCCATTCATTTCTTTTGGTTTCCATTCTTAACTGCGTCTGTTTGTTTTGAATTTTGAAACTATACGTTTCAACTAATGGTCGGGTGTCTTTCCAAGTTTGGTATTCTAATGCTTCATGAAGTAATAAATAAAGAAAAATCAAGGTGCACCTGCCCATTTTCATAAAAAAGCTATTTTAAATTCTTCCAGCCCACTTTGTTTTCCTCATCACGTTCTTTTGCTCCTTCACCATCGCAAGTCTCCTTCCCCATCGTTCCCATCCCCATCCCCTCTGCCAGCTCTCTTGTCATCGCACCGCCTGAAGCCAAGCTCCGCCGAATCTATAGCCGAAGCCGACCCCACTGACCCGCGTCAAACCTTCTACTCCACTGTCCCTCCACCGCACTGCCCAGATCTGACCCGTTCTCGAGCCCAGCTGTCGAACTCCGCCCTCTCTTCTCCCCTGAATTCCGTTGTCCGAGCTCTGACCAAGAGTCGCCCCTCTAGCCTGCTGTTGACCCTCTACTGAAGCCCATCATCCTGAAACCCGCCTCTACCACTTATCTACCCATGCCCACATGTTTCCCACATGCGTGTTTCTTTCTATGTGTGCGTGTGAGTTTTCTTTGAGCTTGTGCCATGTGTGTATATGTGTTAGTGTATGTGCGTGCGTGTACATGGGTTTGTGTGTTGGAGTGTATGCATGTGTGGTGTGTGTATTTGTTTTACTGTTTCGTGTGTGTGTATTATGAGAATGTATTTGTGTGTGAATTATTTTGTGTAACGACCCATATATTTGAGTTTTAAATATTTAATATATTTTATTTTTAAAATATTAGTTTAGAATTTCTAAATGAATTTACAAGGTATAGTTCGTTTATTAAATAATATATAGACGTGATAATTATATATATATATATATATTAAAGGGTTTTTATAAAAAAATAGAATATCGTTTTAAATCTCAGAACGTTAGATGTTGAGCTTTTGATCTTCATACTATTTTGGGATCGAATTTGTTGCTTTAATACGATGGTATTAATTTATTATCGTTAATTTAGTTGTTTAAATTTAATTTACTTTGTTGGAGATCATATGAGATTAATGAAACCAACCTTAAGCTTGCGCGCAACATACACAATTAATTATATTTTCAATACAAACTCTTGTGTGTACACGCACATACGTATATATATACATACCTTCCCATTCACACATCGCTTAGTTCAGCAACACAAATAAAGCATGAATACGTATGTGGTCCGACAAAATAAAAAGGGGCTTCATGAACATCAAAACTGAAATAAAACTTGACATAAAACAACACACATATTCAACAAAAAATATATATACATATATTGTCTTAATGAATTAATCATAATAATTGCCTAATTAAATGGACAAACCATCTCCTTTCTGTTTATACTTATTTGTTTACATAAGCATCAGGTAACATGCGTGGTCTTCTTGCTAAAATATCTTCTCCCTCGAAATTTGCGGCTACAGCCAACCCCTTTCACCCAGACACAATAGTTATGAACTCATTCAACATCTCCACACATACTCCATAAATATACACGCTGCTCCTTCTACTTGACCATTTCCATGTTCTTTCCTTCAATCTCTTTGCACTGTTGCACTACAATGTTGCACGTCCTGTTGCATCCAGTAAACAGTAAACCAAGATTTTTCCATGTGCACTGATCTGAAAATAAAGAAAAAGAGAGATCAGAAAACTAAAAAAAAAGATTATGAAAGCATAATTGAAACAAACAAAATTGATGTATATATTTATAACTCTGAACAGTACTATAAACATCAAAACAGATATGTATATACTTTTATACATCAATTGCAACAGCCTAATGAACAGCTAAAGAAATTGAAGTGCACAGACAAGAAAGAACAGTGTACAAACAGCTATGGACATTGTACAGCTAAGAAAATGGAAAATGAACGGCAAAAATATGTTTACATCAAAACTTTACAGCTAAACATATGTATATACTACCAAATTTATAATAGGAACATCTATAGGGATAATAGGAACAGCTATAGAACAGTGGAAATGCATAGCTGAATTGAAATAGGTATGTTTATACATAAATCCTATGGTACAGTAACCATCAAGTTGTACAGCAAAATATATATAATAGATATACTTTTTTGTTGTGAAATCTGTACAAATGAGTGAATTGGTATATATGTATTGTACAATCAAATCCTTATAGGATCCAAACAGTAACCACCATATCTTTAAAAACCAAATATAGATGCTACAATTTCAGAAAATTGATTAAACAAGTCCTAGCCAATCTAACCAAACCTATATACAGTGAGTAGATCGACTGTATACAAAATCCCACAATATCTCTGTCAAACCCTTTCGAAATCCATCAATTTCGTATCACCAGTACAAATCTGAACAAAGGTAGAAAACCCAATGGCCTAAGAAGAGTAGCCGAACCTACCTAAGAGGGGTTGATGGACATTGATCCTATCTAACCAAATCAACCACTATAAATAGGGTGTCCACGCACAAACCATCACGACAATCAAAAGAAACCAAATTCGAACCACTTATAAAATCAAAACAGGAATTTTTACAGCTACAAAAAAAATTAGTTTAAAATACTTATCAGCGTTTGAAAACCCCTGCTCTTCATCTCGAGGTGCTGCTGATGAATTTTCGGAGGTATTTGCTCGAAGCTAAGGGCTTAAGGTTCGGATAGAAGCTTCAAAAGGGTTCGTTGACTGGTTGTAAGGGATCTGGAAGGCTTGGATTGGCATCATCGGAACTGTGGCGACGTCTGGATGTGGAGGAATTGCTTCGGGGGTTTGACAGACCGATTGGAGGAAGAAATCGAAGAGAGGGTAGAAGATGGTAACATTGAGGGTTGCGACGCAACCAGTTTCGATCTCTGACGTTGACAGAAAGAAGGACGTCGGTTAGGGTTTCGACCATGGGAGAATTTGTGGAGGCGGTGGATTGTTTTTCTGAGTGTTTGGAGAAAATAAAGGATCGGACGAGTGTTTTGAAGTGGGGATTGGGCTGGGGTATGGGCCGAACTGGTAAGGGAAAAGCCCATTTAAATTAAATTAAATTTAAGTTTTTAAAGTTTAAATTGCTTTATAAATTTTTTTTTACCATATCTCGTACGTACGTTAACGGATTTTGACAAAATCAGGTTCGTTGGGACCGTTGAAACGTGAAGATCGAGATGGAGCAGTGTCTGTCAGGATGGAAATTTTTTAATTAAATTAACGCTGTTTTATTTAATTAAAAAGCAACGCTGAACGACTCAAACCAATCAATGTGAGTTAACCTCACTCAGTTTCCTCCAGTTTATATTTTATATAAATTGGGTTTTTGTTTTATGCACTCTGGTTGCTAGTGATTTACCGTCTGCTAGTTATATCTTGTTGATTTGAACAATGAAATTTAAACGGTCGTTTAAATTTAGTAAAATATATATAATCATTATTTTTAACGATTAAATCCAATAAAGGAAAATTCCCTTGATTGTTCACGTTTATAAAATAAACGTGATTGGAATGGTTTGGATTGTTTGTATGATCTGTTTGCTGATTGATGGTTGTTATTATCAGATAAAGGTAATAGTTTTGATTGGACAGTTGATTTGATCGATAACCGTTAAATTGAAATTCAACATTTTGATTTGTTCTAACAAGTAGGAATATTGGTTGAATAATCTGGCATCACATTGTCTGTTAACCAATCATTTTACAGATATGGATTTTTATCATTAATTGGGTCGACCCTTATGAGATTATAAATTTATCTTATAATTAAAATGGGTTTTAAATATACTATTTTGAATAGAGCAATTTTAAATAGAAATAGGGACTATTATTGCTCAAAGGGCTATAAGTTATTATTAAATTGTTTGATAAGAAAAACTCTTATGTTAAGGGAAATTGTAAGCCGATGGACAAGTAATAACCTAACAGTTTAGAATTCGATTAATTGTTTTTCTAAGAACAATTAAAGAGGATAATTAATTAATTAATTAATTATGGATTTATTTTAAAGGATGAATTAATTGGAATTGGTTAAAGAATTAATTGGGTTTTGAGGTAACCGAGTTCCGGTTTAACTAAGACCTACTTCTACATAAAGTAGTTATCTGATTTTACAGTAGTTAATTATTTGTTTTAATTTTGCGTTATTACTTCTTAAATGAAATACATTTAGATAAGTAACCGACCTTGGGAGGGAATATAGTTAAACTTTGAGAAGGGATTTTGAACAAGTTTTATATTTGAATTAAATGGAGTTATAAAGGGATTTAAGCGAACTCATAGCTTAAATAAAGGGTTTACTTGACAGTTAGATTAAGTAAAGAAAAATGAAGGTATAAAGGAGTTATAATTAAACCTGAAGTGAAAACCAAGGTTTATAAAGAGCATGGGAAGTAAAGAGGTTGATTTTGAATTAGAATTGCTTAAGTGTGGAATTAAAATTGGAAATTTAGATTCCCCGAAAGGGAAAGGGAATGGGGAAAAAAGGGATTTGAAATCGAGTTTGGCAAATGAATTAGGTAATAGTGTTTGTGAGAATAACCCAGCTAGGGAACAAAGTATTTGAATATATTGGGAGTTAACAACAGTGATGTTGATAAGGATTAAGTAATTGATGAATTGAGTAATATCAAGTATATGTTATAAAAAGATAAAGTAGATGTTTGGAGTTATATTTTGAACAGAATTCAAATTGATTTTGGAATGAGATATTAGTTTTGGATTATGACTTATATTTATCTGAAGATAAGGACGTTGTTGTTCAAGGTCTGAGAGGTAATTAAAATACCCCAAATTGAACGACTTCGAAATTATCTGAAGATGATATTAGTCATGGTGATATAAAGGACAGTAAAGTTTATTATTTCATTTAGAAATAATAATGCAATGTTTAGTGAAACATTGGGGATATATATACAAAATGAGAATCCCAAAGTCAAAAAGGAAATATAAGAGAATTTCCACAGAAAAAAAACCATAAGATTTGGTTCTATTCAATAAGAATAAACACTGGAAGCTACGAAGTAAATAAATGAAATATATTTCACAATGTTTTACGAATAACAAGTTGATTTGATTCTTCTATTATGGATTTTTAAATAATGTTTAGCCAATGTTTTGCAAACATTAGAAGAAAGGAAATTGAGAGATTTTTCATAGATAATTTTGTTAAATAAGAAGAAAATACTGAGTTTCCACGATATTGGGAAATAAGATGTTTTAATTATTTGAATTAGAAGGGCAAGGGATGCTGAATACTGAAAAATAAATTCTATTTTTATTTTATGGTTGAATGGTTGTTTATTTGATAGTTAAATCACTGACTATCTAATCTGGCCTATACGTTTGTTGGTACGGGAAGGCCGGGATCGAGTTATATTCGAAAACCATTCCGATCAACAAATATGAAAATGTAGAAGACATCAGATGACGATCGAGATGGAGCACTGAAGACCATAGATATTCATAAAACGGAAGAACCACTTACAATCTCTGATTCGACCCGGAGATATACTGGGGTTCTATCGTGGTTGAAATCTGTGGATTGCAAGGACTGCTCGCTACTGATCCCTGGGGTGATTCCTATACGAGATGCAGTAGGAGGGTGCCTTCGGATCATTCTGTTCCTGGATGACTTGTATGGACGAGTGTCTAACAGAGTATTTCCAAAAGAATCGCGTACGTTGATTTCTTCAAACGTGCGATAGTTGGTTAGCTTCCAACTAGAGTATTTTTGTGGACGTCAATTAGCGATATCTAGTGGATTTGACGATGTGGCATTCAAAGCGATTGGCGTTCAGATGATTCAAAGAAAATTCAAGCCTCAAGCCTCACAACCGGTAAATGACAAAAATCGGGCAGGCAGCATGGCTATGTGGGTCGCTCCCATTAGGGTGTATAATCACCTATCTAAAGGAACTCTTATTTGCTTTAATCTATTCGATGCTGTCCCTTTTCGGGAAGACGGTGGGTAGCTCCCAACCGTTGGTGATATACATTCGATACACTCAAGCGAAATGAGTGGTCGGTCATGTGTGAGCCGGGTTGCAAGACGTTCTTGTTGAACCCAGTGTATTCGTCTCTAGAGATACACGATCGGCAGGTGGTCCCATACCTTGTCATGGTTGGAATCCAATCTCCAATAAGCGCCTGCGGTTTTGTTTGTATACTATATATATAGAGCGTGAGATGCAAGCGTTCTGCTAAATTTGATATTACTTGTATTTAGACATTATCATAATATCAGATAAGATATTGGTTTCAAAAGTGTTTTGGGTTATCGTAAGGTAAAAACCATCCGTATTTATGTGTGGATTTGGTCTTACGATTATCCTTTTCTTTCGAAAGGACTTTTAACCGTAAGTTCAAGTTGTGTGATACCTTAATACTATACTCTGGTTCACCAGACTGACCTGGTGTTTTGTAAATGCTCGGGTTAGCCCGGGATGTACAGGTTCAGGTTATCGAATGCTGTGAAGAGACAAGCTGGAAGAGTCCAGACGTATGATATTATATAACTACTATTCTGCTGTGTATGGGACAGATTATTGTAGCTGTCCAGATGAATTAATGTACTCTGATGATTGTAAGATATTTTAAGATCTCAATAAAGTCATTTCTATATTATATTTTATTCCGCTGTGATGTGAGACTCTGTGTTGTGTTGTCTTCTTCTTCTTATATTCTAATATTTCTTTCTTTCTTATCTCACCTTCTAATTTCTTTCTAATAACGTCCAGTGTTTTCGGTGGTTGGAAGGTCGACATGAGTTACGGTAAAGGTATTTATGTCGATTTTCAGGGCCGAAAATCTTTGGGTCGTTACAGTGGTATCAGAGCCAGGTTGAGTAATAACCTTGGCTCTGTGGCGTAACTCAATAGAGATGGGGTTAGTAACACCCTAGATTGAGCTTGAATGTATATATATATATATATATATATATATATGAGAGCGTATTTGTAAATTCTATATAAAATTATTTTATATTGTGTTATTTGACTAGTTCGATTTAAACTAGCAATTGACGCAGTATTGTTTTATAAAAGTGATCAGATGAAATAAATTTTGGCCATACTATATTTAGTATAGAGAAATGAATGAGTTTTTGATTAATTTTGAGTTGCTTGATTTATTTGAATCGAATTCGAATTGGACTATGAATTTGAAAGGGTCAAATATAACTCTAATTTTCCATATATGGATTTAGAAAGGAGAAAAATGTATAATATTTAAAATAGAAATCAAAATTGAATTTGAAATGGAGATATATGAATTAGAGAATAAATAGTTAATCAAATATGATTTGGAAACTTAACATGGTTAAAAGTAGGATATTGAAATTTGGAAATAAAAGTTGATTGATTTGGTTAGATAGATTATGCATTGCCGATTGGTTGTTGGAAAGGTGGATTGGTGATTTGTTTTATAACCCTGAAAGGGTACTCGTTTGGGTTCTTGTCTTCTTGGATCGAAGTTAGGCCCAGAATGACATTTACAGTTGGTTTGGTCGGGCAACGCAACGGAGATGCTGGCGGATCCGTAGTAATATTTTATAACTTAGAATTTGAAAATAATTCCAAATTTATTTTGAGAATAATTGGGATGAAAACATTCCTCTTACTTAGCAATTTCGAGGACGAAATTATTTTAAGGGGGAAGGAATGTAACGACCCGTATTTTTGAGTGTTAAATATTTAATATATTTTATTTTTAAAATATTAATTTAGAATTTCTAAATGAATTTACAAGGTGTAGTTCGTTTATTAAATAATATATAGACGTGACAATTATATATATATTTATTAAAGGGTTTTAAAAAAAAATAGAATATCGTTTTAAAATTCAGAATGTTAGATGTTGAGCTTTGGATCTTCATACTATTTTGGGATCGAAGTTGTTGCTTTAATACGATAGTATTAATTTATTATCGTTAATTTAGTTGTTTAAAACTTAATTTACTTTGTTGGAGATCATATGAGATTAATGAAACCAACCTTAAGCTTGCGTGCAACATACACAATTATATTTTTAATACAAACTCTTGTGTGTACACGCACATACGTATATATACATACCTTCCCATTCACACATCGCTTAGTTCGGCAACACAAATAAAGCATGAATACGTATGTGATCCGACAAAATAAAAAGGTGCTTCAAGAACATCAAAACTGAAATAAAGCTTGACATAAAACAACACACATATTCAACAAAAATATATATATATACATATATTGTCTTAATGAATTAATACATAATAATTGCCTAATTAAATGGACAAACCATCTCCTTTCTGTTTATACTTATTTGTTTACATACGCATCAGGTAACATGCATGGTCTTCTTGCTAAAATATCTTCTCCCTCGAAATTTGCGGCTACAGGCAACCCGTTTCACCCAGACACAATAGTCATGACATCATTCAACATCTTCACACATACTCCATAAATATACACGCTGCTCCTTCTACTTGACCATTTCCATGTTCTTTCCTTCAATCTCTTTGCACTGTTGCACTACAATGCTGCATGTCCTGTTGCATCCAATAAACAGTAAACCAAGATTTTTCCATGTGCACTGATCTAAAAATAAAGAAAAAGAGAGATCAGAAAACAAACAAAAAAGATTATGAAAGCATAATTGAAACAAACAAAATTGATGTATATATTTATAACTCTGAACAGTACTATAAACAGCAAAACAGATATGTATATACTTTTATACATCAATCGCAACAGCCTAATGAACGGCTAAAGAAATTGAAGTGCACAGACAAGAAAGAACAGTGTACAAACAGCTATGGACATTGTACAGCTAAGAAAATGGAAAATGAACGGCAAAAATATGTTTACATCAAAACTTTACAGCTAAACATATGTATATACTACCAAATCTATAATAGGAACATCTATAGGGATAATAGGAACAGCTATAGAACAGTGGAAATGCATAGCTGAATTGAAATAGGTATGTTTATACACAAATCTTATGGTACAATAACCATCAAGTTGCACAGCAAAATATATATAATAGATATATTTTTTGTTGTGAAATCTGTACAAATGAGTGAATTGGTATATATGTATTGTACAATCAAATCCTTATAAGATCCAAACAGTAACCACCATATCTTTAAAAACCAAATATAGATGCTATAATTTCATAAAATTGATTAAACAAGTCCTAGCCAATCTAACCAAACCTATATACAGTGAGTAGATCGACTGTATACAAAATCCCACAATATCTCTGTCAAACCCTTTTGAAATCCATCAATTTCATATCACCAGTACAAATCTAAACAAAGGTAGAAAGCTCAATGGCCTAAGAAGGGTAGCCGAACCTACCTAAGAGGGGTTGATGGACATTGATCCTATCTAACCAAATCAACCACTATAAATAGGGTATCCACGCACAAACCATCACCACAATCAAAAGAAACCAAATTCGAACCACTTATAAAATCAAAACAGGAATTTTTACAGCTACAAAAAAATATTAGTTTAAAATACTTATCTGCATTTGAAAACCCCTGCTCTTCATCTCGAGGTGCTGCTGATGAATTTTCGGAAGGTATTTGCTTGAAGCCAAGGGCTTAAGGTTCGGATAGAAGCTTCAAAAGGGTTCGTTGACTGGTTGTAAGGGATCTGGAAGGCTTGGATTGGCATCATCGGAACTGTGGCGACGTCTGGATGTGAAGGAATTACTTCGGGGGTTTGACAGACCGATTGGAGGAAGAAATTGAAGAGAGGGTAGAAGATGGTAACGTTGAGGGTTGCGACGCAACCAGTTTCGATCTCTGACGATGACAGAAAGAAGGACGTCGGTTAGGGTTTCGGCCGTGGGAGAATTTGTGGAGGCGGTGGGTTGTTTTTCTGAGGGTTTGGAGAAAATAAAGGATCAGACGAGTGTTTTGAAGAGGGGATTGGGCTGGGGTACGGCCCGAACTGGTAAGGGAAAAGCCCATTTATATTAAATTAAATTTAAGTTTTTAAAGTTTAAATTGCTTTATAAATTTGTTTTTACCATATCTCGTACGTACGTAACGGATTTTGACAAAATCAGGTTCGTTGGGACCGTTGAAACGTGAAGATCGAGATGGAGCAGTGTCTGTCAGGACGGAAAATTTTTAATTAAATTAACGCT
The DNA here is from genome assembly GCA_030737875.1 of Allium sativum. Taxonomy (NCBI): domain Eukaryota; kingdom Viridiplantae; phylum Streptophyta; class Magnoliopsida; order Asparagales; family Amaryllidaceae; genus Allium; species Allium sativum. The sequence goes on along the minus strand of CM060919.1, from coordinate 647,735,888 downwards.
GTTTAATTTAATTAAAAACCAGCACTGAACGACTCAAACCATTCAATGTGAGTTAACCTCACTCAGTTTCCTCCTGTTTATATTTTATATAAATTGGGTTTTTGTTTTATGCACTCTGGTTGCTAGTGATTTACCGTCTGCTAGTTATATCTTGTTGATTTGAACAATGAAATTTAAACAGTCGTTTAAATTTAGTAATATATATATAATCGTTATTTTTAACGATTAAATCCAATAAAGGGAATTTCCCTTGATTGTTCACGTTTATAAAATAAACGTGATTGGAATGGTTTGGATTGTTTGTATGATCTGTTTGCTGATTGATGGTTGTTATTATCAGATAAAGGTAATAGTTTTGATTGGAGAGTTGATTTGATCGATAATCGTTGAATTGAAATTCAACATTTTGATTTGTTCTAACCAGTAGGAATATTGGTTGAATAATCTGGCATAACATTGTCTGTTAACCAATCATTTTACAGATATGGATTTTTATCATTAATTGGGTCGACCCTTATGAGATTATAAATTTATCTTATAATTAAAATGGGTTTTAAATATACTATTTTGAATAGAGCAATTTTAAATAGAAATAGGGACTATTATTATTCAAAGGGCTATAAGTTATTATTAAATTGTTTGATAAGAAAAACTCTTATGTTAAGGGAAATTGTAAGCCGATGGACAAGTAATAACCTAACATTTTAGAATTCGATTAATTGTTTTTCTAAGAACAATTAAAGAGGTTAATTAATTAATTAATTAATTATGGATTTATTTTAAAGGAGGAATTAACTGGAATTGATTAAAGAATTAATTTGGTTTTGAGGTAACCGAGTTCCGGTTTAACTAAGACCTACTTTTACATAAAGTAGTTATCTGATTTTACAGTAGTTAATTATTTGTTTTAATTTTGTGTAATTACTTCTTAAATGAAATACATTTAGATAAGTAACCGACTTTGGGAGGGAATATAGTTAAACTTTGAGAAGGGATTTTGAACGAGTTTTATATTTGAATTAAATGGAGTTATAAAGGGATTTAAGCGAACTCATAGCTTAAATAAAGGGTTTACTTGATAGTTAGATTAAGTAAAGAAAAATGAAGGTATAAAGGAGTTATAATTAAACCTGAAGTGAAAACCAAGGTTTATAAAGAGCATGGGAAGTAAAGAGGTTGATTTTGAATTAGAATTGCTTAAGTGTGGAATTAAAATTGGAAATTTAGATTCCCCGAAAGGGAAAGGGAATGGGGAAAAAAGGGATTTGAAATCGAGTTTGGCAAATGAATTAGGTAATAATGTTTGTGAGAATAACCCAGCTAGGGAACAAAGTAGTTGAATATATTGGGAGTTAACAAGAGTGATGTTGATAAGGATTAAGTAATCGATGAATTGAGTAATATCAAGTATATGTTATAAAAAGATAAAGTAGATGTTTGGAGTTATATTTTGAATAGAATTCAAATTGATTTTGGAATGAGATATTGGTTTTGGATTATGACTTATATTTATCTGAAGATAAGGACGTTGTTGTTCAAGGTCTGAGAGGTAATTAAAATACCCCAACTTGAACGACTTCGAAATTATCTGAAGATGATATTAGTCATGGTGATATAAAGGACAATAAGAGTTTATTATTTCATTTAGAAATAATAATGCAATGTTTAGTGAAACATTGGGGATATACATACAAAATGAGAATCCCAAAGTCAAAAAGGAAATATAAGAGAATTTCCATAGAAAAAAAACGTAAGATTTGGTTCTATTCAATAAGAATAAACACTGGAAGCTGCGAAGTAAATAAATGAAATATATTTCACAATGTTTTACGAATAACAAGTTGATTTGATTCTTCTATTATGGATTTTTAAATAATGTTTAGCCAATGATTTGCAAACATTATAAGAAAGGAAATTGAGAGATTTTTCATAGACAATTTTGTTAAATAAGAAGAAAATACTGAGTTTCCATGATATTGGGAAATAAGATGTTTTAATTATTTGAATTAGAAAGGCAAGGGATGCTGAATACTGAAAAATAAATTCTATTTTTATTTTATGGTTGAATGGCTGTTTATTTGATAGTTAAATCACCGACTATCAAATCTGGCCTATACGTTTGTTGGTACGGGAAGACCGGGATCGAGTTAAATTCGAAAACCATTCCGACCAACAAATACGAAAATGTAGAAGACGTCAGATGACGATCGAGATGGAGCATTGAAGACCATAGATCTTCGTAAAATGGAAGAACCACTTACAATCTCTGATTCGACCCGGAGATATACTGGGGTTCGGTCGTGGTTGAAATCTGTGGATTGCAAGGACTGCTCGCTACTAATCCCTGGGGTGATTCCTATATGAGATGCAGTAGGAGGGTGCCTTTGGTTCATTTTGTTCCTAGATGACTTGTATGGACGAGTGTCTGACAGAGTATTTCCAAAAGAATCGCGTACGTTGATTTCTTCAAACGTGCCATAGTTGGTTAGCTCCCAACTAGAGTATTTTTGTGGACGTCAATTAGCGATATCTAGTGGATTTGACGATGTGGCATTCAAAGCGATTGGCGTTCAGATGATTCAAAGAAAATTCTGGCCTCAAGCCTCACAACCGGTAAATGACAAAAATCGGGCAGGCAGCATGGCTATGTGGGTCGCTCCCGTTAGGGTGTATAATCACTTATCTAAAGGAATTCTTATTTGCTTCTTTAATCTATTCGATGCTGTCCCTTTTCGGGAAGATGGTGGGTAGCTCCCAACCGTTGGTGATATACATTCAATACACTCAAGCGAAATGAGTGGTCGGTCATGTGTGGGCCGGGTTGCAAGACGTTCTAGTTGAACCCAGTGTATTCGTCTCTAGATATACACGATCGGCAAGTGGTCCCATACCTTGTCATGGTTGGAATCCAATCTCCAATAAGCGCCTGCGGTTTTGTTTGTATACTATATATGTAGAGCGTGAGATGCAAGCATTCTACTAGATTTGATATTACTTGTATTTAGACATTATCATAATATCCGATAAGATATTGGTTTCAAAAGTGTTTTGGATTATCGTAAGGTAAAAACCGTCCGTATTTATGTATGGATTTGGTCTTACGATTATCCTTTTCTTTCGAAAGGATTTTTAACCGTAAAGTCAAGTTGTGTGATACCTTAATACTGTTCGAGTTTATCTCACTCTGGTTCACCAGACTGACCTGGTGTTTTGTAAATGCTCGGGTTAGCCCGGGATGTACAAGTTCAGCTTATCGAATGCTGTGAAGAGACAAGCTGGAAGAGTCCAGACGTATGATATTATATAACTACTATTCTGCTGTGTATGGGACATATTATTGTAGCTGTCCAGATGAATTAGTGTACTCTGATGATTGTAAGATATTTTAAGCTCTCAATAAAGTCGTTTCTATATTATATTTTATTCCGCTGCGATGTGAGACTCTGTGTTGTGTTGTCTTCTTCTTCTTCTTCTTCTTCTATTCAAATATTTCTTTCTTTCTTATCTCACCCTCTAATTTCTTTCTAATAACGTCCAGTGTTTTCGGTGGTTGGAAGGTCGACATGAGTTATGGTAAAGGTATTTATGTCGATTTTCAGGGCCGAAAATCTTTGGGTCGTTACATTTTGGGTGTACGTTTTGCGTAGAGTATATATATTATTGTTTGTATACATAAATTTGCTTATTTGGGTGTATGTTTTTATATATATATATATATTTATAATTGATTTTAGTGTATTGGGGTGTGTTTTAAAACATATATATGGTTTTGGGTGTGTTCTACAATTTATAATATATATATATATATATATATATATATGAAGTGTTGTGTGATGTGCTTAAATATGAATCATATATACACGTGAGTACAATTTTGATGAGTGTGTTTGTGTTGTTATATATATATAATTTATGATATATATATATAGTTTGGTGTTCGTTGAATTTAAATGTATATATTATTTAGAAAAAAATGTTATGAGACGAGTTGGTGTTGAGTTCACAAACCGTTTCAAATCTAATAGTTGTACCGATTCATTGAGAAATTCCCTAATCTCCTCTTATAAAAATAAATATATTTTGAGTGGTTATCAAGATTGAATCTATTCCTAGTCGTTCCTGGAAGTCGTCGTTTCATTCTGCATCAATCTGTTTGTCGTCTCCATTTCTGTGCCATGAAAGGTGAGTTTATCTCACACTTGACCTACATTGTTTCATGGTTGTTAAATTCAGCACTAATGAACTGTAGTGAAATGTATAAGATTGCTAGTAGAAATTGTTTGTTTAATATGTACACTTTCATATATGACATGATGATATATATGACACGTAGGTGCACTGATGATATATGAATTATAATGTGATTGATGTTATGCGATGATTGGTTTATGTTGGGAATTCCATAGTTTTAAGAAAAATCACTATGGGTTGAAATGATACATACTCGAACGGAAATTAGATTGGGGAAAAATCATTATGAGTTGAAATGATAGACTTAACGATTTTTACTGAATTTGGGATTGTAGGTTGAAATGATATATACCCATAATTTTTAAATTGCGGATTGAAATGTTAAATATCCGTATCACTAGACTATAGGGTAGAAAACTATATACAGACACCGTTGGTCATGTTTCCGAAGTATACTAGTTTGGAAATTTTAATTTTAAAATAATAATTTAAGATTTTATATATTATATTTATATTTTAATGATTTTTTAACTTAAATTTCGTAAATTTTAAATTATATGTTTTAAAATGATTTTATGAGTAAATATGGATTTAAATACTTATTTAAGATTTTACATATAATTTTATTTATTTTAACCATATAATTTAATTACATAAGTATTTAAAACTTTTTATATTATAATAAATAATTCTTTTAAACCTATTTCTATATTATTTTAATCTTATATATGGTTATCATCTATTTTCTAATTTATTTTAGAATTTTATAAACTTATATATATATATATATAATTTCAAAGTTATTTTTTTATGTTTTATACACTTTAATAATAAACCAAAGGGTGTATGATTTAAGGTTTTCGAGATTTTATCTCGAGGTTTAAAGATTTAAATTTATACAATGATATTTGACTTAATGAATGGACTCGTATAAGATACGAACTTGAATTCGAATGGATTTGAACTTGTAAGAGATGAACTTGAATTGTGTAACTGTTTCGAAATATGAAATGAATTTGATTTTAAATCAACTAAATGCGAATTTGAATTGGTTTATATATTAAGAGAAATGAACTTCAATTGCGTAAATTATGTTTAATTTAAACTTGTAATTGATATGAAAGGAAATCAATTTTAGGTGACCGTATGTGGATTTAAATATAAATTTTTTATATATCTCTTTGATTTTACAAATCATTTGGTTTGAATTTAGAATTTTGTTGAATCGAATTTATATGAATGGTTTTAAATTGTATAAATGTTTCAATTGATGTATAATGTTTTGATTCGAATTTATAAGTAGTTATTTTGAATTATATGGCTTTAAGTTATAAAATATGATATGATTAGTTTGAATTATATAAATCAAAATAGAAGGTTTTTATTTGAATTGTATATATTGAATTCGAACCGAAATGTTGGAATTTTGAATCGACTAAAACAAAATTCTTCTAAATGCGAAAACTAGATTTTATGATTGGTGTGAACTTGGATTTTTGACAAAAATAAATCAAGCAAGTACCATCGAAGTACGTAATTTAGTATTGATTTAAATGGCATTTGGGATATGTTTTGTATAAGTCGATTTTTGATAGAAATCGTTATATGAATAAATTCGAGACTAAGATATTGTCGTAGTAAACATTTTGTATAGATTTTAAATGATAACCGATACCTTTAAGATTGGAATGTATTATAATTTAGTTTTGGATTATAAGTTGTTCTGTGAATATTTTCGGAAATTAAATAAAATCGAAGTTAAATATTTTAGTATTGATTTATACTATGTGTGAGATCTTTACAATGTGATTTTTCTAAATCGATTTGATTAAAGCGATTTAACTGAGTTGTTTCCAAAGTTAAATAGAACCGAAGTTATATATTTAGTTTTGATTTCGAATTCGAATATGAGAATATGTATGAACACTTTTACAAAGTGATTTGTAAAATAATGACCATGGGGTGAAAAATATAAACTATTGGTTGTTAAAGAGACCGGATCGGCTATTGTAACGAACCAGAAATTATGGCATTTGAACTTTTGTAGTTAATTTAATTCAATGTTGGAAATTTATTTTTATACTTGATATTTGATTTTAAAATTTGGGATCTGGTTTATTTAAGCTTGGTTTGAATTAATTTATAAGTGTAGATTTAAATTTTTAATCTTTGAATCTGATTGGGTTTATTTCAATTAAGCTTTATAGTATTTAATCAAGTGGTTTTAATATTTGTAAACTTTGAATCTATTTTTATTTGATAAGTTATAAAGTACTTTTTTTATTGTAATAACCCGGAAATTCTGGGCCAGTTTAAAATTTTTATTTTGGCAATTTTAATGAATTTTGAATATTTAAAATAGATTATTTTAAATAATATCGACGAGAAATTTATTTTGAATATAATTCGAACGTATATATTATATACGCCGTCGTTAGAATATAAATATTTATATATAATTATAAATAGAATTGAAAATGGCGCGGTAGTTCGATAATTCGATTTCAAACTTCAATTGAATGTACCGGGTGCAAAACAATCCGGATTTTAGTGAAACCAAAAACATTAGGATCTAATTGGTGATATCTTCCCAATGAATCCGAAAAATCAAAATTTCATAGCGGGAATCAAAAGATATGTCCAGTTAAAAATTCTGAATAGTCGCTATGGAATTCAGGCCCTTAAAAATGGGAATTCTGCAAATGACCTCGGATTTCGACGAAACCCGTTTTGTTGGGTCCGTGATGTCAAATTATAGTTAGATTCCAAATTTCATAATTTTTCGAATCAATATGTGAGCGGGGCAAAGGAAAACGCGATTGACCATTTTCAGTTGATTTTAATCGACTGGAAATTGGCCATTTTTCCAACGGTCTCAGAATTCGACGAAACTAGTTTTGTTAGGACCGTATCGTCAATAGGAAGCTAGAAAATATTTTTCGGGAATTTTTAGAGCTAGTATGTGACCCCGGTAATTTGAAATGTACGTTTAAAATTCAATATAGTGATTTAAAGGTAAATTTAACGGAAACTGATTGTAACAGCCGAACCAGCCTACGATACATATCCCATTATGTTCGGAATGGGGGTAAAACGCTATGGACGACAGGCGGTGGGCCTCGTTTAGAGGTCGAAAATAAAGGTTGCTTTTTGGTGAAAAATAAATTAATTTAATAATAAAAAAATAAAACCCTTATCTCTTTAACCCCCCCCCCCCCGTTTATTTTCTTCAAATCGATTCAGTAAAAAAAAAAAGAGAGAACGGGGGGCGCGATTCGCCACCGTCGCCCACCAGAGGCGTCGCGCCTCTGGCGCAACCTCCCCAGGCCAGACCCCCCACCTCGCGGCGCCCCTCTTCCTCCACCTCCCCTTCTCCTCCTCTTCTTATCAAACCGCGCCGCCCAGACCTCCACCCTCCACCGATCGCCTCCCCCACCGCCTGCACCTCCGCCTCTTCTTCTCCTCCCCTCCACTTCCTCTCCCCCTTCGAAAACCATACACCCCGAGCCCCTCCACGCCACAACCGTGCCGCCGCCGCCCCTGAAACCCTAACCCCGACCCTCGACGCCGACCACCACTCCAACCGCGCAGTCCCCCTCCTCTGCAAAACACTGTAAGCCCCCTTCTATTTTATTTTTAATATGTAATTAATCAGTGATTTTTATATAGTTGTTTAAGGAATAAAAATTCGATTTTTATTTTATGAATTAAAATAGAAAAGACGTGATTATTAAAATAGAAAAGACGTGATTTTTAAAATAGAAAAGATTAGATTTTCAAAAGAAGAAAGACGATATTTTTAAATGGAGAAAGGTGAGATTTTTACATATGTAGTGGGTTAAAAATATGACTTTTACATAGTAGGAACTATAAAAATGTAATCTTTATGAGATAGAGAATATAAAAATATCATCTTTGTATATGTAGCGAAATAAAAATCTGATTTTTATTTTATATACGTTGAAATAAAGTGGTGATTTCTATAATGATGAAATCTATATTTTTTTTGAAAAGATGAAGTCTTTATATTTGAAAGGGAGAAATCTTTATAGTTGAAAAGGCGAGATCTTTATATAGATGATAACGAAGTAAAAATATGATTTTTATATATTGAACATCGAAGTAAAAATATGATTTTAATATATTGAACATCGAAGTAAAAATATGATTTTTATATATTGAACATCGAAGTAAAAATATGATTTTTATATATTGAACATCAAAGTAAAAATTCGATTTTTATATATCGAATAGCGAAGTAAAAATTGGGTTTTTTTCATATTGAATAGCGAAGTAAAATTGTGATTTTTATATATGTAGTGGCTACGGGCAACGAAGATGACAAAGATGCGATAACGATGACGATTTCTATAAATGAAGAGTCGTGGTATTGGATAGCTAGTCGGTGAGAACTTCTCACTCTTCAATTTCTTTCTCTAGTTATATATATATATACTAGGATGCAGACGGTGCTTAGCAGCACCCGACACCCGTCATCCACAGACCATGGATGGCTTGTTTGTTAAATTGTTTGGTTGTGTAGTTGGTTAGTCTAATTGGTTTGAATTGAATTGTTTGGTGAAATGGAATGGATTTGATTGATGTGTGAATGGCGTGGGCCTTCACTAGACCAGGGATAAGGCTAGGCCTCGTCCCGTTTCTAGTATCGTGCCGTTATGCCGCCGAAATTTTCTAAAATATGTTAGAAAAATAAAAATATCATTTTTATTGTGTAAATGAACTGAATAGAAATTCATGTGTTGAAATAAAATATTTTATCGTTAAAAATATAATTTTTAACGTGGAAGTGAATAAAATAAAATATTCATTTACAAACCGGACGGTTTGTTTATGTACACCTATTTGAAGGACATTGATTGGGACGATAAATTTTACACGTCGCCCAACTGCACAACTAAAATCTGTGTTTGATTGTTTGAAACCCCACACGGGTGTTGGGATGAAATTTGAAGTTCACTCATCCTGATTGATTAAATATGTCGATCGATTGATTGACAGGCTGTTATAAGCGTAAGATATCTATATTTGATGCTTATACAGTGTAGTGCACTTTGGTTGATGGTTGATTATTTTTCAATGCTATTATATACATGTGTTGTATGGAATCCATATAATTAACATTATATGGTGATTGATTGGGCCTCATTCCAATCGGGAAAATAAGGAATATTATAAAAGAAAATTCATGTGTTGAATATAAAAATAGTCATGTGTTGACGATGTTCATGTGTTGAGTGAAATATTTTATACAATGAAATTTACATCTTTATCATATTTTAAAATTAGAACTACTTCCCAGTAGAAGTCTAATTAAAAATCAAACGATAGATACCATAGTTTTATAAAATATTTTACATAACAAAAATAGTGATGTGTTGACAGTACTCATGTGTTGAGATTAGTCAGGTGTTGGAAGAAATATAAATTTATGTGTTGAATGGAATAAATATTCATTTGTTGAATAGAATAACGGATTATTGAAATATATAAAGCCGTGTTGATTTGAGTTGCGCCATTTTGACGTGAACGATATTTATATCGATTATATTAGTTTTTATACTGAATATAGAAAAGAAGTGATTTCAAAATATAACGTTTTGAAAATATTATCATTTGTATAGTAATGATATAAAATATTCAGTTTTGATTAGAAATTGAAATAGTGTTGAAATGGTTTTGAAACAAAGTTAAAACGATTTATAAAATACGTTTTAAAAGGAAATTGACGAAATACATATAATATATATATTATATATATAATGGCCTGAATAGAACGCGCCGCTCCGCGGCAGTTCGTGAATTTCGACCATTGACATCGAATAGACGATGCGGGAGATCCGACCGTCGAATTCTCCTAAAACCGGAACCGTTGGGTTCGTATCGAAAAGAGCTTTCCAATGAATATTAGAAATTTGAAATCTAACGGTTGGATTTGGAATTATGTCCAAATCAAATTTGAAAAAGGTCGCTGTAAGTGCAGTTCGATAGCCGTTGATGGAAATCGACTGTACGGGCCTTGATAAAATTATTAAAAATATTGATAATTTGTGTAAAATCATAATATGTGAATCGGAAAGAACTGGGATGAAGAATTCCACATTTGAAATGATAAAAATAGATTTTTATCGAAATGAACCAGTTGTGAACTAGAATTAAAATCAATTTATTTTTGAAATAAATAAATTGAATTTGAAAGTGATTTTAAAAATAATCAATATTCCCAATACGTGGATTGGACTGGAGTTGAATCGAAATTATCTTCGGGATATTTCGATGTTGGATTTCGTGACTATACAGATATTGTTATGGGAATTTGAAAGATATATTTTATATCGTTATTTCCAATACGATATATGTTGGTTTCAGAATTTGATATTGAATATAAGCCGATATATTTTCTATTCAGAGCCTCGTATTTAATATCAAATGTGATTTGGGTTTATCGTGAATCGTGTTTTAGATGACGTTGGTTCTTTAACCCAGTTAAAGGCAAGATATCGATTTTTGAAAAGATTAAAACTAAGTGGAGTTTTAATGAATCTTTAATTAGATTAAAAATGTGAATTGATAATTTAAATTATCAAATCTGAAAGGTGATCGAGAATGGAGTACCACCAGTTTTGCTCCAAAGCGATAGTTAAATCTTTAATTAGATTTGAACGTGAAATGGTAATTAATTTACCGATAACACCGTGGTGTTAGATGTGGAGTATTACCAGTTTTCTCCATGGGATATATAGGTTGGGATTGGGAAATAAAATAAATAATTACTTCGGTGTGGTTCGCTAATCCCGACTAGTTTGAAATGATATCCAAAGGAGGATTAAAGAATGAATTTAGAAGAATTTATCTTGGATAAAATTAATGGGAACATTTCCCTAAGAATGTGATTTTGTGAATAAAAGAATATTCTGAATTGGAATGAGGCGTTTGTTGTGCTTGTGTAACATTCGTTTATTATATACGTGGGTTATTCAGAAAGGCCGGGTTTATACCCATTCTGAATAACCGATTCGACGAGATGTCGAAGATGAAGACGGTGGTTGAAGACCGGAAGTCTTCACATCGTTTGGGTGATTACTGATGATCTTGATTGGGCTGTACACCCAGGATGAGGGAATCAGTTGGTGATCCTCCAGACGTACTTGGAGATGGATGGATATGCGAGGAAAGTGCCTCCGGTTTCGTTCAGACCCAGAGCGAACTTGTAAATGGATTGTGTGTCTGACATCGGATTTTATTCTGTGTTGATTGATCTCTGTTAAATATACATCTGTTTGGCGGTGGAGAATTTATTCTCTTGCTTAACGCCCTTCTCTGAGGCGTACGAGCTCAGAGGTTGTATATCGATGGACATCAGTCGCATGGAGTGAATTGCCAATGTGGCACGCGTAAGTGGCAATTGATCAGGGCTTCTGTTGAAAAGCAAAGTCTTGTGGTGGATGATCAAAGCACGGCCTGTGTGGCGTAGCTTTGTGTATAGCGTGAATTCGCGAGCCTCACACCTCGGTATGAGTCAAAAACGGGATACGGACCCAAGAAGTGCACGACGTTTCTTTCTAGCTAGGGTGGTGTCAGTGACCTACCAGCCCTGACATTTATATACTTTTCACCTGTGTGGTTGTTGGATACGAGGCGCCACGGATATAGGTCTGTAAGGACCGGGAAATGTGTGTTCAGGAATAATTAATCCTCAAAAGTAGGAGAGGACCGGCCTTGGAGGTTCCAAAGGATCAGAGTGGGGTCCTGAGGCATTGCTAGAGTGTCTCGAACGCGGAGAGGAGCTTGCCCCTTGCCTCGACTCATGACGGAAATCCAATTTCCAATACGTGTATTGCGGTTTTAATTGTAGAACTAGTATGGCGACATGATATATGTTACCCATGCCGTCTATGATTGATATTTATGATTGAATTGTTTTGACACTATACACTTATTATAGTATCAAATAATATGTTTTAAACGTATCAAGAATGCTTTGGCTGTTATAAGGGAAAACCCTATCCTCCGGCTTGCGTTGCATTGTGTGATGGGACCTGGGTCTTATAACAGCTTCATTTTTCTTTATTTAGCATTGCGCTGTTTGTTCTATGCACTGGTATTCTTGGGAGGAAACCCGTTCCGTGTTATACGGCGTGGTCCCTTGATTTACCTAACTTTAAAACCAATATTAATAACTGTTTTAGTTCTCACACCAGTCACATGACTGACCTGGAGTTTATTGTTTTAACCTAAACTCTGGGTGCCCCTATTTTCCGCACGGGCAGCTAGTAGTTTTGGTTTTGCAGATTTATATCCACAGGGTCCTGATTTACAGCTGGAACGATGCTCGGAAAGCTCTGTATCCGTGTATTACTTTCAGTTGTGTTTTGTATTATTTTCCGCTGCTATGTAATTTATTGTAATCTCTGATATTTATCGAATGTATATTATTCATTTATACTCTGTATATTCTTGTATCTGATGGAATTGTTGAAATAACAATGAAATGTTCTTCTGTCTGCGTTCTATTTTGTCCTGTTCTCAACGCTATCCGTGCTTTCCTTCACGGGGAAGTTCGGGTCGTGTCAGTTTGGTATCAGAGCTTTGGTTTACAGAGCTCGAGAACAAGACACATTAGAACCATACGAAAGAATTCATCAGATATTGGATTAGTAATATCCAATTAAAATGACTCGTTAGAGATAGGATCAGTAGTATCCTAGAACGAGTGTGAAGAGTATATTTTTCAAATTAAAACAATTTTGTTTTGAAAATTTAAATCGTTTTATACGTATTTGAATATTTATTTATTTTGAATATGGACAATCGAGTATATATAGATTTCGCGTATACGCGTCATGAATGTATAGTCGAAGTTTTAATATACTGGATAGATATAGAATCACATTCTAGACACCCGGGGATAATTCTGATGATGTGGCCACATCATCAGTATTTATGTTCGTGTTTCGAAGGTGTGATTTCTATATATTTCCATTAGACTGGTGTGAGAACCAAAACTAATATAGCTAGAACACATTGTTGTGAATTGGCATCAAAAACATGATTTTTTGTATAAATATCAAAATTATGAATTTGAAACTCTAATTCACTAATTGATTGATGTTTGTGTTGTTTGTTTATTTGTTTGCTAATTTTGAACCATTTAGCCTAATTGTATCAAACATTGAATATTATTGAAAATTGGTCGCATTTGCTTGCATATACATATACTTACATTGAACAGGTCATAGCAAGGAGGCTAGAGCAGAGAATAAAATTTGTTTGCCCGACAAATAGGTACATGTTTACTACATAATTTCCTATTTTGTTTGGGTGATGATGATTTTATGAGCCGATTGGCTAGCCGCTTGGCTTTTTCTTTTTCTTTTTGAGATCTGAAGGACCGGGAAGCTATTTGAGATTTCCCGATGCTCCCATTGCAGGGGAGGTTATGGCGAAATTTTTCGAAAATTTAGGGTGTTAGCCAAATTTTTGAAAATTTGAAAATTCTCAGAAACTGAAAAGTTGGAGAATGGAAGCCAGATCGAACGTAGAGTTGATTAATCAAACCACTTTCGACTTTGTTCCTTTTCGGGGACGAAAAGTTTTAAGTGGGGGAGATTGTAATAACCCGGAAATTCTGGGCCAGTTTAAAATTTTTATTTTGGCAATTTTAATGAATTTTGAATATTTAAAATAGATTATTTTAAATAATATCGACGAGAAATTTATTTTGAATATAATTCGAACGTATATATTATATACGCCGTCGTTAGAATATAAATATTTATATATAATTATAAATAGAATTGAAAATGGCGCGGTAGTTCGATAATTCGATTTCAAACTTCAATTGAATGTACCGGGTGCAAAACAATCCGGCTTTTAGTGAAACCAAAAACATTAGGATCTAATTGGTGATATCTTCCCAATGAATCCGAAAAATCAAAATTTCATAGCGGGAATCAAAAGATATGTCCAGTTGAAAATTCTGAATAGTCGCTATGGAATTCAGGCCCTTAAAAATGGGAATTCTGCAAATGACCTCGGATTTCGACGAAACCAGTTTTGTTGGGTCCGTGATGTCAAATTATAGTTAGATTCCAAATTTCATAATTTTTCGAATCAATATGTGAGCGGGGCAAAGGAAAACGCGACTGACCATTTTTAGTTGATTTTAATCGACTGGAAATTGGCCATTTTTCCAACGGTCTCAGAATTCGACGAAACTAGTTTTGTTAGGACCGTATCGTCAATAGGAAGCTAGAAAATATTTTTCGGGCATTTTTAGAGCTAGTATGTGACCCCGGTAATTTGAAATGTACGTTTAAAATTCAATATAGTGATTTAAAGGTAAATTTAACGGAAACTGATTGTAACAGCCGAATCAGCCTACGATACATATTCCATTATGTTCGGAATGGGGGTAAAACGCTATGGACGACAGGCGGTGGGCCTCGTTTAGAGGTCGAAAATAAAGGTTGCTTTTTGGTGAAAAATAAATTAATTTAATAATAAAAAAATAAAACCCTTATCTCTTTAACCCCCCCCCCCCCCGTTTATTTTCTTCAAATCGATTCAGTAAAAAAAAAAAGAGAGAACGGGGGGCGCGATTCGCCACCGTCGCCCACCAGAGGCGTCGCGCCTCTGGCGCAACCTCCCCAGGCCAGACCCCCCACCTCGCGGCGCCCCTCTTCCTCCACCTCCCCTTCTCCTCCTCTTCTTATCAAACCGCGCCGCCCAGACCTCCACCCTCCACCGATCGCCTCCCCCACCGCCTGCACCTCCGCCTCTTCTTCTCCTCCCCTCCACTTCCTCTCCCCCTTCGAAAACCATACACCCCGAGCCCCTCCACGCCACAACCGCGCCGCCGCCGCCCCTGAAACCCTAACCCCGACCCTCGACGCCGACCACCACTCCAACCGCGCAGTCCCCCTCCTCTGCAAAACACTGTAAGCCCCCTTCTATTTTATTTTTAATATGTAATTAATCAGTTATTTTTATATAGTTGTTTAAGGAATAAAAATTCGATTTTTATTTTATGAATTAAAATAGAAAAGACGTGATTATTAAAATAGAAAAGACGTGATTTTTAAAATAGAAAAGATTAGATTTTCAAAAGAAGAAAGACGATATTTTTAAATGGAGAAAGGTGAGATTTTTACATATGTAGTGGGTTAAAAATATGACTTTTACATAGTAGGAACTATAAAAATGTAATCTTTATGAGATAGAGAATATAAAAATATCATCTTTGTATATGTAGCGAAATAAAAATCTGATTTTTATTTTATATACGTTGAAATAAAGTGGTGATTTCTATAATGATGAAATCTATATTTTTTTTGAAAAGATGAAGTCTTTATATTTGAAAGGGAGAAATCTTTATAGTTGAAAAGGAGAGATCTTTATATAGATGATAACGAAGTAAAAATATGATTTTTATATATTGAACATCGAAGTAAAAATATGATTTTTATATATTGAACATCGAAGTAAAAATATGATTTTTATATATTGAACATCGAAGTAAAAATATGATTTTTATATATTGAACATCAAAGTAAAAATTCGATTTTTATATATCGAATAGCGAAGTAAAAATTGGGTTTTTTTCATATTGAATAGCGAAGTAAAAATGTGATTTTTATATATGTAGTGGCTACGGGCAACGAAGATGACAAAGATGCGATAACGATGAAGATTTCTATAAATGAAGAGTCGTGGTATTGGATAGCTAGTCGGTGAGAACTTCTCACTCTTCAATTTCTTTCCCTAGTTATATATATATATACTAGGATGCAGACGGTGCTTAGCAGCACCCGACACCCGTCATCCACAGACCATGGATGGCTTGTTTGTTAAATTGTTTGGTTGTGTAGTTGGTTAGTCTAATTGGTTTGAATTGAATTGTTTGATGAAATGGAATGGATTTGATTGATGTGTGAATGGCGTGGGCCTTCACTAGACCAGGGATAAGGCTAGGCCTCGTCCCGTTTCTAGTATCGTGCCGTTATGCCGCCGAAATTTTCTAAAATATGTTAGAAAAATAAAAATATCATTTTTATTCTGTAAATGAACTGAATAGAAATTCATGTGTTGAAATAAAATATTTTATCGTTAAAAATATAATTTTTAATGTGGAAGTGAATAAAATAAAATATTCATTTACAAACCGGACGGTTTGTTTATGTACACCTATTTGAAGGACATTGATTGGGACGATAAATTTTACACGTCGCCCAACTGCACAACTAAAATTTGTGTTTGATTGTTTGAAACCCCACACGGGTGTTGGGATGAAATTTGAAGTTCACTCATCCTGATTGATTAAATATGTCGATCGATTGATTGACAGGCTGTTATAAGCGTAAGATATCTATATTTGATGCTTATACAGTGTAGTGCACTTTGGTTGATGGTTGATTATTTTTCAATGCTATTATATACATGTGTTGTATGGAATCCATATAATTAACATTATATGGTGATTGATTGGGCCTCATTCAAATCGGGAAAATAAGGAATATTATAAAAGAAAATTCATGTGTTGAATATAAAAATAGTCATGTGTTGACGATGTTCATGTGTTGAGTGAAATATTTTAGACAATGAAATTTACATCTTTATCATATTTTAAAATTAGAACTACTTCCCAGTAGAAGTCTAATTAAAAATTAAACGATAGATACCATAGTTTTATAAAATATTTTACATAACAAAAATAGTGATGTGTTGACAGTACTCATGTGTTGAGATTAGTCAGGTATTGGAAGAAATATAAATTTATGTGTTGAATGGAATAAATATTCATTTATTGAATAGAATAACGGATTATTGAAATATATAAAGCCGTGTTGATTTGAGTTGCGCCATTTTGACGTGAACGATATTTATATCGATTATATTAGTTTTTATACTGAATATAGAAAAGAAGTGATTTCAAAATATAACGTTTTGAAAATATTATCATTTGTATAGTAATGATATAAAATATTCAGTTTTGATTAGAAATTGAAATAGTGTTGAAATGGTTTTGAAACAAAGTTAAAACGATTTATAAAATACGTTTATAAAGGAAATTGACGAAATATATATAATATATATATAATGGCCTGAATAGAACGCGCCGCTCCGCGGCAGTTCGTGAATTTCGACCATTGACATCGAATAGACGTTGCGGGAGATCCGACCGTCGGATTCTCCTAAAACCGGAACTGTTGGGTTCGTATCGAAAAGAGTTTTCCAATGAATATTAGAAATTTGAAATCTAACGGTTGGATTTGGAATTATGTCCAAATCAAATTTGAAAAAGGTCGCTGTAAGTGCAGTTCGATAGCCGTTGATGGAAATCGACTGTACGGGCCTTGATAAAATTATTAAAAATATTGATAATTTGTGTAAAATCATAATATGTGAATCGGAAAGAACTGGGATGAAGAATTCCACATTTGAAATGATAAAAATAGATTTTTATCGAAATGAACCAGTTGTGAACTAGAATTAAAATCAATTTATTTTTGAAATAAATAAATTGAATTTGAAAGTGATTTTAAAAATAATCAATATTCCCAATACGTGGATTGGACTGGAGTTGAATCGAAATTATCTTCGGGAAATTTTGATGTTGGATTTCGTGACTATACAGATATTGTTATGGGAATTTGAAAGATATATTTTATATCGTTATTTCCAATACGATATATGTTGGTTTCAGAATTTGATATTGAATATAAGCCGATATATTTTCTATTCAGAGCCTCGTATTTAATATCAAATGTGATTTGGGTTTATCGTGAATCGTGTTTTAGATGACGTTGGTTCTTTAACCCAGTTAAAGGCAAGATATCGATTTTTGAAAAGATTAAAACTAAGTGGAGTTTTAATGAATCTTTAATTAGATTAAAAATGTGAATTGATAATTTAAATTATCAAATCTGAAAGGTGATCGAGAATGGAGTACCACCAGTTTTGCTCCAAAGTGATAGTTAAATCTTTAATTAGATTTGAACGTGAAATGGTAATTAATTTACCGATAACACCGTGGTGTTAGATGTGGAGTATTACCAGTTTTCTCCATGGGATATATAGGTTGGGATTGGGAAATAAAATAAATAATTACTTCGGTGTGGTTCGCTAATCCCGACTAGTTTGAAATGATATCCAAAGGAGGATTAAAGAATGAATTTAGAAGAATTTATCTTGGATAAAATTAATGGGAACATTTCCCTAAGAATGTGATTTTGTGAATAAAAGAATATTCTGAATTGGAATGAGGCGTTTGTTGTGCTTGTGTAACATTCGTTTATTATATACGTGGGTTATTCAGAAAGGCCGGGTTTATACCCATTCTGAATAACCGATTCGACGAGATGTCGAAGATGAAGACGGTGGTTGAAGACCGGAAGTCTTCACATCGTTTGGGTGATTACTGATGATCTTGATTGGGCTGTACACCCAGGATGAGGGAATCAGTTGGTGATCGTCCAGACGTACTTGGAGATGGATGGATATGCGAGGAAAGTGCCTCCGGTTTCGTTCAGACCCAAAGCGAACTTGTAAATGGATTGTGTGTCTGACATCGGATTTTATTCTGTGTTGATTGATCTCTGTTAAATATACATCTGTTTGGCGGCGGAGAATTTATTCTCTTGCTTAACGCCCTTCTCTGAGACGTACGAGCTCAGAGGTTGTATATCGATGGACATCAGTCGCATGGAGTGAATTGCCAATGTGGCACGCGTAAGTGGCAATTGATCAGGGCTTCTGTTGAAAAGCAAAGTCTTGTGGTGGATGATCAAAGCATGGCCTGTGTGGCGTAGCTTTGTGTATAGCGTGAATTCGCGAGCCTCACACCTCGGTATGAGTCAAAAACGGGATACGGACCCAAGGAGTGCACGACGTTTCTTTCTAGCTAGGGTGGTGTCAGTGACCTACCAGCCCTGACATTTATATACTTTTCACCTGTGTGGTTGTTGGATACGAGGCGCCTCGGATATAGGTCTGTAAGGACCGGGAAACGTGTGTTCAGGAATAATTAATCCTCAAAAGTAAGAGAGGACCGGCCTTGGAGGTTCCAAAGGATCAGAGTGGGGTCCTGAGGCATTGCTAGAGTGTCTCGAACGCGGAGAGGAGCTTGCCCCTTGCCTCGACTCATGACGGAAATCCAATTTCCAATACGTGTATTGCGGTTTTAATTGTAGAACTAGTATGGCGACATGATATATGGTACCCATTGCGTCTATGATTGATATTTATGATTGAATTGTTTTGACACTATACACTTATTATAGTATCAAATAATGTGTTTTAAACGTATCAAGCATGCTTTGGCTGTTATAAGGGAAAACCCTATCCTCCGGCTTGCGTTGCATTGTGTGATGGGACCTGGGTCTTATAACAACTTCATTTTTCTTTATTTAGCATTGCGCTGTTTGTTCTATGCACTGGTATTCTTGGGAGGAAACCCGTTCCGTGTTATATGGCGTGGTCCCTTGATTTACCTAACTTTAAAACCAATATTAATAACTGTTTTAGTTCTCACACCAGTCACATGACTGACCTGGAGTTTATTGTTTTAACCTAAACTCTGGGTGCCCCTATTTTCCGCACGGGCAGCTAGTAGTTTTGGTTTTGCAGATTTATATCCACAGGGTCCTGATTTACAGCTGGAACGATGCTCGGAAAGCTCTGTATCCGTGTATTACTTTCAGTTGTGTTTTATATTATTTTCCGCTGCTATGTAATTTATTGTAATCTCTGATATTTATCGAATGTATATTATTCATTTATACTCTGTATATTCTTGTATCTGATGGAATTGTTGAAATAACAATGAAATGTTCTTCTGTTTGCGTTCTATTTTGTCCTGTTCTCAACGCTATCCGTGCTTTCCTTCACGGGGAAGTTCGGGTCGTGTCATTATTTGTTTTGAATTTTTGATTTTATTTAACTTGAGAATTTATTTTAATTTGATTATATTTAAATTTGGCTTTAAAGATTTATTTATTATTTTGTTTTTATCTTAATTTTGAATTGGTTTATGAAAATTAATATGAAATTGTATTTGAAATGGTAAAAATACATTAGCCTTGGTTGTATCATATAATAGTATGCACATTTTGAGCATTCAAATGGTATATATATTCTTTTAGCATATTTCTTAAATGTTGTGCCACTTATTCTATTTGTTGAATTTGTTTGACACCTGTTGAAACTTGGCAAAATTGGTTTACACATGTTAAGTTGGTCCTAAATGCTTCTAAACGTGTCCTCGATTTCTCCGTTCCTTTGTTCTTTATTTTGCTCACTTTCCCTTCCCTTTTTATTTTGTTTAGCAGTCGTTCCTCCTAATTTATTTTCCCAAACTAATATATCCCCAAATCATTTCTACCTTTCCCCACCACAACACCTGAAGCCGCGCACCCATCTGAGCGCCACCGCCAGTCAAAGCCTCCACCGGAGACGCCTCCTGTTTCCTCTCCGTTCGTCAACTCCTGGACCTCAATCACCTTTAATCCCTATCTCCGTCATTGAAGCCACCATCCTCACCTTAACGACCTCCATCACCAACGTTTTCCACCACTCGTCGCCGCTTCCTATACCCACCGAGAACCCCTTTCGCTCGTCAGCCAAGACCAAAGCCTCGGTCTCCGTTCAGCGCTAGCAACTGCTCCAAAATCGAACCCTATTCTATCACCGTCGCCTGGAAGCTCCGCATCCTGAAGCCTGCTACCCGTCACCACCTCGAATCTGCTCACCTGCGTTTCTTTTTTCCTCCATCCGAAGTTAAGTATTCTTATGATTAAACCTATTGCGAGTTAGTTACTTCGGGTGTTCACTAAGTATGATTTTGTTTTGGCTGTTTTGCTTCTGCATGTTGATTGTTGGGCTTATGTTATGTATATATATTCCATTAGTGTTGAGTAACCCACTGGGTCATACCATACCCACGCATGGGGTTGGAAACATTTATATAGTACCCTGTTCACCTGTTTGAAACCTGGACTATTACTTAGTGTTGCTATATCCTTTTACTCATATGTTGTACTTGGTGCTGTAGCATCATTTTCCTTGCATTTTATCCCTAAGAGCCTTATCCTAGATATATATAATTATCATCCCTTTAAGCTTGGTTCATATATATATATATATATATATATATATATATTTGTTGGTTACAATTCCTCTTTACATGTGCTTAAACATGAACATACTTGCCCATCTACAGTTGCTATATTAATGTCTCCTATTCATAATTAAGGGATTCAAGCCTATTGTTGTTTTTTGTGATTTCCCCCCACCATGCATGTTGTTCCCTTATTGGCACATATGCATGCGGTAGCACTTTTTAACATACACATTCTATTTTGAGTGCACTACTGGCGCATGCCTAAAACATAGATATATACCACCTAAAGTATATTTGTTGCATTTCCAGGTTTTGTTACCCAAGCCATTTCAATCTATTCAAATTTAGGCTGCCTTATCTCATGTCTAGTCAGTCTCTCTTGTTTAAGCTTTGCCCGACAATTGTGAGCTTCAGTATAATTGGCAGATTGTACCCTCAGTTATATATCTTAGTGCTAGTGCCTTAAACGTGTAGGTATGCTTCTTGGTCCACATTCCTATTTAAGTTGTATAACATACTTGTTTGTTGAAATGTTCCTTTTATATAATGCCTAGTACTGATATTTACACACATGGACCGCATATTATGTGCGGCATTTTAGTTTTCCATGCATGTTTACACTACCTTTTCCTTGTGCATTCACAATATATGACTGTCATTTTGGTCCATTTGCATTTGTGTAAACTTAGTATTTGCTGCCACGTCCATGCCTTGTTAGGGAATGTTACATATTTGGCTCGCTCCACACAAATTTGGTTGGCATGTATATGGCTACTATTTCTCATGCATGGAGCCGCACTTTGTGCTCTTTGCTTTGTTCCATAATAATTATTTCCGTAGTTTACTGGTAGCTATACTAGAATTAATGGGATAAAACGATTATATTTATGTGATTATTTCGAAGTGACTTACTTGAAATAAGTTTAATCCTGACTAGGGTGTTTTGTGCTTTTACATGGAACGCTCGGGTCAGGTCCTAAGTGTTACGAATTTAAAGATTTTCAGCTCGCAAACTGGAGAGGCACGTGAAGACGCACACGCGCAAGCCTGACTAAAACTGTAAACTTTTATTCACTTTAAAATCGTGTATTGTATTTAAAAAATTTACCGCTGTGTAAACAAATTTTATTTTGTAATACTTTGATATTTCATATAAATAAATTCTACTATGAGATATTGAGGTTTATTTATATCTATGATTATGTGTTTATTCCGTTTAAACCCTGTAAGCCAAAACAATCTGTCGTTTTGAATGTTTCAAGTTGGTTTAATTACCGACTTGGAGCGGTCAAAAAGGCAGATCGTTACCACCATTGTCATACTCTTTGCCAGTATCGAAAACCACTTTAACAACTGTGTACACGGTAGAGATCCAGAATGAAGCAGGATGATTTTGAGGCGATTACTAGATTTGAAGAAAGAGAACGATGATAGATGTCCTTGACCATCAGGTCATAACTAAAATGACTAAAACAGGTGCTATATCATGATTAAGTGAGGTCACATCTCCTATAAGGCGCATTTTTTCGAAACCATATCTATTACTTTGTGATTTGATTGGTACGCACCTTTGATTTTAGAGTGTATTCTGAGGTGGGAGGTAGTCATGGCTATGCGTTACCACTGATTCGAGCGTGCAACTAGTAGAATCCTACCATGGGTATTCCTCGTGTGCCTTGTCATATTATCCTGATCGAGCTCCCTATGATTTTGATTTGACGTTGTTTATTTTTCCACTACAAGATATTATATTTCTCTGTATCTGTATCTGTGATCCATGATTTATTTTGTTTACCTCAGAAGCTAATACCAGTCTGTTGTTTTGAGCGGTTCGAGTTTCTTTAATTACCGGCTTAAAGTGGTCGAAAAGACGGGATGTTACAGGTTGGTTCGGGTATGGGTGGGCAATAACACTAAAACTACATATATTTCATTTCTTTTCAATTGGGTCTTTCTAATCGGATCAGCTCGGGTCGGGTTTTATAAGGTGTTTATCGTATTTTTCATCATGTAGACACGACCCGAGACCCTTTTGGTTTGGTTCGGATTCAGGTCTTTTCAGGTTGGTTCGGTTCGGGTTTTCGGGTCTAGGTTCTAATTGCCAGCCCTAGTTTATGTCTCATAAACTTAAGAATGGTACTTAACAAATGATGAATTGTCCTGGTTTTATGTACCATGCATTCAAGTCATTTTGATGTTACTTATATTCCATGTGTATTGGTGAAACTTATATGTTACCTCATGTAACAACCTCAATTTTTAGAGTATTTTAATTAATGATTTAATTTAAATTTTTTGGTTTATTTATTTTATTTATTTGCATTTTTATGTAAATAATTTTAATTTGATTATTTAAAACTAAATTTGTCTGTATTTTATAAAATAGGTGAATTTTATTTTTGATATGAATACAATTTAATAATTCAAATCAGTATTTGCTATGTTAGAACCTTATTTATGGTAAAGTTTAATTGAGTTATTTGTTTGAGTATAAATCCATTCTTGGATTTTATTTAATATTTAAAACTCGTATAATTACACAATCCGTTTCAATATTAATGGAATCATATTTATTTATTGTATCCTATTGAGTATTGTTGATGCAACATTGCCAAATTTATTTGTCAGATTCATTTTCCTTCGATATCACCTATCATTTATTTGATTGGAATATTTTTTTTGTTAATATATGTTGCTAAAACCGTTTGTTTATCTTAATTAATAAATTTATATCGTTTCCTTTTATTTATGAACAATGTTTACATCTTTAAAATTCAACGTTCATTTATTACTATTATTTCCTTCCTTACACCTTTGTTGATTCCAAAATTAATCCGTTTGTTCCGTTTGAAATGAAAACAAAACTTCCAGTTAAATTTCATATTTCCATTTGTTTTTTTTATGACCATTAATTGTGCTTTGCATTGACAGTGCTTTGCAATTTTAAATTTAATTTGTTTCCATCCATTCAAACTTTGTAAACCAATCATGTTGTTTCAATTATGATCCGGAATTAATGCCTACTTTTTAGGAGTAATTTAATCCCTCAACGCACTACCATGTTTCTATCCCATCATCTTGCCACGTTTATATACCATTCTTTCCTCTCAAAAAGAAAACTGCTTCTATCCTCTCTTTTTATACTGATCTGCCATTTCTTCTTTATCCCCACCGCCTTTCTCTTCTACATAAATGAAATGACCTTTCTGAAACTCGCGCTAGCTTCTCACCTCACTAGACCACCGCGCCTCCCTCCGATAGCCGCCTCTGACAGATCTCCGTCCACTACAAATGACCGTAACCCTTCCTTTAAGCCTCCCCTTTAGATCCCAAGCCCAGCGCCTCTGACCTTGCCTCCGCCTTCTCCTAGACCGGAGTGCCACCACCCGACCAATATAAACTCATGCCCAATACGCCAGTTGCACAGCCTCCTGCCACCCCTATGCTACAGCTCCTAGCCCAAAAAGCCGAAGTTCACAAAGTACTCCTCTCTGCCTGAACCAGACCAACCGATGCTGACTCCTCCGCCCTCCCTGAAGCCCATCGAACCCAAGACTTCCCCCTTATCTTTTACTAAATGTATATAAATACTTATTTATTTTGGTTGTTGTGTTAGACTTTAAAGTTACCTATTTCCTTTGGTTTTGTCATGCGGATGTATGTGGTGTGTGCTTGCGTGCGTTGGTTTATTGTTTATGTGTTGTTTTGTGTATTAGGCGTGAGTTCATGTTTTTAAATATTTTGGGTATGTATTAATTTTTGGGTGTGATATTTTGTTTTGGAGTGATTGACTATGTTGTTAAGTGTGTGTTTTATAATATGTATTTATACATGTAATTGTGTTTGTGTATGTTGTGTGTGTAATGCCAGTTCCATTCGTGTGTATATATTGGTTTTGTGGTGTCTTGGGTGATGTTGTATGTGTATTTTAAATTTTATAATATATATAATAATTTTGTGTGTGTTGATTTATGTATATATTGGATTTTGAAACAGTAGTGCGTGTGTGTTGCTTTTTAAATAAATAAATATTTTTTTCAGTGGGTGTGTATATATATATATATATATATGAATATATATTTTTGTTTGAATTTTTATTTTATTATTAATATGTATGTATATATATTTTAAAAGATTGTCTATATATATAATATATGGTTTGCGAAGGTATATATATATTTAATTGATTTTGTGTACTATTTTGTGTGTGCGGCGTAGTGTATTGTGTATGTGCATTCCTGTTTGTGTGCATGTGTGGGTTCTGTGTAGTGTTTTTTTTTCAAGTGTGTGGTGCGTGATTCATACCGTATGCGTATAGTTATTGTAGTGAGTGTGTATTTTATAATACTATGTGTAACTGCATTGTATTTGTGTGTATGTAATAAAATTTATATTTTATAATAATAAATGTATTGTTTTGAAGGAAAATTTATATGTATGTATATATGTTATATATAATCTATAATATACAAGCTTGTTTTCTTGCGTGTGAAATGGTGTGGGTACAGCATTGTGTGCGTATATTTGTGTTGAGTTTGTTATGAAAATTTATTTGAAAAAAAAAATGTGTATATATATATATATATTTCTTTCAATGTTTATATATGCGTACAATGGTTTTTATGTATCGTGTGAGTTTGCATTGTATATTTATTATATATATATATATAGTTTTTGGTGTGTTACATAATATATAAATTTATAAAATATTTTGGTGTGTGTTGAACTTGAATTATATATATATGTTATGATTTTACCATTCGTATCTGTATATATATAAATATATATAATGTTTTGTAAAAGTAAATGTTGTGTCTATATTTTAAGTCGGTTTGGTGTTGAGTTTAAAGATCGTTCTGAAACCCAGTAGCCTTACCGATCCTTTGAGACATTCCCTAGCCTCCTCTTATGAAAATAAAAAATTAGTGAGCGGTCATCGAGCTGAAATCATTCTGAATCGTGCATGGAAGTCATCGTTTCAATTCTGCATAAATTCATCTATTGTCTTTAATCTGCGCCACGAAAGGTGAGTTTATCTCACACCTGACTCACATTACTTCATAGATGTTAGATCAACTAAATGAACTGTTATGAAATGTATAGGATTGTCAGTAGAAATTGTTTGTTTAAATATACACTTTTATATGTGACACGATATTCATATGACATGTATGTACACTGAATATATATGACTATGATGTGATTGACTATATGTGATGGTTTGTTATGTTGTATATACCCCTACTTTAGGAAAATCACTAAGGGATGAAATGATATATACCCGAACAGACATTAGATTAGGGAAAATCGTTATGGGTTGAAATGATAGACCTGAACGATTTTTACTGAATTTGGGATTGCGGGTTGAAATGATAAACCCGTAGAAATTTTATAAATTGCGGGTTGAAATGATAAATACCCGTATCACTTGACCATAGGGTAGAAAACTATATACGGACACCGTTGGTCATGTTTTCGAATTAAAATGATTTGGAAAGTTTGATTGTAATAATATTAATTTAAGATCTTATATTTTATATATATTTTTTAGAGGTTTATACTTAAATTTTGTAAATTCTAAATTATATGTTTTGAAATGATTTTATGAGTAAAAATGTATTTAAATGCTTATTTAAGATTTTACTTATAATTTATTTATTTTAAACCATATAATTTAATCATATATGTACTTTTAACTTTAAATTAATATATTATAATAAATTATTCTTTCTAAACCTATTTCTGAATTAATTTATACCTATATATGTTTATAAAGTTATTTTCTATATAAATTTATAACTTATAAACAATATTTTCAATGCTTATTTTATATATATTTTATAAACTTTAATAATAAACTCAAAAGGTGGATAAGTTTTGATTTTGCGATTTAAATACGAGGTTTAAAGAGTTAAATTTATATAACGATACTTGATTCAATGAATTTGATTTTTAATCAACTAAATGCGAATTTTGAATTGACTTAAATATCGAACTGTATAGGAAATGAACGTGAACTACGTAGTTAATTGGAATTTGAATTTATAATTGATATGAGTATATAATTTCGATTATAACTTGACTGAATATGAATTGAAATAACTTTATATATGGAATTGATTCATAAACTGTTTGGTTGAATTAAAGAAATTTCTTAAATCAATTTATTTCAAGATATGATTTTATTAAAATGGCCACGGTGTGAAAAATGTAAACGTTTGGTTGTTAAAGAGACCGGGATCGGATATTGTCATACTCTCTGCCAATACCGAAAACCACTTTAACAACTGTGTACGCGGTGGAGTTCCAGAATGAAGTAGGATGGTTTGGTGGCGATTACTGGATTGAAGAAAGAGAACGTTGATGGATAGCCTTGACCTTCGGGTCATAATTAAAATGACTAAAACAGGTGCTATACCGTGATTAAGTGAGGTCGCACCTCCATCGGACACACTTCATCGAGCTATATCTATTACTTTGTGATTTGATTGGTGGCCACCCTTGATTATGGGAGTGTTGTTCGAGGTGGGCGGTAGTTGTGGCTATGCGTTACCACCGGTCCGGGCGTGCATCGGTAGAATCCTACCGTGGGTATTCCTCGTGTACCTTGTCATATTATCCTGATCGAGCCCCCTACGATTTTGATTTAGCGTTGTCGTATCACGGCGCATCCCTATCCGCCGACGTACTGGCGTGTTATATGCAAACTGTACGATAACGATATAAACGGTGTAAGGGTAATAATGGTAATCCCGCTTACACTATTTTCAATAGTATATTTAAACATAGACACTATTATAATAGCGTATTATATTATATGATATTAGTTTAACGGATCCTTAGAGGATGGTGATCCCAAACATCCTTTAAGTTACTGATGCATTTCATTGAATATTTCATTTAAGTTGATTTACTTCCATGAGAATGTTAGTCCTGATCCAAGTTGTTTTATTTTGCATTATTGCTCGGGTCAGATCGAGTATTGCAGTGTCGATATTTCACCTCTTGAAGCTGGAGACTATTGAAGATATCACTCTACCTGTTGATTCTGGCTATTTCTCCTTTGTATTAGAAATTCTTGTATTTAGACTTCCGCTGTATTAAATTTTGTAACTCTGATATTATGTATAAGTTTTGAAATTTTTTAGTAGCTTCATGAACTACTATTGTAAAATTTATTTATTCCGCTGCGAGATATTCTGGTTTTCTGTATTTGTGATTCTGTGATTTATTCTATTTACCTTAGAAGCTAATAACATTCTGTCATTTCGAACGGTTTGAGTTGGTTTAGTTACCAACTTGAAGTGGACGAAAGACGGTATGTTACACCTCAAATTTTTTTTTATTTTTTTTGGTAAGAGTTTGAATAAGAATTTTCGTTATTCTGTTGTTGTTCGAGTTTTATTATTATTGATTGCTAATTAATTACATTTATTCATTACGATAATTCATAATCATGTACTCATGTATAAATATGTTTATTTATGTTTGATTTAGCTTGCCTTTGCAGCTTCTTGTTGGAAGAGATATCAATAACAACGGAGTCCAACATTTATTTTTATCCTTAAAATTTTTATTTTAATAGTTTTACTTTTCAAGTAACAACGATACTTTGCGTGATTTATTTAAATAAATTAGTTCAATAATTTATGATTCATTTATTACTCAACTCTTGCATTTTTTATTACAATTAAATAATCATAGATATGGTGATATATTTTAAGTTTATACCAGTTTTGTTTTTAATCAACAATCGGTTTTCTCATCGTTGTGCGGTAATACTAGTATTGAATTTCATTTGAGTTTTTTAGAGATTGCGGAAATAACCGCGGAAACAACAAATGGCGAAGAGGAGGGCGAATAAGGAACAAACACATATGGGACATTTGCTCTATGTAAAATTGGCTTCAGACAAATTTATTTTGCAAGGCTCTTACTGTAGACAAACCTCTGTAATGGTCGATTTGATTAAGGGAAATTTTATTCTTATCTACCATACCTATTAGTTAATCCACCCTAATTTTTTGATCTAATTTTATGGTGTCAATAATTATTTAAAATTTATTAGTTCATCCACACAATTTATTTTTTTTGTTTATGTTTTTTCTTTCTTCTTGGGTATAAATGTAAATTGGAGAAATATATATTTTCTTTACTTGATTACACTAAAAATAGGATATTGCTTTAGCTGAGTTACCCATTACCTATCGTATAAGGTCTGAAATGGCCCTCAACTTTTTAGTGTTTTATTATTATATTCTCAACTCACTAGACTGTGCTTGTATTCTTGCCAACTAGACTGTTGTTCTCAAGATTACCATGTCATGCCAAGGTAGTGTTTGTGCCATTAATAGGATGCTTACAAATTGGAAGCATATTAGAAGGATGCTGGTGTGAAATCAAAGAAGATGCCTCAAAGCAAGAGTGCCAGCAATAACATTTTATTTAGTCTAAAAATAATTGGTTCAATGTGTATCTGCAATTATTATTTATCCAAAATATTTTTTAGTATGCAACAGCAAAATAAGTAAGATAACTCATATACCTTGCAATTTCTAAATGCATAGGAAATGTTTGTAGCAGAATTAGGACAATGGCTGGTATTAATATTTGAAAAACATCCACAAAAATGATAAAAGCAACACCAAAAACAATAACAAGTAGAAGGGGAATATATCTCAAGGAAGTACAAATGCAATGTCGATGCCTTTTCGACCAAGTACAAATGCAATGTTTTCTCTTCAAATAACATCACCACAAAATATATTCAAGCATGGAATGAGGAAAATGTCGTAAATACACCTTATGACAGTCAAGAATTTAACTGGGAAGACTTGCTAAGAGTAGATATTGATGTTCTTCTTATTTATTGTCATTTTCCTGTCAATAAAAAGTAAATCTTTTATGTTGTCATTCGTTTCTTGTTGAGACAGGTTGGGACCTAGAGGAAGTGGGAAAGAGTTGGATTTTGGTTGACATTTTCATTTTATTATTATTTTGTTCTTATTATAAAGGTATTTCATTCCTTTCACGACAGTGTTTGGTATGTATTTATTATGCAACGCGTATTATGTATTATGTGTATGTAGTGTGTAATGCGGGTATATACTATGATGCTTGCAGTGTGTTTATGTTTCCAGTAAGATAACTTCATTATAGAAAAAAATGGTATTGGCATGTTGGCATTAACATATGCACTGATTTGCATATAAGTTCCACCTAAGTGAAACAAAAAAAACACTAAAGCTTTAGATAATATGGTGTAAACCAAGCTGGTATAGGTGCTAGCTGACTATTATCACATGGCTGTGTATTCTCATACGCATATGAAAACATAAACTGAAATATCAAACTCTAATCTATAAATTGGACACATATGGGTAGTCAGTCCCTACTGAAGCGTATAAAACTGCAGATATAAATCATAATTATTCAATGTCTTTGTGCAAAAGCACCATAAGTCAACACTCAAGGATTATTTCATACTTCTTCCAAAAAAACAACAACAAATCATTTATATAAATAGATATGCTCTATTAAAATATGAACAAACATCAGCAATGTGAAGTCTCATGAACATTGTGTCTTCCATTCTTTATTTTGGCCCCCTGCATGAATCAAATTAAAAAAAATACACCTTATTTATTACACCACATTTATAAATAAGGAATGCAATCTGTGTATTTCAAGTACTCATCTAAAATATGATGAGTATTAAAACATGAAAAATTAGAAAATATTTTACCGAGTGAAGAAAATTCTGAAGTCATCATGTGTCCCATTTAAGAATTCTACTCTTAACTACATCAAACAATTTCTGCGCATCCCCATAACACAGTTTCTCCCAACCTAGATAAATATATGGTAGTGGTAGTGGATAAAACATCTATGTCCATTTTTTGGATTTTCAAATTGTTTAATTGTAACAACTACACCACACGACTTTCCAATATTTTTACGACATTCAGTAAGTTCATCACGTAGTTAAAGATCCTAGTTATATGTGAAAAAGTTAATTAATTTTATATCCTTTTTGTAGTGTCAAAATAAAAAATTGTCATATCTTAGTAGTTCGAAATGCAAAAGTGCAATCCCAGTCAAATTCTTGATCTTTAAAGAAAAGTAGTGAACTGTCATGGATAACAAAATATCAAATTAAACGTAAGAAAGAAAAATAAAACTTTATGTGAATTAATCAAAAAATAATCTTAAAATTTACCATGTTGAAAGTTGATTTGTCAGGATTACCAACACAATGCCCCACATCAGAGCCATCCCTAGGGCTTATCATGCCCAGTGTGATTTATTAAATGATGCTCTATTGTAAACTTTTGCGCATGCATACTGAATAAAACTTGACATAACTAAATTATGAAAACTCAATGCTGTCATTACTACCGAAAATTGCAAACAACATAAATGAAAATAACACAGTTATGATACCAAAAGTTATCAATAATAACTTATAATTTGAAGAAAATTTACATGTAAGACCGGAGGTACTCCAAATGCTGGAAATTCTCACCTGCCTCTTTTGTACCATTAGATATACTTAGCACTTCATATATTTGCAAGTTAAGATATGAATAACATGATTATTTATGGGAATGTAAATACAAAATAAAAGTCTAAAAAAATATTATTTTTTGTGTTAATGATCAAATGGTTTAGACATTGGACATCACTATCACAGTTTCACTTACTCTTCGTTAAAATGAAATCTCAGTATCTTTTGTACTTTCTTCTACATCATTGATTTGTTCATTCACAATAGTCCCATTTTCTATTATTTCATTAACACCAATATCATTTTCAATGTCAATAGGTTGATCTAAGTCATCAACTAAATCTATCCTTTTGAAAAAAATATGAGATGCTCTAAGCAATTCATCTACTTCTTCATTTATTCCCTATTAGAACTTCCGAATTGTTGCTTTCATGAATACATTATAACTAATTATTTTTTCTTCAATTCTAAATTATATTCTTTGTGGAGAAAAATACTTTCAATATGATAAAATTATATGATTTTTTGCAGCACTTTTTTTAGTCAAACAATGAGTAAAAACTGACATTCTTTAAACATAATAGAAAAAGTATAAATAAAAACTAACATCAAAGTTAAAAGAGGCCTAATTAATCATATTAATTTTCAATGTATATATTACAGGATTCCTCGCCCGATAGTATCAAATCCTTCGACCTCCTAATTCATTTAATTCGTGCAAAGACCTTCACTGCTTGTTTGTCTGTATGAATTAAAAGCAATTTATTTGATGATGGTTGTTACAATAAGGAGTAGGACATATAAGCATTAATCATCAAAATTTAGAATCTTACCATCTAAAAACCGATCTCTTCAAGCAATCACCTTTACCCCTTTCCATTATCCAAAACCAGCTCCAGATGAATTGATAATACTCCAGCACAGCGAACGCAACTTCACCTTTAAATCTCTGTGCTGTTATTTATAATAAAATCATCCCATCATTGAATTCATGTTACTTCACCTTTGAACCTCGTTGCATTTGCATCCAGCTATTGAAAGTATTATTGCAGGTAGTCAATGTTGAACATCGCATTTGTTAATTGAATTACTGTGGAACAATTCCTTTCTTTTCCTTAAGCAATTACATTTATCCTTTTCCTTGCAATTTCCCTTAGGTGGTTTTTTTCCTTAGTTACGATATCCTAAATCACATCTCCTTTTTCCCTCAAGGGATAACTCCTCTCCTTTTCTGATTTTTTATGCCCTGGGCGTTATGATGCCCTGTGCAATGGTCCCGTTTGCACTAGGCCAGGGCCGCCTATGCTCCACAACATTATTGTTGTGTGTGTTTTCATTTTCTTCTATTGTAGCATTCCACTTCCTATCCGTCTCATTACTTATAATTTTTGAATACTCTAATCATTGTTCACTTTTGTTTGTACTAAAAATGTTGATATGCTCATTTGTATTGGAAGAACTATTATTTTCAAACATATTCCTGTTGAACCTAAATCAAAGGACATATAAAATAGAAAACATACTTTTTTTAAGATTAAATTTTCAGTAGAAAACACTGTAATTTCAATTATCTGTTTCACATTGGGATTCAATTGTCAATAAATCAATCATTGATTTTGCAAGACGATATCATTTTGAAAAATGACTAAATTTACAATCAAAACTCTAATGCATATCGAATCATCTTTAAAAAATATTATTTCCTTTTGAAACTAAGGTATCTTACATCAACCGCCTACTTTACTACTTCAAATCGAGATTTACTCTTCTTCATAGAGCATTATAGTGAGAAGAAAATGAGAGTAGTTTTGAAAATCTTTTTTTATTTTTTTATTTATATGCATTTGAGATTTGATTATAAAAAGAATGAAGAAGGAGAAGAAGAGAAAGAGAATCACGAGAAAAAACAGGCCGAGGAACGTGAAAGAAAATAAAAAGTATACGTTGTGTGGAAAAATTAGCTAATCAAATTTTAAAATTCAAATAACTCATAAAATTAGGTAGTAATCCTAAAATTTAGAGTGGATTAACTAATAGGCATGATTTATAAGAATAAAATTTCCCTTTGATTAGTTAAATACATGCTAACACACATACTAGTACACACACCCAAGGATACATAAGAGATATAGGTAGAGATACACTCAACAAACACTGACCGTTTTGTGTATTTATTTTGCAATGTAAAACCAGACTTCTAGACAAATAAAATTGAATTTTGACTAAATGAAAATAGTGTAATTCTTAGAAAAAGGTACAGTATTCAACAAAAAAAGCTTTGAATTTTCCATCTTTATTTTTTTAATGATTTTACAACCTTTTACTAAGTTTCGCAAATCAGAACTAGCTTGCGTATTTTACTACGAAATTCATTCGCTGTGTTTAGTTAAACGTATTTCAAATATAAACTTTTCATTATTTAACTTAAATTTTAAATTTTAAGTTAAATTTCAATTAAACCTATTGTTTTAAAAATTATTTAAATTTACAAGTTATTGCACTCTCCTCCATTCATAATTTTTTGTACTCGAAAAGAAACGATATTAAGAATCGTATTTAGATATAATTTCAAACAAAATACTTAACTTAAAAAAATCTTAGTTTCTAACTTATTCGAAGAAAACATAAGTTATAGGATTTTAAAGTCTCAAAAAAATATTCTAACATACGAAATTATGGAAAATTTCGACAATGTCTCCTTTGCACAACTCAATCGGAATTTTTCTACAATACATACACACACACATATTTCATCTCAGTGATGTGACATCCCGAACCATGTGAATACACACACACATGTACATATATATATATACATATATATATATATACACACACACATATATATAGACACGCACATGCAGACACACCTAAGTGCGATATATAATTCGAGATGAATGCCTTATTTAGCGTTAACGAGCATATATAAATGGTATAGCGCAAAAGAAAGCACCAAAAGCAAAACATACTTCATTGCTAATTACTAAACATTCTGCAAAAAATGAGAACAAGTAAATGAGAAGACAGAACATTCATAACATGAGCAATATACAACATAAACAAACATGGCAAAGACATAAGCAAAAGCATAAGCATATACCATCCAATTTTGCCATTCACTTTTTTTCGTTCTTACTAGCATTCATTTTATTAACATTCATTTCACTTACTCAATTCATGTGCTTTGATCTATTTTCATTCAGCATTCGTTTCCTAAATCAATGAACGGGTATACATTCACTGAAATCATTTTTTTTACATTGAGTGCACCTTTGAGAATGATCAGATCCGATCAGACCAATAAGTTTCTTTGTAGAATAGTAGCAAAAAAAGTTGGTTACACGTTTTATTTTATGAACAAAAAACCAACAAAGATTGATCTCTCAAAACCTGTTCCATTATAGTTAGCTATTTCAATAATTATATCAATACTTATGTTGAAGTTTTTGGCAATTTTCATGGTTTGATAAAATAATTACGCATTGGAATCAAATTAGTTTGTCATTGACGTAGTTTGAACTGTTGATCATAATTTATTTTTATATCTAAAGTTTTGACGTCTAATGTATATTCTTTTGCTTATGGCGATATAAAATACTTAAGAAATTTATTTTTCAAATCTTTGCCCGGTCATATTTTGTAGTAATCCAATGACTAATGATATGAAACTGGATAGTCAATTGAGCTAGCAGCAATAAGATTCAGTATTATCAACTTTATGCATTATTGTTCTATTATGTTTCCCATAACCTGGAGATTTCATCTTAGGATAGTAGTGATATTTCAATTTATATCATGGTTAAGAACTATAATGACTATAATTTGGTGATATGACTTCCTAACTTGAGTAAATAGCAAATAATTTTTAATTTTTATAACAGGTCCTTTATCTCTTGCATTGTATTATGAAATAGCATGTCTTATATTCTACTTCAATGCTAAATCTTAATTCACATGGTTTTCATAAAATTATAGTTGATAATTTGCTTGTCATACAAAAGTAATAGTGTGCATAATTTTTTCTTGTTATTTGATGACCAAATTATTTTGGAAACATGCATAAATAATAAATAACTATAAATGTAAATATTCATGTTGCAATAGTTGACCTTTTAAAGGCTCATTTCATTTTTTTTCTTCATACAAGTTATAAATATCTCAAAAGTTGCAATTTACAATTTTTTATTACATTCTCTGTAATTTACTTTATATTTTTCAATGAATTTTTGAAGATATGGTTTTATTTATAATTCATTACCTTAAGTTCACACTAATTTGCCAAAATAGCATTCTGATTTAATATTCAAAATTTCTCTTTAAACAATTTTCAAATATTTACAAAAATAATTTCAAGTATCAATTCAATGTTAAATCAAATTATTTGAAACTCTTCTTTTAATATAAAAGATATATAATGATTCCTGAATATATATATATGACAAAATAATATATTTCAAAATATTTCTTATTATAACATTTCAAATAGGAAAATTATATCTCCCCTATTCATTTATTTTATCATATTTTGATTTAAAACATTTATTCAAATATACTAACTTATAATTACAATGGAACATCATATAAAGTGATATTCTTAAAACATATATATATTATTTGATTTCTTAAAATAATTAGTATTTCACTTAAGTTATAGTTCCCTTAATTTAATACTTTTAAGTTATGAAGCATAAAATATTTTACAAATACCTTGAAAATCCATTTATTAAAGTTACAATTATCCTTAAGGTCATTTTATACTCTAGTAATTTCAAAATACTTATTCCAAATTTAATAGTTGATAAACTAAGTTACTAATTCACTTTAAATTTATCCCCAAATTCCTTGGTTCATCTTAGAAAACTCAAAGGTGGATTTAGAACAAGATCGAGAAATACACTTAAAGGAAATCTTATCAAACTGAAGCCTATCAAGGAAGATGAATCAAATGGAGTGGGAATTTCATAAAAGAATTAAAATTTAAAAGGACTTATAATTCAAAATACGCTATCTCAAAATTGATTTTGGTGATGATTCCACTCATTCTAGGGCAGTGCTACCCTGTCTCTAATGATTTCAAAGCCCATAAGCTAAGGTTTTGGTCAAACAAAAGCTCTGATACCAACTATAACAATCCGCTATTTCTAACCATTCAAGTCAATAATGAAACTAACTCGAATCGTTCGTAACATCATATTAGTATTATAGAGTTTAATAGAAATTAAATCACAGAATCTCAAACATAGAATAATACAACATTTCACACTGGAATAAAAAACAATACAATATATCATTGTCTAAATAACAAATGTAGCAGAGTCTAATACATATAATTCTAATACAACCGACTGAAATATAAAAATAACTGAATTATGAAATAGCTAGAAAGGTAGAAATCTCTGTCAAGTTTCTAGCTTCAAAATGTGAGTCCTAAATACTACAATACTCGGTCTGACCCAAGCATAAAGTAAAACAAAACACTTGAGTTCGAACTAGCATTCTTATGCAAGTAAATCAATATCAAGTGAATGACAAGTAATCTAAAGGATGTTCGGGATCGCTATCCTTTAAGAATCCATTAAACTATTTACATATAATACAATATGCATTTATAATAGTGTCTAAAACAAAAATACTATCGAAAATAACATTAAGCAGGATTACATTTTTCCCTTAACATAGTTCATAAACATTGTTATATATACACATTGCATATAAAATACTAGTAAAACATTGATGGATAGGAATGCACCGCTATACAACAACATCAAATCAAAATCGTAGGGGGCTTAATTAGGATATATATGACAAGGCACACGAGGAAATGTCCAACGTTATATTTTACCCGTTGCACTCCCAGACTGGTGCTAACGCATAGTGCACATTTATAGCCCACCTCGAACAACACCCCTATAAATCGAAGATGTATATCAAATAATATCAAGTTAAATTGAGAAACTGAGATGATGACATGAAGGAGTGTTATCAATCAACGTAGCCTACGTACTTGGTCATGGTATAGCTCCTATTTTAGTCATTTTAATTATGACTCGAAGATCAAGGCTACCCATCATCATTCCAGTAGCATCTTCCAAACCATTCTATTTCGTTTTAGATTCAATACCACATGCACAACTTTTAAAGTAGTCTCAGTATCGACTGATAGTATGCCAACATCCAACCCCGGTCTCTTTGACAATCAAATGCTTATTTCACACTATGGTCATTTATATTTAAAATAAATATTATATTTCAATATCATAAATCATTTAACATCAAGTATTGATTCTATTAATCGTTTCTCTAATTTATTCAATATTCGATTCAGTTTCAAATTCAAATCTCATATTTACAAAACATTTCATTTTCAAAATTCAAACATCAATTTTGGATTTCCATGTTACAAATTTCGTTATTACATAAAATAATTATTTTCAGTAAAGTCGAACTTAATTGCATGGACTTAGGAATATATTTTTATTTTATAAATAGTTAAACTTAATATTTTTTTGAAATAGTTATAGAATAAGTATAATTGTTAGACTTATAAAAAAATAATTAAAATAATTATAAAATATGTATAATAGGTAAATAAAATTTATGGAATAGTTTTATTAAAAATATTTGTAATTTTTTGTTATGAAAATAAATAATAAAAGAGAAATTGGTTTAAATAAAATAGTCTAATGTAAAATAAAAATAATTCAAAGGTAATAATGTGACGACCCACCTTTCTAATACCTAGGAACGACACTTAATACATCAATGGTATTCGTGTGTCATTGACTAAGTGCCAGAAAGGCAAGTTGTCTTACGATAAAATAAAGAACAGAAGAAGACTTAATAGAAAAACCCCACAATGGTATGTTTACATATAATACAAATGATACAGTACAAAAGCTTACTCCCTACATGGAGTCGTCAAAGTTATACAAAAGTACCACCTCTACAAATTTATAGCTATACATTCTAACTTTTCATTTTTAGATAAATACACCTATAAATTCATACAGCGGAAATAACTAAATATATGACTAAGGAGCCACAAGCTCATTCATCATCTTCAAAGAGCTTCAAATTAAAACCTGCAAATCTTGGGCTACTCAAATATAATTTTGAGTACCCGAGAGTTTAAGGAAAATAAACAACTCGGGTCAGACAATGTGTCTGGGTGTATTTAAATATTAACACATGGGACCACGCTGCTAATGCGAAATGAGTTCCCTCCTACATAAGCCATAATTAGAATCAGTTCCCGACTGTAAAATGATAAGAAATAATCTACCAAGTGCAGGACACCAGAGGACTAAACAAACATTAGACTGACACCAGGAAGATTATCCAACTCAACATCCTATCGGTTGTGTTCCAATTCCTTTTGAACTTTTCTAATTTGTATTATAGGAATTTGTGTTTCAATATAAGAGAATATGTAATCGAACAATAAAGAATTGATTTAAACATAGATGACCAGTGCCAACAACAAAATGGACAGAGCTAAATAACAGTCGAAGGTAAATAAAATGGACTAAATAAGATAACAGTCCAACATGAAAGATGGACTAAATACACAAACTGGTAAGAATGGATAAATAATTATTTAAAAGTTTGAATCAATCAAGAAAATGAAAATTTCATACAACGACTAGAAGAGTTCACCCCCTTTGAAGTGTACCTCTAGTAATAAACTCTGAGAAGCTCATATACTCCGTGACACTTCTCAAAAATGTACTAGATGGACCTCACCAAACCTTACCAAGTATCAGAATATTTCACATCTAAATCACAAATGAATCTGATATAGATTAGATGTGAAAATACCTAATGGGAGAAACCCCACATAGCTGGACGTCCTTTCGCACTTTGGGTTTAGTCATTTACCGACAAAGGATTACAATGCTTAGTGGATCAATAAATCGTCTTAGAATGACGAAATAAATAACCTAAACTAATGATAGCTGGACAACCAACTATCACAAATATAAAATGATTGTAATTAGAAATGAAGCCTTATATACCACTCACCGAATTAAAACTTGTATTATTCCTTGATTAACAATAATTCAAGACAAGTTAAGGTAGTGTTACCACAAAGTCATGTCTCAAAACTATTCTTAACTTTTGAAATTGTAGCACGTCTATTGCTTCAACGTTTAGTGCTAGGTATACTAGTAACTCATTTCCCTACAAGTGACATCACTTTATGTAAATTAATTCATTCTTATAAACAAATCAATCATTTTGCTTTTTAAAAACCGAATTCTTTCTTGGGCTTCACACTCACAAGTATTAGTCTTAAACACTTTTTTAGAAGAGTACATAAATCGTTATAAAAGGGATTAAATAACTTCAAACATCCTTTACTTAAAAGGGCCAATCACTTTTGAAGTATCGTTAATTAAATAATTTGTTAAAATTAAATATCACTGGTTTAAAGATGATTAATTAATTTAAACATATTTAATTAAATAAATTAATTAAATTTAAACCTCATTAATAAAAATAATGTAATAACCCGGAAATCCAGGCCAACTAAAAATTTTTATTTCGGAAATTTTAGCGAATTTTGAGTATTTAAAATGAATTATTTTAAATAATAACGACGAGAAATTTATTTTGAATAGAATTAGAAAGTATATATTTATTTGAATCGACGTTAGAATATAAATATTTTATTTTAAACATAAAAGGAATTAAAAAATGGTGCGGTAGTTTGAAAATTCGATTTCGAATTTCAACTGAATATACATAATTCGTTTTAAGTCAGAATTGGACGAAACAAGAAATATTTGAATCTGTTTAAACGTTATCTTTCTAATGAGTGTAAGAAACTGAGATTTCGTATTAGAAGTTGAAAGTTACGTCCAGTTTAAAATTCAGAAAAGTCGCTATGAAATTTATATATATTTTAATATATATATAAGCCCTTAAAGATAGCCATTTTTCAAACGGTCTTCAAATTCGACAAAATTAGTTTTGTTAGGACCGTATCGTCAATACAAAGCTAGAAATAATTTTTCTGGAATTTTTAGAATCAGTATGTGGCCTCGGTAAATTAAAATGCACGTTCAAATTAAATGTATATTGTGTTATATTTTAATTTTGATGGAAACTGATTCAAACGTTAGAATTGGGTCATGAAACATGTCCCATTGTGTTCAGAATGGGGGTATTACGCTAGGGGTGACAGTCGCTGGGTTTGAATTAGAGTTAGTAATCATATCGAAATAATTTGTGGATAAAATAATATTAAAAATTTATTATATATATTCAAAATTTTCCCCAAGCCCTATCCTTTTCATCTCATGGTCAAACGGGGTCAAACCCGCCTCTATATAAAATTTTTGACAGGAAGAAAATAAAGAAGAAGAAAAATAAAAATAAAAAGACCGACGATCTCGATCTCGTTCATCCTCCGCCCACTGTCGAGACGCTGGGGCTTCCCACCGCCGGCCAGGACCTCGCGGCACCACCCTAGGTCTTCCACAAGCCAAACGCAGTCCCTGTGGTGCCATCCCCTCCCGCTGATTTGAAACCCTTCCTCCAAAGCCCTAAATGCCACCGCTCCAGCCACCGTGAGTGGCCCACAGCGACCCACCTCCGCCTGAACACACCTCGCCCCCTCCTTGACCCCTGCAGCGCCAATTCCCCATATCCCCAAAAAGCAATGGTGAGTTTTTATTTAATTTACGAAAAAAAATTTTATTTATTTATTTACGTAAAATTTAGATTTTTATTTACATAAAGGGGAGATT
Organism: Allium sativum; assembly: GCA_030737875.1. Taxonomy (NCBI): domain Eukaryota; kingdom Viridiplantae; phylum Streptophyta; class Magnoliopsida; order Asparagales; family Amaryllidaceae; genus Allium; species Allium sativum. The sequence goes on along the minus strand of CM060919.1, from coordinate 647,694,301 downwards.
TTTATTAACACGAGGGAAGATCAGATTTTTATATAAAGCAAAGTTTAGATTTTTAAACAATAGAAAGATTTGATTTGTATAAGTAAAAACATTTGATTTTTATATACATGAGAGTGAGATAAAAACACGATTTTTATAAACATGAAAGTGAAATAAAAATATGATTTTTATTTGAATAACCTTGATTTTAAAAAGAATGTGATTTTTATTTATACAGATAACATATAAAAATTTGATTTTTATATATAACGTTATATAAAAAAAATATGATCTTTAGTTATGTAAAGATACGATTTTTCGTTATGTAAAGATACGATTTTTCGTTATGTAAAGATTAGATTTTTCCTTGTGTAAAAATCAGATTTTTTAGTAACGTGAAGAAATGATTTTTTTATATTTGAAAAAAATATAGCCTTTATGTATATGACGATATGAATAAAAATGTGATTTTTATTTTAAAAGTTGTGATGTAAAAATATAATTTTTACATAGAAGACCGATTAATAAAAATACGATTTTTATGTGAATAGTGTTAGAATAAAAACGTGATTTTTATTATATATGTAGCGAAATAGAAATATGGTTTTTATTATATGAATAACATTATAAAAACGTGATTTGTACCTATAAAGCATTGTAAAAATATATGATTTTTATATATGAAGTGCCATTATAAAGATGTGATTTTTAAAATAAATATCATATTAAAAATGCGATTTTTAATATGAACAGCGTAATGAAGACTGCATTGGAATGTCAGGTAGATCCCGACTGTTCTGAAATTCAGAAATAAAAATGGAGGAGTGGATCCCAAAGATGAGAACTCCTCACTTTTATTTTAATTTCTAGTATGAAATATATACTAGGATGCAGACGGTGCTTAGCAGCACCCGACACCCGTCGTCCACAGACCATGGATGGCTTGTTTGTTTGATTGATGTGTTGTGAAATTCTATTGTGTGATGTGGAAGGAATAAAATATTTTATAGTTAAAAATATAATTCTTAACATGTAACTAAAATAAATATTTATAAACAAATCGTACGATTTGTTTATATACACACATTTGACTGATATTGATTGGGACGATAAATTTTACACATCGCCCAACTGCACAAATAAAAATCTGTATTTGTTGATTTGAAACCCCACACGGGCGTTGGGATGATATTTGGCGTACACCAATCCCAATTATTTAGTTGTATGTCGATCGATAGGTCGATAGACGGTGTAAGCGTTAATTATTTATATTTAATGCTTATGCAGTTGTGTGGTGCACTCTGGATGATGGTTGATTATTTATCGTTGTTGTTATATACATGTGTATTAGGGAATCCATATAATTAACATTATATGGTTATTGATTGGGCCTCATTCTAATTTGGAAAATAAAGAATATTATAAAAGGAAAATTCATGTGTTGAATAAAATAAATACACATGCGTTGAATAAAATAAATATTCATGTGTTCAATAAAATATATATTCATGTGTTGAAGAAAATATTCAGTTGTTGAATAGAATAACGAAGTTATTGAAATATATAAAGCTGTGTTGGTTAGATATGCGCCATTTTGACGCGGACGATATTAATATCAATTATAATTTTTTTATAATGAATGTAGAAAAGGAAGTGACTTCAAAATCTAACGTTTTGAAAATATTATCATTTATATATTAATGATGTGGAATATTCAGTTTTGATTTAAAATTGAATTTGAAGTTGAAATTGTTTTGAAAACGAATTTAAAACGATTTATAAAATACGTTTTGAATTGAAATCGACGAAATATATATAATATACATATTATATATATAATGGTCTGAATAGAACGCGCCGCGCTGCGGTAGTTCGCGAATTTTGACCATTGACTTCGAACGGATATTACGGGAGATCCGACCGTCGGATTCTCCTAAAACCGGAACCGTTGGGTTTGTATCGAAAAGTGCTTTCTAACGAACATTAGAGATTTGAAATCTAACAGTTGGATTTGGAATTATGTCCAAATCGAATTTGGAAAAGGTCGCTGTAAGTGCTGTTCGATGGCCGCTGATGGAAATCGACTGTACGGGCCTTGATAAAATTATTAAAAATAGTAATAATTTAAAATCATAAGAAATGATTTGGAAAGAATTGGGATGAAAAATTCCACATTTGAAAAGATAAAAATAGATTTTTTATTGAAATATACTAGTTTTTAACTAGAATTATTAAATAAATTGGATTAGAAAGGGTTTTAAAAGTAACCAAAATTTCCAATAATTGAATTGGAATGGATTTGAATCAAAATTATCTTTGGAATATTTCGATGTTGGATTTCGTGATTATACAGATATTGTTATGGAAATTTGAAAGATATATTTATATCGTTATTTCCTATACGATATTTATTGGTCGTAGAATTTGATATTAAATATAAGCTGATATATTTTCTATTCAGACCCTTGTATTTAATATCAAATAGGACTTGGGTTGTCGTGAATGGTATCTTTAATAATACTGTTCTTAGACCCAACGGATTTAAGAAAATCAGAAACTAACGGGAGATTAGTTAAGTTGAATGGTTCCTTGGGTATTGATCTGATGTTGGTTTCGGCCTTCTGGGTTAATACTTAGGGAATTGTTCTCTTGCTAATTTACGGTTAAAGACTGATGGAATGGAATGTGATTTTGGGATTATCATGAACCGTGTTTTAAATGACATTGGTTCTTTAACCCAGTTAAAGACAGGATATGATTTCCCAAGTTAAATAATCATTGATAGTGATTTTTGGGAAGATTAAAACCAAATGGAGTTTTAATGAATCCTTAATTAGATTGAAAGGATTGGGAATGGAGTATCACGAGTTTTGCTCCAGGCGATAGTTAAATCTTTAATTAAATTTGAACGTGAAATGGTAATTGAATTTACCGATTGAGACGACCCCAAACAATCATTCGCTATCAATCAATTTGCACAACAATCACAACCAATAAATATCGTCCATGGTTTGTGGACGAGGGGCGTGTATATATATATATATATATATATTTATTTATTTATATATAGCAATTCACTTTTATTTCAACACATATATAATTTTTACAACGCATATATAACTTATACATCGAACGTACAACTTATACAACGCTTATACAAGAGGTGTACAACGCTTATATAACTCATACATCGATTATATAATTTATACATCGTCGTTTTCCATATTGTTTATAAATTAGAAATCTCACATTGGGTTCCACTCCACCAAAAATAGCAGAAGGCTCAGAAAAAATACGCGGTCTCTTCTAAAATGTAGAAGGCGTCCGCACGGTCACGATGTTTCTTGTTTCATCGAATTTCGTTAACGAATGAAAAAGATACGATTTTTCAAAGTTTGCAACGGTTTTAAACTGTCGAAATCAGTTAAATAATTAACAGCCGATACCTTCCTTTTGATTCAAAACTAGGTTTTGAATTATCGCGAAATCCGTGAAGCTAGAGGACGATCGGGTGCTGCAGCGTCGAAGAGCTACGAATGGCGCTCAGATCGGTGGTGGTGGCGGCAATTCCGGTGGTCAGACGGCGGCGAACGACGGTGACCAAGTCGTTGACTTCGCGGGCTTCGTTCTCGAGGTAGGCGGAGGGAGAGAGGGTGGGGCCAGGTCGTATTTGAAGGGGGAAGGGAGGCGCTTCGACTGGAGGTGGTTGCGGCGGCTCTGGTGGCCTGTAGCGGCGGCGGCGGAGGAGAGAAGGAGGGGAAGCTTTATCGCCGTCGATCGGGGGGGCTGAGGATTTTTTTTTCCTAAATTCTGATTGGTCGGTGGGTCTTTATAGGGGTTTTCTGACACGACCACCAATTGAAACCCAACGACTGTCGTCCCTAGCGTTTTACCCCCATTTCGAACACAATGGGATATGTTTCATAGGCCCATTCGACTGTTTCAGCCAGTTTTCCTTCAAATTAAAATATATAACATTCAATATTTAATTTGAACGAACATTTCAATTTGCCAGGGTCACAAACTGATTCGAAAAATTCCAGAAAAATAAATCTAGCTATGTTTTGACGATACGGTCCCAACAAAACTAGTTTCGTCGAATTCTGAGACTGTTTGCAAAAAGGCCCATTTTTGGTCGATCCAATTTAACTGTAATTGACCAAAACACATTTTCCTTTGCCATGCTCACATACTAGCTTCAAAAATTATGAAATTTGAAACCTAGCAATAACTTCCCATCCCGGATCCAACAAAAGTGGTTTCGCCGAATTCCGAGGTCGTATGCAAAATGGCTAATTTCACGGGCTATATAAATTCCATAGCGACCGTTCTGAAAATTCATTCGGCCATAACTTTTGCTTTCCGCTATGAAAATTCGATTATTCAGATTCGTTAGAAAGGTATTCACTAACAGATTTAAATATTTTTGGTTTCACTAAAATCCGTTTTGGTTTTCACCCGGTACAGTCCGACAAAGTTTGAATTCAATTTTTGAAACTACAACGCCATTTCAGGCCTTGTTTATAATTATAATTAATTATATTCGTTTTCAATTGTCGATTCAAACTCAGTTTTCATTGCTATTATTTAAAATATTTATTTTAAATATTTAAAATCCATTATTTTAGCCAATTTAAAAATTTTAAATTGGTTCAGATTTTCTGGGTCGTTACAATCTCCCCCACTTAAAACTTTTCGTCCCCGAAAAGGAACAAAGTCGAAAGTGGTTTGATAAATCTACAATCACCCAACACAACAACCAATACAATCGTTTTAACTTCTCAAAAATATACCGATCCACTTCTATACTCTTTTAGAATCATTCAGACTATAGAATTTAAAAGTTTACATCCATGGACAGAAAATAACAGCAGAGTAGGGAATTAAATGATAATGCAAAGTAGGGTAAATGTACCTTGCACCGGAGTCAATCAGAGATATCTACTCGGCATCTAGGGTAAGCTTTCTGTATGCTCTCCTCAGTTTCCCAAGTACAATCTCGCGGATCTCCACTCCATTGCACTTTGACTAAGTGAACCTTCTTGTTCCTCAGCTCTTTGGTTTCTTTGCCGATAATCTTTAGCGGCTCTCGTCTCACAGCCAATTCTGGGGTAATTTCAATGTCCTGCTGAGCTGCTTCTTCCACGATCAAGTCTGGGTCATGAACGTGTTTCCGAAGTTGAGATATATGAAATACATCATGAACTCCAGGCAACCAATCAGGCAATTTAACCCTATAAGCGAGAGTTCCGATCCGTTCCAGAATAGGAAACGGACCAATGAATTTGGGCGCTAACTTTCCAGTTTTACCGAACCGGATAACTCCTCTCATCGGCGACACTTTCAAATATACACAGTCACCAACAGCAAAGGATATATCCCTTCTCCTCCTATCGGCATAGCTCTTTTGTCGGCTTTGAGCGGCGAGTAATCGCCTTTTAATAAAATCGACTTTGTCGGCAGCTTCTCGAATCATATCAGGACCCAACACAAGTCTATTACCAGGTTCGACCCAACAAGCAGGAGATCGGCACGGTCTACCATACAATGCTTCGAATGGAGACATTGTCAGACTCGCCTGGTAGCTGTTGTTATATGAGAATTCAGCCAAATGCAGATGGTCTTCCCATGATCCACCGAAATCTATAACACAAGCCCGCAATAGATCTTCTAAAATACGATTCACCCTCTCAGTCTGACCGTCTGTCTGAGGATGATAAGCGGTGCTCAAGTTCAACTTCGTTCCCAGTTCGACTTGAAATGCCTCCCAGAATTTGCTAGTGAATATTGTATCTCTATCACTGACTATACTGAGCGGCACTCCATGTAGTCTAACTATTTCGCTGAAGTATATCTGCGCCAGACTTTGAGCAGTTCGGTTTGATCTGACAGGTATGAAATGGGCGGTCTTCGTGAAGTGATCTACGATCACCCAAATACTGTCATTCCCTTTTCTGGTTCTGGGCAGACCATCAATGAAATCCATAGAAATATGTTCCCACTTCCAGCCTGGAACTTCTAGCGGTTGCAACAATCCAGCCAGTTTTTGTTGGTCGCTCTTGACTAGCTGGTAAGTAGGGCATCGGCTAACGTATATTGAAACGTCTCTTTTCATAGCCTTCCACCAGAATGTTCGTTTGAGATCGTTATACATTTTGGCCACACCAGGATGGATACTCAGCTTGGACTTGTGACACTCGTCTAACACTTCCCTTTTTAGCTCAGGAATGTCAGGAACACAAATCCTTCCTTTTAACCTCAAGGTCTCGTCGTTATCTATTTGAAAACACGAGGGTTTGCCTTTCTGAATCCTTTTAATCATATCCTTAATAAAGTTATCCTCCTTCTGAAGAATAGATATTTTGTAAATCAAGGAAGTCGTGATAATAAAGCTGGCGATCATTACATTCTTTCGGCTCAGCGCATCGGCCACGACATTGGCTTTCCCTGGAGTATATATAATTTCAAAGTCATATGCTGCAAGAAACTCCAGCCAACGTTGCTGCCTCAGATTCAAGTCTTTCTGAGTGAACAGATACTTTAGCGACTGGTGATCTGTAAACAGTTCGAATCTCTCACCCAGGAGATAGTGCCTCCAGATTTTCAAGGCAAATACTATAGCCAATAACTTAAGATCATGAGTTACATAGTTCTTTTCATGTGGCTTCAGTTGACGGCTAGCATAAGCAATTACTTGGCCTCTTTGCATTAACACTGCGCCAAGGCCTTCTCTAGAAGCATCGGTCCAGACTTTTAAATCCTGGTTGCCATCGATGATGGTTAACACTGGAGCAGTTGTTAATCTCAACTTTAGCTCTTCGAAAGCCTCCTCACTTTCTGGAGTCCTTTGAATTTAGAGTGCTTCTTTGTAAGCTTCGTTAAGTGACCAGATATCTTCGAAAAGTCTTTAACGAATTTCCGGTAATAGCTAGCCAATCCGAGAAAACTGCGGACTTCAGTGGGGGTACTGGGCTGCTTCCAGTTCTGAATAGCTGTGATTTTACTGGGATCCACAGCGATTCCTTCTTTCGATACGACATGGCCTAGAAATTTTACTTCATCTTGCTAGAAGATACATTTGGAAAATTTGGCTTTCAATACATTCCTTCTGAGGATTTCTAGAACCTGTTCCAGATGCTTTTCATGTTCGGCCTTTGATTTAGAGAAGATTAAAATATCGTCAATAAAAACCAGAACAAATTTATTCAATACTCCTCTGAACACTCTATTCATCAGATCGACGAAATAGGCTGGAGCGTTACATAAGCCGAACGGCATTACTAACCACTCATAGAATAAGTCGGGACCTCTGAATGCTGTCATTGGAACACACTCTTCGGCGATTCGAAGTTGATGGAAGCCTGTAGCTAGGTCCATTCGTGAAAATACTTGTGCTCCATTTAATCGATCTAACAAATCGTCAATCCGCGGCAATGGATATTTGTTCTTTATTGTCTGTTTGTTCAGATCACGATAATCCACGCATAGACGTAGAGTACCGTCAGATTTTGGGACAAACACCACTGCTGCACCCCAGTCAGAGAAACTAGGTCTGATCAGACCTTTCCACACTAGCTGTCGTGTTTGATTGTCTAATTCCTCCTTCTCTTTCAAGGACATTCTTCGAATAGCGTGAACTACCGGCCTTGCATTGGGAATTAAAGCAATTTTGAAATCAATTTCTCTCTGCGGAGGTAAGCGAACAACTTCTTCGAACACATCCGCATAGTTCTTGACGACAGGAATGTCTTTGATGAGATCAGGAATATTCTCCGCGACTTCAGGGATATTTTCTATTTGGGCTGGAGAAACATCCAAAGCTCCCCAGAAGTCCTTTCTATTTGAAGTCGGGCCTTCACATGGTATGGTTATATAATTCCCCGATTGTGCCTTTGCATTAACAATTCTCTCGGCGCATCTAACCTCTACTTCATATTTGGTTAGCCAATCCAATCCCAGAATAAGATCGAATTCATTAAAATTCATGACGATAGAGATAATAGGGAATTTATAGCAAGAAAAAGAGACAGGTACTGCACAAATCCAACTGAGATTGATGGGACCCCCAACTGGATTTTGGACAGTCATTGGCTCTTTGAGCTTTCTCAAATTCAAATCCAACTTCTTGACTGCACTCTTTGCAATAAAGCTTTGTGGCGCGCCTGTGTCAAATAGTACTTTAACTGGAATGTTTTTGACATTGAGCATGCCTTCTAAAACATCAGACCTTCCCTGACTATCTGAGGGTGCTGAGGTTTCTGCTACTTCATTTACCTGAGCCTCCTTGGTTGCCCTTAACAGCCGGCAATCCTGCTTTATATGGCTAAACCGATGGCAAATGCTGCATTCTCTAGTCTCTTGAAACTTTTTCTTTGACTTCGGTTCACTCTTCTTTAGTTTCTTTAAAAATCTGCATTTTCCTTGCAAATGCCCTTGCTTATGGCAGTTATTGCATACGGCGGTCGTTACTAGTTCTTTTTCGGATCTGGCCCTTTTTCGATTGGCCTTGGGCTTCTTACTGACCTCAGACCTCGTACTGGCTTCTAGAATATCAGTTTCCGACTCTTCTTTGTCACTAGAACAGACTTCTTCTTCATCGCGCAACATCCCTTTCTTATGTAGATCTTCATACTGATAAGCCATATAAATCATTTCAGAGAAAGGCAGCTTTACATTCCTCATCACACTATTCTGATATTTTCTTTGAAGCCCGTGAATAAATCTCAGATTTTTCCTCTTTGGGTCTTTAATCAGATGAGGAGCAAAATGAGAAAGTTCGTTGAATTTCTTATGATATTCTGGGATGGTCATATCACCTTGTATCAGATAAGAAAATTCGTCGCATAATCGCTCAGTCGCTTCTGGAGGAGTAAATCTTTCTAGGAAAATCACTTTGAATCTATCCCAGGTGATATCTCCTTCTGGATTATCCTCTATAACCGAATCCCACCAGAACAAAGCTTCGTCTTTGAGTGCCCAGGAGGCCAGTAATCTTTTCTGGTCATCCCTCAGCTTTAAACCATCAAAGATCTTTTCAGCCGAACGAATCCAAGCCTGTGTCTTCATAATAGATTCTTCACCAGAGAACGGTATTCCACCCATATTTCGATATTTGATTAATAGGGCCTCGATATCCGGTTCTACATTCCTTCTGTTTCTGACACTCATTTTTCTAGTACTTCTTCAAATGGCAGATCAAGTGTCAGGTCACAGAAAAGATAATTTAAAATATAGAAACACGTACTTCAAATGTAAATGTGTCTATGGAGGTGTAATTTCATTCTGCTTTACTCACACTAGGATATTGCCGATCCTATCTGTATAGAGTTACCCGTCCTAGAACACTACTGGTTCTATTTCTGACGAGTTCGTTCAAATGTTATATTCCAGAACTAAGCTTAACCAAAGCTCTGATACCAAATGAGACGACCCCAAACAATCATTTGCTATCAATCAATTTGCACAACAATCACAACCAATAAATATCGTCCATGGTTTGTGGACGAGGGGCGTATATATATATATATATATATATATATATATATATATATATATATAGCAATTCACTTTTATTTCAACACATATATAATTTTTACAACGCATATATAACTTATACATCGAACGTACAACTTATACAACGCTTATACAAGAGGTGTACAACGCTTATATAACTCATACATCGACTATATAATTTATACATCGTCGTTTTCCATATTGTTTATAAATTAGAAATCTCACATTGGGTTCCACTCCACCAAAAATAGCAGAAGGCTCAGAAAAAATACGCGGTCTCTTCTAAAATGTAGAAGGCGTCCGCATGGTCACGATGTTTCCTGTTTCATCGAATTTCGTTAACGAATGAAAAAGATACGATTTTTCAAAGTTTGCAACAGTTTTAAACTGTCGAAATCAGTTAAATAATTAACAGCCGATACCTTCCTTTTGATTCAAAACTAGGTTTTGAATTATCGCGAAATCCGTGAAGCTAGAGGACGATCGGGTGCTGCAGTGTCGAAAAGCTATGAATGGCGCTCAGATCGGTGGTGGTGGCGGCGAACGACGGTGACCAAGTCGTTGACTTCGCGGGCTTCGTTCTCGAGGTAGGCGGAGGGAGAGAGGGTGGGGCCAGGTCGGATTTGAAGGGGGAAGGGAGGCGCTTCGACTGGAGGTGGTGGCGGCGGCTCTGGTGGCCTGTAGCGGCGGAGGAGAGAAGGAGGGGAAGCTTTATCGCCGTCGATCGGGGGAGCTGAGGATTTTTTTTTTCTTCCTAAATTCTGATTGGTCTGTGGGTCTTTATAGGGGTTTTCTGACACGACCGCCAATTGAAACCCAACGACCGTCGTCCCTAGCGTTTTACCCCCATTTCGAACACAATGGGATATGTTTCGTAGGCCCATTCGACTGTTTCAGCCAGTTTTCCTTCAAATTAAAATATATAACATTCAATATTTAATTTGAACGAACATTTCAATTTGCCAGGGTCACAAACTGATTCGAAAAAGTCCAGAAAAATAAATCTAGCTATGTTTTGACGATATGGTCCCAACAAAATTAGTTTCGTCGAATTCTGAGACCGTTTGCAAAAAGGCCCATTTTTGGTCTATCCAATTTAACTGTAATTGACCAAAACACATTTTCCTTTGCCACGCTCACATACTAGCTTCAAAAATTATGAAATTTGAAACCTAGCAATAACTTCCCATCTCGGATCCAACAAAAGTGGTTTCGTCGAATTCTGAGGTCGTTTGCAAAATGGCCAATTTCACGGGCTATATAAATTCCATAGCGACCATTCTGAAAATTCATTCGTCCATAACTTTTGCTTTCCGCTATGAAAATTCGATTATTCAGATTCGTTAGAAAGGTATTCACTAACAGATTTAAATATTTTTGGTTTCACTAAAATCCGTTTTGGTTTGCACCCGGTACAGTCCGACAAAGTTTGAATTCAATTTTTGAAACTACAGCGCCATTTCAGGCCTTGTTTATAATTATAATTAATTATATTCGTTTTCAATTATCGATTCAAACTCAGTTTTCAATGCTATTATTTAAAATATTTATTTTAAATATTTAAAATCCATTATTTTAGCCAATTTAAAAATTTTAAATTGGTTCAGATTTTCTGGGTCGTTACACCGATAACACCGTGGTGTTAGATATGAAGGATTACCAGTTTTACTTTATAGGATGAATAGGTTGGGATTGGGAAATTAAAACAAATGATTACTTTGGTAAGGTTCGCAAATCTCGACTAGTTTGGATAAACCATAATTTGGTTTGAATTGATATTCAAAGGAAGATTAAAGAATAAATTTAAAGAATTTATCTTTGATAAAATTAATGGGAACCTTTCCCAAAGTATAAGGATATTAGAATAAAAGAATATTCTGAATTGGAATGAGGCGTATGTTGTGTTTGTGTAACACTTGTTTATTATATACGCGAGTTATTCAGAAAGACCGGGTTTATCCCATTCTGAATAACTGATTCGACAATGTGTCGAGGATGAAGACGGTGGTCGAAGACCGGAGGTCTTCACATTGTTTGGATAATTACTGATGATCTTGATTGGGCTGCACACCCAAGAGGAGGGAATCAGTTGGTGATCGTCCAGACGTACTTGGAGATCGATGGATATGCGAGGTACAAGGTGCCTCCTGTTTCGTTTAGACCCAGAACAAACTTGTATGGACTATGTGTCTAATATTGGATTTTGCTCTGTCTTGATTGATCTCTATTAAATATACATCTGCCTGGTGAAGGGGAATTCATTCCCTTACTTCACCCTTCTCTGAGACATACGGGATCAGCGGTTGTATACCGATAGACATCAGTCGCATTGTGTGAATTGCATGTGTGGCATGCCTAAGTGGAAAATGATCAAGGCTTTTGTTGAAAAGAAAAGTATTGTGGGTGATGATCAAAGCACCGCCTGTGTGGCATAGCTTTGTGTAACGTTAATTCGCGAGCCTCACACCCCGGTTGTGAACCAGAAACGGGAGAGGACCACAGGGAGGGCATGCGTTTCCTTCTAGCTAGGGTGGTGTCAGTGACCTACCAGCTCTGACATTTATATTATTTTCACCTATGTGTTTGTTGGATTGCGAGGCGCTTCGGATATATCGGTGACTATATGGAGCCGATGGAGTCATTTGGCTCATTTACGCCCCAAAGGGCGGGGAAACGCAGTGTTCAGGCATTTTAATCCATGTCGGTGGACTGGCCCTGACGGTCCAAGGGCTTGACTGAGTACTTCTCCTGAGGCTCGGGCTGGAGAGTCTCGAATTTGGTAAGGGAGATCCCTTGCCTCGGTTCACAGATGGAAATCCAACTTCCAATACGTGACTTTGCGGTTTTGATTGTAGAACTTATATCTGGCGACATAGTGGTATGGGGCACTTATGCGGTCTATGATTGATACTTATGATTGAAATTGTTTTGACACTATACACTTATAGTAATAACAAAAGATGGAATTTAGCGTATCTAGCATTCTTTGGCTATTATAAGGTAAAAACCCTATCCTCCGGCTTGTGTTGCATTGTGTGATGGGACCTGGGTCTTATAATAGCTTCATTTTTCTTTATTTAGCATTGCGTTGTTGTTTTATGCACTGGTATCCTTGGGAGGAAACCCGTTCCGTGTTATACGGCGTGGTCCCTTGATTTATCTAATTTAAAAATAAAGATTAATAACTGTTTTAGTTCTCACACCAGTTATATGACTGACCTGTTATTGTTTTAACCTAAACTCTGGGTGCCCCTATTTTCCACACGGGCAGCTAGTAGTTTTGGTTTTGTAGATTTATATTCATAAGAACCTAGTTTACAGCAGGAACGATATCCGGAAAGCTCTGTATCCGTGTATCTCTTTCAGTTGTGTATTGTATTATTTTTCCATTGCAGTAATGTATTAAAATCTCTGATATTTTCTGATGTATATTATTTGTTTATACTCTGTGTATTCTTGTATTCTGATGAACTGTTGTAATAAACATTGAATTGTTCTTCTGTTTGTGCTCTGATTGGTCATGTTCTCAAAACAATTAGGGGTTTCGAACGGCCTTGGTCGATTTAGCGATCGATTCGGATCAAGCGAAATTCCTTGTCGTTATAGTTGGTATCAGAGCTTTGGTTTACAGAGCTCGGAGAACAAGGCACATTAGAACCATATGAAAGAATTCATCAGAGATTGGATTAGTAATATCCAATAAGAATGGCTCGTTAGAGATGGGATCAGTAGTATCCTAGAACGAGTGTGAAGAGTATATTTTTAAAACGAAAACAAATTTTGTTTTGAAAATCTAAACCTTATTCAACGTATTTGAATATTTATTTGTACTGATTTGGACAATCCAGCATATAAAGATTTTGCATATACGTCTGATCCACGTGTATTCGAAGTTTTAATATGCTGAATAGATATAGAATCACACTCTAGTCGCCCGGAAATGATTTTGATGATGCCGCGGCGTCATCAACATTTGTTTTCGAGTTTCGAAAGTGGGATATCTATATATTTCCAATAGACTGGTGTGAGAACCAAAAGTAGATAGGGCCTATTGTTGTGATTTGGCACTAAAAATTTGATTTTTGGATTATGTATCAAAGTTATGAATTTGAAAAGCTAATCAACTAATTGATTGTTGATTGTGTTGTTTGATTACTATTGTGATTAATTAGAATTTGAACCATTTAGCCAAATTATATCAAATGTTGGACTGAATTGAAAATTATTTGAAATTGCATGCATATACATGTACTTACATTGAACAGGTCATAGCAAGGAGGCTAGAGCAGAAGAATAAAATTGTTTGCCCGACAAATAGGTACATGTTTATTGTATTTCTTGGGTTTTGATGATTTTATGAGCCGATTAGCTAGCCGCTTGGCATAATCTTTTTTTTTTGGATTGGTGAGGGCCATGGGAGGCTATTTGAAATATCCCGAAGCTCCCGGTGCAGGGGAGGTTATGGCAAAAAATTTCGAAAATTTAGGGTGTTAGCTAATTTTTTGAAAAATTAGAAAAGTTCTTAGAAACTGAAAAGTTGAAGAACTTAAGCCATAATGAAAATAATGAAAGTTGAGTTAATTTGTAAAACAACTTTCAGTTTCGTTCCTTTTCGGGGACGAAAAGTTTTAAGTGGAGGAGATTATAATAACCCAGAAATCCGAGCCAACTTAAAAATTTTATTTTGGAAATTTTAGCGAATTTTGAGTATTTAAAATGAATTATTTTAAATAATAACGATGATTAATTCATTTTGAATAGAATTAGAACGTATATATTTATTTGAATCGACGTTAGAATATAAATATTTTATTTTAAATATAAAAGGAAATGAAAAATGGCGTGATAGTTTGAAAATTCGATTTCGAATTTCAAATGAATATACAGAATTCGTTTTAAGTCAGAATTGGACAAAACAAGAAATATTTGAATTTGTTTAACGTTATCTTTCTAACGAGTGTAAGAAACTGAGATTTCGTTTTAGAAGTTGGAAGTTACGTCCAATTTAAAATTCAGAAAAGTCGCTGTGAAATTTATATATATTTTAATATATATATATATATATAAAAGCCCTTAAAAATAGCCATTTTTCAAACGGTCTACAAATTCGACGAAATTAGTTTTGTTAGGACCGTATCATCAATACAAAGCTAGAAATAATTTTTCTGGAATTTTTAGAATCAGTATGTGGCCTCGATAAATTAAAATGTTCGTTCAAATTAAATATATATTGTATTATATTTTAATTTTGAAGGAAACTGATTCAAACTATACAATTGGGTCACGAAACATATCCCATTGTGTTCGGAATGAGGGTGTTACGCTAGAGGCGACAGTCATTGGGTTTGAATTAGAGTTAGTAATCATATCGAAATAATTTGTGGATAAAATAATAGTAAAAATTTATTATATATATTCAAATTTTCCCCAAGCCCTATCCTTTTCATCTCATGGTCAAACGGGGTCAAACCAGCCTCCATATCAAATTTTTGACAGAAAGAAAATAAAGAAAATAAAAAGGACAGACGATCTCGATCTCGTTCATCCTTCGCCCACCACCGCGGTGCCGGGGCTTCCCACCGCCGGCCAGGACCTCGCGCCACCACCCTAGGTCTTCCACAAGCCGACGCCATCCCTGTGGTGCCATCCCCTCTCGCTGATTTGAAACCCTTCCTCCAAAGCCCTAAAAGCCACCGCTCTAGCCACCATGAGTGGCCCACTGCGACCCACCTCCGCCTGACCGCACGTCGCCCCCTCCTTGACCCTTGCAGCGCCAATTCCCCCCATCCCCAAAAAGCAATGTGAGTTTTTATTTAATTTACATAAAAAAAATTTGTTTATTTATTAACGTAAAATTTAGATTTTTATTTACATAAAGGGGATATTTTTATTAACATGAGGGAAGATTAGATTTTTATATAAAGCAAAGTTTAGATTTTTAAACAATAGAAAGATTTGATATGTATAAGTAAAAAGATTTGATTTTTATATGCATGAGAGCGAGATAAAAACATGATTTTAATATACATGAAAGTGAAAGAAAAACATGATTTTTATTTGAATAACCTTGATTTAAAAAAAATGTGATTTTTATTTATACGTATAACATATAAAAATTTGATTTTTATATATAATGTTATATAAAAAAATATGATCTTTAGTTATGTAAAGATACGATTTTTCGTTATGTAAAGATACGATTTTTCGTTATGTAAAGATTAGATTTTTCCTTGTGTAAAAATTAGATTTTTAGTAACGTGAAGAAATGATTTTTTTATATTTGAAAAAAATATAACCTTTATGTATATGACGATATGAATAAAAATGTGATTTTTATTTTAAAAGTTGTGATGTAAAAATATAATTTTTACATAGAAGACCGATTAATAAAAATACGATTTTTATGTGAATAGTGTTAGAATAAAAACGTGATTTTTATTATATATGTAGCGAAATAGAAATATGGTTTTTATTATATAAATAACATTATAAAAACGTGATTTGTATCTATAAAGCGTTGTAAAAATATATGATTTTTATATATGAAGTGCCATTATAAAAATGTGATTTTTAAAATAAACATCATATTAAAAATGTGATTTTTAATATGAACAGCGTAACGAAGACTGCATTGGTATGTCAGGCTGATCCCGACTGTTTTGAAATGCAGAAATAAAAATGGAGGAGTGGATCCCAAAGGTGAGAACTCCTCACTTTTATTTTAATTTCTAGTTATACTAGGATGCAGACGGTGCTTAGCAGCACCCGACACCCGTCGTCCACAGACCATGGATGGCTTGTTTTTTTGATTGATGTGTTGTGAAATTTTATTGTGATGTGGAAGGAATAAAACATTTTATAGTTAAAAATATAATTCTGAACGTGTAACTAAAATAAATATTTATAAACAAATTGGACGATTTGTTTATACACACACATTTGACTGATATTGATTGGGACGATAAATTTTACACATCGCCCAACTGCACAAATAAAAATCTGTATTTGTTGATTTGAAACCCCACACGGGTGTTGGGTTGATATTTGGCATACACTAATCCCAATTATTTAGCTGTATGTCGATCGATAGGTCGACAGACTATGTAAGCGTTAATTATTTATATTTAATGCTTATGCAGTTGTGTGGTGCACTCTGGATGATGGTTGATTATTTATCGTTGTTGTTATATACATGTGTTGTAGGGAATACATATAATTAACACTATATGGTAATTGATTGGGCCTCATTCCAATTTGGAAAACAAAGAATATTATAAAATGAAAATTCATGTGTTGAATAAAATAAATACTCATGTGTTGAATAAAATAAATATTCATGTGTTGAATAAAATACATATTCATGTGTTGAAGAAAATATCCATTTATTGAATAGAATAACAAAGTTATTGAAATATATAAAGCCATGTTGGTTAGATATGCGCCATTTTGACGCGAACGATATTTATATCGATTATATTCGTTTTATAATGAATATAGAAAAGGAAGTGACTTCAAAATCTAACATTTTGAAAATATTATCATTTATATATTAATGATGTAGATTATTCAATTTTGATTTAAAATTGAATATGAAGTTGAAATTGTTTTGAAAACGAATTTAAAACGATTAATGAAATACGTTTTTAATTGAAATTGACGAAATATATAATATATATATTATATATATAATGGCCTGAATAAACGCGCCGCGCTGCAGCAGTTCGCGAATTTCGACCATTGACTTCAAACGGATATTATAGGAGATCCGACCATCGGATTCTCCTAAAACCGGAACCGTTGGGTTCGTATCGAAAGGAGCTTTCTAACGAATATTAGAGATTTGAAATCTAATGGTTGGATTTGGAATTATGTTTAAATCAAATTTGGAAAAGGTCGCTGTAAGTGTAGTTCGATGGCCGTTGAAGGAAATCGACTGTACGGGCCTTGACAAAATTATTAAAAATAGTAATAATTTGTATAAAATCATAAGAAATGATTTGGAAAGAATTGGGATGAAAAATTCCATATTTTAAAAGATAAAAATAGATTTTTTATCGAAATAAACTAGTTTTTGAATTAGAATTATAATCCATTTATATTTGAAATAAATAAATTGGGTTAGAAAGGGTTTTAAAAGTAACCAGAATTTCCAATAATTGAATTGGAATGGATTTGAATCGAAATTATCTTTGGAATATTTCGATGTTGGATTTCGTGATTATACAGATATTGTTATGGAAATTTGAAAGATATATTTATATCGTTATTTCCTATACGATATTTGTTGGTCGTAGAATTTGATATTGATTATAAACCGATATATTTTCTATTCAAAGCCTTGTATTTAATATCAAATGGGATTTGGGTTGTCGTGAATGGTATCTTTAATAATACTGTTCTTAGACCCAACGGAGTTAAGAAAATCAGAAACTAACGGGAGATTAGTTAAGTTGAATGGTTTCTTGGGTATTGATCTGATGTTGGTTTCGGCCTTCGGGGTTAATACTTAGGGAATTGTTCACTTGCTAATTTAAAGTTAAAGGCTGATGGAATAGAATGTGATTTTGGGATTATCGTGCACCGTGTTTTAAATGACATTGGTTCTTTAACCCAGTTAAAGACAGGATATGATTTCCTAAGTTAAATAATCATTGATAGTGATTTTTGGGAAGATTAAAACCAAGTGGAGTTTTAATGAATCCTTAATTAGATTGAAATGATCGAGAATGGTGTATCACCAGTTTTGCTCTAGTCGATAGTTAAATCTTTAATTAGATTTGAACGTGAATTAGTAATTGAATTTAGCGATAACACCATGGTGTTAGATATGAAGTATTTCCGGTTTTACTTCATGGGATGAATAGATTGGGATTGGGAAATTAAAACAAATGATTACTTCGGTAAGGTTCGCTAATCCCGACTAGTTTGGATAAACCATAATTTGGTTTGAATTGATATTCAAAGGAAGATAAAAGAATAAATTTAAAGAATTTATCTTTGATAAAATTAATGGGAACCTTTCCCAAAGTATAAGGATATTTGAATAAAAGAATATTCTGAATTGGAATGAGGCATATGTTGTGTTTGTGTAACACTTGTTTATTATATACGCAAGTTATTCAGAAAGACCAGGTTTATCCCATTCTGAATAACTGATTCAACGATGTGTCGAAGATGAAGACGGTGGTCGAAGACCGGAGGTCTTCACATCGTTTGGATAATTACCGATGATCTTGATTGGGCTGTACACCCAAGGGGAGGGAATCAGTTGGTGATCATCCAGACGTACTTGGAGATCGATGGATATGCGAGGTACAAGGTGCCTCCGGTTTCGTTCAGACCCAGAATGAACTTGTATGGACTGTGTGTCTGACATTGGATTTTGCTCTGTGTTGATTGATCTCCATTAAATATACATCTTCCTGGTGAAGGGGAATTCATTCCCTTACTTCACCCTTCTCTGAGACATACAGGATCAGAGGTTGTATATCGATAGACATCAGTCGCATGGTGTGAATTGCCTGTGTGGCATGCTTAAGTGGTAAATGATTAAGGCTTTTGTTGAAAATCAAAGTCTTGTGGGTGATGATCAAAGCACCGCCTGTGTGGCATAGCTTTGTGTAACATTAATTCGCGAGCCTCACACCCCGGTTGTGAACCAGAAACGGGAGAGGACCTCAGGGAGGGTATGCATTTCCTTCTAGCTAGGGTGGTGTCAGTGACCTACCAGCCCTGGCATTTATACTATTTTCACCTGTGTGGTTGTTGGATTGCGAGGCGCCTTAGATATATCAGTGACTATGTTGAGCCGATGGAGTCATTTGGCTCATTTACGCCCCAAAGGGCGGGGAAACGCAATGTTCAGGCATTTTAATCCACATCGGTGGACCGGCCCTGACAATCCAAGGGCTTGACTGAGTATTTGTCCTGAGGCTCGAGCTAGAGAGTCTCGAATTCGGTGAGGATGATCCCTTTCCTTGGTTCATAGATGGAAATCCAACTTCCTATACGTGACTTTGTGGTTTTGATTGCAGAACTTATATATGGCGACATAGTGGTATGGGGCACTTATGCGGTCTATGATTGATACTTATGATTGAAATTGTTTTGACACTATACACTTATAGTAATAATAAAAGATAAAATTTAGCGTATCAAGCATTCTTTGGCTATTATAAGGTAAAAACCATATCCTTTGGCTTGTGTTGCATTGTGTGATGGGACGTGCGTCTTATAATAGCTTCGTTTTTCTTTATTTTGCATTGCGCTATTGTTTTATGCACTAGTATCCTTGGGAGGAAACCCGTTCCGTGCTATACGCCGTAGTCCCTTGATTTACCTAACTTTAAAAATAAAGATTAATAACTGTTTTAGTTCTCACACCAGTCACATGACTGACCTGGAGTTTATTATTTTAACCTAAACTCTGCGTGCCCCTATTTTCCACACGGGCAGCTAGTAGTTTTAGTTTTGCAGATTTTTATTCACAGGAACCTGGTTTACAGCTGGAACAATATCTAGAAAGCTCTGTATCTGTGTATCTCTTTCAGTTGTGTATTGTATTATTTTTCTGTTGCTGTAATGTATTTGAATCTCTGATATTTTCTGATGTATATTATTTGTTTATACTCTGTATATTCTTGTATTCTGATGAATTGTTGTAATAAACAATGATATATTCTTCTATTTGTGCTCTGATTGGTTATGTTCTCAAAACAATCAGGGGTTTCTAACGGTCTTGGTCGGTTTAGCAATCGATTAGGATCGAGCGAAATTCCTTGTCGTTATAAATAAATAACAAATTAGAAACATCATTAAATGAGGGGATTAGTTAAACTTAATTCGATCAATTAACCTTTAAAAGTCATTAATTTGAAAGGATTAATTAATTTAAAATATCATTAATTAAATTAATTTATTAACTTTAATCCATAATTATTAAATAATTAATTAATCTTAATCATCATTAAATTAAAAGATTAATTAATTTTTAGTTCATCATTATTGAAAGATTAATTAGTCTCAAGCATCATTAACTAATGATTAATAAATTTTAATATGTCATTAACTAGATAACTAATTAATTTTAAAACACGTCATTAACTAAGTAATTAGTTGTAACAACCTGGAAATCCGAGCCAATTTAAAATTTTTATTTTGGCAATTTTATTGAATTTTGTATATTTAAAATGAATTGTTTTAAATAATAATGATGAGAAATTCATTTGGAATAGATTAGAACGTATATTTTTATATAGCTCGATGTTAGAATATAAATATTTTGTTTTAAATATAAAAGGAATTGAAAATGGCGCGATAGTTTGAAAATTCGATTTCAAAGTTCAAATGAATGTACAAGATTCAAAATAAACCGGATTTTAGCGAAACCAAAATTATTAGAATCAATTTGAGAATATCTTTCCAACGAATCCGAAAAATTGAAATTTCATATTGGGGATAAAAAGTTATGCCCAGTTGAAATTTCAGAATAGTCGCTATGGAATTCTAGCCCTTAAAAATGGAAATTTTGCAAACGATCTCTATTTCCGATGAAACCACTTTTGTTGGATCTGGGATGTCAAGTTATTGCTAGATTCCAAAATTCGTAATTTTCTGAATCAATATGTGAGCGTGGTGCACTTAAACGTGTTTTGACCATTTCAATTGAATTTAATCGACTGGAAAATGGCCATTTTTCAAACAATCTCAGAATTTGACGAAATTAGTTTTAATAGGACCGTATCGTCACTATGAAGCTAGAAAATATTTTTCTGGAATTTTCAGGGTTAGTATGTGGCCCTAGTAAATTGAAATGTGCGTTCAAATTCAATATATATTGAATTATATTTTAATTTAAATCAAAACTGATCAAAATGATAAAATTGGCTAACGAAACACCTCCTCCCTCTCTATTTTCTCTCTCCCCGATGAAGTTAATTTCGGAAAAAAAAGAAGGGCACGAAGCCCTAGCCTCCAGGCCGCCGCCGGCGCGAGGCGCCTTCCCACCGTCGCTCCTCCCCAGGCGATGGCGCCCGCCCCTGCGACTCCCCCCTCCTTCTTCCTCCGCTTCCCACATCCTCTCTCTCCCTTTCTCATCAGTAAATTGACCAAACCAATGCCTCCGGCCTCCAAGCCCGCCGCCGCGCACTTGTCGCCACCTCCCCTCACCATGCCGAACCCCCTGCCTTCTCCTCTCATCTCAGCGCCGCCACCCGCCACCCCACTCCAACCGTCGACCCCCAAATCAAGTAAACAACCTCCACTCCCTCCTCCGCAGCAGCGCGCGAGCCCCCTTGAGGGCAAAGCCAATGTGAGGGTCAACGTGAGGTGCACCAGCCTCCACCTCCTTTGAAGATTCGATTTTTACAAAATAAAGTGAGTTTTTACTTTTATATTTATTCGTTTTAATAATGAAAATGAAAACTTTATATAAGAAGTGATTTTTACACATGGATTTAAAATAAAAATATATTTTTTATAACGAAGTGGCGATGTAAAAATATGATTTTTATATTATAGAAAGAATAAAAATATGACTTTTATATTATAGAAAGAATAAAAATATGATTTTTATATTATAGAAAGATTAAAAATATGATTTTTACATAATAGAAAGATTAAAAATATGATTTCTATATTATAGAAAGACTAAAAATATGATTTTTATATTATAGAAAGATTCAAAATATGATTTTTAATGTATAGAACATCATATTAAAAATGTGATTTTAATATGAACAGCATGGAGAAGACTGCGTTGGAAGCACGGGCAGATCCAGACTGTTCTGAATTACAGAAATAAAACGGCGGAGTGGAACCCTCGGTGAGAACTCCTCACTTTTATTTTAATTTCTAGTTTGAAATATATACTAGGATGCAGACGATGCTTAGCAGCACCAGACACTCGTCGTCCATAGACCATGGACGACTTGTTTGATTTTGTTGTGTGGTGAAAACTGATTGTGATGTGGAATGAATGAAAATATATTCATGTGTTGAAATAAATTATTTATTGTTAAAAATATAATTTTAACGTGAATGTGAATAAATAAATATTCATTTACAAATCGAACGATTTGTTTATGTACACCCATTTGACTGATATTGATTGGGACGATAAATTTTACACATCGCCCAACTGCACAAATAAAAATCTGTGTTTGTTGATTTGAAACCCTACACGGGTATTGGGATGAAATTTTACGTACACTAATCCTGATCGTTTAGTTGTATGTCAATCGATGGTTTGACAAACTGTGTAAGCGTTAATTATTTATTTTTATTGCTTATGCAGTTGTGTGGTGCACTCTGGATGATGGTTGATGATTTATCGTTGCTATTATATACATGTGTTGTAGGGAATCCATATAATTAACATTATATGGTAATTGATTGAGCCTCATTCCAATTTGGAAAATAAGGAATATTATAAAAGAAAATTCATGTGTTGAATAAAATAAATATTCATGTGTTGAATAGAATAAATATTCATGTGTTGAATAGAATAAAAATTCATGTGTTGAATAGAATAGAAAATTCATGTGTTGAATAAAATAAATATTCATGTGTTGAATAGAATAAATATTCATGTGTTGAATAGAATGAAAATTCATGTGTTGAATAAAAATATAAATTCATGTGTTGAATAAAAATATAAATTCATGTGTTGAATAAAATATATATTCATGTGTTGAATAAAATATATATTCATGTGTTGAATAAAAATATATATTCATGTGTTGAAGAAAATGTTCATTTGTTGAATAGAATAACGAAGTTATTGAAACATATAAAGCCGTGTTGGTTAGATATGCGCCATTTTGACGTGAACAATATTTATATCGATTATATTCGTTTTTATAATGATTATAGAAAAGGAAATGATTTCAAAATATAATGTTTTGAAAATATTCTCATTTATACATCGATGATATGGAATATCCAATTTTGATTTGAAATTGAATATGAAGTTGAAATCGTTTTGAAAACGAATTTAAAATGATTTATAAAATATGTTTTAAAAGGAAATCGACGATATATATATAATATATATTATATATATGTAATGGCCTGAAGAGAACGCGCCGCGTTGCGGTAGTTCGCGAATTTCGACCATTGACTTCGAACGGATATTACGGGAGATTCGACCGTCGGATTCTCCTAACACTAGAACCGTTGGGTTCGTATCGAAAAGAGCTTTCTAATGAATATTAGAGATTTGAAATCTAACGGTTGGATTTGGTATTATGTCCAAATCAAATTTGGAAAAGGTCCCTGTAAGTGCAGTTCGATGGCCATTGATGGAAATCGACAGTACGGGCCTTGATAAAATTATTAAAAATAGCAATAATTTGTGTAAATCATAAGAAATGATTTGGAAAGAATTGGGATGAAAAATTCCATATTTGAAAAGATAAAAATAGATTTTTATCAAAATGAACTAGTTTTGAAGTAGAATTATAATCCATTTATTTTTGAAATAAATAAATTGGATTTGAAAGGGTTTTAAAAGTAACCAGAATTTCCAATAATTGAAATGGAATGGAATGTGATTTCGGGTTTATCGTGAACCGTGTTTTAAATGACACTTGTTCTTTAACCCAGTTAAAGACAGGATATGATTTCCCAAGTTAAACAATCATTAATATTGATTTTTGGGAAGATTAAAACCATGTGGAGTTTTAACGAATCTTTAATTAGATTGAAAAGATCGAGAATGGAGTATCACTAGTTTTGCTTCAGGCGATAGTTAAATCTTTAATTAGATTTGAACGTGAAATGGTAATTGAATTTACTGATAACACAGTGGTGTTAGATATGAAGTATTACCAGTTTTACTTCATGGGATGAATAGGTTGGGATTGGGAAATTAAAACAAATGATTACTTCGGTAAGGTTCGTTAACCCCGACTAGTTTGGATAAACCATAATTTGGTTTGAATTGATATTCAAAAGAAGATTAAAGAATAAATTTAGGGAATTTATCTTTGATAAAATTAATGGGGACCCTTCCCAAAGTATAAGAATATTTGAATAAAAGGATATTCTGAATTGGAATGAGGCGTATGTTGTGTTTGTGTAACACTTGTTTATTACATACGCGGGTTATTCAAAAAGACCGGGTTTATCCCAATCTGAATAACTGATTCGACGATGTGTTGAGGATGAAGATGGTGGTTGAAGACCGGAGGTCTTCACATCGTTTGGATAATTACTGATGATCTTGATTGGGCTGTACACCCAAGAGGAGGGAATCAGCTGGTGATCGTCCAGACGTATATGGAGATCGATGGATATGCGAGGTACAAGGTGCCTCCGGTTTCGTTCAGACCCAGAACGAACTTGTAGATGGACTGTGTGTCTGACATTGGATTTTATTCTGTGTGATTGATTTCTATTAAATACATATCTGTTTGGCGGTGGAGAATTTATTCTCTTGCTTAACGCCCTTCTCTGAGACGTACGAGCTCAGAGGTTATATATTGATGGATATCAGTCGCATGAAGTGAACTTCCTGTATGGCATGCCTAAGTGGCAAATGATCAAGGATTTTGTTGAAAAAAAAAGTCTTGTGGTTGATGATCAAAGCACCGCCCGTGTGGCATAGCTTTGTGTAACGTTGATTCGCGAGCCTCACACCCCGATTGTGAACCAGAAACGGGAGAAGGACCTCAGGGAGGACATGCGTTTCCTTCTAGCTAAAAGTGGCGTCAGTGGTTTTACACGACCTGACGAGTTTGACTTATGCGGTTGTTGGATTGCAAGACGCCTCGGATATATCGGTGACTATGTAGAGCCGATGGAGTCATTGGACTCATTCACACCCCATAGGGTGGGGAAACGTAGTGTTCAGGCATTTTAAACCCTGACGATCTAAAGGCTTGACTGAGAACTTGCCTGAGGGGCGGGCTAGAGCGTCTCGAATTCGGTAAGGACTATCTTTTGCCTTGGTTCACAGATGGAAATCCAACTTCTAATACGTGACTTTGCGGTTTTGATTGTAGAGCCTAGTATTGGCGACATGATATATGGTACCCATGCCGTCTATGATTGATACTTATGATTGAAATTATTTTAACACTATACACTTATAATAATAATAAAACATGAAATTTAGCGTATCAAGCATTCTTTGGCTATTATAGGGTAAAACCCTATCCTCCGGCTTGTGTTGCATTGTGTGATGGGACCTGGGTCTTATAATAGCTTCATTGTTCTTTATTTAGCATTGTGCTGTTGTTTTATGCACTGGTGTTCTTGGGAGGAACCCGTTCCGTGTTATACGGCGTGGTCCCTTGATTTACCTAACTTTAAAATAAACATTAATAACAGTTTTAGTTCTCACACCAGTCACATGACTGACCTGGAGTTTATTGTTTTAACCTAAACTCTGGGTGCCCTTATTTTGGCACGGGCTGTTAGTAGTTTTGGTTTTGCAGATTTATATTCACAGGAACCTGGTTTACAGCTGAAATGATATCTGGAAAGCTCTGTATCCGTATATCTCTTTCCATTGTGTATTGTATTATTTTTCCACTGTAGTAATGTATTTAAATCTCTGATATTTCTCTGATGTATAATATTTATTTGTACTCTGTATATTATTGTATTCTGATGGAATTGTTGTAGTTAACAATGAAATGTTCTTCTATTTGCGTTCCGATGTGGCTTGTTCTCAGTACAATTCGTGATTTCCCATAAGGGGTGTTTCGGGCTGTCTCATTGTGTTATCAGAGCTTTGGTTTATAGAGCTTGGAGAACAAGACACGTTAGAACCAAATGAAAGAATTCTTCAGAGATTGGATTAGTAATATCCAATGAGAATGACTCGTTAGAGATGGGATCAGTAGTATCCTAGAACGAGTGTGAAGAGTATATTTTTAAAATGAAAACGAATTTTGATTTGAAAAATTAATTCAATTATTCATATTTGAATATTTATTTTCATTGATTTGGACGATCCAATATATAAAGATTTTGCGTATACGTCTGATCCGCGTGTATTTGAAGTTTTAATATACTGAATAGATATATAATCACACTGTAGTCGCCCGAAGAAGATACTGATGATTGAGATCTCATCATCAGTGTTTATGTTCGAGTTTCAAAAGTGGGATTTCTATCTATTTCCAATTGATTGGTGTGAGAACCAAAACTAAATAGGGCTTATTGTTGTGTTTTGCCACCTAAAATGTGATTTTTGACTGTATATCAAAGATATGAATTTGAAATGATAATCAACTAATTGATTGATGGTTGTGTTGTTTGATTATTGTTCGATTAACTAAGTGTTGAACCTCTAGCCAAGTTGAACCAAAAAGTGAACTGTATTGAAAATTAGTCGCATTTGCATGCATATACATGTAAACTTACATTGAACATGTCACAGCGAGGAGGCTAGAGAAGAGGAATAAAATTGTTTGCCCGACAAATAGGTACATGTTTATTGTATTTCTTTGGGTTTGGATGATTTTATGAGCCGATTGGCTTGCCGCTTGGTTGTTTCTTTTTCTTTTTGGATTGGTAAGGGCCATGGGAGGCTATTTGAAATATCCCAAAGCTCCTAGTGCAGGGGAGGTTATGGCGAAATTTTTCGAAAATTTAGTGTGATAGCCAAATTTTTGAAAAATTTGTAAAGTTCTTAGAAACTGAAAAGTTGAAGAACTTAGGCCTTAATGAAAATACTGGAAGTTGAGTTGATTAGTTAAACAACTTCCAGCTCCGTCCCTTTTCAAGGACGAAAAGTTTTAAGTGGGGGAGAATGTAACAACTCGGAAATCCGGGCCAATTTAAAATTTTTATTTTGGAAATTTTAGTGAATTTTGAATATTTAAAATGAATTATTTTAAATAATAACGACGAGAAATTCATTTGGAATAGATTACAACGTATATTTCTATATAGCTTGACATTAGAATATAAATATTTTATTTTAAATATAAAAGGAATTGTCGGTAGTTTGAAAATTCGATTTCAAAGTTCAAATGAATGTACAGGATTCAAAATAAACCGGATTTTAGCAATACCAAAAATATTAGAATCAATTTGAGAGTATCTTTCCAACAAATCTGAAAAATTGAAATTTCATAGCGGGGATAAAAAGTTATGCCTAGTTGAAATTTCAGAATAGTCGCTATGGAATTCTGGCCCTTAAAAATGGAAATTTTGCAAACGATCTCTGTTTTCGACGAAACCACTTTTGTTGGATCTAGGATGTCAAGTTATTGCTAGATTTTAAAATTCGTAATTTTCTGAATCAATATGTGAGCGTGGTGCACTTAAACATGTTTTGACCATTTCAATTGAATTTAATCGACTGGAAAATGGCCATTTTTCAAACGATCTCATAATTTGGCGAAATTAGTTTTGGGAGGACCGTATCGTCATTATGAAGCAAGAAAATATTTTTCTGGAATTTTTAGAGTTAGTATCTGGCCCCGGTAAATTGAAATGTGCATTCAAATTCAATATATATTGAATTATATTTTAATTTAAATCAAAACTGATCGAAACGATAAAATTGGCTAACGAAACATATCACATTGTGTTCGGAAAGGGGGTAATTAGCTAGGGACGACAGTCGTTGGGTTCGAATTGGAGATGAATTGAAAAAGCAACTTTTCGTGGAAAATAAATTAATTAAATAAAATATATAAAACTTTTACAAACACCCCCTCCCTCTCTATTTTCTCTCTCCCCGATGAAGTTAATTTCAGAAAAAAAGGGCATGAAGACCTATCCTCCAGGCCGCCGCCGGCGCGAGGCACCTCCCCACCGTCGCTCCTCCCCAGGCAATGGCGCCCGCCCCTCCGACTCCCCCCTCCTTCTTCCTCCGCTTCCCACATCCTCTCTCTCCCTCTCTCATCAGTAAACCGACCAAACCAACGCCTCCGACCTCCAAGCCCATCGCCGCACACTTGTCGCCACCTCCCCTCACCACGCCGACCCCCTGCCTTCTCCTCTCATCCCAGCGCCGCCACCCTCCACCCTACTCCAACTATTGACCCCCAAATCAAGAAAACAACCTCCACTCCCTCCTTCGCACCAGCGCGCGAGCCACCTCGAGGGTAAAGCCAATGCGAGGGTCAACGTGGTGCACCAGCCTCCACCTCCTTTGAAGATTCGATTTTTACAAAATAAAGTGAGTTTTTACTTTTATATTTATTCGTTTTAATAATGAAAATGAAATCTTTATATAAGAAGTGATTTTTACACATGGATTTAAAATAAAAATATAATTTTTATAACGAAGTGGCGATGTAAAAATATGATTTTTATATTATAGAAAGATTAAAAATATGATTTTTATATTATAGAAAGATTAAAAATATGATTTTTATATTATAGAAAGATTAAAAATGTGATTTTTAATGTATAGAACATCATATTAAAAATGTGATTTTAATATGAACAGCGTGGAGAAAACTACGTTGGAAGCACGGGCAGATCCAGACTGTTCTGAATTTCAGAAATAAAACGACAGAGTGGAACCCTCGGTGAGAACTCCTCACTTTTATTTTAATTTCTAGTTTGAAATATATACTAGGATGCAGACGGTGCTTAGTAGCACCCGACACCCGTCGTCCACAGACCATGGACGACTTGTTCGATTTTGTTATGTGGTGAAAACTGATTGTGATGTGGAATGAATGAAAATATATTCATGTGTTAAAATTAATTATTTACAGTTAAAAATATAATTTTTAACATGAATGTGAATAAATAAATATTCATTTACAAATCGAACGATTTATTTATGTACACCCATTTGACTGATATTGATTAGGACGATAAATTTTACACATCGCCCAACTGCACAAATAAAAATCTGTGTTTGTTGATTTGAAACCCCACACGAGTATTGGGATGATATTTGACATACACTAATCCAAGTCGTTTAGTTATATGACAATCGATGGGTTGACAGACTGTGTAAGCATTAATTATTTATATTTAATGCTTATGCAGTTGTGTGGTGCACTCTGGATGATGGTTGATGATTTATCGTTGCTATTATATACATGTGTTGTAGGGAATCCATATAATTAACATTATATGGTAATTGATTGGGCCTCATTCCAATTTGGAAAATAAGGAATGTTATAAAAGAAAATTCATGTGTTGAATAAAATAAATATTCATGTGTTGAATAGAATAAATATTCATGTGTTGAATAGAATAAAAATTCATATGTTGAATAGAATAGAAAATTCATGTGTTGAATAAAATAAATATTCATGTGTTGAATAGAATAAATATTCATGTGTTGAATAGAACGAAAATTCATGTGTTGAATAAAAATATAAATTCATGTGTTGAATAAAAATATAAATTCATTTGTTGAACAAAATATATATTCATGTGTTGAATAAAATATATATTCATGTGTTGAATAAAAAAAAATATTCATGTGTTGAAGAAAATATTCATTTGTTGAATAAAATAACGAAAATATATAAAGCCGTGTTGGTTAGATTTGCGCCATTTTGACGCGAACGATATTTATATCGACTATATTCGTTTTTATAATGGTTATATAAAAGGAAGTGATTTCAAAATATAACGTTTTGAAAATATTCTCATTTATACATCGATGATATGGAATATTCAATTTTGATTTGAAATTGAATATGAAGTTGAAATCGTTTCGAAAACGAATTTAAAACAATTTATAAAATAAGTTTTAAAAGGAAATCGATGAAATATATATAATATAATATAATATAATATATATAATGGCCTGAATAGAACGCGCCGCATTGCGGCAGTTCGCGAATTTCGACCATTGACTTCGAATGGATATTACGGGAGATCAGACCGTCGGATTCTCCTAAAACCAGAACCGTTGGGTTCGTCTCGAAAAAAGCTTTTTAACGAATATTAGAGATTTCAAATCTAACGGTTGGATTTGGAATTATGTCCAAAACAAATTTGGA
The DNA here is from genome assembly GCA_030737875.1 of Allium sativum. Taxonomy (NCBI): domain Eukaryota; kingdom Viridiplantae; phylum Streptophyta; class Magnoliopsida; order Asparagales; family Amaryllidaceae; genus Allium; species Allium sativum. Next base: position 647,663,873 of record CM060919.1, on the reverse strand, counting down.
AAAGGTCGCTATAAGTGCAGTTCGATGGCCATTGATGGAAATCGACTGTACGGGCCTTGATAAAATTAATAAAAATAGAAATAATTTGTGTAAAATCATAAGAAATGATTTGGAAAGAATTGGGATGAAAAATTCCATATTTGAAAAAATAAAAATAGATTTTTATCAAAATGAACTAGTTTTGAACTATAATTATAATCCATTTATTTTTGAAATAAACAAATTGGATTTGAAAGGGTTTTAAAAATAACCAGAATTCCCAATAATTGAAACGGAATGGAATGTGATTTCGGGTTTATCGTGAACCGTGTTTTAAATGAAACTTGTTCTTTAACCCAGTTAAAGACAGGATATGATTTCCCAAGTTAAACAATCATTAATATTGATTTTTGGGAAGATTAAAACCACGTGGAGTTTTAATGAATCTTTAATTAGATTGAAAAGATCGAGAATGGAGTATCACTAGTTTTGTTCTAGGCGATAGTTAAATCTTTAATTAGATTTGAACGTAAAATGGTAATTGAATTTACCGATAACACTATGGTGTTAGATATGAAGTATTACCAGTTTTACTTCATGGGATGAATAGGTTGGGATTGGGAAATCAAAACAAATGATTACTTCGGTAAGGTTCGTTAATCCCGACTAGTTTGGATAAACCATAATTTGGTTTGAATTGATAATCAAAAGAAGATTAAAGAATAAATTTAGGGAATTTATCTTTGATAAAATTAATGGGAACCCTTCCCAAAGTATAAGAATATTTGAATAAAAGAATATTCTGAATTGGAATGAGGCGTATGTTGTGTTTGTGTAACACTTGTTTATTATATACGCGGGTTATTCAGAAAGACCGAGTTTATCTCATTCTAAATAACTGATTCGACGATGTGTCTAGGATGAAGACGGTGGTCGAAGACCGGAGGTCTTTGCATCGTTTGGATAATTACTGATGATCTTGATTGGGCTGTACACCCAAGAGAAGGGAATCAGTTGGTGATCGTCCGGACGTATTTGGAGATCGATGGATATGCGAGGTACAAGGTGCCTCCGGTTTAGTTCAGACCCAGAACGAACTTGTGGATGGACCGTGTGTCTGATATTGGATTTTATTCTATGTGATTGATTTCTATTAAATACATATCTGTTTAGCGGCGGAGAAAAATTATTCTCTTGCTTAACGCCCTTATCTGAGACGTACGAGCTCAGAGGTTATATATTGATGGATATCAATCGCATGGAGTGAACTGCCTGTGTGGCATGCCTAAGTGGCAAATGATCAAGGTTTTGTTGAAAAGCAAAGTCTGGTGGTTGATGATCAAAGCACCGCCTGTGCGGCATAACTTTGTGTAATGCTGATTCGCGAGCCTCACACCCCGATTGTGAACCAGAAACGGGAGAAGGACCTCAGGGAGGTCATGCGTTTCCTTCTAGCTAAAAGTGGCATCAGTGGTTTTACACGCCCTGACGAGTTTGACTTATGTGGTTGTTGGATTGCGAGGCGCCTCAGATATATTGGTGACTATGCGGAGCCTATGGAGTCATTGGACTCATTGACACCCCATAGGATGGGGAAACACAGTGTTCAGGCATTTTAATCCACATCGGTGGACCGGCCCTGACGATCCAAAGGCTTGTCTGAGTACTTGCCTTAGGGGTGGGCTAGAGCGTCTCGAATTTGGTAAGGACTATCTTTTGCCTTATTTCACAGATGGAAATCCAACTTCCAATACGTGACTTTGCGGTTTTGATTGTAGAGCCTTGTATTGGCGACATGATATATGGTACTCATGCCGTCTATGATTAATACTTATGATTGAAATTGTTTTGACATTATACACTTATAGTAATAATAAAACATGAAATTTAGCGTATCAAGCATTTTTTGGCTATTATACGGTAAAACCCTATCCTCCAGCTTGTGTTGCAATGTGTGATGGGACCTGGGTCTTATAATAGCTTCATTGTTCTTTATTTAGCATTGCGCTGTTGTTTTATGCACTGGTGTTCTTGGGAGGAAACCCGTTCCGTGTTATACGGCGTGGTCCCTTGATTTACCTAACTTTAAAATAAAGATTAATAACTGTTTTAGTTCTCACACCAGTCACATGACTGACCTGGAGTTTATTGTTTTAGCCTAAACTCTGGGTGCCCTTATTTTGGCACGGGCAGCTAGTAGTTTTGGTTTTGCAGATTTATATTCATAGGAACCTGGTTTACAGCTGGAATGATATCCGGAAAGCTCTGTATTCGTATATCTCTTTCAGTTGTGTATTGTATTATATTTCCACTGCAGTAATGTATTTAAATCTCTGATATTTCTCTGATGTATAATATTTATTCATACTCTGTATATTCTTGTATTCTGATAGAATTGTTGTAATTAACAATGAAATGTTCTTCTGTTTGCGTTCCGATGTGGCTTGTTCTCCGTACAATCCGTGATTTCCCGTAAGGGGGATTTCGGGCTGTCTCATTAGTTGACCTTAATCAATATTAATTAATTAATTAGATTAGATTAGATTAATTAAATTAATAATAATTAAAATGATTGATTATTTTTGTAAAAACATCGTTAATAAAAACTATAATGATACCAAACGGTTTCGAAAAAAGGCAATTTTCCGAAAGTGCCGATATGGCGACGATTATCGCTATATGAGCAATTCAGAATTCAAGTATATAATATTATTGACAACCGCCCATAACAAAGCAAGTTTATGATAATATAGACATGATAATTAACCATGATATAACATGTATAAGTATTTGCACACAATTACATTAATTTTAATTACTAACTTTTCCAAAAGCTAACAACTTGTTTACTAATTTAACTTAATACGGTTGCATACGTAGAAATACATACATTCCAAAATCAAACATTACCAAATCATATCTTATCCAAACCAAGCAAACAACACAATTCAAATAAAGATAATCTTATCAAAAATGGAAGAAGTTTTACTTACAGAAATAAACACCATTGGCCCTAAAACCTTTCATTACCACAAGCACACCCTCTGAAACTCGCAAGTTATCACCCTCGGTAGTGATCTTACATCCCTGTGAATACAATTTCCCCAAAGAGATAAGGGACTTCCTACATGCTAGAACATAGCGCATATTATTGAGAGTACGAACCACACTGTCAAACATCCTAATTTGTACCAAACCAATGCCTTTAGATTCACAAATAACACAAATTCCCATAACAATTGCTTTTCCTTCCTTGTCGATATAAGAGGAAAAGCAATTCCTATTTGACGTCATATGACAAGACACCCCCGAATCAGGCACCCAGTTGCTAACCGAAGCATTTGATGTTGTCTCCATCAAAACATCAACTTCTTACTCATAACACCTCTTTCCACCGCAATCAATGAAGATTAACTTCCTTCTTTGCCTTATTCTTGTCCAGACATTCATTCTTCCAATGACCAGGCTTCTTACAGATATAGCACTTGCCTTTCCTTCCCTTCGACTTTCTTCTCTAACCAGGATTCCTATGTTCGGAAAATCTCCGGTTCTCCTTTTTCACATATCTCTCATTCTCCACAAATAAGCCTTGATCATTGCTGGCACTACTACTTCCAACACTCAACTCCTTCATTTATCTCGCAATTCTTCATTATGTAGACCCATCTTGATATCATCCAACCTCAATGTATCTCGGCTATAGATCAAACAATCTGAAAACCCATATAACAGTCCGACAACGAACATAACAATATCAACGTCTTTTACTCATCCTCAATTTTCAAATCTACCGCTTTCATCTTCATTCGCAAATCATAAAACACATTCAAATACGCCTTTAGCGAAGTTTTCTCTTTCATTTTATAGGTGAAAAACAATCACAATATGACCAAACAATTAGTGAGTGACTTCTTCATGTATATAACTCCTCCAACTTGTCATAAATACCCTTAGCAGTCGCCTAACCACTAATTTCGAAGATAACATTCCCTCACATGTCAAGTTAAAGTGTAGTAAATGCCAACTTGCCCATTTCCTCTCTACATCTGAAATGTCCATTGGTAACAAATTTGCAAGAAACACTACCCGATGTACCTGGCTCTGCCTAAGAACCGTTTTCATCTCCTGTTACCACTTTTCAAAATTATTATCACCATTCCATTTGTCAATAGCCAATTATGATCCCCAAGTTGCATACAATCTACGTTCATATAACGCTATACCACTGGGACTAACAATTGAGGGACTGCTTGAATCTGATTCCAACATTTCAACAACAATCTACCAACACCAGCAGCTCTAATACCAAATATTATGAAGTTTTCCTGTTCGAGATCACTCAAACACCAAGCCCAATGCAACGGAAAACGAGTTAGATCCCGATATAAGTGCAAAAACATCCAATCAACATTTTAAACCAAAAAACAATAAATCCAACAACCAATCACAAACACAAGACTAGCAATATAGAGAACAGTAACGATAAAATAAATCACACACGATTTATAGTACATCCACTTACGTCATGTTAGTGTATGTCTACTTAAGAAAGAGTTTTTATTAATACCAATGAGAAAAATACAAGAAATTAGTTACAATGATTTCAAAATTTCACAAAGAAAACCTGATTTTTTGTGGGGATAAGAATTGAAGAAGTGTAATAACCCGGAAAATCCGAACCAATTTAAAATTTTATTTTGGCAATTTTAGTGAATTTTGAATATTTAAAATGAATTATTTTAAATAATAACAATCATAAATTTATTTTGAATAGAATTAGAACGTATATATTTATATAGATCGTCGTTAGAATGTAAATATTTATTTTAAATTTTAAAAGTAATTAAAAATGGCGCGATAGTTCGAAAATTCGATTTCAAATTTCAAATGAATGTACAGGATTCAAAATAAACCGGATTTTAGCGAAACCAAAAATATTAGAATCTATTTGAAAATATCTTTCCAACGAATCCGAAAAATTGAAATTTCATAGCGGGGATAAAAAGTTATGTCCAATTGAAAATTCAGAATAGTCGCTATGAAATTTTGGCCCTTAAAAACGGAAATTTTGCAAACGACCTTCGTTTTCGACGAAACCACTTTTGTTGGATCTGGGAAGTCAAGTTATTGCTAGATTCCAAAATTCATAATTTTTGAAATCAATATGTGAGCGTGGTGAAGTAAAACATGTTTTAACAGTTTCAGTCAATTTGGATCGACCAAAACTGGCCATTTTTCCAACGATCTTAAAATTTGACGAAATTAGTTTTGTTAGGACCATATCGGCAATACGAATCTAGAACAAAAATTCTGGAATTTTTAGAGTCTATATGTGGCCCCAATAAATTGAAATGTGTGTTCGAATTCAATATATAGATTTATATTTTGGTTTTGACGGAAACTGATCGAAACGATCGAATTAGCTTACGTGACATATCCTATTGTGTTCAGAATGGGGGTAATTAGCTGGGGTCGACAGGCGGTGGGTCTCGTTTGGAAATCGAAATTTAAAGTTACTTTTTATAAAAGAAAAAAATAATAATAATAAATAAATAAATAGGAAAGTCAACGCCCCCACCTTTATTTTCCCCTTTCCCATTATCGTTCAAACCCGGTTGTTTTAAAATTAAAAAAAAGGAAAAGGGGATTGATGGAGCCCAAGCTACCGTCGATGGCGTCGCGCCTCCTCTACCCTAGCGTCGCACCTCCCCCTCCGTTCAACCCCGCACCCCTCATCCTCCGCTTCTCCCTCCCCCTCTTCAAACAAGGACCATAGCCCCCTTTACAACCAAAGCCGTCGCTCCCATCACTTGAAGCCCACCGGCGGCCAATGCAGGCCCCACCGCCACCTCCCTAACGAACCGCGACACCTTCAACCGTCCTCCTTCGAATACATTAAATTTTTATATTTTCTTATTTATTTTTATAAAATCCGATTTGTAAAGTTTATATTTTTATTGATATGAAAGTTTATATTTTTATTTATATGAAAGTTTATATTTTCATTTACATAAAGTTACGATTTTTTTATATGCTTAGATTAGAAATAAAAATACGGTAAGCATGATAAGATTTGACTTCTATACATATATATAACAATGAGGTAAAGATGTGATTTTTAATGAAGTATCAATAAAAAAGCGATTTTTATAAATGTGAAGTAACAATAAAGAAGCGATTCTTATATATGTGAAGTTACAATAAAGAAGCGATTTTTATATATGTGAAGTAACAATAAAGAAGCAATTTTTATATATGGTTTTAGAATAAAGATTTCATTTTTATATATATGGTTTTAGAATAAAGATTTCATTTTTATATATATGGTTTTAGAATAAAGATTTCATTTTTATTTATATGGTTTTAGAATAAAGATTTCATTTTTATTTATATGGTTTTAGAATAAAAATATGATTTTTATTCATATGAAGTAGCGATAAAAATATAATTTTTATTATATGAATAGCGATATAAAAATATGATTTTTATCATGAAATGGTTTTGAATAAAAATGTAATATATTTCATATATATATAGCGTTATAGAAAGATGAGATTTTGATTAACAGAAAAGATAATATTTTTGACATTGAAAAGATAATATTTTTAGAAAGATCGAAATATAATCTTTGTATATATAATGTTTTGAAATAGAAATATATATATATATAATTTTTATATATGTAAGCACCGTTATAGAAAGATATGGATTTTTAATATATAAACATCCTATTAAAAATGTGATTTTTATTATGAACAGCGTAAAAAGATCACGTTGGAATTTCGGGCGAATCCAAATCGTCCAGAAATAAAAACGGCGGAGTGGAACCCAAATGTGAGAACTTCTCACTTTTATTTTATTTTCTAGTTTAAATATATACTAGGATGCAGATGGTGCTTAGCAGCACCTGACACCCGTCGTCCACAGACCATGGATGACTTGTTTGTTTGTTTGATTTTGTTGTGAAAGTTGATTGTATGATGTGAAATGGAATGGAATAAAATATTTTATAGTTAAAAATATATAATTTTTAACGTGTATATGAATTAAATAAATATTTATAAACAAATCGGACGATTTGTTTATGTACACACATTTGACTGATATTGATTGGGACGATAAATTTTACACATCGCTAAACTGCACAAATAAAATTCATTATTTGTTGATTGAAACCCACACGGGTATTGGGATGATATGTGACATAAACTAGTCCCAATAATTAGCTGTATGTCGATCGATTGATTGACAGGCTATTGTAAGCGTTAAATATTTATATTTGATGTTTATGTAGTGTAGAATGCACTATGGATGATGGATGGATGTATTTGATTATTGTTGTATACATGTGTGTATGAATCCACATAAATCAAATTATATGGTAATTGACTGTGTCTAATTCCAGTTCAGAAAGAATGAATATTTTAGAATAATGAATATTTTAAAATACTGAATATTTTAAAATAATGAATATTTTAAAATAATATTCAGTAATGGATCAAAAATGTGATTTTGATGTCCGATTTGGGATGGACATGAATATATTTAAATATATAAAGCCGTGTTGATTAGATTGACGCCATTTTGATGTGAAAAATATTTATATCGATTTTATTCATTTTTACAATGAATACCAAAAAGGAATTGATTTCAAAATATAATGGTTTGAAAATAATATCATTTATATATTGATAATATGGAATATTCAATTTTGATTAGAAATTGAATATGAAGTTGAAATCGTTTTGAAAACGAATTTAAAACAATTTATAAAATATGTTTTAAATGCAAATAGAAGAAATATATATTATATATATATATGATATAATGGCCTGAATAGAATGCGCAGCGCTGTGGCAGTTCACAAATTTCAACCATTGACTTCGAACGGACATTACGGGAGATTTGTCCATCGGATTCTCCTAAAACTAGAACCATTAGGTTCGTATCGAAAATAGCTTTCCAACGAATATTAGAAATTAGAAACCAAACGGTTGGATTTGGAATTATGTCCAAATCAAATTTGGAAAAGGTCGCTGTAAGTGCAGTTCGATGGTCGTTTATGGAAATCGACTGTACGGGCCTTGATAATATTATTAAAAATATCAATAATTAGTGTAAAATCATAAGAAATGATTTGGAAAGAATTAGGATGAAAAATTCCATATTTGAAAAGATAAAAATAGATTTTTATCGAAATGAACTTGTTTGAACTAGAATTATAATTCAATTATTTTTAAAATAAATAAATTGGTTTTGAAATGGTTTTAAAAATAACCTGAATTTCCAATATATAAATTGGGAAAGGATTTGAATCGAAATTGTCTTCGGAATATTTCGATGTTGGGTTTCGTGATTACACAGATATTGTTATGGAAATTTGAAAGATGTATATATATATCGTTATTTCCAATACGATATTTGTTGATTTTAGAATTTGATATTGAATATAAGCCGATATATTTTCTATTCAGAGCCTTGTATTTAATATCAAATTGGATTTTGGGTTTGTCGTGAAAGGTATCTTTAATAATACTGTTCCTGAACCCAATAGAGTTAAGAAAATTAGAAACTGACAGGAGATTAGTCAAGTTGAATGGTTTCCTGGTTATTGATCTAATGTTGGTTTCGGCCTTCGGGGTTAACACTTAGGGAATTGTTCTCTTACTAATTTACGGTTAAAGGCCAATGTGAATTTGGTTTATTACGAACTGTGTTTTAACGACATTCGTTCTTTAACCCGATTTACAGTAAAATAGGATTTGGAATTTATAAATCTTTTGTTAAGATTTAAAAGAGATTTTCCAAAGTAAAGTTTTCCAATTTAACATATCAAATTGGAATTGAATGGAATTCGATTTGGAAATAATTGATGTAAGCTTCTGTAGAGTAAGACGGTTAATACATATGGAATTTAAAAGGCCTTGTCGTTATTCCATTTATATTATCAGTTTGATATGGAAGTTTATATCGATTTGTTTTCCATAAAGATTCCATTGTTAATGGAATATGATTTTGGGTTGTCGTGAATGGTATCTTTAATAATACTATTCTTAGACCCAATGGAGTTAAGAAAATTAGAAACTAACTGGAGATTAGTTAAGTTGAGTGATTTCCTGGGTATGGATCTGATGTTGGTTTCGGCCTTCGGGGTTAATACTTAGGGGATTGTGATTTTGGGTTTATCTTGAACCGTGTTTTAAATGACATTGGTTCTTTAACCCAGTTAAAAACAAGATATGATTTCCCACGTTAAGCAATCATTAATTGAGACGACCCGAACTCCCCCGTGAAGGAAAGCACGGATAGAATTGAGGACAAGACAAAATAAAACGCAAACGGAAGAACATTTCATTGTATATTACAACAATTCCATCAGATACAAGAATATATAGAGTATAAATGAATAAATTACATTCGATAAATATCAGAGATTACAATAAATTACATAGCAGCGGAAAAATATACAAAACACAACTGAAAGTGACACACGGATACAGAGCTTTCCGAGCATCGTTCCAGCTGTAAATCAGGACCCTGTGAATATAAATCTGCAAAACCAAAACTACTAGCTGCCCGTGCGGAAAATAGGGGCACCCAGAGTTTAGGTTAAAACAATAAACTCCAGGTCAGTCATGTGACTGGTGTGAGAACTAAAACAGTTATTAATCTTTATTTTAAAGATCGGTAAATCAAGGGACTACGCCGTATAACACGGAACGGGTTTCCTCCCAAGAATACCAGTGCATAAAACAAACAACGCAATGCTAAATAAAGAAAAATGAATCTATTATAAGACCCAGGTTCCATCACACAATGCGACGCAAGCCGGAGGATAGGGTTTTTACCTTATAATAGCCAAAGCATGCTTGATACGTTTAAAACACATTATTTGATACTATTATAAGTGTATAGTGTCAAAACAGTTTCAATCATAAATATAAATCACAAACGGCATGAGTGCCCCATCCCACTATGTCGCCATACTAGGCTCTACAAATAAAACCGAAATATACGTATTGGAAATTGGATTTCCGTCATGAGTCGAGGCAAGGGGCAAGCTCCTCTCCGATTCGAGACACTCTAGCAAATGTCTCGGGACCGCACACAGCAATCCCTGGATCCTCCAAGGCTGGTCCTCTCTTACTTTTGAGGATTGGCAATTCCTGAACATACGTTTCCCGGTCCTTACAGACCTATATCCGAAGGGCCTCGTATCCAACAACCACACAGGTGAAAAGTATATAAATGTCAGGGCTGGTAGGTCACTGACACCACCATAGCTAGAAAGAAACGTCGTGCACTCCTTGGGTCCGTATCCCTTTTTTGACTCATACCGAGGTGTGAGGCTCGCGAATTCACGTTATACACAAAGCTACGCCACACAGGCCGTGCTTTGATCATCAACCACAAGACTTTGCTTTTCAACAGAAGCCTTGATCAATTGCCACTTACGCGTGCCACACTGGCAATTCACTCCATGCGACTGATGTCCATCGATATACAACCTCTGAGCTCGTACGTCTCAGAGAAGGGCGTTAAGCAAGAGAATAAATTCTCCGCCGCCAAACAGATGTATATTTAATAGAGATCAATCAACACAGCATAAAATCCAATGTCAGACACACAATCCATTTACAAGTTCGTCCTGGGTCTGAACGAAACCGGAGGCACTTTCCTCGCATATCCATCCATCTCCAAGTACGTCTAGGCGATCACCAACAGCTTCCCTCATCTTGGGTGTAAAGCCCAATCAAGATCATCAGTAATCACCCAAACGATGTGAAGACTTCCGGTCTTCAACCACCGTCTTCCTCTTCGACATCTCGTCGAATCGGTTATTCAGAATGGGTATAAACCCGGCCTTTCTGAATAACCCACGTATATGATAAACAAATGTTACACAAACACAACAAACGCCACATTCAATTCAGAATATTCCTTTATTCACAAAATCACATTCTTAGGGAAAGGTTCCCATTAATTTTATCCAAGATAAATTCTTCTAAATTTATTCTTTAATCTTCCTTTGGATATCATTTCAAACTAGTCGGGATTAGCGAACCACACCGAAGTAATTATTTATTTTATTTCCCAATCCCAACCTATATATCCCATGGAGAAAACTGGTAATACTCCATATCTAACACCACAGTGTTATCGGTAAAATTAATTACCATCTCACGTTCAAGTCTAATTAAAGATTTAACTATCGCACTGGAGCAAAACGGGTGGTACTCCATTCTCGATCACCTTTCAGATTTGATAATTTAAATTATCAATTCACATTTCAATCTAATTAAAGATTCATTAAAACTCCACTTAGTTTTAATCTCTTCAAAAAACAATATCCTGCCTTTATCTGGGTTAAAGAACCAATGTCATCTAAAACACGATTCACGATAAACCCAAAATCACACTCTATTGTTAATCGGGTTAAAGAACAGGTGTTGTTCAAAACACCGCTCACGATAAACCCAAAAACCAATTCAAATTCAATTCCAATTAAATATTATTTAATTTATACACTTCATTAAATCTAAATAGAAAGATTTAATCTTTTTCTCTATTGGGCTTAAGAACAGTGTTGATGAAGACACCATTCACGACAAACCCAAATCACATTTGATATTAAATACAAGGCTCTGAATAGAAAATATACCGGCTTATATTCAATATCAAATCCTGAAACCAACAAATATCGTATTGGAAATAACGATATAAAATATCTTTCAAATTCCCATAACCATATCTGTATAATCCCGGAATCCAATATCGAAACATTCCGAAGATAATTTCGATTCAACTCCAGTCCAATTCACGTATTGGGAATATTGGTTATTTTTAAAATCACTTTCAAATTCAATTTATTTATTTCAAAAATAAATTGATTTTAATTCTAGTTCAAAACTAGTTCATTTCGATAAAAATCTATTTTTATCATTTCAAATATGGAGTTTTTCATCCTAGTTCTTTCCAATTCACATATTATGATTTTACACAAATTATTAATATTTTTAATAATTTTATCAAGGCCCGAACTGCACTTACAGCGACCTTTTCTGAAATTGATTTGGACATAATTCCAAATCCAACCGTTAGATTTCAAATTTCTAATATTCATTGGAAAGCTCTTTTCGATACGAACCCAACGGTTCCGGTTTTAGGAGAATCAGACGGTCGGATCTCCCGCAACGTCAATTCGAAGTCAATGGTCGAAATTCACAAACTTCCGCGGCGCTGCGCGTTCTATTCAGGCCATTATATATATAATATAATATATATTATATATTTCGTCGATTTCCTTTTAAAACGTATTTTATAAATCGTTTTAAATTCGTTTTCAAAACCCTTTCAACTCTATATTCAATTTCAAATCAAAATTGAATATTTCATATCATTACTATATAAATGATAATATTTTCAAAACGTTATATTTTGTAATCACTACCTTTTCTATATTCATTATAAAAACGAATATAATCGATATAACTATCGTTCATGTCAAAATGGCGCAACTCTAATCAACACGGTTATATATATATATATATATTTCAATAAATTCGTTATTCTATTCAATAAATGAATACTTATTCTATTCAACACATGAATCCATATTTCTTTCAACACACGACCAATCTCAACACATGAGTACTGTCAACACACAACTATTTTTGTTTGATATTGGTTTAGGCCTTTGGGGCTTGCATTTGGGGGATGTCGAGTTTGACTAGGGTGGTCTGCGTGAGAGATGGACAGTTGTGATGATTTTGGATGGGGGTAATATCCTGGTTTTCTCTAGAAGTGGAGAAGAGCATGCCCTACATCTTAGGGAAGTGTTGGAGACCCTTCGAGCGCATAGTCTTAGGACAGCAAAAGTGGATGGGATTCTTAGCATCCTATGAGTTTCAGATAGCGTATACCCATGGCAAGGGTAACGTGGTAGCGGACGCCTTAAGTAGAAAAAGGTTGTCCTTGAGTTCATTGTTCGTTGAACGACGGAGCTTAGAGTTTATTTCTATGTTTGATTTTAGACCTTCCGTTGACTTTGTACCCAGTTTGCTAGCCTCCTTGGAGGTTAGGCCTACTCTTTTGGGGCGTGTTGGCGGAGCACAGCGGGACGACCCACAGTTGGTTGAGTTAGTAGAGAAGCTCATGAGGAGGGGGAGTCGTCCAGCCATTTGAGTAGGTACACCCTAGATGGTAAGGGGTGGTTGCGTAGAGACGGTAGACTTTGTGTACCGCAAGACAAGGGTTTGAGGAAGGCTATACTTGATGATGCACATCGGTCGAAGATGACCATTCATCCCGATAGGCACAAGATGTACCAAGACATGAAGCGAGTTTTCTTTTTGGGCCGGTATGAAGAAAGATGTGGCCGAGTATGTCGCTAGATGCTTGGTGTGCCAACAAGTGAAAGCGGAGCAAAAGAAACCCGGTGGGTTCCTTCACCCATTGGAAGTTCCGCTATGGAAGTGGGATAGTGTCTCGATGGATTTTGTCGATGGATTACCGAGATCGAGGAAGGGTAATACGGGAATTTGGGTTATGGTAGACAGACTTACTAAGAGCGCCCATTTCATACCCGTGAAGAGTAAGAGGACTGCTCCATAGCTAGCTTCAGTTTACATTCGAGAGATTGTTAGATTGCATGGTGTACCTTCCAGTATAGTGAGCGATCGAGATCCTATCTTCACTAGCGAGTTTTGGAAGAGTTGAAAGAGGCGGTAGGGACTCAGTTGCGTTTGAGTACCGCATATCATCCTCAGACGGACGGCCAGACCGAGAGGATGAATCGTATTTTAGAAGACCTTTTGAAGCTATGTATCTTAGATTTTGGAGGTACATGAGAAGAGCATCTTCCATTGGTGGAGTTGCCCGACAGACTTAGTGGTGTACATGATGTATTCCATGTGAGGAAGTGCCTACATGAGACCGCAGAGGCGGTAGAGCCGAGCTTGCTTAAAGAAGTAAAGGTAGAGCGTGATGTGATTATTCGACGAGCTCCTACCCGCATTCTTGGGTCAGAGATTAGGAAGTTGAGAAACAGAGAGGTTCGACTAGTCAAAGTGAAAAGGGGAGAAGGTGAGAGCAATGCTACTGGGGAGACAGAAGCGAAGATGCGTTCGTTATACCCATTCCTTTTTGAGGGTATGTCCTTTAAACGTCTCCTTTATCGTTTGTCTAGTGCTTATCTTATCTTTAGTATGTCCTCTCATTAGTACCTTTGACCTTTAGATAGGGTAAACCTATGGTTGAAACATGTGTTTGAGACATGTTATGTTTGATGGATGCGTGTGGATGCAAGTGGTTGCTAGTGGTTGCTCGTGGATGCATATACACACACTCTAGACACTAGATCGGCTCAATCACTTCATATTGCATATTGCATATAATTGTGTGTAGGTAGCTATATTTTTGGATGTATAATGATTGTGTTATCATATGGATGATGCATTTTGGTGAATGATTGTGCACTCATGTAGATACTGTATGTGTCGATAGGGTTCTCTCGCATACATAATGGATGCATGGCACTATCATGGTTTGCATATGTTCATACATTAGATAGGGAACATATACACACACTTTTTGCATATGCTCATACATCATTAGAAATTGTTTTAAGGACAATGGATGCCCGTGTTTGATGGATTGAGTAGATGGTTGTTTGGATGGTAGGATATGCATTCTCCTTAGCTTAGAGATTTCGGGGACGAAATCCTTTAAGGAGGGGAGAATGTAACACCCCGAATTCCGGTTAATGCTAAAATTCACTAATTACAGAATAAATAATCTCAGATGTAAGAATTGGGGGAAACGGGCTGCGTCATTGCGTTCGTCTCGGAAAAATACGCGAAATAGAGTCCGAAATTTTGTAAATCAGAGTCCGTATGGCCCAGTTATGGCCCAATGAAGTTTGCAGAAAATTCAAAGTTAAAAACAGATTTAAAATTCAAATTCAGATTTCGAAATTGGAACCAGCGGGGGCCAGGCGGGAAATTTCCCGCCCTAGCCATGTCGACAGGGCTGTCGACAGGCCTGTCGACTTGGGCCAGGCCAAGTCGACTGCCCTGTCGACTTGCCTGTCGACACAGGGTGTCGGGCCAATTGGCCTGGGTGCACCAGGTCTGGTTTTTCTGGCTGGTTTGGGCTGTGTTCTAGAAGCTTCCAAGATCTGACGGACCTAAACTAACCTAGGGTTAATCTAAGGGTCTAAAACACATCCTAATCCTATAAATAAGACCCTAAACTACCCCTAAATGATCATAATCCTATCCTCTAACTAAACTATGCCAAAATTTTCTATGATCATGGCCTCCACTCAAAACCCTAGCCTCCATCCTCTTATAAAACTATCTCTATGAAGGCTTTCATGTTCATACAAGCATCTTTGAGTTGTATAAGTGATCATTAGCTTGCATTCATCATCAAGTTGCAAGCTTTATGTTCAAGGCTAGAGTTTTTGGGTGATTTTTGGCAAGGGTTTGCTTATGGGAGTTTAGGGTGAGTTTCTATACTCTTAATAATCAATTGTTAAATTGATTATGATAAGATATGATAAGATATGGCTATGTTTGTGGATCCATGTGTTTATGCAAGTTTAGTATGGTGTATGTTGTGTGTTTTGCTAGTTTTATGCTATATGATGTGCAAGTTTAATGCTATGCTTTATGATGCTCATTATGCAAAACACTATGTTGAACATGGATTCATATGTAACATGTTATGCAAGTTATGTGTTTGGTTATATGCAAGTTATGATGCAAGTTCATATGTAACATGTTATGAAAGCTATATGTGAGATTATATGCAAGTTATGTGCATGATTATATGTAACATGTTATGAAAGCTATATGTGAGATTATATGCAAGTTATGTGCATGATTATATGCAAATTCATATGTAACATGTTATGCAAGTTATGTGTTTGGTTATATGCAAGTTATGATGCAAGTTCATATGTAACATATGTGAGATTATATGCAAGTTATGTGCATGATTATATGCAAATTTATATGTAACATGTTATGAAAGCTACATGTGAGATTATATGCAAGTTATGTGCATGATTATATGCAAATTTATATGTAACATGTTATGCAAGTTATGTGTTTGGTTATATGCAAGTTATGTGCATGATTATATGCAAGTTTATATGTAACATGTTATGCAAGTTATGTGTTTGGTTATATGCAAGTTAGGATGCAAGTTCA
Organism: Allium sativum; assembly: GCA_030737875.1. Taxonomy (NCBI): domain Eukaryota; kingdom Viridiplantae; phylum Streptophyta; class Magnoliopsida; order Asparagales; family Amaryllidaceae; genus Allium; species Allium sativum. The sequence goes on along the minus strand of CM060919.1, from coordinate 647,647,677 downwards.
TATGCAAGTTATGATGCAAGTTCATATGCAAGTTATGATGCAAGTTCATATGCAAGTTAAGATGCAAGTTCATCCCTTTTAGACCTATGACATGTATGCAAGTTGACACCTTTATGATAGGTCTATGACATGAACATTTAAGCAAGTTACCATCTTTATGACACATGTGATTCATGCAAGTTTGGGTTGGTTATTTATGCAAGTTGGGTTTATGGTCATATATGCAAGTTGACACCTTTTAAACCCATGATAATGCTAATGATATGCTAAGTTGAACCCATTGTGTGTATGATGAATCTTCTCTTTTGAAGTATGTCATGTTAACGTATTTACGTGGGGATGATGGGGTAAAAATTAATGAACACATAAAATTGTGTGAAGTGGGTATGATTAAACATACCGTAAAGTGGATGGACATAATTGGGAATTTACCTATTAAGTTAGGTCTACCCATATTATGGAATTGGGAATTTACCTATTGAGTTAGGTCTACCCATATTCTTAAATATTTGTAATTAATTAGGGATAATTAATACAAATTATGGGGGTGATTAATTAGGTGTAATTAATCTACTAAGACACGAGGTTGGACCCTTTTGTAGCATAAGACTGCCCGGAACCGACCGGCAAATCCAGCGGCTACAAATGATTGGCCCAATGTGAGAGGTCTTAGTCATAAACTAAATACGTGACAAGTGTAAAGACACGAGGTTAGACTCTGTTATGGTGTAAGGCTGCCCGGAACCAACCGGCATATCCAGCTGCCATAAAAGACAGTCTAATGTGAGAGGTCTTTATAAAGGTTACGATCTTAATTAATTAAGAAACACTTAACAAAATTAGCATGTAGAGGGGCATGAGGGGTTAAGTGGGTGCCTTGGGTGGCATGTAGTAACTAGTGGGGGTGCCTTGGGTGGCATGAGGAAACTAGTGGGTTGCCTTGGGTGGCAATAGAAAATACGATTAGAATACTTAACCAAAGTGGAACATGTAATTAAACATGATTAAAGGGTTAAGTAAGTGCCTTGGGTGGCATGTGGGAATCAAGTAAGTGCCTTGGGTGGCATGCGGAAATCTAGTGGGTGCCTTAAGTGGCAATTGAAATATAATTAGATGACTTAACCAAACCTTAACATGTAAGGGGGCATGATTATAAAAGGGGTTAAGTGGGATGCACTAGATAAAATGACAAGCTTAAGTAGTAGCTTGTGGGGGCCCATTTCAACCAATATCCCAAACGTATCTTTGTGGGCTCGACCCAAGTCGAGGACGGGACACGCATATTGGGCTTGACTATAAGAGGCCAAAACAGGGTAGCGGTGGCAACGCGAGTCCAACGGGTTTCATATGCGTGTGTGGACCCGGGCTGGTAGGTAAGACGTTGTTGCATCGTGTAGATATAATCCGTGCACCATTTGTTGTATCGGGTTGCCACTATGGGGAGTGATACACCCCATTGTGGGGCCAGCACGGGTATCTACGGTAGGGAGCCGATCGCTTGGGAGTAGTGGGTACACCTAGTGGAGATAGGGGCATGCGGCACCTATGTAGTCAGCTAGGGGTACAAGAAACTACTGGGTAAAATTACTAAGTACACTTAGAGGGATCAACCTTTAAGTAGGAATTACCCTTGGGTGGGTAGAACTGGTGTGGTGCAGTATAGGAATTACCCTTGGGTGGGTAGATCTGGGGTGGTGCAATCTAGTAATTATCCTTGGGTGGATAAATGCGTCTTTTCGGTTATCTTAGTACATCCTGTGTTTAGTTGGCTACTTAGTGTAGTCATTATCCCCAGAGGTACCGTACCTTGTTTATATCATACCCTAATTACTTTAATGATTGTATTGTTAAGGTTATAGGACTCGCTCAGACTTATGTCTGACCCCGTTGTTTTTATCTTTTTCCCAACCCTCAGGTTCTCAGACTGGGCCCAGTACGGGTGGGCTTTGATCAGGCTGCTTTGTTACTCTCTTGGAGCTTGGACCCTAGATGTAGAGCTCAGCTTACCCTTTTCTTTTATGGCTATCAGTTCATGTATTGGGATTATGTATTTTTATTTATTAGGATGGATATTTTGTACTTGACTCTTATTATGGTTTTGTGATGTAACCAAACATGTTTTGCTTTCCACTGCAATGAAATGATGTTTTAAATTTTCAAGTATTACTTATATCTGTCTTGCTGTAACTTCTCTGTTCTATATTCACTTAAAATACTCCACCGATGTTATGGCATTCCCTTAGCGAGTGACCATAGCGGGAGTGGGGTGTTACGCGTGGTATCAGAGCTTAAGGTTACCAGAACAGATAAAATTTTTAGAAAAACTATTTTCTAAGAATATTTTTGAAAGGAGTATTTTCAAAAACATGTCTTTTAAGAGAAAAGTTTTTGAAAAAAAAAGCATAATTCCCAATAGCCATATCTATATCTTTCGAATTCTCCATTTTGAATCTCTTCCTCTCTCGTTTTGAGTTTCCCCTCCGTGTATAGATGATCTTTCTAAGATAGATAAGAATGGAAAACCACTTCAAGGGACTTAGACGTTAGTCGGATTATAAGTTGGTTCAAGAAGGAGGAGGACTGGTAGGTACCTATTGGATAGACGATGGGAGGAAGGCTCAAATAGTTGTTTGGTTAATGAAGGATGAAACCTCATTGGTGGGAGGTTACAAGTGGAGAATGGGAAGAAGAAGGCGAGTAGTTATCCTTTTGGGAGGAATAGGACACCTTATTAGGATTGTCCAAAGGGGCAAGGGCAAGGTACGGAATTTCCTGGAGGGTAGTTGTATTCCCTCACGGCTAGTGTACCAGATGGGGATAAGACCGTCTAGGTTGGAATTTGGATTTCTTTATTATCCGGTTCGAACTTTATTTGATTCTGACGCATCGAGTTCGTTTATCTCATCATTGTTAGTTGAGTCAATGCACTTAGACACCAGTTTAGTAGATGATCCCTTAGTTGTTTCAAACCCAATTGGGGCTCCATGATGTGTTTGGGTTTGAAATTTTCTATACTTAGCGTTGAGTTTAGATGTGATGCTTTTTGGGCTTCACGGGCTATGGGTTAGTTTTGGGCATGGACTGGTTATCCAGTAGGGGTGCCGTTCTTGATTTTGAAGGGAGAGTTGTTAGGCTTATGACCCGCTTGGGTAACACTCTCGAGATCTCTTGTAATCCCATGGAATCTGTTATGCTAAGTTATCTAGAATCGCTTGACACGTCGGTCGAGAGTTTGCGATCTGTTGGAGTGGTCCGGGAATAGTCGGATGTGTTTGAGGAGGGAAAGGGCTTACCTCCGGAGCGGGAGATTGACTTCCGAATATATCTGGTAGATAATGCTAAACCTGTATCTTTTCCAGTGCGCCACATGGCTCCTCGTGAGAGGAGGGAACTCCATAAGCAAGTAGGGGAGTTGCTTGAGAAGGGGTTCATAAGACGAAGTATATCGGAGTGGGGTGCTCCAGTAGTTTTTGCTACGAAGGCGGATGGGTCCCTCAGACTTTGTGTAGGCTAAAGAGAACTAAAATCACAAAGAAGAATAGACACCCATTGCCGAGGATTGATGATCTCTTTGATCAGTTGGTTGGCGCCTCAGTGTTTTCGCAGTTGGACTTAGCCAGGGGGTTCGTCAGTTGAGAGTGGCTGAGGATAGTATAGAGAGGACTGCCTTTAGGACTCCGGACGGTTTTTATGAGTGGCTGGTGATGCCATTTGGTTTGACGAACGCCCCCGCATACTTTGTTGATTTGATGAGAAGGGTGTTCAGGGAGTACCTAAATAAGTTTGTGATGGTCTTTGTAAATGACATCTTGGTCTTTTCTAGGAGCGAAATAAGTTTTCGTGTGTGCTTAATAGGTTGAGCAAAGCCAGTTATGGGAAAAACGGTGGTTTTGGAGCGAGACTGACGAGGACATCCAAAGTTGGTCAAAGGCTTAATTGTTTAGCCATTTTTACTAGTATCATCTCACGTAGGTCGTCTGAACTCGAAGGAGATATCCCTTGGATGTTTGTCTGATATTGGTTTAGGCCTTTGGGGCTTGCATTTAGGGGATGTCGAGTTCGACTAGGGTGGTCTACGTGAGAGATGGACAGTTGTGATGATTTTGGATGGGGTAATATCCTGGTTTTCTCTAGAAGTGGAGAAGAGCATGCCCTACATCTTAGGGAAGTGTTGGAGACCCTTCGAGCGCATAGTCTTAGGACAGCAAAAGTGGATGGGATTCTTAGCATCCTATGAGTTTGAGATAGCGTATACCCATGGCAAGGGTAACGTGGTAGCGGACGCCTTAAGTAGAAAAAGGTTGTCCTTGAGTTCATTGTTCGTTGAACGACGGAGCTTAGAGTTTATTTCTATGTTTGATTTTAGACCTTCCGTTGACTTTGTACCCAGTTTGCTAGCCTCCTTGGAGGTTAGACCTACTCTTTTGGGGCGTGTTGGCGGAGCACAGCGGGACGACCCACAGTTGGTTGAGTTAGTAGAGAAGCTCATGAGGAGGGGGAGTCGTCCAGCCATTTGAGTAGGTACTCCCTAGATGGTAAGGGGTGGTTGCGTAGAGACGGTAGACTTTGTGTACCGCAAGACAAGGGTTTGAGGAAGGCTATACTTGATGATGCACATCGGTCGAAGATGACCATTCATCCCGATAGGGACAAGATGTACCAAGACATGAAGCGAGTTTTCTTTTTGGGCCGGTATGAAGAAAGATGTGGCCGAGTATGTCGCTAGATGCTTGGTGTGCCAACAAGTGAAAGCGGAGCAAAAGAAACCCGGTGGGTTCCTTCACCCATTGGAAGTTCCGCTATGGAAGTGGGATAGTGTCTCGATGGATTTTGTCGATGGATTACCGAGATCGAGGAAGGGTAATACGGGAATTTGGGTTGTGGTAGACAGACTTACTAAGAGCGCCCATTTCATACCCGTGAAGAGTAAGAGGACTCCTCCATGGCTAGCTTCAGTTTACATTCGAGAGATTGTTAGATTGCATGGTGTACCTTCCAGTATAGTGAGCGATCGAGATCCTATCTTCACTAGCGAGTTTTGGAAGAGTTGAAAGAGGCGGTAGGGACTCAGTTGCATTTGAGTACCGCATATCATCCTCAGACGGACGGCCAGACCGAGAGGATGAATCGTATTTTAGAAGACCTTTTGAGGCTATGTATCTTAGATTTTGGAGGTACATGAGAAGAGCATCTTCCATTGGTGGAGTTGCCCGACAGACTTAGTGGTGTACATGATGTATTCCATGTGAGGAAGTGCCTACATGAGACCGCAGAGGCGGTAGAGCCGAGCTTGCTTAAAGAAGTAAAGGTAGAGCGTGATGTGATTATTCGACGAGCTCCTACCCGCATCCTTGGGTCAGAGATTACGAAGTTGAGAAACAGAGAGGTTCGACTAGTTAAAGTGAAAAGGGGAGAAGGTGAGAGCAATGCTACTGGGGAGACAGAAGCGAAGATGCGTTCGTTATACCCATTCCTTTTTGAGGGTATGTCCTTTAAACGTCTCCTTTATCGTTTGTCTAGTGCTTATCTTATCTTTAGTATGTCCTCTCATTAGTACCTTTGACCTTTAGATAGGGTAAACCTATGGTTGAAACATGTGTTTGAGACATGTTATGTTTGATGGATGCGTGTGGATGCAAGTGGTTGCTAGTGGTTGCTCGTGGATGCATATACACACACTCTAGACACTAGATCGGCTCAATCACTTCATATTGCATATTGCATATAATTGTGTGTAGGTAGCTATATTTTTGGATGTATAATGATTGTGTTATCATATGGATGATGCATTTTGGTGAATGATTGTGCACTCATGTAGATACTGTATGTGTCGATAGGGTTCTCTCGCATACATAATGGATGCATGGCACTATCATGGTTTGCATATGTTCATACATTAGATAGGGAACATATACACACACTTTTTGCATATGCTCATACATCATTAGAAATTGTTTTAAGGACAATGGATGCCCGTGTTTGATGGATTGAGTAGATGGTTGTTTGGATGGTAGGATATGCATTCTCCTTAGCTTAGAGATTTCGGGGACGAAATCCTTTAAGGAGGGGAGAATGTAACACCCCGAATTCCGGTTAATGCTAAAATTCACTAATTACAGAATAAATAATCTCAGATGTAAGAATTGGGGGAAACGGGCTGCGTCATTGCGTTCGTCTCGGAAAAATACGCGAAATAGAGTCCGAAATTTTGTAAATCAGAGTCCGTATGGCCCAGTTATGGCCCAATGAAGTTTGCAGAAAATTCAAAGTTAAAAACAGATTTAAAATTCAAATTCAGATTTCGAAATTGGAACCAGCGGGGGCCAGGCGGGAAATTACCCGCCCTAGCCATGTCGACAGGCCTGTCGACTTGGGCCAGGCCAAGTCGACTGCCCTGTCGACTTGCCTGTCGACACAGGGTGTCGGGCCAATTGGCCTGGGTGCACCAGGTCTGGTTTTTCTGGCTGGTTTGGGCTGTGTTCTAGAAGCTTCCAAGATCTGACAGACCTAAACTAACCTAGGGTTAATCTAAGGGTCTAAAACACATCCTAATCCTATAAATAAGACCCTAAACTACCCCTAAATGATCATAATCCTATCCTCTAACTAAACTATGCCAAAATTTTCTATGATCATGACCTCCACTCAAAACCCTAGCCTCCATCCTCTTATAAAACTATCTCTATGAAGGCTTTCATGTTCATACAAGCATCTTTGAGTTGTATGAGTGATCATTAGCTTGCATTCATCATCAAGTTGCAAGCTTTATGTTCAAGGCTAGAGTTTTTGGGTGATTTTTGGCAAGGGTTTGCTTATGGGAGTTTAGGGTGAGTTTCTATACTCTTAATAATCAATTGTTAAATTGATTATGATAAGATATGATAAGATATGGCTATGTTTGTGGATCCATGTGTTTATGCAAGTTTAGTATGGTGTATGTTGTGTGTTTTGCTAGTTTTATGCTATATGATGTGCAAGTTTAATGCTATGCTTTATGATGCTCATTATGCAAAACACTATGTTGAACATGGATTCATATGTAACATGTTATGCAAGTTATGTGTTTGGTTATATGCAAGTTATGATGCAAGTTCATATGTAACATGTTATGAAAGCTATATGTGAGATTATATGCAAGTTATGTGCATGATTATATGCAAATTTATATGTAACATGTTATGAAAGCTATATGTGAGATTATATGCAAGTTATGTGCATGATTATATGCAAATTCATATGTAACATGTTATGCAAGTTATGTGTTTGGTTATATGCAAGTTATGATGCAAGTTCATATGTAACATATGTGAGATTATATGCAAGTTATGCGCATGATTATATGCAAATTTATATGTAACATGTTATGAAAGCTATATGTGAGATTATATGCAAGTTATGTGCATGATTATATGCAAATTTATATGTAACATGTTATGCAAGTTATGTGTTTGGTTATATGCAAGTTATGTGCATGATTATATGCAAGTTTATATGTAACATGTTATGCAAGTTATGTGTTTGGTTATATGCAAGTTAGGATGCAAGTTCATATGCAAGTTATGATGCAAGTTCATATGCAAGTTATGATGCAAGTTCATATGCAAGTTAAGATGCAAGTTCATCCCTTTTAGACCTATGACATGTATGCAAGTTGACACCTTTATGATAGGTCTATGACATGAACATTTAAGCAAGTTACCATCTTTATGACACATGTGATTCATGCAAGTTTGGGTTGGTTATTTATGCAAGTTGGGTTTATGGTCATATATGCAAGTTGACACCTTTTAAACCCATGATAATGCTAATGATATGCTAAGTTGAACCCATTGTGTGTATGATGAATCTTCTCTTTTGAAGTATGTCATGTTAACGTATTTACGTGGGGACGATGGGGTAAAAATTAATGAACACATAAAATTGTGTGAAGTGGGTATGATTAAACATACCGTAAAGTGGATGGACATAATTGGGAATTTACCTATTAAGTTAGGTCTACCCATATTATGGAATTGGGAATTTACCTATTGAGTTAGGTCTACCCATATTCTTAAATATTTGTAATTAATTAGGGATAATTAATACAAATTATGGGGGTGATTAATTAGGTGTAATTAATCTACTAAGACACGAGGTTGGACCCTTTTGTAGCATAAGACTGCCCGGAACCGACCGGCAAATCCAGCGGCTACAAATGATTGGCCCAATGTGAGAGGTCTTAGTCATAAACTAAATACGTGACAAGTGTAAAGACACGAGGTTAGACTCTGTTATGGTGTAAGGCTGCCCGGAACCAACCGGTATATCCAGCTGCCATAAAAGACAGTCTAATGTGAGAGGTCTTTATAAAGGTTACGATCTTAATTAATTAAGAAACACTTAACAAAATTAGCATGTAGAGGGGCATGAGGGGTTAAGTGGGTGCCTTGGGTGGCATGTAGTAACTAGTGGGGGTGCCTTGGGTGGCATGAGGAAACTAGTGGGTTGCCTTGGGTGGCAATAGAAAATACGATTAGAATACTTAACCAAAGTGGAACATGTAATTAAACATGATTAAAGGGTTAAGTAAGTGCCTTGGGTGGCATGTGGGAATCAAGTAAGTGCCTTGGGTGGCATGCGGAAATCTAGTGGGTGCCTTAAGTGGCAATTGAAATATAATTAGATGACTTAACCAAACCTTAACATGTAAGGGGGCATGATTATAAAAGGGGTTAAGTGGGATGCACTAGATAAAATGACAAGCTTAAGTAGTAGCTTGTGGGGGCCCATTTCAACCAATATCCCAAACGTATCTTTGTGGGCTTGACCCAAGTCGAGGACGGGACACGCATATTGGGCTTGACTATAAGAGGCCAAAACAGGGTAGCGGTGGCAATGCGAGTCCAACGGGTTTCATATGCGTGTGTGGACCCGGGCTGGTAGGTAAGACGTTGTTGCATCATGTAGATATAACCCGTGCACCATTTGTTGTATCGGGTTGCCACTATGGGGAGTGATACACCCCATTGTGGGGCCAGCACGGGTATCTACGGTAGGGAGCCGATCGCTTGGGAGTAGTGGGTACACCTAGTGGAGATAGGGGCAGGCGGCACCTATGTAGTCAGCTAGGGGTACAAGAAACTACTGGGTAAAATTACTAAGTACACTTAGAGGGATCAACCTTTAAGTAGGAATTACCCTTGGGTGGGTAGAACTGGTGTGGTGCAGTATAGGAATTACCCTTGGGTGGGTAGATCTGGGGTGGTGCAATCTAGTAATTATCCTTGGGTGGATAAATGCGTCTTTTCGGTTATCTTAGTACATCCTGTGTTTAGTTGGCTACTTAGTGTAGTCATTATCCCCAGAGGTACCGTACCTTGTTTATACCATACCCTAATTACTTTAATGATTGTATTGTTAAGGTTATAGGACTCGCTCAGACTTATGTCTGACCCCGTTGTTTTTATCTTTTTCCCAACCCTCAGGTTCTCAGACTGGGCCCAGTACGGGTGGGCTTTGATCAGGCTGCTTTGTTACTCTCTTGGAGCTTGGACCCTAGATGTAGAGCTCAGCTTACCCTTTTCTTTTATGGCTATCAGTTCATGTATTGGGATTATGTATTTTTATTTATCAGGATGGATATTTTGTACTTGACTCTTATTATGGTTTTGTGATGTAACCAAACATGTTTTGCTTTCCGCTGCAATGAAATGATGTTTTAAATTTTCAAGTATTACTTGAATCTGTCTTGCTGTAACTTCTCTGTTCTATATTCACTTAAAATACTCCACCGATGTTATGGCATTCCCTTAGCGAGTGACCATAGCGGGAGTGGGGTGTTACACGTACAGGGACAGGAAATTTTCTGATGGCTGCAAATACACACGTGTATAAATACACGTGTGCATTGCCATGCCAATCAGTGTGCAATTGAGGAGTAGCCACATGGACCTTCTCAACTCAGTGCACATGAAAACAAAGTCAACACATCTCAAAGTACAAAGCAAATATTCAAATGCCAAGCAACAAATACAAGTATAGTTTCAGAAATGACAAGCAAGTGTCATGACAGTTCAAGTATTAATACGGTCGAGCACAAGTGGCAGCAAACAAGGTTCAGCAAAATGAAGACCAAACAAAACAAAGTGAAAATGGCAGCCCAGTGTTAATGCAAGGTTATGAATGGTGCAGTGCAAACATGAAAATGGCCGAGCATCAATGAATAACAAGTTGACAAAGCTAGCAACAACATTCCAGTCCAGGCAGCAAATGTATGCAACATGTTTGAAGATCATGTCATTGAGAAAAGCAACATGAATATGTACACAAGGGGTGCAGCAATATAAGTCGAGCTAGGGCAAGGCAACTTAGTTTTGACTCAACACAAATGCATGATATACATGGTGAATGGGTGTATGTAGTGGAGTTCATTATCAAGCAGGATGATACAAGTGATCATGGTCGAGGCTGAAATTCACCAAGTAATGGCAGTATGGTGGATGACACACAAACTTTCAGACGCAAGCAAAAACATGGCATCAAACAGTTTCAACAGCAAATGCATGAGTCAACAGAATGGTGCAGCTCACAAAGAAGCAAAAGCGACACATATGAATGGTGCAACTCACACAATGGAAGACTACATGTTCATGCATACACAGAGATACTTTGAAACTCCAAGAACAAGCATATACAAGCCATTGCATGACCACAAATCAAAGAAGAAATGAAGTTGCATACTTGGCAGCTATTTCTAATCAAGTGCAATGCAGTGGTAATATGGAAGCAGTAATATTTGGCAAAGAGATTCAATAGCAAAGCAATCCGCATACTTGGAAAACCAGGAAGTTTCTTTGGCAACATTTGTTTTTGAAATTCAACAAACCAAGCAAATGATTGAAGAAATAGTTCAACATAATTGGAAAGAAGTTATCATCAAATTAAACAGTTTTCAGGAAAGAAACCATATTTGGCATGTATGAAATCACTGCCATAAATGTTAACTGAAAACAATTTGTTGACGCATGGATTTTCAATCAGATTTCAAGGAGATTTATATCGAGCAAGTAATAAATTTTTTCAAGGGAAAATACTTTCTAGAAATATTCGAATTCATTAACCATGGGACAAAGTTTTAATTCCTGAAATCATGCAAGAAAATTTCAAGGCAATTATCCAAAAGGGACAAATTCTTATCTATATTCATCTATTTAGTCGAATCATTTCAATTAAAGAAAATCAACACAAATCAGGGACCATATTCAATCGAGGTCAGCAAAAGTGGAAAAACCGCAATCAGATTTCGTCATTTCAGGAAATCAGAGATTTTATAGGAATCTCTAATCATATTTTTACACCATTACATCACGGGCAGGAGGAGAACATCGAAATCGAAACCTCAAGCAAACAATTTCAAGCAGAAATTCAAAATCAGAAGACTCACAGTTTCGATCGAGCCAGAGAGCAATCCCAAATCGATAGAGCAAAGCCATCGAATCACTGAGAGCATCCAACGTTTGAAGACATCACTGATGAAATTCAATCAACATACAATCAGTCGCGATTTGGAGATTCAAAGAAACCCTAGTTTCTTATTTTCACAGAGCCGCCATTGTTAGAGACAAAGGGATCGGGCAATGGAAATGAAACGGGCCGACCAACAAAACTTGGCTAATCCAAGTTTTAAGTTTTATAGAGGAGTTTTATATTCCTTTTAAACTAGGGTTTCTTATTTAGTTGTATTTTAATTAAATTTGTTTTGTTGTAATTTATTTTGAAAACCGTAAAATAGTTCTAGGTCTGTAAAATCTAGGAATCAGTCAGGGTGTTGACTGACAGTTGACAAGTCTGTAAAATCTGGGTTACGGGTTACAGGGTTGTAATCAGGGGAAATCTGATCGAGGGAATATCAGTCAGTCTACGGTTTTGAGCGTTGGGTTAGAATAGGAGCAGGGTTTGCGAGTGTACATGGTCTTGTATGCGAGATCTGTTCTATTACCTAGTAGAAACCTTAGAAATGCAACAGTAGGCAGGGTTTTGCCGAAGCTGGGTACATCTATGTGTGATTTATTTTCTGCACTTCTATTTTTGCTATATTCTGTGATCTGTTTACTATTATATATCTCGTTAGATTTTTAATTCAGTAAAAAACTGTGATAAACCCTATTCACCCCCCCCCCCCTCTAGGGTTAATCTAGATCCAACAAGTGGTATCAGAGCTGGTTTAAGGTAACAGCATGATAGGGGGTTCTCGCTGTATGATCATGTAGCGAAGTATTGACTCTTGCCCCTACATGCCCGTGGGTGGTTGTCCGTGTCGAGAGGCAGGACGTGAAACCAGTGTCTGATGTATCTTTGGTGGCCACTGGGGTGATTTAAAATTCCTCGTAAATAGAGACACCATGTGGTATCAGAGCAGGTATTCTGTTAACTCTAGAGTAATGGTGATCCCTAGTTGTCAGTCTAGTAAGAGTTAGTCCAGTTCATCTCCAACTATTTTCAACGGAACAGATTTTTTAAACTGGAAATCCAAAATGCAATTTTATTTAAAATCTGTTAATATTAAATGTTGGGATGTTGTTATCAATGGGTTTGATAGTGTAGATATTACTTTCAATGCTCGTGCTATGAAAATTATATTTGATTATCTTAGTACTGAACAGTTTAATCTTATCTGCCATTGTTTATCTGCACAAGAAATCTGGGATACTCTCAATACGAAGTATGAAAAATCTGACAACAGCTCAAAACCCCAGAATGTCAACTCAGTTTCAGAATTTTGCTTAACAGGACTTACAGATGATAATTCAGATGGATCAGCTGATGGAGACTCAACAGGAAATGAAGTAGAAAATTTCTCTTATGAAGATCTGGTTTATTTTTGTGCTGATCTAACTAAGTCTATTGATAAACTCCAATCTAAAAATAAATCTCTGAAATCTAGGAATTCTGAGTTGATTAGCAAAATAGATGATTTGGAATCACAACTTGAATATGTTAAAAATTCTTCAAATTCTGTTTGCAAAAATTGTTTGAAATTGAAAACCAATCTGGTTCATCTCAATAAAAATATTCAAAAGTTCGAAAATGAAATTCTGATCTTAAATGAGAACAAGACTGAGTTGTCAAATGTGAATAACCTTCTGCAAAAGGAATTAGAAAATTTTAAAACAGATATAAATTCCAAATTTGAAATTGCTGAAAAGGAGAACTTGTTGAAATCAAATTTGATTTTAGAAGAACTTGAAAATGAGATTGAAAAATCCAAGAAATTTGAGTCTGAAAAACAAAAACGATTTGAATCTGAAATCATGGAATCTCAATGCAGAATTAAAATTCTTAAAGATGAAAATTTGGTTTTAAAATCTGATTTTGAAAGATTTAAGATCACTAAAAATCATTGTTCGGATTTAATGAAAGAGAACCGTGATCTTAAAACTAAAATTCAACAGCTTGAGTCAACTTTGACTAAATTTTCTAACGGTGAAAAATCTCTGAATATGCTGTTGAAAAATCAATTTTCATCTGGTAATAAAAGTGGTCTCGGCTTTGAGAAAAATAACATTTTTGAAAATCAGAACTCAAATGATTTTAAAAATCCTTTAATCTGCTTTGGAAAGAATCGATATGAAAATTCTAACTCTGATAATTGCAAAGGATTTTTGAATCGTAAACGTGATGTGAATTTGTTTTATAATAACCCAATTGAACAATTCTAGATACCAAAGATAAATAAAATAAACTTCTTTAAATTCAAACAGATTTGGGTTCCAAAGAGTACAAAGATATATTCGAATGGATTATTATACAAACAAGTCTGGGTACCAAAATGTGTGAATAAAATTGTGAGTGGTTTTGCAAATTTTGTTAGACCACTTGATTCTATAAATTCATAGGTACCGAAGGATGGCTAAGGAACTATTGTGCTGAAAAGAAATTTGAAATCAAGTTGGTTTGTACTTTTGTATCATTTACAGTTCCTTTTGCCAAGATCTATTGAGTTAGAGATTCTGATTTACACTGGATTCTGGTATGATCTCTAAACTCACCTCTGTAAATATTTTCTGTTTTGATTATTTTTCTTTTGTTTATTTCTTCTTCTTCTTCCTTCTATCTCTTTCTTCTGTCTAGTCTGATTTGATTTATCACTGCCATATTTGTTTTGCTTCTTGAGTTGTAGTATTCATGATATTCTGGAAATTTGTTTTGCGTGTATAGAACTCTGATACTTTTAATCATTTCCAGATACTGAAGTTTTTTGTTATCTGCAATTGTTTTGAAGTTCATTTTCTGTTTTCTGAATTCCTAATGGTGTTGATGTATTATTGTCATATCTTGAACACTGTTGATTAGAATTCTAAATTTTTGAAGATCTGAAAATTATTTGGAAATTCACACACCTTTGCTGTTTTGAGTTTCTTCTAATTTATTTTAGAAAAGCTTGAAATAATATACTCAATACAACACTCTGCTATTTATCAGTTATGATAATTTCATTATTTTTCCAGATTGGCTTAGATATTTTGAAATGTATTGAATCAATGATACATCTTGAATTTCACCTTTATTCGTGATCATTATGGTTGAAATTTGTTTGTTTGAAATTATCTGAAATTTTTGATATTTTGAATATCACACACCTCTTAAAATTTGTAGTTATCAATCTCTATGTGACTGATTCATTATATCTTAGAACTTGACATTAATGCATGCGATTTCAAATAAATTATTTCTTAATTTTTGGATCATGAATATTTTCAAACTTGATGTAAATGATTTGAAACCTCGCTTGGGCTTGTTAGTCATATTTTTGTGAAAAATTATGTGAAAACCTTCTTTTGTAATTCACTGTTATTTCATGATCAATTGGCTTGAATAATTGTTTTTGAAATCATTTGAAATTATTGATTTCATGAATCCCACACACTTCCTGAATCTGAAATTTACAATCTGGTATGATCGATTCATTTAATCTTTCTCTCAAGTGATTTCAAATAAATCGTATTTTTGGATCACGAATCATCTTTTGTGACCATCATCTTGACAAGCCTGACTTGATATTTTTTGGCTGTTATAATATTGTTTTCGAAAATTCTTTGATGACTGCTTGCTTTGGTATATACAAATTGCTGCTCTGATACTGGTTTTCAAATAACTGCTTGTTCTTGCTTGTTGCTCTTGTAAATGCGTCTAATTAATCTGTTTATTCTGTCTGCTTGTGCTTAATGATTGAATATCATTGTCTTGTATACCCTTGGTAGTCACCCATATCATATTTCAAATCCTCGTTAGTAGTGTCACCAACATGCGGTATCAGTTTAGAAGTGTTGCAATTTTTTTCCCATCTTGTATATATTCCTAAATCCCTCGTGTCATGTGTAAATCTTTCATATTCCTCTTGTAATTGATTTTCAATTTTAAAATTATTTATTTTTTATTCATTCAGAAATTGAAATCAATATCCAAATTGGACTGTATTTATAATTCATCAAAATCATTATCAGATTTTGAAATTGTGATGAATTGTGACTGCAGTATATTTCACAACAAGAGGAGATTTTATTTAGATTTTCATGATGGTTGAACATTTATTATAATATCTTTGAATTGGTCATTATTTCACAATCATCTCCTTTATCTATCATCTTTCTGCCATCCACGATAGTTCTATATTAATGTGGAGAGTTTGATATTTTTTAAAAGATAATCTTGAATAAACAGTGAAAATATTTGTGATGGAATTGTGGCTATGTTATTATTATTCAGAATTAGTGATAATTGAAAATTTTCAATAATCCCAGTACAGTCGAGCATATTTCATAATATAATTAATTTAGAAATTTATTTCACAGACCATTTCTGTACCTACCGCATTTCTATCCTCCATTTTTTGGTTTTATATTCTGAGGAGTTTTTCATTTTGAAACTAAAAATGATAAATATATAATAAATATATAAGTGTGTCTCTAACCTCATTTAAAAATCCAAGCTCTGGTCATGCATGGTTAAGAGATAACTTATAATTTAAGCTGCGACTGACCTCATTTAAAAATCCAAGCTCTGGTTATACGTGGTCAGTGTGCTCTTAAAAAAATAAAAAGAAAAAGGAAATATTGTGCTATAAATTGAAATTATTCTGAAATTCTCCTCGGTGTATAAAAATCAGCCTATCAATCCATCTTTCTAATCTGTGAAATGTGTTGAAATCTTATGACGTATTATGATTTGTTGATTGATAGGCATTGGGATTTGAGATTATACAATATTGTCACTTGAGTTGAAATTATAATAATAGTCCAAATTCATCATTGTTTTTGTGCTTCAATTTATAAAATTCTTTTGAAAATTATTGGGAAATATTCATATATTTTTATAACTCTCCTCATTATCATATAATTCATCGTAAATCTGTCATTCTCTACAATGTGAAATATGCCACTAGTTCTTAGTTTATTATGATTTTTTTTGACTGATTGAGATTTATGATGACTGTTCTTCTTCTTATGCTGGAATTATGTAATGACCCGGAAATTCCGGACCAAATTAAAATGTGTAAAAATTTAAATTCGACAAAACATCGATAACTAAACGTATCGATAAAGGAGAATTCATTTTACGAGAATAGAAAAGTGAGTAAAGATTTCTTTACAAAAAAATCCAAAGCGTAGCTAAATCTTTACTAAGATAAATATTGTGTTTTGAGAAACGAATTTCTTTTTTGCAAATGAACAAAATGATTTCAACGCAAACTGGTACATACACTAAGCTAGCAAGACTTAGTTAATTAATCAAATTTAAAGACTTACACTCAAACCATTCATGTGCAAGAACACATGAGCTATATGAGAACAAGATTAAGGAAAAACAAGCCATTCAAATATTTTAAATACAAGCTTTGTCACTAGGCTTAACAACAAGTAAGAGGGAAAAACTTGGACCTAACCAACAACATGAACACTGTAGGATTTTCTAGCCAAAATCTTAGTTAACACTTAAACAAAACAAAGCCATTTCAGCCCATTTGTTTGTGCAAGACATAATCATCATCCCAGCTCAAACACAAAGCCCAGGACGTGGATAAACACTTCATAGGAAAGGCTGAAGTACATAGATGAAGTGACTCTTGATAGTTGGAAAAATAAACACTTAAGTGTTTTGGATACTTGCCATGATCAAAGTAGATGTTGGCGCAGCAAGCATTTAATGCAAATGGGATCTAGGATTTAGCCCTTTTAGATTTAAGTCTTATCCTTTTAAGTGGTGTAAATTCCTTAGCCAACCACATCTCAAATCTTATTTCTAGTCGAGCGTTTTAAAAGAAAATGTGTACATTCTTTTATAGTAAAGAACTATATGCATTTAATGTTTTTGTCAAAACTTACACAAGCCAATGGGACACTTCCTTTCATGAAGACTTTAACACATGTTGACAAAGAAAACTGAGCTATCAGGGGACATTCTCTCTGTTATAAACCTGCGCCTAATATGTGTGCAGAGGAAATAAGATTTTTCCTATTTGAGTTGATAATAGAAACAATATTTAAAGCTTTGATGTAGCCTATATATAGACGGCCATACCCACACATTTATTGCACCTGAAACCCGAGAAAGAAAAGCAAGAAATAAAGTATTTTAAAACACAGAAAACCAGATTTTCCAAATGAGTAAACTTCACTTTATATCCATGAATCTATGTATGCAAGTAAATAGAACTTGCTGTGTTGGCTTGATCAATCTAACTGTCATGAACACTTATGAATTGATGTATGCAAGTAAATGGAGATGTGCTGTGTTGTTTAGGATCTTTGAACTATAGAAAACACACATGAATATACTTGTTTTGAACTGTATGATGAACACATCTAATTACCTGCTATGTGAAACTGTTTTGAACATATGAGGATATATGATGGCTGTGTTGTTTTGTTTGAAACATACCAGTACATACTTGCTAGTTGAAAAATGATGAACACATGGGTACATGCTTGCTAGTTGAATTTCCATGAACACAAAAGTATGTTACTGTCAAACTCATGAACATATGCATATGGGTGCTGTGTGAACCATGATGAACACAAGTTATGTTTGCTATTAAAACAAGTTTTGAATACACCAGTGTATGAGTGCCGTTGGACTCATGGACTTAAGTATATGTTGCTGCGTCGGACTGTTTTAACCTATAAGTATATGCTACTCTGTTAAAAACACTATGAACTCATTCATAACCTTGTGTGAACTATTTTATGACTGTGTTGACCAAGTGATAGTGTAAACATCCTTTAGAGTTTATACACTTATATACACGCATACATTAAAGTAGCAAAATGTATGTTAATCACACATAACAAGAAAACACACATGTATTGTTAAACCAACTTGCAAACATGAAAACCAACCACCATACTTTCGGATCTCAGGGTATAGGATCTGAACACCACACGAAAATATGAATTTAGAAACAAATACGGTGATTTTTAAGCTACTGGTTAAAAAGAAAAACTGTTTTGGTCGAGGAAGAGGAATGGGGCGAGTGTAGATGATCTACACCATTGTAGCTCGAATGAATGAGCGCATAGCTGCGTGACAACATCGGGAACTCGGGAAAAATACCAACTTATGTTTCTAACGTGGGTTTTTGAAGTGGGATCGGGTTTTGGGTGTGATGGGTTGTGTTTTTGCTGTCTCGGTTTGTAACTGAAACTGCACTTCATCGGAGACGTGGGGACCGCCGCACCTAGGCCAGGTGGTGCGTCTGGTCAGTGGAAAAGTACAGCCGAAGTCGCCAGCAGCCCGGAGGCTCAAGGCATTGGGGATGGGATGTTTTAGGGGATCGGGTTTACACAGTACAGACCACGACCATATAGAAGAAAAGTGGTAGTACCACTTGTTTTGGCAAAGGCTTAGTGATAGGGGTTGGGGTGTTTTACTGGTCAGATCATTTGTTTTGGGGCCTGGCAGTTTTACAAAAGTGGCAGTACCACTTTGATTGTTTGCAAGGACGTGGCACATGAGCTGAGGGGGTTGGTTGAGGAAATTATGGCATTTAAGGACTTGATAGTTTGCAAATGTGGTGGTACCACATTGGGTATGTGCGCATCAGATTTTATAGTGATCCTTATGATGGATCACTATGATTTTCAGGGTCTGGCACTGGCTAGATCATTAGAGAAACATGTGTTTGAAAATGTAAAAAGGGTTAAGCTAATTTATTTCTGAAAATTTATTTAATTAATTTATTTATGAATAACTTAAATAATTAAATAAAATGAGATTTAATAAATTATATAAATTAAGGAAAATTTATATAACACTTCGTCAGACATTTGCAAAAGAAATCGATGTGTTGTTTATAAAAAAAAATCTAAACCAAAGAAGTTATTTATTTATTTAGATCAAGACAAAAAATAAAATAAAACAAAGAGCGGACCAAGAAGAAAGAGTTTTGTCAATATGAACATTCAAAACGTATTGGACAAATAGTGAAATACGGTTTGTCAACCTAAGTCAGAAATTATATTTAAAATGATTTAGTGAAGCAAATCATTTGTAAATAAAAAGTAAATTAATCAGGTACTTCAAACTGATCCCTTAAGTAGCACTTGTCCCTAAAATATATTAAACGCAGATTGTTTCGAAGAGTCCGGAACTACGTTCCACTTCGATTCAGATTTATCGTCGCCAGTCAATAATTATCGAAGATAATAAAAGACGATGAAATGCAAGGATTATTCTGTAGATCATAGGTAGGAATTACCTGAGATGGATTTATAGAATAACACCTTCGGTTTGTCCAATCCCAGGACGACTTGTATAGACGAATATCTGACAAAGTAATTCTAACTAATCTCGTACGTTGATCTTTCCAAACATATGTACGTAGTGGCAGACGAACTCGTTCCTCTTGCTTTATACATGTATTGTATTTTTAGGAAAGTCAATTAAAGATTGGCGAGTTTTGACAATGTGATATTCAAAGAAAATGACCGTTTTTAAAACTGGTAAGTTTATCCTCAAGCCTCACAACCGGAAATGACAAAAATCGGGCAGGCAGCATGGCTATGTGGTTAGCTCCCATTAGGATGTATCGTCATCTATCTAGAGATATTACCTTGTTTCTTATTTTATCGATTCTGTCCCAACTCGGGAAATGGTTGCCGTACACAACCATTGGTGATATACATTCGATACACTCAAGAGAAATGAGTGGTCGGTCATGTGTGGCCGGGTTACAAGAAGTCCTTGTTGAACCCGTGTATTCATATCTAGAGATACACCGACGGAAGGTGATCCCATACCTTGTCATAGTTGGAAACCCAATATCCATACGCGTTTAACGGTTTTGTTTGTATACTATATAGTAAAATGTGAGATGAAAACATTTTACTAGATTATAAATTATTTGTGGAAACCCTAGACATTATCATAATATCTGTTTAAGTATACAAACTGTTTTGGTCCCATAAGGTAAAAACCCGTTCCTTATTCACGGCGTGGTCTTATGAATCAAAAAGATTTATTTAAACTTGTTTATAAATCGTTTACTCATACCAGTCCATGACTGACCCGGAGTTTATTTTTCTGTGTTTTTCCTTAAACTCTTGGGTATTCATAACACTTGTTATGAATAGACAAGTAATCCAGGTATTTACATAACTCTGGAGTAGCAAGATGGCAAACCCTGGGACGTTGGCTTATCTATCTTATGTTATGTATTATTATCCAGATGGTGGTTCAGTTATGATGTTATGTACTATTATTCAGCAAGTTAGTATCACTAGTGATTATTATGTAATCACAATGACATATATCCCTATGTATGAAGTCATGTATACTATGTATGAAGTCATGTATCCTATGTATGAAGTTCGTTATGTACTTGACTCTTGAATATGTAATGTTTTGGGCTATTAATATATTGTCCTAAGTTCCGTTGTGAGATTCTGATGTCTTTCCTTAGTTCTATTCTTATGTTTACTTCTTTTCTTTTAAAATGATACAACTTCCGAGGTACTGGAAAGTTGGGTCGTTACAGTTGGTATCAGAGCTTAGGTTATCGTATACTTAGGCTTTGGGTGAGTGTTGAGAGAGCGTATTTTAAAAGTTGGATGCTATTATATACATACTTTGGAAGGATCACTTAAGTTTCATATAGATTAGGTATCTTAATATCCAATCGAGTTTGATGTCAACCTATTATATTCAGGCTAGTAAGTATGTCTACCCGTGCACAAAGAGGTCGAGCTAGGGGAACCACCACTACCAATGGTCGTAACACTACTCAGACCCCGGTAGAAACTGTGGAAGAAGTTGCACCAATTATGCCAATTACACCAGTTCAACCTAGGTCGAACTTTGCAACTATCTGTAAGGAATATCAAACACTGGGAGGGAAAGTTTTCAAAGGAACAGAATCTTTCATCGAAGTTCAAGCATGGCTAAGATCTTGTGAAAGAATTTTCAAAGGGCAGAATTTGAATGATGAACATAAACGACTTTTGGCTTCATGGCAACTACAAGGAGCTGCAGCAATCTGGTGGGACGCACAGACTGCAAACATTTCTGAGAATGATTATTCCTGGGAAAGGTTCAAGGAGGAATTTGAAGCACAATTTCTTCCCGCAGCAGGCAAGACCAGAATGTATCGTGATTTCATAGATCTGAAGCAAGGAAACATGTCAATAGCAGAATACGAGAATAAATTCAATGCACTCTCTTGTTTTGGCCCAGAACTGATCAATACCTCGCTCAAGAAAAACGAGATGTTCATAGCAGGATTGAAAGAAAATTTACAAGATAAGGTGATTGGACATCTGAAGATTTCATTTAGTGACATAATCGACATGGCAATTCGTTATGAGGCACTAAGTACAAAGAAACCAGTAACAAAGGCACAAACCGGGGAAGCCAGTGGGGAGAATCCTCAGAAGAGGAAAATTAATCCAAACTGGAAAGGAAAGGGAGAAATGGGAGAGAAAGCTAAGGAATGTTTCAGGAACACCGTATGCCACAACTGTAAGGAGAAGGGTCACATTGCTAGGTTCTATAAGAAGCCAATAGTGGGAAAGCCACAGCAACCTCAGCAACAGCCTCAATGTCAGCCTCAGCAACAAACTCAACATCATCAACAACAGCAAGGACCTGGGAATGACATGGTCAGGAAGACTCTATGCTTCAACTGTCACCAACCTGGACACCTGATCAAAGACTGTCCGCTTATGAAGAAGGCACAACAGACCAATGTCTATGCTATTAAGAATGAGGCATCTACTTCCCAGAATGTGAAGGGAAAAGGAGTCCTCGAAGGTACCTTACAATTTAAAGGAATTGATGTTCATGTTTTATTTGATACTGGGGCATCACAAAGTTTTATTTCATCCGGCACAATAGGAAGTTTTCAACTTACCCCAAAAATTTCACCAAATCCGATTGTGTATCTAATCCTATAGGCGGAAAGACAGAATTAAAAATGGTTTGCGATAACCTAGCCCTCTCATACCTTTCACACACCTTCCTATTCGATTTCTATGTTTTGGATTTTAAAGGGTTTAATTTTATACTTGGGTTAGACTGGTTAAGTAAATTCCAAGCGCAGATAAAGTGTGACAAAGAAATCGTAACTCTAATAACTAGTATCGGAAGAAAAGCTAGGATACCGTGTGGAAAACCCGGTATTCATACATGTAGTTTCTTGTATGCTTTAGAAACACCACAAGAAAATCTTGAGACGGTAGAAATAGTCAGAGATTTCTCCGACATATTTGAAGAGGTCACTAGTTTACCTCCTCGCCACGAAATAGAATTCCGTATTGATTTAATCCCAAATGCAAGACCTTTAGTTCAACCTAAACGACGAATGGCACCAAGAGAAGTTAAAGAACTTGAGGAACAGACGCAAGATTTATTAGCTAAGGGTTTAATTCAACCAAGTTTTTCAAGTTGGTGTTCAGCGGTAGTTTTCGTGGTAAAAACTGATGGGTCACTGAGACTATGTGTTGACTATAGAGAGTTAAACAAGGTGACCATTAGAAATAAATATCCTTTACCCCGGATAGACGATCTCTTCGATCAATTAAACGGAGCTACCGTATTTTCGCAAATGGACTTAGCAACAGGTTTCCACCAGTTGAGAATTTCTGAAGATAGCATTCCTTTAACTGCCTTCAGAGGGCCAGATTTCTTTTACGAATGGTTAGTAATGCCATTTGGACTAACCAATGCACCTGCTTATTTTGTTGATCTTATGAACCGTGTTTTTAGGAAAATTCTAAACAAATTTGTCTTAATCTTCATTGATGATATTCTCATTTATTCAAAATCTGAGGAAGAACACAGACACCATCTGAGGATAGTATTGGAGACTCTGAGGAAGCACGTATTGAAGGCGAAGTTTTCCAAATGTCATTTCTGGAAGTCAGAAGTTAGATTCTTGGGGCATATTGTAAACGGAGATGGTATCTCTGTTGACCCAATCAAAGTAGAAACAATACAAGAATGGAAACAACCTCGAGCACCAACAGAAGTCCGTAGTTTCTTGGGATTAGCAGGATACTATCGGAGATTTATCCAGGATTATTCAAAAATATCTGCCCACTTAACAAAGTTAACGAAGAAAGGGGAAAAATTTGTGTGGACTCTGAAGTGTGAAGAAGCATTCAAAGAACTGAAGGAGAAGTTAACAAAAGCACCAGTTCTAGCTGTTCCCGATGGAGAAAGCGAATTCACGGTATATACTGACGCTTGTGGAGTTGGACTTGGTGCAGTCTTGATGCATAATGGACGTGTAATTGCGTATGCCAGTAGACAGTTAAAACTACATGAGAGGAATTACGCAACACACGATCTAGAACTTTTGGCAGTTGTCTTGGCATTGAAGATATGGAGACATTATCTGTTAGGAGGGAAATTCGAACTCTTCACATATCACAAGTCATTAAAGTACTTGTTCATTCAGAAGGATCTGAATCTGAGGCAACAAAGGTGGTTAGAGTTCCTTGCAGCATACGACCTGGATATTATTTATACACCAGGGAAAGCAAATGTCGTGGCAGACGCCCTAAGTAGAAACGCAATCCTAGCTCTTCTAGAAGTCGTTCCAACACTTCATGAAAGGATAAAGGGATATCAAAGAAGAGATACTCATCTAGAAAAGATAATCCAAGGAGTAAGGAAGGGAGAGGAGTCAGACTTTGAATTAGACGATCAAGGTACTCTCGGAATAAATGGGAGACTATGCATTCCTGATATTGACGGGCTAAGGCAAGAAGTATTGACCGAAGGCCATCAATCAAAGTTAAACATTCATCCAGTAAATCAGAAGATGTATAAGGACATGAAACGAGTATTCTGGTGGCCCGAAAAAAAGAAGGACATTCAAACTTATGTGGGTAATTGTTTAAACTGCCAACAAATCAAAGGAGATCACCTGAAAACCACAAGACTACTGCAACCGTTGGAGATTCCCAATTGGAAGTGGGAGATGATATCAATGGATTTCATTGATGGGTTACCAACGACGAGGAGAGGAAATGAAGGAGTATGGGTAATAGTAGACCGACTAACGAAGAGTGCACATTTCATTCCGGTAAAACTAACACGAACTGCAGCTTCGCTAGCTGAACTTTTTATGAGAGAGTTCGTAAGAATACTTGGAGTTCCAGTAAATATTGTAAGCGACCGAGATCCCTTATTTACTAGTAAATTTTGGGAAGCACTTCAAACAACCTTGGGCACTAAACTACATCTAAGCACGGCTTACCATCCTCAAACGGACGGCCAAACAGAGAGGGATAACCGAGTCTTAGAAGACCTTTTAAGAGCATGCATTCTAGACTTTGGAGGTTCATGGGAAGACCACTTGTATTTGGTAGAATTATTCTACAACAACAGCTACCAAACTAGTATAGGTATGGCACCCTATGAAGCACTTTACGGGAGACCTTGTAGATCACCAACCTGTTGGGTTGAGTCCGGTAATAAACTTGTTCTCGTTCCAGATATGATCCGAGAAGCAACAGAGAAAGTTGAGATAGTCAAGAATAGGATGAAGGAAGCACAGGACTGACAGAAGAGTTACGCAGACCAAAGGCGAAGAGATCTAAATTTTTCTGTTAAATATCTAGTGTTTGTGAAGATTGCACCCATCAGAGGAGCAATCAGATTTGGTAAAACAGGAAAGTTAGCTACACGATTTATAGGACCCTTCCGTGTTATTGAGAAGATTGGATCACTAGCCTATCGTGTAGAATTACCAGAAAGGATGGCAGGGATTCACAATGTTTTCCATGTGTCCCATCTCCGGAAATGTGTCCACGGTCCATCTTTAATTTTTGAACCATCCGTTCAAGAAGATCTAGAGGTAGAACCGAACATGACTGTGATACGCTATCCAGTCTATGTAACTGATAAAGAAGAAAAGCAACTCCGAAACAAGACTGTGAGGTTGTTAAAGATACAATGGAGCGAGAACCCAAACGACTGTACTTGGGAGACGGAGAAGCACGTCAAGGAGTTTTATCCGAACTTTCCTATGGACTAAGTGTCGGTTTATTGTATGTTTGATTAGATATTATCGTATGTAGGATGTTATCATATGTATCATTTTGGATGTTATCCAACGTTAGAAATAAAATGTTGGACTTTTTATTTTATCAGCATGAGTTATTGAGGATTCAGTATTCTTAGGGCCTATGAACTTTTTACAGTTTATGTTCACTTTCTGAGACTTTGACCCTTATTTATCAGATAGCCCCCGTTTTTAAGAGGACTGCTAGAAAAAGATTAACCCCTTTACAAGAACAAAGACTAAGTGACAGTATCAATGAGATAGCAGGGCCTAGTGTTAGGACTGAGATGATACAGCCCAGGGGTGATGAGGGTAGTTATGTATACACAGACGAGCCTATATCAGGACAACCTGAGCCGATGGAGGAGGACACAGGAGACGAGGCAAGCCTGCGGTCAGGTTATGATGGTGACGATGAGGGAGACAATAACAGCAACTATGATAGTGACTCGGATATGGGGATAGAGGAGATTGAGGAAGAAGAAGAGGAGCCAATGGAGGAGGAGGAAGGACTAGAGGAAGAAGACCAGATGATACCGGAACCGATACATGTTGACCCGGAGATACAGGCTCCACCCATCGAGCTAGATGAGGAGTTGATTACTGCATGGGTGCAGTATATTCAGGACTTGTTGGCATACCATGTTGCAGGAATTGAGCAGGGGATTCAGTTTGACCTTGACTATCCAAGTATAATGGTACACCCACCATCACCTACTGAGATCATTTACATCTATGATAAGGAGGAAGTAGAGGAGGATGACGAGGTAGTAGAGGTAGTCGATATTCCTGATGATGTAGATGTGGTCGATATCTCTGATGATGAGGGGGAGGACGTGATTAGTATCAGTAGTGATGACTCCGAGTAGGGGGTATGTTATGTATGTACATAGGACTTTGTATTAGTCTATAACTCGAACTAGTCGGGTATAGCACTTGTATCGTACTATGACTATAACTCGAACTAGTCGGGTATAGCACTTATCGTATTATTTGTAGCACTTCCTATGATGGTTTATGACATATCACTTTTGGCTTGACTTATAACTGTGTTTACAAATTTCGAGGGCGAAATTTTTATAAGGGGGAAAGATTGTAATGACCCGGAAATTCCGGACCAAATTAAAATGTGTAAAAATTTAAATTCGACAAAACATCGATAACTAAACGTATCGATAAAGGAGAATTCATTTTACGAGAATAGAAAAGTGAGTAAAGATTTCTTTACAAAAAAATCCAAAGTGTAGCTAAATCTTTACTAAGATAAATATTGTGTTTTGAGAAACGAATTACTTTTTTGCAAATGAACAAAATGATTTCGACGCAAACTGGTATATACATTAAGCTAGCAAGACTTAGTTAATTAATCAAATTTAAAGACTTACACTCAAACCATTCATGTGCAAGAACACATGAACTATATGAGAACAAGATTAAGGAAAAACAAGCCATTCAAATATTTTAAATACAAGCTTTGTCACTAAGCTTAACAACAAGTAAGAGGGAAAAACATGGACCTAACCAACAACATGAACACCTTAGGATTTTCTTGCCAAAACCTTAGTTAACACTTAAACAAAACAAAGCCATTTCAGCCCATTTGTGTGTGCAAGACATAATCATCATCCCAGCTCAAACACAAAGCCCAGGACGTGGATAAACACTTCATAGGAAAGGCTGAAGTACATAGATGAAGTGACTCTTTATAGTTGGAAAAATAAACACTTAAGTGTTTTGGATACTTGCCATGATCAAAGTAGATGTTGGCACAGCAAGCATTTAATGCAAATGGGATCTAGGATTTAGCCCTTTTAGATTTAAGTCTTATTCTTTTAAGTGGTGTAAATTCCTTAGCCAACCACATCTCAAATCTTATTTTTAGTCGAGCGTTTTAAAAGAAAATGTATACATTCTTTTACAGTAAAGAACTATATGCATTTAATGTTTTTGTGAAAACTTACACAAGCCAATGGGACACTTCCTTTCATGAAGACTTTAACACATGTTGACAAAGAAAACTGAGCTATCAGGGGACATTCTCTCTGTTATAAACCTGCGCCTAATATGTGTGCAGAGGAAATAAGATTTTTCCTATTTGAGTTGATAATAGAAACAATATTTAAAGCTTTGATGTAGCCTATATATAGACGGCCATACCCCACACATTTATTGCACCTGAAACCCGAGAAAGAAAAGCAAGAAACAAAGTATTTTAAAACACAGAAAACCAGATTTTCCAAGTGAGTAAACTTCACTTTATATCCATGAATCTATGTATGCAAGTAAATAGAACTTGCTGTGTTGGCTTGATCAATCTAACTGTCATGAACACTTATGAATTGATGTATGCAAGTAAATGGAGATGTGATGTGTTGTTTGGGATCTTTGAACTATAGAAAACACACATGAATATACTTTTTTTGAACTGTATGATGAACACATCTAATTACTTGCTATGTGAAACTGTTTTGAACATATGAGGATATATGCTGGCTGTGTTGTTTTGTTTGAAACATACCAGTACATACTTGCTAGTTGAAAAATGATGAACACATGGGTACATGCTTGCTAGTTGAATTTCCATGAACATAAAAGTATGTTACTATCAAACTCATGAACATATGCATATGGGTGTTGTGTGAACCATGATGAACACAAGTTATGTTTGCTATTAAAACAAGTTTTGAATACACCAGTGTATGAGTGCCGTTGGGCTCATGGACTTAAGTATATGTTGCTGCGTCGGACTGTTTTAACCTATAAGTATATGCTGCTCTGTTAAAAACACTATGAACTCATTCATAACCTTGTGTGAACTATTTTATGACTGTGTTGACCAAGTGATAGTGTAAACATCCTTTAGAGTTTATACACTTATATACATGCATACATTAAAGTAGCAAAATGTATGTTAATCACACATAACAAGAAAACACACATGTACTGTTAAAACAACTTGCAAACATGAAAACCAACCACCATACTTTCGGATCTCAGGGTATAGGATCTGAACACCACACGAAAATATGAATTTAGAAACAAATACGGTGATTTTTAAGCTAGTGGTTAAAAAGAAAAACTGTTTTGGTCGAGGAAGAGGAATGGGGCGAGTGTAGATGATCTACACCATTGTAGCTCGAATGAATGAGCGCATAGCTGCGTGACAACATCGGGAACTCAGGAGAAATACCAACTTATGTTTCTAACGTGGGTTTTTGAAGTGGGATCAGGTTTTGGGTGTGATGGGTTGTGTTTTTGCTGTCTCGGTTTGTAACTGAAACTGCACTTCATCGGAGACGTGGGGACCGCCGCACCTAGGCCAGGTGGTACGTCTGGTCAGTGGCAAAGTACAGCCGAAGTCGCCAGCAGCCCGGAGGCTCAAGGCGTTGGGGATGGGATGTTTTAGGGGATCGGGTTTACACAGTACAGGCCACGGCCATATAGAAGAAAAGTGGTAGT
This sequence comes from Allium sativum, assembly GCA_030737875.1. NCBI lineage: Eukaryota > Viridiplantae > Streptophyta > Magnoliopsida > Asparagales > Amaryllidaceae > Allium > Allium sativum. The sequence goes on along the minus strand of CM060919.1, from coordinate 647,618,678 downwards.
ACCACTTGTTTTGGCAAAGGCTTAGTGATAGGGGTTGGGGTGTTTTACTGATCAGGTCATCTGTTTTGGGGCCTGGCAGTTTTACAAAAGTGGCAGTACCACTTTGATTGTTTGCAAGGACGTGGCACATGAGCTGAGGGGGTTGGCTGAGGAAATTATGGCATTTAAGGACTTGATAGTTAGCAAATGTGGTGGTACCACATTGGGTATGTGCGCATCAGATTTTATGGTGATCCTTATGATGGATCACTATGATTTTCATGGTCTGGCACTTGGCCAGATCATTAGAGAAACAAGTGTTTGAAAATGTAAAAAGGGTTAAGCTAATTTATTTTTGAAAATTTATTTAATTAATTTATTTATGAATAAATTAAATAATTAAATAAAATAAGACTTAAATAAATTATATAAATTAAGGAAAATTTATATAACACTTCGTCAGACATTTGTAAATGAAATCGATGTGTTGTTTATAAAAAAAATCCGAACCAAAGAAGTTATTTATTTATTTAGATCAAGACAAAAAAACAAAAACAAAGAACGGACCAAGAAGAATGAGTTTTGTCAATATGAACATTCAAAACGTATTGGACAAACAGTGAAATACAGTTTGTCAACTTAAGTCAGAAATTATATTTAAAATGATTTAGTGAAGCAAATCATTTGTAAATAAAAAGTAAATTAATCAGGTACTTCAAACTGATCCCTTAAGTAGCACTTGTCCCTAAAATATATTAAACGCAGATTGTTTCGAAGAGTCCGGAACTACGTTCCGCTTCGATTCAGATTTATCGTCGCCAGTCAATAATTATCGAAGATAATAAAAGACGATGAAATGCAAGGATTATTCTGTAGATCCTAGGTAGGAATTACCTGAGATGGATTTATAGAATAACACCTTCGGTTTGTCCAATCCCAGGACGACTTGTATAGACGAATATCTGACAAAGTAATTCTAACTAATCTCGTACGTTGATCTTTCCAAACATATGTACGTAGTGGCAGACGAACTTGTTCCTCTTGCTTTATACTTGTATTGTATTTTTAGGAAAGTCAATTAGAGATTGGTGAGTTTTGACAATGTGATATTCAAAGAAAATGACCGTGTTTAAAACTGGTAAGTTTAGCCTCAAGCCTCACAACCGGAAATGACAAAAATTGGGCAGGCAGCATGGCTATGTGGTTAGCACCCATTAGGATGTATCGTCACCTATCTAGAGATATTTCCTTGTTTCTTATTCTATCGATTCTGTCCCAACTCGGGAAATGGTTGCCGTACACAACCATTGGTGATATACATTCGATACACTCAAGAGAAATGAGTGGTCGGTCATGTGTGGCCGGGTTACAAGAAGTCCTTGTTGAACCCGTGTATTCGTATCTAGAGATACACCGACGGAAGGTGATCCCATACCTTGTCATAGTTGGAAACCCAATATCCATACGCGTTTAACGGTTTTGTTTGTATACTATATAGTAAAATGTGAGATGAAAACAATTTACTCGATTATAAATTATTTGTGGAAACCCTAGACATTATCATAATATTTGTTTAAGTATACAAACTGTTTTGGTCTCATAAGGTAAAAACCCATTATGTATTCACGGCGTGGTCTTATGAATAAAAAAGATTTATTTAAACTTGTTTATAAATCGTTTACTCATACCAGTCCATGACTGACCCAGAGTTTATTTTTCTGTGTTTTTCCTTAAACTCTTGGGTATTCATAACACTTGTTATGAATAGACAAGTAATCCAGGTATTTACATAACTCTGGAGTAGCAAGATGGCAAACCCTGGGACGTTGGCTTATCTATCTTATGTTATGTATTATTATCCAGATGGTGGTTCAGTTATGATGTTATGTACTATTATTCAGCAAGTTAGTATCACTAGTGATTATTATGTAATCACAATGACATATATCCCTATGTATGAAGTCATGTATACTATGTATGAAGTCATGTATACTATGTATGAAGTCATGTATCCTATGTATGAAGTCATGTATCCCTATGTATGAAGTTCGTTATGTACTTGACTCTTGAATATGTAAAGTTTTGGGCTATTAATATATTGTCCTAAGTTCCGTTGTGAGATTCTGATGTCTTTCCTTAGTTCTATTCTTCTGTCTACTTCTTTTCTATTAAAATGATATAACTTCCGAGGTACTGGAAAGTTAGGTCGTTACAAATTACATTTTTTTAGTCATTTTTTCATCTATATTTTAATTTCTGTATCCTTTTGATGATAACAAAAGGGGGAGAATGGATTGAGATTTTGATTTATGAGTGAATATTTGATAAATTTTCTTAATTTTCAAAATTCATTATTATTCAGTTAATTTCACTCAAGCACAGTTATAGAGGGAGCTTTCTGTTGTAGGGGGAGCTAATAAATAGGGGGAGTTCATTTTTCACAGTCAAACACATTTATTGTATACAAAATCCTTTATTTGTTTGTCATCATCAAAAGGGGGAGATTGTTGTATATAACGGTGTTGTATACACAATTATATGATTTTGTTTGATGATAACAACCAAATAAATATTATTTTAATGTGTTTGATACTGTACTGTTATTATACATCACAGACTGGAATATAATATTTACATTTAAATAAAATACGACTGTACAGAAATTTAAATATTCACACAGTATTTTATTTAAATATAATATTTTATTTCACTATCAAAACAGTACAAATTTATAAACTCCACTGTTTATACATTTCTCTTATATTTACTGATATTCACAATTCATATACGATTACACATGAGATTGTACTTGTAAATAAACTGAATACGATAGACAAGTTTGTTTGACAACAATAAAATAATATTTTATTTCAAACAAATTTGTTTATTACACTTCACAGTACAATTCTATTGTTACACAGCTCCTCACTATAACACTTTGTCTATACATCTCATATATATACAATCACTCTTTTTTCTTTGTCATATCCATATATATTCACTGATACACTGTCTCTTATCTTCAGTTCTTTATCTTCTGTCTTCACAGCATTCTTCACTGTCAGTCCAGTCATCTTCTGCTTACCTGTCAAATAAAATAGAAACACAAACAGTACACTGCAACAGGAATAAAACAGAATACACGCGAATATAAATTTTATTTTTTTAAAATTTATTTGCCTCAATTTTCTGGTGTGTTTCTCATCATTTTTCATGATTTGATCTGATTAATCTATGTCTAGACAGACAGTTTGTATATGTACAGGGACAGGAAATTTTCTGATGGCTGCAAATACACACGTGTATAAATACACGTGTGCACTGCCACGCCAATCAGTGTGCAACTGAGGAGTAGCCATGTGGACCTTCTTAACTTAGTGCACATGAAAACAAAGTCAACACATCTCAAAGTACAAAACAAATATTCATATGCCTAGCAACAAATATAAGTATAGTTTCAGAAATGACAAGCAAGTGTCATGACAGTTCAAGTATTAATATGGTCGAGCACAAGTGGCAGCAAACAAGGTTCAACAAAATGAAGACCAAACCAAACAAACTGAAAATGGCAGCCCAGTGTTAATGCAGCAGGGTTACGAATGGTGTAGTGCAAACATGAAAATGGCCAAGCATCAATGAATAACAAGTTGACAAAGCTAGCAACAACATTCCAGTCCAAGCAGCAAATGTATGCAACATGTTTGAAGATCATGGCATTGAGAAAAGCAACATGAATATGTACACAAGGGGTGCAGCAATATAAGTCGAGCAAGGGCAAGGCAACTCAGTTTTGACTCAACACAAATGCATGATATACATGGTGAATGGGTGTATGTAGTGGAGTTCATTATCAAGCAGGATGATACAAGTGATCATGGTCGAGACTGAAATTCACCAAGTAATGGCAGTATGGTGGATCACACACAAACTTTCAGATGCAAGCAAAAACATGGCATCAAACAGTTTCAACAGCAAATGCATGAGTAACATGGTTATATGTTAAGTGTGTCAGTCAATCCAAAACAGCATGGACTTATATGGCAATTCAATGCAACATGGTGAGTGCACAAGACAGTGCATAAGTCAACAGAGTGGTGCAGCTCACAAAGAAGCAAAAGCGACACATATGAATGGTGCAACTCACACAATAGTAGACTACATGTTCATGCATACACAGAGATACTTTGAAACTCCAAGAACAAGCATATACAAGCCATTGCATGACCACAAATCAAAGAAGAAATGAAGTTGCATACTTGGCAACTGTTTCTAATCAAGTGCAATGCAGTGGTAATACGGAAGCAGTAATATTTGGCAAAGAGATTCTATAGCAAAGCAATCTGCATATTTGGAAAAACAGGAAGTTTCTTTGGCAACATTTGTTTTCGAAATTAAACAAACCAAGCAAATGATTTCAGAAATAGTTCAACATAATTGGAAAGAAGTTATCATCAAATTAAACAGTTTTTAGGAAAGAAACCATATTTGGCATGTATGAAATCACTGCCATAAATGTTAACTGAAAACATTTTGTTGACGCATGGATTTTCAATCAGATTTCAAGGAGATTTATATCGAGCAAGTAATAAAAATTTTCAAGGGAAAATATTTTCTAGAAATATTTGAATTCATTAACCATGGGACAAAGTTTTAATTCCTCAAATCATGCAAGAAAATTTCAAGGCAATAATCCAAAAGGGACAAATTCTTGTCTATATTCATCTATTTAGTCGAATCATTTCAGTTAAGGAAAATCAACACAAATCAGGGACCATATTCAATCGAGGTCAGCAAAAGTGGAAAAACCGCAATCAGATTTCGTCATTTCAGGAAATCAGATATTTTATAGGAATCTCTAATCCTATTTTTACACCATTACATCACGGGCAGGAGGAGAACATCGAAATCAGAAGACTCACAGTTTCGATCGAGCCAGAGAGCAATCCCAAATCGATAGAGCAAAGCCATCGAATCACTGAGAGCATCCAACATTTGAAGACATCACTGAAGAAATTCAATCAACATACAATCAGTCGCGATTTGGAGATTCAAAGAAACCCTTGTTTCCACAGAGCCGCCATTGTTAGAGACAAAGGGATCGGGCAATGGAAATGAAACGGGCCGACCAACTAAACTTGGCTAAGCCAAGTTTTAAGTTTTAAAGAGGAGTTTTATATTCCTTTTAAACTAGGGTTTCTTGTTTAGTTATTTTTTAATTAAAATTGTTTTGTTGTAATTTATGTTGAAAACCGTAAAATAGTTTCTAGGTCTGTAAAATCTAGGAATCAGTCAGGGAGTTGACTCACAGTTGACAGAGTCTGTAAAATCTGGGTTACTGGTTACATGATTGTAATCAGGGGAAATCTGATCGAGGGAATATCGGGTAGTCTACGGTTTTGAGCGTAGGGTTAGAATAGGAGCAGGGTTTGCGAGTGTACATGGTCTTGTATGCGGGATCTGTTCTATCACCAAGTAGAAACCTTAGAAATGCAGCAGTAGGCAGGGTTTTGCCGAAGCTGGGTACATCTGTGTGTGATTTATTTTCTGCACTTCTGTTTCTGCTATATTCTGTGATCTGTTTACTATTATATATCTCGTTAGATTTTTAATTCAGTAAAAAAACTATGATAAACCCTATTCACCCACCTCTATGGTTAATCTAGATCCAACAGTTCTCACACTAGTCACATGACTGACCTGTAGTTTATTGTTTTAACCTAAACTCTGGGTGCCCCTATTTCCACACGGGCAGTTAATAGTTTTGGTTTTGCAGATTTATATTCACTGGATCCTGGCTTACAACTGGAATGATATTCGGAAAGCTCTGTATTCGTTTATCTCTTTCAGTTGTGTTTTGTATTATTTTTTCGTTGGAATGAAACTGGTCAAACACGTTTTCCTTTGCCACGCTCACATATTGAGTTGAAAAATTACAAATTTTGAAACCTAGCAATAACTTGACATCACGGATCCAACAAAAGTGGTTTCGTTGAAAACGAAGGTCGTTTGCAAAATTTCCATTTTAAGGGCCAAAATTCCACAGCGACTATTAAATGCGACAGATCGGAACTCAAACAGAAGAACTGTCATTGCTTATTACAACAATTCCATCAGAATGCAAGAATATACAGAGTATAAATAAATATTACACATTAAATATCAGAGATTTAAATTACATTACATAACAGCGGAAAAATAATACAATACACAACTGAAAGTAATACACGGATACAGAGCTTTCCGAGTATTGTTCCAGCTATAAACCGGGATCCTGTGAATATAAATCTACAAAACCAAAACTACTAGCTGCCCATGTCAAAATAAGGGCATCCAGAGTTTAGGTTAAAACAATAAACTCCAGGTCAGTCATGTGACTGGTATGAGAACTAAAACTGTTATTAATCTTTATTTTAAAGTTAGGTAAATCAAGGACCACACCGTATAACACGGAACGGGTTTCCTCCCAAGAATACCAGTGCATAAAACAAATAGCGCAATGCTAAATAAAGAAAAATGAAGCTATTATAAGACCCAGGTCCCATCACATAATGCAACGCAAGCCGGAGGATAGGGTTTTTACCTTATAATAGCCAAGAATGCTTGGTACGTGAAATTTCATGTTTTATTATTACTATAAGTGTATAGTGTCAAAACAATTTCAATCATAAGTATCAATCATAGACGACATAAGTGCCCCATACCACTATGTCGCCATACTAGGCTCTACAATCAAAACCGCAAAATCACGTATTGGAAGTTGGATTCCTATCTATGAACCGAGGCAAAAGATAGTCCTCTGACGATTTGAGACACTCTAGCCCGTGTCTCAGGATCAGAGCTCGAGTGACCCTTGGATCGTCAGGGTCGGTCTAGGGATGTGGATTAAAATGCTTGAACACTGCGTTTCCCTGCCCTTTGGGGCGTCAATGAGCCAAATGACTCCATCGGCTCCACACAGTCACTGATATATCCGAGGCGCCTCGTAACAGCAACAACCACACAGTTGAAAATAATATAAATGTCAGGGCTGATAGGTCACTGACACCACCCTATCTAGAAGGAAACGCATGCGCTCCCTGAGGTCCTCTCCCATTTTTGGTTCACAACCGGGGTGTGAGGCTCGCGAATCAGCGTTACACAAAGCTATGCCACACAGGCGGTGCTTTGATCATCAACCACAAGACTTTGCTTTTCAACAGAAGCCTTGATCAATTGCCACTTAGGCATGCCACACAGGCAATTCACTCCATGCGATTGATATCCATCAATATATAACCCCTGAGCTCGTATGTCTCAGAGAAGGGCGTTAAGCAAGAGAATAAATTCTCCGCCGCCAAATAGATATATATTTAATAAAAATCAATCACATAGAATAAAATCCAATGTCAGACACATAGTCCATTTACAAGTTCGTTCTGGGTCTAAACGAAACCGGAGGCACCTTGTACCTCGCATATTTTTCGATCTCCAAGTACGTCTGGACGATCACCAACTGATTCCCTCCTCTTGGGTGTACAGCCCAATCAAGATCATCAATAATCACCCAAACGATGTGAAGACCTCCGGTCTTCAACCATCGTCTTCATCCTCGACACCACGTCGAATCAGTTATTCAGAATGGGATAAACCCGGTCTTTCTGAATAACTCGCGTATATAATAAACAAGTGTTACACAAACACAACATAAGCCTCATTCCAATTTAGAATATTCTTTTATTCAAATATTCTTATACTTTGGCAAAGGTTCCCATTAATTTTATCAAAGATAAATTCTTTAAATTTATTCTTTAATCTTCTTTTGAATATCAATTCAAACTAGTCGGGATTAGCGAACCACACCGAAGTAATCATTTATTTTATTTTACAATCCCAACCTATTCATCCCATGAAGTAAAACTGGTCATACTTCATATCTAACACCACGGTGTTATCGGTAAGTTTAATTACCATTTCACGTTCAAATCTAATTAAAGATTTAACTATCGCCTGGAGCAAAACTGGTGATACTCCATTATCGATCATTTCAATCTAATTAAAGATTCATTAAAACTCCACTTAGTTTTAATCTTCCCAAAAATCAATATTAATGATTATTTAACTTGGGAAATCATATCCTGTCTTTAACTGGGTTAACGAACCAATGTCATTTAAAACACGGTTCACTATAAACCCAAAATCACATTCTATTCCATTCCAATTTATTTTATTAAATTGGAAAACTTTACTTTGGAAAACCTCCTTTAAATCTTAACAAAAGATTTATAAATTCCAAATCACATTTCACTGTAAATCGGGTTAAAGAACAAATGTCGTTAAACACAGTTCACGATAAACCCAATTCCCATTTGATATTAAATATAAGGTTCTGAATAGAAAATATATCGGCTTATATTCAATATCAAATTCTACGACCAACAAATATCGTATTGGAAATAACGATATAAATATATATTTCAAATTTCCATAACAATATCCGTATAATCACGAAATCCAACATCGAAATATTCCAAAGACAATTTTGATTCAAATCCATTACAATTCGATTATTGGAAATTCTAGTTACTTTTAAAACCCTTTCAAATCCAATTTATTTATTTAAAAATAAATTATTATTCTAGTTCAAAACTAGTTCATTTCGATAAAATCCTATTTTTATCCTTTCAAATTTGGAATTGTTCATCTCAATTCTTCACAAATCATTTCTTATGATCTTACACAAATTATTACTATTTTTAATAATTTTATCAAGGCCCGTACAGTCGATTTCCATCAACGGTCATCGAACTGCACTTACAACGACCATTTCCAAATTTGATTTGGACATAAATCCAAATCCAACCGTTAGATTTCAAATCTCTAATATTCTTTAGAAAGCTCTTTTCGATACGAACCCAACGGTTCCAGTTTTAGGATAATCCGACGGTCGGATCTCCCGTAATATCCGTTCGAAGTCAATGGTCGAAATTCGCGAACTGCCGCAGCGGGCGCATTCTATTCTGGCCATTATATATATAATATATATATTATATATATTTCGTCGATTTCCTTTCAAAACGTATTTTATAAATCATTTTAAATTCATTTTCAAAACGATTTCAACTTCATATTCAATTTCTAATCGAAATTGAATATTCCATATCATTAATCTCTAAATGATAATATTTTCAAAACATTACATTTTGAAATCACTTCCTTTTCTATATTCATTATAAAAATGAATAAAATCGATATAAATATTGTTCATGTCTAAATGGCACATATCTAATCAACATGGTTTTTATTCAACACATGAATGTTTATTCTATTCAACACATGGATATTTATTTTATTCAGCACATGAATATTTCATTCAACACATGAATTTATACTATTCAACACATGAATTTATACTATTCAACAAATGAATTTATTTTCTATTCAACACATGAATTTATTTTCTTTTCCAAAAGTACCTTTTTCTTTTGAATTCGAAATTGAACCCACCGACTGTCGTCTATAGCTAATTACCCTCATTTCGAACACAATGGGATATGTATCGTAAGCTGATTCGATCGTTTCAATCAGTTTTTGTCAAAATCAAAATATAAATCTATATATTGAATTAGAACGCACATTTCAATTTACCGGGGCCACATACGAACTCTAAAAATTCCCAAAAAATATTTCCTAGCTTCGTATTGACGATACGGTTCTAACAAAACTAGTTTCGTCAAATTCCGAGATCGACTGAAAAATGGCCATTTTCCAGTCGATTGAATTCAACCGAAACTGGTCAAACGTGTTTAAGTTCGCCACGATCACATGTTGACTTCAAAAATTATGAATTTTGAATCCTAGAAATAACTCGACATCACGGATCCAACAAAATTGGTTTCGTCGAAAACCGAGGTCGTTTGCAAAACTTCCATTTTTAAGGGCCAAAAATTCCATAGCGACTATACAGAAGAAGAAATTAAATATGAAGTTGAAATCGTTCCGAAAACGAATTTAAAACGATTTATAAAATATGTTTTAAAAGGAATATTATAGAAATAAATTCATGTGTTGAATAGAAATATATTCATGTGTTGAAAAGAAATAAAAATTCATGTGTTGAATAGAAATAAATTCATGTGTTGAATAGAAATAAATTCATGTGTTGAATAGAAATAAAAATTCATGTGTTGAATAGAAATAAATTCATGTGTTGAATACAATGGTTTAACGACCGGAACTTCCCCGGTAAGGGAAGCCCGGATTGAAAAGTCGGGCTTCCCTTACCGGGGAAGTTTAGGTCGTTAAACCTGGTATCAGAGCTTGAGTGACCTATGGACCGGCCCTGACAATCCAAAGGTCACTCGAGCTCTGATACCAGGTTTAACGACCCGAACTTCCCTGGTAAGGGAAGCCCAGCTTTTCCTCAATTCAATCCGGGCTTCCCTTACCGGGGAAGTTTGTGTCGTTAAAAAAGATGCATTGTTAACATGTTGTTAGTTAAACTGTAAAGATGCAATGTTTGTTAATACATGTAAGCAAGTAGCATTAGACTTAGCATATAACTTAGAAAGATAGAGCATATTACTCACCATAAACTACATTACTTCTCATTTACTTATAGAGCACGAAATCACCTTTTGATGCCCAATTTTGTGCTTTTATATCATGATAGTATACTACGGATACTCAATTTGAAGTTAGAAGAATGTGATGATTATACCTCATACAATTATACAGCCTCATTAAATGAACATGAATGCTCGCTAGTATTATGCTGAAACATATTGAAGTATTTTTTATGAAATATATGTACTTTTTTCCCAACATTATGTTTATAGAAAATTCTGTTTTTAGACGTAATAGTAGACCAAGGCCACATGCACATACTGAGAAGAAGAAATATATGATGCAATACTGAATTTAGATTTGAATTTAGATGTAGGATTTTGGATATAAGAAATATATAATGCAATACTGAGAAGAAAAAAGATGCAGAGAAGAAGAAAGACGCAAAACTCGAAAAAAAGTATTTGACGTCTTTTTAGGTGGATGAACTAACTAAAATTTAAATATTAGTATAAGTCAACGATCCTATTTTAAAGGGTGGATTAACGTATTAAAGTTGTGGATTATAATAAAAATTACCATTTTGTTTCCATCCAAATGCTTCATGTAGAACTCCTGGAAAAAAGGAGGGGAGTTGGAATGTTGGACATATATAAGAAAACATTAAAAACATTTAAATTACCGTACAAAACAAAAGGCAAGTAGAATAAGTACTAAATTCTCTTGGTAACTTTGAGTACCAGTAGTCCCATGAAAGACAACAAACTCCAAATCCATAATCCCACGTACAACATCAAATAACAAATTGGATATGTCCTTACATTACATGTAACACCCCGAATTTTCTGTTAACATTAAATTAACAAATTAAGATATAATTAATTCTAAATGAAAGAATTAAGGGAAACGGGTTACGCCGTTGTGTTTGTCTCGGAATTTTGCTTGAGATAGAGTTCGAGTTTGTATAAATCGGACTCCGTATGAAGGAGTTATGACCTCCGGAAGTTTCAGAATTCAATTTAAATTTCAAATAGTTCAGAATTCGGTTTAAATTTCAAAAACAGACCCAAACTGGGCTGGGCGGGAAAATTCCCACCCAGGAACCAGATCGACCTATGGGTCGACCTAGGTACCCAGGTTGACCGGGGATCGACCTGCCCAATCGACCTGGTTAGGTCCTGGCTGGCCTAGTCGGGGTTCTAGTCGAATTTCTGAGCTCTAGTGTGTCATTAGGGCTGATTTGTCACTTTCTGATTGGCTCCTCTTGGTGTGTATGGTATGGATTCACTCTATGACCATCTGACGGCTCAAATCAATTTGAAATTCTATAAATACAAAGCAACACTCAACCTTAATTCACACAAATAAAATTGAACTAGAGTCGTCATGCTGCTGGGAGGAAACTAGGAGTAGCCGTCAGTTGGAGAAAGCTTAGAGACGAACAAATTCTAATTCAATTAAGAATCAAAACAACGTTTATCTACCCAAAGCAAAGCATTGCAGATTCAGAACTCAGAAACCAGAACTCAAGTTCATCATTCGTTGTAAGTTTAGTTATGTTTTGGGATGCGAATCAAAATCAATGTCATGCCTTGGAAATAAATTGAAAATAGAACGATGTTTATTATGTTATATGTGGAATTGAATGATATTGATCTATGTCTGTGGTTCTAGTTTGTTATCATGTAGAATTGGGAATTAATGGATAAGTCTATCCATATGTATATGAACTTGGAGTATAACTTGTTATGACAAGTTGTGTAGTTTATCATGTTATGCAAGTTTTAGGTTGTAAAATCCTATCACATATGTGACCAAATGTTAGTTCTACATGTTTATGTGTATATGTTAAACCTATGCCATAATTCAAGTTCACACTTATTCATATGTTTGTGATTGATTTGCAAGTTAACATATTTGTAAGATGATTTGGTCTGTGTTGTAAATTCACATATATGTAAGTTGATTTAGTCTATGTTGCAAATTCACATATATGTCTATGATGAAAATTCACATATATGTATGTGGCTTAGTCTACGCTGCAAGTTCACACCCATGACATTCATGATAACTATTTCGCAAGTTCACCCCTATTGTGTTCATATTGACTATGCCAAAAAATGCCAAGTTTACACCTATGTCATGTTTATGTTAATGGATTTCTTTATGCAAATTTTGTTTACGTTAAATTAGGCTAAGTTTTTAGCCTAATAATATATGTCAAAAATCATGCGAGCAGAAAATCAGGCTAAGATTGTTAGCCTAATATTTATACGTGGTAACGTTGGAAAAAATTGGTAATTATAGGAAAGTTGACATAAATGGGTGAAAAATCACACAGATAATTTATGGCTTGAAACGGTATAAATTACATACCTAAAAATAATCAATTTGGAAAGTGGGCCATAACATTTAATTGTTAACAAATTTACATATAAGAATAAAAGAACAAATATGTAAATTTAGAAAATACGAATATGCTTAACCCGAGGTTGGATTGAGTTGTGATGTAAATCTGCCTGGACCCGCCCGGCTGTCCAGTAATCACAACAATACCTATCCAATGTGGGAGGTAAGGCATTAAGCCCAATAAGAACCCAGGTTAGACTGAGTTGCGGTGTAAACCTGCCCAAAACCGACCGGCTGTCTAATAACCGCAACAATACCTGTCTAATGTGAGTGGTCGGTGCTTTAATGAATAAATTAAAGCTAGAGTGAGGATGGTAGGGTTAAGTTAGCTAAAACACTTAACTAATTCAACTTGTTAACTAAACTGATGGGTGGGGTTAGGTTAATACAGACACTTAACCACTTAACATGTTTGACTAGAAAACCCTAGTAACGGGGACCCATTTTTGCAGTAACCCAATTAGGTATCATGGTACCCTGAAACTAGGCAGGGTGGGGCACGATTACTGGGCTAATTGTAAGCGGTCAAAAGCGACGGCGGTTGGTGTAGCAGTGTGGGTTATAACGGAGTATGGGCGTGCACACACTTCAGAGCAGACAAACAGGGCACTGAGCACCACTAGTATAACCTATGCATTTTAGAATTATGTCGGGCCGCCACCATGGGACCAGATACACCCCATGGTGGGACCAGCATAGGAATCCACAATCAAGTGGAGTCGTATGACACATATGTTTATGCGAGTAGTAGCCGATCTTTAGAAAGGGGATCACTTCACCTTGATCATGGGGTGCCAATTGAGACAGTGCAAGTAGGTGCAGAGAAGTAATAGTGAGTGTGTTTAGTATAGTTAGTATTTCCTGCCATATCTTATCTTATATTCTGGTATTGTCCTGTTATCAGTTTATACAATTCATGATCTTTTTATTGTTCCCATGCTAGAATTATAACTAGACTTACCAGACTTATGTCTGACCTATTTTCCTTTCGCTTTCTTTTCTTCTGTTTCCCCCCTCTAGGTCCACAGGGAGGAAACACCTCAGCTTAATCAGATTTTTCATCCAGCTTGAAGAGAGAGAATGTATTGCTTGGATCTCTTTCGTTTTGGGCTATGGCTTTGGACATTCTATGTGGATTTATGCAGTTTAAACTTTGTTTCATGCTTCTTTAAGTTTTAAATCAAGACAATATTATTGTTGTAATAATTGGAAGTTTGTTTTGAGGCAACAATGGAAATGTTTTTTATGAACATGTATTTATGAAATGAAAGTCTGTTTGTTTTCCGCTGCTTATATATATGTGTTTATATCTGTCTTGTGTTTTATCTGTGACTTTTACTTATAAACCTCGACCGAAGTTAAGGCATTTCCTTTGTGAGTGACCTTAATAGAGGTGGGGTGTTTCACTTGGTATCAGAGCACAGGTTTACCTGATTAGATAAAGGTTTTTGAAACTATTTTCAAAAAGAAGTTTAAAGAAGCATTTTTTTCAAGAAAAAGCGTTGTTTTTAAAAGGCATAATTCCCCAAAGCCATATGCACTATCTCTCTATCCTTTTGCCTTGAATCTTTCCTTTTTATTTCAGCATGTCTAGAGATCTTAACCTTCCAGAAGGAGTACCAATACATGGCTGGTTCCGAAGGTACCTAGAGGCTAGAGCAAATAGTGCGGGCCCAGCAGACATTCCTCCTCCCACAGTGGCAGCGGTTCCTCCTCCTCCTCCTCATGGAAATACTTTCGCTAAGACGTGTAGAGACTTCAAGGCTATGGGTGGAAACGACTTTTATGGAAATGAATCCTTTGTAGTAGCAAGGAACTGGCTGAAGGAGACCGAAGATTTGTTCGTCATCTTCGAAGTTGACAACAGGAAAAAGAAACAGCTAGCAGTGTGGTTTCTTAAAGACGAAGCTTCTTATTGGTGGGAAGTTACCCATGCTGAGAGGCCAGTGGAAACTTGGGAAGATTTCAGGATGATGTTTGAGATGAAATTCCTCTCCCAAGCTGAAAGAAGCCTGCAAATGGAGAAGTTCCTAACTCTTAAATAAGGAAGTATGACAATCAAGGAGTACGTCAATCAGTTTAATCAGCTGGCCAGATTTGGGCTGGATTTAGTAAACACCCAACACAAGAAGGCCCTTCGCTTCGTTAAAGGTCTGAATGAGCCTTTACACAGCCTTGCTATGACCCATATACCCATGGGGGCGACTTATGAAAGCTTGGTGGACATGGCGCTGCTACACGAGGAAGATAAAGGCAAGAAAGAGGCAAAGGTGGAAGTGCCTCAAGAAAAGAAAGAGGGTTTGCAGGCTAAGAAAACAGACTTCAAGAAGGGCAGGAAGAACAACAAATCCCGTGAAAAGAGAAGGTGTAATTTCTGTGGCATCGTTGGATATATAGCGAAAGACTGCAGAAAGAAGAAGGCGAAGATGAATGGTGGTTGTTTCCATTGCGGTGAGACTGGACACCTGGCTAAGGACTGGCCAAAGAAGCGGGGGCAGGGACAGAAGATTGGATCCACTTTAGGGGGACAGGTTCACGCGCAGGCGGCACCTCCACAGGAACGAGGTAGAAATATTTCTGTAGAAGTTTAGTTTATCTCTATGATCGTCCAGTTCGCACTCTATTTGATTCTGGCGCATCACACTCCTTTATTTCATTTGCTTTAGTAGAATCTCTACACCTAGACACTAGTATGGTTGAAGATCCCTTGGTTGTTTCAAATCCCATTGGGGGCTCAGCTTATTTGTCAATGGTTTGTTTGGATTTGAAAATCACCATTCTAAGTGTTGAGTTTAGATGTGGTGCCTTTGTTTTGGGTTTCTCGTGATATGGATTGATCTTAGGCATGGACTGGTTATCCAGTAATGGTGCCATTCTTGATTGTGAGAAAAGAGCGGTTAGAATCTTGACTCGGCTCGGTAACACTCTAGAAATTTCTTGTAATCTCTTGAATGCTGTTATGCTTAGTTATCTAGAGTCGCTTGATGCTTCTGTTAAGAATTTGCAGTCGGTTAGAGTGGTCCGTGAATATCCAGATGTCTTTGAAGAGGTGAAGGGCTTACCTCCGAGGCGGGAGATAGACTTCCGCATATATCTTGTTGATAATGCAAAGCCCGTAGCTTTACCTGTTAGACACATGGCTCCAAAGGAGAGAAAGGAGCTCAGTAAGCAAGTTAAGGAGCTTCTCGAGAAGGGGTTTATAAGGCGGAGTATCTCAGAATGGGGTGCTCCAGTAGTGTTCGCCACCAAAGCAGATGGCTCACTACATCTTTGTGTGGATTATAGGGAGCTAAAAAAAACTGACTAAGAAGAATAGACACCCGCTTCCCAGAATAGACGATTTGTTTGATCAGCTTGTAGGTGCGTCGGTTTTCTCCCAACTTGATCTACCTACTGGGTTCCATCAGCTAAGGGATGCTGAAGATAGCATTGATAGGATGGCGTTCAGAACCCCAGATGGTTTCTTCAAGTGGCTTGTCATGCCTTTCGGCCTGACAAACACACCCGCATATTTCGTAGACCTAATGAGCAGGGTGTTCAGAAAATTCCTCAACAAGTTTATGGTTGTCTTCGTAGACGATATTTTGGTCTTCTCAAAGAATGAGGATGAACATGCTCAGCATCTGAAGGAGAACATGGATACTCTCCAGGCATATCCGCTAAAAGCAAAATTTTCCAAGTGCCACTTCTGGAGAGAAGAAGTAAGGTTTCTTGGACATATAGTGTCCAAAGAGGGGTTAGCTGTGGACCCCACGAAAGTAGCGGCGGTGCAAGATTGGAAGGCACCAAGAAATGCAACCGAAGTCCGAAGCTTTCTCGGGCTGGCAGGTTTTTACCGAAAGTTCATTAGAGATTTCGCGAAAATCTCAGCCCCACTCACAAGGCTAACAAAGAAGAATCTAGCGTTCATCTGGGATTTGGATTGTGATATTGCTTTCCAACGCTTGAAAAGGGCTCTCACAACAGCCCCAGTTCTTACATTGCCAGATGGAAGCAAAATGTTCACAGTATACACAGATGCATGCGGAACGGGACTAGGCGTTGTTCTGATGCAAGAAGGGAAGGTAGTAGCTTATGGTGGAAGACAATTGAAAGTTCATGAAAAGAACTACCCAACCCACGATCTTGAGTTAGCCGCCATCGTCTTTGCGCTTAATTCTTGGCGCCATTATCTCCTAGGTGAGAAGTTCGAATTATATACTGACCATAAATCATTGAAGTATCTTTTCTCGCAGAAAGACCTTAACTTGAGGCAACAAAGTTGGATGGAGTTTCTTTCCTTGTATGATTTTGAGATTTCCTATACTCCTGGCAAGGGCAACGTAGTAGCAGACACCTTAAGCAGAAAGAAGCTAACCATATGTCCTCTCTTTGTGGAAAGGCAAAGCTTGGAGTTCATAGCAAGCTTTAACTTCAGACCCTCCATCGACTTTGTACCCGGCATGCTAGCAACATTAGAAGTGCGACCAACTCTATTAGACTCGGTCGGGGCTGCACAACGCGAAGACCCTCAGCTTGTTGATGTGATTGATAAGTTAATTAGGGGTGAAACTTCCAGTCACCTCAATAGGTACTCCATCGATGATAAGGGTTGGCTGAGGCGAGATGGGAGACTATGCGTCCCACAAGCAAGGGATTTGGTAAAGACGGTTCTTGAGGAAGCACACCATTCCAAGATGACAATACACCCAGGTGGAGACAAGATGTACAAAGACGTAAAGAGAGTTTTCTTTTGGAACGGCATGAAGAAGGACGTGGCAGATTTCGTTTCTAAGTGCATGATATGCCAACAGGTCAAGGCAGAACAAAAGAAGCCTGGAGGACTGCTTCATCCTCTTGAAGTCCCACAATGGAAGTGGGATAGCATATCAATGGACTTCATTGATGGGTTGCCTAGGTCAAGAAGGGGCAATACTAACATTTGGGTAATAGTGGACAGGCTCACAAAAAGCGCCCACTTTATACCTGTCAAGAGTAGAAGGACTGCCTCATCTCTAGCATCTCTTTATCTCAAGGAAATAGTTTGACTCCATGGAACACCTTCCAGCATAGTGAGTGACTGAGATCCTATCTTTACGAGCGAGTTTTGGCGGAGTCTGCAAGAAGCTGTAGGCACACAGTTATGCTTGAGCACGGCCTATCACCCCCAAACTGATGGTCAGACGGAGAGGGTGAACAGAGTATTAGAAGATCTTTTGAGACTGTGCGTTCTTGACTTTGGAGGGACATGGGAGGATCATCTCCCTTTAGTGGAATCCGCCTACAACAACAGCTACCAAGCCTCCATCGGCATGGCACCCTTCGAAGTTTTGTATGGAAGACCGTGCCGATCACCAACTTGTTGGTGGGGGTCTACAGACAAGCTTATACTTGGGCCAGACATGATTAGAGAGACTTCAGAAAAAGTGGACTTGATACGAAGGAGAATGAAGACTGCCCAAGATAGACAGAAATCCTACGCAGACAAAAGAAGGACTGACCTTGAGTTTGAGGTTGGGGACAGGGTTTTCTTTAAGGTATCTCCTTTAAGGAACGTCGTTCGCTTTGGATCCGCAGGAAAGCTAGCACCAAGATTTGTAGGACCGTTCCCTATAATCGAGAAGATTGGGAAGATGGCTTATAGAGTAGAGCTGCCCGAAAGGTTGGCTGGAATTCACAATGTCTTTCACATTTCTCATCTCCGGAAATGTTTACATGAGTCTGCGGAAGTAGTGGAGCCAACCATTCTAGAAGAAGTTGAAATAGAACGAGAAACAACTGTGAGAAGAATCCCAACTCGAATCGTAGGAACTGAAATCAAAAAGCTATGCACCCGCGAAGTCAAGCTTGTTAAGGTTCAATGGAGCGATGCCAAGGAAGATGCGACTTGGGAAACTGAGGACAGAATACGCGTTGCCTACCCTTTTCTTTTTTAGGGTACGTCTTTGACCTCTCTTTTTCCATAAGTTTATGCTTGTGTCTACCTTTTAGTGTATCTTCTCGGTCCTTTTTCTCCTAACTCCTTAGGTAGAAACTAATGGATGTAAATATGTATTTGAAACATGTTACGATTGAAGGCTGTAAGTTGTTGCAAGTGGTTGCTCGTGGATGCATATACACACACCCTAGGTATTAGATCGGCTCAGTCACTTCCATATTGCATACGCATATATGTATTCATACTTGTATGTGGTTGAAACTTGATATGTTGTCATATGGATGTCGTATTTGTATGAATAGTTGCGCACTCATGTAGAATTATGAGTAAGGAAAAAAATTGCATACATAATGGATTCATGACACTTACATGATTCACATTAAGGAGGTCAACTGAATCAGTAGACCGCCTAATTTTTGCATTAGATAAAGACATATACACACACTATGCATATGATCATGAAGCATTAGAAGTCTTTTAAGGACAATGGACGCCTGTGTTTGTTGGTTGAGTAGATGGATGATTGGATGTTAGGATATACGTTCTTCCAGACTTGAAGATTTCGGGGACGAAATCCTTTAAGGAGGGGAGAATGTAACACCCCGAATTTTCTGTTAACATTAAATTAACAAATTAAGGTATAATTAATTCTAAATGAAAGAATTAATGGAAACGGGTTACGTCGTTGCGTTCGTCTCGGAATTCTGCTTGAGATAGAGTCCGAGTTTGTGTAAATCGGACTCCGTATGAAGGAGTTATGACCTCTGGAAGTTTCAGAATTCAATTTAAATTTCAAACAGCTCAGAATTCGGTTTAAATTTCAAAAACAGACCCAAATTGGGCTGGGCGGGAAAATTCCCGCCCAGGAACCAGGTCGACCTGGGGGTCGACCTGGGGGTCGACCTGGGTACCCAGGTCGACCGGGGGGTCGACCTGCCCAGTCGACCTGGTCAGGTCCTGGCTGGCCTGGTCGGGTTTTTGGTCGAATTTCTGAGCTCTGGTGTGTCACTAGGGCTGATTTGTCACTTTTTGATTGGCTCCTCATGGTGTGTATGGTCTGGATTCACTCTATGACCATCTGACGGCTCAAATCAATCTGAAATTCTATAAATACAACCCAACACTCAACCTCAATTCACACAAATAAAATAGAACTAGAGCCGTCATGCTGCTGGGAGGAAACTAGGAGTAGCCGTTATTTGGAGAAAGCTTAGAGACGAACAAATTCTGATTCAGTTAAGAATCAAAACAAGATTTATCTACCCAAAGGAAAGCATTGAAAATTCAGAACTCAGAAACCAGAACTCAAGTTCGTCGTTCGTTGTAAGTTTAGTTATGTTTTGGGATGCGAATCAAAATCAATGTCATGCCTTGGAAATAAATTGAAATAGAACGATGTTTATTATGTTATATGTGGAATTGAATGATATTGATCTATGTCTGTGGTTCTATTTGGTTATCATGTTGAATTGGGAATTAATGGATAAGTCTATTCATATGTATATGAACTTGGAGTATAACCTGTTATGACAAGTTGTGTAGTTTATCATGTTATGCAAGTTTTAGGTTGTAAAATCCTATCATATATGTGACCAAATTTCAGTTCTACATGTTTATGTGTATATGTTAAACCTATGCCATAATTCAAGTTTACACTTATTCATATGTTTGTGATTGATTTGCAAGTTCACATATATGTAAGATGATTTAGTCTGTGTTGTAAATTCACATATATGTAAGTTGGTTTAGTCTATGTTGGAAATTCACATATATGTCTATGATGCAAATTCACATATATGTATGTGGCTTAGTCTACATTGCAAGTTCACACCCATGACATTCATGATAACTATTTTGCAAGTTCACCCCTATTGTGTTCATATTGACTATGCCAAAAAATGCCAAGTTTACACCTATGTCATGTTTATGTTAATGGATTTCTTTATGCAAATTTTGTCTACGCTAAATTAGGCTAAGTTTTTAGCCTAATATTATATGTCAAAAATCATGCGAGCGGAAAATTAGGCTAAGATTGTTAGCCTAATATTTAGACGGGTTAACGTTGGGAAAAATTGGTAATTATAGGAAAGTTGACATAAATGGGTGAAAAATCACACAGATAATTTATGGCTTGAAACGGTATAAATTGTATACGTAAAAATAATGAATTTGGAAAGTGGGCCATAACATTTAATTGTTAACAAATTTACATATAAGAATAAAAGAACAAATATGTAAATTTAGAAAATACGAATATGCTTAACCCGAGGTTGGATTGAGTTATGATGTAAACCTGCGCGGACCCACCCGGTTGTCCAGTAATCACAACAATACCTATCCAATGTAGGAGGTTAAGGCATTAAGCCCAATAAGGACCCGAGGTTAAACTTAGTTGCGGTGTAAATCTACCCGGAACCGACCGGCAGTCCAGTAACCGCAACAATACCTGTCTAATGTGAGTGGTCGGTGCTTTAATGAATAAATTAAAGCTAGAATGAGGATGGTAGGCTTAAGTTAACTAAAACACTTAACCAGTTCAACTTGTTAAATTGATGGGTGGGGTTAGGTTAATACAGACACTTAACCACTTAACATGTTTGACTAGAAAACCCTAGTAACGGGGACCCATTTCAACAGTAACCCAATTAGGTATCATGGTACCCTGAAACTAGGCAGGGTGGGGCACGATTATTGGGCTGATTGTAAGCGGTCAAAATCGACAGCGATTGGTGTAGCAGTGAGGGTTCTAACGGAGTGTGGGCATGCACACACTTCGGAGCAGACAAACAGGGTACTGAGCACTAGTAGTATAACCTATGTATTCTAGAATTATGTCGGGCCGCCACCATGGGACCTGATGCACCCCATGGTGGAACCAGCATAGGAATCTACAATCAAGTGGGGTCGTATGACACATATGTTTATGCGAGTAGGAGCCGATCTTTAGAAAGGGGATCACTTCACCTTGATCATGGGGTGCCAATTGAGACAGTGCAAGTAGGTGCATAGAAGTAATAGTGAGTGCATTTAGTATAGTTAGTATTTCCTGCCATATCTTATCTTATATTCTGGTATTGTCCTGTTCTCAGTTTATACAAGTCATGATCTTTTTATTGTTCTCATGCTAGAATTATAACTAGACTTACCAGACTTATGTCTGACCCGTTCTCCTTTCGCTTTCTTTTCTTCTGTTCCCCCCCAGGTCCACAGGGAGGAAACACCTCAGCTTAGTTCGATTTTTCATCCAGCTTGAAGAGAGAGAATGTATTGCTTGGATCTCTTTCGTTTTGGGCTATGGCTTTGGACATTCTTTGGGGATTTATGCAGTTTAAACTTTGTTTCATGCTTCTTTAAGTTTTAAATCAAGACAGTATTATGGTTGTAATAATTGGAAGTTTGTTTTGAGGCAACAATGGAAATGTTTTGTATGAACATGTATTTATGAAATGAAAGTCTGTTTGTGTTCCGCTGCTTATATATATGTGTTTATATCTGTCTTGTGATTTATCTGCGACTTTTACTTATAAACCTCCACCGAAGTTAAGGCATTCCCCTTGTGAGTGACCTTAATAGAGGTGGGGTGTTTCATTACATGCTCACAACTAAATAACCGCTCATTCCAATTCTAAAAAGAAACAAAAGGTTGAGTTCTCACCACCTCATCCCCGGTCAACCTCCTAACATGACATCACCTCATCTACAGCCAACCTTGATAACAAAGAGAAAGCTATTAAATATTATTGCAATAGTGAAATGAAAGTTATCTGTTCGTTTGTACAAGGCTCTGTGTGTGTGTGTGTATATGATGAGGGTTCCGGTACACCTCTTATATTGCACATGAACTCTTCCCCTTAATCTCCACAACCCATTTCCCCACTCATTCTCTCTCTTCCCATTTCAATATTATTTCTTAGTGGTAAGAGAGAGAATGAGTGGGGAAAAGGGTGGTGGAGATTAAGGGAGAGAGTTTACGTGTAATATAAGAGGTGTAGTGGAACCCTCATATATATATATATTGAAGATGAGTAAACCTCCTGCACATGTATTCAGTTTGAGTACAAAACAGGAAAAAAAAGTGCGGTGTTTTATTGACATCGCGTCAATAAAGAGTACATGAAAAACAATGTACATAGGGCAATTCTTATCATCATAAACTATATACCAAACCCAAAGAAGAAGAAAAAACATACATCACACATCAGATACTCAAAAATCTGAAAAAAAGAAAAAGAAAGGTCCAAAAATTGCAATGCACCAACTAAATAAACCGACATACTACACTGTGAAATCCTCTCGACATCAATACATGGCGGCAACCAGCTTACCCCGTGTCTCTGAAATCAAATCCTCAGCTGAGTAAAACCCGCTGATTGCAGACATCATCTCCCTCTTAGATCTCCTCAACTTGTATTTGATATCCAGCTCAATAATATCCCAAATTTGAAATTTATTTTTATTGTATTTAACATGAATTCTTGCATTCCTTTCACCCCAAATATGATAAACGACATAGGTAATACTACAGAAGGCCAGATCTTGCTTGAAACTTTTAGAAGCAAACTTTGATTTGAGGAAAAACACCTCATCATCAATTAAAATCGGTCCATCCCAATTTGGCAGAATACCCATCTTCAACCTGCATCTGATCCAGAGATAAGCGGAGTAAGGGCACATGAAAAATAGGTGATCCCTATTTTCTTCTTTTTCTTGGCATAGAATGAAAAGTCGATGTGTACGACTCAAAGGATCTATATGGATATTGCGGAAACATATGTGATATACTAGCTAAACAATATGCAATAATTATGCAAATAAAATCTAAGCTACCGAGATATATAAACAAGCAAAGTAAATGTGGAAAGTAAAGTAAAAGAGATACTAGGAGTTTTTATACTAGTTCGGACTTCCCGCCCTATGTCCAGTCCCAAAGCTCCTCTTCGGAATTCACTAACAACGCCCTCTCTTAACCCAGAGGAATAGGTCAGTACACCCGAGCCCCAACAAGGATGCCTCTTGCCTAAGCAACTACACAGGTCTTCAACAATTATAAGTATTTGACTTTTGCTTTGTGTTCTTGACAGCACTGATAGTCAATCTTTTAAGTACAACCTTGCTATAATCTAATCCTCGAATATATGACTTGAATGTGAAGATTAAAAGGAAGTAGATTACTTGTTGAATCAAATGATGTTAAATTGATTCAGGGATTTAACAAGTATTTTGAATTTGAGATCTATTATTTGCAAAGAATGTAAATGAGGAGTATAGAATGATGATCAGTGAATGTATTAAAATTCGGTGATTGTAAAACATGATTGAAGTGGTTTATATAATAGTATAAGAGTATCAATTCTTCACGAAGAGTTTCCATAAAAAGATATGTCCATTTCCTTTTATTAATGAAGAGTAATCTCTTTATGAATGGAAGCAACTCTTTAGAAAATAAGTTCCGGGTCGAATCAGTCGACTAGTTAAAACTCATCAGTTGACTGGTATAATTAAAATATTTATTTAAAACTTTTGAAACTAGCCGTTATATGCAAAAACAGCTTGATCAGTCGACTGGTGGATTTCCTGCCAGTCGACTGGTAGGCCAGTTTTTGCATATAGCTGGCTATTATAAAGGTTTATAATTATATATATATAACTTTGATTAGCAAATCGTCTATACTTGAGGATAGATTTTAACATAACTCTAACATGACTCAATGTACATATATATATATATATATATATATATATATATATATATATATATATAAGACCTTATCTTTATGATTCGATTCCCATAGTAGCTTTATTCGTTGGCATCGATCAAAATCTTATTATTCAACATTCTCCCCCTTTTTGATTGATAACAACAATTAATATTTTCTCCCCCAGAATGTATCGCTCCCCCTGAATTTCTGCAACATTTTTTTAGTTCATAAAAAATTTACTTACCATTCGGTTTCCTATAACAAAATGTTAGTAACCATGTATATATTCATGCATAGTATTCATAGATAAATTTAATACATACATGTGCAGAATTCATAATTACAAGTATATGAGCATATCATGTAAGCATATTCTTAGTATTCTCCCCCTTTGTCATCGATTAAAAACATTAAATAACATAATGCATCGATATATAAAGGGAATTATACAGGCTTATAAATCTTTATATGAAACAAATCATATCTCTCTTCGAAGATTAATAAATGTATTTTCAATAATGATTTAGGGAAAATATCTACAAAAAAATCTACTAATCTCTTTCCCTTTGTTATCAAAAAGTAATATCTAGTAAAGATTTTGTGCATAGTTCATGGATTAAATTACATGAAAAAAATTAAAGCATACATGAACTAATTATATAAGCATGACTTGTGAAATAAGATCATGGCATA
Organism: Allium sativum; assembly: GCA_030737875.1. Lineage (NCBI taxonomy): Eukaryota > Viridiplantae > Streptophyta > Magnoliopsida > Asparagales > Amaryllidaceae > Allium > Allium sativum. Next base: position 647,593,439 of record CM060919.1, on the reverse strand, counting down.
TAATAATAATAATTTTATTTCTATTTTTAACTAGTATTACCATATGATAGTACATAAATGAATAAAGATTACCAGATTCTTTGATTTAATTTTGAGCACTGTTTCCAAAGATACTGAAATAACCTCCTTTTTGTTGTGGAGTACTTGCAACAAATATTATATACACTTTGGTACCCACTTTCTCCGTTAAGGTCCAGGGGTTAGATGGAAGGTAACCATACCCATGAGGGTTTAATGGTACCTTTGAAAATAAAATCTTTATTATTAACTACTAAATCAAAATAATCATCGATATACTTTTCTCTGTTTTTTCAATTTACAGGAACCCAAATACTTAGATAATTTCTATTATTTCCTGTTGTACTTCTGTTATAAATATTTCTAGTCATAGAAGTATTTAAATTTCTATAGAAATTGGACCTTTGAGTTACGCGTGCTTTAGTACTAGCAGTTAAACTTTTATAATACATGAAAGCAAATCTAGTACTAGTTCTATGATTAGCTTTATTATACCCTAAGCCGCTTTTATCATGTAAAGGTCTAGGTAAGATAAAATATTATTTAAATCATTTTGACCTTTATTAAATTTCGTGAACTTACATGTACATTTATCAAATTTAATTCCAAAGTCGCGAGTGACATTTTCAAAAGAAATTTTGTTATTATCAATTTCCTTATTTAATTCAGAATTATTTCTTTTTAAAGTACCATTATCATTTTCGAGATAAAAAATTTGTGATTCTAAATTAAAAGAAGATTGTAATTTTTCAAAATTTTCTTTTGAATCAGACATTTCATTTTGCAAAATATTATTTTTATCCTTTAAAATCTCATATTCTTTAGATAATTCTAAGTTCTTTTCAATTAAAGCTTCATTCTCTTTTTCAAGAGACAAAATTAAAGAACTAGAATTATTTAAAGAATCTTCTAATGATTTATTTCTACTATGTAAAACATCGATTTCCTTTAAAAGATCATTGTTCTTATCTATTAATCGCTCATTTTCTTTTTGAAGGAAATCTTTTTGAAAAACAAGCTCTTCTAAGGTATTTTCAAACATTTGGCTTATTTTACAAAAAAATTGATTTCCTCTTTTAATTTGGAATTTTCTTTTTCAAAATCTTTGGACTTGGTTAAAATAATTTTATTAAGTTTACCCAAACTTTTAAAATCTTTTAATAATTATTCATGGTCTAACAAATTTTTTTATATAATGAATCCACGCATACTGATTGTGATCTCACTTTAGCCATGAGACATTTGCTTTCTTGCTCCTTTGATTCTGCTTTGTTGTTCTTCCATTTTCTAATGCCTTGACAAGATTTATTTACTTCCATTTATTCTAGGATGTTGTTACGTTCTCTAGAAAACAAGGCTCTGATACCAATTGAAAAGTCGATGTGTACGACTCAAAGGATCTATATGGACATTGCGGAAATATATGTGATATACTAGCTAAACAATATGAAATAATTATGCAAATAAAATCTAAGTACTGAGATATATAAACAAGCAAAGTAAATACGGAAAGTAAAGTAAAAGAGACACCAGGAGTTTTTATACTGGTTCGGACTTCCCGCGTCCAGTCCCGAAGCTCCACTTCGGAATTCACTAACAACGCCCTTTTTTAACCTAGAGGAATAGGTTAGTACACTCGAGCCCCAAATAGGATGCCTCTCACCTGAGCAACTACACAGGTCTTCAACAATTACAATTATTTGATTTTTGCTTTGTGTTCTTAACAACACGGATAGTCAATCTTTTAAGTACAACCTTCCTATAATCTGATCCTCGAATATATGACTTGAATGTGAAGATTAAAAAAAAGTAGATTGCTTGTTGAATCAAATGATGTTAAATTGATTCAGGGATTCAACAAGTATTTTGAGTTTGAGAGCTTTTATTTGCAAAGAATGTAAATGAGGAGAAAAGAATGATGATCAGTAAATGTATTAAAATTCGGTGATTGTAAAACATGATTGAAGTTGTTTATATAATAGTATAAGAGTAGCATTCCTTCACGAAGAGTTTCCATAAAAAGATATGCTCATTTCCTTTGATTAATGAAGAGGAATCTCTTCATGAATGGAAGCAACTCTTTAGAAAATAAGTTCTGGGTCGAATCAGTCGACTGGTTAAAACTCATCAGTTGACTGGTAGAATTAAAATATTTATATAAAACTTTCGAAATTAGTTGTTATATGCAAAAATAGCTTGACCGGTCGACTAGTGGATTTCCTACCAGTCGACTGGTAGGCTAATTTTTGCATATAGCTGGCTATTATAAAGGTTTATAATTATATATATGTGTATATATATATAACTTTGATTAGCACATTCGTGTATACTTGAGGATAGATTTTAACATAATTATAACATGACTTTATGTACATATATATATAAACCTTATCTTTATGATTCAATTCCCATAGTAGTTTTATTTGTTGGCATCGATCAAAATCTTATTATTCAACATAGAACACAAGTGGGATTAATGCAATAACCCCAACTTAACATACGGTCTTTATTATCAAGCCTGTTAAGCATAGCCTTGTACATGCATAGCAACATTTTAGGACTGTTAAGATAATGCCACGTAATTTTGCACCAATCTTGTTCATCATTGTGCTGTCTGGAAATATCCCAAGTGGATTGGAAGGAAAAACCCATAGGACTACCATTCCAACACCAGTAATCATGATTTGAATTAGATGTAATATTAATCTCCTTAAACTGTTTAGAAATCATTCTTGTAGCTGTCAATTTACTAAGATTAATTCTTCCATCTTGTATGGTGCAGCTAACTTTTAAATTCTCACCTCCATAAATGCTTAACCAGTCCTAGCCAAGTAATTTAACCAATATGTCACTATTCAGCCAAGGATCAAACCAAAGTAGAGTATCAGTGCCATTAGCGATGCACCGATTAATGCATTTTGGACCCAAAATTCTTTGTCCAAGGATAGCTTCCCAAGTACCTGAGCAGTTGTTATCAATGTCCATCACCCAAAAATAATTCTCAACACAATACTTGCTATCCATCATCTCTTTCATAAGCTATTACCCTGAATGAAGTGCCATAATAATTTCAAAGCAGCTGCAGTTTTAATATCTTTGAAATTTCTCAACTCGACTCCGCCTTCAGCTTTTGGTGAAAACATGGTATCCAAGCTATCTCGTGATTTTTACCGGCCCACACAAAGTTAGTACATAATCTGTTGATTTTTTCTAAAGTAGCATTGGGGATTTGGTAAGTTAACATCCAATACAAGACCATAGGAGTAATGACTGTTCGAATAAGTTCAATTCTTCCTAGAAGAGACAACAATCAACAGTCCCAACTATCCATCCTCTTTTTATTTTATCAAAAAGATCCCCACAGTCCGAGAATTTAAGATAATTCTTTGACAGTGGCACTCCTAAATAATTTAACGGAAGCATGCCTTCTTTCATATTTATCAACTGGGACAAACATCCCTTATTTCTCACCCCTTTGCTAAAAAAATCTTTGATTTTAAAAAATTTATTTTCAGCCCTACCAGATCCCTCAAGTCTTCAAAAATATTCACAATTTCTTTAGCACACATGATTTTAGCTTTTGATAATATCATCAGATCATCCGCATAAATCAAATGGTTTATATGAGGTTCATTATTGTAAATAGGTGGGATCAAAATCCAGCTTCGAAGCTTTAACCATCCGTATGGAGAAAAATTCCATAGCAACATAAAAAAGATAGAAGGAGAGGGGGTCCCCTTGTCTTAGACCACGATTATTCTTAATAAAGCCTTTAGGGCTCCCTTTCATTAGAATGGAAAAAGTTGGTGTCGATATAAAAGATTTTATAATTTTGACTATAACTCTAGGGAATCCCAGCATTCTCATCATATGACACATAAAATTTCTGTTTGTCATATCATAGGCATTTTGTAAATCAATTTTGATGCACATTTTCCTGCTACCATTTCTATTAAACAATCTTATATGTTCATGAGAAAGAAGAATATTTTCAGCAATGAATCTCCCTGGAATAAAAGCAGATTGATTTTCAGAGATTAAATGCATAAGATAAGGTTTAATTCTATTGCATATAATGATGGAAATAATTTTATAAATCACATTACAGCAAGAAATGGGCCTATAGTCAAAAATATTCTTAGGATTGTCAAGTTTAGGGACAAGAGTAATAAAAGTATTATTTATACCTTTTGCAAGCTTCCCAGATCTAAAAATTTCTTGACAAACCCCAAGAATTTTATGCTTAAAAATATCTCAATGCACCTTAAAGAACTTGGCTGTGAACCCATCTGGCCCGGGGCTTTTATCATATGGCATCGAGAACGTAGCCATGTGAACCTCTTCCATACTAATGTTAGAAGAAAGATGCTCCTTACCCCTGTCATTAATGGTGTACATACACTTAATCTTAGGAAAGGTTGAAACCTTGGGACTGTCCGCCATAAAAATATTCAAGAAGTGTCTAATTGCTTCATTTTCAATGTTGTCCGGGTCCTACAGCAAATTTTCATTAGCCTGGATAATACTACTCCAATCGTTAATGTGTTTTCTGAAAGACATTTTAGCATGGAAAAACTAGGTACATGAATCCCCTTCGTCAAGCTAAGAAATTTTAGCTTTTTGACGACCATTTTTATGTCCAATAACACTCTGATCCCTCCATTTCCTGTACACCCTCTCTAATTCCTCATAAAGATCATAATACATAGGGTCTTCATCAACTCTTTTTAGAATGTCTAAATATTTCTCCTCTACAACTTTGCAGTTCTCATGAATTCTCAAATTGATGTAATACCATTTCTTTAATCTGAATTTACAAAATCACAAGAATTGCTGAAAAATAAACAGTTTGGAGCCCTACCAATAAAAGATATTCATCTGATCCCAAGAAATGGATGAATTTGTGATAATAATCCAAGCATTATTAACTCACCAGGTTGACGAAGAAGAATTTGACATTTTCATGGGGTATGGATTGTGATATTGCTTTCCAACGATTGAAGAGGGCTTTAACATCAGCCCCAGTCTTGACCTTGCCCGACGGAAACAAAGTGTTCACAGTTTACACTGGTGCATGTGGTACAGGGCTTGGTGCGGTTCTGATGCAAGAGGGAAGGGTAATATTTTATGGGAGTAGACAACAATGGGTTCATGAGAAGAACTACCCTACCCATGACTTGGAGCTAGCTGCCATGGTATTCGCGCTTAAGGCATGGCGTCATTATTTTCTTGGAGAGAAGTTCGAGTTGTACACCGATCATAAATTTCTCAAGTACTTGTTCTTGCAAAAGGATCTTAACTTAAGGCCACAAAGGTGGATGGAGTTCCTAGCATCTTATGACTTCGAGATTGCTTATACCCCTGGCAAGGGTAATGTTGTAGCAAACGCACTGAGTAGGCAGGGGACAGCCTTAAGTCCTCTATTTGTGGAAAGGAAAAGCATACCGACTTTTGACTTTAGACCCTCCACCGAGATTTTGCCTGGCTTATTTGCATCACCGGAGGTGCGACCTACTCTTATGGATCAGATAGGAGCTTCGCAACGAGAGGATCCACAGATTTCAGACATCTTGGATAAGCTCAGTAAAGGGGAGACTTCTAGTCACCTCAGTAGATATTCCACAGACGATAAAGGTTGGTTGCGATGAGATGGGAGGCTTTGTGTTACCCAAACTGGGAGTCTTTTGAAGACAGTCCTAGAGAAAGCCCATCATTCTAAGATAACTATTCATCCAGGTGGTGATAAGATGTATAGGGATATGAAGAGGGTTTTCTTTTGGGTTGGGATGAAGAAAGATGTGGCGAAGTTTGTTTCTCATTGTTTGATTTGCCAGCAAGTTAAAGCTGAGCAAAAGAAGCTCGATGGTTTACTTCATCCTTTGGATGTCCCGCAGTGGAAGTGGGAGAGTGTCTCTATTGATTTCATTGATGGTTTGCCTAGATCAAAGAAATGCAACACCAGTATTTGGGTTGTAGTAGATAGACTTACTAAGAGCACTCATTTCATTCCAGTTAAGAGTAAGAGGACGACAACATGGTTGGCAGCAGTTTACGTTCATGAGATAGTCCATCTTCATGGAGTGCCTTCCAGCATCGTAAGTGATCGTGACCCCATTTTCACTAGTGAATTTTGGAGGAGCTTTCAAGAAGCGTTAGGTACACAGTTGTGTTTGAGCACCGCTTATCACCCTCAGACAGATGGACAGACAGAAAGGGTGAATAGAGTTCTTGAGGATCTTTTAAGGCTGTGTATCCTAGACTTCGGAGGGACTTGGGAAGACTAGCTTCCTTTAGTGGAGTTCGCCTATAACAACAATTATCAAGCGAGTATGGGCATGGCACCCTTCGAAGCATTGTACGGATGATCCTGTAAATCACTAACTTGTTGGTGGGAATCTACAGAAAGACATCTACTTGAACCGGATATGGTTAGAGAGACGTTCGAAAAGATTGATCTTATCCGCAGACGAATGAAGGCAGCTCGGGATAGAAGAAGTCCTATGTAGATAAGAGAAGGACTGACACTGAGTTTGAGGTAGGAGACATGGTTTTCATTAAAGTGTCACCTTCGAGGAATGTGGTTCGCTTTGGATTTGTAGGGAAATTGGCACCAAGATTCGTAGGGCCATTTCCCATAATAGAAAGGATTGGCCAAATGGCCTATAGAGTAAAGCTACCAGAGAGACTGTCCGGTGTTCATGATGTTTTCCACGTTTCTCATTTGCGAAAGTGCTTGCATGATACTGCAAAAGTAGTTGAGCCGAGTATATTGCAAGAAGTAGAGGTGGAACGGGAGGTGACAGTTAGGCGAGTTCCTACCTGTATTCTTGGATTAGAAGTTAAGAAGTTACGCAACTGAGAAGGCAAGTTAATGAAGGTTCAGTGGGGAGATAACCCATAGGATGCAACTTGGAAGACTGAAGACAAGATTCATGCTTCGTACCCTTTTCTTTTCGAGGGTATGTTCTTAACTTCCTTTCCAAAGCCTTTATTTACGCTTGTTTGTATCATTTGAGTATATCCTATCGATCAAATGTTCGACCTTTAGGTAAGAAACCCATGGATGTAAACATGTGCTTGAGACATGTTATGTTTGATGGATAGAAGTGGATGCAAGTGTTGGCAGTGGTTGTTTGTGGATGCATATACACACACATTAGGCACTAGATCGGCTCAATCACTCCCATACTGCATATGGATATGTGTGCATTTTTCTTCTTTTTATGGATGGAAATGGATGTATCATCGTATGAATGTTGCATTTGGACGGATGATTGTGCACACATATAGAACTTACAAGTTATAATAGGATTATTTGAATACATGTTGGATTCATGGCACTAACATACATTGCATTAAGGAGGTCGGTTGAATTAGTAGACCGCCTGATCTTCGCATTAGTATTGGGACATATACACACACCTTTTCATATGTTCATATAAGCATTAGAAATCCTTTAAGGACAATGGATGCCTTGTGTTGGTGGATGAGTAGATGGATGTAGATAGTAGGATATACATTCTTCTTAACTTGGAGACTTAAGGGACGAAATCCTTTGAGTAGGGGAGAATGTAACACCCTGTATTTTAACAACACTAAAAGAATGATAAATTAAAGAATAATTAATTTAGTATTCAGAATTAAGGGAAACGGACTACGCTATTACGTTCATCTCGGAATTTTGGTCAAAACAGACACCTGGTTTGCGTAAATCGGACACCGTATGAAGAAGTTATTAATGTTTGAAGTTTGTATACATATAAGAAGAATAAATATGAATAAAATATAGCTAGGAAATTCAAAATAGTTCAAAATCGCATAAAATAGGGGAGCAGGAAAATTCCCGCTTAGGGGTGTCGACCCCATTAGGGGGGTGTCGACCCATGGGTCGACCCCCCTGCGGCAGATCTGGGTAGATTCTTCTGGATGAATGTGGACTCTATTCTTGACTTGGTTCATTGACTTTAGGCTATAAATAATACCCCATTTATCTTGTTTCTCCACACCTAAAACAATGGAGAACTAGATGCTGCCTCTGCCCAGATTAAATCAAGTCTTTCTTCTTAAACAATCAACTAGGGTCTAGAGATCTGTGATTCAACATCAGCAATTCTTTTTTCTATTTTTATAGATCCAATCACTATGAGTCTATGTTAATTTTAGATCTAAATGTTTAAAAGTAAATCTTGACATGACTATAACTTGGATTTATACCTGTGACTATTCGAATCATATCAGGTCTATTATAACCTATTTATCTGAGTTATTATGACATAACTATGAACTAGATCTAAACCTATACCTATTTATCATGTCAGATTTGCCATTGTTTATAGATCCAATTCACTATTAGATCACATCATGCCTATTTCTGCCATTATATGTCAGACTTATTAGTATGATCATTTTTGTCCTCTTCCCTTTATCTTTTCCCTTTTATTTTTGTATAGCCAGGCTACCTTCGAGCCTAGGCATGCCGCTGAAATATGCGAACACGTTAAACTGGGAACGCGGGAAACTATTAAAGTTGGGGCATAACTTGTAATTGGAAATTTAGGCATAAATTGAATGAAATATATGAACATGAATTTCGGGACATAAATCAACTTGTGATTAGAGACCTTAATTTGGGGCATATGGTTCATTATGAACATAACATGGGAAAGGGGTATGAAAACCTATAACGACATAGTAACAATTGGTTAATAATGGAAATGCCTAGAATTATAGTAACTAGAAGCTGTAACCGAGCTTAGACATGAGGTTAGATTACACTTGTGCTAGAAGTCTGCCCGGAACCGACCGACTTATCCAGTGACCACAAGTGGTGAATCTAATATGACAGTTCTAAATGTATAAACAGAGACGTGCTAAGACACGAGGTTATGTCCGACTTGTGGAAGAAATCTGCCCGGAACCGATCGACATATCCATCATCCACAAGTGGTAGGCTTAATGTGGGAGGTCTAACGCATTGTAACCATAAATGGATATGGTAATGAATTGGAATACTTAACCTAGTTGAACCCATTGGGGTTGTATCAACATATAACTTGAGTAGGGGTTAAGTAAACTTGTTTGAAACAGTGGGTGGGTTAAGTAAATCTTAGGTGGGTGAGTAATATTTATATATAGGTCCACAAACTTAACTTATGGGGTTATGCAATCATTTAATCTGGTGTGGCATAACCTGTGGAAAACCTAGTGGGGATGCAGGTGTTGGGGGGAAGCTTGTATCATCTTGTGTGTGGGACCTGTTTCAGTCAATAACCCATATATAAGTATTAAACGAGTACTCCGAACTAGGTCGGAGTCAGGGCATACCTACTGGGAGAGTTGTAAGAGATCCAAACAAGGGGGACAGTGTGGGCGGCGCATTCTGACGGGGTCATGTGTGTGCATAGGTCCGGCAAAGGAGGTTTAGACGCCATGACACCTATAGATATGGTTCTGCACATCCTGAAAACGAAGGGTTGCCACTTTAGGGAGTGATACACCCTACTGTGGGGCCAGCACATGGTACCTACGGAGTAGGGAGCTGATCGATTAGGGTAGTAAGTAGGGTACATCTAGACTCTGGTACGTTGGGCAGCCCGTTAATACCCTTAGGGGTAACTCCGATATGCCTGTTGATTGTATGGGGTGAAAACCTCTCACTGTAAGTACACCTAAGTCTACCATCTAACACTTGTTGGGGATCATCTTGTTAACAAGACACTAGTATTGGTGCAGAGAAATCATTAGAGAAGCATAGTATACTCTATCATGTTGTCCTGTTTACCTTGTCATACCTGCCTTTTATGATGTTATCTCTCTTATCCACTTTATACGACTATCATGATACTTTTACTTATTTATATGCTAAAAGTAACTGGACTCACTAGACTTTATGTCTAACCCATTTTGTTTCCTCTTCTTTCTTTTCCGTTCCCTTTAGGTTCTTACGGTGGGAATACTCAAGCTTGACCATGATTCTGCTTTCGTTCTACTTGGAGCTGCTTAGATGTATTGCTCGAGCTCTTTTCCTTTCTACTATGGTATGTTTTTGTTTGGGGAATTATGCTTCTTTTATTACCATACTCTGATGTTTTAAGTACGAGACAGATATTTTAAGATGATGTACTGGGTTTATGTATTTTCAGATTTATGATGTTTTGAACCGCAATGTTATGTTTTTTGCATTAATAAAATTTTAAATTCCACTAATATTTTATATATGTCTTGTAATGTTTATGTTTACCTATAACGCCTCATGAAATTTAATGCATTCTCTTAATGAGTGACATTAACAGACGTGGGGTGTCACACTTATTAGTTATTTTATAATGCCAATATTAAGTTTATCAATAAGCTTACTTTCCTTCATGTAACTTTCTTTCATTTCATAGCTTGCATGTAAACTTTAATTTACAGATTGTATAGAAACATCACTTTTGTTAAATTTCGTTTTAAAACCCAACCCCCTCATTTGCGTATATCCAAAAGCCATTTATTCTTTTTACCAGAGTTACAGTTCAACTATCCTTTATTGCCCAATTTCAATTAAGCCTAGTTTTATTTTTGTACATACTTCTTATTTTTTTTCCTGAATTTCTCTTTCATTGTCAATTTCATATCTTAATCGAGTTTGCGAATAAAAAAGAAAGAATAAATGGTTTAGGATCTTGAAGGCCTAAACTCAACGGCAAAACAAAAAAGACAATGGCCTAGGCTCTCGCATGGCCTAGGCTCAGATAAATAAGAACAGATTTGAAACGAAATGGGGCTGATATTAAATGGTAATAATATTACATACAAAGAACAAGAGATATAGTTGAACTGAATAAAATTATAGTAATAGATTTACTGAATTAATAGAAGAATGGATAGAAGCGGAGTTCAGATTTACATAGATTATTAATAAAAGAAAATAGAATTCAGAAGGAATCTATAACTAATTATACTATTAAGAAAAACCCTAATTTGTAATGAATCTTGAAATCACTGAAATATACTCACAGTTTTAAGCAATCCAATTTAGCTTCGGTAGGAAAATCTCTATCTATGAATATTCTCCAAAGTATATGCAAAACAAGCCTCATTACTCCATTAGAAAAATTTGAGAAGAAGGTTATTTGAGATGGAGGCAGAGAATGGAGTAGTGAGAATTTGGTTAGGTTTGGAGCATATTTATAATAGAGCTAGGGTGTTTTAGATCATTAGATTTTAGGTTCAGAATTTATTCCATCAGATATAAGAATTCTCCAGAAGAGCACATCCCCCAAAACCCAGCACAAATCGACTAAAGACGTGTGCACTAGGTGGCATACGTCACCCAGATGGGTCGACCCCTGTGTTCGACCCACATGGCGTCTGGGTCGACCCGGGACCTCCAGGTCGACCCAACTAAAGGTTGAATCTCCCAGCTGATCATGATTATTGCTGGAATTTTATTCTGTTTAATTCGATGTTTGTTGCTGTTTCAAATTAGAATTTCAAACTTCTTTCTTTTATATCTTGTTCGTTTTAAGTCTAATTTTAATAAACCAAATGTCTATCTTAGCCTAAATTTTGCAATGATCCTAATGGCGCAACCCCTTTTGCCTATTTCCTAATATTCTTATGATTAATAATTATTTTATTAATCTTTTATTTAAATTGCTATGTTAAAAATTTTGGTTGTTACATTCTCCCATCCTTAAAAGATTTCATCTTCGAAATCTCCAAGGCTAGAAGAATGTCATAACTATTATCACATCATCATTTACATCCATCTATTCAACTACCAATCACAGAAATCCAATGTCTTTAAGATTTCTAATGCTTTTCATGAACATATGCAATAGTGTAGTGTATATGTCCCTAACTAATGCACGAAATTAGGTGGTCCATTGATTCATTTGACCTCCTTTTATGCAATGTATGTTAGTGTCATGCATCCAAAATGTATGCAAGAGAATCCTAATGTTACATAAAATTCTATATGCATGCCACAACCATCATAAAAAAAATACAATATTCATACGATAATCACTCAATTTTCACCCATAAATAAAAAAATGAATTAAAATTGCGCACACATCCAAATGCAATCATGTTAGTGTCCTAGTTGTTGATCATTATTTATCGCCTAGTATGTGTATATGCATCCACTGAATCCACTAGCAACCACTTGCATCCACTTGAATCGATCAAACATAACATGTCCTTATAGCATGTTTAAACCAAGTCCTACCATTCATGGGATTTCCTAAGACTCACTAATTCAAATGATAGGAAATAGATAAATTCAAATGATAGGAAATAGATAAGGTTAAATTCAAAACTAAAAATGGGTTAAGAGCATAGTATAAAAAAGGAATGGAAAAGAAGCACGAATCTTCTTCTCCGGTTCCTATGTTTCTTCATTGCTATCCTCTCCTCATTGAACCTTGACATGTCTAATCTCTTTATTCCTTAATCTGTTTACTTCAGAATCCAAAAGTCCGCGTCTATAGTCGTCTGACAGAAACCTTCATATCGACCTCAATCTCCTCTAAAGCGCTCTGCTCCATTACTACCGCAAAATCATGTAGGAATTTCCTCAAACGCAAGACATGAAATATATCGTGAACCCCTGATAGTCTCTCTGGTAGCTAAACTATATAGGCCATTTGGCATATCCTCTCTACTATCGAAAATGGTCCAATAAATCTTAGTGCTAACTTCCCAAATGAACCAAATTGCACCATGTTCCTAAGGGGAGATAATTACCATATCCCTACGCTGAATTCAAGATCTGATCTTCTTCTGTACGCATAAAATGTCTATCTATCTTGAGCTGCCTTCATTCTTTTTGGAATTAATTCAATCTTGTCTGAGGTATCTCTTATCATCTCTAGTCCGAGAAGAAGTATATCAGTAGTCTCCCACCAACAAGATGGCGATCAGCAAGGCTGTCCATACAAAGCTTCAAAAGGTTCCATGCCAATACTCCTCAGGTAGCCATTGTTATTGGCAAACTCAACTAAGGGGAGAAGCCCATCCCAACTCCCTTCGAAATCCAAAATGCACAGCCTCAATAAATCATCAAGAATCCAATTAACCTTCCTGTCCTGCCCATCAGTCTGAGGGTGGTATGCAGTACTAAGTCTCAGTTATGTCCCTAACGCCTCCTGCAGGCTTCTCCAAAACTCGCTGGTAAAGATGGGGTCTCTGTCGCTAACAATAATCGAGGGAACTCCATGAAGTCGGCCAATCTCCCTCAAATATACCAAAGCCAACCCAACCAATGTCCTTTTATTCTTGACTGGAATGAAATGAGCACTCTTGGTTAATCTATTCACGACCACCTAAATGCGGGTATTGCCTTTCCTCGACCTAGGCAAACCATCTATGAAGTCTATCAAGACGCTCTCCCACTTCTATTGTGGAACATATAAGGGGTGAAATAACCTAATTGGCTTCTTCTGCTAAGCCTTGATCTATCATGATATGCCTCTTGCTACAAAATCTGCCATGTCTCTTTTCATTCCTTTCTAATAGAAGACCCTCTTCTTGTCCTTATACATCTTATCTCTTCCTGAATGGATGGTCATCCGAGAATGACGGGCCCTTGGGAATACTGCACTCATTACATCTCCTATATGGGGTACACATATCCTATCATTCCTGCGTTGCCATCCTCTCTCATCAACTGAGTATCTAAAAAGGTTCCTAAAGGTCTCGACCTTACCTAAGCGGTCCAAAATATCGACTAGCTATGGATCCTCAAGCTGACTTGATCTAATCAGTTCAAATAGAGTAAGTTGCACCTCAGGCGATGCTAATAATCTTGGTGTATAATCCATAAATGGTCTGAAATCAAATGACGAGATAAACTCTGCCGCTCTGTGAATAATAGGATCAAAATCATCGTCTGCTTACTTAGAGTAGCCGCTACTACATTGCCCTTCCTTAAGGTATAAGAAATCTCGAAACTGTAGGATGTTAGAAACTCCATCCAATGTTATTGCCTAAAGTTAAGATCCTTTTGTGAAAATAATTACTTGAGAGACTTATGATCAGACCTCTCAAGTAATGCCTCCAAGACTTAAGGGCAAAAACAATTGCTGCTGGATCTAAATCATGGGTATGATAATGCTTCTTATGTACTCCGAGTTGTTTGCTCTTGTAACAAACAACCCTACGCTCCTTCATTAGGACTACACCCAGTACTTTACCATAAGCATATGCACTGTAAGCATCTTAGATGCATATGGAGGAGTCAATACTAGAGCTGTCATGGGAGCCTCTTTCAACCTCATACAGGAATCCTCGTAACCCACGTCCCATGAGAATACCAAGTTCTTTTTAGTAAAGCGGGTAAGCGGAGCTGAAATCCGTGCAAATTCTTTAATAAATTTTCGATAAAACCCCCCAAACCTAGAAAGCTCCTCACCTTGGTCGCATTCTTGGGGACCTTCTAGTCTTGCACATCAACTACTTTGGCGGGATCCACTGTTATACCATCTCTCTTAACTAAATGCCCCAAGAATCTCCCTTCCTTACGACAAAAAGTGACATTCAAGAATTTCACCTTGAACTGATGCGAACGAAGAGTATGGACAACCTCTTTCGATTGCAACGCATGCTCATCCTCGTTTCTCGAAAACCTTAAGATGTCATCCACAAACACCACTACAAATTTATTTATGAACTCCCTGAACCCTCGACTCATTAAATCAGAAAAATATGTTGGTGCATTAGTTGGCCTAAAAGGCATAACCAGCCACTTGAAAAATCCATCTAGGGTCCTAAAACCTGTATAATCCATACTGTCATCTACAACTTGAAGCTGCTGAAACCCCATCGCCAAATCTAACTGAGAGAAAATGGATGCACCCACCAACTAATTAAATAAATCATCTATCCAAAGGAGTGGGTGTTGATTCTTCTTCATGAGATTGTTTAATTCTCTATAATCCACACATTGTCGGAGAGAGCCACCTGCCTTAGTAGAAAATATGAATGGCTCTCTTCACTTAGATATACTTCATCTAATAAAGCATTTCTCTAACAGCTCACGCACTTGTTTACTCAGTTCTTTCCTATCCCTCATAGCCATATGATGCAATGCAATGCAACAGGCATAGCATCCCCTGTTAAATAAATCTGGACGTCGATTTCTTGTCTCGAAGGTATTCCTTTCCCTCCTTAAATACGTCCAAAAAATCTCTTACCACAGATACCAAGCTAAGATCACCGATAGAAATATCTAAAGACTTTAAGAAGCTCAACATGAATGACCCTCGCAGGTTGCAAGACATCTCGAGGGCCATACCATGACAGGTCATCAGTCTCACTACCCTCCTCTCATATTCAAGAATGGGACCATACTTGGCTAGCCAATCCATCTCTAGAATAATATCCTACCCCGAACATCCCAATACATAGGCATCACAATCAAAATCAACACCTAAATAAAAAATCTCAATCCTTTACACACCATAGATAAATGAGCCGAACCTCCTATAGGGTTTGAAACTACTACTGTATAAGAAAAAAAAGATATACTAAGGTGTAGACAATCAAATAATGAAGTAGAAACGAACAAATGTGAAGCTCCAGAATAAAATAAGATCCTAATGGGAAAGTCATAAAGAGAGATCAAACCTTCAAATGTGAACTTCTTAACCCTATCCTGACTAACACTAGCTTGAGCCTCCCCCAAATGCATGTATCTGAGCTCCAGATGAACAAGCTACTTGCCCTTGCTTCTGAGGGCATTGCTTGCTATAATGACCTAGTTATCCATAGTTAAAGCAGCTTCTCTTCTTAGAAGTCTTTCTCTAGTCCCTCACAAAATGGCATGTCAGGCTGCAACCATGGCATTTAATATACTTCTTAATTTGACCTTCCGATGGATTCTCTCCCATCTTCTTATTAACTTTCTTAGGCCACCATTTCTACTTCCCAAAATTAGCCTTAGCCACCTCAACTTTACTTTCCACCAGACTGCCTTTCCCTTCCTCGTGCACATGCACCATATCAACCAGATTCTCAAATGTTGCACCCATCGGAATGTGAGTCATAGCAATTCCCTGTAGAGGTCGATTCAAATCCTTAGCAAACCTCACAGCCTTCTTATGAGCAGTATTGCTAAATCCATCCCAAATCTAGCAAACTCATTGAACTGGTTAACTTATTACTTTATTGAAGATCACTCTGCCTTAGTGCTAGAAACATTTCCAATTGCATGCCCACCTCCACCTGAGATAGAAACTTCCTTCAAAATCTCTCCATAAAGTCACCCCAATTCTCAAAACAATGTTATTCCTCAGCCATTTCCCACTAAAACAAAGCTTACTTTCAATTATCACGCGGACAACTAAACTCTCTTCTTATCATTAAGCATTAAAAGTCCAAATATGTGCTCAGTGTTCTTGACCTAAGCGCAGGCCTTAACAAAAGTCTCTGTACCGAGGAATGTCTTACCACCAAGTGAAGTGAAATCCTTGCAAAGCTTAGAGAAATCAGCGGTTAGGGGGGTTAGGAGAAGCCACCATGGTTAGAGCGGGACCTTGGGCATTCCCTTGCCCTTTAACTTGAGCCATAGCTTCTACATACCTACGAAACCATATCGGAATGGGGATGCCCTCGGGAAAATTGGGAACGCCGGACATGCTACAAATGGAAAAGAGAGAAGGATTCAGTAACGAAATCAAAGGAATATTGTAATTGATTTGAAAATATGTTTTTCAAAAACAACTTTTTATTTTGAAAACACTTTTCTTTAAAAGATTTTTTCTTTTAAAACAAAAACTTTTTGCTGATCTTATAACCTTAGGCTCTGATACCAAATGTAGCACCTTACATTTTTTAATACCCCTTTGAGGAATTCATTAAGAAATATGAAGCATATAGGAATAAAATAACATCACAAAAGGCTAAAATTCACAAGACAACATAAATAAAACACAACAAAATTTGAATTTATATTTAAAACAAAATAAGAAGTGCTTTTCCATCATAAGTCATAATACCATAGATGTCTCATAAAACAACAAATCAGAGTACCAAATAAAAAGTATCCCTCAACATCAAGTACATAAAATTAACTAAATGTAGAAAGGTACATGTAAGCATAAAGTACAAGACAAATGGGAATCTCCACAGGAGTAAGCTGGGTCAAAGCTCTCTCAAGCACTAGATCCTTCACCCTGAGAACCTGAGGGGGGAAAGGAAGGAAGAAGAGAAAAAGAAAACTAGTTAGGCATAAAGCTTGTTGAGTTAAGTAATTACTAACATAAGTGATAAAAGAGGAAATCTAGACAATACAATAAATTAAAGCTCAACACAGTAAATAAGAACAAGACTATAGTCGATTTCCAAATCATTCGATCTCTCCACCATTTGCTATAATTCATAAATCAGGATATAACCTAATTCTATCCATTGATCGGCTCCTAACCACAATTGTGATAACATATGCCGACTATGGTCTCGTGTTTATTAGACCCAACCTGTAAGCTCCAAGGACTGGGGTCTAGTGTGAGAGAAAGGAATACTGACTGAAATGGATCTCCACCCAAAATGCAGTTCAGCATAATTCACCCCTAGACTTAGTCCCCAATTTAATTTATTAGCGCCAAGGCCCATATAGAATTATTATTAACTGCCTAGCTACCCAGGACCCCCGTAGTGTTGCCAACAAACACAAAGGTCACATTATGTATTTTAATTGGCCTCTTATTTTGCCTAATCAGCCTACCCCTACTGCCGGAACGAAAAAAATACTATGAGCCCCTTATTTTCCCTAATCAGTTGTCGCTATCGTAATAGACTCCTACACCTTTTCTTTATAAGTCGCTTATTTTCCCTAATCAGCTTATGCTATCGGAATGAACCACTATTACTCATGCTTATTAATTTGTTTATTTTTTGAACTTAACACCAATCTTAAGTTTATCAATAAACCTACTTTCATTCAAGTAACTTGTCATTTTATAGGTTGTCTGTAAACTTTAATTTACAGGTTGTCTATAAACATCACTTTTGTTTAATTTCATTGTACAACCGAACCCTCATCATTTGCATTTATCCAAATGTCATTTGTTTAGCTTACCAAATTTACAATACACCTATCGTTTATTGTACAATTTCAGTTTAGCTCAATTTTATTTTATACATATTTCTTATTTTTCTCCAAATTGCGCTTTCATTGTCAATTTCATATTTTAACCCAATTTGCACACAAACAAAAAAGAATAAATAGCTAAAGATCTTAATGGCCTATACTCAATGTCAAAATAAAAAGGGCAATGGCCTAGGGTCTCGCATGGCCTAGTCTCAGGTAAATAAGAATATATTAGAAATAAAATAGGGCTGATACTGAACTGTAATAAAATTACATACAAAGAAAAAGAAATATAAATGAACTAAATAAAATTGCAGTAATAGATTTACTGAATTAACAGAAGAAAGGATAGAAGCAAAGTTCAGATTTACATAGATTATTGATAGAAAAGAAAACATAAATCAGAAGGAATCTAGAACTTATTATAATCTCAAGAAAAAGCCACTTTGTATCGAATCTAGCAATTACTGAAATATACTCACAATTTTAATCAGTCTAGTTTAGTCTTGGCAGGAAAATCTTTATCTATGAGTATTCTCCAAAGTACATGCAAATGCCTGCCTCAGTACTTCATTAGAAATATTTGAGAAGAAAGCTATTTGAGATGGAGCCAGAGAATGGAGTAGTGAGAATTAGGTTAGGTTTGAAGCATATTTAGACCAGAGCTAAGTTTTTTTTTATATTATTAGATTTTAGATTTAGAATTTAGGCCAATGATCTAAGAATTCTCCAGAAGAATGCACCTCAAAACCCAACAAAAATCAACCAAAGACGTGCACATTAGGTTTCGCACATCACCTAGATGGGTCAACCCACGTGGGGTCTTGGTTGACCCTTGTGTCGACCCAGCTAAGGACTGGGTACCCAACTAATCGTGATTATAGCTGAAATTTAATTCTATTTAATTCGATGTTTATTACTATTTCAAATTTGAATAATAGACTTCTTTGTTTTATATCTTCTTTGTTTAAAGTCCAATTTTGAAAAACCAAATGATTGTCTTAGCTGGAATTTCATAAAGGACCAAATGACACAACCCTCGTTGCCCATTTCCCAATATTTTTCTGATTAATATTTATTCTATTTATCTTTTATTTAAATCGCTTTATTAAAATTTTGGGTTGTTACAGTAGATATGCCTGAGATTGGAGACCTAACTCTTTCTCGATTATATGCCTATGTTTTCTCTCCACTAGACTATTTTGTTCTGATGTATAAGGGCATGTTATTCTATGAGGTATTCCTATCTTATGAATATATTTCTTTAATGGCAAAAATTCGCCTTCACCATAAGTTTGTACAGTTTTAACATTGCAATTTGTTTGTTTTTCAATAAAAGTTATAAGATTTACAAGTGTGGCGTGTGTATGTCTGACTTGTTTTTGAGGAAATAAATCCGATTATGTTTGATGTAAGCATCAACAAAGGACATATAGTACCTGTGGTCTTGCATGGAATGCAATCGTGCTGGTCCACATACGTCTACAGTTATTAATTCTATAGACTTATTAAACAGTGTTAAAATTATTGAAAGGTAACTAGTGGCTCTTGCATAATTGACAATGTGTGCAAGTTATAACATAGGCAAATTTTTACAAATGAATCTATTGTCTTTCAGAATTTGTTTAATCGAGTTAATACTTAGGTGCACTAGTCTACAATGCCATGATTCGAAGTTTCTTTTATCACAGTCAGAACCATACTTAGCATAATCATTATCACTATTACTTTGACTGGTGTCATTTTGATCAACTTGCACACATTTAGTATGAATATTACTATTCCTGAGAAGCTTGTCCAGACCCAGGTCGGGCGGTCAACCGAGGCTCGAGCGTGAGGAACGGTGACTCATGAAGCGAAGTTCGGGAGGTTGGAGGATGGAGATTGATGACTTGTTCTCATGACTACTTTGAGATTTGGAAGCATAATCATTATCACACTAGCTTTAACTGGTGTCAGTTTGATCACCTTGCATATAGTTAGTATGAATATTACCATTATCATAAGAATATGCACAACTAATTTGAACATCATTAGTACCTATATTTTAAAAGTTGTTAACATAGTCACAAGTAAAAGTATTATCATTTCCGACATCATTCTTGTTACAATCACCGGTGCAAGCAATTTTGTTTAAATTATTCCCTTTATTTATATTAATACTCTAAAAATTTATGTTATTGCACCAAGATTCCATATTACTAGCATTCTTGAACTTGTACAATCCATTGTGCAATTAGCCTGCAACAATGTTGTTTTATTCAGTAAATCTTTAATGAGGCAAAATTTCAGGTGAAACTCAAAGTATGCATGGTTTCCGTTAGCAAATTGGGAAACACTAATAAAGTTCCTTTTTATATTAGGAACTCTAGCAAATTATTTAAGTAGAGTTCCCTTTTACCTTTTATAAAACCATTGCCAAAAGGTGAAATACTTATGGATTCACCACTACCCATGTGTAATTTTTGTGTACTCGAGTTTCTTTTATTGCCAAGATTTAAATCTTCAAGATTATTGGTAATGCAGTTAGATTCCTCTGAGTCAGGTTTCCAATTATCCATGCTGGTATCATCAGTTTTTGATGTGTCATCACCACTTGTGCTTTGACCTCTAATGTCCCTGTTGTATTTTTTGTTTAATGCTTTGTGCCAAGTTAGCACTTCTCTGTTGAGGTTGGTTTTGCTGAACAACATATAATCTGTATTGAATCTGTTGGCCATATAGCCAAACTTCTCATAGATGTGACACTTTAAACAAATATTATTCTTCCATCTTTCCCTTCCACGACCTCTTTGAGACTGTCCACCTCTTGGGCCTTGGTGTTCTTTCTTTGGTTAATTGAAATTCCCTTCAGTTGTTGCTTGTTCTTGGAACTTGCAACAAAATTGACTGAATACTCATATGGCATAATTTTTCTTTGCTCGGCCCTGCCTTTATGAGCTAACAATGGAAAATGAACAAATTACATATCAGGTAGAGCAGGTTGTGTGGCAATGTAAGTAACTAAAGACATGTATTCTTGATCTAAACCATTTGTGATAATGAGAATTTGTTCATTGTCTGATATTTTCTGCCCTACAGCGCTTAGCCTGTCAAGCAAATTCTTGATTTTGGTCAGGTAATCTCTTATACTCATATCTCCTTTTCTTGGTTGTGTAACTCACTTCTGTAATTCATAACTCTAGCAGACGATTAAGAATTAAAAAAATTCTGAATAATTGTCCAAATCTCATGAGCAGTATTGCATCTCACTATTAGTGCTAGTAAGTTGGAACTGATAGATGAAATAAGCCACAAGGATAATAAACTATCTTATTTTAGGTACCTCAAATGTGCATGATTACTAATAATGTTTCCCTTTCTATCTGCAGTCGTCATTGATGAGATGTTGATAATGCCTTTGAAGCAATCTTGCAGAACATAACCTTTAAGAGCCGCCTCGACTTGATATTTCCACAAAATATAGTTGTCTTTATTGAGGGGAATTGTTATGATTTGGCATTTTGGTTTGATTAATGAAGTGGCTGAGAGGTCTGTTGCGATGGCATCATTTTTGGTACTGGCTGAGGTAATGTCATTGTCTTTACCAACCATTGTTGATCAAAAGAAATTTATTCTCGATGGGGCAGAAAAATGTAGTCAAGCATTTCTGAAGCAGAATTCAAGAAGCCAAATAGAATGTCAATGTTAAATAGTGTTGAACAATTTTTTGGCAAAGAAGTCAAGCCTTAAGATTATAGTTCGTGGCTCACTTGATTCTCGAGAACATCGTCAGAATACACAAAGCGATTTGGTCAAAGTCGCGATGTATTCAGAAAAGGTCGAAAGTAGCGTTGATTTCTAAAATCATCTCTAATAAACTTGGAAAAACCAGCATGGTATAAATACGTGATTGACCCGGTCCGATCAGACTAAAATCCTTGAGCATATCAGTTTGATCACATGGAAAAACTCATCATAGAAAAATATATGGATTTCGATAAATTTCGGTTTTGCACACTCAAAAAATTGTTGAGCGACATTACATGATCACAAAAAATGTATTCCGCGACTCACGACACTCAAATCTGGCACATGGCAAACTTTTGGTCTGGCACATCCAAAAGCAGATGATAGACACGTAAAAACATTGAACACCATGTGTGCATTCTGGGCCAATCAGCTTTGGAAAATTGGCAAATCACTGGATTGGGCACGTTGAAAATGGCTGACTGGCACGGGAAAACCATCACTTTTCACATGCATACGCAAGGCTGATTAGGCCTGGGTTTTATGATTTGGAAAATTGGGATTTTATATCCTAGACTTTCGCATCACGGGGGATGCGGAAAACCACTTGAGCACATTGCATTCCCTTCGATCCATCATCTCCACATCAGGGGCTTTGGATATGAAAAAGTGGAAAGGTCTGGGGACGCAATGAAAAGAAGTTTGGCACAGATCAAGAGTCGGATTCGGCAGCTTGAAAAGGATGGATCGACATGGCTTGGGATGCAAAGTCCCAATGTTCGTATCAAGGATTGAGAATACGAAATTTGGCAGGGGATTGGAGTCGAATTTTGGTGATGCGATTTTCCTTGAGCAACACGGTATGGGATACGGAATCCCTAGGTGCGAGTCGATGAATTCATGAGAAAATTTGAGATGGCCATGGGATTCAAACTCTTGGCAATTTCCAGGAAAATTCCAAACATATTTTCAACGTGCAGATCACAAGTTTTGGGCTAATCCGCACGTGTTGCTGAACCAAAATTCGAGATACAAATTTTCACACATTCAGTATATTTTTTTTGGTAGTAGCTACGTTTTTTGGTTATTTTTTTAGGATGCGAATTTCGCACTCTCTCGGGATACGAAATTTGGGATGACACTCCCAAAACTCACCAATAAATACCCCCATGCTTGACATTCAAAGGGATTGGTTCTCATTTGGTATTTTTGGACTTCTTGGAGCTCTCAAGCACCATTAATGGCATCCAACATCATCTCCATGACTATTAGACATGGCTTGGACCTCTAAAAGTGCGTAAACATTTCCTGTACATTTTGGACATTCTATTAGACTTTTGGCATCCTTTTGGACATATTTTTACACTTTTGAACATTAGAGGTATTTCATGGACATTAAGCATACATTGACTCGACGAAGAAGAAAAAGGGCACTTTGGTCAAAGTTTAGAATTAACAAGTCATTTGTTGTTCTATTACATAGTTATGTGCACAAAAACTATCAGAAATTGTATAAACATTGTAATCAACAATATTGTGATGAATGATTACAATGAAGTGGACATAGGTGTTAGTGTCGAACCACTATAAAAGATGTGTTCTTTCTTTATATTTCAAGTACTTTGGATATTGGACTACAAGTTTTCATTAAACGTACAATTGGGAGTTGGCATGCATGAATAATCAATTCCCCACGTCAACACTTTGGTGTGCTAGGTAGAGTGCAGACAGCTTCGATTTCTACTTTGGATTTGATATTTGGATTTCGTCTTTGGGTTTGGTTTTGGTTCTTGACTTTTGTTTCAGTTTTCGACTTTGACTTTATTCGCTTTCTTTTTGCCGTGTTAAGCATAAGAAGCTCGACGTTATTACTAAAGCTCAAGGTACTGGAGGTGAAGAAAGTCAAGAACTTCCTTCGATTGGTATTCCCTCGAATTATGTCTCTCAAGATTACGTTGACGGGATAATTAAGAATTTGGCCACTGATCGCTTGACTCGGGCAACAAAAAGAACCAATAACTACTTTTCTCACTCGAAATGAGGCTAGACTTGGAAGTACTCAAAGGCCGAAAGGCCAGGCAGATGTTGTCGGGACAAGTACTAGTGTTCCGCAAGCTGCGATTAGGGTCTTGGGTGCAACCTCTCAAACTAATCAGCAGGGCGACACCAATCCTTGGACCGGTTCCATTACCGCTACACTCAGGGGCACCACTAATCCCGGCATCGCTCCAGCCTATGATGCTTTGGTTGGTCAAGTCGCGGGATTCACTATTGGTAATGTTGTTCAAGCGCCAATGCATGTAGCTTTGGATGGTAGTGCTTCAATGTTTCCAAGGGTAAGGATTGTGCCCGATGCGTCTCCTTTGGTTGGAATTCAACCAGAAGTTCTTCTTGCTAATCAAGGGATCCCTAATTTGGCTTTAAATACTGGAGGCACCAGTATCGCTTTGGATAATTTGAATCAGTTTATTGCTTTTGGTAATGATTCTGAGATTGCATATGTTATTCATCGATTCACTCGAGGCGATGTCACTTCTTCGGATTGGGATTGTGTTACTCGCAGTCCGTTCTCTTTAGATATCGGGAATTCTCGGACTACTATCTACTGGTGTTAAAGCTTATGATGGTCGAAAGGATCCAACTGCTCATTTGACGTGCTATGTGCATTATATGGAAGTTCTCTCTTCTTCGAAAAGTGTCATGGCAAGTGTTTTTCGCTTTATTTGACAGACATTGCTGCCATGTAGTTTTGGCAGCTGGAAACAGATTCTATTTGTTCTTGGAACACTTTTGTTGGGGAGTTTGTGGAGTAGTTCAAGGCTTACTTCACCTATCTGAAAAGCGTTATGACTCTAACAGGTATTAAGCAGAAGTCCGGCGAGACTCTGCGTAAGTACTTGAAAAGGTTTAATGCGACGGCGACGCCGGTAAACAGATCGATCTGTCCATGGTTTTGGTGGTCGCAGCCTCTCGTGTTTTGGATAAACTGACTTCAAGACTTCATTGAATTGGGACCCGCTGAGGGATCTTGGCATGTTCTATTTTGAAGCAGAAAGGTTTCTTTGGGGAGAGGATGCATGGACCAATAAAAAGGTTCTCAAGGCTAATGTGGCTAAAGGCGGGAAACTGTATGACTCTGCTAAAGCTAAGGATTCAGGTACAAGTAAACATCCTTCGAGGAATGAGCAATCGACAACTTGGGGGCAATTTAAGTTTTCATCTTATTCGGAACTTACCCACACCCCTGAAAAGATTTACTTGGAGGTTCATCCTACTGCTTCTTTCAGAAAGCCTCCCACAAGGAATTCAACTCAAATTGAAAAGGATACTGGTCGGCATTGCTTGTTTCATGATCTTGATGGTCATAATAAAAATGATTGTCGACCTCTCAAGGATACGATTGAGGAACTTGTTAGGCTTGGTGATCTGGCATGGTTTGTTCGAACTCGTGCTTTGGTGCTAGGACAGGCGCAACCACCTCATGCTACTCAGGATAGGCTCGGGACCAACTCTCATCCCGATGGCATTATTATTGACTAAACCCCTTTCCAGCTTCGATGTCTCAGATGCACGTCTCCCAGGCATCAGTACCTTTTGGCTTCTTCTTGTCTTCTAGCCTTGTGGATTCTTTGGTTTCGGTCTTTTCTGAATTCTTGGATTTGGTTATTTGGCTTTTGGGTTTTCCCTTTTTCGGATGGTGGTCTTCTCACTCATGGCTTTCTTACTTTTGGTTCTCCGGCTTTTGGATTTCTTAGACTTATCGGCTTTTTGGTTTCTTGGCTCCTTAGAAATGTAGTTTGGCTTTCTTGGTTTTCTTTGGACCTTGGATACTTGGACTCTGGCCTATGGTATTGGCTTTGTTGTATCTGGCCCTCTGGATTTATCTCTTTGGTTTTTTGGATGTAAATGACTAAATCGAACTACCCATGCACGGGAGATTTTATAATCCCTAGGCATGCTCTATACTCGACAATGCACCATCACCCTCTGGTTATTAATAAAATGGATACGTTCTGGCTTTTCTTAGTCATACTCCGATAAGGTCACTTGAACTTTCCTGGCTAAACTTAACCGTCTTACCCCGGCAGGGCCGCCTTGAGATAACTCTAGTTTTGGAAATCGAATGGCAATGTTTGCTTACCCATATACAGGAACAAGCATCCCTAGGCATGCTCCTGGAAAACAGTGAACCGTTCAGTCTGCTTCACGAATGAATTTGAAATCAGATATGGCTAATTTCACATACCCATGTACGGGAATAGGCGAGTCCTTAGGCATGCTCTTTTACGTATGATGAACTGTTAGGTCTTCCTTTTGGCTTAATAAAAACTCCAAAGTTTTAAAACTTAAAAAAATTACTTCGTTCGTCAGGACCTTGGCGGCAAGGTAAGGAAATCTAAAACTGGATTGCAAACTCTAAGGACTCCAATCCACGAGTTACTGGCTTTCCTTGGTCGTCTTGCTCTGACAAGGCCGTCTTGGAGCTCTATGGCTTTCCTTAGTGGCCATGCTCTGGCAAGGCCGTCTTAGAACTTTTTGGCTTTCCTTGGTTATCTCGCTTCGGCAAGGCCGCCTTGGAACTATCTGGCTTTTGTTGGTCATCTTGCCCCGGCAAGACCATCTTGGAATTTTCTGGCTTTTCTTGGTCATCTTGCCTCAGCAAGGCCACCTTGAAATCATCTAGTTATTGGATACTTTGGATTTACATATTTCAAGTTTTTTCGATTTTCTGGCTATGGTTATTTTCGTTATTCGGGCTTTTGAACTACTACAGTCCTTTGTTCGTTCTGGTTACTCTGGTTATTCTAGTAGTTTGGACTTTTGGGCTCTTACAATCCTTTGGTTATTCAAGCTACTTTGGTTATTCTGGTTGTTTAGTTATTCTTTTTATCTCTACGACGATGATGCATAATGATCGTCAACTTTCTTTGGATTTCCGGCTTTCTATTTTTTTGGATTTATGGTTAATATGATCTGGTGCGATCATGGATATCTACTTAAGTGCTTTGGTTTTCTGATTAATACGACCCGATGTGTCATGGCTCTTCAGTTTTTTTGTTATGGAAGTTCACTTTGGACTTCTCCTGGCTTTGGTTTTTGAATTTCTTAGTTTCTGGTTTTCTCTCAAAATACATCTTCCTTCGAGCAAGAAAGACAAGTTTTAGGGGGTAAAGTGTTAAACGGCCTTTTGGCAAAGCAGTCATGCATCAAGATTATTGTTTATGATGCACTGAGCTTCGAGAACATCGTCAAAAAACACAAAAGATTTGGTATAATTCGCAATGTATTCGGAAAAGGTCAGAAATAACGCCAATTCCTAAATCGTCGTTAATAAATTTGGAAAAACCAACATGGTAATAATACGTGATCGACTCTTTTCGGTTGGCTCAAAATCCTTGAGCATATCATTCTGATCACGTGGCAAAACTCATCATGGAAAAATACATAGATTTGTGTAAATTCTGATTTTGCACACTCAAAAACAGTCGATCGACATGCCATAATCACGAAACATGGATTACACGACTCATGGCACTCAAATCTGGAACTTGGCAAACTTCTGGTTGGCACGTCCAAAAATAGGTGATCGACACGTGAAAAATGTTGAAAACCTTGTTTGTATGCTGGGCGGATCACTTTTGCAAAATTGGTAGATCACTGGATTTGGCACGTTGAAAATGGTTGATCGACATTGGAAAACCATCACTTTTTATGTACGAACACAAGGCCTGATCAGGCCTGGATTTTTCGGTTTGGCAAATTGGGATTTCATATCCCAAAATGTCACATCATAGAGGGATACAAAAAACCACGTGAGCACATCGCGTTTTCCCTTCGATCTATTGTCTCCGCAACAGGGGTTTCAGATTTGAAAGTTTGGCAAGGCCAGGGGAGGCAATGCGAAGGAGTTTACCATGAATCAGAGTCGAATTCGGCAGCTTGGAAAGGATCGATCGGCATGGCTCGGGATGTGAAATTCTAATGTTCGTATAGGAGATTCAGAATACGAAATCCTCGAGCACGAGTCGATGAGTTCTTGTTGCGAATTCGAGATGACCCTGGGATTAGAACTCTTGGCAATTGCCAAGAAAAAGTGGCAAACCTATTCTCAACATGCAGATCACACGTTTTGGGCTGATCTGCACGCTCAACCAAAATTCGGGATATGAATTTTCACATGTTTGAGATACGATTTTTTTGGCAATAACTAGTTTTTTTGGCTATCTTTTTGGGATGCGAATTTCGGGATGCGAAATTCAGGCCAACACTCACAAAACTCCCCTATAAATACCCCTATGCTTGGCATTCAAAGGGGTTGGTTCTCATTTGGTGTTTTTGGACTTCTTGGAGCTCTCAAGCAACAATAATGGTCGCCATCATCATCTCTACGAGCTTGGACCTCTAAATATTGCATAAACATTTTCCTATAACTTTTGGACATTCTAATGGACTTTTGTAATGTTTTTTGGACATATTTTCACACTTTTGAACATTAGAGCTATTTCTTGGATATTAAAGCACACATTGACTAAACGAAGATGAAGAAGGGCATTTTGGTCAAAGTTTAGAATTAACAAGTTTTTTGCTGTTTTATTATAGAACTTTGTGCACAAAAGCTGTCTGAACTTGTACAAACATTGTAATCGACAATATTATAATGAATGATTACTATATAGTGGACATAGGCATTATTGCCGAACCACTATAAAAGATGTGTTCTCTGTTTATATTTCTCATACTTTGGATATTTGTCTACAAGTTTTCATTAAACTTGCACTCGGGCGTTGGCTTGTGTGAATAACCAATTCCCCACTTTGACAAATACAACCACTCGTAGTATTCTATAATAAGAAAAGAATCAAAATTCGCAGCTAGAAGGAAGATGATGATGATAAATTCGATTCCCTCTAGGCGAGGCAAATGGAAACACAGCTATGAAAACTAGGTAGAACATATTGTATAATCAAGAGAAGGGTAACAACTCCAGTGATAAATATAATCTGAGGAGTGAAAAACAGCAACCCCAAACTTGTAGCAGTATGTGAATGAATGATGTGTCCATTGATTCTTTGATGTCAAGCGAGATAGATGTTGTTAGGCCATGGTGGCTCTGATACCGTAAAAGCAAAAGATAAAGCTTTTCAATTTTACTGCAACTGCGAAATGGTTATTACACAGTTAACTATTCGTTTGTACTAGACTATATATATATATATATATATATATATATATATATATATATATATATATATATATATGTGTGTGTGTGTAAGGAAAAAGTAATGTAACAAGATAATGGGCCATAGCCCAAGTAGCTGCATCCTACTATGTGAAATATAGAACAAGTGAAAGACAAGAAAAATCTTATTTAACCTTCTCCATGCTCGATCTTAACATCACTTAACTCAGCTTTTCCTCCTCTCTAAACATACTTCAATCTATTTATAGTTAACATAGCACCAAATTTCATAGAATCATTAACACCGCATTTGCTAACATTGTGTTTTAGAAATAATATGGATGTGAGTCTGCCCTGTATGTCCATATTTACTTATGATTTGTTTGCACTGCAATTTAAATTGGACAAAACTGCATAAATCTCTGATAGTGGATCGAGCCAGTCCATACCGGTCAGCTCTAGAGTTGTTGTGTATGACGGGCTAGATTTAATAGAAAAATGCAAGGTCTTCGAATGTAGCACATGTTCTAAAAGTCCAGACGGGGATTCATCCAGAAGCTTCTCTCTATACATGTTGACGATGTGAAGTTCCTTCATGGACCAACGACCATTTGATGATATGTTGCCTTTACAAATGGAGAGTTTAAGATCGGTCAAAACAAGCATTGTTTCTAGAACGATCCTGGGATCCGCAGTGCTATCAACTTCTATCGGCAGGCCCGGCCCAAGGGGGAGTCGAGAGAGACCCCCGCCTAGGGCACCACCACCAAGGTTGCCGGAGAGGGACACATAATTTCTGATTGCTTTATATGAAATCTGGATAAGTGAGGTATAGAGGGCATTCAAGTTATAAATATTTGTGTGGCTGAGTGGCTTGTGTGTGTTGTTTGCATGAGAAGCATGCTGGTTCAAATTCCACCCAGCACAAATTATTTTTTCCCCTTTGCTTTATCATATCTTGTCTAGGGCACCATAAATGTCTGGGTCGGACCTGTCTATCGGTATCACGTCCGGACAAACAAGATTGTCAATAACCATGGCCATGCATGCACCTTAGTCTAGACAGATGCAACTAATTTGTATCCTGGGATTCGCAGTGCCGTCAACTTTGTATCCTTCATCTCCATTTAAGACTCTAAGATAAAGTTGATTCTTTGATGTCAAGCGAAATAGATGTTGTTAGGCCATGGTGGATTTGATACCGTAAAAGTAAAGGATAAAGCTTTTCAATTTTATTGCAATAGTGAAATGATTATTACATAGTTACTTATTCGTTTATACAAGGCGGTAAATATGAAGAAAAAGCAAAGTAACAAGATAATGGGCCATAGCCCATGTAGCTACATCCTGCTATGTGAAATATAGAACAAGTGAACGTCAAGACAAATCTTATTTAACCTCCCAACATAAGAGAATCTCCAACAAAGATCAGTAATTACAAATGCATAGTATATATACTCATTTTCATCTCCACCAAAGTGTATGTTTCGTAATCAATCGAAAAAATTCAGCGTTTTTTGTTATAAAAACATAATCATAAGAGACGCTGGTTGAACAGGCGTCCGGGGTGGAGAGTCTGTTCAAACAATGCTTATATATTAAAAAAATTAGGTTTTAGACACCTATTGAATATGATCCTTAAATCCAAGCGCTTGTTCAACGAGAGCATGAAGTTTTTTTTCTTTTTGACCGGGCTCCCTGGAGCTCGAGCTCCTATTGGACAGGCATTTGCTCCATGTTTTGTTGGGGAGAAGGTGTGATTACATTTTCTACTTACTAAATTTGTAATTTTAGATCAGGATAATTAGCGTACATAATCTACTGCAATCTCCTATCTCCATGCTTGATCTTAACATCATTTAACTCAGCCCTTCCTCCTATGTAAAGTAACATACTTCAGTCTATTTATAGTTAACACAGCACCAACTTTCGTAGAATCATTCACATCGCATTTGTTAACATTGTGTTTTAGAAATAATATGGATGTGAGTCTTCCCTGTAGGTCCATATATACTTCGATTTGTTTGCACCGCAATTTAAATTGGACAAAGCTGCATGAATATCTGATAGTGGACAGAGCCAGTCCATGTCGGTCGGCTCTAAAGTTGTTGGGTATGGCTGGCCAGGTTTTATAGAAAAATACAAGGTCTTCGAATGCAGCAAATGTTCTAAAAATCCGGTTGGGGAGTAATCCAGAAGCTTCTCTCTGTACTGGTTAATGATATGAAGTACGTTCATGAACCAACCACCGTTTGATGATATGTAGCCTTTAGGGCATCTCCAACAAGATTCAGGCTCTAAATATTACAACATGTAATATTCAGCTGAATATTACGTGTTGTGCCCAACAGAAAAAAAAACTAATTCCATCGCGTGCATATTTTATCGGCTCGCTTCGTCGTGAGCCTATTTTATCGGCTCACAACGTTGCGAGCATATTAAATCGGTTTGCGGGGAAGAAAATTAATTTGAAATTTTCTGCTGTCACGAGCCAATTTAATATGCTCGCAACATTGCGAATCGATAAAATAGGCTCGCAAAGTCACGAGCCGATAAAATAGGCTAGCAACACCAATTCAGAATTGATCCCATAATATCTTGTTGAATATTCAGCCTACGAATATCTGTTGGAAGCATATTTTCCTTTGATTCATGATTCAAACGATGAATCAAGCATCTGTTGGAGATACTCATACAAATGGAGAGGTTAAGATCGGTCAAAAAAAGCACTACTTCTAGAACGATCCTGTGATCTGCAGTGGTGTCAACTGTAGAGTTTTTACACTCACAACAAAATGCAACGGATGCAATCAGTGACACCAATTTGTGTTACAATGAACAACAATATGTGTAATTGTTACAATAACACTAACAACAATAACTGTACAATCCGACTTACACACAAGAGGATGCAGTATAGTCAACAACAAAAAAATAATAGAATAGTAAGTAAGGAAATTCGATAGAGGTTTGCCTTAGCAATTTCCTTAAACTTTTTAATTAGCCTCCCAAGATACAACAACCGAAGACTGCATGAGACAGTGATGATTACACCGGTCTGAGTAGAGATTTGACAGCAATGATGGTTTTATTTTCGGACAGAGGAAGAAGATTGAAAAAATTCGTAAGGAATATGATCAGGATTCATCATTTATTTATAATCTTCGAACAGTCATAAGAAAAAATGGTCGCGTCTGCTAGACATTAGAATTCAAACATAATGGGTCGCGCCCGTTCCTGTTGGGTCACACCCATATACATTGCCGCATCAAATCAAAAATCCCGCTAGAATTGGTTAAGGTTTTCTTAGAAAAGATAAAAGTCCGGCACAGTTCGGGCGGCGTGCGCGTTTGGTTAGTGTGATATACGTCCTCCCTCTCGCACAAAATTACCTGACCCTAAGGGCCAATACAGGAAATGAGAAATACATATATATTCATATATCATCTTCTTTTTGCCAATGTGGGACTAAATTATATTTGATTTATCTCTTTGAATTCTAACATCAACTTCTATCAGTATCACGTCCGGGCAAACAACATTGTTGATAGCCATGGCCATGCGTGCACCTTTGAAATGACCGAAAC
This sequence comes from Allium sativum, assembly GCA_030737875.1. Taxonomy (NCBI): domain Eukaryota; kingdom Viridiplantae; phylum Streptophyta; class Magnoliopsida; order Asparagales; family Amaryllidaceae; genus Allium; species Allium sativum. The sequence goes on along the minus strand of CM060919.1, from coordinate 647,560,849 downwards.
TTTCCCTTACGGGAGAGCCCGGATTGCTTTGAGAACACGATGCATCAGAACACAAACAACAGTACATTTCATTGCTATTACAACAATTAGACAAGAGTATAAAAATATAAAAGAATTCAAATAATATACAACAAAAAAATATTGGAGATTTAAATTACAAAACAGCGGAAAATATATAGATTAATATAATGTGCAACGGAAAATAACAACCGACACAACTAGAAGAGATATACGGATACAAAGCTTTCCGAATATAGCTCCAACTATAATCCAGGATCCTGTGAAAAGAAATATCTACAAATACCAAAACTACTAGCTGCCCATGTGGAAAATATGGGCACCTAGAGTTTAGGTTAAAAAATAAACTCCGATTTAGTCATGGGATTGGTGTGAGAACTAAAACAATAATTAAATCTTTACTTTAAAGGTTGGGAAATCATGAGAACACACTATATAACACAAAACAGGTTTACTCCACATGAATCTCAGTTTAAAATAAAACAAAGCAATGCTTTTTGGAAAATGAAGCCATTATAAGACTCAGGTCCCATTACACAATGCAACGCAAGCCGGAGGATAGAGTTTTCCCTTATAATAGCCAAACATGCTTGTACATTTAAAACAAATCATTTTTATATTACTATAAGTGCACAGTGTCAAAATCAACTTCCATATAAATGTATCAATCATAGGCGGGATGGGTACCATATATCATGTCGCCATACTAGTTCTAAAACTAAAACCGAAGAATGTCGTGTTGGAAATAGGATTTCCATCATGAGTCAAGGCAAGGGATGTACTCCTTACCGATGGAGGCCATCTCTAGCGGAATAACCCAGGACTCCGACGTTGGCGAGCTCTTGGATCCTGCAGTGCCGGTCCACACTTACTTTAGTGGATTGGTTATTCCTGAACACACGTTTCCCAGTGCTATCAGACCTCTAAAATGGTCAGTACGTGACCATATCAAGAGTCACTAGGGACTCAAATCTAAGGCACCTCGCAATCCATCATCCACATAAGTAAAAAATGTCTGGGCTCTATACCACGATGCCACTCCTTGCTAGAAAGAAACGTGTTCACTCACTGCGTCCTTTGTCCCGTTTTAGACTCATATCGAGGTGTGAGGCTCGCGAATTAACGCTATACACAAAGCAATGCTAATTAAAGTCGTGTTTTGATAATCAACCACAAGGCTTTGCTTTTCAACAAAAGACTTGATCATTTGCATCTTAGCATGCCACACTGACAATTCATGCTATAAAACTGATGTCTATCAATATATAACCTCTAAGCTCATACGTCTCAGAGAAGGTTGTTAAGCAAGAGAATAAATTCTCTGCCACCAAACAGATATATATTAAATATAAATCGATCAACATAGAATGAAATCCAATGTCAGACACACATCCATTTACAAGTCCGTTCTGGGTCTGAACGAAACCGGAGGCACCTTATTCCTCGTCCCATATGTCCAATACAGGAGAGAGGTCCTCGCATATCTGGTTGATCTCCAAGTACGTCTGGACGATCACCATTTATTACCTTGCCTTGGGTGTATATCCCAATCAAGACATCGGTAATCATCCAAACGATGTGAAGATCTCCGGTCTTCAACCACCATCTTCATCGTCGACTTTTAGTCGTCGTATTAATTGTTCAGAATGGGTTAAACCAGGTCTTTCCTAATAATTCGTGTATCTTATAATCAAGTGCTATAAAAACACATCCTACGCTTCATTCCAGTCCAGAATATTCTGTTATTCACATTTTTAGGGAAAGGTTCCCATTAATTTTATCAAAGATAAATTCATTTAAACTATTTCTTTAATCTCCCTTTGGATGTCCATTTCAAAAGATTTTATTTTATCTTTTCACAATTCTAAACCAAATTAAGGTTTATCAACTAGTCGGGATTAGCGAACTTTGCCGAAGTATCATTTATTTAATAATCCCAATCCCAACCTATTCATCCTATGGAGCAAGATTGGTAGTACTCCATATCTAACAACCACTGTGTTATCGGTAAATTTAATTACCATTTCATGCTCAAATCTAATTAAAGATTTAAATATCGCCTGGAGTAAAACTGGTGGTACTCCATCTTGAAACATTTCTTAAATTTGGTAAATTTAATTACCCCATTCCCATTTCAATCTAATTAAAGATTCAATAAAACTCCATCTTGATTTCAATCTCAATAATCATTACTTTATGATTATTCAAATTTAGGAAATAAAACCTGTCTTTAAGTGGGTTAAAGAACCAATGTCATGTAAAACAAAGTTCACGATAAAACCAAATTCATCTTCCATCAAAATGAAATCTACCCACAAATCATAACAGTGTATAATTGATATAAATTTCTGCATCAAATCAATACCATAAATTGAATAACGACAAGGCCTTTTAAATTCCATATATAGTAACGATCTTCCTTTATAGAAGCTCATCTCGGTTATTACCATATCGAATTCCATTCAACTCTAGTTTAATATATTAAATTGGAACTCTTTACTTTGGAAAATTTCCATTAAATCTTAATATAAAGATTTATAAATTCCAAATCATCTCTTCGCTATTAATATGGTTAAAGAACAAATGTTATTTAAAACACTGTACACGATAATCCCAAAATCCAATTAAAATTCAATTCCAATTAAATATTAATTAATTGGTAAACTTCTCTGAATCTTATTTAAAAATGTATTCTTTCCCTATCGGGGTTTAAGAACAGTGTTATTGAAGATACCATTCACGACAAACCCCAAAATCCAATTTGATATTAAATACCAGGCTCTGAATAGAAATTATATCAGCTTATATTCAATATCAAATTTTGAAACCAACGGATATCGTATTGGGAATAACGATATCTGTATCTTCCAAATTCCTCAACAATATCTGTATAATCATGAAATCCAATATCGAAATATTCCAAAAATTATTTCCATTCAAAACCATTCAATTTATTCGTTGGAAAATTCTGGCTATTTTAAAACCCCTTTACAAATCCAATTTATTTATTTACAAACATTGGATTATTATTCTAGATAATAACCAGTTCATTTAGTTAAAAATATATTTTTATCTTTTCAAATATGGAATTTTTTTCACCTAAAATCTTTCCAAATCATTTAGTATGATTTTACACAATTTTTCCTTATTTTTAATAATTTTATTTAGTCCATTACAGTCGGTTTCCAATAATGGCCACTGAACTGCTCCACAACGACCTTTTTTGAAATTGATTTGGACATAATTTAAAATCCAACCATTTAAATTTAAATTTCTTATATTCCTTGGAAAGCTCTTTTCGATACGTACCCAATGATTCTAGGTTTAGGAGAATCCGACAGTTGGATCTCCTGTTACATCAATTTAAATTTAATGGCTGAAATTCGCAAACGGTCGCTGCGCGGCGCGTTCTATTCAGGCCATATATATATAATGTTTCGTCGATTTCAATTCAAAACGAATTTTATAAATCTTTTATAAATTCATTTTAAAACGATTTCCACTTTATTTTCAATATTAAATCAAAATCGAATATTCCATATCATTTTAATATTAAAATGATAATATTTTCAAAATATCAGATTTTGAAATCAATTCATTTCGATATTCATATAAATGAATAAAATCGATCGATAAACCCGCTCGGGTTAAAATGGCGAATATCTACTTACTCGGTTTCATATATTCCAATATTTTTGCATCCATCCAAAATTGGACATCAAAATCATATTTTAATTCTTCACTGAATATTATTTTAAAATATTCGTTATTTCTGAATCGGAATGCGACTCACTCAATTACCATTTAATTTCAGTTATATGGATTTCATACATCACATGTATTCAACAATAATGGTAAATAATCATTCCACATTCAAACATCATCCAGAGTGCATTCTATAACTGTATAAGCATTAAAATAAATAAATAAATAATGCTTCCCACGGTATGTCAACCCATCGATTGATATATAATTAGATTCAAGGGAGATGTGGATAAATTATCATCCTCGGACACGTGTGGGGTTTCCAAACAACAACAGTCGATTCAAAATAATCTCTGGTTAATAATTTTAACCAGTTTTAATTCTACTTGAATTTTTCTTCTTCTAATTAGCCAATTTTCACTATTTAAATTATAAATAGATATTTATAATTTAATTTCAACTACCACAAAATAATATTCAATTATTTTTAATATTTTAAACATTTCAGCATCACAATCAAAACACAATACAGTCAATTAAATCGTCCATGGTCTATGGACGAGGAAGGTGAGCTAACAGACACCATATACAATTTATAATGATTAAAACTAATAAAAATCTACACTAGTAATTCTATATATTTTTATACATGAATACAATAACAATATAAAATATAATTTAGTGAGAAGGAGTTCCCACTTTGGTTTCCACTCCATCAATCTTTATTTATGAATTTAATACCGTTTGAGTTTGAATTTTCCTGAAATTTTAACGTGCTCTGTTTCTGTTCAGGTCAGTTACATTGCATAGTGTTTATCTTCACGGTTTCAATGGACTCAGTTTCATCGAATTCTGACGTCATATGAACGAGTTACAACCATTTATATACTAAACACTTTAATAATTAATTAAATAATTAACTAATTTCATTATCACTTAACCAAAACACGGTCCTCATCTTCCTCTTTATATTGTCCCTATTATAACGAAGAAACCCATCGCTCCACTTCATCTCTCCTCGCGCGCACCACCCTGAATTCACCATCGGCCGATCCCCCACCAGTAGCCCGAAGCCCTTGCCGCCACCTTCTAGCGTTGGCGATATGGTGTAGCTCGACCCACATGTGCTTCGGAAAACGCGTCTAAACGCATCAACTTGGAGCTGCGATTTCTCCCAATACTCTACACAATATTAGATCTTGACCATTCATTCTCTAGAACTCGTGGAGAGCTTCAATCTTCGTTTTATAATTTTTCTGAATTAGCAAGTGGATTTAAAGAATTTTAGGTGCGAATTTGGGATGGTTTAGGCGGTATACATCAAGGTGGTAGAAAGCTGTGTATTTGAGGAGGGTTAGGGTTTTGTGGGGAAAGGAGGGTATATGTATTATATTTTTATTATTATTTAATTCTGAATTTTCTTGTTTTATCCCCGAACTTCAAATCAAACCCAACGACCGTCGCCCCTAACTAAATACCCCCATTCCGGGCACAACGGAATATGTTTCGTAAGCCTATTTTATCATTTCAATCAGTTTTTGTTGAAATTAAAGTATAAATCAATTTACATTGAATTTGAATGCACATTTTAATTTACCGGGACCACATATTAACTCCAAAAATTATAGAAAAATAAATCTAGCTATATTTTGATGATATGGTCCTAACAAAACTAATTTTGTCGAATTTGGAGACCGTTTGAAAATAGCCTTTATATAGTCAATTAAATTCAAATTGAAATTACCAAAAACATTTAAATTCACTGCGCTCACATATTAATTCTAAAAATTATGATATTTGAAACCTAACAATAATTTGACATTCTGGATCCAACAAAAGTGGTTTCATTGAAAACGGAGGTCGTTTGCAAAATGGCTATTTTTAAGGGCTATATAATATTAAAATATATATATATAAATTCCATAACGACTATTCTAAATTTTAAACTGGACATAACTTTTAATTTATATTATGAAATCTGAATTTTTCACATTCATTAGTATGATATAATTAAATAGATTCGAACGTTTCTGGTTTAACAGAAATCCGATTTATTTTGAATTCTGTACATTCATTTGAAATTAAAAATCGAATTTTCAAACAATCGTGCCATTTCAAACTCCTTTTATAATTAAAATAAATTTATACATTCTAGCTTCGATTTAAATAAATTTTAAATTGTTATTATTTAAAATAAATCATTGTAAATCTTCTAAATCCATTAAAATAGCTAAAATAAAATTTTCAAATTAGTTCAGAAATTCCGGGTTGTTAAAATCTCCCCCACATAAAATCTTTTCATCCTCTAAAAGGAACGGAGCTGAAAGTTGTTTAACTAGTCAACTCAACTTTCATTCTGGCTTTCATTCTTCATTCAGTTTCTAAGAATTTTCTAATTTCTCAAAAATTTGGCTAACACCCTAAATTTTTGAATAATTTCACCATACCCTCCTTTGTACGGGCTGATAGGTAAAACCCCAACTTGCCTCACAGGGCCCTCATCAATCCAAAAGAAAAAGAAAAAGCCAAGCGGCTAGCCAGTCGGCTCATAAAATCATCAAATCCCAATAAATATAGTAAATATGTACCTATTTGTCAGGCATACAATTTTATTCCTCTTCTTAGCTTCCATGTTATGACCTGTTCATTACATACACATGTACATATATGCAGTTCCAATCAATTTCAATTCAGTTCAATATTTGACTTCAATTTGCCTAAATTTACCTTTCATTCACACGTGGGTTCTAGTACTCCAATATCTTAATTAGTTTAAGTTAATAATCACACATCACAACCAGCAATCAATTAGTTGATTAGCTTTTCAAATATATAATTTTCTATATATACTTAAAAATTATATTTCAGTGTCAAATCACAACAATAAACTCTAACTAAGTTATGGTTCTCACACCAGTCAATGGGAATTATATAGATATCCACTTTCGAAACTCGAACATACATACTGATGATGCAGCTGTTATCATCAGAATCATCTCCGGGCGAATAGAACGTGATTCTATATCTATCCAGTATATTTGAGACTTCGTATATACACTAGCTAGGCGTATATGCAAAATCTTCATATACCCGATAGTCCAAATTCAATATAAAATAAAATACTCGAATACGTATAGTAAGATATAACTTTCAAAATTAAATTTGCTTTTATAAATAATACTCTTCTAACTCATTCTAGGAAATTACTAACCCTATCTATAACGAGTCATTCTTATAGGATATTACTAATCCTATCTCTGATGAATTCTCTTGTTCGGTTCTAGTGGATCTTGTTCTCGTGCTTTGTAAACCAAAGCTCTGATACCAAACTGAAACGACCAAAACTTCCCCTTATGGGAAATCCCGAATTGCTTTGAGAACACGACGAATCATAACACAAACAATAGTACATTTCATTGCTATTACAACAATTACATTAGAGTACAAGAATATAACAGAGTTCAAATAATATACAACAGAAAAAAATCAAAGGTTTAAATTACGAAACAGCGGAAAATATATACACAAATATAATGTGCAGCGGAAAATAACAACTGACACAACTGGAAGAGATATATGGATACAAAGCTTTCTGAATATAGCTCCAGCTGTAATCCAAGATCCTGTGAAAAGAAATATCTGCAAATACCAAAATTACTAGCTGCCAATGTGGAAAATATGGGCACCCAAAGTTTAGGTTAAAACAATAAACTCCGAGTCAGTCATGGGACTGGTGTGAGAACTAAAACAGTTATTAAATCTTTACTTTAAAAATTTGGAAATCATGGGACCACACCGTATAACACAAAACGGGTTTACTCCACATGAAACTCAGTTTAAAATAAATAACGCAATGCTTTTTGGATAATGAAGCTATTATAAGACTCAGGTCCCATCACACAATGCAACGCAAGCCGGAGGATAGAGTTTTCCCTTATAATAGCCAAACATGCTTGGTACCATATACGGAATGGGTACCATATATCATGTCGCCATACTAGTTCTACAACTAAAATCGAATAATGTCGTATTGGAAATAGGATTTCCATCATGAGTCAAGGCAAGGGATGTACTCCTTACCGATTCGGGCCATCTCTAGCGGAATGACCTAGGACGCGGACGCTGGCGAGCCCTTTGATCCTGCATTGCTGGCCCACACTTACTTTAGTGGATTGGTTATTCCTGAACACATGTTACCCGGTCCTATCAGACCTCTAAAATGGTCAGTACGTTGACCATATAAAGAGCCACTAGGGACTCAAATCCGAGGCGCCTCGCAATCCGTCATCCACATAAGTAAAAATGTCTGGGCTCCATATCATGACACCACTCCTAGCTAGAAAGAAACATGTGCACTCACTGCATCCCTTATTCCGTTTTAGACTCATATCGAGGTGTGAGGCTCGCGAATTAATGCTATACACAAAGTTATGCTAATTAAAGTTGTGCTTTGATCATCAACCACAAGACTCTTCTTTTTAACAAAAGCCTTGATCAGCTTCATCTTAGCATGTCACACTGACAATTCATGCCATACAACTGATATCTATCAATATATAACCTCTGAGCTCGTACGTCTCAGAGAAGGGTGTTAAGCAAGAGAATAAATTCTCCGCCACTAAACAGATATATATTTAATAGAAATCAATCAACACAAAATGAAATCCAATGTCAGGCACACATCCATTTACAAGTCCATTCTGGATCTGAATGAAACCAGAGGCACCTTATTCCTCGTCCCATATATCCAATACAAGAGAGAGGTCCTCGCATATCTGGTCGATCTTCAAGTACATCTGGATGATCACCACTTATTACCTTGTCTTGGGTGTACAGCTCAATCAAGACATCAGTAATCATCCAAACGATGTGAAGATCTCCAGTCTTCAACCACTACCTTCATCTTCGACTTTTAGTCGTTGTATTAATTATTTAGAATGGGTTCAACTCGGTCTTTCCGAATAATTCTCATATCTTATAATCAAGTGCTATAAAAACACATCATACGCCTCATTCCAATCCATAATATTCTTTTATTCAAATATTCACATTTTTAGGGAAAGGTTCCCATTAATTTTATCAAATATAAGTTCGTTTAAACTCTTTCTTTAATCTCCCTTTGGATGTTCATTTCAAAAGATTTTATTTTATCTTTTCACAATTCTAAACCAAATTAAGGTTTATCAACTAGTCGAGATTGACGAACTTTACCGAAGTAATCATTTATTTAATAGTCCCAATCCCAACTTATTCATCCCATGGAGAAAAACTGGTAGTACTCCATATCTAGCACCCACTGTGTTATCGGTAAATTTAATTACCATTTCATGCTCAAATCTAATTAAAGATTTAACTATCGCCTATAGTAAAACAAGTGGTACTCTATCTCGAAACATTTCTTAAATTTGGTAAATTTAGTTACCCCACTCCCATTTCAATCTAATTAAAGATTCATTAAAACTCCATCTTGGTTTCAATCTCAAAAATCATTACTTTATGATTATTCAAATTTAGGAAATAAATCTTGTCTTTAACTAGGTTAAAGAATCAATGTCATTTAAAAAAAAGTTCACAATAAACCAAAATCATCTTCCATCAAAATGATATCTACACGGAAATCATAACAGTGTATAATAGATATAAATTTCCATATCAAATCAATACTGTAAATGGAATAACGGCAAGGCCTTTTAAATTCCATATGTAGTAACAGTCTTTCTTTACAGAAGCTCATCTCGGTTATTACCAAATCGAATTCCAATCAATTCCAGTTTAATATATTAAAATGGAAATCTTTACTTTGGAAAATTTCCATTAAATCTTAATAAAAATATTTATAAATTCCAAATCATCTCTTCACCATTAATTTGGTTAAAGAACACATGTTATTTAAAACACCGTTCACGATAAACCCAAAATCCAATTTCAATTCTAATTAAATATTATTTAATTGGTAAACTTATTTGAATCTTATTTAAAAGATTTATTCTTTTCTCATCAGATTTTAAGAACAGTGTTATTGAAGACACCATTCATAACAAACCTCAAAATCCAATTTGATATTAAATATAAGGGTCTGAATAGAAATTATATCGGCCTATATTCAATATCAAAATTTTAAACCAACGGATATCGCATTGGGAATGACGATATCTGTATCTTCCAAATTCTTCAGCAATATCCGTATAATCATGAAATCCAATATCGAAATATTCCGAAGAATATTTCCATTCAAAACCCTTATAATTAATTCATTGGAAAATTCTGGCTATTTTAAAACCCCTTTGCAAATTCAATTTATTTATTCAAAAACATTGGATTATTATTCTAGTTAATAGCCAGTTCATTTAGATAAAAATATATTTTTATCTTTTCAAATATGGAATTTTGTCACCCAGAATTTTTCCAAATCACCTATTATGATTTTACACAATTTTTCCCTATTTTTAATAATTTTATTTAGGCCATTACAGTAGGTTTCCAATAACGGCCACTGAACTGGGTCCGTAACGACCTTTTCTGAAATTGATTTGGACATAATTTGAAATCCAACTGTTCAAATTTAAATTTCTTATATTCGTTGGAAAGCTCTTTTCGATACGAACCCAACGGTTTTTGGAGAATCCGACAGTCGGGATTTCTCATTACATCAATTTGAAGTTAATGGTCGAAATTCGCAAACGGTCGCTGCGCGACGCGTTCTATTTAGGCCATTTGTGTGTATATATATATATATATGTATATAACATATTTCATCGATTTCAATTCAAAACATATTTTATAAATGGTTTATAAATTCATTTTAAAACGATTTCCACTTCATTTTCAATTTTAAATCAAAATTGAATATTCCATATCATTTTAATATTAAAATGATAATATTTTCAAAAGATCATATTTTGAAATCAATTCTTGTCGATATTCATTATAAAATGAATAAGATCGATCGATAAACCCATTCGGGTTAAAATCGCGAATATCTACTTACTCGGCTTCATATATTCCAACGTTTTCATGTCCATCCAAAATCGGACATCAAAATCATATTTTAGTTCTTCACTAAATATTATTTCAAAATATTCATTATTTTAAATCGGAATGCGACTCACTCAGTTACCATATAATTTCAGTTATATGGATTTCATACGTCACACGTATTCAACAATAATGATACATAATCATTCCACATTCAAACATCATCTAGAGTGCATTCTATAATTGTATAGGTATTAAAATAAATAAATAACGCTTACCACAGTCCGTCAACCCATCGATTGACATATAATTAAATTCAGGGGAGATGTGGATAAATTATCATCCCCGGGCCCGTGTGGGGTTTCCAAGCAACAACAGTCGATCCAAAATAATCATTGGTTAATAAATTTAACCAATTAATTCAATTTGAATTTTTTTTTCTAATTAGCCAATTTTCACTATATTTATAATTTAATTTCAACTACAACAAAATAATATTGAATTATTTTTAATATTTTAAACATTTCAGCAACACAATCAGAACGCAATACAGTCAATTAAATCGTCCATGGTCTATGGACGAGGGAGGTGAGCTAACAGACACCGTATACAATTTATAATAATTAAAACTGATAAAAATCTACACTGGCAATTCTATATATTTTTATACATGAGTACAATAACATGATAAAATATAATTTAGTGAGAAGGAGTTCTCACTTTGGTTTCCACTCCGCCAGTCTTTATTTTTGAATTTAAAACCATTTGGGTTTGAATTTGCCTAAAATTTTAATGTGTTCCGTTTCCGTTCTGGTCAGTTCCATTGCGTAGTGTTCATCTTCACGGTTTCAACGGACTGATCAGTTTTGTCGAATTATGACGTTATATGAACGAGTTACAACCATTTATATATTAAACACTTAAATAATTAATTAAACAGTTAATTAATTTCATTATCACTTAACTAAAGCACGGCCGTTATCTTCCTCTTTATATCGTTCCCTACTGTTACAAAGAAACCCATCGCTCCACTTCATCTCTCCTCACGCACACCACCCTGAAGTCACTATCGGCCGTTCCCCCACGCTACCCCGAAGCCCTTGCCGCCACCTTCCAGCGTTGGCGATATGGTGCAGCTCACATCCATCTGTGCTTTGGAAAATGCGTCTAAACCCAACAACTTGGAGCTACGATTAAATTCAAACTGAAAATTACCAAACACATTTAAATTCACTGGCTCACATATTAATTCCAAAAATTATAAAATTTGAAACCTAACAATAATTTGACATTCCAGATCTAACATAAGTGGTTTCTTCGAAAACGGAAGTCGTTTGCAAAATGGCTATTTTTAAGGGCTATATATTATTAAAAATATATATAAATTCCATAGCAATTATTCTAAATTTCAAACTGGGCATAACTTTCAATTTATATTATGAAATCTGAATTTTTCACATTCACTAGAAAGGTATAATTAAACAGATTTTAACGTTTCTGGTTTTACTGAAATCTGATTTATTTTGAATTCTGTGCATTCACTTGAAATTAAAAATCGAATTTTCAAACTACCGTGCCATTTCACACTCCTTTTATAATTAAAATAAATTTATACGTTCTAACTTCGATTTAAATAAATTTTAAATCATTATTATAAAACAAAACATTTTAAATCTTCAAAATCTAATAAAATAGCTAAAATAAAAACTTTAAATTGGTTCAGAAATTCCAGGTTGTTACAACTTTAGTCTAGAAAGATGCAACTTTGTATCCTCATCTGCATGTAAGACTCGAAGATAAAGTTGATTCTTCTCACCCTTTATATAAGTCAAAAACATGAGAAGCAGGATATTACAACTGAAAATGAAATCACGCCTCCCAGGTTTGACCATCTTTATAGCAACCCTAAAGGATATCGTTCTTATACAACATGGATAGAGGAGCACACTAGTAGAATTCACGCTAGTAAAACTTTTGAGTTGTCTGAGGATGACATTGCATTAGGCATGAAGCATGCCAAGAGGTTCATCTTTGGAAGATGTAAGTAATGGAGGTGGCTAAATGGAGAGGAGGTGAAGGGAATAAAGGTGAGTTTGGGTTTCCTAGCTTGGCTAAGCGAGTAGGTTGAATCAGTTTAAAGAATCCATATTACCAATAGGAAAGATGATACTATGATAGTCCTACATCGTCAAAATTATGGTAATTGCTGCAATACATATATAAGCTAAGGGATGCATAAAAAGTTTAAGCAATAACGTAAGTTAAGTTGAAAACATGGTGTGAAGTTTCTTAACATTACCCATTGACGGAGGTTTATGATCAAAAATAGTTTACATAAATTTCAACTGTCTATACCTGTCCAACCAAGAATCAAAGCTTTCTTTACATTTAGTAACATTTAAAGAGTTTTTTTGGTAGTTCAAAAGGATAAGGTTCATGAAACTCTAAATATTAATAGTGAACTCAGATAAGCATAAATTATTATTGTTATATAATGATTGTATGAATATTTTAATATGTAATTATAAATAATTAATAGACCAAAAAAATCAATTTTAGATTTTTATTTTAAAATTACTATGTCATCTAAATTAATGTCTTCAAAAAGAATTCAATTATTATACATATTTTATATTTTTAATGGTTTATGTTTCAACCAAAATATAATTTAATAATTAAAATAATTTTTCAAGTTAAATAGATTTGAGATTATTTTATGACACACTTTTTGTGACTCCTGATCTTTTAAAAAAAATAACAGATGTACTCAATTTTCTATTCAAATGTTTATATTAGTTATTTTATTGCATAACGAGCGAGGTTATATGGTCTTTTATCATAATTTGTAACCGAATCACGACTTAAACCGTGATGACTCAAAGTTCAAGATTTTACTAGTTGATCTGGTCAAACTGTTAATACCGTTTTTTCTTAAAATTTATACATTTAACAGTAAGCTATATGATAATATTAAAATAAAAATACTATATATGTGAGTTATAAACAGTCTTAAATTTCTACAATCAATCTTATGTAATGTTATAGTGTATAGCAGCACACACTAATACAACTGCAATGTGCATACACTATAGAAGAGCATAGTGATAAAAGTTTAGTGACAATAAATTTAATGTATCTTACTGCTAAATTTCGAGGGCAGTAAAGATTGAATTTATTGGGCATTCGGTTAAACTTTTGAATGATGTGATTTTTGTAATGTATATTTATTAATTTTATTTAAATTAATACAAATAATGAGAATAAGAAAGAATTGCAGGGTAATAAATGAAGAAGAAGAAATAAATGAACCGTGGTTCAATCACCAAAAGTTGATGGTTGAACGATTGGTTTAAAAGTTCGACCTGTGTTTATACACGGTCGAGATTTGATTGAGTTCTCAACTGCAGTTATTCATGTTTCAAGATTATTCGAGGTCTAACCATTGCCCTAACAATGAATTTTTATGCAATTTTTTTGTTATCTATTAAAAATTATTAAAAGAACTAAATATATTCTAATCTTTGTATTTATTTTAGGTGGGTTTTGTTTCATAGTAGGAGAACTAGAATTATTTTAGTGCAGCTGTACTTATTTATGGCTTGTTTTTACTGCTGAAGGCTATAATTTTCATGTATTTGAAAGGTGATATAACTATTATTTTTTGCTGTGGACATTTCAAAATTTACTAGATTATGTTATTCTAAATTAGATTATGATTGACATCATATTTAGATGTATTCTTTTGTAAGGTCATGTATTTTCTTTAGTTTAGAAAATTTAAATGTATATTCAATCAGCAAATAAGAGCACTCCCAACAGTGGGAATGCTCTTGAAAGTGGGGGCGATCCCCACTTTAATTCACGACCTCGCACTGCAACAGCGTGAATTCCAGCGCGAGTTCGTAGCTAAAGTGGGGATCTTCCCCACTTTTTTTTAGAAAGTGGATCTGTAAACGGCAAAGTGAATGGGTTTATGGCTTAAGTGACATTTATTTCTGTTCAATGCAAAAAGAATTTTAGATCCCCATTTAACCTTTTTTGGATTTGAAGAATTAGGGAAACTAGGGTTTTCGTTGTGGTGCCGCCATGGTTTTACAGCAAAAATCGAATTGGGGAAATGTCTCTGTAAAAAAGTAAACTCAGGTTATATAATAATAAAAATAATACCCTTAAATGACAAATAGAAAACCATTTAAGGGCTAAACGGTTTTCTATTTGCCGTTTAGCCCTTTGAATAATTAAAAAAACCGTGGTCATGCCCCCACTCACTGCTGGAACAGCGGGGCTTGACCACGCTTTTTTCCTTCCACGCACACACTCATGGAGCCACGCTAATGATTATGCTCTAAGTATTACAAACAAGAAGATTAACAAATAGAGGATTTTTAATTCGTTTTCCCCAACCACTCATATAAAACTTGCGTACATCTCCAGAAAACAAAAATCAATGAATAAAAGTTGTTCATTCCTAATTAGAAACTATATATAGAAAGGTAACTTTTATTTTCATCCACATGTTTGAACAGTTAATACACCCTATTATTCATGGTGTTTTGTATATTTAATAACGATGAATATTATTCGGTTCATCCACCTTTATACTACTTTTACTATCTTGTTTTTTCTCTTTGTAAATAATTCAAAACAGGTAAATTTTAGTGAACTATGTATTATCAATTTACTCCTTTTATGACAGTCTGCAAATAACCTGAGACCAATTCTTCTGTCCCCATTCCCACTTTCCCCCGTGTCCCTCCAATCAGATCCCCTGATTTTTGATGTTTTACATTTAAGTCCCCCAACAATTCAGGGGTTTAAGTGCAAAAGGTGGAAATCAGGGGGACTGTGATTGGATGGGACACGGGGGGACATAGAAAATGAGGACAGAACAATTGGTGCAAAATAACCTACGCACCATTCATTTTCTTTTCCTACTTCTTTTTTACATAGTAGCAATACGGTCTTAACTGTTCACTTTTGAGTCCACTTTATGTATGTTGTTACCACCTGGTGCAGTCATTCTTCTCCACCTCATCTTAATATTTATCTTCACTACATCTTTTAACCACCTGGTCAAACTAAACCCTTCCATGTCTAGTAGTTTTGAAGGATTATTTTAAGATGATGGAGCCATTTCCATGATTCTTAGGCAGAAACCATGTTATACCGAAGATACCTTCCCTATCCATTTAAATGAATACGGATCTTTTAAATGCTCTTCCTGTTTGGATTAGAATACCAAGTCTAAGAGCATATCCAACAGTTCCAAATTCATCTTCTGAATTCGGAATTGTTGGATAAAACAATTTCCAACCGTGAATTTTGACTTGAATATTCAGGGCAAAAACCCCGAGCAATGATTTAATTAGCGCCTAGAATTTAGGCACTGATTTAATCAATGTGAGAACCAGTTCAACCTTCACGCACTCACGTTTCACCTCCAGCGGCTACAAAATGATCATATTCGCCTCCAACTGTTGTTTTCCGGCTACAACTGCTTAAAATAGTCATATTTCAACACAACGATTGTATTTTCAACCATAAATTACCAACTTTCGCACATACAAAATCGCAACATAATTTCTCTTCCGTCCTATCTAATACTCTCAAAATCACAAAAAAATTAGTAATGTCTTTATTCTTTGGAAAATTTTCACATCTGACGATGGCCGAAAGCCATGTTTTTTAAGACAACGCCCAAAACGGCCAAGCTCAGAATGACCAAGCTTCTCCTTTCGAGAAAACACTCAATCCTTCCATGGACAAGCAAGGAGGATTATGATCTATGTAGCATATACTGCCATTTTCACAGGATTCAGTGATAGGCAACAACCAATCAGGTGTCAAGTTCCTGAAAAAAATAAAGAATGCCTTCAACCACAAACATCCTGAAAGCACACGAATGTTGTCAGCGGTTCAAGATTTATTCAGGAAAATAAACACGTTTTTTGAATCATTGTTTTATAAAATAAAGAAAACAAATCCTAATGGCATGGGAGGTTAGGATCATTTGGTTGAATTTCTATAATACACATGTTAGTGATGTAGTAATTGTTATTTACGAACCATTTTTTTGTTAGCTAAAACGAGTAGAAAACGCGGAGTTCAAGAAGCCGTCCGCTAGAGAAAATAGGGAAAAATACCAGATTATTATTAGTTCTTGAACTGTTATTACCTACTTACCAGAACCAAAATGGAACTCTAATAATGCCGAGATCCTACGTGATATTCAAACATCTACAAAGGGAAAGGACAAAGCTTCGATATCCACTTATTCGTCTAGTCATGGAAAGTCATTAAGAAGGGATTTTGTATTTCAAAGGGAAAATCTACTGGGTGAATTTAGTCAAAGGCAAGACAAATATTATAGACTAGTGGGAGACAAAGCTACAAAGATAAAGAAAAAGGTTGATGTTGTCATGGATGCAAAAGTCAACGCCGTCATTGATATACATGAGCATCGACATGAAGATAGAACTTTGCAATCTTAGAAGAAAGTAGAAGTAATGAACATGTTTGCTGATCCTGAGCATCAGAAGTTGCTAATTTAAACGCAGGAGTTAACTGTCAGGCAACATCAACAGGCTATGGAACAACAAAGAGAGGAGAAAGAGATGATGGCCAAAGACCTGACTGGAATGTATAACTATGAGAAGGAATATTGGATAGGACTCAAAATGTAGATTCTTATGTCAAAGGTTCCTCACTGTTGTTGGTTCTATAATTTATTTTGTAGTAGCTGCTTATCAATGTAGTAACCTTTTAATTTCCATTGTAGTACTTTTTTTTATTAAATTCTAATGAATGAACTAAAATTAATTATATCGAGATCTTCGTATTGTGGTAATTCATAATATTACTAAATGAAGTTCAAATTAATATATATAATCAAAAAAAGATGTCGGAATCCATCCAAGCAAGATCTTCAAGACTTATTCGAAAAGAGATTTCAAATGAATGTCACAGTCTGTGATTTGGTCTTGTACATTATGAGAAACATGTAAATTAATTTTTCAAAAAAATTGCGATTGGTTCATTTAGCAACCAAACCTAATAAATTAAGCATGTCGAATATTTTACTTATGGAGTTAAACAATAAAGGTTATCCTCTATTGTGTAAAACAAGATTCCGTGTTGTATAATTAAAATTTGGTTCATGATGAGTTAAAACATTCAAGTGGTCCTATTTTTGGATTAAATTTTAATGAATAAACTAAAATTAATTATATCGAGCTCGTCATGTTGTGGTAATTCATAATTTTATGAAACGAAGTTCAAATTAGTATATAAAATCAAAAAATGTCGAAATCCATCCAAGCTAGAATCTTGAAGACTTATTCAAATAGTGCTTTCAAATGAATGTCACGGCCTGTGATTTGATCTTGTATACTATGAGATATGTGTAAATTAAATTTTCAAAAAAAATCACAATTAGTACATGTAGCAACCGTACCTAATTAATTAAGCAACTCGATTATTTTAAATTACGGAATTAAACAATATGGGTCGTCCTCTGTTGAGTTATACAAGATTCCATGTTATATAATTAAAATTTGGCTCATACTGAGTTAAAACATTCAGGTTTTCCTCTTTTTTATTAAATTTTAAGGAGTTAACTAAAATTAATTATATGGAACTCGTCACTTAGTTCGTAATTTTATGAAATGAAGTTCAAATTAATATACAAAATTAAAGAAACGTAGGAATCCATCCAAGCAAGATTCTACAAGAATTATTTAAATAGAGCTTTCAAATGAATGTCAGTCTTTCATTTAGTCTGGTACATTATGAGATATGTGTAAAAAAAAATTAAAAATCGCGGTTAGTTCGTGTAGTAACCATACCTAATTAATTATGGAGGTTGAACATTTTAAATTATGGAATTAAACAATACGTATCGTCCTCTACTAAGTCAAACAAGATTCCATGTTATATTTTGTTTTATAATGAGTTAGAATATTCAGTCATCCTCTTTTTTATTAAATTTTAAGGAATGAACTAAAATTAATTATATCGAGCTCATCGTATTGTGGTAGTTCGTAATTTTACGAAATGAAGTTCAAATTAACATGTAAAATCAAAAAAATGTTGGAATCCATTCAAGCAAGATTCTTCAAGACTTATTCGAATAGGGCTTTCCAATGAATGTCATAGTCTATGATTTGGTCTTATATATTATGAGATATATGTAAATTAAATTTTATAAAGTTCACGGTTAGTTCGTGTAGTAATCATACCAAATAAGTAAAGCAAATAAGATATTTTACATTATGGAGTTAAAAAATATTGGTCACCCATTGATGAATTAAACAAGATTTCATGTTATATAATTAAATTATGGTTCATAACGAGTTAAAACATTTAGGTCATCCTTTTTTATTAAATTTTAACGAATGAACTAAAATTAATTATATCGAGCTCATCGCATTATGGTAGTTCGTACTTAAATGCATTATGAGAATGAAGTAGCAACATGAAACATACAATGATAACAACACATAACATATTATGTACAGCCATCAACACGAATCGACATAACAACATATTACACAGTACAACATGACATATACATATATGCATCATGAAATCATGTACATAATAGATGGTAATCATAAATCGATAGCAGCACCATCGTTATCATCGTCCTCCTCATGATCGTCATCCTCGTCCATGTCAGCATCGTCCTCCTCCTCTTTATCTTTGTCGTCATCACCTCTACCACCTACATCATCTCCATCTCCACCTTTTGGACCTCCAGTACCACCACTTCCTAGCGCATCCAGTCGAGCTTGTAGCACATCGATCTGACACTGCATTTGACCTTGCATCGTATACATCTGTCCCTGCAATGTTTGCATCTCCTCCTAGTGTTGCTGACTCAATGTCTATGAACATAGTAGGGCTATATGTTGAACAATGGCTATATGTCGTCTATGCTTGTGACAGCCCGCCCCGCACCAACCGACATTTACTCCTAAAGTGCGCTGTACACATGTCCAGTTAGCACGGAACGGGTCGCCATAAGGAAAAGGAAGAAGGAAATGAACATACAAAGAACCTGTAGAATGTCTCACAGCGCATAGAACAAAGTATAATAATAACATACTTGACATATAACAGGAAAGACAGTGCATAAGCTGAAAATCAGAACTAAACATCATAGCAGCGGAAATCCAAAATACAGCTTATTACAACTTTCAAACTGTCTCAGAGCAAAGGTAAGATAAATGAGGTACACTACTAATGCCCAAGTAGCGACCATCAACGACATAGGGAGAATGTGTGTGTATATATATATATATATATATATATATATATATATATATATATATATATATCATACGTGGAAGCCTCCTGCCCGCCTCCGAATCAGCTACTCGCGCATCACCAGCTAACCTGTCTCTAGTCTGCTCGTGTGAGCACCCAGAGTAATAAGAGGAGACATAAAACTCTGGGTCAGACATAAAGCCTGGTATGAGCGATAAGCATCTAAAGTGAACAATAACAGGTAGACTAAAACATACCTGAACCTGGACCTGCAACCAAAGAGTTAGCACTACATACTGTACAACACTCTAAGGTATCATATCAAACGGTATAAAGATACGGAGGTGGGGGAGGTGTGCATGTCATAATGATGGCAAACAATCAAGCATAGCATCCATCCTCACATCTCTCACTCAGTGCGTAAAGCATACGATATTCACCACTTCGATCACCCAACATTCCTTGCTACGATCACTTTGCCCCATGAAGTCATAAATGGCTTCACTGCATTGATAACGTCGCCACTAATTCCTCGCTATGTCCACTTGCCCCATGGAGTTATTCACCCCATCTGCGCTGGCTCATAGCCTTACTAATCCTTACTATGTCCACTTGCCCCATGGAGTTATTCACCCCATCTGCGCTGGCTCATAGTCTTACTACGCATCACCTTGCCCCTCAGGTCATAATGACCCTACTGCACTGATAACGTAGTCTTGCTACCATCACTTTGCCCCTCAGGTCACAATGACCCTACTGCACTGATAAGTAGCCCATCATTCCTTTTTAGTGGTGAATCAAAGTTATGAACATCGACAACTCCTTAGCACACGTCCCGCAGCAAAGTCCAACCATGAAGTGAACTCATTGGTTCCCAACTGGTTCCGGGATCCTGAGCTCTAACTTCCCCTATTGGACTACCTTTGCATCTCGGGTTATTGGCCAATACTGGGTCGGGTCGGGTTCTTCCTCAGGTCATCGGTTCGGGTCGGTGTTCTTTATCCGTTCGGGTCGGGTCCCCCTTCTGATGCGGTTCGGGTCGGCATTCCTCTGGGTTCGAGTCAGCTGCTTCTTCTTCTTCGGGTCGGGTCGGTGCTTCCTTTCGGGTCGGGTCGGGTCCTTCTTGGTTTGTGCTTTCGATCCGTCTTCATGATCCCCTTCATATGCTCCTATCCGATCCGCTTTCTTGCTCCTGCTCCGATTCGCCTTTGTTTTTCCGATCCGATCCGTCCTCTTCGATCCGATCCGTCCTTCTCGATCCGATCCGCTTTCCTCTATCCGATCCGATCCCAGTTCAGCTAGCATGGCCTTCCTTTTTGCCACTTTTCCCAAGCGTTGGGTTCCGATCCGATCAGATTCTTTGCTCAGTTCCACATATCCGATCCGAGCCCCTTTATCCGATCTGATCCGAACTCTGCACTGTTTTCTGAAACTATTCCAGCAAGTGTTTACGCCATTCGACGACGTTTTCGACCATTCTAACTATTGAAATCAATCACAAAGCATTTCATACAGTCATAGCAACATGCATAATCAACCACAAACATCATTCACATCAATATCATAGGTTAAAATGGATCAAACATACCCAAAATCCCATATTTCCCCTTAAGCATGTTTAGGTGAAACTAATGATAGGATTAGCAAAACTTAACCAAATTAACCCAAATTCATATCAGAGGTCTAAAACATCATTTAGGAATTTATGAACATTTTTCCAGAATTTTATCACGTTTAAATTCGCTAATTAACACTAATCACTCCTAATTAGCCATAATTAGTGTAAAACTATGCAAATCACTCACCTTAGCCACAAAATAAACCAAGATCTGAAATGATTCTCTGATTTGATGCGAATTTCAATACCAAACAGCAGCTCCTTTGTTGATTTGATGAAGATCCTTCTTGATTAGGGGTTGCTAAGCCAAATCCTTAACCTAAAGGTGATTTGGAGGTGATTTAGAGGTTGGAGGCCATTTTTAGGGATCCTTGGTGATAAGTGGAGGCTAGAAAACTGAAATGGAATGATTCTCCATCTCATTTCAGCCCTCCCATAACCCTAATCCCGAAATGGGTTATGGGCCTACTTGCTAATCACCCGATTTGGCCCGGTTAAGCAGTTTTTCACCCTCCAAACCTTGTTTCAGCCATATCTCCCAAACGGTAAGTCCGTTTGGCTAATGTGACCACTCTACGGAAAGAGAAACCATAAAACGAATCTAATGGAAGTGGTTTCAGGTCAAAATTCCTTTTCAATCAAAAGTTATGGCCAAAACAGTACCAACTAGGGGCAAAATGGTCATTTAAAAATCGACAAAAATCATAAGCATGGGAAATGACTCTAATAGATGTTTCCCAAAGTTACATGACCATACGACTTCACATGGGAAAGAAATAAATATTCTACGATCCTATGATGTGTAGAATACGGGTCATTACACTTTCCCCCCTTAAGAAATTTCGCCCCCGAAATTCCCTAATCCAAACATACACAAAGGTTCCCGCATGCCTATCAATCATAAAACAACAATCAAACATGCAAACAAACAAAGCAAGTCTATCCTAGCATGCGGAAAACTAAATTGCAAAGTAAATCTTACCAGGCAAAGAGTTCTGGATAAGCCTTCCTAATGCTCTCCTCTGTCTCCCAAGTACAATCATTCTCGTTTTCGCCCCACTGAACCTTGACTAGCTTCACCGCCTTCCTCCGAAGTTGCTTCGTATCGTGCCCCACAATACGAATCGGCTTGCGGTTCCCAACCGCCTCGGGTTCTACTTCGAAGTCCTCTAACTGATCAGGTGAAATAGTCACATCCAAGTCGTGAACGAACTTCCTCAGCTGGGAAACATGAAATACATTATGAACTCCCGCCATTTTCTCTGGTAAGCCAACTCTATACGCCAAATTCCCGACAAGTTCAAGAACAGGGAATGGGCCAACAAATCTTGGTGCCAACTTGCCTCTCCTGCCAAATCGAATCACGCTCTTCAACGGAGAGATCTTTACAAACACCAAGTCACCAACGGAGAATTTCAAGTCCCTTCTCCTCTTATCGGCATAGCTTTTCTGCCTATCTTGAGCAGCTTTCATTCGTTGTTGAATGACCTTTATCTTTCCGATGTTTCTCTCACCACATCTGGTCCAAGCACAAACTTCTCGCCAGTTTCTATCCAACATGATGGTGAGTTGCACGGTCTTCCGTACAAAGCTTCATATGGAGCCATACCGATACTGGATTGGTAGCTATTATTATATGCAAACTCTACTAGATGCAAATGGTCATCCCATGATCCACCAAAATCCAATATACAAGCTCTCAAGAGATCTTCCAATATACGATTCACCCTCTCCGTCTGACCGTCGGTCTGAGGATGATATGCGGTACTGAGATGTAATCCTGACCCTAGAGCCTCTTGTAAGCTTTTCCAAAACCCACTAGTGAACAACGGGTCTCGGTCACTCACAATGCTTTTGGGTACTCCATGAAATCTCACTACCCACTTCATATACAATTCTGCCAACTTGGCTGCCGTCCTGGTCGATTTGACTGGTATAAATCTTGCGCTTTTAGTCAATCGATCCACAATTACCCAAATGCTATCATAACCCGATCTAGTCCTTGGTAACCCATCGACGAAATCCATCGAGACTTGCTCCCATTTCCATTCAGGAATTTGTAATGGTTGCAACAACCCACTAGGTTTCTTTTGCTCGGCTTTAACTAGCTGGCAATTCATGCATTTGGATATAA
This sequence comes from Allium sativum, assembly GCA_030737875.1. Lineage (NCBI taxonomy): Eukaryota > Viridiplantae > Streptophyta > Magnoliopsida > Asparagales > Amaryllidaceae > Allium > Allium sativum. The sequence goes on along the minus strand of CM060919.1, from coordinate 647,537,132 downwards.
ACTTCCCAACGTCTCTTTTCATCCCTTCCCAGTAGTAGGTTCGCTTCATGTCTCGATACATCTTATTACCACCGGGATGCATAGTCAGTTTTGAGTGATGACATTCTCTAAGCACTTCATCTCTCAAACCATTCACGTTGGGCACAACTAGTCTTCCATTTTTCCGAAGCCATCCATCTCGATCAAGCCCATACACACTCATCTCCTCATCGATACCCATCTCTGACTTGGAGATGATTTCTAGTAGATTAGGATCGTTCCTCTGGTTGGAACCAATCCGCTCCATCAAAGTGGGTCTGATCGTCAAACTAGCTAGCATAACTGGATCCAACTCGCACCTTGGTCTGAAATCAAACCCCGCGATAAACTCCAGTTGCTTCCATTCAAGAAACATTGCCCCTAAGCTGGCATGTCTCCTACTCAAGGCATCGGCTACCGCATTACCCTTCCCAGGTGTATATGCGATATCAAAATCATACGAAGCCAAGAACTCTAACCATCTCTGCTGACGGAGATTCAGATCTTTCTGAGAGAAAAGATACTTTAACGATTTGTGATCGGTAAACAACTCAAATCTTTCTCCCAAGAGATAGTGTCTCCACATTTTCAGCGCAAATACAATCGCTGCCAATTCCAAATCATGGGTAGGATACTTCTTCTCATGCGGTTTTAGCTGTCGACTAGCATAAGCTACAACCCTACCTCCTTGCATCAATACTGCACCCAATCCGGTACCACAAGCATCTGTGTATACCGTCATCTCTTCATTCCCTTTAGGAATGACTAACACTGGCGCACGCGTCAACCTCTCCTTTAGACTTTTGAAGGCATCCTCACACACTCCGTCCCAGACGAAGGACTGATTCTTCTTAGTCAACTGAGTCAACGGTGCTGCTATCTTGGAGAAGTCCTGGATAAACTTACGATAATATCCAGCTAATCCCAAGAAACTTCTTACATCTGTTGCATTCTTGGGCGTAGGCCAATCCTGTACCGTAGCCACCTTCGCAGGGTCCACGGCAATACCACTCTCTGAAACAACATGACCTAAGAATCTTACTTCCCTTCTCCAAAAATGACACTTAGAGAATTTCGCTTTCAGTTGGTGTTTCCTCAACACCTCCATCACTATCCTCAAGTGCCCCTTGTGTTCCTCCTCTGTCCTTGAGTAAACAAGGATATCATCCACGAACACAAGAACAAACTTATTCAACTGATCCCTGAATACTCGATTCATAAGATCCACAAAATAGGCTGGTGCATTGGTCAACCCAAATGGCATAACCAACCACTCATAAAATCCAGACGGCGTCCTAAATGCCGTTTTCGGAACACTCTCATCTGCTACTCGAAGCTGATGAAATCCTGTCGCGAGGTCCAACTGGGAGAACACTCTTGCTCCTTCCAGCTGATCAAACAAATCATCTATCCGCGGTAGAGGATACTTATTCTTCGTCGTCGCCTTATTCAACTCGCGATAGTCCACACACAAACGAAGGGAACCATCTGCCTTAGTGGCAAATACAACTGGTGCTCCCCACTCGGAGACACTCCTTCTAATCAATCCCTTCTTCAAAAGATTGCTGACTTGCACTCCGAGCTCTCGCTGCTCCCTTGGTGCCATACGACGAAGTGGCATCACTATAGGTCTGGCATCTTTCACTAAATCAATACGGAACTCAATCTCTCAGTGTGGTGGAAGCCCGGTCACCTCCTCGAAGACGTCCGGATACTGGCCAACCACGGGCACATCTGACAACTCATCCTGCGGGATGTCGAGGGAATTTACAAAACTAGCCATAACCCCATCACTAGGTAGACTACCTAACACTACCCTCCGCCCATCATCCGCCCTCACTGTCACCAAAAAGCCCTCACAGTCTACCACCACCCCGTATCTTTGGAGCCAATCGACTCCCAATATAATGCCATACCCAGTAAAGCCCAAAACAAAGCAATCACATACAAACATACATCCATGACTCGATAAGACCAAATTCCTGCAAATCATACTAAGGCTAGTCGAACCACCAATCGGGTTCGTCACAACCAATGGTCTATCGACTATCTCGGGTTCCAGTCCCAATCTATCTACCAGGTCACTAGATATGAAGGAACGGGAAGCCCCAGTATCAAACAAAACTCGAACTGGTATATCATAAATAGAAAGCATACCTTGAATAACAACATTCTTTCCTTTCTCCGCCGCAGTTGGGGCATTCAACGAAGAAGGAATAGCATCAAGAGCATATGCTTTCACAATCTGCTTCTCCTTAAGAGGTTGCGGACACTTATCTTTCTGATGTCCCACTTGACCACAGTTGTAGCACTTCCTTTCCGCTGGCTTGGCCCGACATTCCTTAGCATAATGGCCTTTCTTTCCACAGCTGAAGCACTCAACATCCTTCTTGCTCTTTTTCTGGCCACCCTTAGATTGGTCCTGCTTCCTCTTATTCTGAGAGTTATTCTTGCCTCCACCGCCTGCTTGCGGCTTTGACCCTTCTGCAGATGCAGCCTCAGTCTTTGACTTAGGGTAAAGACTCTCTGACCTCAAAGCTTTTCCCACGATCGATTCAAAAGTCTCATCGATGTGGTTGATAAGCCTTTCCCCCAAGTACCCATCCAAACCAGTAATGAACTTCTCATTCTTCTTCTCAGGAGTATCGATGAGAGACAGTCCATACTTCGACAAAGTGTCGAACTCAGCAATATAATCAGAAACTGCCCTCCCATTCTGCTTGAGTTCCAAGAACCTCTTGAACAGCACTGACTTCTGGGCAGCTGGAATGAACTTCTCGCTAAAGCGAGCCTTGAACTGAACCCAAGTAACCTGGTCCTCTGGAGTAGCTGTCCTAATGGCATTCCACCAATTCATCGCTCGCCCTTGCAGCTGACGAGACGCTAGTCTTCTCTTCATCGCATCCTCGAGACCCAAGTCATCAAAGATACGATCACAGCTATCCATCCAATCTTGAACATCCGTGGCCGACTCCGTACCATGGAACGGCTTCCCGCCAAGGTTAGTGTAATCTTTGCACAACTTGGCGAAATCGACCCTAGGCGCCTGCACTACTGGGCCATCACCAACTCCGGGATTCGGAACTGCCCCTTGCACTTCTCTAAGTATGTCTCTCATGAGGTTGGTAAACATCGCCCTCATGTCAGCGACTTTCCCATTATTGGCCCCTCTACCGGTACCTCTAACATATCGGCTCATCGTCAATCTGTAAAAGGGAAACGATTAACGACCCCATAGTGGTACTAGTGCAGTGCAACTTCATTCTTATACTACTAATAGTATATATATATACATAGCTTTTGAAAACCAAAGTAATCACAAATACGCGCTCTCATATACGTACTAACTCTCCCTAGTGTCTTTCCCTAGGTTAACTACGCAACCTAGAGCTCTGATACCAAGTGTGACAGCCCGCCCCGCACCAACCGACATTTACTCCTAAAGTGCGCTGTACACATGTCCAGTTAGCACGGAACGGGTCGCCAGAAGGAAAAGGAAGAAGGAAATGAACATACAAAGAACCTGTAGAATGTCTCACAGCGCATAGAACAAAGTATAATAATAACATACTTGACATATAACAGGAAAGACAGTGCATAAGCTGAAAATCAGAACTAAACATCATAGCAGCGGAAATCCAAAATACAGCTTATTACAACTTTCAAACTGTCTCAGAGCAAAGGTAAGATAAATGAGGTACACTACTAATGCCCAAGTAGCGACCATCAACGACACAGGGAGAATGTGTATATATATATATATCATACGTGGAAGCCTCCTGCCCGCCTCCGAATCAGCTACTCGCGCATCACCAGCTAACCTGTCTCTAGTCTGCTCGTGTGAGCACCCAGAGTAATAAGAGGAGACATAAAACTCTGGGTCAGACATAAAGCCTGGTATGAGCGATAAGCATCTAAAGTGAACAATAACAGGTAGACTAAAACATACCTGAACCTGGACCTGCAACCAAAGAGTTAGCACTACATACTGTACAACACTCTAAGGTATCATATCAAACGGTATAAAGATACGGAGGTGGGGGAGGTGTGCATGTCATAATGATGGCAAACAATCAAGCATAGCATCCATCCTCACATCTCTCACTCAGTGCGTAAAGCATACGATATTCACCACTTCGATCACCCAACATTCCTTGCTACGATCACTTTGCCCCATGAAGTCATAAATGGCTTCACTGCACTGATAACGTAGCCACTAATTCCTCGCTATGTCCACTTGCCCCATGGAGTTATTCACCCCATCTGCGCTGGCTCATAGCCTTACTAATCCTTACTATGTCCACTTGCCCCATGGAGTTATTCACCCCATCTGCGCTGGCTCATAGTCTTACTACGCATCACCTTGCCCCTCAGGTCATAATGACCCTACTGCACTGATAACGTAGTCTTGCTACCATCACTTTGCCCCTCAGGTCACAATGACCCTACTGCACTGATAAGTAGCCCATCATTCCTTTTTAGTGGTGAATCAAAGTTATGAACATCGACAACTCCTTAGCACACGTCCAGCAGCAAAGTCCAACCATGAAGTGAACTCATTGGTTCCCAACTGGTTCCGGGATCCTGAGCTCTAACTTCCCCTATTGGACTACCTTTGCATCTCGGGTTATTGGCCAATACTGGGTCGGGTTGGGTTCTTCCTCAGGTCATCGGTTCGGGTCGGTGTTCTTTATCCGTTCGGGTCGGGTCCCCCTTCTGATGCGGTTCGGGTCGGCATTCCTCTGGGTTCGAGTCAGCTGCTTCTTCTTCTTCGGGTCGGGTCGGTGCTTCCTTTCGGGTCGGGTCGGGTCCTTCTTGGTTTGTGCTTTCGATCCGTCTTCATGATCCCCTTCATATGCTCCTATCCGATCCGCTTTCTTGCTCCTGCTCCGATTCGCCTTTGTTTTTCCGATCCGATCCGTCCTCTTCGATCTGATCCGTCCTTCTCGATCCGATTCGCTTTCCTCTATCCGATCCGATCCCAGTTCAGCTAGCGTGGCCTTCCTTTTTGCCACTTTTCCCAAGCGTTGGGTTCCGATCCGATCAGATTCTTTGCTCAGTTCCACATATCCGATCCGAGCCCCTTTATCCGATCCGATCCGAACTCTGCACTGTTTTCTGAAACTATTCCAGCAAGTGTTTACGCCATTCGGCGACGTTTTCGACCATTCTAACTATTGAAATCAATCACAAAGCATTTCATACAGTCATAGCAACATGCATAATCAACCACAAACATCATTCACATCAATATCATAGGTTAAAATGGATCAAACATACCCAAAATCCCATATTTCCCCTTAAGCATGTTTAGGTGAAACTAATGATAGGATTAGCAAAACTTAACCAAATTAACCCAAATTCATATCAGAGGTCTAAAACATCATTTAGGAATTTATGAACATTTTTCCAGAATTTTATCACGTTTAAATTCGCTAATTAACACTAATCACTCCTAATTAGCCATAATTAGTGTAAAACTATGCAAATCACTCACCTTAGCCACAAAATAAACCAAGATCTGAAATGATTCTCTGATTTGATGCGAATTTCAATACCAAACAGCAGCTCCTTTGTTGATTTGGTGAAGATCCTTCTTGATTAGGGGTTGCTAAGCCAAATCCTTAACCTAAAGGTGATTTGGAGGTGATTTAGAGGTTGGAGGCCATTTTTAGGGATCCTTGGTGATAAGTGGAGGCTAGAAAACTGAAATGGAATGATTCTCCATCTCATTTCAGCCCTCTCATAACCCTAATCCCGAAATAGGTTATGGGCCTACTTGCTAATCACCCGATTTGGCCCGGTTAAGCAGTTTTTCACCCTCCAAACCTTGTTTCAGCCATATATCCCAAACGGTAAGTCCGTTTGGCTAATGTGACCACTCTACGGAAAGAGAAACCATAAAACGAATCTAATGGAAGTGGTTTCAGGTCAAAATTCCTTTTCAATCAAAAGTTATGGCCAAAACAGTACCAACTAGGGGCAAAATGGTCATTTAAAAATCGACAAAAATCATAAGCATGGGAAATGACTCTAATAGATGTTTCCCAAAGTTACATGACCATACGACTTCACATGGGAAAGAAATAAATATTCTACGATCCTACGATGTGTAGAATACGGGTCATTACAATGCTGATCAGGGGGTTAAACAATAGGTTGTGCGTCAAAGTATTGCTCAAATCATATGCTTTGAAATAGTCGTTAAGAGCATAATGCATGGGATGCTCGGAGTACTATTATAGGGTGGGATCAAAGTAAATGGTAGAGGATGAACTTTATCGGAAGCCACACATGGACCTACGTGATCAAAGTTCACACCCCGACAGTAATCTAGCAACAAGTTGCGCCGAGGTGTAACTCTATCCTAATATATATCAAATTAGCTCCCAGTATGAAATAAGTTTGTGTATCTACGCAGTATGTCTCTTTAAGACCCTGTACGTACTGTTTATCAATAATACGATGCCTCCCGAACATATCATCCGAAGATAGTAGATTTCTGGGAACATGCGCTAACCCGTGCCCTAGAAGTAACATCGATCTCCCAAGTACCAAATAGGAAGGTATGCCAGAGCAAGTAAACAACATGATGAAGAGGAAAACGATATGTAATGGAGAGGAGATGTGCGTCATGGAGCTAACTAGCATGTATGAGAGATATCCAATAAGAGGCTCATGGTGCTCATAAAATGTTGGCCTTGAACCTCAAATCAATCTGAGATCGCGCCTCCATCAAATCGTGTCTAACACTCGTAGGAGTACGCGTAACTACCTAGATAATCTCCCATTGATGCACGCATGGAAAATATGAATCAACTGCATGACTAGCAGCCTCAACAATGTGTGGATGCATGTTGATCATGTACTTGTAGGACCCACATGGCAACATGTACCAAAAACCAAACATCTCTGCCACCTCCCTAAAAGAAACAGTGTAAATACAACCCAGTATAGCCGAACCCCCGTCTGTCGTATGTAGATGACGTAAATTGGCTAATGATGCTACGTGGCCCAGTCAAATCGTAACCTTTTGGTTTGAAAAGAATATCAAACCAAAAGGATATAAAAGGAAAGCCCAAAATATAGCATCCTCCATGGCATTGGTACCTATATAAGCTAAAATATACTCCTGTAAATATGTCAGGGTAATGACCCCAAACGAGATATGATTGGGGCCAAAATCAGGTAAGTACAATGTGTACAACTCAGGTGACTCAAAACTTAAGTCAAAAGGGTATGACACTCTATCTACATCGCCTGTATCAATCCCCGTAAGCATATAAAAATCAGTTGAGGTAATACCAATCTCAAAATCAAGAAAAAGAAATGTATGTGTGGTGGGCCACCATCTCTCTACTAAGGCACCTACCAGTGGCTGTTTAAAGGACCGGACATGTCTAATCTCTATAAAACTAACAAATGGACTAGTCCATAGCCTATCTAGAATACCCTGACACAGTATATCTAAAATACGTGTAATACACCTCGACCAACTGCCACGAAAGCTAAGGCAGTAAGATTAGTAAAAAGATATTTGATCTTGGTTATTATACTATAAAATAACACTACAAACTGACTACGTAATGTGGTAGATAATTAAGATGTACACAACAAATTATGTTAAATTCAGAAATCATACCTCAACGATATCGAGGGCTATGAACATACGGTTAGAGAAAACCGCGGGTAACTCATGGAGAATCCACAGGTCCAATATCGTCATCTAGGGTGTAAAGGGTGTGCACAGGACCAGTTGTCTCATCTGTCTTCCATCTAGCGATTTTGGTGATGTGAGGTGGCATTTCAACATGATATTCAATTTAAAAAATTTAAAAAGGAAAATAGTGAGGGTGGAAAAAGAAATTGGCCGGTATGGTACTATTTAGCAGCGCCCTACCTCAGGCGACGATTTAATCAATGCCCTACACAGGGCGCTGATTAAATCAATACCCACACGTTGGTTCGGCTACTGAATAATTGCCATAATATTACGTTTCGTAATACCATTGGTGACACTCTAAGTATTAAACTTTAAGGTACTAAATTGGTTGGTTCTTTAGGTAGTGCTATCTGATCTCAATAAAAATATAAGAAATAAAACTAGGATAACATTTGTTAGAGTCGTGGTAGATATGAAGTCTGAAGGGATTGATGAGAATGGGGAGGTTGTTATAACCTTTATACACCACCAATCCTTATACAACATAATATTGCATTGTAAAAGCACTTAGTTGATTTGTAATGGTTGTCAAAGGAAAAAAAGGAAAAAAAAGAGAAATAGAAAGGAAGAGAAGAAAGTAAAAGAGAAGAGGAAGGAAGAAATACAAAACACAATAACATAACCAACCTTGTATATCTCATAATGCATCAGATCAAATATAAGAGCAATTATAAATATAAAATAGACCAGATAGTAATAACTATATAAACTGAAACACCCCACCTCCATTAAGGTCACTCACAAAGGGAATGCCTTAACTTCGGTGGAGCATTATAGGTAAAAGATACAAATAACTTACAAGACAGACATACAAACAGCGAAAAAACTAAATTTATTTCTTAAGTACGTGGTTCAGTTAAAACATTACAACAACTGTCTCAAACCAACTTCCAAATTATTACAACAAAATCTCTGTCTTGAATTAAAACAAAAAGAAGCATTAAAATAACAATAAGGCCACATAAATCCCCAATAAGAGAGTATCCAAAGACATAGCCCAAGGAAAGAGAATCCAAACACTACATCTACTCTCTTCAAGATGGAAATGGTCTGAACTAAGCTGAAGTATTCCCTCCCTGCGGACCTGGGGGGGAAACGGAAGACGAAAGGAAAATGGGTCAGACGTGAGTTTGGTAAGTCCAGTGATTATTTAACATGTAAACAGGAAAAAGGATCATGACATGAATAAACTGAACCTACAGCACCCTAGAAATAAGATAATAAAACTGAATATGCTATTGCACTCATTACTATTTCTCTGCACCCATTTACAAGTGTTTCCACTAGCACCATGTGTTCAAGATAAATGATCCCCTTTATCGATCGGCTCCTACTCGTATACGTTTACCACTTGTGTCATTCGGACCCGCTTGATTGTAGATACATGTGCTGGTCCCACCATGGGGTGTATCAAATCCTATGGTGGCAACCCGACACAATTCAAGATGCACAGTGTATAACCACTGATGCCGAGTGCATGCTTTTTGCACTCTAGAGTACGTGCACGCCCGCACTCCGTCGAAACCTGCACTGATGCACCATCCGCCGTTGTTTTGATCGCTTATAATTAGCCTAGTAATCGTGCCCTACCCTGCCTAGTTCAGGGTACCATGATACATCTATGTGGGTTACTGCTGAAATGGGTCCCCGTTACTAGGGTTTCCTAATCAACATGTTAAAATGGTTAAGTGTTCTCAAATTAACCTAACCCCACCCATCAGTTTAGTTAACATGTTGTATTGGTTAACTGTTGCCTTAATTAACTTAACCCTACCATTCCTGTCTTAGCTTTAATTCATTCATTAAAGCACCAACCACTCACATTAGATATGTATTGCTACGGTCGTTGGATGTGCCGGTCGGTTCCGGACAGTCTTACACCGCAACTCAATCTAACCTTGGGTTGTTTTGGGCTTGATGCGCTAACCTCTCACATTAGATCTATATTGTTATGGTTGTTGGATGTGCCGGGTAGTTCCGGGCAGTCTTACACCGTAACTCAATCTAACCTCGGGTTGGGCATATTCTTCTTTTACTTAATTTGCATATTTACCCTTCATATTTATATGTAAATTATCCACAATTATTGCCATTCAATTCATGCCCCATTTATCCTCTAAATCATGTTCATAATTTTTAGGTATATAAATTATACCATTTTATGCCACTAATCATTTGTATGATTATGGGCCAAACTATGCCAATAATACGAAATTTAAGGTTTTTCCTAACGTTACCCCCGTTATACGTTCGCAAAATTCACATAGAATGTTAGGCTCGCAACTTAGCCTAACTTATAAACAAAAGGGAAAAGAAAGGAGCATGTACCATTTCCACAACATAAAATAATAAGGATCTAACTAAACATGTGTCCTATAAATTTGGCATAAAACAATGAACTTGCATTTTTGGATCCAATTAACACGAGTCTTAAGCATATGAAATTACACAAATCCAACTAGGCATGTAAATGTAAACTTGCAATTTGGATCCAATTAATATGAATCTTAAGCATATAAACGGGGACTTACATAGAGTTACACATATCCAATTAGACATGTAGATGTGAATTTGTATTTTGGATCCAATATTCATAGATCTAACATATGAGAATGTAGATATAAAGATATATATGACTTAACCTAAAAACTTGCATGTAACATAACATGAAAGAGTCACCAAATTTACATAATACACGATTGGTTTAACATACATAATAAGTCCAGTAAACCACAGTAGTCTCATAGGCATATATGATAGAAACGTTATGTAACACCCTGAATTTTCTATGTCTATTAAAAGAATGAATTGAAGAATACTTAATTTTTAAAGTGAGAATTAAGGGAAACGGGTTGCCATTGCGTTCATCTCGAAATTCTGCTCGGAATAGAGTCCAAGTTTTCATAAATCGGACTTTGTATGAGGAAGTTATGGCCCTCAGAAGTTTCAGGAATTTAAATAAATTAAAACAACTCAGATTTAAATTCAAAATTCAAACGAAAACAAAGAAGAGGGCTGGGCGGGATTTTTCCCACCCTAGGCCAGGTTGACCAAGGGGTCGACCTCCCTTATACAGGTCGACCGAGGGGTCGACCTACCCCCTCGCCCAGATCCAAACAGTGACGATTTTCTGACCTGTTGCTGAGTCTTTTCTGACTTGCAGCTGAGTCACTAGGGCATAGGTGGCAATTCTGGATAATTCTATCTAGTCTGGACGGTTGTGATTGCTCCTAGGATGATCTAACGGCTCACATAAGTTTAAACCTCTATAAAAGCAACCTTGGTCCTCAACCCTAAATCACACAAATTCATTCCAAGGAGCCACCATGTTGTCCATGATCGTCCTAGCCTAGCCACCATTTCTTCTTCAACTAGAAAGAAAATTAGAAGCTATGAATCGAATCGAATCAAATCTAAATTAGAGAAATCGATAGTCTACTTCAAGGGAGAGCTATTCAGTTTCAGAAAACAGATTCAAGAAAATACAAGAATCATTCTCTTATTGTAAGTTCAAGTTACTTTTAGATATGAATTTTTAATTGAAATTCTTGGCATGTAATAATCTGGATCCAAGCTAAACTTGATTATGAGATAATCCTCCCAGATTTATCAAATCCAATCTATTAGATTTATGCCTATGATGTTATTCAAATCTAATCCATTTGATTTATGCCTGATGTAAGTAATCCTTTCATTTGAATTTGTGCTTGTATATGCCTTTGGGAATCATTATTGACTATGGAATTGGTCCAATCATATCTATCCTTGTTGTATATTGGAATTGTAATCCTGTTTAAGTTCATGATATAACTCTTGTCAAACCTATACGTCTGTGATGGTTCATAATGATATTTATATCTATATACCTGTAATGTATTCTATGCAAAACTTGTCAATTTGGTATATCAAATTTATTGGACCAATAGTTCTTATCATCATATGCCTATTCTTATGCCTCTTATGTTCCATATTGTTTCTCCGCTTATTTTATGAATCTTGAGTTGAATCTCAAAATACATACGTTATGAATGCAGGGGTAATTGGGTATAATATAAAATTTACATTATTTGGCATAATTTGGAACTTGTATTATGGCGTGACTGTTAAGACACAATTTGGGGTAATTTGACATGAATTATGGAATATGTAATTTGACATATTGAACCTAGAATTGGCATGAATGACAAAGTATGTAATTTGGCGTGAAAAATCTAGTTTTGGGCATAAGCTGTAAAATAGAATATTAAATCTAGATTGGGCATAACTGTTAGTTAGAACGCCAAGCATAGTGTATATTGTGATTTTGGGGCATGGCTATTATTGTAAATTTAGGGAAGATTGGGTATAGCCAATTTTGATTAATAACTTGAAATTGGAAATTTGTTGGGCATAACTTGGGAATTGGAACATGACTAGTTTTGGTGAATTTGGTAACTAGCATGTAAAGTCTAGATTTGGGTATATATGTTAAATGTGTAAAATAAACATGAACATGCCTAACCCGATGTTAGATTGAGTTGTGGTGTAAAACTTCCCGGAACCGCCCGGCACATCCAGTAACCATAACAATACCTATCTAATGTGAGAGGTTAGTGCATCATGCCCAAGAAAACCCAAGGTTAGATTAAGTTGTGGTGTAAAACTGCCTGGAACCGCCCGGCACATCCAGTAACCGCAACAACACATATCTAATGTGAGAGGTTAGTGCACTAATAGATAAATTAATGCTAATGAAAAATACATGCTAAGAAATGACTAGGGTTAAGTTAATAGGAAACACTTAACCAGTATAGCATGATAAATGGGTAGGGTTAAGTTAACAAGAAACACTTAACCAATATAACAAGATGAATGACTGGGGTTAAGTTAATAGGAAACACTTAACCAATATAGCATGATAAATGGGTAGGGTTAAGTTAATAAGAAACACTTAACCAACATGACACGATGAATGGGAAGGGTTAAGTTAACACGAAAGGGCAACACTTAACCAATATAACTTGATTTGTGGTAGGGTTAAGTTAACATAAGAAGGCAACACTTAACCAAAGTAACATGACAAGTAGGTGGGTTAAGTTAACTTTAATTGATTGATGACACTTAACCAATACAACATGATGAACATGTGGGGTTAAGTCGACACGAAACACTTAACCAATCCAACACGATAAGTAAGGAGGGTTAAGTTAATAAGAAACATTTAACCAACATGACATGATGAATGGATGGGTTAAGTTAACATGAATGAACAACATTTAGCCATTATGAAATAATGTGTAGGAGGGTTAAGTACATATCGAGTTGGTGGGTAATATTAGTAAATTTAGGCCCACAAACTTAACCATTAAATAAACATGCCTGAATCAGTGGGAGGGTTAAGTACATCTCATGTAGGTGGGTAATATTATTATATATATGCCCACAAACTTAACCATTAAATAAACATGCTTGAATCGGTGGGAGGGTTAAGTACATCTCGTGTAGGTGTGTAATATTTGTATATATGGGCCCACAAACTTAACCAGTAGGAAACCCTAGTAACGGGGACCCATTTCAGCAGTAACCCACATAGATGTATCATGGTACCCTGAACTAGGCAGGGTAGGGAACGATTACTGGGTTGATTATAAGCGGTCAAAACAGCGGCAGGGGGTACGTCAGTGTAGGTTCAGACGATTTACGGGCGTGCACGTACTCCGGAGTTGGAAAAAGCAGGCACTGGGTACCAGTAGTTATACATTGTGCATCTTGAATCGTGTCGGGTTGCTATCATAAGGTTTGATACATCTTATGGTGGGACCAGCACAGGGTATTTACACACAGGAGAGGGCCAATTGACACAGACACAAGGAAAAATTAATACGAGTAAGGGGTCGATCGATAGGGTTGTAATGGTACATCTAGCACGTTCATGGCAATTAGGCAGATTGAGGTGGAATCCTCACAATAGATGTACACCTGAAGGCTACCACAATTGCGGGGATTGGGATCACATTACAATATGATCATTTTATACAGATTACTAGTTAGGACACTAGTTAGGTAGTGCAGAGATATAAAAATCAGAATAACAAGGTAGTAGAGAAGCAGAGTAGAAGTGCATTCAGTTTATCTTGCCTTATCATATCTATACTAGTTGTATGTTATCTTGTTATCCTTGTTCTCATGGTATTGTCTTATATTCAGTTTATTCATGTCATGATGCTTTTGCCTGTTTATATGCTGAAAGTCACTGGACTTACCAGACTTATGTCCGTCCTAGTTTTGTTTCGCCTCTTTTCTTCCATTCCCCCTTCCCCCCAGGTTCACAGTGAGGAAATGTTACCACTTAACTCAGTTTTCTTTCCAAGCTCGAAGATAGTCGATGTATTACTTTGGACTCTCTCTTCCACTGCTCTGGTTGATTCATGCTTTATTGGGGAAAATCATTGTTATTTTTATGCTTCTTTTATATTTGGAAGTTTTTAAATCAAGATAGAAGTTCTATGTATTACTTTTACGTATGATTGAGACAACTATTGTAAAAGCTTGATTGAACCACATTGTTTATAAAATGACTTTATTTTCCGCTGCTTTATTTGACTGTCTTGTAATTTATCTGAATCTTTTACCTAAAATGCTCCACCGAAGTTAAGGCATTCCCATTGTGAGTGACCTTAATGGAGGTGGGGTGTTTTACTTGGTATCAGAGCTGAAGGTTACCGGATCAGATAAAAGATTTGAAAAATTATTTTCAAAACGGTTTTAAAAGAAGCATTTTCAAAAGAAATTTTTTGTCTTAAAGGCATGCTCCCCAAAGCCTTATGCAATATCTTTTGATCCTCTGTTTGAATCCTTATTTCCTTCTTTCCTGAGTCTCCGGGACTCCTAGCTTTCTGGGAGGTAACCTCATCGCGACATGGTTCCATAGGCTTGATGAGATTATGACACTTGTCAAAGGGCAAATAAGTGCCCAACTTCCGTCTATAGCCGCAGTAGTTTCACCTACAGCTAATTTTCTTTCGAGCTTTGTAGGATTTTCTGTGCGATGGAGGCAGCTTTCGAGAGACTTGTCAACGTGTTACACAAGGACAGTAAAGATAAGAATGAGGGAGTTTGGTTAAGGAGCACAACCCAAGGATGAGAAACTCATGGATATGGACTTGGTTCACAAAGGAGGCAAAAAGGAAGAGGTGTAACTGGAAGAATCACAGGACAAGAAGGGAGGAAAGAATAGTAAAACCTAAGACAAGAGGAAATGTCTTTACTATGGTATAACGGGTCATGTAATTAAGGACAAGGGAAAGAACAAAGAATAGGATTTTCAGGAGGGCAAGTGCATGCTCTCACCGCTAGCATACCTGAAGGAGAGGTAATAAAGTTTCTGTTGAAAAATAAAGGGTTTAGCTTTTCTTTTTGATCCTCCTATTAGTACTCTTTTTTTATTTTAGCGATTCACATTCGATTGTATCTGCTTCCATAGTTGAGTCTCTGCACCTTAGTACTTGTATAGTAGAAGATCCCATTATTTTCTCAAATCCAATTAGTGGTTCGGCTCATTTATCTTTGGTTTGTAAGGATTTGGGAATATCTATATCAAGGATTGAGTTTAAGTATAATGCTTATGTTTTTGGTTCCATGGGCTATGGGTTGATTCTAGGCATGGGTTAGTTAGCTAGTAATTGCGAAAGGAGGGTAGTTAGACTTTTTACTTGCCTTGGGAATACCCTCGAGATTTCATGCGATCCTGAGGGGATTAGTTAGGCTTAGCTACCTAGAATCACTTGACGCATCTATCGATGATTTGCGATCCGTTAGAATAGTCCATGAGTACGCAGATGTTTTTGATTACGTTAGGGGTTTCCCCCTAAAACTTGAGATAGACTTCCGCATATATCTAGTTGACAATGCAAAGCCAGTTATGCGATTAATGATAGTTTTGGAGCAAGATTGGCCAGGATAGCCAAAGTCGGTTAAGTGCTCAATTGTTTGGTTGTTTTGCTTGTATCATCTCACATAGATCATCCAAATTCGCAGGAGGTATTCCTTGGGTTCCCGTCTGATATTGGTTTAGGCCTTTGGGGCTTGTACTTGAGGGATGTTGAGTTCGACTAGAATGGTTTGCGTGAGAAATGAATGGTTGTGGCAGGCGCCCTAAGTAAGACTGCCCTTAAGAGAGGTAAAAAGTACATAGCAACCTTTAACTTTAGACCCTCAGATTTGTGACATGATGGATAAGCTAAGTAGAGGAGAGACCTATAATCATCTTAGTATATACACTTGGTATCATGGTTAACAGCTGTTTATCTTAGAAAGATAGTTCGACTACATTGGATACTCTCTAGCATAGTAAGTGATCGAGGTCCTATCTTTACTAGTGGGTTTTGGAAATGGAGGTCAAGAAGCTTCGCAATCATGAAGTTAAATTAGTTAAGGTACAATGGAGTGAAGCTCAAGAAGATGCGACTTAGAAGACTGAAGACTAGATACGCGTAGCCTACCCTTTTCTTTTTGAGGGTACATCCTTGATCTCTCTTTCCTTAAGTTTATGCATGCTTGTATCTACCTTTTAAGTATATCTCCTCAATCCTATTCCTTATCCTTAGGTAGAAACCAATGGATGTAAACATGTATTTGAAACCTGTTATGATTGATGGTTGCAAATGGTTGCTAGTGGTTGCTTGTGGATGCATATACACACACATTAGGGGTTAGATCGACTCAGTCACTTTCATATTGCATATGCATATATGTATTTGTATATGGATTGAACTTGATGTGTTATCATACGTACGTTGCATTTGTATGAGTGATTGTGCACTCATGTAGAAAGAATGATTAGGAATAATCACATACATAATGGACTCATGACACTGACATAATTCGCATTAAGGAGGTCAACTGAATCAGTAGACCGCCTGATTTTGCATCAGATAAGGACATGTACACACACTATGAATATGATCATGAAAGCATTAGAAGTCTTTTAAGGACAATGGATGCCTGTGTTTGATGGTTGAGTAGACGGACGATTGGATGGTAGGATATATATTCTTCTTGACTTGAAGATTTCAGGGACGAAATCCTTTAAGTAGGGGAGAATGTAAGACCCTGAATTTTCTGTGTCTATTAAAAGAACGAATTAAAGAATACTAAATTTTTAAAATGAGAATTAAGGGAAATGGGTTATGCCATTGCGTTCGTCTCGAAATTCTGCTTGGAATAGAGTCCAAGTTTTCATAAATCGGACTTCGTATGAGGAAGTTATGGCCCTCAGAAGTTTCAGGAATTTAAATAAATTAAAACAGATCAGATTTAAATTCAAAATTCAAACGAAAACAAAGAAGCAGGCCGGGCAGGATTTTTCCCGCCCCAGGCCAGGTCGACCAGGGGGATGACCAGGGGGCGACCTCCCCTGTACAGGTCGACCTGGGGGTCGACCTACCCCCTCGCCCAGATCCAAACAGTGACGATTTCTTACCTGTTGCTGAGTCTTATCTGACTTGCGCTGAGTCACTAGGGCATATGTGGCAATTCTGGATAACTCTATCTAGTCTGGACGGTTGTGATTGCTCCTAGGATGATCTAATGGCTCACATAAGTTTGAACCTCTATAATCAACCCTGGTCCTCAACCCTAAAACACACAAATTCATTCCAAGGAGCCACCATGCTGTCCATGATCGTCCTAGCCTAGCCACCATTTCTTATTCGACTAGAAAGCAAATTACAAGCTATGAATCGAATCGAATCAAATCTAAATTAGAGAAATCAATAGTCTACTTCAAGGGAGAGCTATTCAGTTTCGGAAAACAGATTACAGAAAATACAAGAATCAATCTCTTTTTGTAAGTTCAGGTTACTTTCAGATGTGAATTTTTAATTGAAATTCTTGGCATGTAATAATCTGGATCCAAGCTATAATTGATTATGAGATAATCCTCTCATATTTATCAAATCTAATCTATTAGATTTAGGCCTGTGAAGTTAGTTAAATCTAATCCATTAGTTTTATGCCTGATGTAAGTAATCCTTTCATTTGAATCCATGCTTATATATGCCTTTGGGAATCATTATTGACTATGGAATTGGTCCAATCATATCTATCCTTCTTGTATATCGGAATTGTAATCCTGTTTAAGTTCATGATATAACTCTTATCAAACCAATACATATGTGATGGTTTATAATGATATTCATATCATATCTATATGCCTGCGATGTATTCTATGCAAAACTTGTCAATTTGGTATATCAAATTTATTGGACCAATATTTCTTATCATCATATGCCTATTCTTATGCCTCTTATGTTCCATATTGTTTCTCCGCTTATTTTATGAATCTTGAGTTGAATCTCAAAATACGTACGTTATGAATGCGGGGGTAATTGGGTATGACATAAAATTTACATTCTTTGGCATAATTTGTAACTTGTATTATGGCATGACTATTAAGATGCAATTTGAGGTAATTTGACATGAATTATGGAATACGTAATTTGACATATTGAACCTAGAATTGGCATGAACGACAAAGTATGTAATTTGGCATGAAAAATCTAGTTCTGGGCACAAGCTATAAAATAGAATATTAATTTTAGATTGGGCATAACAGTTAGTTGGAACGCCAAGTATAGTGTATATTGTGATTTTGGAGCATGACAATTATTGTAAATTTAGGGAAGATTGGGTATAGCCAATTTTGATCAATAACTTGAAATTGGAAATTTGTTGGGCATAACTTGGGAATCGGAACATGACTAGTTTTGGTGAATTTGGTAATTAGCATGTAAAGTCTAGATTTAGGTGTATATGGTAAATGTGTAAAATTAAGATGAAGATGCCTATCCCGAGGTTAGATTGAGTTGTAGTGTAAAACTGCCCGGAACCGCCTAGCACATCCAGTAACCACAACAATACCTGTCTAATGTGAGAGGTTAGTGCATCATGCCCAAGAAAAACCCGAGGTTAGATTGAGTTGTGGTGTAAAACCGCCCGTAACCGCCCGGCACATCCAGTCACCGCAACAACACATATCTAATGTGAGAGGTTGGTGCATTAATAAATAAATTAATGCTAATGAACAAGACATGCTAAGAAATGAATAGGGTTAAGTTAATAGGAAACACTTAACTAGTATAGCATGATAAATGGGTAGGGTTAAGTTAACAAGAAACACTTAACCAATATAACAAGATGAATGACTGGGGTTAAGTTAATAGGAAACACTTAACCAGTATAGCATGATAAATGGGTAGGGTTAAGTTAATAATAAACACGTAACGAACATGACACGATGAATGGGAAGGGTTAAGTTAACACGAGAGGGCAACACTTAACCAATATAACTTGATTTGTGGTAGGGTTAACTTAACAGAAGAAGGCAACACTTAACGAAAGTAACATGACAAGTAGGTGGGTTAAGTTAACTTGAATTGATTGATGACACTTAACCAATACAACATGATGAACACGTGGGGTTAAGTCGACAAGAAACACTTAACCAATCCAACACGATAAGTGAGGAGGGTTAAGTTAATAAGAAACACTTATCCAACATGACATGATGAATGGGTGGGTTAAGTTAATACGAATGGACAAAACTTAACCAATATGACATAATGTGTAGGAGGGTTAAGTACATATCAGGTTGGTGGGTAATATTAGTAAATTATGGCCCACAAACTTAACCATTAAATAAACATGCTTGAATCGGTGGGAGGGTTAAGTACATCTCGTGTAGGTGGGTAATATTAGTATATATAGGCCCATAAACTTAACCATTAAATAAACATGCTTGAATCGGTGGGAGGGTTAAGTACATCTCGTGTAGGTGGGTATATTTGTATATATAGGCCCAAAACTTAACAAGTAGGAAACCCTAGTAACAGGTACCCATTTCAGCAGTAACCCATATACATGTATCATGGTACCCTGAACTAGGCAGGGTGGGGCACGATTACTGGGTTGATTATAAGCGATCAAAACCGCGGCAGGGGGTACATCAGTGTAGGTTCCGATGGTTTACGGGCGTGTACGTACTCCGGAGTGGGAAAAGGCAGGCATTGGGTAACAGTAGTTATACACTGTGCATCTTGAATCATGTCGGGTTGCTATCATAAGGATTGATACACCTTATGGTAGACCAGCACAGGGTATCTATACGCAAGAGAGGGTCGATTGACATACACACAAGGAAAAATTAATACGAGTAAGGATCCGATCGATAGGGTAGTAAGGGCACATCTAACATGTTCATGGCAATTAGGCAGATTGAGGTGGAATCCTCATGTTAGATGTACACCTGAAGGCTACCACAATTGCGGGGATTGGGATCACATTACAATATGATCATTTTATATAAATTACTAGTTGGGACACTAGTTAGGTGGCGCAGAGATATAAAAATCAGAATAACAAGGTAGTAGCGAAGCAGAGAAAGAGTAGAAGCGCATTCAGTTTATCCTGCCTTATCATATCTATATTAATCGTATGTTATCTTGTTATCCTTGTTCTCACGGTATTGTCTTATATTCAGTTTGTTCATGTCATGATGCCTTTTCCTGTTTATATGCTGAAAGTCACTGGACTTACCAGACTTATGTCTGACCTAGTTTTGTTTTGCCTCTTTTCTTCCGTTCCCTCCCCCCTCCCCTCCCCCCCCGGTTCACAGGGAGGAAATGTTACCACTTAGCTCAGTTTTCTTTCCAAGCTCAAAGATAGTCGATGTATTTCTTTGGACTCTCTCTTCCACTGCTATGGTTGGTTCATGCTTTATTAGGGAATATCATTGTTATTTTTATGCTTCTTTTATATTTGGAAGTTTTTAAATCAAGATAGAAGTTCTATGTATTACTTTTAAGTATGATTGAGACAACTATTGTAAAAGCTTGACTGAACCACATTGTTTATAAAATGACTTTATTTTCCGCTGTTATATTTGTCTGTCTTGTAATTTATTTGCATCTTTTACCTATAATGCTCTACCGAAGCTAAGGCATTCCCTTTGTGAGTGACCTTAACGGAGGCGGGGTGTTTCACATTACAAGAATAGACATGAATCAGCATCACCATTATCTTAGAACTTAGGCACAACTCTAGTTTTCACTTTATTACAAATCATAACTTTTAATTGTTCACATCTAAATAATAACAGGACTTACAAACAAAAGAAAATCTTGGTTTCTGGGATCAGTTTTCTGAAACTGGAAAGCAATCCCTTGACGTAGACATTCGATTCTCTAAATTAGATTTGATTCGTAACTTCTAACTTGCTTTCTAGTTTTCTTCCTAGTTGGGGAAGAAAGGTGGCTATGCTAGTGTAACATCCCAGAAATTTCGACAAACTAGAATGAGAAATGATTAAAGATTTGATTTCAGACTATCAAATTTTCATATTGATATTGGATTAGAAATTTAAAATCGTATATATGATTTTGGAGTATGAACTGAATATTAAATTCAGAATGGTCAGATATAAATCAAATATTTGTTGTTGCATATTTGAATTGATTTTGGTCAGATATTTGAATTTGAATTGTAGTCCGATTGAATATTATAAATGGTAAAATATAAAAATAAACGTTTGTGGAAATATGTGAAAAATTGACTTGGATATGTGTATATTCAGAGTTTGAAATTTATGTTTCAAATTTGGAAGCAAACAAAGTTAATAGTGAACAAACGAAATAAATTGGGTGAACCGATAAATAGTTTAAATTTAAAACAACGTCGTATATAAATGGAGTCGGTTAAAAGCCAGATTAATTTTGTTGGAATCAGAACGCAAAGACGAAGCGGTGCATATAATTTTTATTGCATTTGGGGATCATGCCGGTAGTACGAAATTAGAACGATTCAGGTATTCACGGTAAGATTTTATTTATTTTAATCACAGATAAAACCTCCCTCAGTTTTAAATAACGATGACCTATATATTGTGATACCGTACCCTATAACCTATGGATCTGACGTTGTTCTTATCCCCACGTATTGGCTTCCTATGAAAGCTTCTCTACTTATTTATATTTCCACCGTGCCTTTCTTGGTCTTCATTCATTTCTCAGCAAAAACTTTTCTTTCAAAATAAAAAAATAAAAATAAAAATGCTTGAGCACAAATTGCTCTCTTGCCTTTTGTAAAATTGCCATGGCGTCCTCCAATCGAAGTCATGACCATCACAAGCTCTATATAGCTACTCCCTGCTAGTCATGAATCGCCATCCACAACCACACCCGATCGGAACACCTTCAACTTCAAAACTGAATCACTAAAATCGATCCACCCTATGCCATAAAAATTGAAACCCTTTTCTCTAAATTCGAATCAAAGTCACTGTGTCCGATTTAATTGTCTCCAAGCCTCGCCGCTATTTCAAAACGTCGCAACAACTTCTCCACCAGAATCGCACTGCCAAGTCATCGCCTTTAGGTGAACTTCGACAATCAATCGGTTGTAGCATCTCTTTGCGGTCGCCGGAACAGCCAAGCGCGCGTCTCCACTACCCTATCGTTGTTTGCTCCAACCATTAAAGGTTAGTAATTCACTCACGATTTATCCGAGTTTCAAATAATTCAATATCAGTATGAACTAGGATGTATTAGACAAAATTAGTGCTTAATGTTTCGCTGCTGGTGGATGCGTGATTTTTTTGTTTGCTGTGTGGATGATTAGAAATTTAATTTGATATGTTCTAGTTATACGAATTGTTTGTTGGTACCTGTCACTGCCCAAGATTAGTGTCAAACCCTTAAATCTATGAATTATTGGTCATGAATATAGGGGAATGTGAACATATATGCAAAGATTTAAGAAAGTAGATACACCTCTGATCAGTTTCACCACTGGTTTAAGTTGGGAAATTTCCTTTTACTATGTACAAAAGGGTATATATGTTATGCTGAGGTCATCACTCATATGGGTTAATTGTTTGAGATGCTAAAGTTGAAAAAGGTTTTTATTTCAGAGAAAAAAATATAATAATAAATAATAATAAAGGGAAAAAGGGGGCACATACAAATTGCCTTGAATACTCTCATGGTTGCTCTGTCGAAGGGCCTGAAGGTGTTGATTCATCTAGTGTGCCAGCCCATTACAAACTTGTCTAACACTTGAGTTCTTTTATTACTTCTTTTATAATGACCAAACTAAACGGTGTATATATCCAATATTTTTGAGAATCACAACATATTTTGTAATACATATCATAGTGACGTGAATTTTCAGTGATTTTACAGTATTAAAATCCATTGACAAGTGATCAGAAATTCGATATGAATGCATATTTAGTGGCACTTTGAAACCATATGTCAACTGTACAGAATACAAATTTAGTGGCACTTTGAAAACCATATTTCAACTATTCTGAATACGCATTTAGTGGCGATTTGAAACCATATTTCAACTGTTCAGTATACGCTCTTAGTTGGCGCTTTGAATTCATTTTAAGTATGTTTCCAGGATTGCTTGTTTCCATTCATGTGAATTCATAATTTTATTGGAAAGAAAGAAAAAAATGCTAATTTGTGTTTTCACTTGAATTCCTATGGCATGTGCGTGTGTGTATACATGTGACTGTATGTGTGAGTGTGTGTTCATATATGTGACTTTGATGGCTTACGAGCTTTTAGTGAATTTATAGATAGAAAAAAAACTGTTGTGACAAAACAGTAGTGATCCATTTGCTGAACTGTTATATCTCGGTGCATTTTATGCCAGTAATTACAATACAATACATATATGTGATTCCATTCCCAACATATTGACTATATCGATACTGTACGATTTTTGACAGATTAAAGACCATATATTATGTGCCTTTCTTGAAATATTGAAAGGTCTGAAAATGTTAGCTCATATGCTTGATACCCTTAATGTGTGATTATCTTTGCTATATGTTACATATTGCCTGCATGGTTGCGGTCCACCTCATTAGAAAAAAAAGAGTTCATCCTAGAAATATATGTTTCACAGCCTAGAAGATATGGAGAAAATATGCTGATAATGTTTGAATGTGGAATACTACAAAATGTACTGGAAACTACACACTTCTTACCAATTGTGGATACATACCTGACATGTATATCACATGAATATCTAATGTATCTCATGCTTTAATTTTGACTGTGAACCATATATCGTCTGTATGGGAATATAATCTATATTTTAGTTGAGAAGAAATGCTATATTATTTTTATGTATATGAGAAGCTTAAGGGGAAAGACAAATACATGGACTGTATGTTATTATTGTTGCATTGCAAGTATATGTTAAACTTACACACTAAATTTTGTTGGTATGAAATTTATGTTCTTTTCTTCCTAGGTAAATTCCCCTAAATGTTTTATACCATATAGTTTTGAATGGTACTGCATGATCTTGTTGGGATTATTATTCTAAGTAAAATGGTTCAGTACTTGTGGCTACGCCTATTTATAAATTTAAAGTAGAGAATGACATATCCATACAGTCCATGCTGCACCGATTTTGCTTAAGTACTAGAGACACCTCTTCGAACACCATTGTATGTGGCTGCTGCTTGCTCGGTTGTTTCTATACACCCTAATGGAAAATGCCGTGGCCATATGTACCATACCCCGTTCGTATGATTTCATGCTGCATTGTTGTGACTTCCAAAATGCTGAGGTAGTGCACGCATGTACCTGTACATGTGTGTATATGCAAGCTTCTAGAATCACAGACCCTTAAAAAAAAGAGAAAAAGAAAAAAGAGAGTAAGTAGATATAGAACAGATGCTATACAACCGTATATTGGCTTATGACATATATTTATTATGAAGATTAATTAATATATTTTAGTTCTTATTGAAATTGATTTATTTGAAAAAATGATAAATTCTGACTCAGGTGTTTCATCTTTTTGCATGGAATGCTCGGGACAGACCCAAGCAGTACAAATTTAAAGATCACAGATTGAGATTCAAAGATTGGCGAAGCTGGGGATTTCAGGAGACGCACACTCTGAAGATTTTGAATAGTGAATATTTTTCTTGTATTTAAACTATGTTTATATTCCGCTGTATAGAAAAGTTTGTATCAAAGATTCTTATTAATATATAAAGGTTTGTTTTGCTTTTAAATACTGTGTTAATTATTTATTCTCTGTTTTCCTATGTTGATTCTATTTTTAAACTCTGTAAGCAAAATAACGATCCGTCATTTTGGACATTTTAGATTGGTCTAATTACCGATTTGAAGTGGTCAAAAAGGCGGGACGTTACAAGTGGTATCAGAGCTTTGGTTTATTCAAAGCTTAGCTTACCGAGTTTAAAAACGGATCTTGAAAATAAAAGGTTTCAAATATAAATTTTGAAAGTATATTCTTAAAATAAATTTTGAAAGACAAAGTATTTTTGGAAATAGCAGTATTTTTAAATTAATAGTTTGGAACTAATACGGCATAAGAAAAATTAATTTTGATATATAAAATTTAGTTTGGAATCCCCGGTCTTCAGAAGTCTTCGAAATCCAGGTTTGCGAGAATTATTCTTCGATAAGATTCCTTTAGATTTGAATCTAGACACATCATTGAATGTGATCTAAGGCAGATAAGTATAAGGGAATCAACGAATTGATTGTGTATATTAGTAATCAGAGATAACGGAAATTGATTTGAAATAAGAATTCCAATGAGAAATTGGATAAATAGGGTAAATTTGAAGTCACTTGAAACGATGAAAGTTATTTCGATATTCGTAATATATATTAATGAAAATGGATTGGTTTGAGGAATGGTTCAATCAGAAAAGGTTATAATTGGAATTCAATTTTTGTCAAATTGTATTACTAATTATTTAGAATTTGGCAAGTTAAATTATAATTGGTTTCGAACCAATAATGTATGATCGAATATATGAATTTGATGGTAAGTTAAAAACTTGTTAATTGATTAACGAGAAACGAATGATAAAAGAGAGTTATAAATGAAGTGAATCATAGATGAGGTGAAGCAAAATATGAATAAAGATTTTAAGGGCATTTGAACCTATTTTTGAATAGGATCAAAATTATTTTGATATGACAAGTTCAGACTTCGATAAAAGGAATAATATTCAGTTTTTAGTTGTAACGTGTAAAAGCAAAAATGTTGCAAATGAAATTGGGGTAAATGAAATGGAGTTAACCAGTACGGTGAGATTATTCTGAAGTTCAGAATAAAAATCAAATGAGGTTTTCCGAAGTTCGTAATATGGTATCGAATAACAGATTGTTCGGAAGGAAGGTTATGCGTGGAATCAATTATGTTGAATTTCAGGAAAATACTATTATTTTTTGTTTTAATTTATAATTTAATATATTAATAAATTAGTTATTCATATTAAAGAATAAAGTAAATTTTAAAGTTAATTATTTCGAAGGTGTGAATTATTGCTATAATCAATAGAAGTGAATTCGAAAGTTATGAGAATAATAGTTTTATTCAAAGTAGTGAATTTTATCTATTTCAAAGTTTATAATATCGTTCAGTTAAGGTTTGAGAGGTAAACATACCCCCAACTTGATTGATTTCATTGAGAAAAGGTTTGATAACAAGAATTGTTTAAGTGAAGTAAGTTAATAAGTGTCGGCAGCTGAGTGGGAATAAAGATGTTTTATTTAACATCTGTTTTAATCCAAATAATAAATTTAGAAATGTTTCCATGACGGACAAGACATATTTTCTATGTATAAAGATTTGCAACTATATGGAAATGTTTTCCAATAAGAATTATGAAGAATAAATATGATAATTGGGAATGTTTTCAGAAGACAATGAGAGGTTAACGGATTTTGATAAATCAAAATGGTGAGAACTGAAGAATAAAAAGTCGCACGGCGAGGACGAAGAGCGGCAGAACGTAAGAGAAATAAATTCGTAAACTGAATTCGGGAATGGCGTAAGCAATGATTTGAGAAGAAATGAAGTTAAGGAATTTAGAACTTGATTGGAAATTAGTTAAGTTGAATAATTTCTAGAGTGTTGATCTGATGTTGGTCTCGGCCTTCAGGATTGATACTTAGGAAGTTGTTTGCTTGCTAATTAACGGTCGAAGGATGTGAATGTGGAAGAGAAATAATGCATGATGGAGAAATTTGTGATAAGAAGAAAAAATTCTGAAATTTTGAGGAATAAAGACGTGAATGAAGTGATGAATTTAATAATTGGAAAATGGGAAGGAAATTGGTTTATGAAAATGGACTTATAAATTTGAATTTGAAAAGATATCAGATAGCTGAATAGATTGAGAAATCAAAGCTGAAATTTTGGAATTGAAATGGAATTTGTGAGTATTCGAGTTTGGATATTGGATATAGAAGTTTTGAAGCTTATAAGAATTTAGTGAATTTGAAAACGACTAAATTGGAAGGTAATCGATTTGAGATAAAACCTTATGTAGCAGTATTTATATATAAGAATGAGTCGTTTGAAAATATGATTTGGAAATGTGAAATTGTTGAGAAAAATCTTACGTTAATCTACATAAGTATAAGATATACAAAATGTGAATTTGTTGGAGAAAAATATCTTATGAGTACGAGTTATATAATATATGAAATATTATAGCATTATATGTTTTCAAAATCAAGATAAGGAAAGTACCTTCCTTCTCCTTGAATTTCGAGCTTGGTTGAGATATGCTGCTGGTGGTAGTAGGTTGTCCGGACATAAAACTCATGAGTTGCCGTTTAGCACGACTGCTAGCGTAATTCACAGGGCTGCAGATAGCATACGGCGGTCGGATGTTTCCTGAGGGAATCAGGCGTAACCATTGTGATCGCTGCGATCTAGAGTCGTTGGAATTCGACCATGTAGCGTAATTCGCAGGGCTGCAGATAGCCTACGGAAGACGGATGTTTCTTGGGGGAACCAAGTGTAACCATTGTGACTGCTGCGATCTACAGTCGAATTGTAAGGGCGTAATCCGCAGAGCTGTGAAAGCTTACGGGTATGGATATTTCTTGAGGGAATCAGGCGTAACCGTTGTGTACCTGCGGTCCACATAGCATATCTACACGTGAAAGAGATGTAACCACTAGAGTTACTAAATGTAGAATGGAGCCATGCAATGTTTGAGATATCTTAGTGAGTGTGAGCCACCTGTTTGATGCAGCAGCTAGTCTTCGTGACTCGATTGGTCTTCGTGGCCTAATTTTTCTTTGTAACTTGGATTGTCCTCATGACTTGAAGTATCTGCATAGTTCCATGATTGTCTGTGACTCTGAGATAAAGCAGTCAATGCTCAATGACCTCAGTTTTTCTTTTAATTCTTAAATATCTTCTATTGACCTGTTCATGACGAAATTCGCAGGGAAGTGAATTCCTACGGATACGGATGTTTTCTGGGGGATCCAGACGGAACCATTGCGTATCTGCGATTCATGAACAATCGACATGTCAACATCACATTGGTACTTTCCGTATCTGTTTTTAAAAAAGAGAAATTTTGAAGTATATTTTCACTGGGAGATGAAGCAAGAATATTTAGTGCTTGGAGATTGTAGTCGTGCGCCTGGCCAGCGTATGTCTAACATCTGTGAGAACGACGATAGTCTTGTCAAATTTCTAGTTATCAAGTATTATTAAAATAAATAATTTGAAATTAAGATATACATAATTTGATAAATTAAAGGATTTCAAAGTATTTTCAAGTTGATGAATTGTAACTTGAAGAAATGTTATTTACACTCTTCAATGAGTGTTTGGAAAAATTAAATGGATTGAATGCAGAGAGTTTTGGTTGAATAAGTGCAACAAGAGATAGGTAAACTTTGACGAATGAGAAATTTGAAATAAGTTGAGATGCATAAATCCAATATATGCAGAAATTAGAAATTTAAGAAAAGAATGGTTTTAGAAAGGAAATTATATGATTTTGAATCTCTTAGAAGATTATATATAATGGGAAATTGGACGATATCTCAAAATAATTTGAGATAGAAATTGACCAAGCAAATTGAATTAGTTTAAAAAGCAAAACCCGATTTGGAAGATAAAGACAATCGTGTTTGATCAAAATTGATCTACAACTATAAAAAAGGAAATTTTATTTTCCAAGTTAATTGAGTATGATGGATAAACATAGAAGATTGATGACTTAAATATCGATATTTAATTTAGTCATGGAAAGATTTCACATAAATATAAAAATTTGAAGTATACATTGGTGTAATTTTAACGATTTCTCCTTTTCGAGGACGAAAAGTTTTAAAGGGGGAAGAATGTAACATCCCAGAAATTTCGACAAACTAGAATGAGAAATTATTAAAGATTTGATTTCAGACAATCAAATTTTCATATTGATATTGGAATAGAAATTTAAAATCGAATATATGGTTTTGGAGTATGAATTGAATATTAAATTCAGAATGGTCGATTTTAATCAAATATCTATTGTTGCATATTTGAATTGATTTTGGTCGGATATTTGAATTTGAATTGTAGCCCGATTGAATATTATAAACGGTAAAATATAAAAATAAACGTTTGTGGAAATATGTGAAAAATTGACTTGGATATGTGTATATTCAGAGTTTGAAATTTATGTTTCAAATTTGGAAGCAAACAAAGTTAATAGTGAACAAACGAAATAAATTGGGTGAACCGATAAATAGTTTAAATTTAAAACAACGTCGTATATAAATGGAGTCGGTTAAAAGCCAGATTAATTTTGTTGGAATCAGAACGCAAAGACGAAGCGGTGCATATAATTTTTATTGCATTTGGGGATCATGCCGGTAGTACGAAATTAGAACGATTCAGGTATTCACGGTAAGATTTTATTTATTTTAATCACAGATAAAACCTCCCTCAGTTTTAAATAACGATGACCTATATACTGTGATACCGTACCCTATAATCTATGGATCTGATGTTGTTCTTATCCCCACGTATTGGCTTCCTATGAAAGCTTCTCTACTTATTTATATTTCCAACGTGCCTTTCTTGGTCTTCATTCATTTCTCAGCAAAAACTTTTCTTTCAAAATAAAAAAAATAAAAATAAAAATGCTTGAGCACAAATTGCTCTCTTGCCTTTTGTAAAATTGCCATGGCGTCCTCCAATCGAAGTCATGACCATCACAAGCTCTATATAGCTACTCCCTGCTAGTCATGAATCGCCATCCACAACCACACCCGATCGGAACACCTTCAACTTCAAAACTGAATCACTAAAATCGATCCACCCTATGCCATAAAAATTGAAACCCTTTTCTCTAAATTCGAATCAAAGTCACCGTGTCCGATTTAATTGTCTCCAAGCCTCGCCGCTATTTCAAAACGTCGCAACAACTTCTCCACCAGAATCGCACTGCCAAGTCATCGCCTTTAGGTGAACTTCGACAATCAATCGGTTGTAGCATCTCTTTGCGGTCGCCGGAACAGCCAAGCGCGCGTCTCCACTACCCTATCGTTGTTTGCTCCAACCATTAAAGGTTAGTAATTCACTCACGATTTATCCGAGTTTCAAATAATTCAATATCAGTATGAACTAGGATGTATTAGACAAAATTAGTGCTTAATGTTTCGCTGCTGGTGGATGCGTGATTTTGTTGTTTGCTGTGTGGATGATTAGAAATTTAATTTGATATGTTCTAGCTATACGAATTGTTTGTTGGTACCTGTCACTGCCCAAGATTAGTGTTAAACCCTTAAATCTATGAATTATTGGTCATGAATATAGGGGAATGTGAACATATATGCAAAGATTTGAGAAAGTAGATACACCTCTGATCAGTTTCACCACTGGTTTAAGTAGGGAAATTTCCTTTTACTATGTACAAAAGGGTATATATGTTATGCTGAGGTCATCACTCGTATGGGTTAATTGTTTGAGATGCTAAAGTTGAAAAAGGTTTTTATTTCAGAGAAAAAAATATAATAATAAATAATAATAATAAAGGGAAAAAGGGGGCACATACAAATTGCCTTGAATACTCTCATGGTTGCTCTGTCGAAGGGCCTGAAGGTGTTGATTCATCTAGTGTGCCAGCCCATTACAAACTTGTCTAACACTTGAGTTCTTTTATTACTTCTTTTATAATGACCAAACTAAACGGTGTATATATCCAATTTTTTTGAGAATCAAAGCATATTTTGTAATACATACCATAGTGACGTGAATTTTCAGTGATTTTACAGTATTAAAATCCATTGACAAGTGATCAGAAATTCGATATGAATGCATATTTAGTGGCACTTTGAAACCATATGTCAACTGTACAGAATACAAATTTATTGGCACTTTGAAAACCATATTTCAACTGTTCTGAATACGCATTTAGTGTTGATTTGAAACCATATTTCAACTGTTCAGTATACGCTCTTAGTTGGCGCTTTGAATTCATTTTAAGTATGTTTCCAGGATTGCTTGTTTCCATTCATGTGAATTCGTAATTTTATTGGAAAGAAAGAAAAATTGCTAATTTGTGTTTTCACTTGAATTCCTATGGCATGTGCGTGTGTGTATACATGTGACTGTATGTGTGAGTGTGTGTTCATATATGTGACTTTGATGGCTTACTAACTTTTAGTGAAATTATAGATAGAAAAAAAACTGTTGTGACAAAACTGTAGTGATCCATTTGCCGAACTGTTATATCTCGGCGCATTTTATGCCAGTAATTACAATACAATACCTATATGTGATTCCATTCCCAACATGTTGACTATATCGATACTGTACGATTTTTGACAGATTAAAGACCATATATTATGTGCCTTTCTTGAAATATTGAAAGGTCTGAAAATGTTAGCTCATATGCTTGATACCCTTAATGTGTGATTATCTTTGCTATATGTTACACATTGCCTGCATGGTTGCAGTTCACCTCATTAGAAAAAAAAGAGTTCATCCTAGAAATATATGTTTCACAGCCTAGAAGATATAGAGAAAATATGTTGATAATGTTTGAATGTGGAATACTACAAAATGTCCTGGAAACTACACACTTCTTACCAATAGTGGATACATACCTGACATATATATCACATGAATATCTGATGTATCTCATGCTTTATTTTTGACTGTGAACCATATATCGTCTGTATGGGAATATAATCTATATTTTAGTTGAGAAGAAATGCTATATTATTTTTATATATATAAGAAGCTTAAGGGGAAAGACAAATACATGGACCGTATGTTATTATTGCTGGATGGCAAGTGTATGTTAAACTTACACGCTAAATTTTGTTGGTATGAAATTTATGTTCTTTTCTTCCCAGGTAAATTCCCCTAAATGTTTTATACCATATAGTTTTGAATGGTACTGCATGATCTTATTGGGATTATTATTCTAAGTAAAATGGTTCAGTACTTGTGGCTACGCCTATTTATAAATTTAAAGTAGAGAATGACATATCCATACAGTCCATGCTGCACCGATTTTGCTTAAGTACTAGAGACACCTCTTCGAACACCATTGTATGTGGCTGCTGCTTGCTCGGTTGTTTCTATACACCCTATTGGAAAATGTTGCGGCCATATGTACCATACCCCGTTCGTATGATTTCAGGCTGCATTGTTGTGACTTACGGAATGCTGAGGTAGTGAACACATTTACCTGTACATGTGTGTATATGCAAGCTTCTAGAATCACAGACCCTAAAAAAGGAAAGAAAGAGAGTAAACAGATATAGAACGAATGCTATACAACCGTATATAGGCTTATGACATATATTTGTTGTGAGGATTAACTAATATATTTTAGTTCTTATTGAAATTGATTTATTTGAACAAATGATAAATCCTGACTCGGGTGTTTTATGTTTTTGCATGGAATGCTCGGATCAGACCCAAGCAGTACAAATTTAAAGATCACAGATTGAGATTCAAAGATTGGCGAAGCTGGGGATTCCAGGAGATGCGCACTCTGAAGATTTTGAACAGTGAAGATTTTTCTTGTATTTAAACTATGTTTATATTCCGCTGTATAGAAAAGTTTGTATCATAGATTCTTATTAATATATAAAGGTTTGTTTTGCTTTTAAATACTGTGTTAATTATTTATTCTCTATTTTCCTATGTTGATTCTATTTTTAAACTTTGTAAGCAAAATAACGATCCGTCATTTTGGACATTTTAGATTGGTCTAATTACCAACTTGAAGTGGTCAAAAAGGCATGACGTTACAGCTAGGTTGACCATGGACAGCATGGTGGCTCCTTGGAATGAAATTGTGTGATATAGGGTTGAGGACTGGGGTTGCTTTTATAGAGGTTTAAACTTATGTGAGCCATTAGATCAACCTAGGAGCAATCAGTACCATCCAGACTAGATAGAGTTATCCAGAAATTGCCACCTATGCCCTACTGACTCAGCAACAAGTCGTAGAATCGTCATAGTTTGGATCCGGGCGAGGGGGTCGACCCCTACAGTGGAGTCGACACCCTAGTCGACGCCCCTCTTGGGGGGTCGACACATTTGTCGACCACCCTGGGGGGAGTCGACCCTATAGGCGGGATTTTTCCTGCCCAGCTGATTTACATGATTTTCAAAATTCGAACTGTTTTGTTTATTTAATTATTAATTATATAATTTTCTGTTTAAACATGAAATCTTCTGAACTCCATAACTTCTTCATACGGAGTCCGATTCATGCAAACTCGGACTCTATCTCAAGCTGAATTCCTTGATGAACGCAATGGCGCAACACGTTTCCCTTAATTCTCACTTTTATAATTTAATATTCTTTAATCCGTTACTTTGATAAACATAGAAAATATAGGGTGTTACATTCTCCCCTCCTTAAAGGATTTCGTCCTCGAAATCTTCAAGTCAAGAAGAATGTATATCCTACCATCCAATCATCCATCTACTCAATCATCAAACACCGGCATACATTGTCCTTAAAAGATTTCTAATGCTTTCATGATTGTATGCAGAGTGTGTGTATATGTCCTTATCTAATGCAAAATCATATGGTCTAATGATTCAGTCGACCTCCTTAAAGCAAGTTATGTTAGTGCTATGAGTGCATTATGCATGCAATTATTCCTAATCATACTTTCTACATGAGTGCACAATCATTCATACAAATGCCACGTCCATATGATAACATTCCAAGTTTCAATCCATACACAAATACATATATGCATATGCAATATGAAAGTGACTGAGCCGATCTAACACCTAATGTGTGTGTATATGCATCCACGAGCAACCACTTGCAACCATCAATCATAACATGTTTCAAATACATGTTTACATCCATTGGTTTCTATCTAAAGATCGAGGAGATATACTTAAAAAGGTATATAAAAGCATGTATAAACTTATGGAAAAATAGATCAAGGAGGTACCCTCAAAAAGAAAAGGGTAGGCTGTGCATATTTCTCCCTCAGTTTCCCTAGTCGCATCTTCCTCAGCGTCACTTTATTGAACTTTGCTTTTTGACTTCCGTACCCAAGATACGAGTTGGAACTCTTCTCATAGTCGCTTCTCGTTCCACTTCTACTTCCTCTAGTATACTTGGCTCCACAACTTCCGCAGACTCATGTAAGCACTTTCGTAGTTGAGAAACATGAAAAACATTATGAACTCCAGCCGGTCTTTCAGGTAGCTCTACTCTGTAAGCCATCGTCCCAATCCTTTCAATGGTAGGAAATGGTCCTACAAATCTTGGTGCCAACTTTCCTATGGACCCAAAGCGAATGACATTCCTTAAAGGAGATACTTTAAGGAACACCCTATCTCCAACCTCAAACTCAAGGTCGGTCCTTCTTTTGTCTGCGTAGGACTTCTTTCTATCATGTGCAATCTTCATTCGTCTTCTTATCAAGTCCACCTTTTCTGAAGTTTCTCTAATCATGTCTGGCCCAAGTACGAGCTTGTTTGCAGACTCCCACCTACAAGTTGGTGATCGGCATGGTCTTCCATATAAAGCCTCGAAGGGTGCCATGCCTATGTTGGCTTGGTAGCTATTGTTGTAAGCGAATTCCACCAAAGGAAGATGATCCTCCCATGTTCCTTCAAAGTCAAGAATGCACAATCTCAAGAGGTCTTCTAATACTCTGTTCACCCTTTCCGTCTGACCATCGGTTTGGGGGTGATAGGCAGTGCTTAAGCATAGTTGTGTGCCTACAGCCTCTTGCAAACTCCTCCAAAACTCGCTCGTAAAGATAGGATCTCGATCACTCACTATGCTGGAGGGTATCCCATAGAGTCGAACTATCTCTTTAAGATAAATGGATGCTAAGGACGAGGCTGTCCTTCTACTCTTAACAGGTATAAAGTGAGCGCTTTTAGTGAGCCTGTCCACTATTACCCAAATACTGGTACTGCCCCTTCTTGACCTAGGCAACCCATCAACAAAGTCCATCGAAATGCTATCTCATTTCCACTGTGGACCTCTAGAGGATGAAGCAGACCACCAGGCTTCTTCTGCTCCGCATTGACTTGCTGGCATATCAAGCACTTACCGACGAACTCAGCTACATCCCTCTTCATGCCATTCCAAAAGAAAACCCTTTTTATGTCTTTATACATCTTGTCTCCACCTGGGTGTATGTCAGCTTAGAATGGTGTGCTTCTTCGAGAACCGTCTTAACCAAATCCATTGCTTGTGGGACACACAGTCTTCCATCCCGTCTCAACCAACCCTTATCATCGATGGAGTATCTATTGAGGTGACTAGAAGTCTCACCCCTAATTAGCTTATCCATCATATCAACTAGCTGAGGGTCTTCACATTGCGCGGTTCCTATTGAGTCCAAAAGAGTAGGTCGCACCTCTAGCGATGCTAGCAAACTAGGTACAAATTCAGAGGAGGGTCTAAAGTCAAAGTTTGCTATGCACTCAAAGATTTGCCTTTCTACAAAGAGAGGACTTAAGGTCAGCTTCTTTCCACTCAAGGCGTCTGCTACAACATTGCCCTTGCCAGGGGTATAGGAAATCTCAAAATCATATGAGGTCAGAAATTCCATCCACCTTTATTGTCTTAAGTTAAGATCTTTCTGTGAGAAAAGGTAACTTAATGATTTATGGTCAGTAAACAATTCAAACCTTTCTCCTAGCAGGTAATGACGCCATGACTTAAGAGCGAAAACAATGGCAGCTAGCTCCAAATCATGAGTTGGGTAGTTATTCTCATGTACCTTCAACTGCCTTCCCCCATAACAAACTACCTTGCCTTCTTGCATCAAGACAGCGCCTAATCCTGTACCACATGCGTCTATGTATACGGTAAAAATTTTGCTCCCATCAGGCAATCTCAGAATTGGGGCTATTGTTAGAGCCCTTTTCAAACGTTGGAAAGCAACATCGCAATCCAAATCCCAAACGAAAGTTAAGTTCTTCTTTGTCAATCTTGTGAGTGGGGCTGAGATTTTCGCAAAGTCTTTAATGAACTTTCGGTAAAATCCCGCTAGCCCGAGAAAGCTTCGGACTTCGGTTGCATTCCGTGGAACCTTCCAATCTTGCACCGCCACTACTTTTGCAGGGTCCACAGCTATCCCTTCTTTGGACACCACATGTCCAAGAAACCTTACTTCTTCTCTCCAAAAATGGCATTTGGAGAATTTGGCTTTCAGCTGATGTGCAAGAAGAGTATCCATGACTTCCCTTAAATGCCAAGCAAGCTCTTCTTCATTCTTCGAGAAAATAAAAATGTCGTCTACGAAGACCACCATAAACTTATTAAGGAACTCCCTGAACACCCTGCTCATCAAGTCAACGAAATAAGCGCGGCGTTTGTCAAGCCGAAAGGAATGACAAGCCATTCGAAGAAACCATCCGGGGTTTTGAACGTGGTCTTATCAATGCTGTTGTCAGCCACTCTTAGCTGATGAAACCCAGTAGCCAGATCTAGTTGGGAGAAAATCGATGCACCTACAAGCTGATCAAACAATTCATTTATTCTTGGAAGTGGGTGTCTATTCTTCTTGGTTAGCTTATTTAGCTCCCCATAGTCAACGCATAGGCGAAGTGAACCATCCGCTTTGGTTGCGAATACTACTGGAGCACCCCATTCAGAAATACTCCGCCTTATAAACCCCTTTTCGAGTAGCTCTTTAACTTGCTTGCTAAGTTCTTTCCTCTCCCTTGGAGCCATGTGTCTAACGGGTAGAGCTATAGTTTTTGCATTATCAACAAGGTATATGCGGAAGTCTATCTTCCGCTTCGGAGGTAAGCCCTTCACCTCTTCAAATACATCTGAGTATTCGCGGACTACTGATTGACATAGAAATATGTTTATTTTATGCTCTTATTTCTTATCTTTTGTATATAAATAAATATTACTTGGGTATTGTTTTGTTACTTTTACAGATATTCCAACCCAGCCCGCTTGCAACCAGAAATGTAGAGAAATAGAGTTCAATTTGCTGTGTATTTGCATTTTTGAAGAATTGTAGATGAAGATCTCACATCTAGTTGCTGTTGGACAAGAAAAGGATTGATAAAAAGGCTTTGCACATCACAAATCAATGAAGAAGTGTCAAGGAAGCAAGAGGAAAAGAGAAAAGGCCCAAATTTGCTTTATTTATCTAAGGCCCATTTATGTTTCTCATTGTAAACTAATTAGTGATGTAATGACCAGGCCCATTTATCATTAGGGTTAGGGTTAGGGTTTGGCTATCTACCCTATATATACCCTTGTAATATCATTGTAGCCACCATCCTATCATATATCTCATTCTATTCTCTTTTTCATTAATAAAATTCATTTTTTATTTTCTGCAATTTTCTATTTCTTAGCAATTAGTGTTGTCTACACGATTAGATTCGGTAGAACACTATTTGTATTTTGCATTTCTTTTCATTAGTGATTGACCGTCTGATTAGGTTCAGCGGTAATCCTAATTTTTATTTTTTGTTCGTTTAATTCTGTTTTGCAATTTTATTTCCATTGTTCTATTTTATCTTTAATCGTTGAATTTATTACAGATCTGATTAGATTCGAATCTGCAGTAAATTTAATTGCATCTTTTAATTGTAGTTTCACTTTCTATTTTGTTTTGCAAAATCAACCTCCAGCTTCGTCTAACACGCCCAAGAAAAAATAAATAATAATTTTTAATTAAACCTCCCTGTGTTCGACCTGTATGCTACAAACCTGTATGCTTGCAGAATTATTTTAAAATATCGCGCTTTTCTAATTCATAGATTAGCGTCGATCAAGTTTTTGGCGCCGTTGCCGGGGAGGTAACGATTAAATTTTATTGTTTATTTAATTTCTGATTCGTGTTAGTTTTTTTTTTCTCTTTTGTTTTCTTGTATATATATAAAAAAATCTTGATTAGTAAAGTGGTGTATCAATTACATTGGTACTCTCATGAACTGAGCAAGAAAAAAAAATACTTGTCAAGTTTCCTTGATTTTATTTCTTTAATTTTCATTTATTTCTTTCCTCTTTTCGGTCTCCTTTCCCATCTTTACATTTCTTCTTTCCCATATATATATATGTATATATATATAAATCTCTATTAAAATCTTTCCCCTTTCTGCCTTGTAATTAATTTTCTCTGTTTAATTGGATGTCATTTAATTTCTTTTCTTTTTGTTTCTTGTATATATAGAAGAAGAAAAACTCTTGATTGGTTAGATTTGGTATGATACCGTAATCTACCAAATAAAAAAAAACTTACCAAATTTCCTTAATTTTATCTTCTTCTTTCTCATTTATTTCTTCCCCCTTTCAATTTTTTCCTTTTATATTTCTTTTTCCTTTCCTACTTTCAAAGCAATAAAAAAACAAAAAAAAAACTCATCATTTAATTTCTCAAACTCTTTCCCCTTTTTCAATTTCATTCCCAGTTTCTACAACCTCTCTTTCAATAGCTTTCATATAAAAAAAAAAAATTGAAAACTTTCCATTCTTTCTTCCTTGTAGTTAATTCTCTGCTTTGTCATTTGATTACAACCCTCTTTTGCTATTTCTTTATTTCTTTCCATTCTTTTTCTTTTTGCAATTACAACAGCAATCTCTTCTCATCTTCTTGCCATTCCGTACATCTTCTTCTCTTCCACCAAGACCAAAACCAAAACCATCTTCACGCATACCCATAAAAATCCATATATCTTGCACCAACGAAAACTAATACAGCAAGTCATAACCTCCCCAAAACCATCCTTTCTCACAACCACCAACATCAGCACGTCACCCTCGTCCATCACAAATACCCCCACACTTTGGTATTGATTTGTTTTCATTTTCTTTTTGATGTGGTCTCTTCGTGAAAGGTAAATTATACAACACACACAAAAAAAAAAATGGGACTGCCATTTTTGGTTTCTGAGAGATTTTGGGAGCGCATATCCTGTATTTTGTTTTTGGCCTGTTCGACTGTGCCAAAACAAATAGCAAAACAAAAATTGTGGTTTGAGGAGTATAATTAAGGCGAGAATTGGATTGTGTTGCCTATTTTTGGGTGCGTGCGTTTTGATTGAGAATTGACTTTCCAGGAGCAATTCTTTATTTAGTGCGTTAGTGCTTGTTCCCTACTTTTTTATTTTTTTTATTTCTTTTGTTAGGCTTAGCTTTTATTTTAAGTTTAGTTTATTTATTTTGTTTGGTTTTATTTTTATTTTTATTCTAGGTTTTTATCAGTTTGTAGTTTTCTTTTGATTTTACTTCTTTTCTTTTTCTTAAAAAAAAAAGAGTACGTTTTTTTTTAGGTTTAATCGAGTAGGTTCGCTTGTTTGTTTGTTTGTATTTTTTTTTCTTTTTTTTTTTCCTTTGTTAGTTTTTTTTTCTTTTTCTTTTTAGGTTTTCTCCCTTTCAATTGTTTATATTTTTATTTTGTTTTATTTGCGTCTCTTTATTAAAAAAAAAAAGAGGAAACCTCAATCAAATCAAAGGCAAAAAGAAAAGAATTCGAGCAAAAAAACAAGAAAACTCGGAAGCCAAGCAAATTTGCAAATCGCCAACGCTACTCAATTGCACTGGACGGACTG
The DNA here is from genome assembly GCA_030737875.1 of Allium sativum. Taxonomy (NCBI): domain Eukaryota; kingdom Viridiplantae; phylum Streptophyta; class Magnoliopsida; order Asparagales; family Amaryllidaceae; genus Allium; species Allium sativum. The sequence goes on along the minus strand of CM060919.1, from coordinate 647,497,519 downwards.
CCATACCCCGCTGTAAAATTCTCTTAACTCTACAGGTGCTCTGCTGCAAAATAAAAATATAGAAATTGTTGTAAAAATCTTCTGCAGGGGCAGCGGCTTGAATGTAAAAAAAAAATTAATTCTGCAATTTATATTTCTGTGACTGTAATTTCTGAATTAATTTGGTGCGGACTGACATTTCCATAACTGAAATCTTCATTCTCACTGTTTTCAACAATAAAAATAGACGCTGCAAAATAATATAATTAAAAAGTGGTGTTTTGTGAAGTTGACTGTCTTATACGATTGGATCGCGGATATATAGTAGTTCAATTTATTGAACTATTAGCAAAAGAGGTTGCATACTACCCGTAAAACATTGGTCGTATCCCTTAGTTTTATACTATACGTGAACGGCCATAAGACCCTCTTCCCCCTTCCAATTGAGTCAGTTAATTAATAGAGCACAACTGAGTATTTTATATTATTTTGAAGTGAGAATAATTTTTGTCTTCTGCTGACTTCATTCAAATGTCTGATTCAAAAAAATCCTTGAGAGAAACGTGGGATAATAATCGGAGTAGACGTCCTCTTGAAAAGTATGAGTATGAATTGCAACTCATGAAACAAGATTTTCCAAAATTTCGTGAGCCCAATGTCAACAATTTTCAAAATTTTCCAACTGATCAACATTTTCAAAATCACAGATATAATCGAAACGACGATTTCAATTTAAATTTCAATAACTTCGATTATGGGCCACATCGACATCAAAACGGTTTTGAATCGCAACATACCTTTGATCAACATCAATATGGGGTTGTAAACCAATTCGAAAATAACTTTGAAAATGATTTTCAAATCGACCAAAATTTTCAAGATTACAACCCACATCCACATTAAAATTTTCAAGATCAAAATTGCGATTTTCCCTCAAATTTTAACAGTTTTGGTTATGAACAAAATTTCTATGATCAAAATAATTTCCAATATCATTGTCAGTTTCCTGAAAATTCAAACAACTACCACATTGGAAATAATATTGATTGTGAAATTGATGTGGACTATAATTTTGAAAATCAAGAAATCCAAAACGAGAGCTCTCAAATCAACGATCGTCTTAACATTCTTAGAGAGAGAGAAGAAAGGCTAAATAAAAAGGCCGATGAACTTCTTTGTTTATTGACATCTTTGAAAGAACAACGAGAGCAAGAAAATCAAATTCAAACAAGCCTTGAATCAGAAAATAATCCAATTTCTACTGACATTGAAAATTTTCAAATAACGACTTTGGAAATTGAGAATAATCATCTTGATGAAGTTTTTCAAAATTCAACAAATGATTTGGACTTCAACTCTTTTCAGAAAGAAGATTTAAGCTTAGATTTTGACCTTCCTCTTCCAGGCTGCGAGAAACTTGAAAATTTTGAAATTGAACAAAATGAAAATGTTGAATTTTTCAAAAACTCAGAAGTGGAAATGGATTTTAATGAACATGAATTTCTTGGATTGTACGAGGAGGAGTTTCCAAATAAGGAAGAAGTGGATTCACGTCACGAGTTCGAAAATTTTAACTTTGAGGAAATTTCAAACGAACTTGACATTGTCGGTATCGAAAATACGTTGTCAATTAATGATGAGAAATGTGATCACATAGTCTTGAACAACACTCAGATGTCAAATTTCACTGAATTTATATACGATCACAAATTTTTGAACAATTACACTGATAAATTTGTTGAACACATGAGTTATCTTTGGAATGCTGGTTTGGCTGAAAAACTTCATGTTAGGACGACCCTGGATATTTATCTCCTAAACTATAAATCTAGGTTTAAAGATGATATGGTTTTCAAAAACTCTTGCTTGTTAGAAAACATGCCTAGGCATAGTGGGAACAGGACTCATAGGGCTAGAACCAAGTGTGGGGGGAAAAGTTGGTGGCAATCCTTGCGTCGCATGCATCGCAAACACATATATCATTGTACATATGATCCATTCTTACATATAGTTAGACTGCATTTCATTTTACAAATCATTTTACATTCACTCCATCTTTGGGTACGATCTTTCAAATTTAGGAAACGTTTACAGTGTGGACACTGTTTAGTTCTAGTGTGGGGGGGGGGACTTGTTTTTTTTCTTTTCATTTTCTGCCACTTAAATAGGACCATCATGCATTTTAATCATAGTAACATACCATATTTTTTTTAAAAAAAAAATACGACTCATTTTCAATTGATACAACAAAATAAGTTTACAATTTTTAGCCAGTTGATAGTATTTTTCTCTCTCAACTAAGTTCGAATTTGAAATATAATGAAAAGTTTAATTTTGAGGGATGATAGTGTAACCGGTACATAGGGAGATTCTTAGGTGATGGCAATGAAATCTATTCTATATTGTAGACTTTGTTTAAACAAGTGGAGGACTTAAAGTACTTATAATGGCTTGTCAAATCTTTAAAACTAAGTTGTGTTAAGTTGAATTCGCGTAACTCTCTTTTTGTGCTTATAAATTCAATAATAATGATAATAGTAATCCAAGGGTATCCAACATTGCTTGTATATCGAGCGTTGGTGTGCAAACCCGCCAAGCTCTATCCGACACGTTGTTGACAAAGTCAGCGTTGGAATATCTTGGTCTCATTTTATGAGATTGGACACCTAAGGATTACCGACACGTTGTTGACAAAGTCAAAGTCGGCCTGCACAATCCGCCAAGCTCTTTACCTGCTCTCCGTTAGTCCGCGAGGCAGTGCATGGGTGGTAAACCTTGGTCTTTTTAGTTAGGTGTATGTACTTAATCATAAATTTTAAAATTTTATAGAATACAGACTAAGCGATGATGCCCAAACACTTCTTGACCTTATTGATTTGACTAGCCATACATGAGAAAATTAGAATACCACTTTGCAAACTGTGCCAAGCAACCTAAGAATTTATTTCATGGCTGCACTATGTTATCGACCGAACTAACTGGCCAAACTGGAATTTAACATTTGAAAACTTGATTTATATTGAAAATTTGTGACAAGTCGAGGTATCTAAAATAAAATCAACTGACTAGAAATTATTAACTTAAATTGTTGTACCACTTTCCTGAAATAAGTCGTGTTGTCATTTTTCGTTTTTATTTTTGCATATGTCCATTGCATTCATGTAGTTTCATTAGAATCATAGCATACTGCATTTGGATTTTGTGGGTAGTATCCACTGAAAACCCTCACGAGACACCACTCGTCCTACTAGGGACACCTAGAGGTTTAACGGCTTGTTGCATGCGCTCAATGCAATCGTGTTTCCTACGAAAGTGCGACCTATCTAGTTAGTTTTTCATTTTCTTTTTACTCGAGGACGAGTAAAAGATAAGTGTGGAGGTATTTGATTGACATAGAAATATGTTTATTTTATGCTCTTATTTCTTATCTTTTGTATATAAATAAATATTACTTGGGTATTGTTTTGTTACTTTTACAGATATTCCAACCCAGCCCGCTTGCAACCAGAAATGTAGAGAAATAGAGTTCAATTTGCTGTGTATTTGCATTTTTGAAGAATTGTAGATGAAGATCTCACATCTAGTTGCTGTTGGACAAGAAAAGGATTGATAAAAAGGCTTTGCACATCACAAATCAATGAAGAAGTGTCAAGGAAGCAAGAGGAAAAGAGAAAAGGCCCAAATTTGCTTTATTTATCTAAGGCCCATTTATGTTTCTCATTGTAAACTAATTAGTGATGTAATGACCAGGCCCATTTATCATTAGGGTTAGGGTTAGGGTTTGGCTATCTACCCTATATATACCCTTGTAATATCATTGTAGCCACCATCCTATCATATATCTCATTCTATTCTCTTTTTCATTAATAAAATTCATTTTTTATTTTCTGCAATTTTCTATTTCTTAGCAATTAGTGTTGTCTACACGATTAGATTCGGTAGAACACTATTTGTATTTTGCATTTCTTTTCATTACTGATTGACTGTCTGATTAGGTTCAGCGGTAATCCTAATTTTTATTTTCTGTTCGTTTAATTCTGTTTTGCAATTTTATTTCCATTGTTCTATTTTATCTTTAATCGTTGAATTTATTACAGATCTGATTAGATTCGAATCTGCAGTAAATTTAATTGCATCTTTTAATTGTAGTTTCACTTTCTATTTTGTTTTGCAAAATCAACCTCCAGCTTCGTCTAACACGCCCAAGAAAAAATAAATAATAATTTTTAATTAAACCTCCCTGTGTTCGACCTGTATGCTACACACCTGTATGCTTGCAGAATTAATTTAAAATATCGCGCTTTTCTAATTCATAGATTAGCGTCGATCAACTACTCTAACAGACTGCAAGTTTTCAAAAGACGCATCAAGAGATTCTAGGTAGCTAAGCATAACAAAATTCATGGGATTACAAGAGATTTCGAGAGTGTTACCAAGGCAAGTCATAAGTCTAACCACTCTCTTTTCACAATCAAGGGTGGCACCATTACTAGATAACCAATCCATGCCTAGAATCAACCCATAGCCCGTGAAGCCCAAAACATAGGCATTACATCTAAACCCAACGCTTAGTATAGAAATTTCCAAATCCAAACAAATCATTGACAAATAAGCCGAGCCCCAAATTGGATTTGAAACAACTAAGGGATCCTCCACTATACTGGTGTCTAGGTGCAGAGACTCAACTAAAGCAGTAGATATAAAAGAATGCGATGCGCCAGAATCAAAGAGTGTATGAACAGGATGATAAAAAAGATAAACTAAACTCTCAACAGAAATATTTCTACCTCGTTCTTGCAGAGGTGCTATGAGAGCGTGAACCTACCCACCAGAAGTAGATCCAGTCCTCTGCCCTTGTCCTTGCTTTCTTGGGCAGTCCTTAGCCATGTGTCTTGTCTCGCTGCAGTGAAAACAACCACCCATCTTCCTCTTTTTCTTTCTGCAGTCCTTAATCAGATGTCCAGGAATGCCACAAAAATTACACTTCCTTTTGTCACGGGGTTTGTTGTTCTTCCCGCCTTTTTTTTTTGAATCTGTCTTTTTATTCTGTGATCCCTCCATTTTCTTATCTTGAGGTACTTCCACCTTTGCCTCTTTTTTGCCATCCTTGTCTTCCTCCTGTAACAGTGCCATGTCCACCAGTCTCTCATAAGTCGCACCTATAGGTATATGGGACATAGCTAGGTTGTGTTGTGGCTCATTCAACCCTTTAACAAAACGGAGAGCCTTCTTATGGGGAGTGTTCACTAACTCCAGTCCGAATCTAACTAGCCGGTTGAATTGGTTGGCGTATTCCTTGACCGACATACTTCCCTGTTTGAGAGCTAAGAACTTCTCTATCTGTAGGCTACGTTCAGCTTGTGAGAGGAATTTCATTTCAAAGCTCATTCTGAAATCCTCCCAAGTTTCAACTGGTCTCTCAGCATTAGTAACTTCCCACCAATAAGACGCTTCATCTTTAAGCAACCATACGGCCAACTGTATCTTCTTCCTATCATCCACTTCGAAGATAACAAACAAGTCCTCGGTCTCTTTGAGCCAGTTTCTTGCTTCTACAAATGATTCAGTCCCATTAAAGTTCTTTCCACCCATGGCTCGAAAATCTCTATATATCTTTGAGAAAGCATTTGCACGAGGAGTCGGAGGAGGAATAGCTGCAACTGAGGGAGGAGGAATGTCTACTGGGCCTGCATCATTAGCCCTAGCCTCTAGGTACCTTCTGAACCAGCCAGGTACCGGTACGCCCTCTGGAAGGTTAAGACCCCCAGACATGCTGAAACGAAAAAGAAAAGATTCAAACCAAAGGATAGAAAGATAGTGCATATGGCTTTGGGGGATTATGCCTTCTAAAATAAAAACAACACTTTTTCTTGAAAATGCTTATTTAAACTTCTTTTTGAAAATTAGTTTTCAAAACTTTTATCTGATCTGGTAAACCATTGCTCTGATACTAAGTGAAACACCCCACCTCCGTTAAGGTCACTCACAAAGGGAATGCCTTAACTTCGGTGGAGCATTATAGGTAAAAGATACAGATAATTTACAAGACATGCATGTAAACAGCGGAAAAACTAAATTTATTTCATAAGTACGTGGTTCAGTTAAAACATTACAACAACTATCTCAAAACAACTTCCAAATTATTACAACAAAATCTCTATCTTGAATTAAAACATAAAGACGCATTAAAATAACAGTAAGACAACATAAATCCCCAATAAGAGAGTATCCAAAGACATAGCCCAAGGAAAGAGAATCCAAACACTACATCTACTCTCTTCAAGCTAGAGATGGTCCGAACTAAGCTAAAGTATTCCCTCCCTGCGGACCTGGGGGGGGAAACGGAAGAAAAGAAGACGAAAGGAAAATGGGTCAGACATGAGTCTGGTAAGTCCAGTGATTATTTAACATGTAAACGGGAAAAAGGATCATGAGGATCATGGCATGAATAAACTGAACCTAGGACAGCACCCTAGAAATAAGATAATAAAACTGAATATGCTATCGCACTCATTACTATTTCTCTGCACCCACTTACAAGTGTTTCAACTAGCACCATGTGTTCAAGATAAATGATCCCCTTTATCGATCGGCTCCTACTCGTATACGTTTACCACTTGTGTCATTCGGCCCTGCTTGATTGTAGATACATGTGCTGGTCCCAACATGGGGTGTATCAAATCCTATGGTGGCAACCCTACACAATTCAAGATGCACAGTGTATAACTATTGATGCCCAATGCTTTCTTTTTCCATGCCGGAGTACGTGCACGCCCGCACTCCGTCGGAACCTACACTGACGCACCACCCGCCGTTGTTTTGACTACTTATAATCAGCCCAATAATCGTGCCCCACCCTGCCTAGTTCAGGGTACCATGATACATCTATGTGGGTTACTGTTGAAATTGGTCCCCGTTACTAGGATTTCCTAATCAACATGTTAAAATGGTTAAGTGTTCTTAAATTAACCTAACCCCACCCATCAGTTTAGTTAACATGTTGTATTGGTTAAGTGTTGCCTTAATTAACTTAACTGTAACGACCTGCATTCTACGCATCATAGGATTGTAGAATATTTATTTCTTTCACATACGGAGTCGTATGCTCTTGTAACTTTGGGAGACGGCTATTGGGGTCATTTCCCATGTTCATGATTTTTTTCCGATTTTTAAATGACCGTTTTGCCCCTTGCTGATACTGTTTTGGCCATAACTTTTGATTGGAAAAGAGTTTTGACCTAAAAAAAATTCCATTGTCTCCGGATGATGGTTTAGCTTTCCGTAGAGTGGTCGCATTAGCCAAACGGACTCACCGTTTGGGAGATATGGCTGAAACAAGTTTCAGATGGTGAAAAACTGCTTAACCGGGTCAAATGAGGTGATTAGTAAATGGGCCCATAACCCATTTCGGGATTAGGATTATGGGGAGGCTGAAATGAGTTAGGTTTTCATTTCATTTCAGTTCTCTAGCCTCCACTTACCTCCTAAGAACCCTAATAATGGCCTCCAACCTCTAAAACATCCCCAAATCACTTTCTAATCAAGGATTAAGCTTAGCAACATCAAATCAAAGAGAATTAGCACCATGTTTGCGAACAAATTTCGCAATTGTAAACAACTGTAAAATCTGTTCGGCTTACCTAAACCACAAGGATTGTTGTAGAGGGTGTCGAACTCTGGGACCAAAAATATTTTAATTAATATATCCAATCAAGTTACTCCAGGATTTTGATTGATTGAAAACACAGAAAATAACAGCAATTAAATAAAAAGAGAGATTTATATAATAAGAGAAAGTAATTAGGGGATAATGACATATATTGGATTCATACTCATCAATAGCCAACAAATAAATATAGATCTAATTCATGTTTCTGTCACACACACGAATCAACGATAATTAGGTTCTTAGAAACAAATAAGTCAATAACGACAAGCATAGCCTATGCAGGAGCTGAGCTCTTAATCAACCATAGAATATCAGGACAGATTCACTAATTAATTTCTAAAACCCTTAAAATTAGATATAAATCTGATAATTGTTAGATCAAACACGAATATACCCTGTGAAGGAGCATAGCTCTTAAACGACACAGAATATGAAGGTTCAGATCTAACCCTTGATTCAGATCCAGATCTACATGTATAAAGTCCTCATCTATTGGCTATGTGATTCATATTGAATCATATCTATTAGCGTCATCACCCCCTAATCAAAGGGGATTAGCTAGACATAGCTAAAGAAGAAGAGGAAAAGAAAATAACAGACATGAACATAAATAAAATAAAATAACAACTAAGAGAAAGAGAGAAGAATTTTATTCCAAAAAGAGAATTACGGAATAAAACTAAGTGTGTTCTACAATGAATGAGATAAAGTGTATTTATAGTTGATATGACAAAGGCTTCTTGGCAAATTCCATAATGTGGGACTAAAGAATTAGCCCAACTAACACATAAGCTAGTGTGAACGCAGCTGTAGAGTGAGAGGCCTTGCAAATGAGCCAATGTGAACGCAATATGAGTCTTTAGTGAGCCAAATCTACCCAACTGAACTCCATTTGCAACCGTTCTTCAAGCTTTAAACTCTTCAAGCTTTAGTAATTTCAACTTCACTCTTTTTAAGCAACTTCTTCATGCTTTATCCATCGAATGCTCTAGACCAGGCTTTTTATCAACAATCTGAAAACACAGCTATAAATACACAATATTAATTATTTTAAATAGAAAACTAGATAAATAAGTGGATAAAATATACACATTTACGTGTATATCAAATGCCCCTACACTTATCTTTTTATTCTTCCTCGAATAAACTAAACTAAGATATGTCACACTTTCATAGGAAACACGATTGCATTTAGCGTATGCAACAAGCCGTTAAACCCCTAGGTGTCCCTAGTAGGACGAGTGTTGTCTCGTGAGGGTTTTCAGTGGATACTACCCACAAAATCCAAAGCGTCTTGTGTACGCGGATTAATCAAACAATATATTTAAGGTCTTTCATATTCCTAGGATTTCACCTTACTTCAACAATAACGGTTTAGCCCCAAATTGTCCATCCCATAATTAGTGCAAAAATGAATAAAAAATTTCAAGCTGAATCGTAATTCCTTGATAACACTGTAATTGTCTTGAAGGTTAAGAGCGTGGTGTCAACCAAAGTTCTATACATCGACAATGTGCACCCAATCATTTCTTTATTCTTTTTTTTTTTGGAATAATTTTGCACCAATGTAACTGTAATGTATTGGATATGAGTTATGCATAGATGAAGGAAAATTTTGTAAGTTCTAAAAATATTATAGATAAGAGGGCAAGTGTATTAGTTGAACTTCAAGCTACAAAAGATAAAGTAATACTAAAGCACATATGAACATTTTTGTTTCCTTTCATCTCCTCTACTACAATCCTCACTTCCAAGTACGGTATAATGGATGTGGATGGAATGGAACTGAATGCTTTATAGTCAAGAGTGATGAATGACTATTTTATTCTGAGAGACTCTCTCTTTATTTCGTTTTTTTTCTTGTTTTTCTATTTTTTTCTTCTTCTTCTTCTTCTTCTTTTTCTTTTTCTTTTTTTTCTTTTGCATGATGAATGATGAATGGAGACGGAATGGAATGATGTCGTACATGATTTCATTTGATTCCTCCTCTACTAAACCAACACTTCATGAAAGGAAAGTTTTGTGCCCTGGTTACTCTACTTCTATAACCCTAATTCAACACACAAGTCTGGATTGATGTTATACAAAAAGCTTAAAGGAATGATAAGCAAAGTTTCGTAGGATAGATAACCCATATAAAATAAGATGTGGTATATGGTTATCCTACCTTAAAACAAGTACGGAGTGGGTAGTGTAACATTGGTATAAAAAATGACGTTTATTAATCTTTAAACAAAAGGTTCTTTAGTATACTAATATAAGAAAAACTTGTCGAAACATGAATGTAAATTGACTAAAACTTGGGTTTGAATAATGTGGGGTATCGAAGAAGAACGCTACAATGAGTTATTTCTCCTTAATTAGGCCAAGTGGACTTTAGAACTTACAAGTTTGAAAATTTGAGTGAGAAAAGAAAATATTATGCATGAAAATGAACTCAGAAAATCCAACAAATGTAAGTGCAAAATCATTATTATTTGATTTTTTTATTTTTTTTACTTGCACATTCTAACATGTATAACAAGGATTGACACGCTTACTCCAGAACACGACTAACATCTACACAGTCTCAAGCTAGCATCTTAAAAAGACACATTACGACTCAATGAATAAATAATCTCCGTTCCCATCACCCAACAATTCAACTTATCAAATAAGAACCAAGGTGTTATTTATGAATTTAAGTTAGTCCTTGTTCAATGAATGACCTAGTTCATAAAATTTGATTGCTGATGTAATGTAAATTCCACCCAACACTTGAGTGTGACTGTGTCCTCACAGTCTTAATCAGACATATCTTAGTGAAAGGGAAAAACAAATAAGAGAATATTTACATATGTACAAAAGTGGGTTAGTGCGTCTTACCGAATGTAATGTGGCTCATGGAGGACCATGAGCTCTTCCTCTTGGTTGGGTATTGGTTCCAAGTAAGGTTTAAGGCGTTGACCATTGACCTTAAAGGATGATCCATCGGTTGGATTCTCAATTTCTACCGCACCATACGGAAAAACAGTCCGTACAGTGTAAGGTCCTGTCCATCTAGATTTTAACTTACCCGGAAATAGATGCAATCTTGAGTCATACAAGAGAACTTTTTGACCTGGCATGAAAGTTTTACGTAAAATTGATTTATCATGAAAAACTTTCGTTTTGTCCTTGTAAATTCGTTCATTTTCATAGGCATCATTTCGAATTTCATCAAGTTCAATAAGTTGAAGCTTCCTATGTTCGCCTGCTTGCTCTAAATCAAGTTTCAAAGTTTTAATTGCCCTTAATGCTCTAAATCAGTGGACAACGAAAAGAGTTGTTCATCCGGGAAGTTCTCGTTGATCGGAAGAGAAGTAGACGGGGCATTTGGAAGTCGAGACAAGTGGTCTGCAATAACTTTATCAGATCCCTTTTTATCCTTAATGGTAAGGTCAAATTCTTGAAGTAGAAGGATCCAACGAATGAGACGGGCCTTAGCATCCTTTTTAGAGAAAAGATACCTAAGTGCGGAATGATCAGTATGAACAGTGATGTGTGAGCCAACTAGATAAGGTCTAAATTTTTCCAAAGCGAAAACGACTGCCAAGAGTTCCTTTTTAGTGGTCGTATAATTGATTTGAGCGTCGTTCAAAGTTTTACTCGCATAGTAAATGACGTGAAGAATCTTATCGATACGTTGTCCTAAGACAGCGCCAACAGCGAAATTCGAGGCGTCACACATGATTTCAAAAGGCAGCTTCCAGTTGGGAGTGCAGATGATCGGAGCAGAGACAAGTTCATTTTTAAGATGCTCAAAAGATGAAATGCAATCAGAATTAATGTCGAAAGGAACATCCTTACCAAGAATATTGGTCAAAGGTCGAGTGATTTTGCTAAAATCCTTTATAAAGCGACGATAGAAGCCAGCATGACCTAAAAAGGATCAGATGTCCTTAACGGATTTGGGAATGGGAATATTCGAGATAACCTCAATTTTGGCTTTGTCTACTTCAATTCCTTTGTTAGAGATGACATATCCTAAAACAATGCCATGTTTGACCATGAAGTGACACTTTGCCCAATTAAGTGTTAAGTATTTATCTTTGCAACGGTTAAGAACAAGATCTAGGTGATGTAAACACTCAGTGTAGGTATCCCCGAAGATGGAAAAATCATCCATGAACACTTCCAAAAATCGCTCGATCATATCAGAAAAAATGCTAATCATGCACCTGTGAAAGGTTGCAGGTGCATTACAGAGACCAAAAGGCATACGACGGTACGCAAATGTACCAAACGGACAAGTGAAAGTTTTTTCTCTTGGTCCTCAAGAGCGATAGGGATTTGATTATAGCCCGAGTACCCATCAAGGAAACAATAGTATTCGTGACCAGCTAGTCGTTCTAACATTTGATCGATAAATGGCAGAGGGAAATGATCCTTACGTGTTGCAGCGTTAAGTTTCCTATTGTCAATGCAAACGCGCCAACTGGTCTGGTTGCGGGTTGGGATAAGCTCGTTAGCTTCATTTTGGATCACGGTAATCCCTGATTTCTTAGGTACAACATGAATCGGACTAACCCATTGACTATCGGAAATTGGGTAGATGATTCCATTGTCAAGACATTTAAGAATTTCAGCACGAACTGCTTCTTTCATGATAGGGTTTAGTCGACGCTGGGGATCACGAGTGGGTTTGGCATCATCTAAAAGGTGATTCGATGTTGGACTATCGAAGGACTAATCCCCTTAATATTAGCCATGGACCAACCAGTTGCTTCCTTATTTTTCTTAAGGATGGGAAGGAGCAATTGTTCCTGCTCTAAAGTAAGGTCAGAAGCGATAATGACAGGAAAAGTTTCATTGTCTCCTAAGTAAGCGTACTTAAGCTGACTGGGCAGCACTTTGAGTTCAGATTTTGGAGATGACTCAACTGAAGAAACTGGTTAAGGGGTAGATTCAATTGTGAGTGCCTCAACAGGAACTGAATCAAAGACATTTTCGGGAATATCTTGAAATAATGTTTTGTAATTTGATTCAATTTCGTTGTTCAGATGGTCGAGCTCAGATTCATTATTGTGGACAGCATGGATTTCAGAAAACTGGACCACATAAGAGTTAGGAGAGTTTTCAGTTCTAAAGATGTTTAGCTCGACAGTCATGTTACCGAAAGAAAGTTTCATAGACCAATTTCTACAGTTGATAAGCGCATTAGAAGTTGCTAAGAAGGGTCATCCTAAAATCAAAGGGATTTGGTTAGCAGGATTGCTTACCTGTTGAGTTTCTAAGACAATGAAATCAACTAGAAAGATGAATTCGCCTATTTTGATCAACACATCATTGAGTTTGCGAACAAATTTTGCAATTGTAAACAACTGTAAAATCTGTTCGGCTTACCTAAACAACAAGGATTGTTATAGAGGGTGTCGAACTCTGGGACCAAAAATATTTTAATTAATAAATCCAATCAAGTTACTCCAGGATTTTGATTGATTGAAAACACAGAAAATAACAGCAGTTAAATAAAAAGAGAGATTTATATAATAAGAGAAAGCAATTAGGGGATAATGACATAGATTGGATTCATACTCATCAATAGCCAACAAATAAATATAGATCTAATTCATGTTTCTGTCACACACATGAATCAACGATAATTAGGTTCTTAGAAACAAATAAGTAAATAACGACAAGCATAGTCTATGCAGGAGCTGAGCTCTTAAACAACCATAGATTATCAGGACAGATTCACTAATTAATTTCTAAAACCCTAAAATTAGATCTAAATCTGATAATTGTTAGATCAAACACGAATATACACTGTGAAGGAGATAGCTCTTAAACGACATAGAATATGAAGGTTCAGATCTAACCCTTGATTCAGATCCAGATCTACATGTATAAAGTCCTCATCTATTGGCTATGTGATTCATATTGAATCATATCTATTAGTGTCATCACCCCCTAATCAAAGGGGATTAGCTAGACATAGCTAAAGAAGAAGAGGAAAAGAAAATAACAGACATGAACATAAATAAAATAAAATAACAACTAAGAGAAAGCGAGAAGAGTTTTATTCCAAAAAGAGAATTACAGAATAAAACTAAGTGTGTTCTACAATGAATGAGATAAAGTGTATTTATAGCTGATATGACAAAGGCTACTTGGCAAATTCCATAATGTGGGACTAAAGAATTAGCCCAACTAACACATAAACTAGTGTGAACGCAGCTGTAGAATGAGAGGCCTTGCAAATGAGCCAATGTGAACGCAATATGAGTCTTTAGTGAGCCAAATCTACCCAACTGAACTCTATTTGCAACCGTTCTTCAAGCTTTAAACTCTTCAAGCTTTAGTAATTTCAACTTCAATCTTTTTAAGCAACTTCTTCATGCTTTATTCATCAAATGCTCTAGACCAAGCTTTTTATCAACAATATGAAAACACAGCTATAAATACACAATATTAATTAATTTAAATAGAAAACTAGATAAATAAGCGGATATAATATACACATTTATGTGTATATCACACCAAAGCAAGGTTAGAGCTGCTGTGTTGTATTGGGAACAGCGCCAAACAGAAATTCATTTCAGATTTGGTATTTTATTTGTGGCCAAGGTGAGTGATTTGCATAGTTTTGCACTAATTACGGTTAATTAAGGGTAATTAGTGAAGATTAATGAAATTAGACATGATAAAACTTTGGAAAAATATTTATAAATTCGAAAATAATGTTTTAGACCCCTGTTAGAATTTTGGTTTGATTTGGTTAAGTTTGGCTAATCATATCATTAGATCTTGCTTAAACATGATTAAGGGAAAATATGGACTTTTGGCAATGTTTGATCCCTTTTAATACATCATATTGTTGTTTTGGTGTTTATAGTTGATTTTCTATGTTGCTATGACTGTATGGTAAGCTTTGTGATCGATTAGAACTGGTAGATTGGTCGAAAACGTCATCGTATGGTGTAAAACAGCAGCTGGAAAGTTGCGGGAAATGTGCAGGGTTTCAAACCGGATCGGATCGGATTATTGGGCTCGGATCGGATATGAGGACCGGGCAAGTGGACTCGATTCAGATTGGAACTTAGCGTAAGGGGCTTCGCGAGAAGGAAGGCCATTTGCTTAGAGTTGGAGTTGGGCAGGGGATCGGATCGGAGAGACCAACAGTGTATTGGATCGGAAGAAAGGGTGTGGAGATCGGATCGGACTAGAGCCAGGGAGCGGGATCGGATCGAAGGACCAAGCTTGGAGCTGGAGTTGGAGAAAAGCACTGAATCAGATCGGGACATCTAGGAGGGAGCAACCACCGAGCCGAACACAGGAAGAGGCATCCGAACCGAACCGATGAGGACTAGAGCACTATGCACAACCGAACTGATCTGCTTGCCAGGCCAAGGAAGCTGGACCCCGAACCTAGGCATCACCACGATCCGATCCGAAGCTTGAACTACCCACAAACCGAACTGAGGTGGACAGGAGCCCATGAACCTAAGCGAAGTGGTGAAGCCGACCCGACCTGAGTATTCCGATCCGAACCGAGGAGCTGACGACTTGAAGTAAAGTGAAGAAATGAAGACCGATCCGGAGAAGAAGGTGACGACCAAAACCCGAGATGCAAAGGTAGTCCAAGTGGGAAGTTTGTACTCAGGATCCAGTTGGGAACCAACGAGTTAACTACATGAGTTGGGCTTTGCTGCGGGACGTGTGCTAAGGGGTTGTCGATGTCTATAACTTTGGATCACTATGTGTGGGGGTACGTGAACGGATTCAGGGCCACAGTGGCCTAGGTACGACTAAAGGGATATAGACTAATGAAGTGGGGTCATTTGTAAAGATTTGGTCATGACTCCATGGGGTAAGCTTGGTAGTAGCAGTAGTTGTACAAGTCGAACTCCGTCACTACTTCGATGGGTCTAGTGATTGACAGTGGTGGACATCGTATGATTTACGCACTGAGTGAGAGATGTGAGGATGGTTGCTATGTTTGATTTGTTGCCATCATTATGACATGCACACCCCTACCCCCATATTCTTTACACCATCTGTTCAGTGGCACCTTAGAGTATTGTACGGTATGTAGTGCTAACTCTTTGGTTGCAGGTTCAGGTATGGTTTAATATACCTGTTATTGTTCTGTTTTGCTGCTTATCGCTCATACAAGACTTTTTGTCTGACGCAGAGTTTTATGTCTCTTCTTATTACTCTGGGTGCTCTCACGAGCAGACAAGAGACAGGTTAGGTGGTATGCACGAGTGGCTGTACCGGAGACGAGCAGGAGGCTTCCACATATGATATATATATATATATATATATATATTCTCCCTGGGTCGCTGCTGGTCACTACTTTGGGCACTAGTGGTGTACCTTTCTTTCTTTTGTTTAGAGACAGTAATTTGGAAAGTTGTAATAAGCTGTATTTGGATTTCCGCTACTCTGATGATGATGTTGATGTTGGTTTTAGTTATCAGCTTATGCACTATCTCACCTATTTTATGTCAAGTACATTATTATTATATTTTGTTCCATGCACTGTGAGACATTCTACAGGTTTTCGATTAGTTCATTCTTTTCTTTTCTTTCTTTGGCAACCGTTCCATGCTAATCGGGCATGTGTACAGCGCACTTTCGGAGGAAATCCCGGCTGGTGGGGGCGGGCCGTCACACTTGGTATCAGAGCTCTAGGTTGCGTAGTTAACCCAGGGAAAGACATCAGGGAGAGATAATACGTATATAAAAGCGCGTGTTTGTGATTATTTTGGTTTTCAAATGCTATATATACTATTAGTATAGTTAAGAATGAAGTCGCACTGCACTAGCGCTATTATGGAGATGGTTAATCGTTTTCTCTTTACAGATTGAATGATGAGCCGATACGCAAGAGGTGACGGTAGAGGAGCCAATAAAGTGAATGTTGCTGACATGAGGACGATGTTTACCGACTTCATGAGAAAGATGATTAGGGATGTGCAGAGGGCAGCTCCCAATGCTGGCAATGGAGGTGGTCGAATAGTGCAGGCGCCTAGGGCCGATTTCGCCAAGCTGAACAAGGATTATACAAGTCTTGGTGGGAAGCCGTTCCACGGAACGGAGTCGGCTACAGATGTTCAGGATTGGTTGGATAGCTGCGAGCGTATCTTCGAAGATTTGGGTATCGAGGATGCGATGAAGAGAAGGCTAGCATCCCGTCAGCTGCAAGGACGGGTAATGAATTGGTGGAATGCTATAAAGGCAGCTACTCCCGAGGGTCAGATTACTTAGGATCAGTTTAAGGTTCGCTTTATCGATAAATTCATTCCAACTTCTCAGAAGTCAGTGCTGTTTAAGAAATTCTTGGAACTCAAGCAGAATGGCAGAGCTGTCTCGGAGTATATTTCCGAATTCGACACTTTGTCGAAATATGGGTTATCCCTAATAGATACTGCCGAGAAGAAGAATGAGAATTTCATAACTAGCTTGGATTAATACTTGGGGAAAAGGCTTATTAACCACATCGATGAGACATTTGAATCGATTGTGGGGAAAGCATTGAGGTCCGAGAGTCTTTCCCCTAAGTCAATGACTGAGTTTGCATCTGCAGAGGAGCCAAAGCCGCAACCAAGTGGTGGAGGCAAGAATGGTTCTCAGAATAAGAGGAAGCAGAACCAGAATAAGGACGGCCAAAAGAAGAAGAAGGATGTTTAGAGCTTCAGCTGTGGTAAGAAGGGCCATTATGCTAGTAATTGTCGGGCCAAGCCAGCGGATAGAAAGTGCTTCAACTGTGGCCAAGTGGGACATCACAAGGACAAGTGTCCGCAACCCCCTAAAGAAAAGCAGACGGTGAAAGCATATGCCATTAATGCTATTCCTTCTTCGTCGAATGCCCCAACTGCGGCGAAGAAGGGAAAGAATGTCGTTATTCAAGGTATGCTTTCTATTTATGATGTTCCTGATAGGGTTTTGTTTGATACTGGGGCTTCCGGTTCTTTCATATCTAGTGACCTAGTAGATAGGTTGGGATTGGAGCCCGAGATTGTCAATAGACCTTTAGTAGTGACGAACCCGATTGGTGGTTCGACTAGCCTTAGCATGATTTGCCGTAATGTGGTCTTATCGAGTCATGGATGCATGTTTGTTTGTGGTTGCTTTGTTTTGGGCTTTACAGGGTTTGGCAATATTTTGGGAGTCGACTGGCTCCAAAGACACGGGATGGTGGTAGACTGTGAGGGCTTTTTGGTGACAGCCAGAGCGGATGATGGGCAGAGGGTAGTGTTTGGTGATCTACCTAGTGATGGGGTAATGGCTAGTTTTCTAAATTCCCTCGACATCCCGCATAGTGAGTTGTCAGGTTTGCCCGTGGTTGGCCAGTATCCGGACGTCTTCGAGGAAGTGATCGGGCTTCCACCACACCGAGAGATTGAGTTCCGTATTGATTCAGTGATAGATGCCAGACCTATAGTTGATGCCACTTCGTCGTATGGCACCAAGGGAGCAGCGGGAGCTCGGGATGCAAGTCACCGATCTTTTGAAGAAGGGATTTATCAGAAGGAGTGTTTCTGAGTAGGGAGCACCAGTTGTGTTTGCTACCAAGGCAGATGGTTCCCTTCGATTGTGTGTAGACTACCGCGAGTTGAATAAAGTGACGAGGAAGAACAAGTATCATCTACCACGGATAGATGATTTGTTTGATCAGCTGAGTGGCGCGAGAGTATTTTCCCAGTTGGATCTCGCGACAGGTTTTCATCAGCTTAGAGTGAAAGCTGAGAGTATAGCTAAAACGGCATTTCGGACGCCGTCTAGATTTTATGAATGATTGGTCATGCCATTTGGGTTGACCAATGCACCAGCATATTTTGTGGATCTTATGAATAGGGTATTCAGAGATCAGCTGAATAAGCTTGTTCTTGTGTTCGTGGACGATATACTTGTTTATTCGAGGACAGAGGAATAACACAAGGAACATTTGAGGATAACGATGGAGGTGTTGAGAAAACACCAATTGAAAGCAAAGTTTTCTAAGTGTCACTTCTGGAGGAGGGAAGTGAGATTCTTGGGCCATGTTGTTTCAGAGAATGGTATCGCCGTGGACCCTGCGAAGGTGGCTGCAGTACAAGATTGGTCTACGCCCAAGAATGCGACAGACATAAGAAGTTTCTTGGGGTTAGCTGGATATTATCGTAAGTTTATCCAAGACTTTTCGAAGATAGCAACACCGTTGACTCAGTTAACCAAGAAGAATCAAGCTTTCGTCTGGGACGAGAAGTGCGAGAATGCATTCAGGAGTCTAAAGGAAAAGTTGACATGTGCGCCAGTGTTAGTCATTCCTAAGGGGAATGAGGAGATGACGGTATATATGGATGCATGTGGTACCGGACTAGGTGCTGTATTGATGCAAGGAGGTAGGGTTGTAGCTTATGCAAGTCGGCAACTGAAACCGCATGAGAAGAGATACCCTACCCATGATTTGGAATTGGCAGCGATCATGTTTGCATTGAAGTTGTAGAAACATTATCTCTTGGGAGAAAGATTCGAGTTGTTTACCGATCATAAATCGTTAAAGTATCTCTTCTCTCAGAAGGATCTAAATCTCCGACAGCAAAGATGGCTAGAATTCTTGGCTTCCTATGATTTCGATATCACATATACACCAGGAAAGGGAAATGCGGTAACTGATGCATTGAGTAGAAGACATGCCAGTTTAGGGGCTATGTTTCTTGAATGGAAGCGATTGGAGTACATCGTTGGGTATGATTTCAGACCAAAGTGCAAGTTGGATCTAGAAATGTTAGCAAGTTTGACGATCAGACCTACTTTGATTGAGAGGATTGGTTCCAGCAAGAGGGACGATCCTAACCTATTGGAAATCATCTCAAAGTTAGAGATGGGGATCAACGAAGAGATGAACAAGTATGGGCTTGATCGAGATGGATGGCTTAGAAAGAATGGAAGACTAGTTGTGCCCAATGTCAATGGATTGAGAGATGAAGTGCTTAGGGAATGTCATCGCTCAAAACTAACTATACACCCCGGTGGTAATAAGATGTATCGAGACATGAAGCAGACCTACTACTGGGAAGGGATGAAAAGAGACATTGGGAAGTTTATATCCAAATGCATGAATTGCCAGCTAGTTAAAGCTGAGCAAAAGAAGCCTAGTGGTTTTTTACAACCATTAGAAATTCTAGAATGGAAATGGGAACAAGTGTCAATGGATTTCATTGATGGGTTACCAAGGACTAGATCGGCCATGATAGCATTTGGGTGATTGTGGACCGATTGACTAAGAGTGCAAGGTTTATACCCGTCAAGTCAAACAGGAAGGCAGCTAAGTTAGCGGAACTGTATATAAAGTGGGTAGTGAGATTTCATGGAATACCTAAAGACATTGTGAGTGACCGAGATCCGATGTTCACTAGTGGATTTTGGAAGAGCTTACAAGAGGCGTTAGGATCAGAATTACATCTCAGTACCGCATATTATCCTCAAACCGATGGTCAAACAGAGAGGGTGAATCGTATATTAGAAGACCACTTGAGAGCCAGTGTATTGGATTTTGGTGGATCATGGGATGACCATTTGCATCTAGTAGAGTTTGCATATAATAATAGTTATCAATCCAGTATTGGTATGGCTCCATTTGAAGCTTTGTATGGAAGATCGTGTAACTCACCATCATGTTGGTTAGAGACCGGTGAGAAATATGTGCTTGGACCAGAAGTAATAAGAGAAACATCAGACAAGATCAAGGTTATCCAACATGTAATAACCACGAAATCTGAGCCAATTTAAAATTTTTATTTTGGCAATTTTAATGAATTTTGAATATTTAAAATGAATTATTTTAAATAATAACGACAATAAATTTATTTAGAATAGAAATGGAACGTATATATTTATTTGAATCTTCGTTAGAATATAAATATTTATTTTTAAATATAAAAGGAATTGAAAATGGCGCGGTAGTTCGATAATTCGATTTCAAATTTCAAATGAATGTACTGGGTGCAAAATAAACTAGATTTTAGCAAAACCAAAAATATTAGAATCTAATTGAGAATATCTTTCTAATGAATCCGAAAAATTGAAATTTCATAGCGGGAATCAAAAGATATGTCCAGTTGAAAATTCAGAATAGTCGCTATGGAATTCTGGCCCTTAAAAATGGAAATTTTGCAAACAACCTCGGTTTTCGATGAAACCACTTTTGTTGGATCCGTGATGTCAAGTTATTGCTAGATTCCAAAATTCGTAATTTTTCGAATCAATATGTGAGCGTAGCGAAGGTAAACGTGTTTTGACCATTTCAGTTGAATTTAATCGACTGGAAAATGGACATTTTTCAAACGGTCTCAGAATTTGACGAAATTAGTTTTGTTAGGACCGTATCGTCAATACGAAGCTAGAAAATATTTTTTAGGAATTTTTAGAGTCCGTATGTGGCCCCGGTAAATTGAAATGCGCGTTCAAATTCAATATATAGATTTATATTTTGATTTGGACGAAAACTAATCGAAACAGTCGAATCAGCCTACGATACATATCCCATTGTGTTCGGAATGAGAGTAATTAGCTATGGACGACAGTCATTGGGTTTGATTTGGGCTTCAAATAAAAAGGGACTTTTATTTGGAATAAATTATAGATTAATTATACAAAAACTACCCTTCCCTCTCTCCTTGCTTAGTCAAACAGGTCCTCCCCCCTCGGTTACTTTTCAAATCGAAAATAAAAAATAAAAAAATAAAAAAGAAGAAAGGGGGAGGAGCAGTTGTCGCTCCTCCCATCATCGCGCCACCGCGTCGCAGGCGCGGCCACCCCCTCACCTCCCCTTCTCCTCCACTTCCTCCATCTCCTCCGCTTCCTCCTCCCCCTCTTCTAAATCGACACACCGCCCCCCCCCCACCACACGAAACCGCCAATCGTCGGAGCCAACCCCCAATGAACACCGTCGGCGAGACCTCTCCGCCACCGCACAGACCTCGCCACACCTCTCCACCACTGCATCGACGACCCCCTCCGGCCACTTGTACGGAAACCACACCCCCTCCTTTCGATATATCACAGTGAGTTTTAATTTTTATTTACATTTCTTTATTATCATTATTTTTCAGTTTTAATTATAAAAGCGGGTTAAAAACTAGATTTTTATGTGTTTAGATTAGAAAGAAAAAACTGATTTTGATGTGGTTAATTTAGAAATGAAAAACGAGGTTTTTAGAAAAAAAAAAGAAATGATCTTTATTACGATAAAAATATAATTTTTATTGTATGTAGAGTATGAAAATATAATTTTCATTGTATAGAAAGAATAAAAATATGATTTTTATAAGATAGCGAAATAAAAATTGGATTTTTATATATGAAGTAGCCAAATAAAAATAGAATTTTATGTATATAGTAGCAGTATAAAAATGTGATTTTTATATACATGGCAACAATATAAAAATATGATTTTTATATATATAGTGGCTACGGACAACGAAATTGACAAAAGGCGAGAACGGTGAAGATTTCCTACATAAGAAGAGTCGTGGCATTTGGTTTAGCTAGTCGGTGAGAACTTCTCACTAAATTCTATTTTCTAGTTAAAATATATACTAGGATGCAGACGGTGCTCAGTAGCACCCGACACCCGTCGTCCACAGACCATGGACGACTTGTATGCTTGTTTGATGTGTTGTGAAGTTTGTTTGTGATGTTGATGTGAAATGGATTATAAAATATCCATGTGTTGAAATAGATTAATTATCGTTAAAAATATAATTTTTAACGTAAATGTGAATAAATAAATATTCATTTACAAACCGGATGGTTTGTTTATGTACACCTATTTGAAGGATGTTGATTGGGACGATAAATTTTACACGTCGCCCAACTGCACAAATAATATTCAGTGTTTATGGATTGAAACCCCACACGGGTGTTGGGATGATATTTGACGTACACTAATCCCAATTGTTTAGTGGTATGTCGATCGTTTGATTGACAGACTGTGTAAGCGTTAATTATTTATATTTAATGCTTATGCAGTTGTGTGGTGCACTTTGGATGATGGTTAATTATTTATCGTTGCTATTATATGCATGTGTTGTATGGAATCCATATAATTTAACATTATATGGTAATTGATTGGGCCTCATTCCAATTGAGAAAATAAAAAAATAAAAAATAAAGATTCATGTGTAGAAAAGAATAAATAGTCATGTGTTGACGATGCTCATGTGTTGAGAATATTCATATGTTGAAACTTATCATGTGTTGAGTAAAATATTTTAAACAATAAAATTTACATCTTTATCATAATTTTATAAAATATATTAAATAACATAAATAGTCATGTGTCGACGATGCTTATGTGTTGAGAATATTCATGTGTTGAAAGAAATAAATATTCATGTGTTGAATAGAATAAATATTCATTTGTTGAATAGAATAGCGAAGTTATTGAAATATATAAAGCCGTGTTGATTAGAGATGCGCTATTTTGACGCGAACGATATTAATATCGATTATATTCATTTTTATAATGAATATAGAAAAAGGAAGTGATTTCAAAATATAACGTTTTGAAAATATTATCATTTGTATATCGATGATGTGGAATATTCAATTTTGATTCGAAATTGAATACGAAGTTGAAATCGTTTCGAAAACGAATTTAAAACGATTTATAAAATACATTTTAAAAGGAAATCAATGAAATATAATATATATATATATATATATATATATATATATATAATGGCCTGAATAGAACGCCCGCGCTGCGGCAGTTCGTGAATTTCAACCATTGACTTCGAATGGACATTACGGGAGATCCGACCGTCGGATTCTCCTAAAACCGGAGTCATTGGGTTCGTATCGAAAAGAGCTTTCCAATGAATATTAGAAATTTTAAATCTAATGGTTGGATTTGGAATTATGTCCAAATCAAATTTGGAAAAGGTCGCTGTAAGTGCAGTTCGATGGCCGTTGATGGAAATCGACTGTACGGGCCTTGATAAAATTATTAAAAATAGTAATAATTTGTGTAAAATCATAAGGAATGATTTGTGAAGAATTGGGATGAAAAATTCCATATTTGAAAAGATAAAAATAGATTTTTATCGAAATGAACTAGTTTTGAACTAGAATTGTAATTCCATTTATTTTTAAAATAAATAAATTGGATTTGGAATGGTTTTGAAAATAACCAGAATTTCCAATAATTGAATTGGAATGGATTTGAATCGAAATTGTCTTTGGAATATTTCGATGTTGGATTTCGTGATTATACAGATATGGTTATGGAAATTTGAAAGATATATTTTATATCGTTATTTCCAATACGATATTTGTTGGTTTCAGAATTTGATATTGAATATAAGCCGGTATATTTTCTATTCAGAGCCTTATATTTAATATCAAATGGGATTTTGGGTTCGTCGTGAAGGGTGTCTTAAAAAACACTGTTCTTTAACCCAGTCTAGAAAAGAATAAACCTTTTAATTAAGATTTAGTGAAATTGTTCAGTTAATTAGTATTTAATTGGAATTGAATTTGAATTGGTTTTTGGGGTTTATCATGAGTGGTGTTTTGAATAACACCTGTCTTTAACCCGATTAACAATAGAAAGTGATTTTGGGTTTATCGTTAACTGTGTTTTAGATGACGTTGGTTCCTTAACCCAGTTAAATACAGGATACTGATTTTTGAGAAGATTAAAACTAAGTGGAGTTTTAATGAATCTTTAATTAGATTGAAAAGTGATCGAGAATGGAGTATCACCAGTTCTGCTCCAAAGCGATAGTTAAATCTTTGATTTGATTTGAACGTGAAATGGTAATTAATATCTACCGATAACACCGTTGTGTTAGATATGGAGTATTACCAGTTTTGCTCCATGGGATGAATAGCTTGGGATTGGGAAATAAAATAAATAATTACTTCGGTGTGGTTCGCTAATCCCGACTAGTTTGGAAGACCATAACACGGTTTGAAATGATATCCAAAAGAAGATTAAAGAATAAATTTTGAAGAATTTATCTTTGATAAAATTAATGGGAACCTTTCCCTAAGAGTGTGAAAATTTGAATAAAAGAACATTCTAAATTGGGATGAGGCGTATGTTGTGTTTGTGTAACATTTGTTTATTATATACGCAGGTTATTCGGAAAGGCCGGGTTTATACCCATTCTGAATAACCGATTCGACGATAAGTCGAAGATGAAGGCGGTGGTTGAAGACCGGAAGTCTTCACATCGTTTGGATGGTTATTGATGATCTTGATTGGGCTGTACACCCAAGAGGAGAGAATCAGTTGGTGATCGTCCAGACGTACTTGGAGATCGATGGGTATGCGAGGAAAGTGCCTCCGGTTTCGTTCAGACCTAGAACGAACTTGTAAATGGACTGTGTGTCTGACATTGGATTTTATTATGTGTTGATTGATCTCTATTAAATATACATCTGTTTGGCAGCGGAGAATTTATTCTCTAGCTTAACGCCCTTCTCTGAGATGTACGAGCTCAGAGGTTGTATATCGATGGACATCAGTCGCATGGAGTGAATTTCCTATGTGGCATGCCTAAGTGGCAAATGATCAAGGCTTCTGTTGAAAAGCAAAGTCTTGTGGCTGATGGTCAAAGCACGGCTTGTGTGGCATAGCTTTGTGTATAGTGTGAATTCGCAAGCCTCACACCTCGGTATGAGTCAAAAACGGGATACAGACCGTTGGGAGAACACGACGTTTCTTTCTAGCTATGGGTGATATCTGTGACGGCCCGCCCCGCACCAGCCTGCATTTCCTCCGAAAGTGCGCTGTACACATGCCCGACTAGCACGGGACGGTCGTCAGGAGAAAGGAAAGAAGGGAACGAACTAATCAAGAACCTGTAGAATGTCTCACAGGGCATGGAGTAAAATATAATATTAATAACATACTTGACATAAAACAGGTGCGACAGTGCATAAGCTGATAACTAAAATCAACATCAGAGCAGCGGAAATCCCAATACAGCTTATTACGACTTTCCAAATTTACTGTCTCTAAACAAAAGAAAGCTAAAGTGGAAGATGCACCACCAATGCCCAAGCAGTGATCTTCAACAACACAGGGAGAATACTATATGTATATATTACGTGGAAGCCTCCTGCTCGTCTCCGGATCATCTACCCGTGCATCACCAGCTAACCTGTCTCTAGTCTGCTCGTGTGAGCACCCAGAGTAATAAGAGGAGACATAAAACTCTGGGTCAGACCTAAAGCCTGGTATGAGCGATAAGCATATAAACAGAATAATAACAGGTATACTAAACCATACCTGAACCTGGACCTGCAACCAAAGAGTTAGTACCACATACCGTACAATACTCTAAGATGCCATAATAAATAGTGCAAGAATACGGGGGTGGGGTGTGCATGTCATAATGATAGCAAACAAATCAACCATAGCAACCATCCTCACATCTCTCACTCAGTGCGTAAAGCATACGATGTCCACCATTGTCAATCACTAGACCCATTGAAGTAGTGACGGAGTTCGACTTGTACAACTACTGTTACTACCAAGCTTACCACATGGAGTCATGACCAAATCTTTACAAATGACCCCACTTCATTGGTTTATAGCCCTTTAGTCATACCTAGGCCCTTTCAGCCCTGAATCCGTTCACGTACTTCCCATACATAGTGATCCAAAGTCATAAACATCGACAACCCCTTAGCACACGTCCCGCAGCAAAGCCCAACTCATGAAGATAACTCGTTGGTTCCCAACTGGATCCTGAGTTCTACTTCCTATTTGGACTTCCTTTGCATCTCGGGTTTTGGTTGAATTGGTGTTGGTCTTCAGAAGAGCCATCGCGTAGTTGGAGTAGAGGTTCAAACTCGGTTTGGTTCGGTCTGTGGTGCTCAGGCTCCCAGTTTAGTTCAGCTTATTTCCCCTCCTTCGCCATGGTTCGGGTTCACCTCCTCCATGCGGTTCAGTTCGGGTTCAGCTCCTCAATGCGGTTCGGTTCGGGTTCCCTCTTCAATGCGGTTCGGTTCGGGATCCCCCTTTAATGCGGTTCGGAACGGGTTCCCTCTTCAATGCGGTTCGGAACGGGTTCCCACTTCAATGCGGTTCGGAACGGGTTTCCACTTCAATGCGGTTCGGAACGGATTTCCACTTCAATGCGGTTCAGAACGGATCCGATCCGGTCCGGTTCGGGTACTTTCCTGCACTTTTCCTGCAACTTGTTTACGCCATTCGACAATGTTTTCGGCAAATCTAACTATACTAATCAATCACAAATCATCCCAAACAGTCATAGCAACATAGCAAACTAACCACAAACACCAAAACAATGAATTTACATGTCAAAATGGATCAAAGATGCCCAAAATCCCATTTTTCCCTTAAGCATGATTAAATAAAACTAATCATAGGGTTAACGAAACTTAATCAAATCGAACCAAATTTCTAACAGAGGCATAAAATATTATTTAAGAATTTCTAAACATTTTTCCAGAATTTATTAGTGTATAAATTCGCTAATCTTCACTAATTACCCTTAATTACCGTAATTAGTGCAAAAACTATGCAAATCACTCACCTTGGCCACAAAATAAAACACCAAATCTGGAATACTCTCTGTTTGGGTCGAATTCCTATGTATAGCAGCAGCTCCAACCTTGCTCTGTTGCTATTTGGCCTTGTTTTGATGTAGTTTAGGCTTAATCTTCACTAAAAATGTGTTTTGGAGTGGTTTTAGAGGATGTAGGCCATTACTAAGGTCTCAAGAAGGTTTGTGGCGGCTCAAAACTGAAATGAAAGTGATTTCCTAACCCTAATCAGCCCTCCTATGCCTCTAAACCCGAAATTCCCCTCTGGGCCTAGTTGCTAATCACCCGGTTAAGCCCAATTAAGCTGTTTTTCACCATCTGAAACTTGTTTCAGCCATATCTCCCAAACGGTGAGTCCGTTTGGCTAATGTGACCACTCTACGGAATCGTAAACCATCATCCGGAGCCAATGGAAGTGGTTTCAGGTCAAAATTCCTTTCTAGTCAAAAGTTATGGCCAAAACAGTGCTAACTAGGGGTAAAATGGTCATTTAAAAATTGGGAAAAATCATGAACATGGGAAATGACCCCAATAGTCGTCTCCCAAAGTCACATGACCATACGACTTCGTATGTGAAAGAAATAAATATTCTATGATCCTATGATGCGTAGAATACGGGTCATTACACTCTCCCCCCCCTTTAAGAAATTTCGTCCTCGAAATTCCTTAACCCAAAACATACAAAAGATCCTGCATGCCTAACAGCCATATACAACAATCAAACATGCAAAACAAACAAACAAGCCTACCCTAGCATGCAGAAAACTAAATCGAAGTCAAAATCTTACCACGCAAAGAGTTCTGGATAAGTCTTCCTAATGTTCTCCTCTGTCTCCCAAGTACAATCATTCTCGTCCTCGCCCCACTGAACCTTGACTAGCTTCACCGCCTTCCTTCGAAGTTGTTTCATGTCGTGCTCGACAATACGGGCAGGCTTGCGGTTCCCAACCGCCTCGGGTTCTACTTCGAAGTCCTCTAACTGATCAGGTGAAATAGTTATATCTGGGTCGTGAACGAACTTCCTTAGTTGGGAAACATGAAATACATTGTGAACTCCCGCCATTTTCTCTGGTAAATCAATTCTATATGCCAAATTCCTGACTAGTTCGAGAACAGGGAATGGGCCGACGAATCTTGGTGCCAACTTGCCTCTCCTGCCAAATCGTATTACGCTCTTCAACGGAGAAATCTTGACAAACACCAAGTCGCCAACGGAGAATTTTAAGGCTCTTCTCCTCTTATCAGCATAACTCTTCTGCCTATCTTGGGCAGCCTTCATTCGTTGTTTAATGGTCTTGATTTTATCTGAAGTTTCCCTCACCACATCTGGTCCAAGCATATACTTCTCGCCAGTCTCTATCCAACATGATGGTGAGTTGCATGGTCTTCCGTACAAAGCTTCAAACGGAGCCATACCGATACTGGATTGGTAGCTATTATTATATGCAAACTCTACTAGATGCAAATGGTCATCCCATGATCCACCAAAATCCAATATACATGCTCTCAAGAGATCTTCCAAAATACGATTCACCCTCTCCGTCTGACCGTCGGTCTGAGGATGATATGCGGTACTGAGATGTAACTCTGACCCTAGAGCCTCTTGTAAGCTCTTCCAAAACCCACTAGTGAACAACGAGTCTCGGTCACTCACAATGCTTTTAGGTACTCCATGGAATCTCACTATCCACTTCATATACAATTCTGCTAACTTAGCTGCCGTTCTGGTCGATTTGACTGGTATGAATCTTGCACTCTTAGTCAATCGATCCACGATTACCCAAATGCTATCATATCCCGATTTAGTCTTTGGTAAACCATCGATGAAATCCATCGAGACTTGGTCCCATTTCCATTCGGGAATTTCTAATGGTTGCAATAACCCACTAGGCTTCTTTTGCTCATCTTTAACTAGCTGGCAATTCATACATTTGGATATAAACCTCCCAATGTCTCTTTTCATCCCTTCCCAGTAGTAGGTCTGCTTCATGTCTCGATACATCTTGTTACCACCGGGGTGTATAGTCAGTTTTGAGTGATGACATTCTCTAAGCACTTCATCTCTCAATCCACTGACATTGGGTACAACGAGCTTTCCATTCTTTCTAAGCCATCCATCTTGATCAAGCCCATACTTATTCATCTCCTCATCGATACCCATCTCTAACTTGGAGATGATTTCCAATAGGTTAGGATCGTCCCTCTGACTAGAGCCGATCCGCTCAATCAAAGTGGGTCTGATCGTCAAACTCGCTAACATTTCTGGATCCAATTCGCACTTTGGTCTAAAATCATACCCAGCGATGTACTCCAGTTGCTTCCATTCTAGAAACATAGCGCCTAAGCTGGCATGTCTCCTACTCAATGCATCAGCCACCGCATTGCCTTTTCCCGGTGTATATGCGATGTCAAAGTCATAGGAAGCCAAGAATTCTAACCATCTCTGCTGACGGAGATTTAAATCCTTCTGGGAGAAGAGATACTTCAACGGCTTATGATCTGTAAACAGCTCAAATCTTTCTCCCATGAGATAGTGTCTCCACATCTTTAACGCGAACACAATCGCTGCCAATTCCAAATCATGGGTAGGGTATCTTCTCTCGTGCGGTTTCAATTGCCGACTTGCATAAGCTACAACCCTACCGCCTTGCATCAATACAGCACCCAGTCCGGTACCATAGGCATCCGTGTATACCGTCATCTCTTCATTCCCCTTAGGAATGACTAACACTGGTGCGCTTGTCAACTTGTCCTTTAGACTCTTGAATGCATTCTCGCACCTTCCATCCCAGACAAAAGCTTGATTCTTCTTAGTCAACTGGGTCAATGGTGCTGCTATCTTGGAGAAACCTTGGATAAACTTACGATAATATCCAGCTAATCCCAAGAAACTTCTTACGTCTGTTGCATTCTTCGGCGTAGGCCAATCCTGTACCGTAGCCACCTTTGCCGGGTCCACGGCAATCCCATTCTCTGATACAACATGGCCCAAGAACCTCACTTCCCTCTTCCAGAAGTGACACTTAGAAAACTTTGCTTTCAATTGGTGTTTTCTCAACACCACCATCACTATTCTTAAATGTCCCTTGTGTTCTTCCTCTGTCCTCGAGTAGACCAAAATATCATCAACGAACACAAGGACAAACTTATTCAACTGATCTCTGAATACCCTATTCATAAGATCCACAAAATATGCTGGGGCATTGGTCAGCCCGAATGGCATGACCAACCACTCGTAAAACCCAGACGGCGTCCGAAATGCCGTTATAGCTATACTCTCAGCTTCCACTCTAAGCTGATGAAAACCTGTCGCGAGATCTAACTGAGAAAATACTCTCGCGCCACTCAACTGATCGAACAAATCATCTATCTGCGGTAGAGGATACTTGTTCTTCCTCGTTACTTTATTCAACTCGCGGTAGTCTACACACAAACGAAGGGAACCATCCGCCTTGGTAGCAAACACAACTGGTGCTCCCCATTCAGAAACACTCCTTCTGATAAATCCCTTCTTCAAAAGATTGCTGACTTGCACCTCGAGCTCTCGCTTCTCCCTTGGTGCCATACGACGAAGTGGCATCACTATAGGCCTGGCATCTTTTACCAAATCAATACGGAACTCAATCTCTCGGTGTGGTGGAAGTCCGGTCACTTCTTCGAAAACATCCGGATACTGGCCAACCACGGGCAAACCTGACAACTCACTATGCGGAATGTCGAGGGAGTTTAGAAAACTAGCCAATACCCCCTCACTAGGTAGACCACCAAACACTATCCTCCGCCCATCATCCGCTCTAGCTGTCACCAAAAAGCCCTCACAGTCTACCACCACCCCGTATCTTCGGAACCAATCTACTCCCAAAATAATGCCAAACCCAGTAAAGCCCAAAACAAAGCAATCACAAACAAACATGCATCCATGACTCGATAAGACCACATTACGACAAATCATGCTAAGGCTAGTAGAACCACCAATCGGGTTCGTCACTACTAAAGGTCTATCGACAATCTCGGGCTCCAATCCCTACCTATCTACCAGGTCACTAGATATGAAAGAACTGGAAGCTCCGGTATCAAACAAAACTCTAACAGGAACATCGTAAACAGAAAGCATACCTTGAATGACGACATTCTTTCCTTTCTCCGCCGCAGTTGGGGCATTCGACGAAGAAGGAATAGCATTAAGGGCATATGCTTTCACCATTTGCTTTTCTTTGGGGGGTTGCGGACACTTGTCCTTGTGATGTCCCATCTGGCCACAGTTGAAGCACTTCCTATCCGCTGGCTTGGCCCGACAATTACTAGCATAATGGCCCTTTTTACCACAGCTGAAGCACTCCACATCTTGCTTATTCTTTTTCTTCTGACCATCCTTAGTCTGACTCTGCTTTCTCTTATTCTGGGAACCACCCTTGCCCCCACCACTTACTTGTGGTTTTGGCTCTTCTGCAGATGCAACCTCAGTCCTCGGCTTAGGGTAGAGACTTTCTGACCTCAATGCTTTCCCCACAATCGACTCAAACGTCTCATCGATGTGGTTAATAAGCCTTTCCCCCAAGTACTGATCCAAACCAGTTATGAATTTCTCATTCTTCTTCTCGGCAGTATCAATAAGAGATAACCCATACTTCGATAAAGTGTCGAATTCAGCAATATACTCCGAGACAGCTCTGCTATTCTGCTTGAGCTCCAAGAATTTCTTAAACAGCACTGACTTCTGAGCAGCCGGAATGAACTTCTCGCTAAAGCGAGCTTTAAACTGTTCCCAAGTAATCTGATCTTCGGGAGTAGCTGCCTTTATAGCATTCCACCAATTCATTCCCCCCCCTTGCAGCTGACGGGACGCTAGCTTTCTCTTCATCGCATCCTCGATACCCAAATCCTCGAAGATACGTTCGCAACTATCCAACCAATCTTGAACATCCATGGCCGACTCCGTTCCGTGAAACGGCTTCCCACCAAGGCTAGTATAATCCTTATTTAGCTTGGCGAAGGCGACCCTCGGTGCCTGCACTATTGGACCACCACCATTTCCACCATTGGGAGTTGCCCTCTGTACATCTCTAAGCATCTCTCTCATGAGGTTAGTAAACATCGTCCTCATGTCAGCAGCATTCCCATTATTGGCCCCTCTACCAGTACCTCTAACATATCGGCTCATCGTCAATCTGAAAAAGGAAACGATTAACGACCCCATAGTGGTGCTAGTGCAGCACGACTTCATTCTTGTACTACTAATAGTATATATATATAGCTTTTAAAAATCAAAGTAATCACAAATACGCTCTCTCGTATACGTATACTATCTCTCCCTGATAACTTCCCTAGATTAACTACGCAACCTAGAGCTCTGATACCAAGTGTGACGGCCCGCCCCGCACCAGCCTGCATTTCCTCCGAAAGTGCGCTGTACACATGCCCGACTAGCACGGGACGGTCGTCAGGAGAAAGGAAAGAAGGGAACGAACTAATCAAGAACCTGTAGAATGTCTCACAGCGCATGGAGTAAAATATAATATTAATAACATACTTGACATAAAACAGGTGCGACAGTGCATAAGCTGATAACTAAAATCAACATCAACATCAGAGCAGCGGAAATCCCAATACAGCTTATTACAACTTTCCAAATTTACTGTCTCTAAACAAAAGAAAGCTAAAGTGGAAGATGCACCACCAATGCCCAAGCAGTGATCTTCAACAACACAGGGAGAATACTATATGTATATATTACGTGGAAGCCTCCTGCTCGTCTCCGGTCATCTACCCGTGCATCACCAGCTAACCTGTCTCTAGTATGCTCGTGTGAGCACCCAGAGTAATAAGAGGAGACATAAAACTCTGGGTCAGACATAAAGCCTGGTATGAGCGATAAGCATATAAACAGAATAATAACAGGTATACTAAACCATACCTGAACCTGGACCTGCAACCAAAGAGTTAGTACCACATACCGTACAATACTCTAAGATGCCATAATAAATAGTGCAAGAATACGGGGGTGGGGTGTGCATGTCATAATGATAGAAAACAAATCAACCATAGCAACCATCCTCGCATCTCTCACTCAGTGCATAAAGCATACGATGTCCACCACTGTCAATCACTAGACCCATTGAAGTAGTGACGGAGTTCGACTTGTACAACTACTGCTACTACCAAGCTTACCACATGGAGTTAAGACCAAATCTTTACAAATGACCCCACTTCATTGGTTTATAGCCCTTTAGTCGTACCTAGGCCCTTTCAGCCCTGAATCCGTTCACGTACTTCCCATACATAGTGATCCAAAGTCATAAACATCGACAACCCCTTAGCACACGTCCCGCAGCAAAGCCCAACTCATGAAGATAACTTGAAGCGACCCGAACTTCCCCGGTCTCCGAAGAGATGAGAAAGAACGAATTACTTTGAGAACAACACACAAAAGGACGCATACGGAAGAACATTTCATTGCTATTACAACAATTCCATCAGATACAAGAATATACAGAGTATAATTGAATAAATTACATTCGATAAATATCAGAGATTACAATAAATTACATAGCAGCGGAAAATAATACAAAATCACAACTAGAAGTGATACACGGATACAGAGCTTTCCGAGCATCGTTCCAGCTGTAAATCAGGACCCTGTGAATATAAATCTGCAAAACCAAAACTACTAGCTGCCCGTGCGGAAAATAGGGGCACCCAGAGTTTAGGTTAAAACAATAAACTCCAGGTCAGTCATGTGACTGGTGTGAGAACTAAAACAGTTATTCAAAAACTTTACTTAAAGATAGTAATTCAAGGGACCACGCCGTATAACACGGAACGAGTTTCCTCCCAAGAATACTAGTGCATATAACAAAACAGCGCAATGCTCTTTCGAAAAATGAAGCTATTATAAGACCCAAGTCCCATCACACAATGCAACGCAAGCCGGAGGATAGGGTTTTCCCTTATAATAGCCAAACATGCTTGGTACGTTTATAACAAATCATTTGATACTATAATAAGTGTATAGTGTCAAAACATTTTCAATCATAAATATCAATCATAGACGGCATGGGTACCATATATCATGTCGCCATACTAGTTCTACAATTAAAACCGCAATACACGTATTGGAAATTGGATTTCCGTCATGAGTCGAGGCAAGGGGCAAGCTCCTCTCCGCGTTCGAGACACTCTAGCAATGCCTCAGGACCCCACTCTGATCCTTTGGAACCTCCAAGGCCGGTCCTCTCTTACTTTTGAGGATTAGTTATTCCTGAACACACGTTTCCCGGTCCTTACAGACCTATATCCGAGGCGCCTCATATCCAACAACCACACAGGTGAAAAGTATATAAATGTCAGGGCTGGTAGGTCACTGACACCACCCTAGCTAGAAAGAAACGTCGTGCACTCCTTGGGTCCGTATCCCGTTTTTGACTCATACCGAGGTGTGAGGCTCGCGAATTCACGCTATACACAAAGCTACGCCACACAGGCCGTGCTTTGATCATCAACCACAAGACTTTGCTTTTCAACAGAAGCCTTGATCAATTGCCACTTACGCGTGCCACACAGGCAATTCATTCCATGCGACTGATGTCCATCGATATACAACCTCTGAGCTCGTATGTCTCAGAGAAGGGCGTTAAGCAAGAGAATAAATTCTCCGCCGCCAAACAGATGTATATTTAATAGAGATCAATCAACACAGAATAAAATCCAATGTCAGACACACAATCCATTTACAAGTTCGTTCTGGGTCCGAACGAAACCGGAGGCACTTTCCTCGCATATCCATCCATCTCCAAGTACGTCTGGACAATCACCAACTGTTTCCCTCATCTTGGGTGTACAGCCCAATCAAGATCATCAGTAATCACCCAAACGATGTGAAGACTTCCGGTCTTCAACCACCGTCTTCATCTTCGACATCTCGTCGAATCGGTTATTCAGAATGGGTATAAACCCGGCCTTTCTGAATAACCCACGTATATAATAAACAAATGTTACACAAACACAACAAACGCCTCATTCCAATTCAGAATAGTCTTTTATCCACAAAATCACATTCTTAGGGAAATGTTCCCATTAATTTTATCCAAGATAAATTTTTCTAAATTTATCCTATAATCTTCCTTTGGATATCATTTCAAACTAGTCGGGATTAACGAACCACACCGAAGTAATTATTTATTTTATTTCTCAATCCCAACCTATATATCCCATGGAGCAAAACTGGTGATACTCCATATCTAACACCACGGTGTTATCGGTAAAATTAATTACCATTTCACGTTCAAATCTAATCAAAGATTTAACTATCGCTTTGGAGCAAAACTGGTGATACTCCACTCTCGATCACTTTTCAGATTTGATAATTTAAATTATCAATTCACATTTTAATCTAATTAAAGATTCATTAAAACTCCACTTAGCTTTAATCTTTTCAAAAATCAACATCTTGCAATTAACTGGGTTAAAGAACCAATGTCTTCTAAAACACGATTCACGATAAACCCAAATCACATTTGATATTAAATACAAGGCTCTGAATAGAAAATATATCGGCTTATATTCAATATCAAATTCTGAAACCAACATATATCGTATTGGAAATAACGATATAAAATATATCTTTCAAATTCCCATAACCATATCTGTATAGTCTCGAAATCCAACATCGAAATATCCCGAAGATGATTTCGATTCAACTCCATTCCAATCCACGTATTGGAAATTATCGATTATTTTCAAAATCACTTTCAAATTCAATTTATTTATTTCAAAAATAAATTGATTTTAATTCTAGTTCAAAACTAGTTCATTTCGATAAAAATCTATTTTTATCCTTTCAAATGTGGGGTTTTTCACCCCAGTTCTTTCCAATTCACATATTATGATTTTACACAAATTATCGATATTTTTAATAATTTTATCAAGGCCCGTACAGTCGATTTCCAACAATGGCCATCGAACTGCACTTACAGCGACCTTTTTCGAATTTTATTTGGACATAACTCCAAATCCAACCGTTATATTTCACATTTCTAATATTCATTGGAAAGCTCTTTTCGATACGAACCCAACGGTTCCGGTTTTAGGAGAATCCGACGGTCGGATCTCCCGCAATGTCCGTTTGAAATAAATGGTCGAAATTTACGAACTGCCGCGGCGCGGCGCGTTCTATTCAGGCCATTATATATATAATATATATATATTATATATATTTCGTCGATTTCCTTTTAAAACGAATTTTATAAATAGTTTTGAATTCGTTTCAAAAGCAATTTCAACTTCCATTTCAATTCAAATCA
This sequence comes from Allium sativum, assembly GCA_030737875.1. Lineage (NCBI taxonomy): Eukaryota > Viridiplantae > Streptophyta > Magnoliopsida > Asparagales > Amaryllidaceae > Allium > Allium sativum. The sequence goes on along the minus strand of CM060919.1, from coordinate 647,461,036 downwards.
AAATTGAATTCTCCTTTATAAATTCGTTTTAAAATTCATTTCTATTCAATTCAAATTTCAATTCAATTTGAATTCATTTCAATTCACTTTCAATTCAATTCGAAATCGTTTTCAATTCAATTCATTTCGAAATCGTTTTCAATTCAATTCATTTCGAAATCGTTTTCAATTCAATTCATTTCGAAATCGTTTTCAATTCAATTCATTTCGTAATCGTTTTCAATTCAATTCATTTCGAAATCCTTTTCAATTCAATTCATTTCATAATCGTTTTCAATTCAATTCATTTCGTAATCGTTTTCAATTCAATTCATTTCGTAATCGTTTTCAATTCAATTCATTTCGTAATCGTTTTCAATTTAATTCATTTCGAAATCGTTTTCAATTCAATTCATTTCGTTATCGTTTTCAATTCAATTCATTTCGTTATCGTTTTCAATTCAATTCATTTCGTTATAAATTTCAATTTCTATTCAATTCAATTTGAATTCATTTCTATTTTATTCGAATTCAAATTCGCTTCCTATTCAATTCGAATTTTAATCTAATTCAATTTGAATTTCATTTCAAAATATTTAGTTTTGAAATCACTTTTCAATATTCCTTATAAAACGAATAAAATCGATATAAACATCGTTCGCGTCAAAATAACGCATCTCTAATCAACACGGCTTTATATTTCAATAATTCGTTATTTTATTCAACAAATGAATATTTATCCCATTCAACACATGAATCTATATTTCTTTCAACACACGACTAATCTCAACACATGAGTACTGTCAACACATCACTATTCTTGTTATGTAAAATATTTTATAAAACTAAGGTATCTATCGTTTGATTTTTAATTAGACTTCTACTGGGAAGTAGTTCTAATTTTAAATAGGATAAAGATGTAAATTTCATGGTATAAAATATTTCACTCAACACATGCACATCGTCAACACATGACTATTTTTATATTCAACACATGAATTTTCTTTTATAATATTCCTTATTTTCCCAATTGGAATGAGGCCCGATCAATCACCATATAACGTTAATTATATGGATTTCCATACAACACATGTATATAATAGCAATAATAAACAATCAACCATCAACCAAAGTGCACTACACTGTATAAGCATCAAATATAGATATCTAACGCTTATAACAGCCTGTCAATCAATCGATCGACACATTTAATCAATCAGGATGAGTGAACTTCAAATTTCATCCCAACACCCGTGTGGGGTTTCAAACAATCAAACACAGATTTTATTTGTGCAGTTGGGCGATGTGTAAAATTTATCGTCCCAATCAATGTCCTTCAAATAGGTGTACATAAACAAACCGTCCGGTTTGTAAATGAATATTTTATTTTATTCACTTCCACGTTAAAAATTATATTTTTAACGATAAAATATTCTATTTCAACAAATGAATTTCTATTCAACTCCTTTACTCAATAAAAATGATATTTTTATTTTTCTAACATATTTTAGAAAATTTCGGCGGCATAACGGCACGATACTAGAAACGGGACAAGGCCTAGCCTTATCCCCGGTCTAGTGAAGGCCCACGCCATTCACACATCAATCAAATCCATTTCAATTCACCAAACAATTCAATTTCAATTCAATTAATCTAACCAACTACACAACCAAACAATTTTCAAACAAGCCATCCATGGTCTGTGGATGACGGGTGTCGGGTGCTACTAAGCACCGTCTGCATCCTAGTATATATATATATATATAACTAGAATAAGAAATTGAAAGGTGAGAAGTTCTCACCTATAGCTATCCTAGCTCCACGGCTCTTCATTGATAGAAATCTTCATCGTTATCCCATCTTCGTCATCTTCGTTTCCCGTAGTCACTATATATATAAAAATCACATTTTTATATATTGATGTATTTAAAATAAAAGTCACATTTTTATTTATTCACTTTCCATTTTAAAAATCATATTTTTATAATCACTTCATATATTAAAAATCGAATTTTTATTCCGCTATTCAATATATAAAAATCATGTTTTTACTATGCTGTTCAATATATAAAAATCGAATTTTTACTATGTTAGATAGATAAAAATTATATTTTTATCACGCTATCTTCCATATAAAGATTTCGCCTTTTTAAAAATCATCACTTGATTTCAACGTATATAAAATAAAAATCAGATTTTTATTTTTCTACATATACAAAGATGATATTTTTATAGTTCCTACTATGCAAAGATCATATTTTTATCTTTCTACAATGTAAAAGATCATATTTTTACTACTTTAAAAATATATAAAGCATATTTTGATAATCGCTATATAGTAAAGACTATATTTTTAATTCTTTAAAAATATAAAAACTATATTTTTAATGCTCTACTAAAATAAAAACCATATTTTTATTATGCTAAAAATATAAAAATCATATTTTCCATAACACTTTTTAATTAAACTAAGTTAAGCATTCAAAGTAAATTAAAATAAAAAGCTTACAGCGCTTTCTAGGGGGAGAAGAGGGTTTGTCGTGGCCAGAGGGGGTGGAGAACTTGCGGCAGAAGGAGGGAAGGGGGTTTCGTGTCTCGTCTGAAGTGGGGCCCGCTGCAGCGTCGGAGATGGCGGCAACAGGCGGAGGATCGGAGGGGGGGCTCGGGGTTGGTGGCGCTCGGCGTGGAGGAGGGCGTTGCGGTTGGGTTCAGGCGATTCGGGGTTCGAAGGGGTAACGGGTCTCGTGGGTTCGACGAAGGGGGAGGAGCTAGGGCTAGGGGATGATGGCTTGGCGGGGCGCAGTGGCGAGCTCCGCCTCTGGCGGCGGTCGAGGCAACGGGGGGGGGGGGGGAAGAGACGATCGCGATCTTCGTTTCTTTTTTTTTTTTCGATCTAACTGAATGAAAACGAGAAGAGGGGGGGTTATATGAAAAATATATATATTTAATTATTTAATTTTAATTTATTTTATCCCAAGGAGTTGACTTTTTATTCGACTTCGAAACGAGGCCCACCGACTGTCGCCCATAGCGTTTCACCCCCATTCCGAACACAATGGGATATGTTTCGTAGTTTGATTTGATCGTTTGAATCAGTTTCCGTTGAATTTTCACTTAAATCACTATACTGAATTTTAAACGTACATTTCAAATTATCGGGGCCACATACTAACTAGAAAAATTCTAGAAAAATATTTTCTAGCTTCGTATTGACAATACGGTCCTAACAAAACTAGTTTCGTCGAATTCTGAGACCGTTAGAAAAATGGCCATTTTCCAGTCAATTAAAATCAACTGAAACTGGTCAAAACACGTTTTCCTTTACCACGCTCACATATTGATTCGAAAAATTATGAAATTTGAAACCAAGCAATAGTTTGACATCACGGACCCAACAAAAGTGGTTTCGTCGAAATCCGAGGTCATTTGCAAAATGTCCATTTTTAAGGGCCTGAATTCCATAGCGACTATTCAGAATTTTCAACTGGACATATCTTTTGATTCCCGCTATGAAATCTTGATCTTTCGGATTCGTTGGAAAGATATCATCAATTAGATCCTATGATTTTTGGTTTCACTAAAATCCGGATTGTTTTGCACCCGGTACATTCAATTGAAGTTTGAAATCGAATTATCGAACTACCGCGCCATTTTCAATTCTATTTATAATTATATATAATTATTTATATTCTAACGACGACGTATATAAATATATACGTCGAATTCTATTCAAAATAAATTTCTCGTCGATATTATTTAAAATTATCCATTTTAAATATTCAAAATTCGCTAAAATTGCCAAAATAAAAATTTTAAACTGGCCCAGATTTTCGGGTTATTACATAACTCGTTGGTTCCCAACTGGATCCTGAGTTCTACTTCCTATTTGGACTTCCTTTGCATCTCGGGTTTTGGTTGAATTGGTGTTGGTCTTCAGAAGAGCCATCGCGTAGTTGGAGTAGAGGTTCAAACTCGGTTTGGTTCGGTCTGTGGTGCTCAGGCTCCCCGTTTAGTTCAGCTTATTTCCCCTCCTACGCCATGGTTCGGGTTCACCTCCTCCATGCGGTTCAGTTCGGGTTCAGCTCCTCATTGCGGTTTGGTTCGGGTTCCCTCTTCAATGCGGTTCAGTTCGGGATTCCCCTTCAATGCGGTTCGGAACGGGTTCCCTCTTCAATGCGGTTCGGAACGGGTTCCCACTTCAATGCGGTTCGGAACGGGTTTCCACTTCAATGCGGTTCGGAACGGATTTCCACTTCAATGCGGTTCGGAACGGATCCGATCCGGTCCGGTTTGGGTACTTTCCTGCACTTTTCCTGCAACTTGTTTACGCCATTCGACGACGTTTTCGGCAAATCTAACTATACTAATAAATCACAAATCATCCCAAACAGTCATAGCAACATAGCAAACTAACCACAAACACCAAAACAATGAATTTACATGTAAAAATGGATCAAAGATGCCCAAAATCCCATTTTTTCCTTAAGCATGATTAAATAAAACTAATCATAGGGTTAACGAAACTTAATCAAATTGAACCAAATTTCTAACAGAGGCATAAAATATTATTTAAGAATTTCTAAACATTTTTCCAGAATTTATTAGTGTATAAATTCGCTAATCTTCACTAATTACCCTTAATTACCGTAATTAGTGCAAAAACTATGCAAATCACTCACCTTGGCCACAAAATAAAACACCAAATTTGGAATACTCTCTGTTTGGGTCGAATTCCTATGTATAACTGCAGCTCCAACCTTGCTCTGTTGCTATTTGGCCTTGTTTTGATGTAGTTTAGGCTTAATCTTCACTAAAAATGTGTTTTGGAGTGGTTTTAGAGGATGGAGGCAATTACTAAGGTCTCAAGAAGGTTTGTGGCGGCTCAAAACTGAAATGAAAGTGATTTCCTAACCCTAATCAGCCCTCCTATGCCTCTAAACCCGAAATTCCCCTCTGGGCCTAGTTGCTAATCACCCGGTTAAGCCCAATTAAGTTGTTTTTCACCATCTGAAACTTGTTTCAGCCATATCTCCCAAACGGTGAGTCCGTTTGGCTAATGTGACCACTCTACGGAATCGTAAACCATCATCCGGAGCCAATGGAAGTGGTTTCAGGTCAAAATTCCTTTTCAGTCAAAAGTTATGGCCAAAACAGTTCTAATTAGGGGTAAAATGGTCATTTAAAAATTGGGAAAAATCATGAACATGGGAAATGACCCCAATAGTCGTCTCCCAAAGTCACATGACCATACGACTTCGTATGTGAAAGAAATAAATATTCTATGATCCTATGATGCGTAGAATACGGGTCATTACAATATCAGTGACCTACCAGCCCTGACATTTATATACTTTTTACCTGTGTGGTTGTTGGAATGCGAGGTGCCTCGAATATATGGTTGACAACTGGCACTATGTGAGCCGACGTACAGACCATTATATAGGTCATATAGGACCGGGAAACGTGTGTTCAGGAATTGCCAATCCTCAAAAGTAAGAGAGGACCGGCCCAACCGATTCCAAGGATCGCTGTGTGTGGTCCTGAGACATTTGCTAGAGTGTCACGAACGGAGAGGAGCTTGCCCCTTGCCTCGACTCATGATGGAATCCAATTTCCAATACGTTACTTTCGGTTTTATTTGTAGAGCCTAGTACGGCGACATAGTGGTATGGGTCACTTATGCCGTCTATGATTTATACATTATGATTGAAGTTGTTTTCTTCACTTATAGTAATAATAAAATATGAACTTTCACGTACCAAGCATTTTTGGCTATTATAAGGTAAAAACCCTATCCTCCGGCTTGCGTTGCATTGTGTGATGGGACCTGGGTCTTATAATAGCTTCATTCTTCTTTATTTAGCATTGCGTTGTTGTTTTGTGCACTGGTATTCTTGGGGTAAAAACCCATTCCGTGTTATACGGCGTGGTCCCTCGATTTACCTAACTTTAAAATAAAGATTAATAACTATTTTAGTTCTCACACCAGTCACATGACTGACCTGGAGTTTATTGTTTTAACCTAAACTCAGGGTGCCCTTATTTTCCGCACGGGCAGCTAGTAGTTTTGGTTTTGCAGATTTATATTCACAGGATCCTGGTTTACAGCTAGAACGATACTCGGAAAGCTCTGTATCCGTGTGTTACTTTCAGTTGTGTGTTGTATTATTTTTCCGCTGCTATGTATTTAAATGTAATTTATTGTAATCTCTGATATTTATCGAATGTGTAATATTTATTCATACTCTGTATATTCTTGTATTCTGATGGAATTATTGTAATAAGCAATGAAATGTTCTTCTGTTTGTGTCCTGATTTTTCTTGTCTTCACTGTAATTCGTTCTTTCTCTTCTCTTCGGAGATGGGGAAGTTCGGGTCGCTTCACAACAGCGAATGAAGGCTGCCCAAGATAGGCAGAAAAGTTATCCTGATAAACGGAGAAGAGAATTAAAGTTCTCCATTGGCGACTTGGTGCTTGTCAAGATTTCTCCGTTGAAGAGCGTGATACGATTTGGCAGGAGAGGCAAGTTAGCACCAAGATTTGTTGGTCCATTGGCATACAAAGTTGAATTACCAAAGAAGATGGCAAGAGTTCACAACGTATTTCATGTTTCCCAGTTAAGGAAGTTCGTACACGACCCACATGTGACTATTTCACCTGATCAGTTCGATGATATCGAGGTTGAACCCGAGGCGGTTGAGAACCGCATGCCTATGCGTATTGTTGGGAATGATACGAAGCAACTTCAAAGGAAGGCGGTGAAATTAGTCAAAGTTCAATGGGGCGAGGATGAGCATGACTGCACTTGGGAGACAGAGGAGAGCATTAGGAAGACGTATTTAGAACTCTTTGCCTGGTAAGATTTCAATTTCGATTTAGTCTTTCCGCATGCTAGGATAGGTTTGTTTTACTTGTTTTGCATGATTGATTGTTGTATATGGCTGGTAGGCCTGCGGGATCCTTTGTATGTTTTGGGTTAAGGAATTTCGGGGACGAAATTTCTTAAGGGGGGAGAGTGTAACGACCCGCATTCTACGCATCATAGGATTGTAGAATATTTATTTCTTTCACATACGGAGTCGTATGGTCATGTAGCTTTGGGAGATGGCTATTGGGGTCATTTCCTATGTTCATGATTTTTGCTGATTTTTAAATGACCGTTTTGCCCCTAGTTGATACTGTTTTGGCCATAACTTTTGATTGGAAAGGATTTTTGAACTGAAACCACTTCCATTGGCTCTGGATGATGGTTTACCTTTCCGTAAGCCGAACGGACTCACCGTTTGGGAGATATGGCTGAAACAAGTTTCAGATGGTGAAAAACTGCTTAACCGGGCCAAATGAGGTGATTAGTAAATGGGCCCATAACCCATTTCGGGATTAGGGTTATGGGGAGGCTGAAATGAGTTAGGTTTTCATTTCATTTCAGTTCTCTAGTCGCCATTTACCTCCTAAGAACCCTAATAATTGTAACACCCCACCTACGCTAGGGTCACTCACAAAGGGAATGCACTAGTTTTGGTGAAGCATTATCCAGGTAAACATACACAGAGATATCACAAGACAGAACATAAATAAAGCAGCGGTGGAAATTAAAAACCAAATCTTATTACTTTCAAGAAAAGAAACAAAACCTCATGTATCCAAAGTACAAGTTGCCATTATTCCATTACATCAAGTTCTAAATAAAGAAGCATAAACTTAAAATAACAAAGTAAATTATTCCCCAAAAATAGCAGACGTGCAGCCATAACATAGCTCAAGACCAAACCGTACATGATTTGACGGAAAGCAAGCAGAATCCAAGCTAAGTGCTAGATTTTCCTCCCTGAGAACCTGGAGGGGGGAAACGAAAGAAAAAGAGGCGAAAGAAAACGGGTCAGTCATAAAGACTGGTAAGTCCAAGTGACTTTCAGCATAAAAACAGGTAAAGGTAACATGACATGTATAAACTGAAAGTAAACATAAGTACGATGTCAAGATGGATAAGGTATACTAAGATAACATGATGAATCAAGTGTAGGTCAAGTATAGCATCACATGTTCAAGGTTCGCTGTACCAATTGTACTAGTAGCCCAACCCATGTCAAGTATTAATCATGAAATGATCCCTGTGCCCAAAATCGTGAATGACCCATTACTGGGTCCAACGGAACGATCCACTAATCGATCAGCTCCCTATAAGTTCTAGCCCGTTGTGTTTCTGTGTCATACGGCCCAATCACGAATGTAGTCACCTGTGCTAGGTCCACCATAGAGTGTATCAAGCCCTATGGTGCCAACCACCGACACGAATCAAGAATGCACAGATAAACCTACTAATGCCCAATGCCTGCTTTTTCTGCTCCGGAGTGTGTGCACGCCCGCACTCCGTTAGAACCTACACTGGCGCACCCACACAGCCGTCGTTCTGGTCGCTTACAATCAGCCCAGTAATCGTGCCCCACCCTGCTTAGTTCCAGGGTACCATGATACATCTAGTGGGTTACTACTGAAACAGACCGCGTAACTAGGGTTTCCGTCTAGTAGGTTAAGTGTTGTCATTTAAATTCGAGACTTAACCCCATCAGTCTAGTATATCAAGTTGGCTAAGTGTTGTTTTTTAAGTTCGTGACTTAGCCCTACCATTCACGTGTTAAGTTGGTTAGGTGTTGTCGTTCAAGTTCATGATCTAACCCTACCAATCATATTTCAAGTTGGTTAAGTGTTGTCTTTCATGTTCATGACTTAACCCTATCATGTGGCATTAATTCATTAATGCACCCCAACCTCTCACATTAGACCTGTTGTTGTGGTCACTGGATATGTCGGGCGGTTCCGGACAGATTTACACCACAACTCAGTCTAACCTCGGGTTTCAAGTGCGATATGACCAACTACTCACATTGGATCCTATTGTTTGCAGTAACTGGATTTGCCGGGCGGTTCTGGGCAGATTTACACTACAAACTCAACCCAACCTCGAGTTGGCCATTTTCAAGTTCATTCTAGTGTCATGACCATGTTCAAGTTTCATGTCAAGTTCGTGCCAAGCTTCATGTTTCAACTTATGCCTATTATCAAATTCATGTTTTGCCTAATCTACCCAAATCGTATTCCCATCGCATGTAAACGTTAATCGATCTAAATTACAAGCAAAACTAAATCTAGAGATAAAGAGAATAACATCAAAACTATGATAGGCAGAAGGGACAAGCATAAAGTGATAAAAGAGATTACAAGACTGGCATGATATAGCTTGAGATAATCGGTTACAACATCACTAGCATATAGAAATTAACAGGGTTTTCAAATCTAGAAAAATAAGGCGATAGTCCTGATAAAAACTTGACATACAAGAATAGGCATGCACAAGCAAGCCAAATACAAGGATAATAGGTCAATGGTTTTTGGTGTACATAATAACGAATAAACTAAGCAAGTCACGCCCTAGGTATGGGATCCAACTAAATGCCAATTCGGTGTTCAACATGGTTTTCATCCATAGTGTTATGAGCAATCAACTATAATAGTCAATTAACCACAATAGTTATACAATAGTCATGGATAATTATCCAAAAGAGTTCTTGGCAACTACCCTAATAGTCATAGGCAATTAACTGTAATAGTTTCAAAGTCATGGTCATAGTCTTATGTTCATAATCATAGGCAGTAATTCATAGTCACAAGTCATAGGTGATTAGCCACAATTGTCCTTGTCATAGTCATAGGCAATGGTCTTATGTTCTCAGTCATAGGCATAGGCATAGTCTTATGTTCACAGTCATAGGCATAATCTTATGTTCTCAGTCATAGACATAGGCGTAGTCTTATGTTCACAGTCATAGTCCTTGGCCATTAACAATAGTTTCAACGTCATAGGCATGTTAAGGTTATAGACACGAGAGAGTTTGATTTACAACATGAATAGGTCCAAAGCAATATTCACGAAAGTCAAGATCCAAGATGAACAAGATTAGATACGAATCAATTACCATACATAGATCCAATTCCAATTTACAACATTGATATTAAGTTCACAACTTTTATCTAAAAGTAACTTGAACTTACAGTGCGTGGATCGAGAATTAGAAAGAAGAATTTGATTGTTAAATCTCTATTTGATTGATCGTGTTCTAATTGAAATCCCCCAATTTGCAAATCTCTAAGCGTAGTCTTGATGGAGAAGAAGCAGTCCTTTTTCTTTCCTTTTTATCTTATTATTTAGATTATCTCAGAAGCAGCATAAGGACAGAATGAAATGGTGTGGGGAGAATGAGGCTAGGGGGCTGCTTATATAGGGTTAGGCAGACGAATCTGGACAGAAAACGAGTCTAAATACATCAGGATGCATCTGGTTCAAGAAGTGGGTTCGGGAGGCAGGTCGACCACCAGGTCAACTCCCCAGTCGACCTGGTCATGGGGAGGTCGACACCCCAGTCGACTCCCCAGTCGACCTGGCTGGGGGGGTCGACTCCCCAGTCGACCTGGGTACATGGGTGGGAATTTTCTCGCCAGCCTTCTCTGGGTTTGAATTTCGAATTTCTGGCTTTATTTTCGAGCTGTTTTATTTTATTTAAATTCCTGAAACTTCGGAGGGTCATATCTTGGTCATACGGACTCCGATTTTCGAAAACTCGCACTCGATTTCATGCGAAATTCCAAGACGAACGCAATGGCGCAAACTGTTTCCCCTGATTGTTATTTTAAAATTTAATTCTGCCTTGATTTAAGACTTTAACATGTTATAAAAATACGGGTTGTTACAATAATGGCCTCCAACCTCTAAAACATCCCCAAATCACTTTCTAATCAAGGATTAAGCTTAGCAACATCAAATCAAAGAGGATTAGCATCAAAGAAAGGTTAGAGCTGCTGTGTTGTATTGGGAACAACGCCAAATAGAGATTCATTTCAGATTTGTTATTTTATTTGTGGCCAAGGTGAGTGATTTGCATAGTTTCGCACTAATTACGGTTAATTAAGGGTAATTAGTGAAGATTAACGAAATTAGATATGATAAAATTTTGGAAAAATATTTATAAATTTGAAAATAATTTTTTAGGCCCCTATTAGAAATTTGGTTTGATTTGGTTAAGTTTTGCTAATCATATCATTAGATCTTGCTTAAACATGATTAAGGGAAAATATGGACTTTTGGCAATGTTTGATCCCTTTTAATACATCATATTGTTGTTTTGGTGTTTATAGTTGATTTTCTGTGTTGCTATGACTGTATGGTATGCTTTGTGATTGATTAGAACTGGTAGATTGGTCGAAAACGTCGTCGTATGGCGTAAAACAGTCGCTGGAAAGTTGCAGGAAATGTGCAGGGTTTCAAACCGGATCGGATCGGATTATTGGGCTCGGATCGGATAGGAGGACCGGGCAAGTGGACTTGATTCTGATTGGAACTTAGCATAAGGGGCTTGGCGAGAAGGAAGGCCATTTTCTTAGAGTTGGAGTTGGGTAGGGGATCAGATCGGAGAGACCAAAAGGGGATCGGATCGGAAGCAAGGGCGTGGAGATCGGATCGGACTAGAGCCAGGGAGCGGGATCGGATCGGAGGACCAAGCTTGGAGCTGGAGTTGGAGCGAAGCACTAAATCGGATCGGGACATCTAGGAGGGAGCAACCACCGATCCGAACCCAGGAAGAGGCATCTGAACTGAACTGATGAGGACTGGAGCATTATGCACAACCGAACCGATCCGCTTGCCAGGCCATGATGCTGGACCTCGAACCTAGGCATCACCACGATCCAACCCGAAGCTGCAACTACCCACGAACCGAACTGAAGTGGACAGGAGCCTTCGAACCGAAGCGAAGTGGTGAAGCCGACCCGACCCGGGAGTATTCCGATCCGAACCGAGGAGCTGACGACCTGAAGCAATGTGAAGTGAAGAAATGAAGACCGATCCGGAGAAGAAGCCGACGACCAAAACACGAGATGCAAAGGTAGTCCAAGTGGGAAGTTTGTACTTAGGATCCAGTTGGGAACCAGCGAGTTAACTTCATGAGTTGGGCTTTTGCTGCGGGATGTGTGCTAAGGGGTTGTCGATGTCTATAACTTTGGGTCACTATGTGTGAGGGTACGTGAACGGATTCAGAGCCACCGTGGCCTAGGTACGACTAAAGGGCTATAGACCAATGAAGTGGGGGTGATTTTTAAAGATTTGGTCATGACTCCATGGGGTAAGCTTGGTAGTAGCAGTAGTTGTACAAGTCGAACTCCGTCATTACTTCGATGGGTCTAGTGATTGACAGTGGTGGACATCGTATGCTTTACGTTCTAAGTGAGAGATGCGAGGATGGTTGCTATGTTTGATTTGTTGCCATCATTATGACATGCACACCCCCACCCCCGTATTCTTTACACCATCTGTTCAGTGGCACCTTAGAGTATTGTACGGTATGTAGTGCTAACTCTTTGGTTGCAGGTCCAGGTTCAGGTATGGTTTAGTATACCTGTTATTGGTCTGTTTTGCTGCTTATCGCTCATACCAGACTTTTTGTCTGACCCAGAGTTTTATGTCTCTTCTTATAACCCTGGGTGCTCTCACGAGCAGACTAGAGACAGGTTAGTGTAACAACCCGTAAAATGCGAGCCAGTTTGAAATTTTTATTTTGGCAATTTTAGCGAATTTTGAATATTTAAAATGAATAATTTTAAATAATATCGACGAGAAATTTATTTTGAATAGAATTCGAACGTATATATTATACGCGTCGTCGTTAGAATAGAAATATTTATATATAATTATAAATAGAATTGAAAAGGGCGCGGTAGTTCGATAATTCGATTTCAAACTTCAATTGAATGTACCGGGCGCAAAACAATCCGGATTTTAGTGAAACCAAAAATGATGGGATCTAATTGATGATATCTTTCCAACGAATCCGAAAAATTGAGATTTCATATCGGGAATCAAAAGATATGTCCAGTTGAAAATTCTGAATAGTCGCTATGGAAGTCAGGCCCTTAAAAATGGACATTTTGCAAACGACCTCGGATTTCGACGAAACCAGTTTTGTTGGGTCCGGGATGTGAAGTTATTGCTAGGTTTCAAATTTCATAATTTTTCGAATCAATATGTGAGCGTGGCAAAGGAAAACGTGTTTGACCAGTTTCAGTTGGTTTTAATCGACTGGAAATTGGCCATTTTTCCAACGGTCTCAGAATTCGACGAAATTAGTTTTGTTAGGACCATATCGTCAATACGAAGCTAGAAAATATTTTTCGAGAATTTTTAGAGTTAGTATGCGACCCCGGTAATTTGAAATGTACGTTTAAAACTCAATATAGTGATTTAAATGAAATTTAAACGGAAACTGATTCAAATGGTCAAATCAGCTTACGATACATATCCCATTGTGTTCGGAATGGGGGTAAAACGCTATGGACGACAGGCGGTAGGCCTCGTTTCGAGGACGTATGTAAAAGTCAACCTTTTTGAATAAATAAATAATTAAAAAAAATATATATATATAACTTCCCTCCTTTTCTTCATTGGCCCCCCCAGATCCATTTATCAGCAACAAAAAAAAAAGGAAAGAAAACCTAATCTAATCGAAGCCGCCAGCGCGATGGCGCCGCCACCACCCACGACCGGCGAGCCTCGTCGTGACCCCCCCTTCCCGTTGACCTCGCGCCTCCCACGAACCCCATTTCGCCCAAATCGAGCACCCAAAGCCCCCCGACGCAAAGAAGCCTTCGCCGCACCACCGCCTACCCCCTCCCCCCCCAGTGATGTCCGCCGACCTCCCCCCCCTAGCCACCTCCGGCGAACTCAAAGGGACCCCCCCCTTGAAGACGGCGCTGTAAGTTTTTTTGTTTTTGTTTTGTTGTTTTATTGTTTTATTTTATTTCATTTCTTTTAAAGAAAAAATTATAGCTTTAAAAATCAGTTTTAAAAATAAATTTACATCGATTAATTTTCTGTTATTTTATATATAATTAACAGTATTTTAAAAAATATAAAATACCTTTTGTTTTTAAAATATAAACATAGAAATAGCGAGATATAAAAATTCGATTTTTATATATTGAACTTTGAAATAAAAATTCGATTTTTATATATTGAACTTTGAAATAAAAATTCGATTTTTATCTACTGAACTTTGAAATAAAAATTCGATTTTTATATACTGAACTTTGAAATAAAAATTCGATTTTTATATATTGAATAGCGAAGTAAAAATTCGATTTTTACATATGTAGTGAAAGCGGACAACGAAAGCGACGAAAGGCGAGTTGGCGAAGATTTCCTGCATTAGAAGTGCCGTGGAGCTTGGATAGCTTTCTGTGAGAACTTCTCACTCAAATTCTATTTTTCTAGTTATATATATATACTAGGATGCAGACGGTGCTTATTAGAAGCACCCGACACCCGTCCACATACCATGGACTTGTTTGTTTGGTTGTGTAGTTGGATAGATTATTTGATTTGGATTTGATTGAGTGGTTGAATTGGAAATTGATTAAAATTGATATGTGAATGGCGTGGGCCTTCACTAGACCGGGGATAAGGCTAGGCCTTGTCCCGTTTCTAGTATCGTGCCGTTATGCCGCCGAAATTTTCTAAAATAAGTTAGAAAAATAAAAATGCCATTTTATTTAATAAATGAATTGAATAGAAATTCATGTGTTGAAATAAAATGTTTTATCGTTAAAAATATAATTTTTAACGTGAGAATGAATATAGTGAAAGTGAATAAAATAAAATATTCATTTACAAACCAGACGGTTTGTTTATGTACACCTATTTGAAGGACATTGATTGGGTCGATAAATTTTACACATCGCCCAACAGCACAAATAAAATATGTGTTTGATTGTTTGAAACCCCACACGGGTGTTGGGATGAAATTTGAAGTTCACTCATCCCGATTGATTGAATATGTCGATCGGTTGATTGACAGGCTGTTTTAAGCGTTGAATATCTATATTTGATGCATATACAGTGTAGTGCACTTTGGTTGATGGTTGATTATTTTTCAATGCCATTATATACATGTGTTGTATGAAAATCCATATAATTAACTTTATATGGTAATTGATTGGGCCTCATTCCAATTTTAAAATAGAAATATTTGAAAAAGAAATATTTGAAATAGAATATTTGAAAATAGAAATTTATGAAGTCGTGTTGATTAGTTTGACGCCATCTTTACGTGAACGATATTTATATCGACTTTAACGATTTCGAAATAAAGTGAATTGAAAACGATTTCGAAATAAAGTGAATTGAAAACGATTTCGAAATGAAGTGAATTGAAAACGATTTCGAAATGAAGTGAATTGAAAACGATTTCGAAATGAATTGAATTGAAAACGAATTCAAAGTGAATTGAAAACGATTTCGAAATGAATTGAATTGAAAACGATTTCGAAATAAATTGAATTGAAAACGAATTCAAATTGAATTGAAATTTGAATTGAATAGAAATGAATTTTAAAACGAATCTATAAAGAAGAATTCAATTGTGATTTGAATTGAAAAGGAAGTTGAAAATGTTTTTGAAACGAGTTCAAAACTATTTATATAATTCGTTTTAAATAGAAATCGACGAAGTATATATTATATATATAATATAATGGCCTGAATAGAACGCGCCGCGCCGCGGCAGTTCGTGAATTTCGACCATTTATTTCAAACGGACATTACGGGAGATCCGACCGTCGGATTCTCCTAAAACCGGAACCGTTGGGTTCGTATCGAAAAGAGCTTTCTAACGTATGTGATAAATTAGAAATCTAACGGTTGGATTTGGAATTATGTCCAAATCAAATTGGAAAAAGGTCGCTATACGTGCAGTTCGATGGCCGTTGATGGAAATCGACTGTACGGGCCTTGATAAAATTGTGAAAAATAGTAATAATTTGTGTAAAATCATAAGAAATGGTTTAGAAAGAATTGGGATGAAAAACTCCATATTTGAAAAGATAAAAATAGATTTTTATCGAAATGAACTAGTTTTGAACTAGAATTATAATTCTATTTATTTTTAAATAAATAAATTGAATTCGAAAAGGGTTTTAAAAATAACCAAAATTTCCAATGATTGCATTGGAGTGGATTTGAATCGAAATTGTCTTCGGAATATTTCGGTGTTGGAATTCGGGATTATACAGATGTTGTTATGGAAATTTGAAAGATATATATATTTATATCGTTATTTCTAATACGACATTTGTTAATCGTAGAATTTGATATTGAATATAAGCCGGGATATTTTCTATTCAGAGCCTTGTATTTAATATCAAATGTGATTTGGGTTTGTCGTGAATGGTGTCTTCACTAACACTGTTCTTGAACCCAGTTGAGAAAAGATTAAATCTTTTTATTTAGATTTAATGAAGTGTACCAATTAAAGAATATTTAATTGGAATTGAATTGATATTGATTTTTGGGTTTATCGTGAGCAGTGTTTTAAACAACACTCGTTCTTTAACCCGATAATTAATGGATATTGATTTTTGGGTTTATCGTGAACAGTGTTTTAAACAACACTCGTTCTTTAACCCGATAATTAATGTGATTTGGGTTTATCGTGAACCGTGTTTTTAAATGACACTGATTCTTTAACCCAGTCGAAGATTAAAACTAAGTGGAGTTTTAATGAATCTTTAATTAGATTGAAAAGATCGAAAATGGAGTATCACCAGTTTTGCTCCAGGCGATAGTAAAATCTTTAATTAGATTTAAACGTGAAATGGTAATTGAATTTACCGATAACACTGTGGTGTTAGATATGAAGTATTACCAGTTTTACTTCATGGGATTAATAGGTCAGGATTGGGAAATTAAAACAAATGATTACTTCGGTAGGGTTCGCTAATCCCGACTAGTTTGAATTGAGATTCAAAGATAGAATAAAGAATAAATTCAAGGAATTTATCTTGGATAAAATTAATGGGAACCTTTTCCTATGAATGTGAAATTTAGAAACTAACTGTCGGTTAGCCAAGCAGAAGGGTTTCCTGGATATTGATCTGATGTTGGTTTCGGCCTTCGGGGTTAATATTTGGGGGATTATTCTCTTGATTAATTTACGGTTAGTGACTAATGAATTGGAATGAGGCGTATGTTGTGTTTGTGTAACACTTATTTAAAATATACGCGAGTTATTCGGAAAGACCGGGTTTATCCCATTCTGAATAACTGATACGACGATAAGTCGAAGATGAAGACGATGGTCGAAGACCGGAGGTCTTCACGTCGTTTGGGTGATAACTGATGATCTTGATTGGGCTGTACACCCAAGAAGATGGAAACAGTTAGTGATCGTCCAGACGTACTTGGAGATCGATGGATATGCGGGGTACTAGGTGCCTCCGGTTTCGTTCAGACCCAGAACGGACTTGTAAATGGA
Organism: Allium sativum; assembly: GCA_030737875.1. NCBI lineage: Eukaryota > Viridiplantae > Streptophyta > Magnoliopsida > Asparagales > Amaryllidaceae > Allium > Allium sativum. The sequence goes on along the minus strand of CM060919.1, from coordinate 647,443,702 downwards.
CTGTGTGTCTGACATCGGATTTCATTCTGTGTGACTGATATCGGTTGCATAGGATGGTTTGCCTGTGTGGCATGCTAAGATGCAAATGATCAAGGCTTCTGTTGAAAAGCAAAGTCTTGTGGTGATGATCAAAGCACGGCCTTTGTGGCGTAGCTTTGTGTAACGTTTACCTCGCGTGTTTCACACCCGGTATGAACCAAAAACGGGAGACGGACCTCAGGGAGGGCCTACGTTTCCTCCTAGCTAGAAGTGGCGTCAGTGGTTTTACACGCCCTGACGAGTTTGACTTATGTGGTTGTTGCTGTTGCGAGGCGCCTCGGTTAGATCGGACGATCCGGGTCCGATGGAGTCATTCGTTGGCTCTCTTACGCCCCAAAGGGCGGCGAAACGTAGTGCTCAGGCATTTTAATCCACTCCGTGTGGACCGGCCCTGTCGCTCCAAGGGTCGATGCGTTCTGATCCTGAGACTCGGGCTAGGCAGTCTCGAATCGGTTGAGGACTATCTTTTGCCTCGGTTCATAGATGGAAATCCAATTTCCAAATACGTGACATTTGCGGTTTTATTTGTAAACCTATATATGGCGACATGATATATGGTACCCATGCCGCCTATGATTGATACTTATGATTCGAAGTTGTTTTATACACTATGCACTTATAATAGTATCAAATGATTTGTTTTAAACGTATCAAGCATTCTTCGGCTGTTATAAGGGAAAACCCTATCCTCGACTGTGTTGCATTGTGTGATGGGACCTGGGTCTTATAACAGCTTCATTTTCTTTATTTAGCATTGCGCTGTTGTTTTATGCACCGGTATTCTTGGGAGGAAACCCGTTCCGTGTTATACGGCGTGGTCCCTTGATTTACCTAACTTTGAAAATAAAGATTAATAACTGTTTTAGTTCTCACACCAGTCACATGACTGACCTGGAGTTTATTGTTTTAACCTAAACTCTGGGTGCCCCTATTTTGGCACGGGCAGCTAGTAGTTTTGGTTTTGCAGATTTATATTCACAGGATCCTGGTTTACAGTTGGAACGATATCCGGAAAGCTTTGTATCCGTATATCTCTTCTAGTTGTGTATTGTATTATTTTCCGCTGCTATGAATTTAAATTTAATTTAAATCTCTGATATTTCTGTGTAATATTCATTTATACTCTGTATATTCTTGTAATCTGATGCTTTGTTGTAATATACAATGAAACGTTCTTCTGTATGCGTTCTGCTGTGGTTTGTTCTCGAACTATCCGTCGCTTTCCTTTACGGGGAAGTTACGGGCCGTCACAGTTGGTATCAGAGCTTTGGTTTACAGAGCTCAGAGAACAAGGCACATTAGAACCATACGAAAGAATTCATCAGATATTGGATTAGTAATATCCAACGAGAATGACTCGTTAGAGATAGGATCAGTAGTATCCTAGAACGAGTGTGAAGAGTGTATTTTTCAAAGTGAAAACAATTTTTGTTTTGAAAATTTAAATCAATTATTCGTATTTGATTATTTATTTTATATTGATTAGGACAATCCAAAATATAAAGATTTTTGCGTATGCGCCTAGCTAGCGTGTATTCTAAGTTTTGATATATTGGATAGATATAGAATTACACTCTAATCGCCCGGAGATGATTTTGATGATGGAGCTCCATCATTAGAATTTATATTCGAGTGACGAACGTGTAATATCTATATACTTCCTATTGACTGGTGTGAGAACCAAAATTAGATAGGGCCTATTGTTGTGATTTGGTATCAAAAACATGATTTTTGTATATGTATCAAAATTATGAATTTGAAACTCTAATTCACTAATTGATTGATGTTTGGGTTGTTTGTTTATTTGTTTGCTAATTTTTAGCCATTTAGCCTAATATAATCAAATATTGAATTATATTGAAAATTGGTCGCATTTGCCTGCACATACATATATATCATTGAACAGGTCATAGCAAGGAGGCTAGAGCAGAGAATAAAATTTGTTTGCCCGACAAATAGGTACATGTTTACTACATAATTTCCTGTTTTGTTTGGGTGATGATGATTTTGTGAGCCTATTGGCTAGCCGCTTGGCTTTTTCTTTTTCTTTTTGAGATCTGAAGGACCGGGGAAGCTATTTGAAATTCCCCGATGCTCCCGGTGCAGGGGAGGTTATGGCGAAATTTTTCGAAAATTTAGGGTATTAGCCAAAATTTTGAAAATTCTCAGAAACTGAAAAGTTGGAGAATAGAAGCCAGATCGAACGTAGAGTTGATTAATCAAACCACTTTCGACTTTGTTCCTTTTCGGGGACGAAAAGTTTTAAGTGGGGGAGATTGTAACAACCCGTAAAATGCGAGCCAGTTTGAAATTTTTATTTTGGCAATTTTAGCGAATTTTGAATATTTAAAATGAATAATTTTAAATAATATCGACGAGAAATTTATTTTGAATAGAATTCGAACGTATATATTATACGCGTCGTCGTTAGAATAGAAATATTTATATATAATTATAAATAGAATTGAAAAGGGCGCGGTAGTTCGATAATTCGATTTCAAACTTCAATTGAATGTACCGGGCGCAAAACAATCCGGATTTTAGTGAAACCAAAAATGATGGGATCTAATTGATGATATCTTTCCAACGAATCCGAAAAATTGAGATTTCATATCGGGAATCAAAAGATATGTCCAGTTGAAAATTCTGAATAGTCGCTATGGAAGTCAGGCCCTTAAAAATGGACATTTTGCAAACGACCTCGGATTTCGACGAAACCAGTTTTGTTGGGTCCGGGATGTGAAGTTATTGCTAGGTTTCAAATTTCATAATTTTTCGAATCAATATGTGAGCGTGGCAAAGGAAAACGCGTTTGACCAGTTTCAGTTGGTTTTAATCGACTGGAAATTGGCCATTTTTCCAACGGTCTCAGAATTCGACGAAATTAGTTTTGTTAGGACCATATCGTCAATACGAAGCTAGAAAATATTTTTCGAGAATTTTTAGAGTTAGTATGCGACCCCGGTAATTTGAAATGTACGTTTAAAACTCAATATAGTGATTTAAATGAAATTTAAACGGAAACTGATTCAAATGGTCAAATCAGCTTACGATACATATCCCATTGTGTTCGGAATGGGGGTAAAACGCTATGGACGACAGGCGGTAGGCCTCGTTTCGAGGACGTATGTAAAAGTCAACCTTTTTGAATAAATAAATAATTAAAAAAAATATATATATATATAACTTCCCTCCTTTTCTTCATTGGCCCCCCCAGATCCATTTATCAGCAACAAAAAAAAAAGGAAAGAAAACCTAATCTAATCGAAGCCGCCAGCGCGATGGCGCCGCCACCACCCACGACCGGCGAGCCTCGTCGTGACCCCCCCTTCCCGTTGACCTCGCGCCTCCCACGAACCCCATTTCGCCCAAATCGAGCACCCAAAGCCCCCCGACGCAAAGAAGCCTTCGCCGCACCACCGCCTACCCCCCCCCCCCCCCCCAGTGATGTCCGCCGACCTCCCCCCCCCTAGCCACCTCCGGCGAACTCAAAGGGACCCCCCCCCCTTGAAGACGGCGCTGTAAGTTTTTTTGTTTTTGTTTTGTTGTTTTATTGTTTTATTTTATTTCATTTCTTTTAAAGAAAAAATTATAGCTTTAAAAATCAGTTTTAAAAATAAATTTACATCGATTAATTTTCTGTTATTTTATATATAATTAACAGTATTTTAAAAAATATAAAATACCTTTTGTTTTTAAAATATAAACATAGAAATAGCGAGATATAAAAATTCGATTTTTATATATTGAACTTTGAAATAAAAATTCGATTTTTATATATTGAACTTTGAAATAAAAATTCGATTTTTATCTACTGAACTTTGAAATAAAAATTCGATTTTTATATACTGAACTTTGAAATAAAAATTCGATTTTTATATATTGAATAGCGAAGTAAAAATTCGATTTTTACATATGTAGTGAAAGCGGACAACGAAAGCGACGAAAGGCGAGTTGGCGAAGATTTCCTGCATTAGAAGTGCCGTGGAGCTTGGATAGCTTTCTGTGAGAACTTCTCACTCAAATTCTATTTTTCTAGTTATATATATATACTAGGATGCAGACGGTGCTTATTAGAAGCACCCGACACCCGTCCACATACCATGGACTTGTTTGTTTGGTTGTGTAGTTGGATAGATTATTTGATTTGGATTTGATTGAGTGGTTGAATTGGAAATTGATTAAAATTGATATGTGAATGGCGTGGGCCTTCACTAGACCGGGGATAAGGCTAGGCCTTGTCCCGTTTCTAGTATCGTGCCGTTATGCCGCCGAAATTTTCTAAAATAAGTTAGAAAAATAAAAATGCCATTTTATTTAATAAATGAATTGAATAGAAATTCATGTGTTGAAATAAAATGTTTTATCGTTAAAAATATAATTTTTAACGTGAGAATGAATATAGTGAAAGTGAATAAAATAAAATATTCATTTACAAACCAGACGGTTTGTTTATGTACACCTATTTGAAGGACATTGATTGGGTCGATAAATTTTACACATCGCCCAACAGCACAAATAAAATATGTGTTTGATTGTTTGAAACCCCACACGGGTGTTGGGATGAAATTTGAAGTTCACTCATCCCGATTGATTGAATATGTCGATCGGTTGATTGACAGGCTGTTTTAAGCGTTGAATATCTATATTTGATGCTTATACAGTGTAGTGCACTTTGGTTGATGGTTGATTATTTTTCAATGCCATTATATACATGTGTTGTATGAAAATCCATATAATTAACTTTATATGGTAATTGATTGGGCCTCATTCCAATTTTAAAATAGAAATATTTGAAAAAGAAATATTTGAAATAGAATATTTGAAAATAGAAATTTATGAAGTCGTGTTGATTAGTTTGACGCCATCTTTACGTGAACGATATTTATATCGACTTTAACGATTTCGAAATAAAGTGAATTGAAAACGATTTCGAAATAAAGTGAATTGAAAACGATTTCGAAATGAAGTGAATTGAAAACGATTTCGAAATGAAGTGAATTGAAAACGATTTCGAAATGAATTGAATTGAAAACGAATTCAAAGTGAATTGAAAACGATTTCGAAATGAATTGAATTGAAAACGATTTCGAAATAAATTGAATTGAAAACGAATTCAAATTGAATTGAAATTTGAATTGAATAGAAATGAATTTTAAAACGAATCTATAAAGAAGAATTCAATTGTGATTTGAATTGAAAAGGAAGTTGAAAATGTTTTTGAAACGAGTTCAAAACTATTTATATAATTCGTTTTAAATAGAAATCGACGAAGTATATATTATATATATAATATAATGGCCTGAATAGAACGCGCCGCGCCGCGGCAGTTCGTGAATTTCGACCATTTATTTCAAACGGACATTACGGGAGATCCGACCGTCGGATTCTCCTAAAACCGGAACCGTTGGGTTCGTATCGAAAAGAGCTTTCTAACGTATGTGATAAATTAGAAATCTAACGGTTGGATTTGGAATTATGTCCAAATCAAATTGGAAAAAGGTCGCTATACGTGCAGTTCGATGGCCGTTGATGGAAATCGACTGTACGGGCCTTGATAAAATTGTGAAAAATAGTAATAATTTGTGTAAAATCATAAGAAATGGTTTAGAAAGAATTGGGATGAAAAACTCCATATTTGAAAAGATAAAAATAGATTTTTATCGAAATGAACTAGTTTTGAACTAGAATTATAATTCTATTTATTTTTAAATAAATAAATTGAATTCGAAAAGGGTTTTAAAAATAACCAAAATTTCCAATGATTGCATTGGAGTGGATTTGAATCGAAATTGTCTTCGGAATATTTCAGTGTTGGAATTCGGGATTATACAGATGTTGTTATGGAAATTTGAAAGATATATATATTTATATCGTTATTTCTAATACGACATTTGTTAATCGTAGAATTTGATATTGAATATAAGCCGGGATATTTTCTATTCAGAGCCTTGTATTTAATATCAAATGTGATTTGGGTTTGTCGTGAATGGTGTCTTCACTAACACTGTTCTTGAACCCAGTTGAGAAAAGATTAAATCTTTTTATTTAGATTTAATGAAGTGTACCAATTAAAGAATATTTAATTGGAATTGAATTGATATTGATTTTTGGGTTTATCGTGAGCAGTGTTTTAAACAACACTCGTTCTTTAACCCGATAATTAATGGATATTGATTTTTGGGTTTATCGTGAACAGTGTTTTAAACAACACTCGTTCTTTAACCCGATAATTAATGTGATTTGGGTTTATCGTGAACCGTGTTTTTAAATGACACTGATTCTTTAACCCAGTCGAAGATTAAAACTAAGTGGAGTTTTAATGAATCTTTAATTAGATTGAAAAGATCGAAAATGGAGTATCACCAGTTTTGCTCTAGGCGATAGTAAAATCTTTAATTAGATTTAAACGTGAAATGGTAATTGAATTTACCGATAACACTGTGGTGTTAGATATGAAGTATTACCAGTTTTACTTCATGGGATTAATAGGTCAGGATTGGGAAATTAAAACAAATGATTACTTCGGTAGGGTTCGCTAATCCCGACTAGTTTGAATTGAGATTCAAAGATAGAATAAAGAATAAATTCAAGGAATTTATCTTGGATAAAATTAATGGGAACCTTTTCCTATGAATGTGAAATTTAGAAACTAACTGTCGGTTAGCCAAGCAGAAGGGTTTCCTGGATATTGATCTGATGTTGGTTTCGGCCTTCGGGGTTAATATTTGGGGGATTATTCTCTTGATTAATTTACGGTTAGTGACTAATGAATTGGAATGAGGCGTATGTTGTGTTTGTGTAACACTTATTTAAAATATACGCGAGTTATTCGGAAAGACCGGGTTTATCCCATTCTGAATAACTGATACGACGATAAGTCGAAGATGAAGACGATGGTCGAAGACCGGAGGTCTTCACGTCGTTTGGGTGATAACTGATGATCTTGATTGGGCTGTACACCCAAGAAGATGGAAACAGTTAGTGATCGTCCAGACGTACTTGGAGATCGATGGATATGCGGGGTACTAGGTGCCTCCGGTTTCGTTCAGACCCAGAACGGACTTGTAAATGGACTGTGTGTCTGACATCGGATTTCATTCTGTGTGACTGATATCGGTTGCATAGGATGGTTTGCCTGTGTGGCATGCTAAGATGCAAATGATCAAGGCTTCTGTTGAAAAGCAAAGTCTTGTGGTGATGATCAAAGCACGGCCTTTGTGGCGTAGCTTTGTGTAACGTTTACCTCGCGTGTTTCACACCCGGTATGAACCAAAAACGGGAGACGGACCTCAGGGAGGGCCTATGTTTCCTCCTAGCTAGAAGTGGCGTCAGTGGTTTTACACGCCCTGACGAGTTTGACTTATGTGGTTGTTGCTGTTGCGAGGCGCCTCGGTTAGATCGGACGATCCGGGTCCGATGGAGTCATTCGTTGGCTCGCTTACGCCCCAAAGGGCGGCGAAACGTAGTGCTCAGGCATTTTAATCCACTCCGTGTGGATCGGCCCTGTCGCTCCAAGGGTCGATGCGTTCTGATCCTGAGACTCGGGCTAGGCAGTCTCGAATCGGTTGAGGACTATCTTTTGCCTCGGTTCATAGATGGAAATCCAATTTCCAAATACGTGACATTTGCGGTTTTATTTGTAAACCTATATATGGCGACATGATATATGGTACCCATGCCGCCTATGATTGATACTTATGATTCGAAGTTGTTTTATACACTATGCACTTATAATTGTATCAAATGATTTGTTTTAAACGTATCAAGCATTCTTCGGCTGTTATAAGGGAAAACCCTATCCTCGACTGCGTTGCATTGTGTGATGGGACCTGGGTCTTATAACAGCTTCATTTTCTTTATTTAGCATTGCGCTGTTGTTTTATGCACCGGTATTCTTGGGAGGAAACCCGTTCCGTGTTATACGGCGTGGTCCCTTGATTTACCTAACTTTGAAAATAAAGATTAATAACTGTTTTAGTTCTCACACCAGTCACATGACTGACCTGGAGTTTATTGTTTTAACCTAAACTCTGGGTGCCCCTATTTTGGCACGGGCAGCTAGTAGTTTTGGTTTTGCAGATTTATATTCACAGGATCCTGGTTTACAGTTGGAACGATATCCGGAAAGCTTTGTATCCGTATATCTCTTCTAGTTGTGTATTGTATTATTTTCCGCCGCTATGAATTTAAATTTAATTTAAATCTCTGATATTTCTGTGTAATATTCATTTATACTCTGTATATTCTTGTAATCTGATGCTTTGTTGTAATATACAATGAAACGTTCTTCTGTATGCGTTCTGCTGTGGTTTGTTCTCGAACTATCCGTCGCTTTCCTTTACGGGGAAGTTACGGGCCGTCACAGTTAGGTGGTATGCACGAGTAGCTGTACCGGAGACGAGCAGGAGACAGTAATTTGGAAAGTTGTAATAAGCTGTATTTGGATTTCCGCTACTCTGATGATCATGCTGATGTTGGTTTTAGTTATCAGCTTATGCACTGTCTCGCCTCTTTTATGTCAAGTACATTATTATTATATATTTTTCCATGCGCTGTGAGACATTCTACAGGTTTTCGATTATTTCATTCTTTTCTTTCCTTTCTTTGGCGACCGTTCCGTGCTAGTTGGGCATATGTACAGCGCACTTTCAGAGGAAATGCCGGCTGGTGCGGGGCGGGCCGTCACATTAACCCTACCATTCTTGTCTTAGCTTTAATTCATTCATTAAAGCACCAACCACTCATATTAGATATGTTTTGTTTCGGTCGCTGGATGTGCCGGTCGGTTCCGGGCAGTCTTACGTCGCAACTTAATCTAACCTCGGGTTCTTTTGGGCTTTATGCGCTAACCTCTCACATTAGATCTATATTGTTATGGTTGCTGGATGTGCCGAGCGGTTCCGGGCAGTCTTACACCGTAACTCAATTAACCTCGGGTTAGGCATATTCGTCTTTTACTTAATTTACATATTTACCCTTCATATTTATATGTAAATTATTCACAATTATTGTCATTCAAGTCGTGCCCCATTTATCCTCTAAATCGTGTTCATAATTTTTAGGTATATAAATTATACCATTTTATGCCGCTAATCGTTTGTATGATTATGGGCAAACTATGCCAATAATACGAAATTTAAGATTTTTCCCAACGTTACCCCCGTTATACGTTCGCAAAATTCACATAGAATGTTAGGCTCGCAACTTAGCCTAACTTATAAACAAAAGGGGAAAGAAAGGAGCATGTACCATTTCCAAAACATAAAATAATAAGGATTTAACTAAACATGTGTCCTATAAATTTGGCACAAAACAATGAACTTGCATTTTTGGATCCAATTAACATGAGTCTTAAGCATATGAAATTACACAAATCCAACTAGGCATGTAAATGTAAACTTGCAATTTGGATCCAATTAATATGAATCTTAAGCATATAAACGGGGACTTACATAGAGTTACACAAATCCAATTAGACATATAGATGTGAACTTGTATTTTGGATCCAATAATCATAGATCTAACATATGAGAATGCAGATCTAAACATATATATCACTTAGCCTAAAACTTGCATGTAGCATAACATGAAAGGGTCACCAAATTTACATAATACACGATTGGTTTAACATACATAATAAGTCCATTAAACCACAATAGTCTCATAGGCATATGTGATAGAATCGTTACAAGATAGACATGGATCAGCATCACTGTTATCTTACAACTTAGGCACAACTCTAGTTTTCACTTTATTACAAATCATAACTTTTAATTGTTCACATCTAAATAATAACAGGACTTACAAACAAAAGAAAATCTTGTTTTCTGGGATCTGTTTTCTGAAACTGAAAAGCAACCCCTTGACGTAGACTATCGATTCTCTAAATTAGATTTGATTTGTAGCTTCTAACTTGCTTTCTAGTTTGCTTCCTAGTTGGAGAAGAAAGGTGGCTATGCTAGGTTGACCATGGACAACATGGTGGCTCCTTGGAATGAAATTGTGTGATTTAGGGTTGAGGACTAGGGTTGCTTTTATAGAGGTTTAAACTTATATGAGCCGTTAGATCAACCTAGGAGCAATCAGAACCGTCCAGACTAGATAGAGTTATCCAGAAATTGTCACCTATGCCCTAGTGACTCAGCAACAAGTCAGAAAATCGTCACTGTTTGGATCTGGGCGAGGGGGTCGACCCCTATAGAGGGGTCGACACCCTAGACGACACCCCTCTTGGGGGGTCCACACCTATGTCGACCCCCTGGGGGAGTCGACCCCTATGGGCGGGATTTTTCCCGCCCAGCTGATTTACATGATTTTCAAAATTCGAACTGTTTTGTTTATTTAATTATTAATTATATAATTTTCTATTTAAACTTGAAATCTTCTGAACTCCATAACTTCTTCATACGGAGTCCGATTCACGCAAACTCGGACTCTATCTCAAGCAGAATTCCGAGATGAACACAATGGCATAACCCGTTTCCCTTAATTCGCATTTTTACAATTTAATATTCTTTAATCCGTTACTTTAATAAACATAGAAAATACAGGGTGTTACATAAACCACATAACCACAGTACATAGGCTCATACGGTTATACCAATAAGTAGTAGAATTTATGCAAGAGATAAATAAACTGAACTAGCAAACTTTCTTTGATAATAATTACTCAACACTATTAAAGCTCGATAGTGTCATACAACGCAATAAACAATAACGGTACAGTACATGTAACAACATGAGAATTTAATAAAATGAATTAAATAAAAAATTAATAAAGAAAAGATTAATCAGAAAAATATTGGGAAATGGGCAATGGGGATTGCGTCATTGAGTCTGTTATGAAATTCTGGCTAAGATAGACTTTTGGTTTATTAGATTCGGACTTAAAACGGAGAAAATATAAAAGAAACAAGTTTGAAATTCGAATTTTAAAATACAACGTTTGAAATAATCAGAACTAAAACTGAGCGTAAATAATGGAAAGAGGGTCAACCCAGGCTGGCAACGTGCACACCCTATACGCACGTTGTCGATTGGTTTTTCATGGCTTCAGCGTGTGATGTTCTGGAGTATTCCTAGATTTAATGGCCTAAAATCTAAACCTAAAATCTAACGCATCTAAATACCCTAGTCCTATTATAAATAGCCTCCAAGACCTAACCAAATCTCACTACTCCATTCCTCTACCTCCCTCTCAAATAATAGTCTTCTCAAATACAACTATAATGGAGTATCGAGGCTTGATTATGCATATATTTTTGGAGTATGTTCATAGCTAGAAACTATCTACCGGGGCTTGATTTGGGTTGCTTAGAATTTGTAAGTATATTTCAATGATTGCAAGATTTGTAAAATTTGAGGTTCCTTCTTGAAAGCTAATAAGTTCTAGATTTCTATTCTCTTTTCTATTTAAATCTAGATCTTCTTCTATCTTCTTTCTATTTATTTTCAGTAAATTCATTATTATAGTTTTATTCAGTTGTCTATACCTTTGTTCTTCGTATGTAATTTTATTTCAGTTCTGTATCGGCCTTATTTTTATTTTAGATCTACTTCTATCTATTTGAGCCTTGGCCATGCGAGAGACTAAGCCATTTCCTTATATATTTTTGACGTTGAATTTAGGCCTTTTTAAGCCTAAACCTTTCATTCTTTCTTTTTTGTGTGCGAATTGGGTTAAAATATGTGATTAGGCAATAATAGCGCAAACAAACAATAATAAGAAATAGGTATAGAAAGGATGAATTGGGCTAAATTGAAATAGTGCAATAGAAAGGCAAAATAAACTTTGATAACTGAATAAATGTTTTTGGGATAGATGCAAATGACGGGGGTTAGGTTGTACAATTGAATTAAACAAAAGAGATGTCTATTTACAACCTGTAAATTTAAGTTTACATTCAACCTATGGAATGACAGAAAATTTACGTGAAGGAAAGTGGGCCTATCAATAAACTTAAGATTGGCGTTAAGTTTAATTATATAATTAATAAGAAGGTGTAGTCGGAGTCTATTCCACAGCGACGACTGATTATGGAAAATAAGAAGCTCGTAGTTTTGGTCCGTTTCGACAGTGAGAGTAGACTGATTAGGTAAACAAGAGACCAATTAAAATGATTAGAATAGGGGACTAATCCTGGGGGTGGCTTATGTCGAATTGCATATTTCTGGTTGGGGAACTGTATTAGTCAGTATTCCATTTTATCACTACACCGAGGTCCAACGAGGGGGCAAAGCCATGATTATACTGAACTGGGTAGTAAGAGGTCTAAACTTGGTGGGTACGGGCACGTTCCAGCGGGATGGTGATCGTGCATTGCACTGATCAGGGAAGATAAGACGTTGTGACGCCACTGATATTTGTTATGTCCTTAAAGCTGATGGATCGGGTCTGATAAATCCGGACCCATAGTCGGTATAGGTTATCACAATTGTTGTTTAGGATTCGATTGATTAGGTAGAATTGGGTGTAATCCTAGTTTATAAATTGTAGCAATTGGTGCAAAAATTGAATGATTTGACAATCGACTATCTTTTAGAAATATACTCTTGTTCCTTATTACTATGTTGAGCTTCAATTTATTATCTTGTCTAGATTTCCTCTTTTACACTCATGCTAGTAATTACTGAACTCACCAGGCTTTATGTCTGAGTAGTTTTGTTTTCTCTTCTTCCTTCCTTCCCTCCCCCCAGGTTCTCAAGGTAGTGGACCTAGCACTTGAGAGAGCTTTGACCCAGCTCCGCCCTTTGGAGATTATCATCTACCTTGTTCTTTGTGCTTACATGTATTTTCCCACATTTTATCTATTTTATGTACTTGACGATGAGGACGATACTTTTTGTTTTGTTACTCTGATTTTTTGTTGTTGAGACGACTATGGTTTTATAACTGATGATGTAATGGCACTACTTATTTTGTATTTTTAAGTAAAAACTGAAGTTCCACCATGTTTATTTATTGATTTCTTGTGAATTTTAGCCTCTGTGATGTTACTTTTATACCTATACTCTTCATATTTCTTAATAAAATCTCATACGGTTCTTGTTGAGAAATGTGGGGGTGATACAATATTAGCATGAGATGACATCACCTTCTGCTAATCGACCCACATAGCTTTGAATGATGCTTACACATATTACATAGTCTACTCATCAATGTCATCGAAGAGTACGCATGGTAGTATGAGGAAACATAAAATCTTGGGTCAAACAACACCCCAAGTGGACGCCATAAATTTCTCAAGATGGAAACATATCGGACTGAACTTGGCCTAAATGGATATTACACTCATTACCTGTTCTTCTCCAGTAACCACTAAAACCATGCATATTGATAACCCTTGGTACACATCATCTGTAGCAAAGTATATCCTTAGAACTACTCCTATGACTCACCATATAGAATATCCATAGTTGGAACCAAACATAGACAACCAACTTGTCATCAAGCTCAATCGAATCAGGCATAGGCAACCAACTTGTTGTCAAGATCAATCAATTATCGCCAGCTCTCTTTGATATTTTCCCACTTTTTTTGTAATGGCCCATATCTTATATATCTAAGGATCGTAGAATAATATTATTTAATTCACATGAGGTTGTATCATTCTCATATTTTGGTATATGGTTAGTTATGATATTTTACACATTTATGATTTTTGCGAAATCGTTTTTTGATCATTTTACCCTTGCATGTCTTATTCTGGATGTGTCCTTTGATTGGTGCAGAATTAGATACTCAAACATGCGTCATTGGAGATTTGATGATTGGTCATTCTATAAAGTGGTTAAATTAAGGATTTGGTTAAGAGGTTAGGGAAATACTATAGTTTTAGTTTTCCTAGATTGTTGGGTGGATTAATTAGCAGTTAATTGGCTAATTAGATTATCCTATTAAGGTTAGTGACTTGTAGTTTATAAAGGGATTGAAGATATTAGGTTAACATTTGCTCTTCATTTTCCTAGCAGACACAAGAATTATGATTCTCTAGTTTTTCCTCCTAAAATCGTAAAATACTTCTAAGTCAGTTATAATCTCCTCTAAACACATTCTAGAGATTAGATCTCCATTGGTCTACACGTAATCATCATTAGGGGTCATTTTATAATCAGTCCTTATTGTCCCAATTCATTTCCATTGTATTCTACATAGTTTTGTTGATTTGGTGAGTGATTTTAATCTGCCACTAGACTTTATTACATTATATGCTTAGATTAGTGTTCTTATGAAATTTACATGTTAAATCACCCTAGAAATGGTCATTTCAATTTGAACCTTAGGAATAATTTAACTAGTGAAAAAATGGATCAACATAATAAGTTTAGATTAATTAACATGTATATTTACACAAGATAAATACATATAAATGATTGATTTATGTTTTTCATGAATTTAAGTGTTTATTCATGATTATTGATTCATATGTTTGTTGTTTGAATTGTTGAATCGTTGTTTACATGTTATACTTGATTTTGTATGTTAAAATCATTGAAATTAGGACTTCCTATGAAGATCAGAGCATAACGAGATCATAGTTCGTTGGAATCACACGAAATGTTAAGATTAACCTTTGAAAGGCGATGAAACATCGCACAAAAAATTTCAACTCAAAATTCGCTAAGTATATGAACCGGTACTGGTCCATGCCCTATAGACTAACAACAGTCCATAGGGAACCGTTATTTGGATTGAAACTTGGTGCATGGAGTCCTTGGGGCATGAGAAGGCTACCGATCATGTTTAGGTCAACTGGACTTAACACGTGATTAGAAGAAATGACCAAGGCATGGACCAACATAGAAGGATTCGAGATGAGGAACCATGGACCGGGACTGAATTTAGCAAGCTATTACAAAGCTTGAAGGAGTGGAAAAGTACTTAGCCTAACTTGGCTAAGTCCATGGATGGGCATTTATCCATAGGAGATGAACCGACATTGGTCCGTCCAATCAGGACAAATGGACAAGGAATAAGAAAATAAGTTGGGGGATGATGATCAAGAAAGTAACCTTGGGTTGACAATTACTGCTCAGGTTTGGGAGTTGTGGCATGATCAAATGGTAACCCTTAGATTGAAGGCTCGGGTGTGGAATGGTTTGAAGGGAGACTATGCATGGCTCATAATGTAACATAGTTGCATGGTAATGAGGCTGGTCATGACATAATAGCTGCATAGAGATATATCTAGCTCATGCTGCTACATGATTATAGACACAACATGTGGCATAACGAGGCTGTGAGTGTTGAAGTGATTCATGGTGTAATGATGCTTCAAGATAACGAATTGACCTAGGTAGGCTCAAGATATGGACAGAGTGGAGTAACTCTGATAGTGAATTGCCAAGGGAACATTGATAATTTAGAGTGTTCCAATGGACTCAAATACGGTTATTATGGGGACATCCATTAAGACCGTTAGGTCCTGTACCTTGGTGGTATAACCTAGTGTTGATGCAAGCAACGAGTTTGAATAGATTTTGGATTTCCATTATCCCTTGACCAATGGTCTAATAGTCATATAGGTTATCGAAGTATTCAAAGGTTTGGAAGCTGATAGTTAGGATTTGTGATGACATTGCTATGGTTGTTTTGCTTGTTATCACCTTCACTTATCGGGTAGACAATCACCTATATGACTTGGAGAAGAAGGTGGGGAATTGGAGCTGGGATAGGCTATGCAGAGTCTCTCATCTTATGGCTTTCACCCATTTTCTATTGTATGCTTTGAGCAGCATTATTTCTTTGAATAGTATATTTTATTTTATTATTATATGGTGGCTCTTTGGTAACAGGGACATGTCAGATATATTACTTAACTTTTTTATTTCCATATCTTGTAGTATAGCAATTGATAGATCTTATTGCTCATGTTAGACTGTTGTCTGACCAAAGATTTTATGTCTCTTCTTATTATCCTTGGTGTCGTAAGGCATTATCATTGATTGGTTGGCATTATTGGTGAGTAGACTAGATAGTGGTCAAGATATACGAGGATGTTAAGCAGGAGATGAGCTTGGAGGGGTTATAGCGTATACTTACTTGTATAAATATTTGCCTTAAACTGTTATGAGTGTAATCTGAGTTGCAATAAGGATGACATGTATTATGTGATTTGGTGATATTTTAGCTACTTTTTTTTGCTCTGTCATTGCTCACAACATTAATGTATGTATTTCTTATTATACTTTATCTGTGCACTATGAGGTATACGACAAGTCCGGTTTTGATTATCTCATGATGGTTAGTCTATATCATCTTGGCATGCTTCAACACACTATTTTACTTGTTTACATGCAAGTGGTATGTGGAAATCATCACATCTAGTATTTAAGCTTTAGCTACACGATTTAACCAAAGAATTAGGACATACATGCATAAGAGAGACATATTTGTATAATGTTGACTTTATACTATATATGGTAGTACATATAGTAGTTAGAATTTGAACACCATTGTTTTTTTCCTGAGTCGAGACCGATGATTCTTGTTATAGATTAAGAATAAGATGAGATGCTATAAAAACAGCTAGGAACAATTCTACGATGGAGGTTGAAGGCGAGGTGGATCGGGTGTGGCTCCTTTCGATTACCAAGCTATGTTAGATACTATGATGGTGCCCGTCGTTAGAAAATCTTATGACACCCCAGGTATGGGTGATTGTGGTTTTCTGTGCCGGTATCATGAGTGGATTTTGCTAAGTTATGCAAGGATTTCTCTACTTTGGGAGGCAAGACATTCAGTGGGTCTGAGTCAGCTATCAAGGTCTAGGAGTGGTTGGACACTTGTGCTCATATTTTTGGAGATTTAGGGATCAACAATGCTACGAAGAGGAAGCTCGCTTCTATATAGCTTCAGGGCAGAGCTAAGAGTTGGTGGATCTCTGTTATTCTTATTACTCCAGAGGATCGGTTAACTTGGAACAACATCAAGACCATATACGAAAACAAGGTTATTCATATGGTTTAAAAGTCTATCTTATTCAAGAGATTTTCCCAGTTGAAACAGGAAGATAAGACAGTCTTGGAATATGTTTCAGAGTTTGATGCTCTCTTTAAACATGGACCTTCTTTGATAGATACTCCATATGAAAAGAATAAAAAGTATCGGATTAGAAAAGTACTTAGGAGACAACCTTGCGGAACATATTGAGGATTCATTTGATAAATTGATTGAAAAAGCTCATAGGCATGAGAGCATGTTCTTGAAGAAGGATGCTACTGAGATTGCTGAGGGACCAAAGCTGCAATTGTGCAGTGGAGGTAATAAGAAGAAATTAAATGGAAAAAGGAAGTAGCAAAAGGGAAAGGGCAGACCCAATAATAAGAAAGACTTAAGTGAGGTTGTATGCTACAGCTGTAACCAAAAATGACACTTTGCTAATAAGTGCAAGGCCATTAAAGCTAATAAGAAGTTCTACGACTGTAATAAGGTGCGTCGCTTGAAAATGGATTGTCCATAGTCGATACAGGCAAGTGGTGAAGGCTTATGCTTTGGATGCAGTTCCTACTTCTTCTAGTGCACAGACTGCTAAGGAAAAGAGAAAGAACGTCATGGTGCAAGGTATGCTTTCTATCAGATATATTTATATTAGAATATTATTTGATACTGGAGCTACACATTCTTTTATCTGCAGTTATTTATTATATAGATTGGATTTAAACTTGTAGATTTGTCTATAATTGTGACTAACCCAGTAGGATGGTCAACTAATCTTTCAACGATTTGCCATGGTCGTGTTTATCGAGCCATGGATGCTTCTTTGTTTGTGATATTCTTGTCTTGAACTTTGCGGGCTCCGGATCTTCTTGGGCATAGACTGATTTAGGAGGTATGCGGCTATTGTTGATTGCAAGAGGCTTAAGGTGACAGTTGGGAATGTGGTGGGACGATGGGTTATGCTGACTATTTACCGGGGGACGGTGTAATGGCCAGCTATTTGTATTCGCTTGGGACTCCGTAGTAAGGGTTTTCATATGCGCCTATTGTTTTTGAGTATCCAAATATCTTCGAGGAAGTTTCTGGATTGTTGTTGCATCGTGAAATCAATTTTAGGACCAATTTGGTACATTGAGTCAGAGCTATTGTTATGACATTGAGACGGATGGCACCAGGAGAGCAGAAGGAGAAAGAGGTGTAGGTTGGAGACCTGTTGAGGAGTGGATTCACTTGGAGAAGCATATTCGAGTGGGGTGCCTCTATTGTATTCACAACGAAGGAGGATGGTTCACTTAGACTATTTATGGAGTACTATGAGCTGAATAGTGACTAATAAGAACAAGCATCCATTATCGAGGATTGATGACAGGACTCATTGGTTGCATGAGGCGAAGGTGTTTCTTTAGATGGATTTGGCTACAGGGTTTTTCCAGTTGAGAGTGGGAAGTGATAGTGTGCCGAAAGCTGCACAATTGCTGTAATGACCTGTAATTTTGGCAGTCATATACTTAATTTAATTTATTATTCTAATATTATATTTGGAATATTAATGGATTTTAATATCGAATTCGTTATTAAAACTAACTTTGAGCATTATATATTTATATAATTATAAATCGAGCTCGAAATAGCGCGGTAGTTCGTAATATGAAGTTTTGAACTTTAACTGAATATACAGGATATGGTATAAGTCGGAATTCTGTGGAACAAGAAACATTGGAACTGTATTGATGATAATTTTCGTATGGAAGAGGAAAATTCAGATTATGTGTTATAGATTGCTAGTTATGGCTAAATCAAAATTTAAAATAGTCGCTATGGAAATCGTTATTAAAATATAGGCCTTTAAAATATCCATTTTTGCGAACGGTCTCCGTTTTCAGTGAAATTAGTTTCATTGGAATCGTAACATTAAATTATTGCACGGTATTAAATTGCATGACAAACCGATGTCGCATGTGACCACGGTAGTCGTAAACTCATGTTCATTCTCTATAGTGCGTAATTAAATTAATTTAATAAAGGGATATTTGAGTGTAACTTGAGCAAACGATCGAATTAAGCCATGAAACTAGTTCCATTGGATTCGTATCGACGTTTAGAGTCAGGATATGCATATAGTTTGTTATTTTTGGAGACTGGGTAATTTGGTGTCCAAAATGGCATTACGGTGCATATAAAAATAGCATACCAGGAAACAGTCTCAAAATGTGAAGAAACTAGTGTCACTGGATTTGTATTAATTAATTATTGTAGGATTTCAATTTTCGTGTCAATCGGACATACCAATTTGATCGTGGCAATGATAAACGCTCTGATCAACTATATTATTTTGGTCAATTCAAACAGGGGTAAGTTTAAACGAATAAATGACTGGTCAAATGAACTCCGATTTGGATGAAATAATATTCATTGGATCCGTAAGGAAGAGGTCAAGTAAAATGTCAAAGTTTCAAATTTATTGGATTTATTCTGTAATTTTAAGAATTTTAAATGCTTGATTTTTCATCGATAATTATAAAGGACTTTTCACAAACAACTTCGAAATTCGACGAAACCTGTCCCATTTGATCCGGAATATTTTTTTTATGCTAGGATTACATTTTTTGTCAAAAATGGAGGTCATAAATAGGTGTTTTGAGGTGATACTTAGAGATAAAGTTTTGTAATATATAAATAATATTAAAATCCAACCCTTGTCTATAAATAGCAGACAAAAAGTGGTCAACAACCCTAAATTTCTATCGTCCCTGGTCAAAAATATTTCTGGCCACCGCTCATAAAAAATCAACGAACAACATATACCAATCTTTCCCTGTCCAAATCTCCTAATTTGTTCATGAATTCAAAGAGCATTCAACATCAAATATGGTCAGCTCGTCATGAGCTTTGTAACGACCGGTTATGATGGGAGATTACGATCTAGGGTAGAATGAATTGGAGCTGGAAGAGCAGCGGGTTCATGGACAATTAGTCGGGAGGCACAACGTCGAGCTGGCCATAGCTTCCACCGGTAGAGGAATGAGGTCAGGCGAAAGCCTGGGTGGTCTTCGATGAGCCGTGGGTGGATGGAGGAAGGCGCAGTTCGGTGATTTGGCAATGTGTTCTCTTAGTGTGTAGTGAAGTTTGGTTGAAGGCAAATCAAATGAAGGAGCAGCGTGACATTTAAGGGGTTAGGCTCGTTTCTGTGAAACTGAAGTTAAGGGCAGTGGAGTTTATATGGATAGATTGAAGAACAGAAGTGGGATGTTGGCAAAATTTTGAAGCATTGGAGTAGAAAAAACGTGAAAAGCAAAAGAGAATGCAGGTGGAGTTTTCAAAAGAATAGCATCAGAAACAAAGTGATCCAGGCTTTTAACGAGGATGCTAATCGGGACCAATTTTCTCAAAGTATAATTAGTTATATTTAATTAAATCTTAGACTAATAAGGCCTAATTCGTTCTCTAATTCGTGCAGCAGGCATTGAAAATCATACTGGTGTTCCGTAAACTATCTGGAACGATGCCTAAGAGGACAAAGCATATTTCTTCTGCTTGGTTAAGTGTTCACAAATAATTTACGTTAAATCAATATAATTGGAGTATATAATAATAATGTTATAATCTGCTGACTGTGCAGAATAGAGAAACAGGTAACACGAAGATGAGAACGACGCTGGAAAGCTCGGTTAGCCTAATACTTGATTAGCAAATATAATAAAATTGTTAGCTGCAATTAAGGAACTTTTATTAAGATAGTTAAATAGTTAATATTATTTATATTACATATAGGCTGAAGCGTGAATATGTTTGCAGGCGTTTTGGAGTAATGGGTGTCCAAGTGGACGGAGCGTGGTCGGATGTTTCTAACAAACGGGAAGCAGCAGATAGAACCTAACCAGCATATTAATGTTAAACAAATGTAATTAACGTAAATGATTTTTAATTAAAAATTAAATTGTCTAACTAAATAAATCATGAATTCATATAATAGTATAACTTATGTATGTGGGCAGAACTGGACCAAACAAGTTACGTTGGGACCGCATCATCGAACTCTGCATTCTGGAATTTACTTGAATCGAACTAGAGAATGCTGAAACTTATTGTTAAATTAAACGTTGTTTATTTTAACAAGAACCACTGAAGCGAAAGCAAATTGTCATTTAATAATAAGTTTCAGCATTCTCCAGTTCGATTTAACTCAATTCCAGGTTAGTAAATTTTATTATTTTGTTAGTAATAAAGCAACATTTTTTATGAAGATTTGGAAAATATAAATAATGAGGAATTAAAAGTAAAAGGGAAATAAAAAGGGGTTGCTGAAAATATAATGATATTTTCGAATTAGAAAGGAAGCTTAAAGTTGAATTCTATTCTATGAGAATAAGCGTGGATTATTGTTTTCAAGTAATGCACAAAGATATTTTATAACGTTGTTGTATGAATAATAAATTAAATTGATTTCTAAATTTAAATAATGGGAAATGATGTAGCAAATGAAAAGTTATTTTTGCTAAATATAAAAATGAATATGTTTAAAGAAAATCTTATGTTGAATAAGAAGCGAAAAGCTATATTCGTAATATTGGAATATTTAAGAGTTTTAAATTTATATTTGTTTTAATTAAAAGGCCGAGTGATGCTGAATACTGAACCCGTGAACTCATTGGATTTTCGTGATTGAATCACTGTTTATTTTAATAGTTAAATAGTCGACTATCAAATTTGTCCAATATGATTGTTGGTACGGAAAGAACGGGATCGAATTTATATTCAAAAACCATTCTGACCAACAAATGCGTGAAGATATCAGAAGATGATCGAGATGGAGCATTGAAGACCGTAAATCTTCATAAATGGAAGAACTGCTAATAATATTTGGTCTACAGCCAAAGATGTACTGTAGTTCTATCATGGTTAGAATCTACGAACTGCAAGGACTTCTCGCTACTGATCTATAGGGTGATTCCTAGGATGTGTTAGGGGGGTGCCTTCGGTTCATCCTGTCCTTGGATGACTTGTATGGATGGATGTCTGACAGAGTATTTCCAAAGGGATCACGTACGTTGATTTCTTCAAATGTGCCATAGTCAGATAGCTCCCAACTAGAGTATTTTTGTGGACGTCAAATAGTGATATCTGGCGGATCTGACGATGTGACATTCAAAGTGAATGATGACCAAATGTTCAAAAGTTAATCTAAACCTCAAGCCTCGTCAACTGGGAAATGAAAAAAATCGGGAAGGCAACATGGCTATGTGGGTCGCTCCCATTAGGGTGTATAATCACCTATCTAGAGAAATTCCTTTTCCTTCTTAAATCTATTTTGATGTTGTCCCTTTTGGAAAATGGTGGTTTGAGCCCAACTATTGGTGATTACATTCGATACACTCAAGCGAAATTAGTGGTCGGTCATGTGTGGGTCGGGTTGCAAGTTATTCTTGTTGAACCCAGTGTATTCCCCTTTAGGGATACACTATCGGTATGTGGTCCTATACCTTGTCATAGTCGGAATCCAATATCCAATAAGCGCCCGCGGTTTTGATTGTATAATATGTATGTAGAGCGTGAGATGCAAGCGTTCTGCTAGATTGATATTTACTTGTATTACATCACTATGATAATATTAGAAAAGATATTGATTTCAAAAAATGTTTTGGGTTATCGTAAGATAAAACCCATCCGTATTTATGTGTGGATTTGGTCTTATGATCATCCTTTTCTTTCAAAAAGATTTTAACTTTAAAATCAAGTTGGATGATTTCCTTAAAGCTGTGCGAGTTTCTTCTCACTCTGATTCACTAGACTGACCCGATGTTCTGTAAATGCCCGGGTTAGACCGGGTTGTACAGGTCCATGTTAGCGAATGCTGCGAAGTCTAGAGACGAGCTGGAGAAGTTCAGACGTATTATATATATGGTGTGTATTTTGTTGTGTCACTGTATATGAGGACATGTTATTGTAACTGTCCAGATGTGTTAATTTACTCTGATGATTGTAAATTTTATTTAAAGCTCTTAATAAAGAATTATTTCTGTATTATATTTTGTTCCGCTGCGATGTGAGACTCTATGTTGTGTTGGTTCTTCTTCTATTCTAATTTTTTTTTTCTTATCTCACCCTTTAATTTCTTTCTAATAAACGTTTTGATGTTTTCAGTGTTTAGAAGTTCGACATGAGATACAGAAATGTATCTATATCGATTTTTGGGGCCGAAAATCCTTGGGTCGTTACAATTGCATTTTTTTGAGTGGTTAATGATGTCATTTGGATTGACTAATGCACCGACATTTATGCTGATCTTATGTATAGGGCATTCATAGATCACCTGAAAAAGCTTGTGCTTGTATTCGTGGATGATATTCTTTTCTACTTTAGGTTGAAAGAGGAACATAAGACTTACTTGAGAATTGTGCTTAATTTTTTTTGAAAA
Source organism: Allium sativum (assembly GCA_030737875.1). Classification (NCBI taxonomy): domain Eukaryota; kingdom Viridiplantae; phylum Streptophyta; class Magnoliopsida; order Asparagales; family Amaryllidaceae; genus Allium; species Allium sativum. Next base: position 647,420,306 of record CM060919.1, on the reverse strand, counting down.
GAGGAAGGCTGAAGGTCAAATTTTCTAATTGCCACTTTTAAAAGGAAGAAGTGAGATTCTTGGGTCATGTAGTATCCGATAGGGGAGAGCATTGGAACCTGCGAAGATAGCAGCAATCCAGGATTGGAACCAACCTAAGAATGCTACATATATTTGGAATATTCTTGGTCTAGCTGGCATTAAAAACGGTTTATTGAGGATTTCTCCAAGATAGCTTCAACATTGACTAACTTAGCGAAGATGAATCATGCGGTTGATTGGGATGCATGGTGCGAGCATGCTTTTTTGGTTCCAAAAACGAGATTGATGAGTTCATCGGTATTGACTATTCCTGATAGGAATGAAGAGATGAATGTATACATAGGTGCTTGTGGTAAAGGTCTTGGTGTTATATTGATGAAGAGAGGGATAATTGGCGCTTATGATAGTCGACAACTAAAGCAGAACAAAACGAATTACCCTACTTATGATTTAGAGTTGGCGGCAAATTTATTTGCTTTAAAGATATGTAGGCACTACCTGTTGGGAGAAAAGTTTGAGTTATTTATAGATATCATTGAAGTACCTCTTCTCTCAAAGGGATCTTAACCTTCGATAGCTAAAATGGTTAGAGTTACTGGCCTTATATTATCTCAGTGTTTCATATACTCTAGGGAAGGTTAGCGTAGCAGTAGATGCATTAAGTGTAGGATCTAGATTAACACTAGAGGGGGTGAATAGGGTTTATTATAGTTTTGAGGAATATAAAAAAATATCACAGCTCAGATCACAACAATAAATGTAGAAAATAAATGACATAGATTTTACCCATCTTCGGCAAACCCTTGCCTACTACTACATTCCTCATAGTTTCTATTAGAATTAAAACAATCTCTATGCTTACAATTCCCTGCAAAATCGCGACACCCTCTCCCAACTGTTCTAACCCTACACTCAAAACCCTGCACTGATCTTTATCCCCAAGATCATATTTTCGGAACTACAAACTTGTAACTCGTAAACCCTAGTTTAGAAAACTAGTAAAACTATGGATCGGTTACAAAAAAAAGTACAAAAAAACAATTTAAAACCCTAGTTTAAATACAATGACTTATAAAACAAAAGAAATCTGCTCCCTTTTATTTTATTTTATTCTCAAATGGTCATCGTTCCTCTTAATTTGCTTAAATCAAAACCAAGGTTTCTCAAATTGTGACTTCTGGTCGTTGTTGTAATTAGATTCAGTGATGACTTTGATGCTTGTAAATCTCAGTCGATCGATTTGGCCTCTTTGAGATTGAAACTTCAAAAGAGTTGTGAGCATTCTGGAACTTATTTCTCTAATAATTGATCGATTGGTTGTTTGTTTTGATGCAAAATTTTCTGTGATGAGTGGTGCAATTTATAGGTTTTTCAGATCCCTTAATCTCTGATTTCACGTGTGTTGATTTGGTCTTGATTAATTTCCATGAATAATTGGTTTGATATTCTTGCATGATTGCTTCTTGATGAATCTGGTTGAGTTTTCCTCACTATTCATTTAAGAATAAATTGCTAAACCATTTCATTTGTGACCATTTTGATTCCTGAAGAAATAAACTCTTCTTGCCGTATATGCCTATTGCCATTGTCAACACGATTAATACTTTCCAAATATTATTCAAGATGATTTTTGAAAAGTATTTAATTCACAAATATGCTCAAAATAGATTGATTCCACACACTTTTCCGGAGATTCTTGAATTGATTGATATCTTGCATGACATATGCGTGATTGAAGCATCACTTGCCAAAAATATTCTTGAGATTGATTTCAGTAGCTTGCCAAATTATGCCATGTAGTTTTACTTTCCATGTTCACTTCTCTGGCTTTCTCGTGTACTGGTTTTTCCTACCACCTATGTTTTTGCCTTTATTCATACTGCACTATGTATTTTGTGCATTCACTATTGTTTGGTTTGCTCGACCATGTCTTTGTGCATATTCTTGTGCACTGAGTTGGTTAGTGCATTGCTCCATATGCACGATATACTCTGGCTTGGTTCGTTGCTTGTGCATGTTGTATGTATGTATATATTTAAGTCACATTTTCCTCCACTGTTTCATTCTTTTACCTTCTGTACACCTAAGTTATAATGCTTAAATTTTGAACTGTTGCATGCTTCACCATGACTATTTCATGTTGTCTTCATGTTGCACTGCCATGTACCTTGTTTTTGACATGTTGTATTTCCATGTATGTGTTCATGCACATGTATTTGAAACCGACTATGTTATAATTGTTGTTCACACTAGTTGCTTGCTTGAAATCTCTTGGAATTGGCTTCATGTCTGGTTCTAGTGCATTTGTCATTTTGTTCTCTTGCACTTGAACTGTTTTGATGGGCTCGAGCTAAAAATCCTTTATATAATTGGGATTGACCCTGTGTTGCACTCTTGCACCCTTCCTGGCCCATGTGCATGCTGTAATGCCACGTATTTGAGCCTGAACCCGACATGCCCCATTCACTGTGCCATATTGCCTTGTTATGTACTTGTGCACATTGTAGTTTCACCGTTTGGATCATTTGCATTCTTGAACCTAAGTAGTATTACTCTTGAACCTTTTGTGCATATATCTATAACTGCTACGTGTGCATGTACATGCCACTGTGCTCCTTATGTATAAACATGTATACTGACTTTGTGGTACTTGTTTCACTTCCCAGTCTTTTGAACTTGTACCCTTGTACACTTCTACATACACATTGTTGTAAACTTGTATATGTTTGATTTGCTACATCCTTGCTACTGTGTTTGTGCACTTGAATTTGCTTTGTACTATGATGTACTTCACTCTTGGGATTGATCCTGTCTTGTTTATGCCACATCGTTGTTTAAGTTGTACCATTTCACTTTGTTATGCATCATACAAGGGCTGCTTGGAGTTATGCCATTCATGTGTGCCATTTAATTTGCACTTGAGTTTATACTTCCAAGACTTGTTCATGAAGTGTGTTCTTGAGCTTGAATACTGGTGCTTATGCATGTTGCATGCACCATGCTTCTGGCTTACTGATTCATGTTGATTTTGAACTACATTTCCACTTTATACCTGCTCCATTCAAGGTTGAAAATTTGTTGTGCATTCACTGATGTTTGACCATATTTCCCCTGCACAATATGAAAATATATGTGTATATACAGACACATGTATGTGGATACATGTATCGTGCATGTGCAATTATATTTTTTATATATATCAGCAGACCATTATACGATGTGTCGTGTTTGGTCAAGATCAGTAGACCACAAATGTGAGTTGAGGCTGGTCTTGACCAGCAGACCACTATAACTGTGTTGAGGCTGATCTACAGGCACTAGCATATAGTCTATCTTATGGTATTTACAATGAATCATTGTGAATATCACAAGCAGTCTAGACTAAAATAAATGTATGTACATATCAGACCAAGTCTAGAAATATGATGAGAAACACACCAAAATTCTGAGGTAAATAAATTTCAAAATAAATTTATATTTGCTAGAATATAAATCAATTTTTGCTCCAATTTACTGTGCGTGTTTATGTGATGGGTATACAGGTGACTGGACTGAATCTAAAGCAGACCGAAGACTAAGTGTGTCAGTGTCTGAGTGAGTCTGTATATGAGTTTGTACATATATGTACAACTGAGTGAATAAAGTGTTGTAGTGAGGAATCAATGTACAAGTGAAATTGAATCTATTATATCTGTGAGATGTACAATAAAGGACTTAGAAGTTTAAACTATTTCAAATGTTGAAATAATATTTATATCGAATAAAAATGTTGTTTAAATTGTAAATTTATGTGCAATAACATTTTATTCAAAATAAATATTTATTTCTGTATGTGATGAAATATAGAATAGTACAATCACAAACACGTTTATATTATAATATATATGTTTGTTATCATCAGAGGAAAAAACATATTGTTATTCAACATTAAGTATATTCATGCAGGAGTAAAAAGATATGTTTCTAAAGTGGAAGCATCTTGAGTGTTTACCTTGATTTGATTTTAGGCTTCAGTGTGAGTTAGAGCCTAAAATGTTAGCAAGTTTATCTATCAGACCTATCCTCATCGAAAGAATTGGAACTAAACAGAAACAGGATACTTAGATAATAGAGATTTTGAGTGAGACTGAGATGAGAGTTGACTAAAAGGATTTGAAGCAATATAAGATCGATCGAGATGGTTAGCTTCTCAAAGGTGGATGATTGCATGTTCTAGATGTCAATGGCCCTCGAGGGAAAGTTTTGAGGGAACGTCAACATTCTAGATTGACTATCCATCCTAATAGTAACAAGATATATTAGGGCATGAAAAAGAATAACTACTGGGAAGATATGAAGAGTGATATGGGCAAGTTTATCTCGAAGTGTATGAACTATTAACTAGCGAAAGCTGAGAAGAAGAAACCAAGTGGGTTGATTCAACCATTGAAAATCCCAGAATGGAAATGAGAACAAATATCTATGGACTTTATTAATGGATTACCATGGATTAAGACAGGTTATGATAGTATTTAGGTGACAGTGGATCACTTGACCAAAAGCGCAAGATTCATACATGTCAAGTGTACTAGGACGCTGTCGAAGGTTAGCTTAATTGTATATGAAATGGACGAATTGATTCCACATTGTGCTAAAAGGAATAGTAAGTGACATCAATCCATTGTTCACTACCGGATTCTAAAAGAGCTTACAAGAGATGTTGGGCACTGAGTTACATTTGTGTATAGCTTATCATCTTCAGATAGATGGATATATTGAGAGGGTGAATCGAGTTTTGGAAGATTTCCTTAGGACTTGTATCTTGGTTTTAGGAGGATATTGGGATGATCACCTCCATTTGGCAGAGTTAGCTTATAACAGCAGTTAACAAGAGAGTATATGCATGAAACCTTTTGCGGCACTATAAGGTAGACCCTATAATACGCCTTAATGTTGGTGGGAAGAAGAAGAGAAAACGATACTTGGGCCTGAGATGATTCAAGAGCTTCAGATAAGATTGAGATCATTCGTTGACAAATAAAAGCGACTCAAGATCGTTATAAGGGCTATGCGGGTAAGAGAATTATAGATTTGAAATTTTCTATTGGCCACATGGTATTTATCAAAGTTTCTCCTCTTAGGAATGTAGTCCACTTCGAAAGACTAGTAAGTTGGCTTCTAGTCAGACCATTTTCGATCATCGAGAGGGTTGAGAATTTGTCGTATATAGTGGATCTACCTTCGAAAATGGCAGGTGTGCACAATTTATTTCGTGTATCTTTTCTATAGAAGTTTGTGCACTACTTAGGTATAATAGTAGTACTAGATCATGAAGACTTAGAGGTTGTGCCTGAATTTTTGAGACCTCATAACCACTTCGGATCATGGAGACGATAGAAAGAACCATAGGAGGAGGGTGGTTAAGCTACTTAAGATACAGTAGAGCTAGGAAGATGACGATTACACATGGGAGACAGATGAGAGAATGAGGGAGGCGTATCCAAAAAAGTTCAAATGATATGTTCCATTTTTCAGATCTACTTGCATTATTGTATCTGATATTATTAGAATTCCACATGTAAGTTTAGGAAATTGCTTTCATCGATTGTTGGATTCTAGATTGTATGTTACGATGATTACTCATGTGCGGTAGGACATGCGGAATAGTGAATTTTGCTTGTGTTTGTTTTAGGATTTCAGGGATGAAATTCCTAATGAGAGAAGAATAAAACGACCCATATTTTACATATTTTAGGATCGTAAAATAATTCTATTTAATTCACATAAGGTCGTTTCATTTTAATATTTTGACATATGGTTAGTTAGTGTTTTTTACACATCCATTATTTTTACTGGACTGTTTTGTGACCATTTAATCCCTGAATATCTTGTTTCGACCATATCTTTCAATTAGTGCAGAATTAAACATTCAAATATGCGATATTAGAAAGATTTTGATGGTTAGCCATTTTGTAGAGTGGTAATGTTAACAGTTTGGTTAAATGGTTAGGGAGATACAATAGTTTTTCTCTTCAATTGTCCCTAGGAAAATGCAGTACTCTGCCTTTGCGTTGTTTCATGTTCATTTTGACATTAGCACCTACACATTTCTTAGATGTTTATATCCTCATCTAATATGTTAAATACTTTATTTTCCTTCAACTTTTATGAATTGATTTTCATCCATCACTTCATATGGATTTCTTTTTGTAAATTTATTTCACTCTTACTAACATATTTATTTCTATTTACTAAAAAATTATAGCTTCACTTCCCATAGATTTATTTCTAATTCATGAATACCTTCACTTGCTTGAAATTACCATTTTACAATTTGTTTTTCTATCATTTCTCAAGTACTTGTCATTTTCACATTTTAAATTGGTTTCTTCTCAATTTGACTAATTCTTCAAGGCATAACATAAACTAATTTTTGTGTTACATTATAATTTTGATGAATTCATATTGAAAACTTTTATAATTTTGTTCATAGAGCTGTCGTTATTTTAGAACTATGAGTCATCAGAGATAGGAATCAAAGTTGAAAAGCATATTTTTTAGAGGGGAAGCTCATTGTAACACCCCGTATTTTCTGTAAACACTAATGTTATGAATTAAAGGATAATTAATTTCAAATGTAAGAACTAAGGGAAATGGGTTACGCCATTGCGTTCATCTCGGAATTCTGCTTGAGATAGAGTCTGAGTTTGCGTAAATCGTACTCCGTATGAAGGAGTTATGGCCTTCAGAAGTTTCAGAATTAAATTAAAAATTCAAACAGCTCGGTTCAAAATTCAAAAATCAGAAGCAGAAGCGGGCTGGGCGGGAAACTTCCTGCCCAAGGCCAGGTCGACCAGGAGGTTGACCAGGGGGTCGATCTCCCCCCATACAGGTCGACCTGGGGGTCGACCTAACCCCTCGGGCAAATCTGAAAATTGATGTGTTCTGACTCCCTGTTGAGTCATTAGGGCTGATTTGGCTGCTCTATCTTGTCTAGATGGTCTTGATCGCTTCTAGGTTGATCTGACGGCTCTAAATTAATTAAACCTCTATAAAAGCAACCTAACTCTCAACCCTAAATCACAAAAATATTCCTAGAGCTGTCATGCCGTTAATGGTGAACCTAGAATAGCCGTCATCTCTTTCAACTCAAAGGCAAGATAGAAGCTACATCAAAATCAAATAAAATCTAATCTAATTCAACTAAGAGAATTCAACGATCTACATCAAAGGCGAGCAATTCAGTTTCAGAATACAGATCCCAGAACTCAAGAATTCCTTTTGGGTTGTAAGTGTAGTTATCTTTCAGATGTGAATAAATTAAAGACATGGTTTGAATGAATTGTAAAATAGAATTGTATCAAGTTGTATGTGATGCTGATTCATGTCTATTCTATCATATATGCCTATGAACTATTGTGGTCTATCGAATCTATCATGTTATGTGGAAATTGGTGAATAAACCTATGATGTTGTATAGGAATTTGGGAATGAAATTATCCTATGTAAGTTGGTGATATTATGATACATACAAGTTTTAGGCTAAGTCATGTCGTTTAAGCCTGATTGTTTAGATCCATTATGCATACATGTTTAGATCTATGACCTTGATGATATTATGATACATACAAGTTTTAGGCTAAGTCATGTCGTTTATGCCTAATCGTTTAGATCCATTATGCATACATGTTTAGATCTACGACCTTATATGTTTAGATCTACAACTTTATATGTTAGATCCATATGTTTTTATGTTAGATCCATATGCTTCTATGTTAGATCCATATGCCTTTATGTTAGATCTATGTTAACTTGATTCAACCCCTATGCAAGTTCACCACTACATGCCAAGTTTAATTTGTATAGTTTTATGTAAATTCACATGCTTGCGATTCACGTTGCATAGATCTAGTTTGCAAGTTCATAATTAAAAGTATATTATGCCAAGTTCATGTGACAAATATGTAGTGAGATCCATATTTTTGTATGATGTTGGAATGTTGCAAGTTCCTCTTTTTCCCCTTTTAGTTTATAAGTTAGGCTAAAATGTCGAGCCTAACATTCTATGAAACTTTGCGAACGTACAACGGGGGTAACGTTGGGGGAAAACATGAAACTACATGTAATTGACATATTTGGCTCATAACCATATAAATGGTATGACATTGAAATGGTATAATTTACATACGAAAAATTATGAATTTGATTTAGAAGGAAAGTGGGCCATGACAATAAATTGTTGACAAATTTACATATAAGCGTAAAAGGATAAATATGTAAATTTAGAAAAGACTAATATGCCTAACCCGAGGTTAGACTGAGTTATAGTGTAAAACTGCCCGGAATCGACCGACACATCCAGTGACCACAACAATACCTGTCTAATGTGGATGGTTAGTGCATTGAGCCCAAAAAGGACCCGATATTAGACTGAGTTGTGGTGTAAAACTACCCGGAACCGACTGGCACATCCAGTGACCACAACAATACCTGTCAATTGTGAGTGGTTGGTGCTTTAATAAACCTAAGTCAAGATTGGTAGGGTTAAGTCAATTAAGGAAACACTTAACCAATTCAACATGTTAACTAAACTGATGGGTGGGATTAGGACACTTAACCAATTTAACATGTTGGCTAGAAAACCCTATTAATGGGGACCCATTTCAGCATTAACCCACATAGATGTATCATGGAACCCTGAACTAGGCTGGGTGGGGCACGATTACTGGGTTGAATTGTAAGCTGTCAAAACGTCGGCGGGTGGTGCGCCAGTGCAGGTTCCGACGGAGTACGGGAGTGCCCGTACTCCGGAGTGGAAAAAGCAGGCACTGAGCATCAGTAGTCATACACTGTGCATCATGAATCGTGTCGGGTTGCCACCATAGGATTTGATACACCCCATGGTGGGACCAACACAGATATCTACAATCAAGCGGGGGCCGAATGACACACGGGACAAATGTATGCGAGTAGGAGCCGATCGATAAAAAGGGATCATTTCACCATGAATATGGGGTGCCAGTGGGGACAAGTATGAATAGGTGCAGAGAAGTAGAATGGGTGCGATGTATATTCGGTTTATCCTGCCTTATATAGTTTTATGTTAGTTTGATGTTCTAGTACTGTCCTATTTTCAGTTTATTCCTATCATGACCTTTTCCTTATTCACACGCTGAAAAGTCACTGGACTTACTCAAACTTATGTCTGACCCATTTTCTTTTGCTTTCTTTTCTTCCGTCCCTCCCCTCCCCCCTCAGGTAGCCAGGGAGGGAATAGCTCAGCTTAATTTGGACCGTTCATCTTTCCAAGCTTGAAGACTCTGTGATGTATAGCTTGGAATTTCTTTCCTTTGGCTATGGCTTTGGATACACTACTACTTGGGGATTTATGCAGTTTTATTTTGTTCTATGCTTCTTTATATAATAATCAAGACAGAGATTATGATGTAATGATTTGGAAGTTGGTTTGAAACAATTTGCTAAAATGTTTTGTTATGAACAACCTTTGAAATAAAGTTAGTTTCTTTTCCGCTGCTTATATATATATATATATATATATATATATATATATATATATATATATATCTGTCTTGTAAATTATCTGTGTCTTTTACCTATAACGCTCCACCGAAGTTAAGGCATTCCCTTTGCAAGTGACCTTAACGGGGGTGGGGTGTTTCACTCATGCTTTTGATTTATTTATTTATTTATTTTACTTTATGTATTGATTGTTTTAACTCGTATTATTTATGAATACACGAGATTTTGGACATGCTTTGAGCATGAATTTTTCTATTATTAAAAGTCTGCTTTGCATACATACCAATATAAGTCTATAATACTATGTAAACATTTGATCTAACAAGGAATTACTTGACCTATGATAGCATTACGTGGCATTGCTCAATTTGGTACAAAAGAATGTTGGTCTACGATTTAGGAAGCTTTTCGTATTTCTAAGGAAAATAAAGTTATTCATCAAGGTAATTGGTGCAATAAGAAATATGCACATCTACCATTTTGGGTGGGTAAAAATAGTAGTTTTATCGGTTAATGAAAATTAAAAGGCAAATCCAAAGTACTAGGCAGTCGAAAGGAGAAAAGAGATGTCGAACAGTTATTAATATTTTTGGTACTTTTGAATTATTGACCTGTACATCGTATATTTCCATTTTATTTATACGTTTTCCGTAATGTAACAGTGTGCATGTGTCATATTTACCTACAAGGTTGAAGATAACTTTTTCAAGCTTATGACTGCTTATTCGTACTGAAATAGGAATGATGTATTATGGATAAAATATTAAATATTTAGTACATAGCATGATTATAAACAAATGGTATGAAAAATAAGTATTAAGGTCCATTCATAGTGTTATAATTGAAATAATAGTTTGTCAACTATGTAATTTTCCTATATGAAGTTTTGTATACTTTAATAATAGTATTTTATTATTCTTTAGCACTTTCATGCTTGAAATGATTCAGTGAAATATATAATATCATTCCCCACTTTACATTGCGTAATAGTGTTAGGCTTATAAGTATCCAGTAATTATATGTACACTCTCATATACATGTGCATATGTATACACACACGCGCACACATACAAACATATGCGCGTGCGCGCGCGCGCGCGCGCGCACACACACACACACACACACACACATATATATATATATATATATATATATATATATATATATATATAATCTTTACATGCAATATGAAATTATTCATTTTAAGATGTTCTTTTGTGCCTCACATTAATTATATGTGTATAGGTCACATAAAACTGTAAATGAAAGAGCAGTATATATTGCATTATGCAATGGTTTTACATTGATTTTATTTTCTAATTTGAAGGTACTGAGACATTATCAATTTATTTTTTTCTCGATATTGCATATTCAATAAAGATTATTTGCTCATTTTCATGCTAATACAATGGAAATGCCATTATTACAACACTTAACAGAAGTACAATTTTTACATTATTCAGATCTTTACCATATTTTAAAATATGATATCCAGCTTTTGTTAAATAATTTTTTATATTAGTTATTCATGTAGGAAAATGATTCAGTGTGAATAGTGGTCATTTTTTCAATTTTAACGAAGATCGTTAATGAATACTTACAAAAGAGTTAATTGCTCATGTAGGTTTAGTCAAACAAAATATCATATAAAAGGTAATGTCCTGAATTTTACATCTCTCCCCCTCATCAAAAAACTAAATGAAGAAGGATACATTTGCAAACACTTATAAAGTGATGGTTTGCAACTATCACTGTATTTTCAATCCCAACTAAAAAAAATGATATTTGTTTTGTGTTGGATACATATGCTTATGATTAAATTAGGCACATGATATTTATTTTTAGAATAAGGTGTTTTAGTCACCAATTTGACTAACATTCCAAGTAAGAAGATACCAACTTATTTTATATGAAAGACTTATATATTGTGCAAAAAGTTGCAAAGATTGTTGTGATACCAATTTGTTATATGAATAATTGCACAAATGCGGAAGAACAATAAATAAGATCTAGATTTGCCAATTGAACATCAATGAATCTAACATCAGTTATCCTATTACTCCAAACAAATAGTAAATAACTATAAAAAGAAAAAAGACACACAATATTTATACTGATTCCACTATCATCAAGAAGATATTGTACGTTCAGTCCAAGGGAGAGAAATTTTATTCCACATAAGAGAGATACAAGAGATTACAAGATAAAAATTTACATAACCAAACACTAAATTATGGTTAACAAGAAGAAGCACTCTATATGGGGATCTCTGGCTAAATGTCAGGATGGATTACAAAGAAGTACCCCTAATATATAGCCAGTGAAATATATATGAATCATTAATCAAATTACCAAGATATGGTAATAAATAATGGAGGTAAATTACTGAGATAACAATCGACGCAAATATAACAAGTAAATAATCAATTTCTTTCCTTAGTATAGATAGAAGAAAATAATGTTTGACCAATGTTTTCAAATTGAGATAATATATGATGATTTTTTTTTCATTTAAGAATGAAACATGGACAGAAATATTTTTTAAACTCAGATGGAAAAATATCTCCAAAAGGTAAGATTCTTAATTTATATTATAACAACACAAGTGTATACAGTAATATTACTTTTTGAAATGGAAATTCTTTTACCAAAGAAAAAAATGATATTAATACTAATGGTGACAATGACACAACTACGAAGAATGTAACTGATTGTAAGCCATAAAATATTGATTTTTTTTTAATGAATATTCTATGAATCAATGTGAACCTCCATATGGTTATAGTAATCGCTCTTTGTTGACTAAGGGGACCTATTACTTCAAATGTCACATGCCTATTTTAGGTTTTATTATAATTATTTCATACACACACACGCATACGCGCGCGCACATACACACACACGCACACACACACATATATATATATATATATTGAAAATTATATATATATATATATATATATATATATATATATATATAATTTTCAATATATATTTATATATACACACACACACACACAGATATGGACTTCTTATGGTTGTATATGCATTTTGTTTTTCTCATTTGTCAAACTTAGCTACCTTTTACTATTGCATATTGATAAATACGTAATAGAGTCAAAACACTCTAAATATGCCTGAACGAAATGCTAAAAGTTCATTGAGTATTTTAAGACGATTCATAACTAACTTGCTATTCAATGTTTTCCTTATACAAATCAAGTTGTTGAGTTTGCTAACTAAAAATTAAATCATTTATACCATCTAATAAATATATACTTAATTCATCATATAAGTCTTGCTTTAAGTAGTTACATTTTTGGATTCTAATTATTTATTTCCTAGCCGTTATTCTATTTAGATCTCTTCGTTGTGAAATTACTTTTATATTATATTACGCAACATCTAAAAGTCAACTATAAATTTTATGTTACTTATATATTTTTATTATGTTAAAGATGCGTGTAAACCATGGAGTAGTTCATGATATTTAAATATATACCTTTTACTAATCCAAATTTGACGTACTTTAAAAATTGTTCAACCTTTAACATATTCCGTGGATAATTTATAAATGAAAGAAAATCTCGATCACTGATATCCTTTTTAGTACAAAATATTACAAGTTATATTTAATGCATGATTTATTTATTTATTATTTGGCAGAATTTTGGAATTATTTTTGTTTTCAATACACAATAATATGTTGGTAAGTTATTATTTTCACATTTCGATTGATAACAATCTACCGAATATTCTTCTATTAAAAACTTCATGTTTACAAGAAGTTTCTCAATTGTTCATACATAAACAACATATAGTTGAAGTTACTTTATCAAATATGTATAAATTTCAATAATGACTGTGTGTATAGAAGGGTTCGCGCTAGTTTTGAATTAAACCCAAAGCTGCATTTAATGAAAATCAACCTTGTTGGATCTGTTGTTAAAGAATAAGATAATTATTTGATGTATGTTAAACATGGATGCAAATATTCGGAAACAATTTAGAAAGCAAATGCACATTAATAATAACATTAAATAAAAGAAAAAAAGATAGACTTCTGCTTGTACGTCCAACTCCAAAGCACCGTCTTTCCCAACCCCTTAACCCAAATATAATTCATTTATACTTATACATAGACAAAAAAATACCGTTGCTCAGAACCGTTAAACGAGATGGATCCGTGACAACTAAAAAGATCAAAATTTCCCAAAACAAATGCAAGCAGTAGCAAAGACGGTATCCAAAGAATAGATTGAAATTGAACTCAGAACCATTCTTTCTTTTCTGTGGAAAGAGCTGCAATGCTACAAGCAGGAATTTCATGTTCAAAGGGTGAAAGTAGAACAGAGCGCAGATATACAAAGATGAATGGAAATGCTTGAACCCAGCAAAAACTGATAACAGGCAACAAAACATTACATTTTGTCTACATTACTAAAACGACTCCGTAGCAACAAAAAGACCTCCATAATAGAGCAGTTTTGCTCATATCAAAATCCAGATCTCAAGAAACACAATACACACCAATGATATAAACAGCATGGCGGCTATTCAAGTTCGACTTCTTCCTTCACACTGATGACCTCTTCGACTTCGACTTCTTTAGCTTCGTACTCCTCTTCGGCATTGCTCGTCTCTCCGTGTCTTAACAGCATCCTCGGTTCCTTTTCTTCTTCATGCAACTTGGTCCACTTAGCAACCCATTCGGCCCATTCATCCTGAACCATCTTTCTCTTCTTCCTGTCTTGCTCGCTCAGTTGAACAGACAGGTCTTCGTCCTCCACTTTGTATTTCTTGCTGTATTGCGTCAAGTTCTTTGCAATTTCTTCCTGTTTTTCTGGGGTCAATAATGATGGTGGTCTTGGGCGCCACAAGAACTGTAAAAAGAACAAGAAATATTGATTTTATTATGTTTATAGTCTAATAATTTCTAAATTATACAACCAAATAACAGAATTTTACTTGGCAGAAATGATCCTTGGGAATGTTATACAGTAATTTCCCACTGAAAGACCAAATATGAAATCCATTTTCCATCTCATGAACTGAAGTAACAGATGTTGCAACATACCTACAAAATCAAAAGATAAATAGCCATTTCTATGAGTTATTGAAAAAAGAAAGAAGAGGGGTAAAAAAAAACACATGATCTTAACCAAGTCTCTACGGTTTCTAAATAGAAAATTAAACTGAGTTGTCATGATCATAAATGCATAATAACAAGGTCTTTTGGAACACAAATAGCAGCGAATTAAAACGAAATAAAAAAGCAAAAGTATTTGGACACAAGCAAGTAGACATTATGAAGAGCACATACACGAGCATTACTTACCTGCCAGAGGGATCCCACTCAATGTCGGTAGCCATAAAATGTTCACCAGTAGCCATGGTCTCGAGGTCATCAGCATTGAAAAACTCAAACTGACCATTATATCCTTTTAATCCAGCAAGCACGATAAATCGGCCACCAGGTGACCAGTAAAGAGCATTTGTTTGCTTGGATTTGAGCGTAGCAAGCTTATGAACGCGACCCACGTTACTTGCTGTCCTCATTGTGTAGAAACTGACTTCTGGGCGCGGGCTATCTCCATGGATCACAGCGAATCTATGACCTTTTGGTTCCCATGCAAATGCTATCACCTTATCATTTTTATTATCAAGCTCTAACACTTCAATTGGAATGTCCCTTTCTTTGATACGGAACAGCTCAAAGCCAAAGTATGTGCTTTTCTTTGTTTTTGTATATCTCTCGACTTTTACGGCTAAATAATCTCCCTTACTTTGCCAATACATCTTGCAGTCACTCACACTGAACAGATTTTTCTGTCTTAGTTCTTCTTTTGCAGGGATTCGTACAAGGCTTACCTTAGCAGGTTGGTTTCCACCACCAAGCTCAGGGACAAAGAGAGCTATTATAGAATCAGTAGGAGACCACGTAAAATCAACCACATTATCGATTTTCATTGATCTTTTATCGAGCAATGCAAAAGTTTCAGTTTCATAAGCTAATTTGCCGTTCTTCCCAATTCTAGCAAAATATTTGTCTTCTTCGCCACCACCCCACCTAAAGTGTATACAGATTATTATTTGATTTAAGACTCCAAAAGATGGTGCAAGTAATAATAATACTGTAGGCTTGAAACTTACTTGAATACAGGCCATGAAATTGCCGTAACACCACCACCACCGATAGCAAAATCATCCGTGTTTCCTTTGAAATCCCGCATCAACTTTCCAGTTCGAACATCAAAAATATTCAACATGACCCTCTATAGTAAACACCATTAGTGCTGTGTATTTGAAAGAATGACAGTATAACTGCATATATATTGAAATCACTTACATGGGTGTCCCGAGGATTACTGGGTTCATGGCTGCTGTAAGTAACAAGGTATCTTTCCCCAGGAGAGAAGTCTATCAGTTTCACCTGTTTCAAGAAAAAACATGTTCACTATCGAATGCGCATCAAACATACGAAAAAAAAAAAAAAAAAAAAAATCCATGAGAAAGGTAAACCTGTGAATGTGCATATCGCATCAAACAAGTTGAAGCACCTCCCCACATAGCAGCACCTTGCCTGTGAACTGTAGCCAAATATGTTCCCAGTGGTGACCACTGGACAAAATTTTGGGTCCAATTCTTCGAAACAGCACCATATGGATTATCAAGTAAACTAATAGGAGCATTCTTTCTTCCAATAATACAACAACAACAACAAAGCCATATATCCCAAACAAGTTGGGGTTGGCTAGATATGGAACCCAAAATTAAAATAAAATAAAATTAATAATGATGATAATATATATATATATATATATATATATATATATATATATATATAAGGATTTAAAATAACCAATCAAATAAAAAGTCGTCCGATAAAGGGTTTTTTTAAATAATAATAATAATAAGTAAAAATGTTCAATAAAAGTGAAATAAAATCTAAAATAGTAAATAAAAACTAAAAAGGTTCAGTAAACGTGAAATAAAGTCTTAAAAAAAAAAAAAAAACCTAACTATAATAACTTAAAATTGAAATGTAAGGCGCCAAATTCTGTTGGGACCCATTTAATCTTCATTCTGCATGTAAGAACAATCTTTGATACCTGAAGTCGATATACAAGCTCAGGCACCATCTGCCTGGGGTCATTCCAAAGAACCTCAGTCCATGTACCAGCACGAATAACAAATTGATCTCTGGCATTGTCATCGGCCAACCATTGCTGGAGATTTTCCTGTAATAATAGAAAATCGTGATATTATGACCCAGTTTCATGATCAACAAGTACTCAGTAGTAGTGGTCGTGATGTGTTGAGCTGGTAGGAAAAAGAGCGTGCACCAGAGACCGGGGGGGGGGGGGGGGGTGGTGTTGCGGGTGCGAGAGAGAGAGACTAACCCCAGGAGTGTAAGGCTTAATTTCAGTGGGCACCCACTCATCCGGTACGCTCATGTACCTATCGAAGTCACGAAACGAATTTACTGCAAGTACATGAGACCTGTCCAGTTTATAACCTTGCGTTCTCTCCTTCGCAAGGTCTACTTCCTGTAATAAAGTAAGAAACACTTACAATTAGAGAGATGACAGCGCGTGTTACTCAAAGCATTTTGATGATACCAGGTACAGACAGACAGAGATAGAGACACACACGCAGGGGGGGAGGGAGGGAGGGGGCCGGGAGGCGGAGAGAGAGAGAGATATGTAGCATTTTATTATTCTTCTATCCAATAACTTTTTTCTTATTTAACAGTTGGTTTGGATGCACAACTTTTCGGTCTAACCCCAAACGTTCCAAAATACTATACACACAATTAAAAATTAGGATCTACAATTAAACTTTCTTTAAGAAATTTAAACTGCATCTCTCTAAATATTAACAAATTTCAACATAACTTGAATATAAAATCTAACAATTACACATTATTCACAGCATTGATTTTTATTTATTAATAACACAAATTTAAAACTTAACAAATAATAGATACTGCAACATAGCCAACTTTTTTTTACACTAACTATACATATATAGTGTCAACACAAAAATATAAGTAAATATTCATGAAATTCATTTTCCCTCTGAATGTGCCAAACATATACATTTTCTAAAACATGATTCATTTCTCATAATAAAGCTAATTCGATGTAAATTCTCAGTTATCAAACCACTTTTCATTCATTTCCATACAAATGAAATAACTTACACTCATAAAGTCTAAGTTCATTAAATAAATTGAGTTAACTAATTTGCATGATAAATATTAAATCTAAAGAATAATCATCTCAATACGTACACCATACACATATTAAAAGGGATGACAAAAATTACCTACTTTAAATATGAAAATGCATAAGCCTCATAACAAAACAGAAGGAAATTACATACGTAAACCATGGTAACAACTTTAATTTAAGGCTCATTTATATCAATAAATTCATCACGTATTGCATTAAAAAAAAAACTATTTTACAACTGTATAGAATATTAACATTGTATCTTTGCAATATTTCTTGTCTAATGCATGGGTTACACACTAGTATAGTCAAACAAGCATACATCGGCCTATGTTATTGACAATGTCTTTTGTTAACTTCAATGATAAGCTGCCTAATTTCTAAATATACATGTTTGATTTCCAAAACATCTCACAACAGTTTCCTGCTTTTCTTGTCTTGTGAATAAAACTTCATTTGCTGACCTATTTGGAAGCAATCATTATTAAACTTTGAGTAGTTAAATTACACCAATCTTATAAGCATAATAAAGGTGTTCATAAACAGAAACAAAAAGGAGTGATATTAAGTGTTTGGTCTAACACTGGTACCCCGTTACCTTTTCTCAAGTGCATGGGCTTCAGCCCAACATCTTTGAATAAAGCCCAATGTAATAATAATGTTATTTCCGCTCTGTATATAAATAATGTACAAGCTGTTGCAGAAACTATTGAGTAATAATAAGCAAATTTACATTCTCACGCATCTGTCATAAATCGTATATGGTATCAGAGCTCTCTTGCTAAACAGCATCAAGAACTCGATCCAATCTCTGAAAATCCATCAAGAAGATAGATTGTCCATCAGCAAATTATCATCATTTGGACCCTCTCATCCAAGATTTTCAAATCTTTTCCTGTGAGAGTTGAGGCTGTAAATCAAAACAGTGCCTCGCCAACCATCAGTGGCTGCATCTGCTTCTCATTACAGCTTGGTGGCAAATCTGTTCTGAAATCTCAAATCCGATCAAAAAATCTGAAGGAAATCAACAACTGAATTCAAAAAGCCTTCCTAGAAAATCTGTTGACATCATATTATCAATCTGGTTGCCTTCAATTAACAAAATCATATTGAAAGTCATCCAAGATTGTAATCAGTCTCACCAAAAGTCTTACTGTTTTCAATACAAAAAAAATCTGGTTGCAATTTTTCAAACTCAGTTGAAGAAATCATTCAGACTCTTTAATTCAAGAACTTGAGAATCAGAAAAGTTCATCTGATTTCGTGAATCTGAAGTCTCCCTCTGCATTCTGCAACCATGGTGGAAACAGATCCTCCAACCACGTCAAGATCATCAGCTAGATCAAATCAGACAAGTGCAGAAAGCACAGAAGATCTCATCAAATCCATTATTAAGCCTCAAAGTCAGATAATCTCGATTCAACTCAATGAATCCAACTACCTCCTATGGAAACTGCAAGTTGAAACAGCTGCAAAAGGTTATGGTCTTGAAGAATTTATCTATGGAACTAAACCAGTTCCAACAAAATACATAAGAGACAACAATAACAACCTTATTCTCAATCAAGAATTTGCAGTTTATCAAAGGCAAGATAATCTAATCAGTGCATGGTTAATGTCATCTGTGAGTGCATCTCTAATGCCACAGCTAATAGGTACTAAAACTGCTCATGAGGTGTGGACTGCATTAGAAAGGTCTTTTACCAGTCAATCTGCTGCAAGGGTATTACATTCCAGGAAACAACTTCAGAGTATAAAGAAAGAAAATTCTAGCATGAATGAGTATCTAATGAAAATCAAAAACCTGTGCGATCAACTTGCATGCACTGGTAACAAAATTGAAGAAAAGGAGCAGATTCTTTATATCATAGGAGGGTTAGAAGACGAATATGAATCAGTAATAGCATTCATAACATCAATTGAACCTACTCCTTCACTACAGAGTGTTTACAACATGCTTCTTGCTCATGAAGGAAGGTTCTTACAAAAGAAGGAACAAGGATCTGACTTCAATATCAATTACAGTACTACAGGCAAAGGAAAGATTCAACAAAGTAATCAAAGAAATCAAAATACTTACCAAAGAGGGGGTCAATCAAATCGTGGAAGAGGTAGAGCTGGTAGGTGGAACCCCAACAACCGACCAAAGTGTCAAATTTGCGACAAATTTGGGCACACAGCCAACATATGCTACTTCAGATTCGATAACAACTTCAATGCCAATCAGCAAGGCAATAATAACAACAGGAACAATAACCCAAGTGCAAATTTGGTTAACAGTCAGTCAGAAAACAAAGGCAATCAAGAATCAACATCAAATGCTGCTAGCATTGAAGATATTCAAGATGAAGCATGGTACCCAGATTCTGGTGCAACCCATCATGTTACTAACAGTTTAAACAACCTCAACCTTGGCAATCGTGAATACAAAGGTAAAAAGTCTCTAATTATGGGTAATGGCAATTTCATTCTCATCTCTCACATGGGACATGCTAGCATCAAAGGTGCAAAACTACTTCACTTAAATAATTTACTATGCGTACCACACATAAGGAAAAATCTAATTAGTGTGTCACAGTGTGCAAAAGACAATCAAGTGTCTTTTGAATTCTACCCAAACCACTGTGTAGTTAGGGACTTGCTAACTAAACATGTTTTATTGCAGGGTAACCAACAGAATGGATTGTACAAGTTTGACTCTGAAAGTACAAGAAACAGTGAATCAAAGAAAAATTTCTGTAATATAACAGAGTTAGACAAACACAATGACTGTACTAAATTTAATATGTTGCATCTTAAGTTTGGTCATCCAAGTCTCAGAGTTATGAAAGAAATTTAAAATACTAGTGTTATCTCTATTGATATTCCAGCCAATTACATATGTACATATTGTCAAATGGGAAAAAGTCACAAACTACCATTCTCAAACTCTGAAACTAATTATCAAAATCCTTTAGAATTAGTTGTTGTTGACCTATGGGGTCCAGCACCAGTCAACACTGACTATGGTTTCAGCTACTACATATCATTCATAGATGCATGTTCAAGATATGTCTGGATTTAATTTTTAAAGTCTAAATCTGATGCTTGTAATACTGTGATGCAATTCATTGCTAATGTTGAAAATCAGTTAGGTCATAAAGTCAAAATGTTTCAAAGTGATGGTGGAAAGGAGTTTCTACCCTTAAAGCAGTTTTTCAATAAAAAGGGCATAATACACAGGTTAACCTGCCCTCATACTTCTGAACAAAATGGTCTCATTGAACGAAAACACAGACATATTGTAGAAACTGGGCTGACACTGCTGGCACATGCATCATTGCCATTGAAATTATGGCCTGATGCATTTGCCACAGCAGTGTACCTAATAAATAGACTGCCCACAAAGGTTCTGAATCTAAAATGTCCCTATGAAATGTTAAACAAGGTTAAACCTAACTATAATGAGCTCAAAACATTTGGATGTCTGTGTTTTCCTCACATAAGACCCTTCAATAGGCACAAACTTGACTTTAGATTTATACCATGCACATTTTTGGGTTACTCTCCTAATCACAAAAGCTATAAGTGTTTAAGCAATAATGGTAAACTGTATGTATCCAGACATGTCATATTCAATGAATGTATTTTTCCTTTTAAAAGTGACTCTCTTAAAACAATAAAGAAAATATACAATCCAAGAGTCTCCATTCCATCCATTCCTGAAACTATAATTGAGGTTGACAATGTTCCACAAACAAGGGACAACATAACATACACACAAGGTCAACAAACTACCAGGTCATCACACAGCCCTACAGTTAGTACAGAAGACAGTCAAAGCAGAGCTAGCACTGAAAATAATCAAAGCAATAATGATGGAAGTGAGGCTAGTTCCCAGCATCAGAACACAAGCACAGATGAAGAAAACACTCAAACTGATGAAAACAGGGAAGTTACTCAAGTTTGCAACAAACATCATATGATTACTAGAGCTAAAAGTGGTATCTTTAAACCAAAAACTTACTGTGCTGAATTCAATGATATTGAGCCATCCACTTATCATCAGGCAGTGAAAAATGAAAAGTGGAAAGCTGCAATGAAGGAGGAACTAGATGCCTTGAATAAAAGGCAAACCTGGAACCTAGTTCAACCACCCAAACACAAAAATATAATTGGGTGTAAATGGACATATAGGATAAAAAGGAATGCAGATGGTACAATTTCTAAATACAAGGCTAGATTAGTGGCAAAAGGCTATTCACAACAGTGTGGAATTGATTTCAATGAGACATTCTCACCTGTTGTGAAGCCAACCACAATAAGAATAATATTAATCATAGCCTTGTATAGAAATTGGATCATCAAACAAATTGATGTCAATAATGCATTTTTGAATGGTGAACTGCAGGAAGAGTTGTACATGGAAGTACCACAAGGACTTGGTGAAGCTACAGGCAAAGGAATGGTGTGCAAATTGAACAAGGCTATATATGGTCTAAAGCAGGCTCCTAGGGTTTGGTTCAACAAAGTGAAGACAACCTTATCAAGTCTAGGATACACATCTACAAAATCAGACAACTCAATTTTCACAAAATTTACAAATGATGCTGTCACCTATGTTTTAATCTATGTAGATGATTTTATAATCACAGGTAGCAGCATATCAGAAATCAGGAATGTTACAAATCAACTAAATAAAGAATTCTCTGTAAAAGATCTAGGTGATCTATCATACTTCTTGGGAATTGAAGTGCACAGAACAAGTGAAAATGAACTTCAGCTGTGTCAAAGAAAATTCATATCTGAAATCCTAGTTAGAGCTAAAATGGATGGTGCTAAATCTTTACCTACACCCATGATAACAAATTCACATCTAAGCAAGGACAAGGGTGAGCCTACTTGCAATGAAAAGATGTACAGAAGCGTTATTGGGGCTTTGCAGTATGTAACTATAACCAGGCCAGACATCTCATATAGTGTGAACAAAGCAAGTCAATTCATGCAAAGACCCTTAAGTGATCACTGGCAAGCTGTTAAGAGAATTCTAAGATAACTAAAAGGCACAATCAACCAAGGTCTCATCCTAAAGCCAAGCACAAATTTAAATATCAATGCATATGCAGATGCAGATTGGGCAAGTGACTATGATGGTAGAAAATCAACTAGTGGATACTGCATATTTTTGGGTAAAAATCATATATCATGGTGTGCAAAAAAGCAAAACACAGTGTCAAGATCAAGTACAGAGGCTGAGTACAGAAGCATTGCTAGCACTACAGCTGAGATAATGTGGATTCAATCCTTACTGAGTGAAATCAGAATCAACACTAGTGCTAAAGCAACTATATGGTGTGACAATATGAGTGCTATTGCACTAACAGCCAATCCTGTATTACACTCTAGAACTAAACATCTAGAAATTGATATATACTTTGTTCGAGAATTAGTTGAGAAAGAGAAACTTGTGGTGAACCACATACCTTTAACTTACCAGATTGCAAACATACTGACCAAACATCTCTCAAGATCCAGATTTGAGCAACTGCGAAGTAAGCTTGGGATAGGTGAAGTCGTCAGCATTCAATTTCAGAAAAATCTAAAAACTCCTGCAAACGAAAGTCAAAAAATCAAAGATTTGAGAGCAGAAACGAAATTGTCTACAATAAAAAACAATACTCCCCAAAGATCTGAAGCTACTCCATCTACGACTAGCAATCATCATCTATACAGCTCCAAAATGGAAAAAGCTACCACTCATATGCTCATAACAAAGGCCATAAAGCCTAGCTCGAGAAGCAAAGAGTGGAAAATAAAAGAGTATAAACAAATTGAAGAAGATTCGTCAGAGAAATCAAGGGAGAAAGACGATTATGACGGCCATTTTTTTGTCACCAAACCCTAGCTTCGATTCTAGGGTTTGCGGGGGGGGGGGGGGGGGTATTAAGTGTTTGGTCTAACACTGGTACCCCGTTACCTTATCTCAAGTGCATGGGCTTCAGCCCAACATCTTTGAATAAAGCCCAATGTAATAATAATGTTATTTCCGCTCTGTATATAAATAATGTACAAGCTGTTGCAGAAACTATTGAGTAATAATAAGCAAATTTACATTCTCACACATCTGTCATAAATCGTATAAGTGAAAAAAGTTTGGTCTTTGTAAGATCGAAGTTCCTAAACAAAAATAACAAAACAAAAAACAAAAGATTTTTCCCCTTATCAAAATATAGTAAATGTTCAAATTTAACATTTAAACTGAGTCACAAGTATATCGAGTACTGTTACTAAATTGTCTTCTCCAGTTATGAAAAGCAATACATTCCTAACATGTCTTACTCTAAAGACATCGATTAAAATGAGTTACGTTATAATCATTTGGTTGTCGATTGTTCAGTTACTATACTATATGTTTTCCAGCTGTTCAATTTTTTAGCTAAAAAAATGGCCTAATATAGAGCATCACTGCTTAATTTGGTTGCTCAATTGTTCACTTACTATACTATTATCACAAAAAGACACTCCCCGTTATGATTTCTCTTAGCAATAAAAAATTTACAGGAAATAATATTTATCTGAAGGAAAAAAATAAAGATTGATTAAAATAGAATCTAAAACAGAAAATTTTCAGAGCATCACGTCATGAATATGGATGAAAAAAGATACAATTTAAAATTAAAGTGGACATAATTCGAAAAATAGAAGTATTTCCCTGAAAAAGGAAGTTTTACATGAATTGTCATTGAAAGCCAAAATAGTCGATTATCATATGTGAGAAGAGAACTGCCCAAAAATGTGTTAGCGTTGAAAAATTAGAAATAAATTTTAGAGAACCCATACCATACCTCTAAGAATTCTACTTTTTAACTTATCATGTACATTTCAAAACTGAAAAATAAAGTAAACAAAATCAAGTAACTTCCAAAAAAGAATTTTAGAATCTGATCAAACATTTAATCTTAGACAAATAAGACGCATAAAGATCTAAAATACACAATTTTGCAAGTGCCTCGTCATATATAGGGATTCAACTTTATAATTTATAAAGCATACAAGGAACATAGAAGAACAACTTTTGATATCAAAAACATTACTATAAGTTATAAAGCAGACAAAGAACACAGAAGAACAATTGTTGATATCAAAAACATTTCTAAGAAAGGTCAAGTTATACCAAATTTTATATTTTAATTGTAATATCAGATAGGATGGATGAGAACTAACTGGCCATAACAATCATCAATTCCAGCTCATTACCAAATTTTTATGGAAGGAACAAAATCAAATTTAACAACATAATTCAAAAAAAAAAGAAAAAAGAAAAAATGAAACCTAAAATTGAATAGAAAGAATCACTAAATTTTCATTGATGATAATTATTGATCAAAAGTTAAAACAATTTGATTCACAATCAAAAACAGAATGAAAATAAAATATATAGAATGGCTACTGAAAAATACAGTAAAATGATTAGAGCATTTTAAATAAATAAAATTCTTACCTAACAGATTCCGGGAATCATCTCACTTTCACGAATTATGTTGTATAAGTATCACGTAGATTAAGAAGAGATACTGGATATTAAAAAAGACGCATTTTCCAGATTTTCAAAAAACAAACCAAAAGGAACAGTTTCTTGAACATTATGAACACTAGAATTTTAAAAATGAGAATTAACGGTTTTTAGAGCTGTCAGAAAAGACTCTTTGACATAAATTATAACTTCTCAGAATCATTTAAAAATATAACTAGAAAAGCACAAATTTTGCATGTACGTAAACAAATTAAAATGAGTTGTAGGAGAACCCAATTTACTTCAATTATTTTGAATTCTTGTTTTTTTTTTTGGTTTTTTGTTTTTTTTTTTTTTTTTTGAAAAAAATGAACGTTATAAAATAATATGATACTTCTCTTAGCAAAAAAAAAATGTTGAAAGGGTTAGCAATGAAAAAGTGAAAACTATTTAGGAGTTTAGCTGTGAAGAATTCACTGAAAAAAATGAGAAAAAAGCAAATAAAAAATTCCAAGACATTTTTTGCATTGTGAAACACATTTTGAAATAAATAACATGAATTTAGTATATATATTTAAAAAAAACTCAAACACTGATTAAGAAAAGGTATTAATAATCCCGAAGAACAGAATTTTTTTGATAATTTAGAAAACAAAACAAAGAAAAATAAAAGTTCAAAAACCTTATTCAGCTATAAAATGGTTATGAATTTGCAATGCAAAAAAGACAAAAAAATGAGATACTACATGTACAAAACTAAAAATTATAGAGAAATGAGAAGAAGAAAAAATAATAGAAGCATTTTAGAGTGCCACATCATTCATAATTATTAAGTTATACATTATACGAAATAGATGAGAAGCTTATTCTGCAATCTTTATGGCTATGAATTGACTGTGCAAAAAAGTAGAACGTTATATCATTTGTGATGAGATCAACACGGTAGTGGAAAAGCATCAAGTACTGACCCAGCACTTAGCTAGACGAGGTAAAATATACAGGCTACCATCCAACAATACAATAAAAACTCAAGACAACAACTCATATAACAGTAAGCAATTCAGAATGCTAATATTAATCTTTATCAGGGAGGATAGACTAAAATAAATCAATATGAATAACTTTCTAGCAATCAAGTTGAAAAACTTTCTAACAATCAAGACGATGAATAGAAGATTAATGGTTTTAATAAAATTTCAAATAAAGTATGATATTAAAAAAAAAAAAAAAAAAAAAAAAAAAAAAAGATACCCGAGGAGTATTGTACTCGATGAAACAAAAACCATGAGATTTCTGTGTTTCAGGATCATCTGGCATCCAAAGACCACCAGCTTTTACAACTCCGATCTTGGTAAAGATTTTTGTAATAACATTTTCTAGTTTTGAAATTTCTGACGAGAAACAACGGGAAGATTATCGACAATTACGATATTGTCGAACCCTGCCTCATACTCCAAGGGATCTTCATCGTACAATCCTTCATCATCATCACTGCAGATATTAATTGACAAATACTTGTTATTTCATAGTTCATCATTAACCAATTCATTGTTGCATATTCAGAAATTGCTGTAAATACATCCATCATTTATTTCTACCTTTTGATTCCAAAATCTTCACCAGAAGGCAAAATAATGGAATCTATACTGACTGAAGTCAGATCTATATCCAATTTCTGGATGCTTGCTTCAATGTCTTCAGTTGCAATTGGATGGACCATTATCTTAAACTAAAGCAAAATTAGTTAGGGTTTGGAATCCGGTTCGACGGTGCGCACGTCGGAATAAACCGCACCGAAATTCAATTAAAAATCCGTTTGGGACCTTCAGAGAAGAAAAAAACTAGAGATTGAACCTGTGATAGAAAATTTAGAGATTTTCAGATGCTTTCGAGCCAATGTGAGGTTGATTCAAACTTAAGATTAAAATCAAGCAGTGAGGGAAGACAATTTTCTTATGGCTGAAAGGAAGTCGGCAGCTTGAAATGTCCTATGGGGTTAAGAAGACTTAGAAGAGTAGTCAGTTTTAAACCCTGCAAAGTATCATGCACCTTTAAATATAAAAATAATTTTTGGTTTTGGGCCCAGTGAGAATTATATGGCCTACCAGTTTGATTTCGAGCGCTCCTAGACTCTCCTAACATTTTTAAAACCCGATGGTCGCACGTGTGTATATGTTTCCTTTAACATGCCATAAATGTCAAAATTTTAAGTTGTTGAAGTAAATTTAATAATTGAATTTAAAATTGTTTTTATACACACACACACACATATATATATATATATATATATATATATATATATATATATATATATATATATATATATGGTCATCCTCTTAAATATTTTCCTCTATCCATTAACGTTCATTAATTAATAAAATTTGAAACATTCCCTCCACTTTTGCTATTTCCTTTAATACTGCATTGTTCACTTTGCATTATTCACTTCCTCCCTTCTTAATTATCCTTTCCCATATATTCTGTGATATTTCCTTTTTCAGCTCTTCTTTCCCGTTCCATTTGTTTGTTTCTCACGCAACTTCTCCTCAATTAAAGCACACTATTAGATTCTTTTTAGAAAAATAAATTACACACATAATTTTTCTATCCATTCATTCACATTATACGTAAGTGTTTTTCTTTTCCTTTTTTTTTTTTTTTTTTTTTTTTTTTTTACTTCCTTCAAATCGGTGTCTCCTTCCTCTCCATTCTATTTCTCCATTAATTACGCATTTATTTCATTCCTTTATTCTTTAATTTATTACCCTTCATTCTTTAATTTAGCACTAAATTAGACATCTTAAGAGTCCTATTTCATTTAATATATATGATTCTGACTGATTCAACAAATTGAACAACAATTATGCTTTATATTCGACTACAAGGTTCCGATATACTATTTCAAGTATTGGCATTCGTAGGGATTATTACATGTAAAAAATTTGTAAGTTTCAAGCTTCATATAACCCCTACATATATTGATCTATGCATTTTTAGGCAATAAAGGTGTAATTAACCTACTTTAAAAGAAACACTAGGCAAGTTAATCAAATTTCTAAAAAAAATTATCATTGCGTATGACTCATATCGCTTTACCATATGGTTCATAATATGAGTGAATTCCCTATTGTTTCTTATTGTGTCAAATATTTTGATCCTGATCCTGGTATACATATATCAAATGTTGTTTTATCAAGTACATCAAACAACTGTAAATGCTAACATATTTAATATTATTTTTGCATTGTTTTATTGAAATGACGCACGTACTTTCTCGTTTAACTTGAAAAAAAAAAATTGCATTACTTTGGTTTCTTTCTAAGCAAATAACTGTCATTTGAAATATGTATGCTAATATATTTAATGTCTTTGAAAGTTCAATTGATACTTTTACTGTCAATAAATTTATGTTTAGTAATTTAGACGGCTTACAATCTTCAACTGATGTTTCTTCTTATGAACATAATTATATTTCACAACATGTTTCCCTCAAATTTAGATATCATTCGTTATTGAAATATTTTCCTTTGAAAGTTGTAGGCAATAATACATGGAAATTTAACCTTGATGTACTCTTTTTCTCTCCACCAATTGTTTATTAGATTGATCTGGATAGCTTGCAAGAAAAAAAGAACTAAATAGTATCATGTTTTCTTTAATTTCAAACATTCTAAAACAAAATAGTTGGCCTTCATACATGGTCCATTGCCTTTTATGATTTTCGGTTTGTTTAAAATTATTGTTGAATAAATTTTAGAGTATGTTGGTGATATCAACAAATCTAATTGTGTTTTGAATTTTTTAAAAGAAAGTTCAACTACAAACCTAAAATGGTTTCCTATATTAAAGTGAGATGCTAGTTTTTCCAAAATGAGTTTTATTTAATACTTCATATGATCAAGCTTTTACTTTGTAAATAAATAGACATAGATATATTGAATCTTTACATAACAGTTAGTGCTATTTTGGTTTAGGCTTCCACTATTTATTTTTGAAATTCACCACATCCTTACATTCTGGGTAGCTAATTTATCTTATAGTGTGTTGTACTTCATTTAACTTTGTCTCTTTAAAGCTGAATAACAAGTGTATTTGTTATTAGGGCTGTTATGGTAATGCTTACCGTTACCATTTGACAAATACCATTACCATACCGCTTTTACTGGTAAACCCGAATTGCTTACTGTTGTACCGATTGACTGGTATACCGATAATCTGGTAACTGTTACAATCGTAAATTACCGTTTTCTATCAAAATTTATATCTTGATATGTTTTTTGTACACAATAGATCTCTATTATACTATATGTAGAGTCAGTTTATAAAAAAAACATAAATGAAAAAGAAAATAAGCGTAGCTGGAATAATTTCAGCTCATTATTGAACTAAGTATAATCATTTATTTGGTTCTAAATGCATGTAATAAAGCATATCAAATGAATATATATATATATATATATATATATTAAATTAACTGGTAAAATTACCGTTACCGTTGGTATTGAAAAGATGTTACCGATAATTTACCATTAAAAATGGTAAATTATCGCTACCATACATTTTAAACTGGTATACCGAAATCGATCAAAAATGGTTACCGATCGACTGGTAATGGTATGGTATGGTAGATTTACCGTTACCATAACATCCTTATTTGTTATTATGTATATCAGATACTGTTGTAATACCCAACTATATAGGCACACAAATGATCTGTGACCATAAGGTATGCACGCTTATATTTCATGATGATTTTGACTAATGAGTGAAGCCAATCTAAACAGTTTTGTTATACAAATCCTTTTAGCATATTGTTTTTTCTACTTCAAATCAGGTCTAATCCTCTATACGCTTCATATACGTAATCTAATCGACCTATTTTTAACAATGATGTGCTGAATACCACGAGCCATTCTAACTACAATCGTTCATTATGCACAGTTTAATGAGGGAATTGAACATGGAGGCCTGCCTAAAATGCATGTAAAAAATAAAATCAAAGAAATAAGCTAATGACATATGGTTTGAATTGAAAAAATATGGAAGTCCATTTATTTCTTTTTTATTAAACAAATAGTACCTGAAATATATGCTAATATATTTAAGAAGAATATAACACTACGTTAATTTCCCCATAATTTAATAAATGGTACCTTAAGTATATCTTGATACATTTAATCTCTAAGAACAGTCCAACTGAATTTTTTATTGACAGTAACTTTTGTAATTTTGTGTTTTTCTTATCTTCCTTCAATTTTCAAATAAAATATCTCCTTATGAAATATAGTAACTTCACAAGGACAAGCATTGTTGACTAAGATGTTGGACAGAATGCAAAAGGTCGTGGGTTTGATTCGATCGAGCTTCCTTCCCATGGTAGTATGGTACATACTACCCATGTGTGTGTGTGTCTATATATATATATATATATATATATATATATATAGAGAGAGAGAGAGAGAGAGAGTTTGAGAGAGAAGAGCGTTCAATGTCACCCCAAATAGTGAGCACCCCATTATGCCCCCCTCTCTCATCCTCTCATTTAATATAAATTAAGCTAGTGGTGTAGCGACCCAAATTTCCGATATCTTTTGAGCTGACCAAACAACACCAGTCCAACCCAAAATGCACTGGAAACCCAGATGCCAATAGAAAGAATTTAGAGGGTGAGATAAGAAAGAAATATTAGAATACAAGAAGAACAAGAAGAACTTACACAACAGAATCAGAGTCTCACATTGCAGCGGAAACAAAATATAATATAGAAATAAATCTTTATTGAGAGCTTAAAATAAATCTACAATTATCAGAGTACATCAACACATCTAGACAGTTATAATAATTTGCCCACATATACACAACATAATAAATATTAATATGTCTTAACTCCTTCAGCATGTCTTCTGAACTTCGTAGTATCCAATACCCTGAACCTGTAAAACCAGGTCTAACCTGAGCATTTACAAATGTCGGATCAGTCTGGTGAGCCAGAGTGAGAAACCCATTAAGTTTATAAACAACATCCAACTTGATTTTAGGGTTAAACAAATCTTTTCTGAAAGAAAATGGTAATCGTGAGACCAAATCCACACATAAACACTGTAACGACCCGGGTTTTCGCGATCCTGGTTATCGACATAAACTCAATGTCGACTACCCAAGCATCGGAAAACACTAGATAGTCCATGAAAGAAATTAGAGGGTGAGAATAGATAAGATAGAAACTTAGAATATAAGAAGAAGAAGAACATACAACATCAGAGTAAACACGAATCTCACAGCGGAATGAACAATATATAATAGATAACATATCTTTGAAATAAAATCAGTATATGTATACAATAACATTATCAGAGTATAACACTTACAACACAGCGGAATAAGTAATAGCTATATAATCCTGAAGCCTCCTGCTCCAAGCTCTCCAAGTATACCTGTAAATCCTGACTACTTGACTGCCCGTACAAAATTGGGCACCCAAGAGTTTAGGAAAAACAAAACAAAATAAACTCCAGGTCAGTCATGGGACTGGTGTGAGTAAACAATTTAAAACAACTTGAGAAAATAAATGATATCTCATAAGACCACGTTGTATAACACAGAACGGGTATTTCCCTTATGAGAATCCAAAACACTTGATTCAATCATTCAAAAATCATTTTGAAAGAAACGATAATCTTTATATCAAACTCATTAGACATTATGATAATGTCAATCAACCACAATATAATAATCATCAAGCAGAACGCTTTCATCTCACGTTCCACATACATAACATACAATCAAAAACCGCATGCACTTATTGGGTAATGAATTCCACTAGCAAGGTATGGGACCACCTTCCGACAGTGTATCTCTAGAGAGGAATACACTGGGTTCAACAAGAACGTCTTGTAACCCAGGCTAAACATGACCGGTCATTCATTTCGCTTGAGTGTACCGAATGTATTATCACCAACGATTGGGATCAGCAACCGTTTCCCGAAAGGGACAACATCAAAATAGATTAAAGAAGTAAATGAAACTCTAGATCAGGTGACAATACACCCTACTTGGCAGCTAACCACTTAGCCATGCGACCTACCCGATTTTATACCTTTTCCTATTTGTGAGGCTTGAGGCCAAAACGTACAGATCACACCTTTATTTACTTTGAATGTCACATCGTCATACCCGCCAAATCACAAATTGATTTCTCCAAAAATACCACGAGTATACAGCTAAGAGAAACGAATTCCTCCGCCACCAAACGTAAATACGTTTGAAGAGATCAACTTACGCTATCTATTAAATATACTATGACATATATTCTTCCATACAGGTCGTCTTGGGACTGGACAGACCGAAGACACTATTCTGTAAACAGAACAACCATTACATAACTCTGCCTTCAATTATCTTCATCATATTTGATCGCAACGCTAATGCCCATACAAAGTGGTTTTCAGATAATGAATCTGATCCCGGTCTCTCCGTATTGACGACGGAAAAATGGTCAAGAACTTTGATAGTCGGTGATTTAACCATCAAAGAAAAACATGTGTGCAAACAATGATATTATTTCCATATGGAAACTCTATCGATCAATCATCAATCAACATTTATTCATTCCCCATTTCTCGTTTCCATATATTCATCAAATCCTTATTTTCTAATTTTGGAAAATATACGTTTTTAACTTTGGAAAACGTTTCCATTTCTGATTCACGTATCACTATCTTCTCACATATATTAGTATCTAACTGTAAACTAGTAAGAGAACAACCCCCTAGGTATCAACCCCAAAGGCCGAAACCAACATCAGATCAGTACCCAGACAGTTTTTCAACTTAACTAATCTCCAGTCAGTTTCTAATTCCTTTAACTCCATTTTAATTCCTATTTCAAACCCTATTTCCTTTATAAATATTTTATTAGCAAAATATTTACTTTAATCTAATTTTCACATAGAATGTGAAAAATATTTCTTTATAAAATCAAAACAGTTTGATTTTGTATTTAAAAACAATATCTCAAATCCAAATTCTATTTATATTTTTATTTGCAGAATTATTCATGCAAATCATATTTCATTTCCAACATTTATAATCTCATTTATAATTCCCTTTATATAATTCTATTTATTCTATATAAATCCTTTTATATAATTCTATTCATTTTTTATAATATATTATTTCCAATTTACACATTGAAAATTCCCTTTCACATTCCGGTATTTCTTATGGTATTTAAAATACCCAATAACCATGATCAACATCATCTACACACCCATATCAATCACATATTATATATCACATCATATATCACAATATATGTGTTAGCCTACTTTGTGAACTAGGCTACACAAAGTTAAAGAATCAAATAATGAAGAACACTCTGCCAAACATTCGGATCAGATCGAGTCTTCTTTGGACAAAGACAAACCAACACAAAGCAATGAAGGAAAGGATGCAGACCGGACTGGATCGGAAGTAGCAAGGCCGATCCGAACCCCATTTAATAGTCTATCCGATCCGAGCCCAGGATGTCAGCAGCTTCACTCACACGTTTTCCTTAAGAATCGGGGCGGTTACACACACGTTCTACCCACGACGGCCACTAACCAGATGTGTTGTCCTTACCAGAATCCATCCAAACCCGAAAGTGGCGGGATGAAAGCCATGTAGACCCGAACCGATCCGGTTCCAAGAGGATTTTACACCTATAAATACTCCATCAAGAGGTATTTGAAGGGATCTTTTGGCACTTTTAGGATTAAAACTCCTTTGCAACCCGAATTTTATCAACTTGTTCAGCCTACAATCATCTTTCAAGTCATATTGCAAAAGAAATTGAGTGAATCAATGAATAAAATAAGTGAGAATTGAGTGAAAATCATCCTTGTACTCACATTCAAGACATCAATCAAAAAAGAAGAAAAGTGGATGTAGGCTATTTAACGCCGAACCACTATAAATTATGTGTTTTCTTCGTTTTAATTTTCAGTTCATTAGAATTTTTACTAGTTTGGGTGTTAGAGCCAATTTTGGATCTAACATTTTGGTGCTCTCACTGAGAAATCTTCGAATTCTCGGCCTTTTGGGATTATCATTCTACTATTTGGACCCTCAAGTTCAAAGAAGTTAATCCTCTGTTTCTGACATCTTTAAGTACTTTTGACTAATTGTTGAAGAATCGAGTATTATGGCCAAGACCGAAGGAAAAGAAGTGCAAGGCGCTAGGGGAAACGATGCTAGAGAAGATCAACAAGCCATCGTGTTAACGAGGTCGCGCGCTCAAGGCTCTGGAGCAGACCGCTGCGATCAGGAGGGTCCGAACCGGATGGAAGACTCCGATCCGATCCGGTCTAATGAAGTTGAGGGCACCCACTCTTCCTATCCGAACCGCTCCGGCCAGGCCACTGCGCACCGATCCGATCCGAATCAGAATGAAGTTGGAACTTCTACTCGAGCTCCCACCAACGCTCCGATTCCAGCCACGACGACTAATGTTCAGCCCGATCCATCTGCACCCATTACACAGGGAGATTTTTCATGCTTTCTTGACATGCTCCAGAGCACTAAGGAAGCATTGGAAGCCCAAAGGCGTGATAGCCTTTGCATGCAGGAAAACATGATCACTATGGGTAGAGAACTCCAGGAGCTCTGGAGGCAGAAGACTCCTTCCTCAACACTCCAACTTGCTATAGATGATTCGTCTTCTTCAGACGAAGGACGCCCTCGTGAGAGAAGGCCGCTTGAACGACCTCAGAACCTCGATTAGTTAACTTTTGGATCTTTTGGATCCCGAGAAGATGTCGCTCGTGTATTGGGGCATGATG
Source organism: Allium sativum (assembly GCA_030737875.1). NCBI lineage: Eukaryota > Viridiplantae > Streptophyta > Magnoliopsida > Asparagales > Amaryllidaceae > Allium > Allium sativum. Next base: position 647,385,217 of record CM060919.1, on the reverse strand, counting down.
ACCCAAGCCTGCAACAACCTATGTTGCTACCCATGCGTGGATCCCACGTCCAACCCAGGGATCCCAATATTACCAACCCTACGCAACAGCAGCTTCTTCAACCTCTACCTCCTGAGATCGACCGGGAGCGCAGAGAGCAGTGTAGAGCAGCTGCTGCTAGAAACAGGAGATTATCCCCTAATCAGGAACCCAGGGGTAATCCGAACATCAAACCTAGAGAACCTGTGCAGACATTAACAAATGTCGATGTATGGGCAATGGTACGCCAGATTATGTCCGAGAGCCGACGGTATACTAATGAAGATTGGGGCATTGAGTGAAGTCATACCCCCTTCACGGATGATATGTTGGACTTCCATTTCCCTCTGCGATTCAACTTGCCTCAGATGGATCGATATTCAGGAAGAACGGACCCAGGGCAGCATCTGATGAGATATGCATGGTTCATGAATGTTGCAGCAGCTCCAGATGCTGTAAAATGCAAAGCCTTTCTAATCTATCTTGAAGACGTGGCGTTAATGTGGTTCACCCGACTCCCCCCTGGTCGATATCAAATTTCACAGAATTGAGTGAGCGCTTCATGAATCAGTTTCGACTTCATGCCCGAAAGTCCAAGAGCATCATAGAATTGTCACGGATTAAACAGGCCCCCGGAGAATCTTTGAATTCATATTTAGATCGCTTCAACCTGGCCGTCACCGAAGTTAGTGATCCTCATGAGCCCACTATCCTGATGGCCTTGATAGAAGAGGTAGACCTTGACACATAATTCGGGGATTACTTGTCTGGGAAACTACCTCCTACTAGAGAATTGTTCTATCAAAAAGCTAATATCCGCTTAAGGATAGAAGAAGCTCATGCAAATAGGAAGAGAAAATCCGAAGGGGCCTCGAGGGAAGGTGTCCAGAGTAATGTTGTTGTGAAACAATCTGGTGACATTTCAGGGAAGGTTGAAGTAAATGTTGGCAACCAGAGTGGGGGTAATAGCAACAGAAGTGGGAACGGCAACAGAAGGAATAGAAACCGAGGGAATAGCTCTAGTAAAAGACCCAGATTCCAAACTTTTGAAAATTATACGCCGTTAAATGATAAGTTGGAGAATATTTACTTGGATATATATAGCATATTGCAGTACAAAAAACCACCACCCAGAGACTCCACTGAGAAAGAGATCGCAACAGGAAAGTTTTGTTTGTTCCATGGAACCCACGGTCATTCCACCAATGAATGCCATCATTTGAGAGATATAGTCGAAAGATTGATGTGGGAAGGGAAGTTAGACGAGTACAAGGTTTGCCCCAAGGGACATAGGGCAAGGGGGATAAGCCCCGGACCAGAACCATCCTACTTCAAAACCCACAGCCCAGCAGAAAGGTAAGGGGATCGTCATTAATACTATTATAGGCGGATCTCACCTAGTTGGTCATAGTTTTAAAGCAATGGATCAGTACGTCAACGCCGCCAAGCATTTTGAGGTAGGAGAATGCAGTAGCCTCGAAGACATTACTCCAGTAAAACAACAAAAGACGATGTCAGACGACGTCGTATTCCACAGTAGAGACAATTCTAGAGTTCAATCTCCAACCGACGATCCACTAGTGATTACCACAATAATTGGCCCTGCTTTAGTCCATAAAGTGTTAGTGGACAACGGGAGCTCGGTCAATATCCTTTTCAAGAAAGCTTTCGAACAAATGAGACTTGAAGCAAAAGATTTAAAGCCATGCGAAGGATGGATACATGGCTTCAACGGAGCATCGACGGCTCCGATGGGCTATGTGGAATTACCAGTCACATTAGGGCAAAGAGATCGCTAGAGAGTGAGGATCCTGCCGTTTGTAGTTTTGGATGTGGAGTCGACCTACAATGCCTTCCTAGGCCGACCGGCCCTTGCTGAGTTGGGGCATGTATTGCACCTTGGTGCCTGCTGCTTAAATTTCTGACCGACTCGGGAATTGGGGTGATGAGGGGCGACCAAGCTACGGGACGAGCTTGTTACATGACAGAGTTAAAGATGTTAATGAAGGGGTTAAATATAGAAACTAAGGACGATTCTGCCCCTCCAAAGGAGAACTCAGCATAGCAATTAAGGGGTCCTGCCCCCAGAGAGTCGCCCTCAGATGTGCTCGAGGATATAGATCCCAGAGAGGATAGGAAGGCGACTCCCAACGAAATAACAGTAGATATATACCTATTGTTGAAACAGATTTGACAAAAGTACTAAAGATCGGCTCGCAACTAGATCCAGTTCGAGCGAGAGAGTTGGCTGATTTTTTAAAGGAAAATCTGGATGTGTTAGCCTAGACTCACGCTGACATGCGTGGGATTTCGCCTGCCATCATGAGCCGCTCTTTATGTATTAATCCAAAGAACCCACCAGTCAAACAGAAGAGACGGATGCTAGGCCCAGAGCGGTCAGCAGCTTTAAAAGAAGAGGTAGAGAAATTAAAAGATAATGGATTCATTAAGGATTCGAAATATCCTGACTGGATATCAAATCATGTCCTGGTCAAAAAGTCAAACGGGAAGTGGCGAACATGTATCGACTTTTCTGATTTGAACAAGGCTTGCCCGAAGGATAGCTTTCCTCTCCCTAGAATTGATCAGCTAGTAGATTCCACGGCCGGGCATGAGCTTTTATCCTTTATGGATGCCTATTCTGGGTACAATCAAATTCCCATGCACATACCAGATCAAGAGCATACAAGCTTCATCACCGACTTGGGGTTATATTGTTACATGGTAATGCCATTTGGGTTAAAGAATGCAAGAGCCACGTATCACTGTCTGGTCAACCACATGTTTTATAATCAAATCGGGAAAACCATGGAGGTTTACGTGGATGACATGCTTGTGAATTCTAAACAATCTTCCGACCATACAAGGGACTTAGCTGAAATGTTTGATATTCTTCGAAGGTATGGGATGAAGTTAAACCCCCTAAAATGTTCGTTTGGGTTCGCATCTGGAAAATTCCTTGGGTGTATTGTGAGTTCTCGAGGAATTGAGATAAATCCTAGCTAAATAGCGGCAATAAGGGATATTGAAGAACCACACAAGATCAAAGACGTTCAAAGCTTGGCCGGAAAAGTTGCTGCATTGAGTAGGTTTATCTCCAAAGCTATAGAGAGATGTGTGCCTTTCTTCGATCTCATAAAACGAGGAAAGCGAAATTTTGAGTGGACCCCGATTGTGTGGAGGCATTCCAGAATCTATTAGACTTCTTAGAAAAGTCTCCAATATTATCAAAACCTGTAGAACATGAGGATTTGTTCGTCTACTTAGCGGTATTATCTCACGCTGTCAGCACGACATTAGTAAGTGAAGAGGATGAAGTCCAGAAACCTGTATATTACGTGAGCAAAAAGCTAGCTACTGCGGAACGTAATTATCCGAAGATAGAAAAGCTTGCTTATAGCCTCCTGATTGCTTCCCGCAAACTTCTCCATTATTTTCAGGCTCACCCGATAGTTGTATATACCGATCAACCTTTGAGACAAGTGTTGCAAAAACCTGAAGCATCGGGGCGGTTACTTAAATGGAACATTGAGCTGAGTCAATTTAATTTGAACTTTCAACCACAAAGATCAATAAGGAGGCAGGCATTGGCTGACTTTATAGCTGAATTTACAATTCCCGAAGAGGAAACGGTAGGTGACAAGGTAGTTACTTTGGACCGAGAGTTAGATCTTAGTCCGTGGAAAACTATATATGGACGGAGCCAAAAATGATCGAAAGTCCGGCGCCGGAGTTTTTTTAATAACTCCTGAAGGACGATCTATTTACTATGCATTACGATTAGAGTTTGATGCTACTAACAACGATTCCGAGTATGAAGCCCTGATTGCCGGGTTGAAACTCGCCAAAGAATTGGGAGTGAAGACACTAGATATATATTGCGATTTCAAGATAGTTGTATGCCAGATTCGGAAAGAATTCACTGCTAAAGGACCTCGACTCATTACTTATCTCAAAAAGGTAAAGGAGTTGTTGGAAAGTTTAGAGCATTACAGCATAACGCACATTCCAAGAACGGAAAACCAGAAAACAGATCGACTGGCGAAGATGGCAAGTTCTGATAATCCTAAAGAAACTGAAATGGTTCCGATAGAGGTTTTGGAATCACCGAGTTTCGACCTAATGGAAGCGGAGCTAGCCTTGGAAGTCGACCCAGAGAGCGAATCCCGGATGACATCAATCAAGAATTTTCTCAAGAATGGAACCCTCCTGGTGAAAAAGAGCGAAAGACGAGCTGTAAGACGCAAGGCTGCAAGATATGTTTTACAGGACGACGTCCTTTATCGCCAAGGGTTTTCAATGCCCCTATTACGGTGTATCGCACACGACGACATTAAACGTGTATTGCAAGAAGTACATGAAGGTGAATGTGGAGACCACACTGGGGGCCAGACCCTAGCAAATAAAGTATTATGGTATGGATATTTCTAGCCTACCGTGAATAAAGACACGGCTGATTATTCACGACGCTGTGACAGATGTCAAAGATTTGCCAAAGTTCCCAAATCGCCTCCGACTCAGCTCAAGTCGATGGTAAGCCCATGGCCGTTTTCCATGTAGGGAATTGGCATTATTGTGGTGTTACCTATTGCCAGAGGAGGAGCTAAGTACGCAATCGTTGCCGTGGATTATTTCACAAAATGAGTGGAAGCTGAACCCTTAACAACCATCACGGCCAGGAAGGTGATCAGTTTTGTGGTCAAAAACATTATTTGTCGATTTGGGATACCGAAGACCATCATAACTGATAATGGGACGTAGTTCGATAGCATCAAGTTCAGAAACTTCTGCCAGAAATACAAGATTGATAAACGATACACTGTAGTAGCTCACCCGCAGTCAAATGGCCAGGTCGAAGCCATAAACAAGGCCATTAAATCTATTCTGAAGAAGCAGTTGGAGCGGGCCAAAGCCAGATGGGTAGACGAGTTGCCACTAGCTTTATGGGTCTACAGGACAACCTTTAAGACGGCTGCTGGCCATACTCCCTATTCACTTTCCTTTGGGTCAGAAGCAGTGATCCCGGTAGAATTGGAAGTCCTTTCTCATCGAGTCGGGTATTATGACCCGATGACAAATAGAACACTCCTCCTAGAATCTCTTGATATGATTGAAGAAAAAAGAGACAAAGCCGACTTGCGTGCCTCGAGACATCGACAACAAGTAGCACGTTATTATGACCGGAAAGTTCGCTTCAAAACCTTTGAACCAGGAGACCTAGTACTGAAATTAGTCTTCCCGCCTTCGACCCAATTGGGTCCAAAATGGGAAGGGCCATACACCATCCACCAGAAACTTGATACAAGAGCACTCAAGCTAACGACCATGGACTGTGAGGAGATTCCTAGAACTTGGAACGCTCAGCACTTACAACGATATCTGAGCTAAATATGAAATGTCATCCTTTTTGTTTTTATAAGCTATGTAAAAAGGCACGACTTGCCTTTAAAAAGTCTGTTTATATGAACAAAGGATTATGAAGTGGATGTAGGCTACAACTTAGCTGAACCACTATAAAAATATCATGTGTCATTTACTTTTCTGCATTATTTATATCTTCAATAATTTTTGTATCACGACCATGAAACACAAAATATTAAATTAGATTTGGATAGTTGGAGATGACCTATGTGCAGGAGAAAATAAAATGACCGTTTGTACGAAAAAAACACAAAAGAATGGGAAGATGACATTCTTAACTCTAACTCCCAAGAATCGAGAGAGAGTATAAAGGACGGGAAGACGATGTCCCTTGAGGCGTGAAGGTGCACCCAGATGAGAGACCGCCTCAACGATACTCTAACCTGGTAATGAGACAGGAGAGTATAAAGATGCTAGAAAGAATAGGCATCAATGATGAAAGGAATATGGCCTCGTCAGAGAATCGGGGGCAATTGGATTTTGAATTTAATCAATCTTGAATAATTCTTGCTCAGTTATCCAAGATTGACTGGGGCATATATGTGTACACATATTCCCCTCAACAATGACTTCATTATATAACTGTAATACGACATGCTTTTGCATTTTTATTTAAGTACTAAACTAACAACTATCAGACATTGCAGGTAATAAATTATTATTATTTACAAACACGTGAGTTTGTATAGGGAAATCAAGCAAAGGATGCGAGGGCCGCACTCGCTGCAACAATTGCGGACCAATTGAATGTCAAAATAAAACAAAGCACTTCATCACTTGGGCTTTGGAGAGGACTTGGATTTTTTGGCAGCTTTATGAGTAGCCCTAGCCTCTTTTTCAGCATCAATCATAATGCGCTTCGGCCTTTTCTTCTCTGTAGTCGAAGTGCTAGAATCGGTTGATTTTTTCCTAGGCGTCGGAACACTGGAATCAAGAGAAGGTTTTTTAGCAAGCTCTTCTGTAATAGACCTAGTTGAAAGCTTAACGACTAACCTTGATCCAGGATGCACCACTGCAAGGGGCTTAAGGCTTTCGGGGTTCAAGTCTTCAACTTTTAGCTGCATACGTTTGTCTTGTTCAGCTTCCATTTAGCCAAAGTGATGTCATCGGCAATTTTTGAATCCCCAATTATATCCACATCGGGATCTTCTTCATGCTCCTCGTTACCACCGTCGTCTTTTAAGGCATCTATCATCTCGTCATCATGAGAAGTGTCGGCCTTAGACAGTTCAGCTCCCCCTCCTTGATCTTTTCCACAGATTTTTCCCCAGTAGTGGTTCCCTGATGCACGTCAGTCTTTTCGGTCGGTGCAACACCTACAGAATGAGAAGCAACGGTTATCAACTTAGGAGAAAATAAAGGATCCTCCATTGATTGCCCAATTATGTGATGAAAGGTGGAGACGACCTTGACAAATTGAGGTGAAAAGGTAGAAATACCTTCCGATGGCCTCTCAATTGGAGTGACTACCGTCTCTAACGCTGATTCGGGTATAGGAGATAAAAGAGACGCCTGAGGAATTCCCGGGTTCTTGGGATCATATCCCTCGACTTCAGTAGTTTCAGCGGTAGCGGAAGAAGAACCAACCTCAGGGATATTCTTTTGTTTGGCCATCCGCTTCTCCTCCTCCATAGCAGCGACAATGAGGCGACGCCCCTCGGCCAGGCATGCCGGTTCATCATCTCTCAGATATTTTTCCATAAGTTTATCTTCATCAATGAAGTCTACATTAAGTTCCTCTTTCTCCAATTCGATGATTTGACTCCATACGTGAACTAAGGTAGTTGGATAGTCTTCAATCCAAGAGATGTTTCGGCGACGAATTATATGCACGAAGAATTCAATCAGTAATTCGCCAAAACCATGCACTTCTTCCTGAGCCTCTGATAGCTGTTTACGGGTCTCTTCAGCAGACTTAATGACATTCTCCACATTCCCCTCAGCTAGGGCAGCCCTATTCTGGGCTTCCATTAACTTGGACTCCAAGTCAGCGTTTCATTTCTCCAGTTCAGCATTTTTTCTCGCTAACTCGGCTTTTTCTTGCTCAAGAGTATTATAAGCCAGTTGCATTTTGACATTGTCCGACTTAGCGTCTTCCGCTTGTTTCTTCAACTCCAAACACTCTTGACTATGAGATTCCAGTAAGTCATGATAACGCTTCTGTAACTCCTCAAATTGCTATTTGAAATTGTTGGCGTCTCGTTGAGCAATGACGAGTTGAGCCTGTGTGTCTTCTAGGTCCTTCTCCAATTTTTTCAAGGCCTTTTCATCGGCATCCACAATCTTTTTCATCGAATTAACATTTGTAATTAAAGTCCGAATAATTCTGGAGAGACTGGATGAATATTTGAACATCTCCGAGTATTGCTTCTCGACTGCGTCAATCTTTGCTTTAGCCTCATCTGCCCACTTTGAGGAAATAGGCTCGAGTGCCGGTAAAAAAGTCAGATTCTCAAAGTAATGATCTGGGAACTGCTTCTCCAGATATGCCAGCTTAACTTTGGACTCAGCATCCAGTGGTGGAGGTTTGCAGTATGTTAGTTCAGTGTCTTTTAGCTTAGTTGGGACAATGGCTGTATCACCCTTTCCAGATCGCTTCTCAGAAACCTTGTGTTTGTCTCGTGAATTGGTATGTTTCGCTGGACTTTTTTCCTGATTGTGTTTGTCTTGAGGAGAAGTTCGGTCTTTAGGCTGCGATGTATCTTCCCCTCGATGACTCTGGTAGCTCTTATATCTCTCTGGATCTAACTGGACGGGGGAACGAGAACGCGAAGTATGTGGTCGATAAGAATCATGAGGCCTTCTGTCATCTCTGCCCCGACTCTCACGGTGATCATGCTCGATATCGGAAGGAGGTCTAGACATGCTACGACGCATTTTCTTGACATCGTAATAAGGGCGAGACATTGTACCTGCGTAGTAATGTAAGTGGAATTCAGAATCAGTTTTCACATAAAAAGTGAGTGCTGTGATGTGTGGTGCTAATGTGTTAAGTGCATCCTAAGTGGTGTTCCCCCGACAAACCCGAGTCTGAAGCCAGACTAGCGCGAGTGGGCTCTTTGGCCTTCACGGGAGTAATCTCCTCTGAAGAAGTGAAAGTTAAAGGATTTGTGCCAAAGTCCTCCGAAGTATAGATGGTTTCAGGTAGGGGGAGATCTCCTAAACCCTGAAACGTGGAATCGTCGGTAGTAGGGACATCTCCTTGAGAAGCATCTGTTGGCAGCTCTTTAGGGGATGTTGACTTCTCAGGAGAAATAGCATCATCAGGGACGGTATACCCTTCTCTGTGCTTTTCAGCTGTATTGGCTAACTCGTCTTCCTGAGTTGAAGATGGAGAAGGTGAAGTCCGAAGAGGTATTGTTGGACCTTTCGAGCCCTCGCCCGTCTCAGGAACAATGTCTACTGGGGGTATGTACACATATGGACCCATCCCATGACCTATGCTACGGGTAATGGATAGTAACCCGTGATGGTGGAGATACTCATCCTTAAGAACTTCGTCGATGGTTAGAAACTTTTGATCGCCATTGAGAAGCCGATTCAAACGATCAAAGTACAATTGATCCGATATTTGTTCTAGGTTATCAACTGCGAATAAAAAAGAAAGCAAGTTAATGTGTTGGCATGAACATTCAAAATTGAGATCTAGAAAATCGGTGCTTTACTTGATTTGGTCCATCTCCCGGCGCACCCTGGCTGTTGCCTGATATAAATCCATTCGAGCTTAGAATCGCCAACCTTGCTGCTGAATGGAGCTGAAATAATTTTCCTTTTTTGGGACTGATTCAAAATAGGAGAAGGAAGGAGTCTCTTGAGTCCGATGCTTGAAATTATAAAAAAAGTGGTCGTCATCGAAGGTAGGCTCTATTCCTAAAACCTCTTTGTATGCTATATACAAGGTGTATAAGTAAGCATAAGAGTTGGGATGTAATTGCATGGGGGCAATCCACATCTATCTCAGAAAATCAACAACAAAAGGCAGAAACGGTGGAATAGCCCCTACCATACACATCAACCGGGTAACTGCCATAAATCCTTCCGGAGGATTGTAGGGGCGATCTGTTTTCGATGGCACCATGGTATCTCTTTTCAGTATCCCATGTTTTAGACATATTCAAACAAGTCTATCGTCATCAATCGTCGATTCAACAGAATCTTTGGGTAACTCCAATATAATGGCAGAATAAAACTCATCAGGAGCTCGATTATCTCCTATTCCTCCTTCCTCTTCATTGCCAAGGGAAACTTCACTATCGGAAGGTATTTTACTATTATGTGCTTCTACTTCATAATCTGGGCCCTCATCGTCCCATTCAGGGTCTGAGGGAGAGGATATATCATCAAGAGTGAATCTCTCCGAAGTTTCTGCAGTTTCTCTCTGCTCTGCTACCTAGATGAACGTCTCTCTGCCATTATCACTAGACTACTAAAGAAGCAATAACATAAGTTAGAGTAAGATAGCCCGTATCCCCCCATGTGTGTATGTGAACTAAAGTGTGTGCTACGTGTGCAAAAGATGCAAAGTAAACACATGAGAGCGTGAAACAAAGGTTCAATAAAGCAGTAATGTACAGAATGGTCCTTGATGTTCGTCTATGTTCGTAAGGCGCTATCCTAACTGTTCTTTAAGTTGAAGGTTATGTCAAACATTGATTTAGCCAATTGGACAAATTCTTGTGCACTAAGATGGACTGCCTCGGTTCGGTTCGGGTGTATGTGTTGGGATCGGATCGGGAAGCAAAGCTATGCTTTGGTTTGAAGCAAACACTCACACCTATTAAGCGGAATCGGATCGGTTCGTAGGCAGACATTCGGGGCGGTCCGGATTGACGTGAACACCCATGCCTCTCTTCCTCCTTGCTTCTCACTTCGACCCGACCCGGTCAAGTGAGCTTTGTTTCCCCTCTTTGCTTTTTTACTCCGAACCGATCTGGTCACATGAACTTCTCTGCCTTCCTTTCACTTCAATGTTTCTCCACCCGAACCGATCCCAACTCCTCTCTGCCTCTTCTTCTTCTCCATCCTCCATCTCACTCAGTTGACACCAAACCCAACTCCATACCAAACAAAAAAAAAATCCCCAATTAAGGCCGAGCACTTGTATGCTCAAATATCCAACAATAAATCCTAATCCCATCTCCCAACGCCTCGAGGTGATGGCAGAGCCACCAACAACGACGGCGAGGGAAGAGGGGGCCACGACGTCTAAGCTGGGAAAACTCCATGCCCAAATTGTTCAAATTGACTACCAATCGTAACTAAAATCTGTTTTACGAAGGCGAATTGAAGTTTTAACCTACCTACGGATATGATTTGGGGACTAAAGAGAAGAGTTTTGAAGTTTTGTGAAGTCCTTTGTTGAAACTGGGTTTCGATGTAGGGAATAATAAACGGGGCAACAAAAGGAAGAAGGAGAAACAAGACAGGTGGCAGATTTATATACATCTTGATAGTGACCACTCGTTCTCCCATCCTTTTTTCTCCCTCGGACCGGAGTACAAGCCCACCAACCAATTCTGGCCTGCAAACCCAGTATCGAGCGATAAAAGAAGGAAGGCTGTTCGGATCGGGGCCCGATCCGAATAGGACTAAACACAATAACTTGGCATGCAAATTAAATTCAAAGGAAAATAAAGAGAAAGATTACCTAGAGGGACCGCTGGAAATCAAGAAGAGTTCTTAAATTTGTTAAAAATGAAGGAAGTAATCCACACGCTTCGCGATGTATATATAGACAGCGAGAGATACGATTTTCTGAAGCAGCATATCTCTGTACGTCAATGGAAGCGACCTTTTAACGATTCAAATTCGAAGACCAATGAACAAATGATGTCAAGGCACGCTCCATCTTCGATAGAAGCATCCCTTGAGGGGGCAAAATGTTAGCCTACTTTGTGAACTAGGCTACACAAAGTTAATGAAGAACACTCTGCCAAACATTCGGATCGGATCGAGTCTTCTTTGGACAGAGACAAACCAACACAAAGCAATGAAAGAAAGGATGCAGACCGGACCGGATCGGAAGTAGCAAGGCCGATCCGAACCCCATTTAATGGTCAATCCGGTCCGAGCCCAGGATGTCAGCAGCTTCACTCACACGTTTTCCTTAAGAATCGGGGTGGTTACACACACGTTCTACCCACGATGGCCACTAACCAGATGTGTTGTCCTCACCAGAATCCATCCGAACCCGAAAGTTTCGGGATGAAGGCCACGTGGACCCGAACCGATCCGGTTCCAGGAGGATTTTACACCTATAAATACCCCCATCAAGAGGCATTTGAAGGGATCTTTTGGCACTTTCAGGATTAAAACTCCTTTGCAACCCGAATTTTATCAACTTATTCAGCCTACAATCATCTTTCAAGTCATATTGCAAAAGAAATTGAGTGAATCAATGTATGAAATGAGTGAGAATTGAGTGAAAATCATCGTTGTACTCGCATTCAAGACATCAATCAAAAAAGAAGAAAAGTGGATGTAGGCTATTTAACGCCGAGCCACTATAAATTGTGTATTTTCTTCGTTTTAATTTTCATTTCATTAGAATTTTTACTAGTTTGGGTGTTAGAGCCAATTTTGGATCTAACAATATGAAAACAAATAGTATTATAAATATTGAGAAATCCAGTTGGATCCCTCCAACCTGTTTCCCTGCATCACAGATGTTAAACAATATGAGTAACATCGATTTCATTTCAATATGAAATTTTTTGATAAACAGAATCAATATTTGATTAACGATTTATATATATATATATCGTTATCTATAATTTCAGCCAATTAATTAACAGTTCAACCAACAATCAACACACATCAATCTATCATCATTTATCAATATTAGATTATATTTATAAAATATAAACTGTACAGAGTTAGTGAGATTTACTCACATTGGACGGTTATCGTTAAATAACGATAATTGTCGGTTGATTCAGACAGACAGTTTATTTCGCTATAAATTGTAATGAGCTCCAATTCACTCCCAGTTAGTTCCATTGTGTAGCCCTCGTCCCTACGATCCCAACGGATCCTATTTTGTACGATTATGATATCTTATGATAAAGTTACACTTTATACAAGTTTGTAAACAATTTAAATATCATTAACAAAGCAATTAGCTAAACACTATTATTTTGGGCCTCACCCTAGCCAACGTCGACCCAAGTACAATCCAACCCATACCCACATTTAAAGCTTCTTCCTCGAAGAAAATATCGCCTCCAGGTACATCCATCACCACCCCCTTTGAGGTCCACCGTACCCTCGTTCTTTCATGAAACTTCGACTAAAATCATCATTGAATTTTCCTTCAAAAACTACACTCTCCCAGCACCATACGAACGAACTCGAAATCACGTACCAATTTCCGTTCTCAGGTCTCAGCATCGCTCTACAAGAACTGATCGACATTTATCCCCTTAGAAATTCCAAAAAATAAACTCGACGCGAGTGCGGTTCCATCTCACAAAACCAGATACGATAACCAAAATCAAATCTGAGGATTTAATTACCCAAAATCGATTAACCATAAACTCGCTGGAAAAACCTCCAGTAAAAAAAAGGACGTCGAGTTCATTGATAAGGGTATAGACTTGAACAAAAACTCTTGGCGAATTCAAATAAAATAGTTCCATGATTTTAGGGAATTTATTCAGATTTACGTTGATTTTCTAAGAGGATCGAAATCCTTTTGCTGAAAGGAAAACATACGGCGTAAAAAGTTTGACCATAGGAAAATAAATCTAGGGTTGTAAAGAGTTTGGGCTATTGATAGAATGTATGTGGCTTGTTATGGAAGCTTCACCTATTTTTTTAATATTTATTTTATCATTTTATATCTGTTTTTGCCTTCTAAAAATCCATGTGATTACACACGATATCCAAAAATCATGAAAATGGTCTTGTAGCTACAGTTTGGCATTACGGACCCAACGAAACTTGTTTCGTCGAATTCCGACTCCGTTACACAGCGTATTTTTAAAGTCAATTTGTTGACTGTATTTCATATTAAAATCCCGTACGGCCACATACTGACTCCAAAAATCATGAAAATTGAAATCTAACAATAATTTAATATTCCTGATCCAACAAAATTAGTTTCATCGAATACGGAGTTCGTTTGCAAAAGTGGCTATTTTTAAAGCTCTAAATAAACTCATTTAAATATCAATATATTTAAAAATAATTAAATCTAATATTAATAAATTAATATTATCGTATATATATTCACACTGAATATGATACAACTCTAAAATATACATACTAGAATTGATAACTCGATATTTCAAATCCCGGTTACATCAGTATTCAATTTATATTGAAAATCCATTTATAATATAAATAAATCATTATAAATTATAAAGGAATTCCATAGCGACTTTTCGAAAATTTGATTTGGACACAACTCACAATCTACACGATGAAATCTTGATTTTTCTCTTCCAATAGAAAAATATACTTCACCAGCTCCGAACATTTCTTGTTTCACAGAAATCCGATTTAAAACGGATTCTATGTATTCGTTTAAAGTTCGAATCGCCAAATTTTGAACTGCAGCGCCATTTCGAGCTCGATTATAATTATAATATAATTATACGTTCAAACTATCATAATTTAAATATATTCGTTAATATAGTTAAATTCTAAACTGAATTATATATTTTAAATAATCCAATTCACACAATCAATTCCACTATTTCTGACTATTTCAGATATAAATATATTATTCTATTATTTATATTAATTAAATATTCAATAAAATTTAATTAAACAACTCATTTAAATCTCTAAATCACGATTTAAATAATTAAATAAATTAATTATTATACTATAAAAATACAGGACATTACAAACACGGACAATTTTTACTTTACGATAACCCAAAACATTTTGAATTCATATATATCTTTTGATATTATAATAGTGTCTAAATACAAATAAATAACAATCTTATGGAATGCTTGCATCTCACGCTCCACATATATAGTATACAATAAAAACCGCGAGCGCTTTTTGGAGATTGGATTCTGACTATGACAAGGTATGGAACCACCTGACGATAGTATATCTCTAGATGGGAATACACTGGCTTCAACAAGAACATCTTGCAACCCGGCCACATGTGACCGACCACTCATTTCACTTGATTGTATCAAATATATATCACCAATGGTTGGGATCAACAACCGTTTCTTGAGAAGGGACAACACCGAATAAAATAAAGAAGGAAATGAATTTCTCTAGATAGGTGATTATACACCCTAATGAGAGCGACCCACTTAGCCATGTTGCCTACCCGATTTTTGTCATTTCCCAGTTGTGAGGCTTGAGGTTTGAATTATCCTTTTTAAAATAGCACACCACCATTCACTTTGAATGCCACATCGTTAGATCCATCAAAAATCACTAACTGATTTCCATAAAAATACCTAGATTATTAGGCTAAAGAAGTTTCCCTTGTTTGCCACCAACTTCGTACGTTTGAAGAAATCAACGTACATAATTCCTTCAGAAATACTCTGTCAAACACTTGTCCATACAAGTTGTCCTGGGACTGGACAAACCGAAGGTACCCTCCTACAACATCGTAGAAAACACCCTATAGATTAGTAGCGAGTAGTCCTTGCAAATCCATCGATTTCAACCACGACAGAATTACAGTATATCTCTGGCCGCTAAACCAGAGATTATAAGTCATTCTACCATTTTATGAAGATCCACGGTCTTCAATTTTTCCATCTCGATCAGTATCTGATATATTCAATATTTACTTAGTCATTGGTCGGAATGGTTTTCGAATATAAGTTCGATCCCGGTCTTTCCGTACCAGCAATCATATTGTCCAGATTTGATAGTCGATTATTTAACTATCAAATAAACAACCATACAACCATGAAAATAAAAATAGATTCATTGGTTCAGTAATCAACATCATTTGGCCTTTTCTTGTTTAAAAATAATTAATGAATGGTTAATTTAAAAGTTCTAAAGCATTCCAAGGTATTCAATTCTTATTTCAATATATTAATCTTCTCAAAACCATTTCAATTTAAAATACAGAAAAATATTTAATAGCCATATCCATTTCCTATTTACTATTATTTCAAAACATTAATTACAACATTATTCAAGCATTTCTATACCTCAATATTCATTAGTCCCTGACCGCAAATCGATAAGCTGATAATGACCTGAGTATCAACCCTGAAGACCGAAATCAACATCAAATTAATATCAGAAAATCACTCAACTTCACAATCTTTAGTTAGGTTCTAATTCTTATCTCGACTTATTATCCACCCATATTATTCCACTTCTAATCCATTCAACCATTTTCCACATTGGAAATCTCATTTCAATTCCATTATAAGTATGTTAACTTAAACCTAACGTTTTAGCCTCACATCCCTTTTATAAACATCGTTTATAACTCCCGGATTTTTAATATAAAACCTTATTTATCTCGTCCCTTATTTTAAGCTATCATATCCGCATAAAATTTCTTTTATGACTTAGTTATAAAACTCGGTTTTAATATAAAACCCGTTCACCGACTCTTTTCAAAAATTCAATTATATTTCAATATCAACTTGGATTACTTACCTTAAATGAATTCCATTTAAACATTAACCTCTTAAATTATTATTAATTAAAATAATAATTTACTTCTTCGCAAACGACCATAAAAATAGTTAATTTCTTTATTAACTAAATAAATTTACATAGTAAATTCCTTTTTTAAAATCTTATTCAATTAAAACAAATATTCGTTAAGCTATTAAATTACAAATTAATCAAATAACCAATTCCAATTAGCTGAGTTCGTCAACTTAAACGTGGTTATCTCGTTAAACTAAATTCCAATTGGCCTTTCCTTTTAAATTAATTAATAATATAATTAATTCCATTTATTTGTCGCTTGAAAATAATTAATCCAAATCTTAACCGTTACGTTAATTTCTGCTCATCTGCTTATAAATCTTATTAACATAAGAATTTGATTTATAAAACAACTTAATAATCACTTAAAAACTTATATAATAAATAGTAAGTATTAATTTTTTCTATTATTAACCTTTACTCGAATATATAGATTTAAAAATCCATCTTTAGTTATAAAATACTTTTAATAACTTCATTACCGTCGATACCCTTAACGGTAAATCACATTTATAAAAAAAATTAGGCCAACTGTTGCCAATTACTCAACCAATACTGCCCATTAGTTAAAACAAAATGAACGTTCAATTTCTAATCAACGATCAACAACCAAATCAATCATCCAATCAGAACAATTTATATAACGATAATATGAAAATAAATAATCATTAATATATTTGAGGAATCCAGTTGGATCCCTCCAACCTGTTTTTTCTACATCCAAATATGTTATCTCAAACAAAATCAGATATTCAATAAACTGATATAATATTTAACAATCAAACAATAATAGCAATCCAAACAATCACATCTCAATTTAACACGTTTACATTTTTATAATCGTAACCAACGAGATAAGTTACATCATTTGGAAAATAATCGTTAAAAATAACGATTGTTTTAATATTAAATTAAATAAACGTTTAATTTAATCGGTTCAGTCAACACATATATACTCAGCATCCATCAGCAATCAACAATCATAGCACGCAAATATTTAAAACTCGACTCATATAAAATATGAGTGGGATAAAACTGAGTGAGTAAACTCACCTTCGTTTTCCATTCGTTGTCAGAACGATTTGTTTTAATTATATCAACCATCTCTAACCAAAACATTTCCATAATGAAATGCTCTTCAATGTGGTTTTTACACTTCCGGCCTTGACAGATCCTGATAATATGTGAGTACATCACAGAATTTATAAATATTTGATTTAAATTAAACTAATTAAACTCTAACTAAATCCTTAATATTTTTTTATTAATGCTGTAGAAGAATCGGTCACATGGTCCTTGTATAAATTGCTCCTATAGCACTATATATCTTCTAACAGCTTCCATATAAATTACTTGGCCAGGCTACCCTAAAAATAAACTATTCAATGTACAAATTTACACTATACTCTGAATAAATAAATATTACTAACGTTAGAACCGATTTATCCACTTCCGAAATGGATAGAACAATAAACAATTAAGCATGTCAAATTAACCCAGCCTTTTAACTATCTGCATACGTAGGTAAACAGGTATGTTTGGTATAAAAACTAAATTTAAATATATTTAAACCATGGTCCTTACACGTTCAATCGAGTCCATGTATCCTCCACCCGTTCGTGCTCAATAACTTCTCTTCCACCAAAACCAACAGTTATGTTTCTTCCTTCCAAATGTATAAACTTTCGAACTCATCTCCTGCTATATTTGCATCCTGTTGTTTGTATTTTGGAAGTTTCCAATTCATTTTGGAACTGCACTCCATCACTCTTGCTTCTTCACGCAAGCCTCACCACTCCATCCATCACACTCACGCACCATCCCCAAAACTTCTGCCCCTAGAATCCTTGAACCCGACTCTTACACGCTCTACTCCAAAAATACCCCCATGCGATAACTTTCCACATCTCCTTCCATTTATATTTCCTTGTTTCATGTCACAGGTACCCCACGCGTGAGTATTCCCATGTCAAAACTTCCACCCCTACTTCGTTCCCGGCATGCAAACACACAACCATCCTTCATCCAAAATACCCCTCCAGCCCCTACTTCGATCCAATCACGTTTCTCCACCGATCTTATACATTGTTTCCATTTTAAAATGCATGGACTTTGTGTCCTTGTTTCGAAGCCATGAATAAAAACTAGGCGAAGAAGAGTGCATGCAGTTCTTATCTCTTTCGTGTGTATTTATAGGTGTTAAACCTTGGTACCAAATAATAGCTTATAGGACTGTAGTGTTCCTTCTGGCTGCTGTTCGTGTAAATCTCTTTTCAATAGTCTGCGTGATGGATTTGAGATTACGCTGTGTTGTGCAGTTTTAGGTTCGCAGTTTTTAGGATGTACTATATCCCTTACTTGTGAATTCTTTATTTTTATTTTTATTACTTAGCAGTGAAGTATATTATGTCACTTACTGTGCAACTTCAAGAAGTATCGTGGCTTTTGTATTCTTATGTCCTATATACTTGTGCTTCACAGGCTGTACTAGAATGAACATGGCAGTAGTAACAATTGGAGAAGAAATAAAATAGGTTAGGTCGGTGCATGAGAGATTTGCAGTTTTGATCTGAAAATACACCGCGTTGAGCTTTCAATTCACGGATCTGTGTGTGTTAGGTGGTAGCTGTACATGTAGGTTCTCAGTTTGTAGGAGTTTTCATTTTCATGGGTTGTATTGATGAAGACAAGGGAGGTAGGCATAAGATGTGTTTTCAACTTCAACAGTGGCTACGTGATTGGATTTGCAATAGGGTCAGTTGTAGAAAAGATGGTATAGGCGATTGTTAACGATATTTTTCATCAACACCGGAGATAGGTCAATGAGGATGGACCTAAGAGGGGATTTAAACTTGCTGATAGTATTTAGGTTTATAGGAAGGGTTTAAGTTGATCGGGGGAAGTGGTTTCCTCCGACTATAAGTAATGAATAGAATCAAAGAGAATCCTTCAATAGATCTCCATTTTTTAAGTTTTTATTTTAAGAAGAAGATTAAAAGAATTCGGATCCCCTTTCTATGCGGCTCCTGGGGTCTTATTTATAGGGAATTTGAGCCCCCTTCCGTTGTTGGGCCGTTTGGGCTTTTAAGAGCCTTTGTCGGTCGCCTTTTCTCTAGGCTTTGAATGCTTTTGTTTCCGGCTACCCTGTAGTATTAACTTTGTCTTCCACAATGACGGTTTCAACTAGACATGAGTCTCTTTGAGATCGTGTGTTTGTTGTCGTTGTAGCTCTTGGGAAGGTAATTCGAGTTCTCGGTGCATGCTCTCGGGTATAGACTTTTTGGATTTAGGCTTTTTATTTTCCCGTGGATACTTAGAGGAGCCTGCTATCTTTATGTATGTGAGTAGCAGTTGGTTCGCAATTACTATCGATGTCTCTGCTGAATAGACCAGTGTGGATAGCTAGTATCCCTTTTGGGGTTCCGGCCTGCTTTTCAGTGGTACTTCCAGGTATAGCCTTTTTCTAGCTCGATGCTCTTGGTGTTTTAACCTCCGGTCATGTTGGTATTAGGCGGGTTAATATCGGAGGTCCTTTCGGACCTTCATCCGATGGAACTCTTGCTTTTGCATCTCTTGTTTTCTGGTCTAGGTGGCTTCTTGTCGTGGAACCTTCAATCAGGTTGACGCCGGTCTGATCTTGTCGGATAGATCTTTCCGGTTAGGCACCTGTCGCGTGTCTTTCGTTGGCATTCTGTAGACCTTGGGTTCTCCTTTCTGGAAAGGTACTGGTTTATGCTATTCTCAAACTGTTCTTTCTTGCTTTCAGTCCTTTTTTGTTTATTTGGCCTTTAGCTTTCGGGATACCCTTCTGCACTTGTATTCCTCCGATACCCCTTCATTATTGGCGGGTTTCGGATTTAATTTTGGTAGTAACATTTGCCCTCTAGTGAAGGGGTGTTTTTGACTTTTCAAGTCAATCTCTTTGTCTTTTCTGAAGCGTCCTTCCTATGTCTTTTTATCTCCTTCAATTAGGAGCGTTGATCAGTTTCCCTTTGAGTGGTCTAGATTGACCTCGGCTTCTAGATATAGATCCTTCTTCTTTTTACCTTTATTTCTAGAAAATATTTTTGCTTTTTCCCGCATAAATCCCGTTCATTGATCTAGTCTTAGATGCACGACTGAGAGGTGAGGTAAGTCTCTTGTTAACGATATTTTTTGTTAACACCCGGATTGCAATGTGTAATGTATGCGTTCATGAGATATATGTCGTCATGACTCAGAGCCTCCAAAATATGGTACTAGGCCTATGACTCTAAGCTGAATCACCATCCTCGGTGCACCGGAATTCTCAATCCTAGCAGCCATTAGCCTTGCCCATGGAGGGTGAATGCCATACGTATTATACGATGGTATTTCGACTTAACCCCTGGGAAAGTCACTTAACTCGATGTCGCTGAGATTCATGAAATTGATGAGCATCTGAGTTATGAAAACAATATTATGTATTTCAATAAGAAGAAAACAGGCTAATGCTTCCCTTGAGCTTAAGGATGAAGGCCTCGCTATATTCGTTAACTCCGATGATTCCTTCGTGTCAGGTCTGCCCAAGAGAGAAGCCTGAACCACGACGGGGATTGGGAAGGAATTTGTGGGCGATCTCCTAACATCAATGTTCGGGAAGCGTTAGGCTTAGCATGAGGATATGGATCGGTCATGGCGGATCCATTTAGGCGAGAAGAAGGGGACTCCGTGCTCCACAAAGCCCTCTTCCTCTGCCGCTGGGACACCTTGATTGACCTTCTCATCAGAAAGGTTAGCGTTAACTGCCTGTTTCTCATTATGATACTACAAGATTATCAAATTGTAAGATGAGTGAGACTCGGAATTCCCCATTCATAGTTTTCAGATATATTACAAGAATAGATGATTTGCTCTTCTTGAAAAGAAAAGGAACTTAAATGAGAAATGAAAGGTGCGTCCCCCTTTATGGAGTTCCTGGGCTTCTATTTATAGGGAATTCAGAGTCCTTCTATCAGTTGGGTGTTGGGCCCGAATGATTCCTGTCGGCCGCTATTTTCAGTAGTCTTGGGTATCTGGCTATCGGTCATCCTTGTGGTGTCAGTTATAGTCTTCAACGCGAGGGTGCCGGGTGAATTGGAGCCTTCCCAAGGTGAGTAGGAGTTTTGTAACACCCCACTTCCGTTAAGGTTACTCACAAAGGGAATGCCTTAACTTCGGTGGAACATTATAAGTAATCAAAACAGAAATTTACAAGACAGATATGTAAAGCATTACTTGAAAAATTTATAACTTTATTATAGCAGAAACAGAAATAAGTTTGGTTACATCACAATACCAAAACCCAAGTACACAAATATCAGTCTTATACAAAATTCATCAGAATGCATAATTTTAAAGCCATAATCCCCAACAGAGAATACCATAAATAGGTAGAATCAAATGCAAGCAATATTTCAAGCACTTCTAGCACTTCAAGCAGATGGAAACTGAATCAAGCTCCTATGTTTCCACCCTGAGAACCTTGGGGGGGGGGGAGGGGAACAGAAGAAAAGAGGCGAAACAAACTAGGTCAGACATAAGTCTGGTGAGTCCAGTGACTTTCAGCATATAAACAAATAACATTATCATGACATGTAAATAAAACTGGATGAGAGATAACCATAACAGGAGTAGCAGGATAACAGAAGAGACATAATGATATAGGCTAAATTAAGCTTCTTACTTGGTTTTCACTTCTCTGCACTAATACTAGTATAACATAATTAGGTGTTGTCCTAATATGTAAACAGAAAACAGAACGATCTCTTCAGAAACACGATGCTAGTAATGGGCCTTTACCACCCGAACAGAGACAGATGGTTTCAGAAACAGAATGCTAGTAATGGGCCTTTACCACCTGAACAGAGATAGATGATTTCAGAAACATAATGCTCGTAATGGGCCTTTACCGCCCGAACAGAGACAGACGGTATAGAAACAGAAGCAGAAACGGAATCAGAGATGGAAACAGAATATTCCCTACGGAAACAGAATGTTAGAATTAGGTGTACACTAGTAATAGGCCTTTACCACCCCAACAGATGGTACCACATAGAAATAGACAGGTGTTGCCACCCCAACAGAAACAGACGGTAGCCCAACAGAAACAGACAGAACTAAGTGTACCCTAAATTCTACCCCAAGCGATCGGCTCCCTAATACATAAATACCCTGTGCCGGCCCCATAGAAGGATGTATCACTCCCTAAAGTGGCCACCTATAGACATAGACCTATTTACAGATGTCACGGTGTCTTACATCCTCAGAGAAAACCGGATCCATGCACGCATATGACCCAGTTGGAATGCGCCATCAACACCCCTCGCCATTATCAGAGTGAACCTCTTACAATTAGTTCAGTAAGTGTGCCTTGACCCTCTTAGTGTTGTGTCATAGTTTTGACACCAGAAAGGGTTATTGACTAATATGGGTCCCAAACAATAGATGACACAAGTAATTACCCTGCCTAACCTTGTGTCCCCAGACTAACAGATTTCAGATTAGCTTGCTTATAGATTTCAGATGTACAAAGTTCAGATTAACTAGTCCTCAAATCATACATACAAGTTAGCAAGTTTTCAGACTAACGGATCAGATATACAGATTAACAAGTTTTCAGACTAACGGATCAGATATACATATTAACAGGTTTTCAGACTAACGGATCAAATATACAGATTAACAGACTTACAGATTGTTTCACCTAACCTTGTATTGGGCCTACAGATTTTCAAACGGGTTTATTAGATTCACAGTCCAGTTGATTTAACGCTATCCACCTAACACGTTTTAGGCATCACCTTTATCTTAGATTTGCATTAATCAAATATTAATGCACAGACCTCTCGCATTAGGTCGATAGCTTCTGGCCGCTGGATGTGCCGGGCGGTTCCGGGCAGACTTCTACCACAAGCCAGATCTAACCTCGTGTCTGAGCATCTTTATACCTACGACCTCTCACATTAGACTGATAGTTTGCGGTTGCTGGTTAAGCCGGTTGGGTCCAGACAGGCTTCTACCGCAAACAGAGTCTAACCTCGTGTCTTAGCATTCTTGTTTTTAGCTAAAGTATTCATTCACAGATTATGTCAATATTAGACTAATTATGCCAGTTCCATAATTAACTTCTTTACAAGTTATTATCTAAAGTTCTATTAACATGATTTTGCTCAATTTTAGATCGAGCCTACAGATTTTCATACCCCAAATTACCGTATTCAGTCTCAACAGATTTAGCAGATTAGGCAATTTAATAGATTTAATAATCCCTTAAAATTCCATTGACATACCTCGCTTAATCATAAAATTAAGCCTAATTTCTCATGCTCAAATTATGGTCATAATTCATAATATAACATATGTCCAAATTTATAATTAAACTTACATAGTACAGAATATTCTCCAAAAACCCCAAATCATGATATACAATATGAATTATGCCAAATTGTAGCTTTTGATTTCAACGTATGTAAATATCCGAAATCCTCATTTAGGCTTATTCACAATTAATAGTTATCCTATTTTAACATAGACCTTTTACACCTAAATCATATTTTTTTTCTTCCAAGTCATAGATCGTCATATAAAATATGCCCCCAAATCTAGATCTTAAATTACAACATATATTATGTCCTCAAAATCAGGTTTTGAGTTATAACATGCATTATGTCCCCCAAATTACAAGTCATATGTTGTCATACAATAATTCTCCTTCTTCCAAATCATAAACCGTTATATATAATATGCCTAGATCTAGATCTTAAACTACCACTTGTGTTCTGTTCTCAATTTAGTCACAAATCAGTTATGTCCAATTATGCATCATTCAATATTTTCCTCAAATTTAGCGTTCGCGTGTCAATCTTTTACGAGATTTGGCTTAGGCTCATGGTAGCCAGGCTATAGAATAGAAAGAAGGAAGAGATACAGAATAGTTACAATAAGATAGATCTACACAGAAAAACAGATCTGGTAAACAAGAATAAGATGGATCTACACAGAAAAACAGATCTGATAAACAAGAATAAGATAGATCTCCAATTTCAGATTTATACCCATGTCAAGATCATAATTAAATTTCATATCTGAAAATAAATGTACTCACAAATCGTTATTTAAGAAAGAGAAGAACAATTCTGGGATCTGATTTCTGGAGTTGATTAGCTTTCCGTTGATGTAGGCGTTGATTTTTATCTTTATCTTCTCGCTTGAATTGGTTGATTAGGGTGGAGGCTAGGTCACTTTAGGTTTTAGGAGCATGGAGGCGCCATTCCTCTTTGTTAATGAATTAGTGTTGGGTCTTGCTATGTATTTATAGGTGTAGAGAGTGTTTTAGAGCCCTAAGATGAACTAGGAGACCATCAGAACCACCCAGCTCAAATACACATCATCCGACCACTCAGAAGAAGACACATCATCACAGAACACTCCAGAATTCTGTGCTGGATCGGTATGGGTGCACTTGGCAGGTGCGCCAGTCCATTTTTGTACCGGTGCACTTGTGAAGTGCGCCAGTGCATTCTGGTTAACTTCCGATTTTTCTCCCTAACTTTGTTCGTCCATATCTTCTTCATACGGTATCCGTTTTATGCAAATTCGGACTCTATCTCAAGCAGAATTCCGAGAGGAATGCAACGGCGTAACCCGTTTCACCTAATTATTCTTTTAATAGTTAATTATTCTTTAATTATCTCTTATGTCCCGCTTTAAAATTACGGGGTGTTACATTCCCTCTTACTTAAAGGATTTCGTCTCCGAAATCTTCAAGTTAAGAAGAATGTGTCCTACCATCCAATCACCCATCTACTCAACCATCATCCACAAGCATCCATTGTCCTTAGAAAACTTCTAATGTTGTATGTGCATATGCAAAAGTGTGTGTATATGTCTCTTATCTAATGCAAAGATCAGGCGGTCTACTGATTCAGTTGACCTCTTTAATGCGAATTATGTTAGTGCCATGAGTCCAATTATGTATGCAAGAAATCCTATTTGATACGCTTCATTTCTATATGAGTGCATAAACATTCATCCATACGATGAGTCAATCATTTTGCATCCACAAAAATTAAAAAATGCACACATATCCATATGTTGTATGAAAGTGTTATTGAGCCGATCTAGTGCCTAGTGTGTGTGTATGCATCCACGAGCAACCACTAGCAACCACTTGCAACCATCAAACATAACATGTCTCAAAGACATGTTTACCCCCATTCGTTTCTACCTAAAGGTCGAAGATTCGATCGATAGGATACAACCGAGTGGTGGAAGCAAGTACAATTAAAATAAAAGTTCTGTTCCCATTAGACATCGGTTAAGAAAATAAATCCCTAAGTATCAACCCCGAAGATCGAAATCAACATCTGATTGAAACTCAGAGAATTACTCCCATTAAACAATGTCAAAACTGGAAATCTACTTCACACTTCGAGTAAAAACTCCTATCCTTTTCATAAATATTCAGATACTTACAGACTACTAGTACAGATCAGATTATCAAATGATTCTTAAGAAAATAAGCATGATAAAACCCTACCATATCCCACAAAAACCAGAATTTATGCGTTATAGTCAACTTAACGCCTAACACAGATACCCTCAAACCCCAAGCTATCACAAACTTATGAGTCGTAACCCTCATGGGGTTTGAGACTATAGCGGGATCAGAAACAAGGCTAGTATTAAAGTGCAGAGTCTCAATTACAGAATCAAAATGCCAGAATCAAAGAGAGTTTTAACTCAATAATTGGATAAGGAAATTAAT
Source organism: Allium sativum (assembly GCA_030737875.1). Lineage (NCBI taxonomy): Eukaryota > Viridiplantae > Streptophyta > Magnoliopsida > Asparagales > Amaryllidaceae > Allium > Allium sativum. Next base: position 647,359,350 of record CM060919.1, on the reverse strand, counting down.
CCTTCTACAGAAATTTTCCTATCTCTACCCTATCTACCAGCCACGTGAGCATTCGCCTGCCCTCTAGAAGTAGGTTCTGCCCTCTTCCCTTGCCCACGTTTCTTTGGGCAGTCCCTAGTGAAGTGTCCCATTTCTCCACATTTTAAGTAAGCGCCCTTCCTCTTTCTGTAATCCTTGTTCAGATGAGTCAAGCTCCCACAAGTAAAGCATTTTTTCGCCTTCTTGTCATCAGACTTTTCATCCTTCTTTTATGTTTCCTTTTTGGGCCACGCTTTCTTTCTTTGGTCCTTCGAGCTTTTCCTCCTTCTTCTCACTTTTGGCTTCCTCTACATGCATTAACACCATGTCAACCAATTTCTTGAAGGTAGCCCCCGTAGGAATGTGGGTCATAGCCAACCCATGGAGCGGCTCATTCAAACCTTTAACGAATCTCAGTTCCTTCTTCTCAGGTGTGTTCACCAAGTCTAAGCCAAACCTTGCCAACTGATTGAACTTGTTGACATACTCCTTACTGATGAATTCCCTTGCTTCAATGCTAAGAACCTCTCTATGTATAGATTCTCTTCCGCTCATGAGAGGAATTTCATCTCAAACCTATGCCTGAAATCCATCCATGTCTCTATCGGACGCTTTCCATTCGTGACCTCCCACCAAAACGAGGCTTCGTCCTTCATTAACCAAGCAGCTAATTGGACCTTCCTTCCATCTTCTATCTCGAAGATACCAAAAAAGTCTTCCACCTCCTTAAGCCAATTCCGAGCTTCAACAAACGTCTCTGATCCGTGAAAAGGTTTCCCGTCCATTGCCCGAAAGTCCTTGCTATCTTTGAAAAAGTATCAACATGGGGAGGGGAAGGAGGAGGAATGTCTGCTGGGCCTGCGGCGGTGGCCCTAGCCTCCAGATACCTTCTGAACCAAGTTGGTATCGGTATGCCCTCGGGTATCTCGGGGAAACCAAACATATGGCTTTTGGGGATATATGGCTTTTGGCGATTATGTTTTTCAAAATAAAGGGTACTTTTGAAAATACTTCCTTTTAAAAATCTTTTTGAAAATATTTTTCAAAAACATTTTATCAAATCTGGTAACCTTCAGCTCTAATACCAAGTGTAACGCCCCACTTCCGTTAAGGTCACTCACAAAGGGAATGCCTTAATTTCGGTGGAACATTATAAGTAATCAGAATAGAAATTTACAAGACAGATATGTAAAGTAGTACTTGAAAATTTTATAACTTTATTACAGCAGAAACATAAATAAGTTTGGTTACATCACAATACCAAAACCCAAGTACACAAATATTTGTCTTATACAAAATTCTTCAGAATGCATAATTTTAAAGCCATAATCCCCAACAGAGAATGCTATAAATAGGTAGAATCAAAGCCAGGCAATATTTCAAGCACTTCAACCAGATGGAACCTGAATCAAGCTCCTATGTTTCCACCCTGAGAACCTGGGGGGAGGGGAAACGGAAGAAAAGAGGCGAAACATACTAGGTCAGACATAAGTCTGATGAGTCCAATGACTTTCAGCACATAAACAAATAACAGTATCATGACATGTTAATAAAACTGGATTGAAGATAAGCATAACAGGAGTAGCAGGTTAACAGAAGAGACAGAATGATATAGGCTAAATTAAGCTTCTTACTTGGTTTTCACTTCTCTGCACTAATACTAGTATAACAGAATTAGGTGTTGTCCTAATATCTAAACAGAAAACAGAACGATATCTTCAGAAACACAATACTAGTAATGGGCTTTTACCACCCGAACAGAGACAGACGGTTTCAGAAACAGAATGCTAGTAATAGGCCTTTACCACCCGAAAAGAGATAGGCGGTATAGAAAAAAAAGCAGAAACGAAATCAGAATATTCCCTAAGGAAACAGAATGTTAGAATTAGGTGTACACTAGTAATGGGCCTTTACCACCCCAACAGATGTTACCACACAAAAACATACAGGTGTTGCCACCCCAACAGAAATAGACGGTACCCCAACAGAAACAGACGGAACCAAGTGTACCCTAAATTCTACCCCAAGCGATCGGCTCCCTAATACATAAATACCCTGTGCCGGCCTTACAGAAGGGTGTATCACTCCCTAAAGTGGCAACCTATAGACACAGACCTATTTACAGATGTCACAGTGTCTTACATCCTCAGTGCTGACTGGATCCATGCACGCACATGACCCGGTTGGAATGCGCCATCAACACCCCTTGCCATTATCAGAGTGAACCTCTTACAATTAGTTCAGTAAGCGTGCCCTGACCCCTCTTGGTGTTAGGTCATAGTTTTGACACCAGAAAGGGTTACTGACTAATATGAGTCCCAAACAACAGATGACACACGTAATTACCCCTCCTAACCTTGTGTCCCCAGACTAATAGATTTCAGATTAACTTGCTTACAGATTTCAAATGTACAAAGTTCAGATTAACTAGTCCTCAGATCATACATACAAGTTAGCAAGTTTTCAGACTAACGGATCAGATATACAGATTAATAAGTTTTCAGACTAACGGATCAGATATGCAGATTAACAAGTTTTCAGACTAACGGATCAGTTATACAGATTAACAGACTTACAGATTGTTTCACCTAACCATGTATTGGGCCTACAGATTTTCAAATGGGTTTATTAGATTCATCAGTCCAGCTGATTTAACCTTATCCACCCAACACGTTTTTGGCATCACCTTTATCTTAGATTTGCATTAATTAAATATTAATGCACAGACCTCTCACATTAGGTCGGTAGCTTCTGGCCGCTGGATGTGTCGGGCGGTTCCGGGCAGACTTCTGCCACAAGCCAGACCTAACCTCGTGTTTGAGCATCTTTATGCCTACAACCTCTCACATTAGACTGACAGTTTGCAGTTGCTGGTTAAGCCGGTTGGGTCCGGGCAGGCTTCTATCGCAAACAGAGTCTAACCTCATGTCTCAGCATTCTTATTTTTAGCTAAAGTATTCATTCACAGATTATGTCAATATTAGACTAATTATGCCAATTCCACAAATTAACTTCTTTACAAATTAAAGAAGATTATCTAAATTTCTATTAACATGATTTTGCTCAATTTTAGATTGAGCCTACAGAATTTCATACCCCAAATTACCGTATTCAGTCTCAATAGATTTAGCAGATTAGGCAATTTAACATATTTAATCATCTCTTAAAATTCCATTGACACAACTCGCTTAATCATAAAATTAAGCCTAATTTCTCATGCTCAAATTATGATCATAATTCATAATATAACGTATGTCCAAATTTCTAATTAAACTTACATAGTACAGAATATTCTCCGAAAACCCCAAATCATGATATACAATATGAATTATGCCAAATTATAGCTTTTGATTTCAGCGTATGTAAATATCCAAAATCCCCATTTAGGCGTATTCACAATTAATAGTTATCCTATTTTAATATAGACCTTTTACGCCTAAATCATATTATTTTTTCTTTCTTCCAAGTCATAGATCATCATATAAAATATGCCCCAAATCTAGATCTTAAATTATAACATAAATTATGTCCTCAAAATCAGATCTTGAATTATAACATGCATTATGTCCCCCAAATTACAAGTCATATGTTGTCATACAATAATTCTCCTTCTTCCAAATCATAAACCGTCATATATAGTATGCCTAGATCTAGATCTTAAATTACCACTTATGTTGTGTTCTCAATTTAGTCACAAATCAGTTATGTCCAATTATGCATCATTCAATTTAACCCCAAATTTAGCTTTCGCGTGTCAATCTCTTATGATATTTGGCTCTGGCTCGTGATAGCCTGACTATAGAACAGAAGGAAGGAAGAGATACAGAATAGTTACAATAAGATAGATCTACACAGAAAAACAGATCTGATAAACAAGAATAAGATGGATCTACATAGAAAAACAGATCCGATAAACAAGAATAAGATAGATCTCCAATTCAGATTTATACCTATGTCAAGATCATAATTAAATTTCATATCTGAAAATAACTGTACTCACAAATCATGATTTAAGAAAGAGAAGAATGATTCTGGGATCTGATTTCTGGAGTTGATTAGCTTTCCGTTGATGTAGGCATTGATTTGTTATCTTTATCTTCTCGCTTGAATTGATTGATTAGGGTGGAGGGTAGGTTACTTTAGGTTTTAGGAGCTTGGAGGCGCCATTCCTCTTTGTTAATGAATTAGGGTTGGGTCTTGCTATGTATTTATAGGTGTAGAGAGTGTTTTAGAGCCCTTAAATGAACTAGGAGACCATCAGAACCACCCAGCTCAAATACACATCATCCGGCCACTCAGAAGAAGACACATCATCACAGAACACTCCAGAATTCTGTGCTGGATCGGTATGGGCGCACTTGGCAGGTGCGCCAGTGCATTTTTGTATAGGAGCACTTGCGAAGTGTGCCAGTGCATTCTGGTCAACTTCCGGTTTTTCTACCTAACTTCATTCGTCCATATCTTCATCATACGGTATTCGTTTTAAGCAAACTCGGACTCTGTCTCAAGCAGAATTACGAGAGGAATGCAATGGCGTAACCCGTTTCACCTAATTCTTCTTTTAATAATTAAATATTCTTTAATTATCTCTTATGTCCCATTTTAAAATTACGGGGTGTTACAATTTTGTTGCCGAGATCGGTGGCGGAGGCACTTCGGACCTCTTGGCGGATGCTTCCAAGTGTCGATCCTTCGGCATAAACTTTTGGATGTAGGCTTTCGGCTTTATCGTGGGTACTTAGAGGGGCCTGCCCTCACAATTTACGTGTACACCCGCCAATTTAGAACCGTTGATGGCTCAGATACTAGGTGGATTATTACATGTAGCCTGTATCCTTGCTTTGTGTCTTAGCTTAGCTTTCCAGTTTGATTCACTAGAAGGTTGCTTCCGGTGATGCCCATGTTACTAACGAAGGTACCCCTTCATTATCTATGGAACCATTTTTTCAGGAGTTAGTTGTAGACCATCTTTATGCTCTGACCCGCTACCCTTCTTCTTCTGATGTGTTGACGTTACACTGATTAACTCCTGGTGGGTAGATCATGCCGGATGAACTTTTGCTGATGCTCTGTAGTTTTCGGGCTACTATTTTTCAAAAAGGGGTATCGGCCTGGGCCGCTCTCAAATTCTTCTTCCTTATGTTCTTCCGACTTCCCTTCACTGTCAACCTGCGTTAAGATCATTTTGGTCGTAACATTTTCCCCCCTAGTGAAGGGGTGTCTTCAACTTTCCACGTCAAGCTTCTTTTTCCGAGCTTTCTCCTATTTGTTTATCAGTTATTTTTCAATTCTTAGTCACACCATAAGTTCTGTTGAAGAGATTCGATGTCGGCGCCTCATGGAGGAATGAATTGATCTATATTCAGGCCTTAATGGAAGATTGAAAATTCTTTTCAATTATGATGTGAGTCAAATGTTACCCAGACTCAGATGTGTTAAGATTAAAGAGCCGAATTCACCAAGATTTGGGTGTTTAAAGATTGATGACCAGAAGTCCTTCCAGCATAAATGAAGAGATGAATCGCCTTCAATTCGGGTATTTCAAGATTAAGGACCAGAAACCCTTTCGACATTAATGAAGAGCCGAATCCACCAAGATTTGAGTATTTTAAGAATAAGGACCGGAAACCCTTCCGGTATTAATGAAGAGACGAATCCACCCAGATTCGGGTATTTTAAGATTAAGGATCGAAAACCCTTGCGGCATTAATGAAGAGCCGAATCCACCAGATTCGGGTATTTTAAGATTAAGGACCGGAAACCCTTTCGCATTAATGAAGAGCCGAATCCACCTAGATTCGGGTATTTTAAGATTAAGGACTAGAAACCCCTCCGGCATTATGAAGAGCCGAATCCACCCAGATTCGCGTATTTTAAGATTAAGGACCGGAAACCCTTCTAGTATTAATGAAGAGCCGAATCCACCCAGATTCGGGTATTTTAAAATTAAGGACTGGAAACCCTATGGCATTTATGAAGAGCCGAATCCATCAAGATTCGGGTATTTTAAGATTAAGGACCGAAAACGCCTCCGACATTTATGAGGAGCCGAATCCACCTAGATTTGGGTATTTTAAGATTAAGGACTGGAAACCTCTCCGGCATTAATGAATTAAGCATCCCCTTTGGATTTGATTTGGGAAGTAGTGTTTGTACGTGCTTCTTGAGCCTCACCTTGGGCTTTTGATGTCAAAGCATAGGATGTGCAAGCTTTGTTGACCACTCTCTGGGTCTGTGCGTCCGGAGCGCTTGGCTAGCTTATCCACAAGCAGGGCCCAAGGACTTACCCAACCTCCCTCCCAGAGGCACCTTATCCTGACCATCATAGGCGATTATAAGGGCTTAGAAACTTAGATGGGGCCATTGTAATGGCGCGTTTTGTTAGCTGTCGAATAATTAATTTATTTAATGATTTATATATCGATTTGGCGATATCGATAACTTAAAGTACAACGTTCGAACTTATAATTTATAATTATAATTAAAACGAACCTGAAACGTCGCGGCAGTTCGCAATTTGGCGATTCGAACTTCAACTGAATGTACAGGATTCGTTTTAAGCCGGATTTCTATGAAACAAGAAACGTGTGGAGCTGGTGGAGTATATCTTTCTAGTGGAAGAGAAAAATCAGGATTTCGTCGTGTAGATTTTGATTTACGTCCAAATCAAATTTCAGAAAAGTCGCTATAGAATCGTTTATCGACCGTAACGGTTTATTCGATATAACTAGAGATCGGGTTTGAATTTAGACAAGGTTCTTTTGAGACATAACGATAATTTATTTTTTTGAATTTTACTGTAATTTTTAATTAATTTAATACGCAACTTTTTATTTGGAGTATTTTGCACCCTGAATCAGTGATTTTGGGGTTTCAAAATATGAGTTAATCTACCGGTATTATTATATTTTTGGGATCGTGGCACACTGTTGATTTCAACGGTATCTTTAGTTTTGTCCGTAACAACTCGTATGGGGTTATTTTGTATAAGACTTCACATATAAGGTTAGTTATTTAAAATAATAATATGGAGTGGCGAAAGAGAGACCACGCCCTCCATTTTCTTCACAGCCGCACATGTTATTTCTTCTGCAACGTGGATAGGCGGAGACCAAGCAAATCAAAAAGGAAATAGTATATATATAACCACCTAACATTTCTAATGACCTAATTTCTATCGTTCTTCCACAATCAAACAAAGGAGCCGCCGGTTTCTTTTATCCCCAAAACGTGAAAACCGATATTCCTAGAAATCAAACCACTGATATATTTCAGAAGAAAATCACAAGCTCTCCATTTCAGTGTGAGTTACGATGGATTCGAAGTCGTTCTTTGTCGCGGGTAAATTGCTAGCGACTGACGTGAGAGCCGAAGGTTCAACAAATGGGGGGTTTCGAGCTTTAATATGTGAATCGATGTGATGAAATGGGAGTAGAAAATGAAAGGAGCGGCGGTTGGTGTTAAACGTGGATGCAAGAAAACTGGACTTTGCGTTTGAGTGAGGAGGAGCAGCGGTTCTTGGATCTACGAAGGGGTCTTGGGCGAGATGAACTGTTGATGGGGCCGGAGGGGTTTTTGAGCGCGGGTGTTCATGGTTGTTTGGGAAGATGGACTGCTATGAGTAGTGTTTTGGTGACAGTAGTTTGTATATAGATGGTATATGGGGAGAGAGAGCGTGGGATTAAGATGGGGTAAGGGTTGTTCGAACTTACCTGGGAGCGTGTATCTTGTTTGAGGAGGAAGAAGCTGTGTACTGTTTTTAGTACACAGGTCCTACTTCGATTTTTCTTTTTTTAGTCCAAGTGGTTATTTTAACTTGTAAGTGATCGAGTATGGATTTACGGGTTAAGGTAGATGAGTCTTTGAAGGGGGTTGTCTTCGAAATCAATAGAAGGAAATGGGAAAATACTTTGGGGTTCCAGTAGCAACTGTGCAAGAAGGCTGTCACCGTGAGCAGGCAGAGGAGGAAAAGGGAAAATGAACAGTGAAAGGACTGGTTTTAAACGTATGTTTACTGGAACATTGCACTTGCTTGACATTTGGTTCACTGACCATTTCAAATTGGGTTCCATGAGATTTTAATTCGGTGTTCCATTATATGTCGGGTTTTGGTGAGATGACGTAGAATTTATAAGGGAGGGGTCTTTGTTTATTTTAGTGAAGAAGGGAGGAGAGAGATCGGATGGAAGAATCGGCAATGGTGTCAAACTATACTGAGAAGTGATCTGTAAATCTGGGAAGATGGAGTTACGGATGGACTTTGAGGACTGGGCCGAATAAGCATGAGTGGATGAATACAACACAACAAGATCCGTTGGGATCATAGGAATGGACGCTACAACATGGAACTGACTGAGAGTGAAACAGAGCTCGTTACAATTTATGGCGAAATAAATTGCCCGTCGCAGTCAAATAACGCAAACCGTTATTTAACGATTAACGCGCCAATGTGAGTAAATCTCACTAACTCTGAACAGTTTATAATTTCATGTTTTATTGTTAGAACTGTTAAAATTGTCTGTTTGACTGTGTGTTGATTGTTTGATTGAACTGCTAGTCAGTTAGTTAAATTTCTATATTGATTCTGTTTAACAGAATATATCATATGGAACTGAAAGTGATGTTATCTATATTGTCTAACATCTGTGATGCAGGGAAACAGGTTGGAGGAATCCGACTGTATTCCTCAACAGTTATTTTATTGTTTTTCATATATTGTTATATGATGTGATATAAAATCTGTGGGCGATTATATGTGCTTGGACGATATTGAACATCGTAATTTGATATGATTGAATACCATAACATACCGAAATGTTGATAAGGGGATTTTCAATGTTTATATTGAAAATGAATCTTATTTATAAAATCGATAGGATTTTATAAAAGGAAAACATTTATTTAATTAGAAAATAAATAAATGAAAAAGGAAACATTTATTTAGAAAATAAATGAAATAAAATAGAAACATTTATTTAGAAAATAAATGAATTAGAATATAAAGGAATATTTATTTTAGGAAATAAATAAAGGAACATTTATTTAGATTAAATAAATGGAATAAAGGAATATTTATTTAGGGAATAAATAAAGGAACACTTGTTCGGAAAATAAATAGAATTATACAAGGATAGATTTAAAACACGTGCTTCGCACACGGTATAACACGATATGGATTTAAATGAGATATTAAATAGGAAATCTGTTTTAAACAGATAAATTGAAGTAGATTAATTTATAAATAATGTTTTATAAATTAAATAAATTATTTATCGTTGATAAATGGAATACATATAAGTCTGGACTTATATAGAGAAGTAGAAACGTTATTAAAAGGACATTTATAAAGTGAAGAACCGTTACTAAAAGTAAATCTTTATAAATGGATAAACGTTGTAAAAAGTAAATCTTTATCAATGGATAAACGTTGTAAAAAGGAAATCTTTTGAAATGAATAAACGTTAATAAAAGGAGTTAATCGAATTTAGTTATTCGAAATGAGTTATTCGAATTAGATATTTGAATAGAGTTAAACACATTAGAGTGATTCGAATTACTTATTCGAATAGAGTTAAACAAAGTAATTTTTTAGGTTAACCAAAGCAAGTTAGTCGAGTTAATCAAAGTAATTGGTTAAGTTAACCAAAGTAAATTAGTTAAGATAAACTAAGCGGTTAATCGAAGTGAATTAGTTAAGTTAAACTAATTGGTAAATCAAAGTGAATTAGTTGCGTCAAACTAAGTGACTTAGTTAAGTTAAACTAATTAGTAAATCAAAGTGAATTAGTTGCGTCAAACTAAGTGAATTAGTCAAGTTAAACTAATTGGTTAATCGAAGTAAATTAGTTGGGTTAATCAAAGTGAATTAGCTGAGTTAAACTAAGTAAATCGGTTAGAGTTAATCAAAGTGAATTAACTAAGTTAAACTAAGTGGATTAGTTCAGTTAATCGAGACAAGTAAATCAAGTTAGGTTAAACCATTTGAGTTAACCAGTTAGGTTAAACCATTTGAGTTAACCGGTTAAAGTTTACCAGTTAAAGATAAACAGTTAGAGTTGACCAGTTAAAGTTGACCAGTTAAAGTTGACCAGTTAGAGTTGATCAGTTAGAGTTACTCAGTTAGAGTTGACCAGTTAGAGTTGACCAGTTAGAGTTATCCAAGTGGAATTAATCGAGTAGAGTTGCCGAATATCACTTATTCGAAGTAGAGTTATCGAATATAGTGTATTCGAGGGAAGAGTAATCGAATATAGTTTATTCGAGTGGAGAAATCAAATGTTATTCATTTGAGAAGAGTTACCGAATATTATTTATTTGAAGAGTAAATCGAATATTAGTTATTCGAAGGTAAGTTATTCGAATTAGTTATTCGAATAGAGTTAAACACGTAAGAGTTAATTGAATATTAGTTATTCAATTTGAGTTAATCGAATTTAGTTATTCGAGAAGAGTTAAATCGAATTTAGTTGTTCGAAAGGAGTTAATCAATTTGAGTTAAGTTAATCGATTTGAATTAAGTTGAATCGAAATGGAGTAAATCGATTAGAATTAAGTTAATCGAGTTAGAGTAAATCGAATATTAGTTATTCGAAGGTAAGTTATTCGAATTAGTTATTCGAAGGAGTTAATCAATTAAGTTATTCGAATGAGTTATTCGAAGGAGTAAATCAAATTAAGTTAATCGATTAGAGTTGAGTTAATCGATTTGGGTTAAGTTAAGTTATCGAGTTAAGAAATCGAGTTGAGATAATCGAGTTAAGATTTATCGAGTTAAGTAATCGAGTTGAGATAATCGAGTTAAGAAAATCAAGTTGAGTTAATCGAATAAGTTATTCGATAAGAGTAAATCCATTTAAGTTAATCGGATGTTAGTTATTCGATAAGAATTGACACATTTAAGAAAATCGAATATTTGTTATTCGATAAGAGTTAATGAAATAGAGCCAACCAAGAAGAGTTATTCGAATATTAGTTATTCGATAGGAGTTAATCGAAATAGAGTTTATCGAATATAAGTTATTAAAAAGGGAGAGTTAATCGAATAGAGATTACTCGAAAGAGAGTTATACGTCGAATTCGATTATAGCGAATTCGGGAAAGTACTATTTACTTTCCAGGGTTTAAATCAAGATTTAGTTATTGATTTAGAAATTAGGTGTCTGTTAAATTATTCGAGTTAGGAAATAAATTTATAATTTAGGTTAGATATTTTAGGGGTAGAAATTATAACGTTATAGTTATAATCAAACGTTGTCATATAATAAGTGGATTCGTAACCTGAATCCGAGAATTTGCGTAAACAGATGATTGTAAAAAGTGAGTGATGAGCTTCATCTATTTCACAGTAATGGACGTTGTTCAATTAAGGTCTGCGAGGTAATTATACCCCAACTTGATTGACTTCAGAATTGACAAAGGAATAGTTGTGGTTCGATCTAAAAGGTTGATTAGGAATAAAGTTAAGGAATAAGCGATAAATGGATTAAGCGAAACGATGTTTTATACAACGTTCATTGGAAATCCGTAAATGAGTTTTGGAAACGTTTTCCAAATATAGTCAGATATGTTTTCTAAACATAGAAAATGAAATGTTTTCATGATAAGAATTTAAGAAATAGAGTTAAACAAATTCAGAAACTGACTGGAGAGGGTAAGTTGAACGGTTTTCTAAGTGACGATCTGATGTTGGTTTCGACCTTCCGGATTGATACTTAGAGAATTGTTCTCATACTAGTTACAGTTAGGGACTGATAGTTGCGAAATAATAGTGATGTGAAAATAAGCTATGGAAATGTTTTCCAATGATTAATAACATATATTTTCTAAATATATGAAATAAGGAAATATGAACATATGATGATTGATCGATCGAATTTCCATTTGGAAATAAGATCGTTGTTTGTACACCGACATGTTTTCATTTGATAGTTGAATCACAGACTATCAAAGTTTTGACCATATTTACGTTGTAAATATGGAGAGACCGGTTGGATTATTATCCGAAGAACCACTCCGGATTAGCATAAGCGTTGTGAATCAAGTACGCTGAAGATAATTGAAGACGGAGTGAAGTGCAAGGGCTATTGTGGAAAGCCTAGGTAGGATGGATTCACTGAATAGTGCCTTCGGTTTGTTCAGTCCCAGGACAATGTATATGGACGAGTGTCTGACAAAGTATTCTTAACGAATCATATATGTTGATCTCTTCAAACGTATTACGTTGGTGGCGGAGAAATTCGTTTCTCTTAGCTATTATACCCGTGATGCCTTGAGAAATCGATAATGGTTTGGCGGGTATGACGATGTGGCATTCAAAGTAATTGAAGAAATAATCTGTCAAAGTGATAAACGTGACCTCAAAACCTCACAACCGGAAAATAACAGAAGTTGGGCTAGGCAGCATGGCTAGTTGGGCCATACCCAAGCAGGGTGTATTATCACCATCTAGAGAATATTCAATTGTACTTCTTTATAATCTATTTCAATGCTGTCCCTTATCGGGAAGGATGGTTGCTGATCCCAACCATCGGTGATAATATATTCGTTACACTCAAGCTAAATGAGTGGACGGTCATGTGTGGCCGGGTTGCAAGACGTTCTTGTTGAACCCTAGTGTATCTCCTCTAGAGTACACTGATCGGGAGGTGCTCCCATACCTTGTCTGTTGGAATCCAATCTCCAATAAGCGCTCACGGTTTTATTTGTATACTATGTATGTGGAACGTGAGATGCAAGCGTTCTGCTAGATTGATATCTATTTGTATTTAGACATTATTATAATATCAGAAAGATATCCTTTATTTAACCAAGTGTTGGAGTTTTATTCACACCAGTCCCATGACTGACCCGGAGTTTATTTTGTTTGTTTTCCCTAAACTCTTGGGTGCCTAAATTTGTACGGGCAGTCAAGTAGTTGGGATTTTACAGATACACTTGGAGAGCTTGGAGCAGGAGACTTCAGGATTATAGCTATTATTATTCCGCTGTGTTGTTAAGTGTTGTACTTTGAAATGGTATGTATATACGAGTACTGATTTGTATTTCAAAGTTATGTTATATTTTATTCGTTCCGCTGTGAGATTCGTGTTTACTCTGATGATGTAAGTTCTTCTTCTTCTTCTATTCTATTAGTTCTATCTTTTCTTCCTCACCCTCTACTTTCTTTCACTAACGTCTTGGAATTTTCGACTCTCGAGGAGTCGAAAATTTCCAGCCGTTACAGCCATCATATACACAGAACTAAGGTTTGCTGTTTTGATGCTCTATACGGACAATCGTAGGCTCTGATAGAAGCTTATACGCCACCCCCCTCCAAGTGGTGCCCTATCCTGACCATCATAGGCAATTATAGGGTTTTGTGTTCCATTTTGCGGGTAACACAGAACATAGGCAGAGGTAGGATGTGCTCTTATGCGAGAAGAGTTAGGACGTGCTCAGTTCTAGCAGAGGCAGGGCGTACTCATCTACGAGCAAAGGCAAGGCATGCTACTTTTTAGATGCACTGCCACGACCATCTCTAGTGTGAAATGGCGGCTTATGCTTTCGATGCTTTAACCCTACCCCCTCTGGTTTGGGCAAGGATAAAGACTAAAACAATCATCCCCCTTCGGGGGATGCCTCGCCCCGGCCAATTTGGCGATGACGAGGGATTCAGTCCTTTTTTCCTTTTTCAGCTCGACCTTTTTTGGGTTTTCCTCGAGTTACTGGGAGGGTTTCCATTCCCTTGGTTGTATGATAATTTATTGGGAGGAAAATCTTGTCCTTTATTCCTTTATGGTTTGGAATTGCGACATCAAATGTTCCAAATTCCATGTTCTTGGAATAAGATCTCCATTGGGCCTGCACAGCCGATATGTGTCGGGTATGACCTCTTGACGGACAATTAGTGGTCCTTCCCAATTCGGACCGAGAGGACAATCTGCTGGGTTCTTGGTGTTGGCTATTACTCTTCGTAGTACTAATTCTCTTTTAGCGAAGGTTCTAGCTTTGACCTTTGAATTGCAATATTTTATGATCCTTTTTTAGTATTGGCGGTTCTGATTGCTGCCTCATCCCTTAGTCCTTGTATCAAGTCTAGCGATTCCTTTCTTAACTCCTGGTTGGGGTCAATTGAGTATGCTACCCTTCTATGTGATGGAATTTTGACCTCAACTGGAAGCATGGCTCGCATCCATATGTCAGGGAAAAGGGGGTGTGTCCCGTAGCTGTTTTGGTAGAAGTTCTATATGCCCATAACACTAGAGGCAACTCCTCCGCCCAATTTCCTTTATACTGATTTAGGCGTTTCTTAAGGATTGTCATAACGGTCTTATTAGCGGCTTCCACAGCTCCATTAGCTTTAGAATGGGCTACCGAGGAGAAACTTTTGATGATTCCATTTTTCTCATAGAATCGGCTGAACTCTTCGCTCTCGAATTGTGTTCTGTTGTCCGATATGATCTTGTAAGGGATTCTGAAGCAGGTAATGATATTTTTTATTAAGAATCTTCATATCTTTTTGGATGTAATAGTCGGAATGGGTTCCGCTTCCACCCACTTGGTGAAGTAGTCGATAGCTACTACAGCATATTTAGCTCCGCCCTTGGCAAGTGGTAAGGGTCCAATTAAATCTATCCCCCATATATCGAAAGGCCAAAGGCTCGATATAGTGGTTAGGACGCTGGGAGGAAGTCGTGGAACTTTAAAGTACTTCTGACATTTATCGCATCTCTTGACATATTCAACCGCTTGACTAACCATCCGCGGCTAATAATAACCATGTTGCATGACCCTTTTGGCTAGCTTAACCCCACTGAAATGGTCCCCGCACCATCCCTCATAAGCTTCTTTCAACAGGCTAAGTCCGTTTTTGAAACTTACACACCTTAAATAAGGAAGTGAATATCCCTTTTTATAAAGTACACTGTTTATGATCATGAATGCGGGAGCTTGGTGTTTTGTCTTTCTTGTATCTTGCTTACTAAGGAGTAACGTTCTTCTTAGGAGGTAGTCCTCTATGGGAGTCATCCACGAAGTTCCTTGTTGGTGGCGTGTTTCCATTATGGGGGATTTCCTCCCGGAGTTCACATCTTGGTCTTCTCCATCTCCCCTTCTTAAGGCTTGGGATCTGGTCAAAAGTAATAACTCTTTTCCCATTTCTGATTCTTCCTGTTCGATGCTGGACATCTCCTGATATGCCACCATCACTATACGGGTTTCAAGAGCTCCCTGGGAGCTGGCTAATTTGGCGAGTGAATCCACCTGGGTATTCTCCCTGCGGGTTGTTTGATGAATTGAGAAGTCCTCAAATAGGTAAAGCATCTTTACTACCTTCTTCATGTATAAGATGAGCCTCTTGTCCTTGGTTTGATATGTCTGTTTTGTTCGGTTTTCCATTAATTGTGAATCACTGAAGATTTCTATCCTCGGTATCCTCAACTGTAGTGCTAGATTCAAACCAGCTATCATGGATTCATACTCAGCCACGGTGTTAGTTGCTGGAAACCCTAACTTCATGGCGTATTGCAAGCGGTGCCCGTCAGGGGTGATTATAACATAACCTGCCCCTGCTCCTTGCTCGTTGGAAGCTCCATCTACAAAGAGTTTCCACTTAGTTTTTAAGTCGTTTTCTTTAACCGACTGTTCTGAAATGAAGTTCGTGCACTCGTTCACGAATTCTGCGAGAGCTTGCCCTTTGATTGCTGTCCAAGGGTGGAACTCAATTTCGTATTGGCTAAGCTCAATACCCCATTTAATTAGCCTCCCCGAGGTTTCCGGTTTCCTGAACACTTGTTTGAGCGGGTAGCTAGTTAAAACTTTAATAGGGTGTGCCTGGAAATAACCTTTGAGCTTTCGTGCGGTAAGGATTAAGCAATACGCTAATTTCTTTATGACAGGGTATTGGGTTTCCGCGTCCTTTTGGCCTTCGGCTAACATAATAGATAGGGTGTTCAGTCCCCTTATTCTCTCTTATCAATACTGAGCTCATTGCATGTTCGGAGATGGCCATGTATATGTATAGGTTTCTCCCTTCTTGGGACTGGACAAAACCGGGGGTGTTCCTGTATAAACTTTCAATTCTTGGAATGCCTTCCTACGCTCTTCGTTCCATTCAAAATTCTTCTTTCTCTTTATGACATCAAAGAAATGAATACACTTATCGGTGGCCTTAGAAATAAAACTGCTGAGTGTCGCTACCTTCTCATTTAGGCTCATGACTTCCTTGTTTGTTTTTGGTTCCTCCATGTCCTTATTGTCCTGTATTTGGTCGGGACTGGCTTCGATCCCTTGCTCGCTTACCACATATCCCAAAAACTTCCCGATTGAACTCCGAAGGAACACTTTTGAGGGTTTAGCTTCATTTGGTAACTTCTTAAGACAACAAACATTTCTTCTAGATCCTTTAGATGATCCTCTGTTTTGGTGGACTTTACTAGCATGTCGTTCACATATACTTCCATATTGCGCCCTATCTGCTCTTGGAACATCCGGTTTACTAGCCTTTGGTATATTGCCATGGCATTCCTTAAACCGAAGGGCATTACTTTATAACAAAATGTTCCCCAGTCGGTGACAAAGCTTGTATACTCCTCGTCAGGTTTGTGCATCGGGATTTGGTTGTACCTCAAATAAGTGTCCATAAGGGATAGTATCTTGTGTCCACTCGTGGCATTAACCAACTGATAGATCTACGGGAGAGGGCAACAATCCTTCGGACAAGCTTTGTTTAACTCCGTGTTATCAACACGTGTCCTCCACTTCCCGTTGGACTTCTTCACTAGAACGGGATCGGCTAACCATTTTGGGTAAAGGACCTCTTGGATAAACCCGTTAGTTTCCAACATTTTGACTTCCTCCTTCAAGGCCTCTACCCGATCTCTATTATATTGTCTCTTCTTTTTTCGGACCGGGGTTGCTGAAGGGTCGATGTTTAAGGCGTGGCTCATAATTGAAGGGTCGATACCAACCATGTCTGAGTAGGTCCAGGCAAAAACATCTTTGTTGAGCTGTAGGAAGTGGATTAAGTCTCTTTGGAGAGTTTCCATTAGCCTCTTCCCTATGTTGATGACCTTCAATTTATCTTTCGAATCAACGCTTACTTCTTCAATTTGTTTTATCCTTTCGATGTCCCCTCTAGAGTCCAAATCTATGATGATTTCTCCTTCTTTATTTGAGTTCATCTCATTGGACCTTTTCCTCTTCCTTTTCAAAGAAGCGTACCTATAATTAGTGCGTTTATTAGTTTTATTTATTTTTATCTTAGTTTCGAATAAGGGATGTAAGAATCCCTTATCTGAAGGCATAAAAATAGTAGAAGAATCAAAATATGATGAATACTCCCTTTTGTATTTTTCGACCATTGCGAAACATAGCTCTCGGGAGCTAAACTATTCTCCCTGGATTGTACCCCATCCATGTTTGGTCAGAAATTTTAACATGAGATATTTGGACGAAACGAAGGCATCCATCTCCTCTAAAGCTAGTCATCCGAAAAAGGCGTTGTAATAAGACAACTGATCGATCACGACGAAGAGAGTTTCGAAAGTCCTACAGAGAGGGTGTAACACCCCGTATTTCTGTTAACACTATTGTTCACAAATTAAAGAATAACTAATCTCAGACATGAGAATTAAGGGAAACGGGTTGCGCCATTGTGTTCGTCTCGGAATTCTGGTTGAGATAGAGTCCTAGTTTCGTGAATTGGACTTCGTATGAAGAAGTTATGGCCATCGGAATTTTCAGAAAATTCAAAATAGATTTCAGAAAATTCAAATTTCGGAGTCAGACAGGCTATAAGTGTCCATAAGGGATAGTTTCTTGTGTCCACTCGTGGCATTAACCAACTGATAGATCTGCGGGAGAAGGCAACAATCCTTCGGACAAGCTTTGTTTAACTCCGTGTAATCAACACGCGTCCTCCACTTCCCGTTGGACTTCTTCACTAGAACGGGATTGGCTAACCATTTTGGGTAAAGGACCTCTTGGATAAACCCGTTAGTTTCCAACATTTTGACTTCCTCCTTCAAGGCCTCTACCCGATCTCTATTATATTGTCTCTTCTTTTTTCGGACCGGGGTTGCTGAAGGGTCGATGTTTAAGGCGTGGCTCATAATTGAAGGGTCGATACCAACCATGTCTGAGTAGGTCCAGGCGAAAACATCTTTGTTGAGCTGTAGGAAGTGGATTAAGTCTCTTTGGAGAGTTTCCATTAGCCTCTTCCCTATGTTGATGACCTTCAATTTATCTTTCGAATCAACGCTTACTTCTTCAATTTGTTTTATCCTTTCGATGTCCCCTCTAGAGTCCAAATCTATGATGATTTCTCCTTCTTTATTTGAGTTCATCTCATTGGACCTTTTCCTCTTCCTTTTCAAAGAAGCGTACCTATAATTAGTGTGTTTATTAGTCTTATTTATTTTTATCTTAGTTTCGAATAAGGGATGTAAGAATCCCTTATCTGAAGGCATAAAAATAGTAGAAGAATCAAAATATGATGAATACTCCCTTTTGTATTTTTCAACCGTTGCGAAACACAGATCTCGGGAGCTAAACTATTCTCCCTGGATTGTACCTCATCCATGTTTGCTCAGAAATTTTAACATGAGATATTTGGACGAAACGAAGGCATCCATCTCCTCTAAAGCTAATCATCCAAAAAAGGCGTTGTAATAAGACAACTAATCGATCACGACGAAGAGAGTTTCGAAAGTCCTACAGAGAGGGTGTAACACCCCGTATTTCTGTTAACACTATTGTTCACAAATTAAAGAATAACTAATCTCAGACATGAGAATTAAGGGAAACGGGTTGTGCCATTGTGTTCGTCTCGGAATTCTGGTTGAGATAGAGTCCTAGTTTCATGAATAGGACTTCGTATGAAGAAGTTATGGCCATCGGAATTTTCAGAAAATTCAAAACAGATTTCAGAAAATTCAAATTTCGGAGTCAGACAGGCTAGGCGGGAAAATTCCCGCTAGGGCCAGGTCGACCATAGGGTCGACCTGGGGATCGACCTGCCCTGACCAGGTCGACCATAGGGTCGACTGGGGGTCGACCTAGGGGTCGACCTGCCCCCCGGGAAGATTTGTTTTATGACATGTTGATGACTAGATGCTTACTCATTAGGGTTTCTGATATGCTCTGATTGGCTGGGATTAATTCTAGGTTGATCGGACGGCTTAAACTAGTCCGAAACTCTATAAAAACAACTATAGACTCAAACCCTAAAATCAAAACAAAAATTAGATTCATGGTCTCCATGCCATCACCTAGCAACTCAGCATAGCCGCCACCAATTAGAGAGGAAGAAAGTTAATCTAATTCAATTCTTTTCAACTTAAACAACGAATCTTCTTCAAGGGAAAGCTATTACAACTTCAGAACTCAGAATTCAGAACTCAAGACCTTCTTTGAGTTGTGAATTCGATAATTTTAATAAATAATTAGAAAATTAATTGGATTGAGTTATGATGTGGACTATTTGGATATGATGTGAATTATTGACCGCATGTTATTATTCATGTAGTAAAATTGTGATGTCTATGTTGTAAATTCTATGATGTTATCTTGTAAAGTTGTGATCATCTATGTTGTAATTTTATGATTGGCTTATGTGTAATCGAATCACCATGTTGTTCATATGTTAGTTTGGGTATGTTGATTCATATGATAAATCATAAGTATATATGCAAGTTTAGATTTGTATCAAGACATAAATCATATGCAAGTTGGGGAAAATTATATGTATAACCTTTTATGCTTCATGACATCTATTTTAGATCTAAAGTTAGGCTATGACATGTGTGAGTTATATGCCAAATTCCACATGCTAGTTTACATGTTTAGATGTAAGTTTATACTATTGTTATGTTGCATAAATCACATATGCAAGTTTATATGAATACATGTGTTTGAATATGAATCATGTTATGCAAGTTTGTGGTTACTGCCTATGCAAGTTTACACCTTTAGATATAGATCTATGACATACATGATTTATGCAAGTTTGTGATCATTATCCCAACAAGTTCACACCTTTAGATTTTGGGTCTATGACATATGTAGTTTTATGCAAGTTGTAACCTTGGCCTATGCAAGTTTTAGATGTAGAACAACATTCACACATGCAAGTTCACCCCTTATGTTTAGATCTAGTTTTAATTATATGTATGTTGTGATGTTTTCTCTTTATTCCATGAGTTAGACTATTCGAGTCTAACATATATTTTACGTTAAACGAATAAACGTACAACGTGGGGGTAAAAGGGGATAATATTAAAAGATTTAATTGGCAAAAATGCCTTAAAAGGCATAAAATAAATTTGTGATGAAATTGGTATGATTTTACATACCATAAATAGATGGACATAATTAAGTCAATTATGGCCATAGTTAAATTTGTAATTAATTGATAATTTGAATAGGGAAAGTAATTCAAATTGGGGGATGATTAGTTTGGAGTAATTAATCGTCTAAGACATGAGGTTAGGCTCTTTTGTGGTGTAAGACTGCCCGGACCCGCCCGGCAAATCCAGCTGCCACAAATGCCAGTCTAATGTGAGAGGTCTTAGGCATAAATTAAATACGTAACAATTGTAAAGACATGAGGTTAGGCACTTTTGTGGTGTAAAACTGCCCGTACCCGCCCGGCAAATCCAGCTGCCACAAATGCCAGTCTAATGTGAGAGGTCTTTATGAGGTTACGGTCTTAATGAATTAAGAAACACTTAATTAGATAAACATGTAGTGGGACATGAGGGGGTTAAGTGGGTGCCTTGGGTGGCATGTGGAATTTAGTGGGTGCCTTGGGTGGCATTTGAAATACGATTAGAAACACTTAACCAAAATTGAAACACGAAATTGAAACATGAATAATAAGAGGGTTAAGTAGGATGTACTAGAGGGGACCAAGCTTAGGTGGATAGCTTGTGTCAAGTAATGGGGGCCCGTTTCAACCAGTAACCCATACGTATCTTTGTGGGCTCGACCCATGTCGAGGACGGGACACACATACTGGGCTTGACTGTAAGAGGCCAAAAAGGGTCAGCGGTGGCAATGCAAGTCCAACGGGTTCATATGCGTGTATGGACCCGGGCTGGTAGGCAAGATGTTGTTGCATCATGTAGGTATAAGCCGTGCATTATTTGTGGTATCGGGTTTCCACTTTGGGGAGTGATACACCCCACTGTGGGGCCAGCACGGGTATCTACGAGTTAGGGAGCCGATTGCATGGGGGTAGTGGGTACACATAGTGGAGATAGAGGCAGGCGACACCTACGAAGGCAGCTAGGGGTGCACGAAACTACCAATGTCATTATTAAGTCTGTAAGTGGGATCAACCTTAGGATGACTAGTGGTGGTGCAGTATAGCAATTATCTTATAGTGTTGGTGTAGTTTAGTAATTATCTTATAGTGGTTTAGGTGCGCTTTAACGATATCGTTGTTCATCTTGTTTCCTTGTTTACTCTGCCATACTCAATGGTTCATGGTCATTTCTTGATTTTCCAACTTATGCCTTAGCCTAGTTACTTTGGTGATTATATTGTTAAAGTTATCACACTCGCCAGACTTTATGTCTGACCCCCTTTGTTTCCTCCTCTTTTCTTCCTTTCCCCCCCTAAGGTGCTCAGGTTGGAAGTAGCACCAGTGGAGCTTGATTTTGGACAGTTGTGCTTCTTACTTTTAGAAGATTGCTTGGATCGCTGAAGTAAAGTTCAGCCTCTCTTTCATTTATGGCTATTTTGTATTGGGGATTATGTCTTTCAATTTATGTACTTTGAGTTGGTCAAGATGGATATTATGTACTTTGACTCTGGTTTTTATGATGTAATCAAACTTATGTATTTTCCGCTGCATTGAAATAAAGTTTTAGTACTATTTATATTTGTCTTGTTGTTAAATTTCTGTTCTATACACACTTAAAATGCTCCATGGAAGTTAATGCATTCCCTTTGTGAGTTACATTAATGGACGTGGGGTGTTACACGTGGTATCAGAGCTGAAGGTTACCATAACAGGTATGAATTTTGAAAAACTGTTTTTCAAAAACAATTTTTATAAAGAAGTACCTTCAAAAGTATGTTTTAAGGAAAGTATTTTCAAGTGAAAAGCTTATTTTAGAAAGCATAACCCCAATAGCCATATATCTTTCCTTCGGTTCTTTTGTATTGAATATTTCCTTTTTCGTTTCAGCATGTCTGAAGCATCTAAGATACCAGAGGGTGTTCATGTACCCAGTTGGTTTCGTCAATATCTCGAGGCTAGGGCCGCCACCGTAGGTCCAGCAAATGCTCCTCCTCCTCGCATCGATACTTTTGCTAAGATATGTAAGGAGTTTCGGGTAATGGGTGGAAAATCTTTTCACGGGACGGAGACATTTGTTGAAGCTCGAAACTGGCTAAAGAATGTGGAAGAATTGCTTGGAATCTTTGAAGTGGAAGATGGAAGGAAGGTCCAGTTGGCTGCCTGGCTAATGAAGGATGAGGCCTCGTTTTGGTGGGAGGTCACTAATGGAGATCGTCTAGTTGATACATGGCCATATTTTAAGCGGAGGTCTGAGGCGAAGTTTCTCTCAAGGGCTGAAGAGAATCTATACATGGAAATGTTTTTAGCATTGTAGCAAGGGAATCTATCGATGAAAGAATACGTTAACAAATTCAATCAGTTGGCGAGATTTGGCTGGACTTAGTAAATACACCAGAAAAGATGGCCCTGAGATTTGTTAAGGGTTTGAACGGGCCGCTTCATGGGTTAGCTATGACCCACATCCCCATGGGGGCTACCTTTGAGAGGCTAGTTGACATGGTGCTTATGCATGAAGAGGAGAAGGGCGCCAATGCTAATAAGGCACCCGAGAAGAAAGGGGATCAAAAGAAGCCGCAACAGCAACATCAGAACAAGAAAGGTGGCAAAGGCAACAATGGTAAGGGAAAGAAAAGATGCTTTAACTGTGGGACACCCGACCATCTAAGCAAAGATTGTAGGTAGAAAAAGAAGACTGGTTGTTTCCACTGTGGCGAAGCGGGACATCTGATTAAGGACTTCCCAAGGAAAGGGCAGAGGCAGGGTCTACCTCGGGAGGATAGGTGCAGGCTCTTATGGCACCAGGGCAGGCAAGGGGACAAGTTCAGGCTCTAGTGGTCCCACCGCTGCAAGAACGAGGTAGAGCAATTTCCGTTGAAAGTTTAGTTTTTCTGTTTGATCATTCTATCCGTACTTTTTTCGATTCTGGTGCATCACATTCGTTTATCTCTACATCATTAGTTGAAACACTGCACCTAGATACTAACCTAGTTACGGATCCCTTAGTAGTCTTAAATCCTATTGGTGGTTCGGCTCATCTTTCTGTGATTTGTCGGGATTTGAGAGTGTTTATCTTGGACGTTGAGTTTGAATGCAACGCCTTTTTTCTTGGCTTCATGGGCTATGGTTTAATTCTAGGTATGGATTGGCTAACTAGATATGGGGCCATCCTAGATTGTGAAAGAAGGGTAGTTAGATTGTTGACTCATTTTGGAAAGACCCTTGATATTTCTTGTGACCCTAGAGGTCCAGTAATGCTTAGCTACCTAGAATCCCTTGACGCATCCGATGATGATTTACATTCTGTTCCCATAGTCCGTGAATATGTTGATCTCTTCGATGAGGTGAGGGGTTTACCCTCAAAACGTGAGATAGACTTTCGAATATATCTAGTAGATAATGCAAAGCCAGTTGCATTAACAGTGCGCCACATGGCTCCAAGAGAGAGAAGAGAACTCAGTAAGCAAGTGAAGGAATTGCTTGAGAAGAGGTTCATCAAACGTAGTATATCGGAGTGGGGTGGTCCAGTAGTATTTGCCACAATGGTAGATGGGTCCCTTAGACTTTGTGTGGACTGTAGAGAACTTTAAGAAGAATAGACACCCATTGCCGAGGATTGACGATCTCTTCGATCAGTTAGTTGACGCCTCTGTGTTTTCACAGTTGGACTTAGCCATGGGTTTCCATCAGTTGAGAGTGGCTGAGGATAACATTGACAAGACTGCCTTTAGGACTCCAGACGGTTTCTTCGAGTGGCTTGTGTTGCCCTTCGGCTTGATAAACGCCCCCGCATACTTTGTTGACTTGATGAGTAGGGTGTTTAGGGAGTACCTTAATAAATTCATGGTAGTTTTTGTGGATGACATCTTGATCTTTTCTAAGAATGAGGAAGAGCATGCCCTACATCTTAGGGAAGTGTTGGAGACTCTTCGAGCGCATAGCCTTAAAGCTAAATTTTCTAAATGTCACTTTTGGAGGAAGGAAGTGCGATTCTTAGGGCACGTGGTTTCCAAAGAAGGGATAGCCATGGATCCCGCAAAGGTAGTGGCCATCCAAGATTGGAAGGTCCCTAAAACTGCTACCGAGGTGAGGAGTTTCTTAGGGTTGGCTGGCTACTATAGGAAGTTTATCAAGGACTTCGCAAAAATATCAGCTCCATTAACACGCTTGACGAAGAAGAACCTAGTTTTCACATGGGACGTAGATTGTGATGATGCGTTCCAACGTCTAAAGAAAGCTTTGACCACAGCCCCAGTCTTAGTGTTGCCAGATGGGAGTAAGCCATTTACTGTTTATACCGATGCTTGTGGGACAGGACTAGGCGCAGTCTTAATGCAAGAGGAAAGGGTAATAGCCTATGGTGAAAGGCATTTGAGAGTGCATGAGAGAAATTACCCTACACATGACCTAGAGTTGGCCGCTATTGTTTTCACGCTTAAGTCTTAGCGCCATTATCTTCTTGGCGAAAAATTCGAATTGTTCACTGACCACAAATCACTAAAATACTTATTCTCTCAGAAGGACTTGAACTTAAGGCAGCAAAGGTGGATGGAATTCTTAGCATCCCACGACTTCGAGATAGCATATACCCCTGGCAAGGGTAACGTGGTGGCAAATGCCTTAAGTAGGAAGAGGTTATCCTTGAGTCCATTGTTTGTTGAGCAGCGAAGCTTAGAGTTCATCTCTACGTTTGACTTTAAACCTTCCGTTGACTTTGTACCTGGTTTGCTAGCATCCTTGGAGGTCAGACCTACGCTTTTGGGGCGGATTGGTGAGGCACAACGAGATGACCCACAGTTGGTTGAGTTAGTAGAGAATCTCAAAAGAGGGGAGTCATCGAGCCATCTCCGTAGGTATACTCTAGATGATAAGGGTTGGTTACGTAGGGACGGTAAACTTTGTGTACCACGGGACGAGAATCTGAGGAAGACCATTCTTGATGATGCACATCGTTCGAAGATGACCACCCATCCCAGTGGGGACAAGATGTACATGGACATGAGACGAGTTTACTTTTGGGCCGGCATGAAGAGGGATGTGGCTGAGTTTGTCGCGAGATGTTTGGTGTGCCAACAAGTAAAAGCAGAGCAAAAGAAGCCCTGTGGATTGCTTCACCCATTGGAGGTTCCACAATGGAAGTGGGAAGTGTCTCGATGGACTTTGTTGACGGGTTACCGAGATCGAGGAAAGGTAATACGGGGATTTGGGTCGTGGTAGACAGACTTACTAAGAGCGCCCATTTCATTCCTGTGAAAAGTAAGAGGACTGCTCCATGGTTAGCCTCCGTATACATTCAAGAAATAGTTCGTTTGCCCGGTGTTCCTTCTAGCATAGTGAGCGACCGCGATCCTATCTTTACTAGCGAATTTTGGAAGAGCTTGCAAGAGGCGGTAGGGACTCAGTTATGTTTGAGCACCGCATATCATCCTCAGACGGACGGCCAGACCGAGAGGGTGAATGTATTCTAGAGGACCTATTGAGGTTGTGTGTCTTAGATTTCGGAGGTACATGGGAGGAACATCTTCCGTTGGTGGAGTTTGCATATAATAACAGCTTTCTGTCTAGCACTGGCATGGCACCGTTTGAGGCTCTTTATGGACAGCCGTGTCGTTCGCCTACATGTTGGTGGAAGTCTATAGATAAGATCTTACTTGGGCCCGATATGATTAAAGGGACTTCGGAAAAGAACAATTTGATTCGAAGGAGGATGAAGACGGTGCAAGATAGGCAGAAATCTTATGCGGATAAGAGGAGGACAGATCTTGAGTTTGATATTGGGGACATGGTCTTTGTCAAGGTGTCTCCATTACGGAACGTCGTTCGCTTTGGGTCCGTTAGGAAGTTAGCACCAAGGTTCGTAGGGCCGTTTCCTATTAAGGAGAGAATTGGGTAGATGGCGTATAGAGTGGAGTTACCCGAGAGACTTAGTGGTGTACATGATGTATTCCATGTATCACATTTGAGGAAGTGCTTGCACGAGACCGTGGAAGTGGTAGAGCCGAGCTTGCTTAGAGAGGTGGAGATAGAGCGTGATGCGACGTGCTCCTACATGCATTCTTGGGTCGGAGGTTAAGAAGTTGAGGAATCGAGAGGTCAAGCTAGTCAAAGTGCAATGGGGAGATGATGAGAGCAACACTACTTGGGAGACGAAAGAGAAGATGCGTTCATTATACCCTTTTCTTTTCAACGGTATGTCTTTTAATTTCTCCTTTATCTCTTACCTTGTACTTATCTTATCTTTAGTATGTCCTCTCGCTAGTACCTTTGACCTTTAGATAAGGTAGTCCTATGGTTGAAACATGTGTTTGAGACATGTTATGTATGATGGATGCATGTGGATGCAAGTGTTTGCTAGTGGTTGCTCGTGGATGCATTCACACACACTTTAGGCACTAGATCGGCTTAGACACTTCATATTGCATATTGCATATAAATGCGTGTGCATATTTAAGCTAAATGATGTATAATGGTTGTGCTATCATATGGATGCGGAATTTTGGTGAATGGTTGTGCATGCATGTAGAGGTAATATGTATCTATAGGATTCTTTCGCATACATAATGGACGCATGGCACTATCTTGGTTTGCATTATGGAGGTCAACTGAATCAGTAGACCGCCTGTTTTCGCATTAGATAAGGAACATATACACACACTTCTTGCATATGTTCATACAACATTAGAAATTTTTAAGGACAATGGACGCCTGTGTTCGATGGTTCAGTAGATGGTTGTTTGGATGGTAGGATATGCATTCTCCTTAACCTGGAGATTTCGGGGGCGAAATCCTTTAAGGAGGGGAGAATGTAACAACCCGTATTTCTGTTAACACTAATGTTCAAAAATTAAAGAATAACTAATCTCAGACATGAGAATTAAGGGAAACGGGTTGCGCCATTGTGTTCGTCTCGGAACTCTGGTTGAGATAGAGTCTGAGTTTGCGTGAATTGGACTTCGTATGAAGAAGTTATGGCCATCAGAAGTTTCAGAAAATTCAAAATAGATTTCAGAAAATTCAAATTTCGGAGTCAGACAGGCTAGGCGGGAAAATTCCCGCCAGGGCCAGATCGACCATAGGGTCGACCTGGGGGTCGACCTGCCCTGACCAGGTCGACCATAGGGTTGACCTGGGGGTCGACTTGCCCCCCCGGGCATATTTGTTTTATGACCTGTTGATGACTAGATGCTAACTCATTAGGGTTTCTGATATGCTCAGATTGGCTGGTATTAATTCTGGGTTAATCGGACGGCTTAAACTAATCCTAAACTCTATAAAAACACCTATAGACTCAAACCCTAAAATCAAAACAAAAATTAGATTCATGGCCTCCATGCCATCACCTAGCAACTCAGCATAGCTGCCACCAATTATAGAGGAAGAAAGCTAATCTAATTCAATTCTTTTCAACTTAAACAATGAATCTTCTTCAAGGGAAAGCTATTACAACTTCAGAACTCAGAATTCAGAACTCAAGACCTTCTTTGAGTTGTGAGTTCGATAATTTTAATAGAATATTAGCAAATTAATTGGATTGAGTTATGATGTGGACTATTTGGATATGATGTGAATTGTTGACCGCATGTTATTATTCATGTAGTAAGATTGTGATGTCTATGTTGTAAATTCTATGATGCTATCTTGTAAAGTTGTGATCATCTATGTTGTAATTTTATGATTGGCTTATGTATAATCAAATCACCATGTTGTTCATATGCTAGTTTGGGTATGTTGATTCATATGATAAATCATAAGTATATATGCAAGTTTAGATTTGTATCAAGACATGAATCATATGCAAGTTGGGGAAAATTATATGTGTAACCTTATATGCTTCATGACATCTATTTTAGATCTAAAGTTAGGCTATGACATGTGTGAGTTATATGCCAAATTCTACATGCTAGTTTACATATTTAGATGTAAGTTTATACCATGGTTATGTTGCATAAATCACATATGCAAGTTTATATGAATACATGTGTTTGAATATGAATCATGTTATGCAAGTTTGTGGTTATTGCCTATGCAAGTTTACACCTTTAGATATAGATCTATGACATACATGATTTATGCAAGTTTGTGACCATTATCCCAACAAGTTCACACCTTTAGATTTTGGGTCTATGACATATGTAGTTTAATGCATGTTGTAACCTTGGCCTATGCTAGTTTTAGATGTAGAACATCATTCACACATGCAAGTTCACCCCTTATGTTTAGATCTAGTTTTAATTATATGTATGTTGTGATGTTTTCTCTTTATTCCATGAGTTAGACTATTCGAGTCTAACATATATTTTACATTAAACGAATAAACGTACAACGTGGGGTAAAAGGGGATAATATTAAAAGATTTAATTGGCATAAATTCCTTAAAAGGCATAAAATAAATTTGTGATGAAATTGGTATGATTTTACATACCATAAATAGATGGACATAATTGAGTCAATTATGGCCATAGTTAAATTTGGAATTAATTGATAATTTGAATAGGGAAAATAATTCGAATTGGGGGATGATTAATTAGACGTAATTAATCGTCTAAGACAAGAGGTTAGGCTCTTTTGTGGTGTAAGACTGCCCGGACTCGCCCGGCAAATCCAGCTGCCACAAATTCCAGTCTAATGTGGTATGTCTTAGGCATAAATTAAATACGTAGCAATTGTAAAGACACGAGGTTAGGCTCTTTTGTGGTGTAAGACTGCCCGGACCCGCCCGGCAAATCCAGCTGCCACAAATGCCAGTCTAATGTGAGAGGTCTTTATGAGGTTACGGTCTTAATGAATTAAGAAACACTTAACTAGATAAACATGTAGTGGGACATGAGGGGGTTAAGTGGGTGCCTTGGGTGGCATGTGGAATCTAGTGGGTTCCTTGGGTGGCGTGTGGAATCTAGTGGGTGCCTTGGGTGGCATTTGAAATACGATTAGAAACACTACCAAAATTGAAACATGAATAAGAAGAGGGTTAAGTGGGATGTACTAGAGGGGACCAAGCTTAGGTTGATAGCTTGTGTCAAGTAATGGGGTCCCGTTTCAACCAGTAACCCATACTTATCTTTGTGGGTCGACCCATGTCGAGGACGGGACACACATACTGGGCTTGACTGTAAGAGGCCAAAACGGGTTAGTAGTGGCAATGCAAGTCCAATGGGTTCATATGCGTGTGTGGAACCGGGCTGGTAGATAAGACGTTGTTGCATCGTGTAGGTATAAGCCGTGCATTATTTATGGTATCAGGTTGCCACTTTGGGGAGTGATACACCCCACAGTGGGGCCAGCACGGGTATCTACGAGTTAGGGAACCGATCGCATGGGGGTAGCGGGTACACCTAGTGGAGATAGGGGCAGGCGGCACCTACGAAGGCAGCTAGGGGTGCACGAAACTACCAATATCATTATTAAGTCTGTAGGCGGGATCAACCTTAGGATGACTAGTGGTGGTGCAGTATAGCAATTATCTTATAGTGTTGGTGTAGTTTAGTAATTATCTTATAGTGGTTTAGGTGCGCTTTAACGATATCGTTGTTCATCTTGTTTCCTTGTTTACTCTGCCATACCCAATGGTTCATGGTCATTTCCTGATTTTCCAACTTATGCCTTAACCTAGTTACTTTGGTGATTATATTGTTAAAGTTATCGCACTCGCCAGACTTAATGTCTGACCCCCTTTGTTTCCTCCTCTTTTCTTCCTTCCCCCCAGGTGCTCAGGTTGGAACTAGCAGCAGTAGAGCTTGATTTTGGACAGCTGTGCTTCTTCCTTTTAGAAGATTGCTTGGATCGCTGAAGTAAAGTTCAACCTCTCTTTTATTTATGGCTATTTTGTATTAGGGATTATGTCTTTCAATTTATGTACTTTGAATTGGTCAAGATGGATATTATGTACTTTGACTCTGGTTTTGATGATATAATCAAACTTATGTATTTTCCGCTGCATTGAAATAAAGTTTTAATGTTTTAGTACTGTTTATATCTGTCTTGTTGTTAAGTTTCTGTTCTATACACACTTAAAATGCTCCATGGAAGTTAACACATTCCCTTTGTGAGTGACATTAATGGACGTAGGGTTTTACAGAGGGGACGACCCTACTTGAACCAAAAAGTTGATTTGACCGACTAGAGTTGACCCCTTATTGTTGAATCCGAAAATTGGTTCATTTCTAGGCTCTAGCTTCTTTTCGGAAATTCCCATCTGATCAAAGGCGCGCTTGAAGATAACATTGACAACGCTTCCAGTATCAACCAATATTTTAGAAATGGCCGAATGCCCTATCTGTGCCATTATCATGAGGGGGTCGTTATGTGGGTGACAGACCCCTTTCTTCATTTCTTCTGGAGAGATCACGAGTTTATGCATTTTGAGGGCATAACGCACACTCTTCAATGATGGTTCTTCTTGGATGGAGAAGATTCCCTCTAAGGGTTCCTTCACATATTGGTTCTCGGCCTTCGTACAGCTTCCGGCAGGGTGTGGCCCCCATGGATCACATTGATTCGGTTTACGGGAGGCTCCAGATCCAGGTGGTTCTCCCCCGTAGCGACCCCTATCGTATTTACCGAAACCTTTTTCTTTCCTCCCGTACGTTGACCTGGTACTGCTTTATTTGAAATAAACTCCTTTAGGTGTCCCTCTCGGATTAGTTCTGGATAATCCCATCCAATACCTTGCACTCGTTTGTCTTGTGCCCGTTGGTTTTATGGAACTCGCAGCATTTACCATCGGCATGAGGTTCGGGGAAATTCTTGGCTTTGAACGAGACGGGGATGTTATTGACCCTTTCTTTTGCAATAGCATACGAATACGAGATGGGCTTGTTCAAGGCAACTAAGTTGGTGTTAGAGTCGTCCCACCTTGGCCTGCTCCTATTCCCTTCCCGGAGCTTTCATCCGAAGTTCGGCCTTCCTCCTTCCCCTCGAGGCCCGAACTTCCTCTTCGTGAAGTACAGTTCATCCATTAGATTAACTTGTAGGCTTGAAAGTGAAAATCTTGCAAGTCTTTGCAGCTATGGATATATAACTCCTTCCCAAAGGGAGTGTTCTCGATCAACCCTGAGTGTACGGCGATCGGCTTATCAAGGTCGTTCATATCCTTAGCTTTTGAGGCTTCGATGTTGAACCTTTTTAGATAGTCCACTAGAGACTCCCTTTGTCTCTGTTTGATGTTGGTGATGACTGTACAGTCTACGGTTAGATCTTGGCAAATGCAGAACTGTGCGGAGAATTCGTAGGAGAATGGTTTCCCCGAGTAAATGGTGTTTTCCCTATACTGGAGATACCATTTTGCCACTGCTCCTTGGAAGGTCACCAGAAAGAGGCGGCACCTGACGGCTCCGAAAGCATTGTAAAGATCCATCTGGCTGTCGAAAGCTATCAGATGATCGTCGGGGTCAGTCGTTCCCAGATACTTTATGGTGGGAACTTTGACTCTTGACGGTATTATGGTGTTCATAATCTCATCGATGAATGGTGCTACTCTTTCATTGTCATTAACCTTGTCATCCTGGGTTCTTATCCACTTGCTTCCCAACAGGTCCTTGACGGTCTTCTGAGTGACATCCCTGATGTAAGCTTCCGTGTTGTCGTTAGTTTTCTCTTTTGGTATCATAGCATTGGAAATGGAGCTTCCAAACTGTTCCTACTCGTAGTGATTCCCTTGATGATCAACTCTCATCAGATGAGACTTCTTTTTCTTAGAAGAAGTTCCCTTAGGGTTCCGTTTTGCTTCTGATTGTTGAATGGGAGCCTTCCTTTTTGGAGATTTTTCGTCCCCCTCTGACTAGATCTGGTGAGCCTCGAGAATTTCTGTGCCTGGACTGCGTCGACATGAGCCTGCATTTCTTAGAGTTGCTTTTCCAAGACTAAGATTCTTGCGACGTTGTACTTCATGTCATTTTGAGTCTGGTGGTTGTTGTGGGTAGTATGTTGTCCCTTTCTCGTTATTATTTGGGTTGAGTGCTAAACCCTCATTTCCTTCAATGGTGGCGTTGGGTTCCAGCTCTTCGTTTCAATCCTCCGACCTTTTCGGTTTTATCCTTCCTGCCATGGAGCAACAAATTCACCAAATTAATTTTTACAAATTGACCACAAGATCGAAGGTTCAGGCCCTCCTTCTAGCGCCAAAATGTTAACGATATTTTTCGTCAACACCCGGATTGCAATGTGTAATGTATGTGTTCATGAGATATATCGTCGTCATGACTAAGAGCCTCCAAAATATAGTACTAGGCCTACGACTCTAAGCTGAATCACCTTCCTCGGGGAACTAGAATTCTTAATCCTAGCGGCCATTAGCCTTGCCCATGGAGGGTGAATACCATACGTACTATACGATGGTATTTCGACTTAACCCCGGGGAAAGTTACTTAACGCAATGTCGTTGAGCTTCACCTGAATTGATGAGCTTCTGAGTTATGACAACAATATTATATATTTCAATAAGAAGAAAACAGGCTAACGCTTCCCTTGAGCTCAAGGATGAAGGTCTCACTAAATTCGTTAACTCCGATGATTTCTTCATGTCAGGTCTGCCTAAGAGAGAAGCCTGAATCACGATGGGGATAGGGTAGTAATTCGTGGGCGATCTCCTAACATCAATGTTCGGGAAGCGTTAGGCTCAGAATGAGGATATGGATCGATCATGGGGGGATCCCTTTGGACGAGAAGAAAGGGACTCCGTGCTTTACAAAGCCCTCTTCCTCCGCCGCTGGGACGCCTTGATTGACATTCTCATAAGAAAGGTTAGTGTTAACTCCCTATTTCATCATTATGATACTACAAGATTATCAAATCGTAAGATGAGTGAGACTCGGAATTCCCCATTAATAGTTTTCTGATATATTACAAGAATAGATCATTTGCTCTTTTTGAAAAGAAAAGGAACTTTATTCAGAAATGAAAGGTGCGTCCCCCCTTTATGGAGTTCCTGGGGTTCTATTTATAGGGAATCCAGAGTCCTTCTATCAGCTGGGTGTTGGGCTCGAATGATTCCTGTCGACCGCTATTTTCCTTGGTCTTGGGTATTTGGCTATCGGTCATCCTCATGGTGCCGGTTATGGTCTTCGACGCGAGGGTCCCCGGTGAATTGGAGCCTTCCCAAGGTGAAAAGGAGTTTGTTGCCGAGACCGATGGCGCCTCGAACCTCTCGGTGGATGCTTCCAAGGGTCGGTCCTTTGGCGTGAACTTTCGGATGTATGCTTTCGGCTTTATTGTGGATACTTAGAGGGACCTTCCCTCACGATGTATGTGTACACCCGCCGATTTAGAACCATTGATGGTTCATGTACTAGGTGGATTAGTACGTGTAGCATGTATCCTTGCTTTATGTCTTGGCTTAGCCTTCCGGTTTGATTCCCTGGAAGGTAGCTTCCGGTGATGCCTATGTTACTAACGAAGGTACCCCTTCGTTATCTATAGCACCGTTTTTTCAGGAGTTGGTTGCGGACCATCTTTATGCTCTGACCCGCTACCCTTCTTCTTCTGATGTGTTGACGTTACACTGGTTAACTCCTGGTTGGTAGATCATGCCGGATGAACTTTTGCTGACGCTTTTTAGTTTTCGGGCTTCTTCTTTTCAAAAAGGGGTATCGGCCTGAGTCGCTCTCAAATTCTTCTTCCTTATATTCTTTCAACATCCCTTCACTGTCAACCTGGGTTAAGATCATTTTGGTAGTAACATTTGCCCCACTAGTGAAGGGGTGTCTTTGACTTTCCAAGTCAAGCTTCTTTTTCCGAGCTTTCTTCTATTTGTTTGTCAGTTATTTTTCAATGCTTAGTCAAGCCATAAGTTCTGTCGAAGAGATTCGCTTTCGGCGCCTCATGGAGGAATGAATTGATCTAGATTCAGGCCTTGATGGAAGATTTAAATTTATTTTCAATTATGATGTGAGTCAAATGTTATCCAGACTCCGATGTGTTAAGATTAAAGAGCCGAATTCACCCAGATTCGGGTGTTTAATGGTTGGAGACCAGAAGTCCTTCTAGCATAAATGAAGAGCTGAATCGCCTTGGATTGGGGTATTTCAAGATTAAGGATCGGAAACCCTTCCGACATTAATGAAGAGCCGAATCCACCCAGATTCGAGTATTTTAAGATCTAGGACCGAAAACCCTTCCGGTATTAATGAAGAGCTGAATCCACCTAGATTCGGGTATTTTAAGATTAAGGATCGGAAACCCTTCCGGCATTAATAAAGAGCCGAATCCACCCAGATTAGGCTATTTTAAGATTAAGGACCGGAAACACTTTCGGCATTAATGAAGAGCCGAATCCACCTAGATTTGGGTATTTTAAGATTAAGGATCGAAAACCCTTCTAGTATTGATGAAGAGCCAAATCCACCTAGATTCGGGTATTTTAAGATTAAGGACCGGAAACCCTTCTAGTATTAATGAAGATCCGAATCCACCCAGATTTAGGTATTTTAAGATTAAGGACTGGAAACCCCTCTGGCATTTATGAAGAGCCGAATCCACCCAGATTCAGGTATTTTAAGATTAAGGACCGAAAACCCCTCCGACATTTATGAGGAGCCAAATCCACCTAGATTCAGGTACTTTAAGATTAAGGATTGGAAATCTTTCCGACATTAACGAAGTAAGCATCCCCCTTGGATTTGATTTGGGAAGTAGAGTTTGTACATGCTTCTTGAGACTTACCTTGGGCTTTTGATGTCAAGGCATAGTATGTACGTGCTATGTTGACCACTCTCTGGGTCTGTGTGTCCGGAGCGCTTGGCTAGCTTATCCACAAGCAGGGCCCAATGACTTACCCGACCTCCCTCTTGGAGGCACCTTATCTTGACCATCGTAGGCTATTATAAGGGCTTAGAAACTTAGATGGGGCCATCGTAGACACAAAACTAAGGTTTATTAGTTTGATGCTCTATGCGGACAATCGTAGGCTCTGATGGAACTTATACGCCACCCCCCTCCGAGGGGTGCCCTGTCCTAGCCATCATAGTCGATTATAGGGGTTTATGTTCCCTTCTGCGGGTAACACAGAACATAGGCAGAGGTAGGATGTGCTCTTATGCGAGAAGAGGTAGGACGTGCTTAGTTCTAGCAGAGGCAGGGCGTACTCATCAACGAGCAGAGGCAAGGCATGCTAATTTTTAGATGCACCGCCACGACCATCTCTATTGTGAAACGGTGGCTTACACTTTCGATGTTTTAACCCTGCCCCCTCTGGTTTGGGCAAGAATAAATATTAACACAATCATCCCCCTTCGGGGAATGCCTCTCCCTGGCCAATTTGGCGATGATGAGGGATTCAATCCTTTTTTCCTTTTTCAGCTCGACACTTTTGGGGTTTTTCTCGAGTTGCTGGGAGGGTTTCCATTCCCTTGGTTGTATGATAATTTCATGGGAGGAAAATCCTGTCCTTTATTCCTTTATGGTTTGGAATTGCGACAAATGTTCCGAATTCCATGTTCTTGGAAAAAGATCTCCATTGGGCCTCCATAGCCGATATGTACCGGGTATGACCTTTTGATGGACAATTAGGGGGTCCTTCCCAATTCGGACTGAGAGGACCATCTACTGGGTTCTTGGTGTTGGCCATTACTCTTCGTAGTACTAATTCAGTTTTAGCGAAGGTTTTAGCTTTGACCTTTGAATTGCAATATTTTATGATCCTTTTTTGGTATTCGGCAGTTCTGATTGCTGCCTCATCCCTTAGTCCTTGTATCAAGTCTAGCGATTCCTTTCTTAAATCCTGGTTGGGGTCAACTGAGTATGCTACCCTTCTATGTGACATAATTTTGACATCAACTGGAAGCATGGCTTCACATCCATATGTCAGGGAAAAAGGGGTGTGTCCCGTAGTTGTTTTGGTAAAAGTTCTATATGCCCATAACACTAGAGGTAACTCCTCCGCCCAATTTCCTTTATCCTGATTTAGGCGTTTCTTAAGGATTGTATTAGTGGTCTTTTTAGTGGCTTCCACAGCTCCATTAGCTTTCGAATGGGCTACCGAGGAGAAACTTTTGATGATTCCATTTTTCTCATAGAATCGGCTGAACTCTTCACTCTCGAATTGTGTTACGTTGTCCGATATGATCTTGTAAGGGATTCCGAAGCAGGTAATGATAATTTTTAATAAGATTCTTAATACCTTTTCGGATGTGATAGTTCGAAGGGGTTCCGCTTCCACCCACTTGGTGAAGTAGTCGATAGCTACTACAGCATATTTAGCTCCGACCTTGGCGAGTGGTAAGGGTCCAATTAAATCTATCCCCCATATATCGAAAGGCCAATGGCTTGATATAGTGGTTAGGACGCTGGGAGGAAGTTGTGGCTTTAGAGTACTTCTGACATTAATCGCATCTCTTGACATACTCAACCGCTTGACTAACCATCCGTGGCTAATAATAACCCTGTTGCATGACCCTTTTGGCTAGCTTAACCCCACTGGAATGATCCCAACACCATCCCTCATGAGCTTCTTTCAACAGGCTAAGTCCGTTTTTGAAACTTACACACCATAAATAAGGAAGTGAATATCCCTTTTTATAAAGTACACCGTTTATGATCACGAATACGGGAGCTTGGCGTTTTATCATTCTTGCATCTTTCTTATAAGGGGTAACGTTCCTCTTAGGAGGTAGTCCTCGTGGGAGTCATCCACGTAGTTCCTTGTTGGTGGCATGTTTCCGTTATGGGGGATTCCCTCCCGGATTTCACTTCTTGGTCTTCTCCATCTCCCTTTCTTAAGGCTTGGGATCTGGTCAAAAGTAATAACTCTTTCCCATTTCTGATTCTTCCTGTTCGATGCTGGGCATCTCCTAATATCCCACCGACACTATACGGGTTTCAAGAGCTCCCAGGGAGCTGGCTAATTTGGCGAGTGAATCTTCCTGGGTATTCTCCCCATGGGGTATTTGATGAATTGAGAAGTCCTCAAATAGGGAAAGCATCTTTACTAACTTCTTCATGTATAAGATGAGCCACTTGTCCTTGGTTTGATATGTTTGTTTTATTTGGTTTACCATTAATTGTGAATTGCTGAAGATTTCTATCCTCGGTATCCTCAACTGTAGTGCCAAATTCAAACCAACTATCATGGATTCGTACTCAGCCACGGTGTTAGTTGCTGGGAACCCTAACTTCATGGTGTAGTGCAAATGGTGTCCATCAGGGGTGACTATAACATAACCTGCCCCTGCTCCTTGCTCGTTGGAAGATCCATCTACAAAGAGTTTCCACTTAGTTTTTAAGTCGTTTTCTTTAACCGACTATTCTGAAATGAAGTTTGTGCACTCGTTCGTGAAATCTGCGAGAGCTTGCCTTTGATTGCTGCCCGAGGGTGGAACTCAATTTCTTATTGGCTAAGCTCAACACTCCATTTAATTAGCCTTTCCGAGGTTTCCCGTTTGTTGAACACTTGTTTGAGAGGGAAGCTAGTTAAAACTTTAATAGGGTGTGCCTGGAAATAACCTTTAAGCTTTCGTGCGGTACGGATTAAGAAATACGCTGGTTTCTCTATGATGGGGTATTTGGTTTCCATGTCCTTTTGGCCTTCGGCTAACATAATAGATAGGGTGTTCAGTCCCCTTATTCTCTTTATTAATACTGAGCTCATTGCACGTTCGGAGATAGCCATGTATAGGTATAGGGTTTCTCCCTTCTCGGGACTGGACAAAACCGGGGGTGTTCCTATATAAACTTTCAATCCTTCGAATGCCTTCCTACACTCTTCGTTCCATTCGAAATTCTTCTTTCTCTTTATAACATCGAAGAAATGAACACACTTATCGGTGGCCTTAGAAATGAACCTGCAGAGTGTCGCTACCTTCCCGTTTAGGTTCATGACTTCCTTGTTGGTTTTTGTTTCCTCCATGTCCTTAATGGCTTGTATTTGTTTGGGACTAGCTTCAACCCTTGCTCGCTTACCACATATCACAAAAACTTCCCCGATTGAATTCTGAAGGAACACTTTTGAGGATTTAGCTTCATTTGGTAACTTCTTAAGACACCAAACATTTCTTCTAGATCCTTTGGATGATCCTCTTTTTTGGTGGACTTTACTAGCATGTCATCCACATATACTTCCATATTGCGCCCTATCTGCTCTTAGAACATCCTGTTTACTAGCCTTTGGTATGTTGCTCCTGCATTCCTTAAACCGAAGGGCATTAATTTATAACAAAATGTTCCCCAGTCGATGATAAAGCTTGTATTTTCCTTATTGGGTTTGTGCATCGGGATTTGGTTGTATCTCGTATAAGCGTCTATAAGCGATAGTATCTTGTGTCCATTCGTGGCATTAACCAACTGATCGATCCACGGGAGAGGGCAACAATCCTTTGGACAAGCTTTGTTTAAGTCCGTGTAATCAACACGCCTACTCCACATCCCGTTGGACTTCTTCAATAAAACGGGATTGGCTAACCATTTCGGGTAAAGTACCTCTCGGATAAACCCGTTAGTTTCTAGCCTTTTGACTTCCTCCTTCAAGGCCTCTACCGGATCTCTATTATATTGTCACTTCTTTTGTCAGACCAGGGTTACTGAAGGGTCGATGTTTAAGGCGTGGCTCATAATTGAAGGGTCAATACCAACCATGTCTGAGTGGGTCCAGGCGAAAACATCTTTGTTGAGCTGTAGGAAGTGGATTAAATCTCTTCGGAGAGTTTCCGTTAGCCTCTTCCCTATGTTGATGACCTTCAGTTTATCTTTCGAATCAACGCTTACTTCTTCTATTTGTTTTATCCTTTCGATGTCTCGTCCAGAGTCCAAATCTATGATGACTTCTCCTTGTTTAGTCGAATTCACCTCATTGGACCTTTTCCTCTTCCTTTTCAAAGACGTGTACCTACAATTAGTGCGTTTCTCAGTCTTATTTATTTTTATCTTGGCTTCCAATGGGGGATGTAAGGATCCCTTATCTGAAGGCATAAAAACAGTAGAAGAATCAAAATACGAAGAATACACCCTTTTGTATTTTTTGACCGTTGCGAAATACAACTCTCGGAAGCTAAACTATTCTCCCCGGATGGTACCGCATCCATGTTTGGTCATAAATTTTAACATGAGATATTTGGATGAAACGAAGGCATCCATCTCCTCTAAAGCTGGTCATCCGAAAAAGGCATTGTAATAAGATGGCTGATCGATCATGACGAAGAGAGTTTCGAAAGTCCTGCGGAGAGGGGACAACCCTACTTGAACCAAAAGGTTGATTTGACTGGCTAGAGTTGACCCCTTATTGTTTAATCCGAAAATTGGTTCGTTTCTAGGCTCTAGCTTCTTTTCGGAAATTCCCATCTGATCGAAGGCACGCTTGAAGATAACATTGGCAGCGCTTCCGGTATCCACTAATATTTTAGAAACGATCAAAAGCCCTATCTGTGCCGTTATCATGAGGGGGTCATTATGTGGGTGACAAACCCCTTTCTTCATTTCTTCCGGAGAGATCAAGAGGTTATGCATTTTGAGGGCATAACGCGCACTCTTCAATGATGGTTCTTCTTGGATGGAGAAGATTCCCTCTAAGGGTTCCTTCACGTATTGGTTCCTGGCCTTCGGACAGCTTCCGGCAGGGTTTGGCCCCTATGGATCACATTGATTTGGTTTATGGGAGGCCCCAAATCCAGGTTGTTCTCCTCTGTAGCGACTTCTATCGTATTTACCAAAACCTTCTGCTTTCCTCCCGCACGTTGACCTGGTACTGCTTTATTTGAAATAAACTCCTTTAGGTGTCCCTCTCGGACTAGTTTCTGGATAATCCCATCCAATACCTTGCACTCGTCTATCTTGTGCCCATTGGTTTTATGGAACTCGCAGCATTTACCACTGGCATGAGGTTCGGGGAAATTCTTGGCTTTGAACGAGATGGGGAAGTTATTGACCCTTTCTTTTGCAACAACATACACATACGAGATGGGCTTGTTCAAGCCAAGTAAGTTGGTGTTAGAGTCTTCCCACCTCGGCCTGCTCCGATTCCCTTCCGGGAGCATTCGTCCGAAGTTTGGCCTTCCTCCTTCCCCTCAAGGCCCGAACTTCCTCTTCGTGAAGTACAGTTCATCCATGTAGATAAACATGTAGGCTTGAAAGTGAAAATCTTGCAAGTCTTTGCAGCCGTGGATATATAACTCCTTCCAAAAGGGAGTGTTCTCGATCAACCTTGAGTGTACGATGATCAGCTTATCACAGTCGTTCATATCCTTGGATTTTGAGGCTTCGATGTTGAACCTTTTCAGATAGACCACTAGAGAC
Organism: Allium sativum; assembly: GCA_030737875.1. Classification (NCBI taxonomy): domain Eukaryota; kingdom Viridiplantae; phylum Streptophyta; class Magnoliopsida; order Asparagales; family Amaryllidaceae; genus Allium; species Allium sativum. The sequence goes on along the minus strand of CM060919.1, from coordinate 647,318,837 downwards.
TCCCTTTGTCTCTATTTGATGTTGGCGATGACTGTATAGCCTACGGTTAGATCTTTGCAAATGCATAACTATGCAGAGAATTCGTAGGAGAATGGTTTCTACGAGTAAATGGTGTTTTCTCTATACTGGCAATACCATTTTGCCGCTGCCCCTTGGAAGGTCACCGGAAAGAGGCGACACCTGACAGCTCCGAAAGCATTGTAAAGATCCATCTGGCTGTCGAAATCCATTAGATGATTGTCGGGGTCAGTCGTTCCCAGATACTTTATGGTGGGAACTTTGACTCTTGAAGGTATTATTGTATTCATAATCTCATCAATAAACGATGCTACTCTTTCATTGTCATTAACCTGGTCATCCTGGGTTGTTTTCACCTTGCTTCCCAGCAGGTCCTTGACGGTCTTCTGAGTGACATCCCTGATGTAAGTTTCCATGTTGTCGTAGTTTTCTCTTTTTGGATCATAGCCATTGGAGGTGGAGCTTCCAGAATGTTCCTGCTCGCACTGATTCCCTTGATGATCTACTCTCGTCAGATGGGACTTCTTTTTCTTGAAAGAAGTTGCCTTAGGCTTCCCTTTTGCTTTTGATTGTTGAATGGGATCCTTCCTTTTTGGAGATTATTCATATCTCTCTGACTATATCTGGTGTGCCTCGAGGATTTCTATGCCTGGACTGCGTCAACATGAGCCTGCATTTCTTGGAGTTGCTTTTCCAAGACTAAGATTCTTGTGACGTTGTACTCCATGTCATTTTGAGTCTAGTGGTTGTTATGGGTTGGATGTTGTCCCTTTCTCGTTATTATTTGGGTTGAGCGCTGAACCCTCATTTCCTTCAATGGTGACGTTGGGTTCCAGCTCTTCGTTTTGATCCTCCAACCTTTTTGGTTTCATCCTTCCTGCCATGGAGCAACAAATTCACCAAATTAATTTTGACAAATTAACAACAAGATCGAAGGTTCAGGCCCTCCTTCTAGCGCCAAAATATGAACGATATTTTTTCGTCAACACCCGGATTGCAATGTGTAATGTATGCGTTCATGAGATATATCATCGTCATGACTAAGAGCCGCCAAAATATAGTACTAGGCCTACGACTCTAAGATGAATCACCTTCCTCGGGAACCAGAATTCTTAACCCTAGCGGCCATTAGCCTTGCCCATGAAGGGTGAATACCATACGTACTATACGATGGTATTTCGACTTAACCCCGGGGAAAGTTTCTTAACTCGATGTCGTTGAGCTTCACGGAATTGATGAGCTTCCGAGTTATGACAACAATATTATATATTTCAATAAGAAGAAAACAGGCTGACGCTTCCCTTGAGCTCAAGGGTGAAGGCCTCGCCATATTCGTTAACTCCGGTGATTTCTTCATGTCGGGTCTGCCTAAGAGAGAAGCCTGAATCACGACGGGGATAAGATAGTAATTCGTGGGCGATCTCCTTACATCAATGTTCGGGAAGCATTAGGCTCGGCATGAGGATATGGATCAATCATGGGGGATATCTTTAGGTGAGAAGAAAGGGACTCCTTGCTCCACAAATCCCTCTTCCTCTGCCGCTGGGACGCATTGATTGACCTTCTCATCAGAAAGGTTAGTGATAGCTCCCTATTTCATCATTATTATACTTCAAGATTATCAAATCGTAAGATGAGTGAGAGTCGGAATTCCCCATTAATAGTTTTCAGATATATTACAAGAATAGACGATTTGCTCTTCTTGAAAAGAAAAGGAACATAATTCAGAAATGAAAGGTGTGTCCCCCTTTATGGAGTTACTGGGCTTCTATTTATAGGGAATCCAGAGTCCTTCTATCAGCTGGGTGTTGGGCTCGAATAATTCCTGTCGGCTGCTATTTTCCTTGGTCTCGGGTATTTTGCTATCGGTCATCCTCGTGGTGCCGTTTATGGTCTTCGACGCGAGGGTCCCAGGTGAATTGGAGCCTTCCCAAGGTGAAAAGGAGTTTGTTGCCGAGACCGGTGGCAAAGGCGCTTCGAACCTCTCGGCGGATGCTTCCAAGTGTTGGTCCTTTGGCGTAAACTTTCGGATGTATGCTTTTGTCTTTATCGTGGGTACTTAGAGGGGCCTACCCTCATGACGTACGTGTACACCCACCAATTTAGAACTGTTGATGGTTCATGTACTAGGTGGATTATTATGTGTAGCCTGTATCCTTGCTTTGTTTCTTGGCTTAGCCTTCCGGTTTGATTCCCTGGAAGGTAGCTTCCGGTGATGCCTATGTTACTAACGAAGGTACCCCTTTGTTATCTACGGAATCGTTTTTTCAGGAGTTGGTTGCAGACCATCTTTATGTTCTGACCTGCTACCTTTCTTCTTGTGATATGTTGACGTTACACTGATTAACTCCTAGCGGGTAGATCATGCCAGATGAACTTTTGCTGAAGCTCTATAGGTTTTGGGCTTCTTCTTTTCAAAAAGGCGTATTGGCCTGGGTCGCTCTCGAATTTTTCTTCCTTATATTCCTTTGACATCCCTTCACTGTCAACCTGCGCTAAGATCATTTTGGCAGTAACATTTCCCTTTCCAAAAAAAAGGAATTTTCATTTTCTCTCTCTTCTTTTTACCTACATAGCATTTTACTTAAGCAAGATCACTGTTCATCGAAATTTGTCACACTATTTTTTAGGACTTCAGATTTAGCTAGTCCTAAGTTTTCTTGCCCAAAACCCCAATCACTAGTTTGAATTATGCTTTGAATCAGGGATTAATGGCCCTAGTGTAGACTAAGCTCTCAAGAATCGTCCGAGATGATGACTAATAGTGATCTTTAATAATTTATACTCATCCCCGTTCATTATTGGGGATCTGAGGAATAAGATTTGTACAAATAATTCGTAATAGAAGGTATTTTTTATCACGTTGACAACGTGGTAACAAAATCTCATGTCGTCTATTTGTCCATGTGTTGTTTGTTTGCAATTATCAAATAGAAATTAGCTTAAAATATATGTTATGGTATCACCTGGAAGGGCTATGTCTGAGATTTCACAAATTGGCGACCACAACTTGAGCAAATCTAGGCTTTGTTCAACGGAGGGGAGGCTTAGAGCGAAGTAGCTTCAAGTGACTAGTACCATAGGTGAAGTTCCAGGTGTCTTGAATGAGCACTCTGCCCTGTTATCCCCAAAATTTCTTTGTGGGCCCGCCCCTTCATCTTTGGGACAAAGTTTTTGAGAAAATCCTTCTCTCTCTCGTTCCCTGTTTGTTGGGAATGATTCACACTGACTTTCCGTGGTTTCCGCCCCTCCTGAATTTTTGTCTAAAATGAGGTCTTCTTTAGCCACCAACAGCGACCCCTTTAAGGGCCATAAGAGGCCAACTTTTGTTTCCCGTCCTTCTACAGATGAAAATGTTGAGTTTCCCTGAAATAGGCTACCGTGTACCCCTCTTGCACCCTCCCCTGGAAGTTTCCCTAACGTGTGCCCTTCCTCGATGGAGACTGTAGGAAGTGACTTTGTTGCTGGTTTCCTAAGATCTGATTCTCATGGATACTCTGATTTAAGAGAGCGTGAGCTGCTCTTTTCTCCTTATCGGTTGTGTGGCCCCATAAGTTCTCATTTACAAGCCTAAGATCTTGACAAAATTATCGGATATGTCTTATCCTTCATTGAAGTCTCCGATGTTCCAGAGTTCTCCTCCGAAGAATGGTCTGACTTTTACCTAAAACTTGTTAAACGACAACTCCTAGTTTGTACCCTCATTTTCCTAAGACTTTTTATTCGCCTTCTTGGTGTAATAACTAACAACATATTGTTCCTCTTTTCTTTGCAGACATCCAGGAACTGGTATGTTGCCAGGGCGACAACTGCCTCCTTATCCCGGGAGAAGAAAGAACCCCAAGAAGAGAAAACCATGTTAGAGTCTAAGCTCCACGATTTTACCTTTGCGAAGAGTAGCAATGAAGAGGCTTGTAGTCAACTGAGAGTGTCTTTGGAGAGGGAAAGCGCCGCTGAAGTCTCTACCCTCAAGCGTGAGCAGTCGGATATGTTGATGAAGCATGTAGGGAGATTAAAAATAAGGGAAGCAATTCTTTCTGATGCTAAGCAGATAATTTATGAGACTCAGGACCAGATTTCCTTGTTTTTGAAGGTGCATCTTGCAGACATGGTGTCTAAATGTTATGAAAAGGCTCTCCTTTCAGTCCACCATGATAATTGCGGAAAATTCCCGGACCTGGACTTTCCTTCTCTTCCTTCATCCCTTCGGAATAGGATATTGGGGAGTGCTATTACTTCAGATCGGGACATTGAAGTTTCCAAACGGAAAAAGACGAAGGTGGAGGATCTTTTGTTTGTCGAAAAGCTACCTGACTGCTCAATGTCTAGAGATGATGAAAATATGATTCTGCCTATAAGAGGTGGTATTGTAAGCGACTCGTGCGGAGATGGCACGTTTGTTGAGAAGTCAATTTTCTGGAGTTCGGTGAAACAGAACATGCAGTGAACACAGTCTCCCCTATTTCTCAGGTATAAATCTTAGTTTATGGATTCCTTGTTTGCTTGTAAAAGCTGGCCCTTGACGACTTATTCTTATGGTGATGAAAATTCTATTTTGCTGATTACCCTATTTTTCAAGGATGACCTTCATTCTCTTTCTAAGCTAAGGAGGGAATTTCTTACCAAGCCTCCTTATAAATATGGCAGGGAGCACTTCTTGAAAGAGCTCAATCATATTTACATGAAGTACCCTCAGTTATCTTTCAACTTCTTGGGGAATGAAAGGGAAATGATATTAAAGAAACTTAGAACTCATCATGCGAAATTAATATGTAACATGAAGGAAAAGAGTAATGGGGAGAGAAAATAACTTGTTGTATTCTTTTTAGTTTACAATAGTGCGTACTCGAGCTGTATTCGTTTTCATTTCCTTTCTTTTGCATGCATTTCTGAGACTCAAATAATGATGTCTTTTGGTAATAAGTTTCGCAAGCGGCAGCTCATTTGTTTATATGAACAGGAAAGTTCACCCGAAGGCACCTCCTCTTTCGTATATAAAGGTGTTTTTCTTACTTTGCGCCTAGGAGATTTTCTGGGAATTCTCCTACTGGTATTGAGGGCGGATCTTCCTTGTCCAGGGAGCCATTTTGGCGATGCTTGATGGAATGAATGAGTGTATTGGAGGACCAAATAAAGCGAAGGCATAAAGGCATCCTTGAAGCGAGGAGGTGTATAAAGACAAATCCTTCTATTGACTTTGATGAAGAAAAGGATGAACCAGGCGAGATGAAAAGACATGCTAGTAAAATGTGAAGAATGGGGATCTACCTTTGGATGCGCTCTTGGAGTCTCCACTTCTGATGTCTCGCAGATTTCGATGGGGCCCGAATCTTAAGAGCCTGAGATAGGGGACTTTCCCTCCGGAATGGATTATTCCCTTGCTGTCAGGTGGCATAGATAGGTTAAGGCCAACATGAAAGGTTTTTATGATAGGAAGGGGATCGAGGGTAACTCTCATCATACTGACTTTTATACTTCCAAAATTAAGCAATTACAAAAGAAGAAACAATCTTTGCACAAAGATGCCTTTGACTTGAAGAAGGATAACAAAAACCTTCATGCAATGGGGAAGGCTTTCAATCGAGCTTTAAAGTGGCAGCCTAAACATTAGATGATTCATGCATGGTCATAGAAAAGATGCGAAGAGTCAATGGGCTTTTGGGTACTTCAATTCACCGTTCCTCCACTTCTTCCTGGTCCCATGAATAGGATACACTCTACCGAGGGCTAGACTATCGCTTACATGGGAGTTGTAGTGCCGGGGCAAGGATTTCTTTTTTGAATATGTATTTACTTCATGAACTTCCTTGCAAACAATAATTTGGTGTACAAAATATACAATATTTTTCCAGTGGAGTATAGTATTTTATAGCGATAGTATATACGAATAGGGGTAGGACTTACAATGATGTTACTTAACATGCGACCACGCATTTCAGTATAAACGCTTTTCTTTAGCTATGGTTATATCATGACAAGGTGCACATCTCCGGTGAATTTCATTGGAAGTTTGTCTTATGGGATTTCAAATAGCATTCTATACTCTTGGTGGGATTAATAGTACCAAAGTGCGTTAAACACGAAAGTCCTATAATGCTCATTCGTGTTTTGTGTGTTAGCGCAAACATTTGGTATACCTGTATTAAAAAAACATTTTCCTGAGCAAAAAGAGAGATGAGGGTTGACTAACCCCTTCTTGTTCAGTTCTCGGAATTTGATCCGACCCAGATCCGGATGCCTTGTGCTGAGACTGGAATCCTACATCGGGCTATGATTCGCGTTTTGGCTTCGAGACGAGGTTGAGTTGCTTCTCTCAATGTTTGTGAAGAACTGAATTGATCTCAGCTCAGATATTTAAGATTATAGATCAGAGATTCCCTTTTGACCCTAGTGGAAGTCTCGAATTAACCCTTATCTAAATAATTAAAGATTGGGGACTATGAGGCCCGCTTCTAGTATTTGCAAATCACCGAATTGACTCAGACTCGGTATTAATGCAAATAGAAGATCGGGATTCCTTCGTTATTTGTAAAGAGCCAAATCGACCCAGATTCGTGTATTAATAGAAGACCGGAACCCCCCTCTGGTATTTGTGCAACTCTGAATCAACCCAGATTCAGGTATTAATACAGAAGACCAGAACCCCCTCCGGTATTTGTGATGTGCAGAATCGACCCAGATTCGGGTATTACTATAAAAGACTGGTACCCTCCTCCGGTATTTGTAAAGCGACGAAATGACCCAGATTCGGGTATTAATATAGAAGACTGGAACCCTCCTTCGGTATTTGTAAAGCGCCGAATCGACCTGGATTTAGGTATTAGTATAGAAGACCAGAACCCTCCTCCGGTATTTGTGAAGTGCCGAATCGACCCAAATTCGGGTATTAATATAGAAGGCCAGAACCCTCCTCCGGTATTTGTGAAGCGCCGAATCGACGCAGATTTGGGTATTAATATAGAAGACCAGAACACTCCTTTGGTATTTGTGAAGCGCTGAATCGACCCAAATTCGGGTATTAATATAAAAGACCGGAACCCTCCTATAGTATTTGTGAAGCACCGAATCGACCTAGATTTATAGAACACCGGAACCCTCCTCCGGTATTTGTGAAGTGCCAAATCGACCTAGATTCGGGTATTAATATAGAAGACCAGAACCCCCCTCCGGTATTAATTGTTTTGACATCCCTTTTGGATTCGATCTGTGAAGCAGTGGTTGTACGTGCTTCCCGAGCCTCTCCTTGCGCTCTTGATGTCAAAGTAGAGGAAGTTCGTGCTTTGTTGGCCACTCTCTGGGCCTGTGCGTCCCCTGCGACTGGCTAGATTATCCACAAGAAATACCCAAGGACTTACCTGACCTTCCTCCAAAAGGCGCCTTGTCCTGGCCATTGTAGGCGATGATAAGGTCTTAGACACTTAGACGGGGCCATCGTAGGCACAGAACTAAGGTTTACTCTTTTGATGCTCTATACTGACCATCGTAGATTCTGATAGAGGCTTATACGCCACACCCCTCCGAGGGGTTCCCTATCCTCACCATCGTAGGCAATTATAAGGGTTTGTGTTCCTTTCTGCAGGTAACATGGAACATAAGAAGAGGTAGGACGTGCTCTTCTGCAAGCAAAGGTAGGATGTGCTTAGTTCTAGCAGAGGAAGGGCGTACTCTTCTGCGAGCAGAGGCAAGGTGTGCTAAGATTAGATGCACCGCCATGACCATTTCTAGTGTGAAACGGTTGCTTACGCTTTTGATGCTTTAAACCCGCCCCTCTGATTTGGGCATGGAAAAAGACTAACACATCATCCCCTCCAGGGGATGCCTCATCCTGACCAGTTTTGCGATGACAAGGGATTTACGGTTTGACCCCTTTTGGGTTTCCTCTTTGAATTCCGAAAGGATTGTTTTCCCTACCCTCGGATATGTCCAGTAATCTTTCTCCTAAATATTTTTACCGAACTCACTTCGACTTTTCATAAATTCTCGTAATTGGCCTTGGCTGATGAGTCTTATGATGGTTTCCCTGAGGACCCTGTGGTGGCTAGTTTCGTGTCCATTCGTCATATGGTAATGGAAATAGGCCCCTCCTGTTTTTATTTCGTACTTGGGCTTTTTCTTCGTGAGTGGCCAATAATTGAGTTCGTGTTTGGTTAGGAAGTAAATATTTTCCAATGAAGTAGCGAAGTAGTATCCCTTGGGTAACCCTGGTGTACACTCCCCTTCTCGCTGCTGGGGTTTAATATTTTTATTACTCAGCCTGGTTTCTGTGCCTACGCCTTCGTTCCCTCTTTTGAAAACATGCTAAGGTTGAGACGTTATCTCTTCGGACCATTTGTTGGCGAAGTGGTCGAAATCGTCCATTATTTCTCGTTCAAGCGTCATTCCCTTGACTTGTCTGAGGAGGATTTTCTTTAGGTGAGAAAAGATGCTAATACCCTTGGATGTATAGTCATTTGGGGAAGGCACTATGGTTTGCCCTATGTAGGAATAACTGTAATTTTCGATGTCGGGGGCATATTGCTCCATTTCCCTTTTTTTGTTTTATTACGCGTAAAGCTTCTACTCTCAACCTTATTTCTTCCACTGCTCTTGAGTCTACGATTTCCGACTCATCCATTTGAGACTTTGTTTTTTGTCGGGGCCTCCTACTCATAATCTTGCCTTTCCAAGGCCTTAGTCCAATCCGGGACGAAATAAACAGGTAGATGTGTGCCTGTTAACCTCAAGGTCGGAGGTCCAGGCCCTCCTTCTAGCGCCAAAATGTTAACGATATTTTTCATCAACACCAGAGATAGATCGACAAGGATGGACCTGGGAGGGAATTTAATCTTGTTGATAGTATTTTGGTTTATAGGAAGGGTTTAAGTAGATCGGGGGAGTGGTTTCCTTCGATTGTAGGTAATGAATAGAATCAAAGAGAATCCTTCAACAGATCTCCATTTTTGAGTTTTTATTTTAAGAAGAAGAGTACAAGAATTCAGATACCTTTTCTATGCGGCTCCTGGAGTCTTATTTATAAAGAATTTGGGTCCCCTTCTGTTGTTGGGCCGTTTGGGCTTTCAGGAGCCTTTGTCGGCCGCCTTTTCTCTTGGCTTTGAATGATTTTTCTTCCGACCGCCTGTAGTGTTAACTTTGGCTTCCGCAATGATGGTTTTAGCTAGACATGAGTCTCTTTGAGATCGTGTGTTTGCTATCGTTGTAGCTCTTGGAAAGATGATTCGAGTTCTCGGTTGCATGCCCTTGGGTATAGACTTTCAGATTTAGGCTTCTGGTTTTCTCGTGGATACTTAGAGGAGCCTACCCTCTTTATGTATGTCAGTAGCAGTTGGTTCGGAATTACTGTCGGTGTTTGTGCTGAATAGACCAGTGTGGATAACTAGTATCCCTTCTGGGGTTCCGACCTGCTTTTCCATGGGACTACCAGGTATACTCTTTTTCTAGCTCGATGCTCTTGGTGTTTTAACCTCCGGTCGTGTTGGTATTAGGCGGGTTAATATCGGAGGTCCTTTCGAACCTTCACCGATGGAACTCTTGCTTTCGCATCTCTTGGTTTCTAGTCTAGGTGGCTTCTTGTTGTGGAACCTTCAGCCAGAATGACACCGGTCTAATCTTGTCGGATAGATCCTTCTGGTTAGGCGCCTATCGAGTGGCTTCCGTCGGCATTCTGCAGACCTAGGGTTCTCCTTTCTGGGAAGGTACTAGTTTATGCTGTTCTCAAATTGTTCTTTCTTGCTTTCGGTCCTTTTTTTGTTTATTTGACCTTTTGCTTTCGGGATACCCTTCTGCACTTGTATTCCTCCGATACCCCTTCACTTGTATTTTTAACTTCAGCAGTGGCTACGCGATTGGATTTGCAATTGGGTCAGTTGTAGAAAAGATGGCATAGGTGATGAATTTTCTTTTCCTACATAGGAGGGTAGCCTGTTGCGCGTAGTAAAAATATATTTACTTAGGTACGAAGTTTGTACATATATTATTTTTAATTCGGTATTTAATTCCCCTGCTTACTGTTATCACCTATAATCGTTAAATTTGTATGGTCACACACAAATTCCTAACACAAAGAAAATGGGCGTACTGCTATGTCTCAACTTTCCGGTCCTAATGAAATTAATTTCATTGAAAACAGACTCTGTTTGCACAATGATGTTATTTTAATTCCTATTTTGTTCTTAGATTCTCCATTAAAATGCACACACAAATAAAACAACTCCAATTGACTCCAAACTATAAATCTAGCAATAATTCGCGATACATATTCCAATAAAACTCGTTTTGTCAAAGACGAAGGACGTTTGAAAAGAAAACTATTTTTATCGATTAAATATAATTAAATCCAAAATAGTTAATTTTTAAATAAATTGTTATTATCGTAATCCCCATATGAAATATTATATAGCTTCGGAGTAAACCAATATATATTTTAAATTCAATATTTAAAATTCCAGTTTAAACGATATTCAAATATATATAAATCCTTTTATATTTATTAAATATACGTTATAATTTATTAATGAATACCATAATGACTATTTTAAAATTTGAATTGGACATAACTCACGGTCTGTAAGACGAAATCTCAATTTTTCATTTTCATTAAAAAATTATAATCAAATCGATTCAAACATTTCTTGTTTCATAGAATTCCGACTTCAAACAGATTTTGTATATTCAATTGAAGTTCAAATCGTAAATTAAGAACTACCACAACGTTACGAGTTCATTTTATAGTTATATATAAATTATATGTTTAAACTTCGCTATATAAACGAATTATAAATTATAAATCCAATTAAAATTCCAAATCGATATTTGAAATAATAAAATATATTAAATAACTAATTACCAAAAATACAGGACGTTACATTCCTTTGCCCTTAAAAGTGTTTCGTCCCCGAAATTACTAAGTAAGAAGAATGTTCCAATCCCAATTATTTTCAAACTAATTATTCCAAAACTATCATCAAAAATTTCTAAGTTATATAAAGTTATGAAAAAATCGTCAACATCTCTTCTACATGATTCGATCGAAACACTATAACTGCCACCCCGGGCCTCACATTTATCAAAAGGAAACCAAAACCAAACGGCTTCCCAACTCAGGGTTATAAACTCAATCACCAGTCAATATAATTAGGGTTTACCTTTTGGTCAGGCAACCAAACTCAAATTCCAAGGCATAGCAATTAACAGCTCAACCAGCATGTGCTTAACTTATTTACAATGCAAGAAATAAATACAGGGTTATTTTATTTCATTATTCAATTTTAATCAAATTCGTTATACTGGAATTTAGTTTTCAATTAATTTAATTTTGTTAGTAAGCCATTTATGAATTCTATTCAATCCATCTAACAAATAATTAACAATCAATCAATACACAACTAAATTAACTAAACGAAACCATTTATATTTTACTCAATTTCTAAATTCCAATTTGATTTCATTTAACTCCAAAATCCATTTTAAATCAACTTGACTTAACCACGTTTATTCAATTAAGTATTTAACTTCCTAATTTATTCACCTCCATTTCAAATTCAAATTCTGTTTCTATTCCAAAATCATCCATTTTCTCTTTCTAATTTCATATATGAAATATTCTGGTTATAATAAAACATTCCAATTCATAATTTAATTTGAATTCCATTCAAATTAAATAAAAAACTCAATAATTTTATAAAATTACTTCTTTTCTATATAAAAATATAATTTGGATAAAATTATTTCATTTACCTTTTTACAAAACAATATCGTGTCAGTTGTCAGTTCAATATTGAGCCGATCAAATAGCATAACATAAAACATTTTTTTATAAAATTTACAAATACGCTCTCCTATATATATAGTCAACTCAATCTATGGTATTACTAACCCCACCTCTGTCTAGTTATGCCACAAAGCCAAGGTAATTAAAAAACCATTAATCTGATACCAAATGCAACGACCTAAACTTCTGGTACCTTTTGAGCTGACCAAACAACACTAGTTCAACCCATAATGCACTGGAAACCCAGATGATAATAGAAAGAATTTAGAGGGTGAGATAAGAAAGAAATATTAGAATAGAATAAGACCAAGAAAATCTAACACAACAGAATCAGAGTCTCATATTGCAGCAGAAACAAAATATAATATAGAAATAAATCTTTATTGAGAGCTTAAAATAAAACTTACAATTACCAGAGTACATAACCACATCCGGAAAATTATAATAATCTGCCCACATATACATAGCAGAATAAATAAAAATATGTTTGAACTCTATCAACACGTCTTCTGAACTTAATAGTATTCAATACCCTGAACCTGTAAAACTCGGTCTAAATCAAGCATTTACAAACACCGGATCAGTCTGGTAAACCAGAGTGGGAAACCCATTAAGTTTATAAACAACATCCAACTTGATTTTAGACTAAAACAAATATTTTCTAAAAGAAAAGGATAATCGTTAGACCAAATCCACACATAAACCAGACGGTTTTTACATTACGCTAACCCAAAACATTCTGAAATCATATATATCTTTTGATATTATAATAGTGTCTAAATAAAAATAAAAAGCCATCTAGTGGAACGCTTGCATCTCACGCTCCACATATATAGTATACAATCAAAACCGCGAGTGCGTATTGAAGATTGGATTCCGACTATGACAAGGTATGGAACCACCTGCCGATAGTGTATCTTTAGAGGGGAATACACCGGGTTCAACATGAACATCTTGGAACCCGGCCACACATGACTGACCACTCATTTCGGTTGAGTGTATCGAATGTATATCACCAACGGTTAGGATCAGCAACTGTTTCCCGAGAAGGGACACCATTGAATATAATAAAGAAGGAAATGAATTTCTCTAGATAGGTGATTATGCACCCTAATGGGAGCGACTCACTTAGCCATGCTACCTGCCCGATTTTAGTCTTTTTCCAGTTGTGAGGCTTAAGGTTTGAATTATCCTTTTTAAGATAGCACACCACCATTCACTTTGAATGCCACATCGTCAGATCCATCGGAAATCACTAATTGATTTCCACGAAAATACTCAGATTGTTAGGCTAAAGAAGTTCCCATCTTTACCACCAACTTCGTACGTTTTAAGAAATCAACGTACGTAATCCTTTTGGAAATACTCTGTCAGACACTTGTCCATACAAGTTGTCCTGGGACTGGACAAACCGAAGATACCCTCATACCACATCATAGGAAACACCCTATAGATCAGTAGAGAGTAGTCCATGCAAATACGTCGATTTCAACCACGTCAAAATTATAGTATATCTCTGACCATTAAATTAGAGATTATAAGTCATTCTATCGTTTTATGAAGATCCACGGTCTTCAATTTCTCCATCTCGATCAGTATCTGATATCTTCAACGTTTACGTAGTCATTAGTCGGAATGGTTTTTGGTTATAAATTTTATCCCGGTCTTTCCATACTAACAATCATATTGGACTAATTTGATAGTTGGTTATTTAACTATAAATTAAACAACCATACAACCATGAAAATAAAAATAGATTCACCGGTTCAGTACTCAACCTTATTTGGCCTTTTGTTTAAAAAATAATTAATGAATGGTTAATTTAAAACTTCTAAAGCATTCCATGGTATTCAGTTCTTATTTCAATATATTAATCTTCTCAAAACTATTTCAATTTAATATTTAGAAAAATATTTAATAACTGTTTATCCCTAAAAAGCATGTGTATTATTGGTGTATCAAATCTTCGTAAGACCTACGGGACGACCGCTATAGGGCATAGATATGCACGAATGATCTAGGACACTCAGGGTCGTTCGTACCAGGTAAAATGCAACCCCACATAACTAAGGCCGAACGTATCAATAAGGTCTGAGCACGACAAGGAAGGACACACAAGATCAAAACTGATGGGTCGCATGCTAGTTATGCAGCATGGTTTGACCATGCAAAGAGACAGTATGGCCCAGGAATACAACATAAACTTAACGAACGAGCACAGTTCAAAGGACCAATCATCCATATCCGAGGAGGTCGGTCGCTCATATCAGAAAAAGTTATTCACCTCTACGACAAAAAGACGTTCAAACGCTCAGGCAAAAAGAAGACTTAACAAGAATGGTTAGATCGACTGCTCATCAAAATGGATCGAATATAATAGATTAGCTCGACCAAAAGGAAAGGTCATACATGCAAGATAAGGAAGAGGATTGGTTCTGGCCACACGTTCCACTCTGCAGTCGTCCGTTCACACTACCCTGACCAATCGTACATAACAGGGAACACAAAGATGCCAGAAGTCGCACATGCCTCCCATGTCCGCTCGCTCATTCCTCAGTTAGTCATCAGAGCTTCAATCAGATGCTACCTATCGGTCAGTCAGATACCACCTCCTAAAGGGTCGCACTTACATTATGTTCTACAAGCCTTGATCATTCGCTTACAGACTAAGGTACTAATCACCCGTTTATCTATAATCAAACAGGCTTCATCAATAATCAAACATGGCGCTCGGTCGCTTATGCACCAATCCAAAGGCTCTAACTTGTTGCCCGCATACCCATCGCCTAACCGCCCATTCAAATGGCTAGGGTCTATGCAACTGTTCGTACACATAAAGCTCGCTCGCATGAGACAACTGAATACAACTGTCGCCAGCCGGCTATAGCTGAGCAGTGGCATGCTTGTAATTAATGAGACAAGCGACATGTAGCCTGCGTATGTGAATTTCAGCTCATTTCTTCAGGGGGGCTCACCTATAAATAGGTCATGGCTTCCACCATAAGAAGGGATCCGAGCAGTGACAAAGTACTGCAAAATTCTTCCCTCTACCATTTCCTTAAGCATTCTCAACCATTGTCATCATCATCTCCACTTGAAGGATCTTCATCCATTTGGCCATGGCATCCACGAAGATCCTTTAAGTGAAAGACGCCAAAGACATCCTCCTTCTCCTCCGCTTATCTGTCCTTCTCCTCCACGAATTTCACCATTCCTCCATTGAATTCCTTGAATCTAAGCGAGATTTGTATGTAAAAGTGAGAATGAGAAGACGTATGTACAAAGAGAGTTTACATGTTTTGTAATCATCGTGATAATGCAAACTACCTTCATAGTTGACGTAGGCCAAGCTTAGGTCTGAGCCACTATAAAACCTTGTCTCCAACTTACATTCCATGTTTTTTTACTTTCAACCTTTTTTGAGTACAGCTCCATTTACTTTTTGACCATATTGATGAAGTACGACTCTTGTACCCCTGGTGTTTGAGCCACTTTTTGGTGAAAACATTTGGCGCCCAACGTGGGGTCATATTGCATATTTCCCTGTTGAAGTCCAGCGAGATTTTCTAAGAAAACTTTGCTTGAGATTATGGATGTGCCGAAGTAAGTTACTTGCGAAATCGACGACCTCACCGACAATGTTAATATTGTCACATAGTGCACCACTCATTTCGAGGCAGGAGAATCATCAGAAATTGAGGTAGCTATAACCAAGAGAGAGTTGGAAGATGCAATGGCGGGACTAACGAGTCAAATAACTATTGCAAACAATGCAATGATGAAGAAATTTGAGTTGATGTTCTCTATCTAATCCGCTACCGCAAAGACCACACTAAGTACCACTTGTCTTCCACCCGATCGAACGAGTCACACACACGATATAGAAATTTCTGCTTCAAGCGCGAAATAGGGAAACTCTATTCAGGAAGTTGCATATCATGCTATTCTGGACTTTGGAAAATCTAAAGCACCTATGCGTAACTATTCCGATGACACAACCTCTCAACGGGTAGGTGATCCCACGAAAGGGGCATTTCTCTCAAAAGAAAGCCTAGATCCCCTGTCTCCATATAATAGTTACAAACCTAGACGAGAATCTGGTGAGGAAGAAGGTGCTCGTTCCATGGATCAGAGCAAAAAGCAGGAGTATATATTAGGTATGGCACGCGGAATTGTGAAGGAGAGTTTGAAGAAAGAGGATAATCAAAGAGAGTGGGAAATTTTTCCTACTAAGACCCCACTCACTGAAAGAACTAAAATGGTTATATATCCACAAAAATTCAAATTTCCAATGTTGCAATCCTATAATGGGACAAGCATCCTAATGTGTTCCTATGCAAATATGGTCAGCATATGAATGGGGCGCATGCCACGGACGAGACCAAATGCCTGTATTTCTCGACTTATTTAGAAGGAGTGAACTACCTCTAGTTGACAAAGAAACAGCCGAAGTCTATGGAGGACTTCGCTACCTTGGCTAGGCTATTCAGTAACCAGTACAGGTTCCAAGTAGCTAGGGATCGAGATGTTATGGAGATAGGTGAACTACAACAAAAACCAGGAGAGTCCATCAAAGGTTTTCTCACCCGCTTTAATATGGCAGTGGCTGAAGTTGAAAATTATGAGCTCTGTCTAGTTCTGATGGCTTTGAAAGGGGCTATACGTAAAAAGACCAAGTTAGGACGGTGGGTTAAGAAGAAGAAACCAAGTACACTCGAACAAATACTCAATAAAGGTGAAAAATATATAAGTGTTGAAGAGAATTCAGTGTGTTAACAACAAGAAAGGAAAGGTAGTGCGTAAAGTAGCTTTGATAGCCAGAAGAGGAGCAACGAAGGAAAAGATAACCGGACTAAGAAGAAGCTACGCTTTTTGAAGAATTCTGAGCTCACTCCCCTTAATGACACCATAGGGAATATCTTCATGGTAACTAAGGGTACCGAGAAATATCCGATCCCAAAACTAATGCAGGTCAAAATGTCGCTATAAGATCAGGAAGGTTTTGTCAATTTCATAACCAGCCAGGGCACGATACTAATGACTATGGCATTTAAAATCATTGATTGAGGGAATAATAAGGAAGAATCATTTGCAACAATATGTACAAATCCATGAACACTGCCCTAACCCTCTACAAGCAAGGGGCAACAGGTAATGAGTAGATCGTTCAAACCAATCCAAGGCCAATACTTGCTTAAAGATCAGTTGTCAGCGTTCTGGTTATGGTGGCTCTGAATAAGCGACCTCCATTTATTTAATTGGCTTTATTACTTTGTTTTGCCTTATTGCTTAAGAACCGATAGTCAATTTACTTTGCTTTATTACTTGTTATATTCCTGTAAGCAATTGACGATGATTTACTTACAAAGGCCATATAAATCAAAAATTATGAGCTTACCTAAGTAACATACTTGTAAGCTCATACTAAAAGTCGGTTTCTTAAAATGTAGGCACAGTAGGAGCGATCGCTCATCTATAACTAAACCGTAATGGAAAGCTTCCCAAAGCATATTTCAAGCAAAACAACTTGAGATCCAAAAACATCATGCGAATTAAGTAGGATAAATAAGAACATTACTTCAAAAGAATAAGCTGTTCTGGGGCAAATAGTGAAAAGCATAGTAAACAAATAGCAAGTCAGAAGGCTGCACTTTTCACCATGAAACACGCCAAACTCTTAGCAAGCATCCATTGAAGGGGTTATCATCAAGCTTTGAGGAAAATACAAGGGTAGTATCAAATTTGTCCCACGAATAAAATTGCTAGTCCCAAAAGAGGAACCTTGTTAGGTGCACGACCCAAATTCCTTAAATCGAAATAGAATTCGATAAGAGGAGCTAGTGCCCACCTCCCGGGGTGATGCATAAAATTGGAAGGATCAACAACACCTAGGCTGGAAGCACTAGTCCTAGTGCCGGAAGGACCGACAAACATGCTGAAAGGACCAACGCAATTAGAAATCCTAGCCGAAAGGTGGTAACATAAATCCTAGCCGAAAGGGGGTACCAGAAATCCTAGACAAAAGGGGGTATCCATTTTAGGTCTTTTTGATTTCAAAATAACCAGTCGAACAAGACCTGGAATTATCAATTGTTGAAAATAGCTGCAGGCAATATGTGGAACTATGGAAGTAGTCTTAATTTTTTTTTCTTATTCTTTATATAGGCATATAACTCTATATTTTTTTACATATGTAATCTGAATCACTTTTTTACAAATGAGTTTACTAAGATATTTGATTAAAAAATCTATGTATCTTCGTAATTTAACAATGAGAACTAAATATTATAAGGCATTCTATTTAAGGTTTCCTAACAATACACTCGCTTACTCACCGCTCACACTTAAATTATAGATTGGAATATAAGGCGCCCTCCTTGAATGCATTTAAAAAATAAAATTAAAGAAAATGCTCTAATTATGTACAACTATCTATCTACATCTGACCGATTAAAGATTCCTTTACTACTTCCCTTAATGGGAAAAATAAATTATTTCAGTATTTAATTGAAAAGACATACCCATTTTTCGTTTGACTTGAAAAGTATAGCTGATTTCGTTATAATAAATGAAATATTACCAGAAATTTATGGTATTATATTTATTTCATTAAATAGTTCATCGTCTTTCACTTTACTTAGAATTTGATTTGTTTATTAGCCAACAATCTGAAATTAATGTTTCTTCTTATGAAATGTAATACTTCACAACACGTATCTTCTCAAATTTGGCTACTATCAATTGACAATTATTGAAGTTATTTTCTTTGAAAATCAAAGGAATTATCCTGAGTGTCTTAATTTTACTATTTTTGCCTCTATTAATTGTTTATCAGATTTATTTGAATAACATTCCCAGAAACAAGGATCTTATCCGTGTCTCATATGCTAGGATCTTGGTTGAGGTAAATGTTGAGTTTAGATTTCCAGATAGTGTTCCAATCAAATGTTACAATGGAGATATAATTTTCCAAAAGGTGATATATGAATGGGTACCTAATGTTTGTTCTTTTTGCAAAGTGTTTGGGCACACAAATGCTATATGTAAATCTTATAGAATTTGGGTTCCTAAAGAAAATAGTAATTTAGGTAGTTTAAATTTATTGATGCTAAATCAGATTAAATGGAAGGAAATTTTTCTTAAGGGAAGAAAGATAAGATATTGCCTTCCCTAATTAATGGGATTTGGATATATATTGCATTCCAAAATTAATGGGATTTGGGTAGATATTGTATTGCCAAATCAATAGGATGTGGGTAGATTTTTTTTTCCATAATTAGGTGGCATAATTAATAGGTTCTTTTGCCATATATATATAAAACTTAGGTATGAAGTAATTGGTCTTATCAAAGGAGCCTAAAGGGGAGAGTGAAAGGTACTCATTCATTTTTATCTCTCATTCAAGTTTTAGGGATCTCTAAACTAAATCTATTTTCTTCAATTCTTATCTCCTTAAATAAAATTCTTAAGTGAATTAGTGACCATTGTAATCGATCTCTTGTACTCTTCATTGGTGCTAATAAAAGGCTCTCTCTCTCAAGTGGATGTGCACTTACAAATTGTTAGTGGAACCACTATAAATCCCTGTGTGATTTAACTTTCGTTATTTCCCCTTTATTTATCTTGTGTGGTGCTTGTGACTGGCTTTTGGATTGGGTTGAGATTGTCTTTGATACTGAATGGTTGTTTTTGCATGTTTACCACGATCTCGCCTTCCGCTGATTTGGCTTTTTTTATTTGAGTGGTCTTGAATCAAAATTTCTCCATAACATTTGGTATTTGAGCATTGGTGTTGGTAGATAGCTGTAAAAATGCCGGAATCAGATTCAAATAGTTCCTCAACAGTTGGTTCAAGTAGTATAGCTCCTTATGTACGTGGTTCGTATGCCGCTTCTGGATCACAATTGGTTATTGACAGGTGGAATGGCGAAAATGATTTTGAAAAATGGCAATGGAAGATTAAAGTGTTTCTTAAGCGAGATTGGGTACATCGGGTAGTGTTCGATACACATTTATTGCCAGTTGACATCTCTGATATGGAGAGAGAAGAAATGGAAGAGTAGGCATTCACAACACTTCAACTTTCCATAGAGGAGAATGTTATTTTTGAAATTAGTGGTGAGATGATTGCTGAAGGTATTTGGAACAAGTTGGAGGAATTGTATATGAAGAAGTCACTTACAAATCGACTGATCTTGTTGCGGACTTTCTTCACCTATAAGATGAAGGTAGGAACTTCGCTAAAGGCGCACTTAAATGTGTTTGATGATTTTCTAATGAAGATGAAGGCGGTAGATTTGAAGATTGAGGAGGGGAAGGCGATGATATTGTTGTGTTCATTGCCTGAACGCTATAATGGTTCTCAAATAGTTTGATTATAGCCGAGATACATTGACTCTTGATGATGTCAAGACGGGTCTTCTTAGTGAGGAGTTGCGAGATCAGATGAAGGAACTGAGTGATAGATGTAGTGATGCAGGTAATGGTCATGGTTTATTTGTAGAGAAGGAGAAAAATGAGAAGAAGAGAAACTAGGGGCGTTCAAAGTCTAGGAAGCCCGGTTGGGGAGGACAGTCAAAGGAAAGAAATGCAAAGTGCTTTCAATGTTAGAAGCCTAGCCATTGGAAGAATGAATATCCAAACAAGGAGAAGAAGGAAGTAGCATCTTCATTAGTTGCGGTGGAGAGCGATGTTGGTGTGGGAGATGTAGATGCTTTGTCAGCTGTAGCATTAGATGTTTTGGGAAGCGAATGGGTGCTTGATTCGGGGGCTTCATATCACATGACGCCTAATAGGAATTTTTCTTCTTCTTATGCCGATCGGGAAGGAAATTCAATTGTTATGAGAAATGGTGCAGTTTGCAAGTCAAAGGGCATAGGATCCATTCAAATTCGAATGTTTGACAGAGTGGTTCGTACTCTCACTAATGTGTGTTATGTTCCAAGACTACGGAAGTCACTTATCTCTTTGGGATAGCTGGATTCTTTAGGATGCAAGATAACTATTGAGAGTGATAACTTGAGGGTTTCGAAGGGGGCACTTGTGGTTATGAGTGGTGCTAGGACTTATAGAATCTATTTTCTTCAAGGTGTGGATGTGGATGGCAAAACTTGTGTTGGCATTTATAGTTCTCGTTGCTTAGATGCGACATGATTGTGGCATTTGAAGTTGGGTTATGTCTCGGATAAGAGTTTAGATGTTCTTCATCGAAGGGAGATGATTGATGGTGAGAGTTTCAGCAAGTTGGTGTTTTGCGGGGAATGTGTCATGGGGAAGAAAACTAAAGTGTCATTCGGTAAAGGGAAACATGATTCAAGGGGGATTCTTGAGTGTGTGCACACGGATGTTTGGGGAATAACACCAGTAGCTTCTTTGGGAGGAGCAAGTTATTATATTTCTTTCATTTATTATTTTTCTCGGAAGGTTTGGGTATATGTAATGAAGGCCAAGTCGAAGGCATTTACAAAGTTCAAGGATTGGAAGGCTCTTGCTGAAAATGAAAGTGGAAAGTCTTTGAAGGTTCTTAGGTTCGATAATGGTGGTGAGTATGTTTCTCGAGATTTTCTAAAATTTTGCAAGCATCATGGTATTCGAAGGCATTTTACTACACCTGGGGATCCACAATCTAATGGAGTAGCAGAGAGAATGAACCAAACTCTATTGGAGAAAGCTCGATGCTTGAGATTTACATCGGGTTTGTCTAAGGAATTTTGGGATGAGGTTTTATCAACCGCGATGCATATTATTAACAAAATTTTGTGCTTGGCTATTGATAACAAAATTCTGGAGTAAGTGTGGAAGGGGAAGAGCATTGCTTGAGTTATCTTCGTGTATTTGACAGTCCTGTTTATGTGCATGATCCGGGGAATGATAAGCTTTCACCTAGAGCTTTCAAGGGGATTTTGGTTGGTTACACGGATGGAGTTAAAGGTTGTTGAATTTGGAATCTGGAAACAAAGAAGGCTATGGTTTCTCGTCATGTTACTTTTGATGAGTCAGCTATGTTCAAGGAGAATCAGGGCTCAAATGATGTTCCGAATTTGGTTCATGGTGGATCGAAGGAGAAGGATGTTATTCCCCCTTTTAGGCCTAGGGAGAGTAGAGTTGTTGGAGATGCTTATGATGAGGTAGCGGTTGATGTTACAACACATAGTCCACAAGGTTCCTCTAGTAGTGGATGTGCATGATTCTAGAGAAGTTTCAGTTCAAGGTGGAGCTGAAGGAAGACCGTGTGATGGTATTGCTATTCGGGTTGGTCGTCGTGCTATAGGGCCACCCGAAGGATATGGTTATTGGAGCTATCTTAGCTTTTGTGAGAATTTGAACTATGCTCTTCATGTAGTCCAAGATGAGCCGATGGACCTTGATGACGTCATGAGTTCGAGTGATAGCTCGAAATGGATTTGTGCCATGGTGGAAGAGATGCAATCATTGATGAAGAACCAGACTTGGGAGTTGGTTGCACTTCCTATAGGAAACTGTACTATTGGGTGCAAATGGATATACAAGGTGAAGTACGATGGAAGATACAAAGCTAGGATGGTAGCTAAGGGCTTTGCACGAAGGACGGGAAAGGAGTATGATGAGATCTTTGCACCAGTTGTGAGACATACTTCTATCGGATATTACTTGCCATAGTTGTTATTCATGACTTGGAGCTAGGCAACTTGATGTGAAAACCGCCTTCTTGCATGGTGACTTGGATGAAGGCATTTACATGGAGCAACCAGAAAGGTTTGTTGTAGATGGTAAGTCAAGGTTGATTTGCAAGTTGAAGAAATCATTATATGGTTTGAAGCAATCATCAAGGCAATGTACGAGAGATTCGATTATCTTATGCTTGAAAAAAGTTTTGAAAGAAGCATAAAAGATGCTTGTGTTTATTTCAAAAAGTTGAATAGTGATTGTTGGGTGTTTTTTGTATGTCGACGATATGCTCATTGCTTCTAAGGACAAGGCTAAAATTATTAATTTGAGATTGAAATTTAAAGCGGAATTCGAGATGAAAGATCTTGGAGAAGCAAATAAAATTTTGGGCATGGATATTGAAAGGGATCAAGAGCATTTTGAGTTGAAATTATTTCAAAAGGAATATATCAGAAAAGTGTTTTTCTATTTAGCATGGAGTATGCAAAGGCATCAAATACACCTTTACCTTTGCATGTAAAGATTTCGAGTAAGGGATCACCTATCGAGGAGAAAAACAAGGCTTTTATGGAAAAAGTGCCATATGCTAGTGTGGTTGGTAGTTTGATGTATGTCATGGTGTATACAAGGCCCGATATTGCAAGTGCCGTCGGGGTGGTTAGTCGGTGTAACACCCCGCATCCGTTAGTGTCACTCACAAAGGGAATGCACTAAGTTATGTGGAGCATTTTAGGGTAAAAGATGCGGATGAATTACAAGACAGACAAAAATTAAAACAGCGGAAAATAAAACTTTGCTTTATTGATAAAATAGTTTGTACAATGATTTCTTTACAATATCAGAGTATCATCTGTCTTACAAAATAAAGAAGCATAAAACAACATTTATATTCCCCAATTTTAGCAAGAGCCAGCCATAGCATCTGAAAAGAGAATCCAAGCAAAACTTCGGCAAATCTTCAAGCTGGGAAAGAGTGACAGTCCAACTTAACCTGAGCTATACTATTCCCTCCTTTATTACCTGGGGGGGGGGACGGAAGAAAAGAAGACGAAAGAAAAACAGAGTCAGACATAAAGCCTGAGTAAGTTCAGTTACTTTTAGCATGTGAACATGGAAAAACAAAACGACATGAATTAACTGAATACAAGATAACACCATGATGATAGGGTCAGCAAGATTAACACAAGATATGCTAAGATAAGATAAACTGGATATGCTCTAATACTTTCGCCGCTTCGCTATTTCCTTGTTATACTGGTTTCTATATCTCTGCACCACCTAACTAGTGTCCCAACTAGTAATGATAACGTGATCCCAAATCTGGTAATTTCGGTTGCCTTTAGGCATACATTTATTTTCTATTACCTAGATCTAATCTAGGGTTTTCCATTGAGTGCTTCCTAGATTCAACTAGGATTTACGCGACTTGTCTAATGCTTTACAGATTCAGGGTTTATGCCACCTAGGTCCACTAGGGATTACGCTACCTGTCGAACGATGCCCCTAGCCTAGGACACACTACCTAAAGTGGTATATGTTCCTAGACTTTCCCCACGTACGTGTCGCGAATCGTTTATCGCTGTCTAGATGCACATGTCCTGAAATGTGCGACCCGAGTCCCGTGGCAGGGCTGCTCTAGAAACACGGAACTCGGTCGGGAGCTTATCAGATAGCTGCCGGTGCAGATGCTAAGGTCTGTTTTTCTACCAGTGGTTATGGTCCCACGTGACCCCTCCCTCAACTAATGAAAGGCAATCCAAGCAAATCAAGCGCGAGAACTGTACTTTTGCCACCCTATGCCCTACTTTCCTATTGGCCAGCCTCACCCATAACTAGATAGCAAGTATATGGTCTATTGGGAGTTCTCTGCCTTTCCGCATACGTACAACGATTGACTAGAGATGGTAGGTAGACGACGAGTTGCTATCACAGGGCTACTGGTCTCGCCGAATCACGCTGGTCCATCCTAGTCTTTAGGTTGCCCTATATTGCAACCAAGGCATACCCTTGGTTCTTCTAACACAGACCTTAACCTCTGTGAGCCCAGGAGGATCATCTACCACCTCACAGAGGGATACCAAGAGTATCCTCACGTCCCCTCGAAGCCTCGGGCTTCGTAACCCAATTCGTTGGAGCCTTCTTTAAAATTAGATGGACGTTCGCTCCTTCTCGTGTTATACTAAGAATTACTACTTAGTTTCGTTAACTAAGGTTTACCACTTAGTTTCCAGACTCGTTGTTTTCTTAACTAAGGTTTACTACTTAGCTCCTTTTAACTAAGGTTTACTACTTAGTTCTCTTTCTCGTCAAGTTGGGTTGGTTAAGTGTCACTAGTCAATTCAAGCTAACTTAACCCTCTTCACTTTATCTTGTTAAAATGGTTAAGTGTTATCAGTAATTCATGTTGACTTAACCCCACCACAAACCAAGTTATGTTGGTTAAGTATTTCTTATTACTTAACCCTATTCATTCATCCTGTATTGGTTAAGTGTTCCTTTTTAACTTAACCTTGCCCCTCTGTTTTAACTAACATTTTATTAATGGTTAAGTATTATCCCTTCATGTTTTAGACTTAACCCTATTCATTTATCACAATCTGATGGTTAAGTGTTCAAGTTTACTTAACTTACGGTCTAGTCCAGCTAACATATCAAATTGGCTAAGTGTATTAAATTTTACTTAACCCCAACCTCTAGTCTTGTTAACATGTTAATTTGGATAAGTGTTTTCTTAGTTACTTATCCCCTACAAATCTTGTCTTGTTACGACGTTAAGTTTGGTTAAGTGTCCCTATGGGCTTAACCCTCCCATTCTAGCTTAACTGTGTTAAGTGTCTGTATGAACCTAACCCCACCCATCGATTTGGTTATCAGGTTGAATTGGTTAAGTGTCTTAGTTAACTTAACCCTACCATTCTTGTTCTAGCTTTAACTAAATAAATTAAAGCCGCGACCACTCACATTAGACAGATATTGTTGCGATTACTGGATGTGCCGGTTGGTTCCCGGCAGGTTTACATCGCAACTCAGTCTAACCTCGGGTTAGGCATATTCGTGTTTTCTAAGTTCAAAGGGTTTTGATTAATTTCCAAATCAGGTTTTGAAAGTAACCATCCCGTCCGTCGGATCAGTTAGGGATAGCCAGGGAGAGCAGGAAACTTGTATTTTCCAAACCCAAGCCTAGACACTATCCTCTCTGTCACCCTAGAACTTTCTGGTGTATGTATTATTAAAAGAGACGTCATTAATAAACCTTTCTTTTGTATATATATAAATTGTTAACAATTTACTCTCAAGGTTTAACCATTTATCCTCAAAGTCCATTTTCCCTTTTTTACTAAATTTGGCCTATACCATATACATTTGCCATGCCCACTAATGGACTTATATTCTAGGCCCAAATCTTGATTTGCCTATCTTACAGTTTATAGCAATTTAGATACACATCCTCATTTATAGTTCATGCCAAAAACTAGATTTTATATTCTAGTTTATAGTTTATGCCAAACTAGATTTCATATTCTAGTTCACCGTTTATGCCCAAAACTTAATTTGCATACCAACTACCTACTTTGTGGCCCATTTAACCATTTACGCCCAATGTATGTAAATTATTCACAATTATGCTAATATACTTATCATGCTTAATTTAGCCACCCAATTCTAATTTAATATTCTAATTTCAGTTCATGTCAAAACTAGACTTGTTATTCTAATTTTCATCTTAATAGTTATGCTATAATGCATGTTCCAAATTATGCCAATTTCCAAGTTTAGTCAATTTCATGTTTTTCCCAAAACGTATTCCCATCGTTCGTAAAATCGTGATTCAACCTAGATTATAAATAAATCTAGATTCGTGGGAAAAAAGGGAATGAACCAAAATGCCATGAAAGAATAGACATAATAACTGGCATAAGATGATAATTCACAGGCATATTGATTACGACATGAAAAGGGTTGAATAGTATAGGTTCAAGAACATGGGTAGACCTAACTTAATAGGTAAATTCCCAAGATCAAGATCCAAGGATAACTAGAAATAGAAAGTCAAGCCTAGATCCAATATATTGCCAGTTTGGGGTACAACATGGTTTTGTAACTACAGTGTCATGGGCATAAATCATAACCTTATATCCATAGTCATAGGCAATAAATCCTCACAGTTAATGAATCACAATCATAGGCGATGTTCATAATCAAAGGAAAATAGTTCTCACAGTCATGAGTTACAATCATAGGCAATGTTCATAGTCAAAGAGGCTTATGGTTTTAAGGTCCATAGTTTCATAGTCACAGTCTTATTGGTCATCGAATCATAAC
Organism: Allium sativum; assembly: GCA_030737875.1. Taxonomy (NCBI): domain Eukaryota; kingdom Viridiplantae; phylum Streptophyta; class Magnoliopsida; order Asparagales; family Amaryllidaceae; genus Allium; species Allium sativum. The sequence continues at coordinate 647,292,082 of CM060919.1, read as the reverse complement.
AGTTCTTGATTAGGTCCAAAGATATAAGCACTGATTCGAATAGAAAGATTTGGCATATTATTTTATTCCTTTAATTTCATGTCACGAATAGAGAAAACGTTCAAATCTAAAAAGTAACCGACTTACAGAGATTATATTAGATTCGTAGAAAAACAGTCGTTGAAGTCGTTTGAATCTTCACTTGAATCCTAGCTTGTTTTGAATACCCTCTTGAAAGTCTTGAGCAACATTTCCTCGTCTTGATTTATTTTACATATTATTTAATTTAGAGGAGGAGAAGAAGCCATGTCCACCAAGAATCTTTGCAGCATAAGGTTAGAGAAGAATTGTGAATAAAGAAGGAGACTAGGGGCTGTTTATATAGGATTAGGCGGACGAATCTAGGCAGAAAACGAGACCAGGTACATCAGAATGCACCCAGGCCCAAAAGGGGGTTTTTGCACCAAGGTCGACACCCATGTCGACTGGGCAGTCGACCTGGTCAGGGGGGGGGGGTCGACTACCCAATCGACCTGGGTCCTGGGCGGGTTTTTTTCGCCCAGCCCGCTTCTAGGTTTGAATTCGAATTTCGAGCTGTTTTCGATTCTGAAAATTCCTGAAACTTCGGAGAGTCATATCTCCCTCATACGGACTCCGATTCTCGCAAACTCGGACTCGTTTCCAAGCAGAATTCCGAGACGAACGCAATGGCGCAACCCGTTTCCCTTGATTTTGATTTTAAAATTTAATTCTGCCTTGATTTGTGAATCTTAGTGTTACAGAATTACGGGGTGTTACATTCTCCCCCACTTAAAAAAGGATTTCGCCCCCGAAATATTCAAGTTAGGAAGAATGTGTCCTACCATCCAATCACCCATATACTCAATCATTCAATCACAGGCATTCATTGTCCTTAAAATATTTCTAGTGCTTTCATGTTCATATGCATAGTGTGTGTATATGTCTTTATCTAATGCAAGATCAGGCAGTCTACTGATTCAGTTGTCCTCCTTAATGCGAATCATGTCAGTGCCATGCATCCAATCATGTATGCAAGCATCCCTAGTTATGTAAATACTACATGTGTGCATGGCCATTCATCCATATGCAGCATCCATATGATAACATATCAATTTCAACTTACAAACAAATACATATCTGTAAATGCAATATGAAAGCGTCCGAACTGATCTAGTGCCTAATACGTATGTATATGCATTCACGAGCAACCATTAGCAACCACTCGCAACCATCAACCATAACATGTTTCAAATACATGTTTACATCCAAAAGAGTTTCTACCTAAGGATCGAAGATACGACCTAAAGGATATACTTTGGAAAGAGAGAAACAATTATGCGTAAAGCTCCTACAAAAAAAAAGAAAAAAGAAATCAAGGATGCACCCTTAAGGAAAAGGGTATGATGCTAGTATCTAGCCTTCTTGAGCTTTACTCCACTGTGTCTTAACTGATTTAACTTCATGATTGTGAAGTTTCTGACCTCCATTTCCAAAATAAACAGATGTCAATCACGGTACCAAGTGTATGTACTAAGATGATTAGAGGTCTCCCTCTTATCCACCATGCCATAACTATAAGGGTCGAAAGGTCACTACGTGCTTTTTAGGGTGCCTGCCACAACTATTCATCTCTCACGCAAACCATCCTAGCCGAACTCGACATTCCTCAAGTACAAGCCCCAAAGGCCTAAACCAATATCAGACAAGCACCCAAGGAATATCTCCTCCGAATTTAGACGATCTACGTGAGATGATATAAGCAAACTCGATAGCTATTCTCAAATCCCTACTAACCAAAAATAAACTGGTCGGACCACCAATTGGATTTGAGACTCTAGTGGGATCTTTCTACTATACAAGTACTAAGGTGCAGAGACTCAACTATGGAAGCAAATATGAACAAATGCGAAGTGCTAAAACCAAAAGAAAGAGTACAAACAGAAAAGCTAGACTCTTCCAACAGAACTTTACTACCTCTCTCCTAGGTACGCTTGGTGGTGAAAGCATGTACTTGCCCTTCTGAAAATCTTGTCCTTTGTTCTTAATTATATGCCCTATTCTGCCATAGTAAAGATACTTCCTTTTGTCATAGGTTTTATAATCCCTTCCTCCTTCGTGAGCCAAGTCTACATCCATGAATTCCTCATCCTTGGGTTGTGCTCCTTAGCCAAACTCCACATCCTCTTTCGTGTGTAATCATGTTGACAAATCTCTCGAAAGCTGCTTCCATCGTACAGAAAACCCTATAAGCTTGAAAGAAAACTAGCCGTAGGTGAAACTACTACGGTTATAGATGGAAGTCGGGTACTACTTCGCCCTTCGATGAGGTTACCTCCCAGAAAGCCAAGAGCCCCAGAGACTCAAGAAAGAAGGAGACAAGAATTCAAACAGAGGAAGAGAAGATAGTGCGTATGGCTTTGGGGAATATGCCTTTTAAACAAATCTTTTCTCTTGAAAATGCTTCTTTTAAAACCGTTTTGAAAATAATTTTTCAAATCTTTTATCTGATCTGGTAACCTTCAGCTCTGATACCACGTGTAACACCCCACATCCGTTAGTGTCACTCACAAAGGGAATGCACTAAGTTCTGTGGAGCATTTTAAGGTAAAAGATGCGGAAGAATTACAAGACAGACAAAAATTAAAACAGCGGAAAATAAAACTTTGTTTTATTGATAAAATAGTTTGTACAATGATTTCTTTACAATATCAGAGTATCATCTGTCTTACAAAATAAAGAAGCATAAAACAACATTTATATTCCCCAATTTTAGCAAGAGCCAGCCATAGCATCTGAAAAGAGAATCCAAGCAAAACTTCGACAAATCTTCAAGCTGGGAAAGAGTGACAGTCCAACTTAAACTGAGCTATACTATTCCCTCCTTTACTACCTAGGGGGGGGGGGGGAACGGAAGAAAAAAAGACGAAAGAAAAACAGAGTCAGACATAAAGCCTGAGTAAGTTCAGTTACTTCTAGCATGTGAACATGGAAAAACAAAACGACATGAATTAACTGAATACAAGATAACACCATGATGATAGGGTCAGCAAGATTAGACAAGATTAACACAAGATATGCTAAGATAAGATAAACTGGATATGCTCTAATACTTTCGCCGCTTCGCTATTTCCTTGTTATACTGGTTTCTATATCTCTGCACCACCTAACTAGTGTCCCCACTAGTAATGATAACGTGATCCCAAATCCGGTAATTTCGGTTGCCTTTAGGCATACATTTATTATCTATTACCTAGATCAAATCTAGGGTTTTCCATTGAGTGCTTCCTATATTCAACTAGGGTTTACGCGACTTTTCTAATGCTTTACAGATTCAGGGTTTATGCCACCTAGGTCCACTAGGGATTACGCTACCTGTCGAACGATGCCCCTAGCCTAGGACACACTACCTAGAGTGGTATATGTTCCTAGACTTTCCCCACGTATGTGTCGCGAATCGTTTATCGCTGTCTAGATGCACATGTCCTGAAATGTGCGACCCGAGTCCCGTGGTAGGGCTGCTCTAGAAACACGGAACTCGGTCGGGAGCTTTTCAGATATCTGCCGGTGCAGATGCTAAGGTCTGTTTTTCTACCAGCGGTTATGGTCCCACGTGACCCCTCCCTCAACTAATGAAAGGCAATCCAAGCAAATCAAGCGTGAGAACTGTACTTTTGCCACCCTATGCCCTACATTCCTATTGGCCAGCCTCACCCATAACTTGATAGCAAGTATATGATCTATTGGGAGTTCTCTGCCTTTCCGCATACGTACAATGATTGACTAGAGATGGTAGGTAGACAACGAGTTGCTATCACAGGGCTACTGGTCTCGCCGAATCACGTTGGTCCATCCTAGTCTTTAGGTTGCCCTATATTGCAACCAAGGCATACCCTTGGTTCTTCTAACGCAGACCTTAACCTCTGTGAGCCCAGGAGGATCATCTGCCACCTCACCGAGGGATACCAAGAGTATCCTCACGTCCCCTCGAAGCCTCGGGCTTCGTAACCCAATTCATTGGAGCCTTCTTTAAAATTAGATGGACGTTCGCTCCTTCTCGTGTTATACTAAGAATTACTACTTAGTTTCGTTAACTAAGGTTTACCACTTAGTTTCCAGACTCGTTGTTTTCTTAACTAAGGTTAACTACTTAGCTCCTTTTAACTAAGGTTTACTACTTAGTTCTCTTTCTCGTCAAGTTGGGTTGGTTAAGTGTCATTAGTCAATTCAAGTTAACTTAACCCTCTTCACTTTATCTTGTTAAGCTGGTTAAGTGTTATCAGTAATTCATGTTGACTTAACCCCACCACAAACCAAGTTATGTTGGTTAAGTATTTCTTATTACTTAACCCTAGTCATTCATCCTGTATTGGTTAAGTGTTCCTTTTTAACTTAACCTTGCCCATCTATTTTAACTAACATTTTATTAATGGTTAAGTATTATCCCTTCATGTTTTAGACTTAACCCTATTCATTTATCACAATCTGATGGTTAAGTGTTCAAGTTTACTTAACCTTACGGTCTAGTCCAGCTAACATATCGAATTGGCTAAGTGTATTAAATTTTACTTAACCCCAACCTCTAGTCTAGTTTACATGTTAATTTGGATAAGTGTTTTCTTAGTTACTTATCCCCTACAAATCTTGTCTTGTTACGATGTTAAGTTTGGTTAAGTGTCCCTATGGACTTAACCCTCCCATTCTAGCTTAACTGTGTTAAGTGTCTGTATGAACCTAACCCCAACCATCGGTTTGGTTATCAGGTTGAATTGGTTAAGTGTCTTAGTTAACTTAACCCTACCATTCTTGTTCTAGCTTTAACTAAATACATTAAAGCCGCGACCACTCACATTAGACAAATATTGTTGCGATTACTGGATGTGCCGGTTGGTTCCCGGCAGGTTTACATCGCAACTCAGTCTAACCTCGGGTTAGGCATATTCGTGTTTTCTAAGTTCAAAGGGTTTTGATTAATTTCCAAATCAGGTTTTGAAAGTAACCATCCCGTCCGTCGGATCAGTTAGGGATAGCCAGGGAGAGCAGGAAACTTGTATTTTCCAAACCCAAGCCTAGACATTATCCTCTCTATCACCCTAGAACTTTCTGGTGTATGTATTATTAAAAGAGACGTCATTAATAAACCTTTCTTTTGTATATATATAAATTGTTAACAATTTATCCTCAAAGTTTAACCATTTATCCTCAAAGTCCATTTTCCCTTTTTAACTAAATTTGGCCTATACCATATACATTTGCCATGCCCACTAATGGACTTATATTCTAGGCCCAAATCTTGATTTGCCTATCTTACAGTTTATAGCAATTTAGATCCACATCCTCATTTACAGTTCATGCCAAAAACTAGATTTTATATTCTAGTTTATAGTTTAAGCCAAACTAGATTTCATATTCTAGTTCACCGTTTATGCCCAAAACTTAATTTGCATACCAACTACCTACTTTGTGGCCCATTTAACCATTTACCATTTACGCCCAATGTATGTAAATTATTCACAATTATGCTAATATACTTATCATGCTTAATTTAGCCACCCAATTCTGATTTAATATTCTAATTTCAGTTCATGTCAAAACTAGACTTGTTATTCTAATTTTCATCTTAATAGTTGTGCTATAATGCATGTTCCAAATTATGCCAATTTCCAAGTTTAGTCAATTTCATGTTTTTCCCAAAACGTATTCCCATCGTTCGTAAAATCGTGATTCAACCTAGATTATAAATAAATCTAGATTCGTGGGAAAAAAGGGAATGAACCAAAATGCCATGAAAGAATAGACATAATAACTGGCATAAGATGATAATTCACAGGCATATTGATTACGACATGAAAAGGGTTGAATAGTATAGGTTCAAGAACATGGGTAGACCTAACTTAATAGGTAAATTCCCAAGATCAAGATCCAAGGATAACTAGAAATAGAAAGTCAAGCCTAGATCCAATATATTGCCATTTTGGGGTATAACATGGTTTTGTAACTACAGTGTCATGGGCATAAATAATAACCTTATATCCATAGTCATAGGCAATAAATCCTCACAGTTAATGAATCACAGTCATAGGCGATGTTCATAATCAAAGGAAAATAGTTCTCACAGTCATGAGTCACAATCATAGGCAATGTTCATAGGCAATGTTCATAGTCAAAGAGGCTTATGGTTTTAAGGTCCATAGTTTAATAGTCACAGTCTTATTGGGCATCGAATCATAACAGTTCTTGATTAGGTCCAAAGATATAAGCACTGATTCTCATAGAAAGATTTGGCATATTCTTTTATTCCTTTAATTTCATGTCATGAATAGAGAAAACGTTCAAATCTAAAAAGTAACCGACTTACAGAGTGTGACGGCCCGCCCCGCACTAACCGACATTTACTCCAAAAGTGCGCTGTACACATGTCCAGTTAGCATGGAACGGGTCGTCAGAAGAAAAGGGAAGAAGGAAATGAACATACAAAGAACCTGTAGAATGTCTCACAGCGCATAGAACAAAATATAATAATAACATAATTGACATAAAATAGGAGAGACAGTGCATAAGCTGAAAATCAGAACTAAACATCATAGCAGCGGAAATCCAAAATACAGCTTATTACAACTTTCAAACTGTCTCAAGGCAAAAGTAAGATAAAGGAGGTACACTACTAATGCCCAAGTAGCGACCACCAACGACACAGGGAGAATGTGTATATATATATATATATATCATACGTGGAAGCCTCCTGCCCGCCTCCGAATCAGCTACTCGCGCATCACCAGCTAACCTGTCTCTAGTCTACTCGTGTGAGCACCCAGAGTAATAAGAGGAGACATAAAACTCTGGGTCAGACATAAAGCCTGGTATGAGCGATAAACATCTAAAGTGAACAATAACAGGTAGACTAAAACATACCTGAACCTGGACCTGCAACCAAAGAGTTAGCACTACATACTGTACAACACTCTAAGGTACCATATCAAACGGTGTAAAGATACGGAGGTGGGGGAGGTGTGCATGTCATAATGATGGCAAACAATCAAACATAGCATCCATCCTCACATCTTTCACTCAGTGCGTAAAGCATACGATATTCACCACTTCGATCACCCAACATACCTTGCTACGATCACTCTGCCCCATGAAGTCATAAATGGCTTCACTGCACTGATAACGTAGCCACTAATCCTTTGCTATGTCCACTTTGCCCCATGGAGTCGCAAGAACCCCACTGCACTGGCTCATAGCCTTACTAATCCTTTACTATGTCCACTCTGCCCCATGGAGTCGTAATGACCACACTGCACTAGCTCATAGTCTTACAACGCATCACTTTGCCCCTCGGGTCATAATGACCCTACTGCACTGATAACGTTGTCTTGCCACCATCACCTTGCCCCTCAGGTCATAATGACCCTACTGCACTGATAAGTAGCCATCATTCATTTTCAGTGGTGAATCGAAGTTATGAACGTCGACAACTCCTAAGCACACGTCCCGCAGCAAAGTCCAACTCTTGAAGTGAACTCATTGGTTCCCAACTGGATCCTGAGCTCTAACTTCCCATATTGGACTACCTTTGCATCTCGGTTTATTGGTCAATACTGGGTCGGGTCGGGTTCCTTCTCAAGCCATCGGTTCAGGTCGGGTATCCTCCATCTGTTCGGGTCGGGTCTTCTTCTGGTGCGGTTCGGGTCGGGTGTCCTCCGTCGGTTCGGGTCGGGTGTCATCTCCCCTCCAGCTCGTGCCTCCGTTCCGATCCGTCTCCTCGTCCTTCACATGCTCCTATCCGATCCATCCTCATGCCTCCGCTCCGATCCATCCTCCTTAATCCGATCCGATCCCAGTTCAGTTAGCGTGGCCTTCCTTTTTGCCACTTTTCCCAAGTGTTGGGTTCCGATCCGATCGAATTCCTTGCTCAGTTCAACATATCCGATCCGAGCCCCATATCCGATCCGATCCGAACCCTGCACTGTTTTTTGAAACTGTTCCAGCAAGTGTTTACACCATTCGACGACGTCTTCGACCATTCTAACTATTGAAATCAATCACAAAGCATTTCATACAGTCATAGCAACATGCATAATCAACCACAAACATCAAAACATCAATATAATAGGTTAAAATGGATCAAACATACCCAAAACCCCATATTTCCCCTTAAGCATGTTTAGGTGAAACTAAAGATAGGATTAGCAAAACTTAACCAGATTAACCCAAATTCATATCAGAGGTCTAAAACATCATTTAAGAATTTATGAACATTTTTCCCGAATTTTGTCATGTTTAAATTCGCTAATTAACACTAATCAACCCTAATTAGCCATAATTAGTGCAAAACTATGCAAATCACTCACCTTAGCCACAAATAAACTAAGATCTGAAATAAATCTCTGATTTGATGCAAATCCCAACCCTAAACAGCAGCTCCAATGTTGATTTGGTGTAGATCTCCCTTGATTAGATGTTGCTAAGCTTAATCCTTGACCAAAAGATGATTTAGAGGTTAGAGGCCATTTTTAGGGTTCCTTGGTGATAAGTGGAGGCTAGAAAACTGAAATGGAATGATCCTCTATCTCATTTCAGCCTCCCCATAACCCTAATCCCGAAATGGGTTATGGGCCTACTCACTAATCACCCGATTTGGCCCGGTTAAGCAGTTTTTCACCCTCCAAACCTTATTTCAGCCATATCTCCCAAACGGTAAGTCCGTTTGGCTATTGTGACCACTCAACGGAAAGGTAAACCATCAAACGAATCCAATGGAAGTGGTTTTAGGTCAAAATTCCTTTCCAATCAAAAGTAATGGCCAAAACAGTACCAACTAGGGGCAAAATGGTCATTTAAAAATCGACAAAAATCATGAACATGGGAAATGACGCTAATGGATGTTTCCCAAAGTTAAATGACCATACGACTTCACATGGGAAAGAAATAAATATTCTACAATCCTATGATGTGTAGAATACGGGTCGTTACACTCTCCCCCCCTTAAGAAATTTCGCCCCCGAAATTCCCTAATCAAAACACACACAAAGGTCCCGCATGCCTATCAATCATAAAACAACAATCAAACATGCAAAACAAGCAAAACAAGTCTACCCTAGCATGCGGAAAACTAAATTGCAAAGTAAATCTTACCAGGCAAAGAGTTCTGTATATGCCTTCCTAATGCTCTCCTCTATCTCCCAAGTACAATCATTCTCGTCCTCGCCCCACTGAACCTTGACTAGCTTCACCGCCTTCCTTCGAAGTTGCTTCGTATCGTGCCCCACAATACGAATTGGCTTGCGGTTCCCAACCGCCTCGGGTTCTACTTCGAAGTCCTCTAACTTATCAGGTGAAATAGTCATATCTGAGTCGTGGACGAACTTCCTTAGTTGGGAAACATGAAATACATTGTGAACTCCCGCCATTTTCTCTGGTAAGCCAACTCTATATGCCAAATTCCCGACTAGTTCAAGAACAGGGAATGGGCCAACAAATCTTGGTGCTAATTTGCCTCTCCTGCCAAATCGTATCACGCTCTTCAACGGAGAGATCTTGACAAACACCAAGTCACCAACGGAGAATTTCAAGTCTCTTCTCCTCTTATCAGCATAGCTCTTCTGCCTATCTTGGGCAGCTTTATTCGTTGCTGAATGATCTTAATCTTATCCGAAGTTTCTCTCACCACATCTGGTCCAAGCACAAACTTCTCGCCAGTCTCTATCCAACATGATGGTGAGTTGCACGGTCTTCCGTACAAAGCTTCATATGGAGCCATACCGATACTGGATTGGTAGCTATTATTATATGCAAACTCTACTAGATGCAAATGGTCATCCCATGATCCACCAAAATCCAATATACACGCTCTCAAGAGATCTTCCAATATACGATTCACCCTCTCCGTCTGACCGTCGGTCTGAGGATGATATGCGGTACTGAGATGTAATCCTGACCCTAGAGCCTCTTGTAAGCTCTTCCAAAACCCACTAGTGAACAACGGGTCTCGGTCACTCACGATGCTTTTAGGTACTCCATGAAATCTCACTACCCACTTCATATACAATTCTGCCAACTTGGCTGCCGTTCTGGTCGATTTGACTGGTATAAATCTTGCGCTCTTAGTCAATCGATCCACAATTACCCAAATGCTATCATATCCCGATCTAGTCCTTGGTAAACCGTCGATGAAATCCATCGAGACTTGCTCCCATTTCCATTCGGGAATTTCTAATGGTTGCAACAACCCACTAGGCTTCTTTTGCTCGGCTTTAACTAGCTGGCAATTCATGCATTTGGATATAAACTTCCCAACGTCTCTTTTCATCCCTTCCCAGTAGTAAGTCTGTCTCATGTCTCGATACATCTTATTACCACCGGGATGTATAGTCAGTTTTGAGTGATGACATTCACTAAGCACTTCATCCCTCAAACCATTTACGTTGGGTACAACTAGCCTTCCATTCCTTCTAAGCCATCCATCTCGATCAAGCCCATACACATTCATCTCCTCACCATCGATGTTCGTCTCTAACTTGGAGATGATTTCTAATAGATTAGGATCATCCCTCTGGCTAGAACCAATCCGCTCTATCAAAGTGGGTCTGATCGTCAAACTAGCTAGCATAACTGGATCCAATTCGCACTTTGGTCTGAAATCAAACCCCGCGATATACTCCAGTTGCTTCCATTCAAGAAACATTGCCCCTAAGCTGGCATGTCTCCTACTCAAGGCATCGGCTACCGCATTACCTTTCCCAGGTGTATATGCGATATCAAAATCATACGAAGCCAAGAACTCCAACCATCTCTGCTGACGGAGATTCAGATCTTTCTGAGAGAAGAGATATTTCAACGATTTATGATCGATAAACAACTCAAATCTTTCTCCCAAGAGATAGTGTCTCCACATCTTCAATGCGAACACAATCGCTGCCAATTCCAAATCATGGGTAGGATACTTCTTCTCATGCGGCTTTAACTGTCGACTAGCATAAGCTACAACCCTACCTCCATGCATCAATACAGCACCCAGTCCGGTACCACAAGCATCCGTGTATACCGTCATCTCTTCATTCCCTTTAGGAATGACTAACACTGGCGCACGCGTCAACTTCTCCTTTAGACTCTTGAAGGCATCCTCACACACTCCTACCCAGACAAAGGACTGATTCTTCTTAGTCAACTGAGTCAACGGTGCTGCTATCTTGGAGAAGTCCTGGATAAACTTACGATAATATCCAGCTAATCCCAAGAAACTTCTTACGTCTGTCGCATTCTTGGGCGTAGGCCAATCCTGTACCGTAGCCACCTTCGCAGGGTCCACGGCAATACCACTCTCTAAAACAACATGACCCAAGAATCTCACTTCCCTTCTCCAAAAATGACACTTAGAGAATTTCGCTTTCAATTGATGTTTCCTCAACACTTCCATCACTATCCTCAAGTGTCCCTTGTGTTCCTCCTCTGTCCTTGAATAAACAAGGATATCATCCACGAACACAAGAACAAACTTATTCAACTGATCTCTGAATACTCGATTCATGAGATCCACAAAGTAGGCTGGTGCATTGGTCAACCCAAATGGTATGACCAACCACTCATAAAATCCAGACGGCGTCCTAAATGCCGTTTTCGGAACACTCTCATCCGCTACTCGAAGCTGATGAAATCATGTCGCGAGGTCCAACTGGGAGAACACTCTTGCTCCTTCCAGTTGATCAAACAAATCATCTATCCGTGGTAGAGGATACTTATTCTTCCTCATCACCTTATTCAACTCGCGATAGTCCACACACAAACGAAGGGAACCATCTGCCTTAGTGGCAAACACAACTGGTGCTCCCCACTCGGAGACACTCCTTCTAATAAATCCCTTCTTCAAAAGATTGCTGACTTGCACCCCGAGCTCTCGTTGCTCCTTTGGTGCCATATGACGAAGTGGCATCACTATAGGTCTAACATCTTTCACTAAATCAATACGGAACTCAATCTCTCTGTGTGGTGGAAGCCCGGTCACCTCCTCGAAGACGTCCGGATACTGGCCAACCACGGGCACATCTGACAACTCATCCTGCGGGATGTCGAGGGAATTTACAAAACTAGCCATAACCTCATCACTAGGTAGACTACCAAACACTACCCTCCGCCCATCATCCGCCCTCACTGTCACCAAAAAGCCCTCACAGTCTACCACCACCTCGTATCTTTGGAGCCAATCGACTCCCAATATAATGCCATACCCAGTAAAGCCCAAAACAAAGCAATCACATACAAACATACATCCATGACTCGATAAGACCAAATTCTTGCAAATCATACTAAGGCTAGTCGAACCACCAATCGGGTTCGTCACAACCAATGGTCTATCGACTATCTCGGGTTCCAGTCCTAACCTATCTACCAGGTCACTAGATATGAAGGAACGGGAAGCCCCAATATCAAACAAAACTCGAACTGGTACATCATAAATAGAAAGAATACCTTGAATAACAACATTCTTTCCTTTCTCCGCCGCAGTTAGGGCATTCGACGAAGAAGGAACAGCATCAATAGCATATGCTTTCACAATCTGCTTCTCCTTAAGAGGTTGCGGACACTTATCCTTCTGATGTCCCACTTGACCACAGTTGTAGCACTTCCTTTCCGCTGGCTTGGCCCGACATTCATTAGCATAATGGCCCTTCTTTCCACAGCTGAAGCACTCAACGTCCTTCTTACTCTTTTTCTGGCCACCCTTAGATTGGTCCTGCTTCCTCTTATTCTGAGAGTTATTCTGGCCTCCACCGCCTACTTGCGGCTTTGGCCCTTCTGCAGATGCAGCCTCAGTCTTTGACTTAGGGTAAAGACTCTCTGATCTCAAAGCTTTCCCCACGATCGATTCAAAAGTCTCATCGATGTGGTTGATAAGCCTTTCCCCCAAGTATCCATCCAAACCAGTAATGAACTTCTCATTCTTCTTCTCAGGAGTGTCGATGAGAGACAGTCCATACTTCGACAAAGTGTCGAACTCAGCAATATAATCAGAAACTGCCCTTCCGTTCTGCTTGAGTTCCAATAACCTCTTAAACAACACTGACTTCTGGGCAGCTGGAATAAACTTCTCGCTAAAGCGAGCCTTGAACTGATCCCAAGTAACCTGATCCTCTGGAGTAGCTGTTCTAATGGCATTCCACCAATTCATCGCTCGCCCTTGCAGCTGACGAGACGCTAGCCTTCTCTTCATCGCATCCTCAAGACCCAAGTCATCAAAGATACGATCACAGCTATCCATCCAATCTTGAACATCTGTGGCCGACTCCATTCCGTGGAACGGCTTTCCACCAAGATTAGTGTAATCCTTGCACAACTTGGCGAAATCGACCCTAGGCGCCTGCACTACTGGGCCAACACCAACTCCGGGATTGGGAACTGCCCCTCTACCAGCACCCCTCGTGTCTCGGCTCATCGTCAATCTGCAAAAGGGAAACGATTAACGACCCCATAGTGGTGCTAGTGCAGTGCGACTTCATTCTTATACTACTAATAGTATATATATACATAGCTTTTGAAAACCAAAGTAATCACAAATACGCGCCCTCATATACGTGCTAACTCTCCCTAGTGTCTTTCCCTAGGTTAACTACGCAACCTAGAGCTCTGATACCAAGTGTGACGGCCCGCCCCGCACCAACCGACATTTACTCCAAAAGTGCGCTGTACACATGTCCAGTTAGCACGGAACGGGTCATCAGAAGAAAAGGGAAGAAGAAAATGAACATACAAAGAACCTGTAGAATGTCTCACAGTGCATAGAACAAAATATAATAATAACATACTTGACATAAAACAGGAGAGACAGTGCATAAGCTGAAAATCAGAACTAAACATCATAGCAGCGGAAATCCAAAATACAGCTTATTACAACTTTCAAACTGTCTCAAGGCAAAAGTAAGATAAAGGAGGTACACTACTAATGCCCAAGTAGCGACCACCAACGACACAGGGAGAATGTGTGTATATATATATCATACATGGAAGCCTCCTGCCCGCCTCCGAATCAGCTACTCGCGCATCACCAGCTAACCTGTCTCTAGTCTGCTCGTGTGAGCACCCAGAGTAATAAGAGGAGACATAAAACTCTGGGTCAGACATAAAGCCTGGTATGAGCGATAAGCATCTAAAGTGAACAATAACAGGTAGACTAAAACATACCTGAACCTGGACCTGCAACCAAAGAGTTAGCACTACATACTGTACAACACTCTAAGGTACCATATCAAACGGTGTAAAGATACGGAGATGGGGGAGGTGTGCATGTCATAATGATGACAAACAATCAAACATAGCATCCATCCTCACATCTTTCACTCAGTGCGTAAAGCATACGATATTCACCACTTCGATCACCCAACATACCTTGCTACGATCACTCTGCCCCATGAAGTCATAAACGGCTTCACTGCACTGATAACGTAGCCACTAATCCTTTTCTATGTCCACTTTGCCCCATGGAGTCGCAAGAACCCCACTGCACTGGCTCATAGCCTTAATAATCCTTTACTATGTCCACTCTGCCCCATGGAGTCGTAATGACCCCACTGCACTGGCTCATAGTCTTACTACGCATCACTTTGCCCCTCGGGTCATAATGACCCTACTGCACTGATAACGTAGTCTTGCCACCATCACCTTGCCCCTCAGGTCATAATGACCCTACTGCACTGATAAGTAGCCATCATTCATTTTCAGTGGTGAATCGAAGTTATGAACGTCGACAACTCCTTAGCACACGTCCCGCAGCAAAGTCCAACTCTTGAAGTGAACTCATTGGTTCCCAACTGGATCCTGAGCTCTAACTTCCCATATTGGACTACCTTTGCATCTCGGGTTATTGGTCAATACTGGGTCGGGTCGGGTTCCTTCTCAATCCATCGGTTCGGGTCGGGTATCCTCCATCTGTTCGGGTCGGGTCTTCTTCTGGTGCGGTTCGGGTCGGGTGTCCTCCGTCGGTTCGGGTCGGGTGTCATCTCCCCTCCAGCTCGTGCCTCCGTTCCGATCCGTCTCCTCGTCCTTCACATGCTCCTATCCGATCCATCCTCATGTCTCCGCTCCGATCCGTCCTCCTTAATCCGATCCGATCCCAGTTCAGTTAGCATGGCCTTCCTTTTTGCCACTTTTCCCAAGTGTTGGGTTCCGATCCGATCGAACTCCTTGCTCAATTCAACATATCCGATCCGAGCCCCATATCCGATCCGATCCGAACCCTGCACTGTTTTTTGAAACTGTTCCAGCAAGTGTTTACGCCATTCGACGACGTTTTCGACCATTCTAACTATTGAAATCAATCACAAAGCATTTCATACAGTCATAGCAACATGCATAATCAACCACAAACATCAAAACATCAATATAATATGTTAAAATGGATCAAACATACCCAAAACCCCATATTTCCCCTTAAGCATGTTTAGGTGAAACTAATGATAGGATTAGCAAAACTTAACCAAATTAACCCAAATTCATATCAGAGGTCTAAAACATCATTTAAGAATTTACGAACATTTTTCCCGAATTTTGTCATGTTTAAATTCGCTAATTAACACTAATCAACCCTAATTAGCCATAATTAGTGCAAAACTATGCAAATCACTCACCTTAGCCACAAATAAACTAAGATCTGAAATAAATCTCTGATTTGATGCAAATCTCAACCCTAAACAGCAGCTCCAATGTTGATTTGGTGTAGATCTCCCTTGATTAGATGTTGCTAAGCTTAATCCTTGACCAAAAGATGATTTGGAGGTGATTTAGAGGTTAGAGGCCATTTTTAGGGTTCCTTGGTGATAAGTGGAGGCTAGCAAACTGAAATGGAATGATCCTCTATCTCATTTCAGCCTCCCCATAACCCTAATCCCGAAATGGGTTATGGGCCTACTCACTAATCACCCGATTTGGCTCGGTTAAGCAGTTTTTCACCCTCCAAACCTTATTTCAGCCATATCTCCCAAACGGTAAGTCCGTTTGGCTATTATGACCACTCAACGGAAAGGTAAACCATCAAACAAATCCAATGAAAGTGGTTTTAGGTCAAAATTCCTTTCCAATCAAAAGTTATGGCCAAAACAGTACCAACTAGGGGCAAAATGGTCATTTAAAAATCGATAAAAACCATGAACATGAGAAATGACTCTAATGGATGTTTCCCAAAGTTACATGACCATACGACTTCACATGGGAAAGAAATAAATATTCTACAATCCTATGATGTGTAGAATACGGGTCGTTACACAGAGATTATATTAGATTCGTAGAAAAACAGTCGTTGAAGTCGTTTGAATCTTCACTTGAATCCTAGCTTGTTTTGAATCTCCTCTTGAAAGTCTTGAGCAGCATTTCCTCGTCTTGATTTATTTTACATATTATTTAATTTAGAGGAGGAGAAGAAGCCATGTCCACCAAGAATCTTTGCAGCATAAGGTTAGAGAAGAATTGTGAATAGAGAAGGAGACTAGGGGCTGTTTATATAGGATTAGGCAGACGAATCTAGGCAGAAAACGAGACCAGGTACATCAGAATGCACCCAGGCCCAAAAGGGGGGGTTTTTGCACCCAGGTCGACACCCATGTCGACTGGGCAGTCGACCTGGTCAGGGGGGGTCGACTACCCAGTCGACCTGGGTCCTGGGCGGGAATTTTCCCGCCCAGCCCGCTTCTGGGTTTGAATTCGAATTTCGAATTCGAATTTCGAGCTGTTTTCGATTTTGAAAATTCCTGAAACTTCGGAGGGTCATATCTCCCTCATACGGACTCCGATTCTCGCAAACTCGGACTCGTTTCCAAGCAGAATTCCGAAACGAACGCAATGGCGCAACCTGTTTCCCTTGATTTTGATTTTAAAATTTAATTCTGCCTTGGTTTGTGAATCCTAGTGTTACAGAATTACGGGGTGTTACAGTCGGTTTATGGCTAATCTGGGGAAATCGCATTGGGAAACAGTGAAGCTTATCTTGAGATACTTGAAAGGTACAAAGTCTCATGGTCTTGTTTTTGGGGGTAGTAAGGAAAAGAATTGCACGTTGGTTGGTTGTTGTGATTCGGACTACGCTGGTGATAGGGATCAGAGAAAATAAACTTCTGATTATGTATTCACTCTTGGTGATACTACCATAAGTCGGAGATCTAGATTGCAGACCGTAGTTGCTTTATCCACTACGGAGGTAGAGTTGATAGTTGTGGTGGAGGCAGCAAAGGAAGCACTGCATTTAAAGCGACTGTTGTGTGACTAGGGCTTTGAACATGACAATATTAATGTTCAATGTGATAGCCAAAGTACTATTCATTTGGCGGAGAATTTGGCATTTAGCTCACGGACCAAGCATATTGAAGTGAGAGAGTCATTTCTAGTAGCCATGGACGAAGACAAACAAGTATGCCTTTGGAAAGTGCACATAAAGGATAATGCGGCGGATATGTTCACTAAGGCATTGTCAATTGGGAAGTTCAAGCATTGCTCGAACTTAATTCGCTTAGAGAGGTGCTAGGTGCCATGGGGTGGCACAGTTGAGAGAGAAGTTTGTCCATGGATAAAGATTATCGGTGAGAGGTTGAAGTTCTATCTTCTTGGCATGTTTGACTTTTGGTGAGACAAGTTAGGAGTTGGGTGTTTTCAACACTTTATTAACGGGTGGGAGCATTGTGTGAACTCTTGATGGAGTACAATGGGGGGTGGCTTTGATGGAACTCATTGGGAAAGCATTTAAGCTTGGTGAAGGGAGATATGGTGATCGTTGGAGCTATCAGTTACAAGTAGTGGTATGGATACCTTTAGTTTATGGAGTTCAAGATAGATGATTTTGCATCAAGGTGGAGTGTTAAATTTGGTGATGCTAAATCAGATTAAATGGAAGGAATTTTTTCTTAGGGGAAGAAAGAGAAGATATTGCTTTCCCTAATTAGTGGGATTTGGGTAGATATTGCATTCCCAAATTAATGGAATTTGGGTAGATATTCTTTTCCCTAATTATGTGGCATAATTAATAGGATCATTTGCCATACATATAAAATTTGGGTATGATGTGATTGGTCTTATAAAAGGAGTCTAAAGGGAGACTGAAAGGTACTCATTCATTTTTATCTCTCATTCAAGTTTTAGGGATCTCTAACCAAAATCTATTTCTTCAATTCTTTTCTCCTCAAATAAAGTTCTTGAGAATTGAGTGACCATTGTAATCAATCTCTTGTACTCTTCATTGGTGTTAATAAAAGGCTTTCTCTCTCTCAAGTGGATGTACACTAACAAATTGTTAGTATAAGCACTATAAATCCTTGTGTGATTTACTTTTCATTTTTGCCCCTTTATTTCTCTTGTGTGGTGCTTGTGATTGGTTTTGGATTGGGGTGAGACTGTCTTTGATATTGATAGGTTGTTTTTGCACGTTTACCACGATCTCATCTTTCGCTGATTTGGTTTTTTATTTGATCGGTCTTGAATCAAAATTTCTCCATAACATTTAGGTAACGGAATGGACATTGATAATAGCCTGAGTAATAAACGTCAAGATGATTTATCTCATATATTGAAGAATGATGCTCATAACAGTAGTAAGGTTCAAAAAAAATTATTCAAAAAAGAATGAAGAAGCAATGAGGCCAATAGGAGTCTGTGATGTGGGTGCTAATGTTTAAATGCAAAAATTGAATGAGTTACATGGCAAGGGTAACAAATCTGATATGGAAGCAATTTAATGTAAAGGAGATAAAAATGCCTTAGTGAGGAAAATAGGGTTCTAAAGTGTGGTGCTGATATTGATAATTCAGAGATCAATTCATATGTTGAGAGTATGGAAGATGATGGAATGCAAGATGATGAATATTATAGTGGGTTGATGAGTACTGATGGTGCAAGAAATAAAGATATCGTAGTAGACAAACCCGATAACTGTTGGAGCAGTTTTAAAAGTAGATGATCCAAACGTAAGTCCACTAAATTCAAAAATGTCAGCAAAATAATGTCAAAATACCTTTGGTGGAGACAAATCCAAAATGGATTAATTTTGTTTCTGAATTTCAAAATAAACCAAAAACGAACAACCCAAAAGAAGATAGTAGCACTCCTAGTGGAGTTTTAAGTGGAGGAATATCTAAAAGGGTGCTATTATTCACATCCCGGTTTACACTTCTGGTCACTTTTCTAAATTTAATACAAATGATTATATTTTAAATTTTTTTGGCCACCATATATTATTCTTTCACTTGGTTATTCACCAACGTACTTCTCCTAAAAAAACATGTAGTTTTCTACAATTTAAAATCCTAAACCCTAACGAAAGCTGATATTCTTTTATGCCTATTAGAGATGAAAGATGAAAATAAAAAAGAGGCTAAAATTGCTTGATTTTTGTAGTTTTCTATTTTGTTATAGAACATGTTGTTCGAGTTTTTTTAATGGCTAGGGTTTTCCATTGCATTTTAGGATATTTTTTTCTCTCCCTTGGAAATTTCAAATTTGGAGGTCATTACATTTGACGACGTTTTAATAGATAATGAGAATGTTAGTTTTGACTTGTAGGGTTTTGTCCGTGTTGACCCGCTTTTTAGTCAAAGCAGTCACACATGGAATCTCTGATCAACAACATGCTCGAGTATTGGAAGCATCGTTAGAAGACAGGCAACGATTTGGTCAAAATCACATCCCGAACAAAGAAAGGCCCGAAACTCCTATCAGATGACCTTTTTTGGGCTTGAAAACAGCGATTACAGAGCCAAGCTCAATAATTCTTATAGATCTCTGAATTAGCTTCAGTTTGAGCTTTGGTTTGGCTCAATCAGACTTACGGTTTGAAAGTTACGCCCGTTTCCGTGAACACGTGCAGAACCGGAAAATTGGAATCTGGAATTGGCATAACCCATTCGGATCAGCTATACGGATCGGATCGGATAAGTCGGTTCGAATCGGATTGAGGCATCCCGCCTTCACCAATTCAACATCTTCCCCTCAACACTTAGATGTCCGCTCGGATCGGAGACCCCGGTTCGGATCGGGATAAGGCAGACCCGACCCGCTTCACACCAAATCCTCACAAGAGCACGCTTGGCTTTGGAAAATCCGGTTCGGATCGGATGGCGAACCGAACCGATCCCCTTCGACCTGCTGCTGCACTTCAGAGTTGACCTATTCTTGTGGCACTATTTCCTCCTACTTTCGTGGATCACCTTCCACATGGCCTTACACAAATTGGATAGGGTTTCTCCCATTTTGCGACTTAGTCACCACGTTCTATCAAGGCGTTGGATGGGGGACACTTGTCATTCATCCGGATCTCCTTAGGGCTTCTCTGCAACTATAAATACACCATCATATGGCGATTTGAAGGGACTTTTGGCTATTCCAACACTTGGCCCCCATTACAACCAAGCAAGGACATTGCTCATCACTTTAACACTAGGAATTCGTGTATAAATTCATTCCCTAATCTCCTCTTCTTCATTGTAAACACGAGGATTTCGTGTATAAACTGCAAGCAAACAACATTGTAATAGCTTCTTAGGATTTAAGAAATTACAATGTGGACGTAGGCTTGGATTGAGCCGAACCACTATAAAAATCTCGTGTTTCTCCTCTTATTTTACTGCTTTTTCTGCATTAATCTGTGATTGTGAGGCTTTAACATAGCATTTGGGTGTTAGTGTCATTTTTTGGTCTAACATTTTGGCGCGCCAGGAAGGGGGCGCACACGACAACTTCAATTTCTGCTTGGATTATTTGGCTATTGGATCGATGGCTAAGCGAAAGGTTTCCCATGTTGAAGGCGAAGACACGAGAAACGAGGCAAGCCATGAAACTTCCTCACATGAAAACCCGTCAGCATACTTGACGCGAGAAGAGATGGATGGCGTTCTCACTGAATTGAGAGCTCAGATGGCAAAGCAAGATGACCTCCTTCGCAAACAACAGGAAATGATTGACCAATTCTTCGCTCGGATGGAAGGAAGGCCGAGCAACAACGTACAACTCATGGGAAATGGAATAGAATCAGCCCCAGCAGCAGTTGCAAACCAGATCGGTTCAGATCCGGTCTGAACCGAGGGCCAAAGTCTGAATCCCACGCAGATGGCAATGGGCGGCATACCCACCGGGTCAGTTCGGACCCGATCCGAACAGCAACCCTACATGAGCTTGGGGGCAGCAGCCTCCCCTCTGGAAATCAAGACTTCGCTCCGGTTCGACCTACATCCACACCAGATCGGATCGACAATACCACACAGCTTCAGCATCAAGCACCCCGGATCGGAACAGGAGAACCTGATCGGATTGGTACATCCGACCCGAACCGTGCACCTCGTCATTGTTGTATATGACGTAGTCGTATACACTATTATATGATTTTTGTTTGATGATAACAACCAAATAAATATATATTATAAATGTGTTTGATATCGTACTGTTAATATACATCACAGACAGGAATATAATATTTATATTTAAACAGAATACTACTGTACACGAATTTAAATATTCAAACAGTATTTTATTTAAATATGATATGTTATTTCAACATTTCAAACAGCACACTCCACTATTTGTACATATCACTGATATACATTTCATATATACTTTGACACTGTTACATCATTCACTTTGTTTACATTTCAGACATACATTTCTCCCATAAACTGACACATATACTTTTCTCTATCATCTTCGGTCTTTTATCTTCTGTCTTGTATCTTCAGTCTTCTATCTTCACCATCAGTCCAGTCTTCATACCTGTCATATACAAGAACACACACAGTACACTGCAATAGAATTTAAGCTGAATACATGTGTATATAAATTTTATTTTTAAATTTTATTTGCCTCAGATTTCTGGTGTGTTTCTCATCATTTTTCATGACTTGATATGATTTATAAAACCATAAATCTGTGTCTAGACAGCTTGTGATATTCACAGTGATACACTGTAAATACCACAAGGCAGACAACACATATATATACAATGCAGGGACAGGAAAACTTGACTGATGGCTGCATATACACACGTGTATAAATATACACGTGTGCACTGCCTCGCCAATCAGCGCGCAACTGAGGAGTAGCCACTTGGACCTTCTCGACTCAGTGCACATGTCAACACACATCAAAATGGTCGAGCCAAGCCCAAGACTGCTCAGCAAATAATAAAGCCAAAGTGAAATCAACTCAACAGCTCAAGTGGTCGAGCCATTACAAGACAGGTATGAAAGCATGCAACAGCAATGGTTCAAGTGTGGAGCTATAAGGCATTTCATAACAATCAAGTTATAATACAATGTGCACAAGAATGGTCAAAGCAGCAAGCACAAGCTCAAGTATATACAAGTGTTCAAGTTGCAAGTGCAGCAAGTGGTCGGATCAAGCCAAACATGGTCGAGAGTAATACAAGTACAAACATGTACTCATAGCATGAATAAGCAAACAGGTGGGAACAGCAATATACACTCACATGAAGATCACACAAAGAAGTGCAACTATACTTTCAGTCCATATAATCATGGTTTGGCTACAAAATGGTCAAGCAACATTACATAAAAGTATACAACATGGTTCAGCATGGTGAATGGAGCTGATACAGCAAGACATGAAGGTGCAACAAGGTCAAAGTCGCATGACAAGCATGTGATACACAGCAAAAATCTGATGGCCGAGACATGTACATATCAAATAAATGATGCACAAGAACATGAAGAGATGTGTAAACAAGTTTTTGGAAAGAATTCAAGGAAAGTGTTAATCAGCTAATTGGAATGCAAGAATCAATGATTCCAGAAATATAGCATGGTGACAAGGCAGAATTCAATCTCGTCATTTTTATATGGGTTCCATTTTTTTTATGCATACATATCAGGCTGCAAAATCATCAAGTAGATTCACGGCATGACAACAAATAAAGCAAGAGAACAAATCATGGGAGAAATCACAGTTTCCAGTTTTGAGAAGATTGTTTTGGCGAGTACACATCAGTGAAATCAGAAGAAATGAATTTGGAAATTTATCACTCAAGTTTATTTCCAGAAAAATAATGCAAGTACTTTTGACAAGTTTTAAAGTCAGTTTTTTTTTACTTGGCAAGAAATCAGATTTTAATGTGTCCAGAAAATCACAGGGGCATGTTGTTTTTTTTGGCAAGAAGTAAATTCATTGTTTCCGGTTTTACAAATCACTTATCAATCAGTGAATTGGATAAATGCTACAAAAAAAAAACATTTCTTTTGTGTGGCAAGAATTTATTTCAGATTTTATCATGCCATATCAAAGCCGAGCAACAAATTGCCAAAATCACGCAGCATTTCAAAAGAGGAAAACAGCACAAAAGGCTTCAATCTTTCCAGAATTTATTCAATGACAGACAATCAAATTGCAAAGGGGGCGATTGATTTTACAAATTACTTTCATCGATGGCCATTTTCAAAAACCAGGTTCAAAATTTAAATCGAAGAACCAAAAAGGGAAAGCGTGCAAATCAGAGAACAATCAGCCAACTCATTCATATCGAAATCAGAGAATATACGGATTTTAATAATCCTATAACTACACCAATCATCACTGGCAAACACCCATCGAAACCAGAAAACAATTCGAAAGAAATTCAAAGAGAAATAAGTCAGAGAGCTCACTTTTTAGGGTTTCGATAGAGAACAAATCCCAAATCGAAGTATCATAGAGCAACATAGTTTCGAGCATCAAAGAGAAATCCAGATCAACATCAACCGATCGATTTGAGGGAAGAAGAAACCCTAATCCCCAATTTGAGGCCGCCATTTTTGAGTTCCAGAGCAAAAGAGAACGGGCTGAACTAATTTGAAAAGGGCCGGCCAAGAAATGAAAAGGAGCTTGGGCTTTGTTTTTTAAAAAGGGGATGACCCTTTATTACTAAACTCCTTTATCTTCTTTTAGGGTTTTTATTTGTTTAATTCATGTTGTATTTCATTTTTGTTTTGTAAACCGTCTCATGCAGTTTCTAGAATTCTGTAAAAATCTAGGGGAGAATCAGTAAGGGTGTTGACTGTCAGTTTCAGAGTCTGTAAAATTCTGGGATACGGAGTACGGGGTTGTAATTCGGGGAAATCTGATCGAGGGGATATCGATCAGTCTACGGTTTTGAGCGTAGGGTTAGTACAGGAGCAGGGAGTGCGAGTTTACAGTGTCTGTAAGCGGGATCTGTTATTAACACCTAGTATAAACCTTAGGAATGCAGCAGTAGGCAAGATTTGCCGAAGCTGGGTATCTCTGTGTGTTATTTACTTTCTGTACTTACTTACTCTGCTTTATCTGTGCTGGGATTAATTTTTTAATTATTTGATAAACTGTGATAAACCCTATTCACCCCCCCTCTAGGGTTAATCTAGATCCAACAAGTGGTATCAGAGTAGGTATTTTTTAACTCTAGAGAAATGGTGAATTCTAGTTGTCAGTCTTCTGAGAATCAGTCCAGTCGTACTCCATTTATTTTCGATGGTACAGATTTTTCAAATTGGAAATTAGAAATGGAATTATATTTAAAATCTATTGATATTAAATGTTGGGATACTGTTATTAATGGTTATGATATGGTCAATAGGAACGATATTGGATTTAATTCTCGTGCTATTCACACTTTGTATTCTTATATTGATGATGTCCAATATAACCTCATTTCTGATTGCTTGACTGCGCAGGAAATATGGGATTTTCTCAATAGAAAGTATGGAAAGATCGACAACAGCAGCTCAAAACCCAAAATGGTCAACTCAGATTCAGATCTATGCTCAGGAGAAGAAACAAATGAAAATTCAAGTAGATCAGACGATGGAGACTCAACAGACAATGAGACTGAAAGCTTCTCATATGAAGAGTTGGTTTATATGTGTACTGATTTAACAAAAATCATTGATAAACTCCATCGTAAAAACAAATACTTGAAATCTAAAAATCACGAGTTAAATAGCAAAATTAACTGTTTGGAATCAGAATCTACAAATGTCATGAAATTAGAAAATTCTGACTGTGAAAGTTGTTTGAATTTGAAAACTGACCTCGTTCATCTCAATAAAAATATTCAAAGGCTTAAAGAGGAAATTCCGATTTTAAAAGATAACGAGGTTGAGCTAAAAGATTCAAATAATTCTTTGCAAAAAGAATTTAATAATTTTAAGGCCATCAAAAGTTCCAAACATGAAATTGCTGAGAAAGAAAGCTTGTTGAAAAGTGATTTAATTTTAAACGAGCTTGAAAAAGAGATTGAGAATTTCAAGAAACTTGAATTTGAAAAACAAGTTAAATTTGAATCTGAAATCTTTGAGTCCAAGACCAAAATCAAACTTATTGAAAACGAAAATTTGTCTTTGAAACAAAATGATACTGAAAGGAGAAAGATCAACATTAATCGTTGTTCAAATCTGATAAAAGAAAACTCTGATCTTAAATCCAAAATTCAACGATTAGAATCAACTTTGGATAAATTTTCGAATGGAGAAAAATCGTTGAATATGCTGTTACAAAACCAATTTTCGGTTGGTCATAAACAAGGTCTTGGTTTTGGAAAAACAAGAGTTTTTGAAAAATTGAATTCTTGTGATTTTAAAAATCCTTTAAATTGCTTTAAAAAGGGTCTTTCTGAAAATTTGAATTTTGACAATTCCAAAAGGTTTTTAAATCACAAACGAGACAAGAATTGGTTTGATAACAATCCAGTTGAACAGATGTTGACCCCAAAAGGAAATAAAATGATTTTTGGAGAAACTAAACAAGTTTGGGTTCCTAAAGGCACAAAGATAGATTCGAATGGGATGTTATACAAACAGGTTTGGGTACCAAAAGTGGTAAACAAATTTCAGAGTGGTTTTACAAATTTTGTTAGAACACTTGATCCACTTAACTGCTAGGTACCAGTGAAGGTTGAGGAACTGCTATGCTGAAAAGAGATTGATTTCAAGCTGTTCTATATTTCTGTATTCTTTACAGTTCCTTGGCCAAGATTTACTGAGTTAGAGATTCTGGTTTACACTGATTTCAGGTATGATCTCTGAACTTGTCTTTGTAAATATTTTTTTGTTTATTTATTCTTCTACCCCTTTCCTTTTTATTTTTTTTTCTTTCTTTTTGTTTGTCCTGAGTTGATTTGACACTGCCATATTCTTCTTATTCTGCGCTTCATTAACTTCCGATTGCAGTACTTATGATTTTCTGGAAATTCGTTTAATCTGTATAAAACTGTCATGTTTTAATTCTTCCAGAATCTGAATTTAAACTTGTATATATCTGCAATTGTTTTGGAGTTTATTTTTTTTCTGAAATTCTAACAGTGCTGAAGCATTCATATCATATCTTGAACACTGTTAGTATAAATTCAAAAATTTTGAAGATCTGAAAATTTAATGAAATTTCACACACCTCTGCTGTTTTTGAGTCTCTTCTAATCTATTTTAGAAAAGCTCAATATATTATACTCATTACAGCACTTTGTTATTCATCAGTTGTGATAATTTCAGAAATATTCAGATTGGCTTGAATTTTTTAAAATTGTCTAGAATCTCAGTGATACATCTTAAAAATCATTGTTATTCATGATCATTATGGTTAGAATTTGTTTTTTTGAAGTCATCTGAAACTATTAATATCTTGAATAATCACACACCTCCTAAATTTGAAATTATCAACCTTGTGTGACTGGTTCATTATATTTCAAAACTTGACATTGATTCAAGTGATTTCAAATAAATTATTTTGGATCATGAATATCTATCAAATCTGATGTAAATGATCTGATTTTCTTTGGGCTTGTCTGAAATTCTTGTGAAAAATTCTTTGAAAAATCGGTGTTAAATCTCTCTACTATTTCATGGTTATTTGATTTGAATGATTGTTTGTTTAAAATCATTTGAAATTATTGATTTATTGAATCACACACATATTCTGAATGTGAAAATAATAATTTGGTGTGATCGATTCATTGAATCTAGAGATTTTTCATATTCCTCAAATGATTTCAAATAAACGGTAGTTCTAATCTTGGATCATGAAAGTTCTTATGTGACCATCCCCAGACAAGTCTGATGTGATATTGTGTTCTGCACTGCTCTGATACTGTTCTTAGATAATTGCTTATTGTGTGATTTGTCTGCTTGGGCTTTAAATTTCTGTTGTCTGTGATATCATAGTTTGTCTCCATTGTCTTGGTAAAATCCTCGAGAAAGCGAGAACAAGTGGTATCAGAAGTGCTTATATTTGTTTCACCCATCTGTACTGAGATTCAAATTTTCACCTTGTATAGATCCATACATTTTTTTGCCTTATACAAATAAATGTGCTAAATTTGTCTGGCTGGGTTTGTGTTTAAATTTCTTTGGTCTGAGATGTCCATGATGGTCCATCAGGGTGTAATTAAAATCCTCGAGAGGGAGACTACAATTGGTATCAGATGTGCTGAATTTTTTTTTGTATATATTTTAATCACTCTTGTCCTGTATAGCTCTTTATATTCCTCTTGTAATTAATTTTCAATTTTAAGATTATTTATTTTTTATTCATTCAGAAATTGAAATCAATATCCAAATTGTTCTGTATTTACAATTCATCAAAATATATCAGAATCTGAAATTGTGATAAATTATGACTTCAATATATTTCACAACAAGAGGAGATTTTATCTGGATTTTCATGATGGTTGAATATTTATTATAATATCTTTGAACTGGCAATTATTTCACGACCATACTCATTATCTATCATCATTCTGCCATCCATGATAATTTTTTTTATAAATGTGGAGAGTTTAATATTTTTTTTAAAAATCATCTTGAATAAACAGTGAAAATATTTGTGATGGAATTGTGGTTATGTTATTTTTCAGAATTAGTGTCAATTGAAAATTTTCAATAATCCCGGTACAGTTGGTCATATTTCATAATATAATTAATTTAGAAATTTATTTCACAGTCCATTTCTGTACCTATCACATTTCTATCATTCATATTGGTTGTATATACTGGGGAGTTTTTCATATTTAAAGCTGAAAATGATAAAATATATAATTGATACATAAGCATGTCTCTAACCTCATTTAAAAATCCAAGCTCTGGTTATGCATGGTTATGAGACAACTTACAATTTAAGCTGCGACTGACCTCATTTAAAAATCCAAGCTTTGGTTATGCGTGGTCAGGGTGCTCTTAAATCAAAAGAAAAAGAAAAGAAAATAATGTGCAATTTTTTTTTTATATGAAATTATCCTTGGTGTATAATAACCAGCCTATCAATCCACTTTCTAATCTGTGAAATGTGTTGAAATTTTATGACGTATTATGATTTGTTGATTGATAGGTATTGGGATTTGAGATTATTCGTTTTTGTCACTTAAATTGAATTATAATTATAATTCAAATCCATCACTGTTTTTTGAGCCTCATTTTTATAAAAATTCGTTTGAAAATTAATTGAAATTCATTTTTATATAACTCTCCTCATTTATATAAATTTCATCGTAAATCAGTCATTTTCTGCATTGTGAAATATGCCACTAGTTCTCAGTTTATTATGATTTTTGTTTGACTGATTGAGATCTATGGTGACCATTCTTTCTCTTAAGCTGAAATTATATTTTTAGTCGTTTTTTCATCTTTATTTTAAATTCTATATCCTTTTGATGATAACAAAAGGGGGAGAATGGGTTGAGATTTTGATTTATGAGTGAATAGTTTATAAATATTTTTAATTCTGAAAATTTATTATTATTCATACATTTCACTCATGCACAGTTATAGGGGGAGTTGTCAGTTGTAGGGGGAGCAAATAAATAGGGGGAGTTCAATATTCACTGTCAAACACATTTATTTGTCAAACACATTTATTACGATCAAAATCTTTTATTTGTTTGTCATCATCAAAAGGGGGAGATTGTTGTATATGACGTAGTCGTATACACTATTATATGATTTTTGTTTGATGATAACAACCAAATAAATATATATTATAAATGTGTTTGATATCGTACTGTTAATATACATCACAGACAGGAATATAATATTTATATTTAAACAGAATACTACTGTACACGAATTTAAATATTCAAACAGTATTTTATTTAAATATGATATGTTATTTCAACATTTCAAACAGTACACTCCACTATTTGTACATATCACTGATATAAATTTCATATATACTTTGACACTGTTACATCATTCACTTTGTTTACATTTCAGACATACATTTCTCCCATAAACTGACACATATACTTTTCTCTATCATCTTCGGTCTTTTATCTTCTGTCTTATATCTTCAGTCTTCTATCTTCACCATCAGTCCAGTCTTCATACCTGTCATATACAAGAACACACACAGTACACTGCAATAGAATTTAAGCTGAATACATGTGTATATAAATTTTATTTTTAAATTTTATTTGCCTCAGATTTCTGGTGTGTTTCTCATCATTTTTCATGACTTGATCTGATTTATAAAACCATAAATCTGTGTCTAGACAGCTTGTGATATTCACAGTGATACACTGTAAATACCACAAGGCAGACAACATATATATATACAATGCAGGGACAGGAAAACTTGACTGATGGCTGCATATACACACGTGTATAAATATACACGTGTGCACTGCCTCGCCAATCAGCGCGCAACTGAGGAGTAGCCACTTGGACCTTCTCGACTCAGTGCACATGTCAACACACATCAAAATGGTCGAGCCAAGCCCAAGACTGCTCAGCAAATAATAAAGCCAAAGTGAAATCAACTCAACAGCTCAAGTGGTCGAGCCATTACAAGACAGGTATGAAAGCATGCAACAGCAATGGTTCAAGTGTGGAGCTATAAGGCATTTCATAACAATCAAGTTATAATACAATGTGCACAAGAATGGTCAAAGCAGCAAGCACAAGCTCAAGTATATACAAGTGTTCAAGTTGCAAGTGCAGCAAGTGGTCGGATCAAGCCAAACATGGTCGAGAGTAATACAAGTACAAACATGTACTCATAGCATGAATAAGCAAACAGGTGGGAACAGCAATATACACTCACATGAAGATCACACAAAGAAGTGCAACTATACTTTCAGTCCATATAATCATGGTTTGGCTACAAAATGGTCAAGCAACATTACATAAAAGTATACAACATGGTTCAGCATGGTGAATGGAGCTGATACAGCAAGACATGAAGGTGCAACAAGGTCAAAGTCGCATGACAAGCATGTGATACACAGCAAAAATCTGATGGCCGAGACATGTACATATCAAATAAATGATGCACAAGAACATGAAGAGATGTGTAAACAAGTTTTTGGAAAGAATTCAAGGAAAGTGTTAATCAGCTAATTGGAATGCAAGAATCAATGATTCCAGAAATATAGCATGGTGACAAGGCAGAATTCAATCTCGTCATTTTTATATGGGTTCCATTTTTTTTATGCATACATATCAGGCCGCAAAATCATCAAGTAGATTCACGGCATGACAACAAATAAAGCAAGAGAACAAATCATGGGAGAAATCACAGTTTCCAGTTTTGAGAAGATTGTTTTGGCGAGTACACATCAGTGAAATCAGAGGAAATGAATTTGGAAATTTATCACTCAAGTTTATTTCCAGAAAAATAATGCAAGTACTTTTGGCAAGTTTTAAAGTCAGTTTTTTTTTACTTGGCAAGAAATCAGATTTTAATGTGTCCAGAAAATCACAGGGGCATGTTGTTTTTTTTTTGGCAAGAAGTAAATTCATTGTTTCCGGTTTTACAAATCACTTATCAATCAGTGAATTGGATAAATGCTACAAAAAAAAACATTTCTTTTGTGTGGCAAGAATTTATTTCAGATTTTATCATGCCATATCAAAGCCGAGCAACAAATTGCCAAAATCACGCAGCATTTCAAAAGAGGAAAACAACACAAAAGGCTTCAATCTTTCCAGAATTTATTCAATGACAGACAATCAATTTGCAAAGGGGGCAATTGATTTTACAAATTACTTTCATCGATGGCCATTTTCAAAAACCAGGTTCAAAATTTAAATCGAAGAACCAAAAAGGGAAAGCGTGTAAATCAGAGAACAATCAGCCAACTCATTCATATCGAAATCAGAGAATATACGGATTTTAATAATCCTATAACTACACCAATCATCACTGGCAAACACCCATCGAAACCAGAAAACAATTCGAAAGAAATTCAAAGAGAAATAAGTCAGAGAGCTCACTTTTTAGGGTTTCGATAGAGAACAAATCCCAAATCGAAGTATCATAGAGCAACATAGTTTTGAGCATCAAAGAGAAATCCAGATCAACATCAACCGATCGATTTGAGGGAAGAAGAAACCCTAATCCCCAATTTGAGGCCGCCATTTTTGAGTTCCAGAGCAAAAGAGAACAGGCTGAACTAATTTGAAAAGGGCCGGCCAAGAAATGAAAAGGAGCTTGGGCTTTGTTTTTTAAAAAGGGGATGACCCTTTATTACTAAACTCCTTTATCTTCTTTTAGGGTTTTTATTTGTTTAATTCATGTTGTATTTCATTTTTGTATTGTAAACCGTCTCATGCAGTTTCTAGAATTCTGTAAAAATCTAGGGGAGAATCAGTCAGGGTGTTGACTGTCAGTTTCAGAGTCTGTAAAATTCTGGGATACGGATTACGGGGTTGTAATTCGGGGAAATCTGATCGAGGGGATATCGATCAGTCTACGGTTTTGAGCGTAGGGTTAGTACAGGAGCAGGGAGTGCGAGTTTACAGTGTCTGTAAGCGGGATCTGTTATTAACACCTAGTATAAACCTTAGGAATGCAGCAGTAGGCAAGATTTGCCGAAGCTGGGTATCTCTGTGTGTTATTTACTTTCTGTACTTACTTACTCTGCTTTATCTGTGCTGGGATTAATTTTTTAATTATTTGATAAACTGTGATAAACCCTATTCACCCCCCCTCTAGGGTTAATCTAGATCCAACAGTCATGCCCTCCCTCGCTTCTCTGAGCCGCAACATGGGGGGCACCTCCGAACTGAACCGAATGGCCTTCCAAGCTCCCCGTACACTTCCACACTCTTCTGGACTCAACCCTGGGGGCACCAGTTCTGAACTTAGCAGCTTGCAACAGCTCTTTGAAGGCGATCGGCTCGCCAATCTAATTGAACGGCTCTCTAGAGGTCGCACTTATAAGAATGATATGGATGATGTCAATCACAATCCCTTCACACAGGAAATCAGGAATTCCCACAATCCTCCAGATTTCAAACTTTCGCAACTGGAGCCCTACAACGACAGGACAGATCCCACCGTGCACCTAATGCGCTACAAAAGTCATATGGAAGTTCAATCGGCTTCGGAAAACGTCATGGCAAAGTGCTTCCCTCTCTTTTTGACCGATATAGCTGCTATGTGGATTCGGCAGCTGGAATCTGAGCTGATCAACAGCTGGAACATGTTGGTCGCTCGCTTTATTG
This sequence comes from Allium sativum, assembly GCA_030737875.1. Lineage (NCBI taxonomy): Eukaryota > Viridiplantae > Streptophyta > Magnoliopsida > Asparagales > Amaryllidaceae > Allium > Allium sativum. The sequence goes on along the minus strand of CM060919.1, from coordinate 647,259,668 downwards.
AACAGTTTTGGGTCCACATTGCTCGACCTAAGAATGTCATGTCTCTCACCACAATCGAGCAGGGGCCCAAAGAAACTCTGCGCTCATTTTTGGAAAGGTTCAACGTTGCAGCAGCATCAGTTGATCGACCTGAGCCATCTATGGTATTGATGGCAGCAGTATCCGGTGTTCTGGACAACTCGGAGTTCAAAAAATCCTTATACCGAGACCCACCACAGAACCTCAGCGAGTTCTACCTCGAATCGGATAGATTTCTGCGTGAAGAAGGCGCAACATCCGAAAAGAAAATTCTCGATGTCAACATGCTCAGAGACGGAGAACCGTCTGATTCTGGAAAAAGCAAAGGGAATGTTGCTGTCAAGAATGACCACAACACTCAGCCCCGTAGAGGGCCGAGATATGAAAATTACACCAAGCTCAATTCGTCACTAACCGACATCTACGTGAACATAAAAGGTGACGTCCCTTAACCAAAGCCTCCCAGGAGGGAGCCATCACAAAGAGAACGCGATTCTGGAAAATACTGCATATTTCAAGAAATGGACGGTCACGACATAAATGACTGTAGACACTTGCGAGACTTGATTGCAGAATGGGTTAGACGTGGAGAGATACCCGAGTATGTGAAACAACCAACAACGCCAGCACCTGTGCTACCACCACCTGCTCCTCGGAGAGGGAATGACCCTGGATCAAGCTCTCGCGGGCTCATCATCAATTGATCTGGATGAGATCAGTCTGGATTTCTTGCATTTCTTAGGATTTAAGATATGTTTTTTTGCTTTCTTTAGGTTTTCCAATTGGCTAAATTGGAGAACATACGTTCGGGTTTAGGATTTAGCTCCAACGCGTGCTCTGCATCCGATAACAAACCAATCAGGATTTGCTTTGGTTTTGTACTTTTAATTGAATAAGAAAGGACTTTCCGAGCATGGATTATGTTTGGCAATTTAAGTATCTTGTTAGGTAGTGGCAAGATTCTCAATCTTAACTAAAGTATGACTTATACTTATCTCGGACCCCTAGGCATGGATTATGCCTAGGGACAGACTGTCTTGTCAGGTTTTGGCAAGTATAGCTCTATCCCGACATGAATATGGATTGTACTCACTAGGATTTTTAAGTATGGATTATACTTTGGAACGGCTTATTGTTTTGTCAGGATTTGGCAAAGGAACTCAATAAAACTCGAGTATGGCTTATGCTCAGTTTGAACTTCTTAGTATGGCTTATACCCGGAAGGTTAGGTCCCTCGTCAGGTTTTGGCAGGATGATTCGAACGTCTCTTGAGTGTGGTTTATGCTCAAAGAAACGTCCAAGCATGGTTTATGCTCGAAAGTGTAATTAGTTTTGTCAGGAATTGACACACCTTTTTGCTCTCTTTTCTTTGCAGGTATGGATTATACTTGCAGTTGGCAGGCCCGACGTGGCCTTGGATTATCCATAACACATCTTCCTTCAACCAGCAAGATATGTTCTGGGGGGCAAAATATTGACCAGCTTTTTAGTCAAAGCAGTCACACATGGAATCTCTGATCAACAACATGCTCGAGTATTGGAAGCATCGTTAGAAGACAGGCAATGATTTGGTCGAAATCACATCCTAAATAAAGAAAGGCCCAAAACTCCTATCAGATGACCTTTTTTGGGCCCGAAAACAGCGATTACGAAGCTAGGCTCAGTAACTCTTGTAGATCTCTGAATTACCTTCAGTTTGAGCTTTGGTTTGGCTCAATCGGACTTACGGTTTGAAAGTTACGCCCGTTTCCGTGAACGCGTGCAGAACCGGAAACTTGGAATCTGGAATTGGCATAACCCATTCGGATCGGCTATACGGATCAGATCGGATAAGTCGGTTCGGATTTGAGGCATCCCGCCTGTTGGCTAGCTTTTTGACCAAGCCACCAAGGTTCGCACACAAGAAGGAAATATGAAGCTTCACTCCTCTCAACCCTTGGAAACCCGATCGCAGTCTTTCACCCCTCTACGGATCGCTGCGCACCATCTCGGATCACAGCGTACCATTGGATCGCAGCTTTCTATGCGATCCGATCCTCCCTAGCAGGCTCGATCCGATCCGACTTCAGAAGCCAGAGGATGGAGGCCATGACCCATTCTACCACGATCCGAAATGCATGGATCTCGCGACACCTATCCACAACTGTCATATTGACCAATTCTCCATCAAGCTACAAACCAGTCCGAGATTCTCGAGATTTGTGCCACGTATAACCGCGATCCGTCTGAAGAAATCAGCTATAAATAGCCCAGAACTTGACATTTTTAAGGAACTTTTGGCAATTGAGAGATCTGACTCCACCATTATCATATCTCCATTGTTTCTACTTAGAGTTATCCTGAAATTATTGAGAGAATCATAATTGTAAGAGTGAGATCGAGTGAAACTATTGATTGTATTTGCATTCAGCATATAATCAACCACCTATAAAGTGGACGTAGGCTCGTTAACGCCAAACCACTATAAATTTCGTGTGTTTTTCTGCTTTTTCTTCATATTGTAGTTATAACTCTTCGTAGATCAGAACAACTTGGGTGTTAGACCCAATTTTGGATCTAACATTTTGGTGCTTTCACTGAGAACAAATTTTTAGTACATTGGATTGTTGTTCCGTTGTTTGGATACTCAAGTCCGAAGAAAATAGTCCAAAACTCCACTGTTTCAGTTTTTGAAGATTTCAGTGAAATTCAGATATCATGGCTGGAAAGAAGTCTAAGGAAGTACGAGCTTCGCAGGGGAACGAAGCTGAAAATGAAGCAATTGAAGAAAGCGTGCACGGGCAGCCCGAGGAGGAGGTCACAGATCGCCGAGAGGAGGGGCGAACCGATCTGTTGAGGGGATCGCGACCCAACCAGCTGAAGGAGTTACCACACGCTCCCATGACCATGTCTCGAACCGTCCCCATAACACTTCCGCGATCCGATCCCAAGGGGGCGCTCCGAGCCATCGAGGTAAGGATCCCGCGATCCAAAAAGACAAGCAGACCACGACCCGACCCGGAAAGGAGGTTATGGCTCGATCCTCCCGTGCAGGTACATCTGCTTGACCTGACACAAGCTCTTTACGTATAAGAGAGAATGTTGGCGACCAATTTGACCCTTCTGCCCCGGCTACTGAAGGGGATCTCTCTCGCATTATTGACATGTTGGAAAGATTATTCGACGAGTTAGTTGCTCAGCGGTAAGAGAGTTCAGTATTGCGACAGAATCTGACTGCTATGGACAGGCGAATTGACGACCTCATAAGGCAGAGGGTTTCCTCACCAACCCGTCTTCCTTCCTCGGAACACACATCCTCGTCTGAGGAGCCCCGAAGAAACCGATGTTGACCTCCGCTAGAAAGAGCTGAGAACATAGAGCAACTTCGATCTCGGGAAGAAGAAGTTCTTAACTAGGGAACTAGCAATCGTAACTTGAATAAACCTGCTTTACCGCTGAGGAATGGAAACGTGGTTGACCCTACTCAGAATCGACCCAATCCCCCAGCTCGTCGCTTAGTTGACCTCGGCAACAGAGGGCAGGGAAGCTCGGCCCGAATCCCAGACTTTGTAGCTGCACGTCAAAGAAATGCTGAAGAAGCCCGTCGGGCAAGAAGTGCCGATCCTGAGTCCACCTTGACCCGGGCAGATGTTGAAGCAATGATTAGGGAAACATAATAGCTAGCCGAGGGTATAGGGATGAAGATTAGGGCATAGATCGTAGTCATACGCCTTTTACCGATGATATATTGGAGGTTACATTCCCGAGACGTTTTAATATGCCGACAATGAATCGCTATGCGGGCAAATCTGACCCAATCTAGCATCTGATGCGATATTCCTGGTCCATGAATGCCGCCGCAGCTACTGACGAGATAAAGTGTAAGGCATTCCCTATATTTCTGGAAGATATGGCATTAGTGTGGTTTACCCGCTTGCCAGCCCGGTCGATATCCAGTTTCAGGGAATTGAGTGAGAAGTTCGTGAACCAATTCCACCTTCACGCTCAGAGATCTAAGAATGTGATTGAGCTGTCTCTTATTAAGCAGCGACCGGACGAAAGCTTAAGGTCATACTTGGATCGTTTTAATTTAGCAGTCACAGAAGTTAGAGATCCGCATGAGCAAACTGTGTTAATGGCCTTAATTGACGGTGTCGATAAGGATACCGAGTTTGGAAGATATCTAACCGGCAAACCACCTTCGACTAGAGAAATATTTTATGAAAAAGCTAATGTCCGTTTACGACAGGAAGAGATATATGCTAATCGAAAAAGGAAAGCTACTGATAAGGAAGATATCCAGAGCAATGTGGCCATCAAGCAGACAGGAAATAGCTCAGGAAAGGTTGAAGTCAATGTTGGGAATAAAAATCAAGGAAATGGTCGCCAATCGGGAAACAATAATAGCAATAATCGGAAGAGAAACCGAGGAAATGATTCTCAGAGAAGATCTCGACCCAGGCCATTTGAGAGTTTTACACCGTTAAATGATACATTGGAAAATATCTTCCTGGATACCTATAATGTTCTTCCATATAAAAGGCCTCCCCCGAGAGAGTCGACAGACAAAGAGCGCGAAACCGGAAAGTTCTGTCTATTTCACCAAATCCATGGTCATTCCACAAATGAATGCCGTCATCTGAGAGACCTGGTCGAGAAGCTACTCCGAGAAGGAAAACTCGATGAGTACAGGGTCACACCCAGAGACAGGGGGCAAGCCGCATCTGCCCCAAACCAAAATCAAAACCAGAATCAGAATCAGAGCCAGCCTACTCCCCGGCTGACTGCTCAGCAAAAAGGGAAGAACATCATCATTAACACCATAGTAGGAGGGCTCCATCTGGCCGGGCATAGCTTTAGGGCAATGGACCATTATGTCAATGCAGCTAAACAACCCCTTATGGCAGGAGAAGGCAGTAACCCTGAGGACATTGCTCCAGTCAAACAACAGAAGACAATGACTGATGACATCATCTTTCACGACAGAGATAGCATTGGCGTTCACTCCCCAACCGAAGATCCACTAGTAATCACAGCCGTAATCGGTCCGGCCATAGTCCATAAAGTTATGGTAGATAATGGAAGCTCGGTCAACATTCTGTTCAAGAAAACGTTTGACCAAATGAAACTTGAGCCGAAGGATTTAAAACCATGCGAAGGGTGGATACGTGGATTCAATGGAGCTTCAACTGCTCCAATGGTATATGTAGAGTTATCAGTAACCCTTGGGGAAGGGGAGCGCCAGAGAGTAAGAATCCTCCCTTTTGTGGTTCTGCATGTCGAATCCCCATACAACGCATTCCTAGGCCAACTGGCCCTAGCAAAGCTCAGAGCTTGTATAGCCCCTTGGTGTTTATTAATGAAGTTCCCGACTGAAGCTGGTATAGGTATAATAAGAGGAGATCAAGTTGTGGCCCGAGCATGCTACATTGCAGAGTTGAAGATGCTCCGCAAAGGAAAAGATGTAGAGACCAAAGGCGCTTCCTCCCCGGCAAGGGAGGAAACGTTATAGCAACTAAAGAAAATAACCATGGGAGATTCGCCCAGAGAACTGCCCGAGGACATAGATCCCAGACAGGACGAAGAGCCTGGGGGCAGAATGGCGACTCCTAATGAAACAACTGTGGATATTCCAATCGATGATGGAGACCCAGAGAAGGTCCTGAAGATTGGATCCCAGTTAGACCCTATTCGAGCCGAAGAGCTAACGAATTTCTTGAAAGCCAATTTAGATGTATTCGCTTGGACCCACTCGGATATGTGTGGGATATCTCCTTCGATCATGAGTCACTCGCTAAGCATCAACCCGAAGCATCCTCCTGTCAAACAGAAAAGGCGAATGCTTGGCCCGGAGAGGTCGGCTGCTTTGAAATAGGAAGTTGAGAAATTGAGAAGTAATGGGTTCATTAGAGACTCAGCATATCCAGATTGGATTTCCGACCCGGTCTTGGTAAAAAAGGCCAATGGAAAGTGGCGCACCTGTATTGATTTCTCGGACCTGAATAAAGCTTGCCCAAAGGACTGTTTTTCGTTGCCGAGAATTGACCAGTTGGTGGATTCGACGGTTGGCCACGAACTCCTCTCTTTCATGGATGCTTATTCGGGGTACAATCAGATCCCTATTCACGTCCCAGACCAAGAGCACACGAGCTTCATTACAGATTTGTGATTGTATTGCTATGTAGTGATGCCTTTTGGTTTGAAGAACGCCGGTGCTACATATCAGCGATTGGTCAATAGGATGTTTTACAACCAGATTGGGAAGACGATGGAGGTGTATGTCGATGACATGTTAGTGAAGTCTAAACGATCACCCGACCATACTGCCGATTTAGCGGAAATGTTTGAAATTCTCCGAAAATATGGAATGAAATTGAACCCTTTGAAATGTTCGTTTGGAGTAGCATCGAGATTTTTTTTAGGATTTATCGTCAATTCGCGTGGGATCGAGATTAATCCAGACCAGATCACAGCAATCCGGAATATTCAGAAACCTAGACAGATTAAAGATGTGCAAAGCCTCGTAGGGAAAGTAGCGGCATTGAGTAGATTTATCTCCAAAGCTACAGATAAATGTATCCCGTTCTTCAAATTAATAAAGCAAGGAAAGCGCATCTTCAAATGGACCCCTGATTGTATTGAAGCTTCCATAATCTCTTGAATCACTTAGAAAAACCCCCGATTTTGTCTAAACCCGTAGATCATAAAGAATTATTTGTATATTTAGCAGTGTCATCCAATGCAATCAGTTCGGCTTTGGTTAGAGAAGAAAATAAGGTGCAAAGACCAGTATATTATGTGAGTAAGAAGTTGGCGGCAGCTGAACGAAATTATCCAAGGATAGAAAAGCTTGCGTACAGTTTGTTCATTGCATCAAGGAAGCTTCGCCACTATTTTCAAGCTCACCCGATTACTATATACACTGATCACCCGTTAAAACAAGTTCTTCAAAGGCCAGAGGCTTCGGGAAGATTACTTAAGTGGAACATTGAACTAAGTCAGTTCGATTTGAATTTTCAACCCCGGCGATCAATAAGGGGGCAAGTGCTGGCGGACTTCATAGCAGAGTTTACCATCCCAGAAGATGACACAATAAGCAAAGAAGTCGATTCGCCAAGGCTACTCCTCGATCCCAGTGCATGGAAGTTGTTCACTGACGGAGCAAAGAACGATAGACGATCTGGTGCCGGAGTGGTGCTCGAAACTCCAGAAAAACGGCTGACGTACTATGCTCTCAGATTGGAGTTCCATGCCACTAACAACGACTCAGAATACGAAGCCCTGATTGCTGGTTTGAAACTCGCAAAGGAGTTGAAGATTCCGAAGTTAGACATCTTTTGCGACTCCAAAATAGTTGTGAACCAGGTCATAGGAAAAATCCAGGCCAAAAGTCCTAGGCTGATATCATGTTTAGAAAAAGTGAAAAAGTTGCTGGATGGTTTTGACCATCACACCATATCCCACATTCCTCGAACAGAGAACCAAAAAGCAGATAAATTGGCGAAAATGGCCAGTTCTGATAGTCCTGAAAATACAGAATTGGTCCCGATGGAAGTCTTACAGTCACCTAGTATAGATCAGATGGAAGTTGATCCGGTACTAGATGCTGAACCTGAAAGGGAGTCGTGGATGACTCCTTTGAAGAATTTCCTAATGTATGGAATGCTCCCTACGAAGAAAAATGAGAGGCATGCAATAATTTGAAAGGCCTCTCGGTATGTGTTGCAAGAGGGAGTCCTGTATAGGCAAGGATTTTCAATGCCCCTCCTCCGGTGTATTTCCCACAGTGATATTCAACGTGTATTGCAAGAAGTACATGAAGGCGAATGTGGAGATCACACAGGAAGCCAAACATTGGCAAAGAAAATAATACGGTATGGTTATTTCTGGCCAACCGTAAATAAGGATGCGGCCAAATACGCGCGATGTTGTGACGCCTGCCAGAGATTTTCTAAGATCCATAGGGCCCCATCAAGCCAGCTGAAGATGGTGACGAGTCTGTGTCCCTTCGCTATGTGGGGAATCGATATCACTGGAAGCCTCCCCATAGCAAGGGGCGGAGCAAAATTCGCTATCGTAGCCGTGGATTATTTTACCAAATGGGTAGAAGCAGAGCCATTAACCACAATAACAACCAAGTGAGTAGTCAGCTTCGTTGTTAGAAACATCATATGCCGATTTGGGATCCCAAGAATCGCCATAAGGGTTAATGGAACTCAGTTTGACAGCACCGAGTTCAGAGATTTTTGCCGGAAATATCACATCGAGAAATGGTACACCTCTGTGGCATATCCGAAAGCGAATGGCCAAGTGGAGGCGGCAAATAAAGCGATTAAATCTATCATGAAGAAGAGATTGATGCGGGCCAAGGCCATGTGGGTCGATGAATTGCCCTTGGAACTTTGGGCTTATAGAACGAACTATAAATCGGCAACGGGCCATACACCATTTTCTCTCGCCTTTGGAACTGAAGCGGTCATCCCGGTCGAGTTAGAAGTACCTTCTCACCGAGTCACCTATTACGACCCGATGACCAATAATGAGTTGCTCCTTGAATCCTTGGACATGATCGAAGAGAAGAGGGACGAAGCCGATTTACGTGCCTTAAGACATAAGCAGCAGATAGCTCAATATTACAACAAGAAAGTTCGAGCACGAACCTTTGAACCCGGAGACTTGGTTCTAAAACGTGTCTTCCCATACTCAGAGCATATGGGTCTGAAATGGGAAGGACCATATTCCATCCTGCGAAGACTTGATAATTGAACCTTCAAGTTAGCAACCATAGATGGAGACGAAATCCCCAGAGTGTGGAACGCTCAGCATTTGCGGCCTTACCTGACGTGAAATCGTCAGTTTCATTCTTTTGTTTTTAGGACCATGTAAAAATGCACGACTTGCCTAGAATAGTCTGGTTACTTGAACAAAAGATTATAAAGTGGACGTAGGTCATGATTCGACAGAACCACTATAAAATATCGTGTGTCATTTACCTTTACTGCACCATTACCTATTTGCTTTTTCTCGATTAATATAAATTATTGTTGTATTTTGAGTCTGTCACAGATTATGTAGCAATATTGGAACACCCAATGCACTGTGCCATAAGGTGAAAGAGGAACCATAATCGAGGACCACAAGGTTCAGCAAAGTTAATCACCCCACGATCAAACTCTAACTCCCCAGAATCAGGAGAGAGTATAAAGGACGCGAAGATGACGTCCGCAAGGCGTGAAGGTGCACCATGATAAAACCGCCTTGCCACCACTCTAACCCGCAGAAGGATCGGGAGAGTATAAAGGCGCCAGAGATTTAGGGCCCCCAGAATTTCTGCCCCGCTGAAGGATCAGAGAGTAGACCTGAAACGAGCTCGAACTCTAACCCGCTGAAGGATCGGGAGAGTATAAAATTGTTAGAAATTTAGAGCTCAAAGAATCCTTTCCCCCCACCTCTCACAATAGGGGGCAACACACATGACTCAAATCAATCATTAATAAGCCCTGGCCAGGCATCATATTAAATGATTGATTGGGAGCATACACGCACACATTACATCTCTGTACCAAAATTTTAAAATTTTGCTAACGCGATTCATGATTTAATTTTCGATTAGTTATGGTTTAAATATTTGTGGCTAACGCGATAAATTAAAATTGCAGGTTCGCAGGTTTAGTTCCCCTTTTTTATGTGACTGATCTATCTTGAAGGGAAACTCCTGTTCATATCACGACAAGGATGAAAGTCAAGGTCGACCAAGACGAACCATCCCCTCATGCCGTTATGTTGGCTACTCAGGAAGTTGCACAGAGATGCAAGGAACTTGGAATCACTGTATTGCATATTAAATTAAAGGCAACAAAAATAAATTTTTATTTACTAAGATGCAGGGAAAGAAGATATGATAGCTAAACAAAAGTGAGGGCCATTCTCACAATTACATTTTCTGGCCAGTGGAAAGTCTAAAAATCCTAAGTAAAAAATATGAACTAATATATGCATCCTACTCATGCTTGGGGGGTTATTTTGGCTTCTTGCTCTTTTTCTGCTTCCCCGACTCCTCCTTGTCAACATCCGAACGATCACCTTTTTTCCTCTTCCTCTTATCAACAAGACGCTCTGGCGAAGAACTAGAAGATTGAGAGGCGAGTTGTGAAGTTATTGATTGGGAGGAAAATCTTATGACCAACCCAGTTTTGGGATCGATTTCAGAGATAGGGGGCACATATACTGGGTCATATTCCCCTTTCATAAGAAGCAACTGCCTCTCCTCTTCAGCCTGTTGATCAGCCAAGGTTTCATCACCACCATCCTTGATTTCATCTGTAATAACAACGTCATCCTCTTTATCCCCGTGACCACCGTCCATGTCCTTCAAAGCAGCAATAACCTCGGCATCTGCAGGAACATCAGTGCTGGGTACTGCAGATGCCATGGTTACCTTTTCACCACCCTCAGTTTGCTTTGAAATCTAAGAAATTTCAGCATCAGTGCCTGAGGGGATGTCAACTTTTTCTGCTTCCGCTTTCTTTTCTCCCCTTTTCTCGGTCAATGTGTCACCTGTATTATGAGAGGCACATGTTAGTAACTCAACGGGCTGCTCCGTAGAACGGCGAAAAGTCATAAATGATTTGACAAATTGTGGGGAAAATATGGAAATACCTTCAGCTGACTTTTCATCCAAGTTTACAGCAGGAGCTCCGACAGCCGGAGGAGTTGGGAGCAAAGGAATCAACGTATCGTCAGGACTATACTCCTCAACTACGGGAGCCTTGAGTTCCGCCGCTGAGCTCGAGCTCTTGTCAAGTTTGCTTTTGCCCTTGGCCTTGGTCTTCTCCTTCTCAACCTCTTCTTGGATTAGGCGTCTCCCCTCCTCCAAATCCTCGGGTTCTTTTCCTTTGTGGTGTCTCTGCATTAGCTGGCCTTCGTCAATCTCATTGACCTTCAATCACTGCTTCTCATCCTCAACAATTGCGTCCCATATGTTGGCAAGAGTAACGTGATAGTCTGGGATCCAAGAGATATCTCGAGTTTTGATGACTTGGCCTAAGAAGTCAAATATCAACTCCCCAAAACCTTCTATTTCTTTTTTAGCTTCGGCAAGCTTGTCGGCAGTGGTGGAAGCAGATTCAATAATGCTGTTAGCATTAGTCTCAGCAAGAACAGCTCGCTCCTCAGCCTGAACAAGTTGGTCACTCAAGGCCTCCTTATCTTTCTCGGCAGCCGCAAGACTGTTTTTTAAGTCCGCCCTCTCCTTCTCCCAAGCAGCCTTCTCAGCATCAAAATGACTCTGCGCTGTCCTCAAATCAGCATTGGCCATTCCAAGATCCTCTATTTCCTTCTTCAAAGATAATCGTTCTTGGCTGTTAGAATCTAGTTCGCTATGAAAACGCTTTCTAGCTTCCTCCAGATCTGTCTTGTAATTCTCGGCGTCTCGCTGAGCTAAAGCCAGACGGGCCTGCGCGTCTTCCAAGTCTTTTTCCATTTTGATCCTGGCCCTGTCATTATTCTCAATTCTCACTTTGGATCTGGTCGCATCCGTTTCTAGGCGACGGATGGCATCTGAAAGGTTAACGGCGTGCTTTTTCATTACCTCGTACTGTTTGGCTACATGGCACACATATCCTATCACCTCAGTATCCCAGTCCCTGGGAACCGGCTCAAGATCCGGTACAAACATCATCCTCTCAAAGAAAATATCGGGGAATTCCTTGTGCAAGCATGCCAATCTAGCCTGATTTTCGGGGCCATGGATAACATCTCGTGCAACGAGACTGTCGGAGTCGTGATCATCAGGGGAGGCCAGGGCTTCTTTTCCTTTCTTCACGACCTTGCCCTCGTCTTTATTTTTGTCCTCTGACTCGCGCCGTTTCTTGGAAGATTGGACGTAAGAAGGCGTACTTTTTGGAGGGGTTAAGTCCTTAGGAAGCTGCTTACCCTCTGCCGGTGGTAGTGGACGACTGTTAGGTTTCCCGGAACCATGCCTGGAAGGAGATCGTGATCGTGTAGAATAGGTTTGAGGAGGATCGCGAGGCCGATAACTATCCCTTCCCCGACTATCACTGCGAGCAGGATTTGGATTTGAATGAAGACTAGGTGTGCCTTCACGAAGGGAGCGATGAGAATAAGATCGTTTGTAAGTCATCTTACCTACAAAAGAAACAAGTACACATTAAAACTTTGAATACAGTTGGTATAAAAGTATGGAGTCAGACAGTGCATGTGATTTGTGCATCCCATATAATTCCCCCTAACAGACCAGGGCCCGAAGTTAGGCTCGTCGGGGTAGTTTCTCGTTCTTCAACTGGAGCATTTGTTTCCTCAGAGATAGGAAAAAATGGCTCCCCTTCGAAATCTTCCTGTGTATATACATCGTCGGGTATAGGAATCTTGTTCAATTCCTTGAATAACTGCTCCTCTGTTACATCATCGGGAGCGGCAGGCTCAACCGGTAGAGAGGCCCTTGAGGGGGAACCCCTCGGAGAGGCTGGGATTTCCTTAAGCTCGTCAGCAAGGGCCTCATCTCCTCTATATACATTTAAATCTTCATCGTCCTGGTTAATCATCGGTGAAGGACTCTTATGAGGTTTAGTTGTCTCTGCTGCCTGCGACGTTCCTTCTCCCTCGACCGGGGGCACATATTTGTAAGGTTTGCCACCTGCACCAAGTCCAAATCTTATATCCAGAAGGCGGTGCCGGTGAAGATTCTCGTCAGTAATACATTTCTTGTTCCTTAGGAAGTCAGATTTGCTTTGAGAAGAAGGGATAGTCGATTACTATACACCGAGCCTTCCGTCTTTGGAAAGGTGTGATCTGCATAGAGAAAAGAAGCATGTTAGCGCTTCGATTTCTTAAACAGGTTATTCATTCAAAGGTTTAAAATTTACTTGATTTATGCCATCTTCTCGCACACCCAGCCTGTCGCTTTATATAGAACCAATCGGCCTTGGGATCCCCTATGTTGCTGTAACCATCAGACAAGACCTTCCTATTGACTACCGACTCGAAGAAAGAAAAATTTGGGGTTGCTGTAGAACGATGCTTGAAAAGGTAAAAGAACTTCAAGTCTTTAAACGTGAGCTCGGTTTGGAGGATTTCCGCATACGCGATGTATAAAGTGTATAGGGCTGCGTAGGCGTTGGGATGAAGCTGCATCGGAGCAATACCCAATCGTTTTAGGTTTCAATGACGATTGGAGGAAACAGAGGAATAGCGCCTACCCAGTACATGAGTCGGCTGACTGTCATATATCCTTCCGGAGCCAGATGAGGTCTATCTTCGCTTCCAGATGTTCTCACATCATCCCAAGGGATCCTATGTTTCAAGCAGATTTTCTTAAGCTTTATGTCATCTAGTTTGGAAGCTAAAGAGTCAGTGAATTTCTCTATTTCTAGTGCACCAGGAATCTCATCGGGAGCTCGGTCATCTACTTCGGACTCCTCATCAAGCAAGGTACTCTCAGATGAATCTGATTCTGTTTCTGCCTCATATTCGGATTCAGAATCCTCACCCTCTGGATTAATTGGAAGAACCTCGGGGCTGCGATGCTCAGACCTCTCGGGGTCCATCTCTGTTTCAGATCTTGAAGGAGAACGATTATCCGACATTACTGTTTAGGCGAGTAAACATGAGAAATAAGAATATAATCGCCCGTCCCCCGTGTGTGCAAATGCAAGTGTGTGTTTGTGCATTCATAGGAAGAAAGCATAAAAATTAGCAAGATCATCGAAGTATTAGTTGTCATATGCAGTCAAGTTATGCTGCTATCCAGTTCAGAAAGTTTCAAGGGCTCTAGCCTAACTGTCCATTGATATACCAGAGTTAAGCTGCAATGTTTATTTAACAAGTACATGGGATCATTCAGTATTTGGATCATGGTACATCACTGGATCACGTGATGGGGTTCGGATCGTGGTATGTCTGCGGATCGTGAAGAAGGCATCGATTCGCAGCAGAAGCGTTAACTCATGAAAGAGCATCATATCGGATCGGGAACCAGATCGGATCGCTGTAACTCCCTACTATTCACAGCTTACCACCACGATCTGATCCGCTCTCCAACTCCTAATCCTTCCGTTTACTCCCACCACAATCCGCTCCCTGGTCATCGCCACGATCCACTGCCTCGCCATTCTCCTTCATCTTTCTCCTCTTTCCACCTCACCCATGATCCGTACCCAAACCTCACTCATGACCCGATCTGCTCAGCGCTTTTCTCCTCCTCTTCTTCTTCTTCCTCTCCTCTTCTCCTATCCACCGCTGAGCTCGAACATTGGAATCCATGGCGTCTGAGCAGCCTCTAAAAAACCTCGAACACCACAAAACTCCGCTCTCTCCTCCTAAATTAGCAAAAGCTCAAGAAAACCGAGAATAAAAGTGTGAGAATATGTTTTTCATGATTACCTTTCTTAAAAATGGGTAAAACGAGTGGGTTTTTTCTTGGAAATCAGAGATTAGGGTTTAACTCGAAGAGGACTAGCGGCGACAACGAAGGAAGAAGACAGGAAGAAATGAAGAAGGGTTCGGATTATATAGACCACGAAGCGACCGTTAGTATTCCCCTTCTTGTCTTATTCGAAACGCGAAAATAGATGGGCTGCGAGCCCAAGCCCATCGTTCTTCGTGGCCAAGCCCATTACGCTTCGAGAAAAGGCCCGGATGCTCACCAAGGGACGAAACGAGCGTCTCGCTCCACGGACCGTGGAGCGCTTGCGCGATCCGAACCGACGAACGATAGACATAAGTGAAAACACAGAAATACTTGTGAAAGTTCAGAAGTTTACCTGGCAATTCGACAACGAAATTTCCAAAAAGAAAAATCCCAGAAATAGGAATTATCCGATAAACGGAGAAAAGATTAAAGATTTAACTGGATATTTATACCAGTCAAAGAATGCAACTTTCCGAAGTGACACGACATTTTAGACAGACACAACCAATGATTTGCATCTCCCAATGAAAAGACATCTCTGTAATTCCGAAGCATGTTCCATCCCCGATGAAACATACTTCGAGGGGGCAAAATGTTGGCTAGATTTTTGACCAAGCCACCAAGGTTCGCACACAAGAAGGAAATATGAAGCTTCACTCCTCTCAACCCTTGGAAACCCGATCGCGGTCTTTCAACCCTCTACGGATCGCTGCGCACCATCTCGGATCACAGCGTACCATCGGATTGCAGCTTTCTATGCGATCCGATCCTCCCCAGCAAGCTCGATCTGATCCGACTTCAGAAGCCAGAGGATGGAGGCCATGACCCATTCTACCACGATCCAAAATGCATGGATCTCGTGACACCTGTCCACAACTGTCATATTGACCAATTCTCCATCAAGCTACGAACCATTCCGAGATTCTCGAGATTTGTGCCACGTATAACCACGACTCGTCTGAAAAAATCAGCTATAAATAGCCCAGAACTTGACATTTTAAGGATCTTTTGGCAATTGAGAGATCTGACTCCGCCATTATCATATCTCCATTGTTTCTACTTAGAGTTATCCTGAAATTATTGAGAGAATCATAATTGTAAGAGTGAGATCGAGTGAAACTATTGATTGTATTGGCATTCAGCATATAATCAACTACCTATAAAGTGGACATAGGCTCGTTAACGCCGAACCACTATAAATTTCGTGTGTTTTTCTACTTTTTCTTCATATTGTAGTTATAACTCTTCCTAGATCAGAACAGCTTGGGCGTTAGACCCAATTTTGGATCTAACACCGCCTTCACCAATTCAACATCTTCCCTTCAACACTTAGATGTCGGCTCAGATTGGAGACCCCGGTTTGGATCGGGATAAGCCAGACCCGACCCGCTTCACACCAAATCCTCACAAGAGCACGCTTGGCTTTGGACACTCCGGTTCGGATCGGATGGCGAACCGAACCGATCCCCTTTGACCTGCTATTGCACTTCAGAGTTGACCTATTCTTGTGGCACCATTTCCTCCTACTTTCGTGGATCACCTTCCACATGGCCTTACATGAATTGGAGAGGGTTTCTCCCATTTTGCGACTTAGTCACCACGTTCTATCAAGGCGTTGGATGAGGGACACTTGTCATTCATCCGGATGTCCTTAGGTCTTCTCTGCACCTATAAATACACCATCATATGGCGATTTGAAGGGACTTTTGGCTATTCCAACACTTGGTCCCCATTACAACCAAGCAAGGACATTGCTCATCACTTTAACAAGAGGAATTCGTGTATAAATTCATTGCCTAATCTCCTCTTCTTCATTGTAAACACGAGGATTTCGTGTATAAACTGGAAGCAGACAACACTGTAATAGCTTCTTAGGATTTAAGAAACTACAAAGTGGACGTAGGCTTGGATTGAGCCGAACCACTATAAAAATCTCGTGTGTCTCCTCTTATTTTACTGCTTTTTCTGCATTAATATGTGATTGTGAGGCTTTCACATAGCATTTGGGTGTTAGTGCCATTTTTTGGTCTAACATTTTGGCGCGCCTGGAAGGGGGCGCACACGACAACTTCAATTTCTGCTTGGATTATTTGGCTATTGGATCGATGACTAAGCAAAAGGTTTCCCGTGTTGAAGGCGAAGGCACGAGAAACGAGGCAAGCCATGAAACTTCCTCACATGAAAACCCGTCAGCATACTTGACGCGAGAAGAGATGGATGGCATTCTCACCGAATTGAGAGCTCAGATGGCTAGGCAAGATGACCTCCTTCGCAAACAACAGGAAATGATTGACCAATTCTTCACTCGGATGGAAGGAAGGCCGAGCAACAACGTACAACTCATGGGAAATGGAATAGAATCAGCCCCAGCAGCAATTGCAAACCAGATCTGTTCGGATCCGATCCGAACCGAGGGCCAAAGTCAGAATCCCACACAGATGACAATGGGGGGCATTACCCACCGGGTCGATTCGGACCCGATCCGAATAGAAACCCTACATGAGCTTGGGGGCAGCAGCCTCCCCTTTGGAAATCAAGACTTCGCTCCGGTTTGACTTACATCCACATCGGATCGGATCGGTAATACCACACAGCTTTAGCATCAAGAACCCCGGATCGAAACAGGAGAATCTGATCGGATTGGTACATCCGACCCGAACCGTGCAACTCGTCATGCCCTCCCTCGCTTCTCCGAGCCGCAACATGGAGGAACCTCCGAACCGAACCGAATGGCCTTCTAAGCTCCCCGTACACTTCCACACTCTTCAGGACTCAACCCTGGGGGTACCAGTTCTGAACTTAGCAGCTTACAACAGCTCTTTGAAGGCGATCGGCTCACCAATCTCATTGAACGGCTCTCTAGAGGTCGCACTTATCAGAATGACATGGATGATGTCAGTCACAATCCCTTCACAAGGGAAAACAGTAATTCCCGCAATCCTCCAGATTTCAAACTTTCGCAACTGGAGCCCTACAACGGCAGGACATATCCCACCGTGCACCTAATGCGCTAGAAATGTCATATGGAAGTTAAATCGGCTTTGTAAAATGTCATGGCAAAGTGCTTCCCTCTCTTTTTGACCGATATAGCTGCTATGTGGATTCAGCTGCTGGAATCTGAATCGATCAACAGCTGGAACATGTTGGTCGCTCGATTTATTGAACAGTTTCAGGTCCACATTGCTCGACCTAAGAATGTCATGTCTTTCACCACAATCAAATAGAGGCCCAAAGAAACTCTGCGCTCATTTTTGGAAAGGTTCAACGTTGCAGCAGCATCAGTTGATCGACCTGAGCCATCTATGGTATTTATGGCAGCAGTATCCGGTGTTCTGGACAACTCATAGTTCAAAAAATCCTTGTACCGAGACCTACCACGGAACCTCAGCGAGTTCTACCTCGAATCAGATAGATTTCTGCGTAAAGAAGATGAAATGTCCAAAAAGAAAATTCTCGATGGCAACATGCTCAGAGACGGAGAACCGTCTGATTCTGGAAAAGGCAAAGGGAAAGTTGCCGTCAAGAATGACCGCAACACTTAGCCCCGTAGAGGGCCCAGATATGAAAAGTACACCGAGCTCAATTCGTCACTAACCGACATCCACGTGAACACAAACGGTGACGTCCCTTATCCAAAGCCTCCCAGGAGGGACCCATCACAAAGAGAACGTGATTCTGGAAAATACTGCATATTTCATGAAATGATCGGTCACGACACAAATGACTGTAGACACTTGCGAGACTTGATTGAGGAACGGGTTAGACGTGGATAGCTACCCGAGTATGTGAAACAACCAATAGCGCCAGCACCTGTCATGCCACCACCAGCTCCTCGGAGAGGGAATGACCCTGGATCAAGCTCTCGCGGGCTTATCATCAATTAATCTGGATGAGATCAGTCTGGGTTTCCTGCATTTCTTAGGATTTAAGATATGTTTCTTTGCTTTCTTTAGGTTTTCCAATTGGCTAAATTGGAGTACATACTTTCGGGGTTAGGATTTAGCTCCAACGCGTGCTCTGCACTCGATAACAAACCAATCAGGATTTTCTTTGGTTTTGTATTTTTAATTGAATAAGGAAGGACTTTCCGAGCATGGATTATGTTTGGCAATTTAAGTATCTTGTCAGGTTGTGGCAGGATTCTCAATCTCAAATAAAGTATGGCTTATACTTATCTCGGACCCCTAGGCATGGATTATGCTTAGGGATAGACTGTCTTGTCAGGTTTTGGCAAGTATATCTCTATCCCGACATGAGAATGGATTGTACTCACTAGGATTTTTATGTATGGATTATACTTTGGAACGACTTATTGTTTTGTCAGGATTTGGCAAAGGAACTCAATAAAACTCGAGTATGGCTTAAGCTCAGTTTGAACTTCTTGGTATGACTTATACCCGGAAGGTTAGGTCCCTCGTCAGGTTTTGGCAGGATGATTCGAACGTCTCTTGAGTGTGGTTTATGCTCAAACAAACGTCCAAGCATGGTTTATGCTCGAAAGTGTAATTAATTTTGTCAGGATTTGACACACCTTTTTGCTCTCTTTTCTTCGCAGGTATGGATTATACTTGCAGCTGGCAGGCCCGGTGTCGCCTTGGATTGTCCAGAACACATCTTCCTTCAACCAGCAAGATATGTTCTGGGGGGGAAAAATGTTGACCCGCTTTTTAGTCAAAGCAGTCACACATGGAATCTCTGATCAACAACATGCTCGAGTATTAGAAGCATCGTTAGAAGACAGGCAACGATTTGGTCGAAATCACATCCCGAACAAAGAAAGGCCCGAAACTCCTATCGGATTACCTTTTGTGGGCCTGAAACCAGCAATTACAGAGCTGAGCTCAATAACTCTTGTAGATCTCTGAATTAGCTTCAGTTTGACCTTTGGTTTGGCTCAATCGGACTTATGGTTTGAAAGTTAAGCCCGTTTCCGTGAACGCGTGCAGAACTAGAAACTTGGAATCTGGAATTGGCATAACCCATTCGGATCGGCTATACTGATCGGATCGGATCGGATAAGTCGGTTCGGGTCGGATTGAGGCATCCCGCCTTCACCAATTCAACATCTTCCCTTCAACACTAAGACGTCGGCTCGGATCGGAGACCCTGGTTCGGATCGGGATAAGGCAGACCCGACCCGTTTCACACCAAATCCTCACAATAGCACGCTTGGCTTTGGACACTCCGGTTCGGATCCGATGGCGAACCGAACCCATCCCCTTCGACCTGCTACTGCACTTCAGAGTTGACCTATTCTTGTGGCACCATTTCCTCCTACTTTCGTCGATCACCTTCCACATGGCCTTACACGAATTGGAGAGGGTTTCTCCTATTTTGCGACTTAGTCACCACGTTCTATCAAGGCGTTGGATGGGGGACACTTGTCATTCATCCGGATCTCCTTAGGGCTTTTCGGCACCTATAAATACACCATCATATGGTGATTTGAACGGATTTTTGGCTATTCCAACACTTGGCCCCCATTAAAACCCAACAAGGACATTGCTCATCACTTTAACACGAGGAATTCGTGTATAAATTCATTCTCTAATCTCCTCTTCTTCATTGTAAACACGAGGATTTCATGTATAAACTGCAAGCAAACAACATTGTAATAGCTTCTTAGGATTTAAGAAACTACAAAGTGGACGTAGGCTTGGATTGAGCCGAACCACTATAAAAATCTCGTGTGTCTCCTCTTATTTTACTGCTTTTTCTGCATTAATCTGTGATTGTGAGGCTTTCACATAGCATTTGGGTGTTAGTGCCATTTTTTGGTCTAACATTTTGGTGCGCCAGGAAGGGGGCGCACACAACAACTTCAATTTCTGCTTGGATTATTTGGCTATTGGATCGATGGCTAAGTGTAAGGTTTCCCGTGTTGAAGGCGAAGGCATGAGAAACGAGGCAAGCCATGAAGCTTCATCACATGAAAACCCGTCAGCATACTCGATGCGAGAAGAGATGGATGGCGTTCTCACCGAATTGAGTGCTCAGATGGCAAGGCAAGATGACCTCCTTCACAAACAACAGGAAATGATTGACCAATTCTTCGCTCGGATGGAAGGAAGGCCGAGCAACAGCGTACAACTCATGGGAAATGGAATAGAATCAGCCCCAGCAGCAGTTGCAAACCAGATCGGTTTGGATCCGATCCGAACCGAGGGCCAAAGTCTGAATCCCACGCAGATGGCAATGGGGGGCATTCCCCACCGGGTCGGTTCGGTCCCGATCCGAACAACAACCCTACATGAGCTTGGGGGCAGCAGCCTCCCCTTTGGAAATCAAGAATTCGCTCCGGTTCGACCTACATCCGCACCGGAACGGATCGGCAATATCACACAACTTCAGCATCTAGCACCCCGGATCGGAACTGGAGAACCTGATCGGATTGGTACATCCGACCCGAACCGTGCACCTCGTCATGCCCTCCCGAGCTTCTCCGAGCAGCAACATGGGGGCACCTCCGAACCGAACCGAATGGCCTTCCAAGCTCCTTGTACACTTACACACTCTTCTGGACTCCACCCTGGGGGCACCAGTTCTGAACTTACCAGCTTGCAACAGCCCTTTGAAGGCGATCGGCTCGCCAATCTCATTGAACGGCTCTCTAGAGGTCGCACTTATCAGAATGACATGGATGATGTCAATCACAATCCCTTCACACAGGAAATCAGGAATTCCCGCAATCCTCCAGATTTCAAACTTCCGCAACTGGAGCCCTACAACGGCAGGACATATCCCACCGTGCACCTAATGCGCTACAAACGTCATATGGAAGTTCAATCGGCTTCGGAAAACGTCATGGCAAAGTGCTTCCCTCTCTTTTTGACCGATGTAGCTGCTATGTGTATTCGGCAGCTGGAATCTGAATCGATCAACAGTTGGAACATGTTGGTCGCTTGCTTTATTGAACAGTTTTGGGTCCACATTGCTCGACCTAAGAATGTCATGTCTCTCACCACAATCAAGTAGAGGCCCAAAGAAACTCTGCGCTCATTTTTGGAAAGGTTCAACGTTGCAGTAGCATCAGTTGATCAACCTGAGCCATCTATGGTATTGATGGTAGCAATATCCGGTGTTCTGGATAACTTGGAGTTCAAAAAATCCTTGTACCGAGACCCACCACAGAACCTCAGCGAGTTCTACCTCGAATCGCATAGATTTCTGCGTGAAGAAGACGCAATGTCCAAAAAGAAAATTCTTGATGTCAACATGCTCAGAGACGGATAACCGTCTGATTCTGGAAAAGGCAAAGGGAAAATTGCCGTCAAGAATGACCGCAACACTCAGCCCCGTAGAGGGCCCAGATATGAAAAGTACACCGAGCTCAATTCGTCACTAACCGATATCTACGTGAACACAAACAGTGACGTCCCTTATCCAAAGCCTCCCAGGAGGGAGCCATCACAAAGAGAACGCGATTCTGGAAAATACTGCATATTTGATGAAATGGATGGTCATGACACAAATGACTGTAGACACTTGCGAGACTTGATTGAGGAACGGGTTAGACGTGGAGAGCTACCCGAGTATGTGAAACAACCAACAACGCCAGCACCTGTGCTGCCACCACCTGCTCCTCGAAGAGGGAATGACCCTGGATCAAGCTCTCGCGGGCTCATCATCAATTTATCTGGATGAGATCAGTCTGGGTTCCTTGCATTTCTTAGGATTTAAGCTATGTTTCCTTGCTTTCTTTAGGTTTTCCAATTGGCTAAATTGGAGTACATACGTTCGGGGTTAGGATTTAGCTCCAACGCGTGCTCTGCACTCGATAACAAACCAATCAGGATTTGCTCTGGTTTTGTACTTTTAATTGAATAAGGAAGGACTTTCCGAGCATGGATTATGTTTGGCAATTTAAGTATCTTTTCAGGTTATGGCAGGATTCTCAATCTCAACTAAAGTATGGCTTATACTTATCTCGGACCCCTAGGCATGGATTATGCCTAGGGACAGACTGACATGTTAGGTTTTGGCAAGTATAGCTCTATCCCGACATGAGTATGGATTGTACTCACTAGGATTTTTAAGTATGGATTATACTTTGGAACGGCTTATTGTTTTGTCAGGATTTGGCAAAGGAACTCAATAAAACTCGAGTATGGCTTATGCTCAGTTTGAACTTCTTGGTATGGCTTATACCCGGAAGGTTAGGTCCCTCGTCAGGTTTTGGCAGGATGATTCGAACGTCTCTTGAGTGTGGTTTATGCTCAAACAAACGTCCAAGCATGGTTTGTGATCGAAAGTGTAATTAGTTTTGTCAGGATTTGACACACCTTTTTGCTCTCTTTTCTTCGCAGGTATGGATTATACTTGCAGCCGGCAGGCCCGGCGTGGCCTTGGTTTATCCAGAACACATCTTCCTTCAACCAGCAAGATATGTTTTGGGGGAAAAAAATATTAACCCGCTTTTTAGTCAAAGTAGTCACACATGGAATCTCTGATCAACAACATGCTCGAGTATTGGAATCATCGTTAGAAGACATGCAACGATTTGGTCGAAATCACATCCCGAACAAAGAAAGGCCCGAAACTCCTATCAGATGACCTTTTTTGGGCCCGAAAACAGAGATTACAGAGCTGAGCTCGATAACACTTGTAGATCTCTGAATTAGCTTCAGCTTGAGCTTTGGTTTGGCTCAATCGGACTTACGGTTTGAAAGTTATGCCCGTTTCCGTGAACGCGTACAAAACCGGAAACTTGGAATCTGGAATTGGCATAACCCATTCGGATCGGCTATACGGATTGGATTGGATCGGATAAGTCGGTTCGGATCGGATTGAGGCATCCCGCCTTCACCAATTCAACATCTTCCCTTCAACACTTAGATGTCGGCTCGGAGACCCCGGTTCGGGTCGGGATAAGGAAGACCCGACCCGCTTCACACCAAATCCTCACAAGAGCACGCTTGGCTTTGGACACTCCGGTTCGGATCGGATGGCGAACCGAACCGATCCCCTTCGACCTGCTACTGCACTTCAGAGTTGACCTATTCTTGTGGCACCATTTCCTCCTACTTTTGTGGATCACCTTCCACATGGCCTTACACGAATTGGAGAGGGTTTCTCCCATTTTGCGACTTAGTCATCACGTTCTATCAAGGCGTTGGATGGGGGACACTTGTCATTCATCCGGATCTCCTTAGGGCTTCTCTGCACCTATAAATACACCATCATATGGCGATTTGAAGGGACTTTTGGCTATTCCAACACTTGGCCCCATTACAACCAAGCAAGGACATTGCTCATCAATTTAACACGAGGAATTCGTGTATAAATTCATTCCCTAATCTCCTCTTCTTCATTGTAAACACGAAGATTTCGTGTATAAACTGCAAGCAAACAAAATTGTAATAGCTTCTTAGGATTTAAGAAACTACAAAGTGGACGTAGGCTTGGATTGAGCCGAACAACTATAAAAATCTCGTGTGTTTCCTCTTATTTTACTGCTTTTTCTGCATTAATCTGTGATTGTGAGGCTTTCACATAACATTTGGGTGTTAGTGCCATTTTTTGGTCTAACATTTTAGCATGCCAGGAAGGGGGCGCACACGACAACTTCAATTTCTACTTGTATTATTTGGCTATTGGATCGATGGCTAAGTGAAAGGTTTCCCGTGTTGAAGGCGAAGGCACGAGAAATGAGGCAAGACATGAAGCTTCCTCACATGAAAACCCGTCAGCATACTTGACGCGAGAAGAGATGGATGGCGTTCTCACCGAATTGAGAGCTCAGATGGCAAGGCAAGATGACCTCCTTCGCAAACAACAGGAAATGAGTGACCAGTTCTTCGCTCGGATGGAAGGAAGGTCGAGCAACAGCGTACAACTCATGGGAAATGGAATAGGATCAACCCCAGCAGCAGTTGCAAACCAGATCAGTTTAGATCCGATCCGAACCGAGGGCCAAAGTCTGAATCCCACGCAGATGGCAATGGGGGGAATTCCCCACCGGGTTGTTTCGGACCCGATCCGAACAGCAACCCTACATGAGCTTGGGGGCAACAGCCTCCCCTCTGGAAATCAAGACTTCGCTCCGGTTCGACCTACATCCGTACCGGATCGGATCGGCAATACCACACAGCTTCAGCATCAAGCACCCCGGATCGGAACAGGAGAACCTGATCGGATTGGTACATCCGACCCGAACCGTGCACCTCGTCATGCCCTCCATCACTTCTCCGAGCCGCAACATGGGGGCACCTCCGAACCGAATCGAATGGCCTTCCAAGCTCCCCGTACACTTCCACACTCTTCTGGATTCAACCCTGGGGGCACCAGTTCTGAACTTAGCAGCTTGCAACAGCTCTTTGAATGCGATCGGCTCGCCAATCTCATTGAACGGCTCTCTAGAGGTCGCACTTATCAGAATGACATGTATGATGTCAGTCACAATCCCTTCACACAGGAAATCAGGAATTCCCGCAATCCTCCAGATTTCAAACTTCCGCAACTGGAGCCCTACAACGGCAGGACAGATCCCACCGTGCACCTAATGCGCTACAACCGTATATGGAAGTTCAATCTGCTTCGGAAAACATCATGGCAAAGTGCTTCCCCCTCTTTTTGACCGATATAGCTGCTATGTGGATTCGGCAGCTGGAATCTGAATCAATCAACAGCTGGAACATGTTGGTCGCTCGCTTTTATTGAACAGTTTCGGGTCCACAATGCTCGACCTAAGAGTGTCATGTCTCTCATCACAATCAAGCAGAGGCGCAAAGAAACTCTGCACTCATTTTTGGAAAGGTTCAACGTTGCAGCAACATCAGTTGATCGACCTGAGCCATCTATGGTATTGATGGCAGCAGTATCCGGTGTTCTGGACAACTCGGAGTTCAAAAAATCCTTGTACCGAGACCCACCACGGAACCTCAGCGAGTTCTACCTCGAATCGGATAGATTTTTGCGTATAAAAGACGCAATGTCCGTAAAGAAAATTCTCGATGTCAACATGCTCAGAGACGGAGAACCGTCTGATTTTGGAAAAGGCAAAGGGAAAGTTGCCATCAAGAATGACCGCAACACTCAGCCCCGTAGAAGGCCCAGATCTGAAAAGTACACCGACCTCAATTCATCACTAACCGACATCTACGGGAACACAAACGGTGACGTCCCTTATCCCAAGCCTCCCAGGAGGGAGCCATCACAAAGAGAACGCGATTCTGGAAAATACTGCATATTTCATTAAATGGACGGTCACGACACAAATGACTGCAGACACTTGCGAGACTTGATTGAAGAACGGGTTAGACGTGGAGAGCTATCCGAGTATGTGAAACAACCAACTGGATGAGATCAGACTGGGTTGCTTGCATTTCTTAGGATTTAAGATATGTTTCTTTGCTTTATTTAGGTTTTCCAATTGGCTAAATTGGAGTACATACGTTCGGGGTTAGGATTTAGCTCCAACGCGTGCTCTGCACTCGATAACAAACCAATCATGATTTGCTTTGGTTTTGTACTTTTAATTGAATAAGGAATGACTTTCCGATTTGGCAATTTAAGTATCTTGTCAGGTTGTGGCAGGATTCTCAATCTCAACTAAAGTATGGCTTATACTTATCTCGGACCCCTAGGCATGGACTATGCCTAGGGACAGACTGTCTTGTCAGGTTTTGGCTAGTATAGCTCTATCCCGACATGAGTATGGATTGTACTCACTAGGATTTTTAAGTATGGATTATACTTTGGAACGGCTTATTGTTTTGTCAGGATTTGGCAAAGAAACTCAATAAAACTCGAGTATGGCTTATGCTTAGTATTAACTTCTTGGTATGGCTTATACCCGGAAGGTTAGGTCCCTCGTCAGGTTTTGGCAGGATGATTCGAACGTCTCTTGAGTGTGGTTTATGCTCAAACAAACGTATAAGCATGGTTTATGCTCGAAAGTGTAATTAGTTTTGTCAGGATTTGACACACCTTTTTGCTCTCTTTTCTTCGCAGGTATGGATTATACTTGCAGCTGGCAGGCCCAACGTGGCCTGGGATTATCCAGAACACATCTTCCTTCAACCAGCAAGATATGTTCTAGGGGAAAAGTGCTGACCCGCTTTTTAGTCAAAGCAGTCACACATGGAATCTTTGATCAACAACATGCTCGAGTATTGGAAGCATCGTTAGAAGACAGGCAACGATTTGGTCGAAATCACATCCCGAACAAAGAAAGGCCCAAAACTCCTATCAGATGACCTTTTTTGGGCCAGAAAACAGCGATTACGGGGCCATGCTAAGTAACCCTTGTAGATCTCTGAATTAGCTTCAGTTTGAGCTTTGGTTTGACTCAATCGGACATACGATTTGAAAGTTACGCCTGTTTCCGTGAACGCGCGCAGAACCGGAAACTTGGAAGCTGGAATTGGCATAACCCATTCGGATCGGCCATACGGATCGGATCGTATCGGATCGGATCGGATAACTCAGTTCGGATCGGATTGAGGCATCCCGCCTTCACCAATTCAACATCTTCCCTTCAACACTTAGATATCGGCTTGGATCGGAGACCCCGGTTCGGATCGGGATAAGGCAGACCCGACCCGCTTCACACCAAATCCTCACAAGAGCACGCTTGGCTTTGGACACTCCGGTTCGGATCAGATGGCAAACCGAACCGATCCCCTTCGACCTGCTACTGCACTTCAGAGTTGACCTATTCTTGTAGCACAATTTCCTCCTACTTTCGTGGATCACTTCCACATGGCCTTACACGAATTGGAGAGGGCTTCTCCCACTTTGCGACTTACACGTTCAATCAAGGCGTTGGATGGGGGACACTTGTCATTCATCCGGATCTCCTTAGGGCTTCTCTGCACCTATAAATACACCATCATATGGCGATTTGAAGGGACTTTTGGACATTCCAACACTTGGCCCCCATTAAAACCAAGCAAGGACATTGCTCTTCACTTTAACACGAGGAATTAGTGTATAAATTCATTCCCTAATCTCCTCTTCTTCATTGTAAACACGATGATTTCGTGTATAAACTGCAAGCAAACAACATTGTAATAGCTCCTAGGATTTAAGAAACTACAAAGTGAACGTAGGCTTGGATTGAGTCGAACCACTATAAAAATCTCGTGTGTCTCCTCTTATTTTAATGCTTTTTCTGCATTAATCTGTGATTGTGAGGCTTTCACATAACATTTGGGTGTTAGCGCCATTTTTTGGTCTAACATTTTGGCGCGCCAGGAAGGAGGCGCACACGACAACTTCAGTTTCTACATGGATTATTTGGCTATTGGATCGATGGCTAAGAGAAAGGTTTCCCATGTTGAAGGCGAAGGCACGAGAAACGAGGCAAGCCATGAAGCTTCCTCACATGAAAACTCGTCAGCATACTTGAAGCGAGAAGAGATGGATGGCGTTCTCACCGGATTGAGAGCGAAGATGGCAAGGCAATATGACCTCCTTCGCAAATAACAGGAAATGATTGACCAGTTCTTCGCTCGGATGGAAGGAAGGCCGAGCAACAGCGTACAACTCATGGGAAATGGAATAGGATCAGCCCTAGCAGCAGTTGCAAACCAGATCGGTTTGGATCCGATCCGAGGGCCAAAGTATGAATCCCATGCAGATGGCAATGGAGGGCATTCCCAACCGGGTCGGTTCGGACCCGATCCGAACAGCAACCCTACATGAGCTTGGGGGCAGCACCCTCCCCTCTGGAAATCAAGAATTCGCTCCGGTTTGACCTACATCCGCACCGGATCGGATCGGCAATACCACACAGCTACACCATCAAGCACCCCGGATCGGAACAGGAGAACCTGATCGGATTGGTACATCCGACCCGAACCGTGCACCTCGTCATGCCCTCCCTCGCTTCTACGAGCCGCAACATGGGGGCACCTCCGAACCGAACCGAATGGCCTTCCAAGCTCCTCGTACACTTACACACTCTTTTGGACTCAACCCTGGGGGCACCAGTTCTGAACTTACCAGCTTGCAACAGCACTTTGAAGGCGATCGGCTCGCCAATCTCATTGAACGGCTCTCTAGAGGCCACACTTATAAGAATGACATGGATGATGTCAATCACAATCCCTTCACATAGGAAATCAGGAATTCCCGCAATCCTCCAGATTTCAAACTTCCGCAACTGGAGCCCTACAACGGCAGGACAGATCCCACCGTGCACCTAATGCGCTACAAACGTCATATGGAAGTTCAATCGGCTTCGGAAAACGTCGTGGCAAAGTGCTTCCCTCTCTTTTTGACCGATGTAGCTGCTATGTGGATTCGGCAGCTGGAATCTGAATCGATCAACAGCTGGAACATGTTGGTCGCTCGCTTTGTTGAACAGTTTCGGGTCCACATTGCTCGACCTAAGAATGTCATGTCTCTCACCACAATCAAGCAGAGGCCCAAAGAAACTCTGCGCTCATTTTTGGAAAGGTTCAACGTTGCGGCAGCATCAGTTGATCGACCTGAGCCATCTATGGTATTGATGGCAGCAGTATCCGGTGTTTTGGACAACTCGGAGTTCAAAAAATCCTTGTACCGAGACCCACCACGGAACCTCAGCGAGTTCAACCTCGAATCGGATAGATTTCTGCGTGAAGAAGACGCAATGTCCGAAAAGAAAATTGTCGATGTCAACATGCTCAGAGACGGAGAATCGTCTGATTCTGGAAAGGGAAAGGGAAAGTTGCCGTCAAGAATGACCGCAACACTCAGCCCCGTAAAGGGCCCAAATATGAAAAGTACACCGAGCTCAATTCGTCACTAACCGACATCTATGTGAACACAAACGGTGACGTCCCATATCCAAAGCCTCCCAGGAGGGAGCCATCACAAAGAGAACACGATTCTGGAAAATACTGCAAATTTCATGAAATGGACGGTCACGACACAAATGACTGTAGACACTTGCGAGACTTGATTGAGGAACGAGTTAGACGTGGAGAGCTACCCGAGTATGTGAAACAACCAACAGCGCCAGCACCTGTGCTGCCACCACTTGCTCCTCGAAGATGGAATGACCCTGGATCAAGCTCTCGCGGGCTCATCATCAATTTATCTTGATGAGATCAGTCTGGGTTTCTTGCATTTCTTAACATTTAAGATATGTTTCTTTGCTTTCTTTAGGTTTTCTAATTGGCTAAATTGGAGTACATACGTTCGGGGTTAGGATTTAGCTCTAACGCGTGCTCTGCACTCGATAACAAACCAATCAGGATTTGCTTTGGTTTTGTACTTTTAATTGAATAAGGAAGGACTTTCCGAGCATGGATTATGTTTGGCAATTTAAGTATCTTGTCAGGTTATGGCAGGATTCTCAATCTCAACTAAAGTATGGCTTATACTTATCTCGGACCCCTAGGCATGGATTATGCCTAGGGACAGACTGTCTTATTAGGTTTTGGCAAGTATAGCTCTATCCCGACATGAGTATGGATTGTACTCACTAGGATTTTTAAGTATGGATTGTACTTTGGAACGGCTTATTGTTTTGTCAGAATTTGGCAAAGGAACTCAATAAAACTCGAGTATGGCTTATGTTCAGTTTGAACTTCTTGGTATGGCTTATACCCGGAAGGTTAGGTCCCTCGTCAGGTTTTGGCAGGATGATTCGAACGTCTCTTGAGTGTGGTTTATGCTCAAACAAACATCCAAGCATGGTTTATGATCGAAAGTGTAATTAGTTTTGTCAGGATTTGACACACCTTTTTGCTCTCTTTTCTTCGCAGGTATGGATTATACTTGCAGCCGGCAGGCCCGGCGTGGCCTTGGATTATACAGAACACATCTTCCTTCAACCAGCAAGATATGTTTTGGGGGGAAAATGTTAACCCGCTTTTTAGTCAAAGTAGTCACACATGGAATCTCTGATCAACAACATGCTCGAGTATTGGAATCATCGTTAGAAGACAGGCAACGATTTGGTCGAAATCACATCCCGAACAAAGAAAGGCCCGAAACTCCTATCAGATGACCTTTTTTGGGCCCGAAAATAAAAGTTACAAAGTTGAGCTCCATAACACTTGTAGATCTCTGAATTAGCTTCATCTTGAGCTTTGGTTTGGCTCAATCGGACTTACGGTTTGAAAGTTACGTCCGTTTCCGTGAACGCGTGCGTAACCGGAAACTTGGAATCTGGAATTGGCATAACCCATTCGGATCGGCTATACGGATTGGATTGGATCGGATAAGTCGGTTCGGATCGGATTGAGGCATCCCGCCTTCACCAATTCAACATCTTCCTTTCAACACTTAGATGACGGCTCGGAGACCCCGGTTCGGATCAGGATAAGGAAGACCCGACCCGCTTCACACCAAATCCTCACAAGAGCACGCTTGGCTTTGGACACTCCGTTTCGGATCGGATGGCGAACCGAACCGATCCCCTTCGACCTGCTACTGCACTTCAAAGTTGACCTATTCTTGTGGCACCATTTCCTCCTACTTTCGTGGATCACCTTCCACATGGCCTTACATGAATTGGAGAGAGTTTCTCCCATTTTGCGACTTAGTCATCACGTTCTATCAAGGCGTTGGATGGGGGACACTTTTCATTCATCCGGATCTCCTTAGGGCTTCTCTGCACCTATAAATACACCATCATATGGCGATTTGAAGGGACTTTTGGCTATTCCAACACTTGGCCCCCATTACAACCAAGCAAGGACATTGCTCATCAATTTAACACGAGGAATTCGTGTATAAATTCATTCCCTAATCTCCTCTTCTTCATTGTAAACACGAGGATTTCGTGTATAAACTGCAAGCAAACAACATTGTAATAGCTTCTTAGGATTTAAGAAACTACAAAGTGGACGTAGGCTTGGATTGAGCCGAACCACTATAAAAATCTCGTGTGTCTCCTCTTATTTTACTGCTTTTTCTGCATTAATCTGTGATTATGAGGCTTTCACATAGCATTTGGGTGTTAGTGCCATTTTTTGGTCTAACATTTTGGCGTGCCAGGAAGGGGGCGCATACGACAACTTCAATTTCTGCTTTGATTATTTGGCTATTGGATCGATGGCTAAGCGAAAGGTTTCCCGTGTTGAAGGCGAAGGCACGAGAAACGAGGCAAGCCATGAAGCTTCCTCACATGAAAACCCGTCAGCATACTTGACGCGAGAAGAGATGGATTGCGTTCTCACCGAATTGAGAGCTCAGATGGCAAGGCAAGATGACCTCCTTCGCAAACAACAGGAAATGAGTGACCAGTTCTTCACTCGGATGGAAGGTAGGTCGAGCAACAGCGTACAACTCATGAAAAATGGAATAGGATCAACCCCAATAGCAGTTGCAAACCAGATCGGTTCGGATCCGATCCGAACCGAGGGCCAAAGTCTGAATCCCACGCAGATGGCAATGGGGGGCATTCCCCACCGGGTCGGTTCGGACCCGATCCGAACAGCAACCCTACCTGAGCTTGGGGGCAACAGCCTCCCCTCTGGAAATCAAGACTTCGCTCCGGTTCGACCTACATCCGCACCGGATCGGATCGGAAATACCACACAGCTTCAGCATCAAGCACCCCGGATCGGAACAGGAGAATCTGATCGGATTGGTACATCCAACCCGAACCGTGCACCTCGTCATGCCCTCCCTCGCTTCTCCAAGCCGCAACATGGGGGCACCTCCGAACCGAATCGAATGGCCTTCCAAGCTCCCTGTACACTTCCACACTCTTCTGGACTCAACCCTGGGGGCACCAGTTCTGAACTTAGCAGCTTGCAACAACTCTTTGAAGGCGATCAGCTCGCCAATCACATTGAATGGCTCTCTAGAGGTCGCACTTATCAGAATGACATGGATGATGTCAATCACAATCCCTTCACATACGAAATCAGGAATTCCCGCAATCCTCCAGATTTCAAACTTCCGCAACTGGAGCCCTACAACGGCCGGACAGATCCCACTGTGCACCTAATGCGCTACAAACGTCATATGGAAGTTCAATCGGCTTTGGAAAACGTCATGGCAAAGAGCTTCCCTCTCTTTTTGACCGTTATAGCTGCTATGTGGATTTGGCAGCTGGAATCTGAATCGATCAACAGCTGGAACATGTTGGTCGCTCGCTTTATTGAACAGTTTCGGGTCCACATTGCTCGACCAAAGAATGTCATGTCTCTCACCACAATCAAGCAGAGGCCCAAAGAAACTCTGCGCTCATTTCTGGAATGGTTCAACGTTGCAGTAGCATCAGTTGATCGACCTGAGCCATCTATGGTATTGATGGTAGGAGTATCCGGGGTTCTGGACAACTCGGAGTTCAAAAAATCCTTGTACCGAGACCCACCACGGAACCTCAGCGAGTTCTACCTCGAATCGGATAGATTTCTGCGTGAAGAAGACGCAATGTACGAAAAGAAAATTCTCGATGTCAACATGCTCATAGATGGAGAACCGTCTGATTCTGGAAAAGGCAAAGGGAAAGTTGCCGTCAAGAATGACGGCAACACTTAGCCTCGTAGAGGGCCCAGATATGAAAAGTACACCGAGCTCAATTTGTCACTAACCGACATCTACGTGAACACAAAGGGTGACGTCCCTTATCCAAAGCCTCCCAGGAGGGAGCCATCACAAAGAGAATGCGATTCTGGAAAATACTGCATATTTCATGAAATGGACGGTCACGACACAAATGAATGTAGACACTTGCGAGACTTGATTGAGGAATGGGTTAGACGTGGAGAGCTACCCGAGTATGTGAAACAACCAACAGCGCCAGCACCTGTGCTGCCACCACCTGCTCCTCGGAGAGGGAATGACCCCGGATCAAGCTCTCGCGGGCTCATCATCAATTGATCTGGATGAGATCAGTCTGTGTTTCTTGGATTTCTTAGGATTTAGGATATGTTTCTTTGCTTTCTTTAGGTTTTCCAATTGGCTAAATTGGAGTACATACGTTTGGGGTTAGTATTTTGCTCCAACGCGTGCTCTGCACTCGATAACAAACCAATCAGGATTTGCTTTGGTTTTGTACTTTTAATTGGATAAGGAAGGACTTTCCGAGCATGGATTATGTTTGGCAATTTAAGTATCTTGTCAGGTTGTGGCAGGATTCTAAATATCAACTAAAGTATGGCTTATACTTATCTCGGACCCCGAGGCATGGATTATGCCTAGGGACAGACTGTCTTCTTAGGTTTTGGCAAGTATAGCTCTATCCCGACATGAGTATGGATTGTACTCACTAGGATTTTTAAGTATGGATTATACTTTGGAACGTCTTATTGTTTTGTCAGGATTTGGCAAAGGAACTCAATAAAACTCGAGTATGGCTTATGCTCAGTTTGAACTTCTTGGTATGGCTTATACCCGGAAGGTTAGGTCCCTCGTCAGGTTTTGGCAGGATGATTCAAACGTCACTTGAGTGTGGTTTATGCTCAAACAAATGTCCAAGCATGGTTTATGCTCGAAAGTGTAATTAGTTTTATCAGGATTTGACACACCTTTTTGCTCTCTTTTCTTCGCAGGTATGGATTATACTTGCAGCTGGCAGGCCCGGCGTGGCCTTGGATTATCCAGAACACATTTTCTTCAACCAGCAAGATATGTTCTGGGGGGCAAAATGTTGACCCGCTTTTTAGTCAAAGCATTCACACATGGAATCTCTGATCAACAACATGCTCGAGTATTGGAAGCATCGTTAGAATACAGGCAACGATTTGGTCGAAATCACGTCCCGAAAAAAGAAAGGCCCGAAACTCCTATCAAATGACCTTTTTTGGGCCCGAAAACAGCGATTACGAAGCTCAGCTTAATAACACTTGTAGATTTATGAATTAGCTTCAGTTTGAGCTTTGGTTTGGCTCAAACGGACTTACGGTTTGAAAGTTATGCCGTTTTCGTGAACGCGTGCAGAACCGAAAACTTGGAATCTGGAATTGGTATAACCCATTCGGATCGGCTATACGGATCGGATCGGATCGGATAAGTCAGTTCGGATCAGATTGAGGCATCCCATCTTCACCAATTCAACATCTTCCATTCAACACTTAGATGTCGGCTCGGATTGGAGACCCCGGTTCGGATCGGGATAAGGGAGACCCGACCCGCTTCACACCAAATCCTCACAAGAGCACGCTTGGCTTTGGACACTCCGGTTCGGATCGGATGCGAACCGAACTGATCCCCTTCGACCTGCAACTGCACTTTAGAGTTGACCTATTCTTGTGGCACCATTTCCTCCTACTTTCGTGGATCACCTTCCACATGGCCATACATGAATTGGAGAGGGTTTCTCCTATTTTGCGACTTAGTCACCACGTTCTATCAAGGCGTTGGATAGGGGACACTTTTCATTCATCCGAATCTCCTTAGGGCTTCTCTGCACCTATAAATACACCATCATATGGCGATTTGAAGGGACTTTTGGCTATTCCAACACTTGGCCCCCATTACAACTAAGCAAGGACATTGCTCATCACTTTAACACTAGGAATTCGTGTATAAATTCATTCCCCAATCACCTCTTCTTCATTGTAAACACGAGGATTTCATGTATAAACTGCAAGCAAACAACATTGTAATAAGTTCTTAGGATTTAAGAAACTACAAAGTGGATGTAGGCTTGGATTGAGCCGAACCACTATAAAAATCTCATGTGTCTCCTCTTATTTTACTGCTTTTTCTGCATTAATCTGTAATTGTGAGGCTTACACATAGCATTTGGGTGTTAGTGCCATTTTTTGGTCTAACATTTTGGCGCGCCAGGAAGGGGGCGCACACGACAACTTCAATTTCTGCTTGGATTATTTGGCTATTGGATCGATGGCGAAGCAAAATGTTTCCCGTGTTGAAGGCGAGGGCACGAGAAACGAGGCAAGCCATGAAGCTTCCTCACATGAAAACCCGTTAGCATACTTGACGCGAGAAGAGATGGATGGCGTTCTCACCGAACTGAGAGCTCAGATGGCAAGGCAAGATGACCTCCTTCGCAAACAACAGGAAATGATTGACCAATTCTTCGCTCGGATGGAAGGAAGGCCGAGCAACAGCGTACAACTCATGGGAAATGGAATAGAATCATCCCCAGCAGCAGTTGCAAACCAGATCGGTTCGGATCTGATCCGAACCGAGGGCCAAAGTCTGAATCCCACGCAGATGGCAATGGGGGCCATTCCCCACCGGGTCGGTTCGGACCCGATCCGAACAGCAACCCTACATGAGC
This sequence comes from Allium sativum, assembly GCA_030737875.1. NCBI lineage: Eukaryota > Viridiplantae > Streptophyta > Magnoliopsida > Asparagales > Amaryllidaceae > Allium > Allium sativum. The sequence continues at coordinate 647,224,104 of CM060919.1, read as the reverse complement.
TTGGGGGCAGCAACCTCCCCTCTGGAAATCAAGACTTTGCTCCGGTTCGACCTACATCCGCACCGGATGGGATCGGCAATACCACACAGCTTCAGCATCAAGCACCTCGGATCGGAACAGGAGAACCTGATCGGATTGGTGCATCCCACCCGAATCATGCACCTCGTCATGCCCTCCCTCGCTTCTCCGAGCCGCAACATGGGGGCACCTCCGAACCGAACCGAATGGCCTTCCAAGCTCCCCGTACACTTAAACACTCTTCTGGACTCAACCCTGGGGGCACCAATTCTGAACTTAGCAGCTTGCAAAAGCTCTTTGAGTGCGATCGGCTCGCCAATCTCATTGAACGGCTCTCTAGAGGTCGCACTTATCAGAATGACATGGATGATGTCAATCACAATCTCTTCACACAGGAAATCAGGAATTCCCGCATACCTCCAGATTTCAAACTTCCGCAACTGGAGCCCTACAACGGTAGGATAGATCCCACCTTGCACCTAATGCACTACAAACGTCATATGGAAGTTCAATCGGCTTTGGAAAACATCATGGCAAAGTGCTTCCCCCTCTTTTTGACCGATATAGCTGCTATGTGGATTCGGCAGCTGGAATCTGATTCAATCAACAGTGGGAACATGTTGGTCGCTCGCTTTATTGAATAGTTTCGGGTCCACATTGCTCGACCTAAGAATGTCATGTCTCTCATCACAATCAAGCAGAGGGGCAAAGAAACTCTGCACTCATTTTTGGAAAGGTTCAACATTGCAGCAGCATCAGTTGATCGACCTGAGCCATCTATGGTATTGACGGCAGTAGTATCCGGTGTTCTGGACAACTCGGAGTTCAAAAAATCCTTGTACCGAGACCCACCACGGAACCTCAGCGAGTTCTACCTCGAATCGGATAGATTTCTACGTGAAGAAGACGCAATGTCCGTAAAGAAAATTCTCAATGTCAACATGCTCAGAGATGGAGAACCGTCTGATTCTGGAAACGGCAAAGGGAAAGTTGCCGTCAAGAATGACCGCAACACTCAGCCCCGTAGAGAGCCCAGATATGAAAAGTACACCGACCTCAATTCGTCACTAACCGACATCTACGGGAACACAAATGGTGACGTCCCTTATCCAAAGCCTCCCAGGAGGGAGCCATCACAAAGAGAACGCGATTCTGGAAAATACTGCATATTTCATTAAATGGACGGTCAAGACACAAATGACTGTAGACACATGCGAGACTTGATTGAAGAACGGGTTAGACGTGGAGAGCTACCTGAGTATGTGAAACAACCAACTGGATGAGATCAGTCTAGGTTGCTTGCATTTCTTAGGATTTAAGATATGTTTCTTTGCTTTCTTTAGGTTTTCCAATTGGCTAAATTGGAGTACGTACGTTCGGGGTTAGGATTTAGCTCCAACGCGTGCTCTGCACTCGATAACAAACCAATCAGGATTTTCTTTGGTTTTGTACTTTTAATTGAATAAGGAAGGACTTTCCGATTTGGCAATTTAAGTATCTTGTCAGGGTGTGGCAGGATTCTCAATCTCAACTAAAGTATGGCTTATACTTATCTCGGACCGCTAGGCATGGACTATGCCTAGGGACAGACTGCCTTGTCAGGTTTTGGCAAGTATAGCTCTAACCTAACCTGACATGAGTATGGATTGTACTCAGTAGGATTTTTAAGTATGGATTATTCTTTGGAACAACTTATTGTTTTGTCAGGATTTGGCAAAGGAACTCAATAAAACTCGAGTATGGCTTATGTTCAGTTTGAACTTCTTGGTATGGCTTATACCCGGAAGGTTATGTCCCTCGTCAGGTTTTGGCAGGGTGATTCGAACATCTCTTGAGTGTGGTTAATGCTCAAAAAAACGTCCAAGCATGGTTTATGCTCGAAAGTGTAATTAGTTTGTCAGGATTTGACACACCTTTTTTCTCTTTTTTCTTCGCAGGTATGGATTATACTTGCAGCTGGCAGGCCAGGCGTAGCCTTGGATTATCCGGAACACATCTTCCTTCAACCAGCAAGATATGTTCTGGGGGGGAAAATGTTGACCCGCTTTTTAGTCAAAGTAGTCACACATGGAATCTCTGATCAACAACATGCTCGAGTATTGGAAGCATCGTTAGAAGACAAGCAACGATTTGGTCGAAATCACATCCCAAACAAAGAAAGGCCCGAAACTCATATCAGATGACCTTTTTTGGGCCTGAAATAGCGATTTCAATGCTGAGCTCGGTAACTCTTGTAGATCTCTGAATTAGCTTCAGTTTGGGCTTTGGTTTGGCTCAATCGGACTTACGGTTTGAAAGTTACGCCCGTTTCCGTGAACGCGTGCAGAACTGGAAACTTGGAATATGGAATTGGCATAACCCATTCGGATCGGCTATACTGATCGAATCGGATCGGATAAGTCGGTTCAGGTCGGATTGAGGCATCCCGCCTTCACCAATTCAACATCTTCCCTTCAACCCTTAGATGTCGGCTCGGATCGGAGACCCCGGTTCGGATCGGGATAAGGCAGACCCGACCCGCTTCACACCAAATCCTCACAATAGCACGCTTGGCTTTGGACACTCCGGTTCGGATCGGATGGCGAACCGAACCGATCCCCTTCGACCTGCTACTGCACTTCAGAGTTTACCTATTCTTATGGCACCATTTCCTCCTACTTTCGTGGATCACCTTCCACATGGCCTTACACGAATTGGAGAGGGTTTCTCCCATTTTGCGACTAAGTCACCACGTTCTATTAAGGCGTTGGATGGGGGACACTTGTTATTCATCTGGATCTCCTTAGGGCTTCTCTGCACCTATAAATACACCATCATATGGCGATTTGAAGGGACTTTTGGCTATTCCAACAATTGGCCCCCATTACAACCAAGCAAGGACATTGCTCATCACTTTAACATGAGGAATTCGTGTATAAATTCATTCCCTAATCTCCTCTTCTTCATTGTAAACACGAGGATTTCGTGTATAAACTACAAGCAAACAACATTGTAATAGCTTCTTAGGATTTAAGAAACTACAAAGTGGACGTAGGCTTGGATTGAGCCGAACCACTATAAAAATCTCGTGTGTCTCCTCTTATTTTACTGCTTTTTCTGCATTAATATGTGATTGTGAGGCTTTCACATAGCATTTGGGTGTTAGTGCCATTTTTTGGTCTAACATTTTGGCGCGCCAGGAAGGGGGCGCACATGACAACTTCAATTTTTGCTTGGATTATTTGGCTATTGGATCGATGGCTAAGCGAAAGGTTTCCCGTGTTGAAGGCGATGGCACGAGAAACGAGGCAAGCCATGAAGCTTCCTCACATGAAAACCCGTCAGCATACTTGACGCGAGAAGAGATGGATGGCGTTCTCACCGAATTGAGAGCTCAGATGGCAAGGCAAGATGACCTCCTTCGCAAACAACAGGAAATAAGTGACTAGTTCTTCGCTCGGATGGAAGGAAGGTCGAGCAACAACGTACAACTCATGAGAAATGGAATAGGATCAACCCTAGCAGCAGTTGCAAACCAGATCAGTTCGGATCCGATCCGAACCGAGGGCCAAAGTCTGAATCCCACGCAGATGGCAATGGGGGGCATTCCCCACCGGGTTGGTTCGGACCCGATCCGAACAGCAACCCTGCATGAGCTTGGGGGCAACAGCCTCCCCTCTGGAAATCAAGACTTCGCTCCGGTTCGACCTACATCCGCACCGGATCGGATCGGTAATACCACACAGCTTCAGCATCAAGCATGCCGGATCGGAACAGGAGAATCTGATCGGATTGGTACATCCGACCCGAACCGTGCACCTCGTCATGCCCTCCCTCGCTTCTCCGAGCCGCAACATGGGGGCACCTCCGAACCGAACCGAATGGCCTTCCAAGCTCCCTGTACACTTCCACACTCTTCTGGACTCAACCTTGGGGGCACCAGTTCTGAACTTAGCAGCTTGCAACAGCTCTTTGAAGGCGATCGGCTCGCCAATCACATTGAATGACTCTCTAGAGGTCGCACTTATCAGAATGACATGGATGATGTCAATCACAATCCCTTCACATAGGAAATCAGGAATTCCCGCAATCCTCAAGATTTCAAACTTCCGCAACTGGAGCCCTACAACGGCATGACAGATCCCACTGTGCACCTAAAGCGCTACAAACGTCATATGGAAGTTCAATCGGCTTTGGAAAACGTCATGGAAAAGAGCTTCCCTCTCTTTTTGACCGATATTGCTGCTATGTGGATTCGGCAGCTGGAATCTGAATCGATCAACAGCTGGAACATGTTGGTCGCTCGCTTTATTGAATAGTTTCGGGTCAACATTGCTCGACCTAAGAATGTCATGTCTCTCACCACAATCAAGCAGAGGCCCAAAGAAACTCTGCGCTCATTTCTGGAAAGGTTTAATGTTGCAGTAGCATCAGTTGATCGACCTGAGCCATCTATGGTATTGATGGCAGCAGTATCCGGTGTTCTGGACAACTCGGAGTTCAAAAAAGGGTGCGTTTTTTACAGGTCCCTATTAAGTTTCAAAATATAAAAAAAACCCGGTGACAAAAATAATATAGAATACATCCCTATTTTTGAATTTTCGCTAAAAAAACCCAGATCTACCCTTACACACCTAAAAAACTATCCAACAACTGTTTGTCCTCATTTACTCAGTCTATCGCTCCTATTATCTCGCTCATAAACCTAATCCTACAATTCTGGAAAACCGTCGATCACTCCAACTACGATTTTTTTATTATTTTTGATTTTTACGAAAAAAATAGACAATTAGATACATATATTACGTAAAATTGCATACGTTTATGCAACTAAGTGGAATAATTGCATACATTTATTAATATTATGCAGAAAATAAATTATTAGTTTTGCGCAACAATGAACTAGACGTGCATACATTAATATTATTCAGAAATAAATAATTACTTGAATGTAGGGACTACAATTTTTTTATTAAGATTTTTTGATTTTTACGAAAAACTAGACAATTAGATACAAATATTAATTAAAATTGCATACATTTATGCAAAAAGGTGAAATAATTGCATACATATACAGAACTGTACCGCATAATTGCTGAAACAAAAGAAATGACAAAAAAGTAAATACATATAATTATAACAAGATGCATATATATATGCAAATAACAGAAATATGTGCATACTTACATGAATAATTTCATAACATTTACATGTACTACATCAAAAAATAAGTATAGACCACATTTACATGTACTACATCAAAAATTTCAGAACATTTAGTAGTCTCTGTAGAAACAACTGCAGATTTCAATCATTTGGAAAAGGATGGAGGACCAAGCTTCAACAACACCACTACACCAATATCAGCCGGAACACTGTTATCAAAAAAAGAAAATCAACATTAATAAGCTTAATGTGCAGTAACCTAAATTACAAAAACTGCTTCAGAATAATATAAATACATGCATAGAATTCAACAAAAAACAATAATTTCTGAATATTTATATGCAAGTATTCCAGATATATGCATAGAAATATGAATATATTTGTAAAATAATATGTTTTTCTGTTTGTTTGATAAAAAATTGCATACATATATGCATATATTAAAAATAGATGCATATTTGTCCGCAACTTTTTATCAGAAGTTCGGCAAAAATCCACGAAGGTTAGGAGAACAGTTGAGTCAACATTCCAAGAAGCACAACTGAGTTCAGAAATAAAACTCATGCTCATTCCAATGCAATTGACCAGTTTACATATTGATCGTTCAACCCATTGAAGGGAAAAAGTATACCTCATCAAAGTCATATACACTCGGCAGTTACAAGTGCAAACTCAAGATTCTCAAATTCATAACAGAGGTACCATAAACAAAATTAACCCAATTTAATAAAATCTAAACCAGTTCTAGCCCAAAGATCGTCAATCCAAAACGTTAAACACAACCAAACCAATTAAAGGCAAAATTAAAAGGAACAATCACCTGTAGTAGTCACGGAGATTCAGGTTTTAAAGAAAATTCCTTGAATCAATTCGGAATTGGAAAAGTTTGGAGCCGCTCCAAATATAATGAAAATTAAACTAAAATGGGGCAATTTAGAAAGTAGGGTTACCAGTTTCAGAGTTGAGATCTCGCGTATTCTTCTTCTTAGCACCGCAATCTGATCCTTCATTTCTGCAATTCGGTCGCGTGTCTCGTGTTTTGGTGCTGAAGCCCTCTCGTGTTTTGGTGCTGGAGCCGCCCTCTCGTGTTTTGGTGCTGGAGCCCTCTCGTGTTTTGGTGCTGGAGCCGCCCTCTCGTGTTTTGGTGCTGGAGCCCTCTCGTGTTTTGGAGCTGGAGAAGCCGCCGCCATGGATTAGAAAAGTGTGTTTCTGTAAAAAATAAAACCCTAATACGTAACCTATAAACAAAAATGCACCATTAAAATCGAATGAGGGCATTTCCGGAAAAAAAAGCTGCGTTTTAAAAATAGGGATGAGATTTATATGTTTCAAAAGGGGAGGATGTGAGCCTAATTAACTTTAGTTTTAAGGATGTGAGACTAATTTTCACTTCAAAAAATCCTTGTACCGAGACCCACCACGGAACCTCAGCGAGTTCTACCTCGAATCGGATAGATTTCTGCGTGAAGAAGACGCAATGTCCGAAAAGAAAATTCTCGATGTCAGCATGCTCAGAGATGGAGAACCGTCTGATTCTGGAAAAGCCAAAGGGAAAGTTGCCGTCAAGAATGACCGCAACACTTAGCCCCGTAGAGGGCCCAGATATGAAAAGTACACCGAGCTCAATTCGTCACTAGCCGACATCTACGTGAACACAAACGGTGACGTCCCTTGTCCAAAGCCTCCCAGGAGGGAGCCATCACAAAGAGAACGCGATTCTGGAAAATACTGCATATTTCATGAAATGGACGGTCACGACACAAATGAATGTAGACACTTGCGAGACTTGATTGAGGAACGAGTTAGACGTGGAGAGCTACCCGAGTATGTGAAACAACCAACAGCGCCAGCACCTGTGCTGCCACCACCTGCTCCTCGGAGAGGGAACGGCCCTGGATCAAGCTCTCGCGGGCTCATCATCAATTGATCTGGATGAGATCAGTCTGGTTTTCTTGCATTTCTTAGGATTTAGGATATGTTTCTTTGCTTTCTTTAGGTTTTCCAATTGGCTAAATTGGAGTACATACGTTCGGGGTTAGGATTTAGCTCCAACGCATGCTCTGCACTCGATAACAAACCAATCAGGATTTGCTTTGGTTTTGTACTTTTAATTGAATAAGGAAGGACTTTCCGAGCATGGATTATGTTTGGCAATTTAAGTATCTTGTCAGGTTGTGGCAGGATTCTCAATCTCAACTAAAGTATGGCTTATACTTATCTCGGACCCCTAGGCATGGATTATGCCTAGGGACAGACTGTCTTGTCAGGTTTTGGCAAGTATAGCTCTATCCCGACATGAGTATGGATTGTACTCACTAGGATTTTTAAGTATGGATTATACTTTGGAATGGCTTATTGTTTTGTAAGGATTTGGCAAAGGAACTCAATAAAACTCGAGTATGGCTTATGCTCAGTTTGAACTTCTTGTATGGCTTATACCCGGAAGGTTAGGTCCCTCGTCAGGTTTTGGCAGGATGATTCGAACGTCACTTGAGTGTGGCTTATGCTCAAACAAATGTCAAAGCATGGTTTATGCTCGAAAGTGTAATTAGTTTTGTCAGGATTTGACACACCTTTTTGCTCTCTTTTCTTCGCAGGTATGGATTATACTTGCAGCTGGCAGGCCCGACGTGGCCTTGGATTATCCAGAACACATCTTCCTTCAACCAGCAAGATATGTTCTGGGGGGAAAAATGTTGACCCGCTTTTTAGTCAAAGCATTCACACATGGAATCTATGATCAACAACATGCTCGAGTATTGGAAGCATCGTTAGAATACAGGCAACGACTTGGTCGAAATCACATCCCGAACAAAGAAAGGCCTGAAACCCCTATCAAATGACCTTTTTGGGCCCGAAAATAGCGATTACGAAGCTCAGCTCAATGACCCTTGTAGATTTCTGAATTAGCTTCAGTTTGAGCTTTGGTTTGGCTCAAACGGACTTACGGTTTGAAAGTTACGCCCGTTTTCGTGAACGCGTGCAGAACCGGAAACTTGGAATCTGGAATTGGCATAACCCATTCGAATCGTCTATACGGATCGGATCGGATCGGATAATTCAGTTCGGATCGGATTGAGGCATCCCGCCTTCACCAATTCAACATCTTCCATTCAACACTTAGATGTCGGCTCAGATCGGAGACCCCAGTTCGGATCGGGATAAGGCAGACCCGACCCGCTTCACACCAAATCCTCACAAGAGCACGCTTGGCTTTGGACACTCCGGTTCGGATCGGATGCGAACCGAACCCATCCCCTTCGACATGCTACTGCACTTCAGAGTTGACCTATTCTTGTGGCACCATTTCCTCCTACTTTCGTGGATCACCTTCCACATGGCCTTACACGAATTGGAGAGGGTTTCTCCTATTTTGCGACTTAGTCACCACGTTCTATCAAGGCGTTGGATGGCGGACACTTGTCATTCATCCGGATCTCCTTAGGGCTTCTCTGCACCTATAAATACACCATCATATGGCGATTTGAAGGGACTTTTGGCTATTCCAACACTTGGCCCCCATTACAACTAAGCAAGGACGTTGCTCATCACTTTAACACTAGGAATTCGTGTATAAATTCATTCCCTAATCTCCTCTTCTTCATTGTAAACACAAGGATTTCGTGTATAAACTGCAAGCAAACAACATTGTAATAGCTTCTTAGGATTTAAGAAACTACAAAGTGGACGTAGGCTTGGATTGAGCCGAAGCACTATAAAAATCTCATGTGTCTCCTCTTATTTTACTGCTTTTTCTGCATTAATCTGTGATTGTGAGGCTTACACATAGCATTTGGGTATTAGTGCCATTTTTTGGTCTAACATTTTGGCGCGCCAGGAAGGGGGCGCACACGAAATTTCAATTTCTGCTTGGATTATTTGGCTATTGGATCGATGGCAAAGCAAAAGGTTTCCCATGTTGAAGGCGAGGGCACGAGAAACGAGGCAAGCCATGAAGCTTCCTCACATGAAAACCCGTAAGCATACTTGACGCGAGAAGAGATGGATGGCGTTCTCACCGAACTGAGAGCTCAGATGGCAAGGCAAGATGACCTCCTTCGCAAACAACATTAAATGATTGACCAATTCTTCACTCGGATGGAAGGAAGGCCGAGCAACAACGTACAACTCATGGGAAATGGAATAGAATTATACCCAGCAGCAGTTGCAAAGCAGATCGGTTCGGATCTGATCCGAACCGAGGGCCGAAGTCTGAATCCCACGCAGATGGCAATGGGGGCATTCCCCACCGAGTCGGTTCGGACCCGATCCGAACAGCAACCCTACATGAGCTTGGGGGCAGAAACCTCCCCTCTGGAAATCAAGACTTCGCTCTGGTTCGACCTACATCCGCACTGGATCGGATCGGCAATACCACATAGCTTCAGCATCAAGCCCCTCGGATCGGAACAAGAGAACCTGATCGGATTGGTACATCCGACCCGAACCATGCACCTCGTCATGCCCTCCCTCGCTTCTCCGAGCCGCAACATGGGGCACCTCCGAACCGAACCGAATGGCCTTCCAAGCTCCCCGTACACTTCCACACTCTTCTGGACTTAACCCTGGGGGCACCAATTCTGAACTTAGCAGCTTGCAACAACTCTTTGAATGCGATCGGTTCGCCAATCTCATTGAACGGCTCTCTAGAGGTCGCACTTATCAGAATGACATGGATGATGTCAATCACAATCCCTTCACACAGGAAATCAGGAATTCCCGCAATACTCCAGATTTCAAACTTCCGCAACTGGAGCGCTACAACGGTGGGACAGATCCCACCTTGCACCTAATGCACTACAAACGTCATATGGAAGTTCAATCGGCTTCAGAAAACATCATGGCAAAGTGCTTCCCCCTCTTTTTGACCGATATAGCTGCTATGTGGATTCGGCAGCTGGAATCTGAATCAATCAATAGCTGGAACATGTTGGTCGCTCGCTTTATTGAACAGTTTCGGGTCCACGTTGCTCGACCTAAGAATGTCATGTCTCTCATCACAATCAAGCAGAGGCGCAAAGAAACTCTGCACTCATTTTTGGAAAGGTTCAACGTTGCAGCAGCATCAGTTGATCGACCTGAGCCATCTATGGTATTGATGGCAGCAGTATCCGGTGTTCTGGACAACTCGGAGTTCAAAAAATCCTTGTACCGAGACCCACTACGGAACCTCAGCGAGTTCTGCCTCGAATCAGATAGATTTCTACGTGAAGAAGACGCAATGTACGTAAAGAAAATTCTCAATGTCAACATGCTCAGAGATGGAGAACCGTCTGATTCTGGAAAAGGCAAAGGGAAAGTTGCCGTCAAGAATGACGGCAACACTCAGCCCCGTAGAGGGCCCAGATATGAAAAGTACACCAACCTCAATTCGTCACTAAACGACATCTACGGGAACACAAACGGTGACGTCCCTTATCCAAAGCCTCCCAGGAGGGAGCCATCACAAAGACAACGCGATTCTGGAAAATACTGCATATTTCATTAAATGGACGGTCACGACACAAATGACTGTAGACACTTGCGAGACTTGATTGAAGAACGGGTTAGACGTGGAGAGCTACCCGAGTATGTGAAACAACCAACTGGATGAGATCAGTCTGGGTTGCTTGCATTTCTTAGGATTTAAGATATGTTTCTTTGCTTTCTTTAGGTTTTCCAATTCGCTAAATTGGAGTACACACATTCGGGGTTAGGATTTAGCTCCAACGCATGCTCTGCACTCGATAACAAACCAATCAGGATTTTCTTTGGTTTTGTACTTTTAATTGAATAAGGAAGGACTTTCCGATTTGGGAATTTAAGTATCTTGTCAGGTTGTGGCAGGATTCTCAATCTCAACTAAAGTACGGCTTATACTTATCTCGGACCCCTAGGCATGGATTATGCCTAGGGACAAACTGTCTTGTCAGGTTTTGGCAAGTATAGCTCTATCCCGACATGAGTATGGATTGTACTCACTAGGATTTTTAAGTATGAATTATACGTTGGAACGACTTATTGTTTTGTCAGGATTTGGCAATGGAACTCAATAAAACTCGAGTATGGCTTATGCTCAGTATGAACTTCTTGGTATGGCTTATACCCGGAAGGTTAGGTCCCTCGTCAGGTTTTGGCAGGATGATTCAAACGTCTCTTGAGTGTGGTTTATGCTCAAACAAACGTCCAAGCATGGTTTATGCTCAAAAGTATAATAGGTTTTGTCAGGATTTGACACACCTTTTTGCTCTCTTTTCTTCGAAGGTATGGATTATACTTGCAGCTGGCAGGCCCAACGTGGCCTTGGATTATCCAGAACACATCTTCCTTCAACCAGCAAGATATGTTCTGGGGGGAAAAGTGCTGACCCGCTTTTTAGTCAAAGCAGTCACACATGGAATCTTTGATCAACAACATGCTCGAGTATTGGAAGCATCGTTAGAAGACAGGCAATGATTTGGTCGAAATCACATCCCGAACAAAGAAAAGCCCGAAACTCCTATCAGATGACCTTTTTTGGGCCTGAAAATAGAGATTATGGAGCTGAGCTCAGTAACTCTTGTAGATCTCTGAATTAGCTTCAGTTTGAGATATGGTTTGGCTCAATCGGACTTATGGTTTTAAAGTTACGCCCGTTTCCGTGAACGCGTGCAGAACCGGAAACTTGGAATCTGGAATTGGCATAACCCATTCGGATCGGCTATACGGATCGGATCAGATCGGATAAGTCGGTTCGGATCAGATTGAGGCATCCCACCTTCACCAATTCAACATCTTCCCTTCAACACTTAGATGTCGGCTCGGATCGGAGACACCGGTTCGGATCGGGATAAGGCAGACCCGAACCGCTTCACACCAAATCCTCACAAGAGCACGCTTGGCTTTGGACACTCCGGTTCGGATCGGATGGCAAACCGAACCGATCCCCTTCGGCCTGCTACTGCACTTCAGAGTTAACCTATTCTTGTGGCACCATTTCCTCCTACTTTCGTGGATCACCTTCCATATGGCCTTACACGAATCGGAGAGGGTTTCTCCCATTTTGCGACTTAGTCACCATGTTCCATCAAGGCTTTGGATGGGGGACACTTGTCATTCATCCGGATCTCCTTAGGGCTTCTCTGCACCTGTAAATACACCATCATATGGCGATTTGAAGGGACTTTTGGGTATTCCAACACTTGGCCCCCATTACAACCAAGCAAGGACATTGCTCATCACTTTAACACGAGGAATTCATGAATAAATTCATTCCCTAATCTCCTCTTCTTCATTGTAAACATGAGGATTTCGTGTATAAACTCCAAGAAAACAACATTGTAATAGTTTCTTAGGATTTAAGAAACTACAATGTGGACGTAGGCTTGGATTGAGCCGAACCACTATAAAAATCTCGTGTGTCTCCTCTTATTTTACTGCTTTTTCTGCATTAATCTGTGATTGTAAGGCTTTCACATAGCATTTGGGTGTTAGTGCCATTTTTTGGTCTAACATTTTGGCACGCCAGGAAGGAGGCGCACACGACAACTTCAATTTCTGCTTGGATTATTTGGCTATTGGATCGATGGCTAAGCGAAAGGTTTCCCGTGTTGAAGGCGAAGGCACGAGAAACGAGGCAAGCCATGAAGCTTCCTCACATGAAAACCCGTCAGCATACTTGACGCGAGAAGAGATGGATGGCATTCTCACCGAATTGAGAGCACAGATGGAAAGGCAAGATGACCTCCTTCGCATACAACAGGAAATGATTGACCAATTCTTCGCTCGGATGGAAGGAAGGCCGAGCAACAACGTACAACTCATGGGAAATGGAATAGAATCATCCCTAGCAGCAGTTGCAAACCAGATCGGTTCGGATCCGATCCGAACCGAGGGCCAAAGTCTGAATCCCACGCAGATGGCAATGAGGGCCAAAGTCCGAACGGCAACCCTACATGAGCTTGGGCGCAACAGCCTCCCCTCTGGAAATCAAGACTTCACTCCGGTTCGACTTACATGTGCACCGGATCGGATCGGCAATACCACACAGCTTCAGCATCAAGCACCTCGGATCGGAACAGGAGAACCTGAACGGTTTGGTATATCCGACCTGAACCGTGCACCTCGTCATGCCCTCCCTCGCTTCTCCGAGCCGCAACATGGGGGCACCTCCGAACCGAACCGAATGGCCTTCCAAGCTCCCCGTACACTTCCACACTCTTCTGGACTCAACCCTGGGGGCACCAGTTCTGAACTTAGCAGCTTGCGACAGCTCTTTGAAGACGATCGGCTCGCCAATCTCATTGAATGGCTCCCTAGAGGTCGCACTTATCAGAATGACATGGATGATGTCAATCACAATCCCTTCACACAGGAAATCAGGAATTCCCGCAATCCTCCAGATTTCAAACTTCCGCAACTAGAGCCCTACAACGGCAAGACAGATCCCAGCGTGCACCTAATGCGCTACAAACGTCATATGGAAGTTCAATCGGCTTCAGAAAACGTCATGGCAAAGTGCTTCCCTCTCTTTTTGACCGATATAGCTGCAATGTAGATTCGGCAGTTGGAATCTGAATCGATCAACCGCTGGAACATGTTGGTCGCTCGCTTTATTGAACAGTTTCGGGTCCACATTGCTCGACCTAAGAATGTCATGTCTCTCACCACAATCAAGCAGAGGCTTAAAGAAACTCTGCGCTCGTTTTTGGAAAGGTTCAATGTTGCAGCAGCATCAGTTGATCGACCTGAGCCATCTATGGTATTGATGGTAGCAGTATCCGGTGTTTTGGACAACTCGGAGTTCAAAAAATCCTTGTACCGAGACCCACCACGGAACCTCAACGAGTTCAACCTCGAATCGGATAGATTTCTGCGTGAAGAAGACGCAATATCCGAAAAGAAAATTGTCGATGTCAACATGCTCAGAGACAGAGAATCGTCTGATTCTGGAAAAGGCAAAGGGAAAGTTGCCGTCAAGAATGACCGCAACACTCAGCCCCGTAGAGGGGCAAATATGAAAAGTACACCGAGCTCAATTCGTCACTAACCGACATCTACGTGAACACAAATGGTGACGTCCCTTATCCAAAGCCTCCCAGAAGGGAGCCATCACAAAGAGAACGCGATTCTGGAAAACACTGCATACTTCATGAAATAGACAGTCACGACACAAATGACTATAGACACTTGCGAGACTTGATTGAGGAACGGGTTAGACGTGGAGAGCTACCCGAGTATATGAAACAACCAACAGCGCCAGCACCTGTGCTGCCACAACCTACTCCTCGGAGAGGGGAATGACCCTGGATCAAGCTCTCGCGGGCCCAGCATCAATTGATCTAGATGAGATCAGTCTGGGTTTCTTGCATTTCTTAGGATTTAAGATATGTTTCTTTGCTTTGTTTAGGTTTTCCAATTGGCTAAATTGGAGTACATACGTTCGGGGTTAGGATTTAGCTCCAATGCGTGCTCTGCACTCGATAACAAACTAATCAGGATTTGCTTTGGTTTTGTACTTTTAATTGAATAAGGAAGGACTTTCCGAGCATGGATTATGTTTGGCAATTTATGTATCTTGTCAGATTGTGGCAGGATTCTCAATCTCAACTAAAGTATGGCTTATACTTATCTCGGACCCCTAGGCATGGATTATGCCTAGGGACAAACTGTCTTGTCAGGTTTTGGCAAGTATAGCTCTATCCCGACATGAGAATGGATTGTACTCACTAGGATTTTTAAGTATGGATTATTCTTTGGAACGACTTATTGTTTTGTCAGGATTTGGCAAAGGAACTCAATGAAACTCGAGTATGGCTTATGCTCAGTTTGAACTTCTTGGTATGGCTTATACCCGGAAGGTTAGGTCCCTCGTCAGGTTTTGGCAGGATGATTCGAACGTCTCTTGAGTGTGGTTTATGCTCAAACAAACATCCAAGCATGGTTTATGCTCGAAAGTGTAATTAGTTTGTCAGGATTTGACACACCTTTTTGCTCTTTTTTCTTCGTAGGTATGGATTTTACTTGCAACTGGTAGGCCCGGCGTGGCCTTGGATTATCCAGAACACATCTTCTTCAACCAGCAAGATATGTTCTGGGGGGAAAAATGTTGACCCACTTTTTAGTCAAAGCAGTCACACATGGAATCTCTGATCAACAACATGCTCGAGTATTGGAAGCATCGTCAGAAGACAAGCAATGATTTGGTCGAAATCACATCGCGAACAAAGAAAGGCCCGAAAATCCTATCAGATGACCTTTTTGAGGCCCGAAAACAGCGATTACAAAGATGAGCTCAGTAACTCTTGTAGATCTCTGAATTAGCTTCAGTTTGAGCTTTGGTTTGGCTCAATCGGACTTACGGTTTGAAAGTTACGCCCGTTTTCGTGAACGCGTGCAGAACCGGAAACTTGGAATCTGGAATTGGCATAACCCATTCAGATCGGCTGTATGGATCGGATCGGATAAGTCGGTTCGGATCGGATTGAGGCATCCCGCCTTCACCAATTCAACATCTTCCCTTCAACACTTAGATGTCGGCTCGGATCGGAGACCCTGGTTCGGATCGGGATAAGGCAGACCCGACCGGCTTTACACCAAATCCTCACAAGAGCACGCTTGGCTTTGGACACTCCGGTTCGGATCGGATGGCGAACCGAACCGATCCCTTTCGACCTGGTACTGCACTTCAGAGTTGACCTATTCTTGTGGCACCATTTCCTCCTACTTTTGTGGATCACCTTCCACATGGCCTTACACGAATTGGAGAGGTTTTCTCCCATTTTGCGACTTAGTCACCACGTTCTATCAAGGCGTTGGATGGGGGACACTTGTCATTCATCCGGATATTCTTAGGGCTTCTCTGCACCTATAAATACACCATCATATGGCGATTTGAAGGGACTTTTGGCTATTCCAACACTTGGCCCCCATTACAACCAAGCAAGGACATTGCTCATCACTTTAACACGAGGAATTCGTGTATAAATTCATTCCCTAATCTCCTCTTCTTCATTGTAAACACGAGGATTTCATGTATAAACTGCAAACAAACAACATTGTAATAACTTCTTAGGATTTAAGAAACTACAAAGTGGACGTAGGCTTGGATTGAGCCGAACCACTATAAAAATCTTGTGTGTCTCCTCTTATTTTACTGCTTTTTCTGCATTAATCTGTGATTATGAGGCTTTCACATAGCATTTGGGTGTAAGTGCCATTTTTTGGTCTAACATTTTGGCGCGCCAGGAAGGGGGCGCACACGACAACTTCAATTTCTGCTTGGATTATTTGGCTATTGGATCGATGGCTAAGTGAAAGGTTTCTCGTGTTGAAGGCGAAGGCACGAGAAACGAGGCAAGCCATGAAGCTTCCTCACATGAAAACCCGTTAGCATACTTGACGCGAGAAGAGATGGATGGCGTTCTCACCGAATTGAGAGCTCAAATGGCAAGGCAAGATGACCTCCTTCACAAACAACAGGAAATGATTGACCAATTCTTCGCTCGGATGGAAGGAAGGCCGAGCAACAACATACAACTCATGGGAAATGGAATAAAATCAGCCCCAGCAGCAGTTGCAAACTAGATCGGTTCAGATCCGATCCGAACCGAGGGCCAAATTCTGAATCCCACGCAGATGGCAATGGGGGGCATTCCCCACCGGGTCGGTTCGGACCCGATCCGAACAGCAACCCTACATGAGCTTGGGGGCAGCAGCCTCCCCTTTGGAAATCAAGACTTCGCCCCGGTTCGACCTACATCCGCACCGGATCGGATCGACAATATCACACAGCTTCAGCATCAAGCAACCCGGATCAGAATAAGAGAACCTGATCGGATTTGGTACATCCGACCCGAACCATGCACCTCGTCATGCCCTCCCTCGCTTCTCCGAGCCGCAACATGGGGGAACCTCCGAACCGAACCGAATGGCCTTCCAAGCTCCCCTTACACTTCCACACTCTTCTGGACTCAACCCTGGGGGCACCAGTTGTGAACTTAGCAGCTTGCAACAAATCTTTGAAGTTGATCGGCTCGCCAATCTTATTGAACGGCTCTCTAGAGGTCGCACTTATCAGAATGACATGGATGATGTCAATCACAAACCCTTCACACAGGAAATCAGGAATTCCCGCAATCCTCCAGATTTCAAAACTTCCACAACTAGAGCCCTACAACGGCAGGACAGATCCCAGCGTGCACCTAATGCGCTACAAAAGTCATATGGAAGTTCAATCGGCTTCAGAAAACGTCATGGAAAAGTGCTTCCCTCTCTTTTTGACCGATATAGCTGCAATGTAGATTCGGCAGCTGGAATCTGAATCGATCAACAGCTGGAACATGTTGGTTGCTCGCTTTATTGAACAGTTTCGTGTCCACATTGCTCGACCTAAGAATGTCATGTCTCTCACCACAATCAAGCAGAGGCCCAAAGAAACTCTGCGCTCATTTTTGGAAAGGTTCAACGTTGCAGCAGCATTAGTTGATCGACCTAAGCCATCTATAGTATTGATGGCAGCAGTATCCGGTGTTCTGGACAACTCGGAGTTCAAAAAATCCTTGTACTAAGACCCACCACAGAACCTCAGCGAGTTCTACCTCGAATCGGATTGATTTCTGCGTGAAGAAGGCGCAATGTCCGAAAAGAAAATTATCGATGTCAACATGCTCAGAAACGGAGAACCGTCTGATTCTGGAAAAGGAAAAGGGAAAGTTGTCGTCAAGAATGACCGCAACACTCAGCCCCGTAGAGGGCCCAGATATGAAAAGTACAGCGAGCTCAATTCGTCACTAACCGACATCTACGTGAACACAAATGGTGACATCCCTTATCCAAAGCCTCCCAGGAGGGAGCCATCACAAAGAGAACGCGATTCTGGAAAATACTGCATATTTCATGAAATGGACGGTCACGACACAAATGACTATAGACACTTGCGAGACTTGATTGAGGAACGGGTTAGATGTAGAGAGCTACCCGAGTATGTGAAACAACCAACAGCGCCAGCACCTGTGCTGCCACAACCTACTCCTCGGAGAGGGAATGACCCTGGATCAAGCTCTCGCGGGCCCATCATCAATTGATCTAGATGAGATCAGTCTGGGTTTCTTGCATTTCTTAGGATTTAAGATATTTTTCTTTGCTTTATTTAGGTTTTCCAATTGGCTAAATTGGAGTACATACGTTCGAGGTTAGGATTTAGCTCCAACGCGTGCTCTGCACTCGATAACAAACTAATCAGGATTTTCTTTGGTTTTGTACTTTTAATTGAATAAGGAAGGACTTTCTGAGCATGGATTATGTTTGGCAATTTAAGTATCTTGTCAGGTTGTGGCAGGATTCTCAATCTCAACTAAAGTATGGCTTATACTTATCTCGGACCCCTAGGCATGGATTATGCCTAGGGACAGACTGTCTTGTCAGGTTTTGGCAAGTATAGCTCTATCCCGACATGAGTATGGATTGTACTCACTAGGATTTTTAAGTATGGATTATTCTTTGGAACGACTTATTGTTTTGTCAGGATTTGGCAAAGGAACTCAATAAAACTCGAGTATGGCTTATGCTCAGTTTGAACTTCTTGGTATGGCTTATACCCGGAAGGTTAGGTCCCTTGTCAGGTTTTGGCAGGATGATTCGAACGTCTCTTGAGTGTGGTTTATGCTCAAACAAACATCCAAGCATGGTTTATGCTCGAAAGTGTAATTAGTTTGTCAGGATTTGACACACCTTTTTGCTCTTTTTTCTTCGTAGGTATGGATTTTACTTGCAACTGGCAGGCCGGGCGTGGCCTTGGATTATCCAGAACACATCTTCTTCAACCAGCAAGATATGTTCTGGGGGAAAAAATGTTGACCCACTTTTTAGTCAAAGCAGTCACACATGGAATCTCTGATCAACAACATGCTCGAGTATTGGAAGCATCGTCAGAAGACAGGCAACGATTTGGTCGAAATCACATCGCGAACAAAGAAAGGCCCGAAAATCCTATCAGATGACCTTTTTGAGGCCCGAAAACAGCAATTACAAAGATGAGCTCAGTAACTCTTGTAGATCTCAGAATTAGCTTCAGTTTGAGCTTTGGTTTGGCTCAATCGGACTTACAGTTTGAAAGTTACGCCCGTTTCCGTGAACGCGTGCAGAACCGGAAACTTGGAATCTGGAATTGGCTTAACCCATTCAGATCGGCTGTATGGATCGGATCGGATAAGTCGGTTCGGATCGAATTGAGGCATCCCGCCTTCACCAATTCAATATCTTCCCTTCAACACTTAAATGTCGGCTCGGATCGGAGACCCTGGTTCGGATCGGGATAAGGCAGACCCGACCCGCTTTACACCAAATCCTCACAAGAGCACGCTTGGCTTTGGACACTCCGGTTCGGATCGGATGGCGAACCGAACCGATCCCTTTCGACCTGCTACTGCACTTCAGTGTTGACCTATTCTTGTGGCACCATTTCCTCCTACTTTCGTGGATCACCTTCCACATGGCCTTACACGAATTGGAGAGGTTTTCTCCCATTTTGCGACTTAGTCACCACGTTCTATCAAGGCGTTGGATGGGGGACACTTGTCATTCATCCGGATATTCTTAGGGCTTCTCTGCACTTATAAATACACCATCATATGGCGATTTGAAGGGACTTTTGGCTATTCCAACACTTGGCCCCCATTACAACCAAGCAAGGACATTGCTCATCACTTTAACACGAGGAATTCGTGTATAAATTCATTCCCTAATCTCCTCTTCTTCATTGCAAACACGAGGATTTCATGTATAAACTGCAAGCAAACAACATTGTAATAACTTCTTAGGATTTAAGAAACTACAAAGTGGACGTAGGCTTGGATTGAGTCGAACCACTATAAAAATCTTGTGTGTCTCCTCTTATTTTACTGCTTTTTCTGCATTAATCTGTGATTATGAGGCTTTCACATAGCATTTGGGTGTAAGTGCCATTTTTTGGTCTAACATTTTGGCGCGCCAGGAAGGGGGCGCACACGACAACTTCAATTTCTGCTTGGATTATTTGGCTATTGGATCGATGGCTAAGCGAAAGGTTTCCCGTGTTGAAGGCGAAGGCACGAGAAACGAGGCAAGCCATGAAGCTTCCTCACATGAAAACCCGTTAGCATACTTGACGCGAGAAGAGATGGATGGCGTTCTCACCGAATTGAGAGCTCAGATGGCAAGGTAAGATGACCTCCTTCACAAACAACAGGAAATGATTGACCAATTCTTCGCTCGGATGGAAGGAAGGCCGAGCAACAGCATACAACTCATGGGAAATGGAATAAAATCAGCCCCAGCAGCAGTTGCAAACCAGATCGGTTCAGATCCGATCCGAACCGAGGGCCAAATTCTGAATCCCATGCACATGGCAATGGGGGGCATTCCCCACCGGGTCGGTTCGGACCCGATCCGAACAGCAACCCTGCATGAGCTTGGGGGCAGCAGCCTCCCCTTTGGAAATCAAGACTTCGCCCCGGTTCGACCTACATCCGCACCGGATCGGATCGGCAATATCACACGGCTTCAGCATCAAGCAACCCGGATCAGAATAAGAGAACCTGATCGGATTTGGTACATCTGACCCGAACCGTGCACCTCGTCATGCCCTCCCTCGCTTCTCCGAGCCGCAACATGGGGGAACCTCCGAACCGAATGGCCTTCCAAGCTCCCCGTACACTTCCACACTCTTCTCGACTCAACCCTGGGGGCACCAGTTGTGAACTTAGCAGCTTGCAACAAATCTTTGAAGGTGATCCGCTCACCAATCTTATTGAACGGCTCTCTAGAGGTCGCACTTATCAGAATGACATGGATGATGTCAATCACAAACCCTTCACACAGGAAATCAGGAATTCCCGCAATCCTCCAGATTTCAAAACTTCCGCAACTAGAGCCCTACAACGGCAGGACAGATCCCAGCGTGCACCTAATGCGCTACAAACGTCATATGGAAGTTCAATCGGCTTCAGAAAACGTCATGGCAAAGTGCTTCCCTCTCTTTTTGACCGATATAGCTGCAATGTAGATTCGGCAGCTGGAATCTGAATCGATCAACAGCTGGAACATGTTGGTTGCTCGCTTTATTGAACAGTTTCGGGTCCACATTGCTCGACCTAAGAATGTCATGTCTCTCACCACAATCAAGCAGAGGCCCAAAGAAACTCTGCGCTCATTTTTGGAAAGGTTCAACGTTGCAGCCGCATTAGTTGATCGACCTAAGCCATCTATAGTATTGATGGCAGCAGTATCCGGTGTTCTGGACAACTCGGAGTTCAAAAAATCCTTGTACTGAGACCCACCACAGAACCTCAACGAGTTCTACCTCGAATCGGATTGATTTCTGCGTGAAGAAGACGCAATGTCCGAAAAGAAAATTATCGATGTCAACATGCTCAGAAACGGAGAACCGTCTGATTCTGGAAAAGGCAAAGGGAAAGTTATCGTCAAGAATGACCGCAACACTCAGCCCCGTAGAGGGCCCAGATATGAAAAGTACACCGAGCTCAATTCGTCACTAACCGACATCTACGTGAACACAAATGGTGACATCCCTTATCCAAAGCCTCCCAGGAGGGAGCCATCACAAAGAGAACGCGATTCTGGAAAATACTGCATATTTCATGAAATGGACGGTCACGACACAAATGACTATAGACACTTGCGAGACTTGATTGAGGAACGGGTTAGATGTAGAGGGCTACCCGAGTATGTGAAACAACCAACAGCGCCAGCACCTGTGCTGCCACAACCTACTCCTCGGAGAGGGAATGACCCTGGATCAAGCTCTCGCGGGCCCATCATCAATTGATCTGGATGAGATCAGTCTGGGTTTCTTGCATTTCTTAGGATTTAAGATATTTTTCTTTGCTTTATTTAGGTTTTCCAATTGGCTAAATTGGAGTACATACGTTCGAGGTTAGGATTTAGCTCCAACGCGTGCTCTGCACTCGATAACAAACTAATCAGGATTTGCTTTGGTTTTGTACTTTTAATTGAATAAGGAAGGACTTTATGAGCATGGATTATGTTTGGCAATTTAAGTATCTTGTCAGGTTGTGGCAGGATTCTCAATCTCAACTAAAGTATGGCTTATACTTATCTCGGACCACTAGGCATGGATTATGCCTAGGGACAGACTGTCTTGTCAGGTTTTGGCAAGTATAGCTCTATCCCGACATGAGTATGAATTGTACTCACTAGGATTTTTAAGTATGGATTATTCTTTGGAACGACTTATTGTTTTGTTAGGATTTGGCAAAGGAACTCAATAAAACTCGAGTATGGCTTATGCTCAGTTTGAACTTCTTGGTATGGCTTATACCCGGAAGGTTAGGTCCCTCGTCAGGTTTTGGCAGGATGATTCGAACGTCTCTTGAGTGTGGTTTATGCTCAAACAAACATCCAAGCATGGTTTATGCTTGAAAGTGTAATTAGTTTGTCAGGATTTGACACACCATTTTGCTCTTTTTTCTTCGTAGGTATGGATTTTACTTGCAACTGGCAGGCCCGGCGTGGCCTTGGATTATCCAGAACACATCTTCTTCAACCAGCAAGATATGTTCTGGGGGGAAAAATGTTGACCCACTTTTTAGTCAAAGCAGTCACACATGGAATCTCTGATCAACAACATGCTCGAGTATTGGAAGCATCGTCAGAAGACAGGCAACGATTTGGTCGAAATCACATCGCGAACAAAGAAAGGCCCGAAAATCCTATCAGATGACCTTTTTGAGGCCCGAAAACAGCAATTACAAAGATGAGCTCAGTAACTCTTGTAGATCTCTGAATTAGCTTCAGTTTGAGCTTTGGTTTGGCTCAATCGGACATACGGTTTGAAAGTTACGCCCGTTTCCGTGAACGCGTGCAGAACCGGAAACTTGGAATCTGGAATTGGCTTAACCCATTCAGATCGGCTGTATGGATCGGATCGGATAAGTCGGTTCGGATCGGATTGAGGCATCCCGCCTTCACCAATTCAATATCTTCCCTTCAACACTTAGATGTCGGCTCGGATCGGAGACCCTGGTTCGGATCGGGATAAGGCAGACCCGACCCGCTTTACACCAAATCCTCACAAGAGCACGCTTGGCTTTGGACACTCCGGTTCGGATCGGATGGCGAACCGAACCGATCCCTTTCGACCTGCTACTGCACTTCAGAGTTGACCTATTCTTGTGGCACCATTTCCTCCTACTTTCGTGGATCACCTTCCACATGGCCTTACACGAATTAGAGAGGTTTTCTCCCATTTTGCGACTTAGTCACCACGTTCTATCAAGGCGTTGGATGGGGGACACTTGTCATTCATCTGGATATTCTTAGGGCTTCTCTGCACCTATAAATACACCATCATATGGCGATTTGAAGGGACTTTTGGCTATTCCAACACTTGGCCCCCATTACAACCAAGCAAGGACATTGCTCATCACTTTAACACGAGTAATTCGTGTATAAATTCATTCCCTAATCTCCTCTTCTTCATTGCAAACACGAGGATTTCATGTATAAACTGCAAGCAAACAACATTGTAATAACTTCTTAGGATTTAAGAAACTACAAAGTGGACGTAGGCTTGGATTGAGCCGAACCACTATAAAAATCTTGTGTGTCTCCTCTTATTTTACTGCTTTTTCTGCATTAATCTGTGATTATGAGGATTTCACAAAGCGTTTGGGTGTAAGTGCCGTTTTCTGGTCTAACATTTTGGCGCGCCAGGAAGGGGGCGCACACGACAACTTCAATTTCTGCTTGGATTATTTGGCTATTGGATCGATGGCTAAGCGAAAGGTTTCCCGTGTTGAAGGCGAAGGCACGAGAAACGAGGCAAGCCATGAAGCTTCCTCACATGAAAACCCGTTAGCATACTTGACGCGAGAAGAGATGGATGGCGTTCTCACCGAATTGAGAGCTCAGATGGCAAGGCAAGATGACCTCCTTCACAAACAACAGGAAATGATTGACCAATTCTTCGCTCGGATGGAAGGAAGGCCGAGCAACAGCATACAACTCATGGGAAATGGAATAAAATCAGCCCCAGCAGCAGTTGCAAACCAGATCGGTTCAGATCCGATCCGAACCGAGGGCCAAATTCTGAATCCCACGCAGATGGCAATGGGGGGCATTCCCCACCGGGTCGGTTCGGACCCGATCCGAACAGCAACCCTACATGAGCTTGGGGGCAGCAGCCTCCCCTTTGGAAATCAAGACTTCGCCCCGGTTCGACCTACATCCGCACCGGATCGGATCGGCAATATCACACAGCTTCAGCATCAAGCAACCCGGATCAGAATAAGAGAACCTGATCGGATTTGGTACATCCGACCCGAACCGTGCACCTCGTCATGCCCTCCCTCGCTTCTCCGAGCCGGAACATGGGGGAACCTCCGAACCGAACCGAATGGCCTTCCAAGCTCCCCGTACACTTCCACACTCTTCTGGACTCAACCCTGGGGGCACCAGTTGTGAACTTAGCAGCTTGCAACAAATCTTTGAAGGTGATCCGCTCGCCAATCTTATTGAACGGCTCTCTAGAGGTCGCACTTATCAGAATGACATGGATGATGTCAATCACAAACCCTTCACACAGGAAATCAGGAATTCCCACAATCCTCCAGATTTCAAAACTTCCGCAACTAGAGCCCTACAACGGCAGGACAGATCCCAGCGTGCACCTAATGCGCTACAAACGTCATATGGAAGTTCAATCGGCTTCAGAAAACGTCATGGCAAAGTGCTTCCCTCTCTTTTTGACCGATATAGCTGCAATGTAGATTCGGCAACTGGAATCTGAATCGATCAACAGCTGGAACATGTTGGTTGCTCGCTTTATTGAACAGTTTCGGGTCCACATTGCTCGACCTAAGAATGTCATGTCTCTCACCACAATCAAGCAGAGGCCCAAAGAAACTCTGCGCTTATTTTTGGAAAGGTTCAACGTTGCAGCAGCATTAGTTGATCGACCTAAGCCATCTATAGTATTGATGGCAGCAGTATCCGGTGTTCTGGACAACTCGGAGTTCAAAAAATCCTTGTACTGAGACCCACCACAGAACCTCAGCGAGTTCTACCTTGAATTGGATTGATTTCTGCGTGAAGAAGACGCAATGTCCGAAAAGAAAATTATCGATGTCAACATGCTCAGAAATGGAAAACCGTCTGATTCTGGAAAAGTCAAAGGGAAAGTTATCGTCAAGAATGACCGCAACACTCAGCCCCGTAGAGGGCCCAGATATGAAAAGTACACCGAGCTCAATTCGTCACTAACCGACATCTACGTGAACACAAATGGTGACATCCCTTATCCAAAGCCTCCCAGGAGGGAGCCATCACAAAGAGAACGCGATTCTGGAAAATACTGCATATTTCATGAAATGGACGGTCACGACACAAATGACTATAGACACTTGCGAGACTTGATTGAGGAACGGGTTAGATGTAGAGAGCTACCCGAGTATGTGAAACAACCAACAGCGCCAGCACCTGTGCTGCCACAACCTACTCCTCGGAGAGGGAATGACCCTGGATCAAGCTCTCGCGGGCCCATCATCAATTGATCTGGATGAGATCAGTCTGGTTTTCTTGCATTTCTTAGGATTTAAGATATTTTTCTTTGCTTTATTTAGGTTTTCCAATTGGCTAAATTGGAGTACATACGTTCGGGGTTAGGATTTAGCTCCAACGCGTGTTCTGCACTCGATAACAAACTAATCAGGATTTACTTTGGTTTTGTACTTTTAATTGAATAAGGAAGGACTTTCCGAGCATGGATTATGTTTGGCAATTTAAGTATCTTGTCAGGTTGTGGCAGGATTCTCAATCTCAACTAAAGTATGGCTTATACTTATCTCGGACCCCTAGGCATGGATTATGCCTAGGGACAGACTGTCTTGTCAGGTTTTGGCAAGTATAGCTCCATCCCGACATGAGTATGGATTGTACTCACTAGGATTTTTAAGTATGGATTATTCTTTGGAACGACTTATTGTTTTGTCAGGATTTGGCAAAGGAACTCAATAACACTCGAGTATGGCTTATGCTCAGTTTGAACTTCTTGGTATGGCTTATACCCAGAAGGTTAGGTCCCTCGTCAGGTTTTGGCAGGATGATTCGAACGTCTCTTGAGTGTGGTTTATGCTCAAACAAACGTCCAAGCATGGTTTATGCTCGAAAGTGTAATTAGTTTGTCAGGATTTGACACACCTTTTTGCTCTTTTTTCTTCGCAGGTATGGATTTTACTTGCAGCTGGCAGGCCCGGCGTGGCCTTGGATTATCCAGAACACATCTTCCTTCAACCAGCAAGATATGTTTTGGGGGGAAAAATGTTGACCCGCTTTTTAGTCAAAGCCGTCACACATGGAATCTCTGATCAACAACATGCTCGAGTATTGGAAGCATCGTTAGAAGACAGGCAACGATTTGGTCGAAATCACATTCCGAACAAAGAAAGGCCCGAAAATCCTATCAGATGACCTTTTTTGGGCCCAAAAATAGTGATTACAGCGTAGGGCTCAATAACTCTTGTAGACCTCTGAATTAGCTTCAGTTTGAGCTTTGGTTTGGCTCAATCGGACTTACGGTTTGAAAGTTACGCCCGTTTCCGTGAACGCGTGCAGAACCGGAAACTTAGAATCTGGAATTGGCATAACCCATTCGGATCGGCTGTATGGATCGGATTGGATAAGTTGGTTCGGATCGGATTGAGGCATCCCGCCTTCACCAATTCAACATATTCCCTTCAACACTTAGATGTCGGCTCGGATCGGAGACCCCGGTTCGATCGGGATAAGGCAGACCCGACCCGCTTCACACCTAATCCTCACAAGAGCACGATTCGCTTTGGGCACTCCGGTTCAGATCGGATGGCGAACCGAACCGATCCCCTTTGCCTTGCTACTGCACTTCAGAGTTGACCTATTCTTGTGGCACCATTTCCTCCTACTTTCGTGGATCACCTTCCACATGGCCTTACACGAATTTGAGAGGTTTTCTCCCATTTTGCGACTTAGTCACCACGTTCTATCAAGGTGTTGGATGAGGGACACTTGTCATTCATCCAGATATTCTTAGGGCTTCTCTGCACCTATAAATACACCATCATATGGCGATTTGAAGGGACTTTTGGCTATTCCAACACTTCGCCCCCATTACAACCAAGCAAGGACATTGCTCATCACTTTAACACGAGGAATTCGTGTATAAATTCATTCCCTAATCTCCTCTTCTTCATTGTAAACACGAGGATTTCATGTATAAACTGCAAGCAAACAACATTGTAATAACTTCTTAGGATTTAAGAAACTACAAAGTGGACGCCGGCTTGGATTGAGCCGAACCACTATAAAAATCTTGTGTGTCTCCTCTTATTTTACTGCTTTTTCTGCATTAATCTTTGATTATGAGGCTTTCACATAGCATTTGGGTGTTAGTGCCATTTTTTGGTCTAACATTTTGGCGCGCCAGGAAGGGGGCGCACACGACAACTTCAATTTCTGCTTGGATTATTTGGCTATTGGATCGATGGCTAAGCGAAAGGTTTCCCGTGTTGAAGGCGAAGGCACGAGAAACGAGGCAAGCCATGAAGCTTCCTCACATGAAAACCTATCAGCATACTTGACGCGAGAAGAGATGGATGGCGTTCTCACCGAATTGAGAGCTCAGATGGAAAGGAAAGATGACCTCCTTCACAAACAAGAGGAAATGATTGTCCAATTCTTCGCTCGGATGGAAGGAAGGCCGAGCAACAGCATACAACTCATGGGAAATGGAATAAAATCAGCCCCAGCAGCAGTTGCAAACCAGATCGGTTCGGATCCGATCCGAACCGAGGGCCAAAGTCAGAATCCCACGCAGATGGCAATGGGGGGCATTCCCCACCGGGTCGGTTCGGACCCGATCCAAACAGCAACCCTACATGAGCTTGGGGGCAGCAGCCTCCTCTTTGGAAATCAAGACTTCTCTCCAGTTTGACCTACATCCGCACCAGATCGGATCGGCAATATCACACAGCTCCAGCATCAAGCACCCCGGATCGGAACAGGAGAACCTGATCGGATTGGTACATCCGACCCGAACCATGCACCTCGTCATGCCCTCCCTCGCTTCTCCGAGCCGCAACATGGGGGCACCTCCGAACCGAACCGAATGGCCTTCCAAGCTCCCCGTACACTTCCACACTCTTCTGGAATCAACCCTGGGGGCACCAGGTGTGAATTTAGCAGCTTGCAACAGCTCTTTGAAGGCGATCGGCTCGCCAATCTCATTGAACGGCTCTCTAGATGTCGCACTTATCAGAATGACATGGATGATGTCAATCACAAACCCTTCACATAGGAAATCAGGAATTCCCGCAATCCTCCAGATTTCAAACTTCCGCAACTAGAGCCCTACAACGGCAGGACAGATCCCGTGCACCTAATGCGCTACAAACGTCATATGGTAGTTCAATCGGCTTCGGAAAATGTCATGGCAAAGTGCTTCCCTCTCTTTTTGACTGGTATAGCTGCTACGTGGATGCGGCAGCTGGAATCTGAATCGATCATCAACTGGAACATGTTGGTCGCTCGCTTTATTGAACAGTTTCGTGTCCACATTGCTCGACCTAAGGATGTCATGTCTCTCACCACAATCAAGCAGAGGCCCAAAGAAACTCTGCGCTCATTTCTGGAAAGGTTCAACGTTTCAGCAGCATCAGTTGATCGACCTGAGCCATCTATGGTATTGATGGCAGCAGTATCCGGTGTTCTGGACAACTCGGAGTTTAAAAAATCCTTGTATCGAGACCCACCACGGAACATCAGCGAGTTCTACCTTGAATCGGATAGATTTCTGCGTGAAGAAGACGCAATGTCCAAAAAGAAAATTCTCGATGTCAACATGCTCAGAGACGGAGAACCGTCTGATTCTGGAAAAGGCAAAGGGAAAGTTGCCGTCAAGAATGATCGCAACACTCAGCCCCATAGAGGGCCCAGATATGAAAAGTACACCGAACTCAATTCGTCACTAACCGACATCTACGTGAACACAAACAGTGACGTCCCTTATCCAAAGCCTCCCAGGAGGGATCCATCACAAAGAGAACGCGATTCTGGAAAATACTGCATATTTCATGAAATGGGCGGTCACGACACAAATGACTGTAGACACTTGCGAGACTTGATTGAGGAACGGGTTAGACGTGGAGAGCTACCCGAGTATGTGAAACAACCAACAGCGCCAGCACCTGTGCTGCCACCACCTTCTCCTCGGAGAGGGAATGACCCTGGATCAAGCTCTCGCGGGCTCATCATCAATTGATCTGGATGAGATCAGTCTGGGTTTCTTGCATTTCTTAGGATTTAAGATATGTTTTTTTGCATTCTTTAGGTTTTTCAATTGGCTAAATTGGAGTACATACGTTCGGGGTTAGGATTTAGCTCCAACGCGTGTTAGGCACTCGATAACAAACCAATCAGAATTTGCTTTGGTTTTGTACTTTTAATTGAATAAGGAAGGACCTTCTGAGCATGGATTTTGTTTGGCAATTTAAGTATCTTGTCAGGTTGTGGCAGGATTCTCAATCTCAATGGCTTATACTTATCTCGGACCCCTAGGCATGGATTATGCCTAGGGACAGACTGTCTTGTCAGGTTTTGGCAAGTATAGCTCTATCCCGACATGAGTATGGATTGTACTCACTAGGATTTTTAAGTATGGATTATACTTTGGAACGGCTTATTTTTTTGTCAGGATTTGGCAAAGGAACTCAATAAAACTCGAGTATGGCTTATGCTCAGTTTGAACTTCTTGGTATGGCTTATACCCGGAAGGTTAGGTCCCTCGTCAGGTTTTGGCAGGATGATTCGAACGTCTCTTGAGTGTGGTTTATGCTCGAAAGTGTAATTAGTTTTGTCAGGATTTTACACACCTTTTTGCTCTCTTTTCTTCGTAGGTATGGATTATACTTGCAGCTGGCAGGCCCGGCGTGCCCTTGAATTATCCAGAACACATCTTCCGTCAACTAGCAAGATATGTTCTACGGGGGAAAATGTTGACCCGCTTTTTCCTCAAAGCAGTCACACATGGATTCTCTGATCAACAACATGCTTGAGTATTGGAAGCATCGTTAGATGACAGGCAACGATTTGGTCGAAATCACATCCCGAACAAAGAAAGGCCCGAAACTCCTATCAGATGACCTTTTTTGGGTACGAAAACTATGATTACAAAGTTGAGCTCAGTAACCCTCGTAGATCTCTGAATTAGCTTCAGTTTGAGATTTGGTTTGGCTCAATCGGACTTACGGTTTGAAAGTTACGCCTATTTCCATGAACGCGTGCAGAACGGGAAACTTGGAAGCTGGAATTGGCATAACCCATTCGGATCGGCTATATGGATCGGATCGGATCTGATAAGTCGGTTCGGATCGGATTGAGGCATACCTCCTTCACCAATTCAACATCTTCCCTTCAACACTTAGATATCGGCTCAGATCGGAGACCAAGGTTCAGATCAGGATAAGGCAGACCCGACCCGCTTCACACCAAATCCTCACAAGAGCAAGCTTGGCTTTGGACACTCCTGTTTGGATTGGATGGCGAACCGAACCGATCCCCTTCGACCTGCTACTGCACTTCAGAGTTGACCTATTCTTGTGGCACCATTTCCTCCTACTTTCGTGGATCACCTTCCACTTGGCCTTACACGAATTGGAGAGGGTTTCTCCCATTTTGCGACTTAGTCACCACGTTCTATTAAGGCGTTGGATGGGGGACACTTGTTATTCATCCGGATCTCCTTAGGGCTTCTCTGCACCTATAAATACACCATCATATGGCGATTTGAAGGGACTTTTGGCTATTCCGACACTTGGCCCCCATTACAACCAAGCAAGGACATTGCTCATCACTTTAACACGAGGAATTCGTGTATAAATTCATTCCCTAATCTCCTCTTCTTCATTGTAAACACGAGGATTTCGTGTATAAACTGCAAGCAAACAACATTGTAATAGCTTCTTAGGATTTAAGAAACTACAAAGTGGACGTAGGCTTGGATTGAGCCGAACCACTATAAAAATCTCGTGTGTCTCCTCTTATTTTACTACTTTTTCTGCATTAATCTGTTATTGTGAGGCTTTCACATAGCATTTGGGTGTTAGTGCCATTTTTTGGTCTAACATTTTGGCGCACCAAGAAAGGGGCGCACACGACAACTTCAATTTCTGCTTGGATTATTTGGCTATTGGATCGATGGCTAAACGAAAGGTTTCCCGTGTTGAAGGCGAAGGCACGAGAAACGAAGCAAGCCATGAAGCTTCCTCAAATGAAAATCCGTCAGCATACTTGATGCGAGAAGAGATGGATGGCGTTCTCACCGAATTGAGAGCTCAGATGGCAAGGCAAGATGACCTCCTTCGCAAACAACAGGAAATGATTGACCAATTCTTCGCTCGGAAGGAAGGAAGGCTGAGCAACAGCGTAAAACTCATGGGAAATGGAATATAATCAGCCCCAGCAGCAGTTGCAAACCAGATCGGTTCGGATTAGTTCCTCTTTCTGACATGGTGCCAATACATTATTTTCCCTTTCTGGTAATAAAATAGAAGGGAAGGATTAGTTCCTCTTTCTGTTAGATTTTGAAGAACTCTTAGATCTGGTTGATGAAGGTGCAGGTGATGGTGTTGGCAATACACAGTTCCACCTTGCATCGCATTGCGATTGCCTACTTTACTTACAACTTTCTAAGCCTCGAGAAATACTGTAAAATCCCTTATCTGCAAAACAACATTCAAAGTTAAGAAGTGATTCTTCCTCTACTCAAAACTGTCATTCAAACTCTTTTTAACACTTCTTCAAGATCATGGATCTTCTCATCTTTCAGCTTAAGAGTGTTTTTCCAGTAAACATTTAATAATTTAGTGTTCAAGGGTTTTTCCTATATTTTGATAAAATATACATAATATATGGACCTTTAGGCGAATTAGTTGACAACATAGTCCGTAATCTTCTCATCATGGAAATATTTTGACAAAATATACATGCCTCTACAAGCTTTAAACGATTCATTAATTATAATCAAATGTATATTTACAAATCTAATTTGTTTTATCTGCTGACTGCCAGGGAGCTTTGTTCTCTACAGTGGTTGTGCATTCAAAAAATAATAATAATATCAACACTAAAATAAAAACAGTCCAACCTTAAATTTTTATTGTTTTTTATTTCCCTTTTGCATTATATTTTTATTTTACTAATTTTAGACCAATAAGTAAATTGTAAAATTAATATCTAATGATTTCCTAGTTGTAACAGAACTTCTACTGTTGTAAATATTTGTGTAAATGCTAGCTTGAACAATATTAATATCATCTCCGACATCTGTTTTCATTTAGCAGAACAAGTGCACATCATTCTTATTTATTTATGAGAGAGTCTACATAAACACAAAATTTTAACACAAATTAGAGAACATAAAGTTTAACTATTGGATTGCCCCCTGATTTTCACCTTTCATATAAAGACAAATTGATTTAGTGACTAAGATTTGTTTTCCTTGATTTATGTCAAATTTGTGTTAAACCAGCCGCTTCCTTTTTTTTTTTTGATTGCTTACCAAAGTGAATGATGATAACCTACTACCTTATTTTTGAATAGTGTTTTTGCTATATAAATGATCTATCAGCTTAAGGCTCGAACGTGCAATGACTTGGCATGTGAATATATACCGGCTTCTAAATGTTCCAGGATTACGGAAATGCATAATGCAACTCCATGACTGCACTGTTCCAGTCTCATATACATTGCGCTATTGAAAAAGTAAAGTTTCCTATATATATGGACCTTTAGGCATATAAACAATTACATAAGCTTTTAATGAATGAGTGTGTGGCCTTGAATGTTTTGCTTTATATGATGCTAGATGTATAAATTACATAAATTTATAGTGCATAAAAATCTCTATATATACATACATCAAAAATATACATACTTGACTTCCCAAAAAAAAGTGATTTCATATAGTTTTCATGTGTATTTTTCATATGAACATCCCTTAATTATTTTAACCTAAATGGTATCTGTTGATTTACTACCATACATTACTATGTCTATGTAATGACGAGCAGCATGGATACATGCAGGAATACAAGTACTGGATATGCAAATCATTACGATGTATGTTGTCCACTTTTGGATAAACATTTGGCACATTCTAAAGAATTGCATAAATACCAGCTACAACTTTGATATTTAAGGATAGTTGCACCAAAACATTTGATTATATTTAAGATATTTTATTAAAACTAAAAAATATATTAGAGAACGTTTGGAATTTTTCGATGATTTGTTTTGGAAGATAGATTAATATTTCATGGAAGATGAACAATTCATTTTACAAGAAAATTTTGTTTGTATTCAATATGGTTAATTATGAGTAATTACGAGAATATTTTTTATTGATTTGTGAAAATTTTGTAAAATGTTAAATCGCTCTAAAAGAAACACAAATTATCAGCACCTACAAGGCATACATGTAGCCTAATTTTTAGTTGTGTGACCCTCGTGTAGCATCATATGAGTGTATCCATGTCCATATGCCAAGATGTATGCACCTTCTTATCCTTGGCCATTAAGAACTTTGTTGAAGCGCCTTCTTATCCTTGGCTATTAAGAACTTTGTTGACGCGCCTTCTTATCCTTGGCGGCTAATAAGAGACAAATAAAAGAAGTCGTTTGTGGCAGTAATGATAGTGTTATACCTCAAAGACTAATCACTACTACAAAACAGGTCAGCTGCTTCGCCTTATTTGCTTCGGTTGTCTTTAAACCAGAAGCAAATAATAACAGTTGCTTCTGTTCCTTCACCAGAACTGAAGCAACTACTTCGCAGGAAGCAACAGAAAATTTATATATAGGAAATTGCTTCCATTGTCCTAGGAACCGAAGCAACTGTTTAAACAAATATAGCTATTTTCTTCTAACCCTTGTTAAACCGAAGCTTTAAACTCCATTCAATATGACATGTGCATTTACAAACGTCGGTTCGATAAAGATCCGACGTTTTAACACAAGAACAAGCAAAGAATTATCGGAAATAATACTTTACCGCATCTTTTTGGGGCCCTACACAAAGTCCCACCCGTTAACCCTTTCCCTCTTTTGACTAAATCAGTAAATCTTTTTTTTTTTTTTTTTACTTTCCCAAATCGATAATCCAATTTCCGATTCAAACCATCAGGTCATCCAAGGCGTCTTCAATCCACGAAGAATCTTGTAAAAGCCCCCTTAGATCCCTAATTCTCGACGTCCAATTCTCGATTGTTTCTCAGGTAAAGCATTGATCGATATTATTATTTGGCTATTTGTGTTAATCCTTTATAATCTGTACAACATGGATCTTTTTTGGCCACTAAATTCCGATTTCCGATTGTTATTTTTTTTGGCTATTTGTGTTATTTTTTTGGCCATGAATCTGTACAACATGTTTACAGTGTTAAACATCCTTTGTAGTATACTATTGAGTTATGTATACATTAGATGTTCCAAAAAGCAGTTACGAAATAAAATATTATATTGATTAGAATAAAAATGTAAAAGAAATACCTATCAGCATGGATTTTTCATAGATGGACAAAATGGTTTTCATGGAAGCATCACTCTCATAGATGGACAAAATGGTGTGAAATATTGTGAAAGAAGAATAACAAAAGAAGTAATATTCTCTAGAGAATGATCATAGGAAAAAGTAACAGTAGCTCTTATCAGCCGGGTGCACTAAAGATGATGCAAGCACAGGCTACAGTAAAATAAAAAGGGAAGAAAATATACCTGTATGAATCATGATGTTAAAAGTAAACTACATGTACTGAAGTTCATGAAAGAAATATGCATCTCGAGTGAGTAATGATCCACCGACTTAAAAGTTATGTAGAACATATTTCATAGTGTAAAAGAAATGTTAAATATATCCTATAAAATAAATCTACGTAGATATATTGATGTATACCCTTGAGCAGTCTTTCATATTCTCATCCTTGTAAGATTTTCATATGTTGCACAAATGTTTTTCTCTATGAAATGCGTAACTTGTTTGTATAATGAAACTTAAGACACTTTTTTGACTTTGTTGAATGAAGTATTTTCATCCAATTATTAGCAAATAAAATGTAAAAGAAACACCTAAAGTTTCCAATACCCCATCTTGTCAAAAGGTTTAATTAATATAACGACCTCAAGTAGTGAAAAACCTGCATGTTATAAAATTAAGCTTGCTACGATACTTTAATAATATTTTGGATAATTGATTAAGTTTGAAACTAAGGCAAATAGTCTAGTTGGATTTCAATTATGCTGGAAACAAAGTGAATGCAATGAATTTTCTAAAACCTGCATGTTCTATGATTCCCTATCTCTTTTCTACCATGTTTATGAATTTTTGAACAGAATGAATGCTTGTGACTTATCATATAAGAGGTATATCCACGTTTTTGGACTATGATCATCAATATTAATAAATAGACTATTATTTATGTTGCCTTTACGGAAAAATGATTATGAAAAAAATAAGAAATTTATAACGTGATGTCATATAATTAATATGCATCAGTAGAATAAAAAGACAAATTGTAAAACGCCAAAAACAACCAACGGAGGGCAAAAGTTTAGGCATATAGTGATAACTAAAAATGTATTACAATTTGAATACTTGAATGCAATATATAAAAAGTATAAAAACAGTGACTAAGGTGAATTTTTTTCAAAAATTAACAATTACAATTTGCCTAGCAAATATTGAGTCATAAGCATTTTTGAGTATTGATACAACAGAAGTGGATAAAGTTACTGAGATGTAGCTTTGGTAGAACTATATGACTTTGTTCAGAAACATAATATGTGTAAATGTATGTTATCAGTTTTGTTTATAGTATTCTCAGGCCAGGTAGAACTATACATGACTTTGTTCAAAAACATAATATGTGTAAATGTTTATCATCAGTTTTGTTTATAGTATTGATATCAATAGTTTTGTTTATAGTGTTAAATTTATATCAATAGTGGAACTGTATTGATGTATGACTGAAAATGAAGTGATGATGTAGATGTGTATCAATAGTTTAATTTAATAAATTAACACTTATATGATATGAAATAAAATTATGTATCGCATTGTGATTCCTTAATCAAAATAACACTAATAATATATAATAATCATAAATGATCATATTCCATACTGGGAATAGTATTACAGTAATAATATAGTAATCTTAAATGGTCATATTCATACTGGAAATGGTATTGAATAATCAAACATTTCTGCATATGATGATTGTTGATACAAGTATGACTTTCAATTATTACAGTCCATAATTAAAGCATTGTTAAAACCCAAAACAACATAAGACACATAATCAAGTCAAAACTTTAACAAACCTTATTTTGGATATTTCAGAAAATGGTATCTATACGCAAATATAATATTGTGAATATGATAGATTAATTAAAAAAGATGAGGAAAAGACAGAGAAAGGTTTCAGGTTAAGATGGCTACATGGGGCATATAGATAAATTAAATAGAAATTGATGGTATGAAGTCTAGATTAGAAGATTTGAAAATAGACGTTGAAAATAGAAATTGCAGGTTAAGAAAGGTTGCTTGTTGTTTACAAGAAATTTAACAAAAGAACATAATTAAGAAAAAATACATATGGTGGTTTGAAAAAAATGCGTCTATGTTCACTATTCATTTATAGTTTGGAAGTGCTGCCAGTCCTTATTGTAATACGGTCATGCTGCTGCTTAAATGACGTCTTTGAATTACTTGAATAAATACGGTCTTGCCTTTAAAAAAAAAAGTAAAGTCCATATTCAAAGAATCAGTACATATGTTACAACATGCATGCCTTCTTCAATTTTCACAATTTTGTTTGTGCCAATCACTAGGACGCTAGCTAGTATAGTTACACTATTGCACTTTCGGACAGCCTGGTGGAATTTGAATCATCAAATTTCAAGTAATAATAAGCCAGAACGCATAAAAATTCCATACTATGACATACTATGTTATTTGCTATTTCCATTAAAAATTCCATACTATGACATACTATGTTATTTCCACAATTTTATTCCATACTATGACATAACATAAAAGGCAGAAATTTATTCCATACTATGTTATTTTGTTATTTGGTTTTCATTATTCATTTTTTTTTTGTAGCTTGTTTGTAGTATTCTCACATGGATCGCAGTTGGATGTACAACATAAAACGTTGCGATGACGTGTTTCTCAAAAAAATGGAAGAGTTCATCAGTTGTGCATTAACCAATCAATCAAGAAGAGTGGATGAACATATTTTTTGTCCTTGTAGACTCTACAAAAATGCTAGAAGATTCCGTAACATAGATCAAATTAGGGATCATATAATTCGCAATGGGTTCAAGCAAAATTATATGCAGTGGATATGGCATGGTGAAAGTATACTTAGTAGACCTAGTTCTAGTGCTCATGAGACCTATGAGAATGAACGGGATAATAATGAAAATGAATGGGAGAATAATGAGGTGAATGAAGATAATGATTGTATGCATGAGATGTTTCGTGATGTCGAAGATCATCTAATGGAGGAGCCAAACTTATGCGAAAAAATATTAACAGATGCCGAAAAGCCTATGTTTAAGGATAGTTCTTTTACGGTATTATCTGCGGTGCACAAGCTTTTTAATTTGAAATCAAAGCATGGTTGGAGTGATATAAGTTTTACTTATTTGTTGAAACTTTTGAAAGACATGCTTCCAGAAGGTAATGAGCTTCCTATTTCTAACTACGAGGCGAAGAAAATTATGTGCCCTATTAGCATAGGGTACAGAAAGATACATGCATGTCCAAATGATTGTATATTGTATCGAAATGAGTATGAGAACTTAAATGAGTGCCCCAAGTGTGGATTATCCCGTTACAAGTCCCGGGGAAATGCTCATAACAATTCAAATAAGAAACGGCCTCCCGCAAAGGTCTTATGGTATTTGCCAATTATTCCAAGGTTTAAACGCTTGTTTGCAAATAAAGAAAATGCAAAAAACTTAAAATGGCATGCAGATGTGAGGAAAAACGATGGATTACTTAGGCATCCAGCAGATTCTCCACAGTGGAGAAACATTGATGCAACATATCCTGATTTCGGTGAAGAAAGTAGGAATCTCATACTTGGTCTTTGCACAGATGGCATAAACCCATTCGGAAACTTAAGTAGTCAACATAGTACTTGGCCTGTTCTTTTGGTGATTTACAATCTGCCACCTTACTTGAGTTTGAAGCGCAAGTACATCATGTTGTCTCTTCTAATCTCTGGACCACGACAACCAGGAAACGACATCGACGTCTACCTAGCTCCTCTTATTAATGATCTAAAACTTCTATTGAATAAAGGTGTACGCGTGTTTGATGCATATAGTAAAAGTGATTTCACATTGCATGCCATGATATTTTGTACTATAAATGATTTTCCTGCCTATAGTAACTTGTATGGATATAGTACTAAAGGCGCCAAAGCATGTCCAATTTGTCAAGATGATATGGTTGTTGAGCGTTTGCATTTTTTCAAGAAGAATGTGTATATGCATCATCGTAGATTTCTTCCTATTAATCATCATTATCGTAGAAAAAAAGCCTTTCAATGGAGAAATAGAAAATGGAGTTGCTCGTTTACCATTAAATGGAAATGATGTTTATGACCAGGTCATGAATATTGAAAATGCATTTGGCAAAGTGTTTTCTCTTCTTGAAGGCTCGTGGAAGAAGAAGTCTATATTTTGGGAGCTTCCATATTGGAGATATTTAGATGTTAGACATTTCTTAGATGTAATGCATATAGAAAAGAATGTTTGTGACAGTATCATTGGGACACTCTTGAATATACCTGGTAAGACAAAGGATGGTGAGAAAGCTAGACAAGATATGTTGAAAATGGGTATTCGAAAGGAGCTAGCACCGATGCAGAACGGTAGACGTATGTATTTGCCCCCTGCATGTTATACATTGTCAAAAAAAGAGAAAACCAGTTTATGTGAGTGTCTTCGTGGTGTGAAGGTTCCAGTAGGCTATTCTTCAAACATTAGCAGTCGTGTATCAATGAAGGATTTGAAATTGACCGGCATGAAGTCTCATGATTGTCATGTGTTAATGCAACATTTGTTGCCGGTTGCAATTCGAGGTATATTGCCTAAACATGTTAGACATGTTATTACGAAGCTGTCTAATTTTTTTAATGCAATTTGTAGCAAGGTAATTGATATTGATATGTTGGATGCTCTACAAGCTAATGTTATTGTCACCTTATGCCAATTTGAGATGTATTTTCCTCCTTCATTTTTTGACATTATGGTGCATTTGATTGTTCATCTTATAAGAGAAATCAAAATTTGTGGTCCTGTGTTCATGAGATATATGTATCCGTTTGAAATGCACATGGGAACTTTAAAAAGAAAAATAAAAAACAGATATAGACCCGAAGCTAGTATTGTAGAAGGTGTTGTGGCTGAGGAGGTTATTGAATTTGTCACTCGATACGTACCTAGAGTTGAACCTATTGGACTTCGAAAGTCTCGTCATGAAGACCGACTTGACGGTCAAGGCACAATTGGGTTTAAATTGACTTCTATTGGTGATGAAATGTTTCACAAAGCTCACCTACTTGTGTTACAACACCTTAGTGAGGTTCATCCTTACTTGGAGGAGCATATGACACTTCTAAAGTCTAAGAATCCATCAAAAAACGAAAGATTGTTGACAACTGAACATAACCGCACTTTTGTCGAATGTTTAAAACCAAAGTAATGGATCAGTTGTCCGAAACAAATCATAATGTTTCTGATACAGTAAGATGTTTGGCATATGTGCCCCGATTTCAAGTTCACTCTTATTAAGGATATGATATTAATGGTTACGTCTTTTATACGGAACGCCAGGATGGAAAGAGCAAAATGCAAAATAGTGGAGTTAGTGTTGTGGCTTCTTCTCGAGAATTCGCTAACGCTAAAGATAATAGATCAATAAATGCGACAATGACATATTATGGGATAATTGAAGATATTTGGGAGCTTGAGTATAAGGACTTCACGATTCCAGTATTTCGATGTAGATGGGTTGACAATTATCGTGGTGTACGAGTAGACGAACATGGATTTACACTTGTTGACTTTAGTCGAGCGAGTCATGATAATGATTCACTCATCTTGGCATCTCAAGCAATACAAGTTTTTTATGTGACTGATCCAGCTGACAATAAGTGGTCTGTTGTTCTTCCTAGCAAAAGACATATTGTTGGGATTAAAGATGTGGTAGACGAAGAAGGGTATGATCAATTTGACTAGAACCCACCTTTCTCCGTTGGCATAAGTCTACAAGAAGAGGAAGTTGAGTTAAATGCAAATTATGCACGTTCTAACCATAACGAAGGAGTTTGGCTAGTGGGGTAATTTTTTTTCTATGTTTCATGCTTTTAATTTTCATTTGAAAGCGTAGATATGACATTTACTTTTTTTAAGAATAACTAGTAGAAGCTGAGTTAAATATGTAGCTTAAAGAAAATTTTGTTGCTGTCAATTTAGCGTGCTTCTTGTTTGTTTATTTCTTGGGCACATTGTATGACAATAGAATGCACATTCTTTTTATCTAGCATCTCATAAAAATAAAATTGCATCTGATATTAAATGTTAGTATATTTGTGTCGTATTAGTTACGTAATGTTTGATTTCTAAATAATTAATAATTTTGTGTTTGTAGAGATAGAGATACGGATCCGTGATCTCAACCATCCGTCGGCAATTTTAAAGGTAACCAATTAAATCCTAAAGTATTATCTTTATATTGGTGGTTTAATTCCTATATTTATATCACAAAGTAATTATGGTTCCATTGCCATAACTTAGGTCATACTGGAGTAAAAAAATGTATTGGAGTAAAAAAAAAATCTCAACTATCAAAGTGAATGAGTGGATCTGAACTGAACTCCTGCAATATCATAATTAATACGAGGGGATCTGAACTGAACTCCTAAAATATCAATATTGGTATTTCCAGGATTGCTTATATAAGTAGAATGAGTGGTTATTAGCCTAAAAGTCGCCCATATTATGGAGTTCGTTTGGCATGATTTCTGGATGAATATAAATGTGTATTCCATTTTATATATAACCATTTTACTCTTTTTACTTTAAATTGGGTACTTAGATAGTAATACACATATATTATGAGTCTTATATAGTATACAACATACTACATAATAAGTAAATTCAAATTAAGAAAAACGAAATTCAAATATATGACATCTCCCATCATGTCAAAGTATCATATACTCA
Source organism: Allium sativum (assembly GCA_030737875.1). Taxonomy (NCBI): domain Eukaryota; kingdom Viridiplantae; phylum Streptophyta; class Magnoliopsida; order Asparagales; family Amaryllidaceae; genus Allium; species Allium sativum. The sequence continues at coordinate 647,182,638 of CM060919.1, read as the reverse complement.
TTTGGATATATATCTCCCACGATGTCAAAGTATCTCCGACTATCATATTTGCAGAAAATTCTAGGTCAAAAATGTGAAAAAACTACCGTAGTATGATGTGGAGCACAAAAAAGGGAGAAAACCCGACTGGATGAGTGGAAGCCTATGGAGAGCTTGGGTCGATTTACTTAAAAAAGTCCAGAAGTGATTGTAATTTTAATAGCCTCATGCATACGATCACCTTGTTAGGTATGACTGGCAAGTTAATATGTTATGTCATTTCACAATGCGAAGTTAGCTTAGGGTTTATCGATTCTAAACTGGTCGGGTTTGTTAGATCAAAAATATACATATCAAAGATCTAGATATGACGCGGCCGATCGGGGCTTCAATTCAGATTTGGTGAAGTTGACACCGACTCAATTAAGTGACAACATTAAAAATACATATATTTTAATGATTTTTAGTCGAGTATTTCAAGTCATGTCGGGTTTATTTGGATTTTTATAGTAATTTGCTTTATTCGAACCTAGCTTCGAGTAGTTAGGTTATGTTTGGATTCGTTCTTTTCTTGAAATGGTTATGTTTGATTCTGCAGTTCTAGTTTCTCACCAGCTCTAACTTAATGGAATTTATTTTGGTATACATAGTATTTGGCTGGGTGAAGTACAATTTCAACAAAACCGGAGATATCTGAAGCCCTCAGTAAACTGGTATATATTTAGGAAGGTACATTCATAAAAATACACATGAATATACAAATAAATCCATTAATTTAGTCATCCTGACATATCCAAGAGCCCCTTTCTCAAATTCATCAGTCCTGTGCTTAAAAGTACGAATATTAGAATGTCAAACAAGAAGAGGTATCGTCGCCCGTACATTGACTAATATACGTAACTATAAAAATGAAAATGGAACAAGTATGCCAAGGTGATTTATATTCTTTTAAAATGATATACTGTGCTTAGGCTGGCATGTGGTCATCACAATTTAGTCAAAATATGGGGTAACATAATTATTTCTATCTTGTATGTTTCATGGGCACGACATAATTAAGATAGTCCTAACTCGGATAATCCTTAATTATTAACCATATCAGTCCAAAACTCAGAGTTTAACCCGTGCACGTCCAGTAGTCTATTTTATCAATGATAAAATAGAATTATAGAACGGGTGTAGGATCCAAATTTGACATACTCATCTCTGTTATGACCCGTTTAAATCCGTCTTATTCAATCATCAGGATGGATAAATCTGCTCTTAATCCATCCAAACTAGAGTCGGATTAAGGTTCAGTTGACTTGCTCCAACCCAATCGCATTATAAAAAACTTATGAAACCTCGTCATTACTGCTATAAATATAATATTATGGTGCATAACTAATAAATATACGATAAAAAATTCATACATTCTGAATTATTATTATATGCATCATTGTGTTATCCTTTTTTAACATTGTGAATAAATTGTTATTTGTATTTAATGTATTATTTAATAATAGGAAATTAGATGTATGTACATTAACATATAATTTTATCGGGTTTTGAGACAGGCCGGATCACCGTATGCTTCGGGGTTTGGGGCATAATTTCTGAACCACACTCGTACTGGGCCTATCAGACGGTTCTAAGGTAGGGCCTAGAAAAAACCAAAATTGGTCCGGAGCAAACCGGCCGCATTCCCCAGCAGTCCGTCCCATTGTTACTCCTAATTTCAGCTAGTTTAATCGAGAATGTTTTACTTCCCCTTGCTTTCTCTTCTTATTATTCTCATCCTCTTACCATTTAGAAACTTTATAAAAATTGCAAAAGTCATTGTCATCTTATCATTCCCCTTGCTTTCTCATCTTATCATTCTCATCCTCTTACCATTTAGAAACTGTATATGATTTAATATTTATTAGGTTCGTAATTGTATTGAGCCTATTAATTTTGGTCCAGGTGATTTGGGTCCGAGTTTGATTAAATGAAATATTGCTTGTTGTCAAACATATATATCCTACTCGCCATTGTAATTGTGGGTTATTTTGTACAAATATTAAAATATCATGTTATCATGCTTTTGGGCTAAGTTCGGACAACAAAAATTACAATAAAAAATGTGGATTACTATTGAGATTGGGTAGCAAAATAAGTACTGCAATGAACATGTTTTGCAAGTTTATTTTCAATAAACTTGTTCCAGTATTTTGAAATGCTGAAATATATTTCACAATAAACTTACAAAACATGTTAATTGCAGAAATTTCACAATGCATAGATCTTCCATTAATTTCTTACTGGTAATATATTATTTCAGTGCTTTATTTCCGTTGATACAGCAATAATGGAAATAAAACCATATAGACACAATGAAGAGCAAACTGGTACTTCTACTCAGTCTTCCTCTAAGAAGAGGCGAAGAGGTCCAACAACAGGAAAGAAATATAGAACACAAGAGCCAAAATATATTGAGTGGAGCGATAATGGCAAACCCATTGGGAAGTGGGCGAAGTCTTACAAGGTGTATGTGGGCGACGCAGCTCGATCCAAAATTGATATCACTATTAGGAGTTGAGATGACGTTAGCCAAGGGCTTAAGGACACTATTTGGGAAGATGTTAAGGTATTATAAATTCATTTACATTTTCTTGTTCATCGTAAGCTTGCCATGTAAATATTATATTTCTTTAATTCAGTGCATCTTTAAAAGCAGATGTTGAGCATATATATATATGTAAATACTTATAACCAGTGCAGCCTTTGTAGGGAAGAAAGGTTTGAATTATGAATCAATTATGTTTGGTAGTATACCATATTTATATATCACCTTTTAACAACTTCAAGATTCATTTCTTATATATATAAGCATTTTAACAACTTCAATACTAATATATATGAGCATTTTATTTAATCCAAGATTCATTTCTCACCTTTATTTTCCTTTTGTGATGGAAGCAAGGTTTGAATTATGAATCAATTATATTTGGTAGTATACCATATTTATGCTGCTACTAATCAACTTATAGATATGTTCATACCACTCAAGCATGAAACAGAATCCAACACGACCTACATAAAACAAAATGCACAAATTCAATTAATCAATCATTAACTCTCTAAATTATTAATCTAATTATTGCCTCTGTAATATACATATTACTCTTTTACAGTGAATAGTCTAATTTAACACATCGTTTTTAAGCATTTTATTAGTCATCTGATGACAGGCTAACAGTAGACTCTAATTTTTTTTAAAAGCTGGTTCATTGAATTGTAAGACTACTTCTCTTAGTAGACATAGTACCCCTAATTTTATTAGTAATTAATCAAAACAGAAATTGATAAATATTACGATATTGGAATGCTTTTTTCAAATTCAAAATATGAAATTTGGGTTTAACTTTTATTTTCAAGCTTGATACATGAGGAAATACTAACCAAAAAATTGTTTTAAATTAGTCTCCTGAAAGTATTTCTTCTGAAAATCGAATGATTCAAATCTGAACTTAATTGAATGTTTGTACGATCAAAAATTACTTTCATTCAACTTTTTGTAGACGTACAAATATTTGCAATCTTGCTGAAACTAAAAAATAAAGGTATTTTATTTCAGGTTTTTAATATCATATACAGGTCTGTGTCCTAAACTCCTACATTGTTTTCTCAGTTTGAAAGCATTGGTAAAAGGTATTTTAACTTCGAGGTTTCAGAACATTAGCAATAGAATGATGTTGTTTAATCATTTCATTAAAAAATACTGCAGTAGGTGGGGGAAGCATATTTTTGTATAGATGTAGCATATTGATGATAAAGTTGTTCAATTTTAATTATACAGACCGAATACCATATTGATGATAGAATGAAAAGCATTGTGCTAAAGAATATTTGGGAACGATGGAAAGATTTCAAAACCAAATTGGTTAGCGGTTGGATAACAAAGACAAGACCGTTTTCAGAGGTCCATAAAGAGCCGTACATGCTCTACGACGGAATTACATGATCGCGATGGGAAGAATTCAAAAAGAATTGCGAGACCGACGAATTTAATGTATGTCTTTTATTAATTTTAGAAACAAGGCTGTTTCGAATACAAGTTTTTACCTTCATTCAGAAATTCAAATATCTTTTGCAGATGAGTTTGGATGTTTGATTGGTAAATTATTCTTGTAGGGTCAATACTTATTATACATTAGAATATACCCTCCATTAGTTTTGTGCATTTGTTTGCACCGTTCAAGCTAAAAAGAAATGGGTTTTTGTGCATTTATTATTAGTTGGTGCACATGCATTTGTTTGTTCTTTAAAATAAATAAATTTATTGTTGCTTGTAACTACTGTCCTCTTTTGTATTGGATTAAACAACAAAAATGCTTCAGAAATGCAAAACAGAAATTTTATTTATTGGTGCATTTTTTTTAAAATATTATAGCAACTGGAATTATGTCGGAAAAAAATGCTTTAGAAATAGGCATGTCTTTCAAACAATAATTTTTATTATTATCCAAGTGTATAAATATGGGTTAACAGCTGCTTACAAAAGTCAAATTTTCCAATAGAAGATGATTTAACAGCCAGCATATAATATAAATAACTAGAACTGATTTGCAGATTTATATAAATGCAAATTTTGAGATAAAATTTGAAATCGACTTGTGAACAAATTTTCACATAATGTAATGCAATGCAGGTTATTTCAAAAAAGATTTCTTAATTATTTGTTATCAAATCAGCAAGTAGTTCTTTATTATTTTGTTTGTTAATATTCTATATATGATGAGTTTATAGTCTAATGAAGTAAATGAAGTATATTCTGATGAAATACTACATGTACTGTTATTTTGCACTCTATTTAGAGCAGTTCAGTATCATTAATCTTTCTTTTTTCATAAATGCAAAACCATAATTATGTATGTATTTATGTTATTAAACAGCGAACCAGTGATAAAGCTAGACAGAGTCAGATGTGCAATGTGCATCCTCACTATTTAGGGCAAGCCGGATATGCGGGAAAAAACCCTAAATGGATTGCCGAAGGCTATAATTTCTCAATGACATTACCAAGTGGATCCGTTTTGGATCGAAGTATTAATTGGGTTTTGGCAAGATCGAAAAAGGGAGCTGATGGAAATTATACAATCCAAAATGAGAAAACTAGGCAAGTTGCAGAAAAAGTGGTATGATTAGTTTTCATTCATTCATTGTATCTCTTTACATTAATGTCTTGCAATACATTATTATGTAATTATGTTTTTGTTTATAGAATGAATTGAGAGAAAAAGCCATAGAAGGAGCTTGGATTCCAAATAGACACGACGATGTGCTAAATCGTGCTCTTGAAAAAAGAGAGCATCCAGGTCGTGTTAGGGGAATTTGTGGATCGATGGGTATCAAAGACGTATTTGGGGAGGCACAAAGAAATAAAGGTCCAAGTGGCGTAATATCGGCAGATCAGCTACATACTATCGCTCAGGAGATGGAAGCTAAAATGAGTGAAAACTTGGAATCTAAGGTGAATACAATGGTTGAGCAGCAGGTTACTAATATTTTGAAAATGATGGGTATAAAGGTGCCAAATGATATTGGGGTCAGCAACACACCTTCAATTGGTATTCGTAGTAGTTGTCAATCGGTACAGTTGGACAAATTACAATCTATAAGCAAAACTCAAGATACAGATCCTTTTGTAGAATTGCAGGTATTTCAAATATCCTGTTGTAATTCTATGTTCATTTCAGATCATGTCCAACAATTTCCGAGCATGTTCATATGCATAGTATTTTTGATGAATTTATTGATAATGCGAATTCAGGAAAATAAGGGAGCAATTTATAAAAAAAATCCTAAAGAGGATTTCTTCCATTTTGAAAGTTTGTAAAGGTATTGCAGAAGTTCCATTTTCCAATGTTTATTATGGAGATAACCGACGGAATTTTTTTAAATAAGTTCTAAGATTAGCTAATCAATGACATGTACACCACTAAATGTAAGATAACCCTAAAATTTGCATCATGTTTGCAACCATTAAGCGCTTACCTTGCATAACCATCGGATCACAAACTCATATTTCTCCATATTTACTGAGGATAGAGCCTTTCTAGTGCATATATACATCTATATTTTGTGCTTCCATTATATGAACTAGCCTTCCTATCGATGTACGATACTAAGTTTTCAACCCATCACATGACGCTATTGGTTTTTTATTTGTGGTATTTATTAATGTAGATGGAAAAGGTAAAACTAAACCGATATTAAAATGAAATATCCTGAGTTAATGAAATGAAATAAAAATTTCAACCTGAATAAAAATGAAACAAAAAAAGACTTGAATTTTAACCCTTACTGCACCATACAATGATAATATTAAGATGGTTACCCTAGTCTGAACGCTATGAGAAACAACATGATGATAAGGTCGTGGTGAAACATTCTGAAAAAAAGTTCATTTATCTGAGCAATTTACAACAGTCGATACAATGCAGTAGTGCTTGTGATTAATTACTTATACATCGTTGTATGTGGGCGTATGCAATTGGATAATAATGCCCTAACTAGTATATGAATATATAAGCAGTGTGTATAACTGTATCATCATGATTTTCAATACCTCAATGTCTAAGAATGACTTATACTTTATAAAGCATATAATTTGTTTTGAAATATATTACAGCCATCATTAATTAAGTTTTCTCATTTTTTGGCAAGTAGTGATATCTGTGTCGTATAGTACGTATCAGTTTGATGGATAATCAAAGTAGAATCAATAATGGATTGGTTGTTGAGAAATATACGTATGTTGTATTTACATACAAACACATGTGAGCATAAATGTTTATACGCACATATATGTGAGTGTATGTATTTATGCATATATGTTTGACTTCCATTTCAAAAATTATTTATATGAGGTGTGCCAAGGGTGGTCTGTACATTTTACTTGCTGATGGCAAGTCAAGTTTCCGTTGCAGTCGAATTTGCACTAGTGCATTTAGTATCTGAATATTTATCCATTTCTAAGAGGATTGTTTTTTCAAAGTGTCAGATGTCTGAGATTTGATCCTCATCAAAGCTATTTCATTAGTTGTTAATCTTAATTCTCTCATTTTATTTAACATTCAACTGGCTCATAATTTGACATTATCATTCAAATATATCCATTTACATCAATATTTAAGGCGACTGATTTCTAAATCCCTTAACATTTTGTTTTAAGTTAAGCTAATTCATCTTCATAATACTCAACAATTTTATTTGTTATGGTCAACATTCTGCTCAAAACATAGTGAACTTTAAGATTGAATTAAAAGTTAAAACAAACATGCCTAATGCATCGGCTGCAGTAAATGCAGCAGCTGCATGTGCCTAATAGATAGAAATATTACTAGTAGGATGAGTAAAACAGTAAAAATTAACAACACCATCATGCTATTAAGATGTTTGAATATTTATGAATTTTCTTCCTTCTAACTAGATCTAACTACCTAGTCCTGATATTATATGAGAGATTTGTTTGCTATTATAAGATTAATTGGCGATGTGAAAAATATTATATATACTAAAGAGTTGTTTTTCAATTACGGTAGCAATTAGTGATGTAAGGAATAATCTCGTTTTCAGTTGAACTGGTTTTAACTTCATTTGTTGCGTGATACGTAACAATAATATATTTAACATTGAGCTTGATGGAGAAAAGCGGCCTAATCATATAATATTACAAAACTCATTAAAGTGATATATTAGTCTGTTTCTGTTAATATTACAAGCTGTATCGCAATATTGTGGTTTATCGGAAACTCACCGAACTTGCAATGTGCATGTTTGCCTGGCCACAGAATTTCCAAATTTGTGCAAATATGTGAATGAAAACTATTTGTTTTGTTATTGTCATCCTTAGGAACCAACAAAATGTCGTCTAGCTGTGAATTGCGACTTCAAAATTATTGTAGTGGGTCGTGGTAGGGTACATCCTGCTTCAGGATCCGGAGATCTATGCCACAATCAACAACTCTTGCCTGATCATGTAAAGGTTGGGATTGACGCGGTGAAGCCTATTCATGCAGGAGTCTCACTTCCAGTTCCAACTCAAAATCACACCACAATAGGAGAAGCGGTTGGTAGTTTTGCTCAGTGGCCTAAAAATCTTGTGCTTTTAGGAGAAAACGATGCGGTAAAATCTCTTGTGCATGTGCATTATTATGCTTATCTAATATATCATTATTGATTTGATTTTGTATACAAGCATGTTAATCATATAAGTGACGCTTTAGCAAAATAATAAATAACAGTCCGTACTACTATTAGGAATCACAAATATTATAACTAGGATGTCTTTTACTATATAAACTCCTTTTCATTATCAAACTGATTTTTTTATTGGCTAATTTCTTCGCCATTATATAAGTTCTTGATACGCATGTAATGGTAGAAAATGCAACATTTGAGAATGCATTATAACTTTATGTGCAGGCTACACCTATAGTGAGCACAAACAAAGTGAAACAATATGGTGCCACGACCATGAATAAAAACGAAATGGTCATGAATACAATGTCCAATCAATTTGTGAAGCATAAGGCAATCGTGGGAGAAGATATCCTGAAAATTCGACAGATGAGTGTAAATATTTCCACGACTTGATAGTTCAAATGCCAACCGATGATGGTGTTATCATTGCAATTCACATGAATAAGGATTTATTTACGTGCGACGAGGACTTTGAAATTCATATAAAGACGGATGACATTATCCAATTTCTTAGTATGGCATGGCTGAATGCATCATGGCTACAGATTTGCATCATGTGAGTATTTACAATTTTTTTTTGCTGAACGAATAAGAATAATGTTGATTACATGTTTAAATAATGTGTAGATGGTTAAATCATATGTGCAATAATCTCGAAGTGAAGAACATTGGGTTTATGTGTCCTCAGAGGCTTTCCCAAGTACAGAAATGTCCTGATGCGACAAATAGTTATATCTCAAACTTGTGGCACGTATCACAGTCTAAGTGCTTATTCTTAGCTCCATACTACGAAGGGTATGAATATTAGACATTTAGTAAATAGTTACCAGTTTGTTGTTGATTTTATTTTTTATAAACTTATATTGTAGGAAGCATTGCCTGCTGGTTGTTTTCCATATGGAAAAAAACGAGGTTTATGTTTTTGATCCCGCCGAATGCAAACGCAGTCTAGAGATCAAGCCACAAGTAAATGTGTATGTTTTATTTGTTTGCCTTTTGTTTAGATATGTCTTTTGTTACATTATTTGTGTAGTGGTCACATGCACGTTGCATGACCATTCTTTAGATTAAGATTATGTGGTCATTTGTTGCATTTTGAGGGCCTTCAAAACTTACAGAGCATTAGGTGGCAAGTCATCTCGAGGAAGTATCTTGAAATGGAAATTCGTTAAGGTGAATTGTTATGTGACAAAAAAAATTTTGTACGTTGTTTGGGATATAAATTCATTATAACTTGACTTTTTTTTGAAATATTGTTAGTGTCCCCAATAATTAGGACCAACGGATTGTGCATATTATGTGATGAAGTATATGCATGATATAATAAAAAACCAACATCAAAGTATTGATTTTCATGAGGTACCACTTTCTTAGTTTTATTTTTTCCTTTCATATTCAATATAAATAATTGTATGATTAATTATTTCGAAAAAATCTCTTACTGTAGGACTTTTTACAAACTGTTTTGTATGGTCACAAAGAGATGGATGAGATCCGAGATAATATAGCTACTTATATCATGCATAACTGGATGTAGTCGTCGTATATGCTACATTATTGTGAGTTTTTGATTGAATACTAAGATTCACTTGCAAAAGAATTTCTATATATGAGAAATAACAGTTTACTTAATGCAGTTTCAAGGAGATGCGGTTTCAGTAATGCTAAGAAGTTGTCTATCATGCATGATGTTAACACAAGGTAAAATTGTGTTCACCCTTTTTTTTAAATAATATATTTACATTCGAGCAGACATAAATTTAGTTAGTAATTTCAAAGCATATAAACGCAGTTTTTTGTGGTGTTAGCTGTATAGAACATGGTGATATATATGAAGTAATTTGCGTCCTTGCCATCATATTATATATGAAGTAATTTTATAATAGAACAAAACATATGCAATGGTACTAAATGTGAATAGATAAACCATTATTAAATTTTTGGTTTTCCAATGGTAAGAGACATAAGGGTTATGACGCACGTAGTGTAATATACAAATATAGAATCAAGATTTTTTTTTTATTATACAAAAAAAGTCAAAACTTATACATTTTGAACTTTGGAAAACTAAAAGTAGATTATCTAAATGGACAGTTTGGCTCAAACGGATTGGTATTATGTTCATCAGACATCGATCTCAAAAGCAAATATGTTTCTCCTCGACAAATAACTTAGCCATACAGGCTGTTGTTTAATTCAAATTAATAATAAATCATCCTTCTTCTTCTTATTGTTGTTGTTATTTTCTTTAACATATCCGAACTCTAAATCGGAAAATAAAATTAATTAAAAGGTGTTGTATTGACATTAAATCATTTTTTATGAAGTGCAGTGTGAAAAACAAAAGATGCACAGAGAGCATGAGATCAGTTGTGGGTACAGTGAAACATCAAATTAAACATTTATTTTACTCACAGCAGGATATAATTCAAAGTGACTATCCATCACGTACACTAAAGTCTCAATATTCACACACAAGTTGTTTTATTTACAATAATCCATACGCCCATCCTCTACGGGACAAAGCCCAGTACATACTGTCTTCAAACCCACGGACCAGTTGCATAATTCAACACAACCAGAAGAGAAATTGACGATTCTGATTAACTAGGACCCCAACAACTAATGAACATGGCTTGCTTCACAGCGTCATCGCCCGAGACGCGGCTCATGTCACGGTTGTCTACGACCAAAACCTGGTTCAATCCGACTCCTATAGCGGAATCAAACCTATCGGAATCAACAATGATTTAGCGAACCGGAGGATTGAGCCGTGATCTGTATGGTCCCGTGCTACAGCGCAACTTGCAGCCATGATCATCTGCCATTACTAGATTTTTGGTTTCATTTTTGGAATTCTGGAAAATCCATTTTAATTTCGATTCTGGATTTGAATGTTTTTTTTTGGTACCCTTTACTTGTAAATATACTCATAAATTGTACAAAATTTTATATTTGTAATGCTAGTTTAACGATTATAGCTAGAAACGTACATATGGTTTCACCTGACTGTAATTTTAACAAGTGAAAAACTAGACGAATCTGAAATCTAAAAGTAGCCATATGCAACGAGAGCCCAAGAACCAAATAAAACAGCTCATATAACTTTACTACGTTTTCTATATCGTTTTAAAAAAACCCATTGCCATTTTCTTTCCAAAATAAATATCTGTAATCTTAAATACATTATACTTATTCCCTTTTGCCGCTATTACCTGTGAGCATCTCCATGTCTCACAGTTAACATTACTTTCAATTCTGAAATGATCCTGGTAAGCACACTGCGCAAAGAATACTGGAAAGGGTATGACATTTTTAATGTTTACAGTTTACACGTGCACCTGAAAAAATTCAGATTGACAGAAATGCATTGCAGTACAAACCTGAAATAGTGCAGATTTTTTAATGATCTATGAACCTGAAATACTGCAGTATTGCAATGATGCAATGATCGCAGTAAAAACCTGAAATACTGCAGTTTTTTAATGTGGTACTGTGGTATTTGAGTGGTGTTGTTTTGGTTCAAGTATGAGTAGATTTACGAGTAAATATTTTTTATAACCACAGTACCACATTAAAAAACTGCATTATTTCAAGTTTTTGATCGTAGTAAAAACCAGAAATAAGATCAAAAACTATTTATAACAGTTTATCATAACCAAATTTAATGTACTCATGGGTAACCAGGATAAACCTAGGTGGTGGTGAATCAATAATCTCTCTTGTTTTTGGAGCTCTAACCCCATAATTGGAAAACCTGAACTGTCCCAAAACAGAAAAAGAAGATACAATGTTAATAATATAAAAAGATACCAAAACGAAAATTTAGGAAAAAGAAGAGAATGCATACCGAAATTTGAATAATGGTTGCACGATCTAAGAAGCATGAGAATTGTAAGTACTCTAAAAGAAAAGTATAAATTTTATCAACCAAATCGTAGCAAAACATGTGAAAAATTGTGATGCGGATGTCTTGTAGATTATTTGGTAAAGATGGGAAACCAAAGCATTTTCCTAAGTGACCATGTTCCCATGCACAATCCAGTTTTTGGGGTATATACTAATTAAAGTGTTCTTACTTAAGAATGAACCGTACCCACTGTGTATATATTAAGGTGAATAAATTTTTTCATTCAGAAGGGGAATAACTGTTACGAAGGTTGTATGCATTAAGTACACAGATTCGCAGATAGTTTCATGATCAACTGCAAATAACTAAAGCAGCTTCATGCATTTGAACGCTCGCATGAGAATTCATCAACACCACACAAATGTATTAATTGGACTTATACATGTTACCAGACAAAATATAACATGATTTTATTTCTAAAACAAGACAATGGAATGCATTAGGAAGATTCAAGCTTCAATGCCAATTACACCCTACATGCAATAAACATCTGCATGTATGCAGATTTAGACAGTAATGACCCAGATATGCTCCGGGCCCAAATAATTCTTCACATTTTTGCGTTCAGCTGACAATATTGCATTGAGTTTCCACATGAACATCGTGCTTGCACAACCCCCAACTTTCACTTATTTGATATAAATCAAATGAAAAATAATGAGCCAAATTTGTGACGACCCCAAACCCCGTACTGACGGAGACAAGGGTAATCTTTGGAATATAACACAGAAACAGATAATAGCAGAACAAAACTAAATAAATACACCAGATAATGAACAATAGAATATACTGGATAAACCTAATCATCAGAGTTACACAGTATACAGGATCATACTTAGTACAAATACAGTTCAGCTATACATAAATGTCTACAGCGGAAACAAACAAAATATGTACAATAGGAGCTGAACAGCATAAAAAGAGATAAATAATAGAATCCATCTTCAGCTCCAGCTATCCAGAAAGAGCCAGCTAAACCTGAATACAAGGCTGCCCGTGTAGAAAAAGGGGCACCCGAGTTTGAAAGTGAAACAAACTATGAGTCAGTCATGGGACTGGTATGAGAAATCTACTCAACACATTTATAATATGGCTAATCACAGGACCACGCCACTCTCGTGGAACGGGTTTACTCCATTGGATTGCCAGTGCTTTAAAACAAATCATTCTTTTAAACATCGCAATGCTTTTTATAAAAATGAAGCCATTATAAGACTCAGTTCCCATCACACAATGCAACGCAAACCGGAGGATAGAGTTTTACCTTATAATGGCCAAAATATGCTTGATACGAATAAAACAAAAGCATTTGATATTACTACTAGTGTTTATATGTTTCAAAAACAATTTCAAATCATAACTATCAATCATAGACGGCATGGGTACCATATATCATGTCGCCATATATATATACAATCAAAACCGCACAGTCACGTATTTGGAAATTGGATTTCCGTCATGAACAAAGGCAAAAAATAGTCCTTACCGACTTCGAGACGCTCTATCCCGCCCCTCAGGAACAGCCGCAACTGCCCCTTGGATCGTCAGGGCCGGTCCACCGATGTGGATTATTATGCCTGAACATTGCGTTTCCCCGCCCTATGGGGCGTAAACGAGCCAACGAATGGCTCCTTCGGCTTCACATAGTCACCGGTATATCCGAGGTGCCTCGCAACAGCAACAACCACATAAGTAAAATTTCAGGCCGTGTAAAAACACCGACACAACTCCTAGCTAGAAAGAAACGCATTCCCTCCCTGAGGTCCTTCTACCGTTTCTGGTCCATACCGGGGTGTGAGGCTCGCAATTCACGTTATACACAAAGCTACGCCACCCAAGCGGGGCTTTGATCATCACCACAAGACTTCGCCTTTCAACAGAAGCCTTGATCATTTGCCACTTAGGCATGCCACACTAGCAATTCATGCCATGCGACTGATGTCCATCGATATACAACCTCTGAGCTCGTGCGTTTCAGAGAAGGGCATTAAGCAAAAGAATAAATTCTCCACCGCCAAACAGATGTATATTTAATAGAGATCAATCAACATAGAATAAAATCCAATGTCAGACACACAGTCGATTTGTAAGTCCGTTCTGGGTCTGAACGAAACCGGAGGCACTAAATACCTCTCATATTCATCGATTCCCACGTATGTCTGGACGATAACCACTCATTATCCATATTTCGGGATGCCTCCCAATCAGGACCTCAGTTACCATCCAAACGAGGTGAAGATCGGTCTTAATCCCCAGTCTTCATCTTCGACTTCTTATCGTCGATTCAGTTATTCAGAATGGGATAAACCCGGTCTTTCTGAGCAACTCGCGTATATAATAAACAAGTGCAACACTAACATACATACGCATCATTTCAATTTATTAGTCACTAACCGTCAATCAGTAAGAGAACGATTTCCCAAATATTAACCCCGAAGGCCGAAACCAACATCAGATCAACACCCAAGAAACCATTCGACCTAGCCAACCTTCAGTTAGTTTCTAAATTTCATATCCATATCGTTTATAATATTTTATAACGATTTATCGCTATTTTTATTTATTTTAAAATAGCCAATTTATTCAAAACGACGCTTCGGCCATAACGCGGCCGTGGCGTTGTTTTTCTTCAGATTTGATTTACACATGTTTAAAAATCTAACCGTTGGATCTTCACAAAATTTACATCATTAGAAAGATCTTTTCAAAATGAATCCAATGATTCCAGTTTCGGGAAATTCCGACGGTCGGATCTCTCGATATAATCGTTTGAAGTTTCGATTTCAAAATACGAACTGTAGCGTCGTTATTCGATTAAATATAATTATATATATATATATATATATATATATATATAATCGATTCTGGCGCTGTTTTTCTTCAGATTTGAATTAAACATTCCAGACAATCCAACCGTTGGATCTTTACAAAGTTGGTGCCGTTGGAAAGATATTTCCAAAGCGGACCCAACGGTTGCGGTTTCGGGAAAATCTGATGGTCGGATCCACCGGTATAATCGTTTGAAATCACGGTTTCAAAATACGAACTGCAGCTTCGTTATTCGATATATTTTAATTCTATATATATATATATATATATATATATATATCGATTCTTCGATTTCAAAGCTATATTCTTTTCATTCATTTGATAAAAATGATATTTTTATCTAACTGTCTTCTATTTCAACACTTCACTATGTTTAACAATTCATATATATAATAAAAATGTGATTTTTATTGTAAAACAATTAATTTCAAAACACTATTATTTTATATAGTTCATATAGGTAATAAAAATAGGATTTTTATTATAAAACAATTTCTTTCAGAACAAGATTATTTTATATAGTTCATATAGGTAATAAAAATAGGATTTTTATTATAAAACAATTTCTTTCAAAATATGAATACCATTCAACACATGAATTTCAATTCAACGAATGAATTTCGATTCAACACATGAAGGTTTTCTATAGTTTATATATATCGATAAAAAGGTGATTTTTATATTTAAAACACGAATACCATTCAACACATGAATATCGATTCAACACATGAAGGTTTTCTATAGTTTCTATATATAGATAAAAAGGTGATTTTTATATTTAAAACACGAATACCATTCGACACATGAATTTCTATCCAACGAATGAATATCGACTCAACACATGAAGGTTTTCTATTCAACGAATAAATATAGTTTCAACAAATGAAAATAATTCAAACACATGAATATTATTCAAAATTTCGGCAGTATAACAGCAGGGTAGTTAAAACCGGGACCGTCCCTAGTACGGCTCCTCGCTCTACCTTAAAACCTCGCGGTTTTTGACAATGGGGAATCATGCATCTAGTTCGCACGCAGGCGGCATGTATATATTTTTCATTTCCACAAACTAATCCTATGTGGTTTCAACCAAATATTTCTCAACCACAAATGGGTATTTTTCAACCACAATCAATCAATTCCAATCACAAACAATTTCAATCAACCATTCGCTATCAATCAATTTTCACACCAATCACAACCAATAAATATCGTCCATGGTTTGTGGACGAGGGGCGTATATATATATATATATATATATATATATATATATATAGCATTTCACTTCTATTTCAACACATATATAATTTTTACAACGCATATACAACTTATACATCGAACGTACAACTTATACAACGCTTATACAAGAGGTGTACAACGCTTATATAACTCATACATCGACTATATAATTTATACATCGTCGTTTTCCATATCGTTTATAAATTAGAAATCTCACATTGGGTTCCACTCCACCAAAAATAGCAGAAGGCTCAGAAAAATATGCGGTCTCTTTTAGAATGTAGAAGACGTCCACACGAATCCACTATCTCTTATTTCACTAGATTTCGCCAACATAGCAAAAAGATATGATTTTTACAGTGAAATCATAAACCGTAGCGCTTTAAAGTGCTATAGAATAGTTTGAAATAAAATAAACCGATACCTTTCCGCAATGGTTCAAACCTAGGTCATCGATTATCGCACAAACCGTGAAGCGGTTGGACGATCGGAGGGTACAAGGTTATAGAGGACGGAGCAGGCTTCCCGCGCCACCTGGTGGGGCCCAGATCGATGCAGTAGGCGGGTCACGGCGGCGAGCTGAAGGTGCGGACTTTAGAGCGTCGATTCCCCTTGTACACGCGACGAGAATTCACAAAACCGACATGGATTTGAAGATCTAAGGGAGATCTATAAAATTCTCCAAAGGAGCAGCACGTTTTACTGCGTGTAGGAGGAGGGAAGGAGGAGAGAAGTTTGGAGCTGAAGGCGCCGTTCGATTTGGGGATTTTCGGGGAGAGAGAAGGTCAACGCAGGAGTGAGGTGGCCAATAGGATTTTTCCATTTATTTATATATTTTAAAAATCCAAAAATACCCCTCTACACGTACTAACACCAATCCAAACCCAACGACTATCGTTCCTAGCTAATTACCCCCATTCCGAACACAATGGGATATGTTTCGTTGGCCCATTCGACAGCTTCAGTTAGTTTTTCCTCAAATTAAAATATAAAACATTCAATATTAAATTTGAACGTACATTTCAATTTGCCAGGGCCACAAACTGATTCTAAAAATTCCCGAAAAATAAATCTAGCTATGTTTTGACGATACGGTCCCAACAAAACTAGTTTCGTCGAATTCTGAGACCGTTTGCAAGAAGGCCCATTTCTGGCCGATCCAATTTAACTGTAATTGACCAAAACACGTTTTCCTTTGCCACGCTCACATACTAGCTTCAAAAATTATGAAATTTGAAACCTAGCAATAACTTCACATCCCGGATCCAAAAAAAGTGGTTTCGTCGAATTTTGTGGTCGTTTGCAAAATGGCCAATTTCACGGGATATATAAATTCCATAGCGACCTTTCTGAAAATTCATTTGGCCATAACTTTTTCATCCCGCTATGAAACTTCGATTTTTCAGATTCTTAAGAAAGGTATTCACTAAAAGATTTAAATATTATTGGTTTCACTCAAATCCGTTTTGTTTTGCACCCGGTACAGTCCGACAAAGTTTGAATTCAATTTTTGAAACTGCAGCGCCATTTCAGGCCTTGTTTATAATTAAAATTAATTATATTCGTTTTCAATTGTCGATTAAACTCAGTTTTCATTGCTATTATTTAAAATATTTATTTTAAATATTTAAAATCCATTATTTTAGCCAATTTAAAAAAAATTAATTGGTTCAGATTTTCTGGGTCGTTACAATCTCCCCCACTTAAAACTTTTCGTCCCCGAAAAGGAACAAAGTCGAAAGCGGTTTGATTAATCAACTCTACGTTCAATCTGGCTTCCATTCTCCAACTTTTCAGTTTCTGAGAATTTTCCAATTCTTCAAAAATTTGGCTAACACCCGGAATTTTCGAAAAATTTCGCCATAACCTCCTTTGTACGGGGAGAGGTTTGGAAATTTATTGGGCCGTATTAGGTACCCAATCAATCCTAATAAGCATACACATATTTATAGTGATATATTCTGGTTTTTACAGGGGAGCGTGTATAGATAATAACTCCAGAGAATAAATTCTCGTCACCCTGTCAAAGCCTGAGGGAGTGTGTATTTTAAATGCTCCAGAGGATAAATCCTCGTCACCTCGTCCCGTGTGGGAAATAAATAGTACGTGTGCCGTATCTAATAACTAGAGTGTAACAACCCGTATTTTTTAATAACATGTTATAATGTAAATCAAGGCAGAATTAAATTCTAAAATCTGAATCAAGGGAAACGGGCTGTGCCATTGCGTTCGTTTCGGAAAAATACGCGAAATAGAGTCCGAGTTTTCGAAAAACGGAGTCCGTATGACCAAGTTATGGCCCAATGAAGTTTTCAGAAAATTCCAAGCCCGAAAACAGTTCAAATTCGAATTCAGATTCGAATTACAACAAAGGCAGAATGGGAGGGAATTTTTCCGCCCCAGGCAGGGTCGACACATGGGTCGACACTAGTGTCGACCCCCCCAATGGGTCGACACCCATGTCGACCCAGGGGTCGAACCCCCCGGTCGAACCAGTTTTTCTGGTGCACCATTTGTGACATGCTGAGTCTTGTTCCAGAAGTTTCTGACGGGATTTGACGGACCTGATGTATTTTAGGGTTAATCCTATGGTCTAAATTAACCTAATCATCTATAAAAAGACCCTAATACCTAGCCTAGATCATCATAAATCAATCCTAGTAACTAAGTGCTTCCAAAATGTTTAATCATGGCCTCCACCCTCTTGTCATAGCCTCCATCTTCATTCATATGAGAGTTCCTAAGCTTGTTCGAGAGTTTCTAAGCTTGATTCAAGGCCAAAGTTCAATCTTTCTTCATCAAAGCAAGGATCTTTTGCTTGTTTCTCAAGGGTTTTCATTGGAGCTTATCATTTGGGAGTGTTTAGAGTTGCTAGTGGCTTCGTCTCAATCTTATTTATATTTTATAAGTCTTCATAGCATTGTAAGCCCTATACTACTCTTAGATTCTAACTATGAAGTTAAATATGACATGTTGCAAGTTGAGTTTGGGCCTAAGTATGATATGTGCTTTGATCCTATCATGTTATGCATAAATATATTTTATGCATGTTTGTAAAACTATCACCTTTGCCTTATGCATAGAAAGCTATGAGCTTTGATTATAAATGTTGCATAAAGCAACATAGAAACTCTCATAAACCTTGTGTTATCTTGCATATGATGTTATATGCGAATCACTAGCCACCATCCTATGTCATATATGATCATGTTTCACCTATTTGCTTAAGTTGATATTATGCATGTTTTGAGGCCCATGATGTGATATGCAAGCTTATGAACATATTTATGCCTCATATGCCACCATGTTTAACTTGTGGCCAACCTTATTACCTTATGCCCTTTTGTCATGCTTTTGCCAAGTTCCCTCTTTTGATCTATGTTATGTTATGCGAAACGTACATGCGATGGGAATGCGTTGGGTTGGGTAATATTAATGACATGAAAACATGGTTTTAAAATATGACATGAACATTGACTTGTGATTATGTTTGTAAACATAATGATGGACATGACACTTAGAAAATATGAGTGTGGCCAACTCGAGGTTGGGCTGAGTTTGTAGCATAAATCTACCCGGAACCGACCGGCTTAACTAGTGGCTACAAACAATAGGACCCAATGTGAGTAGTTGGTCACGTCGTACTTGAAACCCGAGGTTAGACTAAGTTGTGGTGTAAAGCTACCCGGACCCGCCCGGCTTAACTAGTAACCACAACAAGGTCTAATGTGAGAGGTTGGGTGCATTAAATTAATTAATGCCACATGATAGGGTTAAGTCATGAACTACTTGAATACTTAACCAATTAAACACAATGGATTGGTAGGGTTAAGTCATGAACTACTTTAATACTTAACCAATTAAACACGATGGATTGGTAGGGTTAAGTCATGAACTACTTGAATACACTTAACCAATTAAACCCGATGTATTGATAGGGTTAAGTCATGAACTGCTTGAATACACTTAACCAACTCAATACATGGTTAGGATAGGGTTAACCACACTTAACCCACTTGAAATCCTAGTTACGTGGTCCTTTTCAGCAGTAACCAACTTCGAAGTATCATGGGTACCCTGGACTAGGCTAGGGTGGGGCACGATTACTGGACTGATTGTAAGAGGCCAAAAAGAGGCGGCTGAAGGGTGCACCGGTTGTTCAGGCGGACCATGGTCGTGCACATTAAGTCCAGAGTTGAACATGGGCACCAGTAGGTTTAGATTGTGCGTGCTTGAATTGTGTCTGTGGTTTACACCTTAGTGCTGGATACACCCTTGGGTGGACCTAGCACAGTTAACTACATTCCACGATTAAGTCGTATGACACCGATACACGACGAGTTAGGCTTATAGGGAGCCGATTGACTAGACCGAGTAGTTGGACCTCGATTTAGGTCATCTCATGATGTGGGCCAGCTTTGGGCCAAGGGATCATTTCTTGTTTATACTTGACATGGATTGGAATACTAGTACACACCTGGTGCAACTTAACCTTGTATATGCGATGCCACACTTGATCTATCTTGTTAACTTTTCACCATGCCAGTTATCACCCTACATCTCATCTCTGTTTTACATGTTCAGTTAACTTTATTAGTTTTTATATTAATAGTAGATAGGACTTACCAGTCTTTTTGACTGACCCGTTTTCTTTCGCCTCTTTTCTTCCGTTTCCCCCCCTCAGGTTTACAAGGTGGGAACACTGGTACTTAGCTTGGATCTTTAGCTGCTTTTTTAGATAGCTCATGTACGGTTTGGACTTGAGCTCGCTATGGCTTTCTTCTACCTTGGGGATAGTTACTTTATGATTTTCTTTCCAGTTTTCAGTTGATGTTTCTAGACTATGTTTTGTGGAAAATAATGACCAAGTACTTTGATGTAACTTGACTATGGTTTTGAAATGTTAGTTTTATCCGCTGCTTTATTTACTCTGTTTTTACTTATATGTTCTGTCTTGTGATATCTGCATGCATGTTTACCTCGTTTAACGCCCCTCCAAAGCTAGTGCCCTTGCAAGAGTGTTATTGGCGGAGGTGGGGTGTTACATTTGGTATCAGAGCCAGGTTTACAAGATTTGAGCAAAAAGGGTTTTTAAAACTTACCTTTTGAAAAACTATTTTCAAAACCAATTAAGTATTTTCCAAGAAAAGTCTAGTTATTTTAAAAGGCTATTCCCCAAAAGCCATTAGCACTATCCTTCGTTTCCTCGTTCTGAATCTATCTTTTTCTTTTTCAGTATGGCCGGTCTTAACCTTCCCGAGGGAGTGACCATTCCCGGATGGTTCCGGAGGTACTTGGAAGCTAGGGCCAACGATGTGGGCCCAGCAAACACCCCCACCGTAACTGAGGTCCCTCCACCTCCTCCTCCTCAGAATCCACAAGCAGATTTCGCTAAGGTTTGCAAACACTTTAAGGCAATGGGTGGCAAGAATTTTATTGGGACGGAGACTTTTGTGGAGGCGAGAAATTGGTTGAAAGAAAATGAAGATCTCTTCGCCATCTTTGATGTGGAAGACCATAGAAAAGTTCTGTTGGCAGTGTGGCTATTGAAAGAAGAAGCTGCTTATTGGTGGGAGGTCACCAATGCTACTAGACCTATAGAGACTTGGGCCGACTTTAGGACGACGTTTGGGCTTAAGTTTCTGTCATCAGCTGAGGCGAATCTGCAATTGGAGAAGTTTATATCTTTGAAGCAAGGGGACATGACAGTGAGGGAGTATGTGAATAAGTTTAACCAGCTCGCTCGATTCGGTTTGGACATGGTTAATACTCCCCAGAAGAAGGCTTTGCGCTTTGCACGAGGGTTGAATGAGCCATTACAAGGTTTAGCCCTATCTCATATACCCATGGGGGCCACTTTTGAAGGCCTAGTAGACATGGCATTGCTTCAAGGAGACGATAAGAATGGCAAGAAAGAAGTCAAGCCTAATGAGACTCAAGCCAAGAAGACAGACTCCAAGTGGGGAGGAAATCAGTGCAATCAGAGCAACAAGAACAACAAGAACAACAAGGGCAACAAAGCCAAGGCAAAGGACCCAAGAAAATACAACTTCTGTGGGATTATTGGGCACATAGCCAAGGATTGCAGAAAGAAGAAGAGGAAGTTGGGTGAATGCTTTCACTGTGGAGAGCCTGGACATCTTAGCAAGGATTGCCCCAAGAAGCAAGGACAAGGGCAAGGGCAGAATCAGCGTGCAGGAACTTCTGGAGGGCAAGTGCATGCTCTCAACACTGCTCCAGTTCAGGACCGAGGTAGTATTTCTGTAGAAAGCCTTGTTTATATTTCTGATTATCCTGTTCGCACCTTATTTGATTCTGGCGCATCCCATAGTTTTATTTCTTCTGATCTTGTTGAAAGTTTGCACCTAAGTACTAGTCTAGTTGAGGATCCCATTAGTGTTTCAAATCCAATTGGGGGTTCCGCCCATCTATCTATGATTTGTGTGGATTTGAAGATTTCTATCTTGACCGTAGAATTCACATGTAATGCTTATGTTCTCGGATTTACGGGATACGGGTTGATTTTTGGCATGGATTGGTTGTCCAGTTATGGAGCCATCCTCGATTGTGAGCATAGGGTGGTGAGGCTCATAACTCGCCTCGGTAATACCCTAGAAATTTCTTGTAACCCTAGAGGTCCCGTTATGTTATCTTGAATCTCTTGACTCGTCCATCGATGATCTGCAATCTGTAAGGGTGGTCCGAGACTACCCTGATGTCTTTGAAGAAGTTAAGGGGTTACCACCTAAACGAGAGATAGATTTTCGCATTTATCTAGTCAATAATGCCAGGCCAGTATCATTGCCCGTTAGGCACATGGCCCCACGTGAAAGAAGGGAGCTCAGTAAGCAAATCAAGGAGTTGCTTGAGAAGAGTTTTATTAGGCGAAGCATTTCTGAATGGGGTGCTCCGGTGGTATTCGCTACTAAGGCGGATGGTTCGCTTCGTCTATGTGTTGATTATCGAGAGTTGAACAAGCTGACAAAGAAGAATAGGCACCCGTTACCGAGGATTGACGATCTCTTTGACCAGCTGGTTGGTGCTTCTGTTTTCTCTCAGCTCGATCTAGCCACCGGATTCCATCAGCTTAGAGTGGCTGAGGATAGTATTGATAAGACTGCGTTTAGGACTCCAGATGGATTCTTTGAATGGCTTGTCATGCCATTCGGTTTGACTAATGCACCCGCCTACTTCGTAGACTTGATGAGTAGGGTGTTCAGGGAGTTCCTTAACAAGTTTGTAGTTGTCTTCGTGGATGATATTCTGATTTTCTCAAAGGATGAGGAAGAACATGCTAGACATCTCAAGGAAGTGATGGATACGCTTAGAGCTCATCAGTTGAAAGCCAAGTTCTCCAAATGCCATTTTTGGAGAAGGGAAGTTTGGTTTCTTGGAAATATAGTTTCTAAGCAAGGCATAGCGGTGGATCCCGCGAAAGTGGTTGCGGTTCAAGACTGGAAGACTCCTAGGAATGCAACCGAAGTAAGAAGCTTTCTCGGTCTGGCAGGCTACTATAGGAAGTTCATCAGGGACTTCGCTAAGATTTCGGCCCCTCTTACTAAGTTGACGAAGAAGAACTTAGTTTTTGCATGGGACTTAGAGTGTGAGCTTGCTTTTCAAAGACACAAGAGGGCCCTTACTACCGCTCCAGTTTTAGCATTACCTGATGGCGGTAAGATGTTTACCGTGTACACCGATGCATGTGGCATGGGGTTAGGTGTTGTTCTGATGCAGGAAGGAAGAGTGATATGTTATGGGGGTAGGCAACTTAAAGTTCATGAGAAGAACTATCCCACTCATGATTTGGAGTTGGCGGCGATCATCTTTGCTCTCAAATCCTGGCGTCACTATCTTCTGGGCGAAAGGTTTGAGTTGTATACTGATCACAAGTCACTCAAGTACCTCTTCTCACAGAAAGATCTGAATCTAAGGCAGCAAAGGTGGATGGAATTCTTGGCATCTTATGACTTCGAGATAGCTTATACCCCTGGCAAGGGTAATGTTGTGGCAGATGCACTAAGCAGAAGTAGGTTGACTTTGAGTCCCTTGTTTGTTGAGATGAGGAGCCTAGAGTTCTTGGCAAACTTTGATTTTACAACAGCTGTTGAGTTGATAACGGGTTCGTTAGCATCCCTTGAGCTTAGACCTATACTTCTTGATCAAGTTGGGGCTTCCCAGAAAGGAGACCCGCAGATAGTCGAGGTCATGGACAAGTTGATTCATGGTGAGACGTCTAGTCACCTTACTAGATATACTATTGATGACAAGGGTTGGCTAAGGCGTGATGGAAGGATATGCGTTCCACAAGTAGGAGACTCGGTGCATAAAGTTCTCGAAGAAGCACATCACTCGAAGATGACCATACATCCTGGAGGAGATAAGATGTATAGAGATATGAAGTGCATTTTCTTTTGGGCCGGAATGAAGAAAGATGTGGCAGAGTATGTTTCAAAGTGCATGGTGTGCCAACAAGTGAAAGCCGAGTCAAAGAAACCAGGTGGGCTATTACATCCATTGGAGGTCCCGCAATGGAAGTGGGAGAGTATTTCTATGGATTTTGTGGAAGGATTGCCTAGGTCAAGGAAAGGGAACACGAGCATATGGGTCATAGTTGACAGACTTACGAAGAGTGCTCATTTCATTCCAGTGAAGAGCAAGAGGACCGCATCATGGCTAGCATCTGTATATCTTCGAGAGATAGTGCGATTGCATGGAGTTCCTTCTAGCATAGATAGCGATCGTGACCCAATCTTCACTAGCCAGTTCTGGAATAGTTTGCAAGAGGCGATGGGTACGCGATTGAATCTAAGTACAGCCTATCACCCCCAGACGGATGGCCAAACCGAAATCTTTTGAGGCTTTGTGTTCTTGACTTTGGTGGTAGTTGGGAAGACCACCTTCCTCTTGTAGAGTTTGCTTATAATACTAGCTATCAAGCCAGCATAGGGATGGCACCATTTGAAGCTTTGTATGGGAGGCTGTGTAGGTCACCATCTTGTTGGTGGGAGACAACAGATAGGCTTATACTTGGGCCCGATATGATACGGGACACATCCGAGAAAGTTGAATTGGTGAGAAGACGGATGAGAGCGGCCCAAGATAGACATAAATCCTATGCTGACAAGCGAAGGGCAGATTTGGAATTCGAAGTGGGAGACATGGTTTTCGTGAAGGTTTCTCCTTTGCGTAATGTGGTACATTTTGGAGCAGTTGGGAAACTGGCACCAAGGTTCGTAGGACCCTTCCCTATCATAGAGAGAATAGGAAAGATGGCCTATAAGGTGGAATTGCCCGAGAAGCTAGCCGGAGTGCATAGTGTCTTTCATGTCTCGCATCTCCGAAAGTGCCTACATGAGTACGCTGAGGTGGTTGAACCAAGCATTCTTGAAGACGTGGAGGTAGAGAAAGAGGCAACCTTGAGGAGAGCTCCGATTCGTATCTTGGGAACAGAGATCAGGAAGATAAGAAATCGAGAAGTCAAATTGGTGAAAGTTCAGTGGAGTGAAGCCGATGAAGATGCAACTTGGGAAACCGAGGAGAAGATGCGTGGGCTTTATCCATTCCTTTTTGAGGGTACATTCTCAATCTCCGTTCTTAATCAGCATATCTTTCTTTTTGCTATCCATGTTTATCCTGTTTATCTTGTTATCTCGTTAACCTTGTCATGGGAACCTTAGGTAGAAACCCTTTGGATGAAACATGTATTTGAAACATGTTATGCTTGATGTTTGCAAGTGGTTGCAAGTGTTTGCAAGTGGATACTCGTGGATGCATGATACACATTAGGCACTAAGATCGGCTCACACACTTTCATACCGCATATGCATGAGTGTTTATGCTTATTCATGGATGAAACTAGTTGTGCTATCACGTGGATGTTGCATATGAATGAATGTTATGTGCACTCATGTAGAGATTATAAATTATGTTAGGAATTTGCATACATATGGACTCATTTCACTAACATACTTTGCATTAAGGAGGTTTACTGAATCAGTAACCGCCTGATTTTTGCATTAGATAAGTACATATACACACACCTTTTGCATACGTTCATACAACATTTAGAATCTTTTTAAGGACAATGGTTACTTGTGGATGATGTTTTGAGTAGATGGATGATGGATGGTAGGATAAGTTCTTCCTAACTTGGAGATTTCGGGGACGAAATCCTTTAAGGAGGGGAGAATGTAACAACCCGTATTTTTTAATAACATGTTATAATGTAAATCAAGGCAGAATTAAATTCTAAAATCTGAATCAAGGGAAACGGGTTGTGCCATTGCGTTCGTCTCGGAAAAATACGCGAAATAGAGTCCGAGTTTTCGAAAAACGGAGTCCGTATGACCAAGTTATGGCCCAATGAAGTTTTCAGAAAATTCCAAGCACGAAAACAGTTCAAATTCGAATTCAGATTCGAATTACAACCAAGGCAGAATGGGCGGGAATTTTTCCGCCCCAGGCAGGGTCGACACAGGGGTCGACACCAGTGTCGACCCCCCCCAATGGGTCGACACCCATGTCGACCCAGGGGTCGACCCCCCCGGTCGAACCAGTTTTTCTGGTGCACCATTTGTGACATGCTGAGTCTTGTTCCAGAAGTTTCTGACGGGATTTGACGGACCTGATGTGTTTTAGGGTTAATCCTATGGTCTAAATTAACCTAATCATCTATAAAAAGACCCTAATACCTAGCCTAAATCATCATAAATCAATCCTAGTAACTAAGTGCTGCCAAAATGTTTAATCATGGCCTCCACCCTCTTATCATAGCCTCCATCTTCATTCATATGAGAGTTCCTAAGCTTGTTTGAGAGTTTCTAAGCTTGATTCAAGGCCAAAGTTCAATCTTTCTTCATCAAAGCAAGGATCTTTTGCTTGTTTCTCAAGGGTTTTCATTGGAGCTTATCATTTGGGAGTGTTTAGAGTTGCTAGTGGCTTCGTCTCAATCTTATTTATATTTTATAAGTCTTCATAGCATTGTAAGCCCTATACTACTCTTAGATTCTAACTATGAAGTTAAATATGACATGTAGCAAGTTGAGTTTGGGCCTAAGTATGATATGTGCTTTGATCCTATCATGTTATGCATAAATATATTCTATGCATGTTTGTAAAACTATCACCTTTGCCTTATGCATAGAAAGCTATGAGCTTTGATTAGAAATTTTGCATAAAGCAACATAGAAACTCTCATAAACCTTGTGTTATCTTGCATATGATGTTATATGCGAATCACTAGCCACCATCCTATGTCATATATGATCATGTTTCACCTATTTGCTTAAGTTGATATTATGCATGTTTTGAGGCCCATGATGTGATATGCAAGCTTATGAACATATTTATGCCTCATATGCCACCATGTTTAACTTGTGGCCAACCTTATTACCTTATGCCCTTTTGTCATGCTTTTGCCAAGTTCCCTATTTTGATCTATGTTATGTTATGCGAAACGTACATGCGATGGGAATGCGTTGGGTTGGGTAATATTAATGACATGAAAACATGGTTTTAAAATATGACATGAACATTGACTTGTGATTATGTTTGTAAACATAATGATGGACATGACACTTAGAAAATATGAGTGTGGCCAACTCGAGGTTGGGTTGAGTTTGTAGCATAAATCTACCCGGAACCGACCGGCTTAACTAGTGGCTACAAACAGTAGGACCCAATGTGAGTAGTTGGTCACGTCGTACTTGAAACCCGAGGTTAGACTAAGTTGTGGTGTAAAGCTACTCGGACCCGCCCGGCTTAACTAGTAACCACAACAAGGTCTAATGTGAGAGGTTGGGTGCATTAAATTAATTAATGCCACATGATAGGGTTAAGTCATGAACTACTTGAATACTTAACCAATTAAACACGATGGATTGGTAGGGTTAAGTCATGAACTACTTGAATACTTAACCAATTAAACACGATGGATTGGTAGGGTTAAGTCATGGACTACTTGAATACACTTAACCAATTAAACCCGATGTATTGATAGGGTTAAGTCATGAACTGCTTGAATACACTTAACCAACTCAATACATGGTTAGGATAGGGTTAACCACACTTAACCCACTTGAAATCCTAGTTACGTGGTCCTTTTCAGCAGTAACCAACTTCGAAGTATCATGGGTACCATGGACTAGGCTACGGTGGGGCACGATTACTGGACTGATTGTAAGAGGCCAAAAAGAGACGGCTGAAGGGTGCACCGGTTGTTCAGGCGGACCATGGTCGTGCACATTAAGTCCGGAGTTGAACATGGGCACCAGTAGGTTTAGACTGTGCGTACTTGAATTGTGTCTGTGGTTTACACCTTAGGGCTGGATACACCCTAGGGTGGACCTAGCACAGTTAACTACATTCCACGATTAAGCCGTATGACACCGATACACGACGAGTTAGGCTTATAGGGAGCCAATCGACTAGACCGAGTAGTTGGACCTCGATTTAGGTCATCTCATGATGTGGGCCAGCTTTGGGCCAAGGGATCATTTCTTGTTTATACTTGACATGGATTGGAATACTAGTACACACCTGGTGCAACTTAACCTTGTATATGCGATGCCACACTTGATCTATCTTGTTAACTTTTCACCATGCCAGTTATCACCCTACATCTCATCTCTGTTTTACATGTTCAGTTAACTTTATTAGTTTTTATACTAATAGTAGATAGGACTTACCAGTCTTTTTGACTGACCCGTTTTCTTTCACCTCTTTTCTTCCGTTTCCCCCCCTCAGGTTTACAAGGTGGGAACACTGGTACTTAGCTTGGATCTTTAGCTGCTTTTCTGGATAGCTCATGTACGGTTTGGACTTGAGCTCGCTATGGCTTTCTTCTACCTTGGGGATAGTTACTTTATGATTTTCTTTCCAGTTTTCAGTTGATGTTTCTAGACTATGTTTTGTGGAAAATAATGACCAAGTACTTTGATGTAACTTGACTATGGTTTTGAAATGTTAGTTTTATCCGCTGCTTTATTTACTCTGTTTTTACTTATATGTTCTGTCTTGTGATATCTGCATGCATGTTTACCTCGTTTAACGCCCCTCCAAAGCTAGTTCCCTTGCAAGAGTGGTATTGGCGGAGGTGGGGTGTTACATAGAGAGACGTGATTATTGTCAACTCCAGACCCGTGTGGGGTTTTTATTAATCTGGCAATTTAATCGTTACAATTTAAATAGTCCATATCAGTCATCAGTTCAACCTGTAAAATATAGTCATCGCCATACAAGCCTCTCGCTCGTATGGTAAATCTTCCACCTCGTCACACAAGCTCCAAATGCTTATGTGGTATATGATGAAGTATGCCTATCTTCAGAAGTATGCCATGTAATGTAGTTCAAAATTTATTGTTACTATCCTATGGCGACATTTATTTTTACACACAGAATAACCAGCATTCCGCATCCAATGGCATTCACAGGAGTTGATATAATAATATTTCGCATCCAACTCATTAAGGTTTACCTATTTGTCGGGCACGCAAATAAAATCTTTACTCAACAGCTATCCAATTACCTGTTCAAACATATATATGCACATGTATATATTTCTATCTATTTTCTAATCAGTTCAATGTGTGATATAATCGAATGAATTCTACCATTCGTTCTATTATTGATTAAATTAACTATCGTTTTAATAATTTTAATTAATCAAATCTACTATCACACAACACAAACAACAATCAAATTGTTTTTAACTTTTCAAAAATATACTAATCAATTCCTATACTCTTTTCTAAAATCATTCAGACTATAGAATTAAAAGTGCACATCCATGAAAAGAAAATAACAACAGAGTAGAGAAATAATTGGTAATGCAAAGTATGGTAAATGTACCTTGCACCGGAGTCAATCAGAGATATCCACTCGGCATCTAGCATAGGCTTTCTCAATGCTCTCCTCAGTTTCCCAAGGACAATCTCGCGGATCCCCACTCCATTGCACTTTGACCAAGTGAACCTTCTTGTTCCTCAGTTCTTTGGTTTCTTTGTCGATGATCTTTAGCAGCTCTCTTCTCACAGCTAATTCTGGAGTAATTTCAATATCCTGTTGAGCTGCTTCTTCCACGATCAAGTCTGGATCATGAACGTGCTTTCGAAGTTGAGATATGTGAAATACATCATGCACTCCAGGCAACCAACCAGGCAATTTGACCCTATAAGCGAGAGTTCCGATCCGTTCAAGAATAGGAAACGAACCAATGAATTTGGGCGCCAACTTCCCGGTTTTACCGAACCGGATAACTCCTCTCATCGGTGATACTTTCAGATATACATAGTCGCCAACAGCAAATGATATATCTCTTCTTCTCTTGTCGGCATAGCTCTTCTGTCAGCTTTGAGCGGCGAGTAAACGCTTCTTAATAAAATCGACTTTGTTGGCAGCTTCTCGGATCATATCAGGCCCTAACACAAGTCTATTTCCAGGTTCAACCCAACAAGCAGGAGATCGGCACGGTCTACCATACAATGCTTCGAATGGTGACATTGTCAGGCTCGCCTGGTAGCTGTTATTATATGAGAATTCAGCCAAATGTAGATGGTCTTCCCACGATCCACCGAAATCTAGAACACAAGCCCACAATTGATCTCCTAAAATACGATTCACCCTCTCAGTCTGACCATCTGTCTGAGGATGATAAGCGGTGCTCAAGTTTAGCTTCGTTCCCAGTTCTACTTGAAATGCCTCCCAGAATTTGCTAGTGAATATTGTATCTCTATCACTGACTATACTGAGCGGCACTCCATGTAATCTAACAATTTCCTTGAAATATATTTGTGCTAGACTCTGAGCAGTTCTTCTTGATCTGACAGGTATGAAATGGGCGGTCTTCGTGAAGCGATCTACGATCACCCAAATACTGTCATTTCCTTTTCTGGTTCTGGGCAAACCATCAATGAAGTCCGTGGAAATATGTTCCCACTTCCAACCAGGAATGTCTAGCGGTTGTAACAATCCAACCAGTTTCTGTTGGTCGCTCTTGACTAGCTGGCAAGTAGGGCATCGGCTAACATATATTGAAACGTCTCTTTTCATAGCCATCCACCAGAGTGTTCGCTTGAGATCGTTGTACATTTTGGCCACACCAGGATGGATACTCAGCTTGGACTTGTGACACTCGTCTAACACTTCCCTTTTTAGCTCGGGGATGCCAGGAACACAAATCCTTCCTTTCAATCTCAGGATTCCATCGTTATCTATTTGAAAACACGAGGGTTCGCCTTTCTGAATCCTTTTGATCATATCCTTAATAAAGTTATCATCCTTCTGAAGAAGAGATATTTTGTCAATCTGGGAAGTCGTAATAACAAAGCTGGCGATCATTACATTCTTTCGACTCAGTGCATCGGCCACGACATTGGCTTTCCCTGGAGTGTATATAATCTCGAAGTCGTATGCTGCAAGGAACTCTAGCCAACGTTGCTGCCACAGATTCAAGTCCTTCTGGGCGACCAGATACTTTAACGACTGGTGATCTGTAAACAGTTCAAATCTCTCACCCAGTAGATAATGTCTCCAGATTTTCAAAGCGAATACTATAGCCAATAACTCAAGATCATGAGTGACGTAGTTTTTCTCGTGTGGCTTCAGCTGACGGCTAGCATAAGCAATCACTTGACCTCTTTGCATTAACACTGCTCCAAGGCCTTCTCTAGAAGCATCTGTCCAGACTTTCAAATTCTGACTGCCATCGATGATGGTTAACACTGGAGCAGTCGTTAATCTTAACTTTAGCTCTTCAAAAGCCTCCTCACTTTCTGGAGTCCATTTAGATTTAGAGTGCTTCTTTGTAAGCTTCGTTAAGTGACCAGATATCTTCGAAATGTTTTTAATGAACTTCCGGTAATAACTAGCCAATCCGAAAAAACTGCGGACTTCCGTAGGAGTACTAGGCTGTTTCCAGTTTTGAATAGCCGTGATTTTACTTGGATCCACAGCAATTCCTTCTTTCGATACGACATGACCTAGAAATTTCACTTCATCTTGCCAGAATATACATTTGGATAGTTTGGCTTTTAATACATTCCTTCTGAGGATTTCCAGAACCTGTTCCAAATGTTTTTCATGTTCGGCCTTTAATTTAGAGAAGATTAGAATATCATCAATAAAAACCAGAACAAATTAATTCAAAACTCCTCTGAACACTCTATTCAACAAATCGACGAAGTATGCTGGAGCGTTACATAAGCCGAACGACATTACTAACCACTCCTAGAATAAGTCTGGACCTCTGAATGCTGTCATTGGAACACACTCTTAGGCAATTCAAAGTTGATGGAAGCCTGTATGTAGTAACCCGTTACTTCCCCGTGAAGGAAAGAGCGGATACTTTGAGAACAACACACAAATGAACGCAGACGGAAGAACATTTCATTGTTATTACAACAATTCCATCAGAATACAAGAATATACAGAGTATAAATGAATAAATTGCATTCGATAAATATCAGAGATTACAATAAATTACATAGCAGCGGAAAATAATACAAAGCACAACTGAAGGTGATATACGGATACAGAGCTTTCCGGATATCATTCCAGCTGTAAACCAGGATCCTGTGAATATAAATCTGCAAAACCAAAACTACTAGCTGCCCGTGTGGAAAATAAGGGCACCCAGAGTTTAGGTTAAAACAATAAACTCCAGATCAGTCATGTGACTGGTGTGAGAACTAAAACAGTTATTAAAACTTTACTTTAAAAGAGAGTAATTCAAGGGACCACGCCATATAACACGGAACGGGTTTTCTCCCAAGAATACCAGTGCATAGAATAAACAGCGCAATGCTTTTTCGAAAAATGAAGCTATTATAAGACCCAGGTCCCATCACACAATGCAACGCAAGCCGGAGGATAGGGTTTTCCCTTATAATAGCCAAACATGCTTGGTACGTTTAAAACAAATCATTTGATACTATTATAAGTGTATAGTGTCAAAACAATTTCAATCATAAATATCAATCCTAGGCGGCATGGGTACCATCTATCATGTCGCCATACTAGGCTATACAAATAAAACCGAAATACACGTATTGGAAATTGGATTTCCGTCATGAGTCGAGGCAATGGGCAAGCTCCTCTCCGCTTCGAGACACTCTAGCAAATGCTCAGGACTACGCACTCTGGGCAGCCACTGGATCGGTTGGGCCGGTCCTCTCTTACGTTTGAGGATTAGTTATTCCTAAACACACGTTTCCCGGTCCTTACAGACCTAATATCGAGGCGCCTCATTCCAACAACCACAAAGGTGAAAAGTATATAAATGTTAGGGCTGGTAAGTCACTGACACCGCCAAAGCTAGAAAGAAACGTCATGTTCTCCCAACGGTCCGTATCCCGTTTTTAACTCATACCGAGGTGTGAGGCTCGCGAATCCACGCTATACACAAAGCTGCCATGTAGGCTATGCTTTGATCATCAACCACAAGACTTTGGTTTTCAACAGAAGCCTTGGTCCATGCAACTCAGCGTGCCACACAGGCAATTCATGCCATGCGATTGATATCTATCGATATATAACCTCTAAGCTCGTACGTCTCAGAGAAGGGCGTTAAGCAAGAGAATAAATTCTCCGCCGCCAAACAGATATATATTTAACAGAAATCAATCAACACAGAATAAAATCCAATGTCAGACACACAATCCATTTACAAGTTCGTTCTGGGTCTGAAAGAAACCGGAGGCACTTTCCTCGCATATCCATCGATCTCCAAGTACGTCTGGACGACCACCAAATGATTCCCTCATCTTGGGTGTACAGCCCAATCAAGATCATCAGTAATCACCCAAACGATGTGAAGACTTCCGGTCTTCAACCACCGTCTTCATCTTCGACTTATCGTCGAATCGGTTATTCAGAATGGGTATAAACCCGGCCTTTCCGAACAACCCGCGTATATTAAAAACAAATGTTACACAAACACAACATATGCCTCATTCCAATTCATTAGCCACTAACCGTAAATCAGTAAGAGAGCATTTCCCCAAATATTAACCCCGAAGGCCGAAACCAACATCAGATCAATACCCAGGAAACCATTCTTCTTAGCTAACCTACAACTAGTTTCTAAATTTCATATTCTTAGGGAAAGGTTCCCATTGATTTTATCCAAGATAAATTCTTTAAAATTTATCCTTTAATCTTCCTTTGGATGTCGTATCAAACCCAATTATGGATTTCCGAACTAGTCGAGATTAGCGAACCACACCGAAGTAATTATTTATTTTATTTCCCAATCCCAACCTATTCATCCCATGAAGCAAAACTGGTAATACTCTATATCTAATACCACGGTGTTATCGGTAAAATTAATTACCATTTCACGCTCAAATCTAATTAAAGATTTAACTATCGCTTGGAGCAAAACTGGTGATACTCCATTCTCGCTCATTTTCCAAATTTGATAATTTAAATTATCAATTCACATTTCAATCTAATTGCAGATTCATTAAAAACTCCTTTTACTGGGTTAAAGGACTAATGTCATTTAAAACACAGTTCACGACAAACCCAAATCATATTCTATTTACAACCCATTTCAAATCCAATTTATTTATTTAAAAATAAATGGGTTTTAATTTTAGTTCAAAATTAGTTCATTTCGATAAAAATCTATTTTTATCTTTACAAATGTGGGATTTTTCATCCCAGTTCTTCACAAATCATTTCTTATGATTTTACACAAATTATTACTATTTTTGATAATTTTATCAAGGCCCGTACAGTCGATTTCCATCAACGGCCATTGAACTGCACTTACAGCGACCTTTTCCAAATTTGATTTGGACGTATCTCCAAATCCAACCGTTAGATTTCAAATTTCAAATATTCGTTAGAAAGCTCTTTTCGATACGAACCCAACGGTTCCGATTTTAGGAGAATCCGACGGTCGGATCTCCCGTAATGTTCGTTCGAAGTCAATGGTCGAAATTCGCGAACTGCCGCGGCGCGGCGCGTTCTATTCAGGCCATTATATAATATATATATATAATATATATTTTGTCGATTACTATTTAAAACGAATTTTATAAATAGTTTTAAATTCGTTTCAAAAACATTTCAACTTCTATTTCCAATTCAAATCAAAATTGAATTTTTCATTATAGATTCGTTTTAAAATTCATTTAAATTCAATTCAAATTTCAATTCGATTTGAATTCATTTTCTATTCAATTCAATTCAAATTCGTTTCCTATTCAATTCAATTCAAATTGGTTTTCTATTCAATTCGAATTCGTTTTCAATTCGATTCAATTCAAATTGGTTTTCTATTCGATTCAATTCAAATTGGTTTTCTATTCGATTCAAATTGGTTTTCTATTCGATTCAATTCAAATTCGTTTTCTATTCAATTCAATTCAAATTCGTTTTCTATTCGATTCAATTCAAATTGGTTTTTTATTCAATTCAATTCAAATTCGTTTTCTATTCGATTCAATTCAAATTGGTTTTCTATTCGATTCAATTCAAATTTCCTTTATATTCAATTCAATTCAAATTGGTTTTCTATTCGATTCAATTCAAATTTCCTTTATATTCAATTCAAATTGGTTTTCTATTCAATTCAATTCAAATTCGTTTTCTATTCGATTCAATTCAAATTCGTTTTCTATTCAATTCAATTCAATTCAAATTCGATTCATTTTCTATTCAAATCAAATTCAATTTTAAAAACGAATATAATCGATATAAATATCGCTCGCGTCAAAATGGCGCATCTCTAATCAATACGGCTTTATATATTTCAATAATTCCATTATTCTATTCGACAAATGAATCTATATTTTTGTCAACACGTGACTAATCCCAACGAATGAGTACTGTCCACGTGTGACTATTTTTGTTATTTAATATGTTTTATAAAAATTATGGTATCTATCGTTTGATATCAAATCAGACTCCAACCGTAACTTAGTAAGAGAACGATTCCCTGAATATTAACCCCGAAGGCCGAAACCAACATCAGATCAATATCCAGGAGACCACTCATCTCATCTATTTTCCAGTTAATTTCTAATTTCATATATGATATAGATGTAAATCTTATTGTTAAAATATTTCGTTCAACACATGACTAATCTCAACGGATGAGTACGGTCAACACATGAACCTTTATTTTATAATACTCTTTATTTTCTAAATTGGAATGAGGCCCAATCAATTATCATATAAAGTTAATTATATGGATTCCATACAACAAATGTATATAATAGCAACGATAAATAATCAACGATCATCCAAAGTGCACTACACTGTATAAGCATCAAATATAGATATCTAACGCTTATAACATCCTGTCAATCAATCGATCGACATACAACTAATTATTGGGATTAGTGCATGTCATATATTATTCCAATACCCGTGTGGGGTTTCAAATCAACAAACACAGATTTTATTTGTGCAGTTGGGCGATGTGTAAAATTTATCATTCCAATCAATATCAGTCAAATTAGTGTATATAAACAAATCGGTCGATTTGTTTATAAATATTCGTTTATTCACTTTCACGTTAAAAATTATATTTTTAACGATAATTAATTTATTTCAACACATGAAAATATTTCATTATCTATTTCACATCAACTTCACAAACAAATTTTCACAACACATCAATCAAACAAACAAGCCATCCATGGTCTGTGGATGACGGGTGTCGGGTGCTACTAAACACCGTCTGCATCCTAGCATATATTATATAACTAGAAAAGGAAATTTGAGTGAGAAGTTCTCACCGATAGCTATCCCAATTCCACGACTCTTCATTGATAGAAATCTTCATCGTTCTCGCCTTTTTGTCACCTTCGTTGCCCGTATTCTCTACATATGTAAAAATCGAATTTTTACTTTGCTATTCAATATATAAAAATCGAATTTTTACTACGCTATTCAATATATAAAAAAATCCTATTTTTACTTCGCTATTCAATATATAAAAATCGAATTTTTACGTTGTTATTCAATATATAAAAATGTCGCCTTTTCCATTTCAAAAATCTAATCTTTTCTATTTTCAATACACTACTATATAAAAATAGTATTTTTATATCTTCTATTATATAAAGATCATATTTTTAATACTCTACTATAATAAAAATTATATTTTTATCCTTTACATGATATAAAAATTATATTTTTATTATAAAATAAAGATCATAACTTTACAAATTTGTTTATATTATAAAGATTATATCTTTAATGCCAATGTTATTTATATAAAAACAAAAATCAGAATTCACAAATTTAAATAGACCATAAAAATCCTTTCTTTAAATCAAAATCTTGTCTTTACATAACTATCATATACATAAAGATCAATCAATTTTTTTTTTATAAATCATTATTCTACATACAAATAAATCGGACCTTTATATTTTTCCTAACACCTATTACATTAAATAGAATAAAAATAAAACTTACCTTGTTAAAAATCGAATTTTTATGGAAGAGGGGTCCATAGCCGGAGTGGTGGTCGGAGTTGGAGCTTCTGGGGGAGGCGCTGACGTCGGGAGGGGGAGGCGCGCTGTCGAGGTTGCACAGGGGTGTGGTGGTGCTGCCTAGGGAGGCGCGCACGGTGGATGGGGTTTCCAGAAAGAAGGGGGGTCTCGGCGGTCTTCGAACGGAGGAGGGGAGGGACAGGCGATGGGGGAGGAGACTGGAGGGGTGCGGCGAGGTCATCCGACCTCCGGCGGCGGCGCGAGATTGAACGGGGAGGGATATCAAGCAGCGGGGTTTTTTTTCTTTTTCTGAATGTCGATTGAAAATCAAAAAGGGGGGCCTGAGGTTATAGATAATAGGGAGAGAGAAGGATATTTTTTATTTTATTTTATTTAATTATTTAATTCAAAAAGTTGACTTTTACATACGACCTCTAAACGAGGCCCACCGCCTGTCGTCCCTAGCGTTTTACCCCTATTCCGAACACAATGGGATATGTACCGCAGGCTGATTCGATCGTTTCGATCAGTTTTCATCAAATTTACATTTAAATCATCATATTGAATTTTAAACATACATTTCAATTTACCGGGGCCATATACTAACTAGAAAAATTCCAGAAAAATATTTTCTAGCTTCGTATTGACGATACGGTCCTAACAAAACTAGTTTCGTCGAATTCTGAGACCGTTGGAAAAATGGCCATTTTCCAGTCGATTAAAATCAACTGAAACTGGTCAAACGCGTTTTCCTTTGCCACGCTCACATATTGATTCGAAAAATTATGAAATTTGGAATCTAGCAATAATTTGACATCACGGACCCAACAAAAGTGGTTTCGTCGAAATCCGAGGTCGTTTGTAAAATTCCCATTTTTAAGGGCCTGAATTCCATAGCGACTATTCAGAATTTTCAACTGGACATATCTTTTGATTCCCGCTATGAAATTTCGATTTTTCGGATTCGTTGGAAAGATATTCTCAATTAGATCCTATTATTTTTGGTTTCGCTAAAATCCGGATTGTTTTGCACCCGGTACATTCAATTGAAGTTTGAAATCGAATTATCGAACTATCGCGCCATTTTCAATTCCTTTTATAATTATAAATAATTATTTATATTCTAACGACGAAGTATATAATATATACGTTCTACTTATATTCAAAATAAATTCCCCGTCGATATTATTTAAAATACTTCATTTTAAATATTCAAAATTCGTTAAAATTGCCAAAATAAAAATTTTAAACTGGCTCAGATTTTCCGGGTTATTACAATCTCCCCCACTTAAAACTTTTCGTCCCCGAAAAGGAACAAAGTCGAAAGTGGTTTGATTAATCAACTCTACGTTCGATCTGGCTTCCATTCTCCAACTTTTCAGTTTTTGAGAATTTTCAAATTCTTCAAAAATTTGGCTAACACCCTAAATTTTCGAAAAATTTCGCCATAACCTCCCCTGCACCGGGAGCCACGGGAAAATCCCGAAATTGCCATAGAGGCCTTCTGATCTTAAAAAGAAAAAGAAAAAGCCAAGCGGCTAGCCAATCGGCTCATAAAATCATCATCACC
The DNA here is from genome assembly GCA_030737875.1 of Allium sativum. Classification (NCBI taxonomy): domain Eukaryota; kingdom Viridiplantae; phylum Streptophyta; class Magnoliopsida; order Asparagales; family Amaryllidaceae; genus Allium; species Allium sativum. The sequence goes on along the minus strand of CM060919.1, from coordinate 647,143,433 downwards.
CAAACAAAACAGTAAATTATGACAAACATGTACCTATTTGTCGGGCAAACAAATTTTATTCTCTGCTCTAGCCTCCTTGCTATGACCTGTTCAATGTAAGTATATGTATATGCAAGCAAATGCGACTAATTTTCAATACAGTTCAATATTTGATGCAATTAGGCATAATGGTTCAAAATTATCAAACAAATAAACAAACAACACAAACATCAATCAATTAGTGAATTTAACGTTTCAAATTCATAATTTTGATATATATACTGAAAATCTTGTTTTTGATGCCAAATCACAACAATAAATCTATCTATATAAGTTTTGGTTCTCACACCAGCCTAATGGAAATATATAGAAAATCACACATTCGAAACTCGAACACACACTACTGATGCTATATAGTCATCAGTAGAATCATCTCCGGGCGACTAGAGTGTGATTCTATATCTATCTAGTATATTAAAATTTCGAATATACGTTCATGACGCATATATGCAAAACATTTATATACTGGATTGTCCAAATTCAAAATAAATAAATATTCAAATACGTGTAAAATGATTTAAATTTCAAAATAAAATTGTTTTCATTTGAAAAATATACTCTTCACACCCGTTCTAGGATACTACTGATCCTATCTCTAACGAGTCATTCTAATTGGATATTGCTAATCCAATTTCTAATGAATTCTTTCGTATGGTTCTAATGTGTCTTGTTCTCGAGCTCTGTAAACCAAAGCTCTGATACCACTGTAGTAACCCGTTACTTCCCCGTGAAGGAAAAAGCGGATACTTTGAGAACAACACAAAAATGAACGCAGACGGAAGAACATTTCATTGTTATTACAACAATTCCATCAGAATACAAGAATATACAGAGTATAAATGAATAAATTACATTCGATAAATATCAGAGATTACAATAAATTACATAGAAGCGGAAAATAATACAAAGCACAACTGAAGGTGATATACGGATACAGAGCTTTCCGGATATCATTCCAGCTGTAAACCAGGATCCTGTGAATATAAATCTGCAAAACCAAAACTACTAGCTGCCCGTGCGGAAAATAAGGGCACGCAGAGTTTAGGTTAAAACAATAAACTCCAGGTCAGTCATGTGACTGGTGTGAGAACTAAAACAGTTATTAAAACTTTACTTTAAAAGAGAGTAATTCAAGGGACCACGCCGTATAACACGGAACGGGTTTTCTCCCAAGAATACCAGTGCATAGAATAAACAGCGCAATGCTTTTTCGAAAAATGAAGCTATTATAAGACCCAGGTCCCATCACACAATGCAACGCAAGCCGGAGGATAGGGTTTTCCCTTATAATAGCCAAACATGCTTGGTACGTTTAAAACAAATCATTTGATACTATTATAAGTGTATAGTGTCAAAACAATTTCAATCATAAATATCAATCCTATGCGGCATGGGTACCATCTATCATGTCGCCATACTAGGCTCTACAAATAAAACCGAAATACACGTATTGGAAATTGGATTTCCGTCATGAGTCGAGGCAAGGGGCAAGCTCCTCTCCGCTTCGAGACACTCTAGCAAATGCTCAGGACTACGCACTCTGGGCAGCCACTGGATCGGTTGGGCCGGTCCTTTCTTACGTTTGAGGATTAGTTATTCCTGAACACACGTTTCCCGTTCCTTACAGACCTAATATCGAGGCGCCTCATTCCAACAACCACAAAGGTGAAAAGTATATAAATGTCAGGGCTGGTAAGTCACTGACACCACCAAAGCTAGAAAGAAACTTCGTGTTCTCCCAACGGTCTGTATCCCGTTTTTAACTCTTACCGAGGTGTGAGGCTCGCGAATCCACGCTATACACAAAGCTGCCACGTAGGCTATGCTTTGATCATCAACCACAAGACTTTGCTTTTCAACAGAAGCCTTGGTCCATGCAACTCAGCGTGCCACACAGCCAATTCATGCCATGCGATTGATATCTATCGATATATAACCTCTAAGCTCGTACGTCTCAGAGAAGGGCGTTAAGCAAGAGAATAAATTCTCCGCAGCCAAACAGATATATATTTAACAGAAATCAATCAACACAGAATAAAATCCAATGTCAGACACACAATCCATTTACAAGTTTGTTCTGGGTCTGAACGAAACCGGAGGCACTTTCCTCGCATATCCATCGATCTCCAAGTACGTCTAGACGACCACCAACTGATTCCCTCATCTTGGGTGTACAGCCCAATCAAGATCATCAGTAATCACCCAAACGATGTGAAGACTTCCAGTCTTCAACCACCGTCTTCATCTTCGACTTATCGTCGAATCGGTTATTCAGAATGGGTATAAACCCGGCCTTTCCGAACAACCCGCGTATATTAAAAACAAATGTTACACAAACACAACCTACGCCTCATTCCAATTCATTAGCCACTAACCGTAAATCAGTAAGAGAGCAATTCCCCAAATATTAACCCCGAAGGCCGAAACCAACATCAGATCAATACCCAGGAAACCATTCTTCTTAGCTAACCTACAGCTAGTTTCTAAATTTCATATTCTTAGGGAAAGGTTCCCATTAATTTTATCCAAGATAAATTCTTTAAAATTTATCCTTTAATCTTCCTTTGGATGTCGTATCAAACCCAATTATGGATTTCCGAACTAGTCGAGATTAGCGAACCACACCGAAGTAATTATTTATTTTATTTCCCAATCCCAACCTATTCATCCCATGAAGCAAAACTGGTAATACTCCATATCTAATACCATGGTGTTATCGGTAAAATTAATTACCATTTCACGCTCAAATCTAATTAAAGATTTAACTATCGCTTGGAGCAAAACTGGTGATACTCCATTCTCGCTCATTTTCCAAATTTGATAATTTAAATTATCAATTCACATTTCAATCTAATTGCAGATTCATTAAAAACTCCTTTTACTGGGTTAAAGGACTAATGTCATTTAAAACACAGTTCACGACAAACCCCAATCATATTCTATTTACAACCCATTTCAAATCCAATTTATTTATTTAAAAATAAATGGGTTTTAATTTTAGTTCAAAATTAGTTCATTTCGATAAAAAACTATTTTTATCTTTACAAATGTGGGATTTTTCATCCCAGTTCTTCACAAATCATTTCTTATGATTTTACACAAATTATTACTATTTTTGATAATTTTATCAAGGCCCATACAGTCGATTTCCATTAACGGCCATCGAACTGCACTTACAACGACCTTTTCCAAATTTGATTTGGATGTATCTCCAAATCCAACCGTTAGATTTCAAATTTCAAATATTCGTTAGAAAGCTCTTTTCGATACGAACCCAACGGTTCCGATTTTAGGAGAATTCGACGGTCGGATCTCCCGTAATGTTCGTTCGAAGTCAATGGTCGAAATTCGCGAACTGCCGCGGCGCGACGCGTTCTATTCAGACCATTATATTATATATATAATATATATAATATATATTTCATCGATTACTATTTAAAACGAATTTTATAAATAGTTTTAAATTCGTTTCAAAAACATTTCAACTTCTTTTTCCAATTCAAATCAAAATTGAATTTTTCCTTATAGATTCGTTTTAAAATTCATTTAAATTCAATTCAAATTTCAATTCGATTTGAATTCATTTTCTATTCAATTCAATTCAAATTCGTTTTCTATTCAATTCAATTCAAATGTGTTTTCTATTCAATTCGAATTCGTTTTTAATTCGATTTAATTCAAATTGGTTTTCTATTCGATTCAATTCAAATTGGTTTTCTATTCGATTCAAATTGGTTTTCTATTCGATTCAATTCAAATTCGTTTTCTATTCAATTCAATTCAAATTCGTTTTCTATTCGATTCAATTCAAATCCGTTTTCTATTCAATTCAATTCAAATTCGTTTTCTATTCGATTCAATTCAAATTGGTTTTCTATTCGATTCAATTCAAATTTCCTTTATATTCAATTCAATTCAAATTGGTTTTCTATTCGATTCAATTCAAATTTCCTTTATATTCAATTCAATTCAAATTGGTTTTCTATTCGATTCAATTCAAATTCGTTTTCTATTCGATTCAATTCAAATTCGTTTTCTATTCAATTCAATTCAAATTCAATTCATTTTCTATTCAAATCAAATTCAATTTTAAAAACGAATATAATCGATATAAATATCGCTCGCGTCAAAATGGCGCATCTCTAATCAATACGGCTTTATATATTTCAATAATTCCATTATTCTATTCGACAAATGAATATATATTTTTGTCAACACGTGACTAATCCCAACGAATGAGTACTCTCCACGTGTGACTATTTTTGTTATTTAATATGTTTTATAAAAATTATGGTATCTATCGTTTGATATCAAATCAGACTCCTACCGTAAATTAGTAAGAGAACGATTCCCTGAATATTAACCCCGAAGGCCGAAACCAACATTAGATCAATATCCAGGAGACCACTCATCTCATCTATTTTCCAGTTAATTTCTAATTTCATATATGATATAGATGTAAATCTTATTGTTAAAATATTTCGTTCAACACATGACTAATCTCAACGGATGAGTACGGTCAACACATGAACCTTTATTTTATAATATTCTTTATTTTCTAAATTGGAATGAGGCCCAATCAATTACCATATAAAGTTAATTATATGGATTCCATACAACAAATGTATATAATAGCAACGATAAATAATCAACGATCATCCAAAGTGCACTACACTGTATAAGCATCAAATATGGATATCTAACGCTTATAACAGCCTATCAATCAATCGATCGACATACAACTAATTATTGGGATTAGTGTATGTCATATATTATCCCAATACCCGTGTGGGGTTTCAAATCAACAAACACAGATTTTATTTGTGCAGTTGGGCGATGTGTAAAATTTATCATCCCTATCAATATTAGTCAAATTAGTGTATATAAACAAATCGGTCGATTTGTTTGTAAATATACGTTTATTCACTTTCACGTTAAAAATTATATTTTTAACGATAATTAATTTATTTCAACACATGAATATATTTCATTATCTATTTCACATCAACTTCACAAACAAATTTTCACAACACATCAATCAAACAAACAAGCCATCCATGGTCTGTGGATGACGGGTGTCGGGTGCTACTAAACACCGTCTGCATCCTAGCATATATTATATAACTAGAAAAGGAAATTTGAGTGAGAAGTTCTCACCGATAGCTATACCAATTCCATGACTCTTCATTGATAGAAATCTTCATCGTTCTCGCCTTTTTGTCACCTTCGTTGCCCGTATTCTCTACATATGTAAAAATCGAATTTTTACTTTGCTATTCAATATATAAAAATCGAATTTTTACTTCGCTATTCAATATATAAAAAATCCTATTTTTACTTCGCTATTCAATATATAAAAATCGAATTTTTACTTTGTTATTCAATATATAAAAATGTCGCCTTTTCCATTTCAAAAATCTAATCTTTTATATTTTCAATACACTACTATATAAAAATAGTATTTTTATATCTTCTATTATATAAAGATCATATTTTTAATACTCTACTATAATAAAAATTATATTTTTATCCTTTACATGATATAAAAATTATATTTTTATTATAAAATAAAGATCATAACTTTACAAATTTGTTTATATTATAAAGATTATATCTTTAATGCCAATGTTATTTATATAAAAACAAAAATCAGAATTCACAAATTTAAATAGACCATAAAAATCCTTTCTTTAAATCAAAATCTTGTCTTTACATAACTATCATATACATAAAGATCAATCAATTTTTTTTTTATAAATCATTATTCTACATACAAATAAATCGGACCTTTATATTTTTCCTAACACCTATTACATTAAATAGAATAAAAATAAAACTTACCTTGTTAAAAATTGAATTTTTATGGAAGAGGGGTCCATAGCCGGAGTGGTGGTCGGAGTTGGAGCTTCTGGGGGAGGCGCTGACGTCGGGAGGGGGAGGCGCGCTGTCGAGGTTGCACAGGGGTGCGGTGGTGCTGCCTAGGGAGGCGCGCACGGTGGATGGGGTTTCCAGAAAGAAGGGGGGTCTCGGCGGTCTTCGAACGGAGGAGGGGAGGGACAGGCGATGGGGGAGGAGACTGGAGGGGTGCGGCGAGGTCAGCCGACCTCCGGCGGCGGCGCGAGATTGAACGGGGAGGGATATCAAGCAGCGGGGTTTTTTTTTCTTTTTCTGAATGTCGATTGAAAATCAAAAGGGGGGGCCTGAGGTTTTAGATAATAGGGAGAGAGAAGGATATTTTTTATTTTATTTTATTTAATTATTTAATTCAAAAAGTTGACTTTTACATACGACCTCTAAACGAGGCCCACCGCCTGTCATCCCTAGCGTTTTACCCCTATTTCGAACACAATGGGATATGTACCGCAGGCTGATTCGATCGTTTCGATCAGTTTTCATCAAATTTACATTTAAATCATCATATTGAATTTTAAACGTATATTTCAATTTACCGGGGCCACATACTAACTAGAAAAATTCCAGAAAATATTTTCTAGCTTCGTATTGACGATACGGTCCTAACAAAACTAGTTTCGTCGAATTCTGAGACCGTTGGAAAAATGGCCATTTTCTAGTCGATTAAAATCAACTGAAACTGGTCAAACGCGTTTTCCTTTGCCACGCTCACATATTGATTCGAAAAATTATGAAATTTGGAATCTAGCAATAATTTGACATCACGGACCCAACAAAAGTGGTTTCGTCGAAATCCGAGGTCATTTGTAAAATTCCCATTTTTAAGGGCCTGAATTCCATAGCGACTATTCAGAATTTTCAACTGGACATATCTTTTGATTCCCGCTATGAAATTTCGATTTTTCGGATTCGTTGGAAAGATATTCTCAATTAGATCCTATTATTTTTGGTTTCGCTAAAATCCGGATTGTTTTGCACCCGGTACATTCAATTGAAGTTTGAAATCGAATTATCGAACTACCGAGCCATTTTCAATTCCTTTTATAATTATAAATAATTATTTATATTCTAACGACGACGTATATAATATATACGTTCAACTTTTATTCAAAATAAATTCCCCGTCGATATTATTTAAAATACTTCATTTTAAATATTCAAAATTCGTTAAAATTTCCAAAATAATTTTTTTAAACTGGCTCAGATTTTCCGGGTTATTACACTGTAGCTAGGTCCATTCTTGAGAATACTTGTGCTCCATTCAGATGATCCAATAAATCATCAATTCGCGGCAATGGATATTTGTTCTTTATTGTCTGCTTGTTCAAATCACGATAATCCACACATAGCCGTAGAGTACCGTCAAATTTTGGGACAAACACCACTGCTGCTCCCCAATCAGAGAAACTAGGCCTGACCAGACCCTTCCATATGAGCTGTCGTGTTTGATTGTCTAATTCCTCTTTCTCTTTCAAGGACATTCTTCGAATATTTTGAAATCAATTTCTCTCTGCGGAGGTAAGCGAACAACTTCTTCAAACACATCCGCATAGTTCTGGACGACAGGAATATCTTTTATGAGGTCGGGAATATTCTCTGTGACTTCAGGGATATTTTCTATTTGAGCAGAAGAAACATCCAAAGCTGCCCAGAAGTCTTTTCTATTAGCATTCTGACCTTCACAGGGGATCGTTATATAATCACCTGATTTAATCTTCGCCTTAACGACTCTATCGGCGCATTTAACCTCAGCTTCTTATTTGGTCAACCAGTCTAACCCCAAGATAAGATCAAACTCTGTAAAATTCATGACGGCCGCACTGGTAGGGGACCGATAACGAGAAAAGGAAACCGGCACTCCACAAACCCAACTGAGATCAATGGAACCCCCAACCGGATTCTGGACAGTCATTGGTTCCTTGAGCTTCTTCAAATTTAAATCCAGTTTCTTAGCTGCATTCTTTGCAACAAAGCTTCGCGACGCGCCGGTGTCAAATGGTACTTTAACTGGAATATCTTTGACAGTTAGCGTGCCTTCTAGGACATCAGCCCTTTCCTGACTTGCTGAGGGTGCTGAAGTTTCTGCCACTTCATTTACTTAAACCACATTGGTTTTTTTTAACATCCAGCAGTCTTGCTTTACGTGACCAGCCCGATGACAAAGATTACATTCTCGGGCTGAATGAAACTTGTTCTTGGATTTAGATTCATCCTTTCTTCGTTTATTCGAAGACTTGCAACTTATCGCCAAATGTCCCTGCCTATTGCAGCTTGAGCATATGGCAGTCATTATCGGTTCTTTCTCAGATCTAGTCCTCTTCCTCAAGGCTCTGGGCTTCTTACTGACCTCTGACATTGTATTGGCCTCAGGACGATCAGTTTCAGACTCAATTTTATTACTAGAGCTGACTTCTTCTTCGCACTGTAACATACCTTTCTTGTCTAGATCTTCGTACTGGTAAGCCATGTATATCATTTAAGAGAAAGGAAGATTCACATTCCTCATTATACTGTTCTGATATTTTCTTTGAAGCCCGTTGATAAATCTCAAATTCTTTCTCTTCGGATTTTCAATTAGATGAGGGGCAAAGTGAGAAAGTTCATTGAATTTCTTATGATATTTGGGAATGGTCATATCTCCCTGTATCAAATAAGTAAATTCATCACATAGTCACTCAATTTGTGACGGCCTGGAATTTCGCTCGATCCGAATCAATCGTTAAACCGATCTAGACCGTTCGAAACCCCTGAACGTTTGAGAACAGGACAAATCAGAACACAAACAGAAGAACATTTCATTGTATATTACAACAATTCCATCAGATACAAGAATATACAGAGTATAAATGAATAAATTACATTCGATAAATATCAGAGATTACAATAAATTACATAGCAGCGGAAAATAATACAAAGCACAACTGAAGGTGATATACGGATACAGAGCTTTCCGGATATCATTCCAGCTGTAAACCAGGATCCTGTAAATATAAATCTGCAAAACCAAAACTACTAGCTGCCCGTGCGGAAAATAGGGGCACCCAGAGTTTAGGTTAAAACAATAAACTCCAGGTCAGTCATGTGACTGGTGTGAGAACTAAAACAGTTATTTAAAACTTTACTTTAAAAGAGAGTGATTCAAGGGGCCACGCCGTATAACACGGAACGGGTTTCCTCCCAAGAATACCAGTGCATAGAATAAATAGCGCAATGCTTTTCGAAAAATGAAGCTATTATAAGACCCAGGTCCTATCATACAATGCAACGCAAGCCGGGGGATAGGGTTTTCCCTTATAATAGCCAAACATGCTTGGTACGTTTAAAACAAATCATTTGATACTATAATAAGTGTATAGTGTCTAAACAATTTCAATCATAAATATAAATCATAGACGGCATAGTATCCCATGCTACTATGTCGCCATACTAGGCTCTACAAATAAAGCCGCAATACACGTATTGGAAATTGGATTCCGTCATGAGTCGAGGCAAGGGGCAAGATCCTCTCCGCGTTCGAGACACTCTAGCAAATGCCTCAGGATTACGCACACTGGGTAACCCCTGGATGCTTCAGGGCCGGTCCTCACTTACGTTAGAGGATTAGTATTCCTGAACACACGTTTCCCGGTCCTTACAGACCTATAATCGAGGCGCCTCGCATTCCAACAACCACAAAGGTGAAAAGTATATATATGTCAGGGCTGGTAAGTCACTGACACCACCAAAGCTAGAAAGAAACGTCGTGCTCTCCCTGCAGTCCGTATCCCGTTTTTAACTCATACCGAGGTGTGAGGCTCGCGAATTCACGCTATACACAAAGCTACGCCACAAAGGCCATGCTTTGATCATCAACTACAAGACTTTGCTTTTCAACAGAAGCCTTGATCATTGCATCTTAGCGTGCCACACAGGCAATTCATGCCATGCGACTGATGTCCATCGATATACAACCTCTGAGCTCGTACGTCTCAGAGAAGGGCGTTAAGCAAAAGAATAAATTCTCCGCCGCCAAACAGATGTATATTTAATAGAAATCAATCAACACAGAATAAAATCCAATGTCAGACACACAATCCATTTAAAAGTCCGTTCTGGGTCTGAACGAAACCGGAGGCACTTTCCTCGCATATCCATCGATATCCAAGTACGTCTGGACGACCACCAACTATTTCCATCCTCTTGGGTGTACAGCCCAATCAGGATCGTCAGTAATTATCCAAACGATGTGAAGACTTCCGGTCTTCAACCACCGTCTTCATCTTCGACATATCGTCGAATTGGTTATTCAGAATGGGTGTAAACCCGGACTTTCCGAACAACCCGCGTATATTAAAAACAAATGTTACACAAACACAACATACGCCTCATTCCAATTCATTAGTCACTAACCGCAAATTAGCAAGAGAACAATTTCCCAAACATTAACCCCGAAGGCCGAAACCAACATCAGATCAATACCCAGGAAACCATTCTTCTTAGCCAACCTACAGCTAGTTTCTAAATTCCACATTCTTAGGGAAAGGTTCCCATTAATTTTATCCAAGATAAATTCTTTAAAATTTATCCTGTAATCTTCCTTTGGATGTCATTTAAAACCAAATTATGGTTTTTTCCAACTAGTCGAGATTAGCGAACCGTAACGAAGTAATTATTTATTTTATTTCCCAATCCCAACCTATTCATCCCATGAAGCAAAACTGGTAATACTCCATATCTAACACCACTGTGTTATCGGTAAAATTAATTACCATTTCACGTTCAAATCTAATTAAAGATTTAACTATCGCTTTGGAGCAAAACTGGCGATACTCCATTCTCGCTCAATTCTAAATTTGATAATTTAGATTATAAACTCGAATTTCAATCTAATTGCAAATTCATTAAAACTCCCCTTTTCTGGGTTAAAGAACTAGGTGTTATTTAAAACACAGTTCACGACAAACCCAAATCACATTCTATTTGTTATCGGGTTAAAGAACCAGTGTTATTTAAAACACTGTTCACGATAAACCCATTTCAAATTTAATCAAATATATTAGAAATTCCGATTATTTAAAACCCCTTTTTAAATCTTATTCATTTATTTAAAAAAAATTGGGTTTTAAATTTAGTTCAAAACTAGTTCATTTCGATAAAAATCCATTTTTATCTTTTCAAATATGGAGTTTTTCACCCCAATTTTTCCCAAATCATTTCTTATGATTTTACACAAATTATTACTATTTTTAATAATTTTATTAAGGCCCGTACAATCGATTTCCAACAATGGCCATCGAACTGCACTTACAGCGACCTTTTTCAAATTTGATTTGGACGTATCCCCAAATCCAACCGTTAGATTTTGAATTTCTAATATTCGTTAGAAAGCTCTTTTCGATACGAACCCAACGGTTCCGGTTTTAGGAGAATCCGACGGTCGGATCTCCCGTAATGTCCGTTTGAAATAAATGGTCGAAATTTACGAACTGCCGCGGCGCGGCGCGTTCTATTCAGGCCATTATATTATATATATAATATATATAATATATATTTCGTCGATTTCTATTTAAAACGAATTATATGAATAGTTTTGAATTCGTTTCAAAAACATTTTCAACTTCCATTTCATTTCAAATCAAAATTGAATTCTCCTTTATAAATTCGTTTTAAAATTCATTTCTATTCAATTCAAATTTCAATTCAATTTGAATTCAATTCAATTCGCTTTCAATTCAATTCGAATTGGTTTTCTATTCGATTCATATTCATTTTCTATTCAAATCAAATTCGTTTCGTTTTCTATTTGAATCAAATTCATTTCGTTTTCTATTTGAATCAAATTCGTTTCGTTTTCTATTTGAATCAAATTCGTTATATTTTCTATTTGAATCAAATTCATTTCGTTTTCTATTTGAATCAAATTCGTTTCGTTTTCTATTTGAATCAAATTCGTTTCGTTTTCTATTTGAATCAAATTCGTTTCGTTTTCTATTTGAATCAAATTCGTTTCGTTTTCTATTTGAATCAAATTCGTTATATATTTAATTGAAATAAAATTGGTTTTCTATTCCATTCAATTCGAAATCGTTTCATATTCAATTCAAATCGAAATCGTTAAAATCGATATAAATATCGTTCGCGTCAAAATGGCGCATCACTATTCAATACGGCTTTATATATTCTATTTCAAATATTTCTTTTTGTCAACACACGACTAATCTCAACGAATGAGTACCGTCCATGTGTGACTATTTTTGGTTAAAATATTTCGTTCAACACATGACTAATCTCAACGGATGAGTACAGTCAACACATGAACCTTATTTTATATTGATAAAGATGTAAATTTTATTATAAAAATATTTCGTTCAACACATGACTAATCTCAACGGATGAGTACAGTCAACACATGAACCTTTATTTTATATTATTCTTATTTCTCAAATTGGAATGAGGCCCAATCAATTACCATATAATGTTAATTATATGGATTTTCATACATTACATGTATATAATAGCATTGAAAAATAATCAACCATCAACCAAAGTGCACTACACTGTATAAGCATCAAATATAAATATCTAACGCTTATAACAGTCTGTCAATCAATCGATCGACATATTTAATCAATCAGGATGAGTGAACTTCAAATTTCATCCCAACACCCGTGTGGGGTTTCAAACAATCAAACACAGATTTTATTCGTGCAGCTGGGCGATGTGTAAAATTTATCGACCCAATCAATATCAGTCAAATAGGTGTACATAAACAAACCGCCCGGTTTGTAAATGAATATTTTATTCACATTCACGTTAAAAATTATATTTTTAACGATAAAACATTTATCTTAATATATGAATATCTATTTAGTTCATTTATTCAATAAATGATTATTTTTATTTTTCTAACATATTTTAGAAAATTTCGGCGGCATAACGGCACGATACTAGAAACGGGACGAGGCCTAGCCTTATCCCCGGTCTAGTGAAGGCCCACGCCATTCACATATCAATTTTAATCAATTTCCAATTCAACCAATCAATCAAATCCAAATCAAATAATCTAACCAACTACACAACCAAACAAATAAGTCCATGGTATGTGGACGGGTGTCGGGTGCTACTAAGCACCGTCTGCATCCTAGTATATATATATATATATAACTAGCAAAAGAGAAATTTTGAGTGAGAAGTTCTCACCGAAAGCTATCCAATACCACGACTCTTCTTTTGATAGAAATCTTCATCTTCATCGCATCTTTGTCATCTTCGTTGCCCGTAGTCACTATATATATCAAAATTACATTTTTATATTTTGATGACCTTAAAATAAAAATCACATTTTTATTTATTCTCTTTCAATTTAAAAAGTCATATTTTTATAAACACTTCATATATTTAAAAATCGAATTTTCACTTTGCTATTCAATATATAAAAATCATATTTTTCTACACTATTCAATATATAAAAATCATATTTTTCTACATTGTTATTTCATATATAAAGATTATATTTTTAAGCCGCTAAGATCTAATTTTTATCTCGTCAAAAATCTTATTTTTCCTACAACAAAATTCTAAACTTTTTCTACCTCCTACGAATTCAAAATTCCTTCGAATAAAAATCATATTTTCATGATTAAAAATCAAAGCTTTAAGAGAAAAATAAAAATCTAATCTTTTTAACCAATAAAAATCAAACCTTTTTATTAATAAAAACTTAACTTTAAAATGATAAAAATCTATAATTTCTACTTATAAAATCAGTTTTATATACTTAAAAAAAATCAGTTTTATATACTTAAAAAAAATCAGTTTTCAGTTTTTAAACATATATAAAAATCGAAACCTTAGAATTAAAATAAAATAAAGTAAAAACAACTTACAGTGGATGATTGGGGGGGAAGATGGGGTTGCTCGCGTCTTCGGGCGGAGGCGGGGCCCTCCTGGGCGGCGCTGGCCATGGGGTGGGGGTCTGGGACGCATCGAAGAGGGGGGGGAGAATTGTCGCGTCGTTGGATGATGGGGGGGGTAGCTGCTGTGCGATCGCTCAGGGGGGGGCGCGCCTCTCCGGCGGCGGCGGTTTAGGGGGAGGCGACGGGGAATTAGGTTTTCTTTTTTTCTTTTTTCTTTTTTGATTTGTTCTGATATGAGTCGGGGGGGGGGGGGGTATAAAGGAGAGATAAGGTATTATATTATATTTTTTTTAATTTATTAATTTATTTATTTTATCCTAAAGAGTTGACTTTCACTTACGACCTCGAAACGAGGCCCACCGCCTGTCGCCCATAGCGTTTTACCCCCATTCCGAACACAATGGGATATGTATCGCAAGCTGATTCGGCTGTTACAATCAGTTTTCATTAAATTTACATTTAAATCACTATATTGAATTTTAAACGTACATTTCAAATTGCCGGGGTCGCATACGAACTCGCAAAATTACAGAAAAATATTTTCTAGCTTCGTATTGACGATACGGTCCTAACAAAACTAGTTTCGTCGAATTCTGAGACCATTGGAAAAATGGCCAATTTTCAGTCGATTAAAATCAACTGAAATGGTCAAAACACGTTTTCCTTTACCACGCTCACATATTGATTCGAAAAATTATGAAATTTGGAATCTAACAATAATTTAACACTGCGGACCCAACAAAACTGGTTTCGTCGAAATCCGAGGTCATTTGCAAAATGTCCATTTATAAGGGCTAAATATTATATAAAATATATATATATATTCCACAGCGACTATTCTGAATTTTCAACTGGACATATCTTATCATTTCTAAAGTGAAATCTCAGTTTGTTAACTTCGTTAGAAAAATATTCTTCATCAGATTCAAATATTTCTTGTTTCGTTCAATTCTGACTTATAACGAATTCTGTATATTCATTTGAAATTAGAAATCGAATTTTCGAACTACCGCGCCATTTTCAATTCTATTTATAATTATATATAAATATTTATATTCTAACGACGACGTATATAATATATACGTTCTAATTATATTCAAAATAAATTTTCTCACCGTTATTATTTAAAATAATCTATTTTAAATATAGAAAATTTGCTGTAATTGCCAAAATAAAAATTTTAAACTGGCCCAGATTTTCCGGGTTATTACAATCTCCCCCACTTAAAACTTTTCGTCCCCGAAAAGGAACAAAGTCGAAAGTGGTTTGATTAATCAACTCTACGCTCGATCTGGCTTGCATTATCCAACTTTTCAGTTTCTGAGAATTTTCAAAATTTCAAAAATTTGGCTAACTCCCTAAATTTTCGAAAAATTTCGCCATAACCTCCCCTGCACCGGGAGCATCGGGGAATTTCAAATAGCTTCCCCGGTCCTTCAGATCTCAAAAAGAAAAAGAAAAAGCCAAGCGGCTAGCCAATAGGCTCACAAAATCATCATCACCCAAACAAAACAGGAAATTATGTAGTAAACATGTACCTATTTGTCGGGCAAACAAATTTTATTCTTCGGCTCTAGCCTCCTTGCTATGACCTGTTCAATATAAGTATATGCATATGCAAGCAAATGCGACCAAATTTCAATATAGTTCAATATTTGATTCAATTAGGCATAATGATTCAAAATTAGCAAACAAATAGGCAAACAACACAAACATCAATCAATTAGTGGATTAGAGTTTCAAATTCATAATTTTGATATATATACAGAAAATCTTGTTTTTGATGCCAATTCACAACAATGTGTTCTAACTATATAAGTTTTGGTTCTCACACCAGTCTAATGGAAACATATAGAAAGCACACCTTTGAAACACGAAACTAATTACTAATGATGACGCGTCAATCATCAGAATCAGGTCCGGGCGACTAGAATGTGATTCTATATCTATCTAATATATTAAAGCTTCGAATATACGTTCATGACGCGCATATGCAAAACCTTTATATACTAGATTGTCCATATTCAAAATAAATAAATAATCAAATACGTATAAAATGGTTTAAATTTTCAAAACAAAAATTGTTTTCATTTGAAAAATATACTCTTCACACTCGTTCTAGGATACTACTGATCCTATCTCTAACGAGTCATTCTAATTGGATATTACTAATCCAATATCTGATGAATTCTTTCGTATGGTTCTAATGTGTCTTGTTCTCGAGCTCTGTAAACCAAAGCTCTGATACCAAATGTGACGGCCTGGAATTTCGCTCGATCCGAATCAATCGTTAAACCGATCTAGACCGTTCGAAACCCCTGAACGTTTGAGAACAGGACAAATCAGAACACAAACAGAAGAACATTTCATTGTATATTACAACAATTCCATCAGATACAAGAATATACAGAGTATAAATGAATAAATTACATTCGATAAATATCAGAGATTACAATAAATTACATAGCAGCGGAAAATAATACAAAGCACAACTGAAGGTGATATACGGATACAGAGCTTTCCGGATATCATTCCAGCTGTAAACCAGGATCCTGTAAATATAAATCTGCAAAACCAAAACTACTAGCTGCCCGTGCGGAAAATAGGGGCACCCAGAGTTTAGGTTAAAACAATAAACTCCAGGTCAGTCATGTGACTGGTGTGAGAACTAAAACAGTTATTTAAAACTTTACTTTAAAAGAGAGTGATTCAAGGGGCCACGCCGTATAACACGGAACGGGTTTCCTCCCAAGAATACCAGTGCATAGAATAAATAGCGCAATGCTTTTCGAAAAATGAAGCTATTATAAGACCCAGGTCCTATCATACAATGCAACGCAAGCCGGGGGATAGGGTTTTCCCTTATAATAGCCAAACATGCTTGGTACGTTTAAAACAAATCATTTGATACTATAATAAGTGTATAGTGTCTAAACAATTTCAATCATAAATATAAATCATAGACGGCATAGTATCCCATGCTACTATGTCGCCATACTAGGCTCTACAAATAAAGCCGCAATACACGTATTGGAAATTGGATTCCGTCATGAGTCGAGGCAAGGGGCAAGATCCTCTCCGCGTTCGAGACACTCTAGCAAATGCCTCAGGATTACGCACACTGGGTAACCCCTGGATGCTTCAGGGCCGGTCCTCACTTACGTTAGAGGATTAGTATTCCTGAACACACGTTTCCCGGTCCTTACAGACCTATAATCGAGGCGCCTCGCATTCCAACAACCACAAAGGTGAAAAGTATATATATGTCAGGGCTGGTAAGTCACTGACACCACCAAAGCTAGAAAGAAACGTCGTGCTCTCCCTGCAGTCCGTATCCCGTTTTTAACTAATACCGAGGTGTGAGGCTCGCGAATTCACGCTATACACAAAGCTACGCCACAAAGGCCATGCTTTGATCATCAACTACAAGACTTTGCTTTTCAACAGAAGCCTTGATCATTGCATCTTAGCGTGCCACACAGGCAATTCATGCCATGCGACTGATGTCCATCGATATACAACCTCTGAGCTCGTACGTCTCAGAGAAGGGCGTTAAGCAAAAGAATAAATTCTCCGCCGCCAAACAGATGTATATTTAATAGAAATCAATCAACACAGAATAAAATCCAATGTCAGACACACAATCCATTTAAAAGTCCGTTCTGGGTCTGAACGAAACCGGAGGCACTTTCCTCGCATATCCATCGATCTCCAAGTACGTCTGGACGACCACCAACTATTTCCATCCTCTTGGGTGTACAGCCCAATCAGGATCGTCAGTAATTATCCAAACGATGTGAAGACTTCCGGTCTTCAACCACCGTCTTCATCTTCGACATATCGTCGAATCGGTTATTCAGAATGGGTGTAAACCCGGACTTTCCGAACAACCCGCGTATATTAAAAACAAATGTTACACAAACACAACATACGCCTCATTCCAATTCATTAGTCACTAACCGCAAATTAGCAAGAGAACAATTTCCCAAACATTAACCCCGAAGGCCGAAACCAACATCAGATCAATACCCAGGAAACCATTATTCTTAGCCAACCTACAGCTAGTTTCTAAATTCCACATTCTTAGGGAAAGGTTCCCATTAATTTTATCCAAGATAAATTCTTTAAAATTTATCCTGTAATCTTCCTTTGGATGTCATTTAAAACCAAATTATGGTTTTTTCCAACTAGTCGAGATTAGCGAACCGTAACGAAGTAATTATTTATTTTATTTCCCAATCCCAACCTATTCATCCCATGAAGCAAAACTGGTAATACTCCATATCTAACACCACTGTGTTATCGGTAAAATTAATTACCATTTCACGTTCAAATCTAATTAAAGATTTAACTATCGCTTTGGAGCAAAACTGGCGATACTCCATTCTCGCTCAATTCTAAATTTGATAATTTAGATTATAAACTCGAATTTCAATCTAATTGCAAATTCATTAAAACTCCCCTTTTCTGGGTTAAAGAACTAGGTGTTATTTAAAACACAGTTCACGACAAACCCAAATCACATTCTATTTGTTATCGGGTTAAAGAACCAGTGTTATTTAAAACACTGTTCACGATAAACCCATTTCAAATTTAATCAAATATATTAGAAATTCCGATTATTTAAAACCCCTTTTTAAATCTTATTCATTTATTTAAAAAAAATTGGGTTTTAAATTTAGTTCAAAACTAGTTCATTTCGATAAAAATCCATTTTTATCTTTTCAAATATGGAGTTTTTCACCCCAATTTTTCCCAAATCATTTCTTATGATTTTACACAAATTATTACTATTTTTAATAATTTTATTAAGGCCCGTACAATCGATTTCCAACAATGGCCATCGAACTGCACTTACAGCGACCTTTTTCAAATTTGATTTGGACGTATCCCCAAATCCAACCGTTAGATTTTGAATTTCTAATATTCGTTAGAAAGCTCTTTTCGATACGAACCCAACGGTTCCGGTTTTAGGAGAATCCGACGGTCGGATCTCCCGTAATGTCCGTTTGAAATAAATGGTCGAAATTTACGAACTGCCGCGGCGCGGCGCGTTCTATTCAGGCCATTATATTATATATATAATATATATTTCGTCGATTTCTATTTAAAACGAATTATATAAATAGTTTTGAATTCGTTTCAAAAACATTTTCAACTTCCATTTCATTTCAAATCAAAATTGAATTCTCCTTTATAAATTCGTTTTAAAATTCATTTCTATTCAATTCAAATTTCAATTCAATTTGAATTCAATTCAATTCGCTTTCAATTCAATTCGAATTGGTTTTCTATTCGATTCATATTCATTTTCTATTCAAATCAAATTCGTTTCGTTTTCTATTTGAATCAAATTCATTTCGTTTTCTATTTGAATCAAATTCGTTTCGTTTTCTATTTGAATCAAATTCGTTATATTTTCTATTTGAATCAAATTCATTTCGTTTTCTATTTGAATCAAATTCGTTTCGGTTTCTATTTGAATCAAATTCGTTTCGTTTTCTATTTGAATCAAATTCGTTTCGTTTTCTATTTGAATCAAATTCGTTTCGTTTTCTATTTGAATCAAATTCGTTATATATTTAATTGAAATAAAATTGGTTTTCTATTCCATTCAATTCGAAATCGTTTCATATTCAATTCAAATCGAAATCGTTAAAATCGATATAAATATCGTTCGCGTCAAAATGGCGCATCACTATTCAATACGGCTTTATATATTCTATTTCAAATATTTCTTTTTGTCAACACACGACTAATCTCAACGAATGAGTACCGTCCATGTGTGACTATTTTTGGTTAAAATATTTCGTTCAACACATGACTAATCTCAACGGATGAGTACAGTCAACACATGAACCTTATTTTATATTGATAAAGATGTAAATTTTATTATAAAAATATTTCGTTCAACACATGACTAATCTCAACGGATGAGTACAGTCAACACATGAACCTTTATTTTATATTATTCTTATTTCTCAAATTGGAATGAGGCCCAATCAATTACCATATAATGTTAATTATATGGATTTTCATACATTACATGTATATAATAGCATTGAAAAATAATCAACCATCAACCAAAGTGCACTACACTGTATAAGCATCAAATATAAATATCTAACGCTTATAACAGTCTGTCAATCAATCGATCGACATATTTAATCAATCAGGATGAGTGAACTTCAAATTTCATCCCAACACCCGTGTGGGGTTTCAAACAATCAAACACAGATTTTATTCGTGCAGCTGGGCGATGTGTAAAATTTATCGACCCAATCAATATCAGTCAAATAGGTGTACATAAACAAACCGTCCGGTTTGTAAATGAATATTTTATTCACATTCACGTTAAAAATTATATTTTTAACGATAAAACATTTATCTTAACATATGAATATCTATTTAGTTCATTTATTCAATAAATGATTATTTTTATTTTTCTAACATATTTTAGAAAATTTCGGCGGCATAACGGCACGATACTAGAAACGGGACGAGGCCTAGCCTTATCCCCGGTCTAGTGAAGGCCCACGCCATTCACATATCAATTTTAATCAATTTCCAATTCAACCAATCAATCAAATCCAAATCAAATAATCTAACCAACTACACAACCAAACAAACAAGTCCATGGTATGTGGACGAGTGTCGGGTGCTACTAAGCACCGTCTGCATCCTAGTATATATATATATATATATATAACTAGCAAAAGAGAAATTTTGAGTGAGAAGTTCTCACCGAAAGCTATCCAATACCACGACTCTTCTTTTGATAGAAATCTTCATCTTCATCGCATCTTTGTCATCTTCGTTGCCCGTAGTCACTATATATATCAAAATTACATTTTTATATTTTGATGACCTTAAAATAAAAATCACATTTTTATTTATTCTCTTTCAATTTAAAAAGTCATATTTTTATAAACACTTCATATATTTAAAAATCGAATTTTCACTTTGCTATTCAATATATAAAAATCATATTTTTCTACACTATTCAATATATAAAAATCATATTTTTCTACATTGTTATTCCATATATAAAGATTATATTTTTAAGCCGCTAAGATCTAATTTTTATCTCGTCAAAAATCTTATTTTTCCTACAACAAAATTCTAAACTTTTTCTACCTCCTACGAATTCAAAATTCCTTCGAATAAAAATCATATTTTCATGATTAAAAATCAAAGCTTTAAGAGAAAAAGAAAAATCTAATCTTTTTAACCAATAAAAATCAAACCTTTTTATTAATAAAAACTTAACTTTAAAATGATAAAAATCTATAATTTCTACTTATAAAATCAGTTTTATATACTTAAAAAAAATCAGTTTTATATACTTAAAAAAAATCAGTTTTCAGTTTTTAAACATATATAAAAATCGAAACCTTAGAATTAAAATAAAATAAAGTAAAAACAACTTACAGTGGATGATTGGGGGGGAAGATGGGGTTGCTCGCGTCTTCGGGCGGAGGCGGGGCCCTCCTGGGCGGCGCTGGCCATGGGGTGGGGGTCTGGGACGCATCGAAGAGGGGGGGGGGGAATTGTCGCGTCGTTGGATGATGGGGGGGTAGCTGCTGTGCGATCGCTCAGGGGGGGCGCCCCTCTCCGGCGGCGGCGGGAAGCCCCAGGCGGCGGCGGTTTAGGGGGAGGCGACGGGGAATTAGGTTTTCTTTTTTTCTTTTTTTTTTTGATTTGTTCTGATATGAGTCGGGGGGGGGTATAAAGGAGAGATAAGGTATTATATTATAATTTTTTTAATTTATTAATTTATTTATTTTATCCTAAAGAGTTGACTTTCACTTACGACCTCGAAACGAGGCCCACCGCCTGTCGCCCATAGCGTTTTACCACCATTCCGAACACAATGGGATATGTATCGCAAGCTGATTCGGCTGTTACAATCAGTTTTCATTAAATTTACATTTAAATCACTATATTGAATTTTAAACGTACATTTCAAATTACCGGGGTCGCATACGAACTCGCAAAATTACAGAAAAATATTTTCTAGCTTCGTATTGACGATACGGTCCTAACAAAACTAGTTTCGTCGAATTCTGAGACCGTTGGAAAAATGGCCAATTTTCAGTCGATTAAAATCAACTGAAATGGTCAAAACACGTTTTCCTTTACCACGCTCACATATTGATTCGAAAAATTATGAAATTTGGAATCTAATAATAATTTGACACTGCGGACCCAACAAAACTGGTTTCGTCGAAATCCGAGGTCATTTGCAAAATGTCCATTTATAAGGGCTATATATTATATAAAATATATATATATTCCACAGCGACTATTCTGAATTTTCAACTGGACATATCTTATCATTTCTAAAGTGAATCTCAGTTTGTTAACTTCGTTAGAAAAATATTCTTCATCAGATTCAAATATTTCTTGTTTCGTTCAATTCTGACTTATAACGAATTCTGTATATTCATTTGAAATTAGAAATCGAATTTTCGAACTACCGCGCCATTTTCAATTCTATTTATAATTATATATAAATATTTATATTCTAATGACGACGTATATAATATATACGTTCTAATTATATTCAAAATAAATTTTCTGATGAACAGAGTGTTCCGTGGTGTGTTGAATAAATTTGTTCTAGTCTTCATTGATGACATTCTAATCTACTCTAAGTCGGAAGAAGAACATGCAAAACATTTAGAACAAGTGTTGAAAATTCTAAGAAGAAATGTCTTGAAAGCTAAATTTTCTAAGTGTGTCTTCTGGCAGAATGAAGTTAAATTCCTTGGCCATGTCGTATCAAAAGAAGGAATTGCTGTAGACCCAAGCAAAATTACAGCGATTCAGAACTGGAAACAACCTACTACACCCACTGAAGTTCGAAGTTTCCTTGGATTAGCTAGTTACTATCGGAAATTCGTTCAGGATTTTTCAAAGATATCAGGAGTTTTGACAAAGCTTACAAAGAAGCATGAGAAATTCAAATGGACTCCCGAATGTGAAGAAGCTTTCCAGGAGCTGAAACTGAAGTTGACAACCGCTCCGGTATTGACAATAATAGAAGGTAACCAAGACTTGACAGTATGGACTGATGCTTCTATTAGAGGGCTAGGAGCAGTGTTAATGCAAAAAGGCCAAGTGATCGCATATGCCAGTCGTCAACTAAAGCCGCATGAAAGAAACTATGCTACTCATGATCTTGAGTTATTAGCTATCGTGTTTGCTTTAAGAATATGGAGGCATTATCTATTGGGCGAGAAATTCGAACTATACACCGATCATCAATCCTTGAAATACCTGTTCACCCAGAAAGATCTAAACTTGAGACAACAGCGTTGGTTAGAATTCCTAGCAGCATACGATTTTGAAATTATATACACTCCAGGGAAAGCCAATGTTGTAGCAGATGCGCTCAGCAGAAAAAATGAAATCATTGCCAGTTTTATCATTACTTCTTCCTTGCAGGATAAGATAATTATTCTTCAGAAGGACGATGAATTCATTAAAAGGATTAGCCAGCGGATCCAGGAAGGAAAACCCTCAGATTTTAGCCTCGATAGCCAAGGGGTCCTAAGGTTAAAAGGGAGAATTTGTGTGCCTGGAATTCCAGCGCTCAGAAGAGAAATACTTGATGAATGCCACAAATCCAAATTAAGTATCCATCCCGGTGTGAGCAAAATGTATAACGATATTAAACGCACATTCTGGTGGAAGGCGATGAAAAGAGATATTTCAATATATGTTAGCAGATGCTCCACTTGTCAACTAGTCAAGAGTGATCAGCAGAAATTGGCTGGATTATTGCAACCATTAGAAATTCCAGGTTGGAAGTGGGAACAAATCTCGATGGATTTTATCGATGGCCTGCCTCGGACTAGAAAAGGAAACGACAGTATATGGGTAATCGTAGATCGCTTCACGAAGACTGCCCATTTTATACCTGTCCGATCCAACAGAACGGCACAAAGTCTGGCACAGATTTACTTCAAAGAAATTGTTAAACTTCATGGAGTACCGCTCAGTATAGTCAGCGATAGAGATCCCCTGTTCACTAGCAAATTCTAGGAAGCATTCCAAGAAGAATTGGGGACCAAATTAAATCTAAGCACCGCTTATCATCCTCAGACAGACGGCCAAACTGAGCGGGTGAATAGAATTTTAGAAGATTTGCTGCGGGCTTGCATTATTGATTTTGGAGGCTCATGGGAAGATCATTTACATTTAGCAGAATTCTCTTACAACAATAGCTATCAAGCAAGTTTGGGAATGTCCCCATTTGAAGCACTATACGGTAGACCGTGCAGATCTCCCGCATGTTGGGTAGAACCTGGCAACAGACTGGTGTTAGGGCCCGATATGATTCAAGAAGCATCGGATAAAGTCGATTCCATTAAGAAGCGATTAAAAACCGCACAGAGCCGGCAGAAAAGTTATGCTGACGCGAGAAGAAGGGATATATCGTTTGCCGTTGGCGATTATGTTTATTTAAGAGTTTCTCCAATGCGAGGAGTAATCAGATTTGGCAAGACTGGGAAGTTGGCACCGAGATTTATTGGTCCCTTTCCTATACTTGAACGGATTGGAACTCTTGCATATAGGGTTTCATTACCTGATTGGTTGCCTGGTGTACATAATGTGTTCCACGTATCTCAACTCAGAAAACATGTTCATGATCCAGATCTTGTTGTGGAAGAAGCAGCACAACAGGATATTGACATAACTCCAGAATTAGCACTCAAAAGAGATCCATTAAAGATAGTTGGCAAAGAAACCAGAGAGCTAAGGAGGAAAAAGATTCACTTAGTCAAAGTGCAGTGGAGTAGTGATCCTAGAGACTGTACCTGGGAAACTGAGGAAAGCATTAAACAAGCCTATCCCAAATGCAGAGTGGACATCTCTGACTAACTCCGGTGCAAGGTACCTTTGCAATACTTTGCATTTACATTTTATTTCCTGCTTAACTATTATTTCCTTTTCGAGGACGAAAAGTTTTAAGTGGGGGAGATTGTAATAACCCGGAAAATGTGAACCAGTTTAAAATTTTTAAATTAGGTTATTAACAAGAAATTTGAATGATTACAATAGCCTATTTCCAATAAAATATAGAATTATGTATAATATGGCCGAATGAATTTTCAGAAGAGTCGATATATGAAATATATAGGCCTGGAAAATTGATATTTTGCATATGGCCTCGGAATTCGACGAAACCACTTTTGTCGGGTCCGGGATGTCAAACTATTGCTAGGTTTCAAATTTCATAATTTTTCGAATCAATATGTGAGCGTGGCAAAAGAAAACGCGTTTGACCAGTTTCTATTGAATTTAATCGACTGGAAATTGGCCATTTTGCAAACGGTCTCAGAATTCGACGAAACTAGTTTTGTTAGGACCGTATCGTCAATACGAAAAAAGAAAATATTTTTCTGGAATTTTTCTAGTTAGTATGTGACCCCGGTAATTTGAAATGTACGTTTAAAATTCAATATAAGGATTTAAATTGTAAATTTCAACGGAAACTAATTGTAATGATCAAATCAGCTTACGATACATATCCCATTGTGTTCGGAATGGGGGTAAAACGCTATGGACGACAGGCGGTGGACCTCGTTACGAGGTCATAAGTAAAAGTCAACCCTTTGGCAAAAATTTAATAATTAAATAATAAAATAAAATAAATAGAATCCCCCCTTTTCTCTTCTGCTTGACCCCCCCCCGATCCCTCATTCATTAACCAGAACGAAATAAAAAAAAGAAGAGAAAACCTAATCCTAAATCGCGCCGCCTTACCTCGAACGACGCCGACGAACCCCTCGCGCCGCACCCCTCCGTTCAGTTCCCTCCTCCCTCCAGACATCGCGACGCAATCGAAGCAGCCCTCCCAATCGGAGCCTCCACCATCGAACTCCAGACATCGCGACACCACCGAGCACCACTGGACCACCGCCGACTCCTCCTCCTCCCACTGGAAATCTCGGTGAGCCTTTAGATTATTTTGTTTTGTTTTTATTTTGTTTTACAGTGAATTGAAAACTGTTTTTTTTATGATTTGAAAACTGTTTTTT
Organism: Allium sativum; assembly: GCA_030737875.1. Classification (NCBI taxonomy): domain Eukaryota; kingdom Viridiplantae; phylum Streptophyta; class Magnoliopsida; order Asparagales; family Amaryllidaceae; genus Allium; species Allium sativum. The sequence goes on along the minus strand of CM060919.1, from coordinate 647,117,536 downwards.
TTAGTTTTATAAACTGAAATTATAAAAGAACAAAAACTGATTTTTGTTTTAGGTTTTTAAAACAGAATTTTTAAAAGGATTACAAAAACTGTTTTAAAAGAAGAAAATAAAAACTGATTTGTTAGAATTTAAAAACTGCATTTTTAAATAAAATAAAAACTGATTTTTAGTTATAAAGAAAAAAAAACTGCATTTTTTTTAAAAAAAGATTAAAACTGCATTTTAATAAAAGAGAAACTGTTTTGAAAAGAAAACAAAAACTGTTTTGAAAAGAAAACAAAAACTATTTTGAAAAGAAAACAAAAAATGTTTTGAAAAGAAAACAAAAACTGTTTTGGAAAAAAAGGATTTGGACTTGAAAATAAAGATCATATTTTTAAAAATAGAAAAGATGGAATTTTTGTTAAGTAGAAGTAGTAAGGTATGATTCTTATATTTTTAAAGCAATAAAAATATAATTGTTGCATCATTAGAATAATAAAAATATAATCTTTATATTTAATAGCGAAGTCAAAATGCAATCTTTATATATTGAATAACATAGTAAAAATTCGATTTTTACCTATGTAGAGGATACAGTCAACGAAAGCAACAAGAAGGCAAAGTAGGCGAAGTTTCTATTAAGGAAGAATCATGTGAGTGGATAGCTATTGGTGAGGCTTTCTCACTCTTCAATTTCTTTTTATAATTATATATATGTGTTGAAAATGAAAGTGAATTGCTATATATAAATATATATATATATATATACGCCCTTCGTCCACAAACCATGGACGATATTTATTGGTTGAAATTGTTGTGAAAATTGATTGATAGTTTGGGATTGTTTGTGAATGATATTGGTTGATTGCGGTTGAAAAATACCCAATTGTGGTTGAAAAATATTTGGTTGAAACCACATAGGATTAGTTTGTGGAAATGAAATAAATATATACATGCCGCCTGCGTGCGAACTAGATGCATGATTCCCATTGTCAAAAACCGCGAGGTTTTAAGGTAGAGCGAGGAGCCGTACTAGGGACGGTGCCGGTGTAACTACCCTGCCGTTATGCTGCCGAAATTTTGAATGATATTCTTGTGTTTGAATTATTTTCATATGCTTAAACTATATTTATTCATTGTATAGAAAACATTCATGTGTTGAATTGCTATTCATTCGTTGTTTAGAAATTCATGTGTTGAATGATATTCATATTTTGAAATAAACCGTTCGATAATAAAAAATCACATTTTTATCTATATATAGAAACTATAGAAAACATTCATGTGTTGAATTGCTATTCATTCGTTGTTTAGAAATTCATGTGTTGAATGATATTCATATTTTGAAATAAACTGTTAGATAATAAAAATCACATTTTTATCTATATATAGAAACTATAGAAAACATTCATGTGTTGAATTGCTATTCATTCGTTGTTTAGAAATTCATGTGTTGAATGATATTCATATTTTGAAATAAACTGTTAGATAATAAAAATCACATTTTTATCTATATATAGAAACTATAGAAAACATTCATGTGTTGAATTGTTATTCATTCGTTGTTTAGAAATTCACGTGTTGAATGATATTCATATTTTGAAATAAATTGTTTGATAATAAAAGAATCACCTTTTATTGACTATATGAACTGTGTAAAATAATCTCGTCTGAAAAGAAATTGTTTTATGATAAAAATCCCATTTTTATCACCAACTTGGACTATATAGAAGAACAGTGTTTTTGAAATGAATTGTTTTGCAATAAAAATCACATTTTTATTGTATGCATAAATCGTTAAAATGTGAAGTGTTAAAAATAGCCACTTGTTCAAAATAAACATATATGAGTTGAAATATTCATTAATTAGCTAATGAAATGATTTGCACCTATTTATGTGACATTAGAATGAATGGTGTTTTTAAACCAAATAGAAATCAAATATGAAGTTGAATAGAAAATGAAAAATGATATGAACTGTATATATATGTACATGCATATTCATTGAACAGGTTATAGCAAAGGGGCTAGAGAAGAGGAATAAAATTTTGTGCCCGACAAATAGGTACACATTTACTGATTTGTTTGGGTGATGATTTTGAGCCTATTGGCTAGCCGCTTGGCTTTTTCTTTTTCTTTTTGAGATTAGAAGGACCGGGACGCTATTTGCGATTTCCCGACGCTCCCGGTGCAGGGGAGGTTATGGCGAAATTTTTCCAAAATTTAGGGTGTTAGAAAAATATTTGAAGTGAAAACGATATAGAAATCATCGAATGAACTATATTTATATAAATATATAAATATAAATAAAATTAAAACGAAACGAGGCCGTGCAGTTCGTATTTTGAAACCGTGAGTTCAAACGACTAGTGCGGAAGATCCGACCATTGGATTTTCCCGAAACCTCAACCGTCGGGTTCGCCTTGGAATAATCTTTCCAACGGCACCAACCTTGTAAAAATCCAACGGTTGGATTGTCTGGAATGTTTAATTCAAAATTAAGGAAAAACAGCGCCAGAAACGATTATATTTATATATATATATAAATATAATTAAATTTAATCGAATAACGACGCTGCAGTTCGTAAATTGAAATCGTAACTTCAAATGGTTAGTGTGGAAGATCCGACCGTCGGATTTTCCCAAAACAGGAATCGTTGGATTCGTTTTGAAAAGACCTTCCTAATGACGTAAAATTGGTGAAGATCCAACGGTTAGATTTTCCGATATGTGTAAAACAAATTAAGGGAAAAACAACGCCAGTGACACGAAACGACCTGAAACGTCGTTTAATTAAATATGGCCATTTTTAAATAAATAAAAATGGCGAAAAATCGTTATAAAATATTATAAGCAACATAGGTTGCAAATAAACCAGTTGGGCTTGAATTGTTTGATATTTGATGGTTGTATGTGTATGACATGAAAATAACACTAAATAACTGAAAGATGGATGTCGAATAATATAACCATATAAAGAATCGATTTAAATTCTAATGACGTGAGTTATTTGAAAAGGCCGAGCTAACCCTCATTTCAAGTAATTCATCGAGCGATTCGAATTGGAAGATGCAAAGACGATTCAAGACCGACGATCTTCGTATCGGTTGGATGGGCGCTACTGAGGTTCCTAACCGGAGTAGCTACCGGAAAGGGACGGAAGTAGTAGCCGTCTGAACGTGTATGTTGATTGGACGGATATACGAGGAATTTGACGCCTCCGGTTTCGTTCAGACCCAGGACGGACTTGTAAATGGACTGTGTGTCTGACATTGGATTTTGTTCTATACTGATTGATCTCTATTAAATATATATCTGTTTGGCGGCGGAGAATTTATTCTTTTGCTTAACGCCCTTCTCTGAGACATACGAGCTTAGAGGTTATATATCGATGGAAATCAATCGTATGGAGTGGACTGCCTATGTGGCATGCCAAGATGCTGTGATCAAGGCTTCTGTTGCAAAGCAAAGTCTTGTGGATGATGATCAAAGCAAGGCCTACGTGGCCTAGCTTTGTGTATTTCGTAGATTCGCGAACCTCACACCCCGGTATGAGTTAAAAACGGGATACGGACTGCAGGGAGAGCACGACGTTTCTTTCTAGCTATGGTGGTGTCAGTGACTTACCAGCCCTGACATATATATCTACTTTTCACCTTTGTGGTTGTTGGAATGCGAGGCGCCTCGATTATAGGTCTGTAAGGACCGGGAAACGTGTGTTCAGGAATACTAATCCTCTAACGTAAGTGAGGACCGGCCCTGAAGCATCCAGGGGTTACCCAGTGTGCGTAATCCTGAGGCATTTGCTAGAGTGTCTCGAAGCGGAGAGGAGCTTGCCCCTTGCCTCGACTCATGACGGAAATCCAATTTCCAATACGAGATAACGGCTTCGATTGTAACTCATATATGGCGACATAGTGGCATGGGACGCTCATGTCGCCTATGATTGATATTTATGATGCTATTCGTTTTTGAAACATATATGCACTAGTAATAATATCAAATGATTTCTCTTTATACGTATCAAGCATATTTGGCTATTATAAGGTAAAACTCTATCCTCCGGCTTGCGTTGCATTGTGTGATGGGACCTGAGTCTTATAATGGCTTCATTCTTTCTAAAAGCATTGCGTTGTCTTAAAAAGAATTTACCTTGTTTTAATTGCACTAGCAATCACTGGAGTAAAACCCGTTCCGCGAAAGTGGCGTGGTCCTATGATTTTGCTATTACTATTGTTTAACTGTTAAATGGATTCCTCATACCAGTCCCCATGACTGACTCGTTGTTTGTTTCACTTTGCAAACGCGGGTGCCCTTATTTTCACACGGGCAGCCTAGTACACAGGTGACAGGTGGTTTTTGGTTCTGCACTGCTGCATAGCATGCACTTTTGGCTCATGGCGAGGCTGACTTCATAGTGATGACTTAGATATTTTCCGCCATTCCTGTATTTATGTTATGATTCCGCCTCTGGCGATGCAGACTGATTTACTTTCCGTATTTCTCACTATATGTATATGTATTCCGCCTTCGGCGATGTAGACTGATACTCTTATTATGTCACTGCATGTATGTATTCCGCCTCTGGCGATGATGACTGATCACTCCCCTTTCTTTTTACTAAGTATATCCCACGTTATGCTATTCTGATATTCCTACATGTTGTGATTCCGCTGTCATATTCATGTAAAATTTATTTTATTTATTGATTACTTCGGTAAGGTTCGTTAATCTCGACTAGTTGGATCGAAATTATGAATTTGAAACTCTAATTCACTAATTGATTCCATTATTTTTGGTTTCACTAAAATCCGGATTGTTTTGCACCCGGTACATTCAATTGAAGTTTGAAATAAATGGTCGAAATTTACGAACTGCCGCTGCGCGGCGCGTTCTATTCAGGCCATTATATTATATATATAATATATATAATATATACTTCGTCGATTTCTATTTAAAACGAATTATATAAATAGTTTTAAAATCGTTTCAAAAGCAATTTCAACTTTCTTTTCAATTCAAATCAAAATTGAATTCTTCTTTATAAATTCGTTTTAAAATTCAATGTCAGACACACAGTCCATTTACAAGTCCGTTCTGGGTCTGAACGAAACCGGAGGCACCTAGTACCCCGCATATCCATCGATCTCCAAGTACGTCTGGACGATCACTAACTGTTTCCATCTTCTTGGGTGTACAGCCCAATCAAGATCATCAGTAATTACCCAAACGACGTGAAGACCTCCGGTCTTCGACCATCGTCTTCATCTTCGACTTATCGTCGTATCAGTTATTCAGAATGGGATAAACCCGGTCTTTCCGAATAACTCGCGTATATTTTAAATAAGTGTTACACAAACACAACATACGCCTCATTCCAATTCATCAGTCACTAACCGTAAATTAATCAAGGGAATAATTCCCCAAATATTAACCCCGAAGGCCGAAACCAACATCAGATCAATATCCAGAAAACCATTCTGCCTAGCTAACCGACAGTTAGTTTCTGATTTCACATTCATAGGGAAAGGTTCCCATTAATTTTATCCAAGAATAAATTCTTCTGGAGGAGTAAATCTTTCCAGGAAAATCACTTTGAATCTATCCCAGGTGATATCACCTTCTGGATTATCCTTAATAACTGAATCCCACCAGAACAGAGCTTCGTCTTTGAGTGCCTAGGAGGCCAGTAATCTTTTCTGGTCATCCCTCAGCTTTAATCCTTCAAAGATTTTCTCAGCCGAACGAATCCATGCTTGTGTTTTCATAATTGATTCTTTACCCGAGAAGGGTTTTCCACCCAGATTTCTATATTTCATAAATAGAGCTTCAATATCCGGGTCAGTATTACTTCTCTTGTTTCTGGCACTCATTTTCTAGTTCTTCTGCAAATAGCAGATAAAGTATCAGGTCAACAGAAAAGATATTTCAAAAACATAGAAACATATACTTGAATGTAAATGCGTCTATCTAGGTGTTATTTCATTCTGCTACTCATACTAGGATATTACTGATCATATCTGTATTGAGTTGCCCGTCCTAGAACACTACTGGTTCTATTTCTGACGAGTTCGTTAATATGTTATATTCCAGAACTAAGCTTAACCAAAGCTCTGATACCACGATGTGATGACCCCAAACTCCGTACTGACGAAGACAAGGGTAATCTTTGGAATATAACACAGAAACAGATAATAGCAGAACAGAATTAAACAAATACACCAGATAATGAACAATAGAATATACTGGATAAACCTAATCATCAGAGTTACACAGTATACAGGATCATACTTAGTACAAATAAAGTTCAGCTATACATAAATGTCTACAGCGGAAACAAACAAAATATGTACAATAGGAGCTGAACAACATAAAAAGAGATAAATAATAGAATCCATCTTCAGCTCCAGCTATCCAGAAAGAGCCAGCTAAACCTGAATACAAGGCTGCCCGTGTAGAAAAAGGGGCACCCGAGTTTGAAAGTGAAACAAACTACGAGTCAGTCATGGGACTGGTATGAGAAATCTACTCAACACATTTATAATATGGCTAATCACAGGACCACCCTACTCTCGTGGAACGGGTTTACTCCATTGGATTGCCAGTGCTTTAAAACAAATCATTCTTTTAAACATCGCAATGCTTTTTATAAAAATGAAGCCATTATAAGACTCAGTTCCCATCACACAATGCAACGCAAACCGGAGGATAGAGTTTTACCTTATAATGGCCAAAATATGCTTGATACGAATAAAACAAAAGCATTTGATATTACTACTAGTGTTTATATGTTTCAAAAACAATTTCAAATCATAACTATCAATCATAGACGGCATGGGTACCATATATCATGTCGCCATATATATATACAATCAAAACCGCACAGTCACATATTTAGAAATTGGATTTCCGTCATGAACCAAGGCAAAAGATAGTCCTTACCGACATCGAGACGCTCTAGCCCGCCCCTCAGGAACAGCCGCAACTGCCCCTTGGATCGTCAGGGTCGGTCCACCGATGTGGATTATTATGCCTGAACACTGCGTTTCCCCGCCCTATGGGGCGTAAACAAGCCAACGTATGGCTTCTTCGGCTTCACATAGTCACCGATATATCCGAGGCGCCTCGCAACAGCAACAACCACATAAATAAAATGTCAGGCCATGTAAAAACACCGACACAACTCCTAGCTAAAAAGAAACCCATGCCCTCCCTGAGGTCCTTCTCCTGTCTCTGGTCCATACCGGGGTGTGAGGCTCCCGAATTCACGTTATACAAAAAGCTACGCCACCCAGGCGGGGCTTTGATCATCACCACAAGACTTCGCCTTTCAACAGAAGCCTTGATCATTTGCCACTTAGGCATGCCACACTAGCAATTCATGCCATACGACTGATGTCCATCGATATACAACCTCTGAGCTCGTGCGTTTCAGAGAAGGGCGTTAAGCAAAAGAATAAATTCTCCGCCGCCAAACAGATGTATATTTAATAGAGATCAATCAACATAGAATAAAATCCAATGTCAGACACACAGTCCATTTGCAAGTTCGTTCTGGGTCTGAACGAAACTGGAGGCACTAAATACCTCGCATATTCATCGATTCCCACGTACGTTTGGACGATCACCACTCATTATCCATATTTCGGGATGTCTCCCAATCAGGACCTCAGTTACCATCCAAACGAGGTAAAGATCGGTCTTGAACCCCAGTCTTCATCTTCGACTTCTTATCGTCGATTCAGTTATTCAGAATGGGATAAACCTGGTCTTTCTGAGCAACTCGCGTATATAATAAACAAGTGCAACAGTAACATACATACGCATCATTTCAATTCATTAGTCACTAACCGTCAATCAGTAAGAGAACGATTTCCCAAATAATAACCCCGAAGGCCGAAACCAACATCAGATCAACATCCAAGAAACCATTCGACCTAGCCAACCTTCAGTTAGTTTCTAAATTTCACATCCATATCGTTTATAATATTTTATAACGATTTATCGCTATTTTTATTTATTTTAAAATAGCCAATTTATTCCAAACGACGCTTCGGCCATAACGCGGCCGTGGCGCTGTTTTTCTTCAAATTTGAATTACACATATCTGAAAATCTAACCGTTGGATCTTCACAAAATTTACATCATTAGAAAGATCTTTTCAAAACGAATCCAACGGTTCCAGTTTCGGGAAATTCTGACGGTGGGATCTCGCGGTATAATCGTTTGAAGTTTCGATTTCAAAATACGAACTGCAGCGTCGTTATTCGATTAAATATAATTATATTTATATATATGTAAATATAATCGATTCTGGCGTTGTTTTTCTTTAGATTTGAATTAAACATTCCAGACAATCCAACCGTTGGATCTTTACAAAGTTGGTGCCGTTGGAAAGATATTTCCAAAGCGGACCCAACGGTTGCGGTTTCGGGAAAATCCGATGGTCGGGTCCACCGGTATAATCGTTTGAAATCACGGTTTCAAAATACGAACTACAGCTTCGTTATTCGATATATTTTAATTCTATTTATATATATATATATATATATATCGATTCTTCGATTTCAAAGCTATATTCATTTCATTCATTTGATAAAAATGATATTTTTATCTAACTGTCTTCTATTTCAACACTTCACTATGTTTAACAATTCATGTATATAATAAAAATGTGAATTTTATTGTAAAACAATCCATTTCAAAACACTATTATTTTATATAGTTCATATAGGTAATAATAATAGGATTTTTATTATAAAACAATTTCTTTCAAAACAAGATTATTTTATACAGTTCATATAGGTAATAAAAATAGGATTTTTATTATAAAACAATTTCTTTCAAAATATGAATACCATTCAACAAATGAATTTCAATTCAACGAATGAATTTCGATTCAACACATGAAGGTTTTCTATAGTTTATATATATCGATAAAAAGATGATTTTTATATTTAAAACACGAATACCATTCAACACATGAATTTCAATTCAACGAATGAATATTGATTCAACACATGAAGGTTTTCTATAGTTTCTATATATAGATAAAAAGGTAATTTTTATATTTAAAACATGAATACCATTCAACACATGAATTTCTATCCAACGAATGAATATCGACTCAACACATGAAGGTTTTCTATTCAACGAATAAATATAGTTTCAACAAATGAAAATAATTCAAACACATGAATATTATTCAAAATTTCGGCAGCACAACGGCAGGGTAGTTAAAACCAGGACCGTCCCTAGTACGGCTCCTCGCTCTACCTTAAAACCTCGCGGTTTTTGACAATGGGGAATCATGCATCTAGTTCGCACGCAGGCGGCATGTATATATTTTTCATTTCCACAAACTAATCCTATGTGGTTTCAACCAAATATTTCTCAACCACAAATGGGTATTTTTCAACCACAATCAATCAATTCCAATCACAAACAATTTCAATCAACCAATCGCTATCAATCAATTTTCACATCAATCACAACCAATAAATATCGTCCATGGTTTGTGGACGAGGGGCGTATATATATATATATATATATATATATATATATATATATATATATAGCATTTCACTTCTATTTCAACACATATATAATTTTTACAACGCATATACAACTTATACATCGAACGTACAACTTATACAACACTTATACAAGAGGTGTACAACGCTTATATAACTCATACATCGACTATATAATTTATACATCATCGTTTTCCATATCGTTTATAAATTAGAAATCTCACATTGGGTTCCACTCCACCAAAAATAGAAGAAGGCTCAGAAAAATATGCGGTCTCTTCTAGAATGTAGAAGACGTCCACACGAGTCCGCTGTCTCTTGTTTCACTGGATTTCGTCAACATAGCAAAACGATATGATTTTTACAGTGAAATCATAAACCGTAGCGCTTTAAAGTGCTATAGAATAGTTTGAAATAAAATAAACCGATACCTTTCCGCAATGGTTCAAACCTAGGTCATCGATTATCGCACAAACCATGAAGCGGTTGGACGATCGGAGGGTACAGCGTTGTAGAGGACAGAGCAGGCTTCCCGCGCCACCTGGTGGGGCCCAGATCGATGCAGCGGGTGGGTCACGGCGGCGAGCTGAAGGTGCGGACTTTAGAGCGTCGATTCCCTTTGTACACGCGACGAGAATTCACAAAACCGACATGGATTTGAAGATCTAAGGGAGATCTATAAAATTCTCAAAAGGAGCAACACGTTTTATTGCGTGTAGGAGGAGGGAAGGAGGAGAGAAGTTTGGAGATGAAGGCGCTGTTCGATTTGGGGATTGTCGGGGAGAGAGAAGGTCAACGCAGGAGTGAGGTGGCCAATAGGATTTTTCCATTTATTTATATATTTTAAAAATCCAAAAATACCCCTCTACACGTACTAACACCAACCCAAACCCAACGACTGTCGTTCCTAGCTAATTACCCCCATTCCAAACACAATGGGATATGTTTCGTTGGCCCATTCGACTGCTTCAGTCAGTTTTTCCTCAAATTAAAATATAAAACATTCAATATTAAATTTGAACGTACATTTCAATTTGCCAGGGCCACAAACTGATTCTAAAAATTCCCGAAAAATAAATCTAGCTATGTTTTGATGATACGGTCCCAACAAAACTAGTTTCGTCGAATTCTGAGACCGTTTGCAAAAAGGCCCATTTCTGGCCGATCCAGTTTAACTATAATTGACCAAAACACGTTTCCCTTTGCCACGCTCACATACTAGCTTCAAAAATTTTGAAATTTGAAACCTAGCAATAACTTCACATCCCGGATCCAACAAAAGTGGTTTCGTTGAATTCCGAGGTCGTTTGCAAAATGGCCAATTTCACGGGCTATATAAATTCCATAGCGACCTTTCTGATAATTCATTTGGCCATAACGTTTTCATCCCGCTATGAAACTTCGATTTTTTAGATTCGTTAGAAAGGTATTCACTAACAGATTTAAATATTTTTGGTTTCACTCAAATCCGTTTTGTTTTGTACCCGGTACAGTCCGACAAAGTTTGAATTCAATTTTTGAAACTGCTGCGCCATTTCAGGCCTTGTTTATAATTAGAATTAATTATATTCGTTTTCAATTGTCGATTCAAACTCAGTTTTCATTGCTATTATTTAAAATATTTATTTTAAATATTTAAAATCCATTATTTTAGCCAATTTAAAATTTTTAAATTGGTTCAGATTTTCTGGGTCGTTACAAAATTTTCCAGTAAAAACCTGAAATACTACAGTACTGCAATGATCGCAGTAAAAACCAGAACCATTTTAACCATTCTTTGTTTATTGAAATTTTCTTTTCTTTGTAATTAATACTGCAGTTTATTGAAAGTTTGTTTATTTTTGAAATTTTGAAGGTTGATATATATTGCGTAGCAGATATTCAACGAGGCGATTGGTTTGTTTTTGAAGTCGAAATTTAGTTAGTAAGACTGGATTATATTGTATGTGGTTTCTTTCTTGGAGTATGACCGAATTATATATATTGTATTTGGTCTTGGATTAACAACACTATCTATGATGAATTGTAGATTTCTTATGTTGTTGCTATTAAATGTGTGTGGATCATTAACATTATCAATGAAATTATTACATTTATTTCTGTATTGTTCCATCTGTATTGTTATATAGCTTGAATATCATTAATTATTTGTTTCAATATATTGATAATATTAGTGATATTAGAGGAGCAGATTTTATCAAAGAGGACTTTTTCTTCGGTTGTGGTTACAACCGAAGCAACAAGTAAGTCCATTATATGCCCCTATTCTTTTACACGTCGGTCGTTGATAACCGAAGCAATAAACAATTTTTTGCTTCAGTTATTCATTCGAAGCTACAGGCTTCCCTTTATTGCGCCTACTTCAGTCGCTTCTGTTGTTAAACCGAAGCAATAATTGAAAATAACAGAAGCAACAGAACAATATTTGCTTCGGTTGCTTGTCCGAAGCAACAACTTTTTGGTCTGTTGCGTCTACTGCAGTTGCTCCGGTTGCAGAACTGAAGCAATAGGGGGTAAATAACCAAAGCAACAGACCTATTTTGTAGTAGTGAATAACAAGGCAATTTGCTTCTACTTACAACAAAGTCATGAGTAGACTAGTAATAAACATGGCCAAGTTAGTGGAAATGAGAGGCACAATCCCATTATTATTGATGAGGATGTGGCGATTGATGAAAAATCAGAAGAGACAGATTATGAGCTCACTGATGAAGTTGTGATGGAAGATATTGTCACTGAAAATGCACAAGATATTGATATAGGCGATGTAGGAAATCCACCGGCAGTTGTGGATTATGGTGATGATATGCTAGCAGTTGTGTTTATCCTGATTACATGTCCAAGCAATTCGACATCAACAACAAAATGGGTTCTATTCTGATTGACTGGCTCGTAGAGGTGGACTACAAGTTGTAGCTAATGGAGGAAACACTGTACCTTGCCGTGAACATAATAGATAGATTTTGAGGCAAGCAGTTGTTAAGAAGAAGCTTCAGTTAGTAGGAGTTACTGTGATGCTTCTTGCATGCAAATACGAAGAAGTATCGGTTCCAGTGGTCGACGATTTAGTCACCATATCTGATCGTGCATACACATGTGGTGTTTATTTTTTTATGTGTGCACGCGCATTGGGGGAGGGGGATATCTTCTTTTCAATAACATGACTAATTAACCATAAGTTTTTTCACTAAGAGAATGGTTGTTCATGAAAACTGGGAGTTAAATGGGTAGAGTGTTAATTGTATGATGTTAAATTATCCAGGAGGAATGAATATTTTAGAAAAGGGCTATCTGATGATATTGTGAATATAAAAGAGAACCGCAAAAAGTATAATGATAAAACACACATGCATATTTATGTATTATATATAGCTATGGTCAGAGATGGGATTTGAATCCATGATATTATTTATTCATTATTTTTTGTTTTTTTGACAAAAATGGAGATACTACTTTAAAAGTAAAATTTGATTTCATGACATTATATGTCTGTTTGTGAAGTTCACAATTACATCAAATTGTGACACCAACGGTATTGCAATCATTGTTCAAGATCGTCATACTAATTTTCGTAAACTTTTGCAAATACGTGGCAGCTACGCTGTATTGATTTTCGTATTAAAATTTGAAGCATGGTTTAATAAATCAATGAAAGGAAAAACATTACAGCTTAATTTAGTTCCCAATGTCGACTGCTTTCTTTATTTAATAACAGAGAACAACACTGATTCATCTACTATAATGATAGTTGCTTGCATCTGTGCATTGATATTTGAGCTGACATCTGAGGAACGATATTGGTTTGTATAATGCCATAATGGTTTGTGCGTTCAGATTTTGGTTATTGGGCTGTTTAGCCTTTTTATATTAAAAAAAGATATGGAGTTTTAAAAATAAAATAAGTATGGAAACACACGTCCATAGAAACAAAAGATAAGCGTTGTAGAGCTAGAACACTAAAAAGTTATTTCAGAATAAAAATACTGGTGTGTTTCTAATTTGTCTATTTGTCGTAGTGATCGAACATATTCAAAGAAATGCAATGCACAAACAAAAATTCGGATTTTTTTTTAAAATATGAAACAAGAACAATATAAAATAAGATTTTGTAAGTAAATTACTTATATGAATATTGAATTTCGGAACCTTTACATGGCTACTCTTAATTTCAAAAGCATTTGTGCGATCTGATTCAAACATCTTCGATTAAATCCGTTTCTGAAAAAGATGTGCTTAATTTGTCCTTTAGACTGTAACATTTAGGCATAGTGCATTTACCGAAAAATTTCTATATAATAACGTGTTCAAGCATAAACAAACAAATTAAATTTAGAAAAAAAATCAATTATTAAAATGAAAGTTGATACAAAATCAAAGAAAATTCGAAGCAGCGCTGTAGTGAATCAAAATCATAGAAAATCCGAAGTTGCATCATGTTGAGTTGGCGTCATTGACGCCGTGAATAAAAGGATCACAATGTGCTGAATTTGAACTCGACGTCTTGCATCCTGATATTAGTGAGCTGCATAATGCTCAATTCTCATACTTTATTTCTTCCTTTTCTTCACATAATAAATAAATGATTTGCTAAGCTATTTTATATGGCATCTGTATTTTCCTAGTCTGTACAAATGTGATGAAATCCAACAATTATAGCTGCTAAATAATTATTGTTTTGATATAGAAAGGAAAAGAATGACCGATTGAAAATAAAATGATTTAAGAGGCACAATTTTGTTATAATATGGTAACGTGGTACTATCCATGTAAATTATATTAGCAATTTAATTGATCAACCAAAACTAAATATATGATCCTTTCTTGTTGCAGTTTCAGTGAACCTCAAGTGAGCGTAGATGGATGTATGATAGAAAACGGGAGAAAGGATGGATAAAGAAATCTTTTTTGGATGGTTTGGACGTATTCATGAATTTTGCAACTAACAACGGCATCGAAGATGTAATCCGTTGCCCTTTCATTAAGTTTGATAATAGGAAATTGCAAAAGAATGATATTATAAGAGAGCATTTATTGTCTAAAGGGTTCGCATTTGATTACTATATATGGAAATATCAGGGAGAAATAGAGAGAACATCTGAAAGAATGAATGTTGGTGAAAATGAAACCACAAATTACTTTGAAGCAACCATCTCAGAAAATAAAATGTTGGAAATGGTTTATGATGTTGCAGGTCCAATGCTACATGATTATCATGATGAAGAGCATAATGTGGAGGAAGATCCTAACCCATAAGAATTTTTTTTTTATGAATTGTTGCAAGCTGCAAAACGACCATTGTGGAATGGTTGCGAAACACACACGGAGTTATCAGCGACGGCTAGGTTTATAGCAATAAAAGCTAAATATAATACTATAGAAAATGAATTTGATGCATTTCTCCAAGTGAGCAAAGAAATGTTACCGCCTGATAATGTGTTAGCAGAAAGCTTTTATATGATGAAAAAACAAATTTATGCATTTGGTTTGCCATATCAAAAGAGAGATACATGTAAAAATGGATGCATGTTATATTGGAAAGATGATATAGATCTAGCTAATTGCAAATTTTGTAATTGTTCATGACACATAATCAAGAAAAATAAAGGCAAAGATGTTCCTTACAGTCGAATGCATTGTCTTCCCATTACACCTAGACTACAAAAGTTGTATGCATCTCCAGCAACTGCATGTCATATGAGATGGCATAAAGAAAGAACTCACGAGGAAGGAGTTTTATGTCATCCATTAGATGGTGAAGCTTGGAAGCATTTTGACAATACTTATCCGAACTTTGCAAATGTCACGTAATATCAAACTTGGCTTATGTACAGACAGGTTTGCACAGTTTAGTCAGTATGGAAGTAAATATTCATCGTGGCCTGTTATTTTGACACCATATAATTTACCAACTTGGATGTGTATGAAAAAACCCGTTTTTTTTGTGACTCTTATTGTTCCCGGACCACAAAATCCAAAAAATGGAATTGACGTGTATTTGCAGCCTTTAGTCGAAGAGTTGAGGAAATTATGGGATGAGGGAATCGATAACTATGATATATCTAAAAATAATAATTTCAGAATGTATGCTTCTTTATTGTGGACCATAAGCGATTTTCCTGCGTATGGAATGCTTGCTGGTTGGAGTACAAGTGGTCGACTATCTTTCCCATATTGTATGGAACATACACAAGCATTTCGACTACAAAATGGTGGAAAACAATCATGGTTTGATTGTCATCGTTGTTTTTTGCATATTGATGACCGCTATAGATATAATAAGAAGAATTTTAAAGCAAACAAGGTTGAAAGAAGATCGTCGCCACCAAATTTATCTAGTGAAGAAATTTATGAAATCATTAAAGATTATCCAAAGATTCATGAAGTTGGTAAAGAAGAAAAAATTTTGGGTAAAGGAAAAACTCATAATTGGTGCAAGCAAAACATATTTTGGGAATTGCCGTATTGGAAACATTTGTTGCTTCGACACAGTATCGACGTAATGCACAATGAAAAAAATATGTTTGGCAATGTCTTTAACACGGTGTTGAATGTGAGTGGAAAGACAAAAGATGACTTGAAATCAAGACGAGATATTGCATTGTATTGTAAGCGACCTGAACTTGAACTCGATCCAACTCATGAGAATGTTAAACCTTTAGCCTGTTACGAGTTAGATCATGATAGTTGTAAGAAATTATTGGAATGGATCATTACTTTAAAATTCCCAGATGGTATTGCTTCAAATATAAGAAGATGTGTTGATTTAAAATCTAGGAAAATGTTAGGAATGAAGAGTCATGATTGCCACGTTTTTATTGAGACACTTTTTCCAATAGCTTTTAAAGAATTATTACCAGTTAACGTTTGGAAAGTCATCACTGAACTTAGCATGTTTTACAAAGATCTGTGTTCGACTTCATTAAAAATAGAACACTTGAAAAAACTTAAAGAAGACATACCAATATTACTTTGCAAGATGGAACAAATATTCTCTCCAGGCTTATTTAATGTTATGGAACATCTTCCTATACATCTACCTAGTGAAGCATTGATGCGAGGACCAGTTCAGTATGGATGGATGTATCCTTTTGAAAGGTAATTAAAAAACTAATGACCCTTATAATTAAATATGTTGTATTATGTATCACATAAAGTACTCATGTATAGGTACTTGGGTCATTTGAAGAAAAAAATACAACAAAAAGCACGTGTGGAGGGGTCAATTTGTAGGGCATACATTGTGGAAGAAGCATCTTCATTTTTTAACCATTACTTCGAGGAGCACGTTAAATCAATGCTTAATAGCGTTCCTCGTAAGGTTGAAGATACCGTGGATGATTCATTTGAGAATCTTATATCCGTGTTTAGAAAACATGGAAGATCCTCTGGTAAATGTAAAGAATGCTAGTTGAATGACAAAGATCTTCATACTATCAGAACTTACGTACTCCTCAATTGTGACGAAGTAGCCCCTTTTATTAGGTATTTTTTTCTAGTTATATATCGAACGACTTACTTAGATACTTGTATAAAGTTTTTGCTTACATTGATATGTGATGAAACAGAATTTTCGAAGAAGAACAATCAACACTCGAGCTCGGCATGAAATTTGTGGATTGGTTTTTGAATTATGTAAGTATGTTATGTAACTAAAATTATTATTATCATTAATTATTGAAAATTTAATATATAACTAGTATATTATATTATTAATATTTTGTATATTAATTGATAGGTACGTGCACATAATATCGTCAATATTGGCTTGAAATATCTTGCACATGGGCCAAAACTCAAAGTTAGAAAATTTCCAATTACTTTGTCAACGGGTTTAAATTTCACACACAAGAATATGGAGCTCATAAATCGACATTCAATAGCGGTGTGTGTGTAAAAGGTAGCGATGATCCGAATGCTCATATCGATTATTACTACGGTGTGTTGACAGAGATTATAGAATTAACAAATTCACTTAAGCCAGAAAAAAGGTTGTTTTATTCATATGTGATTGGTTTAACAACAAGCCAAATGTTGGCATTCACGTGCATAAAGATTATCCCCTTATTGAAGTAAATCATACTCTCAAATATTCAGAGTATGATATGTTTGTTTTGGCAAGACAAGCGATTCAAGTTGATATTCTTTTGGTACCAATACTCTAAATGTCCAAGCTTACCAAGCTGATTTTGAAGCAAGTGAACAATTAAATATAGTAGAACACGATGACGATGTTGGACCTCTTAATGATGAATCAAATGTTGTTGTGGAACTCTTCGAAAATGAAGATGATGATGAAGAAGAGGATACAGAGGTCGAGCATGAATTTGATACCGATATTGAATTAGAAGATGATACCGATGAAGATTGGTAGAGTTCAGAAAGTTTTAAATTTGTGTCGAAAGCCCATGCCAAATGGGTTTTTAGCATAGTATGCAATTCCTATATGTTTTTAGTTAGAATTACTAGGTCTGAATCATTTTATCCATGTATTCCTGCATTTTGTAAGCCATTTTTGGTAAACCAACTGTTGTTTGTTTTAGCATGGTAAATGTTGTTGTGGTAGTATGGTATTCATTTTGACATGGTGAACCAACTCTTATATGTTATGCCAATTGTTGTGGTAGTTTGAATCATGTTTTAAATCTTTTTAGTTAGTTTGTTTCCTTGGCTATACTGATTTGCATGTTTTGTTAACATGTGGATCAGACATGTCAAATTCTATCAAAAACCAAATTATGTGATAATATGTATTCCTATATTTCAGCAAATTATTAGTTCTATTTTTTTCTTGAAGTTTGATAATTAATACCCGGAAATTGAACCCAAGGCCTGTGCATTCACACTCTATGGTTTTACCACTAGATTAGTGCCCTTAGACATATTATGCAAATTAGTACGAAGAATAAATGATAATATTTTGAATGAATTAAAAAACTAGTAATATTAACAAAAGCCCATAATCCACAGCTCATCCTGTATACCAAACACCCTGATATCCAGAAACTATTATACAACATATTTATAAATAGGGAAAATTATTTACATTTTTTATTTCAGTTACGTGTGCGATCGGTCATAATGACTCCCGTTTTATCAAAAAATTGTGCATCTTCCCCTTGAACCAATTAAACTTGTATGCAGTAAAATCAAATTTCAAATAAATGCGATTTTAAATCATTAATGTGGATGTCTGAATTGCAGCGGTAACAAGTTCCTTTCAATAAACAAAATTCATGAAGCGATCAAAAGGCATTGTTGATTGTCAAATATGATGGCACCAAAAATGAAACAGAGATCCAAACCATTAAAACTACTTACATGGTTACCTTTTTTCTGCATAGATTGTAAAATTAATAATCTAGTTCCAGAAGTGTTCAATCAAGCAAACAATTTGAAATGTGATTAATTTTTTAAGAGTATTATGGAGTGTGATAATATTAATTCCCAGTCTCCTTCTCTAACCTCATTAAATTTGCTTCTATCATTGCAGCGGTTCACCAAGCTAGAGATTATCTAGAACTCTCCAGGAATTGAAAATTTAACAAGACTGTAGTCAATGTAAGTTTCTTTATTTCATTCATATCCTCTTTGAATGGTTTTATAATATTAGTTTTGCAATATTCAGACTTGAAATGAGGTTCGGGCATGAATGTAATGCATTATATATAGAAGTTAATAATACAAACATTTGTGCTTCGTTGTTGATGGACCATATTTTGATCAACAATCTGCAAATTAACGTGGAACAAATTTAACATGAATAGAGATGAATATCAGGTTATAAAATAGCTCAACAATAAAATAACCTATTAAAATTCATTTGCTTAGGTATATTTTTGAATTCATCGTAAATAATATGCATGGGATTTGCTAAATTACATAAAGTTAAGTTCTCAAACTTTTGTAATAATGTAATAATTTGTGCAAGTTAGGTTCTCGAATTTCACTACTCTTATGTTCCCCATGAAATTAAAACAAAGAAAGATGATTCATTAATTGAATCATCTGTTTTAGGATTATTATCTAGTAGTACATGTAATTTTGCATATGATTTATCTTTAATATTTACATTAAGTGGTAATGTCTAAGAGAGCATGGATCCACTATAATTCATTTGGTAAGATAAGTGGATGTCTGATACCTTTCTATTTAAGAGATGAGAATATCGTTTATCCAATGAAATGCTTTGGATTCATAAGCTACAGTTGAATACAAAAATTAATACCATTATTTCTTCAACATTTTGTTTTGTAAGCCAAAATGAGATGTTTATCCAATGACATATTTACTGGCTATCTTGATTGTACATAAAACGTAGATAATTTTATTTTCAATGATATAATATCTCCCCTTGACTTAGAATATCTACAAGACCTTTTTGTTTATCCATGGTTCTGTTTATAGTAAAGTTTCAGTATCATTAACAATTACATTTCATATGCATCTTGGACTCTCATCTCCATATCTAATCATGTTTTTCGTTATACATGACATGTTGTAAAATCACAGCTGCTAGAAATTTGAGTTTTTGTAGTACTTGTCTGGATCCCTGTTGAACATATGTTGATTATGAAGTGCAGTCGCCAGATTAGCTTTAAACATGAAGTTGTTTCAATTCTAAGTCCTTTAAAACTTTTGAGGCGTCTACCTCCGTCCATTTTTTGTCACAGATTAATCCATGTAATTTTGTGATTCTTCCTACCTTAAAAAAATAGCACATAGACTATCTAGTTTTAAAAATGCAGCAACAGGCATATGATCCATAAGCAACCATTTCAACCCTATAGGCATTGCCATAACTTGAATTAACTCTTCTCTGTTTTCCTTGAAGAGTAGTTAACTATACCAATTATCAAATATATCCATTTCTCTCTAAAATGAACACGTGCATTTTGAATAATATAGATAATCACTTAATCAAGGAACCCTTAAATATTTTACTAGCAAAGATGATTCTTGTACTTGCAAAATTTCTAGTAATTCATTTTTATTCTATTAGCTGCTACTGAAGTATAATTTGGTTTTTATTTGAATTATGCTCAAACCTGCATCTCTTCCGAATCTCTGGGTTATGCTATTATTGCATTGTACACCTTTGTCTACCATAGCAAATAATGTAACATCATCAACATATAACAAGTGAGATATACATGGTTGAACCGGCTGCTTATTTTTCTTTAGGTTGATCAGAATATGTCAGCTCATTGTCAAGGAAGAGGTGGCGATATTAGCAGTATGGATACTACAGAAAATGATTGTCATCATAGTAGAGGAGCTCAATCCAATCGCATTGTTCGAACATTTAAATCACACCGTCACAGCGCAAGAGTGATATCACATCCTACCAGAGATGCATCATCGACCCATGCTGAGCCTGAGACAACTGCTATGCCAGGTCATGGTCGAGAAGCTCAGACCAATCATGATATTTGTGTTACAACTTGACCGCATTACCACCGTGTGAGAGCGACACCATGTACGACTAGTGATGTATTATCCTCTCGTGATGAGCCAGATGATACAGAAATTGCTGCATCAGGAGGATCGTCAACTCAAACATCTAATGTAGACCGCTTTGGCATACCCACCATGTCTATATATCACCAAAATAAAATGTGAGTAGTTTAGCATATTCAGTCTTTATTTTAATAATATTAAACTCTTATGTGATCAAATATGTGTGGTTTATACAGGAAATGGGAGTTCAGTAACTCGTATTAAGCCTCAAGCACTATTAGATGTTGCTTCGAACGACGTATGATAGACTTCTGGCCTAGGATGAGCGATATTCCTCCTGACACAATGGATATATTATTCTCAGATTTTAAGGTAATTAACCATAACCTATATTTTTGAAACCAAGTTACATGATTCGGACTAATTTTTTGTAATTATGTATTATTCTTAGATTTTGACCTATATTAACCTGTATTTTATTCTAAGGTTTTCGTTTTTTTTTCTTTTTTCCAACAAGTATTGCATGCTTATATGTTACTGAGAATAAGCAACAGTAGGAAAGAAAACAGTGATAGAGAATCCAAGAACGCACATATTTCAAAAAAGTTCAGAAAGACAGCAGCAAATATACGAACCCCTAAAGAGACGATGAACCTTGCCGTCTCATAATACCTTGACAAATCCTTGGATAGATAGTATATTCCAGTTTCCCTTACTTGATAAGAAAAACAAATAAAGCATGCATTGAAGATAAAAATCCTGGATATAAATCACGGCACCAGATCAAAACAAAATGGGGATCTTGTTAAGGTGCGTTGAAAGACAAGATGCAGTTTCGTTGGTATCATAACTGAAAATGGGGATCTTTGGTATCAGCTTGAATGTTACCGGTATCCTCAACCTACTGAATGTTTTTGAGTGTGAATATTTTCACTTAAAAAAGACATATTTTCTATTCTGTCAACGGTTGTATATTTTCCATTTAAAACATAATTCTCAAAACGAATTTAAGCTTCGAAACTCTTTTCTGCAATAGTGTCATTAGTACAATGTAATGCTTCAAAAATAATTGAGCCTTCAACCGCAAAACTATTTACTTTTGGATCTTTTTTATAAAGGTTTACTGTCACTGAAATAACCACCATCATTTCCATCTATTTCAGATTCAAAAACTGTAGAATTCCTATATCCACCCATTATAGTAGTAGAAACAATATCTTTTATTTTATTCTTGGATTCAAAGTTCATCACAGTTGGACCAAAGAGATGAACCTAAATATGCAGCCTATAAAGAATTTTTCATCATTAAATCAATCAAGAAATCATCACCTGACCCTCTTAGTCTAACTTTTCCTTGCCCAAAATTTGAGTACTAATTAGTACATTCTTTCATGGTAAACTTAAACATCAGAATCTGAAAATGAACTCTTGAATTATTTTCTTATAGTTTTTTGACTGATATTAACTTGAGTTAATATAATAAAAACGATTAAACATTTCCTTCACTGAATCAATTCCATCTTTAAAACTGTTTTATAAAGTCATATCTTTATTTAGAAAATATTTAAGGCTTAAGTTCATATTTGTTTAACACACTTCTGTGTACTAAGAGTATATATACAATATCAATATGTAGCATAACTCAACCATGATGCTCCACAAATTTAATTCTTGTTAAATTTATACTATCTCTTCAATTTAAGTATAAAACTTGTTTCCTTATAATTTCACAAAAACTCGCTTCAATTTATTAATTTAAATAAAAACATAAATTATATTAATTTGCCCTTAAACAAATGAGAGGTGGATTAAGAAATGACAAAAAAATTGAAGTCCTTAACACTAATTAATAGAGACCAATAAGAAACTGAAATTGCCACTATTACTCGGTTTGCCACATAGCAGCCTTAAACTCAACACTTGAGGCACATGTAATTACATCTATAATCAGCAATATTAAACATCAACCATCTGACATACGTGCTTTTGAATGCCACAATTGTAAACTGAATTCACTAGAAAATGGGATGAGTGAGGGGGACATGGATAGTACTTAGGTTTTCAGTATTATTTGTTGCAAAATATGTTAGTATGCACACTGATCTTTAGTACTTTTAGATTGGTGAATTTAATCATATATTTGTTTCCAATTCATAAAATTACGTTATCTACATTCTACATTCTGTTAATTCTTGTTTATGATATATTACTTGGAAAAGCCAAGGGTGTTGGCTCTGCATTTTGAAAAATCCTGGATTTTTTGGTGAAAATATGATACAAATCATACAAGTATGTTAAGGTCCGCCTAATGATTTAGTCTTTATGACTTGTACTGCTATCTAGTTTTGGAATCAATAAACTCTCAACTGTATTTGTTAACTATGTAACTCCCCATTCATATTGTTTGAAAGTTTCGTTAGCAAAATATAGTGATGTAAGGTACTGGTTAGCCTGAACCATGAATTGAATTAAGGCATTAAGATGCAGGGTTTGATGGTGTATGTGAGGGTTTTAGCGCCCAAGGAACGTTATAACATATTTTAAACTAAGTCCAAATATTTATTTAAATATGTAGGATCAGTTTATGTGGCCAACAGGAATAGATTTCGTAATGGTTAGGCGCACATGGAAGCGTGTGGCAAGACGCTATTATAGAGACTTTGTTTCTACCATGAAAAAAGGCAAGAAACCACATTTTCTTAGTGCAAAGATTTTAAAGAAGTTCGAGGAATATTGAAAGAAGCCTGCGGTGAAGAAATTGTCAGAGATTAACACTAGAAATCGACATAAAAATATCACATTACACAAAGGTGGAACAAAGTCATATATGCAACATCGACAAGATTAGGTAAGTGTTCAAATTACAGTTAGATATCTATCGCATTAATTTACAGTTAGATATGTTATTTAAAAGTAGCTTAGCTTTGCATTGCATTGATTTTATTTTAGCGTGAGGAGTTAGGACGAGAACCGACTTGTATGGAGGTGTACTTACGGGTTCATAGGGTCGAGGTAGAGGATGATGATGGAAACGTAACATATGAGTGGATGGATCAGAGATCTGCGG
This sequence comes from Allium sativum, assembly GCA_030737875.1. Taxonomy (NCBI): domain Eukaryota; kingdom Viridiplantae; phylum Streptophyta; class Magnoliopsida; order Asparagales; family Amaryllidaceae; genus Allium; species Allium sativum. Next base: position 647,093,497 of record CM060919.1, on the reverse strand, counting down.
ATTTTTTTGTAAGTACTTATGCAATATATAATGTTGAGTTCAAGTTGGGTATTTATGTATTCTACCTGTGTATGTCAACAGGATGATTACGTGAGGATGAAAGAGGAATTTGGGGATGCTGAAATGACATTGAAGCAAGAAGACTTCATATTTCATCGACTTAACAAAACCCAAAGTAGACATTATGGTTTTGGAAATCAACCGGTAAGTTGAGCAGTCAAAACTTTTCTTCAATTGGATTTAATTAATGACTTCAAGTATAATTATAATATGTGCTAACTACTTGCAAGTAGAAGCATGTGCGCTACCATTTCTGATACGGCGATCTAGCGAGCAGCACCTAAAATCCATCTCATGTACTTGCATCATATTATAGTATCCCTTTTGATAGTAGTATGCTGCAAAATGCAGAAAAAGAAAATTTAATTTCAGTAATCTGAATAGTTTGCCTTAAAATACCAAAGATGCAAAATTAAATAATATACTTTTCCAGAGTACAAAGTCATAACAAGAGCATGCACTAACAGTGCATTCTTGATCAAATATATAATACTGATACACTATACTTGCATTTGTTAAACTAATTATTTTAAAGGTTGATACCAATATACATATTTTAAGGATGGATGATTGCGATGTTTATGTTAAGTTTCAGGAAAATGTAAGTATATCTTGAGATTAAGAAAAAGAGAATCTCATACTGGGATTGTTTGTCTAAGGTAGATAAACATGATACTTACAATTTATCTGGCCTTCTCCCTCTTGATGATCGTGCTATATATCTTAGGGCTCCTTGTGTTATTCAAAAATTTCTATGGTGCACTATCATCCACTCTTTAAAAAGATTATCTCGAGGTCGAATTATAGGCCAAACAAAATTATCTCTCAAGCTAGTAGATTAATTGTCGTCAAAAATGTAGGTTTTTCTATATGCTCTAATTACTTTAGAATTTTCACTGCTGTACTAGAAATTGCCAATATGATAAATGGATCCTTTAACCATTACCTATTGTAGACTTTTAACTAAAGAAATTAATTCCTGTGGCTTTTAAGTAGATTCAATCGCCATTGAATCTTGAACGACATGGCATTATTAAATTAAAGCACTGGAGTTTGTAGACAGCCCCAATTTGTAGACAGGATGGAACAAACAGTGTGTGTGTATATATATATATATATATATATATATATAGTAAAATGGTTATCTCGAATGATGCTAGTTGGTTGAGGCGGAGTATCCTTAAACTGAGTGATAATATTTTGTCTATGATCATATGCTGTCATATGGTTTCATTTTGCCATTCTCATTGAAGCAGTAATGGCCCTCATCTTATCCAACATTATCACAGTTTGTGTCAAGAAAAGGTATTCTTGATACAAAAATTGCCAATGACTTCATTCACTATGGTTAAGTCTTGTTGCCACTTCTCAGTTCTATGTCTGTTAGCGGTTCGTCAAATAATATCCAATCCTCATTTCCCCTTGTTCTATGGTTAAGTCTTGTTGCCACTCCTCATTTTCCCCTGTTCTATGCTTTCATTAAGGCTTATAACAAAAATCAATCGCCAATCACCAATCAAACATGCAATCACAACCAAATATAACAATTTATCTTTGAATAGCCATGGTTCACGCAATAACAGGCAAAACCCACAATTATCATCATTATTAGATAGACACAGTCAAAAAAAAATCCTCAAAGAGGTCTTGAAGAATCTAATCTAAGATCACAAATATGAGATGAACAAAACCATAAAAAAATCAGAGACTATAAAGCTTACAAAGCATGGTGCTCGCCAGCTTGGATGGAAACTTTCTTCTACTTGTTAGCCTCTGTATAGATCTACGATAAGGAATTCGCAGTGGTGCAAAAAATTGAATGCAAGCTTCTTTCCACTTCGTCCAATCTATTTGCATCGGATTTTCTCTTCTTTTCCATTGGAAATTTACTTAATTTCAAGAAGAAAAATATATATAATTTTAAACAGAAATTGTCTTAAATTGTTTCATCTTTTTCCTTCGTCTTTTCTTACATGATCGGTTGTCAAAACTTAAATGGCCCTTGGGCTTGAAGCTTCAAAAATAAGTTTTCCTCAATTTTATTTTCCTCTTTTGCACAGCGGTAGATTACAGGAACAATGTACACTATGTTACATTTACAAATTGTACACTATAAATTATTGCAGTGCAGATTTTTCCAATAAATCTCGAAACGTCTATACATATCAAACGCAAAAATTTCTTCATTTTTTACTTTTTGATTTATTGATCGGAACGTTCAAATAAACGCAAAAATTTCTTCATTTTTTACTTCTTCATTTATTGATCGAAACGTTCAGATGCTGCCACGAGCTATTAAGGATGGTGGATGGACCGGTAGTTACACGATCAAAGACAATGCTGAACCGCTCGGGTTAGTTACAATTATAGGTTAACGGCAGATGACTTACGAGTATTGCACGTGATATCCCGACTATATCGCATCGACTTACTTTAGCAATAGCTAATTGTGTCTGTTCGTGGTTCGTCGAATAATATCCAATCCTCATTTTCCCCTGTTCTATGCTTTTATTAAGACTTATAAAGCACATAGGTAATTGAGATAGTCCATCTCAATGCCAAACATATGTAGGAATAAATGTCTTAAGTACTAACATGTGTAACAGTAGTAATTTAGGTATAGTCCATCTCAATTAGAAAGAACATTGGAAGTCGATAACATACTAAAATGTTGAGGAGGTCGCACTAGGACAGATGAATCTGAATTCAGTGAAACAAATTTAGTTTTGGTAACCTATTTTTGTAATGTTTCGGTTGAATTTGTTGAGTATGGGAGGTTTGGGCTGCCATGCCTTCTTAGTGGTCATATTACATTTTCTTGTATTATGTCCAAGTGCCATACAATTTTCACATGGTTTGGGTCTACATGAATATCAATCTTTTGCCCATCTGAATTTACACCTTGAATATGATATGAATAAGTAAACTTAATGTTAATTTTAATTAATATTCGAGCATAGTTTAACCGCATTTCACCATATTTAATTTGTTGTGGCTCTGAACATAAAACAATGATTTTATTTCTAGTTTGAATGGGCAGTAGTAACCAATTCTGCTACGACGGATATCATTCAATGCAACTGTTAAACTCTTATTTTTAATTTCCGTTACATACAATGAAGTGGATATTGCGAACTATATTAAAAAGGAACCATACTGCAAGTACTGTAATAATAAAATAAATGTGACGAACCATACTGAAAGTAATAGAGCAACTTTTTTAAATATATTTTATATTAACAGAAGAAAAATGCTAAAAACAAACAGTAGTAGAATAAAAATTAATCATACACTTCACACAATTTGTGGAGAATTTAATAACGCCTGCCATGAATTTGTATATCCACAGGCTTCTGTTTCAAAACTTTGATACAAAAAGCTTTTGTCAATATTATTTCAAGTAGCTATCTCTTCAGGAACAAACTTGAAATTAACTGACCTGAAATCAAAGGCAATATTAAGTTCATGATAAAAAGATATGATGTGCCAACTAAATGATTTTGACATATGCATGAAGCTAAATTATGTATTTCCAATCTTTTACATGAGAGTGTGTGTTTGTATATATGTATGTAGATATTTACATACATACGCATATGCTTTTAAGTGTGTGTAATACTATATATATGCACTTGTAGGTATAGCCTAGGCCCGTCAATGGCACAGGTTTCAGCCCAAATCCGCCTTATTAATGCGAGTATGGGGTTTTCCTTTTACTACCCAAGCCCGACCCAATCACTATTCGGATTGGGTACGATTTTAACAAAACCAAGACCAACTAGGGTCCGACCTGACTGTTTATTTTCTGCATAACAAAACACCAGAGTATGTTATTTGTTACCACTTACCATTTTGTTAGTTTTCATGCAGTTGTTGTTGCATTGAGACCAACTAGGGTTCGATCTCTGTATCTTCTTCTTCATCATTATCATCTTCATTTTCGAAGAGTTCCACAACAACATTTGATTCATCATTAAGAGGTCCAATATCTTCCTTGTGTTCTACTATATTTAATTGTTCACTTGCTTCAAAATCAGATTGGTAAGCTTGGACATGAGTATTGGTATCAAAAGAGTATCATGCTATTTTTTTACAAACAGCCCACCATTCCGACTTACTTGTGTTGATGGATGGATAAGGTGTGTAGTATACTTGAATCGCTTGTCTTGCCAAAACAAACGGATCATACTCTGAATATTTGAGAGTATGATTTACTTCAATAAGGGGATAATCTTTATGCACCCAAATGCCAACATTTGGCTTGTTGTTAAACCAATCACATTTGAAAAAAACAACCTTTTGTTCTAGCTTAAGTGAATATGTTAATTCTATAAGCTCTGTCAACACACCGTAGTAATCATCGATATGAGCATTCGGATCATCGCTACCTTTTACACACACACCGCTATTGAATGTCGATTTATGAGCTCCATATTCTTGTGTGTGAAATTTAAACCCGTTGACAAAGTATGTTGGAAATTTTCTAACTTTGAGTTGTGGCCCATGTGCAAGATATTTCAAGCCAATATTGACGATATTATGTGCACGTACCTATCAATTATTATACAATATATTAATAATATAATATACTAGTTATATATTAAATTTTCAATAATTAATTATAATAATAATTTTAGTTACATAACATACTTACATAATTCAAAAACCAATCCACAAATTTCTTGCCGAGCTCGAGTGTTGATTGTTCTTCTTCAAAAATTCTGTTTTGCCACATATCAATGTAAGCAAAAACTTTATACAAGTATCTAAATAAGTCATTCGATATATAACTAGAAAAAAATTACCTAATAAAAGGGGCTACTTTGGCATAATTGAGGAGTACGTAAGTTCTGATAGTATGAAGATCTTTATCATTCAACCAACATTCTTTATGTAATGACCCGCATTTTTCCAGGGGTATAATTAATTTATTTAATTATATAAATAGTGATTTAGGGAATTAAATCGTGGTTTAATTAAATAAAGTGAATAATTAATTAATTGAAATAATAGAATAATATATTTAATTCTGAAAATAATCAGAATTGGCTGAAATGGCGATATGGTGTGGATAGGGAAAATTCAAAATATATAATTTAGTTTAGATTTGAAATATATTAACGAATATATTATATAAACGACAGTTGAACGTAGAATTTTAATATAATTAAAATAGAGCTTGAAATGGCGCGGCAGTTCGCTATTTGGCGATTTGAACTTCAACTGAATATACAGGGTCCGTTTTAAGTCGGATTTCTGTGAAACAAGAACCGTCAGGACCGATTTGATAATAGTTTTCTAATGGAAGAGAAAAATCGGGATTTCGTCATGTAGATTTTGATTTACGTCCAAATCAAATTTTAGAAAAGTCGCTGTGGAATTTCCTTTATAATTTATAACGGTTTATAAAAGGAATTTCAATATAAATTGAATATCGATATAATATGGATTTGGAATATCGAGCTATAAATCCATATACGAATATTTTGGAGCTGTGGTATATTCTAGGTGAATATATATACGATAATATTAAATGATTAATATTTAATTTAATTTATTTAAATATATTTATATATTTATATGGGCTATTCAGAGCGTTAAAAATAGCCATTTTTGCAAACGAAGTCGGAATTCGACGAAACCAGTTTCGTTGGGACCTTAATGTCGAACTGAAGGTGTATGTCCAGTTTGGTGATTTTTGGGTATCATATGTGGTCGCAGGGATTTTTAAGGACCAAGAACGAATATAAAATGATTAAAATAAAATATCCTAAAAATATCTAACTCTCATCCCTTATAAATACCCCCCTAACAATCCTTATAACCTAAGTCCCTCATTAAGTCAACAGATAAAAAAAATGCGTTGTTGCTTCCTTGTTCTTTCCAGTGAAAGGTTCGATCAAAATAAATCCACCAAAAATCAAATAAAACTCTACAAATGAAAATACATAAGTATTTGGGATCTTGGAGTGCTTCACTTCAGTTTGGTAGCAGTTCTAAAAGGTGCGATTCGTGTTGCTGGCCTCGACTCTGGCAAACGCGAGCTTCAGTAGTTCTAGGGTTAATGTTTTTGGACTTTTGGCACCTCGATTTGCAAATCGAATAGTATACTTGGATTCAAAGGGTGAAAACGCGCTAGTACACAGATTTTTGGGTTGTTCGGTGTTCACTGGTGTCGATGCCTATTCCAGTACTTCCGCGTAATACTATCGACGCATTCAGGGAAGGAGGGCGAGTTCCGTCTACTTGGCATGACGAGGAGGAGGGTTTGACAAGGGGGAGTTTGGTGATTTCGGTTTCGAAAATTATGAAGCAACAATGGAGATTATATGCGGCTATGGTGTGTGGTTGGAGTAGCATGTGCGTGGAAGTAAAACGGGGAAGAAGGCATCAGTGGGAAACGGATTTAGGCCATGGGCCGGGTTAGTTTGGTAAAGCCCAACTCAAGTTAAATTAATTATTCTCTTTCAAATTAATTGTATAACTCGTAATGACAATAACTTTGTCATACGGAATCGAAATCTAGCGAAACAAGATCCGTCGGGATCATATGGACGGGAACTCCACAATGGAACTGACGGGGAGTGGATTGGAGCTCGTTTGAATTTAGGGCGAAATAAACTGTTTGATTCAAATCAAACAACAGTTTATCGTTCTTTAACGATGAACTGCCAATGTGAGTAAAACTCACCAACTCTGAACAGTTATATTTTTATAATGTATTTTTAGAACTGTTAATCATATGTTGATTGTTGTGTGTTGGTTGATTGATTGAACTGCTAGTCAGTTAGTGAAAATTATATATATATATATATATGTAATTATATATATATATACCGTTAAATATTTATATATTGATTCTGCTATCAGAATAATTTATATTGAACTGAAAGTAATGATAATCATATTGTGTAACATCTGTGGATGCAGGGAGACAGGTTGGAGGAATCCGACTGGATTCCTCAACAGTTATTTTATTGTTTTTCATATATTGTTATATGATGTGTTATAAAATCTGTGGGCGATTATACGTGCTTGGACGATATTGAACATCGTGATTTGATATGATTGAATACCATAACATACCGAAATGTTGATAAGGGGATTTTCAAAGTGATATTGAAAATAGAATATTTATAAATAAGAGATATTTATAAAGTGGGATATTTATAAATAGGAGATATTCAAAAAGGAAATAATTACAAACCATTTTCTTTTTGAATGGAAAGGCCTGTGTGGCGGGTTTGGGGATTTTCCCGATGCTCACGTTACAAAGGAGGTTATGGCGAATTTTTCAGAGAATTTAAGGAGTTAGAATATTTGAAGAATAAATTTGAAAAGGAAATATTTATAAACCATTTACAAATAGAATTGAAAAGGAAACGTTATAAAAAGGAAATCATTTTTAAAGTGTAGAACCGTTATTTAAAAGTAAATCTTTTCAAATGGATAAAACGTTGTTAAAAAGGAAATCTTTATAAAGTGAATAAAGTAAATCGAATATGGTATTCGAAAGGAGTTAAATCGAATATGGTATTCGAAGGGAGTAAATCGAATATGTTATTCGAAAGTTAGTAAAACGAATATGCTATTCGAAAGGGGTTAGTCGAGTCGAGTTAGTTGAATAGAGTTAACCAGTTCAGTAGAGTTAACCAGTTCAGTAGAGTTAACCAGTTCAATAGAGTTAACCAGTGAGTTAAGTAAGTCAAGTTAACCAGTGAGTTAAGTAAGTCAAGTTAATCAGTTGGAGTTAATCGATTCGAGTTATGATTTTTGAGTTGATAATCGAGTTAAGTTATCGAATACCACTTATTCGAAGTAGAAGTAATCAAATATAGTTATTTGAGATAGAGTTAGTCAAACAGAGTTATTCAGGATAAGTTGTCATCTCGTACGACTGCTAGCGTAATTCGAAGGGCTGTAAATAACCTAAGGCGGCCGGATGTTTCCTGAGGGAGTCAGGCGTAACCATTGTGATCGCTGCGATCTAGAGTCAGGCGAATGGAGTTAAATCGAATATTAGTTATTCGATAGGAGTTATGTTCTTGAGTTAGATTATCGAGATAAGTTAATCGAGTTAAGTTCTTGAGTTAGATTATCGAGATAAGTGAGTCGAGTTAATTTCGTCGAGTTAAGTTAATCGATGTTAGTTTCATCGAAAGGAGTTAATCGATGTTAATTTCATCGAAAGGAGTATCGATGTTAGTTTCATCGAAGGGAGTTATCGATTATAGTTAAATCGAAAGGAGTTATCGATTAGTTAAATCGAAAGGAGTTGTCAAATTTAGTTAATCGAAGTGAGTTATAGAATATTAGTTAAATCGAAGGAGTTATCGAATATAGTTTATTCGATGGAGTTAATCGATTAGAGTTAAATCAAAGGAGTTAATCGAATATAGTTTATTCGAATAGAGTAAATGAGTTAATCGAATATAGTTTATTCGAGTAGAGTTAGAGGAGTTATCGGATATAGTTTTTTCGACAGGAGTTAAGTGAATAGTTAGATTAATCAAAGTGAATTAGTTAAGTTAAACTAAGTGAATTAGTTAAGTGAATTGGTTAAGTTAACCAAAGTGAATTTGTCGAGTTAATCAAAGTGATTAGTTCAGTTAATCGAGATAAGTAAATCAAGTTAGGTTAATCGAGTTAAATTAGTCCGTCGAGTTAATAAATTGAGTTAGTCAAACCAAGTAAAACCAGTTAGAGTTAATTAATTAAGGTTGACCAGTTAGAGTTGATCGGTTAGAATTAACCAGTTAGAGTTAATCAATCAGAGTTAATCAAATAGAGTTAAGTAAAATTAGAACTGACTAGAGATTAGTGAATTGAATGGTTTTCTAAGTGTCTATCTGATGTTGGTTTCGGCCTTCAGGATTTATACTTAGGGGATTGTTCTCATACTAGTTTACAGTTAGGGACTGATAGTTGGGGAAGAGTAGTGATTTGTAAATAAGCAGATGGAAACGTTTTCCAGTGTTAATAACATATATTTTCTAAACATAGAAAATAAGGCAATATGAATATATATATAGATATATGTTGATGATCGATCGATATAATTTCCATCTGGAAATAATATCGTTGTTTGCACACTTGTTTTTCTTTGATAGTTAAATCACAGACTATCGAAGTTTTGACCATTTTAGCGTTGTTAATATGGAGAGACCGGTTGGATTATTATCCAAAGAACCACTCTGTATTGGCATAAGCGTTGCGAATCATATATGCCAAAGATAATTGAAGACGGAGTAAAATGCAAGGGCTATTGTATAAGTCTTAGATAACAGTGACTAAGATGGATATACTGAATAGTGCCTTCTGTTTGTCCAGTCCCAGGACAACTTGTATGGACGAAGGTCTGACAGAGTATATCCAATGGATCGCGTAAGTTGATCGGTTCAAACGTATTCACGTTTGGTGGCGGAGGAATTCTTTCTCTAAGCTATATACCCGTGTTATTTTTGGATAAGTCAATTTGTGATTTGGCGGGTATGACGATGTGACATTCTAAGTGAATGAGGATGACTTGTGTTGATGAATGTCTGACAGAGTATTTCCAGAGAGGTCACGTACATTGATTTCTTCAACCGTACCAAGAGTGGAAGCGGAGAAGGAAACTTCTTTTAGCTGACACGTAATGTATGGTTGTAGACGTCAATTAGTGATTTTCGATGGATCTGACAATGTGGCATTCGAAGTGAATCTGATGTGATGATAACGCGTAACTTCTAGCCTCATCATCCGATAAATGACAGAAATCGGGCAGGCAGCATGGCTAAGTCGGTCGCACCGAAGTAGGGTGTATAATCACCTATCTAGAGAATATTCATTTGCTTCTTTAATCTATCAATGTTGTCCCATATATATACGGGAACGGTTGCTGATCCCAATCGTTGGTGATATACATTCGATACACTCAAGCGAAATGAGTGGTCGGTCATGTGTGGCTGAGTTACAAGATGTTCTTGTTGAACTCCAATGTATCGTTCCTAGAGTACACTGATCGGAAGGTGGTTCCATACCTTGTCATAGTTGGAAATCCATTATCCAATACGTGCTTGCGATTTTGATTGTATATTATATATGTAGAACGTGAGATGAAAGCGTTTCTGCTAGGTGATATCTATTTGTACATAGACATTATTATAATATCAAAAGGTTTTTGATATAAAGATATTTTGGATTCTCATAAGGGAAAAACCCATTCCGTTCTGCGGCGTGGTCTTATGAGATATCGTTTACTTGTTCATATACCTGTTTAAACTGTTTTACTCGCACCAGTCCCATGACTGACCCGGAGTTTACTTTGTTGTTTTCCCTAAACTCTTGGGTGCCTAAATTTGTACGGGCAGTCAAGTAGTTGGGATTTACAGATATTTGAAGAGCTGGAGCAGGAGGCTTCTGGATCATATAGCTATAGTTTATTTCCGCTGTGTTGTAAGTGTTGTACTCTGATAAGTGCTATTGTATACATTACTGTTATATTTCAAAGTTATGTTATCTATTATATGTTATTCGTTCCGCTATGAGGTTCGTGTTACTCTGATGTTGTGTTCTTCTTCTTCTTCTATTCTAAGTTTCTATCTTATCTATTCTCACCTTCTAATTTCTTTCATTAATTACCGGGATTTTTCGATGTTTTGGTTATCGACATCGAGCTTATGTCGATAACCAAAACCTCCGAAAATCCGGGTCGTTACAGTTGGTATCAGAGCTTAAGTTAAGAATTACCTTGGCTCTGTGGCGTGACTCGGTAGAGATAGGGTTAGTAACACACTAGATTGAGTTTGAGTGTATATATACGAGAGAGCGTATTTGTATTTGATATAAAAATGGTTTTTATTGTGGAGATTCATTGGCTGAGTTGTTTATGAGTTCTGGTCGATCAGTTTGATCCACTGTATCGGTAGGAGTAAATAAATACTTGAATACGATGGACCGACACAGTATGGATATGTGATATATTATCATATATAGGTTGTGATTATAATCGAGTAAGATTATAACATGTGAAATGGTTATATATAACCAATCAGAATTCATATAAGTAAAGTATATGAAATAAGATGAATTAAATTTGAATTTAAATCGGATTTGGAATTAAAATAAGGATGTTTTCAAAATGGAAGTATTTAGTAATGGTATTGAAAATGATATAGTATTGAAATCACTTGGGTCGCTGGAAAATAATTCCGATGATGACTGCGCAGTATCATCGGTGTGATTTTCGAGTTCTAAGTGGTGGATTACTACCAGAGATTTTGATTTGAATTGTTTTGAGAAAACAAGTTGTTTAGAAATTCAAAGGTTTTGAATTGGTATTATGATTTCAAATTGATTTGAAATTTACCCAGGAATTTAAGTTCTAGAAATTAAAATTTAACTTGTGAAGTTAATTCGAATGGGATGGTAAAAGTAAATAATAAACCAGAATTTAACTTGAGATGATAGGTTAAGAAAAACGGAAGTGATTAGAGAATAATCTGGATTTGGATTTGAAATGATAAGTGGAGAGTTTGGAATTTGAAACTCGAATTTGAAATTAAATTCGGCTTGAATAAGCGAATGGTTGTGTTAAGAATAACTTGGTTGGAGTTGATTGGGATGGCATTTGTATATGCCGAGTTGATAACAGATGGTAGGGATATAATGATATGCCCAACAAAAAGGTACAAGTTTATATTTTATATGAGTTTGGAATTTATGAGCCGAATTGGCAAGCCGTTTGGCGTTTTGATTTTCTTTTGGGTTGAAGAAGGCCCAGAGAGGCGAGTTGGAGTTTGAGCTATTGACCAATACAAAGGAGGTGCTGGCGAAATTTTCCGAAAATTTAAAGTGTTAGAAAATTTTCAGAATTTTTGAAAATTTTAGTTAGTTGGAAGGAATTAATATTGGAATCGATATTAGTTGGTTCAGTTGAAACCAGAGATAAGGGGTAAACCGATAAGCTTTTACCAAATAGATAGGGTCGTCCTCTAACTTAGCAATTTCGAGGACGAAATTATTTTAAGTGGGGAAGAATGTAATGACCCGCATTTTTCCAGGGGTATAATTAATTTATTTAATTATATAAATAGTGATTTAGGGAATTAAATCGTGGTTTAATTAAATAAAGTGAATATTTAATTAATTTAAATAATAGAATAATATATTTAATTCTGAAAATAATCAGAATTGGCTGAAATGGCGATATGGTGTGGATAGGGAAATTTCAAAATATATAATTCAGTTTAGAGTTGAAATATATTAACGAATATATTATATAAACGACAGTTGAACGTAGAATTTTAATATAATTAAAATAGAGCTTGAAATGGCGCGGCAGTTCGCTATTTGGCGATTTGAACTTCAACTGAATATACAAGGTCCGTTTTAAGTCGGATTTCTGTGAAACAAGAACCGTCAGGACCGATTTGATAATAGTTTTCTAATGGAAGAGAAAAATCGAGATTTCGTCATGTAGATTTTGATTTACGTCCAAATCAAATTTTAGAAAAGTCGTTGTGGAATTTCCTTTATAATTTATAACGGTTTATAAAAGGAATTTCAATATAAATTGAATATCGATATAATATGGATTTGGAATATCGAGCTATAAATCCATATACGAATATTTTGGAGCTGTGGTATATTCTAGGTGAATATATATATGATAATATTAAATTATTAATATTTAATTTAATTTATTTAAATATATTTATATATTTATATGGGCTATTCAGAGCGTTAAAAATAGCCATTTTTGCAAACGAAGTCGGAATTCGACGAAACCAGTTTCGTTGGGACCGTAATGTCGAACTGAAGGTGTATGTCCAGTTTGGTGATTTTTGGGTATCATATGTGGTCGCAGGGATTTTTAAGGACCAAGAACGAATATAAAATGATTAAAATAAAATATCCTAAAAATATCTAAATCTCATCCCTTATAAATACCCCCCCTAACAATCCTTATAACCTAAGTCCCTCATTAAGTCAACAGATAAAAAAAATGCGCCGTTGCTTCCTTGTTCTTTCCAGTAAAAGGTTCGATCAAAATAAATCCACCAAAAATCAAATAAAACTCTACAAATGAAAATACATATGTATTTGGGATCTTGGAGTGCTTCACTTCAGTTTGGTAGCAGTTCTAAAAGGTGCGATTCGTGTTGCTGGCCTCGACTCTGGCAAACGCGAGCTTCAGTAGTTCTAGGGTTAATGTTTTTGGACTTTTGGCACCTCGATTTGCAAATCGAATAGTATACTTGGATTCAAAGGGTGAAAACTCGCTAGTACACAGATTTTTGGGTTGTTCGGTGTTCACTGGTGTCGATGCCTGCTCCAGTTCTTCCGCGTAATACTGTCGACGCATTCAGGGAAGGAGGGCGAGTTCCGTCTACTTGGCATGACGTGGAGGAGGGTTTGACAGGGGGGAGTTTGGTGATTTCGGTTTCGAAAATTATGAAGCAACAATGGAGATTATATGCGGCTATGGTGTGTGGTTGGAGTAGCAGGTGCGTGGAAGTAAAACGGGGAAGAAGGCATCAGTGGGAAACGGATTTAGGTCATGGGCCGGGTTAGTTTGGTAAAGCCCAACTCAAGTTAAATTAATTATTCTCTTTCAAATTAATTGTATAACTCGTAATGACAATAACTTTGTCATACGGAATCGAAATCTAGCGAAACAAGATCCGTCGGGATCATATGGACGGGAACTCCACAATGGAACTGACGGGGAGTGGATTGGAGCTCGTTTGAATTTAGGGCGAAATAAACTGTTTGATTCAAATCAAACAACAGTTTATCGTTCTTTAACGATGAACTGCCAATGTGAGTAAAACTCACCAACTCTGAACAGTTATATTTTTATAATGTATTTTTAGAACTGTTAATCATATGTTGATTGTTGTGTGTTGGTTGATTGATTGAACTGCTAGTCAGTTAGTGAAAATTATATATATATATATATATATATATATGTAATTATATATATATATATACCGTTAAATATTTATATATTGATTCCGCTATCAGAATAATTTATATTGAACTGAAAGTAATGATAATCATATTGTGTAACATCTGTGGATGCAGGGAGACAGGTTGGAGGAATCCGACTGGATTCCTCAACAGTTATTTTATCGTTTTTCATATATTGTTATATGATGTGTTATAAAATCTGTGGGCGATTATATGTGCTTGGACGATATTGAACATCGTGATTTGATATGATTGAATACCATAACATACCGAAATGTTGATAAAGGGATTTTCAAAGTGATATTGAAAATAGAATATTTATAAAATGGGATATTTATAAATAAGAGATATTTATAATGTGGGATATTTATAAATAGGAGATATTCAAAAAGGAAATAATTACAAACCATTTTCTTTTTGAATGGAAAGGCCTGTGTGGAGGGTTTGGGGATTTTCCTGATGCTCACGTTACAAAGGAGGTTATGGCGAATTTTTCAGAGAATTTAAGGAGTTAGAATATTTCAAGAATAAATTTGAAAAGGAAATATTTGTAAACCATTTACAAATAGAATTGAAAAAGAAACGTTATAAAAAGGAAATCATTTTTAAAGTGTAGAACTGTTATTTAAAAGTAAATCTTTTCAAATGGATAAAACGTTGTTAAAAAGGAAATCTTTATAAAGTGAATAAAGTGAATCGAATATGGTATTCGAAAGGAGTTAAATCGAATATGGTATTCAAAGGGAGTAAATCGAATATGGTATTCGAAAGTTAGTAAAACTAATATGCTATTCGAAAGGGGTTAGTCGAGTCGAGTTAGTTGAATAGAATTAACCAGTTCAGTAGAGTTAACCAGTTCAGTAGAGTTAACCAGTTCAATAGAGTTAACCAGTGAGTTAAGTAAGTCAAGTTAACCAGTGAGTTAAGTAAGTCAAGTTAATCAATTGGAGTTAATCGATTCGAGTTAAGATTTTCGAGTTGATAATCGAGTTAAGTTACCGAATACCACTTATTTGAAGTAGAAGTTATCAAATATAGTTATTTGAGATAGAGTTAGTCAAACAGATTTATTCAGGATAAGTTGCCATCTCGTACGACTGCTAGCGTAATTCGCAGGGCTGTAAATAGCCTAAGGCGGTCGGATGTTTCCTGAGGGAGTCAGGCGTAACCATTGTGATCGCTGCGATCTAGAGTCAAGCGAATGGAGTTAAATCGAATATTAGTTATTCGATAGGAGTTAAGTTCTTGAGTTAGATTATCGAGATAAGTTAATCGAGTTAAGTTCTTGAGTTAGATTATCGAGATAAGTGAGTCGAGTTAATTTCGTCGAGTTAAGTTAATTGATGTTAGTTTCATCGAAAGGAGTTAATCGATGTTAATTTCATCGAAAGGAGTATCAATGTTAGTTTCATCGAAGGGAGTTATCGATTATAGTTAAATCGAAAGGAGTTATCGATTAGTTAAATCGAAAGGAGTTGTCAAATTTAGTTAATCGAAGTGAGTTATAGAATATTAGTTAAATCGAAGGAGTTATCGAATATAGTTTATTCGATGGAGTTAATCGATTAGAGTTAAATCAAAGGAGTTAATCGAATATAGTTTATTCGAATAGAGTAAATGAGTTAATCGAATACAGTTTATTCGAGTAGAGTTAGAGGAGTTATCAAATATAGTTTATTCGACAGGAGTTAAGTGAATAGTTAGATTAATCAAAGTGAATTAGTTAAGTTAAACTAAGTGAATTGGTTAAGTTAACCAAAATGAATTTGTCGAGTTAATCAAAGTGATTAGTTCAGTTAATCGAGATAAGTAAATCAAGTTAGGTTAATCGAGTTAAATTAGTCAGTCGAGTTAATAAATTGAGTTAGTCAAACCAAGTAAAACCAGTTAGAGTTGATCGGTTAGAATTAACCAGCTAGAGTTAATCAATCAGAGTTAATCAAATAGAGTTAAGTAAAATTAGAACTGACTAGAGATTAGTAAATTGAATGGTTTTCTAAGTGTCTATCTGATGTTGGTTTCGGCCTTTGGGATTTATACTTAGGGGATTGTTCTCATACTAGTTTACAGTCAGGGACTGATAGTTGGGGAAGAGTAGTGATTTGTAAATAAGCAAATGGAAACGTTTTCCAGTGTTAATAACATATATTTTCTAAACATACAAAATAAGGCAATATGAATATATATATAGATATATGTTGATGATTGATCGATATAATTTCCATCTGGAAATAATATCATTGTTTGCACACTTGTTTTTCTTTGATAGTTAAATCACAGACTATCGAAGTTTTGACCATTTTAACGTTGTTAATATGGAGAGACCGGTTGGATTATTATCCAAAGAACCACTCTGTATTGGCATAAGCGTTGCGAATCATACATGCCAAAGATAATTGAAGACGGAGTAAAATGCAAGGGCTGTTGTATAAGTCTTAGATAACAGTGACTAAGATGGATATACTGAATAGTGCCTTCGGTTTGTCCAGTCCTAGGACAACTTGTATGGACGAAGGTCTGACAGAGTATATCCAATGGATCGCGTAAGTTGATCTGTTCAAACGTATTCACGTTTGGTGGCGGAGGAATTCGTTTCTCTAAGTTGTATACCCGTGTTATTTTTGGATAAGTCAATTTGTGATTTGGCGGGTATGACGATGTGACATTCTAAGTGAATGAGTATGACTTGTGTTGATGAATGTCTGACAGAGTATTTCCAGAGAGGTCACGTACATTGATTTCTTCAACCGTACCAAGAGTGGAAGCGGAGAAGGAAACTTCTTTTAGCTGACACGTAATGTATGGTTGTAGACGTCAATTAGTGATTTTCGATGGATCTGACAATGTGGTATTCGAAGTGAATCTGATGTGACGATAACGGGTAACTTCTAGCCTCATCATCCGGTAAATGACAGAAATTGGGCAGGCAGCATGGCTAAGTCGGTCGCACCGAAGTAGGGTGTATAATCACCTATCTAGAGAATATTCATTTGCTTCTTTAATCTATCAATGTTGTCCCATATATATACGGGAACGGTTGCTGATCCCAATCGTTGGTGATACACATTCGATACACTCAAGCGAAATGAGTGGTCGGTCATGTGTGGCTGAGTTACAAGATGTTCTTGTTGAACTCCAGTGTATCGTTCCTAGAGTACACTGATCGGAAGGTGGTTCCATACCTTGTCATAGTTGGAAATCCATTATCCAATACGTGCTTGCGATTTTGATTGTATACTATATATGTAGAACATGAGATGAAAGCGTTTCTGCTAGTTGATATCTATTTGTACATAGACATTATTATAATATCAAAAGGTTTTTGATATAAAGATATTTTGGATTCTCATAAGGGAAAAACCCGTTCCGTTCTGCGGCGTGGTCTTATGAGATTTCGTTTACTTGTTCATATACCTGTTTAAACTGTTTTACTCACACCAGTCCCATGACTGACCCGGAGTTTACTTTGCTGTTTTCCCTAAAATCTTGGGTGCCTAAATTTGTACGGGCAGTCAAGTAGTCAAGATTTACAGATATTTGAAGAGCTGGAGCAGGAGGCTTCTGGATCATATAACTATAGTTTATTTCCGCTGTGTTGTAAGTGTTGTGCTCTGATAAGTGCTATTGTATACATAACTGTTATATTTCAAAGTTATGTTATCTATTATATGTTATTCGTTCCGCTGTGAGGTTCGTGTTACTCTGATGTTGTGTTCTTCTTCTTCTTCTATTCTAAGTTTCTATCTTATCTATTCTCACCTTCTAATTTCTTTCATTAATTACCGGGATTTTTCGATGTTTTGGTTATCGAAATCGAGCTTATGTCGATAACCAAAACCACCGAAAATCTGGGTCGTTACACTTTACATTTACCAGAGGATCTTCCATGTTTTCTAAACATGGATATAAGATTCTCAAATGAATCATCCACGGTATCTTCAACGTTATGAGGAACACTATTAAGCATTGATTTAACGTGCTTCTTGAAGTAATGGTTAAAAAATGAAGATGCTTCTTCCACAATGTATGCCGTACAAATTGACCCCTCCACACGTGCTTTTTGTTTTAATTTTTTCTTCAAATGACCCAAGTACCTATACATGAGTACTTTATGTGTAACACCCCACCTCCGCTAGGGTCACTCACAAAGGGAATGCACTAGGTTTGGTGAAGCATTATCGAGGTAAACATGCACAGAAGTATTACAAGACAGAACATATATAAAACAGCGGGAGTAAAACAAATTTCATTACCTTATAAAATAAGGTCTAAAGCCTTTTACATCAGAATACATCAAAACCTGTCTTGCAATAGTAAAGAAGCATAAAACTTTTTCATAAATTATTCCCCAAAATAAAGCGGTGAAGCAGCCATAGCCAAGAGAAGACCAAGCTATACATGATGACCTTCAAGCATAAAAGGTCCGAACTAAACAACATCATTTCCTCCCTGAAAACCTGGGGGGGGGGAAACGGAAGACAAAGATGCGAAAGAAAACGGGGTCAGTCATAAAGACTGGTAAGTCCTATCTACTTCCAGTATAAAAACAGGTAAAGGTAACATGACATGCATAAACCGAAAGTAAACATAAGGATGACGGCAAGATAGATAAGCTAAACCAAGATAACTGGATGAACTACTGTAGCAAGATAAACTAAGGTATCATGATAAACTACGGTGTCAAGATAAATCAAGGTATCACATTGTCAGGTTTCTATCGCGTATACTATCCCAAGGTATCTATCATGTATAACATCCCACGGTATTTATCATGTATATTTGCTCTGCACCTCTCGTACTAGTATCCCAACCCGCGTCATGTGTTAACTATGAATGTCCCTTGCCCAATGTCAAGTAATGGTCCATGTCAACCTAATATATAGCATATGTAGGTTTTCCCAACTCGTATGTTTCTTTCCATGTATAAGTTAGTCCTTTGCCGTAGGCCGTACGGGCTTTCCTATGTAAATCTATACCACCTCAACGTAGTGCCATTTTATCCTCGAAGTTATTTTGGATTGCTACCCTTGATCTAGTTATGTTTTCTTACCATGAACTATCGCGTGTTCACTTAGGATTTATGCCACCTAGGACCACTAGGGATTATGCCACCCGTCAACCGCGCCCTTTATCCCGCGTATGTATCGTGAATCGTTTTCCATGTCTAGACGCACATGTTCCTCAATGTGCCATCCGAGTTCCGTGCCAGGGCAAATCAAGAAATACGGAACTCGGTCGGGAGCTTTAAGTCGTCTGCTGATGCAGATATCAAGGTCTGTTTTTGTATCCGTGGCTATGGTCCCACGTGACCCCTCCCTCAACTACTGAAAGGCAATCCAAGAAAAATCATGTATGAGAACCACATCCCGGCCCCACTATAGCCCCACTTTCCTATGGGCCAACCTCACCCATGACTCGATAGCAAGAACATGGTCTGTTGGGGGTTCTCTGCCTTTCCGTTCGTACACGATTGACTAAAGATGGTAGGTAGTCGGCGACGTGCTATCCAGGGCAAAAACAAGTATCGTCGACTCCACGCTAATCCATCCCAGTCTTTAGGTCGCTCGCATAGCAACCAAGGCATACTCTTGGCTCTTCTACCGTAGACCTTAACCTCTGTGAGGCCGGGTTTCATGGACCGTCTACCACCTCACAGAGGGATACCAAGAGTACCCTCACGTCCCCCGAAGCTACCGCTTCGTCACCCAGTTCGTTGGAGCCTTTATCTAAGTCAGATAATTTGCTCCTCCTCGTGTTTTGGGCGATGACCTACCGTATCGGGTTACTCATCTATCTGTGAACTGGTCCAAATCCCTTGACTAAGAATTATTACTTAGTTTCCTAAACTAAGGTTTACCACTTAGTCTCCTTTCCCGTTATCCTTGTTAATCCCTGTCTTCCACCTAGTCCCCTGAACCAGGGTTTTGTCTAATGGGTTAAGTATTGTCATTTAAGTTCATGACTTAACCTGCCTACGAATCATGTCAAGACTTGGCTAAGTATTCAAGTCCAAGACCTAGCCCTACAAGTTGGTTAAGTATACCAAGAAGCTCATGTATTAACCCTATTCAATCATCAAGTCAAATTGGTTAAGTATTCGTTTATCTTAACCCTATCAGATTATCGTGTTAGATTGGTTAAGCATAGATTATCTTAACCTCATCGGATTATCGAGTCGGATTGGTTAAATATAGGTTAACTTAACCCCATCCACTAATCGTATTATAATGGTTAAGTATATTTAAACGGTCTCGTGACTTAACCCTATCAAGCTCTCATATTAGATTGGTTAAGCATGGTTGCTTAACCCCATCAAATCATCATGTAGAATTGGTTAAGTATAAATTACTTAACCTCATTGAATTACCAAGTTTAGATTGGTTAAGGGTTTAACTTAACCCCATCGAATTACCATGTTTAGATTAGTTAAGTGTAGGTTACTTAACCCCATCAAATTACCGTGTTTAGATTAGTTAAGTGTAGGTTACTTAACCCCCATCTAATTACCGTGTTTAGATTAGTTAAGTGTAGGTTACTTAACCCCATCTAATTACCGTGTTTAGATTAGTTAAACGTAGGTTACTTAACCCCATCTAATTACCGTGTTTAGATTAGTTAAGTGTAAATTACTTAACCCCATTCCCAAATTGTCTTGTTTGGTTAAGTGTCATAAAGAAATCAAGTCCGATTCCACTTAACCTACCCATTCGTGTCGTATCGGTTAAGTGTCATTAGTCAAAATTACTTAACCTTTTCATGTAGCATTAATTAGATTAATGCACCCCAACCTCTCACATTAGACTTTGTTGTGGTTACTAGTTAAGCCGGGCGGGTCCGGGTAGATTTACACCACAACCTAGTCTAACCTCGGGTCTTAAGTGCTATATGACCAACTACCCACATTGGGTCCTATTGTTTGTAGCCACTAGTTAAGCCGGGCGGGTCCGGGTAGATTTATGCTACAAACTCAACCCAACCTCGAGTTGGCCACTTTCATGTTTGGTCTAGTGTCATATTACACTTACAACCCATACGTGTCTAGTTTCAAGTCCCATGTTTACCCCACATGTCATGTCCCCCATTTAGGTGTATCATGAGTGTCATATTTTCATGAAATCCCATGTCAAATTATCATGTCATAATCACGCTCGTCTATCCTACCCCAAATCGTGTTTCCAACCTAAGTAAAAGCGAGTCAACATAGTAAAGATACTATGCTACATATTGGCCTCAAAACATGCACGATGCCAAAAAGGGGTTGGCCACAAATATGCATGGTATCATAAGTGGGTTTGGCATCAAAATATGCATGGCATCATAAGGGGTTTTTGGCCACAAACATGCATAGTATCATAAGGGAATTTGGCCACAAACATGCATGATAACATAAGGGGTTTGGGTTCATTTACATGCATAAGCCCCAAAGTCGAATCTTTGCCAATGTTTCACAAGTCAAATGGTTCCCAAAGGTTCATGCTAACATTCCATAGATAAAGATTCAAACTTGCAAGATAAAACTAGGTTAAACATAACATGAGTGGCATGATTAATTCGCTAAAACTTAGCCCAAGGTCATAGATCATAGAAAAGGGGCAAAGTTAGGTTCACATAGGCTAGCATACTTATGTTTCATCGCATTTTATTCCATGTCACATTAGAGCCACCGTTAGAATCTACAAGTAGCTAGAACTTACATAGCGAGGCTTAGGGAAGGATCATGCATCGTCTTGACGAAGAAAGGTGGCTCCTTTATTGAAGAATCGTCATGAAATTGGCCTAGCAACGTTGATCCACTCCCTTGATTTGATGTAGCAAGCTAGCACCTTTTGATTTGAACCCGATTTGAATGCATAAGCCCTTGGAGTTGGAGATGGAGGCCATGATCAAGATAGATTTTGGCAGCACTTAGTTGTAGGATTGATTTTTAGTGATTTAGGTTAGGTCCTAGGGTGTTTTTGTAGAGATTAGGAGTAGTTTAGGCCCTTAGATTAACCCTAGGATAGATCTGAACCCTCAAAACCCGTCACAGGCCAATAGACCAGACCCAAGAGCATGTCTTGAGGAACAAGTCAGGCACACCCAGGCCAACTGGCCGACCACCCAAGTCGACAGGGGTGTCGACTGGGCAGTCAACACCACCTGGGGTGTGTCGACTCCCAAGTCGACTCCCCAGTCGACTTGGGGGTGGCGGGAATTTTTCCCGCCTCTTCTGCTTGGCTGAATTTGAAATCTGAATTCAAATTTGAACTGTTTTTGAACTTGAAATTTTCTGAAAACTTTGACGGGCCATAACTTGGTCATACAGACTCCGATTTTCGAAAACACGGACTCTATTTCGCGTATTTTTTCGAGATGAACGCAATGGCATAGCCCATTTCCCTTGATTCAGATTTTATCATTAAATTCTGCCTTGATTCTCGTCTTAGCATGTTGTAAAAATCCGGGTTGTTACATTCTCCCCAACTTAAAGGATTTCGTCCCCGAAATCTCCAAGTTAGGAATAACGTATCCTACCATGCATCATCCATCTACTTAAAACATCATCCACAGGCAACCACGGTCCTTAAAAAACTCCTAATGCTTTATGAACACATGCAGAAAGTGTGTGTATATGTTCCTTAGCTAATGCTAATGATCAGGCCTGAATGATCTTTCTAATGCAAGATATGTTTAGTGCCATGAGTCCAACATGTATGCAAATAGTCCTAGTCATATAAACACTACATGCGTGCACAAACATTCATTCATATGCAACATCCGCATGACAACATGTTAACTTTCAAATAAGAATAAATACTCGTGCATATGCAATGCAAAATGTGAGTGCATCGATCTAATATCTAACGTGTATTCGCGCATCCATGAGCAACCATTTGCAGCCATATCAATCATAACATGTTTCAAATACATGTTTACATCCATAGAGTTCTACCTAAGGTTCCCAAGATAGGATCGAGAAGATAAACAAGACAAACTCCTTACGGGGTTTGCAACAGAAACAGGACCGAGGGGATATCCACCAAGCGATAGCATGCAAGCAAGCTCTACAGGAGAACCAGGGATCAACGATATACTCTTAAAAAGAGACATGATGCGCGCGTCCAAGCCGCATTTCCTTGAGCTTAATTCCATTGTGCCTTGACCGCCTTTGACTTCATGATTTCGTAGCTCCTTGATTCCTATTTCCAAGGTATGAGTCGGAACTCATTTCACTGTCGCCTCTCGTTTCACTTCCACTTATTCTTTCCCTAGTATGCTCGGCCCAAACATATCTACGTACTCATGCAAGCTCTCCAAAATTCACTAGTGAATTCTGGATCTCGTTTACCGATGCCAATCCATGTTACCACGTGCACTTACTAGAGTGATTCCTATAACCCATGCTTAAGCGGAATGAACCATCCGCCTTATTGGCGAACGTTACTTGATCGGATCAGAGGTTTCCGATAAATACATCAAGTGATTCTAGGTAATTAACCATGACAAAGCCCAAAAGGTTACACGAGGCTTCGAGGGTATTACCAAAGCAAGCTAAGAGTCTGACCACCCTCTTTTCAAAACCGAGAATGGTATCCCTTACTGGATAACCACTTTACCCCTAGAATCCATCCATAGCCCAACAATAGAAGCATTGCTTCTAATCTCAACACTTGGCATAGACGTTCTCAAATCCAAACAAGTCATGAATAAATGGACCGACTCTCCAACCAGATTTTTGGGACAAAAATGGGATCCTCTACCATGCTAGTACTAAGGTGCAGAGACTTAACTATCGAAGTAGACTTAATTGATGCGATGATCAAAACAAAGTCTGGACGGGATGATAGAAAAGAAAGGCTAAACCTTTAACAGAAACGATACCATTCCTCTTAGGTACGTTAGAAATGAGAGCATACAATTGCCCTCTAGCTGATCTTGTCCTTATCTTCCTTTGTGGATCAAGCCATACCAACAAGTTGCTTATTCTTAAGCCCGTGTCCTTTATCATTGCTCTTATTATCCCTTCTTATAACTTCAGTAACAGGTCTCTCGAGAACTTCCTCCTTCGCACGGGAAAACACTTACGTAGGTAGACAAGGATTAGTCGCAGTTAAAACTACTGTGACTACAGATGGAGGAAAGAAAGGAAAAGAGGTTCAATCAAGGAAACAAAGGATAGTGCCAATGGCTTTTGGGGAATAGCCTTTAAAAACAAAATTTTCTTGAAAAATGCTTCTTTGTAAATGGTTTCTCAAATAGTTTTCAGAAGGTTTTAAAAAAAAAATTTTGCCCAGTCTGGTAACCTTCTGCTCTGATACCAAATGTAACACCCCACCTCCGCTAGGGTCACTCACAAAGGGAATGCACTAGGTTTGGTGAAGCATTATCGAGGTAAACATGCACAGAAGTATTACAAGACAAAACATATATAAAACAGCGGGAGTAAAACAAATTTCATTACCTTATAAAATAAGGTCTAAAGCCTTTGACATCAGAATACATCAAAACCTGTCTTGCAATAGTAAAGAAGCATAAAAAAATTTCATAAATTATTCCCCAAAATAAAGCGGTGAAGCAGCCATAACCAAGAGAAGACCAAGCTATACATGATGACCTTCAAGCATAAGAGGTCCGAACTAAACAACATCATTTCCTCCCTGAAAACCTGGGGGGGGGGGGAACGGAAGACAAAGAGGCGAAAGAAAACGGGGTCTGTCATAAAGACTGGTAAGTCCTATCTACTTCCAGTATAAAAACAGGTAAAGGTAACATGACATGCATAAACTGAAAGTAAACATAAGGATGACGGCAAGATAGATAAGCTAAACCAAGATAACTGGATGAACTACTGTAGCAAGATAAACTAAGGTATCATGATAAACTACGGTGTCAAGATAAATCAAGGTATCACATTGTCAGGAATCTATCGAGTATACTATCCTAAGGTATCTATCATGTATAACATCCCACGGTATTTATCATGTATATTTGCTCTGCACCTCTCGTACTAGTATCCCAACCCGCGTCATGTGTTAACTATGAATGTCCCTTGCCCAATGTCATGTAATGCTCCATGTCATCCTAATATATAGCATATGTAGGTTTTCGCAACTCGTATGTTTCTTTCCATGTATAAGTTCAGTCCTTTGCCGTAGGCCGTACGGGCTTTCCTATGTAAATCTATACCACCTCAACGTAGTGCCATTTTATCCTTGAAGTTATTTTGGACTGCTACCCTTGATCTAGTTATGTTTTCTTACCATGAACTATCGCGTGTTCACTTAGGATTTATGCCACCTAGGACCACTAGGGATTATGCTACCTAATGAACGTATTCGTAACTTGGTTTGGGTTTTAGCCACCTAGGACCACTAGGGATTATGCCACCCGTCAACCGCGCCCTTTATCCCGCGTATGTATCGTGAATCATTTTCCATGTCTAGATGCACATGTTCCTCAATGTGCCATCCGAGTTCCGTGCCAGGGCAAATCAAGAAATACGGAACTCGGTCGGGAGCTTTAAGTCGTCTGCTGATGCAGATATCAAGGTCTGTTTTTGTATCCGTGGCTATGGTCCCACGTGACCCCTCCCTCAACTACTGAAAGGCAATCCAAGAAAAATCATGTATGAGAACCACATCCCGGCCCCACTATAGCCCCACTTTCCTATGGGCCAACCTCACCCATGACTCGATAGCAAGAACATGGTCTGTTGGGGGTTCTCTGCCTTTCCGTTCGTACACGATTGACTAAAGATGGTAGGTAGTCGGCGACGTGCTATCCAAGGCAAAAACAAGTAGCGTCGACTCCACGCTAATCCATCCCAGTCTTTAGGTCGCTCGCATAACAACCAAGGCATACTCTTGGCTCTTCTACCGCAGACCTTAACCTCTGTGAGGCCGGGTTTCATGGACCATCTGCCACCTCACAAAGGGATACCAAGAGTACCCTCACGTCCTCCGAAGTTACCGCTTCGTCACCCAGTTCG
Source organism: Allium sativum (assembly GCA_030737875.1). Taxonomy (NCBI): domain Eukaryota; kingdom Viridiplantae; phylum Streptophyta; class Magnoliopsida; order Asparagales; family Amaryllidaceae; genus Allium; species Allium sativum. The sequence continues at coordinate 647,067,513 of CM060919.1, read as the reverse complement.
TTGGAGCCTTTATCTAAGTCAAATAATTTGCTCCTCCTTGTGTTTTAGGCGATGACCTACCGTATCGGGTTACTCATCTATCTGTGAACTGGTCCAAATCCCTTGACTAAGAATTATTACTTAGTTTCCTAAACTAAGGTTTACCAATTAGTCTCCTTTCCCGTTATCCTTGTTAATCCCTGTCTTCCACCTAGTCCCCTGAACTAGGGTTTTGTCTAATGGGTTAAGTATTGTCATTTAAGTTCATGACTTAACCTGCCTACGAATCATGTCAAGATTTGGCTAAGTATTCAAGTCCAAGACCTAGCCCTACAAGTTGGTTAAGTATACCAAGAAGCTCATGACTTAACCCTATTCAATCATCAAGTCAAATTGGTTAAGTATTCGTTTATCTTAACCCTATCAGATTATCGTGTTAGATTGGTTAAGCATAGATTATCTTAACCTCATCGGATTATCGAGTCGGATTGGTTAAATATAGGTTAACTTAACCCCATCCACTAATCATATTATAATGGTTAAGTATATTTAAACGGTCTCGTGACTTAACCCTATCAAGCTCTCATATTAGATTGGTTAAGCATGGTTGCTTAACCCCATCAAATCATCATGTAGAATTGGTTAAGTATAAGTTACTTAACCTCATTGAATTACCAAGTTTAGATTGGTTAAGGGTTTAACTTAACCCCATCGAATTACCGTGTTTAGATTAGTTAAGTGTAGGTTACTTAACCCCATCTAATTACCATGTTTAGATTAGTTAAGTGTAGGTTACTTAACCCCCATATAATTACCGTGTTTAGATTAGTTAAGTGTAGGTTACTTAACCCCATCTAATTACCGTGTTTAGATTAGTTAAGTGTAGGTTACTTAACCCCATCTAATTACCGTGTTTAGATTAGTTAAGTGTAAATTACTTAACCCCATTCCCTAATTGTCTTGTTTGGTTAAGTGTCATTAAGAAATCAAGTCTGATTCCACTTAACCTACCCATTCGGGTCATATCGGTTAAGTGTCATTAGTCAAAATTACTTAACATTTTCATGTAGCATTAATTAGATTAATGCACCCCAACCTCTCACATTAGACTTTGTTGTGGTTACTAGTTAAGCCGGGCGGGTCCGGGTAGATTTACACCACAACCTAGTCTAACCTCGGGTCTTAAGTGCTATATGACCAACTACCCACATTGGGTCCTATTGTTTGTAGCCACTAGTTAAGCCGGGCGGGTCCGGGTAGATTTATGCTACAAACTCAACCCAACCTCGAGTTGGCCACTTTCATGTTTGGTCTAGTGTCATATTACACTTACAACCCATACGTGTCTAGTTTCAAGTCCCATGTTTACCCCACATGTCATGTCCCCCATTTAGGTGTATCATGAGTGTCATATTTTCATGAAATCCCATGTCAAATTATCATGTCATAATCACGCTCGTCTATCCTACCCCAAATCGTGTTTCCAACCTAAGTAAAAGCGAGTCAACATAGTAAAGATACTATGCTACATATTGGCCTCAAAACATGCACGATGCCAAAAAGGGGTTGGCCACAAATATGCATGGTATCATAAGTGGGTTTGGCATCAAAATATGCATGGCATCATAAGGGGTTTTTGGCCACAAACATGCATAGTATCATAAGGGAATTTGGCCACAAACATGCATAGTATCATAAGGGAATTTGGCCACAAACATGCATGATAACATAAGGGGTTTGGGTTCATTTACATGCATAAGCCCCAAAGTCGAATCTTCGCCAATGTTTCACAAGTGAAATGGTTCCCAAAGGTTCATACTAACATTCCATAGATAAAGATTCAAACTTGCAAGATAAACTAGGTTAAACATAACATGAGTGGCATGATTAAGTCGCTAAAACTTAGCCCAAGGTCATAGATCATAGAAAAGGGGCAAAGTTAGGTTCACATAGGCTAGCATACTTATGTTTCATCGCATTTTATTCCATGTCACATTAGAGCCACCGTTAGAATCTACAAGTAACTAGAACTTACATAGCGAGGCTTAGGGAAGGATCATGCATCGTCTTGACGAAGAAAGGTGGCTCCTTTGTTGAAGAATCGTCATGAAATTGGCCTAGCAACGTTGATCCACTCCCTTGATTTGATGTAGCAAGCTAGCACCTTTTGATTTGAACCCGATTTGAATGCATAAGCCCTTGGAGTTGGAGATGGAGGCCATGATCAAGATAGATTTTGGCAGCACTTAGTTGTAGGATTGATTTTTAGTGATTTAGGTTAGGTCCTAGGGTGTTTTTATAGAGATTAGGAGTAGTTTAGGCCCTTAGATTAACCCTAGGATAGATCTGAACCCTCAAAACCCGTCACAGGCCAATAGACCAGACCCAAGAGCATGTCTTGAGGAACAAGTCAGGCACACCCAGGCCAACTGGCCGACCACCCAAGTCGACAGGGGTGTCGACTGGGCAGTCGACACCACCTGGGGTGTGTCGACTCCCAAGTCGACTCCCCAGTCGACTTGGGGGTGGCGATAATTTTTCCCGCCTCTTCTGCTTGGCTAAATTTGAAATCTGAATTCAAATTTGAACTGTTTTTGAACTTGAAATTTTCTGAAAATTTTGACGGGCCATAACTTGGTCATACGGACTCCGATTTTCGAAAACTCGGACTCTATTTTGCGTATTTTTTCGAGACGAACGCAATGGCATAGACCGTTTCCCTTGATTCATATTTTATCATTAAATTCTGCCTTGATTCTCGTCTTAGCATGTTGTAAAAATCCGGGTTGTTACATTATGTGATACATAATACAACATATTTAATTATAAGGGTCGTTAGTTTTTTAATTACCTTTCAAAAGGATACATCCATCCATACTGAACTGGTCCTCGCATCAATGCTTCACTAGGTAGATGTATAGGAAGATGTTCCACAACATTAAATAAGCCTGGAGGGAATATTTTTCCATCTTGTAAAGTAATATAGGTATGTCTTCTTTAAGTTTTTTCAAGTGTTCTATTTTCAATGAAGTCGAACACGGATCTTTGTAAAACATGCTAAGTTCAGTGATGACTTTCCAAACTTTACCTGGTAATAATTCTTTAAAAGCTATCAAAAAAAGTGCCTCAATAAAAATGTGGCAATCGTGACTCTTCATTCCTGACATTTTCCTAGATTTTAAATCAACACATCTTCTTATATTTGAAGCAATACCATCTGGGAATTTTAAAGTATCGATCCATTCCAATAATTTCTTACAACTATCATGATCTAACTCGTAACAGGCTAAAGGTTTAACATTCTCATGAGTTGGATCGAGTTCAAGTTCAGGTTGCTTACAATACAATGCAATATCTCGTCTTGATTTCAAGTCATCTTTTGTCTTTCCACTCACATTCAACACTGTGTTAAAGACATTGTTAAACATATTTTTTCATTGTGCATTACGCCGATATTGTGTTGAAGCAACAAATGTTTCCAATACAGCAATTCCCAAAATATGCTTTGCTTGCACCAATTATGAGTTTTTCCTTTACCCAATTTTTTTTCTTCTTTACCAACTTCATGAATCTTTGGATAATCTTTAATGATTTCATAAATTTCTTTACTAGATAAATTTGGTGGCGATGATCTTCTTTCCACCTTGTTCGCTTTAAAATTCTTCTTATTATATCTATAGCGGTCATCAATATGCAAAAAACAACGATGACAATCAAACCATGATTGTTTCCACCATTTTGTAGTCGAAATGCTTGTGTATGTTCCATACAATATCGGCAAGACAGTCGACCACTTGTACTCCAACCAGAAAGCATTCTATAAGCAGGAAAATCACTTATGGTCCACAATAAAGAAGCATACATTCTGAAATTATTATTTTTAGATATATCACAGGTATCAATTCCCTCATCCCATAATTTCCTCAACTCTTCGACTAAAGGCTGCAAATACACGTCAATTCCATTTTTGGGATTTCGTGGTCCGAGAACAATAAGAGTCAGAAACATATACGGGTTTTTCATACACATCCAAGGTGGTAAATTATATGGTGTCAAAATAACAGGCCACGATGAATATTTACTTTCATATTGACTAAACGGTGCAAACCCATCTGTACATAAGCCAAGTTTGATATTACGTGATTCATTTGCCAAGTTCGGATAAGTATTGTCAAAATGCTTCCAAGCTTCACCATCTGATGGATGACATAAAACTCCTTCCTCGTGAGTTCTTTCTTTATGCCATCTCATATGACATGCAGTTGCTGGAGATGCATACAACCTTTGTAGTCTAGGTGTAATGGGAAGATAATGCATTCGATTGTAAGGAACATCTTTGCATTTATTTTTCTTCATTATATATCGTGAATAATTACAAAATTTGCAATTAGCTAGATCTATATCATCTTTCCAATATAACATGCATCCATTTTTACATGTACCTATCTTTTGGTATGGAAAACCAAATGCAAAAATTTGTTTTTTCATCATATAAAAGCTTTCTGCTAACACATTATCAGGCGGTAAAATTTCTTTGCCCGCTTGGAGAAATGCATCAAATTCATTTTCTATAGTATTATATTTAGCTTTTATTGCTATAAACCTAGCCGTCGCTGATAACTCCGTGTGTGTTTCGCAACCATTCCACTATGGTCGTTTTGCAGCTTGCAACAATTCATAAAAAAATGCTTTCGGGTTAGGATCTTCCTCCACATTATGCTCTTCATCATGATAATCATGTAGCATTGGACCTGCAACATCATAAACCATTTCCAACATTCTATTTTCTGAGGTGGTTGCTTCAGAGTAATTTGTGGTTTCATTTTCACCAACATTCATTCTTTCAGTTGTTCTCCCCATTTCTCCATGATATTTCCATATATAGTAATCAAGTGCGAACCCTTTAGACAATAAATGCTCTCTTACGATATCATTCTTTTGCAATTTCCTATTATCACACTTAATGCAACGGGAACGGATTACATCTTCAGTGCCATTATTAGTTGCAAAATTCATGAATACGTCCAAACCATCCAAAAAAGATTTCTTTATCCATCCTTTCTCCCCTTTTCTATTATACATCCATCTACGCTCATTTGAGTAGTTCATTGAAACTGCAACAAGAAAGGATCATATATTTAGTTATGGTTGATCAACTAAATTGCTAATATAATTTACATGGATAGTACCACGTTACCATATTATAACAAAATTGTGCCTCTTAAATCATTTTATTTTCAATCGGTCATTCTTTTCCTTTCTATATCAAAACAATAATTATTTAGTAGCTATAATTATTGGATTTCATCACATTTGTGCAAACTAGGAAAATACAAATGCCATATAAATAGCTTAACAAATCATTTATTTATTATGTGAAGAAAAGGAAGAAATAAAGTATGAGAATTGAGCATTCTGCAGCTCACTAATATCAGGATTCAAGACGTCGAGTTCAAATTCAGCACATTGTGATCCTTTTATTCACGGCATCAACGACGTCAACTCAACATGTTGCAACTTCAGATTTTCTATGATTTTGATTCACTACAGCGCTGCTTCGAAATTTTTTTGATTTTGTATCAACTTTCATTTTAATAATTGATTTTTTTTTCTAAATTTAATTTGTTTGTTTATGCTTGAACACGTTATTATATAGAAATTTTTCGGTAAATGCACTGTGCCAAAATGTTACAGTCTAAAGGACAAACTAAGCACATCTTTTTCAGAAACGGATTTAATCGAAGATGTTTGAATCAGATCGCACAAATGCTTTTGAAATTAAGAATAGCCATGTAAAGGTTCCGAAATTCAATATTCATATAAGTAATTTACTTACAAAATCTTAGTTTATATTGTTCTTGTTTCATTTTTTTTTAAAAAAAAACCCTAATTTTTGTTTGTGCATTGCATTTCTTTGAATATGTTCGATCACTACGACAAATAGACAAATTAGAAATAACGAAGACAATTGAGCCGTTAGAGTGTGAACACGTTTTTATCATATTTAGCATGCTTTGTCATTATCTACTAGCCGTTAGGCTCATGCATACTTGGTATATTTAATACTAGCCGTTATGCTCATGCATATTTGGTATATTTTGTACTAGTCGTTGGGCTCATAGCACTATATATATGTGCTCTTTGTATCATGTTTTGCATCAATAAAAATTGCAATTGTTCCTCTCTAATAACTCTCCTCCTCATCCCTTAATATGGTATCAGAGCCAAATTGCCGAAAGGCTTAATCATCAAGCAGAAAATTGTTTTTGTTTTATGGCCAACAACAATGAAGTAACCTCCGCTGTTTCAGGAAGTATGGGGTACAGTGCTCCACCTAACCATCATGACCTTATTAAACCAAAAAGCCAAATTATCACCACATCTCTAGACGAAGACAATTACATTCTATGGAAATATCAAGTAGAGATCGCTTTAAGAGGGTATGATTTACTGCAGTACATTAATGGGACAATAACAGTCCCACCAGTGACGATAACCAATTCGGAAGGAGAAATTGTGCCTAACACAGACTACACAAAGTTTCAAAAACAAGACAGCCTCCTCTCCTCATGGATCCTATCGTCAGTAAGTTCAAATTTATTATCACAAATAGTTGGATGTAGCACGTCTTATGAAATATGGAAAACAGTTGAACAAATTTTCAGTTCACAATCAGTTGCTAGAATCATGCAATATAGAAGGGAATTACAAAATTGTAGAAAAAAGGAGGCAAGCATGAAAGAATACTTAGGAGAAATTAAAAATCTGTGTGACAAACTAAATGCTGTTGGTCATAAGATCAGCGACAATGAGCAAATCCTATTTATTATTGGTGGATTAGATGAAGAATATGAATCTCTAGTAACTGTGTTAGCCACACAACAAACTTTACCTAATTTACAGTTCGTTCGATCAGCACTCCTTACTCATGAAGGCAGAATTGACCAAAGAAAAACAACAAAAAATAAGTTCTCTTCCAATTATACCACAGTCAGAAATAAGCAGATACAAGGAGATAACAACAACTATCGTGTGAAATGTCAAATATGCCAAAAGTTTGGTCACATGGCAAACAAATGTTACTTCAGGTATAATTCAGACATAGGTAGACAACAGGACAGCCAAAATTACTTTTCACAAAGAAGAGCACAAGCAAATATGGCAACAACAGGGAATTCAACTCAAAATAATAATAACGCAAACCGAAGACATAATGCTGCAGATGATGATGAAGTAAAAAATGAAGACAATGGCTTCGAAGAATGGTACCCTGACTCAGGAGCGACTCACCACATAACTAGAAATCTTCAAAATTTAAACATTGGGAGCAGAAATTACTCAGGTATGAGAAATTTGCATATGGGTAATGGTAGTACTGCTAGTATCACACACATAGGCAAAGGGACTATCTTTGGGAAAAGACAACTCAAATTAAACAATCTTCTTAGGGTACCTACGATTAATAAAAATTTGTTAAGTGTATCAAAATTTGCCAACGACAATAATGTTTACTTTGAATTTCATCCTAAGTTTTGTTTAGTTAAAGATTCCCTAAATCATGAAATATTACTTCGAGGTAACCTATACGATGGTTTATACAAATTCAAGACTGGAAACTCAAGTGGAGAATTCTGGTACAATAATGCAGATGCTAGTAGTGACAATGACTGTATTAGGAATAGTTGCAATAACGTTGATTATGACAATAATAGCAATGAATGTAACGTGATTAATTCTTGGCATATAAAATTAGGACATCCTAATCTGGAAACTGTTAAGACTGTTCTGCGTAATAATAACATTCATTATAAAAATGTACCTATCAAACACACATGCACGCACTGCCACCTCGGCAAGAGCCACAAGCTCCCTTTTAGTGATTCTGAAACCAGCTATAATGAGCCACTGGAACTTATAGCCGCTGACTTGTGGGGACCCGCGCCTCTAAATTCATATCAGGGACACAGGTATTATCTTTCTTTTGTGGATGCTTATTCTAGATATACTTCGATATACATGCTGAAAACTAAATCAGAAGCTTGCAATACAGTTATGCAATTTATAACTCATGTCGAAAAACAAATGAACAGTACTGTTACGGTTATTCAGACAGATGGGGGAGCTGAGTTTAAACCTCTAACTAATTACTTTCTCAAAAGAGGGATCAAACATAGATTAACTTGCCCACATACGTCCGAACAAAACGGTTTAGTCGAAAGAAAACATCGACACATAGTAGTAACTGGTCTAACTTTGTTATCACAAAGCTCATTACCCATGAAATATTGGAATGAAGCTTTCTACACATCTGTATTCCTCATTAACAAGTTGCCAACCAAATTCTTAAACAATAAAAGCCCACATGAAATGATATACAGTGTTAGACCAGAATATGGTTTTCTGAAAGCCTATGGGTGTCTATGTTTCCCATGTTTGAGAGACTATAACAATCATAAACTAAGCATGAGATCAAGCCCATGCACATTCATTGGGTATGCACAAAACCAAAAAGGTTATAAGTGCATGGACAAAAATGGAAAAATATATGTTTCTAGGCATGTGATATTTGATGAAAACAAGTTTCCTTATGCAGAAAAGCAAATCGGCAAAAAAGATGGGGAACAAAGCATAAACAATAACATACGGTTCGAGCCATTCATTACTGAACCACCTTCAATTGATAGAAATGAAGAGCAACAACGCACAAGCAATTTAAACATCCAGGAAGAAACTATGGATCAAACAAACGAGCAAACCAATGAGACACACAATGACTCAGAAGATACAAACATACATCAAAACATGCAGCATAGTGAAGATACAGAAAACAACAACCATGTTGACAATACCAGCAACAATGATACACAGCAGCAAACACCACCACAATCAACTGGACATCACATGATCACCAGGTCAAAGAGAGGCATCTTCAAACCCAAAGTATATAATATTTCTACCAGTGAGATCGAACCATTGAATTTCACTCAGGCTATAAGATCAAACAAATGGAAGGAGGCAATGGACACTGAATATAAAGCTCTCATAAAAAACAACACTTGGAGCTTAGTGACTCAACCAAAACACAAAAATGTGATTGGTTGTAGGTGGACATACAAAATAAAAAGAAAAGAAGATGGATCTATTGACAAATACAAGGCCAGACTGGTTGCAAAAGGTTACGCGCAACAATTTGGTTTTGATTTCAATGAAACTTTTTCCCCAATCATAAAACCCACAACCATCAGAATTATACTGACCATTGATCTAAATAAAGGATGGAATGTGAGGCAACTGGACGTCAACAATGCTTTTTTGAATGGGGAATTGACTGAAGAGGTATATATGCAACAGCCTGAAGGATATGGTACTGGTGATAAAGTATGCAAACTACACAAAGCAATATATGGCTTAAAACAAGCTTTGAGAGCTTGGTATGAAAAGCTAAAGTCAACTTTGTCTAACATGGGTTTCTCGCAAGTTAAATCGGACAATTCTCTATATATGAAGAAGGGCATACATGGAACTGTGTTCATTCTAGTATACGTTGACGACATGCTAATAACAGGAGACAACAGCGAAGAAATAAACAGAATCGTTCACAAGCTGGATCAAAATTTCGCCATTAAAGACTTGGGGGAACTAAAAAAAATTCTTGGAATACAAGTGATTAGGAAAAACAATGGTGAATTAATATTATCCCAACAAAATTATATCACTGAAATACTGCAAAGGGCAAATATGCACAAGGCAAACTCATTACCTACGCCTATGATTAGTAACCTAAGACTATCTAAGTATAAAGGAGAAGCTATCGACAATGCCAAACAATATAGAAGCATAATAGGAGCGTTACAATACGCAACTATTACTCGACCAGACATATGCTACAGCGTCAATAAACTCAGTCAATACATGCAGAACCCTTTATCAGAACATTGGATGGCATTAAAGAGAGTGTTACGATACTTACAAGGCACAAAACATTACGGTATACGCCTAAATTCAGAAAAGGAACTTAACTTACAGTGCTTTAGCGATGCCGATTGGGCCAACGATATTGACGATCGAAAGTCTGTCTCAGGATACTGCGTTTACCTCGGTTCCAATATCATTTCCTGGTGTCCGAAGAAACAACAGACCACATCAAGATCTAGCACAGAGGCTGAGTACCGTGCACTGGCAAGCGCTACAGCCGAAATCATGTGGATAGAATCACTGATGGAGGAGCTTGGTTTCACTCCAAGACGAAAGCCGGTCATTTGGTGCGATAATAAGAGCACAGTATCTTTATCTCTAAACCCTATTCAACATTCAAGGACGAAACATCTTGAAATTGATCTCCACTTTGTGAGAGAAAGAACGCAATCAGGAAGACTTGCAATATGTCATGTGCCCGCATACTATCAGAGAGTAGATGCTCTCACAAAGGCCCTTTCGACCAAAATTTTTATCAGAATGAGAGAGGAACTTCGCGTTATCAGTGCAGGCGGAAGCCAGAATGAGCAAGGAAACCCTAGTTCGAACTGAGGGGGCATAACGAAGACAATAGAGCCGTTAGAGTGTGAACACGTTTTTATCATATTTAGCATGCTTTGTCATTATCTATTAGCCGTTAGTCTCATGCATACTTGGTATATTTAATACTAGCCGTTATGCTCATGCATATTTGGTATATTTTGTACTAGCCGTTAGGCTCGTAGCACTATATATATGTGCTCTTTGTATCATGTTTTGCATCAATAAAAATTGCAATTGTTCCTCTCTAATAACTCTCCTCCTCATCCCTTAATAAGAAACACACCAGTATTTTTATTCTGAAATAACTTTCTAGTGTTCTAGCTCTACAACGCTTATATTTTGTTTCTATGGACATGTGTTTCCATACTTATTTTATTTTTAAAAACTCCATATCTTTTGAATCAATTTATCCTTATATGAAAGATGAAAATCAGGGGGCAATCCAATAGTTAAACTTTATGTTCTCTAATTTGTGTTAAAATTTTGTGTTTATGTAGACTCTCTCATAAATAAATAAGAATGATGTGCAGTTATTCTGCTAAATGAAAACATATGTCGGAGACGATTTTAATATTGTTCAAGCTTGCATTTACACAAATATTTACAATAGTAGAAGTTCTGTTACAACTAGGAAATCATTAGATTTTAATTTTACAATTTACTTATTGGTCTAAAATTAGTAAAATAAAAATATAATACCAAAGGAAAATAAAAAACAATAAAAATTTAAGGTTGGACTGTTTTTATTTTAGTGTTGATATTATTATTATTTTTTGAATGCACAACCACTGTAGAGAACAACGCTCCCTGGCAGTCAGCAGATAAAACAAATTAGATTTGTAAATATACATTTAATTATAATTAATGAATCATTTAAAGCTTGTAGAGGCATGTATATTTTATCAAAATATTTCCATGATGAGAAGATTACGGACTATGTCGTCAACTAATTCGCCTAAAGGTCCATATATTATATATATTTTATCAAAATATAGGAAATACTCTTGAACACTAAATTATTAAATGTTTACTGGAAAAACACTCTTAAGCTGAAAGATGAGAAGATCCATGATCTTGAAGGAGTGGTAAAAAGAGTTTGAATGAAAGTTTTGAGTAGAGGAAGAATCACTTCTTAACTCTGAATGTTGTTTTGCAAATAAGGGATTTTACAGTATTTCTCGAGGCTCAGAAAGTTGTAAGTAAAGTAGGCAATCGCAATGCGATGCAAGGTGGAATTGTGTATTGCCAGCACCATCACCTGCACCTTCATCAACCAGATATAAGAGTTCTTCAAAATCTAAAAGAAAGAATAACTAATCCTTCCCTTCTATTTTATTACCAGAAATGGAAAATAATGTATTGGCAGCATTGTTACACCTGGCGGTGGCTTTGTGCATAATAATGGCGGTTACGTTACTAGCAGAGAATGTTTAACGGGATGCATTAATCTTTTTGCAAAGTTTTATAAATGGAGACCAGATAGAATATATGAACGGAACCCGATTCAAGCAGATGACGAGACACTCCTATGGTGCTCGTTCAGGTTACTATTGAGATCTGAGGCTACGACAGTAAAAAAAGGTGAAATGCCGCAAGAGCACACAATAAAACAAACAATCAGTGTATAAAAACTTCAAAACACGTGAAACGAAAATCAAATAGTATTTCTTAGTTGGAATCACAAAAATAATATGATTATATGAGATTGTCATAGGTGAATGCCTTCCAACATCAAATTTCATAGATCTTGAAATCATGTTGTAGAAAGTTTTCGAAATTGGAAAAAAGCAAACGTCAGGTCTAGGACCATTTAGAAATTATATATGTATTCCCATATATGTATGTTTTCTATAAAATGTTCATAGAGTTGTTTTCTTATGTACTGGCTTATGAAAATGCAGAACATAAACACCAAAAAACTGTAACTGAAGTAAAGTATAAAGACATCCAAATAAATAAATCAACCAAGAACAATAAAAAGTAACATACCTGAAATCAATACGAATAATTCGATGACCTGAAATGAAAATCCGAAAATCAGGACAAATAAATAAAGAAACCTAATCAAGCAAAACAATAATAATACAGATAAAAACTAATAACATACGTCAAATTACAGAGATATTTTCCTAGATCTAAAAGAAATAAATGAAGATCAAATAACATATAAAGAAAAACAAATCGATTAATCAAAGACAAATAATTAGTAACATGCCCTAGTTCGCTTGTGCGCCAGTCGCTCTTACCAAATTGTTACTGGATAGCGAAAAATTCCGGCTAGGGTTTGGTTGAGAATGAGAGAACCGAAGATCGTCTTAGCAGTTCTTGAATGAGAATTGAATAAGATCAGAAAATTAGAATGGAAGAAAGGCGGAATTGCTGACAACCTATGTTATTCTACGAGTCAACAGGGTACGGTCGAATAGATGGAGTTAAACGTTTGTAGCCTTTTTAATATCAACCGTTAGCTAATGTATTCCTCTTTGAAATGGACGGTCTGTCTTAATTATATAGTTTTGATTTTGATATCTTAATTATGTAGTTTTGATTTTGATAGGACACCTTATCGGTAAATGGTAAATATTTTTATCACCGAGTAAATAACATATAATTTTAACTAATAACTTGAAATTCAGTCAAATGGTAGTTAATTAATAAACATAATTTTGAATACATTTATATTTAGATCATAAAAAATCACATTTCATTTCAACTATTTTTGAGTTGCATCAAATATGACATTGCAAAATAAATTGTTTAATTTTCCAAAAAAATCTATACATTTAAGTAGTAAATTTTGAATTACGATAATTATTTCTTTCAAGTTGCATCAAAATTATTAACTAGTATAACCCATTGAAGATATATTTAAAATACCGTAAAAACAGTCGGCATATACATTAGTTTTGTATGTTCGACAAATGAAATTTTGAAATACAAAATAGTTTATACTTTAGTTTTATTATACTAATAATCGGTGGGGGAAAATGTCACGATACCAACAGTTTTCACCATGTTTTTTCTCAATTAAGTTGGATGGTATCAATCGCTAAAGCGTCGGTGTTGCATTGCGATTTCCGATGTTTTTTCGTCGGCTTTTAGGCGTCGCTATTGAAAATGTTTCTTGTAGTCAGTCGGGAAAATGTCACGATACCAACAGTTTTCGCGATGTTTTTTCTCAATTTATTTGGATCGTATTAACCAACGTTAATGCGTCGGTGTTGCGTTGCGATTTCCGATGTTTTTTCCGTCGGCGTTTAGGCGTCGCTATTGGCGATGTTTCTTATAGTCAGTCGGGAAAAACGTCGCGATACCAATAGTTTTTGCGATGTTTTTCCTCAGTTTATTTGGATGGTACTAACCATCGCTATTGCGTCAGGATTGCATTGCAATTTCCGATGTTTTTTTTTTCGTCGGCGTTTAGGCGTCGCTGTTGACAATGTTTCTTGTAGTGTAAGGAGCGTATTGGTTCCAACACATTTTATAATAATGTCCAACGTATTCATCTACACAGGAACCACCCTAAATAATCGGAGGCCCAAGGCCAAATCAACACATAGCAGCAACACCAAGTGGAAGACCAAAGGGGAAAAAATTCACATGAACTTGATATGAGGCCCTTAGTATCCGAACCTACTCTTATAACATGACAACACGGTGCTCTTTCCATTCAGCCACGTTCATTTTTGAATGCATGTTGCTATTATACAATATAAATACATAGAAATATAAGCTTTAGACCCTCTTCTAGCACGAGGCCTTAGGCGGTCGCCTAGTGGGCCTAATCCCAGGGTCGAGCCTGCATCTACAAGCTGAGTATAAATGCTTATTTATAAAATTGAGTCTTAATAGCATTCACTACTTCAATAGACATACTACTACATATATGCCATATATATTCGGGTAAATACACTCTTTCTAAAAATATAAAATCTATAACATATAATTTAACCTTCATAATTTACAAAAAAATGAACTATGATACCATAGAGTGAAAACAATAGCTCGTATTCCAAAGGCTCAAAGTTTAAGCTTAGCCAATCATTTTTAATAATTTTGTCGCTTAAAGAAAATAACACAGCCCATTCCACGCAAACTTAATGCTAAACACAATAATAGAACTTTTTCTAAACAGAAACAAATATTATTTCGCTTTTATTTGTAGATTTACCTTGATTGTGATATCTACAAATTCACAACTCTAAGTATAATTAATATGATCATTTTTTTGTGAAATTTTAAGGAAATTTTTGTAACACCCCGTAATTTTAAAGAACACTATAATGATAAATTAAATAATACTTAATTAAATATTGAGAATTAAGTAAAACGGACTGCGCCATTGCGTTTATCTCGGAATTCTGCTTAAGATGGACATTAAGTTTGCATAAAACGGATATCGTATGAAGAAGATATTGAGGTTTGAAGTTTATATACGCATAAGAGAATTATATATATACAAAACAATTCAAAATAGTTCTAATTAACCCAAAATCAGAAACGCGAGCTAGGGTGGGAGTTCCGTCCATTAGGGGTCGACCCCACCCTAGGGGTGTCGACCCATGGGTCGACACCACAACATGGGTGTCGACACTCATGTCGACCCCCTCAGATCCGAGGCAGATTCAGTTCAGCGAACGTGGACTTGTTTCCTGACCAGATTCGTTAACCCTAGGCTATAATTAAGACCTCATTCTCATTGTTTTATTCATCTAAATCGATGTTGACAATGAGGTGCTACCCCAACTCAGTCTGATCTATCCTATTCTTCTTCAACAATAAGTTATACGTATTCAGAGATCTATGCTTCAACATATATAGTCAACTCCCTGTTCTTTAGATCCTATCATAGTGAGTTTATGTTGCTGTTAGATACAAACACCTAAAATGTAATCTTAACGTGCCTATAAATTTGGATCTAAGCCTATGCCTATTAGAAATCTGAAATCATCACAGATTTGCCAGTAATTATATATCTAATTCACTGTTTAGATCTCAGTATGCCGGTTCATGATACTCTATTATGTTAGTTTGCCTAATTATGTCACCGTATGCCTATTATGTTACTATGCCTAATCATGTCACTATGCCTATCCTGTAGTATGACCAATTATGTCATCTTATGCCATTTTTATTTACTATGCCTATTCTTGTTCACTTCTCTCACTCTTTCCCTTTTTGTTTTTATAGCCAGGCTACCTTCGAGCCTAGGCCTATCACCGAAATATGCGAACACACAAAATTGGTAGCGATTGGGAATGATTAATTTGGGGCATAATTCATAATGTAAAAGATGACTGGGAATTTTGGACAAAATTTGTACCTTGAGCCAAAACTTGGGATTTGGGGCATAATCTATATCTTGATCTAAATCTGGGGCTCAGACAGGGAATTTGGGCATGATAAACATGAAAATTGATTAGTAATGAAAATGCCTAGATTTAAAGTAATTAGAAACTATAACCATTCTTAGACACGAGGTTAGGTTACACTTGTGGTAAAAGTATGCCCGGAACCGCCCGGCATATCCAGCGTCCACAAGTGGTAAATCTAATGTGAGGGGTCTAAGTGAATAAACGTGTAACGTGCTAAGATACGAGGTTAAGTATGACTTATGGAAAAAGTCTGCCCGGACCCAACCGGCATATCCAACATCTGCTAGTTGTAGACTTAATATGTGAGGTCTAGCGCATTAATAACAATAAATGAATGAATGGTGATAAACTAGTAATACTTCAGTTGTTTGAATCCATAAGGATTACATGAACCTATTAACTTGAGTAGGGGTTAAGTAAACTTGATTGAATCAATAGGAGGGTTAAGTAAATCTTGGGGCGGTGGGTAATATTTATATATATAGGCCCACAAACTTTACCTGTTGGGGTTATGCAATCTTGTTAAACTAGTAGGCATAAACTGTTGAAGTCCTAGTTGTGGGGATGTAAGCCTAGGGGGAAGCTTGTATCATTTGGCGTGCGGGACCCAATTCAGTCAGTAACCCATCTTGGTATCAAACGGGGAACCCCGAACTAGGTCAGGGTCTGGGCACACTTACTAAGCTGATTATAAGAGGTCATTGGAGTAAGGATGTTCGGCGGTGCATTCCAACGAAGTCATGTGCATGCATGGGTCCGCTTGCTAGGGAAGATAAGACGTTGTGACATCTGTAGATATGGCTTGTGCACATCTTGTTAACTAAGGGTTTCCAATTTAGGAAGTGATACATCTTATTGTGGGGCCAACACAGGGTATCTACGAGTTAGGGAGTCGATCGATTGAGGTTAGTAATTATGGTACATCTAGTCTTTCTTATTTAGGAGCCCGTTATTATCGTTGGGGTAACACCCGTCGGTTCTGTTGGGCTACTATTTATTATATGGGGTAAAAACCTCTCACTAGAAGTACACCTAAGTCTACCGTCTTGCACTTGTTGGGATCATCTTGTTCTTGTTATACTAGTATTGATGCAGATAAAAGTATTAGAGAAGCGCAATGCATGTTCTGTTCTGTTTATCCTGTTTACCTTGTTATACCTGCCTTATGACACTGTTATCTCTCTCCAACTTATATGCCTGTCATGATGTTATACTTATTTATATGCTAAAAGTAATTGAACTTGCCAGACTTTATGTCTGACCCATTTTGTCTCCTCTTCTTTTTATTTCGTTTCCCCCTAGGTTCTTAGGGTGGGAATACTCAAGCTTGATCATGATTCTTCTTTCCTTCTGCTTGGAGCTGCTTAGATGTATTGTTTGATTTCGTACCTTCTCTACTATGGCTATATTTTGTGAATTATGCTCTTTTTATGTATTATTATACTCTGATGATGATTTTTGTATAAGGCAAATGTTTTATTATTTCAGTATTACAGACTTATTATGTAATTGGGTTTAAACCACAGAGCTTTTTCTATTAAATGAAGTTTTAATTCCACTGTTATTTTATATTTGTCTTGTGATGTTTCTTTTTCAGCTTACATATAACGCTCCACGAAACTTAACGCGTTCTGATAAAGAGTGACATTACGGACGTGGGGTATCACATTTGGTATCAGAGCTGAAGGTTACCAGATCGGATAAAAGATTTTGAAAACTGTTTTCAAAAAGGTTGTAAAAAAAGAATTTTCAAAAGAAAAGTCTATTTTGAAAAACATATTCCCTAAAGCCATATAAATTATCTCTCGATTCTCTGTTTGAATACCTTTTTCCTTTTCTTTTTAGCATGTCTGGGGAACCAAATATTCCTGAGGGCGTTACGTTACTGGTTTGGTTTCGTAGGTATCTTGAGGCCACGGCACCTACCGGAGGTCAAGCAGACGTTCCTCATCCAGCTGCACCCGCTGTTCTTCCTCCTCCTCCGCACGTTGATAATTTCTCTAAGATATACAAAGATTTCTGTGCTATGGGGGGAAGCTGTTTCGAGGAAAGGCAAGGAATTGGCTTAAAAATACGGAGGATTTGTTTGGAATTTTCAAAGTTGATGACCATAGGAAGATTCCATTAGCCGTTTGGCAGCTGAAAGAGGAGGCTTCATTCTGGTGGGAAGTGAGGTAAGCAGGGCGTCCAATGGAGACGTGGGATGATTTTCGATAGAGACTCAAAATAAAGTTTCTTTCTCAAGCCGAGCAAAGCATGCAAATTGAAAGATTTTTAGCACTTAAGCAAGGAGCCATGTCTGTGAAGGAGTATGTTAATAAGTTTAACCAATTGGCGGGGTTTGGTTTGGAGCTAGTAAATACCCCGCACAACAAAGCTTTGAGGTTTGCAAAAGGATTGAATGAACCCCTTCATGGGTTAGATATGTCTCATATTCCAATAGGTGCAACTTTTGAGATACTTGTTGATATGGCATTGATGCATGAGGAAGATAAGAGTGAAAAATAAGAGGCTGAGGTTAACGAAACACAAAACAAGAAAGTGTGGCCTAAGAAAGAACAACAGCAACAAAAGAAGGGCGGTAAGAACGGAAAAGCTCAAGATAAGATGAAATGTCATCATTGTGGACTTGAGGGTCATGTGATCAAGGATTGCAAGAAAAGAAAGAACGCTTGTTTCCATTGTGGAGAGGTCAGACATCTTGTCAAGGATTGCCCAAAAAGGCAAGGACAGGGTCAAAAGGCAGGATCTTCTGGAGGGCAAGTGCATGCTCTTGTGACCAATGTGCCAGATAGAGGTAGGAAAGTTTCCGTCGAAGGTTTGATTTCTCTTTCCAATCACCCAGTTAGAACTCTTTTTGATTCTGGTGCTTCGCATTCTTTTATATCTGATTCTGTGATTGAGTCTCTACACCTTAGTACTAGTATGGTTTTAGATCCCATAGTTGTCTCAAACATCATTGGTGGTACAGCTCATCTGTCTATGATTTATAGGGGTTTGAGAATATCTGTGTTAGGCATCGAGTTTGAATGCGACACATATGTGCTTGGTTTCATGGTCTATGGTTTGATACTAGGTATGGATTGGCTAGCCATGTATGGTGTCATTCTGGATTGCGAGAGAAGGGTCGTTAGAATTTTGACTTGCCATGGGAGGACCCTCGAGATTTCTTGTGACCTTAAGGGGTCTGTCATGCTAAGTTTCCTAGAGTCGTTTGATGCATCTATCGATGATTTACGATCTGTGCCTGTTGTCTGTGAGTATCCTAATGTTTTTGAGGAGGTTCGGGCTTACCTCCGAGGTGCAAGATTGATTTCCGTATATACTTGGTAGACAATGCAAAGTCAGTTGCATTGCCTGTGCGCCATATGGCTCTAAGAGAAAAGAGGGAGCTCAACAAGTAAGTAGGGGAGCTACTTGAGAAATGGTTTATTAGGTGAAGCATATCTGAATGGGGTGCTCCAGTAGTATTCGCAACTAAGGCAAATGGCTCGCTTTGCTTATGCATGGATTATAGGGAGCTGAATAAACTCACTAAGAAGAATAGGCACCCACTTCCGAGGATAGATGATCTGTTTGACCACCTCATTGGTGCATCTTTTTTCTCTCGGTTAGACTTGGCTATGGGGTTTCATCAGTTGAGGGTGGCCGAGGACAGTATAGACATGACCGCTTTTAGGACTCCAGATGGTTTCTTTGAGTGGCTCATCATGCCTTTTGGGTTGATGAATGCACCCGCCTATTTTATTGATCTGATGAGTAGGGTGTTTTAGGAGTTTCTAAATAAGTTTGTGGTGGTCTTTGTTGATGACATCTTGATCTTCTTGAAGAACGAGGAAGAGCACGCCCGACAGTTAAGGGAGGCTTTGAAAACTCTCTGTGCGCACTAGCTTAAGGCGAAGTTCTCCAAATGTCATTTTTTGGAGAAAAGAAGTGAGACTTCTAGGGCATGTGGTTTCTATAGATGGGATAGCACTAGATCCAGCAAAGGTAGTTGTAGTTCAAGATTGGCAAATTCCAAAGAATGCAACGGAGGTGAGAAGTTTTCTTGGATTAGCGGGCTATTATAGGAAGTTCAGTAAGGACTTTGCAAAGATATAAACCCCACTCACCAGACTAACGAAGAAGAATCTGACATTTTCATAGCATATAGATTGTTACGATGTTTTTCAGTGATTGAAGAGGGCTCTAATAATAGCACCAGTCTTGACCTTGCCCGATGGGAATAAAGCATTCACAGTATACACTAATGCATGTGGTACAAGGCTTGTGCGGTTCTGATGCAAGAGAGAAGGGTAGTATGTCATGGAGGTAAAAAGCTAAGAATTCATGAGAAGAACTACCTACCCATGACTTAGAGTTAGCTGCCATAGTACCTGTGCTTAAGACTTGGTGCCATTATCTACTTGGAGAGAAGTTTGAGTTGGACATCGATCATAAATCTCTCAAGTACTTGTTCTCGCAGAAGGATCTTAATTTAAGGCAACAAAGATGGATGGAGTTCCTAACGTCCTATGACTTTGAGATTGCTTATACCCTTGGAAAGGGTAATGTGGTGGTAGACGCATTGAGTAGGCAAAGGATGACCTTGAGTCCTCTGTTTGTGGAGAGGAAAAGCTTGGAGTTAATATCGACTTTTGATTTTAGACCCTCCACCGCGTTTACACTTGGTTTATTGTCATTATTAGATTCGACATACTCTGTTGGATCAGATAGGAACTTCACAACGAGAGGACCCACAGCTGGCAGACATCTTGGATAGGCTCAGTAGAGGGAGTCTTCTACTCACCTCAGTAGATTTTCTGAAACACCCCAACTCCGTTAAGGTCACTCACAAAGGGAATGCCTTAACTTCGGTTGAGCGTTTTAGTTAAAAGATGCAGACAAATTACAAGACAGACAAATAACGCAGTGGAAAATAAAGTCATTTTATAAACAATGTGGTTCAGTCAAGCTCTTACAACAATTGTCTCAATCATACTTAAAAATAATGCATAGAACTTATGTCTTGATTCAAAAACTTCCAAGTATAAAAGAAGCATAAAATTAACAATGATATTCCCTAATAAAGCATGAACCAGCCATAGCAATGGAAGAGAGAGTCCAAAGAAATACATCGACTATCTTCGAGCCTGGAAAGAAAAGTGAGCTAAGTGATAACATTCCCTCCCTACGAACCTGGGGGGAGAGGGGGAAACGGAAGAAAAGAGGCGAAACAATCTAGATCAGACATAAGTCTAGTAAGTCCAGCGACTTTCAACATGAAAATAGGAAAAAGCATTATGACATGAATAAACTGAATATAAGACAATACCGTGATAACAAGGATAACAAGATAACATACGATTAGCATAGATATGATAAGACAAGATAAACTGAATGCACTTCTACTCCTTCTCTGCTTCGCTACTACCCTGTTATTCTGATTTCTATATCTCTGCACCACCTAACTAGTGTCCCAACTAGTAATCTGTATAAAATGATCATATGACAATGTGATCCCAATCCCCGCAATTATGGTAGCCTTCAGTGTACATCTATTGTGAGGATTCCACCTCAACCTGCCTAATTGCCATGAATATGTTAGATGTACCCTTACTACCCTATCGATCGCGTCCCTACTTATATTAATGTTCCATGTGTCTGTGTCAATCGGACCTCTCTTGCGTGTAGATACCCTGTGCTGGTCCCACCATAAGGTGTATCAATCCTTATGATAGCAACTCGACATGATTCAAGATGCACAGTGTATAACTACTGGTACCTAGTGCCTGCTTTTTCCCACTACGGAGTACGTGCACGCCCGTAATCCGTCGGAACCTACACTGACGTACCCCTGCCGCTATTTTGACTGCTTATAATCAGCCTAGTAATCGTGCCCCACCCTGACTAGTTCAGGGTACCATGATACATCTATATGGGTTACAGTTGAAATGGGTTCCCATTACTAGGGTTTCCTATTGATTAAGTTTGTGGGCCTATATATACAAATATTACCCACCTACACAAGATGTACTTAACCCGCCCACTGATTCAAACGTGTTTATTTAACGGTTAAGTTTGTGCACCTATATATACTAATATTACCCACCAACCCGATATGTACTTAACCATCCCACTGATTCAAGCATGTTTATTTAATGGTTAAGTTTGTAGGCCTATATTTACTAATATTACCCATCAACCCAATATGTACTTAACCTTCCACTGATTCAAGCATGTTTATTTAATGGTTAAGTTTGTAGACCTATATTTACTAATATTACCCACCAACCCAATATGTACTTAACCCTCCCACACATTATGCCATATTGGTTAAGTGTTATCCATTCATGTTAACTTAACCCACCCACTCATCATGTCATGTTGGTTAAGTGTTTCTTCTTAACTTAACCCTTCTCACTCATCATGTAGGATTGGTTAAGTGTTTCCTATTAACTTAACCATGTTCTTTCGTCATGTTATATTGGTTAAGTATTTCCCATTAACTTAACCTTATTCGTTCATCAAGTTATATTGGTTAAGTATCTCTTATTAACTTAACCCCACGCGTTCATCATGTTGCATTGGTTAAGTGTCATCAATCAAATTCAAGTTAACTTAACCCACCCACTTGTCATGTTACGCTGGTTAAGTGTTGCCTTCTTGTGTTAACTTAACCCTACCACAAATCATGTTATATTGGTTAAGTGTTGCTCTCTTGTTTTAACTTAACCCTACCCATTCATCATGTCATATTGGTGAAGTGTTTCTTATTAACTTAACCCTACTCACCTGTTTAATTAACATGATGTAGTGTTGCCTAAATTAACTTAACCTTACCATTCAGTTATTAGCATGTCTTGCTTATTACCATTAATTCATTCATTAACGCCTTAACCTCTCACATTAGAACTGTTGTTTGCGGTTCCTGGATGTGCCGGGCGGTTCTGGGCAGACGTCTACTGCAAACTCATTCTAACCTCGGGTTTTTGGGCTAAATGCGTTAACCTCTCACATTAGATCTGTGTTATTGCGGTTACTGGATGTGCCGGGCGGTTCCGGTCATCTTTACACCACAACTCAATCTAACCTCGGCTTAGGCATGTTTATCTTTTAGCATATTTACCATACATCTCCAAGTTTAGATTTTATATGCTAATTATCCCAACTTAACAAAACTAGCCATGTTCCAATTCTCAAGTTATACCCCACAAAGCTAATTGCAAGTTATGCCCCCACAAATTTAATTACAAGTTATAACTCAAAGTAAGTTACACCCAATCTTCTTAAATTTGAAATAATAATCATGCCCCAAAATTACAATATTCATTATACTTGGCGTCCCAGCCAATAGTTAGGCCCAATCTAGATTTAATATTCCAATTTACATTTTTCCCCCAATCAAGGTTTAATGTTTCAAGTTACCCCAAACTCGGAACAATAACATTCATGCCCTAAACTTGATTTATACGCAAATTAACCCATCTTGCAGTTATAACGATAATAATGCCAAATATCAATTACAAGTTATACCCAAATCTCAGTTACAAGTTATGCCCAAATCTCAATTACAAGTTACGCCCAATAGTACAAAATAGATTAGGCCCAATTCCCCCGTATTCCAGTCGTGTGTGTGTATATATATATATATATATATATATAACAAGCTTTCGTCTAGGTTCGAGACAATCTAGATCCATAATAAAAGGGGAAGAAGAGGAAACATAAAAGATAGGCTTAAAATAGCCATACAACACTAGATTTGATAATAGCAATATCAGGAACATAAAAGAAGTATAGATCTGAATAAAATTACATCGCAAGCATAAATCTGATAGATTAGATTTGAATAACATCGCAGGCACAAATATGATAAAAATAGATTTGAATAACATCACAGGCACAGATTTGATAAAATAGATAGGATAAATCTGAAAGAATTATCTCATAATCAGGTATAGCTTGGATTCATATTATTACATGCCAAGAATTTCAATTAAGAATTCACATCTGAATGTAACTTGAACTTACGAAACAAAGGACAAATCTTGTTTTCTGGGATTTTTTTTCTGAAACTGAAAGTTATCCCTTGATGTAGACTATCGATTCTCTAATTTAGATTTGATTCGTAGCTTCTAACTTGCTTTCTATTTTTCTTCCTAGTTGGAGAAGAATGGTGGTTGTGCTAGGTTGACCATGGACAACATGACGGCTCCTTGGAATGAAATTGTGTGGTTTAGGGTTGAGAGTTGGGGTTGTTTATATAGAAGTTTAGATTTATATGAGCTTTTAGATCAACCTAAGAGCAATCAGAACCATCCATACTAGATAGAGCTATCCAGTAATCGCCACCTATTCCCTAGTGACTCAGCAACAAGTCAGAAATCGTCACTGTTTGGATCTGGGCAAGGGGGTCGACACCCCAGTCGACACCCCTCTTGGGGGGGTCGACACCTATGTCGACCCCCTCCCCCCCGAGGGGAGTCGACCCCTATGGGCGGGAATTTTCCCGCCCAACTGATTCTCGGAATTTTGAAATTCAAACTAATTTCTGAATTAATTATTATTTATATTTAATTTTCTGATTGAACTCCATAACTTCTTCATACGAAGTCCGATTCATGCAAACTCGGACTCTATCTCAAGCAGAATTACGAGACGAACGCAATGGCACAACCCGTTTCCCTTAATTCCTACTTTTAAAATTAAGTATTCTTTAATATTCACAAGAAATACAGTGTGTTACATTCTCCCCTCCTTAAAGGATTTCATCCCCGTAATCTTCAAGTCAAGAAGAATGTATATCCTACCATCCAATCGTCCATCTACTCAACCATCAAATACAGGCATACATTGTCCTTAAAAAGACTTCTAATGCTTTCGTGACTGTATGCATAGTGTGTGTATATGTCCTTATCTAAAGCAAAATCATGTGGTCTACTTATTCAGTTGACCTCCTTAATGCGAATTATGTCAGTGCCATGAGTCCATTATGTATGCAATCATTCCTAATCATACCTCCACATGAGTGCACGATCATTAATACAAATGCGACATCCATATGTTAACACATCAAGTTTCAATCCATATACAAATACATATATGCATATGCAATATGAAAGTGACTGAGCTGATCTAGTACCTAATGTATGTGTATATGTATCCATGAGCAACCACTTGCAACCATCAATCATAACATGTTTCAAACACATGTTTACATCCATTGGCTTTTACCTACGGATTGAGGATAGGACCGAGAGGATATACTTAAAAGATAAAGACTAGCATGCAAATAAACTTTACAGAAAAGAGAGATCAAGTAAATACCCTCAAAAAGGGTATGATGCGCATATCTAGTCTTCAGTCTTCTAAGTCGCATCTTCTTGAGCTTCGCTTCATTGTGCTCTGACTGTCTTGACTTCACGATTACGTAGCTCCTTAATTTCTGTTTCTAGAACATGCGTTGGAACTCATTTCACTATCGCCTCTCGTTCCACCTTTTCTTTTTATAGTATACTTGGCACTACAACTTCTGCCGTGTTATGCCAACATTCCCAGAACTATCTCTTGAAAATAAACAGATGCTAACCATGTTACTAAGTGTATATACTAAGATGATTAGATTCTTCTTCGTCAATCTAGTAAGTGGGGCCGATACCTTCATAAAGTCCTTAATTAACTTCCTATATTAGCCCGCTAGTCCAAGAAAGCTTCTTACTTCTGTTGCATTCCTTGGGACCTTCCAGTCTTGCACCGCAACTACTTTTGTTGGATCTACTGCTATCCCTTCTTTGGGCGCCACATGTCCTAGAAACCTTACTTTTTCTCTCCAAAAATGACATTTTTGGAGAACTTCGCCTTAAGTTGATGTGCTTGGAGGGTATCCGAAATTTCCCTTAGATGCAAAGCATGTTCTTCCTCATTCCAAAATATCATCTATGCACAAGTGAAGTGAACCATCCTCCTTCGTAACGAAAATGACTGGAGCACCCCATTCAGAAATACTTCGCCTTATGAACCCTTTTTCAAGTAACTCTTTTACTTGTTTACTGAGCCCTTCCTTTCCCTTGGATTCATGTGTCGTACAGGTAATGCAACTGGCTTTGCATTGTCAGCTAGATATATGCGGAAGTCTATCTCGCGTTTTAGGGGATAAACCCGTAACATGATCAAAAACATCTGCGTACTCATGGACTACTCTAACGGATCGCAAATCATCGATAGATGCATCAAGTGATTCTAGGTAGCCAAGACAAACTGATCCCTTAGGATCGCACGAAATCTCGAGGGTATTCCCGAGACAAGTCGAAAGTCTAACTACCCTCCTTTCACAATTACTAGCTAACCAATCCATGCCTAGAATCAACCCATAGCCTATGAAACCTGAAAACATAAGTATTACACTTAAACTCAATACTTAACATAGCTATTCTCAAATCCTTACAAACCAAAGATAAATGAGATGAACCACCAATTGGATTTGAGATGATAATGGGATCTTCCACTATACAAGTACGAAGGTGCAGAGACTCAACTATGGAAGCAGATATAAACGAATGTGAAGCGATAAAATCAACAAGAGTACTAATAGGATGATCAAAAAGAAAAACTAAACTTTTCTATCTCTCTCTCAGGTACACTGGAGGTGGAAGCATGCACTTGCCTTCCTGAAAATCCTGTTCTTTGTCCTTGTCCTTGTCCTCCGGGCAATCCTTGATAAGATGCCCTGCCCCGCCTCACCATACTGAAAATAACCGCTTGTCTTTTTTTCCTACAATTTAATGACCCACTATACCATAGAAAAGACACTTCCTCTTGTTGTAGGATCTACTATTTCTTCCGCCCTTCTTATATTCCAATCCATTGTTTGTGATTCTTCCCCTTTGGCCGCTTTTTCTTTACCTCCTTTGTGAACCATGTTGACAAGTCTCTCGAAGGTTGCCTCCATCGCATGGAAAACCCTACAAAGCTTGGAAGAGAACAAGCCGCAGGTGAAACTACTTCGACTATGGATGGAGGTTGGGCATTTCTTCGCCCTTTGACAGGTGTCGTAGTCTCATCAAGCCTACGGAACCATGCCGCGATGAGGTTACCTCCCAGAAAGCCAGGAGCCCCGGAGACTCAGGAAAGAAGGAAACAAGGATTCAAACGGAGGATCAAAAGATAGTGCATATGGATTTTGGGGAATATGCCTTTAAAACAAAGCATTTCTTTTGAAAATGTTTCTTTTAAAACCGTTTTGAAAATAATTTTTCAAATCTTTTATCTGATCCGGTAACCTTCAGCTCCGATACTACGTGAAACATCCCACCTCCGTTAAGGTCACTCACAAAGGGAATGCCTTAACTTTGGTGGAGCGTTTTAGGTAAAGGATGCAGATAAATTATAAGACAGACAAATAATGCAGTGGAAAATAAAGTCATTTTATAAACAATGTGGTTCAGTCAAGCTTTTACAACAATTGTCTCAATCATACTTAAAAATAATACATAGAACTTCTGTGTTGATTCAAAAACTTCCAAGTATAAAAGAAGCACAAAAACCACAATGATATTCCCCAATAAAGCATGAACCAGCCACAGCAGTGGAAGAGAGAGTCCAAAGCAATACATCGACTATCTTTGAGCTTGGAAAGAAAACTGAGCTAAATGGTAACATTCCCTCCCTATGAACCTGGGGGGAGAGGGGGAAACGGAAGAAAAGAGGCGAAACAATCTAGATCAAACATAAGTTTAGAAAGTCCAGTGACTTTCAGCATGAAAATAGGAAAAAGCATCATGACATGAATAAATTGAATATAAGACAATACTGTGATAACAAGGATAACAAGATAACATACGATTAGCATAGATATGATAAGGCAAGATAAACTGAATGCACTTCTACTCCTTCTCTGCTTCGCTACTACCCTGTTATTCTGTTTTCTATATCTCTGCACCACCTAACTAGTGTCCCAACTAGTAATCTGTATAAAATGATCAAATGACAATGTGATCCCAATCCCCGCAATTATGGTAGCCTTCAGTGTACATCTATTGTGAGGATTCCACCTCAACCTGCCTAATTGCCATGAATATGTTAGATGTACCCTTACTACCCTATCGATCGCCTCCGTACTTATATTAATGTTCCATGTGTCTGTATCAATCGGCCCTCTCTTGCGTGTAGATACCCTGTGCTGGTCCCACCATAAGGTGTATCAATCCTTATGATAGCAACTTGACACGATTCAAGATGCACAGTGTATAACTACTTATGTCCAGTGCCTGCTTTTTTCCACTCCGGAGTATGTAAACGCCTGTAATCCGTCGGAACCTACACTGACGTACCCCCTGCTGCTATTTTGACCGCTTATAATCAGCCTAGTAATCGTGCCCCACGCTGCCTAGTTTAGGGTACCATGATACATCTATGTGGGTTACTGCTGAAATGGGTCCACGTTACTAGGGTTTCCTATTGGTTAAGTTTGTGCGCCTATATATACAAATATTACCCACCTACATGAGATGTACTTAACCCTCCCACTGATTCAAACATGTTTATTTAACGGTTAAGTTTGTGGGCCTATATATATACTAATATTACCTACCAACCCGATATGTACTTAACCCTCCCACTGATTCAAGCATGTTTATTTAATGGTTAAGTTTGTGGGCCTATATTTACTAATATTACCCACCAACGTAATATGTACTTAACCCTCCCACAGATTCAAGCATGTTTATTTAATGGTTAAGTTTGTAGGCCTATATTTACAAATATTACCCACCAACCCAATATGTACTTAACCCTCCTACACATTATGCCATATTGGTTAAGTGTTGTCCATTCATGTTAACTTAACCCACCCACTCATCATGTCATGTTGGTTAAGTGTTTCTTATTAACTTAACCCTTCCCACTCATCATGTTGGATTGGTTAAGTGTTTCCTATTAGCTTAACCCTGTTCTTTCATCATGTTATATTGGTAGTATTTCCCATTAACTTAACCCTATTCGTTCATCAAGTTATATTGGTTAAGTATCTCTTATTAACTTAACCCCATGCATTCATCATGTTGCATTGGTTAAGTTTCATCAATCAAATTCAAGTTAACTTAACCCACTCACTTGTCATGTTACGCTGGTTAAGTGTTGCCTTCTTGTGTTAACTTAATCCTACCACAAATAACGTTATATTGGTTAAGTGTTGCTCTCTTGTTTTAACTAACCCTACCCATTCATCATGTCATATTGGTTAAGTGTTTCTTATTAATTTAACCCTACTCACCTGTTTAATTAACATGCTGTATTAGTTAAGTGTTTCCTAAATTAACTTAACCCTACCATTCTATTATTAGCATGTCTTGCTTATTAGTATAAATTCATTCATTAACGCCTTAACCTCTCACATTAGAACTGTTGTTTGCGGTTGCTGGATGTGCCGGGCGGTTCCAGGCAGACTTCTACCGCAAATTCATTCTAACCTCGGGTTTTTGGGCTAAATGCACTGAACTCTCACATTAGATCTATGTTGCTGCAGTTACTGGATTTGTCGGGCGGTTCTGGGCAGTTTTACACCGCAACTCAATCTAACCTCGGGTTAGGCATGTTTATCTTTTAGCATATTTACCATACATGTCCAAGTCTAGATTTAATATGCTAATTATCCCAAATTCACAAAACTAGTCATGTTTCAATTCTCAAGTTATACCCAACAAAGCTAATTGCAAGTTATGCCCCACAAATTTAATTGCAAGTTATAACTCGAAGTAAGTTACACCCAATATTCCCAAATTTGCAATAATAATATGCCCCAAAATTACAATATTCACTATACTTGGCGTCCCACCCAGTAGTTAGGCCCAATCTAGATTTAATATTCCAATTTACATCTTTCCCCCAATCAAGGTTTAATGTTTCAAGTTACCCCAAACTCGGAACAATAACATTCACGCCCAAAACTTAATTTATATGCAAATTAACCCATCTTGCAGTTATAACGATAATAATGCCCAATATCATTTACAAGTTATACCCAAATGTCAGTTACAAGTTATGCCCAAATCTCAATTACAAGTTACGCCCAATAGTACAAAATAGATTAGACCCAATTTCCCCGTATTCCAATCGTGTGTGTGTGTGTGTATATAACAAGCTTTCGTCTAGGTTCGAGACAACCTAGATCCATAATAAAAGGGGAGGAAGAGGAAACATAAAAGGCATAAAATAGCCATACGGTTGTAGATTTGATAATAGCAATATCAGGAACATAAAATAAGTATAGATATGAATAAAATTACATCGCAGGCATAAATCTGATAGATTAGATTTGAATAACATCGCAGGCACAAATATGATAAAAATAGATTTGAATAACATCACAGGCACATATCTGGTAAAATAGATAGGATAAATCTGAAAGAATAATCTCATAATCAGGTATAGCTTGGATTCATATTATTACATCCTAAGAATTTCAATTAATAATTCACATCTGAAAGTAACTTGAACTTATGAAACAAAGGAAAATCTTGTTTTCTAGGATCTGTTTTCTGAAACTGAAAAGTTATCCTTTGATGTAGACTATCGATTCTCTAATTTAGATTTGATTTGTAGCTTCTAACTTGCTTTCTAGTTGGAGAAGAATGGTGGCTATGCTAGGTTGACCATGGACAACATGACAACTCCTTGGAATGAAATTGTGTGGTTTAGGGTTGAGGGTTAGGGTTGTTTATATAGAAGTTTAGATTTATGTGAGCCGTTAGATCAACCTAGGAGTAATCAGAACCATCCAGACTAGATAGAGCTATCTAAAAATTGCCACCTATGCCCTAGTGACTTAGCAACAAGTCAGAAATCATCACTATTTGGATCTGGGAGAGGGGTCGACCCCTACGGTGGGGTCGACATCCCAGTCGACACCCCTCTTGGGGGGCCGACACCTATGTCGACGCCCCCGGTGGTAGTCGACCCGTATGGGCGGGAATTTCCCCGCCCAACCGATTCTCGGAATTTTGAAATTCAAATTACTTTCTGAATTAATTATTATTTATATTTAATTTTCTTATTGAACTCCATAACTTCTTCATATGGAGTCCGATTCACGCAAACTTGGACTCTATCTCAAGCAGAATTCCAAGGCGAACGCAATGGCGCAACCCGTTTCCCTTAATTCCTAATTTTAAAATTAAGTATTCTTTAATATTCACAGAAAATATAGGGTGTTACATTTTCCATGGACGATAGAGGGTGGTTGCGACAAGATGGAAGGATTTGTGTTCCCCGAGTTGGGAGTTTGTTGAAGACAATCCTTGAGGAAGCCCATCATTCTAGGATGACTATTTATCCAGGCAATGATAAGATGTATAGAGATATGAAGAGGTTTTTCTTTTAGGATGGGATAAAGAAAGATGTGGCAGAGTTTGTTTCTTGATGTTTGATTTGCCAGCAAGTCAAAGCTGAGCAAAGGAAGCCCGGTGGTTTAGTTCATCCTTGGGAGATTCCACAGTGGAAGTGGGAGAGCGTCTCAATGGATTTCATCGATGGTTTTCCCAGATCAAGGAAAGGCAACACCAGTATTTGGGTTATAGTTGACAGGCTTGCTAAGAGCGCTCATTTCATTCCAGTTAAGAGTAGAAGGATAGCATCATGGTTGGCAGCAGTTTATCTTCGTGAGATAGTCAATCTACATGAAGTACCATCCATTATTGTGAGTGACCGTTACCCCATATTCACTAGTGAGTTTTGGAGGAGCTTGCAAAAGGCATTAGGGACACAATTTTGTTTGAGCACCGCTTATCACCCTCAGACCGATGGACAAAATGAGAGGGTAAATAGAGTCCTTGTGGATCCTTTAAGACTATGTATCCTAGTCTTCAGAGGGACTTGGGATGAGAATCTCCCTTTAGTAGAGTTCGCCTGCAACAATAGTTATCAAGCTAGTATTGGCATAGCACCCTTCGAAGCATTGTACGGACGACCCTGTAGATCACCGACTTATTGTTGGGAATCTACAGAAAGGCTTTTACTTGGACCTGAGATGATTAGAGAAACTTCAGAGAAGATTGACCTTATCCGCCGATGTATAAAGACAACTCAGGACAGGTAGAAGTCCTACGCAGGTAAGAGAAGGACTGATATTGAGTTTGTGGTAGGAGTTATGGTTTTCATCAAGGTATCACCTTTGAGGAATGTAGTTCGTTTTGGATCTGTAGGGAAATTGATACCTAGATTTGTAGGGCCATTTCCCATAAAAGAATTTGATAAATAGCCTATAGAGTAAAGCTACCAAAGAGATTGCCTGGTGTTCACGATGTTTTCCACGTTTCCCATTTACGGAAGTGCTTGCATGATACTGCAGAAGTAGTTGAGCCGAGTATGCTTGAGGAAGTAGTGGTGGAATGGGAGGCAACAGTTTCCTACCCATATTCTTGGATTAGAGGTTAAGAAGCTATGCAACCGAGAGGTCAAGTTAATGAAAGTTCAGTGGGGAGACAACCAAGAGGAGGCGACTTGGGAGACCAAAGACAAGATTCGTTCTTCGTACCCTTTTATTCATGTGTGTTTCTATCATTTAAATATATCATATCGATCGGATCTTCGATCTTTAAGTAGGTTCCATGGATGTAAACATGTGCTTGAGACATGTTATGTTTGATGGATGCAAGTGGATGCAAGTGGTTGCTCGTGGATGCATATACACATACATTAGGCACTAGATCGGCTCAATCACTATCATACTGCATATGAATGTATGTGCATCTTTCTTCTTTTAATGGATGAAAATGGGTGTGTCAACATATAGATGTTTCATTTGGATGAATGATTGCGCACACATATAGAACTTACAAATTATAATAGGATTATTTGCATACATGTTGGATTCATAACACTAACATACATAGAATTAAGGAGGTCAACTGAATCAGTAGACCGCCTGATCTTTCGCATTAGTGTAGGGACATATATACACACCTTTGCATATGTTTATATAAGCACTAGAAATCTTTTAAGAACAATGGATGCCTGTGATTTGTGGATGAGTTGATGGATGATGGATGTTAGGATATACAATCTTCTGAACTTGGAAATTTCGGGGTCGAAATCCTTTAAGTATAGGAGAATGTAAACCCCGTAATTTTAAAGAACATTATAATGATAAATTAAAGAATACTTAATTAAATTTTGGAAATTATGTAAAACGGACTACGTCATTGCGTTCGTCTTGGAATTCTGCTTAAGATAGACACCAAGTTTGCATAAAATGGATAATGTATGAAGAAGATATTGAGGTTTGAAGTTTGTATACGCATAAGAGAATTATATATA
The DNA here is from genome assembly GCA_030737875.1 of Allium sativum. Taxonomy (NCBI): domain Eukaryota; kingdom Viridiplantae; phylum Streptophyta; class Magnoliopsida; order Asparagales; family Amaryllidaceae; genus Allium; species Allium sativum. Next base: position 647,034,349 of record CM060919.1, on the reverse strand, counting down.
TACAAACAATTCAAATAGTTCAACTTAACCCAAAATCAGAAACATGGGCTAGGGCGAGAGTTCGGACCGTTAGGGGTTGACCCCACCCTAGGGGTGTCGACCAATGGGTAGACAACACAACAGGGGTGTCGACCCCCATGTCGACCCCCCAAGATCCGAGGCAATCTGCGTACGTGGACTTGTTTCCTGATCAGATTCATTAACCTTAGGCTATAAATAAGACCTCATTCTCATTGTTTTATTCATCTAAATCAATGGTGGACTTATTTATATGCTAAAAGTAACTGGACTCGCCAGACTTTATGTCTGGCCCATTTTGTTTCATCTTTTTTTTTTTCGTTTCCCCCCAGGCTATCAAGGTGGGAATGCTCAGCTTGATCATGATTCTTCTTTCCTTCTGCTTGGAGCTGCTTAGATGTATTGTGTAACACTCCACCTCCTCTAGGGTCACTCACAAAAGGGAATGCACTAGCTTGGGTGGAGTATTATCTAGGTAAACATGCACAGAAATATTACAAGACAGAACATACAAAACAGCGGAAGAAAACATGATTTTATTACTTTATAAAAGTAGTAAGATCTAAAACCTTTTACATCAAAGTGCCATTAAATTACTTACATCGAAACTTGTCTTGCAATGATAAAGAAGCATAAAACCATAGTCATAAATTATTCCCCAAGTAAAATAGTAAAATAGCCATAGCCATGAAAAGTCCAAGCCATAGATGATGATCTTGAAGCAGAAAATCCGCATTAAGTAGCAACATTTCCTCCCTTTAATCCTTGGGGGGGGGGGGACGGAAGAAAAAGAGGCGAAACAAAACGGGGTCAGTCATAAAGACTGGTAAGTCCTATCTACTTCCAGCATAAAAACAGGTAAAGGTAACATGACATGCATAAACTGAGAGTAAACATAAGGATGATGACAAGATAGACAAGCTAAACCAAGGTAGCAGGATGAACTATTGTATCAAGATAAACTACGGTCACTATGAATCAAGTATAACATACTAAGGTTCTATCGAGTATAACATCCCAAGGTTTTATCGAGTATAACATCCCAAGATTCTATCGAGTATAACATCCCAAGGTTCTATCGAGTATAACCCCCAAGGTTCTATCGAGTATATTTGCCCTGCACCTTCCGTACTAGTATCCCAACCCGTGTCAAGTGTTAGCTACTAAATGTCCCTTGTCCAATGTCATGGAATGGTCCATGTCAACCTAATGTAGATTTTCCCAACTCGCATGTTTCTTCCCATGTATATGTTTAGTCCTTTGCCGTAAATACTACGGGCTTCCTCACGTAGTTCTATACTACTTCAACGTAGTTCCATTATCCTTGAAATCGTTTGGACTGTCACCCTTGATCTAGCTGTATTTTCTTATCATGAATTATCGCGTGTTCATCTAGGATTTACGCCACCTAGGACCACTAGGGATTATGCTACCTATTAGACGTTCTCTAGATTCGATCAGGGTTTATGCCACCTAGGACCACTAGGGATTATGCTACCTATCGAACAACGCCCTTTTTCCACGTAACGATCTAATCGATCGGCTCCCTACAAGTCCTAACTCGTCGTATGTCGGTGTCATACGGCCCAATCACGAATGTAGTCACCTGTGCTAGGTCCACCATAGGGTGTATCAAGCCCTAGGGTGCCAACCACCGACACGAATCAAGCACGCACAGTGTAAACCTACTGGTGCCCAATGCCTGGTTTTTCAACTCCGGACTACGTGCACGACCGTAGTCCGCCTGAACCTACAATGGCGCACCAACTCAGCCGTCGTTCTGGTCGCTTACAATCAGCCCAGTAATCGTGACACACCTTAGCCTAGTCCCTAGGGTATCGTGATACATCCAAGAGGGTTACTGCTGAAAAGGACCGCGTGACTAGGGTTTCCGTCCAGTAGGATTAAGTGTTGTCATCTAAATTCAAGACTTAACCCTTATCAGTCTAGCATGTCAAGTTGGTTAAGTGTGGTCAATCAAGTTCGTGACTTAACCCGTCTACATGTCATGTCAAGTTGGGTAAGTGTTGTCATTCAAGTTCATGACTTAGCCCTACGAATCACGTGTCAAGTTGGTTAAGCGTATTCCAGCGGTTCATGACTTAACCCTATCCAAATCATCATGTCAAATTGGTTAAGTATATTTAAGCTTAACCCCATCAATTTACCGTGTTAGATTGGTTAAGTATATTCAAGCTTAACCCCATCAAATTACCGTTTCAGATTTGTTAAGTATATTCAAGTGACTCATGACTTAATCTTCATCAAGTTACCGTGTTAGATTGGTTAAGTATATTCAAGCGATTCATGACTTAACCCCCATCAAGTTATCATGTTAGATTGGTTAAGTATATTCAAGCGATTCATGACTTAACCCCATCCAATTATCATGTTAGATTGGTTAAGTATATTCAAGCGATTCATGACTTAACCCCATCAAGTTATCATGTTAGATTGGTTAAGTATATTCAAGCGATTCATGACTTAACCCCGTCAAGTTACCATGTTAGATTGGTTAAGTATATGTTAACCTAACCCCATCCACTAGTCAAATTATAACGGTTAAGTGTTACCCTTATGAGTTTACTTAACCTTACCGTGCATCGCGCTGTACTAGTCGGGTGTTATCGACCCATTCAGGTTAAACTAAACCATCCTCTAATCGTGTTATATGGTTAAGTGTCATCAAGTAATCAAGTCCGATTTTACTTAACCCACCCATCCACGTCATATTGGTTAAGTGTTATTAGTCTAATCAAGTTACTTAACCCACCCGTCCATGTAATATTGGTTAAGTGTTATTAGTCTAATCAAGTTACTTAACCTTATCATGTGGCATTAAGTAAATTAATGCACCCCAACCTCTCACATTAGACTTTGTTGTGGTTACTGGTTACGCCGGGCGGGTCCGGGCAGCTTTACACCACAACCTAGTCTAACCTCGGGTTTTGAGCGCGATATGACCAACTTCTCACATTGGGTCTTATTGTCTGTAGCTACTGGATTTGCCGGGCGGTTCCGGGCAGATTTATGCTACAAACTCAACCCAACCTCGAGTTGGCCACTTTCATGTTTTTCTACTTGTCATGTTCATATCAAATTTAGGCTACGACAAAGTCCACGTTTTCCACTTATGCCCATTGTCCCATTACTTAATTCATGTTAAGTTTCATAGCCCATCCCAAGTTTGCCTAAACTACCCAAGGCATATTCCCAACGCAAGTGAAAGCGAGTCAACATAGTAGGAATAATATGACAACATATTGGCCACAAACATGTATGATAGCATAAAGGGATTGGCCTCAAACATGTATCATAGCATAAAGGGATTGGCCTCAAACATGTATAATAGCGTAACACTAGGTTCATCATCATAGGCATGTAAATGGTCATGAGGGGTTTAGGTTCTTTTACATGCATAAGCCTCAAGTCAAGTTCATATGAATGTTCCACAAGTCAAATTGCTCTAAGGGTTCATGCCAACATTCTACAAGTCAAGATTAAATTTTGCATGATAAACTAGGTCAAACACAACATGAGTGGCATGATTTAATCAATAAGAAATAGCCCAAAGTCATAGGTTCAAGAGAGGGGCAAGACTAGATTCACATAGACTAACATACTTAGTTTTCATCCCATTTTATTCCATGTCAACATTAGAACTACGGTTTAGATCTAAAAGTAGCTAGAACTTACAAAGCGTGGCTAGTGAATTAGGAGCAAGAATCGTCATAGAATCGTTGTAGAAGCTCTAGGAATGATGTAGCAACACTAGAAGCCTTGAGAATATAAGTAGCTCCTTGATGTGATGGAGAAAGATTGCTCCTTTGCCTTAGCTTTAGTTTAGAACTCTCAAGCTCTCAATGATGAAGATGGAGGCCATGATTTAGGAGCATTTTGGCAGCACTTAGTTGTTAGGATGATTTTTAGTGATTTAGGTTAGGTCTTAGGGTGTTTTTATAGAAGTTAGGACTAGTTTAGGCCCTTAGATTAACCCTAGTTTAGATCTGAACCGTCAAAATCGTCACAGGCCAACAAACCAGAGCCAGAAGACCATGCAGGTGCACCCAGGCCGACATGGCTCGACCAGGGAAGTCGACACCCAGGTCGACACCCAGGTCGACTGGGCAGTCGACCTGGTCCCTGGGGGGTCGACTCCCCAGTCGACCTGGGGCTGGGCGGGAAATTTTCCCGCCCAGTCTGTTTGGGGCTAAACTCGAATTTCGAAAATCTGTTTTCGTTTTCTGATTTTTCGTGAAACTTCTAGAGGCCATATCTCGGTCATACGGACTCCGATTTACGAAATTTCGGACTCGTTTCCAACCAGAATTCCGAGACGAACGCAACAGCGCAATCCGTTTCGCTTGATTCATATTTTAAAATTTAATTCTGCCTCGATTATCGTCTTAACACGTTATTAAAATTCGGGTTGTTACATTCTCCCCTCCTTTAAAGATTTCGTCCCCGAAATCTCTAAGTTAGGGAGGATGTGTCCTACCATCCAATCATCCATCTACTCAAAGCATCATCCATAGGCAACCATTGTCCTTAAAAGATTTCTAATGTTGTATGAACATATGCAGAAAGTGTGTGTATATGTGTTCCTTATCTAATGCAAATGATCAGGCCTGATTGATCTTCTAAATGCAAAATATGTTTAGTGCCATGAATCCACATGTATGCAAATAGTCCTAGTCACATAAACACTATATGTGTGCGCAAACATTCATCCATATGCAATATCCACATGCTAACACATTCAATTTCATCCATAAACAAGTATAAACACTCATGCATATGCAACATGAAAATGTGTCTGAGCCGATCTAGTGCCTAATGTGTATTCATGCATCCACGAGCAACCACTTGCGACCACTTGCAACCATTTCGCAATCATCAATCATAACATGTTTCAAATACATGTTTGCATCCATAGGGTTCTATCTAAGGTCCTCAAGAAAGGATCGAGAAGATAAGCAAGATAAACTCCTTTTCGGATTACAAGAAATCCCTTTCTAAACCCAACACATATCCTATAAAGCCCAATAAGGTTTAGTCAACCTAACGGACACCTTCAAACCCTGACATGTATTATTAACCGATGAGTCATACCCCCTATGGAATTTGCAACAGAAATAAGATCGAGAATAGGACCGTGAGGATATGCATAATAGATAGCATGCGGGTAAGCTCTACAGGAAAACAGGGATCAAGAATATATTCTTAAAAAGAGATATGATGCGCGTATCTTGTCTTCAATCTTCTAAGTCGAATTTCCTTGAGCTTAATTCCATTGTGCTTTGACATGATTTCGTGGCCTCTTAACTCCTATTTCCAAATATGAGCTGGGACTCACTTCATTGTCGCCTCTCGTTCCACTTTTACTTATTCTCCCTATGGTATATTTGGCTCAGCCATATCTGTGTACTCTTGGTTTTCATGCAAGCTCTCCAAAATTCACTAGTGAACTCTGGATCTCGTTTACTCACTATACGGCATTTCACGCAGAAGAACTATCTCTTGAAAACAAACAGATGCCAACCATGTTACCAAGTGTACTTACTAGAGTGATTTCCATAACGCATGCACAAGCGAAATGAATCGTCCGCCTTAGTGGCGAACACTACTAGAATGGATTACCAACAAATGCATCGGGAGATTATAGGTAACCAATCATGACAGAACCCTAAAGGTTACACGAGACTTCAAGGGTATTATCGAGGCAAGTCAAGAATCTAACTACCCTCCTTTCCGACCCGAGAATGACACCCTTACGGGATGACCACTTCATCCCTAGAATCAACCCATAGCTCAAAAACATAAGCATTATTCCCAAAAGTCATAAATGTCCTCAAATCCAAACAAGTCATGAATAAATGGGACGATCCCCCAACAGGATTTGAGACAAAACGGGACCCTCTATTGTGCTAGTACTAAGGTGCAGAGACTCAACTATCGAAGCAAGATTTTTAAAAAAAAGGATGCTATGTACAAAACAAAGTCCTGACGGGATGATAGAAGGGAAAACCTTTAACAGAAACGTTACAATCCCTCTTAGGTGAGATTATACAATTGCCCTCTCGGCGATCTTGTTCTTTGCCCATGTCCTTGTCCTATAGTACTAAACCACCTTCTTGTTCTGAGCCTCATTCGCCTTAACCACTCCTATCCTTTCTTGTATAATGCGGTAACGGGTCTCTTGAGAACTTCCTCCATTGCACGGAAAACATTTATGTAGCTATAAAAGGATTAGTCACAGTTAAAACTACTGTGACTACAGGCGGAGGAGAGAAGGGAAAAGAGATTCGATCAAGGGAACACAGGATAGTGCTAATGGCTTTTTGGCGAATAGCCCTTTTTTTTCTTTAAAACTTTTCTTGGAAAATGCTTCTTTGTAAAATGGCTTTGAAAATAGTTTCAGAAGGTTTTTTTTTAAAAAAAACTTTTGCCCAGTCTGGTAACCTTCTGCTCTGATACCAAATGTAACACCCCACCTCCGCTAGGGTCACTCACAAAAGGGAATGCACTAGCTTGGGTGGAGTATTATCTAGGTAAACATGCACAAAAATATTACAAGACAGAACATATAAAATAGCGGAAGAAAACATGATTTTATTACTTTATAAAAGTAGTAAGGTCTAAAACCTTTTACATCAAAGTGCCATTAAATTACTTACATCGAAACCTTTCTTGCAATGATAAAGAAGCATAAAACCATAGTCATAAATTATTCCCCAAGTAAAACAGTAAAATAGCCATAGCCACGAAAAGTCCAAGCCATAGATGATGATCTTGAAGCAGAAAATACGCACTAAGTAGCAACATTTCCTCCCTGTAAACCTGGGGGGAGGGGGGAAACGGTAGAAAAAGAGGCAAAACAAAACGGGGTCAGTCATAAAGACTGGTAAGTCCTATCTACTTCCAGCATAAAAACAGGTAAAGGTAACATGACATGCATAAACTGAGAGTAAACAAAAGGATGATGACAAGATAGACAAGCTAAACCAAGGTAGCAGGATGAACTATTGTATCAAGATAAACTATGGTCACTATGAATCAAGTATAACATACTAAGGTTCTATCGAGTATAACATCCCAAGGTTCTATCGAGTATAACATCCCAAGGTTCTATCGAGTATAACATCCCAAGGTTCTATCGAGTATAACCCCCAAGGTTCTATCGAGTATATTTGCCCTGCACCTTCCGTACTAGTATCCCAACCCGTGTCATGTGTTATCTACTAAATGTCCCTTGCCCAATGTCATGGAATGGTCCATGTCAACCTAATGTAGATTTTCCCAACTCGCATGTTTCTTCCCAAGTATATGTTTAGTCCTTTGCCGTAAATCCTACGGGCTTCCTCACGTAGTTCTATACTACTTCAACGAAGTTCCATTATCCTTGAAATCGTTTGGACTGTCACCCTTGATCTAGCTGTATTTTCTTATCATGATTATCGCGTGTTCATCTAGGATTTACGCCACCTAGGACCACTAGGGATTATGCTACCTATTGGACGTTCTCTAGATTCGATCAGGGTTTATGCCACCTAGGACCACTAGGGATTATGCTACCTATCGAACAACGCCCTTTTTCCACGTAACGATCTAATCGATCGGCTCCCTACAAGTCCTAACTCGTCGTGTGTCGGTGTCATACGGCCCAATCACGAATGTAGTCACATGTGCTAGGTCCACCATAGGGTGTATCAAGCCCTAGGGTGCCAACCATCGACACGAATCAAGCACGCACAGTGTAAACATACTGGTGCCCAATGCCTGCTTTTTCAACTCCGGACTACGTGCACGACCGTAGTCCGCCTAAACCTACAATGGCGCACCAACTCAGCCGTCGTTCTGGTCGCTTACAATCAGCCCAGTAATCATGCCCCACCCTAGCCTGGTCCCTAGGGTATCGTGATACATCCAAGAGGGTTACTGCTGAAAAGGACCGCGTGACTAGGGTTTCCGTCCAGCAGGATTAAGTGTTGTCATCTAAATTCAAGACTTAACCCTTATCAGTCTAGCATGTCAAGTTAGTTAAGTGTGGTCATTCAAGTTCGTGACTTAACCCGTCTACATGTCATGTCAAGTTGGGTAAGTGTTGTCATTCAAGTTCATGACTTAGCCCTACGAATCACGTGTCAAGTTGGTTAAGCGTATTCCAGCGGTTCATGACTTAACCCTATCCAAATCATCGTGTCAAATTGGTTAAGTATATTTAAGCTTAACCCCATCAATTTACCGTGTTAGATTGGTTAAGTATATTCAAGCTTAACCCCATCAAATTACCGTGTCAGATTTGTTAAGTATATTCAAGTGACTCATGACTTAATCTTCATCAAGTTACCGTGTTAGATTGGTTAAGTATATTCAAGCGATTCATGACTTAACCCCCATCAAGTTATCATGTTAGATTGGTTAAGTATATTCAAGCGATTCATGACTTAACCCCATCCAGTTATCATGTTAGATTGGTTAAGTATATTCAAGCGATTCATGACTTAACCCCATCAAGTTATCATGTTAGATTGGTTAAGTATATTCAAGCGATTCATGACTTAACCCCGTCAAGTTACCATGTTAGATTGGTTAAGTATATGTTAACCTAACCCCATCCACTAGTCAAATTATAACGGTTAAGTGTTACCCTTGTGAGTTTACTTAACCTTACCGTGCATCGCACTGTACTAGTCGGGTGTTATCGACCCATTCAGGTTAAACTAAACCATCCTCTAATCGTGTTATATGGTTAAGTGTCATCAAGTAATCAAGTCCGATTTTACTTAACCCACCCATCCACGTCATATTGGTTAAGTGTTATTAGTCTAATCAAGTTACTTAACCCACCAGTCCATGTAATATTGGTTAAGTGTTATTAGTCTAATCAAGTTACTTAACCTTATCATGTGGCATTAAGTAAATTAATGCACCCCAACCTCTCACATTAGACTTTGTTGTGGTTACTGGTTACGCCGGGCGGGTCCGGGCAGCTTTACACCACAACCTAGTCTAACCTCGGGTTTTGAGCGCGATATGACCAACTTCTCACATTGGGTCTTATTGTCTGTAGCTACTGGATTTGCCGGGCGGTTCCGGGCAGATTTATGCTACAAACTCAACCCAACCTCGAGTTGGCCACTTTCATGTTTTTCTACTTGTCATGTTCATATCAAATTTAGGCTACGACAAAGTCCACGTTTTCCACTTATGCCCATTGTCCCATTACTTAATTCATGTTAAGTTTCATAGCCCATCCCAAGTTTGCCTAAACTACCCAAGGCGTATTCCCAACGCAAGTGAAAGCGAGTCAACATAGTAGGAATAATATGACAACATATTGGCCACAAACATGTATGATAGCATAAAGGGATTGGCCTCAAACATGTATAATAGCATAAAGGGATTGGCCTCAAACATGTATAATAGCATAACACTAGGTTCATCATCATAGGCATGTAAATGGTCATGAGGGGTTTAGGTTCTTTTACATGCATAAGCCTCAAGTCAAGTTCATATGAATGTTCCACAAGTCAAATTGCTCTAAGGGTTCATGCCAACATTCTACAAGTCAAGATTAAATTTTGCATGATAAACTAGGTCAAACACAACATGAGTGGCATGATTTAATCAATAAGAAATAGCCCAAAGTCATAGGTTCAAGAGAGGGGCAAGACTAGATTCACATAGACTAACATACTTAGTTTTCATCCCATTTTATTCCATGTCAACATTAGAACTACCATTTAGAACTAAAAGTAGCTAGAACTTACAAAGCGTGGCTAGTGAATTAGGAGCAAGAATCGTCATAGAATCATTGTAGAAGCTCTAGGAATGATGTAGTAACACTAGAAGCCTTGATAATATAAGTAGCTCCTTGATTTGATGGAGAAAGATTGCCCCTTTGCCTTAGCTTTAGTTTAGAACTCTCAAGCTCTCAATGATGAAGATGGAGGCCATGATTTAGGAGCATTTTGGCAGCACTTAGTTGTTAGGATGATTTTTAGTGATTTAGGTTAGGTCTTAGGGTGTTTTTATAGAAGTTAGGACTAGTTTAGGCCCTTAGATTAACCCTAGTTTAGATCTGAACCGTCAAAATCGTCACAGGCCAACAAACTAGAGCCAAAAGACCATGCAGGTGCACCCAGGCCGACCTGGCTCGACCAGGGAAGTCGACACCCAGGTCGACTGGGCAGTCGACCTGGTCCCTGGGGGGTCGACTCCCCAGTTGACTCCCCAGTCGACCTGGGGCTAGGCGGGAAATTTTCCCGCCCAGTCTGTTTGGGGCTAAATTCAAATTTCGAAAATCTGTTTTCGTTTTCTGATTTTTCGTGAAACTTCTAGAGGCCATATCTCGGTCATACGGACTCCAATTTACGAAATTTCGGACTCGTTTCCAACCAGAATTCCGAGACGAACGCAACGGCACAATCCGTTTCGCTTGATTCTTATTTTAAAATTTAATTCTGCCACGATTCTCGTCTTAACACGTTATTAAAATTCGGGTTGTTGCATATTGCTTGATTTTGTACCTTCTCTACTATGGTTATATTTTGGGGATTATGCTCTTTTTATGTATTATTATACTCTGATGATGATTTTTATACAAGGCGGAAGTTTTATGTTTTCAGTATTACAGACTTATTATGTAATTGGGTTTGAACCACGAAGCCTTTTCTATTAAATAAATTTTAATTCTGCTGCTATTTTATATATGCCTTGTGATGTTTTTGTTTCTGCTTACCTATAACGTTTCACGAAACTTAATGCATTCTGATATAAGTGACATTAACAGATGTGGGGTGTCACAATATTAATATATTAAATATTTAAATTAATTTAATCATCAAGTGGATGAATTTATCGGTAGTTAGTTAAGAAAGTGAAAGAAAAAACTAATGTAAGTAAACAACTAAGCAGCCAGTACGGACCGAATCTCTATAGTTTCATTTCTTAATTCGATATGATATCAAAAAGACTCAATGTACACGGATTTAATTATTTATATTCTTTATAAATTATGGATTAATGTTTGCACATGGTACATATAAAAACCAAATGAATATTTTTTATTATATATATCTTCTATGTGCATCGTGCTCATTCTTTCATGCCATCCATACCCCATATGTAGAATTGTTACTACCAATATTAACTTCGAAACTAGCTAATGGTGAAGGGATATTCGATAAACACAAGCATGAGGGAATAATATGAAAGCTACACAAACCGACACCTTCCTAGGGGAAGGGACCTCAAAACCTACGAAGTGCCAGCACAGCCTATCCGGCGGGGAATACCTATAGCGAAAGGTCATCCAAGTCAGAAGCTAAGAGCAAAAAAGGCAAGAACTCCACTAACGGAAACCCGGAAGATTGCAAAGGTTATTGGTATTAACCTGCTTAATGCCAGTACACTAGGGGGTAAAGAAACCCCAAACATTAAGCTAAAAGTACGTGAAGATATCCGAAACCAGCTTCCGAAAAATCTACCGCGTAAACTTTGAAAGGTCATCTTGATAAACAACCGGCGAATTACCTGGAGCAACCTTCCGGAAGACTAGCCTATGCATGGAGGTCAGACGGGAACCCATATCGGAAAGCAACTACATCAACAAGCCCATATCTGTAATGTCCCGTATTTTTAACGATATAATAATTAATTTATTTAATTATTTTAATATATTTAATCGGGTTTATATTTGAATTAGAATAACGAATATATTATTTGAACGGCAGTTGAACGTATAATTATATTATAATTATAATCGAGCTCGAAATGGTGCTGTATTTCGTAATTTGGCGACTTGAACTTTAAATGAATATGCAGAATCCATTTTAAGTCGGATTTCTGTGAAACAAGAAACGTTCGGAGCTGGTGAAGTATATTTTTCTAGTGGAAGAGTAAAATCGGGATTTCATCGGATAGATTTTGATTTATGTCCAAATCAAATTTTCAAATAGTCGCTATGGAATTCCTTTATAATTTATAATGAATTATTTATATTATAAATGAATTTTTCAATATAAATTGAATATCGATTCAACCGGGATTTGAATATCGAGTTATAAATCCAATTGGAGCTGTATGATAGTCTATTGTGAATATATATGATAATATTTATTTATAAATATTAAATTAAATTATTTTTAAATATATTAATGTTTATATATAAAAGGGTTTATTTAGAGCTTTAAAAATAGCCTGTTTTGCAAACGACCTCCGTTTTCAACGAAACTAATTTTGTTGGATCCGCAATATTAAATTATTGCTAGATTTCAATTTTCGTAATTTTTGAAGTCAGTATGTGGCTATACGGGATTTTAATGTGAAAAACAGACAATAATTTGACTTTAAAAATAAGCTGTGTGAGCAAACAGAAACGAAATTCGATGAAACCAGTTTTGTTGGGTCCGTAATGTCGAACTGTAGCCGCATGTCCGTTTTCATGATTTTTGGGTATCGTATGTGATCATACGGGTTTTTAGAATACAAATAAAAGTAACGGTTCAATAGAAATTAATATAAAAATCGAATATAAAATTATGCAACTATCCAATAAGTACCCCTTAAAACCTTCTAACCCTAAATCTATTTTGCCTGGTCAAACAATTAATTCGCCGCGATTTTTGTTCTCCCAGTAAATTAGTTTGATCTTCTAAATTCGTATAAAATCATAAAAATTCACAAAAACACCAAACCTATGTATTTGTGTTCGCTATGAGCTGGTCTTCAATTTCGTGGGATTTTCGAAAGGATCGAACATAATTTTGTTCGATGTCCTGTACCACGCGTGCGCTAGGGTTCAAGTTCACTCTCGATGTGAGCAACATGGTGGAGTTTGGGAGTTATATTTGAGATCAGTGTGGAGAATGGCATGACATGGCAAAGTTTTGTAGATCACAATGTCAAAATGATTCGATCTGGGTGTTGTTCTATAGCCGTCGTGAGGTCAGAACGGGGTAGATAATTGATGCGAGTTGGGTATAAACGGTATAGGAAGGAAGAGGAGAAGAAGAAGGAGAGTGCGGTGAAGGTTGTTTCGGAAATTATGGAGAAATGAGTTGTTAAAAGAAAACCGAAGTGGAGGAAGTAAGAGCAGGAACTCGCGAAGTTTTTTGGAAGGGAAGACCACTGTAGCGAGCGAGCAGAAAAGGTTGATGGGCCAATTTTATAAAAAGGGGTGAGGCCCAATGATGAATTAAATTGGTTTTGTTTTAATTTGAAACAATTTATAACTTGTATAATGTATAACTTTAGCATACATTATTAGAATTAAGCAAAACTGGATCCGTTAGGATTGTATGGACGGAAGCTACACAATGGAACTGACGGGGAGTGAATTGGAGTTCGCTACAATTTATTGCAAAATAAAACATCCGTCTGAATCAAAGATAGTTAATCGTTATTTAACGATAACTGTCCAATGTGAGTAAAACTCACCAACTCTACCCGTTCATATTTTTATAACATATTTTTAGAACTGATAAATGTTGATTGATTACTGTGTGTTGACTGTTGGGATGAACTGTGAATTAATCGCTGAAAATATAAATATAGTTATATCTATAAATCATTGATCAAATGTTGATTCTATTTATCAGAATATTTCATATTGAAATGAAATCGATGTTAATTATATTGTTTAACGTCTGTGGATGCAGGGGAACAGGTTGGAGGGATCCAGCTGGATTCCTCAAATATTATTACTGTTTATTTTCATATATATTGTGATATACGACGTGATATATAATCTTTGTTGATTATGTGTGTTTGAATGATACTGATCATTGTTATTTGGTATTTTAAATACTGTAAGAAATACTGGGATGTAGAAAAGGGGATTTTCAAAGTGTATTTTGAAAATAAATTATTTATATAAAATCAATGGATTTTATATATAAAAGGAAAAGGAAACTATAAAAGAAATTAATTATAAAATCAAAGGACATATAAAAGGAATATTTATTTGTTAAATAAATAGATTATATAAGGAAATATTTATTTATGAAATAAATAGATTATAAAAGAAAATATTTATTTAGAAAATAAATAGATTATAAAAGGAAATATTTATTTATGAAATAAATAGATTATAAAAGAAAATATTTATTTAGAAAATAAATATCTTATAGAAGGAAATATTTATTTATGAAATAAATAGAGTTATAAAAAGGGAATTTTAAATGAGATTTAAGTGTTAAAAATAAAAAGGAGATTTTGTATGAATAATTCTATAAGTAGAAGTATAAATAGAAATTGGAAATGGGATGTTATTTTAAAATACGAAGTCAAACTTAATGGATATTTGAATAGAGTTAATCGATTAGAGTTAATCAAATAGAGTTAATCGATTAGAGTTAACGAAATAGAGTTAATCGATTAGAGTTAAGGAGATAGAGTTAATCAATTAGAGTTAATCAAATAGAGTTAATCGATTAGAGTTAAGGAAATAGAGTTAATCGATTAGAGTTAATCGAATATAGTTTATTCGAAAGGAGTTAATCGAATATAGTTTATTCGAAAGGAGTTAATCGAATATAGTTTTTTCGAAGAAAGGAGTTAATCGAATATAGTTTATACGAAGGAAAGAGTTATCGAATAGAGTTTATTCGAAAGAGAGTTATCAGATAGAGATTATTCGAAAGAGAGTTATACGTTGAAATTTGATTATATCGAATTCGGGAAAGTACTATTCACTTTCTGTTTTAATTAAGATTTATTTATTTATTAATAAATTAGTTGTTTGTTTATTTACCCCAATTAATAAATAAAAGTTATACTTAAGTTATTATATTTCGGCAGCATGGGATTATAACACTATTGTTATAATCAAATGATTTCTGTAAAAGAAGTGGATTCGTAAAAAGAATCCGAGAGTTGCATAAGGAAGTTTAGTAGAGGTTTAAAAGGTGAACCTTGTCTATTTCGAAGTTAGAAATGTTGTTCAGTTAAGGTCTGAGTGGTAGTTATACTCCAACTTCATTGGCTTCATTTTTAACAAAGGAATGGTTAAGGTTCGATAGTAAAGGTTGGTTAAGTGAATTTAGTTGATGAAGGTAATGGTTTGAGTTGGCATAGTGATGTTTTATTTAAACATCTGTTTAAATCCAATGAATGAGTTTTGGAAACATTTTCCAAATAAAATCAGAGATATTTTCTAATCCTAGAAAATGAAATGGTTAATGATAAAGAATACTGGAATGACAGTGATACGTGAAAAGAGATGGAAATGTTTTCCAGTGATTAATAAGTATATTTTCTAAATTTAGAAAATAAGGAATGTTGAATATATGGAAACAGGAAATAAACAAATTAATGAACTAAAGAGATAAACGTTAAATGAAGATTAATCGATAGATTTCCATTTGGAAATACGATCGTTGTTGTACACATGTTTTTCTTTGAAAGATAAATCATAGATTATCGAAGTTTTTGACCATTTTTCCGTCGTCAGTACGGAGAGATCGGGATCAGATTCATTATCTGAAAACCACTTTGTATGGATGTTAGCGTTGCGATCAAATATGATGAAGATAATTGAAGACTGAGTTATGCAAGGGCTATCCTGTTTACAGAATAGCACCTTTGGTTTGTCCAGTCCCAGGACAACCTGAATGGAAGAATGTCTGACAGAGTATATTTAATGGATCACGTAAGTTAATCTCTTCAAACGTATGTATGTTTTGAATTCTTTTCTCTTAGTTATATAACCATTGTATTTTTGGGGAAATCAATTTGTGATTTGGAGGGTATGACGATGTGACATCAAAGTGAATAATTGTGTGATCTGTCAGAGATAAGCGTGGCCTCTAGCCTCACAACCGGGAAATGACAAAAATTGGGCAAGCAACATGGCTATGTGGGTTGCTTCCATTAGGGTGTATTATCACCTATATAGAGATATTCATTTCATTCTTTAATCTACTCGATGCTGTCTCATTCGGGAAACGGTTGCTGATCCCAACCGTTGGTGGTATACATTCGATACACTCAAGCGAAATGAGTGGTCAGCCATGTGTAGCCAGGTTGCAAGATGTTCTTGTTGAACCCAGTGTATTCCTCTCTAGAGGTACACTATCGAAAGGTGGTTCCATACCTTGCCATAGTTGGTAATCCATTATCAATAAGTTCTCGCGGTTTTGATTGTATACTATAAATGTAGAACGTGAGATGAAAGCGTTTCTACTAGATGATTATTATATTGTGATTGCTAGGCATTATTATAATATCAAAAGGGTTTTGATATAAAGATTATATTTTCTTTCAAAATGATTTGAAAGTTAAATCAAATGGATTTGGATTCTCTTAAGGGAAAAACTCGTTCCGTTATACGGCGTGGTCTTATGAGATACCACTTAATTACTCAACTATTTTTAAATTGTTTTACTCACACCAGTCCCATGACTGACCCGAAGTTTATTTTGTTTTGTTTTCCCTAAACTCTTGGGTGCCCAATTTTGTACAAGCAGTCAAATAGTCAGGATTTTTCAGATATACTTGGAGAGCTTGGAGCATGAGGCTTCAGGATTATATAGCTATAGTTATTTCCGCTGTGTTGTAAGTGTTGTACTCTGATAATGTTACTGTATACATATACTAGTTTTATTTCAAAGTTATGTATCTATTATATATTGTTCGTTCCGCTGTGTGATTCGTGTTACTCTGATGATGATGTATGTTCTTCTTCTTCTTCTATTCTAAGTTTCTATCTTATCTATTCTCACCCTCTAATTTCTTTCATGAACTATCCGGTGTTTCCGATGTTTGGATAGTCGACATTGAGTTTATGTCGATATCTAAGGTCGCAAAATCCCCGGGTCATTACAATATCATTCTCTAAGAAGCCTCAGCTGACCGGGACCTTCCCTTGAGAAGCTATAATCCGCACCTCAAAGCGGCTGAAACCAGAAGCGACGACCGACAGAAGTACCTACAGGCCCAACATCCCAATAGCAGAAGGGCCCCCAAAATCTCTAATAAATAGGACCCCAAGGGGCACATTTGTAGGGCGGCCTCTCATTTTTCCGATTCTTATATTCTCTTTCTTTAGAATAAACCTGTATACTGAGATCAATTAGAGGATTTCCTCTACTCTGTTCATGTAATCTAAATTGAAGATTAATAAAGTAAGGACCTACATTTATAGCATTATCCTGTGAGTTTATTATGCAATTTTCTTAGTTATCGTTGTTACAATTTGTTGTTTATTGCCTACATATGCGTATATTCTTGTCCAAACCTTTCCGCAGATGGGATGAGACGCCTCTTTCCATAGGTTTAAACCCATCCTGCAAGCCTAGGTTATCCTTGAGCTTAGTTCTTTCCACAAGCTTGGTGTGGAATCCCTTTCTAACATCCATTCAGTCCTTTGTCAAGAGTGGCATTTAGTGATCCTTCTTCTCAAGACCTTGACACCTAGGAGCAGTAATCTGACCAACACTCGCAAAGGCCAAACAACCCATTTCCCCTTAGGTTCATTCCCATTGGGCTATCTCCGATGTTGACGAAAAATATCGTTAACATTTTGGCGCTAGAAGGAGGGCCTGAACCTCCGACCTTGTGGTTCACAGCCACATATCTACCTATGTTGTTCCATCCAGGATTGGACTAAGGCTTTGAAGAAGAAAAGTTATGTGCAAAAGGTTCCGACAAAAGTCTTCAGGATCTTTAATGGATAAGTCAGGAATCATTGACCCTGGAGTGATAAAAGAGCGAAGGTTTAGAGTGGAAGCTTTATGGATAATAAAGCAGAAAAGAGAAACAAAACAATATGCCTCCGACACCGAGGATTATAACCTTTCCCACATAAGACAAGTATCATCACCTCCTCCAAATGACTCTACATCAAAGGATGCTAACGTTTTCTCTCATCTAAGAAGAAATCTCCACAAGCAAGTTAGAGGAATAATATTTGAGCAAGAGATAATGAATGATATTGACTGCTTCACCGACAAATGGTCTGAAAGGTTGACACCCCAACCTCAGTATACTTTGGGAATAAGGAACAAAGGTATAGGCACAACAACAAAGCTAGGTCACAAAAGGATTAAACCCCAGTGGCGAGAAGAGGGGCATATGCCAGGATTACCCAAAGGAAACTACCTCACCACTTCAATAGTAAACATTTACTTCTTGACAAAACACGAACTCAACTGTTGGCCACTCACAAAGAAATAGACCAAATACGAAAGGAAATCAGGAAGATCCTATTGCCATTACCACATGGAAAATGGACATGAAACTAATCACTGTAGAATCCTTAAGGAAACAGTTGTCAAATTCATCAACCAAGGCCAATTACGAGAATTTACGGAATGATCAGATTAAGTTTAGTTAAAAATCCTTCGAAAAAGGATTATTAAACATATCCAAGGGTATGGAAAACCTCCATTCAACAGCTTAAAAAAACCCAAAAGGGGTCAAGCTGGAAAATGGATCAAATCCCTTCTCATCGCTAAAATTGGTCAGGACGAGGCATCCCCCAGAGGGGGATGGTGTGTTAGTCTTTGTAACGACCCAGGGATTTTCTGCCCCGAAAATCGACATAAATACCTTTACCATAACTCATGCCGACCTCCCAAATACCGAAAACACTGGAACATTATTAGAAAGAATTTAGAGGGTGGGATAAGAAAGATATATTAGAATAGAAGAAGAAGAAAAAGAAGAAACAACACAACATAGAGTCTCACATCGCAGTGGAACAAAATATAATACAGAAATAAAACTTTATTGAGAGCTTTAAAATACTTACAATATCAGAGTACATCACACAACGGGACAGTTATAATAACCCGTCCTCATATACAATCACACAGCGGAATAAATACTAGATACAATACTTTGTACATCTCCATCATGTCTCTGGAATTCGCAGCGTCTGATAACCTGAACCTGTACGCCCCGGGCTAGCCCGAGCATTTACAAAACACCGGGTCAGTCTGGTGAACCAGAGTGAGAAAAACTCGCACAATATTAAGGGTATCACACAACCTGATTTTAAAGTTAAAATCCTTTTGAAATAAAAGGAGAATCGTAAGACCAAATCCACACATAAACACAGACTGTTTTTACCTTACGATAACCCAAAACATTTTTGAAACCAATATCTTGTCTGATATTATGATAATGTCTAATTACAAGTAAATATCAATCTAGTGGAACGCTTGCATCTCATGCTCCACATATATAGTATACAATCAAAATCGCGGGCGCTTATTGGAGATTGGATTCCGACTATGACAAGGTATGGGACCACCTGCCGATAGTGTATCTATAGAGGCAAATACACTGGGTTCAACAAGAACGTCTTGTAACCCGGCCCTCACATGACCGACCACTCATTTTGCTTGAGTGTATCGAATGTATATCACCAACGGTGGTAGCTAGCCATCGTTTCCCGAAAAGGGACATCATCGAAAATAGATTAAAGAAGCAAATAGATTTTCTCTAGATAGGTGATTATACACCCTAATGGGAGCGACCCACATAGCCATGCTGCCTGCCCGATTTCTATCATTTCTCGGTTGATGAGGCTTGAGGTTTAGATTAACTTCTTGGAACATTTGGCCACCATTCACTTTGAATGCCACATCGTCAGATCCGTCACATCACTAATTGACGTCTACAAATATATTCCTGGTTTTAAAGAAGTGCCCCTCTTTGCCACCACTCGGTATATTATTAAAATCAACATACGTGGTTTTAGGAAATACTCTGTCAGACATTCGTCCATACAAGTCATCCTGGAACAGGTTGAACCGAAGGTACCCTCCTACTGCATCTAATAAAGGAATCACCCCATGGATCAGTAGCGAGAAGTCCTTGCAACCCGTAGATTCCAACCACGACATAACCACTTCTTATCTCTGGTTGCAATCCCAGAGATTATTAGCAGTTCCTCCGTTTAATGAAGATCCACGGTCTTCAATGCTCCATCTCGATCATCTCTTGATATCTTCTCGTAATTGTTGGTTGGAATGGTTTTTGAATATAAATTCGATCTCGGTCTTTTCGTACCAACAATCGTATTGGACAGATTTGATAGTCGGTGATTTAACTATCAAAATAAACAGTGTTCCATTCATGACAATCCAGTGAGTTCATTGGTTCAGTATTCGGTCTCACTTGGCCTTTTAATTAAAACAAATGTAAATTCAAACTCTTAAATTATTCGATATTTTAAATATAGTTTTCTCGCTTCTTTATTTAACATAAGATTCTTCTTTAAACCAATTCATTACTTAGGATAATCCTATATCATATTAGTTTTCTATTGTCACTATCAAACCCTTTTACCACATTATCATATAATATTGGGAATTAATTCAGCTTATTACTCATACCATAAATTTACGAAACACCTGCATTCATTACTTGACAACAATAACAAATGCTTATTAATACAGAGTAAATCTATTTCAATACCCAACTTTACATTTCCTTTTAACCTTGCGGATATTGTTGTAATTTTGCGCAATCTCCTTTATTCGTCTTTTTCTTTGAAATCATTGTTTTATATATATTTTCACCAAAAATATTTCATTATCATTCACTAATGAAATAATAAAGTTTATTAACCACATTTACCATTACAACTCATATCATTTAAGATATTCCCAAAGTCGTTCAAGTTGGGGTATTTTAGTTACCTCTCAGACCTTGATCAACAACGTTCATACCTTACAATAAATATAAGTTGTAATCCAAAACTAATATTTCATTCTAATCCCAATACAGATACCATTGAACTATTTTATTCAAAATACGCTTTCATAAAACCTACTTATCTCTTTGAAAATCTCTTCTCTAATATAACATTATTCCTTAAGTTAATAATCAAGTAATTCCTTAAAAAAAGCCACTTTTTAACCTTTACCTTTCTTAAACAATTTTATTCCATAATTTGGATTTTCTTTATCAAATCCTATGATCTATTTCTTTACCCCAGTTCACTTTTACCAATCCCTTTCCAATCATTCAACCTTTCCCCGCTTTGCAACTCTTATTTCAATTTCCCATTTTCACTTAATTACATTTCTAAGTGATGTTAATTTAGAATTAACGATATAACACCTCAACTCCCTTTATATATATAACTCTGGTTTATTATAAAACCTTTTTATCTAAATTTCCTTTTACTTAACTCACATAACTAAGTGACATTTACTTCAAGATATTTTATTCGCTTGAATTCCTTTTATTACTTTATCTCTATCGACTCACCTGACGGTGAATTAATATAAACGAAACGATTTACTTTTAGGCCATTTACTGCCGATTACTCAACCAATATAGCCCATTGGTTAAAACACAACACATGTTGACTCTTCAGTCAATGATCACTACTAAAATCAATAACCCAATCATGACAGTCATATATGATAATATGAGAAGAAAAAAATATTTGAGGAATCCGGTTGGATCCATCCAACCTGTTCTTCCCTGTATTCAGAACGGTTATCACAAGTCAAAGTATCAATTCCATTCAGCCAATAGCAACTATATAGCATCAGCTAACCAACAAACAATTCAATTAGTTCAAACAATTCAAACAAAACACGTTTATTTTATAAACGTGACCAACGAGGTAAGTTACCTTTATTGGGTCCAATTTGTTAAAATAACGATTTGGTATTTCACTGAAATTAAATGGCGGTTTAATTTCATCAGTTAAATCAACAAATAAATTATAACTAGAAAACAGTCAATCATCGGCAAGTAGAGCACACAAAATAAAAACCCAATTTATATAAAATATAAATGGGAAAACTGAGTGAGTTTAACTCTTCTTGGTTCCATTTGTTGTTGTTTCTGAAGTGGTTCTGTTACGTTACAGTTAAATAAACAATCGTTTAATTTATTTGTAAATTCCAATCGTTTCCATTCATGTCCAAATTAATTCCAGAATGTAGTGATCGAAACCGTGGTTCCCACGCCATTTGTTTGGTCAAATTCTGATATCACAAGTTATGATTATAATAATACGATAATTTAAAATAATTATCTTCCTCAATTAACTAAATAAACTGCTAATTACTTTTTGGTTATGGATAATGCGGTCCATCGGTTACGTTTTCTCCTGGTATATGTCTGTCTCGTTAATCCCAATTCTGCAACAAAATATGGTTCTAGTTTTAGTTATCGCTAGTTGACTAATTACAATTTAATACAGTGTCAGCCGATTATCTCTAATTCTTGTGTTCCCTTGTGCTCCGGTATTCAGCATGATCCTTGATCAAACCGGCATCACACATTTAGTTTCAACACAATAGTAATAGGTTAAAATATTTAAGTTTAATTACTAACTTAATTAATCCTTAATTATACTTTATTTTAAACTAATTGTTTATTAACCTTAATCAAGCAATCCCTTTCATTTCGGTTGCAGGCACCATTCGTTCCTCTACCTTATTCCCAAAACTTGGTATCAATTCCTGTACAAAATGGAGGGCACCGTTACTTAGGATTAAAGTTAAATATAATTATTCCCATAATTAACTAAATAATTAGTGCAAACAAATTATACTTAATCTAAAATAAACCGGCTTCTGCCAAAAGCTGCTTTCTTCCTCTCGTATTCCTTTTGAACCAAACTAAACCCACGCCTCCTGAAACAAAACCACCACCGCACCAGATTTCCGACCCCATCGGTCCATCTGAAACCATCGGGCATTGCCCCTTAGTCTCGTCCACCCCCACAAAAAATCTAGTTACACTAGGACAACCCATTCGCCAGTAATACCCTCACAATCGTCGGTGCCTTCGGGCTATTTTCCCGCCACCTCGACCATCAAAAACACATCATCACCGTCCGATCTATAGTTCTTGCCGAGACGAAGACTTTTGCAGTAGGAAATGTTTCGATTTAATATATGGATTGAGTAGAAATTGAAGGGAGAGAATCGAAGAATTTTTTGCGTTGAATTGAATATGGCGGCTGAAGGATATGATCGACCAGGCAAAATAGATTTTAGGGTTACTCAAGATGTGGTAATGTATTTATTGGAGGACAACTATTATAAAATATTATTTTACGAAACTTCACAGTGAAGTAATTGATAAAAACCACTACTAACGATTTCTTTTCTAATAAAAAAAATTAATCTTGGTGTAAAAAAGTATTCCGGACCCAATGGGACAAGTTTCGTCGAATTCCGAGGTCGTATGAAAAAATTTCCTTTATAAAACCAGAAATAAACACGCGTTTAATTTTTTCACGATCACCGGATAAATCAAATAAACTTGAAACCTTGCAATCCTGTAATAATTCTTCAATACGAACCCAACGGCGCCAGTTTCATCGCATTCTGAGACTGTTTCCCCGGTAGGCTGTTTTTACGCGCACCGCAATGCCATTTTGGACACCAAATTGCACGGTCTCCAAAAATAAAAAATTATATACCTATCCTGACTATAATAGATGATACAAACTCAATGGAATTGGTTTCATGGCCTAATTCGATCGTCTGTTCAAGTTATATCCAAATAACCCTTTATTAAATTAACTACGCGCTATAAAAATTGAACGGACGTTTATGGCTACCGTGGTCACATACGACATCGGTTTGCCACGCCATTCAACACCGTACAATAATTTAACGATTTATTTCCAATGAAACTAATTTCGTTGAAAACGGGGTCCGTTTGCAAAATGATCATTTTAAAGGCCTATATTTTAATAACGATTTTCACAACGACTAATTTAAAATTTGATTTAGCCATAACGTTCTATCTATAACACGAAATCTGGATTTTTCTCTTTTATATAAAAATTACCATCAATACGGTTTCAACGTTTCTCGTTTCATAGAAATCTGACTAAAAAATTCTGTATTCTCAGTTGAAGTTCAAAACTCCATATAACGAACTGCCGCGCGATTTCGAGCTCGCTTTATATTATAAATAAATTAATGTTCAAAATTCGTTTTAAATAACGAATTAAATATTAAAATCCATTAATACGCCAAATATAATATTTGAAATAATAAATTAAATTAAATATTTGATAGCCAAAATATGGGTCGTTACAGTCTTTCTGCATGCCCAGATCCGAGGGGGCTAGGTTAAAGCATCAAAAGCGTAAGCCTCCGTTTCACACCAGAAATGGTCGTGGCAGTGCATCTAAAATTAGCACACCCTACCTCTTCTCGTAGAAGAGTACATCCTGCCTCTGCTAGAACTAAGCACGTTCGAACTCTGCTTGCAGAAGAGCACATCCTACCTCTGCTTATATTCCACGTTACCCGCAGAAGGCAACGCAAACCCCTATAATCACCTACAATGTTCAGGATAGGGCACCCCTCGAAGGGGGTAGCGTGTAAGCCTCTATCAGTACCTACAATGGTAGTATAGAGAATTAAAAGAGTAAACCTTAGTTATGTGCCTACGATATGACCCTGTCTAAGTTTCTAAGAATTTATCACCACCTACGATGGTCAGGATAAGGCGCCTCCTAGAGGGAGATCTGGTAAGTCCTTGGGCCCTGCTTGTGGATAAGCTAGCCAAGCGCACCAGACGCACAGGCCCAAAGAGTGGCCAACAAAGCATGTGCATCCTCCGCTTTGATGTCAGAATCCCAGAGAGTAGCTCAAGAAGCTCGTATAACCTCTTCTTCACAAATCGAATCCAAAGGGGATACCAAAATACTAATACGGGAAGGGAGCTTCTAGTCGTCAATCTCTAATCACTTGAACAAGGGTTGGTTCTGGTCTTACATACCGATACCCGAATCTAGGTTGATGCCATTCTTCGCAAATACCGAAAAGAGATTCCTGGTTTTTAATCTCTAATTGTCTGAACAAGGGTTAGTTCAGGTCTTCTACATCGATACCCGAATTTGGGATTCATTCAGTTCCTAACAAAGACCATAAGCGTATTTCCAGTCACTTACTCTAAATAACCTGAATCCGGGTCGGATCAGATGCACACGTGCCGGAAGGGGGTCCCGGTCTTACCTCAATACCGAAATCAGGGATAATATAAGAGAAACTACAACCAGACATGGGGTTCCGATCTCGCCACAAATACCCAAGCTAGGATGAGCTCAGACTCTTAAATCCAAACACTTGGTAATTTGAATATGGCTCAGAATTACACTTCCGCTGTTACCAAGGATAAGCTCATGATCCTCTCATTTGCTCAGGGAAGTGTCTTTAATTTATATATGTATTAGTTTATTTCTTTTATATGCCCGCTGCTTGCATAACATAAGAAATAGCGTCACAAATAAAACATAAGTTCGGGAAGGACCTTGGGGAAAGGTCCTAAACATTTCTAATGAACTTCCATAACTAGAACTACTCCTTTTCCTAGGGAAATCCTACGAAGGAGATTTTACCAAAAATACCTGTTACATAAGGAGGGTTATCGCTAGCACTTGGCACGTATAGTCCTCCTGTCGTTACAAAACCCGGGGCTATAATTACAATTTTCCCGACGAAAGCAATACATCAAATAAATAACACAGTACACATGCATGCCTACTAGAAATCACGACGTAAACCGTTACACAAACACAATCATTGTTTTGAGTGGTTTATATTACAAGCATAGGGGAAAAGTTTATCATTCTGATTCAGGATTTTGCAAAGTGAATTCTAAGGAAGCACGATTCTCCTTAGCTTTCTTTAATTCGTCCTCCAACTTGTCAATTTGCTGATATAATCTAACTACTATTACGTTTGAACTCTCAGAAGATTTTGTCGCTAATCTACGTTGCAAATTATAAACAATTTCATTTTTCTTCTTCAGTTGTTTTTCCAAATGAGACACCTGTTCCTTGAGATTTGTTACTACTATCTTTTGAAGATTGTTGACATGCTTTTTTGTCAAAGCCGTCACACGTGAAATCTCTGGTTAACAATATGTTCAAGTATTGAGAACAACATCAGGAGACAGAAAGCGACTTGGCTGAAGTCGCATCACAAACACAGAATGGTCTGAAACTCCTATCAGACGACCTCTTTTGCGCCCGAAAATAGCGATTACGGTGCCTTGGACGGTAAGCCTTGTAGCCCTCTGAATTAGCTTCAAGTAGGGCTTTCGTTTTGGCCCAATTAGACTTACGGTTTGGAAGTTATGCCCATTTCCGTAAACGCACGCAGAACTGGAATAACTTGAAAATGGACATTGGCATGGACAAGGCTCCGGATTGGCTTGACCTCACCAGCTCGTGCTCACCCGCTCGCCCCCCTCGGCTCTGCCCTCCGGCTCGGGCACCAACCCGGGTTGCGGCTCGCCCCTTCGGCTCGTGCACCAATCTGGTTTGCCCCCCCTTCGGTTCGTGACACACCCTAAGGACCACGAACCACCCGGGACCGACGCATTTCTGCTCATGTATTGACCTATTCTCATGCCACATCTTCCTCCTATCAACATAGATTTCATTACACATGGCATGACACGACTTGGAGAGGATTTCTCTACGTTTTCCACTACATTTTGAAATTTTTGGGATGCGTGCCACGTGTCTCACGAACCGCCTGCTGCAAATGGTTATAAATACACCATTTGAAGGATTTTAAGGGGACTTTTGGCCATTCTTCTTCACGGCAACGACTTCGCGTGCTTAACAAGGCTAATTCAACTCAGTTTAACATGAGGATTTCGTGTATAAAAGTCATTCTTTTTTCTCTTCTTCTTCATGAAAGTACAAGGATGTTGTACGTAATTGGATCTCACGGATTGTGAAACAGCATTGTAATTGTAATTTCTTAGGATTTAAGGAATTTTAATGTGGATGTAGGCTTGCTTTAAGTCAAACCACTATAAAAATATCGTGCGTCCCTTGTTTGTATTACTTTATCTGCACTCTGTGATTTGAGATTTGTGATTGTGAGGACTTCACACCATATTTGGGTGTTAGTACCAGATTTTGCTCTAGCAAAGATAATACATCTTTTTGTAGTCCGAAAGGCGAGCACCCTCAAAAATGTCTTTGCATCTAGCAATATACGAAGTTCCTTCTCTAAACTGTGAAGGAGGGGTCTGGAATTGATCCTCCTAGCCATAGATAAGATGAAATATCGTGCATATAAAAACAAACACGGACATCAAGTATGTATTAGTAACATCATACATTCAAAAGAAAGAAAAGTGCACGACCTGTATCAATTCATACACATATACATATAATGCCCGCATAACATACTAATACAACATCACAAACCACCAAGCATCAAAAAATCAATGCCATTCGCATGTAAGTTAAAAATACTTCATACAATAATTCTTGAAACTATTTTGTAGAATTGTTTTGATTGCGGAACAAATCCCTTGGAAACTCTCCCCATTTTCAAACACATGATCTAAAGTAGTAGTATAGCTTACATCTTGGGGGAAGAAGATAACTTACGCAACATGAAAAGACTAGTCATTTATAAAAGCTCAAGAAGAAGGAAAACATTTCGAGAGCGAAAACCATACCTGAGTAACATCAATATCAAACCGATCAGAAGTTTATCTGCTTCTAGAATCGAAAGAGAAGTTCGCCTTGGAGGGTGGTTTAGCTAGACCATAAGGAAGTGAAATGCCCGTGGAACCAGAAATATTCCACCTCGCCGACCCATGTCCTCCTCTGTTTCCTCTTTCGCTATAGTTTCCTCCTCTAACTTTTCCTCATACTCCTCAGAAAACTCTTCAATAAAGAAGACAGATGCAGGATTTATCTTATCCATTGAAGGGATCTTATGCTCCCACTCACCTGCTCAATCTTTTCCAAAACCCTATCTCAAACGGAGGGTTCAATTGAAGAAAAGTCAAACCCTGGAAGCCTCTTACAATTGTCTGAAAAGGCAAGGAATAGGGCGTCCTCATAATATTCCATGACTATGTTATTAAGATGAATGTCCAGGAATTTGGTAACTCTGTCACTAGCCTAATAAATTATTCTCTTTGCGGTAGAAAGCTGGGTGTTCATCCTATCCAACTCAGCGGTATGATCAATTTCCATTTCTGACTTTTATTTCTTAAGATCTTTGACTTGCCCTGCCAACACAATCTTGGCCTTTCTCTCCTCTTCCAGTAAGATTGCCAACTCATTGCGTTCCTTATCTCTCTTGGCCTTTCCCACAACAAAATATTGACCCAATCCATCAACGCCCTGTTCTCCTCCTTAAGGGCATTGACCTCCGCCGCTGAAGCATAAGCCATTCCTTTGGAGAGATACCAAATCTTTGTTATCTGAGGAAGGGAAATTAATTAAGCATCTAAAAAAAATATTCAATACCAAAATTTGGTCCCTGATTTACTGCCGGTGAAAGTATTTTGAACCTAAGGGTGAAGAAGTCAGCGTGATATTAACAACTTCGGGAAATGAAAGAGAAAGACCCACAAACTTATCAAAGTCAGAGACTGGCAAAGGAGGTGAAGGAGAGATAGCAGGCTGAGAAGAGGAAGACATCGGAAGACTATGCCCTTCTCCTCCTAACTCGCCGAAAGTATCAAGAAGAACATGACTGCTTACGGACTTACCTTTTGTTGAAATATTGGGAAACAGTGGAAGGATCAAAGGCCTGCCGTATTTTCGGAGCAACAACAATGTCTTCTGTAAAGCTAACCGACTTATCATATCTGGGTTGCTTTGACAGTGATTCAATGTCAGTATGAGCGAGCCTTTTTACAACTTGAGCACTAGACCGTTTGTAAGCTATAAGGGCAGACGTATCCTGATAAGTTGAAGATCCTAGACAAAGAGGAATTAAATTAGTAAAACGACAATAAAAAGGGAGCGAGATAAAGAATGACAAACATTTTCTATTCAAAAATACAGTCTCATCTGAATCACCTCGATGGATGGGGAAGTCCGCGTTGAACGAGCTAGAATTCAACAATAGTCCTTTAGGACCACAAAATTGGATGGGAGGTTGCCCCATTATCTTCTTCCCAAGAGGAATCAAACCATATTGACAAAGCCTATCGGTGGTTAAGAGAAATGACCGACACATGTGCTCCACTCGTTCCGTGAAGATAGTCTCTAAAACTTGAGTTTCCTCTAGCGTTAAAATCATATCTTTAGAGTGGGGTTCTACGATAAGAGGAAGATACAGATAAACAAAACCACAAATATAAAACATTTACTTTCCAAAACATAAACCTACCATCATAAAAAATTATCCTAATATGCCAGGAGGGCATTTAATGAGAAAAAATTGGTCTTCCCACGGCCTAGTTTTGCTAATGTTATCGATAACCAGTCTCCTTACGGGATTTGCCCTCCATATCAGTGATTCTGAAATTTTAGAAAATCGGACCATATGACTAATGAGTTCGGGGCTTAAAGAATTCCGACCGGATGCAAGCGCCAAGGCCTCCAAGCACAAGAGAGTTGTATACATATTGGGTGAGAGGTGAATGGGAGCAACTTTCAAATAACTTAAGATCTTGGGCAGAAAAGGTGGAAAAGCTGGAAAAGGATGAAAGCCTCCATGCCAGATGTGAATTGCTGAATATGAGAAATACCCTTCTAGAGGGTTCATGAGAGATTTTGGAGAAGAAGCTACGATGACATCAATACCTGATATGCCGAAACTATCCAATATGGCCTTCATGGAACGTTGGGAAGTAATTAAGGATTGCTTTGGAGAAAATGCTTTCTTAGGACATGAGACCCTGGAATCTTTAGCCTTCGCCTTAACAGGACTTTTGCTAGACATGATTCTGCCAGGTGATATCATTCCATCATAGTGCCATTAGTATACATACTTCTTGCACAATTACATGAATAACGTTTATGAATGGCTAGGGTATTATTATATATTGCTCACAAAAGGCTCGATTTGTCATAAGATGAACCTAACCCAGTATTGAATGTAAAAAGAATTATGTGTAATGTACTTTCGTTAGTGGGCATCTAGATTTTTAAGAGCAAGGAAAACACATACCCTAGCACCATTAGCACTACAGTGAGATTACGTTAGGGTTAGATAAATTAAAAGTTGCCAACGAATACTTAAGCAAAACACAAGCGATCAAAGAAATTAACCCTAACTATGTTAGAATCATTTCATTGCGTATCGACGGCATAGAATTTTAATTAGTAGGAAAGTTGTTTCCTCCTTGTGTGTCTTGTGTCGTATATTGCATTTCCTAAACGAAGTAACCCATGAAGCAAGTGACTACTAATGCCGGACATTAATCATGATGAAAAGAAAAATTGTTATTGCCTAAACCTATTTTATGATTAGCATAATCCTAATCGACTCCTCCATCAATTTTGGAACATAGTTAAGATTACAACTTATATAAGAAGCAAAAATACTCACAGAGAATCAAGCTTGGGTTCTGAAAAAGAAAATTGTGAGCGGCTTCTTAAAGAAACAATAATCTTGTTTGAGAATTCGATTTGCAGGTGAATGGCGGAAATGAGGGAGAAGAAGAATTTATGATTCAAATTCCAAGACCAATCTGAACTGTACAGGCAGAGATCAATCAACACTTTCGATCAAGGGAGATCAAAAGACTCCGAAGTGACACTTCAGAAAAGGAAAAAAAGTTTGACTTCAAAAGTCGAAAACACCCCTTCACCAAGGGTGAATGTTACTATCAAAATTAACTTCGAAACCAGCTAACGGTGAAGGAGTATTCGATAAACACAAGCACGAGGGAATAATCCAAAAGCTACACAAACCAACACCTTCCTAGGGGAAGGGAGCTCAAAGCCTACGAAATGCCAACATAATCTATTCGGCGGGCTATACCCGGTAGTGGATTCTACAGCGGAAGGTCATCTAAGTCAGAAGCTAAGAGCGAAAGAGGCAAGAACTCCACTAACGGAAACCCGAAAGGATGCAAAGGTTGCCGGTATTAACCTACTTAATGCCAGTACACTAGGGGGGTAAAGACACCCCAAGCGTTAAGGTAAAAGTATGCGAAGATATCCGAAAACAGCTTCCGAAACATCTACCGCATAAACTCTGAAAGGTCATCTTGATAAACAATGGGCGAATTACCTGGAGCAACCTTACAGAAGACTAGGCTATGCATGGAGGCAACACCGGAACCCAAATCAGAACCCCAGATAGGATATAGGCTATTCATACCAGTCTACTTAATATAGACACCGACGGTGGTACTGAACCGACAGCTATCTACGTGCATCCTGAGGACAAGCTCCTCTAAGCATTCGTAGAGAAACCGGAAGCCTACATCCAGAAGCTTATAACCAAAAGCATACAACCAGAAGCCCAAGTACCTTTCTAAAAGCAACTACATCAACAAGATCATATCATTCTCCAAGAAGCCTTAGCTGACCGGGACCTTCCCTCCGGAAGCTATAATCTGCACCTCAAAGCAGACGAAACCAAAGAAAAAGGCGGCCGACAGAAGTATTTACAGGCCCAACAGCAATAGGGTCCCCAAAGTCTCCTATAAATTGGACCCCAGGAGGCACATTTGTAGGGGGTCTCTCAATTTTCAGATTCTTATGTTCCCTTTCTTTAGAATAAACCTGGATACCGAGAACAACTGGAGGATTTCCTCTACTTTGTTCATGTACTATAAATGGAAGAGAAATAAAGTGCGGATCTACATTTATAGCATTATCCTGTGACTTTATTACGCAATTTTCTTAATTATTGTTGCTACAATTTGCTGTTTATTTCCTACATATGCATATATTTTTGTCTAAACCTTTGCGCAGATTTGATGAAACACCTCTTTCTATAGGTTTAAACCCATCCTGCAAGCCTAGGTCATCCTTATGAGCTTAGGTCTTTCCACGATCTTGGTGTGGAATCCCTTTCTAACATCCATTGAGTCCTTTGTCAAGAGTGGCGTTTAGCGATCCTTCTCCTCAAGACCTTGACACCTAGGACCAATAATTTGACCAAAACTCGCAAAGGCCAAACAACTCATTTTTCTCTTAGTTCCAATCCCATTGGCCTATCTCCGGTGTTGACAAAAAATATCATTAACAAGAATCATATTACCAAATTTTCCTTCTTCTTTTTTACAGAATTAACTTGAAGCTGTTTTATGGACTGAAATTGGTTTGCTTTGTTAATTATTGATGTACTGAAATAATAACATGTATATAAAAAGGGGATCATTAAAGGGACTCCAAACTTTTGGTTAAGGGGAGTACCATTTTCAATTTATTGTAAAATCGTTAAAAGAGGGTTAATATAAATCATCCCTCTCTTAAATATATTAATAATTTTTTCAATACTAAACTTATAATCCTCATTAATATAATCTTTAAAACCAAAACCCTAATTAATGATCATAATTTAATGGTGGATAAAAAATAAATAAATGGATATGGTTAAAATAATGGAGACACATGAAAGTTGTATAGGTGATCAAAAAGCAACATCAACATTTGAAAAAAGAAAATGTAACATCAACATTTGAATAACCAGACTTCAAATTTATTTTGCTTTTCATATCAGGCATTTTCCTACAAGTAGACTTCATCTTCCATAGACTCAAATTCTCAAATTTCACTACACTGGACTTTGCCTTTGCTGAAACTGAAATTGCGTTCTCTTTGTTGCTGTTTGATTCTGTGTTCAGCAATAATGTTCAGCAATACACGAGATAGGTAAAGAAGATAGGCAACGGTATTTTAGTCTTTATATTTTATGTACAATCCCCCTTAACAAATTACAAACAAGGAGGAGTCACCCTAAAATTAACCCTTTCTTAATCAATATTGGAGTCCCTTTAACAATCCCCAATAAAAATGTTGATCTAATATTTTGATGACATCAGTAATTAGTATGTTCTTTTTATCTTTGATCAAAAGTAATTGTTTAATGCATAAACAATAACAACACATGCTGCTTTAGCCTCAAATACTCAATGACTCTTTTCATGGTGAGCTCCCTTTGAGAATTTTTTGCGATTTCTCTTTTCCTCTTCGACTGTTTTTCTCTACTGCTTTATCAATTGCTCAAGGGTTCTTTCTTTTCTGGTTATGTTCCTATCGGCGAGACGTCTTTTGTCTCTACTTATTGGATTAGTGATTAGCCCTATTTATTAGGGTTATGTCGATTTCCTTAGACTTTGGAGAACTCATTATGTCAGGGACCTTCTTAGTTCCTTGTCCTCCTATCGAGTGCATCACCGCCGCGATTAATTCTCTGATGTTTTTCGTGTCGATCTCACCATGGTGTAGATTCGATTGAATAATTTGGATGATTTTGTGGCTCTCTCGCGGTTTCAGATTCTTGTAGTGGATGGGTTTTCCTCGGAACTTTGGCCTTTTTACTCCAGTTCTTTGTCTGGACTCTCTGTCACTAAGGAGATCTATCGATGTTTCACATCCAATGAATGCTGGTTATTCGGTCAGTCCCCAACGCAAACGAGCCAAGGGAGATTTCATCACTCCTTTCGTTGCTCGCATGCATTTCAGAGGATCGCTAGCCCAGTCGTTGATTATTGTTCCTAACTTTGTGGTAGGCTCGTTGACTTACGGTGGTATTTTTGGGCATGGTTTTTGCGAGTTTAACTCACCGTTGGGCGTTGGGGATTTGATCACCCCACCCCTTTCATCTGTTACCACACCTCCGGCTAGTGCTGTTGGCAGTGTCACAATGCCAGAGATGGGAAATAATGGAAGACCTATTGGTTCACGTGTCGTCACTCTTCGTGACGAAGAAAGCGAGCCAAAAAGGTCACCATTATCTCCCCCTCTTCGTTGCCTGCTGCTGCTCCAGCTGGCTGGTTCTCGTCCTCTGATTGTTTTATTGCTGATGATCCGCAAAGTGCTTGTTACTTTGAATGTTTGGATGGCCTTGTTGAACTTGAGTTGGTTACAGATGTTTTTACATCTAACCAGCAGGGTTTAGACGTCTCTAAGCTAGCAGGTTTATGTGTTTCTACCCTCCAAGTTTTGGAGCTTCAGGTGGTAGATTCGACAAAAGTATCACCAATGTTAGGTGTGGCCTCTACGCTAGGTGGCATTTTCAGGTTGTACGATTAGGTATGCGTTGTCTCACCATTTTCTACCTTTGTTTCATTGAATTAGGATTGTGGCTTATTGTGTTGGGTTGTCGATTGTGTAGCTCATGTTGAAGTGAGCCATGACACACTTATGTATGTGCTCCCTACCACTATGTTTTCTTCCTCGGAGGAACCAGTGGTAGGTCACGTGTGTGTTGCTCCCCTCAACCTCATTTAGCTTTCCCTGCTGATTTCCGTTTATTATTGTTGTCGGGTTGCTGGGTGATTTTAGATTCTTGTAACTTTATGTCCATTACGTCCCATGCTCTTGTGTAGTATATGTCGTTTATGGTTGCACAGCCTGGACGTTATTTCTTCTTAAGTGTTGGGCGGGACTTGTTTTCTCTGGGGTTTCTGCGTTGGTTTCTAGGTTGTCCGCTTTTATGAGTCATTACAAGGCTATTTTTGTGTCATCTGTGACTCGTGTGGTCTAGTTCTGGTTCTCAATTCTTTGTGGTTTTTGTTTGCATCGTCACAGGGTTTTGTCTTCTAGGGATGGGCAGTCTCCATGTCGTTATCATAAAGCAAATCCAGCGTTGGTTCATTATACGATTTACCAGGGAGGTGGCCTCCCTAGATTGACTTTACTTTTAAATGGCTTTCGGTGTCCCTATTTAAGAACTTTACCAATTTCGCTGGGCTATCAATCTGTTGACAACTCGGCATTGGTTAAGTTCTCACAACATCAGGTGTTGTTTAATATGAGCAACTCCACATTTTCGTCTGTTTCTTCTGGTTTTTCTGCTCTTGTTGCCCTGGTGTGTCCCACTGTTTCTTCTTCTCGCCATATTTCCTCTGTGTCTGCCTCATCTCCCATTCTTAGTAAGAATGATATAGCGATCATTAATGATCGCCTATCTCGACTTATTAAGAATTCTTGTTCTTCTCAGTCTTGTGTGTCCTCTTCTTATCCACCAGATCAGGGTTATGGGGTCTCTTTGGGGTTTTATATGTCTTGTGAGGCATCCGTTCGTTCGTCTGCTCGCTCCTCTCGTCGTAGCCAACAAGCGGCTCCTCGTACTCCCCGCACCATTCGCACACGCTCTATAGCGGCATATGAGCAGATCGTCAGATCTACTCTACACAAGCTTTATTTTATCTGAGCGGGGTAGTACTTTTTCTCTTTTTTGGTGTGTAGTTTTCTTTCTTGTGAGTTTTGTTGTTTTCTACTTTTCCTAGATAGTGATTTCCTTTTATGGAACGTTCGTAGAACATGCAACAATGCGTCTGTGGCTAGACTCAAGCGCATTATTAAGAAATATTCTATCTGTTTGGTGGCGCTTTTGGAACCATTTGTGGGTCCAGAGGAGATAACCAGGCCGGTTTTTTCTTTTGGCTTTGGTGGTGCCTTAGCCAATGTGTCCGACAAGATTTGGATTCTTTGGTCCAAAGAGGTTGTCGTCTGCCGTGTTTCTAATTCAGATCAGCTTCTATCGTTAGCCTGTTCATTTCCTTCCTTTTCTTCCTCCTTTCTGTTATCCTCCGTCTATGCTAAGTGTGATAGAATAGAGTAATTGGCCCTTTGGTCCAACAACTTCGCTCTTTCAGACTTAGGTTTTCTGGTTTCGGTTTTTGGAGGCGACTTCAACACTAACGTGCAGGTTTCAAACTTAGGATAAAGTGAATGGCCCTTCGGTCCGACATCCTCGCTCTTTTCAAGCCTTACATTGGAAAACTTGTGGTTGTTTACTTCGATGACATTCTCATCTATAGTGCTAGTACAAGTGAACATTTGCAACACTTACGTGCAGTTTTGAGCGTCCTTCATCAAGAACAGTTTCATGCAGCGACCAAGAAATGTATATTCATGTCTTCTAATGTATTTGTTTTGGGTTACGTTGTTTCAAAAGAGGGTTTGCAAGTTGATTAGAATAAAGTTGCAGCAATCAGAGATTGGCCTCGGCTGAAGACTATCTCAGAAATACGAAGTTTTCATGGTATAGCTTCCTTTAACAGGCGTTTAATTCCACATTTTAGTATTATTATAGCTCCAGTGACGGATTGCATGAAAGGGTAGCAATTTACATGGACTGAGAAGGTAGAGCAAGCTTTTGAGCGCATTAAGAGTCTGTTAACTTCGGCACCTATTCTATTACTTTTAGACTTCCATCAACCATTCGAGATTCATACCGATGCTTCCAAAGTGGGGAGTGGATGAGTTTTGAGTCAGAAAAGACGGCCTATTGTTTATTTCAGTGAGAAATTGTCTGGGGCAAAGATGAGATACAACACTTATGATGTTGATTTTTATGTTGTGGTTCATGCCATCAAATATTGAAGACTCTATCTTTTTTATAAGGAATTTGTTTTGTACACAGATCATGAAGCTTTGAAACATCTCCATGGCCAAGACAAAGTGGCAGCTAGACATGTTTCATGGATTGTCTATCTGCAGCAGTTCATGTTTGTAGTGAAACATAAGGCTGGTGTTACAAATAAGGTAGCTGGTGCACTAAGCCCGAGGGGTAATCTTTTGACAGCAATGAAAGTTATGCCAGGCAGAATTTGCACATAACCATGCAATCAATCAGAGCATCGGATTTAGTTCCTTCAAGGTCGTATATTCAATAGTTTCGAAAGGGCCCTTTGATTTAACTCCATTGACGTGTCAAGATAAAAGGCAAGGAATGACAATTGACCTTGTTTCGGGGTTACAAGAGCCCCATCTTGTGGTGCAAGAACGTTTGGCTGAAGCAAATCACAAATACAAGAAAACTGCAAATTCAAAGCGTTGACCTGTCGAGTTTCAGGAAGGAGATTTCGTATGAGCTGTGCTGACAATAGACTAGTTTCCTGCTTGTATATATAACAAGTTTGCTGCCAAAAATATACGTCCCTTGAAAATTATTAAGAAGATCAACCCCAATGCTTACTGATTGAGGCTACCAAGTCATGTTCGCAGTGTTGATGTTTTCAATGCCAAACATTTGTTGCCATACTATGACAATCCAATGGGTGAAGAGACTACTATGAATTCGTGGATGAATTCTTTTGATCCAGTGGAGGAGGATGCAACGCAGGGATCAGTGGTATCGGTTCCGGGTCAGGGCCCAGGGAAAAGTGGTATTAATAATAGTTCGTTTCAATATCGATAGTAGTTTTTTCAGTATTGATAATAATATATTGCGTTAGTTTTCTGTTTCGGCTCATGTGGTTTTGGTGTCATATCAAATGAATTTGCATCTACTTTGTAACAACCCGAATTTTTATAACATGTTAAAAGAAGAAATCAGGGCAGAATTAAATTATAAGTTAAGAATCAATGGGAACGGGTTACGCCATCGCGTTCGTCTAGAAATTCTGCTTGAAAACGAGTCCGAAATTTCGTAAATCAGAGTCCGTATGACCAAGTTATGGCCCATAGAAGTTTTCAGAAAATTCAAAATTCAGCCCGAAATTCAAATTCAGCTCCAAACAAATTGGGCGGGAAAATTTCCCGCCCAGCCCCAGGTCGACTGGGGAGTCGACCTGCCCCAGCCCAGGTCGACTGCCCAGTCGACTTGGGTGTCGACCTGGGGGTCGACTTCCCTGGTCGGACCATGTTGGTCTGGTGCACCAGCTTGCTCCTTTGGGTCTGTTCAGTTGGTCTGTGATGGGATTTGATGGTTCAGATCTAAACTAGGGTTAATCCTATGGCCTAAACTTGTCTCTACACCTATAAAAACACCCTAAGACCTAGCCTAAACCACCACAAATCATCCTAACAACTAAGTGCTGCCAAAATGCTCCTAAATCATGGCATCCATCTTCATCATTGAGAGCTTGAGAGTTCTAAACTAAAGCTAAGGCAAAGGAGCAATCTTTCTCCCTCAAATCAAAGGATCTACTTATATCCTCAAGGCTTCTAGTGTTGCTACATCATTCCTAGAGCTTCTACAACGTCTCTATCTTGTTCTATTTTGTTCTAGTTCTCATAGCCACGATTTGTAAGCCCCGCTCTACTCTTAGATTTAAACTATGAAATTAATATGAACATGTAGCAAGTTGAAATGTGATTCTTGTGTAATACTTGTCTTTGGTCTATCATTGTATGCATAGATCCATTCATGACTCTTTTGATCTATGATTGTGGGACTATCATGAACCTAGTACCGTTCATCTTGATTTTTGGGTAGAAAGCTATGAGCTTTATTTGGGGATTATGCATAATGCAACATAGAACCCCTCATAACCTTGATGTTAACTTGCTTATGATGTTGAACTACATGCTAGTCACAAGTTTATCACTCTATGTCAGCTATTACCATGTTATCACCCTATTTGCTAAGTTTGATGTCATACATGTTTTGAGGCCAATAATCCTATATGCTAGTTGTGATGAACACCTTTGCCTCAAATATCATCATGTTTAACTTATGACCAACTTTATCACCTTATGCCTATCTTTGTCATATTGTTATGTTCCCCTTCTTGATCTATTTGTATTGATGCGAACTTACGTGCGATGGGAATACGTTATGGGTAGTTAGGCGAACTTGAAATGACATGAAAAAAAACATGACTTGAAAATATGACATGAAAATTGATTATGCTTGAAAACTTGAATGTGGTCATGACATGTAGAAAACCATAAAGTGGCCAACTCGAGGTTGGGTTGAGTTTGTAGCGTAAATCTGCCCGGAACCACCCGGCAAATCCAGTGGCTACAAACAATAGGACCCAATGTGAGTAGTTGGTCATATCGCACTTGAAACCCGAGGTTAGACTAGGTTGTGGTGTAAAGCTGCCCGGACCCGCCCGGCACATCCAGTAACCACAACAAAGTCTAATGTGAGAGGTTGGGCGCATTAAATTAATTAATGCCACATGTTAGGGTTAAGTCATGAACCACTTGGATACACTTAACCAACTTGATACATGATTGGATAGGGTTAACCACACTTACCCTTTAGAAACCCTAGTTACGTGGTCCTTTTCAGCAGTAACCCTCTTGGATGTATCACGATACCCTAGGGACTAGGCTAGGGTGGGGCACGATTACTGGGCTGATTGTAAGCGACCAGAAAGAAGACAGAGTAGGTGCGCCAGTGTAGGTTCAGGCGGACTATGGTCGTGCACATAGTCCGGAGTTGAATAAAACAGACATGGGCACTAGTAAGTTTAGACTGTGCGTGCTTGATTTGTGTCAGTGGTTGGCACCCTAGGGCTTGATACACCCTACGGTGGACCTAGCACAGTTGACTACATTCCGTGATTTGGCCGTATGACACCGACACTCGACGAGTTAGGCTTATAGGGAGCCGATCGACTAGACCGTACAGTTGGACCTTGACTTGGGTCATCTCATGATATTGGGCCAAGGGATCATTTCTTGTTTATACTTGACATGGGTTGGAATACTAGTACTATTGGTGCAAAACTAAACCTGGTATATGCGATGCCACACTTGATCTACCTTGTTATCTATTTATCATGCCAGTTAGTTACCATCTTTATGTTTCATCTCAGTTTCTCATGTTTAGTTAACTTCATTAGTTTTTGTACTAATAGTAGGTAGGACTTACCAGTCTTTATGACTGACCCTTTTTCTTTTGCCTCTTTTCTTCCGTCCCCCCCCCCAGGTTCTCAGGGAGGGAACACTAGTGCTTAGCTTGGACACTTGGCTTGCTTTCTTGACAGCTCATGTACGGTTTGGACTTGAGCTGGCTATGGCTTCACCACATCTATTTTGGGGATAGTTTACTTTATGTTATTTTCAGTTTATGTTTCTAGACTTGTGGTAGTTGGAAAATAATGACTAAGTATTTTGATGTAAGCTGACTTGGGTTTTGAAATGGTTAACTATGGTTTTTAAAATTTCTACCGCTGCTTTACTTACTTATTTATCTATGTTCTGTCTTGTGATATCTCTGTGCATGTTTACCT
Organism: Allium sativum; assembly: GCA_030737875.1. NCBI lineage: Eukaryota > Viridiplantae > Streptophyta > Magnoliopsida > Asparagales > Amaryllidaceae > Allium > Allium sativum. The sequence continues at coordinate 646,994,518 of CM060919.1, read as the reverse complement.
AGACAACACCCCCCCCCCCCAAAGCTAGTGCGATCACTCGTGAGTGGCCCTGGTGGAGGTGGGGTGTTACATTTGGTATCAAAGCATGAGGTTTACTAGACCGGACAAAAGTTTTAAAAACCCTTTTGAAAAACTATTTTCAAAGCCAATTAAGTATTTTTTTCAAGGAAAGTCTAGTTTATTTTCAAAGGCTATTCCCCAAAAGCCATTAGCACTATCCTTCGTTTCCTCGTTCTAAATCTATCTTTTACTTCGTTTCAGTATGGCCGATAACTTTATCATCCCGGAGGGAATACCGGTACCTCTTTGGTTTAGGAGGTACATGGAGGCTAGGGAAAATGGAGCCGGCCCAGCAAACACTCCCACTCCTCCTCCCGTACCTGAGGTTCCTCCTCCTCCTCCTCAGCGTCCACAAGCGGATTTCGCGAAGATTTGCAAAGACTTTAAGGCGATGGGTGGCAAAAATTTTGTTGGGACAGAAACTTATGTTGAGGCAAGAAACTGGTTAAGGGAAACTGAAGACCTTTTTGCTATCTTTGATGTAGAAGATCGTAGGAAAGTTCTGTTGGCAGTATGGCTATTGAAAGAGGAAGATGCTTATTGGTGGGAAGTCACCAACGCTACTAGGCCTATAGAGACTTGGGCCGACTTTAGGATGAGGTTTGGGCTTAAGTTTCTATCATCTGCTGAAGTGAATCTGCAAATGGAGAGGTTTATATCTTTGAAGCAAGGGGACATGACCGTGAGGGAGTATGTGAATAAGTTTAACCAGCTTGCTCGATTCGGTTTAGACATGGTTAACACACCTCAGAAGAAGGCTCTACGCTTTGCTCGAGGATTGAATGAGCCATTGCAAGGTTTGGCCATGTCTTATATATCCATGGGGGCCACTTTTGAGAGCTTAGTGGATATGGCCTTGCTTCAAGGAGATGATAAGAATGGCAAGAAAGAAGTTAAGCTTAATGAGACTCAAACCAAGAAGGCGGACTCCAAGTGGGGAGGCAACCAGAACAACCAGAGCAACCAAAACAACAAGAACAATAAGAACAACAAGGGTAACAAGGCCAACAACAACAAGGCAAGGGAGACAAGGAAGTGTAACTTATGTGGGATCACTGGACACATAATCAAAGATTGTAGGAAGAAGAAGAGGAAGTTGGGAGAATGCTTTCATTGCGGAGAGTCTGGACACTACACTAAGGATTGCCCAAAGAAGCAAGGGCAGGGGCAAGGACATACTCAGCGAGCAGGACCTTCTGGAGGGCAGATGCATGCTCTCAACACTACTCCAGCTCCGGACCGAGGTAGTATTTCTGTAGAAAGCCTTGTTTACATTTCTGGTTTTCCTGTTCGAACTTTATTTGATTCTGGCGCATCGCATACCTTTATTTCTTCTGACATTGTTGAAAGTTTGCACCTAAGTACTAGTCTAGTTGAGGATCCCGTTAGTGTTTCAAATCCAATTGGGGGTTCCGCCCATCTATCTATGATTTGTATGGATTTGAGGATTTCTATCTTGACCGTATAATTCACATGTAATGCTTATGTTCTCGGGTTCATGGGATACGGGTTGATTTTGGGCATGGATTGGTTGTCCAGTTATGGAGCCATTCTCGATTGTGAGCATAGGGTAGTGAGGCTTATGACTCGCCTTGGCAATACCCTAGAGATTTCTTGTAACCCTATGGATCCCGTTATGTTATGTTATCTTGAATCCCTCGACTCGTCTATTGACAATCTTCAATCTGTGAGGGTGGTCCGAGAATATCCTGATGTTTTTGATGAGGTGAAGGGGTTACCCCCTAAACGCGAGATAGACTTCCGTATTTATCTTGTTGATAATGCCAAGCCAGTTTCATTGCCTGTTAGGCACATGGCCCCGCGAGAAAGAAGAGAGCTTAGCAAGCAAGTCAAGGAGTTGCTTGAGAAAAATTTCATTAGGCGAAGCATTTCTGAATGGGGTGCTCCTGTGGTATTTGCTACTAAGGCGGATGGTTCGCTTCGCCTATGTGTTGATTATCGTGAGTTAAACAAGCTGACAAAGAAGAATAGGCACCCGTTACCGAGGATTGATGATCTCTTTGACCAACTTGTAGGTGCTTCTGTTTTCTCTCAACTCGATCTAGCCACCGGATTCCATCAGCTTAGAGTGGCTGAGGATAGTATTGACAAGACTGCGTTTAGGACTCCAGATGGATTCTTTAAATGGCTCGTCATGACGTTCGGTTTGACTAATGCACCCGCATACTTCGTTGATTTGATGAGTAGGGTGTTTAGGGAGTTCCTTAACAAGTTTGTGGTTGTCTTCGTGGATGATATTCTGATCTTCTCTAAGGACGAGGAAGAGCATGCTACACATCTCAAGGAGGTTATGGATACGCTTAGAGCTCATCAGTTAAAAGCCAAGTTCTCCAAATTCCATTTCTGGAGAAGGGAAGTTCGGTTCCTTGGGCATATAGTTTCTAAGCAGGGCATAGCTGTGGATCCTGCTAAAGTAGTGGCGGTACAAGACTGGAAAGTTCCGAAGAATGCAACTGAAGTGAGAAGCTTTCTCGGTCTGGCAAGATTTTATAGGAAGTTCATTAAGGACTTCGCTAATATTTCAGCCCCTCTTACTAAGTTAACAAAGAAGAACTTAGTCTTTGCATGGGACTTAGAGTGTGAGCTTGCTTTTCAAAGGCTCAAGAAAGCCCTCACCACAGCTCCAGTTCTAGCATTACCCGATGGAGGGAAGTTGTTTACCGTTTACACCGATGCATGTGGCACAGGATTAGGCGCTGTCCTGATGCAAGAAGGGAGAGTGATATGCTTTGGGAGTAGGCAACTCAAAGTTCATGAGAAGAACTATCCCACTCATGATTTGGAGTTGGCGGCGATCGTCTTTGCACTCAAATCTTGGCGCCATTATCTTCTAGGTGAAAGGTTTGAGTTATATACTGATCACAAGTCGCTCAAGTACCTCTTCTCGCAGAAAGATTTGAACCTAAGGCAGCAGTGGTGGATGGAATTCTTGGCATCATATGACTTCGATATAGCTTATACCCCTGGCAAGGGTAATGTTGTGGCGGATGCGCTAAGTAGAAGAAGGTTGACTTTGAGTCCCTTGTTTGTTGAGATGAAGAGCCTAGAGTTCTTGGCAACCTTTGATTTTACACCTGCTGTTGAGTCGATGACTGGTTCCTTAGCATCCCTTGAGCTTAGACCTACACTTCTTGATCAAGTTGGGGCTTCACAGAGGGAAGACCCGCAGATAGTCGAGATCATGGACAAGTTGATTCGTGGTGAGACGTCAAGTCACCTCGCAAGATATACTATTGATGACAAGGGGTGGCTAAGGCGTGATGGAAGACTATGTGTCCCACAAGTGGGAGACTTAGTAAATAAAGTTCTTGAGAAGGCGCATCACTCGAGGATGACCATACATCCCGGAGGGGATAAGATGTACCGGGATATGAAGCGCATTTTCTTTTGGGAAGGGATGAAAAAGGATGTTGCAGAGTTTGTTTCTAGATGCATTGTTTGCCAACAAGTAAAGGCCGAGTCGAAGAAGCCCGGTGGGCTACTGCATCCAATCGAGGTCCCGCAATGGAAGTGGGAAAGTATCTCTATGGATTTTGTGGATGGATTGCCGAGATCAAGGAAGGGGAATACTAGCATATGGGTCATAGTGGATAGACTCACGAAGAGCGCTCATTTCATTCCAGTGAAGAGCAAGAGGACCGCATTATGGCTAGCATCTGTTTATCTTCGAGAGATAGTGCGATTGCATGGAGTTCCTTCTAGCATAGTTAGCGATCGTGACCCAATCTTCACTAGCCAATTTTGGAATAGTTTGCAAGAAGCGATGGGTACACGATTGAATCTAAGTACAGCCTATCACCCACAGACGGATGGTCAGACCGAAAGGGTGAATAGGGTACTAGAAGATCTGTTGAGGCTATGCATTCTTGACTTTGGTGGCACTTGGGAAGACCACCTTCCTCTCGTAGAGTTTGCTTATAATAACAACTACCAAGCAAGCATAGGGATGGCACCATTCGAAGCTTTGTATGGGAGGCCGTGCAAGTCACCAACATGTTGGTGGGAGACGACGGATAAGCTTATACTTGGGCCCAACATGATAAGGGACACATCCGAGAAAGTTGAGTTGATTCGAAGGCGGATGAAAACGACCCAAGACAGACAGAAATCCTATGCAGACAAGCGAAGGACAGACTTAGAGTTTGAAGTTGGAGATATGGTCTTTGTGAAGGTTTCTCCCTTGCGAAATGTGGTTCGTTTTGGAGCAGTTGGAAAGCTAGCACCAAGGTTCGTAGGACCCTTCCCTATCATCGAGAAGATTGGGCAAATGGCTTATAGGGTGGAATTGCCCGAGAAGCTGGCTGGAGTGCACAATGTATTTCATGTCTCGCATCTCCGAAAATGCCTACATGAATCAGCCGAAGTAGTTGAGCCTAGCATTCTTGAAGACGTGGAGGTAGAGAAAGAGGCAACCCTGAGGCGAGCTCCGATTCGTATCTTGGGAACGGAGACCAAGAAGCTGAGGAATCGAGAAGTCAAGTTAGTAAAGGTTCAGTGGAGTGAAGCCGATGAAGATGCAACTTGGGAAACCGAGGAGAAGATGTGTGGGCTTTATCCATTCCTTTTTGAGGGTACATTCTCAATCTCCTTTCCTAGTTAGCATATCTTTCTTTTGCTATCCATGTTTATCTTGTTATTTCGTTAATCTTGTCATGAGAACCTTAGGTAGAAACCCTTTGGATGAAACATGTATTTGAAACATGTTATGCTTGATGGTTGCAAATGGTTGCAAGTGTTTGCAAGTGGTTACTCGTGGATGCATGATACATGTTAGGCACTAAGATCGGCTCACACACTTTCATATTGCATATGCATGAGTGTTTATGCTTATTCATGGATGAAACTTGTTATGCTATCACGTGGATGTTGCATATGAATGAATGTTATGTGCACTCATGTAGAGATTATAAATTATGTTAGGAATTTGCATACATTTGGACTCATTTCACTAACATATTCTGCATTAAGGAGGTTTACTGAGTCAGTAACCGCCTGATTTTCGCATTAGATAGGTGCATATACACACACTTTTGCATATGTTCATACAGTATTAGAAATCTTTTAAGAACAATGATTACTTGTGGATGATGTTTTGAGTTGATGGATGATGGATGGTAGGATACGTTCTTCCTAATTTGGAGATTTCGGGGACGAAATCCTTTAAGGTGGGGAGAATGTAACAACCCGAATTTTTATAACATGCTAAAACAAGAAATCAGGGCAGAATTAAATTATAAGTTAAGAATCAATGGGAACGGGTTACGCCATCGCGTTCTTCTCGAAATTCTGCTTGAAAATGAGTCCGAAATTTCGTAAATCGGAGTCCGTACGACCATGTTATGGCCCATAGAAGTTTTCAGTAAATTCAAAATTCAGCCTGAAATTCAAATTCAGCTCCAAACAGATTGGGCGGGAAAATTTCCCGCCCAGCCCCAGGTCGACTGGGGATTCGACTGGGGAGTCGACCTACCCCAGCCCAGGTCGACTTGGGTGTCGACCTGGGGGTCGACTTCCCCGGTCGGACCATGTTGGTCTGGTGAACCAGCTTGCTCCTTTGGGTCTGTTCAGTTGGCCTGTGACGGGATTTGATGGTTCAGATCTAAACTAGGGTTAATCCTATAGCCTAAACTTGTCTCTACACCTATAAAAACACCCTAAGACCTAGCCTAAACCACCACAAATCATCCTAACAACTAAGTGCTGCCAAAATGCTCCTAAATCATGGCCTCCATCATCATCATTGAGAGCTTGAGAGTTCTAAACTAAAGCTAAGGTAAAGGAGCAATCTTTCTCCATCAAATCAAAGGTGCTACTTATATCCTCATGGCTTCTAGTGTTGCTACATCATTCCTAGAGCTTCTACAACGTCTCTATCTTGTTCTATTTTGTTCTAGTTCTCATAGCCACGATTCGTAAGCCCCACTCTACTCTTAGATTTAAACTATGAAATTAATATGAACATGTAGCAAGTTGAAATGGGATTCTTGTGTAATACTTGTCTTTGGTCTATCATTGTATGCATAGATCCATTCATGACTCTTTTGATCTATGATTGTGGGACTATCATGAACCTAGTACCGTTCATCTTGATTTTGGGTAGAAAGCTATGAGCTTTATTTTGGGATTATGCATAATGCAACATAGAACCCCTCATAACCTTGATGTTAACTTGCCTATGATGTTGAACTACATGCTAGTCACAAGTTTATCACTCTATGTCAGTTATTACCATGTTATCACCCTATTTGCTAAGTTTGATGTCATACATGTTTTGAGGCCAATAATCCTATATGCTAGTTGTGATGAACACCTTTGCCTCAAATATCATCATGTTTAAATTATGACCAACTTTATCACCTTATGCCTGTCTTTGTCATATTGTTATGTTCCCCTTCTTGATCTATTTGTATTGATGCGAACTTACGTGCGATGGGAATACGTTATGGGTAGTTAGGCGAACTTGAAATGACATGAAAAAAAAATGACTTGAAAATATGACATGAAAATTGATTATGCTTAAAAACTTGAATGTGGTCATGACATGTAGAAAACCATAAAGTGGCCAACTCGAGGTTGGGTTGAGTTTGTAGCGTAAATCTGCCCGGAACCGCCCGGCAAATCCAGTGGCTACAAACAATAGGACCCAATGTGAGTAGTTGGTCATATCGCGCTTGAAACCCGAGGTTAGACTAGGTTGTGGTGTAAAGCTGCCCGGACCCGCCCGGCACATCCAGTAACCACAACAAAGTCTAATGTGAGAGGTTGGGCGCATTAAATTAATTAATGCCACATGTTAGGGTTAAGTCATGAACCACTTGGATACACTTAACCAACTTAATACATGATTGGATAGGGTTAACCACACTTACCCGTTAGAAACCCTAGTTACGTGGTCCTTTTCAGCAGTAACCCTCTTTGATGTATCACGATACCCTAGGGACTAGGCTAGGGTGGGGCACGATTACTGGGCTGATTGTAAGCGACCAGAAAGACGGCAGAGTAGGTGCGCCAGTGTAGGTTCAGGCGGACTATGGTCGTGCACATAGTCCGGAGTTGAATAAAACAGACATGGGCACCAGTAGGTTTAGACTGTGCGTGCTTGATTTGTGTCAGTGGTTGGCACCCTAGGGCTTGATACACCCTACGGTGGACCTAGCACAGTTGACTACATTCCGTGATTGGGCCGTATGACACCGACACTCGACGAGTTAGGCTTTTAGGGAGCCGATCGACTAGACCGTACAGTTGGACCTTGACTTGGGTCATCTCATGATATTGGGCCAAGGGATCATTTCTTGTTTATACTTGACATGGGTTGGAATACTAGTACTATTGGTGCAAAACTAAACCTGGTATATGCGATGCCACACTTGATCTACCTTGTTATCTATTTATCATGTCAGTTAGTTACCATCTTTATGTTTCATCTCAGTTTCTCATGTTTAGTTAACTTCATTAGTTTTTATACTAATAGTAGGTAGGACTTACCAGTCTTTATGACTGACCCTCTTTCTTTCGCCTCTTTTCTTCCGTTCCCCCCCCCCCCAAGGTTCTCAGGGAGAGAACACTAGTGCTTAGCTTGGACACTTGGCTTGCTTTCTTGACAGCTCATGTACGGTTTGGACTTGAGCTTGCTATGGCTTCACCACATCTATTTTGGGGATAGTTTACTTTATGTTATTTTCAGTTTATGTTTCTAGACTTGTGGTAGTTGGAAAATAATGACTAAGTATTTTGATGTAAGCTGACTTGGGTTTTGAAATGGTTAACTATGGTTTTTAAAATTTCTACCGCTGCTTTACTTACTTATTTATCTATGTTCTGTCTTGTGATATCTTTGTGCATGTTTACCTAGACAACACCCCTCCAAAGCTAGTGCAATCACTCGTGAGTGGCCCTGGTGGAGGTGGGGTGTTACATACTTCTTCTTAAGTGAATTTTTATTTGTTTCGGCCAAAGTGGTTTTTGTGCCGGCTCAAGTAGACTTCTTTGCATTTCTATTTCGGTTTTCGTGTTTCTTTATATTTCTGTTTCAGTGGTGTCAGTATCCATTTCAGTATATTGTATATAGGTTGGTTGTAAACATAAAATAGTTAATTCATTTATGAAATAAAATTTCGGCATTTCTCCAATGTTGGAGGAAGCTTCAGTTGTTTCACCCAAACTCGGTATGCGGTTGTGAATCAATGATTTGGAAGACCAAGTTTCCAGCATCGTCGAGATCAATAGAAATTGGTGTTTTATCTCTGTTTCATCTTTAATTCATTCTTGCTAGTTGTAATGCTGCGTTGGTTACAAATCAAAAACAACTCCGAAATTGTCTGCAAACAAAAACTGACCAGTCATCATAACTGTACAATTCACCTCAGCTGCATATTATCTTCACTGGTACCTGATTAACCACTTTGTCCTTACTACTGATCATAAACCATAACCTCCCACCCTCATACACCATACGTTATACACCGTTTAATCATACCAGTTTGAATTCACAAATTGAGAAAAACAAAAAAGTCCTTGATCGCATATTTTAAAGGGATGAATAAATGATGCCTACTTCGGCTCTGTGTTTGATCGACTTAGGTAGGAATATTATTTTAAGCATAAAAATAATCTTCATCTAAGGAAGGTTGATATAAAAGTACCTTTAACTAGGCATCATCCAGATTTATAGCAGTCATAGAAAATGAAAAACTTCCTCAACAAATTGTACATCCCTACTCACAAAATATTCACCAGTTACTAACTAAAAAACCTAATGAATTGTGCCACTCCATAATTTATAACCAATAAAAAAACCACATTAGCCTTTGAATAACTATCAACAATGGTCGAGAAATAACAAGCACCATTACTAAATTACACAATTTTAGGGCTCCATCTATCATACCGAGTTAGATTAAATAAACCAATATATTTATTCATACTCAAGGAAAAAGAGTACGAGTTTGTTTTTCTTTAAAGCATACACAACTTAATTCAAAATATATTTAAAACTAGGGTTTCGTACCGTATGATTAAAAATGGCGACGAAATCAAAATCCCAAAACTGAAAACAGAAGCTATTTTCAAATAAAAAATTTCTGCCTTTTGTCATTTCTCAAATAATACCATATCCTTAAATTGAAAGCGTAAATCTATTTAAAACTAAGGTTTCATACCTTTTTACCTTAGAGGGTGGAAAGTTTTTGGGGAAGGAAACGACAAAAAGTAGAGGCGAGAAGAAGTGTATAAAGAAAGTAAACCGCGAAATGCCATATTTAGGGTTAAGAGCTTAAAATAATTTTAAATTGCACTGGTTGGTGGAAATAGAGTGAAAAACCGATGCAAACATAATATTTGTACCGGTTTCACAAATAACCAGGTCAAATGAATGTAATTGCTTCTCTCTAATTGCATCGGTTTTCAATTAAACCAAAGCAACTTATTTTTCTCTCTATCTTATTGCTTTTGTTGTACCAACTGCATCGGTTGTTATCCTAGAACCGGAGCAAAGAACAATATTCACTTCTACTATTGAAACAACCAGTTCAAATGAGGCGAAGCAACATATATTATTTGTAGTTTTGTCTCAACCCTAGAACAAATAGAGAATGGAATTTCATGTGGAATCCTAGGTCTTTATGGATGTAGCAACCCGAATCTTTGCAGAAATTCACTATGCATCAAGAAACTTCTATTGCTCTCTTGAGCCGAGACTCCTCTCAAATTATTTAAGATTGTATCATAAGCAGCTCTCCAGCAGGAGTAGGTGGAGCTGCGAGAAAACACAAGTTTGGTCCAGATTTTGGGCCATATATTCGAACCAAAAAAACTAGGCAACCCAAACACTTTTTTTTTAAATAATAATAATATAATATAACAAAAAGGGAGAATCTAGGCATTCTCCAACAACACACAAAAATGGTTTCTGCAGAATGCAAAAGCCGTGCACACACAGGTACAAAATATACAAAATAAAAAACAACTGTATCAGAAAAGCGGAAAAACCCAAGAGCTAGCACAGTAGTGGATATGGCCATAGAGTCCTCAGCAGACAATTGGCGAAGCGAAAGGCGACACTGAAATACCGAGCTCTTCAAAGGACGTACAAAGAGAAATAGAAGTTGACAAGCCATCCAAGTAAAACCATAGACAATGAGAGAGGGAAATCCAGTCGGTCAGTCCTAATCCTCTGAATCCACCAGGTCCTTATGCTCCAGCGAATCCAGCGCAGCATCTGAAGACTGAGTAATCATCCAATCTCTTGCTCCACAAATCGCTCCATCTTCACCTGCTTCACCTGCTCTAAGGATGGAGTATAGAAAGCACCAACCAGCTCCTGTCTGACCAATCTGAGAACCTGTACACCAACTCTGCACAACTAACAAACGACATAAGATCGACTGTGGGGGAGTGATAGTGTGGGAAAGAGGTAAGCAGTCGAAAACATAATTAAAGCCAAATGTAAACAAAAATTAAAAATCAACCGATACCTATGTTGGGAGTGGCCGATACTAATGTAACATCAAAAGTCGTAGCCAACCTCCTAGAGCGGGAACCTAAGGTTCCCCTGTAAGGTTGCCACGAAATGCAAGGAACACATCGTTCCTTACTTTTTGGATAATGGTAGGAGGGCCCACAGCCACTTCGTCAAATATTGCCTTATTTCGCGAGCACCAGATGTGCAAGCAGACAAGACAAAGAATCAGACGAAGAAGGATCAACCTTAAGGATTTTTCCGAGATCCCTGACCACCAAAAACTCAGTAAACCTTCAAGAGAGGTAGCATTACCTCGATTACCCATCAGATTCCCGAAGCAATTCTAGACAGACCTGGCATAGGTTCCAAAGAGCAGCAAGTGAGACGAGGATTCGGCATTTCCAGAACTGTAGCACCTGCACCTGGATACTAGAGCAATGCCGATTCTCTAAAGATTCTCATCTATTGGTAAGCCATTATGCAAGGGTTTCCACATAAATAGAGAAACCTTCGGTGGAGTACGGACATCCCAAACGAGGGAGAAAAGGTGAAGACGAGGACCTGGAGTTTGAACGGAGTTCCATGCTGCCTTAAGCGAGAAGGGACTACCGTCCCAACCAGTACCACCCCCATGAGCATCCGACAAGGCCTTCGCGGATTGCATCCGTTTCCACGTCTCACTAGCATAGGACAGGACACCAGAGAAACTCGTACCTTCCAACCTACGGTACTTGGCATGGAGGAACGTCGCCCATAGGGAGTTGTTCTCTCCATACCTCGCCCATAGTTTGCAAGCAAAGGCCGAACAAATTTCCTTAGGGTTACGAAGGTCGAGGCCTCCCTCACTTTTGGGATGACAAATGGAGTTCCAAGAAATCCAGTGGTGGCAAGAGACGTTGTCCTTATTACCCCAAAAGAAGGACGAAGCCAAGGAACGGAAAAGAGCGGAAGAACGAAGCAGTGAGAGTCATAGCTGCGAAGATATGAGATCCTATAGAGTCAAGTACAGACTTAATGAGAACCAGTCTATCAGCCTGAGAGAGGAGAGTAGCATTCCACCGAACTATCTTTCCCCTAACTTTGTCAGTTAAGGGATCGAATATGGCGTTGAGCATCCTGCCTCGGTATAACACAATGTCGAGGTAAGGGAAGGGAGGCCGCTTTGAAACCAGAAAAAGTCTCGATCCAGGACGATCTGACCGAGGAAAGATCTTTTGCGGCCATGAAGCATCTTTTAGACGAGTTAACGAGTTGTCCCGAGCATCTCTCGTACTACCGAATAAGACCCAACAGGCTCCGAATAGATTGACGACTTCCATTAGTGAAAATGATGATGTCTTCAGCGAAGGACAAGGAAGAGATTATAGGACAACCCCTAAGGATGTCGAACCTATGAATCTGCCCAAACACTTACCTCTAGGAGTCCACAATTTATCAATTCCTTTTGGGTAGCGGACGAATAGAATTAGATTTTTGAAGGCGTGTAGTTTATAATAGAGATTCAAGGTGTGATTGTGATTCCACTGTGCTTCGATGAAGACAATGGAAGGAAAGTCTTTCCATCTCTTTAACAGGAGGAAGTATCTCGATTGTTAAAGGAGAGTAGACGTATGAAAGTCTGCACGAATGGTACATATAAGCATGTGTGTATGGCATGGCCATTGGGATGCATTTGGAAGGGCATGATGCCTATCTCGTGAAGTGCCATCCACAAGAATGCACTAAAAGGAGGAACGACGCTAGTTGAGAACATGAATCGATGACAAGCAGTATAACTAGGTAGTGGTCAACTGGCAAACTTATCTCTCGATAGTAGCTCTCCATCCCTCTCAGAGATTCTGAATTGCAGGCATAAGCCACGGAGCATTCATGTTGTGATGACTATGGGGCACATCTTCGGTGGGACATTGATATCTCTTCGTAGAGGTCGAGACAAGTCAAAAGTTTTCCCCGCTATAGTCATATGTTGCTCAACTGGGTGTGCGTTGAGGCTCGTGTATGAATAAAATATAACTCTATTTTAGAATGGGAAGAACCTCCTTCTTCATATTTTAAGCAAGTGGAACGTGATGAAGTGTCATTTTACACAAGGAAACTTGTGTTCACGACGGTGTGGTGCACTCAATTCCTAAGTGCTTACTTAGTAGAAAATGTTTGAAATTCAAAGGAAATCAAGGAGCGTTGACCAACTGGATTTCGAGCGCCAATCAAAGGCAAATGCAGTGATTTATCTAAGTTAATGGAGTCGAATGAGCCTCGAACTTTGCAAAAGAACCATCTTGCATAGATAGCTCACTTATGCCAGAAGAAGCAATCCATACCATCTCTTTTATTTTGTTCAAGCTTATCCATTGTCAGTTTGAAAAGAAAATGACAACGGATCCATCGCTCGAACTGGCACAGCAAGCTTTTCGTTTTAGGATCGTTGAATGCACAAGAGTAGCATAAAGGAAACACTGGATGGTAAATGAACTCTGACTTATCTCGTTTCACACAATAAATCAACCTTGGTCAAAGCAGCGAAGGATATGCAGGTTAAAATAGTCCTAAGTGTTCAAGCTTAACTGTTTTTGTAAACTTCAATTCTTCTTCTTACTTCTAAGTACCCTTGTTTGCTATGAAATCAGTTCTAGGACAACTTTGCCGCTATGTGTTCAAGGTCATACGTTCAGAGTCCACAGAATCTAATTGGTCATATGCATTTCAAAAATAGTTTGAGTTTGAATTCAATTGTTTCAAGTTCAAAGTTATCCATTCAATTTCAAAACTGTTAGAAATTCAAGCAAGTCCAAACTTCATCAAAAATAGTTGTGATACGAAGTTCAGATCCAACATCATGTTAAAACCCTAAGGCCCAAACCAGTGAAGCCAAAAGTCAAAAATAATAAGGGTTTCAAGATGCCGAAATTTCAAATCTGAAAGCCTAAGGATATTAGATCTAAGGGGATTGTCAGGTTGGATGTTGATAAGGCACGACGGTGACCTCAGGTGATGGGTGAAGGCGAGTGAACTGTATGGATAGGTTAGGGTTGAGTTTCGAACTAGAATAGGAGAATAGAGGCTTGGTTGATGGCGTGATTCACGATGAAGGCGGGTGACGGTTGCAAGAGGCAGCTCATTCTATAGCATCTTGTTGGAAAACAATGGCTGAGTCACGTACTTCGTCGCTTTCTTGAAGACGATTCGGCGATCTGGCCGGTGGTGCAAAACCAGTTCGTACTTCCGCCGCCGCCTGTAGGATAAAACAGCCTCTCTCTGATTAATAACTGATCTGCTTTGCACAAACAAATCAGTGCAGATTTGCACTTTCTGATTTTACTGCTCGAAAATTTCTTAAGAGTATTTTAATGGCGGAGAAAGAGAATGCAGAATTTTTTCTGTACAGATCTCGTCTAATCTAATGATAATATATAGACGGGGATCAGGGTATTCGAAAAATCTGGTCAGTGGAGGAAAATCGGATCTGCGAAATACTTGGTCAAAGTTTTACCGCGTCATATAAAAATCGGTTCAGAAATTATTTTCCTGATTTAAAAACTGGTTCGAAAATAGCAGTGTTTTCTGGACCAAAAATATAAGTGTCTACACCACATAGCCAGGGCCCAAAGCCCAAAGCCCGAGCCCGAGCCCGAACCGAACTGAGCCGAGCCGGGTCGAGTCGAGTCGGCCGGGCGGGCGCGCGCGTGTGTGGTGGTCATGATGCATGGGCTCCCTCCTCACAACAAAGCATGCATTGGGAGCCCAAGGCCCCATCAAAGCTTCTTAGAAACAAGTATATAAGCTTGCCTCTTCCATATAATCCCATGATGTGGGACTATTCACAAATAGGAGCCATCATACACTTATTTCATGTTTTAAATAATTCACAATATTTCCAACAATCCCCCACTTGAATTTTTTAAAATATTATCGAGCAGTTTCTAAAAACATAAGACTGTGCATAAACAAAGGTGTCATCCGACTTGAACCTTTGCGTAGTGAATAAGATTCAGTTTTTACTAGAGTGACACGTAGTCTTGAACTCTATTCCTGACATCAAACCACACACAATCTTTTCCATAGTGCAATCAAATAAGCCCGTGCATTTATGGCCATACACGTCTATCCCAGTTTAGTGAACGCTCTAGAAGTTCTGCCCAAAACTCCATAGGAAACGGCCTCATTTCCACATTCACATAGGTGAGTCTATCAAGAGTACTCCTGAAGGTAGGTACTCCACTCCAAATAGAGTATAGATCTCATTAAGAGTTTCTATTAACTCATCCTCTATCACTTCAGGAATACATGCTTCTTAGTTTATTATATAGCATGTTCAACTTCTATCACTACACAACTTGTTATTACCCATTGAACCTATTTCTTGGGATCTCCAGTCATTTAGGTCGGGTTACCATTGTGCGTGAGTCAACAATCTAAGGGCAATAGTCCCATTCTTTTAGAAGAATTATGGACTTTCTCTCTTGACAGTCCTTTCGTCAAAGGATCTGCCAAATTTTCTTCACTACGTACGTAATCTACTCTAACGGTACCTGTAGAAAGTAGCTCTCTAACCGTGCTGTGCTTACGACATATTTGTCGTCTCTTACCATTATAATAACGGTTCTGAACTTTTGCAATAGCCGCGGTACTATCACAATGTATCAACACAGCCGGTATCGGTTTTTCCCATAAGGGAATCTCAGCTAGCAGATTTCTCAAATATTCTGCTTCTTCACTAGCTGTGGCTAGTGCTATCATCTCAGACTCCATAGTGGACTGAGCCAAAATAGTCTGTTTCTTGGATTTCCAAGAAACAGCTCCTCCAGCGATGCTAAATATATAGCCACTGGTCGCTTTAGAATCATCAGATAAAGTATTCCAGTCTGCATCTGAATATCCTTCAAGTACAGCTGGAAACTTTTCATAATGTAATCCAAGGTTCATTGTTCGTTTAAGGTATCTCATGACCCTTTCAATAGCATGCCAGTGCTCTATACTAGGTCTACTGGTAAACCTGCACAATAATCCCACGACATAGGCAATGTCGGGTCTAGTACAATCAGTGGCATACCGAAAGCTGCCAATGATGCTCGCATAATCAGACTGTCTTACACCTTCACCGGTGTTCTTAAATAACTTTACACTTGGATCGTATGGTGTACATGCGGGTTTACAGTCAAAGTAATTATATTTCTTTAGTATCTTCTCAATGTAATGAGACTGATCCAAAGAAATTCCCTTTTCTGACCTAGTAATTTTAATACCGAGGATTACACTCGCTTCACCTAGATCTTTCATATCAAAATTGGCACATAATAAGGATTTGACTGAATTTATGGCATGAATGTTTGACCCAAAGATGAGTAGGTCATCTACATAAAGGCATATAATAGTGCAAATGTCATTCTCATATTTGTAATAAATGCATTTGTCACTTTCATTAACTTTAAAATCATTTGAAATGATTAAGTTATCAAATTTTTCATGCCATTGTTTAGGTGCTTGTTTTAAACCATATAATGATTTATCTAACTTGCATACTTTATGTTCTTGACCATGTACTACAAATCCTTCAGGCTGGTCCATATAAATTTCTTCGTCTAATTCACCGTTCAAAAAGGCAGTTTTAACATCCATTTGGTGTATTAGTAAGTTATGAATGGAAGCAAGTGAGATCAATACCCGAATGGATGTTATTCTAGTTACAGGTGAAAAAGTGTCAAAGAAATCTATATTTTCTTTTTGTCTAAAACCTTTAGCTACTAGTCGTGCTTTGTATTTATCTATAGTACCATCAGGTTTTAGTTTCTTTTTAAGCACCCATTTACAGCCTATAGATTTACAACCAGGGGGTAAATCTGCCAAATGCCAAGTCTTATTGGATTCCAGAGAATCCATCTCATCATTTATAGCCTCTCGCCAAAAATCGGCATCTAAAGAAGATAAGGCCTCTTGGAGGTTTAATGGATCCTCCTCTATAGTAAAAGCACAAAAATCCGAGCCAAAGTTTTTCTCGGTTCTTGCTCTTTTACTTCTTCTAGGTTCAGCTTCAGAACTTTTATCAAGTTATGTTCTTATAGGCGTACTTGATGTGCCCCCACTATTCCTTAATTTAAAAGGAAATTTAGTTTCATAAAAATCGGCATCATTTGATTCAATTATATTATGTGCATTTAAGTCATAAAATCTGTATGCTTTGCTATTAATAGCATAGCCTATAAATGCACATTCATATGCTCTACTTGCCAATTTTATTCTCTTAGGGTCTGGAATGCGAACATATGCTAAACAACCCCAAGTTCTAAAGTATGAGACATTGGGCTTATGATTCTTTAAAATTTCATAAGGTGAAATTTTATTCTTAGATTTAGGGATTCTGTTCAGAACATAGCATACAGTCAATAAAATATCCCCCCACCAATGTTTTGCTGCACCAGAATTTAGTAGGATGGCCACTACTAATTCGGTAAAAGTCCTATTTTTTCTTTCAGCTTTACCGTTCATTTCAGGTGAATAGGGTGCAGTTCTCTCATGTACAATACCATGTAATTTATAGAAGTCCAGAATTGAATTAGATTCATATTCTGTTCCTCTATCACTACGAAGTCTCTTAATCTTTCTATTTACTTGATTCTCAATTTCAGTTTTGAATGTTTTGAACATTTCAAAGGCATCACTTTTATGTTTCATAAGATATACATATGTGAAATCAGAACAATCATCGATAAAAGTGATAAAATAACGATGTCCATGTCTAGTCAAAGTACCATCAAGTTCACATATGTCAGAATGAATCAAGTCTAAGGGTTCAGATTCTTTATCAACAGACTTGTGAGGTTTCTTAGTGATTTTTGCTTATGTACAGAATTCACATTTATCAGATTCAGATTCTGCTATCTTAGGTATCATATCTAGAGTGCTCATGTTATTAATTATTCGTTTATTAACATGACATAATCTAGAATGCCAAATATTAAAATCACACAACATATAAGCAGAATTATTCACTTTATTCAATTCAACATTTAATTTGAACATTCCCTCACAAGCATAACCCTTTCCTACAAAGTTTCCCTTATACACTATAGTATACAAGTCAGCACCAATAAATTGAGTGAACCCTGCCTTATTGAGAAGATAGCCAGAAACCAGATTCTTCCTCATCTCTGGAGTATGCATAACATCTTTGAGGATTACAGTCTTTCCAGAGGTAAACTTGATCTCCACGTTTCCAACCCCAGCAACTTTAGTGGTGTGAGAATCTCCCAGCAGCACTTTCTAATCATCAGCAGCCGTGTATGTGGAGAACATAGCACGATCATAACAGACATGGCGAGAAGCACCAGTGTCTATCCACCAGCCATCTGATCCACCAACAAGGTGAATCTCAGAAATCATAGCCATAAGTGGCTCATCCTCAGTCAAGTTAGCCTGTGGTACAGAGCTAGGCTTGTTCCGACACTTTCGTGCCATATGACCTGGTTTGCCACAGTTGTAACATAGAAACAACTGTCCAGAGTCATTCTTTTGGGCTAGTTTTTGCTGTCCTTTTGGGTTTCCCTGCGGATTCCCATTGTTGCGTCTGTTCTGATTCTTAAAAGATTTCTGATTTGGTTTCAGAACTGCGGGCTTGGTCTTTTTAGTGTTGTTGTTTGAAACAAACAACACTTCCTCTTTCTGGTCCTGTTTGCGTGCTGCCTCCTCAATGCGAAGGCGAGTAATCAGACTCTCTAAGGAGAATTCCTTAGTCTTATGGCGCAAGAAATTCTTAAAGTCTTTCCAACCTGGGGGAAGTTTGTCAATAATAACAGCAACTTGAAACTGTTCATCTAAAACCATACCTTCGGAGATGATCTCATGAGCTATTTTCTGCAGCTCATGAGACTGCATCTCTACTGATCTATCGTCTGTCATCTGATACTTCAGATAGCGGCTCACAGCATACTTCTTCGCCCCTGCCTCCTCTGTATCGTATTTCTTCTGCAGTGCTTCCCAGATCTGCTTCGCTGTCTTGTCTTCTGAATTGTAGTAATCATACAGATCATCGCTCAATCCGTTCAGAATAAAATTTTTGCATAAATAATCCTGTTCTGTCCAGCTTTGCAACTGCTTCGATTGTTCGTTCCAGGATGTCATCTGTGCTGCGTCAGTTCCGTCAGGCTTGTCTGGCAACTGCGGTTTCTCGGTGGTAAGAGCAGCAGCCACCTTCCTCATCGTCAGGTAGAACTCCATCTTTTGACGCCAGCGTTTGAAGTGCAGACCTTCGAAATGAAATGGAGCAGCAGTCACCAATGGGATCTGGAATGCAGAAGCAGGAGCAGCATCATCTACAGTTGTTGTCGAAGCCATTGTTTCTGATCGTCTTCAAATTGTTGGAAAACAATGGCTGAGTCACGTACTTCGTCGCTTTCTTGAAGACGATTCGGCGATCTGGCCGGTGGTGCAAAACCAGTTCGTACTTCCGCCGCCGCCTGTAGGATAAAACAGCCTCTCTCTGATTAATAACTGATCTGCTTTGCACAAACAAATCAGTGCAGATTTGCACTTTCTGATTTTACTGCTCGAAAATTTCTTAAGAGTATTTTAATGGCGGAGAAAGAGAATGCAGAATTTTTTCTGTACAGATCTCGTCTAATCTAATGATAATATATCAGTACAGATCTCGTCTAATCTGGTCAGTGGAGGAAAATCGGATCTGCGAAATACTTGGTCAAAGTTTTACCGCGTCATATAAAAATCGGTTCAGAAATTATTTTCCTGATTTAAAAATTGGTTCGAAAATAGCAGTGTTTTCTGGACCAAAAATATAAGTGTCTACACCACATAGCCAGGGCCCAAAGCCCAAAGCCCGAGCCCGAACCGATTCGGTCGGGCGCGCGCGTGTGTGGTGGTCATGATGCATGGGCTCCCTCCTCACAACAAAGCATGCATTGGGAGCCCAAGGCCCCATCAAAGCTTTTTAGAAACAAGTATATAAGCTTGCCTCTTCCATATAATCCCATGATGTGGGACTATTCACAAATAGGAGCCATCATACACTTATTTCATGTTTTAAATAATTCACAATATTTCCAACACATCTTGTGAAATTTGAACCTAGCTTTCAAAGATCATGTAGTTTTCACTCGAAAATTTTGGTTAATCACCATCCAATCACAGGTAACTCCCCATTACAGCTCATTAGTGCAACCAAGTCAATCAGGTCATAAAACAGAGAAATGAATTTATTTCATAGCACATCTTGTTTGCAAGAAGACATACTAGAAGGCAAATGTTAACCCATTTTTTGATCCCGACACGAAGATCTGTAGATGCCTCAAGTCAAGATGAAATCAGATTCTCTCAAAACTCAACCAAATGGTTCAAAGGAAGGCAAGAATGAGTTCCACAAAATCATTTTTTGTACATATGCTTTGTGACATCAAATGGCACTGTAATTCACTTTTCATATGGAAAGGTAAAAAGGGGAGATCTATCTTACAAGTACCACCGAATACAGTACATTTGGTTCTTTATTCGACACCAAATCTAGATACATATTCAATAACCATGCAATATATATTTTAATAAACTCAAAACTTCCACTTCTAGGTTTGCTACTTCCATCCAGACCAGAGGCACAACAGTAGATTGGGCATTTACTCATGGACTGGAACAAGTATTTGGCTGCTTTATATAAGCCCAGTAATCCATGGATTGGAACAAGTGCTCGTTGACGCAGAATTCAATTAGCTTTGTCTTGGCTTACAGTAATAAAGGATTCATCAGGTAATACCAAGCTGGTATAACTTACTAAAACAGCAAGTTGTTATTTTAAAATTTATCCAACTTGGTGCACATGCAAAACACATCATATAAACAGCATCACAAAAGGAGGAATATATATACACTAGCATCTCTGCAATTGAATAGTTGCTTGTAGAAAAGAATCCTATATAATTGTGCTTATGATGAAAATTCAGCTTAACATAGAAGTAACTGAACTTAAGTAGGCTTCTAATGCATCATATCAAGGATCAAAAATTTTGAGTTAAAACTTGACAAATCAAAATTCAAATCAGTACACTTTTCTCATACACACATCAAAAACAAATACAACAAAATCAATTTATTCCCTATCCGCGTAACACAGCACTTCATTTCTTCCAGGCAGAAGACGAAGGCTGTAAAGAAGAGAGGAGGAAGAAAAAAACTCGGCGTATTTGCTAAATTCGAATCCCCACATTACTTCCGCTTCCTTCTTGTTGTTCGAGAAATACAAACTACATTTTATTTCACGTTAGCATGGCTCCCCAACCTTGCAATCAAGTGCACCAGCATATCGAGTGAGCCGCGCTACAAAAGATCCAGGCTTCGCCTTGAACACATCCTTCCTTGAAAATCCCTTCCTCAACTCCTTGGAAGTTTGCACCCCGGATGCATTAAAAAATGCTCCGTTTAGAAACAAATCTCCCTCGGACGTCCAGTTCCACGACTTCCATACAGAGTATTCTGTATATTCTCTCTTGGTCACCTATACATTCACACATGTTGCACTTAATCATCCTGCAGTCACATAAATATGCTCTTTAATTAAGTGCCACTTACCTCTTTGGAAAAAGGGTTGTCCGGAGCAATGAACCGGTTGCCTTGGCTAATAAGAGTAGGATGCTTACTTCCTCCCATGGCGTACATAATCCAGTGAGTATAATCGTTATTCACCACGTGCACAAAACCCCATCTTGCCCTAGGCATCCTCTGCACCAGCCCCTCCCCAAAATGGTTAAAGCATATCGTAACCTGCATGGTGTGGATCCTTCACTGTAGCACAGTACTATGGAAGTCAGTTATTATGATTATAAGAAGGCCGGTATATATACCTGCATGATGGAGTCATTGGAGTAGGCATCACTGGCACCCAAAAGCATGGTATCATCATGGTGCGTCAGGTAGGAATTGGAGACCGTAATCCCTGTGGAGCCCTCGACAGCATCGACCAAGCCATCGGCGCAGTTGGCGAGGCTCAGGTGGTCGACCCAAACGTTGGATGCTCCGAAAATGGAGACCGCATCACCATCACTGACCCCACGCAGTCCATAGTGTTCGACGCTGTCGCGGACAAGTCCTCCTAACACGGGCTTATTGTCGTGTATGTGGATGTTGTGTATGATGACATTGGAGACGAACTGGATGGTGAACTGGCCACCCCCGGAGAAATGGACGTTTGCCCCACGTCCGTCTATCGTCTTGTTACTTGCGATGATGAGCTCGCACTTGAGGTGAAAGTGCATGTCCCGTTCGAAGATGATCCATAGGGACTCGTTGCTGGTGACCGCATGCCGGATGGTGCCCGGCCTGAGGTTTACGACGTCCTCGTCCCATGTATCGTTCACCACGTAGATCTTTCCGTGTTTGCCCCCACCCCATGCCTTGCGACCGAACCCTTTCGCGCAGCTCGCCAGCTTCTGGCGATTGTTCGCCCAGTTCGGGTCGCACCTCCAGCACCGGTCTATTGGGTTCGTTGCTCTGCATGCTCCTGTGTATACCGGCTTCAGGCTCCTCCCCGTGATGTTCTTCGCCATTGCACTACATCCACATCCCGAACACACACCTTAATCTATCATCCTGTTTATACATAAAATACGTATATACGAGAAGAGAAGAACACCAAATGTGATGCACTCACCTGTTGACAGCTTGATTGAAGGAGCTGGTGACCGAAAAGGGATCAGGGACGTAGGTAGCTTTAGCTACTTTACTAGCTTGTTCTTCTCTCATTCGCCAGTACCTATACTCGTCGTCTTCCTCTTTATTAGCCGAAACTGAAGCTATGAAAACTAGGAACATGACTGAAAATAAGTACGAGGGTTTTGGTAGTTCTTCCATATTAATACTTTTACTAGATTCGAAGTAGATGATAAAAATAAAAACTAAACGTGTTTTTAATGGACTTAATAGAATTATATGAATGGCTGCTAATTAATTAATGCAGAGACTGAAACATGGGATCTCTGCTTGAAAACGGAACGAAGCTATAGACCAAACAAATGAAGTTTAGTAGATTTATATACGTGAAGAAGAGAGAGCAGTGGGGAGAGAAGTGAGGAGGTCCATCTGTAGTTAATCTGGCTGGAGAGAAAGATGCAAAGGTTTTTCTGAGGCCAAGAGAGAAGGAAGGAGGGAGAAAAACATGAAGGAGAGTCGATTTTTTAGCTTGGAAAGTTTAAGTTAAGCCACCCGATACTAGCTCTGCAGAATTATTTGGATCGAAAATGTTAGCTACTAGTGTTTTCTTCCATTATCCACAAAATGTGTTTACTTACGAAAACTGCTATTTACTTAACAAATTGAAGTGATTACTTACAAAACGTGTTTATTTGTTCATATCATCCGCGTTTTAACTGAAGTTTTACACAGTTTGTTTGTCATTGCTCAATAAATCAAGAGCTGAGAATAAATTGAATCCTTCCTCATGTCTAGGAATTAGGGTGAACAAGTGATTTGTTTGGTTTGAAACTGTTAGACGATACGAGAAATATGCAATGGCTGATTTACTTTCTTTTTTGTATTTTGGACCGAGTCTTGTGTAAAGTGGGCTGTGTAAAGCCCATTAGCAAATAACTATATATCATATATGCATCAGTTTGTACGGGGAGAAAAAACTATCGGATCAATACATCATTTTGTTTTCTCCACTCTGTCATCATTCTGCATCATCTTCAAATTAGAAGACTGTATCAAATTCAGTTTTTATATACTCCAATACAGTCTTTATATGGTATCAGAGCAAACATCAGAAGCCTAACAATGATCAACCAGTGAGCGAATTGGGTTTTGAAAGTAAAAAAGAACAAAAAGTTCAACTTATCGGAGTATTATCATCATTACTTGGGTTGCCTCTCATCAAATATTCATCTCTTCATTTGATAGTTATTGAATCAGTTCAACCAATTCAGTGTCTCGCCTATATCAATTGATTAGGCTGCAACATAACTGATCAACTAGATTCGATTCGAAAGCAGTCAGGAAATCAAGTAAATCAAAATTAAGAAAGCAAAGAAATCAGTTTTGAAGTTCAAGAAAGTGTGGCAACTCATAACTTTTGCAACATCATTTGAGTGTTTGCACATACCTGAAATCTGAACTTAGCCATTCCTCAAATTAATCTCTCGACCATCCCAAGCTGCTCTCAATTTTTTCTTCATCAGTTGATCATCATTTCTTTTGAATTAGATCAAGATCTTCAATAGCATCTGCTCAATGTTTGGAGAAACCGTATCATCAACCGTGGAAAGCCCAAATACAATAAATCAACAAACAAAAACATATGTTTAACATCTTGTAAAAACAGTGATAAGTCCACAAAGTTAACTTATCACCGTTAAACTCGAGAAAGACAATTATCTTCGTTGGAAATTGCAGGTGGAAACTGCAAATCAAGGGTATGGCCTAAAATGGTTTGTCTATGACACCCCATCCATTCCATCAAAGTTTACAGCTGATAAAGACAACGGGATCATCAACAATGAGGAATACACAAAATACAATAGACAAGATAGACTCATAAGTTTTTGGCTACTCTCCTCTATCAGCTCAAAACCGTTGTCTCAGGTTACTGGATGCAAGAATGCAAATGATATACAGGCAACAGCTGAAAGAAATTTCAATTCACAATCTGCAGCAAAGATAATGTACAACAGGAAACCATTGCAAAATGTAAGAAAGGAAAACTCATCAATGAGGGATTATCTTGCCAAAGTAAAAACAATGTGTGATACACTTGAAGCTGCATGAGAAAAGGTAGCAGAATAGGAACAAGTTCTTACCATTCTGAAAGACGATTACGACGTAGTGGTTGCTATGATTTCATCACAAGAGGTTATGTGCTCAATGGAAGATGTTCACTTAATACTTCTTGCACATGAGGTAGGTATTGAAACCAAAAGAGCACAAAGACCTGATTTATCAATAAATTATCCTATAAGTAATAAAGGCAGAAGACAATACAAAAAGGAGAACAATCGACACAGAGAGGAGGTAATTCTAACAGATCAAGAGGAAAGGGGAGATATAACAACAACTCAAGACCAAAGTGTCAAATATGTGAGAACAATGAACACATAGCTATTAAATGTTATTTCAGATTCAATCAAGATTACTCAAGTCAAAATGCAAGCAATCAAAGAAACCTCAATGCCAATGTAGCACAGATTCACAATGATCAAAATGTCCAGACTAAGAATAATGGTAACAACAGCATAAAGACAAACGGGACGGTAAGTTAAGACACTATTAATGATGAAAGCTGGTATCCTGACAAGAGCAACAAACCACCTGATGGGGTGCTTAATGAGGAGGAAGAGATAGTGAGCAAGAAAGGAGAAGACACAGAAGGTAAGGATAGATTTAACAGGAAAATACTTATATTCATTCATCATTTCGACACAGCATTTATAGGCTACTGCCATTACATAATTGCCTACGTGGCAAGATTCCTAATTACTGCTAAATATAACAACCTGCACCTAAAGTTACCTACGGGAAAATAAGAAAATACTAAAAGTAATACTGGAATTGATATTTTCTCTAACGGTCTGCCTTATCCATTTGCAGCTTTTCAGCAGCTTTTTAATCCAGGAATCTTTGTGGCACTCTCGTGACCCTCCTTGGCCTTGCATGGATTTGTGGCGGGTCTGGTTCAACGTTTGGCACATCAATGCTTACCCCATCAAAATCGACCTTGTCCTCAAGGTCGTGGGAAACTGAACTAGTTGGTAGTGGCAGCGGAGGTACCATGGATGGTTTTGGGCACAGTTTGAGGAGGGACACATGAAAAACTGGGTGTATACGCGATTCAGGTGGTAGGAGAAGCTTGTATGCGACTGGTCCGATACGTTCAAGGATCTGGAAGGGTACAAAATACTTTTTGGTTAATTTGTGATGGTTATTTCTTACTGTTGTCTGTCGATATGGCTGGAGTTTGAGAAAAACCCAGGATCCAACATCAAATTGTTTGTCGGTACGGTGTTGATCGGCAAGGTTCTTCATACGGGTTTGGGCTTTAGTTAAGTTGGTTTTTATGGTTTGGAGAAGTTGATCGCGTGAAGTGGCCCATTCATTAAGTTGCGGTAAGCGAGTAGTGTGGGATATATAGTTGGAGAGGATCGGTGGAGGGCGACCATATACTGCTTGGAAGGGAGAGAGGCCTAGGGAGGTGTGTTTAGTAGTGTTGTACCACCACTCGGCCCAAGGGAGACATTTTGCCCATTTCGTGGGTATATCCCCTATAATTGCGCGCAAGTAAGTTTCCAAGCACCTATTGACAACCTCCGACTGGCCGTCCGTCTGCGGGTGGTAGGCGCTGCTCATACGCAGTTTAGTTCCATGCAATCGAAAGAGTTCTTTCCAAAACTGACTTGTAAATAGGGGATCCCGGTCGGACACTATGGAGCGGGGAAATCCGTGCAAGCGAACATATTCTTGGAGGAATTGTGAAGCTAATTGAGTGGCTGAAATGGAAGTGGGTAAGGCGCAGAAGTGAGCATACTTGGATAGGCGATCGACGATAACCCAAATTACGGTTTTTCCGGCGGACGGGGGAAGGTGAGTGATGAAGTCCATGGCTATATCTTCCCAAATCTGCTCGGGTATGGGTAGTGGCTGAAGGAGTCCTTTGTAGGGGAGGTTATCGGGTTTGGTTTGTAGGCAAGTTGGACATTGGCGGATAAATTCTTGTACTGTAGAAGAAAGTTTGGGCCAAAAAAAGTTGCTGGAAATTCGTGCAATTGTGCTTTTAATCCCTGAGTGTCCCCCGGTTTTGGAATCGTGAAGGTCGGTGATGATGCGGTGTTGCAATTGTATATCATCAGGAATGTACAGTCTATCACCCCAAAATAAAAGATTGTTGCGCCAATGAAAATTTGGATTAGGGGTATTACCTTGCAGTATTTGATCAATGATTTCCTTTGCTTTGGGGTCACTTTGTAATGCTTTGCTGATGTCAGAGAGGATGGGAAAGGTAGGTCCTGAAATTGCGTTCATCACCGCCTGTTCGGTGAAGCGAGATAGGCCGTCAGCGACTTTGTTCTCCTTGCCTGGTCTGTAGTGAATAGTAAAATCAAACCCTAATAGCTTCGTCAACCACTTCTGTTGCTCCGGCGTCTGAATGGACTGTGCTGCGAGTTCACGCAAACTCTGATGATCTGTAAAAATTTGAAAGCGCTGCCCAAGTAAGTAGTGCCGCCACTTCTTTACTGATGAGGTGATGGCGAACATTTCACGGGAATAGGTGGATGCTTTCTGCAGGTAGCGGGGTAGCTTGAGACTGAAATAGGCGATTGGGTGGTCATTTTGGGAAAGGACGGCGCCTATGGCTGTGGATGAGGCGTCGGTGGTTATGGTGAATGGTTTGGAGAAATCAGGGAGGGAGAGGATTGGTGTATGGGTAAGGGCTTGCTTAAGTAGGTCGAAGGCCTGTTGGGCTTTTTCGGTCCAAAGAAATGGTTCGGATTTGAGTAAGTCTGAAAGTGGGCTTGTAATTGCTGCATATTGTTTGATAAAACGTCTATAATAACCGGTCAAGCCCAAAAATCCGCGAACGTCTGTAATGTTTTTTGGTGCTGGCCAATTAATCATGGCATCAATTTTCGAAGGGTCCACATGTACACCCTTGTTGGAGATTATATGGCCGAGATATGCGAGTTCCGTCATGCCAAAGTCGCATTTATTCCAATTCGCGAAGATTTGATGCTTGTCGAGGATGGAAAGGGTAGTGTGGAGATGGGTTATGTGGTCATTCCAAGATGGGCTGTAGACGAGGATATCGTCGAAAAAAACAAGAACAAATTTTCGTAAGTAGGGGCGAAATATATTATTCATCGTGGCTTGAAAAGTGGATGGAGCGTTGGTTAGGCCAAACGGCTTTACTAAAAATTCGTAGTGTCCTTCATGGGTACGGAATGCTGTTTTTGGGATATCGGGTGGGTTTAAACGAATTTGAAAGTAGCCACTACGGAGATCAAGTTTGGAAAAAAATGAGGCACCATAAAGTTCGTCTAATAGTTCGTCGACTGTGGGGATTGGGAAACGGTCTTTGATAGTTATGGTGTTGAGTGCTCTATAGTCCACACAAAATCGCCAAGATCCGTCTTTCTTTTTGACTAATAACACGGGTGAAGAAAAGGGACTAGTGGATGGTTGGATTAATTTGGAGTGGAGCATTTCGCGGATTTGGCGTTCGATCTCATTTTTTTGAAAATACGGGTAGCGGTACGGCTTCGTGTTTATCGGTTTGGAATTGGGAAGTAAATTTATGTGGTGGTTGAGGTCTCGACTGGGTGGAAGATCTGATGGCATGTCGAAAATGTGTGTGTATGTGGTTAAAAGGTCATTAAGTTGTGGGTTAGGGTGGGAAATTGGGGTTGGGCTGATAGGTGGGTTTATGAAATGTGTGTGCAGGTAGAGGTAATTTGAGATGGAAGAGGTGGACTCAAGCCGGCGTAATTGATGGACTGATATTGGAGAGGGTAAAGCATTTGGGCCAAGCCCAGTTAAACAAATGGACTGCTTATTATAGTTGAATTGCATCGTCAAATTCTTGTAATCCAAAGTCACTGGCCCCAAATTTTCTAACCATTGAATGCCACATACAGCATCCGAACCCACAATTTCTAGGAGGTGGAAATCGATTTCAAATCGATTCCCCTGAATGTCGACGTTAACCCCCAGGCAGCTTCCGGCGCTCCGTAGTTGCTCTCCATTTCCTACTGTTACGACAAACGACGTTGTCTGCAACAATTCCAGCCCTAGAAATTTGGCGGTTTGTGGGTGCATATAATTATGGGTTGAGCCAGTATCCACGAGTATGGAAATTGGATTACCATGGATTGTCGCAGGTAGGCGAATGGAACGAGGGTGATTAGAGCCGGTGAGTGCGTGGAAGGAAATTTCTTGTATCTGGTCAGTGGTGGGGTTGTTTGTGGTTTGGTTGTCGGTGGTTTCAGTTGGTGGCGGGTTTGGTTCGGATGGTAATGTGAGGGTGTAATCAGGTGGAGCATCGTCTGGCTGGGTGTCCGGTAGTATCATTAAGATGTGGGTGGGTTTGCAGCGGTGGCCGAAGTGGTATTTCTCGTCGCAGTTGAAGCATAAACCTTGTTGTTTTCTGATGTTCATCTCCGCGGTGGATAGTTGTTTGATGGGTGTCGACGGCTTGGGTGTTTGTAGATGAGGTGTTTGGTTTAATGTTTGACTGGGTGGTGGAGTGTTAGCTGGTTTTTGATAGGTAGGAATGTTTCTGTATGGTGGAAATTTGGGGTGGTCTGTGTACTTTTTTTCAATCAGCTTGGCTTCTTCAATTGCGTCAATTATAGTGGTGGGTTTTAAGAGGTGTAGTTCGTTTTGGATATGTGGTTTAAGGCCTGAAATGAAACACTGCAGTATAGAATCAGGTGGTAAAGTGGTAATGCGGTTGCACAAGGTTTCGAAGGTGGCTTGATAGTGATCGACGGTGGTAATTTGTTTTAATTTAAAGAGAGTAGCTTGGGGATTAACAAAAGTGGGTGGACCAAACCTTTGTTCGATGGCTTTGGCGAGTGACGTCCATGAGGAGAGTTGTTTATTGCGGTGCATCCATTGGAACCAAGAAAGAGCTTGTCCGAGCATGTGAAAACTTGCTAACTCCACGCGTTGATCTTCGGGTGTGGTGTAGTATGTGAAGAAGCGATTGGCTTGGAATATCCAATCGTGGGGGTTTGAGCCATCAAAATTTGTCAAAGTAACTTTGGGATTGCGAGTGGCGTTGGGTGATGTGAGTAATGGTGGTTGCCGGTTTGTGTTAGTGGAGATGGTGGATGTAGAGCCGTGGTTGTTAGGGGATGGTGGTAGTTGGTTGTCAAATTTGTGGGCGAGCTCGTTTACGGCTTTGGTGAGGTTTTGGATGGCCGTTTTCATCTCGGTTATTTCAGCGCCTTGGGTTTGTAAGAGAGAACCGTGGTTGTTTTGGGTGTTTTGGATGGAAGTTTGGGTGTCTTGGATGGAGGTGATGGTGGTTTGGTGGGTGGCTAGTTGGTTGAGGGCGTCGTCGACTTTCGTCATGGTGAGGATGGATTTGGATGTGACGGGAGGAAGGTAAAGGGGGAGAGGTCGGAAGTGAAAGCACCAAAATGATGGGGTGCTTAATGAGGAGGAAGAGATAGTGAGCAAGAAAGGAGAAGACACAGAAGGTAAGGATAGATTTAACAGGAAAATACTTATATTCATTCATCATTTCGACACAGCATTTATAGGCTACTGCCATTACATAATTGCCTACGTGGCAAGATTCCTAATTACTGCTAAATATAACAACCTGCACCTAAAGTTACCAACGGGAAAATAAGAAAATACTAAAAGTAATACTGGAATTGATATTTTCTCTAACGGTCTGCCTTATCCATTTGCAGCTTTTCAGCAGCTTTTTAATCCAGGAATCTTTGTGGCACTCTCGTGACCCTCCTTGGCCTTGCATGGATTTGTGGCGGGTCTGGTTCAACGTTTGGCACATCACCACCTAACCAATAATCTGAACAACCTAAATCTTGGACACAGGGACTACAAAGGTAGTATATGCATGGGCGATGGTAAGCATATTGACATTACTCATACAGGTAAGATACTATCACTGGCGAAAGAAAATTACAACTAAAAAATCTGCTTAGTATTATAAAATGACCAAGAATCTTTTATTGATAACTGATTTTATGTTTACAGGAAAACAGAAGATGAAGAATACAAAATGAATTCAATGGTCTAAATGCAGTAACATTGCTCGTATATATATACAAGAGTTTGGGCTGCAACAGTCCAACCCAATACGAGAAAATGAATGCATAATGTAGAGCAATAGGTGCAGAGCACGTGTTGGAAATATATCAGTTGAAGACCCGATGATTTGTTTTATTATCTCAATACCCTCTCTCAATTCTATCTAGGCTTTTCTAGGTCTCCATCCCTTCTGCTATGCCGCCGTCATCAATGATTTTTAGCTCTTCCCTTATTCTCCCAAAGTTCTTAGTAGAAAGTGCTTTTGTAAGGACGTCAGCACGTTGATAGAAAGCTGGGATGTGGTTTACGATGAGTCTTCCCCTCTATGTTCTCTTGCGCACAAAATATAAATCAATTTCGATGTGTTTTGTGCGTGAGTGTAGAACTGGGTTGATGGAAAAGGATACCATGCTCTTATTATTACATCAAATTACTAGAATCACTATGCCATACATGTTCTATTGCAACCAAATTACAAGATGCTGTTCGCTAAAATGTCGCGATAGCTATAATCCTACTGCAACGTTGTATTTTTGTGTTACCTTAGCCATAAAAATGTACTGCTCTAGCTAAACATGTGTAACACGATGCAACGTTTTGATACAATGTTGCTATAACAGACTTTTCCATATCTTACATGCGATCCATTCCATTAGTAAAAACAAAATTTCAACCATTCATCCACTGTCTACTATGCTTCCTCTATTTCTTGCTAATATTTTCGTTCATGCGCTTCCTTTTCATTTCGTTCTCCCCTTAAATCGCTTACCCTTCTCTACTTTCTTTGGAGAAAATAATGGTGGCGGCTTTCTTCGATGCTTTAATTTTTTCTTTGTAGGTCGAATCTGGAACACAGAATCTGTTTCAACGAACTAAGCCATCAGAGAATTGTTAGTTTGGGCGAAATCGATTTTAAATTCAACATCTCATGCTAAATCTCCTTCCTTATCAAAACCGATCCTTCATATTACCAGATCTGCGAACAACTTCTTCCCGATTCACTAAGGGTATGAATCTTGTAGTCGATCTTAATTTAATAGATTTGGAGGAATATTTCTGATATCCCATAGAGTTCCTTTGTTTATTTTCTAGGACTATTTGATGTTAATGGCGAAACCGGGTTTCATTGCCAACATACATGCAAACTATGGATGATGAAATATAACCTAACATATATATATATATATATATATATATATCTAGATTCATATATCTAATTTTTAGGCATACTGCAGTATTTACTGCTTTGGATTCTGCAATTTTGTGTTATATCTTTGTTTCCCTATCGATTATACTTACAGCTACCTTGTTCTTCATCATTCACGTTTATGCCTACGAAGTCATTCTGAATGTTTTCGGTAATAATTGTATCATATGTAATTGTATTTTAGTTCAAGGTTGTTTTACACTTCATCATTCAATTTGTTAACCTAAATAGACATTCTGAAGGTTTTGGTTACAATTATGGCATATGTAACTGGCACCTGCTATCAAAATTTACATTTGTGATCGAACATTGGGATATGTTGTTTCATCTGGCTTTTGCTCCTACAAACTTCATAGTCACTGCGAGTTCCGGATGTTTGAAAAATAAGGTAATTTGAGATTAACGAAGAATTGTTCGTTTTGTTCTGAACTAGATCGCTTAGTGTTTTGGTGCTGAATGATTCATTATGGAAATATTGAATTGTTGTTCAATCACATTGTTGTCTATCAGGAAAATTGCGGGATTAGAAAATCTATAGATGGTCAATTTTGAGGTTATATTTATTTTCTTTTATTAGGATTGATATAATTATTATTTTATTAGAATATGTGTTGAATTTTACAATATGGTTATGCACGCTCTAAAAATTAACAGATAACAACTAATAAATGAACGAATTCTCAATTGCTTGTGCTCTGATTCAATAGTTAACATTGGTGATATTATTAAAAGAGTTAAAATTAAATGTATCCAAATTTATGGTTTTAAAAGGGTTAATTTTTATTGTTATAAAACAAAATATGTAAGTATGTTTTGTCATTTCTGCATAGTTGTGTTGAAACTCTCTATTCTCTTTACCGATCCTTTGAACAAAAGGATTTGAAAGACTGACTCGACTTGCAAACGGTATGGAATTCATATTTGGTCTCAACGAATAAGATTTATGGAGAGTATTTGGTTTGATAGCCTTTAGCGTCTCAATTATTTACTTACTGGGCTTATGTGGTAAAACCTCTATTGTACTAAATACTGTTGGTGGCTTATGTGGTATCTTAAGTGGAATGTTGGAGGCTTTGGGGTGCTGCATATGTATGTCGAGAAATGTGGTAATGACTATTGTGTAATGTGTATGTTGTATCACGGTGAAGTCTTTGTTGTTCCTACTTAGCTTATAGACATATCTGGCTAAAACCTGGTGGTGGCTTATGTGGTATCTTAAGAGGAATGTTGGAGGCTTTGGGGTGCTGCATATGTATGTCGAGAAATGTGGTAATGACTATTGTGTAATGTGTATGTTGTATCACAGTGAAGTCTTTGTTGTTTCTACTTAGCTTGTAGACATATCTGGCCAAAACAGAGTTGCGCTGCACTGCTTTACTCTGGGAGTTGAATTGGCATGCTCTATGGGTTAGTTGTAATATAATATGAATGTGGTTTGAGCTGCTCTTATTGCGAGTAGGTTCAGGTTACTGATGAAAGTGATGAAGAGTTTCATATATTTGTCGTCTACCCGTAGTATCTTTAGTAGCTCCATGTGCAGTCCTTAAGATTGTTCATAATCCCTTGCGGTACTACTTAGGTCCTCCTCAGCATTTGTTGTGCAAACATACCCTTGATGGTGCTGACAAAGTATGGGTTTTTATAGATGTGGTTAGCCTAGTCTAGCATGTCCTTCTACCTATGCATCGGTGCAGGATATTCGTCTTGCTCTAACCTTATGTATTGCAACCATAACCTACCCATCTTTTCTAGTCAACATAAAAATTGATAACATGCTCATACTGTTAACAAATGAGCCATGGTTGCATGTTTATGCATCTCATCTCACGAAGGAAGTATCTCTGATGTAGCTTTCTGTGCAGTATCAGTTTGGTCAGCTCTACCTTTTCCCTTATGTCTAATTTTCTTGATATGAGGTCATTTCGTAGGTGTCACGCCTTGTTCTACTTTTCTTTAGTGTTGCGTAAAGTAAAAGCAAGTATACACTTATGAATGTGCTGCAACAGGTATAGTGCCTTTATGGCTTTTTCACCAAAAGGGTTGCTTTGATCCAGTTTATGATTCATGTTGTGGTGGAGAAGAAAGAAAGATAATAAAAGGAAAACATGGTATAATCACATGTACACTTATGCATATATCCAGTTTACGGTTCATTGCTATTCACTGTTATATTACACATATATGCATATGTACACTTATGTACATATGTATACATTTAGAGACTTGTATTTAAATTTATTTTTGTTTCAGTTGCTATGTATGTTTCTGTGACAGGTATACAAATGACTGGACTGGACTGGAGTACAAGAAGACTTAGTGTGTCAGTGAACATATATGTAATTGAGTATGTATAACCGAGTGAATCGAGTCGAATGTAGTGAGGAATAGCTATATATGTGATTGACTATGTTATTAACAGTGAATTTTAAATAATGATGTTAGAAATATGTGCTATTTCAATTGTTGAAATAAAATATTTATTTGAATAAAAATATTGTTTGAATATTTAATTCTCCTTTTGTTATATTATATATATATTTAAATTTTTTTAATGTAAATATCTATAGCAACATTTTTGGAATGTTGCTATAGACACCTACGGTTGTTGCTACAGATCCATATAAGGTTTTATTGCAACAATATTTTTATGTTGCCTTAGATAGTCAATGTGACACCCCACGTCCGTTAATGTTAATCATAAGAGAATGCATTAAGTTCCGTGAAGCACAATAGGTAAATAGTACATAAATTTACATAACATATATAAAATAAGAAGCGGAAAATTTTCAACTTCATTATTAAAATATGACATGGTCTCAAAACTAATTATATCAAGCCACTTAAAAAGTACCTCAATTTTGTCTTTCAAAACAAAATAACATAATGCCATAAAGTAGGATCATATCCTCATCATAAGCCATGATGGAGTAAAGTCAAAATCATACATCTCAAGAAATCCACACTACACCATATCAGCCAATTTGGCACACCAGGATGCGAAAGTAAACTACGGTTTATAGCCGTATCATATTTGATAGTGCTAAGATCCGTATCAAACTACCTTTTGCGATCCGCACCACCCCAAACACCCTAAATCTAACCGTCCATCAATGAAGCTGCGATCAGTTAATTTGATACGGCTTTTAGCCAAACTGAATGCATATCATATTGTGCACCCCATTAGGCACTCCAAATTAAAATTTTGGCTACTCGCTTTTCCCTCTGTTTTACTTCAATGGTGACCGAAAACCCAAATTAGGGTTTTCGGTCACCAAATTTTGCCTCCACCTTTCTCTGGAACCTCCCCTACCGACAGAGACGAACAAGTAAACAACCCTCTCCTTCGACGCAGCAACCCTTATTCCGTAGCCCTCCGTTCACCGCAGGTATGTGTTTCAATTGAATCATGTTTTGCATGCGTGATAGTGGAGATTAGGGAACAAGTTGAAGTCCTTGCGTGTTAGCTGATTGCTACTTTGTATTAGTTTGTTAGCTGTTTTAATTGAATTGTGTTGTGCTTGCCTGATAGAAGGGATTAGGGAACAAGTTGAAGTCTTTATGTGTGACGATCCCAAAATCCGAGGGGCGGTATTAAGGATAATCATTGGAATATAACGCATTAATCATCATAGCAGAGTACAGATAATAGCAGAAACAATGAATAGAATAAATTTACATGGATATGACAGCGGAATCACAACATGTAATAATATCAGAATAGCATAGCATGGGATATAACTTAGTAAATAAAAAAAAAAGGTGATCAGTCATCATCGCCAGAGGCGGAATACATACATGCAGTGAGACATAATAAGGGTATCAGTCTACATCGCCGAAGGCGGAATACATATACATATAATAAGAAATGCGGAAAGTAAATCAGTCTACATCGCCCGTGGCGGAATCATAATATAAGAACAATAATGGCGGAAAAAGTCAAAGTCATCTCTGTGGAGTCAGTCTCGTCATGAGCCAAAAATGCACTCTATGCAGCAGTGCAGAGCCAAAAACAACCTGTCTCCTGTGTACTAGGCTGCCCGTGTGAAAATGAGGGCACCTGCGTTTGCAAAGTGAAACAAACAACGAGTCAGTCATGGGGACTGGTATGAGGAATCTATTTAACAGTTAAACAAAAGTAATAGCAAATCATAGGACCACGCCACTTTCGCGGAACGGGTTTACTCCAGTGATTGCTAGTGCATTTAAAATAAAGTAAATTCTTTTAAAACAACGCAATGCTTTTTGAAAGAATGAAGCCATTATAAGACTCAGGTCCCATCACACAATGCAACGCAAGCCGGAGGATAGAGTTTTACCTTATAATAGCCAAATATGCTTGATACGTATAAAGCAAAATCAATTGATATTATTACTAGTGCATATATGTTTCAAAAATGAATAGCATCATAAATATCAATCATAGACGGCATAGCTACCATATACTATGTCGCCATACTAGTTCTACAATCGAGTCCGTTATTTCGTATTGGAAATTGGATTTCCATCATGAGTCGAGGCAAGGGGCAAGCTCCTCTCCGCTTCGAGACATTCTAGCAAATGCCTCGGGACTACACACTCTGGGCAACCCCGGATGCGGCTGGGCCGGTCCTCACCTACGTTAGAGGATTAATTATGTCTGAACACACGTTTCCCGGTCCTTACAGACCTATAATCGAGGCGTCTCGCATTCCAACAACCATAAAGGTGAAAAGTAGATATAAATGTCAGGGCTGGTAAGTCACTGACACCACCAGAGCTAGAAAGAAACGTCGTGCTCTCCCAGCGGTCCGTATCCCATTTTTAACTCATACCGAGGTGTGAGGCTCGCGAATCTACGAAACACACAAAGCCAGACCACGTAGACCTTGCTTTGATCATCATCCACAAGACTTTGCTTTGCAACAGAAGCCTTGATCACAACATCTTGGCATGCCACATAGGCTGTCCACTCCATACGATTGATTTCCATCGATATATAACCCCTGAGCTCGTACGTCTCAGAGAAGGGCGTTAAGCAAAAGAATAAATTCTCTGCCGCCAAACAGATATATATTTAACAGAGATCAATCAGTATAGAACAAAATCCAATGTCAGACACACAGTCCATTTACAAGTCCGTCCTGGGTCTGAACGAAACCGGAGGCGTCAATTCCTCGCAAATCCGTACAATCAACACATACGTTCAGACGGCTACTACTTCCGTCCGCTTCCGGTAGCTACTCCGGTCAGGAACCTCAGTAGCGCCCATCCAACCGATGCGAAGATCGTCGGTCTTGAATCGTCTTTGCATTTTCCAATTCGAATCGTTCGATAAATTATTTGAAATGAGGGTTAGCTCGGCCTTTTCAAATAATTCACATCATTAGAATTTAAATCGATTCTTTTTATGGTTATATTATTCGTCATCCATCTTTCAGTTATTTAGTGTTATTTTCGTGTCAAACACATACAACCATCAAATATCAAACAATTCAAGCCCAATTGGTTTATTTGCAATCTATGTTGCTTATAATATTTTATAACGATTTTTCGCCATTTTTATTTATTTAAAAATGGCCATATTTAATTAAACGACGTTTCAGGTCGTGCCGTGGCACTGGCGCTGTTTTTCCCTTAATTTGTTTTACACATATCGGAAAATCTAACCGTTGGATTTCTACAAAGTCTATATCAGTGGGAAGATATTCCCAAAGTGAACCCAACGGTTCCAGTTTCGTGAGAATCCGACGGTCGGATCTTCCACACTAGTCGTTTGAAGTTATGGTTTCAAAATTCGAACTGCAGCGTCGTTATTCGATTAAATTTAATTATATTTATATTTATATATAAATATAAACGATTCTGGCGCTGTTTTCTTCAGATTTGAATTAAACATTTCGGACAATCCAACCGTTGGATTTTTACAAGGTTGGTGCCGTTGGAAAGATATTTCCAAGGCGAACCCAGCGGTTGCGGTTTCGGGAGAATCCGATGGTCGGATTTCTCGCACTAATCGTTTCAAATTACGATTCCGAAACACAAACTGCACGGCCTTTATTCCTTTTAATTATATTTATATTTATTTATATAAATATAGTTCATTCTATTATTTCAACTATAGTTCATTCTATATTTTAAACTTCGTTTTCACTTCAAATATTTCACTAACGCCTTAATATTTCGAAAAATTTCGCCATAACCTCCTTTGTACGGGGAGGGGTTTGGAAATTTATTGGGCCGTATTAGGTACCCAATAAATCCTAAAAAGCATTCACATATTTATAGTGATATATTTTGGTGTTTACGGGGGAGCATGTACTGATAATCACTCCAGAGAATAAATTCTCGTCACCCCGTTTCCGTGTGGAAATAAATAGTCCATGTGCCGTATCTAATAACTAGAGCGACGTGATTATTGTCAACTCCAGACCCGTGTGGGGTTTTTATTAATCTGGCAATTTATCGTTATAATTTATATAGTCCATATCAGTCATCAGTTCAACCTGTAGTACATAGTCATCGCCATACAAGCCTCTTGCTTGTATGGTAAATCTTCCACCTCGTCACACAAGCTCCAGTTGCTTATGTGGAATATGATGAAGTATGCCTATCGTCAAGAAGTATGCCATGTAGTGTAGTTCAAAATTAATTGTTACTATCCTATGGCGTTATTTATTATTTCACATAGAATAACCAGCACTCCGCATTCAATGGCATTCACAGGAGTTGATATATAAATAAAATTGCGCAGCCAACTCATCAAGGTTTACTTATTTGTCGGGCACGCAAATAATTTCTTTACTCTACAGCTAATCCATTTTTCCTGTTCAACACATGTATATATATGCAGAACAAAGCTAATAATAATATTTCTAGCAAACTATTATTTATTTCAACACGTGTGTATTTTTATCCAAGCGTATACATGATAAAAGGAATATTTTTATCATCAAAAATATTTATTCGACACGTGTGTATTTTTAACTAAGCGTATACATGATAAAAGAAATATTTTTATCATCAAAAATATTTATTCGACACGTGTGTATTTTTAACTAAGCGTATACATGATAAAAGAAATATTTTTATCATCAAAAATATTTATTCGACACGTGTGTATTTTTAACTAAGCGTATACATGATAAAAGAAATATTTTTATCATCAAAAATATTTATTCGACACGTGTGTATTTTTATCTCTTCATGTTCACAATAAAGGTGTAGTTTTTATTGTCGATTCATTTTATTTTTAAAAGATGATAACATTCAACACATGAATTTCAACTCGACGAACAAATTGCAATTCAACACATGAATATTCGATATAGTTTGTATATATATAAAAATGTGATTTTTATCGCTAAACTATTTGTTTAAATTCAAATAATATTCAACACATAAATTTCAACTCAACGAATGAATTGCAACTCAACACATGAATATTCGATATAGTTTGTATATATATAAAAATGTGATTTTTATCGCAAAAGCTATTTGTTTAAATTCAAATAATATTCAACACATAAATTTCAACTCAACGAATGAATTGCAACTCAACACATGAATATTCGATATAGTTTGTATATATATAAAAATGTGATTTTTATCGCTAAAGCCATTTGTTTAAATTCAAATAATATTCAACACATGAATTTCAACTCAACGAATGAATTGCAACTCAACACATGAATATTCGATATAGCATATGTAATTTATTTTAACGAATGAAAATTATTCTAACACATAAATATTTCAGAAAATTTCGGCAGCATAACGGCAGGGTAGTTAAAACCGGGACCGTCCCTAGTACGGCTCCTCGCTCTACCTTAAAACCTCGCGGTTTTTGACAATGGAGATCATGCATCTAGTTCGCACGCAGGCGGCATGTTTTATTTTCAATTCCACAATCCTATTCTATTTTGTTTCAACCACAAGAGGGTATTTTTCAACCACAAAGGTATTTTTCAACCACAATATCAACCACAAACAATTATTTCCAACCATTCGTCATACTATATAATATCACGTCAATCACAAGCAATAAATATCGTCCATGGTCTGTGGACGAGGGGAGTATATATATATAATATAATAATTCACTTGCATTTCATCACAATTCAAAGCATATATGTTTCATTCAACGCTTGTGTAATTTATACATCGCTAATATAACTTATACAACACATGTACATGAGGTATACAATGCGTATATAATTTACACTTCGCTTATATAATTTATACAACGCGATTTCATTCACACAAATAGTTTAGATTCCTCACATTGGTTATTACAGCGCTAAAAATCGTAGGAAGGTCAGAAAAATCCGCGGCTTCTTCTAGAATGTAGAGAGCCTCCTTGCGGTCACGGTGTCTCCTGTTTCATCGAATTTCGTTAACATAGCAAAAAGATACGATTTTTACAAGTTTGCAACGCTTTATAGTGTAAAAATCAGTTGAAAATAGGTTTAGCCGTATACCTCTTTTGATTTCGAAAACTAGGGTTAAACTTTTCGGCAAAACCACGAAGTTTTAGGACGAACGACCAGCGCTGCGTCGAAGAGGAAGGGAAGAGCTTCCCAACCCTACCCGAGATGATCAGATCGACGCTCCCTAGCGGGCACGGCGGCGGCGCAAAGTTCGGGGTTTCCCGACGCTATAACTTTTGATTTCCGTTATGAAATTTCGATTTTTCAGATTCGTTAGAAAGGTATTGATAAACAGATTTAAATATTTTCAGTTTCGTCAAAATCCGTTATATTTTCCACCCGGTACAGTCAGACAAAGTTTATATTCAAAATTTCAAACTGCAATACTATACCCAATTCTATAATTTATTGAAATATTCTATTTAAATTATCCAAATTCTTTGGTAATAACCAAATTAAAAATTTTTAAACTGGTTCACATTTTCCGGGTTATTACAATCTCCCCCACTTAAAACTTTTTGTCCTCGAAAAGGAAATAACAGCTAAGCAGGAAATAAGATGTAAATGCAAAGTATTGTAAAGGTACCTTGCACCGGAGTTAGTCAGAGATGTCCACTCTACATTTGGGATAGGCTCGTTTAATGCTTTCCTCAGTCTCCCAAGTACAGTCTCTGGGATCACTACTCCACTGCACTTTGACTAAATGAATCTTTTTCCTCCTTTCCTCTCTAGTTTCTTTGCCAACTATCTTTAATGGCTCTCTTCTGAGTGCTAATTCTGGAGTTATGTCAATATCATGTTGCGCTGCTTCTTCCACAACAAGATCTGGATCATGAACATGTTTTCTGAGTTGA
Source organism: Allium sativum (assembly GCA_030737875.1). Classification (NCBI taxonomy): domain Eukaryota; kingdom Viridiplantae; phylum Streptophyta; class Magnoliopsida; order Asparagales; family Amaryllidaceae; genus Allium; species Allium sativum. The sequence continues at coordinate 646,953,751 of CM060919.1, read as the reverse complement.
GATACGTGGAACACATCATGTATACCAGGCAACCAATTAGGTAATGAAACCCTATATGCAAGAGTTCCAATCCGTTCAAGTATAGGAAAGGGACCAATAAATCTCGGTGCCAACTTCCCAGTCTTGCCAAATCTGATTACTCCTCGCATTGGAGAAACTCTTAAATAAACATAATCGCCAACGGTAAACGATATATCCCTTCTTCTCGCATCAGCATAACTTTTCTGTCGGCTCTGCGCGGTTTTTAATCGCTTCTTAATGAAATCGACTTTATCCGATGCTTCTTGAATCATATCGGGCCCTAACACAAGTCTGTTGCCAGGTTCTACCCAACATGCGAGAGATCTGCACGGTCTACCGTATAATGCTTCAAATGGAGACATTCCCAAACTTGCTTGATAGCTATTGTTGTAAGAGAATTCGGCTAGATGTAAGTGATCTTCCCATGAGCCTCCAAAATCGATAACGCAAGCCCGTAGTAAATCTTCTAGAATTCTATTCACCCGCTCAGTTTGGCCGTCTGTCTGAGGGTGATAAGCGGTGCTTAGATTCAATTTGGTTCCCAACTCTTCCTGGAATGCTCCCCAGAATTTGCTAGTAAATAGGGGATCTCTATCACTGACTATATTGACCGGCACTCCATGTAGTTTAACTATTTCTTTGAAGTAAATCTGTGCTAGGCTTTGAGCCGTTCTATTGGATCGGACAGGTATGAAATGGGCAGTCTTCGTGAAGCGATCTACGATTACCCATATACTGTCGTTTCCTTTCTTAGTTCGAGGCAAGCCATCGATGAAATCCATCGAGATTTGTTCCCACTTCCATCCTGGAATTTCTAATGGTTGTAATAATCCAGCTAATTTCTGCTGATCACTCTTAACTAGCTGACAAGTGGGGCATCTGCTAACATATAATGAGATATCCCTTTTCATTGACCTCCACCAGAATGTGCGTTTGATATCGTTATACATTTTGCTCACACCGGGATGGATGCTTAATTTGGACTTGTGGCACTCATCAAGTATTTCTCTTTTGAGCTCGTGAAGGTTTGGGATGCAAATTCTGCCCTTTAATCTTAGAACTCCTTTGTCATCGAGTCGAAAACTTGTGGATTCACCTCCTTTGACTCTCTGATTGATTCTTTGAATAAATTCATCGTCTTTTTGAAGGGTCGAGATCCTGTCTATTAATGAAGACGTGATGACAAAACTGGCGATGATTTCATTCTTTCTGCTGAGCGCATCTGCTACAACATTGGCTTTCCCTGGAGTGTATAGAATTTCAAAATCGTATGCTGCAAGGAATTCTAACCAACGCTGTTGTCTCAAGTTTAGATCTTTCTGAGTGAACAGATATTTCAAGGATTGATGATCGGTAAATAATTCGAATTTCTCGCCTAGTAAATAATGCCTCCAGATTCTTAAAGCAAACACGATAGCTCATAGTTTCTTTCATGCGGCTTTAGTTGACGGCTGGCATAAGCGACCACTTGGCCTTTTTGCATTAGTACTGCTCCTAGCCCTCTGATAGAAGCATCCATCCTTACAGTCAAGTCTTGGTTGCCTTTTATAATTGTCAATACTGGAGCGGTTGTCAACTTCAGTTTTAGCTCCTGGAAAGCTTCTTCACACTCGGGGGTCCATTTGAATTTCTCATGCTTCTTTGTAAGCTTTGTCAATACTCCCGATATCTTTGAAAAATCCTGCACGAATTTCCGATAGTAGCTAGCCAATCCAAGGAAACTTCGAACTTCCGTGGGAGTAGTAGGTTGTTTCCAGTTCTGAATCGCTGTAATTTTGCTTGGATCTACAGCAATCCCCTCTTTTGATACGACATGGCCTAGGAATTTAACTTCATTCTGCCAGAAGACACATTTAGAAAATTTAGCTTTCAAGACATTTCTCCTCAGAATTTTCAACACTTGTTCTAAATATTTTGCATGTTCGTCTTCCGACTTAGAGTAGATTAACATGTCATCGATGAAGACTAGAACAAATTTATTCAATACACCACGGAACACTCTGTTCATTAGATCAACGAAGTATGCCGGAGCGTTACACAAGCCGAACGGCATTACTAACCATTCGTAGAATAAATCGGGACCCCTGAAGGCTGTCAAAGGAACACAGTCTTCGGCTATACGTAATTGGTGGAAACCTGTAGCTAGGTCCATTCTGGAGAATACTATTGCTCCATTTAATTGATCTAACAGATCATCTATTCGGGGCAAGGGATATTTGTTCTTCAGTGTCTGCTTATTGAGATCTCGGTAATCAACACAAAGTCTTAGATTACCGTCTGATTTCGGGACAAATACTACTGCTGCTCCCCACGCTGAAAAGCTCGGTCTGATCAGACCTTTCCAAAGCAATTCTCGGGTTTGACTACTTAACTCTTCTTTTTCTTTCGGGGCCATTCTTCTTATTGGATGTACTACTGGTCGGGCGTTAGGAACTAGATCTATCCTGAATTCAATTTCTCTTTGCGGTGGTAAGTTTTCCACTTCTTCAAACACGTCCGCATAGTTTTTAACGACCGGTATCTTTTCTAATGAAGGGGGGACAATTTCTAAAGAAGACCAAAATTCTGTTCTATTTATTCCGGAACCATGGCATGGTATATATATAGGTCCAAGCTTCGTTTCGACTTTAACGATTCTTTCGGCACATCTAACTTCGACCTTATATTTGGTTAACCATTCCAAACCGAGAATAACATCGAATTCCGATAAATCCATAACAATTAAGTGGATAGGAAACTTGTAACGTGAATAAGAGATTAGCACTCTACAGTATAAACTGAGACTAACAGAACCTCCTATCGGGTTTTGAACTTTAATTGCTTCTTTTAGAATTCTTCGTTCCAATTTTAATTTGTGAACAAGGTTACCAGATATGAAGCTACGTGATGCACCAGTATCAAAAAGTATAGAAACAGGAATATTTTTAATAGTAAGGGTACCTCCCAAGACGTCGGGTTTACCTGATCCATCGGTGGTAGCTGGCGGGGTCTTCCCGTCATAGACATGAGCCACCTGTGCATTCTGCTTCAAAGGACAGTTCCTGCTATAGTGCCCCTTCTTATGGCAGTTGTAGCATTCGGCTGAGTCATTTGCCTTCGGCTTCCTTGGGGCTTTGCATACATTAGAAAAGTGACCTGGCTTCCCGCAGTTGTAGCAATTCCCTTTGGGGATCTTTCCAGGTTTCTGAGTAGCGGCCGCGGTAATGCTAGATTCGGGTTGATCTGTTGAAGCCTTGCGCTTATTTCCAGCTTGGCTTTTGGCGCGGTCTTGGCTAGCGTGCCTTTCATCCATGTCTTCATAATTGCAAGCCATCTCTACTAATTCTGAAAAGGAGAGTTTGATGTTGCTCATAGCTCTATCATGGTACTTGCGCTTCAGCCCAAATATGAACCTCTTGTTCTTTGCTTTGTTGGTCAAAATCAGCTCTGGAGCATAGCGCGACAACTGGGTGAACTTATTTAGATAATCCTGAATAGAGAGATCTCCTTGTTGGAGATTAGCAAACTGCTCTCGCATCATCTCTAAAGCTTGTTCCGGTACAAACTTCTCATTAAACATAGTTTTGAATTGCTCCCAGGTTCTGACAGTACCTGCTGCATCCTCCGAGGTAATGGCATCCCACCACAGCTCTGCTTCCTCTTGAAGGAGCCAAATGCCAAGTCGTGCTTTATTGTTGGTTCCCATACCCATGCCTTCAAAGATTTTCTCACAGGTCTTCAACCAAGCTATAGCCTCGGTCACTGTACCAGTGCCAGTAAAAGGTTTTCCCCCAAGGTTCCTGTACCTCTTTGCTACTTTTTCTAGCTCAAAGTCTTCGGGTGCTGGTGGCTGAACAATAGGGCCTTCCACAACTACGGGGATATTCCCCCGTCCTCCTGCTGCATCACCTCGGCCTCCACGGCCTCCTCTAGCTGCTGCTCCTCGTGTAACCATCTAAGAGTACTGTATAAGCAAGAAAAGAGTCAAGCTCACAGATTTGATAATTTTCATAAATGATAAAGCAGGGGAATACAAGGAAAGATAATGATGATGCACTGATCAAATTGTTTTGCTAATCTGCTTAGCTCATTCTAGGACATTGCTAATCCTATCTCTAATGAGCTACTCGCATTAGAACACTACTGATTCTATTCTGACGAGGTGTTTAATGTGTTAGATCCCGGAACTAAGGTTAACCAAAGCTCTGATACCAACTGTGACGATCCCAAAATCCGAGGGGCGGTATTAAGGATAATCATTGGAATATAACGCATTAATCATCATAGCAGAGTACAGATAATAGCAGAAACAATGAATAGAATAAATTTACATGGATATGACAGCGGAATCACAACATGTAATAATATCAGAATAGCATAGCATGGGATATAACTTAGTAAATAAAAAAAAGAAGGTGATCAGTCATCATCGCCAGAGGCGGAATACATACAAGCAGTGAGACATAATAAGGGTATCAGTCTACATCGCCGAAGGCGGAATACATATACATATAATAAGAAATGCGGAAAGTAAATTAGTCTACATCGCCCGTGGCGGAATCATAATATAAGAACAATAATGGCGGAAAAAGTCAAAGTCATCTCTGTGGAGTCAGCCTCGCCATGAGCCAAAAATGCACTCTATGCAGCAGTGCAGAGCCAAAAACAACCTGTCTCCTGTGTACTAGGCTGCCCGTGTGAAAATGAGGGCACCCGCGTTTGCAAAGTGAAACAAACAACGAGTCAGTCATGGGGACTGGTATGAGGAATCTATTTAACAGTTAAACAACAGTAATAGCAAATCATAGGACCACGCCACTTTCGCGGAACGGGTTTACTCCAGTGATTGCTAGTGCATTTAAAATAAAGTAAATTCTTTTAAAACAACGCAATGCTTTTTGAAAGAATGAAGCCATTATAAGACTCAGGTCCCATCACACAATGCAACGCAAGTCGGAGGATAGAGTTTTACCTTATAATAGCCAAATATGCTTGATACGTATAAAGCAAAATCAATTGATATTATTACTAGTGCATATATGTTTCAAAAATGAATAGCATCATAAATATCAATCATAGACGGCATAGCTACCATATACTATGTCGCCATACTAGTTCTACAATCGAGTCTGTTATTTCGTATTGGAAATTAGATTTCCGTCATGAGTCGAGGCAAGGGGCAAGCTCCTCTCCACTTCAAGACATTCTAGCAAATGCCTCGGGACTACACACTCTGGGCAACCGCGGATGCGGCTGGGCCGGTCCTCACCTACGTTAGAGGATTAATTATGCCTGAACACACGTTTCCCGGTCCTTACAGACCTATAATCGAGGCGCCTCGCATTCCAACAACCACAAAGGTGAAAAGTAGATATAAATGTCAGGGCTGGTAAGTCACTGACACCACCAGAGCTAGAAAGAAACGTCGTGCTCTCCCAGCGGTCCGTATCCCATTTTTAACTCATACCGAGGTGTGAGGCTCGCGAATCTACGAAATACACAAAGCCAGGCCACGTAGACCTTGCTTTGATCATCATCCACAAGACTTTGCTTTGCAACAGAAGCCTTGATCACAACATCTTGGCATGCCACATAGGCAGTCCACTCCATACGATTGATTTCCATCGATATATAACCCCTGAGCTCGTACGTCTCAGAGAAGGGCGTTAAGCAAAAGAATAAATTCTCTGCCGCCAAACAGATATATATTTAACAGAGATCAATCAGTATAGAACAAAATCCGATGTCAGATACACAGTCCATTTACAAGTCCGTCTTGGGTCTGAACGAAACCGGAGGCGTCAATTCCTCGCAAATCCGTACAATCAACACATACGTTCAGACGGCTACTACTTCCGTCCCCTTCCGGTAGCTACTCCGGTCAGGAACCTCAGTAGCGCCCATCCAACCGATGCGAAGATCGTCGGTCTTGAATCGTCTTTTGCATTTTCCAATTCGAATCGTTCGATAAATTATTTGAAATGAGGGTTAGCTCGGCCTTTTCAAATAATTCACGTCATTAGAATTTAAATCGATTCTTTTTATGGTTATATTATTCGACATCCATCTTTCAGTTATTTAGTGTTATTTTCGTGTCAAACACATACAATCATCAAATATCAAACAATTCAAGCCCAATTGGTTTATTTGCAATCTATGTTGCTTATAATATTTTATAACGATTTTTCGCCATTTTTATTTATTTAAAAATGGCCATATTTAATTAAACGACGTTTCAGGTCGTGTCGTGGCACTGGCGCTGTTTTTCCCTTAATTTGTTTTACACATATCGGAAAATCTAACCGTTGGATTTCTACAAAGTCTATATCAGTGCCAAGATATTCCCAAAGCGAACCCAACGGTTCCAGTTTCGTGAGAATCCGACGGTCGGATCTTCCACACTAGTCGTTTGAAGTTATGGTTTTAAAATTCGAACTGCAGCGTCATTATTCGATTTAATTTAATTATATTTATATTTATATATAAATATAAACGATTCTGGCGCTGTTTTTCTTCAGATTTGAATTAAACATTCCGGACAATCCAACCGTTGGATTTTTACAAGGTTGGTGCCGTTGGAAAGATATTTCCAAGGCGAACCCAGCGGTTGCGGTTTCGGGAAAATCCGATGGTCGGATTTCTCGCACTAATCGTTTCAAATTACGATTCCGAAACGCAAACTGCACGGCCTTTATTCCCTTTAATTATATTTATATTTATTTATATAAATATAGTTCATTCTATTATTTCAACTATAGTTCATTCTATATTTTCAACTTCGTTTTCACTTCAAATATTTCACTAACGCCTTAATATTTCGAAATTTTTCGCCATAACCTCCTTTGTACGGGGAGGGGTTTGGAAATTTATTAGGCCGTATTAGGTACCCAATAAATCCTAAAAAGCATTCACAAATTTATAGTGATATATTTTGGTGTTTACGGGGGAGCATGTACTGATAATCACTCCAGAGAATTAATTCTCGTCACCCCGTTTCCGTGTGGAAATAAATAGTCCATGTGCCGTATCTAATAACTAGAGCGACGTGATTATTGTCAACTCCAGACCCGTGTGGGGTTTTTATTAATCTGGCAATTTATCGTTATAATTTATATAGTCCATATCAGTCATCAGTTCAACCTGTAGTACATAGTCATCGCCATACAAGCCTCTTGCTTGTATGGTAAATCTTCCACCTCGTCACACAAGCTCCAGTTGCTTATGTGGAATATGATGAAGTATGCCTATCGTCAAGAAGTATGCCCTGTAGTGTAGTTCAAAATTAATTGTTACTATCCTATGGCGTTATTTATTATTTCACACAGAATAACCAGCACTCCGCATCCAATGGCATTCACAGGAGTTGATATATAAATAAAATTGCGGAGCCAACTCATCAAGGTTTACCTATTTGTCGGGCACGCAAATAATTTCTTTACTCTACAGCTAATCCATTTTTCATGTTCAACACATGTATATATATGCAGAACAAAGCTAATAATAATATTTCTAGCAAACTATTATTTATTTCAACACGTGTGTATTTTTATCCAAGCGTATACATGATAAAAGGAATATTTTTATCATCAAAAATATTTATTCGACACGTGTGTATTTTTAACTAAGCGTATACATGATAAAAGAAATATTTTTATCATCAAAAATATTTATTCGACACGTGTGTATTTTTAACTAAGCGTATACATGATAAAAGAAATATTTTTATCATCAAAAATATTTATTCGACACGTGTGTATTTTTAACTAAGCGTATACATGATAAAAGAAATATTTTTATCATCAAAAATATTTATTTGACGCGTGTGTATTTTTATCTCTTCATGTTCACAATAAAGGTGTAGTTTTTATTGTCGATTCATTTTATTTTTAAAAGATGATAACATTCAACACATGAATTTCAACTCGACGAACAAATTGCAATTCAACACATGAATATTCGATATAGTTTGTATATATATAAAAATGTGATTTTTATCGCTAAAGCTATTTGTTTAAATTCAAATAATATTCAACACATGAATTTCAACTCAACGAATGAATTACAACTCAACACATGAATATTCAATATAGTTTGTATATATATAAAAATGTGATTTTTATCGCTAAAGCTATTTGTTTAAATTCAAATAATATTCAACACATGAATTTCAACTCAACGAATGAATTGCAACTCAACACATGAGTATTCGATATAGTTTGTATATATATAAAAATGTGATTTTTATCGCTAAAGCCATTTGTTTAAATTCAAATAATATTCAACACATGAATTTCAACTCAACAAATGAATTGCAACTCAACACATGAATATTCGATATAGCATATGTAATTTATTTCAACGAATGAAAATTATTCTAACACATAAATATTTCAGAAAATTTCGGCAGCATAACGGCAGGGTAGTTAAAACCGGGACCGTCCCTAGTACGGCTCCTCGCTCTACCTTAAAACCTCGCGGTTTTTGACAATGGAGATCATGCATCTAGTTCGCACGCAGGCGGCATGTTTTATTTTCAATTCCACAATCCTATTCTATTTTGTTTCAACCACAAGAGGGTATTTTTCAACCACAAAGGTATTTTTCAACCACAATATCAACCACAAACAATTATTTCCAACCATTCGTCATACTATATAATATCACGTTAATCACAAGCAATAAATATCGTCCATGGTCTGTGGACGAGGGGAGTATATATATATATATAATATAACAATTCACTTGCATTTCATCACAATTCAAAGCATATATGTTTCATTCAACGCTTGTATAATTTATACATCGCTAATATAACTTATACAACACATGTACATGAGGTATACAATGCGTATATAATTTACACTTCGCTTATATAATTTATACAACGCGATTTCATTCACACAAATAGTTTAGATTCCTCACATTGGTTATTGCAGTGCTAAAAATCGTAGGAAGGTCAGAAAAATCCACGGCTTCTTCTAGAATGTAGAGAGCCTCTTGCGGTCACGGTGTCTCCTGTTTCATCGAATTTCGTTAACATAGCAAAAAGATACGATTTTTACAAGTTTGCAACGCTTTATAGTGTAAATATCAGTTGAAAATAGGTTTAGCCGTATACCTCTTTTGATTTCGAAAACTAGGGTTAAAATTTTCGGCAAAACCACGAAGTTTTAGGACGAACGACCAGCGCTGCGTCGAAGAGGAAGGGAAGAGCTTCCCAACCCTACCCGAGATGATCAGATCGACGCTCCCTAGCGGGCACGGCGGCGGCGCAAAGTTCGGGGTTTCCCGACGCTATAACTTTTGATTTCCGTTATGAAATTTCGATTTTTCAGATTCGTTAGAAAGGTATTGATAAACAGATTTAAATATTTTCAGTTTCGTCAAAATTCGTTATATTTTCCACTCGGTACAGTCAGACAAAGTTTATATTCAAAATTTCAAACTGCAATACTATACCCAATTCTATAATTTATTGAAATATTCTATTTAAATTATCCAAATTCTTTGGTAATAACCAAATTAAAATTTTTTAAACTGGTTCACATTTTCCGGGTTATTACATTATGTGTTAGCCGATTGCTACTTTGTGTTAGTGTGTTAGCTATTTCAATTGAATTGGTATGTACTTGTGTGTTAGCTGGTTGTTATACCCTGGAATCAGAAATGTATAGTACTAGTGTGTTAATTATCTGGTTGTTAGTGTGTTAGCTATTTCAATTGAACTGAATTGAAAGATGTATGGTATAATTTTAGATTGTGGTATATTTATCCATGAAACAAAGAAATAACAATGAGTTTAACATGTTTGTTGATATGTTCTTTAGATCGCTTGCCACGTTGAATCCGAAATGTAGTAACCACTGTCATGTACAAGTTGTCACTGATTTTTAGTTTAACTAAAAGTTGTCTATTTCTTGAACTGAGCAAATGGATAATTTTATAGTTCAATATTTAACCATGATTTCTTCGTCATTTGACTGTTTGTTTGCCGTATGTTTGAAATTTAAATTGGGTTGTCTTATAACAAATTTACTCTGTTTTGAGAGATAATAGATGTACTGAAAATATTTTAACAGGTTTATTGAAATTTTTGGTAGATGGATGATTACTAGACTTTTTGGTTAATATTTTAATAGGCTATCCACCAGGTGGCTGCATTTTAGCTCACGTGTAGGATCGGGTATCCATGCTTATTAGTTTTATTCAAATGTCGGATGCTGCTGCACTTAACCTTAGCAAAAAGTTGCTTTCAGTAGCAACTTTTCTGTAACACCCCGCATTTTTAATGTAATTAAAAATGTTTATATGCATGATAGTGATATGCAGTTTAAATTAATACATACATTGAAAAGAAGAAAATTTATACGATAACAATGTATGTAACAGAAAAAGATAATAAAATAAAGAGACTTAATTTAAATATCAGGAATTAAGTAAAAGAGATGTCATCATTGCGTTCGCCTCAAAATTCTGGTTCAGATGGATACCAAGTTTGCATAAAACGAATAACATATGAAGAAGTTGTAAGCCGCAGAAGTTTATATACGCGTTGGATAATATATATATATATATATTTTATATGCATTGACATATTTAAGGAAAAGAAAAGTAATATACAATAAGGAATGCGTGTTTAAAGAGGAGAATGGAAATACATTCATATGCGCGTTCATAAATTTAGTTTAAATTGTAGAGATTATCATGCACTTAAAAGGTTCAATGTATTTGAAAAAGAAAGAAAGCATTAAGTAGTCTTTTTGGAACCGATAGAGGTTGAAATAAATGTGGCACGTTTTTCGATTTAAATGTTTGGAGACTAGATGCATGCACCTGTGATTAAGGAGACTAGATGCATGCACCTGTGATTAAGGAGACTAGATGCATGCACCTGTGATTAAGGAGGCTAGATGCATGCACCTACGATTATTTATAGCAAACATGTAAATAAAAATACAAATAAAAAAAAGTTAATGCATAATTATGACATTAATAAATCGGCTTGAGGTTGACTAAATGTTAATTATTTGGTATTATATATATATATATATATAAGAGGCAACATTAATTCAAGATTAGGGGATTTGTTTTACTGGTAAGAAATGAAATTGGTAAATTAATGACATTAATGTTATATTTAGGGATAATATAACGGTTACATTAAATATGGAAAAAGAGAGCACATGTAGTAAATGCATTTAGGCATTTCAAATATGACATGAATAGAAAAAAAATGAATAAATAGCCATCAATAATGGCTATGAGAAGGATAAAATAAAAATAAAAAGATATTAAATTCCCTTTAGTAAAATAGTTAACACACACTATATTTTCTACGATTAAAAATAAAATAAAAATAAAGGCATAGTTGGATACCATATTTGATAAGAACATGAGTGTAAGTAAACGTATGGTATTTATTTACATAAATAAATAATAATTATGTTAAAAAGGTGGAGAAAAATAAATTGTTTCCTTGTTTAAATAAAAGGAAAAGGGAAACAAATTTTATACGGTTAAGGTATAAACAAAGGAATAGTTTTGCTAAATAAATCTTCATTAATGTTCTTTAACAAATAAAAGAGGGCTAGATTCGTAGTTTGGCACCTATATAAACAACCCTAAGCTCATTGTAAACTTCACAACAATTCGTGGTGAAGCCATGACTCCCTTCTCTCTCATTTTCTTCTTCTCCAAAAGACCTTGGATCTATTCTCCCCTATTTTCTCTACAACATCTATTCTTTAAAATAAAAAGAATAAGATCTAGAACAGCAATGAAATAGAAAAGAGATTCAAAGCTAAAGAGAAGATAATGGATTCAGATTTGCGAATTTATGCCGCAAAGAGAAATCAAAGATGATTCAAAAACAGAAATCCAAGCTAAGCAAAAGAGGGAAAACAATACTAGAGTTATCTAGTACTCATTTTGAAGACGACAAGCAATGTGAGTGGTTTATAATACAACTTTTGTATAAGATTATTATTTATCGTTCAAACATTCCCCATGTAAAACATGCGATGAAATTATTGTGAAAGATTGGACCTGTAATGTTTTCATATGTTAAATTATTATATGGTCACGTTCCTCCTTTTATCCTTCCCTCTTTATTTCTTTATAATTAAGCTATCTCGAGTCTAGATCTATCATGAAATGAATACGATTGAATATTGCGAACGAAAAGGGGAAACACTAGATTTTGGGATATGATAGAAATTGGAGAGTTTGGTTATGAATTACAAAGGGGTTTGGGTATAGTATACCATTAGCAAGGTTTGAATGTGTAAACCAAGTTGGGAAGTATAAGTATGAACACGATTTGGGTTTTAGCATAAGATTGTCATCATTGAAAAGATTTGAACTTGTTAATTAGCCTATGACACTAGAATAAAACATGGATTTGAATTTGGGGATTTAATATGTTAGTCATATTTTTATAGGACTCGAACTTATTTAAAAATATGAATACCATTGGAAATAAATGATTTGGAATTAGTAAATTTGAATAAAAGTTAGGTAATTGGGTTACATGTAATTTGGTATGAATCAACATTAAATTGGTCCAATTAATGACCACTTGAATAGGATTAAAAGTAAATTTGAACTGCATAACATGAAATTTGGGGGTTTGGGTGAAATACGAATATTAATAAACCTTTGACACGAGGTTAGACGCAATTGCGGTATAAGACTGCCCCGAACCGCCCGACAAATCCAGCTGCCACAATTGGACGTCTAATGTGAGAGGTCAAAGGAGGAAATTTGAGCGTAACGGTTTATGACACGAGGTTGGACTCAAGTTGTGGCGTAAGACTGCCCGGAACCGCCCGGCACATCCAGCAGCCACAAAATGTTAGTCCAATGTGGGTGGTCATACATCGTTATGGCATAATGAATGCATTAAGGAATACTAACCATAATAAGACATGTGGGTGACAAGGGTATGGTTAGAGGGTTAAGTGGGTACATGTAAGCATAGACTTAACTGTAGTAAGACAAGATATGTATAAACATGTAAGTATAAGACTTAATCGTAGTAAGACATGTGTAAAATATGGAAACAATAATAATAAAAAGGTTAATCTGAACTAATGACGGAATATGGGGAATGATAAATAACCGATTACAAATTTGAATAAGAAAAAAGAAGGATAATAGGTTAGACTTGTCCTAGGGACAAAAGGGGAAAATATGATTTATGGGATACAATAAGTTATAAGAACGAAAAAGGGAAGAATAAGATAACTTATATGAGGAGATATACTTAATTATAAATTAAGCGGTTTGAAAAGGAAGAAGAAGTAAATTTTGAATCATATATGTTGGTTGGGTAGAGTAATTCCCGAGGTGTCAGTCTGATGTTGATCTCGGTCTTCGGGGTTGGTATTTAGGGGGTTGTTCCCCCAATCAGTATATATGTGGGATGAGGTATACTTAACAATGAATTAAATATAACATGTTGTTGTGACCCAAAAAGGGAATAATTTACGAAATTGAAAGACAACATGTTATAAGGCTTATCAATGGACTTAAGTAAGTTAAGTATAAATTCAGTTGATAACCAACGGTAAACATAAACTAAGTATCAAACCTTGGTTAAGAGAATCAAGTAATAAACCTTAGTTAAAATAACTAAGTAGATAACGAGAAAGAAAACTAAGTAATAAACCTTAGTTAAAGTGGACTAAGTTGTAAACCTTAGTTAAGAAAAATGAACGATTGATAGAACTAAGTAGTAAACCTTAGTTAAAAGGACTAAGTAGTAAACTTTAGTTAAGAAAACGACGATTCAGGAAACTAAGTAAACCTTAGTTAAAAACTAAGAGGGCTAAGTAGTAAACCTTAGTTAAAGAAACTAAGTAGTAAACCTTAGTAGAACACGAGAAGGAGCGTACGACCGTCTGATTTTAAAGAAGGCTCCAACGAATTGGGTTACGAAGCCCGAGGCTTCGAGGGGACGTGAGGGCACTCTTGGTATCCCTCTATGAGGCTGCAGATGATCCTCCTGGGCTCACAGAGGTTAAGGTCTGCGTTAGAAGAACCAAGGGTATGCCTTGGTTGCAATAAATGGCAACCTAAAGACTAGGATGGACCAGCGTGATTCGGCGAGACTAGTAGCCCTGTGATAGCAACTCGTCGTCTACCTACCATCTTGAGTCAGTCAAGATACGCACAGCGGAAAGGCAAATAACTCCTACGAACCATATACTTGCTATCTAGTTGTGGTTGCGGTTGCGGTTGGCCATAGGTTAGTGGGGGCATAGAGGGGCCGGCATATAGTTCTCATTTTTCAAGGATGGCCTTTCATTAGTTGAGGGAGGGGTCGAGTGGGACCATAGCCACTAGAAAAACAGACCTTAGCATCTGCATCGGCAGACAACTTAAAGCTCCCGACTGAGTTCCGTGATTCTTGACTTATCTGCCACGGGACTCGGGTAGCACATATAGAGTACATGCGCATCTAGTCATCGAAAAACGATTCACGATACTTACGCGGGGAAGGCCTAGGAACATATATCGCTCTGGGTAGTGTGTCCTAGACTAGAGGGCATATTTCGTTAGGTAGTATAATCCCTAGTAGCCCTAGGTGGCATAAACCCTAACCGAATTAAGGAAACGTGACAGTCCAAACAATTACGGAAATGGTGGCACTACGCTGAGGTAGTATATAGTTACGTAATGAAGTCCGTACGATAAATGGAAAGGGACTGTACACATACATGGAAAAGATAATACGAGTAGGGGGTATCCACATATACGAGATATTAGGTTAATATACTAGTATGTGAATAAGAACGACATGAGTTTAGCCTTAGGTGCTAATGACGAGATTAACCTAATAACTAAGAAAATATACGGAACGGTATATGTAGTGTTACACAGAAGTTTATTATAAGTCCTCTCACACAGAACTTATGTTCTGACCCCCTCCTCATTACATACTTCCAGGTTAGGTTCATGACAGAGATGGTATAGTTTTGGATACTGGTTAGACAGTATGATTTATAAGGTAAAGCTATTTTTGAATATATTATATTTTAATTCCTTCCGCTGTGAGATGCTCTACGAGTTCTGACATGTTTCTTTATCTCTGTCTTTTTCTGCAGGATACCAGAGCACCCAACTCGGGTTTTGATAGATCGAATTTGAAAAATTCGGTCTGTCGGAATCCGGGTTGTCACATCTGGTATCAGAGCTTCAGTTTAGTGTTCCTAGGGAGATAATGAGTGAACGTATTTGTATTTTCTTAAATATAAATATATTATATATATAAACCTAGATCCATATAGTAGCCCACTAGACATGAAAAGATTTGGGATATTTAGTTTGTACACTAAAGTAATAAACATAGAAATTTTTGAGACCCTTAGGTGGTTTGGTTAGAAAGTGTACAATATGATTTGGTATTAGGGAAAGAAAGTATCCCATAGAGTTAAAACTGAAATGTTATTATTTCAGAGTAGTGGGTTTAGAAGTGAAACCTTATAAACTAGAAAAGGTTGAAAAATGTGGAAAATGGATAGGGAATATATATAGTCGAGAAAATTGAATTCGCAAAAGTGCCTAGGAAAGCCTAGTGAGTTGAAGAACCACTTTGAGTCTAACCCAATGATAAGATATTAGGACCTAACTGGAGATGGGTGCGGTTGAGTGATTCTCTGAGTATCAATCTGATGTTGATTTCGGTCTTCGGGGTTGATGCTTAGGGAATTATTCTCTTACCAATTTCCGGTCAAAGATTAGCTAATGTTAAAACTAATGGAAAATTCTCGTAGAATGCATAAACATTGAGAAACCTAGGTTTGTTGCTTGAGAAAAAGAGATAAAGTATAGGCTAGTAATACACAGCATGGACTAGTAGTTACTACTAGGTAGGGAATGGCAAGCAAGTGTATAAATCCTATTGTGTGGACTCGCGATTGTTAGAGGTAACAAAGTTCTAAGATTCTAGGCCTATAGTTGTAGCTGTGTAAGATACTGTTTGAGTAGAAAACAGAAAAGCTTGGTTGAAAAATAAACTTAAGAAGAAGACTAGCCTAACTAACAAGAAAACAACTGAATCAATCAAGCAACAAAACGTGACGGGAAAAGAAATTGAAAATCTTAAGAAAAAGAAAAAAAAAGATGAATAAATATGAAATTACTCCAAGATATGTTGAAAAAAAAGGTTTCTTATGTAATTGTGCTTGGATAGGAAAATAGGAACTTTTTATAGAATAGCTATGTAAAAATCCAAGTGCAACTAGAAAAGGTACATAAAAGAAAAACGGAAAATGTTAATTTTTCCGTTTTATACCTTTTTGTAACATAAGAAATCGAATTTGGAAAAAATTAGATTTTTCTAAATTTCGAATTTAATGATGGTTGGTTGGGTTTGGATGCAACAATTGGATGAACCGTGCTCTTATTTAAGAGTGTGGGAAAATTTGGATGAAAAATGTTTTGGTTTTTCAAAAAAATTGCTTTCATATAGAACACAAGTATATTTAGGATGTGAGCATCATGTTTTGAAAGAGTTTTTAAAAATTTGCATACATATAGGTGGTACCAAATTAGGCATACATGCATTACTATGATGTGTTTCACTTCGCACATGTGCACAATGTTTGAAAAAATGGATGTACACATGATGGATGATATAATATGCGAGGGATTATTTGATTTTACCCTTACCAAATTTCAAGGATGAAATTTCTTTAGGGTGGGAGAATGTAACACCCCACATTTTTAATGTAATTAAAAATGTTTATATGCATGATAGTGATATGCAGTTTAAATTAATACATACGTTGAAAAGAAGAAAATTTATATGATAACAATGTATGTAACTAGAAAAAGTTAATAAAATAAGGATACGTAATTTAAATATCAGGAATTAAGTAAAAGAGATGTCATCATTGCGTTCGCCTTTAAATTCTGGTTCAGATGGATACCAAGTTTGCGTAAAACGGATAACATATGAAGAAGTTGTAAGCCGCAGATGTTTATATACGCGTAGGATAATATATATATATATATTTTATATGCATTGACATATTTAAGGAAAAGAAAAGTAATATACAATAAGGAATGCACGTTTAAAGAGGAGAATTGAAATACATTCATATGCGCGTTCATAAATTTAGTTTAAATTGTAGAGATTATCATGCACTTAAAAGGTTAAATGTATTTGAAAAAGAAAGAAAGCATTAAGTACTCTTTTTGGAACCGACAGAGGTTGAAATAAATGTGGCACGTTTTTCGATTTAAATGTTTGGAGACTAGATGCATGCACCTGTGATTAAGGAGACTAGATGCATGCAACTATGATTAAGGAGACTAGATGCATGCACCTATGATTAAGGAGACTAGATGCATGCACCTACGATTATTTATAGCAAACATGTAAATAAAAATAAAAATAAAAAAAAGTTAATGCATAATTATGACATTAATAATTGGCTTGAGGTTGACTAAATGTTAAGTATTTGGTATTATATATATATATATATATATATATATATATATATAAGAGGCAACACTAATTCGAGATTAGGGGATTTGTTTTACTGGTAAGAAATGAAATTGGTAAATTAAAGACATTAATGTTATATTTAGGGATAATATAACTGTTACAATAAATATGGAAAAAGAGAGTACATGTAGTAAATGCATTTAGGCATTTCAAATATGACATGAATAGGAAAACAATGAATAAATAGCCATCAATAATGGCTATGAGAAGGATAAAATAAAAATAAAAAGATATTAAATTCCCTTTAGTAAAATAGTTAACACATACTATATTTTCTACGATTAAAAATAAAATAAAAATAAAGACATAGTTGGATACCATATTTGATAAGAACATGAGTGTAAGTAAACGTATGGTATTTATTTACATAAATAAATAATAATTATGTTAAAAAGGTAGAGAAAAATAAATTGTTGCCTTGTTTAAATAAAAGAAAAAGGGAAACAAATTTTATGCGGTTAAGGTATAAACAAAGGAATGGTTTTGCTAAATAAATCTTCATTAATGTTCTTTAACAAATAAAAGAGGGCTAGATTCGTAGTTTGGCACCTATATAAACAACCGTAAGCTCAATGTAAACTTCACAACAATTCGTGGTGAAGCCATGGCTCCCTTCTCTCTCATTTTCTTCTTCTCCAAAAGACCTTGGATCTATTCTCCCCTCTTTTCTCTACAACATCTATTCTTTAAAATAAAAAGAATAAGATCTAGAACAACAATGAAATAGAAAAGAGATTCAAAGCTAAAGAGAAGATAATGGATTCAGATTTGCGAATTTATGCCGCAAAGAGAAATCAAAGATGATTCAAAAACAGAAATCCAAGCTAAGCAAAAGAGGGAAAACAATACTAGAGTTATCTAGTACTCATTTTGAAGACGACAAGCAATGTGGGTGGTTTATAATACAACTTTTGTATAAGATTATTATTTATCGTTCAAACATTCCCCATGTAAAACATGCGATGAAATTATTGTGAAAGATTGGACCTGTAATGTTTTCATATGTTAAATTATTATATGGTCACGTTCCTCCTTTTATCCTTCCCTCTTTATTTCTTTATAATTAGGCTATCTCGAGCCTTGATCTATCATGAAATGAATACGATTGAATATTGCGAACGAAAAGGGGAAACACTAGATTTTGGGATATGACAGAAATTGGAGAGTTTGGTTATGAATTACAAAGGGGTTTGGGTATGGTATACCATTAGCAAGGTTTGAATGTGTAAACCAAGTTGGGAAGTATAAGTATGAACACGATTTGGGTTTTAGCATAAGATTGTCATCATTGAAAAGATTTGAACTTGTTAATTAGCCTATGACACTAGAATAAAACATGGATTTGAATTTGGGGATTTAATATGTTAGTCATATTTTTATAGGACTCGAACTTATTTAAAAATATGAATACCATTGGAAATAAATGATTTGGAATTGGTAAATTTGAATAAAAGTTGGGTAATTGGGTTACATGTAATTTGGTATGAATCAACATTAAATTGGTCTAATTAATGGCCACTTGAATAGGCTTAAAAGTAAATTTGAACTGCATAACATGAAATTTGGGGGTTTGGGAGAAATACGAATATTAATAAACCTTTGACACGAGGTTATACGCAATTGTGGTATAAGACTACCCGGAACTGCCCAACAAATCCAGCTGCCACAATTGGACGTCTAATGTGAGAGATCAAAGGAGGAAATTTGAGTGTAACGGTTTATGACACGAGGTTGGACTCAAGTTGTGGCGTAAGACTGCCCGGAACCGCCTGGCACATCCAGCAGCCACAAAATGTTAGTCCAATGTGGGTGGTCATACATCGTTATGGAATAATGAATGCATTAAGGAATACTAACCATAATAAGACATGTGGGTGACAAGGGTATGGTTAGAGGGTTAAGTGGGTACATGTAAGTATAGACTTAACTGTAGTAAGACAAGATATGTATAAACATGTAAGTATAAGACTTAACCGTAGTAAGACATGTGTAAAATATGGAAACAATAATAATAAAAAGGTTAATCTGAACTAATGACGGAATATGGGGAATGATAAATAACCTATTACAAATTTGAATAAGAAAAAAGAAGGATAATAGGTTAGATTTGTCCTAGGGACAAAAGGGGAAAATATGACTTATGGGATACGATAAGTTATAAGAACGAAAAAGGGAAGAATAAGATAACTTATATGAGGAAATATACTTAATTATAAATTAAGCGGTTTGAAAAGGAAGAAGAAGTAAATTTTGAATCATATATGTTGGTTGGGTAGAGTAATTCTCGAGGTGTCAGTCTGATGTTGATCTCGGTCTTCGGGGCTGGTATTTAGGGGGTTGTTCCCCCAATCAGTATATATGTGGGATAAGGTATACTTAACAATGAATTAAATATAACATGTTGTTGTGACCCAAAAAAGGAATAATTTATGAAATTGAAAGACAACATGTTATAAGGCTTATCAATGGACTTAAGTAAGTTAAGTATAAATTTAGTTGATAACCAACAGTAAACATAAACTAAGTATCAAACCTTGGTTAAGAGAATCAATTAATAAACCATAGTTAAACTAACTAAGTAGATACGAGCAAGAAAACTAAGTAGTAAACCTTAGTTAAAGTGGACTAAGTTGTAAACCTTAGTTAAGAAAAATGAACGATTGATAGAACTAAGTAGTAAACCTTAGTTAAAAGGACTAAGTAGTAAACCTTAGTTAAGAAAACGACGATTCAGGAAACTAAGTAAACCTTAGTTAAAAACTAAGAGGGCTAAGTAGTAAACCTTAGTTAAAGAAACTAAGTAGTAAACCTTAGTAGAACACGAGAAGGAGCGTACGGCCGTCTGATTTTAAAGAAGGCTCCAACGAATTAGGTTACGAAGCCTGAGGCTTCGAGGGGACGTGAGGGTACTCTTGGTATCCCTCTATGAGGCTGCAGATGATCCTCCTGGGCTCACAGAGGTTAAGGTCTGCGTTAGAAGAACCAAGGGTATGCCTTGGTTGCAATAAATGGCAACCTAAAGACTAGGATGGACCAGCGTAATTCGGCGAGACCAGTAGCCCTGTGATAGCAACTCGTCCTCTACCTACCATCTTGAGTCAGTTGAGATACACATAGCGGAAAGGCGGAGAACTCCTACGAACCATATACTTGCTATCTAGTTGTGGTTGCGGTTGGCCATAGGTTAGTGGGGGCATAGAGGGGCTGGCATATAGTTCTCATTTTTCAAGGATGGCCTTTCACTAGTTGAGGGAGGGGTTGAGTGGGACCATAGCCACTAGAAAAACAGACCTTAGCATCTGCATCGGTAGACAACTTAAAGCTCCCGACCGAGTTCCGTGTTTCTTGACTTGCCCTGCCACGGGACTCGGGTAGCACATATAGAGTACATGTGCATCTAGTCATCGAAAAACGGTTCACGATACTTACGCGGGGAAGGTCTAGGAACATATATCGCTCTGGGTAGTGTGTCCTAGACTAGAGGGCATATTTCGTTAGGTAGCATAATCCCTAGTAGCCCTAGGTGGCATAAATCCTAACCGAATTAAGGAAACGTGGCAGTCCAAACAATTACGGAAATGGTGGCACTACGCTGAGGTAGTATATAGTTACGTAATGAAGTCCGTACGATAAATGGAAAGGGACTGTACACATACATGGAAAAGATAATACGAGTAGGGGGTATCCACATATACGAGATATTAGGTTAATATACTAGTATGTGAATAAGAACGACATGAGTTTAGCCTTAGGTGCTAATGACGAGATTAACCTAATAACTAAGAAAATATACGGAACGGTATATGTAGTGTTACACAGAAGTTTATTATAAGTCCTCTCACACAGAACTTATGTTCTGACCCCCTCCTCATTACATACTTCCAGGTTAGGTTCATGACAGAGATGGTATAGTTTTGGATACTGGTTAGACAGTATGATTTATAAGGTAAAGCTATTTTTGAATATATTATATTTTAATTCCTTCCGCTGTGAGATGCTCTACGAGTTCTGACATGTTTCTTTATCTCTGTCTTTTTCTGCAGGATACTAGAGCACCCAACTCGGGTTTTGATAGATCGAATTTGAAAAATTCGGTCTGTCGAAATCCGGGTTGTCACATTTTCCCTTACTTTGTAGTAGGGACTTTAGTGTAAGTAATCTTGCACTACACAGTCTGCTTCAAAGAAACAGAAATTTGCAAGTGAAAGAAGCTTTTTCCAAAGGTTAAGTGGAGGGGCATTCGACATTTGAATAAAACTAATTGGCATAGATTACTGACTCTGCGCGTGAGCTAAAATGCAGCCACCTGGTGGATCGTCCAGTAAATTCTTAATCAGAAAGTCGAGTATGTGTGTCATCCGACGATGGTGATTCGATATCTTTAGACGTTGGAGCAGGTATATATTATTTTACACTTATCTCTACGTAGTATTTTACATAAGAATTGAATGGACATGTACTTGTGTGCATATCTTGAAAATTCTTTTCATTTATTTGTTCCTTTTTGTGTGTATAGGAGGATGTTCTGTATGCTAGGGTATGAACTACCGGTGTTGCAGATGGACTGACACTTCATGTGATTCTTCTTTTGGGTTTACAATGTGTATTCATTCATTTTTGAGACATATACTGATCGACTACACAAACACATGTTTGCATCTCAGTCACCATGGATGGGTTTAATAACTTAAGCTTTCACTGTTAGAACCATTGTTGTATTCATGCTTTCATCTCAGTCACCAAATGTTACAATGTCGATCTACATTGCTGTATATTGAACCAATGTTGTACATTGAAATAACTGTTTATTGTATTTTATAGGCATTCCTATTGGAGATTATGGTGCTTTGCTGGAACGATCAGGCTGCGGGCTTTATATCACGACCTGGACTGGACTGGACTTCCCGGCCTCGACTGGACTGTTTATCAGGCTGTTATATTTTTACCTCATTTTTGTTACTTCGTAATGTGATGAGAATCTAATACAGTTTCCTTTTATTGTATATGTTTGTATGTACACATCGTGTTATGACAAACCTTGTAAAGCTTTGAGTATATAAATGTATATATAAAAAAAAATTGTGTTATTCCTGTGTATACTTTGTGGTATATATGCTCTGTGTTATGAAACATATGCGATACAATTTCTGTTTTTTATATATACACATATATGATATATATATATATATACATGGGTATATATATATATATGTGTGTGTGTGTGTGTGCGCACACACATATAATTAGACACGGTCAAAGACCGTGTCTTATTAGACTTTAGATACGGCTAAAAGCCGTATGATAATATATTGAGATACGGTTGGTAGCCGTATCTAATAATTAGATACGCCACTTTTTGATACGGCTTTTTACCATGTCCAATGGCTTTAGATACGACTAAAAACACAGCCTAATCAACATATATGGTGTAGTGCCAAGTCCAAACTGCTAGAGAAAGTCCTAGTTACTGTTGATTGCTTCCACTCTAAGGACCTAGAGGAGAAAAGAAGAAAGAAGCAAAAGAAAAAGGGTCAGACATAAAGTCTGGCGAGTTCCAGTGATTCTCAAATATGCATAAAATAGAAATGCCAAGACAAGTAAATAAGACTGGATGAGAAAGATGCAGTGTCATATAAGGTAAACTAAACTAAACAGGATACCAGGATAGACAAGAATAATAGAAATAAACTATGATCAAGTAATGATTCACATTTATATCTTAAACATGTATGTCTGCACTAATACTAGTATAACAGGATTAACAGGATTAGGTGTTTAACCTAATTACAAAACACCAAGATTAACAGCAGAATTTACAGCAAGATTAACAATAGGATTAGACATACCCTAATTGCATAACAAGATTAGATGTTACCCTAATTAAGTAATAACAGGATTAGGTGTACCTTTATTACTACCCATGCGATCGTCTCCCTACTACGTAAACACCTTTTGTCATCCCCGGTAGTAGGGTATATCACTCCCTAAGCCAGCAACTATATAACACATACCTATTTACTAGTGTTACAACGACTTACTTTCCATAATCGGATTCATGCACGCTCATGACCACGTCGGAACGCGCCCGTTCTTGCCCTCCCCATGTGAACCTCTTACTATCCAGTTCAGTAAAGCGTGCCCTGGCCCCTACTTAGTGCGAGGCCCTCTAACGAAATACCAACAGGGATACTGACTAATATAGGTTCCAAACAACAGACTGACACAAGCTAAACCTCCTAAGGTTGTTCCCCCTAAACTAGGATTTAAGAGTCCCAAAACCCGATACAATAGTGGAACGAGGGACCTCTTAGCTTATTAATACTCATGTTTAAGCTAGCGGGTTTAGGTTTACTAATAAGCGTGGTTGTAATATTACATGTCATTATTTGTGTACAACCCTTCTCCAAAACACCTTCCGAGATGTATACAATTTCTATAGGGTTTCAATTTACTAACCTACATATGACGCTTACAATATTCTAACATGTCATTTACTTAATGTTTGTTTTAAGTCAAATCTGACATGTCCAATATATATATGTATATATTATTCATCCACTACGTTCCCAATTTACAACATATGCATATTATCCATTTTTATCAATTTACAGCATGTATATACACGTTATCCCTTTATATCAGTTTACAGCAAGTCTAAACATGTTTATATTATCCCTTTCCCAAGTTATAGTTAAACAGTCCCAATTTATGAAACATGCCAAAATTCCTCTTTTTATATCATTCATTATTGCCCCAATTATACACACATTCTTATCGGTAAAACCTAGGTGTAACATCCCAGAATTTCAGCCATTTAATAATTAATTATATTATTTTAGTACATTGGTTTGATAATTTAAATGTTTTGAATTCAAATATTTTGAATTCTTAAATAATAAATAATGAGATAATAATACATTTATTTCCGAAATAGTCGAAAATAGTTAATTTGGCAATATTGTGTGAGTTGGATAATTTAACAGATTTAATTCAGTTTAGAATTGAATTATTTAACGAGTTTGTTATTTAGGCCGTGATTGAACATATTAATTATAATATAATTTAAAATGAGCTCGTAACGTCGCGGTAGTTCGTAATATTACGTTTTCAACTTTAAATGAATATATAGGATCTGTTTTAAGTCGAATTTCATTGAAATAAGAAATGTAACACCCTGCATTTTATAACAATTAAATAATTAATATATGCACAGACATAATGTAACGACCCGCAAATCCGTACTATCTGAGTTGACTAATAACACCACACGTCCAACCCAAACTGCACAGAAAATAAGAATCATTATTAGAAAGAAGTTCGAGGATGAGAAATAGAAAGAAAGAAATATTAGAATAGAAGAAAACGAAGATCACAAACTCATAGCAGAACGAATAAAATATATTAGGTAGCATAAACTTTGAAATACGATTCAGTAACTTTATATACATACCATCATCAGTGCACAACAGCTATTTCTGGAACAGTTATAAACACCTGTTTCCAGATACAAACATGGTACACAGCGGAATACATGATAGTCTATAGCTAACTGGTGAAGCCTCCTGCTTCAACTCCTTCAAGGGAATCTATAAAATCCCGACTACTTGACTGTCCGTACAAATTTGGGCACCCAAGAGTTTAGGAAAACCAAATAATATAAACTCTGGGTCAGTCATGGGAATGGTGTGAGTAAACTCCAACCATTTGTTTAACTTTCAAAATCCTTTCGAAAGAAAGGAGAATAGTAAGACCAGTCCACACATAAACATGGACAGTTTTTACCTTATTATAACCCAAAACACTTTGATACGAAAATCCAGTGATATTATAATAGTGTCTAAATCAAATAAATAACAATCTAGCGGAACACTTGCATCTCACGCTCCAAATATAATATAAAATCAAAAAAAAAAATGCAAGACGCTTATTGGAGATTGGATTCCGACTATGACAAGGTATGGAACCACCTCCGATAGTGTATCTCTAGAGGGGAATACACTGGGTTCAACAAGAACATCTTGCAACTTGGCCCACACATGACCAACAACTCATTTCGCTTGAGTGTATCGAATGCATATCACCAACGGTTAGGATCAGCAACCATTTCCCGAATGTGACAACATCGAATAGAATAAGGAATTAAATGAATTTCTCTAGATAAGTGATAATACACCCTAATGGGAGCTACCTACGCAGCCATGCCGCCTGCACGATTTTTGTCATTTCCCGGTTGTTGAGGCCTGAGGCTACGATTACTTATCATTCCTTGATAGCACAATTACTTTGAATGCCACATTGTCAGATCCGTTAATCATTAATTGATTTTCATAAATATATTCTAGATATTATGCTAAGAGAATAAATTCTCCGCCACCATATATATTTATATAGAACAACATACGCGATCATTGGAAATACTCTGTCAGACATTCGTCCATTAACGTTCGTTCTGGGAATGAACGAAATCGAAGGCACTATTTCTATTAATAGAAAAAGTCCTTGCACTTTACTCCGTCTTCGATTATCTTTATATAATCTGATTCGCAACGCTACTGCCAATACGGAGTGGTTCTCGGGTAATAATCCAACCGGTCTCTCCATATTGACAACGATATTGGCAAACACGTCGATAGTCGGTTATTTAACTATCAAAGAAAAACAAACATCCATTCAAAACATCAAACAATCATTGGACTTCTTAATTAATATTTCATTAATTAAATCATTTCTCCATTTCTTTACCAATATTTGTTAATTAAATATTTTCAATAATCATCATGGTCTCTTACGCTGTTTGGAAACATTTCCATATTTCGCCATCTTTTATTTTCTTTACTTAGAAAATATCTTCTATTAATAATTGGAAAATATTCCAATTACTTCTCTGTTTCACGACAATTCATTTCTGTACTTAGGAAATATTTATTATTATTTTCCAAAATTTCACTTCCTTGGGTTAAAACGAATGTTATGTAAAACATCGCTACAACAACCCAAAATACTGCATTCAACTAAATTTCTTTAAACATTTCTCTTCGATACTGAATCTTGTTATTTATCAGCTAATAATGAAATCAATCGAGTTAGGGTATAATTACCTCTCAGACCTTAACTGAAAATATTATTAACTTCAAAACAGACAAGACCGCTAACTCGAATAATCAACACCATATTAAACCAATTTTCCATTTCTAAAACACGTATACGCTTCTCTTTCTATTTTTGACAAATCTAATTTATAGATTTCCTTATGGTTTATAATATTCTATTTTTAAGTTCATTTACTTATCGAATTCTACATATATCGATACATTGATTTCTAACTATCAAATGTTCTTAAAAATATTCTAACACCTTAAATTTTCGGAAAATTTTGCCATGACCTCCTTTGTACCAGTCAATAGTTCAAACTTCAACTCGCCTTTCTAGGACCTTTCCATTCAAAAAGAAAATCAAAAAGCCAAGTGGCTTGCCGATTCGGCGCATAAAAATTCATATGGAATTTAAACGTGTACCTTCTTGTCGGGCACACAAATTATAAATCTTCATACACTTCATTCCATACTTGTCTAACCCAAATACTTCCATTCCTAATTTATTCCAACTCAATCTGGCCATTTTAACTCGATTCGCTAATTTATTCTTTAATCAGCTCATTTGCTCATTTCATTTTTTCTATTTGAATATATCATATTCAAATATATTTTAACTTGCTTATTACCATTCGAATTCAATTTTCAATTCAAATTCCATATTCAATTTCGAATATGAATTTACAATCCCCTTTTCTGATCCAAAGTTCAATTTCGATTTCTAATTTCATTAATTAATTTTTTCTTCAAATTAGTTAATTCAATTCAACAATTAAAAAATCTGATTTTTGCTTCAAAAATCAGTTCACTTACTCTACTTGAGTGCATACTTATTTTACAACTCGAATCTGGATTTTTTTATGGAAATTCGGATTTTTATTTGTTTAAAATCCTTTTATTTATTTAAATAAACCGTTATGGTTTTATAATGGTTCTGGCATTGTTTTTCTGAAAATTTGATTTTGACATAACTCAAAATCTATTCGACGAAATACAGATTTTTCTCTTCCATTAGAAAACTACTATCTAATTAGTCCTGATGGTTCTTGTTTCAAAGAATTCCGACTTAATTTGAGTTCTATATTCTTAATTGAAGTTAGAATCGCCAATTTACGAACTACCGCACTGCGGCGAGTTCGTTTTAATTATATTTATATACACAAATATTTAAAC
Source organism: Allium sativum (assembly GCA_030737875.1). Classification (NCBI taxonomy): domain Eukaryota; kingdom Viridiplantae; phylum Streptophyta; class Magnoliopsida; order Asparagales; family Amaryllidaceae; genus Allium; species Allium sativum. The sequence continues at coordinate 646,925,971 of CM060919.1, read as the reverse complement.
TTCGTTTATATATAAATTCTAACTCCATTCTGATATATTTTTAATACATATCAAATCAGTTTCCCAATTCAACATAATATTTTTGATTATCTATAATTGTCGATTTTTCCCTACTCGGTAATATATTTATTTATACTTCGATCTTATATATTGAACTCAAATTCCTTTTATAAATAAATTATTTATAAAATTTGATAAAATCGAATTTCAATTATAAACCCGTTGAATTCTTATCAATTCAGCTTATATTCCGAATTCCGAAATATAATCAATCGTTTTGTTTCAAAACACTTCACAACTTACTTTTAAATTTCTATTTGAATTTAAATGGCTCGAATTATCGAAATGATAATTTATTTCACCAAATTTATAACACTATTTATAAATTTAACTTCCTTGTTAAATATATATAAACAAGTTCCCTTTTCCAATTTCTATTTGAAACTCCATCCCTTTGATATTCCAAATTTTGGAGTAAAAACAGTTGTTCCCTTTCGAATGATTTCAAATTCTATTTTTAAATTCATATTTCAAATTATCACTTTATAATTAGTTCATTATATTTATAGACACCATTTTTTAAGTTTCCTTGTTTTACATGTAAACAAGTCTATTTCGAAATCTATTTATAACCAAAATCTTATTTTGGAAATTTCTATTTTTAACAACTTATATATATAACACCCAATCTATTTTCATATTCAATATAATTTCTATTTAAATAAATTCGAATTAATCAAATTCAAATCATAAGTCCTTACAGATTTGTTTTAGTTGAATTTATATTCTGAACATCATGAAAATTCCATTGCTTATTTCTTTAAAACGGTTTTCCCATTTCTATTTTTAAATTCACATTTGAATTTAAATATTCAAATTATCCAATGATAATTTTTCCCATTTCTATTTATAAACGTTGTTTATAAATTCATTTCAATTCCCTGGTTATCCCATGGAAAACATTCTATTTCATTTATAAGCACTGTTTATAAATTCACTTCAATTTCTTGTATTATTTAATTTATAAACATCGTTTATAAATTCAATACTTGTTTTATTTATTTTAAAAACAAGTAAATATCTTTAGCCCATTCTAAATTCAAATTCTATTTTAGAAAATAGAATTTTCCTTTTTAAACTCAAATATCATTTTCACGATATTCTTATAAATCAACATTTTGGCCCTCAGTGATATTTAAAAAATCAAACCAACCAATTTAATCAACATGTCACATGTGATAATATATATATGAGAACAAACAAATGATAAATTTTGAGGAACCCAGTTGGATTCCTCCAACTTGTTTTCCTGCATCCACAGTCGTTAGCCAACATAAATAATATCCTGCATCGAGGCAAAATACCACAGTGTGAAGGTCATCCACTATCATAGCGTGGGACGTATAGGGTCATCCGCTAATGATACTGCAGGCATCTGCTAATGGTACTGCGGGAATCCAACCAATCACCAATATATATATATATATATATATATATATATATATAATAACCACAACAAACCTAAATAACTAAAATATAATATCCACAAAAATATTTAAATGCATCCAAGCAACCAACAATTATTTTTAACGATTAAAAATAATTATAAATAGTAAATTTGAGTGAGATTTACTCAATAGGGTTTTTATTTTTGCTAAATCCTATCAATTTCCATATCTCATGCTATGAACGTACTTGAATCGTTCTTGAAAGAAACTTATTTTACCCCTACGAATGTTTGATTTTTATTTAGCGATTATTAAACTAAATTAACTATTAAAGTAAATAAATGAATTATCCTGTATAATTTAAATTTTATGAAGTATATACCTTGAACTAGAACTACAACAACATCACTGAACATCCATCCTTCACCCATCTGAATTATAAAACAATCCATCCTCTTTAATTTAACAGTCCTATTTCAGTTGCAACCAATATTAACGTCACCACACTCTAATTTGTTATACAATGTTAGCGCCAACTTCACACTGAATCAAACTCCATCCCACATCGTGTTTAAACCCCCTCCAGTTGAATCCAAAAGCAGCTCACAATCAAAAATTCCACACTGCGAAATTCCCAAACCTGCATCATTCAACTTCACTCTGCCAATCCACAAACATCGCACTCTCTAATTCTTATATTGACCCGCACCCAAAAATCTCCTGTACCGTTCAACTCAGTACCATGTTTTTCCTCAAACCAAAACGCATTCTACACTAATTACCACTGCCATCTCCGCACATAAACTGTACACTCCTTCTCCCTTTCTTCTCTATAGTTCGACCCCTACCCTCATCACTACTTCCTATTACTGAATAATACGCCTAACACCATCGCGACTTTGACAAGTCTCCAGAACCACTGTCGTTACCCCCTTACTAAGTTCGAACCCACCCAAACCTCGAATCTTAAATCGCAACTACTCCTATGAATCGATCGTCACCTCTGATACGGACAGAAATGAAGAACGAGACTAACAAATCCCTAACTCGTTGTTTCTTATTTTAGGAATTTTATAAAAATAGATTTTGATTTTAGAAACATGAAGAAGGGAGCATATGTTTTTGTTTCCGAAATGTTGCGATGGAAGTTGACTTAAATTTTCAAAAGGAATGAATTGGGAAAAGGAACGCAAATTATATATAGCTGTGAATTGATTTCGATTTCGATTTGTTTGTCAAAGGATTTCAGGAAGGATTCAATATATATTTTCTCAAAGGATTAAATGGAAATCAACATCATTTTTTTTATCTGAGGAATGGAAAAATGAAAACAGAAGGAAAGAGGGGTTGCACGTTTATATATATAAAGATGAAGACTTCGATATTAAGGAATAGGTGTTATAGGTAGGGTACATAAAATTAATTACGATTTGATCTTTGATTTACTTTGATTTGAAATAAAGAGATTTTTATTCTTTTTAAATTGATTCTGATTTGATTTTGATCCTATCCACTAAAATATATCAGGGTTCATAACTCGACATCACAAACCACTATTTTAACCTACCGAATGACGTTTCAACTATTTGCACTATTCTGGACTCAACAGAATAGACTATAAAAATTTATTCGAACACATATATAAAATAACCATATTAAATTGATATAATATAATTTAAATTCAAAATAAATAAATTCTTCGATAATATATTATTAATATCGTACATATATACAAACAGAATTTATATTGATTACCTAAATTATTCAGATTCAGTTTTAAATTTGAATTAAACTAGATTTGTTTTCGTATTATGATTATTTAATATATTCGACATTAAATCGAAATCGATAAAAAAAAAATATAAATATACAAGTATGTTATCAAATAAATATTCAAAATAATATTAAATATTTAAAATAAATAGATCAAAAATCCGGGTCGTTACATTCTCCCCCCTTAAAAGAATTTCGTTCCCAAAATTGCTGAGGTAGGAAAAATGGTTCAAATCCATTAACTTTTCAAAAATCTACTCACGTTGAATCTCAACCTTTTATATTTCTACAACTTTAATTCTACCAAAACTTTTGGTTTTCATTCATGTTGCACATCAATAATCCTACATTCATTTAATTCAAATGATTTACAATAAAGTTATTCATATCCAATTCATATTCATTCATACGAATTCAAATTGATTCTGAGCAATTTATTCACCTTGATCCATTTAACTTGCTTAAGTGAAATTTAAATTTTAGAATTCAAATTCCCGGGTTTTTGTTTCAAATCCTTTTGAAATCACAAAAATATATATACACATATTTAATTCCATCTCAGATTCAAAACATTTGAATTTTCAAACCAGCTTGTTTTCTTTCAAACAACTTTCCATCATTTTTTTTTCTAAGGCAGCAATTCATCACTTAGAAACTCAAAAATGAACACTGATGAAGTTGCAGTCATCATCAGAATTATTTTCCAGCCACTGAAGTGAGCTCAGTGCTTTAACACTCTCAAAATCCATTTTAAACGATTTTCATTTTAAAAATCCTTCTAAAACAAAGCTGTATTATTTTAATACACTTTAGAAAATATTTCCAAACTTCCCAGGATTTAAATTCCAAATTCTAGTGGAATTCAATTTTAATTCATCTCATTTGTATATTTAATTCATATACAAATTCTATTTTTGTTATATATAACATTTCCAATTTTAATAATCTCATTTGATTATAATAATATCAACCAACACATCCATATATTATAATAATTTCACAAAATTATTCCTTCTATCAAAATAGAATTTTGAGTAAAAAAAATTCATTTACCCACTTAAAACAATATTGTGTCAAATTTCTCTGTTCAAGTGTTTAGAAATTCCTATCGACTTCGTGGCGTTCCACGATTCAATCAGAATTCATAAACCACTCAACAGACTAGCCAACACAATATAAAACAACTTTTTATATCAATTTACAAATACGCTCTCTCGTATATATACACTCAACTCATTCTAGGGTACTACTGAACCTATCTCTAATGAGCACATCCACCAAAGCTTAGGTATTCGCTCAACCTGGCTCTGATACCAACTGTAACGATCCGCAAATCCATAATATCTGTGAAACGACCCGCACATCCGTGCTATCCGAGTTGACTAAATACAACACACGTCCAACCCAAATAACTCAGAAATACGAACCATTAATAGAAAGAAGATAGAGGGTGAGAATAGATAAGATAGAAAACTTAGAATAGAAGAAAACGAAGATCACAAACTCACAGCGGAACGAATAAAATATATTATATAACATAAGCTTCAAAATACAAATCTGTTTTGTACATATATACATACCATCATCAGAGTACACATAACATTTGATCCAGCGGAAGTAACTCTAGATAACTAACGTTGAAGCCTCCTGCTTCAAGCTCCTCCAAGTGTATCTGTAAAAGCCTGAAACACTTGACTGCCCGTACAAATTTGGGCACCCAAGAGTTTAGGAAAAACAAAACAAAATACACTCTGGGTCAGTCATGGGACTGGTGTGAGTAAACTCCAACCACTTGTTTAACTTTCAAAACCCTTTTCGAAAGAAAAGATAATAGTAAGACCAGCCCACACATAAACACGGACGGTTTTTACCTTACTATAACCCAAAACACTTTGATATCAAATCCAATGATATTATAATAATGTCTACATCAAGTAAATAACCAAATAGCAGAACGCTTGCATCTCACGCTCCACATATATATTATAAAATCAAAACCCGCATGGCGCTTATTGGAGATTGGATTTCCGACATGACAAGGTATGGGACCACCTTCCGATGATGTATCTCTAGAGGCAAATACACCTGGGTTCAACAAGAACGTCTTGCAACCCGGCCCATACATGACCGACCACTCATTTCGCTTGAGTGTATCGAATGTATATCACCAACGGTTGGACTCAAACCACCGTTTCCTGAATGGGCAGAATCGATAGATTTAGAAACAAAAGGAATTTCTCTAGATAGGTGATTATACACCCTAATGGGAGCGACCCACATAGCCATGCTGCCTGCCCGATTTTTGTCCTTTCCCGGTTGTTGAGGCCTGAGGCTACGAATACTTACCATTCATTGATAACACAATCACTTTGAATGCCACATCATCAGATCCGTTAATCACTAGTTGAGTGTGCACAAATATTCTGGATATTATGCTAAGGGATAAATCCGTTGCAACCATATATATTCATACAGACCAACCCATTTGATCATTGGAAATACTCTGTCAGACATCCGTCCATTTACGTTCGTTCTGGGATTGAACGAAACCGAAGGCACCATTTCTATTTAATAGAAAAGCCCTTGCACTTTACTCCGTCTTCAATATATTCAGCATACTTGGTTCGCAACGCTTATGCCGATACGGAGTGGTTCTTTGGATAATAATCCAACCGGTCTCTCCATATTGACAACGATGGTCAAAAACTTCGATAGTCTGTGATTTAACTATCGAATAAAAACAAGTGTTCATCCAACATATCAAACAAATCACTGGGCTCTTTAATTAATATTTTATTAATTAAATCTCTTCTACACTCTCTTATCAATATTTGTTAACCAAATATTTCAATAACCAATCTTGGCCCTTTCCGCTATTTTTGATTTCGTTGCCTTATCGAATTCTATATATCGCTATATAGATTTCTAATTGTCAAATTTCTTAAAAATATTCTAACTCCTTAAATTCCCGGAAAAATTCGCCATAACCTCCCCTGTATCGGGAGCATCGGGAAATTTCAAATAGCATCCCGGTATCTTCCAATCTCAAAAAGAAAAAGAAAAAGCCAAGCGGCTTGCCGATACGGCGCATAAAACCTCATATATGAATTAAACATGTACCTTTTGTCGAGCACATTATTTATATACCTGCATTATCCTTGCCCCATACCTGTCTCCTGTATGTCTATACCTGTCCCATTTATTTCAACTTCGTACACTCGTTTGACTCAATTCGTTAAAGTAATTCTTTAACTAACTCTCTGCCTATCTCGCTTGTATATTTGAATATAACACGTTTCGAATATATTTCCACTTACTTATCAATCAATTGAATTCAAATTTCAATTTAAGTTCTATATTCGATTTCGAATATATATTTTTACAATCCCAAATTTCACTTTTCAAAGTTCGATTTTAGTTCAAACTCGATTAACTAATTCTTCTTTAGTTAATTCTATTCAATAATCAAAAATATGATTATTGTTTCAAAAATCATCTTCTTTACTTCACTTGAGCCCATATTTATTTTCTAACTCAAGTCCAGATTTTTAAATGGAAATCCGGATTTTTATTTGCTTAAAAATCCCAATATTTATATATAAAATCCATTATGGTTTATAATGGTTTATGGCGCTGCTTTTCTAAAAATTTGATTTTGACATAACTCAAAATCTATACGACGAAATTCAGATTTTTCTCTTCTATCAGAAAACTATTATCAAATAGGTCCGGACGTTTCTTGTTTCGAAGAATTCCGACTTCAATTGAGTCCTGTATACTCGATTGAAGTTCGAATCGCTATTTTACGAACTGCAGCGCTGCGGCGAGTTCGTTTTAATTATATTTATATATATATAAATCTTTAAACTTCTTTAAAATGAATTCAACTCCATTTAAATTTCTATTTGAAATTCTAAATGTTTCAAATTCCATTTGAACTTCTATATTCCAATTTCTATATTTGAATTCTATTGAAATTCAAATATTCAAACTCCTTTTTAAATTCTATATTCAAAATTCCATAGTTTAAAGCTCATTTGAATTTCATATTCAAATCCCAAAGATCAAATCCTATTTGAATTCAATTTGAATCTCTTATATTCAAATTTCATTTTCCATTTGAATTCTAATATTCAAATTCATTTCCGGCCCCATTTGAATTCTAATATTCAAACTCATTTTTAACACCATTTGAATTTCTTTACTCAAATCCATTTGAATTCCCTTGAATTCAAATTCCATTTCAAAATCATTTGGATTTCCTATTTTGAAATCCTATTTGAAATTTTATTTCCAATTCCACTTTGAAATCCTATTTTCAAAGTTTATTTCAAATTCTATTTTGAAATCTCATATTCAAATTTCTACTTGAATTTCTGTATTCAATTCCATGTTCAAATTCAATACTTGGATTTCTATTTCAAATCTCTATTCAAATTTCATATTTAAATTCCATTCAAATCTCTATTCAAATTTCACATTTGAATTCTTCTTTGAAATTCTATATTTCAAATTCTATTCAATTCTTCTTTGAAATTCTATATTTCAAATTCTATTTTGAAATTCTACATTCAAATCTCTATTTGAATTTCTTATTCCAATTCTTTGAATTCAAATTTTATTTTGATTTCTTGAATTCAAATTCTATTTTTCCATTCTAATTTCGTCTATTCAAATTCTATTTGAACTTCTATTTGAATTTCTAATATTCAATCTCTTCTTAAAATTCAAATATTTAAACCCCTTTTAAAATTCAAATGTTATACTCAAATTTCATTTGAGTTATATATTTAAAAATTTCATTTCACATCCTGTTTTGAAATTTCATTTCAAAATTCCAATTTCACGCTTGTATTTCTATTTCTGAAATATCAAATGATAATTCTTTTCACTTCATTTAAACTTCGTTATAAAAGAACTATTTATAAACTTTGTTTATAAAGAACCTACTTGTTTTATTTTTCAAAAACAAGTTTATATTTTATTAAAAATTCAAATTCTATTTAAAAATAGAATTTTCCCTTTTTAAATCTCCAATATCCTTTTTACGATATTTTTAAATATCATTACTTAAGCCCAGTGATAAAACACACAAAGCAACCAATTATTTATTTTTCTAACACATCATATATACCAATATATATGCAAACAAATAAACAAACAGATAATATTTTTTTTTGAGGAATCCAGTTGGATTCCTCCAACCTGTTTTCCTGCATCCACAGATGTTAGCTCATAAATAATACCCATTCTGCTTCGTGGCAGAATATCGCGGTATAGAAGGTCATCCACTAATCATAGCGTGGGGCGTATAGGGTAATCATCCGCTATGGTACCGCGGGCATCCGCTAATGAGACTGCGGGAATCCAACCAATCAATCAACCCAATATATATATATATATATCCTAAATAACTAATATATATAAAGCAACCAGAAATCATTCACACAAGCAACAGACAATTATTTTTAATAAAATAAAAATAATTCTAAAGGTGAGTGAGATTTACTCACCGGGAAATTTATTTGCATTTGTACTATTTTCGATTTCCTTTGCCGATCTCCAAGGCTTCGTACTCTACACGAACACTTTATTTGATTTTATCCTTGCCTAGGAAAAATCCGAGCTTTAAAAATTAACTACTGGATATCCTTACAAGGTTTAAACTAAAAATTAAATTCTAACTGAGATACTAATTTAATCCTAACCAATATAATGATTTAATTATAACCCATATATTAATTAAATCCTAACTGAAATAAATGTTTTAATTCTATAAGAAAATATATTAACTAACCAAATTTTAGAATTTATTACCTTATATTATCGAATAATTCTTCTTCTCCAAGAACAAAAGAACAGCAAACTCCCTTAGGCATTTTTATCATGACCGTCATCGAATCCCAATGCTTGCTTTCGAAGATGCAAACCCCAAAATCGATGTGGAATCCCTTTGCCTGAACCGTGACTCAATACTGTTGCTCCAGCTCACATGAGCCCCATCGCGATACCCAGGATGCGTTCGCATCCTTCCAATTCGCCTTCCACCATCGTTGACCTCCCCAGAAATCGCACTTCCCAATTCCTAAATCGCACCCTCGATTTTCCTTGAATCGAACTCCACAAATGTCCTGCTATATGCCCTAGGTCCACACATCAACTTCGAGTTCCACCACGGATGTCGAGCTCCCACTTCGCCTGCCCCTGTGCGCGAGTGATCCAAGACCGTGTTCGAGCTCCAGGGAAACTCGCAACCTTTGAATTCGCGATTTATGATTTGATTTAATTTACTGGAAGAGAGGATGGAAGTAAATGGCTTTCGGTGTTTGGTTTTTGATAAACGAGAATGAAAGCCTTCGGCAGAGAATGGTATCGCGATGGATATATATATAGGTGATAAGGGAAACATGTTGTACATAGGCCATTAAATTCCTGTTTCGTTGATATCAAAATGGAAGACAAGAATTTTTGCTCGAGAAAGAAATGCTGCGTGATTTAACAAGTTAGGGTGGCGTTGTAAGGAGTAGGTCGGCTCATAATCTACTAATGTGAATTTTTTTTTTATTTTGATTTTTGTTTAAAATATCATGTGGTTCCTTAACTCGAAATCCCGAACCGCTAATTTAACACAACGACCGACGTTACAAGTTTATAATGATCTATTGAACTCAATAAACTGATTCTGAAATTTTATTCAGTCGTATATACAGAATAATATTATTAAATTAATTACAAACAATTTAATTCAAGATTAAAATAATTATCGTCCTAATTCAATACATATTTATATTAATCGACCGAATTGTTTAGATTCATATTTTATATTTGAATTAAATTATTTCAGTTCCTCGTATTTCGATTATTTAATCGATAACCCAATAAAATACCATTTATATTATAAATTCAATATTTAAAACCATACTAAATATTTAAAACAAACTGTTCAAAAATCCGGGTCGTTACATTCTTCCCCCCTTAAAATAATTTCGTCCTCGAAATTGCTAAGGTAGGAAAAATGGTACAAACCTATTATTTTTCAAAACTTCTTTATGTTGAAACTCATCTCTTCACATTTCAACAAATTTAGTTCCACCAAAACTTTTGGTTTCCATTCCTATGCATTCTAATTCATATTCATTTCAATTTATTTCAAATTGATTCTAGTCAATTTATTCACCTCGAACCATTTAACTTGCTTCAGTTAAATTTTTATTCCAGAATCCAAATCCCAGGGTTTCCATTTTAAATCCTTTTGAAATCACTTAAATATATACATGTATATTTATTTCCATTTCAAATTCAAAACATTTGAATATTCAAACCAATTTGTTTTCTTTCCAACAAATTTCCATCAAAACTTTCTAAGGTAGCAATCCATCACTTAGAAACTCGAAAATGAACCCTGATGAGGCTGCAGTCATCATCAGAATTATTTCCCAGCGACTGAAGTGAGTTCAGTGCTTTATCATTTTTAAAAATCAACTCAAAATGATTTTCATTCAAAACCTTTTCAAAATAAAACTATATTATTTTAATTACTTTGAAAAATATTATTCAACTTCCCAGGATTTTGGATTCTTAATTCTGGTTTGAATTTAATTCTAATTCATCTCATTTGTATATATTTCATTCATATACAAATTCAGTTTGGTTATAAATAACCATTTCAATTTTTATAATCTTATTTGATTATAGTGATAATAATCAACACATCCAATAATTTCGGAAAATTATTAGTTATATATCAAAATATTATTTTGGGTAAAATTATTTCATCTACCCATTTTAAAACTATATCGTGTTCAATCTCCTGTTCAAGTGTTTAGAAATTCCTATCGACTTTGTGGCGTCCCACTATCCGACCAGAATTCATAAACCACTCAACAGACTAGCCAACACAATATAAAACAACTTTTATATCAACTAACAAATACGCTCTCTCGTATATATACGCTCAACTCATTCTAGGGTACTGCTGACCCTATCTCTAATGAGCACAACTCCACAAAGCCTAGGTATTCACTCAACCTAAGCTCTGGTACCAACTGTAATGACCCCGAGATTCGAGTAGGCTTTTCAACCATCCTCTCCTCCCTCGGCACTGGGCTAACCTCCCAGCGTGGCTTACAGAGATACCTCAGAACTGCTTTTACGGCCAGCCTCTCGACTCGACCAACCCACATTGTCGGGAGATGTAGGGGTAAGAGTCTCCCGTTCGCCACCAAACGCGAAGCGAGAACCCCCTATCATCCGTACCAATTAAGCAACCAGCTCTGATACCAACTGAAACGACCCGCACATCCGTGCTATCCGAGTTGACTAAATACAACACACGTCCAACCCAAATAACTCAGAAATACGAACCATTAATAGAAAGAAGATAGAGGGTGAGAATAGATAAGATAGAAAACTTAGAATAGAAGAAAACGAAGATCACAAACTCACAGCGGAACGAATAAAATATATTATATAACATAAGCTTCAAAATACAAATCTGTTTTGTACATATATACATACCATCATCAGAGTACACATAACATTTGATCCAGCGGAAGTAACTCTAGATAACTAACGTTGAAGCCTCCTGCTTCAAGCTCCTCCAAGTGTATCTGTAAAAGCCTGAAACACTTGACTGCCCGTACAAATTTGGGCACCCAAGAGTTTAGGGAAAACAAAACAAAATACACTCTGGGTCAGTCATGGGACTGGTGTGAGTAAACTCCAACCACTTGTTTAACTTTCAAAACCCTTTTTGAAAGAAAAGATAATAGTAAGACCAGCCCACACATAAACACGGACGGTTTTTACCTTACTATAACCCAAAACACTTTGATATCAAATCCAATGATATTATAATAATGTCTACATCAAGTAAATAACCAAATAGCAGAACGCTTGCATCTCACGCTCCACATATATATTATAAAATCAAAACCCGCATGGCGCTTATTGGAGATTGGATTTCCGACATGACAAGGTATGGGACCACCTTCCGATGATGTATCTCTAGAGGCAAATACACCTGGGTTCAACAAGAACGTCTTGCAACCCGGCCCACACATGACCGACCACTCATTTCGCTTGAGTGTATCGAATGTATATCACCAACGGTTGGACGCAAACCACCGTTTCCCGAATGGGCAGAATCGATAGATTTAGAAACAAAAGGAATTTCTCTAGATAGGTGATTATACACCCTAATGGGAGCGACCCACATAGCCATGCTGCCTGCCCGATTTTTGTCCTTTCCCGGTTGTTGAGGCCTGAGGCTACGAATACTTACCATTCATTGATAACACAATCACTTTGAATGCCACATCATCAGATCCGTTAATCACTAGTTGAGTGTGCACAAATATTCTGGATATTATGCTAAGGGATAAATCCGTTGCAACCATATATATTCATACAGACCAACCCATTTGATCATTGGAAATACTCTGTCAGACATCCGTCCATTTACGTTCGTTCTGGGATTGAACGAAACCGAAGGCACCATTTCTATTTAATAGAAAAGCCCTTGCACTTTACTCCGTCTTCAATATATTCAGCATACTTGGTTCGCAACGCTTATGCCGATACGGAGTGGTTCTTTGGATAATAATCCAACCGGTCTCTCCATATTGACAACGATGGTCAAAAACTTCGATAGTCTGTGATTTAACTATCGAATAAAAACAAGTGTTCATCCAACATATCAAACAAATCACTGGGCTCTTTAATTAATATTTTATTAATTAAATCTCTTCTACACTCTCTTATCAATATTTGTTAACCAAATATTTCAATAACCAATCTTGGCCCTTTCCGCTATTTTTGATTTCGTTGCCTTATCGAATTCTATATATCGCTATATAGATTTCTAATTGTCAAATTTCTTAAAAATATTCTAACTCCTTAAATTCCCGGAAAAATTCGCCATAACCTCCCCTGTATCGGGAGCATCGGGAAATTTCAAATAGCATCCCGGTATCTTCCAATCTCAAAAAGAAAAAGAAAAAGCCAAGCGGCTTGCCGATACGGCGCATAAAACCTCATATATGAATTAAACATGTACCTTTTGTCGAGCACATTATTTATATACCTGCATTATCCTTGCCCCATACCTGTCTCCTGTATGTCTATACCTGTCCCATTTATTTCAACTTCGTACACTCGTTTGACTCAATTCGTTAAAGTAATTCTTTAACTAACTCTCTGCCTATCTCGCTTGTATATTTGAATATAACACGTTTCGAATATATTTCCACTTACTTATCAATCAATTGAATTCAAATTTCAATTTAAGTTCTATATTCGATTTCGAATATATATTTTTACAATCCCAAATTTCACTTTTCAAAGTTCGATTTTAGTTCAAACTCGATTAACTAATTCTTCTTTAGTTAATTCTATTCAATAATCAAAAATATGATTATTGTTTCAAAAATCATCTTCTTTACTTCACTTGAGCCCATATTTATTTTCTAACTCAAGTCTAGATTTTTAAATGGAAATCCGGATTTTTATTTGCTTAAAAATCCCAATATTTATATATAAAATCCATTATGGTTTATAATGGTTTATGGCGCTGCTTTTCTAAAAATTTGATTTTGACATAACTCAAAATCTATACGACGAAATTCAGATTTTTCTCTTCTATCAGAAAACTATTATCAAATCGGTCCGGACGTTTCTTGTTTCGAAGAATTCCGACTTCAATTGAGTCCTGTATACTCGATTGAAGTTCGAATCGCTATTTTACGAACTGCAGCGCTGCGGCGAGTTCGTTTCAATTATATTTATATATATATAAATCTTTAAACTTCTTTAAAATGAATTCAACTCCATTTAAATTTCTATTTGAAATTCTAAATGTTTCAAATTCCATTTGAACTTCTATATTCCAATTTCTATATTTGAATTCTATTGAAATTCAAATATTCAAACTCCTTTTTAAATTCTATATTCAAAATTCCATAGTTTAAAGCTCATTTGAATTTCATATTCAAATCCCATAGATCAAATCCTATTTGAATTCAATTTGAATCTCTTATATTCAAATTTCATTTTCCATTTGAATTCTAATATTCAAATTCATTTCCGGCCCCATTTGAATTCTAATATTCAAACTCATTTTTAACACCATTTGAATTTCTTTACTCAAATCCATTTGAATTCCCTTGAATTCAAATTCCATTTCAAAATCATTTGGATTTCCTATTTTGAAATCCTATTTGAAATTCTATTTCCAATTCCACTTTGAAATCCTATTTTCAAAGTTTATTTCAAATTCTATTTTGAAATCTCATATTCAAATTTCTACTTGAATTTCTGTATTCAATTCCATGTTCAAATTCAATACTTGGATTTCTATTTCAAATCTCTATTCAAATTTCATATTTAAATTCCATTCAAATCTCTATTCAAATTTCACATTTGAATTCTTCTTTGAAATTCTATATTTCAAATTCTATTCAATTCTTCTTTGAAATTCTATATTTCAAATTCTATTTTGAAATTCTACATTCAAATCTCTATTTGAATTTCTTATTCCAATTCCTTTGAATTCAAATTTTATTTTGATTTCTTGAATTCAAATTCTATTTTTCCATTCTAATTTCGTCTATTCAAATTCTATTTGAACTTCTATTTGAATTTCTAATATTCAATCTCTTCTTAAAATTCAAATATTTAAACCCCTTTTAAAATTCAAATGTTATACTCAAATTTCATTTGAGTTATATATTTAAAAATTTCATTTCACATCCTGTTTTGAAATTTCATTTCAAAATTCCAATTTCACGCTTGTATTTCTATTTCTGAAATATCAAATGATAATTCTTTTCACTTCATTTAAACTTCGTTATAAAAGAACTATTTATAAACTTTGTTTATAAAGAACCTAATTTTTCAAAAACAAGTTTATATTTTATTAAAAATTCAAATTCTATTTAAAAATAGAATTTTCCCTTTTTAAATCTCCAATATCCTTTTTACGATATTTTTAAATATCATTACTTAAGCCCAGTGATAAAACACACAAAGCAACCAATTATTTATTTTTCTAACACATCATATATACCAATATATATGCAAACAAATAAACAAACAGATAATATTTTTTTTTGAGGAATCCAGTTGGATTCCTCCAACCTGTTTTCCTGCATCCACAGATGTTAGCACATAAATAATACCCATTCTGCTTCGTGGCAGAATATCGCGGTATAGAAGGTCATCCACTAATCATAGCGTGGGGCGTATAGGGTAATCATCCGCTATGGTACCGCGGGCATCCGCTAATGAGACTGCGGGAATCCAACCAATCAATCAACCCAATATATATATATAGCCTAAATAACTAATATATATAAAGCAACCAGAAATCATTCACACAAGCAACAGACAATTATTTTTAATAAAATAAAAATAATTCTAAAGGTGAGTGAGATTTACTCACCGGGAAATTTATTTGCACTTGTACTATTTTCGATTTCCTTTGCCGATCTCCAAGGCTTCGTACTCTACACGAACACTTTATTTGATTTTATCCTTGCCTAGGAAAAATCCGAGCTTTAAAAATTAACTACTGGATATCCTTACAAGGTTTAAACTAAAAATTAAATTCTAACTGAGATACTAATTTAATCCTAACCAATATAATGATTTAATTATAACCCATATATTAATTAAATCCTAACTGAAATAAATGTTTTAATTCTATAAGAAAATATATTAACTAACCAAATTTTAGAATTTATTACCTTATATTATCGAATAATTCTTCTTCTCCAAGAACAAAAGAACAGCAAACTCCCTTAGGCATTTTTATCATGACCGTCATCGAATCCCAATGCTTGCTTTCGAAGATGCAAACCCCAAAATCGATGTGGAATCCCTTTGCCTGAACCGTGACTCAATACTGTTGCTCCAGCTCACATGAGCCCCATCGCGACACCCAGGATGCGTTCGCATCCTTCCAATTCGCCTTCCACCATCGTTGACCTCCCCAGAAATCGCACTTCCCAATTCCTAAATCGCACCCTCGATTTTCCTTGAATCGAACTCCACAAATGTCCTGCTATATGCCCTAGGTCCACACATCAACTTCGAGTTCCACCACGGATGTCGAGCTCCCACTTCGCCTGCCCCTGTGCGCGAGTGATCCAAGACCGTGTTCGAGCTCCAGGGAAACTCGCAACCTTTGAATTCGCGATTTATGATTTGATTTAATTTACTGGAAGAGAGGATGGAAGTAAATGGCTTTCGGTGTTTGGTTTTTGATAAACGAGAATGAAAGCCTTCGGCAGAGAATGGTATCGCGATGGATATATATATAGGTGATAAGGGAAACATGTTGTACATAGGCCATTAAATTCCTGTTTCGTTGATATCAAAATGGAAGACAAGAATTTTTGCTCGAGAAAGAAATGCTGCGTGATTTAACAAGTTAGGGTGGCGTTGTAAGGAGTAGGTCGGCTCATAATCTACTGATGTGATTTTTTTTTTTTGATTTTTGTTTAAAATATCATGTGGTTCCTTAACTCGAAATCCCGAACCGCTAATTTAACACAACGACCGACGTTACAAGTTTATAATGATCTATTGAACTCAATAAACTGATTCTGAAATTTTATTCAGTCGTATATACAGAATAATATTATTAAATTAATTACAAACAATTTAATTCAAGATTAAAAATAATTATCGTCCTAATTCAATACATATTTATATTAATCGACCGAATTGTTTAGATTCAGATTTTATATTTGAATTAAATTATTTCAGTTCCTCGTATTTCGATTATTTAATCGATAACCCAATAAAATACCATTTATATTATAAATTCAATATTTAAAACCATACTAAATATTTAAAACAAACTGTTCAAAAATCCGGGTCGTTACAATCTGTGTTGACTAATAATACCACACGTCAAACCCAAATTGCATAGAAATTACGAATCATTATTAGAAAGAAGTTAGAGGATGAGAAATAGAAAGAAAGAAATATTAGAATAGAGGAAAACGAAGATCAATAACTCACAGTGGAACGAATAAAATATATTAGGTAACATAAACTTTGAAATACAATTCGGTAACTTTATATACATACCATCATCAGAGCACAACACCTATTTCTGGAACAGTTATAAACACCTGTTTCCAGATACAAATATGGTACACAGCGGAATATATGATAGTCCATAGCTAACTGGTGAAGCCTCCTGCTTCAACTCCTTCAAGTGAATCTATAAAATCCCGACTACTTGACTGTCCGTACAAATTTGGGTACCCAAGAGTTTAGGAAAAAAAAAAAAAACTCTTGGTCAGTCATGGGACAGGTGTGAGTAAACTCCAACCATTTGTTTAACTTTCAAAATCCTTTCGAAATAAAGGATAATAGTAAGACCAACCCACACATAAACATGGACGGTTTTTACCTTACTATAACCCAAAACACTTTGATACGAAAATACAGTGATATTATAATAGTGTCTAAATCAAATAAATAACAATCTAGCGGAACGCTTGCATTTCACGCTCCATGTATAATATAAAATAAAATAAAAACGCAGGATGCTTATTGGAGATTGGATTCCGACTATGACAAGGTATGGAACCACCTTCCGATAGTGTATCTCTAGAGGGGAATACACTGGGTTCAACAAGAACACCTTGCAAACCGAACCATACATGACCGACCACTCATTTCGCTTGAGTGTATCGAATGTATGTAACCAACAGTTGGGATCAACAACCATTTCCCGAATGGGACAGCATCGAATAGAATAAGGAATTAAATGAATTTCTCTAGATAGGTGATAATACACCCTAATGGGAGCTACCCACGTAGCCATGCTACCTGCCCGATTTTTGTCTTTTCCCGGTTGTTGAGGCCAGAGGCTACGATTACTTATCATTCCTTGATAGCACAATCACTCTGAATGCCACATTGTCAGATACGTTAATCATTACTTGATTTGCATAAATATATTCTGGATATTATGCTAAGAGAATAAATTCTCTGCCACTATATAAATTTATACAGATCAACATATGCGATCATTGGAAATACTGTGTCAGACATTCGTCCATTTACGTTCGTTTTGGGATTGAACGAAACCGAAGGCACTATTTCTATTAATACTAAAAGTCCTTGCACTTTACTCCATCTTCGATTATCTTTATATAATATGATTCGCAACGGTACTGCCAATACGGAGTGGTTCTCGGATAATAATCCAACCGGGTCTCCATATTGACAACGATATTGGCAAATACTTCGATAGTCGGTTATTTAACTATCAAAGAAAAACAAACATCCATTTAAAACACCAAACAATCATTGGACCCCTTAATTAATATTTCATTAATTAAATCATTTCTCCATTTCTTTACCAATATTTGTTAACCAAATATTTTCAATAATCATTTTGGTCTCTTACGCTGTTTGGAAACATTTCCATATTTCACCATCTTTTATTTTCTATACTTAGAAAATATCTTCTATTAATAATTGGAAAATATTCCAATTACTTCTCCGTTTCACGACAATTCATTTCTATACTTAGGAAATATTTATTATTATTTTCCAAAATTTCACTTCCTTTGGTTAAAACGAATGTTATGTAAAACATCGCTACAACAACCCAAAATACTGCATTCGACTAAATTTCTTTAAACATTTCTCTTCGAGACAGAATCTTGCTATTTATCGGCTAATAATGAAATCAATCGAGTTGGGGAATAATTACCTCTCAGACCTTGACTGAAAATATTATTAACTTCAAAACAGACAAGACCGCCAACTCAAATAATCAACACCATATTAAACCAATTTTCCATTTCTAAAACACGTTTACTCTTCTCTTTCTATTTTTAACAAATCTAATTTATAGATTTCCTTTTTGTTTATAATATTCTATTTTTAAGTTCATTTACTTATCGAATTCTGTATATATCGATACATTGATTTCTAACTATCAAATTTTCTTAAAAATACTCTAACTCCTTAAATTTCCGGAAAATTTTGCCATAACCTCCTTTGTACCGGTCAATAGTTCAAACCTCAACTCGTCTCTCTAGGCCCTTTCCATTCAAAAAGAAAATAAAAAAGCCAAGTGGTTTGCCGATTATGCCCATAAAAACTCGTATGGAATTTAAACGTGTACCTTTTTGTCGAGCACACGAACTATAAATCTTCATACACTGTATTCCATACCTGTCTAACCCATATACTTCTGTTCCTAATTTATTCCAACATAATCTGGCCATTTTAACTCAATTCGCTAATTTATTCTTTAATCAGCTCATTTGCTCATTTCATTTTTTCTATTTGAACATATCACATTCAAATATATTTTAACTTGCTTATTTCCATTTGAATCCCATTTTCAATTCAAATTCCATATTCAGTTTTGAATATGAATTTACAACCCCCTTTTCTGATCCAAAGTTCAATTTCGATTTCAAATTTCATTAACTAATTTTTTCTTCGAATTAGTTAATTCAATGCAACAACTAAAAATTTGATTTTTATTTGAAAAATCAGTTCACTTACTCCAGTTGAGTGCATACTTATTTTACAACTCGAATCTGGATTTTTTTTATGGAAATTCGGATTTTTTTGGTTTAAAATCCTTTTATTTATTTAAATAAACCGTTATGGTTTTATAATGGTTCTGGCGTTGTTTTTCTGAAAATTTGATTTTGACATAACTCAAAATCTATTCGACGAAATCCAGTTTTTTATCTTCCATTAGAAAACTATTATCTAATTAGTCCTGACGGTTCTTGTTTCATGGGATTCCGACTAAATTTGAGTTATATATACTCAATTGAAGTTCGAATCGCCAATTTACGAACTACCGTGCTGCGGCGAGTTCGTTTTAATTATATTTATGTATATGAACGTTTAAACTTCGTTTATATATAAATTCTAACTCCATTATGAAATATTTTTAATATATATCAAATCAGTTTCCCAATTCAACATAATATTTTCGATTATCTATAATAGTCGATTTTTCCTTACTCGGTAATATATTTATTTATACTTCGATCTTCTATATTTAACTCAAATTCCTTTTATAAATAAATTATTTACAAAATTCGATGTAATCGAATTTCAATTATAAACCCGGTGAATTCCTCTCAATTCAGCTTATATTCCGAATTCCGAAATATAATCAACCATTTTGTTTCAAAACACTTCCCAAATTACTTTTAAATTCCTATTTGAATTTAAATGGTTCGAATTATCCAAATGATAATTTATTTTACCAAATTTATAACACTATTTATAAATTCAAATTCCTTGTTTCATATATTTAAACAGGTTCCCTTTTCAAATTTCTATTTGAAACTCCATCCCTTTGATATTCCGAATTTTGGAATAAAAACAGTTGTTCCCTTTCGAATGATTTCAAATTCTATTTTTAAATTCATATTTGAATTTAAATATTCAAGTTATCTCTTGATAATTAATTCATTATATTTATAGACACCATTTTTTAAATTTTCTTGTTTTATATGTAAACAAGTCTATTTCGAAATCTATTTATGACCAAAATATTATTTTGGAAATTTCTATTTATAATAACTTATATATATATATATATATAACACCCAATCTATTTTCATATTCAATTTAACTTCTATTTAAATAAATTCGAATTAATCGAATTCAAATCATAAATCCTTACTGATTTATTTTAGTTGAATTTATATTCTGAACATCAGAATAAATTCCATCGTTTATTTCTCTAAAACAATTTTCCCATTTCTATTTTTAAATTCACATTTGAATTTAAATATTCAAATTATCCAATGATAATTTTTTCCCATTTCTATTTATAAACGTTGTTTATAAATTCATTTAAATTCCCTGGTTATCCCATGAAAAGCATTCTATTTCATTTCTAAACACCGTTTATAAATTCACTTCAATTTCTTGTATTATTTAAATTGTAAACATCGTTTATAAATTCAATACTTGTTTTATTTATTTTCAAAACAAGTAAATATCTTTATTCCATTCTAAATTCAAATTCTATTTTAGAAAATAGAATTTTCCTTTTTAAAACTCAAATATCATTTTCATGATAGTTTTATAAATCAACATTTTGGCCCTCAGTGATATTTAAACAATAAAACCAACCAATTCAATCAACACGTCATATGTGATAATATATATATGAGAACAAACAAATGATAAGTTTTGAGGAATCCAGTTGGATTCCTCCAACCTGTTTTCCTGCATCCACAGATGTTAGCAATAATACCCATCCTGCTTCGAGGTAAGATATCGCAGTGCGAAGGTCATCCACTATCATAGTGTTGGGCGTATAGGGTCATCCGCTAATGATACTGCGGGCATCTACTAATGGTACTGCGGGAATCCAACCAATCAACAATATATATATAATAACCACAACAAACCTAAATAACTTATATATAATATCCACAAAATTATTTAAATGCATCCAAGCAACCAACAATTTTTTTAATGATTAAAAATAATTCTAAATGGTAAATTTGAGTAAGATTTACTCACCAGGGTTTTTATTTTGCTGAATCCTGTTAATTTCCATATCTCGTGCTATGAACGTACTTGAATCGTTCTTGAAAGAAACTTATTTTTCCCCTATGAATGTTTGATTTTTATTTAGCAATTATTAAACTAAATTAACTACTAAATTAAATAAATGAATTATCCTATATAATTTAAATTTTATGAAGTATATACCTTGAATTAGAACTACATCAACATCACTGAACATCCATCCTTCACCCATCTGGATTATACAGCAATCCATCCTCTTCAATTTAACAATCCAATTTCAGTTGCAACCAATATTGACGTCACACCACTCCAGTTTGTTATCCTATGTCAGCGCCAACCTCACACTGAATCGAACTCCATCCCACATCATGTTCAAACCCCCTCCAGTTGAATCCAAAAGCAGCTCGCAATCAGAAATACCACACAGCGAAATTCCCAAACCACCCTCGTTCAACTTCACTCTGTCAATCCACCAACATCGCACTCTCTAATTCTTGTGTTGACCCACACCTAAAAATCTCCTGTACTATTCAACTCAGTACCCTGTTTCTCCTCAAACCAAAACGCACGCTACACTAATTACCACTGCCATATCTGCACATAAACTTTACTCTCCTTCTCCCTTTCCTCTCTATTGTTCAGCCCCTGCCCTCATGACTACTTCCTCCTCCTAAATAATACGCCCAACACCATCACGACTTTGATAAGTCTCCAGAACCACTGTCGCTACCCCCTTACTAAGTTCAAACCCACCCAAACCTCGAATCTTAAATCACAACTGCTCCTATGAATCGATCGCGACCTCTGATATGGACGGAAATGGAAAACGAGACTAACAAATCCCCAACTCATTGTTTCTTATTTTAGGAATTTTATAAAAATAGATTTTGATTTTAGAAACATGAAGAATGGAGCGGATGTTTTTGTTTCAGAAATGTTGCGATGGAAGTTGATTTAAATTTTTAGAAGGAATGAATTGGGAAAAGGAACGCAATTTATATATAGTTGTGGATTGATTTTGATTCCGATTTGTTTGTGAAAGGATTTCAGGAAGGATTCAATATATATTTTCTCAAAGGATTAAATGGAAATCAGCATCGATTTTCTTATTTGAGGAATGGAAAAATGAAAATAGGAAAGAGAGGTTGTGCATTTATATATATAAAGATGAAGACTTCGGTATTAAGGAATAGGTGTTATAGGTAGGGTACATAAAATTAATTATGATTTGATCTTTGATTTACTTTGGTTTGAAATAAAGAGATTTCTATTCTTTTTAAATTGATTCTGATTTGATTTCGATCCTATCCACTAAAATATATCAGGGTTCATAACTCGACATCACGAACCGCTATTTTAACCTACCGACTGATGTTTCAACGTATTTACACTAATAGACTATAAAATTTTATTCGAACATATATATAAAATAACCATATTAAATTGATATAATATAATTTAAATCCAAAACAAATAAATTCTTCGATAATATATTATTATTATCGTTTATATATACAAATAGAATTTATATTGATTACCTGAAATATTCAGATTCAGTTTTAAATTTGAATTAAACTAGATTTGTTTTCGTGTTACAATTATTTAATATATTCGACATTAAATCGAAATCGATAAAAAATATATATAAATATTCAACTATATTAACAAATAAATATTTAAAATAAATGGATCAAAATCTAGATCGTTATACATGAACATTTAAAAAGAAAATAAAATTTTAAAGAGCTTCCATAATTTGGCCACAGGATTAGCATCATTGCGTTCGTGGCGATTTTCTGGTCAATTTAGACCTGTGGATTGCAGAAACTGATTTAAGATAAAATAGATGCCTTTAAATGATGCATTACAACATTACATGAAAATAAGGATAACTTAATTAAATATTCAGAATTAAGTGAAACGAAATGTGCCATTGCATTCGTCTTCGAATTCTGGTCAAAATAGACACATGTTTTTCATAAAACGGTCACCGTATGAAGAAGTTACTAAGGTTTGAAGTTTGTATACGCACAAGAAGAATATATATGAATAAAATAAGGCCAGAATTCAAAACAATTCAAATTTCATGTAGAAAAGGGGAGCGGGGAATATCCCGCCTAGGGGTGTCGACCCATGGGCCGACCCCCTAAAGAGGGTGACCCCCTATGGTAGATCTGGGAAGATTATTTCTGTAGCGAGCGTGGACTTCTTATTTTACAAAATACGTTGCTGAACACCTATAAATAAACCTGTAGAGCCAACCCAAAATCTCATATTCATATAGATGAACCCTTGTATGAATTGAAATAGTTATAATATGATTAAATGGTTTCATGTTAGCATAATACTGAATACATGAACATAGATTTGGGGCATAAATCAAATTACGATTAAAGATCTTAATTTGGACATATGGTACATAATAAATATGACTTGGGAAAGGGACATGAAAACCTATAATGAAATAGGAATAATTGTTAAAGAACGGACATGCCTAGATTCATAGTAATTTGACACTGTAACGCGCTTAGACACAAGTTTAGATTACACTTGTGTGATAGAAGTCTGCCCGGAACCGCCCGACATATCCAGCATTCACAAGTGGTAAATCTAATGTGAGGGGTCTAAGTGCATAAATAAAATATGTAGTGGCGCTAAGACACGAGGTTAAGCTAACTTGCGGTAGAAGTCTGCTCGGAACCGCCTGGAAAATCCATTATCCAGAAGTATAGGCTTAATGTGAGAGGTCTAATGCATGAATATATACATATATACACACATATATATATAAATATATGTAAATGGCAGGACTGATAAACATCATTAGTTATAATTAATGAAAATAAATAGAATTGAATGAAAGATAATTACAACAGTAAATGAATGAACGGGGAATGATAATAATCTATTATAAATGAATTGCAATAATGAGAATGTTATATAATAGGTAGGCTTGCCCTAGGGACATGTGAAGATTATAAATTAGGTTATAAAAAACTAGTAAGGAAATGAGATAACTGGTGAAGTGAGTTAAGTGGCACTTAATTATAAATTAAGTAATTAGTAAATGAGGAAAACTAAAACCATTTTTTGTAATAAGTAGAGAAAAGTGGGAAAGTTTATGAAATGTAAGAAGTTGTAGTTAATTATAAATTAAGTAATACGTAAACTTGGAAGTATGGAAATTTGTTGATAACAATGACATGTTTAGGCTTGTCCTAGGGACAAGTGGAAATTATAACTTAGGTTATAATAAACGATAAAGGGAATGGAATAACTTATATAAGGAGATAAGTTGTACTTAATTGTAAATTAAGTTATTTATAAGAACAAGAATCTGAAATCTACGGACGAAGACAACATAAGTTATATTTATGGGAAGAGAAGCTTATTAATTGACCTTAGTTAAGAGAACTATGTTAATAAGTAAACAACGATAAGTTGTAGTGACAATGTAAGATGGAATTATGATTAAATAAGAAAGAGTGAGTTAAACTTATAAAATGAAATAAGTTATATTTAATCATAAATGATAATTGACATGTTAGACAGAAAACATGTAAATTGAGATACACTTAATTACGTATTAAGTAGAACATGTTATTGTAACCTTGAATCAAACAAGTATATAAAGGAATTGTGGATTACAGACCTTGGATCACAATCTAGGGAATAACATGTTGTGGGCTTATTAATAAACTTAAATGGGTTAAGTTATATGATTGAAATTAATAAGCAAGGGGGCCCATTCCTTTGAGATATAAGGGGCAAGAAATGACTTGGTAACCTGAATAAAAAGCTAAAATGATAACCAAGTTAAATGGAAACCCGACGAGGTACAGAAAGCGCATAAAAGAACCTTTAAACATAGGGTCTAATAACATATTAAAGTAAGGTGCTTGGACCAGTCCGCACGTTTGAGGGTGAATAACCCAATGGGGTAGATGATCGTGGTGACATAAGGCACGAGGGGAGCGCATGTTCATCTGATTATTCTGTCGGCTCCGAAGGACTGGAAGGGGAAGCACGCGGCTTCCTGAGGTATGTAAGGTGCTCATGGTAGTCCTCTGTGTGGTGGCAGATGTTTAGGCTATGCTCTCAGAAGTTGGGTCTACGCGTAACTACTGGGTGGGTGGGTCTTGATTGCAAAAGTAGCTTTGCAGTCAGAATGCTGTGACAAGGTGACACTAGGGTTATTCGGCGATCGCCTCAACGGGAGGCGAGGTCAGGACCAACAAGGATAGTAGATCGTCTAGTACCCGTCATTGGCAGCAAGTGGGATGTGAAAAGACTAGAGCTAGTACCAATAGACCATTCACCTTTCACTATCGAGGTACAGTGGTTGAGGGAAGATGCCAACTGGATTTTTAGATTGTTTGTTAAGGGAACATCGTTTAGCTCTTGTAGTATTTAGTAGTTGAGGGAGGGGCCGAGGTGGGGCCACAACCACCTTGAAAACAAACCCCTAGGAATATCTGTATTCTGAGGCCCTTAAAGGCGGGCCTGTACAGATATGGAAAAGCTCCTGACCAAGTTCCATGTTTCTTGTATCACCCTACTGCAGAACTCGGTGCACATTCGAGGACGTGCGGTTAAGGCATCGAGCTACAATTGACGATACATATGTGGGACAGTCTAGATACATGCATGTCTGCTCTGGGTGGTATATCGTAGACTTGAGGGCATTACTGTAGAATGAAATCCGATTTGATCAAAGGTGGCAGTCCGTATGCTTACGTAGCATAGTAATGACAGATATATGCGGAAGGCAACATTGTAATGTAGAGATCCGCATGTCACTTCGGCGTTGGATGAGGGACTGTGTTCATTTCTGTGGTATTATGGTGGAGAACGTATGAGTGGGTACCGTGGGGTGCAACTCAATATTGAGGGTAGCTACATATACATTGTACTAGGTTAATCCACTGGAAATAAATGGGTACGACGCGTGTGTAAGCCTTGAGTGTTGTTAACCTAGGTAACCTAATAAATAAGAAAATGTGATTGAACGATATATGGTTATCCAAAGTGTATAATTTAAGTCCAGTCACCAGAACTTGTGTTCCGATCCCGTCCTCAAAACATACTTACAGGTTAGATTTGTGGCAGAGACATGATAGCTTTGGATACTGTTAGGCAGTATTATTAATACGGTAAGGCTATACTTTGATTATATTATATTTTATCCATTCTGTCGTGAGATATTTTCTGAGCTCTGACATATTTTATGTCTATTTCTTTTCTACAGGATACTGTGACGACCCCAAATCCCGTACAGACGGAGACAAGGGTAATCTTTGGAATATAACACAAAAACAGATAATAGTAGAACAAAATTAAATAAATACACCAGATAATGAACAATAGAATATACTGGATAAAAGTAATCATCAGAGTTACACAGTATACAGGATCTTACTTAGTACAATTACAGTTCAGCTATACATAAATGTCTACAGCGGAAAACAAACAAAATATGTACAATAGGAGCTGAACAGCATAAAAAGAGATAAATGATAGAATCCATCTTCAGCTCCAGCTATCCAGAGAAAGCCAGCTAAACCTGAATACAAGGCTGCCCGTGTAGAAAAAGGGGCACCCGAGTTGGAAAGTGAACCAAACTACGAGTCAGTCATGGGGCTGGTATGAGAAATCTATTCAACACATATATAATATGGCTAATCACAGGACCATGCCACTTTCGTGGAACGGGTTTACTCCATTGGATTGCCAGTGCTTTAAAACAAATCATTCTTTTAATCATCGCAATGCTTTTTATATAAATGAAGCCATTATAAGACTCAGTTCCCATCACACAATGTAACGCAAACCGGAGGATAGAGTTTTACCTTATAATGGCCAAAATATGCTTGATACGAATAAAACAAAGGCATTTGATATTATTGCTAGTGTTTATATGTTTCAAAAACAATTTGAATCATAACTATCAATCATAGGCGGCATGGGTACCATATATCATGTCGCCGTATATATATATATATATACAATCAAAACCGCGCGATGTCGTATTTGGAAATTGGATTTCCATCATGAACCAAGGCAAAAGATAGTCCTCACCGAATTCGAGACGCTCTAGCCCGCCCCTCAGGATCAGAGCTCGAGTGACCCTTGGATCGTCAGGGCCGGTCCACCGATGTGGATTAAAATTCCTGAACACTGCGTTTCCCCACCCTTTGCGGTGTAAATGAGCCAACGAATGGCTCCATCGGACCCGGATCGTCCGATCTAACCGAGTCGCCTCGCAACAGCAACAACCACACAGGTGAAAAGTATGTAAATGTCAGGGCTGGTAGGTCACCGACACCACCCTAGCTAGAAAGAAACGCAGGCCCTCCCCGATGTCCTCTCCCGTTTCTGGTTCATACCGGGGTGTGAGGCTCGCGATTTTATGTTATACACAAAGCTACGCCACACAGGCGGTGCTTTGGTCATTACCACAAGACTTTTCTTTTCAACAGAAGCCCTGATCACTGCATCTTAGCATGCCACATAGGCAATTCATGCCATGCGACTGATGTCCATCGATATACAACCTCTGAGCTCGTACGTTTCAGAGAAGGGCGTTAAGCAAAAGAATAAATTCTCCGCCGCCAAAGAGATGTATATTTAATAGAGATCAATCAACACAGAATAAAATCCAATGTCAGACACACAGTCCATTTACAAGTCCGTTCTGGGTCTGAACGAAACCGGAGGCACTAAATACCTCGCAAACCCATCGATCACCACGTACGTCTGGACGATCACCACTCATTATCCATATTTCGGGATGCCTCCCAATCAGGACCTCGGTTACCATCCAAACGAGGTGAAGATCTCCGGTCTTCGACCACCGTCTTCATCTTCGAATTTCAATCGTCGGTCAATTATTTGAAATGAGAATTAACTCGGCCTTTTCAAATAATTCACGTATATTTAGAATTTCAAATCAATTTATTTCAATGGTTAAATCATTCGACAACACTAGCTTTGTTCTTTAATGTAATTTTCACATCAAACACATCCAACCATCAAATACCACATAAATCGAGCAAATTCAGTTTATTTCCATTCCATATCGTTTATGATATTTTATAACGATTTATCGCTATTTTTATTTATTTTAAAATAGCCAATTTATTCAAAACGACACTTCGGGCCATAACGCGGCCGTGGCGTTGTTTTTCTTCAGATTTGATTTACACATATCTGAAAATCTAACCGTTGGATCTTCACAAAATTTACATCATTAGAAAGGTCTTTTCAAAACGAATCCAACGGTTCCAGTTTTGGGAAATTCCGACGGTCGGATCTCCCGGTACAATCATTTGAAGTTTCGATTTCAAAATACGAACTGCAGCGTCGTTATTCGATTAAATATAATCATATATATATATATATATATATATATATATATAATCGATTCTGGCGCTGTTTTTCTTCAGATTTGAATTAAACATTCCAGACAATCCAACCATTGGATTTTTACAAGGTTGGTGCCGTTGGAAAGATATTTCCAAGGCGAACCCAACGGTTGCGGTTTCGGGAAAATCCAATGGTCGGATTTCCCGCACTAGTTGTTTGAAATCACGGTTTCAAAACACGAACTGCACGGCCACGTTTCATTTTAATTTTATTTATATATATATATTTATATAAATATAGTTCATTCAACAATTTCAATATCGTTTTCACTTCAAATATTTCACTAACGCCTTTAAATTTTGGAAAATTTCGCCATAACCTCCTTTGTAAGGGAGGGGCTGGGAAAATTCCCAAATAGCCACACGGGCGTCTCATGTCAAAAAGAAAAAGGAAAAGCCATGCAGCTAGCCAACAGGCTCATAAAATCATCACCCAAACAAAACAGTAAATGTGTACCAATTTGTCGGGCACAAAATTTTATTTCTCTTCTCTAGCCCCTTTTGCTATAACCTGTTCAATAAATATGCATGTACATATATACGGTTCTTATCACTTATCATCTTCCATTCAACTTCATATTTGATTCCATTTGGTTTAAAAACACCATTCATTCTAATGTTGCATGCATAGGCAAAAATCATATCATTAGCTAATTAATGAATATTTCGACTCATGCATATTTATTTGAACGAGTTGCTATTTTTAACACTTCACATTTCAACAATTCATGTGTATAATAAAAATGTGATTTTTATTGTGAAACAATTCATTTCAAAACACTATTATTTCGTATAGTTAATATAGGTGATAATAATAGGATTTTTATTGTAAAACAAATTCTTTTAAAACATGATTATTTTACATAGTCCATATAGTTGATAAAAGGTGATTTTTATTATGGAACAATTTATTTCAAAATATGAATACCATTCAACACATGAATTTCTAATCAACGAATGAATATCGATTCAACACATGAAGGTTTTCTACAGTTTCTATATATAGATAAAAATGTGATTTTTATATTTAAAACACGAATACCATTCAACACATGAATTTCTAATCAACGAATGAATATCGATTCAACACATGAAGGTTTTCTATAGTTTCTATATATAGATAAAAATGTGATTTTTATATTTAAAACACGAATACCATTCAACACATGAATTTCTAATCAACGAATGAATATCGATTCAACACATGAAGGTTTTCTATAGTTTCTATATATAGATAAAAATGTGATTTTTATATTTAAAACACGAATACCATTCAACACATGAATTTCTAATCAACGAATGAATATCGATTCAACACATGAAGGTTTTCTATTCAATGAATAAATATAGTTTCAGCAAATGAAAATAATTCAAACACATGAATATTATTCAAAATTTCGGCAGCATAACGGCAGGGTAGTTAAAACCGGGACCGTCCCTAGTACGGCTCCTCGCTCTACCTTAAAACCTCGCGGTTTTTGACAATGGGGATCATGCATCTAGTTCGCACGCAGGCGGCATGTATATATTTATTTCATTTCCGCAAACTATTCCTATGTGGTTTCAACCAAATATTTCTCAACCACAAATTGGTATTTTTCAACCACAATAAATCAATATCAACCACAAACAATCCCAAACAACCATTCGCTATCAATCAATTTTCACACCAATCACAACCAATAAATATCGTCCATGGTTTGTGGACGAGGGGCGTATATATATATGTATTTATTTATTTATTTATTTATATATATATTTATATATAGCAATTCACTTCTATTTCAACACATATATAATTTTTACAACGCATATATAACTTATACATCGAACGTACAACTTATACAACGCTTATACAAGAGGTGTACAACGCTTATATAACTCATACATTGACTATATAATTTATACATCGTCGTTTTCCATATCGTTTATAAATTAGAAATCTCACATTGGGTTCCACTCCACAAAAAATTGCAGAAGGCTCAGAAAAATATGCGGTCTCTTCTAGAATGTAGAAGACGTCCACACGGTCACGACGTTTCCTGTTTCATCAAATTTCGTTAACACAGCAAAAAGATATGATTTTTCAAAGTTTGCAACGGTTTTAAAGAGTTGAAATCAGTTTTAAAACCACAGGTCGTTACCTCTCAGTTTTCGTTCCAAACTAGGTTTGGATTTTTCATGCAATCCGCGAAGTATGAAGCCGATCCGCCTTTACCACGACGTCAGGCAAGGAAAGGCGCACCTGCACCAGAAGTGGGGCCCACTTCGGTGGCCCCAGTAGACGGCGGTGGTGAACCAAAGTCGCCGACTTCCCAAGCCCGACCCGCTCTCCACAGGCCACGAAACTGACGATGGGGGGTATGGATTTGAAGAGGGCGGCGAGGTCTTCAAAAAGCTCCAAAGGGCGGGGGTGTTTCGATGATCAGAATCGCCAGAAAATGGAAGGGAATGGGGGACGGTTTTCCGCCGTCGATCGCGAGGTTTCAGGGTTTTATTTATTTATTTATGAAGGAATTATTTGATTGGCCGATATATATATTTATTCAAAAATTGGGGTTTTCTCCAACGAACTCGAAATCAAACCCAACGACTGTCGCCCCTAGCGTTTTTCCCCCATTCCAAACACAATGGGATATGTTTCGAAGGCTCATTCGACTGTTTCAGTCAGTTTCCATTCAAATTAAAATATATAACATTCAATATTCGATTTGAACGTACATTTCAATTTTCCAGGGCCACAAACTAATTCGAAAAATTCCAGAAAAATAAATCTGGCTATGTTTTGACAATACGGTCCCAACAAAACTAGTTTCGTCAAATTCTGAGACCGTTTGCAAAAAGGCCCATTTCTGGTCGATCCAATTTAACTGTAATTGACCAAAACACATTTTCCTTTGCCACGCTCACATATTAGCTTCAAAAATCATGAAATATGAAACCTAGCAAAAACTTCACATCCTGGATCCAACAAAAGTGGTTTCGTCGAATTCCGAGGTCGTTTGCAAAATGGCCAATTTCACGGACTATATAAATTCCATAGCGACCTTTCTGAAAATTCATTTGGCTATAACTTTTGCTTTCCGTTATGAAAATTTGATTTTTCAGATTCGTTAGAAAGGTATTCACTAACAGATTTAAATATTTTTGGTTTCACTAAAATCCGTTTTGTTTTGCACCCGGTACAGTCCGACAAAGTTTGAATTCAATTTTTGAAACTGCAGCGCCATTTCAGGCCTTATTTATAATTATAATTAATTATATTCGTTTTCAATTGTCGATTCAAACTCAGTTTTCATTGCTATTATTTAAAATATTTATTTTAAATATTTAAAATCCATTATTTTAGCCAATTTAAAAATTTTAAATTGGTTCAGATTTTCTGGGTCGTTACAATCTCCCCCACTTTAAACTTTTCGTCCCCGAAAAGGAACAAAGTCGAAAGTGGTTTGATAAATCTACAATCACACAACACAACAACCAATCCAATTGTTTTCAACCTTTCAAAAATATACTAATCAATTTCTATACTCTTTTTAAAATCATTCAGACTATAGAATTTAAAAGTGTACATCCATGGAAAGAAAATAACAACAGAGTAGAGAATTAAATGGTAATGCAAAGTAGGGTAAATGTACCTTGCACCAGAGTCAATTAGAGATATCCACTCGGCATCTAGGATAAGCTTTCTGAATGCTCTCCTCAGTTTCCCAAGTACAATCTCGCGGATCTCCACTCCATTGCACTTTGACTAAGTGAACCTTCTTGTTCCTCAGCTCTTTGGTTTCTTTGTCGATAATCTTTAGCGGCTCTCTTCTCACAGCTAATTCGGGGGTAATTTCAATGTCCTGTTGAGCTGCTTCTTCCACGATCAAGTCTGGATCATGAACGTGCTTTCGAAGTTGAGATATGTGAAATACATCATGAACTCCCGGCAACCAATCAGGTAATTTAACCCTATAAGCGAGAGTTCCGATCCGTTCCAGAATAGGAAACGGACCAATGAATTTGGGCGCCAATTTCCCCATTTTACCGAACCGGATAACTCCTCTCATCGGCGATACTTTCAAATATACATAGTCGCCAACAGCAAAGGATATATCTCTTATTCTTCTATCGGCATAGCTTTTTGTCGGCTTTGAGCGGCGAGTAATCGCTTCTTAATCAAATCGACTTTGTCGGCAGCTTCTCGAATCATATCAGGACCCAACACAAGTCTATTACCGGGTTCGACCCAACAAGCAGGAGATCGGCACGGTCTACCATACAATGTTTCGAATGGCGACATTGTCAGACTCGCTTGGTAGCTGTTGTTATAAGAGAATTCAGCCAAATGCAGATGGTCTTCCCATGATCCACCGAAATCTATAACACGAGCCCGCAATAGATCTTCTAAAATACGATTCACCCTCTCAGTCTGATCGTCTGTCTGAGGATGATAAGCGGTGCTCAAGTTCAACTTCGTTCCCAGTTCGACTTGAAATGCTTCCCAGAAATTGCTAGTGAATATTGTATCTCTATCACTGACTATACTGAGCGACACTCCATGTAGTCAAACTATTTCCTTGAAGTATATCTGCGCCAGACTCTGAGCAGTTCTGTTTGATCTGACAGGTATGAAATGGGCGGTCTTCGTGAAGCGATCTACGATCACCCAAATACTGTCATTCCCTTTTCTGGTTTTGGGCAGAACATCGATGAAATCCATAGAAATATGTTCCCACTTCCAACCAGGAACTTCTAGTGGTTGTAACAATCCAGCCAATTTCTGTTGGTCGCTCTTGACTAGCTGGCAAGTAGGGCATCGGCTGACATATAAAGAAATGTCCCTCTTCATCGACTTCCACCAGAAAGTGCGTTTGATGTCATTATACATTTTTCTTACTCTCGGATGGATACTAAGTTTTGACTTGTGGTATTCATCCAGTACTTCCTTTCGAAGCTCAGGAATGTTAGGGACACAGATTCGACCTTTCAGCCTTAGAATCTCCTCATTATCAACTTGAAAACTCGAGGGCTCGCCTTTCTGAATTATCTCTCTGATCTTCTGAATGAAGTGATCATCTTTTTGAAGAGCAGGTATTTTATCTATCAATGAAGTCGTGATAATAATACTGGCGATCATCTCATTCTTTTGGCTTAACGCATCGGCCATGACATTGGCTTTCCCTAGAGTGTATATAATTTCAAAGTCATATGATGCAAGAAACTCCAGCCAACGTTGCTGCCTCAGATTCAGGTCTTTCTGAGTGAACAGATACTTTAGCGACTGGTGATCTGTAAACAGTTCAAATCTCTCACCCAATAGATAGTGTCTCCAGATTTTCAAAGTGAATACTATCGCCAATAACTCAAGATCATGAGTGACGTAGTTTTTCTCGTGCGGCTTCAGTTGACGGCTAGCGTAAGCAATCACTTGACCCCTTTGCATTAACACTGCGCCAAGGCC
Source organism: Allium sativum (assembly GCA_030737875.1). Classification (NCBI taxonomy): domain Eukaryota; kingdom Viridiplantae; phylum Streptophyta; class Magnoliopsida; order Asparagales; family Amaryllidaceae; genus Allium; species Allium sativum. The sequence goes on along the minus strand of CM060919.1, from coordinate 646,891,331 downwards.
TTCTCTAGAAGCATCAGTCCAGACTTTTAAATCTTGGTTGCCATCGATGATGGTTAACACTGGAGCAGTTGTTAATCTCAACTTTAGCTCTTCAAAGGTGTAACACCCCACCTCCGCTAGGGTCACTCACAAAGGGAATGCACTAGGTTTGGTGAAGCATTATCGAGGTAAACATACATAGAAATATTACAAGACAGAACATATATAAAACAACGGAAGTAAAACAAATTTCATTACCTTATAAATAAGGTCTAAAGCCTTTTACATCAGAATACATCAAAACCTGTCTTGCAATAGTAAAGAAGCATAAAACCATTTCATAAATTATTCCCCAAGTAAAACAGTAAAGTAGCCATAGCCAAGAAAAGTCCAAGCCATGCGTGATGACCTTCAAGCAGAAGAAGTCCGAACTAGATAACAGTGTTTCCTCGCTGAAACCTGGGGTGGGAACGGAAGACAAAGAGGCGAAACAAAACGGGGTCAGTCATAAAGACTGGTAAGTCCTATCTACTTCCAGTATAAAAACAGGTAAAGGTAACATGACATGCATAAACTGAAAGTAAACATAAGGATGACTACAAGATAGATAAACTAAACCAGGGTAACAGGCTGAACTACTGTAGCAAGATAAAATAAGATATCATGATAAACTACGGTGTCATGATAAATCAAGGTATCACATCGTCAGGTTTCTATCAAGTATACTATCCCAAGGTATCTATCATGTATACCATCCCATGGTGTCTATCATGTATACCATCCCAAGGTATTTATCATGTATATTTGCTCTGCACCTCTCGTACTAGTATCCCAACCCGCGTCATGTGTCAACTATGAATGTCCCTTGCCCAATGTCATGTAATGGTCCATGTCAACCTAATATATAGCATATGTAGGTTTTCCCAACTCGTATGTTTCTTTCCATGTATAAGTTCAGTCCTTTGCCGTAGGCCATACGGGCTTTCCCATGTAAACGTTTTATCCTTGAGGTTATTTTGGACTGCTACCCTTGATCTGGTTATGTTTTCTTACCATGAACTATCGCGTGTTCACTTAGGATTTATGCCACCTAGGACCACTAGGGATTATGCTACCTAATGAACGTTTCCGTGTCTCGGTTTGGGTTCAAGCCACCTAGGGCCACTAGGGATTATGCCACCCGTCAACCGTGCCCTTTATCCCACGTATGTATCGTGAATCGTTTTCCATGTCCAGACGCACATGTATCCCAATGTGCCATCCGAGTTCCGTGCCAGGGCAAATCAAGAAATACGGAACTCGGTCGGGAGCTTTAAGTCGTCTGCTGATGTAGATACCAAGGTTTGTTTTTGTATCCGTGGCTATGGTCCCACGTGACCCCTCCCTCAACCACTGAAAGGCAATCCAAGAAAAATCATGTATGAGAACTACATCCCGGCCCCACTATAGCCCCACTTTCCTATGGGCCAACCTCACCCATGACTCGATAGCAAGAACATGGTCTGTTGGGAGTTCTCTGCCTTTCCGTTCGTACACGATTGACTAAAGATGGTAGGTAGTCGACGACGTGCTATCCAGGGAAAAAATCAAGTATCGTCGACTCCACGCTAATCCATCCCAGTCTTTAGGTTGCTCGCATAGCAACCAAGGCATACTCTTGGCTCTTCTTTCGCAGACCTTAACCTCTGTGAGGCCGGGTTTCATGGACCACCTGCCACCTCATAGAGGGATGCCAAGAGTACCCTCACGTCCCCCGAAGCTACCGCTTCGTCACCCAGTTCGTTGGAGCCTTTATCCAAGTCGGATAATTTGCTCCTCCTCGTGTGTTTAAGCGATGACCTACCATATCGGGTTACTCATCCATTCATGAACTAGTCCCATGTCCTTGGCTAAGAATTATTACTTAGTTATACTTAACTAAGGTTTACCACTTAGCTTCTTTTCCCACTATCCTTGTTAACTATGATTTTCAACCCAGTCCCATGAGCTAGGGTTTTGTCTAATGGGTTAAGTGTTGTCATTCAAGTTCATGACTTAACCCGTCCACGAATCATGTCAAGATTGGCTAAGTACTCAAGTTCAAGGCTTAGCCCTACAAGTTGGTTAAGTGTACCAAGAAGCTCATGACTTATCCCTATCAAGTCAAATTGGTTAAGTTTTTATTTGTCTTAACCCTATCAGATTATCATGTTAGATTGATTAAACATAGATTATCTTAATCCCATCAGATTATCGAGTCGGATTGGTTAAGTATGGGTTAGCTTAACCCCATCCACTAATCGTATTACAATGGTTAAGCCTAATTTAAAAGGTCTTGTGACTTAACCCTATCAGGTCCGCATATTAGATTGGTTAAGTATAGGTTACTTAGCCTTATCAAATCATCATGTATAATTGGTTAAGTATAAGTTACTTAACCCCATTAAATTATCATGTCAAGTTGGTTAAGTATTGGTTACTTAACCTCATTAAATTACCAAGTTTAGATTGGTTAAGTGTTTAACTTAACCCCATCGAATTACCGTGCTTAGATTAGTTAAGTGAAGGTTACTTAACCCCATCTAATTACCGTGTTTAGATTAGTTAAGTCTAAGTTACTTAACCCCATCTAATTACCATGTTTAGATTAGTTAAGTGTAGGTTACTTAACCCCATCTAGTTACCAAGTTGGATTAGTTAAGTGTAAATTACTTAACCTCACCCCCTAATTGTCTTATATGGTTAAGTGTCATTAAGAAACCAAGTCCGGTTCCACTTAACCTACCCATTCGTGTCATATCGGTTTAGTGTCATTAGTCAAAATTACTTAACCTTTTCATGTGGCATTAATTAGATTAATGCACCCCAACCTCTCACATTAGACTTTGTTGTGGTTACTAGTTAAGCCGGGCGGGTCTGGGTAGATTTACACTACAACCTAGTCTAACCTCGGGTTTTAAGTGCCATGTGACCAACTACTCACATTGGGTCCTATTGTTTGTAGCCACTAGTTAAGCCGGGCGGGTCCGGGTAGATTTATGCTACAAACTCAACCCAACCTCGAGTTGGCCATCTTCATGTTTGGTCTAGTGTCTTATTACACTTACAAACCACCCATGTCTAGTTCAAGTTCCATGTTTTTCCACGTGTCATGACCATATTTAAATGTATCATGAATGTCATGTTCTCATGTAAACCCCATGTCAAGTTTTTCATGTCATACCCACGTTTTTCCTAAGCTATCCAAACGTATTTCCAACCCAAGTGGAAGCGAGTCACATAGTAGGGTATTATGCCAACATATTGGCCACAAACATGCATAGTATCATAAGGTAATTTGGCCATAAACATGCATAGTATCATAAGGAAATTTGGCCACAAGCATGCATAGTATCATAAGGGAATTTGGCCACAAACATGCATAGTTTCATAAGGGGATTTGGCCATAAACATGCATAGTATCATAAGTGAATTTGGCCACAAACATGCATGATACATAAGGGGTTTGGGTTCATTTATATGCATAAGCCCCAAAGTCAAGTCTTTGCCCATGTTTCACACGTCAAGTGGTTTCCAAAGGTTCATGCTAACATTCCATAGATAAAGATTCAAACTTGCAAGATATACTAGGTTAAACATGACATGAGTGGCATGATTAAGTCGCTACAACTTAGCCCAAGGTCATAGATCATAGAAAAGGGCAAAACTAGTTTCACATAAGCTAGCATACTTATGTTTCATCGCATTTTATCCCATGTCACATTAGAACCACCGTTAGAATCTACAAGTAGCTAGAACTTACATAGCGAGGCTTAGGGAAGGATTATGCATCGTCGTGACGAAGAAAGGTGGCTCCTTTGTCGAAGAATCTTCATGAAACTTGCGTAGCAACGTTGATCCCTCCTCGATTTGGTGTAGAAAGCTTGCACCTTCTTCATGGATCTAGCTTAGGATGCTCAAGCCTTTGGTGATGAAGATGGAGGCCATGATATGAAGGTGGAGGCCATGGTGAGGGAGCATTTTGGCATAACTTCGTTGTAGGAATGAATTAATGAGGGTTTAGGCTAGGTCTAGGGGTCTTTTTATAGAGATTAGGGGTAGTTTAAACCATAGGATTAACCTCAAATCAGATCTGAGCCATCAAATTCCGTCGGAAGCTTCCAGAACAGGACCAGAGACACAAGCAGGCGCACCCAGGTGGCCTGGGCTCGACCACCCAGGTCGACAGGGGTGTCGACTTGCAAGTCGACACCACCTTGGTTGTGTCGACACCCATGTCGACTTGGGTGCTGGGCGGGAAATCTTCCCGCCCAGTCTTTTCGGCTCCAGATTTGAATTTTGAACTGTTTTTCGGACTTTGAGTTTTTTGAAACTTCGTTGGGCCATAACTTGGTCATACGGACTCCGTTTTCGAAAATTCGGACTCTATTTCGTGTATTTTTCCGAGACGAACGCAATGGCACAGCCCTTTTCCCTTGATTCAGATTTTAAAATTTAATTATGCCTTGATTCTTGATTATAACACGTTATTAAAATTCGGGTTGTTACATTCTCCCCTCCTTTAAGGATTTCGTCCCCGAAATCTCCAAGTTAGGAAGAATGTACCCTACCATCCATCATCCATCTACTCAAAACATCATCCACAGGCAACCATTGTCCTTAAGAGACTTCTAATGCTTTATGTACACATGCAGAAAGTGTGTGTATATGTTTCTTAGCTAATGCTAATGATCAGGCCTGAATGATCTTCTACATGCAGAATATGTTTAGTGCCATGAATCCAACATGTATGCAAATAGTCCTAGTCATATAAACACTATATGTGTGAACAAACATTCATCCATATGCAACATCCACATGATAACATATTCAATTTCATCCATAAACAAGTATAAATACCCGTGCATATGCAACATGAAAACATGACTAGGTCGATCTAGTATCTAATGTGTATTCGCGCATCCACGAGCAACCACTTGCAACCATTTGCAACCATATCAATCATAAAATGTTTCAAATACATGTTTACATCCATAGAGTTCTACCTAGGGTTCCCAAGATAAGATCGAGGAGATAAACAAGACAAACTCCTTACGGGGTTTGCAACAGAAACAGGACCGAGAGGATATCCACCAAGCGATAGTATGCAAGCAAGCTCTACAGGAGAACCAGGGGTCAAAGATATACTCTTAAAAAGAGACATGATGCGCGCGTCTAAGCCGCATTTCCATGAGCTTAATTCCATTGTGCCTTGACCGCCTTTGACTTAATGATTTCGTAGCTCCTTGATTCCTATTTCCAAGGTAGGAGTCGGAACTCATTTCACTGTCGCCTCTCGTTCCACTTTCACTTATTCTTTCCCTAGTATACTTGGCTCAACCATATCTGCGTACTCGTGCAAGCTCTCCAAAATTCACTAGTGAATTCTGGATCTCGTTTTACCGATGCCAATCCATGTTACCAAGCGTACCTACTAGGGTGATTCCTATAACCCATGCTTAAGCGAAATGAATCATCCGTCCTATTGGCGAACGTTACTCGATTGGGTCAGAGATTTCCGATAAATGCATCAAGAGATTCTAGGTAACTAACCATGACATAACTCATAAGGTTACACGAGACTTTGAGGGTATTACCAAGGCAAGTTAAGAGCTTGACTACCCTCCTTTCAAAACCGAGAATGGCATCCCTTAATGGATAACCACTTCATCCCTAGAATCCATCCATAGCTCAACAATAGAAGCATTGCTTCTAATCTCATCACTTGGCATAGACGTTCTCAAATCCAAACAAGTCATGAATAAATGGACCGACCCTCCAACCAGATTTTGGGACTAAAGTGGGATCTTCTACCATGCTAGTACTAAGGTGCAGGGACTTCACTATCGAGGCAGACTTAAATGATGCGATGATCAAAAAAAGGTCTGGACGGGACGATAGAAAAGAAAGGCTAAGCCTTTAACAGAAACGGTACCATTCCTCTTAGGTACGCTAGAAATGAGAGCATACAATTGCCCTCTCGCTGCTCTTGTCCTTATCTTCCTTTGTGGATCAAGACATACCAACAAGTTGCTTATCCTTATGTCTGTGTCCTTTATCCTTGCTCTTATTACCCTTCCTTGTAACACGGTAACAGGCCTCTCGAGAACCACTTCCATCTCACGGAAAACATTTCGTAGCTAGACAAGGATTAGTCGCAGTTAAAACTACTGTGACTACAGATGGAGGAAAGAAAGGAAAAGAGATTCGATCAAGGAAACAAAGGATAGTGCTAATGGCTTTTGGGGAATAGCCTTTAAAAACTTTTCTTGACAAATGCTTCTTTGTAAACGGTTTCTCAAATAGTTTTCAGAAGGTTTTAAATTTTTTTGCCTAGTCTAGTAACCTTCTGCTCTGATACCAAATGTAACACCCTACCTCCGCTAGGGTCACTCACAAAGGGAATGCACTAGGTTTGGTGAAGCATTATCGAGGTAAACATACACAGAAATATTACAAGACAGAACATATATAAAACAACGGAAGTAAAACAAATTTCATTACCTTATAAAATAAGGTCTAAAGCCTTTTACATCAGTATACATCAAAACCTGTCTTGCAATAGTAAAGAAGCATAAAACCATTTCATAAATTATTCCCCAAGTAAAACAGTAAAGTAGCCATAGCCAAGAAAAGTCCAAGCCATGCGTGATGACCTTCAAGCAGAAGAAGTCTGAACTAGATAACAGTGTTTCCTCCCTGAAACCTGGGGTGGGGGACGGAAGACAAAGAGGCGAAACAAAACGGGGTCAGTCATAAAGACTGGTAAGTCCTATCTACTTCCAGTATAAAAACAGGTAAAGGTAACATGACATGCATAAACTGAAAGTAAACATAAGGATGACTACAAGATAGATAAACTAAACCAGGGTAACAGGCTGAACTACTGTAGCAAGATAAACTAAGATATCATGATAAACTACGGTGTCATGATAAATCAAGGTATCACATCGTCAGGTTTCTATCAAGTATACTATCCCAAGGTATCTATCATGTATACCATCCCATGGTGTCTATCATGTATACCATCCGAAAGTATTTATCATGTATATTTGCTCTGCACCTCTCGTACTATTATCCCAACCCGCGTCATGTGTCAACTATGAATATCCCTTGCCCAATGTCATGTAATGGTCCGTGTCAACCTAATATATAGCATATGTAGGTTTTCCCAACTCGTATGTTTCTTTCCATGTATAAGTTCAGTCCTTTGCCGTAGGCCATACGGGCTTTCCCATGTAAACGTTTTATCCTTGAGGTTATTTTGGACTGCTACCCTTGATCTGGTTATGTTTTCTTACCATGAACTATCGCGTGTTCACTTAGGATTTATGCCACCTAGGACCACTAGGGATTATGCTACCTAATGAACGTTTCCGTGTCTCGGTTTGGGTTCAAGCCACCTAGGGCCACTAGGGATTATGCCACCCGTCAACCGCACCCTTTATCCCACGTATGTATCGTGAATCGTTTTCCATGTCCAGACGCACATGTATCCCAATGTGCCATCAGAGTTCCGTGCCAGGGCAAATCAAGAAATACGGAACTCGGTCGGGAGCTTTAAGTCGTCTGCTGATGCAGATACCAAGGTCTGTTTTTGTATCCGTGGCTATGGTCCCACGTGACCCCTCCCTCAACTACTGAAAGGCAATCCAAGAAAAATCATGTATGAGAACTACATCCCGGCCCCACTATAGCCCCACTTTCCTATGGGCCAACCTCACCCATGACTCGATAGCAAGAACATGGTCTGTTGGGAGTTCTCTGCCTTTCCGTTCGTACACGATTGACTAAAGATGGTAGGTAGTCGACGACGTGCTATCCAGGGCAAAAATCAAGTATCGTCGACTCCACGCTAATCCATCCCAGTCTTTAGGTTGCTCGCATAGCAACCAAGGCATACTCTTGTGAGACGACCCGAACTTCCCCGTGAAGGAAAGCACGGATAGAATTGAGTACAAGACAAAATAGAACGCAGACGGAAGAACATTTCATTGTTATTACAACAATTCCATCAGATACAAGAATATACAGAGTATAAATGAATAAATTACATTCAACAAATATCAGAGATTTAAATTACATTTAAATACATTGCAGCGGAAAATAATACAAAAACACAACTAGAAGTAATGCACGGATACAGAGCTTTCCGAGCATCGTTCCAGTTGTACATCAGGACCCTGTGAATATAAATCTGCAAAACCAAAACTACTAGCTGCCCGTGCGGAAAATAGGGGCACCCAGAGTTTAGGTTAAAACAATAAACTCCAGGTCAGTCATGTGACTGGTGTGAGAACTAAAACAGTTATTCAAAACTTTACTTAAAGATAGTAATTCAAGGGACCACGCCGTATAACACGGAACGGGTTTCCTCCCAAGAATACTAGTGCATATAACAAAATAACGCAATGCTCTTTCGAAAAATGAAGCTATTATAAGACCCAGGTCCCATCACACAATGCAACACAAGCCGGAGGATAGGGTTTTCCCTTATAATAGCCAAACATGCTTGGTACGTTTAAAACAAATCATTTGATACTATCATAGGTGTATAGTGTCAAAACAATTCAAATCATAAATATCAATCATAAGCGGCATGGGTACCATCTATCATGTCGCCATACTAGTTCTACAATTAAAACCGCAATACACGTATTGGAAATTGGATTTCCGTCATGAGTCGAGGCAAGGGGCAAGCTCCTCTCCGCGTTCGAGACACTCTAGCAAATGTCCCAGGACCCCACTATGATCCTTGGATCTTCAGGGCCGGTCCTCTCTTACTTTTGAGGATTAGTTATTCCTGAACACACGTTTCCCGGTCCTTACAGACCTATATCCGAGGCGCCTCGCATTCCAAAAACCACACAGGTGAAAAGTATATAAATGTCAGGGATGGTAGGTCACTGACACCACCCTAGCTAGAAAGAAACGTCGTGCTCTCCCTGCAGTCACTATCCCGTTTTTGACTCATACCGAGGTGTGAGGCTCGCGAATTCACGTTATACACAAAGCTACGCCACACAGGCCGTGCTTTGATCATCAACCACAAGACTTTGCTTTTCAACAGAAGCCTTGATCATTTGCCACTTACGCATGCCACACTGGCAATTCACTCCATGCGACTGATGTCCATCGATATACAACCTCTGAGCTCGTACATCTCAGAGAAGGGCGTTAAGCAAGAGAATAAATTCTCCGCCGCCAAACAGATGTATATTTAATAGAGATCAATCAACACAGAATAAAATCCAATGTCAGACACACAATCCATTTACAAGTTCGTTCTGGGTCTGAACGAAACCGGAGGCACTTTCCTCGCATATCCATCCATCTCCAGGTACGTCTGGACGATCACCAACTGTTTCCCTCATCTTGGGTGTACAGCCCAATCAAGATCATCAGTAATCACACAAACGATGTGAAGACTTCCGGTCTTCAACCACCGTCTTCATCTTCGACATCTCGTCGAATCGGTTTTTCAGAATGGGTATAACCCGGCCTTTCTGAATAACCCACGTATATAGTAAACAAATGTTACATAAACACAACGAACGCCTCATTCCAATTCAGAATAGTCTTTTATTCATAAAAACATATTCTTAGGGAAATGTTCCCATTAATTTTATCCAAGATAAATTCTTCTAAATTTATCCTATAATCTTCCTTTGGATATCATTTCAAACCATTTTATGGTTTTCCAAACTAGTCGGGATTAGCGAACCACACCGAAGTAATTATTTATTTTATTTCCCAATCCCAACCTATATATCCCATGGAGAAAACTGGTAATACTCCACATCTAACACCACGGTGTTATCGGTAAAATTAATTACCGTTTCACGTTCAAATCTAATTAAAGATTTAACTATCGCTTTGGAGCAAAACTGGTGGTACTCCATTCTCGATCACCTTTCAGATTTGATAATTTAAATTATCAATTCACATTTTTAATCTAATTAAAGATTCATTAAAACTCCACTTAGTTTTAATCTTTTCAAAAATCAACATCTTGCCTTTAATTGGGTTAAAGAACCAATGTCTTCTAAAACACGATTCACGATAAACCCAAATCACATTTGATATTAAATACAAGGCTCTGAACAGAAAAATATCGGCTTATATTCAATATCAAATTCTGAAACCAACATATCTCGTATTGGAAATAACGATATAAAATATATCTTTCAAATTCCCATAACAATATCTGTATAGTCACGAAATCCAACATTGAAATATCCCGAAGATAATTTCGATTCAACTCCAGTCCAATCCACGTATTGGGAATATTGATTATTTTTAAAATCACTTTCAAATTCAATTTATTTATTTCAAAAATAAATTGATTTTTAATTCCAGTTCAAAACTAGTTCATTTCGATTAAAATCTATTTTTATCTTCTCAAATATGGAGTTTTTCAGCTCAATTTTTCCCAAATCATATATTATGATTTTACACGAATTATCAATATTTTTAATAATTTTATCAAGGCCCGTACAGTCGATTTCCATCAACGGCTATCGAACTGCACTTATAGCGACCTTTTCCAAATTTGATTTGGACATAATTCCAAATCCAACCGTTAGATTTCAAATTTCTAATATTCATTGGAAACTCTTTTCGATACGAACCCAACGGTTCCGGTTTTAGGAGAATCCGACGGTCGGATCTCCCGCAACGTCCGTTTGAAATAAATGGTCGAAATTCATGAACTGCCCGGCGCGGCGCGTTCTATTCAGGCCATTATATTATATATATAATATATATTTCATCGATTTCTATTTAAAACGAATTTTATAAATCGTTTTAAATTCGTTTCTAAAACAATTCAACTTCTATATTCAATTTCAAATCGATTTGATTTCAATTCAACTCGAATTCATTTCCATTTTATTTAATTCGAATTCAAATTCGTTTCAATTCAATTCAACTTCAAATTCGTTTCAATTCAAATTGATTTCAATTTAATTTCGATTCGAATTCCATTAAATTTCAGTTCGTTTTCAATTCAACTTGAATTTGTTTTATTTTCAATTCCATTCGAAGTCCTTTTTTATTCAATTCAAATTCGTTTTCTTTTCAATTCGAATTCGCTATAATATTCATTTCAATTTGAATAAAATCGATATAAATATCGTTCACGTCAAAATGGCGCAAAACTAATCAACACGGCTTTATATTTTTCACAACTTCTTTATTCTATTCAACAAATGAATATTTATCCCATTCAACACATGAATCTATATTTCTTTCAACACACGACTAATCTCAACACATGAGTACTGTCAACACATCACTATTTTTGTTATGTAAAATATTTTATAAAACCATGGTATCTATCGTTTGATTTTTAATTAGACTTCTACTGGGAAGTAGTTCTAATTTTAAATATGATAAAGATGTAAATTTCATTGTATAAAATATTTCACTCAACACATGAACATTGTCAACACATGACTATTTTTATATTCAACACATGAATTTTCTTTTATAATATTCATTATTTTCCCGATTGGAATGAGACCCAATCAATCACCATATAACGTTAATTATATGGATACCATACAACACATGTATATAATAGCATTGAAAAATAATCAACCATCAACCAAAGTGCACTACACTGTATAAGCATCAAATATAGATATCTGACGCTTATAACAGCTTGTCAATCTATCGATCGACATATTTAATCAATCAGGATGAGTGAACTTCAAATTTCATCCCAACACCCGTGTGGGGTTTCAAACAATCAAACACAGATTTTATTTGTGCAGTTGGGCGATGTGTAAAATTTATCATCCCAATCAATATCAGTCAAATAGGTGTACATAAACAAACCGTCCGGTTTGTAAATGAATATTTTATTTTATTCACTTCCTCGTTAAAAAATATATTTTTAACGATAGAATATTTTATTTCAACACACGAATTTCTATTCAGTTCATTTACACAATAAAAATGATATTTTTATTTTTCTAACATATTTTAGAAAATTTCGGCGGCATAACGGCACGATACTAGAAACGGGACGAGGCCTAGCCTTATCCCCGGTCTAGTGAAGGCCCACGCCATTCACACATCAATCAAATCCATTCATTTCACCAACCAATTCAAATTTCAATCAAATAATCTAACTAATTTATGCAACCAAACAAACAAGTCCATGGTCTGTGGACGATTGTGTCGGGTGCTACTAAGCACCGTCTGCATCCTAGTATACATATATAATTAGAAAAGAAAACGAAAGGTGAGAAATTCTCACCGATAGCTATCCAAACATCTTGACTCTTCTTTGATATAAATCTTCTTCGTTCTCGCCTTTTTGTTACCTTCGTTGCCCGCTTTCACTACCTATGTAAAAATCGAATTTTTACTTCGCTATTCAATATATAAAAATCATATTTTTATTTCGAAGTTCAACATATAAAAATCATATTTTTATTTCGAAGTTCAACATATGAAAATCCTATTTTTATTTGTTGCATATATAAAAATCACATTTTTATTTTTCTACACATATAAAGATGGTATTTTTAATATTCCTATCATGTAAAAATTATATTTTTAATTCATTACATAAACAAAAAATCTCACCTTTCTCCATTTAAAAATATCGTCTTTCTTCTTTTAAAAATCTGATCTTTTCTATTTTAAAAATCCGATCTTTTCTTGGCATTCTTGCCTCTAAAAACAATTCCATATTGACCTACACAGATCTGAACTTTAAAAACTGTTTTTAATTAATTTAAACTAATTATTTTAAATAAATTACTAAATGAAATAAATATAAAACTTACAGTCAAATCAGAAAGGAAGGGGGGGTTGCTGTCGAGGTATGGCGCTCGCTGGAGGTGGAGAGGGCTTCCAGGCGGCCGGAGCGTGGTGCTGGTGGCGCATCCGACTGGAGGAGGCGGAGGCTGGGGATGCGGTGTCGGGGTCTCGGCGTGGCTGTCAATCGACGCAGTGGCGTCACTGGTGGGGGCGCGATCGTCGGAGAAGAAGAAGGGGAGGAGGCGCGAGACGAGGGCGGCGGTGGACGAAGCAGGCGGCGGTTCAACGATGGATCCATCGTTTTTTTTCTTTTTGATTTGTATTTCTAAAATGAAACGAACGGGGGGGGGGGGGGGGGCAGAAGGATAAAGGAAGGAGAGAGTTTTTTTTTATTATTATTATTTAATTACATAAAGTTGACTTTTACCTACGACCTCGAAACGAGGCCCACCGCCTGTCGTCCATAGCGTTTTACCCCCATTCCGAACACAATGGGATATGTATCGTAGGCTGATTCGACTGTTTGAATCAGTTTCCATTGAATTTACATTTAAATCACTATATTGAATTTTAAATGTACTTTTCAATTTACCGGGGTCACATACGAACTTTATAAATTCCATAAAAATATTTTCTAGCTTCGTATTGACGATACGGTCCTAACAAAACTAGTTTCGCCGAATTCTGAGACCGTTTGAAAAATGGCCAATTTCCAGTCGATTAAAATCAACTAAAACTGGTCAAACGCGTTTTCCTTTGCCACGCTCACATATTGATTCGAAAAATTATGAAATTTGAAACCTAGCTATAATTTGACATCACGGACCCAACAAAACTGGTTTCGTCGAAATCCGAGGTCGTTTGCAAAATTCCCATTTTTAAGGGCCTGAATTCCATAGCGACTATTCAGAATTTTCAACTGGACATATCTTCTGATTCCCGCTATGAAATCTTGATTTGTCGGATTCGTTGGAAAGATATTACCAATCAGATCCTAATGTTTTTGGTTTCACTAAAATCCGGATTGTTTTGCACCCGGTACATTCAATTGAAGTTTGAAATCGAATTATCGAACTACCGCGCCATTTTCAATTCTATGTATAATTATATATAAATATTTATATTCTAACGACGACGCGTATAAATATATACGTTCGAATTATATTCAAAATAAATTTCTCGTCGATATTATTTAAAATAATCCATTTTAAATATTCTAAATTCATTAAAATTTCCAAAATAAAAATTTTAAACTGGCTCAGATTTTCGGGTTATTACATCTTGGCTCTTCTATCGCAGATCTTAACCTCTGTGAGGCCGGGTTTCATGGACCACCTGCCACCTCACAGAGGGATGCCAAGAGTACCCTCACGTCCCCCGAAGCTACCGCTTCATCACCCAGTTCGTTGGAGCCTTTATCCAAGTCGGATAATTTGCTCCTCCTCGTGTGTTTAAGCGATGACCTACCATATCGGGTTACTCATCCATTCATGAACTAGTCCCATGTCCTTGGCTAAGAATTATTACTTAGTTATACTTAACTAAGGTTTACCACTTAGCTTCTTTTCCCACTATCCTTGTTAACTATGATTTTCAACCCAGTCCCCTGAGCTAGGGTTTTGTCTAATGGGTTAAGTGTTGTCATTCAAGTTCATGACTTAACCCGTCCACGAATCATGTCAAGATTGGCTAAGTACTCAAGTTCAAGGCTTAGCCCTACAAGTTGGTTAAGTGTACCAAGAAGCTCATGACTTATCCCTATCAAGTCAAATTGGTTAAGTTTTTATTTGTCTTAACCCTATCAGATTATCATGTTAGATTGATTAAACATAGATTATCTTAATCCCATCAGATTATCGAGTCGGATTGGTTAAGTATGGGTTAGCTTAACCCCATCCACTAATAGTATTACAATGGTTAAGCCTAATTTAAAAGGTCTTGTAACTTAAACCTATCAGGTCCGCATATTAGATTGGTTAAGTATAGGTTACTTAGCCTTATCAAATCATCATGTATAATTGGTTAAGTATAAGTTACTTAACCCCATTAAATTATCATGTCAAGTTGGTTAAGTATTGGTTACTTAACCTCATTAAATTACCAAGTTTAGATTGGTTAAGTGTTTAACTTAACCCCATCGAATTACCGTGCTTAGATTAGTTAAGTGAAGGTTACTTAACCCCATCTAATTACCGTGTTTAGATTAGTTAAGTCTAAGTTACTTAACCCCATCTAATTACCATGTTTAGATTAGTTAAGTGTAGGTTACTTAACCCCATCTAATTACCAAGTTGGATTAGTTAAGTGTAAATTACTTAACCTCACCCCCTAATTGTCTTATATGGTTAAGTGTCATTAAGAAACCAAGTCCGGTTCCACTTAACCTACCCATTCGTGTCATATCGGTTAAGTGTCATTAGTCAAAATTACTTAACCTTTTCATGTGGAATTAATTAGATTAATGCACCCCAACCTCTCACATTAGACTTTGTTGTGGTTACTAGTTAAGCCGGGCAGGTCCGGGTAGATTTACACTATAACCTAGTCTAACCTCGGGTTTTAAGTGCCATGTGACCAACTACTCACATTGGGTCCTATTGTTTGTAGCCACTAGTTAAGCCGGGCGGGTCCGGGTAGATTTATGCTACAAACTCAACCCAACCTCGAGTTGGCCATCTTCATGTTTGGTCTAGTGTCTTATTACACTTACAACCCACCCATGTCTAGTTCAAGTTCCATGTTTTTCCTCGTGTCATGACCATATTTAAATGTATCATGAATGTCATGTTCTCATGTAAACCCCATGTCAAGTTTTTCATGTCATACCCACGTTTTTCCTAAGCTATCCAAACGTATTTCCAACCCAAGTGGAAGCGAGTCACATAGTAGGGTATTATGCCAACATATTGGCCACAAACATGCATAGTATCATAAGGGAATTTGGCCATAAACATGCATAGTATCATAAGGAAATTTGGCCACAAGCATGCATAGTATCATAAGGGAATTTGGCCACAAACATGCATAGTTTCATAAGGGGATTTGGCCATAAACATGCATAGTATCATAAGTGAATTTGGCCACAAACATGCATGATACATAAGGGGTTTGGGTTCATTTACATGCATAAGCCCCAAAGTCAAGTCTTTGCCCATGTTTCACAAGTCAAGTGGTTCCCAAAGGTTCATGCTAACATTCCATAGATAAAGATTCAAACTTGCAAGATATACTAGGTTAAACATGACATGAGTGGCATGATTAAGTCGCTACAACTTAGCCCAAGGTCATAGAAAAGGGCAAAACTAGTTTCACATAAGCTAGCATACTTATGTTTCATCGCATTTTATCCCATGTCACATTAGAACCACCGTTAGAATCTACAAGTAGCTAGAACTTACATAGCGAGGCTTAGGGATGGATTATGCATCGTCATGACGAAGAAAGGTGGCTCCTTTGTCGAAGAATCTTCATGAAACTTGCGTAGCAACGTTGATCCCTCCTCGATTTGGTGTAGAAAGCTTGCACCTTCTTCATGGATCTAGCTTTGGATGCTCAAGCCTTTGGAGATGAAGATGGAGGCCATGATATGAAGGTGGAGGCCATGGTGAGGGAGCATTTTGGCATAACTTCGTTGTAGGAATGAATTAATGACGGTTTAGGCTAGGTCTAGGGGTCTTTTTATAGAGATTAGGGGTAGTTTAAACCATAGGATTAACCCCAAATCAGATCTAAGCCATCAAATTCCGTCGGAAGCTTCCAGAACAGGACCAGAGACACAAGCAGGCGCACCCAGGTGGCCTGGGCTCGACCACCCAGGTCGACAGGGGTGTCGACTTGCAAGTCGACACCACCTTGGGTGTGTCGACACCCATGTCGACTTGGGTGCTGGGCGGGAATTTTTCCCGCACAGTCTTTTCGGCTCCAGATTTGAATTTTGAACTGTTTTTCGGACTAGGAGTTTTCTGAAACTTCGTTGGGCCATAACTTGGTTATACGGACTCCGTTTTTCGAAAACTCGGACTCTATTTCGTGTATTTTTCCGAGACGAACGCAATGGCACAGCCCGTTTCCCTTTATTAAGATTTTAAAATTTAATTCTGCCTTGATTCTTGATTATAACACGTTATTAAAATTCGGGTTGTTACAAAAGGCCTCCTCACTTTCTGGAGTCCATTTGAATTTAGAGTGCTTCTTTGTAAGCTTTGTCAAGTGGCCAGATATCTTCGAAAAGTTTTTAACGAACTTCCGGTAATAGCTAGCCAATCCGAGAAAACTGCGGACTTCGGTAGGAGTACTAGGCTGTTTCCAGTTTTGAATAGCCGTGATTTTACTTGGATCCACAGCGATTCCTTCTTTCGATACGACGTGGCCCAGAAATTTTACTTCATCTTGCCAGAATATACATTTGGAAAACTTTGCTTTCAATACATTCCTTCTGAGGATTTCCAACACTTGTTCCAAATGTTTTTCATGTTCGTCCTTTTATTTAGAGAAGATTAGTATATCGTCAATGAAAACTAGAACAAATTTATTCAAAACCCCTCTAAACACCCTATTCATCAGATCGACGAAGTAAGCAGGAGCGTTACATAAGCCGAACGGCATTACTAACCACTCGTAGAATAAGTCGGGACCTCTGAACGCTGTCATTGGAACACACTCTTCGGCAATTCGAAGTTGATGGAAGCCTGTAGCTAGGTCCATTCGTAAAAATATTTGTGCGCCATTTAATCGATCCAACAAATCATCGATCCGCGGCAACGAATACTTGTTCTTTATTGTCTGTTTGTTCAGATCTCGATAATCCACACATAGACGTAGAGTACCGTCAGATTTTGGGACAAACACCACTGCTGCACCCCCAATCAGAGAAACTAGGCCTGATCAGACCCTTCCATACTAGCTGTCGTGTTTGGTTGTCTAATTCCTCCTTCTCTTTCAAGGACATCCTTCGAATAGAGTGAACTACCGACCTTGCATTGGGAATCAAAGCGATCTTGAAATCTATTTCTCTCTGCGGAGGTAAGCGAACAACTTCTTCGAACACATCCGCATAGTTCTTGACGACAGGGATATCTTTGATGAGATCTAGAATATTCTCTGTAACTTCAGGGATATTTTCTATTTGGGCTGCAGAAACATCGAGAGCTGCCCAGAAGTCTTTTCTATTAGATTTCTGACCTTCACACAGTATGGTTATATAACTCCCTGATTTAATCTTAGCTCTAACAACTCTCTCGGCGCATCTAACCTCTGCTTCATATTTGGTTAGCCAATCCAATCCCAGAATAAGATCGAATTCATTAAAATTCATAACGACAGAGATAGTAGGCAATTTATAGCAGGAAAAAGAGACAGGCACCCCACAAACCCAACTGAGACCGATAGAACCCCCAACTGGATTTTGGACAGTCATTGATTCCTTGAGCTTCTTCAATTTTAAATCTAACTTCTTGACTGCACTCTTTGTAATAAAGCTTCATGATGCGCCGGTATCAAATAGTACTTTAACTGGAATGTTTTTGACAGTTAGTGTGCCTTCTAAAACATCTGGCCTTTCTTGAGCAGACGAAGATGCAGGCACTTCTGCCACTTCATTTACATATACTGTTCCAGGTTTTCTGAATAGCGGGCAGGCCTTTAAAAGATGACCCGACTGATGACATCCACCACATTTTCTATTCTCTTGAAATCCCTTCTTGGGTTGGAACTTATTCTTTCTTTGTTGGTTCTAAGATTTGCAACTTATCGCCAAATGTCCTTTTCTACTGCATCTTGAGCACGTGGCGGTCGTTATTCGTTCGTTCCCAGATTCAGCCCTTTTTCTCTTGGCACTGGGCTTCTTATTGACCTCAGATTTCGTACTAGCTTCAGGAATATCAGTTTCTGAATCGGCTTTGTCACTACAACAGACTTCTTCTTCGTCGCGCAACATTCCTTTCTTATGGAAATCTTCATACTGATAAGCCATATAAATCATTTCAGAGAAAGGAAGTTTTACATTCCTCGGTACACTATTATGATATCTCCTTTGCAGGCCATGAATAAATCTCAGAATTTTCCTCTTTGGATCTCGAATCAGATGAGGAGCAAAGTGAGCAAGTTCGTTGAATTTATTATGATATTCTGGGATGGTCATATCACCTTGTATCAGGTAAGAAAATTCATCACATAATCGCTCCGTCGCTTCAGGAGGAGTAAATCTTTCTAGGAAAATCACTTTGAATCTGTCCCAGGTGATATCACCTTCTGGATTATCTTTGATGATTGTTTCCCACCAGATTAAAGCTTCTTCTTTGAGCGCCCAAGATGCTACTAACCGTTTCTGGTCATCCCTCAACTGGATACGCTCAAAAATTCTTTCGACAGAGCTCACCCAAGCTTGAGTTTGAATTATAGATTCATTGCCCGAGAACTGTGCTCCGTTCAGATTTCGATATCTCTTCAATAAAGCCTCTAGATCGGGTTCAGCATTTCTCCTGTTTCCGACACTCATTTTTCTAGTAATTCTGCAAATGGCAGATCAAGTGTCAGGTCACAGAAAAGGTATTTCAAAATATAGAGACAAATACTTCAATGTAAATGTGTGTACTGGGGTGTATTCCATCCTGCTTTACTCATACTAGAATATTACTGATCCTATCTGTATAGAGTTACCCATCCTAGAACTCTACTGGTTCTATTTCTGACGAGTTCGTTCAAATGTTATATTCCAGCACTAAGCTTAACCAAAGCTCTGATACCACGTTGTGACGACCCCAAATCCCGTACAGACGGAGACAAGGGTAATCTTTGGAATATAACACAGAAACAGATAATAGCAGAACAAAATTAAATAAATACACCAGATAATGAACAATAGAATATACTGGATAAAAGTAATCATCAGAGTTACACAGTATATAGGATCTTCTTACTTAGTACAATTACAGTTCAACTATACATAAATGTCTACAGCAGAAAACAAACAAAATATGTACAATAGGAGCTGAACAGCATAAAAAGAGATAAATGATAGAATCCATCTTCAGCTCTAGCTATCCAGAGAAAGCCAGCTAAACCTGAATACAAGGCTGCCCGTGTAGAAAAAGGGGCACCCGAGTTGGGAAGTGAACCAAACTACGAGTCAGTCATGGGACTGGTATGAGAAATCTATTCAACACATATATAATATGGCTAATCACAGGACCACGCCACTTTCGTGGAACGGGTTTACTCCATTGGATTGCCAGTGCTTTAAAACAAATCATTCTTTTAACCATTGCAATGCTTTTTATATAAATGAAGCCATTATAAGACTTAGTTCCCATCACACAATGTAATGCAAACCGGAGGATAGAGTTTTACCTTATAATGGCCAAAATATGCTTGATACGAATAAAACAAAGGCATTTGATATTATTGCTAGTGTTTATATGTTTCAAAAACAATTTGAATCATAACTATCAATCATAGGCGACATGGGTACCATATATCATGTCGCCATATATATATATATATATATATATATATATATATATATACAATCAAAACAGCGCGATGTCGTATTTGGAAATTGGATTTCCGTCATGAACCAAGGCAAAAGATGGTCCTCACCGAATTCGAGACGCTCTAGCCCGCCCCTCAGGATCAGAGCTCGAGTGACCCTTGGATCGTCTGGGCCGGTCCACCGATGTGGATTAAAATTCCTGAACACTGCGTTTACCCACCCTTTGGGGTGTAAATGAGCCAACGAATGGCTCCATCGGACCCGGATCGTCCGATCTAACCGAGGCGCCCTGCAACAACAACAACCACACAGGTGAAAAGTATATAAATGTCAGGGCTGGTAGGTCACTGACGCCACCCTAGCTAGAAAGAAACGCAGGCCCTCCCTGATGTTCTCTCCCGTTTCTGGTTCATACCGGGGTGTGAGGCTCGCGATTTTACGTTATACACAAAGCTACGCCACACAGGCGGTGCTTTGATCATCACCACAAGACTTTGCTTTTCAACAGAAGTCCTGATCACTGCATCTTAGCATGCCACACAGGAAATTCATGCCATGCGACTAATGTCCATCGATATACAACCTCTGAGCTCGTACGTTTCAGAGAAGGGCGTTAAGCAAAAGAATAAATTCTCCGCCGCCAAACAGATGTATATTTAATAGAGATCAATCAACATAGAATAAAATCCAATGTCAGACACACAGTCCATTTACAAGTCCGTTCTGGGTCTGAACGAAACCGGAGGCACTAAATACCTCGCAAACCCATCGATCACCACGTACGTCTGGACGATCACCACTCATTATCCATATTTCGGGATGCCTCCCAATCAGGACCTCGGTTACCATCCAAACGAGGTGAAGATCTCCAGTCTTCGACCACCGTCTTCATCTTCGAATTTCAATCGTCGGTCAATTATTTGAAATGAGAATTAACTCGGCCTTTTCAAATAATTCACGTATATTTAGAATTTCAAATCAATTTATTTCAATGGTTAAATCATTCGACAACACCAACTTTGTTCTTTAATGTAATTTTCACATCAAACACATCCAACCATCAAATACCACATAAATCGAGCAAATTCAGTTTATTTCCATTCCTTATCGTTTATGATATTTTATAATGATTTATCGCTATTTTTATTTATTTTAAAATAGCCAATTTATTCAAAACGACACTTAGGGCCATAACGCGGCCGTGGCGGTGTTTTTCTTCAGATTTGATTTACACATATATGAAAATCTAACCGTTGGATCTTCACAAAATTTACATCATTAGAAAGGTCTTTTCAAAACGAATCCAACGGTTCTAGTTTCGGGAAATTCCGACGGTCGGATCTCCCGGTACAATCGTTTGAAGTTTCGATTTCAAAATACGAACTGCAGCATCGTTATTCGATTAAATATAATTATATATATATAAATATAATCGATTCTGGCACTGTTTTTCTTTAGATTTGAATTAAACATTCCAGACAATCCAACCATTGGATTTTTACAAGGTTGGTGCCGTTGGAAAGATATTTCCAAGGCGAACCCAACGGTTGCGGTTTTGGGAAAATCCAATGGTCAGATTTCCCGCACTAGTTTTTTGAAATCACGGTTTCAGAACACGAACTGCACGGCCACGTTTCGTTTTAATTTTATTTATATTTATATATTTATATATTTATATAAATATAGTTCATTCAACAATTTCAATAACGTTTTCACTTCAAATATTTCACTAACGCCTTTAAATTTGGAAAATTTCGCCATAACCTCCTTTGTACGGGAGGGGCTGGGAAAATTCCCAAATAGCCACACGGGCGTCTCATGTCAAAAAGAAAAAGGAAAAGCCAAGCGGCTAGCCAACAGGCTCATAAAATCATCACCCAAACAAAACAGTAAATGTGTACCTATTTGTCGGGCACAAAATTTTATTCCTCTTCTCTAGCCCCTTTTGCTATAACCTGTTCAATAAATATGCATGTACATATATGCAGTTCTTATCACTTATTATCTTCCATTCAACTTCATATTTGATTCCATTTGGTTTAAAAACACCATTCATTCTAATGTTGCATGCATAGGCAAAAATCATATCATTAGCTAATTAATGAATATTTCGACTCATGCATATTTATTTGAACGAGTTGCTATTTTTAACACTTCACATTTCAACAATTCATGTGTATAATAAAAATGTGATTTTTATTGTGAAACAATTCATTTCAAAACACTATTATTTCGTATAGTTAATATAGGTGATAATAATAGAATTTTTATTGTAAAACAATTTCTTTTAAAACAGGATTATTTTACATAGTCCATATAGTTGATAAAAGGTGATTTTTATTATGGAACAATTTATTTCAAAATATGAATACCATTCAACACATGAATTTCTAATCAACGAATGAATATCGATTCAACACATGAAGGTTTTCTATAGTTTCTATATATAGATAAAAATGTGATTTTTATATTTAAAACACGAACACCATTCAACACATGAATTTCTAATCAGCGAATGAATATCGATTCAACACATGAAGGTTTTCTATAGTTTCTATATATAGATAAAAATGTGATTTTTATATTTAAAACACGAATACCATTCAACACATGAATTTCTAATCAATGAATGAATATCGATTAAACACATGAAGGTTTTCTATTCAATGAATAAATATAGTTTCAGCAAATGAAAATAATTCAAACACATGAATATTATTCAAAATTTCGGCAGCATAACGGCAGGGTAGTTAAAACCGGGACCGTCCTTAGTACGGCTCCTCGCTCTACCTTAAAACCTCGCGGTTTTTGACAATGGGGATCATGCATCTAGTTCGCACGCAGGCGGCATGTATATATTTATTTCATTTCCACAAACTAATCCTATGTGGTTTCAACCAAATATTTCTCAACCACAAATGGGTATTTTTCAACCACAATCAATCAATATCAACCACAAACAATCCCAAACAACCATTCGCTATCAATCAATTTTCACACCAATCACAACCAATAAATATCGTCCATGGTTTATGGACGAGGGGCGTATATATATATATATATATATACATCAATTCATTTCTATTTCAACACATATATAATTTTTACAACGCATATATAACTTATACATCGAACGTACAACTTATACAACGTTTATACAAGAGGTGTACAACGCTTATATAACTCATACATCGACTATATAATTTATACATCATCGTTTTCCATATCGTTTATAAATTAGAAATCTCACATTGGGTTCCACTCCACAAAAAATAGCAGAAGGCTCAGAAAAATATGCGGTCTCTTCTAGAATGTAGAAGACGTCCACACGGTCACGATGTTTCCTGTTTCATCGAATTTCGTTAAAACAGCAAAAAGATATGATTTTTCAAAGTTTGCAATGGTTTTAAGGAGTTGAAATCAGTTTAAAAACCACAGGCCGTTACCTCTCAGTTTTCGTTCCAAACTAGGTTTGGATTTTTCATGCAATCCGCGAAGTATGAAGCCGATCCGCCTTTACCACGACGTCAGGCAAGGAAAGGCGCACCTGCGCCAGAAGTGGGGCCCACTTCGGTGGCCCCAGTCGACGGCGGCGGCGAACCAAAGTCGCCGACTTCCCATGCCCGACCCGCTCTCCACAGGCCACGAAACTGACGATGGGGGGTATGGATTTGAAGAGGGCGGCGAGGTCTTCAAAAAGCTCCAAAGGGAGGGGGTGTTTCGATGATCAGAATCGCCAGAAAATGGAAGGGAAGGGGGGACGGTTTTCTGCCGTCGATCGCAAGGCTTCAGGGTTTTTATTTATTTATTTATGAAGGAATTATTTGATTGGCCGATATATATATATATTTATTCAAAAATTGGGGTTTTCTCCAACGAACTCGAAATCAAACCCAACGACTGTCGCCCCTAGCGGTTTTACCCCTATTCCGAACACAATGGGATATGTTTCGAAGGCCCATTCGACTGTTTCAGTCAGTTTGCATTCAAATTAAAATATATAACATTCAATATTCGATTTGAACGTACATTTCAATTTGCCAGGGCCACAAACTGATTCGAAAAATTCCAGAAAAATAAATCTGGCTATGTTTTGACGATACGGTCCCAACAAAACTAGTTTCGTCGAATTCGGAGACCGTTTGCAAAAAGGCCCATTTTTGGTCGATCCAATTTAACTATAATTGACCAAAACACATTTTCCTTTGCCACACTCACATATTAGCTTCAAAAATTATGAAATTTGAAACCTAGCAATAACTTCACATCCCGGATCCAACAAAAGTGGTTTCGTCGAATTCCGAGGTCGTTTGCAAAATGGCCAATTTCACGGGCTATATAAATTCCATAGCGACCTTTCTGAAAATTCATTTGGCCATAACTTTTGCTTTCCATTATGAAAATTCGATTTTTCAGATTCGTTAGAAAGGTATTCTCTAACAGATTTAAATATTTTTGGTTTCACTAAAATCCGTTTTGTTTTGCACCCGTTACAGTCTGACAAAGCTTGAATTCAATTTTTGAAACTGCAGCGCCTTTTCAGGCCTTATTTATAATTATAATTAATTATATTCGTTTTCAATTGTCGATTCAAACTCAGTTTTCATTGCTATTATTTAAAATATTTATTTTAAATATTTAAAATCCATTATTTTAGCCAATTTAAATTTTTTAAATTGGTTCAGATTTTCTGGGTCGTTACAGATACCAGAGCAAACCAACATGAGTTTCAATAGATTAGAATTTTGAAAAAAAATTCGATCTGTCGGAATTCTGTTTGTTACATCTGGTATCAGAGCTTAGGTTTAGGATTCCAGTATAAATGAGTGAACATATTTGTATTT
Source organism: Allium sativum (assembly GCA_030737875.1). NCBI lineage: Eukaryota > Viridiplantae > Streptophyta > Magnoliopsida > Asparagales > Amaryllidaceae > Allium > Allium sativum. Next base: position 646,866,227 of record CM060919.1, on the reverse strand, counting down.
TTAAGTATATATATATATACACACACACACATACCTAGATCCATAGAGGAACCCACTAAATAGAAAGAGTGTAATATGGTAAGAATTGGGATGACTATTTTGTACACTAAAGTAGTGAATGTGGAAATTTGAGATCTTTAGGAAATTTGGGTGGGAAAGTGTACAAAATATTTTGAAATAAAGAAAGGAGGATCCTATATGTTAGTACTTCGGATTAGTGGGCTTTGCGATAAAACCTTATAAATTGGAAAAGGTTAAAAAGAGAAAAATTGGTTAGGAATATATATAGTTCGGAGAATTGACTTTGTGGGAGTGTCTAGGAATGCCAAGAAAAATTGGAAATCTTCTTTGAGTCTAACCCCATTGTTAACTTTTAAGAAGTTGAAGTTACATAAGTTTTAGGAAAATGTTTTATGGTGTTTTCCAATTTTAATCTTAAAAGTTGTATATTTAAATATGTAAAGTATACATATTTAGTTTTAAAGTAAAATGGGGTATTATAGTGATTTCTTGCGAAAACTTTGTCTAAAGTAAAATTCTCTCAGTAAACGGTGCATATTATAGAGCATGTATGGCTCATTAGTTTTCTTGTTATATTTCATACAAGAAGTTTTGAAGTCTCTATTCTCTTGACAATCATTTTTAGTAAATTGTCTAAAAGAGAAAATTTTGTTGGGTGGACAAAATAAGTTGTAGAAATTAAGAATAGAGCGGATGCTTGCACCTTGTAGTGAGAGACTGAATCGACCTTATAGGTAAGAACAAGTTATAAACCCTATAGAGGAATAATTGTCCTTATCTACACTAAATTTTGTGATTTGAAAAAAAATGATTTACATTTTTTTTAAGATGACATGTTTTTATGGTTTGGAAAAAATATGTTTCCATGAGGAAAATAAAATTCTGACATTTTTAAATTTTTGGAAGAAAATTTAAATGAAAAAAAGGCCAAGCCGTGTTTTAAAAAGTATGGAGTAGGAAAGGATTAGTGCCTAGGAAAGACAAGAAAAGTTTTGAGGCTATGAGTAGGTAGCGAGAATTATCATGGAAAAATGGTAAGTTCTTGTAAAATGCGTAAGCATTGGAAAGCCTAGGGTGTTTCTTGAAATAATGTTAGTACAGAACTAGGACTAGTGGTGACTACTAGATAGTAAAAAGGGCAAGTAAGTGTTTAGATCCTATTGCTGATTTTTATGTTAGGGGTAAAACCCGTTACTGCATTTCTATTGGGATCGTTCCGTTATTTTATTCTTGTTGTGTAGTTAGGGTAACACCTAAACCTGTCATGGATCCCATAATTTGGACTTTTTGCCTGAGGGGGATATAGTCCTGAGATTCTTGGCCCTTAGTAGTAGCTGTGTAGGGTGTTTGTTCTCCTGATTTAGTTGAAAGAGTAGAAGGCTTATTTAAATTTAAACTTAGATCAGATGATTAAATAAGTTAAGAAAAAGAGAAATGGTACAACTAAAAAAGAAGCAACAAATTCACTGAAGCAACATACATTATAAATTATGAGAAAAGATGGATAAAGATATAAATTTCCAGGATAAGATGAAAAAGAAAATCAATAGCAAAAGAAAATTTTCTTATGTGGGTTGTGCTTGGATAGAAAAATAGGGGAATCTTTATAAATAGTTACATAAAGTCCAAGTACGGTTAAAAAAAGGTTGAAAAAGAAAAACAGAAGTTGCGAAGTTTTCCCTTTTTCACCTTTTTGTAAAATAAGAAATCGAATTTAGAAAATTGGATTTTACTAAAATTCGAGAAATAAAGCTGGTTGGTAGGATTTTGGATGCAAAAACTGGATGAACTATGCTCTTACTCAGCAAGAGTGTTGTAACGTCCCGTATTTTTATCAGTTTGTATTTGAATATTTAAATTAGTTTAAATATTGAATTCATAACATAAGTGGATTTATATATCAATTAAAACGAAGTTAAATGTATAAAAATATATATTAAATATAATCGAGCCCGTAATATCGCGGCAGTTCGTAATTTAATGTTTTGAGCTTCAACTAAGTGTACAGGACTCGTTTTAAATCGGATTTCTTCGATACAAGAAACGTTGGGAACTGCTGAACTGTATATCTCTGATGGAAGTGAAAAACCAAGATTTCGTGTTACAGATTGTAAGTTATATCCAAATCAAATTTCCAAATAGTCGCTATAGAATCGATTATCGACCGTAACAGTTTATTTGATATAACAAGATACCGGTTGCAAATCTGGACAAGGTTCTTTTGAGGCATAGTTATAATTTAATTTTTAGAATTTTACTGTAATTTTTAATTAATTAAATATGCAACTTTTTATTTGGAGTATTTTGCACCCTTAATCAGAATTTTGGGGTTTCACAATATAAGTTAATCTACCGGTATTATTATATTTTTGGGATCGTGACACATTGTTGATCACAACAGTATTTTTATTTGTGTCTATAGCAGTCTGAAAAACGTAAAGTTAAAACTTATTGGATCCTCTACTACCAAAAACGGAACAACCTGAAAATATCACTTTACAAACAGGCTTTGTTTCTGTTATATAACTTGTTCGTCGTCCAATGATGTGTATCCGAACCCATGCCATAGTTTATGCGGCTTATTTGTAACGTTCAACATGGGTAAAACTAGATAGATGGGATGAAATTCAATAATTAAAGTAAGCCTACCCTAGTAAAAATCTTATAAAAACCTACCCTTTCTAAATCAATGTAATGCGCTGTGCGTATTTTCAAATCAAACTGTACAGTTACCTACTCTTCTACACTACCACCCTATATGCAGCAGCTTCAAAACGGACAGTCCCTATGAGCTAAAACTTACAGACAAAGGGAGCAGTTGTATTTTCAAATCACGCATAGCTACTCTGGTGAGTTTTCAACGCCTACAGGATCTACGTTGTACCTTGTTTTACTTGGCAGTCAAGGAGTTATGCTCTATAAATACTGGCGCCCTTCATTTTCTTTTAGCTCAGGAAATTCAAGCGAAGAGTTTAATCACCTCAAACGAAAATAGTCTCTACAAAAAAAGGGGGGCTCGAGTTGATGTGCGAGATGGTAAGGAGCTGTAGTCACAAAGCGTGAGTTGCATGGACAAAAGGCGTAAGTACTGAAAATAAAACGTGAATAAACTTTGAAAGGGGGTGATGTCTGGAGGCTACGATGAAAGTCAGCATGCATGGTTGCTCGTGGCAAAACCAGTGAGGGGCGGTAATAAGAGGGCGCGTTAGTCATAAATGAGTGAAGATGTTGAAGCAATGCAGAGGGGACGAGTGTGTTTTGGTACCATGAAACAAATAATTGTCACGGTTTCGGAAATGGTGGTGAGACGTAGTGCGGAAGTGTGGTTCTAGAGAGGCACGCATGTTGTGTTGCGTGTAAATACTGAAGTAGCATGCTTGGCATTGATTTTTTGGGTACATGGTGTTTGGAGAAGAGAGGGTTGCGTTCTAAAGTGGGGAGAGGGTGAAGGTGCGATGTCCACAGATGGTGCGAGCCGGGGTTTCTCGTGAGGGTGTGGAAGAGTTTCGGAAGAAGAGTACATGGGTGGTATTTGGGATAGGAGAGTATGAAAGAGGGGTTAACCGCATGAAGTTGGCTGTTAAAATAGTTGATGGGAATATGAGTTTACGTAGTGGCATGGTCACAGGACAGTGCGGATTCCACAGGGGATGGTGAGCATGATTTGGTAAGGGAAGTAATATATATATATATATAATGTGTGTACCGCAACGTTTGGATGGGTTCGCAAACTTGATGTACACATGCGGGTATATATGTGAGTAAAAGACGTGTTTGCGTTCTGTCTTTGGTAAGTGCAAGAGATAGATGGTGGGAAAATCGTTTGGGTGATGGAAAGAGGACTTAGGAACTGACATGGTGGGTCGTTGATTGTAAATGGATGAGAATGGTGAAAGAAATGTGATGGCAGAAGAGTAAAAAGTAAGTAAAACAGTGGTGTTTTGTTTGAAGTGAGAGTGGGAATATTGGACGTTGGAAGTGAAAAGAACAAAATGTTGGAGATGACATGGCATAGTGGATGGAGCAGAATACATGCGGGTTGGTTAAAACGTGAAGAAAGGGGGAGATCGACGTGAATGCTAGTGGAAATAATAGGGACGTGGGGCTTTCAATAGTGAAGCATGAGGTGCCACGGTGGAATGGGTTGTTTCATTTCTAGTGTGGTGTTGATCCGCTGGGTTTACTAAAGGAGCAGTGAGGTCGGAGTTTATTTCGGAGTTGGTTGCGGACAACCCGATGGAGCGAGCCAGGTGATGGACATGACGACTTCGGGTGTTGGTACACGTGGGTTGAAATTGAAGAGACAAACGTTAGCATCAAGTATACAGAAGTGAGGATGAACACCGTGTGATGGGGTGATGTCAGAAGGATGATCGACGACATGTGAATGAATAATGGAGTATGAAGTGGTTTCAAAAGTAAGTAATCTGCGAATTTAATGCTGTCTGTCGCGATGGACTCGTATGGACGAAGTCTATGTGTACGAGCTGATTCAGAATCAGTTGGAGCTTGTTAGGGATCATGAAAGAATTGAACGCCTGGTTTAATCGACCGACCGTAAATCGTTATTTAACGGTTAACGCGCAAAGGTGAGTAAATTCACTAACTCTGTTTTATTTAAAATATTTTGATTATATTTTAAATAATGGTTGAATGCTGTGTGATGGTTGATTTGGTAAATTACAGTTAAATTGGTTGATATATATATATATATATATATATATATATCGTTGCATATGTACACATCATTGGTTGAATACTGATTTGAGTAACATCTGTGGATGTGGAAATCGGTTGGAGGAATCCAACCGGATTCCTCAATATTTATATGTACTGTTTATTTAATATAGCTGCACTGTTTGAACCCAAATGACTTTTGAAATCTTGTGTTGATATTAGCATTGAATGGAAATTCAAACGTTATTTTGATTTAATCAATAGATGATATCGATTAAGAAAGTGGCAACAACCAACCATAAATGTATCATTTGTTTTAACCGCTATTGTTTTACCAAAATCCCACCGTGTGCGAAGCACGTGTTTCACCATATTACTAAATGATTTGGTAAAGTGGATTCTTATATTAATAAGATTAATCAGTAAGTAGGCGGAGATTAACTTGATGATTAATAACAAAAATTTATTATTTTAAGAACAATTAAATGAGATATTTACAAATAGATTATGGTTGATTTCATATTAAGTAAGATTAGTTAGAATCGATTATTGTTCATTTAATAGTAAATGAGATTATTTAGAAATAAATTATTATTTTTATAGTAATCGATACAAGTGAAATTATTTGGATTAATAAATGTTATTTATTCAAAATGAAAAGATTTGTTAGAATTGATTAGTGGGTTAATCATGGCTAAATATTTACCAAGCAAACTATTTTGATCAATAATTGGTTATTTAATTAAATTAGATTGGGCTGATTAATCTAATGTAATAAATTAACGAATAGTTTATTTAGTTTAAATAAGATTTTAAAGTATAAGGGATTTGTCTAAAGAAGACAAAGCGAAGAGGAATGTTTAATAAGGGATTTGTCTAAGAAAGACGAAGCGGAGAGAAATGTTTAAAAATGGATTTGTATAAGCTAATGTAAATAACCGAATTTTCAAAATGAGGATATGGCGTCATAAAACCATATTTAAAATATAGCAAGAAGCACGTTTACAGATTTTAAAGTATAAGGGGTCAGAGTTACGAACTTATATCTATTCTAAGATAAGAATGTTGTTGATCAAGGTCCAAGAGGTAATTAAAATACCCCAACTTGAACGGCTTCACTATTATCGAAGGATGGTATTTGTTTGTAACGGAAAGACATGTAGAGATTTTTGTAACGGAAAGAGATGTCAAGAATTTTGAAACGGAAAGAGATTTCAAGATTTTTGTAATGGAAAGAGATGTCAAGAATTTTGTAACGAAAAGAGATGTCAAGATTTTTGTAACGGAAAGAGAAGTCAAGATTTTTGTAACGGAAAGGGATGTCAAGATTAGTTATAAAGAGAATATTACAGCGTATGACAAGTCTTAGAACTATAGCGATAAAATAACGCTGTTGACTAGGCTTAAGCGTGACTGTTATGTCGAGATTAGTTATAAAGGGGAATATTATAGCGTATGATAAGTTTTTAAACTATAACGATAAATTAGCGCTGCTGACCAAACTTAAGCGTGATTGCTTGATGTTTAGTTATACATTAGAACGGATGTTTTTTTTACTTCGATAGTTAAATAACCGACTATCGAAGTGTTTTGACCATCGTTGTCAATACGGAGAGACCGGTTGGATATATTATTCGAAAACCACTCCGTAAAGGCATAAGCGCTGCGAATTAGATCGAATTGAAGACGAATTGAAGACGGAGTGTAATGCAAGGGTCGTCCTGTTTCAGAATGGTGTTTTCTGCTTGTCCAGTCCCAGGACAACTCGTATGGACGAATGTCTGACAAAGTATTCCTAACGGTCACATAAGACGATCTTCTCAAGGTATTACGTCTGGTGGTGGAGAAATTTGTTTCTCTTAGCTTTTATACCCATAATATTTTTGGGAAGATCAACTAGTGATTTGATGGGTTTGACGATGTGGCATTCAAAGTGTATGGTGGCCAGATGTTCTAAAAGATAGACGTAGCCTCAAGCTTCACAACCGAGAAATGACAAAAATCGGGCAGGCAGCATGGCTACGTGGGTCGCTCCCATTAAGGTGTATAATCACCTATCTAGAGAAATTCCTTTTACTTCTTAATCTAGTTCGATGCTGTCCCTTTTCGGGAAACGGTGGTTTGAGTCCAACCGTTGGTGATATACATTCGATACACTCAAGCGAAATGAGTTGTCGGTGATGTGTGGGCCGGGTTGCAAGACGTTCTTGTTGAACCCAGTGTATTCGCCTCTAGAGATACACTATCGGCAGGTGGTCCCATACCTTGTCATAGCTGGAATCCAATCTCTAATAAGCGCCCTGCGTTTTTTGATTTTATACTATGTACGTAGAGCGTGAGATGCAAGCGTTCTGCTATTTGGTTATTTACTTGATTAGACATTATTATAATATCACTGGATTTTGATATCAAAATATTTTGGGTTATAGTAAGGTAAAAACCGTTCATGTTTATGTGTGGATTGGTCTTACTATTATCCTTTTGTTTCAAAAGGATTTTCAAAGTCAAACCATATGGTTGGAATTTACTCACACCAGTCCCATGACTGACCCAGAGTTTATTTTGTTTGTTTTTCCCTAAATTCTTGGGTGCCCAAATTTGTATGGACAGTCAAGTGTTTCAGGCCTTTTACAGATACGCTTGGAGGAGCTAAAAGCAGAAGGCTTGACCGTTAGTATTTAGAAATTATTTCCGCTGTGGTATGATGTATTGTACTCTGATAATGGTATGTATATAAAATACAATTTTGTATTACAAAGTTATGTTATATAATACATTTTATTCGTTCCGCTGTGAGATTCGTGTTTATTCTGTTTCAGCTCAGCTGTGATCTTCTTCTTCTTCTATTCTATTAATTCTATCTTATCTTTCTCATCCTCTTATTTCTTTCTATTAATGACCTGGTATTTTCAATGTCTGATCAGTCGACGCTGGGTATTGTGTCGATTTTCAGAGTCGAAATCCCAGTTCGTTACAGTTGGTATCAGAGCTGAAGGTTAAGTGATTACCTTGGCTCTGTGACATGAATCAATAGAGATAGGGTTAGTAATACTCTAGATTGAGTCTGAGTGTATATATATGAGCGCGTATTTGTAGATCTATATAAAAAACTGTTTTATATTGTGTTGATTGATCTGTTCAGTGGTACATAAATTCCAGATCGACGCGTTTAGTTGACGAGGTCGATCAGGGTTTATAAACGCTTGGATAGAGAATTCCGACATAGTATTGTTTTGAAAGTGGGTAAATAAAATAATTTTATCCAAAATATATTTTTATATAAAAGAAATATATATCTTGAGATTATTTTATTATATTAGATTTGTTGATCATTATCATTATCAAGTAAGATTTATAATTGAGTTGGTTATATAAATAACCAATCGAAATATCCTACAAGTATAATATGCAAAATTAGATGAACTAAATCTGATTTTAAGACCAGAATTGAAATAAAACTCTAGAAACTTGGAAAAGGGGTTGTAAATGAAATTTGAATTAAATATATGAAATTTTAAGATCCTGGGGAAATTTTGGAATATTATCCAAGTGTCGAAAGATATTTTGGAAGTAATTTCAAAAAAATAAAGTGTTTATGACGATTTTGAAAGAAATATAGTATTGAACTCACTTCGATGGCTGGAAAATAAATTCCGATGGTGATCCAGACATCATTGGTGTTGATTTTCGAGTTTCTAAAGTGACGGATTACTACCAAAGGATATTGTTTTGAAATTGTTTTGAGAAAACAAATTATTTTGAATCCTGAAAAGGAATATTTATTCCGGAAAGGAAAAGTTGTTTAAACTCCCAGGATGATATTGTTGAATTAAAACAAGTATACAAGATGAATTTACAATAATGGGCAAAATTTAACTTAAGAAGGTTATGTAAAAGCAATATGATATTTAACTAAGACTAGTTAAGTATGAATTAATAGGGATTTAACGCTATCAGATGAATATGAACTTATGTGAGTTGAAATGGGTTGATATTTGATTTAAAACTAGAGTTGAGTCATGAGATGAGGATAACAGATTCAAGAATTTATGGAATGTGGAAATGGAACGTAACTTGGTAATGGAATTGGATTATCAAGTAAGAATTTGGAATTTGAGGTTGAAACAGGAGTTTGAAAAAGGAATTTGGGTTGGGATGCAAGAGAATTAGTGGTCGAGGACGAACTGACTGGAGATCAGTTGGAAATACACTTGCGTATGCTGAATGGATTGCAAATGGAAGCCATAGAGTTGAATGCCCGACCAAAAAGGGTCACAGTTATATTTTAATGGAATATGAGATTTACCATCCCGTTTGGCAAGATGCTTAGTTATTTATTTATTTTCTTTTGGGTTAGAGATGGCCTAAAGAGGCAAGTTGTAATAGTACCAGATGAGCCGTGCAGGGAGATGCTGGCGAAACTCTCTGAAAATTTGAGCTGTTAGGAAATTTTCAAAATTTTGAAAATATTCGAAATAAGGAATTAATATTTAATTGGAATTAATCCGTTCAGTTGAAACTGAAATTATGAAGTAAACCAAAAAGATTTTAAACCCGTTCACAACAAAGATTGTAGCATTTTCCCCATCTTAGCAATTTCGAGGACAAAATTATTTTAAGGGGGAAGGAATGTAACGTCCCGTATTTTTATCGGTTTGTATTTGAATATTTAAATTAGTTTAAATATTGAATTCGTAATATAAGTGGATTTATATATCAATTAAAACAAAGTTGAACGTATAAAAATATATATTAAATATAATCGAGCCCGTAATATCGCGGTAGTTTGTAATTTAACGTTTTGAACTTCAACTAAGTGTACATGACTCGTTTTAAATCGGATTTCTTCGAAACAAGAAACGTTAGGAACTGTTGAACTGTATATATCTGATGGAATTGAAAAACCAAGATTTCGTGTTACAGATTGTAAGTTATATCCAAATCAAATTTCTAAATAGTCGCTATAGAATCGATTATCGACCGTAACAGTTTATTTGATATAACAAGATATCGGTTGCAAATCTGGACAAGTTTCTTTTGAGGCGTAGTTATAATTTAATTTTTAGAATTTTACTATAATTTTTAATTAATTAAATATGCAACTTTTTATTTGGAGTATTTTGCACCCTTAATCAGTATTTTGGGGTTTCACAATATAAGTTAATCTACCGGTATTATTATATTTTTGGGATCGTGACACATTGTTGATCACAACGGTATTTTTATTTGTGTCTATAGCAGTCTGAAAATCGTAAAGTTAAAACTTATCGGATCCGCTACTACCAAAAAGGGAACAACTTGAAAATATCACTTTACAGACAGGCTTTGTTTTTGTTCGATAACTTGTTCGTCGTCCAATGATGTGTATCCGAACCTATGCCATAGTTTATGCGGCTTATTTGTAACGTTCAACATGGGTAAAACTAGATAGATGGGATGAAATTCAATAATTAAAGTAAGCCTACCCTAGTAAAAATCTTATAAAAACCTACCCTTTCTAAATCAATGTAATGCGTTGTGCGTATTTTCAAATCACATTGTACAGTTACCTACTCTTCTACACTACCACCCTATATGCAGCAGCTTCAAAACGGAGAGTCCCTATGAGCTAAAACTTGCAGACAAAGGGAGCAGTTGTATTTTCAAATCACGCATAGCTACTCTGGTGAGTTTTCAACGCCTACAGGATCTACGTTGTACCTTGTTTTACTTGGCAACCAATGAGTTATGCTCTATAAATACTGGCGCCCTTCACTTTCTTTTAGCTCAAGAAATTCAAGTGAAGAGTTTGATCACCTCAAACGAAAATAGTCTCTACAAAAAAAGGGGGGGCTCGAGTTGATGTGCGAGATGGTGAGGAGCTGTAGTCACAAAGCGTGAGTTGCATGGACAAAAGGCGTAAGTACTGAAAATAAAACGTGAATAAACTTTGAAGGTGGGGTGATGTCTGGAGGCTACGATGAAAGTCAGCATGCATGGTTGCTCGTGGAAAAACCAGTGAGGGGTGGTAATAAGAGGGCGCGTTAGTCATAAATGAGTGAAGATGCTGAAGCAAGGCAGAGGGGACGAGTGTGTTTGGTACCATGAAACAAATAATGGTCACGGTTTCGGAAATGGTGGTGAGACGTAGTGTGGAAGTGTGGTTCTAGAGAGGCACGCATGTGTGTTGCGTGTAAATACTGAAGTAGCATGCCTGGCGTTGATTTTTTGGGTACATGGTGTTTAGAGAAGAGAGGGTTGCGTTCTAAAGTGGGGAGAGGATGAAGGCGCGATGTCCACAGATGGTGTGAGCCAGGGTTTCTCGTGAGGGTGTGGAAGAGTTTTGGAAGAAGAGTACACGTGTGGTATTTGAGATAGGAGAGTATGCAAGAGGGGTTAACCGCATGAAGTTGGCTGTTAAAATAGTTGATGGGAATATGAGTTTACGTAGTGGCTTGATTACCGGACAGTGCGGATTCCATAGGGGACGGTGAGCATGATTTGGTAAGGGAAGTAATATATATATATATATATATAATGTGTGTATCGCAATGTTTGGATGGGTTCGCAAATACTTGATGTACACATGCAGGTATATGTGTGAGTAAAAGACGTGTTTGCGTTCTGTCTTTGGTAAGTGCAGGAGATAGAAGGTGGGAAAACCGTTAGGGTGATGGAAAGAGGACTCAGGAACTGACATGGTCGGTCGTTGATGGTAAATGGATGAGAATGGTGAAAGAAATGTGATGGCAGAAGAGTAAAAAGTGAGTAAAACAGTGGTGTTTTGTTTGAAGTGAGAGTGGGAATATTGGACGTTGGAAGTGAAAAGTACAAAATGTTGGAGATGACATGGCATAGTGGACGGAGCAGAATACATGCGGGTTGGTTAAAACGTGAAGAAAGGGGGAGATCGACGTGAATGCTAGTGGAAACAATAGGGACGTGGGGCTTTCAGTATTGAAGCATAAGGTGCCACGGTGGAATGGGCTGTTTCATTTCTGGTGTGGTGTTGATTTGCTAGGTTTACTAAAGGAGCAGTGAGGTCGGAGTTTATTTCGGAGTTGGTTGCGGACAGCCCGATGGAGCGAGCCAGGTGATGGACATGACGACTTCGGGTGTCGGTGCACACGGGTTGAAATTGAAGAGACAAACGTTAGCATCAAGTATACAAAAGTGAGGATGAACACCGTGTGATGGGGTGGTGTCAGAAGGATGATAGACGACATGTGAATGAACAATAGTGTATGAAGTGGTTTCAGAAGTAAGTAATCTGCGAATTTAATGCTGTCTGTCGCGATGGACTCGTATGGACGAAGTCTATGTGTATGAGCTGATTTAGAATCAGTTGGAGCTTGTTAGGGATCATGGAAGAATTGAACACCTGGTTTAATCGACCGACCGCAAATTGTTATTTAACGGTTAACGCGCAAAGGTGAGTAAATTCACTAACTCTGTTTTATTTAAAATATTTTAATTATATTTTAAATAATGGTTGAATGATGTGTGATGGTTGATTAGGTAAATTACAGTTAAATTGGTTGATATATACATACATATATATATATATATATCGTTGCATATGTACACATCATTGGTTGAATACTGATTTGACTAACATCTGTGGATGTGGAAATCGGTTGGAGGAATCCAACCGGATTCCTCAATATTTATATGTACTGTTTATTTTATATAGCTGCACTGTTTGAACCCAAATGACTTTTGAAACCTTGTGTTGATATTAGCATTGAATGGAAATTCAAACGTTATTTTGATTTAATCAATAGATGATATCGATTAAGAAAGTGGCAACAACCAACCATAAATGTATCATTTGTTTTAACCGCTATTGTTTTACCAAAATCCTACCGTGTGCGAAGCACGTGTTACTCCATACTTACTAAATGATTTGGTAAAGTGGATTCTTATATTAATAAGATTAATAAGTAAGTAGGCGGAGATTAACTTGATGATTAATAACAAGAATTTATTGTTTTAAGAACAATTAAATGAGATATTTACAAATAGATTATGGTTGATTTCATATTAAGTAAGATTAGTTAGAATCGATTATTGTTTATTTAATAGTAAATGAGATTATTTAGAAATAAATTATTGTTTTTATAGTAATCGATACAAGTGAAATTATTTGGATTAATAAATGTTATTTATTCAAAATGAAAAGATTTGTTAGAATTGATTAGTGGGTTAATCATGGATAAATATTTACCAAGCAAACTGTTTTGATCAATAATTGGTTATTTAATTAAATTAGATTGGGCTGATTAATCTAATGTAATAAATTAACGAATAGTTGATTTAGTTTAAATAAGATTTTAAAGTATAAGGGATTTGTCTAAAGAAGACAAAGCGAAGAGGAATGTTTAATAAGGGATTTGTCTAAGAAAGACGAAGCGGAGAGAAATGTTTAAAAATGGATTTGTATAAGCTAATGTAAATAACCGAGTTTTCAAAATGAGGATATGGCGTCATAAAACCATATTTAAAATATAGCAAGAAGCACGTTTACGGATTTTAAAGTATAAGGGGTTAGAGTTACGAACTTATATCTATTCTAAGATAAGAATGTTGTTGATCAAGGTCTGAGAGGTAATTTAAATACCCAAACTTGAACGGCTTCACTATTATCGAAGGATGGTAGTTGTTTGTAACGGAAAGTGATGTCAAGATTTTTGTAACGGAAAGAGATGTCAAGATTTTTGTAACGGAAAGAGATGTCAAGATTTTTGTAATGGAAAGGGATGTCAAGATTAGTTATAAAGAGAATATTACAGCGTATGACAAGTCTTAGAACTATAGCGATAAAATAACGCTGTTGACTAGGCTTAAGCGTGACTGTTATGTCGAGATTAGTTATAAAGGGGAATATTACAGCGTATGATAAGTTTTTAAACTATAACGATAAATTAGCGCTGCTGACCAAACTTAAGCGTGATTGCTTGATGTTTAGTTATACATTAGAATGGATGTTTGTTTTTACTTCGATAGTTAAATAACTGACTATCGATGTGTTTTGACCATCGTTGTCAATACGGAGAGACCGGTTGAATATATTATTCGAAAACCACTCCGTAAAGGCATAAGCGCTGCGAATTAGATCGTGCTGAAGACGAATTGAAGACGGAGTGTAATGCAAGGGTCGACCTGTTTCAGAATGGTGTTTTCTGCTTGTCCAGTCCTAGGACAACTCGTATGGACGAATGTCTGACAAAGTATTCCTAACGGTCTCATAAGACGATCTTCTCAAGGTATTACGTCTGGTGGCGGAGAAATTTGTTTCTCTTAGCTTTTATACCTGTAATATTTTTGGGAAGATCAACTAGTGATTTGATGGGTTTGCCGATGTGGCATTCAAAGTGTATGGTGGCCAGATGTTCTAAAAGATAGACGTAGCCTCAAGCTTCACAACCGGGAAATGACAAAAATCGGGCAACAACATGGCTATGTGGGTCGCTCCCATTAGGCTGTATAATCACCTATCTAGAGAAATTCCTTTTACTTCTTAATCTAGTTCGATGCTGTCCCTTTTCGGGAAACGGTGGTTTGAGTCCAACCGTTGGTGATATACATTCGATACACTCAAGCGAAATGAGTGGTCGGTCATGTGTGGGCCGGGTTGCAAGAAGTTCTTGTTGAACCCACTATATTCGCCTCTAGAGATACACTATCGGCAGGTGGTCCCATACCTTGTCATAGCTGGAATCCAATCTCAAATAAGTGCCCTGCGGTTTTTGATTTTATACTATGTACGTAGAACGTGAGATGCAAGCGTTCTGCTATTTGGTTATTTACTTGATTTGACATTATTATAATATCACTGGATTTTGATATCAAAATAATTTGGGTTATAGTAAGGTAAAAACCGTCCATGTTTATGTGTGGATTGGTCTTACCATATTGTTGGAATTTACTCACACCTATCCCATGACTGACCCAGAGTTTATTTGTTTGTTTTTTTCTAAACTCTTGGGTGCCCAAATTTGTACGGACAATCAAGTGTTTCAGGCCTTTTACAGATACGCTTGGAGGAGCTAAAAGCAGAAGGCTTCACCGTTAGTATTTAGAAATTATTTCCGCTATGGTATGATGTATTGTACTCTGATAATGGTATGTATATAAAATACAGTTTTGTATTTCAAAGATTTGTTATATAATACATTTTATTCGTTCCGCTGTGAGATTCGTGTTTACTCTGTTTCAGCTCAGCTGTGATCTTCTTCTTCTTGTATTCTATTAATTCTATCTTATCTTTCTCATCCTCTTATTTCTTTCTATTAATGACCGAGTATTTTCAATGTCTGAACAGTCGACGCTGGGTATTGTGACGATTTTCAGAGTCGAAAATCCCAGTTCGTTACAAGTGTGGGAAAATTTGATGAAAATGTATTTGATTTTCAAAATATTGCATTCATGTAGAATTGCCAATATATTTGGGATGCGAGCATCATATTATAAAAGGATTTTTGAAAAAAAAAAAGTTGCATACATATAGGAGGTACCGCTTAGGCATACATGTATTGTTATGATGTATTTCACTTTGCACAAGTGCACAATGTTTGCAAAAATTGGATGCACACATGATGGATGTATATTATGCGAGGGTTAATTAATTTTTTCCCTTATCGAATTTTGGGGATGAAATTTCCTAAGGGTGGGAGAACGTAACACCCCGCATTTTATAACAGTTAAACATTTAAATATTGCATATATGTATATATATGCACAAACATAAACATTTAAAAAGAAAAGTTTGAAGAGCTTCCAGAATTTGGCCACGGGAATAGCATCATTGCGTTCGTGATGATTTTCTAGTCAATTTAGACCTATGGATTGGAGAAAACTGATTTATGATAAAAGAGATACCTTTAAATGAAGCATTGCAGCAAAACATGAAAATAAGGTTAACTTAATTAAATATTTAGAATTAAGTGAAACAGACAACTCCATTGCGTTTGTCTCGGAATTCTGGTCAAAATAGACACCTGGTTTGGGTAAAACGGACACCATATGAAGAAGTTATTAAGGTTTGAAGTTTGTATATGCATAAGAAGAATTGTAACAACCCGTAAAATGCGAGCCAGTTTGAAAATTTTATTTTTGCAATTTTAGCGAATTTTGATTATTTAAAATGAATTATTTTAAATAATATCGACGAGAAATCTATTTTGAATATGATTCGACGTATATATTATACGCGTCGTCGTTAGAATATAAATATTTATATATAATTATAAATAGAATTGAAAATGGCGCGGTAGTTCGATAATTCGATTTCAAACTTCAATTGAATGTACCGGGTGCGAAACAATCCGGATTTTAGTGAAACCAAAAACATTAGGATCTAATTGATAACATCTTTCTAACGGATGTAAGAAACTGAGATTTCACTTTAAAAATTGAGAGATATGTCCAGTTGAAAATTCTGAATAGTCGCTATGGAATTCAGGCCCTTAAAAATGGATATTTTGCAGATGACCTCGGATTTCGACGGAACTAGTTTTGTTGGGTCCGTGAAGTTAAGTTATTGCTAGATTCCAAATTTCATAATTTTTCGAATCAATATGTGAGCGTGGCAAAGGAAGCCTTGATAAAATTATTAAAAATAGCAATAATTTGTGTAAAATCATAAGAAATGATTTGTGAAGAATTGGGATGAAAAACTCCCTATTTGAAAAGATAAAAATAGATTTTTATCGAAATGAACTAGTTTTGAACTAGAATTATAATTCTATTTATTTTTAAATAAATAAATTGAATTTGAAAAGGGTTTTGAACATAACCAAAATTTCCAATGATTGCATTGGAGTGGATTTGAATCGAAATTGTCTTCGGAATATTTCGATGTTGGAATTTGTGATTATACGGATGTTGTTACGGAAATTTGAAAGATATATATTTATATCGTTATTTCCAATACGACATTTGTTAATCGTAGAATTTGATATTGAATATAAGCCGATATATTTTCTATTCAGAGCCTTATATTGAATATCAAATGGGATTTGGGTTTGTCGTGAATGGTGTCTTCACTAACACTGTTCTTGAACCCAGTTGAGAAAAGATTAAATCTTTTTATTTAGATTTAATGAAGTGTACCAATTAAATAATATTTAATTGGAATTGAATTGATATTGATTTTTGGGTTTATCGTGAACAGTGTTTTAAATAACACTTGTTCTTTAACCCGATAATTAATGAATGTGATTTGGGTTTGTCGTGAATGGTGTCTTCACTAACACTGTTCTTGAACCCAGTTGAGAAAAGATTAAATCTTTTTATTTAGATTTAATGAAGTGTACCAATTAAATAATATTTAATTGGAATTGAATGGATATTGATTTTTGGGTTTATCGTGAACAGTGTTTTAAATAACACCTGTTCTTTAACCCGATAATTAATGGGATGTGACTTTGGGTTTATCGTGAACCGTGTTTTAAATGACACTGATTCTTTAACCCAGTCACAGATTAAAACTAAGTGGAGTTTTAATGAATCTTTAATTAGATTGAAAAGATCGAGAATGGAGTATCACCAGTTTTGCTCCAGGCGATAGTTAAATCTTTAATTAGATTTGAATGTGAAATTTAGAAACTAACTGGCGGTTAGCCAAGCAGAATGGTTTTCTGGATATTGATCTGATGTTGGTTTCGGCCTTCGGGGTTAATATTTGGGGAATTATTCTCTTGATTTATTTACGGTTAGTGACTAATGAGTTGGAATGAGGCGTATGTTGTGTTTGTGTAACACTTTTATAATATATACGCGAGTTATTCGGAAAGACCGGGTTTAGCCCATTCTGAATAACTGATACGACGATAAGTCGAAGATGAAGACGATGGTCGAAGACCGGAGGTCTTCACGTCGTTTGGGTGATAACTGATGATCTTGATTGGGCTGTACACCCAAGAAGATGGAAACAGTTGGTGATCGTCCAGACGTACTTGGAGATCGATGGATATGCGGGGTACTAGGTGCTTCCGGTTTCGTTCAGGCCCAGAACGGACTTGTAAATGGACTGTGTGTCTGACATCGGATTTCATTCTGTGTGACTGATATCGGTTGCATAGGATGGTTTGCCTGTGTGGCATGCTAAGATGCAAATGATCAAGGCTTCTGTTGAAAAGCAAAGTCTTGTGGTGATGATCAAAGCACGGCCTTTGTGGCGTAGCTTTGTGTAACGTTTACCTCGCGTGTTTCACACCCGGTATGAACCAAAAACGGGAGACGGACCTCAGGGAGGACTTGCGTTTCTTTCTAGCTAGAAGTGGCGTCAGTGGTTTTTCACGCCCTGACGAGTTTGACTTATGTGGTTGTTGCGGTTGCGAGGCGCCTCGGTTATATCGGTTTCGGCCGAATGCATTCTGGTCGGCTGACGGACCAGACTTACACCCCATAGGGTGGGGAGACGTATTGTTCAGGCATAATAATCCACTCCGTGTGGACCGGCCCTGACGATCCAAGGGGCAGTTGCGGCTGTTCCTGAGACACGGGCTAGAGCGTCTCAAATCGGTTGAGGATCTTGCCCCTAGCCTCGGTTCATAGACGGAAATCCAATTTCCAAATACGTGACTTTGCGGTTTTATTTGTAAACCTATATATGGCGACATGATATATGGTACCCATGCCGCCTATGATTGATACTTATGATTTGAAGTTGTTTTATACACTATGCACTTATTATAGTATCAAATAATCTGTTTTAAAACGTATCAAGCATTCTTTGGCTGTTATAAGGGAAAGCCCTATCCTCGGCTGCGTTGCATTGTGTGATGGGACCTGGGTCTTATAACAGCTTCATTTTTCTTTATTTAGCATTGCGCTGTTTGTTTTATGCACTGGTATTCTTGGGAGGAAACCCGTTCCGTGTTATACGGCGTGGTCCCTTGTTTTACCTAATGATTTAAAAATAAAGATTAATAACTGTTTTAGTTCTCACACCAGTCACATGACTGACCTGGAGTTTATTGTTTTAACCTAAACTCTGGGTGCCCTTATTTTGACATGGGCAGCTAGTAGTTTTGGTTTTGCAGATTTATATTCACAGGATCCTGGTTTACAGCTGGAACGATATCCGGAAAGCTTTGTATCCGTATATCTACTTCTAGTTGTGTATTGTATTATTTTCCGCTGCGATGTATTTAAATGTAATTTAAATCTCTGATATTTCTGTGTAATATTCATTTATACTCTGTATATTCTTGTAATCTGATGCATTGTTGTAATATTCAATGAAATGTTCTTTTGTATGCGTTCTGTTGTGGCTTGTTCTCGAACTATCCGACGCTTTCCTTTACGGGGAAGTTGCGGGTCTTCACACGTGGTATCAGAGCTTTGGTTTACAAAGCAGAGAACAAGGCACATTAGAAACATACGAAAGAATTCATCAGATATTGGGTTAGTAATATCCAATTAGAATGACTCGTTAGAGATGGGATCGGTAGTATCCTAGAACGAGTGTAAAGAGTATATTTTTGAAAATGAAAACAATTTAGTTTTTAAAATCTAAATCAATTATTCGTATTTGATTATCTATTTATATTGATGTGGACAATCCAGTATATATAGATTTTGCGTATACGTCTGATCCGCGTGTATTCGAAATTTTAATATACTGGATAGATATAGAATTACACTCTAGTCGCCCGGAGATGATTTTGATGATGGAGCTCCATCATTAGAATTTATGTTCGAGTGACGAAGGTGTGATATCTATATATTTCCATTAGACTGGTGTGAGAACCAAAATTAGATAGGGCCTATTGTTGTGAATTGGCATCAAAAATGAGATTTTTGACTATGCATCAAAGTTATCAATTTGGAACTCTAATCCACTAATTGATTGATGTTTGTGTTGTTTGTTTATTTGTTTGCTAATTTTGAACCATTATGCCTAATTGAACCAAATATTGGATTATATTGAAAATTGGTTGCATTTGCTTGCATATACATATACTTATATTGAACAGGTCATAGCAAGGAGGCTAGAGCCAGAGAATAAAATTTGTTTGCCCGACAAATAGGTACATGTTTACTACATAATTTCCTGTTTTGTTTGGGTGATGATGATTTTGTGAGCCTATTGGCTAGCCGCTTGGCTTTTTCTTTTTCTTTTTGAGATCTGAAGGACCGGGGAAGCTATTTGAAATTCCCCGATGCTCCCATTGCAGGGGAGGTTATGGCGAAATTTTTCAAAAATTTAGGGTGTTAGCCAAATTTTTGAAATTCTCAGAAACTGAAAAGTTGGAGAAGGGAAGCCAGATCGAACGTAGAGCTGAATAATCAAACCACTTTCGACTTTGTTCCTTTTCGGGGACGAAAAGTTTTAAGTGGGGGAGATTGTAACAACCCGTAAAATGCGAGCCAGTTTGAAAATTTTATTTTTGCAATTTTAGCGAATTTTGATTATTTAAAATGAATTATTTTAAATAATATCGACGAGAAATCTATTTTGAATATGATTCGACGTATATATTATACGCGTCGTCGTTAGAATATAAATATTTATATATAATTATAAATAGAATTGAAAATGGCGCGGTAGTTCGATAATTCGATTTCAAACTTCAATTGAATGTACCGGGTGCGAAACAATCCGGATTTTAGTGAAACCAAAAACATTAGGATCTAATTGATAACATCTTTCTAACGGATGTAAGAAACTGAGATTTCACTTTAAAAATTGAGAGATATGTCCAGTTGAAAATTCTGAATAGTCGCTATGGAATTCAGGCCCTTAAAAATGGATATTTTGCAGATGACCTCGGATTTCGACGGAACTAGTTTTGTTGGGTCCGTGAAGTTAAGTTATTGCTAGATTCCAAATTTCATAATTTTTCGAATCAATATGTGAGCGTGGCAAAGGAAAACGCGTTTGACCAGTTCAGTTGAATTTAATCGACTGGAAATTGGCCATTTTTCAAACGGTCTCAGAATTCAACGAAACTAGTTTTGTTAGGACCGTATCGTCAATACGAAGCTAGAAAATATTTTTCTGGAATTTTTCTAGTTAGTATGTGACCCCGGTAATTTGAAATGTACGTTCAAATTTGAAAATTAAATGTTTTATACTTTAATTTGAGGAATAACTGACTGTAACAGTCAAAATGGCCTACGAAACATATTCCATTGTGTCCGGGACGGGGGTAATTAGCTAGGAGCGACATTCGTTGAGTTTGATTTGCTGCTCGTGATGATTTTTACTTTTAAAATGAATTAAATAAAATAAAAATAATATATATATTGTTTTTCCACCAATCAAAAAAAAAAAAAAAAAAAAAAAAAAAAAACCCTTTTCCCCCTTTTAACCGTCTGGCCCCCCCCCGTCTAAATTCATTCGTTAAACAAAAAAAATATATAAAAAAAAAAAACCCTAGAAATCGAATCGCCGTCGCAGCCCCCCCCCCCACGACCGCCGACGTCCAAGGCGCGCCGCCACCCAAGATGCCCCCTCCAGCCTTCCACCGTTCGGTCCCCTCCCCTCCTTCGATCGACGCAAGCACCCAGACCCCCTTCCCCTAACGCGACGCCCCTTCCTCCTCCCCTTCCCTTCGCCTGCGACGCCAACCCCCAACCCGCAGCCCCCTCCTGAACTCGAGCGCACCTCCCCCTGTAAGTAAAACTGTTTTTTTTTTTTTTTTTTTTATTATTTATATTTTCTGTAAAACTGATTTAAAAAGATTTTAAAAACTGTTTTTTTTTAGAAACTGAAAGCTGCAGATTTTATAAAAGTAAAAAAAAAAACTGATGTGTTAAAACTTTAAAACTGATTTTTATTTTTAAGTATAAACTGATTTTTATTTTTAAGTATAAACTGATTTTTATTTTTAAGTATAAACTGATTTTTATTTTTAAGTATAAACTGATTTTTATTTTAAGTATAAACTGATTTTAGAAGAAATGTGTAAAACTGATTTTATAAAGATTAGAAAACTGATTTTATAAAGATTAGAAAACTGATTTTATAAAGATTAGAAAACTGATTTTATAAAGATTAGAAAACTGATTTTATAAAGATTAGAAAACTGATTTTATAAATGATTTTAAAACTGATTTCTAAAAAGGTTTTAAAAGATTTGGACTTCAAAAAGTAAAAGATTTAAAAGGAGTTAAAACTGATTTTGAACTTCGAAAGGAAAAATATAGTTTTTATATATTGAACTTCGAAAGAAAAATATAGTTTTTATGTTTTGAACTTCGAAAAGAAAAATATAGTTTTTATGTTTTGAACTTCGAAAGAAAAATATAGTTTTTATGTTTTGAACTTCGATAGAAAAATAGCATTTTTATATATTGAACTTTGAACTAAAAATTCGATTTTTATATATTGAATAGCATAGTAAAAATTCGGTTTTTACATATGTAGTGAAAGCGGACAACGAAGATGTCGAAAGGGCGAGAGCGAAGAAGAATAATCGAAGTGGAGTCAGGATGTTTGGATAGCAATAGGTGAGAATTTCTCACCTTTCAATTTATTTTTCTAGTTATATATATACTAGGATGCAGACGGTGCTTATTAGAAGCACCCGACACCCGTCCACATACCATGGACTTGTTTGTTTGGATGTTTGGTGATTGATTGAGATATTGGTTTGAATGTGATTTGTGGTATGAAAAATCGAATCGATGAATTGGTTAGGATTAGACGTGCGCCGTTATAAGGCGAAGGAGTAAGGCTAGGTTAGACCCTTACTCCAAATTTTGTGGTTTGCATAACGAAAGTGAATTTGATTGATGTGTGAATGGCGTGGGCCTTCACTAGACCGGGGATTAGGCTAGGCCTTGTCCCGTTTCTAGTATCGTGCCGTTATGCCGCCGAAATTTTCTAAAATATGTTAGAAAAATAAAAATATCATTTTATTTAATAAATGAATTGAATAAAAATTCATAGGTTAAAATAAAATGTTTTATCGTTAAAAATATAATTTTTAACGTGAAGTGAATAAAATAAAATATTCATTTATAAACCGGACGGTTTGTTTATGTACACCTATTTGAATGACATTGATTGGGACGATAAATTTTACACATCGCCCAACTGCACGAATAAAATTCTGTGTTTGATTGTTTGAAACCCCACACGGGTGTTGGGATGAAATTTGAAGTTCACTCATCCTGATTGATTAAATATGTCGATCGATCGATTGACAGGCTGTTATAAGCGTTGAATATCTATATTTGATGCTTATCCAGTGTAGTGCACTTTGGTTGATGGTTGATTATTTTTCAATGCTATGATATACATGTGCTGTATGAAAATCCATATAATTAACTTTATATGGTAATTGATTGGGCCTCATTCCAGTTTTAAAATAGAAATATTTGAAAAAGAAATATTTGAAATAGAATATTTGAAAATAGAACTTTATGAAGCCGTGTTGATTAGATTGACGCCATTTTGACGTGAACGATATTTATATCGATTTTATCGATTTCGAATTGAATTGAAAACGATTTCGAAATAAATTGAATTGAAAACGATTTCGAAATGAATTGAATTGAAAACGATTTCGAAATGAATTGAATTGAAAACGATTTCGAAATGAATTGAATTGAAAACGATTTTGAAATGAATTGAATTTATAACGATTTCGAAATGAATTGAATTGAAAACGATTTCGAAATGAATTGAATTGAAAACGATTCGAAATGAATGGAATTGAAATGAATTCAAATTGAATTGAAATTCGAATTGAATAGAAATGAATTTTAAAACGAATTTATAAAGAAGAATTCAATTTTGATTTGAATTGAAATGGAAGTTGAAATTGTTTTTGAAACGAATTTAAAACTATTTATATAATTCGTTTTAAATAGAAATCGACGAAATATATATTATATATATTATATATATAATATAATGGCCTGAATAGAACGCGCCGCGCCGCGGCAGTTCGTGAATTTCGACCATTTATTTCAAACGGACATTACGGGAGATCCGACCGTCGGATTCTCCTAAAACCGGAACCGTTGGGTTCGTATCGAAAAGAGCTTTCTAACGAATATTAGAAATTTGAAATCTAACGGTTGGATTTGGAATTATGTCCAAATCAAATTCGAAAAAGGTCGCTGTAAGTGCAGTTCGATGGCCGTTGATGGAAATCGACTGTACGGGCCTTGATAAAATTATTAAAAATAGCAATAATTTGTGTAAAATCATAAGAAATGATTTGTGAAGAATTGGGATGAAAAACTCCCTATTTGAAAAGATAAAAATAGATTTTTATCGAAATGAACTAGTTTTGAACTAGAATTATAATTCTATTTATTTTTAAATAAATAAATTGAATTTGAAAAGGGTTTTGAACATAACCAAAATTTCCAATGATTGCATTGGAGTGGATTTGAATCGAAATTGTCTTCGGAATATTTCGATGTTGGAATTTGTGATTATACGGATGTTGTTACGGAAATTTGAAAGATATATATTTATATCGTTATTTCCAATACGACATTTGTTAATCGTAGAATTTGATATTGAATATAAGCCGATATATTTTCTATTCAGAGCCTTATATTGAATATCAAATGGGATTTGGGTTTGTCGTGAATGGTGTCTTCACTAACACTGTTCTTGAACCCAGTTGAGAAAAGATTAAATCTTTTTATTTAGATTTAATGAAGTGTACCAATTAAATAATATTTAATTGGAATTGAATTGATATTGATTTTTGGGTTTATCGTGAACAGTGTTTTAAATAACACTTGTTCTTTAACCCGATAATTAATGAATGTGATTTGGGTTTGTCGTGAATGGTGTCTTCACTAACACTGTTCTTGAACCCAGTTGAGAAAAGATTAAATCTTTTTATTTAGATTTAATGAAGTGTACCAATTAAATAATATTTAATTGGAATTGAATGGATATTGATTTTTGGGTTTATCGTGAACAGTGTTTTAAATAACACCTGTTCTTTAACCCGATAATTAATGGGATGTGACTTTGGGTTTATCGTGAACCGTGTTTTAAATGACACTGATTCTTTAACCCAGTCACAGATTAAAACTAAGTGGAGTTTTAATGAATCTTTAATTAGATTGAAAAGATCGAGAATGGAGTATCACCAGTTTTGCTCCAGGCGATAGTTAAATCTTTAATTAGATTTGAATGTGAAATTTAGAAACTAACTGGCGGTTAGCCAAGCAGAATGGTTTTCTGGATATTGATCTGATGTTGGTTTCGGCCTTCGGGGTTAATATTTGGGGAATTATTCTCTTGATTTATTTACGGTTAGTGACTAATGAGTTGGAATGAGGCGTATGTTGTGTTTGTGTAACACTTTTATAATATATACGCGAGTTATTCGGAAAGACCGGGTTTAGCCCATTCTGAATAACTGATACGACGATAAGTCGAAGATGAAGACGATGGTCGAAGACCGGAGGTCTTCACGTCGTTTGGGTGATAACTGATGATCTTGATTGGGCTGTACACCCAAGAAGATGGAAACAGTTGGTGATCGTCCAGACGTACTTGGAGATCGATGGATATGCGGGGTACTAGGTGCTTCCGGTTTCGTTCAGGCCCAGAACGGACTTGTAAATGGACTGTGTGTCTGACATCGGATTTCATTCTGTGTGACTGATATCGGTTGCATAGGATGGTTTGCCTGTGTGGCATGCTAAGATGCAAATGATCAAGGCTTCTGTTGAAAAGCAAAGTCTTGTGGTGATGATCAAAGCACGGCCTTTGTGGCGTAGCTTTGTGTAACGTTTACCTCGCGTGTTTCACACCCGGTATGAACCAAAAACGGGAGACGGACCTCAGGGAGGACTTGCGTTTCTTTCTAGCTAGAAGTGGCGTCAGTGGTTTTTCACGCCCTGACGAGTTTGACTTATGTGGTTGTTGCGGTTGCGAGGCGCCTCGGTTATATCGGTTTCGGCCGAATGCATTCTGGTCGGCTGACGGACCAGACTTACACCCCATAGGGTGGGGAGACGTATTGTTCAGGCATAATAATCCACTCCGTGTGGACCGGCCCTGACGATCCAAGGGGCAGTTGCGGCTGTTCCTGAGACACGGGCTAGAGCGTCTCAAATCGGTTGAGGATCTTGCCCCTAGCCTCGGTTCATAGACGGAAATCCAATTTCCAAATACGTGACTTTGCGGTTTTATTTGTAAACCTATATATGGCGACATGATATATGGTACCCATGCCGCCTATGATTGATACTTATGATTTGAAGTTGTTTTATACACTATGCACTTATTATAGTATCAAATAATCTGTTTTAAAACGTATCAAGCATTCTTTGGCTGTTATAAGGGAAAGCCCTATCCTCGGCTGCGTTGCATTGTGTGATGGGACCTGGGTCTTATAACAGCTTCATTTTTCTTTATTTAGCATTGCGCTGTTTGTTTTATGCACTGGTATTCTTGGGAGGAAACCCGTTCCGTGTTATACGGCGTGGTCCCTTGTTTTACCTAATGATTTAAAAATAAAGATTAATAACTGTTTTAGTTCTCACACCAGTCACATGACTGACCTGGAGTTTATTGTTTTAACCTAAACTCTGGGTGCCCTTATTTTGACATGGGCAGCTAGTAGTTTTGGTTTTGCAGATTTATATTCACAGGATCCTGGTTTACAGCTGGAACGATATCCGGAAAGCTTTGTATCCGTATATCTACTTCTAGTTGTGTATTGTATTATTTTCCGCTGCGATGTATTTAAATGTAATTTAAATCTCTGATATTTCTGTGTAATATTCATTTATACTCTGTATATTCTTGTAATCTGATGCATTGTTGTAATATTCAATGAAATGTTCTTTTGTATGCGTTCTGTTGTGGCTTGTTCTCGAACTATCCGACGCTTTCCTTTACGGGGAAGTTGCGGGTCTTCACAAGAATATATATGAATAAAATAAGACCAGAATTCAAAACAGTTCAATTTCAAGCGGAAAATGGGAGCGGGAAATCTCCTGCCCAGGCGTGTCGACCCCTCAAGGGGGTTATCGACCCCTAAGGGGGGTGAGGATCGACACCCTACAGCAGATCTGGGCAGATTATTTATGTAGCGAACGTGGACTTTTTCTTTTACCAAATACGTTGCTGAACACCTATAAATAAGCCTGTAGAGCCAACTCTAATTCTCATATTTCTGAGACAACACAGAAGCTCTTCCATTCCTCTTCCTCCTCAAATCTATTTAGAAAATTAAGATTATTAGTTTAGGAAAAATTCTGAATCCAGATCTGAAGGAAAGGAACATATGCTTGTAAATGGGTGTTCAGATTTCTTATTGAAGTGAGGTAATTCCTAGATCTGGTCTATTTTCAATTCTCTTCTCTTTCTTCTTTTTCTTTCTTTCTTTTAGTAAAAAAATTATGAATCCATGGTTGTTATGTTCTGAATCCAATTAGGGAAAGACCATGGAATGCTAGATCTGAACCAGATCCAGGATTTGGAAAGCATATAAGGTGAGTGGATTTACGCTATATAATTTTAGGTAATGATATATTATAGTTCAACATTCCCCGTTATTGTATAATGTGAGTTGGCTAGAATAATTAAAAAGTATATAAACGTTATTATGACATGTTTAAATATGATTTGTTGAAATGTTTAAACATATGTTAAAAGGATTAAAGTGACAAATATGACACGTTGGAATATTAATATGTTAAGATATTAATATGTCGGAAAGTTCATATGTTGAAATATAAACTCGTTAGAATATGTGTAGCAACTACTGTTGTTTGTATTACATGTTAACTTGCTACATTTATAAACATGAACCCTTGTATGAATTGAAATAGTTATATGATTAAATGGTTTCATGTTAGCATAGAACTGAATATATGAACATAGGTTTGGGGCATAAATCAAATTATGATTGAAGATCTTAATTTGGGCATATGGTACATGCTAAATATGACTTGGGAAAGGGGCATGAAAACCTATAATGAAATAGAAATATGTTAGAGAACAAACATGCCTAGATTCACAGTAGTTTGACATTATAACGCACATAGACATAAGGTTGGATTACACTTGTGATAGAAGTCTACATGGAACCGCCCGACATATCCAGTTTTCACAAGTGGTAAATCTAATACGAGGGGTCTAAGTGCATAAATAAAACATGTAGTGGCACTAAGACACGAGGTTAATCCAACTGGTGGTAGAAGTCTGCCCGGAACCGCCCGACAAATCCAATATCCACAAGTATAGGCTTAATGTGAGAGGTCTAGTGCATGAATATATACATATATATATATATATGTAAATTGCAGGACTGATAAAACATTAATTGTAATTAATGAAAATAAATATAATTGAATGAAAGATAATTACAATAGTAAAGGAAAGGAATGAATGGGGAATGATAATAACCTATTATAAATGAATTACATTAATGAAAATGTTATATAATAGGAAGGGTTGTCCTAGGGACAAGTGAAGATTATAACTTAGGTTATAACAAACTAGTAAGGAAATGGGATAACTGGTGAAGTGAGTTAAGTGGCACTTAACTATAAATCAAGTAATCAGTAAAAGGGGAAAACTAAAACTAGTTGTTTGTAATAGGTAGAGAAAAGGGGGAAAGTTTATGAAATGTAATAAGTTGTACTTAATTATAAATTAATTAATCTGTAAACTTGGAAGTATGAAATCTGCTGATAAGAATAACATGTTTAGGCTTATCCTAGGGACAAGCGGAAATTATAACTTAGGTTATAATAAACGATAAAGGGAATGGAATAACTTATGTAAGGAGATAAGTTGTAGTTAATTGTAAATTAAGTTATTTATAAGAACAAGAATATGAAATCTACGAATGAGGACAACATAAGCTATATTTATGGGAAGAGAAGCTTACAAGTGAACCTTAGTTAAGAGAACCAAGTTAATAAGTAAACAACAATAAGTTGTAGTGACAATGTAAGATGGAATTGTGATTAAATAGGAAAGAGTGAGGCAAACTTATGAAATGAAATAAGTTATATTTAATCATAAATGATAATTGACATGTTAGACAGAAAACACGTAAATTGGAATATACTTAATTACGCATTAAGTAGAACATGTTATTGTAACCTTGAATCAAACAAGAACATAAAGGGATTGTGGATTACATTCCTTGGATCACAATCTAAAGAATAACATGTTATGGGCTTATTAATAAACTAAAATGGATTAAGTTATATGATTGAAATTAATAAGTAAAGGACCAATTCCTTTGAGATATAAGGGGCTAGAAAGGACTTGGTAACCCGAATAAAAAGTTAAGATGATAAATGAGTTAAATGGAAACCCGATGAGGTAAATCAAGCACATAAAAAAATGTTTAGACATAGGGTCTAATAACATATTAAAGTAAGGCGCTTGGACCAGTCCACACGTTTAAGGGTGAATAACCCCACGAGGTAGATCATCGTGGTGTCATAAGGCACGAGGGGAGCGCACGTTCATCTAATTATTCTGTCGGCTCCGAAGGACTGGAAGGGGAAGCATGCGGCTTCCTGAGGTACGTAAGGTTCTCCTGGTAGTCCTCTGTATGGTGGTAGATGTTTAGGCTGTGCTCTCGGAGGTTGGGTCTGCGCCTAATTACCGGGTGGTTGGGCCTTGACTATAAAACAGATTTGTAGTTAGAATGTTGTGACGAGGTGATACTAGGGTGATTAGGCGATCACCTCAACGGGAGATGAGGTCAGGACCAATAAGGATAGTAGATCATCGGGTACCCATCATCGATAGCTAGTGGGATGCGAAAAGACTTGAATTAAAACCAATAGACCATTCACCTTCCACTATCGAGGTATGGTGGTTGAGGGAAGATGCCAAATGGATGTTTATATTATTTGTTAGGGGCAATTCGTTTAGCTCTTGTAGTCTTTACTAGTTGAGGGAGGGGATGAGGTGGGTCCATAGCCACCTTGAAAACAGACCCCTAGGAATACCTGTATTCTGAGGCTCTTAAAGTCGGGTCTGTACAGATATGGAAAAGCTCCCGATCGAGTTTCGTGTTTCTTGTATCGCCCTGCCGCGGAACTCTGTGCACATTAGAGGACGTGCGGTTAAGGCATCGAGCTACAATTGATGATACGTACGTGGGACAGTCTAGATACATTCATGTCTTCTCTGGGTGGTGTATCGTAGATTTGAGGGCATTACTCTGGCATGAAATCCGATTCAGTCAAAGGTGGCAGTCCGTACGCTTATGTAGCATAGTAATTACAGATATATGTGGAACGCAACATTGTTATGTAGAGATCCGTACATAACTCCGGCGTAGGATGAGGGACTGCGTTCATTTCTGTGGCATTATGGTGGAGACCGTGTGAGTGGAGTACCATGGGGTGTACCTCAATATTGAGGGTAGCTACATATATACTTTATTAGGTTAATCCACTAGGAAATAAATGGGTACGACATGTGTGTAAGCCTTGAGTGTTGTTAACACAAGTAACCTAACAAATAAGAAAATGTGATTAAACGATGTATGTAGGATTATCCAAAGTGTATAATTTAAATCCAATCACCATATCTTGTATTCTGATCACCTCCTCATAACATACTCGCAGGTTAGATTTGTGGCAGAGACATGATAGCTTTGGATACTGTTAGGCAATATTACAAATACAGTAAGGCTATACTTTGATTATATTATATTTTATCCATTCCGCTGTGAGATATGTTCTAAGCTCTGATATATTTTACGTCTTTGTCTTTTCTGCAGGATACCAGAGCAAAACAACACGAGTTTCGATAGATTAAAATTTTGAAAAAAATTCGGTCTGTCGGAATTCAGGTCGTTACATCTGGTATCAGAGCTTAGGTTTAAGATTTCTGTATAAATAGTGTGTGAACATATTTGTATTTTTATAAATATATATATATATACCTAGATGCATAGAGGAACCCACTAAATAGAAAGAGTATAATATGGTAAGAATTGGGATGACTGTTTTGTACACTAAAGGAATGAATGTTGAAATTTGAGACCCTTAGGAAATTTGGGTGGGAAAGTGTACAATATATTTTGAAATAAAGAAAGGGGGATCCCATATGTTGGTACCTCGGATTAATGGGCTTGGCAGTAAAACCTTATAAATTGGAAAAGGATAAAAAGAGAAAAATGGATTAGGAATATATATAGTTGAGAGAATTGACTTTGTGGGAGTGTATAGGAAAGCCTAGAAAAATTGGAAACCCGCTTTGAGTCTAACCCCATTGTTAAATTTTAAGAACTTGAAATTATAAAAGTTTTGGGAAAATGCTTTATGGTGTATTCAAGTTTTAATCTTAAAAGTTATAGTTTTAAATATGTAAAGTATACATATTTAGTTTTAAAGTAAAATGGGGGTATAATGGTGATTTCTTATGAAAGTTTTGTCTAAATTAAAATTCTCTCTGTAAAAGGTGCATACTATAGAGCATGTATGTCTCGCCAGATTTCTTATTATATTTCATACAAGAAGTTTTGATGTCTCTATTCTTTTGACAATCATTTTTAATATTGTTTAAAAGAGAAAATTTTGTCGGGTGGACAAAATAAGTTGTAGAAATTAAGAATTGACCGGATGGTTGAACCTTGTAGTGAGAGACTGTAATGACCCGAAAATCCGGACCAATTTGAGCTGACTAAATAACACAAGTCCAACCCCAAATTGCACTGGAAATTCAAGAAACTAATAGAAAGAAGATAGAGGGTGAGAATAGATAAGGTAGAACTATTAGAATAGAAGAAGAAGAAGAACATCATCATCAGAGTAACCACGAATCTCACAGCGGAACGAATAAAATATAACATAACTTTTGAAATACAAACAGTATATGTATACAATAACATTTCAGAGTACAAAACATACAACACAGCGGAAATAATAACAGCTATAGAATCTTGAAGCCTCCTGCTTCAAGCTCTCCAAGTGTATCTGTAAAATCCTGAACTACTTGACTGCCCGTACAAATTTAGGCACCCAAGAATTTAGGTAGAACAAAACAAAGTAAACTTCGGGTCAGTCATAGGACTGGTATGAGTAAAACAGTTTGAACAAGTAAACGATATCTCATAAGACCACGCCGTATAACGGAACGGGTTTTTCCCTTATGAGAATCCAAAACATCTTTATATCAAAACCTTTGATATTATAATAATGTCAATCAACCACAGTATAATAATCATCTAGCAGAAATGCTTTCATCTCACGTTCTACATATAGTATACAATCAAAACCGCAAGCACGTATTGGGTAATGGATTTCCAACTATGACAAGGTATGGAACCACCTTCCGATCAGTGTACTCTAGGAACGATACACTGGAGTTAACAAGAACATCTTGCAACTCAGCCACACATGACCGACCACTCATTTCGCTTGAGTGTATCGAATGTACATCACCAACGGTTGGGATCAGCAACCGTTCCCGTATATATATATGGGACAGCATTGATAGATTAAAGAAGCAAATGAATATTCTCTAGATAGGTGATTATACACCCTACTTCGGAGCGACCGACTTAGCCATGCTGCCTGCCCGATTTTTGTCATTTACCGGATGTGAGGCTAGAAACTACGCTTATCTATCTTTCATTGATAGCACGATTACTTTGAATGCCCCATTATCAGATCCGTTAATCATTAGTTGGATCTGCACAAATAGATTCTGAATATTATGCGAAGGGAATAAATCTGTTGGCCACCATATATATTTGTACAGTCCAACTCATTCGATCATTGGAAATATTCTGTCAGACATTCGTCCATATACGTTCGTTCTGGGATTGAACGAAACCGAAGGCACTATTCTGTAAACAGGACAGCCCTTGCATAACACCATCTTCAATTATCTTCATCGTATTTGATCACAACGCTTATGTCAATACGGAGTGGTTCTTTGGATAATAATCCAACCAGTCTCTCCATATTAACAACGTAAAATGGTCAAAACTTGATAGTCTGTGATTTAACTATCAATGAAATATACTGATAATCAGAATCCATATTTGATTGACGATTCTCTATATATAACTATATCTACGTTTTCAATCAAATCTATTTAACAGTCCAAATTATCCATACATAGCAATCAATTAACAGTTATCAAAAATAAAGTACAATTTATATAGAAATATAAATTGAAAAGAGTTAGTGAGTTTTACTCACAGTTGCGCGTTAATCGTTAAATAACGGTTTGCGTTATTTGATTCAGTCGGACAATTTATTTCGCCATAAATTGTAATTGTCTCCGATCCACTCCCGGTCAGTCTCATTGTATTGCTCCTGTCCATACGATCCTAACAGATCTCTTTTCGTCCAATTCCTTTCCACAACGGCCCATTTCATTCCATACAACCCCAAAGCCGAAATCCATCTTCCAATTTCAGAACTTCCGTCTTCTTGTAACCAACACTCCCCATTGTCGATGCATTTAGTGATTCAAACCCTCCCCTTTCATCACGGCAAAAACATTAAAAATCACCCTTTGAATTATTAAAGCTATTAATTTCCTTAAATGGGCTCACCCCTTTTTCACTCCCGGCCCAGTACCCAAACCTTCAGGCCCAAAAGGGAAAAAAACCCGCACCTTTTAGAACCCTTCTTCTCAGATTCAAGATACACAGAAATCTCGTCTAGGCCTTTTGTTTCTCCTTCCTACAACTGCCTACTGACCTCCTCCAATTAACAGGCCCGACTTCCTGTTATTCACATATCAAAAAACTCCTTCCAGTTTGTGTTATTCACCTCTCATGTCCCGCCTTTCTGCTACAATGAAATGCCCAACCAACTTCCTCCATCTAGCTCCACTCCATCACCCTGCCAACCCCCTACAACTCGGCAACAGTACACTTCATTTTCCCCCATCCCATTAACGCCAGCTCCTGGCATTTTGCACGTAGTATTATTCTAAAATAATGACCATTGGTTAATATAACAAATGAGATGTTACCTAAGTCCAAACATATTTCGCCAAGCAAATGAATAGATTATTTTTCACAGCATACCGTCCTCACACCAAATAATATATACAAAGCATCCCAAAATTTCTGTCTCACGCTTACTGTCTCACGCCATAACTCCTCTTCTATTCTTTAGCAAACCGCACTACACCCTATAGACCACTGTACATACATATCTCCATGTCCATTCACGCTGTATAACTTTCCATCACCATATTCACACGCCACCCAGCCTATTCTCCTGTTCGCTGTACCAGTTACTCGCACGATCCAGTTTTCAACGGAAATGGCCACTGCCCTGTTTCCCTTCGATCCCACTCCTTCTTCACTTGTTCTGCCATGAAATCAAAGTCAGATACCACCAGCTCCTCACTTTGAGACTCCATCGCCCCTCTATGCACGCACAAGCTTCACCGTTTCTCCCTCCCAGGCTCACCCTTCCATTCAAAGTGCTGCCGTCAATTGTCGAGCTCGAGATTTTGGGGTGCAAGTTGCACAAAACCCACACGAGAACGTAGCTGATGCTTCTGTGAATCCAAAGACATTTGTCTTGGGATTTTACGGATTTTATTTTGATTTTTACTTGAATTTTGAAGATCGGTTTTCGTTTTCTGGAGAAAAGGAAATACGGCGGAGATTAATCGAGCTGAGGAAGGAAATTAGGTTAGGATAGTTAGGATTATTTATAGGGGATGTTTTCGTTTGTATGGATTTACTGAAGGCCACGGTTTTGGGCTTTTAGGCCACAGAAAACTTGTGGATGAGAATAAAGAGGTCGTGGCCATGTATTTAGCCAAAAACAGTGGAGGATTTGTGTTGGTTTTATTCTATTTATATGGATATGTGGATGGTTTGTTTACCGTACCTTACTATATAAGATTCTATTCACGCATGGACAGATATAAAAATATAGTCGTGTCCAACATTGCACTACGACTCTAAAAATATAAAAATGTCGGTAGGTAAACTCATATTATGAAACCCCAAAAATATTGATATAGGGTGCGAAATACTCCAAATAAAAAGTTGCTTATTTAATTAATTAAAAATTACAATAAAATTCTAAAAATTAAATTATCGTTATGTCTTAAAAGAACCTTGTCTAAATTCAAACCCGATATTCAAATATTTTTAAATACCCGTTATGGCCACGAACGAATATACCGCTATTTTTTCTAAATATTTAATTTGGACATAACTAAAAGTCTACACGACGAAATCCCAATTTTTCTCTTCCATTAGACAAATATAATTCAGTAGCTCTGAACGTTTCTTGTTTCATAGAAATCCGACTTAGAACGAATCCTGTACCTTCAGTTGAAGTTCAAATCGCCAAATAACGAACTACCGCGCCATTTCAAGCTCGATTATAATTATAATATAAATTATACGTTCAAACGCTGTAAATGAAATATATTCATTATTATATTTCAAATTTAAATGCAACCAAATCTCTTACATTATCCAATTCAGACAATATTGACAATTCAACTATTTCTGACTATTTCGACATTATAATATATTATTATATTATAATTATTAATTAAATATTCAATATTATTTAATTCAAGTTATCGATATTTCCTAAATCGATATTTTTAATAATTAAATAACTTAATTATTCTATCCCTAAAATACGGGTCATTACAGAGACTGAACTAGGTGAGAACAAATTATATACCCGATTGAGGAATAGATGTCCTTATCTACTCCAGTTTTTGTGATTTGAAAAAAAATGGTTAACATTTTTTTTAAGATGACATGTTTTTATTGTTTGGCAAAAGTAATTTTTCATGAGGAAAATAAAATTTTGACATTTTTAAATTTTTGGAAGAAAATTTAAATGGAAAAATAGGCCAAGCCATGTTTTAAAAAGTATGGAGTTGGTAAGGATTAGTGCCTACGAAAGACGGAAAAAGTTTTGAGGCTATAAAGTAGATAGCGAGAATTATCTTGGAAAAATGGTAAGTTCCCGTAAAATGTGTAAGCATTGGAAAGCCTAAAGTGTTGCTTGAAATAATTGTTGGTAACAGCTAGGACTAATGGTGACTACTAGATAGCAAAAAGGGTAAGTAAGTATTTAGATCCTATTGCTAATTTTCATGTTAGGGGTAAAACACGTTACTGCATATCTATTGGGATCGTTCCGTTATTTTATTCTTGTTGGGTAGTTAGCGTAACACCTAAACCCTTCATGGATCCTATGGTTTGGACTTTTCTGTTTGAGGGGATATAGTCCTGAGATTCTTGGCCCTTAGTAGTACCTGTATAGGGTGTTTGTTCTCATGTTTTAGTTGAAATACTAGAAGGCTTATTTAAATTTAAACTTAGATCAGATGAATAAATAAGCTAAGAAAAAGAGAAATGATACAACTAAAAAGGAAACCACAAATTCAGTGAAGCAACAAACATGATAAGTTATGAGAAAAGATGGATAAAAATAAAAATTTCCATGATAAGATTAAAAAGAAAATTAGTAGCAAAAGATTTTTTTTATGTGGGATGTGCTTGGATAGGAAAATAGGGGAATATTTATAAATAGTTACATAAAATCCTATTACGGTTAGAAAAAGGTTGAAAAAGAAAAATGGAAGATGCGAAGTTTTCCATTTTTCACCTTTTTGTATCATTAGAAATTGAATTTAGAAAATTATATTTTCCAGAAATACGAGAAATAAAACTGGCTGGTAGGATTTTGGATGCATTAACTGGATTAACTACCCTCTTACTCAGTAAGAGTGTGGGAAAATTTAATGAAAATGTATTTGATTTTTAAAATATTGCATTAATGTAGAACTGTTAGTATATTTAGAATGTGAGCATCATATTTTACGAGGATTTTTGAAAAAAAATTACATACGGATAGGGGCACCGCTTAGGCATACATGTATTGGTATGTTGCATTTCACTTTGCACAAGTGCACAATGATTGCAAAAATTGGATGCACACATGATGGATGTATATTATGTGAGGGGTTAATTAATTTTTACCCTTATCGAATTTCGGGGACGAAATTTCCTAAGGGTGGGAGAATGTAACATCCCGCATTTTATAACACTTAAATAATTTAATAATGCATATATGAATATATATGCACAGACATAAACATTTAAAAAGAAAAGAAAATTTTGAAGAGCTTCCAGAATTTGGCCATGGGATTAGCATCATTGCGTTCGCGGCGATTTTGTAGTCAATTTAGACCTATGGATTGTAGAAAACCTGTAATGGCCCTTAAATCCGTAATATCAGAGT
Source organism: Allium sativum (assembly GCA_030737875.1). Classification (NCBI taxonomy): domain Eukaryota; kingdom Viridiplantae; phylum Streptophyta; class Magnoliopsida; order Asparagales; family Amaryllidaceae; genus Allium; species Allium sativum. Next base: position 646,829,372 of record CM060919.1, on the reverse strand, counting down.
TGACTACATACATCGTACATCCAACCCACATATCACGAAAATACAAATCATTTTTTTAGAAGAAAAAGGTAGAAGAAGAACAGGAATAACAACACAGAATCTCACATCGCAGCGGAACAAATATAATATATCATATCTTTTGAAATACAAAATTTGTACTGTATACACATATCATTATCAGAGTACAGTATTTACAACACAGCAGAGATAACAATAACTAGATAAAGCTGAAGCCTCCTGCTCCAAGCACCTTTGGATAAATCTGTAAAATCCTGAACTACTTGACTGCCCATACAAATTTAGGCACCCAAGAGTTTAGGTAAAACAAAAAAAATAAACTCTGGGTTAGTCATGGGACTGATATGAGTAAACGAATTAAAACAGTTTCAGAAACTAAATGATATCTCATATGACCACGCCGTATAACACGGAACGGGTTTTTCCCTTATGAGAATCCAAACCACTTGATTTAACTTTACAAATCCTTTTGAAAGAAACGATAATCTTTATATCAAAACTGTTTTGATATTATGATAGAGTCTAAATCAAATAAATAACAATCTAGTGGAACGTTTGCATCTCACGTTCCACATATATAATATACAATCAAAACCGCAAGCACTTATTGGGTAATGAATTTCCAACTATGACAAGGTATGGAACCACTTTCCGATAGTGTATCTCTAGAGGAGAATACACTGGATTCAACAAGAACATCTTGCAACCCGGCCAAACATGACCGACCACCCATTTCACTTGAGTGTATCGAATGTATATCACCAACGGTTGGGATCAGCAACCATTTTCCCAAATGGGACAGCATCGAATAGAATAAGGAATTAAATGAATCTCTAGATAGGTAATTATACACCCTAATGGAAGCTACCCACATAGCCATGTTGCCTGCCCGATTTTTGTCATTTCCCGGTTGTTGAGGCCTAAGGCTACACTTACTTATCATTCATTTAAAACACAATCACTTTGAATGTCACATTGTCAGATCCGTTAATCACTAATTTGGTTTACACAAATATATTCTGGATATTATGCTAAGGGAATAAATCCGTTGCCACCATATATATATTTATACATATCAACATATTGGATCATTGGAAATACTTTGTTAGACATTCGTCCATATACGTTCGTTATGGGATTGAACGAAACTGAAGGCATAATTTCCATTAATAGAAAAAGCCCTTGCACTCTACTCCGTCTTCGATTATCTTCATAAAATCTGATTCATAACGCTACTTCCAATACGGAGTGGTTCTCGAATAATATTCCAACCGGTCTCTCCATATTGACAACGATATTGGCAAACACTTCGATAGTCGGTTATTTAACTATCGAAGAAAAACAAAACATCCATTCAAAACATCAAATAATCTGTAACACCCCATACCCGCTACGGTCACTCACTAAGGAAATGCCATAACATCGGTGGAGTATTTTAAGTGAATATAGAACAGAAAAATTACAACAAGACAGATATAAGTAATACTTGAGAATTTAAAACATCATTTCATTACAGCGGAAAGTAAAACATGTTTGGTTACACCAAAACCATAAACAAGAGTCAAGTACATAATATCCATCCTGATAAAACAAAAGTACATAATCCCACTACATAACTTAATAGCCATAATAGAAAAGATAAACTGAGCTTTACATCCACGGTCCAAGCTCCAAAAGATAGATAAAGCAGTCTGATCAAAGCCCACTAGTGCTAGGCCCACTCTGAAATCCTGAGGGTTGGAAAAAGATAAAAAAACAACGGGGTCAGACATAAGTCTGAGCGAGTCCTATAACCTTAACAATACAATCATTAAAGTAATTAGGGTATGATATAAACAAGGTACGGTACCTCTGGGGATAATGACTACACTAAGTAGCCAACTAAACACAGGATGTACTAAGATAACCGAAAAGACGCATTTACCCACCCAAGGATAATTACTACACTGCACCACCCCAGATCTACCCACCCAAGGGTAATTCCTACACTGCACCACACCAGTTCTACCCACCCAAGGGTAATTCCTACTTAAGGTTGATCCCACTAAGTGTACTTAGTAATTTTTAATAGTAGTTTCGTGTACCCCTAGCTGACTACATATGTGTCGTCTGCCCCTATCTCCACTAGGTGTACCCACTACTCCCCAAGCGATCGGCTCCCTAACGTAGATACCCGTGCTGGCCCCACAGTGGGGTGTATCATTCCCCAAAGTGGCAACCTGATAATATCAACGGTGCACGGCTTATACCTACACGATGCAACAACGTCTTACTTACCGGCCCGGGTCCACACACACATATGGAACCCGTTGGACTTGCGTTGCCACCGCTAACCCGTTTTGGCCTCTTACAGTCAAGCCCAATATGCGTGTCCCGTCCTCGACTTGGGTCGAGCCCACAAAGATACGTTTGGGATATTGGTTGAAATGGGCCCCCACAAGCTACTCACCTAAGCTTGTCATTTCTAGTGAATCCCACTTAAACCTTTAACCATGTCCACTTACATGTTATAAATTTTGGTTAAGTCTTTTAATCATATTTTAATTGCCACTCAAGGCACCCACTAGATTTCCACATGCCACCCAAGGCACTTACTTGATTCCCACATGCCACCCAAGGCACTTACTTAACCCTTTAATCATGTTTAATTACATGTTCCACTTTGGTTAAGTATTCTAATCGTATTTTTTATTGCCACCCAAGGCAACCCACTAGTTTCCTCATGCCACCCAAGGCACCCCCACTAGTTACTACATGCCACCCAAGGCACCCACTTAACCCCTCATGCCCCACTACATGCTAATTTGGTTAAGTGTTTCTTAATTAATTAAGATCGTAACCTTTGTAAAGACCTCTCACATTAGACAGTCTTTTATGGCAGCTGGATATGCCGGTTGGTTCCGGGCAGCCTTACACCATAACAGAGTCTAACCTCGTGTCTTTACACTTGTCACGTATTTAGTTTATGACTAAGACCTCTCACATTGGGCCAATCATTTGTAGCCGCTGGATTTGCCGGTTGGTTCCGGGCAGTCTTATGCTACAAAAGGGTCCAACCTCGTGTCTTAGTCGATTAATTACACCTAATTAATCACCCCCATAATTTGTATTAATTATCCCTAATTAATTACCAATTTCAAGAATATGGGTAGACCTAACTCAATAGGTAAATTCCCAATTCCATAATATGGGTAGACCTAACTTAATAGGTAAATTCCCAATTCCATAATATGGGTAGACCTAACTTAATAGGTAAATTCTTAATTATGTCCATTCACTTTATGTTATGCTTAAGCATACCCATTTCACACCATTTTATTAACATGCATATTAACCCCATCGTTCCCCACGTAATTCGTTCTCATAACATGACATAATAAAGGGAAGATTCATCACAAATGTCATGGGTTTAACCAATCATAGCATATAACTTTATCATGGGTTTAAAAGGTGTCAACTTGCATATATGAGCATACATTAAACCCAACTAGCATTTAACCCAAACTTGCATGAAGCACATATGTCACAAAGGGGGTAACTTGCATATGATTCTTATGTCATACAAAGGTGTGAACTTGCATAACATGTCACATGTTAACTTGCATATAACCAAACACATAACTTGCATAACATGTTACATATGAACTTGCATATAATCATGCACATAACTTGCATATAACCAAACACATAACTTGCATAACATGTTACATATGAACTTGCATATAATCATGCACATAACTTGCATATAACCAAACACATAACTTGCATAACATGTTACATATGAACTTGCATATAATCATGCACATAACTTGCATTACATGTTACATATGAACTTGCATATAATCTCACATATAACTTGCATAACATGTTACATGTGAACTTGCATATAATCTCACATATAGCTTGCATAACATGTTACATATGAATCAATGTTCAACATAGTGTTTTGCATAATGAGCATCATAAAACATAGCATTAAACTTGCATAACATATAGCATAAAACTCGCAAAACACACAACATACACTATACTAAACTTGCATAAACACATTGATCCACAAACATAGCCATATCTTATCATATCCTATCATAATTAATTTAACAATTGATTATTAAGGCTATAGAAACTCACCACTAAACTCCAATAAGCAAACCCTTGCCAAAAATCACCCAAAAACTCTAGCCTTGAAAATAAAGCTTGCAACTTGATGATGAATGCAAGCTAATGATCACTCATACAACTTAAAAATGCTTGTATGAACATGAAAGCCTTCATAGAAATAGTTTAGAAAGAGGATGGAGGCTAGGGTTTTGAGTCGAGGCCATGATCATAGAAAATTTTGGCATAGTTTAGTTAGAGGATAGGATTATGATCATTTAGGGCTAGCTTAGGGTCTTATTTATAGGATTAGGATGTGTTTTAGACCCTTAGATTAACCCTAGGTTAGTTTAGGTCCGTCAGATTTCGTCCCAAGCCCTCCAACCCAGCCCAAAACTCAAACCAGGTGCACCCGGGCCAGAATCAGCCGACAGGGCAAGTCGACAGCCCTGTCGACTGCCAAGTCGACAGGCATGTCGACAGGCAAGTCGACAGCCCTGTCGACAGCCAAGTCGACTTGGCTGGGCGGGAGTTTTCCCGCCTGGCCCCCATTTCTGCATGTTTCGAAATTCAAATTTCCCGAAAACTTCTTTGGGCCTTAACCGGGTCATACGGACTCCGATTTACAAAATTTCGGACTCTATTTCGCGTATTTTTCCGAGACGAACACAATGACGTAACCCGTTTCCCCTGATTCTCACATCTGAGATTATTAATTCTGTAATTAGTGAATATCAGTGTTAACTGAAATTCGGGGTGTTACATTCTCCCCTCCTTAAAGGATTTCGTCCCCGAAATCTCCAAGTTAAGGAGAATGCATATCCTACCATCCAAACAACCATCTACTCAATCCATCAAACACGGGCATCCATTGTCCTTAAAACAATTTCTACTGATGTATGAGCATATGCAAAAAGTGTGTGTATAAGTTCCCTATCTAATGTATGAACATATGCAAATCGTGATAGTGCCATGCATCCAATATGTATGCGAAAGAACCCTATCGACACATACTATATCTACATGAGTGCACAATCATTCACCCAAAATGCATCATCCATATGATAACACAACCATTATACATCCATAAATATAGCTACCTACACACAATTATATGCAATATGCAATATGAAGTGATTGAGCCGATCTAGTGTCTAGAGTGTGTGTATATGCATCCACGAGCAACCACTAGCAAACACTTGCATCCACATGCATCCATCAATCATAACATGTCTCAAACACATGTTTCAACCATAGGTTTACCCTATCTAAAGGTCAAAGGCACTAACAAGAGGACATACTAAAGATAAGATAAGTACTAGACAAATGATAAAGGAGAAGTTAAAAGACATACCCTCAAAAAGGAATGGGTATAATGAACGCATTTTCGCTTCCGTCTCCCAAGTAGCGTTGCTCTCATCTTCTCCCCATTGCACTTTGACTAGTTGAACCTCCCTGTTTCTCAACCTCTTAATCTCTGACCCAAGGATGCGTGTAGGAGCTCGTCGAATAGTCGCATCACGCTCTATCTCTACTTCTCTAAGCAAGCTCGGCTCTACCACCTCTGCGGTCTCATGTAGGCACTTCCTCAAATGTGACACATGGAATACATCATGTACACCACTAAGTCTGTCAGGCAACTCCACTCTATAGGCCATCTGTCCAACCCTTTCCTTAATAGGAAACGGTCCAACAAACCTTGGTGCTAACTTCCCAACAGATCCAAAGCGAACCATATTCCGTAATGGAGATACTTTGACAAAGACCATGTCCCCAACATCAAACTCAAGCTCTGTTCTCCTCTTGTCCGCATAAGATTTCTGTCTGTCTTGCGCCGCTTTCATCCTTCTTCGAATCAAATCAATCTTTTCCGAAGTCTTCCTAACCATATTGGGCCCAAGCAAGATCTTATCCGTAGATTCCCACCAACATGTAGGTGATCGACAAGGCCTTCCATAAAAAGCTTCGAAAGGAGCCATGCCAATACTAGACTGAAAGCTGTTATTATATGCGAACTCCACCAATGGAAGATGCTCTTCTCATGTACCTCCAAAATCTAAGATACATAGCCTCAAAAGGTCTTCTAAAATGCGATCCACCCTCCCGGTCTGGCCGTCCGTCTGAGGATGATTTGCGGTGCTCAAACACAGCTGAGTCCCTACCGCCTCTTCCAAACTCTTCCAAAACTCGCTAGTGAAGAGAGGATCTCGATCACTCACTATGCTGGAAGGTACACCATGCAATCTAACAATCTCTCGAATGTAGATTGAAGCTAGCCATTGAGCAGTCCTCTTACTCTTCACGGGTATAAAATGGGCACTCTTAATAAGTTTGTCTACCCCAACCCAAATTCCCGTATTACCCTTCCTCGATCTTGGTAATCCATTGACGAAATCCATCGAGACACTATCCCACTTCCATAGCGGAACCTCCAATGGGTGAAGCAACCCACCGGGTTTCTTTTGCTCCGCTTTTACTTGTTGGCACACCAAGCATCTAGCGACATACTCGGCCGCGTCTTTCTTCATACTGGCCCAAATGAAAACTCGCTTCATGTCCTGGTACATCTTGTCCCTACCGGGATGAATGGTCATCTTCGAACGATGTGCATCATCAAGTATAGCCTTCCTCAAACCCTCGTCTTGCGGTACACAAAGTCTACCGTCTCTATGCAACCACCCCTTACCATCTAGGGTGTACCTACTCAAATGGCTGGACGACTCCCCCTCCTCATGAGCTTCTCTACTAACTCAACCAACTGTGGGTCGTCTCGCTGCGCTCCGCCAATCCGCCCCAAAAGAGTAGGCCTAACCTCCAAGGAGGCTAGCAAACCGGGTACAAAGTCAACGGAAGGTCTAAAGTCAAACATAGAAATAAACTCTAAGCTCCGTCGTTCAACGAACAATGAACTCAAGGACAACCTTTTTCTACTTAAGGCGTCCGCTACCACGTTACCCTTGCCATGGGTATACGCTATCTCAAACTCATAGGATGCTAAGAATCTCATCCACTTTTGGTGTCCTAAGACTATGCGCTCGAAGAGTCTCCAACACTTCCCTAAGATGTAGGGCATGCTCTTCTCCACTTTTAGAGAAAACCAGGATATTACCCCATCCAAAATCATCACAACTGTCCATCTCTCACGCAGACCCCCCTAGTCGAACTCGACATCCCCCAAATGCAAGCCCCAAAGGCCTAAACCAATATCAGACAAACACCCAAGGGATACCTCCTTCGAATTCAGACGACCTATGTGAGATGATACTAGTAAAAACGGCTAAATAATTAAGCCCTTGTCCAACTCTGAATGTCCTCGCCAGTCTCGCTCCAAAACCACCGTTTATCCCATAACTGGCTTTGCTCAACCTATTAAGCACATACGAAAACTTATTTCGCTCCTAGAAAAGACCAAGATGTCATTTACAAAGACCATCACGAACTTATTTAGGTACTCCCTGAACACCCTTCTCATCAAATCAACAAAGTATGCGGGGGCGTTCGTCAAACCAAATGGCATCACCAGCCACTCATAAAAACCATCCGGAGTCCTAAAGGTAGTCTTCTCTATACTATCCTCAGCCACTCTCAACTGATGAACCTCCGTGGCTAAGTCCTACTACGAAAACACTGAGACGCCAACCAACTGATCAAAGAGATCATCAATCCTCGGCAATGGGTGTCTATTCTTCTTTGTTATCTTGTTAAACTCCCTATAATCTACACAAAGTCTGAGGGACCCATCCGCCTTCATAGCAAAAACTACTGGAGCACCCCACTCCGATATACTTCGTCTTCTAAACCCCTTCTCAAGCAAATCGCCTACTTGCTTATGGAGTTCCCTCCTCTCACGAGGAGCCATGTGGCACACTGGCCAAGATACTGGTTTGGCATTGTCTACCGGATATATTCGGAAGTCAATCTCCCGCTCCGGAGGTAAGCCCTTCACCTCCTCAAACACATCCGAGTATTCCCGGACCACTCTAACAGATCGCAAACTCTAGACCGACGTGTCAAGCGATTCTAGATAACTTAGCATAACAGATTCCATAGGATTACAAGAGATCTCGAGAGTGTTACCCAAGCGGGTCGTAAGCCTAACAACTCTCCTTCCACAAACAAGAACGGCACCATTACTGGATAACCAGTCCATGCCCAAAACTAACCCATAGCCCGTGAAGCCCAAGAAGCATCACATCTAAACTCAACGTTAAGTATAGAAACTTTCAAACCCAAACACATCATGGAGCCCCCAATTGGGTTTGAAACAACTAAGGGATCGTCTACTAAACTGGTGTCTAAGTGCAGTGACTCAACTAACAACGATGAGATAAACGAACTCGATGCGTCAGAATCAAATAAAGTTCGAACCGGATAATAAAGAAATCCAAATTCCAACCTAGACGGTCTTATCCCCATCTGGTACACTAGCCATGAGAGAATAAAACTACCCTCCAGAAGATTCCATACCTTGCCCTTGCCCCTTTGGACAACCCTAATAAGGTGTCCTACTCCTCCCAAAAGGATAACTACTCGCCTTCTTCTTCCCATTCTCCACTCGTAACCTCCCACCAATGAGGTTTCATCCTTCATTAACCAAACAACTATTTGAGCCTTCCTCCCATCGTCTATCCAATAGGTACCTACCAGTCCTCCTCCTTCTTGAACCAACTTCTAATCCGACTAACGTCTAAGTCCCTTGAAGTGGTTTTCCATTCTTATCTATCTTAGAAAGATCATCTATACACGGAGGGGAAACTCAAAACGAGAGAGGAAGAGATTCAAAACGGAGAATTCGAAAGATAAAGATATGACTATCGGGGATTATGCTTTTCTTTCAAAAACTTTTCTCTTAAAAGACATGTTTTTGAAAATACTCCTTTCAAAAATATTCTTAGAAAATAGTTTTTCTAAAAATTTTATCTGTTCTGGTAACCTTAAGCTCTGATACCACGTGTAACACCCCATACCCGCTACGGTCACTCACTAAGGGAATGCCATAACATCGGTGGAGTATTTTAAGTGAATATAGAACAGAAAAATTACAACAAGACAGATATAAGTAATACTTGAGAATTTAAAACATCATTTCATTGCAGCGGAAAGTAAAACATGTTTGGTTACACCAAAACCATAAACAAGAGTCAAGTACATAATATCCATCCTGATAAAACAAAAGTACATAATCCCACTACATAACTTAATAGCCATAATAGAAAAGATAAACTGAGCTTTACATCCACGGTCCAAGCTCCAAAAGATAGATAAAGCAGTCTGATCAAAGCCCACTAGTGCTAGGCCCACTCTGAAATCCTGAGGGTTGGAAAAAGATAAAAAAACAACGGGGTCAGACATAAGTCTGAGCGAGTCCTATAACCTTAACAATACAATCATTAAAGTAATTAGGGTATGATATAAACAAGGTACGGTACCTCTGGGGATAATGACTACACTAAGTAGCCAACTAAACACAGGATGTACTAAGATAACCGAAAAGACGCATTTACCCACCCAAGGATAATTACTACACTGCACCACCCCAGATCTACCCACCCAAGGGTAATTCCTACACTGCACCACACCAGTTCTACCCACCCAAGGGTAATTCCTACTTAAGGTTGATCCCACTAAGTGTACTTAGTAATTTTTAATAGTAGTTTCGTGTACCCCTAGCTGACTACATAGGTGTCGTCTGCCCCTATCTCCACTAGGTGTACCCACTACTCCCCAAGCGATCGGCTCCCTAACGTAGATACCCGTGCTGGCCCCACAGTGGGGTGTATCATTCCCCAAAGTGGCAACCTGATAATATCAACGGTGCACGGCTTATACCTACACGATGCAACAACGTCTTACTTACCGGCCCGGGTCCACACACACATATGGAACCCGTTGGACTTGCGTTGCCACCGCTAACCCGTTTTGGCCTCTTACAGTCAAGCCCAATATGCGTGTCCCGTCCTCGACTTGGGTCGAGCCCACAAAGATACGTTTGGGATATTGGTTGAAATGGGCCCCCACAAGCTACTCACCTAAGCTTGTCATTTCTAGTGAATCCCACTTAAACCTTTAACCATGTCCACTTACATGTTATAAATTTTGGTTAAGTCTTTTAATCATATTTTAATTGCCACTCAAGGCACCCACTAGATTTCCACATGCCACCCAAGGCACTTACTTGATTCCCACATGCCACCCAAGGCACTTACTTAACCCTTTAATCATGTTTAATTACATGTTCCACTTTGGTTAAGTATTCTAATCGTATTTTCTATTGCCACCCAAGGCAACCCACTAGTTTCCTCATGCCACCCAAGGCACCCCCACTAGTTACTACATGCCACCCAAGGCACCCACTTGACCCCTCATGCCCAACTACATGCTAATTTGGTTAAGTGTTTCTTAATTAATTAAGATCATAACCTTTGTAAAGACCTCTCACATTAGACTGTCTTTTATGGCAGCTGGATATGCCGGTTGGTTCCGGGCAGCCTTACACCATAACAGAGTCTAACCTCGTGTCTTTACACTTGTCACGTATTTAGTTTATGACTAAGACCTCTCACATTGGGCCAATCATTTGTAGCCGCTGGATTTGCCGGTTGGTTCCGGGCAGTCTTATGCTACAAAAGGGTCCAACCTCGTGTCTTAGTCGATTAATTACACCTAATTAATCACCCCTATAATTTGTATTAATTATCCCTAATTAATTACCAATTTCAAGAATATGGGTAGACCTAACTCAATAGGTAAATTCCCAATTCCATAATATGGGTAGACCTAACTTAATAGGTAAATTCCCAATTCCATAATATGGGTAGACCTAACTTAATAGGTAAGTTCCCAATTATGTCCATTCACTTTATGTTATGCTTAAGTATACCCATTTCACACCATTTTATTAACATGCATATTAACCCCATCATTCCCCACGTAATTCGTTCTCATAACATGACATAATAAAGGGAAGATTCATCACAAATGCCATGGGTTTAACCAATCATAGCATATAACTTTATCATGGGTTTAAAAGGTGTCAACTTGCATATATGAGCATACATTAAACCCAACTAGCATTTAACCCAAACTTGCATGAAGCACATATGTCACAAAGGGGGTAACTTTCATATGATTCTTATGTCATACAAAGGTGTGAACTTGCATAACATGTCACATGTTAACTTGCATATAACAAAACACATAACTTGCATAACATGTTACATATGAACTTGCATATAATCATGCACATAACTTGCATATAACCAAACACATAACTTGCATAACATGTTACATATGAACTTGCATATAATCATGCACATAACTTGCATATAACCAAACACATAACTTGCATAACATGTTACATATGAACTTGCATATAATCATGCACATAACTTGCATTACATGTTACATATGAACTTGCATATAATCTCACATATAGCTTGCATAACATGTTACATGTGAACTTGCATATAATCTCACATATAGCTTGCATAACATGTTACATATGAATCAATGTTCAACATAGTGTTTTGCATAATGAGCATCATAAAACATAGCATTAAACTTGCATAACATATAGCATAAAACTCGCAAAACACACAACATACACTATACTAAACTTGCATAAACACATTGATCCACAAACATAGCCATATCTTATCATATCCTATCATAATCAATTTAACAATTGATTATTAAGGCTATAGAAACTCACCACTAAACTCCAATAAGCAAACCCTTGCCAAAAATCACCCAAAAACTCTAGCCTTGAAAATAAAGCTTGCAACTTGATGATGAATGCAAGCTAATGATCAATCATACAACTTAAAAATGCTTGTATGAACATGAAAGCCTTCATAGAAATAGTTTAGAAAGAGGATGGAGGCTAGGGTTTTGAGTGGAGGCCATGATCATAGAAAATTTTGGCATAGTTTAGCTTAGGGTCTTATTTATAGGATTAGGATGTGTTTTAGACCCTTAGATTAACCCTAGGTTAGTTTAGGTCCGTCAGATTTCGTCCCAAGCCCTCCAACCCAGCCCAAAACTCAACCAGGTGCACCCAGGCCAGAATCAGCCGACAGGGCAAGTCGACAGCCTTGTCGACTGCAAAGTCGACAGGCATGTCGACAGGCAAGTCGACAGCCCTGTCGACAGCCAAGTCGACTTGGCTGGGCAGGAGTTTTCCCGCCTGGCCCCCATTTCTGCATGTTTCGAAATTCAAATTTCCCGAAAACTTCTTTGGGCCTTAACCGGGTCATACAGACTCCGATTTACAAAATTTCGGACTCTATTTCGCGTATTATTCCGAGACGAACACAATGACGTAACCCGTTTCCCCTGATTCTCACATCTGAGATTATTAATTCTGTAATTAGTGAATATCAGTGTTAACTGAAATTCGGGGTGTTACACAATCACTGGGCCCTTTAATTAATATTTTATTAATTATATCACTTCTCCATTTCCTTGTCAATATTTGTTAGCCAAATATTTTCAACAACCTTCTTGGCCCTTTTTTCTATTTGGAAAACATTTCCATATATCGCCTCCTTTTATTTTCAATACGTAGAAAATATATTCTATTTATAATTGGAAAATATTCCAATTACTTATCTCTTTCATGACCATTCATTTTTAGACTTAGGAAATATTTATAATCATATTTCCAAAAATTCACTTCCTTGGGTTAAAACGAATGTTGTGTAAAACATCGTTACGACAACCTAAAACATGCATTCAACTAACTCTTATTCAAACATTCCTCTTCGAGGCTGGATCTTGCTATTTATCGGTTAAAAACGAAATCAATCAAGTTATGGTATAACTACCTCTCAGACCTTGACTGAAAACATCTTTAACTTCAAAACAGACAAGACCACTTACCTCGAATAATTAACATCATATAAAACCAATTCTTCATTTTTAAAATGTATATACATTTCTCTTTCTATTTCCAGATTATCGATTTCCTTTTTGTTTATAATATTCTATTTTCAAGTTCGTTTCCTTATCGAATACTATATATATCGATACATTGATTTCTAACTATCAAAATTTCTTAAAAATATTCTAACTCCTTAAATTCCCGGAAAAATTCGCCGTAACCTCCTTAGTACTGGCAATAGTTCAAACCTCAACTCGCCTCTCTAGGCCGTTTCCATTCAAAAAGAAAATAAAAAAGTCAAGCAGCTTGCCGATTCGGCGCATAAAACCTCATATGGAATTTAAACATGTACCTTTTTGTCGCGCACACAAATTATAATCTTCATATACTTCATTCCAAACCTATCTAACCCATATACGTATGTTCCCAACTTATTCCAACTCAATCAAATTGTTTTTAACTTGATTTGCTAATTTATCCCCTTATTTTCCCTTTTGCTTATTTCACTATTTTATTTGAATATATCACATTCAAATATATTTTTATCTACTCATGAACCCAATCCAATTCAATTTTCAACTCGCGTTATATATTCGATTTCGAATATAAATTTTCAAATCTCTTTCACTTGTCCAACGCCTATTTCAATTCGAATCTCGATTAACTATTTATTCTTCAAATTAGTTAATTCTATTCAATAATTAAAAATATGATTTTTGTTTCAAAAATCAGTTCACTTACTTCACCGGAGTTCATATTTATTTTATATCTCCAGTCTGCATTTTTCTAATGGAAAATCAGATTTTATTTCTTTAAAAATCCTTTTATTTATTTAAATAAACCGTTATGTCTTTATAATGGTTTTGGCACTGCTTTTCTAAAAATTTGATTTTTACACAACTCAAAATCTATAATATGAAATCTAGAATTTTCTCTTCCATTAGAAAACTATTATTCAATCGGTCCTGACGGTTCTTGTTTCAAAAAATTCCGACTTAAATTGAGTTCTATATACTCAATTGAAGTTCGAATCGCCAATTTACGAATTGCCATGCTGCGGCGAGTTCGTTTTAATTATATTTATATATATATACGTTTAAACTTCATTTATAATAAATTTAACTCCATTCTGATATATTTTTAATATATATCAAATCAGTTTTCCCAATTCAGCATCATATTTCCGATTTTCTAAAATTGTCGATTTTTCCTAACTCCGTAATATATTTATATATACTTTGATCTTCTATATTAAATTCTAATTCCTTTTACAAATTATAAATCCTTTGGATTTATTTTCTATTCTGTTTAAAAATCCGCATAGTGAAATATATTTCGTCGTTCCCATTTCGAAATGATTTCAACTTTCTATTTTCAAATTCTATTTTCAATTCTATTTGAATTTCTATATTCAAATTCTATTTGAATTCTCTATATTCAATTTCTATCTTCAATTCTATTTGAATTCTATTCTCATTTCCATATTCAAATTCTATTATCATTTCTATATTAAAATTCTATTCTCATTTCTATATACAAATTCTATTTGAATTTCTATATTCAAATTCTATTTGAATTTTTTATATTCAAATTCTATTTTCAATTCTATTTGAATTTTCTATATTAAAATTCTATTCTCAATTCTATTTAAATAAATTCGAATTAATTGAATTCAAATCATAAATCCTTATGGATTTATTTTAGTTCAATTTATATTCTGAACATCAGAATAAATCCCATCGTTTATTTCTTTAAAACGATTTTCCTATTTCTATTTTTAAATTCACATTTGAATTTAAATACTTAAATTATCAAATGATAATTTTTCCACTTTATTTATAAACACTGTTTATAATTTCATTTCAATTATCTAATTATCCAATGAAAATCAATCTATTTTATTTATATGCACCATTTATAAATTCACTTCAATTTCCTGTATTATTTAATTTATAAACATCGTTTATAAAACCAATACTTGTTTTATTTATTCAAAACAAGTTAATATTTTTTTGTCCATTCGAATTCAAATTCTATTTTAGAAAACAGAATTTTCCTTTTTAAATCTCAAAATCTCTTTCATGATATTTTTATAAATAAACACTTAGGCCCAGTGGTATTTAAATACACAAAACAACCAATTATAAATTTCAGGTTTTCTAACAAATCATATATTATAGTATATATGCAAACAAATAAACAAACAGATAATATATTTTTGAGGAATCTAGTTGGATCCCTCTAACCTATTTTCCTGCATCCACAGATGTTAGCAAACATAAATAATACCATCCTGCTTCAAGTCAGGATATCGCGGTATAGGAGGTCATCCGCTAATTTATATTTGTGGGGCGCACAGGGAAATCATCCGCTAATGGTACCGCGGGCAGCCGCTAATGATACTGCGGGAACAATCCAATCACCAAACCAATATATATATATATATATAATAGCCAAGCCTAAATAACTAATATATTTTTAAACAGACACAGTAATATTTTCAATGCATCTAACAAGCAACACAGTTGTTTTTAACTGATAAAAATAATTCTAAATGAAGGTGAGTGAGATTTACTCACTGTGATCATTTTTGCAATCCATTCTGGTTTCTTTTCAAATTTAAATTGAACAATGTTCGATTAGATTTGAAAATTCTTGTTAACTCCAATGAATCCCCAAACCCGATTCCATCGCAAGCTTTTGCCAATCCAAATCCGCCTTAATCAATATCATTAAATTCTGAAAATGTATAAGAAGTTTATACACTGTATAATTTGGATATTTTATCGAATTATAATTAAATTTTCTTATTTTCCTAATTAAACTAATTTTAATTTAAATAAGACAATATATAACCAAACAAAATTTATATTACCTTAATAATTGAAAACAACCCAACACCTAATTCTTTATCTCCTTTCTTTCTGATTCGAATTCCCTTATGATTTCTCTTCCTATAGCTGTATCAACTCCCATGCTTTACTGTCATGCCACTTGCAAACCCAATTTCAACTGCCAGTGCAAGGAACTCCTTCCCATCGGCAGTCCCTTTACTAAGCTTCCTCATCCCATAAACTGAATACAGTTCGCACCCACCCATTATCAGAACTCTAGTCCATCGTTAGACAACATACTACTTATACCGAAAACCCCCCTTTCACCTTACTGTCGAACCAAGCATCCACTCTAGTTCATCATAATCCACTCATCGCAACCTTCAACTTCATCGTGCTCATCTGGTCTTCATGCGCGACAAATACAAAGTCGATCCCTGTTCTCCCCCTTCTTCGCGAAATCGTCGAGTTAGATCTCCCTAAATTACATCACGATTTCCATTTCCGTGCCGCCCTTGAACCCGATCCCCAACCATTATTGAAAGACCTTCGTAGCACCTTGCCCTTCACTGTTCGTCCCCCATAGCTCATCGCGGCTTTGAAACCAAATCTCGATTTGGATATTTGCATTCACTCGATTTATAAAGGAATGACTTTTGGAGTTTAAAATCTTGAGAACGAAATAGCAAATAGAAGGGGAAGCCACAGTATATAATAGCAGACGAATGGATAAATGAAGGCCACGGGTAGTTTTCATTTGTGGAGGAGAAAGGAACACATAACTGTTTTATTTTATGAATGGTAGAATGAAGAAGGTCACACAATATTTTATTTTAATTAGTTGATCAGGTGTCCTCTAATGAAAATACCCTATGATTCTGAACTCCTTTCTGAACCCAACAAATGACATTCCTAGGGTAAAACCGCTATTCTGAACACACTGGGACAGGTATCGAAACCCCATTTGATCACATGGAGAAGATATTAATTTTAATTGATTTAAATTAATTTTAAAAAAAATTCTTCGAAAATCAATTAATATTATTATTGTTTTGTTCTAGTAGAATTTTATTGATCATCTCTGAGTCGTCTCGATTCAGTATTGAATTTCGAATTCAATTATTTCTTTATTAAAATAATTCGATTTTTTCTAAATTAAATCGTATTTCGATATTAAATCGATAGCTCAATATAAAAATTGATTTATATTCTTAATTCAATATTTAAAATCAATTTAAATATTTAAAATTAGTTGATCGAAAACCTAGGTCATTACAAAACTGATTTAAGATAAAAGAGATTCCTTTAAATGAAGCATTACAACAAAACATGAAAATAAGGATAACTTAATTAAATATTCAGAATTAAGTGAAACGGACTACACCATTGCATTCGTCTCGGAATTCTGGTCTAAATAGACACTTGGTTTGCGTAAAACGGACACTTTTGAAGGAGTTATTAAGGTTTGTAGTTTGTATACGCATAAGAAGAATATATATGAATAAAATAAGGGCAGAATTCAAAACAATTCAAATTTCACACAGAAAAGGGGAGCGGGAAATCTCCCGCCCAGGGGTGTCGATCCTTGGGTCGACCCCTTAAGGGGGTGTTGACCCACGGGTTGACCCGCTCACGGGGAGGAGGGGGGTTGACCCCCTACGGTAGATCTGGGAAAATTATTTCTATAGCGAACGTGGACTATTTCTTTTACCAAATACGTTCCTAAACACCAATAAATAAGCTAGTAGATCCAACCCTAAATCTCATATTTCTGAGAAAAAGCAGAAGCTCTGCCACTCCTCTTCCTTCTTAAATCTATTCAGAAAATTAAGATTATTAATTTAGGAAAAATTCTGAATCCAGATCTGAAGGAAAGGAACATATTCTTGTAAATGGTGTTCAGATCTGTTATCGAGGAGAGATAATTCCTAGATCTGGTCTATTTTCAGTTCTCTTCTCTTTATTCTTTTTTGCTTTCTTTCTTTAGTAAAAAATTATGAATCCATGGTTGTTAGGTTCTGAATCCAATTTGGGAAAGACCATGGAATGCTAGATCTGGACCAGATCTAGGATTTGGAAAGCATATGAGGTGAGTGGATTTAAGCTATATCATTTTAGATAATGATATATTATCGTTTAACATTCCCCGTTATTGTACAATGTGAATTGGCTAGAATAATTAAAAAGTATTGAAATGTTATTATGACATGTTTAAATATGATATGTTGAAATGTTTAAACATATGTTAGAAGGATTAAAGTGATGAATATGACACGTTGGAATATTAATATGTTAAGATATTAATATGTTGGAAAGTTCATACATTGAAAAATAAACTCGTTAGAATACGGGTAACAACTACTGTTGTTCGTATTACATGTTAACTTGTCACATTTATATACATGAACCCTTACTTGTATGAATTGAAATAGTTATATGATTAAATGGTTTCATGTTAGCATAGAACTGAATACATGAACATGGATTTTGGGGCATAAATCAAATTATGATTAAAGATGTTAATTTGGGCATATGGTACATAATAAATATGACTTGGGAAAGGGGAATGAAAACCTATAATGAAATAGGAATAATTGTTAAAGAACGAACATGCTTAGATTCATAGTAATTTGACACTGTAACGCGCTTAGACACGAGGCAAGATTACACTTGTGATAGAAATCTGCCCGGAACCGCCCGGCATATCCAACATTCACAAGTGGTAAATCTAATGTGAGGGGTCTAAGTGCATAAATAAAACATGTAGTGGTTCTAAGACACGAGGTTAAGCCGACTTGTGGTAGAAGTCTGCCAGGAACTGCTCAGCATGTAATGACCCGCATTGGCAGGGGTATTATGATTAATTTATTTAATTATATCAATGGTGGTTTAGAGAATTTAATGGTCATGGAATAAAATAATGATGAATATTTAATTTAAAAAATAAATTAAATAATATATTTAATTCTGAAATGATCAGAGTTGGCTGAAATGACGATATGGTGTTAACCGGATCATTTGTGATATTTAATTAAGCTTGGAATTTGAATTTGAACGACGAATATATTCAATCGTTGACAGTTGAACGTATAATTTTAATATAATTAAAATCGAGCTTGAAATGGCGCTGTAGTTCGTAAATTGGCGATACGAACTTCAACTGAATATACAGGATTCGTTTTAAATCGAATTTCTGGGAAACAAGAGACGTGTGGAGCTGGTGGGGTATATCTTTCTAGTGGAAGAGAAAAATCAGGATTTCGTCGTGTAGATTTTGATTTACGTCCAAATCAAATTTTAGAAAAGTCGCTGTGGAATTCCTTTATAATTGCAACGCTTTATTTACTTTATAAAAAGGTTTCCAAAATATTTGAATATCGGGTTTGAATTTAGACGAGGTTCTTTTGGGACATAACGATAATTTAATTTTTAGAATTTTATGGTAATTTATAATTAATTAAATAAGCAACTTTTTATTTGGAGTATTTTGCACCCTTAATCGGCGATTGTGGGATTTCACAATATGAGTTAATCTACCGGTATTTTTATATTTTTGAAATCGTGGTACCTTACTGGTCACAACGGTATTTTTATATCTGTCCATGACGACTGGTATGGGAACGAAATATGATGTGGCGAGGTACACTAAGTTGTATAACTTAAAACTAATCTTTTTCTTCATTTTTCCCCGACGAAAGTGGTGCCACAACTCTTTTGTTCTGATCAAAACGTGGAGATCCATCCTCCAATACTTCAAAGAAAAATCAAAACATGGATTGGAGAAATCCATACAAATCGAAAACAAAAGCCTATAAAACGACTTCAACTGATTTTCCTTAAGACCTAGTTCTCATTTGCTTGGTCAACAGAAATATGCGCAGCCTCAAAGAAAGTTTCAAACAGTAAAAATCATAGAAAGAAAAACCCAAACAAATTCAAATCAAATACTACAAATGGAAATACATATATATTCGGGATCAGTATGATGTGTTCTTCGATCTGGTATCGTCTTCTGAGGGTGCGACGCCATCATTTTCTGTTCGAGTTTGTCAACAGTGATGTTAGGGTTACGATTTCGAGGGAGTGGGAAGCATCGAATGAGATTTGTGTTTTAAATTTGGGTATATCGTGAAGTTTAAAGGCTCGTGAGCAATTTTCGTGGAGTTCGGTGCAAATCTAGTTCGGTGATTTGCACAGTAGTCGGCGGAAGAGGAACGAACGACGGAAGAGTTGGAGTGTGCGAGTTCCTGATGAACTGTAACACCCCACCTCCGCCAATGCCACTCTTGCAAGGACACTAGCTTTGGAGGGGTGTTAAACAAGGTAAACATGCATGCAGATATCACAAGACAGAACATGTAAGTAAAACAGAGTAAATAAAGCAGCGGATAAAACTAGCATTTCAAAACCATAGTCAAGTTACATCAAAGTACTTGTTCATTATTTTCCCATAAAACAAAGTCTAGAACATAAACTGAAAACCTGAAAAAGAAACATAAAGTAACTATCCCCAAAGTAGCATAAGGCCATAGCATGCTAAAACCATACGTGAGCTATCCAGAAAAGGAGCAAAAGATCCAGCTAAGTAACAGTGTTCCCACCCTGCAAACCTTAGGGGGGCGACGGAAGAAAAGAGGCGAAAGAAAACGGGTCAGTCAAAAAGACTGGTAAGTCCTATATACTATTAGTATAAGAACTAATAAAGTTAACTGAACATGTAAAACAGAGATGAGATGTAGGGTGATAACTGGCATGGTGAAAAGTTAACTGGATAGATCAAGTGTGGCATCACATATACAAGGTTAAGTTGCACCAGGTGTGTACTAGTATTCCAATCCATGTCAAGTATAAACAAGAAATGATCCCTTGGCCCAAAGCTGGCCCACATCATGAGATGACCTAAATCGAGGTCCAACTACTCGGTCTAGTCGATCGGCTCCCTATAAGCCTAACTCGTCAAGTGTCGGTGTCATACGGTCCAAACATGAAATGTAGTCGACTATGCTAGGTCCACCCTAGGGTGTATCCGGCCCTAGGGTGTCAACCACTGACACGAAACAAGCACGCACAGTCAAAACCTACTGGTGCCCAAGTCTGTCTTTCATCCCCGGACAATGTGCACGACCATGGTCCGTCGGAATCTACTATGGCGCACCTACTTTTGCCGTCTTTTTGGTCGCTTACACTCCAGCCCAGTAATCGTGCCCCACCCTAGCCTAGTCCCTAGGGTATCCGATACTCCCTAGTGGGTTACTGCTGAGAAGGACCGCGTAACTAGGGTTTTCTAGTGGGTAAAGTGTGGTTAACCCCATCCAAACCATGTATCAAGTTGGTTAAGTGTTCCTAAAAAGGTTCACGACTTAACCCTATCCAACTAAGCATTGGGTTGGTTAAGTGTGTCCATGTTGACTTAACCCTATCAACCCATCATGTTCACATGGTTAAGTATATTCAAGTGGTCCATGACTTAACCCTATCATGTGGCATTTATTAACTTAATGCACCCAACCTCTCACATTAGACTGACAGTTTGCGGCCACTGGTTAGGCCGGTTGGTTCCGGGCAGGTTTCCGCCGCAAACTGAGTCTAACCTCGGGTTTTGGGTGCTACATGACCAACTACTCACATTGGGTCCTATTGTTTGCAACTACTAGTTAAGCCGGGCGGTTCCGGGTAGTTTTACGTTGCAAACTCAACCCAACCTCGAGTTAGCCATTTCATGTTTTCTAAAAGTCATGTCCAAATTCATGTTTACAAACATAATCACAAGTCAATGTTCATGTCATATTTTAAAACCATGTTTTCATGTCATTAATATTACCCAAACCCAACGCATTCCCATCGCATGTGCGTTTCGCATAACATAAAATAGATCAAAAGAGGGAACTTGGCAAAAGCATGACAAAAAGGGCATAAGGTAATAAGGTTGGCCACAAGTTAAACATGGTGGCATATGAGGCATAAATAGGTTCATAAGCTTGCATATTACATCATAGGCCTCAAAACATGCATAATATCAACTTAAGCAAATAGGTGAAACATGATTATGAATGACGTAGGATGATGGCTAGAAGTTCACATATAACATTATATGCAAGTTATCATAAAGGTTATGAGAGTTCTCATGTTGTATAATGCAACATTTCAACATAAAGCTTATAGCTTTTAGCCCACAAGGTCAAGGTGATAGGTTTACAAACATGCATATCATGATATGATCAAAGCATATATCATACTTAGGCCCAAACTCAACTTGCAAAATATCACATTTAACTTCATAGTTAGAATCTAAGAGTAGTATAGGGATTACAATGAGCGGTTATGCGATCTAGATCAATATATATAAAGATTGAGACGAAGCCACAAGCAAAATCCGCAAAGAAAATAATAAGCTCCACTTAAACGCCTTGAAACAAGAAGTAATAACCCCAAAGACAAAGAAAGGAGGCTCTTTTACTTAAGAAAGATGACTCTTTTATGACATAGATTGATTTGAGACACTCATGCTTTCATGAAGAAGATGGAGGCCATGATTGAGAAACATTTTGACATAGTTTAGTTGTAGGAATGATTAATGACAGTTTAGGCTAGGTCTAGGGGCCTTTTTATAGGTGATTAGGTTAGTTTAGACCATAGGATTAACCCTAAAACACATCAGATCCGTCAAATCTCGTCAGAAGCTTCTAGAGCAGACACAACACGTCACAAATGGTGCACCAGAAAAACTGGTCCGACCGGGGGGGTCAACCCCTGGGTCGACATGGGTGTCGACCCATTGGGGGGGGTCGACACTGGTGTCGACCCCTGTGTCGACCCTGCCTGGGGCGGGAAAATTCCCGCCCATCCTGTTTGGCTGAAATTCGAATCTGAATTCGAATTTGAACTGTTTTCGAGCTTAGAATTTTCTGAAAACTTCATTGGGCCATAACTTGGTCATACGGACTTCGTTTTTCGAAAACTCGGACTCTATTTCGTGTATTTTTCCGAGACGAACGCAAAGGCGCAACCCGTTTCCCTTGATTCAGATTTTAGAATTTATTCTTCCTTGATTTACATTATAACATGTTATTAAAAATACGGGTTGTTACATTCTCCCCTCCTTAAAGGATTTCGTCCCCGAAATCTCCAAGTTAGGAAGAACGTATCCTACCATCCATCATCCATCTACTCAAAACATCATCCACGTGCAGTCATTGTCCTTAAAGGATTCTAAATTCTGTATGATCATATGCAAAGGTGTGTGTATATGTACTTATCTAATGCGAAAATCAGGAGGTTACTGATTCAGTAAACCCCCTTAATGTAAAACATGTTAGTGAAATGAGTCCATATGTATGCAAATTCCTAACATAATTTATAATCTCTACATGAGTGCACATAACATTCATCCATATGCAACATCCACGTGATAGCATAACAAGTTTCATCCATGAATAAGTATAAGCACTCATGCATATGCAACATGAAAGTGTGTGAGCCGATCTTAGTGCCTAATGTGTATCATGCATCCACGAGTATCCACGTGCAAACACTTGCAACCACTTGCAACCATCAAGCATAACATGTTTCAAATACATGTTTCATCCAAAGGGTTTCTACCTAAGGTTCTTATGACAAGGTTAACGAGATAACAAGATAAACAGGATAAACAAGGTAAACATGGATAGCAAAAGAAAGATATGCTCATTAGGGAAAGAGATCGAGAAGATAGTATACAAGTAAGCTCCACGGAAAAACAAGGATCAAGGATATACTCCTAAAAAGATATATGATGCGCGTATCTAGTCTTCAACCTTCTAAGCCGCATTTCCTTGAACTTAATTCCATTGTGCTTTGACCGTTTTTAACCTTTCAATTCCGTAGCCTCTTAATTCCTACTTCAGAAATGTGAGTTGGAACTCATTTCACTGTCGCTTCTCATTTCAATTTCACTTTTTTTTTTCTAGCATGCTCGGTTCTTAACTCAACTGTATACTCATGACTTCATGCAAGCTTTCCCAAAATTCACTGTAAGGTATTCCACGTAGAAGGACTTCCCTTTGAAAATAAATACCAATCCATGTGGCCAAATGCAATTATTAACATGATTTCTATGAACCATTCGTGAACACTAATCGAATAGATCATTAATTTCCAATATACGGGTCAAAAGATTCTAGGTAACTAAACCTGACAGAACTCTAAAGGTTACGCGAGACTTCGAGGGTATTACCAAGGCAAGTCAAGAGTCTAACTACCCTTCTTTCAAAACCGAGGATGGTACCCTTACTGGATAACCACTTCATCCCTAGAATCAACCCAAAGCCCAAAAACATAATCCCTACTTCCAAACTCAACACTTAGCATAGACATCCTTTTGCGAGAAGAGATACTTGAGCGACTTGTGATCCGTATATAACTCGAATCTCTTGCCCAAAAGATAATGGTGCCATGATTTAAGCGCGAAGACAATCGCCGCCGACTCCAAATCATGCGTGGGGTAGTTCTTCCCATAAACTTTGAGTTTCCTAACCCCATAACATATTACTCTTTCCTCTTACATCAGGACCGTGCCAAATCCCATGTCACGTGCATTGGTGGTCACGGCAAACATCTTCCCTCCATCGGGTAAAGCTAAAACTGGTACTGTGGTAAGAGTCCTCTTAAGCCTTTGAAAAGCAGGCTCACACTCTAAGTCCCATGCAAAGGCTAAGTTCTTCTTCGTCAACTTAGTGAGAGGGGCCGAAATCTTAGCGAAGTCCCTAATGAACTTCCTATATTAGCCCGCCAGACCGAGAAAGCTTCTTACTTCGGTTGCATTCCTAGGAGTCTTCCAGTCTTGAACCACAACCACTTTCGCGGGATCCACCGCTATACCTTGCTTAGAAATTATATGTCCAAGAAACCGAACTTCCCTTCTCCAAAAATGACATTTGGAGAACTTGTCTTTCAACTGATGTGTTCTAAGCGTATCCATCACTTCCTTGAGATGTCTGGCATGTTCTTCCTCATCCTTTGAGAAGATCAGAATATCATCCACGAAGACAACCATGAACTTATTAAGGAACTCCCTGAACACCCTACTCATCAAGTCTACGAAGTAGGCGGGTGCATTAGTCAAACCAAATGGCATGACAAGCCATTCAAAGAATCCATCCGGAGTCCTAAACGCAGTCTTATCGATACTATCCTCAGCCACTCTAAGCTGATGGAATCCGATGGCTAGATCGAGTTAAGAGAAAACAGAAGCACCTACAAGCTGGTCAAAGAGATCATCAATCCTCGGTAACGGGTGCCTATTCTTCTTTGTCAACTTGTTCAACTCTCGATAATCAACACATAGATGAAGCGAACCATCCGCCTTAGTAGTGAATACCACCGGAGCACCCCATTCAGAAATGCTTCGCCTAATAAAATTCTTCTCAAGCAGCTCCTTGATTTTCTTACTGAGCTCTCTTCTTTCTTGTGGGGCCATGTGCCTAACGGGCAACGATACTGGCTTGGCATTATCGACTAGATAAATGCGGAAATCTATCTCTTGTTTAGGGGGTAACCCCTTAACTTCTTCAAAGACATCAGGATAGTCTCGGACCACCCTTACAGATTGCAGATCATCGATGGACGAGTCAAGAGATTCAAGATAACATAACATGACAGGACCTCTAGGGTTACAAGAAATTTCTAGGGTATTACCGAGGCGAGTCTTGAGCCTCACCACCCTATGCTCACAATCGAGAATGGCTCCATAACTGGACAACCAATCCATGCCCAAGATCAACCCGTATCCCGTGAACCCGAGAACATAAGCATTACACGTGAATTCTACGGTCAAGATAGAAATCTTCAAATCCACACAAATCATAGATAGATGAGCGGAACCCCCAATTGGATTTGAAACACAAACGGGATCCTCAACTAGACTAGTACTTAGGTGCAAACTTTCAATAATGTCAGAAGAAATAAAACTATGCGATGCGCCAGAATCAAATAAGGTGCGAACATGATAATCAGAAATATAAACAAGGCTTTCTACAGAAATACTACCTCGGTCCTGAACTGGAGCAATGTTGAGGGCATGCACTTGCCCTCCAGAAGGTCCTGCATGCTGAGTCTGTCCTTGCCCTTGTCCTTGCTTCTTGGGGCAATCCTTGCTAAAATGTCCAGACTCTCCGCAATGAAAACACTCGCCTAACTTCCTCTTCTTCTTCCTGCAATCCTTGGCCAGATGCCTCTTGATCCCACAAAAGTTGCATTTCCTCTTCTTACTTGACGTGTTGTTGTTCTTTCCTCCTTTCCCGGAGTCTATCTTCTTGCCTTGAGACTTATTTGCCTTGAACTTCTTCTTGTCACTCTTATCTTCCTCTTGAAGTAGGGCCGTATTCACCAAATTTTCGAAGGTTGCCCCCATGGGTATATGAGTCATGGCCATACTGCGCAATGGCTCGTTCAACCCTAGAGCAAAGTGTAGGGCCTTCTTCCGAGCTATGTTAACCCATTCTAGACCGAACTGAGCAAGTTGATTAAACTTATCCACGTATTCTCTAACAATCTTGTCCCCTTACTCTGGTGATAGGAACCTCTCCATCTGAAGGTTCTCTTTTGTCGATGATAGAAACCTCAGTCCAAACCTTCTCCTAAAGTCATCCCAAGTCTCAATTGGTCTAGTAGTGGTGGTGACTACCCACCAATAAGCAGCTTTCCCTTTCAATAGCCATACCGCCAACAGAACTTTCCTACGATCTTCCACATCAAAGATAGCAAAGAGGTCTTCAGTTTCCTTTAACCAGTTTCTTGCCTCCACAGAAGTCTCCGTTCCGACAAAATTCTTGCAACCCATCGCCTTAAAGTTTTTGCAAAGCTCCGCGAAATTCGCTTGTGTATGTTGAGGAGGAGGAGGAATATCCGCGGGGCCGACTTCATTCGCCCTTGCCTCCATGTACCTTCTAAACCAAATAGGTACTGGTACACCCTCCGGGATGGCAAAATTATCGGCCATACTGAAACGAAGGAATAAGACGGATAGATTCAGAATGAAGAAACGAAGGATAGTGCTAATGGCTTTTGGGGAATAGCCTTTTAAAATAAACTAGACTTTTCTTGGAAAATACTTAATTGGTTTTTAAAATAGTTTTTCAAAAGGTAAGTTTTTAAAAACCTTTTGCTCAAATCTTGTAAACCTTAGGCTCTGATACCAAATGTAACACCCCACCTCCGCCAATGCCACTCTTGCAAGGACACTAGCTTTGGAGGGGTGTTAAACAAGGTAAACATGCATGCAGATATCACAAGACAGAACATGCAAGTAAAACAGAGTAAATAAAGCAGCGGATAAAACTAGCATTTCAAAACCATAGTCAAGTTACATCAAAGTACTTGTTCATTATTTTCCCATAAAACAAAGTCTAGAACATAAACTGAAAACCTGAAAAAGAAACATAAAGTAACTATCCCCAAAGTAGCATAAGGCCATAGCATGCTCAAACCATACGTGAGCTATCCAGAAAAGCAGCAAATGATCCAGCTAAGTAACAGTGTTCCCACCCTGCAAACCTGGGGGGGAAACGGAAGAAAAGAGGCAAAAGAAAACGGGTCAGTCAAAAAGACTGGTAAGTCCTATCTACTATTAGTATAAGAACTAATAAAGTTAACTGAACATGTAAAACAGAGATGAGATGTAGAGTAATAACTGGCATGGTGAAAAGTTAACTGGATAGAACAAGTGTGGCATCGCATATACAAGGTTAAGTTGCACCAGGTGTGTACTAGTATTCCAATCCATGTCAAGTATAAACAAGAAATGATCCCTTGGCCCAAAGCTGGCCCACATCATGAGATGACCTAAATCGAGGTCCAACTACTCGGTCTAGTCGATCGGCTCCCTATAAGCCTAACTCGTCAAGTGTCGGTGGCATACGGTCCAAACATGAAATGTAGTCGACTGTGCTAGGTCCACCCTAGGGTGTATCCGACCCTAAGGTGTCAACCACTGACACGAAACAAGCACGCACAGTCAAAACCTACTGGTGCCCAAGTCTGTCTTTCATCCCCGGACAATGTGCACGACCATGGTCCGTCGGAATCTACTATGGCGCACCTACTTTTGCCGTCTTTTTGGTCGCTTACACTCCAGCCCAGTAATCGTGCCCCACCCTAGCCTAGTCCCTAGGGTATCCGATACTCCCTAGTGGGTTACTGCTGAGAAGGACCGCGTAACTAGGGTTTTCTAGTGGGTTAAGTGTGGTTAACCCTATCCAAACCATGTATCAAGTTGGTTAAGTGTTCCTAAAAAGGTTCACGACTTAACCCTATCCAACTAAGCATTGGGTTGGTTAAGTGTGTCCATGTTGACTTAACCCTATCAACCCATCATGTTCACGTGGTTAAGTATATTCAAGTGGTCCATGACTTAACCCTATCATGTGGCATTTATTAACTTAATGCACCCAACCTCTCACATTAGACTGACAGTTTGCGGCCACTGGTTAGGCCGGTTGGTTCCGGGCAGGTTTCTGCCGCAAACTGAGTCTAACCTCGGGTTTTGGGTGCTACATGACCAACTACTCACATTGGGTCCTATTGTTTGCAACTACTAGTTAAGCCGGGCGGTTCCGGGTAGTTTTACGTTGCAAACTCAACCCAACCTCGAGTTGGCCATTTCATGTTTTCTAAAAGTCATGTCCAAATTCATGTTTACAAACATAATCACAAGTCAATGTTCATGTCATATTTTAAAACCATGTTTTCATGCCATTAATATTACCCAAACCCAACGCATTCCCATCGCATGTGCGTTTCGCATAACATAACATAGATCAAAAGAGGGAACTTTGCAAAAGCATGAAAAAAGGGCATAAGGTAATAAGGTTGGCCACAAGTTAAACATGGTGGCATATGAGGCATAAATAGGTTCATAAGCTTGCATATTACATCATAGGCCTCAAAACATGCATAATATCAACTTAAGCAAATAGGTGAAACATGATTATGAATGACATAGGATGATGGCTAGAAGTTCGCATATAACATTATATGCAAGTTATCATAAAGGTTATGAGAGTTCTCATGTTGTATAATGCAACATTTCAACATAAAGCTTATAGCTTTTAGCCCACAAGGTCAAGGTGATAGGTTTACAAACATGCATATCATGATATGATCAAAGCATATATCATACTTAGGCCCAAACTCAACTTGCAACATATCACATTTAACTTCATAGTTAGAATCTAAGAGTAGTATAGGGCTTACAATGAGCAGTTATGCAATCTAGATCAATATATATAAAGATTGAGATGAAGCCACAAGCAAAATCCGCAAAGAAAATAATAAGCTCCACTTAAACGACTTGAAACAAGAAGTAATAGCCCCAAAGACAAAGAAAGGAGGCTCTTTTAATTAAGAAAGATGACTCTTTTATGACATAGATTGATTTGAGACACTCATGCTTTCATGAAGAAGATGGAGGCCATGATTGAGAAACATTTTGACATAGTTTAGTTGTAGGAATGATTAATGAGGGTTTAGGCTAGGTCTAGGGGCCTTTTTATAGGTGATTAGGTTAGTTTAGACCATAGGATTAACCCTAAAACACATCAGGTCCGTCAAATCTCGTCAGAAGCTTCTAGAGCAGACTCAACACGTCACAAATGGTGCACCAGAAAAACTGGTCTGACCGGGGGGGTCGACCCCTGGGTCGACATGGGTGTCGACCCATTGGGGGGGTCGACACTGGTGTCGACCCCTGTGTCGACCCTGCCTGGGGCGGGAAAATTCCCGCCCATCCTGTTTGGCTGAAATTCGAATCTGAATTCGAATTTGAACTGTTTTCGGGCTTAGAATTTTCTGAAAACTTCATTGGGCCATAACTTGGTCATACAGACTTCGTTTTTCGAAAACTCGGACTCTATTTCGTGTATTTTTCCGAGACGAACGCAACGGCACAGCCCGTTTCCCTTGATTCAGATTTTAGAATTTAATTCTTCCTTGATTAACATTATAATATGTTATTAAAATACGGGTTGTTACATGAACTGGATAAGGTTAAAGAGGAGAAGAAGCGTTGAACAACGGTGTCAACGACTTTGGTTTTCACAGAGAATCGAAGGAGGGAGAGAGGCCATTAGCTCGTCGGTTTTGGAATTGGGATACTGGAAGTCACGAAATGGATTTGGGGAAGATAACGAAATGGGTTCGGGTCTGGTTAAATGAAGAGGGCGGGTCTGGTATTCCTTAAGTGGTAATGGGCCGGGAAGTTAAGTCAAAGCCCATCTCTTTTTATAATTCATGTTTAATTCAAATTTAAAGTGTATTAAATTTAATAATGCGTAACTCTCTCATACATAATCAGAATCACGAACCGTAAGTTGTGTTGGGATCGTATGGATGGGAGCAACACAATGAGAATGACTGGAAGCGAATCCGAGCTCGTTACAATTTATGGCAAAATAAATTGTCCAACTGAATCAAATAACGCAAACCATTATTTAACGGCTAACGCGCAAATGTGAGTAAATCTCACTAACTCTGAACAGTTTATAATTTCATGTTGTGTTTTTAGAACTGTTAGATATTGGTTGATTGACTGTGTGTTGATTGTGTGTTGACCGTTTGATTGAACTGCTAGTCAGTTAGTTGAATTTCTATATTAATTCTGTTTAACAGAATATATCAAATGGAACTGAAAGTGATGTTATCTATATTGTTTAACATCTGTGATGCAGGGAAATGGGTTGGAGGAATCCAACTGGATTCCTCAACATTTATTTTACTGTTATTCATATATTGTGATATATGATGTGATATATAATATGTTGTTGATTATGTGTGTTCGGACGATATTTATCGTTGTTATATGGTATGTTAAATACCATAAGAAATACTGGATATGGGGAAGGGGATTTTCAAAGTGTATTTTGAAAATGAATTATTTATATAAAATCGATGGATTTTAAATAGAAAAGGAAAAGAATTTTTATAAAAGAAATATTTATAAAATCAAAGGATAAGTTAGAATAAAAGGAAATCGTTTGTAAAGTGAAGAACCGTTACTAAAAGTAAATCTTTATAAATGAATAGTTTATTCGAATCGAAAGTAAAAGGAGTTAATCGAATATATAGTTTATTCGAATAAAGCAAATGAGTTAATCGAATATAGTTATTCGAATAGAAAGTAAAAAGAGTTAATCGAATATAGTTATTCGAATAGAAGCAAATGAGTTAATCGAATATAGTTTATTCGAAGAAAGTATAAGGAGCTAATCGATGTTAGTTTAATCGATTGGTGTTAAAGCAAAGGAGCTAATCGATGATAGTTTAATCGATTAGAGTTAAAGCAAAGGAGCTAATCGATGTTAGTTTAATCGATTGGTGTTAAAGCAAAGGAGCTAATCGATGTTATTTTAATCGATTAGAGTTAAAGGAAAGGAGTTAATCGATGTTAGTTTAATCGATTAGAGTTAAAGCAAAGGAGTTAATCTATGTTAGTTAATCGATTAGAGATAAAGTAAAAAAAGAGTTAATCGATGTTAGTTCAATCGATTAGAGTTAAAGTAAAAGGAACTAATCGATGTTAGTTAAATCGAATAGAGTTAAAGCAAAGTAGTTAATCGATGTTAGTTAATCGATTAGAGAATAAAGTTAAAAGGAGCTAATTGATGTTAGTTTAATCGATTTGAAGTTAATCGAATATAGTTATTCGAATAGAAGCAAATGAGTTAATTGAATATAGTTATTCGAATAAAAGCAAATGAGTTAATCGAATATAGTTATTCAAATAGATGCAAAATGAGTTAATCGAATATAGTTATTCGAATAGAAGTAAAATGAGTTAATCGAATATAGATATTCGAATAGATGTAAAAGGAGTTAATCGAATATAGTTATTTAAATAGAAGTAAAATGAGTTAATCGAATATAGTTATTCGAATAAAAGCAAATGAGTTAATCGAATATAGTTATTCGAATAGATGTAAAAGGAGTTAATCGAATATAGTTATTCGAATAGATGTAAAAGGAGTTAATCGAATATAGTTATTCGAATAGAAGCAAATGAGTTAATCGAATATAGTTATTCGAATAAAAGCAAATGAGTTAATCGAATATACTTATTCGAATAAAAGCAAATGAGTTAATCGAATATAGTTTATTCGAAGAAAGTAAAAGGAGTTATCGAATATAGTTTATTCGAAAGGAGTTAAGTGAAATGAGTAAATAAACAGCGTTAGTCAAAATGAGTAAATCAATAGTGTTAATCCAATAGAGTTAATTGATAAGGGTTAATCGAATAGAGTTAAGTGAAAAGAGTCAATCGAATATGGCTATTCGAAAGAGGGTTAAGTAAGGAAGTTAGTAAAAGGGATATAAAGTGAACTTTGCCTATTTCAAAATTAGAAATGTTGTTCAGTTAAGGTCTGAGAGGTAGTTCTACCCCAACTTGATTGGCTTCGTTTTAACTAAGGAATAGTTAAGGTTCGGCAGTAAAGGAAATGGTTAGAGTTGGCATCGCGATGGTTTGTTTAAACATCTGTCTAAGTCCAATGAAGAAGCTTTGGAAATGTTTTCCAAATAAGAAACCAGAAATGTTTTCTAATAAAGAAAACAGGAAATGGAAATGTTTTCCATTATTAATAACGTATATTTTCCAAATTTAGAAAATAGGAAATATTGAATATAGGGAAACATGAGATAAGTAAATTAATGGAATAACGAGATAAATGTTAAATGATGTTTGATCGATATAAATTTCCATTTGGAAATAATATCGTTGTTTTCACACCTGTTTTTCTTCGATAGTTAAATCACAGACTATCGAAGTTTTGACCATTTTAACGTTGTTAATATGGAGAGACCGGTTGGATTATTATCCAAAGAACCACTCTGTATTGGCATATGCGTTGCGAATCATATATGCCAAAGGAAATTGAAGACGGAGTTATGAAAGGGCTATCCTGTTTACAGAATAGTGCCTTCGGTTCATCCTGTTCCTGGATGACTCGTATGGACGGATGTCTGACAGAGTATTTCCAGACGATCACGTATATTGATTTCTCCAACCGTACCAAGAGTGGAAGCGGAGAAGGAAACTTCTTTTAGCTAACACATAATGTATGGTTGAGGATGTCAATCGGTGATTTGATGGATTTGATGATGTGGCATTCAAAGTGAATCTGGTATGATGATAAAGCGTAGCTTCTAGCCTCATCATCCGGTAAATGACAGAAATCGGGCAGGCAGCATGGCTAAGTCGGTCGCACCGAAGTAGGGTGTATAATCACCTGATCTAGAGTTTTATTTATCTCCAAAAATCTATTGTTGATGCTGTCCCATTCGGGAAACGGTTGCTGATCCCAACTGTTGGTCATATATATTCGATACACTCAAGCGAAATGAGTGGTCGGTCATGTGTGGCTGGGTTGCAAGATGTTCTTGTTGAACCCAGTGTATTCCTCTCTAGAGGTACACAAGCGATAAGTGGTTCCATACCTTGTCATAGTTGGAAATCCATTACCCATTACGTGCTTGCGGTTTTGATTGTATACTATATATGTAGAACGTGAGATGAAAGCGTTTCTGCTAGATGATTATTATATTGTGGTTGATAGACATTATTATAATATCAAAAGGTTTTTGATATAAAGATAATTTGGATTCTCATAAGGGAAAAACCCGTTCCGTTATGCGGCGTGGTCTTATGAGATATCGTTTACTTGTTCGAACTGTTTTAAACTGTTTTACTCATACCAGTCCCATGACTGACCCGGAGTTTATTTTGTTGTTTTCCCTAAACTCTTGGGTGCCTAAATTTGTACGGGCAGTCAAGTAGTCGGGATTTTACAGATATAGTTGAAGAGCTGGAGCAGGAGGCTTCAGGATCAATAGCTATAGTTATTTCCACCGTGTTGTAAGTACTGTACTTTGAAAATGATATGTATATTCAAGTACAGATTTGTATTTCAAAGTTATGTTATGAAATATATTTATTCGTTCCGCTGTGAGATTCGTGTTACTCTGATGTTGTGTTCTTCTTCTTCTTCTATTCTAATTTTCTATCTTATCTTTCCTCACCCTCTAATTTCTTTCACTAATTACCAGGATTTTTCGATGTTTTGGTTATCGACATCGTGCTTATGTCGATAACCAAAGTCACTCAAAATCCGGGTCGTTACAGTTGGTATCAGAGCTTAAGTTAAGAGAATTACCTTGGCTCTGTGGCGTGACTCGGTAGAGATAGGGTTAGTAATACCCTAGATTGAGTTGAGTGTATATATACGAGTGAGCATATTTGTTATTGATATAAAAGTTGTTTTATATTGTGGAGATTCATTGGTTGAGTTGTTTATGGGTTCTGGTCGATCAGTTTGATCCACTGTATCGGTAGGGTTTTTGTAAACACTTGAATACGATGAACCATCATGGTATGTTTTGAAAAGAGGGTAAACGAAATAATTTTACCCAAATTATATTTTGATAAATAGTGAATATATTGGTTGTTATTATAATCGAGTAAGATTATAAATTAAATGGTTATGAAAATAACCAATCAGAATTCATATAAGTGAAATGCGTGAATCAGATGAGTTAAATCTGAAATTAAAACCAGAAATTGAATTAAAACTCTGGAGAATTGGATAAGTGTTTGTAAATAGATTTGGATTAAAAATAAGGAAAATTTAAGATCCTGGGAGATTTTAAATTGTTTTACAAGCAGTGTGAATTATATTTTGAAATGAATTTCAAAGTAGAAATGTTTAGAAATGGTTTTATAGTATTGAACTCACTTCGATCGCTGGAAAATAGATTCTGATGATGACAGCTGCATCATCAGTATTCATTTTCGAGTTGTAAGTGACGAATTACTACCAGAGATGCTGTTTTGAAATTGTTTTGGGAAAGACAAGTTGTGTTGAATTTCAAATGGGATTTAAAATATAGAATTTGAATTTTTAAATAGATTTGGAATATTAACTTGTTTAAAAGAAATAAAAACGAGAAGTTCCTTTATAAACGAAGTTTATAAATAGTTCTTTTATAAACGAAGTTTATAAATGAAGTGAAAAGAATTATCATTGGATAATTCAGGAATAAAATACAAGTGTGAAATTGAAAGGGAAATATATTTTCCAAAGGTAGAAATATCGATTTCAAAAGGAATTGAAATCGAGACTTATTTAAAGAATGAATAAAGGAAGTTTGAGAGGATTTGAATATAGAAAATTCAAAGGGGATTTGAATATAGAAATTCAAATGAGATTTTAATAAAGAAGATTTAAATAATGGAAAATTGAATATAGAATTCATATAGAGTAATAATGAAATTTGAATATAGAATTCAAATAGTTTGAAATGGAATTTGAATATAGAATTCAAATAGAGTTGAAATGGGAATTGGAATATATAATTCAATGAGAATTGGAATATATAATTGAAATGGAATTTGAATATAGGAAATTCAAATAGAATTGAAAAGGAATTCAATTAGTTGATAAACAAGTTAAAATATATTTGAACATGTTATACTCAAATATGAAGGTGAAATGGACAAACCAGTAATTTGAAAATCACTTAACGAAATAAGTTAAAACGATTGGATTAAGTTGGAATGAATTAGAAATGTATAAATATACATGAGATATGTACGGATAAGATATGAAGGTATATTAATATAATGCTCGACGGAAAGGTATGTATTTAATTCATATATGAGATTTTATGCGTCGTACCGGCAAGCCGCTTGGCTTTTTCTTTTTCTTTTGGATTGGTGAGGGCCATGGGAGGCTATTTGAAATATCCCGACGCTCCTAATACAAAGGAGGTTATGGCGAATTTTTCCGGGAATTTAAAGAGTTAGAATATTTTTAAGATAATTTGATAGTTAGAAATCAACGTATCGAATTATATAGAAGTCGATAAGGAAACGAACTTAGAAATAGAATAGTAAAATCAAAAAGGAAGTCTAGAATAAAATCTAGTAAGAATAGAAAGAGAAAGCGTATACGTGTTTAAAAGTGAATAAGTAGTTGTATGGTATTGATTATGCGAGTAAGTAGTCATATCTGTTTTGACGTTATAAATGTTATTCAGTCAAGGTCTGAGAGGTTGTTATACCCCAACTTGATTGATTTCATTATTAACAAATAAATGGTAAGATTTCAGGCTCGAAGATCAATGTTGAATAAGAGTTAGTTGAATATAGCATTTGAGTTGTCGTAACGATGTTTTACACAACATCCGTTTTAACCCAAATAAGTGTAAGCTTGGAGATATAATATAGAATATTTCCTAAGTATAGAAATAAACGAGATCGGAAAAGAGATAAGTAATTGGAATATTTTCCAATTATAAATAGCATATATTTTCTAAAGTTTAGAAAATAAAGGAAGGCGATGTTCGGAAATGTTTTCCAAATAACATAAAAGGCCAATATGGTTATTGAAAATATTTGGTTAACAAATATTGATAAAGAAATAGAGAAGTGATTTAACTAATGGAATATAAATTGAGGGCTCAGTGACATGTTCAAAAGGAAAATTTTGATTTTTGAAAAAGTAAACTGTTTAAAATTCCCGGGAAGAGACTGTTTGAATTAAGAACAAATTTAAATAGAAGTTTGCGAAAGTAAGCTGAAATTGAATTGAAACAGTTAAGTGAAAACTGAATGGAAATTGAACGATATCAGGAAAAATTTGTTCTTGAATAAAATTGGATTGTCGAGATAAGAATCTGAAATGAAAATTGGATTGGGAAGTTAAGAGTTTGAAATCGAGAATGGAACTCGATTTTGAAATAAAATTCGACTTAGGATATAAGCGAATGGTTGTGTTGTGGATAAAAGCAGATGGGGATTTGATTGGAATGATCCTTGTATCCGCTAAATTGACAACAGGTGTAAAGGATATAATGATATGCCGACAAAAGGTACAAGTTTATATTTCATATGGTATGAGATTTTGATGAGCCGAATTGGCAAGCCGCTTGGCTATTTTATTTTCTTTTGGGTTGGAGATGGCCCGGAGAGGCGAGTTGGAGTTTGACCGATTGACCAGTACAAAGGAGGTGCTGGCGAAATTTTAGAAAAGTTAAGGTGTTAGAAAATTTTCAGGATTTTTGAAAATTTTCGTTGATAAGAATTAATTAATAATTTAATTGAAATAAAATTGGTTCAGTTGAAACTGAAGATAAGAAGTGAACAAATATGTTCTAACCAGTCGATAGGGTCGTCCTCTACCTTTTAACAATTTCGAGGACGAAATTATTTTAAGTGGGAAAGATTGTAATGACCCACATTGGCAGGGGTATTATGATTAATTTATTTAATTATATCAATGGTGGTTTAGAGAATTTAATGGTCATGGAATAAAATAATGATGAATATTTAATTTAAATAATAAATTAAATAATATATTTAATTCTGAAATGATCAGAGTTGGCTGAAATGACGATATGGTTTTAACCGGATCATTTGTGATATTTAATTCAGCTTGGAATTTGAATTTGAACGACGAATATATTCAATCGTCGACAATGGAACGTATAATTTTAATATAATTAAAATCGAGCTTGAAATGGCGCTGCAGTTCGTAAATTGGCGATTCGAACTTCAACTGAATATACAGGATTCGTTTTAAATCGAATTTCTGGGAAATAAGAAACGTGTGGAGATGGTGGAGTATATCTTTCTAGTGGAAGAGAAAAATCGGGATTTCGTCGTGTAGATTTTGATTTACGTCCAAATCAAATTTTAGAAAAGTCGCTGTGGAATTCCTTTATAATTGCAACGCTTTATTTACGTTATAAAAAGGTTTCCAAAATATTTGAATATCGGGTTTGAATTTAGACGAGGTTCTTTTGGGACATAACGATAATTTAATTTTTAGAATTTTATGGTAATTTTTAATTAATTAAATAAGCAACTTTTTATTTGGAGTATTTTGCACCCTTAATCGGCGATTGTGGGATTTCACAATATGAGTTAATCTACCGGTATTTTTATATTTTTGAAATCTTGGTACCTTACTGGTCACAACGGTATTTTTATATCTGTCCATGACGACTGGTATGGGAACGAAATATGATGTGGCGAGGTACGCTAAGTTGTATAACTTAAAACTAATCTTTTTCTTCATTTTTCCCCGACGAAAGTGGTGCCACCACTCTTTTGTTCTGATCAAAACGTGGAGATCCATCCTCCAATACTTCAAAGAAAAATCAAAATGTGGATTGGGGAAATCCATACAAATCGAAAACAAAAGCCTATAAAACGACTTCAACTGATTTTCCTTAAGACCTAGTTCTCATTTGCTTGGTCAACAGAAATATGCGCAGCCTCAAAGAAAGTTTCAAACAGTAAAAATCATAGAAAGAAAAACCCAAACAAATTCAAATCAAATACTACAAATGGAAATACATATATATTCGGGATCAGTATGATGTGTTCTTCGATCTGGTATCATCTTCTGAGGGTGCGACGCCATCATTTTCTGTTCGAGTTTGTCAACAGTGATGTTAGGGTTACGATTTCGAGGGAGTGGGAAGCATCGAATGAGATTTGTGTTTTAAATTTGGGTATATCGTGAAGTTTAAAGGCTCGTGAGCAATTTTCGTGGAGTTCGTTGCAAATCCAGTTCGGTGATTTGCACAGTAGTTGGCGGAAGAGGACCGAACGACGGAAGAGTTGGAGTGTGCGAGTTCCTGATGAACTGGATAAGGTTAAAGAGGAGAAGAAGCGTTGAACAACGGTGTCAACGGCTTTGGGTTTCACTGAGAATCGAAGGAGGGAGAGGGGCCATTAGCTCGTCGGTTTTGGAATTGGGATACTGGAAGTCACGAAATGGATTTGGGGAAGATAACGAAATGGGTTCGGGTCTGGTTAAATGAAGAGGGCGGGTCTGGTATTCCTTAAGTGGTAATGGGCCGGGAAGTTAAGTCAAAGCCCATCTCTTTTTATAATACATGTTTAATTCAAATTTAAAGTGTATTAAATTTAATAATGCGTAACTCTCTCATACATAATCAGAATCACGAACCGTAAGTTGCGTTGGGATCGTATGGACGGGAGCAACACAATGAGACTGACTGGAAGCGAATCCGAGCTCGTTACAATTTATGGCAAAATAAATTGTCCAACTGAATCAAATAACGCAAACCGTTATTTAACGGCTAACGCGCAAATGTGAGTAAATCTCACTAACTCTGAACAGTTTATAATTTCATGTTGTGTTTTTAGAACCGTTAGATATTGGTTGATTGACTGTGTGTTGACTGTGTGTTGACCGTTTGATTGAACTGCTAGTCAGTTAGTTGAATTTCTATATTGATTCTGTTTAACAGAATATATCAAATGGAACTGAAAATGATGTTATCTATATTGTTTCACATCTATGATGCAGGGAAACGGGTTGGAGGAATCCAACTGGATTCCTCAACATTTATTTTACTGTGATTCATATATTGTGATATATGATGTGATATATAATCTGTTGTTGATTATGTGTTTTCGGACGATATTTATCGTTGTTATATGGTATGTTAAATACCATAAGAAATACTGGATATGGGGAAGGGGATTTTCAAAGTGTATTTTGAAAATGAATTATTTATATAAAATCGATGGATTTTATATAGAAAAGGAAAAGAATTTTTATAAAAGAAATATTTATAAAATCAAAGGATAAGTTAGAATAAAAGGAAATCGTTTGTAAAGTGAAGAACCGTTACTAAAAGTAAATCTTTATAAATGAATAGTTTATTCGAATAGAAAGTAAAAGGAGTTAATCGAATATATAGTTTATTCGAATAAAGCAAATGAGTTAATCGAATATAGTTATTCGAATAGAAAGTAAAAAGAGTTAATCGAATATAGTTATTCGAATAGAAGCAAATGAGTTAATCGAATATAGTTTATTCGAAGAAAGTATAAGGAGCTAATCGATGTTAGTTTAATCGATTGGTGTTAAAGCAAAGGAGCTAATCGATGTTAGTTTAATCGATTAGAGTTAAAGCAAAGGAGCTAATCGATGTTAGTTTAATCGATTGGTGTTAAAGCAAAGGAGCTAATCCATGTTAGTTTAATCGATTAGAGTTAAAGCAAAGGAGTTAATCGATGTTAGTTTAATCGATTAGAGTTAAAGCAAAGGAGTTAATCTATGTTAGTTAATCGATTAGAGATAAAGTAAAAAAAGAGTTAATCGATGTTAGTTCAATCGATTAGAGTTAAAGTAAAAGGAACTAATCGATGTTAGTTAAATCGATTAGAGTTAAAGCAAAGTAGTTAATCGATGTTAGTTAATCGATTAGAGAATAAAGTTAAAAGGAGCTAATCGATGTTAGTTTAATCGATTTGAAGTTAATCGAATATAGTTATTCGAATAGAAGCAAATGAGTTAATCGAATATAGTTATTCAAATAAAAGCAAATGAATTAATCGAATATAGTTATTCGAATACAAGCAAATGAGTTAATCGAATATAGTTTATTCGAAGAAAGTAAAAGGAGTTATCGAATATAGTTTATTCGAAAGGAGTTAAGTGAAATGAGTAAATCAATAGTGTTAGTCAAAATGAGTAAACCAATAGTGTTAGTCCAATAGAGTTAATTGATAAGGGTTAATCGAATAGAGTTAAGTGAAAAGAGTCAATCGAATATGGCTATTCGAAAGAGGGTTAAGTAAGGAAGTTAGTAAAAGGGATATAAAGTGAACTTTGCCTATTTCAAAATTAGAAATGTTGTTCAGTTAAGGTCTGAGAGGTAGTTCTACCCCAACTTGATTGGCTTCATTTTAACTAAGGAATAGTTAAGGTTCGGCAGTAAAGGAAATGGTTTGAGTTGGCATCGCGATGGTTTGTTTAAACATCTGTCTAAGTCCAATAAAGAAGCTTTGGAAATGTTTTCCAAATAAGAAATCAGAAATGTTTTCTAATAAAGAAAACAGGAAATGGAAATGTTTTCCATTGTTAATAACGTATATTTTCCATATTTAGAAAATAGGAAATATTGAATATAGGGAAACATGAGATAAGTAAATTAATGGAATAACGAGATAAATGTTAAATGATGTTTGATCGATATAAATTTCCATTTGGAAATAATATCGTTGTTTTCACACCTGTTTTTCTTCGATAGTTAAATCACAGACTATCGAAGTTTTGACCATTTTAACGTTGTTAATATGGAGAGACCGGTTGGATTATTATCCAAAGAACCACTCTGTATTGGCATATGCGTTGCGAATCATATATGCCAAAGGAAATTGAAGACGGAGTTATGAAAGGGCTATCCTGTTTACAGAATAGTGCCTTCGGTTCATCCTGTTCCTGGATGACTCGTATGGACGGATGTCTGACAGAGTATTTCCAGACGATCACGTATATTGATTTCTCCAACCGTACCAAGAGTGGAAGCGGAGAAGGAAACTTCTTTTAGCTAACACATAATGTATGGTTGAGGATGTCAATCGGTGATTTGATGGATTTGATGATGTGGCATTCAAAGTGAATCTGGTATGATGATAAAGCGTAGCTTCTAGCCTCATCATCCGGTAAATGACAGAAATCGGGCAGGCAGCATGGCTAAGTCGGACGCACCGAAGTAGGGTGTATAATCACTTGATCTAGAGTTTCATTTATTTCCAAAAATCTATTGTTGATGCTGTCCCATTCGGGAAACGGTTGCTGATCCCAACTGTTGGTCATATATATTCGATACACTCAAGCGAAATGAGTGGTCGGTCATGTGTGGCCTGGTTGCAAGATGTTCTTGTTGAACCCAGTGTATTCCTCTCTAGAGGTACACGAGCGATAGGTGGTTCCATACCTTGTCATAGTTGGAAATCCATTACCCATTACGTGCTTGCGGTTTTGATTGTATACTATATATGTAGAACGTGAGATGAAAGCGTTTCTGCTAGATGATTATTATATTGTGGTTGATAGACATTATTATAATATCAAAAGGTTTTTGATATAAAGATAATTTGGATTCTCATAAGGGGAAAACCCGTTCCGTTATGCGGCGTGGTCTTATGAGATATCGTTTACTTGTTCGAACTGTTTTAAACTGTTTTACTCATACCAGTCCCATGACTGACCCGGAGTTTATTTTGTTGTTTTCCCTAAACTCTTGGGTGCCTAAATTTGTACGGGCAGTCAAGTAGTCGGGATTTTACAGATATAGTTGAAGAGCTGGAGCAGGAGGCTTCAGGATCATATAGCTATAATTATTTCCGCCGTGTTGTAAGTACTGTACTTTGAAAATGATATGTATATTCAAGTACAGATTTGTATTTCAAAGTTATGTTATGAAATATATTTATTCTTTCCGCTGTGAGATTCGTGTTACTCTGATGTTGTGTTCTTCTTCTTCTTCTATTCTAATTTTCTATCTTATCTTTCCTCACCCTCTAATTTCTTTCACTAATTACCAGGATTTTTCGATGTTTTGGTTATGGACATCGTGCTTATGTCGATAACCAAAGTCGCTCATAATCCGGGTCG
This sequence comes from Allium sativum, assembly GCA_030737875.1. Lineage (NCBI taxonomy): Eukaryota > Viridiplantae > Streptophyta > Magnoliopsida > Asparagales > Amaryllidaceae > Allium > Allium sativum. Next base: position 646,787,076 of record CM060919.1, on the reverse strand, counting down.
TTACACGGCAAATCCATCATCCACAAGTATAGGCTTAATGTGAGAGGTCTAGTGCATAAATGTATACATATATATGTAAATGGTAGGAATAAACAACATTAATTGTAATTCATGAAAATAAATAGAATTGAATGAAAGATAATTACAACAGTAATGGAAAAGAATGAACGGGGAATGACAATAACCTATTATAAATGAATTTCATTAATGAGAATGTTATATAATATGTAGGCTTGCCTTAGGGACAAGTGAAGATTATAGCTTAGGTTATAATAAACTAGTAAGGAAATGAGATAACTGGTGAAGTAAGTTAAGTGACACTTAATTACAAATTAAGTGATCGGTAAATAGGGAAAACTGAAACTAGTTGTTTGTAATAAGTAGAGAAAAGGGGGAAAGTTTATGAAATGTAAGAAGTTGTACTTAATTATAAATTAATTAATCTGTAAACTTGGAAGTATGAAATCTGCTGATAAGAATAACAAGTTTAGGCTTGTTATTATAACTTAGGTTATAATAAACAATAAAGGGAATGGAATAACTTATGTAAGGCGGTAAGTTGTACTTAATTGTAAATTAAGTTATTTATAAGAACAAGAATCTAAAATCTACAAATGAGGACAACATAATTTATATTTATGAGAAGAGAAGCTTATTAGTGGACCTTAGTTAAGAGAACTGTAACGACCCGAAAAGTTTTGATCCTGATTATCGATACTAATAAGTTTCTTGTATCATATATCGACTAATCAACCATCTGAAATTCACAAATCGTTAATCGAAAGAAGTTAGAGGGTGAGAAATAGAAAGAAAGAAAGTTAGAATAGAAGAAAAAGAAGAACTGAACACAATAGAGTCAGAGTATAACGAATCTCATAGCGGAACTGAATAAGTATATTATATAACAGTACTTGAAATACAAAGCTGTATTTACTTATACACATCATCAGAGTACAAATAATTTACAATACAATGGAAGTAAACTCTATATATCTAGTGCTGAAACCTCCTGCTCCAAACTTCTTCAAGTGAATCTGTAAAATCCTGAAACCACTTGACTTCCTGAACAAATTTGGGCACCCAAGAGTTTAGGGAAAACACAGAAAAATAAACTTTGGGTCAGTCATGGGACTGGTGTGAGTAAACGTCTTTAAAACAGTTTGATTTAACATTCAAAAATCCTTTGGAAATAAATGATAATCGTAAGACCGATCCACACATAAACACAGATCGGTTTTTTAATCCTACGAAAACCCAAACCATTTTTTTTGAAATCATATCCTTTTGTGATATTATAATAATGTCTAAATACAAATAAATAACAATCTAGCAGAAGGCTTGCATCTCACGCTCCATATATATATAGTATGCAATCAAAACCGTGGGTGATCATTGGAGACTGGATTCCGACTATGACAAGGTATGGAACCACCTACCGATAGTGTATCTCTAGTAGGGAATACATTGGGTTCAACAAGAATGTCTTGCAACCCGGCCCACACATGACCGACCACTCATTTCGCTTGAGTGTATCGAATGTGTATCACCAACGGTTGGGCTTAAACCACCGTTTCCCGAACGGGACAACATTGAGTAGATTAAAGAAGGAAATGGAATTTCTCTAGATAAGAGATTATACACCCTAATGGGAGTGACCCACATAGCCATGTTGTCTGCCCGATTTCTATCATTTCCCGGTTTTGAGGCTTTGAGGCTACGTTTATCTTGCAGAACATCTGGTCACCATTCACTTTGAGTGCCACATCGTCAAACCCATCAATCACTAGTTGATCTCCTAAAATTATTACGGGTATAAAAGCTAAGAGAAACGAAATTCTCCGCCACTAGACAAAATATCCTGAAAAGTTCGTCTTATGTGATCTATTAGGAATACTCTATCAGATATTTATCCATACAAGTTGTCCTGAGACTGGACAAACCGAAGGCACTATTTTGTAAACAAAATAGCCCTTGCATATCTCCATCTTCAATTTTCTTCAATAAACTTTAACATGTGACGTATAAATCAAATCAAAGTGGAATATAAATTCCGGACTCTTCGAAATGATTAGCATAATGTATTTTACTATCAGTTGATATTTAAGAACTATTTTCAATATTCACTTGATCTTAAACATTTCTCTAAAGAATTAGTTATCAGCTTAAATGAATTAGATTAAATATAATTCAATTTATATAATCTTTATTTTGCGAGCTTCACCCAAACAGGATGGTACTGCATTATTTAAATCCAGACATTTTAACTACCTTCTATAAATGAACAATTTAAGCATGTGCGTCGCACACGGTAATTTATTCAGTTTTGACTATCCTTTATAAGTGACCAACTAAAGCATGTGCATCGCACATGGTACTTTACTCTAAAATGTCAGCTTGTTTATCCGACATTTTATATCTTTGTCATACTTTGTAAATTTTCTTTGTATTTCTACATAATCATAAATAATAATTTATGCTATTTTATGTTTTATTTTTAAACTTGTTTTAATTAAAACCCTGCCCTAAATTCCTTTTGTTTGCATTTGCCAAAGTACCACTTTCCCATTCCAAAACTCCATGCCGCGCATACTAATTTATTTGCCCGATCTCTTCCCTTTTCGCATTTTGCCAAGTGCCAAATACCAGTTTCCTTTGCCAAGTACCACTTCTCCACTTTTTCTTCCTTTAAAATTTCTTTTATTTTTTTTGTTCTTTTTCTCCTTAATCTTATATAATTTCTTTTTATTTATTTTCTATATTTTTCTCGGTCCTTCCTTCTTGGTTCAGGCTTCATGCTCACATACATATTGATCACTTCCATTAATACCATTCTTTTCCTATACCCGTACACTGACACAACAACCACTCTCTTCATTTCTTTTCCTTTAATCGGTTGTTGTTTCTTTCTTCTCCTTGTTTTATTTTAATCTAACTTTTGTTTTGCTTTTCCATGGGCCAAGCCCAACCTAATACGAAATGGATTTTCATGCACCCTTACTTCCCTACTTCCCTGTCTCTTCTTTTTCTTCTGTCAATTCTCAATGCTGCGCCCTCCCCCCTGCTTACTTAGTTTTAACATTTTGCCTTTGTTTTCTATGTTATTTTATGCTATATGAATCATTTGCTACCGACTTTAGTATGGCTCCTTCTCCTTTGCTTCGCTACACTTCTTCTATTCTATTTGTTGCCTGATACAACCCTTATTTCCTATGTTTCTTTTTTCGTTCCCTTATATTATTTTATTTATTTGCTACTGTTTTTGAGTTATACCAGTGGTTTCCTACTTCTACATTAATTCCATATCCTCCTTTGTTAAACGTTCTGGGTAAACACCAATCCCACCTTTCCGTTGACATCATTTCTTCAACCTCAATGTTCGGCTACCCCAAACTCTGGTGAACAGACCAATTCCCCGCCTCCACTTCAAACTCTAGTAGTCCTCTCCGTCCATCCACCCACTCACAGCCTCACTCTCTCTAGTTCCGAACTTCGTTCCATACTCCATGACAGTACAGGAACATCCCCATTCTCATGTGTCACGGACGAGCCTTCAAGCATGTTCCCTTCTTTTCTTGTTTCACATTATTTTAGTTCTTTTATTTAATTCACTTTCTTTTCCTCTTGTCTCCTTTTGTTCGCTAATACTGATCTATTTTTTTTCAATATGGTGCGGTTTGCGTACATGTACTACTCCCCTTCATACTTCATCAACTTGCACTGCTATTCCTTGTTTCCTGCTTCCTGTTTCTGGCATTACTCAGTTGCATTCTTCTTCTTAATTTACTGTCGTGTCTCTTTACGTCTCCACTAGAAATGCACGTCCGTTCAATCTTGTTCCTACTCTATTCCTTTTCCTTCTCTTCATTTTGCGGATTCTCCTTTCTCCTGTGTACCGTCCTTACCGTGCACGTGCACAATGACTTCTACAGCTACCCCCATCACACATTCCTACATCATCCTGAACTTTTTGCCACCACCCAAGACCCCATTTCCTTTTCTTCTTCTTTGAAACGTTTATTATCCAAGTTTATTTTATATTATATTACTCTTTTGTTTCCAATCTTGTATGAGTTAATGCCTTTATCAGCGTTCTTTTGTTTCCAATCTTGTATGAGTTAATGCCTTTATCACCAACGGTTGCTCAACTTCTCCACCATCTCAACACAGTACTTCCCTCGTTCTCTTCTTTACGGTGCACCACACTTGTGTGCACATGCACACGCAACTGAGTTGCCATATATCTGTCTCAACATTTCTTACTTATTTTGTTTACTGCAATTCAAGTTACCGGCACATATTCATGGTTCTTTATCTCAGATCTGATATGCAGATAGAATTGTCTCAAAACCGTATATCCAATAATATTTACAGTTATATAACAGTTTGCATCATTAAAAAAAGTGTTAAGTAATATATCTTAAATGGAAAAAGGGTTCACTAACATAAAGTTTTGATGTCTCTGTTTCCTACACTTCAGGTTTTTCTGTTCATTTTATGTCAATCCAGTTGTTCAAACACACTACATACCAGTTTCGCCAATGTCCAACTATACCATTTTGATCTTAAACAATACAACCGAATAATATTTCATTTTTATCTGTTACTAATTCTTTTCAACCAACATGGTGTATTTAATCTAGTAGCTCTCGAAGCTAACGGGTAGGTAAAGTGTTAACATTTCATATAAATGCACAGATGTTTATTCGAATGTTTCAGTGTGTACTATTTCATCCTGTAGACTAGTATATGCAATATATAGCTATACTTGTACTCGTCCATCAAGTGCTACATGGTCACGGTTCAACAGTTTACAAAATAGAGCATAAAGATTTGTTTGTTCGCAACATATGATAGTCAGTAAACCAAAGAAAATGGTTTATATTTTGGGTCCTTCCTGGTTGTGTTACTTGTGTATGGGAGGAATGGTAATTAATACATCATATAACAAATGTTCAGGTATATATTTCAGTATTACCATAAACAAAAAATCAAAGAAAGTTTACTCACTGTCTTTTCTCTTCTATTTTTATTTTAGTTCCAGATTTCACACACACAGATCTAACTATTCTTAACATATATACTTATACATATGTAATCCTAAATCATACAAACAAACAAAGTTAAATGGAAAACAGAGAATAGTTTGCTCACTTAGATGTACACTGTTTTCCTATCTCTATAGTATAGTTTGCTACCTACCCGATTTCAACATGATATATAACTTTATTACAAAATAAAAAAGATCAAGAATTTACTCACCGTTGAAGTCCTCTGTTCTTGTTTGTGTTACAAATTTCCATTCATAGTTTGCTTTCTGGTTTTCCTTTTTCCATTCTCAGTTTTGTAATCTCTCTCTATTTTGTTTTCCAAGTTTTATTTGTCGAATGAACTATGACTGCAAGGCAACTTCTAGTGTGTACTTATAGAGCAAATAAATGATAAAATATTGGTTTGTATTAATTGTTTGTAAGAGAAATGACCACCAGATGGAATGTTTGGAAGGGTTGCTTCATTTAGTTGATTTGAAATACATAGCTTAGGCATATAGTTGTGTTCTACATTGCTTTATATGTCAATGCATAGCAACAACCTATGTTCATGTTATTAACCTGGAAAAGAGATGCATGGCATGTCATGTATCATGTACTTATATATTTTAAAACACAAGTTTTGCTCCTAAGCAATGTATCTCAGCTACACCTGTATTTCAGTCCTGTGTATAGCTAGGGATAGGTTGTCTACATCCTTGATTTCCAACATTGTTTTGAGTCACTCCTAAACTTGCTAGGCCTATGCACATGTATATGCTTGTACAACATATGCACAAATGGTTTTTTTAAATATTCATCCTTGGCTCGCAAGTAATGCAAGATATCCATGACAGGTGAGTTGATAACATAAGGTTGCTACAATCTAGGCTTTGAAAAGAAAGTTGCTTAGGTTGTCTATATTTGAAAAGAGGATCTAGAGTGTATTTTCTACCATGCTCTAATGCACAGCCAGGTTAGTTGAAGCATATGCACATGGGTATTTGTACCTATCCTTGTGCAAAGAGGGATTTAAACAGCTAAGATATGGTAGGGTAATAAGTAGGCTTCTTGTTTTTTTTTAATTTTCATTAGCTTCTATGTGCATTTGAAGGCTATGAAATTTATCACAGATTGATGTGTACATGTCTACATCCATGTGCTCATAAAAATCAACCTTAATGCCTAAGCAAAGATCAACATATTAAATGTTTTACTTATTCTATTCAAATCAATTTGATGTCACATATACTTCAAGGTTATGTAGACAAATATTTATTATTATATTCATATTTGTTTACCTATGTAAACTAATTATTTACGTGAATTAGAACCAATTTGAATACAAATAAAGTGTTAAACAACACTAACTAGTTAGAATAAACACATATGATTTTACCTATATTTATTATTTTAGTTTTCTTGACTATTTTACTACAATATTGACCATATTTTTATAAGAGTTAAAACAAATATAAAAATATAATAAGACATTTCTTACTTGATCTATAAACATATATACATTGATTAAGATATTTTAAATCATTTATATTCTTGAAATCTTCCCAATATTTATTATTCACACTTTACCATTTAAATCAATTACTGAATTAATTAAAATAATTGTATTGCAAACTTTCCAAAAACCCGGGACGTTACAAGAACTAAGTTATTAAGTAAACAACGATAAGTTGTAGTGACAATGTAAGATGGAATTTTGATGAAACGACCCGCAAATCCGAGCTACCTGAGTTGACTAAATACACCACACGTCCAACCCAAATAACACAGAAATACGACTCATTATTAGAAAGAAGTTAGAGGATGAGAAATAGAAAGAAAGAAATATTAGAATAGAAGAAAAACGAAGATCACAAACTCACAGCGGAACGAATAAAATATATTATATAACATAACTTCGAAATACAAATTTGTTTGGTACATATATACATACCATCATCAGAGTACACACAACATTTGATTCAGCGGAAGTAACTCTAAAATAACTAGTGGTGAAGCCTCCAGCTTCAAGCTCCTCCAAGTGTATCTGTAAAAGCCTGAAACACTTGACTGCCCGTACAAATTTGGGCACCCAAGAGTTTAGGGAAAAACAAAACAAAATAAACTCTGGGTCAGTCATGGGACTGGTGTGAGTAAACTCCAACCACTTGTTTAACTTTCAAAACTCTTTTCGAAAGAAAAGGTAATAGTAAGACCAGCCCACACATAAACATGGACGGTTTTTACCTTACTATAACCCAAAACACTTTGATATCAAATCCAGTGATATTATAATAATGTCTACATCAAATAAATAACCAAATAGCAGAACGCTTGCATCTCACGTTCCCCATATATAGTATATAATCAAAAACCGCATGGCGCTTATTGGAGATTGGATTTCCAACATGACAAGGTATGGGACCACCTTCCGACAGTGCATCTCTAGAGGCGAATACACCTGGGTTCAACAAGAACATCTTGCAACCCGGCCCACACATGACCGACCACCCATTTCGCTTGAGTGTATCGAATGTACATCACCAACGGTTGGACTCAAACCACCGTTTCCCGAATGGGCAGAATCGATAGATTTAGAAACAAAAGGAATTTCTCTAGATAGGTGATTATACACCCTAATGGGAGCGACCCACATAGCCATGCTGCCTGCCCGATTTTTGTCCTTTCCGGTTGTTGAGGCCTGAGGCTACGCATACTTACCATTCATCGATAACACAATCACTTTGAATGCCACATCGTCAGATCCGTTAATCACTAGTTGAGTTTGCACAAATATTCTGGATATTATGCTAAGGGATAAATCCGTTGCAACCATATATAGTCATACAGCCCAACCCATTTGATCATTGGAAATACTCTGTCAGACATTCGTCCATTTACGTTCGTTCTGGGATTGAACGAAACCGAAGGCACTTTTTCTATAAATAGAAAAGCCCTTGCACTTTACTCCGTCTTCAATATATTCAGCATACTAAATTCGCAACGCTTATGCCGATACGGAGTGGTTCTTCGGATAATAATCCAACCGGTCTCTCCATATTGACAACGATGGTCAAAACTTCGATAGTCTGTGATTTAACTATCGAATAAAAACAAGTGTTCATCCAAACATATCAAACAAATCACTGGGCCCTTTTATTAATATTTCATTAATTAAATCCTTTCCCCCATTTCCTCTATCAATATTTGTTACCCAAATATTTTCAATAACCATATTGGCCCTTTACGCTATTTTTGATTTCGTTTCCTTATCGAATTCTATATATATCGATATATAGATTTCTAATTGTCAAATTTCTTAAAAATTATTCTAACTCCTTAAATTCCCGGAAAATTTCGCCATAACCTCCCCTGTATCGGGAGCATCGGGAAATTTCAAATAGCTTCCCGGTATCTTCCTCAATCAAAAAGAAAAAGGAAAAGCCAAGCGGCTTGCCGATACGGCGCATAAAACCCATATATGAATTAAACATGTACCTTTTTGTCGAGCACATAAATTATATACTTTATATACTTCATTCCATACCTGTCCAACACCTGTTCACCTGTTTTCAATTCAATTCAATACCATCTAATCGTTTGAATTCAGTTTCGCCCATTTATTCTTTAATTAGTCGTTTTGCCTATTTCACTTCTTTGTTGAACATAACATGTTCAAACAAAATATTTAACTCGTTCATAACCAAATTGAATTTCAATTTCAATTCTAGTTCTCTTTTCTATTTCGAATATAAATTTCAAATCGAATTCACTTATTAAGGCCTAATGTCAATTCAACATCTCCTTTACTAATTACTATTCGAATTAGTTAATTCTATTCAAAGTCAAAATCTGATTTCTGTTTCAAAAATCATATTCATTTACACAACTTGAATTCGCATATATTTTACCACTCACTCTGAAATTTTCTAAATCGAACTTCGGATTTTATTTGCTTAAAAATCCTTTTATAATATTAAATAAACCATTATGGTTTTAAAACGATTCTGGCGCTGTTTTTCTGAAAATTTGATTTTGACATAACTCAAAATCTATACGACGAAATCCAGATTTTCCTCCTTCATTAGAAAACTATTATCAAATCGGTCCTGACGTTTCTTGTTTCGAAGAATTCCGACTTCAATTGAGTCCTGTATACTCGATTGAAGTTCGAATCGCTATTTTACGAACTGCAGCGCTGCGGCGAGTTCGTTTTAATTATATTTATATATATAAATCTTTTAAACTTCGTTTATATAAATTCAACTCCATTTAATTCTATTTGAATTCCTTGATTCAAATTCCAATCTCACTTTAAATTCCATATTCAAATTAAATACTCGAATTTCTATTTGAATTCCATATTCAAATTCTATGTTCGAATTCATTTGAATTCTTTTATTCAAACTCTATATTTAAATTCCATTTGAAACTTCTATATTTCAATTTCTATATTTGAATTCTATTGAAATTCAAATATTCAAACTCCTTTTTAAATTCTATATTTGAACTTCCATAGTTTAAAACTCATTTGAATTTCATATTCAAATCCCATAGATCAAATTCTATTTGAATTCAATTTGAATCTCTTATATTCAAATTTCATTTTCCATTTCCAACCCCATTTGAATTTCTAATATTCAAATTCATTTTCAACACCATTTGAATTTCTATTATTCAAATAAATTTTCAACACCATTTGAATTTTAATATTCAAATTCATTTCCAGTCCCATTTAAATTCTAATATTCAAACTCATTTTGAATTCTAATATTCAAACCCATTTGAATTTCTTCACTCCAACCCATTTGAATTCCCCTGAATTCAAATCCCATTTTCGAAACCATTTGGATTTTCTATTTGAAATCCTATTTGAAATTCAAAATTCCAATTCTACTTTGAAATCCTATTTTTCAAAGTTTATTTCAAATTCTATTTTGAAATCTCATATTCAAATTTCTACTTGAATTTCTATATTCAATTCCATGTTCAAATTCAACACTTGAATTTCTATTACAAATCTCAATTCAAATTTCATATCTAAATTCCATTCAAATCTCTATTCACATTTCATATTTCAATTCTTCTTTGAAATACTATATTTCAAATTCTATTCAATTCTTCTTTGAAATTCTATATTTCAAATTTCTATTTTGAAATTCTTCTTTGAAATTCTATTTGAATTTCTTTATTCGAATTCCTTTGAATTCAAATTTTATTTTAATTCCTTGAATTCAAATTCTATTTTTCCATTCTAATTTCGTCTATTCAAATTCTATTTGAACTTCAATTTGAATTTCTAATATTCAATCCCCTTTTAAAATTCAAATATTTAAACTCCTTTTAAAATTCAAATGTTATACTCAAATTCCATTTGAGTTATATATTTAAAAATTTCTTTTCACATCCTATTTTGAAATTTCATTTCAAATCCCAATTCCATGCTTGTATTTCTATTTCTGAATTTTCAAATGATAATTCTTTTTACTTCATTTATAACTTCGTTATAAAAGAATTATTTATAAACTTCGTTTATAAAGAAACTACTTGTTTTATTTCCCATTAAAAATTCAAATTCTATTTAAAAATAGAATTTTTCCTTTTTAAATCTACAATATCCTTTTTACGATATTTTTAAATATCATTACTTAAGCCCAGTGATATTTAAACACACAAAGCAACCCATTATTTATTTTTCTAACACATCATATATAAAAATATATATGCAAACAAATAAACAACAGATAATATATTTTTGAGGAATCCAGTTGGATTCCTCCAACCTGTTTTCCTGCATCCACAGATGTTAGCACATAAATAATACCCATTCTGCTTCGTGGCAGAATATCGCGGTATAGAAGGTCATCCACTAATCATAGCGTGGGGCGTATAGGGTAATCATCCGCTATGAAACTGCGGGCATCCGCTAATGAGACTGCGGGAATCCAACCAATCAATCAACCCAATATATATATATATAGCCTAAATAACTAATATATATAAACAACCAGAAAACAACACAAGCAGTAAACAATTATTTTTAATGGAATAAAAATAATTCTAAAGGTGAGTGAGATTTACTCACCGATGATTTTTATATTGCCGAATATCCGATTAAGTTTCCATATCGTCTCGGCTTGTTTCAACCAATTCCATTTCGTACCTACGATGATTTATTTCGTTTTATTGATTAAACATTATTAATTTAAATTAACTTAACACAATTTAATTAATTATCCTATGAATTCAAATTTATTAAACATATACCTTGTTGCCACTGAAATCACTCGACTAACCACTAAGCAGCGCAGCAATTCACCGATCCATTGAAATCAGCCCCCAAAACAGCTTTATCCCATTTTGACATTTCCACGAACATTTCATCGGCGATCTAAATTCCCTTTTTAATCACCTACAATCGGCTACCTTCCCACTGTTGATCATGCCAGAAAAAGGACCAGCAACCCACACTCCATTTACATCATGTCTGAACTCCGCCCCGTCCCCCTTCAATACATCTTCGGCTTCCTTCCCTGAAGCACAGGTCCGAACCCCTTCCAATGTTTCACGTTCATCATCAGTATTGACTCCCCTCCAAACTATCACCAGAAAACACATCGCATATGTCTGGTTGTCGAGCTTCAAGGCCTCGCAACCCTCGAACCTTCATCCCACTGCATCAACGAAGTTTGAATCCCCACCCGACTACATCGCGAACCCCAAATTGAATCGCGGTGGCCCTAGTTACTGGCATCGGGTCTCAGGAAATCGCGCGTCAAGATTTAGAACACGAGAAACAAAAAATCGAGTTCAAGTACATGGTTTCAATTCGAGATTTGATTTTAAATGAAAAAGTGGACTTCGGTTTTTGTTTGAGCTGAAGGAGGGAGAGTTGAGATGGTTTTAGAATGGGAAAAAGGTTATGCGATGGACTGGTTTTATACACATGAAGAGGAGACAGTTGAGTACGAGCCATTAAATGGATGTTTTCCTTTGTATAGAAGCTGGGAAGCAGAAGTTGGTGCTCGAGAACTTAGGTCGGCGTAGGTGGAAGAAAACATGTCGGCTGATGTTTATACTGAAAGGATTTTGATTAGATTTATTTTTAATAAAATAACATAAATGTCTCGTGTCCCTTAACTTGTAAATCCCGGATCCTTATTTGGTTATAACGACTGACGCCTCCAAGTTGATACGATATTCTGAACTTAACAGAATGTATTTTCATATTTAATTGATAGTATATAATGGATAATAGTTTAAATCGATCATTTATTTTAAATTCAACTGACTAAGATACAAATTGTTTTCAAAATAAAAGTTTAAATTCTTTGATAATAATCATCATTATTCTAATCCAATACAGGATTTATATCAATCAACAGAATTGTTTCAACTAAATTTTTAACTTGCGAATTCAATCATATTTTGTTCTCGTATTTCGATTAATTGATCGATAATTCACTATAAAAATTCTTTTATATGGTTAATTCAATATTTAAAACCCTACTAAATATTTAAAATAAACTGTTCAAAAATCTGGGTCGTTACATTCTTCCCCCCTTAAAATAATTTCGTCCTCGAAATTGCTAAAGTAGAAAAAAGGGTACAAATCTATTTCTTTTCAACATCTCACTTATGTTGAAACCCAACTCCTCATATTCTTATGATTTTACTTCCAACCAAACTTTTGGTCTTCTTCCTTTCATTTATTTAATTTGAATGATCTACGATCAATCCATTTATATCCAATTTATGTTCTATTAAACCAATTCAAATTGATTCTAATCAATTCATTCACTTCGACCCATTTAACTTGCTTCAGTTAAATTTTAATTCCAGAATCCAAATCCCAGGGTTTTCTTTTCAAATTCTTTTGAAATCCCATAAATATATACATATATTTATTTTATTTCAAATTCGAAACATTTGAATTTTCAAACCACTTGTTTTCTTTCAAACAAATTTCCATCAAAAACTTTTTCTAAGGTAGCAATTCATCACTTAGAAACTCGGAAATGAACACTGATGATGTTGCAATCATCATCAGAATAATTTCCCAGCCACTGAAGTGAGTTCAGTGCTTTATTATTTCAAAATCCATCTAAAATGATTTTCATTCAAATCCTTCTAAAACAAATCTATATTATTTTAATATACTTTGAAAAATAAATTTCAACTTCCCAGGATTTTGAATTCTTAATTCTAATTCTGAATCCAATTCTAATTCACCCCATTTGTATATTTAATTCATATACAAGTTCTATTTGGTTATATATAACCATTTCAATTTTATAATCTCGTTTGATTATCAAGTCAACATCCAACACATCCATATAATAATAATTCTAGAAAATTACTCTTTCTATATCAAAATAGAAATTTTTGAGTAAAATAATTTCACCTACCTTAAAACAATATCATGTCGATTCTTCTGTCCAAGTGTTTACAAACTCCTATCGACGTCGTGGCGTCCCACGATTCGACCAGAATTCATAAACTACCCAACAGACAAACCAACACAATACAAAACAACTTTTTATATCAAATAACAAATACGCTCTCTCGTATATATATACACTCAACTCATTCTAGGGTACTGCTGACCCTATCTCTAATGAGCACAACTCCACAAAGCCTAGGTATCCACTCAACCTAAGCTCTGATACCAACTGAAACGACCCGCAAATCCGAGCTACCTGAGTTGACTAAATACACCACACGTCCAACCCAAATAACACAGAAATACGACTCATTATTAGAAAGAAGTTAGAGGATGAGAAATAGAAAGAAAGAAATATTAGAATAGAAGAAAAACGAAGATCACAAACTCACAGCGGAACGAATAAAATATATTATATAACATAACTTCGAAATACAAATTTGTTTGGTACATATATACATACCATCATCAGAGTACACACAACATTTGATTCAGCGGAAGTAACTCTAAAATAACTAGTGGTGAAGCCTCCAGCTTCAAGCTCCTCCAAGTGTATCTGTAAAAGCCTGAAACACTTGACTGCCCGTACAAATTTGGGCACCCAAGAGTTTAGGGAAAAACAAAACAAAATAAACTCTGGGTCAGTCATGGGACTGGTGTGAGTAAACTCCAACCACTTGTTTAACTTTCAAAACTCTTTTCGAAAGAAAAGGTAATAGTAAGACCAGCCCACACATAAACATGGACGGTTTTTACCTTACTATAACCCAAAACACTTTGATATCAAATCCAGTGATATTATAATAATGTCTACATCAAATAAATAACCAAATAGCAGAACGCTTGCATCTCACGTTCCCCATATATAGTATATAATCAAAAACCGCATGGCGCTTATTGGAGATTGGATTTCCAACATGACAAGGTATGGGACCACCTTCCGACAGTGCATCTCTAGAGGCGAATACACCTGGGTTCAACAAGAACATCTTGCAACCCGGCCCACACATGACCGACCACCCATTTCGCTTGAGTGTATCGAATGTACATCACCAACGGTTGGACTCAAACCACCGTTTCCCGAATGGGCAGAATCGATAGATTTAGAAACAAAAGGAATTTCTCTAGATAGGTGATTATACACCCTAATGGGAGCGACCCACATAGCCATGCTGCCTGCCCGATTTTTGTCCTTTCCGGTTGTTGAGGCCTGAGGCTACGCATACTTACCATTCATCGATAACACAATCACTTTGAATGCCACATCGTCAGATCCGTTAATCACTAGTTGAGTTTGCACAAATATTCTGGATATTATGCTAAGGGATAAATCCGTTGCAACCATATATAGTCATACAGCCCAACCCATTTGATCATTGGAAATACTCTGTCAGACATTCGTCCATTTACGTTCGTTCTGGGATTGAACGAAACCGAAGGCACTTTTTCTATAAATAGAAAAGCCCTTGCACTTTACTCCGTCTTCAATATATTCAGCATACTAAATTCGCAACGCTTATGCCGATACGGAGTGGTTCTTCGGATAATAATCCAACCGGTCTCTCCATATTGACAACGATGGTCAAAACTTCGATAGTCTGTGATTTAACTATCGAATAAAAACAAGTGTTCATCCAAACATATCAAACAAATCACTGGGCCCTTTTATTAATATTTCATTAATTAAATCCTTTCCCCCATTTCCTCTATCAATATTTGTTACCCAAATATTTTCAATAACCATATTGGCCCTTTACGCTATTTTTGATTTCGTTTCCTTATCGAATTCTATATATATCGATATATAGATTTCTAATTGTCAAATTTCTTAAAAATTATTCTAACTCCTTAAATTCCCGGAAAATTTCGCCATAACCTCCCCTGTATCGGGAGCATCGGGAAATTTCAAATAGCTTCCCGGTATCTTCCTCAATCAAAAAGAAAAAGGAAAAGCCAAGCGGCTTGCCGATACGGCGCATAAAACCCATATATGAATTAAACATGTACCTTTTTGTCGAGCACATAAATTATATACTTTATATACTTCATTCCATACCTGTCCAACACATGTTCACCTGTTTTCAATTCAATTCAATACCATCTAATCGTTTGAATTCAGTTTCGCCCATTTATTCTTTAATTAGTCGTTTTGCCTATTTCACTTCTTTGTTGAACATAACATGTTCAAACAAAATATTTAACTCGTTCATAACCAAATTGAATTTCAATTTCAATTCTAGTTCTCTTTTCTATTTCGAATATAAATTTCAAATCGAATTCACTTATTAAGGCCTAATGTCAATTCAACATCTCCTTTACTAATTACTATTCGAATTAGTTAATTCTATTCAAAGTCAAAATCTGATTTCTGTTTCAAAAATCATATTCATTTACACAACTTGAATTCGCATATATTTTACCACTCACTCTGAAATTTTCTAAATCGAACTTCGGATTTTATTTGCTTAAAAATCCTTTTATAATATTAAATAAACCATTATGGTTTTAAAACGATTCTGGCGCTGTTTTTCTGAAAATTTGATTTTGACATAACTCAAAATCTATACGACGAAATCCAGATTTTCCTCCTTCATTAGAAAACTATTATCAAATCGGTCCTGACGTTTCTTGTTTCGAAGAATTCCGACTTCAATTGAGTCCTGTATACTCGATTGAAGTTCGAATCGCTATTTTACGAACTGCAGCGCTGCGGCGAGTTCGTTTTAATTATATTTATATATATAAATCTTTTAAACTTCGTTTATATAAATTCAACTCCATTTAATTCTATTTGAATTCCTTGATTCAAATTCCAATCTCACTTTAAATTCCATATTCAAATTAAATACTCGAATTTCTATTTGAATTCCATATTCAAATTCTATGTTCGAATTCATTTGAATTCTTTTATTCAAACTCTATATTTAAATTCCATTTGAAACTTCTATATTTCAATTTCTATATTTGAATTCTATTGAAATTCAAATATTCAAACTCCTTTTTAAATTCTATATTTGAACTTCCATAGTTTAAAACTCATTTGAATTTCATATTCAAATCCCATAGATCAAATTCTATTTGAATTCAATTTGAATCTCTTATATTCAAATTTCATTTTCCATTTCCAACCCCATTTGAATTTCTAATATTCAAATTCATTTTCAACACCATTTGAATTTCTATTATTCAAATAAATTTTCAACACCATTTGAATTTTAATATTCAAATTCATTTCCAGTCCCATTTAAATTCTAATATTCAAACTCATTTTGAATTCTAATATTCAAACCCATTTGAATTTCTTCACTCCAACCCATTTGAATTCCCCTGAATTCAAATCCCATTTTCGAAACCATTTGGATTTTCTATTTGAAATCCTATTTGAAATTCAAAATTCCAATTCTACTTTGAAATCCTATTTTTCAAAGTTTATTTCAAATTCTATTTTGAAATCTCATATTCAAATTTCTACTTGAATTTCTATATTCAATTCCATGTTCAAATTCAACACTTGAATTTCTATTACAAATCTCAATTCAAATTTCATATCTAAATTCCATTCAAATCTCTATTCACATTTCATATTTCAATTCTTCTTTGAAATACTATATTTCAAATTCTATTCAATTCTTCTTTGAAATTCTATATTTCAAATTTCTATTTTGAAATTCTTCTTTGAAATTCTATTTGAATTTCTTTATTCGAATTCCTTTGAATTCAAATTTTATTTTAATTCCTTGAATTCAAATTCTATTTTTCCATTCTAATTTCGTCTATTCAAATTCTATTTGAACTTCAATTTGAATTTCTAATATTCAATCCCCTTTTAAAATTCAAATATTTAAACTCCTTTTAAAATTCAAATGTTATACTCAAATTCCATTTGAGTTATATATTTAAAAATTTCTTTTCACATCCTATTTTGAAATTTCATTTCAAATCCCAATTCCATGCTTGTATTTCTATTTCTGAATTTTCAAATGATAATTCTTTTTACTTCATTTATAACTTCGTTATAAAAGAATTATTTATAAACTTCGTTTATAAAGAAACTACTTGTTTTATTTCCCATTAAAAATTCAAATTCTATTTAAAAATAGAATTTTTCCTTTTTAAATCTACAATATCCTTTTTACGATATTTTTAAATATCATTACTTAAGCCCAGTGATATTTAAACACACAAAGCAACCCATTATTTATTTTTCTAACACATCATATATAAAAATATATATGCAAACAAATAAACAACAGATAATATATTTTTGAGGAATCCAGTTGGATTCCTCCAACCTGTTTTCCTGCATCCACAGATGTTAGCACATAAATAATACCCATTCTGCTTCGTGGCAGAATATCGCGGTATAGAAGGTCATCCACTAATCATAGCGTGGGGCGTATAGGGTAATCATCCGCTATGAAACTGCGGGCATCCGCTAATGAGACTGCGGGAATCCAACCAATCAATCAACCCAATATATATATATATAGCCTAAATAACTAATATATATAAACAACCAGAAAACAACACAAGCAGTAAACAATTATTTTTAATGGAATAAAAATAATTCTAAAGGTGAGTGAGATTTACTCACCGATGATTTTTATATTGCCGAATATCCGATTAAGTTTCCATATCGTCTCGGCTTGTTTCAACCAATTCCATTTCGTACCTACGATGATTTATTTCGTTTTATTGATTAAACATTATTAATTTAAATTAACTTAACACAATTTAATTAATTATCCTATGAATTCAAATTTATTAAACATATACCTTGTTGCCACTGAAATCACTCGACTAACCACTAAGCAGCGCAGCAATTCACCGATCCATTGAAATCAGCCCCCAAAACAGCTTTATCCCATTTTGACATTTCCACGAACATTTCATCGGCGATCTAAATTCCCTTTTTAATCACCTACAATCGGCTACCTTCCCACTGTTGATCATGCCAGAAAAAGGACCAGCAACCCACACTCCATTTACATCATGTCTGAACTCCGCCCCGTCCCCCTTCAATACATCTTCGGCTTCCTTCCCTGAAGCACAGGTCCGAACCCCTTCCAATGTTTCACGTTCATCATCAGTATTGACTCCCCTCCAAACTATCACCAGAAAACACATCGCATATGTCTGGTTGTCGAGCTTCAAGGCCTCGCAACCCTCGAACCTTCATCCCACTGCATCAACGAAGTTTGAATCCCCACCCGACTACATCGCGAACCCCAAATTGAATCGCGGTGGCCCTAGTTACTGGCATCGGGTCTCAGGAAATCGCGCGTCAAGATTTAGAACACGAGAAACAAAAAATCGAGTTCAAGTACATGGTTTCAATTCGAGATTTGATTTTAAATGAAAAAGTGGACTTCGGTTTTTGTTTGAGCTGAAGGAGGGAGAGTTGAGATGGTTTTAGAATGGGAAAAAGGTTATGCGATGGACTGGTTTTATACACATGAAGAGGAGACAGTTGAGTACGAGCCATTAAATGGATGTTTTCCTTTGTATAGAAGCTGGGAAGCAGAAGTTGGTGCTCGAGAACTTAGGTCGGCGTAGGTGGAAGAAAACATGTCGGCTGATGTTTATACTGAAAGGATTTTGATTAGATTTATTTTTAATAAAATAACATAAATGTCTCGTGTCCCTTAACTTGTAAATCCCGGATCCTTATTTGGTTATAACGACTGACGCCTCCAAGTTGATACGATATTCTGAACTTAACAGAATGTATTTTCATATTTAATTGATAGTATATAATGGATAATAGTTTAAATCGATCATTTATTTTAAATTCAACTGACTAAGATACAAATTGTTTTCAAAATAAAAGTTTAAATTCTTTGATAATAATCATCATTATTCTAATCCAATACAGGATTTATATCAATCAACAGAATTGTTTCAACTAAATTTTTAACTTGCGAATTCAATCATATTTTGTTCTCGTATTTCGATTAATTGATCGATAATTCACTATAAAAATTCTTTTATATGGTTAATTCAATATTTAAAACCCTACTAAATATTTAAAATAAACTGTTCAAAAATCTGGGTCGTTACATTTGATTAAACAGAAAAGAGTGAGGCAAACATATGAAATGGAATAAGTTATATTTAATCATAAATGATAATTGATATGTTAGACATAAAACACGTAAATTGAGATATACTTAATTACTATTAAGTAGAACATGTTATTGTCACCTTGAATCAAACGAGAATATAAAGGGATTGTGGATTACAGACCTTGGATCACAATCTAGATAATAGCATGTTGTGGGCTTATTAATAAATTTAAATGGGTTAAGTTATATGGTTGAAATTAATAAGCAAGTGGGGCCAATTCCTTAGCGATATTAGGGGATAGAAAGAACTTGGCAACCTGAATAAAAAGTTAAGACGATAACAAAGTTAAATGGAAACCCGATGAGGTAAAGAAAGCGCATAAAAGAATGTTTAGACATAGGGTCTAAAAAGATATTAAAGTAAGGCGCTTGGACCAGTTCACACATTTGAGGGTGAATAACCCAGTAGGGTTGATCATCGTGGTGTCATAAGGCACGAGGGGAGTGCATGTTCATCTGATTATTCTGTCGGCTCTGAAGGACTGGAAGGGGAAGCACATAGCTTCCTGAGGTACGTAAGGTGCTTCTTGTAGTCCTCTGTGTGGTGGATGATGTTTAGGATGTTCTCTCAGCGGTTGGGTCTGCGCGTAACTACCGGGTGGGTGGGCCTTGACTACAAAAGTAGCTTTGCTGTCAGAATGCTGTGACGAGGTGACACTAGGGTGATTCGGTGATCACCTCAACGGAAGGCGAGGTCAGGACCAACGAGGATAGTAGATCGTCAAGTACCCGTCATCGAGAGCCAGTTGGATGCGAAAAGACTAGAGCTAAAACCAATAGACCATTCACCTTTCATTATCGAGGTACGGCGGTTGAGGGAAGATGCCACATGGATGTTTAGATTGTTTGTTAAAGGCAAGTTGTTTAGCTCTTGTAGTCTTTACTAGTTAAGGGAGGGGCCAAGGTGGGGCCATAGCCACCTTGAAATCAGACCCTCGGAATATTTGTATTCTGAGTCTCTTGAAGGCATGCCTGTATCGATATGAAAAAGTTCCCGACCGAGTTTCGTGTTTCTTGTATCACCCTGATAGAGAGCCATATGCAATATATAGCAATCGAACAGCGTCCCGCCGTAGGCAGAAGGTATGGGATGACCAGTTCACCACGGCCCTAAGAATTTGGTAAGCAGTGGAGGGTGCAAGTGTGTAGCGAGTCTCCCCTAGCACTTATATTAATTGGAAATCACTCGTCTATCTTACAGTGGAACTCGATGCACGTTAGAGGACGTGCGGTTAAGGCATCGAGCTACAATTGACGATACGTATGTAGGACAGTCTAGATACATGCATGTCTGCTCTGGGTGGTGTATCGTAGACTTGAGGGCATTACTCTAATATGAAATATGATTCAATCAAAGGTGGCAGTCCGTACGCTTACGTAGCACAATAATGACAGATATATGCGGAACGCAACATTGTTATATAGAGATCTGTACGTTACTCCAGCGTAGGATGAAGGCTGCATTCATTTCTGTGGCATTATAGTGGAGACCGTGTGAGTGGGGTACCATGGGGTGTACCTCAATATTGAGGGTAGCTACATATATATTGTATTAGATTAACTCACTGGGAAATAAATTGGTACAACATGTGTGTATGCCTTGAGTGCTGCTAACCCAAGTAACCTAATAAGTAAGAAAATGTGATTGAATGATATATGTAGGATTATCCAAAGTATATAATTTAAATACAATCACCAGAACTTGTGTTTTTATCCCCTCTTCATAGCATACTCGCAGGTTAAATTTGTTGCAGAGACATGATGGCTTTGGATACTATTAGGCAGTATTATTAATACAATAAGGTTGTACTTTGATTATATTATATTTTATCCATTCCGCAGTGAGATATTTTCTAAGCTCTGACATTATGTCTCTGTCTTTTCTGCAGGATACCAGAGCAAACCTACCCAAGTTTTGATAGATTAGAATTTTGAAAAGAAATTTTGGTCTATTTGAATTTGGGTTGTTAAAAGAAACGTTCGAATCTGTTGAACTATAATTTTCTAATGGAAGTGAAAAATCGAAATATTGTCTTATAGATTGTATATTATGTCTAAATCAAATTTCCGGAAAGTCATTTTGAAATCGTTTATAAACCATAATGATTTATTTTATTTTAATAAATTATTACTTTCGAATTTGGACAAGATTTTTGCACTACAAGAAAAATACCTTGTTGCAACCAGCTATTTGCAACAGGCGACATATGACAGTTGCAGTAAATGATATTTAACAACAGACGTATTATTGCAGTTGCAATAGATGAGATTTAGCAACAGGTCTTTTCGTTCTGTTACAAAAAGTATATTTTTAGCAACTACGCTTCACTTCCTGTTGCAAAAACATACTTTTAGCAACTACGCTTACATAATGGTTGCAAAAAGTATATTATTTGCAACTACGCTTCCAACCCAGTTGCGAATAAATATATTTAGCAACTATTTTCGTCACTTGCAATAAGTATATTTTTTTTACAACTGGTAAAGCCAGTTGCGAAAAACATACTATTAAAAATAAGTATCAGCATGATTAACATTTAATAATTAATTTTAAATAGTTACTATTAAATGATTAACTACTAGTAATTTTATAATAATTAAGACTAATATTTAATAATTATTAATTAATAATAAATTTTAAGTATTATAAAGCGATATTTATAATTGATAATTCAACAATAATAATTAATAATTATAATTAACAAATAATAATAATTAACATTTAAAATGAAATAAAATAATTAAATAATTAATAATAATAATTTAGTAATAAAAAACTAAAGGATAATAAATAATACTTAGTTTGAAATATGAAAATGATTTAATATTGAATAATAATAAATAATTCATAAATTCATAATAAAGAAACAAATGATAATTGATGTAAAGGTCCGCAAATCCGTACTATCTGAGTCGACTAATAACACCACACATCCAACCCAAATTGCACAGATATATGAATCATTATTAGAAAGAAGTTAGAGGATGAGAAATAGAAAGAAAGAAATGTTAGAATAGAAGAAAAGCGAAGAATACAAATCTCACATCGGAGCGAATAAAATATATTAAATAACATAACTTTTGAAATACAAATCAGTAACCATATATACATACCATTATCAGAGCACAACAGTTATTTCTGGAACAGTTATAAACACCTATTTCCAGATACAACACAGTAAACAGCGGAAATATGATAGTCTATATGCTCCTCCAAGTGGATGGGCACCCAAGAGTTTAGGGAAAACAAAACAAAATAAAATCTGGGTCAGTCATGGGACTGGTGTGAGTAAACTCTAACCATTTGTTTAACTGTCAAAATCCTTTCAAAAGAAATGGTAATCGTAAGACCGATCCACACATAAACACCGATAGTTTACCTTACGATAACCAAAAATATTTTTGATATCAAATCCAGTGGTATTATAACAATATCTACATCAAATAAATAGAATCTAGCGGAACGCTTGCATCTCACGCTCCATATATAATATAAAACCAAAAACCGCAGGGTGCTTATTGGAGATTGGATTTCCAACATGACAAGGTATGGAAACACCTTCCGATAGTGTAACTCTAGAGGGGAATACACTGGGTCCAACAAGAACATCTTGCAACCCGGCCCATACATAACCAATCACTCATTTCGCTTGAGTGTATCGAATGTATATCACCAACGGTTGGGATCAACAACCGTTTCCCGAAGAGGGACAACATCGACAGATTATAGAAGTAAAAGGAATTTCTCGAGATAGGTGATTATACACCCTAATGGGAGCGACCCACATAGCTATGTTGCCTGCTCGATTTTTATCATTTCCCGGTTGTTGAGGCCTGAGGCTACGATTTCTTATCATTCATTGATAGCATAATCACTTTGAATGCCACACGGTCAGATTCGTTAATCACTAATTGATTTGCATAAATATAATCTGGATATTATGCCAAGAGAATAAATTCTCCGCCACTATATACATTTATACAAACCAACATATGCTATCATTGGAAATACTCTGTTAGACACTCGTCCATACACGTTCGTTCTGGGACTGAACGAAACCGAAGGCACAATTCTATTAATAGAAAAAGTCGTTTCACTTTACTCCATCTACGATTATCTTCATATAATATGATTCGCAACGCTACTGCCAATACGGAGTGGTTCTCGGATAATAATCCAACCGGTCTCTCCATATTGACAATGATATTGGCAAATACTTCGATAATCGGTTATTTAACTATCGAAGAAAAATAAACAAACATTCCAACCATCAAACAAATCACTGGGCCTCTTTATTAATATTTCATTAATTAAATCACTTCTTCATTTACTTACCAATATTCGTTAACCAAATATTTTCAAAAATCATCTTGGTTTCTTACGTTGTTTGGAAAACATTTCCATATTTTGCCATCTTTTATTTTCTATACTTAGAAAATATCTTCGATTAATAATTGGAAAATACTCCAATTACTTCTCCGTTTCACGACCATTCATTTCGATACTTAGAAAATATTTATTATTATATTTCCAAAATTTCCCTTACTTGGGTTAAAACGAATGTTATGCTACAACAACTCAAAATACTGCATTCGACTAAATTTCTTTAAACATTTCTCTTCGAGATCGAATCTTGCTTTTTATCAGCTAATAATGAAATCAATCGAGTTGGGGTATAATTACCTCTCAGACCTTGACTGAAAATATTATTAACTTCAAAATAGACAAGACCGCTAACTCAAATAATCAACACCATATTAAACCAATTTTCCATTTCTAAAACATATATACATTTCTCTTTCTATTTTTACCAGATTTAATTATAGATTTTCGTTTTTGTTTATAGTATTCTATTTTCAAGTTCGTTTCCTTATCGAATTCTATATATATCGATACATTGATTTCTAGTTATCCAATTTTCTTAAAAATATTCTAACTCCTTAAATTTTCATAAAATTTCGCCATAACCTCCTTTGTACCGGTCGATAGTTCAAACCTCAACTCGCCTCTCTAGGCCCTCTCCATTCGAAAATAAAATAAAAAAGCCAAGTGGCTTGCCGATTCGGCGCATAAAATCTCATATGTAATTTAAACGTGTAACTTTTTGTCGGGCACACGAATTATAATCTTCAAACACTTCACTCCAAACCTGTCTAGTCTATGTTCACCTGTTTTCCAACTTATCCCAACTCAATTCGGTCATTCCTAACTCAATTTGCTAATTTATTCTTCAATTAGCTATTTTGCCAAATCCCTTTGTTTTGAACATATCATGTTCAAATATATTTTAATTCGATTATAAACAAGTAGAATTTCATTTCCAACTTGAGTTTCATATTTGATTTCGAATGTGAATTCACAAAACCAATTTACTTATCCAACGCCAATTTTGATTCAAAACTTGATTAACGGATTATTATTCAAATTTGTCAGCTCTATTCAATAACAAAAATCTGGTTTTTTTTTTTCAAAAATCATTTCACTTACTTCACTGAAGTTCATATTATTTTATATCTCCAGTCTGCATTTTTCTAATGGAAATTCGGATTTTATTTACTTAAAATTCTTTTATTTATTTAGATAAATCGTTATGGTTTTATAATGGTCCTGGCGCTGTTTTTCTGAAAATTTGATTTTGACATAACTCAAAATCTATATGATGAAATCCAGATTTTTCTCTTCCATTAGAAAACTATTATCAAATTGGTCCTGACGGTTCTTATTTCAAATAATTCCAACTTAAATTAAGTTCCATATACTCAATTGAAGTTCGAAACGGCAATTTACGAACAGCCGCGCTGCGGCGAGTTCGTTTTAATTATTATTAAATATAAACTTTAAACTTTGTTGATAAATGAAATTCAACTCCCTTCTAAAATATTTTAATCTATTTTAAACCAATTTCCCCATCTCACTCAATAGTTTTGATTATCCCTAATCGTCAATTATTTCATAATTCAGTTATAAATGTATTTACAACTCGATCTGCTATATTAACTTCTAATCCCTTTATAAATAATTTATTTATAAAATTTAATGTAATCAAATTCTGATTATAAACCCTTTGGATTTTTCTCACTTCAATTTATATTCCGAATTCCAGAATAAAATTTATCATTCTATTTCAAACCGTTTTTCCAATTCACTTTTCAATTCATACTTATAAACTCTTAAATTATCCAACAATAATTTATTTCCTTATTTTTATAAACGTTGTTTATAAATTAATTTTCTTGTTTAAAAATTTAAAACAAGCTTTCCTTTCAAATACCTATTTGAAACCCAACCCCTTTTATATTCCGAATTTCGGAATAAAAACTATCATTTCCTTTTTCCGAAATGATTTCAATTTATACTTTTAAATTCATATTTGAATTTAATATTTCAAATTATCTCTTGATGGTTAATTCATCATATTTATAAACATTGTTTATAAATTTCCTTGTCTCATATATTTAAACAAGTCTATTTCGAAATCTGTTTAAAATCAAAATCTTACTTTGGAACTTTCTATTTATTATAACTTATCTATATAAATATAGATACATAGAATCTACTTTCAAATTTAAATTTAACTTCTATATAAATAAAATCCAAATATTTTCTAGACATGCTTTAGTTAAAAAAAATTGAACTAATCGAATTCACATCATAAATTCTTACGGATTTATCTCAGTTCAGTTTATATTCTGAAATTAGAATAAACTTAATCTTTTACTTCTTTAAACAATTTCGCATTTCCATTTATAAATTCATATTTGAATTTAAATATTCAAATTATCAAATGATAAATTTTCCACTACATTTATAAACCCATTTACAAATTCAGTTCAATTCAATTCCCTGATTATCCAATGAAAATCATTCCATTTCATTTATAAATACCGTTTATAAATTTACTTAAATTTTCTGTGTTATTTAATTTATAAATATCATTTATAAATTAAATACTTGTTTTATTTATTTAAAAACAAGTTAATATCTTTATAGTCCACTCAAACTTCATATTCTATTTTAAAAAAAATAGATTCCCCCTTTTTAAATCTCAAATATCCTTTTCAGATATCTTTATATATCAATATTTTGGCCCCAGTGATATTTAAACAATCAAACCACTCAATTATTAATCAACAAATCATATATGATAATATATGTGGAACAAACAAATAATAATATTTTTGAGGAATCTAGTTGGATCCCTCCAACCTGTTTCCAGCATCCACAGACGTTAGCCAACATAAACAATACCCATCCTGCTTCAAGGCAGGATATCGCGGTATAGAAGGTCATCCACTATCATAGCGTGGGGCACATAGGGTCATCCACTAATGATACCGCGGGCATCCGCTAATGGTACTGCGGGAACCATCCAATCGCCAATATATATATATATATAATAGCCACAAACATCAATCCTATATAACTAATGTATATGTATAATAGCCACAATAATATTTAAATGCAACCAAACAACCAACAAATTATTTTTAACGATAAAAATAATTTAAACAAAATTCTTGGGTGAGAATTACTCACCGTGTTTTTATTTGTCGATCCGATGTGATTTTAACTTAAATCGAATAATTTTCGATTTAAATTAAAATTTCAAAGTTGTTTCCGATCTATTCCAAAAATTCCCAAACGACTCTCCTGTTGTAGCATATGCTCATTTGAATTCAACGGACTCTGTTTCATCACAAATCTGATATCGTATGAATAATTTATGATTTTACCTTTTATAAGTTTGATTATAGTTTATATGATTGCCAACATAATTTAATTAAAAATCGTCTAACTTTTACCTTAAATTTTCTTCCGCCTTTGGCTTACACAACCAGAGCTTGCCTCCCTATTTCTATCCAGTTCACCACCACTTAATTCAAATACCACTCCACTCTTCCCTTAAATTGCACTAACTCAACATTGTACTACTCAAACCCGGATCTGCACACAATAGTTTCCATCTCCAAAACGTCAGTGACCGAACCCCCTAACTCTTTTCTTGATTACTAGAAACATGCCTCTTCTATCAGCCCCAATAAATGACAGTCCAACCACATCATGCTCGAGCTTTCACTAATCCCCATTGCTCACCATCTTCTCCAGATACTGAAGTGTTGAATCCTCCCTTCGAGCTTCCAGAACTCGACTTGCCGTGGTGACCAATTTAAATTCGAACGCCTCCTTACACTTCAGATCGCGACAACCGAACTCCACTTGAATCGCACCACTGGCCACAGTCCATCGAGATACTCGTGCTTCTCCATCATCGTGCGAAAAGCCATCACACCTCAGCCCTATGTTTGAGATTGATCTCCAGTGATGTCAAGATACAACAGAACTCGCAATTTCCATTTCCTCATAGTTCATGAGCATCGAGTCTCCTATGGACTTCAGATTTCAAACTGCGAATCCAATTTAACGAGTAGATTCAAAGAGGCGGCATTTGATTTGTAATTTTTGAATTGATTTTGACGAATAGAATTTGGTATTTGGGAATGGTTGTTTCCATTTGATTTTGAGAAGCAAAGTGAGTAAAGAAAAAGAAGGATGGAAATGCGTTTATATACAGAATGCTTTGTAGCAACCATTTTTTCCCCTTTTCGATTTTTAAGGTCTGAAGTTCGGATTGAAGTATGAGGAAAAATAGCAGGACTTGGTTGCGATTTTAAAAAGGAAAATACTTCATTGTTAAGGAAAGAGGCATGTGCAATGGTACATTGAATTTAATGTGATTTGAGTTTTAAGAGATTTTGTTTCTTTTTAAATAGATACTAATTTGATTTCGAACCTATCCGCAATCAAATATCGAGGGTCCATTAATTTAAATCACGAACCACTATTTTAGCGTATAGACCAACATTTCAATATTAAAGCATTGTACTGAACAATTCGGAATATATTTTTATATTTAATTTCAACGTATATACCATATTAAATTAATATAATTTAATTAAATTTCAGAACTAATTAATTCGCTGGTAATAAATTATTTCTATTATCGTTCATATTCAAACATAATTAGTATTGATCATTTTAATTATTTTAATTTAGTTTTTGACTTCAATTTGAATTATTTTTCGTATTACGAAAGTTTAATATATTCGATATTAAATCGAAGTCGATTATTAAATCGATAACTTAATATAAAAATTCATTTATATTATCAGATTAAATATTTAAAATGATATTAAATATTTAAAATAAATGGATCAAAAATCCGGGTTGTTACATTCTTTTCCCCTTAAAAGAATTTCGTCCCCGAAATTACTCAAGTAGAAAAATTGCTTCGAACCCATTTACTTTTAAAAACTTATTTATGTTGAAACTCAACATCTCATACTCTATAAATTTTATCCACCAAAACATTTGGTTTTTCATTTACATTACACTTCATATATTTTCACGTTCATTTAACCTGAATGATTTACAATCAATCTATTCACATTCAATTCATATTTTATTCATATGTATTCATATTCATTCCAGATTCATTCAAATTGATTTTAATCAATTTATCCATTTCAATCCATTTAACTTGCTTGAGTTAAATTTAAATTCCCGGGTTTTGATTTCAAATCCTGTAGAAATCATATAAATATAGACATATATTTATTTCCATTTCAAATTCAAAACATTTGAATTTTCAAACCAACTTGTTTTCTTTCAAACAAATTTTCATCCAAAATTTTTCTAAGGTAGCAATCCATCACTTAGAAACTCGAAAATGAATACTGATGGTGTTGCAATCATCATCAGGATTATTTCCCAGCCACTAAAGTGAATTCAGTGCTTTATCGCTTTCGAAATCCATTCAAAAATGGTTTTTATCCAAATCCTTTAAAAACAAAGCTATATTATTTTAATATACTTCAGAAAATATTTTCCAAACACCCAGGATTTTAAAATCTTAATTCTAATTCAAATTCTGAATCCAATTTTAATTCATCTCATTTGTATATCATATTCATATACAAATTACATTTGGTTATAAATAACCATTTCAATTTTATATTCTTATTTGATTATAAAATTAACAATCAACCCATCCATATATTATGATAATTTTAGAAAATTATCCCATCTATATCAAAATAGAATTTTGGGTAAATTTATTTCGTCTACCCATTTTAAAACAATATTGTGTCAAATTTCTCTGTTCAAGTGTTTAGAAATTCCTATCGACTTCGTGGCATCACACGATTCGACCAGAATTCATAAACCACTCAACAGAGTAGCCAACACAATATAAAATAATTTTTATATCAACTAACAAATACACTCTCTTGTATATATACACTCAACAATTAACCCTATTTCTAATGAGCACATTCCACCAAAGCCTAGGTATTCACTCAACCTAAGCTCTGATGCCAACTGTAACGGCTCGCAAATCCGTACTATCTGAGTCGGCTAATAACACCACACATCAAACCCAAATTGCACAGAAATCGAATCATGATTAGAAAGAAGTTAAAGGATGAGAAATAGAAAGAAAGAAATGTTAGAATAGAAGAAAAACGAAGAATAAAAATCTCCCAGCAGGGCGAATAAAATATATTAAATAACATAACTTTTGAAATACAAACCAGTAACTGTATATACATACCATTATCAGAGCACAACAGTTATTCCTGGAACAGTTATAAACACCTGTTTCCAGATACAACACAATAAACAACGGAAATATGATAGTCTATAGCTAACTGGTGAGGCCTCCTGCTTCAAGCTCCTCCAAGTGAATCTAAAAAATCCCGACTACTTGACTGCCGGTACAAATAAGGGCACCCAAGAGTTTAGGGAAAACAAAACAAAACAAACTCTGGGTCAGTCATGGGACTGGTGTGAGTAAACTCCAATCATTTGTTTAACTTTCAAAATCCTTCCGAAAGAAATGGTAATCGTAAGACCGATCCACACGTAAACACCGATGGTTTTTACCTTACGATAACCAAAAATATTTTTGATATCAAATCCAGTGGTATTTTAATAATGTCTACATCAAATAAATAGAATCTAGAGGAACGCTTGCATCTCACGCTCCATATATAATATAAAACCAAAAACCGTAGGGCGCTTATTGGAGATTGGATTTCCAACATGACAAGTTATGGAACCACCTTCCGATAGTGTATCTCTAGAGGGGAATACACTGGGTTCAACAAGAACATCTTGCAACCCGGCCCTTACATGACCGACCACTCATTTCGCTTGAGTGTATCGAATGTATATCACCAACAGTTGGGATCAACAACCGTTTCCCGAAAAGGGACAACATTGATAGATTAAAGAAGTAAAAGGAATTTCTCTAGATAGGTGATTGTACACCCTAATGGGAGCGACCCACATAGCCACGCTGTCTGCTCGTTTTTTGTCATTTCTCGGTTGTTGAGGCCTGAGGCTACGATTTCTTATCATTCATTGATAGCACAATCACTTTGAATGCCACATGGTTAGACCCATTAATCACTAATTGATTTGCATAAATATAATCTGGATATTATGCCAAGAGAATAAATTCTCCGCCACCATATATATTTATACAGACTGACATATGCTATCATTGGAAATACTCTGTCAGACACTCGTCCATACATGTTCGTTCTGGGGCTGAATTAAACCGAAGGCACAATTCTATTAATAGAAAAAGTTCTTCCACTTTACTTCGTCTTCGATTATCTTCATATAATATGATTCGCAACGCTACTGCCAATACAGAGTGGTTCTCGGATAATAATCCAACTGGTCTCTATATATTGACAATGATATTGGCAAATACTTCGATAGTTAGTTATTTAACTATCGAAGAAAAATAAACAAACATTCCAACCATCAAACAAATCACTAGGCCTCTTTATTAATATTTCATTAATTAAATCACTTCTTCATTTCCTTACCAATATTCGTTAATGAAATATTTTCAATAATCGTCTTGGTCTCTTACGCTATTTGGAAAACATTTCCATATTTCGCCATCTTTTATTTTCTATACTTAGAAAATATCTTCAATTAATAATTGGAAAATATTCCAATTACTTCTCCATTTCACGACCATTCATTTCGATACTTAGGAAATATTTATTATTATATTTCCAAAATTTCCCTTACTTGGGTTAAAACGAATGTTATGCTACAACAACCCAAAATACTGCATTCGACTAAATTTCTTTAAACATTTCTCTTCGAGACCGAATCTTGCTATTTATCAGCCAATAATGAAATCAATCGAGTTGGGGTATAATTACCTCTCAGACCTTGACTGAAAATTTTATTAACTTCAAAACAGACAAGACCGCTAACTCGAATAATCAACACCATATTAATTCTAAACCAATTTTCCATTTCTAAAACGTATATACATTTCTCTTTCTATTTTTACCAGATTTAATTATAGATTTCCTTTTTTGTTTATAGTATTCTATTTTCAAGTTCGTTTCCTTATCGAATTCTATATATATCGATACATTGATTTCTAGTTATTGAATTTTCTTAAAAATATTCTAACTCCTTAAATTTCCGGAAAATTTCGCCATAACCTCCTTTGTACCGGTTGATAGTTCAAACCTTAACTCGCCTCTCTAGGCACTTTCCAATCGAAAAGAAAATCAAAAAGCCAAGTGGCTTGCCGATTCGGCGCATAAAATCTCATATGGAGTTTAAACCTCTACCTTTTTGTCGGGCACACGAATTATAATCTTCAAACACTTCAATCCGAACCTTTCTAATCTATGTTCACCTGTTTTCCGATTTATCCCAACTCAATCCGGTCATTCCTAACTCAATTTGCTAATTTATTATTTAATTAGCTATTTTGTCAAATCCCTTTATTTTGAACATATCATGTTCGAATATATTTTAATTCGCTTATAAACAAATAGAATTTCATTTCCAACTTGAGTTTCATATTCGATTTCGAATATGAATTCGCAAAACAAATTTATTTATCCAACGACAATTTCGATTCAAAACTCGATTAACGAATTATTATTCAAATTCATCAGTTATATTCAATAACAAAATTCTGATTTTTGTTTCAAAAATAATTTCACTTACTTCACTGAAGTTCATATTATTTTATATCTCCAGTCTGCAGTTTTTAATGGAAATTCAAATTTTATTTACTTAAAATCCTTTTATTTATTTAAGTAAATCGTAATGGTTTTATAATGGTCCTGGCACTGTTTTTCTGAAAATTTGATTATGACATAACTCAAAATCTATATGATGAAATCCAGATTTTTCTCTTCCATTAGAAAACTATTATCAAATTGGTCCTTACGGTTCTTGTTTCAAAGAATTCCAACTTAAATTGATTTCTATATACTCAATTGAAGTTCGTAACGCCAATTTACGAACTGTCGCGCTACAACGAGTTCATTTTAATTATAATTAAATATAAACTTTAAACATTGTTGATAAATGAAATTCAACTCCCGTCTAAAAATTTTAATCTATTTTAAACCAATTTCCCCATCTCACTCAATAGTTTTGATTATCCCTAATCGTCAATTATTTCATAATTCAGTTATAAATGTATTTACAACTCGATCTGCTATATTAACTTCTCATCCCTTTATAAATAATTTATTTACAAATTCAATATAATCAAATTTTGATTATAAACCCTTTCGATTTTTCTCACTTCAATTTATATTCCGAATTCCAGAATAAAATTTATCGTTCTATTTCAAACCGTTTTTCCAATTCACTTTCCAGTTCATACTTGAATTATAAACTCCTAAATTATCCAACAATAATTTATTTCCCTATTTTTATAAACATTGTTTATAAATTAATTTTCTTGTTTAAAAATTTAAAACAAGCTTTCCTTTCAAATACCTATTTGAAACCCAACCCCTTTTATATTCCGAATTTCGAAATAAAAACTATCATTTCCTTTTTTTGAAATGATTTCAATTTATACTTTTAAATTCATATTTGAATTTACTATTTCAAATTATCTCCTGATAATTAATTCATCATATTTATAAACATCGTTTACTAATTTCCTTGTTTCATATATTTAAGCAAGTCTATTTCGAAATTTATTTAAAATCAAAATCTTATTTTGGAACATTCTATTTATTATAACTTATCTATATAAATATAGATACTTAGAATCTACTTTCAAATTTAAATTTAACTTCTATTTAAATAAAATCCTAATATTTTCTAGACATGTTTTAGTTAAAAAAAATTCGAACTAATCGAATTCACATCATAAATTCTTACGGATTTATTTCAGTTCAGTTTATATTCTGAAATCAGAATAAACTTCATCTTTTACTTCTTTAAAACAATTTCCCATTTCCATTTATAAATTCATATTTGAATTTAATTATTCAAATGATAATTTTTCCACTACGTTTATAAACCCCATTTATAAATTCAGTTCAATTCAATTCCCTGATTATTTTAATGAAAATCATTCCATTTCATTTATAAATACCATTAATAAATTTACTAAAATTTCCTGTTATATTTAATTTATAATTATCATTTATAAATTAAATACTTGTTTTATTTATTTAAAAACAAGTTAATATCTTTATAGTCCACTCGAAATTCAAATTCTATTTAAAAAAAATAGTTTTCCCTTTTTTAAATCTCAAATATCCTTTTCACGATATTTTTATATATCAATATTTTTGCCCCAGTGATATTTAAACAATCAAACCACTCAATTATCAGTCAACACATCATACATGGTAATATATAGGGAACAAACAAATAATAATATTTTTGAGGAATCCAGTTGGATCCCTCCAACCTGTTTCCTGCATCCACAGATATTAGCTAACATAAATAACACCCATCCTGCCTCGAGGCAGGATATCGCGGTGTAGAAGGTCATCCACTATCATAGCGTGGGGTGAATTGGGTCATGCACTAATGATACTGCGGGCATCCACTAATGGTACTGCGGGAACCATCCAATCACCAATATATATATATATATATATATATATATACATACATACATAATAGCCACAAAAACCAATCCTATATAACTAATATATATGTATAATAGCCACAGTAATATTTAAATGCAACCAAACAACCAACAAATTATTTTTAACGATAAAAATAATTTAAATAAAATTCTTGAGTGAGAATTACTCACCGTGATTTTATTTGCCGATCCGATGTGATTTTAACTTGAATCGCATAATATTCGATTTGAATTAAAATTTCAAAGTTGTTTTCGATCTATTCCAAAAATTCCCAAACGACTCTCCTGTTGTAGCCTATGCTCATTTAAATTCAATGGACTCTGTTTCGTCACAAATCTGATATCGTATGAATAACATATGATTTTACCTTTTATAAATTTGATTATAGTTTATATGATTGCCAACATAATTTAATTAAAAATCATCTAACTTTTACCTTAAATTTTTTTCTGCCTCTGGCTTACACAACCAAAGCTTGCCTCCCAATTTCTATCCAGTTCACCACCACTCAATTCAAATACCACTCCACTGTTCCCTTAAATTGCAGTGTCTCAACATTGTACTACTCAAACCCGAATCTGCAAACAACAGTTTCCATCTCCAAAAAGTCAATGACCGACCCCCCTAACTCTTTTCCTGATTACCGAAAACATGCCTCTTCTATCAGCCCCAATAAATGACAGTCCAACCACGTCATGCCCGAGCTTCCACTAATCCCCATTGCTCACCATCTTCTCTAGATATTGAAGTGTTGAATCCTCCCTTCGAGCTTCCAGAACTCGACCTGCCGTGGTGACCAATTTAAACTCGAACGCCTCCTTACACTTCAGATCGCGACAACCGAACTCCTCTTGAATTGCACCACTAGCCACAGTCCATCGAGATACTCGCGCTCCTCCATCATCGTCCCCAAAGCCATCGCACCTCAACCCTATGTTTGAGATCGATCTCCAGTGATGTCGTGATACAACAGAACTCGCGATTTCCATTTCCTCATAGTTCATGAGCATCGAGTCTCCTATGGACTTCAGATTTCAAACTACGAATCCAATTTAATGAGTAGATACAAAGAGGTGGCATTTGATTTGGAATTTTTAAATTGATTTTGAGGAATAACATTCGGTATTTGGGAATGGGTGTTTCCATTTGATTTTGAGGAGCAAAGTGAGTAAAAAAAGAAGAAGGATGGAAACGCATTTATATACAGAATGTTTTGTAGCAACCATTTTTTCCCCTTTTCGATTTTTAAGTTCTGAAGTTCGGATTGAACTATGAGGAAAAATAACAGGACTTGGTTGCGATTTTATAGAGAAAGATACTTCATTTTTAAGGAAAGAGGCCTGCGCAATGGTGCATTGAATTTAATGTGATCTGAGTTTTAAGAGATTTTGTTCCTTTTTAAATAGATACTGATTTGATTTCAAACCTATCCACAATCAAATATCAAGGGTCCATTAATTTAAATCACGAACCGCTATTTTAGCGTATAGACCGACATTTCAATATTATAGTGTTGTACTGATCAATTCAGAATATATTTTTATATTTAATTTCAATGTATTTACCATATTAAATTAATATAATTTAATTAAATTTCAGAACTAATCAATTCGCTGGTAATAAATTATTTCTATTATCGTCCATATTCAAACATTGTTAGTATTGATCATCTAAATTATTTTAATTCAGTTTTTGACTTCGATTCGAATTATGTTTCGTATTACAAAAATTTGATATATTCGATATTAAATCGATAACTTAATATAAAAATTCATTTATATTATCAAATTAAATATTTAAAATGATATTAAATATTTAAAATAAATGGATCAAAAATCCGGGTCGTTACAATTAATAACTAAGTGAAAATATGGCTATACTACATCTTAATATTCATAATTAATAAATAAATAATTAACAACATTTAATAATAAGTGATAATTAATAATAACTAAGAATTAATAAATTATAATTAGTTTTTACTACTTAGTATTAATAATAAATGCTTCAGAAGAAATAATTAGTATCAATAGTTAAGAAGTAAAAAAATAAAGTTTAGTAATTAATTTTTGAAAGTTAATAATTATTTATCTATAATATTGATAATTACTGATATTAATAAGTCATAATTAGTAGTTAATATTACAAAATTTATTATAATGTGTATTGAAGCCTTATAACTTTGAATTACACAAGACAACATGAGTTCTTAGTTCAGCTTGCTTTTTTGGTTTCAGGTTTATATGCTTTAATTTCAAATAAACTTAAAAGTAATTATATTTCTAATGGTTACGTTCCCGCTGCCTTGTCGGGAAAATTTCATTTCCTGCTTTTACCCCAAAACCCTATAATATATATCCCCTTTCTTCACATTCGAGGCGACAGCTATAACTTATGTCTCCATAGATTTTTCATTATTTGCATTTGTAAAGAATCCTCAAATCCCCAACATCTCCAAACTCATTCTCTCCAATTCTGTCTTTGATTTGCACGATAATAGTAGATTTAGATCCGGATCCAACAGTGGAAAGGGTGGCACGGCGACGAAAATGGTGGCGAGAAGAGAGATTCCTCTGGCAACATCTATGACAACAGCTCTTCAGTAGATCCGATAACCCTTTTCCTAAATGGAGGGAGCTTTAGAGTATCTGCAGATCCGCAATTTCCATTCAAAGTGCTGATGGAGGTGTTGGTCGGGTTACGTTAGCTTAATTGGTGTAGGGAGTTCTTTCTTCAATGCAAATTTAGTGCGTCAAATTAGGTAATGCAAAATTTTGGATAAATATAGTCCGATAGAACAAAACTACAGTTAACGGTCATGCCAAAATAATAACAATAAAATTTTCATCTCTACTCTTAATCTTATTTATCTCTTATTGTTACATTTGAATTTGTCAAAGGAAAAATATGTAGCTTGTGGGGATTCATTATTTTACTATTATGTCATTCTTGTTTTGTACGTTTTTGCTGAAGTTCTTTCCAGATGGAGGAGTTGGTCGGGTCTCGTAAACTCTTCATAATCCATAAGTTTAAATTTTGATAGGTGGAGTAACGTTATGCTATTGTTGAATTTAACTGAGCCTTGTTAATACAAATTTTATTAGTGGGTTTTTGTTGTATTTACGTGTTTCTAGGTTGTTGTATTTGCGTGCTTTTAGTTTATTTTCACAACTATAGTAAGTCAACATGACTGAAGATAGAGAAGTGAATTTTGGTTTATCCATCCAGTTCGGTGGATTTGCTTTCCCCCTTGATTCATTCGAAATATGTTCATATGGCCTTGTTTTTTTTTTCTTTCATTGTTTATCAAAGAGGCTGCTGCAACTAGTATGTAATCATATTATTTTGGCATGCATCTAAAGATTTGAATATTATTAATTTGTGATGTCTTTTGAGGACGTCAAAGCAATTTCTCATATCACCTCAAGATTTAATTAGACAAGCATGTTTATTTTATTCTTGAACTTGCACTTGCATTACGCTCATGTTCTTCAATCATTTAGAAGTATGTAGGGATGGCAATGGGGCGGGGCGAGCACGGGTAGTACCACCCCATCACCCGTCCCGTTGGTTGATTTTTTGCCCCGTGTCCTCCTCATACCCGCACGGGTATCCATTAAACGAGTTTTAAACAGGTTGCGGGTAATGGCGGGTATCCATTATATTTATTAAATTTATTTTTTAGCTATTTATTGAAATTATTCAAAAGTACATTTGGTAAATAAATAAATTAGACCAATTCTTAAATGCTAACCTCAAAATACCAATACATATTTAAACCAACATCCAAAAAAGAAGAGACAACAATAGAAGTATCCATCAGAATATCAACAGCCAGTTATAAATTGTTGAGTAAAAGCATGCACACAAATACCGAACAGCCAACAACAATATTTTTTGTATTGACTATTGATAATAAATCACATTTAATATGGGCACGGGTACCCGCGGACATGGATATCTTATTATCCGCACCCACCTCATTAATTAACGGATATTAAAAATACCCGTTTATTTTACCCATGGATACCCATTTGACTATCCGTTTCATACCCATGACGGATTTTACCCGCGGATAACTGCGGGTACGAATTTTTTTGCCATCTCTAGAAGCATGCCTGCATAGGTTTTTATGGTCTCATCGCCGGCATTGTCACATTGGTTTACAAATTTCTTACGCATTAATCTTTTTGTTGCATTGGTGGTTTGATAAGTTGCTTCATCTTCATTATGTGGTGGTCTTGAGGTATCATCATTTCCATCTAGAATTAAGCTTGTCCTAAATGTCGTGTGTGGTTGTTGATGTCAAAGTAGGTAGAGAAGTTGGGTTCATATTGTGTGAATTTGGGCATTAATTAAGTATAGAGATATTAAATATCGGATGAATGTAAGTGTCTTGTGGCACTTATAAAGTATAGAGATATTGAAAACCTGATGGAGGAGTTGGTCGGGTTCTGTACTTATTCTTTTTTAAGCGTTATGCTATTGTTGCTAATGGGAGTTGTCATTCTCTAAGTTTTGCTATTGTTGAGAGTTCCCATGAATATGAAGTCGATGAACGAATGTAATGAGAGGTATGGTAGTAATAAAGCCAGAAGAAAACCTATCAACACTATTTTTAACACTATCATTGTTTGTTTAAAATAAATGGCTCATAGCTTGAAGTCTAGAGTTTGTTTTTTTGGCCCTTGGATTTCTTAACTACAATTAGTGTTGTTAAAGACTACATGCTTGTGTGTTATATAAGCTATCTAGAATTGAAACTTTACTAAGTTTCAGAGTTAAAAGGAAATGAAAATGAAGACCAATAATGACATGCTATGTCTGCATATATTTGATTTGCTTATTAGTCTTCTAAGATTTGATTTTTTTTGGTTTCCCTTCATGTATGGTTGTAGAGCAATGATGCTGGAAACAGTAGCAGCAGTGCTCGGAATGGTAGGAGTATATGTTTCTTCATTGTAAATCTCTACCAGGTTTTGAGCACATTGAGGGGTGGATTCGAGCACTGTAGAAGAAGCGGAAAATGAGACGATGCATCTGAGGACGTTCATGATAGTTTCTTTGCCTCGCTGATGGTTTGAGCTGGAAAAGATTATAAAGTTATGGTTTGAAGGTTGCGTTGATAAGATGAATGGCTGATGGTTTGAACTGGAAAAGATAATAAGGTTTGTGGAGCCAATGAAAAATGAGTGATATATCAAATGAATGGATGTTGTCTTTGTTGTGGCTTCTAGGTTAGTGTTGAGTTGGATTGGCCTCTTGTATTACAGGAAGTGTTGTTTTGAAGAGAGACATTATTGATGTATATGTACTTGCTTTATCTATGGATTTCTTTATTTTTTAGTTTATAGATATTGTAATGTTATTTGAGTTATTTTGATTGCTTAACAATTTATTTGAAAGTTATGTTTGAATCGATGCATAGTGCATATATTAATTATTAAATTTTGAATTAATGGAAGCATTGAACTAATCAAATTGTTTTTTTTTTAATTTTGCAACTGTCATTTTTTGTTACAAATTGATTTGTTGCAACAACAAAGGCCAGTTGCAAAAAAGTATGCTGCAACATTTTGTTGCAAGAGGCAGAGAATGTTGCGAAAATGGACCGACCTTTTACAACTCTGGCTATATCAATAGGCGTGGGCCTGTTGCAATTGGTCTACTGCAACAAATATTGCCTATTGCGAAAAGTGTTTTTTGTTGTAGTGTTGAGACGTATATTTAATTTAATTTATAGAATATTTCCATAAATTTTAATTTGGAAAATAAAAAACTTTTCATTTAACATATTTTGCACCCTAAGTCAACATTTTTGGGATTTCATAAAATAAGTTAAGTAGTCAATTTTATTATATTTTTAGGATGGTAATTTTTATTTTAATCCACAGTTTTAGTAAGTTAATCCACGTTTTTACTTTAATAAGTTAATCCACAACTATTATGTAAGTTAATCCACAGTGGATTAACTTAAAAATTTCACCCTATCATATAGCTTACAATCGATTTTTGTGCTTTTTGTTTTATCATGACATTACAAAACCCCTCGTTCTACTGGACAATCGAATGCAGCAAACAATTATTTTTTTAGGGAACACAATTTTTATAAAAATTACATTAGTTATCTAATTAATTTTTATAAACTTATTTTTTTCAATTATAATAAAATTCAATTGATCCACATTTGATGTATGATCAACATAATAAATCGCTCAAGAAATAAACAACACTAGCTAAGCTTACTGGAAATACATATCTAAAAGAAGGCTATATTATGCTTACTACAAACTGATTCCATTATAAGTTAGTGTGGAGCGTCTTCAAGGTTTCATTTACAATCCTTCAAACTACAGTGTTAGAGAACTGAAGTACTCCTTCCTCACTGATACTGAACAATTCTTTAACTGAATTTCCCTAACCAGTCATCAAAACACCAAAGGATTTACAATTGATTGGTCGCTTCAATGATAAAAATATAATGTAAATCTCCAAGTCCACTTGACTTTTTGTTTGAACCCAAGCAAGCAATAGTTCAATAGAAAAATATAGCCAAGGTCAACTGAATGTCGAACCATGAAATAAAAGAATGCATGGAAGTAACATTGAAAGGAGAATAAATGCTATGAGCAATAGTTCAATAGTTCCTGTTAATGCCTATTTTAGTTCGGTATGCATATATTACAATTATATGTGATAATGGTGATATTAAAAAAAATATAATTTTGTATATAATTAATCAACCTCAAACAAAAAATAAACAAACTATTTAGTGTTATTACGTTGAATTTCTCCACTTAAACTTGGATTTAGATGGTACGATTGCAGAAACAAGAATATGACGCAAAACGCAGAGAAGAAGACTGAGAAAAAGAAAAATACGTATGTTTTTTAGGTGGATACACTGATTAAAATTAAAATTTTAGTAAAAGTCAACGATCCTATAAAATAGGGTGGATTAACTTACTAAAATTGTGGATTAGAATAAAAATTACCTTTTAGGATTGGGGCACATTGCTCGTCTTAATGATATTTTTATTTTCATCGATAAGAGTCCTTAAACGATAAAATTTTGTTTAGCACGGTACGCTAAAATCTAACCCTAACATAATTTAATTTAAAACTCTATCCTATTATTCTGCTTGCCTAAGATACTGCCTGTTGTATATCACGAGTTGTCTTTTACCTACTCCCTACATCGTACTGCCTCCTCCCTAAAACTTAACCCTGACGTAATTATATTTCATATGCAACTCTACACTATAGAAAATTACACTGTCGATCTCATGTAACAAGACATAGAATTATCAGCTTTACAATATGGATACCATAAAAAAAATTTATATAATGAAATAAACATTTAATATACATTTTTTTCCTTTACCTTGCCTGCCAAGGAGTCATGTAAACTAGACCCTAAGCTATCCATGTCCACGTCACTTTATCATATGCCTAAGCTTAAACATACTGATCCTAATACTTCGTACTTAAAAGGAAAAGAAAATCAGTGCAGACCTACCCTTTTCAAACAACTATCTATGTTGCCTATTACTTCCCTACGAAGCAGTTAGATGTATATAAACAGGGGATTGTTAATTACACCCCCTTTTGGTTAAGGGGGAACACAAATTTTAAGTTTTCAATTTTTGTTAAGGGACATACAATACATACTTAACCCCCCTTAACAATATAATACTTTTAGACCAAATTACCCTTAAGCTTAAGAAGAAGCACGATGTAGTGAAATTAGGTCTCGAGTCACCGTTTTTAATGTGCAAACACGGTAGAGTATAACCGTTTCCGTTGTTTTTGTTAAGTTTGTTATAGAGATAGAAAATATGTTCTAATGCTACCGTTTTTATAAAATAAAAACGACATACTCTTACACTTTTTTCTGGATCGAGCGCGAACATTGAAGTACAGCAGGGTTATTTCTGTCGCTTAAAAGTATAACTGGTGTTGCCCCTTAACAAATTTTTAAACATCGGTGTCCCCTTAAAAAAATGTTCCCCCCGATCACCAAAACGGAGGTGTGGTTAACAATCCCCTGTAACCACATGAGAGAACAATTTCCCTTTGCTTTGGCTTCAGGAAAACATCAAGGTGAAGTTCAATTTCCTTTCATTGCATTGGAAAAATAATTCCAACCGAGATACTCCACATAAAAATCCAAAGTTTATATAAATGAATTCTTCGAACGTTCCTTTTCTTCGATTCCACATAGTTTTTGTTTAATTCGACAATGTTTTAGTTCGTGGAATGGTATAGCCGAGCTGGGAAAAAAATACAGCGAGCATTAGGGTTCTGAGTTACTAGAGTTTGAGGCAA
Organism: Allium sativum; assembly: GCA_030737875.1. Taxonomy (NCBI): domain Eukaryota; kingdom Viridiplantae; phylum Streptophyta; class Magnoliopsida; order Asparagales; family Amaryllidaceae; genus Allium; species Allium sativum. The sequence continues at coordinate 646,744,198 of CM060919.1, read as the reverse complement.
CGAGATGGAAAATTGTGGTTTGCGCGGAGCAGATATGTTTCTGACAAGAAAACGAAGATGGGAAACTACACAACCATAATTGTAGATATGTTTTCCATGATGAAAACCCAATGTGATTTGTAAATGATGAAGGGACGAGGGCACAAAAAAGTAAAAGGAGAGGTTGACACAAACTGTGTATTCGAATGGGGTGCAAGGCATTCGTTCTAGCAAGTTTTGAGTCTGCTAAAAAAAATGTCGTCAGCAGGTCTGAGAAATGCAAGAGGGGACTAGTTTTGGATGAGGTGAAGATTTCAAGTGGGTTGATATAAAACGGTTGAGTATGGTGAGGGATAAACGACGTCTAAAAGTTCGACAATGGAGTTTACAGGAAGGAGTGGATGCTTGGAGTTTCATATCGGGGAAGAAGCTCTAATGTTGTGGCATATAGGTCTGTTTCACATGATGGGCTGGGTTACTAAATGTGAGGCCCAATCAAAAAGGAAAAAGAAATGTGAAGGATGGTTGCAGGTTACAGGTTGCATTTGTACAAGGGAATGCGAGGCGAACTGTCCACCAAAGTTGCAAAGGATTTCCTGATAGGTGGGCAGAAGGTATTGTGGCCGGATATTGAAAGGTAAGGCCCACGTATAATTGAATTAAGTTTTAAATTTATTTAGATAGAATATAAAGGTATAAATTTAATATTTTACTCGTACGATATCAGAATTACGAACGATCTGAACCATTGGAATCGTAGGACTACAAACAACGCAATAGAACTGGTTTGGAGCCATTCAGAGCACGTTACAAATACTACGTAAAAATAAATGCCTGATTAAATCAACTGATCATGTTAATCATTTTCCAACTACTAATGACAAAGGTGAACAACTCACTAACTCTGTTCAGTTTTATAATTTTATAAATGTTAATTAATATTAATAAACGATGATTGAATGTTATGTGATGGTTGTTTGGATGAATTGCAAATAAATTAGTTGATATTATAAATATATATATATATATATATATATATATATAAATCGTTAATTTAATATTGATTCTATTTATCATGATATTTCATATTGGTATGAAATTAGTGTTATTTATGTTGATTAACATATGTTGTTGCGGGGAAACTGGCTGGAGGAATCCAACTGGATTCCTCAACTACTATATTGTTGTTTTTCATATATGATGTTATATGATGTGACAAATAATCAGTTGGTGATTATTGTGTGTTTGGAATGTTTGAATGACATTGACCTGATATAATTGGTATGTAAATACCATAAAATATATTCAAATGTTTTAGAAAGGAAAATCTGTAACGTACCGAAAAATTTCGACTTAGAAAATTCGACATACAACACCATGTGGAGTATTCAAACATCGAAAACGCCGGATAGTTCATGAAAGAAATTAGAGGGTGAGAATAGATAAGATAAAAACTTAGAATAGAAGAAGAAGAAGAACATACAACATCAGAGTAAACACGAATCTCACAGCGGAACGAATAAATATATTTCATAACATAACTTTGAAATATAAATCTGTACTTGAATATACATATCATTTTCAAAGTACAGCACTTACAACACGACAGAAATAAACAATAGCTATATGATCCTGAAGCCTCCTGCTTCAAGCTCTCCAAGAATCTGTAAATTCCGACTGCTTGACTGCCCGTACAAAATTGGGCACCCAAGAGTTTAGGGAAAAAACAAAATAAACTCCGGGTCAGTCATGGGACTGGTGTGAGTAAAACAATTTAAAACGGTTTGAGCAATAACACGATATCTCATAAGAACACGCCATATAACGGAACAGGTTTTTCCCTTATGAGAATCCAAACCATTTAATTTAACTTTCAATTTTTTTAAAAAGAAACGATAAATTTTATATCGAAGCTCTTTTGATATTATAATAATATCTATCAGCGACAATATAATAATCATCTAGTAGAAACACTTGCATTTAATGTTCTACATATATAATATACAATCAAAACCGCGGGCTCTTATTTGGGGAATGGTTTCCAACTATGACAAGGTATGGATCCACCTTCCGCTCAGTGTACTCTAGAAGTGATACACTGGAGTTCAACAAGAACATCTTGATACTCGGCCACACATGACCGACCACTCATTTCGCTTGACTGTATCGAATATATTGTCACTTTACAGTTGGTAAACCAACATAACCATTCCCGGGAGATCCAGAATTGAAAGAAGTAACAAATATGAATATTCTCTAGATGGTGACAATATACCCTACTTGGTTGCGAACCACTTAGCCATGCTGCCTGGCTGATTTCTGTCATTTCCCAGTTGATGAGGCTGGAGGTCATAATGTATCTTTCAACAAATTACTCATTCATTCACTTTGAATGCCACATCATCATACCCGTCAAATCACAAATTAATTTCCCTAAAAATACCACGGGTATAAGCTAAGAGAAACGAATTCCTCCGCCACCAACGTAAATACGTTTGAAACGATCAACTTACGCGATCTACCAGATATACTCTATCAGACATTCGTCCATTCAAGTTGTCATGGGACTGGACAAACCGAAGGCACTATTCCATACATCCATCCTAGGCAATCTCTACCTAGGACTTATACAACAGCCCTTGCATTTTACTCCGTCTTTAATTTGTCTTCGATCTATTTGATTCAAAACGCTAACGCCCGTACGGAGTGGTTCTTTGGATAAGAATCCAACCGGTCTCTCCGTATTGACGACGGAAAAATGGTCAAAACTTTGATAGTCTGTGATTTAACTATCAAAGAAAAACACGTGTGCAAACAACGATATTATATCCAGATGGAAATCATTTCGATCAATCATCATTCATCTTTTATCTCTTAAATTAATTTATCATTAATTTATTCATTCTCCAATTCCTGGTTCTGTGTGTGTGTGTATATATATATATCTACAGAAATTCTTATTTTCTAAATTTAGAAAATATATGTTGTTAATCACTGGAAAACATTTCCATCTCCTTTCCACGTATCACTGTCATTCCAGTATTCTTTACCATCTAATATTTCATTTTCTATGACTAGAAAAAATCTCTAATTATATTTGGAAAACGTTTCCAAAACTCATTCTTGGATTTAAACAGATGTTTAAATAAAACATCGCTATGCCAATTCACCATTACCTTCATTAACCATATTCACTTAATCATCATTCACTATCAAACCTTACCATTCCTTAATTAAGAAGGAAGTCAATCAAGTTGGGGTACAATTACCTCTCAGACCTTAACTGAACAACGTTTTAACTTCGAAATAGTCAAAGTTTATCTTTTACATCTTTAACAAACTTCCTTATGCATCTCTCTTTCAGATAAATCTTTATTCGATAACTCTCTTCTTCGAATAACCTATATTCGAATAACTCTATTCAATTAACACTATTCGATTAACTCTAATCGATTTACTCTTATTAGTTAGCTCTATTTGATTAACTCAATTCTATTAACTCCTTTTGATTAACTCTATTGGATTAACTCTATTTGATTTATCCTACTGGATTAACTCTATTCAATTTACTCTAACTAATTTACTCTTATCAATTAACTCCTTTCGAATAAACTATATTCGATTAACTCCTTTCGAATAACTAATATTCGATTAACTCCTTTTGAATAACTAATATTCGATAAATTCTTCCAAATAACAAATGTTCGTGTAACACCCCACATCCGTTAGTGTCACTCACAAAGGGAATGCACTAAGTTCTGTGAAGTATTATAGGTAAAAGATGCAGATAAATTACAAGACAAATAAATAAAGCAGCGGAAAAGTGAGTAAAACTTTATTTCATTTATAACAGCTTGTACAAAGATTGTTTTCCAACAACAAAGTATCTATCTTGTTTAACAAAATAAAGAAGCATAAATATACAATGATATTCCCCAATAAAACATTAGCCAGCCATAGCGGTGGAAAAGAGAGTCCAAAGCAGCACATCAAATAGTCTTCAAGCTTGGAAAGAGTAACAGGTCCATACAAATCTGAGCTATTCCCTCCCTGACTACCTGGGGGGGGGGGAAGGGGGAAACGGAAGAAAAGAAGACGAAAGAAAACATAGAGTCAGACATAAAGTCTGGTAAGTCTAGTGGTGTTTTGGTATATGAATAAGGAAAAGGACATGACAGGCATAAACTGAAAATGGGAAAATACCATAAACTAAGGAAAGCGGTTTAGAATCAAAATTACTATCGCACCCCATACTAATCTCTGCACCACCAAACTAGTATCCCAACTAGTAATTTGTATAAAGATGATAACGCGATCCCAGTCCCTGTAACTGTGATTGCCATCAGGCGCACATCCATTATTTATTACCTAGATTTAATCTAGGGTTTTCAATTGAGCGTTTCCTAGATTCAACTAGGGTTTATGCGACTTGTCTACTACTTCTCGGATTCAGGATTTATGCCACCTAGGTCCACTAGGGATTATGCTACCTGTCAAACGATGCCCCTTGTCTAGGACACACTACCTAGAGTGGTATATGCTCCTAGACTTTCCCCACGTATGTGTCGCGAATCGTTTATCGCTGTCTAGATGCACATGTCCTGAAATGTGCGACTCGAGTCCCGTGGCAGGGCTATTCTAGAAACACGAAACTCGGTCAGGAGCTTTCAGATATCTGCCTATGCAGATGCTAGGTTTGTTTTTCTACCAGTGGTTATGGTCCCACGTGACCCCTCCCTCAACTAATGAAAGGCAATCCAAGAAAATCAAGCACGGGAACTATACTCCTGCCACCTATGCCCCACTTTCCTATTGGTCAGCCTCACCCATAACTAGATAGCAAGTATATGGTCTGTTGGGAGTTCTCTTCCTTTCCGCATGCGTATTACGATTGACTCAAGATGGTAGGTAGACGACAAGTCGCTATCACAGGGCTACTGGTCTCGTCGAATCACGCTGGTCCATCCCAGTCTTTAGGTTGCCTTAAATTGCAACCAAGGCATACCCTTGGTTCTTCTGACGCAGACCTTAACCTCTGTGAGCCCAGGCGGATCATCTGCAACCTCATAGAGGGATACCAAGAGTACCCTCACGTCCCCCGAAGCTACGTGCTTCTAAACCCAGTCCGCTGGAGCTTTTTTTTTCGAAATCGGATAAACGTTTGCTCCTTCTCATGCACTTGTTAAGCGATGATCTACCATATCGGGTTATTCATCTATTATGGACTGGCTCAGTTTTCTTGACTAAGAATTATTACTTAGTTGTTCTCAACTAAGGTTTACCACTTAGTTTCTTTTTCCATAAATCTTGTTAACTAAGGTTTATCACTTAGTTTCTTTAACTGGGGATTTCAACTTAGCTCCCGTTCTCGATTGTTTCTTAACTAGGGTTTTCTACTTAGCCCTCTTTCTCGTCAAGTTGGATTGGTTAAGTGTCATTAGTCAATTCAGGTTAGCTTAACCCATTCCTTTGTCATATTAAACTGGCTAAGTGTTATCAGTAGTTCATGTTGACTTAACCCTATCACAAACCAAGTTATATTGGTTAAGTATTTCTTATTACTTAACCCAACCCATTCATCTTGTATTGGTTAAGTGTCCCCTAACCTAATCTTTGCCCATCTGTTTTAACTAACATGTTATAACGGTTAAGTGTTCCCTTAGTTAACATAACCCTAACATCTGTTTAATTAACATGTTCTAATGGTTAGGTATTGTCCCTTCATGTTTCAACTTAACCCTGTTCAATTTATCACACTATAATGGTTAAGTGTTCTAAGTTTACTTAACCCTACCCTCTAGTCCAGCTAACATATTAAATTGGCTAAGTGTATTTACTTAACCTTACCCACTTATCTAGCTAATGTGTTATAATGGTTAAGTATTTTAAATTTACTTAACCTCACCCACTTATCTAATTATCAGGTTATAACGGTTAAGTGTCCTGATTTTACTTAACCTCACCCTCCAGTCTAGTTAATATGTTAAATTGGTTAAGTATATTAACTTTACTTAACCTCACCTTCTAGTCTAGTTAACATGTAAAATTGGCTAAGTGTTTTTCTTAGTTACTTAGCCCCTACAAGTCTTGTCTTGTTAACACGTTAAGTTGGTTAAGTGTTCAGATTAACTTAACCCTACCAATCCTAACTTAGCTTCTTAGAGCACATGACCACTCACATTAGACAGGTATTGCTACGATTACTGGATGTGCCGGTCGGTTCCGGGCAGGTTTACACCGTAGCTCAGTCTAACCTCGGGTCCTTATTAGGCTCAATGCTTAACCACCCACATTGGATAGGTATTGTTGTGACTACTGGACAGCCAGGCGGGTCCGGGCAGGTTTACATCACAACTCAATCCAACCCTGGGTTAAGCATGTCGTGTTTTCTAAATTTACATATTTGTCACTTTCCGTTTTTATATGTAAATGTTTATGGCCCAATTATCCACATTCCCTAATTTTGGGTATAATTTATACCGCTTTAAATGTCACTAGTCATTGGCATGTGTCAGACATGCCAATACATGTATTTTATTTTAAACCCAACGTTTGTTTCCCCCGTTTGTACGTACGCAACATAACATATGTTGGGCTTAACATTTCAGCCCAACTCATAAACATATCCGATAAAAAAAAGGAAGCACAGAATCATGAATTGTTCTAGAATACATAAAAGTGTGTGGCGCATGAACTTGCAACATAGCGTTTTCACTAACATAGATTGTGGGTCATATGAACTTGCATTCAATAAGGATATAACTAAACTGGTGTCACATGAGATGGTGTACTTTTAGACTTGTTTAAACATGGTTTTATACACATATAACTAGGCATAATGTCGAACACCAAACTAGCATAAAAATGTCCACTTTTTGACATAACCCAAAGGTGTAAACTAACTTTACATCAAGTAGCCTATTTCAACATGAAACTAGTATAATTTGTGTAACCAAAAGGTACTTGCATAAACCCAATTTTCACTTGCAAATAAACATAATAATATACACAAATGTTTTGAGTCGTGTAGGTATAAAAGGTTTCAACTTGGAACATGTTTACATGAGTCTCAACTTAGGCCTAAAAAGAATGTATGCTAACCATGTTAACAACATAACTTAAAGATGTCAATTCTAGTTTTTTTTCTACAAACTTGCAAGTGATATTTATTTTCATATACAAATGTCAATAGGCTCACATCAACCAATTTATGTCACATACAGCCAATACAAAATGTGACAAAATCAACGCAATACATAGAATTTACATCAATATTTTACAATAGTAAAACCCCAATTTCATTTACATCGAATCACATCGCAATTTCTATTCATATTCAGAAAACCACTATACTTACAACGGGCACTGAAACTTGTTTTCTGGTTTCTGTTATTCTGAATTTGCAAAGCTTTCCCTTGGAGTAGAAAACGTTGCATAGAAATTAGGTTAGACTTTTGTTTCTTTTCAAGCGGAGGCTCTCCTTAGTTTTCTTCTGACATCATGGCGGCTCAAGTTCTTATTTTTGTGTGAATTTTAATTGGAGACCTAGGGTGTTTTTATAGAGTTGCAAGTTAATTAGAGCCGTCGATGAAGCCAGGGTTCATCAAAGTCATCCGTTCTAAAGAGAAGCCAATCAAAAGAAGACAACTCAGCCCTAGTGATAAGACCAGGCCCAGAAATTCGAGCCAGGACCCAACCAGACAAACTAGGCAGACCAGGCAGGTCGACACCTTGGTCGACCTGGGGGTGACCAGGTCGACACCATGGTCGACCTGGTCCCAGGGCGGGTGTTTTCCCGCCCAGCCCAGTTTGAGCTTATTTTTCAAATTTTGAATTTCGTTCCGAACTGTTTTGAATTTTAAACTGAATTCTGAAATTTCGGAAGGCCATAACTCCTTCATACGGAGTCCGATTTAGGCAAACTCAGACTCTATCTCAAGCAGAATTCCGAGACGAACGCAACTGCGTAACCCGTTTCCCTTAATTCCCACATTTAGAATTAACTATACTTTAATTTGTGAAACTCAATGTTACAGAACTACATGGTGTTACAGATCGATAACTACTTTCGAATAACTAATATTCGAAAATTTCTTTCTCTATTTAAATAAACTATGTTCGATTAATTCTCTTCTTCGAATAACCTTATTCGTCAACTCTTTCTTCGAATAAACTGTATTCAAATAACTCTAATCTGACTAACTCTAATTCAATTAACTCTATTCGAATAACAAATATTCGACTAACTCTTGTTCGATTCACTCTATTCACATAACTCTAGTTCGATTTAACTCTAATCGATTAATTCTAGCTAATTAACTCTAACTGGTTAACTCTAACTGATTAACTCTAACTGGTTAACTCTAACTGGTTAACTCTAACTGATTAACTCTAACTGGTTAACTCTAACTCTAAACGAGTAATTCTAACTCTAATCGATTAATTCTAATTCTAATCGATTAATTTTAACTCTAATCGATTGATTCTAATTCGATTAACTCCTCTAACTCATTTTGATTAACACATTTTGATTAATACCTTTGATTAACTCTACGTCCATATTCAGTTTCAAATATCGATGTTGAAATCGATTCTTACTTCTCTATATAAGTCCCGACTTATATATTCTATTTATCCAATGATAAACATTTTTTTTAAATTATAAAATATTATTTATAAATTAATCTTCTCAATCTATTGGTTACAACAGATTCTATTTAAAATCTTTGCTTTAAATCCATATCATGTTATACCTATGTGCGAAGCACGGGTCTAAACTTTCTTGATGTAAAATTCTATTCATTTGACAAATATTTCCTTACATGACATTCTTTTTCATTTCCCAATAAATCCCTTTTATAACTCTGTTTATTTTCTAAATAAACATTTCCTTTTTAATTCTATTTGTAAATGTTTTACAAACATTTCCTTTCCAATTCTATTTGTAAATGTTTTACAAATACTCCCTTTTCTATTCTATTTGTAAATGGTTTTACAAATATCTCCTTTTTCTATTCTATTTGCAAATGGTTTACAAATATCTCCTTTCCAAATCTATTTGTAAATTTTTTACAAATATCTCCTTTCCAAATCTATTTGTAAATGTTTTACAAATATTTCTCTTTTTCAAATCTATTTGTTTTACAAATATTTCCCTTTTATATTTGTTTTACAAATAATTTCCTTTATAAAATCCCTTGATTTTATAAATATTCCTTTATATAAAATCCTTTGATTTTATAAATATTCTATTTCAATATACAGTTTGAAATCTTCCTTCTATATAAAATCTTTCGATTTTATATAATATTTTATTTCAATATAGTTATTGAAATTTTCATTTTTCATCCCAGGGTTTTCTTATGGTATTTAAAATACCGAACAACAGTGATTGATATCATTCAAACACACATAATCAACAACAGATTATATATTACATCATATATCACAATATATGAAACAAAACAGTATTTTATATATTAAGTAACCCAGTTGGGTCCCTCCAACCTGTTTCCCTGCATCACATATGTTAGACAATATAATTAACATCGATTTCATTTCAATATGAAATATTCTGCTAAATAGAACCGATATTTGATTAACGATTTATATATATATATATCGTTATCTATAATTTCAACCAATGCATAAAAAATTCAATTAAACAGTTAACACACAGAAATCAACAGATAATTATCAGTTCTAAGAATACTTTATAAAAATATAACTGTTCAGGGTAGTGAGTTTTTACACACATTTCGCGTTAACTGTTAAATAACGATTTGCGTCTGTTGATTCAGATGGACAATTTATTTCGCCTTAAATTGTAACGAGCTCGAATCCACTCCCAGTCAGTTCCATGTTGTAGTGTCCGTCCATACGATCACAACGGATCTTGTTTCGTCCGATTCGGATATCGTATGACAACGATATTAAATTTACAAGTTTGACCTAAATTAAAACATTTTAATTTAAATAATTTAGCTATTTGGGCCTCAACCCTTTTCCTTGAGCCGGCCCATTCAGAACCCAACCCGCTAACGCGATTCCTTCTTCCCTGATGCTCAAAACTGCACTCCTCTGTAAATGGAGAATGCACCATTAACTCTCCTTCCATCCTCCTTTACAACTCCACTACTCCATCGTTTTTAAAACTAAAACCTTCGTTCAAATCTCCTTCCCGAGCTCACCAAATCCAACACCTCTAACCACAACCCGGTCACCACTTATAAAACGCGATTTCCGTATGAAACTCACGGATACAGTACCTGTTCGAAACCCTTTCACCACCAATATCTCCTCCATTTATCTCACTATTCCAAAATCCGTTGACACCACTTTCTTTCCCTTCGCAAGCACTTCGCTTCCATCCCCAATAGCTTAAACCCACGTGCACCATCAGCAATGGGTTCTCCGGTCACCAACAATGACACAATGAAACCATCGAAACTTTCTGACATGAAATCCCACAAAAGTCATCACCAAGATGCCAAAATCGATCACCATCTCGAATACGATATCCAAAACCCATATCAAAGCTTAAATCCATCGATTTCTCGAGCCCTAGAACGAAACACAGAACCACTGGAAAACGACGGGCTCCCAAACTAGCATCGTACTCGGATGTTTTGGTATGGAAATGAAGTTGTGGCCTTAGGGACTTCAAACATATATATCTCATGATTTTAGGAATTTTATATGGATTGTTGTTGATTTTTGAAAATTGATTTTTCTTGTTTGCTCACATTCTTCCTGAAGAATACTAGCGGCGGAAAACGCTGATGTTTTAGGTTTAGGAATAGTTAAGGGTATTTTATAGTATATTTTAAATATTTTAATATTCGATTTTATATTCATTTTTAGTCCTGCGCTACTTACATTAATGTTTAAAAATTCCTACGATCACGTATAATACCCAAAAATCACGAAAGTGGACATACACCTTCAGTTCGACATTACAGACCCAACGAAACTGGTTCGTCAAAATCCGACTTCTTTTTCTCACACAGCGTATTTTTAACCGTCAAAATACTGACTGTATTTCACACTAAAATCCCGTACGGTGATATACTAACTTTAAAAATCACGGAAATTGAAATCTAGCAATAATTTAAAATTGCGGATCCAACAAAATTAGTTTCGTCGAAAATGAAGGTCGTTTGTAAAACTGGCTATTTTTAAAGCTCTAAATATCCCATTATATATATAAATATATTTAAAAATAATTAAATTTAATATTTAAAATAAATATTATCGTATATTTTCACAATATAATATCATACAGCCCCACTGGGATTTTACAACTCGATATTCAAATCCCGGTTGAATCGATATTCAAATTTATATTGAAATTCCTTATATATATCGTTATAAATTATAAAGGAATTACATTGCGACTTTTCTAAAATTTGATTGGGACATAAATCAAAATCTACACAATGAAATCCTAATTTTTCTCTTCCACTAGAAAAATATACTTCACCAGCTCCTAACGTTTCTTGTTTCACGGAAATTTGATTTAAAACGGGCCCTGTATATTCAGTTGAAGTTCGAATCGCCTAATAGCAAACTGCCGTGCCATTTGGAGCTCGATTTTAATTGAAATATAATTATACGTTCAAACTTTCATTCAAGTAATATATTAGTTGTTCTAATTCAAATTATAAGCTGAAGTAAATACTTTGAATTATCCAGTTCACATTATATTGTTAATTCACTATTTCTGATTATTTCAGAAATTAAATATATTATTTATATTAATTAAATATTCAATATAATTTAGTTAAACAACCATTTTCACTATTTAAATAATTAAATAAATTAATTATTATCCGTATAAATACGGGTCGTTACATTCTTTCCCACTTAAGATAATTTCGTCCTCGAAATTGCTAAGGTAGGAAACAAACCCTATTGACTGGGTAGAACTTATTTGTTCACTTCTTAACTTCAATCTCAACTGAACCAATTTAATTTTAATTAAAATATTAATTAATCCTTATCAGCGAAAATTTTCAAAAATCCTGAAAATTTTCTAACACCTTAACTTTTTGAAAAATTTCGCCAACACCTCCTTTGTACTGGTCAATAGGTCAAACTCCAACTCGCCTCTCTGGGACATCTCCAACCCAAAAGAAAATCAAACAGCCAAGCGGCTTGCCAATCAGGCTCACAAATCTCATGCTTATACCAAATATAAACTTGTACCTTTTTGTCGGGCATATCGTTATATCATTTCCATCTGCTGCCAATTCAGCATATACCAATATTAATCCAATCAAACTCTGATCAATTTATCCTCAACAAAACCATTTTCTTATATACAAGTCGAATTCCATTCTCAGTCTCAAGTACCATTCTTGATTTTCAAATTCTTAACTCACCAATCCAATATACTTAACCTCATTAAGTTCTATCCACATATTTCATTAACTGGTTAACTTCATTAATCAGTTATCTTTATCTCATTACTCAAATCGGATTTTTATTTCAAAAATCAAACCATTTACTCAACCGAGTTTAATTATATACCGAATTCCAGTTCGGCTCGATATTACTCCATTTCAATATGGTTTCCACTTTACTAGCTTTAACTCAATTTCAATTTGTTTCCACAAATTTCTATTTAATTTGCTTTTAATTCAAACAGTCTCTTCCTGGGAGTTTTAAACAGCTTTGCTTTTCTCAAATGTCAGACTTTCCTTTTCAGGATTCAAAACAACTTTTTTTTGGTCAAAATAATTCAAAACAAAATCTTTGGTAGTAATCCGTCACTTACACACTCGAAAGTGAACACCGATGATGTCATGATCATCATAATCTATTTCCAGCTATCGAAGTGAGTTCAATACTATATCACTTTTCAAAACTCATTCTTTAAACACTTCCATTTTGAAATCCATTCAAAATATCATTCTCAAAACAATTTAAAATCTCCTAGGATTTTAAAATTCTCATATATTCAATCCAAATTCATTTACCAACACTTTTCAAATTCCCAGAAATTTTAAATCCAATTCTGATTAAATTTCGGCTTTAATTCATCTGATTTTACATATTTCACTTATACAAATTCGGATTGGCTATTTACATAACCATTTCACTTTATAATCTTACTCGATTATAATAACAACCAGCATATCCAATATATTATAATTTCAAAATAAATCATTTATATCAAAATCTAATTTGGGCAAAATTATTTCATTTACCCTCTTTTCAAAACATACCATGTCGGTTCATCGTATTCAAGTGTTTATAAATCCCTACCGATACAGTGGATCAAACTGATCGACCAGAACCCATAAACAACTCAACAAATAGATCTCTACAATATAAAATCATTTTATATTGAATAACAAATACGTGCTCATATATATACACTCAAACTCAATCTAGGGTATTATTAACCCCATCTCTACTGAGTCACGCCACAGAGCCAAGGTAATAACTTAACCTTAAGCTCTGATACCATTGTAACATACCGTAAATTTTCTACTTAGGAAATTCGACATACAACACCATGTGGAGTATTCAAACATCGAAAACGCCGGATAGTTCATGAAAGAAATTAGAGGGTGAGAATAGATAAGATAGAAACTTAGAATAGAAGAAGAAGAAGAACATACAACATCAGAGTAAACACGAATCTCACAGCGGAATGAATAAATATATTTCATAACATAACTTTGAAATATAAATCTGTACTTGAATATACATATCATTTTCAAAGTACAGCACTTACAACACAGCGGAAATAAACAATAGCTATATGATCCTGAAGCCTCCTGCTCCAAGCTCTCCAAGTATCTATAAATCCCGACTACTTGACTGCCCGTACAAAATTGGGCACCCAAGAGTTTAGAGAAAATAAAACAGAATAAACTCCGGGTCAGTCATGGGACTGGTGTCAGTAAAACAATTATAAACAGTTTGAGAAACAACACGATAACTCATAAGACCACACCGTATAACGGAACAGGTTTTTCCCTTATGAGAATCCAGGCCATTTGATCTAACGTTCAAAATCTTTTTGAAAGAAACGATAAACTTTATATCAAAACTCTTTTGATATTATAATAATGTCTACCAGCCATAATATAATAATCATCTAGTAGAAACGCTTGCATCTAATGTTCTACATATATAATATACAATCAAAACCGCGGGCTCTTATTTGGGGAATGGATTCCAACTATGACAAGGTATGGATCCACCTTCCACTCAGTTTACTCTAGAAGCGATACACTGGAGTTCAAAAAGAACATCTTGCAACTCGACCACACATGAACGACCACTCATTTCGCTTGAGTGTATCGAATATATTGTCACCTTACAGTTGGTAAACCAACATAACCATTCCCGGGAGATACAGAATTGAAAGAAGTAACAAATATGAATATTCTCTAGATGGCAACAGTATACCCTACTTGGTTGCGAACCACTTAGCCATACTGCCTGCCCGATTTTTGTCATTTCCCAGTTGATGAGGCTGGAGGTCATAACGTATCTTTCAACAGATTACTCATTCATTCACTTTGAATGCCACATCGTCATACCCTTCAAATCACAAATTGATTTCCCCAAAAATACCACGGGTATAAGCTAAGAGAAACGAATTCCTCCGCCACCAACGTAAATATGTTTGAAACGATCAACTTACGCGATCTTCCAGATATATTCTGTCAGACATTCGTCCATTCAAGTTGTCCTGGGACTGGAAAAACCGAAGGCACTATTCCGTACATCCATCCTAGGCAATCTCTACCTAGGACTTATACAACAGCCCTTGCATTTTACTCCGTCTTCAATTTGTCTTCGATCTATTTGATTCGAAACGCTAACGCCCATACAGAGTGATTATTTGGATAAGAATCCAACCGGTCTCTCCGTATTGACGACGGAAAAATGGTCAAAACTTTGATAGTCTGTGATTTAACTATCAAAGAAAAACATGTGTGCAAACAACGATATTATTTCCAGATGGAAATTATATCGATCAATCATCATTCATCATTTGTCTCTTAAATTAATTTATCATTTATTTATTCATTCTCCATTTCCTGTTTCAGTATATATATACAGAAATTCTTATTTTCTAAATTTAGAAAATATACATTATTGATCATTGGAAAACATTTCCATCTCCTTTCCACGTATCACTGTCATTCCAGTATTCTTTACTATCAAATATTTCATTTTCTATGACTAGAAAATATCTCTGACTATATTTGGAAAACGTTTCCAAAACTCATTCCTTGGATTTAAACAGATTTTTAAATAAAACATCGCTATGTCAATTCACCATTACCTTCATTAACTATATTCACTTAATCATCATTCACTATCAAACCTTACCATTCCTTAGTTAAGAAGGAAGTCAATCAAGTTGGGGGTATAATTACCTCTCAGTCCTTAACTGAACAACGTTTTAACTTCGAAATAGTCAAAGTTTATCTTTTAAATCTTTAACAAACTTCCTTACGCAACTCTCTTTCGAATAATTCTTTATTCGATAACACTCTTCTTCGAATAACCTATATTAACTCTATTCAGTTAACACTATTCGATTAACTCTAATCGATTTACTCTTATTGGTTAGCTCTATTTGATTAACTCAATTCTATTAACTCCTTTTGATTAACTCTATTGGATTAACTCTATTTAATTTATCCTAGTGGATTAACTCTATTCAATTAACTCTAACTAATTTACTCTTATCAATTAACTCCTTTCAAATAAACTATATTCGATTAACTCCTTTCGAATAACTAATATTCGATAACTTCTTCCGACTAACTAATGTTCGATAACTCCTTTCGAATAACTAATATTCGAAAATTTCTTTCTCTATTCGAATAAACTATGTTCGATTAATTATCTTCTTCGAATAACCTTATTCGATAACTCTTTCTTCGAATAAACTATATTCGAATAACTCTAATCCGTCGAACTTTAATTCTATTAACTCTATTCGAATAACAAATATTCGACTAACTCTTGTTCGATTAACTCTATTTGAATAACTCTAGTTCGATTTAACTCTAATCGATTAACTCTAACTGATTAACTCTAACTGGTTAACTCTAACTGGTTAACTCTAACTGGTTAACTCTAACTGGTTAACTCAAAATGGTAAACTCTAACTCTAAACGAGTAATTCTAACTCTAATCGATCAATTCGAATTCTAATCGATTAATTCTAACTCTAATCGATTGATTCTAATTCGATTAACTCCTCTAACTCATTTTGATTAACACATTTTGATTAATTCCTTTGATTAACTCTTCGTCCATCTTTAGTTTCAAATATCGATGTTGAAATCGATTCTTACTTCTCTATATAAGTCCCGACTTATATATTCTATTTATCCAATGATAAACATTGTTTTTAATTTATAAAATATTATTTATAAATTAATCTTGTCAATTTATTGGTTACAATGGAATCTATTTAAAATCTTTGCTTTAAATCCATATCATGTTATACCCGTGTGCGAAGCACGGTCTAAACTTTCCTGATGTAAAATTCTCTTCATTTGCCAAATATTTCCTTACATGACATTCTTTTTCATTTCCAAATAAATCCCTTTTATAACTCTATTTATTTTCTAAATAAACATTTCCTTTTTAATTCTATTTGTAAATGTTTTACAAATACTTCCTTTCCACTTCTATTTGTAAATGTTCTAAAATACTCCCTTTTCTATTCTATTTGTAAACGGTTTTACAAATATCTCCTTTTTCTATTCTATTTGCAAATGGTTTACAAATATCTCCTTTCCAAATCTATTTGCAAATGTTTTACAAATATCTCCTTTCCAAATCTATTTGTAAATGTTTTACAAATATTTCTCTTTTTCAAATCTATTTGTTTTACAAATATTTCCCTTTTATATTTGTTTTACAAATAATTTCCTTTATATAATCCCTTGAATTTATAAATATTCCTTTATATAAAATCCTTTGATTTTAAAAATATTCTATTTCAATATACAGTTGGAAATCTTCCTTCTATATAAAATCTTTCGATTTTGTATAATACTTTATTTCAATATAGTTATCGAAATTTTCCTTTTTCATCCCAGGGTTTTCTTACGGTATTTAAAATACCAAACAACCGCGATCGATATCATTCAAACACACATAATCAACAACAGATTATATATCACAAAATATATCACAATATTCGAAACAAAATAGTATTTTATATATTGAGTAGCCCAGTTGGGTCCCTCCAACCTGTTTCCCTGCATCACAAATGTTAACCAATATGATTAACATCGATTTCATTTCAATATGAAATATTCTGCTAAACAGAACCGATATTTAATTAACGGTTTATTTATATATCGTTATCTATGATTTCAACCAATGCATAAGCAATTCAATCAAATAGTTAACACACAGAAATCAACAGATAATTATCAGTTATAAAAATATAACTGTTTAGGGTTGGTGAGTTTTTACTCACATTTTGCGTTAACTGTTAAATAACGATTTGCGTCTGTTGATTCAAACGGACAATTTATTTCACCATAAATTGTAACGAGCCTGAATCCACTCCCAGTCAGTTCCATGTTGTAGTGTCCATCCATACGATCCCAACGGATCTTGTTTCGTTCGATTCTGATATCGTATGACAATGATATTAAATTTACAAGTTTGACCTAAATTAAAACAGTTTAATGTAAATAATTTGGCTATTTGGGCCTCACCCTTTTTCCTTGAACCGGCCCATTCAGAACCCAACCCACTAACACGATTCCTTCTTCCCTGATGCTCAAAACTGCACTCCTCTGTAAATGGAGAACGCACCATTAACTCTCCTTCCATGCTTCTTTACAACTCTATTACTCCATCGTTTTTAAAACTGAAACCTTCGTTCAAATCTCCTTCCCGAGCTCTCCAAATCCAACATCTCTAACCACAACTCGATCACCACTTATAAATCGCGATTCCCATATGAAACTCATGGATACAGTACCTGTTTGAAACCCTTTCACCACCAATATCTCCTCCATTTATCACTATTCCAAAATCCGTTGACACCATTTTCTTTCCCTTCGCAAGCACTTCGCTTCCATCCCCAATAGTTTAAACCCGCGTGCACATCAGCGATGGTTCTCCGGTCACCAACAACGACACAGTGAAACCATCGAAACTTTCTGACATGAAATCCCACAAAAATCATCACCAAGATGCCAAAATCGATCACCATCTCAAATACGATATCCAAAACCCATATCGAAGCTTAAATCCATCGATTTCTCGAGCCCTAGAACGAAACGCAGAACCGCTGGAAAACGACAGGCTCGCAAACTTGCATCGTACTCGGATGTTTTGGTATGGAAATGAAGCTGTGGCCTTAGGGACTTCAAAAATATATATCTCATGATTTTAGGAATTTTATATGGATTTTTGTTGATTTTTGAAGAGTGATTTTTCATGTTTACTCACGTTCTTTCTGAAGAATACTAGCGGCGGAAAACACTGAAGTTTTAGGTTTAGGAATAGTTAAGGGTATTTTATAGTATATTTTAAATATTTTAATATTCGATTTTATATTTATTTTTAGTCATGCGCTACTTACATAACTATTTAAAAATTCCTGCGATCACGTATAATACCCCTGTAACGACCCGGGAAAAAACGACCTTGGTTATCCGATATATAACACCTATCGAACAATCAAAAGTCGAAATTACCGGATAGTCCAAGAAAGAAATTAGAGGGTGAGGATAGATAAGATAGAAAATTAGAACAGAAGAAGAAGAAGAACACAACAACATCAGAGTAACACGAATCTCACAGCGGAACGAATAAAATATAATAGACAACATATCTTGAAATCAAAGTAGTATATGTATATCATACCATTATCAGAGTACAACACTTTCATCACAGCGGAATAATCAATAGCTAGAAAAATCTTGAAGCCTCCTGCTCCAAGCTCTTCAAGCATACCTGTAAATCCTGACTACTTGACTGCCCGTACAAATTTGGGCACCCAAGAGTTTAGGGAAAACAAAACAAAATAAAACTCTGGGTCAGTCATGGGACTGGTGTGAGTAAACTCCAATCATTTGGTTTAACTTTTCATAATCCTTTTCAAAAGAAAAGATAATCGTAAGACCAATCCACTCATAAATACGGATGACTTTTACCTTACGATAACCCAAAACACTTTGGAAATCATATATTATCTGATATTATAATAATGTCTAATCACAAGTAATTAAAATATAGTAGAACGCTTGCATCTCACGCTCTACATATATAATATACAATCAAACTCGCAGGCACTTATTGGAGATTGGATTCCAACTTGACAAGGTATGGGACCACCTTCCGAACGTGTATCTCTAGAGGCAAATACACTGGGTTCAACAAGAACATCTTGCAACCCGGCCCACACATGACCGACCACTCATTTCGCTTGAGTGTATCGAATGTATATCACCAACGGTTGGGATCAGCAACCGTTACCCGAATGGGTCAGCATCGATAGATTTAAGAAGCAAATTGGAATTTCTCTAGATAGGTGATTATACATCCTAATGGGTGCGACCCACATAGCCATGCTGCCTGCCCGATTTTTGTCATTTCCCGGTGGATGAGGCTTGAGGTCATAACGTATCTTTTGACAGATCCCACCTCCATTACTTTGAATGCCACATCGTCATACCCGCCAAATCACAAATTGATTTCACCAAAAATACCACGGGTATACAGCTAAGAGAAACGAATTCCTCTACCACCAAACGTAAGTACGTTTGAAGAGATCAACTTACGTAATTTATTGGATATACTCTGTCAGACACTCGTCCATTTACGTTTGTCCTGGGACTGGACAAACCGAAGGCACTATTCAGTACATCCATCTTAGGCACTGTTATCTAAGACTTATACAATAGCCCTTGCACTTCACTCCGTCTTCAAGATATTCAGCATACTTGATTCGCAACGCTTATGCCAATACGGAGTGGTTCTCTGGATAATAATCCAACCGGTCTCTCCATATTAACAACGTTAAAATGGTCAAAACTTTGATAGTCGGTGATTTAACTATCAAATGAAAACATGTCGGTGTGCAAACAATGATATTATTTCCAGAAGGAAATTCTATCGACCAAACATCATTCAACGCTTATCCCTTTTAGTTCATTCATTTATTCATTTCCCTTTTCACTTTCATTTAACATTCCTTATTTAATATATTTAGAAAATATACACTATTAACATTGGAAAACATTTCCAATATCTGTCCTCTATATTCAGAAAACATTTCTGACTCTCATTTGGAAAACGTTTCCAAATCTCCTTCATTTTTGTTTTAAACAGATGTTTGAATAAACATCGCTATGCCAACTCACCATTTCACTCATTTACTAAATCCACTTAATCACTTCCACTCTCGAACCTTATCCACTTCTTAGTTAAAACTGAAGTCAATCAAGTTAGGGTATAATTACCTCTCAGACCTTAACTGAACGACATTTCTAACTTCGATATAGACAAAGTTCAAACTTTCAAATCTTTTAACACACTACCTTACGTTGCCCTCAGATTCGATTTACGAATCCCCTTCTTTTACCAAAAATCACTTAATTATAACAATGGAGTTATACTTCCCTGCATCCGAAATACAATAACCTTAATATGACTTTTATTTTTCTAACTCGAATAAATAAACGAACAACTAATTTATTTACTCCTATTCGGTTAACTCTAATATATAACCCTTATTCTATTAACTCTTACTATCTTAACTCTTATTCGGATAACTCGATTTGCTTAACTCATCTCGATTAACTAATTTGGTCAACTCATCTTATTTAACTTAATTTGACTAACTCCTATCGAATAACTAATATTCGATTCAATTATACTCGACTAACTATGTCTTTTTTTAACGTTATTTCGAATAGCTACTATTCGATTTAACTCTATTCGCTCGACTCTAGATCGCAGCGATCACAATGGTTACGCCTGATTCCCTCAGGAAACATCTGACCGCCGTAGGCTATCTGCAGCCCTGCGAATTACGCTAGCAGTCGTGCTAAATGGAAATTCATCCTTAAATAACTTTGTCTATTTTTAACTCTATCTCGAATAATTAGATTCGATCAATTCTAATTGAATAACTAATATTCAATTAACCCTTATTCGATTACTATATTTGAATAACTCTAGTTCGATTTGACTCAAAACGATTAACTCTTAACTGATTAACTCTAACTAGTTAATCTTAATTGAATAACTCTAACTGAATAACTCTAACTGGTTAACTCTAACTAACTAACTCTAACTGTTTAACTTTACGGTTTAACTCTGACAGTTTAACTTCAACGGTTTAACTCTAACAGTTTAACTCCAACTGTTTAACTCTAACAGTTTAACTCCAACTGTTTAACTCTAACAGTTTAACTCCAACTGTTTAACTCTAGTTGATTAACTCTTTTGAATTAATCCCTTTGACTTTTCTCTTTTGAATAATTCCTTTGGAATAATTCCTTTGAATTACTTCCCTGGAATAGATTCTTTTTCTATTCGTTTACTCAACAAATAACTATTCTCTTTTCGCTTCTATTTATTTAACAAATAAATATTCCCTTTAACTTTTCTATTTATTCAACAAATAAATATTTCTTTTAACTTTTCTATTTATTTAACAAATAAGTACTTCTGTCAACTTTTCTTTATTCCCTACATGAATATTCCCTTTTCAATTCCATTTGTAAATACTTTTACGAATGTTTCCCTTTTTATTTCTATTTGTAATCGTTTCACAAATATTTCCCTTCTATTTGATTTCACCAATATTTTCCCTTCTATTTGATTTCACCAATATTTTCCCTTGTATTTGATTTCACCAATATTTGTATTTTTTACAAATGCTTTGATTCTATAATCATTTTCTCTCATGAAATTCTCTTCCTTTTATATATAAAATCTATTGATTTTATATAAATAATTTATTTTCAAAATAAACTTTGAAAATCCCTTTTCACTTTCTAGTATCACTTATGGTATAAAAATACCAAATCAAAAGGTTCAATCATCATCCAAACACACAGGTTCAACAACAGATGATATAACACATCATATATCAGAATATATGAAAAACGATAAATAAATGTTGAGGAATCCAGTTGACAGTAGTTACACAATATAATTCACATCAATTTCATTTCAATATGAGGTATTCTGATAAACAAAATCGACATCGGTTAACGATATATATAACTATATCGGTATTTTCAATCAATTGACTAGCAGTTCAACCAAACAATCAACACTCAGCAATTCAACCAATAATTATCAGTTCTAAAAATACTTTATAAAAATATAAAGTGCTCAGAGTTAGTGAGATTTACTCACCTTGGACGGTTTATCGTTGAATAACGATAATCGGTCATTGATTTGGTTCAGACGTTAAATTTCACCATAAATCCAAACGAGCTCCAATCACCTTGCGGTCAGTTCCATTGCGTAGTGCTCGTCCATACGATCCCAACGGATCCTGTTTCGTTAAATTTCGTTAATGTATGCAAAAGTTATGCTATTTACAATATTTACCTAATTTAAATGAATATTAAATTAATTAAATTAATTAAATTATTTTTATCTTAATTAATTTCTAATTGCATTATTAGCCAAATTACCTTCCCTGCCCTTCTAAAAAATCCTACTTTCCCATCTCTAGCCATATCCAATTTTTTTTAAAATTGAAAAAACCATTTTAATATTAATTTAATTTAATTTTCAAATAAAATATTTAAAAATATTCATTTAATTATAACTTAAAATTTTTAACCCGGATCAAAAATCTGCTTCCACTCATTTTAAAGTATTTTCCGATAAGAATCCAACGGTCCTTGTTTCGTGGAAATCCGACTTGTTTTGAAAAAGTTATAAGCTTTTAAAGTTTATGGTTAAAAATTACGAAAATGCTCCTGGTCTTTTTTAAATTCAAATTAAATTCAAATTAAATTTAAATTTAAATTAATCATCCCATCCGTCGGATCAGTTAGGGATAGCCAGGGAGAGCAGGAAACTATATTTTCCAGACTCAAGCCTTAGACACTATCCTCTCTGTCACCCTTAGAATGTTCTGATATTTATTTTTACAAATTCTATTGTAATTATAATATATATATATATATATATATATTACACAAATAAATAAATAACTAAATATTATTTAAAAACTTACCCCGCGAAGCCCAAGCCTCTGCCTAAGAGTCCCTAGCTCCCCGTCTTGCCCTCCTTTCTCCCTTCCTTCCCTTTTCCCTATTTCCTAATATTTTATTATTATTTCTGCCATTGCCAAAGCTTGAAAGAGGAGGAGGAGGAGTGAGTTTAAAATGAAGGGAGGGGACTATTTATAGCCGAAGGAGTCACATGGATTGCTGAGGTGGCGCGAATCCAACGGTCGAAAATGGATGGCTAGGATTATTCCTTAAATTTATTAAATTATAAATAAATTTAATAATTTATGAATAGTAAAGTATGTTTTCTCAACCCTATTCGGACGTTAATTTGACTTACTTATTGATACATTATCCAAAATCTTTTTCAACCATGTTGTTCAATTTTTCTTCCTCTTCAATACTATATAAAAATATTTAAATTTTGAATTCGTTTGAACTTTCAAATAATTTAAATTCAAATTCAAAATAGTGTTTTGTGTTAGTTTCAACACCTTCCGGTCTCATGTTGGAGTATCAAACGATAACGGTTTTCAGAAATTCTTCCACCATCTGGTCCGGTTTTTAACGTACTTCAATCCTATGTATTCAAATCAAAAATCGGAGTTCGTTTAGATTTTCAAATAATTTATTTAAATTTTGTTTCCTTAATAACTTTCTATATCCGTTATAGGATTTTCCAAGATTTCATATATAGCTAATATCCTATGTTTAGAATTTTCTTGGATAGGTCTCAGGTTCCAGTTTTGCCGTTAGCATTAGCAAATTCCAATTACCGTCAAAATTTAGTTCAAATTTTGGCCTTTTATTTTTTTCTTTTCCACATACGGATGCCATTTTTGACGTAACTTGGTTGGTTACCTAATTTCATCATTTCGGATTTAATGAAACTGATTTCATCGAAATCCGAGTTCGTTAGCTACTACTTCCTTTGTAAACGTACTATTTTAAATTAAAAATTTATCCTTTTATACTGCCAGTTCACATTATATTGCAGATCCACTAAACTTCTACCATTTCGGAATAAAATAAAATATTCAAAATTATTGAAATTAAACCATATAAAATTCCAAAACAATAAAAAAACATTTTTAAATATTAAACTAAATGGTCAAAAAAATCTGGGTCGTTACATTCTTTCCTCCTTAAAATAATTTCGTCCTCGAAATTGCTAAGGTAGAAAAATGAACTTTATAACTAGGTTAAAATTATTTGTTTAATCTGGTTTCACTAAACCAATCTATTCTGATTAATTTATTAATTTATTTCTGTAAACGAAAATTTTCAAAAATTCTGAAAATTTTCTAACACTCGAAATTTCTGAAAAATTTCGCCAGCACCTCCTTTGTACTGGTCAATAGCTCAAACTCTAACTCGCCTCTCTAGGCCTTCTTCAACCCAAAAGAAAATCAAACAGCCAAGTGGCTTGCCAAACAGGCTCATAAATCTCATCAAACTCATATGAATATGTACGTGTACCTTTTTGTCGGCATTCAATTCTGCTATCAATTTAGCATATACCACTATCATCCCAATCAAACTCTCAATCACTTTTATCTTCAACACGACCATCCGCTTATAACCAAGCCAAATTTCAATCAAACTGCAATTCCAATCTCAATTCAAATTTCTTGCTCGACCATCCATTTCTATCCCAGATAATCTCTAATTCAGTCCAATTCTACTTGATACCATTTTATTTCAATTCAACTCAATTTCCACTGAACTGGCTTCAACTCAATTTCAAATTTGCTTTCACAAATTTCTATTTAATTTGTGTTTATTTCAAACAATCTTACCTTAGAGTTTCAAATAGCTTTGCCTTTTCCAAAAATCAAATATCCCTTTGGAATATCAAAACAACTTGGTTTCTCAAAACAATTCAAAAACAAAATCTTTGGTAGTAATCTGTCACTTACAAACTCGAAAATGAACACCGATGATGTCCGGATCAACATCGGAATTTATTTTCCAGCTATCGAAGTGAGTTCAATACTATGTCACTTTCAAAACCATTTCTAAACACTTTCATTTTGAAATTCATTTCAAAATATCCCTTTTTAATGCTTGTAACAAATTTAAAATCTCCCAGAATTTTAAAATTCACATATATTCAATTTAATTCCATTTACAACGCTTATTCAAATTTTAGCAATTTTAATTCCAATTCTGAACTTAAATTCAGATTTAATTCATCTGATTTCATATATTTCACTTATATGAATTTTGATTTGTTATTTACATAACTATTTCACATTTTATAATCTTATCCGATTATAATCACAACCAACACATTCAATATACTATAATAATTTCAAATATCTATACTTTGCTTATATCAAAATATAATTTTGTAAAATTATTTCATTCACCCTTTTTCAAAACATACTGTGTCGGTTCATCGTATTCAAGCGTTTATAAACCCCTATCGATACAGTGGATCAAACTGATCGACCAGAATTCATAAACAACTCAACCAATAAATCTCCACAATATAAAATCATTTTATATCAAATAAAAAATACGTTCACTCGTATATATGCACTCAAACTCAGTCTAGGGTATTACTAACCCCATCTCTACTGAATCACGCCACAGAGCCAAGGTAATACTTAACCTTCAGCTCTGATACCAACTGTAACGACCCGGGAAAAAACGACCTTGGTTATCCGATATATAACACCTATCGAACAATCAAAAGTCGAAATTACCGGATAGTCCAAGAAAGAAATTAGAGGGTGAGGATAGATAAGATAGAAAATTAGAACAGAAGAAGAAGAAGAACACAACAACATCAGAGTAACACGAATCTCACAGCGGAACGAATAAAATATAATAGACAACATATCTTGAAATCAAAGTAGTATATGTATATCATACCATTATCAGAGTACAACACTTTCATCACAGCGGAATAATCAATAGCTAGAAAAATCTTGAAGCCTCCTGCTCCAAGCTCTTCAAGCATACCTGTAAATCCTGACTACTTGACTGCCCGTACAAATTTGGGCACCCAAGAGTTTAGGGAAAACAAAACAAAATAAAACTCTGGGTCAGTCATGGGACTGGTGTGAGTAAACTCCAATCATTTGGTTTAACTTTTCAAAATCCTTTTCAAAAGAAAAGATAATCGTAAGACCAATCCACTCATAAATACGGATGGCTTTTACCTTACGATAACCCAAAACACTTTGGAAATCATATATTATCTGATATTATAATAATGTCTAATCACAAGTAATTAAAATATAGTAGAACGCTTGCATCTCACGCTCTACATATATAATATACAATCAAACTCGCAGGCACTTATTGGAGATTGGATTCCAACTTGACAAGGTATGGGACCACCTTCCGAACGTGTATCTCTAGAGGCAAATACACTGGGTTCAACAAGAACATCTTGCAACCCGGCCCACACATGACCGACCACTCATTTCGCTTGAGTGTATCGAATGTATATCACCAACGGTTGGGATCAGCAACCGTTACCCGAATGGGTCAGCATCGATAGATTTAAGAAGCAAATTGGAATTTCTCTAGATAGCTGATTATACATCCTAATGGGTGCGACCCACATAGCCATGCTGCCTGCCCGATTTTTGTCATTTCCCGGTGGATGAGGCTTGAGGTCATAACGTATCTTTTGACAGATCCCACCTCCATTACTTTGAATGCCACATCGTCATACCCGCCAAATCACAAATTGATTTCACCAAAAATACCACGGGTATACAGCTAAGAGAAACGAATTCCTCTACCACCAAACGTAAGTACGTTTGAAGAGATCAACTTACGTAATTTATTGGATATACTCTGTCAGACACTCGTCCATTTACGTTTGTCCTGGGACTGGACAAACCGAAGGCACTATTCAGTACATCCATCTTAGGCACTGTTATCTAAGACTTATACAATAGCCCTTGCACTTCACTCCGTCTTCAAGATATTCAGCATACTTGATTCGCAACGCTTATGCCAATACGGAGTGGTTCTCTGGATAATAATCCAACCGGTCTCTCCATATTAACAACGTTAAAATGGTCAAAACTTTGATAGTCGGTGATTTAACTATCAAATGAAAACATGTCGGTGTGCAAACAATGATATTATTTCCAGAAGGAAATTCTATCGACCAAACATCATTCAACGCTTATCCCTTTTAGTTCATTCATTTATTCATTTCCCTTTTCACTTTCATTTAACATTCCTTATTTAATATATTTAGAAAATATACACTATTAACATTGGAAAACATTTCCATTATCTGTCCTCTATATTCAGAAAACATTTCTGACTCTCATTTGGAAAACGTTTCCAAATCTCCTTCATTTTTGTTTTAAACAGATGTTTGAATAAACATCGCTATGCCAACTCACCATTTCACTCATTTACTAAATCCACTTAATCACTTCCACTCTCGAACCTTATCCACTTCTTAGTTAAAACTGAAGTCAATCAAGTTGGGGTATAATTACCTCTCAGACCTTAACTGAACGACATTTCTAACTTCGATATAGACAAAGTTCAAACTTTCAAATCTTTTAACACACTACCTTACGTTGCCCTCAGATTCGATTTACGAATCCCCTTCTTTTACCAAAAATCACTTAATTATAACAATGGAGTTATACTTCCCTGCATCCGAAATACAATAACCTTAATATGACTTTTATTTTTCTAACTCGAATAAATAAACGAACAACTAATTTATTTACTCCTATTCGGTTAACTCTAATATATAACCCTTATTCTATTAACTCTTACTATCTTAACTCTTATTCGGATAACTCGATTTGCTTAACTCATCTCGATTAACTAATTTGGTCAACTCATCTTATTTAACTTAATTTGACTAACTCCTATCGAATAACTAATATTCGATTCAATTATACTCGACTAACTATGTCTTTTTTTAACGTTATTTCGAATAGCTACTATTCGATTTAACTCCATTCGCTCGACTCTAGATCGCAGCGATCACAATGGTTACGCCTGATTCCCTCAGGAAACATCTGACCGCCGTAGGCTATCTGCAGCCCTGCGAATTACGCTAGCAGTCGTGCTAAATGGAAATTCATCCTTAAATAACTTTGTCTATTTTTAACTCTATCTCGAATAATTAGATTCGATCAATTCTAATTGAATAACTAATATTCAATTAACCCTTATTCGATTACTATATTTGAATAACTCTAGTTCGATTTGACTCAAAACGATTAACTCTTAACTGATTAACTCTAACTAGTTAATCTTAATTGAATAACTCTAACTGAATAACTCTAACTGGTTAACTCTAACTAACTAACTCTAACTGTTTAACTTTACGGTTTAACTCTGACAGTTTAACTTCAACGGTTTAACTCTAACAGTTTAACTCCAACTGTTTAACTCTAACAGTTTAACTCCAACTGTTTAACTCTAACAGTTTAACTCCAACTGTTTAACTCTAGTTGATTAACTCTTTTGAATTAATCCCTTTGACTTTTCTCTTTTGAATAATTCCTTTGGAATAATTCCTTTGAATTACTTCCCTGGAATAGATTCTTTTTCTATTTGTTTACTCAACAAATAACTATTCTCTTTTCGCTTCTATTTATTTAACAAATAAATATTCCCTTTAACTTTTCTATTTATTCAACAAATAAATATTTCTTTTAACTTTTCTATTTATTTAACAAATAAGTACTTCTGTCAACTTTTCTTTATTCCCTACATGAATATTCCCTTTTCAATTCCATTTGTAAATACTTTTACGAATGTTTCCCTTTTTATTTCTATTTGTAATCGTTTCACAAATATTTCCCTTTTATTTGATTTCACCAATATTTTCCCTTCTATTTGATTTCACCAATATTTTCCCTTGTATTTGATTTCACCAATATTTGTATTTTTTACAAATGCTTTGATTCTATAATCATTTTCTCTCATGAAATTCTCTTCCTTTTATATATAAAATCTATTGATTTTATATAAATAATTTATTTTCAAAATAAACTTTGAAAATCCCTTTTCACTTTCTAGTATCACTTATGGTATAAAAATACCAAATCAAAAGGTTCAATCATCATCCAAACACACAGGTTCAACAACAGATGATATAACACATCATATATCATAATATATGAAAAACGATAAATAAATGTTGAGGAATCCAGTTGACAGTAGTTACACAATATAATTCACATCAATTTCATTTCAATATGAGGTATTCTGATAAACAAAATCGACATCGGTTAACGATATATATAACTATATCGGTATTTTCAATCAATTGACTAGCAGTTCAACCAAACAATCAACACTCAGCAATTCAACCAATAATTATCAGTTCTAAAAATACTTTATAAAAATATAAAGTGCTCAGAGTTAGTGAGATTTACTCACCTTGGACGGTTTATCGTTGAATAACGATAATCGGTCATTGATTTGGTTCAGACGTTAAATTTCACCATAAATCCAAACGAGCTCCAATCACCTTGCGGTCAGTTCCATTGCGTAGTGCTCGTCCATACGATCCCAACGGATCCTGTTTCGTTAAATTTCGTTAATGTATGCAAAAGTTATGCTATTTACAATATTTACCTAATTTAAATGAATATTAAATTAATTAAATTAATTAAATTATTTTTATCTTAATTAATTTCTAATTGCATTATTAGCCAAATTACCTTCCCTGCCCTTCTAAAAAATCCTACTTTCCCATCTCTAGCTATATCCAATTTTTTTTAAAATTGAAAAAACCATTTTAATATTAATTTAATTTAATTTTCAAATAAAATATTTAAAAATATTCATTTAATTATAACTTAAAATTTTTAACCCGGATCAAAAATCTGCTTCCACTCATTTTAAAGTATTTTCCGATAAGAATCCAACGGTCCTTGTTTCGTGGAAATCCGACTTGTTTTGAAAAAGTTATAAGCTTTTAAAGTTTATGGTTAAAAATTACGAAAATGCTCCTGGTCTTTTTTAAATTCAAATTAAATTCAAATTAAATTTAAATTTCAATTAATCATCCCATCCGTCGGATCAGTTAGGGATAGCCAGGGAGAGCAGGAAACTATATTTTCCAAACTCAAGCCTTAGACACTATCCTCTCTGTCACCCTTAGAATGTTCTGATATTTATTTTTACAAATTCTATTGTAATTATAATATATATATATATATATTACACAAATAAATAAATAACTAAATATTATTTAAAAACTTACCCCGCGAAGCCCAAGCCTCTGCCTAAGAGTCCCTAGCTCCCCGTCTTGCCCTCCTTTCTCCCTTCCTTCCCTTTTCCCTATTTCCTAATATTTTATTATTATTTCTGCCATTGCCAAAGCTTGAAAGAGGAGGAGGAGGAGTGAGTTTAAAATGAAGGGAGGGGGCTATTTATAGCCGAAGGAGTCACATGGATTGCTGAGGTGGCGCGAATCCAACGGTCGAAAATGGATGGCTAGGATTATTCCTTAAATTTATTAAATTATAAATAAATTTAATAATTTATGAATAGTAAAGTGTGTTTTCTCAACCCTATTCGGACGTTAATTTGACTTACTTATTGATACATTATCCAAAATCTTTTTCAACCATGTTGTTCAATTTTTCTTCCTCTTCAATACTATATAAAAATATTTAAATTTTGAATTCGTTTGAACTTTCAAATAATTTAAATTCAAATTCAAAATAGTGTTTTGTGTTAGTTTCAACACCTTCCGGTCTCATGTTGGAGTATCAAACGATAACGGTTTTCAGAAATTCTTCCACCATCTGGTCCGGTTTTTAACGTACTTCAATCCTATGTATTCAAATCAAAAATCGGAGTTCGTTTAGATTTTCAAATAATTTATTTAAATTTTGTTTCCTTAATAACTTTCTATATCCGTTATAGGATTTTCCCAGATTTCATATATAGCTAATATCCTATGTTTAGAATTTTCTTGGATAGGTCTCAGGTTCCAGTTTTGCCGTTAGCATTAGCAAATTCCAATTACCGTCAAAATTTAGTTCAAATTTCGGCCTTTTATTTTTTTCTTTTCCACATACGGATGCCATTTTTGACGTAACTTGGTTGGTTACCTAATTTCATCATTTCGGATTTAATGAAACTGATTTCATCGAAATCCGAGTTCGTTAGCTACTACTTCCTTTGTAAACGTACTATTTTAAATTAAAAATTTATCCTTTTATACTGCCAGTTCACATTATATTGCAGATCCACTAAACTTCTACCATTTCGGAATAAAATAAAATATTCAAAATTATTGAAATTAAACCATATAAAATTCCAAAACAATAAAAAAACATTTTTAAATATTAAACTAAATGGTCAAAAAAATCTGGGTCGTTACAACCCAAAAATCACGAAGTGGACATACACCTTCAGTTCGACATTACAGACCCAACGAATCTGGTTTCTTCGAATTCCGACTTCGATTGCTCACACAACGTATTTTTAACTGTCAAAATACTGACTGTATTTCCATTAAAATCCCGTACGACCACATAATGACTTCTAAAATCACGGAAATTGAAATATAGCAATAATTTAATATTGCGGATCCAACAAAATTAGTTTCGTCGAAAACTAAGGTCGTTTGCAAAACTGGCTATTTTTAAAGCTCTAAATAACCCATATAAATATATTTAAAAATAATTAAATTTAATATTTGAAAGTAAATATTATTGTATATTTTCACAATATAATATCATACAGCTCCACTGGGATTTTACAACTCGATATTCAAATCCCGGTAGAATCGATATTCAAATTTATATTAAAATTCCTTATTATAACGTTATAAATTATAAAGGAATTCCATAGCGACTTTTCTAAAATTTGATTTGGACATAAATCAAAAGCTACACAATGAAATCGCGATTTTTCTCTTCTACTAGAAAAATATACTTCACCAGCTCCTAACGTTTCTTGTTTCACGGAAATCCGATTTAAAACAGAACCTGTATATTCAATTGAAGTTCGAATCGCCAAATAGCAAACTGCCGCGCCATTTGGAGCTCGATTTTAATTGAAATATAATTATACATTCAAACTGTCATTCAAATAATATATTTGTCATTATAATTCAAATTCTAAGCTGAATTAAATACTTTGAATAGTCCAGTTCACATTATATTGTCAATTCACTATTTCTGATTATTTCAGAAATTAAATATATTATTTATATTAATTAAGTATTCAATATAATTTAATTAAACAACCATTTTCACTATTTAAATAATTAAATTAATTAATTATTATCCGTATAAATACGGGTCGTTACAAAATCTATTTTAAAAATAGAAATGGAATTTCGATTGGTTAGAGTATAATAACTTGATTAATTATATAAAACAAGTAGTTTGGTTTATAAATTATATTTATAAATGGGATGGAATAATTTTTATTAGATAAATTGAAATATAAGTCTAAATTTATCTAAAGAAATAAAATCAGTTTTAACACCGATATTTTTAATTGAATTTGAACTTAGCATTTATAAAGGAAATTATGAAAGAAATTATAAGTGATTGGAAAAATTTGGAATTTGTATGAATATTTCTATAAATTGAAGTATAAATGGAATTTGGATTTTTAGATGTTATTTTTTAAAATGTGAAATCAAACTGAATTGATTTTTCACATTCAATGTGAAAAATGGATTAAAGCAAATATCTGTGAAGGAGAATATTATAAAGGAAATTAGGTTGTGGGAAATAAGAATTCAAATGGGAATTTGAATGGAAAGGGAAACTAGAAAAAATTTCAAAAAAGAAGCAATAGATTTTATTTTGAAATTCGAAATGTAAACCGAATTGAAATATATCCAATGGATTTATAAATGGAATTCAACTATGTCGAAATTTATAAAATAAGTTATTCAAACATTTGGAACCTAACAAGATAAACTTGGTTTGAAACCAATATTTTATAATGAAGGTGTGAAGTCGAGAGACAAGTATAACATTGTAAATGAAAGTTGGACATATAAACAGAGTTTATGAATAAAGTGGATTTATATGTGACTTGATAAACATGATTTGAGCCTATAAAGGTATTTATAAATGAAATCAAATTGATTTGATATAATGTAACACCCTGTAATTTTAACAATACTAAAAAGGATAAACTAAAGAATAATTAATTTAATGTTCAGAATTAGGGGAAATGAACAATGCCATTGCGTCCGTCTCGAAATTCTGGTCAAGATAGACATTTGGTTTGTGTTAAACGGACACCATATGAAGAAATTATGAAGGTTTGAAGTTTATATATGCGCAAGATAATTATATATATATATATATATATATATATATAGAGAGAGAGAGAGAGAGAGAGAGAGAGAGAGCGCCCAGGATTTCAAAATCAGGTACAGAAATTTCCAAATTGCAGAAATTGGGGTGAGTGGGAAAAATCCCGCCTAGGGGAGTCAAACCCTCAAGGGGGGTGTCGACCCAAGGGTCGACCCTGTCAAGGGTGGTCGACCTCCCTAGAGTTGGCGTGGCAGGTCGGTTCTAGGGGTTGGTTGGTAGCTATATATATGGCCTCATTTCCCTAGTTTTCTCACATTGAAATCATTAGAGGCCTAAATGTTGTCAGTGCCTGGACTGAATCAAATCTTTTTCTTCTTCAATAATTAAATTAATCAAGTTTAGAGATTCAATTTTAGATCTGTTATTCAACCTCTGCCTTTCTCATTTTATTTTTCTAGATCTAAACGTTATGAGTTTGAGTTAACTTTAGATTTAATTAATTAAAAGTAAAACATGATATGACTATAATTTGGATCTATCCCCGTGACTTAATCATACCAGATCTATTGTAATTTGTGAATCCATGATATTCTGAATTAACTATGACTTAGATCCTAACCGTTATCATGTCAGATCTACTTTTGATTATAGATCTAATCACTATATAGATCATCTTGTACCTATCATGTTTGTGGTTAATTTGGATCTGTCATTAGTTGGACATTTAAATCCTTAGTTAGATCTAATCATGCCTATTATGACATCCCTACTATGTTTGAACCGGATTTATTTTCACAAGTTCACCAGATCATTCCTTATATGCCCATCTTACCAATATGCAACTATATGTTTGTGTCAATTTTGTTAGCATAATCTTCTCTATCATCATCCCTTTATCTTTCCCTATTATTTTATATAGTCAGGCTACTTTCGAGCCTAGGCATGCCACTGAAATATGCGAACGCGTTTAATGGGGAGCGAGGGGAAAACATTGAATTGGACATAACTTGTAAATTGGGAATTTAGGCATAACTTGATAATGTGTATGATAGGAATTTAGGGCATATAATTAATTATGAACATAACTGGGGAAAACGGGGCATGAAACCTATAACAACATAGGTAAGAAAGTTGGCTAATAATGAAATGCCTCGGATTATAGTAATTAGAAACTGTAACCGCACCTAGACACGAGGTTAGATTACACTTGTGGTGGAAGTCTTCTCGGAACCGCCCGGCATATCCAGCGACCACGAGTGGTGAATCTAATGTGAGGGGTCTAGGTGCAGAAATACGAGACATGTTATGACACGAGGTTAAACCCAACTTGTGGAAGAAGTCTTCCCAGAGCTGCCTGGCATAACAAGCATCCGCAAGTTGTAGGTTTAATGTGGGAGGTTTAGCATATTATAACCATAAATAGACATGGTAATGAATTGTAATACTTAACCTAGTCACTCTTTCAAATCTCACAAATATCGCCTAAGATCTCCTCCGAGATCTCGTTTTAGACTCCTTTCGAAACGAAACAACAAATATCACTCTAAATCCCCTTTCGAATATATCGCCCGAGATATTGCAATATCGAACGATACATCGACCGAGACAAAATATCGAAATATCGTCTGAGATCTTAGTTTTTTTTGTTAAAATTTAAATTTGTTCCTGATCTAGAACTATAATTAAAAAACTCAAATCTAACCATAACAGTCTTTTGTTATTTTAGATTTTGCATGTTAAATGACTATATTGTATGTTTGTATATGTTTTACAATGTTTATGATTTTCATATTCGTCATTTTACATACATGTTATGTATTTTATGGTCTATTTATGCTGAATTCTTTAATGTTTTGGATCCTATTAATGTTTCCCATCTAACAATATTTTTGTTTAAGCATATTGCAATTTAGAGTTTGAATGATCTTTCACAATATAAAGAATAATATAGTTATTTTGCATTTTAAGTTTAAGTTACTATGTTTTTAATAGCATGCATAATAATCATTTTGTTAAAATATCACTTTTAACATATCATTACCCCGAGATTGTTCCGATATAAACTTTCCGACCCAAGATGAAAATCCAAGACGAACTCATAAGTTAGACCCATCTCGTCCGAGATCTCCCCTGATACGAGACCGAGTCTATAAAATCTTCAAGACGGAACGCGACCGGTACCCGAGGTTTAAAACCTTGAGCCTAGTGGAATCCATAGGGATTGTATGAACATGAACTTGAATAGGAGCTAAGTAAATTTGTTTGAACAGTGGATGGGTTAAGTAAATCTGAGGGGGGTGTGAGTAATATTTATATATATAGTCCTACAAACTTAACCTGAGGGGGTTATGTAATTAAAACACCAATATGTATACATAAACTGAGGAAATCCTAGTGGGGATACAAGACAAGCGGGAGAGCTTGTATCATCTTGTGTGTGGGACCCGTTTTAGTCAGTAACGCATATAATGGTATCATACGAGTACTCCGCCCTAGGTCGGAATTGGGGCATGCTTACTGGGCTGATTGTAAGAGATCCAAACGTGGAAGACGATGTGGGCGGCGCAAACCGACCGGGGACATGTGCGTGCATGGGCCGAGCAGAGGGGGATAAGACGACCGTGACACCAGTAGATATGGTTGTGCACATTAACGAAGGGTTGCCACTTTAGGAAGTGACACGTCCTACTGTGGGGCAGACATAGGGTATCTACGGAGTAGGGAGCCGATCGATTAGGGTAGTAGTTAGGGTACATCTAGACTCTAGTAAAAAGTTTAGAAGCCTGTAGGGTTGGCTGCCTATTGATTGTATGGGGTTTAAAACCTCTCACCAGAAGTACGCCTAAGTCTGCCATCTTATAGTTTTTGGGACTATCTCGTTTCTGGTTATACTAGTATCGATGCAGAGTAATCTTTAAAAGCGCAATATACCTTATCGTGATTATCCAATTTACCTTGTTATACCTGCCTTTTGTGATGTTACCTTTCTTGTCCACTTTATATGCCTATAATGCTACTTTTACCTATTTACTTACTAGAAGTAACTGGACTTGCCATACTTTATGTTTGACCCTTTTTGTTTCCTCTTCTTTTCTTCCGTTTCCCTGCAGGTTCTCAGGGTGGAAATACTCAAGTTTGACCAGGACTCTGCTATCATTTTGCTGGAGCTACTTAGAGGTATTGCTCAAGCTCCTATCTTTGCTACTATGGCTATGTTTTTATTTGGGGATTATGCTTCTTTTATTTTGCACTCTGATGTTTAAGTGCAAGACAATTTTTTTATGATGTACTGGTTTTTATGTAATTCAGACATATGATGTTTTAAACCACAATGCTTTATGATTAATAAAGTTTATTTTTATTCTGTTGCTATTTTTATATCTGTCTTGTAATGTTTCTTTTTCTGTTTACCTATAACGCTTCACGGAACTTAATGCATTCTTTTAATGAGTGACATTAACGAACGTGGGGTGTCACACTTGGTATCAGAGTTGAAGGTTACCAGATTAGATAAAAGATTTTGAAAATTATTTTCAACAGGTTTTAAAAGAAAGCATTTTCAAAAGAAAAGTCTGTTTTGAAAAACATATTCCCCAAAGCTATATGTAATATCTGTCGATCCTTTTTCTGAATCTCTTTCCTTTTCTTTTTAGCATGTCTTGGGAACCTAATATTCTTGAGGGCGTTCTGATACCAGGCTGGTTCCGTAGGTATCTAGAGGCCACGACGCCTGCCGGTGGTCAAGCTGACTTTCCTCCCCCAGCTGCACCCGTCGTTCCTCCTCCTCCTCCTCCTCCTCCTTCGAGAGTAGATAATTTCGTTAAGATCTGCAAAGATTTCTATGCCATGGAAGGGAAGCCATTCCATGGAACCAAAACATTCGTAGAGGCAAGAAATTGGCTCAAGGAGACCGAGGACTCATTTGGAATTTTCGGAGTAGAAGATCAAAGGAAGATTCAGTTAGTTGTCTGGCTACTGAAAGATGACGCTTCATTCTGGTGAAAGTTACCCAAGTTGGATGTCTGGTGGAGACATGGGATGGTTTTAGGTTGAGTTTTGAAATGAAGTTTCTTTCTCAAGCCGAGAAAAGCATGCAAATGGAGAGGTTCTTGGTGCTCAAACGAGGAAACGTGATTGTTAAAGATTATGTGAACAAATTCAACTATCTTGCAAGGTTTGGATTGGACCGGGTAGAAACTCGGCATAAGAAAACTTTGAGTTTTGCTAAAGGGATGAATGAACCCCTTCATGGGTTAGCTATGTCATGCATTCCAATGGGAGCTACTTTTGAAAGGCTTGTTGATATGGCCATGATGCATGAAGAAGACAAAGGATAAAAAAAGGAAGTTGAGGTTGAGGAAACAACGTAAAACAAGAAGGTATGGCCCAAGAAAGGGCAGCAACAACAACAGAAGAAGAGCGGAAAGAATGACAAGGCTAAGGATAAGAGGAAGTGTCATAGTTGTGGATGTGAAGGTCACTTAGTCAAGGATTGCAGAAGAAGGAAGAATACTTTCTTTAATTATGAAGAGGTCGGACACTTTGCTAGGGAGTGCCCAAAGAAATAGGGACAGGGTCAAAGGGTAGGAGCTTCTGGAGGGCAGATGCATGATCTCACGACCGATGCTCCAGATAGAGGTCGGAAAATTTCTGTGGAAGGTTTGATTTCTCTTTCCAGTCATCCTATTAGAACTCTTTTTAATTATGGCGCTTCACATTCATTTATATCTAGTTCTATGGTTGAATCTCTACACTTAAATACTAGTATGTAGTGGATCCCGTTATTGTCTCAAACCCCATTGGTGGTTCGACTCATTTACCCATGATTTGTCGGGTTTTGAGAATATCTGTGTTAGGCGTTGAGTTTGAGTGCGACATGTATGTGCTCGGTTTTATGGGTTACAGTTTGATTTTAGGGATGGATTGGCTAGCCATGTATGGCGCCATTCTGGATTGTGAGAAGAGGGTGATTAGGCTTCTGACTTGTCATGGGAGGACCCTCGATATTTTTTGTGACCCGCAAGGATCTGTTATGCTTAGTTTCCTAGAGTCTCTTGAGGCATCTATCGATGATCTGCAATCTGTTTCAGTAGTCCGAGATTATCCTAATGTTTTTGATGAGGTACAGG
The DNA here is from genome assembly GCA_030737875.1 of Allium sativum. Lineage (NCBI taxonomy): Eukaryota > Viridiplantae > Streptophyta > Magnoliopsida > Asparagales > Amaryllidaceae > Allium > Allium sativum. The sequence goes on along the minus strand of CM060919.1, from coordinate 646,705,630 downwards.
GCTTACCTTCGAGGCGCGAGATCAATTTTCGTATATATCTGGTGGAATGCAAAGCCACTTGCATTACCTATGCGCCATATGGCTCCAAGAGAAAGGAGGGAGCTTAACAAGCAAGTAGGGGAGCTACTTGAGAAATGATTTATTAGGCGAAGCATATCTGAATGGGGTGCTCCGGTAGTATTCGCAACTAAGGCGGATGGTTCGCTTCGCTTGTGTGTAGACTATAGGTGTTAGACCAAAAATGGCACCCAAATGCAGATCTCAGGTCACAGAATGCATATAAAACAATAAAAACTGGGAACACACGATATTTTATAGTGGTTCAGCTATAGAAGTAGCCTACGTCCACTTTATAATCTTATTGTTATATTGACAGATTACAAGAATCAGTTACATGTAGGCACACAATCCGTGTGTTAATTGAGATTACAAGAGGAGAATTTAGATGTAGGAAGATGCAAAGTCCTTGCACTTCAGTAATGGTGGAAGCCGTGAATAAGAATGGCCAAAAGTCCCTGAAAATGCCTTCGAATGGTGTATCTATAGCTGTTTCCTGATACCGGTTCGTGAGACACGTGGCACGCATCCCAAAAATCTTGAAATGTGGTGGAAAACGTCCAGAAATCCTCTCCAAGTTGTCATATGACATGTGTAATAAGATCCATGCAAGTTGGACCGAAAATAGCTACCATAATAGATCAAAATCGAGTGCAGCAAGCGTAGGTCCAGGCGGTTCATGATCATGGTGCGTGATCCCCATGTGCACCACGAGTGGGGTGACGAGCTGGAGTGGTGTGCCCACGAACAGGTCGTGGTCCAGGAGTCCACCACGAACGGGTCGTGATCCAGGGCAGCCTTCATGAGCCGGGGATAGTCCACGAGCAAGGGGCAAGCCGGGTCCTTGCTCATGAATCGAGGTAGTTCCCACGAGCCAAGGTGGGTCCCACGAGCCAGTCCAAGTTGTAGGATTCTGAGTCTCCGATGCTTCGTCCAAGCGTTTGCTCGTCGACGCCAAATTACACCCGTTTACGGAAACGGGCGTAACTTCCAAACCGTAAGTTCGATTGAGCCAAACGAAAGCTCTACCTGAAGCTAATTCAGAGGGCTACAAGATTTATGGAGCTTAGCTTTGTAATTTCTTTTTTCGAGCCCAAAAGAGGTCGTCTGGTTGTAGTTTCGGGCCATTTTACGTTGATGGTGTGATTTTGACCAAATCGTTCTATGTCTTCTGACTTTTTTTTCACTGCTTGAGCATGTTACTATTATGGAATTCAATGTGTGAAGCTTTGACCAAAAAGTGTGTTAATAATAGGGAGTTGAATAAACTGACTAAGAAGAACAAGCACCCACTCCAAGGATAGATGACTTGTTTGACCTGCTTGTTGGTGCATTAGTATTCTCTCAGTTAGATTTGGCCACGGGGTTTCATCAGTTGAGGGTGGTTGGGAACAGTATAGATGAAACTGCTTTTCGAACTCTAGATGGTTTCTTTTAATGGCTCGTTATGCCTTTTGGGTTGACGAATGCACCCGCCTATTTTGTTGATCTGATGAGTAGGGTGTTTCGGAAGTTTCTAAATAAATTTGTCGTGATCTTTGTTTATGATATCTTGATCTTCTCAAAGAATGAAGAAGAGCATGCCTAACATTTGAGGAAGGTTTTGAAAACTCTCTGTGCGCATTAGCTTAAGGCAAAATTCTCCAGATGCCATTTTTGGAGAAAAGAGGTGAGATTCCTAAGGCATGTGGTTTCTGAAGAAGAGATGGCAGTAGATCCCACAAAGTTGGTTGCAGTTCATAATTGGTAGATTCCAAAGAATGAAATGAAGGTGAGAAGCTTTCCGGGGTTAGCAGGCTATTATATGAAGTTCATTAAGGACTTCGCAAAGATATCAGCCCCACTCACTAGGCTGACAAATAAGAACTTAGCATTTTATTAGGATATAGATTGTGATGTTGTTTTCCAACAATTGAAGATGGCTCTGACAACAACCCAAGTCTTGACCTTGCCCGACAGGAATAAAATATTTATAGTATACACCGATGCATGCGTTACAGGGATTGGTGCGGTTCTGATGCAACAGGGGAGGGTTGTATGTTATGGAGGTAGACAACTAAGAGTTCGTGAAAAGAACTACCTTAGCCATGATTTAGAGCTAGCTGCCATAGTGTTCGCACTTAAGACATGACGTCATTATTTGCTTGGTGAGAAGTTAGAGTTTTACATCGATCATAAATCTCTCAAGTACTTGTTCTTGCAAAAGGATCTCAGTATAAGGTAACAAAGGAAAATGGAGTTCCCAGCTTCTTATGATTTCGAGATTGCTTATACCCTTGGCAAGGGTAATGTGGTAGCAGACACACAAAGTAGATAGAGGATGACCTTAAGTCATCTGTTTGTGGAAAGGAAAAGCTTGGAGTTCATATCGACTTTTAACTTTAGACCCTCCGCCGGGTTTTTGCCTAGTTTGTTTGCATCGCTAGAGATACAACCTACTCTTATGGATCAGATAGGAGCTTCGCAGCGAGATGATCCACAGATTTTAGACTTCTTGGATAGGCTCGGTAATGGGGAGACTTCTAGTCACCTCAATAGATATTCCATAGACGAAAAAGGGTGGTTGCGACGAGATGGAAGGCTTTGTGTTCCCCAAACTGGAAGTTTAATAAAAACAGTCCTAGAAGAAGCCCATCATTCTAAGATGACTATTCATCCAGGTGGCGATAAGATTTATAGGGATATGAAGAGGGTTTCTTTTGGGTTGGGATGAAGAAAGATGTGGTAGAGTTTGTTTCTCAATGTTTGGTTTGTTAGCAAGTCAAAGCTGAGCAAAAGAAGTTCGGTGGTTTACTTCATCCTTTGGAGGTTCCATAGTGGAAGTGGGAGAGCGTCTCTATGGATTTCATAGATTGGTTGCCTAGATCAAAGAAATGCAACACCAGTATTTGGGTGGTAGTAGATAGACTTACTAGGAGCGCTCATTTGATTCTAGTTAAGAGTAAGAGGACGACAACATGGTTGGCAGCAGTCTATGTTCGAGAGATAGTCCATCTTCATGGAGTGCCTTCCACCATCGTAAGTGATCGTGACCTTATTTTCACTAGTGAATTTTGGAGGAGCCTACAAGAAGCATTAGGTACATAGTTAGTTTGAGCACCGCTTATCATCCTAAGACCGATGGATAGACGGAGAGGGTGAACAGAGTTCTAGAGGATTTTTAAGGCTATGTTTCCTAGACTTCGGAGGGACTTGGGAAGAGCATCTTTCGTTAGTAGAGTTCGCTTACAACAACAGTTATCTAGCTTGCATTGGCATGGTACCCTTCGAAGCATTATATGGATGACCCTGTAGATCACCAATTGTTGGTGGGAATCTGCAGAAAGACTATTACTGGACCTTATATGGTTAGAGAAACGTCCGAGAAGATTGATCTTATTAGACGACGAATGAAGATCGCTCAAGACAGGAAGAAATCCTACGCTGACAAGAAAAGGACTGACATTGAATTTGAAATATGAGACATGGTTTTCATTAAAATGTCACGTTGGAGGAATGCGGTTCGCTTCGGATCTGTAAGGAAGTTGGCACCAAGATTCATAGGGCCATTTCCCATAACAGAAAGGACTGGCCAAATGGCCTATAGAGTAAAGCTACCAGAGATCATGTAACACCCCACTCCTGCTATGGTCACTCGCTAAGGGAATGCCATAACGTCGGTGGAGTATTTTAAGTGAATATAGAACAGAAAAATTACAACAAGACAGATATAAGTAATACTTGTAAATTTTAAAACATCATTTCATTGCAGCGGAAGGTAAAACATGTTTGGTTACATCACAAAACCATAACAAGAATCAAGTACATAATATCCATCTTGATAAAATAAAAGTACATAATCCCACTACACAACTAATAGCCGTAAAAGAAAAGATAAACTGGGCTTTACACCAACGGTCCAAGCTCCAAAAGATAGATACAGCAATCCAATCAAAGCCCACTGGCACTAGGCCCACTCTGAGAACCTGGGGGTCGGGGAAAAAGATAAAAACAACGGGGTCAGACATAAGTCTGAGCGAGCTCTATAACTTTAACAATACAATCATTATAGTAACCAGAGAAGACATAAGTTGACATACGGTAACGACGAGGGATGAATTGCTACACTAAGCAGCTTGGTAGACTTAGGATAAACTAAGATAACCGTAAAGACACATCTACCCACCCAAGGGTAATTACAACTCTGTACTTAAGATATCGGTAAAGACGCATATACCCACCCAAGGGTAATTACAACACTGCACCACACCAGTCATTCCTACTCAACGATTGATCCCACCCAAGGACTTAAAAGAAAGATATAACTAGTAGTTTCATGTACCCCTAGCTGACCACATAGGTGCCGTCTGCCCCTATCTCCACTAGGTGTACCCCACTACTCCCCAAGCGATCGGCTCCCTAACGTAGATACCCGTGTTGGTCCCACAGTGGGGTGTATCACTCCCCTAAAATGGCAACCCAATACTATCAATGGTGCACGGCTTATACCTACACGATGCAACAACGGCTTATCTACCAGCCCGGGCCCACACACGCATATGAAACCCGTTGGACTTGCGTTGCCACCGCTACCCCGTTTTGGCCACTTATAGACAAACCCAGTATGTGTGTCCCGTCCTCGGCTTGGGCCGAGCTCACAAAGATACGTATGGGATACCGGTTGTAATGGGCCCCCACAAGCTACCCACCTAAGCTTGTCATTCAGTTAGTATAACCCAATAATGGGTCCCCACAAGCTACCCACCTAAGCTTGTCATTTATCAAATGTAACCCTATAATGGGTCCCCCACAAGCTACCCACCTAAGCTTGTCATTCATCTAGTGTAACCCACTTAACCCTTTTAATAATCATGTTCACTTACATGTTTAAAGTTTGGTTAAGTCATTTAATTATATTTCAATTGCCACCCAAGGCACCCACTAGATTTCCACATGCCACCCAAGGCACCCATTAGGTTTCCTCATGCCACCCAAGGCACCGACTTAACCCTTTAATCATGTTTTAGTTACATGTTCCACTTTGGTTAAGTATTCTAATCGTATTTTCTATTGCCACCCAAGGCAACCACTAAATTTCCACATGCCACCCAAGGCACCCACTAAATTTCCACATGCCACCCAAGGAACCCACTTAACCCCTCATGTCCCACTACATGCTAATATGGTTAAGTGTTTCTTAATTAATTAAGACCGTGATCTCCCATAAAGACCTCCCACATTAGACTGGCTGTTATGACCGCCTGGTTAAGCCGGTAGGGTCCGGGCAGTCTTACGTCATAACAGAGTCTAACCTCGTGTCTTTACTTTAATCACGTATTTAATTTATGGCTAAGACCTCTCACATTGGGCTGACCTTTGTAGCAACTGGTTAAGCCGGTAGGGTCCGGGCAGTTTTACACTACAAATGAGTCCAACCTCGTGTCTTAGTCGATTAATTACACCTAATTAATCACCCCCATATTAATTATCCCTAATTAATATCAAGTTTTTCATAACATGGGTAGACCTAACTCAATAGGTAAATTCCCATGGGGTAGACCTAACTCAATAGGTAAATTCCCACTTATGTTAATTTATTTTTATGGTATGCTTAATCATACCCAATCATACTTTTATTAACATATTTATTAACCCCATCGTTCCCCACGTAAATCGTTCTCATTTCATGACATAATAAAGGGAAGATCCATCACAAATATCATGGGTTTAACCAAATCTTAGCATATAACTTTGTCATGGGTTAAGAGGATGTCAACTTGCATATATGAGCATATATTAACCCAACTACATTTAACCCAAACTTGCATATTATCATACACATGACTTGCATAACATGTTGCATATGAACTTGCATATTATCATACATATAACTTGCATAACATGTTGCATATGAACTTGCATATTATCATACACATATCTTGCATAACATGTTGAACTTGCATATAAGCATTCACATAACTTGCATAACATGTTAAACTTGCATATAAGCTTTCACATAACTTGCATAACATGTTAAACTTGCATATAAGCATTCACATAACTTGCATAACATGTTAAACTTGCATTTAAGCATATACATAACTTGCATATGAACTTGCATAACAACCTACACATAACTTACATAACATCATACACATAACTTACCTAACATCATACACATAACTTGCATATGAACTTGCATAACTCACTTGTTAAACATGCATAAACCCACTTATTAAATATGCATAAACCCACTTATTAAACATGCATAAACCCACTTGTTAAACATGCCTAAACCCACTTATTAAATATGCATAAACATAGGAAAACATAGAGTAGCATATCATTACAAATGATTCAAACTCACTAATCCGCATTCAAGACCATAAGTCTCATTACACCTAATCTACTTACTTTAGCAATTGATGTTAAAGTGATAGAAACTCACCACTAGCAAATTTGCACTCCAAATGAAGAAGATTAAGATGCTTAGAATGGATTAGAGGTTGATTAGAGAGTGATTAGCTTGCAACCCTCTTCATAAATTAGTGGAGGCTCCTTCTAAGATTTAATTTGGCGGCATGTAGCCCTCAATTCTATTTTTAGTATGGATTAGGGTAGGTTTAGGGTGTATTTATAGATTAGGTGAGTGTTTTAGGCCCTTAGATTAACCCTAGATTAGATTAGGACCCTTAGATTTCGGAAATCTCTAGAACACAACCCAAGACTAACCCAAAAACCAGATCTGGTGCACCCAGATCAACAGGGCCGACACCCTGTGTCGTCACCCCTGTCGACAGGGCTGTCGACACCCCTGTCGACAGGGCTGTCGACACGGGGTTAGGCGGGAACTTTCCCGCCACCTCCGCTTTTGGCTCCAATCCTGTTTTAGAACTGAATTTTAAATCTGTTTTTAACTTTGAATTTTCTGAAAACTTCATTGGGCCTTAACTGGGCCATACGGACTCCGATTTACAAAATTTCGGACTCTATTCTGCGTATTTTTCCGAGACAAACGAAATGACGCAGCCCGTTTCCCCCAATTCTCACATCTGAGATTATTTATTCTGTAATTAGTGAATTTTAGCATTAACCGAAATTCGGGGTGTTACATTCTCCCCTCCTTAAAGGATTTCGTCCCCGAAATCTCTAAGCTAAGGAGAATGCATATCCTACCATCCAAACAACCATCTACTCAATCCATCAAAAACGGGCATCCATTGTCCTTAAAACGATTTCTAATGATGTATGAGCATATGCAAAAAGTGTGTGTATATGTTCCTTATCTAATGTATGAATATATGCAAACCATGATAGTGCCATGCATCCATTATGTATGCGAGAGAACCCTATCGACACATACAATATCTACATGAGTGCACAATCATTCACCAAAATGCATCATCCATGTGATAACACAACCATTATACATCCATTAATATAGTTACGTACACAAAATTTTATGCAATATGCAATATGAAGTGATTGAGCCGATCTAGTGTCTAGAGTGTGTGTATATGCATCCACGAGCAACCACTAGCAAACACTTGCATCCACATGCATCCATCAATCATAACATGTCTCAAACACATGTTTCACCCATAGGTTTACCCTATCTAAAGGTCAAAGATACTAATGAGAGGACATACTAAAGATAAGATAAGCACTAGACAAACGATAAAGGAGACGTTTAAAGGACATACCCTCAAAAAGGAATGGGTATTACGAACGCATCTTCGCTTCTGTCTCCCAAGTAGTATTGCTCTCTGCTTCTCCCCTTTTTCACTTTGACCAGTCGAACCTCTCTGTTCCTCAACTTCCTAATCTCTGACCCAAGGATGCGAGTAGGAGCTCGTCGAATAATCACATCACGCTCTACCTTTATTTCTTTAAGCAGGCTCGGCTCTACCGCCTCTGCGGTCTCATGTAGGCACTTCCTCACATGGAACACATCATGTACACCACTAAGTCTGTCGGGCAACTCCTCCAATGGAAGATTCTCTTCCCATGTACCTCCAAAATCCAAGATACATAGCCTCAAAAGGTCTTCTAAAATACGATTCACCCTCTCGGTCTGGCCGTCCGTCTGAGGATGATATGCGGTACTCAAACACAACTGAGTCCCTACCGCCTCTTGCAAACTTTTCCAAAATTCTCTAGTGAAGATAGGATCTCGATCGCTCACTATACTGGAAGGTACACCATGCAACCTAATAATCCCTTGAATGTAAGCTGAAGCTAGCCATGGAGTAGTTCTCCTCCTCTTCACGGGTATACAGTAGGCGCTCTTAGTAAGTCTGTCTACTACCACCCAAATTCCCGTATTACCCTTCCTCGATCTTGGTAATCCATCGAGACACTATCCCACTTCCTTAGCGGAACCTCCAATGGGTGAAGCAACCCACCGGGTTTCTTCTGGTCCGCTTTCACTTGCTAGCACACCAAGCATCTAGCGACATACTCGGCCGCATCTTTCTTCATACCGGCCCAAAAGAAAACTCGCTTCATGCCTTGGTACATCTTGTCCCCACCGGGATGAATGGTCATCTTCGAACGATGTGCATCATCCAGCATAGCCTTCCTCAAACTCTCGCCTTGCGGTACACAAAGTCTACTGTCTCTACGCAACCACCCCTTACCATCTAGGGTGTACCTACTCGAATGGCTGGACGACCCCCTCCTCGTGAGCTTCTCTACTAACTCATCCAACTGTGGGTCGTCTTGCTGTGTCTCGCCAAGTCGTCCCAAAAGAGTAGGCCTAACCTCCAAGGAGGCTAGCAAACCGGGTACAAAGTCAACGGAAGGTCTAAAGTCAAACATAGAAATAAACTCTAAGCTCCGTCGTTCAACGAACAATGAACTCGAGGACAACCTTTTTCTACTTAAGGCGTCCGCTACCACGTTACCCTTGCCATGGGTGTACGCCATCTCAAACTCATAGGATGCTAAGAATCCTATCCACTTTTGTTGTCCTAAGACTATGCGCTCAAAGAGTCTCCAACACTTCCCTAAGATGTACGGCATGCTTTTCTCCACTTCTAGAGAAAATCATGATATTCTCCCATGCAAAATCGTCACAACTATCCATCTCTCACGCAGACCACCCTAGTCGAACTCGACATCCTCCAAATGCAAGCCCCAAAGGCCTAAACCAGTATCAGACAAACACCCAAGGGATACCTCCTTCGAATTCAGACGACCTACGTGAGATGATACTAGTAAAAACGGCTAAATAATTAAGCCCTTGTCCAACTCTGGATGTCCTCGCCAGTCTCGCTCCAAAACCACCGTTTATCCCATAACTGGCTTTGCTCAACCTATTGAGCACATACGAAAACTTATTTCGCTCCTAGAAAAGACCAAGATGTCATCCACCACGATTATCACGAACTTATTTAGGTACTCCCTGAACACCCTTCTCCTCAAATCAACAAAGTATGCGGGGGCGTTCGTCAAACCAAATGGCATCACCAGCCACTCATAAAAACCATCCGGAGTCCTAAAGGCAGTCTTCTCTATACTATCCTCAGCCACTCTCAACTGACGAAACCTAGTGGCTAAGTCCAACTGCGAAAACACTGAGGCGCCAACCAACTGATCAAAGAGATCATCAATCCTCGGCAATGGGTGTCTATTCCTCTTTGTGAGCTTGTTGAGTTCTCTATAGTCTACACAAAGTCTGAGGGACCCATCCGCCTTCGTAGCAAATACTACTGGAGCACCCCACTCCGATATACTCCGTCTTATGAACCCCTTCTCAAGCAACTCCCCTACTTGCTTATGGAGTTCCCTCCTCTCACGAGGAGCCATGTGGCGCACTGGTAAAGATACAGGTTTAGCATTATCCACCAGATATATTCGGAAGTCAATCTCCCGCTTCGGGGGTAAGCGCTTCACCTCCTCAAACACATCCGAGTATTCCCGGACCACTCTAACAGATTGCAAACTTTCGACCGAAGCGTCAAGCGATTCAAGATAACTTAGCATAACAGAATCCATGGGATTACAAGAGATCTCGAGAGTGTTACCCAAGCGGGTCATGAGCCTAACAACTCTCCTTTCGCAATCAAGAACGACACCATTACTGGATAACCAGTCCATGCCCAAAACTATCCCATAGCCCGTGAAGCCCAAAAAGCATCACCTCTAAACTCAACGCTAAGTATAGAAGCTTTCAAACCCAAACACATCATGGAGCCCCAATTGGGTTTGAAACAACTAAGGGATCATCTACCAAACTGGTGTCTAAGTGCAGTGACTCAACTAACAATGATGAGATAAACGAACTCGATGCGTCAGAATCAAATAAAGTCCGAATCGGATACTAAAGAAATCCAAATTCCAACCTAGACGGTCCTATCCCCATCTGGTACCCTAGTCGTGAGGGAATACAACCACCCTCCAGGAGATTCCGTACCTTGCCCTTGCCTCTTTGGACAATCCTAATAAGATGTCCTATTCCTCCAAAAGGATAACTACTAGCCCTCTTCTTCCCATTCTCCACTCGTAACCTCCCACCAAAATGAGGTTTCGTCCTTCATTAAACATCAACTATTTGAGCCTTCCTCCCATCGTCTATCCAATAGGTACCTACCAGTCCTCCTCCCTCTTGAACCAACTTCTAGTCCGACTAATGTCCAAGTTCCTTGAAGTGGTTTTCCATTCTTATCTATCTTAGAAAGGTCATCTATACACGGAGGGGAAACTCAAAACGAGAGAGGAAGAGATTCAAAACGGAGAATTCGAAAGATAAAGATATGGCTACCGGGGATTATGCTTTTCTTTCAAAAACTTTTCTCTTAAAAGACATGTTTTTGAAAATACTCCTTTCAAAAATATTCTTAGAAAATGGTTTTTCTAAAAATTTTATCTGTTCTGGTAACCTTAAGCTCTGATACCACGTGTAACACCCCACTCCCGCTATGGTCACTCGCTAAGGGAATGCCATAACGTCGGTGGAGTATTTTAAGTGAATATAGAACAGAAAATTTACAACAAGACAGATATAAGTAATACTTGAAAATTTTAAAACATCATTTCATTGCAGCGGAAGGTAAAACATGTTTGGTTACATCACAAAACCATAACAAGAATCAAGTACATAATATCCATCTTGATAAAATAAAAGTACATAATCCCACTACACAACTAATAGCCGTAAAAGAAAAGATAAACCGGGCTTTACACCAACGGTCCAAGCTCCAAAAGATAGATACAGCAATCCAATCAAAGCCCACTGGCACTAGGCCCACTCTAAGAACCTGGGGGTTGGGGAAAAAGATAAAAACAACGGGGTCAGACATAAGTCTGAGCGAGCTCTATAACTTTAACAATACAATCATTATAGTAACCAGAGAAGACATAAGTTGACATACGGTAACGACTGGGGATGAATGGCTACACTAAGCAGCTTGGTAGACTTAGGATAAACTAAGATAACCGTAAAGACACATCTACCCACCCAAGGGTAATTACAACTCTGTACTTAAGATATCGGTAAAGACGCATATACCCACCCAAGGGTAATTACAACACTGCACCACACCAGTCATTCCTACTCAACGATTGATCCCACCCAAGGACTTAAAAGAAAGATATAACTAGTAGTTTCATGTACCCCTAGCTGACCACATAGGTGCCGTCTGCCCCTATCTCCACTAGGTGTACCCCACTACTCCCCAAGCGATCGGCTCCCTAACGTAGATACCCGTGCTGGTCCCACAGTGGGGTGTATCACTCCCCTAAAATGGCAACCCAATACTATCAATGGTGCACGGCTTATACCTACACGATGCAACAACGGCTTATCTACCAGCCCGGGCCCACACACGCATATGAAACCCGTTGGACTTGCGTTGCCACCGCTACCCCGTTTTGGCCACTTATAGACAAACCCAGTATGCGTGTCCCGTCCTCGGCTTGGGCCGAGCTCACAAAGATACGTATGGGATACCGGTTGTAGTGGGCCCCCACAAGCTACCCACCTAAGCTTGTCATTCAGTTAGTATAACCCAATAATGGGTCCCCACAAGCTACCCACCTAAGCTTGTCATTTATCAAATGTAACCCTATAATGGGTCCCCCACAAGCTACCCACCTAAGCTTGTCATTCATCTAGTGTAACCCACTTAACCCTTTTAATAATCATGTTCACTTACATGTTTAAAGTTTGGTTAAGTCATTTAATTATATTTCAATTGCCACCCAAGGCACCCACTAGATTTCCACATGCCACCCAAGGCACCCATTAGGTTTCCTCATGCCACCCAAGGCACCAACTTAACCCTTTAATCATGTTTTAGTTACATGTTCCACTTTGGTTAAGTATTCTAATCGTATTTTCTATTGCCACCCAAGGCAACCACTAAATTTCCATATGCCACCCAAGGCACCCACTAAATTTCCACATGCCACCCAAGGCACCCACTTAACCCCTCATGTCCCACTACATGCTAATATGGTTAAGTGTTTCTTAATTAATTAAGACCGTGATCTCCCATAAAGACCTCCCACATTAGACTGGCTGTTATGACCGCCTGGTTAAGCCGGTAGGGTCCGGGCAGTCTTACGTCATAACAGAGTCTAACCTCGTGTCTTTACTTTAATCACGTATTTAATTTATGGCTAAGACCTCTCACATTGGGCTGACCTTTGTAGCAACTGGTTAAGCCGGTAGGGTCCGGGCAGTTTTACACTACAAATGAGTCCAACCTCGTGTCTTAGTCGATTAATTACACCTAATTAATCACCCCCATATTAATTATCCCTAATTAATATCAAGTTTTTCATAACATGGGTAGACCTAACTCAATAGGTAAATTCCCATGGGGTAGACCTAACTCAATAGGTAAATTCCCACTTATGTTAATTTATTTTTATGGTATGCTTAATCATACCCAATCATACTTTTATTAACATATTTATTAACCCCATCGTTCCCCACGTAAATCGTTCTCATTTCATGACATAATAAAGGGAAGATCCATCACAAATATCATGGGTTTAACCAAATCTTAGCATATAACTTTGTCATGGGTTAAGAGGATGTCAACTTGCATATATGAGCATATATTAACCCAACTACATTTAACCCAAACTTGCATATTATCATACACATGACTTGCATAACATGTTGCATATGAACTTGCATATTATCATACATATAACTTGCATAACATGTTGCATATGAACTTGCATATTATCATACACATATCTTGCATAACATGTTGAACTTGCATATAAGCATTCACATAACTTGCATAACATGTTAAACTTGCATATAAGCATTCACATAACTTGCATAACATGTTAAACTTGCATATAAGCATTCACATAACTTGCATAACATGTTAAACTTGCATTTAAGCATATACATAACTTGCATATGAACTTGCATAACAACCTACACATAACTTACATAACATCATACACATAACTTACATAACATCATACACATAACTTGCATATGAACTTGCATAACTCACTTGTTAAACATGCATAAACCCACTTATTAAATATGCATAAACCCACTTATTAAACATGCATAAACCCACTTGTTAAACATGCCTAAACCCACTTATTAAATATGCATAAACATAGGAAAACATAGAGTAGCATATCATTACAAATGATTCAAACTCACTAATCCGCATTCAAGACCATAAGTCTCATTACACCTAATCTACTTACTTTAGCAATTGATGTTAAAGTGATAGAAACTCACCACTAGCAAATTTGCACTCCAAATGAAGAAGATTAAGATGCTTAGAATGGATTAGAGGTTGATTAGAGAGTGATTAGCTTGCAACCCTCTTCATAAATTAGTGGAGGCTCCTTCTAAGATTTAATTTGGCGGCATGTAGCCCTCAATTCTATTTTTAGTATGGATTAGGGTAGGTTTAGGGTGTATTTATAGATTAGGTGAGTGTTTTAGGCCCTTAGATTAACCCTAGATTAGATTAGGACCCTTAGATTTCGGAAATCTCTAGAACACAGCCCAAGACTAACCCAAAAACCAGATCTGGTGCACCCAGATCAACAGGGCCGACACCCTGTGTCGACACCCCTGTCGACAGGGCTGTCGACACCCCTGTCGACATGCCTGTCGACACGGGGTTAGGCGGGAACTTTCCCGCCACCTCCGCTTTTGGCTCCAATCCTGTTTTAGAACTGAATTTTAAATCTGTTTTTAATTTGAATTTTCTGAAAACTTCATTGGGCCTTAACTGGGCCATACGGACTCCGATTTACAAAATTTCGGACTCTATTCTGCGTATTTTTCCGAGACGAACGAAATGACGCAGCCCGTTTCCCCCAATTCTCACATCTGTGATTATTTATTCTGTAATTAGTGAATTTTAGCATTAACCGAAATTCGGGGTGTTACAGATCATATCCGGCGTTCATAATGTTTTCCATGTTTCTCATTTGCGGAAATGCTTGCATGATACAGCAGAAGTAGTTGAGCCGAGTATATTGGAAGAAGAAGAGATGGAACGGGAGGCGATAGTCAGACGAGTTCCTTCCTGTATACTTGGATCAGAAGTTAAGAAGCTATGCAATAGAGAAGTCAAGTTGATGAAAGTTCAGTGGGGAGATAACCCAGAGGATGCGACTCGGGAGATCGAAGGCAAGATTCGTGCTTCGTATCCTTTTCTTTTCGAGGGTATGTTCTTAACTCCTTTTCCAAAGCTTTTATTTATGCTTGTTTCTATCATTAAAGTATGTCCTATCGATCGAATCTTCGACCTTTAGGTAAGAATCCCATGAATCTAAACATGTGTTTGAGACATGTTATGTTTGATGGATGCAAGTGTTGCAAGTGGTTGCTAGTGGTTGCTCGTGGATGCATATATACAAAAATTGGGCACTAGATCGGCTCAATCACTCTCATACTGCATAGGGATGTGTATGCATTTTTCTTTTTCTTTATGGACGAAATTGAATGTATCATCATATGGATGTTGCGTTTGGACGGATGATTGTGCACACATATAGAACCTACATGTTATAATAGGGTTATTGCGTACATGTTGGATTCATGACACTAACATACATTGCATTAAGGAGGTCGATTGAATCAGTAGACTGCCTGATCTTTGCATTAAAATAAGGACATATGCATACACCTTTGCATATGTTCATATAAGCATTATAAATCTTTTAAGGACAATGGATGCCCGTGATTGGTGGATGAGTAGATGGATGTGGATGGTAGGATATACATTCTTCTTAACTTAGAGATATCGGGGAGGAAATCCTTTGAGTAGGGGAGAATGTAACACCCCGTAATTTTAACAACACTAAAAAGGATAAATTAAATAATAATTAATTTAACATTTAGAATTAAGGGAAACGGACTACGTCATTGCGTCCGTCTCGAAATTCTGGTCAAGATAGACATTTGGTTTGCGCAAAACGGACACCGTATGAAGAAGTTATGAAGGTTTGAAGTTTGTATGCACATAGGATAATTATGTGTGTATATATATAGGGTCAAGGAATTCAAAATCAGGTTCAAAATTTTAATATCGCAGAAATTAGGGTGAGCGAGAAAAACCCCGCCCAGGGGAGTCGACCCTTCAAGGGGGGTGTCGACCCATGGGTCGACACCCTAAATGGCGGTCGATCCCCCTAGGGCTGACGTGGAAGGTCGGTTCTGGGGGCTGACAACTATATATACGCGCTCATTTCTCTAGTTTTCTCACACTGAAATCAATGGAGGCCTAAATGCTGGCGGTGCCAAGACTAAATCAAATCTTTTTCTTCTTCTGCAATCAAGTTAATCAAGTTTAGATATTCAAGTGTAGATCTGTGATTCAACCTCCGTTTTCTCCTATTTTTCTAGATCCAAACGTTGTGAGTTTAAGTTACCTTTAGATTTAAATAATTAAAAGTAAAACTGATATGACTGTAATTTTGATCTATCCCTGTGACTTAGTTATACTAGATCTATTGTAATTTGTGAATCCATGATATTCTGAATTAACTATGACTTAGATCTTAACTTTTATCTGGTCAGATCTACTTTTAATTATAGATCTAATTAACTATTTCGATCATTTTGTACCTATCATGTTTTGGTTAATTTGGATCTGTCATTAGTTGGACATTTAAATCCTTGTTTAGATCTAATCATGCCTATCATGACATCCCAACTATGTTAGAACTAGTTTTATTATCACAAGTTCACCAGATCTATTATATGCCCATCTTATCAATATGCAACTATATGTTTATGCCAATTTTGTTAGCATAATCTTCTTTGTCATCTTCCCTTTAGCTTTCCCTTTTATTTTATATAGCCAGGCTACTTTCGAGCCTAGGCATGCCACTGAAATATGCGAATGCGTTAAACGGGAACGAGGGAAAAAACATTGAAATTGGGCATAACTTGTAAATTGGGAATTTGGGCATAACTATAATAATGTGTATGAATATGAATTCAGGGCATATAATTCGTTATGAACATAACTAGGGAAAAAGGAGCATGAAACCTATAACAACATAAGTAAGAAAGCTGATTAATAATGAAATGCCTAGGATTACAGTAATTAGAAACTGTAACTACGCCTAGACACGAGGTTAGATTACACTCGTGGTGGAAGTCTGCCCGGAACCGCCCGACATATCCACTGACCATAAGTGGTGAATCTAATGTGAGGGGTCTAGGTGCATAAATACGAGACATGCTATGACACGAGGTTAAACCCAACTTGTGGAAGAAGTCTGCCGGGAGCCGCCCGACGTAACCAACATCCGCAAGTTGTAGGTTTAATGTGGGAGGTCTAGCACATTATAACCATAAATGGACATGGTAATGAATTGGAATACTTAACCTAGTTAAATCCATAGGGATTGTATGAACATGAACTTGAATAGGGGTTAAGTAAATTTGTCTGAACAGTGGGTGGGTTAAGTAAATCTGAGGGGGATGGGTAATATTTATATATATTGGCCCACAAACTTAACTTGAGGGGGTTATTTAATTAAAGACACCAATAGATATACATAACCTGAGGAAATCCTAGTGGGGATACAAAACAAGGGGGAGAGCTTATATCATCTTGTGTATGGGACTCATTTCAGTCAGTTGCCCATGTAATAGTATCGAACGAGTACTCCACCCTGGGTCGGAGTTGGGGCACGCTTACTGGGCTAATTGTAAGAGATCCAAACGTGGAGGACAGTGTGGGCGGCGCAAACTGACTGGGGATATGTGTGGGCATGGGCTAGGCAGAGGGGGATAAGACAACCGTGACACCAGTAGATATGGTTGTGCACATTAAGGAGGGGTTGCCACTTTAGGAAGTGATACCTCCTACAGTGGGGCCGACACAAGGTATCTACGGAGTAGGGAGCTGATTGATATGGGTAGTAGTTAGGGTACATCTAGACTTTGGGATCATCTCATTTCTGGTTATACTAGTATCGGTGCAAAGTAATCTTTAGAAGCGTTGTATACCTTATCATGATTATCCAGTTTACCTGGTCATACCTGCCTTTTGTGATGTTACCTTTCTTGTCCACTTTATATGTCTATCATGCTACTTTTACTTATTTACTTGCTAAAAGTAACTGGACTCGCAAGATTTTTTGTCTGACCCTTTTTGTTTCATCTTCTTTTCTTCCGTTTCTTCCCAGGTTCTGAGGGTTGGAATACTCAAGCTTGACCAGGATTCTGCTATCATTTTGCTGGAGCTTCTTAGATGTATTGCTCAAGCTCCTATCTTTGCTACTATGGCTATGTTTTTATTTGGGGATTATTCTTCTTTTATTTTGTACTCTAATGTTTAAGTGCAAGACAGAAGTTTTTAAGATGTACTGGTATTTATGTAATTCAGACATATGATGTTTTGAACCAGATGCTTTATGATTAATAAAGTTTGTTTTTATTTCGCTGCTATTTTTATATATGTCTTGTAATGTTTCTGTTTCTTTTTACCTATAACGCTTCACGAAACTTAATGCATTCTCTTAATGAGTGACATTAGCGGACGTGAGGTGTCACATATAACGAGTCTAGATTTTTTTATAAAGGATTAATATTCACATTTAAAAGTGAATAATGGTTTTAAAGGCAAACATTTACCAATGAAATTAGTTATAAGGGAATTTGAATGAACTGTAACGGTGATATTATTCTAAAGTTCAGAATATTAATAGAAGGAGATTATTCCGAAGAACTGAATATTAATCGAATTAATATTTTTAGAAAGAGAATTTACATTGGAAATTCGACTGCGTCGGATTTGGGAAAGTATTATTTACTTTCCGCTTTTTATAAAGATTAAATTATTTACAGATTTATATTATAAAATGATTATCTTTTCAAATTAATAAAGGTTTTATTTAGGTTTATTATATTTCGGAAGCACAAATTATAATACTATTATTCTAATAAATGATTTCTGTAAAATGAAGTGGATTCGTAAATTGAATTTGAGAGTTACATAAGCGATGTTGTTAAAAATTGAGATGGTGAGCTTTGTCCACTTCGAAGTTAAGAATGTTGTTCAATTAAGATCTGAGAGGTAATTATACCCTAACTTGATTGACTTCATTGTTAACTAAGGAATGGTTAAGGTTCGACAGCGAGGGTTGGTTAAGTGAACTGTAACGACCCGACTTTTTGCCCGGTTCTTGCCGGTAATTAAACCAACTTAAACCGTTCAGAAGGATGAATTGTTATGGGTACATACATACATTGAACAAAATAACAGAACTTTCCATTGAATAAACCAATATTACATCAGAGTTACATGAATATCAGAGTTACAACATAAACGTATACAGCGGAAGAAAGAAAATATTCTCTTAGCGGAAGAACCTTATGATACAGCGGAAGCTCCAAGCTCTAGCGTTGACTCCAACTCTGGAAGTGCTCTGAATCCTGCTCCAACGATCTATAACTGCAAAACTAAACTACTGGCTGCCCGTATGGAAATTAATGGGCACCCAGAGTTTAGAAAGGAACAATAAACTCCAGGTCAGTCGTGGGACTGGTGTGAGAACTCAAAACAGTTGGATTCATTTTAAAGTTGGGAAATTCACCGGATCACGCCGCTAACGCGGAACGGATTTACTCCATGTGAATACCCGTGCATATAAATACGCCATGTCTTTTGAAAATGAAGCTATCATAAGCTCGTCCCACATCACACAATGCAAGCGCACACCAGATGGGCGAGTTTTATCTTATGACAACCAAATATGCTTTCATACGAAAAATTCTCTTCAATACCATAATATCTATAGTGTGGAAAACATTTCGCAAGTAAATGTATTAATCCTAGACAGCATATACCCCATAATATATGTTGCCATATATATATATACAATCAAAATCGTATGGCTCGCATAAGAAAATTTGGGTTTCCAACTTGATGATTCCTGGCACGAAAGATCAAATCGGGGATACAAAACGAAGTGCCTCAACGGCTTTTTCGACCATACGCGGACACCGACTACACATCGTCAGGGCAGATCAACGGTTTTCGACCAGACACGGCCCCCCGAACATACCCAACTTCCCCAGGTTCATAAGTGGTTTCCCACTGCTGCACAGCTTCATCATCAATTCATATATAAGTATAAAACCTAACCGCCAGTTTCTCATCAATCCGGGGTGTGAGGTTTGTTGATGTCATATCATACGCAAAGCGATGCTTCGATAAGCCATTCTTTGATCGTCACTAGCTCGTCTCATAACTTGGGTATGCCACATTGAAAATTCACGACATATCACTGATTTCGATCAATGCATACCCTATAAGTTCATATGACTTAGAGACGAGGATAATATTATTGCCACAAGTCCGATATTCATTAACGGAAATCAGTGCTATGCAGTCAATTTCAATGTCAGACACACCATCCATACAAGACCGTTCTGGGTCTGAACGAAACAACCCGAAAATACTTAAATATGTTCAGGTCTCATGTAACTCATACCTCGTGTCGGTGGCCTACCTAACCGAGACATCAATCAACAATCAATCTAAACAAATTCAAATATTCCCGGTCTTCATTCATCGTTTACCAATTCCTGAATTGCTTCATAACGTCGTATTATTACTTGGAATGGTTTTCGAACATATGCTCGATCCCGGTCTTTCCAAGTAATAAGCGTACTTTAAACAGTAGCTATGGTTCACACAGGCTTTTAAATTCAAATCTCCTTCCACATAGTTATCAATTCATTTACAACTACATATTTGAATTTCTATAATTTCATACATCTCGTTATCATCTTAAATTCTTCTTTGAAATCAAAGAGTATACCTTCGCTTCAATTTCTTACTTTTAATTCCCTCGGATCGAAGATTTTGACTAAATTCCAATTACGATACGAATTTCCACAACTCAATCTTATTGGGTTTCAAGAATGGTATTATTGAAGATACGATTCATGACAGAACCCAAATCAATCGTCATTGAATCATAAATTACACAGAAATTTTATCCACTTATATTCGATATAAATTCTCATAATCAACGAATACTACAAGTGGAATAACGATATAATAATATCTTCCAAACTCCCCAGATAGTATTCATTTACACCATGAAATTTTATACCAAATATCGAAAATTATTTCTATCTAACTCATTTCAATCAGATGGAAAACCCATATCTTAATTAAAAGATTTATTCAATTCTTCGACATTCGATCTGGATAGAAATATCGTCAACTTATATTCAATATAAATTTCCATATCCAACTCATATTATAAGCGGAATAACGGTAATTTACCCTTTTAAATTCCTCAGATAATAAGAGTTTTCATCTACCGAACTAATATCAAATATCCGAAAATTTATTTCCAACCAGATCCAAATTTAAAATTTGGAAAACTCATTTTTTATACCATTCCAATACTTTAATAATCTTCGAAATCATTTTTGTAACCAAACAATAGTTCACGCTTATAAATTTCAAAGCCAAAACAACATTTGGAAATGTTACCCAAAGGTACTGCTGTTAAAATATCCATTTAAATCAATTAGATTTGAAAATTATACGAAATCCAAATATTCAAATTTCTATTCGCCTTTGAAATTTATAAATAGGAATTGTCATAAATTTCTCAAATTTTTGATAACTCGTGTTATGATTGTTGACTGCAAACATATCGATCTTTCCAAATTTGTTATGCTTGAAATCAGCCGTTGAAATTTTGAAATTCCCTTCATTATTCCAAACTGTTATCATTTGTAATTCAACGGTTTCTTATTTCAAGACGAATAAATTATCAAATAATCATGTTAACTTGAGATCGATATTTACGAATTGTCGCATCATAGTGCGTTCTATTCAACCCATATAATGATTTAAATATAAATCATTTAAACTTATATTCCCAAATCATTTGAAACAGTTTCAACATATATTTCAAATTTGATTTCAAATTTACCATCCCGTTGTCGGACCAGTTAGGGATAGCCAGGGAGAGCAGGAAACTGGATTTCCAAACCCAAGCCTAGACACCATCCTCTCTGTCATCCTAAAACGTTCTGGTGTCTATATATATATATTATCATATTATGTTTCCAAAACATATAAAGCCATAATCAAATTTTCAAAAATCTCATTTTTGAAATAAATTGAACATGATAATATTTAATATTAGAAAATCAACTTCGTTTATATGGAAGGGAAACAAAATCGATCACCTGTATAATCCCATAATCATGGTATTGTGTGTGCATCATACAACAGAATAAATTCAACCATATATATATATATATACGATGATAATGAATTATCGTTATTAACAACAACCAATTCAGTTGTGCACAAGCGTTACTGTCGATAACGCTTTTCAGTGTTCAGTGTATTATCTAACTACATGCACACCCATTCACATAATAACATCCATCACACAATCATCATCAACAGATTATAATTAACTCAGCTAATTATAATTAACTAATTTAAATAAATAAATTTTAAATTAGAAGTTCTCACCGAAAAGGCTCCATACAACTTCACTACCAGGACGAACATGCGAATGAACATTGCCACCGCTCCTCGTACAGTTTCCAATTCGTTCTCATCAGCAGCTAGAAATCTTCTGCTGATTTTATATCAAAATTAAATTAATATAAATGTTCATTCATTTTTTTTTCTTCTTCTTATTTTTTTCCTTTCCCCTTTTCTTTTTATAAGGATATTCCATTTTATATAAATCCGTACTTAGCCAAAATTATCAAAACTATATATCGTTGGGTTCTATTTTCAGATACGGTTCTAACGAACCTAACGGTGTGTTAAACGGGTTAGAATTGAACGAGTTATAGATGCTTAAAGTTTTGAACTAAATTTAAATTTAAATACTTTAATTAAAACGTACCCCAAAGAAAGCCCGGCCCAAAGCCCACACGTTCAAGATTCAACACCGGCCCACTCCACTTCTTCTTCTCCCTTCCTTCTTCTTTCACGCGTCCATCTCCTGGAACCCATTGTGCACGCTGGAACGTGCACATGCACACATCGAATTGTCCACCGAACTCAAATCTAAACGCACCCGCATGTTTCTCCTCGCCATCTCGTTCGACTGCACCATGTCACCCAACCTCCGGTCTCCTCCTCCGAAATGCGATCCCCATTTGCCGAGACCTGGAGCGAGAAATCCCGCGTGAGCCCCATATGTCGCACCCCCCTTCTTGGCTTCGATCTTCACCAAAATAAACCACTTCGAAGCTTTCCCTGTCCTCGTCACAAATCCATTCATCGTTTTACCCATCGTCGCTTCCATCACCGACGATTTCCAAACATAGTTTCCGACCATCACAACTATCGATACGGATTCGCCTCGTTTTCGTACTAAAAATAATACATTCCTTGCTGATCGCAATGGCGCCGACGGCGTTGAACGATTCATCATGGATTGTGAGATATTATTTTCTGAAGTTTCAAACATGTTTCTTCCATTCTTTGAAAATCTGAGATTTCTCTCCCGAATCTCAACGAAATTTCGATCCGTTAGTTTCTAAAAATCACAAACGATGATACGAACAATTTCTGCATGGATCATTCAAGTCAAAGATCAATGGTTTGAGAGGTATGGATTTTTGAATGGAGAAAAATGTAAATTCTCATTTACAGGAACTGAAAATGTGAAGAAGAAAATGAACGTGAGATACACATTTGAACTATGGATTGATGTGAGCAATATAATGGGTTTAGCTCTCCTTATATAGGGTAATTTCAAGGGTAAAATGGTAAATTTCCTCATGGACACATGGAATTCAATAAGCAAACCTCTTCATGCACATAGACACATACATGGCCACTTGTCTTCATCATAGGAAACACTTCATGCATGATGCCATGTAATAGGACACTTCATTCCTATGCATTAAATTAATGTATTTAATTTAGTAATGCTTATAAATGTAGCCAAATAAATGTAACACCTTACCACTAAAGACTTATAAAATAATTCAAAAATATTTATCTATATATGATTTATCAAATAATTTACCAAAGTTTATGGTAACAAATGGTTTAGAATAATGCCTACCAAATCCTTAAAAAATTTTATAAATGCAATTATAAATTAACAAAATAAGATATATAAAAAAAATCTTTCCTAAAATAAATTATCCTTTACAAAAATCCTTAACAAATTAATATCATCAAAATTAGAAAAATATTATTACTTAAACATAAATCTAATAATTATAATTTTCAAAATAAGTTTTCTTATAAAAATCATAATAAATAAAACAAAATATTTATACAAAGTTAAAATTCATATTTAAACCTAATAAAATCAATTTATATTCAGAAATCCAAAATTATAAATAAAAATCCATATCAAACATTGTTAGAATTCTGGGATGTTACATTCACCCCCCCTTAGAAACTTTTCGTCCTCGAAAAGGAAGTCGAATAAATTTAAAACTCCTTCACAAATTTTAAATTCGAATTTCTCCCTCAACATATCAGAAATGAAATGGTCAGAACAAAGGATCATATCATTCTCAGGGCACTCTATCTAATTCTCACTAATGGTAGAGTATAAGGAAACTTCTATGATCTAGCGATTACTAGGGTCGTCACCGGTCTTGGTTAAAATCGAATTCTCTGAGTTAGACTCAGAGCTGCTATCTGCCATTAAGGGGGAACTAGGATAGATATGGTCCAGTACTTAGAGGTTTACGACTCAAAGAAAATTTTATATTTTGGAAATTATCTTTCTAACTTACTCTTACGGAACCCTGATTTTCTTACCAATTCTGAGTCCAAATTCTTAAATTAGAATTCAAATCTAAATTCTCAAATAAACCTTTCCCTAATTATTCAATTATCCTGCAAAATACCATCTTGGCTAGATTCAGTATTAGAAAAAATCTATTGCTCTCAATACAAATTCAAGTTCAATTTAAGAGATAATTCAAATACTGGTTTCAATCCAAGTTAATTCACTTGTCCGTGATAGAGTATCCATGATACTGGTTTTCAAAATACTGGTTTCAACCCATGATAGAGTCATGGACAAAAGGAAGAATTCAAAGATAAAGTTGAACAGTAAAACGACAATTCAGAGTGATGTTCAAAAGATGACAATGGGTCGAGCAAAACCCAGCGACAAGGGAAGAGGATGGAATTATATTTTCGAAACACTCATTCTATTTCAAATTTTTATTCCAATCGTTTCTAATCTCACTTTAACCCATTTATAACTTATACTCATTTAATATTCATATTTTAGTTTCGTATTCACCTAATCGAATAACACTTTTCTAAATCCACTTTGACATTCAAAATATATATAATCTCTTTCAATCTTGTTTAAATATCAAATCGTGTTTAGAAAAATTTTCTTACTCAACTAACCGGAAAATCTCTTAAAACAGTTTTATAAAAAACCACCACGCTTCCTCTTGCGCACTCCGATTATGTTCAAGCTAGGGTTGTTTTCAAATATTAATCTTAACATATTCAGAACTCACTTCTTCACATTTAATATTTCAAAGACCCAAATTTTTCCTATTTCGAGATTTGTTACGATTTGAATTAACCCTTTAAACTCATTTCTAACTTAAGTCAAAATCATCTCTTTAAACAAATTCTTAACTTAAGTCTAAAGCATCTTCAGATTCCTTAAGGGGTTCTGATAGCTAAATTATTCTTGGATATTCCCATTTACAATTCATGTTAAGGATTTATACAAATCTATTGATTACATTAACATATTAACATTCTTTGAGAAATATAATATCTTTTCTGATTACAACTTATTAAATCATATTCAACATTTGTTATGACTTGAAGTATGGGTGCTATTTTTGACATAATTTCTTAATGTATTATCTTATTTACCCAACATTCGCTTCCTAGTCTTTAAGTGGATTTACCTAAAAATCCTTTTGTTTATTAAAATAGTTTGATTTGTATTTAACATATTAAACTCCCCCTTAATAGTTCCAACATATCGAAATAGTTCAAGTATCCCTCGACGTCTTAACTGGAGTCATATAGTCATCCCACTTTTGAAACTCGAAAATAACTACTGATGGTGCCATGGTCATCAGTGAAATCATCCTCGAGCGACTAGAGTGTGACCCTACATCTACCTAGTATATATTTGACTTCGTATATACGTTGATCAGACGTATATTCAAAATCCTTACATACTCGATAGTCCAATTGTGACGTCGAATAAAACACTCGAAATCCTTATTTCCAATTATATTTCTAAATATATATTTTAAATAATCATCGTTTTCAAAATGATTTACTTGTTCAAAAATACCTTATATAGGTTTTAAAATACGCTCTCTCGTCATAATATTCCGAGATCTCATTCTAGGGTATTTCTGACCCTATCTCTAATGAGATAATATAACTCTGAGGAGTCCTACTCTTTTGTCCAAATATGTACGTACCCTATAGCTTTGTATAACCAAAGCTCTGATACCAACTGTAACGACCCGACTTTTTGCCCGGTTCTTGCCGGTAATTAAACCAACTTAAACCGTTCAGAAGGACGAATTGTTATGGGTACATACATACATTGAACAAAATAACAGAACTTTCCATTGAATAAACCAATATTACATCAGAGTTACATGAATATCAGAGTTACAACATAAACGTATACAGCGGAAGAAAGAAAATATTCTCTTAGCGGAAGAACCTTATGATACAGCGGAAGCTCCAAGCTCTAGCGTTGACTCCAACTCTGGAAGTGCTCTGAATCCTGCTCCAACGATCTATAACTGCAAAACTAAACTACTGGCTGCCCGTGTGGAAATTAATGGGCACCCAGAGTTTAGAAAGGAACAATAAACTCCAGGTCAGTCGTGGGACTGGTGTGAGAACTCAAAACAGTTGGATTCATTTTAAAGTTGGGAAATTCACCGGATCACGCCGCTAACGCGGAACGGATTTACTCCATGTGAATACCCGTGCATATAAATACGCCATGTCTTTTGAAAATGAAGCTATCATAAGCTCGTCCCACATCACACAATGCAAGCGCACACCAGATGGGCGAGTTTTATCTTATGACAACCAAATATGCTTTCATACGAAAAATTCTCTTCAATACCATAATATCTATAGTGTGGAAAACATTTCGCAAGTAAATGTATTAATCCTAGACAGCATATACCCCATAATATATGTTGCCATATATATATACAATCAAAATCGTATGGCTCGCATAAGAAAATTTGGGTTTCCAACTTGATGATTCCTGGCACGAAAGATCAAATCGGGGATACAAAACGAAGTGCCTCAACGGCTTTTTCGACCATACGCGGACACCGACTACACATTGTCAGGGCAGATCAACGGTTTTCGACCAGACACGGCCCCCCGAACATACCCAACTTCCCCAGGTTCATAAGTGGTTTCCCACTGCTGCACAGCTTCATCATCAATTCATATATAAGTATAAAACCTAACCGCCAGTTTCTCATCAATCCGGGGTGTGAGGTTTGTTGATGTCATATCATACGCAAAGCGATGCTTCGATAAGCCATTCTTTGATCGTCACTAGCTCGTCTCATAACTTGGGTATGCCACATTGACAATTCACGACATATCACTGATTTCAATCAATGCATACCCTCTAAGTTCATATGACTTAGAGACGAGGATAATATTATTGCCACAAGTCCGATATTCATTAACGGAAATCAGTGCTATGCAGTCAATTTCAATGTCAGACACACCATCCATACAAGACCGTTCTGGGTCTGAACGGAACAACCCGAAAATACTTAAATATGTTCAGGTCTCATGTAACTCATACCTCGTGTCGGTGGCCTACCTAACCGAGACATCAATCAACAATCAATCTAAACAAATTCAAATATTCCCGGTCTTCATTCGTCGTTTACCAATTCCTGAATTGCTTCATAACGTCGTATTATTACTTGGAATGGTTTTCGAATATATGCTCGATCCCGGTCTTTCCAAGTAATAAGCGTACTTTAAACAGTAGCTATGGTTCACACAGGCTTTTCAATTCAAATCTCCTTCCACATAGTTATCAATTCATTTACAACTACATATTTGAATTTCTATAATTTCATACATCTCGTTATCATCTTAAATTCTTCTTTGAAATCAAAGAGTATACCTTTGCTTCAATTTCTTACTTTTAATTCCCTCGGATCGAAGATTTTGACTAAATTCCAATTACGATACGAATTTCCACAACTCAATCTTATTGGGTTTCAAGAATGGTATTATTGAAGATACGATTCATGACAGAACCCAAATCAATCGTCATTGAATCATAAATTACACAGAAATTTTATCCACTTATATTCGATATAAATTCTCATAATCAACGAATACTACAAGTGGAATAACGATATAATAATATCTTCCAAACTCCCCAGATAGTATTCATTTACACCATGAAATTTTATACCAAATATCGAAAATTATTTCTATCTAACTCATTTCAATCAGGTGGAAAACCCATATCTTAATTAAAAGATTTATTCAATTCTTCGACATTCGATCTGAATAGAAATATCGTCAACTTATATTCAATATAAATTTCCATATCCAACTCATATTATAAGCGGAATAACTGTAATTTACCCTTTTAAATTCCTCAGATAATAAGAGTTTTCATCTACCGAACTAATATCAAATATCCGAAAATTTATTTCCAACCAGATCCAAATTTAAAATTTGGAAAACTCATTTTTTATACCATTCCAATACTTTAATAATCTTCGAAATCATTTTTGTAACCAAACAATAGTTCACGCTTATAAATTTCAAAGCCAAAACAACATTTGGAAATGTTACCCAAAGGTACTGCTGTTAAAATATCCATTTAAACCAATTAGATTTGAAAATTATACGAAATCCAAATATTCAAATTTCTATTCGCCTTTGAAATTTATAAATAGGAATTGTCATAAATTTCTCAAATTTTTGATAACTCGTGTTATGATTGTTGACTGCAAACATATCGATCTTTCCAAATTTGTTATGCTTGAAATCAGCCGTTGAAATTTTGAAATTCCCTTCATTATTCCAAACTGTTATCATTTGTAATTCAACGGTTTCTTATTTCAAGACGAATAAATTTTCAAATAATCATGTTAACTTGAGATCGATATTTACGAATTGTCGCATCATAGTGCGTTCTATTCAACCCATATAATGATTTAAATATAAATCATTTAAACTTATATTCCCAAATCATTTGAAACAGTTTCAACATATATTTCAAATTTGATTTCAAATTTACCATCCCGTTGTCGGACCAGTTAGGGATAGCCAGGGAGAGCAGGAAACTGGATTTCCAAACCCAAGCCTAGACACCATCCTCTCTGTCATCCTAAAACGTTCTGGTGTCTATATATATATATATATTATCATATTATGTTTCCAAAACATATAAAGCCATAATCAAATTTTCAAAAATCTCATTTTTGAAATAAATTGAACATGATAATATTTAATATTATAAAATCAACTTTTATATGGAAGGGAAACAAAATCGATCACCTGTATAATCCCATAATCATGGTATTGTGTGTGCATCATACAACAGAATAAATTCAACCATATATATATATATATACGATGATAATGAATTATCGTTATTAACAACAACCAATTCAGTTGTGCACAAGCGTTACTGTCGATAACGCTTTTCAGTGTTCAGTGTATTATCTAACTACATGCACACCCATTCACATAATAACATCCATCACACAATCATCATCAACAGATTATAATTAACTCAGCTAATTATAATTAACTAATTTAAATAAATAAATTTTAAATTAGAAGTTCTCACCGAAAAGGCTCCATACAACTTCACTACCAGGACGAACATGCGAATGAACATTGCCACCGCTCCTCGTACAGTTTCCAATTCGTTCTCATCAGCAGCTAGAAATCTTCTGCTGATTTTATATCAAATTAAATTAATATAAATGTTCATTCATTTTTTTTTTCTTCTTCTTATATTTTTTCCTTTCCCCTTTTCTTTTTATAAGGATATTCCATTTTATATAAATCCGTACTTAGCCAAAATTATCAAAACTATATATCGTTGGGTTCTATTTTCAGATACGGTTCTAACGAACCTAACGGTGTGTTAAACGGGTTAGAATTGAACGAGTTATAGATGCTTAAAGTTTTGAACTAAATTTAAATATAAATACTTTAATTAAAACGTACCCCAAAGAAAGCCCGGCCCAAAGCCCACACGTTCAAGATTCAACACCGGCCCACTCCACTTCTTCTTCTCCCTTCCTTCTTCTTTCACGCGTCCATCTCCTGGAACCCATTGTGCATGCTGGAACGTGCACATGCACACATCGAATTGTCCACCGAACTCAAATCTAAACGCACCCGCATGTTTCTCCTCGCCATCTCGTTCGACTGCACCATGTCACCCAACCTCCGGTCTCGTCCTCCGAAATGCGATCCCCATTTGCCGAGACCTGGAGCGAGAAATCCCGCGTGAGCCCCATATGTCGCACCCCCCTTCTTGGCTTCGATCTTCACCAAAATAAACCACTTCGAAGCTTTCCCAGTCCTCGTCACAAATCCATTCATCGTTTTACCCATCGTCGCTTCCATCACCGACGATTTCCAAACCTAGTTTCCGACCATCACAACTATCGATACGGATTCGCCTCGTTTTCGTACTAAAAATAATACATTCCTTGCTGATCGCAATGGCGCCGACGGCGTTGAACGATTCATCATGGATTGTGAGATATTATTTTCTGAAGTTTCAAACATGTTTCTTCCATTCTTTGAAAATCTGAGATTTCTCTCCCGAATCTCAACGAAATTTCGATCCGTTAGTTTCTAAAAATCACAAACGATGATACGAACAATTTCTGCGTGGATCATTCAAGTCAAAGATCAATGGTTTGAGAGGTATGGATTTTTGAATGGAGAAAAATGTAAATTCTCATTTACAGGAACTGAAAATGTGAAGAAGAAAATGAACGTGAGATATACATTTGAACTATGGATTGATGTGAGCAATATAATGGGTTTAGCTCTCCTTATATAGGGTAATTTCAAGGGTAAAATGGTAAATTTCCTCATGGACACATGGAATTCAATAAGCAAACCTCTTCATGCACATAGACACATACATGGCCACTTGTCTTCATCATAGGAAACACTTCATGCATGATGCCATGTAATAGGACACTTCATTCCTATGCATTAAATTAATGTATTTAATTTAGTAATGCTTATAAATGTAGCCAAATAAATGTAACACCTTACCACTAAAGACTTATAAAATAATTCAAAAATATTTATCTATATATGATTTATCAAATAATTTACCAAAGTTTATGGTAACAAATGGTTTAGAATAATGCCTACCAAATCCTTAAAAAATTTTATAAATGCAATTATAAATTAACAAAATAAGATATATAAAAAAAATCTTTCCTAAAATAAATTATCCTTTACAAAAATCCTTAACAAATTAATATCATCAAAATTAGAAAAATATTATTACTTAAACATAAATCTAATAATTATAATTTTCAAAATAAGTTTTCTTATAAAAATCATAATAAATAAAACAAAATATTTATACAAAGTTAAAATTCATATTTAAACCTAATAAAATCAATTTATATTCAGAAATCCAAAATTATAAATAAAAATCCATATCAAACATAGTTAGAATTCTGGGATGTTACATGAACTAAGTTAATGAGTGTTAATAGTTTGAGTTGACATAGCAATGTTCTATTTAACATCTGTTTTAATCCAGTAAAGAAGGTTTGGAAACGTTTTCCAAATAAAATCAGAAATGTTTTCTAATATAGAAAAAGACATGATTCAGTTAATAATAAATACGGAATGTTTTTCCAATGTTAATAATGTATATTTTCAAAATATAGAAAATAAGAATTTATGAATATATGGAAACGTTTCTTCGATGTTAATTAGAAATATTTTTTGGAATATAGAAAATAAATAGTTTATAATAAATGGAAACGTTTTCCTAAAATCGTGAGAGGCTAAATGATTTGGATAAATATTGGGTAAAGATATTAAAGAGGAAATTGGAAAACGAACAAATTAATTTAAAAAGAGATCAATATTAATTGGTGGTTGAGTGGTAAAATTTCTATTTGGAAACATGATCATTGGTTGTATGGATGTTTCCTTTTGATAATTAAATCACCGGCTATCAAAGTTTTGACCATTTTTCCGTTGTCAGTATGGATAGACCGGGAACAGATTTATTATCTGAAAACCACTATGTATGGGCATTAGCCTGCGAATCAAATACGATTAAGATAATTGAAGATGAAGTTTATGCAAGGGATGTTCTGATGATCCTAGGTAGAAATTGCCTAAGATGGATTTACAGAATAGTGTCTTCGGTTTGTCCAGTCGTAGGGCAACTTGTATGGACAAATGTATGACAGAGTATACCTAATAGATCACGTAAGTTGATCTTTTTAAACGTATTTATGTTGGTGGCAGAGGAATTCATTTCTCTTAGCTTTATACCTGTGGTATTTACGGAGAAATCAATTTTTGATTTGGCGGGTTTGACGATGTGGCATTCAAAGTGAATGGTGACCAGATGTTCCAAAAGATACGTTATGACCTCAAGCCTCATCAATCGGGAAATAACAAAAAATCGGGTCGGTAACATGGCTAAGTGGGTCGCACCAAATTAGGGTATATTGTCACTATATAGAGAATATTCATTTTTGTTCTTCTTTCGCTTTTGTATCTTCCAGGAACAGTTATGTTGGTATACCAACCGTAAGGTGATGATATATTTAGAACATTCAAGTGAAATGAATGGTCGATTATGTGCGGCCGAGTTACAAGATGTTCTTGTTGAATTCCAGTGTATCCCCTCTAGAGTACAATGATCGGAAGGTGACTCCATACCTTGTCATAGTTGGAAATCCATTTCCTAATAAGAGCCTGCAGTTTTATTATATATTATATATGTGGAGCGTGAGATGCAACCGTTCTGCTAGATTGCTATTTACTTGTAATAGACATTATTATAATATCAGAATAATAGTGTTTTAAAAGAATATTTTGGATTATCGTAATGTAAAAACCGTCTGTATTTATGTGTGGATCGGTCTTATGATTATCTTTTATTTTGAAAAGGAGTTCATAGAAATTAAACCAAATGGTTGGAGTTACTCACACCAGTCCAATGATTGACCAGATTTTATTTTGTTTTGTTTTATCCTAAACTCTTGGGTGATCAAATTTGTACGGATAGTCACATAGTCGGATTTTACAGATATGCTTGGAGGAGCTTGGAGCAGGAGGCTTCAATGCTAGATATATATAAAGTTTATTTCTGCTGTGATGTTATGTGTAGTACTCTAAAATGGTATGTATATACAATTATAAGTTTGTTTTTCAAATGCTATATTATATAATATATTTTATTCGTTTCGATGTGAGATTCATGTTTACTATGATTCTATTGTGTTGTGATCTTCTTCTTCTATTTTAATTTTCTTTATTCTATTTCTCACCGTCTAACTTCTTTCTATTAATGATTCGGTATTTTCAATACTTTAACAGCTGACACGGTGTTTTGTTTCGATTTTCAAGATCGAAAATCCCTAGGTCGTTGCAGTGGTATCAGAGCTAAACGTTAAGTGATTACCTTTGCTCTGTGGCGTAACTTAATAGGGATAGGGTTACTAATACCCTTGATTAAGTTTGAGTTCGTATACATAAGCGCGTATTTGTTAATTGATAAAAAAATTGTTTTATATTGTATTGATTAGTTTGTTGAGTGATTTAAAAATTCTGGTTGATATGGTAGTGCAAACTATATCGAAAAGTTTTTCTAAACTCTTGAATAGAGTAGTTTGACATAGTATTGTTTTGAAAGAGGGTAAACAAAATTATTTTACCCAAAATATATTTTGTTATAAAGAATATACATATCTTGGGATTATTATAGTATATTTGATGTGTTGGTTATTTTATAATAGAATAAGATTATAATTGAAGCTGTTATAAATAACCGGTCAAAATTCGTATAAATGTAATATATAAAATCATATGAGATAAATCTAAATTTAAAACATATTTGGAATTAAAATCCCGGAAACTTTGGCGGGAGTTTAGAAATGAATTTTGAATTGAATATATGGGATTTTAAAATCCTGGGGAATTTGGAAATGTTTTCTAAGCTTTGATATTTTGAAGTAATTTCAAAAGGGAAGTGTTTAAGAATGGTTTTGGAAAGTGATATAGTATTGAACTCATTTTGGTCGCCGGAAAATAATTATGAGGATGATTCGGACATCATTGGTGTTCATTTTCGAGTTTCCAAGTGATGGATTACTACCAAAGATTTTGTTTTGAATTGTTTTAACAAACTAAGTCATTCAAAAATTCTAATGTTTTGAATTGCTATTACTATATGTAAATATACATGATTTCAAACTGATTTGAAATAACCCAGGAATTTGTAGTTCCAAATTTAAATTTAACTTATGAAATTAAATAGACTGAAATGGTAAAAGTGAATAAATTAATTAGGATTAAACCTAAATTAAATTAAATAAATTTGGATTAGATTAGAAATAATCTGGAATGGTATTAGATTGTTGAGTAAGAATTTGGAATCGAGATGGAACAGGAGTTAAAATGGAATTTGGCTGAAAATGATTTGTTTGAGGATGAATTGATTGGAGATCAATTGGGAATGCATGGATATATGCTATAGTGATAGCAAATGGAAGAGATAAAGTTGGATGCCCGACAAAAGGTTCAAGTTTATATTTTATATGAGTATGAGATTTATGTACCGCTTGGGCATGTCGCTTAGCTATTTGATTTCTTATGGATTGGAGAGGGCCTAGAGAGACGAGTTGTAGTTGTATCGATTGATCCGTGCAAAGAAGATGCTGGCGAATTTTTTCGAAAATTTAAGGTGTTAGAAAATTTTCAGAATTTTTGAATTTTTTTGTTATTAGAAGTGAATTGATATTTTATTTAAAGTTTAGTAGTTTAGTAGAAACTGAAATTAAAAGAAAACAAATGGTTTTAAACCTAGTTAATATGGTTTGTAGCATTTTTCCTATGTCCTTAGTATTTTCGAGGACGAAATTCTTTTAAGGGGGAGGGAATGTAACATCCCGGAATTTTAGCTATTCAATAATTAATTTATTAGTTATTTTAATTATATTGGTTTTATAATTTAAATGGTTTGAATTCAAATATTTTGAATTCTTAAATAATAAATAATGAGATAATAATACATTTATTTTCGAAACTATCGGAAATAGTTAAATTGGAAATATTGTATGACTTGGATAATTTAATAGATTTAATTCAGTCTAGAATTGAATTATTTAACGAGTTTGTTATTTAAACCATGATTGAACATATTAATTATAATATAATTTAAAACGAGCCCGTAACATCCCGGTAGTTCATAATATTACATTTTCAACTTTAACTAAATATACAGGATCCATTTTAAGTTGGATTTCTTTGAAACAAGAAACATTCGAATCTACTGAACTGTATTTTTCTAATGGAAGTGAAAAATTGAAATTTTGTCTTATAGATTGTAGGTTATGTCCAAATCAAATTTCTAGAAAGTTGTTGTTGAATCGTTTATGGACCATAACGATTCATTTTATTTTAATAAATTATTAGTTTCGAATTTGGACAAGATTTTTGAGATATGTATTTAATTTAATTTACACAATTTTTCTGTACATTTTAATTTGGAAAATAAATAACTTTTCATTTAACATATTTTGTGTTAGGGATTGCAAAATGGATCGTTAAGACAAAACTAACACTAGAGGGGGTGGATAGTGTTTTTGAGAATTTAAACAAAATAAAAAACTTATATGATCTACTATATGAATCAAACATCACAAAAACAATCATAAACACAAAATCAAACACAAACACAAAGGAAAGAACACTGGATTTTATACTAGTGCTTCTACGTCTAGTGTCATGCAACGTTGGATTACACAGAGTTTTATTACTATATCAATATCCAATTATAATCCTCTCCTTGATTTCACAGCTACAAGGGATACCACTGATTCCACACACACTTGGTCAAATATACTCTCTTTGATTTCACGGCCACAAGGGTAACACCGATTCCGCTGTCCTTGATTTCACGGCTACAAGGGTCACACCGATTACATACATTTCCCAAATGATTACAATAACCCTATAACTCTTCAATAGCATTTTGATTCAGAGAGTAATGAGTAGAGAGTGAGAAAAGAAGAAGTTTTATGTAAATAGAATTGAATTCGGCAGAGTGTAAGTGTAGAAATCATAAAAATGAGAAGATATAATGGTGTAAAAAAAGGAGATGAAGATGGAGAGGAATAATTGTGATTTTTTTTGAAATCGACCCCTATTTATAAGATTTGAAAGGTTGCAACGTTTCTAGAGCATCAAAAATAGTGAAAAGACAATTCCTTTCAATTTTCAAAAAGTGACAGTTATACGTCGACATAAGGCAAAATGTATGTCGACATAAGCATGTGCAAACTTGAATTTTAAGCATTTTTGAAGTGTGTTGATATATATGTATATATATAATCTTGGAAATTCC
Organism: Allium sativum; assembly: GCA_030737875.1. Lineage (NCBI taxonomy): Eukaryota > Viridiplantae > Streptophyta > Magnoliopsida > Asparagales > Amaryllidaceae > Allium > Allium sativum. The sequence continues at coordinate 646,669,513 of CM060919.1, read as the reverse complement.
TAAATTAAAACATAGTGTTATAAATGAATATTATAAAGTAAAAAATCATGTAAAAACATAAATATAAACTATAAAAACATATTTATAAAGTTGTAGAGTTTAAAACTGTATAAATATAAAGCATATAATATATAAAACTTATAAACTATAAAACTTGAGTTTAAAAAAATAAAAGTAAAGAAAATAGAATAAAGAAGATAGAGATTGAAGATAAAATTTGAAAACAGAATTTTAAATAAGAAATTGAAAATCAAAATTTGAATTTGATTTTGAACCCTGAGTGTTATTTAGAGTCGTACATAAACTAGACTCTATTACTATATTTTTTCTTGAACTCTTTAACTCTTGAAATCTTGATTACTCATGAGTCTTAAATCATCTTTGAATTCTGATTCTCTTAAATCTTTAAACTATATAGTCTTCAATAATAATTCCTGTATATATGTATATATATGTATTCTAGATAAAAGTGTTAGTATATATTTTATAATCAATTAATATTGAAATAAGGTTGTTGTCATCAAAACTCCATTCTCCAACAATCTCCACCTTTTTGATGATCACAACCTTAGTTTATAAAATATCATACCTGTTCATACTTGTTGATGATGATCCTTTTAATATTCCCCTATCTATATGAATCATATAAACTAATTCTATATTTTATAATTTCTCCCCCTTTGGCATTACCAAAAAGATATTCTAAAACTAATCCCCCTAAATCCTATATCTACTATATATATCATATGATTATTCTATGCTAAAGTACTAGTACAAATAACTCCCCTAAATTTATGCTATAAATGTTTCTAATATAATATCCCTGATTCTATAATATCCTTATATCTCCCTCTAAATCAATGATGCTAAACCTAAAAGATTATAACTCCCCCTAAAATTATGACTAAACTAGTCTTAATAAACTAAATAAAGGATAATAAACTAACCACAACAAATCAAATTTTGTAATCAATTCAACCAAGAAAATCAATCCAAACAAGCAAATCAAACAAGCAAGAAGTTCAAACAAATAAGAAATTCAAACAAACAATCTAAACAACCAAAGCAAAAGTATATTATAATTCAAAAAAACTTTGAAACTTCAATTATTCCTTAGAAACTATAAAACTCTCCCTTAATATAATACTAGACTAAACCTTTTCCTAAACTCTAAGTCCCTTAAAACTATAATAAGATTTTAATCTAGACTAAGAATTAGTTCTGATAAGATATCCTTAAAATTATGATATAAATTAAGTAAAGAAAATTAATCCAAGTAATCAATCAATTTGAGTTTTGTTGTCATAAAACATCAGCTCAAATAAATTCGAACATAAAATCAAACATTTCTTGTAACTTCTATTTATCCTAAAACCTATAGAGCTCCTATCAACTACAAATGCATAAGTATTTTTCAAATCTATCAACCACCAATGAAATTTAACCATGTCAAATAAGTCAATCAAGTTATTTAAGCCAAACAAATCAAACTAACCAAACAAGTCAATCAATCCAATCAATTCAATTAAGCCAATCAATTCAATCAAGCCAATCAATTCAATCAAGATAAAGTAAATATGTTATGTATTTGACTAATAGTTGAGACGAACCAAACTTCCTCGGAAAGGAAAGCCCGAATTGAGTTGAGAACACGACAAATCAGAACACAAACAGAAAGACATTTCATTATTATTACAATAATTACATCAGAGTACAAGAATATACAGAGTCTGAATGAATATTTTACAATAGAAAATATCAGAGATTTAAAATACATTACATAGCAACAGAAAAATAATACATAACACAACTGTAAGAAATACACGTATACAGAGCTTTCCGAATATCATTCCAGTTGTAAACCATAATATGAATATAATATCTGCAAAACCAAAACTACTAGCTGCCCGAGTGGAAAATAAGGGCACCCAGAGTTTAGGTTAAAACAATAAACTCCAGGTCAGTCATGTGAATGGTGTGAGAACTAAAACAATTATTAACTTGATTCTAAAGTCAGGTAAATCATGGGACCACGCAGTATAGCACGGAACGGGTTTTCCCCCAAGAATACCAGTGCATAAAACAAACAGCGCAATGCTAAAGAGAAAAATGAAGCTATTATAAGACCCAAGTCCCATCACACAATGCAACGCAAGCCGGAGGATAGGGTTTTCCCTTATAATAGCCAAACATGCTTGGTATGTTTAAAACAAACCATTTGATACTATTATAAGCGCATAGTGTATAAAACAACAACTTCAAATATAAATGTATCAATCATAGATGGCATGCGTACCATATATCATGTCACCATACTGGTTATACAATTAAAACCACACAATGTCGTATTGGAAGTTGGATTCCATTTGTGAACCAGGGCCAGGGATCATCCTGTGCACATTCGAGGCACCCTAGAAAGTGCCTTAGGATTCAGCCGCAACTGCATCCAGATCGGTAGGGCCGGTCATCCGCCAATGGTTAGCTATACCATAAACTAGATGTTAGCCGGTTCTATCGAACCTCTAAAATGGTTAGTATGTCGACCATATCCATCAGTCCCGTAGTGACCGATATAATATCCATCAGCCCCGCAGTGCTGATATATCCGAGGTACCTCGTCTCCATAAAGTAATAATAGTATGCAACATCCACATGAGTAAACAGCCTAGGCTCCATACCATGACGTTACTCGTAACTAGAACTAATATATGTCCATTTCCCTACCATCCTTCCCTTTTTGGTTCACACCGGGGTGTGAGGCTCGCGAATTAACGCTACACAAAGCCATGCTATATTAAAGCTGTGATTTGATCATCAACTACAAGACTCTTCTTTTAAATAGAAGCCTTGATCATTTGCATCTCAGCATACCACACAAGCAATTCACGCCGTGCGACTGATGTTTATCGGTACATAACCTCGGAGCTCGTATGTCTCAGAGAAGGGCGTTAAGCACGAGAATAAATTCTCCGCCGCCAAACAGATATATATTTAATAGAGATCAATCAACATAGAATAAAATCCAATGTCAGACACATATCCATTTACAAGTCCGTTCTAGGTCTGAACGAAACCGTAGACACCTTATTCTTCGTCCTATATGTCCAATATAGGAGAGGCCCTCGCATATCCGTCGATCTCTAAGTACATCTGGACGATCACCACTTGTTACCTCGTCTTGGGTGTACAGCCCAATCAACACATCAGTAATCATCCAAACGATGTAAAGACCTCTGGTCTTCAACCACATTCTTCATCGTCGACTTATCGTCGAATCAGTTATTCAGAATAGGTATAAACCCGACCTTGTTGGATAACCCACGTATTTTATAAACAAGTGCTATAAAAACACAACATACGCCTCATTCCAATTATGAATATTCTTTTATTTAAATATTCTTATCATTTGGGAAAGGTCCCCATTAATTTTATCAAAGATAAATTCTTTAACTTTATTCATTAATCTTCCTTTGGATATCAATTCCAAACCAATTTAAGGTTTATCCAAACTAGTCGGGATTAGTGCACCTCACCGAGGTAATCATTTGTTTAATTTACCAATCTCAACCTATTCATTCCATGGAGCAAAACTGGTAGTACTCCATATTTAACACCACAGTGTTATCGGTAAATTTAATTACCATTTCACGTTCAAATCTAATTAAAGATTTAACTATCGCCTGGAGTAAAACAGGTGATACTCCACTTTCGATCGTTTCCCAAATTTGATAATTTAATTTATCACATTTCAATCTAATTAAAGATTCATTAAAACTCCACTTAGTTTTGATCTTCCCAAAAATAAATATTAATGATTATTTAACTTTGAAAACAAAAACATGTCGCATCGACAATCTACATCGTACTATTGATTTCTGCCGATATATAACCACTAAGCTCGTATGTCTTAGAGAAGGGCATAAAGAAAGAGAATAAATTCTCCACCACCAAAGAGATATATATTTAGCAGAGATCAACCATACAGTTCAAAAAACAATGTTAGACATGGAATCCTGTCTTTAACTGGGTTAAAGAACTATTGTCATTTAAAACACAGTTCACGATAAACCCAAATCACATTCCATTAATTATGGAACCTTCACGGAAATAGATCAATATATAATCGATATCAATTTCCGTATCCGACTAATAATATAAATGGAATAACGATAAAGCCTTTTAAATTCCATATATATTAACAGTCTTCCTCCACTGAAGTTCGTTTCGGTTATTACCAATCGAATTCTATTCAATTCCAATTAAATATTAATTAATTGGAAAACTTTACTTTGGAAAATCCTATTAAATCTTAATAAAAGATTTATATATTCCAAATCACATTTCACGGTTAATCGGGTTAAAGAACGAATGTCGTTAAAAACACAGTTCACAATAAACCCAATTCACATTCCATTCTAATTCCAAATAAATATTAATTAATTGGTAAAACTTCTCTAAATCTTATTTAAAGATTTACTCTTTACTCAACTGGGTTTCAGAATAGTGTTAACGAAGACACCGTTCACGACAAACCATAAATCCAATTTGATAGTAAATACAAGGATCTGAATAGAAAATATATCGGCTTATATTCAATATCAAATTCTGAAACCAACGGATATCGTGTTGGGAATAATGATATCAGTATCTTCCAAATTCCCATAACAATATCCGTATAATCATGAAATCCAATACCGAAATATTCTGAAGATTATTTCCATTCCAAACCATTCCAATTTATTTATTGGAAAATTCTGGTTATTTTAAAACCATTTCAAATCCAATTTATTTTATTTAAAAATACTAGATTATTATTTCTAGTTAATAACTAGTTCATTTTGATAAAAATATATTTTTATCTTTCCAAATATGGAATTTTTCATCCAAATTCTTTTCAAATCATTTATTATTATTTTACACAAATTATTGATATTTTTAATAATTTTATCAAGGCCTGTACAGTCGATTTCCAATAACGGCCACCGAACTGCACTTACAACGACCGTTTCCAAATTTGATTTGGACGTATCTCCAAATTCAACCGTTAGATTTCAAATCGATCTCATGCAATTTCAATTCAAAGTCAATGGTCGAAATTCACGAGTAGCCGCGGCGCGGTGCGTCCTATTCAGGCCATTATATTATATATATATATATAATATAATATATAATATTTACTTCGTCGATTTCCATTTAAAACGTATTTTATAAATCGTTTTAAATTCGTTTTAAAAACGATTTCAACTTCATTTTCAATTTTAAATCAAAACTGAATATTTCTTTATAAATTCATTTTAAATTCATTTTAAAACGATTTCAATTTAATTTCAAATTTCAAATCAAATTGGAATATTCATTTTCGATATTCATTATAAAATGAATAAAATCGATATAAATGTCGTTCACGTCTAAATGGCGTTAATCTAATCAACACGACTTTATATATTTAAATATTTTTATGTCCATCCCAAATTGGACATCAAAATCATATTTTGATCCATTACTGAATATTAATTTAAAATATTATTTATTTTAAAATATTCGTTATTTTAAAATATTCGTTATTTTAAAATATTCGTTCTTTCTGAATTGGAATCAGACATAGTCAATTACCATTTAATTTTATTTATATGGATTTCATACACACGTGTACACAACCATAATCACACACAGTCAACCATCATCCAGAGTGCATTACACAACTACATAAGCGTTAAAATAAATAATTAATGCTCATCACAGCCTGTCAACCCATCGATTGACATACAACTAAAAAATTGGGATTAGTGTACAACAAATATCATCCCAATACCCATGTGGGGTTCCAATCAGCAAACACAGATTTTATTTGTGCAGTTGGGCGATGTGTAAAATATATCATCCAAATCAATATCAGTTAAATGGGTGTACATAAACAAATCGTCTGATTTGTTTATAAATATTCATTTTGAATACATGACCATTTTATATGGTTCATATATCCAATAAAATTATATTTTTATCGTTCAAATATTTTATTCCATACATGAATATTTTATTTATACAATAAAAATGTTATTATTATTATTCAAACATTTTATTCAACACAATACAATTAACAATCACAATATAGTCCATTTCCACAACACAATACAATCAAACAAGTCGTCCATGGTCTGTGGATGACGAGAAGCAGTTCATACATGCAGTTATAAAATAAATAACTATATAGAAATAATTTTAGTGAGAAGTTCTCACTTTGGGATCCACTCCGTCAGTTTTTATCTAAATTTCTGAACAATTGGATTTGAATTTGTCTGATATTCTAACATGCTCCAAATTGGACCCGGTTAGTTTTGTTGCAAAGCTCTCGACTCCACAATCGCAACGGATCCTATTTCACGCGATTTGGGGTTCGTATGAGAAAGGTATGATTTTATAAAGTTGATGACATTTTTGAAATTAATTAATATGATAATTAATAAAAATATTACCCTCTTCTTTCTGCTTAAACCCAGGTCGACATTCCAAACTAGCAGTTGATTTCGAGGGTTGATCACCGCGCCTTATATACGTTGCCTGCACCAGATCGAATGACCCGCACTCCTCGCCTACGCGTGGCCTTACTCCGCCCACCACGATGGTCAGTTCGGCGGTCTCTAGCGGCACAGAACTTGCTTCGAACGACACAAGTTTGGGTCTGATTTTCTCGACCACCACAACACGAAAATTAATGAATGTATGTCGGATTTAAAGAGCATGAGATCGTCTTCAATTTTTATTTTGGATTTGTGTTTTAATTTTGTTCCGATTGGATTTGATTAGGGTTTTTCATTTTGAACAAATTGGTCCGTCGTTTTTTAGAGTGGCGACGCTCGTGGAATGAGAATGGTTAGGGTAATTTTTGGGTTTCATATAAAATTATATTAATATTTAATTCAAAAATTATTCGTTTATCAATTCGAACTCCAAATCAAACCCAACGACTATCGCTCTTAGCTAAATACTCCCATTTCAAACACAATGGGATATGTTTCGTAAGCCAATTCGAACGTTTTGAACAGTTTCCATTAAATTTAAAATATAAATCAATATATTTTAAATTCAAACGCACATTTTAATTCACCGGGGCCACATACTAACTCCAAAAAATTCCCGAAAAATAAATCTAGCTATGTTTTGATGATACGGTCCAAACAAAACTAATTTCGTTGAATTTGGAGACTGTTTGAAAAACGGTCATTTTTCAGTCGATTAAATTCAAACTTAAATGACCAAACACGTTTGAATTCACCACGCTCATATATTGATTCCAAAATTTATGAACATTGGATCCAGCAATAATTTGACATTCCATATCCAACAAAAGTGGTCTCGTCGAAAACAGAGGTCGTTTGCAAAATCGCTATTTTTAAGGGCAATATTTTCATAGCGACTATTTTGAATTTTCAACTGGGCATAACTTTTTATTCCCGCTATGAAATCTGGATTTTTCAAATTCGTTGGAAAGATATTTTCAAGCAGATTCAAATATTTCTGGTTTCGCCAAAATCCAGTTTATTTTGAATTCTGTACATTCAATTGAAATTTGAAATCGAATTTTCAAACTACCGCGCCATTTCCAATTCCAATTATAATTAAAATAAATATTTGTAATCTAATTTCGATCTAAATAAATTTATACGTTCTAATTCTATTCAAAATAAATTTCTAGTCGTTATTATTTAAAATAAATCATTTTTAATATTCAAAATTCATTAAATTTGCCAAAATAAAAATTTTAAATTGGTTCTGATTTTCCGGGTTGTTACAATAGTCCTATATTTCTAATTAGATAAAAAAACTTCTCATATAGTATACTTATTATATGTGGAGTTAAAGTTAACATGTAATGCAGTGTATTGGTTACAATGCAATATTTCATATGCAAAACTATAAGAACTGATATATTGGATGAAACGCAAATTGTGATGTGAATGATTTTAATTCGAGATGTACTGTAATTTATAATAATGATGTATCATATGAAATAGGATGTGTAATGATAGTGTGTAGAATGATTTGGTGATTATATATATTTAGGTAAAATATATTCAAAGCACTATCTAAATATTATGTATATACATGTATATTATAAATTATTTGAATTAAACAAGGGTAACATATGCTAATTTCTGGACTTAGGTTAATGATACTTATGAAATAGATTTAAAGGACAATAAAAATGAAAGTTTTATGGTATTCATAATAGATAATATTTTTTTAAGAATAATTCTATGAGAAATGTGGAGTTAAATAATCTTAGCAGGGTGCTTCTTTAATAATGTAGTAAGTATTGAAGATCTTTTTGAAGATAGTATATAATTTTATCATATGAAGTAAACTATTTTTTATATAAACATATATTCGTAATTGTATATATATAAACTAATTTTAAAAAGGACTTAAAATTTAATTTAATAAATCTATTGATACAAATCAATTTAAAATTTAAGTTTTTTAGAAATCAAAATATATTAATTTGCTAAAGAACCATTTATATATATTAAAACTTTAAAAAGAAATCTATAGTCATAACAAAATTATGAAATCTGGATGTAAATTAAACTATAAAACTATAACTTGTTATGTTTAAACTACATATTTAAGACATAGAATTATATATTATTATTATTATTATTATACCAAAATATTAAGTTAAATATTCAAGCTTTTATAAATCTTAATAAGAAAGCAAAATAAGTATTAAGTTACAAATAGTGTTTATGATAATGTAACCCAAAATTGTTATGAAATCATATGAATAATATATAAGTTATACTATGCATGTTTAAACTATATATACAAGATAAATAAATTTATATTTAAAAAAAATTAACTCTGTATATCATATTAACATGTCTATATAATTTTATTAATCTTTATATTTTTAATATATATGTATATGTATATTTTGAAACAAGATATAAGAAAATAAATAGACAAACAAAGTTAATAACTAGAGTTTTAACTGACATTTTCTTTTGAAAAGACGGAGGGAAGTTTGAAAGTTTAAGCTTTTGAAACTCAAAATTTGAATTTCATTTTTCAAGCCTTTACGTTGACATAAGGACATATATTTGTCGACATACATGCATAAATTTCAAAGAACCTATGGTTTTGTGACTTTGGTTTTAAATTATCGATTTATATTTTAGGTTTAACAATTTCCTAAAGTAATATTAATCCTAACAAACATCCAAAATTTATTTTATCATTATATTTATTATGTGACACCCCACGTCCATTAATGTCACTCACTAAGGGAATGCATTAATTTTCATGAAGCGTTATAGGTAAATAAGAACATAATATCATAAGGTAGACATGTAATAGCAGCGGAATTAAAACTTTATTTAAATCATAACATCATGGTCTCAAATCATGAGTTTACATTGTAGGTTTGAAATAACTAGTTACATGTTTAATAATCTGTCTTGCCAAAAATATCAGAGCACAAAAGCATAAACCATATTTCCTAAGCAGAGCCATGAGAGAGTTGACAACAAGTCAAAGATGTACATCAATATCCAAAATCCAAGCAGTGCCGAAAGAATCCAAATCAACTCTAAGCACTTCCACCCTGAGGACCTTGGGGGGGGGACTGTAGTAACCCGTAAGTTCCACGTGAAGGAAAGCGCGGATTGCTTTGAGGACAACACACATCGGAACGCAAACAGAAGAACATTTCATTGCTTATTACAACAATTCCATCAGAATACAAGAATATACAGAGTATGAATAAATATTATACATTTGACAAATATTAGAGATTTAAATTACATAGCAACGGAAAAATAGTACAAAACATAAGTGAAAGAAATACACGGATACAGAGCTTTCCGAATATCACTTCAGCAATAAACAGGATCCTGTGAATATAAATCTGCAAAACCCAACTACTAGCTGCCCATGCGGAAAATAAGGGTACCCAGAATTTAGGTTAAAACAATAAACTCCAGGTTAGTCATGTGACTGGTGTGAGAACTAAAAAAGTTACTAATCTTTATTTTAAAGTTAGGTAAATCAAGGGGCCGCGCCGTATAACACGGAACGGGTTTCCTCCCAAGAATACCAGTGCATAAAACGAACAGCGCAATGCTAAATAAAGAAAAATGAAGCTATTATAAAACTCAGGTCCCATCACACAATGCAACGCAAGCCGGAGGATAGGGTTTTACCTTATAATAGCCAAAGAATGCTTGATACGTTTAAAAACAGATTATTTTGATATTACTATAAGTGTATATTGTCAAAACAATTTCAATCATAAGTATCAATCATAGGCAGCATAGCTACCATCTACTATGTCGCCATACTAGGTTCTACAAATAAAACCGAATTATCATGTATTGGAAATTGGATTTCCGTCATGAGTCGAGGTACGGGGCAAGCTCCTCTCCGTTCGAGACACTCTAGCAAATGTCTCAGGACCACACACAGCGATCCTTGGATCTTTAGGGTCGGTCCTCTCTTACTTTTGAGGATTGGCAATTCCTGAACACACATTTCTTGTAATAACCCAGAAATGCGAGCCAATTTAAAATTTTTATTTTGGCAATTTTGATGAATTTGGATACTTAAAATGAATTATTTTAAATAATAACGATGAAAAATTTATTTTGAATAGAATTAGAACGTATATATTTATATAGATCGTCGTTAGAATATAAATTTTTATTTTAAATATAAAAGGAATTGAAAATGGCATGGTAGTTCAATAATTCGATTTCAAAGTTCAAATGAATGTACCGGGTGCAAAATAAACCGGATTTTAGAAAAAATAAACTGGATTTTAGCAAAACCAAAAATATTGAAATCTAATTGAGAATATCTTTCCAACGAATCCGAGAAATTGAAATTTCATAGCAGGAACCAAAAGACACGTCCAGTTGAAAATTCAGAATAGTCGCTATGGAATTCTGGCCCTTAAAGATGGAAATTTTGCAAACGACCACGGTTTTCGACGAAACCACTTTTGTTGGAACCGTGATGTCAAATTATTGCTAGGTTTCAAAATTCGTAATTTTTCGAATCAATATGTGAGCGTGGCGAAGGAAAACGCGTTTGACCAGTTTCAATTGATTTTAATCGACTGGAAAATGTCCATTTTTCAAAGGGTCTCAAAATTCGATGAAATTAGTTCTGTTAGGACCGCATCGTCAATATAAAGCTAGAAAATATTTTTCGGGAATTTTTAAAATCCGTGTGTGGCCCCGGTAATTTGAAATGTGCATTCACATTCAATACATAGAGTTATATTTTGATTTTGACGAAATATGATCGAAACGATCGAATCATCTTACGATACATATCCCATTGTGTTCGGAATGAGGGTAATTAGTTAGGGGCGACAGTCGGTGGGGCTTGATTTCGAGTTCGAATGTAAAGTCAACTTTAAGTTGAATAAAATTAAATGGAAAATAATAAAATATAAATTAATTTTCGTTTAAGCCCTTACCCCCCCCCCCCCTCTTACCTTCCCCCATCACAAATCAATCCAGAAATTAAAAAAAATGGAGGAGCTGTCGCCCTTCCACTGAAGGCCACCGCGCCCTGACGAGTGCGCCGCCTCCGGCGAGGACCAGACCCCCCAACCAACAGATCTGGACTTCCGCGACCCCCCTCTGCCACTTCTCCCTCCTGAAGCCGCAAATCTAAACCCCAACGCCGTCCGCCTTCCCACAAACCCTAGCCAACGTCGAGTCCCCCCCCCCCCGCCACTTGAGCCTCAGCCCGACGCTTTCCCTCCCCCAATTCCGACGAGGATTTCTCCCTAGCAACTGACTTCGATTTTGAGAGTGAGAGATGAGTTTTATTTATTTATTTTATTTAGTTTAAGTAGTTAAAAAACTTATTTTTATATAGGTAACATTAAAGAAAGATCGGATTTTTATTTTAGCAAAGAAAGGTCGGATTTTTATATGTGATGTTTGCTAAGAAAGGTCGGATTTTTATATGTGATGTAAGCTAAGAAAGGTCGGATTTTTATATATGATGTTAGCGAAGAAAGGTTGGATTTTTAATGAAGTAAAAATTTGATCTTTATATATGTAGCATAATAAAAATCTGGTTTTTATTATATATATGTTGAAATAAAAATGTGATTTTTATAGCGATGATATAAAAATTTGATCTTTATATTAGATGTAGATATATAAAAATATAATTTTTATGTAGAGAATAGCGTGATAAAAATATAATCTTTATTATATGAACACCATTATAAAAATAGAATTTTTATCTATATAGTAGCGGTGTAAAAATAGAATTTTTAACTATATAGTAGCGGTATAAAAATAGAATTTTTATCTATATAGTAGCGGTGTAAAAATAGAATTTTTATCTATATTGTAGTGGTGTAAAAATAGAATTTTTATCTATATAGTAGCGGTGTAAATATAGAATTTTTGTCTATATAGTAGAAGTGTAAAAATAGAATTTTTGTCTATATAGTAGCGGTGTAAAAATAGAATTTTTGTCTATAAAGTAGCGGTGTAAAAATAGAATTTTTGTCTATATAGTACCGGTGCAAAAATAGTATTTTTTATATATATAGTAGCGGTGTAAAAATAGAATTTTTATCTATATAGAGTGATTATAAAAATGTGATTTTTATATACATAACAACAATATAAAAATGTGATTTTTATATATGTAGTGGCAACGGACAATGAAATTGACAAAAGTCGATCACGGCGAAGATTTCTACATATGAAGAGTCGTGGCGATTGGATTAGCTAGTCGGTGAGAACTTCTCACTTTAAATCTTGTTTTCTAGTTAAAAATATATACTAGGATGCAGACGGTGCTTAGCAGCTCCCGACACCCGTCGTCCACAGACCATGGATGACTTGTATGCTTGTTTGATGTGTTGTGAAATTTGTTTGTGATGTTGATGTGAAATAGATAATAAAACATTCATGTGTTGAAAATGAATTAATTACCGTTAAAAATATTTTTTTTAACGTGAATGTGAATAAATAAATATTCATTTACAAACCAGACGGTTTGTTTATGAACACCTATTTGAAGCAATTGATTGGGACGATAAATTTTACACGTCGCCCAACTGCATAAATAATATTCAGTGTTTGTGGATTGAAATCCCACACGGGTGTTGGGATGATATTTGATGTACACTAATTCCAATTGTTTAGTGGTATGTCGATCGTTGGATTAACAGACAGCACGAGCGTTAATTATTTATATTTAATGCTTATACAGTTGTGTGGTGCACTTTGGATGATGGTTGATTATTTATCGGATGTACATGTGTTGTATGGAATCCATATAATTAACATTATATGGTAATTGATTGTGCCTCATTCCAATTGGGAAAATAAAGAATATTATAAAATATATATTCATGGGTTGAATAGAATAAAGAATAGTTATGTGTTGAACAAAATATTTTAATAATAAAATTTATAACTTTATCATATATAAATTTAGAAACTAACTGGAAAATAGATAAGACGAGTGGTCTTCTAGGTATTGATCTGATGTTGGTTTCGGCCTTCGGGGTTAATATTTAGGGAATCGTTCTCTTACTAATTTACGTTTGGAGTCTGATTTAGAATTAAATGATAGAAATCATAATTTTATAAAATATATTAAATAACAAAAATAGTCATGTGTTGACAGTACTCATGTATTGAGATTAGTCATGTGTTGAAAGAAATACAGATTTATGTGTTGAATAGAATAAATTTTCATTTCTTGAATAGAATAACGAAGTTATTGAAAAATATAAAGCCGTGTTGATTAGAGATGCGCCATTTTGACGCGAACGATATTTATATCGATTATATTCGTTTTTATAATGAATATAGAAAAGGAAGTGATTTCAAAATACAACGTTTTGAAAATATTGTCATTTGTATATCGATGATGTGGAATATTCAATTTTGATTTGAAATTGAATATGAAGTTGAAATCGTTTCGAAAACAAATTTAAAACGATTAATAAAATAAGTTTTAAAAGGAAATCGACGAAATATATAATATATATATAATATATATATATATATATATATAATGGCCTGAATAGAATGCGTCGCGCCGCGGCAGTTCGTGAATTTCGACCATTGACTTCGAATGGACATTACAGGAGATCCGACCGTCGGATTCTCCTAAAACCGGAACTTTTGGGTTCGTATCGAAAAGAACTTTCCAATGAATATTAGAAATTTGAAATCTAACGGTTGGATTTGGAATTATGTCCAAATCAAATTTGGAAAAGGTCGCTGTAAGTGCAGTTCGATGGCCGTTGATGGAAATCGACTATACGGGCCTTGATAAAATTATTAAAAATATCAATAATTTGTGTAAAATCATAAGAAATGATTTGTGTAGAACTGGGATGAAAAATTACACATTTGAAAGGATAAAAATAGATTTTATCAAAATGAACTAGTTTTGAACTAGAATTAAAAATCCAATTATTTTTAAATAAATAAATAAAGTGGATTTTAAATGGTTTTAAAAGTAATCAGAATTTCCAATATATGAATTGGAATGGATTTGAATCGAAATTATCTTCGGAATATTTCGATGTTGGATTTCGTGATTATACAGATATGGTTGTGGAAATTTGAAAGATATATTTATATCGTTATTTCCAATACGATATTTGTTGGTCATTGAATTTGATATTGAATATAAGCCGATATATTTTCTATTTAGAGCCTTGTATTTAATATCAAATGTGATTTGGGTTTGTAGTGAATGGTGTCTTCATTAACACTGTTCTTGAACCCAGTTGAGTTTCTATTTAGATTTAATGAAGTGTACCAATTAAATAATATTTAATTGGAATTGAATTTGAAAGTGATTTTGGGTTTATCGTGAATCGTGTATTAGGTGACATTGGTTCTTTAACCCAGTTAAAGGCAGGATATTTATTTTCGAGAAGATTAAAACTAAGTGGAGTTTTAATGAATCTTTAATTAGATTGAAAAGATCAAGAATGGAGTATCACCAGTTTTGCTTCAAAGCGATAGTTAAATCTTTAACTAGATTTGAACGTGAAATGGTAACTAGTTTTACCGATAACACCATGGTGTTAGATATGGAGTATTACCAGTTTTGCTCCAGGGGATAAATAAGTTGGGATTGGGAAATAAAATAAATAATTACTTCGGTGTGGTTCGCTAATCCCGATTAGTTTGGAAAACCTTAACATGGTTTAAAATGATATCCCAAGGAGGATTAAAGAATAAATTTAAAAGAATTTATCTTTGATAAAATTAATGGGAACCTTTCCCTAAGAATGTGAAATTTAGAAACTCACTATAGGTTAGCTAAGATGGATGGTTTCCTGGGTATTGATTTGATGTTGGTTTCGGCCTTCGGGGTTAATATTTATGGAATTGTTCTCTTGCTAATTTACGGTTAGTAACTGATGAATTGGAATGAGGCATATGTTGTGTTTATGTAACACTTGTTTATTATATGCGCGGGTTATTCAGAAAGGCCGGGTTTATATCCATTCTGAATAACTGATTCGACGATAAGTCGAAGATGAAGACGGTGGTTGAAGACCGGAAGTCTTCACATCGTTTGGGTGATTACTGATGATCTTGATTGGGCTGTACACCCAAGATGAGGGAATCAGTTGGTGATCGTCCAAACGTACTTGGAGATCAATGGATATGCGAGGAAAGTGCCTTCGGTTTCGTTCAGACCTAGAACGAACTTGTAAATGGACTATGTGTCTGACATTGGATTTTATTCTGTGCTGATTGATCTCTATTAAATATACATCTGTTTGGCGGCGGAGAATTTATTCTCTTGCTTAACGCCCTTCTCTGAGACGTACGAGCTCAGAGATTGTCTATCGATGGACGTCAATCGCATGGAGTGAATTGCCTGTGTGGCATGCCTAAGTGGCAAATGATCAAGGCTTTATTAAAAAGCAAAGTCTTGTGGTTGATGATCAAAGCACAGCCTACGTAGCATAGCTTTGTGTAAAGCATGAATTCGCGAGCCTCACACCTTGGTATGAGTTAAAAACGGGGTACGGAGCGCTGGGAGAACACGACGTTTCTTTCTAGTTATGGGTGGTGTTAGAGTTTTACTAGCCCTGACATCGTTGATTATTATACCTATGTGGATGTTGGATTGTGAGGCGCCTCGATTATAGGTCTGTAAGGATCGAGAAACGGGTGTTCAGGAATTGCCAATCCTCAAACGTAAGAGAGGACCGGCCGAGCCGATTCCAGGGGTTACCCAGAGTGTGTAGTCCCGAGGCATTTGCTAGAGTGTCTCGAAGCGGAGAGGATATTGCCCCTTGCCTCGGCTTATGACGGAAATCCAATTTCCAATATGTGATATTTCAGTTTTATTTTGTAGAGCCTAGTACGGCAGCATGATATATGGTACCCATGCCGTCTATGATTGATATTTATGATTGAAATTGTTTTGACACTATACACTTACAATAGTATCAAATCATTTGATTTAAACGTACCAAGCATGTTTGGATATTGTAAGGGAAAACCCTATCCTCCGGCTTGCGTTGCATTGTGTGATGGGACCTGGGTCTTATAATAGCTTCATTTTTTCGAATAAGCATTGCGTTGTTTATTCTATGCACTGGTGTTCTTGGGAGGAAGCCCGTTCCGTGTTATACGGCGTAGTCCCTTGAATTACTCTCTTTTAAAGTAAAGTTTAAATAACTGTTTTAGTTCTCACACCAGTCACATGACTGACCTGGAGTTTATTGTTTTAACATAAACTCTTGGTGCCCTAATTTTCGACACGGACAGCTAGTAGTTTTGGTTTTGCAGATTTATATTCATATGATCCTGGTCTATAGCTGGAACGATACTCGGAAAGCTCTGTATCCGTGTATTTCTTTCAGTTGTGCTTTGTATTATTTTTCCGCTGCTGTGTAGTTAAATGTAATTTAAATCTCTGATATTTGTCAATTGTGTAATATTTATTCATACTCTATAATATTCTTGTATTCTGATGGAATTGTTGTAATAAACAATGAAATGTTCTTCTGTTTGTGTTCCGATGTGTGTTGTTCTCAACGCCATCCGTGCTTTCCTTCATGGGGAAGTTCGGGACGTGTCATTTCCCGATCCTATAGGACCTATATAATGGTCTGTATGTCGGCTCACATAGTGCCAGTTATCGACCATATATTCGAGGCGCCTCGCATCCAACAACCACACAGGTAAAAAGTATATAAATGTTAGGGCTGGAAGGTCACTGACATCACCCATAGCTAGAAAGAAACATCGTGCTCTCCCTGCAGCCACTATCCCATTTTTGACTCATATCAAGGTGTGTGGCTCGCGAATTAACGCCATACACAACGCTGCGCCACACAGGCCGTTCTTTGATCATCAACCACAAGACTTTACTTTTCAACAAAAGCCTTGATCATTTGCCACTTAGGCATGCCACACAGGCAATTCACTCCATGCGACTGATGTTCATCGATATACAACCTCTGAGCTCGTACGTCTCAGAGAAGGGCGTTAAGCAAGAGAATAAATTCTCCACCGCCAAACAGATGTATATTAAATAGAGATCAATCAACACAGAATAAAATCCAATATCAGACACACAGTCCATTTACAAGTTCGTTCTGGGTCTGAACGAAACCGGAGGCACTTTCCTTGCATATCCATCGATCTCCAAGTACGTCTGGACGATCACCAACTGATTCCCTCCTCTTGGGTGCACAGCCCAATCAAGATCATCAATAATCATCCAAACAATGTGAAGACTTCCGGTCTTCAACCACCCTCTTCATCTTCGATTTATCGTCGAATCGGTTATTCAGAATGGGTATAAACCCGGCCTTTCCGAATAACCCGCGTATAAAATAAACAAGTGTTACACAAACACAACATACGCCTCATTCCAATTCAGAATATTCTCTTATTCAAATCTTCACCTTCTTAGGGAAAGGTTCCCATTAATTTTATCAGCGATAAATTCTTCTAAATTTATTCTTTAATCTTCCTTTGGATATCATTTCAAACTGTGTTAAGGTTTTCCAAACTAATCGGGATTAGCGAACCACGCCGAAGTAATTATTTATTTTATTTCCCATTCTAAACCTATTCATCCCATGGAGCAAAACCTGTACTACTCCATATCTAACACCACGGTGTTATCAGTAAATATTAATTACCATTTCACGTTCAAATCTAATTAAAGATTTAACTATCGCTTTGGAGCAAAACTGGTGATACTCCATCCTCGATCACTTTAATCTAATTAAAGATTCATTAAAACTCTATTTAGTTTTAATCTTCCCAAAAATCAATATCTTGTCTTTAACTGGGTTAAAGAACCAATGTCATCTAAAACACGATCCACGATAAACCCAAAAACCAATTTAAATTCAATTCCAATTAAATACTAATTAACTGGACAATTTCACTAAATCTTAATTAAAAGTTTTTTTTAACTGGGTTCAAGAACAGTGTTATTTAAGACACCATTCAAGATAAACCCCAAAATCCCATTTGATATTAAATACAAGGCTCTGAATAGAAAATATATCGGCTTATAATCAATATCAAATTCTGAAACCAACAAATATCCTATTGGAAATAACGATATAAATATATCTTTCAAATTTCCATAACCATATATGTATAATCACGAAATCCAACATCAAAATATTCCTTAGATAATTTCGATTCAAATCCACTCCAATTCGTATATTGGAAATTCTGATTATTTTTAAAACCACTTGAAATCTAGTTCAAAACTAGTTCATTTCGATAAAAATATATTTTTATTCTTTCAAATGTGGAATTTTTCATCCTAGTTCTTCACAAATCATTTCTTATGATTTTACACAAATTATTAATATTTTTAATAATTTTATCAAGGCCCGTACAGTCGATTTCCAATAACGGTCGTCGAACTGCACTTACAACGACCTTTTCCAAATTTGATTTGGACATAATTCCAAATCCAACCGTTAGATTTCAAATTTCTAAAATTCATTGGAAAGCTCTTTTCGGTACGAACCCAACAGTTCCAGTTTCAGGAGAATCCGACGATCGGATCTCCCGTAACATCAACTCGAAGTCAATGGTCGAAATTCACGAACTACCACAGCGCGGCGTGTTCTATTCAGGCCATTATATATAATATATATATATTATATTTCATCAATTTCCTTTTAAAACGTATTTTATAAATCGTTTTAAATTCATTTTCGAAACAATTTCAACTTCATATTCAATTTCGAATCAAAATTGAATATTCCACATCATCGATATACAAATGATAATATTTTCAAAATGATATATTTTGAAATCACTTCCTTTTCTATAATCATTATAAAATTGAATATAATCGATATAAATATCGTTCGCGTCAAAATGGTCTCTAATCAACACGACTTTTTATATTTCAATAACTTCGTTATTCTATTCAACAAATGAATATTTATTCTATTCAACACATGAATCTATATTTCTTTCAACACATGAATATCCTCAACACGTGAGTATCATCAACACATGACTATTTTTGTTATTTAATATATTTTATATAAAATTATGATAAAGATTTAAATTTTATTGTTTAAAATATTTTACTCAACCCATGAATATATATTTTATTCTATTCTTTATTTTCCCAATTGGAATGAGGCCCAATCAATTACCATATAATGTTAATCATATGGATTCCATACAACACATGTATATAATAGCAATGATAAATAATCAACCATCATCCAAAGTGCATCACACAATTGCATAAGCATTAAATATAACTAATTAACGCTCATACAGTCTGTCAGTCAAACGATCGACATACCACTAAACAATTCGGATTAGTGTACGTCAAATATCATCCCAACACCCGTGTAGGGTTTCAATCCACAAACACTGAATATTATTTGTGCAGTTGGGCGACGTGTAAAATTTATCGTCCCAATCAATATCCTTCAAATAGGTGTACATAAACAAACCCTCCGGTTTGTAAATGAATATTTATTTATTCACATTCACGGTAAAAATTATATTTTTAACGATAATTTATTTATTTCAACACATGAATGTTTTATTATCCATTTCACATCAACATCACAAACAAACTTCACAACACATCAAACAAGCATACAAGTCGTCCATGGTCTGTGGATGATGGGTGTCGGGTGCTGCTAAGCATTGTCTACATCCTAGAATATATTTTTAACTAGAAAACAAGATTTAAAGTGAGAAGTTCTAACCGACTAGCTAAACCAATACACCGCGACTCTTCATATGTAGGAAATCTTCATCGTGCTCGCCTTTTGTCAATTTCATTGTCCGTAGCCACAACATATATAAAAATCATATTTTTATATTGTTGCCATGTATATAAAAATCACATTTTTATAATCACTCTATATGGATAAAAATCACATTTTTATACTGCCACTATATAGATAAAAATTCTATTTTTATACCGCTACTACATAGATAAAAATTCTATTTTTATACCGCTACTACATAGATAAAAATTCTATTTTTATTTTCGCTACATGTACATAAAAATCATATTTTTATGACGCTAAAAATTATATTTTTACATCGCTAAAAATCAAATCTTTACTTCGTTAAAAATCCAACCTTTCTTCGCTAATATCATATTTAAAAATCCGACCTTTCTTTGTTAATATCACATATAAAAATCCGACCTTTCTTTGCTAATATCGTATTTAAAAATCGGACCTTTCTTTGCTAATATCACATATAAAAATCCGACCTTTCTTTACTAATATCACATATAAAAATCCATTTTTTCTCTAGTTATAAAAATATAATCTTTTCTAGTCATAAAAATCTAATCCTTTTCATATAAACAAAATCATATTTTTACTTCGTTAAACATATAAAAATTATATTTTTATATCCCTACATATATAAAATTATATTTTTACTTCGTTACACATATAAAAATTATATTTTTATATCCCTACATATATAAAGATTATATTTTTACTTCGTTACACATATAAAAATTAAAACTTTATTCTTAACAAAATCTTATCTTTATTGAAATCAAAATCAGAAAAACTTACCATGTTTTAGGGCTTCGATTTGGCAGAGAAAAAGGGGGAAAATGCGGCTGTTGACTTTGGATCGGAGGTGGAGGGTGGCAGCCTCGCGGTGGCTCAGGCGCTGGGGGGTGGTTCATTGGCCGGCGGCGGACCCTGAAGCAGCTGGCGATGGTGTCTCGGTCTGAGGGCTCGCGGTGTTGTGGCTCACGAGGGGGAGCGCTGCGCGTTCGAGAAGAAGGAGGGGGCCTGGTGGTCGCGGCGGAGAGGCGGAGGACCTCCGGTGGTGGCGTCCGGCGAGAGGGAAGGGGGAAGTGATGATCGATTGAGTGCGGGGTTTTTTTTTTCTTTTTATTTTATCTGAGGTCAACGGTTGTGAGGGAGGGAAAAGGGAGTTATAGGGGAGAGGGTTTTATTTATATATTTTTTTCTTCAAAAAGTAACTTTTTATTCCAACCACCAAACGAGACCCACCGCCTGTCGTTCATAGCTAATTACCCCCATTCCGAACACAATGTGATATGTATCGTAGGCTGATTCGATTGTTTCGATCAGTTTTTGTCAAAATCAAAATATAAATCTATATATTGAATTTGAACGCGCATTTCAATTTACCGGGGCCATGTACAGATTCTAAAAATTCCCAGAAAAGATTTTCTAGCTTCATTTTGATGATATGGTCCTAACAAAATTAATTTCGTCAAATTCTGAGACCGTTTGGAAAATGGTCATTTTCCAATCGATTAAAATCAACTGAAACTGGTCAAACGCGTTTTCCTTTGCCACGCTCACATATTGGTTCGAAAAATTATGAATTTTGGAATCTAGCAATAACTTGACATCCCGAATCCAACAAAAGTGGTTTCGTCGAAAATCGAGGTCGTTTGAAAATTTCCATTTTAAAGGGCCAGAATTCCATAGCGACTATTCTGAATTTTCAACTGGACGTAACTTTTGATTCCCACTATGAAATTTCAATTTTTCGGATTCGTTGGAAAGATATTTTCAAATAGATTCTAATATTTTTGGTTTCACTAAAATCCGTTTTATTTTGAATCCTGTACATTAATTTAAAAATCAAAATCGAATTTTCAAACTACTGCGCCATTTTCAATTCCTTTTATATTTAAAATAAAATATTTATATTCTAACGACGATTCAAATAAATATATACGTTCTAATTCTATTCAAAAATAAATTTCTCATCGTCATTTTTAAAATAAATCATTTTAAATAATCAAAATTCATCAAAATTGCCAAAATAAAAAATTTAAATTGGCTCAGAATTTCCGGGTTGTTACAGGAACGGAAGAGAGAGAGGAGGAAACAAAAAGGGTCAGACATAAAGTCTGGCGAGTCCAGCTACTTTTAAATATAAATAAATAAAAGTATCATGGCAGGTATATAAAAAATGGAAGATCAAGATAACAATAACAAGTGTGAACTGAGCAAAATAAGATGAACAGGATATATTATACTTCTTGAATACATTTCTCTGCACCGCGCAGGTACTAGTATATCAGAAGTAGAATGATCCCTACTAGTATCATTCCATTTCATATTCTTGATTATTAGGTTACTTGGGTTAATATTACTCAAGACTTATACGCGCATCGTACCCATTTACTTTTCCATGGATTCACCTAATACAATATATGTAGCTATCTCTCAATATTGAGATACATCCCATGGTACCCCACTCGCACGGTCTCCACCGAAATGAACGCAGTTCCTCAACCTAAGCCGGAGTGACGTACGGATCCTTATATAACAGTGTTACATTCCACATAGATCTATCATTACTATGCTATGTAAGCGTATGGACTGCCACTATCGATCGAATCAGATTCCATGTTGGAATAATGCCCTCTAATCTACGATACACCACCCATAGCAGATATGCTTGTATTTAGACTGTCCCGCGTATGTACTGTAATTGTAGATCAATGCCTCAATCGCATGTCCTCTAGTGTGCACCGAGTTCCATGATAGGGCTAAACACAGAACTCGGTCTGTAGCTTTTCCATGCCTATACAGGCCCATCTTTAAGAGCCTTCAAATACAGATAATCATGAGGTATGTTTTCCATGGTGGCTATGGACCCACCTCGGCCCCTCCCTCAACTAGTAAAGACTACAGAGCTAAGCGACCGTTCCTAAAACAACCAATCTAAACATCTATGTGGCATATCCCCTCAACCCTGTACCTCAATAGTGAAAGGTGAAATGATATCTTGGGGTTAGCTCTAGTCTTTTCGCATCCCGCTGGCTGCCGGTGACGGGTATCCAACGATCTACTATCCTTGTCGGTCCCGACCATCCACCTCCTCGTGAGACAACCGTCGAATCACCCAGATGTCACCTCGTCACAACATTCTGACTGCATAGCTACCTCTGCAGTCAAGGCCTACCCGCATGGTAGTTATGTGCAGACGCAACCTCTGTGAGCACAGTCCGAAACTACACCACCACAGAGGACTACCAGGGGCGCCTTCAATGTCTCAGGAAGCCGTGTGCTTCCTCTTCCAGTCCTTCGGAGCCGTCATAAGAATCAGATGAATGCACGCTCCCCTCGTGCCTTATAACACCTCGATGATCTACCCCGTTGGGTTATTCACCCTTAAACATACGGACTGGTCTAAGCGCCTCATTTTAATATATTATTAGACCCTATGTCTAAACATTCTATTACGCGCTTGCGTTACTTCATCGGGTTTTCATCTAACTTAGTTATTACCATTCATATTGAATTCTTATTCAAATTACCAAGTTTCTCTTGCTTATTCTTTTCAATCATATAACTTAATCCATTTAAGTTTATTAATAAGCCCACAACATGTTATTCTCTAGATCGTGGCCCAAGGTCTGAAATCCACAATCTATTTATATTCTTGCTTGATTACATCATTACAATAACATGTTTTTATTTAATTTGTAATTATGTACGTCTCATTTTACATGTTTCTTTTTAACATGTCAGTCATTATTTATGATTAAATATAATTTATCTTATAAGTATTCCTCGTTCTTTCTTATTTAATCATAATTACTTTTTACATTGTCAATACAACTTATCGTTGTTTACTTGTTAACTTAGTTCTAGTAACTAAAGCCCATTAACAAGTTTCCCAACCCAATAATTATAACCTATGTTATAATTTCCTCTTGTCCCTAGGACAAGCCTAAGCATGTTGTTCACATCAGCGGGTTCCAGGCTTCTAGATTACTTAATTTATTATTAAGTACATCTTAACTTATTACTCAGGTTGTCTCATTTCCTTACAAGTTATGCTTACCCTAAATGGTGTCCTTTTAATTACATAACTTTATTGTTTCTACTGGTTATGTATACCACTAGGTGTCTTTAATTACATAACCTCATCGGGTTAAGTTTATGGGCCTATATGTGTACATTACACATCCCCTCTAATTTACTTAACCCACCCGCTACCCATCCAATTTTACTTAACCCTAACTTAAGTTCATAATCACACAACCCTTATGGATTAAATCGGGTTAAGTAGTCTAATTCATTACCATGTCCAATTATGTTTATAATGGGATAGACCTTCCACATTAGGCTCACAACATGTGGATGCTGGATATGCCGGTCGGGTCTGGGCAGTCTTATTCCATAGTTGGGTCTAACCTCATGGCTTAGCCTGATTCGTATTTACGTACTTAGACCTCCCCGCATTAGGTTCAACATTAATGGCTGCTGGATATGCCGATCAGGTCCGGGTAGACTTCCACCACTAATGTAACCTAACCTCATGTCATAAGTACAATTACAATTTCAAATTGTGATTACTAAACATTCCATTTTTATTCAAATCTTCCTATGTCATTATGGGAAATTATTCTATGTTTCCCCTTTTGAATTATGTCTAATTCACTATTCAAATTATTGACCTTTATGCCTCTTTTTAATTCCCCTTTTAATTTTGCACCATATGCCCTTGATAAAGGCATATATATATATATATATATATATATATATATATATATATATTGCACAAACCCAAACCCACATATATTCCAACTTATGCCCCAAGTCCATATTCACCCCTTTCAATGCAAGTTATACCCAAATCCACCTTCACATAATTTATGCCTAAAATTTATATTCACATATGTTCAAATTTACGTTCCAAATCGATATCTAGACATGTCCATTATATACCCAATTGCATATTTACATATATTCCAATGCGTGACTAAATTCATATTATCCAACAAGACATATGCCCCCAAACCCATCTTCGTATATTTCCAATTTTATGCCCAAATTTATATCCATATTTTCCATAACCAATTATGCCCCAAATTATGTCTTTTTCCATTATTTCCAATTTTGCACGTTCGCATTTTTCAGTATTAGGCCTAGGCTCGAAGGTAGGCTGGCTATTTAAAAATAAAAAGGAAAAGAAGGAGAAAAGAGAATCAGAACAGGCATAACAACGTATCGACAACATAACGATAGAAATAGGCATAAACTGAATTGACATATTATGGAAAGATTAGACTCGGTGATGATATAAACATATAAGAACAGATCAATGGAATATGTCATAATATAACTGATTAGGCACCGATTCAAGATCCAATTATTATATACATATCAAGATCACTATTTAGATATTTACATCTAAAAGCAACATGAACTCACAGTAAATTTGCTACGAAGAACATGTTAAATAAGTTGTTGTAGCCGTCGCTAAATTTGATGTATCAATCTTCAAATATGTATAATCTTCTTTGAATTGATTTAGAAAAAGAAGAAGGAGAAGAACCATTTTAATTTCCATCGCAGCAGAGCTTCGCCATCACCATTATTTTTCTATCAACAAAACCTTGGTTTAGGGTTCTTTATATAGGAGTAGCGAAGCAACCAAGGCCTTCAGATCGGACCAGAAACCATCAAAATCGTCCACGTCAGAAGAAGCTTCTGGAGCCACAGGAGGGGGGGTCGAAACCTGTGTCTACCCCCATATAGGGGGGTCGACACCTATGTCGACACCCCTATAGGGGGGTTGACACCCTTTGAGCGGAATTTTTTCCCGCTCACAGCTTTTGACTGTTTTTGAATCAGTTTGAATTCTGGAGATGATTTTGTTTATATGTATACTTCCTTGCGCGTATACAAACTTCTACAGCTTATAGCTTCTTCATACATTATCCGTTTTACACAAACTTGGTATCCATCTGAACTAGAATTCCGAGGCAGACGCAATAGCACAGTCCGTTTCCCTTAATTCTGAATATTAAATTAATTATTCTTTAATTTATCCTCTTAATGTTGTTAAATTTTTGGGATGTTACATTCTCCCCTACTTAAAGGATTTCGTCCCTGAAATCTCTAAGTAAAGAAGAACGTATATCCTAACATCCAACAGTCATACATCCATCTAGCAATCACAGGCATCCATTGTCCTTAAGAAATTTCTAATGCTTTTATGAACATACGCAATAGTGGGTTTATATGTCCGTAAACTAATGCGAAAGATCAGGCGGTCTACTGATTCAGCTGACCTCCTTAGTGCAATGTATGTTTGTGCCATGAAACCAAAAATGTATGCAAATCACCCTAATACATGTAAGTTCTATATGTGTGCACAATCATTTATCCAAATGCAGCATCAATGTAACAATAATCCTATCTTTATCCATAAAAATTTAAAATGTACACACATCAATATGCAATATGTAAGTGATTGAGCTGATATAGTGCTTATTGTGTGTGTATATGCATCCACAAGCAATCACTAGCAAACACTTGCATCCATCAAACATAACATGTCTCAAACACATGTTTACATACATTAGTTTTCTACCTAAAGACTCGATCGATAGGAGATATTCAAACGATAGATACAAGTATTAATTCGAAGCTTGGAAAAAGAAATTAAGAACATATTCTCGAAAAGGAAAGGGTATGAAGTGCGAATCTTATCTTCCGCCTTCTAAGTAGCATCCTCGCGGTCTTCTCCCCATTGCACTTTTACTAGCTTCACTTCTTTGTTGCATAATTTCTTAACCTCCAATCGAAGTATGCAAGTCAGAACTCGTCCAATCGTTGCTTCCTCCTCTACTTTCACTTCCTCCCGCAAGTTTGGCTCCAATATCTCGAACTCTATACCATTTATCGTTTATTCTCAAGTAGCTCCCCTACTTGCTTACAAAGTTCCCACTTTTCTTTTAGGAGTCATAGGTCGCATAGGAAATGCAACTGGCTTTGCATTGTCTACCAAGTTTAAGCGGAAACCAATCTCATGCCTCGGGGTAAACCTCGAACCTCATCAAAAACATAAGGATACTCACAACTATTAGTACAGGTAGCAAATCATCGATAGATACATCAAGAGGTTTTAGGAAACTAATCCATCCCAAGAATCAAACCGTAGCTCATGGAATTAAGAACATATGCATTGCAACCAAACTCGACTCCTGACGCAGAGATTCTCAAACCCCAACCAATCCTCGATAAATAAGCCATACCTCCAATGGGGTTTGAGACAATGACAGGATCCAAACCATACTAGTATCTAGGTGCAGAGACTCAACTAAACGATCAGATATAAAAGAATGCGAGGCGCTAGAAAAAGAATCCTAACCGGATGATCAGAAATTGAAATCAATCCTTCGATGGAAACCTTCCTACCCCTATCATGTCCACTAGCTATGAGAACATTAGCATGCCCTTTTCTCTTTCTGCAACCATTTTCCAGATGACCCATTATTCCAAAATTATGTATTTCCTCTTTTCTTCCTTCATCTATATTCCCTTCTTAAGCCACCATTTTCTTTCATCTTTGGGCTGTATTCCTTAGCCCTAATTCCCTTATTCTCCGTTTTACCATTCTTGTGCAACATGCTATCCAGTCTCTTGAAAGCTGCCTCCATCGCACGGAAATCCTTACGAGGCTTGAAAGAAAATAAGACGCATGTGAAACCACTGCTGCTAAAGATGAAGGTTGGGCACTTCTTTGCCCTTCGATATGTACCGTAGTTTTAACATGCCTATGGAACCATGCTGAAATAGGGATATCTTTTCGGGAAGAAATGGTTCCCCGAACAAAAGGAAAAGGAATCAAACGGAGAATCGAGAAGATATTTATGGCTTTGGGAAATATGGTTTTCAAAAACAAACTTTTTATTTTAAAATACTTTGTTTTTTTTAGACCTTTTTGAAAACCATTTTCAAAATATTTTATTCGATCTTATGACCATATGCCCTGATACCAAATGTGACACCCCACGTCCATTAATGTCACTCACTAAGGGAATGCATTAACTTTCATGAAGCGTTATAGGTAAATAAGAACACAATATCACAAGACATGCATGTAAAATAGCAACGAAATTAAAACTTTATATAAATCAAAACATCGTGGTCCCAAATACTGAGTTTACATCAAAGGTTTGAAATAACTAGTTACATGTTTAATAATATGTCTTCCCAAAAATATCAGAGTCCAAAAGCATAAACCATATTTCCCAAGCAGAGCCATTAGAGAGTTGACAATAAGTCAAAGTTGTACATCAATATCCAAAATCCAAGCTAAGCCGAAACAATCCAAATCAACTCTAAGCACTTCCACCCTCAGAACCTTAGGGGGGGGAAGGGGGTGAAACGGAAGAGAGAGAGGAGAAAACAAAAAGGGTTAGGCATAAAGTCTGGCAAGTCCAATTACTTTTAAATATAAATAAATAAAAGTATCATGGCAGGTATATAAAAATGGAAGAACAAGGTAACAATAACAAGTGTGAACTGGGCAAGATAAGATGAACAGGATATATTATACTTTTTGAACACATTTCTCTGCACCGCGTAAATACTAGTATATCAGAAGTAGAATGATTCCTACTAATATCATTCTATTACATTTACTTGATTATTAGGTTACTTGGTTTAATAGCACTCAAGACTTAAATGCGCATCGTACCCATTTACTTTTCCATGGATTCACCGAATACAATATATGTAGCTATCTCTCAATATTGAGATACATCCCATAGTACCCACTCGCACGGTCTCCACCGAAATTAACGCAGTCCCTCACCTACGCCGGAGTGACGTACGGATCCTTTATAACAGTGTTACGTTCTGCATAGATCTATCATTACTATGCTATGTAAGCGTATGGACTGCCACCATCGATCGAATCAGATTCCATGTTGGAATAATGCCCTCTAGTCTACGATACACCACCTCGAGCAGATATACTGTCCCGCGTATGTACTGTAATTATAGCTCGATGCCTCAATCGTACGTCCTCTAATGTGCACCGAGTTCCGTGATAGGGCTAAAAACGGAACTCGGTCGGGAGCTTTTCCATACCAGTAAAGGCCCGTCTTTAAGAGCCTTCAAATACAGATAATCCTCAGGTTTATTTTCCATGGTGGCTATGGCCCTACTTCGGTCCCTCCCTTAACTAGTAAAGACTATAGAGCTAAGCGACCGCCCCTAAAACAACCAATCTAAACAACCATATGGCGCCTCCCCTCAAGCCCATACCTCGGTAGTGAAAGATGAAATGATATCTTGGGGTTAGCTCTAGTCTTTTCGCATCCCGCTGGCTGCCGATGATGGTATCTGACGATCTACTATCCTTGTCGTACTTGACCTTCCACCTCCTCGTGAGTCAACCGTCTAATCAACAGATGTCACCTCGTTACAGCATTATGACTGCATAGCTACCTCTGCAGTCAAGGCCCACCCACCTGGTAGTTACGCGCAGACCCAACCTCTGTGAGCACAGTCCGAAACTACACCACCACAGAGGACTACCAGGAGAACCTTCAACATCTCAGGAAGCAGCGTGCTTCCCCTTCTAGTCCTTCGGAGCCGTCATAACAATCAAATGAATGCGCGCTTCCCTCGTGCCTTATAACACCTCGATGATCTACCTCGTTGGGTAATTCACCCTCAAATGTACGGACTGGTCTTGTAACACCCCACGTCCTTTAATGTCACTCACAAAGGGAATGCATTAACTTCCATGGAGCATTTTACGTGTGTATAGAACAGAAACTTAACAACAAGACAGATATAAACAGTACTTGAAAATTAAAAAAAAACTTTATTTCATTGCAGCGGAAAATACATATGTTTGATTACATCATCAAAACCAGAGCCAAGTACATAATATCCATCTTGACTAAATCAAAGTACATAAATTGAAAGACATAATCCCCAAACACAAAATAGCCATAAATAAAAGAGAGGCTGAACTTTACTTCAGCGATCCAAGCAATCTTCTAAAAGCAAGAAGCACATTAGTCCAAAATCAAGCTCCGCTGGTGCTAGTTCCAACCTGAGCACCTGGGGGGAGGAAGGAAGAAAAGAGGAGTAAACAAAGGGGGTCAGACATAAAGTCTGGCGAGTGCGATAAATTTAATAATATAATCACCAAAGTAACTAGGCTAAGGCATAAGTTGGAAAATCAGGAAATGACCATGAACCATTGAGTATGGCAGAGTAAACAAGGAAACAAGGAAACAAGATGAACAACGATATCGTTAAAGCACACCTAAACCACTATAAGATAATTACTAAACTACACCAACACTATAAGATAATTTCTATACTGCACCACCACTAGTCACCCTAAGGTTGATCCCGCCTACAGACTTAAATAATGATAATGGTAGTTTCCGCACCCCTAGCTGCCTTCATAGGTGCCGCCTGCCCCTATCTCCACTAGGTGTACCCACTACCCCCAAGCGATCGGCTCCCTAACACGTAGATACCCGTGCTAGCCCCACAGTGGGGTGTATCACTCCCCAAAGTGGCAACCCGATACCATAAATAATGCACAGCTTATACCTACACGATGCAACAACGTCTTACCTACTAGCCCGGGTCCACAGACGCGTATGAACCCGTCGGACTTGCGTTGCCACCGCTAACCCGGTTTTGGCCTCTTACAGTCAAGCCCAGTATGCGTGTCCCATCCTCGACTTGGGTCGAGCCCACAAAGATACGTATGGGTTACTGGTTGAAATGGGCCCCTATTACTTGACACAAGCTATCCACCTAAGCTTGGTCCCCTCTAGTATATCTCACTTAACCCTCTTCTTATTCATGTTTCAATTACATGTTTCAATTTTGGTTAAGTATTTCTAATCGTATTTCAAATGCCACCCAAGCCACCCACTAGATTCCACATGCCACCCAAGGCACCCACTTAACCCCCTCATGTCCCAATACATGTTTATCTGGTTAAGTGTTTCTTAATTCATTAGGACCGTAACCTCATAAAGACCTCTCACATTAGACTGGCATTTGTGGCAGCTTGATTTGCCGGGCGGGTCCGGGCAGTCTTACACCACAAAAGAGCCTAACCTCGTGTCTTTACAATTGTTACGTATTTAATTTATGCCTAAGGCCTCCCACGTTAGATTGGCATTTGTGGCAGCTGGATTTACTGGGCGGGTCCGGGCAGTCTTACAGCACAAAAGAGCCTAACCTTGTGTCTTAGACGATTAATTACTCCTTATTAATCATTCCCCAATTTGAATTACTTTCCCTATTCAAATTATCAATCAATTCCAAATTTAACTATGGCCATAATTGACTCAATTATGTCCATCTATTTATGGTATGTAAAATCATACCAATTTCATCACAAATTTATTTTATGCCTTTTTAAGGCATTTATGCCAATTAAATCTTTTAATATTATCCCCTTTACCCCACGTTGTACGTTCGTTAGTTTAACGTAAAATATACGTTAGACTCGAATAGTCTAACTCATGGAATAAAGAGAATGTCACAACATACATATAATTAAAACTATATCTAAACATAGGGGTGAACTTGCATGTCTAAATGATGTTCTACATCTAAAACTTGCATAGGCCATAGTTACAACTTGCATAAAACTACATATGACATAGATCCAAATCTAAAGTTGTAAACTTGTTTGGGTGATAGTCACAAACTTGCATAAATCATGTATGTCATAGATCTACATCTAAAGGTGTAAACTTGCATAGGCAATAACCACAAACTTGCGTAACATGATTCATAGTCCAAACTCATATATTTATATAAACTTGCATATGTAATTTATGCAACATAACAATGGTGTGTACTTACATCTAAACATGTAAACTAGCATGTAGAATTTGGCATATAACTCACACATGTCATAGCCTAACTTTAGATCTAAAATTGATGTCATGAAGCATGTAGGGTTACATATAATTTTCCCCAACTTGCATATGATTCATGTCTTGATAAAAATCTAAACTTGCATACATATTATTTATCATATGAGTCATCCTAACCAAACTAGCATATGAACAACATGGTGATTCGATTATACATAAGCCAATCATAAAATTACAACATAGATGATCACAACTTTACAAGATAGCATCATAGAATTTACAACATAAACATCACAATTTACTACATGAATAATAACATGCGGTCAATAATTCACATCATATCCAAATAGTCCACATAATAACTCAATCCAATTAATTTGCTAAATATTTTATTAAAATTATCGAACTCACAACTCAAAGAAGGTCTTGAGTTCTAAATTCTGAGTTCTGAAGTTGTAATAGCTTTCCCTTGAAGAAGATTCGTTGTTTAAGTTGAAAAGAATTGATTTGGACTAGCTTTCTTCCTCTCTAATTGGTGGCAGCTATGCTGAGTTGCTAGGTGATGGCATGGAGGCCATGAATCTAATTTTTGTTTTGATTTTAGGGTTTGCGTCT
Source organism: Allium sativum (assembly GCA_030737875.1). Taxonomy (NCBI): domain Eukaryota; kingdom Viridiplantae; phylum Streptophyta; class Magnoliopsida; order Asparagales; family Amaryllidaceae; genus Allium; species Allium sativum. The sequence goes on along the minus strand of CM060919.1, from coordinate 646,636,732 downwards.
AGAGGTGTTTTTATAGAGTTTAGGATTAGTTTAAGCCGTCCGATCAACCCATAATTAATCGCAGCCAATCAGAGCATATCAGAAACCCTAATGAGTCAGCATCTAGTCATCAACAGGTCATAAAACAAATCTGCCCGGGGGGGAGGGGCAAGTCGACCCCCAGGTCGACCCTATGGTCGACCTAGTCAGGGAAGGTCGACCCCCAGGTCGACACTATGGTCGACCTGGCCCTGGCGGGAAAATTCCCGCCTAGCCCATCTGACTCTGAATTTTCAAATTATCTAAAGCTTCTGATGGCCATAACTTCTTCATACGAAGTCCAATTCACGCAAACTCGGACTCTATCTCAACCAGAATTCCGAGATGAACACAATGGCGCAAACCGTTTCCCTTAATTCTCATGTCTAAGATTAGTTATTCTTTAATTTGTGAACATTAGTGTTAACAGAATTACGGGGTGTTACATTCTCCCCTCCTTAAAGGATTTCGCCCCCGAAATCTCCAAGTTAAGGGGAATACATATCCTACCATCCAAACAACCATCTACTCAACCATCAAACACAGGCATCCATTGTCCTTAAAAATTTCTAATGCTGTATGAACATATGCAAGAAGTGTGTGTATATGTTCCTTATCTAATGCGAATCAGGCGGTCTACTGATTCAGTTGACCTCCTTAATGCAAACCATGATAGTTCCATTCATCCATTATGTATGCGAAAGAATCTTATCGATACATATACATGCATGCACAACCATTCACCAAAATGCCGCATCCATATGATAGCACAACCATTATACAACCATTAACTTAAATATGCACACACATTTATATGCAATATGAAGTGACTGAGCCGATTTAGTGCCTAAAGTGTGTGTATATGCATCCACGACCAACCACTAGAAAACACTTGCATCCACATGCATCCATCACACATAACATGTCTCAAACTCATGTTTCAACAATAGGACTACCCTATCTAGAGGTCAAAGGTACTAGCGAGAGGACATACTAAAGATAAGATAAGTACAAGGTAAGTGATAAAGGAGAAATTAAAAGACATACCCTCGAAAAGAAAAGGGTATAATGAACGCATCTTCTCTTCCGTCTCCCAAGTAGCGTTGCTCTCATCATCTCCCCATTGCACTTTGACTAGCTTGACCTCTCGATTCCTCAACTTATTAATCTCCTAACCAAGAATGCACGTAGGAGCTCGTCGAATCGCCGCATCATGCTCGATCTCCACCTCTCTAAGCAAGCTCGGCTCTACCACTTCCGCGGTCTCGTGCAAGTATTTCCTCAAATGTGATACATGGAATACATCTTGTGCGCCACTAAGTCTCTCGGGTAACTCCACTCTATACGCCATCTGCCCAATCCTCTCCTTAATAGGAAACGACCCTACGAACCTTGGTGCTAACTTCCCAACGGACCCAAAGTGAACGACGTTCCGTAATGGAGATATCTTGACAAAGACCATGTCCCCAATATCAAACTCAAGATCTGACCTTCTCTTGTCCGCATAAGATTTCTGCCTATCTTGCGCCGTCTTCATCCTTCTTCGAATCAAATCGATCTTTTCCGAAGTCTCTCTAATCATATCGGGCCCAAGCAAGATCTTGTCTGTAGACTTCCACCAACATGTAGGCGAACGACACGGCCGTCCATAAAGAGCCTCGAAAGGTGCCATGCCAATGCTAGACTGAAAGCTATTATTATATGCGAACTCTACCAATGGAAGATGTTCCTTCCATGTACCTCTGAAGTCTAAGACACACAACCTCAATAGGTCCTCTAGAATACGATTCACCCTCTCGGTCTGGCCGTCCGTCTGAGGATGATATGCGGTGCTCAAACATAACTGAGTCCCTACCGCCTCTTGCAAGGTCTTCCAAAATTCGCTAGTAAAGATAGGATCGCGGTCGCTCATTATGCTAGAAGGAACAATGTGCAAACGAACTATCTCTCGTATGTATACGGAGGCTAACCATGGAGTAGTCCTCTTACTCTTCACAGGAATGAAATGGGCGCTCTTGAGTCTGTCTACCACGACCCAAATCCCCGTATTACCCTTCCTCGATCTCGGTATCCCATCAATAAAGTCCATCGAGACGCTTTCCCACTTCCATTGTGGGACCTCCAATGGGCGAAGCAGTCCACCAGGCTTCTTTTGCTCTGCTTTTACTTGTTGGCACACCAAGCATCTAGCGACATACTCGGCCACGTCCTTCTTCATACCGGCCCAAAAGTAACTCATCTCATGTCCATGTACATCTTGTCCCCGCCGGGATGGATGTTCATCTTCGAACGATGTGCATCATCAAGAATGGTCTTCCTTAAGTCCTCGTCTTTTGGTAAACAAAGTCTACCGTCCCTACGCAACCAACCCTTATCATCTAGGGTATACCTACTGAGATGGCTCGATGACTCCCCTCCTTTGAGCTTCTCTACAAACTCAACCAACTGTGGGTCATCTCGCTGTGCCTCTCCAATCCATCCCAAAAGCGTAGGTCTGACCTCTAAGGATGCTAGCAAACCGGGTACAAAGTAAACGGAAGGTTTAAAGTCAAACGTAGAGATGAACTCTAAGCTTCGCCTCTCAACAAACAACGGACTCAAGGACAAACTTTTTCTACTTAAGGCGTCTGCCACCATGTTACCCTTGCCAGGGGTATATGCTATCTCAAAGTCGTAGGATGCTAAGAATTCCATCCACCTTTGCTGCCTTAAGTTCAAGTCCTTCTGAGAGAATAAGTATTTTAGCGATTTGTGGTCAGTGAATAATTCAAATTTCTCGCCAAGAGGATAATGGCGCCAAGACTTAAGCGCGAAGACAATAGCGGCCAACTCTAGGTCATGTGTAGGGTAATTTCTCTCATGCACTCTCAACTGCCTTCCACCATAGGCTATTACCCTTCCTTCTTGCATTAAGACTGCGCCTAGTCCTGTCCTACAAGTATCGGTATAAACGGTAAATGGCTTACTCCCATCTGGCAACACTAAGACTGGGGCTGTGGTCAAAGCTCTCTTTAGACGTTGGAACGCATCATCACAATCTACGTCCCATGTGAAAACTAGATTCTTCTTCGTCAAGCGTGTTAATGGAGCTGATATTTTTGCGAAGTCCTTGATAAACTTCCTATAATAGCCAACCAACCCTAAGAAACTCCTCACCTCTGTAGCATTTTTAGGGACCTTCCAATCTTGGATGGCCACTACCTTTACGGGATCCACAATTATCCCTTCTTTGGAAACCACGTGCCCTAAGAATCGCACTTCTTTCCTCCAAAAGTGACATTTAGAAAATTTAGCTTTAAGGCTATGCGCTCGAAGAGTCTCCAAAACTTCCCTAAGATGTAGGGCATGCTCTTCCTCGCTCTTAAAAAAGATCAAGATGTCGTCCACAAAGACTACCACGAATTTATTAAGGTACTCCCTAAACACCCTACTCATCAAGTCAACAAAGTATGCGGGGGCGTTTGTCAAACTGAAGGGCATTACCAGCCACTCCAAGAAACCGTCTGGAGTCCTAAAAGCAGTCTTGTCTATGCTATCCTCAGCCACTCTGAACTGATGGAAACCCGTGGCTAAGTCCAACTGTGAAAGCACTGAGGTGCCAACTAACTGATCGAAGAGATCGTCAATCCTCGGCAGTGGGTGTCTATTCTTCTTAGTAAGCTTATTAAGTTCTCTATAGTCCACACAAAGTCTAAGGGACCCATCTGCCTTCGTGGCAAATACTACTGGAGCACCCCACTCCGATATACTACGTCTGATGAACCCCTTCTCAAGCAACTCCTTCACTTGCTTACTGAGTTATCTTCTCTCTCTTGGAGCCATGTGGCGCACTGGCAATGCAACTTGATTTGCATTATCAACTAGATATATTCGAAAGTCTGTCTCATGTTTTGGGGGTAAACCCCTCATCTCATCGAAGACATCAACATATTCACGGACTATGGGAAAAGAATGTAAATCATCATCGGATGCGTTAAGGGATTCTAGGTAGCTAAGCATTACTTGACCTCTAGGGTCACAAGAAATATCAAGGGTCTTTCTAAAACGAGTCAACAATCTAACTACCCTTCTTTCACAATCTAGGATGGCCCCAAATCTAGTTAGCCAATCCATACCTAGAATCAAGCCGTAGCCCATGAAGCCAAGAACAAAGGCGTTGCATTCAAACTCAACGCCCAAGATAAACACTCTAAAATCCCGACAAATCATAGAAAGATGAGCCGAACCATCAATAGGATTTGAGACTACTAAGGGGTCCGTAACTAGACTAGTATCTAGGTGTAGTGTTTCAACTAATGATGTAGAGATAAACGAATGTGATGCGCCAGAATCGAATAAAGTACGGACAGGATGATCAAATAGAAAAACTAAAATTTCAACAGAAATTGCACTACCTCGTTCTTGCAGCGGTGGGACCACGAGAGCCTGAACTTGTCCCCTTTCCTGCCCTGGTGCCATGAGAGCCTTCACCTGTCCTTCTGAGGTAGACCCTGCCCTTTGCCCTTTCATTGGGCAGTCCTTAATCAAATGTCCCGCCTCGCCACCGTGGAAACAACCAGTCTTCTTTTTCTTCCTATAATCTTTGCTTAGATGGCCGGGTATCCCACAGTTAAAGCATCTCTTCTTTCCCTTAGCATTGTTGCCTTTACCACCTTTCTTGTTCTGTTGTTGTTGCTGCGGCTTCTTTTGATCCCCTTTCTTCTCGGGTGCCTTATTAGCATTGGCGCCCTTCTCTTATTCATGCATAAGCGCCATGTCAACTAGCCTCTCAAAGGTAGCCCCTATGGGGATGTGGGTCATAGCTAACCCATGAAGCGGCTCGTTCAAACCCTTAACAAATCTCAGAGCCTTCTTTTCTGGAGTATTCACCAAGTCCAAGCCAAATCTTGCCAATTGATTGAATTTGTTGACGTACTCTTTCACCGATAGATTCCCTTGCTTCAATGCTAGAAACCTTTCCATGTATAGATTCTCTTCAGCCCGTGAGAGAAACTTCGCCTCAAACCTCTGCCTAAAATCTGGCCATGTATCGACTGGGCGTCCTCCATTAGTGACCTCCCACCAAAACGAGGCCTCATCCTTCATTAGTCAGGCAGCTAACTGGACCTTTCTTCCATCATCCACTTCAAAGATTCCAAATAATTCATCCACCTCCTTTAGCCAGTTTCGAGCTTCAACAAATGTCTCCGTCCAGTGAAAAGGTTTTCCACCCATTGCCCTAAAGTCCTTGCATATCTTAGTAAAAGTATCGACGCGAGGAGGAGGAGGAGGAGGAGTATTTGTTGGACCTGCGGTGGCGGCCCTAGCCTCGAGATATTGACGAAACCAACTGGGTACATGAACACCCTCTGGTATCTCAGATGATTCAGACATGTTGAAACGAAAAAGGAAAGATTCAATACAAAAGAACCGAAGGAAAGATATATGGCCATTGGGGTTATGCTTTCTAAGATAAGCTTTTCTCTTGAAAATACTTTCCTTAAAACATACTTTTGAAGGTACTTCTTTATAAAAATTGTTTTGAAAAACAACTTTTCAAAATTCATATCAGTTCTGGTAACCTTCAGCTCTGATACCACGTGTAACACCCCACGTCCATTAATGTCACTCACAAAGGGAATGCATTAACTTCCATGGAGCATTTTAAGTGTGTATAGAACAGAAACTTAACAACAAGACAGATATAAACAATACTTGAAAATTAATAAAAACTTTTTTTCATTACAGCGGAAAATACATATGTTTGATTACATCATCAAAACCAGTGCCAAGTACATAATATCCATCTTGACTAAATAAAAGTGCATAAATTGAAAGACATAATCCCCAATACAAAATAGCCATAAATAAAAGAGAGGTTGAACTTTACTTCAGCGATCCAAGAAATTTTCTAAAAGCAAGAAGCACAGTTGTCCAAAATCAAGCTCCGCTGGTGCTAGTTCCAACCTGAGCACCTCGGGGGGGGGGGAGGGAAGAAAAGAGGAGGAAACAAAGGGGGTCAGACTTAAAGTCTGGCGAGTGCGATAACTTTAACAATATAATCACCAAAGAAACTAGGCTAAGGCATAAGTTGGAAAATCAGGAAATGACCATGAACCATTGAGTATGGCAGAGTAAACAAAGCAACAAGATGAACAACGATATCGTTAAAGCGCACCTAAACCGCTATGAGATAATTACTAAACTACACCAACACTATAAGATAATTGCTATACTGCACCACCACTAGTCACCTTAAGGTTGATCCCGCCTACAGACTTAAATAATGATAATGGTAGTTTCGCGCACCCCTAGCTGCCTTCGTAGGTGCCTCATGTCCCTGTCTCCACTAGGTGTACCCACTACCCCAAAGCGGTCGGCTCCCTAACTCGTAGATACCCGTGCTAGCCCCACAGTGGGGTGTATAACTCCCCAAAGTGGCAACCCGATACCACAAATAATGCACGGCTTATACCTACACGATGCAACAACGTCTTACTTACCAGCCCGGGTCCACACACGCATATGAACCCGTTGGACTTGCGTTACCACCGCTAACCCGGTTTTGGCCTCTTACAGTCATGCCCAATATGCATGTCCCGTAATCGGCTTGGGTCGAGCCAACAAAGATACGTATGGGTTACTGGTTGAAATGGTCCCCCATTACTTGACACAAGCTATCCACCTAAGCTTGGTCCCTTCTAGTATATCCCACTTAACCCTCTTCTTATTCATGTTTCAATTACATGTTTGAATTTTGGTTGTATTTCTAATCGTCTTTCAAATGCCACCCAAGGCACCCACTAGATTCCACATGCCACCCAAGGCACCCACTTAACCCTATCATGTCCCACTACATGTTTATCTGGTTAAGTGTTTCTTAATTCATTAAGACCGTAACCTCATAAAGACCTCTCACATTAGACTGGCATTTGTAGCAGCTGGATTTGCCGGGCGGGTCCGGGCAGTCTTACACCACAAAAGAGCCTAACCTCGTGTCTTTACAATTGTTACGTATTTAATTTATGCCTAAGACCTCCCACATTAGTCTGGCATTTGTGGCAGCTGGATTTGCCAGGCGGGTCCGGGCAGTCTTACACCACAAAAGAGCCTAACCTCGTATCTTAGACGATTAATTACTCCTAATTAATCATTCCCCAATTTGAATTACTTTCCCTATTCAAATTATCAATTAATTCCAAATTTAACTATGGCCATAATTGACTCAATTATGTCCATCTGTTTATGGTATGTAAAATCATACCAATTTCATCACAAATTTATTTTATGCCTTTTTAAGGCATTTATGCCAAGTAAATCTTTTAATATTATCCCCTTTACCCCCACGTTGTAAGTTCGTTCGTTTAACGTAAAATATACGTTAGAATCGAATAGTCTAACTCATGGAATAAAGAGAAAACATCACAACATACATATAATTAAAACTAGATCTAAACATAGGGGTGAACTTGCATGTGTGAATGATGTTCTACATCTAAAACTTGCATAGGCCAAAGTTACAACTTGCATAAAACTACATATGACATAGATCCAAATCTAAAGGTGTAAACTTGTTTGGGTGATAGTCACAAACTTGCATAAATCATGTATGTCATAGATCTACATCTAAAGGTGTAAACTTGCATAGGCAATAACCACAAACTTGCATAACTTGATTCATATTCCAAACTCATATATTTATATAAACTTGCATATGTAATTTATGCAACATAAAAATGGGGTGAACTTACATCTAAACGTGTAAACTAGCATGTAGAATTTGGCATATAACTCACATATGTCATAGCCTAACTTTAGATCTAAAATAGATGTCATGAAGCATATAAGGTTACATATAATTTTCCCCAACTTGCATATGATTCATGTCTTGATAAAAATCTAAACTTGCATACATATGATTTATCATATGAATCAACATAACCAAACTAGCATATGAACAACATGGTGATTCGATTATACATAAGCCAATCATAAAATTACAGCATAGATGATCACAACTTTACAAATAGCATCATAGAATTTACAACATAAACATCACAATTTACTACATGAATAATAACATGCGGTCAATAAATCACATCATATCCAAATAGTCCACATCATAACTCAATCCAATTAATTTGCTAATTATTTTATTAAGATTATCGAACTCAAAACTCAAAGAAGGTCTTGAGTTCTGAATTGTGAGTTCTAAATTTGTAATAGCTTTCCCTTGAAGAAGATTCATTGTTTAAGTTGAAAATAATTGATTTAGACTAGCTTTCTTCCTCTCTAATTGGTGGTGGCTATGTTGAGTTGCTAGGTGACGGCATGGAGGCCATGAATCTAATTTTTGTTCTGATTTTAGGGTTTGAGTCTAGAGGTGTTTTTGTAGAGTTAAGGATTAGTTTAAGCCGTCCGATCAACCCAGAATTAATCCCGTCCAATCAGAGCATATTAGAAACCCTAATGAATCAGCATCTAGTCATCAACAGGTCATAAAACAAATCTGCCCCCGAAGGGGGGGGAGGGGGAAGGTCGATCCTATGGTCGACCTGGTCAGGGAAGGTCGACCCCCAGGTCGACCTGGCCCTGGCGGGAAAATTCCCGCCTAGCCCATCTGACTCTGAATTTTTAAATTTTCTGAAACTTCCGATGGCCATAACTTCTTCACACGAAGTCCAATTCACGCAAACTCGGACTCTATCTCAACCAGAATTCCGTGACGAACACAATGGCACAACCCGTTTCCATTAATTCTCACATATAAGATTAGTTATTCTTTAATTTGTGAACATTAGTGTTAACAGAATTACGGGGTGTTACAGGTCCAAGCGCCTCATTTTAATATGTTATTAGACCCTATGTCTGATCATTCTATTACGCGCTTGCCTTACTTCACCGGGTTTTCATCTAACTTGGTTATTACCATTCATATTGAATTCTTATTCAAATTACCAAGTTTCTCTTGCTTATTGTTTTCAATCATGTAACTTAATCCATTTAAGTTTATTAAAAGGCCCACAACATGTTATTCTCTAAATTGTGGCCTAAGGTCTGAAATCCACAATCTATTTTATATTCTTGCTTGGTTACATCATTACAATAACATGTTTTTATTTAATGTGTAATTAAGTACGTCTCATTTTACATGTTTCTTTTTAACATGTCAGTCACTATTTATGATTAAATATAATTTATCTTATAAGTTTTCCTCGTTCTTTCTTATTTAATCATATTTCCTTTTTACATTGTCAATACAACTTATCGTTGTTTACTTGTTAACTTAGTTCTATTAACTAAGGCCCCTTAACAAGTTTCCCAACCCATTAACTATAACCTATGTTATAATTTCCTCTTGTCCCTAGGACAAGCCAAAGCATGTTGTTCACATCAGCGGGTTCTAGGATTCTAGATTACTTAATTTATAATTAAGTTCCTCTTAGCTTATTACTCAGGTTGTCTCATTTCCTTACAAGTTATGCTTACCCTAAACGGTGTCCTTTTAATTACATAACTTTATTGTTTATACCGGTTATGTATACCACTAGGTGTCTTTAATTACATAACCTCATCAGATTAAGTTTATAGCCCAATATGTGTATATTACCCATCCCCTCTAATTTACTTAACCTACTCGCTACCCATCCAATTTTACTTAACCCTAACTTAAGTTAATAATCACACAACCCTTATGGATTAAATTGGGTTAAGTAGTCCAATTCATTACCATGTCCAATTATGGTTATAATGGGCTAGACCTCCCACATTAGGCCTACAACATGTGGATGTTGGATATGACGGTCGGGTCCGGCTGTCTTATTCCACAGTTGGGTCTAACCTCGAGTCTTAGTGCGATTCGCATTTACGTACTTAGACCTCCCACATTAGGTTCAACATTAATGGCTGTTGTATATGTCGGTCGGGTCCGGGCAGACTTCCACCACTAATGTAACCTAAGCTCATGTCATAAGTACAATTACAATTCCTAATTGTGATTACTAAACATTCCATTTTTATTCAAATCTCCCTATGTCATAATAGGTAATAATTCCATGTTTTCCCCATTTGAATTATGTCTAATTCACTATTCAAATTATAGACCTTTATGCCTCTTTTTAATTCCCCTTTTAATTTTGCACCATATGCCCTTTATCATAAATTAAGGCATATATATATATATGTATGTATGTATGTATAAATATATATATATATATATATATATATTTATTACCAACCCAAACCCACATATATTACAACTTATGCCCCAAGTCCATATTCACCCTTTTCAACGCAAGTTATACCCAAATCCACCTTCACATAATTTATGCCTAAATTTCATATTCACATATGTTCAAATTTACATTCCAAATCAAAATTTAGACATGTTCATTTTATACCCAATTCCGTATTTACATATATTCCAATGCATGGCTAAATTCATATTGTCTAACAAGACATATGTCCCAAACCCATCTTCGTATATTTCCAATTTTATGCCCAAATTTAGATCCATATTTTCGAAAACCAATTATGCCCCAAATTATGTCTTTTCCCATTATTTCCAATTTCGCACGTTCGCATTTTTCAGCATTAGGCCTAGGCTCAAAGGTAGCCTGGCTATATAAAAATAAAAAGGGAAAGAAGGAGAGAAGAGAATCAAAACAAGCATAATAACGAATCAACAACATAACGATAGAAATAGGCATAAACCAAATTGACATATTATGACAAGATTAGACTTGGTGATGATATAAACATATAAGAACGGATCAATGGATATGTCATAATATAACTGATTAGGCACCGATTCAAGATCCAATTATTATATACATATCAAAATCACTATTTTGATATTTAGATCTAAAAGCAACATGAACTCACACTGAATTTGCTGCAAAGAACATGTTGAACAAGTTGTTGTAGCCATCGCTAAATTTGTTATAGCAATCTTCAAATATGTATAATCTTCTTTGAATTGATTTAGAAAAGAAGAAGGAGAAGAACCATTTTAATTTCCATCGCAGTAGAGCTTCGCCGTCACATTATTTTTCTATGAACAAAACCTAGGTTTAGGGTTCTTTATATAGGAGTAGAAGAGCAACCAAGGCCATCAGATCGGATCATAAACCATCAAAATCGTCCATGTCAGAAGAAGCTTCCGGAGCCACGGGGAGAGGGGGGTCGACACCTGTGTCAACACCCCTATGGGTCGACACCCCTATGGGTCGACACCCTTTGAGCGGGATTTTTCCCGCTCACCGCTTTTGACTGTTTTTGAATCGTTTTGAATTCTGGAGATGATTTTGTTTATATGTATACCTCCTTGCGCGTATACAAACTTATACAGCTTATTACTTCTTCATACGTTATCTGTTTTACACAAACTTGGTGTCCATCTAAACCAGAATTCTGAGGCGGGGCAATGGCTCAGTCTGTTTCTCTTAATTCTGAATATTAAATTAATTATTCTTTAATTTATCCTCTTAATGTTGTTAAATTTTCGGGGTGTTACATATTATTTATTATTTTATTGATATTTTGAATTTCAAATTTCAAATTTCAAAATTAAGTTTGAATATTAGAGTTTTAAATTTCAAATAAAAACAAAGCAAAGCAAACAAAACATTCATTCAACCAAAAAATTAAAAATTAATTAAGGCATACCCGGTTTTTAGATCCATTTCTCCGATATTTTCTGAATTCTGAATTGCTATAAAGCACATGTTTGAATTTCCGGTTTCTGGCTCGTTATCACTTGATGAAACTGAATCATCTAAATAAGGACACATCTTTTTTGTATGGCCTGGTCTGTTGTAGTTATAGCATCTATCTTCCTTTTTGGCTTTAAAATTTTGAATTTGAATTTTGAATGAATGGACACTTCAGCAACTATAAGACCAAAAGTCGTATCCTTTCATAAACTCTTCTTTTCTTGATTGATGAATGATCATCTTGGCATCTTTTGGCCAACAGTCATCAAAGATAACTTCTTTTCCTGCAAAACAACATACCTTTACAAAGAATCAAGTGACTTTTCAAAATAACTAATTGTAATTTGAGATAATAACATCATGATGATTCTGTGATATATTTATTTAAACTAGAAATCATATCATGATAACTTGATTTTTCCAATAAAATTGAGTGCAGACTCATCTAATATTGATGCAAGGCATGAATTTAAACTAGTGTTCAAAATTTTCCATTTAATATTTTCAGCAATCAGATTGTGAACATTTTGAAAAACCTTGCTCTAGTACCAATTGTTAGGGATTGCGGAATGGATCGTTGAGGCAAAACTAACACTGGAAGGGGTGTAAATAGTGTTTTTGAGAATTTAAACAAAATCTAAAACTTATATGATCTACTATATGAATCAAACACCACAGAAAACATTACAGACACATAATCAAACACAAACACAAAGATAAACAAAAATAAAGTTCAGAAAAGGAAAGAACACGCCGGATTTTATACTAGTTCAGAATTACTCCTACGTCCAATCCAACGCAACGCTGGATTGCACAGAGTTTTATTACTATATCAATATCCAATTACAATCATCTCCTTGATTTCTTGGCTATAAGGGATACTACTGATTCCACACACACTTAATCAAGTATACTCTACTTAATTTCACGGCTACAAGGGTATCACCGATTCCGCTCTCCTTGATTTCACGGCTACAAGGGTCACACAAATTACATACACTTCCCAAATGATTACAATAGCCCTATAACTATTCAATATCACTTTTATTCAGAGAGTAATGAGAAGAAATAGAAAAGAAGAAGTTTTATGTAAATAGAATTGAATTCAGCAGAGTATAAGTGTAGAAATCATAAAAATGAGAAGATATAATGGTGTAAAGAAAGGAGATGAAGATAGAGAAGAAGAATTATGAAAAAATTCGAATTGCACTATTTCTGGAGCATCACAAATAGTGAAAAGACACTTCCTTTCAATTTTCAAAAAATGACAGTTATATGTCGACACAGGGAAAAATGTATGTCGACACAAGCATGTGTAAACTTGAATTTTGAGCATTTTTGAAGTGTTTTGATATATAAATAAAAAATTCTGGAAATTCTTGAATTAAAACATAGTGTTATAAATGAATATTATAAATAGAAAATTATATAAAAACATAAATATAAACTGCATAAATATATTTATAAAATTATAGAGTTTAAAACTATATAAATATTAAGTATATAATATATAAAACTTATAAACTATAGAACTTTAGTTTTTAAAAAACAAAAGTAAAAAAAAGCAGAATAGAGAAGATAGATATTGAAGACATAATTTGAAAACAGAATTTGAAATCAGAAATTGAAAATCAGAATTCGAATTTGAATTCGATTTTGAACATGGACTAGACTAGACTCTATTACTATATTTGTCTTGAACTCTTGAAATCTTGATTACTCATGAGTCTTGAATCATCTCTGAATTCTGAATCTCTTAAAATTTTAAACTGTACAGTCTTCAATAATAATTCCTGTATATATGTATATGTATATGTATATATTCTAGACAAAAGTGTTTGTATATATTTTAGAATAAATTAATAATGAAATAAGGTTGTCGTCATCAAAACTCCATTCTCCAACATTTTGCACCCTAAATCGGCATTTTTGGGATTTCACAAAATAAGTTAAGTAGTCTATTTTATTATATTTTTGGGATCGGGGCACATTGCTCGTCTGAACAATATTTTTATTTTTATCGATAAGATTCCTTAAATGATAAAATTTCGAGTAGCACGGTACGCTAGAATCTAAACCTAACATAATTTAATTTAAATTTCTATCCTATTATTCAGCCTGCCTAAGATACTGCCTATTGTATATCACGAGTTGTCATTACATCGTACTGCCTCCTCCCAAAAAATTAACTCCCACGTAATAATATTTCACATGCAACTCTGCACCATAGAAAATTACACTGTTGATCTCATGTAACAAGACATAGAAATATCATCTTTACAACATGGATACCATACAAAAAAAATTATATGATGAAATAAACATTTAATATACATTTTTTTCTTCTTTTACCTTATCCGTCAAGAGTCGTGTAACCTCAACCCTAAGATATCCATGTCCACGTCACTTCTTTGTGTAACCTCAACCCTAAGATAACTCAATGCAGACCTACCCTTTTCAAATAGTTATCTATGTTGCCTATTACTTGTCAGCAAAGGAGTTAGCTATATATAAATACATGAGAGAACAATTTCCTTTTGTTTTGGCTTTAGAAAAACACCAAGCCATTTTCATGGCATTGGAAAAATAATTCCGACCGAAATACTCCATATAAAAATCCAAAGTTAATGTAAATGGATTCTTTGAACATTCCTCTTCTTCGATTCCACGTAGTATTTGGTTAATTCGACAATGTTTTAGTTCACAGAATGGTATAGCTGAGCTCGAATAAAAATACAGTGAGCATTAGGGTTTTGATTTATTGGAGTTTGAGGCAACAAGATGGAAAATTATGGTTTGCACGAAGCAGATATGTTTTTGGCAAGAAAATGAATGTAACAACCCGGATTTTGAGAACCAACTTATAATTTTTAGTTTAGCTATTTTAATGGATTTTGAATATTTAAAATGATTATTTTAAATAATAATGACTAGAATATACAGAATTCAATTTTAAATTTCAATTGAATATACAGAATTCAATATAAATCAGATTTCACTAAAACCAGAAACATTTGAATATGTTTAATTATATCTTTCTAACGAATGTGAATAACTGAGATTTCATAATATAAAGTGAAAGTTATGTATATTTTAAAATTTAAAATAGTCGCTATGGAATTTATATATATTTTAAATAATATATTGCCCTTAAAAATAGCCATTTTTCAAATGACCTCCATTTTCGATGAAATCACTTTTGTTGGATCCGGAATGCCAAATTATTTTTATATTCCAATTTTCAAAAAATTTGGAATTGATATGTATGCGTGGTTAATTTAAATGTGTTTGGTAATTTTAGTTGAATTTAATCGACTGAAAAATGACCATTGTTCAAACGGTCTCCAAATTCGATGAAATTAGTTTAGTTAGGGCCGTATCGTCAAAACATAACTAGATTTATTTTTCTGGAATTTTTAGAGTCAGTGTGTGGCCCCGGTAAATTAAAATGTAAGTTGAAATCAATTTTTAATGTTATGTTAATTTATATTTTAATTTTGATAAAAACTGATTGAAATAGTCAATTTGGCTTACTAAACATATCCCATTGTGTCCGGAATGTGTATATTTAGCTAGGGATGACAGACATTGGGCTCGATTTGAAGTTCGAATGAAAAACTAACCTTTTGGGAGTTAAAATTGAATTAAATATAAATGGTCAAACCCTTCCCTCTCTTCATTCATCCTGGAAAGAGAAAAAAACAAACGAGACTGAACCTATCGCTGCCCCATTTCCGCCGCCGCTACCCTGCCACTGCCCATGTCAGCGCCGCCGCACCCCCTCCGACCACGCTGCCCCTCCTACCCTCTATCTCTCTCCAACCCCCAATTTGAAGCCCTAAGCTCCAAATCCTCCCTAAACCGCTACCTTGGGCCCCTCTACTATCACCACCACTTGGCTGCACCTCCCCCACGCCCAATCAGGTCCTGCCGCCGCCCCTCAGCCACCGAACTCTGGCTGCGGACCCCACATTACTAAAAATCACGTTTTTACAAAAATCCAGTATTTGCAAATAACCCCCGGTGACTATTTCACCAATAACTTACAATCCGAGCGCTTCTGGCCAAAACTCCACAATGCCAAAGTCGAAGAGCATGATTTTCTCTTCGATTTGAGTATATGGAAGTCATATTTTGGATTACGGAGTTGTTTAGAAAACGCGTCCAAGTCTGTTGTCCAAATACTGTCTTTTCGCAAATTCTGACGAATTGGAGCATTTCCGGAAGAAAGGCCACGAGGCGAAAGTTGTCCGAAATGGCTCGTTTAGGCCAGACAAAAAGGCTGTGTGAATATTGGAGCTCGTTTGCAAATTCTGGAACTAGAACAGCAAATCAGAGCGTCAGAAAACAACGGTGGAGTGGATCCCAATGTGAGAACTCTTTCTCACTCAAACTATTTATAGTTAAATATATCATAGGCTGCAGACGGGGCTTAGTAGCTCCTGGACTATTTATTTGTACAAACCATGGTTGTTTTTTTTTGGATTGTATTATGGGAAAATTGACTGTATTGTGGTTATTGATTATATTGTGGTATATTGATTGTGATTGGAGATTGTGTATAGCGCGAGCCAGTATCAGGAGAGGGGTAATGCTAGAGATTACTCCAGTTCTAATATCGTGCCGTTATAATGACGAAATTTTCTGAAATAAACTATTAAAAATATTCATGTGTTGAATAAAATGTTTGAACAATAAAAATATCATTTTTATTGAATTTATGAACTATATAAAATAGTCAAGTGTTGAAATAAATCTTTTATCGTTAAAAATATAATTTTTAACATATAAATGAACAACATAAAATTCTCCTAAAAAGAAAATAAATATTCATTTACAAATCGGACGATTTGTTTATGTACACCCATTTAACTAACATTGATTGGGAAGATAAATTTTACACATTGCCCAACTGCACAAACAATACTCAGTATTTGTTAGTTGAAACCCCACACGGGTATTGGGATGATATTTGGCATACACTAATCCCAATTGTTTAGTTGTATGTCAATCGATTGGTTGACCGACTGTTGTAAGCGTTAATTATTTATATTCAATGCTTACGATGTTGTGTAATGCACTCTGGATGATGGTTGATTGTGTATTATTATTGTTGTGTACATGTGATGTATGAAATCCATATAAATAAATTATATGGTAATTGTTTGGGTCTGATTCCAATTCAGAAAGAACGAATATTTTAAAATAATATTTTGTCAAGGATTAAAATGTGAATTTGATGTCCGATTTTGGATGGACACGAAAATATTGAAGTATGTGAAGCCGTATTGATTAGATATATGCCATTTTAATGCGAACGATATTTATATCGTTTTTATTCATTTTTATAATGAATATCGAAAAGGAAATGATTTCAAAATCTAATATTTTGAAAATATTATCATTTAAATATTATAATGATAAGGAGTATTTGATTTTGATTTAAAATTGAAATGAAAGTGGGAATCGTTTTTAAAACGAATTTATAAAGTACGTTTTGAACGGAAATAATATATATATATATAAATATATATATATTATTATATTAATGGCTTGAATTGAACGCGCTGCAATACGACCGTTCGCGAATTTCGACCGTTGACTTCGAATTGACATTACGGAAGATTCGACCATTGGATTCTCCTAACCGTTGGGTTCGTATCGAAAGGTTCTTTCCAATGAATATAAGAGATTTGAAACCTAACGGTTGGATTTGGAATTATTTCCAAATCAAATTTGGAAAAGGTCGCTATGGAAGCAATTCGGTGACCGTTATTAGAAACTGACCGTACGGGCCTTGATAAAATTATTAAAAACATTAATAATTTGTATAAAATCATAATAAATGATTTGGAAAGAATTTGGATGAAAAATTCCAATTTTGTAAAGATAAAAATATATTTTTATCAAAATGAACTAGTTAATATCTAGAAAGATAATCCAACGTTTTTAAATAAATAAAATTGGATTTGTGAATGGTTTTAATCTAACCAGAATTTTCCAATGTATAAATTGGAATGGATTTGAATATAAATCATCTTTGGGATATTTCGATATTGAATTCCGTGATTATACAGATATTGTGGGGGAATTGGAAGATAGATATATCGTTATTCCCTATACGATATGTGTTGGTTTCAAAATTTGATATTGAATGTAAGCTAATATAAATTCTTTTTAGAGCCTTATATTTAATATCAAAGTGGATTTTGGGTTTATCATGAATGGTGTCTTGAGTAACACTGTTCTTAAACCCCGTGTAAAAAGAATAAATCTTTTAATTAAGATTATTAGAGTTTCCAGTTATATTTAGTAATTGGAATAAAATGGAATGTGAATTGGGTTTATTGTGAACTGTGTTTTTAACGACATTCATTCTTTAACCCGATTAATAGCAAAATGTGATTTGGAATATATAAATCTTATTAAGATTTAATGCAAATTTTCCAAAGTGAAATTTTGTCAATTTAACATACTAAATTGGAATTCGATTTGGTAATAATCAAAGTGAGCTTCTGTGGAGGAAGACTGTTAGTACATATGGAATTTAAAACGATTTGTCGTTATTCCACTTATATTATTTGTTGGATATGGAAATTTATGTCGAATATATATATTGATATTTTTTCTGTGAAGATTCCATGGTAAATGGAATGTGATTTTGGGTTTATCGTGAACTGTGTTTTAAATGACATTGGTTCTTTAACCGAGTTAAAGACAGGATTGCATGTCTAACATTGTATTTCAAATTGTATTGTTGATCTCTGCTAAATATGTATCTGTGTGGTGGCGGAGAATTTATTATCTTGTTTAACACCCTTCTCTGAGACGTATGAGCTTAGAGGTTATATATCGGCAGAAATCAATGGTATGGTGTAGATTGTCAATGTGGCATGTTTGATTTCCCAAAGTTAAATAATCATTGAGTAATGATTTATGAGATTAAAATTAGGTGGAGTTTTAATGAATCTTTAATTAGATTGAAATGTGAATGTGATAATTTAAATTATCAAATTTGGGAAATGATCGAGAATGGAGTACCACCAGTTTTACTCTAGGCGATAGTTAAATCTTTAATTAGATTTGAATGTGAAATGATAATTAAATTTACCGATAACACCGTGGGTGTTAGATGTGGAGTACTACCGGTTTTGCTCCAGGGGATGGATAGGTTGGGATTGGGTTAATATAAACAAATTATTGCTTCGGTAAGGCTCGCTAATCCCGACTAGTTGATAAACCTTAATTTGGTTTAGAATTGATAAAGGAAGATTAAAGAATAAATTTAAAGGATTTTATCTTTGATAAAATTAACGGGAACCTTTTCCCTAAAATGTGAATATTGGAACAAAACAATATTTTGGATTGGAATGAGGCATATGATGTGTTTTTGTAGCACTTGATTATTGATTATAAAATACGCAGGTTATTCAGAAAGACCGGGTTTATCCCATTCTGAATAACCGATACGACGACTAAAAGTCAACGATGAAGATGGTAGTTGAAGACCAGAGTTCTTCGCATTGTTTGGATGATTACTGATGTCTTAATTGGGCTGTACACCCAAGACAAGGTAATAAGTGGTGATCATCCAGACGTACTTGAAGATTGACTGGGTATGCGAGGACCTCTCTCCTGTATTGGACATATGGGACGAGGAATAAGGTGCCTCTGGTTTCATTCAGACCCAGAACGGACTTGTAAATGGATGTGTATCTGACATTGGATTTCATTCTGTGTTGATTGATTTCTATTAAATATATATCTGTTTGGTGGCGGAGAATTTATTCTCTTGCTTAACACCCTTCTTTGAGACATACGAGCTTAGAGGTTGTATATTGATAGACATTAGTTGTATGGCGTGAATTGTCAGTGTGGCATGCTGAGATGCAAATTATCAAGGCTTTTGTTGAAAAGTAGAGTCTTTTAGTTGATGATCAAAGCACGACTTTAAATAGCATAGCTTTGTGTATAGTGTTAACTCGCGAACCTCACACCTTATATGAGTCCAAAACGGGTTCGTGACTACACGGAGTGCATGCAATTTTTTCTAGCTAGAAGTGGTGTCATGGTATGGAGTCCAAACATTTTTACTTATGTGGATGATGGATTGCAAGGTGCCTCGGATTGAGTCCCTAGTGGCTCTAGATATTGGTCGCTACTGGCCAAGTGATATGTCCAATAGGACCGGGAAACGTTATTGTTCAGGAATAATTAATCCACTAAAGTATATGTGGACCGGCCCTGAAGATCCAAGGGTTGCAGGTAGGTGTGATCCTGAGACATGTGCTAGAGTGTCTCGAATCGATGAGGAGCCATCCCTTGCCTCGACACATAGATGGAATCCAATTTCCAATACGTGACTTTTCGTTTTTAGTTGTAAAACTAGTATGGCGACATAGTAGGATGGGGTACTATGCCGTCTATGATTGATACATTTATATTTGAAGTGACTTTGACACTATATACTTATAGTAATATCAAAATGATTTGTTTTACATGTACCAAGCATGTTTGGCTATTATAAGGTAAAACTCTATCCTCCGGCTTGCATTGCATTGTGTGATGGGAACTGAGCCTTATAATAGCTTCATTAGCATTGCATTGTTTGTTTTATGCACTGGTATTCTTGGGAGAAAACCCAATCCGTGTTATATGGCATGGTCTCTTGATTTACTCTATTTTAAAGTAAAGTTTTAATAACTGTTTTAGTTCTCACAACTTTCCCATGACTAATCTTGAGTTTATTGTTTCTACCTAAACTCTGGGTGCCCATATTTTCCACATGGGCAATTGGTAGTTTTGATTTTGCGGATATTATTTTCCCAGGATCCTGGATCTACAGCTGGAGCTATATTCGAAAAGCTTTGTATATGTGTATCTCTTTCAGTTGTGTTATGTATTATTATTCCGCTACTTTGTAATTTAAATCTCTAATATTTTTCTGTTGTATATTATTAATTTTTTACTCTGGTATCTTGTACTATGGTGTAAATTGTTGTAATAGCAATGAAATGTTCTACTATTTTTGTTCTGATGCATCGTGTTCTCAAAGCAATCCGGGATTTCTCATAAGGGGAAGTTTGGGTCGTTTCAATGAACATGAGAAACTGCATAACCATGGTTGCAGATATGTTTCCCATGACGCAAACCCAAAGTTAGATTTGTAAATGATGAAGGGACGAGGGAACAAAAAAGTAAAAGGAGAGGTTGATGTCAAACTATGTATTCGAATTGGGTGCAAGGCGTACGTTGTGGCAAGTTTTGGGTGTGCACGAAAAAAAAATGCCATGAGCAGGTATGAGAAATGCAAAGGGGACGAGTTTTAGATGAGGTGAAGATTTGAAGTGGGTTGAGATAAAACGGTTGAGTATGGTGGGGGATAACGACATCTAAAAGTTCGAAAATGGTGTTTACATGAAGGAGTGGATGCTTGGAGTTTCATATCAGGGAAGAAGCTTAAACGTTGTGGCATACAGGTATGTTTCACATGATGGGTTGGGTTACTAAGGGTGAGGCCCAATCAAAAAAAAGAAACGTGAAGGATGGCCTTAGGTTACAAGGTGCATTTGTACACGGGAATGCATGACGAACTATCCACCAAAGTTGCAAATGATTTCCTGATAGATGGGTGGAGGGTATTGGGCCGGATATGGAATGGCAAGGCCCACATGTAGTTAAATTAAGTTTTAAATTTATTTAAATGGAATATAAAGGTATAAATGTAATATTTTACTCGTACGATATCAGAATTGCGAACGGTCAGATCCATTGGAATCATCCGACCGCAAACTATGCAATAGAACAGGTTTGGAGGCATTCAGAGCACATTATAAATTTTAGGCAAAATAAACGCTTGATTAAATCAACTGACGTTAATCATTTTCCAACGACTAACGACAAAGGTGAGTAAACTCACCTATAAATGTTAATTAATATTAATAAATGATGATTGAATTTTGTGTGACGGTTGTTTGGATGAATTACAAATAAATTGGTTGATATTATAGATATGGTTATATATATAAATCTTTAATATATAATAGTGATTCTATTTGTCATGATATTTCATATCGATATGAAATTAGTGTTATTTATGTTGAATAACATCTGTGGATGCAGGGAAATGGATTTCCTCAAAATTTATTTTATTGTTCTCATATTTTACGTTATATAATGTGACAAATAATATGCGGGTGATTATTGTGTGTATGGAATGTTTGAATAACATTGACCAGTAATAATTGGTATTTAAATAACGTAAAATATATATACATATTTTAGAAAAGAATTTCGGCGTTTATAAAGAAAAATCTATTTTAAAAATATAAATTGAATTTCGATTGGCTAGAGTATAATAACTTGTTTAATTATATAAAAAAAGTAGTTTGGTTTATAAATGATATTTATAAGTGGGATGAAATAATTTGTTGGATCTAGATTAACCTTAGAGGGGGGTGAATTGGGTTTATCACAGTTTTTCGCTGAGTTAAAAAACTGATGGGATATTAAATAATAAACAGATCACAGAATGCAGTAGAAATAAAAAGCAGAAAGGAAACAACACACAGAGATACATAGCTTCGGTAAAAACCTGCCTACTGCTGCATTCCTAAGATTTCTACTTAATGATAGAACAGATCTCGCTTACAAGACAATGTAAACTCGCGAACCCCTCGCTCTTATTCTAACCCTATGCTCAAAACCCTAGACTGGTCTATATACCCTAGACCAGATTTTCCCCTAGTTTTACAAACTCTAGTAAACTGCCTAGTTTAACGGATGAAACTAGGAAACCACCTAGATTTTACAGACTCTAGCAACTTCCAGTTAATCCCCTAACTGGATCCCTAGATTTTACAGACTCTAGAATTGTTTGGAAGGTTTACAAATGAAATAAAACAATACACAAAAATAAATTAAAACCCTAATAAAATATAAGTAAAAACTAATCTCCCCTTTACAATAATAGGCCGGCCTCTTTGCAAATCACTTAACCCGTTCTTCTTTGGTCTCTGGAAATACGTTGGCTTCTAAAATTTGGGGATTAGGGTTTTCTACAATCCCAAATCACGATCTATGCTACAGGAATCAAATCTCTGTTGCTTCAAAAACTATGGATGGCTTTGGTACTTCGATTTGGGGACTGTTGCGATCGAAAACACCCGTGGAAGGAAAAGTGAGTTGTCTGTATTATCTCTTCGATTTTCTTTTGAGTTGTTTGTGATTTCGATGC
The DNA here is from genome assembly GCA_030737875.1 of Allium sativum. NCBI lineage: Eukaryota > Viridiplantae > Streptophyta > Magnoliopsida > Asparagales > Amaryllidaceae > Allium > Allium sativum. Next base: position 646,613,785 of record CM060919.1, on the reverse strand, counting down.
ATTGCCTGTGATGTAATGGTGTAATTATAGGGTATAGAAATCCCTAACTTGACTTCTCTGATTTCATAAAATGACTCAACTGATTTGCGTTGATTTCCCCTTTTGGTTTGCCCGTTTCTTCAATTCTGCCTTGATGAATTAGAGTGATTGTTTCCCCTTTTTGTTGTCTCAATTTGAATTCATCATTTGCATAAGTTTCCCCTTTTGCTGTCACAACCTTGATTGAATATCTTTCCTAAATAAATGAAATAATTTGCTGTGATAATTTTTGTGGGAATTATGTTGACTTACAGCCAAATATAGACTAGTCAAAGGTACTGTGCCATTTGGTTCTGAAGAGTTTATAATTCTGATTTGCTGAATAAAATTTCTTGCTATCTTTGGAAATACTGGAAATGAAGTGACCCGAACTTCCCCGATCTCCGAAGAGATGAGAAAGAACGAATTACTGTGAGGACAAGACAAAACAGAACGCAGACGGAAGAACATTTCATTGCTATTACAACAATTCCATCAGATACAAGAATATACAGAGTATAAATGAATAAATTACATTCAACAAATATCAGAGATTTAGATTACATTTAAATACATCACAGCGGAAAATAACACAAAACACAACTAAAGGTGATACACGGATACAGAGCTTTCCAGATATCATTCCAGCTGTAAACCAGGATCCTATGAATATAAATCTGCAAAACCAAAACTACTAGCTGCCCGCACGGAAAATAGGGGCACCCAGAGTTTAGGTTAAAACAATAAACTCCAGGTCAGTCATGTGACTGGTGTGAGAACTAAAACAGTTATTTAAAACTTTACTTTAAAAGAGAGTAATTCAAGGGACCACGCCGTATAACACGGAACGGGTTTCCTCCCAAGAATACCAGTGCATAGAATAAACACTGCAATGCTTTTTCGAAAAATGAAGCTATTATAAGACCCAGGTCCCATCACACAATGCAACGCAAGCCGGAGGATAGGGTTTTACCTTATAACAGCCAAACATGCTTGGTACGTTTAAAACAAATCATTTGATACTATAATAAGTGTATAGTGTCAAAACAATTTCAATCATAAATATAAATCATAGACGGCATAGCATCCCATGCTACTATGTCGCCATACTAGGCTCTACAAATAAAGCCGAAATATCTCGTATTGGAAATTGGATTTCCGTCATGAGTCGAGGCAAGGGGCAAGCTCCTCTCCGCTTTCGAGACACTCTAGCAAATGCCTCGGGGCTACGCACTCTGGGCAACCCCTGGATCTTCAGGGCTGGTCCTCACTTACGTTAGAGGATTAGTATTCCTGAACACACGTTTCCCGGTCCTTACAGACCTAAAATCGAGGCGCCTCATCCAACAACCACATAGGTGAAAAGTATATAAATGTCAGGGCTAGTAAGTCACTGACACCACCAAAGCTAGAAAGAAATGTCGAGCTCTCCCTGCAGTCCGTATCCCGTTTTTGACTCATACCGAGGTGTGAGGCTCGCGAATTCACGCTATACACAAAGCTACGCCACGTAGGTCGTGCTTTGATCATCAACCACAAGACTCTGCTTTTCAACAAAAGCCTTGATAATTGCATCTCAGCGTGCCACACAGGCAGTTCATGCCATGCGATTGATATCTATCGATATATAACCTCTGAGCTCGTACGTCTCAGAGAAGGGCGTTAAGCAAGAGAATAAATTCTCCGTCGCCAAACAGATATATATTTAACAGAAATCAATCAACACAAAATAAAATCCAATATCAGACACACAATCCATTTACAAGTTCGTTCTGGGTCTGAACGAAACCGGAGGCACTTTCCTCGCATATCCATCCATCTCCAAGTACGTCTGGACGACTACCAACTATTTCCATCCTCTTGGGTGTACAGCCCAATCAGGATCGTCAGTAATTATCCAAACGATGTGAAGACTTCCGGTCTTCGACCACCGTCTTCATCTTCGACTTATCGTCGAATCGGTTATTCAGAATGGGTGTAAACCCGGACTTTCCGAACAACCCGCGTATATTAAAAACAAATGTAACACAAACACAACATACGCCTCATTCCAATTCAGAATATCCTTTTATTCACGAAATCACATTCTTAGGGAAAGGTTCCTATTAATTTTATCCAAGATAAATTCTTTAAAATTTATCCTTTAATCTTCCTTTGGATGTCGTTTCAAACCAAATTATGGTTTTCTAAACTAGTCGAGATTAGCGAACCACACCAAAGTAATTATTTATTTTATTTCTCAATCCCAACCTAGTCATCCCATGAAGCAAAACTGGTAATACTCCATATCTAACACCACGGTGTTATCGGTAAAATTAATTACCATTTCACGTTCAAATTTAATTAAAGATTTAACTATCGCTTTGGAGCAAAACTGGTGATACTCCATTCTCGCTCATTTTCTAAATTTGATAATTTAGATTATCAATTCACATTTTAATCTAATTACAGATTCATTAAAACTCCTTTTACTGGGTTAAAGAACTAATGTCCTTTATAACACAGTTCACGATAAACCCAAATCATATTCTATTTATTATCGGGTTAAAGAGTAAGTGTTATTTAAAACACCCTTCACGATAAACACACAAATCAATTCTATTTACAACCCATTTCAAATCCAATTTATTTATTTAAAAATAAATAGGTTTTAATTCCAGTTCAAAACTAGTTCATTTCGATAAAAATCTATTTTTATCTTTTCAAACATGGAGTTTTTCATCCCAATTTTTCCCAAATCACTTCTTATGATTTTACACAAATTATTGATATTTTTAATAATTTTATCAAGGCCCGTACAGTCGATTTCCATCAACGGCCATTGAACTGCACTTACAGCGGCCTTTTTCAAATTTGATTTGGACGTATCTCCAAATCCAACCGTTAGATTTCAAATTTCTAATATTCGTTAGAAAGCCCTTTTTGATACGAACCCAACGGTTCCGGTTTTAGGAGAATCCGGCGGTCGGATCTCCCGTAATGTCCGTTTGAAATAAATGGTCGAAATTCGCGAACTGCCGCGGCGTGGCGCATTCTATTCAGGCCATTATATTATATATATAATATATATTTCGTCGATTACTATTCAAAACGAATTTTATAAATAGTTTTGAATTCGTTTCAAAAACAATTTCAACCTATTCTTTTCTATTCAATTCAAATTTCAATTCAATTCAATTCGTTTTTAATTCAATTCGAATTCGTTTTCAATTCAATTCAAATTCGTTTTCAATTCAATTCAAATTCGTTTTCTATTCAATTCGATTCAAATTGGTTTTCTATTCAATTTGATTCAAATTTGTTTTCTATTCGATTCAATTCAAATTTCATTTCAAAATATTCGATTTCGAAATCACTTTTCAATATTCATTTTAAAATGAATAAAATCGATATAAATATCGTTCACGTCAAAATGGCGTCAATCTAATCAACACGGCTTCATATACTTCTATTTTCAAATATTCTATTTCAAATATTTCCTTTTTAAACATTTCTATTTCAAATATTTCTACTTCAAATATTTCTACTTCAAATATTTCGTTTTCAAATATTTCGACTTCAAATATTTCGTTCAACACATGACTAATCTCAACGAATGAGTACGGTCAACACATGAACCTTTATTTTATATTGATAAAGATGTAAATTTTATTGTTAAAATATTACGTTCAACACATTACTAATCTCAACGGATGAGTACGGTCAACACATGAACCTTTATTTTATATTGATAAAGATGTAAATTTTATTGTTAAAATATTACGTTCAACACATGACTAATCTCACGAATGAGTACAGTCAACACATGAACCTTTATTTTATATTGATAAGGATGTAAATTTTAGTATTAAAATATTTCGTTCAACACATGACTAATCTCAACGGATGAGTACAGTCAACACATGAACCTTTATATTATATTGATAAAGATGTAAATTTTATTATTAAAATATTTCGTTCAACACATGACTAATCTCAACGGATGAGTACAGTCAACACATGAACCTTTATATTATAATATTCTTTATTTTCTAAATTGGAATGAGGCCCAATCAGTTACCATATAACGTTAATTATATGGATTCCATACAACACATGTATATAATAGCAACGATAAATAATCAACAATCATCCAAAGTGTACTACACTGTATAAGCATCAAATATAGATACCTAACGCTTATAACAGCCTGTCAATCAATCGATCGACATATTTAATCAATCAGGATGAGTGAACTTCAAATTTCATCCCAACACCCGAGTGGGGTTTCAAACAATCAAACACAGATTTTAGTTGTGCAGTTGGGCGACGTGTAAAATTTATCGACCCAATCAATGTCAGTCAAATCAGTGTACATAAACAAACCGTCCGGTTTGCAAATGAATATTTTATTTACTTCACGTTAAAAATTATATTTTTAACGATAAAATATTTTATTTCAACACATGAATTTCTATTCAGTTCATTTACAAAATAAAATTGATATTTTTATTTTTCTAACATATTTTAGAAAATTTCGGGGGCATAACGGCACGATACTAGAAACGGGATGAGGCCTAGCCTTATCCCCGGTCTAGTGAAGGCCCATGCCATTCACACATCAATCAAATCCATTCATTTCACCAAACAATTCAAATTCAAATCAAATCATCTAACTAATTTATGTAACCAAACAAACAAGTCCATGGTCTGTGGACGATTGGTCGGGTGCTACTAAGCACCGTCTGCATCCTAGTATATATATAACTAGAAAATGAAATTGAAAGGTGAGAAATTCTCACCGATAGCTATCCAATCATCTTGACTCTTCTCTGATAGGAATCTTCATCGTTATCGCACTTTTGTCATCTTCGTTGTTGTAGCCACTACATATGTAAAAATCGAATTTTTACTTCGCTATTCAATATATAAAAATCGAATTTTTACTTCGCTATTCAATATATAAAAATCGAATTTTTACTATGCTATTCAATATATAAAAATCGAATTTTTACTATGCTATTCAATATATAAAAATCGAATTTTTATTATACTATTCAATATATAAAAATCTTGTTTTTCCTTGATTAAAAATATCATCTTTTCTAATTAAAAATATCAACTTTCATGTTATAAAAATATAACTCTTCATCGTATAAAGATATAGCCTTTTCGATATGAAAAATATCACCTTTTCAATATGAAAAATATCACCTTTTCTATTTTAAAAATCTCGCCTTTTCTATTTTAAAAATCTCGCCTTTTCTAATTTAAAAATCTCGCCTTTTCTAATTTAAAAATCTACCTAACAAAAATAGAACTTTAATCCATGTAAAAACCGAAAGGGAAGTTAAATAAATAAATAAAATTACCTTTGCATTATCAGAAAGGGTAGGGGGTTTCACGCGTCGGAGGTGGCTCCCTTTCGCTGGCTTGGATCGGAGTGACGCGGGTTGAGGATTGAATGGTCAGAGGGGGGAAGAAGAGGTGGCAGCGTCGAAGGGGGGGCTGCGGTTGTCCCTGCGTCGGTGGATGGGGGGGTCTAGGCGTTGCGTCGATCGAACAGGAGGGGGCATCTAGGCGTTGCGTCAGCGCGATTAGGGGGGGTCGCTTGCCTGGCGACGGCGGCGATCATCGAGGGGGGGGGGGATGCAGTGGAGGCTCCCCCCGTCGCTCTCCTACTTTTTCTATTTTTTATTTTTATTTTATTTTGATTTCTGAAAGAATGAAAACGAGAAAAGGGGGGGCAGAACAAATAAAGGGAAGAGGAGAGTTTTATTTTTTTTATATTTTATATTTTCAAAAAGTTGACTTTTAAATACGACCTCGAAACGAGGCCCACCGCCTGTCGTCCATAGCGTTTTACCCCCATTCCAAACACAATGGGATATGTATCATAGGCTGATTCGATCGTTTCGATCAGTTTCCGTTAAAATCAACATATAACTCTATATATTGAATCTGAACGCCCATTTCAATTTACTGGGGTCACATACTAACTTGAAAAATTCCAGAAAAATATTTTCTAGCTTCGTATTGACGATATGATCCTAACAAAACTAGTTTCGTCGAATTCTGAGACCATTTGAAAAATGGCCATTTTCCAGTCGATTAAAATCAACTGAAACTGGTCAAATGTGTTTTCCTTTGCCACGCTCACATATTGATTCGAAAAATTATGAAATTTGAAACCTAGCAATAATTTGACATCACGGACCTAACAAAAGTGGTTTCGTCGAAATCCGAGGTCATTTGCAAAATGTCTATTTTTAAGGGCCTGAATTCCATAGCGACTATTCAGAATTTTCAACTGGACATATCTTTTGATTCCCGCTATGAAATCTCGATTTTTCGGATTCGTTGGAAAGATACTATCAAATAGATCCTAATGTTTTTGGTTTCACTAAAATCCGGATTGTTTTGCACCCGGTACATTCAATTGAATTTTGAAATCGAATTATCGAACTACCACGCCATTTTCAATTCTATTTATAATTATTTATATTCCAACGACGACGTATATAAATATATTCGTTCTATTTATATTCAAAATAAATTTCTTGTCGTCATTATTTAAAATAATCTATTTTAAATATTCAAAATTCATTAAAATTGCCAAAATAAAAATTTTAAACTGGTTCAGAATTTCCGGGTTATTACAATCTCCCCCACTTAAAACTTTTCGTCCCCAAAAAGGAACAAAGTCGAAAGTGGTTTGATTAATCAACTCTACGTTCGATCTGGCTTCCATTCTCCAACTTTTCAGTTTCTGAGAATTTTCAAATTTTCAAAAATTTGGCTAACACCCTAAATTTTCGAAAAATTTCGCCATAACCTCCCCTGCACCGGGAGCCACGGGAAAATCCCGAAATTGCCATATAGGCCTTCTGATCTCAAAAAGAAAAAGAAAAAGCCAAGCGGCCAGCCAATCGGCTCATAAAATCATCATCACCCAAACAAAACAGTAAATTATAGTAAACATGTACCTATTTGTCGGGCAAACAAATTTTATTCTTCGGCTCTAGCCTCCTTGCTATGACCTATTCAATGTAAGTACATATAGATGCATGCAAATGCGACCAATTTCAATACAATTCAATATTTGATTCAATTAGGCATAATGGTTCAAAATTATCAAACAAATAAACAAACAACACAAACATCAATCAATTAGTAGATTATCATTTCAAATTCATAAATTTTTATATATATACTAAAAATCATGTTTTGATGCCAATTCACAACAATGTATTCTAGCTATATTAGTTTTGGTTCTCACACCGGTCTAATGGAAATATATAGAAATCACACCTTCGAAACACGAACATAAATACTGATGATGCACGTGCTATCATCAGTACCATCTCCGGGCGACTAGAATGTGATTCTATATCTATCTAATATATTAAAACTTCGAATATACGTTCATGACGCGTATATGCAAAACCTTTATATACTAGATTGTCCAAATTCAATATAAATAAATATTCAAATACGTATAAAATGGTTTAAAGTTCGAAACAAAATTTGTTTTCTTTTGAAACATATACTCTTCACACTCGTTCTAGGATACTACTGATCCCATCTCTAACGAGTCATTCTAATTGGATATTACTAATCCAATATCTGATGAATTCTTTCGTATGGTTCTAATGTGTCTTGTTCTCGAGCTCTGTAAACCAAAGCTCTGATACCAAATAAAGTGACCCGAACATCCCCGGTCTCCGAAGAGATGAGAAAGAACGAATTACTGTGAGGACAAGACAAAACAGAACGCAGACGGAAGAACATTTCATTGCTATTACAACAATTCCATCAGATACAAGAATATACAGAGTATAAATGAATAAATTACATTCAACAAATATCAGAGATTTAGATTACATTTAAATACATCGCAGCGGAAAATAACACAAAACACAACTGAAGGTGATACACGGATACAGAGCTTTCCGGATATCATTCCAGCTGTAAACCAGGATCCTGTGAATATAAATCTGCAAAACCAAAACTACTAGCTGCCCGCACGGAAAATAGGGGCACCCAGAGTTTAGGTTAAAACAATAAACTCCAGGTTAGTCATGTGACTGGTGTGAGAACTAAAACAGTTATTTAAAACTTTACTTTAAAAGAGAGTAATTCAAGGGACCACGCCGTATAACACGGAACGGGTTTCCTCCCAAGAATACCAGTGCATAGAATAAACACCGCAATGCTTTTTCGAAAAATGAAGCTATTATAAGACCCAGGTCCCATCACACAATGCAACGCAAGCCGGAGGATAGGGTTTTACCTTATAACAGCCAAACATGCTTGGTACGTTTAAAACAAATCATTTGATACTATAATAAGTGTATAGTGTCAAAACAATTTCAATCATAAATATAAATCATAGACGGCATAGCATCCCATGCTACTATGTCGCCATACTAGGCTCTACAAATAAAGCCGAAATATCTCGTATTGGAAATTGGATTTCCGTCATGAGTCGAGGCAAGGGGCAAGCTCCTCTCCGCTTTCGAGACAATCTAGCAAATGCCTCGGGGCTACGCACTCTGGGCAACCCCTGGATCTTCAGGGCCGGTCCTCACTTACGTTAGAGGATTAGTATTCCTGAACACACGATTCCCGGTCCTTACAGACCTAAAATCGAGGCGTCTCATCCAACAACCACATAGGTGAAAAGTATATAAATGTCAGGGCTGGTAAGTCACTGACACCACCAAAGCTAGAAAGAAACGTCGTGCTCTCCCTGCAGTCTGTATCCCGTTTTTGACTCATACCGAGGTGTGAGGCTCGCGAATTCACGCTATACACAAAGCTACGCCACGTAGGCCGTGCTTTGATCATCAACCACAAGACTCTGCTTTTCAACAAAAGCCTTGATCATTGCATCTCAGCGTGCCACACAGGCAGTTCATGCCATGCGATTGATATCTATCGATATATAACCTCTGAGCTCGTACGTCTCAGAGAAGGGCGTTTAGCAAGAGAATAAATTCTCCGTCGCCAAACAGATATATATTTAACAGAAATAAATCAACACAGAATAAAATCCAATGTCAGACACACAATCCATTTACAAGTTCGTTCTGGGTCTGAACGAAACCGGAGGCACTTTCCTCGCATATCCATCCATCTCCAAGTACGTCTGGACGACTACCAACTATTTCCATCCTCTTGGGTGTACAGCCCAATCAGGATCGTCGGTAATTATCCAAACGATGTGAAGACTTCCGGTCTTCGACCACCATCTTCATCTTCGACTTATCGTCGAATCGGTTATTCAGAATGGGTGTAAACCCGGACTTTCCGAACAACCCGCGTATATTAAAAACAAATGTAACACAAACACAACATACGCCTCATTCCAATTCAGAATATCCTTTTATTCACGAAATCACATTCTTAGGGAAAGGTTCCCATTAATTTTATCCAAGATAAATTCTTTAAAATTTATCCTTTAATCTTCCTTTGGATGTCGTTTCAAACCAAATTATGGTTTTCTAAACTAGTCGAGATTAGCGAACCACACTGAAGTAATTATTTATTTTATTTCCCAATCCCAACCTAGTCATCCCATGAAGCAAAACTGGTAATACTCCGTATCTAATACCACGGTGTTATCGGTAAAATTAATTACCATTTCACGTTCAAATTTAATTAAAGATTTAACTATCGCTTTGGAGCAAAACTGGTGATACTCCATTCTCGCTCATTTTCTAAATTTGATAATTTAGATTATCAATTCACATTTTAATCTAATTACAGATCCATTAAAACTCCTTTTACTGGGTTAAAGAACTAATGTCCTTTATAACACAGTTCACGATAAACCCAAATCATATTCTATTTATTATCGGGTTAAAGAGTAAGTGTTATTTAAAACACCCTTCACGATAAACCCACAAATCAATTCTATTTACAACCCATTTCAAATCCAATTTATTTATTTAAAAATAAATAGGTTTTAATTCCAGTTCAAAACTAGTTCATTTCGATAAAAATCTATTTTTATCTTTTCAAACATGGAGTTTTTCAACCCAATTTTTCCCAAATCACTTCTTATGATTTTACACAAATTATTGATATTTTTAATAATTTTATCAAGGCCCGTACAGTCGATTTCCATCAACGGCCATCGAACTGCACATACAGCGGCCTTTTTCAAATTTGATTTGGACGTATCTCCAAATCCAACCGTCAGATTTCAAATTTCTAATATTCGTTAGAAAGCTCTTTTCGATACGAACCCAACGGTTCCGGTTTTAGGAGAATCCGGCGGTCGGATCTCCCGTAATGTCCGTTTGAAATAAATGGTCGAAATTCGCGAACTGCCGCGGCGTGGCGCGTTCTATTCAGGCCATTATATTATATATATATATATATATAATATATAATATATATTTCGTCGATTACTATTCAAACCGAATTTTATAAATAGTTTTGAATTCGTTTCAAAAACAATTTCAACCTATTCTTTTCTATTCAATTCAAATTTCAATTCAATTCAATTCGTTTTTAATTCAATTCGAATTCGTTTTCAATTCAATTCAAATTCGTTTTCTATTCAATTCAAATTCGTTTTCTATTCAATTCGATTCAAATTGGTTTCCTATTCAATTTGATTCAAATTCGTTTTCTATTCGATTCAATTCAAATTTCATTTCAAAATATTCGATTTCGAAATCACTTTTCAATATTCATTTTAAAATGAATAAAATCGATATAAATATCGTTCACGTCAAAATGGCGTCAGTCTAATCAACACGGCTTCATATACTTCTATTTTCAAATATTCTATTTCAAATATTTCCTTTTTAAACATTTCTATTTCAAATATTTCGTTTTCAAATATTTCTACTTCAAATATTTCGTTTTCAAATATTTCGACTTCAAATATTTCGTTCAACACATGACTAATCTCAACGGATGAGTACAGTCAACACATGAACCGTTATTTTATATTGATAAAGATGTAAATTTTATTGTTAAAATATTACGTTCAACACATGACTAATCTCAACGGATGAGTACGGTCAACACATGAACCTTTATTTTATATTGATAAAGATGTAAATTTTATTGTTAAAATATTACGTTCAACACATGACTAATCTCACGAATGAGTACAGTCAACACATGAACCTTTATTTTATATTGATAAAGATGTAAATTTTATTATTAAAATATTTCGTTCAACACATGACTAATCTCAACGGATGAGTACAGTCAACACATGAACCTTTATATTATATTGATAAAGATGTAAATTTTATTATTAAAATATTTCGTTCAACACATGACTAATCTCAACGGATGAGTACAGTCAACACATGAACCTTTATATTATAATATTCTTTATTTTCTAAATTGGAATGAGGCCCAATCAGTTACCATATAACGTTAATTATATGGATTCCATACAACACATGTATATAATAGCAACGATAAATAATCAACCATCATCCAAAGTGCACTACACTGTATAAGCATCAAATATAAATACCTAATGCTTATAACAGCCTGTCAATCAATCGATTGACATATTTAATCAATCAGGATGAGTGTAATAACCCGAAAATCTGGGCCAGTTTAAAATTTTTATTTTGGCAATATTAGCGAATTATGTATATTTAAAATGAATTATTTTAAATAAAATCGACGAGAAATTTATTTTGAATATAATTCGAACGAATATATTCTATACGACGTCGTTAGAATATAAATATTTATATATAATTATAAATAGAATTGAAAATGGCGCGGTAGTTCGATAATTCGATTTCAAACTTCAATTGAATGTACCGGGTGCAAAACAATCCGGATTTTAGTGAAACCAAAAACTTTAGAATCTAATCGAGAATATCTTTCCAACGAATCCAAAAAAATCAAAATTTCATAGCGGGAATCAAAAGATATGTCCAGTTGAAAATTCTGAATAGTCGCTATGGAATTCAGGCCCTTAAAAGTAGACATTTTGCAAACGAACTCGGATTTCGACGAAACCACTTTTGTTGGATCCGTGATGTCAAATTATTGCCAGGTTTCAAATTTCATAATTTTTCGATTCAATATGTGAGCGTGGCAAAGGAAAACGCGTTTGACCAGTTTCAGTTGATTTTAATCGACTGGAAAATGGCCATTTTTCCAACGGTCTCAGAATTCGACGAAACTAGTTTTGTTAGGGCCGTATCGTCAATACGAAGCTAGAAAATATTTTTCGAGAATTTTTAGAGTTAGTATGTGACCCCGGTAATTTGAAATGTACGTTTAAAATTCAATATAGTGATTTAAATGTAAATTCAACGGAAACTGATCAAAGCGATCGAATCAGCTTGCGATACACATCCCATTGTGTTCGGAATGGGGGTAAAACGCTATGGACGACAGGTGGTGGGCCTCGTTTAGAGGTCGTATGTAAAAGTCAACTTGTTAATAATTAATTAAATAAAAAAAATACAACCCTCTCCTATATGCCCCCCCATGCTTTCTCCCCCAAATCAATAAACCCGATCTCAGAAAGAAAAAAAAGGGGAGGAGCTGTCGCTCCTCCATCAGAGGCCGTCGCGGCCTGGTGAGCCACCGCCCTCCCCTCCGTCGATGCGAACTCCCCTCCTCTCCCCGTTCCTCTCTCATATCTCGCTCACCCTCCTCTTCCTCAATTTACCCGTCGCCCCCTGGTTCTCATCGCCACCAGAACCCTAACCTCCGCTGCGCCTCTTCTCCCGCTGTCCCTTCTTCTTCTCCAGTCGCCCTCAGCCCTAAATCGAACCCCCTGCCACCAACGCGCCGCGCCGCAGCACCCTAACCTCGCCCTGCTTCTGACGAACCCCCCCCCCAGCAACGTGGTTTCTGATGTTGACGGGGAATGTGGAGTTCGACGATGTCCAGATAAAATAAACAGTGAGCTTCTTCTATTTTATTTTAATTAGTCTATTTAAATTAGAGAAATAAAATCAGTTTTAATCATTTGTGTAAATTGTTTGATCTTTATTCATGGAAAAAAAATCTGATTTTTACTTGTTTAACAGATTTTTTTTTAGTAGAAAGGTATGTCCTTTTTTTCAAAAAAAAAAATAGAATATAGAAAGCAAGATTTTTAAAATAGAAAAGACGAGATTTTTAAATAGAGAAAGGTGTGATTTTTACATATATAGTGGGTTAAAAATATGATTTTTACTTCGAGAAAAATATAATCTTTTATATTGTAAAAATATAAGAATATAATTTTTATATTTTATAGATAGTAAAAATATCATCTTTATATATGTAGCAAAATAAAAATGTGATTTTTATAGTGATGATATTGAAAAGGTAAAATCTTTATAGTTGAAAAGGCGAGATTTTTATATATTGAATAACGAAGTAAAAATTCGATTTTTATATATTGAATAGCATAATAAAAATTCGATTTTTATATATTGAATAACGAAATAAAAATTCAATTTTTATATATTGAATAACGAAGTAAAAATTCAATTTTTATATATTGAATAACGAAGTAAAAATTCGATTTTTATATATTGAATAACGAAGTAAAAATTCGATTTTTACATATGTAGTGGCTACGGGCAACGAAGATGAAAAAAATACGAGGACGATGAAGATTTCTATCAATGAAGAGTCGTAGTATTGGATAGCTATTGGTGAGAATTTCTCACCTTTCAATTTCTTTTTCTAGTTATATATATATACTAGGATGTAGACGGTGTTTAGTAGCACCCGACACAATCGTCCACAGACCATGGACTTGTTTGTTTGATTTCAAAAAAAATTAGTTAGATTATTTGATTGAAATTGATTGTTTGGTGAAATGAAATTGATTGGAATGATTTGTGAATGGCGTGGGCCTTCACTAGACCGGGGATAAGGCTAGGCCTCGTCCCGTTTCTAGTATCGTGCCGTTATGCCGCCGAAATTTTCTAAAATAAGTTAGAAAAATAAAGAGATCATTTTATTTAATAAATGAACGATAGAATAAATTCATATGTTGAAATAAAATATATTATCGTTAAAAATATAATTTTTAACGTGAAAGTGAATAAATAAATATTCATTTACAAACCGGACGGTTTGTTTATGTACACTGATTTGACTGACATTGATTGGGACGATAAATTTTACACATCGCCCAACTGCACAAATAAAATCTGTGTTTGATTGTTTGAAACCCCACACGGGTGTTGGGATGAAATTTGAAGTTCACTCATCCTGATTGATTAAATATGTCGATCGATTGATTGACAGGCTGTTATAAGCATTAGATATCTATATTTGATGCTTATACAGTGTAGTGCACTTTGGTTGATGGTTGATTATTTTTCAATGTTATTATACACGTGTGATGTATGAAAATCCATATAATTAACATTATATGGTGATTGATTGGGCCTCATTCCAATTTAGAAAATAAAGAATATAAAAAAATATGGGTTCATGTGTTGACTGTACTCATCCGTTGAGATTAGTCATGTGTTGAACGAAATATTTTAACAATAAAATTTATATCTTTATCTCTATAAAAAATAAAGGTTCATGTGTTGACTGTACTCATCCGTTGAGATTAGTCATGTGTTGAACGAAATATTTTAACAATAAAATTTATATCTTTATCTCTATAAAATAAAGGTTCATGTGTTGACTGTACTCATCCGTTGAGATTATTCATGTGTTGAACGAAATAATTTAACAAAAATAGTCACACGTGGACAGTACTCATTCGTTGAGATTAGTCGTGTGTTGACAAAAATAAATATTCGTTTGTTGAATAGAATGAAGGAATATATGAAGCCGTGTTGATTAGATTGACGCCATTTTGACGTGAACGATATTTATATCAATATTCATTTTGAAATGAATATTGAAAAACGATTTCGAAATGAATTGAATATAAAACGATTTCGAAATGAATTGAATAGAAAACGATTTCGAAATGAATTGAATAGAAAACGATTTCGTAATGAATTGAATAGAAAACGATTTCGAAATGAATTGAATATATAACGAATTTGAATTTAATTGAAAAGAAAATGAATTCGAATCGAATTAAAATCGATTTGAATTGAAATCAAATAGAAATGAAAGTAAAAAGGACTTATAATAGAAAATTCAATTTTGATTTGAATTTGAAATAAAGGTTGAAATTGTTTTTGAAACGAATGCAAAACTATTTATAAAATTCGTTTTGAATAGAAATCGTCGAAATGTATATTATATATATTATATATATAATATAATGGCCTGAATAGAACGTGCCGCGCCATGGCAGTTCGTGAATTTCGACCATTTATTTCAAACAGACATTACGGGAGATCCGACCGTCGGATTCTCCTAAAACCGGAACCGTTGGGTTCGTATCTAAAAGATCTTTCTAACGAATATTAGAAATTTGAAATCTAACGGTTGGATTTGGAGATACGTCCAAATCAAATTCGAAAAAGGTCGTTGTAAGTGCAGTTCGATGGCCGTTAATGGAAATCGACTGTACGGGCCTTGATAAAATTATTAAAAATATCAATAATTTTTGTAAAATCATAAGAAATGATTTGGGAAAATTTGGGATGAAAAACTCCATATTTGAAAAGATGAAATAAATTTTTATCAAAATGAACTAGTTTGAACTAAATTTAAAACCCGATTGGTTTCTAAATAAATAAATTAGATTTAAAAAGGGGTTTTAAATAATCGGAATTCCTAATATATATTTGATTTAAATTGAACTAGAATTGATTTTTAGGTTCATCGTGAACTGTGTTTTAAACAACACTAGTTCTTTAACCCGATGATAAATAGAATGTGAGTTGGGTTTGTCGTGAACTGTGTTTTAAAAGACATTAGTTCTTTAACCAAGTAAAGGAGTTTTAAATAAATCTGCAATTAAATTGAAATGTGAATTGATAATCTAAATTATCAAATTTAGAAATTGAGCGAGAATGGAGTATTACCAGTTTTGCTCCAAAGCGATAGTTAAATCTTTAATTAGATTTGAACGTGAAATGGTAATTAATTGTACCGATAACACCACGGTGTTAGATATGGAGTATTACCAGTTTTGCTTCATGGGATGAATAGGTTGGGATTGGGAAATAAAATAAATAATTACTTCGGTGTGGTTCGCTAATCTCGACTAGTTTAGAAAACCATAATTTGGTTTGAAACGACATCCAAAGGAAGATTAAAGAATAAATTTAAAGAATTTATCTTTGATAAATTTAATGGGAACCTTTCCCTGAGAATATGAATTGGAATGAGGCGTATGTTGTGTTTTCTAGCACTGTTTTTAATATACGCGGGTTGTTCGGAAAGGCCGGGTTTATACCCATTCTGAATAACCGATTCGACGATATGTCGAAGATGAAGACGGTAGTCGAAGACCGGAAGTCTTCACCTCGTTTGGATAATTACTGACGATCCTGATTGGGCTGTACACCCAAGAGGAAGGAAATAGTTGGTGGTCGTCCAGACGTACTTGGAGATGGATGGATATGCGAGGAAAGTGCCTCCGGTTTCGTTCAGACCCAGAACGAACTTGAAAATGGATTGTGTGTCTGACATTGGATTTTATTCTGTGTTGATTGATTTCTGTTAAATATATATCTGTTTGATGGCGGAGAATTTATTCTCTTGCTTAACGCCCTTCTCTGAGACGTATGAGCTTAGAGGTTATATATCGATAGATATCAATCGCATGGCATGAATTGCCTGTGTGGCACGCTAAGTTGCATGGATCAAGGCTTCTGTTGAAAAGCAAAGTCTTGTGGTTGATGATCAAAGCACGGCCTACGTGGCAGTTTTGTGTATAACGTGAATTCGCGAGCCTCACACCTCGGTATGAGTTAAAAACGGGATACGGACCGCTGGGAGAGCACGATGTTTCTTTCTAGCTATGGTGGTGTCAGTGACTTACCAGCCCTGACATTTATATACTTTTCACCTTTGTGGTTGTTGGAATGAGGCGCCTCGATTATAGGTCTGTAAGGACCGGGAAACGTGTGTTCAGGAATTGCCAATCCTCTAACGTAAGTGAGGACCGGCCCAGCCGCATCCGGGGTTGCCCAGAGTGTGTAGTCCCGATGCATTTGCTAGAGTGTCTCGGAGCGGAGAGGATCTTGCCCCTTGCCTCGTCTCATGATGGAAATCCAATTTCCAATACGTGTATTGCGGTTTTAATTGTAGAACTAGTATGGCGACATGATAGATGGTACCCATGCCGCCTATGATTGATATTTATGATTTGAATTGTTTTGACACTATACACTTATTATAGTATCAAATGATTTGTTTTTTAAACGTACCCAGCATGTTTGGCTATTATAAGGGAAAACCCTATCCTCCAGCTTGCGTTGCATTGTGTGATGGGACCTGGGTCTTATAATAGCTTCATTTTTTCAAGCATTGCGCTGTTTATTCTATGCACTGGTATTCTTGGGAGGAAACCCGTTCCGTGTTATACGGCGTGGTCCCTTGAATTACTCTCTTTTAAAGTAAAGTTTTAAATAACTGTTTTAGTTCTCACACCAGTCACATGACTGACCTGGAGTTTATTGTTTTAACCTAAACTCTGGGTGCCCCTATTTTCCGCACGGCCAGCTAGTAGTTTTGGTTTTGCAGATTTATATTCACAGGATCCTGGTTTACAGCTGGAATGATATCCGGAAAGCTCTGTATCCGTATATCACCTTCAGTTGTGCTTTGTATTATTTTCCGCTGCTATGTAATTTATTGTAATCTCTGATATTTATCGAATGTAATTTATTCAATTATACTCTGTATATTCTTGTATTCTGATGGAATTGTTGTAATAGCAATGAAATGTTCTTCCGTCTGCGTTCTGATTTGTCTTGTCCTCACAGTAATTCGTTCTTTCTCATCTCTTCGGAGACCGGGGAAGTTCGGGTCGCTTCAATGAGTGAACTTCAAATTTCATCCCAACACCCGTGTGGGGTTTCAAACAATCAAACACAGATTTTAGTTGTGCAGTTGGGCGATGTGTAAAATTTATCGACCCAATCAATGTCAGTCAAATCAGTGTACATAAACAAACCGTCCGGTTTGTAAATGAATATTTTATTTACTTCACGTTAAAAATTATATTTTTAACGATAAAATATTTTATTTCAACACATGAATTTCTATTCAGTTCATTTACAAAATAAAATTGATATTTTTATTTTTCTAACATATTTTAAAAAAATTCGGCGGCATAACGGCACGATACTAGAAACGGGATGAGGCCTAGCCTTATCCCCGGTCTAGTGAAGGCCCATGCCATTCACACATCAATCAAATCCATTCATTTCACCAAACAATTCAAATTCAAATCAAATCATCTAACTAATTTATGTAACCAAACAAACAAGTCCATGGTCTGTGGACGATTGTGTCGGGTGCTACTAAGCACCGTCTGCATCCTAGTATATATATATATAACTAGAAAATGAAATTGAAAGGTGAGAAATTCTCACCGATAGCTATCCAATCATCTTGACTCTTCTTTGATAGGAATCTTCATCGTTATCGCATTTTTGTCATCTTCGTTGCTGTAGCCACTACATATGTAAAAATCGAAGTTTTACTTCGCTATTCAATATATAAAAATCGAATTTTTACTTCGCTATTCAATATATAAAAATAGAATTTTTACTATGCTATTCAATATATAAAAATCGAATTTTTACTATGCTATTCAATATATAAAAATCGAATTTTTATTATACTATTCAATATATAAAAATCTTGTTTTTCCTTGATTAAAAATATCGTCTTTTCTAATTAAAAATATCAACTTTCATGTTATAAAAATATAACTCTTCATCGTATAAAAATATAGCCTTTTCGATATGAAAAATATCGCCTTTTCAATATGAAAAATATCACCTTTTCTATTTTAAAAATCTCGCCTTTTCTATTTTAAAAATCTCGCCTTTTCTAATTTAAAAATCTCGCCTTTTCTAATTTAAAAATCTACCTAACAAAAATAGAACTTTAATCCATGTAAAAACCGAAAGGGAAGTTAAATAAATAAATAAATAAAATTACCTTTGCATTATCAGAAAGGGTAGTGGTTTCATGAGTCGGAGGTGGCTCCCCTTCGCTGGCTTGGATCGGAGTGACGCGGGTTGAGGATTGAATGGTCAGAGGGGGGAAGAAGAGGTGGCAGCGTCGAAAGGGGGGGCTGCGGTTGTCCCTGCATCGGTGGATGGGGGGTCTAGGCGTTGCGTCGATCGAACAGGAGGGGGGGTCTAGGCGTTGCGTCAGCGCGATTAGGGGGGGTCGCTTGCCTGGCGACGGCGGCGATCATCGGGGGGGGGGGGGGGGGGCGATGCAGCGGCGGCTCCCCCCGTCGCTCTCCTCCTTTTTCTATTTTTTTTTATTTTGATTTCTGAAAGAATGAAAACGAGAAAAGGGGGGGGCCAGAACAAATAAAGGGAAGAGGAGAGTTTTAATTTTTTTTTTTTTTTTATATTTTCAAAAAGTTGACTTTTACATACGACCTCGAAACGAGGCCCACCGCCTGTCGTCCATAGCGTTTTACCCCCATTCCGAACACAATGGGATATGTATCGTAGGCTGTTTCGATCAGTTTCCGTTAAAATCAACATATAACTCTATATATTGAATCTGAACGCGCATTTCAATTTACTGGGGTCACATACTAACTTGAAAAATTCCAGAAAAATATTTTCTAGCTTCGTATTGACGATACGATCCTAACAAAACTAGTTTCATCGAATTCTGAGACCATTTGAAAAATGGTCATTTTCCAGTCGATTAAAATCAACTGAAACTGGTCAAATGCGTTTTCCTTTGCCACGCTCACATATTGATTCGAAAAATTATGAAATTTGAAACCTAGCAATAATTTGACATCACGGACCCAACAAAAGTGGTTTCGTCGAAATCCGAGGTCGTTTGCAAAATGTCTATTTTTAAGGGCCTGAAATCCATAGCGACTATTCAGAATTTTCAACTGGACATATCTTTTGATTCCCGCTATGAAATCTCGATTTTTCGGATTCGTTGGAATGATACTATCAAATAGATCCTAATGTTTTTGGTTTCACTAAAATCCGGATTGTTTTGCACCCGGTACATTCAATTGAAGTTTGAAATCGAATTATCGAACTACCACGCCATTTTCAATTCTATTTATAATTATTTATATTCCAACGACGACGTATATAAATATATTCGTTCTAATTATATTCAAAATAAATTTCTTGTCGTCATTATTTAAAATAATCTATTTTAAATATTCAAAATTCATTAAAATTGCCAAAATAAAAATTTTAAACTTGTTCAGAATTTCCGGGTTATTACAGGAAATAGACTAATTTTCCATGATTTTCTTTGAATTATTCTTCCATTCTTGTTTTGAAACTGAAACTAAATGCTGAAATGTTTTCATGCTTTAAAACCATACCAGCTGATTATCTGGAACCAAAATACTTGCCTTTCTCTATGCATTTGGACAATTTTTATTTGCATTGTTGCAGATCCGTGTTATCATATAGTTCCCGTGATTTATTCGTTGCCAATCACCATTCCATATATGATCAAAAGAAAGTATTACTCATATAATTCACTGGTCCCATGCATAACTGAAGTGCTGGAGTAATGTCTTGCCAATTTCTCTTTGAACTTGTGCACCGACCGAGACATAATATCTTGACCGGATATAACTTGACTTCAAGAAAGATTTAAACTTGCCAAAATAAATTCTGTCCCTTCTTTGCATGATTTCTGAGAATGGATGAATTCCATGACTACATTGGTTTAATTTTGCAAAGATTTATCCGTGCTTTGTCACTTGGTTGTATATTGATGTCGCCTGAATTTAGTACATGCACATATGTGCATTCTCAAGTTGATTTGCTACCATGCTCTCTACTTTGTACACCCATGTATGATGCACTATGTATTTGTCCCATGCCATATCACTTTTGTGCACATGCATGCTAACTTGAACATGTTAGTGTGATCGAGCCTTGATTTGTTTATATGGCTGCACCATACATGAATATGAACTGCCTTGTAAATTTGTTGTACCATTGTACACTCGCACCATTTATGCTTCACTTGTTCATGTATGCTTCTGTCCTATCTTGCCAGACCACATTTGTTGCTGCTGCACCTATGCTTCATGTTTAAACTGCTTGGCTCACATTTTTTGCTCGACCACTTTGTTATGACCATACATTTGTATCCATTTTTTTTGTGTTGATACATGCACTTGACTTGTATATGACCTTACTGTATTTCATGTTGCATTGAGTTGATCTGCCTTGTCATGTATTGAGTTCGACCATTTTGATATATTGTGCACTGAGTCGAGATGGTCCACGTGGCTACTCCTTAGTTGCACACTGGATTGACGAGGCAATGCACACATATATATTTTTGCACATGTGCATATGCAGTCGATCAAACCAATTTTCCTGTCCCTGTATATACAAAACTAGCTGCTGTGTGGTATTTACAGTGTTTCACTGTGAATAGCACAAGTTTTCTAGACATAGATAAATCAGATCGAGTCATGAAAATGATGAGAAACACACCAGAAATCTGAGGCAAATAAAATTTTAAAATTAAAATTTATATTCACATGTATTCAGTTTTATTTCTATTGCAGTGTACTCTGTGTGTGTTTCTGTTTCATGTAACAGGTATGCAGATGATGACTGGACTGACTGTGAAGACAGAAGACTAAAGAAGAAAAAAGACAGTGAATGAGTGTATAAGTGTCTGTATATATGAAATGTAATTGAGTGATGAGTGATGTAGTCAGGAGCTGATGTACAGAATGTGAACATATATGAATTGTATTGTGTTTCAGTTTTAGGTACAAATAGTGAAGTTGTAAATCTGTACTATTTGAATGTTAAAATAAAATATTATATTTAATAAAATACTTTTTGAATATTTGAAATATAATATTCAATTTAAATAAAATACTGTATGAATATATGAATGTCTGTACAGTCGTATTCTATTTAAATATAAATATTATATTCCTGTCTGTGATGTATATATAGAACAGTATAGTAACAAACACATTTAAAATAATATTTATTTGGTTGTTATCATCAAACAAAAATCACATAATTGTGTATACAACTACGTCATATACAACATAATTTTCATTAGGTAAATTGAAATATAAGTCAAAATTGACATAAAGAAATAAAAATCAGTTTTAGCATCGATATTTTTAATGGAATTTGAACCTAGCATTTATAAAGGAAATTTTAAATGAGATTACAAGTGATTTGAAATAAAATGGGATTTGTATGAATAATTCTATAACTAGAATTATAAACGGAATTTGGATTTTTAGATATTATTTCTTTAAAATGCGAAATCAAACTAAATTGGTTTTTCACATTCGATGTGAATAATGAAATAAAGCAAATATTTGCAAATAAGTATATTATAAAAGAAATTAGGTTTTGGGAAATAAGAATCCAAATGGGAATTTGAATGGAAAGGGAGATTAGAAATCGTTTCGAAAATGAATCGATAGATTTTATTCTGTAGTTCGAAATGTAAACCAAATTGAAATAAATCCAATGGATTTATAAATGGAATTTGACTATGTCAAAATTTATAAAATAAGTTATTCAAACATTTGGAAGCTGACAAGGTAAAGTATAATTGGTTTGAAAACAATATTCTATAATGAAGGTGTGAAGTCGAGAGACGGGTATAACATTGTAAATGAAAGTTGGGCATGTAAATGGAGTTTATGAATAAAGTGAATTTATAAGTGACTAGATAAACATGATTTGAGCCTATAAAGGTATTTATAAATGAAATCAAATTGATTTGATATAACGAGTCCAAATTTTTTATAAAGGAAGAATATTCACATTCAAAAGTGAATAATGGTTTTAAAAGAAAATATTTGCCAATGACAATGGTTATAAGGGAATTTGAGTGAACTGTAACAGTGAGATTATTCTGAAGTTCGGAATATTAGTAGAATAGAGATTATTTTGAAGTTCAGAATATTAATCGAATAAAGATTTTTTGAAAGAGAATGTACATTGGAAATTCAACTACATCGAATTTGGGAAAGTATTATTTACTTTTTGCTTTTAATAATTAATAAATTATTTATGGATTTATATTATAAAATGACTATCTATTCAAATTAATAAATAAAAGTTATATTTAGGTTTATTATATATCGGAAGCACGGATTATAATACTATTGTTCTAATCAATGATATATGTAAAAGAAGTGGATTCGTAAATTTAATTCGAGAGTTACATAAGTGATGTTGTTAAAAGTTGAAATGGTAAGCTTTGTCCATTTCGATGTTAAGAATGTTGTTCAGTTAAGGTCTGAGAGGTAATTATACCCCAAATTGATTGACTTCATTATTAACTAAGGAATGGTTAAGGTTCGATTGCGAGGGTTGGTTAAGTGAAGTAAGTTAATGTGTGTTAATAGTTTGAGTTGGCATAGCGATGTTTTATTAAACATCTGTTTTAAACCAATAAAGGAGTTTTGGAAAAGCTTTCCAAATAAAATTAGAAATGTTTTCTAATCTAGAAAATGAAATGATTCGGTTAATAAGAAGTAAAGAATATATGGAAAATATTTTCCCAATGTTAATGACGTATATTTTCAAAATATAGAAAATAAGAATTTGTGAATATATGGAAATGTTTTACCGATGTTAATAAGAAATATTTTTTGAAATATAGAAAATAAACAGTTTATAATAAATGGAAATGTTTTCCGAAAATATTGAGAGGCTAAATGATTTGGAGAAATATTGGGTAAAGATATTGGAGGGGAATTGGAAAACAGGTAAATTAATGATAAATTAATTTAAAAAGGGTTCAATATTAATTGATAGTTGAATGGTAAAATTTCCATTTGGAAATACGATCATAGGTTGTATGGATATTTTCCTTTGATAGTTAAACCACCGGCTATCAAAGTTTTGACCATTTTTTCGTTGTCAATATGGAGAAAACATGAACAGATTTATTACCTGAAAACCACTATGTATGGGCATTAGCGTTACAAATCAAATACGATGAAGATAATTGAAGACAAAGTTTATGCAAGGGCTGTTCTAGCGATCCTAGATAGAAATTGCCTAAGAGAGATTTATATAATAGTATTTTCGGTTTGTCCAGTCCCAGGGCAACATGTATGGAAGAATGCCTGATAGAGTATACCTAATAGATCGTGCAAATTGACTCTTCAAATGTATTTATGTTGGTGCTAGAGGAATTCATTTCTCTTTAGCTTTATACCCATGGTATTTTTGGAGAAATCAATTTATGATTTGGTGGGTTTGACGATGTGGCATTCAAAGTGAATGGTGACTAGATGTTCCAAAAGATATGTTATGACCTCAAGCCTCACCAACTGGGAAATGACAAAAATCGGGTTCGCAGCATGGCTAAGTGGGTCGCACCCAATTTGGGTATATTGTCACTATCTAAAGAATATTCATTTTTTTTCTACTTTCGCTTTTGTATCTCCCGGGAACGGTTATGTTGGTATACCAACCATAAGGTGACAATATATTCGGAACATTCAAGCGAAATGCATGGTCGGTCTTATGTGGCCGAGTTACAAGATATTCTTGTTGAACTCCAGTGTATCCCCTCTCGGGTACACTGGTCGGAAGGTGCTTCCATACCTTTCCATAATTGGAAATCCATTTCCTAGTAAGATCCCGCGGTTTTGATTGTATATTATATATGTGGAGTGTGAGATGCAAGCGCTCCGCTAGATTGTTATTTACTTGTATTAGACACTATTATAATATCAGAATAATATTGTTTTAAAAGAATGTTTTGGATTGTCGTATGGTAAAAATTATCTATATTTTTGTGAGGATCGTTCTTACGATTATCTTTTCTTTTGAAAGGGAGTTTATAAAAATTAAACCAAATGGTTAGAGTTACTCACACCAGTCCTATGAACGACCCAGAGATTATTTTGTTTCGTTTTACCCTAAACTCTTTGGTGCCCAAAGTTGTACAGGCGATCAAGAAGTCGGGATTTTACAGATATGCTTGGAGGAGCTTGGAGTAGGAGGCTTCAATGCTAGATATATGTATAGAGTTTATTTCCGCTGTGATGTTATGTGTTGTACTCCGAAATGGTATGTATATACAGTTATAAGTTTGTATTTTAAAAGCTTTGTTATATAATATGTAACAACTCAGAATTTCAGAACCAATTTAAAAATTTTATTTTAGCAATTTTAATGGATTTTGAATATTTAAAATGATTTATTTTAAATAATAACGACCAAAAATTTATTTTAAATGAATTTAGAAAGAATATATTTATTTTAATTATAAAACGAACTAGAAATGGCGTGGTAATTTGAAAATTCGATTTCAAATTTCAAATGAATGTACAGGATTCAAAATAAATCGGATTTCAGTAAAACCAAAAATATTTGAATCTATTTAATTATATCTTTCTAACGAATGTGAAAAATCCAGATTTCATAATGAGAATTGAAAGTTATGTCCAGTTTAAAATTTAAAATAGTCGTCATGGAATTTATTTATATATATATATATACAATATAATATATAGCCATTTTGCAAACGACCTCCGTTTCCGACGAGAACACTTTTGTTAGATCCGAAATGTCAAATTATTACTAAGTTTCAAGTTTCATAATTTTTGGATTTAATATGTGAGCGCAGTAAATTTAAATGTGTTTGGTAATTTAAATTTGAATTGGATTGACCAGAAAATGACCATTTTTCAAATGGTCTCCAAATTCGATGAAATTAGTTTTGTTAGGATCGTATCGTCAAAACATAGATAGATTTATTTTTCGAGAATTTTTGGAGTTAGTATGTGGCCTCGGTAAATTAAAATGTACGTTTAAATCCAATATATATTGATTTATATTTTAAATTAAAGAAAAACTGATCAAAACGGTAGAATTGGCTTATGAAATATATCCCATTGTATTCGTAATGAGGGTACTTAGCTATTGGCGACAGTCATTGGGATTCGTTTGGAGTTCGTATGCGAAAATTTGTTTTTAACAAATAATTGGAATAAAATATTGTTAAATAAAAATATAAATACACAAAAAACGTGGAAACCCTAACTAATTCCCTAGAATAATGAGCCACCCAAATTGAAACCAATTACCACAAAGCTCCGGAAGAAATAGTGTCTAATCTCCTCATTGGCGCGATGATAGGGCGAGGGTATAACGGGAAAATTGTTCACTGTAGTGAGGTCTTCCAATGGCCGGAGGCGCCAGAACTCCGGTGGCCGTACTCGCCTCAGCCAAAGTTGAGAATGATGCGCGTATTTTGGGGAATTTCCAGCTTGATAGTGGGAAATAAGGACTAAAATTGGTGGGGATCGGAGCGACGTAGAGAGGCGCTGAAGGTGGGGGCCACTGATCGAAGGCCGATGGCTTTGGGTGTTGGCGGCGAGGTAAAGAAAGTGACGAAGGGTTACCGGCCTGGAAATAACGTGATTAAGGGTTAGTTAAGAAAAACGATTAGTTTAATTATTAATTTAGTTATCTAATTAATGAAACAAATGTTTATAACATCATATCTTGGTCAAACAGCGATGGAATCGAATGATTCAAAAACCGCTGGAATCCTCTTGGCGAGCATTACATTTCAAAACTGGTTGGAACTGAAATGGAGCTAATTAGAATTTCAGGCATATTTTATTCCAAACTGAACGAAATTTAGAAATAAAAGAACGGAGGAGTGGAAACGAAAGTGAGAACTCTCTCTCACTCAAATTATTTTCCAGTTATTATATAATAGGTTGCAGACAGAGCTTAGTAGCTCCTGACACTATTTTTTTGTACAAACCGGTTGATTATTTGTTTGGATTGGGATTGGATTGCCATGTAATGATATTGTTGTATATAAAAATTATTTATGTAAAATATATATATAAATTATCATGAAATAAAATAAAATAAATATTCATTTACAAACCGGACGTTTTGTTTATGTACACTTATTTATCTGATATTGACTGGGATGATAATTTTTACACATCGCCCAACTGCACAAATAATAAACAGTATTTGTTGTTTGGAAACCCTCCACGGGTATTGGGATAATATTTGACATACACTGATCCCAATAATTAGTGGTCAATCGTTGGGTTGACAGACTGTATAAGCGTTATTTATTTATGTTAATGCTTATACAGTTGTAAAATGCACTCTGGATGTTGTTTGAATTTTAATGATTGTTTATCATTATTGTTCTATACACACGATGTATGAAATCCATATAACTGAAATTATATGGTAATTGATTGAGTCTAATTCCAGTTCAGAATTAATGAATACTTTAAAATAATATTCAGTGAATATTGAAATATGAAGTCATGTTAAGTAGTTAAACAACATTTTAATACGAATGGTATTTCCTGTCGCTATTATTCATTTTATAATGAATATCGAAAAGTGATTTCAAAATCTGATATTTTGAAAATATTATCATTTTAATATTATAATGATATGGAATATTCAATTTTGATTTAAATTTGAAAATGAAATTAAAATCGTTTTAAAATGAATTTAAAACAAATTTATAATGGAATATTCAAATTCGATTTGAAAATTGAAATGAAATCGAAATCATTTTTAAAATGAATTTAAAACAAATTTGTAATGGAATATTCAAATTTGATTTGAAAATTGAAATGAAATTGAAATCGTTCTAAAATGATTTTTTTTTTTTTTTTGGCAATGCCGACGGGGTTGAATGGTCCCCTTCCACTTTATTGATAACATAAGAAGATACATAGAAACATAGCCAGAGACAGAAAGAAAACAAAGAAATAATGTTATCAACATACAACAAGGAGAAGAACTAAGAAATAAAAACACATCACAGCGAGTCCAGGAGGAAAATGCGACAGTTAGCTGCACCAGATTACTGGATCAAACGCTTGATTCATTAATTGTATTCCGTTCCTTAATTGCTGGTGGATGTAGCTTTTCATTTGAGTGTTGTCAATGCAAGCTTCAGGTTTGAAGATCCTAGCGTTTCTTATTTTCCATATTAGCAGAATAAACCTTTTCAAAATGTAGGAGATCAGTTTCGCTTTATTGTCTTTTTTTGTGATATGTTTGTGTAGAAGCTTCCATTCTTCATTACTGCACCTGTTCACGTCTTGTCATCTTGCCTTGTTCATATTTTCCTTCCATATTGTGTGAATTAATGGGCATTCAAAGTAGAGGTGCTCCATGTTCTCAGGTTCAACTAGACAGAAAGTGCAGTGAATCGGCACCATAATTCCTCTAGACAGAAGCTTTACTTTGGTGAATATAGCATTGTGAATGACCTTCCAAAGGAAGAAGTTTTCTTTTGCCTCGTTATTGCCAGTCCAGATAGTGCGCTGCCATTTACACCACGGCAAGGATTAACAACCCATCAAAGTGTAGTACATTTGTTTGATTGAGAATCGATCACCTGACCATTTCCATGAAGTGGTATCATTGCTAGGCATCAAAGGAGGGAGGGCAGCGATCCTATGCCATATAGCGGTACAGCCAGGAGAGGCAACTCTCGGGAGTTCAATCCTGTCATTGATTAAAAAACTACCAACAGTAGTCGTTTCCGAAACACCAGATAGAGTTTGTTCTATATAAGGTATTACTTTGTTAAGGATGAGACCATGATCAAGCCATGGGTCATTACAGAAATTGACATTTTGATATGGAGCAGAATGATATTTGAAGAATGGCAAAATGATGTTTCTAAGTTTAAAAATATTGATCCAAGTCCAACTCAAGTTATACGGCGGTTGCATGGTCCAGAAGTGATTATCAGAGATGATGTGGTTTTTGGACCACGCAACCCATAAGCTGTCATTGTTGTTAAGCAGATTAAGAATGTGTTTAATGAACGCAGCTTTGTTCCAAACCAAGGTGTTTAAAATACCAAGTCCTCCTTTTCTGAGAGGTTTTTCCATTTGTTTAAAGGATATAGGAGCTGAATATTTAATGTGAATATTACCTTTCCAAAATAACCTCATAAATGCAGTACGGATCATTTCAAAAGCTTCGTAGGTAAAATATATGTTCCAGACAAATAAGAATGCAAAGAAATAATAACAGATTTAATAAGAGTGAGCCTACCCTCTTGCGTGA
Source organism: Allium sativum (assembly GCA_030737875.1). Taxonomy (NCBI): domain Eukaryota; kingdom Viridiplantae; phylum Streptophyta; class Magnoliopsida; order Asparagales; family Amaryllidaceae; genus Allium; species Allium sativum. The sequence goes on along the minus strand of CM060919.1, from coordinate 646,584,644 downwards.
GCGTGCTATTCGACCAACAGTTCATACGACTAGTAATCCTGTTATTGAGTGGAAGACATTGAGCCATAGTGATATGCGAAGTTGTCGGAGGCAATCCAAGGTAGTTAGAGGTATTCCAGTTGATGCTAAGACCGGTTATCATGTGTAGTTCAGCTGTAGCTTTAGGCGAGATTCCCGCAAGATTTAATTCTGATTTCTCAAGATTGATTTGTAAACCTGTGATCTTGTAAAATTTGTCTAATATACTCATGATATTGATCATGGTATCTTTGTCAGGTGAACAATAAACTATAAGATCATTAGCAAAAAGAAGCGACGTAATTTGGGGTTCATTGCATTTTGGATGAAGTTTGAACTCGTTGTTACTCACCGCTTCATTAAGTAATCGGGTCAGTAATTCCATAACAATTATAAAAATGTACGCGGATATAGGGTCACCTTGACGTATTCCTATCTTACTTTGAAGTGGCCAACATTCGATCCATTTATGTTGATAGAAAAGTTGACAGTGGAAAGGCATTCATATATCCAAGCTAACATGTTAGTAGGAAAGTTCATGTATGTTAAAATTCTAATTATAGAATCTCAGTGCGAAGAGTCAAAAGCCTTTTTAATATCTAATTTCAGCATAGCTCTAGGAGTAGAATTTTTCCTATTGTAGCATTTTAGAAGTTCATGGGCAGTTAGCACATTATCGAGAATGTTTCTTTTAGCAAGGAAAGTAGATTTATCGGGGGAGATTATCTTCGATAAAACACATTTAAGTCTATTGGCTAGGATCTGCGCAATGCATTTATATATTGTATTATAGCAAGCAATAGGTCTAGAAGCGTTTACATGATCAACATTTCTAGTTTTAGGAATCAAAGCCAATATGGTCGCATTGCATGAGTCCAACATCTTAGCATTTTTAAAGAAATTAGAGATAGCTTAACAAACATCCTTGCCTACAATGTTCCAACATTTAGTGTAAAAATTGGCGTTGAAGCCATCCGGGCCGCCAGTAGAGGATTTGTTTAATGAAAACATAGCATTTTTAATATCTTCATGTGTAACAATAGATCTAAGGTAATCATGCTCAACAGTACTGAGTTTGGGTAAGATGTTCGGGTTAATCAAATTAAAATTAGGACTAAAGTCCTTCACATTACCAAAAAGAGTAGAGAAATGGTTTATAAAAGCTACCTGGATGCCGACTTGAGTGCTTTGAAGGTTGTTTTCATCATCCTTGATCTCAAAAATATTCTCTCTGGATTGTTTGGCTTTAAGTGCATTATGGAAAAAGGCTGTGTTCTTATCGCCTTCCCTGGTCCACTGAATACGTGCCTTTTGCCTCTTCATTAACGCCTCCTTATACATGGTGTTCTTCAGCATATCAACACATTCGCTTTCCTTAGCGGCATGAGTCGGGTTGGTAGTGTCATTGAGCATAGCCATTTGAATAATGGCGTGCTGATCAGCCAGATCTCTGAAAGCTTCGAGCCCTTACCAAATCTACCTCTAGCCCATGATTTTAGAGTGTGTTTTAGAAGAGTGTGCTTTTTATGAAGAAAAAACGCGGGGTTTCCATAGCATGGTTGGTTCCATGAAGTCCTCACAATATCATGAAAGTTGACTTCCGAGAACCATGAATTGAAAATTTTAAAGCACAACTTCCTACTAATATTCTGATCATCAAGAGTTAGAATTTGAGGTGAGTGATTAGAAATATTAGGAAGGGGCATGCAATTATGTATGGATGGCCACGTGTTCAGAGTAGTGAGAGTGCAGAAAGAGTGATTGATTCTAGAAAAAGTTCTCGTACCTTCTTTTTTCTTGTCATTCCAAGTAAATTCAACTCCCGAAGCGTTTATTTCCATTAAGTTATTGTCATGGATGGCAGTATTAAGAGGGATTATTTCGTTCATGGAGACAACTGTACCACCGACTCTATCAGTTAAACTTAAGGGAGAGTTAAAGTCGCCAAAAACAATCCAAGGGTGAGAGTTTTGCCTAAAATTGAGTGACAAAGTGTACATGTCATTCCTAGCATTTATTGAATTTCTAGCATAGATAAAAGTGATGTAGTAAGATATGTTCGTAGGAAGATGAACATTGTGACAATGTATTAGCTGATCAGAAGATATAATTTTGGCGAGATTGTGTATGTGCGGATCGTAAATGATACAAATTCTACCGTAAGCAGCTTCATCTAAATTATATATAAGATTCCAAGAGGGATTTATGTACCTTGCTGCTCTTTTAGTAAGAGTGTCATTTAGCTTTGTTTCGAGAATCGCCAACATCGTCAAATTGTGATTATTTATCAGGTTTTTTCATGCATCCAGCTTAAAATCCTGATGCGCTCCCTCACGTTCCAAATCTCTATATTTTGTGACATTGGGTATACTTCTGTTCTTCAGCCTTTTTTGTCGTGAGCCTTGTTATCGGGCTTTAACTTCTATTTGTATTCGTAGTTGTGATAGTTTTATTTTGCTTGTCCTTTTTAGCTGCTGTAGAGGTAATTTCAGAATTAGCTGAGAAGCTTTTTGCGAATGCTTCCACGTCGGCATCCGATAAATATGCCTTAGGTGGCACCAAATTATCATATGGGTATTTGGGTGGCATATTGGGGTTTTCCTTGCCTTCCTGAATAAGAGCATTAGGACTGGTTTCTTCAGTTGGTCTAAAGCTTTTGTTTTTTCTTGCATGTTTGGGGAGTTGGTTGTTGGGCGGCTTTTGATTAACTCATAGTTTATCTGGGAAATTTCCTTCTGCTTTTGTTGTGTGTGTGTGTGTCTTGGATGATAGATTTCAGCTTTTCTGTTGCATGGTCCCCGTTAGAGCACATTCCTCCAATAGACGGCATTAATTCCAGTAAGACAGGATGCAAATCATCATGGTCTTTTCCATAAAAATTGTTGATGTTAATTTCACCAATGTTTTCTTCAGCTTTCTTCTCGTTGTTTACCCCCTTAGCCTCTCCCATAGTGTTGTTATCATGCACATCCATGACGTCTTTACTGGTCCCTGCCAAATTGACAATGATTGTGGCATTTGAAGCTATAGGCTAGTCTTTCGTAGCTTCGACAGTTGCTATGTTCGAATTGTTGGTTATATGGCCTGTTTGTGTCTTATTGTTGTACAGATTCCTTCCTTTCTAACGGCAGTGCTCAAGGTTTCAGTGTTGCACTCTGAGATGTTACCTTCTCCGGTATTAAGCACTAAGAAGCTGTTCTTGGTCGCCAAGGGGACAGACTTCACATTGTTGATGGATGGATGCTTGCCGTTAGTCGTCGAAGCATACCTGATTTCTCCTTCCTCTGGAATGTGGTCAGCTAGGCTAAATTCTCTTCTTTTGTATTTCATCGAATGAGGTGCATTTGCTTTGAATTTGTACTGAGGCTTTAGAGTTCTGGTACCATATTTTGTTGTTTTCCTTTCAACTTTATGCCATGTGGTTTCTCTTTGCTTTTGATCCTTGCTAGCTTGGATTTTTACCTTACTGACATCATTTTTGATGTAGCTTGAGGTCATGGCCTCTGTACCTTTGGCTCCAGGTGGTATAATTTCTCTGTCTGAATCTCTGTTCGAGTTATTAAGATTTCCACCGTGTCTTTCATACGGCGTTGAGTCCTTTCTTAAATACTCACTGCGTCTTTCTTGTTGTGCTGCTTCTTTGCTCATACACTCATCACAGTCCTCATTCATGTGACCAAAAACACTATATTTTGTACATAGTAGCGGTCTCCATAAATAGGTTACCCTGACGCGTTGAGTTCCTCCGTCACGCAGCGATACTAGAAAGTTGTCTACAAGGGCTTTATCCGGTTGAATTTCAACTAAACATTTCGCATTGTGTAGGAGTTCCAGTTTCTCCGTCATTTCGTCCATACATATCATTTGTCCTAGCCTACATGCTAACCAGTTGATTCCGGGATGAGACCAAACGTAAAGGGGGATGTTAGAGAACTGAACCCAGACCGGAACCGCTTTTATGACGCCACAAACGTTACTCACATTTGGATCGTAGGCTTTGACAATGAATAGCTTACCATGCATTATAATGGGATCCCCGGTTAATGCTTTGTGACGATCTTCATCGCACGTAAATTGGAATAGAAAAATAGTACCGTCAGATTTGATGTTAACATCGCCTTTGGGTTTCCAAGTATTCTTGCATTTATACACCACAGTAGAGTATGCCAATGGTTCATCAAGGAAGAATCCGACGAGAGTGTTTCCCCAACCGCAGAGCCTGCTTGGACGATTTCAGCAGTGTGTTGCATGACACCATTGATGAAGGTAGGTTTCATATCAACGGGTATGTACTTCCCGGCGTTGCGAGGCAGACGCTGAAACATGGAAGTCCATATCTGTTGATTGTTTACAATAGGGTTTACACAAGACGAGCTCGCCGGAAGAGAGGAGGAGGGCGGAACAAGAAACGGCTGAGGAGGCGCTTGAAGAGAAGTTGAGTTAGGGTTACTTGGCGACGCTGGAATTGGCTGAGGAAGCGATTGGTTCAAGGTCAGGTTAGGGTTACTTGGCGTCGTTTGAGGAGGGGGAGGGAGAGGGTCAGGAGGAGCCGGAGGAGGGTCTATTTGATGTGGAGGGCCTGGGGGTTGATCAAAGGACATGGAAATGAGCGGATTGGTAGGAGGATCGACAGAGGTCCCCATTAAAGGACCGTTAGAGGAGGTTTTATCTTCTAAAATGAATTTTAAACGAATTTATAATGGAGTATTCAATTTTGATTCAAATTTGAAAATGAAATGGAAATCGTTTTAAAATGAATTTAAAACGAATTTATAATGGAATATTCAATTTTGATTTAAATTTGAAAATGAAATTGAAATCGTTTAAAATGAATTTAAAACGAATTTATAATGGAATATTCAATTTTGATTTAAATTTAAAAATGAAATGGAATTCATTTTAAAATGAATTTATAATGGAATATTCAATTTTGATTTAAAATTGAAATGGAAGTGGATATCATTTTTAAAACGATTTATAAAATTCGTTTTAAATGGAAATCGACGATATATATTATATATATATATTATAATGGATTGAATAGAATGTGCGGTGCAGTGACCATTCGCGAATTTTGACCATTAACTTCAAATTGATGTAATGGGATATTCGACCGTCAGATTCTCCTAAAACCGGAACCCTTGGGTTCGTATCGAAAAGAGATTTCCAATGAATACAAGAGATTTGAAATCTAACAGTTGGATTTTGAAATATGTCCAAATCAATTTCAGAAAAGGTCGCTATAGGTGCAGTTCGGTGGTTGTTATTGAAAACCGACTGTACGGGCGATGATAAAATTATTAAAAATATGGAAAATTATGTAAAATCATAATAAATGATTTGGAAAGATTTTGGATGAAAAATTCCACTTTTGAAAAGATAAAAATATATTTTTATCGAAATGAACTGTTATTAACTAGAATAATAATTTAATTATTTTTAGAAATAAATAAATTAGATTTGAAAATGGTTTTAAATTAACTAGAATTTTTCTAAGAATAAATTGGAATGGATTTGAGTGGAAATAATGTTCGAAGTATTTCGATATCGAGTTCCGTGATTATACAGATATTGTTGAAGAATTTGGAAGATATATATATATGTATATGTATATATATATATATATATATATATATATATATATATATCATTATTCCCAATACGATATTGGTTGGTTTTAGAATTTGATATTGAATATAGGTTGATATAATTTTTATTCAGAGCTTTATATTTGATATCAAATTGGATTTTGGGTTTTTCGTGAACGGTGTCTTTAATAGTACTGTTCTTAAACCCAGTTGAGAAAAGAATAAATCGTTTAATTTAGATTTAGGGAATTTTACCAATTAATTAATATTTAATCGGATTGAAATTTGGGTTTTGGGTTTGTCATGAACGGTGTCTTCATTAACACTGTTCTTAAATTCAGTTTATAAAAGAATAAATCTTTAAATTAAGATTTAGTGAAGTTTTCCAATTAATTAATATTTAATTGGAATTGAATAAAAGAATTGGATTTTTGGGTTTATCGTGAACTGTGTTTTAAACAACACCTGTTCTTTAACCCAATTAACAGTGAAGAATATGATTTGGAATTTATAATCTTTTAATTAAGATTAATGGAATTTTCCAAAGTAAAGATTTCCAATTTTATATATTAAATTGGAATTGAATGGAATTCGATTTGGTAATAATCGAAGTTAGTTTCTGTGGGGGAAGACTGTTAATATATATATGGAATTTAAAAGGCTTTATCGTTATTCCATTTATATTATTAGTTGGACATGGAAATTGATATCAATTATATATTGATCTGTTTTAGATGAAGATTCCCTAATTAATGGAATTTGATTTTGGGCTTATCGTGAACTGTGTTCTAAATGACATTGGTTCTTTAACCCAGTTAAAACAGGATTTCATGTCTAACATTGTATTTTATATTGTATTCGTTGATCTCTGCTAAATATATGTCTGTTTGGTGGCAGAGAATTTATTCTCTTGCTTAACAACCTTCTCTGAGACGTACAAGCTTAGAGGCTATATATTGGCAGAAAACAATGGTATGGTATGGATGGTCGATGTGACATGTTGATTTCCCAAAGTTAAATAATCATTAATAACGAATTTTGGGAAGGCTAAAACTAAACAGAGTTTTAATGAATCTTTAATTAGATTGAAATGTGAATGTGATAATTTAAATTATCAAATTTGGGAAAATGATCGAGAATGGAGTACCAACAGTTTTGCTCCAAGCGATAGTTAAACTTTAATTAGATTTGAACGTGAAATGGTAATTAATTTTTACCGATAACACCCTAGTGTTAGATATGGAGTATTACCAGTTTTGCTCCATGGGATGAATAGGTTGGGATTGGGAAATATAATAAGTGATTACTTCGGTAAGGTGCGCTAATCCCGACTATTTTGGAAACCTTAATTTGGTTTAGAATTGAAAAGATAATGAAATCTTTTGTAATGATATCCAAAGAAAGATTAAAGAATAAATTTAAAAGAATTTATCTTTGATAAAATTAATGGGAACCTTTCCCTAAAGATGTGAATATTTTAATAAAAGAATATTCTAGATTGGAATGAGGCGTATGATATGTTGTTATAGCACTTGATTATAAGATACACGAGTTATTTTGAAAGGTCGGGTTTAACCCATTATGAATAATTGATACGATGAAAAGTCAAAGAGATTGAAGATGGTGCAAGACCGACATCTTCACATCGAATGGATGGGTTGCTACTGATTCCCATGATTGGAGTAGCTACCTTGAAGGGGCTACAGTGGTAGCCGTCCTGACGTACTTGTTGATGGTACAGATATGTGAGGGCCTCTCCTGTATTGGACATACGGGACGAGGAATAAGGTGCCTCCGGTTTCGTTCAGACGCAGAATGGATTTGTAAATGGATGGTATGTCTGGCATTGTATTCCTTTATACTGTATTCGTTGATCTCTGCTAAATATATATCTGTTTGGTGGTGGAAAATTTATTCTCTTGCTTAACACCCTTCTCTGAGACGTACGAGCTCAGAGATTATATATCGGCAGAAATCAGTGGTAGGTATGGATTGACAGTGTAGCATGCTGAGATGCAGTGATCCAAACTTTTGTTGAAAAGCAAAGTTTGGTGGATGATGATCAAAGCACAACTTCAAATAGCATAGCTTTGTGTAGCATTAATTTACGAGCCTCACACACCGGTATGGTGGTAAACTGATCGTTAGATCAGTATACTTTAGAGATGAGGATAGAAATCCTACGGGTTGTCATGGATTCGGTCGACCGAGGTGATACCGGGTGTGGCCGCCCCAAACCAGTAGGGATAGGTTACACACCCCTATTCCCAGATGGATAGAGTTAGCAGTGTTTTCCAATGCTTAGACGTAAGCCGCAGTAACTTGTTTCCTGAATATAGTGTGGATGTGCATCACGGCGTTTTCTCATACCTCGAACGTAAGCCATTGGGTATTGCACTACGTGTTAGATCTTTCGAATCAGGAGCCATCTGTACGGAAATCCAAACTTCCAATACGACATTTTGCGGTTTTAGTTGTAAACCTATATATGGCGACATAGTGGGATGGGGCGCTCATGCCGTCTATGATTGATACATTTATATTTGAAGTGATCTTTTACACTATACACTTATAGTAATATCAAAATGATTTGTTTTAAAATGTACCAAACATATTTGGCTATTATAAGGTAAAACTCTATCCTCGACTGCGTTCGTTATGTGATAGGACCTGAGTCTTATAATAGCTTCAATTTTCTTTATTTACCATTGCGCTGTTTGTTTTAGGCACTGGTATTCTTGGGGGTAAACTCATTTCATGTTATACGGCGTGGTCCCTTGATTTACGTTATTTTAAAAGTAAAGTTTTAAATAACTGTTTTTGTTCTACACCAGTCCCATGACTGGCCTGTAGTTTATTGTTTTAACCTAAACTCTGCATGGCCATATTTTAGGCAGTTAATAGCTTTGGTTATCGCAGATATTTCTTTTCACATGATCCTGGATTACAGCTGGAGCTATATTCGGAAAGCTCTGTATCCGTGTATTGTTTTCAGTTGTGTCAGTTGATTTATTTCCGCTACGCATTGTATTTATATATTTTATTTCCACTGCTACGTATTTTAAATCTCTGACATTTTTCTATGTAATATTCATTCATACTCTGATATATTCTTGTACTCTGATGTAACTGATAGAAATGTTCTGTTGTTTGTATTCTGATTTGTCATGTTCTCAATTCAATCGGGCTTTCCTGTAAGGGCGAGTTTGGGTAGTCCCATAATACATTTTATTCATTCCGCTGTGAGATTCGCGTTTACTCTGATTCTGTTGTGTTGTGATCTTCTTCAATTTTAATTTTCTTTCTTCTATTTCTCACCCTCTAACTTCTATTAGTGATCTGGTACTTTGATAATTAAATAATTGATACGGTATTTTTTGTCGATTTTCCGGATCAAAAATCCCCAAATCGTTACACTGAGCTTCCAGAGATCTAAGCTTAGTGTAAATAAAAAAGGAAAACAAAGGAAGGAGAATAGTATAAAATCACATAGGCATATGGGAAAGACTGGAAATAAAGTAAAACATAAAAGTAGGGAAAAGGAAGATAAATCCATATAACTTGTTAATTATTCAACGGTAAAGGCATATGTTATACTTTTCATAACAGCATAGGTGATTAACAGCGGAAAACATGTATAACATTTCACTACACCATATATGCAAATTAGACTGTGTTTTGGTACATATCTAATGCACTTAGACATGACTATAAGCCATATCAGAAAATGTCGTGTTTAAATATTTGATACACGCATAAGCTGTAACAAAATTAAAATTCGATATTGCTCTCAGCCATATCTAAAATTTAAATAGATACGTCTGTAAACTGTATTTCAATGCAAATAACATACAGCTTTAAGCTGCATTAAATTATTACTAGATACGAATATGAACCGTATCTAAATTATCTATAGATACGAATATATACAAAAGACTGGTAAATATCATACAAACTCTATTTGACAAATTATAACAGCAAACGAAACAATTTTATGAAATATTTCATTACATTACAATATACAATGATATATGCTGCTGTTTTATTACATTACAATAAAGAAGATACGTTATTTACTTACATTACAATAAAGAAGATACATACTGTTTCATATATAATGCGTTTCATAATTACATTACAATAAATAAGGTAAACTCGGTATTTTAGAAACTTCAGTGACAACTCTCCGCTTTTCAACTTCGGCGAATGACTAGTCCTGTAACGTCCCTCCTTTTTTTGACCTCTTTAAACTGATAATTAAACTAACTTAGAACGTTCCCAAACGATGGATCGTTATTTATCTTAAAACGTTTAAAAATAGAATCGACATAGAAAATACAAAATAAATAATACAGTATTGAACAATGAAATAACTTTTTATAAATTAATCAAACATTTTAATATAAAGATTTATTATACAGCGGAATGAAAATACAGTTTAAAAACAAAAGAAACATTTACTGTTTAAAATCTTCAGAGTGCGCCATCTTTGGGATCCCCGGCTTTGTCAATCTTCGAATCCCAAATTGCAATCCCTAAATCTGTAACGCTCAAGGTCTGACTCGAGCGTTCCATGAAAAAACATAAAACAATCGAGTTAGGATTAAATCATTTTTCAATTAATTTAACTCCATAAACACTAAGTATAATAGTAAATCTTAACACAAAATTTATGCAAACAAAGAGTCACATACATTACTAGTTAATGATAAGATGTGCGCATTCTTTCACGAAGTGGACATTTAACACATATCATAACTGATCACCTCAAGGGATATTTTAAAAGCATATGTGTGAGTCTGGTTCCAAAACATGCAAAGGTGAGAGTGACATGAATCAGCATGCACATTAAAATCCAATAAAAGGAAACACGCTATTCCATGATATAAAATTTGCAACAACATACTCATTTCTGGCAAGTGGCAAATGCGTATGCAATGCCATGCTACAGGCTAAAGGAAAATGTAATAAAGTTCGATATGCGCAAAATAACAAGAACCAATGCAAAGAATACTTCAACAAGTAATAAGTATACTTATAAGTAAACATATGCAACAACAAGACTAGTACATATCCTCACTAGAATCGAACTTTGGTTCTTTGAAACAAGAACCAACCTTGCCCACTTTGATCGACTATGCATTTAGGTTTTCCATTCCCAACTATCCCAAGCCAATGCCTACAATCATTATTTTATAGTTAATGGTGATTTTCTTATCACTTTACTAATATAGGCTATCCTATAATTTAAAGTGTTCACACCTTGCTATGGTCAATGCAATATTCTGTGCATTGTTACTTTGAAAGAAACAAAGTGATCCAATATTGTTTGGTCTCACTATGAAAAGTAAAATAAAAGCTTTGATTGAGTTAACTTTTACAATAAAAGTTTGTCTGTACTACTTTTTGAGCTCTTTTGGAAAAATACTTATGCAGCATAAGGATAAATGATACTAATGATAACCTTCTGCTTATTTTTCATACAAGCTGCACTCTGATAGAAACAAATCATGCAATCTTTGATACAAGTAAATTACGCAGCATAAGGATAAATGTTCACATATATACCCGTCTACTCTGATATTGCATCACACATATGCATGTCACAATGAAATAAAACCCGTATTATATTGGATTTGTGTAGACTTAGCATATTGTTGTACAAAACAATTCATCTATTTTCAAATGTACGCAAGAGAGAAACCTGGATAAGAGGCCTTAGTAAATACATGCAATATTCATTTAAACATATACAGATTTAAAATACGTAGATTATAATGGACTAATATTTTCAACTTAACAAGAGTCTTAACACATATGCAGTCAACAATTTACATATGCAGGTTATAATTGACTTATATTTATACACGTGTACAGTAGGAAGTATCTCAGCCCAATAATCTCAAATAAGAATGAATATACAAAACTGATAGGGACAACCAACAATGGACGACACATGCAACAAAGTGAGAAATTTTCTTTGTTATTAAACCTATTTGATTGTGGGTTACTGATAAGTATCATAACTAAAACCAATATAATTTCTCCTAGTGGCGTGGTTGATGTTATTACAAATTGATTCATGCACACTGAAAACTGGGCAATTTGGTTGCATCAAAACTACATGTTGATTTAATCCGTATGCAAAATTGTTATGTTTATAACATTTGCAAAGTTTTATTGTAGTGTACCGTGTACCCTAGTGAAAGGGATAGGGTATTTGTACCACAGTGAAAATAACATTCCATATTTTTATCTATGTACACATATTCATGACTTTCCCTTTCCTAACACCATATCAATCGTTATTTTGTCTTTTTGAAACTTGTTTGAGGTAGAGATTTCAGAGTAATCTAACCAAATAATCACTGAAATATAAAAAAAAATGGTACTCATGTAACAACCAAGCAAAATAGCTAGCTTAAATCAAGAGTCAACCCATGAAAATGAAAGCAGCTTGTGTTTGAAGGGTTGTATACATATGCAAAATAATAATTAAACTTAAATTACTTAAACAAGGATAAATCGTGAGGAGAAACTCACCTTTAAATCCACACAGTGGTATGGAACATAAAAACAGTCAAATTTAGTGGCGAACAGGTCCTTAATTGATGGCGATGGGTTTTGCGAAGGCTGACAGTTTCGATTATCACGTGAAGAGGAAGCTGCGCTTCCAACGGATGGTGAGGAGGTAGCGCGGCTTCGATTTTGAGGTGGCTTCAATTAAAAAGAAAATAACTTGAAGCAACTTCATGCGTGACGATTAGGGCTTTGGGGGAACGGAAGAGATTGCAACTTGGGTATTGGCGGCTCAAATAGCAAAGGTCGGTCGATTTAAAGAAGCAGGAAAAACATGTGGTGGAGCGACGACCATTAGTATGGTTTGGGGAAGAATTTTTTTTGGGAGGAATTGATTTGCATTGATGAAACTTGGGGACTGCGTTGATTTTTATAAAAGGAGGAGTTCGAGATAAGGTTGAAGTTAAATCCATAGGGTTAGGGCAGATGTGTGTGTAAGAAATAGGTTGACGCAAATTTAGTTGGTGTAGGTTATAACTGGTTTATTTAATATTATATTTTTAACATGAATAACCACGTACCGTTTTAATTTCGTACTGCTAATGCATTCTCGAAATGCGACAAAAATTATATGTACCGATTCATTTTCGCGTTCTGAATCCAATAAAATTATTCTGGTTGTAAACCGACTTCATTTGTATACAACATTGTTTTAATTTTAAATTATTCATCGATTCACGGATTTTATTTTGTTTGTTCACGAAACAGCTCCTTTCATTTCCAATTTTTGAAACGGTAATTTCAATTTTCTTCTTTTTATATATACAGATACACACACATTCAAGCCAATTTTTATATATTTTTAACAATTGAAATCTCCAATTTATTTAACATTAATAACTTTTATTTTTAAATTCAACCATTTATATTTTCCAATCGAATTTCAAATTCAATTTAATATCCAACCAAGATCAATTCAAATATTCGTCAATAAATATTTGTTTTCCAACCAACTATTTTGAATTAAAATATCGAGTTCAATTTATACACAAAACCATATATTTGATTTTTAACTCCAGTACCAATATAAAATTGATAATTAATAGTTCAATCTTAAATTAATTCCATATACCAGTTGTCAAATTTTTTTGGGACATTACAATCTTCCTCCCTTTAAAACTTTTTGTCCTCGAAAAGAAGAGATCGTTATAGTTATAACAATGTATACTTCTAATTTTTATATTTGGGTGAAATATCCCCACAACCAATTTAAATATCGATATTCAAGTCATTTATCCTCTTTGTTTATCCATCATATTCATTAACTAGGAAAATCAAATTCTTCTCTTCAAAACCAATCTCTTCTAAAATTTCAAATTCTGCATAAATTGGATTTATTCATCTCAATTTATTCCAAAACCAATCTGTAAATGTTTACTTATTCATCGATACCCTTCTTACGATTCAAGTTTAACTCAATCCATTTAATCGTTCCCAACACTCATCGAAGAATGTAAATAAAATTTCCTCTTCAAGTCACAAATTATAGACTTGAAAATTTTCAAAATTCGTAATCATTTAAAATCTTTATACAAAAAATATTTGTATTATTATCTCAAAGCTATAGACATGAAAATACTTCTAATTTCTTTGAAAAGTTGGTGTGTACGACTTAAGCAGGATCTTTATATTGATATAGTGGAAGAAATAAACTAACTAGTAAACTACAATAGTTACGCAGGTAAAACTAAGCTATAGAGATATATCACTAATAAAAGATAAATGTAGTAAGTAAAAACACCATGAATTTTATACTGGTTCGGACTTCCCGCCCTACGTCCAGTTCCAAAGCTCTTCTTCGGAATTCACTATCACGCCCTCTCTTAACCCAGAGGAATAGGTCTTAATACACCCGAGCACCAACAAGGATGTCGACGCCTGAGCACCCACACAATACTTCACAAATTACAAAAGTTTTGACCTTTGTAAGTGTTCTCTAATCAATACTGAAGAGTCATGATGAAGTACAACCTTCCTATAATCTTATCCTCAAGTATTTGAAGTGTGTGTGAAGGTTGAAGGAAGTATGTTGCTTGTTGAATCAAGAGATGTGAAATATTATCGAAGATTCAACAAGTAACCTGATTTTAGGAGAGCTTTAGAATGAAAAGAGAATAGAAGTTCAAATCAGAAAATAGAGAGAATATACGAGAATCGGTAAAAAATGGTGATTTAGAAAACATGTTTGCAGTGCTTATATAATTGTAGAAGAGTAGCATTTCTTCATGAAAGGTTTCAGCAAAAAGTTGCATCCATTTCCATTCATAATTAAAGAGAAATATCTTCATGAAAGAAGGTGATTCTTCATAACAAAGGCTTCTGTTTCGAATCAGTCAACTGGTCTAAAAACCATCAATCGACTGATTGAATCATACTGTAAAATGTTTGGATTTAAAACCTTTTAAAACTAGCTGTTATTGTATAGAAACATGCTGACCAGTCGACTGGTCATATTTTCACCAATCGACTGGTATAGCTGAGTCTGTACAGTCAAAACTTTTTTTAAAGCCTTATAATATATATATACACACACACACCCCTTGTTTTATAGTGTTATACTTGAGGATAGATTTTAACATAATTCTAACATGACTCAATACGCGTGTGTGTGTGTGTTTATATATACATATATATAAAAACTTAGCTCTATGGCATGATTTCCATTGCTCTTCTCTTTGTTGACATTAATCAAATTATTGTTTTCAACATTCTCTTTCTTAACTTATTATGTGAGTTGATTTGAAAATATTTGATAACTCAAAGTTTGAAAAGTTTATTGTCATTCTTACAGATGTTAGGCACACGCTGGCCAGGTGCATGACTGAAGTCTCTAAGTACTAAATATTCTTGCTTCAACTCCTAGTGTAAATATTACAAAAATTCTTTTTGAAGAAACAGATACAGAAAGTACCAATGTCATATTGATATGTTGATTGTTCATGAATTGCAGACACACAATGGTTTCGTCTGGATCCCCCAGAAAACATCTGTATTCGTAGGAAATCACTTCCCTACGAATTTCATCACAGACAGATCAACGAAAGATTTTTAAGAATCAAAAGAAAATCTGAGGTCACTAAGCGTTGACTGTACTATCTCAGGGTCACGAAAACATATCATCAAAGTAGATCAAGATATGAGGATCAATCAAATCACAAGGATAAATCATGTCATAAAGACCAATAAGGTCATGAAGACAAATCCATTCACGAAGACATAGGGCTACATCAAAGAGGTGGCTCTACATCACTTAGATAACACAAACATCACATGGCTCTATTCTACCTTTAGTAACTCTAGTGGTTACATCTCTTTATGCCATGTGGACCACGGGTACACAATGGTTACGCTTGAGTCCCTAAGGAAACATCCATATCCCCGTAAGCTTTCACATCTCTGCGGATTACACCATTATCATGACTGTAGATCGCAGCAGACACAATGGTTACTCTTGGTTCCCCAAAGAAACATCAGTCCGCCTTAGGCCATCTACAGCCCTGTGAATTATGCTACACGGTCGTATTCTTCCAAGAACTATGACAACTCGAGTTTTATGTCCGGACAACCTATTACCAGCAGCAGCACATCTTGACTAAGCTCAAAATTCAAAGAAAAAGGAAGGTACTTTCCTTATTTTGCTTTGAAAACATATAATAGTACTCCATTTCATACACATAAATCATACTCATGTCTACTTACATAAGGTATTCTTTCCAAATCATTTTTCAACCCATCGTTCTTATTTCAAAAACTTCTATATCCAATATCCAAAACCGAATATCCTTAAATTCCTATTCGAATTCCCAAAATTTTAGTTTTGATCTCTTATCCAATTTAGATATTTAATTATTTTTTCAAACTTGGATTTACGAGTCCATTATCACAAACCAATTTACTTTCAATTTCCTCATCATTAAGTTCATCTCTTAACTCAAATCCTTATGCTCTCTAAATCTCGTATTTTTGTATTTTTATAACAAATTTCTCATCCCTGCGCTTCTGTTCTTCTATATTCACATCCTTCGACCGTAAATTAGCAAGCGAACAATTCCCTAAGTATCAACCCCGAAGGCCGAAACCAACACCAAATCCACATTTAGGAAGTTATTCAACTTAACTAATCTCCAGTCAGTTTCTAAATTCCTTAACTCTATTTATTAAATTTTTTTAATCAAATTATTTCTTACACAACTCCTGGATTCAATTTACAAATCCATTTCTCTTATTTTCTGCCGCCCTTCGTTTTTGACGTATGACTCTATGTTTTTCAGTTCTTGCCATTCTGATTTATGTTAGACTCTCACTATCTTTTGAAAACATTTCCAATTATTATTTTCATCTTCTCTATTTCTAGAAAATATTTATTATCATTAAAAAATATTTCCAAACATTCACAAATCTTTATTTATAGAAAATATACTTTATTCTCAGGGAGAACACTTCTGAATTCGATATTTGAATTAAAAATGTTAAATAAAACATTATCATTACCACTTAATTGTTTATGCTCATTTACTTACTTCACTTAACCACTCTTACTATCGAACCTTAACAATTTCTTGGTTAACAATAAAGTCAATCAAGTTAGGGTATATTTACCTCTCAGACCTTAACTGAACAACATTATTAACTTTGAAATAGATAAAATACACAACTTCCAATACCGTTCATTTTGTAACTTTCAGATTCAAGTTAAGAATTCATTTCTTTTACGAAAATCGTAGATTCTAACAATAATTTATGCCTATGAAATATTTAACTTTAAAATATACTTTATTCATTAATCCGAATACATAAACAATTAATTAAATATATATTAAATTTTAATTAAAATGGAAAGTATGTAGTATTTTCCTGAAATTTGACATAATTGACTATCATGCATAATTACCTTTCAGATAATCTCTTATTCGATAACATACTCTGAACATCGGAAAAATCTCACTTGATTTATATTCTGAACTTCATAATAATCTCACCATACTAGTCTGTTCCTTTTTCCCTTATCCTCAATTTCCTTGCAACGCTTTTGCTTTCAACGTAATTTACTTCTAAAAAGTAAATATTATTCCTTTTATCGAAATCTGAATTCGTCACATTAGATTAATTTGACTCCATTCAAATATAGATTCAAATCTCCCTTCATTCATATTTCACTTCACTTATAACTCTCGTTTACACTTCACTTCGTGTTAATTAATTTACAAATTTACACTTACCATCAAACTCATATATTCGTTTATACCTTATTGGTTTGAAACCAATTACAGTTTATCTTGCCAAGTTCTGGATAACCTAAATAAATTAGTAATACAATATGACATAATCGAATTCCAGTTATACCCTTCTTGTTTTTGTTTTCATTAATTTATATCTCGAATATTGAAATAAAATTCATCATTTCATTTTTGAAACGATTTCATTCAAATTCTCATCTGAATTATTATTTCCATTTCAGTTATCCTTGATTTTTAAATACACAATTACAGAAACTTATTCGTGGATTCTCCCATACTTGTCTTCCTTTGATATCATTCGATAACAAATTTGAGATTCAATCCTAAGGGGACTTATCGAAGAGTGGCTCTCGTAAATCTAAATCCGAAGACTGAGGATTCCGGCAAAATTTTAAATCTCAAAATAATTTTTTATTTCTGCTGTATCAGTTTCAAAATACTAATTTTCAAAATAACTTATCCTTCAAAATTTATATTTGAAAACCCTTTTTCATCTTCAAAATCCATTATTTCTAGTGTCGATCCTATTTATTCTAAACTCGTTAAGCCAACCTTTGAATAAACCAAAGCTCTGATGCCACCTATAACATCCCGCCTTTTTTGACCATTCAAACTGGTAATTAAACCAACTTAAAATGTTCCAAAATGATGAATCGTTATTTAGCTTATAAAGTTTAAAAACAAAACCAACACAGAATAAATAATATAGCATTGAACAATGGAATAACTTTTTATATATTAATAAAAAAAATTGATCCAAAGATTATTTTTTTTATACAGTGGAATGAAAATACAGTTTGGATACAAAAGAAATATTTACTGTTTAAAATATTTAGGGTGCACCGTCTTTGGAATCCCTAGCTTTGTCAATCTTTGAATCCCAAGTGGTAATCCCTAAATCTATAATGCTCAGGATCTGACCCAAGCGTTCG
The DNA here is from genome assembly GCA_030737875.1 of Allium sativum. Taxonomy (NCBI): domain Eukaryota; kingdom Viridiplantae; phylum Streptophyta; class Magnoliopsida; order Asparagales; family Amaryllidaceae; genus Allium; species Allium sativum. Next base: position 646,566,290 of record CM060919.1, on the reverse strand, counting down.
TTTGATGCAAAAACATAAAACACTCGAGTCAGGATTAAATCATTGTTCAAGTAAATTAACTTCCATAAACACTAAGTATAATAGTAAATATTAACACAAATTTTATGCAAACAAAGAGTCACACATATTTCTAGTTAATGATAAGATGTGCGTGTTCTTTCAGTAAGTCGACATTTAACGCATATCATAATTAATCACCTCAAGGTATATTTTTAAAGCATATGTGTGAGTCTGGTTCCAAAACATGCAGAGGTGAGAGTGACATGAATCAGCGTGCACTTTAAAATCTAACAAAAGGAAACACGCTAATTCCATGAAACAAAATTTACAACAACATACTCATTTCTGGCAAGTGGCGAATGCGTATGCAATGCCATGTTACATGCTAAAGGAAAATGTAGTAAAGTTCGACATGCGCAGTATACCAAGAACCAATGCAGAGAATACTTCAACAAGTAATACATGCACTTATAAGGGAACATATGCAACAACATGACTAGTATATATCCTCACTAGAATCAAAATTTGGTTCTTTGGAACAAAAACCAACCTTGCCCACATTGATCGACTACTCATTTAAGTTTTAATTCCCAACTATCCCTAGCCAATGCCAACAATCATTATTTTACAGTTAATGATGATTTTCTAGTCACTTAACTAATATAGGCTATCTTATAATTTAAAGTGTTCACGCCATGCTATGGTCAATGCAACATTCCGTGCACTGTTACTTTGAAAGAAACAAATTGATCCAATATTGTTTGATCTCACTATGAAAAATAAAATAAAATCTTTGATTGAGTTAACATTTACAATAAAAGTTTGTTTGTATTACTTTTTGATCTCTTTAGGAAAAATACTTATGCAAAATAAGGATAAATGATATTGATGACCGCCTTATGCTTATTTTTCATACAAGCCGCACTATGAGTGAAATAAATCATGCAAACTTTGATATAATTAATTACTCAGCATAAAGATAAATGTTCACATATATACCCATCTGTTTTGATATTGCATCACACATTGCATGCCACAATGAAATAAAACCCATATTATATTGGATTTGTGTAGACTTAGCATATTGTTGTACAAAACAATTCATCTATTTTCAAATGTATGCAAGAGAAAAACCTGGATAAGAGGCCTTAGTAAATACATGCAAGGTTCATTTAAACATATACAGGTTTAAAATGTGCAGGTTACAATGGTCTTATATTTTCAAGTTTACAAGAGTCTTAACACATATGCAGTCAACAATTTACATATGCAGGTTATAGTGGACTTATATTTATACATGTACATAGCAGGAAGTGCCTTAGTCCAATAATCTCAAATAAGAGTGAATATGCAAAAATGACAGGCACAACCAACAACGAACAGCACATGCAACAAAGTGAGAAATTATCTTCGTTATTAACCTTTTTTGATTGTGGGTTACTGATAAGTATCATAACTAAAACCAATATAATTTCTCATATTGACATGGTTGATGTTATTACAAATTGATTCATGCACATTGAAAACTGGGCAATTCGGTTGCATCAAAACTACATATTGACTTAATCCGTATGCAAAACTGTTATGTTTGTAACATTTGCAAAGTTTTATTATAGTGTAGCGTGTACATTAGTGAAAGGGAGGGCATATTTGTACTATAGTGAAAATGACATTCCACATTTTTACCTATGTACACATATTCATGACATTCCCATTCTTAACACCATATCAATCATTATTTTATCTTTGTGAAAGTAGTTTGAGGTAGAGATTTTAGAGTAATCTAACCAACTAATCACTGACATATATAAAAAAGGGTACTCATGTAACAACCAAGCAAAATAGCTAAACTAAATCAAGAGTCAACCCATGAAAATGAAAGCAGCAAGTGTTTGTAGGGTTGTATACATACACAACAAAATAACTGAACTTAAATTATGTGAACAAGGATAAATTGTGAGGGGAAACTCACTTTTAAATCCACACAGTGATTTTGGAATAGAAAAACAGTCGGATTTAGTAGTGAACAGGTCTTCAATTGATGGTGGCAAGTTTTGCGACGGCTGACGGCTTCGATTTTCATGTGAAGTGGAAGCTGCGCTTCCATTCGGACGGTTAGGAGGCAATGCGGCTTCGATTTTGAGGTCACTTCGACTAAAAAGGAAACAAATTGAAGCAACTTTGTGCGTGACGATTAGGGCTTTGGGGTACGGAAGAGCGAACCGAAGAGATGGCAACCTGAGTATTTGCGGCTTAAATAGCAAAGGCCGATCGATTTAAAGAAGACGGAAAAACATTTGGTGGAGTAGCGGCCACTAGAATGGTTTGGGGAAGAAAATTTTTAGGGAGGAATTGATTTGCGTTGAAGTAACTTGGGGATGACGTTGATTTTTATAAACGAAGGAGGTAGAGATAAGAACGAAGTTAAATCCATAGGGTTAGGGTAGCTGCGTGTGCAAGAAATAGGTTGGCGAAAATTTAGTTGGTGTAGTTTATAACTGGTTTATTTAATATTATATTTTTACCCTGAATAACCACGTACCGCTCTAATTTCATACCGCTATCGCAATCACTAAAAACGATTAAAATTATATGTACCTATTCGTTTTCGCATTCTGAATCCAATAAAATTATTCTGATTGTAAACCGACTTCGTCTGTATACGACGTTGTTTTAATTTTAAATTATTTATCGATTCACCGATTTTATTTTGTTTGTTCACAAAACAACTACATTCGTTTCCAATTTTTGAAATGTTAATTTCAATTTTCTTCTTTTTATATATATAGATACACACACGTTCATGCCAATTTATATATATTTTTCACAAATAAAATCTCCAATTCGTTTAACGTTAATAACAATTATTTTTAAATTAAACCATTTATATTTTCCAATCAAATTTCAAATTCAATTAACTATCCAACTAAGACCAATTCAAATATTCAGCAATAAATATTTGTTTTCCAACCTACTATTTTGAACTAAAATATCGAGTTCAATTTGTACACAAACCCATATATTTGATTTTAATTCTAGTATCAATATAATATTTTTGATTAATAGTTAAATCTTAAATTAATTCCATATACCAGTGGTCGAAAATTTTGGGACGTTAAAACTTTGATCCGCAACTAATCATTCACCATGCTGAAGGTTTAACTTTCTGGTTAAGTATTTACTGGGTGATCAGCCAAGTGGATGCATTTTAGCTCACGCACCTAGTTCGGGTATTCATGCTAACTTATGCATTGAACTACGCGCCAGGACTAGCAAAAGAGATAATATCAAGTGTCATATGCTGCATCACTAAACCTTAGGAAAGCATTTGACACTTGATAGTATCCCCTTTGCTAAGTCTTGACGCTTAGTTAAATGCATAAGTTAGAATAAGTACCTAAACCGACGGCGTGAGCTAAAGTGCATCCACTTAGTGAATTACCTAGTAATTCTTAACCAAAGAGTTAAAGCCTTCAGCCTGGTGAGGATTCACTAGTGGATCACCAGAAATTCTTACCCAGAATAGACATGCATCATCTTCGTTTATACTTACAACCTAATTTGCATTAAAACGATAATGAGTAAGAATATATATATATGTACATATACACACACACACAACACACACACCCATACACTGCACACATATACAACACACACACATATGTATATATAAACATGATCGAGGTAAAGAGCATATGATTAGCACATGATCAAGTGATCAAGTCATTGTTAGAGAGAACCAAAACAACACATGCAAGCTGCCAAAAAATTGGCATAACAAGAGCAACATATAATTTGATTAAAATCTATAATGAGCAACTCAAATACCACTAAGCATAATCATTAGTATTATTATTATATATTTGTTATATTTATAAAACTTTCTTAACTTTTTTAATATTTTGTAATTTATTATTATTATTATAAGTTTAGTTAACTATTATTATCGTTATCATTATTATATGTACATTCCCACAATCAAAACAAAGTTGGATTCATGTCATTTATAAAAGTATATACTTCATGATAACACACATTTTAAATGCATAAAACAAAATCGATTCACAGTGGATATACTTTTACATCCAAACAACATCAACTCAATTAATGTGTAACATCCCATATTTTTGGTAGTCATATATTTTATTATTTTAAATATTGATTTGAGATTTTAAATGGACTTATAATATATAATTCATTTAATAAACGATATATGAGCATTAAATTTATATTAAAATGAAAATCAAGCTCGTAATGTCGGGGTAGTCATAATATCGAGTTTTGAACTTCAATTGAATATACAAAATCCATTTTAAGTTGGAAATCTATGAACAAGAAACATTTGAATCTATTTAATACTTTTCTAATGAAAGAGAAAAATGGAGATTTCAACTTATAGATTGTTAGTTATGTCCAATTCAATTTTTCGAATAGTCGCTATGGTGATTTCGTTAACAAACGATAACGTTTATTACATAAATTAAATAGGTTTTTTAATATAATTAATATTGTTTAACCTGAAATTATATAATATTGAGTTTAAAAGATATATTGGTTTATTCTGAAAATGTAAAATATTTCATTTGGAGATATATGATAAAAATAAATTATTATTATTTAATTAGAATTCTTTTGGATTCAATTATATTTTATCGATAGTATACAGGCCTTATAAATAGCTTTTTTTCGAAAGACCTCTGTTTTCCACGAAATGTATTTTATTGGAATACTATAGCTAATTATTGCTAGATTTCCAGTTTGAAGCCAATCAGAGTTGTTTTATTTGGGTGTGCAATTTATGTAACACCCCGCCTCCGCTAGGGTCACTCGCAAAGGAATGCACTAGCTTTAGAGGGGCATTATTGGTAAACATGCACAGAAATATCACAAGACAGAACATATAAAATAGCGGAAGTAAAATCGAACTTTCATAAACATTAATAATTAAGGTCTAAAGCCTTTTACATCAGAGTACATCAAAACCTGTCTTGCAATAGTAAAGAAGCATAAAGACTTTTTCATAAATTATTCCCCAAGTAAAAACAGTAAAGTAGCCATAGCCAAGAAAAGTCCAAGCCATCCATGATGGCCTTCAAGCAGAAGAAGTCCGAACTAAACAACAGTATTTCCTCCCTGTAACCTGGGGGGAAACGGAAGAAAAGAGGCGAAACAAAACGGGTCAGTCAAAAAGACTGAGTAAGCCCTATCTACTATCAGCATAAAAACTAGTAAAGTTAACTGACATGAGAAACTGAGATGAACATAAGCATGATGACAAGATAGATAAGCTAAATCAAAATAACAGGATGAACTACTGAACTCAGATAAACTAAGGTGTCATGATAAATTACGATGTCAAGATAAAACAAGGTATCCCATCGTCAGGTTCCTATCAAGTATAATATCCCCAAGATATCTATCACGTATAACATCCCATGGTATCTATCCTGTCTTTTAGCTCTGCACCTACCGTACTAGTATCCCCACCGTATCATGTGTTAACCATGAATGACCCTTACTCAAAAGTCGTGTAATGGTCCATGTCAACCTAATATATCGCATATATAGGTTACTCAACTCGTATGTTTTATTCCATGTAAATGTTCAGTCCCTTGCCGTAGACCATACGGGCTTTCCCATGAGATTCTATACTACTTTAACATAGTTCCATGATCCTTAAGATCGTTTTGGACTGTCACCCTATATCTAACTAGGGTCTTTCAACATGAATCATCGTTTGTACAACTAGGACTTATGCTACCTAGGACTACTAGGGATTATGCTTACCTATTGCACGTTTTCGTATCTCGGTTTTGGTTCAACCACCCAGGGCCACTAGGAATTACGCTAACCGTCAACCGCGCCTTTTTTCCCACGCATTCATCGTGAATCGTTTTTCCATGACTGTATGCACATGTATCACATCGTGCTATCCGAGTCCTGTCACAGGGCAGATCAGGAAATACAGGACTCGGTCGGGAGCTTTCGATTTATCTGCCGATGCAGATGCTAAGGTCTGTTTTTTTCTATACGTGGCTATGGTCCCACGAGACCACTCCCTCAACTAGTGAAAGACAAGACAGGATTAATCCTGTATGAGAACACACTACTGGCCAACCCATAATCCTAGCCTTACCGCAACCATAATTAGATAGCAATTATGGTCTTTTGGGTGTTCTCTGCCTTTCCGTACGTACACGCTTGACAAAAGATGGTAGGTAGCCTGACGAAATGCTATCTAGGGTACGACCGTGTATCGTCGACTATCCCCTATCCATCCCCGTCTTTAGGTCGCTCGTATAGCAACCAAGGCATACTCTTGGTTCTTCTAACGCAGACCTTAACCTCTCATGAGCCTAGTATGATCACCTGGCAGCTCACAGAGGGATACCAAGAATATCCTCACGTTCCCCGAAGCCGCTGCTTCGTTACCCAGTTCGCTGGAGCCTTTATCTAAATCAGATACTTGCTCCTACTCGTATACTTAAACGATGACCTACCGTATCAGGTTCCTCATCTATCTATGAACTAGTCTAAATTTCCTTGACTAAGAATCATTACTTAGTTATTCTTCAACTAAGGTTTACCACTTAGCCTTATTCCCGTTATCCTTGTTAACTACGGTTATCCACCTAATCCTCAGAACTAGGGTTTACATAATGGATTAAGTGTCACTTAAGTTCATGACTTAACCCGTCTACAAATCATGTCAAAATTGGCTAAGTATCCAAGTTCAAGACTTAACCCTACAAACCATGCTCAAGTTGGTTAAGTATATATTAACTTGACCCTATCAAATTACTGAGTCAAATCGGTCAAGCGTATTTAAGCGATTCGTGACCTAGCCTTATCATGTTTTCACGTTAGATTGGTTAAGTATAGGTTAACTTAACCTCAATAAATTAACGAGTTAGATTGGTTAAGTATAGGTCACTTAACCACATCAAATCATCATGTTAGATTAGTTAAGTGTTTAACTTAACCCCATTAAACTGCCAAGTGGGATTAATTAAGTCTAGGCTAACTTAACCCCATCCGATTTCCATGTTTAGACTAGTTGAGTCTAATCTTAACCCCATCCATTAACTGTATTTTTCGGTTAAGTGTCATTAAGAAAACGTACTTAACCCTACCAATTTATCATGTTGGATTGATTAAGTGTTGGTTAACTTAACCCCGTCCACTAGTCATATAAAAATGGTTAAGTGTCATTAGGCAAATCAAGTTACTTAACCTACCCAACCTTGTCATGTTTTGTTAGGTATCATTGGCCTAATCAATTTACTTAACCCATTGTCCATGTCATATTTGGTTAAGAGTCATTAATCAAATTAACTTAACCCTATCATGTGGCATTAATTACTTAATGCACCTCAACCTCTCACATTAGACTTTGTTGTGGTTACTAGTTAAGCCAGTCGGTTCCGGGTAGCTTTACACCACAATTTGGTCTAACCTCGGGTTCAAGCACAACATGACCAACTTCTCACATTGGGTCCTATTGTTTGCAACTACTAGTTAGGCCGGTCGGTTCCGGGTAGTTTTACGTTGCAAACTCAACCCAACCTCGAGTTGGTCACTTTCATGTTTAGTCTAGTGTCTTGTTCATATTCAAGTTTTTAAGAATATGGGTAGACCTAACTTAATAGGTAAATTCCCAATTCCATAGTATGGGTAGACCTAACTTAATAGGTAAATTCCCAATTTCATATTTTCAAACATACTCACATGTCAACTTCCATGTTATATTTCAAGTCATGTTTTCAAGTTGTATTTTCATGTCATTAGAAATTACTCATAACATAACCCAACGCTTTTAAACTCGCATATACGTTCGCAACAACGTAATGGATTAAAAGAAGAGACTTGGCAAAGGCATGACAAAAATGGATATTAAGCCACAAGTTAATCATGGTGGCAAATGAGGCACAAATGTGTTCATTAACTTGCATGTTACATTCTTAAGCCTCAAAAACATGCATAAACCCAAACTTGGCACATAAGCAAATAATGGTGACAAAAGACGTGGAATGATGACTAGTAACTCGCATATATCATCATATAAGGGTTATGACTTCATATGCAAGTTGACATAAAGGTTATGAGGGTTCTCATGTTGCATAATGCAACATTTCAACATAAAGGTTGTAGCTTTTAGCCCACAAGATCAAGATAATGACTTCATAAACTTGCATGACATGATAGCATGTATCATACTCAATGATCAAACCCAAACTTGCAACATGAACATTTAACTTCATAGTTAATATCTAAGAGTAGGGAAAGGGCTTACATTGCTATGAAGGCACAAATCGATTAAATTAAAGATTGAGACAAAGCCTATGCATGCCATCATTCAAAAACCCAAAGATGAAAGCTCCAAATCAATAAAAACCCCATCTTGATGAACAAAGGTCAAAGCTTTAGCCTTGAAATCAACTTGAGAAGCTCTCATACTAACATAGGGACTCTCTAATACTCACATGATCATGAAACCTCTCATAGAAATAAAGTGGAGGCTAGGATTTTGAGTGGAGGCCATGAGAGGAGCAATTTTGCCATAGTTTAGTTGCATGAATGAATAATGAGGATTTAGGAGAGGGTTAGGGGATTATTTATAGAGATTAGGATTAGTTAGGACCCTTAGATTAACCCTAGGACCAACCTGAACCATCAGATTTCAAACCAGGCCCAAAAACCTAGCCAAGACAGAAAATAGGTGCACCAGGCAAAACTGCCCGGCCACCATAAGTCGACCCCCAAGTCGACAGGGCTGTCGACTTGGGGAGCCTGGCGGGAATTTTTCCCGCCTAGCCTTCCACCCCTAATTTTCGAAATTAGAACTCGTTTTTGAACTTGAATTTTCTGAAAACTTCGTCGGACCATAACTTGGTCATACGGACTCCGATTCTCGAAAACTCAGACTCTATTTCGCGTATTTTTCCGAGACGAATGCAATGGCATAGCCCCTTTTACTTGATTCAGAATTTAAAAATGAAATTCTGCCTTGATTCTCGTTTTAACATGTTATCGAAATACGGGTTGTTACATTCTCCCCACCTTTTAGGATTTCGTCCCCGAAATCTCCAAGTTAGGAAGGACATATCCTACCATCCATCATTCATCTACTCAAAACATCATCCACAAGCAACCATTGTCCTTAGATGATTTCTAATGCTGTATGAGTATATGCAAAACGTGTGTGTACATGTTCCTTAGCTAATGCTAATGATCAGGCCTGAATAATCTTTCTAATGCAAAATATGTATAGTGCCATGAATCCAACATGTATGCAAATAATTCTAGTCATATAGATACTATATGCGTGCACAATCATTCATTCATATGCAACAGCCACATGATAATACATTCGATTTCATCCATAAACAAGTATAAATACTCGTGCATATGCAATATGAAATGTGACCGAGTCGAGCTAGTATCTAATGTGTATTCGCGCATCCACGAGAAACCACTTGCAACCACTTGCAACCATATCAATCATAACATGTTTCAAATACATGTTTACATCCATAGGGTTCTACCTAGGATTCCCTGAAACAGGGTCGAGAAGATAAACAAGACAAACTCCTTACGGGGTTTGTAACAGAAAATAGGACCAAGAAGATGTCCACAAAAGATAGCCTACAAGTAAGCTCTACAGAAAACAGGGATCAAGGACATACTCCCAAAAAGAGATATCATGCGCATATCTAGTCTTTGACCATCAGAGTCGTATTTCCTTGAGCTTAATTCTATTGTGCCTTGACCGTCTTTTAACTTCGCGATTTCGTAGCTTCTTATTTCCTGTTTCCATAACATGAGCTGGAACTCATTTCTTCGTCGCCTCTCGTTCCACTTGCACTTATCCTTTTCCTAGAATACTTGGCGCAAACATGACTGCGTACTCATGATCTCATGCAAGCTTTCCAAAATTCACTAGTGAATCTTGGATCTCGTTTATATACTATAAGGTATTCCATGTAGAAGAACTTTCTCTTGAAAGTAAACAGATGTCAACCAGGTTATCAAGCGCACTCACTAGGGTGATCTCTATAACCCATGCATAAATGAAGTAAACCATCCGTCTTATCGGCGAACACCACTCGATCGGGTTTCAAATTTCCAATAAAGGCATCAAGGGATTCTAAGTAACTAGTCAGGACAGAACCTCAAAAAGGTTACACGATACTTCGAGGGTATTACCAAGGCTAGTCAAAAGGTCTAACTACCCTCCTACCAAAGCCGAGAGTGGCACCCCCTACTGGATAACCACTTCATCCCTAGAATCCATCCATAGCTTATAAACATAAGCATTATTTCCAAACTCAACACTTGGCATAGACATTCTCAAATCCAAACAAGTCATGTATAAATGGACTGATTCTCCTATAGGACTTTGAGACAAAAATGGGATTCTCTATTACGCTAGTACTTAAGGTGCAGAGACTCAACTATCGAAGCAGACTTAAATGATACGAAAAACGAAGTCCTAACGGGATGATAGAGAAGAAAAGCTAAACCTTTAACAAGATCGTTACCCTCCTTCCGAGGTACCCTAGAAATGAGAGCATACTATTGCCCTCCCGATGATCTTGTCCTTGTCCCATAATACTTAACTATCCGCCCCGTTTTACCATGCCAAAGGTACTTTCTCGTCATGGGTTTCATTGTTCATCTTTCTCCCTCCTTTGAGGACTAAGCCATACCCACAAGTTGCTCATCCTTAAGCTCGTATCCTTTATCCTCTTTCTCACTATCCTTTCTTATAACGCGGCCACTGGTCTCTCGAGAACCACCTCCATCGTATGGAAAGCACTTTCGTAGATAGAAAAGACTAGTCGCAGTTAAAACCACTGTGACTACAGATGGAGGAGAGAAAGGAAAAGAGATTCAATTAAGTAAACAAGGATAGTGCTAATGGCCTTTGGGGAATAGCCTTTTTCTTTTAAAAGAAAATTTTCTTGAAAAATGCTTCTTTATAAATGATTTTCAAATAGTTTTCAGAAGGTCTTTAAAAACTTTTGCCCAGTCTGGTAACCTTCTGCTCTGATACCACGTGTAACACCCCGCCTCCACCAGGGTCACTCGCAAAGGAATGCACTAGCTTTAGAGGGGCATTATTGGTAAACATGCACAGAAATATCACAAGACAGAACATATAAAATAGCGGAAGTAAAATCGAACTTTCATAAACATTAATAATTAAGGTCTAAAGCCTTTTACATCAGAGTACATCAAAACCTGTCTTGCAATAGTAAAGAAGCATAAAGACTTTTTCATAAATTATTCCCCAAGTAAAAACAGTAAAGTAGCCATAGCCAAGAAAAGTCCAAGCCATCCATGATGACCTTCAAGCAGAAGAAGTCCGAACTAAACAACAGTATTTCCTCCCTGTAACCTGGGGGGGAAACGGAAGAAAAGAGGCGAAACAAAACGGGTCAGTCAAAAAGACTGAGTAAGCCCTATCTACTATCAGCATAAAAACTAGTAAAGTTAACTGACATGAGAAACTGAGATGAACATAAGCATGATGACAAGATAGATAAGCTAAATCAAAATAACAGGATGAACTACTGAACTCAGATAAACTAAGGTGTCATGATAAATTACGATGTCAAGATAAAACAAGGTATCCCATCGTCAGGTTCCTATCAAGTATAATATCCCCAAGATATCTATCACGTATAACATCCCATGGTATCTATCCTGTCTTTTAGCTCTGCACCTACCGTACTAGTATCCCCACCGTATCATGTGTTAACCATGAATGACCCTTACTCAAAAGTCGTGTAATGGTCCATGTCAACCTAATATATCGCATATATAGGTTACTCAACTCGTATGTTTTATTCCATGTAAATGTTCAGTCCCTTGCCGTAGACCATACGAGCTTTCCCATGAGATTCTATACTACTTTAACATAGTTCCATGATCCTTAAGATCGTTTTGGACTGTCACCCTATATCTAACTAGGGTCTTTCAACATGAATCATCGTTTGTACAACTAGGACTTATGCTACCTAGGACTACTAGGGATTATGCTTACCTATTGCACGTTTTCGTATCTCGGTTTTGGCTCAACCACCCAGGGCCACTAGGAATTACGCTAACCGTCAACCGCGCCTTTTTTTCCCACGCATTCATCGTGAATCGTTTTTCCATGACTGTATGCACATGTATCACATCGTGCTATCCGAGTCCTGTTACAGGGCAGATCAGGAAATACAGGACTCGGTCAGGAGCTTTCGATTTATCTGCCGATGCAGATGCTAAGGTCTGTTTTTTTCTATACGTGGCTATGGTCCCACGAGATCACTCCCTCAACTAGTGAAAGACAAGACAGGATAAATCCTGTATGAGAACACACTACTGGCCAACCCACAATCCTAGCCTTACCGCAACCATAATTAGATAGCAATTATGGTCTTTTGGGTGTTCTCTGCCTTTCCGTACGTACACGCTTGACCAAATATGATAGGTAGCCTGACGAAATGCTATCTAGGGTACGACCGTGTATCGTCGACTATCCCCTATCCATCCCCGTCTTTAGGTCGCTCGTATAGCAACCAAGGCATACTCTTGGTTCTTCTAACGCAGACCTTAACCTCTCATGAGCCTAGTATGATCACCTGGCAGCTCACAGAGGGATACCAAGAATATCCTCACGTTCCCCGAAGCCGCTGCTTCGTTACTCAGTTCGCTGGAGCCTTTATCTAAATCGGATACTTGCTCCTACTCGTATACTTAAACGATGACCTACCGTATCAGGTTCCTCATCTATCTATGAACTGGTCTAAATTTCCTTGACTAAGAATCATTACTTAGTTATTCTTCAACTAAGGTTTACCACTTAGCCTTATTCCCGTTATCCTTGTTAACTACGGTTATCCACCTAATCCTCAGAACTAGGGTTTACATAATGGATTAAGTGTCACTTAAGTTCATGACTTAACCCGTCTACAAATCATGTCAAAATTGGCTAAGTATCCAAGTTCAAGACTTAACCCTACAAACCATGCTCAAGTTGGTTAAGTATATATTAACTTGACCCTATCAAATTACTGAGTCAAATCGGTCAAGCGTATTTAAGCGATTTGTGACCTAGCCTTATCATGTTTTCACGTTAGATTGGTTAAGTATAGGTTAACTTAACCTCAATAAATTAACGAGTTAGATTGGTTAAGTATATGTCACTTAACCACATCAAATCATCATGTTAGATTAGTTAAGTGTTTAACTTAACCCCATTAAACTGCCAAGTGGGATTAATTAAGTCTAGGCTAACTTAACCCCATCCGATTTCCATGTTTAGACTAGTTGAGTCTAATCTTAACCCCATCCATTAACTGTATTTTTCGGTTAAGTGTCATTAAGAAAATTACTTAACCCTACCAATTTATCGTGTTGGATTGATTAAGTGTTGGTTAACTTAACCCCGTCCACTAGTCATATAAAAATGGTTAAGTGTCATTAGGCAAATCAAGTTACTTAACCTACCCAACCTTGTCATGTTTTGTTAGGTATCATTGGCCTAATCAATTTACTTAACCCATTGTCCATGTCATATTTGGTTAAGAGTCATTAATCAAATTAACTTAACCCTATCATGTGGCATTAATTACTTAATGCACCTCAACCTCTCACATTAGACTTTGTTATGGTTACTAGTTAAGCCGGTCGGTTCCGGGTAGCTTTACACCACAATTTGGTCTAACCTCGGGTTCAAGCACAACATGACCAACTTCTCACATTGGGTCCTATTGTTTGCAACTACTAGTTCGGCCGGTCGGTTCCGGGTAGTTTTACGTTGCAAACTCAACCCAACCTCGAGTTGGTCACTTTCATGTTTAGTCTAGTGTCTTGTTCATATTCAAGTTTTTAAGAATATGGGTAGACCTAACTTAATAGGTAAATTCCCAATTCCATAGTATGGGTAGACCGAACTTAATAGGTAAATTCCCAATTTCATATTTTCAAATATACTCACATGTCAACTTCCATGTTATATTTCAAGTCATGTTTTCAAGTTGTATTTTCATGTCATTAGAAATTACTCATAACATAACCCAACGCTTTTAAACTCGCATATACGTTCGCAACAACGTAATGGATTAAAAGAAGAGACTTGGTAAAGGCATGACAAAAATGGATATTAAGCCACAAGTTAATCATGGTGGCAAATGAGACACAAATGTGTTCATTAACTTGCATGTTACATTCTTAAGCCTCAAAAACATGCATAAACCCAAACTTGGCACATAAGCAAATCATGGTGACAAAAGACATGGAATGATGACTAGTAACTCGCATATATCATCATATAAGGGTTATGACTTCATATGCAAGTTGACATAAAGGTTATGAGGGTTCTCATGTTGCATAATGCAACATTTCAACATAAAGGTTGTAGCTTTTAGCCCACAAGATCAAGATAATGACTTCATAAACTTGCATGACATGATAGCATGTATCATACTCAATGATCAAACCCAAACTTGCAACATGAACATTTAACTTCATAGTTAATATCTGAGAGTAGGGAAAGGGCTTACATTGCTATGAAGGCACAAATCGATTAAATTAAAGATTGAGACAAAGCCTATGCATGCCATCATTCAAAAACCCAAAGATGAAAGCTCCATATAAAAAAAAAACCATCTTGATGAACAAAGGTCAAAGCTTTAGCCTTGAAATCAACTTGAGAAGCTCTCATACTAACATAGGGACTCTCTAATACTCACATGATCATGAAACCTCTCATAGAAATGAAGTGGAGGCTAGGATTTTGAGTGGAGGCCATGAGAGGAGCAATTTTGCCATAGTTTAGTTGCATGAATGAATAATGAGGATTTAGGAGAGGGTTAGGGGCTTATTTATAGAGATTAGGATTAGTTAGGACCCTTAGATTAACCTTAGGACCAACCTGAACCATCAGATTTCAAACCAGGCCCAAAAACCTAGTCAAGACAGAAAATAGGTGCACCAGGCAAAACTGCCCGGCCACCATAAGTCGACCCCCAAGTCGACAGGGCTGTCGACTTGGGTCAAGCCATGTCGACTCCCAAGTCGACAGGGCTGTCGACTTGGGGAGCCTGGCGGGAATTTTTCCCGCCTAGCCTTCCACCCCTAATTTTCGAAATTAGAACTCGTTTTTGAACTTGAATTTTCTGAAAACTTCGTCGGACCATAACTTGGTCATACGGACTCCGATTCTCGAAAACTCAGACTCTATTTCGCGTATTTTTCCGAGTGGCATAACCCGTTTTACTTGATTCAGAATTTAAAAATGAAATTCTGCCTTGATTCTCGTTTTAACATGTTATCGAAATACGGGTTGTTACAATTTAAGGGTGAACCAATGAATAAATTAAAATTAAAATAATGCTGTTGTGGAAATGGAGTCGGTTTTCAATGCATTGGAACCAGAACGTTAAGACATAGCAGTTCGTCCATTTTCATTTTGTTTTTAATTTGTGTGGCTGTACGAATTCTATAGTTAGTGGTAAACAATAAAATTTAACACCGTATTAAAATAAATAAAATATATATAAACTTAATTCCTAAGTAATTAAAGTAGCTATCGTGAACTAGATGCAAACATCACTAGCTAAGAAACTGTAACGACCCATATTTCTAATCGATTAATTTTAAATATTTAATATCGTTTTAAATATTGATTTGATAATATAAATGAATATTTATATTGATTTATAGATTTTATAATCGATATACAATTTATTTCGAATACATTTAATTATCGAAATACAAGAACTGAAATAATCCAATTCGAAAGAGTCAAAACAATTCAGAATATCAATATAAATTCTATGTAGTTATAAACGATAAATATTATTATATTATTGTAAAGCAATTGATTATTTTGAATTTAATTTATATGGATTTAAATTAATATCTTCTCCATATGATTGAATTGGGCTTCGATACTTGTCCCAGTGTGTTCAGAATAATGTTATAACCCTAGAAATGCTTGTTGTTGTGTTTAGAAAGGAGTCCGGGGTCACAGGGTATTTTAAATAAGGAAAGAAACTTCAGTTCAACTGGAAATAAAATAAAATAAAATAAAAATGTTTTCCTTCATTACAAAGCTTACAAACACTTGTACATGCAAGTACCTAAAACGTTTAATCGCGTCCATCACTATCCCCTGCCTTCATGACAAAGTAAAACAACACTTTAATGGACTTGTACGTAATGTCTCGGTTCACATAAATATAAACGAGCTTAAACTTTCATTATTTTTCCCCTTTCTAAACTCCATGAAAATCATTGAATCCATCACCCTCATTTTTCCAATCATTTGAAGAATCAGATTCACAGTTAAAAGCAGAAAAATGGAATCGAGTCCCTCCTTTTAAATGCGGTTCACTCCTTCCACTCCAGAAATCAAATTCGATAGTTCACTCCAAATTAGAAATCGAAAGTCGGCTCCCCGTTTTGTTCTTTCATTCAAAATCAATCGAGATCGAGACTCATTTATTTGGTTCGATAGTTTAGGGCTTCGGGTTTTTTTTAAGAGACAGAGGGAACGAGAGGCTAGGGGAGCATCGCAATCTTCAGAAAACAGGTGAACAATGTAGTGCGTGTTCGAGTTCGTTGTGAGGAGTTTGTGGGATTTTAGTGGCCTTCGTTTGTGATTTCTCTGGTGCGATGTCGACTTTCATGGTGATTGCTATGAAGGGCGTACATATGAGAGTTAAATTGGGTAGACAGCGGTGTTGATGGTAGTTAGAGTGGAGCGATGGTGCGGTTGTCCGATGATATGGTATTGGGTTTTTGAAAGTGGCGATTAGGCATGGGATATTTTTATACGTTTGTGATTGAGCGTGGTTGTAGAGGAGTATTGGTGGAGGAGCACCTGTAAGCAGAACTGGGTGAATTCCAGGCAAAGTATTGTCGCAAGTGTGGTTGGAGGGTTCAAATCTGTGAATGATGAATGTGTGAGGAATAAAGTTGGCTTCACTAAGAAGATTTTGGCTAAGTCATATAGTGTTTTTGAGACAAAGGGGGGGGGGAACTGCAGTGGTAATGAGGAGTTCACTGTTGGTTGCGATGGTATTATGGGAATGGTACTGCTCGCATTTGTCTTGGGAGTTCAACACTATTTCTGGTGGCGAGGACTTGCTATTTGTGAAGTCTGGATGGGAGTGATGCGAGTGCGTTGATGACAAGCGGTAGGAGTTCGCATTTACTAACGATGAACATGTTGGAATCTGTAGTGAGGGTTGGTGAATTATGGAAGTAAGGATTCAATAGTAAAGGGGTGGAAACAGGAAATATAATGGATCATTACAGTATTATTAAGGTATGATTTAATAATTTATTTAATTAGTTCGCTTAATTTTTACTGATAATCGTAAATCTAATACAATATACTAAATTATACGAGGTCCAAAGTAATAACGGAAGGCGAGTTGGACTCGTAACGGGAAAATGGATTCGCTGGAAATTTTTGGAATTGACTGAAATCAGAATAAATCGAATACAAAGGAAAATCACAGTGAGTAAATCTCACCCATATTTTTACTTAGAATTATTTTATTCATTAAAATAATTGTTCGTTGATTGTTTGCATGCATTGAATATTATTGTGATTATTTAATATATATTAGTTATTTAGGATTGGTGTTTGTGGTTATTATATATATTGGTGATTGGATAGTTACCGCAGTACCATTAGCGGATGCCCGCAGTATCATTAGCAGATGACCCTATACGCCCCATGCTATGATAGTGGATGACCTTCTATACTACGATATCCTACCTCGAAGCCGGATGGGTATTATTTATGTTGGCTAACGTCTGTGAATGCAGGAAAACAGGTTGGAGGGATCCAACTGGATTCCTCAAAAATATTATTATTTGTTTGTCTTATATATATTATAATATTTGATGTGTTAAAAAACCTGTGGTTGATAATTGTGTGCTTTTGATTGGTTGAATCTCACTGGCCCTAAATGTTGATTTTAAAAAATATCGTGGAAAGGTGTTTTTAGATTTAAAATGGAAAATCTATTTTTCTAAAATATAAATTTTAATTTTTGAATGGACTATAAAGATATTGACTTGTTTTGAATAAATAAAACAAGTACTGAAATTTATAAACGATGTTCATAAATATATAGGAAATTGAAGTATTGAAATTTACAAACGATATTTGTAAATTGAAAAATGCAGGGGATTGAATTGAATTTATAAAAAAGGTTTATAAATAAAGTGGAAAAATTATCATTGGATAATTTGAATATTTAAATTCAAATGTGAATTTAAAAATAGAAATGGGTAAATCATTTTAAAGAAATAAACGATGGAATTCATTGTGATGTTCAAAATATAAATTGAACTAAAATAAATCCGTAAGGATTTATGATTTGAATTTGATTAATTCGAATTGATTTAAATAGAAGTTAAATTGAATATGAAAATAGATTCTATATTGATAAGTTATAATAAATGGAATATTCCAAAATAAGATTTTGGTTTTAAATAGATTTTAAATGGAACTTGTTTGAATTTATAAGACAAGTAAATTTATGAACAATGTTTAGAAATAAAATGAGTTAATTATCAAAAGATAATTTAAATATTTAAATTCAAATACTAATTGAAAAATAGAATTTGAAATCATTCGAAAGGGAACAACTGTTTTTATTCCGTAATCCGGAATATCAAAAGGATGGAGTTTCAAATAGAAATTTGAAAAGGGAACTTGTTTAAATATATGAAACAAGGAAGTTGAATTTATAAATAGTGTTATAAATTTGGTAGAATAAATTATAATTGGGATAATTTGAATCATTTAAATTCAAATTGGAATTTAAAAGTAAATTGGGAAGTGTTTTGAAATAAAATGATTGATTATATTTCGGAATTTGGAATATAAGCTAAATTGAGAAGAATTCAACGGGTTTATAATTGAAATTCTATTATATCAAATTTTATAAATAATTTATTTATAAAAGGAATTGGAATTAAATATAGAAGATCGAAGTATAAATAAATATATTACCTAGTAATGAAAAATCGACGATTTTAGATAATTGGAAATATTCAGTTGAATGGGGAAAATTAGATTCATTATATATTAAAATATATTAGAATGGAGTTGAAATTTATTATAAATGAAGTTTAAACGTTTATAAATATATAAATATAATTAAAACGATTTCGCCACAACACGGTAGTTCGTAAACCTTAAATTGAGTATATAGAACTCAAATTAAGCCGGAATTCTTTGAAACAAGAATCATCAGGACTGGTTGAATAATAGTTTTCTAATGGAAGAGAAAAATTTGGATTTCATCTGATATATTTTGAGTTATGTCAAAATCAATTCTTCAGAAAAACAGCGCCATAACCATTATAAAACCATAACGGTTTATTTAAATAAACTAAAGGATTTTAAGCAAATAAAATCCAAATTTCTATTTAGAAAAATCCAGATTTGGGTTATAAAATATATCTGACTGAAGTAAAGTAATGTATTGATTTTTTTCAAAACAAAAAAAATCAGATTTTTAATTATTGAATATAATTAACTAATTTGAATAATAATTAGTTAATGAGATTTTAAATTGAAATTGGGCTTTGAATAAGTGAATTCGATTTGGAAATTTATATTTGAAATCGAAAAGGAAAGTTGAATTGAAAATGGAATTCAATTTGTTTATAAGTAAGTTAATATTTTATTTCAACATTTTATCTTCAAACAAAGAAGTGGAATAGGCAAAATAGCTAATTAGAAAATAAATTAGCAAATCAGGTTAAGACGAATGGATTGATTTGAAACCAAATGAAAATATTTGGATGTGTGTTAAGCAGGTTTGGAATGAAGTATATAAAGAGATATAATTTGAAATTCCCGACCAAAAGGTACATGTTTAAATTCCATATGAGGTTTTATGCGCCAAATCGGCAAGCCACTTGGCTTTTTGATTTTCTTTTTGAATGAAAAGGACCTAGAGAGGCGAGTTGAGGTTTGAACTGTTGACCAGTACAAAGAAGGTTATGGCGAAATTTTCCGGAAATTTAAGGAGCAAGAATATTTTAAAGAAAATTGGATAACTAGAAAATCAATATATATTGAATTCGATAAGGAAACGAATTTAAAATAGAATATTATAAACAAAAAGGAAATTGATAGTCTGGTAATAGAAAGAGAAATGTATATATGTTTTAAAAATGAATAATTGGCTTTATATGATGTGGATTATTCGAGGTAAGTGGTTTTGTCTGTTTTGAAGTTAATGATGTTTTCAATTAAGGTCTGAGAGGTAGTTATACCCAACTTGATTGATTTTATTTTTGACCGATAAATAGAAAGATCTAGTCTCGAGGAGAAATGTTTGAATAAGAGTTAGTTGAATGCAGTATTTCGGGTTGTTGTAGCGATGTTTTACACAACATTCATTTTAACCCAAGGAAGTGGAATTTTAGAAATATAAATAATAAATATTTCCTAAGTATAGAAATGAATTATCGTGAAACATAGAAGTAGTTGGAATATTTTCCAATTATAAATAGAAGATATTTTCTAAGTACATAAAATAAAAGATGGCAAAATATGGAAATGTTTTCCAAACAGCGTAAGAGACCAAGGTGATCATTGAAAATATTTAGTTAACAAATATTGGTAAGGAAATGATGAAGTGATTTAATTAATGAAATATTAATTAAGAGGCTCAGTGATTTGTTTGATTGTTGGAATGATTGTTTATTTTCCTTTGATAGTTAAGTAACCGACTATCGAAGTATTTGCCAATATCATTGACAATATGGAGAGACCGGTTGGATTATTATCCGTGAACCACTCCGTATTGGCAGTAGCGTTGCGAATCAGATTGTATGAAGGTAATTGAAGATGGAATAAAGTGCAAGGACTTTTTTGTTAATAGAAATTGTGACTTCGGTTTCGTTCAGTCCCAAAACGAATGTGTATGGACAAGTGTCTGACAGAGTATTTCCAATGATCGCATATGTTGGTCTGTATAAATATATATATATATATATATATGGTGGTGGAGAATTTATTCTCTTAGCATAATATCCATAATATATTTGTGCAAATCAATTAGTGATTAACGGATCTGACAATGTGGCATTCAAAGTGATTGTGCTATCAATGAATGATAAGAAATCGTAGCCTCAAGTCTCAACAACCGGGGAATGACAAAAATCGGGCAGGCAGCATGGCTATGTGGGTCGCTCCCATTAGGGTGTATAATCACCTATCTAGAGAAATTCCATTTGCTTCCTTAATCTATCGACGTTGTCCCTTTTCGGGAAACGGTTGCTGATCCCAACCGTTGGTGACATACATTCGATACACTCAAGCGAAATGAGTGGTCGGTTATGTGTGGGTCGGGTTGCAAGATGTTCTTGTTGAACCCAGTGTATTCCCCTCTAGATATACACTATCGGAAGGTGGTTCCATACCTTGTCATGTTGGAAATCCAATCTCCAATAAGCGTCGTGTGGTTTTTGATTTTATTTTATATATATGGAGCGTGCGATGCAAGCGTTCCACTAGATTCTACTTATTTGATGTAGACATTATTATAATATCAAGTTATTTGATATCAAAAATATTTTGGGTTAACGTAAGGTAAAAACCATCGTGTTTATGTGTGGATCGGTCTTACGATTATCATTTCTTTCGAAAAGATTTTTAAATTTAAACAAATGATTGGAGTTTACTCACACCAGTCCCATGACTGACCCAGAGTTTATTTTGTTTTTGTTTTCCCTAAACTCTTGGGTGCCCAAATTTGTGTGGGCAATCAAGTAGTCGGGATTTTTCAGATTCACTTGGAAGAGATGGACGCAGGAGGCTTCACCAGTAGCTATAGACTATCATATTTCCGCTGTGCACTATGTTGTATCGGGAGGTGTTTATAACTGCTCCAGGAATAACTGTTGTGTTCTGATAATGGTATGTATATATACAGTTACTGATTTGTATTTCAAAAGTTATGTTATTTAATATATTTTATTTGTTCCGTTGTGAGATTTGTGTTGTTCGTTTTTCTTCTATTCTAACTTTTCTTTCTTTCTATTCCTCATCCTCTAACTTCTTTCTACTAATGATTCGTATTTCTGTGTCATTTGGGTTGGACGTGCGGTGTTATTAGTCAACTCAAATAGTACAGATTTGCAGGCTGTTACAGTTGATATTAGAGCTTAGTTGAGCAAATACCTAGGCTTTGGTGGGATGTGCTCATTAGAGATAGAGATTGGGTCAATAGTACCCTAGAATGAGTTGAGTGTATATATAAGAGAGAGCGTATTTGTTAATTGATATAAGAATTGTTTTATATTGTGTTTACTTATCTGTTGAGTGGTTTATGAATTTTGATTGAATCGTGGGATGCCACGAAGTCGATAGGAATTTCTAAACACTTGACAGAGAAATTTGACACAATATTGTTTTAAGTGGGTAGATGAAATAATTTTACCCAAATTTCTATTTTGATAGAAAAGGAATAATTTTTTTGAAATTACTATATTATGTGGATAAGTTTGTTGTTATGATTATAAATAAATGAGATTATAAAATGGGAATGGAAAAATATAACGAAATAAAATTGTACATGAATGAAATATACAAATGAAATGAATAAAAATGGGATTTATAACCATAGTATGGAATTTAAATCCTGGGAAGTTGGAAAAATATTTTCTGAAGTATATTAAAATGATATAGCTTTGTTTTAAAGGATCTTTGAATAAAAATTATCTTGAGATGGATTTTGAAAGTGATAAAGCACTGAACTCACTTCAGTGGCTGGGAAATAATTCTGATGATAATTGCAGCATCATCAGTGTCATTTTCGAGTTCCTAAGTGATGAATTGCTACCTTAGAAATGTTTTTGATTAAAATTTGTTTGAAAGAAAACAAGTTGTTTTGAAAAATTCAATGTTTTGAATTTGTGATGGGAATAAAGTATATATTTATGGGATTTCAAAAGGATTTGAAATGAAAACCCGGGAGTTTGAATTCTGAAATTTAAAATAACTTAAGCAAGTTAAATGGATTGAAGTGAATAAATTGATTAAAATCTATTTGAAGAATATGAATTGGATGGTAATGTATTGGATGTAAATTATCCAGATTAAATGAATGGAATTGGTAGAACTTAAGTTGAGAAATATAAAGAGTTGAGTTTCAACATAAGTGTTTTTTTGAAAAGTAAATGGGTTTGTAACATTTTTCCTAACTTAGTAATTTCGAGGACGAAATTCTTTTAAGAGGGGAAGAATATAACGACCCAGATTTCTGATCGATTAATTTTAAGTATTTAATATCGTTTTAA
This sequence comes from Allium sativum, assembly GCA_030737875.1. Lineage (NCBI taxonomy): Eukaryota > Viridiplantae > Streptophyta > Magnoliopsida > Asparagales > Amaryllidaceae > Allium > Allium sativum. Next base: position 646,542,953 of record CM060919.1, on the reverse strand, counting down.
ATATTGAGTCGATAATATAAATGAATATTTATATTGATTTATTGATTTAATAATCGATATACGATTTATTTCGAATACATATAATTATTGAAATACAAGAATTGAAATAATTCAATTCGAAATTAAAACGGAGTCAAAACAATTCAGATTATCAATATAAATTTTATGTGGTTATAAACGATTATTATTATTATATTATTGTAAAGCAATTGATTATTTTGAATTTAATTTATATGGATTTAAATTAATATCTTCTCCATATGATTGAATTGGGCTTCGATACTTGTCCTAGTGTTTTCAGAATAATGTTATAACCCTAGAAATGTCTGTTGTTATATTTAGAAAGGAGTCCGGGGTCACAGGGTATTTTAAACAAGGTAAAACACTTCAGTTCAACCGAAAAAAAATGTTTTCCTTTATTCCTAAGCTAACAAACACTTGTATAGGCAAGTACCTAAAACATGTAATTTCATCCATCACTGTCCCCTGCCATCATGACAAAGTAAAACAACCCTTTAATGGATTTGTACGTAATGTCCCGGTTCACATCTATACAAACGAGCTTAAGCCTTCATTATTTTTCCCCTTTCTAAACTCCATGAAAATCATTAAATCCATTACCCTCATTTTTCCAATCATTTGAAGAATCGAATTCACAGTTAAAAGCAAAGAAATGGAATTGAGTCCCTCCTTTTAAATGCGGTTCACTCCTTCCACTCCAAAAATCAAATTCGACAGTTCACTTCAAATTAGAAATCGAAAGTCGGCTCCTCATTTTGTTCTTTCATTCAAAATCAATCGAGATCGATACTCATTTATTTGGTTCGATAGTTTAGGGCTTCGGATTTTTTTCAAGAGACAGAGGGAACGAGAGGATAGGGGAGCACCGCGATCTTCAAAAAACAGGTGAACTGGGTAGTGCGTGTTCGAGTTCGTTGTGAGGAGTTTGTGGGATTTTAGTGGCCTTCGTTTGTGATTTCTCTAGTGCGATGTCGACTTCTGTAGCTCAAACTTCCACATCGTGAAGATTTGAAATGGGTCGAGTTGCCAGTCATGGTGATTGCTATGAAGGGCGTACATATGCGAGTTAAATTGGGTAGACGACGGTGTTGATGGTAGTTAGAGGGAAGCGATGGTGCGATTGTCCGATGATGTGATATCGGGTTTTTGAATGTGGCGATTGGGCTTGGGATATTTTTACACGTTTGTGGTTGAGCGAGACTTGCGGAGGAATATTGGTGGAGGAGCAACTGTAAGCAGAACTGAGTGAATTCAAGGCAAAGTATTATCGCAAGTGTGGTTGGAGGGTTCAAATCTATGAATGATGAATGTGTGAGGAATAAAGTTGGTTTCGCTGAGAAGCTTTGGGTTAAGTCATTTAGTGTTTTTGAGGAAAGGGGGGGGCTGCAGTGGTAATGAGGAGTTCACTATTGGTTGCGATGGTATCATGGGAGAGGTACTTCTCGCATTTGTCTTGGGAGTTCGACACTATTTCTGGTGGTGAGGACTTGCCATTTGTGAAGTCTGGATGGGAGTGATGCGAGTGCGTTGATGACAAGTGGTAAGAGTTCGCGGTTACTAACAATGAACAGGTTGGAATCTGTAGTGAGGGTTGGTGAATTAGGGAAGTAGGGATTCAACAGTAAAGGGGTGGAAACAGGAAATATAATGGATCATTACAGTATTATTAAGGTATGATTTAATAATTTATTTAATTAGTTCGCTTAACTTTTATTGATAATCGTAAATCTAATACAATATACTAAATTATACGAGGTCCAAAGTAATAACAGAAGGCGAGTTGGACTCATAACGGGAAAATGAATTCGCTGGGAATTTTTGGAATTGACTGAAATCAGAATAAATCGAATTTAAAGGAAAATCACGGTGAGTAAATCTCACCTATATTTTTACTTAGAATTATTTTATTCATTAAAATAATTGTTCATTAATTGTTTGCATGCGTTGAATATTATTGTGATTATTAAATATTTATTAGTAATTTAGGATTGGTGTTTGTGGTTATTATATATATATATATATATATATATGTGATTGGATAGTTCCCGCAGTACCATTAGCGGATGCCCGTAGTATCATTAGCAGATGACCCTATACGCCCCACGCTATGATAGTGGATGACCTTCTATACTACTATATTCTGCCTTGAAGCAGGATGGGTATTATTTATGTTGGCTAACGTCTGTGGATGTAGGAAAATAGCTTGGAGGGATCCAACTGGATTCCTCAAAAATATTATTATTTGTTTGTCTCATATATATTATCATATATGATGTGTTAGAAAACCTGTGGTTGATAATTGTGTGCTTTTGATTGGTTGAATCTCATTGGCCCTAAATGTTGATTTTAAAAAATATCGTGGAAAGGGGTTTTTAGATTTAAAATGGAAAATCTATTTTTCTAAAATAGAAATTTGAATTTTTGAATGGACTATAAAGATATTGACTTGTTTTGAATAAATAAAACAAGTACTGAAATTTATAAACGATGTTTATAAATACATAGGAAATTGAAGTATTGAAATTTACAAACGATATTTGTAAATTGAAAAATGCGGGGGATTGAATTGAATTTATTAACAAGGTTTATAAATTAAGTGGAAAAATTATCATTGGATAATTTGAATATTTAAATTCAAATGTGAATTTAAAAATAGAAATAGGGAAATCGTTTTAAAGAAATAAACGATGGAATTTATTCTGATGTTCATAATATAAATTGAACTAAAATAAATCCATAAGGATTTATGATTTGAATTCGATTAATTCGAATTGATTTAAATAGAAGTTAAATTGAATATGAAAATAGATTCTGTATTGATAAGTTATAATAAATGGAATATTCCAAAATAAGATTTTGGTTTTAAATAGATTTGAAATGGAACTTGTTTGTATTTATAAAACAAGTAAATCTATGAACAATGTTTATAAATAAAATGAGTTAATTATCAAAAGATAATTTGAATATTTAAATTCAAATATGAATTTAAAAATAGAATTTGAAACCATTCGAAAGGGAACAACTGTTTTTATTCCGTAATCCGGAATATCAAAAGGATGGAGTTTCAAATAGAAATTTGAAAAGGGAACTTGTTTGAATATATAAAAAAAGGAAGTTGAATTTATAAATAGTGTTATAAATTTGGTAAAATAAATTATCATTTGGATAATTTGAATCACTTAAATTCAAATACGAATTTAAAAGTAAATTGGGAAGTGTTTTGAAACAAAAACGATTGATTATATTTCGGAATTCGGAATATAAGCTGAATTGAGTAGAATTCAACGGGTTTATAATTGAAATTCGATTATATCAAATTTTATAAATAATTTATTTATAAAATTAATTGGAATTAAATATAGAAGATCAAAGTATAAAGAAATATATTACCGAGTAATGAAAAATCGACGATTTTAGATAATTGGAAATATTCGGTTGAATAGGGAAAATTAGATTCAATATATATTAAAATATATTAGAATGGAGTTGAAATTTATTATAAACAAAGTTTAAACATTTATATATAAAAATATAATTAAAACAAACTCGCCGCAACGCGGCTTTCGTAAATTGGAGTTTCGAACTTCAGTTGAGTATATAAAACTCAAATTAAGTCGGAATTCTTTGAAACAAGAATCGTCAGGACCGGTTGAATAATAGTTTTCTGATGGAAGAGAAAAATCTGGATTTCGTCTGGTAGATTTTGAGTTATGTCAAAATCAATTTTTCAGAAAAACAACGCCATAACCGTTATAAAACCATAGCGGTTTATTTAAATAAGTTAAAGGATTTTAATCAAATAAAATCCAAATTTTTATTTAGAAAAATCCAGATTTGGGTTATAAAATATATCTGAACTAAAGTAAAGTAATGTATTGAAAAAAATTTTGAAACAAAAAAACCAGATTTTTAATTATTGAATAGAATTAACTAATTTGAATAATAATTAGTTAATGAGATTCTAAATTGAAATTGGACTTTGAATAATTGAATTCGATTTGGAAATTTATATTCGAAATCGAAAAGGAAAAGGAAAGTTGAATTAAAAATGGAATTCAATTTGTTTATAAGCAAGTTAATATTTTATTTCAACATTTTATGTTCAAACAAAGAAGTGGAATAGGCAAAATAGCTAATTTGAAAATAAATTAGCAAATCAGGTTAAGACGAATGGATTGAGTTGAAACCAAATGAAAATATTTGGATGTGTGTTAAGCAGGTTTGGAATGAAGTATATGAAGAGATATAAATTGAAATGCTCGACCAAAAGGTACATGTTTAAATTCCATATGAGGTTTTATGCGCCGAATCGGCAAGCCACTTGGCTTTTTGATTTTCTTTTTGAATCGAAAGGGCCTAGAGAGGCGAGTTGAGTTTTGAACTATTGACCGGTACAAAGGAGGTTATGGCGAAATTTTCCGGAACTTTAAGGAGTTAGAATATTTTAAAGAAAATTTGATAACTAGAAAAAATATATATAAATATATATTGAATTCGATAAGGAAATGAATTTAAAATAGAATATTATAAACAAAAAGGAAATCGACAGTCTGGTAATAGAAAGAGAAATGTATATACATTTTGAAAATGAATCATTGGCTTTATATGATGTGGATTATTTGAGGTAAGTGGTTTTGTCTGTTTTGAAGTTAATGATGTTTTCAGTCAAGGTCTGAGAGGTAGTTATACCCCAACTTGACTGATTTCATTTTTGACCGATAAATAGCAAGATCCAGTCTCGAAGAGAAATGTTTGAATAAGAGTTAGTTGAATGCAGTATTTTGGGTTGCTGTAACGATGTTTTACACAACATTCGTTTTAATCCAAGGAAGTGGAATTTTAGAAATATAAATAATAAATATTTCCTAAGTATAGAAATGAATTGTCGTGAAATGGAGAAGTAATCGGAATATTTGCCAGTTATAAATAGAAGATATTTTCTAAGTATAGAAAATAAAAGATGGCAAAATATGGAAATGTTTTCCAAACAGCGTAAGAGACCAAGATAATTATTGAAAATATTTTGGTTAACAAATATTGGTAAGGAAATGTAGAAGTGATTTAATTAATGACATATTAATTAAGAGGCCCAGTGATTTGTTTGATGGTTGGAATGATTGTTTATTTTTCTTCGATAGTTAAATAACCGACTATCGAAGTATTTGCCAATATCAATATGGAGAGACTGGTTGGATTTTTATCTGTGAACCACGCCATATTGGCAGTAGTGTCGCGAATCAGATTATATTAAGATAATTGAAGATGGAGTAAAGTGCAAGGACTTTTTCTATTAATAAAAATTGTGCCTTCGGTTTTGTTCAGTCCCAGAACGAAGGTGTATGGACGAGTGTCTGACAGAGTATTTCCAACAATCGCATATGTTGGTCTGTATAAATATATATATATGGTGGCGGAGAATTTATTCTCTTAGCATAATATCCAGAAAATGTTTGTGCAAATCAATTAGTGATTAACGGATCTGACAATGTGGCATTCAAAGTGATTGTGCTATCAACGAATGATAAGAAATCGTAGTCTCAAGCCTCAACAACCGGGGAATGACAAAAATCGGGCAAGCAGCATGGCTATGTGGGTCACTCCCATTAGGGTGTATAATCACCTATCTAGAGAAATTCCATTTGCTTCTTTAATCTATCGATGCTGTCTCTTTTCGGGAAACGGTTGCTGATCCAACCGTTGGTGATATATATTCGATACACTCAAGAGAAATGAGTGGTCGGTCTTGTGTGGGCCAGGTTACAATATGTTCTTACTGAACCCAGTGTATTCCCCTCTGGAGATACACTATCGGAAGGTGGTTCCATACCTTGTCATGTTGGAAATCCAATCTCCAATAAGCGCCATGTGTTTTTTGATTTTATTTTATATATATGGAGCGTGAGATGCAAGCATTCCGCTAGATTCTATTTATTTGATGTAGACATTATTATAATATCACTGGATTTGATATCAAAATTTTTTTGGGTTATCGTAAGGTAAAAACCATCAGTGTTTATGTGTGGATCAGTCTTACGATTATCATTTCTTTCGAAAAGATTTTTAACGTTAAACAAATGATTGGAGTTTACTCACACCAGTCCCATGACCAACCCATAGTTAATTTTGTTTTTGTTTTCCCTAAACTCTTGGGTGCCCAAATTTGTGTGGACAATCAAGTAGTCGGGATTTTTCAAATTCACTTGGAAGAGCTGGAAGCAGGAGGCATCACCAGTAGCTACAGACTATCATATTTCTGCTGTGTATTATGTTGTATCTGGAAACAGGTGCTTATAACTGTTCCAAGAATAACTGTTGTGCTCTGATAATAGTATGTATATATACAGTTACTGATTTGTATTTCAAAAGTTATGTTATTTAATATATTTTATTCATTCCGCTGTGAGATTCGTGTTCTTCGTTTTTCATCTATTCTAACATTTCTTTCTATCTATTCCTCATCCTCTAACTTCTTTCTACTAATGCTTCGTATTTCTGTGTCATTTGGGTTGGACGTGCGGTGTTATTAGTTAACTCAGATAATATGGATTTGCAGGCTGTTACAGAAACGCATGCTTCCTAACCTACTATATGTACAGACACTGCATATTTCTTCTTCCAAGAACATGCTGCAGGCCTAAACCTACGCTATTTTCCTTCGTCTCTAAGTTTTTTCCTAGCAAACTATTTTCATGTATGTTCTCTAACCAACGCAACCAACCCTGACTGATTGAGACGACCTCAAATTTCCCCTTACGGGAAAGCCCGGATTACTTTGAGAACATAACGCATCAAAATGCAAACACTAGAACATTTCATTGTTATTACAACAATTACATCAAAATACAAGAATATATCAAATTATGAATAAATATTATACAACGGACATGCAATATCAGAGATCAAAAATACATTTAAATACATAAACACAATGTGCCATGAAAAATATCAACAAGCAAAACTGAAAGAAACACACAAATATAAAGCTTTTCGAATATAGCTCCAGATGTAATCCAAGATCCCGTGAAAAGAAAAATTTGCGAAAACCAAAACTTCAAGTTGCCCATGTGGAAAATAAGGGCACCCAGAGTTTAGGTTAAAATAATAAACTCCGAGTTAGTCATGGGAATGGTGTGAGAACTAAAATAGTTATTAGCTTTTATTTTAAAGTTAGGTAAATCACAGGACCACATTGTATAACACGGAATGGGTTTACCCCCCATGAATACCAGAAAATAAACAATGCAATGCTAAATAAAAGAAAAATGAAGCTATTATAAGACTCAGGTCCCATCACACAATGCAATGCAAGCCGAAGGATAGTGTTTTACCCTATAATAGCCAAATATGATTGGTACGTGAAATTTATCTTTTATTATTACTATATGTGTATAGTGTAGAAATCAATTCCGAAAGTAAATGTAACAATCTTAGACGGCATAATACCCCATCCTATTATGTTGCCATATATATAGTTATACAACAAAAACCATAAAGCTCATATTGGAAAGTTGGATTTCCATCATGATAGCCGCTGATTCGAAAGATCTATCGCGTAGTGCAATACTCCATGGCTTACGTCTCACCTAGAGAAAACACCATAATGCACATCCGCCTTTTTGGGAAATCAAGTATCACCGTGGCTTACGTCTCAGCTAGAGAAAACAACGCTTACTCTATCCCTCTGGAAATCGAGGGGTGTGCCCTATCCCTCTGAGCGTGGAGCGACCACACCTAGTCTATCTCGGTGGACCGAATCCGTGACAACCCTAAAGGTGTCTATCCTCATCTCAAAAGCATACTGACCTGACCATCAGTTCACCATCATATCGGTCTGTGAGGCTCGCGAATTAATTCTACACAAAGCAATGTTAATTAAAGCTATGCTTTGATCATCAACCACAAGGTTCTCCTTTTCAGCAAAAGCCTTGATCCATGCATCTCAACATGTCACATTGTCAATCCATACCATACCATTGATTTCTGCTAACATAAACCTCTAAGCTTGTACGTCTCAGAGAAGGGTGTTAAGCAAGAGAATAAATTCTCCGCCACCAAACAGATATATATTTAGCAGAGATCAACGAATACATCATAAAGGAATACAATGTCAGACATACCATCCATTTGCAAGTCCTTTCTGGGTCTGTACGAAACAGGAGGCACCTAATTCCTCGTCCTATATGTCCAATACAGGAGAGAGGCCCTTGCATATCCAAACAATCAACAAGTACGTTCGGACCACTACCACTGTAACCCCTCCGTGGGAGCTACCCAAATCCAGGGCATCAGTAGTAATCCATTCAATGTGAAGATCGCCAGTCTTCAACCACATCATCAGTATCTTCGACTTTTAGTCTTCGTATCAATTATTCAGAATGGGATAAACCCGGTCTTTCCGAATAACCAGCGTATCTTATAATCAAGTGCTACAAAAACACATCATACGCTTCATTCCAATCCAGAATATCTTTTATTCAAGTATTTTTTACATTGGGAATTATTCCCATAAATCTTATCAAAGATTTAATTCATTTAAACCTCTTGTTAAATCTTCACTTGAGAACCATTTCAAAAGATTTTGTATTATCTTTTCACAACTTTAAACCAAATTCAGGTTTATCAAACTAGTCGGGATTAGCGAACCTTACCGAAATAATCATTTACTTTATTTTTCCAATCCCAACCTATTCATCCCATAGAGAAAAAATGGTAGTACTTCATATCTAACATCCACTGTGTTATTGGTAAATTCAATTACCATTCAATGTTCAAATGTAATTAATGATTTAACTATTTCCTGAAGTAAAACTGGTGATACTCCATTTTCGAACATTTCTCAAATTTGGCAAACTTAATTACCACATTAACATTTCACTCTAATTAAAGATTCATTAAAACTCCACTTAGTTTTAATCTCCAAAAATACCTTTTTAATGATTATTTAACTCTAGGAAAATTAATCCTATCTTTATCTAGGTTAAAGAACCAATGTCATTTAAAACACAGTTCACGATAAACCCAAAATCATCTTTCAATGCCTATGGAATCTTCATGGAAAACATATCAATATAAAATCAATATACATTTCTGTATCCGACTAATAATATAAATGGAATAACGGCAAAGCCTTTTAAATTCCATATATAGCAATAGTCTTCCTTCATAAAAGCTCATCTCGATTATTATTAAATTGAATTCCATTCAATTCCAATTTAATATATTAAATTGGAAAACTTTAATTTGGAAAATTCAACTAATCTTAACCAAAAGATTATAAATTCCAAATCATATCTTCACTGTTAATTGTGTTAAAGAACAAATGTTATTTAAAACACCGTTCATGATAAACCCAAAAATCCAATTTCAATTCAATTTCCATTAAATGTTAATTAATTTGGAAAACTTCTCTAAATCTTAATTTAAAGATTTATTCTTTTCTCAATTGGGTTTAAGAACAATGTTAATAAAAACACCATTTACGACAAACCCAAAGTCCAATTTGATATTAAATACAAGGCTCTAAGCAAAAATTATATCGGTTTATATTCAATATCAAATTTTGAAACCAACAAATACCGTATTGGGAATAACGATATATATATATATATATATATATATATCTTCCAAATTCCTTAACAATATCCATATAATTATGGATTCCAATGTCGAAATATTCTGAAGATGATTTCCATTCAAATCCATTCCAGTTCATACGTTGGAAAAATTCTGGTTATTTTAAAACCCATTTTCAATCCAATTTATTGTTTCTAAAAATCCTTGGATCATCGTTTTTGTTACTAACTAGTTCATTTAGATAAAGATATATTTTTATCTTTTCAAAACTTAATTTTTCATCCAAAATCTTTCCAAATCATTTATTATGATTTCACACAATTTTTCCATACTTTTAATAATTTTATCAAGGCCTTTAATGCCAGTTTCCAATATCGGCGACCGAACTGCATCCATAGTGACCTTTTCCAAAATTGATTTGGACATATCTTAAAATCTAACAGTTGGATTTCAAATATCTTTTTATCATTGGAAAGCTCTTTTCGATATGAACCCAACCGTTTTGGTTTTTAGGAGAATACGAAGTCAAGTTACATCCATTTGAAGTTAATGGTCGAAATTAGCGAACGGTTGCTGCGTAGTGCGTTCTATTCAGGCCATTATATATATATAATATATATATCGTCCATTTCCATTTAAAACGTATTTTATAAATCACTTTTAAATTCATTTTAAAATGATTTCAACTTCATTTTCAATTTTAAATCAAAATTGAATATTCCATTTCATTGTAATATTAAAATGATAATATTTTCAAAGTATCTGATTTTGAAATCCATTTCCTTTTTGTATTCATTATAAAATGAATCAAATCGATCAATAAGCTAGTTCGGGTTAAAATGGAGTAATCTACTTACTTGCCTTCATAGTTTCCAATATTTTCATGTCCATCCAAAATTAGACATCAAAATCATATTTTAATTCTTCACCGAATATTACTTAAAATATTCGTTATTTCTGAATCGGAATGCGACTCAGTCAAGTACCATATAATTTCAGTTATATGGATTTCATACATTGCATATATTTAATAATGATAAATAATCATCAAACATTCAAATATCATCCAGAGTGCATTTTACAATTGTATAAGCATTAAAATAATTAAATAACGCTCATCACAGCCCGTCAACCCATTAATTGACATAAAACAAAATATTGGGAGTAGTGTATGTCAAATATCATCCCAATACCCGTATGGGGTTTCCAAACAACAACAGTCTATTTAAAATAATTACTAGTAAATAAATTTAACCAGTTCTAATTCAATTTTGAATTATTTTTCTAATTAACCAATTTTCACTGTTTAAATTATAAATGGATATTTATAATTTAATTTCAACTACCACATTAATGTTAACATTATTTTCAATATGTCAAACATTTCAGCATCACAATCCAAACAAAATACAACTATTAAATCGTCCATGGTCTGTGGACGAGGGAGGTGAGCTAACCGGCACCGTATAAAACTTATAATGATTAAAACTGATAAAAATCTACGTTGGCAATTATATATCTTTTTATACATGAATACAATAACATGATAAAATAATTTTGAGTGAGAAGGAGTTCTCACTTTGGTTTACACTCCGCCATTCTTTATTTGAAGATTGTATTTTTCAAATAATTAAACATGCATTTAATTTAGCTAAAAATCCGATTTGCTCCATTTCCGTTCTAATCAGTTCTGAAATGTAGATCATTGAGACGATTCCAATGCAACTGATTTTGTTGAATTTTGACCTTGTATGAAAGAGATATCGTATTACAAACATTGGATAATTTAAACTAAATTAACTTTAATTAACCTTTATACCATTTTTAAAGCGTTGTCGTTACTTTCCTTTTCTTCTTCGTATAAAACTAGAGCCACCTGGCCTGTTTCATCAATGCATAGGGTTTGAGATTGTTGCAACCTCGCTGGACCGGACGTTGATCGATCACCGCCACATTGAAGCCCTCGCCTTGCTCCCCCCACGCCGCCAACATGGCGCAGCTCGCATCTCCCACCGCTGCACAATTCATCAGTCAAGGCGCTGAATTTAAGGGAGAAATACTCCCTGTATACAACAGAAACACGATCAAATCCGAATCAAATGAAAGATCAATAAAAAATCTACAGCTTTTATTCTAAATTCATGTTGTAATACGTGATGGTTTGGGATTTATTTGGGGACTAAATCAGAACAATTTCCGCCGTTTGAATCGAGAAGAGCGCAGCTGGGAAGGGGTTAACCGCACAAAAGGATTTCTTATGGTTTGACTTCAAAATGGATTATATATATAATTTTTAATATTAATTAATTCACTTATTGACTCAAACTCGTCCGAACTCCAAACGAACCCCAGCGACTATCGCCCCTAGCCAAGTACCCCTATTCCGAACATAATGGAATATGTTTCGTAAGCCAATTCTACTGTTTTAATCAGTTTTTGTGAAAATTAAAATATAAGTCAATATATATTGAATTTATACGTACATTTTAATTTAAAGGAGCCACATACTGACTCCAAAAATTACAGAAAAATAAATCCAGTTATGTTTTGACGATACAGTCCTAACAAATCTAATTTTTTCGAATTTGGAGACCGTTTGAAAAATGGCCTTTTAAACTGGCTTTTTAAATTTAAACTGAAATTCAAAACAGGTTTAAATTTACTGCACTCACATACTAAGTCCAAAAATTATGAAATTTTAAACCTTGCAATACTTTGGCATTCCGGATCCAATAAAAGTGGTTTCGTCGAAAAAGGAGGTCATTTGCAAAATGGCTATTTTTAAGGGCTATATATTACATAAATATATAAGTTCCATAGCGACTATTATGAATTTTAAATTGGACATAGCCACTACAACAAAAACACCATATTACAACTTTAATTTTACAACTGTGACAAAATGACAGTTGTAATAAAGGTATTTTACAACTGTTCTTTATCAAAGTTGTAATAAACATATTTTTAACAACTTTTTTATTTTGTCTGTTGTAACAAGTGTCTATTACAACCATTATTTTTTGTCTGTTGTAATAGATGACTATTTTCAATATTAATAATAGTATATTTAATAATTAATTTTTAATAATTATTAAGAAGTAATCATTAATATTAAAAATAAGAAGTAATAATCAAAAAGTAATATTTATTGTTTAGTAATTTATTTTTGATAATTATAATTAAAATGTTTTTATTAGAAAATTGTACAAACTTATTTTTAGCAGTTCTTTTTTGTACTGGTTATAATTGTGGGCTATCAGATATTAACAATAACTAATATTTAACAGCTAATAATATTACTAATATTTAAGAATAATTAATAAATATTAATTATGATTTGCCAAAAAATAGTAATTATTTTTTAATACACTAGTTTCCTTGTTGAGAGTGGTCTGTAGATCACTACAAAAAACAATGTGATGTGTAGTATCAAGGAACATTGAAAAACCACAATTTTACGTTAATTACATTCATTACTTTTGTTCAAATAAAAATATCAAATATAAACTCTAAATGAAGAGAAGCGACAACGGGAATTTTTGGCGGGCTGACCATGATTTCACTATGCCCGCTTTCTTTTTAACTAAAATTTTCCTCCCTGATATCGAGTTCTCAAAATACCTCGTCGTTATCTCCCAAATCAATTTAGGGTTCACGAAATCCTTCAATCTTCCACATGTAGCGTCACCACACAGACGTGATTTTGATTCACGACTCAAACAAAGCAAAAGCAGCGGCTTGCCGAGGCTTATCGTCAACTCACGAATTCTCAAAATCCCTAGTCGTTCATCTCCCAAATCAATTTAGGGTTCACGAAATCCTCTAATCTTCCATATGTAGCATCACCATCGAGGTAGACGTGATTTTGATTCATGACTAAGACAAGGCAAAAGCAGCAGCATTCCCAGGTTCACCGTCGACTCACTAAGTTCTTTTCCCATTTTCTCTCATTTCTAAGCTCTATATAACAATCAGCTATTGCACCGTAGGCTTCTATTGTGCTGGACTGCTCGCCTGTATGATTTGTTATTTCCAGTACGCTGGAATGGTACTTGATTGCCTCCTTGTATTTCCCTTGCCTTTGCAGTGATGCCCCTAGGCCTCTTGTTGCTTTCTTCTCTTCAAGAGGATCACCCAATTTCGCTGCAAGCTCGATAGCAGATTTAAACTCATATAATTCCGGATCCTGATTTCTTAAATATTTTTTTTTGGATTTTAGTTTTGTGGTTTGCTCATGTTTTCTAGGATCTATAATGACTTCCGTCTCAGCTATTCTACCAACTGGTGCATAGCTCAAGTTAGGTGCATAGGAATCAGCTATTTTACTCGAGAGTTATGTTCACTTCTTTCAGTTTTTGCAGCACGTGCATTAAATATCAGATTTCCTTCTTTTGAACAACTTGGAATTTCTAATTGTATGGAAGCCACGTTACCTAGTGATGTCAATGCATTTGCTTCCAATTCTATGATCAGGTAAACTCGTGGATGTTTGTGTTCCACAAATTTGTTTTCCCGCACAAACCAACCAAAACCCTCCACCCTCACCTCCTCCCCCGACAACAAAAAAGGACCCATAACCCTTCTTTGTTTTTTGGTTCTAGCATTGTTGACCGTAGGATACAGATTTCGTTGGGTCCAAGCATCTCATTACTAGCTTCTTATTTTAATGTACTTCCTGCAATTGAGTGTGTATTCAATTTTTTTTAACTATTTTTTACTTCACACCCAACCTACACACGCTTACGTTCACTATTTTATCATTAATATTTAGAAATCCAATTGAAATATTTCAACTTAACCTTTTGTTTTGGATGTTATGACATTATAAGATGGTTCGTTACCGTGTCAAGTGCCTAAACATAATTGTTGTACATGTTTGCTTATGACTTCAGGGTACGCCTAAAAAGTCTCGAAGTTTAACCACACTTAGTTTTTGGTGTCGAAATATTATACGCCTACTTGCTATGACGAGATAGGTTAACATTACAGCAAAATGATGTTCAATAATGTTTTTATTTTTTCTGTACTTTTGAAAATATGCTATTTTAAAAACTTATTGTTTACGATCATTACACTTGGTTTATTAGCTTCCACATTTAAAATATATGTTAAGGATTGTAGTTTGTAGAAACCAAATTGGAGTATCTTGCTTATTTTTAAGATCAATAATCATTATTGTATGTTTATTTCGGATATTCTTTCACTCTTTATGAAAAAATTAGAATCAAATGATAGTCAGTAAATATAAAGTGACCGAGCTTTGTTTAACTACTTGCTTGCAGGTTTTTGATGGGGATTAAAGGAATTGTTGTTCCTGTTCTATGAATGAGTATCGAAATATTTAACTGGACTGATGGCGATACTGTTGCAAAGATTGTTCCTTTCTGCGGATCTCTAATTAATCTCACTGAATCTACAAGGAATATGGAGCTTGGAGAATTCATAGCCAAGGATTTATTTTATGCCATTATTCATGGTTTGGGCCTTGAGTTAAATGTTGTTATAAGTTCTGATCTCGTTGGCATGTGTCGTGAAATCTACATACATCTATTGAATAGGGATTCTTCCCCAAGACGGGTATAATTAATAATAAGATCATCATATTTGTTATGACGATTTTCTGGACATTCCACTATCTGTTCTTGGTACCCAAGAGCACAAGGAAAGTGATTATGATGATTTTCTGGACATTACACTGTCTGTTTTCAGTGAAGTTGCAACTGGGCCTGTGTGTGTACAATCTGGCATTGCCATGCGTGTTTGTTCTGAAAAGCTTGACACAAACGATGATAAAAAGCCTAAGAACAGTGCAACAGACTTGGAGTTAGAAGATGGAGAATTGAGTCAACATGATGATCATGTTGTTATTGATCAGAATAGCAATGAAGATTGGTTAGATGAAAATAAATCTCTGGGTGTAGTAGTTGACCATGCTGAGATGAAGGAAGATAATGGCGAGGCAAACAAAACCGGGAAAGTGTCTATTATGGAATCTGACAGTCAACAAAAGGCAGTTGAATGTGTTAATGTTTTGGAGAGGGAGATTCATGTATTGAAAGCTGCTGAGACGCTGGAACATGGTAATGAGATATCACTTGTTGAAGTGTCTGGTTGCGATGTGAATGGAGCTGATATTATGCACCATGACACGGCTGACATTGATATGGCATTACTTGAAACACTGCATGCCTCTTCACAGCAAATGAAGCAAAATGAATGGCAGGCAAGTAGAAAAGAAGACCAATTGTATCTTCGCAGCACACTGAAAATGTTGACAACCAAATTTGTGATAAATCGAATGCAAGCAAGGAACTCCGCAATGATATCAAGATCCTTTCTGGAATTCTCAAGACTGAATTAGCAACTGATGGCATTAGCGAAGACAAGTGTGCACTAATGCAAGTGCAGCTGAAAAAATGCGCCACTGTTCAGGCTAGCTTGTGCCAGAATGTATTAAGTAAAGGCATGATAGTGGCCATCACCTCTTTGCTGAAGAAGAACATTCAAGGTTACAAGACACAACAATCAATACCTTCAGCTTTGTATGTATAATTCAGCTGTAATTTTATATATTTTATGTGGTATATGATTATAATTTGTATTTTGGATATAAAGTTGTGATTATTATCGATGAATGGATCATGATGCCTTTAAATTTACATCTATTTCTTTTGTTATTTGTCTATTTGTTGTTGATCATATATAATATATAAATTTTTATGCATATAATTTGTGGATATATTACAAATGTAAAATAAAAGTTGTAATAAAATATATCACAACGGTTATAAACAGTTGTAAAAATTACAACAACAACGGTGCATAACTGTTGTAATAAAGTTTATTACAACGGTGGAAAAAGTTGTAAAATATACATATTACAACGGTGTTGCAATGGTGTAAAAAAGTTGTAAAAGATTTTAGTCTATTACAACTTCTTAATACACGACGGTTAGTCCACCGTTGTAAAATGTATATTACAACGGTTTTCCACCGTTGTAATAGGGCCATTTTGTTGTAGTGAGCTTACAATTTATAATGTAAAATATCTATTTCTTACATTCTTAGAAAGATATTATTAAGCAAATTCAGATGTTTCTGGTTTTACTGAAATCCGATTTATATTGAATTCTCTACATTCATTTGAAATTAAAAATCGAACTTTCAAACTACCGTGCCATTTCAGGCTCATTTTATAATTAAATTAAATATATACGTTTTAACTTCAATTAAAATAAATTTTTAGTCTTTTCTATTTAAAATAAATCATTTTAAATATTCAAAACCCAATAAAATGGATAATTTTTTTTTTAAATTGGTTCAGAAATTCCGGGTTGTTACACTGCCTATATACATTTGTCTGCGTTTAGCCTACCTAGTATATAACCTCTGCGTAAAGCATCAACCTACCTTAACTTATCTGCAAACCTACCTAAATACCCTGCTAATCAAATATCCGACTAATCGATTTAGCAACATACAAAATCACATGCTAGGTTGCAGTATAGACTATCCTACTGTGTACTGTTTGAAACATGACTTTGTTCTTATCTCTGGTTCACCTCTTCAATAATTTGGTACTATTCTGCTTTCGTTCTATATTTTTTCATGTAAATGGAAAGTTAAAACTTCCATTTTTTCTAGTAGAGTGTAAACTACTTGTACTTCCTTCCACTTATTTAATGAAACCACAAATACACTATAAACGATCAGTAACCATTCAAATTTCTGCTTTATTTATTCCAAAATCCGTCCAGTTATTTCAGAAATTTCAACTGTTAGTTTTTCAAGCTCAAAAAAGATTGAAGTGCTAACCAGCGGTGATCGAGCTTTAAGCTACTTTAGGCGCGGAGTTGTGTTGAGAAGTGGCGACGGTTCATGAAGGTTTACTAGCCGAGGGAGGCTTCGAGTTGCATGCGGGATCGACCGATGGTTGGGGTGACCACGCATACGAGGATGCAACAGTAGCGAATCAATTGTTGGGCGGTTTTGAACAAAAGCAGTGTAGGGGGAACACTAAAGTTGGGCACAAATCAAATGAAGACAATGGTAGTTTAAACATGTGTTGGAATAAATTAAAACCGCATTAAATATTGCATTAAATTGCATGCGTTGATTGCATTTCCTGTTTTCATATATCGGTTTTATTTGGTATTGTTTTAATGTAATTTTATCTAGAATTTTCTTAAGCATGTATAAATAAAGCATGCATCTTTTGTAATTTGTCAATTAAGCAATTGAAGAAAAAAAGGAATAAAATATTGTCTTCTCCAAAAAAACTTTTAATCTCTTCCTCGCAAATTATTTTTCGTCAATTGGTATCAGAGCCTGGTTGAGACTATGGCTTTTCTATTCTCCTCACCGTTTGTCCTCACAAAAGAAAATTTCGAAGAGTGGAGTAATAAAAAGAAAGAAGAATTGATCTCCAAAGGGCTTTGGGAGATCGTTGAAAGTGGCTACGAATGGCTAAAAAATGTTAAAAACATGACGGAGAAAGAGAGTAAAGCATTTGTAAGCTTGAGACGGAAAGATCTTCAAGCTCGGATTTTGATGAGTGAGAACATTGATAGAGAAGCTTTCGACCATATTCTTGGAGAAAAATTCGCAAAAGATTCATGGAATTTATTGAAAGAGGTGTATGCAATGGATAACACAAAAGCAGAAGAAGAAGATGAAGAGGAGGTCGAAGAAGAGGAAGAAGAGGATGAAAGAAAAGAAGCTGAAAAGGAAGCAACCGAAGCTAAAAAGACAGATACAGATGCTAATATGGATGATGTAGAACCTGCAAAGGCTAATGAAGATGCTAACATAGCCGATGTAGAAGCTGACAAGGCAGATAAAGAAGTAAAAGAAAAGGAGAAGGTGGAGAGAGAAAACACGTTAAAAAAGGAGGAAGAAGAGAAAGCTTCTAAAGAAGAAGAAGCAGAGGAAAAACCAAAAGCAAGAGAGGCAGAGAAGAAAAAAGAAAAAGAAAAGAAAGGAAAACAAGAAGAAGATGAAAATGCAGATGATGATGCAAAGGAGAAGAGAGAAAGGAAAGAAAAGAAGGATAAATACAAAAAGGATGAACATGAAGAAGTGAAGGATGAAGAAGAAAAGAAGAGTAAAAGTAAAGGAGATGAAAATGAAGAAGGCGATGTTAAGGAGAAGGAAGAGAAGCAAAGAGCATTATTACAGTTACAATGGAATGTGATTAATGAAAGCCAACAAGATGACCAGGAAGCGAACTCACACAAGATAGAAGATGATATTGAAGAAAACAAGAAACAGTTGCTAACTGTTGGCTCCCAATTGCAAGAAGCAAAACATGATCTTACAATAAAAGAAGAGTTTTTCAGAAGCTTAAAAGCAAGTGAGGAGGCTTTACAGAATGAAAAGCATGGTCTAGAATGTAAATTAGATGAATCGGTTCAAGAATTCAATAGGCTAAAAAGTGTGGTCCACAATTTGTTTGCCAAAGTTGTAGAACTGGACAAAGAAACCCTGACTGTTTTGAATCATTTTTCCAAAATGATACATGTATTTGAACAATACTATGGATTGGCTTCTCAGGCTAGTAAACTCATAAAAGAGATGGAAAAGAAATGCGAGGAAAAGATTTCAAAACAAAAGCAGGACATTCTGCAGGGATTGTTGCAAGCTAAGGAGGAGCATGCTGCAATGTTCAGCAATGTTAAAAAAGATTATGAACAAAAGGAAGAGAAAAGTGACAAACACAGTACAGTAATATGGAAAACGATGGATGCTTGGAAAGAAGAAAAAAGAAATTGGGAAGACATAGCAAGATCTCTGATGCGTAGTTCAACCCAGTTCTCATATGCACGAGATGTAGCTATAAAATGTACAATGCGTATGCGTGCACTACATGATAAGTTGATGTCCCTACAGAAGAAGAGCACAATTAAAAAGGTCTGGATAATATCATTATTTTTCTTGCCAAAACACGTCAGGTATAAATCGAGATGTTCTCAAAGAAGGAGACCGGATGACTGATATTTCAACAAAGGCCCATAGCGGATGAATCTTCAGGAAAGTGCAGAAAATTTGGAAACAATAAGCAAGTTTTAATTTAGGGGAGACATTGTTGGAATAAATTAAAACCGCATTAAATATTTCATTAAATTGCATGCGTTGATTGCATTTCCTGTTTTCATATATCGGTTTTATTTGGTATAGTTTTAATGTAATTTTATCTAGAATTTTCTTAAGCATGTATAAATAAAGCATGCATCTTTTGTAATTTGTCAATTAAGCAATTGAAGAAAAAAAGGAATAAAAAATTGTCTTCTCCAAAAAAACTTTTAATCTCTTCCTCGCAAATTATTTTTCATCAACATGCAGTATTAAAATTTACATCAGCGAGAAAAAAAAAGAGGTAAACTGATGTGAAGGCATGAGGAGTGAGGGTGTATGGGTTCAAAGAAAATATCAGCAGTAGTATTCGGGAAAAAAATATTCGTGGAGAAGACGGAGAACTGGAGTGTTGATGGGGATCGACGGCAGCATTCCAGATGTCGGGGGTTGGGAAGATGACAGTTCGGTGGAGGAATAACGGAGCAGGACGGTGAGTCGAAGTCTGCATGGGTTTTGGAGAGGCTTCAGGCGCATGAAGAGATCATGAATAGTAAAAATATGAGGAAGCATGGGATGGACTTGGCGCAGTTGCTCATGTGGAGAGAGATAATTGGCGGGGTTTCTCATGTGTTGGGTGGCAGACGGGTGGACGAAGAGGGGGGGGGGGGGCGAGGTGGTGGATTGAAACGGTGAGAAGTCGGATTGAAACATGAAGAAAGTAGCTGGGTAGAAGACGTAAGTAGTAGGTAATGGAATATGGAGGAAGAATAATTAATGTGCCTAACCTTTTATGCGAAGTGCCTAATCCTAATTATACTTCGCTAATCATATCTACCATGTGCTTAACAAAATATGTAACATGGCCTAAATAGATTTTTGAAATGTGCCTAATTTTCCTTTTTAAAGGGTCGAACTACGTACCCAAAGAAGAAATGAATACATAGCCAAATTTGATTTGTGTGAAACTGATCTAATATTTAATTATAGGCCAAACTTGTTCACTGTGCCTAATAAAACGTTTTAAGTAAATTTATAATTTATTTAATTTAAATACTATATAACTTATAATAATCGTAACTTGTTCGTACGTTATCAGAACATGACAAAACAGGAAACACTGGAGCCGTCTTGACTAGCGCTTCATTGTGGAATAACTATGAACTTGTTTGGGTACAGCTGGAGTTTTCAATAAAATTAAACCCATGTTTAATTTAACTGAAACCATTTGTTATCTCGATGACAGAACTCAAGGTGCGTACAACTCACTTAGTTTTATCCCACTTATATTTTATATAAGTCGGGTTTAATGTGTGCTACAATTGTTTATTATTGGATGTTTTACTGAATATATTTATTTATATTGATCGAAACGATCAAATTAAACATTTGTTTAATTTAATTTAAAACCAATTGCTATTTTTAACGATTGTAACCAATTGAGTTAACTTACATTTTTTGGACGCATTTATAATAATATAAATGTATAGAACTAATAAATGGATGTTTAAATTACTGTTATTTTGTTGATTGTTAGCAACTGTATACGAATATTGAATTAAATGATATTATTTGAGGTAACCTATTTGGATGTAGGGAAAAGAGGTTGGAGGGATCAAACTAGATTCCTCAAATATATTGAATATAATTTATTTTAATATTACCATTATATTAACTACTATTCTAATTAGATGATGGATTTACGTATTGATCGTTGACTGGAAATTCAACATTTGTTTTGTTTTAACAATGTGCAGTATCGGTTAAGTAATTGGCAGCATATGGCCAATAAATCAATCGGTTTATAAATATTGATTTACCGTTACATGGATCGACGGTAATGAAGTTAAAAGATTTATTTTACAATTGAAGACAGCTTATTAAATCTACTATTTTGAATGATAGTTTATTAAAAAAATATTTATTATTTATTATTTAAATTTATAAGTAATTAGTTAATGATTTTATAAAGCAAATTTTGATGTTAATTGAATATTTAAGCAAGGGAGTAAGAAATTAACACAACTGTTAAGAGTGAAGGGATGTCGAATGAATATAAGGAAGGGAGGAAGAATTCAAGAGCAACTCAGGCCGATACCCATTTTGAAAAGAAGGGGCCCGAAACCTACAAAGTGTCAGCAAAAGTTCATCCAACATGGTCTATCCGCCAGGAATAAACCAATGTAACGCCAACACATCAGAAGAAGGAAAGTATCGGGTCAGAGCATAAAGATGGTCCATAACCGACTCCTGAACAACGGTCCCATAGATGAAGAAGGGGTTACCTTCGTAAGTAACATGGGCATCACCGGAAGCTACCTTCTAGGTAGTCAAATAGGAAGGCTAAGCCAAGACTCGAGGAAGGATACAGGCTATTCGTACTAATCCAAGTAAAAGAACCATCAACGGTTCTAAATCGGCGGATGTACACATACATCGCAAGGGCGGCCCCCTCTAAGTACCGACGATAAAGCCGGAAGCCTACATCCGAAAACCTACGACAAATGACCAACACTTGGAGTCATCCACTGAGAAATTAGAAATGCCTCCGCAATCCATCTCGGCAACAAACTCCTTTCTACCTTAAGGAATCCCCAGTTCACCTGGAACCCTCACTTCAAAGACCGCAACAGGCACCACGAGGATGACCGACAACCAGATGCCCGAGACCAAGGAAAATAGCAGCCGACAGGAATCATTCAGACCCAACATCCTACTGATAGAAAGACCCCAGATTCTCTATAAATAGGAGCCAAGGAACTCCATAAAGGGGGACATACTTTTTATTTCTCAATTTAGTTCCCTTCTTCTCAAGGGGAGCAAATCTTCAATTCCATTAATATATCTACAAACTATGAATGGATAATTCCGAGTCTTATACATCAACGATTTGATAATCTCATAGTGTCATAATGATGAAATAGGGAGTTAACACTAACCTTTCTGATGAGGAGATCAATCTAGACGCCCCGGTGGTGGAGGAAGTGGGCTTTGTAGAAACACGAAGTCCCCTTCTCCTCGCCCTAAGAGTTTGCCATGATTGATCCATATTCTTATGCTGAGCCTAACGCTTCCCGTACATTGATGTAAGGAGATCGTCCACAAATTCTTAACCTGATCCCTGTCGTGATTCAGGCTCTTCTGTTTGGCAGATCGGACACGGAGGAATCATCGGAATTAACGAATATTGCGATACTTTCATCCTTGAACTCAAGCGAAACGTTATCCTATCTTCTTCTTATTGGAATACATAATGTCGTCGTCATGACTTAAAAGCTCACCAATTTTGTGAAGCCTTACGACATCAAGTTGAATAACTTTCCCAGGGTCAAGTCGAAACACCATCGTGCAATATGTGTGGTATTCACCCTCTGGGGGCAAGGTTGATGGCCGTTAGGTTTAAAACTTCTGATGCCCTGAGGAAGGTTATTCAGCTTAAAGTCACAGGCCTAAGATGATATCCTGGAGACTCTGAGTCATGACGACGATAAATCTCCTGAACGCATATATTACATACTGTAATCCGAGTGTTGAAGAAAAATGTCGTTAACATTTCGGCGCTAGAAGGAGGGCCTGAACCTCCGACCTTGTGGTTAATTTGTTTAAATTAGTTAGGCGAATTTATTGTTACATGGTAGGAAATGATGAAGTCGAAGAGATTGGAGGAACGAAACAAAGAGCTGGATCCCAACGTCACCCTTGAAGGAAATGAGGGCCCAACACTTAATCCAAATAATAACGAGAAAGAAACCGCGCCCAATCCACAGCAACCACCAGACTCAAATGCCATGGAAGATAATGTCGCAAGAATCTCGGTCTTGGAAAGGAGACTTCAAGAAATGTAGGCTCAACTCAACGATGTCCAGACACAAAGGTCCTCAAGGCTCACTAGATCTAGTCAGAGAGACGAATGAATCTCCAAAAAGGAAGGTCCCCATTCAACAGTCAGAAGCAAAAAGGAAGCCTAAGGCAACTTCTTCCAAGAAAAGGAAGTCTTATATGACGGGAGTAGATCATCAAGGAAATCAGCGTGAGCAGGAAAAGTCTGGGAGCTCCACCTCCAAAAGCTATGATCCAAAAGAGAAAACTATAACAACACGGAAGCTTACATCAGAATGTCACTCAGAAGACCGTCAAGGACTTGCTGGGAGCAATGGGAAGAGAACCCAGGATGACAAGGTTAATGACAATGAAAGAGTAGCACCGTTCATCGATTAAAATAAGAATACCGTAATACCGTCAAGAGTCAAAGTTCTCACCATAAAATATCTGGGAACGACTGAGCCCGACGATCATCAGATGGCTTTCGATAGCCAGATGGATCTTTACAACACTTCTAGAGCCATCAGGTGCCGCCTCTTCCTGTTGACCTTCCAAGGGGCAGCGGCGAAGTGGTATCGCCAGTATAGGGAAAACACCATTTACTCATGGAAACAATTTGCCTACCAATTTTCCGCGCAGTTCTTCATTTGCAAAGATCCAACCGTAGACTATACAGTCATACCAACATCAAACAAAGGCGGGGGGGGGGGGGGGGGGGAGTCTCTAGGGGACTATCTGAAAAGGTTCAACATTGAAGCCTTAAAGGCTAAGGATATGAATGACCGCGACAAGTTGATCGCTCAGGGTTGATTGAGAACACCTCCTTCTGGAAGGAGTTAAATATCCATGGCTGCAAAGACTTGCAAGATTTCCATTTACAAACTGACAAGTTCATACGCATGGATGAACTTTACTTCACGAAGAGGAAGTTTGGGCCTCGAGGGGAAGGAGGAAGGCCATACTCCGGACGAAAGCTCCCAGAAGAGAATCAGAAGAGGTCAAGGTGGGAAGACTCTAACACCAACTCGGTTGCCTTGAACAGGCCTATATCGTATGTGTATGCTGTTGCAAAAGAAAGGGACAATAACTTCCCCGTCTCGTTCAAAGCCAAAAATTTCCCCGAACCTCATGTTAAAGGTAAATACCATGAGTTCCATAAAACCAATGGGCACAAGTCTGACGAGTGCAAGGTGTTGGACGGGATCATCCAGAAACTAATCCTAGAGGGACACTTGAAGGAATTTGTTTCAAATAAAGCAGTACCAGCTTAACGCGTAGGAGGACAGCAGAAGGTCTCGGTAAACACGATGGGAGTCACTACGGGGGAGAACAACTTGGATTAGGGCCTCCCGTAAACCGAATCAATGTGGTCCATGGGGGGCCACACCCTGCCGGAAGTTGTCCGAAGGCCAGGAACCAATACATGAACGAAGCCTTGGAAGGAATCTTCTCTATCCAATAGGAACCGTCATTGAAGAGCACGCATTATGCCATTAAAATGCATAGCCTCATGGTCTCTCTGGAAGAAATGAAAAAAGGTGACTGTCACCCACATAACGACCCCCTTATGATAAAGGCACAGATAAGGCTTTCGATCGCTTCTAAAATATTGGTGGATACCGGAAGCGCTGTCAATGTCATCTTCAAGCATGCACTTAATCAGATGGGAATTTATGAAAAGAAAATGGAGCCTAGAAACGAACCAATTTTTGGGTTCAACAACAATGGGTCAACTCCGGTGGGTCAAATCAAACTTTTGGTTCAAGTGGGGTTGTTCCCTCTTCACAAGACTTTCGAAATTCTCTTCGTCGTGATAGATCATCCATACTAATAAAATGCCTTCTTCAGATGACCGGCTTTATAGGAGATGGATGCCTTAGTTTCTTCCAAATACCTCATGTTAAAATTTCTGACCAAATAGGGATGCGGTACCATCAAGGGAGAACAATTACCTATCGCGAGTTGTACTTTGCGACGATTGAAAAATAAAAAAGGGAGAATTCTTCGTATTTTGATTCTTCTACTATTTTTTTTGCCTTTAGATGAGGGATTCTTATATCCGTCATTAAAAGCTAAGAGAAAAATAAATAAGACTGACAAACGCACTAACGGTACGTACGCTTCTTTGAAAAGGAGGAGGAAAAGGTCCGATGTGGTAAACTCAACCAAAAAAAAGAGAAATCATCACAGATTTAGACTCTAGAGGAGACACCGAAAGGTTAAAACTAGTAGAAGAAGTAGAAGACATATATGTTGATTCGAAATATAAATTGAATGTCATCAACATAGGGAAAAAGCTAGCGGAACATCTTCGAAGCGACTTAATCCATTTCCTACAGCTTAACAAAGATGTTTTCGCTTGGGCCCATTCAGACATGGTTGGTATCGACCCTTCAATTATGAGCTACACCTTAAACATCGACCCTTCGAAAAAAAACGGTTCGACAAAAGAAGAGACAATATAATAGTGACCGAATAGAGGCCTTGAAGGAGGAAGTTAAAAGGTTGGAAACTAACGGGTTTATTTGAGAGGTCTTTTACCCAAAATGGTTATCCAATCCCATGCTAGTGAAGAAGTCAGATGGGAAGTGGAGGACGTGTGTTGATTACATGGATATAACAAAGCTTGTCCAAACTATTGTTACCCCTTCCCGCGGATCGATCAGTTGATTGATGCTACGAGTGGACACAAGATATTATCCCTTATGGACGCTTATTCGAGGTACAACCAAATCCTGATGCACAAGCCTGACGAGGAACATACAGGCTTTATCACTAACTGGGGGGCATTCTCTTAAAAAGTAATGCCCTTTGGTTTGAGGAATGCAGGGGCAACATACCAAAAGCTGGTAAACAGGATGTTCCAAGAGTAGATAGGACACAATATGGAAGTATATGTGGATAATATGCTAGTGAAGTCCACCAAAACAGAGGATCATCTAAAGGATTTGGAAGAAATGTTTGGTGTCTTAAGAAGTTGCAAGATGAAGCTAAACCCTCAAAAGTGTTCCTTCGGAGTTCAATCGGGGAATTTTTTGGGATATGTGGTAAGCGAACAAGGAATTGAAGCTAGCCCCGACCAAATACAAGCCACTAAGGACGTGAAAAAACCTAAAATCAGCAAGGAAGTCATGAGCCTAAATGGGAAGGTAGCGACACTCAGCAGATTCATTTCTAAATCCACCGATAAATGCATTCATTTCTTCGATGACATAAGAAAAAAAGAATATTGAATGGAATGAAGAGTGCAGGAAGGCATTTCAGGAATTAAAAGTTTATATGGGAATGCCTCCAATTTTTCCCAGTCTCAAGAAGGGAGAAAATCTATACCTATACATGGTTGTCTCCGAACATGCAGTAAGCTCGGTCCTGATAAGAGAGAATAATGAGACTCAGCATCCTATCTATTATGTTAGCCGAAGGCAAAAGGACGTGGAAACCCGATACGCCGTCATAGAGAAGCTCAGCCAATACAAAATTGAGTTCCACCCTCGGGCAGCGATCAAAGGGGAAGCTTTCGCAGATTTCTTGAACGAGTGCATGAACTTCATTTCAGAACAGTCGATTAAGGAAAACGACTTAAAGACCAAATGGCAGCTCTTTGTAGATGGAGCTTCCAACGAACAAGGAGCAGGGGCAGGTTACGTTATAATCACCCCTGACGGACACTGCTTGCACTACGCCATGAAGTTAGGATTAGGATTCCCGGCAACCAACAATGTTGCCGAGTACGAATCCAAGATAGCTGGTTTGACTCTGGCACTACAGTTGAAGATACCGAGGATAGAAATCTTCAGCGATTCGCGATTAATGGTAAACAAAATAAAATAGACATATCAAAACAAGGACAAGCGGCTCATCTTATACATGAAGAGGGTGCTAAAGATGCTTTCCCTATTTAAGGACTTCTCAGTTCATCAAATACCCCACAGGGAGAATACCCAAATGGATTCGCTAGCCAAATTAGCCAACTCCTTAGGAGCCCTCGAAACCCGAATAGTGCCGGTGGGATATCAGGAAATGCCCAGCATCGAACAGGGAGAATCAAAAACGGGAAAAGAATTATTAGGTTTGAGCAGATCCCAAGCCTTAAGAAGGAGAGACGGAGAAGACCAAGATGGAAACTCCAAGTGGGAATCCCCCATATCGGGAACACACCATCAACAAGAAACTACATGGATGACTCCCATAGTGATCTACCTCCTAAGAGGGACATTACCCCTTAATAAGCAAGATGCAAGAAAGATAAAACATCAAGCTCCCACATTCGCAACCATAGACGGTGTACTCTATAAGAAGGGACATTAACTTCCTTATTTAAGATGTGTAAGTTTTGAAATTGGGATTAGCCTATTAAAAGAAGCTCGTGAAGGATGGTGCGAGGACCATTCCAGCAGGGTTAAGCTGGCCAAAAGGGTCATGCAACAAGGTAATTATTGGTCGCGGATGGTTAGTCAAGCGGTTGAGTACGTCAAGAGATGCAATAAATGTCAGAAGTACTCTAAGGTGCCACGAATTCCTCCCAATGATCTAACCGCTATATCAAGCCCCTGGCCTTTTGATATATGGGGGACAGACCTACTTGGGCCCTTACCACTCACTAAGGGTGGAGCTAAATACGCCATAGTTGCTATCGACTACTTCACCAAGTGGGTGGAGGTGGAACCCCTTTCGACTATCACATCCAAAATGGTATTAAGATTCATAATAAAAAATATCGTTACCTGCTTCAAAATCCCTCATAAGATCATATCGGACAACGAAACACAATTCGAGGGAGAAGAGTTCATCCGATTCTGTGAGAAAAATGGAATCATCAAAAGTTTCTCCTCAGTAGCCCACCTGAAAGCTAATGGAGTTGTGGAAGCTGCAAACAAGACCATAAAACAATCCTTAAGAAATTCCTAAATCAGGCTAAAGGAAATTGGGCAGAGGAGTTACCTCTAGTGTATTGGCATATAGAACTTCAACCAAAACAGCTACGGGACATACCCCCTTTTCCCTGACATATGGGTGCGAAGCTATGCTTCCGGTTGAGGTCAAAATTCCATCACGTAGAAGGATAACATACACATTTGACCCTAATCAGGAGTGAAGGGAACACTAGACTTGATACAGGGACTAAGGGATGAGGTTGCAATCAGAACCACTGAACATTAAAGAAGGATCACAAAATATTACAATTCAAAGGTCAAAGCTAGAACCTTCACTAAAGGTAAATTAGTACTACGAAGAGTAATAGCTAACACCAATAACCCAGTAGATGGTCCTCTCTATCCAAATTGGGAAGGACTCCTAATTGTCCATCAAGAAATCGTACCCGGTACATATAGGCTATGCAGGCCCAACGGTGATTTTCTTCCTAGATCATGGAACTCAGAACATTTGAGGCCATCTTCCCAACCATAAAAGAATAAAGGACAATATTTTCCTCCTAAGAAATCATCATACAACCGAGGGCATGGAAACCCTCCTAGTAGCTCGAGATAAACCCAAAAGGGGTCGAGCTGAGAAAAGGATTGAACCGCTTGTCATCGCCAAATTGGCCGGGCGAGGCATGCCCCGGAGGGGGATGGTTGTGTTAGTCTTTCTCCATGCCCGAACCAGAGGGGGCAGGGTTAAAGCATCGAAAGTGTAAGTCGCCGTTTCACACCAGAGATGGTCATGGAGGTGCATCTAAAAATTAGCATGCCCTGCCTCTACTCATAGAAGAGTACACCCTTCCTATGCTAGAACTAAGCTCGTCATACCTCTTGTCGGAAAAGAGCATGTCCTACCTCTGCTTATGTTCCGCGTTACCCATAGGAGGGAATGTTTATCCCTTAAGAATCATACAAGCATTGAAGGATTAAGTCTATGATAGAACTATAAGACAACCACTCACGAGGTTCGAACACTCATGCCTCAACCAAGGTCGTTCGTACACAACAAGGTTAAACATAAAACACAGCTCGAGCATGGGAAAAGAGACTGGTAACTTGTGCCAAGCAAAGTTGCTTGAACATCAGAACGAGGTGGGCCAATTCGCTTAGCATAATTAGGATTGATCATATAGCACAGCACAGTCGTACAGAGAGGTTACGCACACGAAGCTAGCTCAAGAATAGCAAGACGTAAGAAATAGTTGGGAACACGCATCCTGTGAAGATCATCTATATTTAGAAAAGTCGCTCATCCTTATACCAAAGAAACCGGTCGCACAAGATGAGAAATGGAATTAACCCCGGAAACATGCTCCGCTCTGAAGTCGTTCATTCATAATACTCCGATTGATCAACCTAAGGGTCGTACATGTACCCCATATCCGCTCATAGATTGAAATCACAGTCACTTGGTCATTCTACAATCAGCTAGTAACATCTCAATCAGACACTTGCCAACGGTTGATCAGATTCCAACGCCCGAAGGGTCGCACTCACATTTCGACCTACAAGATTTGACTGTTCGCTTACACATACAGAGGACTTCTGGCCAATCGCTCGTGTACTCATCACCTGACTGCTCGCTCCTATGAAACTTCTCGCTCCTGTGAAGCTGCTCGCATATAACAGTTGGATACAACTATCAACAGTTGGGTACAGCTAAGCAGTGGCATCTTGGTAATTAACGGAACAAGAGACCGGTAGCCTGGAGGGCTCATATATAAATAGGCCATGAATTCCATCATGGAGGGAGACCTTTTTGGCCACCATGAAGTGCTGTAGAATTTTCCCTTCCACCAGTCCTTAAGCATTCCAATTGTTATCTTCATCTCCACTGGAAGATCCTTCTTCCACTTGGCCATGGCATCCATCGAGATCACCCAAGTAGCAAAGAGATTGAAAATTCTCCTCCTTCCTCCATCGGCTTACTCTTCTCCTCCACCGATCTTATCATTTCTTCACTGAAATTCATGAAGTCAAATGAGTTCTACACGTGAGGAAGAGATTATGTTGTAAAAAGAGAGGACATATGTATAAAGAGGGTTTATATGATTTGTAATCATTGTCATGATAATGTAGTATATCCTCATAGTGGACGTAGGCCTAGCTTTGGGCCGAACCACAGAAAAATCTTGTCTCCATTTAATCCTCGCACTTTTACTATCAACTCTTTAATTGAGAATGGCTCCAATTACTTTCTAACCACTTTGGTGAAGTACAATTCTTGTACCCTTGGTGTTTCAGGCATTTTTGGTGAAAACATTTGGCAGCCACCTTGGGGCCATATTTGCATCTTTTCCTATTGAAGTTCAACGAGATTTTCTAAGAAAAACTTTACTTGAGGCCATGGTATGCCGGAGGAAGTTACTTACACAATCGACGATCCCACTGGCAATGCTAATACTGTCACAGCGCACACCACCCATGTCGAGGTAGGAGAATCATCCGAAATTGATGTAGCTATAACCAAAAGAGAGTTGGAAGAAGCAGTGGTAGGAGTAATGAGTCAAATAACTATTGTAAGCAATGCAGTGATGATGAAACTTGAGTCAATGATCGCTATTCAAGTCGCCACCGCAAAAGCCAACCTAAGTACCACTGGTTTTCCACCCTCTCGAGCGAGTCACACACACGATACTGAATCTTTCGCTTCAAGCACGAAACAGGGAAATTCTATTTAGGAAATAGCATATCATGCTAATCTGGACCGTGAAAAAGCTAAAGAACCTATGCGTAACTGCCCCGATGACACAACCTCTCAACGGGTGAGTGATCCCACCAAAGAAGCATTTTCCCCAAAAGAGAGCCTAGATTCCCTACCTCTAGATCATAATTACAAGTCTAGGCGAGAATCTGGTGAGGAAGAAAGCACTCGTTCCACGGATCGGAGCAAAGAGAAGGAATATATTTTAGGAATGGCACACAGAATTGTAAAGGAGAGTTTGGAGAAAAAGGGTAATCGAAGAGAGTGGGAACTTTTTCCCACCAAGACATCACTCACCTAATGAATCAAAATGGCAACATATCCACAAAAATTTAAACCACCAACGTTACAATCCTATGATGAACCAAAAATCCCAATATGTTCCTGTGCAAGTATGATCAGCATATGAACGAGGTGCGCGCTACCGATGAGATCAAGTGCCTATATTTCCCGACTTATTTAGAAGGAGTGGCCTACCTTTGGTTCACAAAGCTACTGCCGAAATCTGTGGACGACTTCGCTACCTTGGCTAGGCTATTCAGTAATCAATTTAGGTTCCAAGTAGCCAGAGCTCGGGATGTTATGGAACTATGTGAACTACAACAAAGGCCGGGAGAGACCGTCAAAGATTTTCTCATCTGCTTCAATATGGCAGTGGCTGAAGTTGAGAATTATGAGCCTCGTCTAGCTCAGATGGCTTTGAAAGGGGCCATATGTAAAAAGATCAGGTTAGGACGGTGGATCAAGAAGAAGAAACCATGTACACTCGAACAACTACTCAATAAGGTTGAAAAATATATGAGTCTTGAAGAGAATTAGGTGTGTGAATAGCTAAAAAGGAAAGATAGTGCACAAAGTAGCTTTGATAGTCAGAAGAGAAGTAACGAAGGAAAAGATAACCGAGCTAAGAAGAAGCTACGCTTTTTTAAGAATTCTGAGCTCACCCCCTTTAATAACACCATAGGGAATATCTTCATCGCAACTAAGAATACCGAGAAATATCCGATCCTAAAACAAATGCAGGTCAAAGATGTCGCTATAAGATCAGGAAGGTTTTGTCAATTTCGTAACCAACCAGGGCACGATACTAATGATTATACGCATTTAAAATCATTAATCGAGGAACTGATCAGGAAGAATCATTTGCAATAGTATGTGCAAGTCCGCGAACACTACTCCAACTCTCTACAAACAGAGGACAACAAGTGTTGAATAGATCGCTCAAACCAACTCAAAGCCAGCTCATACTTAGGGATTAGTAGTCAGCATTCTGGTTATAAAGATTCTAAATTAGTGACCTCCATTACTTTACTTTGCTTTATTACTTCGTTTTGGCTTTCTTACTTAAGAACCAGTAGTTACTTTACTTTGTTCTATTACTCGTTATTCTTGTAAAAAGTTGATGATGATTCACATGCGGTATATTAAACAAAGATTTTATAAATCAAAATTTATGTTCTTAACTAAATAACTACTTGTAAGCTCATACTAAGAATCGGTTTCATGAATGTAGGGCATAACAAAAGCGATCGCTTAGCTACAACGAAACCGTAACGGAAGGCCTCCCATAGCATATTTCAAGCAAAACGTCTTGAGAGCCAAGAACATCATGCGAGTTAAGCAAGATAAGTAAACACACCACTTCAAGAGAATAAGATGTTCTAGGGAAAATAGTGAAAAGCATAGCAAACAAATAGCAAACCAGAAGGCTGCACTTTTCACTATGAAACACGCTAAACTCTTAGCAAACGTCAATTGAAGGGTTTGGAATCATGCTTTCAGGAAAAATACAAAGGTAGTATCAAATTTGTCCCACAGATAAAGTTGCTAGTCCCGAAGAGGCATCTTCTTAGGCGTAGGACACAAACTCCTTAAATCGAAATAGAGTTCAACAAGAGGAGTTAGTGTCCACCTCTCGGGGTGATGCATAAAGTCAGAGGAAACAACAAAACCTAGGCTGGAAGCACCAGTCCTAGTGCCGGAAGGATCGACAAAACATGCTGGAAGGACCAGTGCAATCAGAAATCTTAACCGAAAGGGGATAACAAAAATCCTAGCCGAAAGGGGTAACAGAAATCCTAGCTGAAAGAGGGTATCCATTTTAGGTCTTTCTTGATGTCAAAACAACCAGATCAAACAAGACCTAAAATCGATCTAAACTTGAAATCCAAGACCTCCCTTGGGGGCACACATTCATACCTCAATCTTCGAAGGGCTTGGATCACTAGGTCAGCGAGAAATGGGGGATGAATACATAAAAAATAATAAAAACGACCTTACGCGTTTAAAAACCTAGTCCTCGAAGAACTTGTACTGCCAGGTTAGCGGGAAGCACGGATTACCTATTCAAAAGTCACTAACTGATCGATTAAAACTAAAACTATAGCTATAACTAAGAGAATTTATGAAATATCGATCGTTTCTACCCCAATAGAGTTACAAAGAACTTTGGTATGGGGGCATCTCCATTGTGTAAAAATCAATAATGCTTGCGTAAACATACCACAAGCTCGCTTCAACTTTACAACAAAGAATAAGCATTTGATGGGATCGTTCGACTAACGAAATTGAGTCCCCATGAAATACTATCATTCATAAAAACGAATGGCGAAATCATTATAATACCAAATGTGATAACTGGGATATACGAGTAAAAAAGTATTAAGCGAGGACCGGCACTCGCATATACAACCGATCTAAGTGCATGACAAAAAATGACAAATTGAAATCAAAGCATAAGTATCATAAGTACTACTCCTTGACAGAGAAAGGACTAGATGAACCAGCTGCTTGATATTCAGCCCTTGATCCTTTATTTACGCAAGAACTATTGGGAGAAAACAAGTTGATGGTTCCTGGGCTATTTGCAATAAGCTTCTTTCTGCATACCAGAGTTGACGCACCCTTAGTATTCCAAATTTCATCCTCGTCTTCCAGTTCGGCTATGTTAAGTAATGCAGGGTCTCCCGATAGAGGTGTGGTGCACGGGCTAATACTGGTTTATACTAAAATAGAATCAACAGCGGCAGTTTGAACAGCGGTACCACTAGTAGGCAAACGAGGTGGCAAAGGCGGACCTGGTGTAAATGAATAGTAAGCACTAAATTCAGCAAACCGAGGCGAAGAAGTAAGATAATCCAAATCTGGTGCAGACTGATAAATGTCAATTTTACTTGGGGTTACTGGGTATACAAGGTCGACCTCGTAGTCATTCACATTTAAAGAGGTGTCATTATGGCTTGCGCGTTGTTTGAGAATATTTTCCTGAACTCTGTGAACTCCGTTAGCGTCCTAAACAAGGTGATTTGCAGGGGAAGTTTGAGAGCTTGAAGCTTCAATATTAATAAGACTGGATGGGCTGTGAGTGGTAGTAACATCCAAGGTTTTTCCCTTAGAAGAACGAGCTCGTTTGTCCGCCAGCATTTTCCTACCTCCAACCAAAGCCTTGCGGTCTTTTTCTTGAAAAAGGCTTTCCTGGAGATATTTATCGTCAGCACCGTCAGAATATGAGAGCACTCGTTCCCAAACAAGAGCCAAAGTCCATGGAAAATCCTTGTTCAGATAAGTCAAGCTTCCGTGGTTCATAACACTGTAAACGTAAAACCGAAATAGAGTATTGTTAGTCTCAATTATGGCCTCATCAAGGGCTTTGCGTATCTTGATTCCGCTTTCTTCCAGATCCCTTATAGTTTCATTCTGAGAATTAATCTTGCCCTCAAGAACTTCTTTTTCTTGTTGATAAGAAGCCGAGGCCCGCCTCTCTAAAGCCTGTTGACACTCAGCAAGTTCTTAAGTAGATTGAGCTTCTCGAAGCTGCCCCCTTACCACATCAAGTTCTATGTTAAGTTCCTTGTTTTCAGCCTCATGGTGGTTCACTCTAATATTCCCGCTCTTTAAAGGGGCGATTTCAACTTCTTGAAACTTGATCAAGTGAACCAACCCTTCTTTATCATTCTCTAAGAGGTCAATATGATCGAGATGCCGAGCATTTAGTCTTTGGAACTCATAACCAAATTTAGCTCAATGCTCTAGTTGCATATCAACATTGCTCATGGCTAGGTTCAGCCGCATTTCAAGCTGACTCCTAGCAATATTAAACTAAGTGATCATACAGCTCTTTATAATACTTAATCCCTCAACAACATCTCGCCTATCATTGGATGCAGATC
Source organism: Allium sativum (assembly GCA_030737875.1). NCBI lineage: Eukaryota > Viridiplantae > Streptophyta > Magnoliopsida > Asparagales > Amaryllidaceae > Allium > Allium sativum. The sequence goes on along the minus strand of CM060919.1, from coordinate 646,507,671 downwards.
TAAATCAAAGGGCATCCCCCTTAAATCCAAACCTCTGAAATGATCCCTAAGCATCAAGTTTCCAAGCGGGACCCTATAAAATGGACAATGGATATTTCAGGGAAAGAGGGAACATTGGGAGCTGGGAAATCAGTCGACACGTAATGTTTCCGAGTCTCACTTTTGCCTCAACCGTTCCTGCTCCTTTTCTTCGCCTCTCCCTCTATATGGTGCTTACTTTTAATGCCTTTATCCAATATCTCCGCACGACCAGATCCTTCCATCTTGCAGACTCAGTTATTGGAAGATCGAGAATGGGTTGAGATTGAGAACTCGAGGACGGCTGAGAGCGCTTTAAGCGACGAGAAAGATGAGACTGTAAAAGACTTTAAGGATCGACAGAACTAGCCTGTCGGGAAAAGCTGTCTGATAGTTAGTGTTCCATGCTAACACCTGGCAAAGGGGAGCAAAAGCAGAATTTCAGCAGGCATACAAAGAAATTATAAGATTTGTGGAAGAGCATAAAGTGCTAATAGTAATTGCATTTTAGTACACATCCAAAAACAAACCAATTTCGAAGGGAGTTCCTAAATCAAACGCTTTCCCAGGCCGTTGGGTGGATTCTCGAGCTTCTTCCATATCAGACTCCACAGGATCAGAAGTCACAATATCACCCTGACTAAAATTATTGACAGTGTCTAAATCTCCCAAGCTTCCAAAAGTCCCTGCAGAGTTCTCTTCTTGAGTAATGAAAGGAACAGGGTTTTCGATAAACTTTTTAAAAATTATGTTAGCACTTGTATCGCCTATGTTTTCATATATTCCTTTATCGTTCCCTTCAATAATCAAAGGCAAGGAGGATCTCAGTGAAAATTGGCCACTATCACCAAGGGTTAGGCGCACCTTTTTGGTAAGAGGTTTACCAGTGGTACTTTGCGTATGAGCCAAAGTTTTCTTAATGGATCATGAAGGATGGACTAACTGATATTTACGAAGGTTTCCTTCTGAAAGCAATGCCTGCCTACTCCCCTCAGTCTTGTCAATAGCAATCAAAGAATCGAGAAGCGCTTGGTCAAGGATAAGGCCTTCGTTGGGAGGAATTACCAGAAAATGGAAAGAGAACCAAATAAAAATGAAGTAGAGAAAGGGAAAGCAAAGATTTCAAAGCAAGGATAGTTACCTCCTTCCATCCACGGGCCATAGAAGTTACAAGGACATCAAACAAAAAAATATTGTTTTGGAAATCCCTTGGTACCGTTTGTTAAACCAGTAATAATCCTACAATATCTTCCCTCCATAAAAATAAAAGAGGGACCCTCCTCCTCCTTTCTTCCAAAAACATATAATGAACAGATATCTCGGAATGAAGGTGCTCGTTGCTTGACCCTTATAAAAAGTATGTATAGTCCTAATAGAATATGATATCCATTGGGATGCAACTGGAATGAGGCAATGGCCAGGTGCAGGACCCCAAATAGGAGTTGAAAGGGGGAGCCGCTCCACTGGACAGCATGTGAGGATTGATTGCTACAAATCCAGGAGGCGGACGATCAACTGAATCATATTTCCTTTGAAATCTGGTTTCATCTTTTGAAAACCTAAAACGAGCACACATCTGTTGGTATAAACCAAATGAGAGTGTCGATTTACGACTGTTAGAGGGCACCCATTCAAGAAGTCAGGGTAAGGGATAAGATCGACTAACATCCACTCTAGGGCCAATAACCGGGGCAACCACGGTCACCTGATCAGGACCTTTGAACTTTTCAGACATGGCCCCTTCCTTGGGATCTTGACTAGACTGGTTTTTAGCGTGCATTTCTGCATAGGTAGGGATGTTTGAGAAGAAATTTATGGGTAGATTGCTAAAAATTAAAGGAAAACAACTATGAGTGAACGTGCCATTCAAACTGAAAGACCATTAACTATACTTAGTCTTCAAAACCTACTGAAAATATAAGTGATCGAAGGTGAAATTTCAAGCTTAAAAGTGTATGATAAGGCCTGTCATGACAGATTAAACATTATAAGGAAAGTTCAGCCAATAGAAATAAACCAGTATCGACCGGTTGCACGTAACCCTTATGTGTACAAAAGGCTCTGTCCCGGTCGGTTATAAATAACTACCAGTCGCGCATAATAAATGGATCTGACTAGCAACAAACAGAACATGGAACAATGATAACAATGTCAAGGTTCAATGAAATGGGCATTCCATCAAACAGTTGACGAAGGTGTGGTCAATGAAAAACGACGTTTTGAAGACATTGTGACAAGCAACTTGCTGACATATTATTGAAATCAGAAAACCAAGGGGTTTTTCTATCGAATGATTACACACACCCCCCTAAAGATTACTAAGTCAAATCAACGTTTTCCAACCATTGCAATCACAACAAAACTATTGAAAGCTTCAATACATGCTCAAATAATTCAGTTCTTATCAACCAGGAATTTTTATGAAGCTAGTTGGATTAACTAGAAAGCAAAGTTCAGAGGAAAAATCCACTTACAGACGAGTAAGCGGATCCGATTTTAAAGGAGAAGTGCTCTAACTGATTTCGAAATTGAAGGAACTCGGCCCAAAGAGATCAGGCGCAATGATAAATTGAGGGAGTTAATGCAATCAAAGCCTTGGAGTGATCGGAGGCAGTAGGAAACCTCTTATAGCAGAGCCACCATTTAAGCAGGATTTTTAGAAAGCTAAAATGTGTAAAGAGAGGGAAAATGAAGAGACGATACTTAAAGAAGAATAAAAGGCCTTGTCAGATTAAAGTGACAACGACAGCCCGGTCAGGTTCAGATAACCCGCTTAACTATACCCAGAAAAATAGCCCATCAATTCCAGTCAGCAAACAACTATGTTTGTACGCAAGCGATTATAGGGATATTCAATTGTGCATAAGTACGGGCCCTTAGCAAGTATGCTCGTCTTACAGGAAATTAGACTTAATACATCAAATGATGTTACAGGAAATTACAAACTTCGAGGGGCATATGTTTTTCCCTTAAGAATCATACAAACATTGAAGGATTAAGTCTATGATGGAACTATAAGACGAGCACTCACGAGCATTGAACACTCATGCCTCAACCAAGGTCATTCATACACAAAAAGGTTAAACATAAGCCACGGCTCGAGCGTGGGAACATAGACTGGTCACTTGTGCCAATTAAAGTTGCTTGAACATCAGAATGAGGTGGGCCAATTCGCTTAGCATAATTAGGATTGATCATATAGCACAGCGCGGTTGTACAGAGTGGTTGCGTACACGAAGCTAGCCCAAGAATAGCATGATGCAAGAAATAGTAGGGATCGCGCATCCTGCGAATATCATCTATATTTAGAGAACTTGCACATCTTTATACCAAAGAAACCGGTCGCACAAGATGAGAAACGAAATTAACTCCAGTAACATGCTCCGCTCGGAAATCGTTCATTCATACTACTCTGATTGATCAAGCCAAGGGTCGTACATATACCCCATATCTGCTCATAGAATGCAATGATAGTCACCTACTCATTCTGAAATCAGCTAGTAACATCTCAATCAGACGATGTCTATCGGTCAATCAGATACCAACTCCCGAAGGGTCGCACTCACATTCTAACCTACAAGATTTGACTCTTCGCTTACACACCAACACAGGATTTCTGGCCAATCCCTCGTGTATTCATCACTTGACTGCTCGCTCCTACGAAGCTGCAAGCTCCTACGAAACTACTCGCTCCTATGAAGACGCTTGTATATAACAGCTAGATACAACTATCGACGGTTGGGTACCGCTAAGCAGTGGCATCTTGGTAATTAACGGAACAAGAGACCCATAGACTGGAGGGCTAATATATAAATAGGCCATGGCTTCCATCATGGAGGGCGGCCTTTTTGGCCACCACGAAGTGCTGTAGAATTCTCCCCTCCACCAGTCTTTAAGCATTCCAATCTTCATCTCCATTGGAAGATCCTTCATCCACTTGGTCATGGCATCCATCGAGATCACCTAAGCAGTAAAGAGATTGAAAATTCTCCTCCCTCCTCCGTCGGCTTACTCTTCTCCTCCACCGATCTTATCATTTCTTCATTGAAATTCATGAAGTCAAATGAGATCTACATGTGAGGAAGAGATTATGTTGTAAATAGAAAGGGTGTTTGTATAAAGATGGTTTATATGCTTTGTAACCATTGTCATGATAATGCAATCTATCCTCATAGTGGACGTAGGCCTAGCTTAGGGCCGAACCACTCTAAAAATCTTATCTCCATTTCACTTTCCTCGCACTTTTAATATCAACTTTTTAATTGAGAATAGCTCCAGTTACTTTCTAACCACTTTGATGAAGCACAATCCTTGTACCCTTGGTGTTTGAGCCATTTTTGGTGAAAACAGGGAACGCAAACCCCTATAATCACCTATGATTGTCAGGATAGGTCATCCATCAGAGGGGGGTGGCGTATAAGCCTCTATTAGAGCCTACGATGGTTCATATAGAGCATCAAAAGAGTAAACCTTAGTTCTGTGTCTATGATGGCCCTGTCCAAGTCTCTAAGACCTTGTCGTCGCCTACGATGGTCAGGATAAGGCGCCTCCTGGAGGGAGGTCGGGTAAGTCTTTGGTCCCTACTTGTGCATAAGCTAGACAAGCACTCCGGACGCATAGGCCTAGAGAGTGGCCAACAAATCACGTACATCCTCTTCTTTGACATCAAAAGCCCAAGGAGAGGCTCAAGAAGCACGTACAACCTCTGCTTCGCAAATCAAATCCGAAGGGCATACTTACTTCACCAATGCCCGAAAGGTTCCTGTTTCTTAATTTTTAAAAGACCCGAATCTGGGTGGATTCAGCGCTTCATTGATACCAGAAAGGATCCCGGTCCTTAATCCCAAAATACCCGAATCTGGGGGGATTCGGCTCTTTATTAATGCCAGAAGGGTGTCCGGTTTCCAATCTTTAAGTACCCGAATCCAGATGAATTTGGCTCCTTAATTTCAACATGTTTAACTCTGGGTAGTATTCGACTCAACATCATTATTAGAAATAATTTTCAATCTTCCATCAGGACCTGAATCCACGTCAAATCATTACTCCACGTGGTGCCAAAAGCGAACCTTGCTAGCAGGACCTATGGCATACCTTAGCATTGAAAAATAACTGGCAAACAAATGAGAGAAAGCTCAGAAAAAAGCTTTACTTGGAAAGTCGAAGACACCCCTTCATTAAGGGGGACAAATGATACTGCCAAAATAATGTTTGTAGGTTGACAGTGAAGGGATGTCGAATGAATATAAGGAAAAGAGGAAGAATTCGAGAGCAACTCAGGCCGATACCCCTTCTGAAAAGAAGGGGCCCGAAACCTACAGAGCGTCAGCAAAAGTTCATCCAACATGGTCTACTCGCTAGGAATAAATCAATGTAACACCAACACATCAAAAGAGGAAGAGTATTGGGTCAGAGCATAAAGACGGTCCGTAACAAACTCTTGAAAAACGGTTCCACAGATGATGAAGGGGTTACCTTCGTAAGTAACATGGGCATCACTAGAAGATACCTTCCAGGGAGTCAAACCGGAAGGCTACAAGGATACAGGCTACTTGTACTAATCCACCTAGTACCTGAACCATCAACGGTTCTAAATCGGCGGATGTACACGTACATCGTAAGGGCAGGCCCCTCTAAGTACTGACAATAAAGCCGAAAGCCTACATCCGGAAACCTACGACAAAGGACCGAATCTTGGAGGCATCCATTGAGAAATTCGAAATGCCTCCGCAATCCGTCACAGCAACAAACTCCTTTCCACCTTGGTGAAGCCCCAATTTACCCGGAACCCTCGCTTCAAAGACCGCAACCGGCACCACGAGGATGACCGACTGCCAGATGCCCAAGACTAAGGAAAATAACGGCCGACAGGAATCATTCAGGCCCAACATCTTACTGATAGAAAGACCCCAGATTCTCTATAAATAGGACCCTAGGAACTCCATAAAGGGGGCAGTATCTTCTCAAGCGGAGCAAATATTCAATTCTTGTAATATATCTACAAACTATGAATGGAGAATTACAAGTCTCATCCATCTGCAATTTGATAATCTCGTAGTGTCATAATGATGAAACGGAGAATTAACACTAACCTTTCTGATAAGGAGATCAATCAAGACGCCTCGACGGTGGAGGAGGTGAGCTTTGTGTAAACACGAAGTCCCCTTCTCCTCGCCCTAAGGGTTTGCCAATATTGATCCATATTGTTATGCTGAGCCTAACGCTTCCCGTTCATTGATGTAAGGAGATCGTCCACGAGTTCTTAACCCGATCCCTGTCATGATTCAGGCTCTTCTTTTAGGCAGATCTGTCATAAAGGAATCAGCGGAGTTAACGAATATTACTATGCTTTCATCCTTGAACTCAAGGGATACGTTAGCCTGTTTTCTTCTTATTAGAATGCTTAATGTTGTCGTCATGACTTAAAAGCTTCCCAATTCGATGAAGCCTAAAAACATCAAGTTGAATAACTTTCCTAGGGTCAAGTCGAAATACCATCGTGCAATATGCGTGGTATTCACCCTCTGGGGGAAAGGTTGATGGCCGTTAGGTTTAAAAATTCAGATGCGCTAAGGAAGGTGATTCAGCTTAAAGTCACAGGCCTAAGATGATATACTGGAGACTCTGAGTCATGACGATGATAAATCTCATGAACGCATACATTACATGCTAATCCGGATGTTGACGAAAAACGTCGTTAGCAAAATGATTAATTAATTTAATGGAAAGATTAATTGGAGTGGGATAACGAAATAACCGTGTTTAGAGTTGGCTAATTCAATCATTTAATTGGAATTGATTATTAAATTAGTTTGTGGTCAGATTAATCTAATGAAATAATTTAACGAATATTTGTTTTAATTGTAATAAGAATTTAAAAAGAAATTTAATATTTATATTTAGTTAATGAGGGAGTAAAGTATTAATTTAATTAATTATTTAAGTGATTACTTTTCTTAAATGAAATCCATTGAAATAAATAATCAAATTTTAAAATGCAATATCGTGTGCTTTGAAAAGAGGTTATGAGCGAGTTTATATTTAATCTGAGTTTTTATAAACGAGGTTATAAAAGAAGTTTTAAGTGAATACGTTGGTTTTAAAGTAAATGTTTACTTAACATTTGAATTAAGAAAAAGGAAATCCATATAAAAAGATATTTATATTAAACCCGAGTTTATAAATAAGGTTTATAAAAGGGATGTGAAGTAAAAACGTTAATTTTAAATTAACGTTACGTAATAACAATATTAAGTGAAACGAACGAAATTGAAATAAGGTTTCCAAAGCCGGAAATGGTTGAATGGATTGGAAGATATATATGTATATATATATATATGGATTGATAAGGAGTTAAGATAAGGAATTAAATAATTGGAACCTAACTAAAGATTGGTTGAGTTGAGTGATTTTCTGAGCATTAGTCCGATGTTGATTTCGGTCTTCGGAGTTAATACCTAGGGAGTTACTCGCTTACCAATTTACGGTTAGGAACTAATGAATGTTGAAGTAGTAGAAACCAAGTGTATTTGATAACATAAATTATTATTTCCAAAGTAAAGGAATTAAAAAGAGATTTTGTGGAAATATAACGATATTTCTGAGATTTTTGGAATTAACAAGACGAGTTTGAATAAGTTTATTCAAAGGAGAAGTGTTAGTTATTGTTTTTGAGAAATGGAACCAAAGAGATTTTGTAACGATGTTTTATGTGAAATTAATTAAAACCGAAGTTGGGATATATATATATATGATCTAAGTCTATTTAAATGATTTCGAAAATGTTCTTATATTAAACAAGAAGTGAAAAGCCTATTCGTAATATTAGAAGATTATAAGTTTTAGATTAACCTTCGTTAATTATTTTGATATAAAAAGCCAAGTGATGTTGAGTACTGAACCAATGAACTCATTTATATTTTCATGATTCAATGATTGTTTATTTGATAATTAAATAACTGACTATCAAATCATACCTATACGCTTGTTAGTATGGAAAGGAAGAGATCAAATTTTTATTCGAAAACCATTCCAAACTAGCAAATACGAAATCGTCGAAGATGCTGATTGAAGATGGAGCAGCGAAGACCATGGATTTTCATAAGAGGAAGGACTATTTATCAAATTTCTTTGATGTTGCAACAAGAGTCATTAGATTTGTGATTCTGATGTGATCGAAATCTACGGATTTCAAGAACTACTCGCTACTAATCTATAGGGTGATTCCTAGGATGTGGTAGGAGGGTGCCTTCGGTTTGTCCAGTCCCAGGATAACTTATATGGATGGATGCCTGACAATGTATTTCCAAAAGGAGTCACATACATTAATTTCTTCAAATGTATTTCTGTTTGGTGGCGAAGAAGACATCTTCTATTAGCTAATAGCTAGAGTATTTTTGTGGACGTCAATTAGTGATTTTCTAGCTGATCAGACGATGTGACATTCAAAGTGAATGGTGGTCAGATGTTCTAAAAAGTTAATTATGACCTTAAGCCTCATCAACCGGGAAATGACAAAAATTGGGCAGACAGTATGGCTAAGTGGGTCACTCCCAATTATGGTGTATAATCATCTATCTAAAGAAAATCCATTTCCTTCATTATTCTATTCGATGCATTCCCTTTCGGGAAACGGTTGCTGATCCCAACCGTTGGTGATATACATTTGATGCACTCAAGCAAAATGAGTGGTCGGTCATGTGTGGCCGGGTCGCAAAATGTTCTTGTTGAACCCAATGTATTCCTTTCTGGAGATAAACTATCGGCAGGTTCCATACCTGGTCATAGTTGGAAATCCATTACCCAATAAGCGCTCGCGGTTTTGACTATATAATATTTATGTGGAGTGTGAGATGCAAGCGTTCCGCTAGATTGCTATTTATTTGTATTTAGACACAATTATAATATTAGAGTAAGATATGATTTCAAAAAAATTTGGGTTATCGTAAGGTAAAAACTATATGTGTTTTTGTGTGGATCAGTCTTACGATTATCTTGTTCTTTTGAAAAGAAAATTTTAAATTTAAAATATAGTTCGATGTTGCTTATAAACTTAGTGGGTTTCTCACTCTGGTTCACCTGACTGATCCGACGTTTGAAATGCTCGGGTTAGACCGAGTTATACAAGTTCAGTTTTGGACGATACGGACTTCAAAAGACATGCTGGAGGAGTTCAGACGTATTGGTATTTATTCCGTTGTGTGTTGTATATGAGGACATATTATTATAACTGTCCAGATGTATTGATGTACTCTGATGATTTGTAAGTTTTATTTCAAGCTCTCAATAAAGATTTATTTCTATATTATATTTTGTTCCGCTGCGATGTGAGACTTTGAATTTATTGTGTTGTTTCTTTTTCTTCTTCTTCTGTTCTAGTAATTCTTTCTTTCTTATCTCACCCTCTAAATTCTTTCTACTAACTATCTGGTGTTTTCGATACTTGGGTTTGGGCAAGTAATACGAGTTTTATGTATTATTGTCAAAATTCGGGTGTTGAGTTCCCCCGGTCGTTACATAATGTCACTTAGGTTTAGTCACACGACATCTCATCGCCTGCATTCCCATATTCCTTGATGCGCTTCACTTGCAACTTAATCATATAACATCTTTATACTACACGATGAATTTTAAAGCCGGCTCTTGCATTTCAGTGATGTCATTGCTTCAGTTATTTCATGCATTTCTATGATTGTACATTTCATTTAATAAACAGTCAGGCTTTAAATTTAATTTAATTTTCATAAGAATACTACATTGACCACATGGTATATCCACAAAACTTATCTCCGGTTATGTGAGGAAACAAAACAACACATGCAAGCTGTCACAAAATTGGCATAACAAGAGCAACATACAATTAGATTCAAATCTTTAATGAATAACTCAAATACCACAAAATATAATCATTAATGAATTCAATTGTAGTTTGAACTTGCTTTTATCTTTTGTATTATTAATAATTGTAATTTGGTTGTCAGTTTAATTAGATTTGTTCTGAAACAAATTGCAATTTCATTTTTATTCAATCACATCCTCCAAATTCGTCTAACTCGCCCACAAAATTATGTAAATATTAAAATTTGATTTTTCTTCATGTGTTCAACCAACATACTACACACATGTGCGCTTGGAGTAATTTATTTCATAATTTGAGCTTCTATAATCCATAGTAAAGTGTCAAACTCTCATCATCACTCACTATCCAAACTTTGTGTAAGTAACCCACATCAATACTAGACTGATTGGCATTCGCAGCATACACACACAATTCTGACTGGGTATATCTTGGATAACAAATGTGACAACCATATAATTTGAATCCTAACCTCTCTGAAAGAAAAACCATGCACTAACCATCGTGTTAAAATTTCATTTTGTGTTAACTTTTCAAAAGATGTGTGCGAATGCAAAAAATTGCACTAACACCCCAAAATGTGGTTCAATACCTTACAAATAATCAAATTGATATTAAGAGCAAGTAAGTGCAGGAAAAAGTAAAAATAAAGAGCATTTATAGTGGTTCAGCCTCAATTTTGGCCGAGTCCACTTTAATGGAGGATTTCATTATGATCTTCACTACAAGGTACACATTTACTATCATTTCATACATCTTTTCTCTTTTTACAACAAATCTCTATCTCTTCTCTTCGATCTCCTTAATTCACCATAGAAAAGCTTAGAGCTCTTTAGTTGCTGAGATTATTGAAGTAGATCTTCGATGATCGTGCACTTTGATGATCTTTAGTAATATATCGATGAGTGAGATCATTGATCAAAGCTTGAAAGAAGCTTTAATGGAGTTGGAGATGATTTCACGTTGTAGAGAAATGAAAATGGTAGCCTTTCGGGGTCGAAGAATTCGGTCCCTTGAATGTGTGAAATGGTAGGTTATTTATAGGCGAGATTTGAGAGGAGTGGCAGAGTAGTAATTATGTGCACATGCCATGGATCGGATGCCCGATCCATAGAACTTACATAATTTCCACTGAGATGAAATTGAGATTGATCCATACTCCTTAGAGAACCGATCCATTTTGTGTTTTATTTATACCTATTCATCAATTACATGAGTGTGGTTCACGTGGCCTCATGTGATCCATGCTGCGCTCCCATATATATTGAATGATCCACTTGCATTATATTATGCCCAGTAGTTCATGCCGTATACTATGAATGCATCACATATCTATGCCATGTGCCACGATTTTTGTAACATTTATATTAATATATAAGTAACCGATCCATTCTTTATAAAGCAGCTGATCCACCTTGTTGAAATTGCCTGATCCATGGTAGTTTGAGAACCGCCCGATCCATGGCAGTTTGCTATTGCCCGGTCCATGGAAGTTTGCTACTGCCTAATCCATCGTTCAAAAGGATGCCCGATCCATATTCACAATGGCCAATGACCTTCACACGTGCAAATATACCCCATGCGGTATTTACGTAGTTGATCCTGTGCTCATGTTAGTTGGGTAGGAACTATAGCCGAACCGCTTCATAGTAGTAGCGCTGATCCCATATGATTATATTTTTGTAATACCTGTATATAAAATTTATCCGATCCATACTATGCGTATGATAATTTATACTAACATATCAAATATGTATGATCCAAATATATAAAATGCCCGATCCATAACATAGGAGATCATCCCGATCCATGCATACAACTGCTACTACTTTACATGTTTGTGCCATATGTATTTTGAGCCCAGCGTTCATAAAATTGTGTTGCACGCGGTTGCCTTTTTGTGCCACGTTTAACCTTGCTTGGATAATGAATAAACCACATTTCCTCTAGGCTATGAAAGCGTATGTGTAATTATGAACGATGCATGGTTTATTGCGTTATTCATGCATAAAGGATTTGCCCGATCTGTGGTACGCAGCATGCCGATCCAGCGTAGATATCGTGCAGAATAAATACCTGATCCACTATAACCTCTGCTCGATCCATAAGAATTTACTTGCCCGATCCAAGCTTTACATAGCACCGATCCATCAATGAGAAACTGCCTGATCCACTATACTTTTTACGCCCGATCCATGTTTAAACACCACCCGATCCATTATTTTATAAGTGTAAACGATCTATAACTAATTTTTGCAACTCAAATTATTTGTGCAACTCAAACTAATCTGAATACATATAAATTCAAAATTATTCAAATATAGCAAAACCAGAAATCTGGCGCGCAAATCGAGGAAGGGCCGACATTTGAAGTTGACCCGAGACCCTATTGGGGTGACCTAAGTGTCGACTCAGGCTCATGGGGGTCGACCCCGGGGTCAACCTAGGGGTCGACACCCATGAAGGGGGTCGACCCACCTTAAGGGGGGTCAACCAACCCGTGGATCTGGAAGCTTCTCTGACGTGGACGATTCTGATGGCTTCTAGTTCAATTTGAAGGTCTTGGTTGCTCTGCTACTCCTGTATAAAGGACCCTAGACCTAGGTTTTATTCATCTAAAATAATGCTAAGAGCGAAGCTCTGCTACAATGATAATTAAAATGGCTTTTCTCCTTCTAAATCAATTCAAAAAAGATTATACATATTCGAAGATTGCTATAACAGATGGCTACAACAACTTATTCGACATGTTCTTCGCAGTAGTTTGGATCCATTTCCTTAGATTTATTCGTTGTGAGTTCATATTATTTTTAGATCTGAATATTTAAATAGTAATCTTGATATGTATATAAAAATTGGATCTTGAATCGGTGCCTAATCAGTTCTATTATGACATAACTATCAGATCTTCTTTTATATATTCATACCGCCGTCAGGTTAAATCTTGTCATAATATGCTTATTCAGTTTATGCCTATTTCTATCAGTTTATTATTGATTCGTTATTATGCCTGTTCTCGATTCTCTTCTCTCCCTCTTTTCCCTTTTTATTTTTATATTGCCAGGCTACCTTCGAGCCTAGGTCTAACGCTGAAAATTGCGAACACGTGAAATTGGGAACGATTGGGAAAGACATAATTTGTGGCATAATTGATATTGGAAAATATGGATCTAAATTTGGGTATAAATTTGGAAATATAAGAATATGGGCTTGGGGGCATATGTCTTGTTGGATAATATGAATTTAAGCATGCATTGGAATACATGTAAATATGGAACGTCAATGCTAGAACGACCGCATCAAAATGCGGTTTAAATACGCGGAAGGAATCCTGACTGTTGAATGAGTTTCCAACCCCCCCCCCCGAAATCCAACCACCACGTGAATTACACTTATTCCCCTCTTCATATTCAGCCGACACGTGTGTTTTTTTGTACTTCCGTTGTTTGATTTCCGGCCGTTGTAGCAAGATTCATATGGAATTGGGTATAAAATGGGACATGTCTAAAAACTGATTTTGGACATAAATTGGGATGTATGTGAATATGAATTTTGGGCATACATTGGAAAATATGGATTTGGATACAACTTGTAATGAAATGGGTGAATATGGATTAGGGACATAAATTGGAAAATATGTAGATTTGGGTTTGTATGTAACATATATATATGTATATGCCTTGACTTATAACTTGGGAAAAAGAGCATATGGTGCATAATGAAAAGGTTAATTGAAAAGGGTGTAAAAGTCTATGATTTGAATAGTGAATTGGGCATATAATTAAATATGGGGAAAAAGAGAAGTAATCACCTACAATGACATAGGTAGATTTGGATAAAAATGGAATATTTAGTCATTACAATTAGGAATTGTAATTATACTTATGACAAGAGGTTAGGTTGCATTAGTGGCGGAAGTCTGCCCGGACCCGACCAGCATATCCAGCAGCCACTAATGCTGAACCTAATGTAAGAGGTCTAAGTGCGCAAATACGAATCGGGCTAAGACACGAGGTTAGGCCCAACTGTGGAATAAGACAGCCCAGACCCGACCGGCATATCCAGCATCCACACGTTGTAGGCCCAATATGGGAGGTCTAGCCCATTATAACCATAATTGGACATGGTAATGAATTGGACTACTTAACCAAATTTAATCCATAAGGATTGTACGATTATGAACTTGAGTTAGGGTTAAGTAAAACTGGATGAGTAGTGGGTGAGTTAAGTAAAATAGAGGAGGTGGGTAAAATTTACATATAGGCCCACGAACTTAACCTAATAAGGTCATGTAATTAAAGACACCTAGTGGTATACATAATTGGTGGAAAATATAATAAAGTTATATAATAAAAGACACCCTTGTAGGGTAAGCATAACTTGTAGAAATGATAGAATTATATATGCGTTATAATCTGCTAAGTGAACAACGATAAGTTGTAGTGACGCTGTAAATTGAATTTATGATTAAATGAGAAAGAATGAGGAAAACTTATAAAATAAATAAGTTATATTTTATCATAAATGGTAAGTGACATGTTAATTAGGAAACATGTGAACTGAGATATACTTAACAACATATTAAGGAGAACATGTTATTATAATGATGTAACCAAGCAAGAATATAAAATAGAATGTGGATTACAGACCTTAGGCCACAATCTAGAAAATACCATGTTATGGGCTTATTAATAAACTTAAATGGATTAAGTTATATGACTGAAATTAATAAGCAAGAGAAACTTGGTAATTTGAATAAGAATTCAATATGAATGGGAATAACCAAGTTAAATGGAAACCCGGTGAGGTAAAGCAAGCGCGTAAAAGAATGTTTAGACATAGGGTCTAACAATATATTAAAGAAAAGAGCTTGGACCAGTCCGTACGTTTGAGGATGAATAACCCAACGGGGTAGATCATCGAGGTGTTATAAGACACGAGGGGAGCGCACATTAATCTGATTGTTATGATGGCTCCAAAGGAATGGGAAGGGGAAGCACGCGGCTTCCTGAAGTACGTAAGGTGCTCCTAGTAGTCCTCTGTGCGGTGACAGATGTCTTATTCTGTACTCGTAGAGATTGGATCTGCACGTAACTACTAAGTGGGGTGGGCCTTGATTGCAGATGTAGCTATGCAGTCAGAATTCTATGATGAGGTGACAACAGTGTGATTCAATGGTTGCCTTACGAGGAGGTAGAGAGGGTCACGACCAACAAGGAGAGTAGACCGTCGGATATCCATCATCGACAACTAGCGGGATGCGAAAAGACTAGAGCTAAACCCAAGATATCATTTCACCTTTCACTATCGAGGTATGGGGTTGAGGTTAGACGCCACATGGATGTTTAGATTGGTTGTTATTAGGGCGACCGCTTAGCTCTGTAGTCTTTACCAGTTGAGGGAGGGGCCGAGGTAAGGCCATAGCGACCATGAAAAACAGACCGAAGGAATATCTGTATTTGAAGGTACTTAAAGGTGGCCTGTATAGATATGGAAAAGCTCCCGACCGAGTTTCGTGTTTCTTTTTTAGCCCTGCCATGGAACTCGGTGCACATTAGAGGACGTGCGATTGAGGCATCGAGCTACAATTACAGTACATACGTGGGAAAATCTAGATACATGCATATTTACTCTGGGTGATGTATCGTAAACTAGAGGGCATTATTCCGATAAGGTATCTGATTCGATTGATGGTAGATATATGCGGAACGTAACATTTTATATAGAGATTCGTACGTTCCTCTGGCGTAGGATGAGGGACTGCATTCATTACGGTGGAGACCGTACGAGTGGGGTACCATGGGCTATATCTCAATATTGAGAGATAGCTACATATATTGTATTAGGTGAATCGATGGGAAAGTAAATGGGTATGATGCGTATATAAGTCTTGAGTGCTATTAACCCAAGTAACCTAATAATCAAGAAAAGGTAATGGAACGGTATTAGTAGGGATCATTCTATTTCTGATATACTAGTATCTGCGCGGTGCAGAGAAATGTTTTTAAGAAGCGCAATATATCCTATTCATCTTATCTTGCTCAGTTCACACTTGTTATTATTACTATTATCTTGTTCTTCCAGTTTTATATGCCTGCCATGATACTTTTATTTATTTATATTTAAAAGTAACTGGACTTGACAGACTTTATGTTTGACCCTTCTTGTTTCCTCTTCTCTCTTCCGTTCCCCTTCCCCCTCCCCCCTTCCACACAGGTTCTCAGGGTGGAAGTGCTTAGAGTTGATTGGATTCTTTCAGCTTAGCTTGGATTTTGGATATAAATGTACTACTTTGACTTCTTGTCAACTCTCTTATGGCTTTGCAAGGGAAATATGGTTCTATGCTTTTGTAATTTGATATTTTTGGCAAGACAGAATATTAATGTAATTATTTACTTATGATGTAAACTCAGTATTTGGGACCATGATGTTTTGATTTAAATAAAGTTTTTAATTCCGCTGCTATTTTACATGTCTATCTTGTGCTATTATGTTCTTATTTACCTATAACGCTTCACGAAACTTAATGCATTCCCTTAGTGAGTGACATTAACGGACGTAGGGTGTAACATTTGGTATCAGAGCATATGGTTATAAGATCGGATAAAGTATTTTGAAAATGGTTTTCAGAAGGGTCTCAAAAATAAAGTATTTTAAAATAAAAAGTATGTTTTTGAAAAGCATATTTCCCAAAGCCATAAATATCTTCTCGATTCTCCACTTGATTTCTTTTCCTTTTTGATCGGGGGACTGTTTCCTATCAAAAGGGTATCCCTATTTCGGCATGGTTCCGTAGGCTTGGTACATGTCGAAGGGCAAAGAAGTGCCCAACCTCCATCTTTAGCCACAGTGGTTTCACCTGCGTCTTATTTTCTCTCAAGCCTCGAAAGGATTTCCATGCGATGGAAGCCGCTTTCAAGAGACCTGTTAGCATGTTGCACAAGGATGGTAAAAAGGAGAATAAGGGAGTTGGGGCTAAGGAGCACAGCCCAAAGAAGAAAAGAGGAAATACCATAATTTCGGAATGGTGGGTCATCTGAAAAAGGTTTGTAGAAAGAGGAAAGGCGTTGTTTCCACTTTGGTAAGGCGGGACACCTTATTAAGGAGTGACCAAAGAGACAAGGACAAGGCCAAAAGGCAGGAACTTCTATGGGGCAAGCTAATGTTCGCATAGCTGGTGGCCAGGATAGGGGTAGGAAGTTTCCACCGAAGGATTGATTTCTATTTCTGATCATCCTATCAGGACTCTTTTGCTAGCGCTTTGCATTCTTTTATATCTGATCCTTTAGTTAAGTCTCTGCACCTAGATACTAGTATAGTTTTGGATCCCATTAGTGTCTCAAACCCAATAGGGGTATGGCTCATTTATCAAGGATTTGTCGGGGTTTGAGAATATCGGTGTTAGGCATCGAGTTTGGTTATGACGCATTCATAAGATACGATTTGATTCTAGGATGGATGGGTTGACCATATATAGAGCCATTCTAGATTATGGGAGGAGGGTTATTAGATTTCTGACTTGCCATAGAAAGACTCTCGAGATTTCTTATGACCCCAAAAAGGTATGTCATGCTTAGTCTCCTAGAACCTCTTGATATATCTGTTAATGATTTGCAACATGTGACTCCTAAAAGGAAAGATGGAACTTGATAAGCAAGTAGGGGAACTACTTGAGAAGGGGTTTGATAGGTGAATCATATTGAGATGGGAAACCTATTGAAGACAATGCTTGAGGAAGCCCATCATTCTAAGTTGACTATTCATCCAAGCGGCGATAAAATGTATAGAGTTTAAGGTAATGAAGCCAAACTTGCGAGAGGAAGTGAAAGTAGAGAAGGAAGCAACGATGGGATGGGTCCCGACTTGCATACTTGGATCGGAGCTTAAGACATTATGCAAAGAAGTGAAGCTAGTAAAAGTACAATGGAGAGAGGACCGCAAGAACGCTACTCGGGAGGCTGAAGACAAGATTCGCGCTTCATATCCTTTCCTTTTCGAGAATATGTTCTTAACTTCTTTTTCCAAGCTTCGAATTAATACTTGTATCTATCGTTTGAATATCTCCTATCGATCGAGTCTTTAAGTAGAAAACTAATGAATGTAAACATGTGTTTAAGACATGTTATGTTTGATGGATGCAATTGGTTTCTAGTTATTTCTCGTGGATGCATATACACACACACTAGGCACTAGATCGACTCAATCACTTACATATTGCATACTGATGTGTGTACATTTTAAATTTTTATGGCTTATTTGTTACAATGATATTGCATGTAGTTGGATGATTGTGCACACATATAGAACTTACATGGATTAGGATGATTTGCATACATTTTGGTTGCATGGCACAAACATACATTGCATTAAGGAGTCAACTGAATCAGTAGACCGCCTGATCCTTCGCATTAGTTTACGGACATATACACACACTATTACATATGTTCATAAAAGCATTAGAAATTTCTTAAGGATAATGGGTGGTTGTGATTGCTAGATGGATGTATGATTGTTGGATGTTAGGATATACATTCTTCTTAACCTAGAGATTTCGGGGACAAAATCCTTTGAGTAGGGGAGAATGTAACACCCCGGAATTTTAACGACGCTAAAAATGATGAACTAAAAGAATAATTAGTGTGAAATACACTACTAACTATGAATTAAGGAAAACTTAATTGAATATTTAGAACTAAGTAAAACGGACTGCGCCATTGCGTCCGTCTCGAAATTTTGGTCAAGATAGACATTTGGTTTACGTAAATCAATCACCGTATGAAGAAGTTATTAAGGTTTGAAGTTTGTATGCATATAAGAAAGATGTATATACATATAAATTCAAAATTATTCAAAAATCAGCAAAACCAGAAATCGGCGTGCAAATCAAGGAAGGGCTAACATTTTGTAGTCAACCCGAGACCCTGATGGGTCGACCTAGGGGACGACTCAGGCTCATGGGGGTCGACCTAGGGGTTGACACCCATGAAGAGAGGGTGGACCTAGGGGTCGACCCACTTGAAGGGGGGGTCGACCCACCCGTGGATCTGGAAGCTTCTTTGACGTGGATGATTCCGATGGCTTCTGGTTCAATCTGAAGGTCTTGGTTGCTCTGCTACTCCTATATAAAGGACCCTAGATCTAGTTTTATTCATCTAAAATAATGTTGAAGGCGAAGCTTTGCTACAATGAAAATTAAAATGGCTTTTCTTCTTCTAAATAAATTCAAAGAAGATTATACATATTCAAAGATTGCTACGACAAATTCAGTGATGGCTACAACAACTTATTCAACATGTTCTTTGCAGTAGTTTGGATCCATTTCCTTAGATCTATTCACTGTGAGTTCATGTTATTTTTAAATCTGAATATTTAAATAGTAATCTTGATATGTATATAAAAATTGGATCTTGAATCGGTGACTAATCATTTCTATTATGACATAACTATCAGATCTGCATTTATATGTTCATACCGCCACCATGTTAAATCTTGTCATAATATGCCTATTCAGTTTATGCCTATTTCTATCGGTTTATTATTGATTCGTTATTACGCATGTTCTCGATTCTCTTCTCTCCCTCTTTTCTCTTTTTATTTTTATATAGCCAATCAACCTTCAAGCCTAGACCTAATGCTAAAAAAATGCGAGCATGTGAAATTGGGAACGATTGGGAAAGACATAATTTAGAGCATAATTGATATTGGAAAATATGGATCTAAATTTGGGCATAAATTTGGAAATATATGAATATGGGTTTCAGGGCATATGTCTTGTTGGATAATATGAATTTAGGCATGCATTGGAATAAATGTAAATATGGAATTGGGTATAAAATGGGACATGTCTAAATACTGATTTTGGACATAAACTGGGACGTATGTGTATATGAATTTTAGGCATACATTGGAAGATATGAAAATATGGATTCGGGTATAACTTATATTTAAATGGGTGAATATGGACTAGGGACATAAATTGGAAAATATGTACATTTGGGTTTGTACATAATATATATATATATATATATATATATGCCTTGACTTATAAATTAGGAAAAAGAGCATATGGTGCATAATTAAAAGGTTAATTGAAAAAGGGTGTAAAAGTCTATGATTTGAATAGTGAATTGGGCATATAATAAAATATGGGGAAAAAGAGAAATAATCACCTATAACGACATAGGTAGATTTGGATAAAAATGGAATATTTAGTAATTACAATTAGGAATTGTAATTGTACTTATGACACGAGGTTAGGTTGCATTAGTGACGGAAGTATGCCCGGACCCGACCGACATATCCAGCAGCCACTAGTGCTGAAACTAATGTGATAGGTTTGAGTGCGCCAATACGAATCGGACTAAGACATGACGTTAGGCCCAACTGTGGAATAAGACTACTTAACCTAATTTGGGAGGTCTAGCCCATTATAAACATAATTGGACATGGTAATGAATTTGACTACTTAACCTAATTTAATCCATAAGGATTGTATGATTATGAACTTGAGTTAGGGCTAAGTAAAACTGGATGGGTAGTGGGTGGGTTAAGTAAAATAGAAGGGGTGAGTAATATTTACATATATGCCCACGAACTTAACCCAATAAGGTTATGTAATCAAAGACACCTAGTGGTATAAATAACCGGTGGAAAATATAACAAAGTTATGTAATTAAAGACACCCTTATAGGGTAAGCATAACTTGTAGAAATGATAGAATTAGATATGCGTAATAACTTGCTAAGTAAACAACGATAAGTTGTTGTGATGGTGTAAATTGAATTTATGATTAAATGAGAAAGAATGAGGAAAACTGATATAATAAATAAGTTATATTTAATCATAAATGGTAAGTGACATGTTAATTAGGAAACATGTGAATTGAGATATACTTAACAACGTATTAAGGAGAACATGTTATTATAATGATGTAACCAAGCAAGAATATAAAATAGATTGGTGATTACAGACCTTGGGCCACAATCAAGAAAATAACATGTTGTGGGCTTATTAATAAACTTAAATGGATTAAGTTATATGACTGAAATTAATAAGCAAGAGAAACTTGGTAGTTTGAATAAGAATTCAATATGAATCGGAATAACCAAGTTAAATGGAAACCGGGTGAGGTAAGGCAAGCGCGTAAAAGAATGTTCAGACATAGGGTCCAACAACATGTTAAAGAAAGGCGCTTAGACCCGTCCGTACGTTTGAGGATGAATAACCCAACGGAGTAGATCATCGAGGTGTTATAAGACATGAGGGGAGTGCGCATTCATCTTATTGTTATGACGGCTCCAAAAGAATGGGAAGGGGAAGCACGCGGCTTCCTGAAGTGCGTAAGGTGCTCCTAGTAGTCCTCTGTGCGGTGACATATGTCTTAGGCAATACTCGCAAAGGTTGGATCTGCGCGTAACTACTAAGTGGGTGGGCCTTGACTGCAGATGTAGCTATGCAATCAGAATGCTGTGATGAGATGACATCAGGGTGATTCAATGGTTTCCCCACGAGGAGGTAGAGAGGGTCATGACCAATAAGGATAGTAGACCGTTGGATATCTGTCATCGACGACCAGCGGGATGCGAAAAGACTAGTGCTAAACCCAAGATATCATTTCACCTTTCACTATCGAGGTACGGGGTTGAGGGTAGACGCCACATAGATGTTTATATTGGTTGTTATTAGGGGCGGTCACTTAGCTCTGTAGTCTTTACTAGTTGATGGAGGGGCCGAGGTGGGACTATAGCCACCATGAAAAACAGACCCGAGGAATATCTGTATTTGAAGGCACTTAAATGGGGCCTGTACAGATATGGAAAAGCTCTCGACAAAGTTCCGTATTTCTTGTTTATCCCTACCACGGAACTCGGTCCACATTAAAGGATGTGCAATTGAGGCATCAAGCTACAATTACAGTACATACGTGGGACAGTCTAGATACATGCATATCTTCTTTGGGTTGTGTATCGTAGACCAGAGGGCATTATTCCGATAAGGAATCAGATTTGATCGATGGTGGCATTCCATACGCTTACGTAGCGTAGTAATGGTAGATATATGCGGAACGTAACATTTATATAGAGATTCGTACATCACTTTGGCGCAGGATGAAGGACTTCGTTCATTACGGTGGAGACCGTGTGAGTATGGTACCATGGGGTGTATCTCAATATAGAGAGATAGCTACATATATTGTATTAGGTGAATCCATGGGAAAGTAAATGGGTATGATGCGCGTATAAGTCTTGAGTGCTATTAACCCAAGTAACCTAATAATCAAGAAAATGTAATGGAACGGTATTAGTAGGGATCATTCTATTTTTGATATACTAGTATATGTGCGGTGCAGAGAAATGTATTTAATAAGTGCAATATATCATGTTCATCTTATCTTGCTCAGTTCACACTTGTTATTGTTACTATTATCTTGTTCTTCCAGTTTTATATGCCTGCCATGATACTTTTATTTATTTATATTTAAAAGTAATTGGGCTCGCCAGACTTTATGTCTGACCCTTTTTGTTTCCTCTTCTCTCTCTTCTGTTCCCCCATTCCACACAGTTTCTCAGGGTGGAAGTGCTTAGAGTTAATTTGTATTTTTTCAGCTTAGCTTGGATTTTGGATATAGATGTATTACTTTGACTTCTTGTCAACTCTCTTATGGCTTCACAAGGGAAATATGGTTCTATGCTTTTGTACTCTGATATTTTTGGAAAGACAGATTATTAATCTAATTAGTTACTTATGATGTAAACTCAGTATTTGGGACCATGATGTTTTGATTTAAATAAAGTTTTTAATTCCGCTGCTATTTTACATGTCTGTCTTGTGTTATTATGTTCTTATTTATCTATAACGCTTCACGAAACTTAATGCATTCCCTTAGTGAGTGACATTAACGGACGTGGGGTGTTACAACAATAGTGCATGGCAAGAGCCCGGAGAGGCTAGGAGTGGATAATGCTTAGCATGAGAAGGAAATGATCGTTGAGTTTAGATTATGCTTGGAAAAAGTTTGAAGATTCCAAAAATTGACCTGAGTTAGCAAGCATCAAGATGAACCCGAAGAGGTTGCGAATTTCAATAATTGCCCAGTGAGGCCAGGACTATCAGCATGGAGTAGCAGCAAGGCGCATAAATGATCTGATGGGACCGTATAATAAACTAGCAGCCCGAAATGGCCGTGGAACTCGTGAATACTTTGAAGAGATTGCAGATAATAGAATATACAAACACATCTTCCATAGCAAGATAAGTTTTGAGAGGAAATAGTTAACCCGCCATTTTACAAGGTCTTTACGTCATAGACTCAAATAGCCATATCATACAACCATCAAGGCGGTGACCCGAAGAGAAGGCCAGACTGTCCAGAGATCGAGTACAGATATACATATAATGCTGCGATTAGCTATGTTTACTCGAATAATACTTTGGAATTAGCTAGGTTTGTAAAAGACATAGCAGAAATACATGGATCAGTACGGATCAAAAGCACTTAATCAGTACTATACGAAAGTCAAGGACTAGTATGACTCTGGTGTGTAGAGAAACCCTAACTATTAAACTCAAATAAAGTAACTCAAAAAGTGGAGGGTGAATCAAACTTCCAATTTCATAGTAGAAAACTAGTACAGAAGGGGGACCAGGCCGTTATGCTTAGATGGGCTCTTATGCATGAATTCAGGTCGATGCCTTTGAAAAATGAATTGTCTCTTCTTTTCTCCTTGTGGAAGCTCTACCGCACCTTGTAGATGACATGCTTTAAATCGATCTTCAAAGGCTTTGAAAAGGGCATTCTCTCTTCTTCTCCACGCCGAAGCTCTGCAATTCCTCTGAGAGAACATCACCCTCTAATATGTCTTCTTTATTACTTTTATTTCTTTTTTGTGATTGTGCACCATTAATTCTAATTCTAGATCTGTAGTTAAACTATTAGGGTGGTAGGGCCGATTGATCAAACAAAAAAGTCTAGCATTATCATTTTTTGGGTGGATTCTTAAAGTTTCTCAACTAGAATTACTAATACTCAAAAGCATGCTAATACATTAACCAGTAACCAAGTAAAATGCACATATTTCCATAATTTTTCACCAAGTAGTCTATAAATTTGTGATTGCGATCAAGGGTGTTGCAGTTTTTGTTACTACTAATATGTAAAAGCTAATATAAAAATATTAGGCAAGACTAGGACTATTCATATTCCCCATCCAATTGCTTAAGTCATATTAATTTTTGTTTGCAACTATCATTGAGAACTTTCTAAATCAGCGCAAGTTTTCATAATTTCGGTATGTACATTGACTGGGATTATTGCTGTTGATTTTTTATTTTTGTTACTGAAAGTAAACCTAATTTACCAAATCAGATAAATATAGTGTGGTAAAATTTTGAATTGACAACAGTTGTGATTTTACGCTACCATATGATTGCAAGAACATCAAATACGTTACTCTTGGAAACATAATTTGATATTTTTTTTTAATATTAGTTATGAAGTCAAAATGTCAGTTCATAATGTGTTGTGTCTTTTATGTTTTAAGAGTCATACGTAAATTTGTGTTTATTTGATAAGTGGTGTCCATTAGTCTGTGAAGTGTCATGTAAACCACTATATATATACATGGTCATTTTATGCAAGTGTATGTAAGCAAGAAAGTAAGAACAATGTAGTCATTCAATTATTCTGCGTTTAATCTCTCTCCTTCTCTCTATATCAAATTCTAACAGTTACCACGTTTTCAATTCAGTTAGCTTTATCACTCAATATTGAAAGATACACATGTTTAAGCATTATCACTAAACCTTGTTACATACATACATATGCATACATGTTGACATTTTTTTAGTTTAGAGAACTACCTTGCCCGTGCACAAAACTAAATGGTCAATGTGAACAGTATATATTCTCTTAGTATTTATTCAGGATCTTAGTTATATATTTCCCGATGTTGAACTTATATTATCATCACTCCCCCTTCAGATGTGGTGCTTTAACCCAACTATGTATCATTGTATTTTGGATGGGTTGATGTACTTAAAATAGTTAAGCGCATATGAAGTAGTTCAACTTATAACCGTCATTCTTATTAGATTAATTTGTTAAAACCCCAAGCTCTAATACCAGAATTGGCATTTTGCTATCTTAGAAAACTACTTTGGTCGTTCATAAAACCAACTGATTAATGTTAAAAGTAGTCTAACATTATTTATTCAGGTCGTAGTTACATATCTTTCCTTTTATGTGGAACTTATATTTTCAATAGTACGACTTCATGTGGGGCTTATTTGAGCCAACTACATGATTAATGTATTTTTGATGGAGTAACGCACGTACGACTGTTAAGCGCATAAATATTTGTTGAATTGGTTGTATGCTTTTTGGCTAAGCACATGCATTTTAGTTGCATACACATACATATATACGTTTATACATACATACATACACACACACACATATACGTATACAAACACAAATATACATGTCTACATATACATACATACATGCATACATATATTCAGTCTGCAGATAACAGATATACATGGTGATGCCCTTAATATAGTAATTTTTCCCAAATCAATACTTTAAACTTCTTGTTTTTTTTTAGTTCTGAGGTAAATAAACACAATGGCAGTATAATATCTTTTAAGGTACGTAATACAAAACGTATGGATTGCACGAGAGTATAACTTAAGCAAGAAAACAAATCTTTATAATGTGCATAAATTTATGCCAGTTTAGACAAAATTGCCAGAGGGGGCTCAAATAGATTTTTATTTTTATTTTTTAGTGCTATTATTATTTGATTTCTACTTGAATTATCTAATTTTCTGTTCCATGTTGTTAAGCATATTAGTTATCGTCATGCTTGCAAATGTTATGCGTTTTGGTAATACTTCTATATTTTCTTTTCATATGATTCGCTGGTCTGAAATTTTTTTGTGCTATCACTAGGCAATATTCGAGCATGTACCCACCTATTTGTAATTTTATTTTGGTAAAAGAAATCGAAGCCTAACCGTTGCATGCTTGAGCAATCTAATATCCAAGTTTTTTAATGAACTATTCAGTAAGAACGAGCTCAAAAGGTTATAATTGGATTTACTATTTGTATTTATAGTAAATTACTATATTGGGCCTACTGAAAATGTAATTTGAATATGTAACAGGTTTGCATGTATTTAGTGGTCGTGGTTTAAAGCAGGAACCTGTGTAAGTGTCTTTGCTTATGTATGGATCCTATTTTATTTTAGTTCCACGGGTTTTGTTTTCCCTTTTGACTTGGTTGATGAAATGATTGTACAGTGCATTAGTTTTTATGATTATCCCAGAATACCTAAGAATACGGAGAATGCCTGAGTCGGTTGTTAAAAATCATAGAAAATTTCACACTACAAGCCCGTTGCATGGCCTTCACGTGCTTGGTTATCATTTTTATGTCGTGTAGCTTTTGCATGTTTCACACGTGTCAGCCACAGCTCCTTATTTTCTCTATATAAGTGGAATTATGCTAAAATCTAATATGCGTCTTTCAAATATAAATTCATTCTCTTAAATAGAAAAAATGCTATAATTTCTTACTTGAAATGCTTTCCTTCTTCGAATTCATTGTTCTATTCAGCTTAGTAGTTATTTTATGCCTAGAGTACAAAAAATAATTGATGTATTCAGATTGGGAGGTATTGGAAAAAAGGATGGAACACCATTATATCCCTAAAAAGTAAGTGTGTACACCTTTTTGTTAGAATTTGTGATACAATATTTCCATTTGCTGAAGTTTGGAAGATATTATTGATTATGGTGATAGAATATTTCCAATTAGAGAAGATTTGGGTAATATTGTTAATTTGGGAATATAACATTTCCAATTTGCAGAAGATTTGAAAGATATCAGACATTTATTGCTCTTTTATTTGTAAAAGGGATAGGCAATAAATTACCTACATAAGTGGAAGGATTTGAAGAAGGTTTCTTTTTGGGATAGTGAAGTAAGAAATTAATTCCCTAATTGGTTGGTTAAACAAGGAAGCCTATCAGGAGAATTGGAGAATTAATTAGGCATTGATTTATATCATAAATCAATTACTTCAACCCCAAGCATTAATCCTTATATACGGATAGGGATTAGGTGAATGTATCATCATCTCAAAAATGTGAGGTGTGTCATCTCTAAAAGTTCTTCTTCTTCCCTACTATTAGTCTTGTAATTTTTCTTATTGAGAAAAGTAATAAAATCTCCTCTCCCCAAGTGGACGTACACTAACAAGACGTTAGTGGAACCACTATAAACCTCTTATGTTATTTCTTTTATTGCTAGATCTGTGATTTCTTTGCTGGTGTTATCTGTTGTTTGTTTTGCCTCACCATCAATCCGTTACTATCCGTTTTTTTGCAACAATTGGTATCAGAGCTACGAGGTTGATTGAGAAAGGGTGTTAGACATTATGGCAGGAGATAAGGAGAATTCAGCAATTGTATCAAGGCCGTGTGTCAAAGGGACATATGTGGCAGCAGGATCTTAGTTAGCAATAGAAAGATGGAATGGGGATAAAGATTTCGATAAGTGGCAATGGAGGATGAAAGCTGTTTTGATGAAGATGAAGTCTGTTGAGTTGAAGGTTGATGAAGAACAAAAAGTAATGGTTCTGTTGTGTTCGCTTTTAGAGCGATACACTGGTTTCGCTAACAGCCTTATCTATGGTAGAGACACATTGAAATTAGATGATGTGAAGACAGGTTTGCTAAGTGAAGAGTTGAGAGATCATTGTATTCTTCATTTCTTTTGCTCTACATTAAAAAACTTTGTAATCTCTTGAATATATTAATAAAATCTCTTCCCCATGAAGTGGACGTACACTATCTCGCGATAGTGGAACCACTATAAAGTTTTGTGTTCTCTATTGCTTTTTTTTTGTGATCTGAGATTTATATTCATTTCAAGCTGTTTGTTCTGTCACATCATTGCAAGATCCTATTGAGGTTTTTCCGTTGAAAGGGATTGATCACCCCTTACAAATTGTTAGAATCTGTGATACAATATTTCCATTTGCTGAAGATTGGAAGATATTATTGATTATGGTGATAGAATATTTCCAATTAGAGAAGATTTGGGAAACATTGTTAATTTGGGAATATAATATTTTCAATTTGCAGAAGATTTGAAAGATATCAGACATTTATTGCTCTTTTATTTGTAAAAGGGATAGGCAATAAATTACCAACATAAGTGGAAGGATTTGAAGAAGGTTTCTTTTTGGGATAGTGAAGTAAGGATTTAAACAAGGAAGCCTATCAGGAGAATTGGAGAATTAATTAGGCATTGATTTATATCATAAATAAATTACTTCAACCCCAAGCATTAATCCTTATATAAGAATAGGGATTAGGTGAATGTATCATCATCTCAAAAATGTGAGGTGTGTCATCTCTAAAGTTCTTCTGCTTCCCTACTATCAGTCTTGTAATTTTTTTATTGAGAAAAGTAATAAAATCTCCTCTCCCCAAGTGGACGTACACTAACAAGACGTTAGTGGAACCACTATAAACCTCTTGTGTTATTTCTTTTGTTGCTAGATCTGTGATTGCTTTGCTGGTGTTATCTGTTGTTTGTTTTGCCTCACCATCAATCCGTTCCTATCCCTTTTTTCGCAACACCCAAGACACTGCACCACAACTCAGCGAGAAGATATAACCGGAAGTGCTCTTTTGGTCGTTCAAATCTCCTGCATAATCGTTGTATGTATAGGCTATTAGCTTTGCATCACCATTTCTCTTGTAAAATATGCCAAAATATGTGGTACTCTTCAAGTATCAAAGAACCCTCTTAACAACCTGTAAATACATCTCAGTTGCGACTGCCATAAACCTGATAGCAAGACATACTACATTTATTATATCCGACCTCATCACCGTCAAATACATTTAAGCTTTGCACCATTTGTTTGTATGAAATAGTATCGACTTTATTTCCTTCCTCATTCTTAGTTAACTTAACACTAGGAACTATTAGATTATTCTCACCATTACTTCTGCCCATCCCAAACTTCTCAAATATTTCTTTTACAAATTTTCTCTAGCATATATAAATCCCTTCTACAGATTGTATCACCTCTACTCCTAGAAAATATCTCATCTTGCCTAAGTCAGTCATATTGAACTCATGTTTCATAGAGTTTTTTGAATTTGACAAACATGCTCTCACATTTACCCGTGAAAATCAATTCGACTACATATAGACTAACAATCAAAATTTAACTCATTCCTGCTTAATGAAGAGTGTATGTTCAAAGTCACATTTTCCAAATCCTTCCTTGATGAAGTAAGCTTAAATCTTGCTAAACCATGCCGTTGGAGCCTTTTAAGACCATACAAGGCCTTCTTAAGCTTGTATACTTTTCCTTCTTCTCCTTATTTCATAAATCCTTGAGGTTGTTCGATGTAGACTGCTTCAGTGAGATCTCCATGCAAAAGGGCACTTTTTACATCTTATTGATAAATACACTACCCCTTCTGCGCAGCCAAAGCAACAACAACATTAATGGTGTCCCAACTAGCTACAGGAGCGTACACCTCCACATAATCCGTGCCAAATTGTTGAGCATATCCTTTTGCTACCAAACGAGCCTTAAGCTTCTCCACTTCTCCAAATTCATTGTATTTCGTTTTAAAGATCCATTTCACTCCAACTTCTTTCACTCCTTCAGGTAATACTATAAGCTCCCAAGTATTATTTCTTTCGGTGGCGCTGATTTCCGACTTCATTACATCTCTCTACATTGAGTGTTCGTCTGCTTCGTCATAGGTAATAGGATCTTAATTCGCATAGAATGCAATAACACTTTGCAATTCTCCTTCTTCATTGGACAACCCTAAACCGTCTCTAGAAACATATTCTTGCAAGTAGGCAGGTTGTGTTCTACCTCTTTTTGACCCTCTTTCAACATCTACAGCTTGTGAAATATTTTGGTTAGAGGTGTTTGATGATGAATTTAACACCCATCCTCTACATCATCCTATGCATTTCCTTGATTTTCACCATTAGGCTATTTTTTATCATCTTCCTCATTATCTTCACAGGTCAACACCTCTAATTTTACTTCCTCCGTGCTCCTTCCCTTTTTCCAGCTTTCACTCTCTATAAATATAACATATCTACTTATAATAATATTTCCCGAAGTGGGATTATACATTTTATATGCTTCTGATTATTCACTAACACCAAGGAAAATGCATTTGCAACTTCTATCATCCAATTTTGTTTTCTTAGCAGCAGGAACACGTACATGACCAGTACAATCGAAAACTCTGAAATAGTCAATATTTAGTTTAACTTTGCTCTAGGCCTCTTCGAGAGTTGTCTCTTGCATCACTTGTGTTGGACTCCTATTGAGAACATTTGTGATCCAATTCACTGCCTTGCCCGAAAACACTTAGGAAGCTTCATCTCGAACAAAATTCTTTGCACCAAATTCATGACTGTTTTATTTCTTCACTCAGCAACTCCATTTTGCAAGGGAGCATAAGAAGTTGTTATTTGTCTTTTGATTCCATGAGATTTGCAAAATTCAATGAACTCAAAATATGT
Organism: Allium sativum; assembly: GCA_030737875.1. NCBI lineage: Eukaryota > Viridiplantae > Streptophyta > Magnoliopsida > Asparagales > Amaryllidaceae > Allium > Allium sativum. Next base: position 646,477,215 of record CM060919.1, on the reverse strand, counting down.
GAACTCTACTCCTGTGTCAGTTCTGAAACAACAAATGGAAGAACTTGCTTCTTTCTCAACTAGAACTTTGTAATATTTAAACATAGTGATAGCTTCTGACTTCTCTCTAGGAAAATAACTCAATACTTTCCTGTTGTAATCATCAATAAAAGTAAGGATGTACCTTTTATGACTATTCAAAAAAGGTGTACATGGTCCGCAAATGTCTACATGTACTAACTGCAGTTTGTGTAAGGCCCTCCATGTGCTCTTCTTTGGGAGTGACTCTCTTTATTGCTCTCCCACCAAGCAGTCTTCACACACCTTTGCAACAGAATGAATTTCCGGAAGTCCCTTTACCATCTTCTTATAATGCAAGGTTCTAATAATATTGTAATTTAGATGGCCATATCGACGATGCCATAGATACGCAATATCATCTGCACGCATTTGTAAGCAAACGGAGGAATTAGTAAGCACCATGTTTGCAAGGATAACAAACATCTGGTTTGCAGCCATCAAAGTCTGCATAATAAATTCTTTGCTTGGACGATAAATCTTCAAGATCCTTTCTGTATAAGTATGGCTAAGTTCTTCTCTTGCGGTTGACCTAGGCTGAGCAAGTTATTTTTCAATTCAGGAATAAAATATACATCCTGAGTTAAACCATCAACTTCCATCTTTAGTTTTTCCTTCCCTATCACTGTCAACCTTGTGTTATTGCCGAGTTTGACTAAATGTTGAAAGTCCTCATCAAAAGAGGCAAACCACTTCTTTTGTCCAGTCATATGGTTGCTACAACCTGTATCTACAAACCATACATCTTCCCGACTCGCCTTATTCATTTACACCTGAGCCATCAACAAAAGTTCCTCATCTTCATTAAGCTCCACATTATTTGCACTTTTTTATCCATTAGGGCATTCACATTAGAAGTGCCCTAGTTTGTGGCACTCGTAGCATTCAACTAAGGCTTTATTAAATCCTGGCATTCCTCGTCCTCTGCCTCGTCCTCGAAAGCTTCCACGACCTCTTATTTTGTTCATAGAAGTATCGCTGCTTCTTACTGTTAATTTTTACTCAAAAGCCACCTTTAACACCTCTTCATCTGTACTTCCAACTTCATGTGCAAGCATTCATTGTTCATGCACCAAGAGATTTCTTTGTACTTCATCAATAGTCATTGTTGTGAAATCGTTGGATTCTTCAATCGAGCATACAACATAATCAAATTTAGATGTCATCGATCTTAATATTTTCTCAACTATCACCAGCTGTTCCATTCTCTCACCATATGGCTTCATTTTGTTGGCAATGGTGAGTGTGCAAGCAAAATATTCATTCACCTTCTCACCCTTTTTCATTCAAAGAATCTCAAATTCTACTCTAAGTACATATAACGGTGCTCGCTTGACTTTCGTGGATGCTACTCAGACCATCAAAGGCTTCGGTTTAAAACTACGACTAGTACAAACTCAAGGATTTCCAGGGGAAAAATTAACATTTTGTTGTGGGTCCTTCGAATTTTGTGTGAGTTGTCGCACATTTAGATAGAAATTATGTCGGATTATTTAGCATTTTGGAAGATTCCACGTAAAGCTTTAGGACACGGACTAGTGATCTTATTTGCATGCCAACATAATTCAAGAGCTAGACCACATATGGAAGTCTGTCAAATATAGAATGATCAACGTATAACTATGAACTTCCAATTAATACTTTTTTCGTTATTTGATAACATTGGTCTCTACATATTATATTATTTTCTTCAATGTCATTCCTAACACTATATGTTACTTTATCTCTTGAAGAACATTTATAGAAAATAGTTAAGATTACCTATATACCTTGCTAATTAAGAATAACCGAGGATACACTTTGCTATTAAGTCTGAAATACAAAAGACACCAAATTTGTCTCATTGATATATTAATTGACCAACAATGCAAAACTTATTAATGTTTGGTCTAACATCCAAAATGCAAAACCAAATATCCCACCAAGGCCAGTTACAATGTAAACATTGGCTTTCTTTGTTTTTGCAATTTATGGGCAGCAATTGTACAGTACAAAATCATTATTAATTCAAAGACTACATCTAACTAAATTTATTATCACCATACAGATCAGAAAGACAAGAAAACTCAATTTTGCTGACTGATGTTCTAGAAGGAAAGACGAGCAATGAATCGCGGCATGTGCGCAGCGATTTACCTTCAAGCAATGCAGAAGTTGTTTCAGTAGTTTCTGGAGTAACCAACTCACTCACTTCTGGTTTTCCAGCTATGCAACCTCATCATCATAATACTGTGTAGAGAATGCCCTATCAGCAAAGTTCAGAAAACGCCGTTGGTCGATGGTATGGGCGTTCGAATCTTAAAAGCAGATGAAATAGGAGGTTTCAACCCTATAGAAGGAATCAGAACATGCAATACAGTGCAGGAAACGAAAGTGGGTTACCCAGGGCCGCTGCATAATACCTTGAACATGAGATGGGGAGGCACGGTAACTGAACTTAGTGTGCATTAATATTCTTTTCATTGTAATTTGCATTTACATTTGCTCCTCCTGGATGCACTGGAACTGAATTGAAAATGCCTTGTTCTGGCATTGCATGGCTCGGAGGACTATACATGACTGTAGGTCAAAGTTGTTCGACACTGTGAGCAAAGAAGAAATATTTACGAGGACACAACTATCCCAATTTATCTGCATTAAAGCTTCAGATCCATCAGCCTCGGGCTCAACGCCTGCAATACCCACAAGCTTCAGCTTTGGAATCACCATCGCGCAAATGGACTAAATTTATAGAAAAAATGAACATAGGTGGCGTTTTCAAGGTGATGTCGAAGAGAAGTGCCAATGTTGCAGCGGAGCCTAAAGGCATCATAGTTAGTGCTGTGAATCGTGGACAACTTCATATGTTTATGATGAAGGCATTTAGGACGACAAAAAAGAGAAGACCACTGATGATAGACTCAACGTACAACCCGAGTAGCCAGTTTAGTACATATAGATACGGCCTTAGCAACAATGTATGCAGCTTTGTATTTAATTTGCACACAGATTGAATACCTGCAATAGATTTATGCAGCTTCGTCATTTTAAAATAAAGTTATTGGATTGATTATTCAGCTTTGTGTTACTAATCTTCATCCTAAAGATTACCAGTTGTACTTTTGTTTTATTCTTAATTATCTTATATATTTTCTCTAAGATCAAATTAGTTTGTAAATACTGATATTAAATAGATCTATACCTACCTGCCTCTAGTTACTCCAGTTTAGTAGAACCATGAACCATCTTCTACAAAATACGTAGACTAAGTTGAAATCATAAAACAATCGGATTTAGATTTTTGGCATGGGATCCTACATCTCCTTTTACTAAACTTTATGTATGAGGGTGCGAAGCCAAAAATGTCGCTGTTATTGTCGAAGCATGGAAGTTTCCATGATCTTGAATTTCATTATGTTAAATGGTGAAATATTTCAACCTAATTCTTCAGGCTTTGCATATAAATCATGTTGGAATATGAATGAGCATGAGTAAGAGAAATTTGGGAAAAAGAAGAGTTAGCAATTTCATTAAAATGTAGGGACAATAGTTGCTACTTGGGCTAGTGCATTAAATGAGAATTGTTTACTCAGAATATGAAAGGCATGCCTGTTCAGTCCGGAATTCGAAAGGCATGGCTGTTCAAATTACGACCATTGGAATTCTGAGCACGTGCACATTAATAACCGAGTGGTTAAAGGGTCGCAACCTTTCCACTTCAGTGGTTACTAATACATACGAATAGGCACTCCTCCAGCCTATAAATTCACTACACAAAACAAGACAGAACACACCTTTGGATCTGCTTGCATTGCTTCTTCTTCAACGTAATTTCTCCGATCTAGTTTCTATAACTTTCAGTTCGTCAGGGCTCTGTTTGCTGGCACTACGCTACGGAGTTGGTCCGTTTTATCCTGGGAAACAAATTGCAACAACGTCTTTTGGTGCATACGACGACAATATTGTTTCAAGGAAACAGGAACATCTCTGGACTCGGACATTACTTTCTTCTTCTTTTCTATTGAAGACGGTTCTGTACTGCTTCAATCTGTTGTACAATCGGTTGCGCTTTCTGTGGTTACTATGAACACAGTTTGACGTGACAATTATTGAATAAATTAGTAACATTGAATTTGTTACAATTATTGAACAACATTGTTTGTTGTTACCGTTTAATTTGCAATACAATAATTTATTGACAAAAGATGTAACTTTGTAATACAATCATGTATTGATAAAGAAACTTTTTTCTAACAATCTTGAAACAATATTTTACTTGTTTGAACGTATGCTAAATTGATAGATTATAAACATATCTTATCTTCATAAATTTGCTATACACTCAGGTATGCTTTGTGTTGATTCAGTTATTTTCGTGTATTTGTTTCTCAATTAAATTAACCTGAGTTTCATGTTCAGATTTAAAAACATTGTGTTTCCTACAAATGGTATCAAAGCCACTCTTGGTTAATTCTATTGAGGAATCTTTGTTTTTATTTAAGACATGAATTATTGAAACATTTGAATCTTAAGATATGTTGAATTTGTTTGGATTTGTACTGATATTCTTAAAATTCATTTTTCTTCTTCTCTTATTCAGTTGCTGCAAACATCTTCAAGTTTTAAATGATTCATTTATATTATTAAATGATTCATTTATATTATTAAATGATCCATTTATATTTTATCAATCGCAATACCATTTAAAGGTCATACATATATATTGTCAGTATTTTCCTCTTCTGAAATTGGAAACTTATGTGAATTAAATATGAAATTCATATGTTGGTAACTGACATTTGACTATTCATATTCAAAATGATTTGTGCTTTAAAAGTATATTTAATGAATCATTTGGCTTGTAACACATGAAATGTTTTGTATATTCAAAACTTAGTGTGAATTGTGTGAACCATATTATGAAATTGCAATTTTTTTTTTGGTTTGCTTTCCAATGCTTGACTTTTCAATATTGCCATGTAGTTGCAATTTTTTTTTTGTAATGTTAGCATTTGATGTGTTTAAACAATATAAAATGGAAGTTGCGAATCAACTTAATAAGAAAATGAAAAGCAAAATGGAAAGGGAGGAAAGCAAACAAAAGTCCCACATTATGAAATATGAGTACCCACCTCTCTATATGCTTATATAAATAAAGGGGAAGGGGACTTGTAAACAGGTGTGGCTAAGCCAAGACACAATATTATATTGATGTCAAATTGGGCCTAGTTCCTTGGGATTCTTGGAGACCGTGACACAATATTTTATTGATGTCAATTTGGGGCTTGTCAGATAACTTTTGGGGAGAAGCTATTCTTTTGGGAAATCATAAAATACCTCGAAAGAAAACATGTAAATCTCCTTATGAACTTTGGAAAAACAGACCACCATCCTATAAATACTTAAAAATGTGGGGGTGTCTTCCCAAAGTAGAGGTATCAAAACCAAAGAAGGTCAAAATTGGACCAAAAACAATTGATTGTGTATTCATTGGATATGCACTAAACAGTGTTGTATACCGATTTTTGTTACACAAATCTGAAATTGATGATATTCATGAAAAATATCATCATTGAGTCGAGAAATGCTGTTTTTTCGAACATATATTCCCCTTGAAACAAAGAGACCAAGGGAAAATGGAGTTCCTTATTCTCTTGAGAATATTGAACAAAATAAAACTCAGCGAGCAGCAAGTGGAAGAACCAAGAAAAGGACAAAGGCCAAGGACCTTACAAACCTTGGAACAGACTTCTATACTTCTGTGTTAGAAGATGATTCATTGTCATACAAACAAAATGTGTCTTCCAGCAATGCCCCTCATTGAAAGAGGCGATTAACAATAAGGTTGAATCCATTATGTCCAATCATACATGGGAATTGGTTGATTTACCTCAAGGGTGCAATACCTTAGGTAATAAAAGAAAAAGAAAAAAAAAATTGAAACCTTATGGTTTAACGGACTAAGTACAAAACGACAAATGCCGATGAACAAACTTTTATGGGCCATTCATCTACTTCAAAGGTGGAAGGCAAAGGAAAAGTTGTGTTGAAACTGACTTCTACAAAGGAACTAATCATTCCATGATCATCACTGAGCAAGCATGGTTTCAAATTAATATTTGAAGATGATAAATTTGTACTTTCCAAGAACGGGGTGCATGTTAGAAGAGTATATAGGTGTGATGCTTTGCTTAAAGCAAATGTAACCATTATTCTACCACGCACTGATATAAATAAAAGTGAATCTTTTGCTTATATTGTTGAATCTTCTAACATATGGCATTCTAGATTAGAGCATGTAAACTTTGATACATTGCAAAAATTATTAATCTAGAATTTACACCAAAACGCATTCCAACTATAAATGTCAAGAACCTCATTTCATCATGTTGAACAAGGGACCGAACCTCTAGACTTAACACATACTGATGTATGCGAATTGAAAATGTGTTAAACTAGAGGTGGAAAAATATATTTTATTACATTCATTGACGAATGTACTAGATATTGTCATGTATATCTCCTTAGAAACAAGGATAATGTCAACAAGAATGCTTACTGCAATTGCATCCTTACATGACTTAGAAATACATCAAATGGATGTTCAAACTGCACCGTTGAATGGTGAATTAGAGGAAAAAAACTATATGAAACAACGTGAAGGATTTCTGAGCTTAGAAAATGAGAATAAAGTTTGCAAACTGGTAAAATCACTTTATGGTCTTAAGCAAGCTCCAAAACAGTGGCATGAGAAGTTTGATAAAACTATGTTATCAAATGGATTCACGATAAATGAATCAGACAAATGTGTGTACATAAAACACACACATATAGAATATGTCATTGTTTGTCTCTATGTTGGTGACATGTTGGATATGTTATCCCTAGATTGGATATGAAAGACCTAGGACTGGCTGATGTGATAGTGGGTGTAAAATTCTAAGAACACCATAGGGAAATACATTATCCCAATCGCATTACATCACCAAAATACTTGAAAAATTCAAGCAATATAATATAACTATTACAAAAATCACCAGTAGATATGAACCAAAATTGGGTAAAAAAAACAACTGGTGATGGTATTTACCAATTGGAATACTCTCGTATACTAGGAAGTATCATGTATGTTAAGTACTAGGCCTGATATCGCATATGCTGTAAACAAACTAAGTAGATTTACCAGCAATCCTGGTAAACATCATTGGAGAGCAATAATCAGAGTTCTAGGATTTCTAAAGTATACACAGAGTTATGGTCTATACTATACAAACTATCCTTCAATAGTGGAAAGATACAGTGATGCAAATTGGATCACTGGATCAAATGATACAAAGTCTACAAGTGGATACGTGTTCACATTAGGAAATGGAGCAATTTCATGGAAATCATCCAAAACAGACTTGTATCGCTAGATCTACGATGGAATCAGAGTTTATTGCACTAGATAAGACTGCAGAAGAAGCAAAATGGATTCGAAGCTTCTTGGAAGACATTCCTAATTGGAGCAAACCTATGCCTCCAATATGTATTGGAAGAGCTAATAGTACACTATACAATGGTAAATCTAGGCATATTCGTCGTAGACATAAAACGATAAGACAACTTCTCTCTAATGGGGTTATCACAATAGATTACATTCGATCTAAAGATAACTTAGCAGATCCACTTACAAAAGGCTTGCCAAGGGAGAAAGTTCAAACCTTATCGAAGGGAATGGGGATAAGGCCTATAGACTAAAGGTTTTCCTAAAATGGAAACCCCACCTAGTTGACTGGAGATCCCAAGATCTAGGTTCAAAGGGACAACGAAGTTTTAGAGAAACTTGATGGCACTGTTATACACAAACCATTCCTATGATAAGTCAGTGCATTATATGTTGAATAAGGATAAGTATTAGTACTTTTAATGATGTCTGTATTTGAGGAATTAGAGAATACCCTTTACAGAATCACCTATGTAAGTACGAAGGCGCCACTTCAAAGAGAATTATGAGGCCAAATTCTCTAAGCACTTATGAGACCAGGCAGGTGTTCAAGGCAAAAACGAACACATACAGAGAACGAAGGGTTATAAGAAACATTTATCGTGTGTTATCTACTTTGGAATTACACAAAAGGCTTACAGTTCAAGGACAGTCTATGTCTACTGATTCGCATGTGATTCAAATAGGTAATTACTAGGAAAGTTCAAGGCCCATGTGCTACTTTAACCGATGCGATAAATGGTTCGCGAAAACTAAGATCAACTGCTCATTCATGTGGGGGATTGTTGGAATATGAATGAGCATGAGTAAGAGAAATTTGGGAAAAAGAAGAGTTAGCAATTTCATTAAAATGTAGGGACAATAGTTGCTACTTGGGCTAGTGCGTTAAATGAGAATTGTTTACTCAGAATATGAAAGGCATGCCTGTTCAGTCCGGAATTCGAAAGGCATGGCTATTCAAATTACAACCATTGGAATTCTGAGCACATGCACATTAATAACCGAGTGGTTAAAGGGTCGCAACCTTTCCACTTCAGCGGTTACTAATACATACGAATAGACACTCCTCTAGCCTATAAATTCACTACACAAAACAAGACAGAACACACCTTTGGATCTGCTTGCATTGCTTCTTCTTCAATGTAATTTCTCCGATCTAGTTTCTATAACTTCCAGTTCGTCAGGGCTCTGTTTGCTGGCACTACGCTACGGAGTTGGTCCGTTTTATCCTGGGAAACAAATTGCAACAACGTCTTTTGGTGCATACGACGGTAATATTGTTTCAAGGAAACAGAAACATCTCTGGACTCGGACATTACTTTCTTCTTCTTTTCTATTGAAGACGGTTCTGTACTGCTTCAATCAGTTGCGCTTTCTGTGGTTACTATGAACACAGTTTGACGTGACAATTGTTGAATAAATTAGTAACATTGAATTTGTTACAATTATTGAACAACATTGTTTGTTGTTACCGTTTAATTTGCAATACAATAATGTATTGACAAAAGATGTAACTTTGTAATACAATCATGTATTGATAAAGAAACTTTTTTCCAACAAATCATTCCTGGACAATGCAAAGCAGGAGAGTGCTTCTTCAGGCTTTGCATCAGCTGTATCAATAATTAATTAGTCATGATTATATACCACTTGGGGGTGCCATAGCTGAGGAGGTAAACTCGCAGTTATAGTCGACTTGGTGGATATATCTGGTTTGTTGTATCATGCATTACTTATATAATTACAGTTATGACCCTATTCTTTCTAGACCTTCAACTAATTAAGGGCAACCCATTTTTGCTTCCATTCCTGTTGCCCTCGCCTAGGGCAACCCATTTTTTCTTGGTCCGTAGAGCCGGCTCTGGCTGTATGTGCTACATTTCAAAAATTATTTGATGTCTACGGAAGTTACAGCACGTTGATTAGATATAATGCATGTTGTGCATATGCACTGTATAAAGTTCATGTTGGTGAATCTTGAGGGCTCTGGTTCCCCATCCCTTTGTAGGTTCCATAAGATTCGGTGAGACGATAATAGCATATCATAACATTATTACTTCTTTAGCCGTTTTGTTGGTGCTTTATGTTTCTTTTGTACCCAATGCAGCCTCTTTGTTGTTGTTTTATACTTATGTGATATATCCAGTTGCTTTAGTTTCACTGTATGCTTCAGCGTATAGTTAATTTATGGGACAGTCTCGTGTTTTCTTTTCCTTGATGCACTCTTCTTAGTTTTGATTCTGTCGCCATGCATGCACACCCCCTATAAGTAAACATATGCATTCTTAGCTTTCAGCACCTCTCTTTTATGCAAAACGATCCACTCATTCAAGATTTGAACATGCTCTTGCTTCCTTTATCAATTTATATTCATATTTGTTCTCTTGCACAACATTTAAATCTATCTATATATAATAGAAAAACATCCAATCCAAATGAAGCTTTTGAATTCTCAAAAAAATGCTTCAAATTTGTATTGTGTGATTGGGGGCAGTTTTGTCATTTCTTTCTTCATGTTAGGGATCCACCATGTCCACTTACTTCTTTTCTGCAGTTGCAATTTTCCGTCGTTCCCATTTCTCAACATCATAATTTTATCTTCCAACCAACTCCATGTCGTCATCTTTTACGATGGCTTTGCTGTTTGGTCTCATTAATTAGTTTTAAGGAGTTCATATTAGGCTAAAAAAATGTAGTTGACATGATTCAAACCTAGGTGCCTCACCAAGAAGGCAGACCCATCTACCAACCAACCCAAAAATTCTTTTGTGCAATTTTATATGGGCGAGTTTTGAAAACTCGCACACAGACGAATTTTCAAAACTCGCCTACATACACACCTGAACAAAACAGGTCTACGTTTGTAGTAACTTTTAAAACAGGCTTATATCAGTTATATCTTTTTAAACTGTTCTATGTTTGTTAATTATCCATTTTCATATTGTATGTTCATTGTTATACTAAATTGGAATTCTGGTTTTTTTTCTTGCATATTAACAGGTTAATCATGCAAACTGCTTTTCTCACACGAATTGTTAACTCTCCATTTAGAGCAACTCCAACACCTCCATATCCTTACTCTTAATCAGTAATAAAAGGTGTTTTATTCCCTAATAGACGTTGTGGAGTGTAATATTCAGTGAAATATTACGGGACCAGTTCTAAATTCTCGTGTTTTCACATGATATTAATGGTTAATTTATGGGACAGTCTCGTGTTTTCCTTGCTGCACTCTTAGTTTTGATTCTGTCGCTATGCACACCACCCGTTAGTAAACACATGCATTCTTAGCTCATCAACACCTCTCCTTTATGCAAAACGACCCACACATTCAAGATTTGAACGTATTCTTGCTTCTTTATCAGTTTATTCGTCTTTGTTCTCTTGCACCGCATTTATATTATAATAATAATAAATAAAATAATAATTAGATAAATAACATATGCTACCTTCAAGCCAGCAGAAGGTTGCTATATGCATGTAATGTAGCAGGCATATTCCGCTACCATGCACACTACTAGAATATTCAGAAATAACGGTATACTTTAGCGACGTCTGCCGACTGTCAAAATAAGCCGATGTCGTTAACCATCAATAACTAATACCTACTTGGATAAAAATCATGATCGGACAATTCATTTTCACATTCTCTTTCCTCCCTCCAAATTTTACCGCGAACCAAAAAGAAAAAAGAAAAAAACCTATTGTAGCAGATCGTAGCCCACCGCCTTCGGCCCTCCAGCGCTACTCCCCTTCTTCTTCTTCTAATTTTTCTTCCATTTTGCTAATTGATGTATAATTTCTAGTCCTTAATTGATAAATATTGATGATTATATGTTTTCATATGTTGATTAGCCGTTGTTTCGTATAATAGTAGATTATTAGTTAATTTAGGAACATAGAAAAATTGGTATGTTAAAAATTTAAGTAATTTTCGATTATAAGTCAATAAATATTGTGTATTAATCGACGATAATATATTGTACTAGTTGATTTGATGATATAACTAGTAGTTTGATTTTTTATTTTAAAATTAGCATTAGTTTAAGAGTTCAAAAATTAAAGTATAATTGTTAATTATTATATGTGCATTGATAAGTTTCAGCGAATGTTAGACACAAAATAATGTTTCTTATTGTTTAAACGAAAATATTGATGGTTATATCAATTTTAAATATGGTTTAAATTTAATAGTTTTGTTTTAAAAAGTTAAAAAATATTATACTTAAATCGATTTTCTTGAAAAATTGAAATTGGATTTAATAACGATAAATAATCTACTGAAATTCATTATTTTTAACATTTGAAAATGAATTTAATAAAAGCACATATTCTACTATTTTTTTGTTTTTGTTTTTAGGTTGAATTTTTTTTTACAGTATAAAACATTATATTGATTAGACAGAAGATGATGTGTAGAAGAGAAGTGAAGTGAAGTACTGTTGAGATATGGCGGTGTTATGTGTAAAACCTTTAGTCCCAAAAGATTTTACTTTATTTTTGTTTTTAGAATAAATAAATACCCCTTGGATGCAACTAATGCGTAGAAGAGAAGCGTGGCAAAGCGTTGTCGAAATTTGACAAAAGTGTGGTATGTGAAGCCTTTAGTCCCAGAAGGCTTTACATTAACATATGTATATGTTATCGAAATCACTAACATATATTTTTGAATCAGAAAATGTTCGATTATTATGTCGACTATACTTGGATGTATGAAGTTAGAACTGAAAAGAAATGCTCGGTGAAAGCACATTTCTACAACGGTATAAATGAATTTATTAGTTTAGCAGTATCTAATAATCAAAATTACGAGAAATTTCATTGTCCTTGTAGTAAGTGCAAACTGATGAGGTTTTGAAACCAGACACACTTAAAGTATATTTGTATAAATATGATTTGTGACAAATTATTATATATGGGATCGTCATTAAGAACTTATTGCACCTACAATAAATCCTATATCATCAGAGCTCGAGTTTACAGGAGTTTGAGAAAAACCAGGCAAACAGGAATAAAAATCCTGCATTGCACCAGGTTTGCTCTAAGTCTTTCTCCTAGCATCGACGGGAATTGGTACTTATCATAAATTACATTTATAAGTAGTTGTAACATTGTTTAATCATATTGGTGACACTATTCATTTGTACCATTACAGATGTCGACTGTACAATGGGAGCCTACACTTGCTGAGGTATTCACCTAGAGTCACGTGGTCGAGCGAATCGACGAGGAGGTTAACATGTTCCATACCTTGATGAACGCAAAGTCCCAATATATGATGGTAAGCATTCGTAATATTTTCCATTTCACATTGTTTATTTAAAATTAAATACATAATATGTAAATCAATTGTTTGCTATCGCAGGAGAGATAACAAGCAAAGATCGCTCGAGTGACACAGTCCTCAGGCTGGGAACTGACCATAGAGGAGTGCAATCGCATCTGGGATGCCATCGTTGTCCTGCCTACCAGGAATAAGTAGTATAGTTTAGGTAGAGTGTTTTATTAACTAAGTTATAATTAATATTTAATCCGTACTTGTTCTAAGTAGTTTGGACTACTCTATGTGGTTTGTGCACCCAGATATTTGAATAAAAGCAACCATATTAAATCTTCTTTAAAAATTGAATTCAGGCTTACACCACTATCCCTTCAATTTAAATAGCAACAACAATTAGTGATTACTATTGATGTCTATATTTTAATTTCGCAAATGTTGAAAATATAAATAAAATATAAATAAAATATAATTAAAACAACTCGTCGTGCAGCGGCCGTTCGTAATTTTACAATTTGAACTTTGAATGAGTGGATAGGATTCGATATAAGTCAGAATTCTTTGAAACAAGAATCTTCAGGATCTATAAGGTTATGGTTTTTAATGAAAGAGAAAAATTGAGATTTCATTTGATAGATTTTGGGTTACTTCAAAATCAAATTATAGAAAATCGCGGTGTGGTAGCTTATGAACCATAGCAATTTATTTAATAAAATGAAAGGATTTCAAGAAAATAAAATCGGAATTTTCTTAAATAAAATATACCTGCGGGGTATATTGATTTGTGGTGAGTTCGGGTTTAAATGTTTTGTAACACCCCTAAGTTCTACATCGTGGAGGCATGTGTGAAGTGGGTACTTATATAGTAGAGCCCATCTCTTACTAACGCCGAGGCCTTTTGAGGAACAAAACCCCACACCTATACGGTGGCTAAGTTGGGGACAATATCTTGCGTGAACGGAGGTGCGGGTTGTTATAGTGGTATCAGAGCCAATACCCAGCCAGAATTGTGGCTCTTGTGTGGACCACAGCGCCTGGGTGAGGTGTTTGTGAGCCAACGGGGATGTTGGGCTCTGTTGGAGGGGAGAATGTAACACCCCTAAGTCCCACATCGTGGAAGCCTGTGTGAATTGGGTACTTATATAGTAGAGCCCATATCTTACTAATGCCGAGGCCTTTTGAGGAACAAAATCCCACACCTATACGGTGGCTAAGTTGGGGATAATATCTTGCGTGAACGGAGGTGTGGGTTGTTACATGTTTATAGCCCTATATAATACGGTTATGTGTTGATCGTTTATGGTTGTACGTAATATTATGTTATATTTGAGTTGGTTGATATCATTATATTAACATTGATGATGCACAGAATAATATAAATAAAAACTCGTAATATAATAAATTGCAGGTAGCGACGACTCAGGCCTCTAACAGGAGATCCCAGCGATATGAGGAGATCGCCATGCTCCATCAGCAGGTAGCTGAGCTGTAGGATTGGAGGAAGAGAGGACCGACTACCATGCTTGATGAGTGGATCGCTTCATATTTTCCCGAGCATGGGTGGATGCATCGGGATGAAGATTGGTCGGGGGATGGGAATGATGAAGAGGATGATGATAATGGAGACGAATTGATCCAATTACGAATGATAGTAAATACCATGAAACGACCCGAGGATCCGTACTATCTGAGTCAACTAATAACACCACACGTCCAACCCAAATTGTACAGAAATACGAATCATTATTTGAAAGAAGTTAGAGGATGAGAAATAGAAAGAAAGAAATATTAGAATAGAAAAAAACGAAGATCAAAACTCACAGCAAAACGAATAAAATATATTAAATAACATAACTTTGAAATACAAATCAGTAACTTTATATACATACCATCATCGGAGCACAACAGTTATCCCTGGAACAGCTATAAACACCTGTTTCCAGAAATAACATAGTACACAGCGGAAAATATGATAGTCTCTAGCTATTTGGTGAAGCCTCCTATTTCCAGCTCCTCCAAATGAATCTGTAAAATCCCAACTACTTGACTGCCCGTACAAATTTGGACACCCGAGAGTTTAGGGAAAACAAAAACAAAATAAACTATGGGTCAGACATGGGACTGGTGTGAGTAAACTCCAACCATTTGTTTAACTTTCAAAATCCTTTCGAAAGGAAAGATAATAGTAGGACCAGCCCACACATAAACATGGACGGTTTTTACCTTACTATAACCCAAAACACTTTGATACAAAACTCCATGATATTATAATAATGTCTAATCAAATAAATAGAATCTAGCGGAACACTTGCATCTCACGCTCCATATATAATATAAAATCAAAAACCGCATGGATCTTATTGGAGATTGAATTTCCAACATGACAAGGTATGGAACCACCTTCCGTTAGTGTATCTCTAGAGAGGAATACGCTGGGTTCAACAAGAACATCTTGCAACGCGGCCCACACATGACCGACCACTCATTTCGCTTGAGTGTATCGAATGTATATCACCAACGGTTGGGATCAGCAACCGTTTCCCGAATGGGACAACATCGAATAGAATAAGGAATTGAATGAATCTTTAGATATGTGATTATACATCCTAATGGGAGCGACCCACATAGCCATGCTGCCTGCCCGATTTTTGTCATTTCCCGGTTGTTGAGGCTTGAGGCTATAATTACTTTCTATTCATTGATAGCACAATTACTTTGAATGCCACATTGTCAGATCCGTTAATCACTAATTTATTTGCACAAATATATTCTGGATATTATGCTAAGGGAATAAATCCATTGCCACCATGTATATTTATACAGACCGATATATTCGATCATTGGAAATACTCCGTCAGACATTCGTCCATGTACATTCATTCTGGGATTGAACGAAACCGAAGGCACAATTTCTATTAATAGAAAAAGCCCTTGCACTTTACTCCGTCTTCGATTATCTTTGAATAATCTGATTCGCAATGCTTATGCCAATACGGAGTGGTTCTCGGATAATAATCCAACCGGTCTCTCCAAATTGACAATGATGGTCAAAAAAACTTCGATAGTCTGTGATTTAACTATCGAATAGAAACACGTGTTTTGATAGTCGATGATTTAACTATCGAAGAAAACAAGTGTTCATCCAATTATCAAACAATCACTGGGCTTTTTAATTAATATTTCATTAATTAAAACTCTTCTCCATTTCCTTTATCAATATTTGTTAAACAAATATTTTCAATTATCATCTCGGTCTCTTACATTCTTTGGAAAACATTTCTATATCTCGCCTTATTTTATTTTCTACATTTAGAAAATATATTCTATTTGAAATTGAAACAATTTCAATGACTTATCTCTTTCCCGACTACTTTAATTATACTCAGGAAATATTTACTTTTATATTTCCAAAATTCCATCACTTAGGTTAAAACGAATGCTGTATAAAACATCGTTATAACACCCCAAAATATTTTATTCAACTAACTATTATCCAACATTTCTCTTCGAGATTGGATCTTGCTATTTATCAATTAAAAATGAAATCAATCAAGTTGGGGTAAAATTACCTCTAAGACCTTGACTGAAAACATCATTAACTTCAAAACAGACAAAACCACTTACCCCGAATAATCAACATTATAAAAACCAATTATTCATTTTAAACGTACGTATGTTTCTTTTTCTATTACCAGCCTATCAATTTCCTTTTTGCTTATAATATTCTATTTTTAAATTCGTTCCTTATCGAATTCTATATATATCGATACATTTATTTCTGATTATCTAATTTTTCTTAAAAATATTCTAACTCCTTAAATTCTCGGAAAAATTCGCCATAACCTTTCTTGTACCGGGAGCATCAGGCTATTTCAGATAGCCTCCCATGGCCCTCACCAATCCAAAAGAAAAAGAAAAAGCCAAGTTGCTTGCCGATACGGCGCATAAAACCTCATATATGAATTTAAACATGTACCTTTTTGTGGGGCACATAAATTAAAATCTTCATATACTCCATCCCATACCTGTCTAATACATGCTCACCTGTTTTCAATTCAATTCAATTCAATTCAACACTATCCAATCGTTTGAATTCAGTTTCGCTCATTTATTCTTTAATTAGCTATTTTGCCTATTCCACTTCTTTGTTTGAACATAACATGTTCAAACAAAATATTTAACTTGCTCATAACCAAATTGAATTTCAATTTCAATTCTAGTTTCCTTTTCGATTTCGAAAATAAATTTTCAAATCGAATTCACTTATTCAAAGCCCAATATCAATTCAAAATCTCGTTAACTAGTTACTATTCAAATTAGTTAATTCTATTCAATAATCAAAAATTTGATTTCTGTTTCAAAAATTAATTCATTACTTCACCTGAGTTCACATATAATCTACAACTCAAATCTGAAATTTTCTAAATAGAAATTCGGATTTTATTCGCTTAAAATCCTTTTATAAATTTAAATAAACCGTTATGGTTTTAAATGGTTATGGCGCTGTTTTTCTGAAAATTTGATTTTGATATAACTCAAAATATATTCGACGAAATCCAGATTTTTCTCCTCCATTAGAAAACTATTATCAAATCGGCCCTGACGTTTCTTGTTTCAAAGAATTTCGACTTCAACTGAGTTTTGTATACTCAATTGAAGTGCGAAACGCCAATTTACAAACTGCAGCGCTGTGGCGAGTTCGTTTTAATTATATTTATAAATATAAACGTTTGAACTTCGTTTATAATATATTCAACTCCATTCGAATATATTTTTAATATATATCAATTCAAAATTTTCAATTCAACATAATATTTTCGATTATCTATAATTGTCAATTTCTCCTTACTTGGTAATATATTTATTTATACATCGATTTTCTATATTCAAATTCCATTTGAATTCTATATTCAAATTTCTTTTGAATTTCTATATTCTATTTCAAATCTCTTATTCCAATTCTATTTGAATTTCTCTTATTCAAATTCTATACTAACATTTTAAATTTCTATATCAATTTCTATTTAAAAATTCCATTTTTAAATTCCTACTTGAATCCTGTACTCAAATTCCAATTCAACTCTATTTGAATTCTATATTTAAACTCCATTTCACTTCTATTTGAATTCCTATATTTAAACTCCATTTCACTTCTATTTTCAAGTTCTATATTTCAAATTTCATTTGAACTTTCTTTATTCAAATCCATTTGAATCTCTTTGAATTCAAATTCTATTTGAATTCTTTTAAATTCAAATTCTATTTCAAATTCTCTATTCAAATTCTATTTATTTAATTTGACTTCTATTTAAATAAAATTTGAATTAATCGAATTCAAATCATAAATCCTTATTTAAACAAAATTTGAATTAATCGAATTCAAATCATAAATCCTTATTGATTTATTTTCGTTCAATTTATATTCTGAACATCCGAATAGATTCCATCGTTTATTTCTTTAAAACGATATTCCCCTTTCTATTTTTAAATTCACATTTGAATTTAAATATTCAAATTATCAAAAGATAATTTTCCCACTACATCTATAAACCTTGTTTATAAATTAAATTCAATCCCCCTGCATTTCCCAACTTACAAACATCGTTTGTAAATTAAAATACTTCCATCTCCTATATATTTATAACATTGTTTATAAATTCCCGTACTTGTTTTATCTATTCAAAACAAGTCAATATTTTTAATCCAATCGAATTTCAATTTCTATTATTAGAAAAATAGAAATTCCCGTTTAAAATCTCAAAATCTCTTTTACAATATTTTTATAGACCAATATTCAGGCCCAGTGGTAATCTAAACAATCAAAACAACCAATTATAATTGACAGGTTTTCTAACACATCATATATGATAGTACATGTGCAAACAAACAACAAACAGACAATATATTTCTAAGGAATCCAGTTGGATCATTCCAACCTGTTTTTCCTGCATCCACAGATGTTAGTCAACAGAAATAATACCCATCCTGCTTCAAGGCTGGATATCGCGCTATAGAAGGGGATCCACTTATATACGTGGGCGTAGGGTCATCCGCTAATGATACTGCGGGCATCTGCTAATGATACTGCGGGAATCAATCCAAGCATTCAAACAAGCATTAAACAATTATTTTTAACGAGTAAAAATAATTCTAAACAACAGGTGAGTGAGATTTACTAACCGAGATTATATCCAATGATTTATTCCAAATAAATTTCCTGCTTGTTAACTTCAAAGCCGCGATCCCCGCTCAACTTATCTTGAACAATTTGACCTCGTAAAAAATTTAATTTTTCCTTTATTATTATTACACACTAAATCAAATACTTAAGTTAATCACCTAATTTAATTTAACCATAAATCATAAATTAGTAAATTATCCTATGTGATTGGAATTTCAAAATAAAGTATACTTTATTAACTTGCTTAAATCACCTTCTTCCTTATCTTGGCAAACAGGGAACCTGCTGAACATCAACTATCAGGTGTTCGAACCACTGTACACATCTCAATTCATGTACAGACCTCTTCAATCAATTTGACAGTCCCCTTCAAACACTTCTAGCCTTTTCCATCTACAAAATACAGTCTCGCACCTCCAAAAAGAAATCACCGATCAACTTTAAGTCACCAAAAATCAGCAACTAGCCTTCTGGATCCAACTGGGTTTACTGCCGCACCTTCCTTCTCCCCAATCAGTGACCGAGCTCTTCTCCTATCGCCTACAGGAAAGTGGCGATAACTTCCACCATTTATTTTTCCTTAAATTGGATCGAAGGATTTTAACCCCATCACAAACATAACAACGGCCTTGAATCCCTCCAACGCTGACCGTATCAACTGATCTCGCCCCCAAATTCTCACGATGTCGAGCTCTAATAAATCCCCGGTCTCCGATCTAAAATGGGCTTTAGGGGTCACGGCTTCAACTTAGAAGAGTTAAAGGAAGAAATGAACTTCGGATTAATTTGGAACAGTGGATTTGGTTTGGGTTCTGAATGAAAAAGGAAGCGGATTCTTTCTGAGCTTTTTCGATTTCAACTGGTATCGTGATTTTCAGAAGAGCAGAATGAAGTAGCAAGGGGAGAGGCTATCGCAATATATATATGTGGAGAAGTACGCACAAAATTTTTGTATTTATTTAAAAAGATTTCCTAATTAATTCGATTTGATTCTGATTCGATTTAAAGAGATCTTTCATTCTTTTTAAACAGATATCGATTTGATTTTCGATTCGATTTCGATCTTATCCATTATAAATATTTTAGGGTTCACAGTTAAAAATCGTGAACCGCTATTTTAGCGTACCGACCGTCGTTCCAATGTTATAGCGTTATACTGAACTCAACAGAATATTATCTGAAATTTATTTCGAATGTGTATATATAAAATAACCATACTAAATCGATATAATATACTTTAAATTCAAAAACAAATATATTCTCTGGTAATAAAATATTTTTATGATAATTTATATTCAAATACAGTTAATACCGATCATCTGAATTGTTTTGACTCAGTTTAAATCTCAAATTGAATTATTTCAGTTCTCGTATTTCGATAAATATATATAAAATCAAAATAAATCATATTTCGATTATTAAATCTATAAATCCAATATAAAATACCATTTATATTATAAATTCAATATTTAAAACCATACTAAATAAATCAACCAATAATACAGGTCGTTACATTCTTCCCCCTTTAAAATAATTTCGTCCTCGAAATTGCTAAGGTAGGAAAAATGGTACAAATCCATTACTTTTCAAAATCTCACTTATGTTAAAACTCAACTCCTCATATTTCAACAAATTTAATTCCACCAAAACTTTTGGTCTTCCTTCATTTAATTCGAATGATCTACGATCAATCCATTTATATCCAATCTGTATTCCAATTCCAGAATCCAAATCCCAGGGTTTTCATTTCAAATCCTTTTGAAATCCCTTAAACATGTACATATATTTATAATCTTTTCAAATTCAAAATATTTGAATTTTTCAACTAAACTTGTTTTCTTTCAAACAAATTCCCATCGAAAATTTTCTAAGGTAGCAATCCATCACCTAGAAACTCGAAAATGAACACTGATGAAGCTGCAGTCATCATCAGAATTATTTTCTAGCCACTGAAGTGAGTTCAGTGCTTAAACAATTTCAAAACCCATCTAAAAATGTTTTCTTTTCAGAACTCCTTTTAAAACAAAGCTATATTATTCTAATATACTTCAAAAAATATTTTCCAACTCCCAGAATTTTAAATTTTGAATTCAATTTTAATTCATCCAATTTGTATATTTTATTCGTATACAAATTCTATTTGGTTCTATATAACCATTTCATTTCTTATAATCTCATTTGATTATAATAATAATAACAACCAACACATCCATATATTATAATAATTTCAAAAATTATTCTTTATATATAAAAATAGAATTTTGGGTAAAATAATTTCATTCACCCACTTTAAAACAATATCGTGTTCAATCTTTTGTTCAAATGTTTAGAAATTCCTATCGACTTTGTGGCATCCCACTACTCGATCAGAATTCATAAAACACTCAACAGACTAACCAACACAATATAAAACAACTTTTATATCAATTTACAAATACGCTCTCTCGTCTATATACACTCAACTCATTCTAGGGTACTACTGACCCTATCTCTAATGAGCACATCCCACCAAAGCTTAGGTATTCGCTTAACATAAGCTCTGATACCAACTGAAACGACCCGATGCAGTGGGCTAACCTCCCACCGTGGTTTACAGAGATACCTAATAACTGGTTTTACGGCTAGCCTCTCGACTCGACCAACCCACATTGTCGGGAGATATAGTGGTAAGAGTCTCCCGTTCCCCACCAAACGCAAAGCAAGAACCCCCTATCATCCGTACCAATTAAGCAACCAGCTCTGATACAAACTGAAACGACTCGAGGATCCGTACTATCTGAGTCGACTAATAACACCACACATCCAACCCAAATTGTACAGAAATACGAATTATTATTAGAAAGAAGTTAGAGGATGAGAAATAGAAAGAAAGAAATATTAGAATAGAAGAAAACGAAGATCAAAACACACAGCGGAATGAATATAATATATTAAATAACATAATTTTGAAATACAAGTCAGTAACTTTATATACATACCATCATCAGAGCACAACAGTTATTCCTGGAACAGGTATAAACACCTGTTTCCAGATACAACATAGTACACAGCGGAAAATATGATAGTCTATAGCTATCTAGTGAAGCCTCATGTTTCCAGCTCCTCGAAATGAATCTGTAAAATCCCGACTACTTGACTGCCCGTACAAATTTGAGCACCCGAGAGTTTAGGGAAAACAAAAACAAAATAAACTCTGGGTCAATCATGGGACTGGTATGAGTAAACTCTAACCATTTGTTTAACTTTCAAAATCCTTTCGAAAGGAAACATAATAGTAAGACCTGCCCACACATAAACATGGAAGGTTTTTACCTTACTATAACCCAAAACACTTTGATACAAAACTCCAGTGGTATTATAATAATGTCTAATCAAATAAATAGAATCTAGCGGAACGCTTGCATCTCACGCTCCATATATAATATAAAATCAAAAACCGCATGGCTCTTATTGGAGATTGAATTTCCAACATGACAAGGTATGGAACCACCTTCCGCTAGTGTATCTCTAGAGAGGAATACACTAGGTTCAACAAGAACATCTTGCAACCCGGCCCACACATGACCGACCGCTCATTTCGCTTCAGCGTATCGAATGTATATCACCAACGATTGGGATCAGCAACCGTTTCCCAAATGGGACAACATAAAATAGAATAATGAATTAAATGAATCTCTAGATAGGTGATTATACGTCCTAATGGGAGCGACCCACATAACCATGCTGCCTGCCCGATTTTTGTCATTTCCCGCTTGTTGAGTCCCGAGGCTACGATTACTTTCTATTCATTGATAGCACAATTACTTTGAATGCCACATTGTCAGATCCATTAATCACTAATTGATTTGCAAAAATATATTCTGGATATTATGCTAAGGGAATAAATCCGTTGCCACCATGTATATTTGTACAGACCAACATATTCGATCATCGGAAATACTCTGTCAGACGTTCGTCCATATACATTCGTTCTGGGATTGAACGAAACCGAAGGCACAATTCCTATAAATAGAGAAAGCCCTTGCACTTTACTCCGTCTTCGATTATCTTTGAATAATCTGATTCGCAATGCTTATGCCAATACTGAGTGGTTCTCGGATAATAATCCAACCGGTCTCTCCATATTGACAACGATTGTCAAAAAAACTTCGATAGTATGTGATTTTACTATCGAATAAAAACAAGTGTTTCAATAGTCGATGATTTAACTATCGAAGAAAACAATTGTTCATCCAATTATCAAACAATCACTGGGCGTTTTAATTAATATTTCATTAATTAAAACTCTTCTCCATTTCCTTTATCAATATTTGTTAAACAAATATTTTCAATTATCATCTCGGTCTCTTACATTCTTTGGAAAACATTTCTATATCTCGCCTTCTTTTATTTTCTACATTTAGAAAATATATTCTATTTGAAATTGAAACAATTTCAATGACTTATCTCTTTCCCGACTACTTTAATTATACTCAGGAAATATTTACTTTTATATTTCCAAAATTCCATCACTTAGGTTAAAACGAATGCTGTATAAAACATCGTTATAACAACCCAAAATATTTTATTCAACTAACTATCATCCAACATTTCTCTTCGAGATTGGATCTTACTACTTATCAATTAAAAATGAAATCAATCAAGTTGGGGTAAAATTACCTCTCAGACCTTGACTGAAAACATCATTAACTTCAAAAAAGACAAAACCACTTACCCCGAATAATCAACATTATAAAAACCAATTATTCATTTTAAAGGTACATATGTTTCTCTTTCTATTACCAGCCTATCAATTTCCCTTTTTCTTATAATATTCTATTTTTAAATTCGTTCCTTATTGAATTCCATATATATCAAAACATTTATTTCTGACTATCCAATTTTTCTTAAAAATATTATAACTCCTTAAATTCTCGGAAAAATTCGCTATAACCTCCCTTGTACCGGGAGCATCAGGATATTTCAAATAGCCTCCCATGGCCCTCACCAATCCAAAAGAAAAAGAAAAAGCCAAGCGGCTTGCCGATACGGTGCATAAAACCTCATATATGAATTTAAACATGTACCTTTTTGTCGGGCACATAAATTAAAATCATCATATACTCCATCCCATACCTGTCTAATACATGCTCACCTGTTTTCAATTCAGTTCAACACTATCCAATCGTTTGAATTCTATTTCGCTCATTTATTCTTTAATTAGCTATTTTGCCTATTCCACTTCTTTGTTTGAACATAACATGTTCAAACAAAATATTTAACTTGCTCATAACCAAATTGAATTTCAATTTCAATTCTAGTTTCCTTTTCGATTTCGAAAATAAATTTTCAAATCGAATTCATTATTTAAAGCCCAATATCAATTCAAAATCTTGTTAACTAATTACTATTCAAATTAGTTAATTCTATTCAATAATCAAAAATCTGATTTCTGTTTCAAAAATTAATTCATTACTTTACCTGAGTTCACATATAATCTACAACTCAAATCTGAAATTTTCTAAATAGAAATTCAGATTTTATTCGCTTAAAATCCTTTTATAAAATTAAATAAACCATTATAGTTTTAAATGGTCATGGCGTTGTTTTTCTGAAAATTTGATTTTGATATAACTCAAAATCTATTTGACGAAATCCAGATTTTTCTCCTCCATTAGAAAACAATTATCAAATCGGTCCTGACGTTTCTTGTTTCAAAGAATTTTGACTTCAATTGAGTTCTGTATACTCAATTGAAGTGCAAAATGCCAATTTACGAACTGCAGCGCTGTGGCGAGTTCGTTTTAATTATGTTTATAAATATAAACGTTTGAACTTCGTCTATAATAAATTCAACTCCATTCTAATATATTTTTAATATATATCAAATCAAAATTTTCAATTCAACATAATATTTTAGATTATCTATAATTGTCAATTTCTCCTTACTCGATAATATATTTATTTATACTTCGATTTTCTATATTTGAATTCCATTTGAATTCTATTTGAATTCTATATTCAAATTTCGTTTGAATTTCTATATTATATTTCAAATCTCTTATTCCAATTCTATTTTAATTTCTCTTATTCAAATTCTATGCTCACATTTTAAATTTCTATATTCAATTTCTATTTAAAAATTCCATTTTTAAATTCCTACTTGAATCCTGTACTCAAATTCCAATTCAACTTTATTTGAATTCTATATTTAAAATCCATTTCACTTCTATTTGAATTCCTATACTTAAACTCTATTTCACTTCTATTTTCAAGTTCTATATTTTAAATTTCATTTGAACTTTCTTTATTCAAATCCATTTGAATCCCTTTGAATTCAAATTCTATTTGAATTCTTTTAAATACAAATTCTATTTCAAATTCTATACTCAAATTCTAGTCAAATTCCATTTATTCAATTTGACTTCTATTTAAATAAAATTTGAATTAATCGAATTCAAATCATAAATCCTTATTTAAATAAAATTCGAATTAATCGAATTCAAATCATAAATCCTTATTGATTTATTTTCGTTCAATTTATATTCTGAACATCAGAATAAATTCCATTGTTTATTTTTTAAAACGATTTTCCCCTTCCTATTTTTAAATTCATGTTTGAATTTAAATATTCAAATTATCAAAAGATAATTTTTCCCGCTGCATCCATAAACCTTGTTTATAAATTAAATTCAATCCCCCTGCATTCCCCAACTTACAAACATCGTTTGTAAATTTCAATACTTCCATCTCCTATATATTTATAACATTGTTTATAAATTCCAGTACTTGTTTTATCTATTCAAAAGAAGTCAATATTTTTAATCCATTCGAATTTCAATTTCTATTATTAGAAAAATAGAAATTCCTGTTTAAAATCTCAAAATCTCTTTTACAATATTTTTATAGACCAACATTCAGACCCAGTGGTATTTCAAACAATCAAAACAACCAATTATAATTGACAGGTTTTCTAACACATCATATATGACAGTATATGTGAAAACAAACAACAAACAGACAATATATTTTTGAGGAATCCAGTTGGATCCCTCCAGCCTGTTTTTCCTGCATCCACAGATGTTAGTCAAAAGAAATAATACCTATCCTGCTTCAAGGTAGGATATCGCGGTATAAAAGGGGATCCACTTATATACGTGGGCGTAGGGTCATCTGCTAATAAAACCGCGGGCATCCGCTAATGATACTGCGGGAATCAATCCAATCACCAAACCAATATATATATATATATATATATATATATATAATAGTCAACCCTAAATAATATATTTAAAACAGCTAGAAAGCATTCAATCAAGCATCAAACAATTATTTTTAACGAGTAAAAATAATTCTAAATAACAGGTGAGTGAGATTTACTCACCGAGATTTTATCCAATGATTTATTCCAAATAAATTTCCTACTTGTTAACTTCAAAGCCGCGATCCCCGCTCAACTTATCTTGAACAATTTGACCTCGTAACAAATTTAAATTTTCCTTTATTATTATTCCACACTAAATCAAATACTTAAGTTAATCACCTGATTTAATTTAACTATAAATCATAAATTAGTAAATTATCCTATGTGATTTGAATTTCAAAATAAAGTATACTTTATTAACTTGCTTAACTCACCTTCTTCCTTATCTTGGCAAACAGGGAACCTGCTGAACATCAACTATCAGGTGTTCGAACCACTGTACACATCTCAATTAAATACAAAACCTCTTCAACCAATTTGACAGTCCCCTTCAAACATTTCCAGCCCTTCCCATCTTCAAAATACAGTCTTGCACCTCCAAAATGAAATCACCGATCAACTTTAAGTCACCAAAAATCAGAAACTGACCTTCTGGAGCCAACTGGGTTTACTGCTGCACCTTCCTTCTCCCCAATCAGTGACCGAGCTCTTCTCCTGTCGCCTACAGGAAAGTGGCGATAGCTTCCACCACTGATTTTTCCTTAAATTGGATCAAAGGATTTTAATCCCATCACAGACATAACAACGGCCTTGAATCCCTCCAACACTGACTGTATCAACTGATCTTGTCCCCAAATTCTCACGATGTCGAGCTCTAATAAATCACCGGTCTCTGATCTAAAGATGGGCTTTAGGGGTCACGGCTTCAACTTAGAATAGTTAAAGGAAGAAATGAACTTCGGATTAATTTGGAATGGTGGATTTCGTTTAGGTTCTGAATGAAAAAGGAAGCGGATTCTTTCTGAGCTTTTTCGATTTCAACTGGTGTCGTGATTTTCAGAAGAGAAGAATGAAGAAGCAAGGGAGAGGCTGTCGCAATATATATAGGTGGAGAAGTACACATAAAATCTTTGTATTTATTTAAAAAGATTTTCTAATTAATTCGATTTGATTCTGATTCGATATAAAGAGATCTTTCATTCTTTTTAAACAAATATCGATTTGATTTTCGATTCGATTTCGATCTTATCCATTATAAATATTTCGGGGTTCACAGTTAAAAATCGTGAACCGCTATTTTAGCGTACCAACCGTCGTTCCAATGTTATAGCGTTATACTGAACTCAACAGAATATTATCTGAAATTTATTTCGAATGTGTATATATAAAATAACCGTACTAAATCGATGTAATATACTTTAAATTCAAAAACAAATAAATTCTCTGATAATAAAATATTTTTATCATAATTTATATTCAAATACAGTTAATACCGATCATCTGAATTGTTTTGACTCAATTTAAATCTCAAATTGAATTATTTCAGTTCTCCTATTTCGATGAATATATATAAAATCAAAATAAATCATATTTCGATTATTAAATCGATAAATCCAATATAAAATACCATTTATATTATAAATTCAATATTTAAAACCATATTAAATAAATCGACCAGAAATACGGGTCGTTACGTACCAGGACTTTGCAATATTTGATTGATCACAATTCTGTTTATCTTTTTAATTGTTTGTTCTATTGTAAACATAAACATGTGTTTCTAGAATTGTTGTGAATATGATGATTGTTTTTTGATATGTATGGATTATTGTGGGTATGATGGTTAGTTATGAAGATACGATGTTAGTATTTATAGTTTATTAGTTAGTTCATGGTATATGAGTTGGTTTGTGGTGTATATATTGGTATGTGTTATGAATTTGAGTATATATGATATGTTGGGTTATTGGATATGAAAATATTTTCGTATATGAATTATGAAATCAATGGAACGATTGCATATGGGGGGTGTGAGGGAAGAATGTTGGCTAGAAAAGGGAAATAGTTTCAGCACAACGACGTCTAGTAGCACACTTTTAGTAATGCAGAGTAACAATTAGCGACAACTTGCTTCTGCTTGTTGTTGCAATTTAGTTACGGCTAGCAACGACTAAATAAAGATTATTTGCAGTGGCTTGTGATGACTTGTGGAAAACACCAGATTGACCATAACTTCCCACGAATCCCCATCTGCCATATTAAACCATTGCTAAGTTGGTTATGTAGCCAACGCTAAACACCTTGCTACTATGTTAGCGTCATGGTACTTAGCGATGACTTAATGCTATGGCTTGTGACGACTGTCGACGGCTATTTGCCGTTGCTAACCAAAGCCGTTACTGTAGTGTGCACTACAACATCAGACTACTTCCTATAAGTGGTGGATCCATGATGATCCCGAGCTTAAAGATCCGTGTCATTCACAACTTTGAGATATAGAACCTCTTTTTTTTGGAAAACTAGATCTATATAAGGAGATTAAGTGAAGATTTATATGCCAAATCCTATCTACCACTACAAATAAAATGGGAAAACCTCATTTGAAATGATCTTTCCCAACCTCTCTCGTCTGTTCAATACCATTTTTATTTCATAGATTTTAATGAAATGTAATTGCAACCTACTGTATAAACAAAATAAATTTTTTTTTGAGTGGATACAGGTTAGAGCAAAACTATGATAATGTATTATAGGTGTTAACGTTATTTTTCATCAACACCAAAATATAAGATATGGTTGTGGACCTAGGGGAACCTAGGGATTATCTAGTTCCTTCAAGTTCGATTTAATTCATTATTTCCAAGATATCAAGGTCTTAAGCTTGAAGATTAGTTACTCATCCTTCAAGAAGAGGAGAGTATCACTCTTACGAGACTCAAGGACCTGTAGTTACCTTGGGATAAGGGCTTCGTAAGTTCATCACTAGTAGAGAGCTAGATGGTTCATTAGAGTTATTTTCGTAATTATCTCAAAGTGGAAGGTTTTGTCGTGAAATGGCAATAAGGAAATAAGTGGATAAGTGACAAGTGCTAAGTCTTTTTTTTTTGCTCACTTGATTAAGTAAATAAGCGATTACAATAGAAATAGAGAAATCCCGAAATTGATTTACAGATCAAGGCTTTATCTCTTAGAAATGGATAAAAGATTTTGGAATGAGGAAAAGTCCCCCAAAATGTGACCCGTGGGGTCTTATTTATAGGCAATTTGGGCCCGCTTTGGTTGCGGTCTAGTAGGAAGATCGACTCTCCATTAATGCTCTGGTATTGGCCCGATTGAAGTGCGGTTAGGTTCGATTTTGACTTGCTTTGCTTTGGTTATGATCTCATGGTGTCGGTAGTCAACTCTGAGTATTAGTCTGATCTAGCGGCTTCATGATCCAGTGCCAACTTCGTATGGTGGTATCGACACCAAGTATATAGATGTAGATAGGTTTCTTCTGCTCCAGTGTCGCTACTGGCTTTGTGTTTCTGAATATTGTCTTTATACTTCCTTCTTTATGACTTTGATGTCTTCTTTGGTATCATTATCGATACCAAGCCTATCGGTATCGATAGCACTTTGCTTGGTCCTGTATTGGTCTTGTGCTTTCATCTTCACTGTCTAATATCGAAACTAAGCCAACTGCTTGTGCATGTTGGTTTCAATAATGTGCCTCTTTATAGTATCGACATCAAGCGGTCTATATATTGATGTTGGTACCATTAGCATGTAAATTATGCCTTGGTGATATCCTGGTACCCTCGTTCTCGGTATCATCTGAGTTCTTCTGACTCCATTGCCTCTGGTTTTGGCTCTTCGGTTTATTGTTATGGCATTGAATCAGTACGATACCCCTTCACCTTTTCTCCGGTTTTGGTATCAAATTTTGGTAGTAACATTTGCCGCCCCCTCCCCTTCCCCCCCGTGAAGCGATATTTTCGAATTTTCAAGTCAATAGCTTTACCTTTTGCACCGTACTGTCTTGAAAGTTCATGGTTTTCCAGCCTTCTAGAATTTATTTGGACTGTTTGATTTGTAACCACTTGTATGGACCTAATGAGAGGCGCTTTTCTATATAAAGACTCTACTTCTTCCTTTTTTATTTTCCTCTCCTGCAAGAAATTACACTCAAGAAAAATCATCATTCTTTGAAATCTTATAAACTTTCCAGAGTAAGAGACCCGATCCTTTCTTTGTAAGTTTTTCATTATTTTTTGAATCGATTTAAGTTAAGATCCAAAAATGATTATCTCTTTGAACTCGATTATGAATTCATCTGAGGTTAAATAAACTCTGATTTCTCATCGGAATAAAATCAAATAAACAATAGTTAGCTTAAATATACATTAATGGTGAATTAAAAGATTTATCATCTACCATCCTTGATTATCTGAAGCTATATATTTCTCAAGGTTTAAAATGAAAAATTAGCATGCTGGAAACGAAGATTCCGAATCACTATCACAAGAACATGATTCTTTTCTACACCAGTGAAATTGAAGCCAATTGCTATCAGTTCCTTTTGGTATCAGTTAACCGATACTAGAATTAGTGCTTCCATTGGTGTGTTGGAGACTCCAGTGTCGGTTAGACCAATATCTATATGGATATACTCTTGATTTCAATTTCATTGGTACCTCATCTTAAGTTCTTATGGTATCGATTAAAATTTGGTATCGACTATATATTATTCGGTTTTGTTATTTCCGATGCTAAGAATTTGATCTGTTCTTGGTTTCGGTTTTACTGATTTTCCAATGCAGCTGATACTAAAACTTAACCTCATTTGAAAAAGGGACATAGTATCACAACACTATATAAACTTTATCAAAAGTTTGGCCCTAGTTTTTGGTGCTGTTTTCGTGGTGATGATGACACCAAAAACTTATTCATTTTCAACATATGTATAGGGCATGACATTATGTGAATATTACCTGAATGTAACGATACAAATTAAGAATAAGTTGATCTTTTCATGACTCATACCATTTCTGAAGTGTGTTACACCGAAGTCCACAATCTTTAGATTACCTATGATATTGATAAGGCAAGAGTTGAATAGCATAAAATTTAAGAATCTTCCCAATTTCTATGCTATTCAACTCAATTGCCTCATCAATATCATTTAGACCTTATACCGTAGTGACAACATCTATATTTCACTTCAGTCAAGCCTGTAATTAGAATTATAGAGTAAACCTCATCATTGGCTCCACACGTAGAACAATAAGAGGATGAATTTGGAAAACCAAGCTTTGAGCTGGTTAGATCATTGGCGTCATTTACATTTACAATGGCTACTGTGATGTAAGGTCCCCTTGAGAAGCACGGCTACTTACAGCTGAATTAGTCAAAGTATGACTACTTATAATTATACCTGGGACTTTGATGAAGGTTGATTAGCACACTGGAATGATGCCAATGATCTAACTAGCGCAAAGCTGGGGATAAAAATCGAGCCATCATCTTCGGATCACAAGGGCTGTCGCATTTCTATTGAAGGAGAGGGTTGTCCATCTCTGCCAGAGGAGGAGATTCCAGAGAAAGGTGGGGGCGTGATTTGGTGACCGAAAGCCCTAATTTGGGTTTTTGGTCACTATTAAAGTAACATAAAAGGAAAGGGGAGCGGCCAAAATTTGTGTTTGGGGTGCCTAATGGGATGGACAATATGATACATATTAGATTTGGCCAAAGGCCATGTCAAATTAACTGATCCAGAGCTTCCTAAATGGACGGTTAGATTTAGGGTGTTTAGGATGGCGCGGAATGCAAAATGTAGTTTGATACAGATCTAAGCACTATCAAATATGATACGGCTATGATCCGTATTTTATCTCCGCAGCGTTGTGTGCCAAATTGGTTGTTATGGTGTAGTGGGGGCATGTAGACGAACCAGAGCTAGGGAAGTGTGGACTAGTTGACCTGTATCCCAGACCCAGGGCAGTGTGGACTGGGTAAGGGTTGTTGACTATAGACTAGAAGGGCATGGTCATAGCGATAGTTGTAAGGAGTCTAGAAGGGTATGGACCTGTCATGGCCCTAAATGGATTTGGTGATCAGAGTGGTGGATATCGTATGCTTTACGCACTGTGTGAGAGATGTGAGGATGATTGTTATGTTTGATGTTTTCTATCACCATGACACGCACACTCCCATTTTACACTATTTGTTAGTGTTTACCTTAGAGTATTGTACATCTTATTGTGCTAACTCTTTGGTTGCAGGTCCAGGTATGATTATTTATACTTGTTATTGCTTCATTATGTTGCTATCGCTCATACTAGACTTTCATTTGACCCACAGTTTTATGTCTCTTCTTATTACTTTGGGTGCTCCTAAACGAGCAAACTAGAGGCATTTTAGGTGGTGATGCGCGAGTAGCTGTCCGGAGACGAGCAGGATGCTTCCACGTATTATATACATATATTCTCCCTGTGTTGTTGATGGTCACTTCTTTGGGAATTAGTAGTGCACCTTCTTCATTTCCTTTTTAGAGACAGTATTTTGAAGTTGTAATAATGATTTGGATCATAAGCTGTATTTTGGATTCCGCTACTCTAATGGTTATGGTTTATCTTTAGCTTATGTACTATCTCACCTTTGTTATATCTAGTTATGTTACTACTATATTTTATATCATGCGCTGTGAGATAAACTACAGGTTCTTGGTGATTCATCATTCCAACCCTTTTCTTTTGACGACCGTTCTGTGCTAATCGGGTATTGGCAGCGCATTTCGAGGGTAATGTCGGCTGGTGCAGGGCAGGCCGTCACACTTGGTATCTGAACCTAAGTTGCATAGTTTACCTAGGGGAAGACATCAGGGAGAGATAGTATATGTATATGAGAGCACGTATTTGTGATATTTTGGTTTTCAAAAACTATATATATACTATTAGTATATCTAAGGATGAAGTCGCACTACACTAGCACCACTAAGAAGATGGTTAATCGTTTTCTCTTTACA
Organism: Allium sativum; assembly: GCA_030737875.1. NCBI lineage: Eukaryota > Viridiplantae > Streptophyta > Magnoliopsida > Asparagales > Amaryllidaceae > Allium > Allium sativum. The sequence continues at coordinate 646,444,045 of CM060919.1, read as the reverse complement.
GATTGAACGATGAGCCGAAATACGAGGAGTACGGGTTCTGAAGGTAACATTGGGAATGTCCCTGATATGAGGACGATGTTTACTACCTTCATGAGGGATATGCTTAGGGACGTTTAGGGAGCAGTTCCTAATGCTCCTAACGGTGTTGGTGCAGAAGAGCAGGCGCCTAGAGCGGATTTTGCTAAGCTCTGCAAGGATTATACTAGTCTTGGTGGGAAGCTATCCAACAGAACGGAGTCGGCTACAGAGGTTCAAGACTGGCTTGATAGTTGTGAGCTCATCTTCGAGGATTTGGGGATCGATGATGTGATGAAGAGAAAGCTAGCATCGCGTCAACTTCAAGGACGAGCAATGAATTGGTGGAATGCTATCAAAGCAGCTACTCTCGAGGATCAAGTTACTTGGAATCAGTTTAAGACCTGATTCAGTGATAATTTTATTCCAGCTGCTCAGAAATCAGAATTGTTTAGGAAGTTTTGGAGCTTAGGCAGAATGGTAGGGCAGTCTCGGAGTATATTGTTGAATTCGATACCTTATCGAAACATGGATTGTCCCTTATCGATACTGTCGAGAAGAAGAACGGGAAGTTCATAACTAGCTTGGATGACACTTGGGGGAAATACTTATAAACCACATCGACAAGACTCTCGAGTCTATTGTGGGAAAGGCATTGAGATCTGAGAGCCTTTACCCTAAGTTGAAGAACGGGGTTGCTATTACATTTGCAGAGGAGCCAAAGCTGCAGGCGAGCGGTGGAGGAAAGAATAATTCCCAGAATAAGTGGAAACAAGACAAAACTAAGGATGGTCAAAAAAAAGAATAAGAAAGAAGTCTAGTGCTTTGGTTGTGACAAGAAAGGTCACTATATCAAAGATTGTCGATCAAAGCCAGCGAAAAGAAAGTGCTTATATTGTGACCAAGTGGGACATTTCAAGGATAAATGTCCACAACCCCCTAAGGAGAAGCAGATCGTGAAAGCATCTGCTATCAATGATGTTCCTTCTTCGTCAAATGCCCCGACTGCGGCGTAGAAAGGAAAGGGTGTCGTTATTCAAAATATGCTTTCTATATATGATGTCCCTATTCGAGTATTATTTGATACCGAGGCTTCTTATTCCTTCGTATCTAGTGACCTGGTAGATAGGTTGGAATTGGAACCCGAGATAGTCGATAGATCTTTAGTTGTGACGAACTCAATCGGTGGCTCGACTAGCCTTAGTATGATTTGCCATAAATTGGTCTTATCGAGTCATGGATGTATGTTTGCTTGTGATTGCTTTGTTTTGGGCTTTACTGGGTTTGGCATTATTTTGGGAGTCTATTGGCTCTAAAGGTATGGGGTGGTGGTAGACTGTGAGGGGTCTTCGGTGACCATTGGAGCGGATGATGGGCGGAGGGTGGTATTGGGTTGCCTACCTAGTAATGGGGTGATGGGTAGTTTTCTAAATTCCCTCGACATCCCGCATGATGAGTTATCAGATGTGCATATTGCTGGCGAGTATGCGGACATCTTCGGGGAAGTGACCAGACTTCCACCACACCGATAGATCGAGTTTCAGATTGATTTAGTGAAAGATTCCTGACCTATAGTGATGCCACTTCTCCGTACGGTGCTAAGGGAGCAGCGAGAGCTCGAAGTGCAAGTGGGCAATCTTTTGAAGAAGGGATTTATCCGAAAAAGTGTTCCCGAGTAGGGAGCACCAGTTGTATTTGCTACTAAGGCCGATGGTTCCCTTCGCTTATGTGTGGACTACCATGAGTTGAACAAGGTGACTAGGAAGAATAAGTATCCTCTTCTACGAATAGATGATTTGTTTGATCAGTTAAATAGAGCAAGAGTGTTCTCCCAGTTAGATCTCGCGACAAGTTTTCATCGGCTCCGAGTAGCAGCGGAAAGTGTACCTAAAACGACATTTTGGACACCGCCGGATTCTATGAGTGGTTGGTCAAGCCATTCGGATTGACCAATGCACCTGCATATTTCGTTGATCTTATGAATAGTGTTTTTGGGGATCAATTAAATAAGTTTGTTCTTGTGTTTGTGGATGATATCTTTGATTACTCGAGGTTAGAGGAAGAACTCAAGGAACACTTGAGGACGGTGATGGAGGTGTTGAGGAAACACTAGTTGAAAGCAAAATTTTCTAAGTGTCACTTCTGGAGGAGGGAAGTGAGATTCTTGGGCCATGTTGTTTCAGAAAATGGTATTTTCATGGATCCTGCGAAGGTGGCCACGGTGCAGGATTGGTCTATGCCCAAAAATGCAACATACGCGAGAAGTTTCTTGGGATTACCTAGATTTTATCGAAAGTTTATTCAGGACTTCTCCAGGATAGCGGCACTGTTAACTCAGTTGACCAAGAAGAATCATGCTTTCGTCTAGGGCAAAAGGGGTGAGAATGATTTTAAGAGCCCAAAGGAAAAGTTAACGCTTGCACCGGTGTTAGTTATTCCTAAAGAGAACGAAGAGATGACGGTATACATGGATGCCTGTTGTACCAGACTAGGTGTTGTACTGATGCAAGGAGGAAGGGTTGTAGCTTATGCTAGTCGGCAACTGAAACTGCATGAGAAAAGGTATCCTATCCATGATTTGGAATTGGAAGCGATCATGTTTGCGTTGAAAATATAGGGGCACTATCTTTTGGGAGAATGAGTTGTTTGCCGATTATAAGTCATTAAAGTACCTTTTCTCTCAAAAGGATTTAAATTTTCGTCAATAGAGATGGTTAGAGTTCCTGGCTTCATATGATTTCAATATCGCATACACACCTGGGAAGGGCAATGCGGTAGCTGATGCACTGAGTAGGAGACATGCCAGTTTGGGAGTTATGTTTCTTGAATGGAAGCAACCAGAGTATATCGCCAGATATGAGTTGCCCGTTAGTTTAGAGAGTGCATGAGTTGCCTGTTAGTTAAATCCGAGAAAAAGAAGCCTAGTGGTTTGTTGCAACCATTGGAAACTCCCGAATGGAAATGGGAACAAGTCTCAACGGATTTTATAGATGGTTTACCAAAGACTAAACCAGGTAATAATAGCATTTTGGTGATTGTGGATCGATTGACCAAAATTGCAAGGTTTATATCGGTCAAGTCGAATAGAACGGCAGCTAAGTTAGCGGAACTATATATGAAGTGGGTAGTTAGATTTCGTGGAGTACCTAAAGATATTGTGAGTGACTGAGATCCATTATTTACTAGTGGGTTTTGGAAGAGCATACAAGAGGCTTTAGGGTTAGAATTACATATCAGTACCGCGTACCATCCCCAAACTGACGGCCAAACAGAGAGAGTGAACCGTGTATTAGAGGATCTCTTGAGAGCTTGTATACCAGATTTTGGAGGGTCATGAGATGACCATTTACATCTGGTTGAATTCACATATAATAATAGTTATCAGTCCAGTATTAGTATGGCTCCATTTGAAGCTTTGTACGGAAGACCATGCAACTCACCATCATGTTGGTTAGAAACTGATGAGAAATTTGTGCTTAGGCCAAATGTAATATGAGAAACTTCAGATAAGATCAAGGTTATTCAACAGTGAATGAAGGCCACCCAAGATAGGCAGAAGAGTTACGGTATTCGTCAAGATCTCTCCGTTGAAGAGTGTGATTCGTTTTGGTAGGAGAGTTAAGTAGGCACCAAGGTTTGTTGGTCCATTTCCAGTTCTTGAACAAGTTGGGAATTCAGTGTATAAAGTTGGATTACTTGACAAGATGGAAGTAGTGCACAACGCATTTCATGTTTCTCAGTTAAGGAAGTTCGTGCACGATTCTGATATGACTATTTCTCCAAATTTGTTTGATGATATCAAGTTAGAACCCGAGGCAGTTGGGAACCGTAGACCGATTCGTATTGTCGGACACGATACGAAGCAACTTCGGAGGAAGACAGTGATACTGGTTAAGATCTAGTGGGGTAATAATGAGAACGACTATACTTGGGAAACCAAGGAAAGCATAAGGAAGTCATATCCAGAACTCTTTACCTCATAAGATTTTTAGTCACGATGTAGTTATTTCGCATGCTAGGATAGGCTTATTGTGTTTATTATGTATGTTTTATTATTGCAAATGGTTTATAGGCATGCGGGAACCATTGTTGTTTTCTTAGTTAAGGAATTTACGGGGGCGAAATTACTTAAGGGAGGAGAGTGTAATGACCCACATTTTACGTGTCGGAGGATCTTAGAATATTTATTTTATTTTCATACGAAGTCATATGGTCGTGTAACTTTGGGGAATGACTATTAGGTCATATCCCATGTTCACGATTTTGCAGAATTTTAAATGACCATTTAAGCCTAGGCAAATCTCGTTTTTCTTATAACTTTTGATTGGTAAAGAGTTTTGACTTGAAACCACTTCCATTGGATTCAAATGATGGTTTACCTTTCCGTAAAATGGTCACAATAATCAAACGGACTTACCGTTTGGGAGATATGGCTGAAATAAGATTTGGAGATGGAAAAACAACATAATTAGGCTTAACGGGGTGATTAGCAGCTAGGCCCATAACCTATTTTGGGATTAAGGTTATGGGAGGGATGAAAGGGTTTGAAGAAACATTCCCTTTCATTTTTCCAGCCGCCACTAACCTCCCTTGAACCCTAACAATAGCCTCCATCTTTTGAATCTCACCCTACTTGCTTTCTAATCACTAATTAACCAAAACTACACCAAACCAAGTCAAATTAGCACCAAATTAGGGTTGGAGCTGCTGCAATACATATAGATTCATGCCATAACAGTAAAGTTTCAGATTTAAGATTTCATTTGTGGCTAAGGTGGGTGATTTGCACTTTTATACGCTAATTACGACTAATTAAGGGTGATTAATGATAATTAGCGAAATTACACATCAGAAAAATATGGAAAAATATATAGAAATTCTAAAATGTCATTTTATGTCACTGTTGAAAATTTGGATTAAGTTTGCTATTCCTATGTTTAAAACGTGCTTAAGGGAATTAATGGGAAGATCATGCTTTTGGGGTATGTTTGATCTAAAATATTTCATGTGATTAATGTTTTTTATTGATTCTATGTGTTGTTACTGTTGTTTGGTACGTTTTGTGTTGGAATAGGAAGATTAGAATGGTTGAAAACGCCGTCGTTTGGCGAAATTAGCTCGCAGGAAAAATTGCATAAATTCGGTTCCTGAAGTGGGTAAGGATCATGACCCGACCCCAGAAGGGATCACGACCTGACCCAGGAGGGATCACGACCCGACCCTAGAAGGGATCACAACCCGACCCCAGAAGGGATCACGACTCGACCCCTATAAGGTGCCATGACCCGAACCAGGTGATGACCCCAAACCGGATTTGAAGCTTCTACCACGCGACGACGATTGTAAACTCTTCTGAAGATCAACTCCAATCCGACCAAAACTCGAGATGCAAAGGAAGTCCAAATAGGAAGTTATCACTCAGGATCCAGATGGAAACCAACGAGTTAACTTCCAGAGTTGGGCTTTGTTGTGGGACGTGTGCAAAGTAGTTATCGATATCTATAACTTTGGTTCACTATTGAGAGAGGGGGCATGTAGAAGAACCAGAGCCAGGGAAGTGTGGACTTGTCGACATGTATCCCAGAGCCAGAGCAGTGTGGACTGGGTAAGGGTTATTGACTATAGACCAGAAGGGCATGGTCATAGCTATTGTTGGTACGGAGTCCAGAAGGGTATGGACAGGTCATGGCCCCAAATGGATCTGGTAATCAAAGCGGTGGATATCTTATGCTTTACGCACTGAGTGAGAGATGTGAGGATGATTGTTATGTTTGATGCTTGCTATCACCATGACAAGCACACTCCCATTTTACACTCTATGTTAGTGTTTACCTTACTGTACATCTTGTTGTGCTAACTCTCTGGTTGCAGGTCCAGGTTCAAGTATGATTATTTATACTTGTTATTGCTTCATTTTGTCGCTATCGCTCATACCAGACTTTCTTCTGACCCATAAATATATGTCTCTTATATTACTTTGGGAGCTCCTAAACGAGTAGACTAAAGGCAGGTTAGGTGGTGATGCGCGAGTAGCTATTCGGAGACGAGCAAGAGGCTTCCACGTGTTATATACATATATTCTCCCAGTGTTGTTGGTGTTCACTGCTTTGGGCATTAGTAGTGCATCTTCTTTATTTCCTTTTCAGAGACTATATTCTGAAGTTGTAACAATGATTTGGATGATAAGTTGTATTTCGATTCCGCTACTCTAATGGTTATCGTTTAGTTTCAGCTTATGTACTATATCGGCTGTGTTATATCAAGTTATGTTACTATTATATTTTATTTCATGCGCTATGAGATATACCACATGTTCTTGGTGATCCATCGTTCCAACCCTTTTCTTTTGACGACCGTTCAGTGCTAGTCGGGTACTGGCAGCGCATTTCGAGTGAAATGTTGGCTAGTGCGTGGCAGGTAGTCACACTTGCTCTGCCAAACATGTATCAAGGGGATACGAGAAGACCGATCCAAGGATCGGTGGTTGTGCCATGTGCAAGTTCCTAAGTGCACAACCTTGTTTTTTAGCTGATCAGGCCATTGTGATCACCAATTTCTGAGTGATCCGACCTGGTGCATTCGAACCATAGCCAGACTAACGTGATCTGAAGTAAATACTTGATATGCACGATGTGATCAAGTACTTTGGAGCTAATACGAGTTTTGACGTGCCAGCTCCTGTGTTTTTCCTTATCCATTAACCAAGTCCAACCCGATTAGAACCATTATCGAATCGAGAACACCAATTCGAGAATTAACTGAATTTCCACCCCTTTTTACAAACACTTTGCGACTTAGACCAAATTGTTGCGTGCTCATCCGAGTCCGTAGTCAAGTCCTAAGTACTTCTATAGTCGTAAACCTATGACTGCTTTACCAAAAAGCGAGTCAATAGCAAGTGTTAACCAACCTTTTTAAAAAGCCCTTATACCTTAGATTCAAATAGCCATATCATACGACCATCAGGGCGGTGAACTGGAAGTAATGTCAAACTGTCCGAAGATCGAGTATGGATATACATTATGATGCTATGAATAACTAGGTTTGCTCGAATAAGGCTTTGGAATTATCTAAGTTTGGAAAAGACTAAGCGAAAAGGCATGAATCATTAGAGACCTAAAGCAAATCAATACTCTGCAAAAAGACAGAGACTTGTATGACTCTGGGGCGTAGAGAGACTCAATCTAACAAACTCAATGAAACTACACTGAAAACTCAAAATGAAGAGGGCCAATCAAACATCCAACTTCATAGAAGAAAAACTAGAACAAAGTGGGAACCTAGTCGTCCTATTTAGATGGGCTCACCTGCATGAATTCACGTTGATCCATCATGTTCTTCAGCTATAAATAGACTTGTGAAGGCTTTGAAAAATGGGTTTTCTCTTTTTTTTCTCTATGTGGAGCTCTACCACTCCATGGAGACAACATCGCTTTAAATCGGTCTTTAAAGCCTTTGAAAAGGGGATCTTCTCTTCTCCACGCAGACGCTCTTCCATTCCTCTAACATGACATCGCCTTCTATTCTTTACATTCTTGCATCAAATCAATTGTACATATAGTCGGTATGCACTACAAGAGAAATAGTGGATTCCAACGTCCAGGGGCCATTGGCGGCTATTGGTATGGCCGTTGGAAGTCATTTGTATAAGGATCAACGGTTTCCAACAACTTCCAATGCTATCAACTGCTATTTTCCAATGGCTTCCAACTGCGTATAATCACATATCTTTTATTTCTGGCCACAGAGGCATTGGAAAATGTTGAAAACTGTTGAAATTTGTCGTTGATAGCTGTTGGAAGACGTTGAAATATATGATCCCGTAAGCCATTGCCACCCATTGAAAGCCATTGGAAATTTGGGTATATATATTTTTATATATTTTTATAGATTTCAAGCTAATCACTTCCATCCACACAAAACACATGTATTCATTAAAACTGCTCCATTTCGAGCATATAAGTTATAGTTTCAATCATATATACACCTAAACACAATATTATACAAAAAACAAATACAAAACACATAACATAAAAACCCAGCGTCACCAACACAACATATATGTACATACCATGTATAAACCATGATCACCAACACAACATCCAACACCGTGTCCAAACCATCATCACCAACACAACATCAATATATACAACCATCATAATGTATAAAGCCTCGCCAACTCTCAAAGCATATATAACATCAAAATAAGCTAACCTTAACTCTCTCCATCGGAAGATCAAGGTAGCGTACCGTACTGGGCAATGAACTCCGCCATCCAGTGGTTAAGCTGCTCCATCTGATCTTCGCGGTGATGATCATGCTCATGAAGCTCTGCAATCTATGCTCGAAGTTATGTGATCTCCTCCTTGTCTGAAGCCCTACGGTACGTCTGCTGAGGTTTCTTAACTTGTTTATAATTTTAGATTTTTGGTATTTCATAATAGCAATTCGAGTATATTTCAGTTTTTATAATGAGTTTCGGTTTTTATTAACTCTGTATTGCCATAACCATATCACATGTTCCGGGTACGTGGATCCATGTTTGCATCAAAAATCCTATCCTCATCCTCCGCAGTCAACTCAGTCCTCCGACCGGATTCCAGCATCTGCGCCCTTCGTTCCTGAAATTTCTCCTGTTAAATAAAAAACAATTGAATTTAGATAATACTATTTTAATTAAATTATAACTTTAACTTAACTGTATTATATTTACATGCGCCTTGGCCTCGTGGTCCCAAGAGTAGGAAACGGAGCCTATGTCATCGATCTGAGTCAAAGCATGCGTATGCTAAAAAACATCGCAGTATGACACAGGAGCACCACATTGTCTCTCCTGAAATGAGCATATATATATATATATTAAATCTTGTAGTTAAATCAACTATTAATTTTACTAACTTATAAATTAAAATTTTTAACTATGTAACTAATAAATATAACAGGTCCTCGCGATGGTGCTGGAACGACTTGGACCCACCGTGATGTGTAACCGGATTCTTGCTCATGTTTGCTGCATTTCTTGCGGACTTGGCCTATACATCTAAATTTTGAAAAAAAAAATATTCTAATTTTTATATTAATCTAGTAGAACAGTTTAAATTAAATATGCAGTAAACTTACCTGAAACTCCTTATTATTATTCCAATAAGTATATAGCTCGTCCTATACCTTATCGCTGATCCAATCCGATTTTTCCCCTTTGATTTTGTGTTATTCATTTTTTCTCTGTAATTTTTGGAAACTTTGTTGTTTCAATGGCGGTTGACGAGGTCCAAATCTGCCTCTGGAGATTCACCACATCCTGCATTTTTTTAAAAATAGCATAAATATGAACTGATCAGATAGGAGCATGACTACTTAATGTAATAATTGATATTTCACACATACGTACCAGAAAATCCTGCCAGATTGTCTCCTTGAAAATGTCGGGTATCGATGTCTACGTGGGCCAACATGCAGTCATACGAGCCTGATAAGCGCATCTCGATATAGTCAAGATTGTGTTGGAAGGATCTAACTCAAAACCCGTGTGGTAAATTTTAAAAAAACATTTCATGGCTATTGTATTTATATTTATATAATCTACTGTACAGAAATTAAATTTGTACTAGAAACTTTGTACTTACCCTTTGTTAGCTTTTGCCTTAAGCCACACCGCCGGACGGGATAGCCCCTACGATGGACCACTGCCATCGCCACCTACAGGACCATGTGACATCATACATGTTACAAACAACAACATAACATAAAAGAGCTATATAAAACAAATAGTATGACATAATATAAAAGTACTATGCGATATAAATAATATGACATGACATAACATAATATTACCTTTTTAAAATGAGGTTGACTGGTTAGTCCTCGTCACTTCTGGATTTTGACTCTATTTTCTCTCTATATATGGTTCATCTTTAGTATCAAATACTTTAATTAATGCATTCGATTCATCGTTTAGAGGTCCAAAATCTGTTTGATCATCGATTATTACTATTCCTCTATTTTCCTCGACATCTGCTTGATAAGCTTGGTCGTCGGGAATATTACGTTCGTCAAATGTAAACCTTGTCTTTGTTTTAAAAACAGCCAGCTAATCTATTTTGTCTCTTCTTATAGATGGATAAGGAGTGCAATATACTTGAAGAGCTTGCTTGGCAAGTACCAAAGGATCATACTTATAATACCGTGAAGTATGTTTTTTCTTATAAGATTATATTTTGGGTGCATGTTAATTCCAGAACCTATAACGTTGCTGAACCAGTTGCATTTAAAAAAAAAATACTTCTTTCGTGGGTCTTGTGAAATATGTCAATTGCAGTATCTGGGTTAGCACACCATAAAAATCTTGTATATGGTCATTTGGATCATCACTACCTTTAACAAATACACCGCTATTGTTAGTTAATTTTTCAGCATCATATTCTTTAGTGCTAAATTTATATCCATTGACAAAGAATATTTGATATGTATTGACCATCCTTTTTGGTCCCATTGCTAAATGTTTCAATCCTTCATCTACAACAGAATTTATTGTATCAAAAAGATAATTAGTAAATCAAGTAGTGAATTCTTTGTTGATATCAACGTTTGGTTACTGTGATTCGTAATTGCTACAATTATAGGACAAATGTTAAATTAAGATTAAAGGTACGTTATATGTATAGATGTATATGTTCATTACCTAATGAACGATACAACTTTAGTGCAATTGAGAAGAATGTATGTGTGTGCTGCATTATAATCTCTATCATTCTTCCACTCTTCCATACATCTACTAAAAGGTCGACCTTCTTTTCTAAAAATAGATAAATTCACTTGACAGTCATCTTGATCAATGTCTTCATCATTACGTGCAGTACATTCAAATGATATGTTCACATGATCACTAAAATAAAGAGAGGAAAAAATACGAAGCTTCTTCTTCGATGTATGATTTGCAAATAGAACCTTCAGCTCGAGCTTTCTGCCTCACTTTTTCTTTAGACAATTTAAATATATATTTAAAATTATTGTAAATTAATTTTTTTATACATTTCATTAACTAGTATTTAATTAACTAAATATTAATATACCTTCCAAATGGATACATCAATCTGTATTTCACAGGCCCTCGAAGACGTGCTTCTAATGGAAGATGTATAGGTAAATGCTCCATAACATTGAAAAAACTTGGAGGAAATACTTTTTCGTGTTTGCAAAGCAATATTGGGGTTTCTTCCTCTAGTTAACAGAGACAATAAATTTTTAATGTAGTAGAACAAAGCTCTTCATAGAACGAACTAAGTTTTGTTACAACAGTCCAAACTTTATTGGCAATAGTTCTTTGAAAGCGACAGACAATAAATTTTCCATCATAACATGGCAGTCATGACTTTTCATCCCGCTAAGTTTATTGTTTCTACAATTGACACATCTACGAAGATTAAAAAATATACCATCCTGGAACCTTAATCCTTCCACCCATTTTAAAAGTATTTTAACTTGATTACTGTCCAGTTCATAGCGCGCGTTTGGTTTTTTGATGTCATTTGGCTTTTTATATGAAGCTCAAGATGATTACATATTACTTGTATATCACGTCTTGATTTCAAATCATCTTTCATCTTCCCTTTGACATTCAAAATTGTATTAAATACATTGTCAAACACATTTTTCTCATCATGCAACACGTTAATACTATGACGAATCAAGAGATTTTTCCAATAAGGCAACTCCCAAAATATGCTTTATTTGCACCAATTATGATTCGTTGATTTACCTTGATTTTCTTTTTTTGCACTTCGGTTTCATGAATCTTTTGATAATCTTTTACGAGTTCATAAATTTCTTCAATTGATCATATTTTAGGAGGTCCCAAAATTTCATGCCTATTAGCTGTAAAAAAAATCTTATCTCTTCTAAAAGAATGGTTAATATGAAGAAAACATATGTGATAGTCAGACCATGAAATTTTCTTTTCAATAGGTAAATAAAATGCTCTTGTTTCATCCATGCAGTAATAACAAGTTAGAAGAACAATCGTACTCCAAACTAAAAGCATTGCATACGTAGGAAAATTGCTAATTGTCCACAATAGAGAAGCATGCATATGAAAGTTCTTTTTTTGTGAAATATCATATGTTTCTACTCCTTCGTAGCACAATTCTTTTAATTCTTCAATCAACAGTTGTAAATAAACATCGATTCCTTGTGTCAGGTCATCAGGATCAGGGTTGACAATTGTGAGAAACACATAAGAAGTTTTCATACACATTCACGAAGGTAAATTATAAGGTGTGCCAATTATAGGTCAGGACAAATATTTAGTTCCAAATTGAAAAAATGGTGAAAATCCATCTGTACATAAACTAAGTTTAACATTACAACTCTTAGATGCAAAATCAGGATACTTCTGGTCAAAATGCTTCTATGCTACCTCATCAGTTGGGTGTGTTAACGTACCTTCTTCCTGTGTTCTCACATTGTGCCATGTCATATGTTGCAAGGTTACAGAAGATGCATATAACCTTTAAAGTCTATGAGTAATAGGTAAATAATGTAAAAGTTTATAGGGGACTTTCTTTCTCTTTTTCTTTTTTGGTTTGTATCTTCCTGATTGCATATTTTACAATTCTTAAGGTTGATATATTCATTCCAAAAATAACATGCAACCCTTTAGACATGTATCTATTTTTTCATACGGTAAACCAAAAGTCGACATAATTTTTTTTACTTCATAATGATTTCCGCACATTAAATTATTGAGAGGCATATGCCGCTTCGCAGCTTGTACAACAGCTATAATTCCACCTTCAATGAGGTTGTATTTAGATTTCACTGCAGTGTATTCAGCAGTTACTGATAATTGAGTCACGCTTTTGCAGCCTTCCCAAAGGGGTTTCTTCGTGGCATCTAATAAATCATATATTTTTTTAGCTCCAATATTTTGTTCTTCTTTATTATTACCATCATCATCAGTAAATTGTTGAACTGGGAACATTAAACGTGCAACATCTTCAACCATATGTTCTATGAGATTCATCATAGCAATTACATTATTCAATACCTCCGCAACTTGTACAAAAGTAGATACTAACTGTTCTCCATGACGATCCCAAACCAAGTAGTTCGGCACAAAACCGTACTGACGCAAATGAACTCTAACCATTTGCGGTATCAAATGCTTTAATAATTTGCATCTACTACATGAACAATAGATTTCGACGTCGTTTCCGTTGTTACTTAAAGCGAAATAAATAAACATGCCAACACCGTTAATAAAATGTTCATTTATTGTGCCATTAGCTTCTCTTTGTTTGTACATCCAACTTCGATCAGTAAAATAATTATTCATTTTTCCTAAGTAGATATATAATTAAAAAGTATGATAAAATTTGCATTGACATTTTATTAAAACAATTTTATTGTTGAATGTTATGTTAATTCATCATTTACACTTTTCTACTGGGTCATCCTATATCCCATTACAAATACAATAGCGTAATTAAACCATGTAAATCTTTTCAGTTTAAACGACTCAACAAAATTTCGGTAGCACTTCGCTTTAGTTCCCTGAATAGTGCACAAATGCGTGTACACGGGGAAACTAAAAGAAGTGCTTTTGAAATTTTGAGAATCGTTCAAAATGAAATGATATACGAGATTTAATTTCATTATTGGGTTCGTAACTTGTCCAATACAAAAGACAAATCCAACGAATATTGTATATGATGAATATAAATGTCTGTTCTGTTAATAAAACGGATGTTCGCATAATGATCATGTAAAACACTTATAAGATGGGTCGAAAACACTCTAAGGCTTCATTTCAATTTCTAATTGTGCATATACAGAATTTATCATATATACGTTTATATTTAACATTCAATCGAACTAACCATATGTTATAAAATTAATATTTTTCGATAAATTTCTATAAAACATAAAATTTATTTATTTCTATTTCCACTAAACGTCACTTAACAAGTATGAAATATTTTATATATTAATTCAACCATATATACATGCACATATACAAACAACATAAACTTGCAGTACATAAATTAATAATAATAATTGGGCCTCAATTAAGTCAACCTATACATCAATTAATTAACAATGCTATATATACATGCATACAACACTATATATGCACATATACATAAAACATAAATTCCAATTAACCCAATATTAGAAACATAATTAATTCAACTTGTATATGCACATATTAACAACACTGCACATACAAACATACAACCTAACAACCAAATTGACCCTAAATTACTAGATCTAAGGTATTATAAGAAATTAGGGCTTCATACCTTGAGAATTTAAGCTGAATTGGAATCTAGAAAGGAGTAAAGAGATCCTTGAACACCTTGAAGAGAGTAGTCGCGGGGTATGGAGCGTTGGAGGCCGGATTCAGATTTTGGGAAGTAGGGATTTTGGGAAATTTTGGAGGAATGGTGAAGTGAGGGAGAAAGAAGCAGATCAGTTGAATTTCTGCTTGACTATGTAACGGCCTGCAACGAACTCCAAAGGCATTATAATCAACGGCCTTCAACGGCTTCTAGTGATCTATTTTTAATACATGAAGAAAATTCCATAAATAAGCATTCGTTGGAAATCGTGTCACGTTGCCATTGGCGGTTGTTGCCAGACTCCATTGCTATATACAGCGTTTCTTGTACTAGTAGCATAAAAAATTAGTACTATGTCTTCTTTATTACTTTTATTTCTTTGGTGCGATTGTGGTGTTGGATCTAGACTAACCCTAGAGGGGGGGGGGGTAAATAGGGTTTACTGAAAATTAAGCGAGATATTAAAAATATCAGATCACAGAATGCAACAGAAAATAAATGCAGAAAGATAAATGACACAAGATGTACCCAGCTTCGGCAAAATCCTGCCTACTGCTACATTCCTAAGGTTTCTACTAGGTAATAGAACAGATCCCGCTTACAAAACCATGTAAACTCGCGAACCCCTCGCTCCTATTCTAATCCTATTCTCAAAACCCTAAACTGATTTATATCCCCTAGATCAAATTTCCCTAGCTACAATCCCGTAGCCAGTAAACCCTAGTTTTTACAGACTCTAGTAAACTGCCAGCTAAAACCCTAACTGGATTTCCTAGTATTTTACAAACACTAGAAACTGATCAGACGGAATTACAAAGGAATTTAAGACAATAAAAAAATAAAACAAAAGAATTCCGCTTTTTAATCAAAAATCTCTAAGCCCTTTTACTAAAACTTGGCCGGCCCATTTTCCTTCATTTGTGTTTTCTCTATCGTTCCTTTCTCTAGAAAAAAGAATGGTGGTCTCTTTGCAAAATTGTTTTAGGGTTTTCTTGTTAATTCCCAAATTCGAATTGATTGCTGAAAGAAATCCCTTGTGCCTTCAGTCTCGAGTGGCTTGCGTCTTCAATTGGATGTTCTCCAATTTGGGAATTTGTGGGAATCGAAAAATCAGTGAGTATGGAATTTTTTCTATGTTTTTGCTTTCGAATTTTGTTGCTGTGATTTTTTCGATACTAAGACCGATGATGGAAATGGTGTTTCTATAGGGATTACAAACCCTATAAATCTTTTATTTCCTAATATGCCTTGATCTGATTGCTTGCGTGGGAATTCACTGATTTGTTGCTTTATAAAAATTGCTGTGAATATTATTGATGAACCCAGACATGTTATTGGCTCTCAATGAATATTTGTTTCACTATTTCATTCCATTTCTAGAAACAAATCAATGCCCCTTGCGATATTTTTTGAGGTGTTTCTATAGGGATTACTAACCCTATAAATCTTTGATTTCATAATATGCCTTGATCTGATTGCTTGCGTAGGGAATTCCCTGATTTGTTGCTTTGTAAAAATTGCTATGAATATTATTGATGAACCCAGACGTGTTATTGGCTCTTAATGAATATTTGTTTTACTATTTCATTCCATTTCTAGAAACAAATCAATTCCCCTTGCGATATTCTGTGAATTTTCGAAATGAATTGTTCAAAAAGGAATTTGATTGTCTTGCCAAATATTGCTCCCTGATTTGCTTGATTGAAAATCCTACATGATGAGTGATATCAGGAAATAGCTTTTATGATTTCTTGCCCAAAATGTTGATTGTGTTTTCCCAAAATACTTTGCCAAATCTGGAAACAACTTTAAAACTTGAATGATGATTTCCAGAGAAAAATTTTTTTGTCGTGTATTCATCCATTCATTCAAACTGGAAACTAGTAAGACACTTTTACATGCTGACAAACATTTGGTAATATAGGAAACAAGAAATTTTATTTTTTGTCCCATAAATGTTTGTTGAAATTTGCCATACACATTGCTTCATCTTTGATTGCTTTACTACTGGCATCGCATATTGCACCTTGCTATTTGCTTGATTTGCTTGAACGTTGAGTATCTAAAATGAGGACAGATATTGTCCAATTGCTAGTGCACTCTTGAACATGCTACTGTACTTGTACTTGATGCTTGTGCTGGTCCTTTGCTACTTAGTTGAGACCCTATTTTTGGTGTCTTGATGTACATGGCCTTGCTACTTCACTGCTTGACATATGAACTGCCATGTTGTTGCTACAGCAATAAGTTGAACCATTTTGTCACCTTGACTTGTTGTGGCACTTGCTTTTGAAACTGCACCATTATGAACCATTTGTAGTTGGGTTCTTCACCGACTTTGTAGCACAGTTTTGTAAATATCCATGCTACTCCATATTTTCAATGCTCGACCATGTCTTCATAGTTTTGCTGCCCCTTGACCATGTGTTTGAACTTGAACCATGAACATGATTTTATGTTGGCTAAACTACTTCTAGCTGCATATACATTTGAAAACCCTTGAGATCCTGTTTGCACTTGTGTACTTCGACTCTGCCATGAACATGCTTTTAGCTACTGCCTTGTACATGAGCATGCACCTGCTCGATCACTTTCTACAGTAACTTCTTTTTGTTGCCTTTTTGAAAATGTTCACAATTGTGCTCGACCATGATCGTAACTTGTCTTCACCATGTTTACCTGCACATATGTGTATATATACACAACAGTGTATGCATACATATATCATACATGTGTAATTTATTATATATCAGAAGACCGCTGCACTGTGTTGTGGCTGTTCAGAATCAACTGGTTCTGATCAGCAACCAGTGTAGTGTGTTGAGGCTGATCAGTGGGTACTAGAAATATATACATATCAAATCAAGTAATGAAAACTGATGAAAAACACACCGAAATTCTAAGGCAAATAAATTTAAAAATTAAATTTATATTTTTATGCATTTCAGTTTTATTTCTATTGCAGTGTACTCTATGTGTGTTTCATGTGACAGGTAAGCAGACGATGACTGGACTGACTGTGAACTGTGAAGACAGAAGACTGAAGAAAAGAAGACAGTGTGTAGACAGACAGTGTGTCAATGCATGTATGTGTCTGAAACTATATACGAGTCAATGAGAATTGTATGTACATATGTATTGTGTAGACAGAGTGTTGTAGTGAGTCGGTAGTGAGGATCTTTGTATTCAATGGAATTGATTGTACAGTAATGGATATCAGTGAAATGTACAAACAGTGGAGTTTATAAATTTGTACTGTTTTGACTGTTGAAATAAAATATTATATTTAATAAAATACTGTTTGAATATTTAATTCTTGTCAGTAGTATTTTATATAAATATGAATATTATATTTTTGTCTATGATATAGAATAACAGTACAATAAAAACACATTTAAAATAACATTTATTTAGTTGTTATCATCAAACAAAATCATATAATTGTGTATACAACTACATCATATACAACAGTCTCCCCCTTTTGATGATGACAAAAAAATAAAAGATTTTGAGCACAATAAGTGTGTTTGACAGTGAATATTGAACTCCCTCTATTTTTTAGCTCTCCCTACAATAGAAAACTCCCCTTATAACTGTGCATGAGTGAAAAGAAATGTAAATTGAATGAATTTTCAAAATAAAAATATTTAAATAATATTCACTCATGAATCAAAATTTCAACCCATTCTCCCCTTTTGTTATCATCAAAAGGATACAGGATTCAAAATATAGATGAAAAGTGACTAATAAACATAGTATCAACTTAAGAGGAAGAACGGTCATCATAAATCTCAATCAGCCAAACAAAAATCATAATATTGTGGGAACTAGTGTAACGACCTGGGTTTTCGCGATCCTGGATATCGGCATACAACAATATGTCAACTATTCAAGCATTGGAAACACCGGATAGTCCATGAAAAAAAATTAGAGGGTGAGAATAGATAAGATAGAAACTTAGAATAGAAGAAGAAGAACATACAACATCAGAGTAAACACGAATCTCACAGCGGAACGAATAAATATATTTCATAACATAACTTTGAAATAAAATAGTATCTGTATACAATACCATTATTAGAGTATAACACTTACAACACAGCGGAAATAACAATCTATATAATCCTGAAGCCTCCTGCTCCAGCTCTTCAAGTATCTGTAAATCCCGACTACTTGACTGCCCGTACGAAATTGGGCACTCAAGAGTTTAGGGAAAACAAAACAAACCCTGGGTCAGTCATGGGACTGGTATAAGTAAACAATTTAAAACAGTTTGGGAAAATAATGATATCTCATAAGACCACGCCGTATAACGGAATGGGTTTTTCCCTTATGAAAATCCAAATCAATTTGATTTAACTTTCAAATCATTTAGAAAGAAACAATGATCTTTTATATCAAAACCCTTTTGATATTATAATAGTGTTTATCAACCACAATGTAATAATCATCTTGCAGAATGATTTCATCTCACGTTCCACCTATATAGTATACAATCAAAACCGCGAGCACTTATTTGGTGATGGATTTCCAAATATGACAAGGTATGGAACCACCTTTTGATAGTGTACCTCTAGAGAGGAATACACTGGGTTCAACAAGAACGTCTTGCAACCCAGCCACGCATGACTGACCACTCATTTCGCTTGAGTGTATCGAATGTATATCACCAACGGTTGGGATCAGCAACCGTTTCCCAAATGGGACAACATCAAACATATTAAAGAATGAAATGAATATCCTAGATAGGTGGTAATACACCCTACTTGGCAGCCAACCACTTAGCCATGCTGCCTGTAACACCCCGAATTTTAGTTAATACTAAAATTCACTAATTTCAAGATAAATAAACTCAGATGTGGGAATTAGGGGAAACGGGCTGTGTCATTATGTTCGTCTCGGAAAAATACGCGAAATAGAGTCCGAGTTTTCGAAAATCGGAGTCCGTATGGCCCAGTTATGGCCCAATGAAGTTTGCAGAAAATTCAAAACTAAAACAGATTTAAATTTAAAATTTAAATATTCAGATTGGGAATGGGCCAGGCGGGGTCAGGCGGGAAGCTTCCCGCCCAACCCATGTCGACAGGGCTGTCGACAGGCCTGTCGACAGGGGTGTCGACATGCTTGTCGACTTGCCTGTCGACAGGGTGGCACCGTTCTGTGAACCTGGGTGCACCAGGTTGCACCAGGTTGGGTTTCAGGCTGGCTAGGAGGGCTGGTTCTAGAGATTTCCTAAATCTAAGGGTCCTAATCTAATCTAGGGTTAATCTAAGGGCCTAAAACACTCACCTAATCCTATAAATAAGACCCCAACCCTACCCTAATTCATTCATAATTAAGTCTTGTAACTAAACTATGGCAAAATGAAATTTGAGCATGGCCTCCACTAGTTCATGAAGGAAGTTGCAAGCAAATCATTCTCTAATCATCATTATCTTCATAGTTAGCAACTTATTCCTCTTCATAAGTTGGTTAATTTTGAGTTTGGTGAGTTTCTATCACTTTAACATCAATTGTTAAAGTAAGTAGATTGGGTGTAATGAGACTTATGGTCTTAAATGCGGATTAGTGAGTTTGAATCATGTATAATGATATATTACTCTATGTTGTTTTATGTTTATGCATATTTGATAAGTTGTTTTGTGCATGCTTAATAAGTTGATTTATGCATGTCTAACAAGTTGATATATGCATGTTTAATAAGTGGATTTATGCATATTTAATAAGTGGAATTATGCATGTTTAGCAAAGTGAGTTATGCAAGTTAAAAGTGATATGCAAGTTAAGTATATGTTTAAATACAAGTTTAATGTGATATGCAAGTTATGCATGCTTATGCAAGTATATGGATACTTATGCAAGTCATGTATATGTTTAAATGCAAGATTTATGTGATATGCAAGTTATGCATGCTTATGCGAGTATATGAATGTTTATGCAAGATATGTATATGCTTAAATGACATGATATGCAAGTTATTCATGTTTATGCAAGTATGTGAATGCTTATGCAAGTATGTGAATACTTATGCAAGTTATGTGTATGCTTAAATGCATGTTTAACATGTTATGCAAGTTATGAGAATACCTATATGCAAGTTCAACATGTTATGCAAGATATGTGTATGGTAATATGCAAGCTCATATGCAACATGTTATGCAAATCATGTGTATGATAATATGCAAGTTTGGGTTATATGTAGTTGGGTTAATATATGCTCATATATGCAAGTTGACATCCTCTTAACCCATGACAAAGTTGTATGTTAAACCCATGATGTTTATGATGATCTTCCCCTTATTATGTCATGTAACGAGAACGATTTACGTGGGGAACGATGGGGTTGGTAAATATGTTAATAAATGAATGATTGGGTATGATTAAGCATACCATAAAAATAAATTACCATAAGTGGGAATTTACCTATTGAGTTAGGTCTACCCCATGGGAATTTACCTATTGAGTTAGGTCTACCCATGTTATGGAAAACTTGATATTAATTAGGGATAATTAATATGGGGGTGATTAATTAGGTGTAATTAATCGACTAAGACACGAGGTTGGACTCATTTGTAGTGTAAAACTGCTCGGACCCGACCGGCTTAACCAGTTGCTACAAATGTCAGCCCAATGTGAGAGGTCTTAGCCATGAATTAAATACGTGATTAAGGTAAAGACACGAGGTTAGACTCTGTTATGATGTAAGACTGCCCGGATTCTACCGGCTTAACCAGGCGGTCATAACAGCTAGTCTAATGTGGGAGGTCTTTATGGGAAATCACGGTCTTAATTAATTAAGAAACACTTAACCATGGTAGCATGTAGTGGGACATGAGGGGTTAAGTGGGTGCCTTGGGTGGCATGTGGAAATTTAATGGTTGCCTTGGGTGGCATGTGGAATCTAGTGGGTTGCCTTGGGTGGCAATAGAAAATACGATTAGAATACTTAACCAATTGGAAACATGTAATTAAACATGATTAAAGGGTTAAGTGGGATACACTAGATATTTGACAAGCTTAAGTGGGTAGCTTGTGGGGGCCCATTTCAACCAATATCCCAAACGTATCTTTGTGGGCTCGACCCATGTCGAGTGACGGGACACGCATATTGGGCTTGATTATAAGAGGCCAAAACGGGTTAGCGGTGGCAACGCAAGTCCAACGGGCTTCATATGCATGTGTGGGCCCGGGCTGGTAGATAAGCCGTTGTTGCATCGGGTAGATATAAAGCCGTGCACCGTTAGTATTGGGTAGCCACTTTAGGGGAGTGATACACCCCACTGTGGGACCAGCACGGGTATCTACGGTAGGGAGCCGATCGATGGGGAGTAGTGGGTACACCTAATGAAGATAGGGGCAGACGGCACCTATGTAGGGGTACACGAAACTACTGGGTAAGAATTACTGAGTACACCTAGTGGAGATAGGGGCAGACGGCACCTATGTAGTGGGCTAGGGGTACATGAAACTATTGGGGAAATTTTCTAAGTCCTTGGAAGGGATCAACCTTTAAGTAGGAATGACTGGTGTGGTGCAGTTAGTAATTATCCTTGGGTGGGTAGATGCGTCCTGACGGTTATCTTAGTTTATTCTAAGTTTACCAAGCTGCTTAGTGTAACCATTCATCCCCAGATATTACCGTAGGTCAAGTTTATATCTTCTCTGGTTACCTTAATGATTGTATTGTTAAAGTCATAGGACTCACTCAGACTTATGTCTGACCCCGTTGTTTTTATCTTTTTCCCAACCCTCAGGTCCTACGGTGGATCCTAGCAGTAGTAGAGCTTGATCGGATTGCTGTTCCAGTCTTTAGGAGCTTGGGTAGATGTAAAGCTCCAGTTATCCAGTTATCTTTTCTTTTGTTCTGGCTATTGTATAAGAGTGGGATTATGTACTTCTTTATTTTGATGGATATTGTACTTGACTTTTACCATGGTTTTATGATGTAACCAGACATGTTTATTTCCGCTGTTATGAGATGATGTCTTAAAATTTCAAGTACTATTTATATCTGTCTTGTTGTAATTTTTCTGTTCTATATTCACTAAAATACTCCGCCGATGCTATGGCATTCCCTTAGTGAGTGACCCTAGCGGGCGTGGGGTGTTACACGTGGTATCAGAGCAAAGGTTACCGGAACAGATAAAATTTTTTAGAAAACTATTTTTCTAAAACATCTTTTGGAAAAGATATTTCAAAAACATGTCTTTTAAAGAGAAAAGTTTTTGAAAGAAAAGCATAATCCCCGATAGCCATATCTATATCCTTCGAATCCTTCGTTTTGAGTCTTTCCTTTTTCGTTTCAGCATGGCCGAGGATCTTAATTTTCCGGAGGGTGTGACGGTACCAGTATGGTATAGGAGATTGATGGAGGCTAGGGCCACCACTGCGGGTCCAACAAATGTTCCTCCACCAACCGTAGCACCCGATCTTCCTCCTCCCCCTCCTCCTCGTACGGATACTTTTGCTAAGACTTGCAAGGAATTTAAAGCTATGGGAGGGAAACCTTTTCAAGGATCTGAAACCTTTGTGGAGGCTAGAGATTGGCTTAAAGAGGTGGAAGAGTTGATAGATATCTTTGAGATGGAAGAAGGGAAGAAAGTCAAGTTGGCTGCTTGGTTAATGAAGGGGGAGGCCTCATTCTGGTGGGAGGTCACTAATGGAGAACGCCCCGTTGACTCTTGGACGGATTTTAGGCAAAGATTTGTGGCAAAGTTTCTCTCAAGGGCGGAGGAAAACTTGTATATGGAAAGATTCTTGACTCTGAAGCAAGGGAATCTTTCGGTGAAGGAATATGTCAATAAGTTTAATCAATTGGCAAGGTTTGGCCTAGATATGGTGAATACACCGGAGAAGAAGGCTTTGAGGTTCGTGAAAGGCTTGAATGAGCCTATGCATGGGTTGGCTATGACTCACATCCCTATGGGGCCACCTTTGAGAAGCTAGTTGACATGGCACTCATGTGCGAGGAAGAGAAGGGTCCTAATGCTAATAAGGCACCCGAGAAGAAGGGAGATCAAAAGAGACCTCAGCAACAACAACAAAACAAAGGTGGGAAGGGCAACGGTGGCAAGAGCAAGAAGAAGAAGTGTTTCAATTGTGGGACACCTGGCCACCTAAGCAAGGATTGTCGCAAGAAGAAGAAGACCGGCTGCTTCCACTGTGGCGAAGCAGGGCATTTAGTGAAGGATTGCCCTAAGAAGGGGCAAAGGACGGGATCTACCTCAGGAGGACAGGTGCAAGCTCTTATGGCACCGAGTCAGGCTAGGGGGCAAGTACAGGCTCTCGCGGTTCCACCAATTCAGGAGAGAGGTAGAACTATTTCCGTTGAAAGTCTGGTTTTTCTATTTGACCATCCTGTCCGTACATTGTTTGATTCAGGCGCATCGCATTCGTTTATCTCATCATCATTAGTTGAGTCACTGCACTTAGACACCAGTCTGGTAGATGATCCCTTGGTTGTTTCAAACCCAATTGGGGGCTCCACTTATTTGTCTATGATATGTTTGGGTTTGAAGATTTCTATACTTAGCATTGAGTTTAGATGTGATGCTTTTGTATTGGGCTTCACGGGCTATGGGTTGATTTTGGGCATGGACTGGTTATCCAGTAATGGTGCCGTTCTTGATTGCGAAAGGAGAGTTGTTAGGCTCATGACCCGCTTGGGTAACACTCTCGAGATTTCTTGTAATCCCATGGACTCTGTTATGCTAAGTTATCTTGAATCGCTTGACGCTTCGGTCGAGAGTTTGCAATCTGTGAGAGTGGTCCGGGAATATCCGGATGTGTTTGAGGAGGTGAAGGGCTTACCTCCGAAGCGGGAGATTGACTTCCGAATATATTTGGTGGATAATGCTAAACCGGTATCCTTACCAGTGCGCCACATGGCTCCTCGTGAGAGGAGGGAACTCCATAAGCAAGTAGGGGAGTTACTTGAGAAGGGGTTCATAAGACGGAGCATATCGGAGTGGGGTGCTCCAGTAGTATTTGCTACGAAGGCGGATGGGTCCCTCAGACTTTGTGTAGATTATAGAGAACTCAACAAGCTCACAAAGAAGAATAGACACCCATTGCCGAGAATAGATGATCTTTTCGATCAGTTGGTTGGCGCTTCAGTATTTTCTCAGTTGGACTTGGCCACGGGGTTTCATCAGTTGAGGGTGGCTGAGGATAACATAGACAAGACTGCCTTTAGAACTCCGGATGGTTTCTATGAGTGGCTGGTGATGCCATTTGGGTTGACGAACGCCCCTGCATACTTTGTTGATTTGATGAGTAGGGTGTTCAGGGAGTTCCTTAATAAATTCGTGGTGGTCTTTGTGGATGATATCTTAGTATTTTCTAAGAGTGAAGAAGAGCATGCCCTACATCTTGGGGAAGTGTTGAAGACTCTTCGAGCACATAGCCTTAAGGCTAAATTCTCTAAATGTCACTTCTGGAGGAAGGAAGTATGGTTCTTGGGGCACGTGGTCTCCAAGGAAGGGATAGCTGTGGATCCCGCGAAGGTAGTATCAATTCAGGATTGGAAGGTTCCGAAGAATGCTACCGAAGTAAGAAGTTTCTTGGGGTTGGCGGGTTATTATAGGAAGTTTATTAAAGACTTCGCGAAGATATCAGCCCCATTAACCCGCTTAACAAAGAAGAATCTTGTTTTCACATGGGACGTAGATTGTGATGATGCGTTCCGACGGTTAAAGAGAGCTTTAACCACTGCTCCAGTTTTAGTGTTGCCAGATGGGAGCAAGCCATTTGTTGTCTACACCGATGCCTGTGGGACAGGACTTGGCGCAGTCTTAATGCAAGAGGGAAGGGTAATAGCCTATGGTGGAAGGCAGTTGAGGGCACATGAGAAAAATTACCCTACCCATGATTTAGAGTTGGCCGCTATTGTTTTTGCGCTTAAGATCTGGCGCCATTATCTTCTTGGTGAGAGATTCGAGTTGTTCACTGACCATAAATCATTGAAGTACTTATTCTCTCAGAAAGATTTAAACTTAAGACAGCAAAGGTGGATGGAGTTTTTAGCATCCTATGATTTCGAGATAGCGTATACCCCTGGCAAGGGTAACGTGGTGGCGGACGCCTTGAGCAGGAAGAGGTTGTCCTTGAGTCCATTGTTCGTGGAGCGACGAAACTTGGAGTTTATCTCGATGTTTGATTTCAGACCTTCCATTGACTATGTACCCGGTTTGCTAGCTTCTTTGGAAGTTAGACCTACTCTTCTGGGGCGGATTGGGGAAGCCCAGGGGGACGACCCACAGTTGGTTGAGTTGATAGAGAAGCTCATAAGGGGGGAGTCGTCCAGCCATTTGAGTAGGTACACCCTAGATGATAAGGGGTGCTTGCGTAGAGACGGTAGACTTTGTGTACCGCAAGATAAAGGGTTGAGGAAGGTTATTCTTGATGATGCACACCGTTCTAGGATGACCATTCATCCCGGTGGGGATAAGATGTACCAAGACATGAAGAGGGTTTTCTTCTGGGCCGGTATGAAGAAAGATGTGGCCGAGTATGTCGCTCGATGTTTGGTGTGCCAGCAAGTGAAGGCGGAGCAAAGGAAACCAGGTGGGTTGCTTCACCCATTGGAGGTTCCGCAATGGAAGTGGGATAGCGTCTCGATGGATTTTATTGACGGGTTACCCAGATCGAGAAAGGGTAATACAGGAATTTGGGTGGTGGTAGATAGACTTACTAAGAGCGCCCATTTCATACCTGTGAAGAGTAAGAGGACCGCTCCATGGTTAGCTTCAGTATATCTTCGAGAGATAGTTCGATTGCATGGGGTACCCTCTAGCATAGTGAGTGATCGAGATCCTATCTTCACTAGCGAGTTCTGGAGAAGTTTGCAAGAAGCAGTGGGGACTCAATTGTGTCTGAGCACCGCATATCATCCTCAGACAGACGGCCAGACTGAGAGGGTGAATCGTGTTCTAGAAGACCTTTTGAGGCTTTGTATCTTAGATTTTGGAGGTACATGGGAAGAGCATCTTCCATTGGTGGAGTTCGCATATAATAACAGCTTTCAGTCCAGTATTGGTATGGCTCCTTTCGAAGCTCTCTATGGAAAGCCTTGTCGATCACCTACATGTTGGTGGGAATCTACGGATAAGATCTTGCTTGGGCCTGATATGGTTAGGGAGACTTCTGAGAAGATTGACTTGATTCGAAGAAGGATGAAAGCAGCGCAGGATAGGCAAAAATCTTATGCGGACAAGAGAAGGACGGATCTTGAGTTTGAGGTTGGGGATATGGTTTTTGTTAAGGTATCTCCGTTGAGGAATGTTGTTCGCTTCGGATCCGTGGGGAAGTTAGCACCGAGGTTTGTTGGGCCGTTTCCTATCAAGGAAAGGATTGGACAGATGGCATATAGGGTGGAGTTGCCCGACAGACTTAGTGGTGTACATGATGTATTCCATGTATCACATCTGAGGAAGTGCTTACATGAGACGGCAGAGGTGGTAGAGCCAAGCTTGCTTAGAGATGTAGAGGTAGAGCGTGATGTGACTATTCGACGAGCTCCTACTCGCGTCCTTGGGTCAGAGATTAGGAAGTTGAGAAACAGAGAGGTTCAACTAGTCAAGGTGCAATGGGGAGAAGATGAGAGCAACGCGACTTGGGAGACGGAAGCGAAGATGCGTTCATTGTACCCATTTCTTTTTGAGGGTATGTCCTTACTTTCTCCTTTATCGCTTGTCTAGTACTTATCTTATCTTTGGTATGTCCTCTCGTTAGTACCTTTGACCTTTAGATAGGGTAAACCTATGGTTGAAACATGTGTTTGAGACATGTTATGGTTGATGGATGCAAGTGGATGCAAGTGTTTGCTAGTGGTTGCTCGTGGATGCATATACACACACTCTAGGCACTAGATCGGCTCAGTCACTTCATATTGCATATTGCATAAAATTGTGTGTAGGAAAGTATATTTATGGATGTATAATGGTTGTGTTATCACATGGATGATGCATTTTGGTGAATGGTTGTGCACTCATGTAGATATTGTATGTGTCGATAGGGTTTTCTCGCATACATAATGGATGCATGGCACTATCATGGTTTGCATATGTTCATACATTAGATAGGGAACATATACACACACTTTTTGCATATGCTCATACATCATTAGAAATTGTTTTAAGGACAATGGATGCCAGCGTTTGATGGATTGAGTAGATGGTTGTTTGGATGGTAGGATATGCATTCTCCTTAGCTTAGAGATTTCGGGGACGAAATCCTTTAAGGAGGGGAGAATGTAACACCCCGAATTTTAGTTAATACTAAAATTCACTAATTTCAAGATAAATAAACTCAGATGTGGGAATTAGGGGAAACGGGCTGCGTCATTACGTTCGTCTCGGAAAAATACGCGAAATAGAGTCCGAGTTTTCGAAAATCGGAGTCCGTATGGCCCAGTTATGGCCCAATGAAGTTTGCAGAAAATTCAAAACTAAAACAGATTTAAATTTAAAATTTAAATATTCAGATTGGGAATGGGCCAGGCGGGGTCAGGCGGGAAGCTTCCCGCCCAACCCATGTCGACAGGGCTGTCGACAGGCCTGTCGACAGGGGTGTCGACATGCCTGTCGACTTGCCTGTCGACAGGGTGGCACCGTTCTGTGAACCTGGGTGCACCAGGTTGCACCAGGTTGGGTTTCAGGCTGGCTAGGAGGGCTGGTTCTAGAGATTTCCTAAATCTAAGGGTCCTAATCTAATCTAGGGTTAATCTAAGGGCCTAAAACACTCACCTAATCCTATAAATAAGACCCCAACCCTACCCTAATTCATTCATAATTAAGTCTTGTAACTAAACTATGGCAAAATGAAATTTGAGCATGGCCTCCACTAGTTCATGAAGGAAGTTGCAAGCAAATCATTCTCTAATCATCATTATCTTCATAGTTAGCAACTTATTCCTCTTCATAAGTTGGTTAATTTTGAGTTTGGTGAGTTTCTATCACTTTAACATCAATTGTTAAAGTAAGTAGATTGGGTGTAATGAGACTTATGGTCTTAAATGCGGATTAGTGAGTTTGAATCATGTATAATGATATATTACTCTATGTTGTTTTATGTTTATGCATATTTGATAAGTTGTTTTGTGCATGCTTAATAAGTTGATTTATGCATGTTTAACAAGTTGATATATGCATGTTTAATAAGTGGATTTATGCATATTTAATAAGTGGAATTATGCATGTTTAGCAAAGTGAGTTATGCAAGTTAAAAGTGATATGCAAGTTAAGTATATGTTTAAATGCAAGTTTAATGTGATATGCAAGTTATGCATGCTTATGCAAGTATATGGATACTTATGCAAGTCATGTATATGTTTAAATGCAAGATTTATGTGATATGCAAGTTATGCATGCTTATGCGAGTATATGAATGTTTATGCAAGATATGTATATGCTTAAATGACATGATATGCAAGTTATTCATGTTTATGCAAGTATGTGAATGCTTATGCAAGTATGTGAATACTTATGCAAGTTATGTGTATGCTTAAATGCATGTTTAACATGTTATGCAAGTTATGAGAATACCTATATGCAAGTTCAACATGTTATGCAAGATATGTGTATGGTAATATGCAAGCTCATATGCAACATGTTATGCAAATCATGTGTATGATAATATGCAAGTTTGGGTTATATGTAGTTGGGTTAATATATGCTCATATATGCAAGTTGACATCCTCTTAACCCATGACAAAGTTGTATGTTAAACCCATGATGTTTATGATGATCTTCCCCTTATTATGTCATGTAACGAGAACGATTTACGTGGGGAACGATGGGGTTGGTAAATATGTTAATAAATGAATGATTGGGTATGATTAAGCATACCATAAAAATAAATTACCATAAGTGGGAATTTACCTATTGAGTTAGGTCTACCCCATGGGAATTTACCTATTGAGTTAGGTCTACCCATGTTATGGAAAACTTGATATTAATTAGGGATAATTAATATGGGGGTGATTAATTAGGTGTAATTAATCGACTAAGACACGAGGTTGGACTCATTTGTAGTGTAAAACTGCCCGGACCCGACCGGCTTAACCAGTTGCTACAAATGTCAGCCCAATGTGAGAGGTCTTAGCCATGAATTAAATACGTGATTAAGGTAAAGACACGAGGTTAGACTCTGTTATGACGTAAGACTGCCCGGATTCTACCGGCTTAACCAGGCGGTCATAACAGCTAGTCTAATGTGGGAGGTCTTTATGGGAAATCACGGTCTTAATTAATTAAGAAACACTTAACCATGGTAGCATGTAGTGGGACATGAGGGGTTAAGTGGGTGCCTTGGGTGGCATGTGGAAATTTAATGGTTGCCTTGGGTGGCATGTGGAATCTAGTGGGTTGCCTTGGGTGGCAATAGAAAATACGATTAGAATATTTAACCAATTGGAAACATGTAATTAAACATGATTAAAGGGTTAAGTGGGATACACTAGATATTTGACAAGCTTAAGTGGGTAGCTTGTGGGGGCCCATTTCAACCAATATCCCAAACGTATCTTTGTGGGCTCGACCCATGTCGAGTGACGGGACACGCATATTGGGCTTGATTATAAGAGGCCAAAACGGGTTAGCGGTGGCAACGCAAGTCCAACGGGCTTCATATGCATGTGTGGGCCCGGGCTGGTAGATAAGCCGTTGTTGCATCGGGTAGATATAAAGCCGTGCACCGTTAGTATTGGGTAGCCACTTTAGGGGAGTGATACACCCCACTGTGGGACCAGCACGGGTATCTACGGTAGGGAGCCGATCGATGGGGAGTAGTGGGTACACCTAATGAAGATAGGGGCAGACGGCACCTATGTAGGGGTACACGAAACTACTGGGTAAGAATTACTGAGTACACCTAGTGGAGATAGGGGCAGACGACACCTATGTAGTGGGCTAGGGGTACATGAAACTATTGGGGAAATTTTCTAAGTCCTTGGAAGGGATCAACCTTTAAGTAGGAATGACTGGTGTGGTGCAGTTAGTAATTATCCTTGGGTGGGTAGATGCGTCCTGACGGTTATCTTAGTTTATTCTAAGTTTACCAAGCTGCTTAGTGTAGCCATTCATCCCCAGATATTACCGTAGGTCAAGTTTATATCTTCTCTGGTTACCTTAATGATTGTATTGTTAAAGTCATAGGACTCACTCAGACTTATGTCTGACCCCGTTGTTTTTATCTTTTTCCCAACCCTCAGGTCCTACGGTGGATCCTAGCAGTAGTAGAGCTTGATCGGATTGCTGTTCCAGTCTTTAGGAGCTTGGGTAGATGTAAAGCTCCAGTTATCCAGTTATCTTTTCTTTTGTTCTGGCTATTGTATAAGAGTGGGATTATGTACTTCTTTATTTTGATGGATATTGTACTTGACTTTTACCATGGTTTTATGATGTAACCAGACATGTTTATTTCCGCTGTTATGAGATGATGTCTTAAAATTTCAAGTACTATTTATATCTGTCTTGTTGTAATTTTTCTGTTCTATATTCACTAAAATACTCCGCCGATGCTATGGCATTCCCTTAGTGAGTGACCCTAGCGGGCGTGGGGTGTTACACTGCCTGCCCGATTTCTGTCATTTCCCGGTTATGAGGCTAGAGGCCACGATAATCTTTGACAGATCACACAATTATTCACTTTGAATGTCACATCGTCATACCCGCCAAATCACAAATTGATTTCCCCAAAAATACAACGGGTATACAGCTAAGAGAAACGAATTCCTCCGCCACCAAACGTAAATACGTTTGAAGAGATCAACTTACGCGATCTATTAAATATACTCTGTCAGACATTCTTCCATACAGGTCATCCTGGGACTGGACAAATCGAAGGTACTATTCTGGAAACAGGACAGCCCTTGCATAACCCCTTCTTCAGTTATATTCATCATATTCGATTCGCAACACTAATGCCATACGGAGTGGTTTTCAGATAATTTATCTGATCCCGGTCTCTCCGTATTGACAACGGAAAAATGGTAAAAAACTTCGATAGTCGGTGATTTAACTATCAAAGAAAAATATGTGTGCAAACAATGATATTATTTCCAAATGGAAATTCTATCGATCAATCATCAATCATCATAAATTAATCTATCGTTAATTTATTCATTTACCCATTTCCTATTTCCATATATATATATATATACAGAAATTCTTATTTTCTAATTCTAGAAAATATAGGTTATTAATCATTGGAAAACATTTCCATCTCTCTTCACGTATCACTGTCATTCCAGTATTCTTTATCATCAAAAATTTGATTTTCTATGATTAGAAAATATCTCTGATTATATTTGGAAAATGTTTCCAAAACTCATTCATTGGATTTAAACAGATGTTTAAATAAAACATCGCTATGCCAATTCAAATCATTACCTTCATTAACTAAATTCTCTTAAGCAACCTTGAACCTTAACCATTCCTTAGTTAAAAATGAAGCCAATCAAGTTGGGGTATAACTACCTCTCAGACCTTAACTAAACAACATTTCTAACTTTGAAACAGACAAGGTTCATCTTTTAAACTTTTAACAAACTTCCTTACGTAACTCTCTTTCGAATAAATATCTACTCGATAACTCTCTTCGAATAGCCATATTCAATTAACACTATTCGATTAACTCCTATCGGTTAACTCTATTGTATTAACTCTTATCAATTAACTCATTTCGAATAAACTATATTCGATTAACTCCTTTCGACTCTATTCGAATAAACTATATCCGATTAACTCAATCAATAACTATAATCGATTAACTCTAATTGAATTTACTCTATTCGATTAACTTTAATCGATAACTCTAATTGATAACGCTAATTGATTAACACTATTTGATTAACTCCTTTAACTCTATTCAAATAAACTATATTCAATTAACTCTCTTTTCGAATAACCAATATTCGATAACTCTTTCCGAATAACTAATATTCAATTAACTCTCTTCGAATAACTAATATTCGATAACTCTCTTTCGAATAACTAATATTCGATAACTTTCTTTCGAATAACTAATATTTGATAACTCTCTTTCGAATAAACTATATTCGATTAACTCCTTTCAAATAACTAATATTCGATTAACTCCTTTCGAATAACTAATATTCGATTAACTTCTTTCAAATAAACTATATTTGACTTACTCCTTTCGAATAATTAATATTTGACTTACTCCTTTCGAATAACTAGTATTCGATTCACTCCTTTTGAATAAACTATATTCGATTTACTCCTTTCGAATAACTAATATTCGATAACTCCTTCGAATAAACTATAGTCGATTTCTTTTCGAATAACTAATATTCGATAAATTCCTTTCTTCGAATAGCCTTATTCGATAACTCTTTCTTTGAATAGACTATATTCGAATAACTCTAATCCGACTAACTCTAATTCAATTAACTCTATTCGAATAACTAATATTCGACTAACTCTTGTTCGATTAACTCTATTTGAATAACTCTAGTTCGATTTAACTCTAATCAGTTAATTTTAATTCGATTAATTCTAATCGATTAACTCTAACTCGATTAACTCAATTCGATTAACCTTATTTGATTAACTCTAATCAATTACTCTATACGAATAACTAATATTCGATTAACTCTTCTAACTCATTTTAATTAACACATTTTGATTAACACATTTTGATTAACTCCTTTGATTAACTCTACGTCCATAGTTAGTTTCAAATATCGATGTTGAAATCGATTCTTACTTCTCTATATAAGTCTCGACTTATATATTCTATTTATCCAATGATAAACATTTCGTTTGATTTATAAAATATTATTTATAAATTTATCTTCTCAATCTATCGGTTAGAATAGATTCTATTTAAAATCTTTGCTTTAAATCCATATCATGTTATACCAATATGCGAAGAACGGGTCTAAACCTTTCAAACGTAAAATTCTCTTTTTATACAATTCTATTCATTTTCAAGTGTATCCTTTTGTAATCTAATTATTTCCTTTTTTATTTGTTTTACAAATATTTTCTTTTCTATTTGTTTTACGAATATTTCCTTTCAATTCTATCTATTTGTTTTCACAAATATTTCCTTTCAATTCTATCTATTTGTTCTCACAAATATCTCCTTTCATATCGTATTTGTAAATGTTTTACAAATATTTCTTTTTATACAATCATATTTATTATATAAATAATTCCTTTTATAAAATTCTATTCATTTTAAAAATATTTC
Organism: Allium sativum; assembly: GCA_030737875.1. Taxonomy (NCBI): domain Eukaryota; kingdom Viridiplantae; phylum Streptophyta; class Magnoliopsida; order Asparagales; family Amaryllidaceae; genus Allium; species Allium sativum. The sequence continues at coordinate 646,410,473 of CM060919.1, read as the reverse complement.
TTTTTATAAAATCCATTTATTTTATAAATATTTCTTTTTATAAAATCCTTTGATTTTATATATATACTTCTTTTTCAATATAACATTGAAAATTTCCTTTTTAACAGTCCAGTATTCCTTATGGTATTTAAAATACCAAATAACAATGATCAATATCATTCAAACACATAATCAACAATAAATTATATATCACATCATATATTACAATATATGAAAAGAAAAACATTATAAATATTGAGGAATCCAGTTGGATCCCTCCAACCTGTTTCCCTGCATCACAGATGTTAAACAATATAATTAACATCGATTTCATTTCAATATGAAATATTCTGCTAAACAGAATCAATATTTGATTAACGATTTATATATATATATCGTTATCTATAATTTCAATCAATACATAAGAAATTCAACCAAATAGTTAACACACAACAATCAATATATAATTATCAGTTCTAAGAATACGTTATAAAAATATAACTGTTCAGAGTTGGTGAGTTTTACTTACATTGGACGATCATCGTTAATAAAGATAACCATCGCTTGATTCAGACGGACAATTTATTTCACTATAAATTGTAACTATCCCCAACTCAATCCCAGTCAGTTCCATTGGGTAGTGTTCGTCCATATGATCCCAACAAATCTTGTTTCGTCAGATTCTGATACTGTATGACATAGGTATTTATGTTACAAGTTTATATACAAATTTAAATTTAAATAACTTGGTTTTAATATATACAGGCCTTACCCTCTCCACTTAGCCCAAACCCGTTTCCCATTTACCAACCCGCTTTCACCTTTCTTCCCTAAAAAGTCACGAGCTCCTGTAGAAAACACGGCCAATCAGGCCTTACCCTCTCCACTTAGCCCAAACCCATTTCCCATTTACCAAACCGCTTTCACCTTTCTTCTCCAAAAATCATGAGCTCCTGTAGAAAACATGGCCAATTTCGATTCTCTTTTTCTCTCCCCTAACCCCTCCTCTACTCATCGAAAATCCAAACGAACAACTCCAATCCCCCTCTCTTCACTTCCTCTACACCTTATACTATTTCCACATTGCTCGAGTCCTCCTATCAGAACGCAACTCGCACTCACGCACGATCCCAGGTTGCGACTTCAATTACCACAGAATTGAACAAGACTTGGAAGCAAGGTACGGAATCCTAAGTCAGACTCGAATGCACCCCTCGTTTTACCAATTGATGCTTGAATTTTCCGAAACCGCCTACCGTAGGACTTGCTGCCAGACCTTGACCTCCCAAAGCAAGCCTTGAAGTCCCCCAGATTAACACCAGTCGAAGTGAATTCACATACGAGTCCCATTAAAGTGGTTTCAAGATTTTTAGAATTTTATTTCTAATCCTTTGGATTTTTGAGTTACTCGAATTTTTCTGTAGGAAGAAATGAGGATGGCGGATCAAATTTGACCAGAGAAAGAAAGTAATTGGGGTCAGAATGAGGTAAGGGCATTATATAGGAAGATTATTATATTTTATTATTCAATTATTTAATTTATATTTACTCCTACTTTGTCCATATTTATCCTTAAAAATTCCTGTAATCACACATGACATCGAAAATCACAAAACTGGACATACAGCTACAGTTCGACATTACGGACCCAACGAAACTGGTTTCGTCGAATTCCGATTCCGTTTGCTCACACAACGCATTTTTAACCATCAAAATACTGATTGTTTTTCACATTAAAAATTCATATGGCCACACACTGACTTCAAAAATCACGAAACATGGAATCTAACAATAATTTAATATTATGGATCCAACAAAATTAGTTTTGTCGAAAACGGAGGTCGTTTGCAAAACTGACTATTTTTAAAGCTCTAAATAACCCATTTAAATATCTAAATATATTTAAAAACAAATAAATTAAATATTAAAAATAAATATTATCGTATATATTCACAATAGAATATCATACGACTTCAATTGGATTTATAACTCGATATTGCAAATCCAGTGTTACATCGATATTCGATTTATATTTAAAATCCATTTCAAAATATAAATAAATCGTTATAATTTATAAAGGAATTCCATGGTGACTTTTCGAAAATTTGATTTGGACATAAATCAAAATCTACATAATGAAATCCCGATTTTTCTCTTCCACTAGAAAAATATACTTCACCAGCTCCTAACGTTTTTTGTTTCACAGAAATCCAATTTAAAATGGACTCTGTATATTCATTTGAAGTTCGAATCGCCAAATAGCGAACTGCAGCGCCATTTCGAGTTCGATTATAATTATAATATAATTATACGTTTAACTGTCATTCAAATAATATATTCATTATTCTAATTCAATTCCAAACTGAATTATATATTTTAAATTGTCCTTTTCACATTATATTGTCAATTCACTATTTCCGACTATTTCAGAATTAAATATATTAATTATTTAATTATTATATTAATTAAATATTCAATAGTTATTTTAGTTTAAACCATTTAAATAAGCAAACCATATTTTAAATAATTAAATAAAATTAATTATTATACCGTATAAAAATACGGGACATTACATTCTTCCTCCCTTAAAATAATTTCGTCCTCGAAATTGCTAAGGTAGAAAACTAACCCTATTGCTGGGTTAAAATTATTTGTTTACATCTTAACTTCATTTTCAACCGAACCGATTTAAATATTAATTAATTCTTATCAACGAAAATTTTCAAAAATCCTGAAAATTTTCTCACACCCGAAATTTTCGAAAAATTTCGCCAGTGCTCCTTTGTACTGGTCAATCAGTACAACTACAACTCGCCTTTCTGGGCCTTCTCCATCCCAAAAGAAAATCAAACAACCAAGCAGCTTGCCAATTCGGCTCATCAAAATCTCAAACCCATATGTAATATAAACTGGTACCTTTTTTTCAGGCATATCAATATATCTTTTCCATCTGCTACCAATTCTACAAAAACAAATGTCATACCAATCAAACTCAAATCACTTTTATCTCCAACATGACCACTCACTTATATCCAAGCCAAATATCATTTCAAACTCGAGTTTCATTCTCGATTCGAAACTCTTAACTTGATTATCAAATTACACTTCAAATTCGAATCTCACAATCCAATTTGTCTTGATATCATTCTAATTCAATTTCAGTTACCACTAAACTGACTTTATTTTAATTCCAATTGGCTTTCCAAATTTCTACTCAATTTGTTTTTAATTCAAACTGCTATTTCCTGGGAGTTTTAAACAGTTTACCATATCAAAAATCAAACTTTCCCTTTCGGGATTTCAAACAACTTGTCTTCTCAAAACAATTCAAAAACAAAATCTTTGGTAGTAATCTGTCACTTAGCAACACGAAAATGAACACTAATGATGTAGTTGTCATCATCAGAATTTAATTTCCAGTGATCGAAGTGAGTTCAATACTATATCACTTTTTTTTAAAACCATTTCTAAACACTTCCATTTTGAAATCTATTTCAAAATATCATTTGCAATGCTTTAAACAATTAAAAATCTCCCAGGATTTTAAAATTCTCATATAATTAATCCAAATCCATTACAAACACTTACTCAAATTTCCAGGGTTTTCATTTCTACTCTGATTTAAATTTAGATTTAATTAACTGATTTCATATATTTCACTTATACGAATTCTGATTGGCTATTTACATAACCATTTCAATTTATATTCTTACTTGATTATAATAGCAACCAATATACCCAATATATTATAATTCCAACATATATATATTTTTTCTCTATATCATCATATACTTTGGGTAAACTTATTTTGTTTACCCTCTTTTCAAAACATATCATGTCGACCCATCATATTCGAGTGTTTAGAAACTCCTACCGATACAGTGGATCAAACTTATCGACCAGAACCCATAAACAATTCAACTGATAAATCTCCATAATATAAAACAATTTTATATTGAATAACAAATACGTTCACTCGTATATATACACTCAAACTCAATCTAGGGTATTGCTAACCCCATCTCTACTGAACGCCGCAGAGCCAAGGTAATTACTTAACCTTAAGCTCTGATACCACTGTAACGACCCGGTTTTTCGTGATCCTGGATATCGGCATACAACACTATGTTGACTATTCAAGCATTGGAAACATTGGATAGTCCATATAAGAAATTAGAGGGTAAGAATAGATAAGATAGAAACTTAGAATATAAGATGAAGAATAACATACAACATAAGAGTAAACATGAATCTCACAGTGAAACGAATAAATATATTTCATAACATAACTTTGAAATAAAACAGTATCTGTATACAATACCATTATTAGAGTATAACACTTACAACACAACGGAAATAACAATCTATATAATCCTGAAGCCTCCTGCTCCAGCTTTTCAAGTATCTGTAAATCCCGACTACTTGACTGCCTGTACAAAATTGGGCACCCAAGAGTTTAGGGAAAACAAAATAAAACAAACTCAAGGTCAGTCATAGGACTGGTATGAGTAAACAATTTGGGAAAATAATCTCATAAGGCCACGCCGTATAACGGAATGAGTTTTTCCCTTATGAGAATCCAAATCAGTTTGATTTAACTTTCAAATCATTTTGAAAGAAACAATGATCTTTTATATCAAAACTCTTTTGATATTATAATAGTGTTTATCAACCACAATATAATAATCATCTTGCAGAACGCTTTCATCTCATGTTCCACATATATAGTATACAATCAAAATCGCGAGCACTTATTGGGTAATGGATTTCCGACTATGACAAGGTATGGAACCACCTTACGATAGTGTAACTCTAGAGAGGAATACACTGGGTTCAACAAGAACATCTTGCAACCCGGCCACACATGACCGACCACTCATTTCGCTTGAGTGAATCGAATGTATATCACCAACGGTTGGGATCAGCAACCGTTTCCCAAATGGGGCAGCATCGAATAGATAATAGGATGAAATGAATATCTCTAGATAGGTGATAATACACCCTACTTGGGAGCCAACCACTTAGCCATGTTGCCTGCCCGTTTTCTGTCATTTCCTGGTTGTGAGGCCAGAGGCCACACTTGTCTCTGATAGATCACACAATTATTCACTTTGAATGTCACAACGTCATACCCGCCAAATCACAAATTGATTTCCCCAAAAATACAACGGGTATACAGCTAAGAGAAATGAATTCCTCCACCACTAAATGTAAATACGTTTGAAGAGATCAACTTACGCGATCTATTAAATATACTCTATCAGACATTCTTCCATACAGGTCGTCCTGGGACTGGACAAAACGAAGGTACTGTTCAGTAAATAGGACAGCCCTTGCATAACTCTGTCTTCAATTATCTTCATCATATTTGATTCGCAACGCTAATGCCATACGGAGTGGTTTTTAGATAATAGATCTAATCCCAGTCTCTCTGTATTGACAACGGAAAAATGGTCAAAAACTTCGACAGTCGGTGATTTAACTATCAAAGAAAAACATGTGTGCAAACAATGATATTATTTCCAAATGGAAATTCTATCGATCAATCATCAATCATCTTAAATTAATCTATCATTAATTTATTCATTTACCCATTTCCTATTTCCATATATATATACAAAAAGTATTATTTTCTAATTCTAGAAAATATATGTTATTAATCATTGGAAAACATTTCCATCTCTCTTCACGTATCACTGTCATTCCAGTATTCTTTATCATCAAACATTTCATTTTTTATGATTAGAAAATATCTCTGATTATATTTGGAAAATGTTTCCAAAACTCATTCATTGGATTTAAACAGATGTTTAAATAAAACATCGCTATGCCAATTCAAATCATTACCTTCATTAACTAAATTCTCTTAAGCAACCTTGAACCTTAACCATTCCTTAGTTAAAAATGAAGCCAATCAAGTTGGGGTATAACTACCTCTCAGACCTTAACTAAACAACATTTCTAACTTTGAAACATACAAGGTTCATCTTTTAAACTTTTAAAGAACTTCCTTACGTAACTCTCTTTCGAATAAATATCTACTCGATAACTCTCTTCGAATAGCCATATTCAATTAACACTATTCGATTAACTCTATTGGATTAACTCTTATCAATTAACTCATTTCGAATAAACTATATTCGATTAACTCCTTTCGTCTCTATTCGAATAAACTATATTCGATTAACTCTATCAATAACTCTAATCGATTAACTCTAATTTATTTACTCTATTCGATTAACTCTAATCGATAACTCTAATTGATAACTCTAATTGACTAACACTATTCCATTAAATCCTTTAACTCTGTTCGAATAAACTATATTCGATTAACTCTCTTTTCAAATAACCAAAATTCGATAACTCTTTTCAAATAACTAAAATATGATTAACTCTCTTCGAATAACTAATATTCCATAACTCTCTTTCGAATAACTAATATTCGATAACTCTCTTTCGAATAACTAATATTCGATAACTCTCTTTCGAATAAACTATATTCGATTAACTCCTTTCGAATAACTAATATTCGATTAACTCCTTTCGAATAACTTATATTCGATTAACTCCTTTCGAATAAACTATATTCGATTTACTCCTTTCGAATAACTAATATTCGATTTACGCCTTTCAAATAACTAATATTCGATTAACTCCTTTCGAATAAACTATATTAAATTTACTCCTTTCGAATAACTAATATTCGATAACTCCTTTGAATAAACTATATTAGATTTCTTTTCGAATAACTAATATTCGATAAATTCCTTTCTTCGAATAACCTTATTCGATAACTCTTTCTTCGAATAAACTATATTCGAATAACTCTAATCCGACTAACTCTAAATCAATTAACTCTATTCGAATAACTAATATTCGACTAACTCTTGTTCGATTAACTCTATTTGAATAACTCTAGTTCGATTTAACTCTAATCGATTAATTCTAATTCGATTAATTCTAATTTATTAACTCTAACTCGATTAACTCAATTCGATTAACCTTATTTGATTAACTCTAATCAATTACTCTATTCGAATAACTAATATTCGATTAACTTTTTTAACTCATTTTGATTAACATTTTTTGATTAACTCCTTTGATTAACTTTACATTCATATTCAGTTTCAAATATCGATGTTGAAATCGATTCTTACTTCTCTATATAAGTCCCGACTTATATATTCTATTTATCCAATGATAAAAATTTCATTTAATTTTTAAACCGTTATTTATAAATTTATCTTCTCAGTCTATTGGTTAGAATTGATTTTATTTAAAATCTTTGCTTTAAATCCATATCATGTTATACCCTTGTGCGAAGCACGGGTCTAAACCTTTCGAATGTAAAATTCTCTTATTATACAATTCTATTCATTTTCAAGTATTTCCTTTTGTAATCTAATTATTTCCTTTTCTATTTCTTTTACAAATATTTTCTTTTCTATTTGTTTTACGAATCTTTCCTTTCAATTCTATCTATTTGTTTTCACAAATATTTCCTTTCAATTCTATCTATTTGTTTTCACAAATATTTCCTTTCAATTCTATCTATTTGTTTTCACAAATATTTCCTTTCATATCCTATTTGTAAATGTTTTACAAATATTTCTTTTATATAATTTATTTATTATATAAATAATTCCTTTTATAAAATTCTATTCATTTTAAAAATATTTCTTTTTATAAAATCCTTTGATTTTATAAATATCTCTTTCTACAAAATCCTTTGATTTTTTATATATTTCTTTTTCAATATAACATTGAAAATTTCTTTTTTAACATTCCAGTGTTCCTTATGGTATTTAAAATACCAAATAACAATGATCAATATCATTCAAACACACATAATCAACAACAGATTACATATCACATCATATATTACAATATATGAAAAGAAAAACATTATAAATATTGAGGAATCCAGTTGGATCCCTCCAACCTGTTTCCCGGCATCACAGATGTTAAACAATATAATTAACATCGATTTCATTTCAATATGAAATATTCTGCTAAACAAAATAAATATTTGATTAACGATTTGTATATATATCGTTATCTATAATTTCAATCAATACATAAGCAATTCAACCAAATAGTTTACACACAACAACCAATAGATAATTATTAGTTCTAAGAATACGTTATAAAAATATGACTGTTCAAAGTTGGTGAGTTTTACTCACATTGGACGATCATCGTTAATAACGATAACCATAGCTTGATTCAGATAGACAATTTATTTCGCTATAAATTGTAACTAGCCCCAACTCACTCCTAGTCAGTTCCGTTAGGTAGTGATCGTCCATACAATCCCAATGGATCTTGATTCGTCAGATTCTGATACCGTATGACATAGATATTTACGTTACAAGTTTATATACAAATTTAAATTTAAATAACTTGGTTTTAATATATACGGGCCTTACCCTCTCCACGTAGCCCAAACCTGTTTCCCATTTATCAACCCGCTTTCAACTTTCTTCCCCAAAAAGTCACGGGCTCCTGTAGAAAACATGGCCAATTTCGATTCTCTTTTTCTCTCCCTTAACTCCACCTCTACTCATCGAAAATCCAAACGAACAACTCTAATCCCCCTCTTCATTTCCTCTACACCTTGATACTATTTCAACCATGCTCGAGTCCTCCTACCAGAATGCGACTCACACTCACACACAATCCCAGGTTGCGTCTTTAAATACCAAAGAATCGAACAAGACTTGGAAGCAAGGTGCGGAATCCTAAGTCAGACTCGAATGCACCCCTCGTTTTACCAATTGATGCTTGTATTTTCCGAAACCACAAACACTAGGCTTTGCTGCCAAACCTCGACCTCCCAAAACAAGCATCGAAGTCCTCCAGATTAACACCAGTCAAAGTGAATTCACATACGAGTCCCATTAAAGTGGTTTCAAGATTTTTAGAATTTTATTTCTAATCCTTTGGATTTTTGAGTTACTCAAATTTTTCTGTAGGAAGAAATGAGGACGACGGATCAAATTTGACCAGAGAAAGAAAATAATTAGGGTTAGAATGAGGTAAGGGCATTATATAGGAAGATTATAATATATTTATATTCGATTATTTAATTTATATTTACTCCTACGCTGTCCGTATTTATCCTTAAAAATTCCTGTAATCACACATGACATCCAAAAATCACGAAACTGGACATGCAGCTATAGGTCGACATTACGGACCCAATGAAATTGATTTCGTCGAATTCTGACTCCGTTTGCTCACACAGCGTATTTTTAACCATCAAAATACTGATTGTTTTTCACATTAAAAATTCGTACGACCACACACTGACTTCAAAAATCACGAAACATGGAATCTAACAATAATTTAATATTACGGATCTAAGAAAATAAGTTTCATAAAAAACGGAGGTCGTTTGCAAAACTGGCTATTTTTAAAGCTCTAAATAACCCATTTAAATATATAAATATATTTAAAAACAATTAAATTAAATATTTTAAAATAAATGTTATCGTATATATTCACAATAGAATATCATTCGGCTTCAATTGGATTTATAACTCGATATTCCAAATCCAGTGTTATATCGATATTCGATTTATATTGAAAATCCATTTCAAAATATAAATAAATCGCTAAAATTTATAAAGGAATTCCATAGCGACTTTTCAAAAATTTGATTTGGACATAAATCAAAATCTACACAATGAAATCCTGATTTTTCTCTTCCAATAGAAAAATAAACTTCACCAGCTCCTAACGTTTCTTGTTTCACAGAAATCTGATTTAAAACGGATTCTGTATATTAATTTAAAGTTCGAATCGCCAAATAGCGAACTACAGCGCCATTTCGAGCTCGATTATAATTATATGTTCGACTGTCGTTCAAATAATATATTCGTTATTCTAATTCAATTCCAAACTGAATTATATATTTTAAATTGTCCAGTTCACATTATATTGTCAATTCACTATTTCCGACAATTTCTGAATTAAATATATTATTTAATTATTATATTAATTAAAAATTCAATAGTTATTTTAATTTAAACCATTTAAATTACCAAACCATATTTTAAATAATAAAATTAATTATTGTACTATATAAAAATACCGTACATTATAACTAGTGGCATATTTCACATTTTAGAGAATGACGGATTTACGATGAAATTTATATATAATGGAGAGAGATTCAAAAACATATATTTCCAATTATTTTCAAAAGAATTTTATAACATTGATCATAAAAACAGTGATGGATTTGGACTGTAATTACAAATTCAATTTAAGTGACGCAATCATATAATCTCAAATCCCAGTAGCTGTCAATCAACAGATCATTATACGTCATAAAATATTAACATATTTCATAAATTAGAAAATGGATTTATAGACAATTTTTTGTACACCAAGGAGGATTTCATATGAAAATTTATTTAGCAACTTAGTCCTTTTTTTATTTAAAAGCACATTGACCACGTATTACCAGAGCTTTGATTTTTAAATGAGGTCAGTTGCAACTTAAATTATAAGTAATCTCTTAACCATGCATGACCAGAGCTTGAACTTTTAAATGAGGTTAGAGACACACTTATATATTATTTATATTTATCATTTTCAGCTCCAAAATAAAAAATCCTTGGTATATAAAAACAATATGGATGATAGAAATGTGGCAGGTACAGAAATGGTTTGCGAAATAAATTTCTAAATTAATCATATTATGAAATATGCTCAACTGTACTGGGTCATTGAAAAATTTCAATTATCACTAATTCTGAAAAATAACATAGCCCTATTTCTATCACAAATATTTTCACTGTTTATTTAAAATGATTCAAAAAATATTAAACTCTCTGCACTAATACAAAGTCACGATGGGTGGCAGAAATATGATAGATAATAAAGATGGTCATGAAATAATCGCCAATTCGAAGATATTATAATAACTGTTCAACCATCATGAAAATAAAAATAAAATATCCTCTTGTTGTGAAATATATTGCACTCACAATTCATCACAGTTTCAAATTCCAATAATAATTTTGATGAATTATAAATACAGTTCAATTTGGATATTGATTTCAATTTCTGAATAAATAATTTTAAAATTGAAAATCAACCACAAGAGGGATATGAAGAGTCATACAAAGTAAGAGGGAATTAAAATATATAGACCAATGCAACAACAACACATTTAAACAGAAACCACTTGATGTCTCAATTAATGAGAATTTTGACATGGTACTAGCGACGAACAAGAATATCATAGACAAAAGAATTATAAGTACAAAACCCAAGCAGAAAAGATAACAGATTATGCACATATATCAGAGCAGCAAACAGATGATTTCAAAACAAACAATTTTCAAAACAGTATCAGAGTAGCACAGAAAATAGTTTCAAATCAGACTTGTCAAGATGACGGTCACATAAGATGATTCATGATCCAATGATTAAAAATACCATTTATTTGAAATCATTTGAGGAATATGAAACTCTCAAGATTCAGTGAATCAATCACACAAGAATGTAAATTTCAGATTCAAGATATGTGTATGATTCAATAAATTAATAATTTCAAATGATTTTAAACAAACAAATATTCAAATCAAATAATCATGAAATAGCAGTGAGTTTTAAGACCAAATTTTCAAGGATTTTTCACAAATATTTCTAACAAGTACAAGAGTAATTTCAGATCATTTACATTAAGTATAAGAAATATTCATGATACAAAAAAATATTTATTTGAAATCACTTGAATCAATGTCTAGATTTCAAACAAACAAATTTTAACCATAATGATCACGAATAAATATGAATGCCAAGATGTATCATTGAGATTCAAGATAATTAAAAAATAATATCCAAGCCAATCTGAAAAATAATGAAATTATCACAACTGATAAATATTAGTGTGCTGTAAATGAGTATATTATTTCAAGCTTTTCTAAAATGAATTAGTGAAAACTGAAAACAGCAGTGGTGTGTGAAATTCCATTAAACTTTCGGATCTTCAAAAATTTAGAATTCAAATTAAAGTGTTCTAGATATGACAAGAATACATCAACACTGTTATGAATTCAAAAATCAGAAAATAAACTTCAAAACAATTGCAGATATTTACATGATTAAATTCAAGATCTAGAAAAGATTAAATGCATCAGAATTTTGTTCAAATGAAGCGAATTTTCAGAAGATCATGAATATTGCAATTGGAAATTAAGGAAACCCAAGAAGTTACAATGATACGACAGTGACAAATCAAATCAGAAAAATAAAAAGCAGGGGAATAAGAAAAAATTGGAAAGATAAAAATAGGGAATATACAAAAGAAATTGTGAGTCTAGAGATCATACCTGAAAATGATGTAAGAAAAAGAATCTCTAGCTCAACAGATTTAGCTAAGGAACTATGAATGTTCAATGATATGAAACAGTTTGATTTAAGTTTCTCTTTCACAAAGCAATTCCTCAGCCTCCCTTGGTACCAAACTGTTTAGAGGATTAAGTGGTCTAACAAAAATAGTAAAACCACTCTCAGTTGTATTCACATCTTTCGGTACCCAAACCTATTTGTATAACAATCCATTTGAATCTATTTTTGTACCTTCAGGAACTCAGATTTGTTTGAATTTAACGAAGCCTGTTTTATTTCCTTTTGGGATCCACGATTGTTTAAATGGTTTTTCATCAAACAAATTCACATCTCGTTTATGATTTAAAAAACATTTGAAATTATCAGACTTTAAATTCTCAAAACAATATTTTCCAAAACGGTTTGAGTGATTTTTAAAATCATTTGAATTTCATTTTTCAAAAACATTGTTTTTCCCGAAGCTAAGACCACATTTATTTCCAATAGAAACTTGATTTTTTAATAGCATATTCAACGATTTTTCCCTATTATAAAATTTGATCAGAGTTGATTCAAGTTATTAAATTTTAGATTTAAGGTCAGAATTCTCTTTCATCAGATTCGAATAACGATTAATGCTGATCTTTCTCCTTTCAGTATCATTCTGTTCCAAAATCAAAATTTCGTTTTCAAGCATTGATTTTGGTCTTGATTCAAGAATCTCAGATTCAAACTGAATTTTCTTTTAAAATTGTTGTTTTTCAAAAATTCTGAATCTTTCAATTTCGTTTTCAAGCTCTTTCACAGCAGATTCAGTTTTCAAAAACTTTTCTTTTTCAAAAATTTTGAATTTTGAATTTTCATATGTCTTGAAATTATCTAATTCGTTTTGCAAAAAATTGTTTGTACGAGCTAGCTCATCCTCATTATTTTTCAAAATCCGAATTTGGTTTTCAAGATTTTCATTAAGATGAGCAAGGTTATTTTCCAAATTCAAACAATTTTTGCACATAGAATTATAAAATTTTCTACTTTCAAATTTCAGTTCCAAATCAATATTTTTGCATCGCAACTCAGAATTTAGATTTCAAAGTTTAAATTTTTAGTTGGAGTTTATCAATAGACTTAGTTAAATTAACACGCACATATAAACTAAATCTTCATAAGAGAAATTTCTTGTCTCTTCTTCTGTTGAATCTCCATCATTTGATCTATCCGAAATATTATCTATATGACCTGTTAAGCATAGATCTGAATCGGAGTTGCTATTCTGGGGTTTTGAGTAGTCTTCAGATTTTCCATATAGCGCGTTGAGAGTTCTCCAGATTTTCTGCGAAGTCAAACAATGGGAGATGAGATAAAGCTGATTATTACTCAGATAAGAAAATAGAATATGCATGACATGAGCATTTACAACTTTATTTTTCTTATCTAACATATCATCCATATTTATAATAATATTGCAATATTCAGAATTAACAGATTTTAGATAGGATTCCATTTCTGATTTCCAATTAAAAAGCATGTACCATTAAAAATAGTTGGAAAACGACTGGATTGACTTTCTGAGGACTGACAACTAGGATGACCCATTACTCTAGAGTTAATGAAATACCATGCTCTGATACCACTTGTTGGATCTAGATTAACCCTAGAATGAGGTGAATAGGGTTTATTGAAAATTAAGTGAGATATCAAAAATATTAGATCAAAGAATGCAGTAGAAAAAAAATGCAAAAAGGTAAATGACACAAGATGTACCCAGCTTCAGCAAAATCCTGCCTACTGCTGCATTCTTAAGGTTTCTACTAGGTAATAGAACAGATCTCGCTTACAAGACCATGTAAACTCGCGAACCCCTCACTCCTATTCTAATCCTACGCTCAAAACCCTAGACTAATCTATATCACCTAGATCAGATTTCCCCTAGCTACAACCCCATAGCCAGTAAACCCTCACTTTTACCGACTCTAGTAAACTGCCAGCTAAAACCATAACAAGATTTCCTAGTATTGACACTAGAAACTGATCAGACGGAATTACAAAGTAATTTAAAACAATGACAAAATAAAACAAAAGAAATCCCCTTTTAAATTAAATGTCTCTAAGCCCTTTTACTAAAACTTAGACGGCTCATTTTCCTTTATTTGTGTTTTCTCTATCGTTCCTTTCTCTAGAAAAAAGAATGGCGGCCTCACTAGAAATTGTATTAGGGTTTTCTTTTTAATTCCCAAATTTGAATCGATTGCTGAAAGAAATCTCTTGTGCCTTTAGTATCGAGTGGCTTGCGTCTTCAATTGAATGTTCTCTGATTTGGGAATTTATGGGGATTAAATAATCAGTGAGTATAGAATGTTTTCTATGTTTTTACTTTCGAATTTTGTTGCTATGATTTTTTCGATACTAAAACCGATGATGAAAATGGTGTTTCTATAGGGATTACAAACACTAGAAATCTTTAATTTCCCAATATGCCTTGATCTGATTGGTTGTGTGGGAATTCCCTAATTTGTTGCTTTGTAAAAATTGCTGTGAATATTATTGATGAACCAAGACGTGTTATTAGCTCTCAATGAACATTTGTTTCACTATTTCATTCCATTTCTGGAAACAAATCAATACCCCTTGTGACATTTTGTGAATTTTCGAAATGAATTATTCAAAAAGGAATTTGATTGTCTTGCCAAATATTTCTCCTTGATTTGCTTGATTGATAACCTTGCATGTTGAGTGATTTCAGGAAATAGTTTTTATGATTTCTTGCCCAAAATGTTGATTGTGTTTTCTCAAAATACTTTACTATATCTGGAAACAACTTTAGAACTTGAATGATGATTTCCAGAGAAAATTTTTTTGTCGTGTATTCATCCAGTCATTCAAACTGGAAACTAGTAAGACTCTTTTGCATGCTGACAAACATTTGGTAAAATAGGAAACAAGAAATTTTCTTTTCTGCCCCATGAATGTTTGTTGAAATTTTCCATATCATTGCTGCATCTTTGATTGCTTTGCTACTGGCATCGCATATTGCACCTTGCTATCTTCTTGACATGCTTGAACGTTGAGTATCTAAAATGAGGACAGATATTGTCCAACTGCTAGTGCACTCTTGAACATGCTACTGTACTTGTACTTGATGCTTGTGCTGGTCCTTTGCTACTTAGTTGAGACCCTATTTTTGCTGTCTTGATGTACACGGCCTTGCTACTTCACTGCTTGATATATGAACTGCCATGTTGTTGCTACAACAATAAGTTGAAACATTTTGTCACCTTGACTTGTTGTAGCACTTGCTTTTGAAACTGCACCATTATGAACCATTTGTATTTGGGTTCTTTACCGACTTTGTAGCACAATTTTGTAAATATCCATGCTACTGCATATTTGCAATGCTCGACCATGTCTTTATAGTTTTGTTGCCCCTTGACCATGTGTTTAAACTTGAACCATGAACATGATTTTATGTTGGCTGAACTACTTCTAGCAGCATATACATTTGAAAACCCTTGAGATCCTGTTTGCACTTGTGTACTTCGACTCTGCCATGAACATACTTTTAGCTACTTCCTTATACATGAGCATGCACCTGCTCAATCACTTTCTGCAGTAACTTCTTGTTGTGGCCTTTTTGAAAATGTTCACCATTGTGCTCGACCATGATCGTAACTTGTCTTCACCATATTTACCTGTACATATGTGTATATATACACAACAATGTGTATACATATATCATACACGTGTAATTTATTATATATCAGTAGACTGCTACAATGTGTTGTGGTTGTTCAGAATCAACTGGTTCTGATCAGCAAACCAGTGTACTGTGTTGAGGCTGATCTGTGGGTACTAGAAATATATACATATCAGATCAAGTCATGAAAAATGATGAAAAACACAAGAAAAATTCTGAGGCAAATAAATTTAAAAATTAAATTTATATTTGTATGCATTTCAGTTTTATTTCTATTGCAGCGTACTCTGTGTGTGTTTCATGTGGCAGGTAAGTAGATGATGACTGGACTGACTATGAACTGTGAAGACAGAAGACTGAAGACAAGAAGACAGTGTGTAGTGTCAATGAATGTATGAGTCTGAAACTATACATAAAACTATACATGAGTCAATGTGAATTGTATGTATATATGAATTGTATAGGCAGAGTGTTGTAGTGAGTCTGTAGTGAGGATCTTTGTATATAATGAAATTAATTGTACAGTAATGAATATCAGTGAAATGTACAAATAGTGGAGTTTATAAATTTGTACTGTTTTGACTGTTGAAATAAAATATTATATTTAATAAAATACTGTTTGAATATTTAATTATTGTCAGTAGTATTTTATATAAATATGTATAATATATTACTGTCTATGATATAGAATAACAATACAGTAACAAACACATTTAAAATAACATTTATTTGGTTGTTATCATCAAATGAAAATCATATAATTGTGTATACAAACATGTGGAACTTTGGACGGTTGATTCTAATTTTAGATCCGTTATTGGGGTGTCAGGCCCGACTGATCAAAATCAAGTCTAGCATTATCACCTTTTTTGTGCTTTCTTAAACCTTTGTCAGCTAAAGTTGTAATATACCAAAACATGCTAATATATCAATTAGCAACCCTAGTAGAATGCATATATTTCCATAATTGTTCACTGAATAATCTTTAAATTGGTGATTGTGATCAAGGGTGTTGCATTTTTTTACAACTAATATGTAAAAGCTAACATAAATATATTATTGGCAAGATTGGGACTATTAATATTCCCCATCCGATTGCTTAAATCATATTAATTTTTGATTGTTGCTATCATTGAGAGCTTTCTAAATCAGCGCTTTTTTAATAATTTTTGTATGTACATCAACTTTGATTAGAGTTATTGCTTTATTTTTTTTATTTTTTTGTTGAAGTAGAACAAATTTACCAAATGAGATAAATATAATGTGGCAAAATTTTGAATTGACCCAACTAGTATTTTTGATGGAGTAACGTGCATATGGTTGTTAAGCGCATTATTGGCTGAGAATTGGTTGTATGCATGGTGGTTAAGCGCTTGCGTATTGGTTGCATATACATACATACATACATACACACATATACGTGTGTGCATATGCATACATACATATATATATGTTCAGTCTGCAGATAACAAATACATGGTGATACCCTTAATTTTCACAAAAAAAAATATCTAAACAAAATTTTTTTTGAGGTAAATAAACATAATGGTTGCATAGTATCTTTTAAGCTGATATAGATTTAAAAGCTTATACGTGCATAGATTTCATAGAGACTATAACTTGAGCAATAAAGAAATCTTTATAATGTGCATGCATTTATGCCAGTAAGACAAAATGGCTAGAGGGGGCCCAAAATAGATTTTTAATTTTATTTTTAAGTGCTATTATTATTTGATTTCTACTAGAATTATCTAATTCTCTGTTCCATGTTGTTAAACATATCAATTATCGTCATGCTTGCAAATGATGTGCGTTATGTTATATTTCTATATTACTTCTAATTTTCATTTGATTTGTTGGTTTGGAATTTATTTGTGCCGTCACTAGGCAATAATCAAGCACATGTGCTCACCTACTTATTGTTTTATTTTGGTAAAAGAAATCAAAGTCTAACAGTTGTTTGAGAAATTTGATATTCAAGGTTTTTGGTTATTGAACTATTCAGTATGAGCATTGTAATAACCCGGAAAATCTGGGCCAGTTTAAAATTTTTGTTTTGGCAACTTCGACGAATTTTGAATATTTAAAATAGATTATTTTAAGTAATATCGACGAAAATTTATTTTGAATATATTTAGAACGTATATATTTATACGCGTTGTCGTTAGAATATAAATAATTATATATAATTATAAAAGGAATTGAAAATGGCGCAGTAGTTCGATAATTCGATTTCAAACTTCAATTGAATGTACCGGGTGCAAACAATCCGGATTTTAGTGAAACCAAAAACATTAGGATCTAATTGAGAATATCTTTCCAACGAATCCAGAAAATCAAAATTTCATAGCGGGAATCAAAAGATATGTCCAGTTGAAAATTCTGAATAGTCGCTATGGAATTCAGGACCTTAAAAATAGACATTTTGCAAACGACCTCGGATTTCGACGAAACCACTTTTGTTGGGTCCGTGATGTAAAATTATTGCTAGATTCCAAATTTCATAATTTTTAGAATCAATATGTGAGCGTGGCAAAGGAAAACGCGTTTGACCAGTTTTAGTTGATTTTAATCGACTGGAAAATGGCCATTTTTCAAACGGTCTCAGAATTCGACGAAATTAGTTTTGTTAGGACTGTTCGTCAATACGAAGCAAGAAAATATTTTTTGGGAATTCTTCGGGTTAGTATGCGACCCCAGTAAATTGAAATACGCGTTCAAATTCAATATATAGAGTTATATGTTGATTTTAACGGAAACTGATCGAAATAGTCGAATCAACCTACGATACATACCCCATTGTGTTCGGAATGGGGGAAATTAGCTATGGACGACAGGCGGTGGGCCTCGTTTAGAGGTCGAAAATAAAAGTTGCTTTTTGGGAGATAATTAAATAAAAAAATAAAAAAATAACTTCTCTCCTTTTATCAGCTGGCCCCCCTTTTCTCGTTATTCATTCGTTCAGAAATAAAAAAAAGGAAGAAGACGAAGAGGGGGGAGGAGCGCCGTCGCTCCCCCCATCAGAGCGCCGCCGCGCCTCAGGAGGGGCGCCACCTCCGAACCCACCCCCTCCCTCCAATCCGGTTTCCCTCCTCTCCTCTTTCAATCGAAATCGAGACTCCCCCCCAGAACCCCTGTCGACGGTGCGCCACCGCAAGACCCCCCCTCCTTCCACGATCGACGCGTCGAAGCCCCCCCTACCCAGCTGCCGACCGAAGACGAACCCCCTCCCTTTTGCCTGCTCCGACCGAGCTGCTGTACCCCCTCTGATGCCGGCCATCACCTCCGACGAACCCCAGCAGAGCCCCTCCTTCCCCTTTTGGCAACATACAGTGAGTTTTCCCCTTTTTCATTTTATTTTGTTTTATTTTATCATGATAGGAAAATCTGAAGTTACATACGGAAAAATCTGAATTTCTATATAGCGAAAGGTTTGAATTTTTAGAAAAGAAAAAGATTAGAATTTTTGTATGAGGAAGATATATTTTTTATGTGATGAGAAGATTAAAAATATAATCTTTTATATAGTAGTAGGATAAAAATATGATTTTTATATTTTTAAAGTATTAAAAATATAATCTTTATTATGTAGAAGATGTAAAAATATGATTTTTGTATATGTAGAGAATTAAAAATATAATTTTTACATGATAGGAATATTAGAAATATCATCTTTGTATATGTAGCGAAATAAAAATCTGTTTTTTATTATATATACGTTGAAATAAAGAGGTGATTGTTATAATGATGAAATCTTTATATTTGAAAAGGCGAAATTTTTATCCATATAATAGCAGTGTAAAAATAGAATTTTTATCTATATGATAGCAACGTAAAAATTCGATTTTCATATATTGTATAGCGAAGTAAAAATTCGATTTTTATATATTGAATAGCGAAGTAAAAATATGATTTTTATATATTGAATAGCGAAATAAAAATGTGATTTATATATATGTAGTGACTACGGGCAACGAAGGTGACAAAAAGACGAGAACGACGAAGACTTCTACATTTGAAGTGGCGTGAAGTTGGAATAGCTATCGGTGAGAATTTCTCACTTTTCAATTTCATTTTCTAGTTATATATATACTAGGATGCAGACGGTGTTTAGTAGCACCCGACACCCGTCATCCACAGACCTTGGATGATTTGTTTGTTTAATTGTTTGGTTGTGTAGTTGGTTAGATTACTTGGTTTGAATTGAAGTGTTTGGTGAAATGGAATGGATTTGATTGATGTGTGGATGGCGTGGGCCTTCACTAGACTGGGGATAAGGCTAGGCCTCGTCCCGTTTCTAGTATCGTGCCGTTATGCCGCCGAAATTTTCTAAAATAAGTTAGAAAAATAAAAATATCATTTTTATTTTGTAAATGAACTGAATAAAAATCCATGTGTTAAAATAAAATATTTTATCGTTAAAAATATAATTTTAAGCGTGAATGTGAATAAGTAAATATTTATAAACAAATCGACCGATTTGTTTATGTACACCTATTTGAATGACATTGATTGGGTCGATAAAATTTACACATCGCCCGACTGCACAAATAAAATCTGTGTTTGATTGTTTGAAAACCCCACACGGGTGTTGGGATGAAATTTGAAGTTCACTCATCCTGATTGATTAAATATGTCGATCGATTGATTGACAGGCTGTTATAAGCGTTAGATATCTATATTTGATGCTTATACAGTGTAATGCACTATGGTTGATGGCTGATTATTTTTCAATGCTATTATATACATGGGATGTATGAAAAACCATATAATTAACATTATATGGTGATTGATTGGGCCTCATTCCAATTTAGAAAATAAAGAATAATATAAAATAAAGTTTCATGTGTTGACCGTACTCATCCGTTGAGATTAGTCATGTGTTGAACTGTAACACCCCGAATTTTAGTTAATACTAAAATTCACTAATTACAGGATAAATAATCTCAGACGTGGGAATTGGGGATAACGGGCTGCGTTATTGCGTTCGTCTCGGAAAAATACGCGACATAGAGTCCGAGTTTTCGAGAATCGGAGTCCGTATGGCCCGGTTATGGCCCAAAGAAGTTTGCATAAAAATTAGAGCTAAAAACAGATTTAGAAACTTAAATTCAGATTTAAAATTAGAACCAGCGGGGCCAGGCGGGAAGATTCCCGCCCTAGGCATGTCGACAAGGCTGTCGACAGGCCTGTCGACAGGGGTGTCGACTTGCCTGTCGACTTGCCTGTCGACATGGCGTGTCGAACCAGGGTGCTTGGGTGCACCAGATCTGGTTTTCTGGCTAGGGCTGGGCTTGGTTCTAGAGGTTTCCTAAATCTAACGGACCTAAATTAATCTAGGGTTAATCTAAGGGCCTAAAACACTCTCTTAATCTATAAATACACCCTAAACCTACCTTAATCCATACTAAAAATAGAAATGAAGGCCTCATGCCGCCAAATTAAATCCTAGAAGGAGTCTCCACTAATCTAAGAAGGAAGTTTCAAGCTAATCCCTCTCATATCATTCTCTAATCATCACCATCTTCATAGTTAGCAACTAATTCCTCTTCATAAGTTGGTTAATTTTGGGTTTGGTGAGTTTCTATCACTTTAACATCAATTGTTAAAGTAAGTAGATTGGGTGTAATGAGACTTATGGTCTTAAATGCGGATTAGTGAGTTTGAATCATGTATAATGATATGTTACTCTATGTTGTTCTATGTTTATGCATGTTTGATAAGTTGGTTTATGCATGCTTAATAAGTTGATTTATGCATGTTTAACAAGTGGATTTATGCATATTTAATGAGTGGAATTATGCATGTTTAACAAAGTGAGTTATGCAAGTTAAGTATATGTTTAAATGCAAGTTTAATGTGATATGCAAGTTATGCATGCTTATGCAAGTATATGGATACTTATGCAAGTCATGTATATGTTTAAATGCAAGATTTATGTGATATGCAAGTTATGCATGCTTATGCGAGTATATGAATGCTTATGCAAGATATGTATATGCTTAAATGACATGATATGCAAGTTATGCATGTTTATGCAAGTATGTGAATGCTTATGCAAGTTATGTGTATGCTTAAATGCATGTTTAACATGTTATGCAAGTTATGAGAATGCCTATATGCAAGTTCAACATGTTATGCAAGATATTTGTATGATAATATGCAAGCTCCTATGCAACATGTTATGCAAATCATGTGTATGATAATATGCAAGTTTGGGTTAAATGTAGTTGGGTTAATATATGCTCATATATGCAAGTTGACATCCTCTTAACCCATGACAAAGTTTTATGCTAAACCCATGATATTTGTGATGGATCTTCCCCTTTATTATGTCATGTAATGAGAACGATTTACGTGGGGAACGATGGGGTTGGTAAATATGTTAATAAATGAATGATTGGGTATGATTAAGCATACCATAAAAATAAATTACCATAAGTGGGAATTTACCTATTGAGTTAGGTCTACCCCATGGGAATTTACCTATTGAGTTAGGTCTACCCATGTTATGGAAAACTTGATATTAATTAGGGATAATTAATATGGGGGTGATTAATTAGGTGTAATTAATCGACTAAGACACGAGGTTGGACTCATTTGTAGTGTAAAACTGCCCGGACCCGACCGGCTTAACCAGTTGCTACAAATGTCAGCCCAATGTGAGAGGTCTTAGCCATGAATTAAATACGTGATTAAGGTAAAGACACGAGGTTAGACTCTGTTATGACGTAAGACTGCCCGGACTCTACCGGCTTAACCAGGCGGTCATAACAGTCAGTCTAATGTGGGAGGTCTTTATGGGAGATCATGGTCGTAATTAATTAAGAAACACTTAACCATATTAGCATGTAGTGGGACATGAGGGGTTAAGTGGGTGCCTTGGGTGGCATGAGGAAATTTTGAGGTTGCCTTGGGTGGCATGTGGAATCTAGTGGGTTGCCTTGGGTGGCAATAGAGAATACGATTAGAATACTTAACCAAGTGAAAACATGTAATTAAACATGATTAAAGGGTTAAGTGGGATACACTAGATATATGACAAGCTTAGGTGGGTAGCTTGTTGGGGGCCCATTTCAACCAATATCCCAAACGTATCTTTGTGGGCTCGACCCATGTCGAGTGACGGGACACGCATATTGGGCTTGATTATAAGAGGCCAAAACGGGTTAGCGGTGGCAACGCAAGTCCAACGGGTTTCATATGCGTGTGTGGGCCCGGGCTGGTAGATAAGCCGTTGTTGCATCGTGTAGATATAAAGCCGTGCACCGTTGATAGTATTGGGTAGCCACTTTAGGGGAGTGATACACCCCACTGTGGGACCAGCACAGGTATCTACGGTAGGGAGCCGATCGATGGGGAGTAGTGGGTACACCTAATAAAGATAGGGGCAGACGGCACCTATGTAGGGGTACATGAAACTACTGGGTAAGAATTACTGAGTACACCTAGTGGAGATAGGGGCAGACGGCACCTATGTAGTGGGCTAGGGGTGCACGAGACTACTGGGGAAATTTTCTAAGTCCTTGGAAGGGATCAACCTTTAAGTAGGAATGACTAGTGTGGTGCAGTTAGTAATTATCCTTGGGTGGGTAGATGCGTCCTTACGGTTATCTTAGTTTATCCTAAGTTCACCAAGCTGCTTAGTGTAGCCATTCATCCCCAGATATTACCGTAGGTCAAGTTTATGTCTTCTCTGGTTACTTTAATGATTGTATTGTTAAAGTTATAGGACTCACTCAGACTTATGTCTGACCCCGTTGTTTTTATCTTTTTTTCCCAATCCTCAGGTCCTACGGTGGATCCTAGCGGTAGTAGAGCTTGATCGGATTGCTGTTCCAGTCTTTAGGAGCTTGGGTAGATGTAAAGCTCCAGTTATCCAGTTATCTTTTCTTTTGTTATGGCTATTGTATGAGAGAGTGGGATTATGTACTTCTTTATTTTGATGGATATTGTACTTGACCTTTATCGTGGTTTATGATGTAACCAGACATGCTTATTTCCGCTGTTGTGAGATGATATTTTTAAATTTCAAGTACTAATTATGTCTGTCTTGTTGTAATTTTTCTGTTCTATATTCACTAAAATACTCCACCGATGCTATGGCATTCCTTTAGTGAGTGACCATAGCGGGCGTGGGGTGTTACACGTGGTATCAGAGCAAAGGTTACCGGAACAGATAAAATTTTTAGAAAACTATTTTTCTAAAAACATTTTTGGAAGAGATATTTTCAAAAACATGTCTTTTAAGAGAAAAGTTTTTGAAAGAAAAGCATAATCCCCAATAGCCATATCTATATCCTTCGAATCCTTCGTTTTGAATCTTTCCTTTTTCGTTTCAGCATGGCCAAGAATCTTATCTTTCCAGAGGGTGTGACGATACCAGTATGGTATAGGAGATTGATGGAGGCTAGGGCCACCACTACGGGTCCAGCAAATGTTCCTCCACCAACCGTAGCACCCGATCTTCCTCCTCCCCCTCCTCCTCGCACGGATACTTTTGCTAAGACTTGCAAGGAATTTAAAGCCATGGGAGGAAAACCTTTCCAAGGATCTGAAACTTTTGTGGAGGCTAGAGATTGGTTTAAGGAGGTGGAAGAGTTGATAGATATCTTTGAGATGGAAGAAGGGAAGAAAGTCAAGTTGGCTGCTTGGTTAATGAAGGGAGAGGCCTCATTCTGGTGGGAGGTCACTAATGGAGAACGCCCCGTTGACTCTTGGGCAGATTTTAGGCAAAGATTTGTGGCAAAGTTTCTCTCAAGGGCGGAGGAAAACTTGTATATGGAAAGATTCTTGACTCTAAAGCAAGGAAATCTCTCGGTGAAGGAATATGTCAACAAATTTAATCAGTTGGCAAGGTTTGGCCTAGATATGGTGAATACACCGGAGAAGAAGGCTTTGAGGTTCGTGAAAGGCTTGAATGAACCGATGCATGGGTTGGCTATGACTCATATCCCTATGGGGGCCACCTTTGAGAAGCTAATTGACATGGCATTCATGTATGAAGAAGAGAAGGGTCCCAATGCTAATAGGGCACCCGAGAAGAAGGGAGATCAAAAGAGACCTCAGCAACAACAGCAAAGCAAAGGTGGGAAAGGCAACGGTGGCAAAGGCAAGAAGAAGAAGTGTTTCAATTGTGGGACACCTGGCCACCTAAGCAAGGATTGTCGCAAGAAGAAGAAGACTGGCTGCTTCCACTGTGGTGAAGCAGGGCATCTAGTGAAAGATTGTCCTAAGAAGGGGCTAAGGACGGGATCTACCTCAGGAGGACAGGTGCAAGCTCTTATGGCACCGAGTCAGGCTAGGGGGCAAGTACAGGCTCTCGCGGTTCCACCGATTCAGGAGAGAGGTAGAACTATTTCCGTTGAAAGTCTGGTTTTTCTGTTTGACCATCCTGTCCGTACATTGTTTGATTCAGGCGCATCGCATTCGTTTATCTCATCATCATTAGTTGAGTTACTGCACCTAGACACCAGTCTGGTAGATGATCCCTTGGTTGTTTCAAACCCAATTGGGGGCTCCACTTATTTGTCCATGATATGTTTGGGTTTGAAGATTTCTATACTTAGCATTGAGTTTAGATGTGATGCTTTTGTATTGGGCTTCACGGGCTATGGGTTGATTTTGGGCATGGACTGGTTATCCAGTAATGGTGCCGTTCTTGATTGCGAAAGGAGAGTTGTTAGGCTCATGACCCGCTTGGGTAACACTCTCGAGATTTCTTGTAATCCCATGGACTCTGTTATGCTAAGTTATCTTGAATCGCTTGACGCTTCGGTCGAGAGTTTGCAATCTGTTAGAGTGGTCCGGGAATATCCGGATGTGTTTGAGGAGGTGAAGGGCTTACCTCCGAAGCGGGAGATTGACTTCCGAATATATTTGGTGGATAATGCTAAACCGGTATCTTTACCAGTGCGCCACATGGCTCCTCGTGAGAGGAGGGAACTCCATAAGCAAGTAGGGGAGTTACTTGAGAAGGGGTTCATAAGACGGAGCATATCGGAGTGGGGTGCTCCAGTAGTATTTGCTACGAAGGCGGATGGGTCCCTCAGACTTTGTGTAGACTATAGAGAACTCAACAAGCTCACAAAGAAGAATAGACACCCATTGCCGAGAATAGATGATCTTTTCGATCAGTTGGTTGGCGCTTCAGTATTTTCTCAGTTGGACTTAGCCACGGGGTTTCATCAGTTGAGGGTGGCTGAGGATAGCATAGACAAGACTGCCTTTAGAACTCCGGATGGTTTCTATGAGTGGCTGGTGATGCCATTTGGGTTGACGAACTCCCCTGCATACTTTGTTGATTTGATGAGTAGGGTGTTCAGGGAGTTCCTTAATAAATTCGTGGTGGTCTTTGTGGATGATATCTTAGTATTTTCTAAGAGTGAGGAAGAGCATGCCCTACACCTTGGGGAGGTGTTGAAGACTCTTCGAGCGCATAGCCTTAAGGCTAAATTCTCTAAATGTCACTTCTGGAGGAAGGAGGTGCGATTCTTGGGGCACGTGGTCTCCAAGGAAGGGATAGCTGTGGATCCCGCGAAGGTAGTATCAATTCAGGATTGGAAGGTTCCGAAGAATGCTACCGAAGTAAGAAGTTTCTTGGGGTTGGCGGGTTATTATAGGAAGTTTATCAAAGACTTCGCGAAGATATCAGCCCCATTAACCCGCTTAACAAAGAAGAATCTTGTTTTCACATGGGACGTAGATTGTGATGATGCGTTTCGGCGGTTAAAGAGAGCTTTAACCACCGCTCCAGTTTTAGTGTTGCCAGATGGGAGCAAGCCATTTGTTGTCTATACCGATGCCTGTGGGACAGGACTTGGCGCAGTCTTAATGCAGGAGGGAAGGGTAATAGCCTATGGTGGAAGGCAGTTGAGGGCACATGAGAAAAATTACCCTACCCATGATTTAGAGTTGGCCGCTATTGTTTTTGCGCTTAAGATTTGGCGCCATTATCTTCTTGGTGAGAGATTCGAGTTGTTCACTGACCATAAATCATTGAAGTACTTGTTCTCTCAGAAGGATTTAAACTTAAGACAGCAAAGGTGGATGGAGTTCTTAGCATCCTATGATTTCGAGATAGCGTATACCCCTGGCAAGGGTAACGTGGTGGCAGACGCCTTGAGCAGGAAGAGGTTGTCCTTGAGTCCATTGTTCGTGGAACGACGAAGCTTGGAATTTATCTCGATGTTTGATTTCAGACCTTCCGTTGACTATGTACCCGGTTTGCTAGCTTCTTTGGAAGTTAGACCTACTCTTCTGGGGCGGATTGGAGAAGCACAGAGGGGCGACCCACAGTTGGTTGAGTTAGTAGAGAAGCTCATAAGGGGGGAGTCGTCCAGCCATTTGAGTAGGTACACCCTAGATGATAGGGGGTACTTGCGCAGAGACGGTAGACTTTGTGTACCGCTAGACGGGGGTTTGAGGAAGGCTATTCTTGATGACGCACACCGTTCTAGGATGACCATTCATCCCGGTGGGGATAAGATGTACCAAGACATGAAGAGGGTTTTCTTCTGGGCCGGTATGAAGAAAGATGTGGCCGAGTATGTCGCTCGATGTTTGGTGTGCCAGCAAGTGAAGGCGGAGCAAAAGAAACCAGGTGGGTTGCTTCACCCATTGGAGGTTCCGCAATGGAAGTGGGATAGCGTCTCGATGGATTTTATTGACGGGTTACCCAGATCGAGGAAGGGTAATACAGGAATTTGGGTGGTGGTAGATAGACTTACTAAGAGCGCCCATTTTATACCTGTGAAGAGCAAGAGGACTGCTCCATGGCTAGCTTCAGTATATCTTCGAGAGATAGTTCGATTACATGGGGTACCCTCTAGCATAGTAAGTGATCGAGATCCTATCTTCATTAGCAAGTTCTGGAGAAGTTTGCAAGAAGCAGTGGGGACTCAATTGTGTCTGAGCACCGCATATCATCCTCAGACAGACGGCCAGACTGAGAGGGTGAATCGTGTTCTAGAAGACCTTTTGAGGCTTTGTATCCTAGATTTTGGAGGTACATGGGAAGAGCATCTTCCATTGGTGGAGTTCGCATATAATAACAGCTTTCAGTCCAGTATTGGTATGGCTCCTTTCGAAGCTCTCTATGGAAGGCCTTGTCGATCACCTACATGTTGGTGGGAATCTACGGATAAGATCTTGCTTGGGCCCGATATGGTTAGGGAGACTTCTGAGAAGATTAACTTGATTCGAAAAAGGATGAAAGCAGCGCAGGATAGGAAAAAATCTTATGCGGACAAGAGAAGGACGGATCTTGAGTTTGAGGTTGGGGATATGGTTTTTGTTAAGGTATCTCCGTTGAGAAATGTTGTTCGCTTCGGATCCGTTGGGAAGTTAGCACCGAGGTTTGTTGGGCCGTTTCCTATCAAGGAAAGGATTGGACGGATGGCTTATAGGGTGGAATTGCCCGACAGACTTAGTGGTGTTCATGATGTATTCCACGTATCACATTTGAGGAAGTGCTTACATGAGACGGCAGAGGTGGTAGAGCCGAGCTTGCTTAGAGATATAGAGGTAGAGCGTGATGCGACTATCCGACGAGCTCCTACTCGCATCCTCGGGTCAGAGACTAGGAAGTTGAGAAACAGAGAGGTTTAACTAGTCAAAGTGCAATGGGGAGAAGATGAGAGCAACGCAACTTGGGAGACGGAAGCGAAGATGCGTACATTGTACCCATTTCTTTTTGAGGGTATGTCTCTACTTTCTCCTTTATCGTTTGTCTAGTACTTATCTTATCTTTAGTATGTCCTCTCGTTAGTACCTTTGACCTTTAGATAGGGTAAACCTATGGTTGAAACATGTGTTTGAGACATGTTATGGTTGATGGATGCAAGTGGATGCAAGTGTTTGCTAGTGGTTGCTCGTGGATGCATATACACACACTCTAGGCACTAGATCGGCTCAGTCACTTCATATTGCATATTGCATAAAATTGTGTGTAGGAAAATATATTTATGGATGTATAATGGTTGTGTTATCACATGGATGATGCATTTTGGTGAATGATTGTGCACTCATGTAGATATTGTATGTGTCGATAGGGTTTTCTCGCATACATAATGGATGCATGGCACTATCATGGTTTGCATATGTCCATACATTAGATAGGGAACATATACACACACCGTTTGCATACGCTCATACATCATTAGAAACTGTCTAAGGACAATGGATGCCCGTGGTTGATGATTTGAGTAGATGGTTGGTAGGATATGCATTCTCCTTAGCTTAGAGATTTCGGGGACGAAATCCTTTAAGGAGGGGAGAATGTAACACCCCGAATTTTAGTTAATACTAAAATTCACTAATTACAGGATAAATAATCTCAGACGTGGGAATTGGGGGTAACGGGCTGCGTTATTGCGTTCGTCTCGGAAAAATACGCGAAATAGAGTCCGAGTTTTCGAGAATCGGAGTCCGTATGGCCCGGTTATGGCCCAAAGAAGTTTGCAGAAAAATTAGAGCTAAAAACAGATTTAGAAACTTAAATTCAGATTTAAAATTAGAACCAGCGGGGCCAGGCGGGAAGATTCCCGCCCTAGGCATGTCGACAAGGCTGTCGACAGGCCTGTCGACAGGGGTGTCGACTTGCCTGTCGACTTGCCTGTCGACATGGCGTGTCGAACCAGGGTGCTTGGGTGCACCAGATCTGGTTTTCTGGCTAGGGCTGGGCTTGGTTCTAGAGGTTTCCTAAATCTAACGGACCTAAATTAATCTAGGGTTAATCTAAGGGCCTAAAACACTCTCTTAATCTATAAATACACCCTAAACCTACCTTAATCCATACTAAAAATAGAAATGAAGGCCTCATGCCGCCAAATTAAATCCTAGAAGGAGTCTCCACTAATCTAAGAAGGAAGTTTCAAGCTAATCCCTCTCATATCATTCTCTAATCATCACCATCTTCATAATTAGCAACTAATTCCTCTTCATAAGTTGGTTAATTTTGGGTTTGGTGAGTTTCTATCACTTTAACATCAATTGTTAAAGTAAGTAGATTGGGTGTAATGAGACTTATGGTCTTAAATGCGGATTAGTGAGTTTGAATCATGTATAATGATATGTTACTCTATGTTGTTCTATGTTTATGCATGTTTGATAAGTTGGTTTATGCATGCTTAATAAGTTGATTTATGCATGTTTAACAAGTGGATTTATGCATATTTAATGAGTGGAATTATGCATGTTTAACAAAGTGAGTTATGCAAGTTAAGTATATGTTTAAATGCAAGTTTAATGTGATATGCAAGTTATGCATGCTTATGCAAGTATATGGATACTTATGCAAGTCATGTATATGTTTAAATGCAAGATTTATGTGATATGCAAGTTATGCATGCTTATGCGAGTATATGAATGCTTATGCAAGATATGTATATGCTTAAATGACATGATATGCAAGTTATGCATGTTTATGCAAGTATGTGAATGCTTATGCAAGTTATGTGTATGCTTAAATGCATGTTTAACATGTTATGCAAGTTATGAGAATGCCTATATGCAAGTTCAACATGTTATGCAAGATATGTGTATGATAATATGCAAGCTCCTATGCAACATGTTATGCAAATCATGTGTATGATAATATGCAAGTTTGGGTTAAATGTAGTTGGGTTAATATATGCTCATATATGCAAGTTGACATCCTCTTAACCCATGACAAAGTTTTATGCTAAACCCATGATATTTGTGATGGATCTTCCCCTTTATTATGTCATGTAATGAGAACGATTTACGTGGGGAACGATGGGGTTGGTAAATATGTTAATAAATGAATGATTGGGTATGATTAAGCATACCATAAAAATAAATTACCATAAGTGGGAATTTACCTATTGAGTTAGGTCTACCCCATGGGAATTTACCTATTGAGTTAGGTCTACCCATGTTATGGAAAACTTGATATTAATTAGGGATAATTAATATGGGGGTGATTAATTAGGTGTAATTAATCGACTAAGACACGAGGTTGGACTCATTTGTAGTGTAAAACTGCCCGGACCCGACCGGCTTAACCAGTTGCTACAAATGTCAGCCCAATGTGAGAGGTCTTAGCCATGAATTAAATATGTGATTAAGGTAAAGACACGAGGTTAGACTCCGTTATGACGTAAGACTGCCCGGACTCTACCGGCTTAACCAGGCGGTCATAACAGTCAGTCTAATGTGGGAGGTCTTTATGGGAGATCACGGTCTTAATTAATTAAGAAACACTTAACCATATTAGCATGTAGTGGGACATGAGGGGTTAAGTGGGTGCCTTGGGTGGCATGAGGAAATTTTGAGGTTGCCTTGGGTGGCATGTGGAATCTAGTGGGTTGCCTTGGGTGGCAATAGAGAATACGATTAGAATACTTAACCAAGTGAAAACATGTAATTAAACATGATTAAAGGGTTAAGTGGGATACACTAGATATATGACAAGCTTAGGTGGGTAGCTTGTTGGGGGCCCATTTCAACCAATATCCCAAACGTATCTTTGTGGGCTCGACCCATGTCGAGTGACGGGACACGCATATTGGGCTTGATTATAAGAGGCCAAAACGGGTTAGCGGTGGCAACGCAAGTCCAACGGGTTTCATATGCGTGTGTGGGCCCGGGCTGGTAGATAAGTCGTTGTTGCATCGTGTAGATATAAAGCCGTGCACCGTTGATAGTATTGGGTAGCCACTTTAGGGGAGTGATACACCCCACTGTGGGACCAGCACGGGTATCTACGGTAGGGAGCCGATCGATGGGGAGTAGTGGGTACACCTAATAAAGATAGGGGCAGACGGCACCTATGTAGGGGTACATGAAACTACTGGGTAAGAATTACTGAGTACACCTAGTGGAGATAGGGGCAGACGGCACCTATGTAGTGGGCTAGGGGTGCACGAGACTACTGGGGAAATTTTCTAAGTCCTTGGAAGGGATCAACCTTTAAGTAGGAATGACTAGTGTGGTGCAGTTAGTAATTATCCTTGGGTGGGTAGATGCGTCCTTACGGTTATCTTAGTTTATCCTAAGTTCACCAAGCTGCTTAGTGTAGCCATTCATCCCCAGATATTACCGTAGGTCAAGTTTATGTCTTCTCTGGTTACTTTAATGATTGTATTGTTAAAGTTATAGGACTCACTCAGACTTATGTCTGACCCCGTTGTTTTTATCTTTTTTTCCCAACCCTCAGGTCCTACGGTGGATCCTAGCGGTAGTAGAGCTTGATCGGATTGCTGTTCCAGTCTTTAGGAGCTTGGGTAGATGTAAAGCTCCAGTTATCCAGTTATCTTTTCTTTTGTTATGGCTATTGTATGAGAGAGTGGGATTATGTACTTCTTTATTTTGATGGATATTGTACTTGACTTTTATCGTGGTTTATGATGTAACCAGACATGCTTATTTCCGCTGTTGTGAGATGATATTTTTAAATTTCAAGTACTAATTATATCTGTCTTGTTGTAATTTTTCTGTTCTATATTCACTAAAATACTCCACCGATGCTATGGCATTCCCTTAGTGAGTGACCATAGCGGGCGTGGGGTGTTACATGAACGAAATATTTTAATAATAAAATTTACATCTTTATCAGTATAAAATAAAGGTTCATGTGTTGACAGTACTCATCCGTTGAGATTAGTCATGTGTTGAATGAAATATTTGAAAAGGAAATATTTGAAAAAGAAATATTTGAAATAGAATAGTTGAAAAAAGAAATATATGAAGCCGGGTTGATTAGATTGACGCCATTTTGACGTAAACGATATTTACATCGATTTTATTCATTTTAAAATGAATATTGAAAAGTGATTTCAAAATCGAATATTTTGAAATGAAATTCGAATTAAATTGAATAGAAAACGAATTCGAATTGAATATATAACGAATTGAATTCGAATTGAATCGTATAGAAAACCAATTTGATTTGAATAGAAAACCAATTTGAATTGAATCGAATGGAAAACGAATTCGAATTGAATTGAAAACGAATTGAAATAAATTCAAATTGAATTGAAATTTGAATTGAATAGAAATGAATTTTAAAACGAATTTATAAGGAAAAATTCAATTTTGATTTGAATTGAAATGGAAGTTGAAAATGTTTTTGAAACGAATTCAAAACTATTTATATAATTCGATTTAAATACAAATCGACGAAATATATATTATATATATAATATAATGGCCTGAATAGAACGCGCCGCGACGCGGCTGTTCGCGAATTTCGACCATTGACTTCGAACGGATATTACGGGAGATCCGACCGTCGGATTATCCAAAAACCGGAACCGTTGGGTTCATATCGAAAAGAGCTTTCTAACGAATATTAGAAATTTGAAATCTAATGGTTGGATTTGGAGATACGTCCAAATCAAATTTGAAAAAGGCCGCTGTAAGTGCAGTTCGATGGCCGTTGATGGAAATCGACTGTACGGGCCTTGATAAAATTATTAAAAATAGTAATAATTTATGTAAAATCATAAGTAATGTTTTGGGAAAAATTGGGATGGAAAACTCCATATTTGAAAAGATAAAAATAGATTTTTATCGAAATGAACTAGTTTGAACTAAAATTAAACCCGTTTATTTTTAAGTAAATAAACTGGATTTGAAATGGATTTTAAACAGAATTGATTTGTGGGTTTATCGTGAACGGTGTTTTAAATAACATTTGTTCTTTAACCCGATAATAAACAGAATGTGATTTGGGTTTGTCGTGAACTGTGTTCTAAAAAGACATTAGTTCTTTAACCCAGTAAAAGGAGTTTTAATGAATCTGCAATTAAATTGAAATGTGAATTGATAATCTAAATTATCAAATTTAGAAATTGAGCGAGAATGGAGTATTACCAGTTTTGCTCCAAAGCGATAGTTAAATCCTTAATTAGATTTGAACGTGAAATGGTAATTAATTTTACCGATAACACCGTGGTGTTAGATATGGAGTATTACCAGTTTTGCTTCATGGGATGAATAGGTTGGGATTGGGAAATAAAATAAATAATTACTTCGGTGTGGTTCGCTAATCTCGACTAGTTTGGAAATCCATAATTTGGTTTGATATGACATCCAAAGGAAGATTAAAGGATAAAATTTTAAAGAATTTGTCTTGGATAAAATTAATGGGAACCTTTCCCTAAGAATATGAAATTTAGAAACTAGCGGTAGGTTAGTTAAGAAGAATGGCTTCCTGGATATTGATCTGATGTTGGTTTCGGCCTTCGGGGTTAATATTTGGGGAATTGCTCTCTTACTGATTTACGGTTAGTGACTAATGAATTGGAATGAGGCGTATGTTGTGTTTGTGTAACATTTGTTTTTAATATACGCGGGTTGTTCGGAAAGTCCGGGTTTATACCCATTCTGAATAACCGATTCGACGATATGTCGAAGATGAAGACGGTGGTTGAAGACCGGAAGTCTTCACATCGTTTGGGTGATTACTGATGATCTTGATTGGGCTGTACACCCAAGATGAGGGAATCAGTTGGTGGTCGTCCAGACGTACTTGGAGATGGATGGATATGCGAGGAAAGTGCCTCCGGTTTCGTTCAGACCCAGAACGAACTAGTAAATGGATTGTGTGTCTGACATTGGATTTTATTCTGTGTTGATTGATTTCTGTTAAATATATATCTGTTTGGCGGCGGAGAATTTATTCTCTTGCTTAACGCCCTTCTCTGAGACGTATGAGCTTAGAGGTTATATATCGATAGATATCAATCGCATGGCATGAATTGCCTGTGTGGCATGCTGAGTTGCATGGATCAAGGCTTCTGTTGAAAAGCAAAGTCTTGTGGTTGATGATTAAAGCACAGCCTACGTGGCAGCTTTGTGTATAGCGTGAATTCGCAAGCCTCACACCTCGGTATGAGTTAAAAACGGGATAAGGACTGTAGGGAGAGCACGACGTTTCTTTCTAGCTTTGGTGGTGTCAGTGACTTACCAGCCCTGACATTTATATACTTTTCACCTATGTGGTTGTTGGATGAGGCGCCTCGATTTTAGGTCTGTAAGGACCGGGAAACGTGTGTTCAGGAATAAATAATCCTCTAACGTAAGTGAGGACCGACCCTGAAGATCCAGGGGTTACCCAGAGTGTGTAGTCCCGAGGCATTTGCTAGAGTGTCTCGAAGCGGAGAGCAGCTTGCCCCTTGCCTCGACTCATGACGGAAATCCAATTTCCAATACGTGTATTTCGGCTTTATTTGTAGAGCCTAGTATGGCGACATAGTGGTATGGGACAATTATGCCTTCTATGATTTATATTTATGATTGAAATTGTTTTGACACTATACACTTATTATAGTATCAAATGATTTGTTTTAAACGTATCAAGCACGTTTGGCTGTTATAAGGTAAAACTCTATCCTCCGGCTTGCGTTGCATTGTGTGATGGGACCTGGGTCTTATAATAGCTTCATTTTTCGAAAAAGCATTGCGCTGTTTATTTTATGCACTGGTATTCTTGGGAGGAAACCCGTTCCGTGTTATACGGCGTGGTCCCTTGAATTACTCTCTTTTAAAGTAAATGTTTAAATAACTGTTTTTGTTCTCACACCAGTCACATGACTGACCTGGAGTTTATTGTTTTAACCTAAACTCTGGGTGCCCCTATTTTCCGCACGGGCAGCTAGTAGTTTTGGTTTTGCAGATTTATATTCACAAGATCCTGGTTTACAGCTGGAAAGATATCCGTAAAGCTCTGTATCCGTATATCACCTTCAGTTGTGTTTTATACTGTTTTTCCGCTGCTATGTAATTTATTGTAATCTCTGATATTTATCGAATGTAATTTATTCATTTATATTCTGTTTATTCTTGTATCTGATGGAATTGTTGTAATAGCAATGAAATGTTCTTCTGTTTGTGTTCTGATTTGTCCTGTTCTAAAACGATCAGGGGTTTCGAACGGTCTAGATCGGTTTAACGACTGATTCGGATCGAGCGAAATTCCTTGCCGTCACATTTGGTATCAGAGCTTTGGTTTACAGAGCTCGAGAACAAGACACGTTAGAACCATACGAAAGAATTCATCAGATATTGGATTAGTAATATCCAATTAGAATGGCTCGTTAGAGATAGGATCAGTAGTATCCTAAAACGAGTGTGAAGAGTATATTTTTCAAATGAAAACAATTTTGTTTTTAAAATTTAAACCATTTTATATGTATTTGAATATTTATTTATATTGAATTTGTACAATCCACTATATAAAGGTTTTGCATATACGCGTCACGAACGTATATTCGAAGTTTTAATATACTGGATAGATATAGAATCACATTCTAGTCGCCCGGAGATGATGTTGATAATGACCATGGCATCATCAATATTTATGTTCGTGTTTCGAAGGTGTGATTTCTATATATTTCCATTAGACTGGTGTGAGAACCAAAACTAATATAGCTAAAATACATTGTTGTGAATTGGCATCAAAACATGATTTTCTGTATATGTATCAAAATTATGAATTTGAAACGTTAAATTCACTAATTGATTGATGTTTGTGTTGTTTGTTTATTTGTTTGATAATTTTGAACCATTTAGCCTAATTGTATCAAAAATATTGAATTGTATTGAAAATTGGTCGCATTTGCTTGCATATACATGTACTTACATTGAACTGGTCATAGCAAGGAGGCTAGAGCAGAGAATAAAATTTGTTTGCCCGACAAATAGGTACATGTTTACCATAATTTCCTATTTTGTTTGGGTGATGATGATTTTATGAGCCGATTGGCTAGCCGCTTGGATTTTTCTTTTTCTTTTTGAGATCAGAAGGCCTATATGGCAATTTTGGGATTTTCCCGTGCTCCCCGTACAAAGGAGGTTATGGCGAAATTTTTCGAAAATTCCGGGTGTTAGCCAAATTTTTGAAGAATTTGGAAATTCTCAGAAACTGAAAAGTTGGAGAATCGAAGCCAGATCGAACGTAGAGTTGATTAATCAAACCACTTTCGACTTTGTTCCTTTTCGGGGACGAAAAGTTTTAAGTGGGGGAGATTGTAATAACCCGGAAAATCTAGGCCAGTTTAAAATTTTTGTTTTGGCAACTTCGACGAATTTTGAATATTTAAAATAGATTATTTTAAATAATATCGACGAAAATTTATTTTGAATATATTTAGAACGTATATATTTATACGCGTCGTCGTTAGAATATAAATAATTATATATAATTATAAAAGGAATTGAAAATGGCGCAGTAGTTCGATAATTCGATTTCAAACTTCAATTGAATGTACCGGGTGCAAAACAATCCAGATTTTAGTGAAACCAAAAACATTAGGATCTAATTGAGAATATCTTTCCAACGAATCCGGAAAATCAAAATTTCATAGCAGGAATCAAAAGATATATCCAGTAGAAAATTCTGAATAGTCGCTATGGAATTCAGGCCCTTAAAAATAGACATTTTGCAAATGACCTCGGATTTCGATGAAACCACTTTTGTTGGGCCCGTGATGTCAAATTATTGCTAGATTCCAAATTTCATAATTTTTAGAATCAATATGTGAGCGTGGCAAAGGAAAACGCGTTTGACCAGTTTTAGTTGATTTTAATCGACTAGAAAATGGCCATTTTTCAAACGGTCTCAGAATTCGACGAAATTAGTTTTGTTAGGACCGTATCGGCAATACGAAGCTAGAAAATATTATTTGGGAATTCTTCGGGTTAGTATGTGACCCCAGTAAATTGAAATACGCGTTCAAATTCAATATATAGAGTTATATGTTGATTTTAACGGAAACTGATCGAAACAGTCGAATCAACCTACGATACATATCCCATTGTGTTCGGAATGGGGGTAATTAGCTGTGGACGACAGGCGGTGGGCCTCGTTTAGAGGTCGAAAATAAAAGTTGCTTTTTGGGAGATAATTAAATAAATAAATAAAAACTTCTCTCCTTTTATCAGCTGGCCCCCCCTTTTCTCGTTATTCATTCGTTCAGAAATAAAAAAAAAGGAAGAAGACGAAGAGGGGGGAGGAGCGTCGTCGCTCCCCCCATCAGAGCGCCGCCGCGCCTCAGGAGGGGCGCCACCTCCGAACCCACCCCCTCCCTCCACTCCCGCTTCCCTCCTCTCCTCTTCCAATTGAAATCGAGACTCCCCCCCAGAACCCCCGTCGATGGTGCGCCACCGCAAGATCCCCCCTCCTTCCTCGATCGACGTGTCGAAGCCCCCCTACCCAGCTGCCGACCGAAGACGAACCCCCCTCCCTTCTGCCTGCTCCGACCGAGCTGTTGCACCCCCTCTGACGCCGGACACCACCTCCGACGAACCCCAGCAGAGCCCCTCCTTCCCCTTTTGGCAACATACAGTGAGTTTTTTCCTTTTTCATTTTATTTTGTTTTATTTTATCATGATAGGAAAATCTGAAGTTACATACGGAAAAACCTGAATTTCTTTATAGCGAAAGGTTTGAATTTTTAGAAAAGAAAAAGATTAGAATTTTTGTATGAGGAAGATATAATTTTTATGTGATGAGAAGATTAAAAATATAATCTTTTATATAGTAGTAGGATAAAAATATGATTTTTATATTTTTAAAGTATTAAAAATATAATCTTTATTATGTAGAAGCTGTAAAAATATGATTTTTGTTTATGTAGAGAATTAAAAATATAATTTTTACATGATAGGAATATTAGAAATATCATCTTTGTATATGTAGCGAAATAAAAATCTGATTTTTATTATATATGCGTTGAAATAAAGAGGTGATTGTTATAATGATGAAATCTTTATATTTGAAAAGGCGAAATTTTTATCCATATAATAGCAGTGTAAAAATAGAATTTTTATCTATATGATAGCAACGTAAAAATTCGATTTTCATATATTGTATAGCGAAGTAAAAATTCGATTTTTATATATTGAATAGCGTAGTAAAAATATGATTTTTATATACAAAACAGCGAAATAAAAATGTGATTTATATATATGTAGTGACTACGGGCAACGAAGGTGACAAAAAGACGAGAACGACGAAGACTTCTACATTTGAAGTGGCGTGAAGTTGTAATAGCTATCGGTGAGAATTTCTCACCTTTCAATTTCATTTTCTAGTTATATATATACTAGGATGCAGACGGTGTTTAGTAGCACCCGACACCCGTCATCCACAGACCATGGATGGCTTGTTTGTTTAATTGTTTGGTTGTGTAGTTGGTTAGATTACTTGGTTTGAATTGAAGTGTTTGGTGAAATGGAATGGATTTGATTGATGTGTGGATGGCGTGGGCCTTCACTAGACTGGGGATAAGGCTAGGCCTCGTCCCGTTTCTAGTATCGTGCCGTTATGCCGCCGAAATTTTCTAAAATAAGTTAGAAAAATAAAAATATCATTTTTATTTTGTAAATGAACTGAATAAAAATCCATGTGTTAAAATAAAATATTTTATCGTTAAAAATATAATTTTAAGCGTGAATGTGAATAAGTAAATATTTATAAACAAATCGACCGATTTGCTTTATGTACACCTATTTGAATGACATTGATTGGGTCGATAAAATTTACAGATCGCCCAACTGCAGAAATAAAATCTGTGTTTGATTGTTTGAAAACCCCACACGGGTGTTGGGATGAAAATTGAAGTTCACTCATCCTGATTGATTAAATATGTCGATCGATTGATTGACAGGCTGTTATAAGCGTTAGATATCTATATTTGATGCTTATACAGTGTAGTGCACTTTGGTTGATGGCTGATTATTTTTCAATGCTATTATATACGTGGGATGTATGAAAAACCATATAATTAACATTATATGGTGACTGATTGGGCCTCATTCCAATTTAGAAAATAAAGAATAATATAAAATAAAGGTTCATGTGTTGACCGTACTCATCCGTTGAGATTAGTCATGTGTTGAACGAAATATTTTAATAATAAAATTTACATCTTTATCAGTATAAAATAAAGGTTCATGTGTTGACAGTACTCATCCGTTGAGATTAGTCATGTGTTGAACGAAATATTTGAAAAGGAAATATTTGAAAAAGAAATATTTGAAATAGAATAGTTGAAAAAAGAAATATATGAAGCCGTGTTGATTAGATTGACGCCATTTTGACGTAAACGATATTTACATCGATTTTATTCATTTTAAAATGAATATTGAAAAGTGATTTCGAAATCGAATATTTTGAAATGAAATTCGAATTAAATTGAATAGAAAACGAATTCGAATTGAATATATAACGAATTGAATTCGAATTGAATCGTATAGAAAACCAATTTGATTTGAATAGAAAACCAATTTGAATTGAATCGAATGGAATACAAATTCGAATTGAATTGAAAACGAATTGAAATAAATTCAAATTGAATTGAAATTTGAATTGAATAGAAATGAATTTTAAAACGAATTTATAAGGAAAAATTCAATTTTGATTTGAATTGAAATGGAAGTTGAAAATGTTTTTGAAACGAATTCAAAACTATTTATATAATTCGATTTAAATAGAAATCGACGAAATATATATTATATATATAATATAATGGCCTGAATAGAACGCGCCGCGCCGCAGCAGTTCGCGAATTTCGACCATTGACTTCGAACGGATATTACGGGAGATCCGACCGTCGGATTCTCCAAAAACCGGAACCGTTGGGTTCGTATCGAAAAGAGCTTTCTAACAAATATTAGAAATTTGAAATCTAACGGTTGGATTTGGAGATACATCCAAATCAAATTTGAAAAAGGTCGCTGTAAGTGCAGTTCGATGGCCGTTGATGGAAATCGACTGTACGGGCCTTGATAAAATTATTAAAAATAGTAATAATTTGTATAAAATCATAAGTAATGTTTTGGGAAAAATTGGGATGGAAAACTCCATATTTGAAAAGATAAAAATAGATTTTTATCGAAATGAACTAGTTTGAACTAAAATTAAACCCGTTTATTTTTAAGTAAATAAACTGGATTTGAAATGGATTTTAAACAGAATTGATTTGTGGGTTTATCGTGAACGGTGTTTTAAATAACATTTGTTCTTTAACCCGATAATAAACAGAATGTGATTTGGGTTTGTCGTGAACTGTGTTCTAAAAAGACATTAGTTCTTTAACCCAGTAAAAGGAGTTTTAATGAATCTGCAATTAGATTGATATGTGAATTGATAATCTAAATTATCAAATTTAGAAATTGAGCGAGAATGGAGTATTACCAGTTTTTCTCCAAAGCGATAGTTAAATCCTTAATTAGATTTGAACGTGAAATGGTAATTAATTTTACCGATAACACCGTGGTGTTAGATATGGAGTATTACCAGTTTTGCTTCATGGGATGAATAGGTTGGGATTGGGAAATAAAATAAATAATCACTTCGGTGTGGTTCGCTAATCTCGACTAGTTTGGAAAACCATAATTTGGTTTGATATGACATCCAAAGGAAGATTAAAGGATAAAATTTTAAAGAATTTATCTTGGATAAAATTAATGGGAACCTTTCCCTAAGAATATGAAATTTAGAAACTAGCGGTAGGTTAGTTAAGAAGAATGGCTTTCTGGATATTGATCTGATGTTGGTTTCGGCCTTCGGGGTTAATATTTGGGGAATTGCTCTCTTACTGATTTACGGTTAGTGACTATTGAATTGGAATGAGGCGTATGTTGTGTTTGTGTAACATTTGTTTTTAATATACGCGGGTTGTTCGGAAAGTCCGGGTTTATACCCATTCTGAATAACCGATTCGACGATATGTCGAAGATGAAGACGGTGGTTGAAGACCGGAAGTCTTCACATCGTTTGGGTGATTACTGATGATGTTGATTGGGCTGTACACCCAAGATGAGGGAATCAGTTGGTGGTCGTCCAGACGTACTTGGAGATGGATGGATATGCGAGGAAAGTGCCTCCGGTTTCGTTCAGACCCAGAACGAACTAGTAAATGGATTGTGTGTCTGACATTGGATTTTATTCTGTGTTGATTGATTTCTGTTAAATATATATCTTTTTGGCGGCGGAGAATTTATTCTTTTGCTTAACGCCCTTCTCTGAGACGTATGAGCTTAGAGGTTATATATCGATAGATATCAATCGCATGGCATGAATTGCCTGTGTGGCATGCTGAGTTGCATGGATCAAGGCTTCTGTTGAAAAGCAAAGTCTTGTGGTTGATGATCAAAGCACGGCCTACGTGGCAGCTTTGTGTATAGCATGAATTCGCGAGCCTCACACCTCGGTATGAGTTAAAAACGGGATAAGGACTGCAGGGAGAGCACGACGTTTCTTTCTAGCTTTGGTGGTGTCAGTGACTTACCAGCCCTGAAATTTATATAATTTTCACCTATGTGGTTGTTGGATGAGGCGCCTCGATTTTAGGTCTGTAAGGACCGGGAAACGTGTGTTCCGAATAAATATCCTCTAATGTAAGTGAGGACCGGCCCTGAAGATCCAGGGGTTACCCAGAGTGTGTAGTCCCGAGGCATTTGCTAGAGTGTCTCGAAGCGGAGAGGAGCTTGCCCCTTGCCTCGACTCATGACGGAAATCCAATTTCCAATACGTGTATTTCGGCTTTATTTGTAGAGCCTAGTATGGCGACATAGTGGTATGGGACACTTATGTCGTCTATGATTTATATTTATGATTGAAATTGTTTTGACACTATACACTTATTATATTATCAAATGATTTGTTTTAAACGTATCAAGCATGTTTGGCTGTTATAAGGTAAAACTCTATCATCCGGCTTGCGTTGCATTGTGTAATGGGACCTGGGTCTTATAATAGCTTCATTTTTCGAAAAAGCATTGCGCTGTTTATTCTATGCACTGGTATTCTTGGGAGGAAACCCGTTCCGTGTTATACGGCGTGGTCCCTTGAATTACTCTATTTTAAAGTAAATGTTTAAATAACTGTTTTAGTTCTCACACCAGTCACATGACTGACCTGGAGTTTATTGTTTTAACCTAAACTCTGGGTGCCCCTATTTTCCGCACGGGCAGCTAGTAGTTTTGGTTTTGCAGATTTATATTCACAGGATCATGGTTTACAGCTAGAAAGATATCCGGAAAGCTCTGTATCCGTATATCACCTTCAGTTGTGTTTTATATTGTTTTTCCGCTGCTATGTAATTTATTGTAATCTCTGATATTTATCGAATGTAATTTATTCATTTATATTCTGTATATTCTTGTATCTGATGGAATTGTTGTAATAGCAATGAAATGTTCTTCTGTTTGTGTTCTGATTTGTCCTGTTCTAAAACGATCAGGGGTTTCGAACGGTCTAGATCGGTTTAACGACTGATTCGGATCGAGCGAAATTCCTTGACGTCACAAGCAAGCTTAAAAGTCATAATTGTATTTAATATTTGTATTTGTAGGAAATTACTATATAAGGCCTACTGAAAATGTAAGTTGAATATGTAACAGGTTTGCAAGTAGTTAATGGCCGTGGTTT
This sequence comes from Allium sativum, assembly GCA_030737875.1. NCBI lineage: Eukaryota > Viridiplantae > Streptophyta > Magnoliopsida > Asparagales > Amaryllidaceae > Allium > Allium sativum. The sequence goes on along the minus strand of CM060919.1, from coordinate 646,367,055 downwards.
AGAGCAGGAACCTGTGTAAGTGTCTTTGCTCATGATTGGACCCTATTTTATTTTAGTTTTTCAAGTTTGGTTTTCCCATTTTTTCTTGGTTGATGAGATGATTGTACAGTGGATTTGTCTTTATGATTATTCCAGAATACCTAAGAACATGGAGAATGCTTCAGTCTATTGTTAAAATGCATAGAAAATTTCGCACTACAAGCCCGTTGAATGGCCTTCACGTGGTTGGTGCTCTTTTTCATGTCGTGTAGCTTTTGCATGTTTCACGCTTGTCAGCTACAACTCCTTATTTACTCTGTATAAGTGGAGTTATGTTAAACTTTAATATGCATCTTTCAAGTAAAAATTCATTCTGTTAAATCGGAAAAATGCAATAATCCCTTATACTTGAAATAATCGTCTTCTTTGAAGTCATTGTTCGCATAACCTTTGCACTTCCACACGCGTCAGCTATAGCTCTTTATTTTCCCTTTATAAGTAAGAGTTATGTTAAAATGTTGTACACAACATTAAATAAAAGTTCATTCTCCTATAAATGCTATAACCTCCAACTTGAAGCGTTTGCTTCCATTGAATTCATTTTTCATTTTATCTCAGTAGTTATCTTATGCTTAGAATTCTAAAGATAATTGATGCATTCATATTGTGAGGTATTAGAAATTGGTGTCTCAAATCCTTTCACCGTCAGCGTTCCTATTCATGATTTTGGCTTTCCTAGATATTCCAAATAGCTTGGAGAAGGGGTTTGGATGATGGTTGATGTGTCTGTGAATGGCAATCAACAATCAACTGTGTAAGACTTCTGTCCGTTGTTCTTATTCAATATATGCATAATGGTTACACCAAGGTGTTTTTTTTGGTTATTTATATACATGCATCACCGTATTAATGATTATTCCCATGTTTATTAATAAAAATGTGTCAAATATAGAGTTTTTTTGTTTGTTTTTTTCGTTTGGGGAGTTCGTAGAGTTCGCATTTTGTTCAGGGAGTGCTTCTTCCCTTGGTATGGGTTTAGATGTTGACCTTCTCTTCGATTTCATTATCATTTACCTTGACATTTAACGAAATCTACTATACATATAACACCATTATACCAATATTTCTAGTGTCTGTCATATAATATGTTGAATTATTCAAAACGTGTTATTGCCCCTAGTTTAGGAAATTATAGGCTATTAATTATCTAACCCCGTTTGGTTAATTGTATATGCCTTGAAAATTACCTTTTTTTCCAAAAGATAATCAAAGAATTAGACATTAAAGCCCGTGAAAAATTATTGTAAACAAATGTTGTAAGCTTCATCTATCATAGGTAACTTCATTGATTTGCAGATGCCTACTTTCAATTAAAACTTTCTTCATTATTTGATACCATTGCTCTCTACATATTATATTATGTTCTTTAATGTCATTCCTAACACTATATATAACTTTATCCCTTGAAGAACATTTATAGAGAAATGTTAAGATTACCTATATACTCTACTAATTAAGAATAACCAAGTATACTCTTTGCTGTTAAGTCTATAACTACAAAGATACCACACTTGTGTAAACTGTGGCCCCCTTTATTTTTTTCACTTTGTTTTTTTTTGTCACTTTGTTTTACTTTTTTACCAATTTATGGGCTGCGAATGTGCAAATCAGAATCACCAAATCACACATCTGTTATAAACATTTTTACACTTCCCACATATCGGAAATAGGAAAAAAGTAATACAGCGAACGATATTATTTAATCCTCAGAGTTGCACACATCTATCATCCAGTCGAGATGTGTAAAATCTTCATATAAATCCTTCAGACCAACATCTTTATTGTTTCCTTCCGAAGAAGAGGTAAGAGCAGAAGGAGCATTTAGCTCGCCCATTCACATTGTATGATGAAGTTGGGTTTGCTAGCATCACCTTAGTAGTTGAATTAATAATCTTTCCATTATTTGCATTTGCATTTGCTCCTCTTGGCTGCATTGGAACTGAACTGAAAATGCCTTGTTCGGGCATTGCATGGCTCGAAGAACCATATATGGACTGTAGGTCGAAGCTGTTTGACATTGTGAGCAAAAAAGAAAACTTTATGAGGACACAACTATCCCAATTTATATACATTAAAGCTTCAGATCCATCAGCCTCGGGCTCCATACTTGCAATACCCACAAGCTTGAGCTTTGGAATCACCAACGTGCAAATGGACTAAATTTATAGAAAATAAGAACATAAGTGGAGTTTTCAAGGTGATGTCGAAGAAAAGAGCCAATGTTGGAGGGTAGCCTAGAGGTATCATAGTTAGTGTTGCGAGTCATGGACAGCTTCATATGTTTAAGATGAAGGTATTTTAGGATGATAAAAAAGAAAAGACCATTGATGATAGATTCAATGTTCAACCCGAGTAGCCAGTTTAGTACATACAGATACAGCCTTAACAACAATGTATGCAGCTTTGTATTTAATTTGCGCACGAATACCTGCAATAGATTTATGAAGATTCATGTCATTCTAAAAAAAGCAATAGGATTGATTCAGCTTTGTATTACTAATCTTCATCCGATAAATTACCGGTTGTACTTGTGTTTTATTGTTAACTATCTTAGTTTTTAAATATTGATATTAAATAGATCTACACCTACATGTAATACGTAGACAAAATAGACAAGTCGAAATCATAAACAATCGCATTTAGATTTTTGGCATGGGATCTTACATGTAATGTTGCCTATCGTAACACTTGAATACTGAAAATATGGAATACTGAAAAATATGCTTTGATTTTGTTGTTTGTTTTCCACTTGGTACAGCTGACTGGTTAAGGCAAAATTCGTTGGGAAATGGTGAATATTGGGAGAAGTGGTTGTATTCTTGCTGCTGGTATTAAAAATATGGTAGCTATTTTGGTTGACTCTACTCTTGCGCTATTTCACTGCGAACTCTTATTATGCCCTTGACAACAACTAGTGCTTTGTCTTACTAGATTTCAAAAACAGATTGAATAACTCAAAATTTACTTGGATATTCGTTATTAATATGGGCCAGTGTTATCTCCTTCTACTAAATGTTATATCCTGAGGATGAAATGCCAAAAATGTCGTTGTTGGTGTCGAGGCATGGAAGATTCCATAATCTTGAATTTCATCATGTTAAATGGTGAAATCTTTCAACCTAATGCAGACTTCACATATGAATCAATCTTGGACAACGCAAAGCAGGATAGTCTGCCTTCAGCCTTTACATTTCAGCTGTATAATTGGTTATTATTATAATTAGTTGTGATATCAAATGACGTAACAAATGACATAACAAATGGATGGCATAACAAATGCCATAGCTGAGCAGCCATATTCTACTACCATGCACACTACCGGAACATTCAGAAATAACGGTATACATTAGCGACAGCTGTCGACTTTCAAAATAAGCAGCCGTCGTTAAGCATCACTAACCGATACTTGGATAAAAACCATGATCGGACAGTTCATTTTCACTTTCTCTTTCCTCCCTCCAAATTTTACCGCGAACCAAAAAAAAACATATTGTAGCAGATTGTTGCCCACCGCCTTCGGCCCTCCAGTGCAGCCCCCTTCTTCTTCTTTTAATTTTTCTTCCATTTTGCTAATTGATGTATAATTTCTAATCCTAAATTGATAAATATTGATGATTATATGTTTGCATATGTTGATTAGTCGTTGTTTCATGTAATAGTAGATTATTAGTTAATTTAGTAACGTAGATAAATTCATATGTTAAAAATTTAATTAATTTTCGATTATAAATCAATGAATATTGTGTATTAATCGACGATAATATAGTGTACTAGTTGATTTGATGATATAACTAGTGGTTTGATTTTTTATTTTAAAATTAGGGTTACTTTTAGAGTTCGAAAAATAAAGTATAATTGTTAATTATTATGTGCATTGATAAGTTCAAGCGAATGTTAGACGCAAAATTATGTTTCTTATTGTTTACACAAAAATATTGATGGTTATGTCAATTTTAAATATGGTTTAAAGTTTATTGTTTTGTTTAAAAAAGTTAAAAAAATATTATACTTAAATCAATTTTCTTAAAAAATTAGAATTGGATTTAACAACGATAAAGAATCTACTGAAATTCATTATTTTTAATATTTGAAAACGAATTTAATAAAAGCACATATTCTACTAAATTTGTTTTTTTAATTTGAATTTTTTTAACAATATAAATATTATATCGATTAGACAGAAGATGATGTGTAGAAGAGAAGTGAAGTGAAGTACTGTCGAGATATGGCAGTGTGATGTGTAAAACCTTTAGTCCCAAAGTTTTACTTTATTTTTGTTTATAGAATTAAAAAATACCCCTTGGATGCAACTAATGCGTATAAGAGAAGCGTGATGAAGTGCCATTAAAATTTGACAAAAAGTGTGATATGTGAAGTCTCTAGTACCCAAAGGCTTTAAATTACCACTAGGTCGAGGCAAGTGCTTCGCATACGGGAAGTTGGTGGTATGTTAAATGAATATATTTAAGTTGAACATATCTACTTAAAAATGTCACTCTAATAGGTTTGAATGGCAAAAATTGGCAGTCAAGTACGAAAAGATACACGAAATAAGAGTACACCTGCACATATAGGTTTGATTGTACTTGGAAGTACTAATTTTTACATTGTTGTAGCTTACTGTATACCAGTTTACATGCCAGTATGTATTTGTTGGGGAAAAAATATCATAAAGTACAATATTACACTGATGCATAAACAACATTTCAATTATCAAGGGAGATTGGAATTAGAGATTAATGCAGAACTATATAATCTGCAAACATCTAAATATACAGCGCACAATTTCATACAACCTTCAAAAACATGGTGACCTTCAAAACCCTAATGGAGAATTCCAAAAACGTGATCAATAATCTCACTTCCTCTATCTCAAATCACGTTTCTTCTTCACTAGACGACAGATCAGATAAAAACAAAGGTGTACTTCCATCGTACAAGGAGATCTTGTTGCGGCCAGGTGTAAAGCGTAACGTTCCTCGAAATAATATATTTAAATCTCGCATTACTCCTCAGCCGCCGCCTCGTATTTCGATCAATTACTTCGAAAAATTAAAAAACATCAAATCTGATAATGGTTGCTTCAGATGCGGCTCTCCAGATCACTGGGCTAGGAGCTATCGAAATCATATGGTTTGTTTTCGCTGTAACAAAATTGGGCATAAGGGCTTCAACTGCAAATTTCATCTCAAAAATCCGAAAAAAATGGAGAACCCTAAATCGCTCCCTCCTCTTTCAGCGGCGTTTTACCCTGACGATTTTAAAAAGGCTAGATCGATGGTTGTTCTCTCCATCGCTCGTGGTGCTTTCTCGATCAATGAAATGGAGACTTTATTGGGAACTCATTTTGGCAAGCGAGCGCCGGGATGGGTGTGGACGGTGCGTAGATTCGGCGATGATTTCATAGTGAAATTCCCTCCCTTTTTGTTGACTGAAACATTTTACTACTCACTCTTCGACTCAAAGGGAGTAATAAATTTGAAGCGTTGGAGCCCACAAATTGGGAGTATGGCTAAAAAGAGTATTGAAGTCTGGGTTTCACTTAAAAATATTCCATTAGTGTGTAGAAGTGTTGATTCCCTCAAGTCGGCGTTGGCGGAGGTAGGAGAAGTGATTAGACTCCAGCATGGAGTGTGGAATGTAACTGATTTTTCCTCTCTGAGGGCGATGATGTGGATTGATGAGGATTTGGAGCTTCCTCCTTCGATTGTGGTTCCTGTTGAGGGCTTTTTCCACAATGTTTCCATTACGAAAGTCGACGGTGAATCCTCTGAGGAAGTGGACAGACAAGAACTTCGTAAAACGGTGTTTGTTAGAGGGGAGAATGGCAAGATGAAAGTGCTAAAGGATAGAAGCGTTAGTGCTCCCATGGCTTAAGTTGGGTTGGGTAGCAATTCGTTCGCATCAATTTCTGTTGACGGAGAAGGTGATGCGGTGGATCATAATGTTGCTAAGGATAATGTGGAAGCTCTTGAAGCGGATGCTGTTGATGATGGTAATGAAGACGCTGGTAGGGAGGAGAGTGGATACGATGGCTTGGGGAATATGTTTGGGGATGATAATGATGAGGACTACGATCTTGGGGGGATGATAATGATTATGATCTTGGTGGAGGGAGCAATGCTTTGGCCATTTCAGATTCCGATGAACGCTCTTGTGCAACAAGTAGAAGGAAAGGCAAGAAGCCAGTGGACTCCGGTGTGGTTATCCTAAGGAGAAGTGCTCGTGGCCTTCCTCATCCTCTGGAAGGTAGCGTTTTTATCCCTGCTATCCTTAATTCTTTGTCTCCTGACCAAATGCATGCTGTTACTAGTAGCTCTAGTTTTTTTGTTAAATGATTCTGTTGCTAGTGATATTAGAAGTAAAGAGTTAGATAGGGCTGACACACCCCAATGATTGTTTTAACTTGGAACGTTAGAGGTTTGGGTAATTATGATAAACGACTTAGAGTTAAAAATTATCTCAAATCGGTCAAGCCCCACATTGTGTTGCTTCAAGAGACTAAACTTGACAATCCTGATTTTCTTATTTTTAAAACTCTGGGTTGGGGGGTTATTGATGAGTGGAGATTTATACCGGCCACTGGAAGTGCTGGAGGATTGTTCACTGGTTGGGATAGTAATTTGTGGACGTTTAAACAAGAGATTTGTCAAACATATTGCCTGCATGTTGCATTGGAATGTGTAACGACTAAGAAGCTTTACTTTTTCTCAAACGTTTATGGTCCAAACACTAGAAGTGAAAGGAAAATTTTGTGGAGAGAAGCGATGGAATTTCATAGTTTGATGTATGGCCCTTGGGTTATTGGAGGAGACTTTAATGTTACCAGATTTGGTTATGAAAGAAGTAACTCAGGTGCTAATCACTTTGGTGACATGGCTGATTTTAGTGAGTTTGTAGGGGAGTGTGAGTTGATTGACCTCCCTCTTGCTAATAGAAAGTTCACTTGGTCTGATGGCAGAACTCCACCGACGCTTGTGAAACTTGATCGTTTCTTCATTAACGCTCACTTTGAGGATCATCATCCTTTAACCTCCCAAAAAGGGTTATCTACGATTATTTCCGACCATTGCACTGTTGTATTAGATTCTGGAGATGCCATTAGGAAAAAGCCTTTTTTAGATTTGAAAAAATGTGGTGTCTGGAAGATAACTTTGACGATTTGTTGTATAATAAATGGTCTGAATTTGGGGAGAGTGGCGATGCAGCGAGAGCTCTTTGTAATAAACTTAAATTTTTGAGGAAATTTCTTAAAAAGTGGAATACAGAGGAGTTTGGTCATATTAGAATTAAAAAGGAGAGGATTGAAAAACTGATTCTTGAACTTAATGTACTGGAAGAGGAAAGAGGACTCGATGCTATTGAAAGAGATTTGCTTCAGCAGCAAGAAAGAGAACTCAACAAATTCTTGGATCAGGAAGAGATTTTTTGGAGACAGCGATCCAGATCTCAGTGGCTGAAGGAAGGAGATAGAAATACTGCGTATTTTCATAGAGTTGCCAATGGTAGACGCCGTACCAATTTGATACACAGTATTTGGAAGGATGGTGTGGAGATTTGTGAGCAACAACTTTTGAGTGATACTTTCACTGAATACTATAAAAGTATCTTCGGTGCTCGCATTGAGAACCATATTTCTGTTGAATGGCGCAAATTGTACCCTGATGTAACTGATCTCTCGGATGTTGCAAGTGTTTTTTCTGAAGAGGAAATTCTAAATGCTTTGAAGGAGATGCCGGGTGACAAAGCACCTGGGCCTGATGGATTCCCCACTTTTTTCTTCAAACAATACTGGGGCATGTTGAAAAATGATGTTTTGCGTTTGTTTGACGAGTTCCACAAAGGCTCTTTGAGGTTGGATTTGATTAGCTATGCTAACGTAGTTTTAATCCCCAAAAAGGAAGGAAGAAACATTCTGGATGGTGCTGCGTTGGTTGGCGAAGTGATTTCTCATTGTGATAGATTTGACGTCCCTTGTGCTATCCTTAAGTTGGACTTCGCCAAAGCTTTTGACACAGTTGACTGGCGATTTATGATTGAAGTGCTGAAGGCACGAGGCTTCCCCACCAAGTGGATTGAATGGATTTCCATGATTCTTTCATCAAGTAGATCCAACATTTGTGTTAATGGAGTTGCCGGCTCTACTATCCATTCTAAGCGTGGACGGAGACAGGGCGATCCACTTTCCCCTCTCCTTTTCGATTTGGCGGCAGATGTTTTTTAAAAAATTCTGAAGCTGGGCTGTGCAGAGGGGATTATTAGCGGTTTTGGCAGTGACCATGTGGTTGGGGGCATCAACTCTTTGCAATATGCTGATGACACCATCATATTCAGCAAACCTGACTGTAAATTCCTTGCTGCACTTAAATTTATTCTCTATGCTTTTGAAAGTTTATCTGGCTTAAAAATTAACTTTCATAAGAGCAGTGTTTACATGTTGGGTTGTAGTGATGATTTACGCAGGTCATGTGCTGAAATGTTTAATTGCAAGGCTGAAGTTTTTCCTTTGAATTATCTGGGTATGTGCATTCGCCCCAAGAAATTAATGAAGAAAGACTAGCAGCACTTGATCGAGAAGGTGGACACTAGACTGGTGAGGTGGAAAGGCAACTCATTATCCAGAGCTGGTCATCTTGTGCTTGTCAATTCTGTCCTTTCGTCGATTCCACTGTACTGGATGTCCTTCTATCACTTTCCAGGGTGGGTGTTGGAGAAGATTGACGCAATTCGTCGTAACTTTTTCTGGATTGGTTCTAAAGAGACGAAGAAGCTTAGCTGTTTGATATCTTGGTACCAAATATGCAAATCTAAAGAGCAAGGGGGACTTGATGTTATAAACTTAAAGACAATGAATTCTGCTCTTCTTTGTAAGTGGTTGTGGTTTATGATTTCTGACAAGCACGCTTTATGGAAGGAGTGGATCATTAGTACATATTACAATGGCAATTTTGGTTGGAACACTGATTTCTCAAGATGCTCTGTGTTTTGGCGCAATGTTATGGTTCATGCGCAGTGGACGAAGTTGGGTACTAAGATTGTGGTGAAGAATGGACACAACACATCATTTTGGTTGGATAGCTGGCTAACTAATGTCCCTTTGAGTGTGGAGTTTCCAGAGCTTTTTGGTATTGCTTGCAACAAAAACTTCACTGTTAGAGAGATGTACGATAATGATGCAGCGGGTTTCAAATGGAGATTGAATTTCTCAAGGTTAGTGGCTGGTAATGCATTGGTTCAACTATGCAGTTTGTTTGATTTGCTTGAAGCGGTGAGTTTGAATAATGAGAGGGATGATTTTATTTGGATGTTGGAGGGGGAGAGGAAGTTGTTTAGTGTTCGTAGAATTTACAAGTTGTTCAATTTTTCTGGGGTTAGGAGGTTGGGGTTCGAGCATATGTGGCGGTTCAAAATCCCTGATAAAGTCAAAATTCATATGTGGGTCGTGATACATGGTAGATTGAACACGGTTAGCAGAATTCGTCAGAGAGGTGTGCATGTTATGGATGGCTGTGTTTTTTGTGGTCATGACGACGAGGACTATCATCATCTATTTTTGGCTTGCGACTATGCTTTTTATATTTGGACAAAATGTTTGGTTGCGCTTTACCTTGATTTACACTGGAGTGACTTCATTGCTGACCAATTTGTTTTTTGGCATTCAATTTACCCGACCTTGCATGCCTCTCATGATAGTCTTCTTTTCGCTTTGTTGAACTTTGCTTACACTTGCTTGCTTTGGCATGAAAGCAACTCCAGAAAATTTAACCGCAAATTGAAAGCTCCTAACAGTATTATTTATTCTATCCTTAATTTTGTCTATGACTGGGCACGCATGGAGCGCAAAAGACATGTTGAAAGCATCGCAGACCGAGTTCGCAAGCGGGGGCGGAGCATCACTGGCGCTTGACGATGATGCTCATTGGTTCACTGGCCTTTTGCTGTTTTACTGTTATGTTTAAAGCTATGTGATGTTAATTATGATGTATTGTTCCTTTTTGTATGGCCGTATGTTGCGATGACCAGTTTTGGTTGTATATATGTTGTATATACACGCACTGTTACATTATGTTACTTGATGGATGCTATATATTTTAGGCGTGAATCATGTTGATTCACTACCTTTTCCTTTAAAAAAAATCTAAACATATAGCGCACATGCTGACAGTAACACAATAGTGCATGGAATGATATACGGTAAACACATGAAATTACAATTACGCATAATCAAACTGGTACTACATAGTTATTTAATAATACATGAATAACATAATATTACAAAGGAACAAACGTAGGCCAACCTAGACATATCTTTTTAGCCAGAAGACATGCTACTCCAACGCTAGGAGGAGGAATGTGGTAAATACAGTCAGCATCAAACAGATAAACATTTTTTCAGATTTCAATTATTTGCTTAGTTGTCCCAGCGCAAACCATTGCCCTAAATTGAAGATAATGCATAGAAAAGATGATGACTCATATAAAATTAATGATTGAAATAGTACGTAAAATCATAAAAAATAAATTACAACTGAATGCGTACTCTTGGTATAAGCGATCTTTTATGTCTATAATATCTGAACAGCAGAGCATTGAAGTCAACAACATCCCTTTTGCCATTTGCATTCATTGTTAGCGTTTGTGCAGATAGGGGGTATATAGCAGGAGCTGTTTTATTCCGGTGTTCTGGGCAGCAGTTAAAACCCCAAGCTTTGGTATCTGCTTCAGTTCGTCGAACGCAATAGTTAATGGATCTGATACGAGGTTAAATAATCTGTAGGAAAAACTGTAGATTTGTTGGTTCCACCAAGTTAGATCTGACTGATACTGATCCTAGCCGGTTGAGAACTGATTCCAGTTATTCAATTAAGGATTTTTCCATGGACTGTGTTGGAGTTTCTCTTAGTACTTCAACTCGTAATAATTAAAACTGAATTTTGATTCTGATTATTTTAGAGTAAATTGTTGTCTGCTTGTAATTAAGAGGAGATAATATACAACATTGTTTGCTGAAAGTTAAAAGAAGGAATATCAGCTTATTATGTTGGACTCTAGTTAGTTGAAAAGAGTAAATGATTAATTATAGCAAACAGGTTACGTGGAAAAATAGGTGAAAATAATTAGGGAGAAATGACAGTTATGTTGGAGAGAGTTACCAAATCCATTGGAAGAACAAATTGTAGCAACCTATTATCCATCCACTTTTGAGTTTTTGCTACTTCGTGACCACCTTGATGAACTACATCATACCATCATACTCGAACCTTACAGCCCGACTGCATAGGCGATGCAGTAACTCAGATTGTGCAAACACAATAGTTTGCACTGTGTGCCCAAGTCCAATAACATGAACTAATATTCCATCAGCTTAATGCCTCAGGCGGTCAAAAGCTCACACTACCGAGCTCGACATTTGCTAAGGAGAGGATGAGATAGTTGTACAGAATATTTGACGTTTTGAGAGTCAGATGACAATTTCACATGATTAGAAGCTATGGAAGTATTGACTCTCCTCTTCTGAAAGCAGTATGATGCTTGTTTCGGTATCAGCTTCCGTAGGTCAAATTGTAAAGTGATAGGTTTAGGTTATATTATAAAATCATTTATTTTGTCAAAGGGAGATTTCCCAAAATCGTCTGCGTAATTAGAAAGAAAAACATAATGAGAATTAAACAACAACAGTTAAAAAAAAGTCACATTAATCACCCAATAACTTGAATTGAGCAGTGGAGAAATCGGTTCAAATCATTGGAACTGAATAGAACAGCTCTGTAATACCCATTTGGTCACTACTTTTGTTATTGCATGCACCTTCATACAGGTTTACACTTTGGAGAAATATAAGTTTGATGTTTGTATAAGTAATCTTTCATTTTCAATGGTGACAAATCTATAGGAAGAAGATTAAACTAAAATATTTTTCTTTTTTTGTACATAAAATATGAAAAGTCAAAAAACAAAGCGTATGTGATGTATCATTGTATGATATCATTTAGACCACTTAGAAGAGCTAAAAAAGTGATATATTGTCATATTGTAGTTTCAATGTTTATGTACTATTATAAAATTATTTTCCTTCTCTAAGCATCAAACACAACAAGATTTCACAAAGTTATATTCCTTCCGTCAAATATAAAAGATCAAATGAATCCAACTACAATTAACTTAAAAGGTATCACTTCATACCTTTAATGTAACAACCCGAAAAATCCGAGCCAATTTAAAAATTTTATTTTGGCAATTTTAATGAATTTTGAATATTTAAAATGAATTATTTTAAATAATAATGACAGAAATTTATTTTGAATAGAATTAGAACGTATATTGATCGTCGCTTTCCTATGAATTAGAAAAGCACGAATTTTAAATTAAATTACTGCAAGCGCACAGGTGTGTAGCATACAGGTCGAACACAGGAAGGCAAACTAAATCAAATTATTTAAATAATCTCTTGGGCGAGTTAGACAAATTTTTGAGGTTGGTTTTGAAAGCAAACGAAATTGAAACTGCGATCCGATTCAGAACAAATCTAATTGAACCAACGATCAAATCACAATTATCAATTGGAAATTAAAATGCAAAACAAAAATAAAATGCAGAAATTAAAATTGCAGGAAAAGAAGGACAACAAAAAGTAAAGTTAGGATTGTCGTTGAAACTAATCAAACGACTAATCGCTAATAAAAAATGTAAAATACAATCGGTGTTCTACCAAAACTAATTGTGAAGACTACACCAATTGCTAAGAGAAAGAAAAATGTAGAAAAATAAAAGAGAATTAGAAACTTTATTAATGGAGAAGAAGAGAAAATAGGATGGTGGCTACAATGATATTACAAGGGTATTTATAGGAGATAACCAAACCCTAACCCTAACCCTAATACAATGATAAATGGGCCTTAGGGAATTCACAAAAGAGTTTACAATGAGAATTACAAATGGGCCTTAGTGAAATCTAGTAAATTTGGCCTTTCTTTTTTTTCTCTTGGTTCTTTGACAAGCCTCCCTTGATTTGAGATGTGCATGGCCTTTTTATCAATCATTTTCTTGTCCAACAGCAACTAGATGTGAGATCTTCATTTACAATTCTTCAAAATGTAAATATATAGCGATCTGATCTCCATTTCTCTACTTTTATGGTTGCATGCGGGCTGGGTTGGAATATCTGTAAAAGTAACAAAACAATACCCAAGTAATATTTATTTATATACAAAAGATAAGATATAAGAGCATAAAATAAACATATTTCTATGTTAATCAAATACCCCCACACTTATCTTTTACTCGTCCTCGAGTAAAACAAGAAATGAAAAACTAAACTTGATAGGTCACACTTTCATAGGAAACACGATGGCATTGAGCGTATGCAACAAGCCGTTAAACCTTTAGGTGTCCCTAGTAGGACGAGTGGTGTCTCGTGAGGGTTTTCAGCGGATACTTCCCACAAAATCCAAATGCAGCATGCTATGATTCTAATGAAACTACATGAATGCAATGGACATATGCAAATAAAAACGAAAAATGAAAACATGACTTTTTTCAGGAAAGTGGTACAATAAATTAAGTTAATAATTTCTAATCAGTTGATTTTATTTTAGATACCTCAACTTGTCACAAATTTTCAATATAATTCAAGTTTTCAAATGTTAAATTCCAGTTTGGCCAGTTGGTTCGGTCGATAACGTAGTGCAGCCATGAAATAGATTCTTAGTTTGTTTGTCACAGTTTGTGAAGTGGTATTCTAATTTCCTTGTGTATGGCTAATCAAATCAATAAGGTCAACAAATGTTTGGGCATCATCGCTTATTCTTTGTCTCTATAAAAGTTAAAATTTATGATTAAGTACATACACCTAACTCAGAAGATCAAGGTTTACCACCCATGCACTGCCTCGCGGACTAACGGAGAGTGGGTAAAGAGCTTGGCGGATTGTGCAGACCGACTTTGACTTTGTCAACAACGTGTCGGTAATCCTTAGGTGTCCAACTCATAAAATGAGACCAAGATATTCCGACGCTGACTTTGTCAACAACATGTCAGATAGAGCTTGGCGGATTTGCACACCAACGCTAGATATACAAGCAATGTTGGATACCCTTGGATTATTATTATTATTACTGAAAATATAAGAACAAGAGAGATTACGCGAATTCAACTTAACACAACTTAGTTTCAAAGATTCGAAAAGCCAATGTAAGTATTTTAAGTCCTCCACTCGTTAAACAAAGACTACAATTTAGAATAAACTTCATGGCCATCATCTAAGAAACTCCCTATGTACCAGTTACACTATTATCCCTCAAACTTCAACTTTTCATCATATTTCTTATTTGATCTTATTTGAGAGAAAAAATACTATCAACTGATTAACAATCGTTAACTTATTTTGTTGTATCAATCTAAAATGAGTCGTGTTTCAAAAAAAAAAAAGTAGCATGTTACTACAATCTAAAATGCATGATGGTCCTATTTAAATGGCTGAAAATGAAAAGAAAGAAAAATAAAGAAGAAAACGAAAATGAATGAAATGCAGACTCTCCCCCCACACTAGAACTAAACAGTGTCCACACTGTAAACGTTTCCTAAATTTGAAAGATCGAACCCAAAGATGGATTAAATGCAATATGATTTGTAAAATGAAATGCAATTTAACCACTATATGAGTGTGCCAATTGTATGAAAAATGAAATCTACGATGATGGTGAATATTTTGTGGTGAATGATTCCTTCTTCCCCCCCCCCCCCACACTTGCCTCTATCGAAGATGATGCACAATGATTTCTTATTTGATTTGTGAGTTGCACTAGGCTTGTCAGTGCATTCTGAAATGAAAATTCTTCCGAAGAAAATTTTGTCGAGCCAATGATTTATAAAATTCAGATGCAGATTATCATAATCCCATCCTAATGCCCCTTTATTTTCCCATAAAATTTTCAAAGATTTTTCTTCTTTGTCCTCGGTACGATCAAAGGCCATAATTATGAGAAAATTTTCAGTAGAGTCCAAGTAAGTATACTTAAGGTCTTGTAGTAGGGGTTTGTGGTCTAACTTAGGAAGTTCTTGTGTGCTAATATTGGTCAACATTCCTTGGTTAGATTCAAATGACGAAGGTTTCAAGTCAAGAAGTTCATTTAGCTCAGAAATGTATTCAAGCTCATCGAAATCAGAGTTGAAATGGTCAAGACACATTTTCAAGGCTTTAGAAGTGTCATTAGAGGTTTCAACAATTGTTGTGTGAATCATGTCAATTTCATCATTTTCAAAATCAATAGGAGAATTATGATGGCTAAAACTCTTTTCACTCATCGTTGTCGAGTATAGAAAATCCAAAACTTAAAGTTGACACACGTAACTCTTATTACAAAATAAATAACGTACTCAAGTATATCTTATTAGTTGATAATCTCGATTTGAAGGGGGAAGAGGGTCTTATGGCCGTTCACGTATAGTATAAGTACTAAGGGATACGACCAATGTTTTATGGGTAGTATGCAACCTCTTTTGCTAGAAGTTCAATAAATTGAACTAATATATATCCGCGATCAAACCCTTGAGAGAATAAATTTCACAAATTACATTATTGTAGTTAAAAATTTGCAACGTCTAATCAAGTTTTATAATGAAAAATCGACGAGAGTAATGATTTTAATTATGGAAATTCAGAAATTTCAGCCACACCACAATCAGACAAAAATAACTGAAGAAATAAAATAATTGTACAAGCAAGCCGCTGCCCCTACAGAAGATTTTTACAAGCAATTTCTATATTTTTCTTTGCAACAAAGCACCTGTAGAGTTTAGAAAATTTTACATTGGTGTATAGATGTCCAGAACGATTGAAAAGCACTGGCAATTCAATTCAACTGCTTGCTGATCGACCGACTTCTGTATTCCTTGTTCGCGTTTCTTGAACTCTCGCTCACTTTGGTCTTCGAACTTTTGAAATTCCTCTCTTTTCTTTTCGGTCTTTTTTTAAGAAAGAAAAGGAATTAGGAAAACAAGTTACAAACTAGAAAAAACTAAAACAAGAAAGAAATAAAGAAGATCTACAACGAGTAAAAATCAGAAGACAAATTCCACTATTTAGTACATGACCGTGTCAACAACCAAAACAAGAGAACTAAACCCAAAATAATTCTAAAACAAACAACCCTCACATGCATAAAAGAAGAAAAAAAAGAGGCCAAGATTCAGTCAATAAATATAGTACTTCCTCGCAAAATTTGGCAAAATTGAAAAATAATTGGAAACAACTGATTTCCAGAAATCACGCTTCTTTACCCCTTCTCTCTCTTTTTTTTCTTTTCGAAATCGGACCCTAACAATTACGGAGCCAGATTTGATTTTTGTAATGAGGGAAGGGTTGCGACGATTATGCAACGGGTGTTTCGAGGTGGATTTGGGTTCGATTTGTGGTAGATTGGTTGGTATGGATAGTGCGATGATGGTTTAGAAGGTGGGAACGATGGTAGGTGGCGTGATTTGCGCTGAATATGGTCTTGAAAGTTGCATGAAAAGATGGTAGGACTTGGACGTGGGTAGGAAGGGACTGTGATGTGGTGGGTAGAAAGGGAAGTGGAGTTTGTTGCTGTGGTGAGATGAAGAGGAGTCGAGGTGATTGTTGTTTGCAGGAGGATGGTACAAGGTTGGCTTGTGTGATTGTGTTGTGGAGAAGTTTTGGAGGTCGCTGTTGTAATACCAAAGGAAAAAAATGTAAATAAATAGGGGAATAGCAAAAATGGGAAGAATCAAATGACAAAGCAATGAATTAACTACAAGGCAGAGAATGGAAAGATTTCAAAAAGAGAATTTGTATTTATTATTATTTATTTATTTATTTTAAAAAAAGTAGAAATCAAAGTATTGGAAAGAGCAAAAAGGAAAGAAATAAAAGAGAAGACGGCAAGATTTTTATTTTTTTTAATTTTTTTATGGATGAGATTTGTAAAAGAGAGGAGTTTATAGAAAATTGGGAAGAATTAAATGAAAGAAAGGGAAAGAAATTGTATGATGGAAAGAAATAAATAAAAGAAGGGAGAAGAAATGGAAGAAAAGGCAGGAAATAAACTGAAGGAAAAGTTGGAAAGTGTTATTTTTTTGTTGGAACTTGTAAAATAGGGAAGAGAATGTAAAAATAAAATGGGAAGAAAGTTGAAAGATGGAAAGAAACAAAGGAATTTTTTTTTGTTTATTGTTGTAAGAGAATGAAAACCAGTATATTAACAAATGGAAGGAGGTAAAAGGAAAGAAGGAATAGATGGAAAGAAATCAAAGAAAAATTGGAAAATTTGGCAAAATAAATGAACAATACCAATGAATAATGAAGTAAAAGTTGGAAAAAAGGATAGATGGAAAGAAGGAATAGATGAAGAAAGAAAAAAATGAAAAGGGGAAAGAAATAAATTGAAAAGAAAAGGAAAGTAAATCAAGGGAATTTGGCAATCAATTTTTTTTTCTTGTTAGGAAGATTACGATATAAACTTATAATACCAAATCAACCAGTCAAGATTTTTTTTTATATCTATACACAAGAAAACAAAAGGAAAAAATAAAAATAAAAACTAACACGAATCGGAAATTAAACAAATAATAAAATTTAATTGTTGCCTCCCAGGCAACGGCGCCGAAAACTTGATCGTCGCTTTCCTATGAATTAGGAAAGCGCGAATTTTAAATTAAATTACTGCAAGCGCACAGATGTGTAACATATAGGACGAACATAGGAAGGAAAATTAAATCAAATTATTTAAATAATCTCTTGGGCGAGTTAGACAAATCTTTGAGGTTGGTTTTGAAAGCAAACGAAATTGAAACTGTGATCCGATTCAGAACAAATCTAATTGAACCGACGATCAAATCACAATTATCAATTGGAAATTAAAATGCAAAACAGAAATAAAATGCAGAAATTAAAATTGCAGGAAAAGAAGAACAACAAAAAGTAAAGTTAGGATTGTCGTTGAAACTAATCAAACGACTAATCGCTAATAAAAAATGTAAAATACAATTGGTGTTCTACCAAAACTTATTGTGAAGACAACACCAATTGCTAAGAAAAAGAAAAATGTAGAAAAATAAAAGAGAATTAGAAACTTTATTAATGGAGAAGAAGAGAAAATAGGATGATGGCTACAATGATATTACAATGGTATTTATAGGAGATAACCAAACCCTAACCCTAATACAATGATAAATGGCCCTTAGGGAATTCACGAAAGAGTTTACAATGAGAATTACAAATGGGCCTTAGTGAAATCTAGTAAATTTGGCCTTTCTTCTTTTCCTCTTGGTTCTTTGACAAGCCTCCCTTGATTTGAGATGTGCATGGCTTTTTTATCAATCATTTTCTTGTCCAACAGCAACTAGATGTGAGATCTTCATTTACAATTCTTCAAAATGTAAATATATAGCGATCTGATCTCCATTTCTCTACTTTTATGGTTGCATGCGGGCTGGGTTGGAATATCTGTAAAAGTAACAAAAAAAATACCCAAGTAATATTTATTTATATACAAAAGATAAGATATAAGAGCATAAAATAAATACATTTCCATGTTAATCATATATATTTATTTGAATCGACGTTAGAATATAAATATTTATTTTAAAATATAAAAGGAATTGAAAATGGCGCGGTAGTTTGAAATTTCAAATTTCAAATGAATGCATAGGATTCAAAATAAACCGGATTTTAGCGAAACTGGAAATACTTGAATCTATTTGAAAATCTCTTTCCAACGAATCCAAAAAATTGAAATTTCATAGCGGGAATAAAAAGTTATGTCCAATTGAAGATTCGGAATAGTCGCTATGGAAAATATAGCCCTTAAAAATGGAAATTTTGCAAACGACCTCCGTTTTCGACAAAACCACTTTTGTTGGATCCAGGATGTCAAATTATTGCTAGATTCCAAAATTCATAATTTTTGGGATCAATATGTGAGCATGGAAAAAGAAAACGTATTGTGACAGTTTCAGTCAATTTGGATCGACCAGAAAATGACCATTTTTCAAACGGTCTCCAAATTCGACGAAATTAGTTTTGTTAAGACCGTATCGTCAAAACACAGCCAGATTTATTTTTCTGGAATTTTTGGGGTCAGTATGTGGCCCTGGTAAATTGAAATGTGCGTTCAAATTCAGTATATATATTTATATTTTGATTTTGACGAAATCGGATCGAAATGATGGAATTGGATAACGAGACATATCTCATTGTGTACGGAATGAGCATAATTAGCTAGGGACGACAATCGGTGAGTTTAATTTGGAGTTTGAATTAAAAAGTTACTTTTTGGAATTAAAAATAATTAATTATATAAGGTCAAACCTTCTCTCTTCCTCACAATCTCTCTACCATCGTTCAAAATCAAAAAAGGGAAAACAAACTGACGTTCTCTTCCGCCGTTGCCCCTTCAACCCGCTGGCCGTCGCTCCTCCTTCTCTTCCTCCTCCTCTCTCTCCTCCTCTTCTTCTTCCTCTTCTTTCTCTCTTCATTTCTATGCAATCCCTAAACCCTCAAATCAATTTCCACGTCCACCACCCTCCTCTGTCGGCAACCACCCACCACCTGCACCATCCCCCACCCCAGTCAGACCCCACACCGCCCTCTGGCCACCCAGCTCTGGCTGTAGGCCCCGCCAAGTCCAAAAACCCATTTTTCTCCAAAAGTCCCGTCTTGCATAAAACACCCTGTCACTATTTCACCAATAACTCCAAATTCTTGCATTTTTGGCCAAAACTCCACAATTCCAAAATCGAAGAGCCCGATTTTCTCTTCGATTTGGTATATGGAAGTCCTATTTTGGATTGCGGAGCTATCGGGAAAACGCATCCAAAGTCTACTGTTTAAATACTGTCTTTTCGCGATTTCCGGCGAAATGGCACATTTTCGGAAGGAAGACCACTAGGTGAAAGTTGTCCAGAATGGCACGTTTAAGCTAAAAAAATGGTGTGAAGATTGGAGCTCGTTCGCAAATTCTGAAACCAGAACAACAAATCGGGACGATAGAAAATATATGAGTTTTCTCCGCTTTAAAGCTTCTATGGTTTTTGACGTATGACGTATGTAAACTTATGATTTTTATTTATATAAAGTTATGATTTTTATTTATATAAAGTTACATAAAGTTATGATTTTTAGTTATGTAAAAATATTATTTTTGGTTAGTTAAAAATAGGATTTTTATCGTAGGAAGGAAATATTTTTGGCAAGATTAAAAATGTAATTTTTAACTAGTGTATGGCATGGAAATGTTTTTAGAAAGATAAAAATATGATTTTTACCTATGTAGTAGCGTTATAAAAATATGATTTTTATATACATGTAGCGACATTAAAAATATGATTTTTATATACGTAGAGTATTAAAAAAATAATTTTTAGTGAAGTGAAAATATAAATTTTAGAACTGAAATAAAAATGTGATTTTTACTATGAACAGCGTGAAGAAGATTGCGTTTGAATTTCAGGCAAGTCAGGACTATTCTGAAATTCAAAAATAAAAATGGTGGAGTGGATCCCAAAGGTGAGAACTCCTCACTATAATTTTCTTATACAGTTAATTATTTTATAACTGCATATATGAACTGTTCTCCGTCGTCCACAGACCATGGACGACTTGTTTGATTGTTTGATTTGGTTGATTAGATTATTTGGTTGAATTTGGTTGTTTGGGTAAAATGAATTGATTAGAATTGTCATGTGTGTATGGCATGAGCCAATATCAGGAGAGGGGTAATGCTAGACATTACCCGATTTTGATATCGCGCCGTTATGCTGTCAAAATTTTCTAAAATATGTTAGAACAATAAAAATATTATTTTTATTGTGTAAATGAACTGAATAAATATTTTACCGTTAAAAATATAATTTTTAACGTGTATATGAATAAAATAAATATTCATTTACAAATCAGACGATTTGTTTATGTACACCCATTTGACTGATATGGGTTGAGACGATAAAATTTACACATCGCCCAACTGCACAAGTAAAATTCATTATTTGTTGATTGAAACCCCACACGGGTATTGGGATGATATTGGACATACACTAATTTCAATTTATAGTTGTATGTCAATCGATTGGTTGATAAGCTGTGTATGCATTGAATATTTATATTTAATGCTTATACAGTGTAGAATGCACTCTAGATGATGGTTGATTATGTATTATTGTTGTTATACACATTTGTTGTGTGAAATCTATATAAATAACATTATATGTTAATTGATTATGTCTGATTCCAGTTCATAAAGAATGAATATTTTGAAATAACGAATATTTTAAAATAATGAATATTTTAAAATAATATTCAGTAAAAGAATCAAAATATGATTTTGTTGTCCGATTTGGGATGGACACGAATATATTTAAATACATAAAGCCATATTGATTAGATTAACGCCATTTTGACGTGAACGATATTTATATCGATTTTATTCATGTTTATAATGAATATCAAAAAAGGAATTGATTTCAAAATCTAATGTTTTGAAAATATTATCATTTATATATCGATGATATGGAATATTCAATTTTGATTTGAAATTGAATATGAAGTTGAAATCGTTTTGAAAACGAATTTAAAACGATTTATAAAATACGTTTTATAAGGAAATCAACGAAATATATATTATATATTATATATATATAATATAATGGCCTGAGTAGAACGCGCCACGCTGCGGAAGTTCACGAATTTCAACCATTGACTTCGAATGGACATTACGGGAGATCCGACCATCGAATTCTCCTAAAACTGAAACCGTCAGGTTCGTATCGAAAAAAGCTTTCTAGCGAACATAAGAGATTTGAAATATAATGGTTGGATTTGGAATTATGTCCAAATCAATTTTGGAAAAGGTCGCTATAAGTGCAGTTCAATGGCCGTTTATGGAAATCAATTGTACGGGCCCTAATAAATTTTTTAAAAACATCAATAGTTTGTGTAAAATCATAATAAATGATTTGGAAAGAATTGGGATGAAAAATTCCATATTTGAAAAGACAAAAATAGTTTTTTATCAAAATGAACTAGTTATTAACTAGAATTATAATCCAACATTTTTAAATAAATAAATAGGATTTGAAATGGTTTTGAAAATAACCGGAATTTCCAATATACAAATTGAAATGGATTTGAATCGAAATTATCTTCGGAATATTTCGATATTGGATTTCGTGATTATACAGATATTGTGGAGGAATTTGGAAGATGTATATATCGTTATTCCAATATGGTATTTGTTGATTCCAGAATTTGATATTGAATATAAGCCGATATATTTTCTATTCAGAGAGTTGTATTTAATATCAAATGTGATTTTGGGTTTGCTGTGAATGGTGAATTCATTAACATTGTTCTTGAACCCAGTTGAGAAAAAATTAAATCTTTTTATTTAGATTTAATGAAGTATACCAATTAATTAGTATTTAATTGGAATTGAATTGAAATTGGTCTTTGGGTTTATCGTGAACGGTGTTTTAAATAACACTTGTTCTTTAACCCGATTAACAATGGAACAAGATTTTGGGTTGTCGTGAATGGTATCTTTAATAATACTATTCTTAGACCCAATGGAGTTAAGAAAATCGGAAACTAACTGGAGATTAGTTAAGTTGAATGGTTTCCTGGGTATTATTCTGATGTTGGTTTCCGCCTTCGGGGTTAATACTTAGGGAATTGTTCACTTGCTAATTTGCGATTAAAGGCTGATGGAATGGAATGTGATTTTGGGTTTATCGTGAACCGTGTTTTAAAGGACATTGATTCTTTAACCCAATTAAAGACAGAAATAGGATTTTGGGTTATCGTGAATGGTATCTTTATTAGACCCAATGGAGTTAAGAAAATCAGAAACTAACTGGAGATTAGTTAAGTTGAATGGTTTCCAGGGTATTGATCTGATGTTGGTTTCGGACTTCGGGGTTAATACTTAGGGAATTGTTCAATTGCTAATTTACGGTTAAAGGCTGATGGAATGGAATGTGATTTTGGGTTTATCGTGAACCGTGTTTTAAATGACATTGGTTCTTTAACCCAGTTAAATACCGGATATGATTTCCCAAGTTATACAATCGTTAATATTGATTTTTGGGAAGATTGAAACCAAGTGGAGTTTTAATGCATCTTTAATTAGATTGAAATGATATCCAAAGGAAGATTAAAGAATAAATTTAAAGAATTTATCTTTGATAAAATTAATGGGAACCTTTCCCAAAGTATAAGAATATTTGAATAAAGAAATATTCTGGATTGGAATAAGGTGTATGTTGTGTTTTATATCACTTGTTTATTATATACGCACGTTATTCGGAAAGGCCGGGTTTATCCAATTCTGAATAACTGATTCGACGATGTCGAGGATGAAGACGGTGGTTTAAGACCGGAGGTCTTCACATCGTTTAGATGATTACTGAGGTCTTGATTGGGTTGTACACCCAAGACAAGGTAATAAGTGGTGATCGTCCTGGCGTACTTAGAGATCGACAGATATGCGAGGACCTCTCCCCTGTATTGTACATATGGGGGAGGAATAAGGTACCTCCGGTTTCGTTCAGACCCAAAATAAACTTGTAAATGGATGTGTGTCTGACATTAGATTTCATTATGTGTGATTGATATACATCGGTTGCATAGCGTGAATTGCCTGTGTGGCATGCTGAGATGAAAATGATCGAGGCTTTTGTTGAAAAGCATAGTCTTGTGGTTGATGATCAAAGCACGGCTTTAATATAGCATAGCTTTGTGTAGCGTTTATTCGCGAGCCTCACACACCGGTGTGAACCAGAAACGGGAGAGGACCTCAGGAAGGGCATGCGTTTCCTTCTAGCATGGAGTGGTGTCAGCGTTTTACTAGCCCTGACATTTTACTTATGTGGATGATGGATTGCGAGGCGCCTTGTTTATGTCGGTCGTTCTGGGGCCGATAATTTGGTCGGGATATGACCAGTTTACGCCCCCATAGGGCGGGGAAATGCATTGTTCAGGCATTTTAATCCATTCCGTGTAGACTGGCCCTGACGATCTAAAGGCTTGACAGAGTACTTGCCCGAGGGGCGGACTAGAGCGTCTCAAAGCGGTACGGACGATCTCTTGCCTTGGTCCACAGACGGAAATCCAACTTCCAATACGTGACAATTGCGGTTTTGTTGTAGAGCCTAGTATTGGCGACATGATATATGGTACCCATGCCATGTAGGATTGATACAATTATATTTGAAGTTGTTTTCTTCACTTATAGTAATAATAAAAGATGAAATTTAGCGTATCAAGCATTCTTTGGCTATTATAAGGTAAAACCCTATCCTCCGGCTTGCGTTGCATTATGTGATGGGATCTGGGTCTTATAATAGCTTTATTGTTCTTTATTTAGCATTGCGCTGTTTGTTTTATGCACTGGTATTCTTGGGAGGAAATCCGTTCTGTGTTATACGGCGTGGTCCCTTGATTTATCTAACTTTAAAATAAAGATTAATAATTGTTTTAGTTCTCACACCAGTCACATGACTGACCTGGAGTTTATTGTTTCAACCTAAACTCTGGGTGCCCTTATTTTCCACAGGGGCAGATAGTAGTTTTGGTTTTGCAGATTTATATTCACAGGATCCTGGTTTACAGCTGGAATGATATTCGGAAAGCTCTGTATCCGTATATTCTTTTCAGTTGTGTTTTGTATTATTTTCCGCTGCATTGTAAATTGTAAATCTCTAATATTTAGTAAATGTGTAATATTTATTTATACTCTGTAATATTCTTGTAGTCTGATGAAATTGTTGTAATAAGCAATGAAATGTTCTTCTATTTGTGTTCTGATTCGTCGTGTTCTCAATTCAATCCGTTCTTTCCTTAACGAGGAAGTTTGGGTCGCTTCATTTTGGTATCAGAGCTTTGGTTTACAGAGCTTGGAGAAAAAGACACGTTAGAACCAAACGAAATAATTCATCAGAGATTGAGTTAGTAATATCCAATAAGAATGACTCGTTAGAGATGGGATCAGCAGTATCCTAGAATGGGTCGGAAGAGTGTTGTTTTCAAATAAGAACGAAAATCAATTTTGTTTTGGCATTTTAAATTTTATTATACGTATTTAATTATTATTTTTATATTGATTTGGACAATCAAGTATATAGATATTTTAATATACGTCTGATCCACGTGTATTTGAAGCCTCGAATATACTAGATAGATATAGACTCACACTCTAGTCGCCCGGAGATGATAATGATGATAGCACGTGCATCATCAGTATTTATGTTCGAGTTTCGAAAGTGGGGTATCTGTATATTTCCAATTGACTGGTGTGAGAACCAAAACTAGATAGGGTTATTTGTTGTGATTTAGCATCAAAATTCTGATTTTTGGACTATGTATCAAAGTTATGAATTTGAAAAGATAATCAACTAATTGATTGCTGATTGTTGATTGTGTTATGTGATTATTCATTTAAACCATTATGTGAAAGAAAGGTAAATTTAGACCAAATTGAATCAAATATTGCTACTTTTGAAGCTTTTCAAGAAGACCTTGCATTTACTATGGATGGAGAGAAACATTAGAGTGTCTAGTGGTAATTTTTCATCTAGACATGTAATGGTCCTCTCTATCATTTGATGTATGTGTTGGTCTTTGTTGTGTTCTATATATTTTTGGTTTAATATATATGGTAGGGGCCATTTAACCTTGCTTGCTATGCAAAAAAAATAAAAAAATATTAAACTATATTGAAAATTGTTTGGAATTGCATACATGTACATGCATATATATATATATTGAACAGGTCATTGCAAGGAGGTTAGAGAAGGGGAAT
This sequence comes from Allium sativum, assembly GCA_030737875.1. Classification (NCBI taxonomy): domain Eukaryota; kingdom Viridiplantae; phylum Streptophyta; class Magnoliopsida; order Asparagales; family Amaryllidaceae; genus Allium; species Allium sativum. The sequence continues at coordinate 646,341,205 of CM060919.1, read as the reverse complement.
AAAATTGTATGCCCAACAAATAGGTACATGTTTACTAATTTCTTGGGTTTGGGATGATTTTATGAGCCGACTGGATAGCCAGTTGGCATTTTCTTTTTCTTTTTGAGATGAGAGGGCATGTATGGCGGTTTGGGGATTTTCCCGGTGCTCCCGTGCAAAGGAGGTTATGGTGAAATTTTTCGAACATTTAGGGTGTTATTTTAAAAATTAGATATTCTTAAAAATTGAAAAGTTGAAGAACTTAAGCCATAATAAAAATACTAAAAGTTGAGTTGGTTCATAAAACAACTTTCAGCTCCATTCCTTTTCGAGGACGAAAATATTTTAAGTGGGGGAGATTGTAACAACACGGAAAATCCGAACCAATTTAAAATTTATATTTTGGCAATTTTATTGTATTTTGAGTATTTAAAATGAATTATTTTAAATAATAACGATGAGAAATTTATTTTGAATAGAATTAGAACGTATACATTAGAACATAAATATTTATTTTAAATTATAAAAGGAATTGATAATGGCGCGGTAGTTTGAAAATTCGATTTCAAATTTCAAATGAATGCACAGGATTCAAAATAAACCGGATTTTAGCAAAACAGGAAATATTAGAATCTATTTGAAAATATCTTTCCAACGAATCCAAAAAACTGAAATTTCATAGCGGGAATAAAAAGTTGTCCAATTGAAGATTCGGAATAGTCGCTATGGAAAATGTAGCCCTTAAAAATGAAAATTTTGCAAATGACCTCCGTTTTCGACGAAACCACTTTTGTTGGATCCAGAATGTCAAATTATTTCCAGATTTCAAAATTTATAATTTTTGGGATCAATATGTGAGCATGGCAAAAGAAAACGTGTTTTGACAGTTTCATTCAATTTGGATCGACCAGAAAATGGCCATTTTTCAATAGGTCTCCAAATTCGACAAAATTAGTTTTGTTAAGACCGTATCATCAAACCATAGCCAGATTTATTTTTCTGGAATTTTTGGGGTCCGTATATGGCCCCGGTAAATTGAAATGTCCGTTCAAATTCAGTATATAGATTTATATTTTGATTTTGATGAAAACTGATCGAAACGATGGAATTGGCTAACGGAACATATCTCTTTGTGTTCGAAATGGGGGTAATTAGCTAGGAATGACAGTCGGTGAGTTCGATTTGGAGTCCGAATTAAAAAGTTACTTTTTGGAATTAAAAATTATAAATTATATAAGGTCAAACCTTCTATTCCCTCACACTCTATCTTCCATCATTCAAAGTCAATAAAGGAAAAAAAATCGACGTTCTCTTCCACCAATGCTCCTCCTCCCCTCTAGCCGCTGCTCCTCCTTCTTCTCCTCCTCCTCCCTCTCCTCCTCTTCTTCTTCCTCTTCTTTCTCTCTTCATTTCTATGTAATCCCTAAACCCCCAAATCAATTTCCACGTCCACCACCCTCCTCCGCTAGCCAACCACCACCACCTGCATCATCCCCCACCCAAGTCAGGCCCCACACCGCCCTCTAGCCACCCAGCTCCGGCCGTGGGCCCTGCCAAGTACAAAAACCCATTTTTCTCTAAAAATCCCGTTTTGCATAAAACACCTTGTCACTATTTCGCCAATAACTCCCAAATCTTGCATTTTTGGCCAAAACTCCACAGTACTAAAATCGAAGAACATGATTTTCTCTTCGATTTGGTATATGGAAGTCCTATTTTGAATTGTGGAGATATCAGGAAAACGCGTCCAAAGTCTGCTGTTCAAACACTGTCAAAATACCGTCTTTTCGCAATTTCCGGCGAAATGACACATTTTCGGAAGGAAGACCACTAGGCGAAAGTTGTCCGGAATGACGTGTTTAAGATAGAAAGTAGATGGTGTGAAGATTGGAGATCGTTTGCAAATTCTGGAACCAGAACAGCAAATCCAGAGGGTAGAAAATATGTGAGTTTTCTCCGCTTTAAAGCTTCTATGGTTTTTGACGTATGAAGGATGTAAAGTTATGATTTTTATTTATATAAGTTATGATTTTTATTTATATAAAGTTATGATTTTTAATTACATAAAATTATGATTTTTAGTTATGTAAAAATACCATTTTTGGTTAGTTAAAAATAAGAATTTTATCGTAGGAAATATTTTTGGCAAGATTAAAAATGTAATTTTTAACTAGTATATGGCATGGAAATGTTTTTTGAAAGATAAAAATATGATTTTTACCTATGTAGTAGCGTTATAAAAATATGATTTTTATGTACATGTAGCGACATTAAAAATATGATTTTTATATATGTAGAATATAAAAATATAATTTTTAGCGAAGTGAAAATATAAATTTTAGAACTGAAATAAAAATTTGATTTTTACTATGAAGCTCGTGAAGAAGATTGCGTTGGAATTTCAGGCAAGTCAGGACTATTCTGAAACTCAAAAATAAAAATGGTGGAGTGGATCCCAAAGGTGAGAACTCCTCGCTATAATTTTCTTATATAGTTATTTATTTTATAACTGCATATATGAATTGTTCCCCATCGCCCACAGATCATGGACGACTTGTTTGATTGTTTGGTTGATTAGATTATTTGGTTGAATTTGGTTGTTTGGGTGAAATGAATTGATTAGAATTGTTATGTGTGTATGGCGTGAGCCAATATCAGGAGAGGGGTAATGCTAGACATTACCCGATTTTGATATCGCACCGGTATGCCGCCAAAATTTTCTAAAATATGTTAGAACTATAAAAATATTATTTTTATTATGTAAATGAATTGAATAAATATTTTATCGTAAAAATATAATTTTTAATGTGTATATGAATAAAATAAATATTCATTTACAAATCAGACGATTTGTTTATGTGCACCCATTTGACTGATATGGGCTGAGACGATAAATTATACACATCGCCCAACTGCACAAATAAAATTGATTATTTGTTGATTGAAACCCCACATGGGTATTGGGATGATATTGGACATACACTAATCGCAATATTTAGTTGTATGTCAATCGATTGGTTGATAAGTTGTGTATGCGTTGAATATTTATATTTAATGCTTATACAGTGTAGAATGCACTCTTGATGACGGTTGATTGTGTATTATTGTTGTTATACACATTTGTTGTGTGAAATCCATATAAATAACATTATATGGTAATTGATTGTGTCTGATTCCAGTTGAGAAGAAATAACGAATATTTTAAAATAATGAATATTTTAATATAATATTCTGTAAAAGAATAAATATATGATTTTGATGTCCGACTTGGGATGGACACAAATATATTTAAATATATAAAGCCATGTTGATTAAATTAACGCCATTTTGGCGTAAACGATATTTATATCGATTTTATTCGTTTTTATAATGAATATCGAAAAAGATATTGATTTCAAAATCTAATGTTTTGAAAATATTATCATTTATATATCGATGATATGGAATATTCAATTTTGATTTGAAATTGAATATGAAGTTGAAATCATTTTGAAAACGAATTTAAAACGACTTATAAAATATGTTATAAAAGGAAATCGATGAAATATATATTATATATATTATACATATAATATAATGGCCTGAATAGAACGCGCCACGCTGCGGCAGTTCGCGAATTTCGACCATTGACTTCGAATGGATATTACGGGAGATCCAACTGTCGAATTCTCCTAAAGCTAGAACTGTTGGATTCGTATCAAAAGAGCTTTCTAACGAATATTAGAGATTTGAAATCTAACGGTTGGATTTGGAATTATGTCCAAATCAAATTTGGTAATGGTCATTGTAAGTGCAGTTCGATGGCCGTTTATGGAAATCGACTGTACGGGCCCTGATAAAATCATTAAAAACATCAATAATTTGTGTAAAATCATAATAAATGATTTGCAAAGAATTGGGATGAAAAATTCCATATTTGAAAAGAGAAAAATAGTTTTTTATCGAAATGAACTAGTTATTAACTAGAATTATAATCCAATATTTTTAAATAAATAAATTGGATTTAAAATGGTTTTGAAAATAACCGGAATTTACAATCAGAATATTTCGATATTGGATTTCATGATTAAACAGATATTGTGGAAGAATTTGGAAGATATATATATCGTTATTCCAATATGGTATTTGTTGATTCCAGAATTTGATATTGAATATAAGCCGGTATATTTTCTATTCAGAGCCTTGTATTTAATATCAAATGTGATTTCAGGTTTGCCGTGATTGGTGTCTTCATTAACACTGTTCTTGAACCCAGTTGTGAAAAGATTAAATCTTTTTATTTAGATTTAATGAAGAATACCAATTAATTAATGTTTAATTGGAATTGAATTGAAATTGGTCTTTGGGTTTATCGTGAACAGTGTTTTAAATAACACTTGTTCTTTAACCCGATTAATAATGGAACAAGATTTTGGGTTGTCGTGAATGGTATCTTTAATAATACTGTTCTTAGACCCAATGGAGTTAAGAAAATCAGAAACTAACTGGAGATTAGTTAAGTTGAATGGTTTCCTGGATATTGATCTGATGTTGGTTTCGGCCTTCGGGGTTAACACTTAGGGAATTGTTCACTTGCTAATTTGCGGTTAAAGGCTGGTGGAATGGATTATGATTTTGGGTTTATCGTGAACCGTGTTTTAAAGGACATTGGTTCTTTAACCCAGTTAAAGACAGGAATAAGATTTTGGGTTGTCGTAAATGGTATCTTTAATAATACCGTTCTTAGACCCAATGGAGTTAAGAAAATCAGAAACTAACTGGAGATTTATTAAGTTGAATGGTTTCCAGGATATTGATCTGATGTTGGTTTCGGCTTTCGGGGTTAATACTTAGGGAATTGTTCACTTGATAATTTACAGTTAAAGGCTGATGGAATGGAATGTGATTTTGGGTTTATCGTGAACCGTGTTTTAAATGACATTGGTTCTTTAACCCAATTAAGGGCAGGATATGATTTCCCAAGTTAAACAATCGTTAATATTGATTTTTGGGAAGATTAAAACCAAGTGGAGTTTTAATGCATCTTTAATTAGATTGAAATGATATCCAAAGGAAGATTAAAGAATAAATTTAAAGAATTTATCTTTGATAAAATTAATGGGAACCTTTCCCAAAGTATAAGAATATTTGAATAAAGAAATATTCTGGATTGGAATAAGGCGTATGTTGTGTTTTATAGCACTTGTTTATTATATACGCGAGTTATTCGAAAAGACCGGGTTTATCCCATTCTGAATAACTGATTCGACAATGTTGAGGATGAAGACGGTGGTTTAAGACCGGAGGTCTTCACATCGTTTGGATGATTACTGAGGTCTTGATTGGGCTGTACACCCAAGACAAGGTAATAAGTGGTGATCGTCCAGGCGTACTTGTAGATCGATGGATATGCGAGGACCACTCCCCTGTATTGGACATATCGAGAAGGAATAAGGTGCCTCTGGTTTCGTTCAGACCCAGAACAAACTTATAAATGGATGTGTGTCTGACATTGGATTTCATTCAGTGTGATTGATATGCATCGGTTGCATAGCATGAATTGCCTGTGCGGCATGCCGAGATGCATATGATCAAGGCTTCTGTTGAAAAGAAGAATCTTGTGGTTGATGATCAAAGCACGACTTTAATATAGCGTAGCTTTATGTAGCATTTATTCGCGAGCCTCACACACCGGTGTGAACAAGAAACTTGAGAGGACCTCAGGGAGGGCATGCATTTCCTTCTAGCTAGGAGTGGTGTCAGCGTTTTACTAGCCCTGACATTTTACTTTTGTGGATGATGGATTGCGAGGCGCCTCCGTTATATCGGTCGTTTTGGGGCTGATAGTTTGGTCGGGATATGATCAGTTTATGCCCTATAGGGCGGGGAAACGCATTGTTCAGGCATTTTAATCAACTCCGTGTGGACCGGCCCTGATGATCTAAAGGCTTGATAGAGTACTTGCCCGAGTGGCTGGCTAGAGCGTCTCGAAGCGGTAAGGACGATCCCTTGCCTTGGTTCACAGATGGAAATCCAACTTCCAATAAGTGACAATTGCGGTTTTGATTGTAGAGCCTAGTATTGACGATATGATATATGGTACCCATGCCGTCTAGGATTGATACATTTATATTTGAAGTTGTTTTCTTCACTTATAGTGATAATAAAAGATGAAATTTAGCGTATTAAGCATTCTTTGGCTATTATAAGGTAAAACCCTTTCCTCCGGCTTGCGTTGCACTGTGTGATGGGACCTGGGTCTTATAATTGCTTCATTGTTCTTTATTTAGCATTGCGCTGTTTGTTTTATGCACTGGTATTCTTCGGAGGAAACCCGTTCCATGTTATATGGCGTGGTCCCTTGATTTACCTAACTTTAAAATAAAGATTAATAACTATTTTAGTTCTCACACCAGTCACATGACTGACCTGGAGTTTATTGTTTTAGCCTAAACTCTGGGTGCCCTTATTTTCCACACGGGCAGCTAGTAGTTTTGGTTTTGCAGATTTATATTCACAGGATCGTGGTTTACAGCTGGAATGATATTAGGAAAGCACTGTATCTGTATATTCTTTTCAGTTGTGTTTTGTAATATTTTCCACTGCATTGTAAATTGTAAATCTATGATATTTAGTAAATGTGCAATATTTATTTATACTTTGTAATATTCTTGTATTCTGATGAAATTGTTGTAATAAGCAATGAAATGTTCTTCTGTTTGTGTTCTGACTCGTCGTTTTCTCAATTCAATCAGTTCTTTCCTTCACGAGGATGTTCGGGTCGCTTCATTTTGGTATCAATGCTTTGGTTTACAGAGCTCGGAGAACAAGACACGTTAGAACCAAACGAAAGAATTCATCAGAGATTGGGTTAGTAATATCCAATAAGAATGACTCGTTAGCGATGGGATCAACAGTATCCTAAAATGAGTCGGAAGAGTGTTGTTTTCAAATAAGAATGAAAATAAATTTTTTTTTGACATTTTAAATTTTATTATATGTATTTGATTATTATTTTTATATTGATTTGGACAATCAAGTATATAAAGATTTGAATATACGTCTGATCCACGTGTATTTGAAGCCTCGAATATACTAGACAACTATAGACTCACACTCTAGTCGCCCGGATATGATAATGATGATAGCACGTGCATCATTAGTATTTATCTTCGAGTTTCGAAAGTGGGATATCTGTATATTTCCAATTGACTGGTGTGAGAACCAAACTAGATAGGGTTATTTGTTGTGTTTTAGCATCAAAAATCTGATTTTTGGACTATGTATCAAAGTTATGAATTTGAAAGATAATCAACTAATTGATTGTTGATTATTGATTGTGTTATGTGATAATTCATTTAAACCATTATGTGAAAGAAAGGTAAATTTAGACCAAATTGAACCAAATATTGAACTGTATTAAAAATTGTTTGAAATTGCATACATGTGCATGCATATATGTTGAACAGGTCATTGCAAGTAGGCTAGAGAAGAGGAATAAAATTGTACACCCGACAAATAGGTACATGTTTACTAATTTCTTGGGTTTTGGATGATTTTATGAGCCGATTGGCTAGTTGCTTGGCTTTTTCTTTTTCTTTTTGAGATGAGAGGGCATGTATGGCGGTTTGGGGATTTTCCCGATGCTCCCATTCAAAGGAGGTTATGGCGAAAATTTTCGAAAATTTAGGGTGTTAGCCAAATTTTTGAAAAATTAGAAATTCTTAGGAATTGAAAAGTTGAAGAATTTAAGCCATTATGAAAATACTGAAAGTTGAGTTGGTTTGTAAAACAACTTTCAGCTCCTTTCCTTTTCGAGGACAAAAAGATTTTAAGTGGGGGAGATTGTAACAACCCGGAAAATCCGAACCAATTTAAAATTTTTATTTTGGCAATTTTAATGAATTTTGAATATTTAAAATGAATTATTTCAATTAATAACGATGAGAAATTTAATTTGAATAGAATTTGAACGTATATATTTATTTGAATCGACGTTAGAATATAAATATTTATTTTAAATTATAAAAGGAATTGAAAATGGCATGGTAGTTTGAAAATTCGATTTCAAATTTCAAATGAATGCACAAGATTCAAAATAAACCAGATTTTAGCGAAACTCAAAATATTAGAATCTATTTGAGAATATCTTTCCAACGAATCCAAAAAATTGAAATTTCAAAGCGGGAATAAAAAGTTATGTCCAATTGAAGATTCAGAATAATCGCTATGGAAAATATAGCCCTTAAAAATGAAAATTTTGCAAACGACCTCCGTTTTCGACGAAACCACTTTTGTTGGATCCGGGATGTCAAATTATTGCTAGATTCCAAAATTCATAATTTTAGGGATCAATATTGAGCATGGCAAAAGAAAACGTGTTTTGACAGTTTCAGTCAATTTGGATCGACCAGAAAATGGACATTTTTCAAACGGTTCTCAAATTCGACGAAATTAGTTTTGTTAAGACCGTATCGTCGAAACATAGCCAGATTTATTTTTTTGGAATTTTTGGGGTCCGTATGTGGCCCCGGTAAATCGAAATGTGCGTTCAAATTCAATATATAGATTTATATTTTGATTTTGATGAAAACTGCAAAACGATGGAATTGGCTAATGGGACATATCCCATTGTGTTCGAAATGGGGGTAATTAACTAGTAACGATAGTCGGTGAGTTCGATTTGGAGTCCGAATTAAAAAGTTACTTTTTGGAATTAAAAATAATAAATTATATAAGGTTAAACCTTCTCTCTCCCTCACACTCTATCTTCCATCGTTCAAAATCAAAAGAGGGAAGAAAAAAATCAATGTTCTCTTCCGCCCCTGCTCCTCCTCCCCGCTGGCTGCCGCTACTCCTTCTTCTCCTCGTCCTCTCTCTCCTCTTCTTCTTCCTCTTCTTTCTCTCTTCATTTCTATGCAATCCCTAAACCCCCAAATCAATTTCCGCATCCGCCACCCTCCTCCGCCAGCCACCCACCACCACCTGCACCATTCCCCACCCCAATCAGGCCCCACACCGCCCTCTGGCCACCCAGCTCCGACCGTGGGCCCCGCCAAGTCCAAAAACCCATTTTTCTCCAAAATCCCGTTTTGCATAAAACACCCTGTCACTATTTCGCCAATAACTCCAAATATTGCATTTCTGGCCAAAGCTCCACAATACTAAAATCGAAGAACACGATTTTCTCTACGATTTGGTATATGGAACCTATTTTGGATTACGGAAATATCGGGAAAACGCGTCCAAAGTCTGCTGTCAAAATACTATCTTTTCGCTATTTCCGGCGGAATGACACATTTTCGGAAGGAAGACCACTAGGCGAAAGTTGTCCGGAATGGTGCGTTTAAGCTAGAAAACAAGATGGTGTGAAGATTGGAGTTGGTTTGTAAATTTTGGAACCAGAACAGCAAATCCGAACGATAGAAAATATATGAGTTTTCTCCGCTTTAAAGCTTTTATGGTTTTTGACGTATGAAGTATGTAAAGTTATGATTTTTATTTATATAAAGTTATGATTTTTATTTATATAAAGTTATGATTTTTAATTACATAAAGTTATGATTTTTATTTATGTAAAAATATCATTTTTGGTTAGTTAAAAATAGGATTTCTATCGTAGGAAGAAATATTTTAGGCAAGATTAAAAATGTAATTTTTAACTAGTGTATGGCATGAAAATGTTTTTTAAAAGATAAAATTTTGATTTTTACCTATGTAGTAGCATTATAAAAATATGATTTTTATGTACATGTAGCGATATTAAAAACATGATTTTAATATATGTAGAGTATTAAAAATATAATTTTTAGCAAAGTTAAAATATAAATTTTAGAGCTGAAAGAAAAATGTGATTTTTACTATGAACAGCGTGAAGAAGATTACGTTGGAATTTCAGGCAAGTCAGGACTATTCTTGAATTCAAAAATAAAAATGGTGGAGTGGATCCCAAAGGTGAGAACTCCTCACTATAATTTTCTTATATAGTTATTTATTTTATAACTGCATATATGAACTGTTCTCCGTCGTCCACAGACCATGGACGACTAGTTTGATTGTTTGGTTTGGTTGATTAGATTATTTGGTTGAATTTGGTTGTTTGGGTGAAATGAATTGATTAGAACTGTTATGTGTGTATGGCGTGAGCCAATATCAGGAAAGGGGTAGTGCTAGACATTACCCGATTTTGATATCGCACCGTTATGCCGCCAAAATTTTCTAAAATATGTTAGAACAATAAAAATATTATTTTTATTGTGTAGATGAATTGAATAAATATTTTATCGTTAAAAATATAATTTTTAACGTGTATATGAATAAAATAAATATTCGTTTACAAATCAGACGATTTATTTATGTACACCCATTTGACTGATATGGATTGAGACGATAAATTTTACACATCGCCCAACCGCATAAATAAAATTCATTATTTGTTGATTGAAATCCCACACGGGTATTGGGATGATATTGGACATACACTAATCGCATTATTTAGTTGTATGTCAATCAATTGTTTGACAAGCTGTGTAAACGTTGAATATTTATATTTAATGCTTGTACAGTGTAGAATGCACTCTAGATGATGGTTGATTGTGTATTATTGTTGTTATACACATTTGTTGTGTGAAATCCATATAAATAACATTATATGGTAATTGATTGTGTTTGATTCCAGTTCAGAAGAAATAACGAATATTTTAAAATAATGAATATTTTAAAATAATATTCAGTAAAAGAATCAAAATATGATTTTGATGTCCGACTTGGGATGGACACAAATATATTTAAATATATGAAGCCGTGTTGATTAAATTAACGCCATTTTGACGTGAACGATATTTATATCGATTTTATTCGTTTTTATAATGAATATCGAAAAAGATATTGATTTCAAAATCTAATGTTTTGAAAATATTATCATTTATATATCGATGATATGAAATATTCAATTTTGATTTGAAATTGAATATGAAGTTGAAATCGTTTTGAAAACGAATTTAAAACGATTTATAAAATACGTTTTAAAAGGAAATCGATGAAATATATACTATATATTATATATATGTATAATATATATTATATATATATAATATAATGGCCTGAATAGAACGCGCCGCGCTGTGGCAGTTTGCGAATTTCGACCATTGACTTCGAATGGACATTACGGGAGATCCAAGTGTCGAATTCTACTAAAACTGGAACCGTTGGGTTCGTATCGAAAAGAGCTTTCTAACGAATATTAGAGGTTTGAAATCTGACGGTTGGATTTGAAATTATGTCCAAATCAAATTGGGAAAAGGTCGTTGTAAGTGCAGTTCGATGGCCATTTATGGAAATCGACTGTACGGGACCTTATAAAATTATTAAAAACATTATTAATTTGTGTAAAATCATAATAAATGATTTGGAAAGAATTGGGATGAAAATTTTCAAATTTGAAAAGATAAAAATAGATTTTTATCGAAACGAACTAGTCATTAACTAGAATTATAATTCAATATTTTTAAATAAATAAATTGGATTTGAAATGGTTTTGAAAATAACCGGAATTTCCAATATACGAATTGGAATGGATTTGAATCGAAATTATCTTCGGAATATTTCGATATTGGATTTCGTGATTATACAGATATTGTAGAGGAATTTGGAAGATATATATATCGTTATTCCAATACGATATTTGTTGATTCCAGAATTTGATATTGAATGTAAGCCGATATATTTTCTATTCAGAGCCTTGTATTTAGTATCAAATGTGATATTGGGTTTGCCGTGAATGGGGTCTTCATTAACACTGTTCTTGAACCCAGTTGAGAAAAGATTAAATCTTTTTACTTAGAATTAATGAAGTATACTAATTAATTAATATTTAATTGGAATTGAATTGAAATTGGTCTTTGGGTTTATCGTGAATGGTGTTTTAAATAACACTTGTTCTTTAACCCAATTAACAATGGAACAAGATTTTGGGTTGTCGTGAATGGTATCTTTAATAATACTGTTCTTAGACGCAATGGAGTTAAGAAAATCATAAACTAATTGGAGATTAGTTAAGTTGAATGGTTTCCTGGGTATTGATTTGATGTTGGTTTTGGCCTTCGGGGTTAATACTTATGGAATTGTTCACTTGCTAATTTGCGGTTAAAGACTGATGGAATGGAATGTGATTTTGGGTTTATCGTGAACCGTGTTTTAAAGGACATTGGTTCTTTAACCCAGTTAAAGATAGGAGTAAGATTTTGGGTTGTCGTGAATGGTATCTTTAATAATACCGTTCTTAGACCAAATGGAGTTAAGAAAATCAAAAACTAACTGGAGATTTGTTAAGTTGAATGGTTTCTAGGGTATTGCTCTGATGTTGGTTTCGGCCTTCGGGGTTAATACTTAGGGAATTGTTCACTTGCTAATTTACAGTTAAAGGCTGATGGAATGAAATGTGATTTTGGGGTTATCGTGAACCGTGTTTTAAATGACATTGGTTCTTTAACCCAGTTAAGGGTAGGATATGATTTCCCAAGTTAAACAATCATTAATATTGATTTTTGGGAAGATTAAAACCAAGTGGATATTTATTGCATCTTTAATTAGATTGAAATGATATCCAAAGGAAGATTAAAGAATAAATTTAAAGAATTTATCTTTGCTAAAATTAATGGGAATCTTTCCCAAAATATAAGAATATTTGAATAAAGAAATATTCTGGATTGGAATAAGGCGTATGTTGTGTTTTATAGCACTTGTTTATTATATACGTGAGTTATTCGAAAAGACGGGGTTTATCCCATTCTGAATAACTAATTCGAGGATGTTGAGGATGAAGACGTTGGTTTAAGACTGGAGGTCTTCACATCGTTTGGATGATTAATGAGGTCTTGATTGGGCTGTACACCCAAGACAAGGTAATAAGTGGTGATCGTCCAGGCATATGTGGAGATCGACGGATATGCGAGGACCTCTCCCCTATATTGGACATATGGGGGAGTAATAAGGTGCCTCTGGTTTCGTTCGGACCCAGAACAAACTTGTAAATGGATGTGTGTCTAACATTGGATTTCATTCGGTGTGATTGATATACATTGGTTGCATAGCGTAAATTGCCTATGTGGCATTCTGAGATGCAAATGATCAAGGCTTCTGTTGAAAAGCAGAGTTTTGTTGTTGATGATCAAAGCACGACTTTAATATAGCGTCGCTTTGTGTAGCATTTATTCTCTAGCCTAACACACCGGTGTGAACCAGAAACGGGAGAGGACCTCAGGGAGGGCATGCGTTTCCTTCTAGCTAGGAGTGGTGTCAGCGTTTTACTAGCCCTGACATTTTACTTATGTGGATGATGGATTGCGAGGCGCCTTGGTTATATCGGTCGTTCGGGGCCGACAGTTTAGTCGGGTTATGATCAGTTTATGCCCCATAGGGCGGGGAAACGCATTGTTCAGGCATTTTAATACACTCCGTGTGGACCGGCCCTGATGATCTAAAGGCTTGACATAGTACTTGCCTGAGGGGCGGGCTAGAGCGTCTCGAAGCGATAAGGACGATCCCTTGCCTTGGTTCACAGACGGAAATCCAACTTCCAATACGTGACAATTTCGGTTTTGATTGTAGAGCCTAGTATTGGCGACATGATATATCCCTTGCCATCTTGGATTGATACATTTTTATTTGAAGTTGTTTTCTTCACTTATAGTTAAAATAAAAGATGAAATTTAGCGTATTAAGCATTCTTTGGCTATTATAAGGTAAAACACTATCCTCCGGCTTGCGTTGCATTGTGTGATGGGACCTGGGTCTTATAATAGCTTCATTGATCTTTATTTAGCATTGCGCTGTTTATTTTATGCACTGGTATTCTTGGGAGGAAACCCGTTCCGTGTTATACGGCGTGGTCCCTTGATTTACCAAACTTTAAAATAAAGATTAATAACTATTTTAGTACTCGCACTAGTCACATGACTGACCTGGAGTTTATTGTTTTAGCCTAAACTCTGGGTGCCCTTATTTTCCACAGGGGCAGCTAGTAGTTTTGGTTTTGCAGATTTATATTCACAGGATCCTGGTTTACAGCTGGAATGATATTCGGAAAGCTCTGTATCCATATATTCTTTTCAATTGTGTTTTGTGTTATTTTCCGCCGCGTTGTAAATTGTAAATCTCTGATATTTAGTAAATGTGTAATATTTATTTATACTTTGTAATATTCTTGTATTCTGTTGAAATTGTTTTAATAAGCAATGAAATGTTTTTCTGCTTGTATTCTGATTCATCGTGTTCTCAATTCAATCCGTTCTTTCTTTCATAGGGAAGTTCAGGTCGCTTCATTTCAAATGCATAAGAATGATTCGAATAATTTAAACCAGATATTTGCTTTAAGGGATCCTAATCACATCTTCATTTTTTTACTAGGACACGGTCTTTAAATAATTAGTTTGCAGGACAGAAAACATGGCAACCCATTTTCTTTTTTAAAACTATCAATCTCTTCAAATAAATCAGGCGCGCTGATCATGATATCTCAAATTCAATTTGCTATTGTTAGTTCTTTCAGGTGAGTTTTATAATTCAACATAATTTTTTTATAATTTGGCATAAATTTGTTAAATTCTTATATTTAAGAGGCGATTTTTTTTTGATATTTTTTTATGTCAGGTGAGTTTTATAGTTTTTAATTGAATCGTGGATTATATTTTTACCGGGCGATTTTGAATTTTTAATTGAAACTGAAATTTAGGTATATGATATAGAAATGTGCTAATTTGTTCTTTATTTTTGTGGACTGTGCAGTTCAATCAATGGAAGAGCGGACTCAAACTTCATGTTTTCCTTTAGTTGAACAGGCTGTTGAAAGGTATGGCGTAATTTAATTAAAATTTTGAAATGACATGTGAAATGTGCTTTTTATGTTTGTTTATTAGTGAAATTAACTGTAGTTTTTGTGTAGTTATGGTAAAAAAAAATTCATTAACTAAACAGAAGTGAAAAAGATAAGTCGTTTATCTTTTTTAAAAATTGTCTTTCAAATAAAAAGATAAGTGGTTATTTGGGCTTCAATGGAAAATATCAATAATTTCTTATAGTTAATTTTTTTTAAAAAAAATTGGTTATATTGTGCAACAGTTATGTTTTATATATAATTCAAATGATAAATGATTAATAATTATATGTTAAGATAACACAATATTTATAATACAATTATGTTTTAAAATCATTTTGTTATTTTAAAATTGTTGTATAATTCTTTATTTTGTTCAATATGATAACAGCAGTAAAAAGGATATTCGTTTTATCTTTTTGTAAAATGGTTTATAAAAATGTTTAAATTGTATAGTTATTTACTTATTTATGTTTTGAATTGCAGATCTGATATATCTGTGATGGTTGTATTTGATTTTAATAAGAATTAATTTAGTATTCGTCTTGGTTTGGATGCATCAATTAGTTATGTAAGAAGTAAGGTTTATGAGGAGTGGAATACTTTACTCCTTTATGTTTTGATGTGTTCAATGTTCGAGAATCTAAAACTGCTTACATTGAGACGGATAGTGATCTACAAGCTATATTGTTGTCATGGTTTAAAAATGAGGATTTCTTGGTTTTTTTTATATGCTTAAAGAACAATTCAAATGATGTTGCTGTTGACAGTAGTAAATCTGTCTCTGTTGTTGGTTTTGGAGAATCAAGTAGAAATTTGATTGAATATAATGATGATTTAGATTCTTCTTATTGCCAAGAAAAAATGTTGCATGAATTGTTGAAGAAAAATTCAAATTTAGAATTTTTACTGGTGTTAGACAAATATTTGATTTGGCTATTGGATTTCGTAGAATGGTTACTGCATATTGTTTGAAAAATGGATTTAAAGTGCAATATGTTAAGAATTGTAAGGAGCCAGTGACAGTTCGATGTGTTGTAGATGGTTGTTCATTTAGAATTCACGCTTCTTGCAAATTGAAGCAGTTGGATTAGTTGATTGTTAAAAATATTCAGCTAAGTCATTCATGCAGAGGTGGTTTTAGATCAGTTAGTAGTCCAGCTATTAATAGTGATCTTGTAAAAGTTTTGATTGTTAATCAAATACGTGATGAGCCGAAAAGGAAAACAAAGGATATTGTGAAAAGTTTTAGGAGAGATTATGATGGAAATTGGCTATTTGTGATATATATGGTGATAAAAAAATCATACAATGATTTAGTATGGTATTGAAGGCAATTGAGAAATATAATCCAAAAAGTTTTACAAGTATGGATGTAGATGAAGAGACTAATCAATTTGAGAGAGTATTTGTTTGCTACGAGGCTTGTATATTTGGATTTAGGTGTTGTCGACCTGTGATTTTTTTGGAGGCAACATTTTTAAAAGGTCGAAGTGGTATTTTGATGGCTGTTACTTATAAAAAGGGGAATCAAGGTACGTAATGTTATTAATTATTTTCTTATTTAGTACATAATTAGATATTGATAATCAAGTTATTGTATAACAATTTCAAGATGCAGTAAATAGGAACTTGTAATTTAATAGAAGAAAAAGATAGAACAATATATCTTTTTTATGCAGTTCATTAATTTTATCATGTTCTATAGTATTACTGAAAATTTTAATTTGTTTTCCTACTTGATTATATTCAAATGCCTATTTACTTGGTTTTTTTATTGCAAGTATTGTTAAAAGTGGGAGGGGTGCTTGGGTAGGTCATTTGCTAGAATAGTGTGCACTAGTTTCAAATGCCTATGAATTTGAAAAAGCTATGGATAAATTTAAAGAAATTGGGGGTACAAAAGATATTGAATATCTGAATGATAAGCCATATGATCATTGGGCTGATTTGTTTTTTCCTGGAAAAAGATATGGTGAAAATAAATCTAACGTAGCAAAGAGTTTCAATTCATGGATCTTGGATGAAAGAAGTCTGCCTATTACTGCATGTCTTGATGGTATTCGGGTTAAGCTTATGTTGCAAATGTCCAATCGAAGAGAAGAGGTTGCTAACTGGAATAGTGTTCTTTATCCAAAAATGGAAGCTTGTTTGTTTAAATTGAAGGAGGAAGGGTTTGGGTGGAGTGTTACTAAATCATATAGGTATGTTTTTTTTGGATTATGATGTAAACAGCTAAAAAAGAAATTTTTTTAAGTGCAGACTGATTCTTAAAAAGATATGTGCAGTTATCTTTTTGATATTTTGATCGTTAAGTTAATGAAAAATATGAATGAAAAATATGTAACAATAGGATAATTTGAGTATTATTTAACTTTGTACTATAAATTTAAGGATTTATATATTTTTAGTGCGATATTATGTAATGCATGAAAGAAATGCTTATTATACAGATATCAGGATATTAAAAACATTATGTATGATTAGATGTTAATGTGGGATTTTTTTTTAAATTGTAATAATGTTATTTATTTACATATGACTTATTTTGAATTTTGTAGATTTATTTATGAAGTTCATTCCCCAACATCGCAAAAAGTAGATCTTAAAAATCGCATTTGCAGCTGCAATCAATGGAAAGTGAAGGGTTTTCCTTGTTCCCATGCTTTGATGTGTATATATTTGTCTCAAAATTCTGTTTATGATTACATTGAGTCTTACTTCACTTTTGAGTACTATCCAGCTGCTTATTCACATGCAATAAATCCAATTACAACTTTTGATAAAGAAGCAATTGAAGCTGAAGAATCATGCATTATTCTTCCTCCTAAAGTTGTTCGTGGAGCTGGTAGGCCTAGAGTGAATAGAATTGAAGGTGTTGATTTTCATGCTAAACAAAACAAATGTGGAAAGTGTAAAAAGCTAGGGCATAGTAGAAGAAGTTGTTATTTGAATGATTGAATTGTTGTTTAAAATTCATTGTATTTGAATGATTGTTTTAAATTCAGTTTTTCAGTTCAATAATATGGTAAGAGGGAGAGGGTTTGATTCCCGCTTCACGCACTTTAGTTCAAATAAGGGGGCTTCCCATGTGCATAAGCTTGATGACCCTGTGGGCCAGGTTAGGTGCACTAGGGGGAGTTTTAGGGCAGTGTCGGTTTCTCCCTTGAAAAAATTCATAAAAAAAATGGTTTTATGGATGTGATGAATATTGATTTTTAGGAGTGATTAATATAAAGAACTAATTGAAATTCTGTAAGTTTTCTTTTATATTTTGTTATATGATGTGGTTTAGTTTATTAAAAAGATATTCAGTATTGTCTTTTTGTTTTATATTATGCAACTAGTTCTTTTGTTGGATGATTATTTGCTTATTTAGCCTTCTTAAATTTATGTTGTGTTCTGTTGAATGATAATTTGATTTTTTTTGTTTTTGTTTTCTGGACAGCAAAATTTTGAAAAGATAACTGCATTTGTATTTTCATGTGAAGACAATAATTTAAGTATGTTGTTTGTACTAAATTTAATAGGTTTATGTTATCTGAGTATCTATGTCCTATAAGATAATTTTGTTTCAATACATTAGTAAATAATTGCACAATGATTTCACTGTTAAATTTATTACGTTGTGGTTTACAGGATGAGAAAGAAAAATATTTTTATCTTTTTATTTTATATATTTCTACTAACAACAATGTATTAATAATTGAAATGATTACAATTCTGATATCAATTAATTATATACACTAACAAAATCCACCAATTAATCATACACACTAACAAAATTCAGGAATTAATTATAAACAATAAAAAAAAGTGGGATAGTGATGAAAAGATAAATATATTTATCTTTTTGTTAAAAGTCGCTTGTTTTGTTAATATTTTTTTTTGGAAATTGCATAAAGATTGTGTATTAGCATTAAATTTAATAATAAAGATAAATCTAAATAAATACATAAAAAATTACTGTTGTGGTTCTTTAACCATCAAATAAAAGCAATTGACTTTTCAAACAAAAGATAACAACATTTAGCTTTTGATTGATAACATTGTACACAGAACAGTACATCAGCAGTTTGTAATTAATCTCCAAACTTAGGTATAATCCATAACAACAACGATCAAATTTGTATCAGCTATTACACATTAAACAAAAAATTCAATATCTATTTGTTAACATCAGCATTTATATTTAAAAACATCATTCATGATCAATAGCGTTTTAAAGGTTTCACCCAAAGCTGCATTACTTCTCAATCTTCCAACAGTATGGTTCGTTAGCAAATATTTGGGTGGCTATAGTTGCTCGGAATGCATCTACTTATTCAGTACTTAGTTTTGTTGAGGTTTGCATTCCTTGAGTTATTTTTTGCAAGAACATCATTACAAATATTCTACAATCATACCTGCATTCGTTGTACTTATTATTACGATAATGTAAACAAGCAGTACTTTATACAAAAATCAATTTGTAGCCTGCAATCGGCAAATAATAAATACATTTATCTTTTCTAGTAAATCAAGTTACTAGTAACTTTTAATAATTACATAAATTTTTAGATCATTTGTGTATTGGTTTAAAATATCTTAATTTAAATTAAAACTATTAACTTAACCTTGGTACATTTCATATTATGTATTAGCTTAGTTTTGTCAAAAAGATAAAAACATTTATATCTTCTAGAATTTAATGCTATCATTTACTCATAATGGTCAAATTCCTTCCAAATTATATAACATACTACGTATATGATTACTACGAATTATCCATGGTAAAATATGTTAAACTTATTTAACATTTTACATATATGATTACTACGAAATTTTAATTGTCAAATTGAATTTCTAAAAATTACCCGGTATTTTGTTGAATACAATCAAAATTATGTATCATTGATTTTTTTTTCAGAATGGTTTTCTGTCGTTCATCTTGAAACTCTCTATTTAGTGTGTTGACTACAGCTTTCTACAAAAATTGAAGAAAAATAATAATAAATATAAAAACATTTATCTTTTTTAATTTTTTAATTTGCACTTACCAAATTGCTTGCAAATTGTGCATGACCACTTCTCCTAGTTTTTGATCTTGTTATTAAGTGTAGAGAATCATAGTGATTCCAGGTGCAATCTCTAATAACTAGTTCTAGCAAGCTTCAATGTTCATTTCCAGGTATGGGGAACAATATGTTGGAACATAAAGGATTTAAAAGTGATTTTTTCATGAATGGAATGAACATTTGTTTCTTGATTTTTTCCAGGTTTCCATCATTTGCACTTTTTTGTTAAATTTATGTTTTAGATTTTTTTGTTTAAAAAATGTTAATTTGATAATATACTTCACTTACTATCGTTATTGTGTTCACATAAACAATGTTGTTGCTTTCTTCTTGCAGCTTTGTTTTTCGGAACCAGAACCAATTGATGACCCACATTTGAAAAATATTATTAATAAAATGAGAAAAATTTTATTCATGGAAAGTATATTTTGTTGTACTTACTTGACCACAAATACTATGCTGATATAGGAGGTCTTCTATGATGCATTTTGTTATGGCGATGAAATTTTCATCATCACAATTGAGTGCTTCATTGTTGTAAAGTTAAACGATTGTTAATAAAATAAATTTAGTTTATGTGATTATAAAGTAGGTACTTACTTACTTGTTTCCCCTTTGAAACTTTAAAAAACGTTTTTACAACTTCTTGTTGTTCTTCACCAAGATGTTGTAGTAGTGGACATTTTTCAATATTTTTTGGTTTCACCTTCTTCTTTTCTTCTTTAGAACTACTTTCATCCTCAAATGGTAATTGCTATTTGATCAGCAGCAAATTTCTCTGTACTTTGTGTGACGGCAAGGAATTTCGCTCGATCCGAATCGATCGTTAAACCGACTAAGACCGTTCGAAAACCCCTGATCGTTTTGAGAACAGGACAAGTCAGAAAGCAGACGAAAGAACATTTCATTGTTATTACAACAATTCCATCAGATACAAGAATATACAGAGTATAAATGAATAAATTACATTCAACAAATATCAGAAATTACAATAAATTACATAGCAGCGGAAAAATATACAAAACACAACTGAAAGTGATACACGGATACAGAGCTTTCCGAGCATCGTTCCAGCTGTAAATCAGGATCCTGTGGATATAAATCTGCAAAACCAAAACTACTAGCTGCCCGTGTGGAAAATAGGGGCACCCAGAGTTTAGGTTAAAACAATAAACTCCAGGTCAGTCATGTGACTGGTGTGAGAACTAAAACAGTTATTAATATTGGTTTTAAAGTTTGGTAAATCAAGGGACCACGCCGTATAACACGTAACGGGTTTCCTCCCAAGAATACCAGTGCATAGAACAAACAGCGCAATGCTAAATAAAGTAAAATGAAGCTGTTATAAGACCCAGGTCCCATCACACAATGCAACGCAAGCCGGAGGATAGGGTTTTTACCTTATAACAGCCAAAGCATGCTTGATACGTTTAAAACACATTATTTGATACTATTATAGTGTATAGTGTCAAAACAATTTCAATCATAAGTATCAATCATAGGCGGCATAGCTACCATCTACTATGTCGCCGTACTAGGCTCTAAAAATAAAACCGAAACACACATATTGGAAATTGGATTCCATCATGAGTCGAGGCAAGGGGGCAAGCTCCTCTCCGCGTTCGAGACACTCTAGCAAATGTCCCAGGACCCCACTTTGATCCTAGGAATCGGCTGGGCCGGTCCTCTCTTACTTTTGAGGATTGGTAATTCCTGAACACACGTTTCCCGGTCCTTACAGACCTATATCCGAGGCGCCTCGCATTCCAACAACCACACAGGTGAAAAGTATATAAATGTCAGGGCTGGTAGGTCACTGACACCACCCTAGCTAGAAAGAAACGTCGTGCTCTCCCAGTGGTCCGTCTCCCGTTTTTGACTCATACCGAGGTGTGAGGCTCGCGAATTCACGTTATACACAAAGCTACGCCACACAGGCCGTGCTTTGATCATCAACCACAAGACTTTGCTTTTCAACAGAAGCCTTGATCAATTGCCACTTACGCATGCCACATTGGCAATTCACTCCATATGACTGATGTCCATCGATATACAACCTCTGAGCACGTACGTCTCAGAGAAGGGCGTTAAGCAAGAGAATAAATTCTCCGTCGCCAAACAGATGTATATTTAATATAGATCAATCAACATAGAATAAAATCCAATGTCAGACACACAATCCATTTACAAGTTCGTTCTGGGTCTGAACGAAACCGGAGGCACTTTCCTCGCATATCCATCCATCTCCAAGTACGTCTGGAAGATCACCAACTGATTCCCTCATCTTGGGTGTACAGCCCAATCAAGATCATCAGTAATCACCCAAACGATGTGAAGACTTCCGGTCTTCATCCACCGTCTTCATCTTCGACATCTCGTCGAATCGGTTATTCAGAATGGGTATAACCCGGCCTTTCTGAATAACCCACGTATATAATAAACAAATGTTACACAAACACAACGAACACCTCGTTCCAATTCAGAATATTCTTTTATTCACAAAATCACATTCTTAGGGAAAGGTTCCCATTAATTTTATCCAAGATAAATTCTTCTAAATTTATTCTTTAATCTTCCTTTGGATATCATTTCAAACCATATTATGGTTTTCCAAACTAGTCGGGATTAGCGAACCACACCGAAGTAATTATTTATTTTATTTCCCAATCCCAACCTATTTATCCCATGGAGAAAAACTGGTAATACTCCATATCTAACATCACGGTGTTATTGGTAAAATTAATTACCATTTCACATTCAAATCTAATTAAAGATTTAACTATCGCATTGGAGCAAAACTGGTGGTACTCCCTTCTCTATCACCTTTCAAATTTGATAATTTAAATTATCAATTCACATTTTAATCTAATTAAAGACTCATTAAAACTCCACTTAGTTTTAATCTTTTCAAAAATCAACATCCTGCCTTTAACTGGGTTAAAGAACCAATGTCATCTAAAACACGATTCGCGATAAACCCAAATCACATTTGATATTTAATACAAGGCTCTGAATAGACAATATACCGGCTTATATTCAATATCAAATTCTGAAACCAACAAATATCGTATTGGAAATAACGATATAAAATATATCTTTCAAATTCCCATAACAATATCTGTATAGTCACGAAATCCAACATCGAAATATCCCGAAGATAATTTCGATTCAGCTCCAGTCCAATCCACGTATTGGGAATATTGATTATTTTTAAAATCCCTTTCAAATTCAATTTATTTATTTCAAAAATAAATTGATTTTAATTCTAGTTCAAAACTAGTTTATTTCGATAAAAATCTATTTTTATCTTTTCAAATATGGAGTTTTACATCCCAATTTTTCCCAAATCACTTCTTATGATTTTACACAAATTATTGATATGTTTAATAATTTTATCAGGGCCCGTACAGTCGATTTCCATCAACGGCCATCGAACTGCACTTACAGCGACCTTTTCCAAATTTGATTTGGACGTATCTCCAAATCCAACCATTAGATTTCAAATTTCTAATATTCGTTAGAAAGCTCTTTTCGATACGAACCCAACGGTTCCAGTTTTAGGAGTCGGATCTCCCGTAATGTCCGTTCGAAGTTAATGGTCGAAATTCACGAACTGTCGCGGCGCGTTCTATTCAGGCCATTATATTATATATATATAATATATATTTCGTCGATTTCTATTTAAATCAAATTATATAAATAGTTTTGAATTCGTTTCAAAAACAATTTCAACCTTTATTTCAAATTCAAATCAAAATTGAATTTTCTATTATAATTTCGTTTTAAAATTCATTTGAATTCAATTCAAATTTCAATTCAATTTGAATTCATTTCAAATTGATTTTCTATTTGATTCAATTTGAATTGGTTTTCTATTCAATTCAATCAAATTGGTTTTCTATTCGATTCAATTCCAATTGGTTTTCTATTCGATTCAATTCAAATTGGTTTTCTATTCAATTCAATTCGAATTTCATTTTTTAATTTTCATTTCGAAATCGTTTTCAATTCAATTCGAAATCACTTTTCAATATTCATTTCAAAATGAATAAAATCGATATAAATATCGTTCACGTCAAAATGGCGTCAATCTAATCAACACGGCTTCATATATTCCTTTATTCTATTCAACAAATGAATATTTATTTTTGTCAACACACGACTAATCTCAACGAATGAGTACTGTCCACGTGTGACTATTTTTGTTATTTAATATATTTTATAAAAATTAGGGTATCTATCGTTTGATATCAAATCAGACTCCAACCGTAAATTAGTAAGAGAACGATTCCCTAAATTTTAACCCCGAAGGTCGAAACCAACATCAGATCAATATCCAGTAGACCACTCATCTTATCTATCTTCCAGTTAAATTCTGATTTCATATATGATAAAGATGTAAATTTTATTGTTAAAATATTTCGTTCAACACATGACTAATCTCAACGGATGAGTACAGTCAACACATGAACCTTTATTTTATATTGATAAAGATGTAAATTTTATTATTAAAATATTTCGTTCAACACATGACTAATCTCAACGGATGAGTACAGTCAACACATGAACCTTTATTTTATAATATTCTTTATTTTCTAAATTGGAATGAGGCCCAATCAATTACCATATAACGTTAATTATATGGATTCCATACAACACATGTATATAATAGCAACGATAAATAATCAACCATCATCCAAAGTGCACTACACTGTATAAGCATCAAATATAGATATCTAACGCTTATAACAGCCTGTCGATCCATCGATCGACATATTTAATCAATCAGGATGAGTGAACTTCAAATTTCATCCCAACACCTGTGTGGGGTTTCAAATAAAAAAACACAGATTTTATTTGTGCAATTGGGCGATGTGTAAAATTTATCGTCCCAAGCAATGTCCTTCAAATAGGTGTACATAAACAAACCGTCCGGTTTGTAAATGAATATTTTATTTTATTCACTTCCACGTTAAAAATTATATTTCTAACGATAAAATATTTTATTTCAACACATGAATTTCTATTCAGTTCATTTACACAATGAAAATGATATTTTTATTTTTCTAACATATTTTAGAAAATTTCGGCGGCATAACGGCACGATACTAGAAACGGGACGAGGCCTAGCCTTATCCCCGGTCTAGTGAAGGCCCACGCCATTCACACATCAATCAATCCATTCCATTTTACCAAACAACTCAAATTTCAATCAAATAATCTAACTAATTTTTGCAATCAAATAAACAAGTCCATGGTCTGTGGACGATTGTGTCGGGTGCTACTAAACACCGTCTGCATCCTAGTATATATATAATTAGAAAATGAAATTGAAAGGTGAGAAATTCTCACCAACAGCTATCCTAACTCCACGGCTCTTCTTTTGCCGAAACCTTCGTCGTTCTCGCCTTTTTGTCATCTTCGTTGCCCGTATTCTCTACAAATGTAAAAATCGAATTTTTACTTTACTATTCAATATAGAAAAATCGAATTTTTACTTCGCTATTCAATATATAAAATTCGAATTTTTACTTCGCTATTCAATATATAAAAATTGAATTTTTACTTCGCTATTCAATATATAAAAATCGAATTTTTACTTTGCTATTCAATATATAAAAATCGAATTTTTAGTTAGCTATTCAATATATAAAAATCGAATTTTTACTTCGCTATTCAATATATAAAAATCTTTTCTTTTCCATTTTCAAGCCAATGTGAACTTATACTTTAAATCTGAAAATAATTCAATGTTGTTTCATATCAAAATCTGAATTTGAATCACTGTTTATTTTAAATTAAAACTGAAAACAAACATACTTTTTAATGTATATAAAACTGATTTATATATATATAAAAAAAGATAAAGGAATAAATAAAACAACTTAAGAAATCTGGGATGGATGGGGGAGGAGGCCTGCGGCCGGCGTTCAGGCGAACGAGGGGCAAGGGGGGGGGGAAGGCGCAGTCGCCTGCAGATGGGGCCAGGGTCTTCGTGGGTTTCGGGGATTTCGAGCTAGGCGAGAGGACGGAGAAGGAAGAGGAGGCGAGGGAGGGGAGGGGCGATGAGGAGGCGAGGCCCTCGCCTGGACGGCGGCGCGTCGATCGATTAGGGCATATGTTTTTTTTTTTTCGTTTTGAAATGAACGGGGAGGGGGGGTCGGCTGATAAAAGGAAGAGAGAGAGAGAGAGGGTTTGACTTTCTCTTTTTATTTTATTATTTAATTTCAAAAAGCCACTTTTTCATATGACCTCTAAATGAGGCCCACCACCTGTCGTCCATAGCGTTTTACCCCCATTCCGAACACAATGGGATATGTATCGTAGGCTGATTCGATCGTTTCGATCAGTTTTCGTCAAAATCAACATATAACTCTATATATTGAATTTGAACGCGTATTTTAATTTACCGGGGTCACATATTAACTAGAAAAATTCCAAAAAATATTTTCTAGCTTCGTATTGACGATACGGTCCTATCAAAACTAGTTTCGTCGAATTCGGAGAAAGTTGGAAAAATGGCCATTTTCCAGTTGATTAAAATCAACTGAAACTGGTCAAACGTGTTTTCCTTTGCCACACTCACATATTGATTCGAAAAATTATGAAATTTGGTATCTAGCAATAATTTGACATCACGGATCCAACAAAAGTTGTTTCGTCGAAATCCGAGGTCGTTTGCAAAATGTCTATTTTTAAGGGCCTGAATTTCATAGCGACTATTCAGAATTTTCTACTGGACATATCTTTTGATTCCCGCTATGAAATTTTGATTTTTCGGATTCGTTGGAAATATATCCTCAAATAGATCCTATTATTTTTGGTTTCACTAAAATCCGGTTTGTTTTGCACCCGGTATGTTCAATTGAAGTTTGAAATCGAATTATCGAACTACCGCACCATTTTCAATTCTATTTATAATTATATATAAATATTATATTCTAACGATGACGTATATAAATATATACGTTCTATTCTATTCAAAATAAATTTTTTCGATGATATAATTTAAAATAATTCATTTTAAATGTTCAAAATTCGCTAAAATTGCCAAAATAAAAATTTTAAACTGGCCCAGATTTTCGGGTTGTTACAATCTCACTCACTTAAAACTTTTCATCCCCGAAAAGAAACAAAGTCGAAAGTGGTTTGATTAATCAACTCCACGTTCGATCTGGGTTCCATTCTCCAACTTTTCAGTTTCTGAGAATTCTCAAATTCTTCAAAAATTTGGCTAACACCCTAAATTTTCGAAAAATTTCGCCATAACCTCCGCTGCACCGGGAGCCACGGGAAAATCCCGAAATTGCCATACAGGCCTTCTGATCTCAAAAAGAAAAAGAAAAAGCTAAGCGGCTAGCCTATAGGCTCATAAAATCATCATCACCCAAACAAAACAGTAAATTATATAGTAAACATGTACCTATTTGTCGGGCAAACAAATTTTATTCTCTGCTCTAGCCTCCTTGCTATGACCTGTTCAATGTAAGTATATGTATATACAAGCAAATGCGACCAATTTTCAATACAGTTTAATATTTGGTTCAATTAGGCTAAATGGTTCAAAATTATCAAACAAATAAACAATCAACACAAACATCAATCAATTAGTTGAATTAACGTTTGAAATTCATAATTTTGATACATATACAGAAAATCATGTTTTTGATGCCAATTCACAACAATGTATTCTAGCTATATTAGTTTTGGTTCTCACACCATCCTAATGGAAATATATAGATATCACACCTTCAAAACACGAACATAAATGCTGATGATGTGGCCACATCACCAGAATTAACCTCGGGTGTCTAGAATGTGACTCTATATCTATCCAGTATATTAAAACTTCGACTATACGTTCATGACGCGTATACGCGAAATCTTTATATACTCGATTGTCCAAATTCAAAATAAATAAATATTCAAATACGTTTAAAACGAATTGAGTTTTAAAAACAAAATTTGTTTTCATTTGAAAAATATACTCTTCACAATCGTTCTAGGATACTACTGATCCTATCTCTAATGAGTCATTCTAATTGGATATTACTAATCCAATATCTGATGAATTCTTTCGTACGGTTCTAATGTGTCTTGTTCTCGAGCTCTGTAAACCAAAGCTCTGATACCAACTGTGACGGCAAGGAATTTCGCTCGATCCGAATTGATCGTTAAACCGACTAAGACCGTTCGAAAACCCCTGATCGTTTTGAGAACAGGACAAGTCAGAACGCAGACGAAAGAACATTTCATTGTTATTACAACAATTCCATCAGATACAAGAATATACAGCGTATAAATTAATAAATTACATTCAATAAATATCAGAGATAACAATAAATTACATAGCAGCGGAAAAATATACAAAACACAACTGAAAGTGATACACGGATACAGAACTTTCCGAGCATCGTTCCAGCTGTAAATCAGGATCCTGTGGATATAAATCTGCAAAACCGAAACTACTAGCTGCCCGTGTGGAAAATAGGGGCACCCAGAGTTTAGGTTAAAACAATAAACTCCATGTCAGTCATGTGACTGGTGTGAGAACTAAAACAGTTATTAATATTGGTTTTAAAGTTTGGTAAATCAAGGACCACGCCGTATAACACGGAACGGGTTTCCTCCCAAGAGTTCGAGTGCATAGAACAAACAGCGCAATGCTAAATAAAGGAAAATGAAGCTGTTATAAGACCCAGGTCCCATCACACAATGCAACGCAAGACGGAGGATAGGGTTTTTACCTTATAACAGCCAAAGCATGCTTGATACGTTTAAAACACATTATTTGATACTATTATAGTGTATAGTGTCAAAACAATTTCAATCATAAGTATCAATCATAAGCGGCATAGCTATCATCTACTATGTCGCCATACTAGGCTCTACAAATAAAACCGAAACACACGTATTGGAAATTGGATACCATCATGATTCGAGGCAAGGGGCAAGCTCCTCTCCGCGTTCGAGACACTCTAGCAAATGTCCCAGGACCCCACTTTGATCCTTGGAATCGGCTGGGCCGGTCCTCTCTTACTTTTGAGGATTGGCAATTCCTGAACACACGTTTCCCGGTCCTTACAGACCTATATCCGAGGCGCCTCGCATTCCAACAACCACACAGGTGAAAAGTATATAAATGTCAGGGCTGGTAGGTCACTGACACCACCCTAGCTAGAAAGAAACGTCGTGATCTCCCAGCGGTCCGTCTCCCGTTTTTGACTCATACCGAGGTGTGAGGCTCGCGAATTCACGTTATACACAAAGCTACGCAACACAGGCCATGCTTTGATCATCAACCACAAGACTTTACTTTTCAACAGAAGCCTTGATCAATTGCCACTTACGCATGCCACATTGGCAATTCACTCCATACGACTGATGTCCATCGATATACAACCTCTGAGCTCGTACGTCTCAGAGAAGGGCGTTAAGCAAGAGAATAAATTTTCCATCGCCAAAAAGATGTATATTTAATAGAGATCAATCAACATAGAATAAAATCCAATGTCAGACACACAATCCATTTACAAGTTCGTTATGGGTCTGAACGAAACCGGAGGCACTTTCCTTGCATATCCATCCATCTCCAAGTACGTCTGGAAGATCACCAACTGATTCCCTCATCTTGGGTGTACAGCCCAATCAAGATCATCAGTAATCACCCAAACGATGTGAAGACTTCCGGTCTTCATCCACCGTCTTCATCTTCGACATCTCGTCGAATCGGTTTTTCAGAATGGGTATAACCCGGCCTTTCTGAATAACCCACGTATATAATAAACAAATGTTACACAAACACAACGAACGCCTCATTCCAATTCAGAATATTCTTTTATTCACAAAATCACATTCTTAGGGAAAGGTTCCCATTAATTTTATCAAAGATAAATTCTTCTAAATTTATTCTTTAATCTTCCTTTGGATATCATTTCAAACCATATTATGGTTTTCCAAATTAGTCGGGATTAGCGAACCACACCGAAGTAATTATTTATTTTATTTCCCAATCCCAAACTATTTATCCCATGAAGCAAAACTGGTAATACTCCATATCTAACATCACGGTGTTATCGGTAAAATTAATTACCATTTCACGTTCAAATCTAATTAAAGATTTAACTATTGCATTGGAGCAAAACTGGTGGTACTCCCTTCTCTATCACCTTTCAAATTTGATAATTTAAATTATCAATTCACATTTTAATCTAATTAAAGACTCATTAAAACTCCACTTAGTTTTAATCTTTTAAAAAATCAACATCCTGCCTTTAACTGGGTTAAAGAACCAATGTCATCTAAAACACGATTCGCGATAAACCCAAATCACATTTGATATTAAATACAAGGCTCTGAATAGACAATATACCGGCTTATATTCAATATCAAATTCTGAAACCAACAAATATCGTATTGGAAATAACGATATAAAATATATCTTTCAAATTCCCATAACAATATCTGTATAGTCACGAAATCCAACATCGAAATATCCCGAATATAATTTCGATTCAGCTCCAGTCCAATCCACGTATTGGGAATATTGATTATTTTTAAAATCCCTTTCAAATTCAATTTAATTATTTCAAAAATAAATTGATTTTAATTCTAGTTCAAAACTAGTTTATTTCGATAAAAATCTATTTTTATCTTTTCAAATATGGAGTTTTACATCCCAATTTTTCCCAAATCACTTCTTATGATTTTACACAAATTATTGATATGTTTAATAATTTTATCAGGGCCCGTACAGTCGATTTCCATCAACGGCCATCGAACTGTACTTACAGCGACCTTTTCCAAATTTGATTTGGACGTATCTCCAAATCCAACCGTTAGATTTCAAATTTCTAATATTCGTTAGAAATCTCTTTTCGATACGAACCCAACGGTTCCAGTTTTAGGAGAATCCGACGGTCGGATCTCCCGTAATGTCCGCTCGAAGTTAATGGTCGAAATTCACGAACTGCCGCGGCGCGGCGCGTTCTATTCAGGCCATTATATTATATATATAATATATATTTCGTCGATTTCTATTTAAATCGAATTATATAAATAGTTTTGAATTCGTTTCAAAAACAATTTCAACCTTTATTTCAAATTCAAATCAAAATTGATTTTTCTATTATAATTTCGTTTTAAAATTCATTTGAATTCAATTCAATTTGAATTCATTTCAAATTGATTTTCTATTCGATTCAATTCGAATTGGTTTTCTATTCGATTCAATTCAAATTGGTTTTCTATTCGATTCAATTCAAATTGGTTTTCTATTCGATTCAATACAAATTGGTTTTCTATTCAATTCAATTCGAATTTCATTTTTTAATTTTCATTTCGAAATCGTTTTCAATTCAATTCGAAATCACTTTTCAGTATTCATTTCAAAATGAATAAAATCGATATAAATATCGTTCACGTCAAAATGGCGTCAATCTAATCAACACGGCTTCATATATTCCTTTATTCTATTCAACAAATGAATATTTATTTTTGTCAACACACGACTAATCTCAACGAATGAGTACTGTCCACGTGTGACTATTTTTGTTATTTAATATATTTTATAAAAATTAGGGTATCTATCGTTTGATATCAAATCAGACTCCAACCGTAAATTAGTAAGAGAACGATTCCCTAAATTTTAACCCCGAAGGCTGAAACCAACATCAGATCAATATCCAGGAGACCACTCATCTTATCTATCTTCCAGTTAATTTATGATTTCATATATGATAAAGATGTAAATTTTATTGTTAAAATATTTCGTTCAACACATGACTAATCTCAACGGATGAGTACAGTCAACACATGAACCTTTATTTTATATTGATAAAGATGTAAATTTTATTATTAAAATATTTCGTTCAACACATGACTAATCTCAACGGATGAGTACGGTCAACACATGAACCTTTATTTTATAATATTCTTTATTTTCTAAATTGGAATAAGGCCCAATCAATTACCATATAACGTTAATTATATGGATTCCATACAACACATGTATATAATAGCAACGATAAATAATCAACCATCATCCAAAGTGCACTACACTGTATAAGCATCAAATATAGATATCTAACGCTTATAACCGCCTGTCGATCCATCGATCGACATATTTAATCAATCAGGATGAGTGAACTTCAAATTTCATCCCAACACCCGTGTGGGGTTTCAAATCAACAAACACAGATTTTATTTGTGCAATTGGGCGATGTGTAAAATTTATCGTCCCAAGCAATGTCCTTCAAATAGGTGTACATAAACAAACCGTCCGGTTTGTAAATGAATATTTTATTTTATTCACTTCCACGTTAAAAATTATATTTCTAACGATAAAATATTTTATTTCAACACATGAATTTCTATTCAGTTCATTTACACAATGAAAATGATATTTTTATTTTTCTAACATATTTTAGAAAATTTCGGCGGCATAATGGCACGATACTAGAAACGGGACGAGGCCTAGCCTTATCCCCGGTCTAGTGAAGGCCCACGCCATTCACACATCAATCAATCCATTCCATTTTACCAAACAACTCAAATTTCAATCAAATAATCTAACTAATTTTTGCAATCAAACAAACAAGTCCATGGTCTGTGGATGATTGTGTCGGGTGCTACTAAACACCGTCTGCATCCTAGTATAAATATAATTAGAAAACGAAATTGAAAGGTGAGAAATTCTCACCAACAGCTATCCTAACTCCACGGCTCTTCTTTTGCCGAAACCTTCGTCGTTCTCGCCTTTTTGTCATCTTCGTTGCCCGTATTCTCTACAAATGTAAAAATCGAATTTTTACTTTACTATTCAATATAGAAAAATCTAATTTTTACTTCGCTATTCAATATATAAAAATCGAATTTTTACTTCACTATTCAATATATAAAAATCGAATTTTTACTTCGCTATTCAATATATAAAAATCGAATTTTTACTTCGCTATTCAATATATAAAAATCGAATTTTTACTTCGCTATTCAATATATAAAAATCTTTTCTTTTCTATTTTCAAGCCAATGTGAACTTATACTTTAAATCTGAAAATAATTCAATGTTGTTTCATATCAAAATTTGAATTTGAATCACTGTTTATTTTAAATTAAAACTGAAAACAAACATACTTTTTAATGTATATAAAACTGATTTATATATATAAAAAAAAGATAAAGGAATAAATAAAACAACTCACAGAAATCTGGGATGGATGGGGGGGAGGCCTGCGGTCGACGCTCAGGCGAAGGAGGGGCAAGGGAGGGGGGGGAAGGCGCAGTCGCCTGCAGATGGGGCCAAGGTCTTCGCGGGTTTCGGGGATTTCGAGCTAGGCGAGAGGACGGAGAAGGAAGAGGAGGCGGGGGAGGGGAGGGGCGATGGGGAGGCGAGGCCCTCGCCTGGACGGCGGCGCATTGATCGATTAGGGCATAGGTTTTTTTTTTTCGTTTTGAAATGAACGGGGGGGGGGGGTGGTCGGCTGATAAAAGGAAGAGAGAGAGGGTTTGACTTTCTCTTTTTATTTTATTATTTAATTTCAAAAAGCCACTTTTTCATATGACCTCTAAACGAGGCCCACCGCCTGTCGTCCATAGCGTTTTACCCCCATTCCGAACACAATGGGATATGTATCGTAGGCAGATTCGATCGTTTCGATCAGTTTTCGTCAAAATCAACATATAACTCTATATATTGAATTTGAACGCACATTTTAATTTACCGGGGTCACATATTAACTAGAAAAATTCCAGAAAAATATTTTTTAGCTTCGTATTGACGATACGGTCCTATCAAAACTAGTTTCGTCGAATTCTGAGAACGTTGGAAAAATGGCCATTTTCCAGTCGATTAAAATCAACTGAAACTGGTCAAACGTGTTTTCCTTTGCCACGCTCACATATTGATTCGAAAAATTATGAAATTGGGAATCTAACAATAATTTGACATCACGGATCCAACAAAAGTGGTTTCGTCGAAATCCGAGGTCGTTTGCAAAATGTCTATTTTTAAGGGCCTGAATTCCATAGCGACTATTCAGAATTTTCTACTGGACATATCTTTTGATTCCCACTATGAAATTTTGATTTTTCGGATTCGTTGGAAAGATATCCTCAAATAGATCCTATTATTTTTGGTTTCACTGAAATCCGGTATGTTTTGCACCCGGTATGTTCAATTGAAGTTTGAAATCGAATTATCGAACTACCGCGCCATTTTCAATTCTATTTATAATTATATATAAATATTATATTCTAACGATGACGTATATAAATATATACGTTCTATTCTATTCAAAATAAATTTTCTCGTCGATATAATTTAAAATAATTCATTTTAAATGTTCAAAATTCGCTAAAATTGCCAAAATAAAATTTTTAAACTGGCCCAGATTTTCGGGTTGTTACACTTTGTTTGTTGTTTTCATATGTTAAACCTTCTTCGATTTCTAAAATGAAATCTTCATTGTTTATCAAATTAAAGCATAGAAATTTAGTAGATCTATTTATGTTTTTCATACCAACTGTTGTTTTATTTAATTTTTTTGTTACCTCTAGTATCATCAGTCTTTTCTCCCAAATTTTGTATTTCCATGACCTCACGCCCTTCACACTTTTGAATCTTTATTTCTAGAATTTGGATTCTTTTTTCAGTTGCTTCACGTAAAAAAAATTCTTCGTTCAATTGCTCCCCAAAACTTTTCAACTCATTACTCAAAAAGTTGAATTTGTTTCCAGCTCCTTCAAACTTTTTTTCAAACTTTGAACTTCCATATTGTCATCAAATTTCCTTTTTTTACAATTCTCCTCATCATCTTCAGCTGGTTTTTTTTTTTTTTTTGACAAAAGATTCTTCTCCTCTTTTGTAACATCTGAAAATAAATTTAAAATCTACAAGAAAATTAAAAAAAATAATCAGGTTAACTATTCATCACTATTACACAAAAGCTGTATTGGGCAAGACAATCATTACTATATATTTAATTCTTCTTAGCTT
Organism: Allium sativum; assembly: GCA_030737875.1. NCBI lineage: Eukaryota > Viridiplantae > Streptophyta > Magnoliopsida > Asparagales > Amaryllidaceae > Allium > Allium sativum. The sequence goes on along the minus strand of CM060919.1, from coordinate 646,306,323 downwards.
GAATCTGTATTCTAAGAGGCAATTCATAATTATTATTTTTTACTTGAAATTGTAGTCTATGTAGAAGAGGTACAAATTGCAAAAATATGTTACACAATTCATGCATACAATACCAAGACTTATACTAGAACTTGTAAAAGATAAATGCATTTATCTTTTCTATATTATGTTTATATCATTTGTACACCTTATGTAGGAACTTCAAATCATGATAAAAATGATAAATAGGTTTAATATGTATTCGAAAGTAGTATATATAATTACTGTATAATATGTTATTTATATATTATTCTGAAAAGATAAATGCATTTATGTTTTCTATATGTTGTTTAACTCATTTATATACCTTATGTAAAAAATTTAAATCACGTTAAAAAGGACAAATTTATTTATCATGTAGTAGTTACTGTGATATATAAATACAGATTAATTTGTTATTCATTAATCAATATGAAAAGAGAAAAGCATTTATCATTTTAATTGATGTATATAGTAACATGTAGTATAATATTGAACTTCATTTGAAACAATTTTATATAGCATTAGAATAATCAATTGAAAATAATGCAGTATGTACAGAAGAAAATCCAGTTGAACAATCATTTAAAGATATAGTACTATGGTACTGAAATTTATAAGAAGAAACTAATGCAAACATTTAACTAAACTAATTACAAAACTAAAAATTTATAAACAGGATACCAAGTTATCATCAACTTCTATTAAGTCAATGTTCTTTAGTTTAGATAAATCCCATTTCCTCATTCTTGGGATTTTTTCCTTCAATGCTTCCTTTTTGATCAATGATTTGGGTTCTTTCACAAAACCAGTACTGGAAGAAAAAGAAAAAAGTATTTATATTTTTATAATAAATATACAATATTCAGTGAATTTTTATTAAGCAAATATTATAATAACATACAAACAAAACCATAGTACAATCCGGTGTATTCCTTGGATTAGCATGGTATCAACATGTTTTAAAACATTTTGATAAATTGCTCACGGCCAAGGGATTGACTTCATTTTATTAAGATTTAACACTTTACCCAAAAATCCGATGGCAAATAACTTTGATTGTTGGGAAAAAGGAATGTTATGATAAGTAGTAATAACAATAACCTTACTAGATTTTTATCACCATTTTCCTTTTTAATCAATGAATTCAACCTGCTTGTCACTGTTTTACTACTTATTACATTTTCTTCATTGAAATTGGAACTTAGAAGGTGAGAAAAACTTTCCATGGCTGAAGCTTTGTGTAATAATCCGAAATTCTGAACCAGTTTAAAATTTTTATTTTGGCAATTTTAGCTAATTTTGAATATTTAAAATAGATTATTTTAAATAATATCGATGAGAAATTTATTTTGAATAGAATTCGACGTATATATTATATACGCTGTCGTTAGAATATAAATAATTATATATAATTATAAAAGGAATTGAAAATGGCGCGGTAGTTCGATAATTCGATTTTAAACTTCAATTGAATGTACCGGGTGCAAAACAATCCGGATTTTAGTAAAACCAAAAATATTAGGACCTAATTGATGATATCTTTCCAACGAATCTGGAAAATCAAGATTTCATAGCGGGAATCAAAAGATATGTCCAGTTGAAATTTCTGAATAGTCGCTATGGAATTCAGGCCCTTAAAAATGGACATTTTGCAAATGACCTCGGATTTCGACGAAACCACTTTTGTTGGATCCGCGATGTCAAATTATTGCTAGATTCCAAATTTCATAATTTTTCGAATCAATACGTGAGCGTGGCAAAGGAAAACGCGTTTGACCATTTCAGTTGATTTTAATCGACTGGAAAATGACCTTTTTTCCAGCGGTCTCAGAATTCGATGAAACTAGTTTTGTTTGGACCGTATCGTCAAAACGAAGCTAGAAAATATTTTTTGGGAATTTTTAGAGTTAGTATGTGACCCCAGTAAATTGAGACACGCGTTCAAATTCAGTATATAGAGTATACGTTGATTTTAACGGAAACGGATCGAAACGATCAAATCAGCTTGCGATACATATCCCATTGTGTTCGGAATGGGGGTAAAACGCTATGGACGACAAGCGGTGGGCCTTGTTTTGAGGTCGAAAATAAAAGTTACTCTTTTTTTATATAAAACAATTAATATATATAATTATATAGCCTAGCCAGCTCACTCTCTCCCCTTACTTTCTCTCACCGCCAGATTAGGAAAAAAAGAAAAAATCCTGCGATAGACGATCTGAAGTCGCCGCCTACGCTTCCCCTTCCACCACCGCGCCAGTTCCCTGTCATCGCTCCCTCCCCCCCCCCTCCCCCCGACATCGTCGTCCCCCTCCATAGCTCCTCCGCCTCTCTTCCCCCAACTCGCAGAAACCCCCACACCGTTAAATCGAACGCCAGCCACCCAAACCCTAGAACCGCCCGCCTCCAGCCTCCGCCCACCGCAACACGACCAACCCTCCTCCGTTCTGCCACCTCGACGCGTAGACCCCCCTCCCAACTCGGAAACCGACCACAACTTGAGCCAACGCCCCGCTTTGATGACCACCGCCGTCAGCGCTGCCCTACCCCCGAATGACCCCACTGCGCCGCCCATGCTCACCCCTTCCAGTCGCAGTAAGTGATCGTTTTATTTATTTTTGCTTATTTAATGTTTTTAAAAATCAGTTCTATTTTATTTTACTTTATAAAAATCTGAGTTTTCTTATATAAAGGTAGGAAGTTTAACGTTAGAAAGGCTTGATTTTTATTGTGAAGAAAGATTTGATTTTTAAATGTGTAAAGATATGGCTTTTAAATGTAGAAAGGTACGATTTTTATGGTAATAAATGTGATTTTTATATATTGAATAGCATAGTAAAAATTCGATTTTTATATATTGAATAGCATAGTAAAAATTCGATTTTTATATATTGAATAGCATAGTAAAAATTCGATTTTTATATATTGAATAGCGAAGTAAAAATTCGATTTTTATATATTGAATAGCGAAGTAAAAATTCGATTTTTATATATTGAATAGCGAAGTAAAAATTCGATTTTTATATATGTAGTGAATACGGGAAACGAAAGACGAGGACGGTGAAGACTTCCACAAATGAAATGTCGTGGAGTTGGGATAGCTATCTGTGAGAATTTCTCACCTTTCAATTTCATTTTCTAGTTATATATATACTAGGATGCAGACGGTGTTTAGTAGCACCCGACACCCGTCATCCACAGACCATGGATGGCTTGTTTGTTAAATTGTTTGGTGAAATGAATGGATTTGATTGATGTGTGAATGGCGTGGGCCTTCACTAGACCGGGGATAAGGCTAGGCCTCGTCCCGTTTCTAGTATCGTGCCGTTATGCCGCCGAAATTTTCCTAAAAATATGTTAGGGAAATAAAAATATCATTTTATTGAATAAATGAATTGAATAGAAATTCATGTGTTAAAATAAAATATATTATTGTTAAAAATATAATTTTTAACGTGAAAGGGAATAAATAAATATTTATAAACGAATCGGCCGATTTGTTTATATACACTGATTTGACTGATATTGATTGGGTCGATAAATTTTACACATCGCCCAACTGCACAAATAAAATCTGTGTTTGATTGTTTGAAACCCCACACGGGTGTTGGGATGAAATATGAAGTTCACTCATCCTGATTGATTAAATATGTCGATCGATTGATTGACAGGCTGTTATACGCGTCAGATATCTATATTTTATGCTTATACAGTGTAGTGCACTTTGGATGATGGTTGATTATTTATCGTTGAAATTATATACATGTGTTGTATGGAATCCATATAGTTAACGCTATATGGTAATTCATTGGGCCTCATTCCAATTTAGAAAGTAAAGAATATTATAAAGTAAAGGTTCATGTGTTGACTGTACTCATCCGTTGAGATTAGTCATGTGTTGAACGAAAGATTTTAACAATAAAATTTACATCTTTATCATATATGAAATTAGAAACTAATTGGAAAATAGATAAGATGAGTGGTCTCCTGGGTATTGATCTGATGTTGGTTTCGGCCTTCGGGGTTAATATTTAGGGAATCGTTCTCTTACTAATTTACGGTTGGAGTCTGATTTGATATCAAACGATAGATACCCTAATTTTTATAAAATCTATTAAATAACAAAAATAGTCACACGTGGACAGTACTCATTCGTTGAGATTAGTCATGTGTTGACAAGAATAAATATTCAATTGTTGAATGGAATAACGAGATTATTGAAATATATAAAGCCGTGTTGATTAGAGATGCGCTATTTTGACGCGAACGATATTTATATCGATTATATTCGTTTTTAACTTTGAAATGAATTGAATATAAAACGATTTCGAAATGAATTGAATATAAAACGATTTCGAAATGAATTGAATATAAAACGATTTCGAAATGAAATGAATTGAATATAAAACGATTTTGAAATGAATTGAATATAAAACGATTTCGAAATGAATTGAATATAAAACGATTTCGAAATGAATTGAATATAAAACGATTTCGAAATGAATTGAATAGAAAACGAATTGAATATAAATTGGATAGAAAACAAAATGAATTCGAATCGAATTAAAATCGATTTGAATTGAAATCATATAGAAATGAAAGTAAAAAGGATTTATAATAGAAAATTCCATTTTTGATTTGAATTTGAAATAAAGGTTGAAGTTGTTTTTGAAACGAATTCAAAACTATTTATATAATTCGATTTAAATAGAAATCGACGAAATATATATTATATATATAATATAATGGCCTGAATAGAACGCGCCGCGTCGCGGCAGTTCGTGAATTTCGACCATTAACTTCGAACGGACATTACGGGAGATCCGACCGTCGGATTCTCCTAAAACCGGAACCGTTGGGTTCGTATCGAAAAGAGCTTTCTAACGAATATTAGAAATTTGTAATCTAACGGTTGGATTTGGAGATACGTCCAAATCAAATTCGAAAAAGGTCGCTATAGGTGCAGTTCGATGGCCGTTGTTGGAAATCAAATGTACGGGCCTTGATAAAATTATTAAAAATAGAAATAATTTGTGTAAAATCATAAGAAATTATTTGGGAAAAATTGGGATGAAAAACTCCATATTTGAAAAGATAAAAATAGATTTTTATCAAAATGAACTAGTTTTGAACTAGAATTAAACCCGTTTATTTTTAAATAAATAAACTGGATTTGAAATGGGTTTTAAACAAAATTGATTTGTGGGTTTATCGTGAACGGTGTTTTTAAATAACATTTTTTCTTTAACCCGATAATAAATAGAATGTGATTCGGGTTTATCATGAACAGTGTTTTAAATGACACTAGTTCTTTAACCCAGTAAAAGGAGTTTTAATGAATCTGCAATTAGATTGAAATGAGAATTGATAATTTAAATTATCAAATTTGGCAAATAAGCGAGAATGGAGTATCACCAGTTTTGCTCCAAAGCGATAGTTAAATCTTTAATTAGATTTGAACGTGAAATGATAATTAATTTTATCGATAACACCATGGTGTTAGATATGGAGCATTACCAGTTTTGCTTCATGGGATAAATAGGTTGGGATTGGGAAATAAAATAAATAATTACTTCGGTGTGGTTCGCTAATCTCGACTTGTTTGGAAAACCATAATTTGGTTTGAATTACATCCAAAGGAGGATTAAAGGATAAATTTTAAAGAATTTATCTTGGATAAAATTATTGGGAACCTTTCCCAAAGAATGTGATTTGGTGAATAAAAGAATATTCTGAATTGGAATGAGGTGTATGTTGTGTTTGTGTAACATTTGTTTTTAATATACGCGGGTTGTTCGGAAAGGCCGGGTTTATACCCATTCTGAATAACCGATTCGACGATATGTCGAAGATGAAGACGGTGGTCGAAGACCGGAAGTCTTCACATCGTTTGGATAATTACTGACGATCCCGATTGGGCTGTACAACCAAGAGGATCGAAATAGTTGGTGGTCGTCCAGACGTACTTTGAGATGGATGGATATGCGAGGAAAGTGCCTCCGGTTTCGTTCAGACCCAGAACGGACTTGTAAATGGATTGTGTGTCTGACATTGGATTTTATTCTGTGTTGATTGATTTTTGTTAAATATATATCTGCTTGGCGACGGAGAATTTATTCTCTTGCTTAACGCCCTTCTCTGAGACGTACGAGCTTAGAGGTTATATATCGATAGATATCAATCGCATGGCATGAATTGCCTGTGTGGCACGCTGAGATGCAATGATCAAGGCTCCTGTTGAAAAGCAAAGCCTTGTGGTTGATGATCAAAGCACGACCTTTGTGGCGTAGCTTTGTGTATAGCGTGAATTCGCGAGCCTCACACCTCGGTATGAGTCAAAAACGGGATACGGACTGCAGGGAGAGCACGACGTTTCTTTCTAGCTATGGTGGTGTCAGTGACTTACCAGCCCTGACATTTATATACTTTTCACCTATGTGGTTGTTGGAATGCGAGGCGCTCGATTATAGGTCTATAAGGACCGGGAAACGTGTGTTCAGGAATAAATAATCCTCAAACGTAAGAGAGGACCGGCCCTGAAGCATCCAGGATTGCCCAGAGTGCGTAGTCCTGAGACATTTGCTAGAGTGTCTCGAACGCGGAGAGGAGCTTGCCCCTTGCCTCGACTCATGACGGAAATCCAATTTCCAATACGTGTATTGCGGTTTTAATTGTTGAACTAGTATGGCGACATGATATATGGTACCCATGCCGTCTATGATTTATATTTATGATTGAAATTGTTTTGACACTATACACTTATTATAGTATCAAATGATTTGTTTTAAACGTACCAAGCATGTTTGGCTATTATAAGGGAAAACCCTATCCTCCGGCTTGCGTTGCATTGTGTGATGGGACCTGGGTCTTATAATAGCTTCATTTTTCGAAAAAGCATTGCGCTGTTTATTCTAAGCACTGGTATTCTTGGGAGGAAACCCGTTCCGTGTTATATGGCGTGGTCCCTTGAATTACTCTCTTTTAAAGTAAAGTTTTAAATAACTGTTTTAGTTCTCACAACTGTCACATGACTGACCTGGATTTTATTGTTTTAACCTAAACTCTGGGTGCCCCTATTTTTTGACACGGGCAGCTAGTAGTTTTGGTTTTGCAGATTTATATTCACAGGATCCTGGTTTACAGCTGGAATGATATCCGGAAAGCTCTATATCCGTATATCACCTTCAGTTGTGCTTTGTATTATTTTCCGCTGCTATATAATTTATTGTAATCTCTGATATTCTTCGAATGTAATTTATTCATTTACACTATGTATATTCTTGTATTCTGATGGAATTGTTGTAATAAGCAATGAAATGTTCTTCCGTATGCGTTCTGATTTGTCCTGTTCTCACAGTAATTCGTTCTTTCTCATCTCTTCGGAGATCGGGGAAGTTCGGGTCGCTACATTTGGTATCAGAGCTTTGGTTTACAAAGCTCGAGAACAAGACACATTAGAACCATACGAAAGAATTCATTAGATATTGGATTAGTAATATCCAATTAGAATGACTCGTTAGAGATAGGATCAGTAGTATCCTAGAACGAGTGTGAAGAGTATATTTTCCAAATGAAAACAATTTTGTTCTGAAATTTAAACCATTTTATACGTATTTTAATATTTATTTATTTTAAATTTGGACAATCCAATATATAAAGATTTTGCATATACGCGTCATGAACGTATATTCGAAGTTTTAATATACTAGATAGATATAGAATCACATTCTAGTCGCCCGGACATGATTCTGACGATGGCGCGCCATCACCAGTATTTATTTTCGTGTTTCGAGGGTGTGATATCTATATATTTCCATTAGACTGGTGTGAGAACCAAAACTTATATAGCTAGAACACATTGTTGTGAATTGGCATCAAAAACATGATTTTCAGTATATGTATCAAAATTTTATGGATTTGAAACTCTAATTCACTAATTGATTGATGATTGTGTAGTTTGATTATTGTTGCCTAATTGAATTTTGAACCATTATGCCTAATTGAATCAAATATTGAATTGTATTGAAAATTGGTCGCATTTGCTTGCATATATGTAATGACCCGTATTCTACACATCATAGGATTGTAGAATATTTATTTCTTTTCCATGTGAAGTCGTATGGTCATGTAACTTTGGGAAACATCCATTAGAGTCATTTCCCATGTTCATGATTTTTGTCGATTTTTAAATGACCATTTTGCCCCTAGTTGGTACTGTTTTGGCCATAACTTTTGATTGGAAAGGAATTTTGACCTGAAACCACTTCCATTAGATTCGTTTGATGGTTAATCTTTCCGTAGAGTTGTCATAATAGCCAAACGGACTTACCGTTTGGGAGATATGGCTGAAACAAGGTTTGGAGGGTGAAAAACTGCTTAACCGGGCCAAATCGGGTGATTAGCGAGTAGGCCCATAACCCATTTCGGGATTAGGGTTATGGGAGGGCTGAAATGAGATGGAGAATCATTCCATTTCAGTTTTCTAGCCTCCACTTATCATCAAGGATCCCTAAAAATGGCCTCCAACCTCTAAATCACCTCCAAATCATCTTTTGGTCAAGGATTTGGCTTAGCAACCCCTAATCAAGGAAGATCTTCACCAAAGCAACATAGGAGCTGCTGTTGGCATTGAGATTAACATCAAATCAGAGAATTATTTCAGATCCTAGTTTATTTTGTGGCTAAGGTGAGTGATTCGCATAGTTTTGCACTAATTATGGCTAATTAGGAGTGATTAGTGTTAATTAGCGAATTTAAGCATGATAAAATTCTGGAAAAATGTTTATAAAATTCAGAAAGATGTTTTAGACCTCTGATATGAATTTGGGTTAATTTGGTTAAGTTTTGCTAATCATATCATTAGTTTCACCTAAACATGCTTAAGGGGAAGATATGGGATTTTGGGTATGTTTGATCCATTTTACATGCTATGATTTATGTTTTGATGTTTGGGATCGATATTACATGTTGCTATGACTGTATGGTATGCTTTGTGATTGTTTAGAAGTGTTAGATTGGTCGAAAACGCCGTCGAATGGTGTAGAAACAGTCGCAGGAAAACATGCAGGAAAGGACCCAGAATCCGGATCGGATCGGTGGAGGGGAGCGCGACCCGACCCGTTCCAGCGTGGGCGTCACGATCCGTTTGAAGGAGCAAGTCACGACTCAGCTAAGTGGCTAGATCCGGTAGTAGAAGCACGACCCGAACCAACGAGTATTCACGATCCGAACCAGGAGGAGGAGCTCACGAGTCGATGGGTACTAGGGCGCGACGAACCGACCCGATCAGAAGGCGCGACCCGACGCGGATGAAGCAACCCGATCTGACCCGAAGTGGTGACGCCGATCCGAACCAGGAGGAGGAGCCACGAGCTGGAGGACCACGACCCGATCCGATGAAGAATGTGAAGGCTGATCCGATCCGATTCGATTGTGATGACCAATAACCCGAGATGCAAAGGTAGTCCAAATGGGAGTTAGAGCTCAGGATCCCGGAACCAGTTGGGAACCAATGAGTTCACTTCATGGTTGGGCTTTGCTGCGGGACGTGTGCTAAGGAGTTGTCGACATTCATAACTTCGATTCACCACTAAAAAGGAATGATGGGCTACTTATCAGTGCAGTAGGGTCATTATGACCTGAGGGGCAAGGTGATGGTAGCAAGACTACGTTATCAGTGTAGTAGGGTCATTATGACCTGAGGGGCAAGGTGATGCGTGGTAAGACTATGAGCCAGTGCAGTGGGGTTCTTGTGACTCCATGGGGCAGAGTGGACATAGTAAGGATTAGTAAGGCTATGAGCCAGTGCAGTGGGGTTCTTGTGACTCCATGGGGCAAAGTGGACATAGCAAAGGATTTGTGGCTACGTTATCAGTGCAGTGAAGCCATTTATGACTTCATGGGGCAAAGTGATCGTAGCAAGGAATGTTGGGTGATCGAAGTGGTGAATATCGTATGCTTTACGCACTGAGTGAGAGATGTGAGGATGGATGCTATGCTTGATTGTTTGCTATCATTATGACATGCACACCTCCCCCACCTCCGTATCTTTACACTGTTTGATATGGTACCTTAGAGTGTTGTACAGTATGTAGTGCTAACTCTTTGGTTGCAGGTCCAGATTCAGGTATGTTTTAGTCTACCTGTTATTGTTCACTTTAGATGCTTATCGATCATACCAGGCTTTATGTCTGACCCAGAGTTTTATGTCTCCTCTTATTACTCTGGGTTCTCACACGAGCAGACTAGAGACAGGTTAGCTGGTGATGCACGAGTAGCTGATTCGGAGGCGGGCAGGAGGCTTCCACGTATGATATATATATATATATATATATATATATATGCACATTCTCCCTGTGTCGTTGGTGGTCGCTACTTGGGCATTAGTAGTGTACCTCATTTATCTTACTTTTGCTTTGAGACAGTTTGAAAGTTGTAATAAGCTGTATTTTGGATTTCCGCTGCTATGATGTTTAGTTCTGATTTTCAGCTTATGCACTGTCTCTCCTGTTTTATGTCAAGTATGTTATTATTATACTTTATTCTATGCGCTGTGAGACATTCTACAGGTTCTTTGTATGTTCATTTCCTTCTTCCTTTTCCTTCTGGCGACCCGTTCCGTGCTAACTGGACATGTGTACAGCGCACTTTTGGAGTAAATGTCGGTTGATGCGGGGCGGGCCGTCACACTTGGTATCAGAGCTCTAGGTTGCGTAGTTAACCTAGGGAAAGACACCAGGGAGAGATAGTACGTATATGAGAGAGCGTATTTGTGATTACTTTGGTTTTCAAAAGCTATGTATGTATATACTATTAGTAGTATAAGAATGAAGTCACACTGCACTAGCACCACTATGGGGTCGTTAATCGTTTCCCTTTTTTCAGATTGACGATGAGCCGAGACACGAGGGGTGCTGGTAGAGGGACCAACCAAGGGAATGCCGCTGACATGAGCGCAATGTTTACTAACCTCATGAGAGACATGTTTAGAGAAGTGCAAGGGGCAATTCCCAATCCCGGAGTTGATGTTGGCCCGGTAGTGCAAGCGCCTAGGGTCGATTTCGCCAAGTTGTGCAAAGATTACACTAATCTTGGTGGGAAGCCGTTCCACGGAACGGAGTCGGCCACAGATGTTCAAGACTGGATGGATAGCTGTGACCGTATCTTCGATGACTTGGGTCTTGAGGATGCGATGAAGAGAAGGCTAGCATCTCGTCAGCTGCAAGGGCGAGCGATGAATTGGTGGAATGCCATTAGAACAGCTACTCCAGAGGATCAGGTTACTTGGGATCAGTTCAAGGCTCGCTTTAGCGAGAAGTTCATTCCAGCTGCCCAGAAGTCAGTGTTGTTTAAGAGGTTCTTGGAACTCAAGAAAAACGGAAGGGCAGTTTCTGATTATATTGCTGAGTTCGACACTTTGTCGAAGTATGGACTGTCTCTCATTGATACTCCAGAGAAGAAGAATGAGAAGTTCATTACTGGTTTGGATGGATACTTGGGGGAAAGGCTTATCAACCACATCTATGAGACTTTTGAATCGATAGTGGGGAAAGCTTTGAGATCAGAGAGTCTTTACCCTAAGTCAAAGACTGAGGCTGCATCTGCAGAAGGGCCAAAGCCGCAAGCAGGCAGTGGAGGCAAGAATAATTCTCAGAATAAGAGGAAGCAGGACCAATCAAAAGGTGGCCAGAAAAAGAGCAAGAAGGATGTTGAGTGCTTCAACTGTGGTAAGAAGGGCCATTATGCTAAGGAATGTCGGGCCAAGCCAGCGGAAAGGAAGTGCTACAACTGCGGTCAAGTGGGACATCAGAAGGATAAGTGTCTGCAACCTCTTAAGGAGAAGCAGATTGTGAAACAATATGCTATTGATGCCGTTCCTTCTTCGTCGAATGCCCCAACTGCGGCGGAGAAAGGAAAGAATGTTGTTATTCAAGGTATGCTTTCTATTTATGATATACCAGTTCGAGTTTTGTTTGATACTGGGGCTTCCCGTTCCTTCATATCTAGTGACCTGGTAGATAGGTTGGGACTGGAACCCGAGATAGTCGATAGACCATTGGTTGTGACGAACCCGATTGGTGGTTCGACTAGCCTTAGTATGATTTGCAGGAATTTGGTCTTATCGAGTCATGGATGTATGTTTGTATGTGATTGCTTTGTTTTGGGCTTTACTGGGTATGGCATTATATTGGGAGTCGATTGGCTCCAAAGATACGGGGTGGTGGTAGACTGTGAGGGCTTTTTGGTGACAGTGAGGGCGGATGATGGGCGGAGGGTAGTGTTTGGTAGCCTACCTAGTGATGGGGTTATGGCTAGTTTTGTAAATTCCCTCGACATCCCGCAGGATGAGTTGTCAGATGTGCCCGTGGTTGGCCAGTATCCGGACGTCTTCGAGGAGGTGACCGGGCTTCCACCACACCGAGAGATTGAGTTCCGTATTGATTTAGTGAAAGATGCCAAACCTATAGTGATGCCACTTCGTCGTATGGCACCAAGGGAGCAGCGAGAGCTCGAGGTGCAAGTCAGCAATCTTTTGAAGAAGGGATTTATTAGAAGGAGTGTCTCCGAGTGGGGAGCACCAGTTGTGTTTGCCACTAAGGCAGATGGTTCCCTTCGTTTGTGTGTGGACTATCGCGAGTTGAATAATGTGACGAGGAAGAATAAGTATCCTCTACCGCGGATTAATGATTTGTTTGATCAGCTGGAAGGAGCTAGAGTGTTCTCCCAGTTGGACCTCGCGACAGGATTTCATCAGCTTCGAGTAGCGGACGGGAGTGTTCCGAAAACGGCATTTAGGACGCCGTCTGGATTTTATGAGTGGTTGGTCATGCCATTTGAGTTGACCAATGCACCAGCCTATTTTGTGGATCTTATGAATCGAGTATTCAGAGATCAGTTGAATAAGTTTGTTCTTGTGTTCGTGGATGACATCCTTGTTTACTCAAGGACAGAGGAGGAACACAAGGGACACTTGAGGATAGTGATGGAGGTGTTAAGGAAACACCAATTGAAAGCAAAATTCTCTAAGTGTCATTTTTGGAGAAGGGAAGTAAGATTCTTGGGTCATGTTGTTTCAGAAAGTGGTATTGCCGTGGACCCTGCGAAGGTGGCTACGGTACAGGATTGGCCTACACCCAAGAATGCTACAGATGTAAGAAGTTTCTTGGGATTAGCTGGATATTATCGTAAGTTTATCCAGGACTTCTCCAAGATAGCAGCACCGTTGACTCAGTTGACTAAGAAGAATCAGTCCTTCGTCTGGGACAGAGTGTGTGAGGATGCCTTCAAGAGTCTAAAAGAGAGGTTGACACATGCGCCAGTGTTAGTCATTCCTAAAGGGAATGAAGAGATGACGGCATACACGGATGCTTGTGGTACCGGACTGGGTGCAGTATTGATGCAAGGAGGTAGGGTTGTAGCTTATGCTAGTCGACAGCTAAAGCCGCATGAGAAGAAGTATCCTACCCATGATTTGGAATTGGCAGCGATTGTATTTGCGCTGAAGATGTGGAGACACTACCTCTTGGGAGAAAGATTCGAGTTGTTTACTGATCATAAATCGTTAAAGTATCTCTTCTCTCAGAAAGATCTGAATCTCCATCAGCAGAGATGGTTAGAGTTCTTGGCTTCGTATGATTTTGATATCGCATATACACCTGGGAAAGGTAATGCGGTAGCCGATGCCTTGAGTAGGAGACATGCCAGCTTAGGGGCAATGTTTCTTGAATGGAAGCAACTGGAGTATATCCCGGGGTTTGATTTCATACCAAGGTGCAAATTGGATCTAGTTATGCTAGCTAGTTTGACGATCAGACCCACTTTGATAGAGCGGATTGGTTCCAGCCAGAGGGACGATCCTAATCTATTAGAAATCATCTCCAAGTTAGAGATGGGTATCGATGAGGAGATGAATGTGTATGGGCTTGATCGAGATGGATGGCTTCGAAAGAATGGAAGACTAGTTGTGCCCAACGTGAATGGTTTGAGAGATGAAGTGCTTAGAGAATGTCATCACTCAAGACTGACTATACATCCTGGTGGTAATAAGATGTATCGAGACATGAGGCAGACTTACTACTGGGAGGGAATGAAAAGAGACGATGGGAAGTTTATATCCAAATGCATGAATTGCCAGCTAGTTAAAGCTGAGCAAAAGAAGCCTAGTGGGTTGTTACAACCATTAGAAATTCCCGAATGGAAATGGGAACAAGTCTCGATGGATTTCATCGATGGTTTACCAAGGACTAGAACGGGATATGATAGCATTTGGGTAATTGTGGATCGATTAACTAAAAGCGCAAGATTTATACCAGTCAAATCGACCAGAACGGCAGCCAAGTTGGCAGAATTGTATGTGAAGTGGGTAGTGAGATTTCATGGAGTACCCAAAAGCATTGTGAATGACCGAGACCCGTTGTTCACTAGTGGGTTTTGGAAGATCTTACAAGAGGCTCTAGGGTCAAGATTACATCTCAGTACCGCATATCATCCTCAGACCGATGGTCAGACGGAGAGGGTGAATCGTATATTGGAAGATCACTTAAGAGCTTGTATATTGGATTTTGGTGGATCATGGGATGACCATTTGCATCTAATAGAGTTTGCATATAATAATAGCTACCAATCCAGTATCGGTATGGCTCCATATGAAGCTTTGTACGGAAGACCGTGTAACTCACCATCATGTTGGATAGAGACCGGCGAGAAGTTTGTGCTTGGACCAGATGTGGTGAGGGAAACTTCCGATAAGATTAAGATCATTCAACAAAGAATGAACGTTGCCCAAGATAGGCAGAGAAGTTATGCTGATAAGAGGAGAAGAGATTTGAAATTCTCCGTTGGTGACTTGGTGTTTGTCAAAATCTCTCCGTTGAGGAGCGTGATACGATTTTGCAGGAGAGGCAAGTTGGCACCAAGATTTGTTGGCCCATTCCCTGTTCTTGAACTAGTCGGGAATTTGGCTTATAGAGTTGGCTTACCAGAGAAGATGGCGGGAGTTCACAATGTGTTTCATGTTTCCCAACTAAGGAAGTTCGTTCACGACTCAGATGTGACTATTTCACCTGATCAGTTAAAGGACTTCGAAGTAGGACCCGAGGCGGTTGGGAACCGCAAGCCGATTCGTATTGTGGGGCACGATACGAAGCAACTTCGAAGGAAGGCGGTGAAGCTAGTCAAGGTTCAGTGGGGCGAGGACGAGAATGATTGTACTTGGGAAACAGAGGAGAGCATTAGGGAGGCATATCCAGAACTCATTGCCTGGTAAGACTTACTTCGTAAATTAGTTATTACGCATGCTAGGATAGACTTATTTTACTTGATTTGCATGTTTGATGGTTGGTTTAATGGTTGATAGGCATGCGGGACTTTTGTGTGTGTTTGGATTAGGGAATTTCGGGGGCGAAATTTCTTAAGGGGGGGAGAGTGTAATGACCCGTATTCTACACATCATAGGATTGAAGAATATTTATTTCTTTTCCATGTGAAGTCATATGGTCATGTAACTTTGGGAAACATCCATTAGAGTCATTTCCCATGTTCATGATTTTTGTCGATTTTTAAATGACCATTTTGCCCCTAGTTGGTACTGTTTTGGCCATAACTTTTGATTGGAAAGGAATTTTGACCTAAAAGCACTTCCATTAGATTCGTTTGATGGTTTATCTTTCCGTAGAGTGGTCATAATAGCCAAACGGACTTACCGTTTGGGAGATATGGCTGAAACAAGGTTTGGAGGGTGAAAAACTGCTTAACCGGGCCAAATCGGGTGATTAGCGAGTAGGCCCATAACCCATTTCGGGATTAGGGTTATGGGAGGGCTGAAATGAGATGGAGAATCATTCCATTTCAGTTTTCTAGCCTCCACTTATCACCAAGGATCCCTAAAAATGGCCTCCAACATCTAAATCACCTCCAAATCATCTTTTGGTCAAGGATTTGGCTTAGCAACCCCTAATCAAGGAAGATCTTCACCAAAGCAACATAGGAGCTGCTGTTGGCATTGAGATTCACATCAAATCAGAGTATTATTTCAGATCTTAGTTTATTTTTTGGCTAAGGTGAGTGATTCGCATAGTTTTGCACTAATTATGGCTAATTAGGAGTGATTAGTGTTAATTAGCGAATTTAAGTATGATAAAATTCTGGAAAAATGTTTATAAATTTCGGAAAGATGTTTTAGACCTCTGATATGAATTTGGGTTAATTTGGTCAAGTTTTGCTAATCATATCATTAGTTTCACCTAAACATGCTTAAGGGGAAGATATGGTATTTTGGGTATGTTTGATCCATTTTACATGCTATGATTTATGTTTTGATGTTTGGGATCGATATTACATGTTGTTATGACTGTATGGTATGCTTTGTGATTGTTTAGAAGTGTTAGATTGGTCGAAAACGCCGTCGAATGGTGTAGAAACAGTCGCAGGAAAACATGCAGGAAAGGACCCAGAATCCGGATCGGATCGGTGGAGGGGAGCGCGACCCGACCCGTTCCAGCGTGGGCGTCACGATCCGTTTGAAGGAGCAAGTCACGACTCAGCTAAGTGGCATGATCCGGTAGTAGAAGCACGACCCGAACCAACGAGTATTCACGATCCGAACTAGGAGGAGGAGCTCACGAGTCGATGGGTACTAGGGCGCGACGAACCGACCCGATCAGAAGGCGCGACCCGACCCGGATGAAGCAACCCGATCCGACCCGAAGTGGTGACGCCGATCCGAACCAGGAGGAGCCACGAGCTGGAGGACCACGACCCGATCCGATGAAGAATGTGAAGGCTGATCCGATCCGATTCGATTGTGATGACCAATAACCCGAGATGCAAAGGTAGTCCAAATGGGAGTTAGAGCTCAGGATCCCGGAACCAGTTGGGAACCAATGAGTTCACTTCATGGTTGGGCTTTGCTACGGGACGTGTGCTAAGGAGTTGTCGACATTCATAACTTCGGTTCACCACTAAAAAGGAATGATGGGCTACTTATCAGTGCAGTAGGGTCATTATGACCTGAGGGGCAAGGTGATGGTAGCAAGACTACGTTATCAGTGCAGTAGGGTCATTATGACCTGAGGGGCAAGGTGATGCGTGGTAAGACTATGAGCCAGTGCAGTGGGGTTCTTGTGACTCCATGGGGCAGAGTGGACATAGTAAGGATTAGTAAGGCTATGAGCCAGTGCAGTGGGGTTCTTGTGACTCCATGGGGCAAAGTGGACATAGCGAAGGATTTGTGGCTACGTTATCAGTGCAGTGAAGCCATTTATGATTTCATGTGGCAAAGTGATCGTAGCAAGGAATGTTGGGTGATCGAAGTGGTGAATATCGTATGCTTTACGCACTGAGTGAGAGATGTGAGGATGGATGCTATGCTTGATTGTTTGCTATCATTATGACATGCACACCTCCCCCACCTCCGTATCTTTACACTGTTTGATATGGTACCTTAGAGTGTTGTACAATATGTAGTGCTAACTCTTTGGTTGCAGGTCCAGATTCAGGTATGTTTTAGTCTACCTGTTATTGTTCACTTTAGATGCTTATCGCTCATACCAGGCTTTATGTCTGACCCAGAGTTTTATGTCTCCTCTTATTACTCTGGGTGCTCACACGAGCAGACTAGAGACAGGTTAGCTGGTGATGCGCGAGTAGCTGATTCGGATGCGGGCAGGAGGCTTCCACGTATGATATATATATATATATATATATATATATATGCACATTCTCCCTGTGTCGTTGGTGGTCGCTACTTGGGCATTAGTAGTGTACCTCATTTATCTTACTTTTGCTTTGAGACAGTTTGAAAGTTGTAATAAGCTGTATTTTGGGTTTCCGCTGCTATGATGTTTAGTTCTGATTTTCAGCTTATGCACTGTCTCTCCTGTTTTATGTCAAGTATGTTATTATTATACTTTATTCTATGCGCTGTGAGACATTCTACAGGTTCTTTGTATGTTCATTTCCTTCTTCCTTTTCCTTCTGACGTCCCGTTCCGTGCTAACTGGACATGTGTACAGCGCACTTTTGGAGTAAATGTCGGTTGATGCGAGGCGGGCCGTCACAATATACATGTACTTACATTGAACAGGTCATAGCAAGGAGGCTAGAGTAGAGAATAAAATTTGTTTGCCCGACAAATAGGTACATGTTTACTATAATTTACTGTTTTGTTTGGGTGATGATGATTTTATGAGCCTATTGGCTAGCCGCTTGGCTTTTTCTTTTTCTTTTTGAGATCAGAAGGCCTATATGGCAATTTCGGGATTTTCCCGTGGCTCCCGGTGCAGGGGAGGTTATGGCGAAATTTTTCGAAAATTTAGGGTGTTAGCCAAATTTTTGAAAATTTGAAAATTCTCAGAAACTGAAAAGTTGGAGAATGGAAGCCAGATCGAACGTGGGGTTGATTAATCAAACCACTTTCGACTTTGTTCCTTTTCGGGGACGAAAAGTTTTAAGTGGGGGAGATTGTAATAACCCGAAATTCTGAACCAGTTTAAAAATTTTATTTTGGTAATTTTAGCTAATTTTGAATATTTAAAATAGATTATTTTAAATAATATCGACGAGAAATTTATTTTGAATAGAATTCGACGTATATATTATATACGCCGTCGTTAGAATATAAATAATTATATATAATTATAAAAGGAATTGAAAATGGCGCGGTAGTTCGATAATTTGATTTCAAACTTCAATTGAATGTACCGGGTGCAAAACAATCCCGATTTTAGTGAAACCAAAAACATTAGGACCTAATTGATGATATCTTTCCAACAAATCCAGAAAATCAAGATTTCATAGCGGGAATCAAAAGATATGTCCAGTTGAAATTTCTGAATAGTCGCTATGGAATTCAGGCCCTTAAAAATGGACATTTTGCAACGACCTCGGATTTCGACGAAACCACTTTTGTTGGATCCGTGATGTCAAATTATTGCTAGATTCCAAATTTCATAATTTTTCGAATCAATATGTGAGCGTGGAAAAGGAAAACGCGTTTGACCAGTTTCAGTTGATTTTAATCGACTGGAAAATGGCCCTTTTTCCAACTGTCTCAGAATTCGATGAAACTAGTTTTGTTAGGACCGTATCGTCAATACGAAGCTAGAAAATATTTTTTGGGAATTTTTAGAGTTAGTATGTGACCCCAGTAAATTGAAATACGCGTTCAAATTCAATATATAGAGTATACGTTGATTTTAACGGAAACGGATCGAAACGATCAAATCAGCTTGCGATACATATCCCATTGTGTTCGGAATGGGGGTAAAACGCTATAGACGACAGGCGGTGGGCCTCGTTTTGAGGTCGAAAATAAATGTTACTCTTTTTTTATATAAAATGATTAATATATATAATTATATAGCCTAGCCAGCTCACTCTCTCCCCTTACTTCCTCTCACCGTCAGATTAGGAAAAAAAAAGAAAAAATCCTGCGATAGACGATCTGAAGCCGCCGCCTACGCTTCCCCTTCCACCACCGCGCCAGTTCCCTGTCACCGCTCCCCCCCACATCGTCGTCCCCCTCCATAGCTCCTCCGCCTCTCTTCCCCCAACTCGCAGAAACCCCCACACCGTTAAATCGAACGCCAGCCACCCAAACCCTTGAACCGCCCGCCTCCAGCCTCCGCCCAGCGCAACACGACCAACCCTCCTCCGTTGTGCCACCTCGAGCTCCCCCTTCTCCTCGTACCACGACGCGCAGACCCCCCTCCCAACTCGGAAACCGACCCCAACTTGAGCCGACGCCCCGCTTTGATGACCACCGCCGCCAGCGCTGCCCTACCCTCGCCTGACCCCACTGCGCCGCCCATGCTCACCCCTTCCAGTCGCAGTAAGTGATCGTTTTATTTATTTTTTCTTATTTAATGTTTTTAAAAATCAGTTCTATTTTATTTTATAAAAATCTGAGTTTTCTTATATAAAGGTAGGAAGTTTAACGTTAGAAAGGCTTGATTTTTATTGTGAAGAAAGATTTGATTTTTAAACGTGTAAAGATATGGCTTTTAATTGTAGAAAGGTATGATTTTTATGGTAATAAATGTGATTTTTATATATTGAATAGCATAGTAAAAATTCGATTTTTATATATTGAATAGCATAGTAAAAATTCGATTTTTATATATTGAATAACATAGTAAAAATTCGATTTTTATATATTGAATAGCGAAGTAAAAATTCGATTTTTATATATTGAATAGCGAAATAAAAATTCGATTTTTATATATTGAATAGCGAAGTAAAAATTCGATTTTTATTTATTGAATAGCGAAGTAAAAATTCGATTCTTATATATGTAGTGAATACGGGAAACGAAAGACGAGGACGGTGGAGACTTCCACAAATGAAGTGTCGTGGAGTTGGGATAGCTATCTGTGAGAATTTCTCACCTTTCAATTTCATTTTCTAGTTATATATATATATATACTAGGATGTAGACGGTGTTTAGTAGCACCCGACACCCGTCATCCACAGACCATGGATGGCTTGTTTGTTAAATTGTTTGGTGAAATGAATGGATTTGATTGATGTGTGAATGGCGTGGGCCTTCACTAGACCGGGGATAAGGCTAGGCCTCGTCCCGTTTCTAGTATCATGCCGTTATGCCGCCGAAATTTTCCTAAAAATATGTTAGAGAAATAAAAATATCATTTTATTGAATAAATGAATTGAATAGAAATTCATGTGTTAAAATAAAATATATTATCGTTAAAAATATATTTTTTAACGTGAAAGGGAATAAATAAATATTTATAAATGAATCGGCCGATTTGTTTATATACACTGATTTGACTGATATTGATTGGGTCGATAAATTTTACACATCGCCCAACTGCACAAATAAAATCTGTGTTTGATTGTTTGAAACCCCACACGGGTGTTGGGATGAAATATGAAGTTCACTCATCCTGATTGATTAAATATGTCGATCGATTGATTGACAGACTGTTATAAGCGTCAGATATCTATATTTTATGCTTATACAGTGTAGTGCACTTTGGATGATGGTTGATTATTTATCATTGAAATTATATACATGTGTTGTATGGAATCCATATAGTTAACGCTATATGGTAATTAATTGGGCCTCATTCCAATTTAGAAAGTAAAGAATATTATAAAGTAAAGGTTCATGTGTTGACTGTACTCATCCGTTGAGATTAGTCATGTGTTGAACGAAAGATTTTAACAATAAAATTTACATCTTTATCATATATGAAATTAGAAACTAATTGGAAAATAGATAAGATGAGTGGTCTCCTGGGTATTGATCTGATGTTGGTTTCGGCCTTCGGGGTTAATATTTAAGGAATCGTTCTCTTACTAATTTACGGTTGGAGTCTGATTTGATATCAAACGATAGATACCCTAATTTTTATAAAATCTATTAAATAACAAAAATAGTCACACATGGACAGTACTCATTAGTTGAGATTAGTCATGTGTTGACAAGAATAAATATTCAATTGTTGAATAGAATAATGAGATTATTGAAATATATAAAGCCGTGTTGATTAGAGATGCGCTATCTTGACGCGAACGATATTTATATCGATTATATTCGTTTTTAACTTTGAAATGAATTGAATATAAAACGATTTCGAAATGAATTGAATATAAAACGATTTTGAAATGAATTGAATATAAAACGATTTCGAAATGAATTGAATATAAAACGATTTCGAAATGAATTGAATATAAAACGATTTCGAAATGAATTGAATATAAAACGATTTCGAAATGAATTGAATATAAAACGATTTCGAAATGAATTGAATATAAAACGATTTCGAAATGAATTGAATATAAAACGATTTCGAAATGAATTGAATAGAAAACGAATTGAATATAAATTGGATAGAAAACGAAATGAATTCGAATCGAATTAAAATCGATTTGAATTGAAATCATATAGAAATGAAAGTAAAAAGGATTTATAATAGAAAATTCCATTTTTGATTTGAATTTGAAATAAAGGTTGAAGTTGTTTTTGAAACGAATTCAAAACTATTTATATAATTCGATTTAAATAGAAATCGACGAAATATATATTATATATATAATATAATGGCCTGAATAGAACGCGCCGCGCCGCGGCAGTTCGTGAATTTCGACCATTAACTTCGAACGGACATTAAGGGAGATCCGACCGTCGGATTCTCTTAAAACCGGAACCGTTGGGTTCATATCGAAAAGAGCTTTCTAACGAATATTAGAAATTTGAAATCTAACGGTTGGATTTGGAGATACGTCCAAATCAAATTCGAAAAAGGTCGCTATAGGTGCAGTTCGATGGCCGTTGTTGGAAATCGACTGTACGGGCCTTGGTAAAATTATTAAAAATAGAAATAATTTGTGTAAAATCATAAGAAATGATTTGGGAAAAATTGGGATGAAAAACTCCATTTTTGAAAAGATAAAAATAGATTTTTATCAAAATGAACTAGTTTTGAACTAGTATTAAACCCGTTTATTTTTAAATAAATAAACTGGATTTGAAATGGGTTTTAAACAAAATTGATTTGTGGGTTTACGTGAACGATGTTTTTAAATAACATTTGTTCTTTAACCCGATAATAAATAGAATGTGATTCGGGTTTATCATGAACAGTGTTTTAAATGACACTAGTTCTTTAACCCAGTAAAAGGAGTTTTAATGAATCTGCAATTAGATTGAAATGAGAATTGATAATTTAAATTATCAAATTTGGCAAATAAGCGAGAATGGAGTATCACCAGTTTGGCTCCAAAGAGATAGTTAAATCTTTAATTAGATTTGAACGTGAAATGATAATTAATTTTATCGATAACACCATGGTGTTAGATATGGAGTATTACCAGTTTTGCTTCATGGGATAAATAGGTTGGGATTGGGAAATAAAATAAATAATTACTTCGGTGTGGTTCGCTAATCTCGACTAGTTTGGAAAACCATAATTTGGTTTGAATGACATCCAAAGGAGGATTAAAGGATAAATTTTAAAGAATTTATCTTGGATAAAATTAATGGGAATCTTTCCCTAAGAATGTGATTTGGTGAATAAAAGAATATTCTGAATTGGAATGAGTCGTATGTTGTGTTTGTGTAACATTTGTTTTTAATATACGCGGGTTGTTCGGAAAGGCCGGGTTTATACCCATTCTGAATAACCGATTCGACGATATGTCGAAGATGAAGACGGTGGTCGAAGACCGGAAGTCTTCACATCATTTGGATAATTACTAACGATCCTGTTTGGGCTGTACAACCAAGAGGATGGAAATAGTTGGTGGTCGTCCAGACGTACTTGGAGATGGATGGATATGCGAGGAAAGTGCCTCCGGTTTCGTTCAGACCCAGAACGGACTTGTAAATGGATTGTGTGTCTGACATTGAATTTTATTCTATGTTGATTGATTTCTGTTAAATATATATCTGCTTGGCGGCGGAGAATTTATTCTCTTGCTTAACTCCCTTCTCTGAGACGTACGAGCTTAGAGGTTATATATCGATAGATATCAATCGCATGGCATGAATTGCCTGTGTGGCATGCTGAGATGCAATGATCAAGGCTCCTGTTGAAAAGCAAAGCCTTGTGGTTGATGATCAAAGCAGGACCATTGTGGCGTAGCTTTGTGTATAGCGTGAATTCGCGAGCCTCACACCTCGGTATGTGTCAAAAAGGGATACAGACTGCAGGGAGAGCACGACGTTTCTTTCTAGCTATGGTGGTGTCAGTGACTTACCAGCCCTGACATTTATATACTTTTCACCTATGTGGTTGTTGGAATGCGAGGCCCCTCAATTATAGGTCTGTAAGGACCGGGAAACGTGTGTTCAGGAATAAATAATCCTCAAACGTAAGAGAGGACCGGCCCTGAAGCATCCAGGATTGCCCAGAGTGCGTAGTCCTGAGACATTTGCTAGAATGTCTCGAACGCGGAGAGGAGCTTGCCCCTTGCCTCGACTCATGACGGAAATCCAATTACCAATACGTGTATTGCGATTTTAATTGTAGAACTAGTATGGCGACATGATATATGGTACCCATGCCGTCTATGATTTATTTTTATGATTGAAATTGTTTTGACACTATACACTTATTATAGTATCAAATGATTTGTTTTAAACGTACCAAGCATGTTTGGCTATTATAAGGGAAAACCCTATCCTCCGGCTTGCGTTGCATTGTGTGATGGGACCTAGGTCTTATAATAGCTTCATTTTTCGAAAAAGCATTGCGCTGTTTATTCTAAGCACTGGTATTCTTGGGAGGAAACCCGTTCCGTGTTATACGGCGTGGTCCCTTGAATTACTCTCTTTTAAAGTAAAGTTTTAAATAACTGTTTTTGTTCTCACACCAGTCACATGACCGACCTGGAGTTTATTGTTTTAATCTAAATTCTGGGTGCCCCTATTTTTCGACATGGGCAGCTAGTAGTTTTGGTTTTGCAGATTTATATTCACAGGATCCTGGTTTACAGCTGGAATGATATCCGGAAAGCTCTGTATCCGTATATCACCTTCAGTTGTACTTTGTATTATTTTCCGCTGCTATATAATTTATTGTAATCTCTGATATTCTTCGAATGTAATTTATTCATTTACACTATGTATATTCTTGTATTCTGATGGAACTGTTGTAATAAGCAATGAAATGTTCTTCCGAATGCGTTCTGATTTGTCCTGTTCTCACAGTAATTCGTTCTTTCTCATCTCTTCGGAGACCGGGGAAGTTCGGGTCGCTACACTTTACTTGAAGTCGGAATAGGAAATGATTCCTCTCCAGCTAGTGGCATTCCAAATATAAGACCCACTTTTTTGGGAGTTATTTTTAAAATTTTGTTTCCCACTTTAAAAGCATTTTCAGTAACATCGAAAGAAGTAATTATATCATCTTGATTTGAAGCACATTTCCTTATATCTTGTCTTGATATTGAATCATTGAGAAAAAAATTTGAAAATATTTTTAAAAGGTGTTTTTCTCTATGAAATCTTTTGCTTCCTGAGAAAGAATTTTTTTCCATTTTAATAACTGACATCACTTTATACATTGCATCTACATGTGCCAGTGTATTGTTTCTTTTTTCTTTTTCTCCCTATTTCCACAATTTCATACTCATCTGCATCATCCAAGTTAGTATTTGTTCCCTCACTTTGGTTATTTGCATCATCTAAGTTAGTATTTCTTTCTTCAGTTTGGTTATCTGACTTTGTATTTTCTTCATCAGACTCTCTTTCTATTTTTGTATTACTTGGTTCATACTGTTCATGTTCATATAGTTCTTGCATTCATGAAAATCTAATTATTAGTTTAGGATGTTTAAGATATTATTATATTGTATAAAAACAATACTGAACAGAAATTAAATGATATATCATCCAAACAATTACATGCATGCACAATAATATGTACAAAAAGATAATATGATATATCTTTTTGACAGAGTTTGGAAACTAGGTGTATAAGGAGTGTAATAATTTGAAATAATTATTAAAATATTAAATTGGAGTAATATATATCACTTGTTTTCAAATATTAGTATAAATAAACATTATTGAAATTGTAATGTTTATAACTATTTGTTAAAAATATAAATGCATTTATCTTTTACTGATATTATATTGTATCACTTTCTTTTATTGATAGCATGTTGTATATCTTTCATATTGTTGTGCATAAAAATCAAAACAGATAATTATTGTACACACAATTTAGGTAAAAAAAGGTTACCAGTGGTGTTTTTGACAATGATTTTCATTGACTGTGTTCTTCACAGTACGTAGAACAAATTGGTCTACTGTTTACGCATCGAATTCCTTTTTCCATAAAGATGCATGTAGCATCTTTAAAGACAACTTGTTTTCTTTTTGACCTTGTCTCCATTTTTATCCTAGATATATATGCACAATTATTCCAATTTTGAACTAAACCAAAACACAAAGCAGTAAAAAAAGATTTATGAATTTATATATTTTTGAAAACTAACAACTTTGAGTATCCAATTAGTCAAATAATCATTTCATAATATTATTCAAAGGAACAATCAATCAAACAAATTACATTACATAAATAATGACAAATCAATTTTATAGCCTCTTTTCAGGGAAAGAGATAACCATTTATCTTTCCCAAAATAGAAAATTATTAGTAACTTGTAATATATGAGTATTATTTCTTAACGAAAGAGTATGCATGGTTTTTTTAATCACTAACTAGTTATTATCCTTGTTCGATTCAAGTAATATCATCAACAAACACATACAAGTAATTATCATAGATCGATTAATAATAAAAGAGTTTGCTGGACTAAACACTGATTAGCAATTAAAATCGATCGATTAAAGCAATATAATCAACAAACGACAAACAATTAACTAATAACAGACAACATTTAGAGAAAAATTATACTTACTATTCAATAATTGTGAAGTAAAACTTACTTTTATAGTAGATGTTTGATCTACGAATATGGCGAAGATCGATTTCATTGAAATGATTTTTTGGTAACGTTTGAAAGTAATGATTCGACCGATTTAGTAATTAGGTTTTATCAAAGTAACTAGAAGCGGGAAATGAAAAATGTCCTGGAAAGTAATTATTGGCAACCCGTGTCCTAGAAATAAAATATATAAGACAAATAAGCCCTTATAGTAAAATCCCCTTAAATTAAATATGTATGCAATGGCATGCTTAAAATAATGATTTGTAGTAATAACTCACAATAAGCAAATTTGGTATGGAAAGTTTATATTATTAGATTGTTGTAGCATGGAATATCAATTTATTCATATATACATGTGAATTAGTTAAATTATCACATTATATTTAAATGCCTCATTAAATAATGGTTGAAAGCATATCTGTTTGAGTCGAACATGGCATAATTGAACATTCTAGGATGTGAAAGGAAGAAAACTTCCTTCTCTAACTATTTTATATTGCAACCAAAACATTGTAAAACAAAGTTCAATTAGTAGAAAGAATAGAGTGAACAATTTAAACAGTATGGGAAAACACATTGATAAAACAGGTTTGCAATATAGGAACTTGTAAATATATAAACAATTTGAGATTTGGCAGAAAAAATGATACATATGTTGAGAGTCCTTGAGAAATGTGCCACATATAAATAATCAATTGCCTGTCAACAATCCTTAATTGTCGGCTTGGCTTCTTACTCTAATGAACTCTGGGTGCTGCAGAGAAATAGTTGAGGTTGCAGGATGTTGGAACTATATCACTGCTACTATTTTATTTTATTTTTTATTTTTTTTGCTTTGTTGAATAGTTCTTTTAACTTATCAGCAATGTGTTCTAAGATAACTTTACAATGCACATTTTAAGATATTTCATAATCATTCAATTAAGTCATTTTGTTCCTGTCAAAGAGT
This sequence comes from Allium sativum, assembly GCA_030737875.1. Taxonomy (NCBI): domain Eukaryota; kingdom Viridiplantae; phylum Streptophyta; class Magnoliopsida; order Asparagales; family Amaryllidaceae; genus Allium; species Allium sativum. The sequence goes on along the minus strand of CM060919.1, from coordinate 646,278,932 downwards.
TATCTCAGTCTCATTAAAATTTGTAGGTGAAATTTGACTTGCTCCAGCAGCAAAAAAAAAAAAAAAAAAAAAAAAAAAAAAAAACCATGAATTGACTGACATGTATTCATTGTTTGTGGATGGACCTTACTCATAATTACAACTAAGCAATCTATGTAAGTGCTCTGGCAGATTCTTAGTAATTAATTTAAGCACTTCTTTTGTCTTTATTTTAATGGTTAAACCAATACTGCATTATGAAATGTAGTTTTAGCCTGTAGGTGTATACTTAATTTAATCAGTTCCATTTATCGTTAATTATTTAATCATATAATATATGTTTTCATTTCTGAACCTCTTAATTATCCAAATCATGTGCCTTATATTACAAATTGAAACTATAAACTAATGTATTTAAGGACTCTACGACCTTAATAAATAATATACTCGTAGAATTTAACGCATTAGCATTCATTGAAATATGCATTTGTTCATGTATTGGCTTATCTATTATCTATTATTAACCCAAGAAAAAAGGTACTCATACATAACATGTGTACTTCATGTAAGCCTTTATTTCAAAACTCTACACTCTCGTGGGTACCGCTATTTGTGGTCACTTCCCAAATTCATTTTTTTACTCTAAAATTTCCCACTTTATCCCTCCGACGTTTCATTTCATGTTCTACCACTCAAAAAATCGTTCCTTCCCCAATCTCACACGGTTCCCTTTTTCCCTTTCCCGGCAGTGACTTCCAAAAAATCATCACCTAAATTATCAAATTTTGATTTATATCTCCTTCTCCATTTTCTAGCCTAATTTTTATTGGACCTTCTAAAGTGTAAATAAATTTATTTGATTTAGGGATCTTAAACTAAGTTATTTCAAGGAAATGTTAAGATTTATTTAAAGTGCTAAATAGCCATTCAAACCAATGGGTTCAAAATCATTTAAGGGTTCAAATCGTTTTAATAAATAACGCTTGTTACAAATTCCAAAATATTCTAAATCTTAAAGGGTTTATTTAAATTTCAAATTAGATTTCAAATTACCATCCCCTTTTAGTCCCTTTCCATTCTTTCATTCAAAGTTGAAGTTTCGTAACTTCAATTAAATTGTATTTCAACTTTCATTGGAACTTAACATAATATTTCAGAATTTGTTTAATTATTCAAACTTACAAATGGTCATTAAAATAATTGAACCCAAGTATATTTAATAAAGCAATGTTTAATTACCTGCTTGAATCAAATTTTCTCTTTAATCAAATTTTAAAACTTATGAATAGCTAAACATTTTCATAAAACAATTATGACTCAAAATCAAATTTTGAGTTAGATTTAAAACTCGTCTCCACCTTAAGAGTCCAAACACTTTTTAAGACATTCCGAAATCATTTTGTCGTTAAGGCAAAGTCGTTTGGTTATTCATGAGTTAGATCTCAAATTATTTAGAAATCCCAATTCAAAACTTTAACTTTAAATTTTATTTTATTAAGCTAAACAACTGTCATTCATATGAGAAGGAGATTTAAATCGACTACCCATGTACCTCCATAATCATAATGTGTGATACAACAAAATCGATACATATGAACACCACATTGCAAGAATTAAAACAACCATCAAAGTTGTGCACAAGTGTCATGGTAAATAACGCTTCGTGTTTTAGTGTTCCTAACTTACACAAACATCCATTCAAATCATCACAACAAATAGCAACCATGTACAAATAATCATTGTACATTACTAATTATAAATTATGGTTCCTACTCATTTAAAAATAGACTTAAATAAAGTTCTCACCAATTATTGCTTTCCAATTCTCCACAATCACGTTGCTTCTGTTTTAACTGCTAATATTTTGACGAATGAACACGTGTGACGTGCACTACTCCTTCGGAACTCGCGTGTATACACCTCATAATCGTTTGAACTTGCATTTTCTTAGATACAATAAGGAGAACTATGGACTGGTTTTAAAATGCATACTAGAAGTGTTAATATATATATATATATATATATATATATATATATATATATATATATATATATATATATATATATATATATATCAGCGATGTCTAGGTTTCACTGTGGTGGCGACTAAGTTGATGCAGCTAGCGGAGATGTTGTGTAAGGCAATGGTGACCGGTGAAGAACAATAGGGAAGGCCGTGACTATTTAGAGGAGAGATGGAAGGCGGAGGCTGTCGGATTGAAGAGGAGCTGATGTAGTGGAGTGTGGACTGCCGATGTTTGTTTTTAAGGGGAAGGCGGACTTGTGATGTTTACAAGTGGGAAAAGTAGGGGTTTAAGGAATGGAGTATCGAGGTGATGGGTTTGATGGCGACACAAGGTGGTCTGAAGTGGAAGGGGAACAGTCTTGCGTGTTGTGTAGAGGAAGGCAGCAGCTTCAGGAGTGGAGAGGAAACGGGTCTGATGGAAATGGTGGACTGTTGTGAGGCGACGGAATGGTGTAAGGTGGTGGTGCTCTGGACGGTGACTGGGTGGAGAGAGTGGTGAAGGTGTGTTGGAATAGTGAACGGTGCTGTGTGGCAGCAACGGCGGTTGTAGGTGACAACGGCGGGCTGTGCAAAGTGGGGGTATGGAGAGGCTGCTGGGCTGGTGGGTGTCGGGTGTTAACGCCGGTGGGAGGCAGAACAAAGGAGGGACTGGAGTAGGTGGGTTGGCGGCCATCGACAGAGACTTTTGAGGAGGGGCAATACAGGGTAGCAGACTGATGGGTTCCCGGTGAGTGCGGTTAACGCGGAAGTAGGCTACAACAGATCTTTCTTAGAAGAGGGAAGAGAAGGAGATTTTTGGATGGATGGAGTAAGTATGGGAAGGGCTGGTAAGTGAAAGAAGGAATTTTAACAGGAAGGAGGAGTTCTAAACTTTAGCATTAGGGAAGAAATATTTTTAGACATTAAAGAATAAGGAGAGAGGTGCATGCGAGAGGACTAAAAGGGGATGAATTCTTCTATGCCCAACTCCGGTGTTCCCATGTGCCGGATCAATCTTATCTATTGATTTACACAAATTCTAATGGTTTTGAGTGGATTGTAGGACCCGTTTATTAGATTATTAATAATATGTGTGGTTGATGTGCGGTGTTGTTTTGTCGGTCACACAGAAACACCGGAGTTGGGTACAGAAGAATTGATCCCACCAAAAGGGAGATACGTATTTATAACTAAAGGAAAAGGCAGAAGGAATATCAACATGTAAAGTAGACAGGGGGAAGAGGACAAGTAAACGATATGGATGGACAGTTCAAAATCTTTGGGTTACTGTTTACTTAATCTTGCATTGATATGGCAAAATTTAAAATCAGATTTTCTCAGATATGGTTGTCCACCATATCTCCTTTAAAGGAGCTATGAACGGTGTGCTAGGCTAATACATGAACTGACGAACAACGTTGTTAATTCAAACGTTAAAAACCGTGAATTAAATTCAATTGGTAACGAATTTATTCCTTTCCTTTTATTATGCATTGCTTATATAAATATGCGTTATATTTTTAGTTTAATTACACCGTTTGTACTTCAAAAATTCATTCCTGCTTTCATTATATTAACTTTATCACAATTAATACCGTAATAAATTTAGATTTTAACGGTTTATTCAAAACAAAATTTATTACTATTTATATTAAAATTTTCAACTTATAATTTGAAATTGATTTAAGCATTTTATTATGCTATTTACTTAACAGTTTAATTTGAAATGAATTTAGCTTAATGATATTCTAATTTGCGCCAAAGTTTTCAACTCAAAATCAATTAATCTTAAAGATATTCTATTATGCAAAATAAATCCTTTATTCAAAATAACATTTCTCAAACGGAATTTATCTAAAAATTATTTTTGTTTAAATGTCAAGTCTTAAATGTTCCAAATGGCTCATTATTTATTAGTATCATAAATTTTGACAAACGTTAATATTGACACACTATATTCACAATGCGCTTTTATTTTTAGAATGAACACTACATTAAGTAACAGTCCAAATTGTAGGTTGAATTTCAAGCATATATTTTCACCCTACCCAATTGCAAGACCAAAATGGCTTCTTAATTAAATTACAAAATAATTTCCAAGTTAATTTTATTTCCATCGTTGTGGTTCAAACTTGTAATACCGTTAAATCTTGACAAAATATTTAATCTTACAAACAACATTTCATTAAAAGCGAATGTTACGTTCAAGACAAAGGTCCAAGTTCAGATTTAAATATATGCATACATTTTCTTCTTAACCACATTACATGATAAATATTAAATTCATTTCTTACTCAAATTGCAAACTGAATTAATAACGGTACAACTCTTTCTCTAATGTTCATTTTTAAACAACGAAGGAATTTTAACATAAAATATTCAAATCGGTTAGTAATGTAAATGGCGTTTATGGTTTTCATAAATATCGTCCAAAATAGACAAAATTCCAAATATTAAGATTTAATTTGTGTTTAATCTAAATTTAATTTATATTTTAAATGTCAATTTTTCCAGGTCGTTACACTTCTTGTCCTCATAGATTTAACAATAAATAAAAGGATGAAAATTTCAAAACAATTCTTGAAATATAAAAATAATTGTGTGACAATATTCCACTCTTATACACCATCGAACAAATTCCTTAATATGGCAAGTGTCCCAAAGTGCTATGCAGCCGAAAACGAGCCATTAATATTCCTAAAATTGCCTTCTTGACTACGAACACTAGCTCTATTTTCTCAAATCCATCACTAATCAAGTATAAGCATCTTGATTGCCCTATAATCAGTTCTACAATAGTAAATATTCACATTTGTCATGCCTTACTCGATCTTGGTGCAAGTGTCAATCTTCTTCCCTACACTGTTTATAGTCATCTTGGACTAGAACAGATAAAACCAACAAATATCACAATTCAATTATCTGATCGATGTATCAAAAATCCCTTGGGCATTGTTCAAGACGTTTTGATTTAAACTGAACAATTTTATTTCCCTATCGACTTCATACTTCTTGAGACCATGTCTGTTTCGAAACCTAATAGTCAAATTCCACTGATTTTGGGTCTTCCCTTCTTAACCACCTTGCACGCTATCATAAAATTGTAAGGGCGGCCAACTTCGACTATTGCTTGGGCACTTAACCATTGAATAAAATATTTTTCATCAACCAAAAGAGTATGAACTATGAGAAGTTTATAATAGAAACAATTGTAGATGGCACATCTAATTTATCTCCTGAGAAAGCTTCAGTTGCCTTAATAGATGCGCCTGCTATGTCTTTTGAAGAACAATTCAAAGAAGAGCTTAAATCCTTAAATTATGAGAATGAATCTTAGGAACATCTCGAAGACAATATAAATTCGATATCATCAAAAGAAATTATGGTTAAACGCTCAAGTTTATGAGATTATGATCCCCTTCATCTGAATATTATAGACCTTTGGCATGACAAAATTTTCGTAAGAATGATTTTGATTTCATAATACACTGGCATGCCTATTGTATCTAAAAAATCTAGTAGGATATAATTATGCATCATTTTCGATAGAGGTTGGTATGGGGTGGGGGGAGGAAGCATCATTCATCATCATCATTATAGACTTCATATTGTATACAATTTGCATTTACATATAATGGTTAAACTACATATGGATTTTGTGTGTAGTATCCGCTGAAAACCCTCACGAGCCACCACTCATCCTACTAGTGACACCTAAAGGTTTAACGGCTTGTTGCATACGCTCAATGCAATCGTATTTCCTTCGAATGTGTGACGTACGTAGTTTAGTTTTTCATTTCCGTTTTACTCGAAGACATGTAAAAGATAAGCGTGAGGGTTTTTGATTAACACATAAAAATGTTTATCTTTACGCTTATATCTTACCTTTATTATATATAATATATGTTACTTTAGGTATTTTTGCATGTTTTCATAGATTGCCAATAAAAGTCTCCTCTAACTCAATCAATTACCAATTGCATAGAAAAATGCAATTTTTGGGAATCAACAAGTTTTCAATCATAAAGGAAGATGTAGCACATTGGTAAAGGCCTAGAAAGTTGGTTACTGTTTTGAATTTGATCCGTATTAAGTATTAGTTTTATGAAGACGGGAACATAGATACTGCACACGTCGCCTCTTATGTTTCAAAGAGTATATGGACCAGTGCTATATCATATATATACACACACACACACACACACATCATATATATATTATATATGCTTAATAAAGATTATAAGAATTTGACATATACTTCTTAAGGAAATCAAACCAAATCATATATATTTAACTTCCATGCAGAAAAATATTTGATAGGATTATTACCAAAAGAAAACCCAGTCATCTTCCATATGCCAATAATAAAGAGGGAGATCTCCAAGGAATATCTCAACCATCGTATCATATTTCTTTTTTTTGTAAATAAAATATATTCAAGAGAACTTTTCCATGCCCGGTATTCACATAGAGAGGAGATTACATCCCCTATAAATACACATGGTATCCATTGTAAACCTGGGAGCTTTTTCTATATCTTTTCCCTTCTCCATTAATAAAGTTTAGCTTTCTTATTAATTTGTTTTTTCATAGTAATCTGTGTTGTATATTCAATAATATTTGATAGAGAAAAAATTGATATTGTAATTATTATTCTCATTAATGATTGACCGTCTAGTTATATTCAATCGCGAATCTTATTTTTACGTTTTTACGTTTTCTTATTTCTATTCTGCAATTTTAATTCCTGCATTCTTATTTTGATTTTGTTAGCTAGTTATTGAATTTAATATAGATCTGATTAGATTAAAATCTATAGTGAATTCAATTGTAGTTTTACTTGCTTTTCTCTTTCGTTTTATTGACAATTGTAAATTGGTTGTCAGTTCAATTAGATTTGTTCTGAAACAAATTGCAATTTCAATTTAATTATATCACATCCTCCAAATTCATCTAACTCGCCCACAAAGTTGCATAAATATTAAAATTTAATTTTCCTTCTTGTTTTCGACTAGCAAACTAATACATGTGCTCTTGGAGTAATTTATTTCACAGTTTGAACTTTTCTAATCCATAGAAAAGTGTCAAACACTCATCATTACTCACTATCCAAACATTGCGCACGTAACCCATATCAATATCGCATTGACTAACATTCGCAGCATACACACACAATTCTGACTAGGTATATGCTTAAATAACAAATGTGGCAACTATGTGATTTGAATCCTGACCTCTCCGAAGCAACACCACGCACTAACCACCATGTTAAAAGATCTTTTTTGTGTAAACTTTTCAAAAGAGGTGTTATAGGAGAGTGACTGGTTTGTATTCAAAGAATGCTTGGAGAGGCTATGTTGGTTCAAAAGAGCCATTATATCGCTATATGTTCCAAGACGTGGGACCCAGTGTACGATATATCGTCGCCTCAAAGGAGACACTACAACAAAATGAGGTTGTGATAGCAATGTGGAACATAGTTTCATTAAAATCCCTATTGTTGATTATTATTTCATAAAACTCGTAAACGTAAAAACGCTCTAACATGTGCACTGCGAAGATTAGAACGCTATGTCATCAGGAAGCGGCAAGAAAAAAATATTTCGCTCCGCTTGTTTGCGAACTTTTCTCCATCCCGCTCGTCCCACTCTTATCAAAACCCGTGCCCTCTCACCACTCTCACTGAAACCCTAGAATTATCCCTAATGTCCTCTTGTTTTAATTTCTGCAATCACAAGGGAATCCAGTGCAAACTAATCCCATTGCCAACCCCTTCGCATCGTCAGCTTCTTCGTCAATTGCATGGCAGCTTCTTCCGTTGCCAGATTTTTGTCAATCGGGCATCACCAGCGTTATCCTCAATCGCAGAAAAAGGGGGAATTTGTACTTCACAAATTCGATGCTAGGTAAAGTTGCTGATTTTTCAGTTTCTTCGTCATGGCGTCTTGTGGTTTTTGTGTGACCCCTAACCCTAATTTTTTTCTGGTCTAATTTTGTAATTATTATCGATATTCTCGTCATTAATTTGGGATATTTGAAAACATATAGGATTTGGGATAGAACAATGAAGTAAAAATGCTATATACTTTCCTGGAAGCTGAAGAACAAATTCAATTAGATAATCAGTTTAGGGACAATAGAAATATGGTATAGTCAGAAAGGACAAACATAAGTTGCTGTTTCATTTTATCAATCATATAATATATTTGCTATCCAATCCTGAAATTATTTTAATGCTTCCTCGTCAACATTTTTCATGTTCCATCTGTTGCAAATATTAGTCCCAATTTTTTACTCACCTAACATCTTTTGATGGTTCTCTTTTGTCTAACATTTTGTTTTACCTGATTTATACACTAATGGACTTTAGGCTCTTTTGGTAGAGATCGTTACCTTCATGATCACCTTGCTAAATTTGCATCGAAGACACAAGTTACCATATAAATCCTATGATATGTAAATCATTAATGAAAATGAAATATGGATTTATGCTATTGCAACAGAATACTAATGGTTAAAAATGGTAGAAACTACGAACTAGAAGAGAAAAATAAACTTTTGAAAAGCAGTAACAACCATGTAATAGGAAGACCAAATAGCTTACACACCTAACGGCCAAAAACATAAACTATTCATTGCCGCTAAGACTCATACATTAATCAGTGGACCTCTATCTCATACCTCCATTTCCATTACACTGACTTTAAGGTACTCCTTTATGTATTTTATGGATTTACTGTGCTCACCTGTACTTCAAATTCTTACCACTAAATGCTCTGCTCATTCGTAACCAGTATTTTTGTTTACTACATACAAATTACTATGTTTGGACTTTCATGCCCTCACTTTTGTATTTGTTTTACTTTATTAACTTATGTGCGTTTTTTACATGCAGATAATGGTGTCAGCGTTCATGGATATTTATGATATTCATGCTAAGGTATACACTGTTTTCTATTACATGCTTTCAGTTTGTCCCCTTTACTTGATATCAATTATCACTGTTACCTTATCATTTGTTTTGTTATTCACATCTTCCACATGTATATTGCACATTATATAAATTACTTCGTCTTTCACTTTGTTTATTTATTGTTATGTTGACCATCTATAGTATTGTTTGCATGCATCCAGTTTTTTTTCCCACTTTCACCACTTATCCATGACTGTTCTTCAGTTCTAACTTAAACAATTGAATGGACTGACTTTTGGATATATATATATTCAAGTAATAGCAGTTGTCCTATTGTTTCAAGTAATAACATTCATTACATGCAGTAATCCATGTAACTGCCAGTTATTGATATTGCATTTGAAGTTTATAGTTCGATACCCAAGTCACGACTTTCGACCGAAATATGAATTGTTTCCAACTTCTTTTCATTAAATTCGAACGATGGGTGCTGTTTCTACGAAATTGCCAGTTTATTAAAATAAGAAAATGTTTTCTTATAAAGAACATCCTTGAAGTCATCTTGATATGAAAACTGTACTGCATAGTAATTGTTTTTGGTGTTGTGAATTGTAAAACTCTCTTTAGTTTTCCACATGTTTTGAATGTACTTCTTAAATATGAAATAAGAAATTTTAACATACTTGCACCAAGTACTCCATTAATGTATACACCCATTCATTCTCAGATTTTTTTTTTTTTTTTTTTTTTTTTTTTTTTTTGGACATGAAAACTTGACCTTCTAACAGTTGCACAAAACTTCAGATGTTTACAAGATTCTTGATCTGAGTTTAAGTCACTTTCCTCACCATGTATTTCCCCTGCATATACTTTCTTCCTCTCGCTTTTGGTTGTTCAATGTCAGGCGGATCATAATCTTCCTCCCCACCAAGCTGTCCATTACTTAGTTTCATAGTTTTAATAGGGGATTCTTGATTGCAAACCTGTGGAAATGAAGTTCAAAATGTCAAAATTTTGTAAGTTGAAAATATTTCAAATTAATCAATAGTCTTTTTTCCTTTATACATGTTTGATTTTGTTTTGTCAAGTGGATGGGAATAATTTTCATCAATGGAATGAGAATTTGTGAATCAAAAGATAAATAGTTGGTTACTTAGCAATATCATACATATCTATTTAAAGACTCTGGAGTTTAGTAAACGTCATTGATGTTGCTACATACATGTGATTGCTTATAATTGATTATCAGTCAATGATAAATAAAAAAAGGTTATTTGAAGAAATTAGAGATTATGAAACCTCATTAATGTTACAATGTACATGTATAAAATTGATTATTGATCAATCACAAATCAAGTGGACATCTATTTTTTAAGCCATAAATCAATTTGTTATTCACCCAAATAAATGTAATTTTTATCATGAACAATTGGCTATTTCAAACCCCCCTTTCTATTTTTACATATGTGAACAATTATCCTGATTTGAAGCTACAGGTTGTTAATCCAGTTCCTATATTTTGGTTCATAACCAATATATTTAATAAGTCATAACTGTATAAGTGTGATGTGTACGATTTCTTAAAAATAGAAAGCCAGTATATATAGGAGGGACCCATATAGAAGAAAATATGTTGTTTCTTGACCATAATTAAAGGAGGAAGTTTCATATCTTATGTGTTTCAAACAGTAATAAAGAAAGGTTATTTTTTTCTCTTTGGAACTGACCAATGTGAACTTTAATGAGAGACTCATAATAGTAAAAGTTCAGTCTTTATGTTGGCAAATTAATATTAATATATCTCTAGTGCATTATTAGCATTTTTTGTTTTGTATAGTATTTGTTCATGTAAGCTGATGTAAGTGGCAGGCTTTAATAATCAACCAACGCATGAAATAAATTTTCATAATGATAGAAAACCGACTTGTGAAATATGTATTCTGTTATGGTCAGAAGGGGGTTTCATGTCTTGTATGTGATAATTAATGTAGTTCACGAAATCCAGTAGAACACGGAAGAAGGTAATAAAGTTGTACTCATGAGTAATTAACACGGGATCTTGATTCATTAGTGTTTATGCATGTCTTTTCTGTATCAATTTAGTTCAATTTCCATCTGTATTGCTGTGTTACATGCATGGTCCACATTAGTATCTGTTGTACTCTCATGAAAGACTGTTAACAAACATGATTCCATATTTTTCTCCAAAATAACTTGAGGCTCGCTCAGTCTTGCTATTTTTCACTTAATGTGATGATGTCTTGAAGATATTAATAGGAGATTTCTATTTGTTGTTTTAATAATTTATTGTAACAGTCCCTCTGCAGTAGTATTCATGCATGCAGCGTTTTTTTTTTTCAATCTCTCGGACTTTAATCTAAAAGCAGATGTCATCTAGTCTAATTTTTTGTATCTCAATCACCACTTTTCTTCATCACATGGCATTGCCTCACAACCTTAACTGAAATCTAAAATACAGTTCTTATTACTTGTATTATATACTAAGATAATGGTCTGCATGCTATTTCAATACTTTTAATATGTGCATTTCAATTTGTCCATCTTCTAACAACAATATGTATTTCATTTGTTTTTTCTTAATTTTCTCTATGCACCTAATTCTTGTACTGAAGAATTTCTTGGCTTACAGGTTTAATGCTTTTGTGCGCTAGAAATCAAGAGCGGAGAAGATTATTTATACAGCTGCATTCAGCGGTATTTTCTCAGCTATTACAATATTTCCTGTGCTTCTATAGACGTATCTCATTTTTAGTGTTGCAAATGAAATAATTTTTTATTTCTCATCATTTCTTGCTCTTGTACAATGCCCTAGTGTAGCTATATCCACACCTCCTTTTCAACAAATTTTGTCTCTTGTTATCTCATTAGTAACAATACCCAATCCCATATGAAATGCACACACTACCTGTACTGTCATGGCTGCATCATGTGCTTCCTCTTCAACAAGCTCTATCTTTTGCTATATCATTTGTTGCCATTCTTTCCACTCAGTTTACTTCGGCTACACCTTGTCAGCCGCTGCTTTCCATTTCCTGCATTTATTACACCATTTACTATGCATTCCACATCTGTCATGTCCTCCAGCAGCTGCCCAGTCCAGCATTCTATTAGCTTCAGACAATGCTTTGTAGGGTTCACCATCAATCATCCATATTTTTGTAGAAATTGACCAACGTTCCAGTACCAAAACTGAAATAGTCCAGTCCTTCAAAGTTTATTTTACTGAACTTGCATAGTTATATTTTACTGAACTTGCATAGTTATAATTGGCTTGCCCTGCTCTTCATAAGCAGCTTATGGAAAATTCTTTATTAGTTAGATGCAGACAACCATTTCACTGATGCATTTTTCTATGATTTTCACTTACCTGATATTATATTTTATATCTTTCTTCAGCATTGCAACTGCATTATCTAATCAGATTTAATTATTAACACAATATAGTTCATCAATTACTGCTCAGTATTAAAAGGACTCTGAAACTTCGTCAACCCAAGGCTTTCAGACAAAAAAAATTAGAACTTGCATTTGATTTAGCAAACATTTGCAGTCTGAAACTGTACATGAATAAAACAATATATGCAAATAAGAATTGTAATATCTCTTGAAACTACATGTAGGAAAATAAACGTGGACATGATAATTACAACCGTTAATGTAAATAGTTTTATACTTAATATAAATATAAACTTCAGCTGCTTTTTTGAATTACTGTTACCGCCTCAATATATAGTGGAGAATTGTCCAAGTTTTGATATTGATAACAAATAAACATCAATAATTTAGTATCGTCATTTTACTTCTTCAATTATCACATCCGCAAAAGACACTAACGTGTCATTTTTGGAGAGACCTATTAATTAGTATACATTATAAAAGCCGATTGGCCAACACAGTAATAAACTGAGAAAACAATAAAGTTAATGCCTCCACCAACCCGTTTTCCGAATCCTTTTGACTATCCATCATCTTTTCCACGCACATGACATGACATACCTATTACCTAATTCATCGATATACGTTATAAAGTTTAAATGTGAGAACTTGTCAGTCACCAATATGTCATAGTTAATCAATGATAAAAAAAGTCTCCCTTATCTAGCAGGTTAGAAATTTAAACCTCACAATTTATTGTTAACCGCAAAAGAAAAATATTTTGACAAATTTTGCGGCTTATCCACTGAAAATAGAGTAGAGGCCCATAATTTTCTGAATATAACCTCATACTGAATTGGAGTCCCATCTCAGAGCTCTTGAATTTGAATAAATCTTTGATATTAATTGCACCATCATCTCTCATGAAGATAAAGATCGTATGTGAAACCTTATAATATGGATTGCATTCGACAACGAAAAACATTCATAAGTCATAACTAGTATGTGGAAAACCATCATTTCTCATGACAGATGTTTCTTAAGTCATAACTAGTATTCAAGTCAGGCTTTATACCTAAATGATTGACAGCGTATTGAGTTAGCTTTACAAACTTCGCAGAGTTTGTCTTATTAACTTGCCTTAGGCAGTCACAAACTATTATGAAAAATGATACATGTCTGCCTGTAAGCCTTACAAACATTCCTTAAAGCAATTGAAAGATGTTATTGAAAATGTTAAGCATTATATGTGATAATATTTGAATTCAAATAGTTTAGCCAATTAATCGTCCAAAGTTTTCACACCATATACCGTATCAACAGCCATGAACTACACACCAAGAGAACAATGGTATATGTGGTCGTTGTTTTCTATAGTTTTTAAAAGGTTTATGTTACCGTGCAATTAAAAATAAAATCATTATCACCACGTATTTCCTCATAGCATGAATGTCAAAAAAGGAAATTGATGAAATTTGGGGAATTTTATATCTAAACTAACAATCAACATTCCAGATGTAACATAAAATTAAAGCAATAAAATATCCATACAGTGAAATAATCAACTAATTAATGTACATGTCGAACACAAAGTTGAAAGAAAAAGAGATGTGATTCAGAAAACCTGATTCATAGCAACATCGTCGATCAACCTTCCAAATGCATAAGATGGGGCAAAAGTAATGGTTAACAACCAAGTAACCAACGAATTATTTCATTGGTAATTATAGGACGATGAAATGAGAGACTGTTGAGAAATCAACCTAGCCAAGATTTTTTTCTTAAAATAGATATAAACAGTGCCAAACCTGAAATCAATACCTTGAGTGTATGTTATTTCCAACAGCGAACATTGAAGAGCAGAAAGGAAGATTACGCAGAATTTCTCTGAATAGAAATTATCACGCAAGAGCAAACTAAAATTAGGGCCGTAAGGAAAATAGGAAGAGAATGAACAAAAAGGTACACTTTGTAAGGGAAAAAAGGCACCTTTATCTATTAAATTTACCTGAAGAAGAGCATGAGGCATGTAACTATTCTCTTTACAAGCTATGTGAAAAAGAGAACCTTTATCTATTAAATTTACCTGAAGAAGAGCACCTTTGTCTATTGAATTGCAACTGAAAATATTTATATAGCTATCAGAAGATGTAGTCGCACTGATGTCTCCTTGCAAATCCCTGATTCGACAAGCAAGAGCTTTCTTAACGTGTATAAACATGTATAAAATCTCTGCAAATCCCTGATTAGACAAGAAAAAGTTCTTTAACTTGTATAAACTTGTGATATTTATTGAATTCATGATTTTAGGAAGTGCAGCTGTTTGGATGTAAATGTCATTTTTTTAAAAGTCTTAGTCATGTAAGTAACGCATAAACAAGAGACACATCAGCTGCCCTGTTTGCCTACTGCGCAGCCACCAGAATCCCATCCATCGTCTTTCTCCCTGCAGACCGCATCTTTGTGCCCAACTCGTGCAGCCCACTGCGAATTGAGCTACAGTCCTCTCCCTGGATACGATCATTGACGGTTGCATGCGGCTGATGCGGGAAATGACAGCCGAGCTTCCCATCTACCTAGCCAACTCCCTTAACTCCCTGCGCCTCGAGGGCCAGAATACTACAGCCATAGAAACCCTGCAACAGTTTGACTGGCGGGTGCCGGACTAGGTGATAATACCAGGTGGTAACCTGGGTAACATCTACGCGTTCTTCAAGGGTTTCGACATGTGCGGCGAGATGGGCCTTGTGGACCAGGTATCCCACCTTATGTGCGCCCACGTCTCCAACGCCAACCCACTCTACCTGTACTATAAGTCCGGATGAACCCAGTTCAGCCTGATCATGGTTGGGGAGACGTTTGCGTTTGCCATCCAGATACGATACCCGGTTTCGATCAAGAGGGCCATGCACGCGGTCCAGGAACTCATGGATGTCCAGGCCGATCGCACCGGCTTGTTTACCTGTCCTCATACTGAGGTCGTGCTGGCTGCTCTGTCCAAACTGAGAAAGAGCGGGCTGATCGGGACGCATTATCGGACCGTGCTTGTCAGCACTGCTCATGGGTTGAAGTTTACACAGGCCAAGATCAGTTATCATTGTGATGAGATTGATGGCACGGAGTGCAGGTATAAGAACCCCCTATTAATGTCAAGGCGGAATTCAGATCTGTTATAGATGTGCTCAGGACAAAGTTACGGAGGTTTTGAATTTTTAACTTATATTTGCTCTGCCTGATTAAGCATGTTTTGGTCATAAGCTGTTCTTTTTTTAGTTCAATGTACTTAAGACAAAGCTCCTATGGTGTTTGACAGTGAAGGTACATTTATATTTTTCACAGATCAAATATACAAAATAATCCTCTTCGGGATAATGCTTCTAAACACAGTAGGTTTAATTAATATCTTATGACTAACTGTATTTCCATTGACTCCTAACAAATAAAGGTTTTTTATTACTTGCAGCTCGAGAATCATCTGAAAAATAATCCAATGAAACGAGTAACCAACCAGCAAAAGCCAAATATGGTCTACTGAAAGGAAGCAAAGTCGTTCAAATCATTAGAAGATATCAGAAAATTACTTAATATTTTGGTTTTAAAGTTCAGTGAAGTGCAATATGAAATACCACCTGAGAATTATTTTATCATCACAGTGAGCATTACCATTTACATACTGATATTAATGCTTTTATCATGCCACAGTCTCTTAATGATTTACTGTTTTTGATTTAGAATAGGGAAATACATGTTTGGGTATACTGGAAGGTAGTAGGCATGGACAAATTCATTTCAACCTTATTCGAGGTATGCTTATGTGAATTATAGTTGATTAATATATGTACCAGTTGCATATACAAAGCATGTGTATTACTGTTACTAGTGCATTTATTATGTCTATTATGGCTTTAAAGTAGACAAACAAAAGTATTTGAAGTATGCATAGCGCATATTTATGAGGATGTCTCACTTTATAATATATGATGGATAAGAAAAGCAATTTTTTCATAGGCAGTCAATTATTAATACCAATTTTGTTGATAACAGAGTATTATTTTGAAATTTTCAACAACTATGCACCTTATAATTTACGAGTCAATGCATGTTCTGTGTAGTGGTACTTGCATATTTAGGTAGTAAATTTTTTTTTCCCTTGCGATTGTTGGTTACAGTGATGTACAATTCATTCAGGTGATTAGTGGCTTAAGTTGATGATAACCGAAGCTTGATATTTTCCATGTAATTTTTTTTTGTTTAGGCTGGTTGTTTTTGTTTAAAATGTAAGCAGCCATGTATTTATTAAACTTTTTTTAGCTACAGCAAAATACAATGACACATTTTATGCAACTTGTTGTACGCATTAAGATACTGAATAGGTGAATGTTTTATTTATTAACTATTCACACTGTAGAATGTTTATTTCTTATTATAGTGACATTGTTTCACCTCAGATTAGTGGTAAAATGAATTTAGTTAAACATCATGAAATAGATTACAATAGTTTGTACAGGTCGCTTATAGACCTGATGCATGTTTTACTTATAGAATTGCTGCATGAAAAGGTGTTGCAATGAAAACTTACTTATAGACCTATTGCATCTTTTACTTTATTTAATATATTAAGCAGATTACTTATAATTTGTATATATACACGTATAACACCCATAACGTTGCCTTGCCATATCATGTTTTAAGTCCAAGCTACAATATTTTTCTTCCTTTAGAACTATTTTATTTTGTGAATATTTGACATAACATTTACTAACATCTTGATTGCTTATTTGTATTGCAGATATTTGAGAGAGAATACCAAAAGCAAAGTAAGATGAAATCAAATGTTTGATTGGCTTATAAGTATACAAATATATATATATGAAATATTATGTACGGGTATAGCAAAAATTGTTAGAATGATATGTATGAAATACTATATTTGGATATGGTAAGATTGTTTGAATATGTATGAAATACTATATTTTGATATGCTAAAAGTTTGAATATGTATGAAATCCGTGTTTATATAAGGGAAAACTTGTTTGAATGTGTGAGATATTGTGATGTAATTTTCATATTTTTTGTCTACGAAAATATATTTAATTTAAAGGTGGAGAAAAAATGGGTTTATGGATGTTATACATATGAGTCGGCTGAAAGAACAACATACGGAACCTATAATTAAATGTTAAATTTAACAGCGTTTGAAAAACGCTATTAAAGCAAACGCTATAGAAAGTAACACATACTCAACGTTATTAAATATTCATAAAAAACGCTATACAAATATGCCAAGAAACGCTATTAAAAGTAACCGTCATGTAATATGTCTTATAGCGTTTTAGCATAATAGCACATGAAAAACGCTATAGAAATACTATTTTATATAGCGTTTGTGTCACTGCTATTGAAAGCTGAAGATCTACCATAGCATGTCGTTCCCTAGCGTTCTCTGAAATGCTATGGTAGCATAACATAGCGTTTTTCAAACGCTATGAAAACCCTTGTTTGTTGTAATGAGAGCGACAAAATTGGCTTACTATTTGTCCAACTTCTTTCACTGAACAGTGACTAGATTGGGCATACTAGGGATTGGAGTGGCCACATTGATTCATGAGAGTCAAGACATCACAATATGTCTGAGGATTGGGGCCGGAATGCAAGGAGTGTGACACTTCTCTAGATAGTGATGAATACTTGACCGTTAGGTCTTGTTTTCCAAAAAGTATTTGATTGGACTTAGCAAGGTTCCAGAGAGACCAATGATCGGCCTAGAATAGCCATGGACATGAATACTGATATGGATAGATTGCTGAAAAAGTACTGTCTCCTTGCAAATTTGGACATTAACTTGGTGAAAGCCCTAAGAAGGTTAATGATATCTAAGCACGATAGTGGATTGCAAGAGCCCGGGAGGCTAGGAGTGGACAACGCTTAGTGTGACAAGGCAATGATCGTTGAGTTTAGATTATGCTTGGAAAGGGTTTGAAGATACAAAAAATTGACCTGAGTTGAAAAGCACCAAGATGAATCCGAAGAGGTTACAGATTTCAATAATAGCTCGGTAAGGCCAGGGCTACCAACATGGAGTAGAAGTTTGGCGTATAAATGGTCTGATGGGACCCGTAATAAACTAGAAGTCCGAAATAGTCGAGGAACTCATGAATACTTTGAAGAGATTGCAAATAATAGAATATACAAAACACAAGTTCCATAGCAAGATATGTTTTGAGAGGCAAGTGTTAAACCTCCATTTTACAAGGTCTTTAAGTCATAGACTCAAACAACCATATCATACAACCATCAATATGGTGACCCGAAGTGAAGGTCGGACCATCCGGAGATCTAGTATGGACATACATATAATGCTGCAAATAGCTAGGTTTACTCGAATAACACTTTGGAATTAGCTAGTTTTGTAAAAGACTTAGCGAAAAGACATGGATTGTTACGGATCCAAAGCACTTAATCAATACTCTACGAAAGTCAAGGACCAGTATGACTCTGGAGCGTAGAGAAACCCTAACTACAAAAATCGACTAAAGTACACCGACAACTAAAAAGGAGGAGGGTGAATCAAACATCCAATTTCATAGTAGAAAACCAAGACAAAAGAGGGACCAGGTTGTCCTGCTTAGATGGCTTTCCTACATGAATTAACGTTGATTCATCAAGTGCTTCAGCTATAATTAGACCACCAAAGGCTTTGAAAAATAGATTTTCTATTCTTTTCTCCATGCGGAAGCTCTACCACTCGTTGTAGACGACATCACTTTAAATCGATCCCTAAAGGCTTTGAAAAGGGGCTTTCTCTCCATTTCACCATGCCAAAGCTCTGTCATTCCTTTGAGACAACATCACCTTCTATTTTCTATATTCTTTTGTCAAATCAATTGTACATGTAATCAATAGTATAAACAAAAATTATTACTATGTCTTCTTTATTACTTCTATTTCTTTTTTGTGATTGCTCTGTGATTGTGCGCCGTTAATTCCAATTCTAGATCTATGGTCAAACTATTGGGGTGTTAGGCCCGACTGATCAAAAAAATCTAGCATTATCGTTTTTTGTGAGCTTTCTTAAATTTCTCAACTAGAGTTACTAATACTCAAAACCAGGCTAACACATTAACCAATAACCAAAGTAAAATGCATATATTTACTTTCACCAAATAATCTATAAATTTGTGATTGCGATCAAGGGTGTTGCAGTTTTTGTTACTACTAATATGTAAAAGCTAATATAAAAATATCATTAGAAAGACTAGGACTATTCATATTCACCATCCAACAGCTTAAACCATATTAATTTTTGTTTGTAGCTATCATTGAGAACTTTCTAAATCAATGCTGGTTTTCATAGTTTCTATATGTACATTGAGTTTAACTAGAGTTAGTGTTGTTGATTTTTATTTTTATTTTGTTCTTGAACATAAAACTAATTTACTAAATGAGATACATATAATCAATAAAATTTTGAATTGACAACATTTGTGGTTTTACGCTACCATACGATTGCAAGAACTTCGAATTCATTACCATGTTTTCAATTCAGTTAGCTCTATGACTCAAAATTGAAAGATACGTATGTTTTGAGCATTATCACTAAACCTTACTTGTTACATACATACATACATATACATATATACATGTTGTCATTTTTTTAGTTTAGAGAACTACATTGATCATTCACAAAACTAATTGGTCAATGTGAACAATATATAGTCTCTTAGTATTTATTCAGGATATTAGTTATATATCCCACGATGTGAAACTTATATTATCAACAATCTCCCTTCAAATGTGGTGTATTTAAGCCAATTATGTATCATTGTATTTTGGATGGGCCAACGCACGTAAATTATTTAAGTGCATACGAAGTAGTTCAACTATGACGGTTAAGCGCATTCTTATTAGATTAATTTGTTAAAACCCCAAGCTCTGATACCAGAATTGGCATTTCGCTAGCTTAGAGATTTACTTTGGTCCTTCATAAAACCAACTGATAAATGTGAACAGTAGTCTAACATTATTTCTTCAGGTCTTAGTTACATACCTTTCGATGTGGGACTTATATTTTCAACAGTCCTCCTTTATGTGTGGCGTGTTTGATCCAACTACATGATTATAGTATATTTGATGGAGTAACACATGTACGGTTATTAAGCGCATACGTATTTGTTGAATCGGTTGTATGTGGTTAAGCACAAACATTTTAGTTGCATACACATACATTTATACATACATACACATACATATATATACATACATACCTAAATATACATGTATACATAAACGCATGCATACATATATTCAATCTGCAGATAACAATTATACATGGTGACGCCCTTAATAAAGTCAATTTTCACAAATCAATATTTAAAAATTCTTGTTAATTTTTTTTTTTTTTTTTGATTTTGAGGTAAGTAATGTTAGTTACAGAAATATAAAGGTAGAGAGAAACTGAAATGCTCACTTTCTTCAATGCTAGATGTGGCATATATAGCCTTACAAAGCAAAAAGAGAAAAAGCAACCCACGTAGTACGTGGTACATGATAACGGGAAACAATTAAAGCATATGGTATTAAAGACCAGTGATTATCGAAAAAGTAAAATAGTAGATCCAATCAGCACACTGCCTCCCTTAAACTAGTTGATGTAGGCAATCAGTTTAAATCTGGAACAACACGGACACCAAGCTTTTCTCTTAGCTTAACAAACTCAGCCAGCTTCAGGAGTTTAATCATAATGTTAGCCAAATGATCCTTAGTGCCATAATAAACCAACTCCACTTTTCCATCCTTAGTGAGTTCACAAAAGAGATGAAAACAAACATCAATATTTTTGTTATGACCATGTAAGATTGGATTTCTCGAAAGCTTGATTGTAGAACTATTATCACATAAGATGATAATGAAAATTTTCTAACAGAGACCAAGCTTGTCTAACACTCTTTTCAACCATATCCCTTGAGTGGTACACGATACAGCAGCTATATATTCTGCTTCAGTAGTTGATAATGATACCACAAGTTGTTTCTTAGAATCCCAAGACATTGCGCCACCACTCAGCGAGAAGATATAACCGGAAGTGCTCTTTTGGTTGTTCAAATCTCCTACATAATCGTTGTATGTATAGGCTATTAGGTTTGCATCACCATTTCTCTTGTAAAATATTCCAAAATATGTGGTACTCTTCAAGTGTCAAAGAACCCTCTTAACAACCTGTAAATGCATCTCAGTTGGGACTGCCATAAACCTGCTAGTAAGGCATACTACATATATTATACCCGACCTCATCACCGTCAAATACGTTAAGCTTTCCACCATTTGTTTCTATGCAGCAGTATCAACTTTATTTCCTTCTTCATTCTTAGTTAACTTAACACAAAGAACTATTAGATTACTCTCACCGTTACTTCTGACCATCCAAAACTTCTCCAATATTTCTTTTACACATTTTCTCTAGCATTTGACAAACATGCTTTCACGTTTACCCATGAAAATTAAATCGACTACATATAGAATAACAATCAAAATTTAACACATTCCCGCTTAATGAAGAGTAAATGTTCAAAGTCACATTTTCTGAATCCCTACTTGATGAAGTAAGCTTCAATCTTGCTAAACCATGCCGTTGGAGCCTTTTAAGAACATACAAGGCCTTCTTAAGCTTGTATACTTTTCTTTCTTCTCCTTTTTTCATAAATCCCTGAGGTTGTTCGATGTAGACTGCTTCAGTGAGATCTCCATGCAAAAAGGCACTTTTTACATCTTGTTGATAAATACACCACCCCCTCTGCACAGCCAAAGCAACAATAATATTAATGGTGTTCCAACGAGCTACAGGAGCGTACACCTCCGCATAATCTATGCCAAATTGTTGAGCATATCCTTTCTCCACCAAACGAGCCTTAAGCTTCTCCACTTCGCCAAATTCATTGTATTCCGTTTTAAAGATCCATTTCAATCCAACTGCTTTCACTCCTTCAGGCAAGACTGTAAGCTCCCAAGTATTATTTCTTTCGGTGGCACTGATTTCGGACTTCATTGCGTCTCTCCAACTTGAGTGTTTGACTACTTCATCATGAATAATAGGATCTTAATTCACATAGAATGCAATAACACTATGTAATTCTCCTTTTTCATCGGACAACCCTAAACCATTTCTAGAAACATATTTTTCCAACTAGGCAGGTTGTCTTCTACCTCTTTTTGACCCTTTTTCAACATCTACAGCTTGTGAAGTTTTTCGGTTAGAGGTGTCTGATGATGAATTTAACACCCATCCTCTACATCATCCTATGCATTTCCTTCATTTTCACCATTAGGCTCTTCTTTATCATCTTCCTCATTATCTTCATAGGCCAGCATCTCTAATTTTACTGCCTCTGTGCTCCTTCCCTTGTTCCAGCTTTCATTCTCTATGAATATAACATCTCTACTTATAATAATCTTTCCCGAAGTGGGATTGTGCATTTTATATGCTTTTGATTATTCACTAACACCAAGGAAAATGCATTTGCAACTTCTATCATCCAATTTTGTTTTCTTAACAGCAGGAACATGTACATGACCAACACAATCGAAAAATATGAAATAGTCAACATTTGGTTTAACTTTGCTCCAGACCTCTTCGGGAGTTGTCTCCTGCATCACTTGTGTTGGACTCCTATTGGGAACATGTGTGATCCAATTCACTGCCTCTGCCCGAAAACACTTAGGAATCTTCATCTCAAACAAAATTTTTTGCACCAAACTCATGACTGTTCTATTTCTTCACTCAGCAACTCCATTTTGCTAGGGAGTATATGAAGTTGTTATTTGTCTTTTGATTCCATGAGATTTGCAAAATTCAATGAACTCAAAAGATGTGATCTCTCCTCCCTTGTCAGTTCTGAAATAGCAAATGGAAGAACTTGCTTCTTTCTTAACTAGAACCTTGTAATATTTAAACATAGTGATACCTTCTGACCTCTCACTAGGAAAATAACTCCATACTTTCCTGTTGTAATCATCAATAAAAGTAAGGATCTACCTTTTATGACTATTCGAAGAAGGTGTAATTGGTCCGCAAATGTCTACATGAACTAACTGCAGTTTGTGTGAAGCCCTCCATGTGCTCTTCTTTGGGAGTGACTCTCTTTATTGCTTTCCCACCAAGCAGTCTTCACACATCTTTGCAGGAGATTGAATTTCTGGAAGTCCCTTTACCATTTCCTATAATGCAAAGTTCTAATACTATTGTAATTTAGATGGCCATATCGACGATGCCATAGATACGCAATATCATATGCACGCACTTGTAAGAAAACAGAGGAATTAGCAAGCACCATGCTTGCAAGGATAACAAACATCCGGTTTGCGGTCAGCAAAGTCTGCATAATAAGTCCTTTGTTTGGATGATAAATCTTACAAGATCCTTTCTGTATAAGCATGGCTAAGTTCTTCTCTTGTAGTTGACCTAGGCTGAGCAAGTTATTTTTCTATTTAGGAATAAAATATATATCCTGAGTTCAACCATCAACTTCCATCTTGATTTTTCCCTTCCTTATCACTGCCAACCTTGTGTTATTGTCGAGTTTGAATGAATGTCGAAGTTCCTCATCAAAAGAGGAAAACCACTTCTTTTGTCCAGTCATATGGTTGCTACAATCACTATCAACAAACCATACATCGTCCCGACTCGCATTATTCATTTCCACATGAGCCATCAGCAAAAGTTCCTCATCTTCATTAAGCTCCACATTATTTGCACTTTTTTCTCCATTGGGGCTTTCACATTAGAAGTGCCCTAGTTTGTGGCACTCGTAGCGTTCAACTAAGGCTTTATTAAAACCTGGCATTCCTCGTCCTCTGCCTCGTCCTTGAAAGCTTCCACAACCTCTTATTATGTTCACTGAAGTATCGCTGCTTCTTACCGTTAACTTTTCCTCAGAAGCCACCTTTAACACCTCTTCATCTGTACTTCCAACTTCATGTGCAAGCATTCGTTGTTCATGCACCAAGAGAATGCTTTGTAGTTCATCAATAGTCATTGTTGTGAGATCGCTGGATTCTTCAATCGTGCGTACAACATAATCAAACTTAGATGTCATCGATGTTAATATCTTCTCAACTATCACCAGCTGTTCCATTCTCTCACCATATGCCTTCATTTTATTGGCAATGGTGAGTGTACAAGAAAAATATTCATTCACCTTCTCACCCTTTTTCATTCAAAGAATCTCAAATTCTACTCTAAATGCCTATAACTGTGCTCGCTTGACTTTTGTAGATCCTTGATGTTTCTATTTCATGGAATCCCATATTCCCTTTGCATTCTCCTTATCCAAAATAGTTTCCATAATGGTTCTGTCAGTGACTTAAAACAAGTAGTTTTTTACTTTTAGATCCTTCATTTTCGCATCTTCTCTCATCTTTCTTTGAGCCTCAGTTTCTTCAACTCTAGTTGCCGTTGCAGGGATTCCTACCTTAATTATGGACCAGTAATCTTTTGACCGAAGGAGATTCTCCATAAGCATAGCCCAATGATCATAAAAACCGTCAAACTTGGGAATGAATGGTTGAAGAAAATTACTCTCTGCCATTACGGCTCTTATACCAAATTTGTCAGTTGTAGAAATATAAAGTAGAGAGAAATTGAAATGCTCACTTTATTCAGTGTTGGATGTGGCATATATAGCCTTACAAAGCATAAACAGATAAGAAACCCATGTAGTACATGGTACATGAAAACAAGAGACGGTAAAAGCACATGGTCTTAAAGACCAGGGATTATTGAACAAGTAAAACAGTAGAGCCAGTCACAACAAATAAACACAATAGTAGTATATTATCTTTTAAGGTATGTAATGCGAAATCAAAAGCATACACATGCATGGTTATCAAGAGAGTAAAACTTGAGCTATAAAACAAATCTTTAAAATGTGCATGCATTTATGCCAGTTCACACCAAACTTCCGGAGGGGCTCAAAATAGATTTTTTTTATTTTTTATTTTTTTAGTTATATTATTATTATTTAATTTCTACTTGAATTATCTAATTCTTTGTTCCATGTTGTTAAGCATCAGTTATCGTCATGCTTGCAAATGTTGTGCGTTTGGGTTATTATTTCTGTATTTACTTCTTTTCATTTGATTCCTTGGTCTGGAATTTATTTGTGCCATCACTTGGAAATATTTAATCATTTACCCACCTACTTGTAAATTTAATTTGGTAAAAGAAATCGAAGTCTAACCATTGCTTCAGCAATTTGATATTCAAGTTTTTTGATTGAACTATTCGGTGAGAGCGAGCTTAAAAGTTACAATTGGATCTACTATTTGTATTTGTAGGAAATTACTATATTAGGCCTACTGAAAATGTAATTTGAATCTGTAACAGGTTTGCATGTATTTAGTGGTCGTGGTTTAAAGCAGGAGCCTGTGTAAGTATCTTTGCTTATGTATGAATTCTATTTTATTTTAGTTCCATGGGTTTTGTGTTCGCTTTTGACTTGGTTGATGAAATGATTGTACAGCGCATTAGTTTTTATGATTATTCCAGAATACCTAAGAACATGGAGAATGCCTGAGTCGGTTGTTAAAATACATAGAAATTTTCACACTAGAAACTCGTTGCATGGCCTTCACGTGCTTGGTTATCTTTTTTATGTCACGTAGCTTCTGCATGTTTCACGTGTGCCGGCTACAACTCCTTATTTTCTCTATATAAGCGGAGTTGTTAAAATTCTAATATGCATCTTTCAAATAAAAATTCATTCTCTTAAATCAGAAAAATGCTATAATTTCTTACTTGAAATGCTTGCCTTTTTTGAATTCATTATTCTTCTCAGTTTGGTAGTTATGTTATACTCAGAGTACAAAAAATAATTGATGTATTCAGATTGGGAGGTATTGGAAAAAAAGATGGAGCACCATTATATCCCTGAGAAGTAAGTGTATATACGCCTTTTGTACAACGAGTTGAATTTATTGTTGTAGTGCACACCCATGTTGTGCACCTCCTTTCCTTAATATCAAATTTTTACATATATTAATGTTTTTCTAATATGTATACAGATTAGGGTTAGAATTTTCCTTCATTGGTGCAATGCTCCCGTGTGCATGTTGTTCTTTCTTCCCACTAGATAAAGAGTAAGCTGCGCCTTCAACCAACGACCTCCCCCCAAGTTTGGTACATTCATTTCATTAATGATTAAGAAAATAAATGTTACTTGCTTGAAGTTTTAATCTTTATAGATTTATTGAATTAATTATCAAGATGGATAAGTGAATTTTGGTTGTGTATATTATAATTGTGACTGGTAGCAGAGGTGAAGACATAAAAAGTGTTGTTTGTGATTTTGTATTTACTTTATTCATAAAATGTAATTTTATAATGCTTCAAGACTGTTTTATTCCATATTTATCATGTTTTTTTTTAATATCACCGGAAAATGTAAGCAATAATTTTTTTCACTATTCTAAAAACAATGCAGCTGGCAAACTTTTTTTTCCTTTCTTGCGTATGTGTGTGCACGGACGTTGACATCATTGTAAAAATTCATTATTACTTACTTTCCAAATCGAAATGAGTCGGGATATTATAATTAAATGAGGTTTAGTACTAATTTTAGTAACATATGAATTTTGTTTCATCTAGTTACCTTTTGCGCAGGTTAAGGCAGGGCATTAAATCTTCTTAAAGGCTAAAAAATTATATTTGACTTGATCATAGCCGATGTACAAATGATGGATGTCACTGAATTCAAGCTATACAAGACATGCCCATTGTTTGTAAGTGGTTTGTATGTAACAATTTAATGTATGGCTATGTTAAGTTGTTGTTTATAAAGTAGTTTATGAAGTGGAAAAGCCTAAGATTCCAGAATGATGCTACTCAGACCATCAAAGGCGTCGGTTTAAAACTACGACTAGTACGAACTCAAGGATTTCAAGGGGCAAAATTAACATTTTGCTGTGGGTCCTTCGTATTTCGTGTGAGGTGTCGCACATTTAGATAGAAATTATGTCGGATTATTTAGCATTTTTGAAGATTCCACGTAAACCTTTAGGACACGGGACTAGTGATCTTATTTGCATGCCAACATAATTCAAGATCTAGACCGCATATAGAAGTCTGTCAAATATAGAATGATCAACGTATAACTACGAACTTCCAATTAATACTTTTTTCGTTATTTGATACCATTGGTCTCTACATATTATATTATTTTCTTCAATGTCATTCCTAACACTACATGTTACTTTATCCCTTGAAGAACATTTATAGAAAATTGTTAAGATTACCTATATGCTTTGCTAATTAAGAATAACCGAGGATACTCTTTGCTATTAAGTCTGAAACACAAAAAACACCAAATTTGTCTCATTGATATATTAATTGACCAACAATGCCAAACTTATTAATGTTTGGTCTAACATCCAAAATGCAAAACCAAATATCCCACCAAGGCCAGTTACAATGTAAACATTGGCTTTCTTTGTTTTTGCAATTTATGGGCAGCGATTGTACAGTACAAAATCATTATTAATTCAAAGACTACATCATACTAAATTTATTATCACCATACAGATCAAAAAGACAGGAAAACTCAGTTTTGCTGATCAATGTTCTAGAAGGAAAGACAAGCAATGAATCGCGGCCTGCGCACAGCGATTTACCTACAAGCAATGCTGAAGCTCTTTTAGTAGTTTCTGGAGTAACCAACTCCCTCACTTCTGGTTTTCCAGCTATGCAACCTCATCAGCATAATCCTGTGCAGAGAATGCCCTATTAGCAAAGTTCAGAAAACGCCGTTGGTCGATGGTATGGGCGTTCGAATCTTAAAAGCAGATGAAATAGGAGGTTTCAACCCTATAGAAGGAATCAGAACATGCAATACAGTGCAGAAGCGCAGCAAACGAAAGTGGGTTACCCTGGGGCGCCGCTGCATAATACCTTGAACATGAGAAGGGGAGGCACGGTAACTGAACTCAGTGTGCATTAATACTCTTTTCATTGTAATTTGCATTTGCATTTGCTCCTCCTGGATGCACTGGAACTGAACTGAAAATGCCTTGTTCTGGCATTGCATGGCTCGGAGGACTATACATGACTGTAGGTCAAAGCTGTTCGACACTGTGAGCAAAGAAGCAAACTTTACGAGGACACAACTATCCCAATTTATCTGCATTAAAGCTTCGGATCCATCAGCCTCGGGCTCAATGCCTGCAATACCCACAAGCTTCAGCTTTGGAATCACCATCGCGCAAATGGACTAAATTTATAGAAAAAATGAACATAGGTGGCGTTTTCAAGGTGATGTCGAAGAGAAGTGCCAATGTTGCAGCGGAGCCTAAAGGCATCATAGTTAGTGCTGTGAATCGTGGACAGCTTCATATGTTTATGATGAAGGCATTTAGGACGACAAAAAAGAGAAGACCACTGATGATAGACTCAACGTTCAACCCGAGTAGCCAGTTTAGTACATACAGATACGGCCTTAGCAACAATGTGTGCAGCTTTGTATTTAATTTGCACACAGATTGAATACCTGCAATAGATTTATGCAGCTTTGTCATTCTAAAAAAAAAAAGCTATTGGATTGATTATTCAGCTTTGTGTTACTAATCTTCATCCTAAAGATTACCAGTTGTACTTTTGTTTTATTGTTAACTATCTTATATATTTTCTCTAAGATCAAATTAGTTTGTAAATACTGATATTAAATAGATCTATACCTACCTGCCTCTAGTTACTCCAGTTTAGTAGAACCATGAACCATCTTCTACAAAATACGTAGACTAAGTCGAAATCATAAAACAATCGGATTTAGATTTTTGGCATGGGATCCTACATCTCCTTTTACTAAACTTTATGTATGAGGGTGCGAAGCCAAAAATGTCGCTGTTAGTGTCGAAGCATGGAAGTTTCCATGATCTTGAATATATATCATCATGTTAAATGGTGAAATCTTTCAACCTAATTCTTCAGGCTTTGCATATAAATCATTCCTGGACAACGCAAAGCAGGAGAGTGCTTCTTCAGGCTTTGCATCAGCTGTATCAATAATTAATTAGTCATGATTATATACCACTTGGGGGTGCCATAGCTGAGGAGGTAAACTCGCAGTTATAGTCGACTTGGTGGATATATATACCTGGTTTGCTGTATCATGCATTACTTATATAATTACAGTTATGACTCTATTCTTTCTAGACCTTCGGCTAAGGGCAACCCATTTTTGCTTCCATTCCTGTTGCCCTCGCCTAGGGCAACCCATTTTTTTTGGTCCGTAGAGCCGGATCTGGCTGTATGTGCTACATTTCAAAAATTATTTGATGTCTACGGAAGTTACAGCACGGTGATTAGATATAATGCATGTTGCGCATATGCACTGTATAAAGTTCAGTGAGACAATAATAGCATTTCATAACATTATTACTTAATTCTTTTGCCGTTTTGTCGGTGCTTTATGCTTCTTTTGTACCCAATGCAGCCTCTTTGTTGTTGTTCTATTGCTTATGTGATATATCCAGTTGTTTTAGCATTCACTGTATGCTTCAGCGTATAGTTAATTTATGGGACAGTCTCGTGTTTTCTTTTCCCTGCTGCACTCTTGTTAGTTTTGATTCTGTCGCCATGCATGCACACCCCCTGTAAGTAAACATATGCATTCTTAGCTCTTCAGCACCTCTCTTTTATGCAAAACGATCCACTCATTCAAGATTTGAACGTGCTCTTGCTTCCTTTATCAGTTTATATTCATATTTGTTCTCTTGCACAACATTTAAATCTATCTATATATAATAGGAAAACATCCAATCCAAATGAAGCTTTTGAAATATCAAAAATATACTTCAAATTTGTATTGTGTGATTGGGGGGCAGTTTTGTCATTTCTTTCTTCATGTTAGGGATCCACCATGTCCACTTCTTTTCTGCAGTCGCAATTTTCCATCGTTCCCATTTCTCAACATCATAATTTTATCTTCCAACCAACTCCGTGTCGTCATCTTTTACGATGGCTTTGCTGCCAAACAAGGAAAAAAATAAAATTAAGAGGGGCCTAGGGAGTAGCGGGCGGTCCATAAGCAAAAGGAAAGTGGGAACCGTGGGTGGCTCGAAGTTAACGCTTTTTCAGCCTCTGCTTGCATTTTGATTTCCATTTTAAATGTTTATTCCATAGCTAATAATGGGTTGTTTTATGTTGATTTGCAGAATAACGGTTATTTTTTAACGAAGATCCTTGGGATTATCGATTTACAAGATGATTTGAAAAAAAATAAAATTGAACAAAGATTCTGAGATGAGAGGCATAGGATAGGAGGAGAATAAAGATAGTTCGATTAGTTTTGTTAACAACGGTTACAATCAAGAAGACAATGATGGGTTTTTGGATAAAGACGAAGATAACTTGAGAAGAAAGAGCGATTGGATACATCAAATGCGAACGATGCAGTAAAAGACAGGAGACCAATTTTTGCTTTTTTCCATTTAAATCTCCCAACAAACACAGGCCAGTTCTAAAAAAATAGCTGATATAAGCTTGTTTTAAAAGTTATTACAAACGTAGACCTGTTTTGTTCAGATTTGTATGTAGGTGAGTTTTGAAAACTCGACTCGTCTATGTGCAAGTTTTCAAAACTCGGCCATATAAAATTACACAAAATAATATTTGGGTTGGTTGGTAGAGTGTGTGTTTTCTTAGTGAGGCACCTAGATTTGAATCATGTCAACTACATTTTTTTAACCTAATATGAACTCCTTAAAACTAATTGATGGGACCAAACAACACTACAACTTCCAGTAAATCTGTACGGTGAGCTACTTCGTTTATCAACAACTTTTAATAACTTTCATGCTTCATCAAGTTCCAAAGCATCAGTTATTGATCTATCTACAATTTTAGAGAGGTTTACCCCCTTCATAGAGAGCCCATGTTTGTAATATGATAAGTCCATGTGCAGCATCTCGTGACTGAAGGAAATTATTGAATTCTGTGATTTATAATGGACAATTTGCATGTGTCTTATGTACAAACTAACAACAACAATAATGATGATAATAATGGACAATTTGCATGTGTCTTATGTACAAATTCACTGGTTAACCACAGTAATAAGAAGAAGAAAATATGATGTAAACATACTCTTACTAATCTATTAGCTGAATACTAATGGCAAAATACATGTTAGGCCTGTACTTCTACAAATATATTCCTCAAATTCTTACTGCATAGTGGTAACAATACTGGTAGATGTGTGCTGTTTGGTCTCATTAATTAGTTTTGAGGAGTTCATATTAGGCTAAAAAAATGTAGTTGACATGATTCAAACCTAGGTGCCTCACCAAGAAGGCAGACCCATCTACCAACCAACCCAAAAATTCTTTCATGCAATTTTATATGGGCGAGTTTTGAAAACTCGCACACAGGCGAGTTTTCAAAACTCGCCTACATACACACCTGGACAAAACAGGTCTACGTTTGTAGTAACTTTTAAAACAGGCTTATATCATTTATATCTTTTTAAAACTGGTCTACGTTTGTTAATTATCCATTTTCATATTGTGTGTTCGTTGTTATACTAAATTGGAATTATGGTTTTTTCTTTCTTTCTTGCATATTAACAGGTTAATCATACAAACTGCTTTTCTCACACGAATTGTTAACTCTCCATTTAGAGCAACTCCAACACCTCCATATCCTTACCCTTAATCAGTAATAAAAGGTGTTTTTATTCCCTAATAGACGTTGTGGAGTGTAATATTCAGTGAAATATTACGGGACCAATTCTAAATTCTCGTATTTTCACATGATATCAATGATTAATTTATGGGACAGTCTCGTGTTTTCCTTGCTGCACTCTTAGTTTTGATTCTGTCGCCATGCACACCACCCGTTAGTAATTAAACACATGCATTCTTAGCTCATCAACACCTCTCCTTTATGCAAAACGACCCACACATTCAAGATTTGAACATATTCTTGCCTTCTTTATCAGTTTATTCGTCTTTGTTCTCTTGCACCGCATTTATATTATAATAATAATAAATAAAATAATAATTAGATAAATAACATGTGCTACCTTCAAGCCAGCAGAAGGTTGCTATATGCATGTAATGCAGCAGACATATTCTGCTACCATGCACACTACTAGAACATTCAGAAATAACGGTATACTTTAGCGACGACTGCCGAATGTCAAAATAAGCCGAGGTCGTTAACCATCAATAACTAATACCTACTTGGATAAAAATCATGATCGGACAATTCATTTTCACTTTCTCTTTCCTCCCTCCAAATTTTACCGCGAACCAAAAAGAAAAAAGAAAAAAGAAAAAAACCTATTGTAGCAGATCGTAGCCCACCGCCTTCGACCCTCCAGCGCTACCCCCCTTCTTCTTCTTCTTCTTCTTCTTCTAATTTTTCTTCCATTTTGCTAATTGATGTATAATTTCTAGTCCTTAATTGATAAATATTGATGATTATATGTTTGCAAATGTTGATTAGCCGTTGTTTCGTATAATAGTAAATTATTAGTTAATTTAGGAACATAGAAAAATTGGTATGTTAAAAATTTAAGTAATTTTCGATTATAAGTCAATAAATATTGTGTATTAATCGACGATAATATATTGTACTAGTTGATTTGATGATATAACTAGTAGTTTGATTTTTTATTTTAAAATTAGGATTAGTTTAAGAGTTCGAAAATTAAAGTATAATTGTTAATTATTATATGTGCATTGATAAGTTTCAGCGAATGTTAGACACAAAATAATGTTTCTTATTGTTTAAACGGAAATATTGATGGTTATATCAATTTTAAATATGGTTTAAAGTTTATAGTTTTGTTTTAAAAAGTTAAAAAATATTATACTTAAATCGATTTTCTTGAAAAATTGAAATTGGATTTAGCAACGATAAATAATCTACTGAAATTCATTATTTTTAAAATTTGAAAATGAATTTAATAAAAGCACATATTCTACTATTTTTTTTGTTTTTAAGTTGAATTCTTTTTAATAGTATAAAACATTATATTGATTAGACAGAAGGTGATGTGTAGAAGAGAAGTGAAGTGAAGTACTGTTGAGATATGGCAGTGTTATGTGTAAAACCTTTATTCCCAAAAGATTTTACTTTATTTTTGTTTTTAGAATAAATAAATACCCCTTGGATGCAACTAATGCGTAGAAGAGAAGCGTGGCGAAGCGTTGCCGAAATTTGACAAAAGTGTGGTATGTGAAGCCTTTAGTCCCAAAAGGCTTTACATTAACATATGTATATGTTATCGAAATCACTAACATATATTTTTGAATCAGAAAATGTTCGATTATTATGTCGACTATACTTGGATGTATGAAGTTAGAACTGAAAAGAAATGCTCGGTGAAAGCACATTTCTACAATGGTATAAACGAATTTATTAGATTAGCAGTATCTAATAATCAAAATTACGAGAAATTTCATTGTCCCTGTAGTAAGTGCAAACTGATGAGGTTTTGAAACCAGACACTTAAAGTATATTTGTATAAATCTGATTTGTGACAAATTATTATTTATGGGATCGTCATGAAGAACTTATTGCACCTACAATAAATCCTATATCAACAGAGCTCGAATTTACAGGAGTTTGAGAAAAACCAGGCAAACAGGAATAAAAATCCTGCATTGCACCGGGTTTGCTCTAAGTCTTTCTCCTAGCATCGACGGGATTTGGTACTTATCATAAATTACATTTATAAGTAGTTGTAACATTGTTTAATCATATTGGTGACATTGTTCATTTGTACCATTACAGATGTCGAATGTACAATGGGAGCCTACACTTGCTGAGGTATTCATCTAGAGTCACGTGGTCGAGCGAATCGACGAGGAGGTTAACATGTTCCATACCTTGATGAATGCAAAGTCCCAGTATATGATGGTAAGCATTCGTAATATTTCCCGTTTCACATTGTTTATTTAAAATTAAATACTTAATATGTAAATCAATTGTTTGCTATCGCAGGAGAGATAACAGGCAGAGATCGCTCGAGTGACGCAGTCCTCAGGCTACGAACCGACCATAGAGGAGTGCAATCGCATCTGGGATGCCATCGTTGTCCTGCCTACCAGGAATAAGTAGTATAGTTTAGGTAAAGTGTTTTATTAACTAAGTTATAATTAATATTTAATCCATACTTGTTCTAAGTAGTTTGGACTACTCTATGTGGTTTGTGCACCCAGATATTTGAATAAAAGCAACCATATTAAATCATCTTTAAAAATTGAATTCAGGCTTACACCACTATCCTTTCAATTTAAATAGCAACAACAATTAGTGATTACTATTGATGTCTATATTTTAATTTCGCAAATGTTGAAAATATAAATAAAATATAATTAAAACAACTCGTCGTGCATCGGCTGTTCGTAATTTTACAATTTAAACTTTGAATGAGTGGATAGGATTCGATATAAGTCGGAATTCTTTAAAACAAGAATCTTCAGGATCTATTAAATTATGGTTTTCTAATGGAAGAGAAAAATTGAGATTTCATTTGATAGATTTTGGGTTACTTCAAAATCAAATTATAGAAAAATCGCGGTGTGGTAGATTATGTACCATAGCAATTTATTTAATAAAATGAAAGGATTTCAAGAAAATAAAATAGGATTTTTCTTAAATAAAATATACCTGCGGGGTATATTGATTTGTGGTGAGTTCGGGTTTAAATGTTTTGTAACACCCCTAAGTCCTACATCGTGGAAGCATGTGTGAAGTGGGTACTTATATAGTAGAGCCCATCTCTTACTAACGCCGAGGCCTTTTGAGGAACAAAACCCCACACCTATACGGTGGCTAAGTTGGGGACAATATCTTGCGTGAACGGAGGTGCAGGTTGTTACAGTGGTATCAGAGCCAACACCCAGCCAGAATTGTGGCTCTTGTGTGGACCACAGCGCCTGGGTGAGGTGTTTGTGAGCCAACGGGGATGTTGGGCTCTGTTGGAGGGGAGAATGTAACACCCCTAAGTCCCACATCGTGGAAGACTGTGTGAATTGGGTACTTATATAGTAGAGCCCATATCTTACTAACGCCGAGGCCTTTTGAGGAACAAAATCCCACACCTATACGGTGGCTAAGTTGGGGACAATATCTTGCGTGAATGGAGGTGTGGGTTGTTACATGTTTATAGCCCTATATAATACGGTTATGTGTTGATCGTTTATGGTTGTACATAACATTATGTTATATTTGAGTTGGTTGAGATCATTATATCAACATTGATGATGCATAGAATAATATAAATAAAAACTCATAATATAATAAATTGCAGGTAGCGACGACTCAGGCCTCTAACAGGAGATCCCAGCGATATGAGGAGATCGCCATGCTCCATCAGCTGGTAGCTGAGCTGATGGATTGGAGAAAGAGAGGACCGACTACCATGCCCGGTGAGCGGATCGCTTCATATTTTCCCGAGCATGGGTGGATGCATTGGGATGAAGATTGATCGGGCGTTGGGAATGATGAAGAGGAGGAGGATGATAATGGAGACGAATTGATCCAATTACGAATGATAGTAAATACCATGAAACGACCCGAGGATCCATACTATCTGAGTCAACTAATAACACCACACGTCCAACCCAAATTGTACAGAAATACGAATCATTTTTAAAAAGAAGTTTGAGGATGAGAAATAGAAAGAAAGAAATATCAGAATAGAAGAAAACGAAGATCAATACTCACAGCGGAACGAATAAAATATATTAAATAACATAACTTTGAAATACAAATCAGTAACTTTATATACTACCATCATCAGAGCACAACAGTTATTCCTGGAACAGTTATAAACACCTGTTTCCAGATACAACATAGTACACAGTGGAAAATATGATAGTCTAGAGCTATCTGGTGAAGCCTCCTGTTTCCAGCTCCTCCAAATGAATCTGTAAAATCCCGACTACTTGACTGCCCGTACAAATTTGGGCACCGGAGAGTTTAGGAAAACAAAAACAAAATAAACTCTGGGTCAGTCATGGGACTGGTGTGAGTAAACTCCAACCATTTGTTTAACTTTCAAAATCCTTTCGAAAGGAAAGATAATAGTAGGACCAACCCACACATAAACATGGACGGTTTTTACCTTACTATAACCCAAAACACTTTGATACAAAACTCCATGATATTATAATAATGTCTAATCAAATAAGTAGAATCTAGCGAAACGCTTGCATCTCATGCTCCATATATAATATAAAATCAAAAACCGCATGGCTCTTATTGGAGATTGAATTTCCAACATGACAAGGTATGGAACCACCTTCCGCTAGTGTATCTCTAGAGAGGAATACAATGGGTTCAACAAGAACATCTTGCAACCCGACCCACACATGACCGACCACTCATTTCGCTTGAGTGTATCGAATGTATATCACCAACGGTTGGGATCGGCAACCGTTTCCCGAATGGGACAACATCGAATAGATTAAGGAATTAAATGAATCTTTAGATATGTGATTATACATCCTAATGGGAGCGACCCACATAGCCATGTTGTCTGCCCGATTTTTGTCATTTCCCGGTTGTTGAGGCCTGAGGCTACAATTACTTTCTATTCATTGATAGCACAATTACTTTGAATGCCACATTGTCAGATCCGTTAATCACTAATTGATTTGCACAAATGTATTTTGGATATTATGTTAAGGGAATAAATCCGTTGCCACCATGTATATTTATACAGACCAACATATTCGATCATTGGAAATACTCTGTCAGGCATTCGTTCATATACATTCGTTCTGGGATTGAACGAAACCGAAGGCACAATTTCTATTAATAGAAAAAGCCCTTGGACTTTACTCCGTCTTCAATTATCTTTGAATAATCTGATTCGCAACGCTTATGCCAGTACAGAGTGGTTCTCGGATAATAATCCAACCGGTCTCTCCATATTGACAACGACAGTCAAAAAAACTTCAATAGTCTGTGATTTAACTATCAAATAAAAACAAGTGTTTTGATAGTCGTTGGTTTAACTATCGAAGAAAACAAGTGTTCATCCAATTATCAAACAATCACTGGGCCTTTTAATTAATATTTCATTAATTAAAACTCTTCTCCATTTCCTTTATCAATATTTGTTAAACAAATATTTTCAATTATCGTCTCGGTCTCTTACATTCTTTGGAAAACATTTCTATATCTCGCCTTCTTTTATTTTCTACATTTAGAAAATATATTCTATTTGAAATTGAAACAATTTCAATGACTTATCTCTTTCCCGACTACTTTAATTATACTCAGGAAATATTTACTTTTATATTTCCAAAATTCCATCACTTGGGTTAAAACGAATGCTGTATAAAACATCGTTATAACAACCCAAAATATTTTATTCAACTAACTATTATCCAACATTTCTCTTCGAGATTGGATCTTGCTATTTATCAATTAAAAATGAAATCAATCAAGTTGGGGTAAAATTACCTCTCAGATCTTGACTGAAAACATCATTAACTTCAAAACAGACAAAACCACTTACCCTGAATAATCAACATTATAAAAACCAATAATTCATTTTAAACGTACATATGTTTCTCTTTCTATTACCAGCCTATCAATTTCCTTTTTGCTTATAATATTCTATTTTTAAATTCGTTCCTTATCGAATTCTATATATATCGATACATTTATTTCTGACTATCCAATTTTTCTTAAAAATATTCTAACTCCTTAAATTCCCGGAAAAAATCGCCATAGCCTCCCTTGTACCGGGAGCATCAGGATATTTCAAAAAGCCTCCCATGGCCCTCACCAACCCAAAAGAAAAAGAAAAAGCCAAGCGGCTTGCCGATACGGCGCATAAAACCTCATATATGAATTTAAACATGTACCTTTTTGTCGGGCACATAAATTAAAATCTTCATATACTCCATCCCATACCTGTCTAATACATGCTCACCTGTTTTCAATTCAATTCAACACTATCCAATCGTTTGAATTCAGTTTCGCTCATTTATTCTTTAATTAGCTATTTTGCCTATTCCACTTCTTTGTTTGATCATAACATGTTCAAACAAAATATTTAACTTGCTCATAACCAAATTGAATCTCAATTTCAATTCTAGTTTCCTTTTCGATTTCGAAAATAAATTTTCAAATCGAATTCACTTATTCAAAGCCAAATATCAATTCAAAATCTCGTTAACTAATTACTATTCAAATTAGTTAATTCTATTCAATAATCAAAAATCTGATTTTTGTTTCAAAATTTAATTCATTACTTCACCTGAGTTCACATATAATCTACAACTCAAATCTGAAATTTTCTAAATAGAAATTCGGATTTTATTCGCTTAAAATCCTTTTATAAAATTAAATAAACGATTATGGTTTTAAATGGTTATGGCGCTGTTTTTATGAAAATTTTATTTTGATATAACTCAAAATCTATTCGACGAAATCCAGATTTTTCTCCTCCATTAGAAAACTATTATCAAATCGGTCCCGACGTTTCTTATTTCAAAGAATTTTGACTTTAATTGAGTTTCGTATACTCAATTGAAGTGCGAAACGCCAATTTACGAACTGTAGCGCTGTGGCGAGTTCGTTTTAATTATATTTATAAATATAAATGTTTGAACTTCGTTTATAATAAATTCAACTCCATTCTAATATATATTTAATATATATCAAATCAAAATTTTTAATTCAACATAATATTTTAGATTATCTATAATTGTCAATTTCTCCTTACTCGGTGATATATTTATTTATACTTCGATTTTCTATATTCAAATTCCATTTGAATTCTATTTGAATTCTATATTCAAATTTCATTTGAATTTCTATATTATATTTCAAATCTCTTATTCCAATTCTATTTGAATTTCTCTTATTCAAATTCTATGCTCACATTTTAAATTTCTGTATTCAATTTCTATTTAAAAATTCCATTTTTAAATTCCTACTTGAATCCTGTACTCAAATTCCAATTCAACTTTATTTGAATTCTATATTTAAACTCCATTTCACTTCTATTTGAATTCCTATATTTAAACTCCATTTCACTTCTATTTTCAAGTTCTATATTTCAAATTTCATTTGAACTTTCTTTATTCAAATCCATTTGAATCCCTTTGAATTCAAATTCTATTTGAATTCTTTTAAATGCAAATTCTATTTCAAATTCTATATTCAAATTCTAGTCAAATTCCATTTATTCAATTTGACTTCTATTTAAATAAAATTTGAATTAATCGAATTTAAATCTTAAATCCTTATTTAAATAAAATTCGAATTAATCGAATTCAAATCATAAATCCTTATTGATTTATTTTCGTTCAATTTATATTCTGAACATCAGAATAAATTCCATCGTTTATTTCTTTAAAATGATTTTCCCCTTCCTATTTTTAAATTCACATTTGAATTTAAATATTCAAATTATCAAAAGATAATTTTTCCCACTACATATATAAACCTTGTTTATAAATTAAATTCAATCCCCCCGCATTTCCCAACTTACAAACATCATTTGTAAATTTCAATACTTCCATCTCCTATATATTTATAACATTGTTTATAAATTCCAGTACTTGTTTTATCTATTCAAAACAAGTCAATATTTTTAATCCATTCGAATTTCAATTTCTATTATTAGAAAAATAGAAATTCCTGTTTAAAATCTCAAAATCTGTTTTATAATATTTTTATAGACCAACATTCAGGCCCAGTGGTATTTCAAACAATCAAAACAACCAATTATAATTGACAGGTTTTCTAACACATCATATATGACAGTATATGTGAAAACAAACAACAAACAGATAATATATTTTTGAGAAATCCCGTTGGATCCCTCCAGCCTGTTTTTCCTGCATCCACAGACGTTAGTCAACAGAAATAATACCCATCCTGCTTCAAGGCAGGATATCGCGGTACAAAAGGGGATCCACTTATATACTTGGGCGTAGGGTCATCCGCTAATGATACTGCAGGCATCCGCTAATGATACTGCTGGAATCAATCCAATCACCAAACTAATATATATATATATATAATAGTCAACCCTAAATAATATATTTAAAACAACTAGAAAGCATTCAAACAAGCATCAAACAATTATTTTTAACGAGTAAAAATAATTCTAAATAACAGGTGATTGAGATTTACTCACCGAGATTTTATCCAATGATTTATTCCAAATGAATTTCCTGCTTGTTAACTTCAAAGCCGCGATCCCCACTCAACTTATCTTGAATAATTTGACCTTGTAACAAATTTAAATTTTCCTTTATTATTATTCCACACTAAATCAAATACTTAAGTTAATCACCTAATTTAATTTAACCATAAATCATAAATTAGTAAATTATCCTATGTGATTTGAATTTCAAAATAAAGTATACTTTATTAACTTGCTTAAGTCACCTTCTTCCTTATCTTGGCAAATAGGGTACCTGCTGAACATCAACTATTAGGTGTTCGAACCAATGTACACATCAGTCCCCTTCAAACATTTCCAGCCCTTCTCACCTCCAAAATACTGTCTTGCACCTCCAAAAAGATATCACCGATCAACTTTAAGTCACCAAAAATCAGAAACTGACCTTTCAGGAGCCAACTGGGTTTACTGCCGCACCTTCCTTCTCCCCAATCATTGACCGAGCTCTTCTCCTGTCTCCTACAGGAAAGTGGCGATAGCTTCCACCACTATTTTTCCTTAAATTGGATCAAAGGATTTTAACCCCATCATAGACATAACAACGGCCTTGAATCCCTCCAACGCTGACCGTATCAACTAATCTTGCCCCTAAATTCTCACGATGTCGAGCTCTAATAAATCACCGGTCTCCGATCTAAAGATGGGCTTTAGGGGTCACGGCTTCAACTTAGAAGAGTTAAAGGAAGAAATTAACTTCGGATTAATTTGGAACGGTGGATTTGGTTTGGGTTCTGAATGAAAAAGGAAGCGGATTCTTTCTGAGCCTTTTTTATTTCAACTGGTATCGTGATTTTCAGAAGAGAAGAATGAAGAAGCAAGGGGAGAGGCTGTCGCAATATATATAGGTGGAGAAGTACACACAAAATCTTTGTATTTATTTAAAAAGATTTTCTAATTAATTCGATTTGATTCTGAATCGATATAAAGAGATCTTTCATTCTTTTTAAACAGATATCGATTTGATTTTCGATTCGATTTCGATCTTATCCATTATAAATATTTCGAGGTTCACAGTTAAAAATCGTGAACCTCTATTTAATGTACCGACCGTCGTTCCAATGTTATAGCGTTATACTGAACTCAACAGAATATTATCTGAAATTTATTTCGAATGTGTACATATAAAATAATCATACTAAATCGATATAATATACTTTAAATTCAAAAACAAATAAATTCTCTGATAATAAAATATTTTTATCATAATTTATATTCAAATACAGTTAATACCGATCATCTGAATTGTTTTGACTCAGTTTAAATCTCAAATTGAATTATTTCAGTTCTCGTATTTCGATAAATATATATAAAATCAAAATAAATCATATTTCGATTATTAAATAGATAAATCCAATATAAAATACCATTTATATTATAAATTCAATATTTAAAACCATACTAAATAAATCGACCAAAAATACGGGTCGTTAAATATCAGGACTTTGCAATATTTGATTGATCACAATTCTGTTCATCTTTTTTAATTGTTTGTTCTATTGTAAACATAAACATGTGTTTCTAGAATTGTTGTGAACATGATGATTTTTTTTTGATATGTATGGATTGTTGTGGGTATGATGGTTAGTTATGCAGATATGATGTTAGTATTTATAGTTTATTAGTTAGTTAATGGTATATGAGTTGGTTTGTGGTGTATATATTGGTATGTGTTATGAATTTGAGTATATATGATATGTTGGGTTATTGGATATGAAAATATTTTCATATATGAATTATGAAATCAGTGGAAAGATTGTATATGGGGGGTGTGAGGGAAGAATGTTGGCTAGAAAGGAGAAATAGTTTCAGCACAACGACGTCTAGTAGCACACTTTTAGTAATGCAGAGTAACAATTAGCGACAGCTTGCTTCTGCTTGTTGTTGCAATTTAGTTACGGCTAGCAACGACTAAATAAAGATTATTTGCAGTGGCTTGTGATGACTTGTGGAAAACACCAGATTGACCATAACTTCCCACGTATCCCCATCTACCATCATCAACCATAGCTAAGTTGGTTATGTAGCCAGCGCTAAACACCTTGCTACTATGTTAGCGTCATGGTACTTAGCGATGACTTTATGCTATGGCTTGTGACGGCTGTCGACGGCTATTTGTCGTTGCTAACCAAAGTCGTTACTGTAGTGTGCACTATAACATCAGACTACTTCCTATAAGTGGTGGATCCATGATGATCCCGAGCTTAAAGATCCGTCTCAATCACAACTTAGAGATATAGAACCTCTTTTTTCTTTGGAAAACTATATCTATATAAGGAGATTAAGTGAAGATTTATATGCCAAATCCTATCTACCACTACAAATAAAATGGGAAAACCTCATTTGAAATGATCTTTCCCCACCTCTCTCGTGCGTTCAATACCATTTTTATTTCATAGA
The DNA here is from genome assembly GCA_030737875.1 of Allium sativum. Classification (NCBI taxonomy): domain Eukaryota; kingdom Viridiplantae; phylum Streptophyta; class Magnoliopsida; order Asparagales; family Amaryllidaceae; genus Allium; species Allium sativum. The sequence goes on along the minus strand of CM060919.1, from coordinate 646,236,034 downwards.
TTTTAATGAAATGTAATTACAACCTACTGTATAAACAAAATAAATCTTTTTTTGAGTGGATACAGGTTAGAGCAAAACTATGATAAAATACTATAGGTGTTAACGTTATTTTTCATCAACACCAAAATATAAGGTATTGTAACACCCCGTACTTTCTGTGAACATATACGTAACAAATCAGAGGATAATTAATTTTTAAAATAAGAATCAAGGGAAACGGGTTGCGCCATTGCGTTCATCTCGGAATTCTGCTTGGAAACGAGTCCGAGTTTGCAAGAATCAGAGTCCGTATGAGGGAGATATGACCCCCCGAAGTTTCAGAAATTTTCAGAATCGAAAACAGCTCGAAATTCGAATTCAAACCCAGAAGCGGGCTGGGCGGGAAATTTCCCGCCCAAGACCCAGGTCGACTGAGGAGTCGACTGGGCAGTCGACCCCCCCCAGACCAGGTCGACTGGGCAGTCGACCTGGGGGTCGACCTCCCTGGTCAAACCTGGTGCGTGTGTGTGCGATTTTGAGGGCTGTGACGTGTTTGGACGGACCTGATGAGTTCTAGGGTTAATCTGAGGGTATAAATGAGTTCCTACACCTATAAATACATCCTAAGACCTAGCCTTCTCTACACACAATTCTATTCTGCTTCTACTCTACCTCTGTTCTAATAAAAATAAAAATGGCGTCGCTACTCTGCTAGAATCAAAACTAGAAGCTAATCAACATCAACCTAAGCAACTCAATTCAAATTAGAGATTAAAGCTTCTGCAATGATTCTACAACAATTAAAGTTCTTTCTTTAATCCAACCAAGGCAAGTGCAGTTATTTTCTGATATAAACGTTAATTCTGATTGTGACATGAATTGTAAATCTGAATCTGAGGTTATATCTGTTCTGTTCTGTTTAGATCTTATTTTGTATCTCTTTCCTCTTTCTGTTTTATAGCCGGCTACCACGAGCCTGAGCCAATCTCATAAGAGATTAACGTACGCTAAAATGTTTGGGACAGTAAAATGAATGATGCATAAATTGGGCATGACCAATAGGTGACTGATTTGAGGAAAGAACATGGACTGTAGTTAGAACGTAAATCTGAGACATATGACCGGACATGTTATATTTATAACATAAAGGGTATTGAACATATGATTTGAGGAAACGACATAGAAAGGCATATAATTGGACATAAATATAGACTGTATTGAACATATGACATGAGATAAAGAGAATATGGCTTAGGTATAAAGATTTACATTAAAGTAGGATATCTATCAAGTGTGAATAACACCTAAGTAGGAGATTTTTGAACATATGACATGCATTGAAATCGATGGCTATATTTGGTATAATTTATATGTGAATCTTTTGTACTAGGCAAGTTGAACTAAATTGGGACATGTAAATTATGACCATAATCTGTGACAAGTAAATTCAATGCAAACGTGGGGTATATGATCATAGTGTGAATCATGACAACTATTTAGGCATGCAAACTTAGGCCAAATTTATAATTAGGCAAGATATGTTTGTGAAACTTTAAGGAATGATTAAATCTGTTACATTTGCCTAATTTGCTAGTTCTGCTATATTTGCCTAATCTGCTAGTTCTGTTATATTGCCTTTCTGTTATATTGCTTAATCTGCTAGTTCTGCTCTCCTGCCTAGTCTGCTAGATTTGTTCATCTGCCAAATCTGTCATCTGCTAAGTCAATTGAAAATGCCAAATCTGCTAAACTAAATCTGTTGAGATGCCTAATCTGTTATCTGCTAAATCTGCTAGTTTGGTTAATCTGCTAAATCCATTAAGTCGCCTAATCTGCAAAATCTGTTATCTGCTATATCTGTTGAGTTGATATAATTAGTCCGCTATAGACATAATCTGAATTGGCTATAGTTATGAATAATTGACATGTATATTAGGCGTGGGTATAAATGGTAAATCATTAATTAATTGGCCGCAAAGATAAACATGGCTAACTCGAGTTTAGAATGAGTTTGCGGCGTAATTCTGCTTGGAACCGCCCGACATATTCCAGTGGCCGCAAACAATAGGTTCTAATGTGAGAATTTAGTCATAACGTGCTTGAAACCCGAGGTTAGACTCAGTTTGCGACAGAAACCTGCCCGGAACAAACCGGCCTAACCAGTAGCCGCAAACTGTCAGTCTAATGTGAGAGGTCTGGGCATTAATATTTAATTAATGAAAATCTGAGATAAATATGATGTCTAAACATGTTGGGTGGGTAAGGTTAAACCAATTGGACCAATGAATCTGATAAACCCGTTTCATGAATCTGTAGGCCCAATACAAAGTTAGACAATCTGTAACCGGTTAATCTGTAACCAGTTAATCTGTAAGTCTTTTAATCTGTAACCAGTTAATCTGTAAGTCTGTTAATCTGTAACCAGTTAATCTGTAAGTCTGTTAAATCTGTATATCTGATCCGTTAGTCTGAAAACTTGTCTGTGAACTAGTTGATCTGAATTCTATATGTCTGAACTTGTAAACAAGATAATCTGAAATCTGTTAGCCTGGGGACACAAGGATAGGAAGGGAATTACTTGTGTCATCTGTTGTTTGGGACCCATATTAGTCAGTAGCCCTTTCTGGTATCAAAACTTTGACCCAACAGTAGGTAGGGTCCGGGCACGCTTACTGAACTAATTATAAGCGGTTCATTCTGATAATGGCGAGGGGTGTTGATGGTGCGTTCCAACCAGGTCATGTGCGTGCATGGATCCCGGTCTGCCTCTGAGGATGTAAGACGCCGTGACATCTGTAAATAGGTCTGTGCCAATTGGTTGTCACTTTAGGGAGTGATACACCCTACTATGGGGCCGACACAGGGTATTTATGTATTAGGGAGCCGATCGCTTGGGGTAGGGTTTTAGGGTACACTTAGTTCTGTCTGTTTCTGTTGGTACTGTCTGTTTCTGTTGGGTGGCAACACCTGACTATTTCTGCGTGGTACCGTATGTTCGGGTGATAAAGGCCCAATTACTAGTGTACACCTAATGCTACATTCTGTTTCCGTAGGGATTAATCTGTTTCTGTTTCGGTTCGGGTGGTAAAGGCCCATTATCTGCATTCTGCTTCTGTCTGTTTCTGATCGGGTGGTAAAGGCCCATTACTAGTGCGGAAATTATTCTGTACCCGTTTCTGTTTCAGTTTAGACATTAGGGTGACACCTAATTCTGTTATACTAGTATTAGTGCAGATAAGTGTAAAGAAATAGCTTATGTCATTCTGTTCTTCTGTTATATCCGCTACACCAGTTACAGTTATCTCTCATCCAGTTTTATGTTCATGTCATGTTATTATTATCTGTTCATAACTGAAAATCACTGGACTTGCCATACTTTTTGTCTGACCCTTGTTGTTTCGCCTCCTTTCTTCCGTTTCCCCCCCAGGTTTTGTAGAAGGGAATACTCTAGCTTGACCCAGATTTCTTCCGCTTGAAGTGCTTAAAGTATAGCTAGTCTTCTTCCGTGGGGATTATGATTTTAAACTATGCATACTGAAGGCTTTTGTACAAGACTGATATTTTGTACTTGAGTTCTGATATTGTGATTTGAAAGGATGTAACCAAGCTTATTTCGGTTTCTGTTGTAATAAATTTATAATTTTTTCAAGTACTGTTTTATCTGTCTTGTAAGTTTCTGTTCTGTTTACTAAAATGCTCCATCAAAGTTAAGGCATTCCCTTTGTGAGTGACCTTAACGGAGATGGGGTGTTACACTTGGTATCAGAGCTAAACGTTACCAGATTAGATAAAAGTTTTTGAAAACTATTTTCAAAAAGGATTTGAAAGGAAGTATTTTCAAAAATAAAGCTAATTTTGAAAAACATAATCCCCAAGAGCCATATACCTTTCCTTTAGTCCTTTTTTGTAATTGAATCTTTCCTCTTTTGTTTCAGCATGTCTGAAGCATCTGAGATACCAGAGGGTGTTCATGTACCTGGTTGGTTTCGTCAATATCTTGAGGCTAGGACCGCCGCCGCAGGTCCAGCAAATGATCCCCCTCCTCCACCCCCTCCTCGTGCAATTACTTTCTCAAAGATCTGTAGAGATTTTAGGGCCATGGGTGGAAAGGATTTCAAGGGAACTGAATCATATGTAGAAGCGAGGAACTGGCTTAAAGAAACCGAGGATCTATTCGTTATCTTCGAGGTGGACGATAGGCAGAAGGTACAGTTGGCGGTATGGCTGCTCAAAGACGAAGCTTCCTATTGGTGGGAAGTCACTAACGCCGAGAGGCCAGGTGAAACATGGATGGATTTCAGAACAAGGTTTGAGACAAAATTCCTCTCGCAAGCTGAACGAAGTTTACAACTGGAATAGTTCTTATCTCTTAAGCAAGGAAGTATGACGGTCAAGGAATACGTCAACCAGTTCAAACAACTGGCTAGGTTCGGATTGGATTTAGTCAACACTCAACATAAAAAGGCTCTCCGCTTTGTTAAAGGATTGAAAGAGCCACTGCACAGCCTAGCCATGACCCATGTACCCATGGGAGCGACTTACGAGAAATTGGTGTACATGGCACTACTGCACGAGGAAGACAAGGGCCCGAAAGAGAAAAAGAAGGAAGAACCACAGAATAAGAAAGCAGGGCCCAAAAAGGAAACACAAAGAAAGGATGAGAAGTCTGAAGATAAGAAGGGGAAAAAGTGCTTTACTTGTGGAAGCTCGACTCATCTGAACAAGGATTACAGAAAAAGGAAGGGCACTTGCTTCAACTGTGGTGAGATGGGACACTTCACTAGGGACTGCCCGAAGAGACGAGGGCAAGGGCAGAGGGCAGAACCCACTTCTGGAGGACAGGCGAATGCTCAAGGGACTGGTAGATAGGGTAGAAATAAGAAAATTTAAGAAGAAGGTTTAATTTTCTTATCTGATTGTTGAGTTAAAACTCTTTCTGATTCTGGCATTTTGATTCTGTAATCGGTACTCTGCACTTTAATACTAGTATTGTTTCTGATTCCGCTGTAGACCCAAATCCATAAGGCTTATGACTAATCTGTTTGTGATAGATTGAGGTTTGAGAGATATCTGTGTTAGAGTCAAGTAGGACGCATACATTCTGGGTTTTATCATGTTTAGTTTCCTAAGAATCATTCGGTAATCTGATCTGTACCAGTAATCTGTGAATATCTGAATATTTCTGATAAGGTTAAGATTTCCAGTCTTGACATTATCTAAAAGGGGTAATCCTCTGGGTGTCAATCTGATGTGGGTTTCGGTCTTCGGGGCCGATACTTAGGACCCATGTCTAATGGGAACCAAGCTTTTGTTTTATCTGTACTCGCTTCCATCATTCGACCGTATCCTATCGATCGAATCTTCGAACTTTAGGTAGAAACTAATGGGTGTAAACATGTGTTTGAGACATGTTATGTTTGATGGTTGCAAGTGGATGCAAGTGGTTGCTCGTGGATGCATATACACACACTAGGCACTAGATCGGCTCGAAAACACTCTCATACTGCATATGGATGTGTGAGCATTTTCAATTTTTATGGATGCAAAATGATTGACTCAGCACATGGATGTTGCATATGACTGAATGGATGTGCACTCATATAGAAATGATATGTATCGAGTAGGGAACTTGCATACATGTTGGACTCATGGCACTGGCATAATTCGCATTAAGGAGGTCAACTGAATCAGTGGACCGCCTGATCTTTGCATTAGATAAGGAACATATACACACACCTTTGCATATGTTCATACAACATTAGAAGTTTCTAAGGACAATGGACGCCAGTGATTGATGATTGAGTAGATGGATGTTGGATGGTAGGACACATTCTTCTTAACTTAAGATTTCGGGGACGAAATCCTTTAAGGAGGGGAGAATGTAACACCCCGTACTTTCTGTGAACATATAAGTAACAAATCAGAGGATAATTAATTTTTAAAATAAGAATCAATGGAAACGGGTTGCGCCATTGCGTTCGTCTCGGAATTATTCTTGGAAATGAGTCTGAGTTTGCAAGAATCGGAGTCCGTATGAGGGAGATATGACCCCCCGAAGTTTCAGAAATTTTCAGAATCGAAAACAGCTCGAAATTCGAATTCAAACCCAGAAGCGGGCTGGGCGGGAAATTTCCCGCCCAGGACCCAGGTCGACTGAGCAGTCGACCTGGGGGTCGACCTCCCTGGTCGAACCTGGTGCTTGTGTGTGCGATTTTGAGGCTGTGACGTGTAATTGGACGGACCTGATGAGTTCTAGGGTAAATCTGAGGGCCTAAAAGAGTTCCTACACCTATAAATACATCCTAAGACCTAGCCTTCTCTACACATAATTCTATTCTGCTTCTACTCTACCTCTGTTCTAATAAAAATAAAAATGGCGTCGCTACTCTGCTAGAATCAAAACTAGAAGCTAACCAACATCAACCTAAGCGACTCAGTTCAAATTAGAGATTAAAGCTTCTGCAACGATTCTACAACAATTAAAGTTCTTTCTTTAATCCAACCAAGGCAAGTGCAGTTATTTTCCGATATAAACTTTAATTCTGATTGTGACATGAATTGTAAATCTGAATCTGAGGTTATATCTGTTCTGTTCTGTTTAGATCTTATTTTGTATCTCTTTCCTCTTTCTGTTTTATAGCCAGCCTGACACGAGCCTGAGCCAATCTCATAAGAGATTAACGTACGCTAAAATGTTTGGGACAGTAAAATGAATGATGCATAAATTGGGCATGACCAATAGGTGACTGATTTGAGGAAAGAACATGGACTGTAGCTAGAACGTAAATCTCAGACATATGACCGGACATGTTATATTTATAACATAATGGGTATTGAACATATGATTTGAGGACACGACATAGAAAGGCATATAATTGGAAATAAATATAGACTGTATTGAACATATGACTTGAGATAAAGAGAATATGGCTTAGGTATAAAGATTTACATTAAAGTAGGATATCTATCAAATGTGAATAACACCTAAGTAGGAGATTTTTGAACATATGACATGCATTGAAATCGATGTCTATATTTGGTATAATTTATATGTGAATCTTTTATACTAGGCAAGTTGAACTAAATTGGGACATGTAAATTATGACCATAATATGTGACAAGTAAATTCAATGCAAACGTGGGGTATATGATCATAGTGTGAATCATGACAACTATTTAGGCATGCAAACTTAGGCCAAATTTATAATTAGGCAAGATATGTTTGTGAAACTTTAGGGAATGATTAAATCTGTTACATTTGCCTAATTTGCTAGTTCTGCTATATTTGCCTAATCTGCTAGTTCTGTTATATTGCCTTTCTTTTATATTGCTTAATCTGCTAGTTCTGCTCTACTGCCTAGTCTGCTAGATTTGTTCATCTGCCAAATCTGTCATCTGCTAAGTCTGTTGAAAATGCCAAATCTGCTAAACTAAATTTGTTGAGATGCCTAATCTGTTATCTGCTAAATCTGCTAGTTTGCTTAATCTGCTAAATCCATTAAGTCGCCTAATCTGCAAAATCTGTTATCTGCTATATCCGTTGAGTTGATATAATTAGTCCGCTATAGACATAATCTAAATTGGCTATAGTTATGAATAATTGACATGTATATTAGGCGTGGGTATAAATGGTAAATCATTAATTAATTTGCCGCAAAGATAAACATGGCTAACTCGAGGTTAGAATGAGTTTGCGGCGTAATTCTGCCCGGAACCGCCCGACATATTCCAGTGGCCGTAAACAATAGGTTCTAATGTGAGAAGTTAGTCATAACATGCTTGAAACCCGAGGTTAGACTCAGTTTGCGACAGAAACCTGCCCGGAACCAACCGGCCAAACCAGTAGCCGCAAACTGTCAGTCTAATGTGAGAGGTCTGGGCATTAATATTTAATTAATGAAAATCTGAGATAAATATGATGTCTAAACGTGTTGGGTGGGTAAGGTTAAACCAATTGGACCAATGAATCTGATAAACCCATTACGTGAATCTGTAGGCCCAATACAAAGTTAGACAATCTGTAACCGGTTAATCTGTAACCGGTTAATCTGTAACCGGTTAATCTGTAAGTCTGTTAATCAGTAACCAGTTAATATGTAAGTCTGTTAATCTGTAACCAGTTAATTTGTAAGTCTGTTAAATCTGTATATCTGATCCGTTAGTCTGAAAACTTGTCTGTGAACTAGTTGATCTGAATTCTGTATGTCTGAACTTGTAAACAAGATAATCTGAAATGTGTTAGCCTGGGGACACAAGGATAGGAAGGGAATTACTTGTGTCATCTGTTGATTGGGACCCATATTAGTCAGTAACCCTTTCTGGTATCAAAATTTTGACCCAACAGAAGGTAGGGTCTGGGCACGCTTACTGAACTAATTATAAGCGGTTCATTCTGATAATGGCGAGGGGTGTTGATGGTGCGTTCCAACCGGGTCATGTGCGTGCATGGATCCTGGTTTGCCTCTGAGGATGTAAGACGCCGTGACATCTGTAAATAGGTCTGTGCCAATTGGTTGTCACTTTAGGGAGTGATACACCCTACTATGGGGCCGACACAGGGTATTTATGTATTAGGGAGCCGATCTCTTGGGGTAGGGTTTTAGGGTACACTTAGTTCTATCTGTTTCTGTTGGTACCGTCTGTTTCTATTGGGTGGCAACACCTGTCTGTTTCTGCATGGTACCGTCTGTTCGGGTGGTAAAGGCCCAATTACTAGTGTACACCTAATGCTACATTCTGTTTCCGTAGGAATTAATCTGTTTCTGTTTCGGTTCGGGTGGTAAAGGCCTATTATCTGCATTCTGCTTCTGTCTGTTTCTGATCGGGTGGTAAAGGCCCATTACTAGCGCGGAAATTATTCTGTCCCCGTTTCTGTTTCAGTTTAGACATTAGGGTGACACCTAATTCTGTTATACTAGTATTAGTGCAGAGAAGTGTAAAGAAATAGCTTATGTCATTCTTTTCTTCTGTTATATCCGCTACACCAGTTACAGTTATCTCTCATCCAGTTTTATGTTCATGTCATGTTATTATTATCTGTTCATAACTGAAAATCACTGGACTTGCCAGACTTTTTGTCTGACCCTTGTTGTTTCGCCTCCTTTCTTCCGTTTCCCCCCCAGGTTTTGTAGAAGGGAATACTCTAGCTTGACCCAGATTTCTTCCGCTTGAAGTGCTTAAAGTATGGCTAGTCTTCTTCCGTGGGGATTATGATTTTAAACTATGCATACTGAAGGCTTTTGTACAAGACTGATATTTTGTACTTGAGTTCTGATATTGTGATTTGAAAGGATGTAACCAAGCTTATTTCAGTTTCTGTTGTAATAAAGTTATAAATTTTTCAAGTACTGTTTTATCTGTCTTGTAAGTTTCTGTTCTGTTTACTAAAATGCTCCATCAAAGTTAAGGCATTCCCTTTGTGAGTGACCTTAACGGAGGTGGGGTGTTACAGGTATGGTTGTGGACCTAGGGGAACCTAGGGATTATCTAGTTCCTTCAAGTTCGATTTAATTCATTATTTCCAAGATACCAAGGTCTTAAGCTCGAAGATTAGTTACTCGTCCTTCAAGAAGAGGAGAGTATCACTTTTACGAGACTCAAGGACCTATAGTTACCTTGGGATAAGGGCTTCGTAAGCTCATCACTAGTAGAGAGCTAGATGGTTCATTAGAGTTATTTTCGTAATTATCTCAAAGTGGAAGGTTTTGTCGTGAAATAGCAATAAGGAAATAAGTGGATAAGTAACAGGTGCTAAGTCTTTTTTTTATTGCTCACTTGATTAAGTAAATAAGCGATTACAATAGAAATAGAGAAATCCCCAAATTGATTTACAGATCCGGGCTTTATCTCTAAGAAATGGATAAAAGATTTTGGAATGAGGAAAAGACCCCCAAAATGTGACCGGGGGGTCTTATTTATAGGCAATTTGGGCCCGCTTTGGTTGCGGTCTAGTAGGAAGATTGACTCTACATTAATGCTCTGGTATCGGCTCGATTGAAGTGTGGTTGGGTTCGATTTTGACTTGCTTTGCTTTGGTAATGATCTCATGGTGCCGGTAGTCAACTCTGAGTATTAGTCTGATCTAGCGGCTTCATGATCCAGAGCCGACTTCGTATGGTGGTATCGACATCAAGTATATAGATGTAGATAGCTTTCCTCTGCTCCAGTGTCGCTACTGGCTTTGTGTTTCTGAATATTGTCTTTATACTTCCTTCTTTATGACTTTGATGTCTTCTTTGGTATCATTATCGATACCAAGCCTGTCGGTATCGATAGCACTTTGCTTGGTCCCGTATTGGTCTTGTGCTTTCATCTTCACTGTCTAATATCGAAACCAAGCCAACTGCTTGTGCATGTTGGTTTCAATAATGTGCCTCTTTCTAGTATCGACATCAAGCGGTCTATATATTGATGTTGGTACCAATAGCATGTAAATTATGCCTCGGTGATATCCTGGTACCCTCGTTCTCGGTATCATCTGAGTTCTTCTAACTCCATTGCCTCTGGTTTTGGCTCTTCGGGTTGTTGTTATGGCATTGAATCACTACAATACCCCTTCACCTTTTCTTTGGTTTTGGTATCGAATTTTGGTAGTAACATTTGCCGCCCCCTCCCCCCCGTGAAGCGGTATTTTTGAATTTTCAAGTCAATATCTTTACCTTTTGCACTGTACCGTCTTTAAAGTTCATGGTTTTCCAGCCTTCTTGCCTTCAAGAATTTATTTGGACTGTTTGATTTGTAACCACTTGTATGGCCCTAATGAGAGGCGCTTTTCTATATAAAGACTCTACTTCTTCCTTTTTTATTTTCTTCTCCTGCAAGAAATTACACTCAAGAAAAATCATCATTCTTTGAAATCTTATAAACTTTCCAGAGCTAGAGAACCGATCCTTTCTTTGTAAGTTTTTCATTATTTTTTGAATCGATTTAAGTTAGATCCGAAAATGATTATCTCTTTGAGCTCGATTATGAATTCATCTGAGGTTAAATAAACTCTGATTTCTCATCAGAATAAAATCAAATAAACAATAGTTAGCTTGAATATACATTAATGGTGAATTAAAAGATTTATCATCTACCATCCTTGATTACCTGAAGCTATATATTTCTCGAGGTTTAAAATGAAAAATTAGCATGCTGGAAACGAAGATTCCAAATCACTGTCACAAGAACATGATTCTTTTCTACACCAATGAAATTGAAGCCAATTGCTATCGGTTCCTTTTGGTATCAGTTAACCGATACTAGAATTAGTGCTTCCATTGGTGTGTTGGAGACTCCAATGTCGATTAGACCAGTATCAATATTGATATACTCTTGATTTCAATTTCATTGGTACCTCATCTTAAGTTCTTATGGTATCGATTAAATTTTGGTATCGACCATATATTGTTCGGTTTTGATATTTCCGATACTAAGAATTTGATCTGTTCTTGTTTCGGTTTTACTAATTTTCCAATGTAGCTGATACTAAAACTTAACCTCATTTGAAAAAGGGGCATAGTATCACAACACTATATAAACTTTATCAAAAGTTTGGCCCTAGTTTCTTGTGCTGTTTATCGTGGTGATGATGACACCAAAAACTTATTCATTTTCAACATATGTATAGGGCATGACATTATGTGAATATTACCTGAATGTAACGATACAAATTAAGAATAAGTTGATCTTTTCATGACTCATACCGTTTCAGAAGTGTGTTACACCAAAGTCCACAATCTTTAGATTACCTATGATATTGATAAGGCAAGAGTTGAATAGCATAAAATTTAGGAATCTTCCCAATTTCTATGCTATTCAACTCAATTGCCTCATCAATATCATTTAGACCTTATACCACAGTGACAACATCTATATTTCACTTCAGTCAAGCCTGTAATTAGAATTATAGAGTAAACCTCATCATTGGCTCCACACGTAGAACAATAAGAGGATGAATTTGGAAAACCAAGCTTTGAGCTAGTTAGATCATTGGCGTCATTTACATTTACAGTGGCTACTGTGATGTAAGGTCCCCTTGAGAAGCACGGCTACTTATAGTTGAATTAGTTAAAGTATGACTACTTATAATTATACCTGGGACTTTGATGAAGGTTGATTAGCACACTGGAATGATGCCAATGATCTAACTAGCGCAAAGCTGGGGATAAAAATCGAGCCATCATCTTCGGAACACAAGGGTTGTCGCGTTTCTGTTGAAGGAGAGGGATGTCCATCTCTGCTAGAGGAGGAGATTCCAGAGAAAGGTGGTGGCGTGATTTGGTGACCGAAATCCCTAAATTGGGTTTTCGGTCACTATTAAAGTAAAATAAAAGGAAAGTGGAGCGGCCAAAATTTGTGTTTGGGGTGCCTAATGGGATGGACAATATGATACGCATTAGATTTGGCCAAAGGCCCTGTCAAATTAACTAATCCAGAGCTTCCTAAATGGACGGTTAGATTTAGGGTGTTTAGGATGGCACGGATTGCAAAATGTAGTTTGATACAGATCTAAGCACTATCAAATATGATACGGCTATGATCCGTATATTATCTCCGCAGCGTTGTGTCCCAAATTGGTTGTTATGGTGTAGTGGGGGCATGTAGACGAACCAGAGCTAGGGAAGTGTGGACTGGTTGACCTGTATCCCAGACCCAGGGCAGTGTGGACTGGGTAAGGGTTATTGACTATAGACTAGAAGGGCATGGTCATAGCGATAGTTGTAAGGAGTCTAGAAGGGTATGGACCTGTCATGGCCCTAAATGGATTTGGTGATCAAAGTGGTGGATATCGTATGCTTTACGCACTGTGTGAGAGATGTGAGGATGATTGTTATGTTTGATGTTTTCTATCACCATGACACGCACACTCCCATTTTACACTATATGTTAGTGTTTACCTTAGAGTACTGTACATCTTGTTGTGCTAACTCTTTGATTGCAGGTCCAGGTATGATTATTTATACTTATTATTGCTTCATTATGTTGCTATCGCTCATACTAGACTTTCATCTGACCCATAGTTTTATGTCTCTTCTTATTACTTTGGGTGCTCCCAAACGAGCAAACTAGAGTCAGTTTAGGTGGTGATGCGCGAACAGCTGTCCGGAGACGAGCAGGATGCTTCCACGTATTATATACATATATTCTCCCTGTGTTGTTGATGGTCACTTCTTTGGGAATTAGTAGTGCACCTTCTTTATTTCCTTTTTAGAGGCAGTATTTTGAAGTTGTAATAATGATTTGGATCATAAGCTGTATTTTGGATTCCGCTACTCTAATGGTTATGGTTTAGTTTTAGCTTATGTACTATCTTGCCTTTGTTATATCTAGTTATGTTACTACTATATTTTATTTCGTGCGCTGTGAGATAAACTATAGGTTCTTGGTGATTCATCGTTCCAACCCTTTTCTTTTGACGACCGTTCCGTGCTAATCTGGTATTAGCAGCGCATTTCGAGGGTAATGTCGGCTGGTGCAGGGCAGGCCGTCACACTTGGTATCTGAACCTAGGTTGCATAGTTTACCTAGGGGAAGACATCAGGGAGAGATAGTATACGTATTTGTGATATTTTGGTTTTCAAAAACTATATATATACTATTAGTATATCTAAGGATGAAGTCGCACTACATCGGCACCACTAAGGAGATGGTTAATCGTTTTCTCTTTACAGATTGAACGATGAGCCGAAATACGAGGAGTACGGGTTCCGAAGGTAACAATGGGAATGTCCCTGATATGAGGATGATGTTTACTACCTTCACGAGGGAGATGCTTAGGGACGTTCAGGGAGCAGTTCCTAATGATCCTAATAGTGGTGGTGCAGCAGAGCAGGCGCCTAGAGCGGATTTTGCTAAGCTCTGCAAGGATTATGCTAGTCTTGGTGGGAAGCTATCCAACGGAACGGAGTCGGCTACAGAGGTTCAAGACTGGCTTGATAGTTGTGAGCGCATCTTCGAGGATTTGGGGATCGATGATGTGATGAAGAGAAAGCTAGCATCGTGTCAACTTCAAGGACGAGCAATGAATTGGTGGAATGCTATCAAAGCAGCTACTCTCGAGGATCAAGTTACTTGGAATCAGTTTAAGACCTGATTCAGTGATAATTTTATTCCAGCTGCTCAGAAATCAGAATTGTTCAGGAAGTTTTTGGAGCTTAGGCAGAATGGTAGGGCAGTCTCGGAGTATATTGTTGAATTCGATACCTTATCGAAACATGGATTGCCCCTTATCGATACTGTCGAGAAGAAGAATGAGAAGTTCATAACTAGCTTGGACGACACTTAGGGGAAATACTTATAAACCACATCGACGAGACTCTCGAGTCTATTGTGGGAAAGGCATTGAGATCTGAAAGCCTTTACCCTAAGTTGAAGAACGGGGTTGCTATTACATTTGCAGAGGAGCCAAAGCCGCAGGCGAGCGGTGGAGGAAAGAATAATTCCCAGAATAAGAGGAAACAAGACCAAACCAAGGATGGTCAAAAAAAAGAATAAGAAAGAAGTCCAGTGCTTTGGTTGCGACAAGATAGTCACTATATCAAAGATTGTCGATCAAAGCCAGCGAAAAGAAAGTGCTTCAACTATTACCAAGTGGGACATTTCAAGGATAAATGTCCACAACCCCCCTAAGGAGAAGCAGATCGTGAAAGCATCTGCTATCAATGATGTTCCTTCTTCGTCAAATGCCCCGACTGCGGCGTAGAAAGGAAAGGGTGTCGTTATTCAAGATATGCTTTCTATATATGATGTCCCTATTCGAGTATTGTTTGATACTGAGGCTTCTTATTCCTTCGTATCTAGTGACCTGGTAGATAGGTTGGAATTGGAACCCGAGATAGTCGATAGATCTTTAGTTGTGATGAACTCAATCGGTGGCTCGACTAGCCTTAGTATGATTTGCCGTAAATTGGTCTTATCGAGTCATGGATGTATGTTTGCTTGTGATTGCTTTGTTTTGGGCTTTACTGGGTTTGGCATTATTTTGGGAGTCTATTGGCTCTTTAGGTATGGGGTGGTGGTAGACTGTGAGGGGTCTTCGGTGACCATTAGAGCGGATGATGGGAGGAGGGTGGTATTGGGTTGCCTACCTAGTAATGGGGTGATGGCTAGTTTTCTAAATTCCCTCGACATCCCGCATGATGAGTTATCAGATGTGCATATTGCTGGCGAGTATCCAGACATCTTCGGGGAAGTGATCAGACTTCCACCACACCGAGAGATCGAGTTTCATATTGATTTAGTGAAAGATTCCTGACCTATAGTGATGCCACTTCGCCGTACGGCGCTAAGGGAGCAGCGAGAGCTCGAAGTGCAACTGGGCAATCTTTTGAAGAAGGGATTTATCCGAAAAAGTGTTCCCGAGTAGGGAGCACTAGTTGTATTTGCTACTAAGGCCGATGGTTCCCTTCGCTTATGTGTGGACTACCGTGAGTTGAACAAGGTGACTAGGAAGAATAAGTATCCTCTTCCACGAATAGATGATTTGTTTGATCAGTTAAATAGAGCAAGAGTGTTCTCCCAGTTAGATCTCGCGACAAGTTTTCATCGGCTCCGAGTAGCAGCTGAGAGTGTACCTAAAACGGCATTTTGGACACCGTCGGATTCTATGAGTGGTTGGTCATGCCATTCGGGTTGACCAATGCACATGCATATTTCATTGATCTTATGAATAGTGTTTTTAGGGATCAATTAAATTAGTTTGTTCTTGTGTTCATAGACGATATCTTGGTTTACTCGAGGATAGAGGAAGAACTCAAGGAACACTTGAGGACGGTGATGGAGGTGTTGAGGAAACACTAGTTGAAAGCAAATTTTTCTAAGTGTCACTTCTGGAGGAGGGAAGTGAGATTCTTGGGCCATGTTGTTTTAGAAAATAGTATTGTCGTGGATCCTGCGAAGGTGGCCACGGTGCAGGATTGGTCTACGCCCAAAAATGCAACATACGCGAGAAGTTTCTTGGGATTACCTAGATTTTATCGAAAGTTTATTCAGGACTTCTCCAAGATAGCGGCACTGTTAACTCAGTTGACCAAGAAGAATCAAGCTTTCGTCTGGGGCGAAAGGTGTGAGAATGCTTTCAAGAGCCCAAAGGAAAAGTTAACGTTTGCACCGGTGTTAGTTATTCCTAAAGAGAACGAAGAGATGACGATATATGTGGATGCCTGTTGTACCAGACTATGTGTTGTACTAATGCAAGGAGGAAGGGTTGTAGCTTATGCTAGTCGGCAACTGAAACCGCATGAGAAAAGGTATCCTACCCATGATTTGGAATTGGAAGCGATCGTGTTTGCGTTGAAAATATAGGGGCACTATCTTTTGGGAGAATGAGTTATTTGCCGATTATAACTCATTAAAGTACCTTTTCTCTCAAAAGGATTTAAATCTTCATCAATAGAGATGGTTAGAGTTCCTGGCTTCATATGATTTCAATATCGCATACACACCTGGGAAAGGGCAATGCGGTAGCTGATGCACTGAGTAGGAGACATGCCAGTTTGGGGGTTATGTTTCTTGAATGGAAGCAACTGGAGTATATCGCCGGATATGAGTTGCCAATTAGTTTAGAGAGTGCATGACTTGCCTGTTAGTTAAATCCGAGAAAAAGAAGCCTAGTGGTTTGTTGCAACCATTGGAAACTCCTGAATGGAAATGGGAACAAGTCTCAACGGATTTTATAGATGGTTTACCAAAGACTAGATCAGGTCATGATAGCATTTGGGTTATTGTGGATCGATTGACCAAAAGTGCAAGGTTTATATCGGTCAAGTCGAATAGAACGACAGCTAAGTTAGCGGAACTATATATGAAGTGGGTAGTAAGATTTCGTGGAGTACCTAAAGATATTGTGGGTTACTGAGATCCATTATTTACTAGTGGGTTTTGGAAGAGCATACAAGAGGCTTCAGGGTCAGAATTACATATCAGTACCGCGTACCATCCCCAAACCGACGGCCAAACAGAGAGAGTGAATCGTGTATTAGAGGATCCCTTGAGAGCTTGTATACTGGATTTTGGAGGGTCATGGGATGACCATTTACATCTGGTTGAATTCACATATAATAATAGTTATCAGTCCAGTATTAGTATGGCTCCATTTGAAGTTTTGTACGGAAGACCATGCAACTCACCATCATGTTGGTTAGAAACTGGTGAGAAATTTGTGCTTAGGCCAAATGTAGTACGAGAAACTTCAGATAAGATCAATGTTATTCAACAGTGAATGAAGGCCACCCAAGATAGGCAGAAGAGTTACGGTATTCGTCAAGATCTCTCCATTGAAGAGTGTGATTCGTTTTGGTAGGAGAGGTAAGTTGGCACCAAGGTTTGTTGGTCCATTTCCAGTTCTTGAACAAGTTGGGAATTCAGCGTATAAAGTTGGATTACTTGACAAGATGGAAGGAGTGCACAACGTATTTCATGTTTCTTAGTTAAGGAAGTTCGTGCACGATTCTGATATGACTATTTCTCCAAATCAGTTAGATGATATCAAGTTAGAACCCGAGGCAATTGGGAACCGCAGACCGATTCGTATTGTCGGACACGATACGAAGCAACTTCGGAGGAAGACGGTGAGACTGGTTAAGATCCAGTGGGGTAATAATGAGAAGGACTATACTTGGGAAACCAAGGAAAGCATAAGGAAGTCATATCCAGAACTCTTTACCTCGTAAGATTTTTAGTCACGATATAGATATTCCGCATGCAAGGATAGGCTTATTGTGTTTATTATGTATGTTTGATTGTTGCAAATGGTTGATAGGCATGCGAGAACCATTGTTGTTTTCTTAGTTAAG
This sequence comes from Allium sativum, assembly GCA_030737875.1. Lineage (NCBI taxonomy): Eukaryota > Viridiplantae > Streptophyta > Magnoliopsida > Asparagales > Amaryllidaceae > Allium > Allium sativum. The sequence goes on along the minus strand of CM060919.1, from coordinate 646,218,278 downwards.
GAATTTAGGGGGCGAAATTACTTAAGGGAGGAGAGTGTAATGACCCACATTTTACGTGTCGGAGGATCTTAGAATATTTATTTTATTTTCATACGAAGTCGTATGGTCGTGTAACTTTGGGAAATGACTATTGGGTCATATCCCATGTTCATGATTTTTGCAGAATTTTAAATGACCATTTAACCCTAGGAAAATCTCGTTTTTCTTATAACTTTTGATTGGTAAAGAGTTTTGACTTGAAACCACTTCCATTGGATTCAAATGATGGTTTACCTTTCCGTAAAATGGTCACTTTAATCAAACGGACATACCGTTTGGGAGATATGGCTGAAATAAGATTTGGAGATGGAAAAACAGCATAATTGGGCTTAACGGGGCGATTAGCAGCTAGGTCCATAACCTATTTTGGGATTAAGGTTATGGGAGGGCTGAAAGGGTTTGAAGAAACATTCCCTTTCATTTTTCCAGCCGCCACTAACCTCCCTTGAACCCTAACAATGGCCTTCATCTTTTAAATCTCACCCTACTTGCTTTCTAATCACTAATTAACCAAAACTACACCAAACCAAGTCAAATTAGCACCAAATTAGGGTTGGAGCTGCTGTAATACATATATATTCATGCCATAATAGTAAAGTTTCAGATTTAAGATTTCATTTGTGGCTAAGGTGAGTGATTTGCACTTTTATACGCTAATTACGGCTAATTAAGGGTGATTAGTGATAATTAGCGAAATTACACATCAAAAAAATATGGAAAAATATGTACAAATTCTAAAATGTCATTTTATGTCACTGGTGAAAATTTGGATTAAGTTTGCTAATCCTATGTTTAAAACGTGCTTAAGGGAATTAATGGGAAGATCATGCTTTTTGGGTATGTTTGATCTAAAATATTTCATGTGATTAATGTTTTTTTATTGATTCTATGTGTTGTTACTGCTGTTTGGTATGTTTTGTGATGGAATAGGAAGATTAGAATGGTAGAAAACGCCGTCGTTTGGCGAAATTAGCTCGCAGGAAAAATTGCATAAATTCGGTTCCTGAAGGGGGTAAGGATCATGACCCGACCCCAGAAGGGATCACGACCTGACCCAGGAGGGATTACGACCCGACCCTAGAAGGGATCACGACCCGATCCCAGGAGGGATCACGACTCGATCCCTATAAGGTGCCATGACCCGAACCAGGTGATGACCCCGAACCGGATTTGAAGCTTCTACCACGCGACGACGATTGTAAACTCTTCTGAAGATCAACTCCAATCCGACCAAAACTCGAGATGAAAAGGAAGTCCAAATGGGAAGTTATCACTCAGGATCCAGATGGAAACCCACGAGTTAACTTCTAGAGTTGGGCATTGTTGCGGGACATGTGCAAAGGAGTTATCGATACCTATAACTTTGGTTCACTATTGAGAGAGGGGGCATGTAGAAGAACCAGAGCCAGGGAAGTGTGGACTTGTTGACATGTATCCCAGAGCCAGGGCAGTGTGCACTGGGTAAGGGTTATTGACTATAGACCAGAAGGGCATGGTCATATCTATTGTTGTACGGAGTCCAGAAGGGTATGGACCAGTCATGGCCCCAAATGGATCTGATAATCAAAGCGGTGGATATCTTATGCTTTACGCACTGAGTGAGAGATGTGAGGATGATTGTTATGTTTGATGTTTGCTATCAACATGACATGCACACTCCCATTTTACACTCTATGTTAGTGTTTACCTTACTGTACATCTTGTTGTGCTAACTCTCTGGTTGTAGGTCCAGATTCAAGTATGATTATTTATACTTGTTATTGCTTCATTTTGTCACTATCGCTCATACCAGACTTTCGTCTGACCCATAAATTTATGTCTCTTATATTACATTGGGATCTCCTAAACGAGCAGACTAAACGCAGGTTAGGTGGTGATGCGCGAGTAGCTATCCGAAGACGAGCAAGAGGCTTCCACGTGTTATATACATATATTCTCCCTGTGTTGTTGGTGTTCACTGCATTGGGCATTAGTAGTGCGTCTTCTTTATTTCCTTTTCAGAGACTATATTTTGAAGTTGTAACAATGATTTGGATGATAAGTTGTATTTGGATTCCGCTACTCTAATGGTTATCGTTTAATTTCAGCTTATGTACTGTCTCGGCTGTGTTATATCAAGTTATGTTACTATTATATTTTATTTCATGCGCTATGATATATACCACATGTTCTTGGTGATTCATCGTTCTAACCCTTTTCTTTTGACGACCGTTTAGTACTAGTCGGGTACTGGCGGCGCATTTCGAGTGAAATGTCGGCTAGTGCGTGGCAGGTAGTCACACTTTCTCTGCCAAACATGTATCAAGGGGATACGAGAAGACCGATCCAAGGATCGGTGGTTGTGCCATGTGCAAGTTCCTAAGTGCACAACCTTGTTTTTTAGCTGATCAGGCCGTTGTGATCACCAATTTCCAAGTGATCAGACCTGGTGCATTCAAACCATAGCCAGACTAACATGATCTGAAGTAAATACTTGACATGCACGATGTGATCAAGTACTTTGGAGCTAATACCAGTTTTGACGTGCCAGCTCCTGTGTTTTTCCTTATCCATTAACCAAGTCCAACCCGATTAGAACCATTATCGAATCGAGAACACCAATTCGAGAATTAACCAAATTTCCACCCCTTTTTACAAACACTTTGCGACTTAGACCAAATTGCTGTGTGCTCATTCGAGTCCGTACTCAAGTCCTAAGTACTACGATAGTCGTAAACCTATGACTGCTTTACCAAAAAGCGAGTCAATAGCAAGTGTTAACCCGCCTTTTTAAAAAGCCCTTACACCATAGATTCAAATAGCCATATCATACGACCATCAGGGCGGTGAACTGGAAGTAAGGTCAAACTGTCCGAAGATCGAGTATGGATATACATTATGATCCTATGAATAACTAGGTTTGCTCGAATAAGGCTTTGGAATTATCTAAGTTTGGAAAAGACTAAGCGGAAAGGCATGAATCATTAGAGACCTAAAGCAAATCAATACTTTGCAAAAAGACAGGGACTTGTATGACTCTGGGGCGTAGAGAGACTCAAACTACCAAACTCAATGAAACTACACTGAAAACTCAAAAAGAAGAGGGCCAATCAAACATCCAACTTCATAGAAGATAAACTAGGACAAAGTGGGAACCTAGTCGTCCTATTTAGATGGGCTCACCTGCATGAATTCACGTCAATCCATCATGTTCTTCAGCTTTAAATAGACTTGCGAAGGCTTTGAAAAATGGGTTTTCTCTTTTTTTTTCTCTATGTGGAGCTCTACCACTCCTTGGAGAGAACATCACTTTAAATCGATCTTTAAAGCCTTTGAAAAGGGGATCTTCTCTTCTCCACGCAGACGCTCTTCCATTCCTCTAACATGACATCGCCTTCTATTCTCTACATTATTGCGTCAAATCAATTGTACATATAGTCAGTATGCACTACAAGAGAAATAATGGATTCCAACTTCCAGGGGCCATTGGCGGCTGTTGGTATGGCCGTTGGAAGTCGTTTGTATAAGGATCAACGGTTTCCAACAACTTCCAATGCCATCAACTGCTATTTTCCAACGGCTTCCAACTGCGTATAATCACATATCTTTTATTTCTGGCCACAGAAGCATTGGAAAATGTTGAAAACTGTTGAAATTTGTCGTTGATAGCTGTTGGAAGACGTTGAAATATATGATCGCATAAGCCATTGCCACCCATTGGAAGCCATTGGAAATTTGGGTATATATATATATTTATATAATTTTATAGATTTCAAGCTAATCACTTCCATCCACACAAAACACATGTATTCATCAAAACTGCTCCATTTCGAGCATATAAGTTATAGTTTCAATCATATATACACCTAAACACAATATTATACAAAAAGAAAATACAAAACACATAACATAAACCAATATTTACATAATACAACAACCCAGCGTCACCAACACAACATATATGTACATACCATGTTTAAACCATCATCACCAACACAACATCCAACACCGTGTCCAAACCATCATCACCAACACAACATCAATATATACAACCATCATAATGTATAAAGCCTCGCCAACTCTCAAAGCATATATAACATCAAAATAAGCTAACCTTAACTCTCTCCACCGGAAGATCAAGGTGGCGTACCGTACTGGGCAATGAACTCCGCCATCCAGTGGTTAAGCTGCTCCATCTGCTCTTCACGGTGATGATCATGCTCATGAAGCTCTGCAATCTATGCTCGAAGCCATGTGATCTCCTCCTTGTTTGAAGCCCTACAGTATGTCTGCTGAGGTTTCTTAACTTGTTTATAATTTTAGATTTTCGGTATTTTATAATAACAATTCGAGTATATTTCAGTTTTTATAATGAGTTTTGATTTCTATTAACTCTGTATTGCCATAACCATATCATATGTTCCGGGTACGTGGATCCATGTTAACATCAAAAATCCTATCCTCATCCTCCGTAGTCAACTCAGTCCTCCGACTGGATTCCAGCATCTGCGCCCTTCGTTCCTGAAATTTCTCCTGTTAAATAAAAAAAATTGAATTTAGAGAATACTATTTTAATTAAATCATAACTTTAACTTAACTGTATTATATTTACATGTGCCTCACGCGCCTTGGCCTCATGGTCCCAATAGTAGGAAACGGAGCATGTGTCATCGATCTGAGTCAACGCATGTGTATGCTCAAAAACATCGCAGTATGACACAAGAACACCACATTGTCTCTCCTGAAATGAGCATATATATATGTATGTATATTAAATCTTGTAGTTAAATCAACTATTAATTTTACTAACTTATAAATTAAAAATTTTAAATATGTAACTAATAAATATAACATGTCCTCGCGATGGTGCTGGAACGACTTGGACCCACCGTGATGTGTAACCGGATTCTTGCTCCTGTTTGCTACATTTCTTGCGGACTTGGCCTATACATCTAAATTTTGAAAAAAAATTATTCTAATTTGTATATAAATCTAGTAGAACAGTTTAAATTAAATATGCAGTAAACTTACCTGAAACTCCTTATTATTATTCCAATAAGTATATAGCTCGTCCTATACCTTATCGCTGATCCAATCCGATTTCCCCCCTTGATTTTGTGTTATTCATTGTTTCTCTGTAATATTTGGCAACTTTGTTGTTTCAATGGCGGTTGACGAGGTCCAAATCTGCCTCTGGAGATTCACCACACCCTGCATTTTTTTAAAAATAGCATAAATATGAACTGATCAGATAGGAGCATGACTACTTAATGTAATAATTGAAATTTCACACATATGTACCAAAAAATCCTGCCAGATTGTCTCCTTGACAATGTCGTGTATCGATGTCTACGTGGGCCAACATGTAGTCATATAAGCCTGATAAGCGCATCTCGATATAGTCAAGATTGTGTTGGAAGGATCTAACTCAAAACCCATGTGGTAAATTTAAAAAAAACATTTCATGGCTGTTGTATTTATATTTATATAATCTACTACACAGAAATTAAATTTGTACTAGAAACTTAGTAATCGCCCTCTGTTGCTTTTGCCTTAAGCCACACCGCCGAACGGGATAGCCCCTACGATGGACCACTGCCAGCGCCACCTACAGGACCGTGTGACATCATACATGTTACAAACAACAACATAAAATAAAAGAGCTATATAAAACAAATAGTATGACATAACATAAAAGTACTATGCGATATAAATAATATGACATGACATAACATAATATTACCTTTCTAAAATGAGGATGACTGGCTAGTCCTCGTCACTTTTGGATTTTGACTCTATTTGCTCTCTATATATGGTTCATCTTTAGTATCAAATACTTCAATTAATGCATTCGATTCATCGTTTAGAGGTCCAAAATCTGTTTGATCATCAATTATTATATTCCCCTATTTTCCTCGACATCTACTTGATAATCTTGGTCGTCGGGAATATTACGTTCGTCAAATGTAAACCTTGTCGTTGTTTTAAAAACAGCCAACTAATCTATTTTGTCTCTTCTTATAGATGGATATGGAGTGCAATATACTTGAAGAGCTTGCTTGGCAAGTACCAAAGGATCATACTTATAATAACATGAAGTATGTTTTTTCTTATAAGATTATATTTTGGGTGCATGTTAATTCCAGAACCTGTAACGTTGCTGAACCAGTTGCATTTAAACAAAAATACTTCTTCCGCGGGTCTTGTGAAATTTGTCGATTGCAGTATCTGGGTTAGCACGCCATAAAAATCTTGTATACAGTCATTTGGATCATCACTACCTTTAACAAATACACCACTATTGTTAGTTAATTTTCAACATCATATTCTTTAGTGCTAAATTTATATCCATTGACAAAGAATATTTGATATGTATTGACCATCCTTTTTGGTCTCATTGCTAAATGTTTCAATCCTTCATCCACAACAGAATTTGTTGTATCAAAAAGATAATTAGTAAATCAAGTAGTAAATTCTTTGCTGATATCACCGTTTGGATACTGTGATTCATAAATGCTGCAATTATAGGACAAATGTTACATTAAGATTAAAGGTACGTTATATGTATAGATGTATAAGTTCATTACCTAATGAACGATAAAACTTTAGTGCAATTGAGAAGAAAGTATGTGTGTGCTGCATTATAATCTCTATCATTCAGCCATTCTTCCATACATCTACTAAAAAGGTCGACCTTCTTTTCTAAAAATAGATAAAGTCGCTTGACAGTCATCTTGATCAATGTCTTCATCATTACGCGCAGTACATTCAAATGATATGTTCATATGATCACTAAAATAAAGAGAGGAAAAATATGAAGCTTCTTCTTCGATGTATGATTTGCAAATAGAACCTTCAGCTCGAGCTTTCTGCCTCACTTTTTTCTTTAGACGATTTAAATATCTATTTAAAATTATTGTAAATCAATTTTTTTATACATTTCATTAACCAGTATTTAATTAACTAAATATTAATATACCTTCCAAATGGATACATCAATCTGTATTTCACAGGACCTCGAAGACGTGCTTCTAATGGAAGATGTATAGGTAAATGCTCCATAACATTGAAAAAACTTGGAGGAAATACTTTTTCGTGTTTGCAAAGAAATATTGGGGTTTCTTCCTCTAGTTTACAGAGATAATAAATTTTTAATGTAGTAGAACAAAGCTCTTCATAGAACGAACTAAGTTTTGTTACAACAGTCCAAACTTTTATTGGCAATAGTTCTTTGAAAGCGACAGACAATAAATTTTCCATCATAACATGGCAGTCATGACTTTTCATCCCACTAAGTTTATTGTTTCTACAGTTGACACATCTACGAAGATTAAAAAATATACCATCCTGGAACCTTAATCCTTCCACCCATTTTAAAAGTATTTTAACTTGATTACTGTCCAGTTCATAGCGCACGTTTGATTTTTTGATGTCATTTGGCTTTTTTATATGAAGCTCAAGACGATTACATATTACTTGTATATCACGTCTTGATTTCAAATCATCTTTCATCTTCCCTTTGACATTCAAAATTGTATTAAATACATTGTCAAACACGTTTTTCTCATCATGCAACACGTTATACTATGACGAATCAAGAGATTTTCCCAATAAGGAAACTCCTAAAATATGCTTTATTTGCACCAATTATGAATCATTGATTTACCTCGATTTTATTATTTTGCACTTCGGTTTCATGAATCTTTTGATAATCTTTTACGAGTTCATAAATTTCTTCACTTGACCATATTTTAGGAGGTCCCAAAATTTCATGCCTATTAGTTGTAAAAAAATTCTTATCTCTTCTAAAAGGATGGTTACTATGAAGAAAACATATATGATAGTCAAACCACGAAATTTTCTTTTCAATAGGTAAATAAAATGCTCTTGTTTCATCCATGCAGTAATAACATGTTAAACGACCAACCGTACTCCAAACTAAAAGTATTGCATACGTAGGAAAATTGCTAATTGTCCACAATAGAGAAGCATGCATATGAAAGTTCTTTTTTTGTGAAATATCATATGTTTCTACTCCTTCGTAGCACAATTCTTTTAATTCTTCAATCAACGGTTGTAAATAAACATCGATTCCTTGTGTCAGATCATCAGGATCAGGGATGACAATTGTGAGAAACATATAAGAAGTTTTCATACACATTCACGAAGGTAAATTATAAGGTGTGCCAATTATAGGTCAGGCCAAATATTTAGTTCCAAATTGAAAAAATGGTGAAAATCCATCTGTACATAAACCAAGTCTAACATTACAACTCTCAGATGCAAAATTGGGATACTTCTGGTCAAAATGCTTCTATGCTACCTCATCAGCTGGGTGTGTTAACGTACCTTCTTCCTGTGTTCTCACATTGTGCCATCTCATATGTTGCAAGGTTACAGAAGATGCATATAACCTTTAAAGTCTATGAGTAATAGGTAAATAATGTAAAAGTTTATACGGGACTTTCTTTCCCTTTTCCTTTCTTGGTTTGTATCTTCCTGATTACATATTTTACAATTCTTAAGGTTGATATCTTCATTACAAAATAACATGCAACCCTTTAGACATGTATCTATTTTTTCATACGGTAAACCAAAAGTTGACAATTTTTTTTTTTACTTCATAATGATTTCCGCACATTAAATTATTGAGAGGCATATGCCGCTTCGCAGCTTGTACAACAGCTATAATTCCACCTTCTATGAGGTTGTATTTAGATTTCACTGCAGTATATTCAGCAGTTACTGATAATTGAATCACATTTTTAAACCTTCCCAAAGGGGTTTCTTCGTGGCATTTAATAAATCATATATTTTTTTAGCTCCAGTATTTTGTTCTTCTTCATCGTTACCATCATTATCAGTAAATTGTTAAACTGGGAACATTAAACGTGCAACATCTTCAACCATATGTTCTATGAGATTCATCATAGCAATTACATTATTCAATACCTCCGCAACTTGTACAAAAGTAGATACTAACGGTTCTCCATGACGATCCCAAACCAAGTAGTTCGGCACAAAACCGTACTGACGCAAATGAACTCTAACCATTTGCGGTATCAAATGCTTTAATAATTTGCATCTACTACATGGACAATGGATTTCTACGTCGTTTCCATTGTTACTTAAAGCGAAATCAATAAACATGCCAACACCGTTAATAAAATGTTCATTTATTGTGCCATTAGCTTCTCTTTGTTTGTACATCCAACTTCGATCAGTAAAATAATTATTCATTTTTCCTAAGTAGATATGTAATTAAAAAGTATGATAAAATTTGCATTGACATTTTATTAAAACAATTTTATTGTTGAATGTTATGATAATTCATCATTTACACTTTTTCTACTGGGTCATCCTATATCCCATTACGAATTAAATAACGTAATTAAACCGTGTAAATCTTTTCAGTTTAAACGACTCAACAAAATTTCGGTAGCACTTCGCTTTAGTTCCCTGAACAGTGCACAAATGCGTGTACACAGGGAAACTAAAAGAAGTGCTTTTTGAAATTTTGAGAATCGTTCAAAATGAAATGATATACGAGATTTAATTTCATTATTGGGTTCGTAACTTGTCCAATACAAAAGACAAATCCAACGAATATTGTATATGATGAATATAAATGTCTTTTCTGTTAATAAAACGGATGTTCGCATAACGATCATGTAAAACACTTATAAGATGGGTCGAAAAAACTCTAAGGCTTCATTTCAATTTCTAATTGTGCATATACGGAATTTATCACATATACATATATATTCAACATTCAATCGAACTAACCATACGTTATAAAATTAATATTTTTCGATAAATTTCTATAAAACATAAAATTTATTTATTTCTATTTCCACTAAACATCACTTAACAAGTATGAAATATTTTATATATTAATTCAACCATATATACATGCACATATACAAACAACATAAACTTGCAGTACATAAATTAATAATAATAATTGGGCCTCAATTAAGTCAACCTATACATCGATTAATTAACAACACTATATATACATGCATACAACACTATATATGCACATATACATACAACATAAATTCCAATTAATCCAATATTATAAAAAGAATTAATTCAACTTGTATATGCACATATTAACAACACTACACATACAAACATACAACCTAACTACCACATAAACCCTAAATTACCAGATCTAAGGTATTATAAGAAAGTAGGGCTTCATACCTTGAGAATTTAAGCTGAATTGGAACCTAGAAAGGAGTAAAGAGATCCTTCAACACCTTGAAGAGAGTAGTCGCGGGGTATGGAGCGTTGGAGGCCGGATTCAGATTTAGGAAAGTAAGGATTTTGGGAAATTTTGGAGGAATGGTGAAGTGAGGGAGGAAGAAGCAGATCGGTTGAATTTCTGCTCGACTATGTAACGGCCTGCAACGAACTCCAAAGGCATTATAATCAACGGCCTCTAGTGATCTATTTTTAATACATGAAGAAAATTCCAGAAATAAGCATTCGTTGGAAGTCGTGTCACGTTGCCATTGGCGGCCGTTGCCAGACTCCATTGCTATATACAGTGTTTCTTGTACTGGTAGCATAAAAAATTAGTACTATGTCTTCTTTATTACTTTTATTTCTTTGGTGTGATTGTGGTGTTGGATCTAGACTAACTCTAGAGGGGGGTGTAAATAGGGTTTACTGAAAATTAAGCGAGATATTAAAAATATCAGATCACAGAATGCAGCAGAAAATAAATGCAGAAAGATAAATGACGCAAGATGTTCCCAGCTTCGGCAAAATCCTACCTACTGCTACATTCCTAAGGTTTCTACTAGGTAATAGAACAGATCCCGCTTACAAGACCATGTAAACTCGCGAACCCCTCGCTCCTATTCTAATCATATTCTCGAAACTCTAAACTGATTTATATCCCCTAGATCAGATTTCCCTAGCTACAACCCCGTAGCCAGTAAATCCTAGTTGTAACAGACTCTAGTAAACTGCCAGCTAAAACCCTAACTGGATTTCCTAGTATTTTACAGACACTAGAAACTGATCAGACGGAATTACAAAGGAATTTAAGAAAATAAAAAAATAAAACAAAAGAAATCCCCTTTTTAATCAAAAATTTCTAAGCCCTTTTACTAAAACATGGTCGGCCCATTTTCCTTCATTTGTGTTTTCTCTATCGTTCCTTTCTATGGAAAAAAGAATGGTGGTCTCTTTGCAAAATTGTTTTAGGGTTTTCTTGTTAATTCCCAAATTTGAATCGATTGCTGAAAGAAATCCCTTGTGCCTTTAGTCTCGAGTGGCTTGCGTCTTCAATTGGATGTTCTATAATTTGGGAATTTGTGGGGATTGAAAAATCAGTGAGTATGGAATGTTTTCTATGTTTTTGCATTCGAATTTTGTTGCTGTGATTTTTTCGATACTAAGACCGATGATGAAAATGGTGTTTCTATAGGGATTACAAACCCTATAAATCTTTGATTTCCCAATATGCCTTGATCTGATTGCTTGCATGGGAATTCACTGATTTGTTGCTTTGTAAAAATTGCTGTGAATATTATTTATGAACCCAGACGTGTTATTGGCTCTCAATGAATATTTGTTTCACTATTTCATTCCATTTCTAGAAATAAATCAATGCCCCTTGCGATATTCTTTGAGGTGTTTCTGTAGGGATTACTAACCCTATAAATCTTCGATTTCCCAATATGCCTTGATCTGATTGCTTGCGTAGGGAATTCCCTGATTTGTTGCTTTGTAAAAATTGCTATGAATATTATTGATGAACCCAAACGTGTTATTGGCTCTCAATGAAGATTTGTTTCACTATTTCATTCCATTTCTAGAAACAAACCAATTCCCCTTGCGATATTCTATGAATTTTCGAAATGAATTGTTCAAAAAGGAATTTGATTGTCTTGCCAAATATTGATCCCTGATTTGCTTGATTGAAAATCTTGCATGTTGAGTGATATCAGGAAGTAGCTTTTATGATTTCTTGCCCAAAATGTTGATTGTGTTTTCCCAAAATACTTTGCCAAATCTGGAAACAACTTTAAAACTTGAATGATGATTTCCAGAGAAAAACTTTTTGTCGTGTATTCATCCATTCATTCAAACTGGAAACTAGTAAGACTCTTTTACATGCTGACAAACATTTGGTAATATAGGAAACAAGAAATTTTCTTTTCTGCCCCATAAATGTTTGTTGAAATTTGCCATATACATTGCTGCATCTTTGATTGCTTTACTACTGGCATCACATATTGCACCTTGCTATCTGCTTGACTTGCTTGAACGTTGAGTATCTAAAATGAGGACATATATTGTCCAATTGCTAGTGCACTGTTGAACATGCTACTGTACTTGTACTTGATGCTTGTGCTGGTCCTTTGCTACTTAGTTGAGACCCTATTTTTGCTTTCTTGATGTACATGGCCTTGCTACTTCAGTGCTTGACATATGAGCTGCCATGTTGTTGCTACAGCAGTAAGTTGAACCATTTTGTCACCTTGACTTGTTGTGGCACTTGCTTTTGAAATTGCACCTTTATGAACCATTTGCAGTTGGGTTCTTCACCGACTTTGTAGCACAGTTTTGTAAACATCCATGCTACTCCATATTTTCAATGCTCGATCATGTCTTCATAGTTTTGCTGCCCCTTGACCATGTGTTTGAACTTGAACCATGAACATGATTTTATGTTGGCTGAACTACTTCTAGCTGCATATACATTTGAAAACCCTTGAGATCCTGTTTGCACTTGTGTACTTCGACTCTGCCATGAACATGCTTTTAGATACTGCCTTGTACATGAGCATGCACCTGCTCGATCACTTTCTGCAGTAACTTCTTGTTGTTGCCTTTTTGAAAATGTTCACCATTGTGCTCGACCATGATCGTAACTTGTCTTCACTATGTTTACCTGTACATATGTGTATATATACACAGCAGTGTATGCATACATATATCGTACATGTGTAATTTATTATATATCAGAAGACCGCTGCACTATGTTGTGGCTGTTCAGAATCAGCTGGTTCTGATCAGCAAAACCAGTGTAGTGTGTTGAGGCTGTTCAGTGGGTACTAGAAATATATACATATCAAATCAAGTAATGAAAAATGATGAAAAACACACCAAAATTCTAAGGCAAATAAATTTAAAAATTAAATTTATATTTTTATGCATTTCAGTTTTATTTCTATTGCAGAGTACTCTGTGTGTTTCATGTAATAGGTAAGCAGACGATGACTGGACTGACTGTGAACTATGAAGACAGAAGACTGAAGAAAAGAAGATAGTGTTTAGACATACAGTGTGTCAGTGCATGTATGAGTCTGAAACTATATATGAGTCAATGAGAATTGTATGTACATACGTGTTGTGTAGACAGAGTGTTGTAGTGAGTCGGTAGTGAGGATCTTTGTATACAATGAAATTGATTGTACAGTAATGGATATCAGTGAAATGTACAAACAGTGGAGTTTATAAATTTGTACTGTTTTGACTGTTGAAATAAAATATTATATTTAATAAAATACTGTTTGAATATTTAATTCTTGTCAGTAGTATTTTATATAAATATGAATATTGTATTTTTGTCTATGATATAGAATAACAGTACAGTAAAAACACATTTAAAATAACATTTATTTAGTTGTTATCATCAAACAAAAATCATATAATTGTGTATACAACTACGTCCTATACAACAGTCTCCCCCTTTTGATGATGACAAAAAATAAAAAATTTTGAGCACAATAAGTGTGTTTGACAGTGAATATTGAACTCCCTCTATTTTTTAGCTCTCCCTATAATAGAAAACTCCCCTTATAACTGTGCATGAGTGAAAAGAAATGTAAATTGAATGAATTTTCAAAATAAAAAATATTTAAATAATATTCACTCATGAATCAAAATCTTAACCCATTCTCCCCTTTTGTTATCATCAAAAGGATACATGATTCAAAATATAGATGAAAAGTGACTAATAAACATAGTATCAACTTAAGAGGAAGAACGGTCATCATAAATCTCAATCAGCCAAACAAAAATCATAATATTGTGGGAACTAGTGTAACGACCTAGGTTTTCGCGATCTGGATATCGGCATACAACAATATGTCAACTATTCAAGCATTGGAAACACTAGATAGTCCATAAAAAAATTAGAGGGTGAGAATAGATAAGATAGAAACTTAGAATAGAAGAAGAAGAAGAAGAACATACAACATCAGAGTAAACACGAATCTCACAGCGGAACGAATAAATATATTTCATAACATAACTTTGAAATAAAACAGTATCTGTATACAATACCATTATTAGAGTATAACACTTACAACATAGCGGAAATAACAATCTATATAATCCTGAAGCCTCCTGCTCCAGCTCTTCAAGTATCTGTAAATCCCGACTACTTGACTTCCCGTACAAAATTGGGCACTCAAGAGTTTAGGGAAAACAAAACAAAACAAAACAAACTCTGGGTCAGTCATGGGACTGGTATAAGTAAACAATTTAAAACAGTTTGGGAAAATAATGATATCTCAAAAGACCACGCCATATAACGGAACGGGTTTTTCCCTTATGAGAATCCAAATCAATTTGATTTAACTTTCAAATCATTTAGAAAGAAACAATGATCTTTTATATCAAAACCCTTTTGATATTATAATAGTGTTTATCAACCACAATATAATAATCATCTTGCAGAACGCTTTCATCTCACGTTCCACCTATATAGTATACAATCAAAACCGCAAGCACTTATTGGGTGATGGATTTCCAAATATGACAAGGTATGGAACCACCTTTTGATAGTGTACCTCTAGAGAGGAATACACTGGGTTCAACAAGAACGTCTTGCAACCCAGCCACGCATGACTGACCACTCATTTCGCTTGAGTGTATCGAATGTATATCACCAACGGTTGGGATCAGCAACCGTTTCCCAAATGTGACAGCATCAAACAAATTAAAGAATAAAATGAATATCTCTAGATAGGTGGTAATACACCCTACTTGGCAGCTAACCACTTAGCCATGCTGCCTGCCCGATTTCTGTCATTTCCCGGTTATGAGGCTAGAGGCCACGATTATCTTTGACATATCATACAATTATTCACTTTGAATGTCACATCGTCATACCCGCCAAATCACAAATTGATTCCCCCAAAAATACAACGGGTATACAGCTAAGAGAAACGAATTCCTCCGCCACCAAACATAAATACGTTTGAAGAGATCAACTTATGCGATCTATTAAATATACACTGTCAGACATTCTTCCATACAGGTCGTCCTAGGATAGGACAAATCAAAGGTACTATTCTATAAACAGGACAGCCCTTGCATAACTCCTTCTTCAATTATATTCATCATATTCGATTCACAACACTAATGTCATACGGAGTGGTTTTCAGATAATATATCTGATCCCGGTCTCCCAGTATTGACAACGGAAAAATGGTCAAAAACTTCGATAGTCGGTGATTTAACTATCAAAGAAAAATATGTGTGCAATCAATGATATTATTTCCAAATGGAAATTCTATCGATCAATCATCAATCATCTTAAATTAATCTATCATTAATTTATTCATTTACCCATTTCCTATTTCCATATATATATATATATATATATATATATATATATACAGAAATTCTTATTTTCTAATTCTAGAAAATATACGTTATTAATCATTGGAAAACATTTCCATCTCTCTTCACGTATCACTGTCATTCCAGTATTCTTTATCATCAAAAATTTGATTTTCTATGATTAGAAAATATCTCTGATTATATTTGGAAAATGTTTCCAAAACTCATTCATTGGAATTAAACAGATGTTTAAATAAAACATTGCTATGCCAATTCAAATCATTACCTTCATTAACTAAATTCCCTTAACCAACCTTCACCGTCGAACCTTAACCATTCGTTAGTTAAAAACGAAGCCAATCAAGTTGGGGTATAACTACCTCTCAGATCTTAACTAAACAATATTTCTAACTTCGAAACAGACAAGGTTCACCTTTTAAACTTTTGAAAACTTCCTTACGTAACTCTCTTTCGAATAAATCTCTATTCGATAACTCTCTTCGAATAGCCATATTCAATTAACACTATTCGATTAACTCCTATCGATTAACTCTATTGGATTAACTCTTATCAATTAACTCCTTTCGAATAAACTATATTCGATTAACTCCTTTCGACTTTATTCGCATAAACTATATTCGATTAACTCTATCAATAACTCTAATCGATTCACTCTAATTGAATTTACTCTATTCGATTAACTTTAATCGATAACTCTAATTGATAACGCTAATTGATTAACACTATTTGATTAACTCCTTTAACTCTATTCGAATAAACTATATTCAATTAACTCTCTTTTCGAATAACCAATATTCGATAACTCTTTTCGAATAATTAATATTCAATTAACTCTCTTTGAATAACTAATATTCGATTACTCTCTTTCGAATAACTAATATTCGATAACTATCTTTCGAATAACTAATATTTGATAACTCTCTTTCGAATAAACTATATTCGATTAACTCCTTTCGAATAACTGATATTCGATTGACTCCTTTCGAATAACTAATATTCGATTAACTTCTTTCGAATAAACTATATTTGATTTACACCTTTCGAATAACTAATATTCGACTTACTCCTTTCGTATAACTAGTATTCGATTAACTCCTTTTGAATAAACTATATTCGATTTACTCCTTTCGAATAACTAATATTCGATAACTCCTACGAATAAACTATATTTGATTTCTTTTCGAATAACTAATATTCGATAAATTCCTTTCTTCGAATAGCCTTATTCGATAACTCTTTCTTTGAATAAACTATATTCGAATAACTCTAATCCGACTAAATCTAATTCAATTAACTCTATTCGAATAACTAATATTCGACTAACTCTTGTTCGATTAACTCTATTTGAATAACTCTAGTTCGATTTAACTCTAATCGATTAATTTTAATTCGTTTTATTCTAATCGATTAACTCTAACTCGATTAACTCAATTCGATTAACCTAATTTGATTAACTCTAATCAATTACTCTATACGAATAACTAATATTCGATTAACTCTTCTAACTCATTTTGATTAACACATTTTGATTAACTCCTTTGATTAACTCTACGTCCATATTCAGTTTCAAATATCGATGTTGAAATCGATTCTTACTTCTCTATATAAGTCTCGACTTATATATTCTATTTATCCAATGATAAACATTTCATTTGATTTATAAAATATTATTTATAAATTTATCTTCTCAATCTATCGGTTAGAATAGATTCTATTTAAAATCTTTGCTTTAAATCCATATCATGTTATACCCGTATGCGAAGAACGGGTCTAAACCTTTTCAACGTAAAATTCTCTTTTTATACAATTCTATTCATTTTCAAGTATATCCTTTTGTAATCTAATTATTTCCTTTTTTAATTGTTTTACAAATATTTTCTTTTCTATTTGTTTTACGAATATTTCCTTTTAATTCTATCTATTTGTGTTCACAAATATTTCCTTTCAATTCTATCTATTTGTTTTCACAAATATTTCCTTTCGTATCCTATTTGTAAATGTTTTACAAATATTTCTTTTTATATAATCTTATTTATTATATAAATAATTCCTTTTATAAAATTCTATTCATTTTAAAAATATTTCTTTTTATAAAATCCTTTTATTTTATAAATATCTCTTTTTATAAAATCCTTTAATATATATATATATTTCTTTTTCAATATAACATTGAAATTTTCCTTTTTAACATTCCAATATTCCTTATGGTATTTAAAATACCAAATAACAATAATCAATATCATTCAAACACATAATCAACAATAAATTATATATCACATCATATATTACAATATATGAAAAGAAAAACATTATAAATATTGAGGAATCCAGTTGGATCCCTCCAACCTGTTTCCCTGCATCACAGATGTTAAACAATATAATTAACATCGATTTTATTTCAATATGAAATATTCTGCTAAACAGAATCAATATTTGATTAACGATTTATATATACATCGTTATCTATAATTTCAATCAATACATAACAAATTCAACCAAATAGTTAACACACAACAATCAACAGATAATTATCAGTTCTAAGAATACGTTATAAAAATATAACTGTTTAGAGTTGGTGAGTTTTACACACATTGGACGATCATCGTTAATAAAGATAACCATCGCTTGATTCAGATGGACAATTTATTTGGCTATAAATTGTAACTAGCCCCAACTCAATCCCAGTAAGTTCCATTGGGTAGTGTTCGTCCATACGATCCCAATAGATCTTGTTTCGTCAGATTCTGATACCGTAAGACATAGGTATTTACGTTACAAGTTTATATACAAATTTAAATTTAAATAACTTGGTTTTAATATGTACAGGCCTTACCCTCTCCACTTAGCCCAAACCCGTTTCCCATTTACCAACCCGCTTTCACCTTTCTTCCCCAAAAAGTCACGAGCTCCTGTAGAAAAAACGGCCAATCAGGCCTTACCCTCTCCACTTAGCCCAAACCCGTTTCCCATTTACCAACCCGCTTTCACCTTTCTTCTCCAAAAAGTCATGAGCTCCTGTAGAAAACACGGCCAGTTTCGATTCTCTTTTTCACTCCCTTAACTCCTCCTCTACTCATCGAAAATCCAAACGTACAACTCCAATCCCCCTCTCTTCACTTCCTCTACACCTTGATACTATTTCCACAATGCTCGAGTCCTCCTATCAGAACATGACTCGCACTCACGCACGATCCCAGGTTGCGACTTCAATTACCACCGAATCGAACAAGACTTGGAAGCAAGGTGCGGAATCCTAAGTCAGACTCGAATGCACCCCTCATTTTACCAATTTATGCTTATATTTTCCGAAACCGCCAACCGTAGGCCTTGATGCCAAACCTTGACCTCCCAAAGCAAGCCTTGAAGTCCCCAAGATTAACACCAGTCGAAGTGAATTCGCATAAGAGTCCCATTAAAGTGGTTTCAAGATTTTTAGAATTTTATTTCTAATCCTTTGGATTTTTGAGTTACTGGAATTTTTCTGTAGGAAGAAATGAGGATGGCGGATCAAATTTGACCAGAGAAAGAAAGTAACTGGGGTTAGAATGAGGTAAGAGCATTATATAGGAAGATTATTATATTTTATTATTCGATTATTTAATTTATATTTACTCCTACTCTGTCCATATTTATCCTTAAAAATTCCTGTAATCACACATGACATCGAAAATCACGAAACTGGACATACAGCTACAGTTCAACATTACGGACCCAACGAAACTGGTTTCATCGAATTCCGACTGAGTTTGCTCACACAGCGCATTTTAACCATCAAAATACTGATTGTTTTTCACATTAAAAATTCGTACGACCACACACTGACTTCAAAAATCACGAAACTTGGAATCTAACAATAATTTAATATTACGGATCCAACAAAATTAGTTTTGTCGAAAACGGAGGTCGTTTGCAAAACTGACTATTTTTAAAGCTCTAAATATCCCATTTAAATATATAAATATATTTAAAAACACGTAAATTAAATATTAAAAATAAATATTATCGTATATATTCACAATAGAATATCATACGACTTCAATTGGATTTATAACTCGATATTGCAAATCCAGTGTTACATCGATATTCGATTTATATTTAAAATCCATTTCAAAATATAAATAAATCGCTATAATTTATAAAGGAATTCCATGGCGACTTTTCAAAAATTTGATTTGGACATAAATCAAAATCTACATAATGAAATCCCGATTTTTCTCTTCCACTAGAAAAATATACTTCACCAGCTCCTAACGTTTCTTGTTTCACAGAAATCCAATTTAAAATGGACTCTGTATATTCATTTGAAGTTCGAATCGCCAAATAGCGAACTGCAGCGCCATTTTGAGTTCGATTATAATTATAATATAATTATACGTTCCACTGTCATTCAAATAACATATTCATTATTCTAATTCAATTCCAAACTGAATTATATATTTTAAATTGTCCTTTTCACATTATATTGTCAATTCACTATTTCCGACTATTTCAGAATTAAATATAATATTTAATTATTATATTAATTAAATATTCAATAGTTATTTTAGTTTAAACCATTTAAATTACCAAACCATATTTTAAATAATTAAATAAAATTAATTATTATACCATATAAAAATACGGGACATTACATTCTTCCCTCCTTAAAATAATTTCGTCCTCGAAATTGCTAAGGTAGAAAACTAACCCTATTGCTGGGTTAAAATTATTTGTTTACTTCTTAACTTCATTTTCAACTGAACCAATTTAATTTCAATTTAAATATTAATTAATTCTTATCAACGAAAATTTTCAAAAATCCTGAAAATTTTCTCACACCCGAAATTTTTGAAAAATTTCGCCAGTGCCTCCTTTGTACCGGTCAACCAGTACAACTACAACTCGCCTTTCTGGGCCTTCTCCATCCCAAAAGAAAATCAAACAACCAAGCAGCTTGCCAATTCGGCTCATCAAAATCTCAAACCCATATGTAATATAAATTGGTACCTTTTTGTCAGGCATATCAATATATCTTTTCCATCTGCTACCAATTCTACATATACCAATGTCATACCAATCAAACTCAAATCACTTTTATCTCCAACACGACCACTCACTTATATCCAAGCCAAATATCTTTTCAAACTCGAGTTTCATTCTCGATTCCGAACTCTTAACTTGATTATCAAATTACACTTCAAATTTGAATCTCACAATCCAATTTGTCTTGATATCATTCTAATTCAATTTCAGTTACCGCTAAACTGACTTTATTTTAATTCCAATTGGCTTTCCAAATTTCTACTCAATTTGTTTTTAATTCAAACTGCTATTTCCTGGGAGTTTTAAACAGTTTACCATATCAAAAATCAAACTTTCCCTTTCAGGATTTCAAACACCTTGTCTTCTCAAAACAATTCAAAAACAAAATCTTTGGTAGTAATCCGTCACTTAGCAACTCGAAAATGAAAACTTATGATGCAGATGTCATCATCTGAATTTATTTTCCAGTGATCGAAGTGAGTTCAATACTATATCACTTTTTTTTAAAACCATTTCTAAACACTTCCATTTTGAAATCTATTTCAAAATATCATTTGCAATGCGTTAAACAATTAAAAATCTCCCAGGATTTTAAAATTCTCATATATTTAATCCAAATCCATTACAAACACTTACTCAAATTTCCAGGGTTTTCATTTCTACTCTGATTTAAATTCAGATTTAATTCACTGATTTCATATATTTCACTTGTACGAATTCTAATTGGCTATTTACATTACCATTTCAATTTATAATCTTACTTGATTATAATAGCAACCAATATATCCAATATATTATAATTCCAATATATATATATTCTCTATATCAAAATATAATTTGGGTAAACTTATTTCATTTACCCTCTTTTCAAAACATATCATGTCGACCCATCGTATTCGAGTGTTTAGAAACTCCTACCGATACAGTGGATCAAACTTATCGACCAGAACCCATAAACAATTCAATTGATAAATCTCCACAATATAAAACAATTTTATATTGAATAACAAAAACGTTCACTCGTATATATACACTCAAACTCAATCTAGGGTATTTCTAACCCCATCTCTACCGAGTGACGCCGTAGAGCCAAGGTAATTACTTAACCTTAAGCTCTGATACCACTGTAACGACCCGGTTTTTCCTGACCCTGGATATTGGCATACAACACTATGTCGACTATTCAAGCATTGGAAACATTGGATAGTCCATGAAATAAATTAGAGGGTAAGAATAGATAAGATAGAAACTTAGAATAGAAGAATAATAATAACATACAACATCAGAGTAAACATGAATCTCATAGTGGAACGAATAAATATATTTCATAACATAACTTTGAAATAAAACAGTATCTGTATACAATACCATTATTAGAGTATAACACTTACAACACAGCGGAAATAACAATCTATATAATCATGAAGCCTCCTGCTCCAGCTCTTCAAGTATCTATAAATCCCGACTACTTGACTACCTGTACAAAATTGGGCACCGAAGAGTTTAGGGAAAACAAAACAAAACAAACTCTGGGTCAGTCATAGGACTGGTATGAGTAAACAATTTAAAACAATTTGGGAAAATAACAGTATCTCATAAGACCACGCCGTATGACGGAACGGGTTTTTCCCTTATGAGAATCCAAATCAATTTGATTTAACTTTCAAATCATTTTGAAAGAAACAATGATCTTTTATATCAAAACTATTTTGATATTATAATAGTGTTTATCAACCACAATATAATAATCATCTTAAAGAACGCTTTCATCTCATGTTCCACATATATACTATACAATCAAAATAGCGAGCACTTATTGGGTAATGGATTTCCAACTATGACAAGGTATGGAACCACCTTACGATAGTGTACATCTAGAGAGGAATACACTGGGTTCAACAAGAACATCTTGCAACCCGACCACACATGACCAACCACTCATTTTGCTTGAGTGAATCGAATGTATATCACCAACGGTTGGGATCAGCAACCGTTTCCCAAATGGGGCAGCATCGAATAGATAAAAGAATGAAATAAATATCTCTAGATAGGTGATAATACTCCCTACTTGGGAGCCAACCACTTAGCCATGTTTCCTGCCCGTTTTCTGTCATTTCCTGATTATGAGGCTAGAGGCCACGCTTATCTCTGACAGATCACGCAATTATTCACTTTGAATGTCACAATGTCATACCCGCCAAATCACAAATTGATTTCCCTAAAAATACAACGGGTATACAGCTAAGAGAAACGAATTCCTCCGCCACTAAACATAAATACGTTTGAAGAGATCAACTTACGCGATCTATTAAATATACTCTGTCAGACATTCTTCCATACAGGTCGTCCTGGGACTGGACGAAACGAAGGTACTGTTAAGTAAATAGGACAACCCTTGCATAACTCCGTCTTCAATTATCTTCATCATATTTGATTCGCAACGCTAATGCCATACGGAGTGGTTTTTAGATAATAGATCCGATCCCGGTCTCTCTGTATTGACAATGGAAAAATGGTCAAAAACTTCGACGGTCGGTGATTTAACTATCAAAGAAAAACATGTGTGCAAATAATGATATTATTTCCAAATGGAAATTCTATCGATCAATCATCAATCATCTTAAATTAATCTATCATTAATTTATTCATTTACCCATTTCCTATTTCCATATATATATATATATATATGTATATATATATATATATATACAGAAAGTCTTATTTTCTA
Source organism: Allium sativum (assembly GCA_030737875.1). Taxonomy (NCBI): domain Eukaryota; kingdom Viridiplantae; phylum Streptophyta; class Magnoliopsida; order Asparagales; family Amaryllidaceae; genus Allium; species Allium sativum. The sequence continues at coordinate 646,194,895 of CM060919.1, read as the reverse complement.
ATTCTAGAAAAAATATGTTATTAATCATTGGAAAACATTTCCAACTCTCTTCACGTATCACTGTCATTCCAGTATTCTTTATCATCAAACATTTCATTTTCTATGATTAGAAAATATCTCTGATTATATTTGGAAAATGTTTCTAAAACTCATTCATTGGATTTAAATAGATGTTTAAATAAAACATCGCTATGCCAATTCAAATCATTACCTTCATTAACTAAATTCTCTTAAGCAACCTTGAACCTCAACCATTCCTTAGTTAAAAATGAAACCAATCAAGTTGGGGTATAACTACATCTCAGACCTTAACTAAACAACATTTCTAACTTCGAAATAGACAAGGTTCACCTTTTAAACTTTTAACAAACTTCCTTACGTAACTCTCTTTCGAATAAATCTCTACTCGATAACTCTCTTCAAATGGCCATATTCAATTAACACTATTCTATTAACTCCTATCGATTAACTCTATTGGATTAACTCTTATCAATTAACTCATTTCAAATAAACTATATTCGATTAACTCCTTTCGACTCTATTCGAATAAACTATATTCGATTAACTCTATCAATAACTCTAATCGATTAACTCTAATTGATTTACTCAATTCGATTTCTAATCAATAACTCTAATTGATTAACACTATTCCATTAACTCCTTTAATTCTGTTCGAATAAACTATATTCGATTAACTCTCTTTTCAAATAACCAATATTCGATAACTCTTTTCGAATAACTAATATTTGATTAACTCTCTTCGAATAACTAATATTCGATCTCTTTCGAATAACTAATATTCGATAACTCTCTTTCTAATCTATATTCGATTAACTCCTTTCGTATAACTAATATTCGATTAACTCCTTTCGAATAACTAATATTCGATTTACTCCTTTCGAATAAACTATATTCGATTGACTCCTTTAGAATAACTAATATTCGATTTACTCCTTTCAAATAACTAATATTCGATTAACTCCTTTCGAATAAACTATATTAAATTTACTCCTTTCGAATAACTAATATCCGATAACTCCATTGAATAAACTATATTCGATTTCTTTTCGAATAACTAATATTCGATAAATTCCTTTCTTCAAATAACCTTATTCGATAACTCTTTCTTCGAATAAACTATATTCGAATAACTCTAATCCGACTAACTCTAACTCAATTAACTCTATTCGAATAACTAATATTTGACTAACTCTTGTTCGATTAACTCTATTTGAATAACTTTAGTTCGATTTAACTCTAATCGATTAATTCTAATTCGATTAATTCTAATCGATTAACTCTAACTCGATTAACTCAATTCGATTAACCTTATTTGATTAACTCTAATCAATTACTCTATTCGAATAACTAATATTCGATTAACTTTTTTAACTCATTTTGATTAACACATTTTGATTAACATATTTTGATTAACTCCTTTGATTAACTCTAATTATTTCCTTTTCTATTTGTTTTACAAATATTTTCTTTTCTATTTGTTTTATGAATATTTCCTTTCAATTATATCTATTTGTTTTCACAAATATTTCCTTTCAATTCTATCTATTTGTTTTCACAAATATTTCCTTTTAGTTCTATCTATTTGTTTTCACAAATATTTCCTTTCATATCCTATTTGTAAATGTTTTACAAATATTTCTTTTATATAATCTTATTTATTATATAAATAATTCCTTTTATAAAATTCTATTCATTTTAAAAATATTTCTTTTTATAAAATCCTTTGATTTTATAAATATCTCTTTCTACAAAATCCTTTGATTTTATATATATTTCTTTTTCAATATAACATTGAAAATTTCCTTTTTAACATTCCAGTATTCCTTATGGTATTTAAAATACCAAATAACAATGATCAATATCATTCAAACACACATAATCAATAACAGATTACATATCTCATCATATATTACAATATATGAAAAGAACAACATTATAAATATTGAGGAATCCAGTTGGATCCCTCCAACCTGTTTCCCGGCATCACAGATGTTAAACAATATAATTAACATCGATTTCATTTCAATATGAAATATTCTTCTAAATAGAATAAATATTTGATTAACGATTTGTATATATATCATTATCTATAATTTTAACTAATACATAAGCAATTCAACCAAATAGTTTACATACAGCAATCAACAGATAATTGTCAGTTCTAAGAATACGTTATAAAAAATAACTGCTCAAAGTTGGAGAGTTTTTATCACATTGGACGATCATCGTTAATAACGATAACCATCGCTTGATTCAGATAGACAATTTATTTCGCTATAAATTGTAACTAGCCCCAACTCACTCCCAGTCAGTTCCATTAGGTAGTGTTTGTCCATACAATCCCAATGGATCTTGTTTCGTCAGATTATGATACTGTATGACATAGATATTTACGTTACAAGTTTATATACAAATTTAAATTTAAATAACTTGGTTTTAATATATACGGGCCTTACCCTCTCCACTTAGCCCAAACCCGTTTCCCATTTACCAACCCGCTTTCACCTTTCTTCCCCAAAAAGTCATGGGCTCCTGTAGAAAACACGGCCAATTTCGATTCTCTTTTTCTCTCCCTTAACTCCACCTCTACTCATCGAAAATCCAAATGAACAACTCCAATCCCCCTCTCTTCATTTCCTCTACACCTTGATACTATTTCCACCATGTTCGAGTCCTCCTATCAGAACATGACTCGCACTCACGCACGATCCCAGGTTGTGACTTCAATTACCAAAGAATCGCACAAGACTTGGAAGCAAGGTGCAGAATCCTAAGTCAGACTCGAATGCACCCCTCGTTTTACCTATTGATGCTTGTATTTTCCGAAACCACCAACCCTAGGCTTTACTGCCAAACCTCGACCTCCCAAAACAAGCATCGAAGTCCTCCAGATTAACACCAGTCAAAGTGAATTCGCATATGAGTCCCATTAAAGTGGTTTCAAGATTTTTAGAATTTTATTTCTAATCCTTTGGATTTTTGAGTTACTAGAATTTTTCTGCAGGAAGAAATGAGGATGGCGGATCAAATTCGACCAGAGAAAGAAAGTAATTGGGGTTAGAATGAGGTAAGAGCATTATATAGGAAGATTATTATATTTTATTATTCGATTATTTAATTTATATTTACTCCTACTCTGTCCATATTTGTCCTTAAAAATTCCTGTAATCACACATGACATCGAAAATCACGAAACTGGACATACAGCTATAGTTCGACATTACGGACCCAACGAAACTGGTTTCATCGAATTCCGACTCCGTTTGCTCACACAGTGCATTTTTAACCATCAAAATAATGATTGTTTTTCACATTACAAATTCGTACGGCCACACACTAACTTCAAAAATCACGAAACATGGAATCTAACAATAATTTAATATTACGGATCCAAGAAAATTAGTTTTGTCGAAAACGGAGTTCGTTTGCAAAACTGGCTATTTTTAAAGCTCTAAATAACCCATTTAAATATATAAATATATTTAAAAACAATTAAATTAAATATTTTAAAATAAATATTATCGTATATATTCACAATAGAATATCATTCGGCTTCAATAGGATTTATAACTCGATATTCCAAATCCAGTGTTACATCGATATTCGATTTATATTGAAAATCCATTTCAAAAGATAAATAAATCGCTATAATTTATAAAGGAATTCCATAGCGACTTTTTGAAAATTTGATTTGGACATAAATCAAAATCTACACAATGAAATCCTGATTTCTCTCTCCCACTAGAAAAATATACTTCACCAGCTCCTAACGTTTCTTATTTCATAGAAATCTGATTTAAAACGGATTCTGTATATTCATTTAAAGTTCGAATCGCCGAATAGCGAACTACAGCGCCATTTCGAGCTCGATAATAATTATAGTATAATTATACGTTCAGCTGTCGTTCAAATAATATATTCGTTATTCTAATTCAATTCCAAACTAAATTATATATTTTAAATTGTCCAGTTCACATTATATTGTCAATTCACTATTTCCGATAATTTCAGAATTAAATATATTATTTAATTATTATATTAATTAAAAATTCAATAGTTATTTTAATTCAAACCATTTAAATTACCAAACCATATTTTAAATAATTAAATAAAATTAATTATTATATCGTATAAAAATACGGTACATTATAACTAGTGGCATATTTCACATTTTAGAGAATGACGGATTTACGATGAAATTTATATATAATGGAGAGAGATTCAAAAACATATATTTCCAATTATTTTCAAAAGAATTTTATAACATTGATCACAAAAACAGTGATGGATTTGGACTGTAATTATAAATTCAATTTAAGTGACGCAATCATATAATCTCAAATCCCAGTAGCTGTCAATCAACAGATCATTATACGTCATAAAATATTAACATATTTCACAAATTAGAAAATGGATTGATAGACAATTTTTTATACACCAAGGTGGATTTCATATGAAAATTTATTTAGAAACTTAGTCCTTTTTTATTTAAAAGCACACTGACCACGCATTACCAGAGCTTAGATTTTTAAATGAGGTCAGTTGCAACTTAAATTATAAGTAATCTCTTAACCATGCATAACCAGAGCTTGAATTTTTAAATGAGGTTAGAGACACACTTATATATTATTTATATTTATCATTTTCAGCTCCAAAAGAAAAAATCTAGGGTATATAAAAACAATATGGAAGATAGAAATGTGGTAGGTACAGAAATGGTTTGCGAAATAAATTTCTAAATTAATCATATTATGAAATATGCTCAACTGTACTGGGTCATTGAAAAATTTCAATTATCACTAATTATGAAAAATAACATAGTCCTATTTCTATAACAAATATTTTCACTATTTATTTAAAATGATTCAAAAAATATTAAACTCTCCGCACTAATACAAAGTCACGATGGGTGGCAGAAATATGATAGATAATAAAGATGGTCATGAAATAATCGCCAATTCGAAGATATTATAATAACTGTTCAACCATCATGAAAATAAAAATAAAATCTCCTTTTGTTGTGAAATATATTGCACTCACAATTCATCACAGTTTCAAATTCCAATAATAATTTTGATGAATTATAAATACAGTTCAATTTGGATATTGATTTCAATTTCTGAATAAATAATTTTAAAATTGAAAATCAATCACAAGAGGGATATGAAGAGTCATACAAAGTAAGAGGGAATTAAAATATATAGAGCAATGCAACAACAACACATTTAAACTGAAACCACTTGATGTCTCAATTAATGAGAATTTTGACATGGTACTAGCGACGAACAAGAATATCATAGACAAAAGAATTATAAGTACAAAACCCAAGCACAAAAGATAACAGATTATGCACATATATCAGAGCAGCAAACAGATGATTTCAAAAAAACAATTTTCAAAACAATATCAGAGCAGCACAGAAAATTGTTTCAAATCAGACTTGTCAAGATGACGGTCACATAAGATGATTCATGATCCAATGATTAAAAATACCATTTATTTGAAATCATTTGAGGAATATGAAACTCTCAAGATTCAGTGAATCAATCACACAAGAATGTAAATTTCAGATTCAAGATATGTGTATGATTCAATAAATTAATAATTTCAAATGATTTTAAACAAACAAAAATTCAAATCAAATAATCATGAAATAGCAGTGAGCTTTAAGACCAAATTTTCAAGGAATTTTCACAAATATTTCTGACAAGTACAAGAGTAATTTCAGATCATTTACATTAAGTATAAGAAATATTCATGATACAAAAAAAATATTTATTTGAAATCACTTGAATCAATGTCTAGATTTCAGATGATTTCAAATAAATTTTTTTAACCATAATGATCACGAATAAATATGAATGTCAAGTTGTATCATCAAGATTCAAGATAATTAAAAAAAATCCAAGCCAATATGAAAAATAATGAAATTATCACAGCTGATAAATATTGGTGTACTGTAAATGAGTATATTATTTCAAGCTTTTCTAAAATGAATTAGTGAAAACAGAAAACAACAGTGGTGTGTGAAATTCCATTAAACTTTCAGATCTTCAAAAATTTAGAATTCAAATTAACAGTGTTCAAGATATGACAAGAATACATTAACACTGTTATAAATTTAAAAATCAGAAAATAAACTTCAAAACAATTGCAGATATTTACATGATTAAATTCAAGATCTAGAAAAGATTAAATGCATCATAATTTTGTTCAAATGAAGCGAATTTTCAGAAGATCATGAATACTGCAATTGGAAATTAAGGAAGCCCAAGAAGTTACAATGATATGACAGTGACAAATCAAATCAGAAAAATAAAAAGAAGGGGAATAAGAAAAAATAGGAAAGATAAAAACAGCGAATAAACAAAAGAAATTGTGAGTCTAGAGATCATACCTGAAAATGATGTAAGCAAAAGAATCTCTAACTCAATAGATTTAGCGAAGGAACTGTGAATGTTCAATGATATGAAACAGTTTGATTTAAGTTTTGCTTTCACAAAGCAATTCCTCAGCCTCCCTTGGTACCAAACTGTTTAGAGGATTGAGTGGTCTAACAAAAATAGTAAAACCACTCTCAGTTGTATTCACATCTTTCGGTATCCAAACCTATTTGTATAACAATCCATTTGAATCTATTTTTGTACCTTCAGGAACTCATATTTGTTTGAATTTAACGAAGCCTGTTTTATTTCCTTTTGGGATCCACAATTGTTTAAATGGTTTTTCATCAAACAAATTCACATCTCGTTTATGATTTAAAAAACCTTTGAAATTATCAGAGTTTAAATTCTCAAAACAATCTTTTCCAAAACGGTTTGAGGGATTTTTAAAATCATTTGAATTTCGTTTTCCAAAAACATTGTTTTTCCCGAAGCTAAGACCACATTTATTTCCAATAGAAACTTGATTTTTTAATAGCATATTCAACGATTTTTCCCTATTATAAAATTTGATCAGAGTTGATTCAAGTTATTGAATTTTAGATTTAAGGTCAGAATTCTCTTTCAACAGATTCGAATAACGATTAACGCTGATCTTTCTCCTTTCAGTATCATTCTGTTCCAAAATCAAAATTTCGTTTTCAAGCATTGATTTTGGTCTTGATTCAAGAATCTCAGATACAAACTGAATTTTCTTTTCAAATTGTTGTTTTTAAAAATTCTGAATCTTTCAATTTCGTTTTTAAGCTCTTTCAAAGCAGATTCAGTTTTCAAAAACTTTTCTTTTTCAAAAATTTTGAATTTAGAATTTTCATATGTCTTGAAATTATCTAATTCCTTTTGCAAAAAATTGTTTGTACGAGCTAGCTCATCCTCATTATTTTTCAAAATCAGAATTTGATTTTCAAGATTTTCATTAAGACGAGCAAGGTTATTTTCCAAATTCAAACTATTTTTGCACATTGAATTATAAAATTTTCTACTTTCAAATTTCAGTTCCAAATCAATATTTTTGCATCGCAACTCAGAATTTAGATTTCAAAGTTTAAATTTTCAGTTGGAATTTATCAATAGATTTAGTTAAATTAACACACATATAAACTAAATCTTCATAAGAGAAATTTCTTGTCTCTTCTTCTGTTGAATCTCCATCTTCTGATCTATCCGAAATATTATCTATATGACCTGTTAAGCATAGATCTGAATCTGAGTTGCTATTCTGGGGTTTTGAGCAGTCTTCAGATTTTCCATACAGCGCGTTGAGAGTTCTCCAGATTTCCTGCGAAGTCAAATAATGGGAGATGAGATCAAGCTGATTATTACTGAGATAAGGAAATAGAATATGCATGACACGAGCATTTACAACTTTATTTTTCTTATCTAACATATCATCCATATTTATAATAATATTCCAATATTCAGAATTAACAGATTTTAGATAGGATTCCATTTCTGATTTCCAATTAAAAAGTCTGTACCATTAAAAATAGTTGGAATACGACTGGATTAACTATCAGAGGACTGACAACTAGGATGACCCAGTACTTTAGAGTTAATGAAATACCTTGCTCTGATACCACTTGTTGGATCTAGATTAACCCTAGAGAGTGGTGAATGGGGTTTATTGAAAATTAAGCGAGATATCAAAAATATCAGATCAAAGAATGCAGTAGAAAAAATGCAGAAAGGTAAATGACACAAGATGTACCCAGCTTCAGCAAAATCCTGCCTACTGCTGCATTCTTAAGGTTTCTACTAGGTAATAGAACAGATCTTGCTTACAAAACCATGTAAACTCGCGAACCCCTCGCTCCTATTCTAATCCTACGCTCAAAACCCTAGACTGATCTATATCCCCTAGATCAGATTTCCCTTAGCTACAACCCCGTAGCCAGTAAACCCTAATTTTTACCGACTCTAGTAAACTGCCAGCTAAAACCATAACAAGATTTCCTAGTATTTTACAGACACTAGAAACTGATCAGACGAAATTACGAAGGAATTTAAAACAATGACAAAATAAAACAAAAGAAATCCCCTTTTAAATTAAAAATCTCTAAGCCCTTTTACTAATACTTAGACGGCTCGTTTTCCTTTATTTGTGTTTTCTCTGTCGTTCCTTTCTCTAGAAAAAAGAATGGCGGCTTTACTAGAAATTGTATTAGGGTTTTCTTTTTAATTCCCAAATTTGAATCGATTGCTGAAAGAAATCTCTTGTGCCTTTAGTATCGAGTGGCTTGCGTCTTCAATTGAATGTTCTCTGATTTGGGAATTTATGGGGATTAAATAATCAGTGAGTATAGAATGTTTTCTATGTTTGTGCTTTCGAATTTTGTTGCTATGATTTTTTCGATACTAAGACCGATGATGAAAATGGTGTTTCTATAGGGATTACAAACCCTAGAAATCTTTAATTTCCCAATATGCCTTGATCTGATTGCTTGCGTTGGAATTCCCTAATTTGTTGCTTTGTAAAAATTGCCGTGAATATTATTGATGAACCCAGACGTGTTATTAGCTCTCAATGAATATTTGTTTCACTATTTCATTCCATTTCTGGAAACAAATCAATACCCCTTGTGATATTCTGTGAATTTTCGAAATGAATTTTCAAAAAGGAATTTGATTGTCTTGCCAAATATTTCTCCTTGATTTGCTTGATTGATAACCTTGCATGTTGAGTGATTTCAGGAAATAGTTTTTATGATTTCTTGCCCAAAATGTTGATTGTGTTTTTCCAAAATACTTTGCTAAATCTAGAAACAACTTTAGAACTTGAATGATGATTTCCAGAGAAAAAATTTTTGTCGTGTATTCATCCAGTCATTCAAACTGGAAACTAGTAAGACTCTTTTGCATGCTGACAAACTTTTGGTAAAATAGGAAACAAGAAATTTTCTTTTTTGCCCCATAAATGTTTGTTAAAATTTTCCATATACATTGCTGCATCTTTGATTGCTTTGCTACTGGCATCGCATATTGCACCTTGCTATCTTCTTGACTTGCTTGAACGTTGAGTATCTAAAATGAGGACAGATATTGTCCAATTGCTAGTGCACTCTTGAACATGCTACTGTACTTGTACTTGATGCTTATGCTGGTCCTTTGCTACTTAGTTGAGACCCTATTTTTGCTGTCTTGATGTACATGGCCTTGCTACTTCACTGCTTGACATATGAACTGCCATGTTGTTACTACAACAATAAGTTGAACCATTTTTGTCACCTTGACTTGTTATGGCACTTGCTTTTGAAACGGCACCATTATGAACCATTTGTAGTTGGGTTCTTCACCGACTTTGTAGCACAGTTTTGTAAATATCCATGCTACTCCATATTTGCAATGCTCGACCATGTCTTCATAGTTTTGCTGCCCCTTAACCATGTGTTTGAACTTGAACCATGAACATGATTTTATGTTGGCTGAACTACTTCTAGCTGCATATACATTTGAAAACCCTTGAGATCCTGTTTGCACTTGTGTACTTCGACTCTGCCATGAACATGCTTTTAGCTACTTCCTTGTACATGAGCATGCGCCTGCTCGATCACTTTCTGTTGTAACTTCTTGTTGTTGCCTTTTTGAAAATGTTCACCATTGTTCTCGACCATGATCGTAACTTGTCTTCACCATGTTTATATGTACATATGTGTATATATACACAACAGTGTGTATACATATATCATACATATGTAATTTATTATATATCAACAGACTGCTACACTGTGTTGTGGTTGTTCAGAATCAACTAGATCTGATCAGCAAACCAGTGTAGTGTGTTGAGACTGATCTGTGGGTACTAGAAATATATACATATCAGATCAAGTCATGAAAAATGATGAAAAACACACCAAAATTCTAAGGCAAATAAATTTAAAAATTAAATGTATATTTGTATGCATTTCAGATTTATTTCTATTGCAGCGTACTCTGTGTGTGTTTCATGTGGTGGGTAAGTAGATGATGACTGGACTGACTGTGAACTGTGAAGACAGAAGACCAAAGACAAGAAGACAGTGTGTAGTGTCAATGAATGTATGAGTCTGAAACTATACATAAAACTACAAAAGAGTCAATGTGAATTGTATGTATATATGAATTATATAGGCAGAGTGTTGTAGTGAGGATCTTTGTATACAATGAAATTGATTGTACAGTAATGAATATCAGTGAAATGTACAAATAGTGGAGTTTATAAATTTGTACTATTTTGACTGTTGAAATAAAATATTATATTTAATAAAATACTGTTTGAATATTTAATTCTTGTCAGTAGTATTTTATATAAATATGAATAATATATTTCTGTCTATGATATAGACTAACAGTATAGTAACAAACACATTTAAAATAACATTTATTTGGTTGTTATCATCAAATGAAAACCATATAATTGTGTATACAAACATGTGGAACTGTGGACGGTTGATTCTAATTCTAGATCTGTTATTGGGGTGTCAGGCCCGACTGATCAAAATCAAGTCTAGCATAATCACTTTTTTTTGTGCTTTCTTAAACCTTTGTCAGCTAAAGTTGTAATATACCACAACATGATAATATATCAATTAGCAACCAAGTAAAATGCATATATTTCCATAATTTTTCACTGAATAATCTTTAAATTGGTGATTGCGATCAAGGGTGTTGCATTTTTTTACAACTAATATGTAAAAGCTAACATAAATATATTATTGGCAAGATTGGGACTATTAATAATCCCCATCCGATTGCTTAAATCATATTAATTTTTGATTGTTGCTATCATTGAGAGCTTTCTAAATCAGCGCTTTTTTAATAATTTCTGTATGTACATCGACTTTGATTAGAGTTATTGCTTTATTTTTTTTTATTTTTTTTGTTGAAGTGGAACAAATTTACCAAATGAGATAAATATAATGTGGCAAAATTTTGAATTGACCCAACTAGTATTTTTGATGGAGTAACGTGCATATGGTTGTTAAGCGCATTATTGGCTGGGAATTGGGTGTACGCATGCTGGTTAAGCGCTTGCGTATTAGTTGCATATACATACATACATACATACACACATTTACGTGTGTGCATATGCATACATACATATATATGTTCAGTCTGCAGATAACAAATACATGGTGATGCCCTTAATTAATATAGTCAATTTTCACAAAAAAAAAATATCTAAACAATTTTTTTTTTGAGGTAAATAAACATAATGGTTGCATAGTATCTTTTAAGGTGATATAGATTTAAAAGCTTATACATGCATAGATTTCATAGAGACTATAACTTGAGCAACAAAGAAATCTTTATAATGTACATGCATTTATGCCAGTTAGACAAAATGGCTAGAGGGGGCCCAAAATAGATTTTTAATTTTATTTTTAAGTGCTATTATTATTTGATTTCTACTAGAATTATCTAATTCTCTGTTCCATGCTGTTAAACATATCAGTTATCGTTATGCTTGCAAATGATGTGCGTTATGTTATATTTCTATATTACTTCTAATTTTCATTTGATTTGTTGGTTTGGAATTTATTTGTGCCGTCACTAGGCAATAATCAAGCATATGTGCTCACCTACTTATTGTTTTATTTTGGTAAAAGAAATCAAAGTCTAACAGTTGTTTGAGCAATTTGATATTCAAGGTTTTTGGTTATTGAACTATTCAGTAAGAGCAAGCTTAAAAGTCATAACTGTATTTAATATTTGTATTTGTAGGAAATTACTATATAAGGCCTACTGAAAATGTAAGTTGAATCTGTAACAGGTTTGCAAGTTGTTAATGGCCGTGGTTTAGAGCACGAACCCGTGTAAGTATCTTTGCTCATGAATGGACCCTATTTTATTTTAGTTTTTCAAGTTTGGTTTTCCCATTTTGTCTTGGTTGATGAGATGATTGTACAGTGGATTAGTCTATATGATTATTCCAGAATACCTAAGAACATGGAGAATGCTTCAGTCTATTGTTAAAATGCATAGAAAATTTCGCACTACAAGCCCGTTGAATGGCCTTCACGTGGTTGGTGCTCTTTTTCATGTCGTGTAGCTTTTGCATGTTTCACGCTTGTCAGCTACAGCTCCTTATTTACTCTGTATAAGTGGAGTTATGTTAAACTTTAATATGCATCTTTCAAGTAAAAATTCATTGTCTTAAATCGGAAAAATGCAGTAATCCCTTATACTTGAAATAATCGTCTTCTTTGAAGTCATTGTTCACATAACCTTTGCACTTCCACACGCGTCAGCTATAGCTCTTTATTTTCCCTTATAAGTAAGAGTTATGTTAAAATGTTGTATACAACATTAAATAAAAGTTCATTCTCCTATAAATGCTATAACCTCCAACTTGAAGCATTTGCTTCCATTGAATTCATTTTTCATTTTATCTCAGTAGTTATCTTATGCTTAGAATTCTAAAGATAATTGATGCATTCATATTGTGAGGTATTGGAAATTGGTGTTTCAAATCCTTTCACCGTCAGCGTTCCTATTCATGATTTCGGCTTTCCTAGATATTCCAAATAGCTTGGAGAAGGGGTTTGGATGATGGTTGATGTGTCTGTGAATGGCAATCAACAATCAACTGTGGAAGACTTTTGTCCATTGTTCTTATTCAATATATGCATAATGGTTACACCAAGGTATTTTAATTTTTTTTGGTTATTTATATACATGCATCACCGTATTAATGATTATTCCCATGTTTATTAATGAAAATGTGTCAAATATAGAGTTTTTTTGTTTGGGGAGTTCGTAGAGTTCGCATTTTGTTCAGGGAGTGCTTCTTCCCTTGGTATGGGTTTAGATGTTGACATTCTCTTCGAATTCATTATCATTTACCATGACATTTAACGAAATCTACTATGCATATAACACCATTATACCAATATTTCTAGTGTCTATTATATAATATGTTGAATTATTCAAAACGTGTTATTACCCCTAGTTTAGGAAATTATAGGCTATTAATTATCTAACCCCGTTTGGTCAATTGTATATGCCTTGAAAATTACCTTTTTCCCAAAAGATAATCAAAGAATTAGACATTAAAGCCCGTGAAAAATTATTGTAAACAAATGTTGTAAGCTTCATCTATTATAGGTAACTTCATTGATTTGCAAATGCCTACTTTCAATTAAAACTTTCTTCATTATTTGATACCATTGCTCTCTACATATTATATTATGTTCTTTAATGTCATTCCTAACACTATATATAACTTTATCCCTTGAAGAACATTTATAGAGAAATGTTAAGATTACCTATATACTCTGCTAATTAAGAATAACCAAGGATACTCTTTGCTGTTAAGTCTGTAACTACAAAGATACCACACTTGTGTAAACTGTGGCCCCCTTTATTTTTTTCACTTTGTTTTTTTTGTCACTTTGTTTTACTTTTTTACCAATTTATGAGTTGCGAATGTGAAAATCAGAATCACCAAATCACACATCTGTTATAAACATTTTTACACTTCCCACATATCGGAAATAGGAAAAAAGTAATACAGCGGACGATATTATTTAATCCTCAGAGTTGCACACATCTATCATCCAGTCGAAATGTGTAAAATCTTCATATAAATCCTTCAGACCATCATCAAGAAGAGGTGAGAGCAGAAGGAGCATTTAGCTCGCCCATTCACATTGGATGATGAAGTTGGGTTTGCTAGCATCACCTTAGCAGTTGAATTAATAATCTTTCCATTATTTGCATTTGCCCCTCCTGGCTGCATTGGAACTGAACTGAAAATGCCTTGTTCTGGCATTGCATGGCTCGAAGAACCATATATGGACTGTAGGTCGAAGCTGTTTGACACTGTGAGAAAAAAAGCAAACTTTACGAGGACACAACTAGCCCAATTTATCTACATTAAAGCTTCGGATCCATCAGCCTCGGGCTCCATACTTGCAATACCCACAAGCTTCATCTTTGGAATCACCACCGTGCAAATGGACTAAATTTATAGAAAATACGAACATAAGTGGAGTTTTCAAGGTGATGTCGAAGAGAAGAGCCAATATTGGAGGGTAGCCTAAAGGTATCATAGTTAGTGTTGCGAGTCATGGAAAGCTTCGTATGTTTACGATGAAGGCATTTTAGGATGATAAAAAAGAAAATACCACTGATGATAGATTCAATGTTCAACCCGAGTAGCCAGTTTAGTACATACAGATACAGCCTTAACAACAATGTATGCAGCTTTGTATTTAATTTGCGCACGAATACCTGCAATAGATTTATGAAGATTCATGTCATTCTAAAAAAAGCAATAGGATTGATTCAGCTTTGTATTACTAATCTTCATCCGACAAATTACCGGTTGTACTTGTGTTTTATTGTTAACTATCTTAGTTTTTAAATATTGATATTAAATAGATCTACACTACATGTAATACGTAGACAAAATAGACATGTCGAAATCATAAACAATCGCATTTAGATTTTTGGCATGGGATCCTACATGTAATGTTGCCTATCGTAACACTTGAATACTGAAAATATGGAATACTTGAATCCAAGAAACATACTATTTTGGCTTAGTCTACTATGGAGTCTGAGATGATAGCACTAGCCACAACTAGTGAAGAGGCAGAGTATTTGAGAAACCTGCTAGCTGAGATTCCCTTATGGGAAAAACCGATACCGGTTGTGTTGATACATTGCGATAGTACCGCGGCAATTGCAAAAGTTCAGAACCGTTATTATAACGGTAAGAGACGACAAATACGTCGTAAGCATAGCACGGTTAGAGAAATGCTTTCCACTGGTACCGTTAGAGTGGATTACGTACGTAGTGAAGAAAATTTGGCTGATCCTTTGACGAAAGGACTATCAAGAGAGAAAGTCCACAATTCTTCTAAAAGAATTGGACTATTGCCCTTAGATTGTTGAGTCATGCACAATGGTAACCCGACCTAAATGACTGGAGATCCCAAGAAATAGGTTCAATGGGTAAAAACAAGTTGTGTAGTGACAGAAGTTGAACATGCTATATGAAAAAACTAAGAAGCATGTATTCCTGAAGTGATAGAGGATGAGTTAATAGAAACTCTTAATGAGATCTATACTCTATTTGGAGTGGAGTACCTACCTTCAGGAGTACTCTTGATAGACTCACCTATGTGAATGTGGAAATGTGGCCGTTTCCAATGGAGTTTTGGGCAAAACTTCTAGAGCATTCACTAAACTGGGATAGACGTGCATGGCCATAAACGCACGGGCTTATTTGATTGCACTATAGAAAAGACTGTGTGTGGTTTGATGTCAGGAATAGAGTTCAAGACTACGTGTCACTCTAGTAAAAACTGAATCTTATTCACTACGCAAAGGTTCAAGTCGAATGACACCTTTATTTATGCACAGTCTTACGTTTTTAGAAACTGCTCGATAATATTTTAAAAAATTCAAGTGGGGGATTGTTGGAAATTTTATGAATTATTTAAAATATGAAATAAGTTTATGATGCCTCCTATTTGTGAATAGTCCCACACCATGGGATTATAAGAAAGATGCAAGTATTTATACTTGTTTCTAAGAAGTCATGTTGGGACCTTGGGCTCCCAATGCATGCTTTGTTGTGAGGAGGGAGACCATGCATCATGACCACCACATGCGACCGACCGACCCGACCCGGCCCGGCTCGACTCGGTTCGGTTCGGGATTGGGCTTGGGCTTGGGCCTTGGGCCTTGGCTATGTGGTGTAGACACTTATATTTTTGGTCCAGAAAACACTGCATTTTTCGAACCAGTTTTTTAAATACAAAAATATTTCTGAGCCGACTTTTATTATGAAGAGGTAAACTTTTGACCAAGTATTTCGCAGTTCCTATTTTCCTCCATTGACCAGTATTTTCGTTCAGCCCTAATCCCGTCTATATATTATCTTCAGTTGTAGACGAGATTGGTACACAGAAAAAAAAAAAACCGTTTTCTCTTCCTCCGCAATTAAAAAATTATTCTTTCAGAAATTTTCGAGCAGTTAAATTCGAACGTGCAAATCTGCACTGATTTGTTTATGCAAAGCAAATCAGTTATTCATTTTACAGAGGCTGTTTTATCTTAGATGCGACGGCGGAAGTACGAGCTGGTTTTGCACCACCGACCAGATCGCCGAATCGTCTTCAAGAAAGAGACAAAGTACGTGACTCAGCCACTGTTTCCCAACAATTTGAAGACGTTCAGAAACAATGGCTTCGACAACAACCATAGATGATGATGCTCCTTCCTCTGCATTCCAGATCCCATTGGTGACTGCTGCCCCGTTTCGTTTCGAAGGTCTGCACTTCAAACGATGGCGTCAGAAAATGGAGTTCTACCTGACGATTAGGAAGGTGGCTACTGCTCTGACCACCGACAAACCGCAGCTGCCAGACAAGTCTGATGGAGCTGATGAAGCATAGATGACATCCTGGACTGAACAATCGAGGCAGTTGCAGACCTGGACTGAACAGGATTATATGTGCAAGAATTTTATTCTGAATGGATTGAGCGATGATCTGTATGATTACTATAACTCAGAGGACAAGACAGCAAAGCAGATCTGGGAAGAACTGCAGAAGAAATACGATACAGAGGAGGCAGGGGCAAAGAAGTATGTTGTAAGCCGCTATCTCAAGTATCAGATGACAGACGATAGGTCAGTAGAGATGCAGTCTCATGAGCTGCAGAAAATAGCTCATGAGATCATCTCCGAAGGTATGGTTTTGGATGAACAGTTTCAAATTGCTGTTATTATCGACAAACTGCCCCCAGGTTGGAAAGACTTTAAAAATTTCTTATGGCATAAGACTAAGGAATTTTCCTTAGAGAGTTTGATTACTCGCCTTCGCATTGAGGAGGCAGCACGCAAACAGGACCAGAAAGAGGAAGTGTTGTTTGTTTCAAACAACAACACTAAAAAGACCAAACCCGCAGTTCTGAAACCAAACCAGAAGTCTTTTAAGAATCAGAACAGACACAACAAACAGAATAGGAATCCGCAAGGAAACCCAAAAGGACAGCAAAAATTAGCCCAAAAGAATGACTCTGGACAGTTGTTTCTATGTTACAACTGTGGAAAACCAGGTCATATGGCACGAAAGTGTCGGAACAAGCCTAGCTCTGTACCACAGGCTAACTTGATTGAGGAGGAGCCTCTTATGGCTATGATTACTGAGATTCACCTTGTTGGTGGATCAGAGGGTTGGTGAGTAGACATTGGTGCTTCTCGCCATGGCTGTTATGATCGTGCTATGTTTTCCACATACACGGCTGCTGATGATCAGAAAGTGTTGCTGGGAGATTCTCACACCACTAAAGTTGCAGGGATTGGAAACGTGGAGATCAAGTTTACCTCTAGAAAGACTGTGATCCTCAAAGATGTTTTGCATACTCCAGAGATGAGGAAGAATCTGGTGTCTGGCTACCTCCTTAATAAGACAGGGTTTACCCAATTTATTGGGGCTGATTTGTATACCATAGTGTATAAGGAAAACTTTGTAGGAAAGGGTTATGCTTGTGAGGGAATGTTCAAATTAAATGTTGAATCTAATAAAGTGAATAATTCTGCTTATATGTTGTGTGATTTTAATATTTGGCACTCTAGATTATGTCGTGTTAATAAACGGATAATTCATAACATGAGCACTCTAGATATGATACCGAAGATAGCAGAATCTGAATCTGATAAATGTGAATTCTGTACATAAGCAAAAATCACAAAGAAACTTCATAATTCTGTTGATAGAGAATCTGAACCCTTAGACTTGATTCATTCTGACATATGTGAACTTGATGCACATTGACTAGACATGGACATCGTTATTTTATCACTTTTATCGATGATTGTTCTGATTTCACATATGTTTATCTTATGAAAAATAAAAGTGATGCTTTTGACATGTTTAAAACATTCAAAACTGAGATTGAGAATCAAACAAATAGGAAAATCAAGAGATTTCGTAGTGATAGAGGAATTGAATATGAATCTAATTCAATTCTGGACTTCTATAAATTACATGGTATTGTACATGAGAGAACTGCACCCTATTCACCTGAAATGAACGGTAAAGCTGAAAGAAAAAATAGGACTTTTACCGAATTAGTAGTTGCCATCCTACTAAATTCTGGTGCAGCAAAACATTGGTGGGGGGATATTTTATTGACTTTATGTTATGTTCTAAATAGAATCCCTAAATCTAAGAATAAAATTTCACCTTATGAAATTTTAAAGAATCATAAACCCAATGTCTCATACTTTAGAACTTGGGGTTGTCTAGCATATGTTCGCAAATTAGATAAATCATTATATGGTTTAAAACAAGCACCTAAACAATGGCATGAAAAAATTGATAACTTAATCATTTCAAATGATTTTAAAGTTAATGAAAGTGACAAATGCATTTATTACAAATTTGAGAATGACATTTGCACTATTATATGCCTTTATGTAGATGACCTACTCATCTTTGGGTCAAACATTCATGCCATAAATTCAGTCAAATCCTTATTAAGTGCCAATTTTGACATGAAAGATCTAGGTGAGCCGAGTGTAATCCTTGGTATTAAAATTACTAGGTCAGAAAAGGGAATTTCTTTGGATCAGTCTCATTACATTGAGAAGATACTAAAGAAATATAATTACTTTGACTGTAAACCTGCATGTACACCATACGATCCAAGTGTAAAGTTATTTAAGAACACTGGTGAAGGTGTAAGACAGTCTGATTATGCGAGCATCATTGGCAGCCTTTGGTATGCCACTGATTGTACTAGACCCGACATTGCTATGTCGTGGGATTATTGTGCAGGTTTACCAGTAGACCTAGTATAGAGCATTGGCATGCTATTGAAAGGGTCATGAGATACCTTAAACGAACCATGAGCCTTGGATTACATTATGAGAGGTTTCCAGCTGTACTTGAAGGATATTCTGATGCAGACTGGAATACCTTATCTGATGATTCTAAAGCGACCAGTGGCTATATATTTAGCATCGCTGGAGGAGCTATTTCTTGGAAATCCAAGAAACAGACTATTTTGGCTCAGTCTACTATGGAGTCTGAGATGATAGCACTAGCCATAGCTAGTGAAGAGGCGGAGTATTTGAGAAACTTGCTAGCTGAGATTCCCTTATGGGAAAAACCGATACCGGCTGTGTTGATACATTGCGATAGTACCGCGGCTATTGCAGAAGTTTAGAACCGTTATTATAATGGTAAGAGACGACAAATACGTCGTAAGCACAGCACTGTTAGAGAACTGCTTTCCACTGGTACCGTTAGAGTGGATTACGTACGTAGTGAAGAAAATTTGGCTGATCCTTTGACGAAAGGACTGTCAAGAGAGAAAGTCCACAATTTTTCTAAAAGAATGAGACTATTGCCCTTAGATTGTTGAGTCACGCACAATGGTAACCCGACCTAAATGACTGGAGATCCCAAGAAATAGGTTCAATGGGTAAAAACAAGTTGTGTAGTGATAGAAGTTGAACATGCTATATGAAAAAACTAAGAAGCATGTATTCCTGAAGTGATAGAGGATGAGTTAATAGAAACTCTTAATGAGATCTATACTCTATTTGGAGTGGAGTACCTACCATTAGGAGTACTCTTGATAGACTCACCTATGTGAATGTGGAAATGTGGTCGTTTCCAATGGAGTTTTGGGCAAAACTTCTAGAGCGTTCACTAAACTGGGATAGACGTGCATGGCCATAAACGCACTGGATTAATTGATTGCACTATAGAAAAGATTGTGTGTGGTTTGATGTCAGGAACAGAGTTCAATACTACGTGTCACTCTAGTAAAAACTGAATCGTATTCACTACGCAAAGGTTCAAGTCGGATGACACCTTTGTTTATGCACAGTCTTATGTTTTTAGAAACTGCTCGATAATATTTTAAAAATTTCAAGTGGGGGATTGTTGGAAATTTTATGAATTATTTAAAATATGAAATAAGTTTATGATGCCTCCTATTTGTGAATAGTCCCACATCATGGGATTATAAGAAAGATGCAAGTATTTATACTTGTTTCTAAGAAGTCATGTTGGGGCCTTGGGCTCCCAATGCATGCTTTGTTGTGAGGAAGGAGACCATGCATCATGACCACCACACGCGCGCGACCAACCGACCGACTCAATCCGGCCTGACCCGGCTCGGCTCGGTTCGGTTCGGGATTGGGCTTGGGCCTTGGGCCTTGGGCCTTGGCTATGTGGTGTAGACACTTATATTTTTGGTCCAGAAAACACTGCATTTTTCGAACTAGATTTTTAAATACAAAAATATTTCTGAGCCGACTTTTATTATGAAGCGGTAAACTTTTGACCAAGTATTTCGCAGATCCTATTTTCTTCCACTGACCAGTATTTTCGTTCAGCCCTAATCCCGTCTATATATTATCATCAGTTGTAGACGAGATTGGTACATAGAAAAAAAAACTGTTTTCTCTTCCTCCGCAATTAAAAAATATTTCTTTCAGAAATTTTCCAGCAGTTAAATTCGAACGTGAAATCTGCACTGATTTGTTTGTGCAAAGCAAATCAGTTATTCATTTTACAGAGGTTGTTTTATCCTAGAGGCGGCGGCGGAAGTACAAACTGGTTTTGCATCATCGACCAGATCGCCGAATCATCTTCAAGAAAGCGACAAAGTACGTGACTCAGCCATTGTTTCCCAATAGGTACAGCTGACTGGTTAAGGTAAAATTCATTGGGAAATGGTGAATATTTGGAGAAGTGGTTGTGTTCTTGCTGCTGGTATTAAAAATATGGTAGCTATTTTGGTTGACTCTACTCTTGTGCTATTTCACTGCGAACTCTTATTATGCCCTTGACAACAACTGGTGCTTTGTCTTACTAGATTTCAAAATCAGATTGAATAACTCAAAAGTTACTTGGATACTCGTTATTAATAGGGCCAGTGTTATCTCCTTCTACTAAATGTTATATCCTGAGGATGAAATGCCAAAAATGTTGCTGTTGGTGTCGAGGCATGGAAGATTCCATGATCTTGAATTTCATCATGTTAAATGGTAAAAACTTTCAACCTAATGCAGACTTCACATATGAATCATTCTTGGACAACGTAAAGCAGGATAGTCTTCCTTCAGCCTTTGCATTTCAGCTGTATAATTGGTTATTATTATAATTAGTTGTGATATCAAATGACATAACAAATGGATGGCATAACAAATGCCATAGCTAAGGGGCCAAAGTCGCATGCAGTTACAGTAGTCTTTCCACTTCTATATCAAATGACATAACAAATGGATGGCATTGGATGCTAATGCCAAAATAGTGGCATAATTAGTTGTGATATCCTATTTGACCTCACATTGTGCACAAGTCTTAAAGGCCAACATTGTGCTTGTTCATTTATTTCAGCGTACTTCCAAGTCTCTTTGATTCATGCTATACCCTGATATCCTTGGTTTTACATCTATCAAATTCCCGTTCCCCTAAGTCCATTAATTACAAATATGATTGTGGAAGCCTCTCCGACTGGTGCACCAAAACTAGATGTAGTATTAGTGGCCTCGGGTGACTTTTGAATATTGGGTTTGTTGAAGATTCTGAAAATAAATAAGGAGAAGCAGTTGCAATCTGCCTACATTAAGCAAGATTTTGATTTCACTGTCACCTGCTGAAACTGCCAATAACGTGCCTTCCTGCCTAATGAGACCATTCACCTTCACAAAATAGGCATTTACATTTGTAAATACACAGTAATGAAATCATATTAACAAACAAATATATGATATAGATACCATATCAGAAATATACCATGAGGAATATTTTGGATATATTATGCAACGGGAACCTATGAACGTTTATGTTCACGGAATAATAAAACTTAGTGGATATATCTGGTTTGCTGTACGTGATACGTTTCAAAAATAATCCGATGTCTATGAATTTACGCTTGTGGACCGTGGTTTAGGTGATTAGATATAATGCATGTTGTGTTGAGAAAAGTCCCACATCGTGGAATTTGAATTTGTAAAATAATTCCTGTATAAACATTAAGAGTTCACCCTTCATTTTAATATCACATTGTCAATTCGTTTTGTGATAATTCGTGGTTCTCTAATATGGTATTCGTGAGCACATTACTGCCACACTTGCCCACATAACCCAATAAGGTCCAAGTGTTAGGCTTTGGTTCCCTAACCCTTTGTAGGTTCCATTAGTTATCAGGGAGACAAATAGCATTTCATAAAATTACAATTTCTTTGTGCCTTTTTGTTGTTGCTTTCTCATCAAACTTCGGCTGTGCCTTTTCACATTTTATGCCGTATTTTAATTCATTTTCTTAGGTAGAACGGTTTACGCTTTAGCAAGTTTACAATTCAATATTTGCAACTCAGTTATATTGAAAATTGGAAATAGAGTTTGATTCGCTTAACAGTTTATTTATGGGATAGTCTCGTGTTTTCCATACTGCACTCTTAGTATTGATCCTGTCACCATGCACACCCAGTCAGTAAACACATGCATTCTTAGCTCTTCAACACCTCTCCTTTGCGCAAAACGATCCACACATTCAAGATTTGAACGTGTTCTTGCCTTCTTTATCAGTTTATTCATCTTTGTTCTCTTGCACCGCATTTATATAATAATAATAATAACAACAACAACATTAATAATTAATATATAAATAAATAAATAGATAAATAACACGTGCTACCTTCAAGCTAGCAGAAGGTTGTTATATGCATGTAATGCAGCAGCCATATTCTACGACCATGCACACTACTGGAACATTCAGAAAAAACGGTATACTTTAGCGATGACTGCCGACTTTTAAAATAAGCAGCTGTCGTTAAGCATCACTAACCTATACTTGGATAAAAACCATGATCGAACAATTCATTTTCACTTTCTCTTTCCTCCCTCCAAATTTTACCGCGAACCAAAAAAAAAACCTATTGTAGCATATTGTTGCCCACCGCCTTCGGCCCTTCTGTGCAGCCCCCTTCTTCTTCTTTTAATTTTTCTTCCATTTTGCTAATTGATGTATAATTTCTAATCCTAAATTGATAAATATTGATGATTATATGTTTGCATATGTTGATTAGTTGTTGTTTCATGTAATAGTAGGTTATTAGTTAATTTAGTAACGTAGATAAATTCATATGTTTAAAATTTAAGTAATTTTCGATTATAAATCAATGAATATTGTGTATTAATCAACGATAATATAGTGTACTAGTTGATTTGATGATATAACTAGTGGTTTGACTTTTTATTTTAAAATTAGAGTTACTTTTAGAGTTCGAAAAATAAAGTATAATTGTTAATTATTATGTGCATTGATAAGTTCAAGCGAATGTTAGATGCAAAATAATGTTTCTTATTGTTTACACAAAAATATTGATGGTTATGTCAATTTTAAATATGGTTTAAAGTTTATTGTTTTGTTTAAAAAAGTTAAAAAAATATTATACTTAAATCAATTTTCTTAAAAAATTAGAATTGGATTTAACAACGATAAAGAATCTACTGAAATTCATTATTTTTAATATTTGAAAACGAATTTAATAAAAGCACATATTCTACTAAATTTGTTTTTTTAATTTGAATTTTTTTAACAATATAAATATTATATCGATTAGACAGAAGATGATGTGTAGAAGAGAAGTGAAGTGAAGTACTGTCGAGATATGGCAGTGTGATGTGTAAAACCTTTAGTCCCAAAGTTTTACTTTAATTTTGTTTTTAGAATAAAAAAATACCCCTTGGATGCAACTAATGCGTAGAAGAGAAGCGTGATGAAGTGCCATTAAAATTTGACAAAAAGTGTGATATGTGAAGCCTCTAGTCCCCAAAGGCTTTACATTACCACTAGGTCGAGGCAAGTGCTTCACATACGGGAAGTTGGTGGTATGTTAAATAAATATATTTAAGTTGAACATATCTACTTAAAAATGTCACTCTAATAGGTTTGAATGGCAAAAATTGGCAGTCAAGTACGAAAAGATACACGAAATAAGAGTACACCTGCACATATAGATTTGATTGTACTTGGAAGTACTAATTTTTACATTGTTGTAGCTTACTGTATACCGGTTTACATGCCAGTATGTATTTGTTGGGGAAAAAATATCATAAAGTACAATATTACACTGATGCATAAACTACATTTCAATTATCAAGGGAGATTGGAATTAGAGATTAATGCAGAACTATATAATCTGCAAACATCTAAATATACAACGCACATGCTGACAGTAACACAATAGTGCATGGAATGATATACGGTAAACACATGAAATTACAATTATGCATAATCAAACTGGTATTACATAGTTATTTAATAATACATGAATAACAAAATATTACAAAGGAACAAACGTAGGCCAACCTAGACATATCTTTTTAGCCAGAAGACATGCTACTCCAATGCTAGGAGGAGGAATGTGGTAAATACAGTCAGCATCAAACAGATAAACTTTTTTTCAGATTTCAATTATTTGCTTAGTTGTCCCAGCGCAAACCATTGCCCTTAATTGAAGATAATGCATAGAAAAGATGATGACTCATATAAAATTAATGATTGAAATAGTACGTAAAATCATAAAAAATAAATTACAACTGAATGCGTACTCTTGGTATAAGCGATCTTTTATGTCTATGATACCTGAACAGCAGAGCATTGAAGTCAACAACATCCCTTTTGCCATTTGCATTCATTGTTAGCGTTTGTGCAGATAGGGGTATATAGCAGGAGCTGTTTTATTCCGGTGTTCTGAGCAGCAGTTAAAACCCCAAGCATTGATATCTGCTTCAGTTCGTCGAACGCAATAGTTAATGGATCTGATACGAGGTTAAATAATCTATAGGAAAAACTGTAGATTTGTTGGTTCCACCAAGTTAGATCTGACTGATACTGATCCTAGCCGGCTGAGAACTGATTCCAGTTATTCAATTAAGGATTTTTCCATTGACTGTGTTGGATTTTCTCTTAGTACTTCAACTGGTAATAATTAAAACTGAATTTTGATTCTGATTATTTTAGAGTAAATTGTTGTTTGCTTGTAATTAAGAGGAGATAATATACAACATTGTTTGCTGAAAGTTAAAAGAAGGAATATCAGCTTATTATGTTGGACTCTAGTTAGTTGAAAAGAGTAAATGATTAATTATAGCAAATAGGTTACGTGAAAAAACAGGTGAAAATAATTAGGGAGAAATGACAATTATGTTGGAGAAAGTTACCAAATCCATTGGAAGAACAAATTGTAGCAACCTGTTATCCATCCACTTTTGAGTTTTTGCTACTTCGTGACTAATGAAGACAATAGAGCCGTTACAATAGAGACATTAGAGTGTGAACACGTTTTTATCATATTAAGCATGCTTTGTCATTATCTACTAGCCGTTAGGCTCATGCATACTTGGTATATTTAATACTAGCCGTTATGCTCATACATATTTGGTATATTTTGTACTAGCCGTTGGGCTCATAGCAATATATATATATATATGTGCACTTTGTATCATGTTTTGCATCAATAAAAATTGCAATTGTTCCTCTCTAATAACTCTCCTCCTCATCCCTTAATATGGTATCAGAGCCAAATTGCCGAAAGGCTTAATCATCAAGCAGAAAGTTGTTTTTGTTTTATGGCCAACAACAATGAAGTAACCTCCACTGTTTCTGGAAGCTTGGGGTACAGTGCTCCACCTAACCATCATGACCTGATTAAACCAAAAAGCCAAATTATCACCACATCTCTAGATGAAGACAATTACATTCTATGGAAATATCAAGTAGAGATCGCTTTGAGAGGGTATGATTTACTGCAGTACATTAATGGGACAATAACAGTCCCACCAGTGACGATAACCAATTCGGAAGGAGAAATTGTGCCTAACACAGACTACACAAAGTTTCAAAAACAAGACAGCCTCCTCTCCTCATGGCTCCTATCGTTAGTAAGTTCGAATTTATTATCACAAATAGTTGGATGTAGCACGTCTTATGAAATATGGAAAACAGTTGAACAAATTTTCAGTTCACAATCAGCTGCTAGAATCATGCAATATAGAAGGGAATTACAAAATTCTAGAAAAAAGGAGGCAAGCATGAAAGAATACTTAGGAAAAATTAAAAATCTGTGTGACAAGCTAAATGCTGTTGGTCATAAGATCAGCGCCAATGAGCAAATCCTATTTATTATTAGTGGATTAGATGAAGAATATGAATCTCTAGTAACTGTGTTAGCCACACAACAAGCTTTACCTGATTTACAGTTCGTTCGATCAGCACTCCTTGCTCATGAAGGCAGAATTGACCAAAGAAAAATAGCACAAAATAAGTTCTCTGCCAATTATACCACAGTCAGAAATAAGAAGATACAACGAGATAACAACAACTATCGTGTGAAATGTCAAATATGCCAAAAGTTTGGTCACATGGCGAACAAATGTTACTTCAGGTATAATTCAGACATAGGTAGACAACAGGCAAGACAAAATTACTTTTCACAAAGAAGAGCACAAGCAAATATGGCAACAACAAGGAATTCAACTCAAAATAATAATAACGCAAACCGAAGACATAATGCTGCAGATGATGATGAAGTAAAAAATGAAGACAATGGCTTCGAAGAATGGTACCCTGACTCAGGAGCGACTCACCACATAACTAGCAATCTTCAAAATTTAAACATTGGGAGCAGAAATTACTCAGGTATGAGAAATTTGCATATGGGTAATGGTAGTACTGCTAGTATCACACACATTGGCAAAGGGACTATCTTTGGGAAAAGACAACTCAAATTAAACAATCTTCTTAGGGTACCTACGATTAATAAAAATTTGTTAAGTGTATCAAAATTTGCCAACGACAATAATGTTTACTTTGAATTTCATCCTAAGTTTTGTTTAGTTAAAGATTCCCTAAATCATGAAATATTACTTCGAGGTAACCTATACGATGGTTTATACAAATTCAAGACTGCAAACTCAAGTGGAGAATTCTGGTATAATAATGTAGATGTTAGTAGTGACAATGACTGTATTAGGAATAGTTGCAATAATGTTGATTATGACAATAATAGCGATGAATGTAACGTGATTAATTCTTGGCATATAAAATTAGGACATCCTAATCTGGAAACTGTTAAGACTGTTCTGCGTAATAATAACATTCATTATAAAAATGTACCTATCAAACACACATGCACGCACTGCCAACTCGGCAAGAGCCACGAGCTCCCTTTTAGTGATTCTGAAACCAGCTATAATGAGCCACTGGAACTTATAGCCGCTGACTTGTGGGGACCCGCGCCTCTAAATTCATATCAGGGACACATGTATTATCTTTCTTTTGTGGATGCTTATTCTAGATATACTTGGATATACATGCTGAAAACTAAATCAGAAGCTTGCAATACAGTTATGCAATTTATAACTCATGTCGAAAAACAAATGAACAGTACTGTTAAGGTTATTCAGACAGATGGGGGAGCTGAGTTTAAACCTCTAACTAATTACTTTCTCAAAAGAGGGATCAAACATAGATTAACTTGCCCGCATACGTCCGAACAAAACGGTTTAGTCGAAAGAAAACATCGACACATAGTAGAGACTGGTCTAACTTTGTTATCACAAAGCTCATTACCCATGAAATATTGGAATGAAGCTTTCTACACATCTGTATTCCTCATTAACAAGTTGCCAACTAAAGTCTTAAACAATAAAAGCCCACATGAAATGATATACAGTGTTAGACCAGAATATGGTTTTCTGAAAGCCTATGGGTGTTTATGTTTTCCATGTTTGAGAGACTATAACAATCATAAACTAAGTATGAGATCAAGCCCATGCACATTCATTGGGTATGCACAAAACCAAAAAGGTTATAAGTGCATGGACAAAAATGGAAAAATATATATTTCTAGGCATGTGATATTTGATGAAAACAAGTTTCCTTATGCAGAAAAGCAAATCGGCAAAAAGGATGGGGAACAAAGCATAAACAATAATATACGGTTCGAGCCATTCATTACTGAACCACCTTCAATCGATAGAAAAGAAGAGCAACAACGCACAAGCAATTTAAACACCCGGGAAGAAACTATGGATCAAACAAACGAGCAAACCAATGAGACACACAATGACTCAGAAGATACAAACATACATCAAAACATGCAGCATAGTGAAGATACAGAAAACAATAACAATGTTGACAATACCAGCAACAATGATACACAGCAGCAAACACCACCTCAATCAACTGGACATCACATGATCACCAGGTCAAAGAGAGGCATCTTCAAACCCAAAGTATATAATATTTCTGCCAATGAGATCGAACCATTGAATTTCACTCAGGCTATAAGATCAAACAAATGGAAGGAGGCAATGGACACTGAATATAAAGCTCTCATAAAAAACAACACTTGGAGCTTAGTGACTCAACCAAAACACAAAAATGTGATTGGTTGTAGGTGGACATACAAAATAAAAAGAAAAGAAGATGGATCTATTGACAAATACAAGGCCAGACTGGTTGCAAAAGGTTACGCGCAACAATTTGGTTTTGATTTCAATGAAACTTTTTCCCTAGTCATAAAACCCACAACCATCAGAATTATACTGACCATTGCTCTAAATAAAGGGTGGAATGTGAGGCAACTGGACGTCAACAATGCTTTTTTGAATGGGGAATTGACTGAAGAGGTATACATGCAACAGCCTGAAGGATATGGTACTGGTGATAAAGTATGTAAACTACACAAAGCAATATATGGCTTAAAACAAGCTTCGAGAGCTTGGTATGAAAAGCTAAAGTCAACTTTGTCTAACATGGGTTTCTCACAAGTTAAATCGGACAATTCTCTATATATGAAGAAGGGCATACATGGAACTGTGTTCATTCTAGTATAAGTTGACGACATGCTAATAACAGGAGACAACAACGAAGAAATAAACAGAATCGTTCACAAGCTGGATCAAAATTTCGCCATTAAAGACTTGGGGGAACTAAAATATTTTCTTGGAATACAAGTGATTAGGAAAAACAATGGTGAATTAATATTATCCCAACAAAATTATATCACTGAAATACTGCAAAGGGAAAATATGCACAAGGCAAATTCATTACCTACGCCTATGATTAGTAACCTAAGACTATCTAAGCATAAAGGAGAAGCTATCGACAATGCCAAACAATATAGAAGCATAATAGGAGCGTTACAATACACAACTATTACTCGACCAGACATATGCTACAACGTCAATAAACTCAGTCAATACATGCAGAACCCTTTATCAGAACATTGGACGGCATTAAAGAGAGTGTTACGATACTTACAAGGCACAAAACATTACGGTATACGCCTAAATTCAGAAAAGGAACTTAACCTACAGTGTTTTAGCGATGCCGATTGGGCCAACGACATTGACGATCGAAAGTCTGTCTCAGGATACTGCGTTTACCTCGGTTCCAATATCATTTCCTGGTGTACGAAGAAACAACATACCACATCAAGATCTAGCACAGAAGCTGAGTACCGTGCACTGGCAAGCGCTACACCCGAAATCATGTGGATAGAATCACTGATGGAGGAGCTTGGTTTCACTCCAAGACGAAAGCCGGTCATTTGGTGCGATAATAAGAGCACAGTATCTTTATCTCTAAACCCTATTCAACATTCAAGGACGAAACATCTTGAAATTGATCTCCACTTTGTGAGAGAAAGAACGCAATCAGGAAGACTTGCAATATGTCATGTGCCCGCATACTATCAGAGAGCAGATGCTCTCACAAAGGCCCTTTCGACCAAAAAATTTATCAGAATGAGAGAGGAACTTTGCGTTATCAGTGCAGGCGGAAGCCAGAAAGAGCAAGGAAACCCCAGTTCGAACTGAGGGGGCATAATGAAGACAATAGAGCCGTTACAATAGAGCCGTTAGAGTGTGAACACGTTTTTATCATATTTAGCATGCTTTGTCATTATCTACTAGCCGTTAGGCTCATGCATACTTGGTATATTTAATACTAGCCGTTATGCTCATACATATTTGGTATATTTTGTACTAGCCGTTGGGCTCATAGCAATATATATATGTGCACTTTGTATCATGTTTTGCATCAATAAAAATTGCAATTGTTCCTCTCAAATAACTCTCCTCCTCATCCCTTAATAGTGACCACCTTGATGCACTACATCATACCAGCATAGTCGAACCTTACAGCCCGACTGCATAGGCGATGTAGTAACTCAGATTGTGCAAACACAATAGTTTGCACTATGTGCCCAAGTCCAATAACATGAACTAATATTCCATCAGCTTAATGCCTCAGGCGGTCAAAAGCTCACACTACCGAGCTCGACATTTGCTAAGGTGAGGATGAGATAGTTGTACAGAATATTTGACGTTTTGAGAGTCAGATGACAATTTCACACGATTAGAAGCTACAGAAGTATTGACTCTCCTCTTCTGAAAGCAATATGATGCTTGTTTCGGTATCAGCTTCTGTAGGTCAAATTGTAAAGTGATAGGTTTAGGTTATATTATAAAATCATTTATTTTGTCAAAGGGAGATTTCCCAAAATCGTCTGCGTAATTAGAAAGAAAAACATAATGGGGATTAAACAACAACAGTTAAAAAAAAGTCACATTAATCACCCAATAACTTGAATTGAGCAGTGGAGAAATCGGTTCAAATCATTAGAACTGAATAGAACAGCTTTGTAATAACCATTTGGTCACTACTTTTGTTATTGCATGCAACTTCATACAGGTTTACACTTTGGAGAAATATAAGTTTGATGTTTGTATAAGTAATCTTTCATTTTCAATGGTGACAAATATATAAGCAGTAGATTAAACTAAAATATTTTTCTTTTTTTGTACATAAAATATGAAAAGTCAAAAAACAAAGCGTATGTGATGTATCATTGTATGAAATCATTTAGACCACTTAGAAGAGCTAAAAAAGTGATATATTGTCATATTCTAGTTTCAATGTTTATGTACTATTATAAAATTATTTTCCTTCTCTAAGCATCAAACACAACAAGATTTCACAAAGTTATATTCCTTCCGTCAAATATAAAAGATCAAATGAATCCAACTACAATTAACTTAAAAGGTATCACTTCATACCTTTAATGTAACAACCCGAAAAATCCGAACCAATTTAAAATTTTTATTTTGGCAATTTTAATGAATTTTGAATATTTAAAATGAATTATTTTAAATAATAATGACAGAAATTTATTTTGAATAGAATTAGAACGTATATATTTATTTGAATCGACGTTAGAATATAAATATTTATTTTAAAATATAAAAGGAATTGAAAATGGCGGGGTAGTTTGAAATTTCAAATTTCAAATGAATGCATAGGATTCAAAATAAACCGGATTTTAGCGAAACTGGAAATACTAGAATCTATTTGAAAATCTCTTTCCAACGAATCCAAAAAATTGAAATTTCATAGCGGGAATAAAAAGTTATGTCCAATTGAAGATTTGAAATAGTCGCTATGGAAAATATAGCCCTTACAAATGGAAATTTTGCAAACGACCTCCGTTTTCGACAAAACCAATTTTGTTGGATCCGGGATGTCAAATTATTGCTAAATTCCAAAGTTCATAATTTTTGGGATCAATATGTGAGCATGGAAAAAGAAAACGTGTTGTGACAGTTTCAGTCAATTTGGATCGACCAGAAAATGGCCATTTTTCAAACGGTCTCCAAATTCGACGAAATTAGTTTTGTTAAGACCGTATCGTCAAAACATAGCCAGATTTATTTTTTTGGAATTTTTGAGGTCAGTATGTGCCCTTGGTAAATTGAAATGTGCGTTCAAATTCAATATATAGATTTATATTTTGATTTTGACGAAATATGATCGAAACGATGGAATTGGATAATGGGACATATCTCATTATGTACGGAATGAGGGTAATTAGCTAGGGACGACAATCAGTGAGTTTGATTTGGAGTTCGAATTAAAAAGTTACTTTTTGGAATTAATTATATAAGGTCAAACCTTCTCTCTTCCTCACACTCTCTCTACCATCGTTCAAAATCAAAAAAGGAAAAAAAAACTGACGTTCTCTTCCGCCGTTGCCCCTCCTACCCGCTGGCCGCCGCTCCTTCTCCTCCTCCTCCTCCTCCTCTCTCTCCTCCTCTTCTTCTTTCTCTTCTTTCTCTCTTCATTTCTATGCAATCCCTAAACCCTCAAATCAATTTCCACGTCCACCACCCTCCTCTGTCGGCAACCACCCACCACCTGCACCATCCCCCACCCCAGTCAGGCCCCACACCGCCCTCTGGCCTCCCAGCTCTGGCTGTAGGCCCCGCCAAGTCCAAAAACTCATTTTTCTCCAAAAGTCCCGTCTTGCATAAAACATCCTGTCACTATTTCGCCAATAACTCCAAAATCTTGCATTTCTGGCCAAAACTCCCCAATTCCAAAATCGAAGAGCACGATTTTCTCTTCGATTTGGTATATAGAAGTCCTATTTTGGATTGCGGAGCTGTCGGGAAAACGCGTCCAAAGTCTACTGTTTAAATACTGTCTTTTCGCGATTTCCGGCGAAATGGCACATTTTCGGAAGGAAGACCACTAGGTGAAAGTCATCCGGAATGGCACGTTTAAGCTAAAAAGAAAATGGTGTGAAGATTGGAGATCGTTTGCAAATTCTGAAACCAAAACAACAAATCCGGACGATAGAAAATATATGAGTTTTCTCCGCTTTAAAGCTTCTATGGTTTTTGACGTATGAAGTATGTAAACTTATGATTTTTATTTATATAAAGTTATGATTTTTATTTATATAAAGTTGTGATTTTTAATTACATAAAGTTATGATTTTTAGTTATGTAAAAATATTATTTTTGGTTAGTTAAAAATAGGATTTTTATCGTAGGAAGGAAATATTTTTGGCAAGATTAAAAATGTAATTTTTAACTAGTGTATGGCATGGAAATGTTTTTAGAAAGATAAAAATATGATTTTTACCTATGTAGTAGCGTTATAAAAATATGATTTTTATATACATGTAGCGACATTAAAAATATGATTTTTATATACGTAGAGTATTAAAAAAATAATTTTTAGTGAAGTGAAAATATAAATTTTAGAACTGAAATAAAATTGTGATTTTTACTATGAATAGCGTGAAGAAGATTGCGTTTGAATTTCAGGCAAGTCAGGACTATTCTGAAATTCAAAAATAAAAATGGTGGAGTGGATCCCAAAGGTGAGAACTCCTCACTATAATTTTCTTATACAGTTAATTATTTTATAACTGCATATATGAACTTTTCTCCGTCGTCCACAGACCATGGACGACTTGTTTGATTGTTTGGTTTGGTTGATTAGATTATTTGGTTGAATTTGGTTGTTTGGGTGAAATGAATTGATTAGAATTGTTATGTGTGTATGGCATAAGCCAATATCAGGAGAGGGGTAATGCTAGACATTACCCGATTTTGATATCGCGCCGTTATGCCGTCAAAATTTTCTAAAATATGTTAGAACAATAAAAATATTATTTTTATTGTGTAAATGAACTGAATAAATATTTTACCATTAAAAATATAATTTTTAACGTGTATATGAATAAAATAAATATTCATTTACAAATTAGACGATTTGTTTATGTACACCCATTTGACTGATATGGGTTGAGATGATAAATTTTACACATCGCCCAACTGCACAAGTAAAATTCATTATTTGTTGATTGAAACCCCACACGGGTATTGGGATGATATTGGACATACACTAATTTCAATATTTAGTTGTATGTCAATCGATTTGTTGATAAGTTGTGTATGCATTTAATATTTATATTTAATGCTTATACAGTGTAGAATGCACTCTGGATGATGGTTGATTATGTATTATTGTTGTTATACACATTTGTTGTGTGAAATCTATATAAATAACATTATATGTTAATTGATTGTGTTTGATTCCAGTTCATAAAGAATGAATATTTTGAAATAACGAATATTTTAAAATAATGAATATTTTAAAATAATATTCAGTAAAAGAATCAAAATATGATTTTAATGTCCGATTTGGGATGGACACGAATATATTTAAATACATAAAGCCATATTGATTAGATTAACGCCATTTTGACGTGAACGATATTTATATCGATTTTATTCATTTTATAATGAATATCGAAAAAGGAATTGATTTCAAAATCTAATGTTTTGAAAATATTATCATTTATATATCGATGATATGGAATATTCAATTTTGATTTGAAATTGAATATGAAGTTGAAATCGTTTTGAAAACGAATTTAAAACGATTTATAAAATATGTTTTAAAAGGAAATCGACGAAATATATATTATATATATAATATAATGGCCTGAGTAGAACGCGCCATGCTGCGGAAGTTCACGAATTTCGACCATTGACTTCGAATGGACATTACGGGAGATCCGACCATCGAATTCTCCTAAAACTGAAACCATCAGGTTCGTATCGAAAAAAGCTTTCTAGCGAACTTAAGAGATTTGAAATATAACGGTTGGATTTGGAATTATGTCCAAATCAATTTTGGAAAAGGTCGCTATAAGTGCAGTTCGATGGCCGTTTATGGAAATCAATTGTACGGGCCCTAATAAAATTATTAAAAACATCAATAGTTTGTGTAAAATCATAAAAAATGATTTGGAAAGAATTGGGATGAAAAATTCCATATTTGAAAAGACAAAAATAGTTTTTTTATCGAAATGAACTAGTTATTAACTAGAATTATAATACAATATTTTTAAATAAATAAATAAATAGGATTTGAAATGGTTTTGAAAATAACCGGAATTTCCAATATACGAATTGAAATGGATTTGAATCAAAATTATCTTCGGAATATTTCGATATTGGATTTCATGATTATACAGATATTGTGGAGGAATTTGGAAGATGTATATATCATTATTCCAATATGGTATTTGTTGATTCCAGAATTTGATATTGAATATAAGCCGATATATTTTCTATTCAGAGAGTTATATTTAATATCAAATGTGATTTTGGGTTTGCTGTGAATGGTGAATTCATTAACACTGTTCTTGAACCCAGTTGAGAAAAAATTAAATCTTTTTATTTAGATTTAATGAAGTATACCAATTAATTAGTATTTAATTGGAATTGAATTGAAATTTGTCTTTAGGTTTATCGTGAACGGTGTTTTAAATAACACTTGTTCTTTAACCCGATTAACAATGGAACAAGATTTTGGGTTGTCGTGAATGGTATCTTTAATAATACTATTCTTAGACCCAATGGAGTTAAGAAAATCAGAAACTAACTGGAGATTAGTTAACTTGAATGGTTTCCTGGGTATTGTTCTGATGTTGGTTTCCGCCTTCGGGGTTAATACTTAGGGAATTGTTCACTTGCTAATTTGCGATTAAAGGCTGATGGAATGGAATGTGATTTTGGGTTTATCGTGAACCGTGTTTTAAAGGACATTGATTATTTAACCCAATTAAAGACAGAAATAAGATTTTGGGTTATCGTGAATGGTATCTTTAATAATACTTTTCTTAGACCCAATGGAGTTAAGAAAATCAGAAACTAACTGGAGATTAGTTAAGTTGAATGGTTTCCAGGGTATTGATCTGATGTTGGTTTCGGCCTTCGAGGTTAATACTTAGGGAATTGTTCAATTGCTAATTTACGGTTAAAGGCTGATGGAATGGAATGTGATTCTGGGTTTATCGTGAACCATGTTTTAAATGACATTGGTTCTTTAACCCAGTTAAAGGCAGGATATGATTTCCCAAGTTAAACAATTGTTAATATTGATTTTTGGGAAGATTGAAACCAAGTGGAGTTTTAATGCATCTTTAATTAGATTGAAATGATATCCAAAGGAAGATTAAAGAATAAATTTAAAGAATTTATCTTTGATAAAATTAATGGGAACCTTTCCCAAAGTATAAGAATATTTGAATAAAGAAATATTCTGGACTGGAATAAGGCGTATGTTGTGTTTTATAGCACTTGTTTATTATATACGCAAGTTATTCGGAAAGGTTGGGTTTATCCAATTCTGAATAACTGATTCGACGATGTCAAGGATGAAGACGGTGGTTTAAGACTGGAGGTCTTCACATCGTTTAGATGATTACTGAGGTCTTGATTGGGCTGCACACCCAAAACAAGGTAATAAGTGGTGATCGTCCTGGCGTACTTGGAGATCGACGGATATGCGAGGACCTCTCCCCTGTATTGTACATATGGGGGAGGAATAAGGTACCTCCGGTTTCGTACAGACCCAAAATAAACTTGTAAATGGATGTGTGTCTGACATTGGATTTCATTATGTGTGATTGATATACATCGGTTGCATAGCGTGAATTGCCTGTATGGCATGCTGAGATGCAAATGATCGAGGCTTTTGTTGAAAAGCGTAGTCTTGTGGTTGATGATCAAAGCACGGCT
Organism: Allium sativum; assembly: GCA_030737875.1. Classification (NCBI taxonomy): domain Eukaryota; kingdom Viridiplantae; phylum Streptophyta; class Magnoliopsida; order Asparagales; family Amaryllidaceae; genus Allium; species Allium sativum. The sequence continues at coordinate 646,158,021 of CM060919.1, read as the reverse complement.
TTAATATAGCGTAGCTTTGTGTAGCGTTTATTCGCGAGCCTCACACACCGGTGTGAACCAGAAACGGGAGAGGACCTCAGGAAGGGCATGCGTTTCCTTCTAGCTAGGAGTGGTGTCAGTGTTTTACTAGCCCTGACATTTTACTTATGTGGATGATGGATTGCGAGGCGCCTTTGTTATGTCGGTCGTTCTGGGGCCGATAGTTTGGTCGGGATATGACCACTTTATGCCCCCATAGGGCGGGGAAATGCATTGTTCAGGCATTTTAATCCATTTCGTGTGGACTGGCCCTGACGATCTAAAGGATTGACAGAGTACTTGCCCGAGGGGCGGACTAGAGCGTCTCGATGCGGTAAGGACGATCTCTTGCCTTGGTCCACAGACGGAAATCCAACTTCCAATACGTGACAATTGCGGTTTTGTTGTAGAGCCTAGTATTGGCGACATGATATATGGTACCCATGCCATCTAGGATTGATACAATTATATTTGAAGTTGTTTTCTTCACTTATAGTAATAATAAAAGATGAAATTTAGCGTATCAAGCATTCTTTGGCTATTATACGGTAAAACCTTATCCTTCGGCTTGCGTTGCATTGTGTGATGGGATCTGGGTCTTATAATAGCTTTATTGTTCTTTATTTAGCATTGCGCTGTTTGTTTTATGCACTGGTATTCTTGGGAGGAAACCCGTTCTGTGTTATACGGCGTGGTCCCTTGATTTATCTAACTTTAAAATAAAGATTAATAATTGTTTTAGTTCTCACACCAGTCACATGACTGACCTGGAGTTTATTGTTTTAACCTAAACTCTAGGTGCCCTTATTTTCCACAGGGGCAGATAGTAGTTTTGGTTTTGCAGATTTATATTCATAGGATCTGGTTTACAGCTGGAATGATATTCAGAGAGCTCTGTATCCGTATATTCTTTTCAATTGTATTTTGTATTATTTTCCGTTGCATTGTAAATCTCTGATATTTAGTAAATGTGTAATATTTATTTGTACTCTGTAATATTCTTGTAGTTTGATGAAATTGTTGTAATAAGCAATGAAATGTTATTCTATTCGTGTTCTGATTCGTCGTGTTCTCAATTCAATCCGTTCTTTCCTTAACGAGGAAGTTCGGGTCGCTTCATTTTGGTATCAGAGCTTTGGTTTACAGAGCTTGGAGAACAAGACACGTTAGAACCAAACAAAAGAATTCATCAGAGATTGAGTTAGTAATATCCAATAAGAATGACTCGTTAGAGATGGGATCGGCAGTATCCAAGAATGAGTCGGAAGAGTGTTGTTTTCAAATGAAAATCAATTTTGTTTTGGCATTTTAAATTTTATTATACGTATTTAATTATTATTTTTATATTGATTTGGACAATCAAGTATATAGAGATTTTAATATACGTCTGATCCACGTGTATTTGAAGCCTCGAATATACTAGATAGATATAGACTCACACTCTAGTCGCCCGGAGATGATAATGATGATAGCACGTGCATCATCAGTATTTATGTTCGAGTTTCGAAAGTGGGATATCTGTATATTTCCAATTGACTGGTGTGAGAACCAAAACTAGATAGGGTTATTTGTTATGATTTAGCATCAAAATTCTGATTTTTGGACTATGTATCAAAGTTATGAATTTGAAAAGATAATCAACTAATTGATTGCTGATTGTTGATTGTGTTATGTGATTATTCATTTAAACCATTGTGTGAAAGAAAGGTAAATTTAGACCAAATTGAATCAAATATTACTACTTTTGAAGCTTTTCAAGAAGACCTTGCATTTACTATGGATGGAGAGAAACATTAGAGTGTTTAGTGGTAATTTGTCATCTAAACATGTAATGGTCCTCTCTATCATTTGATGTATGTGTTGATCTTTGTTGTGTTCTGTGTATTTTTGGTTTAATATATATGGTAGGGGCCATTTAACCTCGCTTGCTATGCAAAAAAAATAAAAAAATATTGAACCGTATTGAAAATTGTTTGGAATTGCATACATGTACATGCATATATATATTGAACAGGTCATTGCAAGGAGGTTAGAGAAGGGGAATAAAATTGTATGCCCAACAAATAGGTACATGTTTACTAATTTCTTGGGTTTTGGATGATTTTATGAGCCGACTGGATAGCCAGTTGGCTTTTTCTTTTTCTTTTTGAGATGAGAGGACATGTATGGCGGTTTGGGGATTTTCCCAGTGCTCCCGTGCAAAGGAGGTTATGGTGAAATTTTTCGAACATTTAGGGTGTTATTTTAAAAATTAGAAATTCTTAGAAATTGAAAAGTTAAAGAACTTAAGCCATAATGAAAATACTGAAAGTTGAGTTGGTTCATTAAACAACTTTCAGCTCCATTCCTTTTCGAGGACGAAAAGATTTTAAGTGGGGGAGATTGTAACAACCCGGAAAATCCAAACCAATTTAAAATTTATATTTTGGCAATTTTAATGAATTTTGAGTATTTAAAATGAATTATTTTAAATAATAACGATGAGAAATTTATTTTGAATAGAATTAGAACGTATACGTTAGAACATAAATATTTATTTTAAATTATAAAAGGAATTGATAATGGCGCGGTAGTTTGAAAATTCGATTTCAAATTTCAAATGAATGCACAGGATTCAAAATAAACCGGATTTTAGCAAAACAGGAAATATTAGAATCTATTTGAAAATATCTTTCCAACGAATCAAAAAAACTGAAATTTCATAGCGGGAATAAAAAGTTGTCCAATTGAAGATTCAGAATAGTCGCTATGGAAAATATAGCCCTTAAAAATGAAAATTTTGCAAATGGCCTCCGTTTTCGACGAAACCACTTTTGCTGGATCCGGAATGTCAAATTATTTCCAGATTTCAAAATTTATAATTTTTGGGATCAATATGTGAGCATGGCAAAAGAAAACGTGTTTTGACAGTTTCATTCAATTTGGATCGACCAGAAAATGGCCATTTTTCAAACGGTCTCCAAATTTGACGAAATTAGTTTTGTTAAGACCGTATCGTCAAAACATAGCCAGATTTATTTTTTTGGAATTGTTGGGGTCCGTATATGGCCCGGGTAAATTAAAATGTGCGTTCAAATACAATGTATAGATTTATATTTTGATTTTGACGAAAACTGATCAAAACGATGGAATTGGCTAACGGGACATATCCCTTTGTGTTCGAAATGGGGGTAATTAGCTGGGAATGATAGTCGGTGAGTTCGATTTGGAGTCCGAATTAAAAAGTTACTTTTTGGAATTAAAAATAATAAATTATATAAGGTCAAACCTTCTCTCTCCCTCACACTCTTTCTTCCATCTTTCAAAATCAAAAAAGGAAAAAAACCGACGTTCTCTTCCGCCGCTGCTCCTCCTCCCCTCTAGCCGCTGCTCCTCCTCCTTCTCCTCCTCCCTCTCCTCCTCTTCTTCTTCCTCTTCTTTCTCTTCATTTCTATGTAATCCCTAAACCCCCAAATCAATTTCCACGTCCACCACCCTCCTCCGCCAGCCAGCCACCACCACCTGCACCATCCCCCACCCAAGTCAGGCCCCACACCGCCCTCTGGCCACCCAACTCCGGCCGTGGGCCCTGCCAAGTCTAAAAACCCATTTTTCTCTAAAAATACCGTTTCGCATAAAACACCTTGTCACTATTTCGCCGATAACTCCCAAATCTTGCATTTCTGACCAAAACTCCACAATATTAAAATTGAAGAACACGATTTTCTCTTTGATTTGGTATATGGAAGTCCTATTTTGAATTGCGGAGATATCGGGAAAACGCGTCCAAAGTCTGCTGTCCAAACACTGTCAAAATACCATCTTTTCGCAATTTCCGGCGAAATGACACATTTTTGGAAGGAAGACCACTAGGCGAAAGTTGTCCGGAATGACGTGTTTAAGCTAGAAAGTAGATGGTGTGAAGACTGGAGATCGTTTGCAAATTCTAGAACCAGAACAGCAAATCCGTAGGGTAGAAAATATATGAGTTTTCTCCGCTTTAAAGCTTCTATGGTTTTTGACGTATGAAGGATGTAAAGTTATGATTTTTATTTATATAAAGTTATGATTTTTAATTACATAAAATTATGATTTTTAGTTATGTAAAAATATCATTTTTGGTTAGTTAAAAATAGGATTTTTATCGTAGGAAATATTTTTGGCAAGATTAAAAATGTAATTTTTAACTAGTATATGGCATGGAAATGTTTTTTGAAAGATAAAAATATGATTTTTACCTATGTAGTAGCGTTATAAAAATATGATTTTTATGTACATGTAGCGACATTAAAAATATGAAATTTATATATGTAGAGTATAAAAATATAATTTTTAGCGAAGTGAAAATATAAATTTTAGAACTGAAATAAAAATTTGATTTTTACTATGAAGCTCGGGAAGAAGATTGTGTTGGAATTTCAGACAAGTCAGGACTATTCTGAAACTCAAAAATAAAAATGGTGGAGTGGATCCCAAAGGTGAGAACTCCTCGCTATAATTTTCTTATATAGTTATTTATTTTATAACTGCATATATGAACAGTTCCCCATCGCCCACAGACCATGGACGACTTGTTTGATTGTTTGGTTTGGTTGATTAGATTATTTGGTTGAATTTGGTTGTTTGGGTGAAATGAATTGATTAAAATTGTTATGTGTGTATGGCGTGAGCCAATATCAGGAGAGGGGTAATGCTAGACATTACCCAATTTTGATATCGCACCGGTATGCCGCCAAAATTTTCTAAAATATGTTAGAACAATAAAAATATTATTTTTATTGTGTAAATGAATTGAATAAATATTTTATCGTAAAAATATAATTTTTAACGTGTATATGAATAAAATAAATATTCATTTACAAATCAGACGATTTGTTTATGTGCATCCTTTTGACTGATATGGGCTGAGACGATAAATTATACACATCGCCCAACTGCATAAATAAAATTCATTATTTGTTGATTGAAAACCCACATGGGTATTGGGATGATATTGGACATACACTAAACCCAATATTTAGTTGTATGTCAACCGATTGGTTGATAAGCTGTGTATGCGTTGAATATTTATATTTAATGCTTATACAGTGTAGAATGCACTCTGGATGATAGTTGATTGTGTATTATTGTTGTTATACACATTTGTTGTGTGAAATCCATATAAATAACATTATATGGTAATTGATTGTGTCTGATTCCAGTTCAGAAGAAATAACGAATATTTTAAAATAATGAATATTTTAAAATAATATTCAGTAAAAGAATCAAAATATGATTTTGATGTCCGACTTGGGAAGGACACGAATATATTTAAATATATAAAGCCGTGTTGATTAAATTAACGCCATTTTGGCGTAAACGATATTTATATCGATTTTATTCGTTTTTATAATGAATATCGAAAAAGATATTGATTTCAAAATCTAATGTTTTGAAAATATTATCATTTATATATCGATGATATGGAATATTCAATTTTGATTTGAAATTGAATATGAAGTTGAAATCATTTTGAAAAAGAATTTAAAACGACTTATAAAATACGTTATAAAAGGAAATCGACGAAATATATATTATATATATTATACAAATAATATAATGGCCTGAATAGAACGCGCCACGCTACGGCAGTTCGCGAATTTCGACCATTGACTTCGAATGGACATTACGGGAGATCCGACTGTCGAATTCTCCCAAAGCCAGAACCGTTGGATTCGTATCAAAAGTGCTTTCTAACGAATATTAGAGATTTGAAATCTAACGGTTGGATTTGGAATTATGTCCAAATCAAATTTGATAATGGTCGTTGTAAGTGCAGTTCGATGGCCGCTTATGGAAATCGACTGTACGGGCCCTGATAAAATTATTAAAAACATCAATAATTTGTGTAAAATCATAATAAATGATTTGCAAAGAATTGGGATGAAAAATTCCATATTTGAAAAGATAAAAATAGATTTTTATCGAAATGAACTAGTTATTAACTAGAATTATAATCTAATATTTTTAAATAAATAAATTGGATTTAAAATGGTTTTGAAAATAACCGGAATTTACAATCGGAATATTTCGATATTGGATTTCATGATTAAACAGATATTGTGGAGGAATTTGGAAGATATATATATCGTTATTCCAATATGGTATTTGTTGATTCCAGAATTTGATATTGAATATAAGCCAGTATATTTTCAATTCAAGGCCTTGTATTTAATATCAAATATGATTTCAGGTTTGCCGTGAATGGTGTCTTAATTAACACTATTCTTGAACCCAGTTGAGAAAAGATTAAATCTTTTTATTTAGATTTAATGAAGCATACCAATTAATTAATGTTTAATTGGAATTGAATTGAAATTGGTCTTTGGGTTTATCGTGAACAATGTTTTAAATAACACTTGTTCTTTAACCCGATTAATAATGGAACAAGATTTTTGGTTGTCGTGAATGGTATCTTTAATAATACTGTTCTTAGACCCAATGGAGTTAAGAAAATCAGAAACTAACTGGAGATTAGTTAAGTTGAATGGTTTCCTGGATATTGATCTGATGTTGGTTTCGGCCTTCGGGGTTAATACTTACGGAATTGTTCACTTGCTAATTTGTGGTTAAAGGCTAGTGGAATGGATTGTGATTTTGGGTTTATTGTGAACCGTGTTTTAAAGGACATTGGTTCTTTAACCCAGTTAAAGACAGGAATAAGATTTTGGGTTGTCGTAAATGGTATCTTTAATAATACCGTTCTTAGACCCAATGGAGTTAAGAAAATCAGAACCTAACTGGAGATTTGTTAAGTTGAATGGTTTCCAGGGTATTGATCTGATGTTGGTTTCGGCCTTCGAGGTTAATACTTAGGGAATTGTTCACTTGCTAATTTACAGTTAAAGGCTGATGGAATGGAATGTGATTTTGGGTTTATCGTGAACCGTGTTTTAAATGACATTGGTTCTTTAACCCAATTAAAGGTAGGATATGATTTCCCAAGTTAAACAATCGTTAATATTGATTTTTGGAAAGATTAAAACCAAGTGGAGTTTTAATGCATCTTTAATTAGATTGACATGATATCCAAAGGAAGATTAAAGAATAAATTTAAAGAATTTACCTTTGATAAAATTAATGGGAACCTTTCCCAAAGTATAAGAATATTTGAATAAAGAAATATTCTGGATTGGAATAAGGCGTATGTTGTGTTTTATAGCACTTGTTTATTATATACGCGAGTTATTCGAAAAGACCGGGTTTATCCCATTCTGAATAACTGATTCGAAAACGTTGAGGATGAAGACGGTGGTTTAAGACCGGAGGTCTTCACATCGTTTGGATGATTACTGAGGTCTTGATTGGGCTGTACACCCAAGACAAGGTAATAAGTGGTGATCGTCCAGGTGTACTTGTAGATCGATGGATATGCGAGGACCTCTCCCCTGTATTGGACATATCGAGAAGGAATAAGGTGCCTCTGGTTTTGTTCAGACCCAGAACAAACTTGTAAATGGATGTGTGTCTGACATTGGATTTCATTCTGTGTGATTGATATACATCGGTTGCATAGCGTGAATTGCCTGTGCGGCATGCTGAGATGCATATGATCAAGGCTTCTATTGAAAAGCAGAGTCTTGTGGTTGATGATCAAAGCACGACTTTAATATAGAGTAGCTTTATGTAGCATTTATTCGCGAGCCTCACACACCGGTGTGAACAAGAAACTTGAGAGGACCTCAGGGAGGGCACGCATTTCCTTCTAGCTAGGAGTGGTGTCAGCGTTTTACTAGCCCTGACATTTTACTTTTGTGGATGATGGATTGCGAGGCGCCTCTGTTATATCGGTCATTTCGGGGCCGATTCTTTGGTCGGGATATGATCAGTTTATGCCCTATAGGGCGGGGAAACGCATTGTTCAGGCATTTTAATCAACTCCGTGTGGACCGACCCTGACGATCTAATGGCTTGACAGAGTACTTGCCCGAGGGGCGGGCTAGAGCGTCTCAAAGCAGTAAGGACGATCCCTTGCCTTGGTTCACAGATGGAAATCCAACTTCCAATAAGTGACAATTGCGGTTTTGATTGTAGAGCCTAGTATTAACGATATGATATACGGTACCCATGCCGTCTAGGATTGATACATTTATATTTGAAGTTGTTTTCTTCACTTATACTAATAATAAAAGATGAAATTTAGTGTATTAAGCATTCTTTGGCTATTATAAGGTAAAACCCTTTCATCCGGCTTGCGTTGCACTGTGTGATGGGACCTGGGTCTTATAATAGCTTCATTGTTCTTTATTTAGCATTGCGCTATTTGTTTTATGCACTGTTATTCTTCGGAGGAAACCCGTTCCATGTTATACGGCGTGGTCCCTTGATTTACCTAACTTTAAAATAAAGATTAATAACTATTTTAGTTCTCACACCAGTCACATGACTGACCTGGAGTTTATTGTTTTAGCCTAAACTCTGGGTGCCCTTATTTTCCACACGGGCAGCTAGTAGTTTTGGTTTTGCAGATTTATATTCACAGGATCCTGGTTTACAGCTGGAATGATATTCGGAAAGCACTGTATTTGTATATTCTTTTCAGTTGTGTTTTGTAATATTTTCCACTGCATTGTAAATTGTAAATCTCTTATATTTAGTAAATGTGCAATATTTATTTATACTTTGTAATATTCTTGTATTCTGATTAAATTGTTGTAATAAGCAATGAAATGTTCTTCTGTTTGTGTTCTTACTCGTCGTGTTCTCAATTCAATCCGTTCTTTCCTTCACGAGGAAGTTCGGGTCGCTTCATTTTGGTGTCAAAGCTTTGGTTTACAGAGCTCGGAGAACAAGACACATTAGAACCAAACGAAAGAATTCATCAGAGATTGGGTTAGTAATATCCAATAAGAATGACTCGTTAGCGATGGGATCAGCAGTATCCTAGAATGAGTCGGAAGAGTGTTGTTTTCAAATAAGAATGAAAATCAATTTTGTTTTGACATTTTAATTTTTATTATATGTATTTGATTATTATTTTTATATTGATTTGGACAATCAAGTATATAAAGATTTGAATATACGTCCGATCCACGTGTATTTGAAGCCTCGAATATACTAGACAGCTATAGACTCACACTCTAGTCGCCCGGATATGATAATGATGATAGCACGTGCATCATTAGTATTTATCTTCGAGTTTCGAAAGTGGGATATCTGTATATTTCCAATTGACTGGTGTGAGAACCAAACTAGATAAGGTTATTTGTTGTGTTTTAGCATCAAAAATCTGATTTTTGGACTATGTATCAAAGTTATGAATTTGAAAAGATAATCAACTAATTGATTGTTGATTGTTGATTGTGCTATGTGATTATTCATTTAAACCATTATTTGAAAGAAAGGTAAATTTAGACCAAATTGAACCAAATATTGAACTGTATTAAAAATTGTTTGGAATTGCATACATGTACATGCATATATATTGAACAGGTCATTGCAAGTAGGCTAGAGAAGAGGAATAAAATTGTACGTCCGACAAATAGGTACATGTTTACTAATTTCTTGGGTTTTGGATGATTTTATGAGCCGATTGGCTAGTTGCTTGGCTTTTTCTTTTTCTTTTTGAGATGAGAGGGCCTGTATGGCGGTTTTGGGATTTTCCCGATGCTCCATACAAAGGAGGTTATGGCGAAATTTTTCGAAAATTTAGGGTGTTAGCCAAATTTTTGAAAAATTAGAAATTCTTAGAAATTGAAAAGTTGAAGAATTTAAGCCATAATGAAAATACTGAAAGTTGAGTTGGTTTGTAAAACAACTTTCAGCTCCGTTCCTTTTCGAGGACGAAAAGATTTTAAGTGGGGGAGATTGTAACAACCTGGAAAATCCGAACCAATTTAAAAATTTTATTTTGGCAATTTTAATGAATTTTGAATATTTAAAATGAATTATTTCAATTAATAATGATGAGAATTTATTTTGAATAGAATTAGAACGTATATATTTATTTGAATTGACGTTAGAATATAAATATTTATTTTAAATTATAAAAGAAATTGAAAATGGCGCGGTAGTTTGAAAATTCGATTTCAAATTTCAAATGAATGCACAGGATTCAAAATAAACCAGATTTTAGCGAAACTCGAAATATTAGAATCTATTTGAAAATATCTTTCCAACGAATCCAAAAAATTGAAATTTCAAAGAGGGAATAAAAAGTTATGTCCAATTGAAGATTCAGAATAATCGCTATGGAAAATATAGCCCTTAAAAATGAAAATTTTGCAAACGACCTCCGTTTTCGACGAAACCACTTTTGTTGGATCCGGGATGACAAATTATTGCTAGATTCAAAAATTCATAATTTTTGCGATCAATATTGAGCATGGCAAAAGAAAACATGTTTTGACAGTTTCAGTCAATTTGGATCGACCAGAAATTGGACATTTTTCAAACGGTCTCCAAATTCGACGAAATTAGTTTTGTTAAGACCGTATCGTCAAAACATAGCCAGAATTATTTTTTTGGAATTTTTGGGGTCCATATGTGGCCCCGGTAAATCGAAATGTGCGTTCAAATTCAATATATAGATTTATATTTTGATTTTGATGAAAACTGCGAAACGATGGAATTGGCTAATGGGACATATCCCATTGTGTTCGAAATGGGGGTAATTAACTACAAACGATAGTCGATGAGTTCGATTTGGAGTCCGAATTAAAAAGTTACTTTTTGGAATTAAAAATAATAAATTATATAAGGTCAAACCTTCTCTCTCCCTCACACTCTATCTTCCATCGTTCAAAATCAAAAAAGGGAAGAAAAAAATCGATGTTCTCTTCCGCCGCTGGTTGCTGCTCCTCCTTCTCCTCGTCCTCTCTCTCCTCTTCTTCTTCCTCTTCTTTCTCTCTTCATTTCTATGCAATCCCTAAACCCCCAAATCAATTTCCACATCCGCCACCCTCCTCCGCCAGCCACCCACCACCACCTGCACCATTCCCCACCCCAATCAGGCCCCACACCGCCCTCTGGCCACCCAGCTCCGGCCGTGGGCCCCGCCAAGTCCAAAAACTCATTTTTCTCCAAAAATCCCGTTTTGCATAAAACACCCTGTCACTATTTCGCCAATAACTCAAAATCTTGCATTTCTGGCCAAAGCTCCACAATACTAAAATCAAAGAACACGATTTTCTCTACGATTTGGTATATGGAACCTATTTTGGATTACGGAGATATCGGGAAAACGCGTCCAAAGTCTGCTGTCAAAATACTATCTTTTCGCGATTTCCGGCGGAATGACACATTTTCGGAAGGAAGACCATTAGGCGAAAGTTGTCCGAAATGGTGCGTTTAAGCTAGAAAACAAGATGGTGTGAAGATTGGAGCTCGTTTGTAAATTCTGGAACCAGAACAGCAAATCCGGACGATAGAAAATATATGAGTTTTCTCCCCTTTAAAGCTTTTATGGTTTTTGATGTATGAAGTGTGTAAAGTTATGATTTTTATTTATATAAAGTTATGATTTTTATTTATATAAAGTTATGATTTTTAATTACATAAAGTTATGATTTTAATTATGTAAAAATATCATTTTTGGTTAGTTAAAAATAGGATTTTTATCGTAGGAAGAAATATTTTAGGCAAGATTAAAAATGTAATTTTTAACTAGTGTATGGCATGAAAATGTTTTTTGAAAGATAAAAATTTAATTTTTACCTATGTAGTAGCATTATAAAAATATGATTTTTATGTACATGTAGCGATATTAAAAACATGATTTTTATATATGTAGAGTATTAAAAATATAATTTTTAGCGAAGTGAAAATATAAATTTTAGAACTGAAATAAAAATGTGATTTTTACTATGAACAGCGTGAAGAAGATTACGTCGGAATTACAGGAAAGTCTGGACTATTCGGGAATTCAAAAATAAAAATGGTGGAGTGGATCCCAAAGGTGAGAACTCCTCACTATAATTTTGTTATATAATTATTTATTTTATAACTGCATATATGAACTGTTCTCCATCGTCCACAGACCATGGATGACTAGTTTGATTGTTTGGTTTGGTTGATTAGATTATTTGGTTGAATTTGGTTGTTTGGGTGAAATGAATTGATTAGAACTGTTATGTGTGTATGGCGTGAGCCAATATCAGGAAAGGGGTAGTGCTAGACATTACCCGATTTTGATATCGCACCGTTATGACGCCAAAATTTTCTAAAATATGTTAGAACAATAAAAATATTATTTTTATTTTGTAGATGAATTGAATAAATATTTTATCGTTAAAAATATAATTTTTAACGTGTATATGAATAAAATAAATATTCATTTACAAATCAGACGATTTATTTATGTACACCCATTTGACTGATATGGACTGAGACGATATATTTTACACATCGCCCAACTGCACAAATAAAATTCATTATTTGTTGATTGAAATCCCACACGGGTATTGGGATGATATTGGACATACACTAATCGCATTATTTAGTTGTATGTCAATCAATTGGTTGACAAGCTGTGTAAACGTTGAATATTTATATTTAATGCTTGTACAGTGTAGAATGCACTCTAGATGATGGTTGATTGTGTATTATTGTTGTTATACACATTTGTTGTGTGAAACCCATATAAATAACATTATATGGTAATTGATTGTGTCTGATTCCAGTTCAGAAGAAATAACGAATATTTTAAAATAATGAATATTTTAAAATAATATTCAGTAAAAGAATCAAAATATGATTTTGATGTCCGACTTGGGATGGACACGAATATATTTAAATATATAAAGCCATGTTGATTAAATTAATGTCATTTTGACGTGAACGATATTTATATCGATTTTATTCGTTTTTATAATGAATATCGAAAAAGATATTGATTTCAAAATCTAATGTTTTGAAAATATTATCATTTATATATCGATGATATGAAATATTCAATTTTGATTTGAAATTGAATATGAAGTTGAAATCGTTTTGAAAACGAATTTAAAACGATTTATAAAATACGTTTTAAAAGGAAATCAATGAAATATATACTATATATTATATATATATAATATATATTATATATAATATAATGGCCTGAATAGAATGCGCCGCGCTACGGTAGTTCGCGAATTTCGACCATTGACTTCGAATGGACATTACGGGAGATCCTACTGTCGAATTCTCCTAAAACTGGAACCATTGGGTTCGTATCGAAAAGAGCTTTCTAACGACTATTAGAGATTTGAAATCTGGCGGTTGGATTTGAAATTATGTCCAAATCAAATTTGGAAAAGGTCGTTGTAAGTGCAGTTCGATGGCCATTTACGGAAATCGACCGTACGGGGCCTGATAAAATTATTAAAAACATTAATAATTTGTGTAAAATCATAATAAATGATTTGGAAAGAATTGGGTTGAAAAATTTCATATTTGAAAAGATAAAAATAGATTTTTATCGAAATGAACTAGTCATTAACTAGAATTATAATTCAATATTTTTAAATAAATAAATTGGATTTGAAATGGTTTTGAAAATAACCGGAATTTCCAATATACGAATTGGAATGGATTTGAATCAAAATTATCTTCGGAATATTTCGATATTGGATTTTATGATTATACAGATATTGTGGAGGAATTTGGAAGATATATATATCGTTATTCCAATACGGTATTTATTGATTCCAGAATTTGATATTGAATATAAGCCGATATATTTTCTATTCAGAGCCATGTATTTAGTATCAAATGTGATTTTGGGTTTGCCGTGAATAGGGTCTTCATTAACACTATTCTTGAACCCAGTTGAGAAAAGATTAAATCTTTTTACTTAGATTTAATGAAGTATACTAATTAATTAATATTTAACTGGAATTGAATTGAAATTGGTCTTTGGGTTTACCGTGAATGATGTTTTAAATAACACTTGTTCTTTAACCCGATTAACAGTGGAACAAGATTTTGGGTTGTCGTGAATGGTATCTTTAATAATACTGTTCTTAGACGCAATGGAGTTAAGAAAATCAGAAACTAACTGGAGATTAGTTAAGTTGAATGGTTTCCTGGGTATTGATTTGATGTTGGTTTTGGCCTTCGGGGTTAATACTTAGGGAATTGTTCACTTGCTAATTTGCGGTTAAAGGCTGATGGAATGGAATGTGATATTGGGTTTATCGTGGACCGTGTTTTAAAGGACATTGATTCTTTAACCCAGTTAAAGACAGGAGTAAGATTTTGGGTTGTCGTGAATGGTATCTTTAATAATACTTTTCTTAGACCCAATGGAGTTAAGAAAATCAGAAACTAACTGGAGATTAGTTAAGTTGAATGGTTTCCAGGGTATTGATCTGATGTTGGTTTCGGACTTCGGCGTTAATACTTAGGGAATTGTTCAATTGCTAATTTACGGTTAAAGGCTGATGGAATGGAATGTGATTTTGGGTTTATCGTGAACCGTGTTTTAAATGACATTGGTTCTTTAACCCAGTTAAGGGTAGGACATGATTTCCCAAGTTAAACAATCATTAATATTGATTTTTGGGAAGATTAAAACCAAGTGGATATTTAATGCATCTTTAATTAGATTGAAATGATATCCAAAGGAAGATTAAAGAATAAATTTAAAGAATTTATCTTTGCTAAAATTAATGGGAATCTTTCCCAAAGTATAAGAATATTTGAATAAAGAAATTCTGGATTGGAATAAGGCGTATGTTTTGTTTTGTAGCACTTGTTTATTATATACGTGAGTTATTCGAAAAGATGGGGTTTATCCCATTCTGAATAACTAATTCGAGGATGTTGAGGATGAAGACGTTGGTTTAAGACTGGAGGTCTTCACATCGTTTGGATGATTAATGAGGTCTTGATTGGGTTGTACACCCAAGACAAGGTAATAAGTGGTGATCGTCCAAGCATATGTGGAGATCGACGGATATGCGAGGACCTCTCCCCTGTATTGGACATATGGGGGAGTAATAAGGTGCCTCTGGTTTCGTTCAGACCCAAAACGAACTTGTAAATGGATGTGTGTCTAACATTGGATTTCATTCGGTGTGATTGGTATACATTGGTTGTATAGCGTGAATTGCCTATGTGGCATTCTGAGATGCAAATGATCAAGGCTTCTGTTGAAAAGCAGAGTTTTGTTGTTGATGATCAAAGCACGGCTTTAATATAGCGTCGCTTTGTGTAGCATTTATTCGCTAGCCTCACACACCGGTGTGAACCAGAAACGGGAGAGGACCTCAGGGAGGGCATGTGTTTCCTTCTACCTAGGAGTGGTGTCAGCGTTTTACTAGCCCTGACATTTTACTTATGTGGATGATGGATTGCGAGGCGCCTCGGTTATATCGGTCGTTCAGGGGCCGACAGTTTAGTCGGGATATGATCAGTTTATGCCCCATAGGGCGGGGAAACGCATTGTTCAGGCATTTTAATACACTCCGTGTGGACCGGCCCTGACGATCTAAAGGCTTGACATAGTACTTGCCTGAGGGGCGGGCTAGAGCGTCTCAAAGCGATAAGGACGATCCCTTGCCTTGGTTCACAGACAGAAATCCAACTTCCAATACGTGACAATTGCGGTTTTGATTGTAGAGCCTAGTATTGGCGACATGATATATCCCTTGCCATCTAGGATTGATACATTTATATTTGAAGTTGTTTTCTTCACTTATAGTAAAAATAAAAGATGAAATTTAGCGTATCAAGCATTCTTTGGCTATTATAAGGTAAAACCCTATCCTCCGGCTTGCGTTGCATTGTGTGATGTGACCTGGGTCTTATAATAGCTTCATTGTTCTTTATTTAACATCGCGCTGTTTGTTTTATGCACTGGTATTCTTGGGAGGAAACCCGTTCCGTGTTATACGGCGTGGTCCCTTGATTTACCAAACTTTAAAATAAAGATTAATAACTATTTTATTACTCACACCAGTCACATGACTGACCTAGAGTTTATTGTTTTAGCCTAAACTCTGGGTGCCCTTATTTTCCATAGGGTCAGCTAGTAGTTTTGGTTTTGCAGATTTATATTCACAGGATCCTGGTTTACAGCTGGAATGATATTCGGAAAGCTCTGTATCCGTATATTCTTTTCAATTGTGTTTTGTGTTATTTTCCACCGCTTTGTAAATTGTAAATCTCTGATATTTAGTAAATGTGTAATATTTATTTATACTTTGTAATATTCTTGTATTCTGTTGAAATTTTTGTAATAAGCAATGAAATGTTCTTCTGCTTGTATTCTGATTCATCGTGTTCTCAATTCAGTCCGTTCTTTCTTTCACAGGGAAGTTCAGGTCGCTTCATTTCAAATGCATAAGAATGATTCGAATAATTTAAACCATAAATTTGCTTTAAGGGATCCTAATCACATCTTCATTTTTTTACTAGGACACGGTCTTTAAATAATTAGTTTGGAGGACAGAAAACATGGCGACCCATTTTCTTTTCTAAAACTATCAATCTCTTCAAATAAATCAGGCGCGCTGATCATGATATCTCAAATTCAATTTGCCATTGTTAGTTCTTTCAGGTGAGTTTTATAATTCGACATAATTTTTTTATAATTTGGCATAAATTTGTTAAATTCTTATATTTAAGAGGTGATTTTTTTGTTGATATTTTTTTTATGTCAGGTGAGTTTTATAGTTTTTAATTGAATCGTGGATTATATTTTTACCGGGTGATTTTGAATTTTTAATTGAAACTGAAATTGAGGTATATGATATAGAAATGTGCTAATTTGTTCTTTATTTTTGTGGACTGTGTAGTTCAATCAATGGAAGAGCGGACTCAAACTTTAAGTTTTCCTTTAGTTGAACAGGCTGCTGAAAGGTATGGCGTAATTTAATTATAATTTTGAAATGACATGTGAAATGTGCTTTTTATGTTTGTTTATTAGTGAAATTAATTGTAGTTTTTGTGTAGTTATGGTAAAAAAAAATTCATTAACTAAATAGAAGTGAAAAAGATAAGTCGTTTATCTTTTTTAAAAATTGTCTTTCAAATAAAAAGATAAGTGGTTATTTGGGCTTCAATGGAAAATATCAATAATTTCTTATAGTTAATTTTTTTTAAAAAAAAATTGGTTATATTGTGCAATAGTTATGTTTTATATATAATTCAAATGATAAATGATTAATAATTATATGTTAAGATAACACAATATTTATAATACAATTATGTTTTAAAATCATTTATGTTATTTTAAAATTATTGTATAATTCTTTATTTTGTTCAATATGATAACAGTAGTAAAAAGGATATTCGTTTTATCTTTTTGTAAAATGGTTTATAAAAATGTTTAAATTGTATAGTTATTTACTTATTTATGTTTTGAATTGCAGATATGATATATCTGTGATGGTTGTATTTGATTTTAATAAGAATTAATTTAGTATTCGTCTTGGTTTGGATGCATCAATTAGTTATGTAAGAAGTAAGGTTTATGAGGAGTGGAATACTTTACTCCTATATGTTTTGATGTGTTCAATGTTCGAGAATCTAAAACGGCTTACATTGAGACGGATAGTGATCTACAAGCTATATTGTTGTCATGGTTTAAAAATGAGGATTTCTTGGTTTTTTTTATATGCTTAAAGAATAATTCTAATGATGTTGCTGTTGACAGTAGTAAATCTGTCTCAGTTGTTGGTTTTGGAGAATCAAGTAGAAATTTGATTGAATATAATGATGATTTAGATTCTGCTTATTGCCAAGAAAAAATGTTGCATGAGTTGTTGAAGAAAAATTCAAATTTAGAATTTTTACTGGTGTTAGACAAATATTTGATTTGGCTATTGGATTTCGTAGAATCGTTACTGCATATTGTTTGAAAAATGGATTTAAAGTGCAATATGTTAAGAATTGTAAGGAGCCGGTGACAGTTCGATGTGTTGTAGATGGTTGTTCATTTAGAATTCACGCTTCTTGCAAATTGAAGCAGTTGGATTAGTTGATTGTTAAAAATATTCAGCTAAGTCATTCATGCGGAGGTGGTTTTAGATCAGTTAGTAGTCCAGCTATTAATAGTGATCTTGTAAAAGTTTTGATTGTTAATCAAATACGTGATGAGCCGAAAAGGAAAACAAAGGATATTGTGAAAAGCTTTAGGAGAGATTATGATGGAAATTGGCTATTTGTTATATATATGGTGATAAAAAAAATCATACAATGATTTAGTATGGTATTGAAGGCAATTGAGAAATATAATCCGAAAAGTTATACAAGTATTGTAACACCCCGAATTTCGGTTAATGCTAAAATTCACTAATTGCAGAATAAATAATCTCAAATGTGAGAATTGGGGGAAACGGGCTGCGTCATTGCGTTCGTCTCGGAAAAATACACAGAATAGAGTCCGAAATTTTGTAAATCGGAGTCCGTATGGCCCAGTTATGGCCCAATGAAGTTTGCAGAAAATTCAAAGTTAAAAACAGATTTAAAAATTAAAAATCAGATTTCGAAATTGGAGCCAGCAGGGGGCCAGGCGGGAAACTTCCCGCCCTACCCATGTCGACAGGGCTGTCGACAGGCCTGACGACTGGGGAGTCGACTGCCCTGTCGACTTGCCTGTCGACACAGGGTGTCGAGCTAGTTGGCTTGGGTGCACCAGATCTGGTTTTCTGGCTAGGGCTGGGCTGTGTTCTAGAGGCTTCCTAAATCTGACGGACCTAATCTAGCCTAGGGTTAATCCTATGGTCTAAAACACACCCTAATCCTATAAATATACCCTAATGCAAGCCTAATCCATACTAAAAATAGAAATGATGGCATCATGCCGCCAAAATCAAACTTAGGAGGAGCCTCCACTAGTTTATGAAGGAAGTTGCAAGCTAATCAACCTCTAATCATCATCTCCTTCAAATATTGCAACTAGTTTTACTTCATAAGTTTGCTAATCTTGGTTTTGGTGAGTTCCTATGCCTTTAGCAAGTAATTGCTAAACTAATTAGGATAGGATATTAGGAGGCTATGGATGTAAATGTGGATTATGCAAGTTGTGGTTGTCATATGTTATAAGTTCATATGTAAACTTGCCTCTTTTTATGATATGATGTGTCATATAAGTTCATATGCAAGTTTTATGCAAGTTTATATGTAAGATCATATGCAAGTTAGTCTCTTTTTATGATATGCATAACATATGCAAGTTTGCCTTTGTGATATGACATGATTCATGTGCAAGTTAGTCTCTTTTTATGATATGCATAACATATGAGAGTTTGCCTTTGTGATTTGACATGATTCATGTGCAAGTTAGTCTCTTTTTATGATATGCATAACATATGCGAGTTTGCCTTTGTGATATGACATGATTCATGTGCAAGTTAGTCTCTTTTTATGATATGCATAACATATACAAGTTGGCTTTGTGATATGACATGATATGCAAGTTGATATGCAAGTTTTATGCAAGTTTTATGCAAGTTCATATGCAAGTTCATATGCAAGTTTTATGCAAGTTCATATGTAAGTTCATATGCAAGTTTTATGCAAGTTTATATGCAAGTTCATATGCAAGTTTGTCTCTTTTTATGATATACATAACATATGCAAGGTTGTCCCTATGTATGACATGTTATGTAAACGAATTACGTGGGAAACGATGGGGTTAATATGCATGATTATAAAAAGGTGTAAAGTTGTTAGGATTAAGCATAACATAAAATGAATGGACATAATTGGGAATTTACCTATTAAGTTAGGTCTACCCACATTATGGAGTTGGGAATTTACCTATTAAGTTAGGTCTACCCACACTATGGAATTGGGAATTTACCTATTGAGTTAGGTCTACCCATATTCTTAAAAATGTGTAATTAATTAGGGATAATTAATTATGGGGGTGATTAATTAGGTGTAATTAATCAACTAAGACACGAGGTTGGACCCTTTTGTAGCGGAAGTCTGCCCGGAACCGACCGGCCATCCAGCAGCTACAAATGATTGGCCCAATGTGAGAGGTCTTAGTCATAAATTAAATACGTGATTAAAGTAAGGACACGAGGTTAAACCTTTTTATGACAGAAGTCTGCCCGGAACCAACCGGCATATCCAGCAGTCATAAAAGATGGTCTAATGTGAGAGGTCTTTATGAGGTCATGATCTTAATAAATTAATTAAGAAACACTTAACCATATTAGCATGTAGAGGGACATGAGGGGTTAAGTGGGTGCCTTGGGTGGCATGTGGAAATCTAGTGGTTGCCTTGGGTGGCAATAGAAAATACGATTAGAATACTTAACCAAAGTGGAACATGTAATTAAAACATGATTAAAGGGTTAAGTGGTATACACTAGAAATAACAAGCTTAGGTGGTAGCTTGTGGGGGCCCATTTCAACCAATATCCCAAACGTATCTTTGTGGGCTTGACCCAAGTCGAGGACGGGACACGCATATTGGGCTTGACTATAAGAGGCCAAAACGGGGTAGCGGTGGCAACGCGAGTCCAACGGGTTTCATATGCGTGTGTGGACCCGGGCTGGTAGGTAAGACGTTGTTGCATCGTGTAGATATAAGCCGTGCACCATTTGTTGTATCGGGTTGCCACTATGGGGAGTGATACACCCCATTGTGGGGCCAGCACGGGTATCTACGGTAGGGAGCCGATCGCTTATGAGTAGTGGGTACACCTAGTGGAGATAGGGGCAAGCGACACCTATGTAGTCAGCTAGGGGCACACGAAACTACTGGGTAAATTTACTAAGTCCTGGGAAGGGATCAACCTTTAAGTAGGAACGACTGGTGTGGTGCAGTGTAGTAATTATCCTTGGGTGGTTAAATGCGTCTTTATCGTTATCTTAGTTCATTCTAAGTCTGTTTGGCTACTGAGTGTAGTCATTTATCCCCAGTCACACCGTACCAAGTTATATCATACCCTAATTACTTTAATGATTGCATTGTTAAAGTTATAGGACTCGCTCAGACTTATGTCTGACCCCGTTGTTTTTATCTTTTTCCCAACCCTCAGGTTCTCAGAGTGGGCCCAGCACGAGTGGGCTTTGATCAGGCTGCTTTTATTTCTCTCTTGGAGCTTGGACCCTAGATGTAGAGCTCAGCTTACCCTTTTCTTTATGGCTATCAGTTCATGTATTGGGATTATGTATTTTTATTTAGCAGGATGGATATTTGTACTTGACTTTTATTATGGTTTTGTGATGTAACCAGACATGCTTTACTTTCCGCTGCAATGAAATGATGTTTTAAATTTTCAAGTATTACTTATATCTGTCTTGCTGTAATTTCTCTGTTCTATATTCACTCAAAATACTCCACCGATGTTATGGCATTCCCTTAGCGAGTGACCACAGCGGGAGTGGGGTGTTACACGTGGTATCAGAGCAAAGGTTACCGGAACAGATAAATTTTTTAGAAAACTATTTTTCTAAAAACATTTTTGGAAGAGATATTTTCAAAAACATGTCTTTAAAGAGAAAAGTTTTTGAAAGAAAAGCATAATCCCCAATAGCCATATCTTTATCTTTCGAATTCTCCGTTTTGAATCTTTCCTTTTTCGTTTCAGCATGGCTGAGGATCTTAACTTTCCGGAGGGTGTGACGATACCAGTATGGTATAGGAGATTGATGGAGGCTAGGGCCACCACTGCGGGTCTAGCAAATGTTCCTCCACCAACCGTAGCACCCGATCTTCCTCCTCCCCCTCCGCCTCGCACGGATACTTTTGCTAGGACTTGCAAGGAATTTAAAGCTATGGGAGGGAAACCTTTTCAAGGATCTGAAACTTTTGTGGAGGCTAGAGATTGGCTTAAGGAGGTGGAAGAGTTGATAGATATCTTTGAGATGGAAGAAGGAAAGAAAGTCAAGTTAGCGGCTTGGTTAATGAAGGGAGAGGCCTCATTCTGGTGGGAGGTCACTAATGGAGAACGCCCCGTTGACTCTTGGGCGGATTTTAGGCAAAGATTTGTGGCAAAGTTTCTCTCAAGGGCGGAGGAAAACTTGTATATGGAAAGGTTCTTGACTCTAAAGCAAGGAAATCTCTCAGTGAAGGAATATGTCAACAAGTTTAATCAATTGGCAAGGTTTGGCCTAGACATGGTGAATACACCAGAGAAGAAGGCTTTGAGGTTCGTGAAAGGCTTGAATGAACCGATGCATGGGTTGGCTATGACTCATATCCCTATGGGGGCCACCTTCGAGAAGCTAGTTGACATGGCACTCATGCATGAAGAAGAGAAGGGTTCCAATGCTAATAAGGCACCCGAGAAGAAGGGAGATCAAAAGAGACCTCAGCAACAACAGCAAAACAAAGGTGGGAAAGGCAACGGTGGCAAGGGGAAGAAGAAGTGCTTCAATTGTGGGATACCAGGTCACATAAGCAAAGATTGTAGAAAGAAGAGGAAGACTGGTTGCTTTCATTGTGGCGAAGCAGGGCATCTAGTGAAGGATTGCCCTAAGAAGGGGCAAAGGACGGGATCTACCTCAGGAGGACAGGTGCAAGCTCTTATGGCACCGGGTCAGGCTAGGGGGCAAGTACAGGCTCTCGCGGTTCCACCGATTCAGGAAAGAGGTAGAACTATTTCCGTTGAAAGTCTGGTTTTTCTATTTGATCATCCTGTCCGAACATTGTTTGATTCTGGCGCATCGCATTCGTTTATCTCATCATCATTAGTTGAGTCACTGCACTTAGACACCAGTCTGGTAGATGATCCCTTGGTTGTTTCAAACCCAATTGGGGGCTCCACTTACTTGTCCATGATATGTTTGGGTTTGAAGATTTCTATACTTAGCATTGAGTTTAGATGTGATGCTTTTGTTTTGGGCTTCACGGGCTATGGGTTGATTTTGGGCATGGACTGGTTATCCAGTAATGGTGCCGTTCTTCATTGCGAAAGGAGAGTTGTTAGGCTCATGACCCGCTTGGGTAACACTCTCGAGATCTCTTGTAATCCCATGGATTCTGTTATGCTAAGTTATCTTGAATCGCTTGACGCTTCGGTCGAAAGTTTGCAATCTGTTAGAGTGGTCCGGGAATACTCGGATGTGTTTGACGAGGTGAAGGGCTTACCTCCGAAGCGGGAGATTGACTTCCGAATATATCTGGTGGATAATGCTAAACCTGTATCTTTACCAGTGCGCCACATGGCTCCTCGTGAGAGGAGGGAACTCCATAAGCAAGTAGGGGAGTTGCTTGAGAAGGGGTTCATAAGACGAAGTATATCGGAGTGGGGTGCTCCAGTAGTTTTTGCTACGAAGGCGGATGGGTCCCTCAGACTTTGTGTAGACTATAGAGAACTCAACAAGCTCACAGAGAAGAATAGACACCCGTTGCCGAGGATTGACGATCTTTTTGATCAATTGGTTGGCGCTTCAGTATTTTCTCAGTTGGACTTAGCCACGGGGTTTCATCAGTTGAGGGTGGCTGAGGATAGCATAGACAAGACTGCCTTTAGGACTCCGGATGGTTTCTATGAGTGGCTGGTGATGCCATTTGGGTTGACGAACGCCCCTGCATACTTTGTTGATTTGATGAGCAGGGTGTTCAGGGAGTTCCTTAATAAGTTCGTGGTGGTCTTTGTGGATGATATCTTAGTATTTTCTAAGAGTGAAGAAGAGCATGCCCTACATCTTGGGGAGGTGTTGAAGACTCTTCGAGCACATAGCCTTAAGGCTAAATTCTCTAAATGTCACTTCTGGAGGAAGGAAGTGCGGTTCTTGGGGCACGTGGTCTCCAAGGAAGGGATAGCTGTGGATCCCGCAAAGGTAGTATCAATTCAGGATTGGAAGGTTCCGAAGAATGCTACCGAAGTGAGAAGTTTCTTGGGTTTGGCGGGTTATTATAGGAAGTTTATCAAAGACTTCGCGAAGATATCAGCCCCATTAACCCGCTTAACGAAGAAGAATCTTGTTTTCACATGGGACGTAGATTGTGATGATGTGTTCCGACGATTAAAGAGAGCTTTAACCACTGCTCCAGTTTTAGTATTGCCAGATGGGAGTAAGCCATTTGTTGTCTATACCGATGCTTGTGGGACAGGACTGGGCGCAGTCTTAATGCAAGAGGGAAGGGTAATAGCCTATGGTGGAAGGCAGTTGAGAATGCATGAGAAAAATTACCCTACCCATGATTTAGAGTTGGCCGCTATTGTTTTTGCACTTAAGATTTGGCGCCATTATCTTCTTGGTGAGAGATTCGAATTGTTCACTGACCACAAATCATTGAAGTACTTGTTTTCTCAGAAGGATTTGAATTTGAGACAGCAAAGGTGGATGGAGTTCTTAGCATCCTATGATTTCGAGATAGCGTATACCCCTGGCAAGGGTAACGTGGTGGCGGACGCCTTGAGCAGAAAGAGGTTGTCCTTGAGTCCATTGTTCGTGGAACGACGAAGCTTGGAATTTATCTCGATGTTTGATTTCAGACCTTCCATTAACTATATACCCGGTTTGCTAGCATCCTTGGAGGTCAGACCTACTCTTTTGGGCCGGATTGGAGAAGCACAGAGGGACGACCCAGAGTTGGTTGAGTTGGTAGAGAAGCTCATAAGGGGGGAGTCGTCCAGCCATTTGAGTAGGTACACCCTAGACGATAGGGGGTGCTTGCGTAGAGACGGTAGACTTTGTGTACCGCAAGACGAGGGTTTGAGGAAGGCTATTCTTGATGATGCACACCGTTCTAGGATGACTATTCATCCCGGTGGGGACAAGATGTACCAAGACATGAAGCGGGTTTTCTTCTGGGCCGATATGAAGAAAGATGTGGCCGAGTATGTCGCTCGATGCTTGGTATGCCAACAAGTGAAGGCGGAGCAAAAGAAACCTGGTGGGTTGCTTCACCCATTGGAAGTTCCGCAATGGAAGTGGGATAGCGTCTCGATAGATTTTATTGACGGGTTACCCAGATCAAGAAAGGGTAATACGGGAATTTGGGTTGTGGTAGACAGACTTACTAAAAGCGCCCATTTCATACCTGTGAAGAGCAAGAGGACTGCTCCATGGCTAGCTTCAGTATATCTTCGAGAGATAGTTCGATTGCATGGGGTACCCTCTAGCATAGTGAGTGATCGAGATCCTATCTTCACTAGCGAGTTCTGGAGAAGTTTGCAAGAAGCAGTGGGGACTCAATTGTGTCTGAGCACCGCATATCATCCTCAGACGGACGGCCAGACTGAGAGGGTGAATCGTGTCCTAGAAGACCTTTTGAGGCTTTGTATCTTGGATTTTGGAGGTACATGGGAAGAGCATCTTCCATTGGTGGAGTTCGCATATAATAATAGCTTTCAGTCCAGTATTGGTATGGCTCCTTTCGAAGCTCTTTATGGAACGCCTTGTCGATCACCTGCATGTTGGTGGGAATCTACAGATAAGATCTTGCTTGGGCCTGATATGGTTAGGGAGACTTCTGAGAAGGTTGACTTGATTCGAAGGAGGATGAAAGCAGCGCAGGATAGGCAAAAATCTTATGCGGACAAGAGAAGGACGAATCTTGAGTTTGAAGTTGGGGACATGGTCTTTGTCAAAGTGTCTCCGTTACGAAATGTGGTTCGCTTTGGATCTGTTGGGAAGTTAGCACCAAGGTTCGTAGGGCCATTTCCTATTAAGGAAAGGATTGGACGGATGGCGTATAGAGTGGAGTTGCCCGACAGACTTAGTGGTGTACATGATGTATTCCATGTGTCCCATTTGAGGAAGTGCTTACATGAGACCGCAGAGGTGGTAGAGCCGAGCTTGCTTAAAGAAGTGGAAGTAGAGCGTGATGCGACTATTCGACGAGCTCCTACCCGCATCCTTGGGTCAGAGACTAGGAAATTGAGGAATCGAGAGGTTCAACTAGTCAAAGTACAATGGGGAGAAGACGAGAGCAACGCAACTTGGGAAACGGAAGCGAAGATGCGTTCATTGTACCCGTTCCTTTTTGAGGGTATGTCTTTTAACTTCTCCTTTATCGTTTGTCTAGTACTTATCTTATCTTTAGTATGTCCTCTCATTTGTACCTTTGACCTTTAGATAGGGTAAACCTATGGTTGAAACATGTGTTTGAGACATGTTATGTTTGATGGATGCATGTGGATGCAAGTGGTTGCTAGTGGTTGCCCGTGGATGCATATATACACACTCTAGGCACTAGATCGGCTCAATCACTTCATATTGCATATTGCATAAAATTGTGTGTAGGAAGCTATATTTATGGATATATAATGATTGTGTTATCATATGGATGATGCATTTTGGTGAATGATTGTGCACTCATGTAGATATTGTATGTGTCGATAGGGTTCTCTCGCATACATAATGGATGCATGGCACTATCATGGTTTGCATATGTTCATACATTAGATAGGGAACATATACACACACTTTTTTGCATATGCTCATACATCATTAGAAATTGTTTTAAGGACAATGGATGCCCGTGTTTGATGGATTGAGTAGATGGTTGTTTGGATGGTAGGATATGCATTCTCCTTAGCTTAGAGATTTCGGGGACGAAATCCTTTAAGGAGGGGAGAATGTAACACCCCGAATTTCGGTTAATGCTAAAATTCACTAATTGCAGAATAAATAATCTCAAATGTGAGAATTGGGGGAAACGGGCTGCGTCATTGCGTTCGTCTCGGAAAAATACACAGAATAGAGTCCGAAATTTTGTAAATCGGAGTCTGTATGGCCCAGTTATGGCCCAATGAAGTTTGCAGAAAATTCAAAGTTAAAAACAGATTTAAAAATTAAAAATCAGATTTCGAAATTGGAGCCAGCAGGGGGCCAGGCGGGAAACTTCCCGCCCTACCCATGTCGACAGGGCTGTCGACAGGCCTGTCGACTGGGGAGTCGACTGCCCTGTCGACTTGCCTGTCGACACAGGGTGTCGAGCCAGTTGGCTTGGGTGCACCAGATCTGGTTTTCTGGCTAGGGCTGGGCTATGTTCTAGAGGCTTCCTAAATCTGACGGACCTAATCTAGCCTAGGGTTAATCCTATGGTCTAAAACACACCCTAATCCTATAAATATACCCTAATGCAAGCCTAATCCATACTAAAAATAGAAATGATGGCATCATGCCGCCAAAATCAAACTTAGGAGGAGCCTCCACTAGTTTATGAAGGAAGTTGCAAGCTAATCAACCTCTAATCATCATCTCCTTCAAATATTGCAACTAGTTTTACTTCATAAGTTTGCTAATCTTGGTTTTGGTGAGTTCCTATGCCTTTAGCAAGTAATTGCTAAACTAATTAGGATAGGATATTAGGAGGCTATGGATGTAAATGTGGATTATGCAAGTTGTGGTTGTCATATGTTATAAGTTCATATGTAAACTTGCCTCTTTTTATGATATGATGTGTCATATAAGTTCATATGCAAGTTTTATGCAAGTTTATATGTAAGATCATATGCAAGTTAGTCTCTTTTTATGATATGCATAACATATGCGAGTTTGCCTTTGTGATATGACATGATTCATGTGCAAGTTAGTCTCTTTTTATGATATGCATAACATATGCGAGTTTGCCTTTGTGATATGACATGATTCATGTGCAAGTTAGTCTCTTTTTATGATATGCATAACATATGCGAGTTTGCCTTTGTGATATGACATGATTCATGTGCAAGTTAGTCTCTTTTTATGATATGCATAACATATACAAGTTTCCTTTGTGATATGACATGATATGCAAGTTGATATGCAAGTTTTATGCAAGTTCATATGCAAGTTCATATGCAAGTTTTATGCAAGTTCATATGTAAGTTCATATGCAAGTTTTATGCAAGTTTATATGCAAGTTTGTCTCTTTTTATGATATACATAACATATGCAAGGTTGTCCCTATGTATGACATGTTATGTAAACGAATTACGTGGGAAACGATGGGGTTAATATGCATGATTATAAAAAGGTGTAAAGTTGTTAGGATTAAGCATAACTTAAAATGAATGGACATAATTGGGAATTTACCTATTAAGTTAGGTCTACCCACATTATGGAGTTGGGAATTTACCTATTAAGTTAGGTCTACCCACACTATGGAATTGGGAATTTACCTATTGAGTTAGGTCTACCCATATTCTTAAAAATGTGTAATTAATTAGGGATAATTAATTATGGGGGTGATTAATTAGGTGTAATTAATCAACTAAGACACGAGGTTGGACCCTTTTGTAGCGGAAGTCTGCCCGGAACCGACCGGCCATCCAGCAGCTACAAATGATTGGCCCAATGTGAGAGGTCTTAGTCATAAATTAAATACGTGATTAAAGTAAGGACACGAGGTTAGACCTTTTTATGACAGAAGTCTGCCCGGAACCAACCGGCATATCCAGCAGTCATAAAAGATGGTCTAATGTGAGAGGTCTTTATGAGGTCATGATCTTAATAAATTAATTAAGAAACACTTAACCATATTAGCATGTAGAGGGACATGAGGGGTTAAGTGGGTGCCTTGGGTGGCATGTGGAAATCTAGTGGTTGCCTTGGGTGGCAATAGAAAATACGATTAGAATACTTAACCAAAGTGGAACATGTAATTAAAACATGATTAAAGGGTTAAGTGGTATACACTAGAAATAACAAGCTTAGGTGGTAGCATGTGGGGGCCCATTTCAACCAATATCCCAAACGTATCTTTGTGGGCTCGACCCAAGTCGAGGACGGGACACGCATATTGGGCTTGACTATAAGAGGCCAAAACGGGGTAGCGGTGGCAACGCGAGTCCAACGGGTTTCATATGCGTGTGTGGACCCGGGCTGGTAGGTAAGACGTTGTTGCATCGTGTAGATATAAGCCGTGCACCATTTGTTGTATCGGGTTGCCACTATGGGGAGTGATACACTCCATTGTGGGGCCAGCACGGGTATCTATGGTAGGGAGCCGATCGCTTGGGAGTAGTGGGTACACCTAGTGGAGATAGGGGCAAGCGGCACCTATGTAGTCAGCTAGGGGCACACGAAACTACTGGGTAAATTTACTAAGTCCTGGGAAGGGATCAACCTTTAAGTAGGAACGACTGGTGTGGTGCAGTGTAGTAATTATCCTTGGGTGGTTAAATGCGTCTTTATCGTTATCTTAGTTCATTCTAAGTCTGTTTGGCTACTGAGTGTAGTCATTTATCCCCAGTCACACCGTACCAAGTTATATCATACCCTAATTACTTTAATGATTGCATTGTTAAAGTTATAGGACTCGCTCAGACTTATGTCTGACCCCGTTGTTTTTATCTTTTTCCCAACCCTCAGGTTCTCAGAGTGGGCCCAGCACGAGTGGGCTTTGATCAGGCTGCTTTTATTTCTCTCTTGGAGCTTGGACCCTAGATGTAGAGCTCAGCTTACCCTTTTCTTTATGGCTATCAGTTCATGTATTGAGATTATGTATTTTTATTTAGCAGGATGGATATTTGTACTTGACTTTTATTATGGTTTTGTGATGTAACCAGACATGCTTTACTTTCCGCTGCAATGAAATGATGTTTTAAATTTTCAAGTATTACTTATATCTGTCTTGCTGTAATTTCTCTGTTCTATATTCACTCAAAATACTCCACCGATGTTATGGCATTCCCTTAGCGAGTGACCACAGCGGGAGTGGGGTGTTACAAGTATGGATGTAGATGAAGAGACTAATCAATTTGAGAGAGTATTTGTTTGCTACGAGGCTTGTATATTTGGATTTAGGTATTGTCGACCTGTGATTATTTTGGAGGCAACATTTTTAAAAGGTCGAAGTGGTATTTTGATGGTTGTTACTTATAAAAAGGAGAATCAAGGTACGTAATGTTATTAATTATTTTCTTATTTAGTGCATAATTAGATATTGATAATCAAGTTATTGTATAATAATTTCAAGATGCAGTAAATAGGAACTTGTAATTTAATAGAAGAAAAAGATAGAACTATATATCTTTTTCATGCAGTTCATTCATTTTATCATGTTCTATAGTATTACTGAAAATTTTAATTTGTATTTTGGAAAATGTTATTCGGAATAATTGTTATTGTTGTTGTTTTATGTTTCAGGTTTTTTTTCCATTGGCAATGGCTCTTGTGCCTAAAGAAAATGAAGAGTGTTGGAGTTGGTTTTTGACTCACTTAAGAGATGCTCTTAGGTTTGCTAAATCATTGACTTTTTTAAGTGATAGACATTGGGGTTTGTTGTTGAGTATTCCTAAATTTTTTCCAAATAGCCATCATTCTTATTGTCTACATCATATGCAAAGTAATATTACAAGTATTGTTAAAAGTGGGAGGGGTGCTTGGGTAGGTCATTTGCTAGAATAGTGTGCATTAGCTTCAAATGCCTATGAATTTGAAAAAGCTATGGATAAATTTAAAGAAATCGGGGGTACAAAAGCTATCGAATATCTGAATGATAAGCCATATGATCATTGGGCTGATTTGTTTTTTCCTGGAAAAAGATATGGTGAAAATAAATCTAACGTAGCAAAGAGTTTCAATTCATGGATCTTGGATGAAAGAAGTCTGCCTATTACTACATGTCTTGATGGTATTCGGATTAAGCTTATGTTGCAAATGTCCAATCGAAGAGAAGAGGTTACTAACTGGAATAGTGTTCTTTATCCAAAAATGGAAGCTTGTTTGTTAAAATTGAAGGAGAAAGGGTTTGGGTGGAGTGTTACTAAATCATATAGGTATGTTTTTTTTTGGATTATGATGTAAACAGTTAAAAAAGATTTATTTTTTAGTGCAGACTGATTCTTAAAAAGATATGTGCATTTATCTTTACGATATTTTGATCATTAAGTTAATGAAAAAGATGAATGAAAAATATGTAACAATAGGATAATTTGAGTATTATTTAACTTTGTACTATAAATTTAAGGATTTATATATTTGTAGTGCGATATTATGTAATGCATGAAAGAAATGCTTATTATACAGATATCAGGATATTAAAAACATTATGTATGATTAGATGTTAATGTGGGAATTTTTTTTAAATTGTAATAATGTTATTTAATTACATATGACTTATTTTGAATTTTGTATATTTATTTATGAAGTTCATTCCCCAACATCGCAAAAAGTAGATCTTAAAAATCGCATTTGCAGCTGCAATCAATGGAAAGTGAAGGGTTTTCCTTGTGCCCATGCTTTGATGTGTATATATTTGTCTCAAAATTCTGTTTATGATTACATTGAGTCTTACTTCACTGTTGAGTACTATCCAGCTGCTTAATCACATGCAGTAAATCCAATTACAACTTTTGATAAAGAAGCAATTGAAGCTAAAGAATCATGCACTATTCTTCTTCCTAAAGCAGTTCGTGGAGCTGGTAGGCCTAGAGTGAATAGAATTGAAGGTGTTGATTTTCATGCTAAACAAAACAAATGTGGAAAGAGTAAAAAGCTAGGGCATAGTATAAGAAGTTGTTATTTGAATGATTGAATTGTTGTTTAAAATTCATTGTATTTGAATGATTGTTTTAAATTCAGTTTTTCAGTTCAATAATATGGTAGGAGGGAGAGGGTTTGATTCCCGCTTCACGCACTTTAGTTCAAATAAGGGGGATTACCATGTGCATAAGCCTGATGACCCTGCGGGCCGGGTTAGGTGCACTAGGGGGAGTTTTACGGCAGTGCCGGTTTCTCCCCTGAAAAAATTCAAAAAAAAAAATTGGTTTTATGGATGTGATGAATATTGATTTTTAGGAGTGACTAATATTAGGAACTGATTGAAATTCTGTAACTTTTCTTTTATATTTTGTTAAATGATGTGGTTTAGTTTAATAAAAAGATATTCAGTATTGTCTTTTTGTTTTATATTATGCCACTAGTTCTTTTGTTGGATGATTATTTGCTTATTTAGCCTTCTTAAATTTATGTTGTGTTCTGTTGAATGATAATTTGATTTTTTTTGTTTTTGTTTTCTGGACAACAAAGTTTTGAAAAGATAACTGCATTTGTATTTTCATGTAAAGACAATAATTTAAGTATGTTGTTTGTACTAAATTTAATAGGTTTATGTTGTCTGAGTATCTATGTCCTATAAGATAAAAATTTTTCAACACATTAGTAAATAATCGCACAATGATTTCACGATTAAATTTATTACGTTGTGGTTTACAGGATGAGAAAGAAAAATATTTTTATCTTTTTATTTTATATATTTCTACTAACAACAATGAATTAATAATTGAAATGATTACAATTCTGATATCAATTAATTATATACACTAACAAAATCCACCAATTAATCATACACACTAAAAAAATTCAGGAATTAATTATAAACAATAAAAAAAGTGGGATAGTGATGAAAAGATAAATATATTTATCTTTTTGTTAAAGACGCTTGTTTTGTTAATATTTATTTTTGGAAATTGCATAAAGATTGTGTATTAGCATTAAATTTAATAACAAAGATAAATCTAAATAAATACATAAAAAATTACTGTTGTGGTTCTTTAACCATCAAATAAAAGCAATTGACTTTTCAAACAAAAGGTAACAGCATTTAGCTTTTGATTGATAACAATGTACATAGAACAGTACATCAACAATTTGTAATTAATCTCCAAACTTAGGTATAATCCATAACAACAACGATCAAATTTGTATCAGCTATTACACATTAAACAACAAATTCAATATCTATTTGTTAACATCAGCATTTATATTTAAAAACATCATTCATGATCAATAGGGTTTTAAAGGTTTCACCCAAAGTTGCATTACTTCTCAAGCTTCCAACAGTATGGTTCGTTAGCAAGTATTTGGGCGGCTATAGTTGCTCGGAATGCATCTACTTATTCAGTACTTAGTTTTGTTGAGGTTTACATTCCTTGAGTTATTTTTTGCAAGAACATCATTACAAATATTCTACAATCGTACCTGCATTCGTTGTACTTATTATTACGATAATGTAAACAAGCAGTACTTTATACAAAAATCAATTTGTAGCCTGCAATCAGCAAATGATAAATACATTTATCTTTTCTAGTAAATCAATTTACTAGTAACTTTTAATAATTACATAAATTTTTAGATCATTTGTGTATTGGTTTAAAATATCTTAATTTAAATTAAAACTATTAACATAACCTTGGTACATTTCATATTATGTATTAGCTTAGTTTTGTCAAAAAGATAAAAACATTTATATCTTCTAGAATTTAATGCTATCATTTACCCATAATGGTCAAATTCCTTCCAAATTATATAACATACTACATATATGATTACTACGAATTAGCCATGGTAAAATATGTTAAACTTATTTAACATTTTACATATATGATTAGTACGAAATTTTGATTGTCAAATTGAATTTCTAAAAATTACCCGGTATTTTGTTGAATACAATCAACATTATGTATCATTGAATTTTTTTTCAGAATGGTTTTCTGTCCTTCATCTTGAAACTCTCTATTTAGTGTGTTGACTGCAGCTTTCTACAAAAATTAAAGAAAATTAATAATAAATATAAAAACATTTATCTTTTTTAATTTTTTAATTTGCACTTACCAAATTGCTTGCAAATTGTGCATGACCGCTTCTCCTAGTTCTTGATCTTGTTATTAAGTGTAGAGAATCATAGTGATTCCAGGTGCAATCTCCAATAACTAGTTCTAGCAAGCTTCAATGTTCATTTCCATGTATGGGGAACAATATGTTGGAACATAATGGATTTAAAAGTGAATTTTTCATGAATTGAATGAAAATTTGTTTCTTGATTTTTTCTAGGTTTCCATCATTTGCACTTTTTTGTTAAAATTATGTTTTAGATTTTTTGTTTAAAAAATGTTAATTTGATAATATACTTCACTTACTGTCATTGTTGTGTTCACATAAACAATGTTGTTGCTTTCTTCTTGCAGCTTTGTTTTTCGGAACCAGAACCAATTGATGACCTACATTTGAAAAATATTATTAATAAAATGAGAAATTTTTTATTCATGGAAAGTATATTTTGTTGTACTTACTTGACCACAAATACTATGCTGATATAGGAGGTCTTCTATGATGCATTTTGTTATGGTGATGAAATTTTCATCATCACAACTGAGTGCTTCATTGTTGTAAAGTTAAACGATTGTTAATAAAATAAATTTAGTTTATGTGATTATAAAGTAGGTACTTACTTACTTGTTTCCCCCTAAAACTTTAAAAAAAGTTTTTACAACTTCTTGTTGTTCTTCACCAAGATATTGTAGTAGTGGACATTTTTCAATATTTTTTGGTTTCACCTTCTTCTTTTCTTCTTTAGGACTACTTTCATCCTCAAATGGTAATTGCTATTTTATCAGCAGCAAATTTCTCTGTACTTTGTTTGTTGTTTTCATATGTTAAACCTTCTTCGATTTCTAAAATGAAATCTTCATTGTTTATCAAATTAAAGCATAGAAATTTAGTAGATCTATTTATGTTTGTCATACCAACTATTGTTTTATTTAATTTTTTTGTTACCTCTAGTATCATTAGTCTTTTCTTCCAAAATTTGTATTTCCATGACCTCACGCCCTTCGCACTTTTGAATCTTTATTTCTAGAATTTGGATTCTTTTTTCAGCTGCTTCACGTAAAACTCTTTCTTCGTTCAATTGCTCCCCAAAACTTTTCAACTCATTACTCAAAAAGTTGAATTTTGTTTCCAGCTCCTTCAAACTTTTTTTCAAACTTTGAACTTCCATATTGTCATCAAATTTCCTTTTTTTACAATTCTCCTCATCTTCTTCAACTGGTTTTTTTTTTTTTTTTTTTTGACAAAAGATTCTTCTTCTCTTTTGTAACATCTGAAAAGAAATTTAAAATCTACAAGAAAATTTAAAAAAAAAATAGTCAAGTTAACTATTCATCACTATTACACAAAAGCTGTATTGGGCAAGACAATCATTATTATATATTTAATTCTTCTTAGCTTGAATCCGTATTCTAAGAGGCAATTCATAATTTTTTTTTACTTGAAATTGTAGTCTATGTAGAAGAGGTACAAATTGCAAAAATATGTTACACAATTCATGCATACAATACCAAGACTTATACTAGAACTTGTAAAAGATAAATGCATTTATCTTTTCTATATTATGTTTATATCATTTGTACACCTTATGTAGGAACTTCAAATCATGATAAAAATGAAAAATAGGTTTAATATGTATTCGGAAGTAGTATATATAATTACTGTATAATATGTTATTTATTTATTATTCTGAAAAGATAAATGCATTTATGTTTTCTATATGTTGTTTAACTCATTTATATACCTTATGTAAAAATTTCAAATCACGTTAAAAAAGACACATTTATTTATCATGTAGTAGTTACTGTGATATATAAATACAGATTAATTTGTTATTCATTAATCAATATGAAAAGAGAAAAGCATTTATCATTTTAATTGATGTATATAGTAACATGTAGTATAATATTGAACTTCATTTGAAACAATTTTATATAGCATTAGAATAATCAATTGAAAATAATGCAGTATGTACAGAGGAAAATTCAGTTGAACAATCATTTAAAGAAATAGTACTATGGTACTGAAATTTATAAGAAGAAACTAATTCAAACATTTAACTAAATTAATTACAAAACTAAAAATTTATAAACAGGATACCAAGTTATCATCAACTTCTATTAAGTCAATGTTCTTTAGTTTCGATAAATCCCGTTTCCTCATTTTTGGGATTTTTTCCTTCAATGCTTCCTTTTTGATCAATGATTTTGGTTCTTTCACAAAACCAGTACTGGAAGAAAAAGAAAAAAGTATTTATATTTTTATAATAAATATATAATATTCAGTGAATTTTTATTAAGCAAATATTATAACAACATACCAACAAAACCATAGTACAATCCGGTGTATTCCTTGGATCAGCATGGTATCAACATGTTTTAAAACATTTTGACAAATTGCTCACGGCCAAGAGATTGACTTCATTTTATTAAGATTTAACACTTTACCCAAAAATCCCATGGCAAATAACTTTGATTGTTGGGAAAAAGGAATGTTATGATAAGTAGTAATAACAACAACCTTACTAGATTTTTATCACCTTTTTCCTTTTTAATCAATGAATTCAACCTGCTTGTCACTGTTTTACTACTTATTACATTTTCTTCATGGAAACTGGAACTTAGAAAGTGAGAAAAACTTTCCATGGCTGAAGCTTTGCTTGAAGTCGGAATAGGAAATAATTCCTCTCTAGCTAGTGGCATTCCAAATATAAGACCCACTTTTTTGGGAGTTATTTTTAAAATTTTGTTTCCCACTTTAAAAGCATTTTCAGTAACATCGAAAGAAGTAATTATATCATCATGATTTGAAGCACATTTCCTTATATCTTGTCTTGATATTGAATGGTTGAGAAAAAAATTTGAAAATATTTTTAAAAGGTGTTTTCTCCATGAAATCTTTTGCTTCTTGAGAAAGAATTTTTTTCCGTTTTAATAACTGACATCACTTTATACATTGCATCTAAATTGCATCTACATGTGCCAGTGTATTGTTTCTTTTTTTTTCCTCCCTATTTCCACAATTTCATACTTATTTGCATCATCCAAGTCAGTATTTGTTCCCTCACTTTGGTTGTTTGCATCATCTAAGTTAGTATTTCTTTCTTCAGTTTGGTTATCTGACTTTGTATTTTCTTCATCAGACTCTCTTTCTATTTTTGTATTACTTGGTTCATACTGTTCATGTTCATATTGTTCTTGCATTCATGAAAATCTAATTATTAGTTTAGGATGTTTAAGATATTATTATATTGTATAAAAACAATACTGAACAGAAATTAAATGCTATATCATCCAAACAATAACATGCATGCACAATAATATGTACAAAAAGATAATATGATATATCTTTTTGACAGAGTTTGGAAACTAGGTGTATAAGGAGTGTAATAATTTGAAATAATTATTAAAATATTAAATTGGAGTAATATATATCACTTGTTTTCAAATATTAGTACAAATAAACATTATTGAAATTGTAATGTTTATAACTATTTGCTAAAAATATAAATGCATTTATCTTTTACTGATATTATATTGTATCACTTTCTTTTATTGATAGCATGTTGTATATCTTTTATATTGTTGTGCATAAAAATCAAAACAGATAATTATTGTACACACAATTTAGGTAAAAAAAGGTTACAAGTGGTGTTTTTGACAATGATTTTGATTGACTGTGTTCTTCACAGTATGGAGAACAAATTGGTCTACTGTTTACGCATCGAATTCCTTTGTCCATAAAGATGCATGTAGCATCTTTAAAGACAACTTGTTTTCTTTTTGACCTTGTCTCCATTTTTATCCTGGATAAATATGCACAATTATTCAATTTTTGAACTAAACCAAAACACAAAGCAGTAAAAAAAAGATTTATGAATTTATATATTTCTGAAAACTAACAACTTTGAGTATCCAATTAGTCAAATAATCATTTCATTATATTATTCAAAGGAGCAATCAATCAAACAAATTACATTACATAAATAATGACAAATCAATTTTATAGCCACTTTTTCGGGAAAGAGATAACCATTTATCTTTCCCAAAATAGAAAATTATTAGTAACTTGTAATATATGAGTATTATTTCTTAACGAAAGAGTATGCATGGTTTTTTTAATCACTAACTAGTTATTATCCTTGTTCAATTCAAGTAATATCATCAACAAACACAAATAAGTAATTATCATAGATCGATTCATAATAAAAGAGTTTGCTGGACTAAACACTGATTAGCAGTTTAAATCGATCTATTAAAGCAATATAATCAACAAACGGCAAACAACTAACTAATAATAGACAACATTTAGAGAAAAATTATACTTACTATTCAATAATTGTGAATTAAAACTTACTTTTATAGTACATGTTTGATCTACGAATATGGCGAAGATCGATTTCGTCGAAATGATTTTTTAGTAACGTTTGAAAGTAATGATTCGACCGATTTAGTAATTGGGTTTTATCAAAGTAACTAGAAGCGGGAAATGAAAAATGTCCCGGAAAGTAATTATTGACAACCCGTGTCCTAGAAATAAAATATATAAGACAAATAAGCCCTTATAGTAAAATGCCCCTAAATTAAATATGTATGCAATGGCATGCTTAAAATAATGATTTGTAGTAATAACTCATAATAAGCAAATTTGGTATGGAAAGTTTATATTATTAGAGTGTTGTAGCATGGAATATCAATTTATTCATATAAACATGTGAATTAGTTAAATTATCACATTATATTTAAATGCCTCATTAAATAATGGTTGAAAGCATATCTGTTTGAGTCGAACATGGCATAATTGAACATTCTAGGATGTGAAAGGAAGAAAACTTCCTTCTCCAACTATTTTATATTGCAACCGAAACATTGTAAAACAAAGTTCAATTAGTTGAAAGAATAGAGTGAACAATTTAACAGTATGGGAAAACACATTGATAAAACAGGTTTGCAATTAGGAACTTGTAAATATATAAACAGTTTGAGATTTGGCAGAAAAAATGATACATATGTTGAGAGTCCTTGAGAAATGTGCCATACATAAATAATCAATTGCCTGTCAACCATCCTTAATTGTCGGCTTTGGCTTCTTACTCTAATGAACTCTGGGTGCTGCAGAGAAATAGTGGAGGTTGCAGGACGTTGGAACTGTATCACTGCTACTATTTTATTTTATTTTTTTATTTTTTTATTTTTTTTGCTTTGTTGAATAGTTCTTTTAACTTATCAGCAATGTGTTCTAAGATAACTTTACAATGCACATTTTAAGATATTTCATAATCATTCAATTAAGTCATTTTGTTCCTGTCAAAGAGTAATCTCGGTCTCATTAAAATTTGTAGGTGAAATTTGACTTGCTCCAGCAGCAAAAAAAAAGAATAATACGATGAATTGAATGACATGTATTCATTGTTTGTGGATGGACCTTGCTCATAATTACAACTAAGCAATCTGTGTAAGTGCTCTGGCAGATTCTTAGTAATTAATTTAAGCACTTCTTTTGTCTTTATTTTAATGGTTAAAAAAATACTGCATTATGAAATGTAGTTTTAGCCTGTAGGTGGATACTTAACTTAATCAGTTCCATTTATCGTTAATTATTTAATCATATAATATATGATTTCATTTCTGAACCTCTTAATTATCCAAATCATGTACCTTATATTACAAATTGAAACTATAAACTAATGTATTTAAGGACTCTACGACCTTAATAAATAATATACTCGTAGAATTTAACGCATTAGCATTCATTGAAATATGCATTTGTTCATGTATTGGCTTATCTATTATCTATTATTAATCCAAGAAAAAAGGTACTCATACATAACATGTGTACTTCATGTAAGCCTTTATTTCAAAACACTACACTCTCGTGGGTACCGCTATTTGTGGTCACTTCCCAAATTCATTTTTTAACTCTAAAATTTCCCACTTTATCCCTCTGTCGTTTCATTTCATGTTCTACCACTCAAAAAATCGTTCCTTCCCCAATCTCACACGGTTCCCTTTTTCCCTTTCCCGGCAGTGACTCCCACAAAATCATCACCTAAATTATCAAATTTTGATTTATATCTCCTTCTCCATTTTCTAGCCTCATTTTTATTGGCCCTTCTAAAGTGTAAATAAAATTTTTTGATTTAGGGATCTTAAACTAACTTATTTCAAGGAAATGTTAAGAGTTATTTAAAGTGCTAAATAGCCATTCAAACCAACGGGTTCAAAATCATTTAAGGGTTCAAATCGTTTTAATAAATAACGCTTGTTACAAATTCCAAAATATTCTAAATCTTAAAGGGTTTATTTAAATTTCAAATTAGATTTCAAATTACCATCCCATCCGTCGGTTCAGTTAGGGATAGCCAGGGAGAGCAAGAAACTGTATTTCCAAACCCAAACCTTAGACACTATCTTCTCTGTCACCCTATAACGTTTTAGTATATACATATGTATTATTGAAAAAGATGTCGTTAATATACATTTGATAACGGTTCAAACATAAGTTGTCAAATCCCCTTTAAATTCATAATTAAATTTTTATAATCTTAAATAAACCATAATCCAAATTCCATTGGAAACTAAATATAGTATTACCCAACTTGTTTAATTGTTTTGCAAATGGTCCCTTTCCATTCTTTCATTCAAAGTTGAAGTTTCATAACTTCAATTAAATTGTATTTCAACTTTCATTGGAACTTAACATAATATTTCAGAATTTGTTTAATTATTCAAACTTACAAATGGTCATTAAAATAATTGAACCCAAGTATATTTAATAAAGCAATGTTTAATTACCTTCTTGAATCAAATTTTCTCTTTAATCAAATTTTAAAACTTATGAATAGCTAAACGTTTTCATAAAACAATTATATGACTCAAAATCAAATTTTGAGTTAGATTTAAAACTCGTCTCCACCTTAAGAGTCCAAACACTTTTTAAGACATTCCGAAATCATTTTGTCGTTACGGCAAAGTCGTTTGGTTATTCATGAGTTAGATCTCAAATTATTTAGAAATCCCAATTCAAAACTTTAACTTTAAATTTTATTTTATTAAGCTAAACAATTGTCATTCATATGAGAAGGAGATTTAAATCGACTACCCATGTACCTCCACAATAATAATGTGTGATATAACAAAATCGATACATATGAAACCACATTGCAAGAATTAAAACAACCATCAAAGTTGTGCGCAAGTGTCATGGTAAATAACGCTTCGTGTTTTAGTGTTCCTAACTTAAACAAACATCCATTCAAATCATCACAACAAATAGCAACCATGCACAAATAATCAGTATACATTACTAATTATAAATTATGGTTCCTACTCATTTAAAAATAGACTTAAATAAAGTTCTCACCAATTATTGCTTTCCAATTCTCCACTATCACGCTGCTTCTATTTTAACTGCTAAGATTTTGACGAATGAACACGTGTGACGTGCACTACTCCTTCGGAACTCGCGTGTATACACCTCATAATCGTTTGAACTTGCATTCTCTTAGATACAATAAGGAGAACTATGGACTTGTTTTAAAATGCATACTAGAAGTGTTTTCATATATATATATATATATATATATATATATATATATATATATAT
Source organism: Allium sativum (assembly GCA_030737875.1). NCBI lineage: Eukaryota > Viridiplantae > Streptophyta > Magnoliopsida > Asparagales > Amaryllidaceae > Allium > Allium sativum. The sequence continues at coordinate 646,117,002 of CM060919.1, read as the reverse complement.
ATATATATATCAGCGATGTCTAGGTTTCACTGTGGTGGCGACTAAGTTGCTGCAGCTAGCGGAGATGTTGTGTAAGGCAATGGTGACCGGTGAAGAACAACAGGGAAGGTCGTGACTATTTAGAGGAGAGATGGAAGGCGGAGGCTGTCGAATTAAAGAGGAGCTGATGCAGTGGAGTGTGGACTGCCGATGTTTGTTTTTAAGGGGAAGGCGGAGTTGTGATGTTTACAAGTGGGAAAAGTAGGGGTTTAAGGAATGGAGTAGCGAGGTGATGGGTTTGATGGCGACACAAGGTGGTCTGAAGTGGAAGGGGAACAGTCTTGCGTGTGGTGTAGAGGAAGGCAACAGCTTCGGGAGTGGAGAGGAAACGGGTCTGATGGAAATGGTGGACTGTTGTGAGGCGACGGACTGGTGTAAGGTGGTGGTTCTCTGGACGGTGACTGGGCGGAGAGAGTGGTGAAGGTGTTGGATTAGTTAACGGTGTTGTGTGGCAGCAACGGCGGCTGTAGGTGACAACGGCGGGCTGTGCAAAGTGAGGTATGGAAAGGCTGCTGGGCTGGTGGGTGTCGGGTGTTAACGCCGGTGGGAGGCAGAACAAAGGAGGGACTAGAGTAGGTGGGTTGGCGGCCATCGACAGAGACTTTTGAGGAGGGGCAATACAGGGTAGCAGACTAATGGGTTCCCGGTGAGTGCGGTTAACGCGGAAGTAGGCTACAACAGATCTTTCTTAGAAGAGGGAAGAGAAGGAGATTTTTGGATGGATGGAGTAAGTATGGGGAGGGCTGATAAGTGAAAGAAGGAATTTTAACAGGAAGGAGGAGTTCTATACTTTAGCATTAGGGAAGAAATATTTTTAGACATTAAAGAATAAGGAGAGAGGTGCATGCGAGAGGACCAAAAGGTGATGAATTCTTCTATGCCCAACTCCGGTGTTCCCATGTGCCGGATCAATCTTATCCATTGATTTGCACAAAATCTAGTGGTTTTAAGTGGATTGTAGGACCCGTTTATTAGATTATTAATAATATGTGTGGTTGATGTGTGGTGTCGTTTTGTCGGGCACACGAAAACACCGGAGTTGGGTACAGAAGAATTGATCCCACCAAAAGGGAGATACGTATTTATAACTAAAGGAAAAGGCAGAAGGTATATCAACATGTAAAGTAGATAGGGGGAAGAGGACAGGTGAACGATATGGATGGATAGTTCAAAATCTTTGGGTTACTGTTTACTTAATCTTGCATTGATATGGCAAAATTTAAAATCAGATTTTCTCAGATATGATTGTCCACCATATCTCCTTTAAAGGAGCTATGAACGGTGTGCTAGGCTAATACATGAACTGACGAACAACGTTGTTAATTCAAACGTTAAAAACTGTGAATTAAATTCAATTGGTAACGAATTTATTCCTTTCCTTTTATTATGCATTGCTTATATAAATATGCGTTATATTTTTAGTTTAATTACACCGTTTGTACTTCAAAAATTCATTATTGCTTTCATTATATTAACTTTATCACAATTAATACCGTAATAAATTTAGATTTTAATGGTTTATTCAAAACAAAATTTATTACTATTTATATTATAATTTTCAACTTATAATTTGAAATTGATTTAAGCATTTTATTATGCTATTTACTTAACAGTTTAATTTGAAATGAATTTATCTCAATGATATTCTAATTTGCGCCAAAGTTTTCAACTCAAAATCAATTAATCTTAAAGATATTCTATTATGCAAAATAAATCCTTTATTCAAAATAACATTTCTCAAAAGGAATTTATTTAAAAATTAATTTTGTTCAAATGTCAAGTCTTAAATGTTCCAAATGGCTCATTATTTATTAGTATCATAAAATTTGACAAACGTTAATATTGACGCACTATATTCACGATGCGCTTTTATTTTTAGAATGAACACTACATTAAGTAACAGTCCAAATTCTATGTTGAATTTCAAGCATATATTTTCGCCCTACCCAATTGCAAGACCAAAATGGCTTCTTAATTAAATTACAAAATAATTTCCAAGTTAATTTTATTTCCATCGTTGTGGTTCAAACTTGTAATACCGTTAAATCTTGACAAAATATTTAATCTTACAAACAACATTTCATTAAAAGCGAATGTTACGTTCAAGACAAAGGTCCAAGTTCAGATTTAAATATATGCATACATTTTCTTCTTAACCACATTACATGATAAATATTAAATTCATTTCTCACTCAAATTGCAAACTGAATTAATAACGGTATAACTCTTTCTCTAATGTTCATTTTTAAACAACAAAGGAATTTTAACGTAAAATATTCAAATCGGTTAGTAATGTAAATGGCGTTTATGGTTTTCATAAATATCGTCCAAAATAGACAAAATTCCAAATATTAAGATTTAATTTGTATTTAATCTAAATTTAATTAATATTTTAAATGTCAAATTTTCCAGGTCGTTACACTTCTTGTCCTCATAGATTTAACAATAAATAAAAGGATGAAAATTTCAAAACAATTCTTGAAATATAAAAATAAGTGTGTGATAATATTCCACTCTTATACACCATCGAACAAATTCCTTAATATGGCAAGTGTCCCAAAGTGCTATGCAGCCGAAAACGAGCCATTAATATTCCTAAAATTGCCTTCTTGACTACGAACACTAGCTCTATTTTCTCAAATCCATCACTAATCAAATATAAGCATCTTGATTGCCCTATAATCAGTTCTACAATAGTAAATATTCACATTTTCATGCCTTACTCGATCTTGGTGCAAGTGTCAATCTTCTTCCCTACACTGTTTATAGTCAACTTGGACTAGAACAGATAAAACCAACAAATATCACAATTCAATTATCTGATCGATTTATCAAAAATCCCTTGGGCATTGTTCAAGACGTTTTGATTTAAACTGAACAATTTTATTTCCCTATCGACTTCATACTTCTTGAGACCATGTCTGTTTCGAAACCTAATAGTCAAATTCCACTTATTTTGGGTCGTCCCTTCTTAACCACCTTGGACGCTATCATAAAATTGTAAAGGGCGACCAACTTCGACTATTGCTTGGGCACTTAACCATTGAATTAAATATTTTTCATCAACTAAAAGAGTATGAACTATGAGAAGTTTATAATAGAAACAATTGTAGATGGCACATCTAATTTATCTCCTGAGAAAGCTTCAGTTGCCTTAATAGATGCGCCTGCTATGTCTTTTGAAGAACAATTCAAATAAGAGCTTAAATCCTTAAATTATGAGAATGAATCTTAGGAACATCTCGAAGACAATATAAATTCGATATCATCAAAAGAAATTATGGTTAAACGCTCAAGTTTATGAGATTATGATCCCCTTCATCTGAATATTATAGACCTTTGGCATGACAAAATTTTCGTAAGAATGATTTTGATTTCATAATACACTGGCATGCCTATTGTATCTAAAAAATCTAGTAGGATATAATTATGCATCATTTTCGATAGAGGTTGGTATGGGGTGGGGGGAGGAAGCATCATTCATCATCATCATTATAGACTTCAGATTGTATACAATTTGCATTTACATATAATGGTTAAACTACATTTGGATTTTGTGTGTAGTATCCGCTGAAAAGCCTCACGAGACACCACTCATCCTACTAGTGACACCTAAAGGTTTAACGGCTTGTTGAATACGCTCAATGCAATTGTATTTCCTTCGAACGTGTGATGTACGTAGTTTAGTTTTTCATTTCCGTTTTACTCGAAGACTTGTAAAAGATAAGCGTGAGGGTTTTTGATTAACACATAAAAATGCTTATCTTTACGCTTATATCTTACCTTTATTATATATAATATATGTTACTTTAGGTATTTTTGCATGTTTTCATAGATTGCCAATAAAAGTTTCCTCTAACTCAATCAATTACCAATTGCATAGAAAAATGCTATTTTTGGGAATCAACAAGTTTTCAATCATAAAGGAAGATGTAGCACATTGGTAAAGGCCTAGAAAGTTGGTTACTGTTTTGAATTCGATCCGTATTAAGTCTTAGTTTTATGAAGACAGGAACATAGATACTACACACGTCGCCTCTTATGTTTCAAAGAGTATATGGACTAGTGGTATATCATATATATATACATACACACATCATATATATATTATATACGCTTAATAAAGATTTTAAGAATTTGACATATACTTCTTAAGGAAATCAAACCAAATCATATATATTTAACTTCCATGCAGAAAAAGATTTGATAGGATTATTACCAAAAGAAAACCCAGTCATCTTCCATATGTTAATAATAAAGAGGGAGATCTCCGAGCAATATCTCAACCATCGTATCATATTTCTTTTGTTTGTAAATAAAATATATTCAAGAGAACTTTTCCATGCCCGGTATTCACATAGAGAGGAGATTACATCCCCGATAAATACACATGGTATCCACTGTAAACCTGGGAGCTTTTTCTATATCTTTTCCCTTCTCCGTTAATAAAGTTTAGCTTTCTTATTATTTTGTTTTTTCATAGTAATTTGTGTTGTATATTGTAACACCCCACCTCCGCCAGGGTAACTCTTGCAAGCACTCTGACTTTAGAGGGGCGTTTGAATCAGGTAAACATGCATAATGATATATCAAGGCAGAACAAGAACATATGTATATATGTAAACAGAGTAAATAACATAGATAAAACAGCGGAAGATTTTAAACCATTTCAAAACAAGTCTGGTACAACATAATATCAACTTTCCAAATAAACAAGTCTAGATAAAACAACATCATCTGAAAACTGAAATACATAAGTGCTATCCTCAAAATAAATGATAACCATAGCTAGCTTCATGTCAAGACTGTACATGAGCTAATCCCACAAGCAAGCGATCAGAAATCCAGCTAAGCTCCAATATTCCCTCCCTGAGAACCTGGGGGGGGGGAACGGAAGAAAAGAGGCGAAAGAAAACAGGTCAGTCAAAAAGACTGAGTAAGCCCTACTACAATCAATGTAAACTGATAAAGTTAACTGGCATGAGCAGCAGGGATGAACATAAGGATAACAACATACTAGCATGATGATTAACTAACAAGGTAGATAAAGGTGTCATCGCATAATCAGGTTTAAGGTTTTGCACCACAGGTGTATCAGCATTCTAACATGTCATGTATAATCAAGAATTTATCCCTTGGCCTAAACTTGGCCCAGTATCAGGTGTTTGACTCAAATCAAGATCCAACTTCTTGGTACCAATCCTAGTATAACAGGATTAGGTGTTACCCCAATGTTCACATCGAAACAGGACGGAACAGAATGGTCCATACAGAAATAGAGCTTGGGAAAAATGGTCTCTTACCATCCCAACAGATAAAGTACAGAAACGGAATGCTAACAATAATGGGCCTTAACCACCCTAACAGATAAAGTACAGAAACGGAATACTAACTATAATGGGCCTTTACCACCCTAACAGAACGGTACCACGCAGAAACAGACGGGTGTTGCCACCCAACAGAACAGACGGTACCAACAGAATCAGACAGAACTAAGTGTACCCTAAATCCTACCCAAGCGATCGGCTCCCTAATACATAAATACCCTGTGTCGGCCCCACGATAGGGTGTATCACCCCCTAAAGCGGCAACCAATTGGCACAGGCATATTTATAGATGTCACGGCGTCTTACATCCTCAGAGGCAGACCGGGATCCATGCACGCACATGACCCGGTTGGAATGCACCATCAACACCCATCGCCATTATCAGAATGAACCACTTATAATTAGTTCAGTAAGCGTGCCCGGACCCTACCTACAGTTGGGTCAAAGTTTTGATACCAGAAAGGGTTACTGACTAATATGGGTCCCAAACAACAGATGACACAAGTATTCCCCCTTGTGTCCCCAGACTATCAGATTCAGATTAACTTATTAACAGAGTTCAGACATACAAAGTTCAGACGATTAGTTTTCAGACTAACGGATCAGATAACAGATTTACAAACCTGCCTAACTTAGTGTGGGTCCTACAGATCCGCAAAGCAGGTTCGTTTAACTTATCAATCAAGTTAGTTTATCCAGACCAGGTATCAAATCGGTTCTCAGCCTTATCAAATTACTGAGTTGGATTGGTATAGTTCAAATTAACCCCGTGAAATTACCGAGTTCAGATTGGTTAAGTGTAGGTTAACTCAACCCGTTAATCTACCAAGCCCAAATTGGTTAAGTATTAAATGGACCATGACTTAACCCTAATCATGAGGCATTAATTAATTAATGCGCCTTAACCTCTCACATTAGACTTTGTTGTGGTTACTAGTTAGGCCGGGCGGGTCCGGGTAGCTTTACACCACAACTTGGTCTAACCTCGGGTCCAAGGTACAACATGACCAACTTCTCACATTGGGTCCTATCGTTTGTAGCAACTAGTTAGGCCGGTCGGTTCCGGGTAGGTTTACGCTACAAACTCAACCCAACCTCGAGTTGGCCACACCTATCTTTTCTAAGTGTCATGTCCATCATGTTTCCAAAACATGTTACAAATTTTCAAGCAATTGGGTAGACCTAACTTAATAGGTAAATTCCCAATGGGTAGACCTAACTTAATAGGTAAATTCCCAAGCTTATGTTTTTATGTCTTTTAAGTTTACCCAACCCCAAACGCAATCCCATCGCTTACATATCGCAATAGCGCATAAAGGATAGAAAGAGGGAACTTGGCATAATCATGACATAAAAATGTTAAAGCCACAAGTTCAACATGGTGGCATATGAAAGGTTCATGTGTTCATACACTTGCATATTACATTTTTAGGCCCAAAAAGCATGCATAAAACCAAACTTGGCATATTCATGATACATGGTGCTAAATGACATGTAAGAATGGCCACAAGTTCGCATTTAGCCTCACATGCAAGTTATCATAAGTGATATGATAACTTACATGTTGCCAAAATGCAACCTTTGGCATAAAGCTTGAAGCTTTATGTTCACATACTCAAAATAAGCTTGCATAACATGATAACATGAACCATATGACCATCCCCAAACTTGCATAACATACTTGCATATCATATGACACTTGCATAACAAACTTGCATAATATATGACAACTTGCATATCAAACTTGCATAAACAAACTTGCATAACATATGACAACTTGCATATCATACTTGCATAAACAAACTTGCATAACATATGACAACTTGCATATCATACTTGCATAAACAAACTTGCATAACATATGATAACTTGCATATCATACATTTAACTTTAGAGTTTAAGTATGAAAGGAATAGGGCTTACAATGCTTATGCGGACTCAAATGAGTATAGCAAATGTAAGAAAACCCTTATGCAACCAATTAAACCCCAAAATGCAAGCAAAATAGATCAAAACTCTCTCTTTATGATGCAAAGATAGAAACTTGACTTGAATGCAAGCTAATGATGATCATACAAGTCTAAAAACACTTGTATGCATGGAAAATCTCATAAGAATTTGTTTAGGAATTTATGAAGAGAGTGGAGGCCATGAGAGGATTGATTTTGCCATAGTTTAGTTGCTAGAATGAATAATGATGATTTAGGGTAGGTTAGGGTCTTATTTATAGATTAGGCAAGTGTTTTAGGCCATAGGATTAACCCTAGATTCAATCCAATCCATCAAAGCATGTCTTGGGGAAGAAGTCAAGTGTAGGAACCATCTAGGGCCTTTAGATTAAAGATGGACCATGAGAACCATTCAAATGCAAAATCTGCATTTGAGCGAATCGGCCTACGGGTTGACAGCCAAACACCCTGGATTAACCCCTAGTCGACCCAGCGAGCTCGGGTCGACCTCAAAAATTGGCCGGTTCGGTTATTCCCCTCTCCCAATTCGCTGTTTTGAACATTTTTGCATATTTATTTATTAAATTTTCAATTATATATATATATATATATCAATATATATATATTTCTCTGTGCAACCCATTTCACTTAATTAAGTATACTTTAATTAGGGAATTTTTCTTGAAACTTCGCGAGGCCATATCTTGGTCATACGGACTCCAATTTTCGAAAACTCGGACTCTATTTCGCGTATTTTTCCGAAACGAACGCAATGGCATAGCCCGTTTCCCTTGATTTAGATTTTACAGTTTAATTCTGCCTCCATTTATGTTATAACATGTTATTCAAAAATACGGGTTGTTACATTCCTCCCTCCTTAAAGGATTTCGTCCCCGAAATCTCCAAGTTAGGAAGAACGTATCCTACCATCCAATCATCCATCTACTCAAAACATCACCCACGAGCAATCATTGTCCTTACAAGATTCTAATGCGGTATGAACATATGCAAAAGGTGTGTGTGTATGTTCTTATCTAATGTAAAGATCATCAATGCAAAGTATGTCAGTGAAATGAATCCATTATGTATGCAAATAGTCCTAATCATATAATACTATATGTGTGCACAAACATTCATCCATATGCAACATCCATGTGCCGCATTAACCATCTTGCAACCATAAGAATTGAAAATATACACACGTCCATATGCAATATGAGAGTGTATTTCAAGCCGATCTAGTGCCTAGTGTGTGTTTATGCATCCACGAGCAACCACTAGCAACCACTTGCATCCACTTGCAACCATCAAACATAACATGTCTCAAACACATGTTTACATCCATAGGATTCCTATCTTAACAAGACACAGTCGAGTGATGGAAGCGAGTACAGATAAAACAAAAACTTGGTACATATACTTACAGACTACTAGTACAGATCAGATTTTCCCCAAATGATTCTTAGGAAACTAAGCATGGTAGAAACCCAGAATGTATTCGTCATAGTCACCCTCATGCCCAACACAGATACTCTCAAATCCCAATTTATCACAAACAGATGAGTTATAACTCTCAGGGAGTTTGAGACTATTACCAGATCAGAAGCAAGACTAGCATTAAAGTACTGAGTTTCCATTACAGAATCAAAATACCAGAAAAAGAGTTTCAAACTGAAAATTAGACAAGGAAAATTAAACATCCTACAGACAAATTATTCTAGCCCTAATCTATTCACCCGCCATGCGAGTATTCACCGTTCCTTCCGATGTAGTCCCTTTCTTCTTCGGGCAGTCCCTAGTGAAGTCTCCCATCTCTCCACAGTTAAAGCAAGTGCCCTTCCTCTTTCTGCAATCCTTGTTTAGATGGGTTGAGCTTCCACAAGTAAAGCACTTCTTTTCCTTCTTATCTTCAGACTTCTCCTCCTTCTTTTGCATTTCCTTTTTGGGCCCCGTTTTCTTGTTTTGAGACTCATTCACCTTGACCTCCTTCTTTGCACTCTTGTTCTCTTCATGGAGTAGGGCCATATCTACCAAACTCTCAAACGTGGCCCCCATGGGCACATGAGACATAGCTAACTCCTGTAACGGCTCATTCAATCCTCTAGCAAAACGAAGCCTTCTTCTGAGTAGTACTCACCATATCCAAGCCAAAACGAGCTAACTGATTGAACTTGTTCACATATTCTTTAACAGACATGTCTCCTTGCTTCAAAGCAATAAACCTTTCCATTTGCAAGTTCTCTTCAGTAGAAGACATAAACTTAAGCCCGAATCTTGTCCTGAAATCGACCCATGTCTCAACGGGCCTAGTCGCGGTGGTGATCTCCCACCAATAAGCGGCTTCATCCTTCATAAGCCAAACCGCCAACAAGATCTTTCTCTGATCATCTAATCCAAAGATAGCGAATAAATCCTCGGTCTCTTTCAACCAATTTCGAGCCTCTACAAAGGTCTCGGTGCCTTGAAAGTTCTTGCCACCCATTGCTTTGAAATCCTTGCAAGTCTTTGCGAAGTCAGCCTGAGGATGCTGAGGGGGAGGAGGAAGAGGAACCTCAGCGACAGGAGGAGGAGGAACATTAGCGACAGGAGGAGGAATATTAACTACTGGAGGAGGAGGAGGGACATCTGCGGGGCCGGCTTCGGTCGCCCTAGCCTCCAAAAGTCTCCTATACCAAACAGGTACGTGTACTCCATCCGGAATAGCAAGGTTATCGGCCATACTGAAAACGAAGAAAAAGACAGATTCAGAATAGAGAAAAACGAAGGGATTTTTGCTAATGGCTTTTTGGGGAATAGCCTTCAAAATAAACTAGACTTTTCTTTGGAAAATACTTTATACTTGGTTTTGAAAATAGGTTTCTAAAAGTTTTCTAAAAACCTTTTTGTTCCTTCTCGTAAACCAAATGCTCTGATACCAAATGTAACACCCCACCTCCGCCAGGGTAACTCTTGCAAGCACTCTGACTTTGGAGGGGCGTTTGAATCAGGTAAACATGCATAATGATATATCAAGGCAGAACAAGAACATATGTATATATGTAAACAGAGTAAATAACATAGATAAAACAGCGGAAGATTTTAAACCATTTCAAAACAAGTCTGGTACAACATAATATCAACTTTCCAAATAAACAAGTCTAGATAAAACAACATCATCTGAAAACTGAAATACATAAGTGCTATCACCAAAATAAATGATAACCATAGCTAGCTTCATGTCAAGACTGTACATGAGCTAATCCCACAAGCAAGCGATCAGAAATCCAGCTAAGCTCCAATATTCCCTCCCTGAGAACCTGGGGGGGGGGGAACGGAAGAAAAGAGGCGAAAGAAAACAGGTCAGTCAAAAAGACTGAGTAAGCCCTACTACAATCAATGTAAACTGATAAAGTTAACTGGCATGAGCAGCAGGGATGAACATAAGGATAACAACATACTAGCATGATGATTAACTAACAAGGTAGATAAAGGTGTCATCGCATAATCAGGTTTAAGGTTTTGCACCACAGGTGTATCAGCATTCTAACATGTCATGTATAATCAAGAATTTATCCCTTGGCCTAAACTTGGCCCAGTATCAGGTGTTTGACTCAAATCAAGATCCAACTTCTTGGTACCAATCCTAGTATAAAAGGATTAGGTGTTACCCCAATGTTCACATCGAAACAGGACGGAACAGAATGGTCCATACAGAAATAGAGCTTGGGAAAAATGGTCTCTTACCATCCCAACAGATAAAGTACAGAAACGGAATGCTAACAATAATGGGCCTTAACCACCCTAACAGATAAAGTACAGAAACGGAATACTAACTATAATGGGCCTTTACCACCCTAACAGAACGGTACCACGCAGAAACAGACGGGTGTTGCCACCCAACAGAACAGACGGTACCAACAGAATCAGACAGAACTAAGTGTACCCTAAATCCTACCCAAGCGATCGGCTCCCTAATACATAAATACCCTGTGTCGGCCCCACGATAGGGTGTATCACCCCATAAAGTGGCAACCAATTGGCACAGGCATATTTATAGATGTCACGGCGTCTTACATCCTCAGAGGCAGACCGGGATCCATGCACGCACATGACCAGGTTGGAACGCACCATCAACACCCATCGCCATTATCAGAATGAACCACTTATAATTAGTTCAGTAAGCGTGCCCGGACCCTACCTACAGTTGGGTCAAAGTTTTGATACCAGAAAGGGTTACTGACTAATATGGGTCCCAAACAACAGATGACACAAGTATTCCCCCTTGTGTCCCCAGACTATCAGATTCAGATTAACTTATTAACAGAGTTCAGACATACAAAGTTCAGACGATTAGTTTTCAGACTAACGGATCAGATAACAGATTTACAAACCTGCCTAACTTAGTGTGGGTCCTACAGATCCGCAAAGCAGGTTCGTTTAACTTATCAATCAAGTTAGTTTATCCAGACTAGGTATCAAATCGGTTCTCAGCCTTATCAAATTACTGAGTTGGATTGGTATAGTTCAACTTAACCCCGTGAAATTACCGAGTTCAGATTGGTTAAGTGTAGGTTAACTCAACCCCGTTAATCTACCAAGCCCAAATTGGTTAAGTATTAAATGGACCATGACTTAACCCTAATCATGAGGCATTAATTAATTAATGCGCCTTAACCTCTCACATTAGACTTTGTTGTGGTTACTAGTTAGGCCGGGCGGGTCCGGGTAGCTTTACACCACAACTTGGTCTAACCTCGGGTCCAAGGTACAACATGACCAACTTCTCACATTGGGTCCTATCGTTTGTAGCAACTAGTTAGGCCGGTCGGTTCCGGGTAGGTTTACGCTACAAACTCAACCCAACCTCGAGTTGGCCACACCTATCTTTTCTAAGTGTCATGTCCATCATGTTTCCAAAACATGTTACAAATTTTCAAGCAATTGGGTAGACCTAACTTAATAGGTAAATTCCCAATGGGTAGACCTAACTTAATAGGTAAATTCCCAAGCTTATGTTTTTATGTCTTTTAAGTTTACCCAACCCCAAACGCAATCCCATCGCTTACATATCGCAATAGCGCATAAAGGATAGAAAGAGGGAACTTGGCATAATCATGACATAAAAATGTTAAAGCCACAAGTTCAACATGGTGGCATATGAAAGGTTCATGTGTTCATACACTTGCATATTACATTTTTAGGCCCAAAAAGCATGCATAAAACCAAACTTGGCATATTCATGATACATGGTGCTAAATGACATGTAAGAATGGCCACAAGTTCGCATTTAGCCTCACATGCAAGTTATCATAAGTGATATGATAACTTACATGTTGCCAAAATGCAACCTTTGGCATAAAGCTTGAAGCTTTATGTTCACATACTCAAAATAAGCTTGCATAACGTGATAACATGAACCATATGACCATCCCCAAACTTGCATAACATACTTGCATATCATATGACACTTGCATAACAAACTTGCATAATAAAACTTGCATAATATACGACAACTTGCATATCAAACTTGCATAAACAAACTTGCATAACATATGACAACTTGCATATCATACTTGCATAAACAAACTTGCATAACATATGACAACTTGCATATCATACTTGCATAAACAAACTTGCATAACATATGATAACTTGCATATCATACATTTAACTTTAGAGTTTAAGTATGAAAGGAATAGGGCTTACAATGCTTATGCGGACTCAAATGAGTATAGCAAATGTAAGAAAACCCTTATGCAACCAATTAAACCCCAAAATGCAAGCAAAATAGATCAAAACTCTCTCTTTATGATGCAAAGATAGAAACTTGACTTGAATGCAAGCTAATGATGATCATACAAGTCTAAAAACACTTGTATGCATGGAAAATCTCATAAGAATTTGTTTAGGAATTTATGAAGAGAGTGGAGGCCATGAGAGGATTGATTTTGCCATAGTTTAGTTGCTAGAATGAATAATGATGATTTAGGGTAGGTTAGGGTCTTATTTATAGATTAGGCAAGTGTTTTAGGCCATAGGATTAACCCTAGATTCAATCCAATCCATCAAAGCATGTCTTGGGGAAGAAGTCAAGTGTAGGAACCATCTAGGGCCTTTAGATTAAAGATGGACCATGAGAACCATTCAAATGCAAAATCTGCATTTGAGCGAATCGGCCCACGGGTTGACAGCCAAACACTCTGGATTAACCCCTAGTCGACCCAGCGAGCTCGGGTCGACCTCAAAAATCGGCCGGTTCGGTTATTCCCCTGTCCCAATTCGCTGTTTTGAACATTTTTGCATATTTATTTATTAAATTTTCAATTATATATATATATATATCAATATATATATATATTTCTCTGCGCAACCCATTTCACTTAATTAAGTATACTTTAATTAGGGAATTTTTCGTGAAACTTCGCGAGGCCATATCTTGGTCATACGGACTCCAATTTTCGAAAACTCGGACTCTATTTCGCGTATTTTTCCGAAACGAACGCAATGGCATAGCCCGTTTCCCTTGATTTAGAATTTACAGTTTAATTCTGCCTCCATTTATGTTATAACATGTTATTCAAAAATACCGGTTGTTACATATATTCAATAATATTTGATAGAGCAAAAATTGATATTGTAATTATTATTCTCATTAATGATTGACCATCTAGTTATATTCAATCGCGAACCTTATTTTTACGTTTTCTTATTTCTATTCTGCAATTTTAATTCCTGCTTTCTTATTTTGATTTTGTTAGCTAGTTATTGAATTTAATATAGATCTGATTAGATTAAAATCTATAGTGAATTCAATTGTAGTTTTACTTGCTTTTCTCTTTCGTTTTATTGACAATTGTAAATTGGTTGTCAGTTCAATTAGATTTGTTCTGAAACAAATTGCAATTTCAATTTAATTATATCACATCCTCCAAATTCATCTAACTCGCCTACAAAGTTGCATAAATATTAAAATTTAATTTTCCTTCTTGTTTTCGACTAGCAAACTAATACATGTGCTCTTGGAGTAATTTATTTCACAGTTTGAACTTTTCTAATCCATAGAAAAGTGTCAAACACTCATCATTACTCACTATCCAAACATTGCGCACGTAACCCATATCAATACCACATTGACTAACATTCGCAGCATACACACACAATTCTGACTAGGTATATGCTTAAATAACAAATGTGGCAACTATGTGATTTGAATCCTGACCTCTCCGAAGCAACATCACGCACTAACCACCGTGTTTAAAGATCTTTTTTGTGTAAACTTTTCAAAAGAGGTGTTATAGGAGAGTGACTGGATTGTATTCAAAGAATGCTTGGAGAGGCTATGTTGGTTCAAAAGAGGCATTCTATCGCTATATGTTCCAAGACGTGGGACCCAGTGTACGATATATCATCGCCTCAAAGGAGAGCGACAAAATTGGCTTACTATTTGTTCAACTTCTTTCACTGAACAGTGACTAGAATTGGCATACTAGGGATTGGAGTGGCCATATTGATTCATGAGAGTCAATACATCACAATATGTCTGAGGATTGGGGCCGGAATGCAAGGAGTGTGACACTTCGCTAGATAGTGACGAATACTTGACCGTTAGGTCTTGTTTTCCAAAAAGTATTTGATTGGACGTAGCAAGGGTCCAGAGAGACCAATGATCAGCCTATAATAGCCATGGACATGAATACTGATATGGATAGATTGCTGAAAAAGTACCGTCTCCTTGCAAATTTGGACATTAACTTGATGAAAGCCCTAAGAAGGTTAATGATATCTAAGCACGATAGTGGATTGCAAGAGCCCGGGAGGCTAGGAGTGGACAACGCTTAGTGTGACAAGGCAATGATCGTTGAGTTTAGATTGTGCTTGGAAAGGGTTTGAAGATACAAAAAATTGACCTGACTTGACAAGCACCAAGATGAATCCGAAGAGGTTACAGATTTCAATAATAGCTCGGTAAGGCCAGGGCTACCAACATGGAGTAGAAGCTTGGCGTATAAATGGTCTGATGGGACCCGTAATAAACTAGAAGTCCGAAATAGTCGAGGAACTCATGAATACTTTGAAGAGATTGAAAATAATAGAATATACAAAACACAAGTTCCATAGCAAGATATGTTTTGAGAGGCAAGTGTTAAACCTCTATTTTACAAGGTCTTTAAGTCATAGACTCAAACAACCATATCATACAACCATCAAGATGGTGACCCAAAGTGAAGGTCGGACCATCCGGAGATCTAGTATGGACATACATATAATGCTGCAAATAGCTAGGTTTACTCGATTAACACTTTGGAATTAGCTAGTTTTGTAAAAGACTTAGCGAAAAGACATGGATTGTTATGGATCCAAAGCACTTAATCAATACTCTACGAAAGTCAAGGACCAGTATGACTCTGGAGCGTAGAGAAACCCTAACTACAAAACTCGACTAAAGTACACCGACAACTAAAAAGGAGGAGGGTGAATCAAACATCCAATTTCATAGTAGAAAACCAAGACAAAAGGGGGACCAGGTTGTCTTGCTTAGATGGCTTTCCTACATGAATTAACGTTGATTCATCAAGTGCTTCAGCTATAATTAGACCACCAAAGGCTTTGAAAAAAAGATTTTCTATTCTTTTCTCCATGCGGAAGCTCTACCACTCGTTGTAGATGACATCACTTTAAATCGATCCTTAAAGGGTTTGACAAGGGGCTTTCTCTCCTTTTCTCCATGCCAAAGCTCTGTCATTCCTTTGAGACAACATCACCTTCTATTTTCTATATTCTTTTGTCAAATCAATTGTACATGTAATCAATAGTATAAACAAAAATTATTACTATGTCTTCTTTATTACTTCTATTTCTTTTTTGTGATTGCTCTGTGATTGTGCGCCGTTAATTCCAATTCTAGATCTATGGTCAAACTATTGGGGTGTTAGGCCCGACTGATCAAAAAAATCTAGCATTATCGTTTTTTGTGAGCTTTCTTAAATTTCTCAACTAGAGTTACTAATACTCAAAACCAGGCTAACACATTAACCAATAACCAAAGTAAAATGCATAAATTTACTTTCACCAAATAGTCTATAAATTTGTGATTGCGATCAAGGGTGTTGCAGTTTTTGTTACTACTAATATGTAAAAGCTGATATAAAAATATCATTAGAAAGACTAGGACTATTCATATTCACCATCCAACTGCTTAAACCGTATTAATTTTTGTTTGTAGCTATCATTGAGAACTTTCTAAATCAATGCTGGTTTTCATAGTTTCTATATGTACATTGAGTTTAACTAGAGTTAGTGTTGTTGAATTTTTTTTTTTTGGTTCTTGAATGTAAAACTAATTTACTAAATGAGATACATATAATAAATAAAATTTTGAATTGACAACATTTGGGGTTTTACGCTACCATACGATTGCAAGAACTTCGAATACATTACCATGTTTTCAATTCAGTTAGCTCTATGACTCAAAATTGAAAGATACGTATGTTTTGAGCATTATCACTAAACCTTACTTGTTACATACATACATACATATACATATACATATATACATGTTGTCATTTTTTTAGTTTAGAGAACTACATTGATCATTCACAAAACTAATTGGTCAATGTGAACAATATACTGTCTCTTAGTATTTATTCAGGATATTAGTTATATATCCCACGATGTGAAACTTATATTATCAACACTCTCCCTTCAAATGTGGTGTATTTAAGCCAACTATGTATCATTGTATTTTGGATGGGCCGACGCACGTAAAGTATTTAAGTGCATACGAAGCAGTTCAACTATGACGGTTAAGCGCATTCTTATTAGATTAATTTGTTAAAACCCCAAGCTCTGATACCAGAATTGGCATTTCGCTAGCCTAGAGATTTACTTTGGTCCTTCATAAAACCAATTGATAAATGTGAACAGTGGTCTAACATTATTTCTTCAGGTCTTAGTTACATACCTTTCGATGTGGGACTTATATTTTCAACAGTCCTCCTTCATATGTGGCGTGTTTGATCCAACTACATGATTATAGTATATTTGATGGAGTAACACATGTACGGTTATTAAGCGCATACGTATTTGTTGAATTGGTTGTATGTGATTAAGCACAAACATTTTAGTTGCATACACATACATTTATACATACATACACACACATATATATATATACATACATACCTAAATATACATGTATACATAAATGCATGCATACATATATTCAATCTGCAGATAACAAATATACCTTGTGACGCCCTTAATAAAGTCAATTTTCACAAATCAATATTTAAAACTTCTTGTTTTTTTTTTGATTTTGAAGTAAGTAATGTTAGTTACAGAAATATAAAGGTAGAGAGAAACAAAAATGCTCACTTTCTTCAGTGCTAGATGTGGCATATATAGCCTTACAAAGCAAAAAGAGAAAAAGCAACCCACGTAGTACGTGGTACATGATGACAGGAAACAATTAAAGCATATGTTATTAAAGACCAGTGATTATCGAACAAGTAAAACAGTAGATCCAATCAGCACACAGCATCCCTTAAACTAGTTGATGTAGGCAATCAGTTTAAATCTAGAACAACACGGACACCAAGCTTTTCTCTTAGCTTAATAAACTCAGCCAGCTTCAGGAGTTTAATCATAATGTTAGCCACCTGATCCTTAGTGCCATAATAAACCAACTCCACTTTTCCATCCTTAGTGAGTTCACAAAAGAGATGAAAACAAACATCAATATTTTTGCTATGACCATGTAAGATTGGATTTCTCGAAAGCTTGATTGTAGAACTATTATCACATAAGATGGTAATGAAATTTTTCTAACAGAGACCAAGCTTGTCTAACACTCTTTTCAACCATATCCCTTGAGTGGTACACGATACAGCAGCTATATATTCTGCTTCAGTAGTTGATAATGATACCACAAGTTGTTTCTTAGAATCCCAAGACATTGCACCACCACTCAGCGAGAAGATATAACCGGAAGTGCTTTTTTGGTTGTTCAAATCTCCTACATAATCGTTGTATGTATAGGCTATTAGATTTGCATCACCATTTCTCTTGTAAAATATGCCAAAATATGTGGTACTCTTCAAGTATCAAAAAACCCTCTTAACAACCTGTAAATGCATCTCAGTTGGGACTGCCATAAACCTGCTAGCAAGGCATACTACATATATTATATCCGACCTCATCACCGTCAAATACGTTAAGCTTTCCACCATTTGTTTCTATGCAGTAGTATCAACTTTATTTCCATCTTCATTCTTAGTTAACTTAACACCAAGAACTATTAGATTACTCTCACCGTTACTTCTGACCATCCAAAACTTCTCCAATATTTCTTTTACACATTTTCTCTAGCATTTGACAAACATGCTTTCACGTTTACCCATGAAAATTAAATCAACTACATATAGACTAACAATTAAAATTTAACTCATTCCCGCTTAATGAAGAGAGAATGTTCAAAGTCACATTTTCTGAATCCCTCCTTGATGAAGTAAGCTTCAATCTTGCTAAACCATGCCGTTGGAGCCTTTTAAGAACATACAAGGCCTTCTTAAGCTTGTATACTTTTCTTTCTTCTCCTTTTTTCGTAAATCCCTGAGGTTGTTCGATGTAGACTGCTTCAGTGAGATCTCCATGCAAAAAGGCACTTTTTACATCTTGTTGATAAATACACCACCCCCTCTGCACAACCAAAGCAACAGTAATATTAATGGTGTTCCAACGAGCTACAGGAGCGTACACCTCCGCATAATCTATGCCAAATTGTTGAGCATATCCTTTCTCCACCAAACGAACCTTAAGCTTCTCCACTTCTCCAAATTCATTGTATTCCGTTTTAAAGATCCATTTCAATCCAACTGCTTTCACTCCTACAGGCAAGACTGTAAGCTCCCAAGTATTATTTCTTTCGGTGGCACTGATTTCGGACTTCATTGCATCTCTCCAACTTGAGTGTTTGACTACTTCATCATGAATAATAGGAGCTTAATTCACATAGAATGCAATAACACTATGTAATTCTCCTTCTTCATCGGACAACCCTAAACCATTTCTAGAAACATATTTTTCCAAGTAGGTAGGTTGTCTTCTACCTCTTTTTGACCCTTTTTCAACATTTACAGCTTGTGAAGTTTTCTGGTTAGAGGTGTCTGATGATGAATTTAACACCCATCCTCTACATCATCCTATGCATTTCCTTCATTTTCACCATTAGGCTCTTCTTTATCATCTTCCTCATTATCTTCATAGGTCAGCATGTAACACCCTGCATTTTTAGGTATAATTAAAAATGAAATAAAATATATGAAAATATGCTTAGGATACGTAAATAATGGTGATGCATAAGGAGAATTAATTAACACATGGAAGAGGAGAAAAATTAGTTCGATAATGGCGTATGTTACGGAAAAGATAGTAAAATAAGGAAAACTAATTCAAGAATCAGGAATTAGGTAAAATGGACATCACCATTGCGTTCCTCTTGAAAAATACGTGAAATAGAGTCCGAGTTTTCGAAAATTGGAGTCCGTATGACCAAGATATGGCCAAAACAAGATTCATAAGGTTTCGGTCAGCTCAGAACTGGGCAGGTCGACCCGGGGGTCGACCTGGGGCCCAGGTCGACCAGGGGGTCGACCTGGGAGTCGATCTCCCCCATGGGGGTCGACTATAGTGTCGACCCCCCCTGCAGGTCGACCTGGTCGGCCTGTTTTGGTCCAGAAAGCATTTTTGAAGCCCTGGGACTATTTTTGATGGTCCGGATTGGTTTTAGGGTTAATCTGATGGCTGAAATGAGTTCCTACACCTATAAATACACCCTAAGACCTAGCCTCCTCTACACACAATTCTATTCTTCTTCTCTGCCTCTGTTCTAAATAAAAATAAAAATGGCGTCGCTACTCTGCTGGAATCAAAACTAGGAGCTAATCAACATCAACCTAAGCAATTCAATTCAAATTAGAGATTAAAGCTTCTGCTACAATTCTGCAACAACTAAAGTTCTTTCTTTAATCCAATCAAGGAAAGTACAGTTATTTTCCGCTATAAACGTTAATTTGGACCGTGACATGAATTCTAAATCTGAATCTGAGGTTATATCTGTTCTGTTCTGATTTGATTTATCTTATTCTGTACCTCTTTCCTCTTTCTGTTCTATAGCCAGGCTACCACGAGCCTGAGCCAATCTCATAAGAGATTAACATACGCTAAAATGTTTGGGACAGTAAAATGAATGATGCATGAATTTTTCATGGCCAATAGGTGACTGATTTGAGGAAAGAACATGGACTGTAGCTAGAACATAAATCTGAGACGATTTGACATGTTATGTTTATAACATAAAAAGGTATTGAACATATGATTTGTGGACACGACATAAAAAGGTATATAATTGGACATAAATGTAGACTGTATTGAACATATAATTTGAGATAAAGGGGATATGGCTTAGGTATAAAGACTTACATGGAAGTAGGATATCTATTATGTAAATAAACACCTAAGTAGGGGATTTTTGGGATATATGACATGCATAGAAATCTATGGCTATATTTGGTATAATCTATATATGGATCTTCTGTACTATGCAAGTTTAATAAAAATGGGAACATATGATATATGGTAAATTATGACCATAATCTGTGTTATGTAAATGTAATGCAAACATGGGGTATATGATAATATTGTGGATCAAGACTATTATTTATGCATGTGAACTTAGGCAAGATTTATAATTAGGCAAGATATGTTTGTGAAACTTTAAGAAATGATTAAATCTGTTATATTTGCCTAATTTGCTAGTTGTGTTACATTGCCTAATCTGCTAGTTCTGTTATATTGCTTAATCTGCTAGTTATGCTCTACTGCCTACTCTGCTAGATCTGTTCATCTGCCAAATCTATCATCTGCTAAGTCTGTTGAAAATGCTAAATCTGCTAGTTTGCTTAATCTGATAAATCCGTTAAGTCGCCTAATCTGAAGAATCTGTTATCTGCTATATCTGTTGAGTTGGTATAATTAGTCCGCTATTGACATAATCTGAATTAACTATGAATAATTGACATGTATATTAGGCGTGGGTATAAATGGTAAATCATTAATTAATTGGCCGCAAAGATAAACATGGCTAACTCGAGGTTAGAATGAGTTTGCGGCGTAATTCTGCCCGGAACCGCCCGACATATTCCAGTGGTCGCAAACAATAGGTTCTAATGTGAGAAGTTAGTCATAACGTGCTTGAAACCCGAGGTTAGACTCAGTTTGCGACAGAAACCTGCCCGGAACCAACCGACCTAACCAGTAGCCGCAAACTGTCAGTCTAATGTGAGAGGTTTGGGCATTAATATTTAATTAATGAAAATCTAAGATAATTATGATGTCTAAAACGTGTTGGGTAAGGTTAAACCAATTGGACCGATGAATCTGATAACCCGTTTCGTGAATCCGTAGGCCCAACACAAAGTTAGATAATCTGTAACCAGTTAATCTGTAAGTCTGTTAATCTGTAACTAGTTAATCTGTAAGCCTGTTAATCCGAACATCTGGTTCGTTAGTTTGAAAACCTGTTAACTTGATTTCCTGATCTGTGAACTAGTTAATCTAAATTTTGTATGTCTGGAACTTGTAGGCAAGTTAAGCTGAAATTTGTTAGTCTGGGGACACAAGGTTAGGAGGGGAATTACTTGTGTCATCTGTTGTTTGGGACCCATATTAGTCAGTAACCCTTTCTGGTATCAAAACTTTGACCCAACAGTAAGTAGGGTCCGGGCACGCTTACTGAACTAATTATAAGCGGTTCATTCTGATAATGGCGAGGGGTGTTGATGGTGCGTTCCAACCGGGTCATGTGCGTGCATGGATCCCGGTCTGCCTCTGAGGATGTAAGACACTGTGACATCTGTAAATAGGTCTGTGCCAATTGGTTGTCACTTTAGGGAGTGATACACCCTACTGTGGGGCCGACACAGGATATTTATGTATTAGGGATCCGATCGCTTGGGGTAGGGTTTTAGGGTACACTTAGTTCTGTCTGTTTCTGTTGGTACTGTCTGTTTCTATTGGTTGGTAACACCTGTCTGTTTCTGTGTGGTACCGTCTGTTCGGGTGGTAAAGGCCCATTACTAGTGTACACCTAATTCTACATTCTGTTTCCGTAGCTTCTGTCTGTTTCTGATCGGGTAGTAAAGGCCCATTATTAGCAATCTGTTTCTGTTAAATTATTCTGTACCCGTTTCTGTTTCAGTTTAGACATTAGGGTGACACCTAATACTGTTATACTAGTATTGGTGCAGAGAAGTGTAAGAAATAGCTTATATCATTCTGTTCTTCTGTTATATCTGCTACGCCTGTTACAGTTATCTCTCATCCAGTTTTATGTTCATGTCATAATATTATTAGTGAATATTAGGCACACATCCCTAAAACGAAACTTAATTAGGCTCACATCCGGTCATAAACTTATTGTAAATTTAGTCCCTATTTTTCGAAAATTCATAAAAAAAATATAAAAAAAATATAAAAAAATCACGATAATTCGTATTTAAATTAAACATGTACTCGCCCAAAAATTCAGATCATAATAAAATCAAAACATGCATCAAAATCAAAAAAATACAGAAAACAACGAAAAATGCAGTAATTTGCATCAAATCATGCACATATTTGGAATACTTGCATTCATCTGTGCAAGTATTTCTCTGTTATATTTTTACATGCAATACTTGCATACATGTGTGCAAGTATTTAAAATAGTTGCATACATGTATGCAAGTTTCTGCACACATTTTATTTTCACATGTAAATACTTGCATACATGTGTGCAAGTATTTCAAATAGTTGCACACATGTATGCAAGTTTCTGCATACATTTTCAACTAAAACAGCTTCAGAAATACTTGCATACATGTATGCAACTATTGGCAAAAGTTGCATACATGTATGCAACTATTTTGCAAGTTTTAAATTCACAATACATCCCTGTAATTAATGTTTTCTCTGTAAACCCGCCCCCTATTTTAGCTGCCGCCTGGAATCTTCCGCCTGCCACTTTCCATACCTCCGCCTCTTTCGTTTTCTGTCCAAATTTTCAGGCGCTATCACTTAAAAAAAAAAAAATTCTAAAATCTATAAATATTCTCGAAAGTCCACAGAAATTTAAAAAAAAAGTTGCATAAATGTATGCAACTTTTACGAATAGTTGCATACATTTATGCAACTATTCGAATACACATGCATATATTTATGCACGCCTGTTTGAAAAATTGCATACATGTATGCAGTTTTTCTATATAACTGCATACATGTGTGCATATATGTCAAAATACATGCAAACGTGAATAAGTTGCACGTAGGTATGCAGTTTTTAAATAAATGCATCAGCAGATGCATGTTTTAACAATATGTGCATACATGTATGCATTTATACTGCAGTTTTGACGCAGATTTGAAATAAATGCATACATGTATGCAACTAATCGATTTATATGCATGTTTTGATGCAATTTACTGCATTTCGTTGATTTTCTGTATTTCATGATTTCGACGTTATTTTTGATGTTTTTTTGATCTGATTTTTTTCACGATTATTTGATTTAATTAATTACGAATTTACATGATTTTTATATATTTTTTTGTATTTTTTTGATGAATTTTCGAAAAATAGGGACTAAATTTACAATAAGTTTATGACCGGATGTGAGCCTAATTTTGAAACTTAATAGGGACCTGTGACAAACGGACCCATATTATTATCTGTTCATATGCTGAAAGTCACTGGACTTGCCAGACTTTATGTCTGACCCTTGTTGTTTCGCCTCTTTTCTTCCGTTTCCCCCCAGGTTTTCTAAGGAGGGAATACTCTAGCTAGATCCGGATTTCTTCTGCTTGAAGTGCTTAAAGTATGGCTTGTCTTCTTCTGTGGGGATTATGATTTTAAACTATGCATTCTGAAGGCTTTGTACAAAACTGATATTTGGTACTTGAATTCTGAGATTTGAAAGGATGTAACCATACTGATTTCTGTTTCCACTGTAATAAAGTTAAAAAATTTCAAGTACTGTTTTTATCTGTCTTGTAAGTTTCTGTTCTGTTTACTAAAATGCTCCACCAAAGTTAAGGCATTCCCTTTGTGGGTGTCCTTAACGAAGGTGTGGTGTTACACTTGGTATCAGAGCTGAAGGTTACCAGATTAGGTAAAAGTTTTTGAAAAACTATTTTCAAAAAGGGTTTTGAAAGGAAGTATTTTCAAAAAAAAAAAAAATCTTATTTTGAAAAACATGATCCCCAAGAGCCATATATCTTTCCTCCAGTCCTTTTTGTATTGAGTCTTTTTTTTCGTTTCAGCATGTCTGAAGCATCTGAGATACCAGAGGGTGTTCATGTACCCGTTTGGTTTCGTCAATATCTTGAGGCTAGGACCGCCGCCGCAGGTCCAGCAAATGATCCCCCTCCTCCTCCGCCCCCTCCTCGTGCAATTGCTTTCTCAAAGATCTGTAGAGATTTTAGGGCCATGGGTGGAATGGATTTCAAGGGAACTGAATCATTCGTCGAAGCGAGGAACTGGCTCAAAGAAACTGAGGATCTATTCGTTGTCTTCGAGGTGGACGACATGCAGAAGGTGCAGTTGGCGGTATGGCTGCTCAAAGACGAAGCTTCCTACTGGTGGGAAGTCACTAACGCCGAGAGGCCGGTTGAGACATGAACGGATTTCAGAACAAGGTTTGAAACAAAATTTATCTCGCAAGCTGAACGGAGTTTACAACTGGAAAAGTTCTTATCTCTTAAGCAAGGAAGTATGTCGGTCAAGGAATACGTCAACCAGTTCAACCAACTAGCTAGGTTCGGATTGGATTTAGTCAACACTCAGCATAAAAAGGCCCTCCGCTTTGTTAAAGGATTGAACGAGCCACTGCACAGCCTAGCCATGACCCACGTACCCATGGGAGCGACTTACGAGAAATTGGTGGACATGGCACTACTGCACGAGGAAGACAAGGGTCCGAAAGAGACAAAGAAGGAAGAACCACAGAATAAGAAAGCGGGGCCCAAAAAGGAAACACAAAATAAGGATGAGAAGTCTGAAGATAAGAAGGGGAAAAAGTGCTTTACTTGTGGAAGCTCGACTCATCTGAACAAGGATTGCAGAAAAAGGAAGGGCGCTTGCTTCAACTGTGGGGAGATGGGACACTTCACTAGGGACTGCCCGAAGAGACGAGGACAAGGAGGGCAGGCGAACACTCTTGAGGCTAGTGGCTAGGATAGGAGTAGGAAAATTTCTATAGTAGGTTTAATTTCTTTATCTGATTATGGAGTTAAGACTTTTTCTGATTCTGGTATTTTGATTTTGTAATCGATACTCTGCACTTTAATACTAGTATTATTTCTGAATTCCGCTGTAGACTCAGACCCATAAGGGTTATGGCTCATCTGTTTGAGATTGGGTTTTGAGAGATATCTGTGTTAGGCGCCAAGTATGACGCATACATTCTGAGGTTTTGTGGGATATGATTTTATCATGCTTAGCTTCCTAAGAATCATTAGGGAACCTGATCTATATCAGTAGTCTGTAAATATATGAATAATTCTGATTTCCAGTTTTGACATTGTCTAAAGAAGGTAATCCTCTGAGTGTCAATCTGATATTGATTTCGGTCTTTGGGGTTGATACTTAGGGAAATTATTTTCTCAACCAATGTCTAATGGGAACCAAGTCTTCGTTTTATCTGTACTCGCTTCCATGATTCGACTGTATCCTATCGATTGAATCTTCGAACTTTAGAAAACTAATGGGTGTAAACATGTGTTTGAGACATGTTATGTTTGATGGTTGCAAGTGGATGCAAGTGGTTGCTAGTGGTTGCCCGTGGATGCATATACACACACTAGGCACTAGATCGGCTCGAAAACACTCTCATACTGCATATGGATGTGTGAGCATTTTCAATTTTTGTGGATGCAAAATGATTGACTCAGCACATGGATGTTGCATATGACTGAATGGTTGTGCACTCATATAGAAATGATATGTATCGAGTAGGAAAATTGCATACATGTTGGACTCATGGCACTGGCATAATTCGCATTAAGGAGGTCAACTTAATCAGTGGACCGCCTAATCTTTGCATTAGACAAGGAACATATACACACACTTCTTGCATATGTTCATACGGCATTAGAAATCTCTTAAGGACAATGAATGCCTGTGATTGGTGATTGAGTAGATGGATGATTGGATGGTAGGACACATTCTTCTTAACTTGAAGATTTCGGGGACGAAATCCTTTAAGGAGGGGAGAATGTAACACCCTGCATTTTTAGGTATAATTAAAAATGAAATAAAATATATGAAAATATGCTTAGGATACGTAAATAATGGTGATGCATAAGGAGAATTAATTAACACATGGAAGAGGAGAAAAATTAGTTCGATAATGGCGTATGTTACGGAAAATATAGTAAAATAAGGATAACTAATTCAAGAATCAGGAATTAGGTAAAATGGACATCACCATTGAGTTCCTCTCGAAAAAATACGCGAAATAGAGTCCGAGTTTTCGAAAATCGGAGTAAGTATGACCAAGATATGGCCAAAACAAGATTCAGAAGGTTTCGGTCAGCTCAGAACTGGGCAGGTCGACCCGGGGGTCGACCTGGGGCCTAGGTCGACCAGGGGGTCGACCTGGCAGTCGACCTCCCCCATGGGGGTCGACTATAGTGTCGACCCCCCCTGCAGGTCGACCTGGTCGGCTTGTCTTGGTCCAGAACGCATTTTTGAAGCCGTGGGACGATTTTTGATGGTCCGGATTGGTTTTAGGGTTAATCTGATGACTGAAATGAGTTCCTACACCTATAAATACACCCTAATACCTAGCCTCCTCTACACACAATTCTATTCTTCTTCTCTGCCTCTGTTCTAAATAAAAATAAAACTGGCGTCGCTACTCTGCTGGAATCAAAACTAGGAGCTAATCAACATCAACCTAAGCAATTCAATTCAAATTAGAGATTAAAGCTTCTGCAACAATTCTGCAACAACTAAAGTTCTTTCTTTAATCCAATCAAGGCAATTATAGTTATTTTCCGATATAAACGTTAATTTTGACTGTGACATGAATTCTAAATCTGAATCTGAGGTTATATCTGTTCTGTTCTGATTTGATTTATCTTATTCTGTACCTCTTTCCTCTTTCTGTTCTATAGCCAGGCTACCACGAGCCTGAGCCAATCTCATAAGAGATTAACATACGCTAAAATGTTTGGGACAGTAAAATGAATGATGCATGGCCAATAGGTGACTGATTTGAGGAAAGAACATGGACTGTAGCTAGAACATAAATCTGAGATGATTTGACATGTTATGTTTATAACATAAAAAAGGTATTGAACATATGATTTGTGGACACGACATAAAAAGGTATATAATTGGACATAAATGTAGACTGTATTGAACATATAATTTAAGATAAAGGGGATATGGCTTAGGTATAAAGACTAACATGGAAGTATGATATCTATTATGTAAATAAACACCTAAGTAGGGGATCTTTGGGATATATGACATGCATAGTAATCTATGGCTATATTTGGTATAATCTATATATGGATCTTCTGTACTATGCAAGTTTAATAAAAATGGGAACATATGATATATGGTAAATTATGACTGTAACACCCCGCCTCCGCTAGGGTCACTCGCAAAGGAATGCACTAGCTTTAGAGGGGCATTATTGGTAAACATGCACAGAAATATCACAAGACAGAAAATGTAAAATAGCGGAAGTAAAATTGAACTTTCATACACATCAATAATTAAGGTCTAAAGCCTTTTACATCAGAGTACATCAAAACCTGTCTTGCAATAGTAAAGAAGCATAAAGACTTTTTCATAAAATATTTCCCCAAGTAAAAACAGTAAAGTAGCCATAGCCAAGAAAAGTCCAAGCCATCCATGATGACCTTCAAGCAGAAGAAGTCCGAACTAAACAACAGTATTTCCTCCCTGTAACCTGGGGGGGAAACGGAAGAAAAGAGGCGAAACAAAACGGGTCAGTCAAAAAGACTGAGTAAGCCCTATCTACTATCAGCATAAAAACTAGTAAAGTTAACTGACATGAGGAACTGAGATGAACATAAGCATGATGACAAGATAGATAAGCTAAATCAAAATAACAGGATGAACTACTGAACTCAGATAAACTAAAGTGTCATGATAAATTACGGTGTCAAGATAAAACAAGGTATCCCATCGTCAAGTTCCTGTCAAGTATAATATCCCCAAGATATCTATCACGTATAACATCCCATGGTATCTATCCTGTCTTTTAGCTCTGCACCTACCGTACTAGTATCCCCACCGTATCATGTGTTAACCATGAATGACCCTTACTCAAAAGTCGTGTAATGGTCCGTGTCAACCTAATATATCGCATATATAGGTTACTCAACTCGTATGTTTTATTCCATGTAAATGTTCAGTCCCTTGCCGTAGACCATACGGGCTTTCCCATGAAATTCTATACTACTTTAACATAGTTCCATGATCCTTAAGATCGTTTTGGATTGTCACCCTATATCTAACTAGGGTCTTTCAACATGAATCATTATTTGTACAACTAGGACTTATGCTACCTAGGACTACTAGGGATTATGCTTACCTATTGCACATTTTCGTATCTCGGTTTTGGTTCAACCACCCAGGGCCACTAGGATTTACGCTAACCGTCAACCGCGCCCTTTTTCCCACGCATTCATCGTGAATCGTTTTTCCATGACTGTATGCACATGTATCACATCGTGCCATCCGAGTCCTGTCACAGGGCAGACCAGGAAATACAGGACTCGGTCGGGAGCTTTCGATTTATCTGCCGATGCAGATGCTAAGGTCTGTTTTTTTCTATACGTGGCTATGGTCCCACGAGACCACTCCCTCAACTAGTGAAAGACAAGACAGGATAAATCCTGTATGAGAACACACTACTGGCCAACCCACAATCCTAGCCTTACCGCAACCATAATTAGATAGCAATTATGGTCTCTTGGGTGTTCTCTGCCTTTCCGTACGTACACGCTTGACCAAAGATGGTAGGTAGCCTGACGAAAATGATATCTAGGGTACGACCGTGTATCGTCGACTATCCCCTATCCATCCCCGTCTTTAGGTTGCTCGTATAGCAACCAAGGCATACTCTTGGTTCTTCTAACGCAGACCTTAACCTCTCATGAGCCTAGTATGATCACCTGGCAGCTCATAGAGGGATACCAAGAATATCCTCACGTTCCCCGAAGCCGCTGCTTCGTTACCCAGTTCGCTGGAGCCTTTATCTAAATCAGATACTTGCTCCCACTCGTATACTTAAACGATGACCTACCGTATCAGGTTACTCATCTATCTATGAACTGGTCTAAATTTCCTTGACTAAGAATCATTACTTAGTTATTCTTCAACTAAGGTTTACCACTTAGCCTTATTCCCGTTATCCTTGTTAACCACGGTTATCCACCTAATCCTCAGAACTAGGGTTTACATAATGGATTAAGTGTCACTTAAGTTCATAACTTAACCCGTCTACAAATCATGTCAAAATTGGCTAAGTATCCAAGTTCAAGACTTAACCCGTCTACAAATCATGTCAAAATTGGCTAAGTATCCAAGTTCAAGACTTAACCCTACAAACCATGCTCAAGTTGGTTAAGTATATATTAACTAGACCCTATAAAATTACTGAGTCAAATCGGTCAAGTGTATTTAAGCGATTCATGACTTAGCCTTATCACGTTTTCACGTTCGATTGGTTAAGTATAGGTTAACTTAACCTCAATAAATTAACGAGTTAGATTGGTTAAGTATAGGTCACTTAACCACATCAAATCATCAGGTTAGATTAGTTAAGCATTTAACTTAACCCCATTAAACTGCCAAGTGGGATTAATTAAGTCTAGGCTAACTTAACCCCATCCGATTTCCATGTTTAGACTAGTTGAGTCTAATCTTAACCCCATCCATTAACTGTATTTTTCGGTTAAGTGTCATTAAGAAAACTTACTTAACCTTACCAAATTATCGTGTTGGATTGATTAAGTGTTGGTTAACTTAACCCCGTCCACTAGTCGTATAAAAATGGTTAAGTGTCATTAGGCAAATCAAGTTACTTAACCTACCCAACCTTGTCATGTTTTGTTAAGTATCATTGGCCTAATCAATTTACTTAACCCATTGTCCATGTCATATTTGGTTAAGAGTCATTAATCAAATTAACTTAACCCTATCATGTAGCATTAATTACTTAATGCACCTCAACCTCTCACATTAGACTTTGTTGTGGTTACTAGTTAAGCCGGTCGGTTCCGGGTAGCTTTACACCACAACTTGGTCTAACCTCGGGTTCAAGCACAACATGACCAACTTCTCACATTGGGTCCTATTGTTTGCAACTACTAGTTAGGTCGGTCGGTTCCGGGTAGTTTTACGTTGCAAACTCAACCCAACCTCGAGTTGGCCACACTTATATTATCTAAGTGTCATGTCCATTATGTTTCCAACACATATTACAAGTTTTCAAGCAATTGGGTAGACCTAACTTAATAGGTAAATTCCCAATGGGTAGACCGAACTTAATAGGTAAATTCCCAATCTTATGTTTTCAAGCATACTTACATGTCCACTTCCATGTTATATTTCAAGTCATGTTTTCAAGTATAAACACATGTCATATTTAACGTTACATGTTGTCATGTTTATACCCATTTATCCAAATCATGTTCATGTCATTATGTTTTCCCATAATGTGACCCCAACGCTTTTAAACTCGCATAATGGATTCAAAGGAGGAACTTGTCAAAGGCATGACAAAAGCGGGTATAAAGCCACTAGTTGAACATGGTGGCAAATAAGACATAATGCGTTCATTAACTTGCATGTTACATTCTTAAGCCTCAAAAACATGCATAACGTTCAAACTTGGCAAATAAGCGAATCATGATGATAAATGACATAGAAAGATGGCTAGAAGTTCGCATATGACATTACATGCAAGCTATCATAAGGGGTATGATAGTTCTCATGTTGCCAAAATGCAACATTTAACATAAAGGCCAAAGCTTTATGACCACAAGATCAAGATGAAGACTTCATAAACTTGCATGACATGATAGCATGTATTATTCTCAATGATCAAACCCAAACTTGCAACATGAACATTTAACTTCATAGTTAATATCTAAGAGTAGGGAAAGGGCTTACATTGCTATGAAGGCACAAAAGATATGACAAAGCCCTTATGCAATCAAATAGAAGCTCTAACATAAAAACCCTTGAGTCAAAATGATCAAAACCCTTGCTTTATGATGCAAATATAGAAACTTGACTTGAATGCAAGCTAAGGACACTCATACAAGCTTGAAAACACTTGTATGCATGGAAAATTTCTCATAGAAACAATTGAGAAATTTTATGAAGAGAGTGGAGGCCATGAGAGGTAAAATTTTGCCATAGTTTAGTTGTATGAATGAATAATGATGATTTAGGGTTAGGTTAGGGCCTTATTTATAGATTAGGCAAGTGTTTTAGGCCATAGGATTTAACCCTAGTTGCAATCTCAGCCCTTAAAACCGAATCTGGCCCCCAAACTCAACACAAACCCAAAATGGTGCACCAGGCAGAACTGCCCGGCTGGACCAAGTCGACAGCCAAGTCGACAGGGCTGTCGACTTGGGTCCAACCAAGTCGACTCCCAAGTCGACAGGGCTGTCGACTTGGGTGCTCTGGCGGGAATTTTCCCGCCTGGCCCAAACTGGCCCAAATTTCCAAATTCAAACTTGAATTTGAAATCTGTTTTTACTTTGAAATTTTCTGAAAACTTCGTTGGGCCTTAATCGGGTCATACGGACTCCGATTCTCGAAAACTCAGACTCTATTTCGCGTATTTTTCCGAGACGAACGCAATGGCATAGCCCGTTTTACTTGATTCAGAATTTAAAATTAAATTCTGCCTTGATTCTCGTTTTAACATGTTATCGAAATACGGGTTGTTACATTCTCCCCACCTTTTAGGATTTCGTCCCCGAAATCTCCAAGTTAGGAAGAACATATCCTACCATCCATCATTCATCTACTCAAAACATTATCCACAAGCAACCATTGTCCTTAGATGATTTCTAATGCTGTATGAATATATGCAAAACGTGTGTGTACATGTTCCTTAGCTAATGCTAATGATCAGGCCTGAGTAATCTTTCTAATGCAAAATATGTATAGTGCCATGAATCCAACATGTATGCAAATAGTCCTAGTCATATAGATACTATATGCGTGCACAATCATTCATTCACATGCAACAACCGCATGATAATACATTCGATTTCATCCATAAACAAGAATAAATACTCGTGCATATGCAATATGAAATGCGACCGAGTCGAGCTAGTATCTAATGTGTATTCGCGCATCCACGAGCAACCACTTGCAACCATATCAATCATAACATGTTTCAAATACATGTTTACATCCATAGGGTTCTACCTAGGGTTCCCTGAAACAGGGTCGAGCAGATAAACAAGACAAACTCCTTACGGGGTTTGTAACAGAAAATAGGACCGAGAGGATGTCCACAAAAGATAGCCTACAAGTAAGCTCTACAGAAAACAGGGATCAAGGACATACTCCCAAAAAGAGATATCATGCGCGTATCTAGTCTTTGACCATCAAAGTCGTATTTCCTCGAGCTTAATTCCATTGTGCCTTGACCGTCTTTTAACTTCGCGATTTCGTAGCTTCTTATTTCCTGTTTCCATAACATGAGCTGGAACTCATTTCTTCGTCGCCTCTCGTTCCACTTGCACTTATCCCTTTTTCTAGAATACTTGGCGCAAACATGACTGCGTACTTATGATCTCATGCAAGCTTTCCAAAATTCACTAATGAATCTTGGATCTCGTTTATATACTATAAGGTATTCCATGTAGAAGAACTTTCTCTTGAAAGTAAACAGATGTCAACCAGGTTATCAAGCGCACTTACTAGGGTGATCTCTATAACCCACGCATAAATGAAGTAAACCATCTGTCTTATCGGCAAACACCACTCGATCGGGCTTCAAATTTCCAATAAAGGCATCAAGGGATTCTAAGTAACTAGTCATGACAGAACCTCAGAAAGGTTACACGATACTTCGAGGGTATTACCAAGGCCAGTCAAAAGGTCTAACTACCCTCCTATCAAAACCGAGAGTGGCACCCCCTACTGGATAACCACTTCATCCCTAGAATCCATCCATAGCTTATAAACATAAGCATTATTTCCAAACTCAACACTTGGCATAGACATTCTCAAATCCAAACAAGTCATGTATAAATGGACTGATTCTTCAATAGGACTTTGAGACAGAAATGGGATTCTCTATTACGCTAGTACTTAAGGTGCAGAGACTCAACTATCGAAGCAGACTTAAATGATACGATGATCAAAACAAATCCTAACGGGATGATAGAGAAGAAAAGCTAAACCTTTAACAAGATCGTTACCCTCCTTCCGAGGTACCCTAGAAATGAGAGCATACTATTGCCCTCCCGATGATCTTGTCCTTGTCCCATAATACTTAACTATCCGCCCCGTTTTACCATGCCAAAGGTACTCTCTCGTCATGGGTTTCATTGTTCATCTTTCTCCCTCCTTTGAGGACTAAGCCATACCAACAAGTTGCTCATCCTTTATCCTCTTTCTCACTATCCTTTCTTATAACGCGGCCACTGGTCTCTCGAGAACCACCTCCATCGTATGGAAAGCACTTTCGTAGATAGAAAAGACTAGTTGCAGTTAAAACCACTGTGACTACAGATGGAGGAAAGAAAGGAAAAGAGATTCAATTAAGGAAACAAGGATAGTGCTAATGGCCTTTGGGGAATAGCCTTTTTCTTTTTCTTTTAAAAGAAAATTTTTCTTGAAAAATGCTTCTTTGTAAACGATTTTCAAATAGTTTTCAGAAGGTCTTTAAAAACTTTTGCCCAGTCTGGTAACCTTCTGCTCTGATACCACGTGTAACACCCCGCCTCCGCTAGGGTCACTCGCAAAGGAATGCACTAGCTTTAGAGGGGCATTATTGGTAAACATGCACAGAAATATCACAAGACAGAACATATAAAATAGCGGAAGTAAAATTGAACTTTCATACACATCAATAATTAAGGTCTAAAGCCTTTTACACCAGAGTACATCAAAACCTGTCTTGCAATAGTAAAGAAGCATAAAGACTTTTTCATAAAATATTTCCCCAAGTAAAAATAGTAAAGTAGCCATAGCCAAGAAAAGTCCAAGCCATCCATGATGACCTTCAAGCAGAAGAAGTCCGAACTAAACAACAGTATTTCCTCCCTGTAACCTGGGGGGAAACGGAAGAAAAGAGGCGAAACAAAACGGGTCAGTCAAAAAGACTGAGTAAGCCCTATCTACTATCAGCATAAAAACTAGTAAAGTTAACTGACATGAGCAACTGAGATGAACATAAGCATGATGACAAGATAGATAAGCTAAATCAAAATAACAGGATGAACTACTGAACTCAGATAAACTAAAGTGTCATGATAAATTACGGTGTCAAGATAAAACAAGGTATCCCATCGTCAAGTTCCTGTCAAGTATAATATCCCCAAGATATCTATCACGTATAACATCCCATGGTATCTATCCTGTCTTTTAGCTCTGCACCTACCGTACTAGTATCCCCACCGTATCATGTGTTAACCATGAATGACCCTTACTCAAAGGTCGTGTAATGGTCCATGTCAACCTAATATATCGCATATATAGGTTACTCAACTCGTATGTTTTATTCCATGTAAATGTTCAGTCCCTTGCCGTAGACCATACGGGCTTTCCCATGAAATTCTATACTACTTTAACATAGTTCCATGATCCTTAAGATCGTTTTGGATTGTCACCCTATATCTAACTAGGGTCTTTCAACATGAATCATTGTTTGTACAACTAGGACTTATGCTACCTAGGACTACTAGGGATTATGCTTACCTATTGCACATTTTCGTATCTCGGTTTTGGTTCAACCACCCAGGGCCACTAGGATTTACGCTAACCGTCAACCGCGCCCTTTTTCCCACGCATTCATCGTGAATCGTTTTTCCATGACTGTATGCACATGTATCACATCGTGCCATCCGAGTCCTGTCATAGGGCAGACCAGGAAATACAGGACTCGGTCGGGAGCTTTCGATTTATCTGCCGATGCAGATGCTAAGGTCTGTTTTTTTCTATACGTGGCTATGGTCCCACGAGACCACTCCCTCAACTAGTGAAAGACAAGACAGGATAAATCCTGTATGAGAACACACTACTGGCCAACCCACAATCCTAGCCTTACCGCAACCATAATTAGATAGCAATTATGGTCTCTTGGGTGTTCTCTGCCTTTCCGTACGTACACGCTTGACCAAAGATGGTAGGTAGCCTGACGAAAATGCTATCTAGGGTACGACCGTGTATCGTCGACTATCCCCTATCCATCCCCGTCTTTAGGTTGCTCGTATAGCAACCAAGGCATACTCTTGGTTCTTCTAACGCAGACCTTAACCTCTCATGAGCCTAGTATGATCACCTGGCAGCTCATAGAGGGATACCAAGAATATCCTCACGTTCCCCGAAGCCGCTGCTTCGTTACCCAGTTCGCTGGAGCCTTTATCTAAATCAGATACTTGCTCCCACTCGTATACTTAAACGATGACCTACCGTATCAGGTTACTCATCTATCTATGAACTGGTCTAAATTTCCTTGACTCAGAATCATTACTTAGTTATTCTTCAACTAAGGTTTACCACTTAGCCTTATTCCCGTTATCCTTGTTAACCACGGTTATCCACCTAATCCTCAGAACTAGGGTTTACATAATGGATTAAGTGTCACTTAAGTTCATAACTTAACCCGTCTACAAATCATGTCAAAATTGGCTAAGTATCCAAGTTCAAGACTTAACCCGTCTACAAATCATGTCAAAATTGGCTAAGTATCCAAGTTCAAGACTTAACCCTACAAACCATGCTCAAGTTGGTTAAGTATATATTAACTTGACCCTATCAAATTACTGAGTCAAATCGGTCAAGCGTATTTAAGCGATTCGTGACTTAGCCTTATCACGTTTTCACGTTCGATTGGTTAAGTATAAGTTAACTTAACCTCAATAAATTAACGAGTTAGATTGGTTAAGTATAGGTCACTTAACCACATCAAATCATCAGGTTAGATTAGTTAAGTATTTAACTTAACCCCATTAAACTGCCAAGTGGGATTAATTAAGTCTAGGCTAACTTAACCCCATCCGATTTCCATGTTTAGACTAGTTGAGTCTAATCTTAACCCCATCCATTAACTGTATTTTTCGGTTAAGTGTCATTAAGAAAACTTACTTAACCTTACCAAATTATCGTGTTGGATTGATTAAGTGTTGGTTAACTTAACCCCGTCCACTAGTCGTATAAAAATGGTTAAGTGTCATTAGGCAAATCAAGTTACTTAACCTACCCAACCTTGTCATGTTTTGTTAAGTATCATTGGCCTAATCAATTTACTTAACCCATTGTCCATGTCATATTTGGTTAAGAGTCATTAATCAAATTAACTTAACCCTATCATGTAGCATTAATTACTTAATGCACCTCAACCTCTCACATTAGACTTTGTTGTGGTTACTAGTTAAGCCGGTCGGTTCCGGGTAGCTTTACACCACAACTTGGTCTAACCTCGGGTTCAAGCACAACATGACCAACTTCTCACATTGGGTCCTATTGTTTGCAACTACTAGTTAGGTCGGTCGGTTCCGGGTAGTTTTACGTTGCAAACTCAACCCAACCTCGAGTTGGCCACACTTATATTATCTAAGTGTCATGTCCATTATGTTTCCAACACATATTACAAGTTTTCAAGCAATTGGGTAGACCTAACTTAATAGGTAAATTCCCAATGGGTAGACCTAACTTAATAGGTAAATTCCCAAGCTTATGTTTTCAAGCATACTTACATGTCCACTTCCATGTTATATTTCAAGTCATGTTTTCAAGTATAAACACATGTCATATTTAACGTTACATGTTGTCATGTTTATACCCATTTATCCAAATCATGTTCACGTCATTATGTTTTCCCATAATGTGACCCCAATGCTTTTAAACTTGCATAATGGATTCAAAGGAGGAACTTGTCAAAGGCATGACAAAAGTGGGTATAAAGCCACTAGTTGAACATGGTGGCAAATAAGACATAATGCGTTCATTAACTTGCATGTTACATTCTTAAGCCTCAAAAACATGCATAACGTTCAAACTTGGCAAATAAGCGAATCATGATGATAAATGACATAGAAAGATGGCTAGAAGTTCGCATATGACATTACATGCAAGCTATCATAAGGGGTATGATAGTTCTCATGTTGCCAAAATGCAACATTTAACATAAAGGCCAAAGCTTTATGACCACAAGATCAAGATGAAGACTTCATAAACTTGCATGACATGATAGCATGTATTATTCTCAATGATCAAACCCAAACTTGCAACATGAACATTTAACTTCATAGTTAATATCTAAGAGTAGGGAAAGGGCTTACATTGCTATGAAGGCACAAAAGATATGACAAAGCCCTTATGCAATCAAATAGAAGCTCTAACATAAAAACCCTTGAGCCAAAATGATCAAAACCCTTGCTTTATGATGCAAATATAGAAACTTGACTTGAATGCAAGCTAAGGACACTCATACAAGCTTGAAAACACTTGTATGCATGGAAAATTTCTCATAGAAACAATTTAGAAATTTTATGAAGAGAGTGGAGGTCATGAGAGGTAAAATTTTGCCATAGTTTAGTTGTATGAATGAATAATGATGATTTAAGGTTAGGTTAGGGCCTTATTTATAGATTAGGCAAGTGTTTTAGGCCATAGGATTAAACCCTAGTTGCAATCTCAGCCCTTAAAACCGAATCTGGCCCCCAAACTCAACACAAACCCAAAATGGTGCACCAGGCAGAACTGCCCGGCTGGACCAAGTCGACAGCCAAGTCGACAGGGCTGTCGACTTGGGTCCAACCATGTCGACTCCCAAGTCGACAGGGCTGTCGACTTGGGTGCTCTGGCGGGAATTTTCCCGCCTGGCCCAAACTGGCCCAAATTTCCAAATTCAAACTTGAATTTGAAATCTGTTTTTACTTTGAAATTTTCTAAAAACTTCGTTGGGCCTTAATCGGGTCATACGGACTCCAATTCTCGAAAACTCAGACTCTATTTCGCGTATTTTTCCAAGACGAACGCAATGGCATAGCCCGTTTTACTTGATTCAGAATTTAAAATTAAATTCTGCCTTGATTCTCGTTTTAACATGTTATCGAAATACGGGTTGTTACAATGACCATAATCTGTGCTATGTAAATGTAATGCAAACATGGGGTATATGATAATATTGTGGATCAAGACTATTATTTATGCATGTGAACTTAGGCAAGATTTATAATTAGGCAAGATATGTTTGTGAAACTTTAAGAAATGATTAAATCTGTTATATTTGCCTAATTTGCT
The DNA here is from genome assembly GCA_030737875.1 of Allium sativum. Taxonomy (NCBI): domain Eukaryota; kingdom Viridiplantae; phylum Streptophyta; class Magnoliopsida; order Asparagales; family Amaryllidaceae; genus Allium; species Allium sativum. The sequence continues at coordinate 646,078,129 of CM060919.1, read as the reverse complement.
AGTTGTGTTGCATTGCCTAATCTGCTAGTTCTGTTATATTGCTTAATCTGCTAGTTAAGCTCTACTGCCTACTCTGCTAGATCTATTCATCTACCAAATCTATCATCTGCTAAGTCTGTTGAAAATGCTAAATCTGCTAGTTTTCTTAATCTGATAAATCCGTTAAGTCGCCTAATCTGAAGAATCTGTTATCTGCTATATCTGTTGAGTTGGTATAATTAGTCCGCTATTGACATAATCTGAATTAACTATGAATAATTGACATGTATATTAGGCGTGGGTATAAATGGTAAATCATTAATTAATTGGCCGTAAAGATAAACATGGCTAACTCGAGGTTAGAATGAGTTTGCGGCGTAATTCTGCCCGGAACCGCCCGGCATATTCCAAAGGTCGCAAACAATAGGTTCTAATGTGAGAAGTTAGTCATAACGTGCTTGAAACCCGAGGTTAGAATCAGTTTGCGACAGAAACCTGCCCGGAACCAACCGACCTAACCAGTAGCCGCAAACTGTCAGTCTAATGTGAGAGGTTTGGGCATTAATATTTAATTAATGAAAATCTAAGATAATTATGATGTCTAAAACGTGTTGGGTAAGGTTAAACCAATTGGACCGATGAATCTGATAAACCCGTTTCGCGAATCCGTAGGCCCAACACAAAATTAGATAATCTGTAACCAGTTAATCTGTAAGTCTGTTAATCTGTAACCAGTTAATCTGTAAGCCTGTTAATCCGAACATCTGGTTCGTTAGTTTGAAAACCTTTTAACTTGATTGCCTGATCTGTGAACTAGTTAATCCAAATTTTGTATGTCTGGAACTTGTAGGCAAGTTAAGCTGAAATTTGTTAGTCTGGGGACACAAGGTTAGGAGGGGAATTACTTGTGTCATCTGTTGTTTGGGACCCATATTAGTCAGTAACCCTTTCTGGTATCAAAACTTTGACCCAACAGTAAGTAGGGTCCGGGCACGCTTACTGAACTAATTATAAGCGGTTCATTCTGATAATGGCGAGGGGTGTTGATGGTGCGTTCCAACCGGGTCATGTGCGTGCATGGATCCCGGTCTACCTCTGAGGATGTAAGACGCCGTGACATCTGTAAATAGGTCTGTGCCAATTGGTTGTCACTTTAGGGAGTGATACACCCCACTGTGGGGCCGACACTTAGTTCTGTCTGTTTCTGTTGGTACCGTCTATTTCTGTTGGGTGGTAACACCTGTCTGTTTCTGTGTGGTACCGTCTGTTCGGGTGGTAAAGGCCCATTACTAGTGTACACCTAATTCTACATTCTGTTTCCGTAGGGATTAATCTGTTTCTGCTTCTGTCTGTTTCTGATCGGGTAGTAAAGGCCCATTATTAGCAATCTGTTTATGTTAAATTATTCTGTACCCGTTTCTGTTTCAGTTTAGACATTAGGGTGACACCTAATTCTGTTATACTAGTATTGGTGCAGAGAAGTGTAAGCAATAGCTTATATCATTCTGTTCTTCTGTTATATCTGCTACGCCTGTTACAGTTATCTCTCATCCAGTTTTATGTTCATGTCATAATATTATTATCTGTTCATATGCTGAAAGTCACTGGACTTGCCAGACTTTATGTCTGACCCTTGTTGTTTCGCCTCTTTTCTTCCGTTTCCCCCCCCCCCCTAGGTTTTCTAAGGAGGGAATACTCTAGCTAGATCCGGATTTCTTCTGCTTGAAGTGCTTAAAGTATGGCTTGTCTTCTTCTGTGGGGATTATGATTTTAAACTATGCATTCTGAAGGCTTTGTACAAGACTGATATTTTGTACTTGAATTCTGAGATTTGAAAGGATGTAACCATACTGATTTCTGTTTCCACTGTAATAAAGTTAAAAATTTTCAAGTACTGTTTTTATCTGTCTTGTAAGTTTCTGTTCTGTTTACTAAAATGCTCCACTAAAGTTAAGGCATTCCCTTTGTGGGTGTCCTTAACGGAGGTGGGGTGTTACACAGCATGTCTAATTTTACTGCCTCTATGCTCCTTCCCTTGTTCCAGATTTCATTCTCTATGAATATAACATCTCTACTTATAATAATCTTTCCCGAAGTGGGATTGTACATTTTATATGCTTTTGATTATTCACTAACACCAAGGAAAATGCATTTGCTACTTCTATCATCCAATTTTGTTTTCTTAACAGCAGGAACATGTACATGACCAACACAATCGAAAAATATGAAATAGTCAACATTTGGTTTAACTTTGCTCCAGACCTCTTCGGGAGTTGTCTCCTGCATCACTTGTGTTGGACTCCTATTGGGAACATGTGTGATCCAATTCACTGCCTCTGCCCGAAAACACTTAGGAATCTTCATCTCAAACAAAATTCTTTGCGCCAAACTCATGACTGTTCTATTTCTTCACTCAGCAACTCCATTTTTCTAGGGAGTATATGAAGTTGTTATTTGTCTTTTGATTCCATGAGATTTGCAAAATTCAATGAACTCAAAAGATGTGATCTCTCCTCCCCTGTCAGTTCTGAAATAGCAAATGGAAGAACTTGCTTCTTTCTTAACTAGAACCTTGTAATATTTAAACATAGTGATACCTTATGACCTCTCACTAGGAAAATAACTCCAAACTTTCCTGTTGTAATCATCAATAAAAGTAAGGATGTACCTTTTATGACTATTCGAAGAAGGTGTAATTGGTCCGCAAATGTCTACATGTACTAACTGCAGTTTGTGTGAAGCCCTCCATGTGCTCTTCTTTGGGAGTGACTCTCTTTATTGCTTTCCCACCAAGCAGTCTTCACACATCTTTGCAGGAGATTGAATTTCTGGAAGTCCCTTTACCATTTCCTATAATGCAAAGTTCTAATACTATTGTAATTTAGATGGCCATATCGATGATGCCATAGATATGCAATATCATATGCACGCACTTGTAAGAAAACAGAGGAATTAGCAAGCACCATGCTTGCAAGGATAACAAACATCCGGTTTGCGGTCAGCAAAGTCTGCATAATAAGTCCTTTGCTTGGATGATATATCTTACAAGATCCTTTCTGTATAAGCATAGCTAAGTTCTTCTCTTGTAGTTGACCTAGGCTGAGCAAGTTATTTTTCTATTTAGGAATAAAATATATATCCTGAGTTAAACCATCAACTTCCATCTTGATTTTTCCCTTCGTTATCGCTATCAACCTTGTGTTATTGTCGAGTTTGAATGAATGTCGAAGTTCCTCATCAAAAGAGGAAAACCACTTCTTTTGTCCAGTCATATGGTTGCTACAATCACTATCAACAAACCATACATCTTCCCGACTCGCATTATTCATTTCCACATGAGCCATCAGCAAAAGTTCCTCATCTTCATTAAGCTCCACATTATTTGCACTTTTTTCTCCATTGGGGCTTTCACATTAGAAGTGCCCTAGTTTGTGGCACTCGTAGCATTCAACTAAGGCTTTATTAAAACCTGGCATTCCTCGTCCTCTGCCTCGTCCTTGAAAGCTTCCACAACCTCTTATTATGTTCATTGAAGTATCGCTGCTTCTTACCGTTAACTTTTCCTCAGAAGCCACCTTTAACACCTCTTCATCTGTACTTCCAATTTCATGTGCAAGCATTCGCTGTTCATGCACCAAGAGAATGCTTTGTAGTTCATCAATACTCATTTTTGTGAGATCGCTGGATTCTTTAATCGTGCGTACAACATAATCAAACTTAGATGTCATCGATCTTAATATCTTCTCGACTATCACCAGTTGTTCCATTCTCTCACCATATGCCTTCATTTTATTGGCAATGGTGAGTGTGCAAGAAAAATATTCATTCACCTTCTCACCCTTTTTCATTCAAAGAATCTCAAATTCTACTCTAAGTGCCTATAACTGTGCTCGCTTGACTTTCGTAGATCCTTGATATTTCTATTTCATGGAATCCCATATTCCCTTTGCATTCTCCTTATCCAAAATAGTTTCCATAATGGTTCTGTCAGTGACTTAAAACAAGTAGTTTTTTACTTTTAGATCCTTCATTTTCGCATCTTCTCTCATCTTTCTTTGAGCCTCAGTTTCTTCAACTCTAGTTGCCGCTGCAGGGATTCCTACCTTAATTATGGACCAGTAATCTTTTGAGCGAAGGAGATTCTCCATAAGCATAGCCCAATGATCATAAAAACTGTCAAACTTGGGAATGAATGGTTGAAGAAAATTACTCTCTGCCATTACGGCTCTTATACCAAATTTGTCAGTTGTAGAAATATAAGGTAGAGAGAAATTGAAATGCTCCTTTATTTAGTGTTGGATGTGGCATATATAGCCTTACAAAGCATAAACAGATAAGAAACCCACGTAGTACGTGGTACATGAAAACAAGAAACGGTAAAAGCACATGGTCTTAAAGACCAGGGATTATTGAACAAGTAAAACAGTAGAGCCAGTCACAACAAATAAACACAATAGTAGTATATTATCTTTTAAGGTATGTAATGCGAAATCAAAAGCATACACATGCATGGGTATCAAGAGAGTAAAACTTGAGCAACAAAACAAATCTTTAAAATGTGCATGCATTTATGCCAGTTCACACCAAACTTCCGGAAGTGCTCAAAATAGATTTTTTATTTTATTTTATTTTTTTAGTTCTATTATTATTATTTAATTTCTACTTGAATTATCTAATTCTTTGTTCCATGTTGTTAAGCATCGGTTATCGTCATGCTTGCAAATGTTGTGCGTTTGGGTTATTATTTCTGTATTTACTTCTTTACATTTGATTCCTTGGTCTGGAATTTATTTGTGCCATCACTTGGCAATATTTAATCATTTACCCACCTACTTGTAAATTTAATTTGCTAAAAGAAATCGAAGTCTAACCATTGCTTCAGCAATTTGATATTCAAGTTTTTTGATTGAACTATTCGGTGAGGGCGAGCTTAAAAGTTATAATTGGATTTACTATTTGTATTTGTAGGAAATTATTATATTAGGCCTACTGAAAATGTAATTTGAATCTGTAACAGGTTTGCATGTATTTAGTGGTCGTGGTTTAAAGCAGGAGCCTGTGTAAGTATCTTTGCTTATGTATGAATCTTATTTTATTTTAGTTCCATGGGTTTTGTGTTCGCTTTTGACTTGGCTGATGAAATGATTGTACAACGCATTAGTTTTTATGATTATTCCAGAATACCTAAGAACATGGAGAATGCCTGAGTCGGTTGTTAAAATACATAGAAATTTTCACACTAGAAACTCGTTGCATGGCCTTCACGTGCTTGGTTATCTTTTTTATGTCACGTAGCTTCTGCATGTTTCACGTGTGCCAGCTACAACTCCTTATTTTCTCTATATAAGCGGAGTTGTTAAAATTCGAATATGCATCTTTCAAATAAAAATTCATTCTCTTAAATCGGAAAAATGCTATAATTTCTTACTTGAAATGCTTGCCTTTTTTGAATTCATTATTCTTCTCAGTTTGGTAGTTATGTTATACCCAGAGTACAAAAAATAATTGATGTATTCAGATTGGGAGGTATTGGAAAAAAAGATGGAGCACCATTATATCCCTGAGAAGTAAGGGTATATACGCCTTTTGTACAACGAGTTGATTTTATTGTTGTAGTGCACACCCATGTTGTGCACCTCCTTTCCTTAATATCAAAATTTTACATATATTAATGTTTTTCTAATATGTATACAGATTAGGGTTAGAATTTTCCTTCATTGGTGCAATGCTCCCGTGTGCATGTTGTTCTTTCTTCCCACTAGATAAAGAGTAAGCTGCGTCTTCAACCAACGACCTCCCCCCAAGTTTGGTACATTCATTTCATTAATGATTAAGAAAATAAATGTTACTTGCTTGAAGTTTTAATCTTTATAGATTTATTGAATTAATTATCAAGATGGATAAGTGAATTTTGGTTGTGTATATTATAATTGTGACTGGTAGCAGAGGTGAAGACATAAAAAGTGTTGTTTGTGATTTTGCATTTACTTTATTCATAAAATGTAATTTTATAATGCTTCAAGACTGTTTTATTCCATATTTATCATGTTTTTTTTTAATATCACCGGAAAATGTAAGCAATAATTTTTTTCACTATTCTAAAAACAATGCAGCTGGCAAACTTTTTTTTCCTTTCTTGCATATGTGTGTGCACGGACGTGGACATCATTGTAAAAATTCATTATTACTTACTTTCCAAATCGAAATGAGTCGGGATATTATAATTAAATGAGGTTTAGTACTAATTTTAGTAACATATGAATTTTGTTTCATCTAGTTACCTTTTGCGCAGGTTAAGGCAGGGCATTAAATCTTCTTAAAGGCTAAAAAATTATATTTGACTTGATCATAGCCGATGTACAAATGATGGATGTCACTGCATTCAAGCTATACAAGACATGCCCATTGTTTGTAAGTGGTTTGTATGTAACAATTTAATGTATGGCTATGTTAAGTTGTTGTTTATAAAGTAGTTTATGAAGTGGAAAAGCCTAAGATTCCAGAATGATGCTACTCAGACCATCAAAGGCTTCGGTTTAAAACTACGACTAGTACGAACTCAAGGATTTCAAGGGGCAAAATTAACATTTTGCTGTGGGTCCTTCGTATTTCGTGTGAGGTGTCGCACATTTAGATATAAATTATGTCGGATTATTTAGCATTTTTGAAGATTCCACGTAAAGCTTTAGGACACGGGACTAGTGATCTTATTTGCATGCCAACATAATTCAAGATCTAGACCGCATATAGAAGTCTATCAAATATAGAATGATCAACGTATAACTACGAACTTCCAATTAATACTTTTTTCGTTATTTGATACCATTGGTCTCTACATATTATATTATTTTCTTCAATGTCATTCCTAACACTACATGTTATTTTATCCCTTGAAGAACATTTATAGAAAATTGTTAAGATTACCTATATGCTTTGCTAATTAAGAATAACCGAGGATACTCTTTGCTATTAGGTCTGAAACACAAAAAACACCAAATTTGTCTCATTGATATATTAATTGACCAACAATGCCAAACTTATTAATGTTTGGTCTAACATCCAAAATGCAAAACCAAATATCCCACCAAGGCCAGTTACAATGTAAACATTGGCTTTCTTTGTTTTTGCAATTTATGGGCAGCGATTGTACAGTACAAAATCATTATTAATTCAAAGACTACATCATACTAAATTTATTATCACCATACAGATCAAAAAGACAGGAAAACTCAGTTTTGCTGATCGATGTTCTAGAAGGAAAGACAAGCAATGAATCGCGGCCTGCGCACAGCGATTTACCTACAAGCAATGCTGAAGCTCTTTTTGTAGTTTCTGGAGTAACCAACTCCCTCACTTCTGGTTTTCCAGCTATGCAACCTCATCAGCATAATCCTGTGCAGAGAATGCCCTATTAGCAAAGTTCAGAAAACGCCGTTGGTCGATGGTATGGGCGTTCGAATCTTAAAAGCAGATGAAATAGGAGGTTTCAACCCTATAGAAGGAATCAGAACATGCAATACAGTGCAGAAGTGCAGCAAACGAAAGTGGGTTACCCTGGGGCACCGCTGCATAATACCTTGAACATGAGAAGGGGAGGCACGGTAACTGAACTCAGTGTGCATTAATACTCTTTTCATTGTAATTTGCATTTGCATTTGCTCCTCCTGGATGCACTGGAACTGAACTGAAAATGCCTTGTTCTGGCATTGCATGGCTCGGAGGACTATACATGACTGTAGGTCAAAGCTGTTCGACACTGTGAGCAAAGAAGCAAACTTTACGAGGACACAACTATCCCAATTTATCTGCATTAAAGCTTCGGATCCATCAGCCTCGGGCTCAACGCCTGCAATACCCACAAGCTTCAGCTTTGGAATCACCATCGCGCAAATGGACTAAATTTATAGAAAAAATGAACATAGGTGGCGTTTTCAAGGTGATGTCGAAGAGAAGTGCCAATGTTGCAGCGGAGCCTAAAGGCATCATAGTTAGTGCTGTGAATCGTGGACAGCTTCATATGTTTATGATGAAGGCATTTAGGACGACAAAAAAGAGAAGACCACTGATGATAGACTCAACGTTCAACCCGAGTAGCCAGTTTAGTACATACAGATACGGCCTTAGCAACAATGTGTGCAGCTTTGTATTTAATTTGCACACAGATTGAATACCTGCAATAGATTTATGCAGCTTTGTCATTCTAAAAAAAAAGCTATTGGATTGATTATTCAGCTTTGTGTTACTAATCTTCATCCTAAAGATTACCAGTTGTACTTTTGTTTTATTGTTAACTATCTTATATATTTTCTCTAAGATCAAATTAGTTTGTAAATACTGATATTAAATAGATCTATACCTACCTGCCTCTAGTTACTCCAGTTTAGTAGAACCATGAACAGGCCCGGCCCTAGCCTGCAGGTTGCCTGAGGCGGGCAAATGTTATTGATGTCCAAAAAAAAACGCAAAATCAACCGCCTGCACAAGGGTTCGAACTTGCCACCTCACACATCCTAAGGCTGTAGCGCACAACCAACTCAGCCAAGCTTTCTTTTGGTATACTTTCATATATGACTCTAAATATTCTACTATATGGTTTGTCAATGCCTTCGACCGCCACCAGAGTTTGCTCCGTTGAGGGGGGGTTGCCCGAGGCGGTTGTCTGACTAGACTTGGCCTGGGGCCGGCCCTGACCATGAACCATCTTCTACAAAATACGTAGACTAAGTCGAAATCATAAAACAATCGGATTTAGATTTTTGGCATGGGATCCTACATCTCCTTTTACTAAACTTTATGTATGAGGGTGCGAAGCCAAAAATGTCGTTGTTAGTGTCGAAGCATGGAAGTTTCCATGATCTTGAATATCATCACGTTAAATGGTGAAATCTTTCAACCTAATTCTTCAGGCTTTGCATATAAATCATTCCTGGACAACGCAAAGCAGGAGAGTGCTTCTTCAGGCTTTGCATCAGCTGTATCAATAATTAATTAGTCATGATTATATACCACTTGGGGGTGCCATAGCTGAGGAGGTAAACTCGTAGTTATAGTCGACTTGGTGGATATATATACCTGGTTTGCTGTATCATGCATTACTTATATAATTACAGTTATGACTCTATTCTTTCTAGACCTTCGGCTAAGGGCAACCCATTTTTGCTTCCATTCCTGTTGCCCTCGCCTAGGGCGAACCCATTTTTTTTTGGTCCGTAGAGCCGGATCTGGCTGTATGTGCTACATTTCAAAAATTATTTGATGTCTACGGAAGTTACAGCACGGTGATTAGATATAATGCATGTTGCGCATATGCACTGTATAAAGTTCAGTGAGACAATAATAGCATTTCATAACATTATTACTTAATTCTTTTGCCGTTTTGTCGGTGCTTTATGCTTCTTTTGTACCCAATGCAGCCTCTTTGTTGTTGTTCTATTGCTTATGTGATATATCCAGTTGTTTTAGCATTCACTGTATGCTTCAGCGTATAGTTAATTTATGGGACAGTCTCGTGTTTTCTTTTCCCTGCTGCACTCTTGTTAGTTTTGATTCTGTCGCCATGCATGCACACCCCCTGTAAGTAAACATATGCATTCTTAGCTCTTCAGCACCTCTCTTTTATGCAAAACGATCCACTCATTCAAGATTTGAACGTGCTCTTGCTTCCTTTATCAGTTTATATTCATATTTGTTCTCTTGCACAACATTTAAATCTATCTATATATAATAGGAAAACATCCAATCCAAATGAAGCTTTTGAAATCTCAAAAATATACTTCAAATTTGTATTGTGTGATTAGGGGGCAGTTTTGTCATTTCTTTCTTCATGTTAGGGATCCACCATGTCCACTTACTTCTTTTCTGCAGTTGCAATTTTCCATCGTTCCCATTTCTCAACATCATAATTTTATCTTCCAACCAACTCCGTGTCGTCATCTTTTACGATGGCTTTGTTGCCAAACAAGGAAAAAAATAAAATTAAGAGGGGCCTAGGGAGTAGCGGGCGGTCCATAAGCAAAAGGAAAGTGGGAACCGTGGGTGGCTCGAAGTTAACGCTTTTTCAGCCTCTGCTTGCATTTTGATTTCCATTTTAAATGTTTATTCCATAGCTAATAATGGGTTGTTTTATGTTGATTTGCAGAATAACGGTTATTTTTTAACGAAGATCCTTGGGATTATCGATTTACAAGATGATTTGAAAAAAAAAAAATTGAACAAAGATTCTGAGATGAGAGGCATAGGATAGGAGGAGAATAAAGATAGTTCGATTAGTTTTGTTAACAACGGTTATAATCAAGAAGACAATGATGGGTTTTTGGATAAAGACGAAGATAACTTGGAGAAGAAAGAGCGATTGGATACATCAAATGCGAACGATGCAGTAAAAGACAGGAGACCAATTTTTGCTTTTTTCCATTTAAATCTCCCAACAAACACAGGCCAGTTCTAAAAAAATAGCTGATATAAGCTTGTTTTAAAAGTTATTACAAACGTAGACCTGTTTTGTTCAGATTTGTATGTAGGTGAGTTTTGAAAACTCGACTCGTCTATGTGCAAGTTTTCAAAACTCGGCCATATAAAATTACACAAAATAATATTTGGGTTGGTTGGTAGAGTGTGTGTTTTCTTAGTGAGGCACCTAGATTTGAATCATGTCAACTACATTTTTTTAACCTAATATGAACTCCTTAAAACTAATTGATGGGACCAAACAACACTACAACTTCCAGTAAATCTGTACGGTGAGCTACTTCGTTTATCAACAACTTTTAATAACTTTCATGCTTTATCAAGTTCCAAAGCATCAGTTATTGATCTATCTACAATTTTAGAGAGGTTTACCCCTTCATAGAGAGCCCATGTTTGTAATATGATAAGTCCATGTGCAGCATCTCGTGACTGAAGGAAATTATTGAATTCTGTGATTTATAATGGACAATTTGCATGTGTCTTATGTACAAACTAACAACAACAATAATGATGATAATAATGGACAATTTGCATGTGTCTTATGTTCAAATTCACTGGTTAACCACAGTAATAAGAAGAAGAAAATATGATGTAAACATACTCTTACTAATCTATTAGCTGAATACTAATGGCAAAATACATGTTAGGCCTGTACTTCTACAAATATATTCCTCAAATTCTTACTGCATAGTGGTAACAATACTGGTAGATGTGTGTTGTTTGGTCTCATTAATTAGTTTTGAGGAGTTCATATTAGGCTAAAAAAATGTAGTTGACATGATTCAAACCTAGGTGCCTCGCCAAGAAGGCAGACCCATCTACCAACCAACCCAAAAATTCTTTCATGCAATTTTATATGGGCGAGTTTTGAAAACTCGCACACATGCGAGTTTTCAAAACTCGCCTACATACACACCTGGACAAAACAGGTCTACGTTTGTAGTAACTTTTAAAACAGGCTTATATCAGTTATATCTTTTTAAAACTGGTCTACGTTTGTTAATTATCATTTTTCATATTGTGTGTTCGTTGTTATACTAAATTGGAATTATGGTTTTTTCTTTCTTTCTTGCATATTAACAGGTTAATCATGCAAACTGCTTTTCTCACACAAATTGTTAACTCTCCATTTAGAGCAACTCCAACACCTCCATATCCTTACCCTTAATCAGTAATAAAAGGTGTTTTTATTCCCTAATAGACGTTGTGGAGTGTAATATTAAGTGAAATATTACGGGACCAATTCCAAATTCTCGTGTTTTCACATGATATCAATGGTTAATTTATGGGACAGTCTCGTGTTTTCCTTGCTGCACTCTTAGTTTTGATTCTGTTGCCATGCACACCACCCGTTAGTAAACACATGCATTCTTAGCTCATCAATACCTCTCCTTTATGCAAAACGACCCACACATTCAAGATTTGAACGTATTCTTGCCTTCTTTATCAGTTTATTCGTCTTTGTTCTCTTGCACCGCATTTATATTATAATAATAATAAATATAATAATAATTAGATAAATAATTTGTGCTACCTTCAAGCCAGCAGAAGGTTGCTATATGCATGTAATGCAGCAGGCATATTCTGCTACCATGCACACTACTAGAACATTCAGAATTAACGGTATACTTTAGCGACGACTGTCGATTGTCAAAATAAGCTGATGTCGTTAACCATCAATAAGTAATACCTACTTGGATAAAAATCATGATCGGACAATTCATTTTCACTTTCTCTTTCCTCCCTCCAAATTTTACCGTGAACCAAAAAGAAAAAGGAAAAAAACCTATTGTAGCAGATCGTAGCCCACCGCCTTCGGCCCTCCAGCGCTACCCCCCTTCTTCTTCTTCTTCTTCTAATTTTTCTTCCATTTTGCTAATTGATGTATAATTTCTAGTCCTTAGTTGATAAATATTGATGATTATATGTTTGCATATGTTGATTAGCCGTTGTTTCGTATAATAGTAGATTATTAGTTAATTTAGGGACATAGAAAAATTGGTATGTTAAAAATTTAAGTAATTTTCGATTATAAGTCAATAAATATTGTGTATTAATTGACGATAATATATTGTACTAGTTGATTTGATGATATAACTGGTAGTTTGATTTTTTATTTTAAAATTAGGATTAGTTTAAGAGTTCGAAAATTAAAGTATAATTGTTAATTATTATATGTGCATTGATAAGTTTCAGCGAATGTTAGACACAAAATAATGTTTCTTATTGTTTAAACGGAAATATTGATGGTTATATCAATTTTAAATATGGTTTAAAGTTTATAGTTTTGTTTTAAAAAGTTCAAAAATATTATACTTAAATCGATTTTCTTGAAAAATTGAAATTGGATTTAACAACGATAAATAATCTATTGAAATTCATTATTTTTAACATTTGAAAATGAATTTAATAAAAGCACATATTCTACTATTTTTTTGTTTTTAAGTTGAATTCTTTTTAACAGTATAAAACATTATATTGATTAGACAGAAGGTGATGTGTAGAAGAGAAGTGAAGTGTAGTACTGTTGAGATATGGCAATGTTATGTGTAAAATCTTTATTCCCAAAAGATTTTACTTTATTTTTGTTTTTAGAATAAATAAATACCCCTTGGATGGAACTAATGCGTAGAAGAGAAGCGTGGCGAAGCGTTGCCGAAATTTGACAAAAGTGTGTTATGTGAAGCATTTAGTCCCAAAAGGCTTTACATTAACATATGTATATGTTATCGAAATCACTAACATATATTTTTGAATCAGAAAATGTTCGATTATTATGTCGACTATACTTGGATGTATGAAGTTAGAACTGAAAAGAAATGCTCGGTGAAAGCACATTTCTACAATGGTATAAACGAATTTATTAGACTAGCAGTATCTAATAATCAAAATTACGAGAAATTTCATTGTTCCTGTAGTAAGTGCAAACTGATGAGGTTTTGAAACCAGACACACTTAAAGTATATTTGTATAAATCTGATTTGTGACAAATTATTATTTATGGGATCGTCATGAAGAACTTATTGCACCTACAATAAATCCTATATCATTAGAGCTCGAATTTACAGGAGTTTGAGAAAAACCAGGCAAACAGGAATAAAAATCTTGCATTGCACCGAGTTTTCTCTAAGTCTTTCTCCTAGCATCGACGGGAATTGGTACTTATCATAAATTACATTTATAAGTAGTTGTAACATTGTTTAATCATATTGGTGACATTGTTCATTTGTACCATTACAGATGTCGACTGTACAATGGGAGCCTACACTTGCTGAGGTATTCATCTAGAGTCACGTGGTCGAGCGAATCGACGAGGAGGTTAACATGTTCCATACCTTGATGAACGCATAGTCCCAGTATATGATAGTAAGCATTCGTAATATTTTCCGTTTCACATTGTTTATTTAAAATTAAATACTTAATATGTAAATCAATTGTTTGCTATCGCAGGAGAGATAACAGGCAGAGATCGCTCGATCAGTGACGCAGTCCTCAGGCTGCGAACCGACCATAGAGGAGGCAATCGCATCTGGGATGCCATCGTTGTCCTGCCTACCAGGAATAAGTAGTATAGTTTAGGTAAAGTGTTTTATTAACTAAGTTATAATTAATATTTAATCCATACTTGTTCTAAGTAGTTTGGACTACTCTATGTGGTTTGTGCACCCAGATATTTGAATAAAAGCAACCATATTAAATCATCTTTAAAAACTGAATTCAGGCTTACAGCACTATCCTTTCAATTTAAATAGCAACAACAATTAGTGATTACTATTGATGTCTATATTTTAATTTCGCAAATGTTGAAAATATAAATAAAATATAATTAAAACAACTCGTCGTGCAGCGGCCATTCGTAATTTTACAATTTAAACTTTGAATGAGTGGATAGGATTCGATATAAGTCAGAATTCTTTGAAACAAGAATCTTTAGGATCTATTAGATTATGGTTTTCTAATGGAAGAGAAAAATTGAGATTTCATTTGATAGATTTTGGGTTACTTCAAAATCAAATTATAGAAAAATCGCGGTGTGGTAGCTTATGAACCATAGCAATTTATTTAATAAAATGAAAGGATTTCAAGAAAGTAAAATAGGAATTTTCTTAAATAAAATATAGTTGCGGGGTATATTGATTTGGGGTGAGTTCGGGTTTAAATGTTTTGTAACACCCCTAAGTCCCACATCGTGGAAGCCTGTGTGAAGTGGGTACTTATATAGTAGAGCCCATCTCTTTCTAACGCCGAGGCCTTTTGAGGAACAAAACCCCACACCTATACAGTGGCTAATTTGGGGACAATATCTTGCGTGAACGGAGGTGCGGGTTATTACAGTGGTATCAGAGCCAATACCCAGCCAGAATCGTGGCTCCTGTGTGGACCACAGTGCCTGGGTGAGGTGTTTGTGAGCCAACGGGGATGTTGGGCTCTGTTGGAGGGGAGAATGTAACACCCCTAAGTCCTACATCGTGGAAGCCTGTGTGAATTGGGTACTTATATAGTAGAGCCCATATCTTACTAACGCCGAGGCCTTTTGAGGAACAAAATCTCACACCTATACGGTGGCTAAGTTGGGGACAATATTTTGCGTGAACGGAGGTGTAGGTTGTTACATGTTTATAGCCCTATATAATACGGTTATGTGTTGATCGTTTATGGTTGTATGTAACATTATGTTATATTTGAGTTGGTTGAGATCATTATATCAACATTGATGATGCATAGAATAATATAAATAAAAACTCGTAATATAATAAATTGCAGGTAGCGACGACTCAGGCCTCTAACAGGAGATCCCAGCGATATGAGGAGATCGCCATGCTCCATCAGCAGGTAGCTGAGCTGTAGGATTGGATGAAGAGAGGACCGACTACCATGCCCGATGAGCGGATCGCTTCATATTTTCCCGAGCATGGGTGGATGCATCGGGATGAAGATTGATCGGGCGATGGGAATGATGAAGAGGAGGAGGATGATAATGGAGACGAATTGATCCAATTACGAATGATAGTAAATACCATGAAACGACCCGAGGATCCATACTATCTGAGTCAACTAATAACATCACACGTCCAACCCAAATTGTACAGAAATACGAATCATTATTAAAAAGAAGTTAGAGGATGAGAAATAAAAAGAAAGAAATATCAGAATAGAAGAAAACGAATATCAAAACTCACAGCGAAACGAATAAAATATATTAAATAACATAACTTTGAAATACAAATCAGTAACTTTATATACATACCATCATCGGAGCACAAAAGTTATTCCTGGAACAGTTATAAACACCTGTTTCCAGATACAACATAGTACACAGTGGAAAATATGTTAGTCTGTAGCTATCTGGTGAAGCCTCCTGTTTCCAGCTCCTCCAAATGAATCTGTAAAATCCCGACTACTTGACTGCCCGTACAAATTTGGGCACCGGAGAGTTTAGGAAAACAAAAACAAAATAAACTCTGGGTCAGTCATGGGACTGATGTGAGTAAACTCCAACCATTTGTTTCACTTTCAAAATCCTTTCGAAAGGAAAGATAATAGTAGGACCAGCCTACACATAAACATGGACGGTTTTTACCTTATTATAACCCAAAACACTTTGATACAAAACTCCATGATATTATAATAATGTCTAATCAAATAAATAGAATCTAGCGGAACGCTTGCATCTCACGCTCCATATATAATAAAAAATCAAAAACCGCATGGCTCTTATTGGAGATTGAATTTCCAACATGACAAGGTATGGAACCACCTTCCGCTTGTGTATCTCTAGAAAGGAATACACTGGGTTCAACAAGAACATCTTGCAACCCGGCCCACACATAACCAACCACTCATTTCGCTTGAGTGTATCGAATGTGTATCACCAACGGTTGGGATCGGCAACCGTTTCCCGAATGGGACAGCATCGAATAGATTAAGGAATTAAATGAATCTATAGATACGTGATTATACATCCTAATGGGAGCGATCCACATAGCCATGCTGCCTGCCCGATTTTTGTCATTTCCCGGTTGTTGAGGCCTGAGGCTACAATTACTTTCTATTCATTGATAGCACAATTACTTTGAATGTCATATTGTCAGATCCGTTAATCACTAATTGATTTGCACAAATGTATTCTGGATATTATGCTAAGGGAATAAATCCGTTGTCACCATGTATATTTATACAGACCAACATATTCGATCATTGGAAATACTCTGTCAGACATTCGTCCATATACATTTGTTCTGGGATTGAACGAAACCGAAGGCACAATTTCTATTAATAGAAAAAGCCCTTGGACTTTACTCCGTCTTCGATTATCTTTGAATAATCTGATTCGCAACGCTTATGCCAATACGGAGTGGTTCTCGGATAATAATCCAACCGGTCTCTCCATATTGACAACGACGGTAAAAAAAACTTCAATAGTCTATGATTTAACTATCGAATAAAAACAAGTGTTTTGATAATCGATGGTTTAACTATCGAAGAAAACAAGTGTTCATCCAATTATCAAACAATCACTGGGCCTTTTAATTAATATTTCATTAATTAAAACTCTTCTCCATTTCCTTTATCAATATTTGTTAAACAAATATTTTCAATTATCATCTCGGTCTCTTACATTCTTTGGAAAACATTTCTATATCTCTCCTTCTTTTATTTTCTACATTTAGAAAATATATTCTATTTGAAATTGAAACAATTTCAATGACTTATCTCTTTCCCGGCTACTTTAATTATACTCAGGAAATATTTACTTTTATATTTCCAAAATTCCATCACTTGGGTTAAAACGAATGCTGTATAAAACATCGTTATAACAACCCAAAATATTTTATTCAACTAACTATTATCCAACATTTCTCTTCGAGATTGGATCTTGCTATTTATCAATTAAAAATGAAATCAATCAAGTTGGGGTAAAATTACCTCTCAGACCTTGACTGAAAACATCATTAACTTCAAAACAGACAAAACCACTTACCCCGAATAATCAAAATTATAAAAACCAATTATTCATTTTAAACGTACATATGTTTCTCTTTCTATTACCAGCCTATCAATTTCCTTTTTGCTTATAATATTCTATTTTTAAATTCGTTCCTTATGGAATTCTATATATATCGATACATTTATTTCTAACTATCCAATTTTTCTTAAAAATATTCTAACTCCTTAAATTCCCGGAAAAATTCGCCATAACCTCCCTTGTATCGGGAGCATCAGGATATTTCAAATAGCCTCCCATGGCCCTCACCAATCCAAAAGAAAAACAAAAGTCAAGCAGCTTGACGAGACGGCGCATAAAACCTCATATATGATTTTAAACATGTACCTTTTTGTTGGGCACATAAATTAAAATCTTCATATACTCCATCCCATACCTGTCTAATACATGTTCACCTGTTTTCAATTCAATTCAACACTATCCAATCGTTTGAATTCAGTTTCGCTCATTTATTCTTTAATTAGCTATTTTGCCTATTCCACTTCTTTGTTTGAACATAACATGTTCAAACAAAATATTTAACTTGCTCATAACCAAATTGAATTTCAATTTCAATTCTAGTTTCCTTTTCGATTTCGAAAATAAATTTTCAAATCGAATTCACTTATTCAAAGCCCAATATCAATTCAAAATCTCGTTAGCTAATTACTATTCAAATTAGTTAATTCTATTCAATAATCAAAAATCTGATTTCTGTTTCAAAAATTAATTCATTACTTCACCTGAGTTCACCTATAATCTACAACTCAAATCTAAAATTTTCCAATCAGAAATTCGGATTTTATTCGCTTAAATTCATTTTATAAAATTAAATAAACCATTATGGTTTTAAATGGTTATGGCGCTGTTTTTCTGAAAATTTGATTTTGATATAACTCAAAATCTATTCGACGAAATCCAGATTTTTCTCCTCCATTAGAAAACTGTTATCAAATCGGTCCTGACGTTTCTTGTTTCAAAGAATTTCGACTTCAATTGAGTTCTGTATACTCCATTGAAGTGCGAAACACCAATTTACGAACTGCAGCGCTGTGGCGAGTTCGTTTTAATTATATTTATAAATATAAACGTTTGAACTTCGTTTATAATAAATTCAACTCCATTCTAATATATTTTTAATATATATCAAATCAAAATTTTCAATTCAACATAATATTTTCGATTATCTATAATTGTCAATTTCTCCTTACTTGGTAATATATTTATTTATACTTCGATTTTCTATATTCAAATTGCATTTGAATTCTATGTTCAAATTTCATTTGAATTTATATATTCTATTTCAAATCTCTTATTCCAATTCTATTTGAATTTCTCTTATTCAAATCCTATACTCACATTTTAAATTTCTATATTCAATTTCTATTTAAAATTTCCATTTTTAAATTCCTACTTGAATCCTGCACTCAAATTCCAATTCAACTCTATTTGAATTCTATATTTAAACTCCATTTCACTTCTATTTGAATTCCTATATTTAAACTCCATTTCACTTCTATTTTCAAGTTCTATATTTCAAATTTCATTTGAACTTTCTTTATTCAAATCCATTTGAATCCCTTTGAATTCAAATTCTATTTGAATTCTTTTAAATTCAAATTCTATTTCAAATTCTATATTCAAATTCTATTCAAATTCTATTTATTCAATTTGACTTCTATTTAAATAAAATTTGAATTAATCGAATTCAAATCATAAATCCTTATTTAAATAAAATTCGAATTAATCGAATTCAAATCATAAATCCTTATTGATTTATTTTCGTTCAATTTATATTCTGAACATCAGAATAAATTCTATCGTTTATTTCTTTAAAATGATTTTCCCCTTTCTATTTTTAAATTCACATTTGAATTTAAATATTCAAATCATCAAAAGATAATTTTTCCCACTACATCTATAAACCTTGTTTATAAATTAAATTCAATCCCCCTGCATTTCCCAACTTACAAACATCGTTTGTAAATTTCAATACTTCCATCTCCTATATATTTATAACATTGTTTATAAATTCCAGTACTTGTTTTATCTATTCAAAACAAGTCAATATTTTTAATCCAATCAGATTTCAATTTCTATTATTAGAAAAATAGAAATTCCCGTTTAAAATCTCAAAATCTATTTTACAATGTTTTTATAGACCAATATTCAGGCCCAGTGGTAATTCAAACAATCAAAACAACCAATTATAATTGACAGGTTTTCTAACACATCATATATGATAGTATATGTGCAAATAAACAACAAACAGACAATATATTTCTGAGGAATCCAGTTGGATCCCTCCAACCTGTTTTTCCTGCATCCACAGATGTTAGTCAATAGAAATAATACCCATCCTGCTTCAAGGCAGGATAACGGGGTATAGAAGGGGGTCCACTTATATACGTGGGCGTAGGGTTATCCGCTAATGATACTGCGGGCATCCGCTAATGATACTGCGGGAATCAATCCAATCACCAAACCAATATATATATATATAATAGCCAACCCTAAATAATATATTTAAAACAACTAGAAAGCATTCAAACAAGCATTAAACAATTATTTTTAATGAGTAAAAATAATTCTAAATAACAGGTGAGTGAGATTTACTCACCGAGATTTATCCAATGATTTATTCCAAATAAATTTCCTGCTTGTTAACTTCAAAGCCGCGATCCCCGCTCAACTTATCTTGAACAATTTGACCTCGTAACAAAATTAAATTTTCCTTTATTGTTATTCCATACTAAATCGAATACTTAAGTTAATCACCTAATTTAATTTAACCATAAATCATTAATTAGTAAATTATCCTATGTGATTTGAATTTCAAAATAAAGTATACTTTATTAACTTTTTTAACTGACCTTCTTCCTTATCTTGGCAAACAGGGAACCTGCTGAACATCAACTATCAGGTGTTCGAACCACTGTACACATCTCAATTCATGTACTAACCTCTTCAATCAATTTAACAGTCCCCTTCAAACATTTCCAGCCCTTCCCACCTCCAAAATACAGTCTCGCACCTCCAAAAAGAAATCACTGATCAACTTTAAGTCACCAAAAATCAGAAACTGACCTTCTGGATCCAACTGGGTTTACTGCCGCACCTTCCTTCTCCCCAATCAGTGACCGAGCTCTTCTCCTGTCGCCTATAGGAATTGGCGATAGCTTCTACCATTGATTTTTCCTTAAATTGGATCGAAGGATTTTAACCCCATCACAAACATAACAACGGCCTTGAATCCCTCCAACGCTGACCGTATCAACTGATCTCGCCCCCAAATTCTCATGACGTCGAGCTCTAATAAATCACCGGTCTCTGATCTGAAGATGGGCTTTAGGGGTCACAGCTTCAACTTAGAAGAGTTAAAGGAAGAAATGAACTTTGGATTAATTTGGAACGGTGGATTTGGTTTCGGTTCTGAATGAAAAAGGAAGCGGATTCTTTCTGAGCTTTTTCGATTTCAACTGGCATCGTGATTTTCAGAAGAGCCGAATGAAGTAGCAAGGGGAGAGGCTGTCGCAATATATATAGGTGGAGAAGTACACACAAAATTTTTGTATGTTTTTAAAAAGATTTTCTAATTAATTCGATTTGATTCTGATTCGATATAAAGAGATCTTTCATTCTTTTTAAACAGATATCGATTTGATTTTCGATTCGATTTCGATCTTATCCATTATAAATATTTCGGGGTTCACAGTTAAAAATCGTGAACCGCTTTTTTAGCGTACCGACCGTCATTCCAATGTTATAGCATTATACTGAACTCAACAGAATATTATCTGAAATTTATTTCGAATGTGTATATATAAAATAACCATACTAAATCGATATAATATACTTTAAATTCAAAAACAAATAAATTCTCTGAAAATAAAATATTTTTATCATAATTTATATTCAAATACAGTTAATACCGATCATCTGAATTGTTTTGACTCAGTTTAAATCTCAAATTGAATTATTTCAGTTCTCGTATTTCGATAAATATATATAAAATCAAAATAAATCATATTTCGATTATTAAATTGATAAATCCATTATAAAATACCATTTATATTATAAATTCAATATTTAAAACCATACTAAATAAATCGACCAAAAATACGGGTCGTTACATTCTTCCCCCCTTAAAATAATTTCGTCCTCGAAATTGCTTAGGTAGGAAAAATGGTACAAATCCTTTACTTTTCAAAATCTCACTTGTGTTGAAACTGAACTCCTCATATTTCAACGAATTTAATTCCACCAAAACTTTTGGTCTTCCTTCATTTAATTTGAATGATCTACGATCAATCCAATTATATCCAATCTATATTCCAATCTCAGAATCCAAACCCCAGGGTTTTCATTTCAAATCCTTTTGAAATCACTTAAACATGTACATATATTTATAATCTTTTCTAATTCAAAATATTTGAATTTTCAACTAAACTTGTTTTCTTTCAAACAAATTCCCATCAAAAAATTTCTAAGGTAGCAATCCATCACCTAGAAACTCGAAAACGAACACTAATGAAACTGCAGTCATCATCAGAATTATTTTCCAGCCAATGAAGTGAGTTCAGTGCTTAAAAAATTTCAAAACCCATCTAAAAATGTTTCTTTTCAGAACTCCGTTTAAAACAAATCTATATTATTCTAATATAGTTCAAAAAAATATTTTCCAACTCCCAGGATTTTAAATTCTGAATTCAGGTTTGAATTCAATTTTAATTCATCCCATTTGTATATTTTATTCATATACAAATTCTATTTGGTTCTATATAACCATTTCATTTCTTATAATCTCATTTGATTATAATAATAATAACAACCAACACATCTATATATTATAATAATTTCAAAAATTATTCTTTCTATATCAAAATAGAATTTTGGGTAAAATAATTTCATTCACCCACTTTAAAATAATATCGTGTTCAATCTTATGTTCAAGTGTTTAGAAATTCCTATCGACTTTGTGGCGTCCCACTACTCGATCAGAATTCATAAACCACTCAACAAACTAACCAACACAATATAAAACAACTTTTATATCAATTTACATATACGCTCTCTCGTCTATATACACTCAACTAATTCTAGGGTACTAATGACCCTATTTCTAATGAGCACATCCCACCAAAGCTTAGGTATTCGCTTAACCTAAGCTCTGATACCAACTGAAACGACCCGAGGCAGTGGGCTAACCTCCCACCGTGGCTTACAGAGATACCTCAGAACTGCTTTTACGGCCAGCCTCTCGACTCAACCAAACCACATTGTCGGGAGATGTAGGGGTAAGAGTCTCCCGTTCGCAACCAAATGCGAAGCAAGAACCCCCTATCATCCATACCAATTAAGCAACCAGCTCTGATACCAACTGAAACGACCCGAGGATCCGTACTATCTGAGTCGACTAATAACACCACACGTCCAACACAAATTGTATAGAAATACGGATCATTATTAGAAAGAAGTTAGAGGATGAGAAATAGAAAGAAAGAAATATTAGAATAGAAGAAAACGAAGATCAAAACTCACAGCAGAACGAATATAATATATTAAATAACATAACTTTGAAATACAAATCAGTAACTTTATAAACATACCATCATCAGAGCACAACAGTTATTCCTGGAACAGTTATAAACACCTGTTTCCAGATATAACATAGTACACAGCGGAAAATATGATAGTCTATAGCTATTTGGTGAAGCCTCCTGTTTCTAGCTCCTCGAAATGAATCTGTAAAATCCCGACTACTTGACTGCCCGTACAAATTTGGGCACCCGAGAGTTTAGGGAAAACAAAAACAAAATAAACTCTGGGTCAGTCATGGGACTGGTGTGAGTAAACTCCAACCATTTGTTTAACTTTCAAAATCCTTTCGAAAGAAAGATAATAGTAAGACCAGTCCACACATAAACATGGATGGTTTTTACCTTACTATAACCCAAAACACTTTGATACAAAACTCCAGTGATATTATAATAATGTCTAATCAAATAAACAGAATCTAGCGGAACGCTTGCATCTCACACTCCATATATAATATAAAATCAAAAACCGCATGGCTCTTATTGGAGATTGAATTTCCAACATGACAAGGTATGGAACCACCTTCCGCTAGTGTATATCTAGAGAGGAATAAACTGGGTTCAACAAGAACATCTTGCAACCCGGCCCATACATGACCGACCACTCATTTCGCTTGAGTGTATCGAATGTATATCACCAACGGTTGGGATCAGCAACCGTTTCCCGAATGGGACAACATCGAATAGAATAAGGAATTAAATGAATCTCTAGATAGGTGATTATACATCCTAATGGGAGCGACCCACATAGCCATGCTGCCTTCACGATTTTTGCCATTTCCCGGTTGTTGAGGCCTGAGGCTACAATTACTTTCTATTCATTGATAACACAATTACTTTGAATGCCACATTGTCAGATCCGTTAATCACTAATTGATTTGCACAAATATATTCTGGATATTATGCTAAGGGAATAAATCCGTTGCCACCATGTATATTTATACAGACCAACATATTCGATCATTGGAAATACTCTGTCAGACATTCGTCCATATACATTCGTTCTAGGATTGAACGAAACCGAAGGCACAATTTCTATTAATAGAAACGCCCTTGCACTTTACTCCATCTTCGATTATCTTTGAATAATCTGATTCGCAATGCTTATGCCAATATAGAGTGGTTCTCGGATAATAATCCAACTGGTCTCTCCATATTGACAACGATGGTCAAAAAAACTTCGATAGTCTGTGATTTAACTATCGAATAAAAACAAGTGTTTCAATAGTCGATGATTTAACTATCGAAGAAAAAAGTTTTCATCCAATTATTAAACAATCACTGGGCGTTTTAATTAATATTTCATTAATTAAAACTCTTCTCCGTTTCCTTTATCAATATTTGTTAAACAAATATTTTCAATTATCATCTCGGTCTCTTACATTCTTTGGAAAACATTTCTATATCTCGCCTTCTTTTATTTTCTACATTTAGAAAATATATTCTATTTGAAATTGAAACAATTTCAATGACTTATCTCTTTCCCGACTACTTTAATTATACTCAGGAAATATTTACTTTTGTATTTCCAAAATTCCATCACTTGGGTTAACACGAATGCTGTATAAAACATCGTTATAACAACCCAAAATATTTTATTCAACTAACTATTATCCGACATTTCTCTTCGAGATTGGATCTTGCTATTTATCAATTAAAAATGAAATAAATCGAGTTGGGGTAAAATTACCTCTCAGACCTTGACTGAAAACATCATTAACTTCAAAACAGACAAAACTACTTACCCCGAATAATCAACATTATAAAAAACCAATTATTCATTTTAAACGTACATATGTTTCTCTTTCTATTACCAGCCTATCAATTTCCTTTTTGCTTATAATATTCTATTTTTAAATTCGTTCCTTATCGAATTCTATATATATCGATACATTTATTTCTGACTATCCAATTTTTCTTAAAAATATTCTAACTCCTTAAATTCCCGGAAAAATTCGCCATAACCTCCCTTGTACCGGGAGCATCAGGATATTTCAAATAGCCTCCCATGGCCCTCACCAATCCAAAAGAAAAAGAAAAAGCCAAGCGGCTTGCCGATGCGGCGCATAAAACCTCATATATGAATTTAAACATGTACCTTTTTGTCGGGCACATAAATTAAAATCTTCATATACTCCATCCCATACTTGTCTAATACATGCTCACCTGTTTTCAATTCAATTCAACACTATCCAATCGTTTGAATTCAGTTTCGCTCATTTATTCTTTAATTAGCTATTTTGCCTATTCCACTTCTTTGTTTGAACATAACATGTTCAAACAAAATTTTTAACTTGCTCATAACCAAGTTGAATTTCAATTTCAATTCTAGTTTCCTTTTCGATTTCAAAAATAAATTTTCAAATCGAATTCATTATTCAAAGCCCAATATCAATTCAAAATCTCGTTAACTAATTACTATTCAAATTAGTTAATTCTATTCAATAATCAAAAATCTGATTTCTATTTCAAAAAATAATTCATTACTTCACCTGGGTTCACATATAATCTACAACTCAAACCTGAAATTTTCTAAATAGAAATTCGGATTTTATTCTCTTAAAATCCTTTTATAAAATTAAATAAGCCGTTATGGTTTTAAATGGTTATGGCGCTATTTTTCTGAAAATTTGATTTTGATATAACTCAAAATCTATTCGACGAAATCCAAATTTTTCTCCTCCATTAGAAAACTATTATCAAATCAGTCCTGACGTTTCTTGTTTCAAAGAATTTCGACTTCAATTGAGTTCCGTATACTTAATTGAAATGCGAAATGCCAATTTACGAACTGTAGCGCTGTGGCGAGTTCGTTTTAATTATATTTTTAAATATAAACGTTTGAACTTCGTTTATAATAAATTCAACTCCATTCTAATATATTTTTAATATATATCAAACCAAAATTTTTAATTCAACATAATATTTTAGATTATCTATAATTGTCAACTTCTCCTTAATCGGTGATATATTTATTTATACTTCGATTTTCTATATTCAAATTCCATTTGAATTCTATTTGAATTCTATATTCAAATTTCATTTGAATTTCTATATTATATTTCAAATATCTTATTACAATTCTATTTGAATTTCTCTTATTCAAATTCTATGCTCACATTTTAGATTTCTATATTCAATTTCTATTTAAAATTTCCATTTTTAAATTCCTACTTGAATCCTGTACTAAAATTCCAATTCAACTTTATTTGAATTCTATATTTAAACTCCATTTCACTTCTATTTGAATTCCTATATTTAAACTCCATTTCACTTCTATTTTCAAGTTCTATATTTCAAATTTCATTTGAACTTTCTTTATTCAAATCCATTTGAATCCCTTTGAATTCAAATTCTATTTGAATTCTTTTAAATGCAAATTCTATTTCAAATTCTATATTCAAATTCTAGTCAAATTCCATTTATTCAATTTTACTTCTATTTAAATAAAATTTGAATTAATCGAATTCAAATCATAAATCCTTATTGATTTATTTTCGTTCAATTTATATTCTGAACATCAGAATAATTCCATCGTTTATTTCTTTAAAAAGATTTTCCCCTTCATATTTTTAAATTCACATTTGAATTTAAATATTCAAATTATCAAAAGATAATTTTTCCCACTACATCTATAAACCTTGTTTATAAATTAAATTCAATCCCCCCGCATTTCCCAACTTACAAACATCGTTTGTAAATTTCAATACTTCCATCTCCTATATATTTATAACATTGTTTATAAATTCCAGTACTTGTTTTATCTATTCAAAACAAGTCAATATTTTCAATCCATTCGAATTTCAATTTCTATTATTAGAAAAATATAAATTCTTGTTTAAAATCTCAAAATCTGTTTTACAATATTTTTATAGACCAACATTCAGGCCTAGTGGTATTTCAAGCAATCAAAACAACCAATTATAATTGACAGGTTTTCTAACACATCATATATGACAGTATATGTGAAAACAAACAATAAACAGACAATATATTTTTGAGGAATCCTGTTGGATCCCTCCAGCCTGTTTTTCCTGCATCCACAGACGTTAGTCAACAGAAATATTACCCATCCTGCTTCAAGGCAGGATATCGCGGTATAAAAGGGGATCCACTTATATACTTGGGCGTAGGGTCATCAGCTAATGATACTGCGGGCATCCACTAATGATACTGTGGGAATCATTCCAATCACCAAACCAATATATATATATATATAATAGTCAACCCTAAATAATATATTTAAAACAACTAGAAAGCATTCAAACAAGCATCAAACAATTATTTTTAACGAGAAAATATAATTCTAAATAACAGGTGAGTGAGATTTACTCACCGAGATTTTATCCGATGATTTATTCCAAATAAATTTCCTGCTTGTTAACTTCAAAGCTGCGAACCCCACTCAACTTATCTTGAACAATTTGACCTCGTAACAAATTTAAATTTTCCTTTATTATTATTCCACACTAAATCAAATACTTAAGTTAATCACCTAATTTAATTTAACCATAAATCATTAATTAGTAAATTATCCTATGTGATTTGAATTTCAAAATAAAGTATACTTTATTAACTTGCTTAACTCACCTTCTTCCTTATCTTGGCAAACAGGGAACCTGCTGAACATCAACTATCAGGTGTTCGAACCACTGTACACATCTCAATTCATGTCCAAACCTCTTCAATCAATTTGACAGTCCCTGTCAAACATTTCCAACCCTTCCCATCTCCAAAATACAGTCTCGCACCTCCAAAAAGAAATCACCGATCAACTTTAAGTCACCAAAAATCAGAAACTGACCTTCTGGAGCCAACTGGGTTTACTGTCGCACCTTCCTTCTCCCCAATCAGTGATCGAGCTCTTCTCCTGTCGCCTACAGGAAAGTGGCGATAGCTTCCACCACTATTTTTCCTTAAATTGGATCAAAGGATTTTAACCCCATCACAGACATAACAACGGCCTTGAATCCCTCCAACGCTGACCGTATCAACTAATCTTGCCCCCAAATTCTCACGATGTCGAGCTCTAATAAATCACCGGTCTTCGATCTAAAGATGGGCTTTAGGGGTCACGGCTTCAACTTAGAAGAGTTAAAGGAAGAAATGAACTTCGGATTAATTTGGAACGGTGGATTTGGTTTGGATTCTAAATGAAAAAGGAAGCGGATTCTTTCTGAGCTTTTTCGATTTCAACTGGTATCATGATTTTCAGAAGAGAAGAATGAAGAAGCAAGGGGAGAGGCTGTCGCAATATATATTGGTGGAGAAGTGCACACAAAATCTTTGTATTTATTTAAAAAGATTTTCTAATTAATTCGATTTGATTCCGATTCGATATAAAGAGATCTTTCATTCTTTTTAAACAGATATCGATTTGATTTTCGATTCGATTTCGATCTTATCCATTATAAATATTTCAGGGTTCACAATTAAAAATCGTGAACCTCTATTTTAGCGTACCGACCGTCGTTCCAATGTTATAGCGTTATACTGAACTCAACAGAATATTATCTGAAATTTATTTCGAATGTGTATATATAAAATAATCATACTAAATCGATATAATATACTTTAAATTCAAAAACAAATAAATTCTCTGATAATAAAATATTTTTATCATAATTTATATTCAAATATAGTTAATACTGATCATCTGAATTGTTTTGACACAGTTTAAATCTCAAATTGAATTATTTCAGTTCTCGTATTTCGATAAATATATATAAAATCAAAATAAATCATATTTCGATTATTAAATCGATAAATCCAATATAAAATACCATTTATATTATAATTTCAATATTTAAAACCATACTAAATAAATCGACCAAAAATACGGGTCGTTACATACCAGGACTTTGCAATATTTGATTGATCACAATTTTGTTTATCTTTTTTAATTGCTTGTTTTATCGTAAACATAAACATGTGTTTCTAGAATTGTTGTGAACATGATGATTTTTTTTTGATATGTATGGATTGTTGTGGGTATGATGGTTAGTTATGCAGATATGATGTTAGTATTTATAGTTAATTAGTTAGTTCATGGTATATGAGTTGGTTTGTGGTGTATATATTGGTATGTGTTATGAATTTGAGTATATATGATATGTTGGGTTATTGGATACGAAAATATTTTCGTATATGAATTATGAAATCAGTGGAAAGATTGTATATGGGGGGTGTGAGGGATGAATGTTGGCTAGAAAAGAGAAATAGTTTCAGCACAACGACGTCTAGTAGCACACTTTTAGTAATGCAGAGTAACAATTAGCGACAGCTTGCTTCTGCTTGTTGTTGCAATTTAGTTACGGCTAGAAACGACTAAATAAAGATTATTTGCAGTGGCTTGTGATGACTTGTGGAAAATACCAGATTGACCATAACTTCCCACGTATCCCCATTTGCCATCATCAACCATAGCTAAGTTGGTTATGTAGCCAGCGCTAAACACCTTGCTACTATGTTAGCGTCATGGTACTTAGCGATGACTTTATGCTATGGCTTGTGACGGCTGTCGACGGCTATTTGCCGTTGCTAACCAAAGTCGTTATTGTAGTGTGCACTACAACATCAGACTACTTCCTATAAGTGGTGGATCCATGATGATCCCGAGCTTAAAGATCCGTCTCAATCACTACTTAGAGATATAGAACCTCTTTTTTTTTGGAAAACTAGATCTATATAAGGAGATTAAGTGAAGATTTATATGCCAAATCCTATCTACCACTACAAATAAAATGGGAAACCCTCATTTGAAATGATCTTTCCCCACCTCTCTCGTGCGTTCAATACCATTTTTATTTCATAGATTTTAATGAAATGTAATTACAAACTACTGTATAAACAAAATAAATCTTTTTTTGAGTGGATACAGGTTAGAGCAAAACTATGATAAAATACTATAGGTGTTAACGTTATTTTTCATCAACACCAAAATATAAGGTATGGTTGTGGACCTAGGGGAACCTAGGGATTATCTAGTTCCTTCAAGTTCGATTTAATTCATTATTTCCAAGATACCAAGGTCTTAAGCTCGAAGATTAGTTACTCATCCTTCAAGAAGAGGAGAGTATCACTCTTACGAGACTCAAGGACCTATAGTTACTTTGGGATAAGGGCTTCGTAAGCTCATCACTAGTAGAGAGCTAGATGGTTCATTAGAGTTATTTTCGTAATTATCTCAAAGTGGAAGGTTTTGTCGTGAAATAGCAATAAGGAAATAAGTGGATAAGTAACAAGTGCTAAGACTTTTTTTTATTGCTCACTTGATTAAGTAAATAAGCGATTACAATAGAAATAGAGAAATCCCCAAATTGATTTACAGATCAGGGCTTTATCTCTTAGAAATGGATAAAAGATTTTGGAATGAGGAAAAGTCCCCCAAAATGTGACCGGGGGGTCTTATTTATAGGCAATTTGGGCCCGCTTTGGTTGCTGTTTAGTAGGAAGATCGACTCTGCATTAATGCTCTGGTATCGGCTCGATTGAAGTGCGGTTGGGTTCGATTTTGACTTGCTTTGCTTTGGTAATGATCTCATGGTGCCGGTAGTCAACTCTGAGTATTAGTCTGATCTAGCGGCTTCATGATCCAGTGTCGACTTCGTATGGTGGTACCGACATCAAGTATACAGATGTAGATATTTTTCTTCTGCTCCAGTGTCGCTACTGGCTTTGTGTTTCTGAATATTGTCTTTATACTTCCTTCTTTATGACTTTGATGTCTTCTTTGGTATCATTATCGATACCAAGCCTGTCGGTATCGATAGCACTTTGCTTGGTCCCGTGTTGGTCTTGTGCTTTCATCTTCACTGTCTAATATCGAAACCAAGCCAACTACTTGTGCATGTTGGTTTCAATAATGTGCCTCTTTCTAGTATCGACATCAAGCGGTCTATATATTGATGTTGGTACCATTAGCATGTAAATTATGCCTCGGTGATATCCTGGTACCCTCGTTCTCGGTATCATCTGAGTTCTTCTAACTCCATTGCCTCTGGTTTTGGCTCTTCGGGTTGTTGTTATGGCATTGAATCACTACAATACCCCTTCACCTTTTCTCTGGTTTTGGTATCGAATTTTGGTAGTAACATTTGCTGCCCCCCCCCCCCCCCCCCCCGTGAAGCGGTATTTTTGAATTTTCAAGTCAATATCTTTGCCTTTTGCACCGTACTGTCTTGAAAGTTCATGGTTTTCCAGCCTTCTTGCCTTCTAGAATTTATTTGGACTGTTTGATTTGCAACCACTTGTATGGCCCTAATGAGAGGCGCTTTTCTATGTAAAGACTCTACTTCTTCCTTTTTTATTTTCTTCTCCTGCAAGAAATTACACTCAAGAAAAATCATCATTCTTTGAAATCTTATAAGCTTTCCAGAGCTAGAGACCCGATCCTTTCTTTGTAAGTTTTTCATTGTTTTTTGAATCGATTTAAGTTAGATCCAAAAATGATTATCTCGTTGAGCTCGATTATGAATTCATCTGAGGTTAAATAAACTCTGATTTCTCATCAGAATAAAATCAAATAAACAATAGTTAGCTTAAATATACATTAATGGTGAATTAAAAGATTTATCATCTACCATCCTTGATTACCTGAAGCTATATATTTCTCGAGGTTTAAAATGAAAAATTAGCATGCTGGAAACGAAGATTCCGAATCACTGTCACAAGAACATGATTCTTTTCTACACCAACAAAATTGAAGCCAATTGCTATCGGTTCCTTTTGGTATCAGTTAACCGATACTAGAATTAGTGCTTCCATTGGTGTGTTGGAGACTCCAGTGTCGGTTACACTAGTATCAATATGGATATACTCTTGATTTCAATTTCATTGGTACCTCATCTTAAGTTCTAATGGTATCGATTAAATTTTGGTATCGACCATATATTATTCGGTTTTGATATTTCCGATACTAAGAATTTGATCTGTTCTTGGTTTTGGTTTTACTAATTTTCCAATGTAGTTGATACTAAAACTTATCCTCATTTGAAAAAGGGGCATAGTATCACAACACTATATAAACTTTATCAAAAGTTTGGCCCTAGTTTCTGGTGTTGTTTGTCGTGGTGATGATGACACCAAAAACTTATTCATTTTCAACATATGTATAGGGCATGACATTATGTAAATATTACCTGAATGTAACGATACAAATTAAGAATAAGTTGATCTTTTCATGACTCATACCACTTCAGTCATGCCTGTAATTAGAATTATAGAGTAAACCTCATGATTGGCTCCACACGTAGAACAATAAGAGGATGAATTTGGAAAACCAAGCTTTGAGCTAGTTAGATCATTGGCGTCATTTACATTTACAATGGCTACTGTGATGTAAGGTCCCCTTGAGAAGCACGGCTACTTATAGATGAATTAGTTAAAGTATGACTACTTATAATTATACCTGGGACTTTGATGAAGGTTGATTAGCACACTGGAATGATGCCAATGATCTAACTAGCGCAAAGCTGGGGATAAAAATTGAGCCATCATCTTCGGATCACAAGGGCTGTCGCGTTTCTGTTGAAGGAGAGGGATGTCCATCTCTGCCAGAGGAGGAGATTCCAAAGACAGGTGGGGGCGTGATTTGGTGACCGAAAGCCCTAATTTGGGTTTTCGGTCACTATTAAAGTAAAATAAAAGGAAAGGGGAGCGGCCAAAATTTGTGTTTGGGGTGGCTAATGGGATGGACAATATGATACGCATTAGATTTGGCCAAAGGCCCTGTCAAATTAACTGATCCAGAGCTTCCTAAATGGACGGTTAGATTTAGGGTGTTTAGGATGGCACAAATTGCAAAATGTAGTTTGATACAGATCTAAGCACTATCAAATATGATACGGCTATGATCCGTATTTTATCTCCGCAGCGTTGTGTGCCAAATTGGTTGTTATGGTGTAGTGGGGGCATGTAGACGAACCAGAGCCAAGGAAGTGTGGACTGGTTGACCTGTATCCCAGACCCAGGGCAGTGTGGACTGGGTAAGAGTTATTGACTATAGACTAGAAGGGCATGGTCATAGCGATAGTTGTAAGGAGTCTAGAAGGGTATGGACCTGTCATGGCCCTAAATGGATTTGGTGATCAAAGTGGTGGATATCGTATGCTTTACGCATTGTGTGAGAGATGTGAGGATGATTGTTATGTTTGATGTTTTCTATCACCATGACACGCACACTCCCATTTTACACTATATGTTAGTGTTTACCTTAGAGTATTGTACATCTCGTTGTGCTAACTCTTTGGTTGCAGGTCCAGGTATGATTATTTATACTTATTATTGCTTTATTTTGTTGCTATCGCTCATACTAGACTTTCATCTGACCCATAGTTTTATGTCTCTTCTTATTACTATGGGTGCTCCTAAACGAGCAAACTAGAGGCAGTTTAGGTGGTGATGCGCGAGCAGCTGTCCGGAGATGAGTAGGATGCATCCACGTATTATATACATATATTCTCCCTGTGTTGTTGATGGTCACTTCTTTGGGAATTAGTAGTGCACCTTCTTTATTTCCTTTTTAGAGACAGTATTTTGAAGTTGTAATAATGATTTGGATCATAAGCTGTATTTTGGATTCCGCTACTCTAATAGTTATGGTTTAGTTTTAGCTTATGTACTATCTCGCCTTTGTTATATATAATTATGTTACTACTATATTTTATTTCATGCGCTGTGAGATAAACTACAGGTTCTTGGTGATTCATCGTTCCGACCCTTTTCTTTTGACGACCGTTCCATGCTAATCAGGTATTAGCAGCGCATTTCGAGGGTAATGTCGGCTGGTGCAGGGCAGGCCGTCGTACTTGGTATCTGAACCTAGGTTGCATA
This sequence comes from Allium sativum, assembly GCA_030737875.1. Lineage (NCBI taxonomy): Eukaryota > Viridiplantae > Streptophyta > Magnoliopsida > Asparagales > Amaryllidaceae > Allium > Allium sativum. The sequence continues at coordinate 646,044,268 of CM060919.1, read as the reverse complement.
GTTTACCTAGGGGAAGACATCGGGGAGAGACAGTATACGTATTTGTGATATTTTGGTTTTCAAAAACTATATATATTCTATTATTATATCTAAGGATAAAGTCGCACTACACCGGCCCCACTAAGGAGATGGTTAATCGTTTTCTCTTTACAGATTGAACGATGAGCCGAAATACGAGGAGTACGGATTCCGAAGGTAACATTGGGAATGTCCCTGATATGAGGATGATGTTTACTACCTTCACGAGGGAGATGCTTAGGGACGTTCAGGGAGCAGTTCCTAATGATCCTAACGGTGGTGGTGCAGTAGAGCAGGCGCCTAGAGCGGATTTTGCTAAGCTCTGCAAGGATTATACTAGTCTTGGTGGGAAGATATCCAACGGAATGGAGTCGGCTACAGAGGTTCAAGACTGGCTTGATAGTTGTGAGCGCATCTTCGAGGATTTGGGGATCGATGATGTGATGAAGAGAAAGCTAGCATCGCGTCAACTTCAAGGACGAGCAATGAATTGGTGGAATCCTATCAAAGCAGCTGCTCTCGAGGATCAAGTTACTTGGAATCAGTTTAACACCTCATTCAGGGATAATTTTATTCCAGCTGCTCAGAAATCAGAATTGTTCAGGAAGTTTTTGGAGCTTAGGCAGAATGGTAGGGCAGTCTCGGAGTATATTGTTGAATTTGATACCTTATCGAAACATGAATTTCCCCTTATCAATCTGTCGAGAAGAAGAACGAGAAGTTCATAACTAGCTTGGACGACACTTGGGGGAAATACTTATAAACCACATCGACGAGACTCTCGAGTCTATTGTGGGAAAGGCATTGAGATCTGAGAGCCTTTGCCCTAAGTTGAAGAACGGGGTTCCTACTACATTTGCAGAGGATCCAAAGCCGCAGGCGAGCAGTGGAGGAAAGAATAATTCCCAGAATAAGAGGAAACAAGACCAAACCAAGGATGGTCAAAAAAAAAGAATAAGAAAGAAGTCCAGTGCTTTGGTTGCGACAAGAAAGGTCACTATATCAAAGATTGTCGATCAAAGCCAGCGAAAAGAAAGTGCTTCAACTGTGACCAAGTGGGACATTTCAATGATAAATGTCCACAACCCCCCTAAGGAGAAGCAGATCGTGAAAGCATCTGCTATCAATGATGTTCCTTCTTCGTCAAATGCCCCGACTGCAGCATAGAAAGGAAAGGGTGTCGTTATTCAAGATATTCTTTCTATATATGATGTCCCTATTCGAGTATTGTTTGATACCGAGGCTTCTTATTCCTTCGTATCTAGTGACCTGGTAGATAAGTTGGAATTGGAACCCGAGATAGTCGATAGATCTTTAGTTGTGATGAACTCAATCGGTGGCTCGACTAGCCTTAGTATGATTTGCCATAAATTGGTCTTATCGAGTCATGGTTGCTTGTGATTGCTTTGTTTTGGGCTTTACTGGGTTTGGCATTATTTTGGGAGTCTATTGGCTCTAAAGGTATGGGGTGGTGGTAGACTGTGAGGGGTCTTCGGTGACCATTAGAGCAGATAATAGGCGGAGGGTAGTATTGGGTTGCCTACCTAGTAATGGGGTGATGGCTAGTTTTCTAAATTCCCTCGACATCCCGCATAATGAGTTATCAGATGTGCATATTGCTGGCGAGTATCCGAACATCTTCGGGGAAGTGACCAGACTTCCACCACATCGAGAGATCGAGTTTTAGATTGATTTAGTGAAAGATTCCTGACCTGTAGTGATGCCACTTCGTCCTACGACGCTAAGGGAGCAGCGAGAGCTCGAAGTGCAAGTGGGCAATCTTTTGAAGAAGGGATTTATCCGAAAAAGTGTTCCCGAGTAGGGAGCACCAGTTGTATTTTCTACTAAGGCCGATGGTTCCCTTCGCTTATGTGTGGACTACCGTGAGTAGAACAAGGTGACTAGGAAGAATAAGTATCCTCTTCCACGAATAGATGATTTGTTTGATCAGTTAAATAGAGCAAGAGTGTTCTCCCAGTTAGATCTCGCGACAAGTTTTCATCGGCTCCGAGTTGCAGCTGAGAGTGTACCTAAAACGGCATTTTGGACACCGTTGGATTCTATGAGTGGTTGGTCATGCCATTCGGGTTGACCAATGCACCTGCATATTTCGTTGATCTTATGAATAGTGTTTTTAGGGATCAATTAAATAAGTTTGTTCTTGTCTTCGTGGACGATATCTTGGTTTACTCGAGGATAGAGGAAGAACTCAAGGAACACTTGAGGACGGTGATGGAGGTGTTGAGGAAACACTAGTTGAAAGCAAAATTTTCTAAGTGTCACTTCTGGAGGAGGGAAGTGAGATTCTTGGGCCATGTTGTTTCAGAAAATGGTATTGTCGTGGATCCTGCGAAGGAGGCCACGGTGCAGGATTGGTCTACCCCAAAAATGCAACATACGCGAGAAGTTTCTTGGGATTACCTAGATTTTATCGAAAGTTTATTCAGGACTTCTCCAAGATAGCGGCACTGTTAACTCAGTTGACCAAGAAGAATCAAGCTTTCGTCTGGGGCGAAAGGTGTGAGAATGCTTTTAAGAGCCCAAAGGAAAAGTTAACGTTTGCACCGGTGTTAGTTATTCCTAAAGAGAATGAAGAGATGACGGTATACATGGATGCCTGTTGTACCAGACGATGTGTTGTACTAATGCAAGGAGGAAGGGTTGTAGCTTATGCTAGTCGGCAACTGAAACCGCATGAGAAAAGGTATCCTACCCATGATTTGGAATTGGAAGCGATCGTGTTTGCGTTGAAAATATAGGGGCACTATCTTTTGGGAGAATGAGTTTTTTGCCGATTATAAGTCATTAAAGTACCTTTTCTCTCAAAAGGATTTAAATTTTCGTCAATAGAGATGGTTAGAGTTCCTGGCTTCATATGATTTCAATATCGCATACACACCTGGGAAGGGCAATGCGGTAGCTGATGCACTGAGTAGGAGACAATGCCAGTTTGGGGGTTATGTTTCTTGAATGGAAGCAACCGGAGTATATCGCCGGATATGAGTTGCTAGTTAGTTTAGAGAGTGCATGAGTTGCCTATTAGTTAAATCCGAGAAAAAGAAGCCTAGTGGTTTGTTGCAACCATTGGAAACTCCCGAATGGAAATGGGAACAAGTCTCAACGGATTTTATAGATGGTTTACCAAAGACTAGATCAGGTCATGATAGCATTTGGGTGATTGTGGATCGATTGACCAAATGTGCAAGGTTTATATCGGTCAAGTCGAATAGAACCGCAACTAAGTTAGCGGAACTATATATGAAGTGGGTAGTAAGATTTCGTGGAGTACCTAAAGATATTGTGAGTTACTGAGATCCATTATTTACTAGTGGGTTTTGGAAGAGCATACAAGAGGCTTCAGGGTCAGAATTACATATCAGTAAACCGACGGCCAAACAGAGAGAGTGAATCGTGTATTACAGGATCTCTTGAGAGCTTGTATACTGGATTTTGGAGGTTCATGGGATGACCATTTACATCTGGTTGAATTCACATATAATAATAGTTATCAGTCCAGTATTAGTATGGCTCCATTTGAAGCTTTGTACGGAAGACCATGTAACTCACCATCATGTTGGTTAGAAACTGGTGAGAAATTTGTGCTTAGGCCAAATGTAATACGAGAAACTTCAGATAAGATCAAGGTTATTCAACAGTGAATGAAGGCCACCCAAGATAGGCAGAAGAGTTACGGTATTCGTCAAGATCTCTCCGTTGAAGAGTGTAATTCATTTTGGTAGGAGAGGTAAGTTGGCGCCAAGGTTTGTTGGTCCATTTCCAGTTCTTGAACAAGTTGGGAATTCAGCGTATAAAGTTGGATTACTTGACAAGATGGAAGGAGTGCACAACGTATTTCATGTTTCTCAGTTAAGGAAGTTCGTGCACGATTCTGATATGACTATTTCTCCAAATCAGTTGGATGATATCAAGTTAGAACCCGAGGCAATTGGGAACCGCAGACCGATTCGTATTGTCGGACACGATACGAAGCAACTTCGGAGGAAGACGGTGATACTGGTTAAGATCCAGTGGGGTAATAATGAGAACGACTATACTTGGGAAACCAAGGAAAGCATAAGGAAGTCATATCCAGAACTCTTTACCTCGTAAGATTTTTAGTCACGATATAGTTATTCCGCATGCTAGGATAGGCTTATTGTGTTTATTATGTGTGTTTGATTGTTGCAAATGGTTGATAGGCATGCGGGAACCATTGTTGGTTTCTTAGTTAAGGAATTTAGGGGGCGAAATTAGTTAAGGGAGGAGAGTGTAATGACCCACATTTTACGTGTCGGAGGATCTTAGAATATTTATTTTATTTTCATACGAAGTCGTATGGTCGTGTAACTTTGGGAAACGACTATTGGGTCATATCCCATGTTCACGATTTTTGCAGAATTTTAAATGACCATTTAACCCCAGGCAAATCTCGTTTTTCTTATAACTTTTGATTGGTAAAGAGTTTTGACTTGAAACCACTTCCATTGGATTCAAATGATGGTTTACCTTTCCGTAAAATGGTCACATTAATCAAACGGACATAACGTTTGGGAGATATGGCTGAAATAAAATTTGGAGATGGAAAAAGAGCATAATTGGGCTTAACGGGGCGATTAGCAGCTAGGCCCATAACCTATTTTGGGATTAAGGTTATGGGAGGGCTGAAAGGGTTTGAAGAAACATTCCCTTTCATTTTTCCAGCCGCCACTAACCTCCCTTAAACCCTAACAATGGCCTTCATCTTTTAAATCTCACCCTACTTGCTTTCTAATCACTAATTAACCAAAACTACACCAAACCAAGTCAAATTAGCACCAAATTAGGGTTGGAGCTGCTGCAATACATATATATTCATGCCATAATAGTAAAGTTTCAGACTTAAGATTTCATTTGTGGCTAAGGTGAGTGATTTGCACTTTTATACGCTAATTACGGCTAATTAAGGGTGATTAGTGATAATTAGCGAAATTATACATAAAAAATATGGAAAAATATGTAGAAATTCTAGAATGTCATTTTATGTCATTGGTGAAAATTTGGATTAAGTTTGCTAATCCTATGTTTAAAACGTGCTTAAGGGAATTAATGGGAAGATCATGCTTTTTGGGTATGTTTGATCTAAAATATTTCTTGTGATTAATGTTTTTTATTGATTCTATGTGTTGTTACTGCTGTTCGGTATGTTTTGTGATGGAATAGGAAGATTAGAATGGTAGAAAACGCCGTCGTTTGGCGAAATTAGCTCACAGGAAAAATTGCATAAATTCGGTTCCTGAAGGGGGTAAGGATCATGACCCGACCCCAGATGGGATCACGACCTGACCAAGGAGGGATCACGACCCGACCCTAGAAGGGATCATGACCCGACCCCAGGAGGGATCACGACTCGTCCCCTATAAGGTGCCATGACCCGAACCAGGTGATGACCCCGAACCGGATTTGAAGCTTCTACCACGCGACGACAATTGTAAACTCTTCTGAAGATCAACTCCAATCCGACCAAAACTCGAGATGCAAAGGAAGTCCAAATGGGAAGTTATCACTCAGGATCCAGATGGAAACCAACAAGTTAACTTCTAGAGTTGGGCTTTGTTGTGGGACGTGTGCAAAGGAGTTATCGATATCTATAACTTTGGTTCACTATTGAGAGAGGGGGCATATAGAAGAACCAGAGCCAGGGAAGTGTGGACTTGTTGACATGTATCCCAGAGCCAGGGCAGTGTGGACTGGGTAAGGGTTATTGACTATAGACCAGAAGGGCATGGTCATAGCTATTGTTGTACGGAGTCCAGAAGGGTATGGACCAATCATGGCTCCAAATGGATCTGGTAATCAAAGCGGTGGATATCTTATGCTTTACGCACTGAGTGAGAGATGTTAGGATGATTGTTATGTTTGATGTTTGCTATCACCATGACATGCACACTCCCATTTTACACTCTATGTTAGTGTTTACCTTACTGTACATCTTGTTGTGCTAACTCTCTGGTTGCAGGTCCAGGTTCAAGTATGATTATTTATACTTGTTATTGCTTCATTTTGTCGCTATCGCTCATACCAGACTTTCGTTTGACCCATAAATTTACGTCTCTTATATTACTTTGGGAGCTCCTAAACGAGCAGACTAAACGTAGGTTAGGTGGTGATGCGCGAGTAGCTATCCGAAGACGAGCAAGAGGCTTCCACGTGTTATATACATATAGTCTCCCTGTGTTGTTGGTGTTCACTGCTTTGGGCATTAGTAGTGCGTCTTCTTTATTTCCTTTTCAGAGACTATATTTTGAAGTTGTAACAATGATTTGGATGATAAGTTGTATTTGGATTCCGCTACTCTAATGGTTATCATTTAGTTTCAGCTTATGTACTGTCTCGGTTGTGTTATATCAAGTTATATTGCTACTATATTTTATTTCATGCGCTGTGAGATATACCACATGTTCTTGGTGATTCATCGTTCCAACCCTTTTCTTTTGACGACCGTTCAGTGCTAGTCGGGTACTGGCAGCGCATTTCGAGTGAAATGTCGGCTAGTGCGTGGCAGGTAGTCACACTTGCTCTGCCAAACATGTATCAAGGGGATACGAGAAGACCGATCCAAGGATCAGTGGTTGTGCCATGTGCAAGTTCCTAAGTGCACAACCTTGTTTTTTAGCTGATCAGGCCGTTATGATCACCAATTTCCAAGTGATCCGACCTGGTGCATTCGAACCATAGCCAGACTAACGTGATTTGAAGTAAATACTTGACATGCACGATGTGATCAAGTACTTTGGAGCTAATACCAGTTTAGACGTGCCAGCTCCTGTGTTTTTCCTTATCCATTAACCAAGTCCAACCCGATTAGAACCATTATCGAATCAAGGACACCAATTCGAGAATTAACCAAATTTCCACCCCTTTTTACAAACACTTTGCGACTTAGACCAGATTGCTGTGTGCTCATCCGAGTCCGTACTCAAGTCCTAAGTACTTCGATAGTCGTAAACCTATGACTGCTTTACCAAAAAGCGAGTCAATAGCAAGTGTTAACCCACCTTTTTAAAAAGCCCTTACACCATAGATTCAAATAGCCATATCATACGACCATCGGGGCGACGAACTGGAAGTAAGGTCAAACTGTCCGAAGATCGAGTATGGATATACATTATGATGCTATGAATAACTAGGTTTGCTCGAATAAGGCTTTGGAATTATCTAAGTTTGGAAAAGACTAAGCGGAAAGGCATGAATCATTAGAGACCTAAAGCAAATCAATACTCTGCAAAAAGACAGGGACTTGTATGACTCTGGGGCGTAGAGAGACTCAAACTACCAAACTCAATGAAACTACACTGAAAACTCAAAATGAAGAGGGCCAATCAAACATCCAACTTCATAGAAGAAAAACTAGGACAAAGTGGGAACCTAGTCGTCCTATTTAGATGGGCTCACCTGCATGAATTCACGTCGATCCATCATGTTCTTCAGCTATAAATAGACTTGCGAAGGCTTTGAAAAATGGGTTTTCTCTTTTTTTTCTCTATGTGGAGCTCTACCACTCCTTGGAGACAACATCGCTTTAAATCGATCTTTAAAGCCTTTGAAAAGGGGATCTTCTCTTCTCCACGCAGATGCTCTTCCATTCCTCTAACTTGACATTGCCTTCTATTCTCTACATTCTTGCGTCAAATCAACTGTACATATAGTCAGTATGCACTACAAGAGAAATAGTGGATTCCAACGTCCAGGGGCCATTGGCGGCTGTTGGTATGGCCGTTGGAAGTCGTTTGTACAAGGATCAACGGTTTCCAACAACTTCCAATGCCATCAACTGCTATTTTCCAACGGCTTCCAACTGCGTATAATCACATATCTTTTATTTCTGGCCATAGAGGCATTGGAAAATGTTGAAAACTGTTGAAATTTGTCATTGATAGCTGTTGGAAGACGTTGAAATATATGATCCCGTAAGCCATTGCCACCCATTGGAAGCCATTGGAAATTTGGGTATATATATATTTTATATATAATTTTATAGATTTCAAGCTAATCACTTCCATCCACACAAAACACATGTATTCATCAAAACTGCTCCATTTCGAGCATATAAGTTATAGTTTCAATCATATATACACCTAAACACAATATTATACCAAAAAAATAATACAAAACACATGACATAAACCAATATTTACATAATACAACAACCCAGCGTCACCAACACAACATATATGTACATACCATGTTTAAACCATCATCACCAACACAACATCCAACACCGTGTCCAAACCATCATCACCAACACAACATCAATATATACAACCATCATAATGTATAAAGCCTCGCCAACTCTCAAAGCATATATAACATCAAAATAAGCTAACCTTAACTCTCTCCACCGGAAGATCAAGGTGGCGTACCGTATTGGGCAATGAACTCCGCCATCCAGTGGTTAAGCTGCTCCATCTGCTCTTCGCGGTGATGATCATGCTCATGAAGTTCCGCAATCTATGCTCGAAGCTATGTGATCTCCTCCTTGTCTGAAGCCCTACAGTACGTCTGCTGAGGTTTCTTAACTTGTTTATAATTTTAGATTTTCGGTATTTTATAATAGCAATTCGAGTATATTTCAGTTTTTATAATGAGTTTTGGTTTCTATTAACTATGTATTGCCATAACCATATCATATGTTCCGGGTACGTGGATCCATGTTAGCATCAAAAATCCTATCCTCATCCTCCGTAGTCAACTCAGTCCTTCGACTGGATTCCAGCATATGCGCCCTTCGTTCCTGAAATTTCTCATGTTAAATAAAAAACAATTGAATTTAGATAATACTATTTTAATTAAATTATAACTTTAACTTAACTATATTATATTTACATGTGCCTCACGCGCCTTGGCCTCATGGTCCCAAGAGTAGGAAACAGAGCCTGTGTCATCGATCTGAGTCAACGCATGTGTATGCTCAAAAACATCGCAGTATGACACAAGAACACCACATTGTCTCTCCTGAAATGAGCATATATATATGTAATTTTCAAATATATATATATATATATATATATATATATATGTATATATATATTAAATCTTGTAGTTAAATCAACTATTAATTTTACTAACTCTTATAAATTAAAAATTTTAACTATGTAACTAATAAATATAACATGTCCTCGCGATGGTGCTGGAACGACTTGGACCCACCGTGATGTGTAACCGGATTCTTGCTCCTGTTTGCTGCATTTCATGCGGACTTGGCCTATACATCTAAATTTTGAAAAAAATTATTCTAACTTGAATATTAATCTAGTAGAACAGTTTAAATTAAATATGCAGTAAACTTACGTGAAACTCCTTATTATTATTCCAATAAGTATATAGCTCGTCCTATACCTTATCGCTGATCCAATCCCATTTTTCCCCCTTGATTTTGTGTTATTCATTGTTTCTCTGTAATTTTTGGCAACTTTGTTGTTTCAATGGCGGTTGACGAGGTCCAAATCTGCCTCTGGAGATTCACCACACCCGGCATTTTTTTAAAAATAGCATAAATATGAACTGATCAGATAGGAGCATGACTACTTAATGAAATAATTGATATTTCACACATTTGTACCAAAAAATCCTGCCAGATTGTCTCCTTGACAATGTCGTGTATCGATGTCTACGTGGGCCAACATGCAGTCATATGAGCCTGATAAGCGCATCTCGATATAGTCAAGATTGTGTTGGAAGGATCTAACTCAAAACCCGTGTGGTAAATTTAAAAAAAACATTTCATGGCTGTTGTATTTATATTTATATAATATACTATACAGAAATTAAATTTGTACTAGAAACTTAGTAATCGCCCTCTGTTAGCTTTTGCCTTAAGCCACACCGCCGAATGGGATAGCCCCTACGATGGACCACTGCTAGCGCCACCTACAGGACCGTCTGACATCATACATGTTACAAACAACAACATAACATAAAAGAGCTATATAAAACAAATAGTATGACATAACATAAAAGTACTATGCGATATAAATAATATGACATGATATAACATAATATTACCTTTCTAAAATGAGGATGACTGGCTAGTCCTCGTCACTTTTGGATTTTGACTCTATTTGCTCTCTATATATGGTTCATCTTTAGTATCAAATACTTCAATTAATGCATTCGATTCATCGTTTAGAGGTCCAGAATCTGTTTGATCATCGATTATTACTATTCCCCTATTTTCCTCGACATTTGCTTGATAAGCTTGGTCGTCGGGAATATTACGTTCGTCAAATGTAAACCTTGTCTTTGTTTTAAAAACAGCCAACTAATCTATTTCGTCTCTTCTTATAGATGGATAAGGAGTGCAATATACTTGAAGAGCTTGCTTGGCAAGTACCAAAGGATCATACTTATAATAACGTGAAGTATGTTTTTTCTTATAAGATTATATTTTGGGTGCATGTTAATTCCAGAACCTGTAACGTTGCTGAACCAGTTGTATTTAAACAAAAATACTTCTTCCGCGGGTCTTGTGAAATATGTCAATTGCAGTATCTGGGTTAGCACGCCATAAAAATCTTGTATACAGTCATTTGGATCATCGCTACCTTTAACAAATACACCGCTATTGTTAGTTAATTTTTCAGCATCATATTCTTTAGTGCTAAATTTATATCCATTGACAAAGAATATTTGATATGAATTGACCATCCTTTTTGTTCCCATTGCTAAATGTTTCAATCCTTCATCTACAACAGAATTTGTTGTATCAAAAAGATAATTAGTAAATCAAGTAGTGAATTCTTTGCTAATATCACCGTTTGGATACTGTGATTCGTAAATGCTGCAATTATAGGTCAAATGTTACATTAAGATTAAAGGTACGTTATATGTATAAATGTATAAGTTCATTACCTAATGAACGAAACAACTTTAGTGCAATTGAGAAGAAAGTATGTGTGTGATGCATTATAATCTCTATCCTTCAGCCATTCTTCCATACATCTACTAAAAGGTCGACCTTCTTTTCTAAAAATAGATAAAGTCGCTTGACAGTCATCTTGATCAATGTCTTCATCATTACGCGCAGTACATTCAAATGATATGTTCATATGATCATTAAATAAAGAGAGGAAAAAAACGAAGCTTCTTCTTCGATGTATGATTTGCAAATAGAACCTTCAGCTCGAGCTTTCTGCCTCACTTTTTTCTTTAGATGATTTAAATATCTATTTAAAATTATTGTAAATTAATTTTTTTATACATTTCATTAACCAGTATTTAATTAACTAAATATTAATATACCTTCCAAATGGATACATCAATCTGTATTTCACAGGCCCTCGAAGACGTGCTTCTAATGGAAGATGTATAGGTAAATGCTCCATAACATTGAAAAAACTTGGAGGAAATACTTTTTCGTGTTTGCAAAGCAATATTGGGGTTTCTTCCTCTAGTTTACAGAGATAATAAATTTTTAATGTAGTAGAACAAAGCTCTTCATAGAACGAACTAAGTTTTGTTACAACAGTCCAAACTTTTATTGGCAATAGTTCTTTGAAAGCGACAGACAATAAATTTTCCATCATAACATGGCAGTCATGACTTTTCATCCCGCAAAGTTTATTGTTTCTACAGTTGACACATCTATGAAGATTAAAAAATATACCATCCTGGAACCTTAATCCTTCCACCCATTTTAAAAGTATTTTAACTTGATTACTGTCCAGTTCATAGCGTGCGTTTGGTTTTTTGATGTCATTTGGCATTTTTATATGAAGCTCAAGACGATTACATATTACTTGTATATCACGTCTTGATTTCGAATCATCTTTCATCTTCCCTTTGACATTCAAAATTGTATTAAATACATTGTCAAACAAGTTTTTCTCATCGTGCAACACGTTATACTATGACGAATCAAGAGATTTTCCCAATAAGGCAACTCCTAAAAGATGCTTTATTTGCACCAATTATGAATCGTTGATTTACCTTGATTTTATTTTTTTGCACTTCGGTTTCATGAATCTTTTGATAATCTTTTAAGAGTTCATAAATTTCTTCACTTGACCATATTTTAGGAGGTCCCAAAATTTCATGCCTATTAGTTGTAAAAAAATTCTTATCTCTTCTAAAAGGATGGTTAATATGAAGAAAACATATGTGATAGTCAAACCATGAAATTTTCTTTTCAATAGGTAAATAAAATGCTCTTGTTTCATCCATGCAGTAATAACATGTTAAACGACCAACCGTACTCCAACCTAAAAGCATTGCATACGTAGGAGAATTGCTAATTGTCCACAATAGAGAAGCGTGAAAATGAAAGTTCTTTTTTTGTGAAATATCATATGTTTCTACTCCTTCGTAGCACAATTCTTTTAATTCTTCAATCAACGGTTGTAAATAAACATCGATTCCTTGTGTCAGATCATCAGGATCAGGGATGACAATTGTGAGAAACATATAAGAAGTTTTCATACACATTCACGAAGGTAAATTATAAGGTGTGCCAATTATAGGTCAGGCTGAATATTTAGTTCCAAATTGAAAAAATGGTGAAAATCCATCTGTACATAAACCAGGTCTAACATTACAACTCTCAGATGCAAAATTAGGATACTTCTGGTCAAAATGCTTCCATGCTACCTCATCAGCTGGGTGTGTTAACGTACCTTCTTCCTGTGTTCTCACATTGTGCCATCTCATATGTTGCAAGGTTACATAAGATGCATATAACCTTTAAAGTCTAAGAGTAATAGGTAAATAATGTAAAAGTTTATACGGGACTTTCTTACCCTTTTCCTTTCTTGGTTTGTATCTTCCAGATTACATATTTTACAATTCTTAAGGTTGATATCTTCATTCCAAAAATAACATGCAACCCTTTAGACATGTATCTATTTTTTCATACGGTAAACCAAAAGTTGACATAATTTTTTTTACTTCATAATGATTTCCGCACATTAAATTATTGAGAGGCATATGCCGCTTCGCAGCTTGTACAATAGCTATAATTCCACCTTCTATGAGGTCGTATTTAGATTTCACTGCAGTATATTCAGCAGTTACTGATAATTGAGTCACGCTTTTACAACCTTCCCAAAGGGGTTTCTTCGTGGCATCTAATAAATCATATGTTTTTTTAGCTCCAGTATTTTGTTCTTCTTCATCATTACCATCATCATCGGTAAATTGTTAAACTGGGAACATTAAACGTGCAACATCTTCAACCATATGTTCTATGAGATTCATCATAGCAATTACATTATTCAATACCTCCGCAACTTGTACAAAAGTAGATACTAACGGTTCTCCATGACGATCCCAAACCAAGTAGTTCGGCACAAAACCGTACTGACGCAAATGAACTCTAACCATTTGTGGTATCAAATGCTATAATAATTTGCATCTACTACATGGACAATGGATTTCGACGTCGTTTCCGTTGTTACTTAAAGCGAAATCAATAAACATGCCAACACCGTTAATAAAATGTTCATTTATTGTGCCATTAGCTTCTCTTTGTTTGTACATACAACTTCGATTAGTAAAATAATTATTCATTTTTCCTAAGTAGATATATAATTAAAAAGTATGATAAAATTTGCATTGACATTTTATTAAAACAATTTTATTGTTGAATGTTATGTTAATTCATCATTTACACTTTTTCTACTGGGTCATCCTATATCCCATTACAAATACAATAACGTAATTAAACCGTTTAAATCTTTTCAGTTTAAACGACTCAACAAAATTTCGGCAGCACTTCGCTTTAGTTCCCTGAATAGTGCACAAATGCGCGTACACAGGGAAACTAAAAGAAGTGCTTTTGAAATTTTGAGAATCGTTCAAAATGAAATGATATACGAGATTTAATTTCATTATTGGGTTCGTTACTTGTCCAATACAAAAGACAAATCCAACGAATATTGTATATGATGAATATAAATGTCTGTTCTGTTAATAAAACGGATGTTCGCATAACGATCATGTAAAACACTTATAAGATGGGTTGAAAACACTCTAAGGCTTCATTTCAATTTCTAATTGTGCATATACAGAATTTATCACATATACATATATATTCAACATTCAATCGAACTAACCATACGTTATAAAATTAATATTTTTCGATAAATTTCTATAAAACATAAAATTTATTTATTTCTATTTCCACTAAACGTAACTTAACAAGTATGAAATATTTTATATATTAATTCAACCATACATACATGCACATATACAAACAACATAAACTTGCAGTACATAAATTAATAATAATAATTGGCCTCAATTGAGTCAACCTATACGTCGATTAATTAACAACACTATATATACATGCATACAACACTATATATGCACACATACATACAACATAAATTCCAATTAATCCAATATTAGAAACAGAATTAGTTCAACTTGTATATGCACATATTAACAACACAACACATACAAACATACAACCTAACAACCAAATTGACCCTAAATTACCAGATCTAAGGTATTATAAGAAATTAGGGCTTCATACCTTGAGAATTTAAGCTGAATTGGAACCTAGAAAGGAGTAAAGAGATCCTTCAACACCTTTAAGAGAGTAGTCGCGGGGTATGGAGCGTTGGAGGCCGGATTCAGATTTAGGAAAGTAGGGATTTTGGGAAATTTTGGAGGAATGGTGAAGTGAGGAAGGAAGAAGCAGATCGGTTGAATTTCTGCTCGACTATGTAACGGCCTGCAACGAACTCCAAAGGCAATATAATCAACGGCCTTCAACGGCCTCTAGTGATATATTTTTAATACATGAAGAAAATTCCAGAAATAAGCATTCGTTGGAAGTCGTGTCACGATGTCATTGGCGGCCGTTGCAGACTCCATTGCTATATACAGTGTTTCTTGTACTGGTAGCATAAAAAATTAGTGCTATGTCTTCTTTATTACTTTTATTTCTTTGGTGTGATTGTGGTGTTGGATTTAGACTAACCCTAGGGGGGGTGGGGTAAATAGGGTTTACTGAAAATTAAGCGAGATATTAAAAATATCAGATCACAGAATGCAGCAGAAAATAAATGCAGAAAGATAAATGACGCAAGATGTACCCAGCTTCGGCAAAATCCTGCCTACTGTTACATTTCTAAGGTTTCTACTATGTAATAAAACAGATCCCGCTTACAAGACCATGTAAACTCGCGAACCCCTCGCTCCTATTCTAATCCTATTCCCAAAACTCTAAACTGATTTATATCCCCTAGATCAGATTTCCCTAGCTACAACCCCGTAGCCAGTAAACTCTAGTTTTTACAGACTCTAGTAAACTGCCAGCTAAAACCCTAACTGGATTTCCTAGTATTTTACAGGCACTAGAAACTGATCAGACAGAATTACAAAGGAATTTAAGACAATAACAAAATAAAACAAAAGAAATCCCCTTTTTAATCAAAAATCTCTAAGCCCTTTTAATAAAACTTGGCCGGCCCATTTTCCTTCATTTGTGTTTTCTCTATCGTTCCTTTCTATGGAAAAAAGAATGGTGGTCTCTTTGCAAAATTGTTTTAGGGTTTTCTTGTTAATTCCCAAATTCGAATCGATTGCTGAAAGAAATCCCTTGTGCCTTCAGTCTCGAGTGGCTTGCGTCTTCAATTGGATGTTCTCTAATTTGGGAATTTGTGGGGATCAAAAAATCAGTGAGTATGGAATGTTTTCTATGTTTTTGCTTTCGAATTTTGTTGCTGTGATTTTTTCGATACTAAGACCGATGATGAAAATGGTGTTTCTATAGGGATTACAAACCCTATAAATCTTTGATTTCCCAATATGCCTTGATCTGATTGCGTGCGTGGGAATTTACTGATTTGTTGCTTTGTAAAAATTGCTGTGAATATTAATGATGAACCCAGACGTGTTATTAGCTCTCCATGAATATTTGTTTCACTATTTCATTCCATTTCTAGAAACAAATCAATGCCCCATGCAATATTCTTTGAGGTGTTTCTATAGGGATTACTAACCCTATAAATCTTTGATTTCCCAATATGCCTTGATCTGATTGCTTGCGTAGGGAATTCCCTGATTTGTTGCTTTGTAAAAATTGCTATGAATATTATTGATGAACCCAGACGTGTTATTGGCTCTCAATGAATATTTGTTTCACTATTTCATTCCATTTCTAGAAACAAATCAATTCCCCTTGCGATATTCTATGAATTTTCGAAATGAATTGTTCAAAAAGGAATTTGATTGTCTTGCCAAATATTGATCCCTGATTGGCTTGATTGAAAATCTTGCATGTTGAGTGATATCAGGAAATAGCTTTTATGATTTCTTGCCCAAAATGTTGATTGTGTTTTCCCAAAATACTTTGCCAAATCTGGAAACAACTTTAAAACTTGAATGATGATTTCCAGAGAAAAACTTTTTGTTGTGTATTCATCCATTCATTCAAACTGGAAACTAGTAAGACTCTTTTACATGCTGACAAACATTTGGTAATATAGGAAACAAGAAATTTTCTTTTCTGCCCCATAAATATTTGTTGAAATTTGCCATATACATTGCTGCATCTTTGATTGCTTTACTACTGGCATCACATATTGCACCTTGCTATCTGCTTGACTTGCTTGAACGTTGAGTATCTAAAATGAGGACAGATATTGTCCAATTGCTAGTGCACTCTTGAACATGCTTCTGTACTTGTACTTGATGCTTGTGCTGGTCCTTTTCTACTTAGTTGAGACTCTATTTTTGCTTTCTTGATGTACATGGCCTTGCTACTTCAGTGCTTGACATATGAGCTGCCATGTTGTTGCTACAGCAATAAGTTAAACCATTTTGTCACCTTGACTTGTTGTGGCACTTGCTTTTGAAACTGCACCATTATGAACCATTTGCAGTTGGGTTCTTCACCGACTTTGTAGCACAGTTTTGTAAACATCCATGCTACTCCATATTTTCAATGCTCGACCATGTCTTCATAGTTTTGCTGCCCCTTGACCATGTGTTTGAACTTGAACCATGAACATGATTTTAAGTTGGCTGAATTACTTCTAGTTGCATAAACATTTGAAAACCCTTGAGATCCTGTTTGCACTTGTGTACTTTGACTCTGCCATGAACATGCTTTTAGATACTGCCTTGTACATGAGCATGCACCTGCTCGATCACTTTCTGCAGTAACTTCTTGTTGTTGCCTTTTTGAAAATGTTCACCATTGTGCTCGACCAAGATCGTAACTTGTCTTCACTATGTTTACCTGTACATATATGTATATATACACAGCAGTGTATGCATACATATATCGGACATGTGTAATTTATTATATATCAGAAGACCGTTGCACTGTGTTGTGGTTGTTCAGAATCAGCTGGTTCTGATCAGCAAACCAGTGTAGTGTGTTGAGGCTGATCAGTGGGTACTAAAAATATATACATATCAAATCAAGTAATGAAAAATGATGAAAACCACACCGAAATTCTAAGGCAAATAAATTTAAAAATTAAATTTATATTTTTATGCATTTCAGTTTTATTTCTGTTGCAGTGTACTCTATGTGTGTTTCATGTGATAGGTAAGCAGACGATGACTGGACTGACCGTGAACTATGAAGACAGAAGACTGAAGAAAAGAAGACAGTGTGTAGACATACATTGTGTCAATGCATGTATGAATCTGAAACTATATATGAGTCAATGAGAATTGTATGTACATATGTATTGTGTAGATAGAGTGTTGTAGTGAGTCGGTAGTGAGGATCTTTGTATACAATGAAATTGATTGTACAGTAATGGATATCAGTGAAATGTACAAACAGTGGAGTTTATAAATTTGTACTGTTTTGGCTGTTGAAATAAAATATTATATTTAATAAAATACTGTTTGAATATTTAATTCTTGTCAGTAGTATTTTATATAAATATGAATATTATATTTTTGTCTATGATATAGAATAACAGTACAGTAAAAACACATTTAAAATAACATTTATTTAGTTGTTATCATCAAACAAAAATCATATAATTGTGTATACAACTACGTCCTATACAACAGTCTCCCCCTTTTGATGATGACAAAAAAATATAAGATTTTGAGCACAATAAGTGTGTTTGACAGTGAATATTGAACTCCCTCTATTTTTTAGCTCTCCCTATAATAGAAAACTCCCCTTATAACTGTGCATGAGTGAAAATAAATGTAAATTGAATGAATTTTCAAAATAAAAAATATTTAAATAATATTCACTCATGAATCAAAATCTTAACCCATTCTCCCCTTTTGTTATCATCAAAAGGATACAGGATTCAAAATATAGATGAAAAGTGACTAATAAACATAGTATCAACTTAAGAGGAAGAACGGTCATCATAAATCTCAATCAGCCAAACAAAAATCATAATATTGTGAGAACTAGTGTAACGACCTGGGTTTTCGCGATCTGGATATCGGCATACAAAAATATGTCGACTATTCAAGCATTGGAAACACCGGATAATCCATGAAAAAAATTAGAGGGTGAGAATAGATAAGATAGAAACTTAGAATATGAAGAAGAAGAAGAACATACAACATCAGAGTAAACACGAATCTCACAGCGGAACGAATAAATATATTTCATAACATAACTTTGAAATAAAATAGTATATGTATACAATACCATTATTAGAGTATAACACTTACAACACAGCGGAAATAACAATCTATATAATCCTGAAGCCTCCTGCTCCAGCTCTTCAAGTATATGTAAATCCCAACTACTTGACTTCCCATACAAAATTGGGCACTCAAGAGTTTAGGGAAAACAAAACAAAACAAACTCTGGGTCAGTCATGGGACTGGTTTAAGTAAACAATTTAAAACAGTTTGGGAAAATAATGATATCTCAAAAGACCATGCCATATAACGGAACGGGTTTTTCCCTTATGAGAATCCAAATCAATTTGATTTAACTTTCAAATCATTTAGAAAGAAACAATGATCTTTTATATCAAAACCCTTTTGATATTATAATAGTGTTTATCAACCACAATATAATAATCATCTTGCAGAACGCTTTCATCTCACGTTCCGCCTATATAGTATACAATCAAAACCGCAAGCACTTATTGGGTGATGGATTTCCAAATATGACAAGGTATGGAACCACCTTTTGATAGTGTACCTCTAGAGAGGAATACACTGGGTTCAACAAGAACGTCTTGCAACCCAGCCACGCATGACTGACCACTCATTTCGCTTGAGTGTATCGAATGTATATCACCAACGGTTGGGATCAACAACCGTTTCCCAAATGGGACAGCATCAAACAGATTAAAGAATGAAATGAATATCTCTAGATAGGTGGTAATACACCCTACTTGGCAGCCAACCACTTAGCCATGCTGCCTGCCCGATTTCTGTCATTTCCCGGTTATGAGGCTAGAGGCCATGATTATCTCTGACAGATCACACAATTATTCACTTTGAATGTCACATCGTCATACCCGCCAAATCACAAATTGATTTCCCCAAAAATACAATGGGTATACAGCTAAGAGAAACGAATTCCTCCGCCACCAAACGTAAATACGTTTGAAGAGATCAACTTATGCGATCTATTAAATATACTCTGTCAGACATTCTTCCATACAGGTCGTCCTGGGATTGGACAAATCAAAGGTACTATTCTATAAACAGGACAGCCCTTGCATAACTCCTTCTTCAATTATATTCATCATATTCGATTCGCAACACTAATGCCATATGGAGTGGTTTTCAGATAATATATCAGATCCCGGTCTCCCCTTATTGACAACAGAAAAATGGTCAAAAACTTCGATAGTCGGTGATTTAACTATCAAAGAAAAATATGTGTGCAAACAATGATATTATTTCCAAATGGAAATTCTATCGATCAATCATCTTAAATTAATCTATCATTAATTTATTCATTTACCCATCTCCTATTTCCATATATATATATATATATATATATATATATATATATATATATAGAAATTCTTATTTTCTAATTCTAGAAAATATACGTTATTAATCATTGGAAAACATTTCCATCTCTCTTCACATATCACTGTCATTCCAGTATTCTTTATCATCAAAAATTTGATTTTCTATGATTAGAAAATATCTCTGATTATATTTGGAAAATGTTTCCAAAATTCATTCATTGGATTTAAACAGATGTTTAAATAAATCATTGCTATGCCAATTCAAATCATTACTTTCATTAACTAAATTCCCTTAACCAACCTTCACCGTCGAACCTTAACCATTCGCTAGTTAAAAACGAAGCCAATCAAGTTGGGGTATAACTACCTCTCAGACCTTAACTAAACAATATTTCTAACTTCGAAACAGACAAGGTTCACCTTTTAAACTTTTAACAAACTTCCTTACGTAACTCTCTTTCGAATAAATCTCTATTCGATAACTCTCTTCGAATAGCCATATTCAATTAACACTATTCGATTAACTCCTATCGATTAACTCTATTGGATTAACTCTTATCAATTAACTCCTTTCGAATAAACTATAATCGATTAACTCCTTTCGACTTTATTCGCATAAACTATATTCGATTAACTCTATCAATAACTCTAATCGATTAACTCTAATTGAATTTACTCTATTCGATTAACTTTAATCGATAACTCTAATTGATAACGCTAATTGATTAACACTATTTGATTAACTCCTTTAACTCTATTCGAATAAACTATATTCAATTAACTCTCTTTTTGAATAACCAATATTCAATAACTCTTTTTGAATAACTAATATTCAATTAACTCTCTTCGAATAACTAATATTCGATAACTCTCTTTCGAATAACTAATATTCGATAACTATCTTTCGAATAACTAATATTTGATAACTCTCTTTCGAATAAACTATATTCGATTAACTCCTTTCGAATAACTAATATTCGATTAACTTCTTTCGAATAAACTATATTTGATTGACTCCTTTCGAATAACTAATATTCGACTTACTCCTTTTGTATAACTAGTATTCGATTAACTCCTTTTGAATAAACTATATTCGATTTACTCCTTTCGAATAACTAATATTCGATAACTCCTACGAATAAAATATATTCGATTTCTTTTCGAATAACTAATATTCGATAATTTCCTTTCTTCGAATAGCCTTATTCGATAATTCTTTCTTTGAATAAACTATATTCGAATAACTCTAATCCGACTAACTCTAATTCAATTAACTCTATTCGAATAACTAATATTCGACTAACTCTTGTTCGATTAACTCCGTTTGAATAACTCTAGTTCGATTTAACTCTAATCGATTGATTTTAATTCGATTAATTCTAATCGATTAACTCTAACTCGATTAACTCAATTCGATTAACCTAATTTGATTAACTCTAATAAATTACTCTATACGAATAACTAATATTCGATTAACTCTTCTAACTCATTTTGATTAACACGTTTTGATTAACTCCTTTGATTAACTCTACGTCCATATTCAGTTTATAATATCGATGTTGAAATCGATTCTTACTTCTTTATATAAGTCTCGACTTATATATTCTATTTATCCAATGATAAACATTTCATTTGATTTATAAAATATTATTTATAAATTTATATTCTCAATCTATCAGTTAAAATAGATTCTATTTAAAATCTTTGCTTTAAATCCATATCATGTTATACCCGTATGCGAAGAACGGGCCTAAACCTTTCAAACGTAAAATTCTCTTTTTATACAATTCTATTCATTTTCAAGTATATCCTTTTGTAATCTAATTATTTCCTTTTTTAATTGTTTTACAAATATTTTCTTTTCTATTTGTTTTACGAATATTTCCTTTCAATTCTATCTATTTATGTTCACAAATATTTCCTTTCAATTCTATCTATTTGTTTTCTCAAATATTTCCTTTCATATCCTATTTGTAAATGTTTTACAAATATTTCTTTTTATATAATCTTATTTATTATATAAATAATTCCTTTTATAAAATTCTATTCATTTTAAAAATATTTCTTTTTATAAAATCCTTTTATTTTATAAATATCTCTTTTTATAAAATCCTTTGATTATATATATATATTTCTTTTTCAATATAACATTGAAAATTTCCTTTTTAACATTCCAGTATTCCTTATGGTATTTAAAATACCAAATAACAATAATCAATATCATTCAAACACATAATCAACAATAAATTATATATCACATCATATATTACAATATATGAAAAGAAAAACATTATAAATATTGAGGAATCCAGTTGGATCCCTCCAACCTATTTCCCTGCATCACAGATGTTAAACAATATAATTAACATCGATTTTATTTCAATATGAAATATTCTGCTAAACAGAATCAATATTTGATTAACGATTTATATATACATCATTATCTATAATTTCAATCAATACATAAGAAATTCAACCAAATAGTTAACACACAACAATCAACAGATAATTATCAGTTCTAAGAATACGTTATAAAAATATAACTGTTCAGAGTTGGTGAGTTTTACACACATTGGACGATCATCGTTAATAAAGATAACCATAGCTTGATTCAGACGGACAATTTATTTGGCTATAAATTGTAACTAGCCCCAACTCAATCCCAGTAAGTTCCATTGGGTAGTGTTCGTCCATACGATCCCAACAGATCTTGTTTCGTCAGATTCTGATACCGTAAGACATAGGTATTTACATTACAAGTTTATATACAAATTTAAATTTAAATAACTTGGTTTTAATATGTATAGGCCTTACCCTCTCCACTTAGCCCAAACCCGTTTCCCATTTACCAACCCGCTTTCACCTTTCTTCCCCAAAAAGTCACGAGCTCCTGTAGAAAACACGGCCAATCAGGCCCTACCCTCTCCACTTAGCCCAAACCTGTTTCCCATTTACCAACCCGCTTTCACCTTTCTTCTCCAAAAAGTCATGATCTCCTGTAGAAAACACGGCCAATTTCGATTCTCTTTTTCACTCCCTTAACTCCTCCTCTACTAATCGAAAATCCAAACGAACAACTCCAATACCCGTCTCTTCACTTCCTCTACACCTTGATACTATTTCCACAATGCTCGAGTCCTCCTATCAGAACGCGACTCACACTCACGCACGATCCCAGGTTGCGACTTCAATTACCACAGAATCGAACAAGACTTGGAAACAAGGTGTGGAATCCTAAGTCAGACTCGAACGCACCCCTCATTTTACCAATTGATGCTTGTATTTTCCGAAACCGCCAACTGTAGGCCTTGCTGCCAAACCTTGACCTCCCAAAGAAAGCCTTGAAGTCCCCCAGATTAACACCAGTCGAAGTGAATTCGCATACGAGTCCCATTAAAGTGGTTTCAAGATTTTTAGAATTTTATTTCTAATCCTTTGGATTTTTGAGTTACTGGAATTTTTATGTAGGAAGAAATGAGGATGGCGGATCAAATTTGAACAGGGAAAGAAAGTAATTGGGGTTAGAATGAGGTAAGGGCATTATATAGGAAGATTATTACATTTTATTATTCGATTATTTAATTTATATTTACTCCTACTCTGTCCATATTTATCCTTAAAAATTCCTGTAATCACACATGACTTCGAAAATCACGAAACTGAACATACAGCTATAGTTCGACATTACGGACACAACGAAACTGGTTTCATCGAATTCCGACTCCGTTTGCTCACACAGCGCATTTTTAACCATCAAAATACTGATTGTTTTTCTCATTAAAATTCGTACGACCACACACTGACTTCAAAAATCACGAAACTTGGAATCTTATAATAATTTAATATTACGGATCCAACAAAATTAGTTTTGTCGAAAACGGAGGTCGTTTGCAAAACTGACTATTTTTAAAGCTCTAAATAACCCATTTAAATATATAAATATATTTAAAAACAAGTAAATTAAATATTAAAAATAAATATTATCGTATATATTCACAATAGAATATCATACGACTTCAATTGGATTTATAAATCGATATTGCAAATCCAGTGTTACATCGATATTCGATTTATATTTAAAATCCATTTCAATATATAAATAAATCGCTATAATTTATAAAGGAATTCCATGGCGACTTTTCGAAAATTTGATTTGGACATAAATCAAAATCTACATAATGAAATCCCGATTTTTCTCTTCCACTAGAAAAATATACTTCACCTGCTCCTAACGTTTCTTGTTTCACAGAAATTGTGACGAAAAGGAATTTCGCTCGGTTCGAATCAGTCGCTAAACCGACCCAGACCGTTCGAAACGCCCTATCGTTTGAGAACACGACAAAACAGAATGAAGACGGAGGAACATTTCATTGTATATTTCAACAATGCATCAGATTACAAGAATATACAGAGTATAAATGAATATTACACAGAAATATCAGAGATTTAAATTACATTTAAATACATAGCAGCGGAAAATAATACAATACACAACTAGAAGGGATATACGGATATAAAGCTTTCCGGATATCATTCCAGCTGTAAACCAGGATCCTGTGAATATGAATCTGCAAAACCAAAACTACTAGCTGCCCGTGTCAAAAATAGGGGCACCCAGAGTTTAGGTTAAAACAATAAACTCCAGGTCAGTCATGTGACTGGTGTGAGAACTAAAACAGTTATTAATCTTTATTTTTAAAGTTAGGTAAATCAAGGGACCACGCCGTATAATACGGAACGGGTTTCCTCCCAAGAATACTAGTGCATAAAACAACAGCGCAATGCTAAATAAAGAAAAATGAAGCTATTATAAGACCCAGGTCCCATCACACAATGCAACGCAAGCCGGAGGATAGGGTTTTTACCTTATAATAGCCAAGAATGCTTGATACGTTTAAAACAAATCATTTGATACTATTATAAGTGCATATTATATAAAACATCTTCAAATCATAAGTATCAATCATAGGCGGCATGAATGCCCCATACCACTATGTCGCCATATATAGGTTATACAATCAAAATCGCAAAGTCACGTATTTGGAAATTGGGTTTCCATCTATGAACCGAGGCAAAAGATAGTCCTCAACCGATTCGAGACTGTCTAGCCCGAGTCTTAGGATCAGAGCTCGAGTGACCCTTGGAGCGACAGGGCCGGTCCACCGATGTGGATTAAAATTCCTGAACACTACGTTTCCCCGCCCTTTGGGGCGTAAATGAGCCAACGAATGGCTCAATCGGACCCGGATCGTCCGATCTAACCGAGGCGCCTCGCAACAGCAACAACCACACAGGTGAAAAGTATATAAATGTCAGGGCTGGTAGGTCACTGACACCACCCTAGCTAGAAGGAAACGCATGCCCTCCCTGAGGTCCTCTCCCGTTTTTGGTTCACAACCGGGGTGCGAGGCTCGCGAATTCACGTTACACAAAGCTGTTCCACACAGGCTATGCTTTGATCATCACCACAAGACTTTGCTTTTCAACAGAAGCCTCGATCAATTGCCACTTAGGCATGCCACATAGGCAATTCACTCCATGCGTTTGATATCCATCAATATATAACCCCTGAGCTCGTACGTCTCAGAGAAGGGCGTTAAGCAAGAGAATAAATTCTCCGCCGCCAAGCAGATATATATTTAATAGAGATCAATCACACGGACTAAAATCCAATGTCAGACACACAGTCCATTTACAAGTCCGTTCTGGGTTTGAACGAAACCGGAGGCAGCTAGTACCCCGCATATCCATCGATCTCCAAGTACGTCTGGACGATCATCAACTGTTTCCATCTTCTTGGGTGTACAGCCCAATCAAGATCATCAGTAATCACCCAAACGACGTGAAGACTTCTGGTCTTCGACCACCGTCTTCATCTTCGACTTATCGTCGTATCAGTTATTCAAAATGGGATAAACCCGGTCTTTCCGAATAACTCGCGTATATTTTAAATAAGTGTTACACAAACACAACATACGCCTCATTCCAATTTATCAGTCACTAACCGTAAATTAATCAAGAGAATAATTCCCCAAATATTAACCCCGAAGGCCGAAACCAACATCAGATCAATATCCAGAAAACCATTCTGCTTGGCTAACCGACAGTTAGTTTCTAAATTTCACATTCATAGGGAAAGGTTCCCATTAATTTTATCCAAGATAAATCATTAAAATTCATTCTTTAATCTACCTTTGAATATCAATTCAAACTAGTCGGGATTAGCGAACCTTACCGAAGTAATCATTTGTTTTAATTTCCCAACCCCAACTTATTAATCCCATGAAGTAAAACTGGTCCTACTTCATATCTAACACCACGGTGTTATCGGTAAATTCAATTACCATTTCACGTTCAAATCTAATTAAAGATTTAACTATCGCCTGGAGCAAAACTGGTGATACTCCATTCTCGATCATTTCAGTCTAATTAAAGATTCATTAAAACTCCACTTAGTTTTAATCGTTAACTGGGTTAAAGAATCTGTGTCTTTTAAAACACAGCTCACGATAGTCCCAAAGTCACATTCCATTAATTATCGGGTTAAAGAACGAGTGTTATTTAAAACACTGTCCACGATAAACCCAAAAATCAATATCAATTCAATTTCAATTAAATAGTATTTAATTGGTACCCTTCATTAAATCTAAATAAAAAGATTTAATCTCTTCTCAACTGGGTTCAAGAACAGTGTTAGTCAAGACACCATTCACGACAAACCCAAACCTCATTTGATATTAAATACAAGGCTCTGAATAGGAAATATCCCGGC
The DNA here is from genome assembly GCA_030737875.1 of Allium sativum. Taxonomy (NCBI): domain Eukaryota; kingdom Viridiplantae; phylum Streptophyta; class Magnoliopsida; order Asparagales; family Amaryllidaceae; genus Allium; species Allium sativum. Next base: position 646,017,568 of record CM060919.1, on the reverse strand, counting down.
TTATATTCAATATCAAATTCTGCGACCAACAAAGATCGTATTGGAAATAACGATATATATATCTATATCTTTCGAATTTCCATAACAACATTTGTATAATCACGAAATCTAACATCGAAATATTCCGAAGACAATTTCGATTCAAATCCATCCCAATGTAATCATTGGAAGTTCTGGTTATTTTTAAAACCATTTCAAATTCAATTTATTTATTTAAAAATAAATAGAATTATAATTCTGGTCAAAACTAGTTCATTTCGATAAAATCTATTTTTATCTTTTCAAATATGGAGTTTTTCATCCCAATTCTTTCTAAATCATTTCTTATGATTTTACACAAATTATTAATATTTTTAATAATTTTATCAAGGCCCGTACAGTCGATTTCCATCAACGGCTATCGAACTGCACTTACAGCGACCTTTCCCAAATTTGATTTGGACATAATTCCAAATCCAACCGTTAGATTTCTAATTTCTAATAATCGTTAGAAATCTCTTTTCGATACGAACCCAACGGTTCCGGTTTTAGGAGAATCCGACGGTCGGATCTCCCGCAATATCCATTCGAAGTCAATGGTCGAAATTCTCGAACTGCCGCGGCGCGTTCTATTCAGGCCATTATATATATATATATATAATATATACTTCGTCGATTTCAATTCAAAGCGTGCTTTATAAATCATTTTAAATTCATTTTCAAAACGGTTTTAACTTCATATTCAATTTCAAATCAAAATTGAATATTCCAATATAAATTCGTTTTAAATTCTTTTCAAATCGATTTCTATTCGAATTCATTTATATTCAAATTCAATTCGAATTCATTTCTATATAGTTCGAATTTCAAATTTATTCAATTTCAAATCTATTCAATTTTTCATTGAAGAATGAATAAAATCAATACAAATATCGTTCACGTCAAAATGGCGTCAATCTAACCAACACGGCTTCATATGTTTCTATTTTCAGAAATCTATTTCAAATATTTCTATTTCAAATATTTCTTTTTCAAATATTTCTATTTCAAATATTTCTATTTCAAAACTGAAATGAGGCCCAATCGATTACCATATAATGTTAATTATATGGATTTTCTACAACATATGTACATATCCACAACGATGAATAATCAACCATCATCCAAAGTGCATTCTACACTGTATAAGCATCAAAGATAAATATTCAACGCTTATAACAGCCTGTCAATCAATCGATCGACATACAACTAAACAATCGGGATTAGTGTACGTCAAATATCATCCCAATACCCGTGTGGGGTTTCAAGCAATCAAACACAGATTTTTATTTGTGCAGTTGGGCGATGTGTAAAATTTATCGTCCCAATCAATGTCCTTCAAATAGGTGTACATAAACAAACCGTCCGGTTTGTAAATGAATATTTATTTATTCACATTCACGTTAAAAAATATATTTTTAACGATCAAACTATTTTATTCAACATATGAATATTCTATTCGGTTCATTTATTAAATAAAATGTTATCTTTATTTTTCTAACTTATTTTTAGAAAATTTCGGCGGCATAACGGCACGATACTAGAAACGGGACAAGGCCTAGCCTTATCCCCGGTCTAGTGAAGGCCCACGCCATTCACACATCAATCAAATCAATTTCATTTCACCAAACAATTCAATTCCAAACCAAATAATCTAACCAACCACACAACCAAACAATTAAACAAACAAGTCATCCATGGTCTGTGGATGACGGGTGTCGGGTGCTACTAAACACCGTCTGCATCCTAGTATATACATATATAACTAGAAAAATAAAATTAAAGAGTGAGAAATTCTCACCGATAGCTATCCCAACTTCACGACACTTCTTAGGTAGAAATCTTCGCCGTTCTTGCCTCTTGTTACTTTTCACTGCCCGTATTCTCTACGTATGTAAAAATCAAATTTTTACTTCGCTATTCAATATATAAAAATTGAATTTTTACTATGCTATTCAATATATAAAAATCAAATTTTTACTTTGCTATTCAATATATAAAAATCGAATTTTTACTATGCTATTCAATATATAAAAATCAAATTTTTACTTCGATGTTCAATATATAAAAATCATATTTTTACTTCGATGTTCAATATATAAAAATCATATTTTTACTTCGATGTTCAATATATAAAAATCATATTTTTACTTCGATGTTCAATATATAAAAATCATATTTTTACTTCGATGTTCAATATATAAAAATCATATTTTTACTTCGATGTTCAATATATAAAAATCATATTTTTACTTCGATGTTCAATATATAAAAATCATATTTTTACTTCGATGTTCAATATATAAAGATCATATTTTTACTTCGATGTTCAATATATAAAAATCATATTTTTACTTCGATGTTCAATATATAAAAATCATATTTTTACTTCGATGTTCAATATATAAAAATCATATTTTTACTTCGATGTTCAATATATAAAAATCATATTTTTACTTCGATGTTCAATATATAAAAATCATATTTTTATACCGCTATTCTCTATATAAAGATTTCGCCTTTTCAAAAATATATTATTATAAAAATCACATTTTTATTTTGCTACACGTATAAAGATGACATTTTTGCTATCTACATAATATAAAAATCGTATCTTTATACTTTCTATACTATAATTATATTTTTATAACTCTAATCTCTTATACAAAGATTATATTTTTAAACCCAACTTGAAAATCCTTGCTTTTATATCTTTAAAATCATATCTGATTTCTATTTTTTTTTAAAACAAAGCCTTATTCTATTTTTAAAAACAAAGCAGGTTTTATTTTGACAAACGAAGCAGATTTTATTTTGCTAATTTTTTTTTTAAAACTGATTATCTTTACTAGGTAAAATATAAAATAAAAACTGATTTTCTTAAACTAAAAGAAATAAAGAAAAATAAAAATATACGCTTACAGTTATCGGAAGAGGGGGTTTCACTTCGGGTGGCGGCCTTCAATTGGTCGGAGGGTGGAGCTTCAGGGGCGGCGGCTGCTCTGGGCTAGGGTTGCGAGGCTGCGATGGGGTGCGTGCTATAGTGGTGGAAGAAGGGGGATGTCGCAGTCGGAGAAGAAGGAGTGGCGGAGGAGGAGAAGGAAGGAGGCGGCGGAAAGAGGGGGGGTTGCGGCGGTGCTCCGCCTGGGGCGGCGGCGGCCATCGCGCCCTCTTTTTTTCTTTTTTTTCTTTTTTTTTATCTGAATTGATTTAAACGTGGGGGGGGGGCCTGAGAGGATATAAGGAGAGATATTTTTTTTATTTAATTTAAAAAGTTGACTTTTTCAAACGACCTCTAAACGAGGCCCACCGCCTGTCGTCCATAGCGTTTCACCCCCATTCCGAACACAATGGGATATGTACTGCAAGCCGATTCGACTGTTTCGATCAGTTTCCGTTAAAATCAACATATAACTCTATATATTGAATTTGAACGCACATTTCAATTTACCGAGGTCACATACTAACTCTAAAAATTCCTGAAAAATATTTTCTAGCTTCGTATTGACGATATGGTCCTAACAAAACTAGTTTCGTCGAATTCTGAGATCGTTAGAAAAATGGCCATTTTCCAGTCGATTAAAATCAACTGAAACTGGTCAAACGCGTTTTCCTTTGCCACGCTAACATATTGATTCGAAAAATTATGAAATTTAAAATCTAGCAATAATTTGACACTGCGGATCCAACAAAAGTGGTTTCGTCGAAATCCGAGGTCATTTGCAAAATTCCCATTTTTAAGGGCCTGAATTCCATAGCGACTATTCAGAATTTTCAACTGGACATATCTTTTGATTCCCGCTATGAAATTTTGATTTGTCGGATTCGTTGGAAAGATATTATCAATTAGATCCTACCGTTTTTGGTTTCACTAAAATCCGTATTGTTTTGCACCCAGTACATTCAATTGAAGTTTGAAATCGAATTATCGAACTACCGCGCCATTTTCAATTCCATTTATAATTATATATAAATATTTATATTCTAACGACGACGCGTATAAATATATACGTTCTAATTATATTCAAAATAAATTTCTCGTTGATATTATTTAAAATAATTCATTTTAAATAAACAAAATTCGCTAAAATTGCCAAAATAAAAATTTTAAACTGGCCCAGATTTTCGGGTTGTTACAGAAATCCAATTTAAAATGGACTATGTATATTCATTTGAAGTTCGAATCGCCAAATAGCGAACTGCAGTGCCATTTCGAGTTCGATTATAATTATAATATAATTATACGTTCAACTGTCATTCAAATAATATGTTCATTATTCTAATTCAATTCCAAACTGAATTATATATTTTAAATTGTCCTTTTCACATTATATTGTCAATTTGCTATTTCCGACTATTTCAGAATTAAATATATTATTTAATTATTATATTAATTAAATATTCAATAGTTATTTTAGTTTAAACCATTTAAATTACCAAACCATATTTTAAATAATTAAATAAAATTAATTATTATACCGTATAAAAATAGGGGACATTACATTCTTCCCTTCTTAAAATAATTTCGTCCTCGAAATTGCTAAGGTAGAAAACTAACCCTATTGCTGGGTTAAAATTATTTGTTTACTTCTTAACTTCATTTTCAACTGAACCAATTTAATTTCAATTTAAATATTAATTAATTTTTATCAACAAAAAATTTCAAAAATCCTGAAAATTTTCTCAGACCCGAAATTTTCGAAAAATTTCGCCAGTGCCTCCTTTGTACTGGTCAATCAGTACAACTAAATCGCCTTTCTGGGACTTCTCCATCCTAAAAGAAAATCAAACAACCAAGCAGCTTGCCAATTCGGCTTATCAAAATCTCAAACCCATATGTAATATAAACTGGTACCTTTTTGTCAGGCATATCGATATATCTTTTCCATCTGCTACCAATTCTACATATACAAATGTCATACCAATCAAACTCAAATCACTTTTATCTCCAACACGACCACTCACTTATATCCAAGCCAAATATCATTTCAAACTCGAGTTTCATTCTCGATTCCAAACTCTTAACTTGATTATCGAATTATACTTCAAATTCAAATCTCATAATCCAATTTGTCTTGATATCATTCTAATTCAATTTCAGTTACCACTAAACTGACTTTATTTTAATTCCAATTGGCTTTCCAAATTTCTACTCAATTTTTTTTAATTGAAACTGCTATTTCCTGGGAGTTTTAAACAATTTACCATATCAAAAATCAAACTTTCCCTTTCAGGATTTCAAACAACTTGTCTTCTCAAAACAATTCAAAAACAAAATCTTTGGTAGTAATCCGTCACTTAGCAACTCGAAAATGAACACTTATGATGCAGCTGTCATCATCAGAATTTATTTTCCAGTGATCGAAGTGAGTTCAATACTATATCACTTTTTTTTAAAACCATTTCTAAACACTTCCATTTTGAAATCTATTTAAAAATATCATTTGCAATGCTTTAAACAATTAAAAATCTCCCAGGATTTTAAAATTCTCATATATTTAATCCAAATCCATTACAAACACTTACTCAAATTTCCAGGGTTTTCATTTCTACTCTGATTTAAATTCAGATTTAATTCACTGATTTCATATATTTCACTTGTACGAATTCTGATTGGCTATTTACATAACCATTTTCAATTTATAATCTTACTTGATTATAATAGCAACCAATATATCCAATATATTATAATTCCAATATATATATATATATATTCTCTATATCAAAATATACTTTGGGTAAACTTATTTCATTTACCCTCTTTTCAAAACATATCATGTCGACCCATCGTATTCGAGTGTTTAGAAACTCCTACCGATACAGTGGATCAAACTTATCGACCAGAACCCATAAACAATTCAACTGATAAATCTCCATAATATAAAACAATTTTATATTGAATAACAAATACGTTCACTCGTATATATACACTCAAACTCAATCTAGGGTATTGCTAACCCCATCTCTACTGAGTCACGCCGCAGAGCCAAGGTAATTACTTAACCTTAAGCTCTGATACCACTATAACGACTCAATTTTTCATAATCCTAAATATTGGCATACAACACTATGTCCACTATTCAAGCATTGGAAACATTGGATAGTCCATGAAAGAAATTAGAGGGTAAGAATAAATAAGATAGAAACTTAGAATAGAAGAAGAATAATAACATACAACATCAGAGTAAACATGAATCTCACAGCGGAACGAATAAATATATTTCATAACATAACTTTGAAATAAAACAGTATTTGTATACAATACCATTATTAGAGTATAACACTTACAACACAGCGGAAATAACAATCTATATAATCCTGAAGCCTCCTGCTCCAGCTCTTCAAGTATCTGTAAATCCCGACTACTTGACTGCTTGTACAAAATTGGGCACCCAAGAGTTTAGGGAAAACAAAACAAAACAAACTCTGGGTCAGTCATAGGACTGGTATGAGTAAACAATTTAAAACAATTTGGGAAAATAACAGTATCTCATAAGACCACGCCGTATGACGGAACGGGTTTTTCCCTTATGAGAATCCAAATCAATTTGATTTAACTTTCAAATCATTTTGAAAGAAACAATGATCTTTTATATCAAAACTATTTTGATATTATAATAGTGTTTATCAACCACAATATAATAATCATCTTAAAGAACGCTTTCATCTCATGTTCCACATATATAGTATACAATCAAAATAGCGAGCACTTATTGGGTAATGGATTTCCAACTATGACAAGGTATGGAACCACCTTACGATAGTGTACATCTAGAGAGGAATACACTGGGTTCAACAAGAACATCTTGCAACCCGACCACACATGACCAACCACTCATTTCGCTTGAGTGAATCGAATGTATATCACCAACGGTTGGGATCAGCAACCGTTTCCCAAATGGGGCAGCATCGAATAGATAAAAGAATGAAATAAATATCTCTAGATAGGTGATAATACTCCCTACTTGGGAGCCAACCACTTAGCCATGTTTCCTGCCCGTTTTCTGTCATTTCCTGATTATGAGGCTAGAGGCCACGCTTATCTCTGACAGATCACGCAATTATTCACTTTGAATGTCACAACGTCATACCCGCCAAATCACAAATTGATTTCCCTAAAAATACAACGGGTATACAGCTAAGAGAAACGAATTCCTCCGCCACTAAACATAAATATGTTTGAAGAGATCAACTTACGCGATCTATTAAATATACTATGTCAGACATTCTTCCATACAGGTCATCCTGGGACTGGACAAAACGAAGGTACTGTTCAGTAAATAGGACAACCCTTGCATAACTCCGTCTTCAATTACCTTCATCATATTTGATTCGCAACGCTAATCCCATACGGAGTGGTTTTTAGATAATAGATCTAATCCCGGTCTCTCTGTATTGACAATGGAAAAATGGTCAAAAACTTCGACAGTCGGTGATTTAACTATCATAGAAAAACATGTGTGCAAACAATGATATTATTTCCAAATGGAAATTCTATCGATCAATCATCAATCATCTTAAATTAATCTATCATTAATTTATTCATTTACCCATTTCCTATTTCCATATATATATATATATATATATATATATATATATATATATATATATACAGAAAGTCTTATTTCTAATTCTAGAAAAAATATGTTATTAATCATTGGAAAATATTTCCAACTCTCTTCACGTATCACTGTCATTCCAGTATTCTTTATCATCAAACATTTCATTTTCTATAATTAGAAAATATCTCTGATTATATTTGGAAAATGTTTCCAAAACTCATTCGTTGGATTTAAATAGATGTTTAAATAAAACATCGCTATGCCAATTCAAATCATTACCTTCATTAACTAAATTCTCTTAAGCAACCTTGAACCTTAACCATTCCTTAGTTAAAAATGAAGCCAATCAAGTTGGGGTATAACTGTAACAACCCGTATTTTCAATAACCGGTAATAATGTAAATCGAGGCAGAATTTAATTTAAAAATCTGAATCAAGGGAAACGGGCTATGCCATTGCGTTCGTCTCGGAAAAATACGCGAAATAGAGTCCGAGTTTACGAAAATCGGAGTCCGTATGACCCAGTTAAGGCCCATTGAAGTTTTCAGAAATTTCCATGTTAAAAACAGATTTAAATTTTAAATTAAAAACAAGGATTAGGGCTAACTGGCGTCAGGCGGGAAAACTCCCGCCAGGACCCCCATGTCGACAGGCATGTCGACAGGGGTCTAAGGGTGTCGACTGCCCTGTCGACAGCCCTGTCGACACAGGGTGGCCGGGCAGTTTTGCCTGGCGCACCATTTTGATTTGGGCTTGGTCTTGTGGCTTGGTTCTAGAGAATTCCGAAATCAGACGGACCTAAACTAACCTAGGGTTAATCCTAGGGCTAAAAACACTCTAATCTTCTATAAATAAGCCCCTAATCCTACCCTAAAACCTCATTATTCATTCTAGCAACCAAACTATGTCAAATTGAATTCTCAAATGGCCTCCACCTAAAAACCCTAGCCTCCACCCTCTTCAAAAATCATTCCTATGAAGGTTTTGATGTTCATACAAGCATTTCTAAGTTGTATGAATGATCATTAGCTTGCATACATCATCAAGTTGCAAGCTTTAATTGCTAAGATAGAGTTTTTGGGATTTTTGTTAATTGGAGCTTTGTTTTGGGTTTTTATATGCTTGCATAAAGGGCTTCTCAATCTTTATTAGTAGATTTGTGTCTTCATAATATTTGTAAGCCCTCTTACCTTCATTTTAGAAACTCTAAAGTTAATATGTGATGAAAGTTGGGATTTATGCATGTTTAATAAGTTATGCATGCTTATGCGAGTTCACTATGTTATGTTATGCATGTTTAATAAGTTATGCATGCTTATGCGAGTTCACTATGCTATGTTATGCATGTTTAATAAGTTATGCATGCTTATGCGAGTTCACTATGCTATGTTATGCATGTTTAATAAGTTATGCATGCTTATGCGAGTTCACTATGCTATGTTACACATGTTTGATAAGTTATGCATGCTTATGCAAGTTCACTATGCCATGATTTGCAAGTTTAACAAGTTATGCATGTTTATGCAAGTTCACTATGCTAAGTTATGCAAGTCCAACATGTTATGCATGTTTATTATGATATGTAAGATTCATCATGTATGTTGTGCCAGGTTCCCTCTTTCTATCCTTTATGCGTTATGACGAATATGTAAGCGATAGAATGACGTTGGGGGGGTTTGGGGTAAAACTTAAAATACATGAAAATATGAGATTGGGAATTTACCTATTAAGTTAGGTCTACCCCTTGGGAATTTACCTATTAAGTTAGGTCTACCCAAGTATTTGTTAAACTTGTGATTATGTTTTGAAAATAAAGTGGACATGACACTTAGAAAACATAAGTGTGGCCAACTCGAGGTTGGGTTGAGTTTGTAGCGTAAACCTACCCGGAACCGACCGGCTTAACTAGTTGCTACAAACAATAGGACCCAATGTGAGAAGTTGGTCATGTGTACCTTGGACCCGAGGTTAGACCAAGTTGTGGTGTAAAGCTACCCGGACCCGGCCGGCTTAACTAGTAACCGCAACAAAAGTCTAATGTGAGAGGTTAAGGCACAATTAAATTAATTAATGCCTCATGATTAGGGTTAAGTCATGGCCCACTAATACTTAACCAATTTTGGGGATGCGAGGGATTAAATGGGGTTAAGTGGTGAACTGTTGGTTACACTTAACTAATTTAATCCATGATTAGTGAGGGGTTAAACCACATTTAACCCTCTTAGAAAACCCTAGTAACGTGGTCTGTTCCAGCAGTAATCCCAGTTTGGTATCATTCACAACCCTAGAGGCTAGGCTAGGGTGGGGCACGATTACTGAACGGATGTAAGCGACCCAAGGGATGGCTGAGTGGTACAGCGGTGCGGGTCCAGGCGGGCTACGGACGTGCACGTAGTCCGGTGTTGGACAAACTCGAGGCACGGGTACCAGTAGGTTTAGATTGTGCATTATTGCTTAGGTGTCTGGGGTTGACACCCGAGGGCTTGATACACCCGAAGGTGGACCCAGCACAGTCTGACTACAACCATATGTGGGCCGTATGGACACCAACACTTGACGTGTTAGGTTTATAGGGAGCCGATCGACTAGACCGTTGGGCTGGACCTTGTATTAAGGTTACCTCATGCTATTGGGCCAAAGCTTGGGCTGAGGGATCAATACCTGTTATGTTAGTTTGCTAGTACACTGTGGTGCAAAGCTTAATCTTCTTTATGTGATGACACCTTTATCTATTGCCAGTATGTTCATCTCAGTTTCCATCATGATGTTAGCTTTATTAGTTTATAGACTGATCGTAGTAGGGCTTACCAGTCTTTTTGACTGACCTGTTTTCTTTCGCTTCTTTTCTTCCGTTCCCCCCCCCCAGGTTCTCAGGGAGGGAACAGTGGTGCTTAGCTTGGATCGCTTGCTTGTTTGCTGGATAGCTCATGTATGACTGGACATTGAGCTCGCTATGGTTTATCATCTTTATTTTGGGGATAACACTATGTATTTCAGTATTTCTGTTTATGATGTACTAGACATATTTATTTTTGGCAGTTGACTTTATGATGTACTAAACTTGTTTTGAGATGGTTTGAGATATTCCGCTGTTTTATTCTTACTTACTCTGTTTTACATACATTTATGTTCTTGTTCTGCCTCGATATATCATTATGCATGCTTACCCAGTTATAACGCCCCCCAGAAGCTAGTGCCCCCGAAAGAGTGACCCTAGCGGAGGTGGGGTGTTACAAATTTGGTATCAGAGCATATGGTTTACAAGAAAGAACAAAAAGTTTTTAAAAGACTTTTGAAAAACTATTTTCAAAACGAGTATAAAGTATTTTCCAAAGAAAAGTCTAGTATTTTAAAAAGGCTATTCCCCAAAAAACCATTAGCGTTATCCTTCGTTCCCTTGACCTAATCTTATCTTATCTTTCGTTTCAGTATGGCTGAGAATCTTGCCATCCCCGATGGAGTAAACGTACCACTCTGGTATAGGAGACTTCTAGAAGCTAGGGCGGCAGCCGGCCCCGCAAACCCTACTCCCACTCCTCCTCCTGTAGTTGAGAATCCTCCCCCTAATGTCCCTCCTCCGGTGGTTCCTGTTCCTCCTCCAGTTGCTGAGGCTCCTCTTCCTCCTCCTCCCCCTCAGCATCCTCAGATTGAGTTCACGAAGGTTTGTAAAGACTTCAAGGCGATGGGAGGCAAGAATTTCCTAGGCACGGAATCTTTTGTTGAAGCTAGGAATTGGCTGAAAGACACTGAGGACTTGTTTGCTATCTTTAGGATTGATGACGAGAGGAAGATCTTATTGACAGTGTGGCTTTTGAAGGACGAAGCAGCCTATTGGTGGGAGGTCACCAATGGGACTAGGCCCGTCGAGACTTGGGCCGATTTGAGGGCTAGATTTGTGGCCAAGTTTCTATCCTCTACTGAGGCAAATTTACAGATGGAGAAGTTCATTGCATTAAAGCAGGGTGATATGACTGTCAAGGAGTATGTGAACCAGTTTAATCAGCTGGCCCGTTTTGGTTTGGATATGGTGAACACTCCTGAAAAGAAGGCTCTTCGATTTGCCAGAGGGTTGAATGAGCCGCTGCAGGGTTTGGCGATGTCACATATTCCGCATGGGGCTACTTTCGAGAGTTTGGTCGATATGGCTCTACTTCAGGGTGATGGAAAGAAAGAGGTCAAGTCGAGTGATACTCAAGCAAAGAAGACTGATTCTCAGGGTAAAGGCAATCAAGGTGGTCAAAGCAGTCAGGGGAATCAGAGCAAGAACAAGAAGGGGAACAACAATAAAGGCAAGGGAAAGTGCAATTACTGTGGCGCGCCTGGACACTTTGCTAAGGATTGTAGGAAGAAGAAAAGGAAGCTTAGTGGTGGATGTTTTTCCTGTGGTGAGACTGGGCACTTCAGCAAGGAATGCCCGAAGAAGAAAGGACAGGCTGGACCTTCAGGAGGGCAAGTTCATGCTCTCAATACCGCTCCAGTTCCCGATCGAGGTGGTGTTTCTGTTGAGAACCTTGTTTATGTTTCCGATCTTCCAGTTCGTACCTTGTTTGATTCTGGTGAATCACATAGCTTTATTTCATCTGATCTTGTTGATAGTTTGCACCTTAGTACTAGCTTAGTGGATGATCCCGTTTGTGTTTCGAATCCCATTGGGGGTTCTGCTTATCTATCTATGATATGTGAGGATCTAAGGATCTCTATACTCAGTGTAGAGTTCTTGTGTAGTGCATATGTTCTTGGTTTCAGGGGATACGGATTGATATTGGGCATGGATTGGCTGTCCAGATATGGAGCCATTCTTGATTGTGAGCATAGGGTTGTGAGGCTAGTGACTCGCCTTGGCAACACCTTAGAGATTTCATGCAATCCGAAGGATCCCGTCATGTTGTGTTATCTTGAATCTCTCGACTCGTCAGAGGAAGCCCTTCAGTCTGTAAGGGTGGTCCGAGATTATCCAGATGTTTTTGAAGAAGTTAAGGAGTTGCCCCCTAAACGAGAGATTGATTTTCGCATTTATCTGGTAGATAATGCTAAGCCTGTTTCTTTGCCCGTTCGGCACATGGCTCCGCGTGAGAGACGGGAGCTCAGCAAGCAAGTAAAGGAGTTACTTGAGAAGAACTTCATCAGACGAAGTATATCCGAATGGGGAGCGCCTGTGGTGTTTGTTACTAAGGCAGATGGTTCTCTTCGACTCTGTGTGGACTATAGAGAATTGAATAAGCTGACTAAGAAGAACAGACACCCGTTACCGAGGATCGATGATCTCTTTGACCAGCTTGTTGGTGCTTCTGTTTTCTCTCAGCTTGATCTTGCTACTGGATTTCATCAGCTCAGAGTGGCTGAAGATAGTATAGACAAGACTGCATTCAGAACTCCAGATGGATTCTTTGAATGGCTTGTTATGCCGTTCGGTTTGACGAATGCACCCGCGTATTTCGTGGACTTGATGAGTAGGTTGTTTCGAGAGTTCTTGAACAAGTTTGTCGTGGTCTTTATGGATGATATTCTGATCTTCTCCAAGGATGAAGAAGAGCACGCGAGGCATCTTGTAGAGGTGATGGATACGCTTAGAGCGCATCAGTTAAAGGCCAAATTCTCCAAGTGTCACTTTTGGAGAAGGGAAGTTAGATTCCTTGGGCATATCGTATCCAAGCAAGGCTTAGCGGTGGATTCCGCTAAGGTGGTTGCAGTTCAGGATTGGAAGACTCCAAGGAATGCAACCGAGGTGAGAAGCTTTCTAGGTCTTGCAGGATTTTACCGGAAGTTCATCAAGGACTTCGCGAAGATATCCGCTCCTCTTACTAAGTTGACAAAGAAGAACTTAGTTTTTGCTTGGGATATGGATTGTGAGCTTGCTTTTCAGAGACTCAAGAGAGCCCTTACCTCAGCACCAGTTCTAGCTTTACCCGATGGTGGTAAGATGTTTACCGTGTACACTGATGCTTGTGGCACGGGATTGGGCGCCGTTCTGATGCAAGAAGGCAGAGCTATATGTTTTGGTGGTAGGCAACTTAAGGTGCATGAGAAGAAATATCCCACTCATGATCTAGAGCTGGCAGCGATAGTATATGCACTCAAGGCTTGGCGTCATTATCTTCTGGGAGAGAGGTTTGAGCTGTATACTGATCATAAGTCTTTGAAGTATCTCTTTTCGCAGAAGGATCTGAACTTGAGGCAGCAAAGGTGGATGGAATTCTTGGCGTCCTACGATTTTGATATAGCCTATACCCCTGGCAAGGGGAATGTTGTAGCGGATGCGTTGAGTAGAAAAAGGTTGACACTAAGTCCTCTATTTGTTGAGATGAAGAATTTAGAGTTCTTGGCAACCTTTGATTTCTCTTTGGCGGTTGAGTCGATGACCGGTTCTTTAGCATCTCTTGAGCTCAGGCCTACCCTTCTGGATCAAGTTGGGGCTTCGCAGAAGGAAGACCCTCAGATAATTGAGATTATGGATAAGCTGATTCGAGGGGAGACATCTAGTCACCTTGCTCGATATTCTATAGATGATAAGGGTTGGCTGAGGAGAGACGGAAGGCTTTGTGTTCCGATGGTGGAAGACTTGGTGAAGAAAGTTCTTGAGGAAGCACATCGTTCCAAGTTGACTATACATCCGGGAGGAGATAAGATGTATAAGGATATGAAGCGCATTTTCTTCTGGCCTGGGATGAATAAGGATGTGGCGGAGTTTGTCTCTAGATGTATCACTTGCCAGCAAGTTAAGGCCGAGTCAAAGAAGCCCGGTGGGCTATTGCATCCTCTGGACGTTCCACTTTGGAAATGGGAGAGTATCTCCATGGACTTTATTGATGGGCTTCCAAGGTCAAGGAAAGGGAATACGAGCATTTGGGTTATTGTGGATAGACTTACGAAGAGTGCTCATTTTATTCTGGTGAAGAGCAAAAGGACCGCATCTGGACTAGCATCAGTATATCTTCGTGAGATAGTACGACTACATGGAGTCCCTTCCAGCATAGTCAGTGACCGAGACCCCATCTTTACTAGTCAGTTCTGGAACAGTTTGTAGGAAGCTATGGGCACGAGGTTGAACCTGAGTACGGCCTATCACCCACAAACGGACGGTCAGACAGGAAGGGTGAATAGGGTACTTGAGGACTTGTTGAGGCTTTGCATTCTGGATTTTGGTGGTACTTGGGAAGACCATCTTCCTCTTGTTGAGTTTGCATATAATAACAGTTATCAGGCAAGCATAGGGATGGCACCATTTGAAGCTTTATATGGGAGGCCGTGCAAGTCGCCCACATGTTGGTGGGAGACTACAGAGAAGCTCATACTTGGGCCTGACATGATCAGAGATACGTCCGAGAAGATCGAGTTAATTCGGAGACGAATGAAAGCGGCCCAAGACCGACAGAAATCCTATGCTGATAAGCGAAGATCCGATTTGGAGTTTGATGTTGGGGATATGGTTTTCGTAAAGGTTTCTCCTTTGCGGAATGTGGTCCGATTTGGAGCTGTTGGGAAGTTAGCACCGAGATTTGTTGGACCCTTCCCTATCATAGAGAGAATTGGGAAGATGGCTTATAAAGGGCAATTACCCGAGAAGCTGTCCGGAGTGCATAATGTCTTTCATGTCTCACATCTCTGGAAGTGTCTGCATAAATCAGCAGAGATTGTGGAGCCAAGTGTTTTGGAAGATGTGGAAGTGGAGAAAGAAGCTACCTTGAGGAGAGCTCCGATTCGTATCTTGGGGACGGAGACCAAGAAGCTAAGGAATCGAGAGGTCAAGTTGGTGAAGGTTCAATGGGGTGAAGCCGAAGAAGACGCAACTTGGGAAACCGAGGAGAAGATGCGTGGGCTTTATCCGTTCCTTTTTGAGGGTACACTCTCAATCTCTTTCCTTTGTTAGCATATCTTTCTCTTTGCTATCCATGTTTATCTAGTTATCGTGTTAGTCTTGTCATGAGAACCTTAGGTAGAAACCCTTTGGATGAAACATGTGTTTGAGACATGTTATGTTTGATGGTTGCAAGTGGTTGCAAGTGTTTGCAAGTGGTTACTCGTGGATGCATGATACACATTAGGCACTAGATCGGCTCACACACTCCTCATATTGCATATGCATGAGTGTTTATGCCTATTCATGCATGAAAATTGTGTGTTATCACATGGATGTTGCATATGGGTGTATGTTATGTGCACACATATAGATATTATACATTATGTTAGGAATTGCATACATGTGGATACATTTCTCTAACATATTTTGCATTGATCTTTGCATTAGATAAGTACATATACACACACCTTTGCATATGTTCATACAACATTTAGAATCTTGTAAGGACAATGATTGCTCGTGGATGATGCTTTGAGTAGATGGATGATTGGATGGTAGGATACGTTCTTCCTAACTTGAAGATTTCGGGGACGAAATCCTTTAAGGAGGGGAGAATGTAACAACCCGTATTTTCAATAACCGGTAATAATGTAAATCGAGGCAGAATTTAATTTAAAAATCTGAATCAAGGGAAACGGGCTATGCCATTGCGTTCGTCTCGGAAAAATACGCGAAATAGAGTCCGAGTTTTCGAAAATCGGAGTCCGTATGACCCAGTTAAGGCCCATTGAAGTTTTCAGAAATTTCCATGTTAAAAACAGATTTAAATTTTAAATTAAAAACAAGGATTAGGGCTAACTGGCGTCAGGCGGGAAAACTCCCGCCAGGACCCCCATGTCGACAGGCATGTCGATAGGGGTCTAAGGGTGTCGACTGCCCTGTCGACAGCCCTTTCGACACAGGGTGGCCGGGCAGTTTTGCCTGGCGCACCATTTTGATTTGGGCTTGGTCTTGTGGCTTGGTTCTAGAGAATTCCGAAATCTGACGGACCTAAACTAACCTAGGGTTAATCCTAGGGCTAAAAACACTCTAATCTTCTATAAATAAGCCCCTAATCCTACCCTAAAACCTCATTATTCATTCTAGCAACCAAACTATGTCAAATTGAATTCTCAAATGGCCTCCACCTAAAAACCCTAGCCTCCACCCTCTTCAAAAATCATTCCTATGAAGGTTTTGATGTTCATACAAGCATTTCTAAGTTGTATGAATGATCATTAGCTTGCATACATCATCAAGTTGCATGCTTTAATTGCTAAGATAGAGTTTTTGGGATTTTTGTTAATTGGAGCTTTGTTTTGGGTTTATATATGCTTGCATAAAGGGCTTCTCAATCTTTATTAGTAGATTTGTGTCTTCATAATATTTGTAAGCCCTCTTATCTTCATTTTAGAAACTCTAAAGTTAATATGTGATGAAAGTTGGGATTTATGCATGTTTAATAAGTTATGCATGCTTATGCGAGTTCACTATGCTATGTTATGCATGTTTAATAAGTTATGCATGCTTATGCGTGTTCACTATGCTACGTTATGCATGTTTAATAAGTTATGCATGCTTATGCGAGTTCACTATGCTATGTTATGCATGTTTAATAAGTTATGCATGCTTATGCGAGTTCACTATGCTATGTTATGCATGTTTAATAAGTTATGCATGCTTATGCGAGTTCACTATGCTATGTTACACATGTTTGATAAGTTATGCATGCTTATGCAAGTTCACTATGCCATGATTTGCAAGTTTAACAAGTTATGCATGTTTATGCAAGTTCACTATGCTAAGTTATGCAAGTCCAACATGTTATGCATGTTTATTATGATATGTAAGATTCATCATGTATGTTGTGCCAAGTTCCCTCTTTCTATCCTTTATGCGTTATGACGAATATGTAAGCGATAGAATGACGTTGGGGGGGTTTGGGGTAAAACTTAAAATACATGAAAATATGAGATTGGGAATTTACCTATTAAGTTAGGTCTACCCCTTGGGAATTTACCTATCAAGTTAGGTCTACCCAAGTATTTGTTAAACTTGTGATTATGTTTTGAAAATAAAGTGGACATGACACTTAGAAAACATAAGTGTGGCCAACTCGAGGTTGGGTTGAGTTTGTAGCGTAAACCTACCCGGAACCGACCGGCTTAACTAGTTGCTACAAACAATAGGACCCAATGTGAGAAGTTGGTCATGTGTACCTTGGACCCGAGGTTAGACCAAGTTGTGGTGTAAAGCTACCCGGACCCGGCCGGCTTAACTAGTAACGCAACAAAAGTCTAATGTGAGAGGTTAAGGCACAATTAAATTAATTAATGCCTCATGATTAGGGTTAAGTCATGGCCCACTAATACTTAACCAATTTTGGGGATGTGAGGGATTAAATGGGGTTAAGTGGTGAACTGTTGGTTACACTTAACTAATTTAATCCATGATTAGTGAGGGGTTAAACCACATTTAACCCTCTTAGAAAACCCTAGTAACGTGGTCTGTTCCAGCAGTAATCCCAGTTTGGTATCATTCACAACCCTAGAGGCTAGGCTAGGGCGGGGCACGATTACTGAACGGATGTAAGCGACCAAAGGGACGGCTGAGTGGTACAGCGGTGCGGGTCCAGGCGGGCTACGGACGTGCACGTAGTCTGGTGTTGGACAAACTCGAGGCACGGGTACCAGTAGGTTTAGATTGTGCATTATTGCTTAGGTGTCTGGGGTTGACACCCGAGGGCTTGATACACCCGAAGGTGGACCCAGCACAGTCTGACTACAACCATATGTGGGCCGTATGGACACCAACACTTGACGTGTTAGGTTTATAGGGAGCCGATCGACTAGACCGTTGGGCTGGACCTTGTATTAAGGTCACCTCATGCTATTGGGCCAAAGCTTGGGCTGAGGGATCAATACCTGTTATGTTAGTTTGCTAGTACACTATGGTGCAAAGCTTAATCTTCTTTATGTGATGACACCTTTATCTATTGCCAGTATGTTCATCTCAGTTTCCATCATGATGTTAGCTTTATTAGTTTATAGACTGATCGTAGTAGGGCTTACCAGTCTTTTTGACTGACCTGTTTTCTTTCGCTTCTTTTCTTCCGTTCCCCCCCCCCCAGGTTCTCAGGGAGGGAACAGTGGTGCTTAGCTTGGATCGCTTGCTTGTTTGCTGGATAGCTCATGTATGACTGGACATTGAGCTCGCTATGGTTTATCATCTTTATTTTGGGGATAGCACTATGTATTTCAGTATTTCTGTTTATGATGTACTAGACATATTTATTTTTGGCAGTTGACTTTATGATGTACTAAACTTGTTTTGAGATGGTTTGAGATATTCCGCTGTTTTATTCTTACTTACTCTGTTTTACATATATTTATGTTCTTGTTCTGCCTCGATATATCATTATGCATGCTTACCCAGTTATAACGCCCCCCAGAAGCTAGTGCCCCCGAAAGAGTGACCCTAGCGGAGGTGGGGTGTTACAATAACTACCTCTCAGACCTTAACTAAACAACATTTCTAACTTCGAAACAGACAGGGTTCACCTTTTAAACTTTTAACAAACTTCCTTACGTAACTCTCTTTCGAATAAATCTCTACTCGATAACTCTCTTCGAATAGCCATATTCAATTAACACTATTCGATTAAGTCCTATCGATTAACTCTATTGGATTAACTCTTATCAATTAACTCATTTCGAATAAACTATATTCGATTAACTCCTTTCGACTCTATTCGAATAAACTATATTCGATTAACTCTATCAATAACTCTAATCGATTAACTCTAATTGATTTACTCTATTCGATTAACTCTAATCGATAACTCTAATTGATTAACACTATTCCATTAACTCCTTTAACTCTGTTCGAATAAACTATATTCGATTAACTCTCTTTTCAAATAACCAATATTCAATAACTCTTTTCGAATAACTAATATTTGATTAACTCGATTCGAATAACTAATATTTGATAACTCTCTTTCGAATAACTAATATTCGATTACTCTCTTTCGAATAATTAATATTCGATAACTCTCTTTCGAATAAATTATACTCGATTAACTCCTTTCGAATAACTAATATTCGATTAACTCCTTTCGAATAACTAATATTCGATTTACTCCTTTCGAATAAACTATATTCGATTGACTCCTTTCGAATAACTAATATTCGATTTACTCCTTTCAAATAACTAATATTCGATTAACTCCTTTCGAATAAACTATATTAAATTTACTCCTTCCGAATAACTAATATTCGATAACTCCTTTGAATAAACTATATTCGATTTCTTTTTGAATAACTAATATTCGATAAATTCCTTTTTTCGAATAACCTTATTCGATAACTCTTTCTTCGAATAAACTATATTCGAATAACTCTAATCCGACTAACTCTAACTCAATTAACTCTATTCGACTTGTTCGATTAACTCTATTTGAATAACTCTAGTTAGATTTAACTCTAATCGATTAATTCTAATCGATTAACTCTAACTCGATTAACTCAATTCGATTAACCTTATTTGATTAACTCTAATCAATTACTCTATTCAAATAACTAATATTCGATTAACTTTTTTAACTCATTTTGATTAACATATTTTGATTAACTCCTTTGATTAACTCTAATTATTTCCTTTTCTATTTGTTTTACAAATATTTTCTTTTCTATTTGTTTTATGAATATTTCCTTTCAATTCTATCTATTTGTTTTCACAAATATTTCCTTTCAATTCTATCTATTTGTTTTCATAAATATTTCCTTTTAGTTCTATCTATTTGTTTTCACAAATATTTCCTTTCATATCCTATTTGTAAATGTTTTACAAATATTTCTTTTATATAATCTTATTTATTATATAAATAATTCCTTTTATAAAATTCTATTCATTTTAAAAATATTTCTTTTTATAAATCCTTTGATTTTATAAATATCTCTTTCTACAAAATCCTTTGATTTTATATATATTTCTTTTTCAATATAACATTGAAAAATTCCTTTTTAACATTCCAGTATTCCTTATGGTATTTAAAATACCAAATAACAATGATCAATATCATTCGAACACACATAATCAACAACAGATTACATATCACATCATATATTACAATATATGAAAAGAACAACATTATAAATATTGAGGAATCTAGTTGGATCCCTCCAACCTGTTTCTCGGCATCACTGATGTTAAACAATATAATTAACATCGATTTCATTTCAATATGAAATATTCTGCTAAACAGAATAAATATTTCATTAACGATTTGTATATATATCGTTATCTATAATTTCAACCAATACATAAGCAATTCAACCAAATAGTTTACACACAGCAATCAAAAGATAATTCTCAGTTCTAAGAATACGTTATAAAAATATAACTGCTCAAAGTTGGAGAGTTTCACTCACATTGGACGATCATCGTTAATAACGATAACCATCGCTTGATTCAGATAGACAATTTATTTCTCTATAAATTGTAACTAGCCCCAACTCACTCCCAGTCAGTTCCATTAGGTAGTGTTCGTCCATACAATCCCAACGGATCTTGTTTCGTCAGATTCTGATACCGTATGACATAGATATTTACGTTATAAGTTTATATACAAATTTAAATTTAAATAACTTGGTTTTAATATATACGGGCCTTACCCTCTCCACTTAGCCCAAACCCATTTACCATTTACCAACCCGCTTTCACCTTTCTTCCCCAAAAAGTCACGGGCTCCTGTAGAAAACGCGGCCAATTCGATTCTCTTTTTCTCTCCCTTAACTCCACCTCTACTCATCGAAAATCCAAACGAACAACTCCAATCCCCCTCTCTTCATTTCCTCTATACCTTGATACTATTTCCACCATGTTCGAGTCCTCCTATCATAAAGCGACTCACACTCACGCACGATCCCAGGTTGCGACTTCAATTACCAAAGAATCGAACAAGACTTGGAAGCAAGGTGCAGAATCCTAAGTCAGACTCGAATGCACCCCTCGTTTTACCAATTGATGCTTGTATTTTTCGAAACCACCAACCCTAGGCTTTGCTGCCAAACCTCGACCTCCCAACACAAGCATCGAAGTCCTCCAGATTAACACCAGTCGAAGTGAATTCGCATATGAGTCCCATTAAAGTGGTTTCAAGATTTTTAGAATTTTATTTCTAATCCTTTGGATTTTTGAGTTACACGAATTTTTCTATAGGAAGAAATGAGGACGGCGGATCAAATTTGACTAGAGAAAGAAAATAATTAGGGTTAGAATGAGGTAAGGGCATTATATAGGAAGATTATAATATTTTTATATTCGATTATTTAATTTATATTTACTCCTACGTTGTCCGTATTTATCCTTAAAAATTCTTGTAATCACACATGACATCCAAAAATCACGAAACTGGACATGCAGCTACAGTTCGACGTTATGGACCCAACGAAACTGGTTTCGTCGAATTCCGACTCCATTTGCTCACACAGCGTATTTTTAACCATCAAAATGCTGATTGTTTTTCACATTAAAAATTCATACGACCAAACACTGACTTCAAAAATCACGAAACATGGAATCTAACAATAATTTAATATTACGGATCCAAGAAAATTAGTTTCGTCGAAAACGGAGGTCGTTTGCAAAACTGGCTATTTTTAAAGCTCTAAATAACCCATTTAAATATATAAATATATTTAAAAACAATTAAATTAAATATTTTAAAATAAATATTATCGTATATATTCACAATAGAATATCATTCGGCTTCAATTGGATTTATAACTCGATATTCCAAATCCAGTGTTACATCGATATTCGATTTATACTGAAAATCCATTTCAAAATATAAATAAATCGCTATAATTTATAAAGGAATTCCATAGCGACTTTTTGAAAATTTGATTTGGACATAAATCAAAATCTACACAATGAAATCCTGATTTTTCTCTTCCACTAGAAAAATATACTTCACCAGCTTCTAACGTTTCTTATTTCACAGAAATCTGATTTAAAATGGATTTTGTATATTCATTTAAAGTTTGAATCGCCGAATAGCGAACTACAACGCCATTTCGAGCTCGATTATAATTATAGTATAATTATACGTTCAACTGTCGTTTAAATAATATATTCGTTATTTTAATTCAATTCCAAACTGAATCATATAGTTTAAATTGTCCACTTCACATTATATTGTCAATTCACTATTTCCGATAATTTCAGAATTAAATATATTATTTAATTATTATATTAATTAAAAATTCAATAGTTATTTTAATTTAAACCATTTAAATTACAAAACCATATTTTAAATAATTAAATAAAATTAATTATTATACCGTATAAAAATACGGGAGATTATAACTAGTGGCATATTTCACATTTTAGAGAATGACGGATTTACGATGAAATTTATATATAATGGAGAGAGATTCAAAAACATATATTTCCAATTATTTTCTAAAGAATTTTATAACATTGATCACAAAAACAGTGATGGATTTGGACTGTAATTATAAATTCAATTTAAGTGACACAATCATATAATCTCAAATTCCAGTAGCTGTCAATCAACAGATCATTATACGTCATAAAATATTAACATATTTCACAAATTAGAAAATGGATTGATAGACAATTTTTTATACACCAAGGAGGATTTCATATGAAAATTTATTTAGAAACTTAGTCCTTTTTTATTTAAAAGCACACTGACCACGCATTACCAGAGCTTAGATTTTTAAATGAGGTCAGTTGCAACTTAAATTATAAGTAATCTCTTAACCATGCATGACCAGAGCTTGAATTTTTAAATGAGGTTAGAGACACACTTATATATTATTTATATTTATCATTTTCAGCTCCTAAAGAAAAAATCCTTGGTATATAAAAACAATATGGATGATAGAAATGTGGCAGGTACAGAAATGGTTTGCGAAATAAATTTCTAAATTAATCATATTACGAAATATGCTCAACTGTACTGGGTCATTGAAAATTTTCAATTATCACTAATTCTGAAAAATAACATAGTCCTATTTCTATCACAAATATTTTCACTGTTTATTTAAAATGATTCAAAAAATATTAAACTCTCCGCACTAATACAAAGCCACGATGGGTGGCACAAATATGATAGATAATAAAGATGGTCATGAAATAATCGCCAATTCGAAGATATTATAATAATTGTTCAACCATCATGAAAATAAAAATAAAATCTCCTTTTGTTGTGAAATATATTGCACTCACAATTCATCACAGTTTCAAATTCCAATAATAATTTTGATGAATTATAAATACAGTTCAATTTGGATATTGATTTCAATTTCTGAATAAATAATTTTAAAATTGAAAATCAAGCACAAGAGGGATATGAAGAGTCATACAAAGTAAGAGGGAATTAAAATATATAGAGCAATGCAACAACAACACATTTAAACTGAAACCACTTGATGTCTCAATTAATAAGAATTTTGACATGGTACTAGCGACGAACAAGAATATCATAGACAAAAGAATTATAAGTACAAAACCCAAGCACAAAAGATAACAGATTATGCACATATATCAGAGCAGCAAACAGATGATTTCAAAAAAACAATTTTCAAAACAGTATCAGAGCAGCACAGAAAATAGTTTCAAATCAGACTTGTCAAGATGACGGTCACATAAGATGATTCATGATCCAATGATTAAAAATACCATTTATTTGAAATCATTTGAGGAATATGAAACTCTCAAGATTCAGTGAATCAATCACACAAGAATGTAAATTTCAGATTCAAGATATGTGTATGATTCAATAAATTAATAATTTCAAGTGATTTTAAATAAATAAATTTTCAAATCAAATAATCATGAAATAGTAGTGAGTTTTAAGACCAAATTTTCAAGGAATTTTCAAAAATATTTTCGACAAGTACAAGAGTAATTTCAGATCATTTACATTAAGTATAAGAAATATTCATGATACAAAAAATTATTTATTTGAAATCACTTGAATCAATGTCTAGATTTCAGATGATTTCAAACAAACAAATTTTAACCATAATGATCACGAATAAATATGAATGTCAAGATGTGTCATTGAGATTCAAGATAATTAAAAAAAAATATCCAAGCCAATCTGAAAAATAATGAAATTATCACAGCTGATAAATATTGGTGTGCTGTAAATGAGTATATTATTTCAAGCTTTTCTAAAATGAATTAGTGAAAACTGAAAACAGCAGTGGTGTGTGAAATTCCTTTAAACTTTCGGATCGTCAAAAATTTAGAATTCAAATTAACAGTGTTCAAGATATTACAAGAATACATTAACACTGTTATAAATTCAAAAATCAGAAAATAAACTTCAAAACAATTGCAGATATTTACATGATTAAATTCAAGATCTAGAAAAGATTAAATGCATCAGAATTTTGTTCAAATGAAGCGAATTTTCAGAAGATCATGAATACTGCAATTGCAAATTAAGGAAGCCCAAGAAGTTACAATGATATGACAGTGACAAATCAAATCAAAAAAATAAAAAGAAGGGGAATAAGAAAAAATAGGAAAGATAAAAACAGGGAATATACAAAAGAAATTGTGATTCTAGAGATCATACCTGAAAATGATGTAAGCAAAAGAATCTCTAACTCAATAGATTTAGCGAAGGAACTGTGAATGTT
This sequence comes from Allium sativum, assembly GCA_030737875.1. Lineage (NCBI taxonomy): Eukaryota > Viridiplantae > Streptophyta > Magnoliopsida > Asparagales > Amaryllidaceae > Allium > Allium sativum. The sequence continues at coordinate 645,992,468 of CM060919.1, read as the reverse complement.
CTATGATATGAAACAGTTTGATTTAAGTTTTTCTTTCACAAAGCAATTCCTCAGCCTCCTTTGGTGCCAAACTGTTTAGAGGATTGAGTGGTCTAACAAAAATAGTAAAACCACTCTCAGTTGTATTTACATCTTTCGTTACCCAAACCTATTTGTATAACAATCCATTTGAATCTATTTTTGTACCTTCAGGAACTCGGATTTGTTTGAATTTAACGAAGCCTGTTTTATTTCCTTTTGGGATCCACGATTGTTTAAATGGTTTTTCATCAAACAAATTCATATCTCGTTTATGATTTAAAAAACCTTCGAAATTATTAGAGTTTAAATTCTCAAAACAATCTTTTCCAAAACGGTTTGAGGGGTTTTTAAAATCATTTGAATTTCGTTTTTCAAAAACATTGTTTTTCCCGAAGCTAAGACCACATTTATTTCCAATAGAAACTTGATTTTTTAATAGCATATTCAACGATTTTTCCCTATTATAAAATTTGATCAGAGTTGATTCATGTTATTGAATTTTAGATTTAAGGTCAAAATTCTCTTACAACAGATTCGAATAACGATTAATGCTGATCTTTCTCCTTTCAGTATCATTCTGTTCCAAAATCAAAATTTCGTTTTCAAGCATTGATTTTGGTCTTGATTCAAGAATCTCAGATTCAAACTGAATTTTCTTTTCAAATTGTTGTTTTTCAAAAATTCTGAATCTTTCAATTTCATTTTCAAGCTCTTTCAAAGCAGATTCAGTTTTCAAAAACTTTTCTTTTTCAAAAATTTTGAATTTTGATTTTTCATATGTCTTGAAATTATCTAATTCCTTTTTCAAAAAATTGTTTGTACGAGCTAGCTCATCCTCATTATTTTTCAAAATCAGAATTTGGTTTTCAAGATTTTCATTAAGATGAGCAAGGTTATTTTCCAAATTCAAATTATTTTTGCACATTGAATTATATAATTTTCTACTTTCAAATTTCAGTTCCAAATCAATATTTTTGCATCGCAACTCAGAATTTAGATTTCAAAGTTTAAATTTTCAGTTGGAGTTTATCAATAGATTTAGTTAAATTAACACACACATATAAACTAAATCTTCATAAGAGAAATTTCTTGTCTCTTCTTCTGTTGAATCTCCATCTTCTGATCTATCCGAAATATTATCTATATGACCTGTTAAGCATAGATCTGAATCTGAGTTGCTATTCTGGGGTTTTGAGCAGTCTTCAGATTTTCCTTACAGCGCGTTGAGAGTTCTCCAGATTTTCTGCGAAGTCTAACAATGGGAGATGAGATCAAGCTGATTATTAATGAGATAAGAAAATAGAATATGCATGACACGAGCATTTACAACTTTATTTTTCTTATCTAACATATCATCCATATTTATAATAATATTCTAATATTCAGAATTAACAGATTTTAGATAGGATTCCATTTCTGATTTCCAATTAAAAAGTCTGTACCATTAAAAATAGTTGGAATACGACTGGATTGACTTTCAGATGACTGACAACTAGGGTGACCCATTACTTTAGAGTTAATGAAATACCTTGCTCTGATACCACTTGTTGGATGTAGATTAACCCTAGAGAGAGGTGAATAGGGTTTATTGAAAATTAAGCGAGATATCAAATATATTAGATCAAAGAATGCAGTAGAAAAAAATGCAGAAAGGTAAATGACACAAGATGTACCCAGCTTCAGCAAAATCCTGCCTATTGTTGCATTCTTAAGGTTTCTACTAGGTAATAGAACAGATCTTGCTTACAAGACCATGTAAACTCGTGAACCCCTCGCTCCTATTCTAATCCTACGCTCAAAACCCTAGACTGATCTATATCCCCTAGATCAGATTTCCCTTAGCTACAACCCCGTAGCCAGTAAACCCTAATTTTTACCGACTCTAGTAAACTGCCAGCTAAAACCATAACAAGATTTCCTAGTATTTTACAGACACTAGAAACTAATCAGACGAAATTACAAAGGAATTTAAAACAATGACAAAATAAAAAAAAGAATTCTCCTTTTAAATTAAAAATCTCTAAGCCCTTTTACTAAAACTTAGACGGCTCGTTTTCCTTTATTTGTGTTTTCTCTATCGTTCCTTTCTCTAGAAAAAAGAATGGCGGGCTTACTAGAAATTGTATTAGGGTTTTCTTTTTAATTCCCAAATTTGAATCGATTGCTGAAAGAAATCTCTTGTGCCTTTAGTATCGAGTGGCTTGCGTCTTCAATTGAATGTTCCCTGATTTGGGAATTTATGGGGATTAAATAATCAGTGGGTATAGAAAGTTTTCTATGTTTTTGCTTTCGAATTTTGTTGCTGTGATTTTTTCAATACTAAGACCGATGATGAAAATGGTGTTTCTATAGGGATTACAAACCCTAGAAATCTTTAATTTCCCAATATGCCTTGATCTGATTGCTTGCGTGGGAATTCCCTAATTTGTTGCTTTGTAAAAATTTCCGTGAATATTATTGATGAACCCAGACGTGTTATTAGCTCTCAATGAATATTTGTTTCACTATTTCATTCCATTTCTGGAAACAAATCAATACCCCTTATGATATTCTGTGAATTTTCGAAATGAATTATTCAAAAAGGAATTTGATTGTCTTGCCAAACATTTCTCCTTGATTTGGTTGATTGATAACCTTGCATGTTGAGTGATTTCAGGAAATAGTTTTTATGATTTCTTGCCCAAAATGTTGATTGTGTTTTTCCAAAATACTTTGCTAAATCTGGAAACAACTTTAGAAGATGAATGATGATTTCCAGAGAAAATTTTTTTGTCGTGTATTCATCCAGTCATTCAAACTGGAAACTAGTAAGACTCTTTTGCATGCTAACAAACATTTGGTAAAATAGGAAACAAGAAATTTTCTTTTCTGTCCCATAAATGTTTGTTGAAATTTGCCATATACATTGCTGCATCTTTGATTGCTTTGCTACTGGCATCGCATATTGCACCTTGCTATCTTCTTGACTTGCTTAAACGTTGAGTATCTAAAATGAGGACAGATATTGTCCAATTGCTAGTGCACTCTTGAACATGCTACTGTACCTGTACTTGATGCTTGTGCTAGTCCTTTGCTACTTAGTTGAGACCCTATTTTTGCTGTCTTGATGTACATGGCCTTGCTACTTCACTGCTTGACATATGAACAGCCATGTTGTTGCTACAACAATAAGTTGAACCATTTATGTCACCTTGACTTGTTATGGCACTTGCTTTTGAAACTGCACCATTATGAACCATTTTTAGTTGGGTTCTTCACCGACTTTGTAGCACAGTTTTGTAAATATCCATGCAACTCCATATTTGCAATGCTCGACCATGTCTTCAAAGTTTTGCTGCCCCTTGACCATGTGTTTGAACTTGAACCATGAACATGATTTTATGTTGGCTGAACTACTTCTAGCTGCATATACATTTGAAAACCCTTGAGATCCTGTTTGCACTTGTGTACTTCGACTCTGCCATGAACATGCTTTTAGCTACTTCCTTGTACATGAGCATGCACCTGCTCGATCACTTTCTGCAGTAACTTCTTGTTGTTGCCTTTTTGAAAATGTTCACCATTATTCTCGACCATGATCGTAACTTGTCTTCACCATGTTTACATGTACATATGTGTATATATACACAACAGTGTGTATACATATATCATACATATGTAATTTATTATATATCAGCAGACTGCTACACTGTGTTGTGGCTGTTCAGAATCAACTGGTTCTGATCAGCAAACCAGTGTAGTGTGTTGAGGCTGATCTGTGGGCACTAGAAATATATACATATCAGATCAAGTCCTGAAAAATGATGAAAAACACACCAAAATTCTAAGGCAAATAAATTTAAAAATTAAATTTATATTTGTATGCATTTCAGTTTTATTTCTATTGCAGCGTACTCTGTGTGTGTTTCATGTGGCAGGTAAGTAGATGATGACTGGACTGACTGTGAACTGTGAAGACAGAAGACCGAAGACAAAAAGACAGTGTGTAGTGTCAATGAATGTATGAGTTTGAAACTATACATAAAACTATAAATGAGTCAATGTAAATTGTATGTATATATGAATTATATAGGCAGAGTGTTGTAGTGAGGATCTTTGTATACAATGAAATTGATTGTACAGTAATGAATATCAGTGAAATGTACAAATAGTGGAGTTTTTATAAATTTGTACTGTTTTGACTGTTGAAATAAAATATTATATTTAATAAAATACTGTTTGAATATTTAATTCTTGTCAGTAGTATTTTATATAAATATGAATAATATATTTCTGTCTATGATATAGAATAACAGTATAGTAACAAACACATTTAAAATAACATTTATTTGGTTGTTATCATCAAATGAAAATCATATACTTGTGTATACAAACATGTGGAACTGTGGACGGTTGATTCTAATTCTAGATCTGTTATTGGGGTGTCAGGCCCAACTGATCAAAATCAAGTCTAGCATAATCACTTTTTTTTGTGCTTTCTTAAACCTTTGTCAGCTAAAGTTGTAATATACCAAAACATGCTAATATATCAATTAGCAACCAAGTAAAATGCATATATTTCCATAATTTTTCACTGAATAATCTTTAAATTGGTGATTGTGATCAAGAGTGTTGCATTTTTTTACAACTAATATGTAAAAGCTAACATAAATATATTATTGGCAAGATTGGGACTATTAATATTCCCCATCCGATTGCTTAAATCATATTAATTTTTGATTGCTGCTATCATTGAGAGCTTTCTAAATCAGCGCGTTTTTAATAATTTCTGTATGTACATCGACTTTGATTAGAGTTATTGCTTTATATTTTTTATTTTTTTGTTGAAGTAGAACAAATTTACCAAATGAGATAAATATAATGTGGCAAAATTTTGAATTGACCGAACTAGTATTTTTGATGGAGTAACGTGCATATGGTTGTTAAGCTCATTATTGGCTGGGAATTGGGTGTATGCATGCTGGTTAAGCGCTTGCGTATTAGTTGCATATACATACATACATACATACACACATTTACGTGTATGCATATGCATACATACATATATATGTCTAGTCTGCAGATAACAAATACATGGTGATGCCCTTAATTAATATAGTCAATTTTCACAACAACAAAAAAAAAAATATAAACATTTTTTTTTTTGAGGTAAATAAACATAATGGTTGCATAGTATCTTTTAAGGTGATATAGATTTAAAAGCTTATACATGCATAGATTTCATAGAGACTATAACTTGAGCAACAAAGAAATCTTTATAATGTACATGCATTTATGCCAGTTAGACAAAATGGCTAGAGGGGGCCTAAAATAGATTTTTAATTTTATTTTTAAGTGCTATTATTATTTGATTTCTACTAGAATTATCTAATTCTCTGTTCCATGTTGTTAAACATATCAGTTATCGTCATGCTTGCAAATGATGTGCGTTATGTTATATTTCTATATTACTTCTAATTTTCATTTGATTTGTTGGTTTGGAATTTATTTGTGCCGTCACTCGGCAATAATCAAGCATATGTGCTCACCTACTTATTGTTTTATTTTGGTAAAAGAAATCAAAGTCTAACAGTTGTTTGAACAATTTGATATTCAAGGTTTTTGGTTATTGAACTATTCAGTAAGAGCAAGCTTAAAAGTCATAATTATATTTAATATTTGTATTTGTAGGAAATTACTATATAAGGCCTACTGAAAATGTAAGTTGAATCTGTAACAGGTTTGCAAGTTGTTAATGGCCATGGTTTAGAGCAGGAACCCGTGTAAGGGTCTTTGCTCATGAATGGACCCTATTTTATTTTAGTTTTTCAAGTTTGGTTTTCCCATTTTGTCTTGGTTGATGAGATGATTGTACAGTGGATTAGTCTTTATGATTATTCCAGAATACCTAAGAACATGGAGAATGCTTCAGTCTATTGTTAAAATGCATAGAAAATTTCGCACTACAAGCCCGTTGAATGGCCTTCACGTGGTTGGTGCTCTTTTTCATGTCGTGTAGCTTTTGCATGCTTCACGCTTGTCAGCTACAACTCCTTATTTACTCTGTATAAGTGTAGTTATGTTAAACTTTAATATGCATCTTTCAAGTAAAAATTCATTCTCTTAAATCAGAAAAATGCAATAATCCCTTATACTTGAAATAATCGTCTTCTTTGAAGTCATTGTTCGCATAACCTTTGCACTTCCACACGCGTCAGCTATAGCTCTTTATTTTCCCTTTATAAGTAAGAGTTATGTTAAAATGTTGTACACAACATTAAATAAAAGTTCATTCTCCTATAAATGCTATAACCTCCAACTTGAAGCATTTGCTTCCATTGAATTCATTTTTCATTTTATCTCAGTAGTTATCTTATGCTTAGAATTCTAAAGATAATTGATGCATTCATATTGTGAGGTATTGGAAATTGGTGTTTCAAATCCTTTCACCGTCAGCGTTCCTATTCATGATTTCGGCTTTCCTAGATATTCCAAATAGCTTGGAGAAGGGGTTTGGATGATGGTTGATGTGTCTGTGAATGGCAATCAACAATCAACTGTGGAAGACTTCTGTCCATCATCTTTATTGTTTCCTTCCGAAGAAGAGGTGAGAGCAGAAGGGGCATTTAGCTCGCCCATTCACATTGGATGATGAAGTTGGGTTTGCTAGCATCACCCTAGCAGTTGAATTAATAATCTTTCCATTATTTGCATTTGCATTTGCTCCTCCTGGCTGCATTGGAACTGAACTGAAAATGCCTTGTTCTGGCATTGCATGGCTCGAAGAACCATATATGGACTGTAGGTCGAAGCTGTTTGACACTGTGAGCAAAAAAGAAAACTTTACGAGGACACAACTATCCCAATTTATCTACATTAAAGCTTCAGATCCATCGGCCTCGGGCTCCATACTTGCAATACCCACAAGCTTCAGCTTTGGAATCACCACCGTGCAAATGGACTAAATTTATAGAAAATACGAACATAGGTGGAGTTTTCAAGGTGATGTCGAAGAGAAGAGCCAATGTTGGAAGGTAGCCTAAAGGTATCATAGTTAGTGCTGCGAATCATGGACAACTTCATATGTTTACAATGAAGGCATTTTAGGATGACAAAAAAGAAAAGACCACTGATGATAGATTCAATGTTCAACCCGAGTAGCCAATTTAGTACATACAGATACAGCCTTAACAACAATGTATGCAGCTTTGTATTTAATTAGCGCACGAATACCTGCAATAGATTTATGCAGATTCATGTCATTCTAAAAAAAGCAATAGGATTGATTCAGCTTTGTATTACTAATCTTCATCCTATAAATTACCGGTTGTACTTGTGTTTTATTGTTAACTATCTTAGTTTTTAAATATTGATATTAAATAGATCTACACCTACATGTAATACTTAGACAAAATAGACAAGTCGAAATCATAAACAATCGCATTTAGATTTTTGGCATGGGATCCTACATGTAATATTGCCTATCGTAACACTTGAATACTGAAAATATGGAATACTGAAAAATACGGTTTGATTTTGTTGTTTGGTTTCCACTTGGTACAGCTGACTGGTTAAGGCAAAATTCGTTGGGAAATGGTGAATATTTGGAGAAGTGGTTGTGTTCTTGATGCTTGAATTAAAAATATGGTAGCTATTTTGGTTGACTCTACTCTTGCGCTATTTCACTGCGAACTCTTATTATGCCCTTGACAACAACTAGTGCTTTGTCTTACAAGATTTCAAAAACAGATTGAATAACTCAAAATTTACTTGGATACTCGTTATTAATAGGGCCAGTGTTATCTCCTCCTACTAAATGTTATATCCTGAGGATGAAATGCCAAAAATGCCGTTGTTGGCATCAAGTTAAATGGTGAAATCTTTCAACCTAATGCAGACTAATTCACATATGAATCATTCTTGGACAACGCAAAGCAGGATAGTCCGCCTTCAGCCTTTGCATTTCAGCTGTATAATTGGTTATTATTATAATTAGTTGTGATATCAAATGACGTAACAGATGACATAACAAATGGATGGCATAACAAATGCCATAGCTGAGGGGCCAAAGTCGCATGCAGTTACAGTAGTCTTTCCACTTCTATATCAAATGACATAACAAACGGATGGCATTGGATGCTAATGCCAAAATAGTGGCATAATTAGTTGTGATATCCCATTTAACCTCACATTGTGCACAAGTCTTAAAGGCCGACATTGTGCTTGTTCATTTATTTCAGCGAACTTCCAAGTCTCTTTGTTCATAATTAGTTGTGATATCCTAGGTTTTACATCTATCAAATTCCTGTTCCCCTAAGTCCATTAACCAAGATTAGTGGCCTCGGGTGACTTTTGAATATTGGGTTTGTTGAAGATTCTGAAAATAAATAAGGAGAAGCAGTTGCAATCTGCCTGCATTAACCAAGATTTTGATTTCACTGTCACCTGCTGAAACTGCCAATAACGTGCCTTCCTGCCTAATGAGACCATTCACCTTCACAAAATAGGCATTTACATTTGTAAATACACAGTAATGAAATCATATTAACAAACAAGTATATGATATAGATACCATATCAGAAACATACCATGAGGAATATTTTGGATATATTATGCAACGGGAACCTATGAACGTTTATGTTCACGGAAAAATAAAACTTAGGGGATATTTCTGGTTTGCTGTACGTGCTACATTTCAAAAATAATCCGATGTCTATGAATTTACGCTTGTGGACCGTGGTTTAGGTGATTAGATATAATGCATGTTGTGTTGAGAAAAGTCCCACATCGTGGAATTTGAATTTGTAAAATAATTCCTGTATAAACATTAAGAGTTCACACTTCATTTTAAGATCACATTGTCAATTGGTTTTGTGATAATTCGGGGTTCTCTAATATGGTATTCGTGAGCACATTACTGCCACACTTACCCACATCACCCAATAAGGTCCAAGTGTTAGGCTCTGGTTCCCTACCCCTTTGTCGGTTCCATCAGTTATCAGGGAGACAAATAGCATTTCATAAAATTACAATTTCTTTGTGCCTTTTTGCTGTTGCTTTCTCATCGTACTTCGGCTGTGCCTTTTCACATTTTATGCTGTATTTTAATTCATTTTCTTAGGCAGAACGGTTTACGCTTTAGCGAGTTTACAATTCAATATTTGCAACTCAGTTATATTGAAAATTGGAAATAGAGTTTGATTCGCTTAACAGTTTATTTATGGGATAGTCTCGTGTTTTCCCTACTGCACTCTTAGTTTTGATTCTGTCACCATGCACACCCAGTCAGTAAACACATGCATTCTTAGCTCTTCAACACCTCTCCTTTGTGCAAAACGATCCACACATTCAAGATTTGAACTGTTCTTGCCTTCTTTATCAGTTTATTCATCTTTGTTCTCTTGCACCGCATTTATATAATAATAATAATAATAATAACAATAACAATAATATATATATATATATATATATATAAATAGATAAATAACACGTGCTACCTTCAAGCTAGCAGAAGGTTGTTATATGCATGTAATGCAGCAGCCATATTATACTACCATGCACACTACTGGAACATTCCGAAATAACGGTATAATTTAGCGACGGCTGCCGACTTTCAAAATAAGCAGCTGTTGTTAAGCATCACTAACCGATACTTGGATAAAAACCATGATCGGACAATTCATTTTCACGTCCTCTTTCCTCCCTCCAAATTTTACCGCGAACCAAAAAAAAAAACCTATTGTAGCATATTGTTGCCCACTGCATTCGACCCTCCAGTGCTGCCCCCTTCTTCTTCTTTTAATTTTTCCTCCATTTTGCTAATTGATGTATAATTTCTAATCCTAAATTGATAAATATTGATGATTATATGTTTGCATATGTTGATTAGTCGCTGTTTCATGTAATAGTAGATTATTAGTTAATTTAGTAACATAGATAAATTCATATGCTAAAAATTTAAGTAATTTTCGATTATAAATCAATGAGTATTGTGTATTAATCGACGATAATATAGTGTACTAGTTGATTTGATGATATAACTTGTGGTTTGATTTTTTATTTTAAAATTAGGGTTAGTTTTAGAGTTAGAAAAATAAAGTATAATTGTTAACTATTATGTGCATTGATAAGTTTAAGCGAATGTTAGACGCAAAATAATGTTTCTTATTGTTTACACAAAAATATTGATGGTTATGTCAATTTTAAATATGGTTTAAAATTTATTGTTTTGTTTAAAAAAGTTAAAAAAATATTATACTTAAATCGATTTTCTTAAAAAATTAGAATTGGATTTAACAACGATAAAGAATCTACTGAAATTCAATATTTTTAATATTTGAAAACGAATTTAATAAAAGCACATATTCTACTAAATTTGTTTTTTTAATTTGATTTTTTTTAACAATATAAATATTATATTGATTAGACAGAAGATGATGTGTAGAAGAGAAGTGAAGTGAAGTACTGTCGAGATATGGCAGTGTGATGTGTGAAACCTTTAGCCCCAAAGTTTTACTTTATTTTTGTTTTTAGAATAAAAAAATACCCCTTGTATGCAATTAATGCGTAGAAGTGAAGCGTGATGAAGCCCCATTAAAATTTGACAAAAAGTGTGATATGTGAAGCGCCATTAAAGGTTGACAAAAAGCGTGATGAAGCGCCATTAAAGGTTGAGGCCAGTGCTTCGCATACGGGAAGTTGGTGGTATATTAAATGAAAATATTTAAGTTGAACATATCTACTTAAAAATGTCACTCTAATAGGTTTGAATGGCAAAAATTGGCAGTCAAGTACGAAAAGATACACGAAATAAGAGTACACCTGCACATATAGGTTTGATTGTACTTGGAAGTACTAATTTTTACATTGTTGTAGCTTACTGTATACCAGTTTACATGCCAGTATGTCTTTGTTGGGGAAAAAATATCATAAAGTACAATATTACATTGATGCATAAACAACATTTCAAATATCAAGGGAGATTGGAATTAGAGATTAATTCAGAACTATATAATCTGCAAACATCTAAATATACAGCGCACATGTTGACATTAACACAATAGTGCATGGAATGATATAAGGTAAACACATGAAATTACAATTACGCATAATCAAACTGGTATTACATAGTTATTTAATAATACATGAATAACAGAATATTACAAAGGAACAAACATAGGACAACCTAGACATATCTTTTTAGCCAGAAGACATGATACTCCAACACTAGGAGGAGGAATGTGGTAAATATAGTCAGCATCAAACAGATAAACATTTTTTTTCAGATTTCAATTATTTTCTTAGTTGTCCCAGCGCAAACCATTGCCCCTAATTGAAGGTAATGCACAGAAAAGATGATGACTCATATAAAATTAATGATTTAAATAGTACGTGAAATCATAAAAAATAAATTACAACTGAATGCGTACTCTTGGTATAAGCGATCTTTTATGATATCTGAATAGCAGAGCATTGAAGTTAACAACATCCCTTTCGCCATTTGCATTCATTGTTAGCATTTGTGCAGATATGGGTATATAGCAGGAGTTGTTTTATTCCGGTGTTCTGGGCAGCAGTTAAAACCCCAAGCATTGATATCTGCTTCAGTTCGTCGAACGCAATAGTTAATGGATCTGATACGAGGTTAAATAATCTGCAGGAAAAACTATAAATATGTTTGTTCCACCAAGTTAGATCTGATTGATACTGATACTAGCCGGTTAAGAACTGATTCCAGTTATTCAATTAAGGATTTTTCCATTGACTGTGTTGGAGTTTCTCTTAGTACTTCAGCTGGTAATAATTAAAACTTAATTTTGATTCTGATTATTTTATAGTAAATTGTTGTCTGCTTGTAATTAAGAGGAGATAATATACAACATTGTTTGCTGAAAGTTAAAAGAAGGAATATCAGCTTATTATGTTGGACTCTAGTTAGTTGAAAAGAGTAAATGATTAATTATAGCAAATAGGTTACGTGGAAAAACAGGTGAAAATAATTAGGGAGAAATGACAGTTATGTTGGAGAGAGTTACCAAATCCATTGGAAGAACAAATTGTAGCAACCTATTATCCATCCACTTTTGAGTTTTTGCTACTTCATGACCACCTTGATGCACTACATCATACCATCATAGTCGAACCTTACAGCCCGACTGCATAGGCAATGTAGTAACTCAGATTGTGCAAACACAATAGTTTGCACTGTGTGCCCAAGTCCAATAACATGAACTAATATTCCATCAACTTAATGCCTCAGGCGGTCAAAAGCTCACACTACTGAGCTCGATATTTGCTAAGGTAAGGATGAGATAGTTGTACAGAATATTTGACGTTTTGAGAGTCAGATGACAATTTCACACGATTAGAAGCTATGGAAGTATTGACTCTCCTCTTCTGAAAGCAGTATGATGCTTGTTTCGGTATCAGCTTCCGTAGTTTCAAATTGTAAAGTGATAGGTTTAGGTTATATTATAAAATCATTTATTTTGTCAAAGGGAGATTTCCCAAAATCGTCTGTGAAATTAAAAAGAAAAACATAATGGGGATTAAACAACAACAGTTAAAAAAAGTGACATTAATCACCCAATAACTTGAATTGAGCAGTGGAGAAACCGGTTCAAATCATTGGAACTGAATAGAACAGCTCTGTAATACCCATTTGGTCACTACTTTTGTTATTGCATGCACCTTCATACATGTTTACACTTCGGAGAAATATAAGTTTGATGTTTGTATAAGTAATCTTTCATTTTCAATGGTGGAAAATCTATAGGCCGTAGATTAAACTAAAATATTTTTCTTTTTTTGTACATAAAATATGAAAAGTCAAAAAACAAAGCGTATGTGATGTATCATTGTGATATCATTTAGATCACTTAGAAGCGCTAAAAAAGTGATATATTGTCATATTCTAGTTTCAATGTTTATGTACTGTTATAAAATTATTTTCCTTCTCTAAGCATCAAACACAACAAGATTTCACAATGTTATATTCCTTCCGTCAAATATAAAAGATCAAATGAATCCAACTACAATTAACTTAAAAGGTATCACTTCATACCTTTAATGTAACAACCTGGAAAATCCGAACCAATTTAAATTTTTTATTTTGGCAATTTTAATGAATTTTGAATATTTAAAATGAATTATTTTAAATAATAATGACGAGAAATTTATTTTGAATAGAATTAGAACGTATTATTTATTTGAATCGACGTTAGAATATAAATATTTATTTTAAATTATAAAAGGAATTAAAAATGGCGCGGTAGTTTGAAAATTCAATTTCAAATTTCAAATGAATGCATAAGATTCAAAATAAACAGGATTTTAGCGAAACTGGAAATATTATAATCTATTTGAAAATCTCTTTCCAACGAATCTAAAAAATTGAAATTTCATAGCGGGAATAAAAAGTTATGTCCAATTGAAGATTCAAAATAGTCGTTATGGAAAATATAGCCCTTAAAAATGGAAATTTTGCAAACGACCTCCGTTTTCGACAAAACCACTATTGTTGGATCCAGGATGTCAAACTATTGCTACATTCCAAAATTCATAATTTTTGGGATCAATATGTGAGCAAGGAAAAAGAAAACGTGTAGTGACAGTTTCAGTCAATCTGGATCGACCAGAAAATGGCCATTTTTCAAACGGTCTCCAAATTCGACGAAATTAGTTTTGTTAAGACCATATCGTCAAAACATAGCCAGATTTATTTTTCTGGAATTTTTGGGGTCAGTTTGTGGCCCTGGTAAATTGAAATGTGCATTCAAATTCAGTATATAGATTTATATTTTGATTTTGGCGAAAACTAATCGAGACGATGGAATTGGCTAACGGGACATATCTCATTGTGTACGGAATGAGGGTAATTATCTAGGGACGACAGTCGGTGAGTTTGATTTGGAGTTCGAATTAAAAACTTACTTTTTGGAATTAAAAATAATTAATTATATAAGGTCAAACCTTCTCTCTTCCTCACACTCTCTCTTCCATCATTCAAAATCAAAAAAGGAAAAAAAAACCGACATTCTCTTCCGCCGTTGCTCCTCCTACTCGCTGGCCAACGCTTCTCCTTCTCCTCCTCCTCCTGTCTCTCCTCTTCTTCTTCCTCTTCTTTCTTTCTTCATTTCTATGCAATCCCTAAACCCTCAAATCAATTTCCACGTCCACCACCCTCCTCCGTCGACAACCACCCACCACCTGCACCATCCCCCACCCTAGTCAGTCCCGACACCGCCCTCTGGCCACCCAGCTTTGGCTGTAGGCCCCGCCAAGTCCAAAAACCCATTTTTCTCTAAAAGTCCCATCTTGCATAAAACACCCTATCACTATTTCGTCAATAACTCCCAAATCTTGCATTTCTGACCAAAACTCCACAATACCAAAATTGAAGAGCACGATTTTCTCTTCGATTTGGTATATGGAAGTCCTATTTTGGATTGCGGAGCTGTCGGGAAAACGCGTCCAAAGTCTGCTGTCCAAACACTGCTAAAATACTGTCTTTTCGCGATTTCCGACGAAATGGAACATTTTCGGAAGGAAGACCACTAGGCGAAAGTTGTCCGGAATGACACGTTTAAGCTAGAGAAAAAAATGGTGTGAAGATTGGAGCTCGTTTGCAAATTCTAGAACCAGAACAGCAAATCCAGACGATAGAAAATATGCGAGTTTTCTCCGCTTTAAAGCTTCTATGGTTTTAGATGTATGAAGTATGTAAACTTATGATTTTTATTTATATAAAGTTATGATTTTTATTTATATAAAGTTATGATTTTTAATTACATTAAGTTATGATTTTTAGTTAAGTAAAAATATTATTTTTGTTTAGTTAAAAATAGGATTTTTATCGTAGGAAGGAAATATTTTTGGCAAGATTAAAAATGTAATTTTTAACTAGTGTATGGCATGGAAATGTTTTTAGAAAGATAAAAATATGATTTTTACCTATGTAATAGCGTTATAAAAATATGATTTTTATATACAAGTAGCGACATTAAAAATTTGATTTTTATATATGTAGAGTATTAAAAATATAATTTTTAGCGAAGTGAAAATATAAATTTTAGAACTGAAATAAAAATGTGATTTTTACTATGAACAGCTTGAAGAAGATTGCGTTGGAATTTCAGGCAAGTCAGGACTATGCTGAAATTCAAAAATAAAAATGGTGGAGTGGATCCCAAAGGTGACAACTCCTCACTATAATTTTCTTATGCAGTTATTTATTTTATAACTGCATATATGAACTATTCTCCGTCGTCCACAGACCATGGACGACTTGTTTGATTGTTGGTTTGGTTGATTAGATTATTTGGTTGAATTTGGTTGTTTGGGTGAAATGAATTGATTAGAATTGTCATGTGTGTATGGCGTGAGCCAATATCAGGAGAGGGGTAATGCTAGACATTACCTGATTTTGATATCGCGCCGTTATGCTGTCAAAATTTTCTAAAATATGTTAGAACAATAAAAATATTATTTTTATTGTGTAAATGAACTGAATAAATATTTTATCATTAAAATATAATTTTTAACGTGTATATGAATAAAATAAATATTCAATCACAAATCAGACGATTTGTTTATGTACACCCATTTGACTGATATGGGTTGAGACGATAAATTTTACACATCGCCCAATTGCACAAATAAAATTCATTATTTGTTGATTGAAACCCCACACTGGTACTGGGATGATATTGGACATACACTAATTTCAATGTTTAGTTGTATGTCAATCGATTGGTTGACAAGCTGTGTAAGCATTGAATATTTATATTTAATGCTTGCACAGTGTAGAATGCACTTGGATGATGGTTGATTGTGTATTATTTTTGTTATACACATTTGTTGTGTGAAATCTATATAAATAATATTATATGGTAATTGATAGTGTCTGATTCCAGTTCATAAAGAATGAATATTTTGAAATAACGAATATTTTAAAATAATGAATTTTTTAAAATAATATTCAGTAAAAGAATCAAAATATGATTTTGATGTCCGATTTGGGATGGACACGAATATATTTAAATACATAAAGCCATGTTGAATAGATTAACGCCATTTTGACGTGAACGATATTTATATCGATTTTATTCATTTTTATAATGAATATCGAAAAAGGAATTGATTTCAAAATCTAATGTTTTGAAAATATTATCATTTATATATCAATGATATGGAATATTCAATTTTGATTTGAAATTGAATATGAAGTTGAAATCGTTTTGAAAACGAATTTAAAACGATTTATAAAATACGTTTTAAAAGGAAATCGATGAAACATATATTATATATATAATATAATGGCCTGAGTAGGACGCGCCGCACTGCGGAAGTTCACGAATTTTGACCATTGACTTCGAATGGATATTACAGGAGATCCGACTGTCGAATTCTCCTAAAACTAAAACCGTCAGGTTCGTATCGAAAAAAGCTTTCTAGCAAACACTAGAGATTTGAAATCTAATGGTGATTTGGAATTATGTCCAAATCAAATTTTGAAAAGGTCGCTATAAGTGCAGTTCGATGGCCGTTTATGGAAATCAACTATACGGGCCCTGATAAAATTATTAAAAACATCAATAGTTTGTGTAAAATCATAATAAATGATTTGGAAAGAATTAGGATGAAAAATTCCATATTTGAAAAGACAAAATTAGTTTTTTATCGAAATGAACTAGTTATTAACTAGAATTATAATCCAATATTTTTTAAATAAATAAATTGGATTTGAAAATAAACGGAATTTCCAATATACAAATTGAAATGGATTTGAATCGAAATTATCTTCGGAATATTTCGATATTGGATTTCGTGATTATACAGATATTGTGGAGGAATTTGGAAGATATATATATATATCGTTATTCCAATATGGTATTTGTTGATTCCAGAATTTGATATTGAATATAAGCCGATATATTTTGTATTCAGAGAGTTGTATTTAATATCAAATGTGATTTTGGGTTTGCCGTGAATGATGAATTCATTAATACTGTTCTTGAACCCAGTTGAGAAAAAAATTAAATCTTTTTATTTAGATTTAATGAAGTATACCAATTAATTAATATTTAATTCGAATTGAATTGAAATTGGTCTTTGGGTTTATCATGAACGGTGTTTTAAATAACACTTGTTCTTTAACCCGATTAACAATGGAACAAGATTTTGGGTTGTCGTGAATGGTATCTTTAATAATACTGTTCTTAGACCCAATAGAGTTAAGAAAATCAGAAAATAACTGGAGATTAGTTAAGTTGAATGGTTTCCTGGGTATTGTTCTGATGTTGGTTTTCGCCTTCGGGGTTAATACTTAGGGAATTGTTCACTTGCTAATTTGCGGTTAAAGGCTGATGGAATGGAATGTGATTTTGGGTTTATCGTGAACCGTGTTTTAAAGGACGTTGATTCTTTAACCCAGTTAAAGACTGGAATAAGATTTTGGGTTGTCGTGAATGGTATCTTTAATAATACTGTTCTTAGACCCATTGGAGTTAAGAAAATAAGAAACTAACTGGAGATTAGTTAAGTTGAATGGTTTTCAGGGTATTGATCTGATGTTGGTTTTGGACTTCGTGGTTATTACTTAGGGAATTGTTCAATTGCTAATTTACGATTAAAGGCTGATGGAATGGAATGTGATTTTGGGTTTATCGTGAATCGTGTTTTAAATGACATTGGTTCTTTAACCCAGTTAAAGGAAAGATATGATTTCCCAAGTTAAACAATCGTTAATATTGATTTTTGGGAAGACTGAAACCAAGTGAAGTTTTAATGCATCTTTAATTAGATTGAAATGATATCCAAAGGAAGATTAAAGAATAAATTTAAAGAATTTATCTTTGATAAAATTAATGGGAACCTTTCCCAAAGTATAAAAATATTTGAATAAAGAAATATTCTGGATTGGAATAAGGCGTATGTTGTGTTTTATAGCACTTGTTTATTATATACGCAAGTTATTCGGAAAGGCCGGATTTATCCAATTCGGAATAACTGATTCGACGATGTCGAGGATGAAGACGGTAGTTTAAGACCGAAGGTCTTCATATTGTTTGGATGATTACTGAGGTCATGATTGGGTCGTGCACCCAAGCCAAGGTAATAAGTGGTAATCATCCAGGCTTACTTGGAGATCGACGGATATGCGAGGACCTCTCCCCTGTATTGGACATACGGGGGAGGAATAAGGTACCTCTGGTTTCCTCCAGACCTAGGACAAACTTGTAAATGGATGTGCGTCTGACATTGGATTTCATTCTGTGTGATTGATATACATCGATAGCATAGCGCGAATTGCCTGTGTGGCATGCCAAGATGCAAATGATCAAGGCTTCTGTAGAAAAGCAGAGTCTTGTGGTTGATTATCAAAGCACGTCTTTAATATAGCGTAGCTTTGTGTAGCATTTATTCGCTAGCCTCACACACTGGTGTGAACCAGAAATGGGTGAGGACCTCAGGGAGGGCATGCGTTTCCTTTTAGCTAGGAGTGGTGTCAGCGTTTTACTAGCCCCGACATTTTACTTATGTGGATGATGGATTGCGAGGTGCCTCGATTATATCGGTCATTCTAGGGTCGATTGTTTGGTCGGGATATGACCAGTTTACGCCCCATAGGGCGGGGAAATGAATTGTTCAGGCATTTTAATTCACTCTGTGTAGACCAACCCTGACGATCTAAAGGCTTGACAGAGTACTTGCCCAAGGGGCGGGCTAGAGCATCTCGAAGTGGTAAGGATGATCTCTTGCCTTGGTTCACAGACGGAAATCCAACTTCCAATATGTGACAATTGCGGTTTTGATTGTAGAGCCTAGTATTGGTGACATGATATAAGGTACCCATGCCGTCTAGGATTGATATAATTATATTTGAAGTTGTTTTCTTCACTTATAGTAATAATAAAAGATGAAATTTAGCGTATCAAGCATTCTTTGGCTATTATAAGGTAAAACCCTATCCTCCGGCTTGCGTTGCATTGTGTGATGGGACCTGGTTCTTATAATAGCTTTATTGTTCTTTATTTAGCATTGCGTTGTTTGTTTTATGCACTGGTATTCTTGGGAGGAAACCCGTTCTATGTTATACGGCGTGATCCCTTGATTTATCTAACTTTAAAATAAAGATTAATAACTGTTTTAGTTCTCACACCAGTCACATGACTGACCTGGAGTTTATTGTTTTAACCTAAACTCTGGTTGCCCTTATTTTCCACAGGGGCAGCTAGTAGTTTTGGTTTTGTAGATTTATATTCACAGGATCCTGGTTTACAGCTGGAATGATATTCGGAAAGCTCTGTATCTGTATATTCTTTTCAGTTGTGTTTTGTATTATTTTCCGCTGCATTGTAAATTGTAAATCTCTGATATTTAGTAAATGTGTAATATTTATTTATACTCTGTAATAGTCTTGTATTCTGATGAAATTGTTGTAATAAGCAATGAAATGTTCTTCTATTTGTGTTCTGATTCGTCGTATTCTCAATTCAATCCGTTCTTTCCTTAACGAGGAAGTTCGGGTCGCTTCATTTTGGTATCAGAGCTTTGGTTTACAGAGCTCGGAGAACAAGACACGTTAGAACCAAACGAAAGAATTCATCAGAGATTGGGTTAGTAATATCCAATAAGAATAACCCGTTAGAGATGGGATCAGCAGTATCCTAGAATGAGTCGGAAGAGTGTTGTTTTCAAATAAGAATGAAAATCAATTTTGTTTTGGCATTTTAAATTTTATTATACGTATTTAATTATTATTATTATATTGATTTGGACAATCAAGTATATAGAGATTTTAATATACGTCTGATCCACGTGTATTTGAAGCCTCAAATATACTAGATAGATTTAGACTCACACTCTAGTCGTCCGGAGATGATAATGATGATAGCACGTGCATCATCAGTATTTATGTTCGAGTTTCAAAAGTGGGATATCTGTATATTTCCAATTGACTGGTGTGAGAACCAAAACTAGATAGGGTTATTTGTTGTGATTTAGCATCAAAATTCTGATTTTTGGACTATGTATCAAAGTTATGAATTTGAAAAGATAATCAACTAATTGATTGATGATTGTTGATTGTGTTATGTGATTATTCATTTAAACCATTATGTGAAAGAAAGGTAAATTTAGACCAAATTAAACCAAATATTGAATTGTATTGAAAATTGCATACATGTACATGCATATATATATTGAACAGGTCATTGCAAGGAGGTTAGAGAAGAGGAGTAAAATTGTATGCCCGACAAATAGGTACATGTTTACTAATTTCTTGGGTTTTGGATGATTTTATGTGCCGATTAGATCGCCGGTTGGATTTTTCGTTTTCTTTTTGAGATGAAAGGGCATGTATGGCGGTTTGGGGATTTTCCTGATGCTCCCATACAAAGGAGGTTATAGTGAATTTTTTTGAAAATTTAGGGTGTTAGCCAAATTTTTCAAAAATTAGAAATTCTTAGAAATTGAAAAGTTGAAGAAATTAAGCCATAATGAAAATACTGAAAGTTGAGTTGGTTTGTAAAACAGCTTTCAACTCCATTCCTTTTCAAGGACGAAAAGATTTTAAGTGGGGGAGATTGTAACTACCCGGAAAATCCAAACCAATTTAAATT
Organism: Allium sativum; assembly: GCA_030737875.1. NCBI lineage: Eukaryota > Viridiplantae > Streptophyta > Magnoliopsida > Asparagales > Amaryllidaceae > Allium > Allium sativum. The sequence goes on along the minus strand of CM060919.1, from coordinate 645,971,844 downwards.
TTTTATTTTGGCAATTTTAATGAATTTTGAATATTTAAAATGAATTAAGTGAATATTAGGCTCACGTCCCTATTTTGAAACTTAATTAGGCTCACATCCGGTCATAAACTTATTGTAAATTAGGTCCCTGTTTTCAAAACTTATAAAATAATAATTAAAAAAAATAAAAAAAATTCGTAAATTAGTAATAAAATATATTACGCATTATAAAAAAAATTCAGTTCAAAAAACAACAAAAATAATGTCAGAAAGAAGAAAACAGCAAAAAAACAGAAAAAACTGCAGTTAAATGCATAATATTATGCACCTTTTTGATTTTATTGCATGCATATATGCAATTATTGCAGTTCTTCCAGCGGATAGATTTAACATAATTTTTCAGTTCATTTTTATTTGCATCCAAATGTGCAAATTTCTCAAAAAAATGCACACATGTGTGCAACATTTTTATAGGATAAAAAGTAGGGACCTAATTTATAAAAAAAACAAAGTTCTGAAAATTTATAAACCCGCCCCCTATTTTATTTTTTCCGCCTTTTTGTATTATTTTTTTAAAAATGTGCGTACGTTCATAAAAAAAATTCTAAAATATGGAAATAATGTCAGGAATCTACGGAAATCGAAAAAAAGTAGTTGCATACATTTATGCAAATATTACTGATAATTGCATATATGTATGCAACTTTTCCGTAAGCTATTTTCAGATTAAAATCTGAAAATAAACCTGCACAAATGTATGCAAGTATTTGAAATTTTTGCACACATGTATGCATTTATTTGCATGAATAAAAATCAACGAAGATGTATGTAGTGAAAAATATGCACGGATGTATGCAGGAAAGTGATATATGTGCATACTATTATGCATTTAACTGGAAATTTCGTTTTTTTTTTTGTTTTTTTGATTTTTGACGCCTTCGTTGATGGTTTTTTGTTCTGAATTTTTTAGTGTTTACATGTTTTATTTAAATACGAATTTACGTGATTTTTTATTTTTTTTTTATATTTTTTATGACTTTTCAAAAAATAGGGACCTAATTTACAATAAGTTTATGACCGGGTTTTTTTTATATTTTGAAACTTAATAGGGACCTCTAAAAAACGCACCCTTATTTTAAATAACAACGACGAGAAATTTATTTTGAATAGAATTAAAACGTATACGTTAGAACATAAATATTTATTTTAAATTATAAAAGGAACTGATAATGGCGCGGTAGTTTGAAAATTCGATTTCAAATTTCAAATGAATGCACAGGATTCAAAATAAACCGGATTTTAGAGAAACAGGAAATATTAGAATCTATTTGAAAACATCTTTCCAACGAATCCAAAAAACAGAAATTTCATAGCGGGAATAAAAAGTTGTCCAATTGAAGATTCGTAATAGTCGCTATGGAAAATATAGCCCTTAAAAATGAAAATTTTGCAAATGACCTCCGTTTTCGATGAAATCACTTTTGCTGGATCTGGAATGTCAAATTATTTCCAGATTCCAAAATTCATAATTTTTGGGATCAATATGTGAGCATGGCAAAAGAATACGTGTTTTGACAGTTTCATTCAATTTGGATCGACCAGAAAATGGCCATTTTTCAAACGGTCTCCAAATTCGACAAAATTAGTTTTGTTAAGACCGTATCGTCAAAACATAGCTAGATTTATTTTTCTGGAATTTTTGGGGTCCGCGTATGGCCCTGGTAAATTGAAATGTGCATTCAAATTCAATATATAGATTTATATTTGATTTTGACGAAAACTGATCGAAACGATGGAATTGGCTAATGGGACATATCCCATTGTGTTCGAAATGGGGGCAATTAGCTAGGAACGACAGTCGGTGAGTTCGATTTGGAGTCCGAATTAAAAAGTTACTTTTTGGAATTAAAAATAATAAATTATATAAGGTCAAGCCTTCTTTCTCCCTCACACTCTATCTTCTATCATTCAAAATCAAAAATGGGAAAAAAAAACCGACGTTCTCTTCTACCGCTACTCCTCCTCCCTGCTAGCCGCCGCTCCTCCTTCTCCTCCTCCTCCCTCTCCTACTCTTCTTCTTCCTCTTCTTTCTCTCTTCATTTCTATGCAATCCCTAAACCCCCAAATCAGTTTCCACGTCCACCACCCTCCTCCGCGAGCCAGCCACCACCACCTGCACCATCTCCCACCCAAGTTAGGCCCCACACCGCCCTCTGGCCACCCAGCTCCGGCCGTGGGCCCTGCCAAGTCCAAAACCCATTTTTCTCTAAAAATCTCGTTCTGCATAAAACACCTTGTCACTATTTCGCCAATAACTCCCAAATCTGGCATTTCTGGTCAAAACTCCACAATACTAAAATCGAAGAACACGATTTTCTCTTCAATTTGGTATATGGAAGTCCTATTCTGAATTGCGGAGATATCAGGAAAACGCATCCAAAGTCTGATGTCCAAACACTGTCAAAATACCGTCTTTTCGCAATTTCCGGCGAAATGAGACATTTTTGGAAGGAAGACCACTGGGCGAAAGTTGTCCGGAATGGCATGTTTAAGCTAGAAAATAGGTGGTGTGAAGATTGGAGCTCGTTTGCAAATTCTGAAACCAGAACAGCAAATCCGGAGGGTAGAAAATATGTGAGTTTTCTCCGCTTTAAAGCTTCTATGGTTTTTGACGTATGAAGTATGTAAAGTTATGATTTTTATTTATATAAAGTTATGATTTTTATTTATATAAAGTTATGATTTTTAATTACATAAAGTAATGATTTTTAGTTATGTAAAAATATCATTTTTGGTTAGTTAAAAATATGATTTTTATCGTAGGAAGGAAATATTTTTGGCAAGATTAAAAATGTGTTTTTTAACTAGTGTATGGCATGGAAATGTTTTTTGAAAGATAAAAATATGATTTTTACCTATGTAGTAGCGTTTTAAAAATATGATTTTTATGTACATGTAGCGATATTAAAAATATGATTTTTATATATGTAGAGTATTAAAAATATAATTTTTAGCGAAGTGAAAATAAAAATTTTAGAACTGAAATAAAATTTTGAATTTTACTATGAAGCTCGAGAAGAAGATTGCGTTGGAATTTTAGGCAAGTCAGGATTGTTCTGAAATTCAAAAATAAAAATGGTGGAGTGGATCCCAAAGGTGAGAACTCCTCACTATAATTTTCTTATATAGTTATTTATTTTATAACTGCACATATGAACTGTTCCCCATCGCCCACAGACCATGGACGACTTGTTTGATTGTTTGGTTTGGTTGATTAGATTATTTGGTTGAATTTGGTTGTTTGGGTGAAATGAATTGATTAGAACTGTTATGTGTGTATGGCGTGAGCCAATATTAGGAGAGGGGTAATGCTAGACATTTCCCGATTTTGATATCGCACCGGTATGCCGCCAAAATTTTCTAAAATATGTTAGAACAATAAAAATATTATTTTTATTGTGTAAATGAATTGAATAAATATTTTATCGTTAAAAATATAATTTTTAACGTGTATATGAATAAAATAAATATTCATTTACAAATCAGACGATTTGTTTATGTACACCCATTTGACTAATATGGGCTGAGACGATAAATTTTACACATCGCCCAGCTGCACAAATAAAATTCATTATTTGTTGATTGAAACCCCACACGGGTATTGGGATGATATCAGACATACACTAATCACAATATTTAGTTGTATGTCAATTAATTGGTTGACAAGCTGTGTAAACGTTGAATATTTATATTTAATGCTAGTACAGTGTAGAATGCACTCTGGATGATGGTTGATTGTGTATTATTTTTGTTATACACATTTGTTGTGTGAAATCCATATAAATAACATTATATGGTAATTGATTGTGTCTGATTCCAGTTCAGAAAGAATGAATATTTTGAAATAACGAATATTTTAAAATATTATTCAGTAAAAGAATCAAAAATTGATTTTGATGTCCGACTTGGGATGGACACGAATATATTTAAATATGTAAAGCCGTGTTGATTAGATTAACGCCATTTTGACGTGAACGATATTTATATCAATTTTATTCATTTTTATAATGAATATCAAAAAAGGAATTGATTTCAAAATCTAATGTTTTGAAAATATTATCATTTATATATCGACGATATGGAATATTCAATTTTGATTTGAAATTGAATATGAAGTTGAAATCATTTTTAAAACAAATTTAAAACGACTTATAAAATATGTTTTAAAAGGAAATCGATGAAATATATATTATATATATATATAATATAATGGCCTGAATAGAATGCGCCACGCTGCGGCAGTTTGCGAATTTCGACCATTGACTTCGAATGGACATTACGGGAGATCCAACTGTCGAATTCTCCTAAAACCAGAACCGTTGGGTTCGTATTGAAAAGTGCATTCTAACGAATATTAGAGATTTGAAATCTAATGGTTGGATTGGGAATTATGTCCAAATAAAATTTGGAAACGGTCATTGTAAGTGCAGTTCGATGGCCGTTTATGGAAATCGACTGTACGGGCCCTGATAAAATTATTAAAAACATCAATAATTTGGGTAAAATCATAATAAATGATTTGGAAAGAATTGGGATGAAAAAATCCATATTTGAAAAGACAAAAATAGATTTTTATCGAAATGAACTATTTATTAATTAGAATTATATTCCAATATTTTTAAATAAATAAATTGGATTTGAAATGGTTTTGAAAATAACCGGAATTTACAATTGGAATATTTCGAAATTGGATTTCGTGATTATACAGATATTATGGAGGAATTTGGAAGATATATATATATCGTTATTCCAATATGGTATTTGTTGATTCCAGAATTTGATATTGAATATAAGCCAATATATTTTCTATTCAGAGAATTGTATTTAATATCAAATGTGATTTTGGGTTTGCCGTGAATGGTGTCTTCATTAACACTGTTCTTCAACCCAGTTGAGAAAAGATTAAATCTTTTTATTTATATTTAATGAAGTATACCAATTAATTAATATTTAATTGGAATTGAATTGAAATTGGTCTTTGGGTTTATCGTGAACGGTGTTTTAAATAACACTTGTTCTTTAACCCGATAAATAATGGAACAAGATTTCGGGTTGTCGTGAATGGTATCTTTAATAATACTGTTCTTAGACCCAATGGAGTTAAGAAAATCAGAAACTAACTTGAGATTAGTTAAGTTGAATGGTTTCCTGGATATTGATCTGATGTTGGTTTCAGCCTTCGGGGTTAATACTTAGGGAATTGTTCACTTGCTAATTTGCGGTTAAAGGCCGATGGAATGTGATTTTGGGTTTATCGTGAACCGTGTTTTAAAGGACATTGGTTCTTTAACTCATTTAAAGACAGGAATAAGATTTTAGGTTGTCGTGAATGGTATCTTTAGTAATACCGTTCTTAGACCCAATGGAGTTAAGAAAATCAGAAACTAACTGGAGATTTGTTAAGTTGAATGGTTTCCAGGGTATTGATCTGATGTTGGTTTCGGCCTTCGGAGTTAATACTTAGGGAATAGTCACTTGCTAATTTACAGTTAAAGGCTGATGGAATGGAAAGCGATTTTGGGTTTATCGTGAACCGTGTTTTAAATTACATTGGTTCTTTAACCCAGTTAAAGGCAGGATATGATTTCTCAAGTTAAACAATCGTTAATATTGATTTTTGGGAAGATTAAAACCAAGTGGAGTTTTAATGCATCTTTAATTAGATTGAAATGATATCCAAAGGAAGATTAAAGAATAAATTTAAAGAATTTATCTTTGATAAAATTAATGGGAACCTTTCCCAAAGATAAGAATATTTGAATAAAGAAATATTTTGGATTGGAATAAGGCATATGTTGTGTTTTATAACACTTGTTTATTATATACGCGAGTTATTCGAAAAGACCGGGTTTATCCATTCTGAATAACTAATTCGACAATGTTGAGGATGAAGATGGTGGTTTAAGACCGGAGGTCTTTTACATCGTTTGGATGATTACTGAGGTCTTGATTGGGCTGTACACCCAAGACAAGGTAATAAGTGGTGATTGTCCAGGCGTACTTGGAGATCGATGGATATGCGAGGACCTCTCCCCTGTATTGGACATATGTGGAAGGAATAAGGTTCCTCTGGTTTTGTTCAGACCCAGAACAAACTTGTAAATGGATGTGTGTCTGACATTGGATTTCATTCTGTGTGATTTATATACATCGGTTGCATAGCGTGAATTGCCTGTGCGGCATGCTGAGATGCAAATTATCAAGGCTTCTGCTAAAAAGCAGAGTCTTGTGGCTGATGATCAAAGCACGGCTTTAATATAGTGTAGCTTTGTGTAGCATTTATTCGCGAGCCTCACACACCGGTGTGAACAAGAAACTTGAGAGGACCTCAGGGAGGGCATGCGTTTCCTTCTAGCTAGGAGTGGTGCAGGGTTTTACTAGCCCTAACATTTTACTTATGCGGATGATGGATTGCGAGGCACCTCCGTTATATCGGTCGTTTCGGGGCCGAGAGTTTGGTTGGGATATGATCAGTTTATGCCCTATAGGGAGGGGAAACGCATTGTTCAGGCATTTTAATCCACTCCGTGTGTACCGGCCCTGACGATCTAATGGCTTGACAGAGTACTTGCCCGAGGGGCGGGCTACAACGTCTCGAAGCGGTAAGGACGATCCCTTGCCATGGTTCACAGACGGAAATCCAACTTCCAATAAGTGACAATTGCGGTTTTGATTGTAGAGCCTAGTATTGGCGATATGATATATGGTACCCGTGACGTCTAGGATTGATGCATTTATATTTGAAGTTGTTTTCTTCACTTATAGTAATAATAAAAGATGAAATTTAGTGTATCAAGCATTCTTTGGCTATTATAAGGTAAAACCCTTTCCTTCGGCTTGCGTTGCATTGTGTGATGGGACCTGGGTCTTATAATAGCTTCATTGTTCTTTATTTTGCATTGCACTGTTTGTTTTTTGCACTGGTATTCTTCGGAGGAAACCCGTTCCATATTATACGGCGTGGTCCCTTGATTTACCTAACTTTAAAATAAATATTAATAACTATTTTAGTTCTCACACTTGTCACATGACTGACCTGGAGTTTGTTGTTTTAGCCTAAACTCTGGGTGCCCTTATTTTCCACATGGGCAACTAGTAGTTTTGGTTTTGCAGATTTATATTCACAGGATCCTGGTTTACAGCTGGAATGATATTCAGAAAGCTCTGTATCCGTATATTCTTTTCAGTTGTGTTTTGTAATATTTTCCGCTGCATTGTAAATTGTAAATCACTGATATTTAGTAAATGTGTAATATTTATTTATACTTTGCAATATTCTTGTATTCTGATGAAATTGTTGTAATAAGCAATGAAATGTTCTTCTGTTTGTGTTCTGATTCGTCGTGTTCTCAATTCAATCCGTTCTTTCCTTCACGAGGAAGTTCGGGTCACTTCATTTTGGTATCAGAGCTTTGGTTTACAGAGCTCGGAGAACAAGACACGTTAGAACCAAACGAAAGAATTCATCAGAGATTGGGTTAGTAATATCCAATAAGAATGACTCGTTAGCGATGGAATCAGCAGTATCCTAGAATGAGTTGGAAGAGTGTTGTTTTCAAATAAGAATGAAAATAAATTTTGTTTTGACATTTTAAATTTTATTATACGTATTTAATTATTATTTTTGTATTGATTTGGACAATCAAGTATATAAAGATTTGAATATACGTCCGATCCATGTGTATTTGAAGCCTCGAATATACTAGACAGCTATAGACTCACACTCTAGTTGCCCGGATATGATAATGATGACAGCGCGTGCATCATCAGTATTTATGTTTGAGTTTCGAAAGTGGGATATCTGTATATTTCCAATTGACTAGTGTGAGAACCAAACTAGATAGGGTAATTTGTTGTGATTTAGCGTCAAAAATCTGATTTTTGGACTATGTATCGAAGTTATGAATTTGAAAAGATAATCAACTAATTGATTGTTGATTGTTGATTGTGTTATGTGATTATTCATTTAAACCATTATGCGAAAGAAAGGAAAATTTAGACCACATTGAACCAAATATTGAACTGTATTAAAAATTGTTTGGAATTGCATACATGTACATGCATATATATTGAACAGGTCATTGCAAGGAGGCTAGAGAAGAGGAATAAAATTGTTTGCCCGACAAATAGGTACATGTTTACTAATTTCTTGGGTTTTAGATGATTTTATGAGCCGATTGACTAGCTGGTTAGCTTTTTCTTTTTCTTTTTGAGATGAGAGGGCCTGTATGGTGGTTTGGGGATTCTCCCGATGCTCCCATACAAAGGAGGTTATGACGAAATTTTTCGAAAATTTAGGTTGTTAGCCAAATTTTTGAAAAATTAGAAATTCTTCGAAATTGAAAAGTTAAAGAACTTAAGCCATAATGAAAATACTGAAAGTTGAATTGGTTTGTAAAAAAACTTTCAGCTCCTTTCCTTTTCGAGGACGAAAAGATTTTAAGTGGGGGAGATTGTAACAACCTGGAAAATCCGAACCAATTTAAAAATTTTATTTTGGAAATTTTAATGAATTTTGAATATTTAAAATGAATTATTTCAAATAATAACAATGAGAAATTTATTTTGAATAGAATTAGAACATATATATGTATTTGAAGCGACGTTAGAATATAAATATTTATTTTAAATTATAGAAGGAATTGAAAATGGCGCGGTAGTTTGAAAATTCGGTTTCAAATTTCAAATGAATGTACAGGATTCAAAATAAACCAGATTTTAGCGAAACTTGAAATATTAGAATCTATTTGAAAATATCTTTCCAACGAATCCAAAAAATTGAAATTTCAAAGCGGGAATAAAAAGTTATGTCCAATTGAGGATTCAGAATAATCGCTATGGAAAATATATCCCTTAAAATGAAAATTTTGCAAACGACCTCCGTTTTCGACGAAACCACTTTTGTTGGATCCGGGATGTCAAATTATTGCTAGATTCCAAAATTCATGATTTTTGGGATCAATATGTGAGCATGGCAAAAGAAAACGTGTTTTGACAGTTTTAGTCAATTTGGATCGACCAAAAAATAGACATTTTTCAAACGGTCTCCAAATTCGATGAAATTAGTTTTGTTAAGACCGTATCGTCAAAACATAGCCAGATTTATTTTTTTGGAATTTTTGGGGTCCGTATGTGGCCCCGATAAATTGAAATGTGCGTTCAAATTCAAAATATAGATTTATATTTTGATTTGGATGAAAACTGCGAAATGATGGAATTGGCTAATGGGACATATCCCATTGTGTTCGGAATGAGGGTATTTAGCTAGTAACGATAGTCGGTGAGTTCGATTTGGAGTCCGAATTAAAAAGTTACTTTTTGGAATTAAAAATAATAAATTATATAAGGTCAAACCTTCTCTCTCCCTCACACTCTATCTTCCATCGCTCAAAATCAAAAAAGGGAAGAAAAAAAATCGATGTTCTCTTCCGCCGCTGCTCCTCCTCCCCACTGGCTGCCGCTCTTCCTTCTTCTCCTCGTCCTCTCTCTCCTCTTCTTCTTTCTCTTCTTTCTCTCTTCATTTCTATGCAATCCCTAAACCCCCAAATCAATTTCCACGTCCGCCACCCTCATTCGCCAGCCACCCACCACCACCTGCACCAATCCCCACCCCAGTCAGGCCCCACACCGCCCTCTGGCCACCCAGCTCCGGCCGTGGGCCCCGCCAAGTCCAAAAACCTGTTTTTCTCCAAAAATCCCGTTTTGCATAAAACACTCTGTCACTATTTCGCCAATAACTCCCAAATCTTGCGTTTCTGGCCAAAGCTCCACAATACTTAAATCGAATAACACGATTTTCTCTACGATTTGGTATATGGCACCTATTTTGGAATGCGGAGATATCGGGAAAACACGTCCAAAGTCTGCTGTCAAAAAACTGTCTTTTCGCGTTTTCCGGCGAAATGACGCATTTTCGGAAGGAAGACCACTATACGAAAGTTGTCCAGAATGGCGCGTTTAAACTAGAAAACAAGATGGTGTGAAGATTGGAGCTTGTTTGTAAATTCTGGAACCAGAACAACAAATCCAGGCGATAGAAAATATATGAGTTTTCTCCGCTTTAAAGCTTCTATGGGTTTTGACGTATGAAGTATGTAAAGTTATGATTTTTATTTATATAAAGTTATGATTTTTATTTATATAAAGTTATGATTTTTAATTACATAAAGTTAAGATTTTTAGTTATGTAAAAATATCATTTTTGGTTAGTTAAAAATAGGATTTTTATCGTAGGAAGAAATATTTTAGGCAAGATTAAAAATGTAATTTTTAACTAGTGTATGGCATGAAAACGTTTTTTGAAAGATAAAAATTTGATTTTTACCTATGTAGTAGCATTATAAAAATATGATTTTTATGTACATGTAGCGACATTAAAAATATGATTTTTATATATGTAGAGTATTAAAAATATAATTTTTAGCAAAGTGAAAATATAAAATTTAGAACTGAAATAAAAATGTGATTTTTACTATGAACAGCGTGAAGAAGATTACTTTGGAATTTCAGGCAAGTCAGGACTATTCTAGAATTCAAAAATAAAAATGGTGGAGTGGATCCCAAAGGTGAGAACTCCTCACTATAATTTTCTTATACAGTAATTTATTTTATAACTGCATATATGAACCGTTCTCCGTCGTCCACAGACCATGGACGACTAGTTTGATTGTTTGGTTTTGTTGATTAGATTATTTGGTTGAATTTGGTTGTTTGGGTGAAATGAATTGATTAGAATTGTTATGTGTGTATGGCGTGAGCCAACATTAGGAAAGGGGTAATGCTAGACGGTACCCGATTTTGATATCGCACCGTTATGCCGCCAAAATTTTCTAAAATATGTTAGAACAATAAAAATATTATTTTTATTGTGTAGATGAATTGAATAAATATTTTATCGTTAAAAATATAATTTTTAACGTGTATATGAGTAAAATAAATATTCATTTACAAATCATACGATTTGTTTATGTACACCCATTTGACTGATATGGATTGAGACGATAAATTTTACACATCGCCCAACTACACAAATAAAATTCGTTATTTGTTGATTGAAATCCCACACGGGTATTGGCATGATATTGGACATACACTAATCGCATTATTTAGTTGTATGTCAATAGACTGGTTGACAAGCTGAGTAAACGTGGAATATTTATATTTAATGCTTGTACAGTGTAGAATGCACTCTGGATGATGGTTGATTGAGTATTATTGTTGTTATACACATTTTTTGTGTGAAATCCATATAAATAACATTTAATTGATTGTTCTGATTCCAGCTCAGAAAGAATGAATATTTTGAAATAACGAATATTTTAAAATAATATTTTGTAAAATAATCAAAATATGATTTTGATGTCCGACTTGGGATGGACACGAATATATTTAAATATATTAAGCCGTGTTGATTAAATTAACGCCATTTTGACGTGAACGTTATTTATATCGATTTTATTCGTTTTTATGATGAATATCGAAAAAGGTATTGATTTCAAAATCTAATGTTTTGAAAATATTATCATTTATATATCGATGATATGGAATATTCAATTTTGATTTGAAATTGAATATGAAGTTGAAATCGTTTTGAAAACGAATTTAAAACGATTTATAAAATACGTTTTAAAAGGAAATCGACAGAATATATACTATATATTATATATATAATATAATGGCCTGAATAGAACGCGCCGCGCTGCGGCAGTTCGCGAATTTCGACCATTGACTTCAAATGGACATTACGGGAGATCCGACTGTCGAATTCTCCTAAAACTGGAACCGTTGGGTTCGTATCGAAAAGAGATTTCTAACGAATATTAGAGATTTGAAATTTGACGGTTGGATTTGAAATTATGTCCAATTCAAATTTGGAAAAGGTCACTGTAAGTGCAGTTCGATGGCCGTTTATGTAAATCGACTGTACGGGCCCTGATAAAATTATTAAAAACATCAATAATTTGTGTAAAATCATAATAAATGATTTGGAAAGAATTGGGATGAAAAACTCTATATTTGAAAAGATAAAAATAGATTTTTATCGAAACGAACTAGTCATTAACTAGAATTATAATACAATATTTTTAAATAAATAAATTGGATTTGAAATGGTTTTTAAAATAACCGGAATTTCCAATATACGAATTGGAATGGATTTGAATCGAAATTATCTTCGGAATATTTCGATATTGGATTTCGTGATTATACAGATATTGTGGAGGAATTTGGAAGATATATATATATATATATATCATTATTCCAATATGGTATTTGTTGATTCCAGAATTTGATATTGAATATAAGCCGATATATTTTCTATTCAGAGCCTTGTATTTAGTATCAAATGTGATTTTGGGTTTGCCGTGAATGGTGTCTTCATTAACACTGTTCTTGAACCCAGTTGAGAAAAGATTAAATCTTTTTACTCAGATTTAATGAAGTATACTAATTAATTAATATTTAATTGGAATTGAATTAAAATTGGTCTTTGAGTTTATCGTGAATGGTGTTTTAACTAACACTTGTTCTTTAACCCGATTAACAATGGAACAAGATTTTGGGTTGTCATGAATGGTATCTTTCGTAATACTGTTCTTAGACCCAATGGAGTTAAGAAAATCAGAAACTAAATAGAGATTAGTTAAGTTGAATGGTTTCCTGGGTATTGATCTGATGTTGGTTTTGGCCTTCGGGGTCAATACTTAGGGAATTGTTCACTTGCTAATTTGCGGTTAAAGGCTGATGGAATGGAATGTGATTTTGGGTTTATCGTGAACCGTGTTTTAAAGGACAATGGTTCTTTAACCCAGTTAAAGACAGGAATAAGATTTTGGGTTGTCGTGAATGGTATCTTTAATAATACCGTTCTTAGACACAATGGAGTTAAGAAAATTAGAAACTAACTAGAGATTTGTTAAGTTGAATGGTTTCCAGGGTATTGCTCTGATGTTGGTTTCGGCCTTCGGGGTTAATACTTAGGGAATTGTTCACTTGCTAATTTACAATTAAAGGCTGATGGAATGGAATGTGATTTTGGGTTTATCGTGAACCGTGTTTTAAATGACATTGGTTCTTTAACCCAGTTAAGGGTAGGATATGATTTCCCAAGTTAAACAATCGTTAATATTGATTTTTGGGAAGATTAAAACCAAGTGAAATTTTAATGCATCTTCAATTAGTTTGAAATGATATCCAAAGGAAGATTAAAGAATAAATTTAAAGAATTTATCTTTGCTAAACTTAACGGGAATCTTTCCCAAAGTATAATAATATTTGAATAAAGAAATATTCTGGATTGGAATACGGCGTATGTTTTGTTTTATAGCACATGTTTATTATATACGCGAGTTATTCGAAAAGACGGGGTTTATCCCATTCTGAATAACTAATTCGACGATGTTGAGGATGAAGACGGTGGTTTTAGACTGGAGGTCTTCACATCGTTTGGATGATTACTGAGGTCTTGATTGGGCTGTACACCCAGGACAATGTAATAAGTGGTGATCGTCCCGGGATACGTGGAGATCGACGGATATGCGAGGACCTCTCCCCTATATTGGACATATGGGGGAGTAATAAGGTGCCTCTGGTTTCGTTCAGACCCAGAACGAACTTGTAAATGGATGTGTGACTGGCATTGGATTTCATTCTGTGTGATTGATATACATCGGTTGCATAGCGTGAATTGCCAGTGTGGCATGCTGAGATGCAAATGATCAAGGCTTCTGTTGAAAACAGAGTTTTGTGGTTGATGATCAAAGCACGGCTTTAATATAGCATAGCTTTGTGTAGCATTTATTCGCTAGCCTCACACACCAGTGTGAACCAGAAACGGGAGAGGACCTCAGGGAGGGCATGTGTTTCCTTCTACCTAGGAGTGGTGTCAGCGTTTTACTAGCCCTGACATTTTACTTATGTGGATAATGGATTGCGAGGCGCCTCGGTTATATTGGTCGTTCCGGGGCCAATAGTTTGGTTGGGATATGATCATTTTACGCCCCATAGGGCGGGGAAACGCATTGTTCAGGCATTTTAATCCACTCCGTGTGGACCGGCCCTGACGATCTAAAGGCTTGACCGAGTACTTGCTTGAGGGGCGGGCTAGAGCGTCTCGAAGAGGTAAGGACGATCCCTTGCCTTGGTTCATAGACGGAAATCCAACTTCCAATACGTGACAATTGCTGTTTTGATTGTAGAGCCTAGTATTGACGACATGATATATGGTACCCATGCCATCTAGGATTGATACATTTATATTTGAAGTTGTTTTCTTTACTTATAGTAAAAATAAAAGATGAAATTTAGCGTATCAAGCATTCTTTGGCTATTATAAGGTAAAACCCTATCCTCCAGCTTGCGTTGCATTGTGTGATGGGACCTGGGTCTTATAATAGCTTCATTGTTCTTTATTTAGCATTGCGCTGTTTGTTTTATGCATTGGTATTCTTGGGAGGAAACCGTTCCGTGTTGTACGGCATGGTCCCTTGATTTACCTAACTTTAAAATAAAGATTAATAACTGTTTTTGTACTCACACCAGTCACATGACTGACCTGGAGTTTATTGTTTTAGCCTAAACTCTATGTGCCCTTATTTTCCACAGGGGCAGCTAGTAGTTTTGGTTTTGCAGATTTATATTCACCGGATCATGGTTTACAGCTGGAATGATATTCGGAAAGCTCTGTATCCGTATATTCTTTTCAGTTGTGTTTTGTATTATTTTCCACTACATTATAAATTGTAAATCTCTGATATTTAGTAAATGTGTAATATTTATTTATACTTTGTAATATTCTTGTATTATGTTGAAATTGTTGTAATAAGAAATGAAATGTTCTTCTGCTTGTATTCTGATTCGTCGTGTTCTCAATTCAATCTGTTCTTTCTTTCATGGGGAAGTTCAGGTCGCTTCATTTCAAATGCATAAGAATGATTCGAATAATTTAAAGCATAAATTTGCTTTAAGGGATCCTAATCACATCTTCATTTTTTTACTAGGACACGGTCTTTAAATAATTAGTTTGCAGGACAGGAAACATGGCGACCCATTTTCTTTTTCAAAACTATCAGTCTGTTCAAATAAATCAGGCGCGCTGATCATGATATCTCAAATTCAATTTGCCATTGTTAGTTCTTTCAGGTGAGTTTTATAACTCGACATAAAATTTTAAATTCGACATAATTTTTTTATAATTCAGCACAAATTTGTTAAATTCTTATATTTAAGAGGCGATTTTTTTGTTGATATTTTTTTTTGTATCAGGTGAGTTTTAAAGTTTTTAATTGAATCGTGGATTATATTTTTACCGGGCGATTTTGAATTTTTAATTGAAACTGAAATTGAGGTATATGGTATAGAAATGTGCTAATTTGTTCTTTATTTTTGTGGAATGCGTAGTTCAATCAATGGAAGAGCGAACTCAAACTTCAAGTTTTCCTTTAGTTGAACAGGCTGCTGAAAGGTATGGCGTAATTTAATTAAAATTTTCATATGACATGAGAAATGTGCTTTTTATGTTTGTTTATTAGTGAAATTAATTGTAGTTTTTGTGTAGTTATGGTAAAAAATATATTCATTAACTAAACAGAAGTGAAAAAGATTAGTCGTTTATCTTTTTTAAAAAAGTTGTCTTTCAAATAAAAAGATAAGTGGTTATTTGGGCTTCAGTGGAAAATATCAATAATTTGTTATAGTTAATTTTTTTAAAAAAAAATTGGTTATGTTGTGCAACAGTTATGTTTTTTATATAATTCAAATGATAAATGATTAATAATTATATGTTAAGATAACACAATATTTATAATACAATTATGTTTTAAAATCGTTTATGTTATTTTAAAATTGTTGTATAATGCTTTATTTTGTTCAATATCTTAACAGCAACAAAAAAGATAATTCGTTTTATCTTTTTGTAAAATGGTTTATAAATTATTTTAAATTGTATAGTTATTTACTTATTTATGTTTTGAATTGCAGATCTGATATATCTGTGATGGTTGTATTTGATTTTAATAAGAGTTCATTTAGTATTCGTCTTGGTTTGGATGCATCAATTAGTTATGTAAGAAGTAAGGTTTGTGAGGAGTGGAATATTTTACTCCTTTATGTTTTGATGTGTTCAATGTTCGAGAATCTAAAACTGCTTACATTGAGACAGATAGTGGTCTACAAGCTATATTGTTGTCATGGTCTAAAAATGAGGATTTCTTGGTTTTTTTTATATGCTTAAAGAATAATTCAAATGATGTTGCTGTTAATAGTAGTAAATCAGTCTCAGTTGTTGGTGTTGGAGAATCAAGTAGTAATTTGATTGAATATAATAATGATTTAGATTCTGCTTATTGCTAAGAAAAAATGTTGCATGAGTTGTTGAAGAAAAATTCAAATTTAGAATTTTTACTGGTGTTAGACAAATACTTGATTCGGCTACTGGATTTCGTAGAATGGTTACTGCATATTGTTTGAAAAATGGATTTAAAGAACAATATGTTAAGAATTGTAAGGAGTCGGTGACAGTTCGATGTGCTATAGATGGTTGTTCATTTAGAATTCACGCTTCTTGCAAATTGATGCAGTTGGATTAGTTGATTGTTAAAAATATTCAGCTAAGTCATTCATGCGGAGGTGGTTTTAGATCAGTTAGTAGTCCAGCTATTAATAGTGATCTTGTAAAAGCTTTGATTATTAATCAAATACATGATGAGCCGAAAAGGAAAACAAAGGATATTGTGAAAAGTTTTAGGAGAGATTATGATGGAAATTGGCTATTTGTGATATGTATGGTGATAAATAAAATCATACAATGATTTAGTATGGTACTAAAGGCAATTGAGAAATATAATCCAAAAAGTTATACAAGTATGGATGTAGATGAAGAGACTAATCAATTTGAGAGAGTATTTGTTGCTACGAGGCTTGTATATTTGGATTTAGGTATCGTCGACCTGTGATTTTTTTGGAGGCAACATTTTTAAAAGGTCGAAGTGGTATTTTAATGGCTGTTACTTCTAAAAAGGGGAATTAAGGTACGTAATGTTATTAATTATTTTCTTATTTAGTACATAATTAGATATTGATAATCAAGTTATTGTATTATAATTTCAAGATGCAGTAAATAGGAACTTGTAATTTAATAGAAGAAAAAGATAGAACAATATATCTTTTTTATGCAGTTCATTAATTTTATCATGTTCTGCAGTATTACTGAAAATTTTAATTTGTATTGTTGGAAAATGTTACTTAGAATAATTGTTATTGTTGTTGTTTTATGTTCCAGGTTTTTTTTTCCATTGTCAATGGCTCTTGTGCCTAAAGAAAATGAAGAGTGTTGGAGTTGGTTTTTGACTCACTTAAGAGATGCTCTTAGGTTTGCTAAACCATTGAATTTTTAAGTGATAGACATTGGGGTTTATTGTTGAGTATTCCTAATTTTTTTCCAAATAGCCATCATTCTTACTGTCTACATCATATGCAAAGTAATATTGCAAGTATTGTTAAAAGTGGGAGGGGTGCTTAGGTAGGTCATTTGCTAGAATAGTGTGCATTAGCTTCAAATGCCTATGAATTTGAAAAAGCTATCGATAAATTTAAAGAAATTGGGGGTACAAAAGCTATTGAATATCTGAATGATAAGCCATATGATCATTGGGCTGATTTGTTTTTTTCCTGGAAAAAGATATGGTGAAAATAAATCTAACATAGCAAAGAGTTTCAATTCATGGATCTTGGATGAAAGAAGTCTGCTTGTTACTGCATGCCTTGATGGTATTCGGATTAAGCTTATGTTGCAAATGTCCAATCGAAGAGATGAGGATGCTAATTGGAATAGTGTTCTTTGTCCAAAAATGGAAGCTTGCTTGTTGAAATTGAAGGAGGAAGGGTTTGGGTGGAGTGTTACTAAATCATATAGGTATGTTTTTTTTGGATTATGATGTAAACAGTTAGAAAAGATTTATTTTTTAGTGCAGACTGATTCAAAAAAAGATATGTACATTTATCTTTTTAATATTTTGATCATTAAGTTAATGAAAAAGATGAATGAAAAATATGTAACAATAGGATAATTTGAGTATTATTTAACTTTGTACTATAAATTTAAGGATTTATATATTTGTAGTGTGATATTATGTAATGTATGAAAGAAATGCTTATTATGCAGATATCAGGATATTAAAAACATTATGTGTGATTAGATGTTAATGTGGGAATTTTTTTTAAATTATAATAATGTTATTTATTTACATATGACTTATTTTGAATTTTGTAGATTTATTTATGAAGTTCATTCCCCAACATCACAAAAAGTAGATCTTAAAAATCGCATTTGCAGCTGCAATCAATGGAAAGTGAAGGGTTTTCCTTGTGCCCATGCTTTGATGTGTATATATTTGTCTCAAAATTCAGTTTATGATTACATTGAGTCTTACTTCACTGTTGAGTACTATCCAGTTGCTTATTCACATGCAATAAATCCAATTACAACTTTTGATAAAGAAGCAATCGAAGCTGAAGAATCATGCACTATTCTTCCTCCTAAAGTTGTTCGTGGAGCTGGTAGGCCTAGAGTGAATAGTATTGAAGGTGTTGATTTTCATGCTAAAAAAAACAAATGTGGAAAGTGTAAAAAAAACTAGGGCATAATAGAAGAAGTTGTTATTTGAATGATTGAATTGTTGTTTAAAATTCATTGTATTTGAATGATTGATTTAAATTCAGTTTTTCAGTTCAATAATATTGTAAGAGGGAGAGGGTTTGATTCCCGCTTCACGCACTTTAGTTCAAATAAGGGGGCTTACCATGTACATAAGCCCGATGACCCCGCAGATCGGGTTAGGTGCACTAGGGGGAGTTTTACGGCAGTGCCGGTTTCTCCACTGAAAAAATTCAAAAAAAAAATCAAAAAAAAAAGGTTATATGGATGTGATGAATGTTTATTTTTAGGAGTGATTAATATTAAGAACTGATTGAAATTCTGTAAGTTTTCTTTTATATTTTGTTATATGATGTGGTTTAGTTTATTAAAAAGATATTCAGTATTATCTTTTTGTTTAATATTATGCAACTAGTTCTTTTGTTGAATGATTATTTGCTTATTTAGCCTTCTTAAATTTATGCTGTGTTCTGTTGAATGATAATTTGATTTATTTTTTTTGTTTTTGTTTTCTGGACAGCAAAGTTTTGAAAAGATAATTGCATTTGTATTTTCATGTAAAGACAATAATTTAAGTATGTTGTTTGTACTAAATTTAATAGGTTTATGTTGTCTGAGTATCTATGTCCTATAAGATAATTTTGTTTCAATACATTAGTAAATAATTGCACAATGATTTCACTGTTAAATTTATTACGTTGTGGTTTACAGAATGAGAAAGAAAAATATTTTTATCTTTTTATTTTATATATTTCTACTAACAACAATGAATTAATAATTGAAATGATTACAATTCTGATATCAATTAATTATACACACTAACAAAATCCACCAATTAATCATACACACTACCAAAATTCAGCAATTAATTGTAAACAAAAAAAAAAGTGGGATAGTGATGAAAAGATAAATATATTTATCTTTTTGTTAAAAGACGCTTGTTTTGTCAATATTTTTTTTGGAAATTGCATAAAGATTGTGTATTAGCATTAAATTTAATAACAAAGATAAATCTAAATAAATACATAAAAAATTACTGTTGTGGTTCTTTAACCATCAAATAGAAGCAATTAACTTTTCAAACAAAAGATAACAGCATTTAGGTTTTGATTGATAACATTGTACACAGAACAGTACATCAGCAGTTTGTAATTATTCTCCAAACTCAGATATAATCCATAACAACAACAATCAAATTTGTATCAGCTATTACACATTAAACAACAAATTCAATATCTATTTGTTAACATCAGCATTTATATTGAAAAACATCATTCATGATCAATAGCGTTTTAAAGGTTTCACCCAAAGCTGCATTACTTCTCAAGCTTCCAACAGTATGGTTCGTCAGCAAGTATTTGGGCGGCTATAGTTTCTCGGAATGCATCTACTTATTCAGTACTTAGTTTTGTTGAGGTTTACATTCCTTGAGTTATTTTTTGCAAGAACATTATTACAAATATTCTACAATCGTACCTACAATCGTTGTACTTATTATTACGATAATGTAAACAACAGTACTTTATACAAAAATCAATTTGTAGCCTACAATCAGCAAATGATAAATACATTTATCTTTTCTAGTAAATCAGGTTACTAGTAACTTTTAATAATTACATAAATTTTTAGATCATTTGTGTATTGGTTTAAAATATCTTAATTTAAATTAAAACTATTAACATAACCTTGGTACATCTCATATTATGTATTAGCTTAGTTTTGTCAAAAAGATAAAAACATTTATATCTTCTAGAATTTAATGCTATCATATACTCATAATGGTCAAATTCCTTCCAAATTATATAACATACTACGTATATGATTACTAGGAATTAACCATGGTAAAATATGTTAAACTTATTTAACATTTTACATATATGATTACTACGAAATTTTAATTGTCAAATTGAATTTCTAAAAATTACCCGGTATTTTGTTGAGTACAATCAACATTATTTATCATTGAATTTTTTTCAGAATGGTTTTCTGTCCTTCATCTTGAAACTCTCTATTTAGTGTGTTGACTGCAGCTTTCTACAAAAATTGAAGAAAATTAATAATAAATATAAAAACATTTATCTTTTTTATTTTTTTAATTTGCACTTACCAAATTGTTTGCAAATTGTGCATGACCGCTTCTCCTAGTTTTTTATCTTGTTATTAAGTGTAGAGAATCATAGTGATTCCAGGTGCAATCTCCAATAACTAATTCTAGCAAGCTTCAATGTTCATTTCCATGTATGGGGAACAATATGTTGGAACATAATGGATTTAAAAGTAAATTTTTCATGAATGGAATGAACATTTGTTTCTTGATTTTTTCCAAGTTTCCATCATTTGCACTTTTTTGTTAAAATTATGTTTTAGATTTTTTGTTTAAAAAATGTTAATTTGATAATATACTTCACTTGCTATCATTGTTGTGTTCACATAAACAATGCTGTTGCTTTCTTCTTGCAGCTTTGTTTTTCAGAACCAGAACCAATCGATGACCTACATTTGAAAAATATTATTAATAAAATGAGAAATTTTTTATTCATGGAAAGTATATTTTGTTGTACTTACTTGACCACAAATACTATGTTGATATAGGAGGTCTTCTATGATGCATTTTGTTATGGAGATGAAATTTTCATCATCACAACTGAATGCTTCATTGTTGTAAAGTTAAACGATTGTTAATAAAATAAATTTAGTTTATGTGATTATAAAGTAGGTACTTACTTAGTTGTTTCCCCCTGAAACTTTAAAAAAAGTTTTTACAACTTCTTGTTGTTCTTTACTAAGATGTTGTGGTAGTGGAAAATTTTCAATATTTTTTGGTTTCACCTTCTTCTTTTCTTCTCTAGGACTACTTTCATCCTCAACGGTAATTGCTATTTGATCAGCAGCAAATTTCTCTGTACTTTGTTTGTTGTTTTCATATGTTAAACCTTCTTCGATTTTTAAAATGAAATCTTCATTGTTTATCAAATTAAAGCATAGAAATTTAGTAGATCTATTTATGTTTGTCATACCAACTGTTGTTTTTTTGTTACCTCTAGTATTATCAGTCATTTCTTCCAAAATTTGTATTTCCATGACCTCACGCGCTTCACACTTTTGAATCTTTATTTCTAGAATTTGGATTCTTTTTTCAGCTGCTTTACGTAAAACTCTTTCTTCGTTCAATTGCTCCCCAAAACTTTTCAACTCATTACTCAAAAAGTTGAATTTTGTTTCCAGCTCCTTCAAACTTTTTTTCAAACTTTGAACTTCCATATTGTCATCAAATTTCCTTTTTTTACAATTCTCCTCATCATCTTCAGCTGGTTGAATTTTATTTTTTTGACAAAAGATCCTTCTCCTCTTTTGTAACTTCTGAAAAGAAATTTAAAATCTATAAGAAAAATAAAAAAAATAGTCAGGTTAACTATTCATCACTATTACACAAAAGCTGTATTGGGCAAGACAATCATTACTATATATTTAATTCTTCTTAGCTTGAATCTGTATTCTAAGAGGCAATTCATTTTTATTTTTTTTACTTGAAATTGTAGTCTATGTAGAAGAGGTACAAATTGCAAAAATATGTTACACAATTCATGCATACAATACCAAGACTTATACTAGAACTTGTAAAAGATAAATGCATTTATCTTTTCTACATTATGTTTATATCATTTGTACACCTTATGTAGGAACTTCAAATCATGATAAAAATGAAAAATAGGTTTAATATGTATTCGGAAGTCGTATATATAATTACTGTATAATATGTTATTTATTTATTATTCTGAAAAGATAAATGCATTTATGTTTTCTATATGCTGTTTAACTCATTTATATTACTTATGTAAAAATTTCAAATCACGCTAAAATAGACAAATTTATTTATCATGTAGTAGTTATTGTGATATATAAATACAGACTAATTTGTTATTCATTAATCAATATTGAAAGAGAAAAGCATTTATCATTTTAATTGATCTATACAGTAACATGTAGTATAATATTGAACTTCATTTGAAACAGTTTTATATAGCATTAGAATAATCAATTGAAAATAATGCAGTATGTACAGAAGAAAATTCAGTTGAACAATCATTTAAAGAAATAGTACTATGGTACTGAAATTTGTAAGAAGAAATTAATGCAAACATTTAACTGAATTAATTACAAAACAAAAAATTTATAAACAGGATACCATGTTATCATCAACTTCTGTTAAGTCAATGTTCTTTAGTTTCGATAAATCCCATTTCCTCATTCTTGGGATTTTTTCCTTCAACGCTTCCTTTTTTATCAATGATTTGGGTTCTTTCACAAAACCAGTACTAGAAGAAAAAGAAAAAAGTATTTATATTTTTATAATAAATATATAATATTTAGTGAATTTTTATTAAGAAAATATTATAACAACATACCACCAAAACCATAGTACAACCCGGTGTATTCTTTGGATCAGCATTGTATCAACATGTTTTAAAATATTTTGACAAATTGCTCACGGCCAAGAGATTGACTTCATTTTATTATGATTTAACAATTTACCCAAAAAACCCATGGCAAATAACTTTGATTGTTGGGGAAAAGGAATGTTATGATAACTAGTAATAACAATAACCTTACTAGATTTTTATCTCCTTTTTCCTTTTTAATCAATGAATTCAACCTGCTTGTCACTGTTTTACTACTTATTACATTTTCTTCATTGAAATTGGAACTTAGAAAGTGAGAAAACCTTTCCATGGCTGAAGCTTTGCTTGAAGTCGGAATAGAAAATAATTCCTCTCCAGCTAGTGGCATTCCAAATATAAGACCCACTTTTTTGGGAGTTATTTTTAAAATTTTGTATCCCGCTTTAAAAGCATTTTCAGTAACATCGAAAGAAGTAATTATATCATCTTGATTTGAAGCACATTTCCTTATATCTTGTCTTGATATTGAATCATTGAGAAAAAAATTTGAAAATATTTTTAAAAGGTGTTTTCTCTATAAAATCTTTTGCTTC
The DNA here is from genome assembly GCA_030737875.1 of Allium sativum. NCBI lineage: Eukaryota > Viridiplantae > Streptophyta > Magnoliopsida > Asparagales > Amaryllidaceae > Allium > Allium sativum. The sequence goes on along the minus strand of CM060919.1, from coordinate 645,948,163 downwards.
CTGAGAAAGAATTTTTTCCTTTTTAATAAATTACATCACTTTATACATTGCATCTAAATTGCATCTACATGTGCCAGTGTATTGTTTATTTTTTCTTTTTCTCCCTATTTCCACAATTTCATACTTATCTGCATCATCCAAGTCAGTATTTGTTCCCTCACTTTGGTTATTTGCATCATCCAAGTTAGTATTTCTTTCCTTAGTTTGGTTATCTGACTTTGTATTTTCTTCATCAGACCCTCTTTCTATTTTTGTATTACTTGGTTCATACTGTTCATGTTCATATTGTTCCTGCATTCATGAAAATCTAATTATTAGTTTAGAATGTTTAAGATATTATTATATTGTATAAAAACAATACTAAACAGAAATTAAATGCTATATCATCCAAACAATAACATGCATGCACAATAATATGTACAAAAAGATAATATGATATATCTTTTGACATAGTTCGGAAACTACGTGCATAAGGAGTGTAATAATTTGAAATAATTATTAAAATATTAAATTGGAGTAATATATATCACTTGTTTTCAAATATTAGTAAAATTAACATTATTGAAATTGTAATGTTTATAACTATTTGTTAAAAATATAAATGCATTTATCTTTCACTGATATTATATTGTATCACTTTCTTTTATTGATAGCATGTTGTATATCTTTCATATTGTTGTGCATAAAAATCAAAACAGATAATTATTGTACACACAATTTAGGTAAAAAAGGTTACTATTGGTGTTTTTGACAATGATTTTGTTTGACTGTGTTCTTCACAGTACGGAGAACAAATTGGTCTACTGTTTACGCATCGAATTCCTTTGTCCATGAAGATGCATGTAGCATCTTTAAAGACAACTTGTTTTCTTTTTGACCTTGTCTCCATTTTTATCCTGGATAAATATGCACAATTATTCAATTTTTGAACTAAACCAAAACACAAAGCAGTAAAAAAGATTTATGAATTTATATATTTCTGTAAACTAACAACTTTGAGTATCCAATTAGTCAAATAATCATATCATAATATTATTCAAAGGAGCAATCAATCAAACAAATTACATGACATAAATAATGACAAATCAATTTTATAGCCACTTTTCAGGGAACGAGATAACCATTTATCTTTTCCAAAATAGAAAATTATTAGTAACTTGTAATATATGAGTATTATTTCTTAACGAAAGAGTATGCATGGTTGTATTTTTAATCACTAACTAGTTATTATCCTTGTTCAATTCAAGTAATTATCATAGGTCGATTCATAATAAAAGAGTTTGTTGGACTAAACACTGATTAGCAATTAAAATCGATCGATTAAAGTAACATAATCAACAAACGACAAACAATTAACTAATAACAGACAAGATTTAGAGAAAAATTATACTTACTATTCAATAATTGTGAATTAAAACTTACTTTTATAGTAGATGTTTGATCTACGAATATGGCGAAGATCGATTTCATCGAAATGATGTTTTGGTAACGTTTGAAAGTAATGATTCGACCAATTTAGTAATTAGATTTTATCAAAGTAACTAGAAGCGGGAAATGAAAAATGTCCTGATAAGTAATTATTGGCAACCCGTGTCCTAGAAATAAAATATATAAGATAAATAAGCCCTTATAGTAAAATCCCCCTAAATTAAATATGTATGCAATGGCATGCTTAAAATAATGATTTGTAGTAATAACTCACAATAAGCAAATTTGGTATGGAAAGTTTATATTATTAGAGTGTTGTAGCACGGAATATCAATTTATTCATATAAACATGTGAATTAGTTAAATTATCACATTATATTTAAATGCCTAATTAAATAGTGGTTGAAAGCATATCTGTTTGAGTCGAACATGGCATAATTGAACATTATAGGATGTGAAAGGAAGAAAACTTCCTTCTCCAACTATTTTATATTGCAACCAAAACATCATAAAACAAAGTTCAATTGGTAGAAAGAATAGAGAGAACAATTTAACAGTATGGGAAAACACATTGATAAAACAGGTTTGCATTATAGGAACTTGTAAATATATAAACGTTTGAGATTTGGCAGAAAAAAATGATACATATGTTGAGAGTCGTTGAGAAATGTGCCACATATAAATAATCAATTGCCTGTCAACCATCCTTAATTGTCGGCTTTGGCTTCTTACTCTAATGAACTCTGGGTGCTGCAGAGAAATAGTGGAGGTTGCAGGACGTTGGAACTGTATCACCCTTGTTACTGCTACTATTTTGTTTTATTTTTTATTTTTTTTGCTTTGTTGAATAGTTCTTTTAACTTATCAGCAATGTGTTCTAAGATAACTTTACAATGCACATTTTAAGATATTTCATAATCATTCAATTAAGCCATTTTTTTCCTGTCAAAGAGTAATCTCAGTCTCATTAAAATTTGTAGGTGAAATTTGACTTGCTCCAGCAGCGAAAAAAGAATAATACGATGAATTGACTGACATGTATTCATTGTTTGTGGATGGACCTTGCTCATAAATACAACTAAGCAATCTGTGTAAGTGCTCTGGCAGATTCTTAGTAATTAATTTAAGCACTTCTTTTGTGTTTATTTTAATGGTTAAACCAATACTGCATTAGGAAATGCAGTTTTAGCCTATAGGCGGATACTTAATTTAATCAGTTCCATTTATCGTTTATTATTTAATCATATAATATATGTTTTCATTTCTGAACCTCTTAATTATCCAAATCATGTGCCTTATATTACAAATTGAAACTATAAACTAATGTATTTAAGGACTCTACGACCTTAATAAATAATATACTCATAGAATTTAACGCATTAACATTCATTGAAATATGTATTTGTTCATGTATTGGCTTATCTATTATCTATTATTTACCCAAGAAAAAAGGTACTCATACATAACATGTGTACTTCATGTAAGCCTTTATTTCAAAACTCTACACTCTCGTGGGTACCGCTATTTGTGGTCACTTCCCAAATTCAATTTTTTACTCTAAAATTTACCACTTTATCCCTCCGTCGTTTCATTTCATGTTCTACCACTCAAAAAATCGTTCCTTCCCCAATCTCACACAGTTTCCTTTTTCCCTTTCCCAACAGTGACTCCCACAAAATCATCACCTAAATTATCAAATTTTGATTTATATCACCTTCCCCATTTTCTAGACTCATTTTTATTGGCCCTTCTAAAGTGTAAATAAATTTTTTTGATTTAGGGATCTTAAACCAAGTTATTTCAAGGAAATGTTAAGAGTAATTTAAAGTGCTAAATAGCCATTCAAACCAATGGGTTCAAAATCATTTAAGGGTTCAAATCATTTTAATAAATAACGCTTGTTACAAATTCCAAAATATTCTAAATCTCAAAGGGTTTATTTAAATTTCATTTTAGATTTCAAATTACCATCTCATCCGTCGGTTCAGTTAGGCATAGCCAGGGAGAGCAAGAAACTATATTCCCAAACCCAAACCTTAGACACTATCCTCTCTGTCACCCTAGAACGTTCTGGTATATACATTTGTATTATTGAAAAAGATGTCGTTAATATACATTTGATAACGGTTCAAACATAAGTTGTCCAATCCCCTTTAAATTCATAATTAAAGTTTTATAATCTTAAATAAACCATAATCTAAATTCCATTGGAAACTAAATATAGTATTACCCAACTTGTTTATTGTTTTGCAAATGGTCCCTTTCCATTCTTTCATTCAAAGTTGAAGTTTCATAACTTCAATTAAACTGTATTTCAACTTTCATTGGAACTTAACATAATATTTCAAAATTTGTTTAATTATTCAAACTTACAAATGGTCATTAAAATAATTGAACCCAAGTATATTTAATAAAGCAATGTTTAATTACCTGCTTGAATCAAATTTTCTCTTTAATCAAATTTTAAAACTTATGAATAGCTAAACATTTCCATAAAACAATTATGACTCAAAATCAAATTTTGAGTTAGATTTAAAACTCATCTCCACCTTAAGAGTCCAAACACTTTTTAAGACAGTCTGAAATCATTTGTCGTTACGGCAAAGTCGTTTGGTTATTCATGAGTTAGATCTCAAATTATTTAGAAATCCCCAACTCAAAACTTTAACTTTAAATTTTATTTTATTAAGCTAAACAATTGTCATTCATATGAGAATGGGATTTAAATCGACTACCCATGTACCTCCACAAACATAATGTGTGATACAACAAAATCGATACATATATATGAACACCACATTGCAAGAATTAAAACAACCATCAAAGTTGTGCGCAAGTGTCATGGTAAATAACGCTTCGTGTTTTAGTGTTCCTAACTTACACAAACATCAATTCAAATCATCACAACAAATAGCAATCATGCACAAATAATCAGTGTACATTACTAATTATAAATTACGGTTCCTACTCATTTAAAATAGACTTAAATAAAGTTCTCACCAATTATTGCTTTCCAATTCTCCACTATCACGCCGCTTCTGTTTTAACTGCTAAGATTTTGACGAATGAACACGTATGACGCGCACTCCTCCTCCGGAACTCGCGTGTATACACCTCATAATCGTTTGAACTTGCATTTTCTTAGATACAATAAGGAGAACTAGGGACTAGTTTTGAAATGCACACTGGAAGTGTTTGTGTGTGTGTGTGTATATATATATATATATATATATATATATATATATATATATATATATATATATATATATATATATATATATATGCGGCTTTCATCGATGTCTAGGTTTCACTAGGGTGGCGACTAAGTTGCCACAGCTAGCGGAGATGTTGTGTAAGGCAATGGTGACGGGTGAAGAACAACAGGGAAGGCCGTGACTATTTAGAGGAGAGATGGAAGGCGGAGGCTGTCGGCTTGAAGAGGAGCTGATGCAGTGGAGTGTGGACTGCCAATGTTTGTTCTTAAGGGGAAGGCGGACTTGTGATGTTTACAAGTGGGAAAAGTAGGGGTTTAAGGAATGGAGTAGCGAGGTGATGGGTTTGATGGCAGCACAAGGTGGTCTGAAGTGGAAGGGGAACAGTCTTGCTTGTGGTGTAGAGGAAGGCAGCAGCTTCGGGAGTGGAAAGGAAACGGGTCTGATGGGAATGGTGGACTGTTGTGAGGCGACGGACTGGTGTAAGGTGGTGGTGCTCTGGACGGTGACTGGGTGGAGAGAGTAGTGAAGGTGTTGGAATAGTGAAAGGTGCTGTGTGGCAGCAACGGCGGCTGTAGGTGACAACGGCGGGCTGTGCAAAGTGGGGTATGGAGAGGCTGCTAGTGAGTCTGCTGGGCTGGTGGGTGTCGGGTGTTAATGCCGGTGGGAGGCAGAACAAAGGAGGGACTGGAGTAGGTGGGTTGGTGGCCATCGACGGAGACTTTTGAGGAGGGGCAATACAGGGTAGCAGACTGATGGGTTCCCGGTGAGTGCGGTTAACGCGGAAGTAGGCTACAACAGATCTTTCTTAAAAGGGGGAAGAGAAGGAGATTTTTGGACGGATGGAGTAAGTATGGTGAGGGCTGATAAGTGAAAGAAGGAATTTTAACAGGAAGGAGGAGTTCTAAACTTTAGCATTAGGGAAGAAATATTTTTAGACATTGAAGAATAAGGAGAGAGGGCCAGGCGAGAGGACCAAAAGGGACCGCACCAATTCTTCTGTGCCGAAGTAGCATGTGTCCGGTGTCCCCAACCAATCACAGCCCTTTGATTTCCGCCTTTTGCAGTTAAAACCTTTAATTGTCCGGAGACTTAAATGTAAAAAAGAGGTAATGTGGAGATTTGATTGGTGGGCACACACGGGGACAGACGGGGTGGGCACAGAAGAATTGCACTCAAAAGGGAGATACGTATTTATAACTAAAGGAAAAGGCAGAAGGAATATCAACATGTAAAGTGGACAGGGGAAAGAGGACAAGTGAACGGTATGGATGGACTGTTCAAAATCTTTGGGTTACTATGCATTGATATGGCAAAATTTAAAATCAGATTTTCTCAGATATGGTTGTCCACCATATCTCCTTTAAAGGAGCTATGAACGGTGTGCTAGGCTAATACATGAACTGACAAACAACATTGTTAATTCAAATGTTAAAAACCGTGAATTAAATTCAATTGGTAATGAATTTATTCCTTTCCTTTTATTATGCATTGCTTATATAAATATGCATTGTATTTTTAGTTTAATTACACCGTTTGTACTTCAAAAATTCATTCCTTGCTTTCATTATATTAACTTTGTCACAATTAATACAACAACAACAAAGCCAAATATCCCAAATAAGTTGGGGTTGGCTAGATATGGAACCCAAAATTAAAATGAAATAAAATTAATAATGATGATAATACATATATATATATATATATATATATATATATATAATAAGGTTCCATATCCATAAGAGTGGCTAAGTTTTTACGTTGGCTCGCCAAGCCTGTCACAACCCTCCTCCTTTACCCTGGCTTGGGACTGGTTGCATAGAAAACTACACAGGCGGAGTTTAACTTTGTCACAATTAATACCGTAATAAATTTAGATTTTAACGGTTTATTCAAAACAAAATTTATTACTATTTATATTAAAATTTTCAACTTATAATTTGAAATTGATTTAAGCATTTTATTATGCTATTTACTTAACAGTTTAATTTGAAATGAATTTATCTCAGTGATATTCTAATTTGCGCCAAAGTTTTCAACTCAAAATCAATTAATCTTAAATATATTCTATTATGCAAAATAAATCCTTTATTCAAAATAACATTTCTCAAATGGAATTTATTTAAAAATTAATTTTGTTCAAATGTCAAGTCTTAAATGTTCCAAATGGCTCATTATTTATTAGTATCATATGACAAACGTTAATATTGTCGCACTATATTCACAATGCGCTTTTATTTTTAGAATGAACACTACATTAAGTAACAATCCAAATTCTAGGTTGAATTTCAAGCATATATTTTTGCCCTACCCAATTGCAAGACCAAAATGGCTTCTTAATTAAATTACAAAATAGTTTCCAAGTTAATTTTATTTCCATCATTGTGGTTCAAACTTATAATACCGTTAAATCTTGACAAAATATTTAATCTTACAAACAACATTTCATTAAAGTGAATGTTACGTTCAAGACAAAGGTCCAAGTTCATTTAAATATATGCATACATTTTCTTCTTAACCACATTACATGATAAATATTAAATTCATTTCTTACTCAAATTGCAAACTGAATTAATAACGGTAAAACTCTTTCCCTAATGTTCATTTTTAAACAACAAAGGAATTTTAACATAAAATATTCAAATCGGTTAGTAATGTAAATGGAGTTTATGGTTTTCTTAAATATCGTCCAAAATAGACGAAATTCCAAATATTAAGATTTAATTTGTGTTCAATCTAAATTTAATTTATATTTTAAATGTCAAATTTTCCAGGTCGTTACACTTCTTGTCCTCGTAGATTTAACAATAAATAAAAGGATGAAAATTTCAAAACAATTCTTGAAATATTAAAATAAGTGTGTCAATATTCCACTCTTATACACCATCGAACAAATTCCTCAACATGACAAGTGTCCCAAAGTGCTATGCAGCCGAAAATGAGCCATTAATATTCCTAAAATTGCCTTCTTGACTACGAACACTAGCTCTATTCTCTCAAATCCATCACTAATCAAGTACAAGCATCCTGATTGCCCTATAATCAGTTCTACAATAGTAAATATTCACATTTGTGATGCCTTACTCGATCTTGGTGCAAGTGTCAATCTTCTTCCCTTCACTGTTTATAGTCAACTTGGACTAGAACAGATAAAACCAACAAATATCACAATTCAATTATCTGATCGATGTATCAAAAATCCCTTGGGCATTGTTCAAGACGTTTTGATTTAAATTGAACAATTTTATTTCCCTATCGACTTCATACTTCTTGAGACCATGTCTGTTTCGAAACCTAATAGTCAAATTCCATTGATTTTGTGTCTTCCTTTCTTAACCACCTTGAACACTATAATAAAATTGTAAGGGCGACCAACTTCGACTATTGCTTGGGCACTTAACCATTGAATTAAATATTTTTCATCAACCAAAAGAGTATGAACTATGAGAAGTTGTTATAATAGAAACAATTGTAGATGGCACATCTAATTTATCTCCTGAGAAAGCTTCAGTTGCCTTAATAGATGCCCCTGCTATGTCTTTTGAAGAACAATTCAAAGAAGAGCTTAAATCCTTAAATTATGAGAATGAATCTTATGAACATCTTGAAGACAATATAAATTCGATATCATCAAAATAAATTTGTGTGCAGAATATTATAGACCTTTGGCATGACAAAATTTTCGTAAGAATGATTTTGATTTCATAATACACTGACATGCCTATTGTATCTCAAAAATCTAGTAGGATATAATTATGCATCATTTTCGATAGAGGTTGGTATGGGGTGGGGGGAGGAAGCATCATTCATCATCATCACTATAGACTTCAGATTGTATACAATTTGCATTTACATATAATGGTTAAACTACATTTGGATTTTGTGTGCAGAATCCGCTGAAAACCCTCACGAGACACCACTCATCCTACTAGTGACACCTAAAGGTTTAACGGCTTGTTGCATACGCTCAATGTAATCGTATTTCCTTCGAATGTGTGACGTACCTAGTTTAGTTTTTCATTTTCGTTTTACTCGAAGACTTGAAAAAGATAAGCATTAGGGTTTTTGATTAACACATAAAAATGTTTATCTTTAGGCTTATATCTTACCTTTATTATATATAATATATGTTACTTTAGGTATTTTTGCATGTTTTCATAGATTGCCAATAAAAGTCTCCTTTAACTCAATCAATTACCAATTGCATAGAAAAATGCTGTTTTTGGGAATCAACAAGTTTTCAATCATAAAGGAAGATGTAGCACATTGCTAAAGGCCTAGAAAGTTGGTTATTGTTTTGAATTCGATCTGTATTAAGTCTTAGTTTTATGAAGACAGGAACATAGATATTGCACACGTCGCCTCTTATGTTTCAAAGAGTATATGGACTAGTGCTATATCATATATATATATACACACACACACACATCATATATATATTATATACGCTTAATAAAGATTTTAAGAATTTGACATATACTTCTTAAGGAAATCAAACCAAATCATATATATTTAACTTCCATGCAAAAAAAGTTTTGATAGGATTATTACCAAAAGAAAACCCAGTCATCTTCCATATGTCAATAATAAAGAGGGAGATCTCCAAGGAATATCTCAACCATCGTATCATATTTCTTTTGTTTGTAAATAAAATATATTCAAGAGAACTTTTCCATGCCTGGTATTCACATAGAGAGGAGATTACATCCCCTATAAATACACATGGTATCCATTGTAAACCTTGGGAGCTTTTTCTATATCTTTTCCCTTCTCCATTAATAAAGTTTAGCTTTCTTATTATTTTGTTTTTTCATAGTAATTTGTGTTGTATATTCAATAATATTTGATAGAGCAAAAATTGATATTGTAATTATTTTTCTCATTAATGATTGACCGTCTGGTTATATTCAATGGCGAACCTTATTTTTACGTTTTTACGTTTTCCTATTTTTATTCTGCAATTTTAATTCCTACATTCTTATTTTGATTTTGTTAGCTAGTATTGAATTTAATATAGATCCGACTAGATTAAAATCTGTAGTGAATTCAATTGTAGTTTTACTTTCTTTTCTCTTTCGTTTTATTGACAATTGTAAATTGGTTGTCAGTTCAATTAGATTTGTTCTGAAACAAATTGCAATTTCAATTTAATTATATCACATCCTCCAAATTCGTCTAACTCGCCCACAGAGTTGCATAAATATTAAATTTTAATTTTCCTTCTTGTTTTCGACTAGCAAACTAATACATGTGCTCTTGGAGTAATTTATTTCAAAGTTTGAGCTTTTCTAATCCATAGAGAAGTGTCAAACACTCATCATTACTCACTATCCAAACATTGCGCACATAACCCATATCAATACCGCATTGACTAACATTCGCAGCATACACACACAATTCTGACTAGGTATACGCTTAAATAAAAAATGTGGCAACTATGTGATTTGAATCCTGACCTCTCCGAAGCAACACCACGCACTAACCACCATGTTAAAAGATCTATTTTGTGTAAACTTTTCAAAAGAGGTGTTACAGGAGAGTGACTAGTTTGTATTCAGAATGCTTGGAGAGGCTATGTTGGTTCAAAAGAGCCATTCTATCACTATATGTTCCAAGAAGTGGAACCCAGTGTACGATATATCATTGCCTTAAAGGAGAGCCACAAAATTGGCTTACTATTTGTTCAACTTCTTTCACTGAACAGTGACTAGATTGGGCATACTAGGGATTGGGGTGGCCATATTGATTCATAAGAGTCAAGACATCACAATATGTCTAAGGATTGGGATCGGAATGCAAGGAGTGTGACACTTCGCTAGATAGTGACAAGATCCGAATGCTTGACCGTTAGGTCTTGTTTTCCAAAAAGTATTTGATTGGACTTAGCAAGGGTCCAGAGAGACCAATGATCGACTTAGAATAGCCATGGACATGAATACTGATATGGATAGATTGCTGAAAAAGTACCTTCTCCTTGCAAATTTGGACATTAACTTGATGAAAGCCCTAATTAGGTTAATGATACCTAAGCACGATAGTGGATTGCAAGAGCCCGGGAGGCTAGGAGTGGACAACGCTTAGTATGACAAGGCAATGATTGTTGAGTTTAGATTATGCTTGGAAAGGGTTTGAAGATACAAAAAATTGACCTGAGTTGACAAGCACCAAGATGAATCCGAAGAGGTTACAGATTTCAATAATAGCTCGGTATGGCCCGGGCTACCAATATGGAGTAGAAGCTCGGCGTATAAATGGTCTGATGGGACTCATAATAAACTAGAAGTCCGAAATAGTCGAGGAACTCATGAATACTTTGAAGAGATTGCAAATAATAGAATATACAAAACACAAGTTCCATAGCAAGATATGTTTTGAAGGCAAGTGTTAAACCTCCATTTTACAAGGTCTTTAAGTCATAGACTCAAACAACCATATCATACAACCATCAAGATGGTGACCTGAAGTGAAGGTCGAACCATCCGGAGATCTAGTATGGACATACATATAATGCTGCAAATAGCTAGGTTTACTCGAATAATACTTTGGAATTAGCTAGTTTTGTAAAAGACTTAGCGAAAAGACATGGATTGATATGGATCCAAAGTGCTTAATCAATACTCTACGAAAGTCAAGGACCAGTATGACTCTGGAGCGTAGAGAAACCCTAACTACAAAACTCGACTAAAGTACACCGACAACTAAAAAGAAGGAGGTGAATAAAACATCCAATTTCATAGTAGAAAACCAAGACAAAAGGGGGACCAGGTTGTCCTGCTTAGATGGCTTTCCTACATGAATTAATGTTGATTCATCAAGTGCTTCAGCTATAATTAGACCACCAAAGGCTTTGAAAAATAGATTTTCTATTCTTTTCTCCATGGGGAAGCTCTACCACTCGTTGTAGATGACATCACTTTAAATCGATCCCTAAAGGCTTTGAAAAGGGGCTTTCTCTCCTTTTCTCCATGCCAAAGCTCTGTCATTTCTCTGAGACAAATCACATTCTATTTTCTATATTCTTTTGTCGAATCAATTGTACATTTAATCAATAATATAAACAAAAATTATTACTATGTCTTCTTTATTACTTCTATTTCTTTTTTGTGATTGCTCTGTGATTGCGCGCCGTTAATTCCAATTCTAGATCTATGGTCAAACTATTGGGGTGTTAGGCCTGACTAATCAAAAAATCTAGCATTATCATTTTTTGTGAGCTTTCTTAAGTTTCTCAACTAGAGTTACTAATACTCAAAACCAGGCTAACACATTAACCAATAACCAAAGTAAAATGCATATATTTACTTTCACCAAATAGTCTATAAATTTGTGATTGCGATCAAGGGTGTTGCAGTTTTTTTTACTGCTAATATGTAAAAGATAATATAAAAATATCATTAGCAAGACTAGGACTATTCATATTCACCATCCAACTGCTTAAACCATATTAATTTTTGTTTGTAGCTATCATTGAGAACTTTCTAAATCAATGCTGGTTTTCATAGTTTCTATATGTACATTGAGTTTAACTAGAGTTAGTGTTGTTGATTTCTTTCTCTTTTTTTTTTTTGGTTCTTGAATGTAAAACTAATTTACTAAATGAGATACATATAATCAATAAAATTTTGAATTGACAACATTTGTGGTTTTACGCTACCATACGATTGTAAGAACTTCGAATACATTACCATGTTTTCAATTCAGTTAGCTCTATGACTCAAAATTGAAAGATACGTATGTTTTGAGCATCATCACTAAACCTTACTTGTTACATACATACATACATATACATATATACATGTTGTCATTTTTTTAGTTTAGAGAACTATATTGATCATTCACAAAACTAATTGGTCAATGTGAATAATATATTTCTCTTAGTATTTATTCAGGATATTAGTTATATATCCCCCGATGTGAAACTTATATTGTCAACACTCTCCCTTCAAATGTGGTGTATTTAAGCCAACTATGTATCATTGAATTTTGGATGGGCCCACGCACGTAAAGTATTTAAGTGCATACGAAGTAGTTCAACTATGACGGTTAAGCGCATTCTTATTAAATTAATTTGTTAAAACCCCAAGCTCTGATACCAAACTTGGCATTTCGCTAGCTTAGAGATTTACTTTGGTCCTTCATAAAACAAACTGATCAATGTGAACAGTAGTCTAACATTATTTCTTCAGGTCTTAGTTACATATCTTTCGATGTGGGACTTATATTTTCAACAGTCCTCCTTCATGTGTGGCGTGTTTGATCCAATTACATGATTATAGTATATTTGATGGAGTAACACATGTACAGTTATTAAGCGCATACGTATTTGTTGAATTGGTTGTATGTGGTTAAGCACAAACATTTTAGTTGCATACATATCATACATACCTAAATATTCATGTATACATACACACATGCATACATAATCTGCAGATAACAAATATACATGGTGATGCCCTTAATAAAGTCAATTTTCACAAATCAATATTTAAAACTTCTTGTTATTTTTTTTTTGAGGTAAGTAATGTTAGTTGTAGAAATATAAAGGTAGAGAGAAACTGAAATGCTCACTTTCTTCAGTGCTAGATGTGGCATATATAGCCTTACAAGGCAAAAAAGAGAAAAAGCAACCCACGTAGTACGTGGTACATGATAACAGGAAACAATTAAAGCATATGGTATTAAAGACCAGTGATTATCGAACAAGTAAAACAGTAGATTCAATCAGGACACAGCCTCCCTTAAACTAGTTGATGTAGGCAATCAGTTTAAATCTGGAACAACATGGACACCAAGCTTTTCTCTTAGCTTAACAAACTCAGCCAGCTTCAGGAGCTTAGTCATAATGTTAGCCAACTGATCCTTAGTGCCATAATAAACCAACTCCACTTTTCCATCCTTAGTGAGTTCACAAAAGAGATGAAAACAAACGTCAATATTTTTGCTACGACCATGTAAGATTGGATTTCTCGAAAGCTTGATTGTAGAACTATAATCACATAAGATGGTAGTGAAATTTTTCTAACAGAGACCAAGCTTGTCTAACACTCTTTTCAACCATATCCCTTGAGTGGTACACGATACAACAGCTATATATTCTGCTTCAGTAGTTGACAATGATACCACAAGTTGTTTCTTCGAATCCCAAGACATTGCACCACCACTCAGTGAGAAGATATAACCGGAAGTGCTCTTTTGGTTGTTCAAATCTCCTACATAATCGTTGTATGTATAGGCTATTAGATTTGCATCACCATTTCTCTTGTAAAATATGCCAAAATATGTGGTACTCTTCAAGTATCAAAGAACCCTCTTAACAACCTGTAAATGCATCTCAGTTGGGACTGCCATAAACCTGCTAGCAAGGCACACTACATATATTATATCCGACCTCATCACCGTCAAATACATTAAGCTTTCCACCATTTGTTTCTATGCAGTAGTATCAACTTTATTTCCTTCTTCATTCTTAGTTAACTTAACACTAGGAACTATTAGGTTACTCTCACCGTTACTTCTGACCATTCCAAACTTCTCCAATATTTCTTTTACACATTTTCTCTAGCATTTGACAAACATACTTTCACATTTACCCATGAAAATTAAATCGACTACATATAGACTAACAATCAAAATTTAACTCATTCCCGCTTAATGAAAGAGTGTATGTTCAAAGTCACATTTTCTGAATCCCTCCTTGATGAAGTAAGCTTCAGTCTTGCTAAACCATGCCGTTGGATCCTTTTAAGACCATACAAGGCATTCTTAAGCTTGTATACTTTTCCTTCTTCTCCTTTTTTCATAAATCCCTGAGGTTGTTCAATGTAGACTGCTTCAGTGAGATCTCCATGCAAAAAGGCACTTTTTACATCTTGTTGATAAATACACCACCCCCTCTGCACAGCCAAAGCAACAATAATATTAATGGTGACCCAACGAGCTACAAGAGCGTACACCTCCGCATAATCTATGCCAAATTGTTGAGCATATCCTTTCTCCACCAAACGAGCCTTAAGCTTCTCCACTTCTCCAAATTCATTGTATTCCGTTTTAGTGATCCATTTCAATTCGACTGCTTTCACTCCTTCAGGCAAGACTGTAAGCTCCCAAGTATTATTTCTTTCGGTGGCACTGATTTCGGACTTCATTGCATCTCTCCACCTTGAGTATTTGATTGCTTCATCATGAATAATAGGATCTTAATTCACATAGAATGCAATAGCACTATTTAATTCTCCTTCTTCATCGGACAACCCTAAACCATCTCTAAAATATTTTTGCAAGTAGGCAGGTTGTATTCTACGTCTTTTTGACCATTTTTCAACATCTACAACTTGTGAAGTATTTTGGTTAGAGGTGTCTGATGATGAATTTAACACCCATCCTCTACATCATCCTATGCATTTCCTTCATTTTCACCATTAGGCTCTTCTTTATCATCTTCCTCATTATATTCATAGGTCAGCATCTCTAATTTTACTGCCTCTGTGCTCCTTTCCTTGTTCCAGCTTTCATTCTCTATGAGTATAACATCTCTACTTGTAATAATCTTTCCCGAAGTGGGATTGTACATTTTATATGCTTTTGATTATTCACTAGCACCAAGGAAAATGCATTTGCAACTTCTATCATCCAATTTTGTTTTCTTAACAGCAGGAACATGTACATGACCAACACAATCGAAAAATATCAAATAGTCAACATTTGGTTTAACTTTGCTCCAGACCTCTTCGGGAGTTGTCTCCGGCATCACTTGTGTTGGACTCCTATTAGGAACATGCATGATCCAATTCACTGCCTCTACCCGAAAACACTTAGGAATCTTCATCTCAAACAAAATTCTTTGTACCAAACTCATGACTGTTCTATTTCTTCACTCAGCAACTCCATTTTGCTAGGGAGTATATGAAGTTGTTATTTGTGTTTTGATTCCATGAGATTTACAAAATTCAATGAACTCAAAAGATGTGATCTCTCCTCCCCTGTCAGTTATGAAATAGAAAATGGAAGAACTTGCTTCTTTCTTAACTAGAAATTTGTAATATTTAAACATAGTGATACCTTCTGACCTCTCACTAGGAAAATAACTCCATACTTTCCTGTTGTAATCATCAACAAAAGTAAGGATGTACCTTTTATGACTATTCAAAGAAGGTGTAATTGGTCCGCAAATGTCTACATGAACTAACTACAGTTTGTGTGAGGCCCTCCATGTTCTCTTCTTTTGGAGTGACTCTCTTTATTGCTTTCTCACTAAGCAGTCTTCACACATCTTTTCTGGAGATTGAATTTCTGGAAGTCCCTTTACCATCTTCCTGTAATGCAAAGTTCTAATACTATTGTAATTTAGATGGCCATATCGACGATGCCATAGATACGCAATATCATATGCACGCACTTGTAAGCAAACAGAGGAATTAGCAAGCACCATGCTTGCAAGGATAACAAACATTTGGTTTGCGGTCAGCAAAGTCTGCATAATAAGTCCTTTGTTTGGATGATAAATCTTACAAGATCCTTTCTGTATAAGTACGGCTAAGTTCTTCTCTTATAGTTGACCTAGGCTGAGCAAGTTATTTTTCAATTTAGGAATAAAATATACATCCTAAGCTAAACCATCAACTTCCATCTTGATTTTTCCCTTCCTTATCATTGTCAACCTTGTGTTATTGTCGAGTTTGAATGAATGTCGAAGTTCCTCATCAAAAGAGGAAAACCACTTCTTTTGTCCAGTCATATGGTTGCTACAACCACTATCAGCAAACCATACATCTTCCCGACTTGCATTATTCATTTTCACATGAGCCATCAGCAAAAGTTCCTCATCTTCATTAAGCTCCACATTATTTGTACTTTTTTCTCCGTTGGGGCTTTCACATTAGAAGTGCCCTAGTTTGTGGCACTCGTAGTGTTTAACTAAGGCTTTACTAAAGCCTGGCATTCCTCGTCCTCTGCCTCGTCCTTGAAAGCTTCCCAACCTCTTATTATGTTCATTGAAGTATCGCTGCTTCTTAATGTTAACTTTTCCTCAAAAGCCGCCTTTAACACCTCTTCATCTGTACTTCCAACTTCATGCGCAAGCATTCGCTGTTCATGCACCAAGAGAATGCTTTGTAGTTCATCAATAGTCATTGTTGTGAGATCGCTGGATTCTTCAATCGTGCGTACAACATAATCAAACTTAGATGTCATCGATCTTAATATCTTCTCAACTATCACCAGCTGTTCCATTCTCTCACCATATGCCTTCATTTTATTGGCAATGGTGAGTGTGCAAGAAAAATATTCATTTACCTTCTCACCCTTTTTCATTCAAAGAATCTCAAATTCTACTCTAAGTGCCTATAACTGTGCTCGCTTGACTTTCGTAGATCCTTGATATTTCTATTTCATGGAATCCCATATTCCCTTTGCATTCTCCTTATCCAAAATAGTTTCCATATTGGTTCTGTCAGTGACTTAAAACAAGTAGTTTTTTACTTTTAGATCCTTCATTTTCGCATCTTCTCTCATCTTTCTTTGAGCCTCAGTTTCTTCAACTCTAGTTGCCGCTGCAGGGATTCCTACCTTAATTATGGACCAGTAATCTTTTGAGCGAAGGACATTCTCCATAAGCATAGCCCAATGATCATAAAAACTGTCAAAGTTGGGAATGAATGGTTGAAGAAAATTACTCTCTGCCATTACGGCTCTTATACCAAATTTGTCAGTTGTAGAAATATAAAGTAGAGAGAAATTGAAATGCTCAATTTATTCAGTGTTGGATGTGGCATATATAGCCTTATAAAGCATAAACAGATAAGAAACTCATGTAGTACGTGGTACATGAAAACAAGAAACGGTAAAAGCACATGGTCTTAAGGACCAGGGATTATTGAACAAGTAAAACAGTAGAGCCAGTCACAACAAGTAAACACAATGGTAGTATATTATATTTTAAGGTATGTAATGCGAAATCAAAAGCGTACACATGCATGGGTATCAAGAGAGTAAAACTTGGGCAACAAAACAAATCTTTAAAATGTTCATGCATTTATGCTAGTTCACACCAAACTTCCGGAGGGGCTTAAAAATAGATTTTTTTATTTTATTTTTTTAGTTCTATTATTATTATTATTATTTAATTTCTACTTGAATTATCTAATTCTTTGTTCCATGTTGTTAAGCATTAGTTATTGTCCACTACAACAAAATGACCATATTACAAAGGTGGAAAACAGTTGTAATAGACTTTTTACAACGGTGGTGCAACTGTCGTCTATTAAGAAGTTGTAATAGACTGAAATCTTTTATAACTTTTCTGCACTGTTGTGGCACCATTGTGAAATGTGTATTTTACAACTGTTTTACACCGTTGTAATAAACTTTATTACAACTATTATGCACTGTTGTTGTTATAATTTTTACAAATGTTTATAACGGTTGTGATATATTTTATTACAAGTATTATTTTTAAAATTGTAGTATATCCACAAATTATATACGTATTACTAATAAAATTCATTTCAGAAGATATTATCTACTAAACTAAAAATATCGAACAAACTTAAAACATAAACCAAAACAATATATTAATTTTCTTCAAACTCTCATCATTTTTTTACATAATACGCTGACTTTTTACATAGACAAAACACAATACATACATACCCAACAAAACAACCTACATTAGTCATGCATATAATGCACATCACCAGCTAAACTTTACAAAAAACATAACCATTCCAATATATATACATCGATAACACAAAAACATACATATGAAAATAGTTTAGTCCACATACTCAAAACTTATTACTATGTCACAAGGTCCCAATGTCTTATCCAAACTTGTAGTTTCAATTTTCTTCATTGGACAAACTTTTTTTGCCAACCTGCAGTAGCACCAGCATCATTCATGTAATTTGTATTAGTAAAACTTTCCAACACTCTATATGAAAATATGTACAACTATCGACAGTTAACACTCTATATATTTAAGTATAAAACTTGTACATTATACATAGAGTCATGCGAATAAATATGAACCAAATAAACTAGTGTATTTCTACTTCATGAAATCACTTACCTTTCATACTGATCATTTCAACTTGTCGCAGTATGAATGTTTCTTTTCAAATGGATACAAACTTAGGGATGCTTATATACTTACACTGGGTATAACAGAGACACAATTTTGAGCGCACCAGCTACTAAAACAATGTACACAAACAATCATGGCTTTCTAACAATTACAAAACATAGGTTTATCATTAAATTTGTATACACAAAATATCCTTAAACCTATGAATGAGCTTGCAACACTATAATAATATACATTTTTAACCTGACAGATGCAACATTTAAAAGTGCATCTTCATATATATATATATATATATATATATATATATATATATAACAATGTAATACTGTGAAGTCGAAAACATTCACCAATACCACATATTGACTTTACATGGCATGGCCTGATATCTTCCAGCAAGGATGTAAACTAATGAATGTCTCAATTCAACTTCACAGAATACAAATCATTCATTTTGTTTTACACTGAAAGCTCTCATGCATTTACATAAGCAAATAACAATAACTGAAGAACATAAAATGTTATTATTAAACAAATACAAGCCTCATTCTTAATTTATACGACCAAAAATATACCAAGTTACAGTTTAACAGACTATAATCTTTTATGCATTCAAACTGCCTCTACCTAACAATTCCAAAGCATTTAACAACCTATTTCTTTAATCCATCAATTCAGTTGAAAGTGCTCCTATACCTGTAAAACAAACTCTCTAGACTGTCTCGTTGGAATGAGACACCCCAGGAGATTGCATGGGCAGTTAACAGGGTCAGACATAACACGTTTGGTACGAGTGTATTTCATAGCATATGGTGTTCAAAGCGTACTGTTGAAATATGGTTTACAGTTCAACTAAGTCCATCAAAAAGCATATAAAACTGTCTAACCAATATATGCCAATAATTATGTGTTCACATATTATAATGTCTAAACAATTTGATAATAGTTCAAGTATTCACTGCCTATGGTTATAAGTAGGCAAGTCAACCAACAATTTGATACTGGGTATAAACATATACAAACTTGCATGTAAAGACAGGTTTTGAATAATGTGTAGTGCTTTATGTACAATTTTCTAGTGTGTTATACAGTTTAAGTAACTCCATATCTGATCAAAACTGCATAAATATATGTATAGAACTGTTTGTGTGTCAATAAATATTACACAAATCATTGACGGTCCAAGCAAAGGGGTAACTGGTCATACGTTCTCTATATAATATACATATACACACTAAACTATCTGAACAAAGGTATATAAATAACTGGTTATAGTACGCCAACTAATGCATCCACTTTTGAATCACTTTTCGGACCATTTCCAAATTAGCAAAACACCTTAAACATTGTTTTGATCAAGCAAGTGACTGGTCCTAAGCTACAATGTAGGGTATAAATCAGACTAGTTAGCTCCAGAAAGTGGTATGCACTATTCATAGCATACTTATCTTATATACTTAAATGGGTGGACACATACATGTCAGGTCATCAACACAGTAAATGTAGTTTGGTGATTTAACCAATATATATTCAAACACCAATTATGAGCAGCAAGTTTATCTACATATCAATTAGGATGTGTGAGTGTGTATATATCCATTCAATTTCAGATTTTATATAAACACATCTAAAATGAATCACCAACACCAGCCATACATCCAATATGTGCACATGTCACCATGTACACGTACATCATCCAATAAATCAAATAAACCATGCATAACAATATATTTCAAACATATAGTCGAATATATCACACCAGCAACAATGAAATCAATAATCACTGTATAGCAGCAGGACTAAGAAATTTAGTTTAATCTGACTTATCATGCCATTCAACTAATCTGGCATTCCATAACATAAGTCATAGTGGCCCTTTAAGAATCTTATTGAACTAATAATATCACTTTATTATAGAGCCTCCTTAATTCATTGCCCTCCGATTCATAAATTGGGTATGCTCCAACCAGTATTGTTATAATACATATATAGCCTACTTCACACAAACATAGTTATGCAAATTATAGGGTTGGGTAATATAATCTTATGCAAATCATTTTATAAAACCCAATCAGTTTATAAAACCTCTTTTTCTGCTTCACCATGGATTTATTCAATCACTAGCTATACAACATGTTATTCGAACTAATATAGCATCCATCAACACAAATCATCCAAATAACGTTTGAATCACATAACTAACATTCATATTTATTTACAATGATCCTACAGTGGAACAAATGATTAAATTGCTGCCTGTAAAGGACTTACTACTAAGGAAAAAAGGAAATACACTCACTTAATTTGCGTGCTTCCAGATCTCGATTTCATTCCTTCGAATCTGTGATTTGGCCTCGAGATTCTCCTAGCCTCGCTGCTCCCTCTCTCGAGTACATCTCCATCACGAATCCATCTTTGTTTCGGTGTGAGATGATCGATTTTTATTGATTTTCCCTAATTTGGTTTTCCTAGGGTTCAGCCATTTTTAAGTTTTCCATTTCGTAGTGAACGAGATAAATGAAATGAGGTCGGCCAATTGTTTTCATGGCAATACGGCTAGGTTTTATTATTTGCCAATTATCTATTCTGCCCCTAGGTTTACATTTGGCTTATAACACTTTAAACCAACTTTTATAATACTTAAGCAAATTTCTACAAGTTAAACAAAACATACAAACTAACATGTATATTTTTTTCTACTATTTTTAACCACTCACAATTATATGAAATAAATTTACTGCTAAAATTAGATTATTTTAGGGCTATAAAATTTGGGTTATCACATTGGAGCCAGATTTTTTTAACAATGGCAGATGAAAGTTTTAAAATTTGAATAGGTGTGTGCGGACATTTTTTGGTGTTGGAGCCAGAACTTTCAGCAATGGCGCAAAAATTTTAAGATTTGGTGAAATTGTTTTGAAAGTGGTTTAATATGATAACGTAATTAAATACTATTTTTAGGATATATCATTTTGAAAGCCATTTAATATGGTAAGTTAAATGATATATAATAACTACTAATTAATTTATGATTTTCCTTTTCTATATTTTTCTTTAAAAATTATATTAAAACATTATATAAAAGTAGCTTGAAATTTTTTGTTACAATATTAAATATTACCTTTTATTACTTCTTAATTATTAGTTATCACTTCTTATTAGTGATTCTAAAATTTTAAATAATCGTTTTTAATTTCAAATTATTACTTTATTATTAATATTAGTTATTGCATGTTTTCAAATTAATTATTATTAGATAGTAATGATTAATTATTAATTATTTTATTAATTATTTAATAATTGACTATTAAGTATTGTTATTTAATAATTATAATTATCAATGTACTATTTAAATAGAAAAAGGAAAATATCACCTATTGCAACATATGCATTTTTTACAACTGGCAAGGAAGAAATGTTGTTAATTATATTAAAATATAGTCATATATTACAACAGTCAAAAAATAAAAGTTGTGATAGGCTTTTATTACAACTGTCAAAATAACATAGTTGTTAAAAATAAGTTTATTACAACTTTTCTGGAAAAAAAGCTGTAAAAAACATTTATTACAACGGTGCTTTTACCACCGTTGTAAAATCGAAGTTGTAATATGGTGTTTTTGTTGTGGTGGTCATGCTTGCAAATGTTGTGCGTTTGGGTTATTATTTCTGTATTTACTTCTTTTCATTTGATTCCTTGGTCTAGAATTTATTTGTGCCATCACTTGGCAATATTTAATCATTTACCCACCTACTTGTAAATTTAATTTGGTAAAAGAAATCGAAGTCTAACCATTGCTTCAGCAATTTGATATTCAAGTTTTTTGATTGAACTATTCGGTGAGAGCGAGCTTAAAAGTTATAATTGGATTTACTATTTGTATTTGTAGGAAATTACTATATTAGGCCTACTGAAAATGTAATTTGAATCTGTAATAGGTTTGCATGTATTTAATGGTCGTGGTTTAAAGCAGGAACCTGTGTAAGTATCTTTGCTTATGTGTGAATCCTATTTTATTTTAGTTCCATGGGTTTTGTGTTCGCTTTTGACTTGGCTGATGAAATGATTGTACAGCGCATCAGTTTTTATGATTATTCCAGAATACCTAAGAACATGGAGAATGCCTGAGTCGGTTGTTAAAATACATAGAAATTTTCACACTAGAAACTCGTTGCATAGCCTTCACGTGCTTGGTTATCTTTTTTATGTCACGTAGCTTCTACATGTTTCACGTGTGCCAGCTACAACTCCTTATTTTCTCTATATAAGCGGAGTTGTTAAAATTCTAATATGCATCTTTCAAATAAAAATTCATTCTCTTAAATCGGAAAAATGCTATAATTTCTTAGTTGAAATGCTTGCCTTTTTTGAATTCATTATTCTTCTCAGTTTGGTAGTTATGTTATACCCAGAGTACAAAAAATAATTGATCTATTCAGATTGGGAGGTATTGGAAAAAAAGATGGAGCACCATTATATCCCTGAGAAGTAAGTGTATATACGCCTTTTGTACAACGAGTTGATTTTATTGTTGTAGTGCACACCCATGTTGTGCACCTCCTTTCCTTAATATCAAATTTTTACATATATTAATGTTTTTCTAATATGTATACAGATTAGGGTTAGAAATTTCCTTCATTGGTGCAATGCTCCCTTGTGCATGTTGTTCTTTCTTCCCACTAGATAAAGAGTAAGCTCCGTCTTCAACCAACGACCTCCCCCCAAGTTTGGTACATTCATTTCATTAATGATTAAGAAAATAAATGTTACTTGCTTGAAGTTTTAATCTTTATAGATTTATTGAATTAATTATCAAGATGGATAAGTGAATTTTGGTTGTGTATATTATAATTTAGACTGGTAGCAGAGGTGAAGATATAAAAAGTGTTGTTTGTGATTTTGTATTTACTTTATTCATAAAATGTAATTTTATAATGTTTCAGGACTGTTTTATTCCTTATTTATCATGTTTTTTTGAATATCACCGAAAAATGTAAGCAATAATTTTTTTCACTATTCTAAAAACAATGCAGCTGGCAAACTTTTTTTTTCCTTTCTTGCGTATGTGTGTGCACGGACGTTGACATCATTGTAAAAATTCATTATTACTTACTTTCCAAATCGAAATGAGTCGGGATATTATAATTAAATGAGGTTTATTACTAATTTTAGTAACATATGAATTTTGTTTCATCTAGTTATCGTTTGCGCGGGTTGCATTAAATCTTCTTAAAGGCTAAAAATTATATTTGACTTGATCATAGCCGATGTACAAATGATGGATGTTACTGCATTCAAGCTATACAAGACATGCCCATTGTTTGTAAGTGGTTTGTATGTAACAATTTATTGTATGGCTATGTTAAGTTGTTGTTTATAAAGTAGTTTCTGAAGTGGAAAAGCCTAAGATTCCATAATGATGCTACTCAGACCATCAAAGGCTTCGATTTAAAACTACGACTAGTACGAACTCAAGGATTTCAAGGGGCAAAATTAACATTTTGCTGTGGGTCCTTCGTATTTTGTGTGAGGTGTCGCACATTTAGATAGAAATTATGTCGGTTTATTTAGCATTTTCGAAGATTCCACGTAAAGCTTTAGGACACGGGACTAGTGATCTTATTTGCATGCCAACATAATTCAAGAGCTATACCGCATGTGGAAGTCCGTCAAATATAGAATGATCAACGTATAACTACGAACTTCCAATTAATACTTTTTTCGTTATTTGATACCATTGGTCTCTACATATTATATTATTTTCTTCAATGTCAATCCTAACACTATATGTTACTTTATCCCTTGAAGAACATTTATAGAAAATTGTTAAGATTACCTATATTCCTTGCTAACTAAGAATAACCGAGGATACTCTTTGCTATTAAGTCTAAAATACAAAAGACACCAAATTTGTCTCATTGATATATTAATTGACCAACAATGCGAAACTTATTAATGTTTGGTCTAACATCCAAAATGCAAAACCAAATATCCCACCAAGGCCAGTTACAATGTAAACATTGGCTTTCTTTGTTTTTGCAATTTATGGGCAGCGATTGTACAGTACAAAATCATTATTAATTCAAAACTACATCATACTAAATTTATTATCACCATACAGATCAGAAAGACAGGAAAACTCAATTTTGCTGACTGATGTTCTAGAAGGAAAGACGAGCAATGAATCGCGGCCTGTGCGCAGCGATTTACCTTTAAAGCAATGCAGAAGCTGTTTTAGTAGTCTCTAGAGTAACCAACTCACTCACTTCTGGTTTTCAAGCTATGCAACCTTATCAGCATAATCCTGTGCAGAGAATGCCCTATCAGCAAAGTTCAGAAAACGCCGTTGGTCGATGGTACGGGCGTTCGAATCTTAAAAACAAACGAAATAGGAGGTTTCAACCCTATAGAAGGAATCAGAACATGCCATAAGGCTGCATAATACCTTGAACATGATAAGGGGAGGCACCGTAACTGAACTCAATGTGCATTAATACTCTTTTCATTGTTTGCATTTACATTTGCTCCTTCTGGATGCAATGGAACTGAACTGAAAATGCCTTGTTCGGTCATTGCATTGCTCGGAGGACTATACATGACTGTAGGTCGAAGCTGTTCGACACTGTGAGCAAAGAAGCAAACTTTACGAGGACACAACTATCCCAATTTATCTGCATTGAAGCTTCAGATCCATCAGCCTCGGGCTCAACACCTGCAATACCCAGAAGCTTCAGCTTTGGAACCAACATCGCGCAAATGGACTAAATTTATAGAAAAAAAGAACATAGGTGGTGTTTTCAAGGAGATGTCGAAGAGAAGTGCCAATGTTGCAGGGGAGCCTAAAGGCATCATAGTTAGTGCTGTGAATCGTGGACAGCTTCATATGTTTATGATGAAGGCATTTAGGACGACAAAAAAGAGAAGACCACTAATGATAGACTCAACGTTCAACCCGAGTAGCCAGTTTAGTACATACAGATACTGCCTTAGCAACAATGTATGCAGCTTTGTATTTAATTTGCGCACAGACTGAATACCTGCAATAGATTTATGCAGCTTTGTCATTCTAAAAAAAAAGCTATAGGATTGATTATTCAGCTTTGTGTTACTAATCTTCATCCTAAAGATTACCAGTTGTATTTTTGTTTTATTCTTAACTATCTTATATATTTTCTCTAAGATCAAATTAGTTTGTAAATACTGATATTAAATAGATCTATACCTACCTGCCTCTAGTTACTCCAGTTTAGTGGAACCATGAACCATCTTCTACAAAATACGTAGACAAGTCGAAATCATAAAACAATCGGATTTAGATTTTTACCAGTAGTCCTGAGGATGAGAAGCCAAAAATGTCGCTGTTAGTGTCGAAGCATGGAAGTTTCCATGATCTTGAATTTCATCATGTTAAATGGTGAAATCTTTCAACCTAATTCTTCAGGCTTTGCATATGAATCATTCTTGGACAACGAAAAGCAGGAGAGTGCTTCTTCAGGCTTTGCATCAGCTGTATCAATAATTAATTAGTCATGATTATATACCACTTGGGGGTGCCATAGCTGAGGAGGTAAACTCGCAGTTATAGTCGACTTGGTGGATATATATACCTGGTTTGCTGTATAATGCATTACTTATATAATTACAGTTATGACCCTATTCTTTCTAGACCTTCAGCTAAGGGCAATCCATTTTTGCTTCCATTCCTATTGCCCTAGCCTAGGGCAACCCATTTTTTCTTGGTCAATAGAGCCGGCTCTGGCTGTATGTGCTACATTTCAAAAATTATTTGATGTCTACGGAAGTTACAACACGGTGATTAGATATAATGCATGTTGTGCATATGCACTGTATAAAGTTAATGTTGGTGAATCTTGAGGGCTCTGGTTCCCCATCCCTTTGTAGGTTCCATAAGATTAGGTGAGACAATAATAGCATATCATAACATTATTACTTCTTTTGCCGTTTTGTTGGTGCTTTATGCTTCTTTTGTACCCAATGCAGCCTCGTTGTTGTTGTTCTATTGCTTTGTGATATATCCAGTTGCTTTAATTAGCATTCACTGTATGCTTCAGCGTATAGTTAACTTATGGGACAGTCTAGTGTTTTCTTTTCCTTGCTGCACTCTTGTTAGTTTTGATTCTGTCGCCATGCATGCACACCCCCTGTAAGTAAACATATGCATTCTTAGCTCTTCAGCACCTCTCTTTTATGCAAAACGATCCACTCATTCAAGATTTGAACGTTGTCTTGCTTCCTTTATCAGTTTATATTCATATTGTTCTCTTGCACCACATTTAAATCTATATATAATAGGAAAACATCCAATCCAAATGAAGCTTTTGAAATCTCAAAAATATACTTCAAATTTGTATTGTGTGATTGGACAGTTCTGTCATTTCTTTCATCATGTTAGGGATCCACCGTGTCCACTTCTTTTCTGCAGTTGCAATTTTCCATTGTTCCTATTTCTCAGCATCATAATTTTATCTTCCAATAGCAACAACATTCAAAGTTTAAGGTTCAATTTTAGATGTGTGCTGTTTGGTCCCATCAATTAGTTTTGAGGTGTTCATGTTAGGATAAAAAATTGTAGTTGACATGATTCGAGCCTAGGAACCTCACCAAGAAGACAGACCCATCTACCTACCAACCCAAACATTCTTTTGTGCAATTTTATATGGGCGAGTTTTGAAGGCGAGTTTTCAAAACTCGCACACAGACGAGTTTTCAAAACTCGCACATAGGCGAGTTTTCAAAACTCGCCTACATACACATCTGGACAAAACAGGTCTAAGTTTGTAATAACTTTTGAAACATGCTTATATCACTTATATCTTTTTAAAACCGATATACGTTTGTTAATTATCCATTTTCATATTGTATGTTCGTTGTTATACTAAATCGGAATTCTGGTTTTTTCTTTCTTTCTTGCATATTAACGGGTTATTCATGCAAACTGTTTTGCTCACACGAAGTGTTAACTCTCCATTTAGAGCAACTCCATCACCTCCATATCCTTACCCTTAATCAGTAATAAAAGGTGTTTTTGTTCCCTAATTGATGTTGGGGAATGTAATATTCAGTGAAATATTATGGGTCCAATTCCAAATTCTCATGTTTTCCCATGAAATCAATGGTTAATTTATGGGACAGTCTCGTGTTTTCTCTGCTGCACACTTAGTTTTGATTCTGTCGCCATGCACACCACCCGTTAGTAAACACATGCATTCTTAGCTCATCAACACCTCTCCTTTACGCAAAACGACCCACACATTCAAGATTTGAACGTATACTTGCCTTCTTTATCAGTTTATTCGTCTTTGTTCTCTTGCACCACATTTATATGATAATAATAAATAAATAGATAATAAATAAATAATTAGATAAATAACACGTGCTACCTTCAAGCCAGCAGAAGGTTGCTCTATGCATGTAATGCAGCAGCCATATTCTGCTACCATGCATACTACTAGAACATTCAGAAATAACGGTATACTTTAGCGACGGCTGCCGACTATCAAAATAAGCAGCTGTCGTTAACCATCACTAACCGATACCTACTTGGATAAAAACCATGATTGCACAATTCAATTTCACTAACTCTTTCCTCCCTCCAAATTTTACCGCGAACCAAAAAGAAAAAAAGAAAAAAAACCTATTGTAGCAGATCATAGCCCACCGCCTTCGGCCCTCCAGCGCTACCCCCCCTTCTTCTTCTTCTAATTTTTCTTCCATTTTGCTAATTGATGTATAATTTCTAGTCCTTAGTTGATAAGTATTGATGATTATATGTTTGCATATGTTGATTAGTCGTTGTTTCGTATAATAGTAGATTATTAGTTAATTTAGGAACATAGATAAATTGGTATGTTAAAAATTTAAGTAATTTTCGATTATAAATCAATGAACATTGTGTACTAATCGACGATAATATAGTATACTAGTTGATTTGATCATATAACTAGTGGTTTGATTTTTTATTTTAAAATTAGGGTTAGTTTTAGAGTTCGAAAATTAAAGTATAATTGTTAATTATTATATGTGCATTGATAAGTTTAAGCAAATGTTAGACGCAAAATAATGTTTCTTATTGTTTACACGAAAATATTGATGGTTATATTAATTTTAAATATGGTTTAAAGTTTATAGTTTTGTTTTAAAAAGTTAAGAAATATTGTACTTAAATCGATTTTCTTGAAAAATTAGAATTGGATTTAACAATGATAAATAATCTAATGAAATTCATTATTTTTAATATTTGAAAACGAATTTAATAAGAGCACATATTCTACTAAATTTGTTTGTTTTTAAGTTGAATTTTTTTGATAATATAAAGCATTATATTGATTAGACAGAAGGTGATGTGTAGCAGAGAAATGAAGTGAAGTACTGTCGAGATATGGCAGTGTGATGTGTAAAACCTTTAGTCCCAAAAGATTTTACTTTATTTTTGTTTATAGAATAAAAAAATACCCCTTGGATGCAATTAAGCGTAGAAGAGAAGCGTGGTAAAGCGCTGTTGAAATTTGACAAAAGTGTGGTATGTGAAGCCTCTAGTCCCAAAAGGCTTTACATTAACATATGTATATGTTATCGAAATTACTAACATATATTTTTGAATCAGAAAAATATTCGATTATTATGTCGACCGTACTTAGATGTATGAAGTTGGAACTGATATGAAATGCTCGGTGAAAGCACATTTCTACAACGGTATAAACAAATTTATTAGATTAGCACTATATAATAATCAAAATTACGAGAAATTTCGTTGCCCTTGTAGTAAGTGCAAACTGGTGAGGTTTCGAAACCAGACACACTTAAAGTATATTTGTATAAATCTGATTTGTGAAAATTTATTATTTATGGGATCGTCATGGAGAACTTATTGCACCTACAATAAATCCCGTATCATCAGAGCTGGAATTTATAGGAGTTTGAGCAAAACCGGGCAAACAGGAATAAAAATCCTGCACTGCACCGGGTTGGCTCAAAGTCTTTCTCCTAGCATCGACGGGAATTGGTACATATGATAAATTACATTTATAAGTAGTTGTAACATTGTTTAATCATATTGGAGACATTGTTCATTTGTACCATTACAGATGTCGACTATACAACGGGAGCCTACACTTACTGAGGTATTCACCTAGAGTCACATGGTCGAGTGAATCGACGAGGAGGTTAACACATTCTATACCTTGATGAACACAAAGTCCCAGTATATGATGGTAAGAATTCGTAATATTTTCCGTTTTCACATTGTTTATTTAAAATTAAATACTCAATGTGTAAATCAATTGTTTGCTATCACAGGAGAGTTAACAGGCAGAGATCGCTCGAGTGACGCAGTCCTGCGGCTGTGAACCGACCATAGAGGAGTGCAATCACATCTGGGACGCAATCGTTGTCCTGCCTACCCGGAATAAGCAGTATAGTTTAGGTAAAGTGTTTTATTAACTAAGTTATAATTAATACTTAATCCATACTTGTTCTAAGTAGTTTTTACTACTCTAAGTGGTTTGTGCACCCAGATATTTGAATAAAAGAAACCATATTAAATCATCTTTACAAATTGGATTCAGGCTTACATCACTACCCCTTTCAATTTAAATAGCAGCAACAATTAGTGATTACTATTGATGTCTATATTTTAATTTCGCAAATGTTGAAAATATAAATAAAATATAATTAAAAAAACTCGTCGCACAGCGGCCATTCGTAATTTTACGATTTGAACTTTGAATGAGTGTATAGGATTCGATATAAGTCAGAACTATTTGAAACAAGAATCTTCATGATCTATTAGATTATGGTTTCTAATGGAAGAGAAAAATTAAGATTTCATTTGATAGATTTTGGGTTACGTCAAAATCAAATTATAGAAAAATCGCGGTGTGGTAGCTTATGAACCATAGCAATTTATTTAATAAAATGAAAGGATTTCAAGAAAATAAAATAGGAATTTTCTTAAATAAAATATAACTGCAGGGAATATTGATTTGTGGTGAGTTCGGGTTTAAATGTTTTGTAACACCCCTAAGTCCCACATCGTGGAAGTCTTTGTGAAGTGGGTACTTATATAGTAGAGCCCATTACTTACCAACGCCGATGCCTTTTGAGTAACAAAACCCCACACCTATATGATGGCTAAGTTGGGGACAATATCTTGCGTGAACGGAGGTGCGAGTTTTTATAGTGGTATCAAAGCCAATACCAAGCCGGAATTGGGTTTCCTATGGGGACCACAACGCCTGGGTGAGGTGTTTATGAGCCAACGGGGACGTTGGGCTCTGTAGGAGGGGAGAATGTAACACCCCTAAGTCCCACATCATGGAAGCCCGTGTGAAGTGGGTACTTATATAGTTGAGCCCATCTCTTATTAACGCCGAGGCCTTTTGAGGAACAAAACCCCACACTTATACGGCGGCTCTGTTGGGAACAATATCTTGCGTGAACGGAGGTGCGAGTTGTTACATGTTTATAGCCCTATATAATATGGTTATATGTTGATCGTTTATGGTTGTATGTAACATTATATCAACATTGATGATGCATAGAATAATATAAATAAAAACCCGTAATATAATAAATTGCAGGTAGCAACGACTCAGGCCTCTTACAGGAGATCCCAGCGATATGATGAGATCACCATGCTCCATCAGTAGGTAGCTGAGCTATAGGATTGGAGGAAGAGAGGAACGACTGCCATGCCCGATGAGCGGATCACTGCATATTTTCCCGAGCATGGGTGGATGCATCGGGATGAAGATGGGTCGGGGGATGGGAATAATGAAGAGGAGGAGGATGATAATGGAGACGAATTGATCCAATTACGAATGATAGTAAATACCGAGACTTTGCAATATTTGATCGATCACGATTCTGTTTATCCTTTTTAATTTTTTTTTCTGTTGTAAACATAAACATGTGTTTCTAGAATTGTTGTGAATATGAGGATTGTTTTTTGATATGTATGGATTGTTTTGGATATGATGGTTAGTTATGCAAAATATGATGTTAGTATTTAAAGTTTATTAGTTAGTTCTTGGTATATGAGTTGGTTTGTGGTGTATATATTGGTATGTGTTATGAATTTGAGTATATATGTGACATCCACGGGATTCGAACCCCCGACCTCCCGGAAAGCCACACCACACACTAACCACTGTGCTAAAAGATCTTTTTATTAGCTTTTCGAGAGTGTGGGTGTCACATTTGGTATCAGAGCTTTTCAAGAGGTGTGTTACAATATATGATATGTTGGGTTATTGGATATGAAAATATGTTCGTATATGAGTTATGAAATCAGTGGAATAATTGTATATGAGTTTGTGGGGGGCATGAGGGAAAAATATTGGCTATAAAATAGAAATAGTTTCAACACAACGACGTCTAGTAACGCATAGTAACAATTAGCGACAGCCTGCTTCTGCTTGTTGTTGCAGTTTAGTTACAGCTAACAACGGCTAAATAAAGATTATTTGCAATGGCTTGTGGAAAATACCAGATTGACCATAACTTGCCACGTATCCCCATTTTCCATCATCAACCGTAGCTATGTTGGTTATGTAGCCAATGTTAAACACCTCGCTACTATGTTAGCGTCATAGTACTTAGCGATGACTTTATGTTATGGCTTGTGACGGTTGTCGATGGCTATTTGTCATAGCTAAGCAAAGCCATTACTGTAGTGTGCACAACAGCATTAGACTGCTTCCTATAAGTGGTGGATCCACGATGATCCCGAGCTTAAAGATCTGTGTCAATAAAAACTTAGAGATATAGAACCTCTTGTCTTTTTGGAAAACTATATCTATATAAGGAGATTAAGTGAAGAATTATATGCTAAATCCTATCTACCACAACAAATAAAATAGGAAAACCTCATTTGAAATGATCTTTTCCCACCTCTCTCGTGCGTCCACTACCATTTTTATTTCATAGATTTTAACGAAATGTAGTTGCAACCTACTTTATAAACAAAATAAATCTTTTTTTGAGTGAATGTAGGTTAGAGTAAAAATATGATAATGTAGGTGTTAACGTTATTTTTTGTCAACACCAAAATATAAGGTATGATTGTGGACCTAGGGGAACCTAGGGATTCTCTAGTTCCTTCAAGTTCGATTTAATTCATCGTTTCCAAGATATCAAGGTATTAAGCTCGAAGATTAGTTACTCATCCTTCAATAAGAGGAGAGTATCACTCTTATGAGACTCAAGGACCTATAGTTACCTTGGGATAAGGGCTTCATAAGCTCGGCAAAAGTAGAGAGCTAGATAGTTCATTAGGGTTATTTTCGTAATTATGTCAAAGTGGAAGGTTTTGTCGTGAAATGGCAATAAGGAAATAAGTGGATAAGTGACAAGTGCTAAGTCTTTCTTTTATTGCTCACTTGATTAAGTAAATAAGTGATTACAATAGAAATAGAGAAATCCCCAAATTGATTTACAAATTAGGGTTTTATCTCTTAGAAATGGATACAAGATTTTGGAATGAGGAAAAGTCCCCCAAAATGTGACCTGTGGGGTCTTATTTATTGGCAATTTGGGCCCCCTTTGGTTGCAGTCTAGTAGGATGATCGACTCTGCATTAATGCTCTGGTATCGTCCTGATTGAAGTGTGGTTGGGTTCAATTTTGACTTGCTTTGCTTTGGTGATGATCTCATGGTGCCGATAGTCAACTCTGAGTATTAGTCTGATCTAGCGGCTTCAAGATCCAGTGTCGACTTCGTACCGTGGCATCGACACCAAGTATATAGGGGTATATAGCTTTCTTCTGCTCCAGTGTCGCTACTGGCTTTGTGTTTCTGAGTGTTGTCTTTGTACTTCCTTCTTTATGACTTTTATGTCTTCTTTGGTATCAGTATCGATACCAAGCCTGTTGGTATCGATAGCACTTTGCTTGGTCCCATATTGGTCTTGTGCATTCATCCTCACTGTCCAATATCGAAACCAAGACAACTGCTTGCGCATGTTGGTTTCGATAATGTGCCTCTTTCTAGTATCGACATCAAGCGGTCTATATATTGATGTTGGTACCATTAGCATGTAAAGTATGCCTCGGTGATATCCTGGTACCCTCGTTCTTGGTATCGTCTGAGTTCTTCTAACTCCGTTGCCTCTGGTTTTGGCTCTTCAGGTTGTTGTTATGGCATTGAATCACTACGATACCCCTTCACCTTTTCTCTTGTTTTGGTATCGAATTTTGGTAGTAACGTTTTCGAATTTTCAAGTCAATAGCTTTGGCTTTTGCACTGTACTGTCTTGAAAGTACATGGTTTTCCCGCCTTCTGGCCTTCTAGAATTTATTTGGACCGTTTGATTTGTAACCACTTGTACGGCCCCAATGAGAGGCACTTTTCTGTATAAAGACTCTACTTCTTCCTTTTTTATTTTCTTCTCCTGCAAGAAATTACACTCAAGAAAAATCATCGTTCTTTGAAATCTTATAAACTTTCCAGAGCTAGAGACCCAATCCTTTCTTTGTAAGTTTTTCATTATTTTATGAATTGATTTAAGTTAAGATCCAAAAATTATTATCTCTCTGAGCTCGATTATGAATTCATCCGAGGTTAAATAAACTCTGATTTCTCATCGGCATAAAATCAAATAAACAATAGTTAGCTTAAATAGACATTAATGGTGAATTAAAAGGTTTATCATCTACCATCCCCGATTATCTGAAGCTATATGTTTCTCGCGGTTTAAAATGCAAAATTAGCATGCTGGAAATGAAGATTTCGAATCACTATCATAAGAGCATGATTCTTTTCGACACCAATGAAATTGAAGCCAATTGCTATCGGTTCCTTTTGGTGTTAGTTCACCGATACCAGAATTAGTGCTTCCATTAGTGTGTTGGAGACTCTAGTGTCGGTTAGACCGATATCAATATGAATATACTCCTGATTTCAATTTCATTGGTACCTCATCTTAAGTTCTTATGATATCGATTAAATTTTGGTATCGACCATATATTATTCGGTTTTGGTATTTCCGATACTAAGAATTTGATATGTTCTTGGTTTCAGTTTTACCGATTTTCCAACGCAGCTGATACTAAAACTTAACCTCATTTGAAAAAAGGGCATAGTATCACGACACTATATAAACTTTATCAAAAGTTTGGCCCTAGTTTCTGGTGTCGTTTGTCTTGGTGATGATGACACCAAAAACTTATTCATTTTCAACATATGAATAGGGCATGACATTATGTGAATATTGTGAAGAATCCAACTCTAGTGACTTATGATATTTTTCAATCCTTTAGAATATTAGGTAACTAATCTTGACAAGTGCTCATCATGATCTTAAACTTGTAAACAGTCCATACCTGCTTTAAGAAATTTTTTTACTTTATTTTCTTAACAATTATTAAATCATTGTGCTAATGCATTTTCATGAAATAATATCGCCTGGCAGCATCATATCTAAGAAATTACACTAAAGCTCTCAGTCGTCTATATTTGGCATGGTGGCTTTTCACATTCCAAGATTTCATTTCAAGGTTTTTGAAATATTTGTGGCAGCCCTTAACTCAGCTGACTCAAAACACATACACCTATCTTTTATGACTCGAGCTTTTGGTGCTTAAGTCGGGACATTCTTCCCTTAGTGCTTGTCTTCTTCACCATTTTCTACGGCTGCTTGTAGTTAAATGAGTGGATTTACCTATCCTTCGTGCGAATCCTACAAAGAAATTGATCATCGATGATATTAATAAGTCTAAACACTGGGAAACTCAATTTTTCAATATCAGGTGCCCCTCTGGTATTTCAGACATTTTTGCTACACCTAGTGAGTTTTCAATTTCTTTTTAGATTCATTGTGTCATCTCCGAGCTTTTTTGAATTTTTTTTTTTTACTTCCATTTTCCACTCCTACGAGGAAAAGTTTAAAAGATGAGGAAGCTACAGTTTTTGATTCAACTTATAAGGCTTTCGAAACATTAGAAAGGTGATCCATTTTGCTGACTTTGGACAATTTCCAAAAGCACGCCTTCCTTCCTTCAGGGTAAAATATTTTGCGGAACCACCCCTTCGTTTCCCTGGTGCAAAACATTTTACTTTGGGTGTCGACATGTTTAATCCCTTTACCCTTTTGTTTTCAGGTGCTTCGGGTGAGATTGCTCATCTATAGTGATTTCAAAATCTTATCTCATATTTAATCTATTTGAATCTTTTTTTTGGATGTTATTACTTTGATTAGCTTTGGAGGCTTCTGTTGGTAAGTCTATTCTAGATGATCTAGCCAGATCTAAGGTTGTAGTTAAGAGAAGACTTATCACGATTGCTGGTGAGCCAGCTTCGAAAAAGCAAAAGTATGGGTTCTCTACTCCTTCCTCTCTTTGCAAGGACCTTGTTGATGTGTCCTCTGAGCAGCATACTCCTGATCCTACTATTCTTTCTACTAGTGTTATTTCTTCCGCTGACGCCTCTCAAACGACGACCACGAGCAGTGAGTTTATTAACCATATTCAGGTGCCTGATTCTCCAAGACCCTTGGATTTGGTGGAACACGAGCTCAATGTGCGTTCTTATCCCAAACAAGCATGTTCCTCTAGGCCTTCCTTACAGATTCAAGATTTTAATGGAAATGTAAGACTTGTTGTAACGACTTGCATTCTACGTATCGGAGGATCGTAGAATATTTGTTTTATTTTCATACGAAGTCGTATGGTTGTGTAATTTTGGGAAATGACTATTGGGGTCATTTCCCATGTTCACGATTTTTACCGAATTTTAAATGACCATTTTACCCTTGATGAATCTGTTTTTGCTTATAACTTTTGATTGGTAAGTAGTTTTGGCCTGAAACCACTTCCATTGGATTTAAATGATGGTTTACCTTTCCGTAAAGTGGTCACATTAATCAAACGGACTTACCGTTTGGGAGATATAGCTGAAATAAGATTTAGAGATGGAAAAACAACATAATTGGGCTTAACGGGGTGATTAACATCTAGGCCCATAACTCATTTCGGTATTAGGGTTATGGGAGGGCTGAAAGGGTTTGGAAAAATATTCCCTTTCATTTTTCCAGCCGCCAGTAACCTCCCTTGAACCCTAACAATGGCCTCCATCTTCTAAAACTCACCATAATTGCTTTCTAATCACTAATTAACCAAAACTACACCAAATCAAGTCAAATTTGCACCAAATCAGGGTTGGAGCTGCTTCAATACATAGAGATCCGACCCGACCACAGAAGGGATCACGACCCGACCTAGGTGGAATCACAGCCCGACCCCAGGAGGGATCACGATCCGACCCTAGAAGAGATCACGACCCGACCCAGGAGGGATCCCGACCCGACCACAGAAGGGATCACGACCCGACCCAGGTGGAATCACAGCCCGACCCCAGGAGGGATCACGATCCGACCCTAGAAGAGATCACGATCCGACCCAGGAGGGATCCCGACCCGACCCCTATAAGGTGCCACGACCCGAACCAGGTGATGACCGCGAACCAGGATGATGACCATGAACCGGATTTGAAGCTTCTACCATGCGATGATGATTGCAAAATCTTCTGAAGATCAACTCCAATCCGACCAAAACCCAAGATGCAAAGGAAGTCCAAATAGGAAGTTATCACTCAGGATCCAGATGGGAGCCAACGAGTTAACTTCTAGAGTTCGGTTTTGTTGCAAGACGTGTGCAAAGGAGTTATCGATATCTATAAATTTTATTCACTATTAAGAGAAGGGCACTACACCATATATGCTAATTAACCTATGTTTTTAGTCGTATTTAAAGCTCTTAAACACAGCAAAAGGCCATATCAAAAAATGGCGTGTTAAATTTGTAGATACAGCTATAAACCGTATCTCACTAATGATAACATACAACTTATAGTCGTATCTAAATTTTATTCAAACACGGCCTTTGGCCATATCTAATTATATCTGTGTGTGCTCATATATATATATACATGCATATATATGTATATATATAAACAGACACTGTATCACATATTTTTCATAACACCGCATATTTACCACAATTTATACACAAGAATAACACAATTTATATATATACTCAAAGCATTACAAGATTTTTCATAACACGAACACAATGTATAACATACAAACATATACAAAGGAAACTATCAAAGATTTTCATAATAGTACGAACTAACAAAAAAAAGGTAAAATCATATGATCAGCCTGATATAACTCCAGTCGAGGCAGGGAAGATTGAGCGTACGTGCTGATCATGCCAATGAAATCCATGTGTTTGATGTAAATCAAAGTAGTATTTGAATAAGCTAGCTCATGATGCTGATAAAGTTTATTTTTCATTCTCCGAAATCTCCGCAGACATGATTTTCACATAATGACTCACTAGTTCATTCTAAAAATATTAAACCACAAACTTACTATAATTTTCCTTGTCACTTGGCTACAATGTAGATATAACATTGTTATAGCCTTGCCCTTTGTATTCAATCACCCTTATCTAATGTAGTGTATCCGAGATGAGGGGGATGGAAAAAAGCTGGATATTACCTGAAGTTTATATCAAATGCTCTGATTTTTCCTGCTAAGTACCATGACATAAATCCCAATCCAGCAGACCCTGCATAATACTGGAATTTACTGCATAGTTATAAACTATACGGTTCAAAGCACTAACAACTTCTCGTATTACTTGATGGTTGTACCATGACAGAATTTCCTAAATAAAAATGTTATTGAAATAGACATCACCAACAAAATGAGCATATTGATAGCTACCATAGATATTAACCTTGAGCCTCCTTCCTTCCACTAATTTTAATAATTCCTCCTTCGACTCCTCCCCATATGGCATTGCACTCTCAGCTCATCACCCCATAGGTTCAACAAAAAGCCATAGAAAGCATAAGTAATAAGTAAGAGTGTTCTAATAAGCGTGCATATATCCTAGCATCATTACTCCATGAATGGCAGTATCTCATTAAGCATCGAACTAGAAACCTCTGTAAGTATGTTGAGATATGAACAAGTAACAAAATCAAAAGCTAGAGTGACACAATAAGAGATATGAACAAGTAAAAAGAATTACCTGAATGTAATGATACAAATTAAGAATAAGTTGATCTTTTTCGTGACTCATACCATTTCTGAAGTGTGTTACACCCAAGGTTTTAAATATCGGATATAGATCATTTTTTGTCTCGGAGATTTTATAGACTCGGTCTCGTATCGGGGGAGATCTCGGACGAGATGAGTCTAATTTGGGAGTTCGTCTTAGATTTTCATTATGGGTCTAAAAGCTCATATCGGAACAATCTCGGGGTACATGATATGTTAAAAATGATATTTTAACAAAATGATTTTTGTGAATGCTATTAAAAACATAGTAACTTAAACTTAAAATGCAAAATAACTTTATTATTCTTTATTTTCGAAAGATCGTTCATACTCTAAATCGTAATATGCTTAAAACAGAAATATTGTTAGACAAGAAACATTAAAAGGATCCAAAACATTAAAAAATTCAGCATAAATAGACCATAAAATACATAATTTCATAAGTAATATGTATGTAAAAAGACGAATATGAAAAACATGAGCATTGTAAACATATACGAACATATAATATAGTCATTTAACATGCAAAATGTAAAATAACAAAAAATTGTTATGGCAAGATTTGAGTTTTTTAATCATTGTTCTATTTTAGGCACAGATTTAAATTTTAACCAAAAAAACTAAGATCTCGGACGATATTCCAGTATTTCGTCTCAGTCGATATATCGATCAGTATGGTAATATCTTGGGCGATATATTCGAAAGGAGATTTAGAGTGATATTGGCTGTTTCGTTTCAGAAGGAGCCCAAAATGAGATCTCGGATAAGATCTCATGCGATATTTGCGAGATTTGAAATAGTGGTTACACCGAAGTCCACAATCTTCACATTACCTATGATATTGATAAGGCAAGAGTTGAATAGCATAAAATTTAGGAATCTTCCCAATTTCTATGCTATTCAACTCAATTGCCTCATCAAAACCATTTATAGCTTATACCACAGTGATAACATCTATATTTCACTTCAGTCAAGCCTGTAATTAGAATTGTAGAGTAAACCTCATCATTGGCTCCACACATAGAACATTAAGAGGATGAATTTGGCAAACCAAGCTTTGAGCTAGTTAGATCATTGGCTCATTTACATTTACAGTGACTATTATGATGTAAGGTCCCCTTGAGAAGCACGGCTACTTATAGCAGAATTAGGTAAAGCATGGCTACTACTAGTTATACATGGGACTTTGATGAAGGTTAGCACATTGGAATGATGCCAATGATCTAACTAGCGTAAAGTTGGAGACACAAATCGATTCATCATCTTTGGATCACAAGGGTTGCCTCGTTTCTGTTGAAGGAGAGGGTTGTTCATCTCTACCAGAGGAGGAGATTCCAGAGAAAGGTGGAGGCGCAATTTGGTGACCGAAAGCCCGAATTTGGGTTTTTGTTTACTATTAAAGTAAAACAAAAGGTAAGAGCAGCCAAAATTTGTGTTCGGAGTGCCTAATGCAATGCATAATATGATACGCATTGGATTTGGCCAAAGGCCATGTCAAATTAACTGATCCGGAGCTTCCTGAATGGACGATTAGATTTAGGGTGTTTAGGGTGGTGCGGATAGCAAAATGTAGTTTGATACGGATCTAAGTACTATCAAATATGATACGGCTATAACCCGTATTTTATCTCTGTAGCGTGGTGTGCCAAATTGGCTGTTATTGTGTAGTGGGGGCATGTAGACGAACCAGAGCCAGGGAAGTGTGGACTGGTTGACCTGTATCCCAGACCCAGGGCAGTGTGGATTGGGTAAGGGTTATTGACTATAGACTAGAAGGGCATGGGCGTAGCGATAGTTGTAAGGAGTCTAGACGGGTATAAACCCATCATAGCCCTAAATGGAATTGGTGATCAAAGCGGTGGATATCGTATGCTCTACGCACTGAGTGAGAGATTTAAGGATGATTGTTATGTTTGATGTTTGCTATCACCGTGACACGCACACTCCCATTTTACACTCTATGTTAGTGTTTACCTTAGAGTACTGTGCATCCTATTGTGCTAACTCTTTAGTTGCAGGTCTAGGTATGATTATTTATACCTGTTATTGCTTCATTTTGTTGCTGTCGCTCATACCAGACTTTCGTCTGACCCATAGTTTTATGTCTCTTCTTATTACTTTGGGTGCTCCTAAACGAGCAGACTAGAGGCAGGTTAGGTGGTGATGCGCGAGTAGCTGTCCGAAGACGAGCAGGAGGCTTCCACGTATTATATACATATTCTCCCTGTGTTGTTGATGGTCACTGATTTGGGAATTATTGGTGCATCTTCTTTATTACCTTTTTAGAGAAAGTATTTTGAAGTTGTAATAATGATTTGGATCATAAGTTGTATTTTGGATTCCGCTACTCCTATGGTTATGGTTTAGTTTCTGCTTATGTACTGTCTTTCCTATGTTATATCTAGTTATGTTACTATTATATTTTATTCCATGCACTGTGAGATATACTACAGGTTCTTGGTGATTCATCGTTCCAACCTTCTCTTTTGACGACCGTTCCGTGTTAGTCGGGTATTGGGAGCGCATTTCAATGGAAACGTCGGCTGGTGCGGGGTGGGCCGTCACACTTGGTATCAGAACCTAGGTTGCGTAGTTAACCTAGGGGAAGACATCAGGGAGAGATAGTATTCGTATATGAGACCGCATATTTGTGATATTTTGGCTTTCAAAAACTATCTATATACTATTATTATATCTAAGGATGAAGTCGCACTGCACTGGCACCACTAAGGAGATAGTTAATCGTTTTCTCTTTACAGATTAAACGATGAGCCGAAATACAAGGAGTATGGGTTCAGAAGCCAACAATGGGAATGTCCCTAATATGAGGACGTTGTTTACTACATTTATGAGAGTGATGCTTAGGGATGTTTAAGGAGCAATTTCCTAATGCTGCTAACGGTGGTGGTGCAGTAGAGCAGGCGCTTAGAGACGATTTTGCCAAGCTCTGCAAGGATTATAGTAGTCTTGGTGGGAAGCCGTTCCACGGAACAAAGTCAGCTACAAAGGTTCAGGATTGCCTTGATAGTTGTGAGCGCATCTTCGGGGATTTGGGGATCGATGATATGATGAAGAAAAAGGCTAGCATCGCGTCAACTTCAAGGATGAGCAATGAATTGGTGGAATGCTATCAAAGCAGCTACTCCCGAGGATCAAGTTACTTGGAATCAGTTTAAGATCCGATTCAGTGATAAGTTTATTCCAACTACTCAGAAATCAGAATTGTTCAGGAAGTTTTTGGAGCTTAGGCAGAATGGTAGAGCAGTCACAGAGTATATTGCTGAATTCGATACCTTATCGAAATATGGATTGTTCCTTATCGATACTGGTGAGAATAAGAATGAGAAGTTCATAACTGGCTTGGAAGAGTACTTGGGGGGGAAGACTCATAAACCACATCGATGAGACTTTCGAGTCTATTGTGGGAAAGGCATTGAGATCTGAGAGCCTTTACCTAAGTTGAAGACCAAGGTTGATTACATCTGCAGAGGAGCCGAGGCCGCAGGCTAGAGGTGGAGGCAAGAATAATTTCCAAAATAAGAGGAAACAAGACCAAACAAAGGATGGTCAGAAAAAGAAGAATAAGAAAGAAGTTCAGTGCTTTGGTTGCAGCAAGAAAGGTCACTATATCAAAGATTGTCGAGCAAAGCCAATGCAAAAAAGTGCATCAACTGTAACCAACTGGGACATTTCAAAGATAAATGTCTACAACCCCCTAAGGAGAAGCAGATCCTAAAAGCATATGCTATCAACGATGTTCCTTCTTCGTCAAATGCCCCAACTATGGCATAGAAGGGAAAGGGTGTTGTTATTCAAGGTATGCTTTCTATTTTTGATGTCCCTATTCGAGTATTGTTTGATACCGAGGCTTCTCATTCTTTCGTATCTAGTGACCTGCTAGATAGGTTGGAATTGGAACTCGAAATAGTCGATAGACCTTTAGTTGTGACGAACCTAATCAGTGGATCGACTAGCCTTAGTATGATTTGCGGTAAATTGTTCTTATCGAGTCATGGATGAATGTTTGCTTGTGATTGCTTTGTTTTGGGTTTTACTGGGTTTTGCATTATTTTGAGAGTCGATTGGCTCCAAAGTTATGGGGTGGTGGTAGACTGTGAGGGTTCTTCCGTGATCATTAGAGCGGGTGATGGGCGGAGGGTGATATTGGGTTGCCTACCTAGTGATGGGGTGATGGCTAGTTTTCTAAATTCCCTCGACATTCCGCATGATGAGTTATCAGATGTGCTTATTGCTGGTGAGTATTCAGACATCTTCGGGGAAGTGACCGGACTTCAACCACACCGAGTGATCGAGTTCCAGATTGATTTAGTGAAAGATACCAAACCTATAGTAATGCCATTTCGCCCTATGGCTCCAAGGATCAGCGAGAGCTCGAAGTGCAAGTTGGCGATCTTTTGAAGAAGAGATTTATCCAAAGAAGTGTTTCTGAGTAAGGAGCACCAGTTATATTTGCTACTAAGGCCGACGGTTCCCTTCGCTTATGTGTGGACTACCGCAAGTTGAACAAGGTGACTAGGAAAAATAATTATCCTCTTCCACGGATAGATGATTTGTTTGATCAGTTAAATGGAGCAAGAGTTTTCTCCCTGTTGTATCTCGCGACAAGTTTTCATCGGCTCCGAGCAGCAGCTGAGAGTGTAACTAAAACGACATTTCGGATGCCGTCTGGATTCCACGAGTGGTTGGTCATGCCATTCGGGTTGACCAATGCACCTACATATTTTGTTCATCTTATGAATAGGGTTTTTAGGGATCAATTAAATAAGTTTGTTCTTGTGTTCGTGGACGATATCTTGGTTTACTCAAGGACAGAGGAAGAACATAAGGAACACTCGAGGACAGTAATGGAGGTGTTGAGAAAACACCAGTTGAAAGACAAATTTTCCAAGTGTCACTTCTGGAGGAGGGAAGTGAGATTCTTAGGCCATGTTGTTTTAGAAAATGGTATTGTCATGGATTCTACGAAGGTGGCCATGTTGCATGATTGGTCTATGCCTAAAAATGCAACAGACGTGAGAATTTTCTTGGGATTACCTGGATATTATCGAAATTTTATTCAGGACTTCTCCAAGAAAGCGGCACTGTTAACTCAGTTGACTAAGAAAAATCAAGCTTTCGTCTGGGATGAAAGGTGTGAGAACGCTTTTAAGAGCCTAAAGGAATAGTTAACGTTTGCGCCAGTGTTTGTTATTCCTAAAGGAAACGAAGAGATGACAATATACATGGATGCCTGTTGTAACAGACTAAGTGCTGTACTAATGCAAGGAGTTAGGTTTGTAGCTTATGCTAGTCGGCAACTGAAACTGCATGAGAAAAGGTATCCTACCCATGATTTGGAATTGGAAGCGATCGTGTTTGTATTGGAAATGTGGAGGCACTATCTCTTGGGAGAAAGATTCGAGTTGTTTGCCGATCATAAGTCATTAAAGTACCTTTTCTCTCAAAAGGATTTAATCTTCGTCAGCAGAGATGGTTAGAGTTCCTGGCTCCGTATGATTTCAATATCGTTTACACACCTGGGAAGGGCAATGCGGTAGCTGATGCATTGAATATGAGACATGCCAGTTTGGGGGTTATGTTTCTTGAATGGAAGCAACTGGAGTATATCGCGGGATATGATTTCAGACCTAGGTGCGAATTGGATCCAGAGATGTTAGCAAGTTTGACGATCAGACCGACTTTGATTGAGCATATTGGTTCCAGTCAAAGGGACAATCCTAATCTATTGGAAATCATCTCCAAGGTGTGGATGGGTATCACCAATGAGGGAATGAACAAGTATGGTCTTGATCGAGAATGATAGCTTCGAATGAATAGGAGACTAGTTGTACCCATTGTTAATGGATTGAGAGATGAAGTGCTTAGAGAGTGCCATCAGTCAAAACTGACTATACATCCGGGTGGTAACAAAATGTATCGAGGGGTGAAGTAGACCTACTACTGGGAAAGGATGAAGAGAGACGTTGGGAAGTTTATATCCAAGTGCATGAGTTGCCAGTTAGCTAAAGCCAAGAAAAAGAAGCCTAGTGGTTTGTTGCAACCAATTGGAAATTCCCGAATGGAAATGGGAAAAAGTCTCAACAGATTTTATAGATGGTTTACCAAGGACTAGATCAGGTCATGATAGCATTTGCGTGATTGTGGATCG
Organism: Allium sativum; assembly: GCA_030737875.1. Classification (NCBI taxonomy): domain Eukaryota; kingdom Viridiplantae; phylum Streptophyta; class Magnoliopsida; order Asparagales; family Amaryllidaceae; genus Allium; species Allium sativum. The sequence goes on along the minus strand of CM060919.1, from coordinate 645,903,190 downwards.
ATTGACCAAAAGTGCAAGGTTTATACCGGTCAAGTTGAATAGAAAGGAAGCTAAGTTAGCGGAACTGTATATGAAGTGGGTAGTAAGATTTCGTGGAGTACCTAAAGATATTGTGAGTGACCGAGATCCATTATTTACTGGTGGATTTTAGAAGGGTTTACAAGAGGCTTTACGGTCAGAATTACATCTCAGTACCGCGTACCGTCCCCAAACCTATGGTCAAATTGAGAGAGTGAATCGTGTATTAGAGGATCTCTTGAGAGCCTATATACTGGATTTTGGAGGGTCATGGGATGACCATTTACATCTGGTTGAATTCATATATATTATCAGTCCAGTATTAGTACTCCATTTGAACCTTTGTACAGAAGACCGTGAAACTCACCATCATGTTGGTTGGAAACTGGAGAGAAATTTGTGCTTGGGCCAGATGTAATACGAGAAAATTCAGATAAGATAAAGGTTATTCAACAGCGAATGAAGGCCACCAAAGATAGGCAGAAGAGTTAAGATAATAAAAGGCAAAGAGATTTTAAATTCTCCATTGGCGACTTGGTATTCGTCAAGAGCTCTTCGTTGAAGAGTGTGATTCATTTTGGTAGGAGAGGTAAGTTAGCACCAAGGTTTGTTGGTCCATTTCTAGTTCTCGAACAAGTTGGGAATTCAGCGTATAAAGTTGGATTACCTGACAAGATGAAAGGATTGCACAACGTGTTTCATGTTTCTCAGGTAAGAAGTTCGTGTACAATTCTGATATGACTATATTTTCAGATCAGTTGGATGATATCGAGATAGAACCCGAGGCAGTTGGTAACCGCAGACCGATTCGTATTGTCGGACACGATACGAAGCAACTTCGGAGGAAGACGATGAGACTAGTTAAGATCCAGTGGGGTGATAATGAGAACGACTGTACTTGGGAAACCAAGGAAAGCATAAGGAAGTCATATCCAGAACTCTTTACTTCGTAAGATTTTTAGTCGCGATATAGTTATTCTGCATGCTAGGATAGGCTTGTTGTGTTTATTATGTATGTTTGATTATTGCAAATGGTTGATAGGCATGTGGGACCCATTGTTGTTTTCTTAGTTAAGTAATTTCAGGGGTGAAATTACTTAAGGGGGGAGAGTGTAACGACCATTTTTGTTTTCTTAGTTAATAATTTTAGGGGTGAAATTACTTAAGGGGGAAAAGTGTAACGACCCACATTCTACGTGTCGGAGGATCGTAGAATATTTATTTTATTTTCATACGAGGTCGTATGGTCGTGTAACTTTGGGAAACGACTATTGGGGTCATTTCCCATGTTCACGATTTTTGCAGAATTTTAAATGACCATTTAACCGCCGGAGAATCTTGTTTTTCCTATAACTTTTGATTGGTAAGGAGTTTTGACCTGAAACACTTCCATTGGATTCAAATGATGGTTTACCTTTCTGTAGTGTGGTCTAATCAAACGGACTTACCGTTGGGAGATATGACTGAAATAGGATTTGGAGATGGAAAAACAACATAATTGGGCTTAAATGGGTGATTAACAGCTAGGCCCATAACCCATTTGGAGATTAGGGTTATGGGAGGGATGAAAGGGTTTGGAGAAACATTCCCTTTCATTTTTCCAGCCGCCACTAACCGCCCTTGAACCCTAACAATGGCCTCCATCTTCTAAATCTCACCCTACTTGCTTTCTAATCACTAATTAACCAAAACTACACCAAATAAAGTCAAATTAGCACCAAATCAAGGTTGGAGCTGCTGCAATACATAGAGATTCATGCTATAACAGTAAAGTTTCAAATTTAAGATTTCATTTGTGGCTAAGGTGAATGATTTGCACTTTTATACACTAATTAAGGATAATTAAGGGTGATTAGTGATAATTAGTGAAATTACACATCAGAAAAATATGGCAAAATATGTAGAAATTCTCAAATGCCATTTTATGGCACTGGTGAATATTTGGATTAAGTTTGTTAATCCTATGTTTAAAACATGCTTAAGGGAATTAAGGGGAAAATCATGCTTTTTGGGTATGTTTGATTTAAAATATTTCATGTGATTGATGTTTTAATTTTTTTTATTGAGTCTATGTGTTGTTACGGCTGTTTGGAGTGTTTTGTGATGTCATAGGAAGATTAGAGTGGTTGAAAGCGATGTCGTTTGGCGAAATTAGCTCACAGGAAAACCTACAGAAATTTGGTTCCTAAAGGGGGTAAGGATCACGACCCAACCTGGGAGGATCACGACCCGACCCAGGAGGATCACGACCCAACCCTAGAAGGGATCACGACCCGACCCAGGAAGGATCAGGACATGACCCCAGAAGGGATCACGACCCGACCCCAAAAGGTATCACGACCCGACCCCAAAAGGGATCATGACCCGACCCCAGGAAGGATCACGACCCGACCCCTATAAGGTGCCATGACCTGAACCAGGTGATGACCGCGAATCGGGGTGATTACCATAAACCGGATTTGAAGCTTCTACCACGCGACGATGATTGTAAACTCTTCTGAAGATCAACCCCAATCTGACCAAAACCCGAGATGCAAAGGAAATCCAAATGGGAAGTTATCACTCATGATCCAGAAGGTAACCAACGAGTTAACTTCTAAAGTTGGGATTTGCTGTGGGACGTGTGCAAAGGAGTTATCGATATCTATGAATTTGGCTCACTATTGAGAGAAGGGGCATGTAGACGAACCAGAGCCAGTGAAGTGTAGACTGGTTGACCTGTATCCCAGAGCCAGGGCAGTGTGGACTGGGTAAGAGTTATTGACTATAGACCAGAAGGACATGGTCACAGTGATAGTTGTACGGAGTTCAGATGGGTATGGACCTGTCATGGACCCAAATGGATCTGGTGATCAAAGCGGTGGATATCTCATGCTTTACGTACTGAGTGAGAGATGCGAGGATGATTGTTATTCTTAATGTTTGCTATCACCATGACATGCACACTCTCATTTTACACTCTATGTTAGTGTTAACCTTAGAGTATCATACATCTTGTTGTGCTAACTCTTGGGTTGCAGGTCCAGGTTTAGGTATGATTATTTATACCTATTATTGCTTCATTTTGTCGCTTTCGCTCATACCAAACTTTTGTCTGATCCATAGTTTTATGTCTCTTATATTACTTTGGGTTCTTTAAAATGAGCAGACTGAAGGCAGATTAAATGGTGATGCGCGAGTAGCTGTCCGGAGACGAGCAGGAGGCTTCCACGTATTATATACACATATTCTCCCTGTGTTGTTAATGTTCACGGCTTTGGGCATTAGTAGTGCACCTTATTTATTTCCTTTTCAGAGACTGTATTTTGAAGTTGTAATAATGATTTGGATGATAAGCTGTATTTTGGATTCCGCTACTCTGATGTTTATGGTTTAGTTTCAGCTTATGTACTTCTCGCCTGTGTTATATCAAGTTATGTTACTATTATATTTTATTCCACGTGCTGTGAGATATACCACAGGTTCTTGGTGATTCAGTGTTCCAACCCTTTTCTTTTGACGAACATTCTGTGCTAATCGGGTATTGGCAGCGCATTTCGAGTGAAATGTCGGCTGGTGCGTGGCGGGCCATCACACTTGTTCTGCCAAACACGTACCAAGGGGATACGAGAAGACCGATCCAAGGATCGGTGGTTGTGCCATGTGCAAGTACCTAAGTGCACAACCTTGTTTTTTAGCTTATCAGGCCGTTGTGATCACCAATTTCCGAGTGATTCTATATGGTGCATTCGAACCATAGCCAGACCAATGTGATCTGAAGTAAATATTTGACATGCACGATGTGATCAAGTACTTTGGAGTTGATATGAGTTTTGATGTGCCAGCTCCTGTGTTTTGCCTTATCCATTAACCAAGTCCAACCCGATTAGAACCATTATCGAATCGAGAACACCAATTCGAGAATTAACCAAATTTCCACCCCTTTTTACGAACACTTTGCAACTTCGACCAAACTGCTGCGTGTTCATCCGAGTCCGTACTCAAGTCCTAATTACTTCGATAGTCATAAACCTATGACTGCTTTACCAACCAGCCTATTTAAAAAGCCCTTACATCATAGATTCAAATAGCCATATCATACGACCATCAGGGCGGTGAACTGGAAGTAAGGTCAAACTATCCGAAGATCGAGTATGGATATACATTATGATGCTATGAGTAACTAGGTTTGCTCGAATAAGGCTTTGGAATTATCTAAGTTTGGAAAAGACTAAGCGGAAAGGCATGAATCATTAGAGACCTTAAGCACTTAATCAATACTCTGCAAAAAGACAGGGACTTGTATGACTCTGGGGCATAGAGAGACTCAAATTACCAAACTCAATGAAACTACACTGAAAACTCAAAAGGCAGAGGGCCAATCAAACATCCAACTTCACAGAAGAAAAACTAGGACAAAGTGGGAACCTAGTCGTCCTATTTATATGGGCTCACCTGCATGAATTCACGTCGATCCATCAAGTGCTTCAGCTATAAATAGACTTGTGAAGGCTTTGAAAAATGGGTTTTCTGTTTTTTTTTCCTCCATGTGGAAGCTCTACCACACCTTGGAGACAACATCGCTTTAAATCAATCTTTAAAGACTTTGAAAAGAGGATCTTCTCTTCTCCACGCAGACGCTCTATGATTCCTCTAACATGACATCACCTTTTATTCTCTACGTTCTTAAGTCAAATCAATTGTACATATAGTTAGTATACACTACAAGAGGAATAGTGGATTCCAACGTCCAGGGGCCATTGGCGGCTGTTGGTATGGCCATTGGAAGTCATTTGTATAAGGATCAACGGTTTCCAACGACTTCCAATGCCATCAACGGCTATTTTCCAACGGCTTCCAACTGTGGATAACTGCATGTCTTTTATTTCTGGCCACGGAGTCGTTGGAAAATGTTGAAAATCATTGAAATTTGTCGTTGATAGTTATTGGAAGACGTTGAAATATATGATCCCGTAAGCTACTCCCACCCATTGGAAGCCGTTGGAAAATTAGGTGTGTGTGTGTGTATATATATATATATATATATATATATATATATATATATATATATATATTACAGATTTCAAGATAATCACTTCCAGCCACACAAAATACATATATTCAACAAAACTGCTCCATTTCGAGCATATAAGTTACAGTTTCAATCATATATACACCTAAACACAATATTATACAAAAAAAAATACAAAACACTTAACATAAACGAATATTCACATAATACAACAACCCAACGTCACCAACACAACATATATGTACATATCATGTTTAAACCATCATCACCAATGCCATGTCCAAACCATATCATCACCAACACAACATCTAACACTATGTCCAAACCATCATCACCAACATAACATCAGTATATATAACCATCATAATGTATAAAGCCTCGACAACTCTCAAAGCATATACAACATCAAAATAAACTAACCTTAACTCACTCCACCGGAAGATCAAGGTGGCGCACCGTACTGGGCAATGAACTTCGCCAGCCACTGGTTAAGCGACTCCATTTGCTCTCCGCAGCGACAATCACGCTCATGAAGCTCTGCAATCTATGCTCGTAGCTATGTGATCTCCTCCTTGTCTGAATCCTTACGTTACGTCTGTTAACGTTTCTTAACTTGTATATAATTTTAGATTTTTGGTATTTTATAATAGCAATTCGAGTATATTTCAGTTTTTATTATAAGTTTTAGTTTCTATTAACTATATATTTCCATAACCATATCATCTGTTCCGGGTGGGTGAATCCATGAAAGCATCAAAAATCCTATCCTCGTCCTCCATAGTCAACTCAGTCTTCCGACTGGGTTCCAGCATCTATGCCCTTCATTCCAGAAATTTCTCCTGTTAAATGAAAAACAATTGAATTTAGATAATACTATTTTAATTTAATTATAACTTTAACTTAACTATATTATACTAACATGTGTCTCACGCGCCATGGCATCGTGGTCCCAAGAGTAGGAAACGGAGCCTGTGCCGTCGATCTGACTCAACGCATGTGTATGCTCAAAAACATCCAAGTATGGCACACGAACACCACGTTGTCTCTCCCGAAATGATCATATATATATATATATTTATATATATCTATCTATATATATATATTAAATATTATGTTAAATCAACTATTAATTTTAACAACTTATAAATTAATTTTTTTTAACTATTTAATTAATAAATATAACAGGTCCTCGCGATGGTGCTGGAACGACTTGGACCCACCGTGATGTGTAATCCGGTTCTTGCTCCTGTTTGCCACATTTCTTGCGGCCTTGGCTTATACATATAAATTTTGAAAAAAAAATTATTTTAATTTGTGTATTAATTGAGTAGAATAGTTTAAATTAAATATGCAGTAAATTTACCTGAAACTCCTCATTATTATTCCAATAAGTATATTGCTCGTCCCACACCTTATGGTTCATCCAATCCGATTTTTTACCACCAGATTTTGTGTCATTCATTGTTTCTCTGTAATTTTTGGCTACTTTGTTGTTTCAATGGCGCTTGACGAGGTCCAAATCTGCCTCCTGGAGATCCACCCACTACAAGAAAAATACGTTATCGCAACTAGCTATTTGCAACAGGCGACATATAACTGTTGTAGTAAATGATATTTTGCAACAAGCTTATTATAACAGTTGCAATAGATGAGATTTAGCAACAGGTCTTTTCTCTGTTGCGAAAAGCATATTTTTAGCAACTGTGATTCTCTTCCTGTTGCAAAATCATACTTTTAGCAACTATGCTTCCATACCAGTTGCAACAAACATATTATTTGCAACTGCGCTTCCAAGCCAATTGTGAATAAATATCATTAGCAACTGTTTTCACCACTTGCAATAACTGTATTTTTTTACAAGTGGTAAAGCCAGTTACGAAAAACATGCTATTTAAATGTTATCATTTAATGATTAACATTTAATAATTAATTTTAAATAGTTACTATTAAATGACTAACTACTAGTAATTATATAATAATTAAGATTAATATTTAATAATCATTAATTAATCATAAAATTTAAGTATCATACAATGATATTTATAACTGATAATTAAATAATAATTACTAATAATTAACAAATAATAATAAATATTAAATAATAAATAAATTCATAATAAATAAATAAACGATAATTGATAATTAATAACTAAGTGAAAATATGGGTATACTTCATCTCAATATTCATAATTAATATCCAAATAATTAACAACATTTAATAATAAATGATAATTAAAAATAATTAATAAATTATAATTAATTTTACTATTAATATTAATGATAAACGCTTAAGAAGAAATAATTAGTACCAATAGTTAAGAAGTAATAATTGAAGTTTAGTTATTAATTTTTGAAAATTAATAATTATTTATCAATAATATTGATAATTACTAATATTAATAATTAATAATTAGTAGTAAATATTTAATAATATCAAATAATTTGTATTAAAGACAAATCTTTAATATCAAATAACTAAGAATCAATACTTTATAATTAATAGTCAATATAAAATAATAATAATTAGTAATTAGTTTTTAATAATTAATATTTAATAAAATCCGATGAAAATTCTTACTAGATGCAATGGTACTAATGCTTATTAATAAATAATTATAATAAGCAATTATTTAGATATGAACTTGTAAGTTTATACATGCTACAACGTCTAAAATATTACACTTTGATGTACATATGGACATAGCCTGCTGCAACTCCTAAAATAAGTTTTATTTTGGCTCCAAATCCAAAAAAATTGGCGACAAATCCAAAATTTTGGCGCGGTCCCCAAATTTTCACAGACCGCTTTTCACCAAAAAATATCGTGCAAATTCGGTCATCACGGATCCTTTCTCTCATCTTCTCCAACACGACTTCCACTTTAACCCTAATTTCCTAATTACCCGAATCAAAAATCGTTATAGCTGCAATAATGGCGTCTAGATTTCTTCCTTCCACCACTTCTACCATTTTCCTCTTATATTCGGTACCTTATTTCTGTATCCTCTACATATCCATCATCTCCCACATACTCCCCCTAGCATTCACCAGAGTTGTGAGTGTCTCTATTTCGCATCGTTGTGCTCCTGTTCCGGATGTTTATCTCTTCATGGTCAATCAATTTTTGCATATTTCCATGTTCTGCTATATTCTTTCCAGTATTTACCTCTTCATGGTCGATTGGTTTTTGTGTTTTTGGCAATCATGAAGAAAGGGTAGGCTTGTTTCTGCTCACCTTTTGCCTTCTGAAGTTGTTAATCTTAATTTCTCCATATCTCCAAGTAATAATCCCACTAGCACTACCTGACATGCATAATACCAAGTTCTATTTTTTTTTTGTAATTATATTGGATGTTATATTGGAGTGTCTAGGATTTGGTTACACCGCACTGAGTACGGTGTTTATAAATGTACGTAGTTCTTATCCATACAATGGCATCTATTTGCCATAAGTTCAAGCAACGGTTTGGAGCCTGAAAAACTCAGTTTGATCATGAATTGTAACTTTTTTTTTGCCTTAGTTAAGTTATATGTAATACAACTTGACTACATGTATGGATCACGTTTGTTATTATGCTAAACTTTGAATGTAACTTCAACTAATATTATGTATGGATCGCATTTATAATATATGTGAATTTATTGTTTTGTCAATGCCTTTTGGTATGTATGTTTATTTGTTTGTAATATATTTTATCGTTATTATGATAAATTAGAAAATGTAGGTGTTGGTGGATTGTATGTAGCATCTGCAATTATTAGTTGTAGTAGAGTCGTCTACAACAGGAAATAATAGTTGTAGTATCTTGTTTGTCAAATGCCTATTATAGGTTCACAACTGTCATTTGATGTTACAAAATGATCTGTTGCAACAACAGAGGGTAGTTGCAAAAAGGTATACCGCGACGTCTTATTGCAACAGGCAGAAAATGTTGTGAGACTTTTTACAACTCTGGCTATACCAACAGGCATGGGCCTATTGCAATTGGCCTACTGCAACAGATATTGCCTGTTGTGAAAAGTGTTTTTTGTTGTAGTGACCTCACCCTGCATTTTTTAAAAATAGCATAAATATGAACTGATCAGATAGGAGCATGACTACTTAATGTAATAATTGATATTTCACACGTACGTACCAGAAAATCCTGCCCGATTGTCTCCTTGACAATGTCGGGTATCGATGTCTACATAGGCCAACATGCAGTCATACGAGCCTGATAAGCACGCCTTGATGTAGTCAAGATTGTGTTGGAAGGCTCTAACTCAAAACCCGTATGGTAAACGAAAAAAAAACATTTCATGGCTATTGTATTTATATTTATATAATATATTGTACAGAAATTAAATTTGCACTAGAAACTTAGTGCTCGCCCTCTGTTAGCTTTTTCCTTAAGCCACACCGCAGGACGGGATAGCCCCTGCGATGGACCAATACCATCGCCACCTATAGGACCGTGTGACATCATACATGTTACAAACAACAACATAACATAAAAGAGCTATGTAAAACAAATAGTATGACATAACATAAAGTACTATGCGATACAAAATAATATGACATGACATAACATAATATTACCTTTTTAAAATGAGGATTACTGGTTAGTTCTCGTCACTTTCGGATTTTGACTCTATTTTCTCTCTATATATGGTTCATCTTTAGTATCAAATACATCAATTAATGCATTCGATTCATCGTTTAGAGGTTCAAAATCTGTTTGATCATCGGTTATCACTATTCCTCTATTTTCCTCGACATCTGCTTGATAAGCTTGGTCATCGGGAATATTACGTCCGTCAAATGTAAATCTTGTCTTTGTTTTAAAAACAACTGACTAATCTATTTTGTCTCTTCTTATATATGGATAAGCAGCGTAATATACTTGAAGAGCTTGCTTGGCAAGTGCAAAAAGATCGTACTTATAATAACGCGAAGTATGTTTTATTTCTATAAGATTATATTTTGGGTGCACGTTAATTCCAGAACCTGGAACGTTGCCGAACCAGTTGCATTTAAAAAAATTCTTCTTCCGCGGGTCTTGTGAAACATGTCAATTGCAGAATCTAGGTTAGCACGCCATAAAAATCATGTATATGGTCATTTGGATCATCACTACCTTTAACAAATGCATCATTATTGTTAGTTAATTTTTCAACACCATATTCTTTAGTGCTAAATTTATATCCATTGACAAAGAATATTTGATATGTCTTGACAATCCTTTTTGTAATAACACGGAAAATCCGAACCAATTTAAAAATTTTATTTTGGCAATTTTAAGGAATTTTGGATATTTAAAATGAATTATTTTAAATAATAACAACGAAAAATTTATTTTGAATAGAATTAGAATGTATACATTTATTTTTGTTGACATTAGAATATAAATATTTATTTTAATTATAAAAGGAATTGAAAATGGCGTGGTAGTTTGAAAATTCGATTTCAAATTTCAAATGAATGTACAGGATTCAAAATAAATCGGATTTTAGCAAAACCGAATATATTTGAATCTATTTGAGAATATCTTTCCAATGAATCAGAAAAATCAAAATTTCATAGCGGGAATAAAAAGTTTTGCCCAATTGAAAATTCAGAATAGTCGCTATGGAATTTTAGCCCTTAAAAATAGCCATTTTGCAAACGACCTCCATTTTCGATGAAACCACTTTTTTTGGATCTGGGATGTCAAATTATTGCTAGATTCCAAAATTCATAATTTTTGGGATTAATATGTGAGCACGGCGAAGTAAAACGTGTTTTGACAGTTTCAATCAAGTGAAAATTAGGCTCGCATCCTTAAATGTAAACTTAACTAGGCTCACATCCTCCCCTTTTGAAACATATAAATTTCTTCCTTGTTTTTAAATTAGCCGAATATTTTTTCCAGAATTTCCCAAACTAAATATTACGGCCATAATTATCGCATCAGACTCGATATTTAGTTTTGCATCAGATCCGATATTTGGTATTATTCATTTAATTTATTCTTAAACGTAATTTTCTGTGTTAACGGCGGCGGCTTATTCTTTCTGAATTTTTTCACTTATTTATTTTGATCGAGCTTCTATTTTCATAGATTGAATTTGATCGAGTTTTTATTGATTAAATGTATGCGTCTTCATCAAGGTAAGTTTTACTTTTTTTTTAACTCTGTATAATGATTTCACTTTTGCAGTCGAATTATGTTGATTCATTATTCTGAACTAGTTTAATTGTCTAGTTTAGTTGATGCATAGTTTAATTATTTTATAAATTTTTTTTAGGGATGTACAGCCGTATATATTAATTTGTCAACATGTTTTTTCATCTATTCTATATAAATGTATAAAAATATGCTTAAATTGTGAATATTAGCATATACAAATGCAACTATCGGTAAAATACGTGTGTATGAAATTATTTTGAAAAGTATCGTATAAGTACGCTAATTTTCTGTATATATGCATACAAATATTTAAGTATTTTTAATTTCTTTTTGTTTGCTTGCATGATGATAAATAGCATACATCTATGAATATCTTCTTAATATATTTATATTACAAATGTTCAGAATATATGTTTTAATAAAACATGTGGAAATTTTCTAAAATTTTGCATATAAGTGTGCAGATATTACTGTTATTTGCATAGATGTATGCACCTTTTTATAACTATTTGAATATGTTTTTGTAATTTTATTTGATTTATGTGGATTGGTCTGATTAATTTTAGTTTTTATTTTTATTTTTCAAACAGTGGTCCTACAAATAGTAGTGTATTGGTGTTGCTGAAGTTTGGGAATGATAGTTGTTCTATTCGTCTTTTTGTTGAAGATGCAATTATAGCTCCTCCAAAATATAGACGAATGACTGGTCGTCCATCCTTGTCTAAAAGGTTGAAATCTCAAGGTGAATTTACAAAGACTACTAGATGTGGTTTGTGCAAGAAGTTGGGTCATAATAAAAGGACACGCTCTTCAGTTCACAAGTAGCTGTTTTTTTGTTAATTTTTTTTATAAACTTGGTTACACAGTATAATGCAGAGAAATGAAACTTGCTGTTTCGAATTTTTTCATTAATTTAATGTTAAATCTTGTTTTTAACAGTTATGTATGTCATAACTTTTGTTTAAGCAATTATTCTGTATAGTTCGATAGATGTATGCAATTTATTTTGCTTAGTTGCATAAATGTATGTAGTTTTACATAATATTTGTATCTACTTTGCTAGTATTTCGCATATATTATTAAATGTATTAAAAAATCCTCCAGCACTACATTCAAGGAAGAAATTATTTTCGTAAATGAATACTACATATATGTATTCTTCATTGTTTCATAGAAGTATGCAACTATCCTTATTATTTTCATGAAATTATACAAAAGTTAGCATTTATTTTATAATCTGTTGTAACTTTGACTAATTTATCGTTTAATATCTTCATTTTTTTAATTTAATCGTCAAATTCTACGTTTATAATTTCTTAATTTGTTCCTAAAATATTATAAACTCTAGTTCGTATACTCAATATTCAATCAAAAAAATTCACAACATCTGGAGTAATAGTGTAAATTTCTGCGTTTATAACAACAAATATAATAAAAAATTCCATAAAAGTATGCAAAATATTATAACAAATTGCACACATGAAAGCATCAATTCATACACAACTTTAGGAACCTAATCCAGTGCCCAAAATAACAAAGTAATTCAGTTTACACCCTACATAACCATGTCCACGTAGTTCAAAAAAAAAACAGCAGTCAACCTCCTCTTTCCTTGGAAATTTGGGTTTATCTTCGTTTTTCTTTTTCTTTTTTATATGCATAGATTCCGTCGGTATATCCTTTGGGACTAAAGCTTTATCAAACTCATTTCCATCTACATCATCTTGTGCTACGTTTGGTCTCTGCAACAAAAAGCATAGAATATTTTAACATAACTATGATTAAATGCATATAATTAAGAAACATTCAGATGTTATACGAACAATTTTAAGAAACAGTAATTACTGCATGCATGGATTCATGCAACTAGCATGTAAAAATTGCACATTAGCATGTGATCATCGCTTTCCTATGAAATAGAAAAGCGCGAATTTTGAAATAAATACTGCAAGCGCACAGATCGTGTAGTATGCAGGTCGAATCACAGGGAGGTAAATTAAAATCAAATTATTTATCTAATCTCTTGGGCAAGTTAGACGAAGTTTGGAGATTTGGTTGAAAATAGAACAATTTGAAATTGCAAAATTAGGAATATCGTTGAATCTAATCGAACGATTAATCACTAATGAAAGTAAATTGCGAAACAGGAATAAAATTGCAGAAAATAAAAGTGCAGAATAGAAATAACAACAGAAATAAAATTAGGATTATCATTGAAACTAATCAAACGATTAATCATTAATGAAAATAAATGTAAAATACAACTAGTACTCTACCAAATCTAATTTTGTAGATGGAACTAGTTGATAATAAATAGAAAAAAATGCAAAAAAAAAGAAAAAAGAAGAAGAACTTTGTTAATGGAGAAGAAGATAGAAAATGGGATGGTGGCTACAATGATATTATAAGGGTATTTATAGGAGATAACCAAACCTAACCTAACCCTAATACAATCACAAATGGGCCTTAGGGAAATCACAAAAGAGCTTACAATGAGAAACATAAATGGACCTTAGTTAAATCTAGCAAACTTGGGCCTTTCCTCTTTTCCTCTTGCTTCCTTGACACTTCTTCATTGATTTGTGATGTGCATAGCCTTTCTACCAATTATTTTCTTGTCTCAAAAGCAACTGGATGTGAGATCTTCGTCAACAAGTCTTCAAATGTAAATATGCAGTAATTGATCTCTATTTTTATATTTTCTGACTGCATGTGGCTAAGTCAGCATATCTGTAAAAGTGACAAAATAGTACCCAAGTAGTATTTATTTATATACAAAAGATAAGATATAAGAGCATAAAAATAAACACATTTCTATGTTAATCAAATACCCCCACACTTATCTTTTACTCGTCCTCGAGTAAAACAAGAAATGAAAAACTAAACTAGATAGGTCACACTTTCGTAGGAAACACGATTGCATTGAGCATATGCAACAAGCCGTTAAAATTCTAGGTGTCCCTAGTAGGACGAGTGGTGTCTCGTGAGGGTTTTCAGCGGATACTACCCACAAAATCCAATTACAGTATGCTATGATTCTAATGAAACTACATGAATGCAGAGGACTTATGCAATTGAAAACAAAAATTGAAAACCCGACTTATTCAGGACAGTGGTACAACAAATTAAGTTAACAATTTCCAATCAGCTAATTTTATTTTAGATACCTCAACTTGTCACAAATTTTCAACATAAATCAAGTTTTCAAATGTTAAATTCCAGTTTGGCCAGTTGATTCGGTCGATAACATAGTGCAGCCATGAAATAGATTCTTAGTTTGTTTGGCACGGTTTGTAAAGTGGTATTCTAATCTCCTTGTGTATGGCTGGTCAAATCAATAAGGTCAAGAAATGTTTGGGTATCACCGCTTATTCTCTATCTCTATAAAAATTAAATTTTATGATTAATTATATACACTAACTTAAAAGACCAAAGTATACCACCCATACACTGCCTTGCGGACTGACGGAGAGTTGGGACAGAGCTTGGCAGATTGTGCAGACCGACGCTGACTTTGTCAACAACATGTCGGTAATCCTTAGGTGTCCAATCTCATAAAATGAGACCAAGATATTCCAACGTTGACTTTGTCAACAACATGTCGGATAGAGCTTGGCGGGTTTGCACACCAACGCTAGATATGCAAGCAATGTTGGATACCCTTGGATTACTATTATTATTATTGAAAATATAAGCACAAAAGAGAGTTACACGAATTCAACTTAACATAACTTAGTTTTAAAGATTCGAAAATCCAATATAAGTATTTTAAGTCCTCCACTCATTAAACAAAGACTACAATTTAGAATAAACTTCATGGCCATCACCTAAGAATCTCCCTATGTACCGGTTACACTATTATACCTCAAAATTCAACTTTTCATTATATTTCATATTCGATCTAATGTTGAGAGAAAAAAATACTATCAACTGACTAACAATTTTTAACTTATTTTATTATATCGAATCTAAAATGAGTCGTATTTTCAAAAAAAAAAAGACATGTTACTACGACCTAAAATGCATGATGGTCCTATATAAAAAATAAATAAAAATAAAATAAAAAATAAAAGGATGTAATGCAGACTCCCCCCACACTAGAACTAAACAGGGTCCACACTGTAGACGTTTCCTAAATTTGAAAGATCGTACCCAAAGGTGAATGAGATGCAAAATTATTTGAAGAATGAAATGCAATTTAACTATATGTAAGAATGGATCATATGTACAATGATAAATGTGTTTGCGATGTATGCGACACAAAGAATGCCACCAACCATTTCCCCCACACTTGGTTCTAGTCCGATGAATTCTGTTCCCACTATGTCTAGGAATGTTTTCTAATAAGCAAAGGTTTTTGAAAAACCATTTCATCTTTATATCCAATAAATAAATGTCCAGGGTAATCCTAACATGAAGTTTTTCAACCAGGCCACCATTCCAAAGATAATTCATGTGTTCAACAAATTTATCAGCGTAATTGTTCAAAAATTTGTGATTGTATATAAATTTAGTGAAATTTGAATTTCGAGTGTTGTTCAAAACTATGTGATCACATTTCTCAGTTTCATTACTGGACAACATATTTTCGACACTGACAATATCAAGCTCATTTGACACCTCAAAATCAAAATTATCAAATTTGGATTGGTGGCTTGACTCTATTTTGTTCTCATTTGGAAACTCATCCTCATACAATCCAAAAAATTCATGTTCATTGAAATCCTTCCCCAATTGTATGTTTTTGAAAAATTCAACATTTTCATTTTGTTCAATTCCTAAAATTTCAAGTTTCTCGCAGCCTGAAAGAGGAAGATCAAAATCTGAGCATAGATCTTTTTCCTGAAAAGAATCGAAATCCAAATCATTTACTGAATTGTGAACAACTTCATTTAGATTGTTATTTTCAGTTTCCAAAGTTGTTATTTGAACATTTTCACTATCAGCAAAGAATTCCTGATTCATCGCATGTTTGAGTTTGGTTTTGTTGCTCGAGTTGTTCTTTAAAAGACGTCATTAAACAAAGAAGTTCATCAAGCTGTCTATCTTTTTCATCAAGTTGTCTATCTTGCTTTTCTACCCTCTCTCTAAGAATGTTAAGATGACATTCTTCAGAATCATTGATTTGATAGCTCTCGTTTTGGATTTCTTGATTCTCAAAATTATAGTTCATATCAAATTCATGATCAATATTATTTCCGATGAGATGGTTGTTCGAATTTTCAGAAAATTGACACTGATATTGGAAATCATTTTGATTATAAAAATTATGTTCTGTAACACCCCACGCCCGCTATGGTCACTCTCAATGGGAATGCCATGGCATCGGTGGAGTATTTTAGTGAATATAGAACAGAAAAATTACAACAAGACAGATATAAATGGTACTTGAAATTTTAAAACATCATCTCATAACAGCGGAAGTTAAAACATGTCTGGTTACATCACAAAACCATACAAGAGTCAAGTACAAAATATCCATCTTGATAAAAATAAGTACATAATCCCACTAAGTAAACAATAGCCATAAAAGGATAGATGAACTGAGCTTTACTTCAACGGTCCAAACTCCAAAGGATAGATACAGCAATCTGATCAAAGCCCACTAGCACTAGGCCCACTCTGATAACCTGGGGTTTGGGGAAAAAGATAAATAACAACGGGGTCAGACATAAGTCTGAGTGAGTCCTATGACTTTAACAATACAATCATTAAAGTAACCAGAGAAGACATAAGTTGATATACGGTAATGCCTGGGGATGAATGGCTACACTAAGCAGCTTGGCAAACTTAGGATAAAGTAAGATAACCGTAAAGACGCATTTATCCACCCAAGGATAATTACTAGATTACACCGCCCCAGACCTATCCACCCAAGGATAATTTCTACACTGCACCACACCAGTTCTACCCACCAAGAGTAATTCCTACTTAAAGGTTGATCCCACTAAGTGTACTTAGTAATTTAGTAGTTTCGTGTACTCCTAGCCCACTACATAGGTGCCGTCTGCCCCTATCTCCACTAGGTGTGCCCACTACTCCCCATCGATCGGCTCCCTACCATAGATACCCGTGCTGGTCCCACAATTGGGGTGTATCATTCCCCAACGTGGCCACCTGATAATATCAACGGTGCACGGCTTTATATCTACACGATGCAACAACGACTTACCAACCAGCCCGGGTCCACACACGCATATGAAACCCGTTGGTCCTGCGTTGCCACCGTTAACCCGGTTTGGCCTCTTATAGTCAAGCCCAATATGCGTGTCCCGTCACTCGACTTGAGTCGAGCCCACAAAGATACGTTTGGGATATTGGTTGAAATGGGCCCCCACAAGCTACCACCTAAGCTTGCAATTTTATCTAGTGCATCCCACTTAACCCCTCTTTATAATCATGCCCACTTACATGTTAAGTTTTGGTTAAGTCATCTAATCATCTTTCAATTGCCCCTTAAGGCACCCACTAGATTTCTACATGCCACCTAAGGCACTTACTTAACCCTTTAATCATGTTTACTTACATGTCCCACTTTGGTTAAGTATTCTAATCGTATTTTCACATGCCACCCATGGCACTTACTTAACCCTTTAATCATGTTTAATTACATGTTCCACTTTGGTTAAGTATTCTAATCGTATTTTTCTATTGCCACCCAAGGCAACCCACTAGATTCCACATGCCACCCAAGGCACCCACTTAACCCTCATGTCCCACTACATGCTAATTTGGTTAAGTGTTTCTTAGTTAATTAAGACCGTGATCCTCATAAAGACCTCTCACATTAGACTATCTTTTATAACTGCTGGTTAAGCCGGTTGGGTCCGGGCAGCCTTATGTCATAACCGAGTCTAACCTCGTGTCTTTACATTAATCACGTATTTAGTTTGTGCCTAAGACCTCTCACATTGGGCTAACATTTGTAGTAACTGGTTAAGCCGGTTGGGTCCGGGCAGTTTTACACTACAAATGAGTCCAACCTCGTGTCTTAGTCGATTAATTACATCTAATTAATCACCCCCATATTAATTGTCCCTAATTAATATCAAGTTTCTCATAACATGGGTAGACCTAACTCAATAGGTAAATTCCCATGGGGTAGACCTAACTCAATAGGTAAATTCCCACTTATGTTAATTTATTTTTATGGTATGCTTAATCATACCCAATCATACTTTTATTAACATATTTATTAACCCCATCGTTCCCCACGCAAATCGTTCTCATTTCACGACATAATAAAGGGAAGATCAATCTCAAACATCATGGGTTAAACCAAATATTAGCATAAACTTTGTCATGGGTTAAGAGGATGTCAACTTGCATATATGAGCATATATTAACCCAACTACATTTAACCCCAAACTTGCATATTATCATACACATGACTTGCATAACATGTTGCATATGAACTTGCATATTATCATACACATATCTTGCATAACATGTTGAACTTGCATATAAGCATTCACACAACTTGCATAACATGTTGAACTTGCATATAAGCATTCACACAACTTGCATAACATGTTGAACTTGCATATAAGCATTCACACAACTTGCATAACATGTTGAACTTGCATATAAGCATTCTCACAACTTGCATAACATGTTGAACTTGCATATAAGCATTCTCACAACTTGCATAACATGTTAATCATGCATTTAAGCATACACATAACTTGCATAAGCATTCACATTCTTGCATAAGCATTCACATACTTGCATATTAACTCACAAACTTGCATAATGTGTCATCATGAACTTGCATATTAAAAAACATGTAACTTGCATAGCATATCTTGCATATTAACATACATGTAACTTGCATAGCATATCTTGCATATTAACATACATGTAACTTGCATAGCATATCTTGCATATTAACATACATGTAACTTGCATAGCATATCTTCATGAACTTGCATAACATGCATATGATCTCATAGCCCACAACTTGCATATTTAGCATCATGTAAACATAACATATATCATACTAAACTTGCATAAACTTACATACTCAACATGCATAAACCCACTTGTTAAACATGCATAAACCAACTTATTAATCATGCATAAATCCACTTATCAAATATGCATAAACCAACTTATTAATCATGCATAAATCCACTTATCAAATATGCATAAACCAACTTATTAATCATGCATAAATCCACTTATCAAATATGCATAAACCAACTTATTAATCATGCATAAATCCACTTATCAAGTATGCATAAACCAACTTATTAAATATGCATAAACCAACTTATTCAATATGCATAAACATAGGAAAACATAGAGTAACATATCATTACAAATGATTCAAACTCACTAATCCGCATTCAAGACCATAAGTCTCATTACACCTAATCTACTTGCTTTAACAATTGATGTTAAAGTGATAGAAACTCACAACTAGCAATTTGCACTCCAAATGAAGAAGATTAAGATGCTTAGAATGGATTAGAGGTTGATTAGAGAGGTTGATTAGCTTGCTTTCCTCTTCATTGATTTGTGGTGGCCATGATCAAGTTCCATTTTGCCATAGTTTAGTTACAAGATCTAATTATGAATGAATTAGGATAGGGTTAGGGTCTTATTTATAGGATTAGGTTGCATTTTAGACCCTTAGATTAACCCTAGATTGGTTTAGACCCGTCAGATCCAAGAAGCTTCCAGAACCAGCCCTCCAAGGCAGCCCAAGAACCTAAACTGGTGCACCCAGTTTTACTTGGCGTCGCCCCCCTGTCGACAGGCAAGTCGACAGGCAAGTCGACACCCCTGTCGACATGGGTAGGGCGGGAATCTTCCCGCCTGGCCCCGCTTGCTCTATTTTAAAATCTGGTTTTAAATTATTAAATCTGTTTTTAGTTTTGGATTTTCTGCAAACTTCATCGGGCCATAACTGGGCCATACGGACTCCGATTTTCGAAAACTCGGACTCTATTTTGCGTATTTTTCCGAGACGAACGCAATGACGCAGCTCGTTTCCCCTAATTCCCACATCTGAGATTATTTATTCTGTAATTAGTGAATTTTAGCATTAACCGAAATTCGGGGTGTTACATTCTCCCCTCCTTAAAGGATTTCGTCCCCGAAATCTCTAAGCTAAGGAGAATGCATATCCTACCATCCAAACAACCATCTACTCAATCCATCAAACACGGACATCCATTGTCCTTAGAACAATTTCTAATGATGTATGAGCATATGCAAAGAGTGTGTGTATATGTTCCCTATCTAATGTATGAACATATGCAAACCATGATAGTGCCATGCATCCATTATGTATGCGAAAGAACCCTATCGACACATACAATATCTACATGAGTGCACAATCATTCACCAAAATGCATCATCCATATGATAACACAATCATTAGACATCCATAAATATAGCTTTCTACACACAATTTTATGCAATATGCAATATGAAGTGATTGAGCCGATCTAGTGCCTAGAGTGTGTGTATATGCATCCACGAGCAACCACTAGCAAACACTTGCATCCACTTGCATCCATCATACATAACATGTCTCAAACACATGTTTCAACCATAGGACTATCCTATCCGAAGGTCAAAGGTACTAACGAGAGGACATACTAAGGATAAGATAAGCACAAGATATGCGATGAAGGAGAAGCAAAAGGACATACCCTCCGAAAGAAAAAGGGTACCTCGAACGCATCTTCGCTTCCGTCTCCCAGGTAGCATCGCTCTCTTCATCTCCCTTTTTGTACTTTGACTAGTTGAACCTCTCTGTTTTCTCAGCTTCCAAATCTCTGACCCAAGGATGCAAGTAGGAGCTCGTCGAATCGTCGCATCACACTCTACTTCCACTTCTCTAAGCAAACTCGGCTCTACCACCTCTGCGGTCTTATGTAGGCACTTCCTCCTATGGAATACATCATGTACACTACTAAGTCTGTCGGGTAACCCCACCAATGGAAGATGCTCCTCCCGTGTACCTCCAAAATCCAAGATACATAGCCTCAAAAGGTCTTCTAAAATATGATTCACCCTCTCGGTCTGGCCGTCTATCTGAGGATGATATGCGGTACTCAATTACAACTGAGTCCCTACCGCCTCTTGGAAACTCTTCCAAAACTCTCTAGTGAAGATAGGATCTCGATCGCTCACCATACTGGAGGGTACACCATGCAATCTAATAATTTTTCGAATATAAACTGAAGCTAGACATGGAATAGTCCTCTTGCTCTTCACAGGTACGAAATGGGCACACTTAGTAAGTCTATCTACCACAACCCAAATTCCCGTATTACCCTCCCTCGATCTCGGTAATCCATCGACAAAACCCATCGAGATACTATCCCACTTCCATAGCGGAACTTCCAATGGGTGAAGCAACCCACTGGGTTTCTTCTACTCCGCTTCCATTTGCTAGCTCACCAAGCATCTAGCGACATACTCGGCCGCGTCTTTCTTTATACCGGCCCAAAAGAAAACTCGCTTTACGTCTTGGTACATCTTGTCCCCACCGGGATGAATGGTCATCTTCGACCGATGTGCATCATCAAGTATAGCCTTCTTCAAACCCTCGTCTTGCGGTACACAAAGTCTACCGTCTCTACGCAACCACCCCTTACCATCTAGGGTGTACCTACTCAAATGGCTGGACGACTCCCCCCCCTCATGAGCTTCTTTACTAACTCAACCAATTGTGGGTCGTCCCGCTGTGCTCCGCCAATACGCCCCAAAAGAGTAGGTCTAACCTCCAAGGAGGCTAGAAACCGGGTACAAAGTCAACGGAAGGTCTAAAGTCAAACATAGAGATAAACTCTAAGCTCCGTTGTTCAACGAAAAATGAACTCAAGGACAACCTTTTTTTTCTACTTAAGGCATCCGCTACCATGTTACCCTTGCCATGGGTATACGCTATCTCAAACTCATAGGATGCTAAGAATCCTATTCACTTTTGCTGTCTTAAGACTATGCGCCTGGAGAGTCTCCAATACTTCCCTAAGATGCAGGGCAGGTTCTTCTCCACTCCTAGAGAAAATCAGGATATTCTCCCATGCAAAATCATCACAACTATCCATCTCTCACGCAGACCACCTTAGTCGAACTCGACATCCCCCAAATGCAAGCCCCAAAGGCCTAAACCAATATCAGACAAACACCCAAGGGATATCTCCTTCGAGTTCAGGCGACCTACGTGAGATGATACTAGTAAAAATGGCTAATCAATTAAGCCTTTAACCAACTTATTTAGGTACTCCCTGAACACCCTTCTTATCATATGCGGGGGCGTTCGTCAAACCAAATGGCATCTCCAGTCACTCATAAAAACCATCCGGAGTCCTAAAGGTAGTCTTCTCTATACTATCCTCAGTCACTCTCAACAGACGAAACCTCGTGGTTAAGTCCAACTGCGAAAATACTGAGGCGCCCACTAACTGATCAAAGAGATCATAAATCCTCAGCAATGGGTGTCGATTCTTCTTTGTGAGTTTATTCAGTTCTTTTTAGCCTACACAAAGTCTGAGGGACCCATCCGCCTTCGCAGCAAAAACTACTGGAGCACCCTACTCCGATATACTTCGTCTTATGAACCCCTTCTTAAGCAAACCACCTACTTGCTTATCGAGTTCCCTCCTCTCACGAGGAGCCGTGTGGCACACTGGCCAAGATACTGGTTTGGCATTATCTACCAGATATTTTCGGAAGTCAATCTCCCGCTCCGGAGGTAAGCCCTTTCCCTCCTCTCACACATCCGAGTATTCCTGGACTGCTCTAACAGATCGCAAACTCTAGACCATCGTGTCAAGCGATTCTAGATAACTTAGCATAACAGATTCTATGGGATTATAAGAGATCTCGAGAGTGTTACCCTAGCGGGTCATAAGCCTAACAACTCTCCTTCCACAATCAAGAACGGCACCCCTACTGGATAACCAGTCCATGCCCAAAACTAACCCATAGCCCGTGAAGCCCAACAAGCATCACTTCTAAACTCAACGCTAAGTATAGAAACTTTCAAACCCAAACACATCATGGAGCCCAATTGGGTTTGAAACAACTAAGGGATCATCTACTAAACTGGTGTCTAGGTGCAGTGACTCAACTAACAATGATGAAATAAACGAACTTGATGCGTCAATATCAATTAAAGTTCGAATCGGATAATGAAGAAATCCAAATTCCAACCTAGACGGTCCTATCCCCATCAGGTACCCTAGTCGCGAGGGAATACAACTACCCTCCAGGAGATTCCATAGCTTGCCTATGCCCCCTTTGGACAATCCTAATAAGATGTCCCATTCCTTCCCAAAAGGATAACTACTAGCCTTCTCCTTCCCATTCTCCACTCGTAACCTCCCATCAATGAGGTTCCGTCCTTCCTTAACCAAACAACTATTTGAACCTTCCTCCCATCGTCCATCCAATAAGTAACTACAAGTCCTCCTCCTTTTTGAACCAACTTCCAATCCGACTAACGTATAAGTCCCTTGAAGTGGTTTTCCACTCTTATCTATCTTAGAAAGATCATCTATACGTGGAGGGGAAACTCAAAATGAGAGAGAGGAAGAGATTCAAACGGAGAATTCGAAAGATAAAGATATGGCTATCGGGGATTATGCTTTGCTTTCAAAAACCTTTCTCTTTTAAGACATGTTTTTGAAAATACTTCTTCCAAAAATTTTCTTAGAAAATAGTTTTTCTAAAAATTTTATCTGTTCTGGTAACCTTTGCTCTGATACCACGTGTAACACCCCACGCCCGCTATGGTCACTCTCAATGGGAATGCCATGGCATCGGTGGAGTATTTTAGTGAATATAGAACAGAAAATTTACAACAAGACAGATATAAATGGTACTTGAAATTTTAAAACATCATCTCATAACAGCGGAAGTTAAAACATGTCTGGTTACATCACAAAACCATACAAGAGTCAAGTACAAAATATCCATCTTGATAAAAATAAGTACATAATCCCACTAAGTAAACAATAGCCATAAAAGGATAGATGAACTGAGCTTTACTTCAACGGTCCAAACTCCAAAGGATAGATACAGCAATCTGATCAAAGCCCACTAGCACTAGGCCCACTCTGATAACCTGGGGTTTGGGGAAAAAGATAAATAACAACGGGGTCAGACATAAGTCTGAGTGAGTCCTATGACTTTAACAATACAATCATTAAAGTAACCAGAGAAGACATAAGTTGATATTCGGTAATGCCTGGGGATGAATGGCTACACTAAGCAGCTTGGCAAACTTAGGATAAACTAAGATAACCGTAAAGACGCATTTATCCACCCAAGGATAATTACTAGATTACACCGCCCCAGACCTATCCACCCAAGGATAATTTCTACACTGCACCACACCAGTTCTACCCACCAAGAGTAATTCCTACTTAAAGGTTGATCCCACTAAGTGTACTTAGTAATTTAGTAGTTTCGTGTACTCCTAGCCCACTACATAGGTGCCGTCTGCCCCTATCTCCACTAGGTGTGCCCACTACTCCCCATCGATCGGCTCCCTACCGTAGATACCCGTGCTGGTCCCACAATTGGGGTGTATCATTCCCCAACGTGGCCACCTGATAATATCAACGGTGCACGGCTTTATATCTACACGATGCAACAACGACTTACCAACCAGCCCGGGTCCACACACGCATATGAAACCCGTTGGTCCTGCGTTGCCACCGTTAACCCGGTTTGGCCTCTTATAATCAAGCCCAATATGTGTGTCCCGTCACTCGACTTGAGTCGAGCCCACAGAGATACGTTTGGGATATTGGTTGAAATGGGCCCCCACAAGCTACCACCTAAGCTTGCAATTTTATCTAGTGCATCCCACTTAACCCCTCTTTATAATCATGCCCACTTACATGTTAAGTTTTGGTTAAGTCATCTAATCATCTTTCAATTGCCCCTTAAGGCACCCATTAGATTTCTACATGCCACCTAAGGCACTTACTTAACCCTTTAATCATGTTTACTTACATGTCCCACTTTGGTTAAGTATTCTAATCGTATTTTCACATGCCACCCATGGCACTTACTTAACCCTTTAATCATGTTTAATTACATGTTCCACTTTGGTTAAGTATTCTAATCGTATTTTTCTATTGCCACCCAAGGCAACCCACTAGATTCCACATGCCACCCAAGGCACCCACTTAACCCTCATGTCCCACTACATGCTAATTTGGTTAAGTGTTTCTTAGTTAATTAAGACCGTGATCCTCATAAAGACCTCTCACATTAGACTATCTTTTATGACTGCTGGTTAAGCCGGTTGGGTCCGGGCAGCCTTATGTCATAACCGAGTCTAACCTCGTGTCTTTACATTAATCACGTATTTAGTTTGTGCCTAAGACCTCTCACATTGGGCTAACATTTGTAGTAACTGGTTAAGCCGGTTGGGTCCGGGCAGTTTTACACTACAAATGAGTCCAACCTCGTGTCTTAGTCGATTAATTACATCTAATTAATCACCCCCATATTAATTGTCCCTAATTAATATCAAGTTTCTCATAACATGGGTAGACCTAACTCAATAGGTAAATTCCCATGGGGTAGACCTAACTCAATAGGTAAATTCCCACTTATGTTAATTTATTTTTATGGTATGCTTAATCATACCCAATCATACTTTTATTAACATATTTATTAACCCCATCGTTCCCCACGCAAATCGTTCTCATTTCACGACATAATAAAGGTAAGATCAATCTCAAACATCATGGGTTAAACCAAATATTAGCATAAACTTTGTCATGGGTTAAGAGGATGTCAACTTGCATATATG
The DNA here is from genome assembly GCA_030737875.1 of Allium sativum. Taxonomy (NCBI): domain Eukaryota; kingdom Viridiplantae; phylum Streptophyta; class Magnoliopsida; order Asparagales; family Amaryllidaceae; genus Allium; species Allium sativum. The sequence continues at coordinate 645,877,221 of CM060919.1, read as the reverse complement.
AGCATATATTAACCCAACTACATTTAACCCCAAACTTGCATATTATCATACACATGACTTGCATAACATGTTGCATATGAACTTGCATATTATCATACACATATCTTGCATAACATGTTGAACTTGCATATAAGCATTCACACAACTTGCATAACATGTTGAACTTGCATATAAGCATTCACACAACTTGCATAACATGTTGAACTTGCATATAAGCATTCACACAACTTGCATAACATGTTGAACTTGCATATAAGCATTCTCACAACTTGCATAACATGTTGAACTTTCATATAAGCATTCTCACAACTTGCATAACATGTTAATCATGCATTTAAGCATACACATAACTTGCATAAGCATTCACATTCTTGCATAAGCATTCACATACTTGCATATTAACTCACAAACTTGCATAATGTGTCATCATGAACTTGCATATTAACAAACATGTAACTTGCATAGCATATCTTGCATATTAACATACATGTAACTTGCATAGCATATCTTGCATATTAACATACATGTAACTTGCATAGCATATCTTGCATATTAACATACATGTAACTTGCATAGCATATCTTCATGAACTTGCATAACATGCATATGATCTCATAGCCCACAACTTGCATATTTAGCATCATGTAAACATAACATATATCATACTAAACTTGCATAAACTTACATACTCAACATGCATAAACCCACTTGTTAAACATGCATAAACCAACTTATTAATCATGCATAAATCCACTTATCAAATATGCATAAACCAACTTATTAATCATGCATAAATCCACTTATCAAATATGCATAAACCAACTTATTAATCATGCATAAATCCACTTATCAAATATGCATAAACCAACTTATTAATCATGCATAAATCCACTTATCAAGTATGCATAAACCAACTTATTAAATATGCATAAACCAACTTATTCAATATGCATAAACATAGGAAAACATAGAGTAACATATCATTACAAATGATTCAAACTCACTAATCCGCATTCAAGACCATAAGTCTCATTACACCTAATCTACTTGCTTTAACAATTGATGTTAAAGTGATAGAAACTCACAACTAGCAATTTGCACTCCAAATGAAGAAGATTAAGATGCTTAGAATGGATTAGAGGTTGATTAGAGAGGTTGATTAGCTTGCTTTCCTCTTCATTGATTTGTGGTGGCTATGATCAAGTTCCATTTTGCCATAGTTTAGTTACAAGATCTAATTATGAATGAATTAGGATAGGGTTAGGGTCTTATTTATAGGATTAGGTTGCATTTTAGACCCTTAGATTAACCCTAGATTGGTTTAGACCCGTCAGATCCAAGAAGCTTCCAGAACCAGCCCTCCAAGCCAGCCCAAGAACCTAAACTGGTGCACCCAGTTTTACTGGGCGTCGCCCCCCTGTCGACAGGCAAGTCGACAGGCAAGTCGACACCCCTGTCGACAGGCCTGTCGACAGCCCTGTCGACATGGGTAGGGCGGGAATCTTCCCGCCTGGCCCCGCTTGCTCTATTTTAAAATCTGGTTTTAAATTATTAAATCTGTTTTTAGTTTTGGATTTTCTGCAAACTTCATCGGGCCATAACTGGGCCATACGGACTCCGATTTTCGAAAACTCGGACTCTATTTTGCGTATTTTTCCGAGACGAACGCAATGACGCAGCTCGTTTCCCCTAATTCCCACATCTGAGATTATTTATTCTGTAATTAGTGAATTTTAGCATTAACCGAAATTCGGGGTGTTACATGTTCGTAACCAAAATTATTGGAATTCCAAGAAAAAATGCAAACTAGGTTATTTTCAAATGTTGATATGGGCTATAATTTTGAAAATTTTGGTTTTCAACCCCATAATGATGTGGATCAAAGCCATATTGAAATTCAAAGCTATATTCATATGGATGTGGCCCATAATCAAAATTATTGAAATTTTAGTTGAAATCGCAATTTCGATCATATCCATGGTTTTAAAAATGTTGGTCATTCTGAAAATTTTGAAAATTGTCGACATTGAGTTCACGAAATTTCGGAAAATCTTGTCTCATGAGTTGTAATTCATAGTCATACTCTTCAAGATGACGTCTACTCCGATTATTATCCCACATTTCTCTCAATGATTTTTTTGAATCAGACTTTTTAAAGAAGTCACGACAAGACAGAAATTATTCTTAGTTCAAAATAGTATAAAAGAAAGAGTAGTGCTCTATTAATTAACTGTGTCAATTAAAAGGGGGAAGAGGGTCTTATGGCCGTTCACATATAGTATAAATACTAAGGGATATGACCAATGTTTTACGGGTAGTATGCAACCTCTTTTGCTAATAGTTCAATAAATTGAACTACTATATATCCAAGATTCAATTATATGAGACAATCAACTTCACAAAGCACCACTTTTCAATTATATTATTTTTAAAATAAAAATTTAATTGTTGAAAAACGATGAGAGTGGTGGTTGTAATTATGGAAATTCGTTCCTTAAACAGGTTCAGAAATTTCAGCATAGAATAACAGCAAGAATTAAAAAAAAATTGTACAAGTAAGCCGCTGCCCCTACAGAAGATTTTTACAAGCAATTTCTAAATTTTCCAAGTAGCTACAGAATCTGTAGAGTTATTTTTTTTTACAGTGGGAGTATGGCTATCTGTCCAGTGTAATTGAGTAGCTTCAACGATTAAAACTTCACTATGTGCTTTGCTCGACACGAAATCCTTGGTTTGTTGCTTGAACTCTTTCTTGCTTTTGTCTTTGAAATTGGACTGTCTTTCCCTTTTTTTATTTATTAATGAAGTTCAAACGAAAACAAAACGAAAGAAAGAAAAAATGAAAAGTAAAAACAAAATAAAAACCTAAGTACTCAAAGTGTTGAAAAAAAATAACAAACAACAACGCAAATCAAAACAACTGAGTCGATCAAAGCGAACAAACTTGGCAAAAATAAATAAAACAACACAATAGATAATGTAAGAAAGGGACACTCAATTAAACAAGATCGAGAACCAGCAACTCAGGTGTTCAAAAATTAAAAGACATGGCCTCTCTCTTAACTCAAACAACACGATCAGATAATATATTTAAGGAAACAAATAAAAGAGTCACCCCCCTAAACAAATCACGCCCTTGTGACTGAACCAAAAACAAAATCGCTCCCCAGAAATAAGTTTGGCAATTGAACCGAAAAAATAGTAATTCACGCCGCTTCCTTCGTTCTGGAAAAAAAAAATCCAATACCCTAAAAATCAAAGAACTGTCGCCTTCCTTTTTTTTTGTTTTTTTCAAACGAATTTGATTTCAGTTTAAATCGAAATTGGTTCCAATCAGTTTTTTTTTTTAGGCGATGGAGTTCGGGGTTGCTTTCGAACTGTGGGATCTTGAAGTGGAGGTGATCGACAAGTGATTGGGTTTCGGATCTTGGCTGAATTGGAGAATAGGGTGGAAAAACAAGGGATGGGATGTGAGTAGTGATGAAGATGACGTGTTGGATGGTTATTGATGAACGTGAGGCTGTAGAAAGTGGGTGACAGTGGTCAGGGATTTGGTATGCTTTGGAAGAAAAGAAGACTTGGCAGAAGAAACACAAGAGAGGAAATAAATAAATAAAAGGAAGGCAATATTTTATTTTTTAATTTTTTATAAATCTGTAAAAAGGAAAGAAGTTTGTAAAAGGGTAAAGAAAGAAAAGAAAGGGAAGGAAAATAAAATTAATGAAATTGGGAAAGATTTTTTTTCCTCTTATTTGGTAGATTACGGTATCATCGAGCAATACTAAATCTCACCAATCAAGATTTTTTTTATGTAAATGTACAAAAAAAAAGAAAATAAAATAAAAACTAACACAAATAGGAAATTAAATAAATAATAAAATTTAATTATTGCCTCCCCGGTAACGGCGGCAAAAACTTGATTGTCGCTTTCCTATGAAATAGAAAAGCACGAATTTTGAAATAAATACTGCAAGCGCATAGATCGTGTAGTATGCAGGTCGAATCACATGGAGGTAAATTAAAATCAAATTATTTATCTAATCTCTTGGGCGAGTTAGACGAAGTTTGGATATTTGGTTGAAAATAGAACAATTTGAAATTGCAAAATTAGGAATATCGTTGAATCTAATCAAACGGTTAATCACTAATGAAAGTAAATTGCGAAACAGGAAAAAAATGCAGAAAATAAAAGTGCAGAATAGAAATAACAACAAAAATAAAATTAGGATTATCGTTGAAACTAATCAAACGATTAACCACTAATGAAAATAATTGTAAAATACAACTAGTACTCTACCAAATCTAATTGTGTAGATGGTACTAGTTGATAAATAATAGAAAAAATGCAAAAAAAAGAAAGAAGAAGAACTTTGTTAATGGAGAAGAAGATAGAAAATGGGATGGTGGCTACAATAATATTACAAGGGTATTTATAGGAGATAACCAAACCTAACCCTAATACAATCACAAATGGGCCTTAGGGAAATCACAAAAGAGCTTACAATGAGAAACATAAATGGGCCTTAGTTAAATCTAGCAAATTTGGGCCTTTCCTCTTTTCCTCTTGCTTCCTTAACACTTTTTCATTGATTTTTGGTGTGCATAGCCTTTCTACCAATTATTTTATTGTCCCAAAAGCAACTGGATGTGAGATCTTCGTCAACTAGTCTTCAAATGTAAATATGCAGCATTTTGATCTCTATTTTTATATTTTCTGACTGCATGTGGCTAAGTCGACATATCTGTAAAAGTTACAAAATAATACCCAAGTAGTATTTATTTATATACAAAAGATAAGAGATAAGAGCATAAAAATAAACACATTTCTATGTTAATCAGCATGCAAAATGTCTTATTAACTGCACATAACCATGAAACTATCTGTTGATTGTTTCAGACTTGCATCCAAAAACTCAAAATAAATGAATATAATCAAGCAACATTTATGTTACATCTGTATAACAGAATGAAACTTTTCTTACCAAATTCAATTGATAGTTGTAGTTCTCAGTTATTAATTCCAAATATTTGTACATAAGTTTCAAATATTTTAAATACATGCACAAACAAGTGCAAATAATCTTCATAGTTGCACACAACTAAGAAACAATTACAGGCAAATTGCGAACAAAGCATTCAATTTTAATAATAGCACACATTTGTGATACTATATAGAATAAATTTAAATATGTGTGCAAATATTACGAACATAAGCACACAACACTACAATCATTCATGATAACATCAAAGTATGGAGAAAAAAAAACAAAAAATAACGCACTAGAGTGCACGTATTATAAATAAATGCATAGTATTACGCATGAATATTTCCATAGTTTCAGTATTGCATGCAACATTTCTAGTTAAATGCATATAATTATGCAATAATCATGCTATAAAATCATACATTAATGAAACAGTTTTGGATAACTGCATACAAATATTCAGCAATAGGTTGTTATTTGCACAATTAGATGCAACAATTGTTATTCAATAAATACTATTATGCATCTACCTGTTTATAGTTGCAAACTTTTATGCAACAATTCAAAATAAATGAAATTAATAATGCACAATCAACATACAATTTTAATAAAATGCATACAGTAATTATGCATAGGTTCGGAAATCTTACCTAATTTTACATGCACAAACATTTGCAACTATTCTTTATAGTTGCACAAAACTGCTCAACTATTACTCATATAAGCAAAGAAAGCATGTATTTTTCATAATACTACACATGTGTGCTATCATAAACAATAAATTTGCACAAATGTGCGTATATCAATTAAATATGCACACATTTATACAAACATTCATAATGACATCAAAGATTTGTTCAAAAATGAAAAAATGCACACTAAAGTGCAGGTATTCTAAATAAATGCACACTGGTGCTCATCTATTATATTTTTTTTCCAAAAAGTGTTTAAGCACTCTGAACACATGACTATATGTTTGCAAATATTTATAACAATATTTTTTGATCATCCAAGAACTCTTAATTTAATTTTGTAAATATTTTGAAATGAGCAAGCAACTACTGAGGATATATATACACAATTAACCAAGAAATATAAATTAATTCACCCAAAAAATAAGTAACTCAAAAAAATATAGTTCAGTACGAAAAATTACTGAATAACCATTCAATCATATAACAATACCGTATATCTGCATATTGATGTGCAAAAATTAATTATTAATTCATAATAACAACATACAGTCCTTCTACAATTCTAATTAACATCATACAATCATCTAAACTTCTTATTAACATCTTAAAATCATGCAAACATTCATATAAACGACCTGCACTCATTACAACGCTTAATTTAATCTTCTTACAATATATTACATCAAGATAGTAGCGAAAGTCGAAAATGAAATAAAACTATTAGATTAATACCTTCGTTCTCGCCATTTAGAGTAATTTGATGCCGAAGACAACAACTATTTCGGAAAACAAGAGAACGATAATAACTGAAATGATGAAAATTAGGGTTTTGAGTACAAAGATCGACTAATCGATTTAGGTTTCTGAGGATTCGTGGATTTAGGGTTTTGAGAGAAATTTGCTAAGCGATTTGACAGATTAAACGATAATGAAATGTTGCTGAGAGGTTTACGAAATACTAAAGGGTAAAAGCAAAAAAATTTCTTCTGCAATTCAAAAATAGGGATGTTTTTTGTATTGTTTTTATCATCGGTTTTTTTTTCTATTTAGAAACTTTATAGCGGCCTGTAAAAAATGCACCCTTCAATCAATTTGGATTGACCAGAAAATGGCCATTTTTCAAACGGTCTCCAAATTTGACGAAATTAGTTTTGTTAGAACCGTATCATCAATATAAAGCTAGAAAATATTTTTTTGGGAATTTTTAGAGTCCCGGTAAATTGAAATGTGTGCTCAAATTCAATATATAGATTTATATTTTGATTTTGACAGAAACCGATCGAAACAGCCAAACTGGCTTACGATACATATACCATTGTTTTCGGGATGGGGGTAATTAGTTATGGACGACAGGCGTTGGGTCTCTTTTGGAGATCGAAATTTAAAGTTACTTTTTAGAGAATAATTAATTAAATTAATTAATATATTATATTACCTTACCCCCTATACTTTCCCTCCTCTCTCTCTTCTGTTTCCAATCGAACAGAATAAAACTAAAAAGAAAAATAAAAAAGGGAAGCGACGGAATGCTCCAGTCGCCACCGGAGGACCACCGCGCCGCCACTCTTCACGCCGCCGGCCACCAACCTCGCCCCTTCCTCCTCTAACCGCCATCTCCTGTACCCCGCCTCTCTTTCTTCTTCGATTCAAGACCCCAAGCCCCAAACATCCCATCGCTGGAAAACTGAGTCGTGCCACCCCCCTAGCTGGACCCGCACCTGAAGCCGCAGCCTCCTCCCCTACCCCGAACGACAACCACCACCTCTAGCCTCCTTCGATTGAAATTTTGTGAGTTTTATTTATTAATTTCCTTTAGTGTAAAAAATTATGATTTCAATGTTTATATAAATATGATTTTTAATAGTAAAAAGAATAAATTTTTATAAGTAGAGAGATTTGATTTTTTATAAAAGAAAGATCATATTTTGTTAAAAGAAAGATTATATTTTTGTTAATAGAAAGATCCTATTTTTGTTAAAGGAAAGATCATAATTTTTAATATAGAAATGGCAAGATTTTTATCGTAAGAAAGGCAATGTAAAAATATAATTTTTATTATATATAAAGCGCAAATAAAATATAATTTTTATATAGAAAGAAGCGTTGTAAAAATATATGAAGTAGAAATAAAAATATGATTCTTATTTATTGGAATGAAGCGATAAAAATATGATTTTTATATATGAACAGCGTGAAAAGGATGCATTGGAATTTCGAACAAATCTAAATAGTTCAGAAAGAAAGACTAGCGGAGTGGAACCCAAAGGTGAGAACTTCTCACTTTTTATTTTATTTCTAGTTAAAATATATACTAGGATGCAAACGGTGCTTAGCAGCACCCGACACCCGTCGTCCACAGACCATGGACGACTTGTTTGTTTGTTTGATTTTGTTGTGAAAATTGATTGTGTGATGTGGAATGGAATAAAATATTTTATAGTTAATATAATTTTTAATGTGTATAAGAATAAAATAAATATTTATAAACAAATCAGATGATTTGTTTATGTACATCCATTTGACTTATATGTATTAGGACGATAAATTTTACACATCACCCAACTGCACAAATAAAATTCGTTATTTGTTGATTGAAACCCCACACGGGTATTGGGATGATATCGAACATACACTAATCACAATAGATAGTTGTATGTCAATCGATTGGTTGACAGAATGTTATAAGCGTTAAATATTTATATTTGATGCTTATGCAGTGTAGAATGCACTCTAGATGATGGTTGAGTGTGTTTGATGTTGTTGTATACATGTGTTGTATGAAATCCATATAATCAACATTATATGGTAATTGACTGTGTCTGATTCCAGTTCAGAAAGAATGAATATTTTAAAGTAACGAATATTTTAAAATAATGAATATTTTATAATAATATTCAGAATAGAATCAAAATCTGATTTTGATGTCCGATTTGGGATGGACACAAATATATATAAATATATAAAGCCATGTGGATTAGATTGATGCCATTTTGACGTGAACGATATTTATATCGATTTTATTCATTTTTATAATGAATATCGAAAAGGAATTGATTTCAAAATCTAATGTTTTGAAAATACTATCATTTATATATCGATGATATGGAATATTCAATTTTGATTAGAAATTGAATACGAAGTTGAAATCGTCTTGAAAACAAATTTAAAACGATTTATAAAATACATTTTAAATGGAAATCAATGAAATATATATTATACATATTATATATATAATATAATGGTCTGAATAGAACGCGCCACACTGCGGCAGTTCGCGAATTTCGACCATTGATTTCGAATGGACATTACGGGAGATCTGACCGTCAGATTCTCTTAAAACCAGAACCGTTGGGTTCGTATCGAAAAGAGCTTTCAAATGAACACAAGAAATTAGAAATCTAATGGTTGGATTTGCAATTACTTCTAAATCAAATTTGGAAAAGGTCGTTGTAAGTGCAGTTCGATGGTCGTTTATGGAAATCGACTGCACGAGCCTTGATAAAATTATTAAAAATATCAATAATTTATGTAAAATCATAATAAATGATTTGGAAAGAAATGGGATGAAAAATTCCATTTTTGAAAAGATAAAAATAGATTTTTAATCGAAATGAACTAGTTATTAACTAGAATTATAATCCAATATTTTAAAATAAATAAATTGGATTTGAAATGGTCTTAAAAATAACCGGAATTTCCAATATATAAATTGAAAATGGATTTGAATCGAAATTGTCTTCAGAATATTTCGATGTTGGATTTCGTGATTATACTCATATTGTTATGGACATTTGAAAGATATATTTATATTGTTATTTCCAATACGATATTTGTTGGTTGTAGTATTTGATATTGAATATAAGTCGATATATTTTTTATTCAGAGCCTTCTATTTAATATTGAATGGGATTTGGGTTTGTCGTGGACGGTGTCTTCAAAACACTGTTCTTGAACCCCATGTGAAGAGAATTAATCTTTTAATTAAGATTGTTACAGTTTCCAATTATATTTAACAATTGGAATAAAATGGAATGTGAATTGGGTTTATCGTGAACTGTGTTTTAACGACATTCGTTCTTTTACCCGATTTATAGTGAAATTGGATTTGGAATTTATAAATCTTTTGTTAAGATTTAAAGAAGATTTTCCAAAGTAAAGTTTTCTAATTTAACATATTCAATTGGAATTGAATGGGTTTAAATTTGATAATAATCGAAGTAAGCTTCTGTAAAGGAAGACGGTTAATATATATGGAATTTGAAAGGCCTTGTCGTTATTCCATTTATATTATCGGTTGGATATGGAAGTTTATATTGATAATATATATCGATTTGTTTTCCATGAAGATTCCATTGTTGATGGAATGTGACTTTGGGTTTTCGTGAATGGTATCTTTAATAATACTGTTCTTAGACCCAATGGAGTGAAAGAAAATCAGAAACTAACTGGAGATTAGTTAAGTTGAATGGTTTCCTGGGTATTGATCTGATATTGGTTTCGGCCTTAGGGGTTAATACTTAGGGAATTGTTCACTTGATAATTTACGGTTAGAGGCCGATGGAATGGAATAAAATTTTGGGTTGTCGTGAATGGTATCTTTAATAACACTGTTCTTAGACCCAATGGAGTGAAAGAAAATCAAAAACTAACTGGAGATTAGTTAAGTTGAAAGGTTTCCTGGGTATTGATCTGATGTTGGTTTCGGCCATCGGGGTTAATACTTAAGGAATTGTTCACTTGCTAATTTACGGTTAGAGGCTGATGGAATAGAATAAGATTTTGGGTTATCATGAATGGTATCTTAATAATACTATTCTTAGACCCAATGGAGTTAAGAAAATCAGAAACTAACTGGAGATTAGTTAAATTGAATGGTTTCCTGGGTATTGATCTGATGTTGGTTTCGGCCTTCGGGGTTAATACTTAGGGAATTGTTCACTTGCTAATTTACGGCTAAAGGCTGATGGAATGAAATGTGATTTTGGGTTTATCGTGAACCATGTTTTAAATGACATTGGTTCTTTAACCCAGTTAAGGACAGGATATGATTTCCCAAGTTAAACAATCGTTAATATTGATTTTTGGGAAGACTAAAACCAAGTGGATTTTAAATGAATCTTTAATTAGATTGAAATGATATCCAAAGGAAGATTAAAGAATTAATTTAAAGAATTTGTCTTTGATAAAATTAATGGGAACCTTTCCCAAAGTAAAAGAATATTTGAATAAAGGAATATTCTGGATTAGAACGAGGCGTATGTTGTGTTTTTATATCACTTGTTTATTATATACGCGAGTTATTCAGAAAGACCGGGTTTATCCCATTCTGAATAGCTGATTCGACGATATGTCGAGGATGAAGACGGTAGTCGAAGACCGGAGTCTTCACATCGTTTGGATGATTACTAATGTCTTGATTGGGCTGTACACCCAAGACGAGGTAATAAGTGGTGATCATCCAGACGTACTTGGAGATCAACGGATATGTGAGGGCCTCTCCCCTGTATTGGACATATGGGGGAGGAAAAAGGTGCCTCCGGTTTCGTTCAGACCCAGAACGAACTTGTAAATGGATGTGTGTCTGACATCGGATTTCATTCTGTGTGATTGATAGACATCGGTTGCATAGCGTGAATTGCCTGTGTGGCATGCTGAGATACAAATGATTAAGGCTTCTGTTTAAAAGCAGAGTTTTGTGGTTGATGATCAAATCACGGCTTTAATATAGCATAGCTTTGTGTAGCATTAATTCGCAAGCCTCACACACCGGTGTGAACCAGAAATGGGAGAGGACCTCAGGGATGGCATGCGTTTCCTTCTAGCTAGGAGTGTTGTCAGCGTTTTACTAACCCTGACATTTTACTTATGTGGATGACGGATTGCGAGGCGTCTCAGTTATATCAGTCAATCCGGGGCCGATGGAGTCATTTGGCTCATTTATGCCCCATAGAGCAGGGAAATGTAGTGTTCATGCATTTTAATCCACATCGAGTGGACCGACCCTGACGATCCAAGGGCCCACCTGAGTCTGGGTTCTGAGGGGCTGGCTAGAGCGTCTTGAAGTGGTAAGGACAACCCCTTTCCTTGGTTCACAGATGGAAATCCAACTTTCAATATGACATTTTGCAGTTTTAATTGTAAACCTATATATGGTGATATAATGGTATGGGGCACTTATGCCATCTACGTTTAATACTTATGATTGAAATTGTTTTGACACTATACACTTATAGTAATAATAAAACATGAAATTTCACGTACCAAGCATTTTTGGCTATTATAAGGTAAAAACTCTATCCTCTGGCTTGCGTTGCATTATGTGATCGTACCTGAGTCTTATAATAGCTTCGTTGTTCTTTATTTTGCACTGCGTTGTTGTTTTATGCACTGTTATTTTGGGGAGGAAACCTGTTCCGTGTTATACGGCGTGGTCCCTGGATTTACCTAACTTTAAAATAAATATTAACAACTATTTTAATTCTCACACTAGTCCATGACTAACCTGGAGTTTATTGTTTTAACCTATACTCTGGGTGCCCCTATTTTCCACACGGGCAACTAGTAGTTTTGGTTTTGCAGATTTATATTCACAAGATCCTGGTTTACAGCTGGAATTATACTCGGAAAGCTAAGTATCCGTATATTACTTTCAGTTATGTTTTGTATTATTTTCAGCTGCTGTATTGTATTGTAATCTCTGATATTTTAAGTTGTGTAATATTCATTCATACTCTGTTATATTCTTGTATTCTGATGGAATTGTTGTAATAAGCAATGAAATGATCTTCTTTTTGTGTTCTGATTCGTTTTGTTCTCAATTCAGTCCATTCTTTCCTTCACGGGGAAGTTCGGGTCGTTCTCAGTTTGGTATCAGAGCTTTGGTTTACAGAGCTCGGAGAATAAGACACATTAGAGCCAAACGAAAGAATTCATCAGACATTGGATTAGTAATATCCAATAAGAATGTCTCGTTAGAGATAGGAACAGTAGTATCCTAGAACGAGTGTGAAGAGTGAAATGACCCGAACTTCCCCATGAAGGAAAGTACAGATTGAGTTAAGAACAACCCACATCAAAACACAAACAGAAGAACATTTCATTGCTATTACAACAATTTCCATCAGAGTACAAGAATATACAGAGTATGAATAAATATTATGCATAGAGAATATCAGAGATTTAAATGCATTTGTGTAGTGGAAAAATAATACAAAACATAACTGAAAGAAATACACGGATACAGAGCTTTCCGAATATCACTTCAGCTATATACCAGGATCCTGTGAATATAAATCTGCAAAACCAAAACTACTAGCTGCCCATGCTGAAAATAAGGGCACCCAGAGTTTAGGTTAAAACAATAAACTTCAGGTCAGTCATGTGACTGGTGTGAGAACTAAAATAGTTATTAATCTTTATTTTAAAGTTAGGTAAATCAAGGGACCACGCCATATAACACAGAACGAGTTTCATCCCAAGAATACCCCTGCATAAAACAAACAGCGCAATGCTAAATAAAGAAAAATGAAGCTATTATAAGACCCAGGTCCCATCACACAATGCAACGCAAGCCAGAGGATAGGGTTTTACCTTATAATAGCCAAAGAATGCTTGATACCCTATCTTTTATTATTACTATAAGTGAAGAAAACAACTTCGAATATAAACGTATCAATCATAGACGACATGGGTACCATATATCATGTCGCCATACTAGTTCTATAATTAAAACCGCAATGTCGCGTATTGGAAATTGGATTTCCTTCATGAGTCGAGGCAAGGGGCAAGCTCCTCTCCATTCGAGACACTCTAGCAAATGTCTCAGGGCCAGACACAACGATCCTTGGATCCTCCGAGGCCGGTCCTCTCCTACTTTTGAGGATTAGTTATTCCGGAACACACGTTTCCCAGTCCTATAGGACCTATATCTGAGGCGCCTCGCATTCCAACAACCACACAGGTAAAAAGTATATAAATGTCAGGGCTGGTAGGTCACTAACATCACCCATAGCTAGAAAGAAACGTCGTGCACTCCTTGGGTCCTTATCCCGTTTTTGATTCATACCGAGGTGTGAAGCTCGCGAATTAACGCCATACACAAAGCTATGCCACTTAGGCTGTGCTTTGATCATCAACCACAAGACTTTGCTTTTCAACAGAAGCCTGGATCATCTACCACTTAGGCATGCCACACAGACAATTCACTCCATGCGATTGATATTTATCAATATATAACCTCTGAGCTTGTACGTCTCAGGGAAGGGAGTTAAGAAAGAGAATAAATTCTCCGCCGCCAAACAAATATATTTAATAGAAATCAATCACATAGGATAAAATCCAATGTCAGACACACGGTCCATTTACAAGTTCATTCTGGGTCTGAACGACACCAAAGGAACCTTTTTCCTCGCATATCCATCGATCTCCAAGTACGTCTGGACGATCACCAACTGATTCCCTCCTCTTGGGTGTACAACCCAATCAAGATCATCAATAATCATTCGAACAATGTGAAGACCTCTGGTCTTCAACCACTGTCTTCATCGTCAACTTATCGTCGAATCAGTTATTCATAATGGGTATAAAACCGGCCTTTCCAAATAACCCGCGTATATAATAAACAAGTGTTACACAAATGCAACATACGCCTCATTCCAATCCAGAATATTCTTTATTCAAAAATTCACATTCTTAGGGAAAGGTTCCCATTAATTTTATCAAAGATAATTTGTTTTAAATTTATTCTTTAATCTTCCTTTGGATATCATTTCAAACCGTGTTAAGGTTTTCCAGACTAGTCGTGATTAGCAAACCACACCGAAGTAATTATTTATTTTATTTCCCAATCCCAACCTATTCATCCAATGGAGCAAAACTGGTAGTACTCCATATCTAACACCACTGTGTTATCGGTAAATATTAATTACCATTTCACGTTCAAATCTAATTAAAGATTTTACTATCGCTTTGGAGCAAAACTGGTGATACTCCATTGTTGATCATTTCAATCTAATTAAAGATTCATTAAAACTCCACTAAGTTTTAATCTTCCTACAAATTAATATTAATGATTATTCAAAGCTAAGAAGTTAATCTTATCTTTAACTGGGTTAAAGAACCAATGTCATTTAAAAATACGGTTCACGACAAACCCAAAATCCCATTCCATTGTTAATCGAGTTAAAGAACAGGTGTTATTCAAAACACCGCTCATGATAAACCCAAAAACCAATTTAAATTCAATTCCAATTAAATACTAATTAACTGGACAATTTCACTAAATCTTAATTAAAAGATTTATTCTTTTCTAAACTTGGTTCAAGAACAGTCTTATTTAAGACACCATTCACGACGAACCCAAAATCCCATTTGATATTAAATACAAGGCTCTGAATAGAAAATATCGGCTTATAATCAATATCAAATTTTGAAAACAACAGATATCGTATTGGAAATAACGATATAAATATATCTTTCAAATTTCCCCAATCATATCTGTATAATCACGAAATCCAACATCGAAATATTCCAAAGGCAATTTCGATTCAAATCCATTTCCAATTTATTTATTTTTCAAAATAATTGAATTATAATTCTAGTTTAAAACTAGTTCATTTCGATAAAAATCTATTTTTATCTTTTCACATATGGAATTTTTCATTCCAATTCTTTCTAAATCATTTATTGTGATTTTACACAAATTATAGCTATTTTTAATAATTTTATCAAGGCCTGTACAGTCGCTTTCCATCAACGGCCATCGAATTGCACTTACAGCGACCTTTTCCAAATTTGATTTGGACATAATTCCAAATCCAATTGTTAGATTTCTAATTTCTTGTATTCGTTAGAAACCTCTTTTCGATACGAACCCAATTGTTCCGGTTTCAAGAGAATCCGACGGTTGGATCTCCTGTAACGCCAATTCAAAGTCAACGGTCGAAATTCGTGAACTGCCGCGGCGCGGCGCGTTCTATTCAGGCCATTTAATATATATAATATATATGTTACATATTTTTCGTCGATTTCAATTCTATACATATTTTATAATTCGTTTAAATTCGTTTTCAAAATAATTTCAACTTCATATTCAATTTTAAATCAAAATTGAATATTCCATATCATTAATATATAAATGATAATATTTTCAAAACGTTATATTTTGGAATCACTTCCTTTTCTATATTCATTATAAAAACGAATATAATCTATATAAATATCGTTCGCATTGAAAAGGCGCAATTCTAATCAACACGGCTTTATATATTTCAATAACTTTGTTAATATATTCAACAAATGAATATTCTCTTCAACACATGAATATATATTTTATTCAACACATGAATATTTATTAATTCTTACTTACAATAAAAATGTGAATTTTATTGTATAAAATATTTCGTTCAACACATGAATATTATCAACACATGAGTATTGTCAACACATGACTATTTATTATATTCCACACATGAATTTTCTTTTATAATATTCTTTATTTTCCCAATTGGAATGAGGCCCAATCAGTTACCATATAATGTTAATTATATGGATTCCATACAACACATGTATATAATAGCAATGATAAATAATCAACCATCATCCAAAGTGCACTACACAACTATCTGTCAACCTATCGATTGACACACAACTGAACAATCGGGATTAGCATACGCCATATATCATCCCAACACCTGTGTGGGGTTTCAAATCAACAAACCCAGATTTTTATTTGTGCAGTTGGGCATTGTGTAATGTAACGACCCAGAAAATCTGAACCAATTTAAAAAATTTAAATTGGCTAAAATAATGGATTTTAAATATTTAAAATAAATATTTTAGATAGTAGCAATGAAAAGTGAGTTTGAATCGATGTTTGAAAACGAATATAATTAATTCTAATTATAAACAAGGCCTGAAATGGCACGGTAGTTTCAAAATTTGAATTCAAACTTTGACTGACTGTACTGGGTGCAAAACAAAGCGGATTTGAGCGAAACCAAAAATATTTAAATCTGTTAGTGAATACCTTTCTAAAGAATCTGAAAAATTGAAGTTTCATAGCGGGATGCAAAAGTTATGGCCAAATGAATTTTCTGAAAGGTCGCTATGGAATTTATATAGCCCGTGAAATTGACCATTTTGCAAACGACCTCGGAATTCGACGAAACCACTTTTGTTCGATCCGGGATGTGAAGTTATTGCTAGGTTTCAAATTTCATAATTTTTGAAGCTAGTATGTGAGCGTGGTAAAGGAAAATGTGTTTTGGTCAATTATAGTTAAATTGGATCGACCAGAAATGGACCATTTTGCAAACGGTCTCATAATTCGACGAAACTAGTTTTGTTGGGACCGTATCATCAAAACATAGCCAAATTTATTTTTCTGGAATTTTTCGAATCAGTTTGTGGCCCTGGAAAATTGAAATGTACGTTCAAATAGAATATTGAATGTTATATATTTTAAATTGAATGAAAATTGACTGAAATAGTCGAATGGGCCTAAGAAACATACCCATTGTGTTTGGAATGGGGGTAAAACGCTAGGGACGATAGTCGTTGGGTTTGAATTGGTGTTCGTGTGTGACAAGGGGTATTTTTGGATTTTTAAACTTTATAAATAAAAAAATATCACTGGTCCACATCAGCCCCCCCCCCCGACTTTCTCTCTCCCCGTAGCGATCGAAGGCGGAAAACCATTCCATCGTTCCCATTCGATTTCCGATCAATCCACGCAAAATTGGCCCCTCCTCCAGTTGAAGATTTTGTAGAGCTCCTCGAGATCTTCAAATCCATATATAGTTTGGATTTTTTCGTTGTGTGGTTTGAAGGAATCGACGCCAGGAAGTTGCGGGTTTCAAACTGCCGCCGCCATCACCTGGAGCCACCGAGCTGGACCCCCTCCCTGGCGCACGTGCGCCTCTCCAAGCCCTTCCACGTGGCAGTGGCCGATCGTCGTATCGAGAACCGGATTTCACGAAAAATCAAAACCTAGTTTTGAACCATATTGAAAGGTATACGACTGTTATATATTAAACTGTTTTAACACCTTTAAACCATTGCAAACTTTAAAAAATCATATCTTTTTCCTGTGTTGACGAAATTCAGTGAAACAAGAGACAGTGGACTCGTGTGGACGTCTTCTACCTTCTAGAAGAGAACGCATATTTTTCTGAGCCTTTTGCTATTTTTGGTGGAGTGGAACCCAAAGTGAGATTTCTAATTAATAAACAATATGGAAAACGACGATGTATAAATTATATAATCGATGTATGAGTTATATAAGCGTTGTACACCTCTTGTATAAGCGTTGTATAAGTTGTACGTTCGATGTATAAGTTGTATATGCGTTGTAAAAATTATATATGTGTTGAAATAGAAGTGAAATGCTATATATATATATATACACGCCCCTCGTCCACAAACCATGGACGATATTTATTGATTGTGATTGGTGTGAAATTTGATTGATAGCGAATGGTTGATTGAAATTGTTTGTTGTTGAAATTGATTGATTGTGGTTGAAAAATACCCGTTTGTGGTTGAGAAATATTTGGTTGAAACCACATAGGATTAGTTTGTGGAAATGAATGCCTGCGTGCGAACTAGATGCATGATTCCCTATCGTCAAAAGTTGCGAGGCTTTAAGGTAGAGCGAGGAGCCGTACTAGGGATGGTCCGGGTTTTAACTACCCTGCCGTTATGCTGCCGAAATTTTGAATAATATTCATGTGTTAGAATTATTTTCCTGTGTTGAAACTATATTTGTCTGTTGGATAGAAAACCTTCATGTGTTGAATTGAAATTCATTCGTTGAATAGAAATTCATGTGTTGAATGGTATTCATGTTTTAAATATAAAATTCACCTTTTTATCTATATATATAAACTATAGAAAACCTTCATGTGTTGAATTGAAATTCATTTGTTGAATAGAAATTCATGTGTTGAATGGTATTCGTGTTTTAAATATAAAAATCACCTTTTTATCTATATATATAAACTATAGAAAACCTTCATGTGTTGAATTGAAATTCATTCGTTGAATAGAAATTCATGTGTTGAATGGTTTTCGTGTTTTAAATATAAAAATCACCTTTTTATCTATATATATAAACTATAGAAAACCTTCATGTGTTGAATTGAAATTCATTCGTTGAACTGTAATTCATGTGTTGAATGGTATTCATGTTTTGAAATAAATTGTTTTATAATAAAAATCATATTTTTATTACCTATATGAACTATATAAAATAATCTCGTTTTGAAATAAATTGTTTTATAATAAAAATCTTATTTTTATTACCTATATGAACTATATAAAATAATCGTGTTTTGAAATGAATTGTTTTACAATAAAAATCACATTTTTATTATAGACATGAATTGTTAAAAATAGTGAAGTGTTGAAATAGAAAACAGTTGGATAAAAATATCATTTTTATCAAATGTATGAAAAGAATATAGCTTTGAAATCGAAGAATCGATATATATATATATATATAAATAGAATTGAAATATATCGAATAACGAAGCTGCAGTTCGTATTTTTAAACCGTGATTTCAAACGATTAGTGTGGGAGATCCGACCATCGGATTTTCCCGAAATCGCAACCGTTGGGTTCGCTTTGGAAATATCTTTCCAACAACACCAACTTTGTAAAAATCCAACGGTTGGATTGTCTGGAATGTTTAATTCAAATCTAAAAAAACAGCGCAAGAATCGATTATATATATATATATATATATATATATATAAATATAATTATATTAAATCGAATAACGACGCTGCAGTTCGTATTTTGAAATCGAAACTTCAAACGATTATACCGGGAGATCCGACCGTCGGATTTTCCCGTAACTGGAACCGTTGGATTCGTTTTGAAAAGTTCTTTCTAATGATGTAAATTCTGTGAATAGATTTTCAGATATGTGTAAATCAAATCTGAAGAAAAACAGCGCCACGGCCGCATTATGGCCGAAGCGTCGTTTTGAATAAATTGGCTATTTTAAAGTAAATAAAAATAGCGATAAATCATTATAAAATATTATAAACGATATGGATGTGAAATTTAGAAACTAACTGAAGGTTGGCTAAGTCGAATGGTTTCTTGGGTATAGATCTGATGTTGGTTTCGGCCTTCGGGGTTAATATTTGGGAAATCGTTCTCTTACTGATTTACGGTTAGCGACTAATGAATTGAAATGATGCGTAGTAGTGTTTGTGTAGCACTTGTTTATTATATACGCGAGTTGCTCAGAAAGACCGGGTTTATCCCATTCTGAATAACTGAATCGACGATAAGACATCGAAGATGAAGACAGTGGTCGAAGACCGGAGATCTTCACCTCGTTTGTATGGTAACCGAGGTCCTGATTGGGAGGCATCCCGAAATATGGATAATGAGTGGTGATCGTCCAGACATACGTGGAGGTCGATGGGTTTGCGAGGTATATAGTGCCTCTGGTTTCGTTCAGACCCAGAATGGACTTGCAAATGGACAGTGTGTCTGACATTGGAATTTATTCGGTGTGATTGATAGCCATCGGTTGCACGGTGTGAATTGCCTGTGTGGCATGCTAAGATGCAGTGATCAGGGCTTCTGTTGAAAAGCAAAGTCTTGTGGTGATGATCAAAGCACCGCCTGTGTGGCATAGCTTTGTGTATAACGTGAATTCGCGAGCCTCACACCCCGATATGAACCAGAAACGTGAGAGGACATCAGGGAGGGCCTACGTTTCTTCCTAGCTAGAAGTGGCATCAGTGGTTTTACACGCCCTAACGAGTTAGACTTACGTGGTTGTTGCTGTTGCGAGGTGCCTCGGTTATATCGGTCGATCCGGGACCGATGGAGTCATTCGTTGGCTCATTTACGCCCCAAAGGGCGGGGAAACGTAGTGTTCAGGCATAATAATCCACATCGGTGGACCGGCCCTGACGATCCAAAGGGTTGATGCGTTCTGATCCTGAGGCTCGGGCTAGGTAGTCTCGAATTCGGTAAGGACTATCTTTTGCCTTGTTTCATGACGGAAATCCAATTTCCAAATACGTGACTGTGCGGTTTTGATTGTATATACATATGGCGACATGATATATGGTACCCATGCCGTCTATGATTGAAATTGTTTTTGAAACATATAAACACTAGTAATAATATTAAATGCTTTTGTTTTATTTGTATCAGTAGTATTTTGGCCATTATAAGGTAAAACTCTATCCTCCGGTTTGCGTTGCATTGTGTGATGGGAACTGAGTCTTATAATGGCTTCATTTTTATAAAAAGTATTGCGATGTTTCAAAGAATGATTTGTTTTAAAGCACTGGCGATCCGATGGAGTAAACCCGTTCCACGAAAGTGGCGTGGTCCTGTGATTAGCCATATTATAAATGTGTTGAGTAGATTTCTCATACCAGTCCCATGACTGACTCGTAGTTTGTTTCACTTTCAAACTCGGGTGCCTCTTTTTCAACACGGGCAGCCTTGTATTCAGGTTTTAGCTGGCTTTATCCGGATAGCTGGAGCTGAAGATGGATTCTATTATTTATCTCTTTTTATGCTGTTCAGCTCCTATTGTACATTATGTTTGTTTTCCGCTGTAGACATTTATGTATAGCTGAACTGTATTTATACTAAGTATAATCCTGTATACTGTGTAACTCTGATGATTACGTTTATCCAGTATATTCTATTGTTCATTATCTGGTGTATTTATTTAATTATGTCCTGCTATTATTTGTTTATGTGTTATATTCCAAGGATTACCCTTGCCACCGTCAGTACGGGGTTTGGGGTCGTCTCATGTAAAATTTATCATCCCACTCCATATCAGTCAAATCAGTGTACATAAACAAATCATCTGATTTGTTTATAAATATTTATTTTATTCACATACTCGTTAAAAAATATATTTTTAATGACCAAAATATTTTATTCAACCTATGAATATTCTATTAAGTTCATTTATTCAATAAAATGATTTTTTTTATTTTTCTAACATATTTTATAAAATTTCGGCGGCATAACGGCACGATACTAGAAACGAGATAAGACCTAGCCTTTTCCCCAGTCTAATAATGGCCTGCGCCATACACATACCAATCTAATCAATTCCGTTTCATTTCCCAAACCAACTAAACAAATAAATCAACACCAAACAATCAACTACATAAACAAGTCATCCATGGTCTGTGGACGACGGGTGTCGGGTGCTACTAAGCACCGTCTGCATCCTAGTATATAATTAACTAGAAAATAGAATTTAAAGTGAGAAGTTCTCACCCTGGGTTTTCACTCCGCCATTCTTTCTTTTTGAACGGATCAGACTTGTCTAAAATTCCAATGCGACCTTTTCCTGCTGTTCACAAATAAAAATTATATTTTTATCTCTTCATCCCAATAAATAAAAATCATTTTTTTATTTCTAATTCATATACTTTACAACGCTACTTCATTATAAAAATTACATTTTTATTTTGCTACTGTAGACATAAAAATAACGTCTTTAAATCGCTACCTTTAAAATAAGAATCACATCTTTATTTGTTCACTTCCAATATAAAAATCATATTTTGATATCGTTTACTTCATATATAAGAGATCATATTTTGAAACCAATTTCAATTATATAAAAATCATATTTTTATTTCGCAACCTATAATAAAAATCACATTTTTTTATCGTTGTTTATATTTTAAAGATCATATTTTTAACGCTACTTATATGAATAAAAATCATATTTTTATTCTCTATTCTCATATATAAAAATTAATTTTTTATACGGTTAAAAATCCTAACTTTATTTCGATAAAAATCTAAACTTTTCTATGTAAAAATCTAAACTTTACAAATTAATAATCCTTGCCATATAAAAAATCAAAATTTTGCTTTATAAAAATCAAATTAAAATAAAATAAAACTGATTTAAACAATAAATTATGTAAAACTCACCTTGTTCATCGAAGGAGGGGTGTTTGGAGAGGATGAGGCACGCAGCAGGGGGGTTTCAGTCGCCGGCGGCGGGAGGCTGAGGCGGTGGTTTTTTTCCTGAGATTGGGGCGGTTTTGTGGGTTTTGGGGAGGGTGGTCGCGGGTTTCAACAGAAGAGGAGGAGAGAGATGAGAGCGAGAGGGGGCAAGGGTGCTGGGCGAAGGCCGGAGAGGGGGCCACGGAGGGAAGTAGCGCGATTTTCCGCATTAGGGTTTTTTTTCGTTTATTTGAGAGAGTGGAGGGAAAATAGGAGAGAGAGGAGGGAGTATATTAAAATATATATTATTTAATTTATTTTATTACTCACTTAAAGTTGACTTTTCTTTCGAATCCCAAGTCGAACCCAATGACTGTCGCCCCTAGCACATTACCCCTATTCCGAACACAATGGGACATGTTTCTTAACTCAATTCGCTTGTTACGACCGGTTTCCGTTCAAATTAAAATATAAATCAATGTATATTGAATTTGAATGCACATTTCAATTTACCGGGGCCACATATTAACTTTAAAAATTCTAGAAAAATTATTTCTAGCTTCGTATGGATGATACGGTCCTAAGAAAACTAATTTCATCGAATTCTGAGACAGTTTGAAAAATGGCCATTTTCCAGTCGATTAAAATCAACTGAAACTGGTCAAATGCGTTTTCCTTTGCCACGCTCACATATTGATTCGAAAAATTACGAATTTTGGAACCTAGCAATAACTTGACATCCCGGATCCAAGAAAAGTGGTTTCATAAAAAACTGAGGTCGTTTGCAAAAATTCCATTTTTATGGGCCAGAATTCCACAGCGACTATTCTGATTTTTCAATTGGGAATAACTTTTTATTCCCGCTATCAAATTTCAATTTTTCTGATTCGTTGGAAAAATATTTTCAAATAGATTCTAATATTTTTGGCTTCGCTAAAATCCGGTTTATTTTGAATCCTGTACATTCATTTGAAATTTGAAATCGAATTTTCAAACTACCGTGCCATTTTCAATTCCTTTGATAATTATAAATAATTATTTATATTCTAACAACGATTCAAATAAATATATACGTTCTAATTCTATATAAAATAAATTTCTCATAGTTATTATTTAAAATAATTCATTTTAAATATTCAAAATTCATCAAGATTGCCAAAATAAAAAATTTAGATTGGCTCAGAATTTCAGGGTTGTTACAATATCCCCCATTTAAAACTTTTCGTCCTCGAAAAGGAACGAAGCTTAAAGTTGTTTTACAAACTAACTCAACTTTCACTATTTTCATTACGGCTTAAGTTCTTCAACTTTTTAGTTTCTAAGAACTTTTCCAATTCTTCAAAAAATTGGCTAACACCCTAAATTTCCAAAAAAAATCGCCATAACCTCCCCTGTACCGGGAGCTTCAGGATATTTCAAATAGCCTCACATGGCCCTCACCAATCCAAAAGAAAAAGAAAAAACCAAGCGGCTAGCCAATCGGCTCATAAATACAATAAACATGTACCTATTTGTTGGGCAAACAATTTTATTCCTCTGCTCTAGCCTCCTTGCTATGACCTGTCTCTATATATATATGTATATATATATATATACATGCATGCATTTCAAAATAATTTTCAATACACTTCAAAATTTGGTTCAATTTAGCCTGAATTTACCTTTCTTTCATATAATGGTTTAAATGAATAATCATACAACACATCCATCAATCAA
Source organism: Allium sativum (assembly GCA_030737875.1). Lineage (NCBI taxonomy): Eukaryota > Viridiplantae > Streptophyta > Magnoliopsida > Asparagales > Amaryllidaceae > Allium > Allium sativum. The sequence goes on along the minus strand of CM060919.1, from coordinate 645,852,865 downwards.
TTAGTGAATTAACGTTTCAAATTCATAATTTTGATACATATACAGAAAATCATATTTTTGATGCCAATTCACAACAATGTATTCTAGCTATATTTTGTGTAACGACCCGCATTTTACGCATTCTACGCATCAAAGGTTCGTAGAATATTTATTTCTCTCACATACGAAGTCGTATGGTCATGTAACTTTGGGAGACGACTATTGGGGTCATTTCCCATGTCCATGATTTTTGCCGATTTTTAAATGACCATTTTTCCCATAGCTGATCTTATTTTGGCCATAACTTTTGATTGGTAAGGACTTTTGACCTGAAACCACTTTCATTAGATCCGGATGATGGTTTACCTTTCCGTAGAGTGGTCAAATTACCTAAACAGACACACCGTTTGGGAGATATGGCTGAAACAAGGTTTAGAAGGTTAAAAATAGCTTAACCGGGCCTAATTAGAGTGATTAACAACTAAGCCCATAACCCATTTCAGGATTAGGGTTATAGGAGGACTGAAATGAGTTAGAAAATAGTTCCTATTCATTTTTCCAGCCGCCACAAACCAACCTTGAGCTCTAGCAATGGCCTTCATCTTCTAAATCGCTCCTAGAACACCATTTTTATCATTCCTAATCACTAATTAAGCAAATCAACACCAAATCAAGGCGGGTTAGCGTCAAATCAGAGATAGGGCTGCTAGAATACATTGGGATCCGTGTCATAATAGTACACTTTCGTATCCAAGACTTTAATTGTGGCTAAGGTGAGTGATTAGCATTGTTTTTCACTAATTATGGCTAATTATGGTAATTAGCGAAGATTATCGAAATTATAACTCAGAAAAATCTAGAAAATTTGTAAAATTCCAAAATATTATTTTACGCGTCTGATATGAATTTGGGTTAATTTGGACTAATTTAGCTAATCCCGGAATTTAGGGGATTAAGGAGTGATTAGTGACAATTAGCGAAATTTTGCATCATAAAAATCTAGAAAAAATTGTAAAATATTATTTTAGGGCTCAGAGAGAAATTTGGGTTGATTTGGTTAAGTTTTACTAATCTTATCATTAGTTGTTGTTAAACAAGCTTAAGGGGAAAATAAGGGTTTTTGGATATGTTTGATCCATTTTGACATGTCATATTATTATTTTGTTGTTTGTGAATGTTTATACATGTTGCTATGGCTGTATGTATGCTTTGTGAATGTTTATAACAATTAGAATGGTCGAAAATGCCGTCGTGTGGCGTAAAACAGTCGCTGGAAAGAAGTGCAGGAAACTAGCCGAAGCGGATCAGATCGGAGAAGGGGAGCACGATCCGAACCGTGGAGTACCATGCAGCTGCGACCCGACCCGTTCTCCTGGAGTGCGCCACGAAGTCACGATCCGACCCGCCTCCGAACCTGTGTACTCATCTGAACCGATCCGCTTGAGAGGAGGAGCCACGAGCTGGTCATGTGCCATGACCCGATCCGACGGAGGAAGCACGAACTGATCCGATGGAGGGCGAGCACCATGATCCGACCCGAACCCAATGGGTGCCCACGATCTGAACTAGAGGAGTTGACATGGACGAACCGATTCGAAGCAAAGTGAAGAGAGAAGACCAAACCGATCCAGAGACGACTAGAACCTGTGATGCAAAGGTAGTCCTATTGGGAAGTAGAACTCAGGATCCAGTTGGGAACCAACGAGTTAACTTCATGGTTTGACTTTGTTGCGGGACTTGTGCAAAGGGGTTGTCAGTATTCAAAACTTTGGTTCACCACTGAGAGACGAATAGTGGGCTTGTGGTGATAGTTGTACGGGGTTGGACTCCGTCAGGGCCCAAAGGATTCGGTGACCAAATAGTGGATATCGTATGCTTTACGCACTGAGTGAGAGATGTGAGGATGGTTGCTATGCTTGATCGTTTGCCATCACTACGACATGCACACCCCCTTCCCCGTATCTTTACACCATATATTAGTGGCACCTTAGAGTATTGTATGGTGTGTAGTGCTAACTCTTTGGTTGTAGGTCCAGGTTCAGGTATGATTGGATTATACCTGTTATTGTTCTGTTTTGTTGCTTATCGCTCATACCAGACTTTTGTTTGACCTAGAGTTTTATGTCTCTTCTTATTACTCTGGATGCTCCTAAACGAGCTGACTAGAGACAGGTTAGGTGGTATGCACGAGTAGTTGTACCGGAGACGAGCAAGAGGCTCCCACCTATGATATATATATATATATATATATATATATATATATATATATATATATATTCTCCCTGTGTTGTTGAAGGTCACTGCTTGGGCATTAGTAGTGTACCTCCTTTTACTTTCTTTTGCTTTTATACAATTTTAAAGTTGTAATAATGATGTTGGATCATAAGCTGTATTTTGGATTTTCGCTGCTATGATGATGATGGTTTTAGTTTTCAGCTTATGCACCGTCTCGCCTGTTTTATGTCAAGTATGTTACTATTATATTTTATTCCATGCGCTATGAGACATTCTACAGGTTTCTTTGTTAGTTCTTTCATCTTCTTTCCTTTCTTTGACGACCGTCCCGTGCTAGCGGACATGTGTACAGCGCACTTCCGAAGGAAATGTCGATTAATGCGGGGCGGGCCGTCGCACTTGGTATCAGAGCTCTAGGTTGTGTAGTTAAACTAGGGAAGTCATCAGGGAGAGATAGTATACGTATATGAGAGCGCGAATTTGTGATTATTTTGGTTTTCAAAAGCTATATATATATATATATACTATTAGTATATCTAGGGATGAGGTTGCACTGCACTGACACCACAAAGAAGATGGTTAATCATTTTCTATGTACAGATTGAACGATGAGCCGATATACGAGGGGTATTAGTGGAGGAGCCAATAATGGGAATGCTCCTAATATGAGGTCTATGTTCAGTGACTTCATGAGAGAGATGCTTAGGGATGCTCGGGGAGCAGCTCCTAATGCTGCTAACGGTGGTGGTACAGTAGTGCAGGTGCCTAGGGCTGATTTCGCCAAGTTGTGCAAGGATTACACTAGTCTTGGTGGGAAGCCGTTCCACGGAATGGAGTCGGCTACAGAAGTCCAAGATTGGCTAGATAGTTGTGAGCTCATCGTCGAGGATTTGGGAATCAAGGACGCAATGAAGAGGAAGCTAACATCGCGTCAACTGCAAGGACGGGCTATGAATTGGTGGAATGTTATTAAGGCAGCTACCCCAGAGGATCAGATTACTTGGAATCAGTTTAAGACTCGCTTTTGTGATAAGTTTATCCCAGCTGCTAAGAAATCAGAATTGTTCAAGAAGTTCTTGGAGCTTAAGAAGAATGGTAGGGCAGTCTCGGAGTACATCCCTGAATTCGATACTTTATCGAAATATGGATTGTCCCTCATCGATACAGTCGAGAAGAAGAACGAGAAGTTCATAACTGGCTTGGATGGGTAGTTGGGTGAAAGACTTATAAGCCATATCGATGAGACATTTGAGTCTATTGTAGGAAAGGCATTAAGGTCAGAGAGCCTTTTTCGTAAGTCGAAGACTGAGGTTGCTATTGCATCTACAGAGGAGCCAAAGCCGCAAGCAGGTGGTGAAGGCAAGAAGAATTCTCAGAACAAGAGGAAGCAGAACCCAACCAAGGATGGTCAAAATAAGAAGAATAAGAATGGTGGCGAGTGCTTTAGTTGCGGCAAGAAGGGCCACTATGCCGAAGATTGTCGAGAAAAGCCTGTGGAAAGGAAGTGCTTTAACTGCGGCCAGGCGGGACACCACAAGGATGATTGTCCACAACCTCCTAGGGAGAAGCAGATTGTGAAAGCGTATGCTATCAATGCCGTTCCTTCTCCGTCGAATGCTCCAACTGCGGCGCAGAAGGGAAAAGGCGTCGTTATCAAAGGTATGCTTTCTATTTAAGATGTTTCTGTTCGAGTATTGTTTGACAAACCCGAGATAGTCGATAGACCTTTAGTAGTGATGAACCCGGTTGGTGGTTCGACTAGCCTTAGTATGATTTGCCGTAACGTGGTCTTATCGAGTCATGGATGTATGTTTGTTTGTGATTGTTTGTTTTAGGCTTTACTGGGTTTAGCATTATTTTGGGGAGTCGATCTACTCTAAAGGAATAGGGTGGTATTGGGTACCTACCTAGTAATGGCGATAGTAACTGGAGTTAAGGAAGCTGAGAGGTTATCATTGTAATAAGTTCTAGTTGTCTCTGGGAGGCAAATGAGTGCTCCAGTGCTTAGTTGTTTTGCTAGTATCACCTCATATGGATTGTCCGAATTCGGAGGAGATGTTCCTTCGGTGCTTGTCTGATATTGGTTTAGGCCTTTGGGGCTTGTGCTTAGGGAATGTCGAGTTAGACTAAGATGGTTTGCGTGAGAGATAAATAGGTGTCGCGGTTCTTCATTGGATGATATCTTGGTTTACTCGAGGAGGGATGGGCAACTGTGACATGATAAGACTGTTTAATGGTATAGATTGCCCCGGGTTAGACTCGATAGGGTTATGAGATGGCTCGACTGGGACTCGAGAAAGATGCAAGGTAATGGATTGTTTAGGACCCTATGTTGGTGTTCTCTTTGGATAGTAGAACCTTGAAGGAATAGGATGTGTTCGTTGATCATGGAAGATGCAACGAAGATTAGGACGATTCAAGTTGGACTTGAACTCGTAAAAGAAAATGGGAGTTCGTTGATCTTGGAGACGCAACGAATAGGGAGACGATTCACGTTGGACTAGAGTTTGCCGGTAATGGATACTCAAGACTGGGTCTGAGTTATAGATTGACTCGAGTTAGACTCGAGAAGGCTGCAAGGAATTGGATTTGGCTCGAGTTGGACTCGAGAGGGCAGCAAGATAATGGATAGACTTGGGTTGGACTCAAGTGTTTTAGGCGGACTTAAAGCAGGGGTATCTGGGGATGCTCGTTACCTTGGATCCGTTGGACGTGATTTAGTTATCCTTAGAGGATAAACGCGCATTGGATGTACGGTAGTCCGTTTGGAGGCTGGGCTTCCATTAGTTCTTAATGTTGGTTGGACCAAACATACGAGAATCGACGTTTTGGGATTGGTTAGACCAGTCATGTAGGCATTGACGTGTTTATGACTTTAGCAGGTGATAGATAGGACTTGTTTGATGGATGTTTTGGTTGCTATGTTTGTTCCTATCTTTCTTCTCTTGGGTAGACTATCACCTGTAGGATTCTAGCAATGAGGAACAAGGAGATGGTGGTATATACGGACATTAGGCTACGTATCAGTGTAGTGGGGTAGTCATTACTCCATAGGGCAGAGTGATCGTAACAAGGCTATGAGCCAGTGTAGTGAAGTTGTCATGACTTCATGGGGGCAGAGTGGACATAGCAAAGGATTTAGGTGCGGTAGCAGTTGGATTGAGTAGGAGGCAAGCCAGTCTAGAGGTTATGTTTCTGGGTTGGAAGCAACTAGAGTGTATCACAAGATATGATTTCAGACCCAAGAGTGAATTGGATTCAGAAACGCTAGTAAGCTTGACGATTAGATCGATTTTGATTGAGTGGATTGGCTCCAGTTAGAAGGACGATCCTAACCTATTGGAAATCATCTCTATTGTTGAGATGGGTATCAATGGAAAGAGAATGATCAAGCAAGGATTTGATCGAGAAGGATGGCTTCGAAAGAATGGGGGACTAGTTGTACCCAACGTAGACGGACTGAGAGATGAAGTGCTTAGAGCATATCATCACTCAAAACTGACTATACATCCCGGTGGTATCAAAATGTATTGAGACAGGATCAGACTTACCACTGGGAAAGGATAAATAAGGACGTTGGGAAGTTTATGTCCAAAAGCATGAATTGCCATTTATCTAAAGCTGAGCAAAAGAAGCCTAGTGGGTTGTTACAACCATTAGAAATTCCTAAATGGAAATGGGAACAAGTCTCAATGGAATATATTGATGGTTTACCAAGGACTAGGTCAGGTCATGATGGTATTTGAGTGAATCGTATACTAGAGGATCTTTTGAGAACTTATATATATTGGATTTTGGAGGGTCATGGGATGGCCATTTGTATCTGATTGAGTTATAGTTATTAGCCCAGTGTTGGTATGGTTCCAATTGAAACTTTGTATAGAAGACCGTGCAAGGCACCATCATGTTGGTTGGAGAATGGTGAGAAATTTAAGCTTAGACCAGAAATAATAAGAGGAACTTCAGGCAAGATCAAGGTAATCCAACAGAGAATGAAGACTACCTAAGATAGGCAGAAGACTAATGTCGATAATAGACGAAGAGATTTGGAATTCTTCGTTAACGACTTGGTGTTCGTCAAGGTCTCTCCGTTGATGAATGTGATTCGTTTTGGTGGAAAAGGTAAGATAGCACCAAGGTTTGTTGGTCCACTTTCAGTTCTCGAGCAAGATTGAAATTAGGCATATAAAGCTGAATTACCAAAGAAGATGGCAGGAGTTCATAACGTATTTCATGTTTCACATTTAAGGAAATTCATGCACGACCCCGATACGACTATTTCACCTGATCAGTTGGTTGATATCGAAGTAGAACCCGAGGCGGTTGGGAACCGCAAGCCAATTCGTATTATCGAGCACGATACGAAGAAACTTCGAAGGAAACGGTGAATCTAGTCAAGGCTCAGTGGGGCGAGCATGAGAATGACTGTACTTGGGAGACAGAGGAGAGCATTAGGAAGACGTATCCAGAACTCTTTACCTGGTAAGATTTTAATTGCGACTTAGTTTTCCGCATGCTAGGATAGACTTGTTTGTTATTTTGTATGTTTGATTGTTTTGAACGGTTGGTAGGCATGCGGAATCCTTTGCTTGTTTCTTAGTTAAGGAATTTCGGGGGCGAAATTTCTTAAGGGGAGGGAGAATGTAACGACCCACATTCTATGCATCGAAGGATCGTAGAATATTTATTTCTCTCACATACGAAGTCGTATGGTCATGTAACTTTGGGAGACGACTATTGGGGTCATTTCCCATGTTCATTATTTTTGTCGATTTTTAAATGACCATTTTTCCCCTAGCCGATCTTGTTTTGGCCATAACTTTTGACTGGTAAGGAATTTTGACCTAAAACCACTTTCATTAGATTCGGATGATGGTTTACCTTTCCGTAGAGTGGTCACATTAGCCAAACGGACTCAATGTTTGGGAGATATGGCTGAAACAAGGTTTAGAATGCGAAAAACAGCTTAATCGGGCCTAATTAGAGTGATTAACAGCTAAGCCCATTACCCATTTCGGGATTAGGGTTATGGGAGGACTGAAATAAGTTAGAGAATAGTTCCTATTCATTTTTCAGCCGCCACAAACCTCCCTTATGCTCTAGCAATGGCCTTCATCTTCTAAATCGCTCCCAAAACACAATTTTTATCATTCCTAATCACTAATTAAGCAAATCAACACCAAATCAAGGTGGGTTAGCGTCAAATCAGAGATAGGGCTGCTGGAATACATTGGGATCCGTGTCATGACAGTAGAGTTTCAGATCCAAGACTTTAATTGTGGCTAAGGTGAGTAATTTGCATTGTTTTTCACTAATTATGGCTAATTAGGGTAATTAGCGAAGATTAGCGAAATTATAACTCAGAAAAATCTAGAAAAAAAGTAAAATTCCAAAATATTATTTTATGCCTCTGATATGAATTTGGGTTAATTTGGACTAATTTTGCTAATCCCGGAATTTAGGGGATTAAGGAGTGATTAGTGATAATTAGTGAAATTTTGCATCATAAAAATTTGGAAAAATTTGTAAAATTCTAAAATATTATTTTGGGGCTCTGATAGAAATTTGGGTTGATTTGGTTAAGTTTTACTAATCTTATCATTTGTTGTTGTTAAACATGCTTAAGGGGAAAATAAGAGTTTTTGGGTATGTTTGATCCGTTTTGACATATTATGTTGTTGTTTTGTTGTTTGTGAATGTTTATACATGTTGCTATGGCTGTATGGTATGCTTTGTGAATGTTTAGAATAGTTATAATGGTCGAAAATGCCATCGTGTGGCATAAAACAGTCGCTGGAAAGAAGTGCAGGAAACTAGCCGAACCGGATCGGATTGGAGAAGGTGAGCACGATCGAACCATGGAGCACCATGCAGCTCCGACCCGACCCGTTCTCCTGGAGTGCGCCACGAAGTCACGATCCGACCCACCTCCGAACCTGTGTACTCATCTGAACAGATCTGCTTGAGAGGAGGAGCCACGAGCTGGTCATGTGCCACGACCCGATCCGACGGAGGAAGCACGAACCGATCCGTTGGAGGGAGAGCACCATGATCCGACCCGAACCCAATGGGTGCCCACGATCTGAACCAGAGGAGTTGACATGGACGAACCAATCCGAAGCAAAGTGAAGAGAGAAGACCAAACCGATCCGGAGATGACTAGAACCGGAGATGCAAAGGTAGTCCAAATGGGAAATAGAACTCAGGATCCAGTTGGGAACCAACGAGTTAACTTCATGGTTTGACTTTGCTACGGGACGTGTGCAAAGAGGTTGTCGGTATTCATAACTTTGGTTCACCACTGAGAGACGAATAGTGGGCTTGTGGTGATAGTTATGTGGAGTTGGACTCCGTCAGGGCCCAAAGGATTAGTTAACCAAATAGTGGATATCGTATGCTTTACGCACTGAGTGAGAGATGTGAGGATGGTTGTTATGCTTGATCGTTTGCCATCACTATGACATGCACACCCCCTTCCCCGTATGTTAGTGGCACCTTAGAGTATTGTACGGTGTGTAGTGCTAACTCTTTGGTTGCAAGTCCAGGTTCAGGTATGATTGGATTATACCTGTTATTGTTCTATTTTGTTGCTTATCGCTCATACCAGACTTTTGTCTGACCCAGAGTTTTATGTCTCTTCTTATTACTCTGGGTGCTCCTAAACGAGCAGATTAGAGACAAGTTAGGTGGAATGCACGAGTAGCTGTACTGGAGACAAGCAGGAGGCTCCCACCTATGATATATATATATTCTCCCCGTGTTGTTGAAAGTCACTGCTTGGGCATTAGTAGTGTACCTCCTTCTTTTACTTTCTTCTGCTTTAGAGACAGTTTTAAAGTTGTAATAATGATGTTGGATCATAAGCTGTATTTTGGATTTCCGCTGCTACGATGATGATGGTTTTAGTTTTCAGCTTATGCACCGTCTCGCCTGTTTTATGTCAAGTATGTTACTACTATATTTTATTCCATGCGCTGTGAGACATTCTACAGGTTTCTTTGTTAGTTTTTTCATCTTCTTTCCTATCTTTGACGACCGTCCCGTGCTAGCGGACATGTGTACAGCGCACTTCCGGAGGAAATGTCGGTTAATGCGAGGCGGGCCGTCACATTTTGGTTCTCACACCAGTCTAATTGAAATATATAAATATCACGCCTTTGAAACTCGAACACAAACACTGATGATGATGCATCATCATCTGAATTATCCCAGGGTGACTAGATGTGATTCTATATCTACCTAGTATATTAAAACTTCGAATATACTTTTGCATGGCGTATATGCAAAATCTTTATATATCGGATTGTCCAAATTCAATATAAAATAAATATTCAAATGCATATAAACTGGTTTAAATTTTCAAAACAAAAATTGTTTTCACTTTTACTTTAAAAACACTACTCTTCACACTCGTTCTAGGACACTACTGATCCCATCTCTAATGAGTCATTCTCACTGGATATTGCTAATCCAATCTCTGATGAATTCTTTCGTTTGGTTCTAATGTGTCTTGTTCTTGAGCTCTGTAAACCAAAGCTCTGATACCAACTGAAATGACCCGAACTTCCCCGTGAAGGAAAGCAAGGATTGAGTTGAGAACAACCCATATCAAAACACAAATAGAAGAACAATTCATTGCTATTACAAAAATTTCCATCAGAGTACAAGAATATACAGACTATGAATAAATATTATACAACAGAGAATATCGGAGATTTAAATACATTATAGCAGCGGAAAAATAATACAAAACATAACTGAAAGAAATACACAGATACAGAGCTTTCTGAATATCACTTCATCTATATACCAGGGTCCTGTGAATATAAATTTGCAAAACCAAAATTACCAGCTGCCCGTGCGGAAAATAAGGGCACCCAGATTTTAGGTTAAAACAATAAACTCTAGGTCAGTCATGTGACTGGTGTGAGAACTAAAACAGTTATTAATATTTATTTTAAAGTTAGGTAAATCAAGGGACTAAGAGGTATAATACGGAATGGGTTTCATCATAAGAATACCCGTGCATAAAGCAAACAACGCAATGCTAAATAAAGAAAAATGAAGCTATTATAAGACCCAGGTCCCATCACACAATGCAACGCAAGCCGGAGGATAGGGTTTTACCTTATAATAGCCAAAGAATGCTTGATACGCTAAATTTCATCTTTTATTATTACTATAAGTGAATAAAACAACTTCGAATATAAATGTATTAATCACAGACGGCATGGGTACTATATATCATGTCGCCATACTAGTTCTACAATTAAAACCGCAATGTCATGTATTGGAAATTGGATTTCCGTCATGAGTCGAGGCAAGGGGCAAGCTCCTCTCCGTTCGCGAGACTCTAGCAAATGTCTCAGGGCCACACACAGCGATCCTTGGATCCTCCAAGGCCGGTCCTCTCAAACTTTTGAGGATTAATTATTCCTGAACACACGTTTCCCGGTCCTATAGGACCTATATCCGAGGCGTCTCGCATTCCAACAACCACACAGGTAAAAAGTAAATAAATGTCAGGGGTGGTAGGTCACTGACATCACCCATATCTAGAAAGAAACGTCGTGCACTCCTTGGGTCCTTATCCCGTTTTTGACTCATACCGAGGTGTGAGGCTCGCGAATTAACGCCATACACAAAGCTATGCCGCTTAGGCCGTGCTTTGATCATCAACCACAAGACTTAGCTTTTCAACAGAAGCCTTGACCATCTGCCACTTAGGCATGCCACACAAGCAATTCACTCCATGCGATTGATATCCATTAATATATAACCTCTGAGCTCGTACGTCTCAGAGAAGGGCGTTAAGCAAGAGAATAAATTCTCTGCCGCCAAACAGATATATATTTAATAGAAATCAATCACACAGAATAAAATCCAATGTCAGACACAGTCCATTTACAAGTTCGTTCTGGGTCTGAACTAAACCGGAGGAACCTTATTCCTCGCATATTCATCGATCTCCAAGTATGTCTGGACGATCACCAACTGATTCCCTCCTCTTGGGTGTACAGCCCAATCAAGATCATCAATAATCATCCGAATGATGTGAAGACCTCTGGTCTTCAACCACCATCTTCATCCTCGACTTATCATCGAATCGATTATTCAGAATGGGTATAAGCCCAGCCTTTCCAAATAACCCGCATATATAATAAAGAAGTGTTACACAAACACAACATACGCCTCATTCCAATTCAGAATATTTTTTATTCAAAAATTCACATTCTTAGGGAAAGGTGGCCATTGATTTTATCAAAGATAAATTCTTTTAAATTTATTCTTTAATCTTCCTTTGGATTTCATTTCAAACCATGTCAAGGTTTTCCAAACTAGTCGGGATTAGCGAACCACACCGAAGTAATTATTTATTTTATTTCCCAATCCCAACCTATTCATCCCATGGAGAAAAACTGGTAGTACTCCATATCTAACACCACTGTGTTATCGGTAAATATTAATTACCATTTCACATTCAAATCTAATTAAAGATTTTACTATCGCTTTGGAGCAAAACTGGTGATACTCTATTCTCGATCATTTCAATCTAATTAAAGATTCATTAAAACTCCACTTAGTTTTAATCTTCCTACAAATCAATATTAATGACTATTCAAAGCTATGAAGTTAATCTTATCTTTAACTGGGTTAAAGAACCATTGTCATTTAAAAACACGGTTCATGATAAACCCAAAATCCCATTCTATTGTTAATCGGGTTAAAGAACAGGTGTTATTCAAAACACCACTCACGATAAACCCAAAAACCAATTTAAATTCAATTCCACTTAAATACTAATTAACTAGACAATTTCACTAAATCTTAATTAAAAGATTTATTCTTTTCTAAACTTGGTTCAAGAATAGTGTTATTTAAGACACCATTCACGACGAACCCAAAATCCCATTTGATATTAAATACAAGGCTCTGAATACAAAATATATCGGCTTATATTCAATATCAAATTCTGAAAACAAAAAATATCATATTGGAAATAACGATATAAATATATCTTTCAAATTTCCCCAACCATATCTGTATAATCACGAAATCCAACATCGAAATATTCCAAAGACAATTTCGATTCAAATCCATTTCCAATTTATTTATTTTTCAAAATAATTGAATTATAATTCTAGTTCAAAACTAGTTCATTTCGATAAAAATCTATTTTTATCTTTTCAAATATGGAATTTTTCATCCTAATTCTTTCTAAATCGTTTCTTGTGATTTTACACAAATTATTACTATTTTTAATAATTTTATCAGGGCATGTACAGTCGATTTCCATCAACGGCCATTGAACTGCACTTACATCGACCTGTTCCAAATTTGATTTGGAAATAATTCCAAATCCAACCATTAGATTTCTAATTTCTTGTATTTGTTAGAAAGCTCTTTTCGATACGAACCCAACGGTTCCGGTTTCAGGAGAATCCGATGGTCGGATCTCCCGTAACGCCAATTCAAAGTCAATGGTCGAAATTCGCGAACTGCCGCGACGCGGCTTTTTCTATTTAGGCCATTTAATATATATATATATATATATTATATATTTCGTCGATTTCAATTATAAACATATTTTATAATTCGTTTAAATTCGTTTTCAAAATAATTTCAACTTCATATTCAATTTTAAATCAAAATTGAATATTCCATACCATTAATATATAAATGATAATATTTTCAAAACGTTATATTTTGAAATTACTTCCTTTTCTATATTCATTATAAAATTGAATATAATCGATATAAATATCGTTCGCGTCGAAATGGCGCAAATCTAATCAACACGGCTTTATATATTTCAATAACTTCATTATTCTATTCAACAAATGAATATTCTCTTCAACACATGAATATATATTTTATTCAACACATAAATATTTATTAATTCTTACTTACAATAAAAACGTGAATTTTATTGTATAAAATATTTCATTCAACACATGAATATTCTCAACACATGAGTATTGTCAACATATGACTATTTATTCTATTCCGCACATGAATTTTCTTTTATAATATTCTTTATTTTCCCAATTGGAATGAGACCCAATCAATTACCATATAATGTTAATTATATGGATTCTATACAACACATGTATATAATAGCAATGATAAATAATCAACCATCATCCAAAGTGCACTACACAACTGTTTGTCAACCTATCGATTGACACACAACTGAACAATCGGGATTATTGTACGCCAAATATCATCCCAACACCTGTGTGGGGTTTCAAATCAACAAACACATATTTTTATTTGCGTAGTTGGGCGATGTGCAAAATTTATCGTCCTAATCAATATCAGTCAAATCATGGTACATAAACAAATCATCTGATTTGTTTATAAATATTTATTTTATTCACATACTCATTAAAAATTATATTTTTAACGACCAAAATATTTTATTCAACCTATGAATATTCTATTAAGTTCATTTATTCAAAAAAATGATTTTTTTTATTTTTCAAACATATTTTAGAAAATTTCGGCGGCATAACGGCACGATACTAGAAACGGGATAAGGCCTAGCCTTATCCCCAGTCTAATAATGGCCTGCGCCATACACATACCAATCTAATCAATTCTGTTTCATTTCCTAAACCAACCAAACAAATAAATCAACCACCAAACAATCAATTACACAAACAAGTCATCCATGGTCTGTGGACGACGGGTGTCGGGTGCTACTAAGCACCGTCTGCATCCTAGTATATAATTAACTAGAAAATAGAATTTAAAGTGAGAAGTTCTCACCTTGGGTTTCCACTCCGCCATTCTTTCTTTCTGAATGGTTCAGACTTGTCTAAAATTCCAATGCGACCTTTTCCCGCTGTTCATATATAAAAATCATATTTTTATCTCTTTACCCCAATAAATAAAAATCATTTTTTTATTTCTAATTCATATACTTTACAACGCTACTTCCTTATAAAAATTACATTTTTATTTTGCTACTGTACACATGAAAATCACGTCTTTAGACCGCTACCTTTAAAATAAGAATCACATCTTTATTTGTTCACTTCCAATATAAAAATCATATTTTGATATCGTTTACTTCATATATAAGAGATCATATTTTTAAACCAATTTCAATTATATAAAAGTCGTATTTTTATTTCACTACCTATAATAAAAATCACATTTTTATATCGTTGCTTATATTTTAAAGATCATATTTTTAACGCTACTTATATGAATAAAAATCATATTTTTATTCTCTATTCTCATATATAAAAATCAAATTTTTATACCGTTAAAAATCCTAACTTTATTTTGATAAAAATTTAAACTTTTCTATGTAAAAATCTAAACTTTACAAATTAGTAATCCTTGCCATATAAAAAATCAAAATTCTGCTTTATAAAAATCAAATTAAAATAAAAATGATTTAAACAATACATTATGTAAAACTCACCTTGTTCATCGAAGGAGGGGTGTTTGGAGAGGCTGAGGCACACAACAGGGGGGTTTCAGTCGCCCGTGGCGGGAGGCTGAGGCGGTGGGTTTTTTTCTGGGCTTGGGGAGGTTTTGTGGGTTTTGGGGAGTGTGGTCACGAGTTTCAATAGAAGAGGAGGAGAGAGAAGGGAGCGAGAGGGGGCGAGGGTGGTGGGCGATGGCCGGAGAGGGGGCCACGATGGTCGCGCCAACGGAGGAAGGTAGCACGGTTTTCCGCGTTAGGGTTTTTTTCGTTTATCTGAGAGAGTGGAGGGAAAATAGGAGAGAGAGGAGGGAGTATATTAAAATATATATTATTTAATTTATTTTATTACTTACTTGAAGTTGACTTTTCTTTCGAATCCCAAATCGAACCCAATGACTGTCGCCCCTAGCACATTACCCACATTCCGAAAAAAATGGAATATGTTTCCTATCCCAATTCGCTTGTTACGATCAGTTTCCGTTCAAATTAAAATATAAATCAATGTGTATGGATTTGAACGCACATTTCAATTTACCGGGGCCGCATATTAACTCTAAAAATTCAAAAATAAAATATTTCTAGCTTCGTATTGACGATACGGTCCTAACAAAACTAATTTCATCGAATTCTGAGACCGTTTGAAAAATGGTCATTTTCCAGTCGATTAAAATCAACTTAAACTTGTCAAACACGTTTTCCTTAGCCACGCTCACATATTGATTCGAAAAATTACGAATTTTGGAATCTAGCCATAACTTGACATCCCGGATTCAACAAAAGTGGTTTCATCGAAAACCGAAGTCGTTTGCAAAAATTCCATTTCTAAGGGCCAGAATTCCACAATGGCTATTCTGAATTTTCAATTAGGCATAACTTTTTATTCCCGCTATCAAATTTCAATTTTTCAGATTCGTTGGAAAGATATTTTCAAATATATTCTAATATTTTTGGTTTCGCTAAAATCCGATTTATTTTGAATCTTGTACATTCATTTGAAATTTGAAATCGAATTTTCAAACTACCGTGCCATTTTCTATTCCTTTTATAATTATAAATAATTATTTATATTCTAACGACGATTCAAATAAATATATATGTTCAAATTCTATTCAAACTAAATTTGTCGTCGTTATTATTTAAAATAATTCATTTTAAATATTCAAAATTCAACAAAATTGCCAAAATAATTTTTTTTAAATTGGCTCAGAATTTCCGGGTTGTTTTAAAGAGTGTTAATTTTTCAAAAAATAAAATGAAACGATAATCAACTAATTGATTGCTGGTTGTGTTGTTTGATTATTGATTGATTAATTAAAATTTGAACTATTTAGCCAGATTGTATCGAATATTGAACTGACTTGAAAATTGATATAAAT
The DNA here is from genome assembly GCA_030737875.1 of Allium sativum. Classification (NCBI taxonomy): domain Eukaryota; kingdom Viridiplantae; phylum Streptophyta; class Magnoliopsida; order Asparagales; family Amaryllidaceae; genus Allium; species Allium sativum. Next base: position 645,836,833 of record CM060919.1, on the reverse strand, counting down.
TGCATGCATATACAGGTATATACATTGAACAGGTCATAGCAAGGAAGTTAAGCAGAGGAATAAAATTGTTTGCCCGATAAATAGGTACATGTTTATTGTATTCCTTGGGGTTTTGATGATTTTATGAGCCGATTGGCTAGCCGCTTGGTTGTTTCCTTTTCTTTATGGATTGGAGAGGCATGTGTGGCGGTTTGGGGATTTTCCCGGTGCTCCTATACATGGGAGGTTATGGCGAAATTTTTCGAAAATTTAGGGTGTTAGCCAAATTTTTGAAAAATTTGAAAAGTTCTTAGAAACTGTAAAGTTGAAGAACTTAAGCCATAATGAACATAATGAAAGTCGAGTTGATTAGTTAAACAACTTTCAGCTCCATTCCTTTTTGGGGACGAAAAGATTTTAAGTCGGGAGAATGTAATAATCCGGAAAATCCGAACCAATTTAAAATTTTTATTTGGCAATTTTAAGGAATTTTGGAAATTTAAAATGAATTATTTTAAATAAAAACGAAGAAAATTTATTATGAATAAATTAGAATGTATACATTTATTTTTGTCGACGTTATAATATAAATATTTATTTTAATTATAAAAGGAATTGAAAATGGCGCGGTAGTTTGAAAATTCGATTTCAAATTTCAAATGAATGTACAGGATTCAAAATAAACCGGATTTTAGCAAAACCGAAAATATTTGAATCTATTTGAGAATATCTTTCCAATGAATCCGAAAAATCAAAATTTCATAGCGGGAATAAAAAGTTATGCCCAATTGAAAATTCAGAATAGTCGCTATGGAATTTTAGCCCTTAAAAATAGCCATTTTGCGAACGACCTCCGTTTTCGACGAAACCACTTTTGTTGGATCCGGTATATCAAATTATTTCTAGATTTCAAAATTCATAATTTTTGGCATTATTTTGTTAGCGTGGCGAAGTAAAACGTGTTTTGACAGTTATAATCAATTTGGATCGACCAGAAAATGACTATTTTTCAAAAGGTCTCCAAATTTGATGAAATCAGTTTTGTTAGAACCGTATCGTCAATACGAAGCTAGAAAATATTTTTTGGGAATTTTTAGAGTCCGTATGTGGCCCGGTAAGTTGAAATGTGCGTTCAAATTTAATATATAGATTTATATTTTGATTTTGACGGAAACCGATCGAAACAGCCAAACTGGCTTACGATACATATACTATTGTGTTCGGTATAGGGGTAATTAGTTATGGACGACAGGCGATGGGTCACATTTGGAGATTGAAGTTTAAAGTTACTTTTTGGAGAATAATTAATTAAATAAATTAATATATTATATTATCATACCCCCTATACTTTCCCTCCTCTCTCTATTCCGTTTCCAATCGAACAGAATAAAAAAAGAAAAAGAAAAGAAAAAAAGAAAAAAAGGTGGAAGTGACGGAATGCTCCAGCCACCACCGGAGGACCACCGCGCCGCCACTCTTCACGCCTTCGGCCACCAACCTCGCCCCTTCCTCCCCTAGCCACCATCTCCTCTCCCCCGCCCCTCTTTCTTCTTCGATTAAAGACCCCAAGCCCTAAACCTCCCATCGCCGGAAAACTGAGTCGTGCCACCCCCTTGCCGGACACGCACCTGAAGCCGCGACCTCCTCCCCTACCCCGGACGACAACCACCGCCTCTATCCTCTTCCTCCGATTGAAATTTTGTGGTTTTATTTATTAATTTCCTTTAGTGTAAAAAATTATGATTTCAATGTTTATATAAATATGATTTTTAATAGTAAAAAGAATAGATTTTTATAAGTAGAGAGATTTGGTTTTTTATAACAGAAAGATCATATTTTTGTTAAAAGAAAGATCATATTTTTGTTAAATGAAAGATCATATTTTTGTTAAATGAAAGATCCTATTTTTGTTAAAGGAAAGGTCATATTTTTGTTAAAGGAAAGATCATATTTTTAATATAGAAAAGGCGAGATTTTTATTGTAAGAAAGGCGATGTAAATATATAATTTTTATTATATATAAAGCGCTGTTAAAATATAATTTTTATATAGAAAGAAGCGTTGTAGAAATATACGAAGTAGAAATAAAAATATGATTTTTATTTATTGCAATGAAGCGATAAAAATATGATTTTTACATATGAACAGCGTGAAAAGGATGCGTTGGAATTTCGAACAAATCCAAATAGTTTAGAAAGAAAGACAGGCGGAGTGGAACCCAAAGGTGAGAACTTCTCACCTTTTATTTTATTTCTAGTTAAAATATATACTAGGATGCAGACGGTGCTTAACAGCACCCGACACTCATCGTCCACAGACCATGGACGACTTGTTTGTTTGTTTGATTTTGTTGTGAAAATTGATTGTGTGATCTGGAATGCAATAAAATATTTTATAGTTAAAAATATAATTTTTAACGTGTATAAGAATAAAATAAATATTTATAAACAAATTAAACGATTTGTTTATATACACCCATTTGACTGATATGGATTGGGGCGATAAATTATACACATCGCCCAACTGCACAAATAAAATTCATTATTTGTTGATTGAAACCCCACATGGGTATTGGGATGATATCGGACATACACTAATCCCAATAGTTAGTTGTATGTCAATCGATTGGTTGACAGACTGTTATGAGTGTTAAATATTTATATTTGATGCTTATGCAATGTAGAATGCACTTTGGATGATGGTTGACTATGTTTGTGTAACACCCCACATCCGTTAGTGTCACTCACAAAGGGAATGCACTAAGTTCTGTGAAGCATTTAAGGTAAAAGATGTAGATAAATTACAAGACAGACAAAATTAAAACAGCGGAAAATAAGACTTTGCTTTATTGATAAAATAGTTTGTACAAGAATTGCTTTCCAATACCAGAGTATCATCTGCCTTACAAAATAAAGAAGCATAAAATAACATTTATATTCCCCAATGTAGCATTAGCCAGCCATAGCGATGGAAAAGAGAGTCCAAAGCAGCACATCAAAGAGTCTTCAAGCTTGGAAAGAATAATGGTCCAAACTAAGCTGAGAAATTCCCTTCCTGACTACCTGGGTGGGGGGGGGGGGGAGAAAAGAAGATGAAAGAAAACAGGGTCAGACATAATGTCTTAGTAAGCTCAGTTATTTTCTAGCATGAGAACAAGAACAAAGACCATGACTTTCATAAACTGAGAACAGGACAATATCAGAAAACAAGATAACTTATGCAAGATAAGCATAAGATATTATAAGGCAAGATAAACTAAATGCGCGGATAACTGAATGCGCTTCTACTCTTTCTCTGCTTCGCTACTACTCTGTTGTTCTGATTTCTAGAAAACCCTAGTAACGGGGACCCATTTCAACAGTAACCCGATTAGGTATCATGGTACCCTGAAACTAGGCAGGGTGGGGCACGATTACTGGGCTGATTGTAAGCGGTCAAAGCGATGGCGGTGGGTGCAACAGTGTGGGTTCTAACGGAATGCGGGCGTGCACACACTTCGGAGCAGACAAACAGGGAACTGGGGGCACTAGTAGTATAACCTATGCATTCTAAGGTTTGTGTCGGGTCACCACCATGGGACTTGATACACCCCATGGTGGGGCCAACATAGGTATCTACAATTTCTGGGGGCCGTAAGACACAGATGATTATGCGAGTAGGAGCCGATCTTTAAAATAAGGGGATCACTTCACCCTCAGCATAGGGTGCATCTTTAGAAACGGGATCACTTTACCCTCAGCATAGGGTGCATCTTTAGAAACGGGATCACTTCACCCTCAGCATAGGGTTCCAGACGGAATAAATACAAGTAGGTGCAGAGATATAGTGCGGGGTGCGATATTATATTCGTTTCAGAACTACCTTATCTTAGTTTATGATACTTTCCTGTTCCAGTTTATACATATCATGCCCTTATTCTTATTTTCATACTGAAGAGTCATTAGACTTACCAGGCTTTATGTCTGACCCTATTTTCTTTCGTCTTCTTTTCTTCCGTCCCCCCCCCAAGGTCCACAGGGAGGAAATAACTCAGCTTAGTCAGAATCTCTAAAAGCTTCAAGATAGTTGATGTACGGTTTGGAGCCTCTTTCCTTAGCTATGGCTGTTGGTCACACTCTATGGGGATTTAAGCAGTTTTAATCATGTTTTATGCTTCTTTATTTAAAAACCAAGACAGAAATGATGTTGTAGTGTTTTGGAAGTTGTTATGAGACAATTATGGAAATGTATTGTATGTACAAGTATTTTATAAAATAAAAGTCTGATGTTTTCCGCTGCTTATATACATATGTGTTTATATCTGTCTTGTGTTTTATCTGTGACTTTTACTTACAAACCTCCACCAAAGTTAAGGAAGTCCCTTGTGAGTGACTTTAATGGAGGGTGGGGTGTTTCAGTTTGATGTTGTTGTATACGTGTGTTGTATGAAATCGATATAATCAACATTATATGGTAACTGACTGTGTCTAATTCCAGTTCAGAAAGAATGAATATTTTAAAATAATGATTATTTTAAAGTAAAATTCAGAAAAGAATCAAAATCTGATTTTGATGTCCAACTTGGGATGGACACGAATATATATAAATATATAAAGCCATGTGGATTAGATTGACGCCGTTTTTATGTGAGCGATATTTATATCGATTTTATTCATTTTTATAATGAATATCGAAAAGGAATTGATTTCAAAATCTAATGTTTTGAAAATACTATCATTTATATATCGATGATATGGAATATTCAATTTTGATTAGAAATTGAATACGAAGTTGAAATCGTTTTGAAAACGAATTTAAAACGATTTATAAAATATGTTTTAAGTGGAAATCGATGAAATATATATTATATATATAATATAATGGCCTGAATAGAAAGCGCCGCGCTGCGGCAGTTCGCGAATTTCGACCATTGACATTGAATGGACATTACGGGAGATCCGACCGTCGGATTCTCCTAAAACCGGAATCTTTGGTTCATATCGAAAAGAGCTTTCTAAACAAACAAGGAATTAGAAATCTAACGGTTGGATTTGGAATTACGTCTAAATCAAATTTGAAAAAGGTCGGTGTAAGTGCAGTTCGATGGCCGTTTATGGAAATCGACTACACGGGCCTTGATAAAATTATTAAAAATATCAATAATTTGTGTAAAATCATAATAAATGATTTGGAAAGAATTGGGATGAAAAATTCCATATTTGAAAAGTTAAAAATAGATTTTTTATCGAAATGATCTAGTTATTAACTAGAATTATAATCCAATATTTCAAAATAAATAAATTGGATTTTTGAAATTGTCTTAAAAATAACTAGAATTTCCAATATATAAATTGAAAATGGATTTGAATCGAAATTGTCTTCGGAACATTTCGATGCTGGATTTCGTGATTATACAGAAATTGTTATGGAAATTTGAAAGATATATTTATAAAGGTATTTCCAATACGATATTTGTTTGCTGTAGTATTTGATATTGAATATAATCCGATATATTTTTTATTTAGAGCCTTCTATTTAATATTGAATGGGATTTTGGATTTTTCGTGGATAGTGTCTTCAGGAACACTGTTCTTGAACTCCATGTGAAGATAATTAATCTTTTATATAAGATTGTAAGAGTTTCCAATTATATTTAATAATTGGAATAAAATGGAATGTGAATTGGGTTTATCGTGAACTGTGTTTTTAGCGACATTCGTTCTTTAACCTGATTTATAGTGAAATGGGATTTGGAATTTATAAATCTTTTGTTAATATTTAAAGGTGATTTTCCAAAGTAAAGTTTTCCAATTTAACATATTCAATTGGAATTGAATGGAATTCGATTTGATAATAATCGAAGTAAGCTTATGTAGAGGAAGACGGTTAATATATATGGAATTTAAAAGGCCTTATCATTATTCCATTAATATTATCGATTGGATATGGAAGTTTATATCGATAATATATATCAATTTGTTTTCCATGAAGATTCCATTGTTAATGGAATGTGATTTTTGGTTGTTGAGACGACCCGAACTTCCCCGTAAAGGAAAGAACGGATTAAATTGAGGACAAGACGAATCAGAACACAAGCAGAAGAACATTTCATTGTATATCACAACAATTCCGTCAGAATACAAGAATATATGGAGTATGAATAAATTTTACACAGAAAATATCAGAGATTTAAATTACATTTAAATACATCGCAGCGGAAAATAATACAAAACACAACTAGAAGTAATACACGGATGCAGAGCTTTCCAAGTATCGTTCCAGCTGTAAATCAGGATCCTGTGAATATAAATCTGCAAAAACCAAAACTACTAGCTGCCCGTGTCGAAAATAAGGGCACCCAGAGTTTAGGTTAAAACAATAAACTCCAGGTCAGTCATATGACTGGTGTGAGAACTAAAACAGTTATTTAAATCTTTACTTTAAAAGAGAGCAATTCAAGGGACCACGTCGTATAACATGGAACGGGTTTCCTCCCAAGAACACTAGTGCATACAACAAAACAACGCAATGCTTTTTGGAAAAATGAAGCTATTATAAGACCCAGGTCCCATCACACAATGCAACGCAAGCAGGAGGATAGGGTTTTCCCTTATAATAGCCAAACATGCTTGGTACGTTTAAAACAAATCATTTTGATATTACTATAAGTGTATAGTTTCAAAACAATTTCTATCATAAATATCAATCATAGGCGGCATGAATGACCCATACCACTATATCGCCATACTAGTAATACAATCACATCCAAAATTTCGTATTGGAAATTGGATTCCATCATGAGTCGAGGCGAGGGGCAAGCTCCTCTCCGTTCGAGACACTCCAGCAAATGTCCCAGGACCGCACACAGCAATCCTTGGATCTTCAGGGCCGGTCCTCTCTTACTTTTGAGGATTAGTTATTCCTGAACACACGTTTCCTGGTCCTAACAGACCTATATCCAAGGCGCCTTGCATTCCAACAACCACACAGGTGAAAAGTATACAAATGCCAGCCGGTTTAAGCACTAACACCACCACTAGCTAGAAAGAAACGTCGTGCTCTCCCTGCAGTCACCATCCCGTTTTTGACTCATACCGAGGTGTGAGGCTCTCGAATTCACGCTATACACAAAGCTATGCCACACAGGCTGTGCTTTGATCATCAACCACAAGACTTTGCTTTTCAACAGAAGCCTTGATCATCTGCCACTTAGGCATGCCACACAGGCAATTCACTCCATGCGACTGATGTCCATCGATATACAACCTCTGAGCTCGTACGTCTCAGAGAAGGGCGTTAAGCAAGAGAATAAATTCTCCGCCGCCAAACAGTTGTATATTTAATAGAGATCAATCATCACAAAATAAAATCCAATATCAAACACACAGTCCATTTACAAGTTCGTTCTGGGTCTGAACGAAACCGAAGGCACTTTCCTCGCATATCCATTGATCTCCAAGTACGTCTGGACGATCACCAACTGATTCCCTCCTCTTGGGTGTACAGCCCAATCAAGATCATCAGTAATCACCCAAATGACGTGAAGACTTCCATTCTTCAACCACCGTCTTCATCTTCGACTTATCGTCGAATCGGTTATTCAGAATGGGTATAAACCCGGCCTTTCCGAATAACCCGCGTATATAATAAACAAATGTTACACAAACACAACATACGCCTCATTCCAATTCAGAATATTCTTTTATTCAAATTTTCACATTCTTAGGGAAAGGTTCCCTTTAATTTTATCAAAGATAAATTCTTCAAGATTTATTCTTTAATCTTCCTTTTGATATCATTTCAAACCATATTATGGTTTTCCAAACTAGTCGGGATTAGCGAACCACACCGAAGTAATTATTTATTTTATTTCCCAATCCCAACCTATTCATCCCATGGAGAAAAAAACTGGTAATACTCCATATCTAACACCACGGTGTTATCGGTAAATATTAATTACCATTTCACGTTCAAATCTAATTAAAGATTTAACTATCGCTTTGGATCAAAACTGGTGATACTCCATTCTCAATAATTTCAATCTAATTATAGATTCATTAAAACTCCACTTAGTTTTAATCTTCCCAAAAATCAACATCCTGTCTTTAACTGGGTTAAAGAACCAATTTCACCTAAAACACGATCCACAATAAACCGAAAACCACTTTCTATTGTTAATCGGGTTAAAGAACAGGTGTTATTCAAGACACCGCTCACAATAAACCCAAAACCAATTTAAATTAAATTCCAATTAATATTATTTAATTGGTACACTTCATTAAATCTAAATAGAAAGATTTAATCTTTTTCTCAACTGGGCTTAAGAACAGTGTTAATGAAGATACCATTCACGACAACCCAAATCATGTTTGATATTAAATACAAGGCTCTGAATATAAAATATATCGGCTTATATTCAATATCAAATTCTACGACCAACAAATATCGTATTGGAAATAACGATATAAATATATCTTTCAAATTTCCATAACAATATCTGTATAATCACAAAATCCAACATCGAAATATTTCGAAGACAATTTCGATTCAAATCCATTCCAATTCACGTATTGGAAATTTCTGGTTATTTTAAAGCCATTTCAAATTCAATTTATTTATTTCAAAAATAAATTAATTTTAATTCTAGTTCAAAACTGGTTCTTTTCGATAAAAACTCTATTTTTATCTTTTCAAATATGGAGTTTTTCATCCTACTTTTTCCCAAATCATTTCTTATGATTTTACACAAATTATTGATATTTTTAATAATTTTATCAAAGCACGTACAGTCGATTTCCATCAACGGCCATCGAACTGCACTTACGGCGACCTTTTCCAAATTTGATTTGGACATAATTCCAAATCCATCCGTTAGATTTCAGATTTTTAATATTCACTGGAAAGCTCTTTTTGATACGAGCCCAATGGTTTCCGTTTTAGGAGAATCCGACGGTCGGATCTCCCGTAACGTCAATTCGAAGTCAATGGTCGAAATTTTCGAACTACCGCGGCACGGCGCGTTCTATTTAGGCCATTAAATATAATATATATGTATATATTATATAAATCCCGTCGATTTCCTTTTAAAACGTATTTTATAAATCGTTTTAAATTCATTTTCGAAACAATTTCAACTTCATATTCAATTTCGAATCAAAATTGAATATTCCACATCAGCGATATACAAATGATAATATTTTCAAAACGTTATATTTTGAAATCACTTCTTTTCTATATTCATTATAAAAATGAATATAATCGATATAAATATCATTTGCGTCGAAATGGCGCATCTCTAATCAACACAGCTTTATATAATTCTTATTCTATTCAACAAATGAATATTTATTCTATTCAACACATGAATCTATATTTTTCTTTCAACACATGAATATATATTTTTCTTTCAACACATGAATATTCTCAACACATGAGCATCGTCAACACATGACTATTTTTATTATTTAATATATTTTATAAAATTATGATAAAGGTATAAATTTGATTGTTTAAAATATTTTACTCAACACATGATAAGTTCCAACACATGACTATTTTTATTATTTAATATATTTTATAAAATTATGATAAAGGTATAAATTTTATTGTTTAAAATATTTTACTCAACACATGACAAGTTTCAACACATGAATATTCTCAACACATGAGCATCGTCAACACATGACTATTTATCCTATTCAACACATGAATCTTTATTTTATAATATTCTTTATTTTCCCAATTGGAATGAGGCCCAATCAATTACCATATGATGTTAATTATATGGATTCCATACAACACATGTATATAATAGCAACGATAAATAATCAACCATCATCCAAAATGCACCACACAACTGTACAAGCATTAAATATAAATAATTAGCGCTTACACAGTCTTTCGACCAATCAATCGACAGACAATTAAATAATAGGGATTAGTGTATGCCAAATATCATCCCAACACCCGTATGGGGTTTCAATCCAGAAACACTGAATATTATTTGTGCAATTGGGCGACGTATAAAATTTATCGTCCCAAGCAATATCCTTCAAATAGGTGTACATAAACAAACCGTTTGGTTTGTAAATGAATATATATTTATTCACATTCACGTTAAAAATTATATTTTTAATGATAATTTATTTATTTCAAAACATGAATATTTATTTTCGATCATTCCACATCACAATCAATTTTCATAACACATCAATCAAACAAACAAGCCGTCCATGGTCTGTGGACGACGGGTGTCAAGTGCTGCTAAGCACCGTCTGCATCCTAGTATAAATTTTTAACTAGAAAACAAGGTTTAAAATGAGGAGTTCTCACCGACTAGCTAAACCAACGCCACGACTCTTCATATGTAGAAATCTTTGTCGTGCTTGCCTTTTGTCAATTTCATTGTCCGTAGCCACTACATATATAAAAATCACATTTTTATATTATTTCTATCTATATAAAAATCACATGTTTATAGTCACTCTATATGGTTAAAAACACATTTTTATACCGCTACTGTATAGATAAAAATTCTATTTTTACACCGCTACTGTGTATATAAAAATTCTATTTTTACACCGCTACTATATAGATAAAAATTCTATTTTTACACCGCTACTATATAGATAAAAATTCAATTTTTATAACGGTGTTCATATAATAAAGATCATACTTTCATCATGCTAACTTCATAATAAAAATTATATTTTTATATCGCTTCTACATATGTAAATATCACTCCTTTACAACGCTACTTCTATGATAAAAATTATAATTTTATTTTGCTAGCAACATAATAAAAATTATATTTTTATATCGCCTACATGAATAGAAATCATATTTTTCTTACTCTACATGAGTAAAAATCATAGCTTTCTATACTTTAAAAATAATATTTTTATTTATAAATTAAAACCAAAATTAGAAAGCTTTCAGCGTTAATCGGAGGAGGGGAGGGGAGAGCTATCGCACGTGGGTGGAGTTGGCTCCTTGGTCGGTGACGGAGCTGTCTAGGAGGTGGAGGGACGTTGCGTTGATGGGTTCAGGAGTTTTTGGGTTCGAGAGGCTTGAGGGGGAGGGACTGGAAGCGGCGTCGGTGTGTGAAGGTGGGGCCGATGTCGGTGGGTGGCGGCGAGCTACAGGCGGAGGTGGTGGGTTTAAAGGGTGGAGGCGCTGTGGAGGCGGGAGGAGAAGAAGGGAAGAGGGAGAAGGAGAAGGGGAGGAGAGGGATCAACGCGGGGAGGGGTCTAGGCGCGGCGCGAGGCGGCGGGTGGGATAATGGGAGGCGCGACGGACGAGTTCGAAGGGGAGGGGGGCGACGGGTAGCTAGGGCACGATTTTTTTCTTCCTATTTTTTTTGAAATGAATGGGGGGCGTTTCCGTGGTATAGGAGAAAAGGGGTGAGGTTATTTTAATTATTTAATTATTTATTTCACTTCTAAAAGTAACCTTTTCAGTCGAAATCCAAATTGAACCCAACGACTGTCGCCCCTAGCTATGTACCCCCATCCCGAACACAATGGGATATGTATTGTAAGCTAATTCGACCGTTTCGATCGGTTTTCGTCAAAATCAAAATATAACTCTATATATTGAATTTGAATGCACATTTCAATTTACCGGGGCCACGTACTAACTAGAAAAATATTTTCTAGCTTCGTATTGACGATACGGTCCTAACAAAACTAGTTCCGTTAAATTCTGAGACCGCTTGAAAAATGGCCATTTTCCAATCGATTAAAATCAACTAAAACTGGTCAAACGCGTTTTCCTTTGCCACGCTCACATATTAATTCGAAAAATTACGAATTTTGGAATCTAACAATAACTTGACGTCACGGATCCAACAAAATTGGTTTCGTCGAAAACCGAGGTCGTTTGCAAAATTTCCATTTTTAAGGGCCTGAATTCCATAGCGATTATTCTGAATTTTCAACTGGACGTAACTTTTGATTCCCGCAATGAAATTTCGATTTTTCGGATTCGTTGGAAAGATGTTCTCAATTAGATTATGATATTTTCGGTTTCACTCAAATCCGGTTTATTTTGAATCCTGTGTGTTCATTTGAAATTTGAAATCGAATTTTCGAACTACCGCGCCATTTTCAATGCCTTATATAATTAAAATAAAATATTCATATTCTAACGATGATTCAAATAAATATATACGTTCTATTTCTATTCAAAATAAATTTCTCGTCGTTATTATTTAAAATAATTCATTTTAAATAATAAAATTCATCAAAATTTCCAAAATAAAATTTTTAAATTGGCTCGGATTTTCCGGGTTGTTGCAATCTCCCCCACTTAAAACTATTCATCCCCGAAAAGGAACGAAGCTGAAAGTTGTTTAACTAATCAACTCAACTTCCATTATTTTCTTTACGGCTTAAGTTCTTCAACTTTTCAGTTTCTAAGAACTTTTCAAATTTTTCAAAAATTTGGCTAACACCCTAAATTTTCGAAAAAATTCGCCATAACCTCCCCTGCACCGGGGACTACGGGATATTTCAAATAGCCTCCCATGGCCCTCGTCAATCCAAAAAGAAAAAGAAACAGCCAAGCGGCTAGCCAATCGGCTCATAAAATCATCAAATCCCAATAAATTTGTAGACATGCACCTATTTTTCGGGCAAACAATTTTATTCTTCTGCTCTAGCCTCCTTGCTATGACCTGTTAAATGTAAGTATATGTATATGCATGCAATTGTAATCATTTTTCAATACAGTTCAATATTCGATTCAATTTGGCATAATGGTTCAAAATTATCAAACAAATAAACAAACAACCCAACCAGCAATCAATTAGTGAATTAACGTTTCAAATTCATAATTTTGATACATATACAGAAAATCATGATTTTGGTGCCAAATCACAATAATAAACCTATCTAGTTTTGATTCTCACACTAGTCTAATGGAAATATACAGAAATCCCACCTTCGAAACACGAACACAAATATTGATGACGTCCGGACATCAACAGAATTATCCCCGAGCGACTAGAGCGGGAATCTATATCTATCCGGTATATTAAAACTTCGAATATACGTTCATGACGCGTATATGCAAAATCTTTATATACTCGATTGTCCAAATTCAATATAAATAAAATATCCAAATACGTATACTTGAATTTAATTTTCAAAACAAAGTTTGTTTTTAACTTGAAAAATATACTCTTCACACTCGTTCTAGGATACTACTGATCCTATCTCTAACGAGTCATTCAAACTGGATATTACTAATCCAATTTCTGATGAATTCTTTCGTATGGTTCTAATGTGTCTTGTTCTCGAGCTCTGTAAACCAAAGCTCTGATACCAAACTGAGATGACCCAAACTTCCCCATGAAGGAAAGCACAGATTGAATTGAGGACAAGACGAATCAGAACACAAGCAGAAGAACATTTCATTGTATATCACAACAATTCCATCAGAATACAAGAATATACAGAGTATGAATAAATATTACACAGAAAATATCAGAGATTTAAATTACATTTAAATATATCGCAGCGGAAAATAATACAAAACACAACTAGAAGTAATACACGAATACAGAGCTTTCCAAGTATCGTTCCAGCTGTAAATCAGGATCCTGTGAATATAAATCTGCAAAAACCAAAACTACTAGCTGCCCGTGTCGAAAATAAGGGCACCCAGAGTTTAGGTTAAAACAATAAACTCCAGATCAGTCATGTGACTGGTGTGAGAACTAAAACAGTTATTTAAATCTTTACTTTAAAAGAGAGCAATTCAAGGGACCACGCCGTATAACACGGAACGGGTTTCCTCCCAAGAACACTGGTGCATACAACAAAACAGCGCAATGCTTTTTGGAAAAATGAAGCTATAAGACCCAAGCCCCGTCACACAATGCAACGCAAGCCGGAGGATAGGGTTTTTCCTTATAATAGCCAAACATGCTTGGTACATTTAAAACAAATCATTTTGATATTACTATAAGTGTATAGTTTCAAAACAATTTCAATCATAAATATCAATTATAGGCGGCATGAATGACCCATACCACTATGTCGCCATACTAGTAATACAATCACATCCGCAATTTCGTATTGGAAATTGAATTCCATCATGAGTCGAGGTAAGGGGCAAGCTCCTCTCCGTTCGAGACACTCTAGCAAATGTCCCAGGACCGCACACAACAATCCTTGGATCTTCAGGGCCGGTCCTCTCTTACTTTTGATGATTAGTTATTCCTGAACACACGTTTCCTGGTCCTAACAGACCTATATCCGAGGTGCATCGCATTCCAACAACCACATAGGTGAAAAGTATATAAATGTCAAACGGTTTAAGCACTTACACCACCACTAGCTAGAAAGAAACATCGTGCTCTCCCAGCAGTCACTATCCCATTTTTGACTCATACCGAGGTGTGAGGCTCGCGAATTCACGCTATACACAAGACTATGCCACACAGGCTGTGCTTTGATCATCAACCACAAGACTTTGCTTTTCAACAGAAGCCTTGATCATTTGCCACTTAGGCATGCCACACAGGCAATTCACACCATGCGACTGATGTCCATCGATATACAACCTATGAGCTCGTACGTCTCAGAGAAGGGCGTTTAGCAAGAGAATAAATTCTCCGCCGCCAAACAGATGTATATTTAATAGAGATCAATCAGCACAAAATAAAATCCAATGTTAAATACACAGTCCATTTACAAGTTCGTTCTGGGTCTGAACGAAACCGAAGGCACTTTCCTCGCATATCCATCGATCTCCAAGTACATCTGGACGATCACCAACTGATTCCCTCCTCTTTGGTGTACAGCCCAATCAAGATCACCAATAATCACCCAAACGACGTGAAGACTTCCAGTCTTCAACCACCGTCTTCATCTTCGACTTATCGTCGAATCAGTTATTCAGAATGGGTATAAACCCGGCCTTTCCGAATAACCCGCGTATATAATAAAAAAATGTTACACAAACACAACATACACCTCATTCCAATTCAGAATATTCTTTTATTCAAATTTTCACATTCTTAGGGAAAGGTTCCCATTAATTTTATCAAAGATAAATTCTTCTAGATTTAATCTTTAATCTTCCTTTGGATATCATTTCAAACCGTATTATGGTTTCCCAAACTAGTCGGGATTAGCGAACCACACCGAAGTAATTATTTATTTTATTTCCCAATCCCAACCTATTCATCCCATGGAGAAAAAAAACTGGTAATACTCCATATCTAACACCACGGTGTTATCGGTAAATATTAATTACCATTTCACGTTCAAATCTAATTAAAGATTTAACTATCGCTTTAGAGCAAAACCGGTGATACTCCATTCTCGATCGTTTCAATCTAATTAAAGATTCATTAAAACTCCACTTAGTTTTAATCTTCCCAAAAATCAACATCCTGTCTTTAATTGGGTTAAATAACCAATGTCACCTAAAACACGATCTGAGATAAACCCAAAACCACTTTCTATTGTTAATCGGGTTAAAGAACGGGTATTATTCAAAACCCCGCTCATGATAAACTCAAAACCCATTTAAATTCAATTCCAATTAATATTATTTAATTGGTACACTTCATTAAATCTAAATAGAAAGATTTAATCTTTTTCTCAACTAGGCTTAAGAATAGTGTCAATGAAGACACCATTCACGACAACCCAAATCACGTTTGATATTAAGTACAAGGCTCTAAATAGAAAATATATCGGTTATATTCAATATCAAATTCTACGACCAACAAATATCGTATTGGAAATAACGATATAAATATATCTTTCAAATTTCCGTAACAATATCTGTATAATCACAAAATCCAACATCGAAATATTCCGAAGACAATTTCGATTCAAATCCATTCCAATTCACATATTGGAAATTTCTGGTTATTTTAAAACCATTTCAAATTCAATTTATTTATTTCAAAAATAAATTGATTTTAAGTCTAGATCAAAACTAGTTCTTTTCGATAAAAAATCTATTTTTATCTTTTCAAATATGGAGTTTTTCATCCTAATTTTTCCCAAATCATTTCTTATGATTTTACACAAATTATTGATATTTTTAATAATTTTATCAAAGCCCGTACAGTCGATTTCCATCAATGGCCATCGAACTGCACTTGCTGCGACCTTTTCCAAATTTGATTTGGACATAATTCCAAATCCAACCATTAGATTTCAGATTACTAATATTCATTGGAAAGCCCTTTTCGATACGAACCCAATGGTTCCGGTTTTAGGAGAAACCGAAGGTCGGATCCCCCGTAACGTCAATTCGAAGTCAATGGTCGAAATTCGCGAACTGCCGCGGCGCGGCACGTTCTATTCAGACCATTATATATAATATATATATATATATATATATATTATATATTCCGTCGATTTCCTTTTAAAACGTATTTTATAAATTGTTTTAAATTCGTTTTCGAAACGATTTCAACTTCATATTCAATTTCGAATCAAAATTGAATATTCCACATCATCGATATACAAATGATAATATTTTCAAAACGTTATATTTTGAAATCACTTCTTTTCTATATTCATTATAAAAACGAATATAATCGATATAAATATCGTTCGCATCGAAATGGCGCATCTCTAATCAACACGGCTTTATATATTTTCAATAACTTCGTTATTCTATTCAACAAATGAATATTTATTCTATTCAACACATGAATTTATATTTTTCTTTCAACACATGAATATATATTTTTCTTTCAACACATGAATATTCTCAACACATGAGCATCGTCAACACATGACTATTTTTATTATTTAATATATTTTATAAAATTATGATAAAGGTATAAATTTTATTGTTTAAATTTTTTACTCAACACATGAAAAGTTTCAACACTTGACTATTTTTATTATTTAATATATTTTATAAAATTATGATAAAGGTATAAATTTTATTGTTTAAAATATTTTACTCAACACATGACAAGTTTCAACACATGAATATTCTCAACACATGACTATTTATCCTATTCAACACATGAATCTTTATTTTATAATATTCTTTATTTTCCTAATTGGAATGAGGCCCAATCAATTACCATATAATGTTAATTATGTAGATTCCATGCAACACATGTATATAATAGCAACGATAAATAATCAGCCATCATCCAAAGTGCACCACACAACTGTACAAGCTTTAAATATAAATAATTAGCGCTTACACAGTCTGTCGACCAATCAATCGACATACAATTAAATAATTGGGATTAGTGTACGCTAAATATCATCTCAACACCCGTATGGGGTTTCAATCCACAAACACTTAATATTATTTGTGCAGTTGGGCGACGTGTAAAATTTATCGTCCCAATCAATATCCTTCAAATAAGTGTACATAAAAAACCGTCTGGTTTGTAAATGAATATTATTTTATTCACATTCACGTTAAAAATTATATTTTTAACGATAATTAATTTATTTCAACACATGAATATTTATTTTCGATCATTCCACATCACAATTAATTTTCATAACACATCAATCAAACAAACAAGCCGTCCATGGTCTGTGGACGATGGGTGTCAAGTGCTGCTAAGCACCGTCTACATCCTAGTATATATTTTTAACTAGAAAACAAGGTTTAAAGTGAGGAGTTCTCACCGACTAGCTAAACCAACGCCACGACTCTTCATATGTAGAAATCTTCGCCGTGCTTGCCTTTTGTCAATTTCATTGTCCGTAGCCACTACATATATAAAAATCACATTTTTATATTATTGCTATGCATATAAAAATCACATTTTTATAATCACTCTATATGGATAAAAATCACATTTTTATACCGCTACAGTATAGATAAAAATTCTATTTTTACACCACACTATATAGATAAAAATTCTATTTTTATAACGGTGTTCATATAATAAAGATCATATTTTCATCACGCTAACTTCATAATAAAAATTATATTTTTATATCGCTTCTACATATGTAAATATCACTCCTTTACATCGCTACTTCCATGATAAAAATTATATTTTTATCTTGCTAGCAACATAGTAAAAATTATATTTTTATATCGCCTACATTAATAGGAATCATATTTTTCTTACTCTACATGAATAGAAATCATATCTTTCTATACTTTAAAAATCAAATTTTTATTTATAAATTAAAACAAAATAAAGCCAAAATTAGAAAGCTTACAGCGTTAATCGGAGGAAGGGAGGGGAGAGCTGTCGCACGTGGGTGGAGGTGGCTCCTTGGTCGGCGGCGGAGCTGTCTAGGAGGTGGAGGGGCGTTGCGTCAATGGGTTCAGGGGTTTTTGGGTTCGCGAGGCTTGAGGGGGAGGGACTGGAAGCGGCGTCAGGGTGTGGAGGAGGGGCCGACGTCGGTGGGTGGCGGCGAGCTACAGGCGGAGGTGGTGGGTTTTAAGGGTGGAGGCGCTGTGGAGGCGGGAGGAGAGGGAGGGAAGAGGGATAAGGAGAAGGGGAGGAGAGGGATCGACACGGGGAGGGGTCTGGGCGCGGCGCAAGGTGGCGGGTGGGCCAGTGGGAGGCGCGACGGACGAGGTCGGAGGGGGAGGGGCGACGGGTAGCTAAGGCACGATTTTTTTTCTAATTTTTTTTGGAATGAAGGGGGGGGGGTCTAACCGTGGTATAAGAGATAAGGGGTGAGGTTATTTTAGTTATTTAATTATTAATTTCACTTCTAAAAGTAACATTTTCAGTCGAACTCCAAATTGAACCCAACGACTGTCGCCCCTAGCTATTTACCCCCATCCAAAACACAATGGGATATGTATCGTAATCTAATTCGCTCGTTTCGATCGGTTTTCGTCTAAATCAAATTATAACTCTATATATTGAATTTGAATGCACATTTCAATTTACCGGGGCCACGTACTAACTAGAAAAATTCCAGAAAAATATTTTCTAGCTTCGTACTGACGATATGGTCCTAACAAAACTAGTTTCATCAAATTCTGAGGCCGCTTGAAAAATGGCCATTTCCCAGTCGATTAAAATCAAATAAAACTGGTCAAACGTGTTTTCCTTTGCCACACTCACATATTGACTTGAAAAATTATGAATTTTGGAATCTAGCAATAACTTGACATCACGGATCCAACAAAAGTGGTTTCGTTGAAAATCGAGGTCGTTTGCAAAATTTCTATTTTTAAGGGCCAGAATTCCATAGCGACTATTCTGAATTTTCAACAGACGTAACTTTTGATTCCCGCTATGAAATTTTGATTTTTCGGATTCATTGGAAAGACATTGTCAATTAGATTCTAATATTTTTGGTTTTGCTAAAATCCGGTTTATTTTGAATCATGTGCGTTCATTTGAACTTTGAAATCGAATTTTCGAACTACCGCGCCATTTTCAATTCCTTATATAATTAAAATAAAATATTCATATTCTAACGATGATTCAAATAATTATATACGTTCTATTTCTATTCAAAATAAATTTCTCGTCGTTATTATTTAAAATAATTCAATTTAAATAACCAACATTCATCAAAATTTCCAAAATAAAAATTTTAAATTGGCTCGGATTTTCCGGGTTGTTACAGTTGTCGTGAATGGTATCTTTAATAATACTGTTCTTAGACCTAATGGAGTGAAAGAAAATCAGAAACTAACCGGAGATTAGTTAAGTTGAATGGTTTCCTGGGTATTGATCTGATGTTGGTTTCGGCCTTCGGGGTTAATACTTAGGGAATTGTTCACTTACTAATTTACGGTTAAAGGCTGATGGTATGGAATGTGATTTTGGGTTTATCGTGAATCGTGTTTTAAATGACACTGGTTCTTTAACCCAGTTAAGGACAAGATATGATTTCCTAAGTTAAACAATCGTTAATATTGATTTTTGGGAAGATTAAAACCAAGTGGAGTTTAAATGAATCTTTAATTAGATAGAAACGATATCCAAAGGAAGATTAAAGAATAAATTTAAAGAATTTATCTTTAATAAAATTAATGGGAACCTTTCCCAAAGTATAAGAATATTTGAATAAAGGAATATTCTGGAATGGAATGAGGCGTATGTTGTGTTTTTATAGCACTTGTTTATTATATACACGAGTTATTCAGAAAGACCGGGTTTATCCCATTCTGAATAACTGATTCGACGATATGTCGAGGATGAAGACGGTGGTCGAAGACTGGAGGTCTTCACATCGTTTGGATGATTACTGATGTCTTGATTGGGTTGTACACTCAAGACGAGGTAATAAGTGGTGATCGTCCAGATGTACTTGGAGATCGACGGATATGCGAGGGCCTCTCCCCTTTATTGGACATATAGGGGAGGAATAAGGTGCCTCCGGTTTCGTTTAGACCCAAAACGAACTTGTAAATGGATGTACGTCCGACATCGGATTTCATTCTGTGTGATTGATAGACATCGGTTGCATAGCGTGAATTGCCTGTGTGGCATGCTGAGATGCAAATGATCAAGACTTCCGTTGAAAAGCAGAGTTTTGTGGTTGATGATCAAAGCACGACTTTAATATAGCGTAGCTTTGTGTATCATTAATTCGCGAGCCTCACACACCGGTGTGAACTAGAAACGGGAGAGGACCTCAGGGAGGGCATGCACTTCCTTCTAGCTAGGAATGGTGTTAGCGTTTTACTAGCCCTGACATTTTACTTAATTGGATGATGGATTGCGAAGCGCCTCAGTTATATCGGTCGATCCGGGGCCGATGGAGTCATTTGGCTCATTTACGCCCCATAGGGCGGGGAAAAGCAGTGTTCTGGCATTTTAATCCACATCGAGTACACCGGATCTGACGATCCAAGTGCCCACCTGAGTCTAGATCCTGAGGGGCGGGCTAGAGCGTCTCGAAGCGGTAAGGACGATCCCTTGCCTTGGTTCACAGATGGAAATCCAACTTCCAATACGACATTTTGCGGTTTTAATTGTAAACC
Source organism: Allium sativum (assembly GCA_030737875.1). Classification (NCBI taxonomy): domain Eukaryota; kingdom Viridiplantae; phylum Streptophyta; class Magnoliopsida; order Asparagales; family Amaryllidaceae; genus Allium; species Allium sativum. The sequence continues at coordinate 645,815,959 of CM060919.1, read as the reverse complement.
TATATACGGCGACATAGTGGTATGGGGCACTTATGCCGTCTATGATTGATACTTATGATTGAAATTGTTTTGACAATATACGCTTATAGTAATAATAAAACATGAAATTTCATGTACCAAGCATTTTTGGCTATTATAAGGTAAAAACTCTATCCTCCGGCTTGTGTTGCATTGTGTGATGGGACCTGAGTCTTATAATAGCTTAATTATTCTTTATTTAGCATTGTGCTGTTGTTTTATGCACTGGTATTCTGGGGAGGAAACCCGTTCCGTGTTATACGATGTGGTCCCTAGATTTACATAACTTTGAAATAAAGATTTATAATTGCTTTAGTTCTCACACCAGACACATGGCTGACGTAGAGTTTATTGTTTTAACCTAAACTCTGGGTGCCCCTATTTTACACACGAGCAGCTAGCAGTTTTGGTGTTGCAGATTTATAGTCACAGGATCTTGCTTTACAGCTGAAATTATACTCGGAAAGCTCTGTATCCGTGTATTACTTTCAGTTATGTTTTGAATTATTTTCCGCTGCAGTAATGTATTGTAGTCTCTGATATTTTATGATGTGTAATATTCATTCATACTCTGTTATATTCTTGTATTCTGATGGAATTGTTGTAATAAGCAATGAAATGCTCTTCTGTTTGTGTTTCGATTTGTCATGTTCTTAATTCAATCCGTTCTTTCCTTCACGGGGAAGTTCGGGTCGTCTCATTTTCGGTCCCACTAGTAAATGTTTCGATCCTTCATCTACAACAGAATTTGTTGTACCAAAAACATAATTAGTAAACCAAGTAGCGGATTCTTTGCTGATATCGCCGTTTGGATACTGTGATTTGTAAATGTTGCAATTATAGGACAAATGTTACATTAAGATTAAAGATACGTTATATGTATAGATGTATAAGTTAATGACCTAATGAACGAACTTTAGTGCAGTTGAGAAGAATGTATGTGTGTGCTGCATTATAATCTCTATCATTCAGCCATTCTTCCACACATCTACTAAAAGGCCGACCTTCTTTTTTAAAAATAGATAAAGTCGCTTGACAGTCATCTTGATCAATGCCTTCATCATTAGGCGCAGTACATTCAAATTATATGTTCACATGATCACTAAAATAAAGAGAGGAAAAACATAAAGCTTTTTCTTTGATGTATGATTTGCAAATAGAACCTTCAATCGAGCTTTCCGCCTCACTTTTTTCTTTGGATGATTTAAATATCTATTTAGAATTATTGAAAATTAATTTTTTGTACATTTCATTAACCAATATTTAATTAAATAAATATTAATATACCTTTCAAATGGATACATCAATCTGTATTTCACAAGCCCTCGTAGATGTGCTTTTAATGGAAGATGTATAGGTAAATGCTCCGTAACATTGAAAAAACTTGGAGGATATACTTTTTCGTGTTTGCAGAGCAATATAGGGATTTCTTCCTCTAGTTTACGTAAAGGATAAATTTTTAATGTAGTAGAACAAAGCTCTTCATAGAACGAACTAAGTCTTGTTACAATAGTCCAAACTTTTACTGGCAACAGTTCTTTGAAAGCGACAAACAATAAATTTTCCATCACAACATGATAGTCATGACTTTTCATCTCGCAAATTTATTGTTTCTACAGTTGACACATCTACGACGATTAAAAAATATACCATCCTGGAATCTTAATCCTTCCACCCATTTTAAAAGTATTTTAACTTGATTACTGTCCAGTTCATAGCGCACGTTTGGTTTTTTGATGTCATTTGGCTTTTTTATATAAAGCTCAGGACGATTACATATTACTGCTATATCACGTCTTGATTTCAAATCATCTTTCATCTTCCCGTTGACATTCAAAATTGTATTAAATACATTGCCAAACATGTTTTTCTCATTATGCAACACGTTAATATTATGACGAATTAGGAAATTTTTCCAATAAGGCAACTCCCAAAATATGCTTTGTTTGCACCAATTATGAATCGTTGATTTACCTTGAATTTTTTTGTACGTCAGTTTTTTGAATCTTTTGATAATCTTTTACAAATTCATAAATTTCTTCACTTGACCATATTTTAGGTGGTCCCAAAATTTCATGCCTATTAGTTGTAAAAAAATTCTTATCTCTTCTAAAAGGATGGTTAATATGAAGAAAACATCTATGACAGTCAAACCATGAAATTTTCTTTCCAATAGGTAAATAAAATTCTCTTGTTTCTTCCATGTAGCAAGGATAAGTTAGAAGACCAACCATTCTCCAACCTGAAAGCATTGCATACGTAGGAAAATTGCTAATTGTCCACAATAGAGAAGCTTGTATATGAAAGTTCTTTTTTGGGAAATATCATATGTTTCTACTCCTTTGTAGAACAATTCTTTTAATTCTTCAATCAACGGTTGTAAATAAACATTGATTCTTTGTGTCGGGTCATCAGGATCAGGGATGAAAATTGTGAGAAACATATAAGGAGTTTTCATACACATTCACAAAGGTAAATTATAAGGTGTGCCAATTATAGGTCAAGCCGAATATTTAGTACCAAATTGAAAAATGGTGCAAATCCATTTGTACATAAACCAAGTCTAACATTACAACTCTCAGATGCAAAATCAGGATACTTCTGGTCAAAATGCTTCCATGCTACGTCATCAGCTGGGTGTGTTAACGTACCATCTTCCTGTGTTCTCACACTCTGCCGTCTCTTATGTTGCGAGGTTATAGAAGATGCATATAACCTTTGAAGTCTATGAGTAATAGGTAAATAATGCATACGTTTATACAGGACTTTCTTTCCCTTTTTCTTTCTTGGTTTGTATCTTTCCTGATTACATATTTTACAATTCTTAAGGTTGATGTCTTTCTTCCAAAATAGCATGCAACCCTTTAGACATGTATCTATTTTTTCATACGGTAAACCAGAAGTCGACATATTTTTTTTACTTCATAATGATTTCCACACATTAAATTATTGAGAGACATATGCCGCTTCGCAGCTTGTACAACAGCTGTAAATCCACCTTCTATGAGGTTGTATTTAGATTTCACTGCAATGTATTCAGCAGTTACTGATAATTGAGTCACGGTTTTTCAACCTTCCAAAAGGGGTTTCTTCGCGGCATCTAATAAATCATATATTTTTTGGCTCTAATATTTCGTTCTTCTTCATCATTACCATCGTCATCAGTAACTGTTGAACTGGGAACTTTAAACGTGCAACATCTTTAACCATATGTTCTATGAGATTCGTCGTACCAATTTTATTATTCAATACCTCCTCAACTTGTACAGAAGTAGATACTAACGGTTCTCCATGACGATCCCAAACTAAATAGTTCGGCACAAAACTATACTGACGCAAATGAACTCTAACCATTTGCGGTATCAAATGCTTTAATAATTTGCATCTACTACATGGACAATGGATTTCGATGTCGTTTCCGTTGTTACTTAAAGCAAAATCAATAAACGTGCTAACACCGTTAATAAAATGTTCATCTATTTTGCCATCAGCTTCTCTTCGTTTGTACATCCAGCTTCGATCAGTAAAATAATTATTCATTTTTCCTAAGTAGATATTCAATTAAAAAGTATGACAAAATTTGCATTGACATTTTATTAAAACAATTTTATTGTTGAACGTTATGCTAATTCATCATTTACACTTTTTCTAGTAGGTCATCCTACATCCCATTACAAATACAATAACGTAATTAAACCGCGTAAATCTTTTCAGTTTAAACGACTCAACAAAATTTTGGTAGCACTTCGCTTTAGTTCCCTGAACAGTGTACAAATGCGTGTACACGGGGAAAATAAAGGAAGTGCTTCCGAAATTTTGAGAATCGTTCAAAATGAAATGATTTATGAGATTTAATTTCGTTATTGGGTTCGTAACTTGGCCAATAAAAAAGACAAATCTAGCGAATATTGTATATGATGAATATAAATGTCTGTTTCGTTAATAAAACGAACGTTCACATAACGATCATGTACAACACTTATCAGATGGGCCGAAAACACTCTAAGGCTTTATTTCAATTTCTCATTGTGCATATACGGAATTTATCACATATACGTATGTATTCGACATTCAACAGAACTAACCATACGTTATAAAATTAATAGTTTTCGATAAATTTCTATAAAACATAAAATTTATTTATTTCTTTTTCCACTAAACGTCACTTAACAAGTATGAAATATTTTATATATTAATTCAACCATATATACATGCACATATACAAAAAACATAAACTTGCAATACATAAATTAATAACAATAATTGAGCCTCAATTAAGTCAACCTATACATAGATTAATTAACAACACTATATATACATGCATACGACACTATATATGCACATATACATACAATATAAATTCCAATTAACCCAATATTAGAAACATAATTAATTCAACTTGTATGTGCACATATTAACAACGCTACACATACAAACATACAACCGAATAACCAAATTAACCCCAAATTACCAGAGCTAAGGTAATATAAAAAATTAGGGCTTCAAACTTGAGAATTTGAGCTGAATTGGAACCTAAAGAGGAGTAAAGAGATCCTTGAACACCTTGAAGAGAGTAGTCATGGGGTATGGAGCGTTGGAGGCCGGATTCAGATTTAGGGAAGTAGGGTTTTTGGGAAATTTTGGAGGAATCGTGAAGTGAGGGAGGAAGAAGCAGATCGGTTGAATTTCTGCTCGACTATGTAATGGCCTGCAACGAACTCCAAAGGCATTATAATCAACCGCCTTCAACGGCCTCCAACGATCTATTTTTAATACATGAAGAAAATTCTAGAAATAAGCATTCGCTGGAAACCGTGTCACGTTGCTGTTGGCGGCCATTGCCAGGCTCCGTTGCAATATACAACGTTTCTTGTACTGGTAGGATAAAAAATTAGTACTATTTCTTCTTTATTACTTTTATTTCTTTTGTGTGATTGTAGTGTTGGATCTAGACTTACCCTAGAGGAGGGAGGGGTAAATAGGGTTATTGAAAATTAAGCGAGATATTAAAAATATCAGATCACAGAATGCAGCAGAAAATAAATGCAGAAAGATAAATGACACAAGATGTACCCAGCTTTGGCAAAATCCTGCCTACTGTTGCATTCCTAAGGTTTCTACTAGGTAATAGAACAGATCCCGCTTACAAGACCATGTAAACTCGCGAAACCCTCGCTCCTATTCTAATCCTACGCTCATATTTCCCTAGACTGATCTATATCCCCTAGTTCAGATTTCCTTAACTACAACCCCATGGCCAGTAAACCCTTGTTTTTACAGACTCTAGTAAACTTCCAGCTAAAATCCTAACTGGATCTCCTAGTATTTTACAGACACTAGAAACTGATCAGACAGAATTACAAAGGAATTTAAAACAATAACAAAATTAAACAAAAGAAATCCCCTTTTTAATTAAAAATCTCTAAGCCCTTTTACTAAAACTTGGCCGGCCCATTTTCCTTCATTTGCATTTTCTCAATCGTTCCTTTCTCTGGAAAAAAGAATGGCGGCCTCACTGGAAATTGTATTCGGGTTTTCTTGTTAATTCCCAAATTCGAATCTATTGCTGAAAGAAGTCTCGTGTGCCTTCAATCTCGAGTGGCTTGTGTCTTCAATTGGATGTTCTCTGATTTGAGAATTTGTCGGGATCGAAAAATCAATGAGTATGGAATGTTTTCTATGTTTTGCTTTCGAATTTCGTTGCTGTGATTTTTTCGATACTGAGGCCGATGATGAAAATGGTGTTTCTATAGCGATTACAAACCCTAGAAATCTCTAATTTCCCAACATGTCTTGATTTGATTGCTTGCGTGTGAATTCCCTTATTTTTTGCTTTGTAAAAATTGCCGTAAATATTATTGATGAACCCAAACGTGTTACTGGCTCTCAATAAATATTTGTTTCACTATTTCATTCCATTTCTGGAAACGAATCAATGCCCCTTGCGATATTCTATGAATATTCGAAATGAATTGTTCAGAAAGGAATTTGATTGTCTTGCCAAATATTGCTCCCTGATTTGCTTGATTGATAACCTTGCATGTTGAGTGATTTCAAGAAAAAGCTTTTATGAGTTCTTGCCCAAAATGTTGATTGTGTTTTCCCAAAATACTTTGCCAAATCTGGAAACAACTTTAAAACTTGAATGATGATTTCCAGAGAAAAACTTTTTGTCGTGTATTTATCCATTCATTCAAACTAGAAACTAGTAAGACCTTTTTCATGCAGACAAACATTTGGTAAATAGGAAACAAGAAATTTGCTTTTTTTCCCCATAAATGTTTGCTAAAACTTGTCATATACATTGCTGCATCTTTGATTGCTTTGCTACTGGCCTTGTATATTGCACCTTGTCATCTGCTTGATTTGCTTGAACATTGAGTATCTAAAATGAGGACATTTATTGTCCAATTGCTAGTGCATTTTTGAACATGTTACTGCACTTGTCCTTGATGCTTATGCTGGTACTTTGCTATTTAGTTGAGACCCTATTTTTGCTGTCTTGATGTACATAGCCTTGCTGCTTCACTGCTTGACATATGAACTACCATGTTGTTGCTACAGCAATAAGTTGAACCATTTTGTCACCTTGACTTGTTGTGGCATTTGCTTTTGAAACAACACCATTATGAACCATTTGTAGTTGGGTTCTTCACTGACTTTGTAGCACAGTTTTGTAAATATCCATGCTGGTCTATATTTGCAATGCTCGACCATGTCTTCATAGTTTTGCTGCCCCATGACCATGTGTTTGAACTTGAACCATGAACTTGATTTTATGTTGGCTGAACTACTTCTAGTTGCATATACATTTGAAAACCCTTAAGATCCTGTTTGCACTTGTGTATTTTGACTCTGCCATGAACATGCTTTTAGCTACTTCATTGTACATGAGCATGCACTTGCTCGATCACTTTCTACAGTAACTTGTTATTGTTGCCATTTTGAAAATGTTCACCATTGTGTTCGACCTTGATCATAACTTTTCTTCACCATGTTTACCTGTACATACGTGTATATATACACAATAGTGTGTGTATACATATATCGTACACATGTAATTTATTATATCTCAGTAGACCGCTGCACTATGTTATGGCTGCTCAGAATCAACTGGTTCTGATCAACAAACCAGTGTAGTGTGTTGAGGCTGATCAGTGGGTACTAGAAATATATACATATCAGATCAAGTCATGAAAAATGATGAAAAACACACCGAAATTCCAACGCAAATAAATTTAAAAATTAAATTTATATTTGTATGCATTTCAGTTTTATTTCTATTGAAGTGAACTCTGTGCGTGTTTCATGTGACAGGTAAGCAGATGATGACTGGACTGACTGTGAACTGTGAAGACAGAAGACAAGAAGACAGTGTATAGTGTCAATGAATGTATGAGTCTGAAACTATATATGAGTCAATGTGAATTGTATGTGTATATGAATTGTATAGACAAAGTATTGAAGTGGGTCTGTAGTGAGGAGCTTTGTATATAATGAAATTGATTGTACAGTAATGAATATCAGTGAAATGTACAAATCGTGGAGTTTATAAATTTGTACTGTTTTGGCTGTTGAAATCAAATATTATATTTAATAAAATACTGCTTGAATATTTAATTCTTGTCAGTAGTATTTTATATAAATATAAATATTATATTTCTGTCTATGATATAGAATAACAGTATAGTAACAAACACATTTAAAATAACAATTATTTGGTTGTTATCATCAAACAAAAATCATATAATTGTGTATACAACTATGTCATATACAACAATCTCCCCCTTTTGATGATGACAAACAAATAAAAGATTTTGAGCACAATAAGTGTGTTTGATAGTGAATATTGAACTCCCCCTATTATTTAGCTCCCCCTACAATAGAAAACTCCCCCTATAACTGTGCATAAGTGAAAAGAAATGTAAATTGAATGAATTTTCAAAATTAAAAATATTTATAAAATATTCACTCATAAATCAAAATCTCAACCCATTCTCCCATTTTGTTATCATCAAAAGGATATAGGATTCAAAATATAGATGAAAAGTGACTAATAAACATAGTATAAACTTAATAGGAAGAACGATCATCATACATCTCAATCAGCCAAACAAAAATCATAATATTCTGGGAACTAGTGGCATATTTCACATTTTAGAGAATGACGGATTTACGATGAAATTTATATATAATGGAGAGATTTTCAAAAACATATATTTCCAATTATTTTCAAAACAACTTTATAAAATCGATCACAAAAACTGTGATGGATTTGGACTATAATTATAAATTCAATTTAAGTGATGCAATCATATAATCTCAAATCCCAGTAGCTATCAATCAACAGATCATAATACATCATAAAATATTAACATATTCCACAAATTAGAAAATGGATTGATAGACGGGTTTATATACACCAAGGGGGATTTCATATGAAAATTTATTTAGCAATTTAGTCATTTTTTTAATTTAAAAGCACACTGACGACGCATAACCAGAGCTTGGTTTTTTAAATGAGGTCGATTGCAGCTTAAATTAGAAGTAATCTCTTAACCACCCATGATCCAAGCTTGGATTTTTAAATGAGGTTAGAGACACACTCATATATAATTTATATTTACCATTTTCAGCTCCAAAAGAAAAACTCCTTGGTATATAAAACCAATATGGATGAAGAAATGTGGCAGGTACAGAAATGGTTTGCAAAATAAATTTCTAAATTAATCATATTATGAAATATTCTCAACTGTACCGGGATCATTGAAAAATTTCAATTATCACTAATTCTGAAAAATAACATAGTCCTATTTCTATCACAAATATTTTCACTATTTATTTAAAATGATTCCAAAAATATCAAACTCTCCACATTAATATAAAATCACGATGGGTAGCAGAAATACGATAGATAATGAAGATGGTCGTGAAATAATCGCCAATTCAAAGATATTATAATAACTGTTCAACCACCATGAAAATAAAAATAAAATCTCCTTTTGTTGTGAAATATATTGCAGTCACAATTCATCACAGTTTCAAATTCCAATAATAATTTTGATGAATTATAAATACAGTTCAATTTGGATATCGATTGCAATTTCTGAATAAATAATCAATAATTAATTTTTAAATTGAAAATCAATCACAAAAGGGATATGAAGAGTTATACAAAGTAAGAGGGAATTAAAATATATATAGCAACGCAACAACAACACATTTAAACTGATCTCACTTGATGTCTCAATTACTGAGAATTTGGACATTATACTAGAGACGAACAAGAATATCATAGAAAGAGAATTATAAGTACAAAGCCCAAGCAGAAAAGATAACAGATTATGCACATATATCAAAGGAGCAAACAGATGATTCCAAAGCAAACATTTTTCAAAACATTATCAGAGCAGCACAGAATATAGTTTCAAATCAGACTTGTTAACATGACGGTCACATAAGATGATTCATGATCCAATGATTAATAATACCATCTATTTGAAATCATTTGAGGACTATGAAACTCTCAAGATTCAGTGATTCAATCACACAAGAATGTAAATTTCAGATTCAAGATATATATGTGATTCAATAAATTAATAATTTTGAATGATTTTAGATAAACAAATATTCAAGTCAAATAACCATGAAATAGCAGAGAGTTTTAAGACCAAATTTTCAAGGAATCTTCACAAATATTTCTGATAAGTACAAGAGTAATTTCAGATCATTTATATCAAGTATGAGAGATATTCATGATACAAAAAATATTTATTTGAAATTACTTGAATCAATGTCTAGATTTGAGATATAATGAATCAGTCACACAAGATTGACTACTTCAAATTTAAGAGGTGTGTGAGATTCAAAATATCAAGAATTTCAAATGATTACAAACTAACAAATTTTAACCATAATGATCACGAATAAATATTAATGTCAAGATGTATCACTGAGATTCAAGATAATTAAAAAAATATCCTAGCCAATCAGAAAAATAATGTAACTATCACAACCGGTAAATATTGGTGTGTTGTAATGAGTATATTATTTCAAGATTTTCTAAAATGAATTGGTGAAAACTCAAAACAGCAGTGGTGTGTGAAATCCCATTAAACATTCGGATCTTCAAAAATTTAGAATTCAAATTAATAGTGTTCAAGATATAACAAGAATACATCAACACTATTATGAATTAAGAAATCAGAAAATAAACTTCAAAACAATTGCATATATTTACAAGATTAAATTTAAGATCTAGAAAAGATTAAACACATCAGAGTTTTGTTCAAATGAAGTGAATTTCCAGAAGATCATGAATACTGCAATTGGAAGTTAAGGAAGCCCAAGAAGTTACAATGATATGACAGTGACAAATCAAATCAGAAAAATAAAAAGAAGGGGAATAAGAAAAAATAGGAAAGATAAAAACAAGGAATATATAAAAGAAATTGTGAGTCTAAAGATCATATCTGAAAATGATTTAAGAAAAAGAATTACTAACTCAGCAGATTTGGCTAAGGAACTGTGAATGGTCAATGATATGAAACGGTTTGATTTCAGTTTCTCTTTCGCAAAGCAGTTCCTCAGCCTCCCTTGGTACCTAACTGTTTAAAGGATTGAGTGGTCTAACAAAAACAGTAAAGCCATTCTCAGTTGTATTCACATATTTCGGTACCCAAACCTGTTTGTATAACAGTCCATTTGAATCTATTTTTGTACAATTAGGAAACTAGATTTGTTTGAATTTAACGAAGCCCATTTTATTTCCTTTTGGGATCCAAGATTGTTTAAATGGTTTGTCAACAAACAAATTCACATCTCGTTTATGATTTAAAAAACCTTTGAAATTATCAGATTTTAAATTTTCAAAACAATCTTTTTCAAAACGGTTTGAGGAATTTTTAAAATCATATGAATTTCGTTTTTCAAAAACATTGTTTTTCCTGAAGCCAAGACCACATTTATTTCCAATAAAAACTTGATTTTTTAATAGCTTATTCAATGATTTTTCCCCATTAGATAATTGGATCAGAGTTGATTCAACTTGTTGAATTTTAGATTTAAGGTCAGAATTATCTTTCATCAGATTTGAACAACGATTAATGCTGATCTTTCTCCTTTCAGTATCATTCTGTTCCAAAATCAAATTTTCGTTTTCAAGCAACTTGATTTCGGTCTTGGATTCAAGAATCTTAGATTCAAACTGAATTTTCTTTTCATATTCTTGTTTTTCAAAAAAATTGAATCTTTCAATTTCATTTTCAAGCTCTTTCAAAGAGGATTCAGTTTTCAACAACTTTTCTTTTTCAAAAATTTAAAATTTGGAATTTTCATGTCTTGAAATTATCTAATACCTTCTGCAAAAAATTGTTTGTACGAGTTAGCTCATCCTCATTTTTTTTCAAAATCAAAATTTGGTTTTCAAGCTATTCAAGATTTTCATTAAGATGAGCAAGGTTACTTTCCAAATTCAAACAATTTTGCACATAGAATTAGAAAATTTTATACTTTCAAATTTCAATTCCAAATCATTATTTTTGCATTGCAACTTAGAATTTTCAAATTTCAAAGTTTTAATTTTCAGTTGAAGTTTATCAATAGATTTAATTAAATCAACACACATATAAACCAAATCTTCACAAGAGAAGTTCCTTGTCTCTTCATCTGTTGAATCTCCATCATATGATCTATCCAAAATATTATCTATATGACCTGTTAAGCATAAATCTTAATCTAAGTTGCCATTCTAGGGTTTTTAGCAGTCGTCAGATTTTCCATATAGCGTGTTGAGAGTTCTCTAGATTTCCTGTGAAGTCAAACAATGGGAGATGAGATCAAGCTGATTATTACTGTGATAAGAAAATAGAATATGCATGACAAGAGCATTTATAACTTTATTTTTCTTATCTAACTTATCACCTATATTTATAATAATATTCCAATATTCAGAATTAACAGATTTTAGATAGGATTCCATTTCTGATTTCCAATTAAAAATTCTGTACAATTAAAAATAGTTAGAATATGACTGGACTGACTTTCAGAGGACTGACAACCAGGATGACCCATTACTCTAGAGTTAATGAAATACCAGGCTCTAATACCACTTGTTGAATCTAGATTAACCCTAGAGGGGGGTGAATAGGGTTTATTGAAAATTAAGCGAGATATTAAAAATATCAGATCACAGAATGTAGTAGAAAATAAATGAAGAACGGTAAATGACGCAAGATGTACCTAGCTTCGGCAAAATCCTGCCTACTGCTGTATTCCTAAGGTTTCTACTAGGTAATAGAACATATCCGCTTACGAGACCTTGTAAACTCGCTAGCCCTCGCTCCTATTTCAATCCTAGCACTCAAAACCCTAGACTAATCTATATTCTCGAGATCAAATTTCCCCTAGCTACAACCCCATAGCCTGTAAACCCTTATTTTTACAGACTCTAGTAAACTACCAGCTAAAACCCTAGCAGGATTTCCTAGTGTTTTATAGACACTAGAAACTAATCAGACGGAATTACAAAGGAATTTAAAAAATAACAAAATAAAGAAAAATAAATCCCCTTTTTAATTAAAAATCTCTAAGCCCTTTTACTAAAACTTAGCCGGCCCATTTTCCTTCATTTGCGTTTCCTCCCTCGTTCCTTTCTCTAGAAAAAAGAATGGCGGCCTCATTAAAAAATTGTATTAGAGTTTTCTTTGTAGGATCTAAATTAACCCTAGAGGGGGGTGAGTAGGGTTTATTGCAGATTTTTGCTGAGTTATTAAATAATAACAACATAGATAATAATAAGAATAAATGCGGAAAATAAATAACACACAGATATACCCAGCTTCGGCAAAACCCTGCCTACTGCTGCATTCCCCAAGGTTTTTACTAGGAGTTAAAACAATCTCTACGCTTATAATCCCTTGTAAACTCGCAAAACTCGCTCCCAACTTTTCTTAACCCTACGCTCAAATCCCTATACTGGTTTCTATCCCCGAAACCAGATTTCCCCGAATTACAAATCCTGTAATTCGTCTCCTTAGTTTTAGAGACAAACTAGAAAACTGTCAACACGATTACAAATTGAAATTAAAACATATAAAAAAAAACAATTAAAACCCCTTTAAAATAAATCAAACCCTAGTTTTTTATTTTTAAAATCCCTTAGCCCTTTGTAAAGACTTGGCCAGCCACTTTTGTATTGCTTCAACACTTCACTTTTAGCCCGATCACCTTGTCTCTCTGGAAAACAAAAACGGCAGATGGCGATTTGAACCTAGGGTTTCGAATCTCTTCTGATATAAAAGCCTACGCTCTCTTAAGTGATTCTTTGGTTATTCAGTTGTTATCCTCTTCTTCGACTGAACGTTGATGAGCGTTGATTTGGATCCAAGTAATCTCCTTTTCTCTGGTATGAATTTAATTCGGATTTTTGCTTTTAGCTTGTTCGAACTTTGGAAGATTTGAAACCAGTGATGAATCGGTGTATTTATGGGATTAAAAATCCTAAATATTCTCTAATTTCCCATTAGACTTGGTCGTTGATATATGCTAAAATATTGGAATTTTTGAGATCCTTGGCTCTGAATTATTCTTACGATTTCTACTTTGAGTTAATTCCTTAATTTTTGAATTGGCCTTGAATATATATTGTGTGATTTTTGACGGAGTCTTCCTTCTAGAAAATCTCGATATAACAGATTTGTAAATCCAATTTTCTGGAAACATCTTAGATGATGAATTCTTCAATCTTGAAATGGTCCTCCTTGACTTTGAAATCGGTTTCTTTAATTTCTGGAACTTTTAAAAATTACATACTTGAAACCTTGAACTTGATCAATTTGAACTGACAAGAACAAATCCCTTATTTGATTACACCACTCCTTATTCATAATAAATGTACTGCTTGTCTTAGTTGTTTGTGTGTGTATCCTTTGTGGTTGTGTGATATTTCTTGGTCATTTGTGTTCCTTGCCAAGATAACTTTGCTGCTGTTGATACTCATAATTTCTGTACTTTGAGTTGCACTGATTTCTCCTTGTCTTTTGCTGTTGAAATTTTGGTATGCACATATACATCCCTGATTAGTTCACTATTTACATATTCTTGTACCAGTTGCTAAGTTATCTCCATTGCTACCGTATATGTCATTGAGCAGCACATACTACTCATGCTCCATTCTGCTTTAGCCATGCTTTACCACCATTTTCTCTGATCATGCGTTTGTGCTTGTTGCATCAGTAATTGTGTCATTCCAGTTTTGCTGTGTGCATCCATTATGTTGTTAGCATCTATTTGAACCACGCTGCACTATTTTTTCATCTTGCAGTTCACTGCCTTGAAATCTAACCATGCTAAATCATTGCTACATGTACCATCTTGCTTTGTGTATTTGTAGAAACATTGTTGTCCGGCCTGAAATGTATACTTGTGAAAATTTATTCACCATGCCCATGTTGCACAGTCTTGAATATTCTGCATATAATTGTGCACTGCATATTGTACACTTGAACATTCTCCTTCCTGTACCCTTAATATACTACCATGTTGCTGCGCACCCTGTTCATTTATGCTTAGTTGTGTATACATTAACATGTGCATAGTTCAGTTATGAATAATCTTGTACATGCTCCCACTATGCTCTGTCATTTTCTTGTTATTGTCATGCTCCATTTGTATACTTGCTCGACCTTGGTGTTGAGTCGCTGATGAACACATGATCTAGCTTGCACTGGTTTCTTGTAACTTGCTCAGCCATTGATGTTAATTTGTATTCATTGATGTTTTTGGATTGCCTCGACCATATTGGTTATTGTTGCACTGAGTCGAGATGGTCCATGTAGCTACTCCTCAGTTGCACACTACCGCATTTTGATTGGCGAGGCAGTGCACATGTGTATATTTATACACATGTGTATATGCATCCATCAGAATAATTTTCCTGTCTTTGTATATCAGACAAAATCGGAAAAATGATGAGAAACACACTGTTATTCTGAGGCACATAAAATTTTAAAATTAAAATTTATATTCGCGTGTATTCAATTTTATTTCTATTGCAGTGTTGATATACACGTAAATGTGTATATTTTATCCGCATATTTATCTTATTTTATCTTTTAAATAATTGATATTGTGTATTTATAGCTGTGTTTTCAGATTGTTGACAAGAATCATGGTTTAGAGCATTTGATGAATAAAGCATGAAGAATTTGCTGAAAAAGAGTGAAGTTAAAATTACTAAAGCTTGAAGGGTTTAAAGCTTGAAGAACGGTTGCAAATAGAGTTCAGTTGGGTAGATTTGGCTCACTAAAGACTCATATTGTGTTCACATTGGCTCAATTACAGACCATTTCACTCATGTAGCGTTCACATTAGCTCCTTTGCAAGGCTTCTCATTCATGCACTGCACGCGTTCACATTAGCTCCTTTACAAGGCCTCTTGCTCTACAACCCCGTTCACACTAGCTTATGTGTTATTTGGGCTAATTCTTTAGTCCCACATTGTGGAATTTGCCAAGTAGCCTTTGTCATATCAGCTATAAATACACTTTATCTCATTCATTGTAAGACACATTAGGTTTTATTCTGTAATTCTCTTCTTGGAATAAAATCATTCTCTCCCTTTCTTTTTACTTTTTATTTATTTTATTTATGTTCATGTTATTTATTTTCTTTTTCTCTTCTTCTTTAGCTATGTCTAGCTAATCCCCTTTGATTAGGGGGTGATGACGCTGATAGTATGATTCAATATGAATCACATAGCCAAAAGATGAGGACTGTATACATGTAGATCTGGATCTGAATTAAGGGTTAGATCTGAACCTTCATATTTTGTGTCGTTTAAGAGCTATGCTCCTTCACAGGATATATTCGTGTTCGATCTAACGTTTATCAGATCTAGATCTAATTTTAGGGTTTTAGAAATTAATTAGTGAATCTGTCCTGATAGTCTATGGTTGTAGAGCTGAGCTCCTGCATAGGCTATGCTTGTCGTTATTTACATATTTGTTTCTAAAAACCTATTATCGTTGATTCATGTTTGTGACAGAAACATGTATTAGATCTGGTTAATCTTTTGGCTATTGATGATTATGAATCTGATCTATGTCATTATCCCCTAATTGCTTTCACTTATTGTTAAAACTCTCTTTTATTTAATTTCTGTTATTTTCTTTGTTTTCCACCAATCAAAAGTTAGGGATAACTTGATTGGATTTATTAATAAAATAATTTGGTCCCAGAGTTCGACACCCTCTACAACAATCCTTGTTGTTTAGGAAAGACGAACGAATTTTACAGTTGTTTACAATTGTCTAATTTGTTCGCAAACAAATTTTGGCGCTGTTGCCGGGGACCAAAATAATATTTTATTTTTAAATCCTTCGGGTTAATTTTTTTTTTTAAAAAAAAAACACAATTTTTTATTTATTTTGTTTCTTGCTTTTGTTGTTTTTATTTTTATAGATTTAAAAAAAAACTTGTTTAGACGATTTGGTATTTAAATTGTTGATACTACAATCTTCTAATTAAGAAAAAAAAAACCTTGCCAATTTTGTTCAATTTCTTTCCGCTAGTTTTCCCTAATTCTTTTCTTTCTTTTCAATTTCTTTCTTTTTGTTTACAAATTCAGATTAAAAAAAAAGAGCAACAAAATTCTTTCTTGTATTCATTTTCTCGATTTCTTTCCGATTTTCAACATCCTCTCTAATTTCTACAGTCTCCCTCCAATTTATTTCACTTCTTCTTTTCCAAGTTTTTGAAATAAAAAAAAAGAATAAAAAAATAAACTTTCCAAATTCTCTCCTTACGGTCTATTTCTTTCCACCCTTATCCTTTACAAGATTTTTATTAAAAAAAAACAATCTCTTTACAAATTTCACAACTCTCCCTCTCATTACATACTGCGCAGACCATCAACACCACACCTTCAGTCCAAACCATCCCCATCGTCAGCCACCCACTTCGCAACCAACCATCTACATACCCCTATTGTCAAAACCATCCCTCACGACAATACTTCAGACCTATCTCAACAATCAGATCCGGAAACCCAATCATACCCATCCACTGACCACGTCCACAAATTCAAAACCCCTTCCACCCTTATCTGTTAACAAGACCATCACAACCTCACGAACATCAACCACCTGAAGCAAAAAAAAAAAAATTCCCATCATACCACTATACCAATTCCAGCAGACACAACCAATCCCCTTGCCTCGACAACAGACCATCCACACCCTTACATGCTTCATCCACTACCCAACACAAACAAGGCCTGAGCATCACCCTTGAACTTCAACACTGTCAACATTAAAAACCCCCTTCATCCACAGACTTCTCACCAATTCAGAACTGCTCACGCAACGTCCAACAATCCTCTACACCGTATAGACAATCTCCACAAAATCTTACACACAACATCATCTCCAGTAACCTTCTATCCATCATCATCTTCCTCTGTATACAAGCCCTTCAACTTCACTCTTCTGTCCAGGGTTACCCCCTGTAAACCACAGACCCATACTACACGTCAATACCCCCACGTCAAATCGCAACCCCCTCAAATTCAAAACCACATCGACGGTAAACCAAAAACTTCACCCAACACATCACCGCTCCTCTAATTCAACCTCCTATACTTCATTTCAACTGTATACAAACAGTTGTTCACCATTCCAAATTCACTTTACCCCAAAAATCGAAATTACCCAGGTCAAAGCTAACCCAAATCCGCTCCCCAAACTCACCATACTTTGAAAAATCCAAACCCAATCCGCAATAAAAAGAAGAATCGCATCAACTTCCGATAAAAAAAAGACGTGCTTTTATTTTTTCATTTTTGGGAAATTGTTGAAATTTGTGGAAAACCCAAAAAGGGGGCGATTTGTTTTCTGGGAGGACCGAAATTTGGTTGAGTTCATTTATGGGGAGGGGGGACTGATTTTGAGGCGTGTTTTAAAGTGAAAATTTGGGCCAATTTATTTGTTTCCAATTCTCTTTTTACAAATAAAAACGAGGGGCGTGAGCACTAGCCTTGGAACGGCAGTTGACTCAAAGTTTTGTTTTGAACGGTTGTTTTAATCTGTGTGCACACCCATTTAGTTTGAGTCCGGGTTAGTTTGGTTGAGCCTAGTTCTTGTTTCATTAGCTAGTTTTTCTTGCTTACCTTATAGTTTAGTCATCTTCTCAGTTTAGTTTTTATTTTATTTTTCCTTTTGATTTAGTTTTTTTTTTTCAATATATATATATATATATATAAAGCAAGAGCCAAGAAAAAAAAATCGAAAACAGAACGCAACAGACAATTTAGGGTTCGAGCGGTTGCACACCAAGTGGGGTGTGAATGCGCTAGCGCGACCCAACTGCACTGGACGGACTGCCGATTAAGGTGAGTATTTTTTAACTCTACAAGGACTGCTGCTGCAAATAAAAAAATATATATAGAAACTGCTTGTAAAAATCTTCTGCAGGGGCAGCGGCTTGCTTGTAAAAAATTTATTTCTGCAATTTATCATTCTTTAACTGTCTGTGATTGATTATTTTGATTGTTGATGTGTGGTTGGAAATTTTAAAATAAATGTGGACTAAATTATTTTTGAAATCAAATTGAGGATTTCCCAGAGCTCATATGACAAAATATTCGTTAAATTGACAATTAGGATTGATACTCTCTGAGGTGTCTAAGGAACGGTAGAGTCTAGAACTCAAACAGGTTCTTAAACCTTCAGTTGTGTTTCTACGGTGATTCGTGGCACATTGATAATCCCTGTCCGAACCTGGCCCAGACTTGTATTCATATAATCCGAATTTGTTAATTTTAACAATTTTTTTAGAAGCTTCTTGAAAATGTCCCAATTCCCTTTTTCCAACGGATTTTACGATAGTTGTGAAAATCAATATAATCCATATAATTTTACACCAAATTCATATGGATATTTTAATAACAACTTTTGTACAAACAATTTGGATTTTATGCCACCGACTTTTCAAAATTTTCAAAATACTCCTAATTGTACACCACCAAATTTTCAAAATGATGATCAACCCTCAACTCTTGAAACACATGTTGAATTTTTACTTGAAATGAGCATACAACAAAATGAAGAAATAAATGAATTGTGTAATTTATACATGTGCAACAATTCAAGTGAAAGCTTTCAAAATAATCAAAATTCGATTTCATCTCCAAATTCAAATGATTCTGATTATAACCCTTGTCAATTCAATTTTGAACTCCAAAATGAATTTCAAATTCGAAATGGAAATGTAAATCATTTTTCAAATGATTTTGGCAATGGGAATAATTTCAATTGTGGTGCTAGTGAAAACTTTTGTTCTCAACAATTTCAACTTGAAAATTCTCGTGTAAATAACTATAAATTTGATTTTGTTGAGCAAACAAACGAAATTGACGACTACTTGAAGTTTCGTGAGAAACAAAATCAAATCCAAATGTGTGACAAATCGAGCGATAATCCACCTTTGCCCACAATTAATGATTTTCAACTGACAACTTTTGAAATCGATGAAAATCTCAATGAAGTTGTTGAAAGCTCAGTGATTGATTTGAATTTAAATTCTTTTGAAAACAAAGACGTCAATCTTCTATTCGATCTTCCTCTCTCAAATTATGAAAATTTTGAAATTTTAGCAACTTTAGGTTATCAATATGACAAAAATGATAAAGTTGTTAACAACTGTTTAAGTGAGGACGACTTTGATGAGCGAAAACTTCTTAAACTGATTGACGATGATGTTGTTGGGTCTGAAATTGAAAATGAAACATTTGAAAACTTTGAAATTCTTGATGTTGAAAACAACGAGACTGCTGAATGTGATCCTGAACACAATGACGATTTTTCAAAAACTGTTGAAACTCCTTGCGACCTGACCGTTTCAACTGAACCTCACTATCATCACTTGTTTTTCAATGATAAATTTCTGCAGTATATGAACTCTTTCTGGAATAACACTGTTTTTGAGAAAATACGATTTCGAAATTTACTGAAAATTCATTTGTTTGGTTTTAACTTTTGGTTTACGAATGAACCTTTAGTCAACAAAATTTCGGATATCAAAGAAAAACTGAACAATATTTCTCAAAACAAGTGTGGGGGTGAGAGTGATGTGCACGTCTCTCAATTTATACATCATCTGAACAAGTCAAACTTTGTTTTTGAAACTTTTGTTGAACCCCAGCTCGATGACCTCTCTTTTGTTGCTACAGAAATTCAATTTGATTTTAGGATCAATTGTAAGCTCAAAATTTTAAAATTAGCAACTCAAACTTCTGAAAAAACCAAATTTGTTTTTCCAAATCTGTCACGTAATATACAATCCTTTATGATTTGGTTTTCTGTGCTTCAGCTGTGTCTCATAAGCTTAATGAGGCTGATCCGTTGGTCCATTGTGGACCGGTTCATCTATTCGATGACTGCGTATTTTCTGCACACACATCCGGTAAGCCGTGCTGACCCTCTTATTTTTATTTCCCTTTCACTAAGATATGTCTGATTTACGACTGTGAGGACACATTCACACTCAAGTGTGGGGGGAGTTTACATTACATCAGCAATCAAATTTTATGAACTAGGTCATTCATTGAACAAGGATTAACTTAAACTCATAAATAACACCTTGGTTCTTGTTTGATAAGTTGAATTTTTAGGTGATGAGAATGAACATTATTTATTCATTGAATCGTAATGTGTCTTTTTAAGATGCTAGCTTGAGACTGTGCAGACGTTAGTCGTGTTCTGGAGTAAGCGTGTCAACCCTTGTTATACGTGTTAGAATGTGCAAGTAAAAATAATCAAAAGAAGAAAAAGAAAAAAAAAATCAAGAAATAAAAATGATTTGGCACCTACATTTGTTGGATTTTCTGAGTTCGTTTTCATGCATAATTTTTTCTTTTCCACTCAAATTTTCAAAATCGTAAGTTCTAAAATCCACTTGGCCTAATTAAGGAGAAATGACTCATTGTAGCATTCTTCTTCGATACCCCACATTATTCAAACCCAAGTTTTAGTCGATTTACATCCATGTTTCGACAAGTTTTTCTTATATTGGTATACTTAAGAACCTTGTACTGATTTATTTTCAAAGGTTCAGAAACGTCACTTTTATACCAATATTACACTACCCACTCCGTACTTGTTTTAAGATAGGATAACCATATACCACATCTTACTTTATATGGGTTATCTATCTTACGAAACTTTGCTTATCATCCCTTTCAGCTTTTTATATAACATCATTCCAGACTTGTGTGTTGAATTAAGGTTATAGAAGTAGAGTAACTAGGGCACAAAACTTTCCTTTCATGAAGTGTTGGTTATGATTCGCTTTGTAGAGGAGGTATCAAATGAAATAATGTACGGTATCATTCCATTCCATCTCCATTCATCATTCATCATGCAAAAAAAAAAAAAAAAATGAAATAAAGAGAGAGTCTCTCTGAATAAAATAGTCTTCATCATTCTTAACTATGAAGCATCCATTTCCATTCCATCCACATCCATTGTACTGTACTTAGAAGCAAGGATTGTAGTTGAGGAGATGAAAGGAAACAAAATGTCCATATGTGCCTTAGTATTACTTTATCTTTTGTAGCTTGAAATTCAACTAATACACTTGTCCTCTTATCTAGAATATTTTTAGAACTTACAAAAAATTTTCCTTCATCTATGCATAACTCATATCCAATACATTACAGTTACATTGGTGCGGACTCATTCCAAAAAAAAAAAGGTTGAATAAATGATTGGGTGCACATTGTCGATGTGTAGAACTTTGGTTGACACCACGCTCTTAACCTTCAAGACAATTACAGTGTTATCAAGGAATTACCATTCAGCTTGAAAATTTTTGTTCATTTTTGCACTAATTATGGGATGGACAATTTGGGGCTAAACCGTTATTATTGAAGTTAGGTAAAGTCCTTGGAATGTGAAAGACCTTAAATATATTGTTTGATTAATCTGCGTACTTAAGACGCTTTGGATTTTGTGGGTAGTATCCGCTGAAAACCCTCACGAGACAACACTCGTCCTACTGGGGACACCCAGAGGTTTAACGGCTTGTTGCATACGCTAAATGCAATCGTGTTTCCCACGAAAGTGTGACATATCTTAGTTTAGTTTATTCGAGGACGAATAAAAAGATAAGTGTGGAGGTATTTGATATACACGTAAATGTGTATATTTTATCCGCATATTTATCTTATTTTATCTTTTAAATAATTGATATTGTGTATTTATAGCTGTGTTTTCAGATTGTTGACAAGAATCATGGTTTAGAGCATTTGATGAATAAAGCATGAAGAATTTGCTGAAAAAGAGTGAAGTTAAAATTACTAAAGCTTGAAGGGTTTAAAGCTTGAAGAACGGTTGCAAATAGAGTTCAGTTGGGTAGATTTGGCTCACTAAAGACTCATATTGTGTTCACATTGGCTCAATTACAGACCATTTCACTCATGTAGCGTTCACATTAGCTCCTTTGCAAGGCTTCTCATTCATGCACTGCACGCGTTCACATTAGCTCCTTTACAAGGCCTCTTGCTCTACAACCCCGTTCACACTAGCTTATGTGTTATTTGGGCTAATTCTTTAGTCCCACATTGTGGAATTTGCCAAGTAGCCTTTGTCATATCAGCTATAAATACACTTTATCTCATTCATTGTAAGACACATTAGGTTTTATTCTGTAATTCTCTTCTTGGAATAAAATCATTCTCTCCCTTTCTTTTTACTTTTTGTTTATTTTATTTATGTTCATGTTATTTATTTTCTTTTTCTCTTCTTCTTTAGCTATGTCTAGCTAATCCCCTTTGATTTGGGGGTGATGACGTTGATAGTATGATTCAATATGAATCACATAGCCAAAAGATGAGGACTGTATACATGTAGATCTGGATCTGAATTAAGGGTTAGATCTGAACCTTCATATTTTGTGTCGTTTAAGAGCTATGCTCCTTCACAGGATATATTCGTGTTCGATCTAACGTTTATCAGATCTAGATCTAATTTTAGGGTTTTAGAAATTAATTAGTGAATCTGTCCTGATAGTCTATGGTTGTAGAGCTGAGCTCCTGCATAGGCTATGCTTGTCGTTATTTACATATTTGTTTCTAAAAACCTATTATCGTTGATTCATGTTTGTGACAGAAACATGTATTAGATCTGGTTAATCTTTTGGCTATTGATGATTATGAATCTGATCTATGTCATTATCCCCTAATTGCTTTCACTTATTGTTAAAACTCTCTTTTATTTAATTTCTGCTATTTTCTTTGTTTTCCACCAATCAAAAGTTAGGGATAACTTGATTGGATTTATTAATAAAATAATTTGGTCCCAGAGTTCGACACCCTCTACAACAATCCTTGTTGTTTAGGAAAGACGAACGAATTTTACAGTTGTTTACAATTGTCTAATTTGTTCGCAAACAAGTGTACTCTGTGTGTGTTTCTTGTGATAGGTAAGCAGATGATTGGACTAGCAGAAGGATGCTGTGAAGACAGAAGATTGAAGATGAAGACAAGAATAGTTTTAGTGTGTGTCTGTATTTGAAATGTCAACTGAGTGATATTGTCAGTGTATCAAAGTGATTGTATAAGTGACTGATTGTGTGTGTGTATATATATATGAGATGTATAGAGTGATAAAATTGTACAGATATTTGTAATAAACAAATTTGATTGAAATAAAATATTATTTTATTGTGTTCAAACAAATTTGTCTATCGTATTCAATTTACTTACGAGTACAATATTATGTGAAGTAATATTTGTGAACATACAATAGTGGAGTCTGAATGTTGTACTACTTTAAATATTGAAATAAAATATTTATTTGAATAAACAAACCATGTGAATATACAATTGTGTACACTAGTATATTATTCAATAAATATTTATTCCTATGTGATGAAAAATAAAATAGTACAATTACAAACACATTTAAATAATAATATCATATGTTTGTTATCATTAAACAAAAATCATACAACACATTGTTGTACCCAACAAACTTCCCCTTTTGATGATGACAAACATATACAAGATTTTGAATGTGTTAAATGTGTTTGAACATGAAATGTATTACTCCCCATATTTGTATGCTCCCCCTACAACTGAACTCCCCCTATATATGTGGAAAATATAAATAATGAAATTCAATTGACCATTCTGCCCCTAGATATTTAATTTCCAATCTTAAATATTTTTGAATTAAATACTCGTCAACCAAAATCTTTACAATTCTCCCCCTTTTGTTATCATCAAAAGAATAATTGAAATCGAAACAGTGATGAATATAGACCATAAATATAAATTCAAATTAAGAGAGAGGATATATATCGCAAATTCCATTTAATCAAACAAAAATCATAATAATCTTTAAATCAGAAGCAAATTTCACTTTCAGAATGAATGGATTTACGATGAATTTTATAGGATAAGGAGAGTTCAATAAAAATTGAATATTTGAATATGAATTTTGAAGATTTTAAATATGCTCAAAAATGTGTTAAGTACTTGCTAACCACGCATAGCCCAGAGGTCTTTTAAATGGGATTAGTAGTAACTTAACTTTTATCCTCTCTAATGAGTTCCATCCACGCATAGCCCAAAGTTCTTTTAAGTGAGAATGGAAGCACATAGCGATTAAGGTAATTCACCCACGCATAACCGCGAGGACTTTTAAATGGGAGTGAATACCAAGGATAAATTGTATATATATTCTTTTTTTTATTTCCAAGATATTTTTCTTTCCAAAAATAATTTGAACTCTCCAAATTAAATAAAACCATGATGGATGACAGAAATATGATAGACATAGAAGATGGTCGTGAAATAAGCTCTAATTCAAAGATATTATAAAATCTATCCAATCATCATGAGATTTAAAATAACATCTCCTCTAGTTATGAATTATACCATAGTCATAACTCACCAAATTTCATAAATCTATTAATTATTTTGATGAGTCACGAAAATGTTCAAATCAATCAATAATTTCAATTTTTGAATAAATAATCAAAAATAATTGAAAATATCATTTTTTAAGAGGGGTGTTGAAATAGCAATGCAAGTTGAAAATCAATTTCAAATAATCGATAAGAAGAATGTGAGATTATCTAATATTTCTAATGCTGATTTCTCCTATACCATTTTAAAATATTTGTGTATTTAATTCAAATTGCCTATGAAATTTAAAGAAATTCAGTCTATGATTTTCCAACACATCGTCCAAACACCAAGGTATTCAAACGAATCAAATCAATTTCCTTATTAGAGCAGCACAAGATCATTTTCAAAGAAAGAATTACAAGTGAATTTTTCAGAGAATTTTAAACAAGCACAAGAAACATCAACGATCAAATATGAAGATAATTATTTGAAATCACTTGAGAAAAAAATCAAATTCTTATAATCCTAGAAATTCAACAATCAAAAATGAATGATTTCAAAATCAAGCCAAGTAAAAAAAAAATGAAATTTTCACTACTAGTCAATCATGGCTTTCAAGTAGTCTACAGTATTGAGTTCGATTTTTCAATATTTTCCAAAGTGAATAAGAAGATACTCAAAACAATTAAAAATGTGTGAAATTTCATTTGCATACAAGAACATCATAAATTTTTAAATTTCGATTTACAATGTTAAGAATTTGCTCAAAGTTATGACCTTGTCAACATAAATCAGCATAAAATAAAATAAAAAAATCAGACTAAAAGGAAATAAAATAAAAACAAGAGTTTAGGGACCATACCTGTCTTACCATAATCAAAGTGAACCAATAAATCTCTAACTCAGAATCCATGGCTATGGAACTCCGAATAATTCGATAATATGAAACAATTTGAATTTTATCTCTCTTAAGCACAGTTGTTCCTTAGCCTCCCTCGGTACCTAAATGTTTATATGATCGAGTGGTCTAACAAAAATTGTTTTACCACTCTTATCTTCGTTTCCACGTTTTGGTATCCAAACCCGTTTATATAACAATCCATTACTATCCACTACAGTACCCTTTGGAACCTAAATTCGTTTAGACTTATTCAAAATGTTTTATTTATTTTTTGGAATCCAAACATGTTTAAATGAATTGTTTTTAAAAGAGTTATTATTTTGTTTATGATTTAAATACCCTTTGAAATTATTAGATCTCAAAATTTCAATTCGATCGTTTTCAAAATCATTTAAAGGATTTTTAAAATCATTTGGATTTTGTTTTTCAACTTGATCAAATCCAAAATCAAGTCCCTTTCTATTCTGCACAAAAAATTGGTTTTTTAACAACATACTCAATGATTTCTCTCCTTTAGAGAATCTAGTCAAAGTTGATTCAAGCAGTTGAATTTTAGATTTAAGATTGCTATTTTCTTTCATTAGATTTGAACAATTATTAATAGCGATTTTCCTCTTTTCAACTCCAGTTTGCTTTAAAATCAAATTTTCGTTTTCAAGTGCTTTGATTTTAGCATTGGACTTAGAAATTTCAATTTCAATCTGTTTTCGCTTTTCAAAATAAAGTTTTTCAGATTCTCTAAGCTTTTCAATCTCCATTTCAAAATCATGATTTTCATTCTTTAAATTCACGTCTTCACTTTTAAGTAACTTAAAATCAGTTTTGATTTTCAAAAGATCATTACTCAAAAATTGACATTTTTCGTGTTCTAAAAATGGTGAATTCTTAACTTTTTTAAATTTTCTTTCTAAACTGTTATTTTCTTAAACTATTTTTGACCTATCAGATTTCAATTTCTTAACTTTTAGTTTAAGAGAATCGACGGTTTTTGTGAGATCGTGACATATTAAAATTTATCGTTATAAGTAAAATTCGATACCTCGCTTGAAACATCTTCACTACTTTTCGAATCAGATCGCGTCATAAGACAAAAATTAGCTTCCTCTTCATCACTTTCAGAAACTTCTTCTCCTTCCTCGTCATCCCGTGTAGCAGCAAAAGCCTTCTTCTTTCTTCTGAACTTCTTCTTCTTTTCATTTTTAAGTTGTGGGCAATTTGGTTTGATATGTCTGGGTTTCTTGCAATTTTAGCAAAACACTTCATTGTCTGAACTTTCGGACTTGTTAATTTTTGAATTCTTCTTTTGTGGCTTTTAATTTCCTTTGGTCCACTTTCTCAAAACCATGGCTAGCTCTTCAGCGGGATCTTCATCATCACTTTCAACAGTATTATTTAGAGCGATCGTCTTTTTCTTTGATTCAGAATTCTTTCATTCTTCTCTTGCTTTTAACTCCATCTCGTAAATGATCAGATTTCTGATCAACTCTTCCATGCTTTTTTTATTCAGATCTTTTGATTGTTGTATCGACTCCACCTTAGCTTCAAAATTCATCAGTAGCACTCTCAATATTTTTCTAATCAATTCCACTTTGGTATAAGTTTTGCGAAGAGCTTTTGCATTGTAGACTAGTGATGAGAAGCGTCCATACATCTCTTTTATATAATCATCTCATTGCATAGAGAAATTTTCATATTTGTTGCTGAGAAGAGCGAGATGAGATTCCATCACTTGAGATGTTCCTTCGTGTGTGATCCCCAACGTATGACATATTTCCTGCGCAGTTTCACAATGAGAAATTCAATTAAATTTTATTTTATCAAGAGCACAGATTAAAGCATTCATCGCTTTGGCATTAGTTGAAAATAATTTTTCATCATTAGCATCCCACCTATCTTTTGATTTAGGAATTTCAACACCATTAACAATAACAGTGGGAGATCCATAACCCGTTTCAATAATATCCCACGCATCATAATCGACTGAACTCAAATAAATTTTCATCCTAGCTTTCCAATAAGCATAATCAGTTCCATTAAACATGGGTGGCCTAGCTATAGACTGACCCTCAGAAAAAGCATTATTAGACAGATTCATGTCTCTAGAGTTAAAATAAAATAAAAAATACCTGCTCTGAAACCACTTGTAGGATCTAAATTAACCCTAAAGGGGAGAGAATAAGGTTTATCGCAGATTTTTGCTGAGTAATTAAATAATAACAACATAGATAATAATCAGAATAAATGCAGAAAATAAATAACACATATATATACCCAGCTTTGGAAAAACCCTGCCTACTGCTGCATTCCCTATGGTTTCTACTAGGAGTTAAAACAATCTCTACACTTACAATCCCCTGTAAACTCGCGACACTCGCTCCCAACTATTCTTAACCCTACGCTCAAAACCCTGTACTAGTTTCTATCCCCGAAACTAGATTTCCCCAAATTACAAATCCCGTAATTCGTCTCCCTAGTTTTAGAGACAAACTAGAAAACTGTCAACATGATTACAAACTGAAATTAAAACAAATAAAAACAAACAATTAAAACCCTTTTAAAATAAATCAAAACCCTAGTTTATGATTTATAAAACCCTTTTTAAAATCTCTTAGCCCTTTGTAAAGACTTAGGCGACCACTTTTATATTGCTTCAACACTTCACTTTTGGCCCGATCTTCTTGTCTCTCTAGAAAACAAAAATGGCAGATGGTGATTTGAATCGAGGGTTTCAAATCACTTCTAATCTAAAAGCCGCTGCTCTCTTAAGTGATTCTTTGGTTATTCAGTGGTTATCCTCTTCTTCGATTGAACGTTGATGAGCGTTGATTTGGATCCAAGTAATCTCCTTTTCTCTGGTATGAATTTAATTCAGATTTTTGCTTTTTGCTTGTTCGAACTTGGATGATTTGAAACCAGTGATGAATTGGTGTATTTATAGGACTAAAAATCCTAAATGTTCTCTGATTTCCCATTAGACTTGGTCGTCGATATATGCTAAAACATTGGAGTATTTGAGATCCTTGGCTTTGAATTATTCTTACGATTTCTACTTTGAGTTAATTCTTTAATTTTTGAATTGGTCTTGAATATATATTGCATGATTTGATTGTGTCTTCCGTCTAGAAAATCTCGGTATAACAGATTTGTTAAATCCAATTTCCGGAAACATCTTGCGTGATGAATTCTTCAGTTTTGAAATGGTCCTCCTTGACTTTGAAATTGGTTTCTTTGATTTTTGGAACTCTTAAAAATTACATACTTGAAACCTTGAACTTGATCAATTTGAACCGACAAGAACAGTTCCCTTATTTGATCACACCACTCCTTATTCATAATAAATGTATGGCTTATCTTAGTTGTTTGTGTGTGTATCCTTTGTAGCTGTATGACATTTCTTGGTCATTTGAGTTCCTTGCCGAGATAACTTTGTGGTTGTTGGTACTCATAATTTCTGGTACTTTGAGTTGCACTGATTTCTCCTTATCTTTTGTTGTTGAAACTTTGGTATGCACATATACATCCCTTATTAGTTCACTATTTACATATGCTTCTACCAGTTGCTAAGTTATCTCCATTGCTACTGTATATGTCATTGAGCTGCACATACTACTCATGCTCCATTCTGCTTTAGCCATGCTTCACCACCATATTCTCTTATCATATGTTTGTACTTGTTGCATTAGTAATTGTGTCATTCAAGTTTTGCTGTGTGCATCCATTATGTTGTTAGCATCTACTTGAACCATGCTGCACTATTTGATCATCTTGCACTTCACTGCATTGAAATTGAACCGTGCTAAATCATTGCTGCATGTACCACCTTGCTTTGTTTATTTGTAGAAACATAGTTGTCTGGCCTGACATGTATATTTGTGAAAATTTATTCACCATGACCATGTTGCACAATCTTGAATATGCTGCATATAATTGTGCACTGCATATTGTACACTTAAACATGCTCCTTCCTGTACCCTTAATATACTACCATGTTGTTGCGCACCTTGTTCATTTATGCTTAGTTGTGTATACATTAACATGTGCACAGTTCAGTTACGAATAATCTTATACATGCTCCCACTATGCTCTATTATTTTCTTGTTGTTTTCATGCTCCATTTGTAAACTTGCTCGACCTTGGTGTTGAGTCGTTGATGAACACATGATCTAGCTTGCACTGGTTTCTTGTAACTTGCTTAGCCATTGATGATAATTTGTATTCATTGATGTTTTTGGATTGCCTCGACCGTATTGGTTATTGCTGCACTGAGTCGAGATGGTCCACGTGGCTACTCCTAAGTTGCATGCTACTATATTTTGATTGGCGAGGTAGTGCACACGTGTATATTTATACACGTGTGTATATGCAGCCATCAGAATATTTTTCCTGGCTTTTTATGTCAGACCAAATCAGAAAAATGATGAGAAACACACCATAATTTTGAGACAAATAAAATTTTAAAATTAAAATTTATATTCGCGTGTATTCAATTTTATTTCTTTTGTTGAGGCTGGTCTGTGGGTACTAGAAATATATACATATCAGATCAAGTCATGAAAAATGATGAAAAACACACCGAAATTCTGAGGCAAATAAATTTAAAAATTAAATTTATATTTGTATGCATTTCAGTTTTATTTCTATTGCAGTGCACTCTTTGTGTGTTTCATGTGACAGGTAAGCAGATGATGACTGGACTTACTGTGAACTGTGAAGACAGAAGACTGAAGACAAGAAGACAGTGTGTAGTGTCAATAAATGTATGAGTCTGAAACTACATATGAGTCATTGTGAACTATATGTATATATGAATTGTATAGCCATAGTGTTATAGTGAGTCGATAGTGAGGATCTTTATATACAATGAAATTGATTGTACAGTAATGAATATCAGTGAAAAGTACAAATGGTGGAGTTTGTAAATTTGTACAGTTTTGACTGTTCAAATAAAATATTATATTTAATAAAATACTGTTTGAATATTTGATTCTTGTCAGTAGTATTTTACATAAATATGAATATTATATTTCTGTCTATGATATAAAATAACAGTACAGTGACAAACACATTTAAAATAACATTTGTCTGTTTGCTATCATCAAGCAAAAATTATATAATTGTGTATAAAACTACTTCATATACAACATGTGGTACTGTGGATGGTTGATTCTGTTCTAGATCTGTTACTAGGGTGTCAGGCCCAACTAATCAAAAACAATTCTAGCATTATCACTTTTTTGTGCTTTCTTAAACCTTTCTCAGCTAAAGTTATGATACACCAAAACATGCTAATATATCAATTAGCAACCAAGTAAAATGCACATATTTCCATAATTTTTCACTGAATAAGCTTTAAATTGGTGATTGTGATCAAGGGTGTTGAATTTTTTGTTACCACTAACATGTAAAAGCTAATATAAATATATTATTGGCAAGATTGGGACTGCTAATATTCCCATCCAATTGCTTAAATCATATTAATTTTTGATTTTTGCTATCATTGAGAGCTTTCTATATCAACGCTTTTTTTTATAATATCTGTATGTACATTGACTTTGATTGGATTTATTGCTGTATATTTTTTTTGTTGAAGTAGAACAAATTTACCAAATGAGATAAATATAATGTGGCAAAATTTTGAATTGAGCCAACTAGTATTTTCGATGGAGTAACGTGCATATGGTTGTTAAGCGCATTATTGGCTGAGAATTGGTCGTATGCATGTTGGTTAAGCGCTTGCATATTAGTTGCATATACATACATACATACACACACACACACATACACGTATATATACATACGTACACACATATATGTGTGTGTGTGTGTATATACATACATATATATGTTCAGGCTGCAGATAACAAATACATGGTGATGCCCTTAATTAATATAGTCAATTTTCACAAAAAAAAATATAAACAAATTTATTTTTTTGAGGTAAATAAACATAATGGTTGCATAGTATCTTTTAAGGTGACACAGATTTAAAGGCTTATACATGCATAGATTTCAAAGCGACTATAACTTGAGTAACAACAATAATCTTTATAATGTGCATGCATTTATGTCAATTAGACAAAATGGCTGGAGGGGCCCAAAATAGATTTTAATTTTTAAGTGCTATTATTATTTGATTTCTACTTGAATTATCTAATTCTCCGTTCCATGTTGTTAAACATATCATTTATCGTCATGCTTGCAAATGATGTGCATTATGTTATATTCCTATATTACTTCTAATTTTCATTTGATTTGTTGGTTTGGAATTTATTTGTGTCATCACTAGGCAATAATCAAGCATTTTTACTCACCTGCTTGTAGTTTTATTTTGGTAAAAGAAATCAAAGTCTAGCAGTTGTTTGAGCAATTTGATATTCAAGGTTTTTGATTATTGAACTATTCTGGAAGAGCAAGCTTAAAAGTCATAATTGTATTTAATATCTTTATTTGTAGGAAGTTACTATATCAGGCCTACTGAAAATGTAAGTTGAATCTATAACACGTTTGCAAGTTGTTAATGGCCGTGGTATAGAGCAGGAACCTATGTAAGTGTCTTTGCTCATGAATGGATCCTATTTTATTTTAGTTTTTCAAGTTTGGTTTTCCCCTTTTGTCTTGGTTGATGAGATGATTGTACAGTGGATTAGTCTTTATGATTATTCCAGAATACCTAAGAACAAGGAGAATGCCTCAATCCGTTGTTAAAACGCATAGAAAATTTCGCACTACAAGCCCGTTGAATGGCCTTCACGTGGTTGGTGCTCTTTTTTATGTCGTGTAGCTTTTGCATGTTTCACACTTGTCAGCTACAACTCCTTATTTACTCTATATAAGTGGAATTATGTTAAACTTTAATATGCATTTTTCAAGTAAAAATTCATTCTCTTAAATCAGAAAAATGCAATAATCTCTTACACTTGAAATGATTGTCTTCTTTGAAGTTATTGTTTGTTTCGTCTTAATAGTTTTATTATTCTTAGATTATTTAGGATAATTGATGTATTCAGATTGGGAGGTATTGGAAAAAAACATGGAATGCCATTATATCCTTGAAAAGTAGGTGTATATACAGCTTATGTACAACGAGCTGATTTTACTGCTCCAGTACTCACCCATGTTGTGCACATCCTTCCCTTAATACTTTGTATTTGACATGTATTAATGTTTTTTTTAAATATATATTACAGATTGGGGTTAGAAATTTCCTTCATTGGTGCCATGTTGTAGTGTGCATGTTATCTTCTCTTCCCACTAGATAAAGAGTAAGCTCCTTCTTCAACCGATGGCCTACACAAAAGTTTATTACATTCATTTCACAGATGATTAAGAAAATAAGTGTTAATTGCTTGAAGTTTTAATCTTTGTAGATTTATTAAATTAATATCAAGATGGATAAGTGATTTTTTGTTGTGTATATTGTAATCTTAACTGGTAGGAGAGGTGAAGATCCAAATGTAATGACCCGAAAATCCGGTCCAATTTGAGCTGACCAAATAATACAAGTCCAACCCCAAATTGTACTGAAAACCAGGAAATCAATAGAAAGAAGTTAGAGGGTGAGAATAAATAAGATAGAAACTTAGAATAGAAGAAGAAGAAGAACACAACATCAGAGTAACACGAACCTCACAGCGGAACAAATAACATATAATATATATTACATAACTTGATATATATATATCTGTACTTGAATATACATCATTATCAAAGTACAACACTTACAACACAACGGAAATAAACTATAGCTATATGATCCTCAAGCCTCCTGCTCTAGCTCTTCAAGTAACTGTAAATCCCGACTACTTGACTGCCCGTAAAAAAATGGGCACCCAAGAGTTTAGGGGGAACAAAACAAAATAAACTCCGGGCCAGTCATGGGACTGGTATGAGTAAAACAGTTTGAACAAGTAAACGATATCTCATAAGACCACGCCTTATAACGGAACGGGATTTTCCCTTATGAGAATCCAAAATATCTTTATATCAAAAATCTTTTGATATTATAATAATGTCTATCAACCACAATATAATAATTATCTAGCAGAAACGCTTTCATCTCACGTTCTACATACATAGTATACAATCAAAACCACAAGCACGTATTGGGTAATGGATTTCCAACTATGACAAGGTATGGAACCACCTTTCGCTAGTGTACCTCTGAGACGACCCGAACTTCCCCGTTACGGAAAGCACGGATAGAATTGAGTACAAGACAAAATAGAACGCAGACGGAAGAACATTTCATTGTTATTACAACAATTCCATCAGATACAAGAATATACAGAGTATAAATGAATACATTACATTCGATAAATATCAGAGATTACAATAAGTTACATAGTAGCGGAAAAATATACAAAACACAACTGAAAGTGATACACGGATACAGAGCTTTCCGAGCATCGTTCCAGCTGTTAATCAGGACCCTGTGAATATAAATCTGCAAAACCAAAACTACTAGCTGCCCGTGTGGAAAATAGGGGCACCCAGAGTTTAGGTTAAAACAATAAACTCCAGGTCAGTCATGTGACTGGTGTGAGAACTAAAACAGTTATTAATATTGGTTTTAAAGTTAGGTAAATCAAGGGACCACGCCGTATAACACGGAACGGGTTTCCTCCCAAGAATACCAGTGCATAGAACAAACAGCGCAATGCTAAATAAAGAAAAATGAAGCTGTTATAAGACCCAGGTCCCATCACACAATGCAACGCAAGCCGGAGGATAGGGTTTTTACCTTATAACAGCCAAAGCATGCTTGATACGTTTAAAACACATTATTTGATACTATTATAAGTATATAGTGTCAAAACAATTTCAATCATAAATATCAATCATAGGCGGCATAGCTACCATCTACTATGTCGCCATACTAGTTCTACAATTAAAACCGCAATACACGTATTGGAAATTGGATTCCGTCATGAGCCGAGGCAAGGGGCAAGCTCCTCTCCGCGTTCGAGACACTCTAGCAAATGCCTCAGGACCCCACTATGATCCTTTGGAACCTCCAAGGCCGGTCCTCTCTTACTTTTGAGGATTAGTTATTCCTGAACACACGTTTCCCGGTCCTTACAGACCTATATACGAGGTGCCTCGTATCCAACAACCACACAGGTGAAAAGTATATAAATGTCAGGGCTGGTAGGTCACTGACACCACCCTAGCTAGAAAGAAACGTCGTGCACTCCTTGGGTCCGTATCCCGTTTTTGACTCATACCGAGGTGTGAGGCTCGCGAATTCACGTTATACCCAAAGCTATGCCACACAGGCCGTGCTTTGATCATCAACCACAAGACTTTGCTTTTCAACAGAAGCCTTAATCAAGTGCCACTTACGCGTGCCACATTGGCAATTCACTCCATGCGACTGATGTCCATCGATATACAACCTCTGAGCTCGTACGTCTCAGAGAAGGGCGTTAAGCAAGAGAATAAATTCTCCGCCGCCAAACAGATGTATATTTAATAGAGATCAACCAACACAGAATAAAATCCAATGTCAGACACACAATCCATTTACAAGTTCGTTCTGGGTCTGAACGAAACCGGAGGCACTTTCCTCGCATATCCATCCATCTCCAGGTACTTCTGGACGATCACCAACTGATTCCCTCATCCTGGGTGTACAGCCCAATCAAGATCATCAGTAATCACCCAAACGATGTGAAGACTTCCGGTCTTCAACCACCGTCTTCATCTTCGACATCTCGTCGAATCGATTATTCAGAATGGGTATAAACCCGGCCTTTCTGAATAACCCACGTATATAATAAACGAATGTTACACAAACACAACAAACGCCTCATTCCAATTCAGAATATTCTTTTATTCACAAAAACACATTCTTAAGGAAATGTTCCCATTAATTTATCCAAGTTAAATTCTTCTAAATTTATTCTATAATCTTCCTTTGGATATCATTTCAAACTAGTCGGGATTAGCGAACCACGCCGAAGTAATTATTTATTTTATTTCCCAATCCCAACCTATATATCCCATGGAGAAAACTGGCAACACTCCATATCTAACACCACGGTGTTATCGGTAAAATTAATTACCATTTCACGTTCAAATCTAATTAAAGATTTAACTATCGCTTTGGAGCAAAACTGGTGGTACTCCATTTTCGATCACCTTTCAGATTTGATAATTTAAATTATCAATTCACATTTTAATATAATTAAAGATTCATTAAAACTCCACTTAGTTTTAATCCTTTCAAAAATCAACATCTTGCCTTTAACTGGGGTAAAGAACCAATGTCATCTAAAACACGATTCACGATAAACCCAAATCACATTTGATATTAAATACAAGGCTCTGAATAGAAAATATATCGGCTTATATTCAATATCAAATTCTGAAACCAACAAATATCATATTGGAAATAACGATATAAAATATATCTTTCAAATCCCCATAACAATATTTGTATAGTCACGAAACCCAACATCGAAATATTCCGAAGATAATTTCGATTCAACTCCAATCCACTTCACCTATTGGGAATATTGATTATTTTTAAAATCACTTTCAAATTCAATTTATTTATTTCAAAAATAAATTGGTTTTAATTCTAGTTCAAAACCAGTTCATTTCGATAAAAATCTATTTTTATCTTTTCAAATATGGAGTTTTTCATCCCAATTTTTCCCAAATCATCTCTTATGATTTTACACAAGTTATAGATATTTTTAATAATTTTATCAAGGCCCGTACAGTCGATTTCCAACAACGGCCATCGGACTGCACTTACATCGACCTTTTTCGAATTTGATTTGGACATAATTCCAAATCCAACCGTTAGATTTCAAATTTCTAATATTCATTGGAAAGCTCTTTTCGATACGAACCCAACGGTTCCGGTTTTAGGAGAATCCGACGGTCGGATCTCCCGCAACGTCAATTCGAAGTCAATGGTCGAAATTCATGAACTGCCGCGGCGCGGCGCGTTCTATTCAGGCCATTATATATATATAATATATATATTATATATATTTCGTCGATTTCCTTTTAAAACGTATTTTATAAATCATTCTAAATTCGTTTTCAAAACCATTTCAACTCTATATTCAATTTCTAATCAAAATTGAATATTTCATATCATTACTATATAAATGATAATATTTTCAAAATGTTATATTTTGAAATCACTTCTTTTCTATATTCATTATATAAACGAATATAATCGATATAAACATCGTTCGCGTCAAAATAGCGCAACTCTAATCAACACGGCTTTATATATTTCAATAAATTCGTTATTCTATTCAACAAATGAATATTTATCCCATTCAACACATGAATCTATATTTCTTTCAACACACGACTAATCTCAACACATTAGTACTGTCAACACATCACTATTTTTGTTATGTAAAATATTTTATAAAACTATGGTATCTATCGTTTGATTTTCAATTAGACTTCTACTGGGAAGTAGTTCTAATTTTAAATATGATAAAGATGTGAATTTTATTGTATAAAATATTTCACTCAACACATGAATAGTTTCAACCCATAATCATCGTCAACACATGACTATTTTTATATTCAACACATGAATTTTCTTTTATAATATTCATTATTTTCCCGATTGGAATGAGACCCAATCAATCACCATATAATGTTAATTATATGGATTTTCAGACATCCCACGTATATAATAGCATTGAAAAATAATCAACCATCAACCAAATTGCACTACACTGTATAAGCATCAAATATAGATATCTGACGCTTATAACAGCTTGTCAATCTATCGATCGACATATTTAATCAATCATGATGAGTGAACTTCAAATTTCATCCCAACACCCTTGTGGGGTTTCAAACAATCAAACACAGATTTTATTTGTGCAGTTGGGCGATGTGTAAAATTTATCGTCCCAATCAATGTCCTTCAAATAGGTGTACATAAACAAACCGTCCGGTTTGTAAATGAATATTTTATTTTATTCACTTCCACGTTAAAAATTATATTTTTAACGATAAAATATTTTATTTCAACACATGAATTTCTATTCAGTTCATTTACTCAATAAAAATGATATTTCCATTTTTCTAACATATTTTGGGAAATTTCGGCGGCATAACGGCACGATACTAGAAACGGGACAAGGCCTAGCCTTATCCCCGGTCTAGTGAAGGCCCACGCCATTCACACATCAATCAAATCAATTTCAATTCACCAAACAATTCAATTCAAACCAAATAATCTAACCAACTACACAACCAATCAAACAAGTCCATGGTCTGTGGACGATTGTGTCGGGTGCTACTAAGCACCGTCTACATCCTAGTATATATATATAACTAGAAAAATAAGTTGAAGAGTGAGAAGTTCTCACCGAAAGCTATCCAATACCTCGACTCTTCATTTATAGAAATCTTCGCCATTCTCGCCCTTTGTCGCTTTCGTCGCCCGTAGCCACTATATATATAAAAATCGAATTTTTACTATGCTATTCAATATATAAAAATCGAATTTTTACTATGCTATTCAATATATAAAAATCGAATTTTTACTATGCTATTCAATATATAAAAATCGAATTTTTACTATGCTATTCAATATATAAAAATCGAATTTTTACTATGCTATTCAATATATAAAAATCGAATTTTTACACTCATGCTTTATGGATAAAAATTCGATTTTCACACCGCTACTATATAGATAAAAATTATATTTTTACATCGTTATCATCTATATAAAGATCTCGCCCTTTCAATTATAAAGATTTCTCCTTTTCAAATATAAAGTTTTCGCCTTTTCAAATATATAGATTTCGCTTTAATTTCCTCACTATAAAATTCACCTCTTTATTTCAATGTATATATAATAAAAATCAGATTTTTATTTCGCTACATATACAAAGATGATATTTTTATATTCTATATTTCATAAAGATTATATTTTTATAGTCCCTACAATGTAAAAATCATATTTTTTTTCTTTCTACAATATAAAAGATTATATTTTTAATCGCATAAGTGAATAGAAATTGAAATAAAACTCACTTGGGGTGTTAGAGTAGCGGAGGAAGCTCGGAGAGGAGCTAAAACATCTCGGGGACTGAAATGTACACTCGAAAAATAATAAAAATCGGATTTTTAACTGGGGGGGCCCACTGGTCGGGGTTGGTGGTCGGAAGGGCGGCGCCTGGGGTCGGGGTTGGGGGTTGGGAGGTGCGGCCAAGTGTGGGTGGACGGAAATGGGCTGTGGCGGCTCGATTTGGGGCGTTGGAGGATTGGGTTCGATTTCTGAAGAGGGGGACGGGGATGGGCAGTCGGAGGGGAGGGGGAGGTGCGGTCGGAAGTGGGGAGGCCGGGGCTGAGGTGCGGCGGTGCCTAGAGGGCGGGCGGCGGCGAAACCGAGGGCGACGGGGGGTCTTGGGTTCGTGAACGACGGTTTTGAAATAAGGGGAGAGAGAGAAAGGTGATTCAGGCTATATATTTATATATATAAATATTTTATTATTATTTTTTCAAAAAGGTAGCTTTATAATACGAACTCGAAATCACGCCCACCGACTGTCGTCCCTAGCGTTTTACCCCTATTCCGAACACAATGGGATATGTATCGTAAGCTGATTCGATCGTTTCAACCAGTTTTCGTCAAAATCAACGTATAACTCTATATATTGAATTTGAACGCGCATTTCAATTTACCGGGGTCACATACGAACTCTATAAATTCCAGAAAAATATTTTCTAGCTTCGTATTGACGATACGGTCCTAACAAAACTAGTTTCGTCGAATTCCGAGACCGTTGGAAAAATGGCCATTTTCCAGTCGATTAAAATCAACTGAAACTGGTCAAACGCGTTTTCCTTTGCCACGCTCACATATTGATTCAGAAAATTATGAAATTTGAAACCTAGCAATAATTTGACACTGCGGACCCAACAAAAGTGGTTTCGTCGAAATCCGAGGTCGTTTGCAAAATGTCTATTTTTAAGGGCCTGAATTCCATAGCGACTATTCAGAATTCTCAACTGGGCATATCTTTTGATTCCCGCTATGAAATTTTGATCTTTCGGATTCGTTGGAAAGGTATCATCAAATAGATCCTAATGTTTTTGGTTTCACTAAATTCCGGATTGGTTTGCACCCGGTACATTCAATTGAAGTTTGAAATCGAATTATCGAACTACCGCGCCATTTTCAATTCCTTTTATAATTATATATAATTATTTATATTCTAACGACGACGCGTATAAATATATACGTTCGAATTATATTCAAAATAAATTTCTCGTCGATATTATTTAAAATAACTCATTTTAAATATTCAAAATTCGCTAAAATTGCCAAAATAAAAATTTTAAACTGGCCCAGATTTTCCGGGTTATTACAATCTCCCCCACTTAAAACTTTTCGTCCCCGAAAAGGAACAAAGTCGAAAATGGTTTGATTAATCAGCTCCACGTTCGATCTGGCTTCCATTCTCCAACTTTTCAGTTTCTGAGAATTTTCAAATTTTCAAAAATTTGGCTAACACCCTAAATTTTCGAAAAATTTCTCCATAACCTCCCCTGCACCGGGAGCATCGGGGAATTTCAAATAGCTTCCCTGGTCCTTCTAATCTCAAAAAGAAAAAGAAAAAGCCAAGCGGCTAGCCAATAGGCTCATAAAATCATCATCACCCAAACAAAACAGTAAATTATAGTAAACATGTACCTATTTGTCGGGCAAACAAATTTTTATTCTCTGTTCTAGCCTCCTTGCTATGACATGTTCAATGTAAGTATGTATATGCAAGCAAATGCGACCAATTTTCAATACAAGTCAATATGTGATTCAATTAGGAATAATGGTTCAAAATTAGCAAACAATTAAACAAACAACACAAACATCAATCAATTAGTGAATTAGAGTTTCAAATTCATAATTTTGATATATATACAAAAATCACATTTTTGATGCCAATTCACAACAATGTGTTCTAGCTATATTAGTTTTGGTTCTCACACCAGTCTAATTGAAATATATAGAAATCACACCTTCGAAACTCGAATATGAATCCTGATGATGACGCACCATTATCAGAATCATCCCCGGATACCTAGAATGTGATTCTATATCTACCCAGTATATTAAAACTTCGAATATACGTTCATGACGCGTATATACAAAACTTTTATATACTGGATTGCCCATATCAATATAAATAAATATTCAAATACGTATAAAGCGATTTAAATTTTAAAACAAAATTGTTTTCATTTGAAAAATATACTCTTCACACTCGTTCTAGGATACTACTGATTCTATCTCTAACTAGTCATTCTAATTGGATATTGCTAATCCAATATCAGATGAATTCTTTCGTATGGTTCTAATGTGTCTTGTTCTCGAGCTCTGTAAACCAAAGCTCTGATACCAAACTGAGACGACCCGAACTTCCCCGTTAAGGAAAGCACGGATAGAATTGAATACAAGACAAAATAGAACGCAGACGGAAGAACATTTCATTGTTATTACAACAATTCCATCAGATACAAGAATATACAGAGTATAAATGAATACATTACATTCGATAAATATCAGAGATTACAATAAGTTACATAGCAGCGGAAAAATATACAAAACACAACTGAAAGTGATACACGGATACAGAGCTTTCCGAGCATCGTTCCAGCTGTTAATCAGGACCCTGTGAATATAAATCTGCAAAACCAAAACTACTAGCTGCCCGTGTGGAAAATAGGGGCACCCAGAGTTTAGGTTAAAACAATAAACTCCAGGTCAGTCATGTGACTGGTGTGAGAACTAAAACAGTTATTAATATTGGTTTTAAAGTTAGGTAAATCAAGGGACCACGCCGTATAACACGGAACGGGTTTCCTCCCAAGAATACCAGTGCATAGAACAAACAGCGCAATGCTAAATAAAGAAAAATGAAGTTGTTATAAGACCCAGGTCCCATCACACAATGCAACGCAAGCCGGAGGATAGGGTTTTTACCTTATAACAGCCAAAGCATGCTTGATACGTTTAAAACACATTATTTGATACTATTATAAGTATATAGTGTCAAAACAATTTCAATCATAAATATCAATCATAGGCGGTATAGCTACCATCTACTATGTCGCCATACTAGTTCTACAATTAAAACCGCAATACACGTATTGGAAATTGGATTCCGTCATGAGCCGAGGCAAGGGGCAAGCTCCTCTCTGCGTTCGAGTCACTCTAGCAAATGCCTCAGGACCCCACTATGATCCTTTGGAACCTCCAAGGCCGGTCCTCTCTTACTTTTGAGGATTAGTTATTCCTGAACACACGTTTCCCGGTCCTTACAGACCTATATCCGAGGCGCCTCGTATCCAACAATAACACAGGTGAAAAGTATATAAATGTCAGGGCTGGTAGGTCACTGACACCACCCTAGCTAGAAAGAAACGTCGTGCACTCCTTGGGTCCGTATCCCGTTTTTGACTCATACCGAGGTGTGAGGCTCGCGAATTCACGTTATACACAAAGCTATGCCACACAGGCCGTGCTTTGATCATCAACCACAAGACTTTGCTTTTCAACAGAAGCCTTGATCAATTGCCACTTACGCGTGCCACATTGGCAATTCACTCCATGCGACTGATGTCCATCGATATACAACCTCTGAGCTCGTACGTCTCAGAGAAGGGCGTTAAGCAAGAGAATAAATTCTCCGCCGCCAAACAGATGTATATTTAATAGAGATCAACCAACACAGAATAAAATCCAATGTCAGACACACAATCCATTTACAAGTTCGTTCTGGGTCTGAACGAAACCGGAGGCACTTTCCTCGCATATCCATCCATCTCCAGGTACTTCTGGACGATCACCAACTGATTCCCTCATCCTGGGTGTACAGCCCAATCAAGATCATCAGTAATCACCCAAACGATGTGAAGACTTCCGGTCTTCAACCACCGTCTTCATCTTCGACATCTCGTCGAATCGATTATTCAGAATGGGTATAAACCCGGCCTTTCTGAATAACCCACATATATAATAAACGAATGTTACACAAACACAACAAACGCCTCATTCCAATTCAGAATATTCTTTTATTCACAAAAACACATTCTTAGGGAAATGTTCCCATTAATTTATCCAAGATAAATTCTTCTAAATTTATTCTATAATCTTCCTTTGGATATCATTTCAAACTAGTCGGGATTAGCGAACCACGCCGAAGTAATTATTTATTTTATTTCCCAATCCCAACCTATATATCCCATGGAGAAAACTGGCAACAGTCCATATCTAACACCACGGTGTTATCGGTAAAATTAATTACCATTTCACGTTCAAATCTAATTAAAGATTTAACTATCGCTTTGGAGCAAAACTGGTGGTACTCCATTTTCGATCACCTTTCAGATTTGATAATTTAAATTATCAATTCACATTTTAATCTAATTAAAGATTCATTAAAACTCCACTTAGTTTTAATCCTTTCAAAAATCAACATCTTGCCTTTAACTGGGGTAAAGAACCAATGTCATCTAAAACACGATTCACGATAAACCCAAATCATATTTGATATTAAATACAAGGCTCTGAATAGAAAATATATCGGCTTATATTCAATATCAAATTCTGAAACCAACAAATATCGTATTGGAAATAACGATATAAAATATATCTTTCAAATCCCCATAACAATATTTGTATAGTCACGAAACCCAACATCGAAATATTCCGAAGATAATTTCGATTCAACTCCAATCCACTTCACCTATTGGGAATATTGATTATTTTTAAAATCACTTTCAAATTCAATTTATTTATTTCAAAAATAAATTGGTTTTAATTCTAGTTCAAAACCAGTTCATTTCGATAAAAATCTATTTTTATCTTTTCAAATATGGAGTTTTTCATCCCAATTTTTCCCAAATCATCTCTTATGATTTTACACAAATTATAGATATTTTTAATAATTTTATCAAGGCCCGTACAGTCGATTTCCAACAACGGCCATCGGACTGCACTTACATCGACCTTTTTCGAATTTGATTTGGACATAATTCCAAATCCAACCGTTAGATTTCAAATTTCTAATATTCATTGGAAAGCTCTTTTCGATACGAACCCAACGGTTCCGGTTTTAGGAGAATCCGACGGTCGGATCTCCCGCAACGTCAATTCGAAGTCAATGGTCGAAATTCATGAACTGCCGCGGCGCGGCGCGTTCTATTCAGGCCATTATATATATAATATATATATTATATATATTTCGTCGATTTCCTTTTAAAACGTATTTTATAAATCGTTCTAAATTCGTTTTCAAAACCATTTCAACTCTATATTCAATTTCTAATCAAAATTGAATATTTCATATCATTACTATATAAATGATAATATTTTCAAAATGTTATATTTTGAAATCACTTCTTTTCTATATTCATTATATAAACGAATATAATCGATATAAACATCGTTCGCGTCAAAATAGCGCAACTCTAATCAACACGGCTTTATATATTTCAATAAATTCGTTATTCTATTCAACAAATGAATATTTATCCCATTCAACACATGAATCTATATTTCTTTCAACACACGACTAATCTCAACACATGAGTACTGTCAACACATCACTATTTTTGTTATGTAAAATATTTTATAAAACTATGGTATCTATCGTTTGATTTTCAATTAGACTTCTACTGGGAAGTAGTTCTAATTTTAAATATGATAAAGATGTGAATTTTATTGTATAAAATATTTCACTCAACACATGAATAGTTTCAACCCATAATCATCGTCAACACATGACTATTTTTATATTCAACACATGAATTTTCTTTTATAATATTCATTATTTTCCCGATTGGAATGAGGCCCAATCAATCACCATATAATGTTAATTATATGGA
This sequence comes from Allium sativum, assembly GCA_030737875.1. NCBI lineage: Eukaryota > Viridiplantae > Streptophyta > Magnoliopsida > Asparagales > Amaryllidaceae > Allium > Allium sativum. The sequence continues at coordinate 645,771,245 of CM060919.1, read as the reverse complement.
TTTTCAGACATCCCACGTATATAATAGCATTGAAAAATAATCAACCATCAACCAAAGTGCACTACACTGTATAAGCATCAAATATAGATATCTGACGCTTATAACAGCTTGTCAATCTATCGATCGACATATTTAATCAATCAGGATGAGTGAACTTCAAATTTCATCCCAACACCCTTGTTGGGTTTCAAACAATCAAACACAGATTTTATTTGTGCAGTTGGGCGATGTGTAAAATTTATCGTCCCAATCAATGTCCTTCAAATAGGTGTACATAAACAAACCGTCCGGTTTGTAAATGAATATTTTATTTTATTCACTTCCACGTTAAAAATTATATTTTTAACGATAAAATATTTTATTTCAACACATGAATTTCTATTCAGTTCATTTACTCAATAAAAATGATATTTCCATTTTTCTAACATATTTTGGGAAATTTCGGCGGCATAACGGCACAATACTAGAAACGGGACAAGGCCTAGCCTTATCCCCGGTCTAGTGAAGGCCCACGCCATTCACACATCAATCAAATCAATTTCAATTCACCAAACAATTCAATTCAAACCAAATAATCTAACCAACTACATAACCAATCAAACAAGTCCATGGTCTGTGGACGATTGTGTCGGGTGCTACTAAGCACCGTCTGCATCCTAGTATATATATATAACTAGAAAAATAAGTTGAAGAGTGAGAAGTTCTCACCGAAAGCTATCCAATACCACGACTCTTCATTTATAGAAATCTTTGCCATTCTCGCCCTTTGTCGCTTTCGTCGCCCGTAGCCACTATATATATAAAAATCGAATTTTTACTATGCTATTCAATATATAAAAATCGAATTTTTACTATGCTATTCAATATATAAAAATCGAATTTTTACTATGCTATTCAATATATAAAAATCTAATTTTTACTATGCTATTCAATATATAAAAATCGAATTTTTACTATGCTATTCAATATATAAAAATCGAATTTTTACAATCACGCTTTATGGATAAAAATTCTATTTTCACACCGCTACTATATAGATAAAAATTATATTTTTACATCGTTATCATCTATATTAAGATCTCGCCCTTTCAACTATAAAGATTTCTCCTTTTCAAATATAAATTTTTCGCCTTTTCAAATATATAGATTTCGCTTTAATTTCCTCACTATAAAAATCACCTCTTTATTTCAATGTATATATAATAAAAATCAGATTTTTATTTCGCTACATATACAAAGATGATATTTTTATATTCTATATTTCATAAAGATTATATTTTTATAGTCCCTACAATGTAAAAATCATATTTTTATCTTTCTACAATATAAAAGATTATATTTTTAATCGCATAAGTGAATAGAAATTGAAATAAAACTCACTTGGGGTGTTAGAGTAGCGGAGGAGGCTCGGAGAGGAGCTAAAACATCTCGGGGACTGAAATGTACACTCGAAAAATAATAAAAATCGGATTTTTAACTTGGGGGGGGGGGGCCCACTGGTCGGGGTTGGTAGTCGGAAGGGCGGCGCCTGGGGTCGGGGTTGGGGGTTGGGAGGTGCGGCCAAGTGTGGGTGGACGGAAATGGGCTGTGGCGGCTCGATTTGGGGCGTTGGAGCATTGGCGTTCGATTTTTGAAGAGGGGGACGGGGATGGGCCGTCGGAGGGGAGGGGGAGGTGCGGTCGGAAGTGGGGAGGCCGGGGCTGAGGTGCGGCGGTGCCTAGAGGGCGGGGCGGCGGCGAAACCGAGGGCGACGGGGGGTCTTGGGTTCGTGAACGACGGTTTTGAAATAAGGGGAGAGAGAGAAAGGGGATTCAGGCTATATATTTATATATATAAATATTTTATTATTATTTTTTCAAAAAGGTAGCTTTATAATACGAACTCGAAATCACGCCCACCGACTGTCGTCCCTAGCGTATTACCCCCATTCCGAACACAATGGGATATGTATCGTAAGCTGATTCGATCGTTTCAATCAGTTTTCGTCAAAATCAATGTATAACTCTATATATTGAATTTGAACGCGCATTTCAATTTACCGGGGTCACATACGAACTCTATAAATTCCAGAAAAATATTTTCTAACTTCGTATTGACGATACGGTCCTAACAAAACTAGTTTCGTCGAATTCCGAGACCGTTGGAAAAATGGCCATTTTCCAGTCGATTAAAATCAACTGAAACTGGTCAAACGCGTTTTCCTTTGCCACGCTCACATATTGATTCAGAAAATTATGAAATTTGAAACCTAGCAATAATTTGACACTGTGGACCCAACAAAAGTGGTTTCGTCGAAATCCGAGGTCGTTTGCAAAATGTCTATTTTTAAGGGCCTGAATTCCATAGCGATTATTCAGAATTCTCAACTGGGCATATCTTTTGATTCCCGCTATGAAATTTTGATCTTTCGGATTCGTTGGAAAGGTATCATCAAATAGATCCTAATGTTTTTGGTTTCACTAAAATCCGGATTGGTTTGCACCTGGCACATTCAATTGAAGTTTGAAATCGAATTATCGAACTACCGCGCCATTTTCAATTCCTTTTATAATTGTATATAATTATTTATATTCTAACGACGACGCGTATAAATATATACGTTCGAATTATATTCAAAATAAATTTCTCGTCGATTTTATTTAAAATAACTCATTTTAAATATTCAAAATTCGCTAAAATTGCCAAAATAAAAATTTTAAACTGGCCCAGATTTTCCGGGTTATTACAACCTCTAGAAAGGAATACACTGGGTTCAACAAGAACATCTTGCAACCCGGCCACATATGACCGACCGCTCATTTCGCTTGAGTGTATCGAATGTATATCACCAACGGTTGGGATCAACAACCGTTTCCTGAATGGGACAGCATCAACAATAGATTTTTAGAAGTAAATGAAACTCTAGATCAGGTGATTATACACCCTACTTCGGAGCGACCGACTTAGCCATGCTGCCTGCCCGATTTCTGTCATTTACCGGTTGATGAGGCTTGAGGTTACGCTTCATCATCACATCAGATTCACTTCGAATGCCACATTGTCAGATCCATCGAAAATCACTAATTGACGTCTACAACAGTACATTACGTGTTAGCTAAAGAAGTTTCCTTCTCCGCTTCCACTCTTGGTACGGTTGAAGAAATCAATGTATGTGACCTTTCTGGAAATACTCTGTCAGACATTCATCCATACAAGTCATCCAGGAACAGGATGAACCGAAGGCACTATTCAGTACATCCATCTTTGGCACTGTTATCTAAGACTTATACGATAGCCCTTGCACTTTACTCCGTCTTCCATTATCTTTGGCATATATGATTCGCAACGCTTATGCCAATACAGAGTGGTTCTTTGGATAATAATCCAACCGGTCTCTCTATATTAACAACGCTAAAATGGTCAAAACTTCGATAGTCGGTGAGTTAACTATCGTAGAAAAACACGTGTGCAAACAATGACATTATTTCCAAGTGGAAAAACAATCATCAACCATATATATATATATATATTCATATTTCCTTATTTTCTACATTTAGAAAATATACGTCATTAACATTGGAAACATTTCCATAGCTTATTCACGCATCACTATCATTCCATAACTATTAGTCCCTAACCCTAAACTAGTAAGAGAACAATTTTATAAGTAAAAACCCCAAAGGCCGAAACCAACATCAGATCGATATTCAGAAAACTATTCAACTTAACTTATCTCTAGTCGGTTTCTAATCTTGTTTAACTCTATTTCTTTTACTCTTTTCGATTAACTCCTATTCGATAAACTTTATTTCGAATAAATTTATATTCAGTTAACTCTAATTGATTAATTCTAACTCGATTAATTCCTTTATATAATCCATTAAGTATCTAACACTTAAATCTTATTTAAAATTCACTTTTTATAACTCTATTTATTTCGTAAATAAATAATTCCTTTTATAACCTTTATTTGTAAATGTTTTACAACTATTTCTCTTCCTATATTTGTCTATTTATTTTCTAAATAAATAATCCTCTTATACTTCTATTTATTTTCTAAATAAATATTCCGTTTTTATTCTATTTATTCGTTTTATCAACATTTTTCACTTTTATAAAACTCTATTCGTTTTATAAACTTTTACCTTTTATTTACTTTCGAAATATTTCCTTTTATAAAATCTGTTGATTTTAAAAAATCCCTTTATTTCAATATACATTGAAATAAATTCTTTTTACATCCCAGGGTCTTTTATGATATTTAAAATAGCAAACCATAATGATCGATATCAATTAAAGACACATAATCAAACAGATTATATATCACATCATATATTCCAATATATGAACAGAACAGTATCATAAATATTGAGGAGTCCAGTTGGACCCATCCAACCTGTTTCCCTGCATCACAAATGTTAAACAACACGAATATAAAATATTCTATTAAATAGAATCAATATTCGATTACTAATTTATATATATCTATCGTTATCTATGATTTCAATCAATACACAAGCAACTCAACCAATAGTTAACATACAACAATCAGTCATCATTTATCAGTTCTAAATATACGTTATAAAAATAGAACTGTTCAGAGTTGGTGAGTTTTACTCACATTGGCAGTTCAGCGTTAAAGAACGATAAACTGGTGTTTGATTTGAATCAAACAACTTATTCCGTCATAAATTTCAAACGAGCTCCAATCCACTCCTAGTCAGTTCCATTGGGTAGCTCTCGTCCAACGGATCTTGGTTCGCTTGATTCTGATATTGTATGAGAGAGTTATGAATTTTTAAACTTCATATATACTTTGAATTAAAATAAAAACTTGGATTCAATTAAATGGGCTAACCCCTTTCAAACTAGCCCACTTTAAAATCCGCCAGCCCAAACATAATACCCTGCTCCTTTCCTTTTTCTTGTTGAGCTCACCTCTTTGCTTCGGCCCACCCATACGTTTTTAAACCAGACCTAAAACTCTTCCTTCCCAAAAGAAAATTGTCGTGTCCTCCTCACTCCATTAGCAGACTTTGCTCGCCCCATCCTTCCTCACCTCATACCTTCTCTTCCGCTACCCTATATCTTAGAATGACATCACCAATTTCTTCCTCGTCCACACCTCTCGCTCCTATACATTTTCCACCCAGACAACTCATACATCCAATCCCATTTCCATCATACCAAAACCACAAACCTCCAGTAAACACCCCAACGCACCACTACAGCCTTCCTCATCCTCACAGCTCTTCTTTGACAAATACCCTAGCACTGCTAACAACAAGGCAATCGCAAGCCTTCCCTTCCAGAATTTAAACAACCGTCCCCAACGAAATCCCAATGCTATGACCCCCTGTTGATTTACAGTTCGCATCTGAACTTCCTCCTAACCCCTCCCATTTCTTCACGGAATTTCAATCCACAATCTCCATTGAACTTCTCACAACAATTTGCATTACCCCATACCGAAGAGCTTAAACTCGACATACTCAAAAGAAAATGCCAGCGTGAGCTACATATAGTTATACGAATCCATCCTTGTATGTTTTGGATTTATTTGAGGAGTGATGGATTTGTTTGAATCTTGTTTATTTAGTTTGGGTTTTTATCTGTTTCTCAGAGTTTTCGGTTTTGCTATGAAAATATTTATGGCGGCTCACTTTGATTTTGAGGATGGAATTAGGTTATAAGCTTTTAGTATGGGTATTATATAGTGTTTGTATGTGATGGTGAGGGTGCCACGTTCTTTACTTGATGATCATGTATTGGTGCGGCTGAAAACAAAATGAGCTCGTGGACCCTTGTTTGATCGCAGAAATGAAATGGAAAAAGTTTGAGATAGTTCCATGTTACATATAGTATTTATATATATATATATATATATATTCTCGTTGCATACCATTTCATTTGTTTACGAATTGCTATCGACGAAAATAAAAATACCGTTGTAATCAATGATGTGCCAGGATTTCAAATATATAAAAATACCTATAGGTTAACTCATATTTTGAAACCCCAAAATATTGTTACAGGGTGCGAAATACTCCAAATAAAAAGTTGCGTATTTAATTAATTATAAAATTCAGTAAAATTCTAAAAATTAAATTATCATTATGTCCCAAAAGAACCTTGTCTAAATTCAAACCCGATACTCAAATATATTGAAAAACCCTTTTATAATGTAAATAAAGCGTTACTAATTATAAAGGAATTCCACAACGACTTTTCTAAAATTTGATTTGGACATAAATCAAAATCTACACGACGAAATATCAAATTTTCTCTTCCACTATAAAGATATACCCCACCAGCTCTACACGTTTCTTGTTTCACAGAAATCCGATTTAAAACGAATCCTGTACATTCAGTTGAAGTTCGAATCACCAAATTACGAACTGCAGCGCCATTTCAAGCTCGATTTTAATTATAATATATATTTTACGTTCAACTGTCATTATTTAATATATTCGTCAATATATTTCAATATACTGAATTATATATATATATATATATATATATATATATATATTCAGCTGTCGGTTTTCACAACATTTTGAATTATGTTATTTCCAATTATTTCGGAAATATATTATCTTGTTGTCTATATTAATTAAATATAAATATTATTTAATTTTGGTATCGATCTTGCCAACTCGATAATTAATATTGAAATAAATTAATTATCTGACAGCTAAAGTGTGGGTCATTACACCAAAAGTGTTGTTTGTGATTTTGAATTTACTTTATTCATAAAATGTAATTTTATAATGCTTCAGGACTGTTTTATTCCTTATTTATCATGTTCTTTGAATATCACTAGAGCATTAGTGTAATTTTATTCCTTATTTTGTCGCTATTATAGAACATTGCAGCTGGCAAACATTTTTTCTGTTCTTGCCTATGTGTATGCACGCGGATGTTAAGATCATTGTAAAAATTCATTATTACTTACTTTCCAAATCGAAATCAGTTGGGATATAATAGTTAAGTGAGTCTTATTACTAAGTTTAGTAAGATATGAATTTTTTCAGCGAGTTACCGTTTGCGCAGGTGAAGGCAGGGCATTAAATCTTCTTAAAGGCTAAAAGTAGATATTTGACTTGATCATGGCCGATGTACAAATGATGGATGTCACTGCATTCAAGCTATACAAGACAAGCCCTTAATTTGTAGGTTGTCATCTGAACAAATCCTCGTTATAGTAACAATTTATTATATGGCTAAGTTAGGTTGTTGCGTGTAAAGTAGTTTCTAAAGTGGACATGCCTAATATTCCACGTAAAGCTTTAGACGACTCCACTAACGATCTTATTTGCATGCCAACAATTCAATGGCTAGACCGCATATGAACGTATGTTAAATGTAGAATGCTCAAGTGATGAAATTAAAAGGGCAGGAGTTGAAAATATGGTCGAAATAACAAATTCGAAAAAAGGATAGTAGTGAGAAAGCTTCAAAAATTTAAAATATGGCGGTGGGCAGGTGAACTGTGCGAGCGAAATTTTTCAGCGCCCATAATCAACTTGGCTTAGATAGTATGTTATTCAGTATATTTTCACTTTTTATATCTTAGAATATTTTCATATTTATGTCTAAGCTAATTATCAATGTTCTTCATTTCTACAGTGCAGAGATAGCACAAAGAAAATAACAAAATCGAAGGGTGTACCAGACTTGAATAGTAAATGTGTTAGTAATATGGTAAGTCATTTCATTAATGATTAGCAATAAGTCAATAAAATCTATTTTTACAGCCTCATTTTGCAGGCTGATTTGCTGGCCCTATACAAATTAAAAATAATGGGCACAGCTTGGGTTTTCTACACATAAATGAGAGCCACCTTTTGAGGTTGATGCTTGGATCCTTCCAAAGGTTTGAAAAATAGCAGCGCTCTTAGGCATTGTTGAATACCACTGTCCGTTATATATCTCCGTTGAACAAATAGAAGCTCACATGATCGCTTTTAATTATTTATAGCTGCAAGTTTAGGAGTTTTGCTTGTGTGATGTGAATACATTTCGCAGTCTATCCATTAGATCACGATCAGGCGGAAAAAAATTAGCTAACATCATTTCCAATTTTACAGTGAACTCTTATTATGCCTTTGACAACAACTAGTGCTTTATCTTGCTAGATTTTCTATTTTTATCCTTACAACTAGAATTTAAGCTGGCAATGAGATAAACAAAATGTGGTAAATTTTGAATAGGCGTAACATTAAATATAGGTGCATAGGCTAAGATCATCACTTATTTTTATCCCTCCTGAACAAATTCAAAAAACATTAAATATAAGTAGTTCTTACAATAATTGCTTACTCTTCCTTCATTATTTATGGTTTTAAGCAACCTTTTGAGTATGAGAACTTCGAGTATATTATATCATATTTTTCATGAACTCTATGACTCAAAAATTTGGAGATACATATGCTTCAAAGCATTTTCATTGAACCATACTTTTTTTTATATAACTTTCCTTTTTTGTCATTTAATTTGCATATAACAAATACAAGGTGTCCTAATTATATTATTGTTTGACAAACCAGCATCTGAGAATCTAGATATTTAATGATCTAGATGTAAATAAATAGAACAAAATGTATTTCAACAATGGTATTATAGTATCTTTTTAGGTAGTACAAAATCCAAAACTTATACATGCATGGATTTCAAAGAGAGTATAACTTAAGCAACATAACAAATCTTTACGGTGTGCATGCATTTATCCTAGTTTAAACAAAAATGATTTGGAGGCCTAATTTTTTTTTAAGTATTTCTACAATTATCTAATTTCTACTCGAATTATTTAATTCTCTGTTCCAAATTGCTAAACATATTGGTTATTGTCGTGATTGTAAATGTTGTTTGTTTGGGTTGTATTTCTATATACACTTAGTTTCATTTAATTCACTGATTTCGTATTTATTTGTGCAATCATTTGGTAAGATTCAAGCATATGCCTGCGTAATGTAATTTTATTTTGTTGAAAGAAAATCAAAGTCTATGAGTTGCACGATCATTGTGATATTCAAGTTTTCTATTTAAACAATTCTATGAGCGTGAGTTTAAAAAATTACAATTGTATTTTACACTTGCATTTGCAAGAAATTTCTATATAGAACCTATTGAAAATGTAAATTAACATATGACAAGTTGTCGTGTTGTCAGTGGTCGTGATTTAAAGCAGAAACCTAAATGTCTTTAATAATACGGTTCCTATTTTATTTTGATTTTTTTTCTTTTGTCTTAGTTAGTGAAATAACCATGTTAGTGTATTAGATTTTCTAGTTATTCCAGGATATCTTAGAACACAGAAAATATCTCGATCAGTTGTTACAACGTATAGAAAATTTTGCATTACAAGCACGTTGTGAGACGACCCCAAACCCCGATAAGACGGTGCAAGGGTAATCTTTGGAATATAACACATAAACAGATAATAGCAGAACAGAAATAAATAAATACACCAGATAACGTACAATAGAATACACTGGATAAATAAAATCATCAGAGTTACACAGTATTTAGGATCATACTTAGTACAAAATACATTTCAGCTATACATAAAATGTCTACAGCGGAAAAGAAACATAACATGTACAACAGGAGCTGAACAACATAAGAAGAGAAAAATGATAGAATCCATCTTCAACTCCAGCTATCCAGAAAGAGCCTGCTAAAATCTGAATACAAAGTTGCCCGTGTAGAAAAAGGGGCACCCGACTTTGCAAGTGAAATAAACTACGAGTCAGTCATGGGACCGGTATGAGAAATCTACTTAACACATTTCACAATATGGCAAATCAGAGGACCACGCCACTTTCGCAGAACGGGTTTACTCCATTGGATTGCCAGTGCTTTACAACAAATAAATCTTTTAAACATCGCAATGCTTTTTATAAAAATAAAGCCATTATAAGACTCAGTTCCCATCACACAATGCAACACAAACAGGAGGATAGAGTTTTACCTTATAATGGCTAAAATATGCTTGATACGATTAAAACAAAAGCATTTGATATTACTACTAGTGTTTATATATTTCAAAAACAATTTCAATCATAACTATCAATCATAGATGACATGGGTACCATATATCATGTCGCCATATATATATATATACAATCAAAACCGCACGATGTCGTATTTGGAAATTGGATTTCCATCATGAACCAAGGCAAAAGATAGTCCTTACCGAATTCGAGACTCTCTAGCCCGAGCCTCAGGCAAGTACCTAGTCAAGCCTTAGGAGCCATAGGGTCGGTCCACCGATGTGGATTAAAATGCATGAACACTGCGTTTCCCCGCCCTTTGGGGCGTAAATGAGCCCAATGACTCCATCGGTCCTGGATCGACCGATATATCTGAGGCGCCTCACAACAGCAACAACCACACAGGTGAAAATAATATAAATGTCAGGGCCGGTAGGTCACTGACACCAACCTTGCGAGAAAGAAATGCATGTCCTCCCTGGATCCTTCTCCTGTTTCTGGTCCATACCGGGTTTGAGGCTCGCGAATTCACGTTATACACAAAGCTATGCCACACAGGCTGTGCTTTGATCATCAACCACAAGGCTTTGCTTTTCAAAACACAAACATCCTCGAATAAAATTATAATGATTTCAGGTCTGAGGACCATTACATCACTGTCACTATGAGAACAACTTATGATACAATAATTATATTCCATGTAGTTATCTCACGGTGGGTCAGCCCAATACGATATTCACCAATACGTATTTATGTTTTGACATTAATATCACGTATATTAATGATCAATGAGATTTGATCATCAGTCAGTCAGCATACTAGTCTCAACGTTTTATTGTTGTCCTATATAAACAATAAAACTAGACTAGGGACATTTAAGAATTATACTTATCACATTATATAATCTCAAGTTCAGTCTTACTCGAACTATATAATTCCGTATTATTACTCTAAGGACTTTTATTATATTAATATTTATATTACGCAGTAAATATAATATAATGGAATATTATTTTATTCCAAATAAAATAATAACAACAACATTGTTATCAATCTCATCAAATGGATTGCCTCTAGGGCATAAACTCTAACAATCTCCCACTTGCACGAGAGTCAATCATTCACGTATCGTACACACATGAAACTAGTGTGACTATTAAACTTATGCTGCGACAGAGTTTAATTCAGTAGGTCTGCAATATTACAACGTTTATAACTTTGCAGATATGTTCATTTCCTTTGTGAACAACTTCACATAGGAATTATATTTCTTAAATATATGTTTGGATTAATAGTGATTTTAAGGTTTTAGGCCTGAGCATCATCCACATTATTATCGCAACGTATATCATTGGATCAACAATGAATTAAGTTCAATCATGAACTTCTTAATCCAAACATTTTCTTTCTTAGAATCAGTATTTATTTCTTGTTTTTAAATTAATAGTATTCACAATAATTATAAATGTGTTATCAAATAACATTAGAATTATTGTGTCACTCCCACTCAATTTCTTGTCTATACAAGATTCAATGACATTATGTGGTTTTCGAGACATTTCGATTCCTATTTCATTCCCGTGGTATCATAGAGACTGGATCTCCATTAAAATGGATACCAATTCGAGCAATAAAACGTTTTATTCTCATAGGATTTATAGAAATAATATCCATTTGTTTCTTATGGATATTACACAAAATAGTTATTTGATTCGGGTTCGATCTTATCAGAGAAGGGACGTTTAACAAACACCTTACATCCCAAATCTTCAAATTAGACACACTAGGACATTTCCTAGTTCATATCTTATATGTCTTATTTAAAATCGTTTTAGTGGGATTCAAATGCAGTTGTTCTAAATTTAATTTATTGGAAGATCTATATGACTTATCTTGGTCGTACCATATCTTATAAGGTGTGATTATTCCTTTCAGACACACCATTTCAATATGGTGTTCTAGGTGGAGTAAGTTATGAAACAATTTCAAACCCATATGGACAGTCATTATTAATTGGCTTAAATATTCTTCTCGATCTGTTCGAAAAGTATTTATTTTCTTTTAAAATTGGTTTCTATCTCCACTTTGAATTCTTTGAACTTTTCAAAGGATTCTGATATGTGTTTCATAAGATACACATATCGGTATCTACTAATATCATCAGTAAATATAATGAAGCAATAAAACCTGCCTCTAGCTTATGTATCCATTGCTCCATATACATCATTATGTATGAGACCCAATACTTATCACTCATTCACTGTGTCAAGTGAAAGGGCGATTCAGTTATTTTGCCTAATAAACAAGATCTGTATTCTTCATATGATCCAAAATCAATTGATTTAAAATTCCATCATTATGGAGTTTTGGTATATTTTCTTGTTTACTGGGCTAACTGGTAATTCTAAAGGTATGTTGGATTTAAAACTAATTCTAATCCATTCAGTATTTATGTCAAGTACATAATGGTTAAGGATTTACAAAGATCATTAACTATTTGTGAAATTCCATAAGATATTTCATTTAAATAAAATGAATAACAATTGTTCCTTTTATTACAAATGAAATTTAAACTTTTCTAAACAAGATCTTTCATAACATTTATTTTCAATGGAATTTCATAATAACATTTATTTTATTTATTTAGTTAAGCCAGTATATACAACAAGAATCAACTTCCTATGGGTAATCCAACAACATTTGCTTCATTTCCAATTGTAAGTCCACTTGTCGTTTTCTCAAATTTCTACTTATTTTGCAATTTCTGTAAATTCACATACATCTATGTGATTTGTATCTAGTATCTAATACTAGAGATGTATAAGTAGATTTTATAACATTTATAGCTTAATTAGTTGAAGTCATACTTTAACTTATTTTTGATCCTCTCTTTGCTTCTAAAACAATTACGTTTAATTTGTTTGAGGACAATCCTCAAATTTCAATGTTAGTCAAGAAATTTGATTTACTTCAATTTATATCCTTCTTAAGGATTAATTTAAATTATCAAGTTATTTATTATTTAATATCTACATTAGATAAAATAATAACTGATTCTGTGATATTTATTTAATCACAAAATTTTGACAATCAAAATTTATATTAACATAAATATGTAATTTAAACCAAAATACGCTCCCACTCAAATTAGCATCCCTTTGTTTATATATGTATATCATTATATACATATAATGGTATTCCAAGATCCATATCTAATCATGCCTTGACCCAGCTTTGGCTAAACCCAAAACACAACCTTTTAGGTAGACATCTTATGTCAATTATATCGTCTATATAACTCTTGGATCGCATGTTGAACAGTTTGTTAAGTATTATTCATTTTCTCAAAATAGAATAATTCATGCTTTTGTCTCTAAGGCCATAATCCTATTATGCAGCCTAGTTAAGTCTGACCCAATAATAGGTTGGAGCACCACATTTTACTCCATCGCATATAACCAAAATAAAAGGTGCACAACGCTTTGGCGTTAGTTACAACCATTGGTCTGGGACAGTGATGAGTATATTATTGGAAGACGTCACCATGACTTAATATAACAAAATTTGCTATAAAGGGAATTTATAATTCGTAGTGGCGAACAATATCAGAGTTATTTATACATATCTAAATATATGTATTTAGTAGCTTTTAATTCCACATAAACACAATTATAAGATACTACACCCTTTTAGTACTTAATGATTCAAATAGCATTAGCGTTTTTAAAAGAATTAAAACATGTATTGCCTTTGGTTTTTGAACATTTCAAAACAAACATTGTGGTTCATTATTGTACTGCTGCAATTCTCTAGAGTGTTTGTTCCATTACAGCTTTCTAAAAGGCATAAATGAAATACGATCATCCTTGAATTTAATCAAGCTCAATAAATCATAATAAGATGTTGACCACAAATTCTAAACTTAGGCAAATTATGGATCCATATTATACGTACAAGAGATATCAAATAAACCTATACATATCGATCTGTATATATTCAGCCTATTTGTGTTCAAACCATTATCTAATAATGGCATACATACACATAACAGGTATTATATAATGTTCAAACTAATATACACAGCTTAGCTTAAAATCACGTGGCTGTAACGTATACCATTGTATGAACATGGTCTTGGTATTTAAATTCTGCATCCAGATATTATTACATACATACCAGATAAATATATATATAAAATTAATAGACTTTTCATATTACAAAACATATATATACACAAACATTTTATGTCAAACTTGTAAAATGTTTTTACATATGTGCATCTTCAGGGCATACACTATTGAAACAATTTCAATGCACTATGATGATTATGCTCATTGAAGCTAAGATTGCCCCCACTGAAACAATTTCAGTGTGCATATAACCATCCTTCGGCCCCCTTCAGGTCAAACCTATAATGCAATTATCAATAATATAATAGTAGATCAAAATATGAACTATACCAATTTCAGCTCAATAATATTACTTATATCATGTTGCATCTATTATATACAGTTTATTATTGTTCAAATTCCAACTACAAATCAAATTCGTAGTGGAGGTTCTGAACATGAGCACAATACCAAATATATCAAACAACATTATATAATGTTTTTCGAGCCAAGGCTTGATATAAACATATTATGAAAACAAGAGGGCATGATGAATTTACCTATGATCATAAGTTATATACATGATCTGTTACATATGCTATTACTATATGTGAATTATTTACGCTTAACACACATATGACATTTCACAAATGCAATTTAGCTGATCAATATGTTAGTTTCAGCAATAATAAAATGCGTACAAGCTACTGCATATGGTGATGACTGATTAAAATTCCTAAAATTAACTAACAATACAAACATGTATTCAGATTGTAATAAGAGTAATCCTTTAGTTAAAATCAGTCATGAATATCCTACATACATCATATCATGAACTTGAAAATATAAATTTCAAGTTCAGACTTTAATGATATTTTAAATACCCAGATTTAAATAACAGATGTATTCTTATTGCAAATCATATTTGCAATACGTTTTCATGAACTGTTTAAAATTAGTATTAACCTAAGGGTAACTCATTACAAAAGAATATAATGTGCTACAGGTATGAGAAATGGTTGTTAATAGTGTAACAAATAAATTTGTATGAGGCTACAACTTTACAATTTTATCAGCAAGCATCAAAACAATGTGTTTCCCAGTCGAACTGACAATGCAAAGATACATCAATATGTATCACAACAGTGCATTAATTATCATTTCTATAATCAACATATTGTTGAAAGCATATATGCATAACCATATATGAACTGTATTGTAGTCTCTAGGAATAGTGTATATCAATGATTTGTTGTTCATATATACATATATATATATATATATCAATATTTATTTATATATATGTATATCCAGTATAAGCACATAGAATTTAAGCAACATTTTGCATAGAAATCTATTCACAAACATAAAATCTGTATCCTGTTTATGACATTCAACCATCCTGGATCAAGGATTTTCTTATGGATCAGGTATCAACATAAAATTTATGTTCAGATTCAAAGAAATACATAAATATACATTTACTTATGAAAGAACTACCCGAATATCAAATATGCATAAAAACAAATCATTTATTTTGGTAACCTTAAAATCCCCATATTAAATTTTGATGCTGGTATTTATACATATAGTATAAAAGAAAATCAAACCAGAGAATCACATTTTCTGTATAAAAAAAATTAAACCCAGATTACATAAGGAAGGATAAGATGGTTAATATCCATATTGATCTTTACATATATGTCAATTACATATATGAAATATGATCATGAAGTTTTACATCACGTATGAATTTCGTAGAATCAATGAATCACAATACATTTGCCGTGATTTGTATTTATTCTATTGATTACCGGTATAATTTGAATTCGTAACCAAGGAAATTTACGTATAAATTTCCAATTCATGTGATACATTCCTATCATAAATTTTCTTGACCTGAAGTCAAAATATGACCAGATGTACTGTTTTTACGAAACACTGTCCAAAAAATCTCCATATAAATGATTTCAGTAAATCAGATGTAATTGGAAATTATTTATTACAGTTCATCAATCAGTAAATAAAAAAAATTGGCTTCGTGAAAATAAAAGAGAGTATGACATGTTCAAGTACTAAATCAAACAAATTTTTGATTTCATACTTAGGTATATAGATCATACCAAAAAGGAATCTCTTAAAAAATTACCGTAGTTTTTTATTTCATTAAATCAAAATTAATTTGAAAAGAATATTACTGATTTATCAATCAATAAAACAGTTTTGATCCCCAAAAGTATATAATAAGCTCAGGTCATAAATTCTTATCTATCAAACATTTTGATATTCTTTCTTCCATGAATTAATTGTTTAGATCTATATACATAAATTTATTCACTAAGAGGTGAACATATTAAACCAGACTTCCAGAGTTCATATTATCAAAATAACAGGTAAAACTGGAAATACTTTAGAATTAATATCATATATTACTTCACTGTTCTGTACATATCTTATAACAAAATTGTTTGTTCTGTAACCATGTCATTAGATTTTCTTAATTATAACTAGAGTCCAGATACATAAAATCTTAATATTCCGATTAATCAAAACTAGTTTTTGATATATCTATTGGAGTCCCATATTCATCAAAGAATGTTTAAAACCGAATAACAATTTAGGATTAATCATGAATTCCTTTTTATGAAATTTTGTTACATATAACAAAATTTATTTCCTATAAACTATTTTACTTTCGTATCGAACACATAGATCTTAATCATAGTGAACAGTTTCACTATCAATAAACAATTTAATTTAAGATCTAATTTTATTGCATTCAATACTTAGACAAACAAACCTAAATCATAAATCGAGGTACAATCTAGGTAATAGCAATTTTAACTTTAGTTAAAATTCCGATTTAGTCAACAATAAATCCAATTCAAAGTTTTATATCAAATTTAAAACTTTGTTTATTGTAAAACGGTTTTATAGCTTATAACAAAACAGATTTAAATTATAGTAAAGTAATTTAACTTTTAAATCGAATTTACCATTAAAACTTGAATTCATGATTTTATCATATCGATTATCCAATAATCAAACACTTAAAAACCTAAATCATAGTTTCAAAATAACTAATTTTGCAAAAACCTCGCTCTGATACCACTGTTGGGATTTCTCGATCAAATCGCAAACCCTATTCTATATTTTAAACAATTAAAATAAGGATCTTATGCAAAATAGGTAAATCGAAACTTTATACCTCGCAAGGGCTTCACGAAATCAAATCGAATTGAACTCCTTTGATTCTGGAATGTAGCTCAAGTCTGGATGGTTGAATCCTGATAGATCGGGATCAATATAAAGAAGATACAACAAATCGAAAGCGTGACAAGGCACCACGCCTCTAGAGTAGTCCACGAACGCCATTTCAATCTCGTCAGACGGAATTGAGTGAAGAGAGAGAGAGAGGAATCGGTACTAGCCGATGAAGGATTTTCCTCTTTCAATTTTCTAGGATTTTCTCAAACTTATGTTATCTGATCTAATCAAATCCTTAAGAAAAAGGGTCGGTCACGCCCTTTTAAAAGTAAAATGAAACCCTTGAAAATTGGAAACTTTAAAATCCTCCTTTTTACCATTTCAAACAAAATTAAATATCAACATTTGATATACTTATCTTAATATCTGCTTAATAATGGTTCTCTCTTTTCATGGCGTTGTAGTTGTGTGACCCTATAGGATAAAATAACATTGGCAATAATTTTAAATCATATTTAAAATTATAAACAGTGAGCGGCATCTAGTAATACATCGCTGCTACCCAAATTATAATATTAAAAACAACGATTCGATGTAACCTTTCTGTGACCAGTGTTTCAATGTAATATAATCCTTTTAACCAATATATCCAGGATTAAACTCGAGTCATGGATCGTATCATCCTCTTTGTAGTTTAATCCGTTTATCTTGATCGATGAGCAGACTGTCTAAAACAACTCAATATTTGAGCACGGCCATGCATTTCACGGTCTCACCCAATCAAGAGGCCCATGGATATCACTACAAATATATCGTAGGGTTAAATTCCATCTAGATCATTCATAATTTTCATTCGATTCGAGATATATCCAATAATCACCGTTATCATTACTCTGTTACGAAATAACTTTAGATGATATCAAAACACAAACATCCTCGAATAAAATTATAATGATTTCAGGTCTGAGGACCATTACATCACTGTCACTATGAGAACAACTTATGATATTGTTAATTATATTCCATGTAGTTATCTCACGGTGGGTCGGCCAAATACGATATTCTCCAATATGTATTTATGTTTTGACATTAATATCACGTATATTAAGGATCAATGAGATGTGATCATCAGTCAGTCAACATACTAGTCTCAACATTTTATTGTTGTCCTATATAAACAATAAAACTAGACTAGGGACATTTAAGAATTATAATACTTATCACATTATCTAATCTCAAGTTCAGTCTTACTCGAACTATATAATTCCGTATTATTACTCTAAGGACTTCTATTATATTAATATTTATATTACATAGTAAATATAATATAATGGAATATTATTTTATTCCAAATAAAATAATAACAACAATATTGTTATCAATCTCATCAAACGGATTGCCTCTAGGGCATAAACTCTAACAGGATCTTCACAAATTTTATATCATTTGAAATATCTTTTCAAAACGAATCCAACAGTTTCAGTTTCGGGAAAATCCGACGGTCCGATCTCCCGCACTAATCGTTTGAAGTTACGATTTCAAAATACAAACTGCAGCATCGTTATTCGATTTAATTTAATTATATATATATAATCGATTCTGGCACTGTTTTTCTTCAGATTTGAATTAAACATTCCAGACAATTCAACCGTTGGATCTTGAAAAAGTTGGTGCCGTTGGAAAGATATTTCCAAGGTGAACCCAACGATTGTGGTTTCGGGAAAATCCGATGGTCGGATATCCCGCACTAGTCGTTTGAAATCATGGTTTCAAAACACGAACTGCAGCTTCGTTATTCGATTTATTTTAATTATATTTATATATATATAAATATAATCCTTTCTCCGATTTCAAAACTATATCCACTTTATATATTTGATAAAAATGTTATTTTTATCAACAAAAATATTTATTCCCACATCACCATTTTTTTATCACTTTATATTCATAATAAAAATGTAGATTTTATTGTTCAATCTATATATTCAACACATGAACGTTTTCGACTTCACACATACGATAAAATATGATTTTTATCATTCTAGTCCTTTATTCAACACATGAATATTTTCTATAGTTTATATATATAATAAAAATGTGATTTTTATTGTAAAACAATTTATTTCAAAACACGATTATTTTATATAGTCTATACATAAGGTGAAAATGTTATTTTTGGTGTTAAAACAATTTATTTAAAATACTAATATTTTATATAGCCTATATACATACATATATATATATATATATATATATTAAAAATGTGATTTTTATCTTTCAAACAATTTACTCAACACATGAACTCATTCAACACATGAATTTCTATTCAACACATGAATTTCTATTCAACACACGAATATAGTTTCAACACATGAAAATAATTCTAACACATGAATATTATTGAAAATTTCGACAGCATAACGGCAGGGTATTTAAAACCGGCACCGTCCCTAGTACGGCTCCTCGCTCTACCTTAAAACCTCGCGGTTTTTGACAATGGGGAATTCATGCATCTAATTCGCACGCAGGCGAGCATGTTTTCTTTCATTTCCACAACCTATTCTAATTTTGTTTTCAACCACAAATGGGTATTTTTTAGCCACAGTCAATCATTCTCAACCACAAACAATTCTATCAACCATTTACATTATTCACCAAATTTCACATCAACCAAATAATCGAAACAATATCACAACCAATATATATCGTCCATGGTCTATAGACGAGGGGAGTATATATATATTCGTATATAAATATATTTCAATTCATTTCAATGTCATTTCATCGCATATATAATTTTTACAACGCATATATAACTTACACATCGAACATACAACTTATACAACGCTTATACATGAGGTGTACAATGCTTATATAACTCATACATCGACTATATAATTTATACATCGTTGTTTTCCATATAGTTTTAAAATTAGAAATCTCACATTGGGTTCCACTCCACCAAAAATTGTAGAAGGCTCAGAAAAATATGCGGTCACTTCTAGAATGTAGAAGACGTCCACACGAGTCCATATCTCTTGTTTCACTGGATTTCGTCAACATACGAAAAAGATATGATTTTTATAGTGAAATCAAAAACCGTAGCACTTTAAAGTGCTATAGAACAGTTAAAAATAAAACATTCGTTACCTCTCTGATTTGTTCAAAACTAGGTTTGCGATTTTCGTGCAATCGATAGGACGATCGGCCTTCACCACGAAGAAGAGCTTGGGAAGGCGATCTGGCGCGTGGGGGTAGGGTCCACTTCGGTGGCTCCAATCGTCGGCGGTAGCGATGTGAAGTCTTCGACTTCTCAGCGTCGGATCTACCTACACAGGTAACGATAGGTGGTGCTCCGGCTATGGATGTGGAGAGGAGATCGAGCTCTTCAAAAAACCCAACTCGGGCATTGGCTGATTTGGCTTGTAGGAGGAGGAATCGGGGAGGGAAGGTTTGAAGAGAAACCGCCATTTGTCGATGCTGATACGAGGAGAGAGAATAGCGATGTCGCGTTGTGATTGGCCCAGGGAATTTTTTATATTTATATATTTTTAAAAATTCAAAAATACACCCCTTCACATACTAACTCCAATCCAAACCCAACGACTATCGTCCCCAGCTAAATACCCCCATTCCGAACACAATGGGATATGTTTCGTAGGCCCATTCGACTGTTTCAGTCAGTTTTCCTTCAAATTAAAATATAAAACATTCAATTTTTGATTTGAACGTACATTTCAATTTGCCGGGGCCACAGACTGATTCTAAAAATTCCAGAAAAATAAATCCAGCTATGTTTTGACGATACGGTCCGAACAAAACTAGTTTCGTCGAATTCTGAGACCGTCTGACAAATGGCCCTTTTGTGGTCGATCCAATTTAAGAGAAATTCACCAAACACATTTTTCTTCGCCACGCTCGCATAATAACTTCAAAAATTATGAAATTTGAAATCTAGCAATAACATCACATCCCGGATCCAACAAAAGTGGTTTCGTTGAATTCCGAGGTCGTTTGCAAAATGTCTACTTTCAAGGGCGATGTATTCTCTATAGCGACCTTTCTGAAAATTCCTTTGGCCATAACTTTTGACTCCCGCTACGAAACTTCGACTTTTCAGATTCGTTAGAAAGATATTCACTAACAGATTTAAATATTTTTGGTTTCACTAAAATCCGTTTTATTCTGCACCCGGTACAGTCAGTTAAAGTTTGATATGAGATTTTGAAACTACCACGCCATTTTAGGCCATGTTTATAATCTGAAATAATTATATTTATTTTAAAACTTCGATTCAAACATACTTTTCATCGTTATTATTTAAAATATTTATTTTAAATACTTAAAATTCACTATTTTAGCCAATTTAAAAAATTTAAACTGGTTCAGATTTTCCGGGTTGTTATAATCTCCCCCACTTAAAACTTTTCGTCCCCGAAAAGGAACAAAGTCGAAAGTGGTTTGATTAACCAACTCTACTTTCAATCTGGCTTCCATTCTCCAACTTTTCAGTTTCTAAGAATTTTCAAATTCTTCAAAAATTTGGCTAACACCCTAAATTTTCGAAAATTTTCGCCATAACCTCCTTTGTATGGGGAGGGGTTTGGAAATTTATTGGGCCGTATTAGGTACCCAATAAATCCTAATAAGCATGCACATATTTATAGTGATATATTCCCGTGTCCACAGGGGAGTGTGTATAGATCATAACTCCAGCGAATAAATTCTCGCCACCCTATAAATGGTTTTTGTGCCTTAATGACTAGAGAGACATGTTTATAATCATCTCCAGACCCATGTGGGGTTTTTATTAATCTGGCAATTTACAGTTACATTTTATATGGTCCATATCAGTCATCAGTTCAATCTATAAGATATAGTCATCGCCATATAAGCCTCTCGCTCGTATGGTAAATCTTCAACCTCGTCACACAAGCCCCAAATGCTTATGTGGTATATGATGAAGTATGCCTATCCTCAAGAAGTATGCCATGTAGTGTAGTTCAAAATTATTTGTTACTATCCTATGGCGACATTTATTATTACACACAGAACAACCAACACTCCGCATCCAATGGCATTCACAGGAGTTGATATAATAATAAAATTGTGCATCCAACTCATTAAGGTTTACCTATTTGTGGGGCATGCAAATAAATTCTTTACTCAACAGCTAATCCTTTTACCTGTTCAAACATATATAATGCACATGTGTATATTCCTATCTATTTTAAACTAGTTCAAGGTGTGATTTAATCGAATAAAATTTTCCATTCATTCTCTTATTGGTTAAATTAACTATCATTCGAATAATTTAATTAATCCAATTCACAATCACACAACACAAACAAATATCAATTTGTTTTTAACTTTCAAAAATATACTAATTTATTCATATACTCGTTTAATATCATTTAGACCACTAATAAACCTCAGATTCTTCCTCTTTGGATTTTGTATTAGATGAGGGGAAAAATGAGAAAGTTCATTGAATCTCTTATGATATTCTGGGATATTCATATCACCTTGTATCAGATAGTAGAATTCATCACATAACCGCTCAGTTGCTTCTGGAGGAGTAAATCTTCCACTGAAAATCTCTTTGAATCTATCCCAGGTGATGTCACCTTCTGGATTATCTTTAATGATTGTTTCCCACTAGATTAAAGCTTCTTCTTTGAGTGCCCAAGATGCCACTAATCTTTTCTGATCATCTCTCAGCTGGATACGTTCAAAAATTCTTTCAACAGAACTCATCCAAGCTTGAGTTTGAATTATAGATTCATTGCCCGAGAATTGTGCTCCGCCCAGATTTCGATATCTTTTTAATAGAGCCTCTAGATCTGGTTCTGCATTCCTTATGTTTGACACTCATTTTCAAGTACTTCTGCAAATAGCAGACCAAGTGTCAGGTCAACAGAAAAGGTAATTTGAAAACATAGAGACATATACTTGAATGTAAGTGTGTCTATTGAGGTGTATCTCATTCTGTATACTCATACTAGGATATTGCTAATCCTATCTGTAATGAGTTATTCGCCCTAGAACACTACTGGTTCTATTTCTGCCGAGTTCCTTAATATGTTACATTCCAGAACTAAGCTTAACCAAAGCTCCGATACCATGATTCAGACGACCCCAAACCCCGATAAGACGGTGCAAGGGTAATCTTTGGAATATAACACATAAACAGATAATAGCAGAACAGAAATAAATAAATACACCAGATAATATACAATAGAATACACTGGATAAATAAAATCATCAGAGTTACACAGTATTTAGGAACATACTTAGTACAAAATAAAGTTCAGCTATACATAAAATGTTTACAGCGGAAAAGAAAACATAATATGTACAACAGGAGCTGAACAACATAAGAAGAGATAAATGATAGAATCCATCTTCAGCTCCAGCTATCCAGAAAGAGCCTGCTAAAACCTGAATACATGGCTGCCCGTGTAGATAAAGGGGCTCCCGAGTTTGCAAGTGAAACAAACTACGAGTTAGTCATGGGACTGGTATGAGAAATCTACTTAACACATTTCACAATATGGAAAATCACAGGGCCACGCCACTTTCGCGGAACGGGTTTACTCTATTGGATTGCCAGTGCTTTACAACAAATAAATCTTTTAAACATCGCAATGCTTTTTATAAAAATGAAGCCATTAAAAGACTTAGTTCCCATCACACAATGCAACACAAACCGGACGATAGAGTTTTACCTTATAATGGCCAAAATATGCTTGATACGAATAAAACAAAAGCATTTGATATTACTACTAGTGTTTATATATTTCAAAAACAATTTCAATCATAACTATCAATCATAGACGACATGGGTACCATATATCATGTCACCGTATATATATATACAATCAAAACCGCACGGTGTCGTATTTGGAAATTGGATTTCCATCATGAACCAAGGCAAAAGATAGTCCTTACCGAATTCGAGACTCTCTAGCCCGAGCCTCAGGCAAGTACTCGGTCAAGCCTTAGGAGCCACAGGGTCAGTCCACCGATGTGGATTAAAATGCCTGAACACTGCGTTTCCCTGCCCTTTGGGGTGTAAATGAGCCTAATGACTCCATCGGTCCCGGATCGACCGATATATCTGAGGCGCCTCGCAACAGCAACAACCACACAGGTGAAAATAATATAAATGTCAGGGCTGGTAGGTCACTGACACCACCCTAGCTAAAAAGAAACGCAGGTCCTCCCTGGGTCCTTCTCCCGTTTTTGGTCCATACCGGGGTGTGAGGCTCGCGAATTCACGTTATACACAAAGCTATGCCACACAGGCCGTGCTTTGATCATCAACCACAAGGCTTTGCTTTTCAACAGAAGCCTTGATCATCTGCCACTTAGGCGTGCCACATAGGCAATTCACTCCATGCGACTGATTTTTATCGATACATAACCTCTGAGCTCGTACGTCTCAGAGAAGGGCGTTAAGCAAGAGAATAAATTCTCCACCGCCAAACAGATATATATTTAATAGAGATCAATCAGCATAGAACAAAATCCAATGTCAGACACACAGTCCATTTACAAGTTCGTTCTGGGTCTGAACGAAACCGGAGGCACTCAATACCTCGCACATCCGTACAATCCACAAGTACGTCCGGGCGGCTACTACTTCATCCCCTTCAAGGTAGCTAATCCATCATGAGCATCAGTGGCACCCCTCCATCCGACGTGAAGATCATCAATCTTGCACCGCCTTCATATCTTCGACTTTCACTCGTCGATCAATTATTTGAAATGAGAATTAACTCGGCCTTTTCAAATAATTCACGTATATTTAGAGTTTCAAATCAATTCATTTCAATGTTTAAATTATTCGATATCACTAATTTTGTCCTTTAGTGTAATTTTCACGCCAAACACATTCAACCATCAAATATCACATAAACCGAGCAAATTCAGTTTATTTCCACTCCATATCGTTTATAATATTTTATCATGATTTATCGCTATTTTTATTTATTTAAAAATAGCCAATTCGTTCAAACGAAGCTTTAGGCCATAACGCGGCCGTGGCGCTGTTTTTCTTCATATTTGATTTACACATATCTGAAAATCTAACCGTTGGATCTTCACAAATTTTATATCATTTGAAAGATCATTTCAAAACGAATCCAACGGTTTCAGATTTGGGAAAATCCGATGGTCGGATCTCCCGCACTAATCGTTTGAAGTTACGATTTCAGAATACGAACTGCAGCGTCGTTATTCGATTTAATTTAATTATATATATATATATAATTGATTCTGGCATTGTTTTTCTTTAGATTTGAATTAAGCATTCCAGACAATCCAACAGTTGGATCTTTACAAAGTTGGTGTCGTTGGAAAGATATTTCCAAGGCGAACCCAATGGTTGTGGTTTCGGGAAAATCCGATGGTCGGATCTCCCGCACTAGTCGTTTGAAATCACAGTTTCAAAATATGAACTGCAGCTTCGTTATTCGATTTATTTTAATTATATATATATATATAATCCTCTCTCCGATTCCAAAACTATATCCACTTTATATATTTGATAAAAATGATATTTTTACCATCAAAAATATTTATTCCACACATCACCATTTTTTTAACACTTTATATTCACAATAAAAATGTAGATTATATTGTTCAACCTATATATTCAACACATGAATGTTTTCGACTTCACACATACGATAAAATATGATTTTTATCGTTCTATTCCTTTATTCAACACATGAATATTTTCTATAGTTTATATATATAATAAAAATGTGATTTTTATTTAAAACAATTTATTTCAAAACATGATTATTTTATATAGTCTATACATAAGGTAAAAATGTTATTTTTGGTGTTAAAACAATTTATTTAAAATACTAATATTTTATATAGACTATATATATAATAAAAATGCAATTTTTATCTTTCAAACAATTTACTCAACACATGAATTTCTATTCAACACATGAATTTCTGTTCAACACATGAATATAGTTTCAACACATGAAAATAATTCTAACACATGAATATTATTGAAAATTTCGGCAGCATAATGGCAGGGTAGTTAAAACCAGCACTGTCCCTAGTACGGCTCCTCGCTCTACCTTAAAACCTCGCGGTTTTTGAAAATGGGGAATTCATGCATCTAATTCGCACACAGGCGAGCATGTTTTCTTTCATTTCACAACCTATTCTATTTTTTTTTCAACCACAAATGGGTATTTTTCAACCACAGTCAATCATTCTCAACCACAAACAATTCTATCAACCATTCGCATTATTCACCAAATTTCACATCAACCAAATAATCCAAACAATATCACAACCAATATATATCATCCATGGTCTGTGGACGAGGGGAGTGTGTGTGTGTGTGTGTATATATATATATATATATATTCGTATATAAATATATTACAGTTCATTTCAATGTCATTTCATCGCATATATAATTTTTACAACTCATATATAACTTACACATCGAACATACAACTTATACAACGCTTATACATGAGGTGTACAATGCTTATATAACTCATACATCAACTATATAATTTATACATCGTTGTTTTCCATATAGTTTTTAAATTAGAAATCTCACATTGGGTTCCACTCCACCAAAAATTGTAGAATTCTCAGAAAAATATGTGGTCTCTTCTAGAATGTAGAAGACGTCCACACGAGTCCACTGTCTCTTGTTTCACTGGATTTCGTCAACATACGAAAAAGATATGATTTTTATAGTGAAATCAAAAACCTTAGCACTTTAAAGTGCTATAGAACAGTTAAAAATAAAACAGCCGTTACCTCTCTGATTTGTTCAAAACTAGGTTTACGATTTTCACGCAATCCGTGAATCGATAGGACGATCGGTCTTCACCACGAAGAAGAGCTTGGGAAGACGCTCTGGCGCGTGGGGGTGGGGTCCACTTTGGTGGCTCCAGTCGGCGGCGGCGATGTGAAGTCTTCGACTTCTTGGCGTCGGATCTCCCTACACAGGTAACAATAGGTGGTGCTCCGGCTATGGATGTGGAGAGGAGATCGAGCTCTTCAAAAAACCCAACTGGGGTGTTGGCTGATTTGGCTTGTAGGAGGAGGAATCGAGGAGGGAAGGTTTGAAGAGAAGCCGCCGTTCGTCGATGCTGATATGGGGAGAGAGAATAGCGATGTCGCATTGTGATTGGCCCAGGGATTTTTTTTATATTTATATATTTTTAAAAATTCAAAAATACCCCTCTTCACATACTAACTCCAATCCAAACCCAACGAATGTCGCCCCTAGCTAAATACCCCCATTTCGAACACAATGGGATATGTTTCGTAGGCCCATTCGACTGTTTCAGTTAGTTTTCCTTCAAATTAAAATATAAAACATTTAATTTTTGATTTGAACGTATATTTCAATTTGTCGGGGCCACATACTAATTCTAAAAATTCCAGAAAAATAAATCTAGCTATGTTTTGATGATACGGTCCCAACAAAACTAGTTCCGTCGAATTATGAGACCGTTTGAAAAATGGCCCTTTTCTGGTCGATCCAATTTAACAGAAATGCACCAAACACATTTTTCTTCGCCACGCTCACATATTAACTTCAAAAATTATGAAATTTGAAAACTAGCAATAACTTCACATCCCGGATCCAATAAAAGTTGTTTTGTCGAATTCCGAGGTCGTTTGCAAAATGTTTGTTTTCAAGGGCGATATATTCTCTATAGCGACCTTTCTGAAAATTCATTTGGCCATAACTTTTGACTCCTGCTACGAAACTTCGATTTTTCAGATTCGTTAGAAAGATATTCACTAACAAATTTAGATATTTTCGGTTTCACTAAAATCCGTTTTATTCTACACCCGGTACAGTCAGTCAAATTTTGAATTGAGATTTTGAAACTACCGTGCCATTTCAGGCCATGTTTATAATTTGAATAATTATATTTATTTTCAAACTTCGATTCAAACATACTTTTCGTCATTATTATTTAAAATATTTATTTTAAATACCTAAAATTCACTGTTTTAGCCAATTTAAAAATTTTAAACTGGTTCAGATTTTCCGGGTTGTTACAATAACCTTCATGTGCCTGGTTCACTTGTATATGTCGTGTAGATTTTGCATGTTCCACACACGTTATCTTCCCTTGTTTAATTATGTCGCGTAGCTTTTGCAGGTTCCACAAGCGTCGGCTTTTCTTGTTTAATATGCCGTGTAGCTTTTGCATGTTTCACATGCGTCTACTTCCCCTTGATTAATTATGTTGCTTAGCTTTTGCATGTTCCATGCACGTCAACTTCCATTGTTTAATTATGTTGCATAGCTTTTGCAGTTCCTCACGTGTTAGCTATAGCTCTTTATTTTCCCTTTATAACTAAGAGTTATGTTAAAATGCTGTACACAACATTAAATAAAAATTCATTCTCCTATAAAACCTATAACCTCCAACTTGAAGCGTTTGCTCCCATTGAATTCAATTTTCATTTTATCTTAGCAGTTATCTTATGCCTAGAATTCTAAAGATAATTGATGCATTCAGATTGTGAGGTATTGGAAATTGGTGTTTCAAATCCGTCCACCAGCAACGTTCCTATTCGTGATTTTAGCTTTCATAGATATTCCAAGAAGCTTGGAGAAGGGGTTTGGATGGTGGTTGATGGGTCTGTGAATGGCAGTCAACAATCAACTGTGGAGGACTTCTGTCCGGTGTTCTTATTCAATATATGCATAATGGTTACACCAAGGTATTTTAATTTTTTATTGGTTATTTATATACATGCATCACTGTTAATGATTATTCCCATGTTTATCAATGAAAATGTGTCAAATATAGGGTTTTTTTTTGGGAAGTTTGTAGAGTTCGCGTTTTGTTCAGAGAATGCTTCTTCCCTTGGTACGTGTTTGGATGTTCACTTTCTCTTTGAATTCATTATCATTTACCATGAGATTTAACGAAATCTACTATATATATAACACCATTACACCAATATTTCTATTGACTGTCATATAATAAGTTGAATTATTCAAAACGTGTTTTTGCCCTTAGTTTAGGAAATTATAGGCTATTAATTATCTAACCCCGTTTGGTCAATTGTATATGCCTTGAAAATTACCTTTTCTCCAAAAGATAATCAAAGAATTAGACATTAAAGCCCGTGAAGAATTATTGTAAACAAATGTTGTAGGCTTCGTCTATTAGGTAAATTCATTGATTTGCAAATGCCTACTTCTAATTAATACTTTCTTCATCATTTGATACCATTGCTCTCTACATATTATATTATGTTCTTTAATGTCATTCCTAACACTATATATAACTTTATCCCTTGAAGAACATTTATAGAGAATTGTTAAGATTACCTATATACTCTGCTAATTAAGAGTAACAAAGGGTACTCTTTGCTGCTAAGTCTGTAACTACAAAGACACCACACTTGTGTAAACTATGGTCCCCATTGTTTTTTTCACTTTGTTTTCTTTTTGTCACTTTGTTTTACATTTTTTTGCCAATTTATGGGCTGCGAATGTGCACAAAATCAGAATCACCAAATCACACATCTGTTATAAACATTTTTACAATTCCCACATATTAGAAACACGAAAAAAGTAATACAACGAACGATATTATTTAATCCTCAAAGTTGCACACAGCTATCATCCAATCAAGATGTGTAAAATCTTCATACAAATCCTTCAGACCATCATCTTTATTGTTTCCTTCCGAAGAAGAGGTGAGAGCAGGAGGAGCATTCAGCTTGCCCGGTCACATTGGATGATGAAGTTGGGTTCGCTAGCATCACATCAGCAGTTGCATTAATACTCTTTCCATTGTTTGCACTTGCATTTTCTCCTCCTGGCTGCACTGCAACTAAACTGAAAATGCCTTGTTCTGGCATTGCATGGCTCGAAGAACCATACATGGACTGCAGGTCGAAGTTGTTTGACACTGTGAGCAAAGAAGCAAACTTTACGAGGACACAGATATCCCAATTTATCTGCATTAAAGCTTTGGATCCATCAGCCTCAGGCACCAATCTTGCAATACCCACAAGCTTCGGCTTTGGAATCACCATCGCGCAAATGGAATAAATTTATAGAACACACGAACATAGGTGGAGTTTTTAACGTGATGTCAAAGTGAAGTGCCAATGTTACAGGGTGGCCTAACGGCATCATAGTTAGTGCTGCGAATCGTGGACAGCTTCATATGTTTACGATGAAGGCATTTTAGGATGACAAAAAAGAGAAGACCACTGATGACATATTCAATGTTCAACCCGAGTAGCCAGTTTAGTACATACAGATACAACCTTAACAACAATGTATGCAGCTTTGTATTTAATTTGCAAACAAATACGTACAATAGATTTACGCAACTTCATGTCATTCTAAAAAAAGCAATAGGATTGATTCAGCTTTGTATTACTAATCTTCATCCTATAAATTACCATTTGAACATGTGTTTTATTGTTGACTATCTTAGTTTGTAAATACTGATATTAAATACATCTACACCTACATTTAATACGTAGACAAAATAGACAAGACGAAATCATAAATAATCGCATTTAGATTTTTAGCATGGGATCCTACATGCAATGTTGCTTATCATAACACCTGAATACTAAAAATATGGAATACTGAAAAATATGGTTTGATTTTTTTGTTTGGTTTCCACTTGGTACGGCTGACTGGTTATGGCAAAATTTGTTGGGAAATGGTGAATGTTTGGAGAAGTGGTTGCGTTCTTGATGCTGGTATTCAAAGTATGTTAGCTGTTTTGGTTGACTTTACTCTTGTTTTATTTCACAGTGAAATCTGATTATGCCCTTGACAACAACTATTGCTTTGTCTTACTAGATTTCGAAAACAGATTGAATAACTCAAAAGTTACTTGGATACCCGATATTAACAGGGCCAGTGTTATCTCCTTCTACTTAATGTTATATCCTGAGGATGAAAAGCCAAAAATGTCGTTGTTGGTGTCGAGGCATGGAAGATTCCATAATCTTGAATTTCATCATGTTAAATGGTGAAATCTTTCAACCTAATGCAGACTTCACATATGAATCATTCTTGGACAACGCAAAGCAGGATAGTCCACCATCAGCCTTTGCATTTCAGCTGTATCATTGGTCATGATTATACAACTTGGCGGTGCCATAGCCGAGGGGCCAAGGCCGCAGTTACAATAGCCTTTCCACTTCCATAACAAATGACATAACAAATGGATGGCACTGCACGCTAATGCCAAAATAATGGTAGCACTAGAGTTGATATAATTAGTTGTGATATCCCATTTGACCTCACATTGTGCACAAGTCTTAAAGGCCGACATTGTGCTGGTTCATTTATTTCAGTGAACTTCCAAGTCTCTTTGATTCAAGCTATACCCTAGTATCCTAGGTTTTACATCTATCAAATTCCAGTTCCCTTAATTAGATGCAGTATTAGTGTCCTCCGGTGACTTTTGAATATAGGGTTTGTTGAAGATTCTGAAAATAAATAAGGAGAAGCAGTTGCAAACTGCCTACGTTAACCAAGATATTGATTCCGCTATCACCGATTAAAACTGCCAAAACATGCCCTCTTGCCTAATGAGACCATTCACCTTCACAAAATAGGCATTTACATTTGTAAATACATAGTAATGAAATCATATTAACACTACAAGAACAGTTCCATTTGGTTACGGACCACAGCAACGGCTGACGATGGCTAAAAAAGCGGTCTTCGCTAGCCGTCACCCAAAAAAATAAAACCGCGAGGCTATAGGAAGAATTATCGTTCCCACGATTGCTCCCCCCAAAATTAAAAACCCTCGATCGCAAACCCTACCAGCCTCTGCCGCCGCCGCCCGTCTCCGCCTCCTGCTGGCCTTCTCAAGCCCTCTCCACACCTCAAAACCAATTGCTGTCTCTAAGGTATGATTTCTAACCTAATTTCATGAATTAATTACTTGAAAATGGTATAAATGTAAATGTTAGTTGATTATACAATGATTATTGAATTAATGTAGTTGATTTAGTAATGATTGGAACTCTAAATTATGGATTTAGTTGTTTGTCGGTATGATGGTTGATTTTGTGCGTATGTCTGTGTTGTGGATGGGGCTTGAAAATGTTGGGTTGTAGATACGGTGCTGGCGCCATTAAAAATGAATTGTATTGTTGGGTTGTAGACGGGGCTTGAAAATGAATTGTATTGTGGAAATTATTGGAATGGAATAACTATGTATTGAGCAAGCCAAGGCCTAGGATAGGTGAGGAGCCGTGCTGGACACGGTGCCGGTGCTACCCACCCTGCCGTTGTAGTGCCGAAATTTTCTGAAATGAACTATGAAAAATATTCATGTGTTGAATAAATTCTTTGAACAATAAAAATCACATTTTTATTGTATGTATGAACCACTAAAAATATTCATGTGTTGAATAAATTCTTTGAATAATAAAAATCACATTTTTATTGTACGTATGAACCACTAAAAATATTCATGTGTTGAATAAATTCTTTGAACAATAAAAATCACATTGTTATTGTATGTATGAACTACTAAAAATGTTCATGTGTTGAATAAATTCTTTGAACAATAGAATTAATATTTTTATTGTATGTATGAACCACTAAAAATATTCAGGTATTGAATAAATTCTTTGAACAGTAAAAATCACATTTTTATTGTATGTACGAACCATTAAAAATATTCATGGGTTGAATAAATTCTTTGAACAATATATGTATGTGTTATCGAAATCACTGACATATATTATTGAATCAGGAAAAATGTTCGATTATTACATTAACCGTAGTTGGATGTATGAAGTTAGAATTGGAATGAAAGGCTCAGTGAAAGAACATTTCTATAATGATGTAAATGAATTTGTTAGATTTGCAGTATCTAATATTCGAAATTACGAGGAGCTTCGTTGTCCATGTAGTAAGTGTAAACTGATGAGGTTTCATAAACCAGACATCATTAAAGTACATTTGTATAAATCAGGTTTTTTGCCAAATTATTATTTATGGGATCGTCATGGAGAACTTGTTGTGCCTACAGTAAATCTTGTAGCGTCGAAGGTCGAATTAGTTATGAGGAATCTAGTAGGAGATATGGTGGAAGATGCAGCATGGTTAATGTTCCCTACCGGTCAGGTTGACGACGATGACATCAATATTGAAGAAGAACCGAACATGGAAGCCAGAAAAATATATGATTTATTGGCTTCAGCTAAGCGGCCATTGTGGAATGGTTGTGAAAGTGGAACTAAATTATCGGTAACCGCTGAGTACAACACCATGAAATCAAAATTTAACCTTACAGAAGCTGCATTTACAGCGGTTGTATAAGCTGCAAAAAGACATATGTCACCCGATAATCTGATGTGCGATAGTCATTACAAAGTGAAAACACTAATGTCGGCTTTCGATTTGCCGTACAAAAAATAAATACTTGTGTTAAAGGTTGCATGTTGTATTGGAAAGATGATATTAATCTTAGAAACTATAAAAAAGGTGGCAGGAAAGGCATAAACCTAGAAAAAAGAAAGGTAAGAAAGTTCTGTATACGAGAATGCATTACTTACCAATCATCCCTAGACTACAACGGTTATATGCATCCTCAGTCACTGCATGTCATATGCGATGGCATAATGTGCAAACACAAGAAGATGGAACTTTGACATATCCATCGGATGGAGAAGCATGGAAACATTTTGATATGACGTATCCTACATTTGCCGCAGAGAACCATAACGTCAGACTTGGTTTATGTACAAATGGGTTTTCACCATTTCCTCAGTTTGGTAGTAAATATTCATCTTGGCCTAGTATCGTTACTCCTTATAATTTACCTCCGTGGATGTGTATGAAAACTTCATATATGTTTCGCACAATGAAAAAATGTATTTGATAACGTGTTTAATACTGTTTTGAATGTCAAACGAAAAACAAAGGACGATATATATTCGAGATGTGACATAAAAGAATATTGTAAACGTCCAGAACTTCATATGAAACCCAATGACAATAAAAAACCCAAAGCATGCTATGAACTAGACAACAAAAAATAAAACTTGTACTGAAATGGGTTGAGGGACTGAAATGTCTGGATGGGATTTCTTCTAATCTTCGTAGATGTGTTGACTATAAAAACAATAAATTGAATGGGATGAAAAGTCATGATTTTCATATCATGATGGAATATTTATTACCAGTGGTGTTCAAAGAATTATTGCCTGTAAAAGTGTGGGGTGTTTTAACAGAGTTAAGCTTATTCTGTAAACAGCTTTGTTCGGCAATGTTAAAAATTGATCGTCTCCGTAAACTTGAAGTAGAAATTCCGATATTGATTTGCAAATTAGGGAAAATCTTCCGTCCGGGATTTTTCAATGTAATGGAGCATTTACTTATTCATCTTCCATCCGAAGCTATTCTTCGAGGTCCAGTGCAATATGAATGGATGTATCCTTTTGAAAGGTAAAATTTATGCTTACAATTCAAAGTGACATTAGTGCCTATAAATTGAATTAATTTTATTTTAGGTATTTGATTCATCTGAAGAAAAAAGTACGACAAAAAGAACGAGTTGAAGGTTCGATTTGCATATCTTATCTTAAAGAAGAAGCTTCGTTCTTTTTTCTCAATACTTCAGTGATCATGTGAACCTATCATTTGTAAGTGGTCCTCGTAATGATGAAACCGTGGAACCCAATTTTTGTTCGATAATGTTATCTGTTTTTAGAAAACATGGACGATCTTCTGGAAAATGTGTAGAAATATGGTTAAATGATACAGATCACCATGCAACACACACATATGTTCTTCTAAAGTGTGCTGAAGTTGCACCATTTGTTAGGTACTAAATTTTTAACTTTACTACTGTTATGTGTACATCAATTGTTAGCAAGTAATAAAATCATTTATATTTGCAGTATTTACGAATCAGAAAATCCAAATGGCGATCTCAGTAAAGATATTACTAAACGGTTCTCGAAGTACGTTTATGACCCAATAAACTGCGTCAATGATGAGGGTTTGCAACATTTTGCGCTTGGACCAAAAAGAAATATTAAGACTTATCCAATATTCTTCGTTAATGGGTTTAAATTCAACACCAAAGATCATGGTACTGATAGATTAACATATAACAGTGGTGTATTTGTCAAAGGTAGTGATGATCCCGAAGAGCATATAAAAGACTTTTATGGCATCTGGACATAGATTTTAGAGTTTACATATTATGTACAACCCATTGAAAAAGTTGTTCTATTCAAGTGCAACTGGTTCAGCAATGTTCCTGGTACTGGAATCAACGGGCATAAAGATTATAAGCTTATAGAAATAAAAAACACATCACATTACTATTAGCATGATCCTTTTGTATTGACAAAACAAGCATTACTAGTTTACTTTGCTCCGTGTCCGTCATTAAAAAGAGATAAAGCAGATTGGTCTGCTGTTTTTAACAAAGGCAAGATTTACATTTGAAGGAATTGCTATTCCAGATGATGCAACATATCAAACGGATGTAAATCAAAATGATGAAATAATAATTGCTAATGATGTTAATTTAGAGCCTTTAAATTATGAATCAAATGAATTAATAGAAGCTTTTGAGAGTATAGATGACAACGATGTAGAGGATGAGAGCGAGACTGAATCAGAAAATGAAGAAGAATAATATTATTTGTATCGTTAGTTGTTTACATACATATGTACAATGATTCAGGCATAATGATATATGAGTTATGTTGTGAACTTATATGATGTGCTATGTTGTGAACTTATATGATTGCTATGTTGTGAACTTATACGATGTGCTACGGTTATCTATTATCTGGTTCTTCTTCTTCTTTAATGTAAATGGATCTTGTAGTTGCATTTGATAATATATGTTGTATGAGTTTATTTGATAATGGATGTGCATAATGATATATGAGTTATTATTATACGAAATAATATGTTTGTGACAGATATATGCCTCCTAGACACCGACCTACCCACAGTTCAGAGGCAGGTTCGAGCGGTACGTCACTGGTTACACGTCCAGTCATAGAGCTTGTGCCCAAGTCCATTGGGTAAGTTTTTAATTTTGTAAATGCTTGGTATTGAAAAGTTATTAAATGTTAATATCATACTTTCTGCAGGGATTTTGATATTATTCCAGGAGATGTTGTTTTACATGTGTCTAGAAATGCATATGTCGCTAGGTGGACAGAGACGTGGCCTCACTGGGACGATATTCCTATGCAGATTAGGAATGCCATCCTCGCGGAGGTTCCTGTAAGTATAAATATATTTCTCATTTGCAAAATTATACAAAATATGTAATAAAATTTGTTTGTTAATTTATAGTGTGTTGTACCTGTCCGGGATGAAGATATGGATGTTTTCCTCACTGCATGGAACTAGAAGATGAGGAAAAATTATTCAAGCAATGTATACAAGGCAAAAGTAGCGAGAAAGAGGCCTCAGTGGATGAGCAAGGAGGTCTGCGCCGATTTCCAGAAATTGTGGGACACGGAAGCCGCGAGGGTAAATTAATTAAGCTTATTTTAAATTTTTATTTTTTATATCCTTCAATTAATCATATAATTAAATATACAGGAGCTTTCAGAGAAAACCAAGCAAACAGGCTCAAAAATCCTGCTTTGCATCTGGCTGGGTCTAAGTCCTCCCAACATCATCGTGAATTGGTACGAACGATAAATCACATTTTCAAATAGTTATAAACTTTTTAAATCGTATTGATAAATTCCAAATATATATTGTATCATTTTAGATGTCGACTCTCCAACGGGAGCCTACACTTGTTGAGGTGGTTACACAGACTCATGCCGTCGAGCGGACAGATGAGGAGGGTAACACCACATATACCTGGACGGACCCTAAGTCCTGTGAAACGATGGTTAGCATTTGTAATAATTTATATTTCACATTGTTATTTTGAAATTGAATATTTAATGTATTCCATAATTGTCCGCAATCGCAGGACAAATACAGGGCGGCCTTAGATGCTCGAGCGACGCAATTAGGTCAAAAGCCGGACGTGGAGGAGTGCAATCGCATTTGGAGCAAAATCATCGATCCGCCTACCAGGGGTAGACGCTACGGCTTTGGAAACATAAAGGTAAAGCGTTTTATTAAAGGATTTAAACATATCCAAGTGCTATTAATTAATATCACT
This sequence comes from Allium sativum, assembly GCA_030737875.1. Lineage (NCBI taxonomy): Eukaryota > Viridiplantae > Streptophyta > Magnoliopsida > Asparagales > Amaryllidaceae > Allium > Allium sativum. Next base: position 645,733,775 of record CM060919.1, on the reverse strand, counting down.
TGGGTACTCAATCCATGTAAACAAATATCACATATTAATTTATATCTTACTGGCATGAATAATTACTTTAAATTTATGTCATATTAATACCATTGAAATATTAATTTATCACATATTAATTACTGGAATGAATAATTACTACAAATTGGTTTCATTAATTGGCGTGCATTTGATATCGACAACTCTATTACAATCATTGTATAAACCATGTATAGTATCCAAAAAAACTTTTGACAATGGTTTCTAAATATTTTAATATAATGTACATTGCAATACCATTGGAATATTAATTTATCTCATACATGCTTATAATATGATAATTACAAATAGCGGGGACTCAGGCCTCTTATACGAAGCGTCAAGACGAGGAGGAGCTCATCATGCTTCGACAACAGGTTGTAGCTTTAGAGGATTTTCAGAAGAACAAGCTCGAGAGCGTGCTGGATGCGCGGATTGCTACATATCTTCAAGAGCATGGGGTTATGCCGCCAAGTGAGCCTGCTACCGTGGAGAAGGATGAGGAGGACGAAGAGAACGACGAGGATGAGGATGAGTAGGTAGGTACTTGTCCTTTTTTTTATTTTGGACTTGGTTTGTAAATACAAACTACTTGTTCGTGATGAACTTGAGATGTTTGTTGTGTTTTGTTGAGACGATGATATTTTTGGGACTTGGTTTGTTTGATGTGGATGTGTTGATGGTTTTTGGATTGTTTATCATTTATGTTTATCGTTTATGGTTATATTTAGTGGTGTATGAGTCGATTTATAGCATTTATAAGGTGATTGAACGTGAATTTGAGGCGATGGAATGTGATACTGATTGTATATGAGTTGTGGATATGTTGGGTTTGAGTTGGTGTGGTTTGATGGCTTGTTAGCTGCTGAAATATAAAAAAAAGTTATAGTTTAGCGACGCTTGATGACGGCTGGTGACGGCTTACTGGTCCCGCATGGCGACGACTAGTGAGGGTTTATTACACAGTTTTGCCACAAATGGCGATGGATGGCGACGGTACTTTTGCACAGTGTTGCCACAAATAGCGACGGCCAACAACGACTTTATAGTGACGGCTAGTGACCGCTTCTAGCCGTTTGTAGGAAATATAACCATTTGTCCATGTGGCAACTTTGCTGTCGCTAGCCATCGTAAATTGGTGTCCAAAGCCGTCGCCAAGCTCGACGATATTTGCTTAGCGTCCACATAATTAGTGACGGTTATTAGCGACGGCTAGCGACGGCCGTCGACGGTTTTTTGTCGTTGCTAAATGAGCCGTTTCTTGTAATGTAACAAACAATATTGATATAGATACCATATCAGAAACATACCATGAGGAATATTTTGGATATATTATGCAATGGGAACCTATGAACGTTTATGTTCACGGACAAATAAAACTTAGTGGATATATCTAGTTTGCCGTATGTGCTACATTTCAAAAATAATCTAATGTCTATGAATTTACACTTGTGGACCGTGGTTTAGGTGATTAGACATAATGTGTGTTGTTTTGAGACAAGCCCCACATCGGGGAATTTGAAATGTAAAATAATTCCTGTATAAACATTAAAAGTTCACTCTTCATTTTAATATCACATTGTCAATAGGTTTTATGATAATTCGGTGTTCTCTAATATGATATTTGTGAGCACATTACTACCACACTTGCCCACGTCACCCAATAAGGTCCAAGTGTTAGGCTCTGGTTCCTTACCCCTTTGTAGGTTACATCAGTTATCAAGGAGACAAATAGCATTTCATAAAATTACAATTTCTTTGCGCCTTTTTGCTGTTGCTTTCTCATCATACTTCGGCTGTGCCTTTTCACATTTTATGCCATATTTTAATCCATTTTATTAGGCAGAACGGTTTACGCTTTAGCTACAATTCAATATTTGCAACTAAGTTATATTGAAAATTGGAAATTGGAAATAGAGTTTGATTCGCTTAACAGTTTATTTATGGGACAATCTCGTTTTTTTACCTACTGCACTCTTAGTTTTGATTCTATCACCATGCACACCCAGTCAGTAAACACATGCATTCTTAGCTCTTCAACACATCTCTTTACACAAAATGATCCACACATTCAACATTTGGACGTATTCTCGCCTTCTTTATCAGTTTATTCATCTTTGTTCTCTTGCACCGCATTTATATAATAATAATAAATAAATAAATAAATAACATGTGCTAACTTCAAGCCAGAAGAAGGTTACTATATGCATGAAATGCAGCAGCCATATTCTGCTACTATGTACACTACTAGAACATTCAGAAATAACGGTATACTTTAGCGACGGCTGCCGACTGTCAAAATAAGCAACTAACACTAAGCATCACTAACCGATACTTACTTAGATAAAAACCATGATCGGACAATTCCTTTTCACTTTCTCTTTCCTCCCTCCAAATTTTACCGCGAACCAATTAAAAAAAAAAACTATTGTACCAGATCGTTGCCCACCGCCTTCGGCCCTCCAGCGCTACCCCCCTTCTTCGTCTTTTAATTTTTCTTCCATTTTGCTAATTTATGTATGATTTCTAATCCTAAATTGACAAATATTGATGATTATATGTTTGCATATGTTGATTAGCCATTGTTTCATATAATAGAAGATTTTTAGTTAATTTTGGAACATAGATAAATTCGTATGTTAAAATTTAAGTAATTTTCGATTATAAATCAATGAATATTGTGCATTAATTGACGATAATATAGTGTACTAGTTTATCTGATGATATAATTAGTGGTTTGATTTTTTGGTTTAAAATTAGGGTTAGTTTTAGAGTTCGAAAATTAAAGTATAATTGTTAATTATTATGTGCATTGATAAGTTTAAGCGAATGTTAGATACAAAATAATGTTTCTTATTGTTTACAAAAAAATATTGATAGTTATGTCAATTTTAAATATGGTTTAAAGTTTATTGTTTTGTTCAAAAAAGTTAAGAAATATTATACTTAAATCGATTTTCTTAAAAAATTAGAATTGGATTTAACAACAATAAAGAATCTACTAAAATTCATTATTAGTAATATTTGAAAACGAATTTAATAAAAGCACTTATTCTACTAATTTTTTTTAATTTGAATTTTTTTAACAATATAATATATTATATTGATTAGACAAAAGGTGATGTGTAGAAGAGAAGTGAAGTGAAGTACTGTCGAGATATGGCAGTGTGATGTGCAAAACCTTTAGTCCCAAAAGTTTTACTTTATTTTGTTTTTAGAATAAGAAAATACCCCATGGATGCAATTAATGCGTAGAAGAGAAGTGTGATGAAGCGCGGTTGAAATTTGACAAAAGTGTATGGTATGTGAAGCATTTAGTCCCAAAAGGCTTTAAAATAACACTAGGTTGAGGCCCGTGCTTCGCATACGGGAAGTTGGTGGTATGTTAAATGAATATATTTGAGTTGAACATATCTGCCTAAAAATGTCACTGTAATAGGTTTGAATAGCAAAAATTGGCAGTCAAGTACGAAAAGATACACGAAATAAGAGTACACCTGCACATATAGGTTTGATTGTACTTGGAAGTACTAATTTTTACATTTTTGTAGCTTACTGTACACGGGTTTACACGCCAGTCTTTGTTGGGAAAAGATATCATAAAATACAATATTACACTGATGCATAAACAACAACTCAATTATCAAGGGAGATTGGAATTAGAGATTGATTCAGAATTATATAATAAGCAAATATCTAAATATACAGCGCACAGACTGACATTAACACAATAACTGTAGATCATAGATGTGTAGTGCATGGAATGATATAAGGTAAACACATGAAATTACAATTACGCTTAATCAGACTGGTACATACTTATTTAATAATACATGAATAATAGAATATTACAAAGGAAAAAACGTAGGCCAGCCTAGACATATCTTTATAGCCAGAAGACATGCTACTCCAACGCTGGGAGGAATGTGGAAAATATAGTCAGCATTAGACAGATAAACTTTTTTTAAGATTTCAATTATTTGCTTAGTTGTCCCAGCGCAAACCATTGCCCCTAATTGAAGATAATGCGTAGAAAAGATGATGACTCATATAAAATTTAAATAGTACATAAAATCATAAAAAAATAAATTACAACTGAATGTGTACTCTTGGTATAAGCGATCTTTTATGTCTATGATATCTGAACAGTGGAGCATTGAAGTCTACAACATCCCTTTTGCCGTTTACATTCATTGTTAGCATTTGTGCAGATAAGGGAATATAGCAGGAGCTGTTTCATTCTGGTGTTCTGAGCAGCAGTTAAAACCCCAAGCATTGATATTTGTTTTAGTTCGTCGAACGCAACAGTGAATGGATCTAATATGAGTTTAAATAATCTGCAGGAAAAACTTTAGATGTGTTGGTTGCACCAAGTTAGATCTAACTGATACTGATTCTAGCCGGCTGAGAACTGAGTCCAGTTATTCAATTAAGGATTTTTCCATTGATTGTGTTGGAGTTTCCTCTTAGTACTTCAACTGGTAATAATTAAAACTGAATTTTGATTTTGATTATTTTATAGTAAATTGTTGTTGTCCGCTTGTAATTAAAAGGAGATAGTACACAACGTTGTTTGCTGAAAGCTAAAAGAACGAATATCGGCTTATTATGTTGGACTCTAGTTAGTTGAAAAGAGTATATGATTAATTATAGCAAACAGGTTACGTGGAAAAACTATGTATTGAGCAAGCCAAGGCCTAGGATAGGTGAGGAGCCGTGCTGGACACGGTGCCGGTGCTACCCACCCTGTCGTTGTAATGCCGAAATTTTCTGAAATGAACTATGAAAAATATTCATGTGTTGAATAAATTCTTTGAACAATAAAAATCACATTTTTATTGTATGTATGAACCACTAAAAATATTCATGTGTTGAATAAATTCTTTGAATAATAAAAATCACATTTTTATTGTACGTATGAACCACTAAAAATATTCATGTGTTGAATAAATTCTTTGAACAATAAAAATCACATTGTTATTGTATGTATGAACTACTAAAAATGTTCATGTGTTGAATAAATTCTTTGAACAATAGAAATAATATTTTTATTGTATGTATGAACCACTAAAAATATTCAGGTATTGAATAAATTCTTTGAACAGTAAAAATCACATTTTTATTGTATGTACGAACCATTAAAAATATTCATGGGTTGAATAAATTCTTTGAACAATATATGTATGTGTTATCGAAATCACTGACATATATTATTGAATCAGGAAAAATGTTCGATTATTACATTAACCGTAGTTGGATGTATGAATTTAGAATTGGAATGAAAGGCTCAGTGAAAGAACATTTCTATAATGATGTAAATGCATTTGTTAGATTTGCAGTATCTAATATTCGAAATTACGAGGAGCTTCGTTGTCCGTGTAGTAAGTGTAAATTGATGAGGTTTCATAAACCAGACATCATTAAAGTACATTTGTATAAATCAGGTTTTTTGCCAAATTATTATTTATGGGATCGTCATGGAGAACTTGTTGTGCCTACAGTAAATCTTGTAGCATCGAAGGTCGAATTAGTTATGAGGAATCTAGTAGGAGATATGGTGGAAGATGCAGCATGGTTAATGTTCCCTACCGGTCAGGTTGACGACGATGACATCAATATTGAAGAAGAACCGAACATGGAAGCCAGAAAAATATATGATTTATTGGCTTCAGCTAAGCGGCCATTGTGGAATGGTTGTGAAAGTGGAACTAAATTATCGGTAACCGCTGAGTACATCACCATGAAATCAAAATTTAACCTTACAGAAGCTGCATTTACAGCGGTTGTATAAGCTGCAAAAAGACATATGTCACCCGATAATCTGATGTGCGATAGTCATTACAAAGTGAAAACACTAATTTCGGCTTTCGGTTTGTCGTACCAAAAAATAAATACTTGTGTTAAAGGTTGCATGTTGTATTGGAAAGATGATATTAATCTTAGAAACTATAAAAAAGGTGGCAGGAAAGGCATAAACCTAGAAAAAAGAAAGGTAAGAAAGTTCTGTATACGAGAATGCATTACTTACCAATCATCCCAAGACTACAACGGCTCTATGCATCCTCAGTCACTGCATGTCATATGCGATGGCATAATGTGCAAACACAAGAAGATGGAACTTTGACATATCCATCGGATGGAGAAGCATGGAAACATTTTGATATGACGTATCCTACATTTGCCGCAGAGAACCATAACGTCAGACTTGGTTTATGTACAAATGGGTTTTCACCATTTCCTCGGTTTGGTAGTAAATATTCATCTTGGCCTAGTATCGTTACTCCTTATAATTTACCTCCGTGGATGTGTATGAAAACTTCATATATGTTTCGCACAATGAAAAAATGTATTTGATAACGTGTTTAATACTGTTTTGAATGTCAAACGAAAAACAAAGGACGATATATATTCGAGATGTGACATATAAGAATATTGTAAACGTCCAGAACTTCATATGAAACCTGATGACTATAAAAAACCCAAAGCATGCTATGAACTAGACAACAAAAAATAAATTGAATGGGCTTGAAAATGTTGGGTTGTAGATACGGTGCTGGCGCCATTAAAAATGAATTGTATTGTTGGGTTGTAGACGGGGCTTGAAAATGAATTGTATTGTGGAAATTATTGGAATGGAATAACTATGTATTGAGCAAGCCAAGGCCTAGGATTGGTGAGGAGCTGTGCTGGACACGGTGCCGGTGCTACCCACCCTGCCGTTGTAATGCCGAAATTTTCTGAAATGAACTATTAAAAATATTCATGTGTTGAGGGACTGAAATGTCTGGATGGGATTTCTTCTAATCTTCGTAGATGTGTTGACTATAAAAACAATAAATTGAATGGGCTTGAAAATGTTGGGTTGTAGATACGGTGCTGGCGCCATTAAAAATGAATTGTATTGTTGGGTTGTAGACGGGGCTTGAAAATGAATTGTATTGTGGAAATTATTGGAATGGAATAACTATGTATTGAGCAAGCCAAGGCCTAGGATTGGTGAGGAGCTGTGCTGGACACGGTGCCGGTGCTACCCACCCTGCCGTTGTAATGCCGAAATTTTCTGAAATGAACTATTAAAAATATTCATGTGTTGAATAAATTCTTTGAACAATAAAAATCACATTTTTATTGTATGTATGAACCACTAAAAATATTCATGTGTTGAATAAATTCTTTGAATAATAAAAATCACATTTTTATTGTACGTATGAACCACTAAAAATATTCATGTGTTGAATAAATTCTTTGAACAATAAAAATCACATTGTTATTGTATGTATGAACTACTAAAAATCTTCATGTGTTGAATAAATTCTTTGAACAATAGAAATAATATTTTTTTTTGTATGTATGAACCACTAAAAATATTCAGGTATTGAATAAATTCTTTGAACAGTAAAAATCACATTTTTATTGTATGTACGAACCATTAAAAATATTCATGGGTTGAATAAATTCTTTGAACAATATATGTATGTGTTATCGAAATCACTGACATATATTATTGAATCAGGAAAAAAGTTCGATTATTACATTAACCGTAGTTGGATGTATGAAGTTAGAATTGGAATGAAAGGCTCAGTGAAAGAACATTTCTATAATGATGTAAATGAATTTGTTAGATTTGCAGTATCTAATATTCGAAATTACGAGGAGCATCGTTGTCCGTGTAGTAAGTGTAAACTGATGAGGTTTCATAAACCAGACATCGTTAAAGTACATTTGTATAAATCAGGTTTTTTGCCAAATTATTATTTATGGGATCGTCATGGAGAACTTGTTGTGCCTACAGTAAATCTTGTAGCATCGAAGGTCGAATTAGTTATGAGGAATCTAGTTGAAGATATGGTGGAAGATGCAGCATGGTTAATGTTCCCTACCGGTTAGGTTGACGACGATGACATCAATATTGAAGAAGAACAGAACATGGAAGCCAGAAAAATATATGATTTATTGGCTTCAGCTAAGCGGCCATTGTGGAATGGTTGTGAAAGTGGAACTAAATTATCGGTAACCGCTGAGTACATCACCATGAAATCAAAATTTAACCTTACAGAAGCTGCATTTACAGCGGTTGTATAAGCTGCAAAAAGACATATGCCACCCGATAATCTGATGTGCGATAGTCATTACGAAGTGAAAACACTAATGTCGGCTTTCGGTTTGTCGTACCAAAAAATAAATACTTGTGTTAAAGGTTGCATGTTGTATTGGAAAGATGATATTAATCTTAGAAACTATAAAAAAGGTGGCAGGAAAGGCATAAACCTAGAAAAAAGAAAGGTAAGAAAGTTCTGTATACGAGAATGCATTACTTACCAATCATCCCTAGACTACAATGGTTATATGCATCCTCAGTCACTGCATGTCATATGCGATGGCATAATGTGCAAACACAAGAAGATGGAACTTTGACATATCCATCGGATGGAGAAGCATGGAAACATTTTGATAGGACGTATCCTACATTTGCCGCAGAGAACCATAACGTCAGACTTGGTTTATGTACAAATGGGTTTTCACCATTTCCTCCGTTTGGTAGTAAATATTCATCTTGGCCTAGTATCGTTACTCCTTATAATTTACCTCCGTGGATGTGTATGAAAACTTCATATATGTTTCGCACTGTTGTCGTTCCTGGTCCTAATGATCCAAAACAAGGCATCGATGTTTATCTACAATCATTAACCGAAGAGCTGAAAAAACTATGGGATGATGGAGCTGAAACATACGATATTTCAAAAAAAAAAAAAAAAAAGAATTCTCGTATGTTCACTTCTTTGTTATGGACGATTAGTGATTTTCCTGCATATGGGATGCTTTCAGGTTGGAGTACGGCCGGTCGTCTATCTTGCCTTTTATGCATGGAAGAAACACAAGCATTTTTCTAATGGTATGGAAGGAAGAATTCGTGGTTTGATTGTCACCGTTGTTTTCTGCATACCAATCATCCTTTTAGAAGAGATAAAAAACTTTAAAGCTAACAGTGGAATGACTGTGCAAGCACCCAAAATTTGGACAAGTGAAGAAACATACGATATTGTAAAGGATTATCCCAAGATCCATAAGACTGGAGAATAGATAGAAATTCCGGGTAAATCTGACATTCATAATTGGTGTATGTTAGACCAAAATCTGGGCCTAACACCCCAAATGCAGATCACATATTACAAAAATGCAGAAAATAGTAAATAATAGGAGACACACGAGTTTTTATAGTGGTTCGGCTCAAACCAAGCCTACGTCTACTTTATCTCTTCTTAAATCCTAAGAAGCTACAAGTACAATTATCTCGGTTTATACACGATATCCTCGTGTTTACAATGAAAAGAAGAGAGAAAAATGAAGATTTTATATGAAATCTTCGTGTTGTAGTATGGAATTTGGCTCCTTTGCTGCTGAAAATATTTTGCAAAGAGCAATGGTGGAAGACGTAAGGAGTTAGAGCCAAAAGATCCTTGAAAATGCCTTCAAATGGTATATTTATAGCTGTAGGAGAGCTTCCGGGAAGACCGTTTCGTGATGGGGTACGTGGAGCTCGATCCGGGAAAGTAGGAGTAGCCTTGAGAACAGGTCAAGATCTACGCGTGTATTTGCAAGTTCGGTGGTCAGATCGCGGGTCGTGAATGGGGTCGGGTTGTGGTTAATGGATGTACCACGAGTCAGGGGGTTCTTCACGAGTTGAAGGAGAGGGCGGGTCCTAGTCCACGAGCCGAGGAGGGGGCGATCTAGGTTCCTGCTCACGAGTCGAGGTGGATCCCACGAGCCAAGGTGGGTCCCACGAGCCGATCCATATTCTGAACTTTCTGATGTTTCGTCACTTCATCCAAGTGATTGCCAGATTACACCGTTTTACGGAAACGGGCATAACTTCCAACCATAAGTCCAATTGAGACAAACGAAAGCTCAACCTGAAGCTTATTTAGAGAGCTATAGGTTTTACAGTGCAAAGCATCATAATTGCTATTTCTGGGCCCAAAATAGGTCGTCTAATAGGAGTTTCGAGCCATTCTTTGTTTGTGATGCGATTTCGATCAAACTGCTTCACGTCTGCTGACGATGTTTTCGGTGCTTGTGCATGCTGTTATCCAGATACTTAATGTGTGATAGCTTTTACTAAAAATTCTGTCAACACTGTAAACAAAGCATATTCTGGGAGCTACCTTATTGGAAAGATCTCAAAATTTGACATAATGTCGACGTTATGCACAATGAAAAAATGTATTTGATAACGTGTTTAATACTGTTTTGAATGTCAAACGAAAAACAAAGGACGATATATATTCGAGATGTGACATAAAAGAATATTGTAAACATCCAGAACTTCATATGAAACCCAATGACAATAAAAAACCCAAAGCATGCTATGAACTAGACAACAAAAAATAAAACTTGTACTGAAATGGGTTGAGGGACTGAAATGTCTGGATGGGATTTCTTCTAATCTTCGTAGATGTGTTGACTATAAAAACAATAAATTGAATGGGATGAAAAGTCATGATTTTCATATCATGATGGAATATTTATTACCAGTGGTGTTCAAAGAATTATTGCCTGTAAAAGTGTGGGGTGTTTTAACAGAGTTAAGCTTATTCTGTAAACAGCTTTGTTCGGCAATGTTAAAAATTGATCGTCTCCGTAAACTTGAAGTAGAAATTCCGATATTTATTTGAAAATTAGGGAAAAATCTTCCGTCCGGGATTTATCAATGTAATGGAGCATTTACCTATTCATCTTCCATCCGAAGCTATTCTTCGAGGTCCAGTGCAATATGGATGGATGTATCCTTTTGAAAGGTAAAATTTATGCTTACAATTCAAAGTGACATTAGTGCATATAAATTGAATTAATTTTATTTTAGGTATTTGATTCATCTGAAGAAAAAAGTACGACAAAAAGAATGAGTTGAAGGTTCGATTTGCAAATCTAATCTTAAAGAAGAAGCTTCGTTCTTTTTTCTCAATACTTCAGTGATCATGTGAACCTATCATTTGTAAGTGGTCCTCGTAATGATGAAACCGTGGAACCCAATTTTTGTTCGATAATGTTATCTGTTTTTAGAAAACATGGACGATCTTCTAGAAAATGTGTAGAAATATGGTTAAATGATACAGATCACCATGCAACACACACATATGTTCTTCTAAAGTGTGCTGAAGTTGCACCATTTGTTAGGTACTAAATTTTTAACTTTACTACAGTTATGTGTACATCAATTGTTAGCAAGTAATAAAATAATTTATATTTGCAGTATTTACGAATCATAAAATCCAAATGGCGATCTCAGTAAAGATTTTACTAAACGGTTCTCGAAGTACGTTTATGACCCAATAAACTGCGTCAATGACGAGGGTTTGCAACATTTTGCGCTTGGACCAAAAAGAAATATTAAGACTTATCCAATATTCTTCGTTAATGGGTTTAAATTCAACACCAAAGATCATGGTACTGATAGATTAACATATAACAATGGTGTATTTGTCAAAGGTAGTGATGATCCCGAAGAGCATATAAAAGACTTTTATGGCATCTGGACATAAATTTTAGAGTTTACATATTATGTACAACCGATTGAAAAAGTTGTTCTATTCAAGTGCAACTGGTTCAGCAATGTTCCTGGTACTGGAATCAACGGGAATAAAGATTATAAGCTTATAGAAATAAAAAACACATCACATTACTATTAGCATGATCCTTTTGTATTGACAAAACAAACATTACTAGTTTACTTTGCTCCGTGTCCGTCCTTAAAAAGAGATAAAGCAGATTGGTCTGCTGTTTTTAACAAAGGTAAGATTTACATTTGAAGGAATTGCTAGTCCAGATGATGCAACATATCAAACGTATGTAAATCAAAATGATGAAATAATAATTGCTAATGATGTTAATTTAGAGTCTTTAAATGATGAATCAAATGAATTAATAGAAGCTTTCGAGAGTACAGAGGACAACGATATAGAGGATGAGAGCGAGACTGAATCAGAAAATGAAGAAGAAGAATATTATTTGTATCGTTAGTTGTTTACATACATATGTACAATGATTCAGGCATAATGATATATGAGTTATGTTGTGAACTTATATGATGTGCTATGTTGTGAACTTATATGATTGCTATGTTGTGAACTTATATGATGTGCTACGGTTATCTATTATCAGGTTCTTGTTCTTCTTTAATGTAAATGGATCTTGTAGTTGCATTTGATAATATATGTTGTATGAGTTTATTTGATAATGGATGTGCATAATGATACATGAGTTATTATTATACGAAATAATATGTTTGTGACAGATATGCCTCCTAGACGCCGACCTACCCACAGTTCAGAGGCAGGTTCGAGCGGTACATCACTGGTTACACGTCCAGTCATAGAGCTAGTGCCCAAGTCCATAGGGTAAGTTTTTAATTTTGTAAATGCTTAGTATTCAAAAGTTATTAAATGCTAATATCATACTTTCTACAGGGATTTTGATATTATTCCAGCAGATGTTGTTTTACAAGTGTCTAGAAATTCATATGTTGCTAGGTGGACAGAGACGTGGCCTCACTGGGACGATATTCCTATGCAGATTAGGAATGCCATCCTCGCGGAGGTTCCTGTAAGTATAAATATATTTCTCATTTGCAAAATTATACAAAATATGTAATAAAATTTGTTTGTTAATTTATAGTGTGTTGTACCTGTCCGGGATGAAGATATGGATGTTTTCCTCACTGCATGGAACTAGAAGATGAGGAAAAATTATTCAAGCAATGTATACAAGGCAAAAGTAGCGAGAAAGAGGCCTCAGTGGATGAGCAAGGAGGTCTGCGCCAATTTCCAGAAATTGTGGGACACGGAAGCCGCGAGGGTAAATTAATTAAGCTTATTTTAAATTTTTAGTTTTTTATATCCATCAATTAATCATATAATTAAATATACAGGAGCTTTCAGAGAAAACCAAGCAAACAGGCTCAAAAATCCTGCTTTGCATCTGGCTGGGTCTAAGTCCTCCCAACATCATCGTGAATTGGTACGAACGATAAATCACATTTTCAAGCAGTTCTAAACTTTTTAAATCGTATTGATAAATTCCAAATATATATTGTATCATTTTAGATGTCGACTCTCCAACGGGAGCCTACACTTGTTGAGGTGGTTACACAGACTCATGCCGTCGAGCGGACAGATGAGGAGGGTAACACCACATATACCTGGACGGACCCTAAGTCCTGTGAAACGATGGTTAGCATTTGTAATAATTTATATTTCACATTGTTATTTTGAAATTGAATATTTAATGTATTCCATAATTGTCCGCTATCGCAGGACAAATACAGGGCGGCCTTAGATGCTCGAACAACGCAATTAGGTCAAAAGCCGGACGTGGAGGAGTGCAATCGCATTTGGAGCAAAATCATCGATCCGCCTACCAGGGGTAGACGCTACGGCTTTGGAAACATAGTGGTAAAGCGTTTTATTAAAGGATTTAAACATATCCAAGTGCTATTAATTAATATCACTTGGGTACTCAATCCATGTAAACAAATATCACATATTAATTTATATCTTACTGGCATGAATAATTACTTTAAATTTATGTCATATTAATACCATTGAAATATTAATTTATCACATATTAATTACTGGAATGAATAATTACTACAAATTGGTTTCATTAATTGGCGTGCATTTGATATCGACAACTCTATTACAATCATTGTATAAACCATGTATAGTATCCAAAAAAACTTTTGACAATGGTTTCTAAATATTTTAATATAATGTACATTGCAATACCATTGGAATATTAATTTATCTCATACATGCTTATAATATGATAATTACAAATAGCGGGGACTCAGGCCTCTTATACGAAGCGTCAAGACGAGGAGGAGCTCATCATGCTTCGACAGCAGGTTGTAGCTTTAGAGGATTTTCAGAAGAACAAGCTCGAGACCGTGCTGGATGCGCGGATTGCTACATATCTTCAAGAGCATGGGGTTATGCCGCCATGTGAGCCTGCTACCGTAGAGAAGGATGAGGAGGACGAAGAGAACGACGAGGATGAGTAGGTAGGTACTTGTCCTTTTTTTTATTTTGGACTTGGTTTGTAAATACAAACTACTTGTTGGTGATGAAATTGAGATGTTTGTGGTGTTTTGTTGAGACGATGATCTTTTTTGGACTTGGTTTGTTTGATGTGGACGTGTTGATGGTTTTTGGATTGTTTATCATTTATATTTATCGTTTATGGTTATATTTAGTGGTGTATGAGTCGATTTATAGCATTTATAAGGTGATTGAACGTGAATTTGAGACGATGGAATGTGATACTGATTGTATATGAGTTGTGGATATGTTGGGTTTGAGTTGGTGTGGTTTGATGGCTTGTTAGCTGCTGAAATATAAAAAAAAGTTATAGTTTAGCGACGGTTGATGACGGCTGGTGACGGCTTACTGGTCCCGCATGGCGACGGCTAGTGAGGGTTTATTACACGGTTTTGCCATAAATGGCGACGGACGGCGACGGTACTTTTGTACAGTGTTGCCACAAATAGCGACGGCCAACAACGACTTTATAGTAACGGCTAGTGACCGCTTCTAGCCGTTTATAGGAAATATAACCATTTGTCCATGTGGAAACTTTGCTGTCGCTAGCCATCGCTAAATTGGTGTCCAAAGCCGTCGCCAAGCTCGACGATATTTGCTTAGCGTCCACATAATTAGTGACGGTTATTAACGACGGCTAGCGACGGCCGTCGACGGTTTTTTGCCGTTGCTAAATGAGCCGTTTCTTGTAATGTAACAAACAATATTGATATAGATACCATATCAGAAACATACCATGAGGAATATTTTGGATATATTATGCAATGGGAACCTATGAACGTTTATGTTCACGGACAAACAAAACTTAGTGGATATATCTAGTTTGCTGTATATGCTACATTTCAAAAATAATCTAATGTCTATGAATTTACACTTGTGGACCGTGGTTTAGGTGATTAGACATAATGCGTGTTGTGTTGAGACAAGCCCCACATCGGGGAATTTGAAATGTAAAATAATTCCTGTATAAACATTAAAAGTTCACTCTTCATTTTAATATCACATTGTCAATTGGTTTTATGATAATTCAGTGTTCTCTAATATGATATTTGTGAGCACATTACTGCCACACTTGCCCACGTCACCCAATAAAGGTCCAAGTGTTAGGCTCTGGTTCCCTACCCCTTTGTAGGTTCCATCAGTTATCAGGGAGACAAATAGCATTTCATACAATTACAATTTCTTTGCGCATTTTTGTTGTTGCTTTCTCATCATACTTCGGCTGTGCCTTTTCACATTTTATGCCATATTTTAATCCATTTTATTAGGCAGAACGGTTTACGCTTCAGCTACAATTCAATATTTGCAACTAAGTTATATTGAAAATTGGAAATAGAGTTTGATTCGCTTAACAGTTTATTTATGGGACAGTCTCGTTTTTTTCCCTACTGCACTCTTAGTTTTGATTCTGTCACCATGCACACCCAGTCAGTAAACACATGCATTCTTAGCTCTTCAACACCACTCTTTACACAAAATGTTCCACAAATTCAACATTTGGACGTATTCTTGCCTTCTTTATTAGTTTATTCATCTTTGTTCTCTTGCACCGCATTTATATAATAATAATAAATAAATAAATAACATGTGCTAACTTCAAGCCAGAAGAAGGTTGCTATATGCATGAAATGCATCAACCATATTCTGCTACCATGCACACTACTAGAACATTCAGAAATAACGGTATACTTTAGCGACGGCTGCCGACTGTCAAAATAAGCATCTAACACTAAGCATCACTAACCGATACTTACTTAGATAAAAACCATGATCGTACAATTCCTTTTCACTTTCTCTTTCCTCCCTCCAAATTTTACCGCGAACCAATTAAAAAAAAAACTATTGTACCAGATCGTTGCCCACCGCCTTCGACCCTCCAGCGCTACCCCCCTTCTTCTTTTAATTTTTCTTCCATTTTGCTAAATTATGTACGATTTCTAATCCTAAATTGACAAATATTGATGATTATATGTTTGCATATGTTGATTAGCCATTGTTTCATATAATAGAAGATTATTAGTTAATTTAGGAACATAGATAAATTCGTATGTTAAAATTTAAGTAATTTTCGATTATAAATCAATGAATATTGTGCATTAATTGACGATAATATAGTGTACTAGTTGATTTGATGAAATAATTAGTGGTTTGATTTTTTGGTTTAAAATTAGGGTTAGTTTTAGAGTTCGAAAATTAAAGTATAATTGTTAATTATTATGTGCATTGATAAGTTTAAGCGAATGTTAGATACAAAATAATGTTTCTTATTATTTACAAAAAAATATTGATGGTTATGTCAATTTTAAATATGGTTTAAAGTTTATTGTTTTGTTCAAAAAAGTTAAGAAATATTATACTTAAATTGATTTTCTTAAAAAATTAGAATTGGATTTAACAACAATAAAGAATCTACTGAAATTCATTATTAGTAATATTTGAAAACGAATTTAATAAAAGCACTTATTCTACTAATTTTTTTTTTAATTTGAATTTTTTTTAACAATATAAAATATTATATTGATTAGACAAAAGGTGATGTGTAGAAGAGAAGTGAAGTGAAGTACTGTCTAGATATGGTAGTGTGATGTGCAAAACCTTTAGTCCCAAAAGTTTTACTTTATTTTGTTTTTAGAATAAAAAAATACCCCATGGACGCAATTAATGCGTAGAAGAGAAGTGTGATGAAGCGCGGTTGAAATTTGACAAAAGTGTATGGTATGTGAAGCATTTAGTCCCAAAAGGCTTTAAATTAACACTAGGTTGAGGCCCGTGCTTCGCATACGGGAAGTTGGTGGTATGTTAAATGAATATATTTAAGTTGAACATATCTGCCTAAAAATGTCACTGTAATAGGTTTGAATGGCAAAAATTGGCAGTCAAGTACGAAAAGATACACGAAATAAGAGTACACCTGCACATATAGGTTTGATTGTACTTGGAATTACTAATTTTTACATTGTTGTAGCTTACTGTACACGGGTTTACACGCCAGTCTTTGTTGGGAAAAAATATCATAAAATACAATATTACACTGATGCATAAACAACAACTCAATTATCAAGGGAGATTGGAATTAGAGATTGATTTAGAATTATATAATCTGCAAATATCTAAATATACAGCGCACAGGCTGACATTAACACAATAACTGTAGATCATAGATGTGTAGTGCATGGAATGATATAAGGTAAACACATGAAATTACAATTACGCTTAATCAGACTGGTACATACTTATTTAATAATACATGAATAACAGAATATTACAAAGGAAAAAACGTAGGCCAGCCTAGACATATCTTTATAGCCAGAAGACATGCTACTCCAACGCTGGGAGGAATGTGGAAAATATAGTCAGCATTAGACAGATAAACTTTTTTTAAGATTTCAATTATTTGCTTAGTTGTCCCAGCGCAAACCATTGCCCCTAATTGAAGATAATGCGTAGAAAAGATGATGACTCATATAAAATTAAAATAGTACATAAAATCATAAAAAAATAAATTACAACTGAATGTGTACTCTTGGTATAAGCGATCTTTTATGTCTATGATATCTGAACAGCGGAGCATTGAAGTCTACAACATCCCTTTTGCCGTTTACATTCATTGTTAGCATTTGTGCAGATAAGGGAATATAGCAGGAGCTGTTTCATTCCGGTGTTCTGAGCAGCAGTTAAAACCCCAAGCATTGATATTTGTTTTAGTTCGTCGAACGCAACAGTGAATGGATCTAACATGAGTTTAAATAATCTGCAGGAAAACTTTAGATGTGTTGGTTGCACCAAGTTAGATCTAACTGATACTGATTCTAGCCGGCTGAGAACTGAGTCCAGTTATTCAATTAAGGATTTTTCCATTGATTGTGTTGGAGTTTCCTCTTAGTACTTCAACTGGTAATAATTAAAACTGAATTTTTATTTTGATTATTTTATAGTAAATTGTTGTTGTCTGCTTGTAATTAAAAGGAGATAGTACACAACGTTGTTTGCTGAAAGCTAAAAGAACGAATATCGGCTTATTATGTTGGACTCTAGTTAGTTGAAAAGAGTATATGATTAATTATAGCAAACAGGTTACGTGGAAAAACAAGAGAAAATAATTAAGGAGAAATGACAGTTATGTCGGAGAGATTTACCAAATCCATTGGAAGAACAAATTGTTGCAACCTGTTATCCATCCACCTTTGAGTTTTTGCTGCTTGGTGACCACCTTGATGCACTACATCATACCAACATAGTCGAACCTTATAGCCCGACTGCATAGGCGATGCAGTAACTCAGATTGTGCAAACACAATAGTTTGCACATGTGCCCAAGTCCAATAACATGAACTAATATTCCGTCAGCTTAATGCCTCAGGCGGTCAAAATCTCGCACTACTGAGCTCGACATTTTCTAAGGCAAGGATATGATAGTTGTACAGAATATTTGATGTTTTGAGAGTCAGATGACAATTTCACACGATTAGAAGCTACGGAAGTATTGACTCTCTTCTTCTGAAAGAAGTATTATGGTTGTTTCGGTATTAGCTTCCGTAGTTTCAAATTGTAAAGTGATAGGTTCAGGTTACATTATAAAATCATTTATTTTATCAAAGGGAGATTTCCCAAAATCTTCTGCGTAGTTAAAAAGAAAAACATAGTGGGGATTAAACAACAATAGCTAAAACATAGTGGGGTTAAACAAAAATAGCTCAACATAAGTGGTTATTTGGGCTTCAATGGCAAATATTAATAATTTTTTATTGTTAATTTTAAAAAAAAATTGGTTATATTGTGCAATAGTTATGTTTTATATATAATTCAAATGATAAATGATTAATAATTATATGCTAAGATAACACAATATTTATAGTACAATTATGTTTTAAAATCATTTATGTTATTTTAAAATTGTTGTATAATTCTTTATTTTATTCAGTATCATAACAGCAGTAAAAAAGATAATTGGTTTTATCTTTTTGTAAAATGGTTTATAAAATTGTTTAAATTGTATAGTTATTTACTTATTTATGTTTTGAATTGCAGATCTGATATATCTGTGATGGTTGTATTTGAAGAATTCATTTAGTATTCATCTTGGTTTGGATGCATCAATTAGTTATGTAAGAAGTAAGGTTTGTGAGGAGTGGAATACTTTACTACTTTATGTTTTGATGTGTTCTATGTTCGAGAATCTAAAGCTACTTACATTGAGACAGATAGTGATCTACAAGCTATATTGTTGTCATGGTTTAAAAAGGAGGATTTCTTGGTTTTTTTATATGCTTAAAGAACAATTCAAATGATGTTGCTGTTGATAGTAGTAAATCAGTCTCAGTTGTTGGTGTTGGAGAATCAAGTAGTAATTTGATTTAATATAATGATGATTTAGATTTTGCTTATTGCCAAGAAAAAATGTTGCAAGAATTGTTGAAGAAAAATTCAAATTTAGAATTTTTTTACTGGTGTTGACAAATATTTGATTCGGCTATTGGGTTTCGTAGAATGGTTACTGCATATTATTTGAAAATGGATTTAAAGTACAATATGTTAAGAAATGTAAGGAGCCGGTGACAGTTCGATGTGCTGTAGATGGTTGTTCATTTAGAATTCATGCTTCGTGCAAATTGAAGCAATTGGATCAGTTGATTGTTAAAAATATTCAGCTGAGTCATTCATGCGGAGGAGGTTTTAGATCAGCTAGTAGTCCAGCTATTAATAGTGATCTTGTAAAAGCTTTGATTGTTAATCAAATACGTGATGAGCCAAAAAGGAAAAGTGTAACACCCCACTCCCGCTGTGGTCACTCGCTAAGGGAATGCCATAACATCGGTGGAGTATTTTGAGTGAATATAGAACAGAGAAATTACAGCAAGACAGATATAAGTAATACTTGAAAATTTAAAACATCATTTCATTGCAGCGGAAAGTAAAGCATGTCTGGTTATATCACAAAACCATAATAAAAGTCAAGTACAAATATCCATCCTGCTAAATAAAAATACATAATCCCAATACATGAACTGATAGCCATAAAGAAAAGGGTAAGCTGAGCTCTACATCTAGGGTCCAAGCTCCAAGAGAGAAATAAAAGCAGCCTAATCAAAGCCCACTCGTGCTGGGCCCACTCTGAGAACCTGAGGGTTGGGAAAAAGATAAAAACAACGGGGTCAGACATAAGTCTGAGCGAGTCCTATAACTTTAACAATGCAATCATTAAAGTAATTAGGGTATGATATAACTTGGTATGGTGTGACTGGGGATAAATGACTACACTCAGTAGCCAAACAGACTTAGAATGAACTAAGATAACGATAAAGACGCATTTAACCACCCAAGGATAATTACTACACTGCACCACACCAGTCGTTCCTACTTAAAGGTTGATCCCTTCCTAGGACTTAGTAAATTTACCCAGTAGTTTCGTGTGCCCCTAGCTGACTACATAGGTGCCGCTTGCCCCTATCTCCACTAGGTGTACCCACTACTCCCAAGCGATCGGCTCCCTACCGTAGATACCCGTGCTGGCCCCACAATGGGGTGTATCACTCCCCATAGTGGCAACCCGATACAACAAATGGTGCACGGCTTATATCTACACGATGCAACAACGTCTTACCTACCAGCCCGAGTCCACACACGCATATGAAACCCGTTGGACTCGCGTTGCCACCGCTACCCCGTTTTGGCCTCTTATAGTCAAGCCCAATATGCGTGTCCCGTCCTCGACTTGGGTCGAGCCCACAAAGATACGTTTGGGATATTGGTTGAAATGGGCCCCCACAAGCTACCACCTAAGCTTGTTATTTCTAGTGTATACCACTTAACCCTTTAATCATGTTTTAATTACATGTTCCACTTTGGTTAAGTATTCTAATCGTATTTTCTATTGCCACCCAAGGCAACCACTAGATTTCCACATGCCACCCAAGGCACCCACTTAACCCCTCATGTCCCTCTACATGCTAATATGGTTAAGTGTTTCTTAATTAATTTATTAAGATCATGACCTCATAAAGACCTCTTACATTAGACCATCTTTTATGACTGCTGGATATGCCGGTTGGTTCCAGGCAGACTTCTGTCATAAAAAGGTCTAACCTCGTGTCCTTACTTTAATCACGTATTTAATTTATGACTAAGACCTCTCACATTGGGCCAATCATTTGTAGCTGCTGGATGGCCGGTCGGTTCCGGGCAGACTTCCGCTACAAAAGGGTCCAACCTCGTGTCTTAGTTGATTAATTACACCTAATTAATCACCCCCATAATTAATTATCCCTAATTAATTACATATTTTTAAGAATATGGGTAGACCTAACTCAATAGGTAAATTCCCAATTCCATAGTGTGGGTAGACCTAACTTAATAGGTAAATTCCCAACTCCATAATGTGGGTAGACCTAACTTAATAGGTAAATTCCCAATTATGTCCATTCATTTTATGTTATGCTTAATCCTAACAACTTTACACCTTTTTATAATCATGCATATTAACCCCATCGTTTCCCACGTAATTCGTTTACATAACATGTCATACATAGGGACAACCTTGCATATGTTATGTATATCATAAAAAGAGACAAACTTGCATATGAACTTGCATATAAACTTGCATAAAACTTGCATATGAACTTACATATGAACTTGCATAAAACTTGCATATGAACTTGCATATGAACTTGCATAAAACTTGCATAAAACTTGCATATCAACTTGCATTTCATGTCATATCACAAAGGCAACTTGTATATGTTATGCATATCATAAAAAGAGACTAACTTGCACATGAATCATGTCATATCACAAAGGCAAACTCGCATATGTTATGCATATCATAAAAAGAGACTAACTTGCACATGAATCATGTCATATCACAAAGGCAAACTCGCATATGTTATGCATATCATAAAAAGAGACTAACTTGCACATGAATCATGTCATATCACAAAGGCAAACTCGCATATGTTATGCATATCATAAAAAGAGACTAACTTGCATATGATCTTACATATAAACTTGCATAAAACTTGCATATGAACTTATATGACACATCATATCATAAAAAGAGGCAAGTTTACATATGAACTTATAACATATGACAACCACAACTTGCATAATCCACATTTACATCCATAGCCTCCTAATATCCTATCCTAATTAGTTTAGCAATTACTTGCTAAAGGCATAGGAACTCACCAAAACCAAGATTAGCAAACTTATGAAGTAGAACTAGTTGCAATATTTGAAGGAGACGATGATTAGAGGTTGATTAGCTTGCAACTTTCTTCATAAATTAGTGGAAGCTCCTCTTAAGTTTGATTTTGGCGGCATGATGGCATCATTTCTATTTTTAGTATGGATTAGGCTTGCATTAGGGTGTATTTATAGGATTAGGGTGTGTTTTAGACCATAGGATTAACCCTAGGTTAGATTAGGTCCGTCAGATTTAGGAAGTCTCTAGAACACAGCCCAGCCCTAGCCAGAAAACCAGACCTGGTGCACCCAGGCCATCTGGCTCGACACCCTGTGTCGACAGGCAAGTCGACAGGGCAGTCGACTCCCCAGTCGACAGGCCTGTCGACAGCCCTGTCGACATGGGTAGGGCGGGAAGTTTCCCGCCTGGCCCCCTGCTGGCTCCAATTTCGAAATCTGGTTTTTAATTTTAAATCTGTTTTTAACTTTAAATTTTCTGCAAACTTCATTGGGCCATAACTGGGCCATACGGACTCCGATTTACAAAATTTCGGACTCTATTTCGCGTATTTTTCCGAGACGAACGCAATGACGCAGCCCGTTTCCCCCAATTTTCACATTTGAGATTATTCATTCTGAAATTAGTGAATTTTAGCATTAACTGAAATACGGGGTGTTACATTCTCCCCTCCTTAAAGGATTTCGTCCCCGAAATCTCTAAGCTAAGGAGAATGCATATCCTACCATCCAAACAACCATCTACTCAATCCATCAAACACGGGCATCCATTGTCCTTAAAACAGTTTCTAATGATGTATGAGCATATGCAAAAAGTGTGTGTATATGTTCCCTATCTAATGTATGAACATATGCAAACCATGATAGTGCCATGCATCCATTATGTATGCGAGAGAATCCTATCGACACATACAATATCTACATGAGTGCACAATCATTCACCAAAATGCATCATCCATATGATAACACAATCATTATACATCCATAAATATAGCTTCCTACACACAATTTTATGCAATATGCAATATGAAGTGATTGAGCCGATCTAGTGCTTAGAGTGTGTATATATGCATCCACGGGCAACCACTAGCAACCACTTGCATCCACATGCATCCATCAAACATAACATGTCTCAAACACATGTTTCAACCATAGGTTTACCCTATCTAAAGGTCAAAGGTACAAATGAAAGGACATACTAAAGATAAGATAAGTACTAGACAAACGATAAAGGAGAAGTTAAAAGACATACCCTCAAAAAGGAACGGGTACAATGAACGCATCTTCGCTTCCGTTTCCCAAGTTGCGTTGCTCTCGTCTTCTCCCCATTGTACTTTGACTAGTTGAACCTCTCGATTCCTCAATTTCCTAGTCTCTGACCCAAGGATGCGGGTAGGAGCTCGTCGAATAGTCGCATCACGCTCTACTTCCACTTCTTTAAGCAAGCTCGGCTCTACCACCTCTGCGGTCTCATGTAAGCACTTCCTCAAATGAGATACATGGAATACATCATGTACACCACTAAGTCTGTCGGGCAACTCCACTCTATATGCCATCCGTCCAATCCTTTCCTTAATAGGAAACGGCCCTACGAACCTTGGTGCTAACTTCCCAACAGATCCAAAGCGAACCACATTTCGTAACGGAGACACTTTGACAAAGACCATGTCCCCAACTTCAAACTCAAGGTCCGTCCTCCTCTTGTCCGCATAAGAATTTTGCCTATCTTGTGCTGCTTTCATCCTTCTTCGAATCAAGTCAATCTTCTCAGAAGTCTCCCTAACCATATCAGGCCCAAGCAAGATCTTATCCGTAGATTCCCACCAACATGTAGGTGATCGACAAGGCCTTCCATAGAGAGCTTCGAAAGGAGCCATACCAATACTGGACTGAAAGCTGTTATTATATGCGAACTCCACTAATGGA
This sequence comes from Allium sativum, assembly GCA_030737875.1. NCBI lineage: Eukaryota > Viridiplantae > Streptophyta > Magnoliopsida > Asparagales > Amaryllidaceae > Allium > Allium sativum. Next base: position 645,709,543 of record CM060919.1, on the reverse strand, counting down.
AGATGCTCTTCCCATGTACCTCCAAAATCTAAGATACAAAGCCTCAAAAGGTCTTCTAGGACACGATTCACCCTCTCAGTCTGGCCGTCCGTCTGAGGATGATATGCGGTGCTCAGACACAATTGAGTCCCTACTGCTTCTTGCAAACTTTTCCAGAACTCGCTAGTGAAGATAGGATCTCGATCACTCGCTATGCTAGAGGGTACCCCATGCAATCGAACTATCTCTCGAAGATATACTGAAGCTAGCCATGGAGCAGTCCTCTTGCTCTTCACGGGTATGAAATGGGCGCTTTTAGTAAGTCTGTCTACCACCACCCAGATTCCCGTATTACCCTTTCTCGATCTGGGCAATCCATCAATAAAATCCATCGAGACGCTATCCCACTTCCATTGCGGAACTTCCAATGGGTGAAGCAACCCACCTGGTTTCTTTTGCTCCGCTTTCACTTGTTGGCACACCAAGCATCGAGCGACATACTCGGCTACATCTTTCTTCATACCGGCCCAGAAGAAAACCCGCTTCATGTCTTGGTACATCTTGTCCCCACCGGGATGAATGGTCATCCTAGAACGGTGTGCATCATTAAGAATAGCCTTCCTCAAACCCTCGTCTTGCGGTACACAAAGCCTACCGTCTCTACGCAAGCACCCCTTATCGTCTAGGGTGTACCTATTCAAACGGCTGGACGACTCCCCCCTTATGAGCTTCTCTACCAACTCAACCAACTGTGGATCGTCCCTCTGTACTTCTCCAATCCGCCCCAAAAGAGTAGGTCTGACCTCCAAGGATGCTAGCAAACCGGGTATATAGTCAATGGAAGGTCTGAAATCAAACATCGAGATAAATTCCAAGCTTCGTTGTTCCACGAACAATGGACTCAAGGAAAACCTTTTTCTGCTCAAGGCGTCCGCCACCACGTTACCCTTGCCGGGGGTATACGCTATCTCGAAATCATAGGATGCTAAGAACTCCATCCACCTTTGTTGTCTCAAATTCAAATCCTTCTGAGAAAACAAGTACTTCAATGATTTGTGGTCAGTGAACAATTCGAATCTCTCACCAAGAAGATAATGGCGCCAAATCTTAAGTGCAAAAACAATAGCGGCCAACTCTAAATCATGGGTAGGGTAATTTTTCTCATGTGCCCTCAACTGCCTTCCACCATAGGCTATTACCCTTCCCTCTTGCATTAAGACTGCGCCTAGTCCTGTCCCACAAGCATCGGTATAGACAACAAATGGCTTGCTCCCATCTGGCAACACTAAAACTGGAGCAGTGGTTAAAGCTCTCTTTAACCGTCGGAACGCATCATCACAATCTACGTCCCATGCGAAAACAAGATTCTTCTTCGTTAAGCGGGTTAATGGGGCTGATATCTTCGTGAAGTCTTTGATAAACTTCCTATAATAACCCGCCAACCCCAAGAAACTTCTTACTTCGGTAGCATTTCTAGGAACCTTCCAATCTTGAATTGATACTACCTTCGCAGGATCCACAGCTATCCCTTCCTTGGAGACCACGTGCCCCAAGAACCGCACTTCCTTCCTCCAGAAGTGACATTTAGAGAATTTAGCCTTAAGGCTATGTGCTCGAAGAGTCTTCAACACCTTCCCAAGATGTAGGGCATGCTCTTCTTCACTCTTAGAAAATACTAAGATATCATCCACAAAGACCACCACGAACTTATTAAGGAACTCCCTGAACACCCTACTCATCAAATCAACAAAGTATGCAGGGGCGTTCGTCAACCCAAATGGCATCACCAGCCACTCATAGAAACCATCCGGAGTTCTAAAGGCAGTCTTGTCTATGCTATCCTCAGCACCCTCAACTGATGAAACCCCATGGCTAAGTCCAATTGAGAAAATACTGAAGCGCCAACCAATTGATCGAAAAGATCATCAATCCTCGGCAATGGGTGTCTATTCTTCTTTGTGAGCTTATTGAGTTCTCTATAGTCTACACAAAGTCTGAGGGACCCATCCGCCTTCGTAGCAAAAACTACTGGAGCACCCCACTCCGATATACTTCGTCTTATGAACCCCTTCTCAAGCAACTCCCCTACTTGCTTATGGAGTTCCCTCCTCTCACGAGGAGCCACGTGGCGCACTGGTAAAGATACAGGTTTAGCATTATCCACCAGATATATTCGGAAGTCAATCTCCCGCTTCGGAGGTAAGCCCTTCACCTCCTCAAACACATCCGAGTATTCCCGGACCACTTTAACAGATTGCAAACTCTCGATCGAAGCGTCAAGCGATTCAAGATAACTTAGCATAACAGAATCCATGGGATTACAAGAGATCTCGAGAGTGTTACCCAAGCGGGTCATGAGCCTAACAACTCTCCTTTCGTAATCAAGAACGGCACCATTACTGGATAACCAGTTCATGCCCAAAATCGACCCATAGCCCGTGAAGCCCAAAACAAAAGCATCACATCTAAACTCAATGCTAAGTATAGAAATCTTCAAACCCAAACATATCATGGACAAATAAGTGGGGCCCCCAATTGGGTTTGAAACAACCAAGGGATCATCTACCAGACTGGTGTCTAAGTGCAGTGACTCAACTAATGATGATGAGATAAACGAATGCGATGCGCCAGAATCAAACAGTGTGCGGACAGGATGATCAAATAGAAAAACCAGACTTTCAACGGAAATAGTTCTACCTCTTTCCTGAATCGGTGGAACCGCGAGAGCCTGTACTTGCCCCCTAGCCTGACCCGGTGCCATAAGAGCTTGCACCTGTCCTCCTGAGGTAGATCCCGTCCTTTGCCCCTTCTTAGGGCAATCCTTCACTAGATGCCCTGCTTCGCCACAGTTATAGCAGCCAGTCTTCTTCTTCTTTCGACAATCTTTGCTTATGTGGCCTGGTATCCCACAATTGAAGCACTTCTTCTTCCCCTTGCCACCGTTGCCTTTCCCACCTTTGTTTTGCTGTTGTTGCTGAGGTCTCTTTTGATCTCCCTTCTTCTCGGGTGCCTTATTAGCATTGGGACCCTTCTCTTTTTCATGCATGAGTGCCATGTCAACTAGCTTCTCAAAGGTGGCCCCCATAGGGATATGAGTCATAGCCAACCCATGCATTGGTTCATTCAATCCTTTCACGAACCTCAAAGCCTTCTTCTCCGGTGTATTCACCATGTCTAGGCCAAACCTTCCTAATTGATTAAACTTGTTGACATATTCCTTCACTGAGAGATTTCCTTGCTTTAGAGTCAAGAATCTTTCCATATACAAGTTCTCCTCCGCCCTTGAGAGAAATTTTGCCACAAATCTTTGCCTAAAATCCGCCCAAGAGTCAACGGGGCGTTCTCCATTAGTGACCTCCCACCAGAATGAGGCCTCTCCCTTCATTAACCAAGCCGCTAACTTGACTTTCTTTCCTTCTTCCATCTCAAAGATATCTATCAACTCTTCCACCTCCTTAAGCCAATCTCTAGCCTCCACAAAAGTTTCAGATCCTTGAAAAGGTTTCCCTCCCATAGCTTTAAATTCCTTGCAAGTCTTAGCAAAAGTATCCGTGCGAGGCAGAGGGGGAGGAGGAAGATCGGGTGCTACGGTTGGTGGAGGAACATTTGCTGGACCCGCAGTGGTGGCCCTAGCCTCCATCAATCTCCTATACCATACTGGTATCGTCACACCCTCCGGAAAGTTAAGATCCTCAGCCATGCTGAAACGAAAATGGAAAGATTCAAAACGGAGAATTCGAAAGATAAAGATATGGCTATTGGGGATTATGCTTTTCATTCAAAAACTTTTCTCTTTAAAGACATGTTTTTGAAAATATCTCTTCCAAAAATGTTTTTAGAAAAATAGTTTTCTAAAAAATTTATCTGTTCCGGTAACCTTTGCTCTGATACCACGTGTAACACCCCACTCCCGCTGTGGTCACTCGCTAAGGGAATGCCATAACATCGGTGGAGTATTTTGAGTGAATATAGAACAGAGAAATTACAGCAAGACAGATATATGTAATACTTGAAAATTTAAAACATCATTTCATTGCAGCGGAAAGTAAAGCATGTCTGGTTACATCACAAAACCATAATAAAAGTCAAGTACAAATATCCATCCTGCTAAATAAAAATACATAATCCCAGTACATGAACTGATAGCCATAAAGAAAAGGGTAAGCTGAGCTCTACATCTAGGGTCCAAGCTCCAAGAGAGAAATAAAAGCAGCCTGATCAAAGCCCACTCGTGCTGGGCCCACTCTGAGAACCTGAGGGTTGGGAAAAAGATAAAAACAACGGGGTCAGACATAAGTCTGAGCGAGTCCTATAACTTTAACAATGCAATCATTAAAGTAATTAGGGTGTGATATAACTTGGTACGGTGTGACTGGGGATAAATGACTACACTCAGTAGCCAAACAGACTTAGAATGAACTAAGATAACGATAAAGACGCATTTAACCACCCAAGGATAATTACTACACTGCACCACACCAGTCGTTCCTACTTAAAGGTTGATCCCTTCCCAGGACTTAGTAAATTTACCCAGTAGTTTCGTGTGCCCCTAGCTGACTACATAGGTGCCGCTTGCCCCTATCTCCACTAGGTGTACCCACTACTCCCAAGCGATCGGCTCCCTACCGTAGATACCCGTGTTGGCCCCACAATGGGGTGTATCACTCCCCATAGTGGCAACCCGATACAACAAATGGTGCACGGCTTATATCTACACGATGCAACAACGTCTTACCTACCAGCCCGGGTCCACACACGCATATGAAACCCGTTGGACTCGCGTTGCCACCGCTACCCCGTTTTGGCCTCTTATAGTCAAGCCCAATATGCGTGTCCCGTCCTCGACTTGGGTCGAGCTCACAAAGATACGTTTGGGATATTGGTTGAAATGGGCCCCCACAAGCTACCACCTAAGCTTGTTATTTCTAGTGTATACCACTTAACCCTTTAATCATGTTTTAATTACATGTTCCACTTTGGTTAAGTATTCTAATCGTATTTTCTATTGCCACCCAAGGCAACCACTAGATTTCCACATGCCACCCAAGGCACCCACTTAACCCATCATGTCCCTCTACATGCTAATATGGTTAAGTGTTTCTTAATTAATTTATTAAGATCATGACCTCATAAAGACCTCTCACATTAGACCATCTTTTATGACTGCTGGATATGCCGGTTGGTTCCGGGCAGACTTCTGTCATAAAAAGGTCTAACCTCGTGTCCTTACTTTAATCACGTATTTAATTTATGACTAAGACCTCTCACATTGGGCCAATCATTTGTAGCTGCTGGATGGCCGGTCGGTTCCGGGCAGACTTCCGCTACAAAAGGGTCCAACCTCGTGTCTTAGTTGATTAATTACACCTAATTAATCACCCCCATAATTAATTATCCCTAATTAATTACACATTTTTAAGAATATGGGTAGACCTAACTCAATAGGTAAATTCCCAATTCCATAGTGTGGGTAGACCTAACTTAATAGGTAAATTCCCAACTCCATAATGTGGGTAGACCTAACTTAATAGGTAAATTCCCAATTATGTCCATTCATTTTATGTTATGCTTAATCCTAACAACTTTACACCTTTTTATAATCATGCATATTAACCCCATCGTTTCCCACGTAATTCGTTTACATAACATGTCATACATAGGGACAACCTTGCATATGTTATGTATATCATAAAAAGAGACAAACTTGCATATGAACTTGCATATAAACTTGCATAAAACTTGCATATGAACTTACATATGAACTTGCATAAAACTTGCATATGAACTTGCATATGAACTTGCATAAAACTTGCATAAAACTTGCATATCAACTTGCATATCATGTCATATCACAAAGGGAACTTGTATATGTTATGCATATCATAAAAATAGACTAACTTGCACATGAATCATGTCATATCACAAAGGCAAACTCGCATATGTTATGCATATCATAAAAAGAGACTAACTTGCACATGAATCATGTCATATCACAAAGGCAAACTCGCATATGTTATGCATATCATAAAAAGAGACTAACTTGCACATGAATCATGTCATATCACAAAGGCAAACTCGCATATGTTATGCATATCATAAAAAGAGACTAACTTGCATATGATCTTACATATAAACTTGCATAAAACTTGCATATGAACTTATATGACACATCATATCATAAAAAGAGGCAAGTTTACATATGAACTTATAACATATGACAACCACAACTTGCATAATCCACATTTACATCCATAGCCTCCTAATATCCTATCCTAATTAGTTTAGCAATTACTTGCTAAAGGCATAGGAACTCACCAAAACCAAGATTAGCAAACTTATGAAGTAGAACTAGTTGCAATATTTGAAGGAGACGATGATTAGAGGTTGATTAGCTTGCAACTTTCTTCATAAATTAGTGGAAGCTCCTCTTAAGTTTGATTTTGGCGGCATGATGGCATCATTTCTATTTTTAGTATGGATTAGGCTTGCATTAGGGTGTATTTATAGGATTAGGGTGTGTTTTAGACCATAGGATTAACCCTAGGTTAGATTAGGTCCGTCAGATTTAGGAAGTCTCTAGAACACAGCCCAGCCCTAGCCAGAAAACCAGACCTGGTGCACCCAGGCCATCTGGCTCGACACCCTGTGTCGACAGGCAAGTCGACAGGGCAGTCGACTCCCCAGTCGACAGGCCTGTCGACAGCCCTGTCGACATGGGTAGGGCGGGAAGTTTCCCGCCTGGCCCCCTGCTGGCTCCAATTTCGAAATCTGGTTTTTAATTTTAAATCTGTTTTTAACTTTAAATTTTCTGCAAACTTCATTGGGCCATAACTGGGCCATACGGACTCCGATTTACAAAATTTCGGACTCTATTTCGCGTATTTTTCCGAGACGAACGCAATGACGCAGCCCGTTTCCCCCAATTTTCACATTTGAGATTATTCATTCTGAAATTAGTGAATTTTAGCATTAACTGAAATACGGGGTGTTACAAAAAGAAAGGATATTGTGAAAAGTTTTAAGAGAGATTATGATGTGGATTTAAGTTATTATTATGCTTATAAAAGTAGGAAATTGGCTATATGTGATATATATGGTGATGAAAAAAAATCATATAATGAATTATAATGGTATTGAAGGCAATTGAGAAATATAATCCGAAAAGTTATACAAGTATGGAGGTGGATGAAGAGACTAATCAATTTGAGAGAGTATTTGTTTGCTACGAGGCTTGTGTATTTGGATTTAGGTATTGTTGACCTGTGATTTTTTTGGATGCAACATTTTTAAAAGGTCGAAGTGGTATTTTGATTGCTGCTACTGCTAAAAATGGGAATCAAGGTACATAATGTTATTAATTATTTTCTTATTTAGTATATAATTAAATATTGATAATCAAGTTATTGTATTATAATTTCATGATGTAGTAAATAGGAACTTGTAATTTAATAGAAGAAAAAGATAGAACAATATATCTTTTTTATATAGTTCATTAATTTTATCATGTTCTGTAGTATTACTGAAAATTTTAATTTGTATTGTTGGAAAATGTTATTTAGAATAATTGTTATTGTTGCTGTTTTATGCTTTAGTTTTTTTTCCATTAGCAATGGCTCTTCTGCCTAACGAAAATGAAAAGTGTTGGAGTTGGTTTTTGACCCATTTAAGAGATGCTCTTAGGTTTGCTAAGCCATTGACTTTTTTAAGTGGTAGACATTGGGGTTTGTTATTGAGTATTCCTAAAAAAAATTCCAAATAGCCATCATTCTTACTGTCTACATCATATGCAAAGTAATGTTGCTGGTATTGTTAAAAGTGGGAGGGGTGCTTGGGTAGGTCATTTGCTAGAATAGTGTGTATTAACTTCAATGCTTATGAATTTGAAAAAGCTATATGGACAAATTTAAAGAAATTGGGGGTAAAAAAGTATTGAATATTTGAATGATAAGCCATATGATCATTGGGCTGATTTATTTATTTTTTCTGGAAAAAGATATGGTGAAACTAAATCTAATGTAGCGGAGAGTTTCAATTCATGGATCTTGGATGAAAGAAGTCTACATGTTACTGCATGTCTTGATGGTATTCGGATTAAGCTTATGTTGCAAATGTCCAATCGAAGAGAAGAGGAAGCTAACTGGAATAGTGTTCTTTGTCCAAAAATGGAAGCTTGTTTGTTAAAATTGAAGGAGGAAGGGTTTTGGTGGAGTGTTACTAAATCATCTAGGTATGTTTTTTTTTGGATTATGATGTAAACAGTTAAAAAGGATTTATTTTTTAGTGCTGACTGATTCTTAAAAAGATATGTGCATTTATCTTTTTAATATTTTGATCACTAAGTTAATGAAAAAGACGAATAAGAAATATGTAACAATAGGATAATTTGAGTATTATTAAACTTGTACTATAATTCAAGAATTTATGTATTTGTAGTGTGATAGTATGTAATGCATGAATGAAATGTTTATTATGCAGATATCAAGATATTAAACTCATTATGTATGATTAGATGTTAATGTGGGAATTTTTTTTAACTGTAATAATGTTATTTATTTACATATGACTGATTTTTAATTTTGTAGATTTATTTATGAAGTTCATTCCCCAACATCGCAAAAAGTAGATCTTAAAAATCGCATTTGCAGCTGCAATCAATGGAAAGTGAAGGGTTTTCCTTGTGCCCAGCTTTGAAGTGTATATATTTGTCTAAAATTTTTGTTTATGATTACATTGAGCCATACTTCACTGTTGAATATTATCAAGCTACTTATTCACATGCAATAAATCCAATTACAACTTTTGATAAAGAAGCAATTGAAGCTGAAGAATCATGTACTATTCATCCTCCTAAAGCTTTTCGTGGAGTTGGTATGCCTAAAATGAATAGAATTGAAGGTGTTGATTTTCATGCTAAACAAAACAAATGTGGAATGTGTAAAAAAACTAGGGCATAATAGGAGAAATTGTTCTTTGAATGATTGAACTGTTATTTAAAATTCATTGTATTTGAATGATTATGTTAAATTCAGTTTTTCAGTTCTATAATATGTAAAATGAAATTTTGGTTATATGGATGTGATTGATATTAATTTTTAGGAGTGATTAATGTTAAGAACTGATTGAAATTCTGTAAGTTTTCTTTTATGTTTTTTTATATAATGTGGTTTAGTTTATTAAAAAGATATTTAGAATTGTCCTTTTATTTTATATTATGCAACTAGTTCTTTTGTTGAATGATTATTTGCTTATTTGGCCTTCTTAAATTTATGTTGTGTTCTGTTGAATGATAATTTGACCTTTTTTTTTTCTGGACAACAAAGTTTTGAAAAGATAACTGCATTTGTATTTTCATGTAAAGACAATAAATTAAGTATGTTGTTTGTACTAAATTTAATAGGTTTATGTTGTCTGAGTATCTGTGTCCTATAAGATAATTTTGTTTCAATACATTAGTAAATAATTGCACAATGATTTCACTATTAAATTTATTACGTTGTGGTTTACAGGATGAGAAAGATAAATATTTTATCTTTTTATTTTATATATTTCTACTAATAGCAATGAATTAATAATTGAAATGATTACAATTATGATATCAATTAATCATACACACTAATAAAATCCATCAATTAATCATACACAATAACAAAATTCAGCAATTAATTATAAACAATAAAAGAAAGTGGGATAGTAATGAAAAGATAAATATATTTATCTTTTTGTTAAAAGACGCTTGTTATGTCAATAATTTTTTTTTTTGGGAAATTGCATAAAGATTATGTATTAGCATTGAATTTAATAACAAAGATAAATCTAAATAAATACACAAAAAATTACTGTTGTGGTTTTTTAACCATCAAGTAAAAGCAATTGAATTTACAAATAAAAGATAACAGCATTTAGCTTTTGATTGATAACATTGTACACAGAACGGTACATCAGCGGTTTGTGATTAATCTCCAAACTCAGATATAATCCCTAACAAAAACGATCAAATCAGTATCAGCTATTACGCATTAAACAACAAATTCAATATCTATTTGTTAATATCAGCATTTATATTTTGAAATCATCATTCGCGATCAACAGCGTTTTAAAGATTTCTCCCAAAGCTGCATTACTTCTCAAGCTTCCAACAGTATGGTTTGTCAGTAAGTATTTGGGCAGCTATAGTTGCTCGGAATGCATCTACTTGTTCAGTACTTAGTTTTGTTGAGGTTTCCATTCCTTGAGTTATTTTTTGCATGAACATCATTACAAATATTCCACAATCATACCTGCATTCGTTGTACTTATTATTACAATAATGTAAATAAGCAGTACTTTATATAAAAATCAATTTGTAGCCTACAATCAGCAAACGATAAATACATTTATCTTTTCTAGTAAATCAAGTTACTAGTAACTTTTAATAATTACATAAAGTTTTAGATCATTTGTGTAATGGTTTAAAATATCTTAATTTAAAATTAAACTATTAACATAACCTTGGTACATTTCATATTATATATTAGCTTAGTTTTGTCAAAAAGATAAAACCATTTATATCTTCTAGAATTTAAATTCCTTCCAAATTATATAACATACAATGTATGTGATTACTACGAATTAGCCATGGTAAAATATGTTAAAATTATTTAACATTTTACATATATAATTAGTACAAAATTTTAATTGTCAAGTTGAATTTCTAAAAATTACCCGGTATTTTGTTGAGCACAGTCAACATTATTTATCACTGAATTTTTTTGGAATGGTTTTCTGTCCTTCATCTTGAAACTCTCTATTTAGTGTGTTGGCTGCTGCTTTCTGCACGAATTGAAAAAAATTAATAATAAATATAAACACATTTATCTTATTTATTTTTTATTTGCACTTACCAAATTGTTTGCAAATCGTGCGTGACCGCTTCTTCTAGTTTTTGGTATTGTTGTTAAGTGTAGAGGGTCATAGTGATTCCAGGTGCAATCTCCAACGACTAGTTCTAGTAGGCTCCAATGTTCATTTCCATATATAGGGAACAATATGTTGGAACATAATGGATTTAAAAGTGTATTTTTCATGAATGGAATGAACATCTATTTCTTGATTATTTTTTTCATTTTTCCATCATTTGCACTTTTTTGTTAAAATTATGTTTTAAATTTTTTGTTTAGAAAATGTTAATTTGATAATATACTTCACTTACTGTCATTATTGTGATCATATAGACAATGCTCTTGCTTTCTTCTTGTAGCTTTGCTTTTCAGAACCAGAACTAATCGATGACCTACATTTGAAAAATATAATTAATAAAATGAGAATTTTTTTATTCATGGAAAGTATATTTTATTGTACTTACTTGACCACGAATACTATGTTGATATAAGAGGTCTTCTTCATGCATTTTGTTATGTTGATGAAATTTTCATCATCACAACTGAATGCTTCATTGTTGTAAAGTTAAACGATTGCTAATAAAACAAATTTAGTTTGTGTGATTATAAAGTAGGTTAATTACTTATTTGTTTCCCCCGAAACTTTAAAAAAAGCTTTTACAACTTCTTGTTGTTCTTCACTAAGATGCTGTAGTAGTGGACATTTTTCAGTATTTTTTGGTTTCATCTTCTTCTTTTCTTCTTTAGGACTACGTTCATCCTCAATGGTAATTGCTATTTGATCAGCAGCAAATTTCTCCGTACTTTGTTTGTTGTTTTCATATGTTAAACCTTCTTCGGTTTCTAAAATGAAATCTTCATTGTTTATCAAATTAAAGCATAGAAATTTAGTATACCTATTTATGTTTGTCATACCAAATGTTTTTTTTTTGTTACCTTTAGTATCATCAGTTTTTTCTTCCAAAATTTGCATTTCCATGACCTCACGCCCTTCACACTTTTGAATCTTCATTTCTAGAATTTGGATTTTTTTTTCAGCTGCTTCACGTAAAACTCTTTCTTCATTTAATTGCTCCCGAAAACTTTTCAACTCATTACTCAAAAAGTTGAATTTTGTTTCTAGATCCTTCAAACTTTTTATCAAACTTTGAACTTCCATATTGTCATCAAATTTCCTTTTTCACAATTCTCCTCATCATCTTCGACTGGTTTATTTTTTATGACGAAAGATCCTTCTCCTCTTTTGTAACATCTGAAAAGAAATATAAAATCTACAAGAAAATTAAAAAAAAATTAGTTAGGTTAACTATTCATCACTATTACACAAAAGTTGTATTGGGCAAGACAATCATAACTATATATGTAATTCTTCTAAGCTTGAATCTGTATTCTAAGAAGCAATTCATATTTTTTTTTACTTGAAATTGTAGTCTATGTAGAAGAGGTACAAATTGCAAAAATATGTTACACAATTTATGCATACAATACCAAGACTTAAATTAGAACTTGTAAAGGATAAATGCATTTATCTTTTCTATATTATGTTTATATCATTTGTACACTATATATAGGAACTTCAAATCATGGTAAAAATGAAAAATAGGTTTAATATGTATTTGGAAGTAGTATATATAATTAGTGTATAATGTGTTATTTATTTATTAGTATGAAAAGATAAATGCATTTATGTTTTCTATATGCTGTTTAAGTCATTTATATACCTTATGTAAGAATTTCAAATCACATTAAAAATGAAAAATTTATTTATCATGTAGTAGTTACCATGATATATAAACACAGATTAATTTGTTATTTATTAATCAATATGAAAAGAGAAAAGCATTTATCATTTTAATTGATGTATATAGTAACATGTAGTATAATATTGAACTTTATTTGAAACAATTCTATACAAAATTAGAATAATCAATTTAAAATAATGCAGTATGTACAGAAGAAAATTCAGTTGAACAATCGTTTAAAGAAATAGTTATGGTACTGAAATTTATAAGAAGAAACTAATGCAAACATTTAACTAAATTAATTACACAACTAAAAATTTATAAACAGGATACCAAGTTATCATCAACTTCTGTTAAGTCAATGTCCTTTAGTTTTGATAAATCCCATTTTCTCATTCTTGGGATTTTGTCTGGAACACTTTCTTTTTTATCAATGATTTGGGTTCGTTCACAGAACCAGTACTGGAAGAAAAAGACAAAACTATTTATATTTTTATAATAAATATAATATTCAGTGGATTTTTATTAAGCAAATATTATAACAACATACTAACAAAACCATAGCGCAACCCGGTGTATTCCTTGGATCAACATGGTGTCTCTTAACATCTTTTAAAACATTTTGACAAATTGCTCGCGGCCAGAAACTGAGTTCATTTTATTAAGATTTAACAATTTACCCCAATAAACCCATGGAAAATAACTTTGATTGTTGGGAAAAAGGAATGTTATGATAAGTAGTAATAACAATAACTTTACTAAATTTTTATCTCCTTTTTTCTTTTTAATCAATGAATTCAGCCTTCTTGTCACGGTTTTACTACTTATTACATTTTCTTCATTGAAATTGGAACTTAGAAAGTCAAAAAAACTTTCCATGGCTGAAGCTTTGCTTGAAGCCGTAATAGGAAATAATTCCTTTCCAACTAATCGCATTCCAAATATAAGACCCACTTCTTTGGGAGTTATTTTTTAAATTTTGTTTCCTACTTTAAAAGCATTTTCAGTAACATCAAAAGAAGTAATTATATCATCTAGATTTGAAGCATATTTCCTTATATCTTGTCTTGATAATGAATCGTTGAGAAAAAATTTGAAAATATTTTTAAAAAAGGTGTTTTCTCTATGAAATCTTTTGCTTCCTGAGAAAGAATTTTTTTCCTTTTTAATACTTTATACATTGCATCTAAATTGCATCTACATGTGCCAGTGTACTGTTTCTTTTTCTTTTTCTCCTTATTTCCACAATTTCATACTTATCTGCATCATCCAAGTCAGGATTTGTTCCCTCACTTTGGTTATCTGCATCATCCAAGTTAGTATTTATTTCCTCAGTTTGGTTTTTTTACTTTGTATTTTCTTCATCAGACTCTCTTTCTATTTCTGTATTACTTGGTTCATACTGTTCATGTTCATATTGTAACAACCCGAGAAATCAAAACCAATTTAAAATTTTTATTTTGGCAATTTTAATGAATTTTGTACAATTAAAATGATTTATTTTAAGTAATAACAACTAGAAATTTATTTTGAATAGAATTAGAACATAAAATTTATTTAAATCGAATTTAGAAAATAAATATTTATTTTAATTATAAAAGGAATTGGAAATGGCGCGATAGTTTGAAAATTCGATTTCAAATTTCAAATGAACGTACAAGATTCAAAATAACCATGATTTTAGTGAAACCAGAAATATTTGAATCTGTGTGAAAATATCTATCCAAGGAATTTGAAAAATTGAAATTTCATAGCGGGAATAAAAAGTTATGCCCAATTGAAAATTCAGAATAGTCGCTATGGAAATATAGCCCTTAAAAATGGAGATTTTGCAAATGGCCTCTGTTTTCGATGAGACCACTTTTGTTGTATCTGGAATGTCAAATTATTGCTAGATTCCAATTTTCATAATTTTTGGAATCAATATGTGAGCGTGGCGAATTTATACGCGTTTGGCAATTTCAATTTGAATTTAATCGACCGAAAAATGACCATTTTTCAAACGGTCTCCAAATTCAACGAAATTAGTTTTTTTAGGACCATATCGTCAAAACATAGCTAGATTTAATTTTCTGGAATTTTTGGGGTCCGTATGTGGCCCCAGCAAATTAAAATGTACGTTCAAATTTGATATATACTGACTTATATTTTGAATTTGATGAAAACTGATAGTAACGGTCAAATTGGCTAACGGGACATATCCCACTATGTTCGGAATAAGGGTAATTAGCTAGGGATGACTTTCATTGGATTTGATTTGGAGTTTGTACCGTTAAACATGTATTTAGTGTAAGAACCCGTAACTTCCCCGGTAAGGAAAGAACGGATTGCTTTGAGGACAACACACATCGGAACACAAACAGAAGAACATTTCATTGTTTATTACAATAATTTACATTAGAGTACAAGAATATACAGAGTATGAATAAATATTACACATTTGATAGATATCAGAGATTTAAATTACGTTTAAATACATAGCAGTGGAAAAATAATACAACACACAACTGAAAGAAATACACGGATACAGAGCTTTCCGAGTATCGTTCCAGCTGTAAACCAGGATCCTGTGAATATAAATATGCCGAACCAAAACTACTAGCTGCCCGTGTGGAAAATAAGGGTATCCAGAGTTTTGGTTAAAACAATAAAGTCCAGGTCAGTCATGTGACTGGTGTGAGAACTAAAACAGTTATTTAAAACTTTACTTTAAAAGAGAGTAATTCAAGGGACCATGCCATATAACATGGAACGGGTTTCCTCCCAAGAATACTAGTGCATAGAATAAACAACGCAATGCCTTTTGGACAAACGAAGCTATTATAGGACCCAGGTCCCATCACACAATGCAACGCAAGTCAGAGGATAGGGTTTTCCCTTATAATAGCCAAATAATGCTTGATACATTTAAAACAAATCATTTTATACTATTATAAGTGTATAGTGTCAAAACAACTTCAAATATAAATGTATCAATCCTAAATGGCATAGCATCCCATGCTACTATGTTGCCAATACTAGGCTCTACAAATAAAACCGAAATGTCACATATTGGAAATTGGATTTCCGTCATGAGTCGAGGCAAGGGGCAAGCTCCTCTCCGTTCGAGACACTCTAGCAAATGTCTCAAGACTACACACAGCGATCCTTGGAACCACCAAGGCCGGTCCTCTCCTACTTTTGTGGATTAATTATTCCTGAACACACGTTTCCCGATCCTATAGGACCTATATCCGAGGCGCCTTGCATCCAACAACCAAACAGGTAAAAATAATATATATGTCAGGGCTGGTAGGTCACTGACATCACCCATAGCTAGAAAGAAACGTCGTGAACTCCTTGGGTCCTTATCCCGTTTTTGACTCATACCGTGGTGTGAGGCTCGCGAATTAAAGCCTACACAAAGCTATGCGACATAGGCCGTGCTTTGATCATCAACCACAAGACTTTTCTTTTCAACAGAAGCCTTGATCATTTGCCACTTAGGCATGCCACAAAGGCAAATCATGCCATGCGATTAGTATCCATCAATATATAAACTCTAAGCTCGTACGTCTCAGAGAAGGGCGTTAAGCAAGAGAATAAATTCTCTGCCGCCAAACAGATATATATTTCATAGAATTCAATCACATAGAATAAAATATAACGTCAGACACACAGTCCATTTACAAGTTCGTTTTGGGTCTGAACGAAACTGGAGGAACCTTATTCCTTGCATATCCATCGATCTCTAAGTACGCCTGGACGATCACCAACTGATTCCCTCCTCTTGGGTGTATAGCCCAATCAAGATCATCAATAATCATCCAAACGACGTGAAGACCTCCGGTCTTCAACCACGGTCTTCATCTTCGACTTATCGTCGAATTGGTTATTCAGAATGGGTATAAACCCGGCCTTTCCGAATAACCCGCGTATATAATAAACAAGTGTTACAAAAACACAACATACGCCTCATTCCAATTCAGAATATTCTTTTATTCCAATATTCACATTCTTAGGGAAAGGTTCCCATTAATTTTATCAAAATAAATTCTTCTAAATTTATTCTTTAATCTTCTTTTGGATATCATTTCAAACCATATTATGGTTTTCCAAACTAGTCGGGATTAGCAAATAAAACCGAAGTAATTATTTATTTTGTTTCCCAATCCCAACCAATTCATCCCATGGAGCAAAACTGGTAATACTCCATATCTAACACCACAGTGTTATCGGTAAATAGTAATTACCATTTCACGTTCAAATCTAATTAAAGATTTAACTATCGCTTTGGAGCAAAACTGGTGATACTCCATTCTCGATCACTTTAACCTAATTAAAGATTCATTAAAACTCCACTTAGTTTTAATCTTCTCAAAAATCAATATCCTATCTTTAACTGGGTTAAAGAACCAATGTCATCTAAAACACGGTTCACGATAAACCCAAAATCACTTTCCATTGTTAATCGGGTTAACGAACAGGTGTTATTCAAAACACCGCTCACGATAAACCCCAAAAACCAATTTAAATTCAATTCCAATTAAATACTAATTAACTTGACAATTTCACTAAATCTTAATTAAAAGATTTATTCTTTTCTAAAATGGGTTCAAGAGCAGTGTTATTTAAGACATCATTCACGACGAACCCAAAATCCCATTTGATATTAAATACAAGGCTCTGAATAGAAAATATATCGGCTTATATTCAATATCAAATTCTGAAACCAACAAATATCGTATTGGAAATAACTATATAAACATATCTTTCAAATTTCCACAACCATATCCGTATAATCACGAAATCCAACATCGAAATATTCCAAAGATAAATTCGATTCAAATCCATTCCAATTCGTATATTGGAAATTCTGATTATTTTTAAAACCACTTCAAATCCAATTTATTTATTCAAAAACATTGGATTATAATTCTAGTTCATAACTAGTTCATTTCTATAATTATATAATTTTATCTTTTCAATTATGGAATTTTTCATCCTAGTTCTTTCTAAATCATTTATTATGATTTTACACAAATTATTGATATTTTTAATAGTTTTATCAAGGCCCGTACAATTGATTTCCAATAACGGTCGTTGAATTGCACTTACAGCGACCTTTTCCAAATTTGATTTGGACATAATTCCAATCCAACCGTTAGATTTCAAATTTCTAATATTCATTGGAAAGCTCTTTTCGATACGAACCCAACGGTTCCAGTTTCAGGAGAATCCGATGGTCGGATCTCCCGTAACGTCAATTCGAAGTCAATGGTCGAAATTTGCGAACTGCCACGGCGCGACATGTTTTATTCAGGCCATTTAATATATATAATATATATTGCGTCGATTTCAATTCAAAACGTATTTTATAAATCATTTTAACTTCGTTTTAAAAATGATTTCAACTTCATATTCAATTTTAAATCCAAATTAATATTCCATATCATTAATATATAAATGATAAAATTTTCAAAATATTAGATTTTTAAATCACTTCCTTTTCTATATTCATTACAAAAATGAATATAATCGATATAAATATCGTTCGCATCAAAATGGCGCATATCTACAACATGGCTTTATATATTTCAATAACTTCGTTATTCTATTCAACAAATGAATAATTTCTTCAACACATGAATATATATTTCTTTCAACACATGAATATTCTCAACACATGAGTATCGTCAACACATGACTATTTTTGTTATTTAATATATTTTATAAAATTATGATTTCTATCGTTTAATTCTTAATCATGCTCCAACCGTAAATTAGTAAGAGAACGATTCCCTAAGTATTAACCTCGAAGGCTGAAACCAACATCAGATCAATAATCAGGAAACCACTCATCTTAACTAGTTTCCTGCTAGTTTCTAATTTTATATATGATAAAAATGTGAATTTTATTGTTAAAATATTTCGTTCAACACATGATAAGTTTCAACACATGAATATTTTTTTTTCAACACATGAATATTCTCAACACATGAGTATTGTCAACACATGACTATTTTTTTCTATTCAACACATGAATCTTTATTTTATAATATTCTTTATTTTCCAAATTGGAATGAGGCCCAATCAATTACCATATAATGTTAATTATATGGATTCCACAAACACATGTATATAATAGCAATGATAAATAATCAACCATCATCCAAAGTGCACTACACAACTGTCTGTCAACCTATCGACTGACATACAACTAAATAATTGGGATTAGTGTACATCAAATATCATCCCAATACCCGTGTGGGGTTTCAAATCAATGAACACAGATCTTTATTTGTGCATTTGGGCGATGAGTAAAATTTATCGTCCCAATCATTATCAATCAAATCAGTGTACATAAACAAATCATCTGATTTGTAAATGAATATTTATTTATTCGCATTCACGTTAAATTCATATTTTTAACGATAAATAATTTATTTCAACACATGAATATTCTTTTTCATTCATTCCACATCACAATCAATTTTCACCACACAACAAAATCAAACAAGTCGTCCATGGTCTGTGGACAACGGGTATCGGGTGCTGCTAAGCACTGTCTGCATCCTAGTATATAATTTTAACTAGAAAACAAGAATTAAAGTGAGAATTTCTCACCGAGAAGCTAAACCAAAAGCCATGACTCTTCATATGTAGGAAATCTTTGTCGTGCTCGCCTTTTGTTATATTCGTCGTCCGTATTCACTACATATATAAAAATCACATTTTTATATTCTCTGTTATATAAAAATTCTATTTTTATAATCTCTACTATATAAAAATCATATTTTTGTTATCACTACTATATAAAAATCATATTTTTAATCTTTCTATAATATAAAAAACATATTTTATCACTTAAAAATTATGTTTTAAAAAAATAAAAAATCTTATCTTTACCTTGCCAATATATATGTAGAAATCTAATTTTTATGCATGCTATCATATATTAAAACATAAAATAAAATGAATGTAAGTAAGTAAATAAATAGATCTCACTGTGGAAATGGGGAACATGGGGGCGTCGGAGGCTGCAGGCGGATCGGGGATGTAACGAACTGGGATTTTCAACCCAGAAAATCAACATAAAACCCATGATAATTATTCAGGTATCGAACATTCCAGATCATTAATAGAAAGGAGTTAGAGGGTGAGAATAGATAAGACAGAAAATTAGAATAGAAGAAGAAGAAAAAACACCACAGAACAAAATCAGAGTAATACGAATCTCACAGCGGAACGATTAAAATATAATATACAACATAACTTTGGAAATATAACTTGTAACAGTATATACATACCAATATCACACAACATCACAGTGGAACTAAACTATATATCTATAGTGTTGAAGCCTCCTACTCCAAGCTTCTCCAAAGTATATCTGTAAAATCCTAATCACTTGACTGCCCGTACAAATTTAGGCACCCAAGAGTTTAGGTAAAACAAAACAAAATAAACTCTGGGTCAGTCATGAGACTGGTGTGAGTAAACTCAAATCATTTGGTTTAACTTTTCAAAATCCTTTTCAAAAGAAAAGATAATCGTAAGACCAATCCACACATAAACACGGACGGTTTTTACCTTACGATAACCCAAAACTGTTTTGGAAATCAATACTTCTCTGATATTATAATAATGTCTAATCACAAGTAATTAACAATCTAGCAGAACGCTTGCATCTCACATTCCACATATATAGTATACAAAATCAAAACCACGGGCGCTTATTGGAGATTGGATTTCGACTATGACAAGGTATGGGACCACCTGCCGATAGTGTATCTCTAGAGACGAATACATTGAGTTCAACAAGAACGTCTTGCAACCCGGCCCACACATGACCGACCACTCATTTCGCTTGAGTGTATCGAATGTATACCACCAACGGTTGGGAGCTACCCACCGTTCCCCGAAAAGGGACAGCATCGAATAGATAAAAGAATGAAATGGATTTTCTCTAGATAGGTGATATACACACTAATGGGAGCGACCCACTTAGCCATGCTGTCTGCCCAATTTCTATCATTTCCCGGTTGATGAGGCTTGAGGTCATAACGTATCTTTTGGAATATCTGACCACAATTCGCTTTGAATGCCACATCGTCATACCCGTGAAATCGCAAATTGATTTCCCCAAAAATACGATGGGTATAAGCTAAGAGAAACGAATTCCTCCGCCACCAAACGTAAGTACGTTTGAAGAGATCAACTTACGCGATCCGTTAGATATACTTTGTTAGACATTAGTCCATTCACGTTTGTCCTGGGACTGGAAAAACCGAAGACACTATTCAGTAAACAAGATAGCCCTTGCATAACTCCGTCTTCATTAGCTCCATCATATTTGATCGCAATGCTAACGTCTATACAGAGTGGTTTTCAGATAATATATCTGATCCCGGTCTCTCCGTATTGACGACGATAAAACGGTCAAAAAATTCGATAGTCGGTGATTTAACTATCAAAGAAAAACAGGTGTGCAAACAACGATATTATTTCCAGGTGGAAATTATATTAATCAAACATCATTCAACATTTATCTCTTTTTAGATTAAATTCCCTTAATTTCTCCATTTATCCATTTATATACATATACATATATATATATATATGTATTCGTAACTTCCTATTTTTTCCTAAATTTAGAAAATGTACTTTAGTAATCATTGGAAAACGTTTACATATTTCCATTTCTTATCTTCTCTATCAGAAGACATTTCTGAATCTTATTTGGAAAAATTTCCCAAATCTCCTTTAAACTGATGTTTAAATATAACATCGCTATGCGAACTCTAACCATTTTTCTCATTAACCAAATTCACTTAACTAACCTTCACAATCGAACCTTACCCATCCCTTGGTTAAAAACGAAGTTAATCAAGTTGGGGTAAAATTACCTCTCGGACCTTAACTGAACAACAGTTCTAACCTCGAAATAGACAAAGTTCACCCTTTACAACTTTAACAACTTCCTTACGTAACTCTCAGATGCTATTTACGAATCCACTTCCTTTTCAAAAATCGTTTGATGATGACAATTGTATGATAATTCCATGCTTTCGAAGTATATTAACTTAAATATAACTTCTATATCTTAATTTAAATACATAGACGAACAATTAATTTATTAATAAATAAATAAATCTTGATTTAAAAGCGGAAAGTAAATAATACTTTCCCAAATTTGATATAATCGAATTTCAACTTACAATTCTCTCTCGAGTAATCTCTATTCGGTAACTCCCTTTCGAATAACTATATTCGATTTTTCTCTCTTTCGAATAAACTATATTTGATTTATCTTTCTTTCGAATAACTATATTCGATAACCCTTTCTTTCGAATAGCCTATATTCGATTTTCTCTCTTCTTCGAGTAAGTTCTATTCGATTAACGATCTTCTTCGAATAACTTATATTCGATTATCTTACCTCTACGGATTTTATTTAATCCTTTTTACATTTCGAATGTCGAAATGGATTTCATCGTTCCCTTTTTAAAACAACTCCGAATTTCCCATTTTACATTCACTGTTGAATTTGCCATCTCAATTATCCACTGATAACTATATTTTAGTTCATTTATAAACTTTGTTTATACATCACAAAACTTGTTTTATTTTTAAACTAGTTCTTTATTCCTTAACCATTCGGAATTACTATTTGAATTCCTGTATCAAAACCCAATTTCCTTTACACCTATTTTTATTTGCAAAATCTTTGCTTATTTTCATTATTCACATCGAATGTGAATAATATTTCCTTTATATACTCTATTCAGTTTGATTCCATATTTAAAAAAATATCTCAGTTTCACTTTCTATTTACAGAATTATTTTTATAAAATCTCCTTTTAACTTCTAACACTTAAAATCTCTTTTATATTTCCCTTTACAAATGCGAATTCATATTCCATAAAATATCGGTGTTAAAACCCATTTCTACTTCTCTATATAAGTTCGACTTATATATTTCATTTATCAAAAGAAGTAACAACCCAGAAATTCTGAGCCAATTTAATTTTTTTATTTTGGCGAATTTAATGAATTTCGATTATTTAAAATGAATTATTTTAAATAATAATGACAGAAATTTTATTTTCAACGAAGTTAAAACGAATAATTTTATTTTAATTATATAACGAGCCTGAAATGGCACGGTAGTTTGAAAATTCGATTTCGAATTTCAAATGAATATACAGAAATCATTTTAAGTCGGAATTGTACGAAACCAGAAATATCTAAATCTGTTTGATGATGTCTTTCTAACGGATGTAAGAAACTGAGATTTCACTTTAGAAGTTGAAAGATATGTCCAGTTTAAAGTTTAGAATAGTCGCTATGGAATTCTGGCCCTTAAAAATGGAAATTTTGCAAACGACCTCGATTTTCAACGAAACCACTTTTGTTGGATCCATGATGTCAAGTTATTGCTAGATTTCAAAATTCGTAATTTTTCGAATCAATATGTGAGCGTGGCAAAGGAAAACGCGTTTGACCAGTTTCAGTTGATTTCAATCGACTGGAAAATGACCATTTTTCAAACGGTCTCACAATTCAATGAATTTAGTTTTGTTAGGACCGTATCGGCAATACGAAGCTAGAAATAATTTTTCTGGAATTTTTAGAGTCTGTGTATGACCCCGGTGAATTAAAATGTGTGTTTAAATTGAATATATAAAGATTTATATTTTAATCTTGATGGAAACTGGTCATAACGGTCGAATTGGCTTATGAAATATAACCCATTGTGTTCAGAATGGGGGTAATTAGCTATGGACGACAGTCGGTGGGCTTGATTTTGACTTCGAAATAAAAAGTTACTATTAGGAATTAAATTTAATATTAAAATTATAGAAAAACCTAGTCAACCCCTTATCTCCTCAGCCCCTCCCCCGTTCATTTTAAAATTGAAAAAAGAAGAAGACCTAAAACCCGCTCAGCCGACGCCCCCCTCGCCGTTGCTGTCGCTGATGCAGGCGAGCCGCTCCTCCCCATAATCGGCGCAACCTCACCTAAGCCTTGGCCACCCCCTCTCCTTCCCGTTGTCCCTCTCCCCGTTCGGATCTCCTGAAACCCGCTCAGTCGGATGCCCTACAGCCGCCACCGGCCATCTCAGGCCTACCCACCCCGCTGCGCCGCAACCAAGCCCACCCTCTCGATGAAACCTGTAAGTTTTTTTTTCTATCTTTATTTAGTTAATGTCTTAGCTTTTAGAAAAAGAAAACTATAAACGTTATATGAAATGCTTTAGTAGAAAAATATAAACTTTATATGAAAGGCTTTAGAAGAAAATTATAATTTTTAGATGAGAAAAGTTAGAATTTTTCTATGTGAAAAGATCAGATTTTTTTTCTATGTGAAAAGATTGGATCTTTCTATAAGATAAAAATTCGTTTTTATATATATAAAGTAGAGATAATAAAAATATAATTTTTATATTATAGAAAGGATAAAAATATAATTTTTACATTATGGAAAGGTTAAAAATATAAATTTTACATTATAGAAAGGTTAAAAATTTAATTTTTATACTATAGAAAGGTTAAAAATATAATTTTTACATTTTAGAAAGAATAAAAATATAATTTTTATATTATAGAAAGGATAAAAATATAATTTTTATATTATAGAAAAGATAAAAATACGATTTATATATATATGAAGTGAAGATAAAAATACGATTTTTACATATATGAAGTGAAGATAAGAATACGATTTTTATATATATGGAGTGAAGATAAAAATTTGATTTTTATGTAAATGTGTGATAATAAAAATTTGACTTTTAATGTGAACAGCGTGAAAAGAGTTGAATTGGAACGAATTGAAATAAAAAAGGCATTAAAACAGTTCAGAAATTCAGAAATGAAATGGCGGAGTGGAACCCCAAGGTGAGAACTCCTCACTTTTAATTTATTTCTAGTTTGAAATATATACTAGGATGTAGACGTGCTTAGTAGCACCCGACACCCGTCGTCCACAGACCATGGATGGCTTGTTTGTTTGATTGCTATGTAGTGAAATTTGATTGTATGATGGTGAATGAAATAAAATATTTTATAATGGAAAATATTTTATAGTTAAAAATATAATTTTTAACGTGTGTAAAAAAATAGTAATAAACAAATGGGAGATTTGTTTATATACACTGATTTGACTGATATTGATTGGGATGATAAATTTTACACATCGCCCAACTACACAAATAAAAATATGTGTTTGTTGATTTGAAACCCCACACGGGTATTGGGATGATATTTGGCGTACACTAATCCCAATTATTTAGCTGTATGTCGATCGATTGGTCGACAGACTGTGTAAGCGTTAATTATTTATATTTAATGCTTATGCAGTTGTGTGGTGCACTCTGGATGATGGCTGATTATTTATCGTTGCTATTATATACATGTGTTGTAAAAAATCCGTATAATTAACAATATATGGTAATTGATTGGGCCTCATTCCAATAAAAAAAAATCATGTGTTGAATAGAAAATAAATTCATGTGTTGAATTGAAAATAAATTCATGTGTTGAATATAAAATAAATTCATGTGTTGAATAGAAAATAAATTAATGTGTTGAATTGAAAATAAATTCATGTGTTGAATTGTAAAATATTCATTAGTTGAATAAAAGCCGTGTTAATTAGATGGACGCCATTTTGACGTGGATGATATTTATATCGATTTTATGCATTTTTATAATGAATATAGAAAAGGAATTGATTTCAAAATACAATGTTTTGAAAATATTATCATTTGTATATCGATGATGTGGAATATTCAATATTGATTAGAAATTGAATATGAAGTTGTAATCGTTTTGAAAACGAATTTAAAACGATTTATAAA
This sequence comes from Allium sativum, assembly GCA_030737875.1. Taxonomy (NCBI): domain Eukaryota; kingdom Viridiplantae; phylum Streptophyta; class Magnoliopsida; order Asparagales; family Amaryllidaceae; genus Allium; species Allium sativum. The sequence continues at coordinate 645,684,101 of CM060919.1, read as the reverse complement.
ATACGTTTTAAAAGGAAATCGATGAAATATATATAATATATATAATGGTCTGAATAAAACGCGCCGCGCTGCGGCTATTCGCGAATTTCAACCATTGAATTCGAATGGACATTGCGGGAGATCCGACCGTCGGATTCTCCTAAAACTGGAACCGTTGGGTTCGTATCGAAAAGGGATTTCTAATGAATATTAGAGATTTGAAATCTAACGGTTGGATTTGGAATTATGTCCAAATCAAATTTTGAAAAGGTCGCTGTAAGTTCAGTTCGATGGTCGTTGATGGAAATCGACTGTACGGGCCTTGATAAAATTATTGAAAATTGTAATAATTTGTGTAAAATCATAAGAAATGATTTGGGAAGAATTGGGATGAAAAACCCCATATTTGAAAAGATAAAAGTAGATTTTATCGAAATGAACTAGTTTAGAACTAGAATAATAATTTATTTATTTTTAAAATAAATAAATTGGATTTGAAATGGTTTTGAAAATAACCAGAATTTCCAATAATTGAATTGGAATGGATTTGAATCGAAATCATCTTCGGAATAGTTCGATGTTGGATTTCGTGATTATACAGATGTTGTTAGGAAAATTTGAAAGATATATTTATATCATTATTTCCAATACGATATTTGTTGGTTTCAGAATTTGATATTGAATATAAGCCGATATATTTTCTATTCAGAGCCCTATGTTTAATATCAAATGGGATTTTGGGTTGTCGAACAGTATCTTTAATAATACTGTTCTTAAACCCAAACGGAGTTAAGAAAATTAGGAACTAACTGGGGATCAGTTAAGTTGGAGGGTTTCTTGGATATTGATCTGATGTTGGTTTCGGCTTTCGAGGTTAATATTTTAGGGAACTGTCCTCTTACTAATGTACGGTTAGGGACTAATTGAAATGTGATGTGATTTTGGGGTTTATCGTGAACCGTGTTTTAAATGACATCGGTTCTTTAACCCAGTTAAAGATTAAAACTAAGTGGAGTTTTCATGAATCTTTAATTAGATTGAAAAGATCGAGAGTAGAGTAATATCAGTTTTGCTCCAGGCGATAGTTAAATCTTTAATTAGATTTGAACGTGAAATGGTAATTCAATTTACCGATAACACCGTGGGGTTAGATATGAAGTATTACCATTTTTACTTCATGGGATGAATAGGTTGGGACTGGGAAATAAAATAAATGATTACTTCGGTGTGGTTCGCTAATCCCGACTAGTTTGAAGTGATATTCAAAGGAAGATTAAAGAATAAATTTAAAAGAATTTATCTTTGATAAAATTAATGGAAACCTTTCTCTGAGAATGTGAAATTTAGAAACTAACTATAGGTTATCTAAGAAGAATGGTTTCCTGGGTATTGATCTGATGTTGGTTTCGGCCTTCGGGGTTAATATTTGGGGAATTATTCTCTTGCTAATTTACGGTTAGTGACTGACGAATTGGAATGAGGCGTATGTTGTGTTTGTGTAACACTTGTTTATTATATACGCGAGTTATTTAGAAAGACCGGGTTTATCCCATTCTGAATAACTGATTCGACGTGGTGTCGATGATGAAGACGGTGGTCGAAGACTAGAGGTCTTCACATCGCTTGGGTGATTACTGATGATCTTGATTGGGCTATACACCCAAGAGGAGGGAATCAGTTGGTGATCGTCCAGACGTACTTGGAGATCGATGGATATGCGAGGAATAAGGTTCCTCCGGTTTCGTTCACACCCAGAACGGACTTGTAAATGGATTGTGTGTCTGACATAGGATATCATTCTGTGTGATTGATGGATATCGGTTGCATGGGGTGGTTTTCCTATGTGGCATGCTAAGATGCAAATGATCAAGACTTCTATTGAAAAGCAGAGTCTTGTGGTTGATGATCTAATCACGGCCTTTGTGGCATCGCTTTGTGTAGCGTGAATTCGTGAGCCTCACACCTCGGTTGTGAACCAGAAACGAGAGAGGACTTCAGGGAGGGCACGCGATTCTTTCTAGCTAGGAGTGGTGTCAGTGCTTGAACTGGCTGATATTTTACTTATGTGGATGATGGATAGCGAGGCGCCTCGGTTTGAGCGGACGATCCGGGTCCGATGGAGTCATTCGTTGGCTCATTTACGCCCTATAGGGTGTGGAAACACAGTGTTCAGGCATTTTAATCCACATCGGTGGACTGGCCCTGACGATCCAAGGTGCAGTTGCGACTGTTCCAGAGACATGGTAGGCTAGATTGTCTCGAATCGGTAGAGGATGATCCCTAGCCTCGGTTCACAGATGGAAATCCAACTTCCAATACGTGACTTTGCGTTTTTTATTTGTAGAGCCAAGTATGGCGACATAGTGGGATGGGGCACTTATGCCGCCTATGATTGATACTTATGATTGAAATTGTTTTGACACTATACACTTATAGTAATAATAAAAGATGAAATTTAGCGTATCAAGCATTCTTTGCCTATTATAAGGGAAAACCCTATCCTCCGGATTGTGTTGCATTGTGTGATGGGACCTGGGTCTTATAATAGCTTTATTGTTATTTATTTAGCATTGCGTTGTTGTTTTATGCACTGGTGTTCTTGGGAGGAAACCCGTTCCGTGTTATACGGCGTGGTCCCTTGATTTACCTAACTTTAAAATAAAGATTAATAACTGTTTTAGTTCTCACACCGGTCCTGAAACACCCCACCTCCGTTAGGGTCACTCACAAAGGGAATGCCCTAATTTTGGTGGAGGTTTATAAGTATAAGTCACAAATATACAAGACAGATATAAATACACATATTTTTAAACAGCGGAAACAACAGCAACTTTTATTTCACCAAAATACGTGTTACACAAACCACGCCATAATTGTCTTACAATACTTCCAAAAACATTACATTTCCATAACTGTCTTGATTAAAAAAGAAGCATAAAGTAAAGCAAAAAAATCCCCATAATGATATCCAAAGCCATGATACAAGCCAAAGAGATCCAAACCGTACATCTACTGTCTTCAAGCTTGCAAAAGAGTCTGACTAGGCTGAGTTGTTTCCTCCCTGTGGACCTGGGGTGGGGGAACGAAAGAAAAGAAGATGAAAGAAAAACGGAGTCAGACATAAAGCCTAAGTAAATCTAGTGACTTTTCAGCATGTGAATAAAAAAAAGGATATGATAGACATAAACTGAAAACAGGATAGTATCATAACTAAGGGAGTGTAGTCTAGAATCGAATATACTATCGAACCCACACCAAATCTCTGCATTTACTAGTATTACTCTAACCGGCACCCCATGCCGTGGGTGAAGTGATCCCTTTTGTTTTCTAAAGATCGGCTCCTACTCATACGTGTGTCTTACGGCTACCCAAGAAGTGTAGATACCTATGCCGGTCCCACCATGGGGTGTATCAAGACCCATGGTGGCGGCCCCGACACAATTACTAGAAGGCATAGGATATACTACTGGTGCCCCCAGTGCCCTGCTTGTCTGCTCCGGAGTGCATGCACGACCGCACACCGTTAGACCTACACTGTGCACCTAACATTGCCGTTATTTGACCGCTTACAATCAACCCAGTAATCGTGCCCCACCCTGCCTAGTTTCAGAGTACCGTTGATACCAAAATTGGGTTACTGCTGAAACAGGTCCCTACGTTATCAGGGTTTTCTAGTCAAACATGTTAAGTGGTTAAGTGTTTGTATATACCTAACCCCACCCATCAATATTTGTTAACATGTTGAATCTTTGGTTAAGTGTTTTCAGTTGACTTAACCCTACAACCTGTCCTTAGCCTTTTAGAGCACCGACCACTCACATTAGACAGATATCACTACGGTTAATGGATGTGCCGGTTGGTTCCGGGCAGGTTTACACCGTAGTTCAGTCTAACCTCGGGTCTTTATTGGGCTCAATGTTTAACCACCGACATTGGATAGGTATTGTTGTGACTACTGGACAGCCGGGCGGGTCCGGGCAGGTTTATGTCGCAACTCAATCCAACCTCGGGTTAAACATGTCGTCTTTTCTAGATTTACATATTTCATTATTTATGTAAATGTCATGTCGTCTTTTAATTTGGGTATAACAATTTATACCGCAAAAATGTCACAGTCATTTATATCATGTTTTACACCCAACGCTATTACCCCCGTTTGTACGTACTAATGTTGGGCTCGACACAATTCAGCCCAACTTGATAAGTGTGAGAAAAGGGAAAATTCAGAACATATAATATTTCTATGATACATAGAAGGTGTAGCGCATGAACTTGCAAATTGGCGTTAACATAAACATTGGAGCATGTGAACTTGCATTCAAAATTGGCATACAACTAAATGGGTGTCACATAGGATGGCATATGTAGACTTATACAAACTTGGGTTTTAACATATTAACTTGGCATAACGTCGAACACAAAACTAGTATGTTGTAAATTAACCCAAAATGTCCAAATCTAATATATAGTCTATTTCCACATGAACTTACATTGTTTATGTAGCCCAAACTGCATTTAACATAGTTCTAATCATACTTGTAATGGATCTAAGATGTATACATAAGTTCTGAGTCATGTAGCATAAAGGATCTCAGATCTAGGGTGTGTTTACATAAGTATAGGACCCATGATATCAACATAAACATAAAGGGGATATTAACATAAACATGAGAGGGATCTAATCATAGACTTTGCCACAAAACTTGCAATTACCATCACTTTCATATACAAACGTATAATAAACTTGCATCGATCCATTTATGCCACAAATCAATTCACCAAAAATAATCACGATAGAAACATTACAATACACAAGATCTACATCATTACAACGATACAATTCTATTCCCAATTACATCGTATCACATCATAATTTTATTCAAATTTTGAAAGACCACTATACTTACAACGTGACGAGATCTTGTTTTCTGATTTCTGTTTTCTGAATTTGGAGGTGCTCTCCTTTGGGTAGCAATTTGTTGATTGATTTGATTAGACTTTAATTTGCTTCTTAGTTTGATTCTTGGCGGCTACGATCAACTCCTTCCAAACAGCATGACGACTCCTCTCTTATTTTCTTATGTGAATTAGTTGAGTCTTAGTGTGTATTTATAGAGTTTTCAAGTTAATTTGAGCCATCAGATGCAAACAGGGAGGGAAATCAGACCGTACAGCACACCAGAGTCGAACCAGGGTCAGACCCACCTGGTCAGGCCGACCAGGCAAGTCGACACCCAAGTCGACTGCGTAGTCGACCTGGGTGGGGCAGGTCGACTGCCCAGTCGACACTAGTGTCGACCTGGTCACTGGGCGGGAATTTTCCCGCCCAGCCCAGTTTGAACTCGAATTTGAATTTTAAACTTGTTCTGAGCTGTTTTTGAATTTCAAATTTATTCTGAAACTTCCGGAGATCATAACTCCTTCATACGGAGTCCGTTTCACGCAAACTCGGACTCTATCTCAACCAGAATTCTGAGTCTAATGCTATGGCGTAAGCCATTTCCCTTAATTCTTTCATTAGAATTAATTATACTTTAATTTATGAATTTCACTGTTATAGAATATACGGGGTGTTACATTCTCCCCCACTTAAAAGGATTTCGTCCCTGAAATCTTCAAGTTAGGAAGAATGTATATCCTACCATCCAATCGTTCATCTACTCAACCAACAAACACAGGTGTCCATTGTCCCTAAAGACTTCTAATGCTTTATAATCATATGCATTGTGTGTATATGTCCTTATCTAATGCAGAAATCAGGCGGTCCACTGATGCAGTTGACCTCCTAAATGCGAATCATGTAAGTGTCATGAATCCATCATGTATGCAAATTTTTCCTACTCATAATTCTACATGAGTGCACAACAATTCATACACATGCGACAACCATATGATAACATATAAAATTTCAACCACATATGAACGAGAATACATATATGCATATGCAATATGAAGTGACTGAGCCGATCTAAAACCTAGAATGTGTGTGTATATGCATCCACGAGCAACCACTAGCAATCATTAGCAACCACTTGCAGCCATCATCCATAACATGTTTTCAAATACATGTTTGCACCCATTTTCTTTCTACCTAAAGAGTTAGGAAAAAGGGTCGAGGAAATATGCCTAAAAAATAGATAAAGCATAACTTAAGGAAAAAGAGGGATCAAAGATGTACCCTCAAAAAGAAAAGGGTAGGCAGCACGTATTCCGTCCTCAGTTTCCCAAGTCGCGTCTTCCTCGGCGTCGCTCCACTGAACTTTGACGAGCTTGACTTCGCGGTTGCATAGCTTTTTCACTTCAGTTCCTAAGATGCGTGTTGGAACTCTTCTCACAGTTGCTTCACGTTCCACTTCGGCTTCTTCTAGAATGCTAGGCTCTACTATTTCAGCAGACTCGTGTAAACACTTCCGGAGGTGAGAAACATGAAAGACGTTGTGAACTCCGGCCAGTCTCTCGGGCAGCTCTAATCTATAGGCCATCTTCCCAACCTTCTCGATGATAGGAAATGGTCCTACAAACCTTGGTGCAAGCTTTCCAGTGGATCCAAAGTGAACGACGTTCCTTAGAGGAGATACCTTAAGAAAAACTCTGTCCCCAACCTCAAACTCAAGGTCGGTCCTTCTCTTGTCGGCGTAGGATTTCTGTCTATCTTGGGCCGTCTTCATCCTTCTTCGAATCAAGTCCACTTTTTCTGAAGTTTCTCTGATCATGTCTGGACCAAGAATAACCTTATCTGTAGACTCCCACCAACAAGTTGGTGACTTGCACGGTCTTCCATACAATGCTTCGAAGGGTGCCATGCCTATGGTAGCTTGGAAGCTATTGTTGTAAGCAAACTCCACTAAGGGAAGGTGATCCTCCCATGTCCCTCCAAAGTCTAGAATGCAAAGTCTCAAAAGATCCTCTAAAACTCTATTCACCCTCTCCGTCTGTCCATCGGTCTGGGGTGATAGGCCGTGCTCAAATATAACTGTGTGCCTACGGCTTCTTGCAAACTTCGCCAAAACTCGCTTGTGAAGATAGGGTCTCGGTCACTAACAATGCTGGAGGGTATCACATGGAGTCGAACTATCTCTTTGATGTAAAGAGACGCTAGGGATGAGGCGGTCCTTCTACTCTTGACAGGTAAAAAGTGGGCGATCTTTGTAAGCCTATCCACCATTACCAAAATGCTAGTATTGCCCCTTCTCGACCTAGGCAGCCCATTAACGAAGTCCATTGAAATGCTATCCCACTTCCACTGTGGGACCTTTAGGGGATGAAGCAGTCCTCCAGGCTTTTTCTGTTCCTCTTTAACTTGTTGGCATACCATACACTTAGAAACGAAATCTGCCACGTCCTTCTTCATGCTGTTCCAAAAGAAAACTCTTTTCATGTCCTTGTACATTTTGTCTCCGCCTGGATGTATTGTCATCTTGGAACGATGTGCTTCCTCGAGAACCTTATTTATCAACTCCTTTGCTTGTGGAACGCATAGTCTTCTATCGCGTCTCAACCAGCCTTTATCATCAATAGAGTATCTACTGAGGTGACTAGAAGTCTCACCCCTAATTAGTTTATCAACCACTTCGACTAGCTAAGGGACCTCACGTTGTGCCTTCCCTATTGTGTCCAAAAGAGTAGGGCGCACCTCAAGAGATGCTAACAAACCCGGTACGAAATCAGAGGAGGGCCTAAAGTTAAAACTGGCTATATACTCTAGGCTTTGCCTTTCTACAAAGAGTGGGCTTAGGGTCAGTTTCTTTCTACTCAAGGCGTCTGCCACTACATTGCCCTTGCCCGGAGTATAGGAAATCTCGAAGTCATACGAGGCAAGAAACTCCATCCATATCTGTTGCCTCAAATTAAGATCTTTCTGCGAGAAAAGATATTTCAACGATTTATGGTCAGTGTAAAGTTCGAACTTCTCACCTAGGAGATAATGTCGCCAGGACTTAAGTGCAAAGACGATGGCGGCTAACTCAAGATCGTAGGTCGGGTAGTTCTTTTCATGAACTTTCAATTGCCTTCCACCATAAGCTACTACCCTCCCTTCTTGCATCAAGACAGCGCCTAGCCCTGTCCCACATGCGTCTGTATAAACTGTGAACATCTTGCTTCTGTCTGGCAGAGTCAGGACTGGGGCTGTTGTAAGAGCTCTTTTTAGGCATTGGAAAGCCAACTCGCAATCCAAGTCCCAATTGAACACCAGATTCTTCTTTGTCAGCCTTGTGATTGGAGCTGAGATTTTCGCAAAATCCCTTATGAATTTTCGGTAGAAGCGTGCTAGTCCTAGAAAACTTCGGACCTCCGTTGCATTCTTTGGTGCCTTCCAGTCTTGCACCGCAACTACCTTCGCGGGGTCTACGGCCAGCCCTTCTTTAGATACTACATGCTCAAGAAATCTTACTTCTTCTCTCCAAAAGTGGCATTTTGAAAATTTTGCCTTTAGCTGATGTGCTCGGAGAGTATCCATGATTTTCTTCATATGTTGAGCATGCTCTTCCTCACTTCTTGAAAAGATCAAGATATCGTCTACGAAGACAACCACAAACTTGTTGAGGAATTCTCTGAACACTCTGCTCATTAAGTCCACGAAATAAGCGAGTGCATTTGTCAGGCCAAAAGGCATGACAAGCCACTCAAAGAAACCGTCTGGGGTTCTGAACGTCGTTTTATCAATACTATCTTCAGCCACTCTTAGCTGATGAAACCCAGTTGCTAGATCAAGTTGGGAGAAAACCGACGCACCTACAAGCTGATCAAACAAATCGTCAATTCGGGGAAAAAGTGCCTATTTTTCTTGGTCAACTTGTTTAACTCCCTATAGTCAACACAGAGACGAAGCGAACCGTCTGCTTTGGTTGCGAACACCACTGGAGCACCCCTTTATGAAATGCTCCTTCGAATGAACCCCTTCTCAAGAAGTTCTTTAACCTGCTTACTGAGCTCCTTTCTCTCTTTTGGAGCCATATGTCTGACAGGTAAAGCTACGGGCTTTGCGTTATCCACAAGATAGATTCGAAAGTCTATTTCCCGCTTCGGAGGTAAGCCTTTCACCTCCTCGAAGACATCCGGATATTCCCGGACTACTCTAACCGACTGCAAATTCTCGTCAGAAGCATCAAGTGACTCTAGATAACTAAGCATAACAGCATTCAAAGGATTACAGGAAATTTCTAGAGTGTTACCAAGCCGAGTCAAGAGTCTAACTACTCTTTTCTCACAATCAAGGATGGCACTGTTACTGGATAACCAGTCCATGCCTAAGATCAAACCATATCCCGAGAAGCCTATAACAAAGGCATTACAACTAAACTCAACACTGAGAATAGAGATTTTCAAACCCAAACAAACCATTGACAAGTAAGCGGAGCCCCCAATTGGATTCGAAACTACTAAGGGATCCTCAACCATACTAGTGTCTAGATGCAGAGATTCCACTAAAGCAGATGAAATAAAGGAGTGTGATGCACCAGAGTCAAAAAATGTACGAACTGGATGATCATAAAGATAGACTACACTTTCTACAGAAATATTACTACCTCGTTCCTGTGGAGGTGCTGTCAGAGCATGAACTTGACCTCCTGAAGTAGATCCAGCTTTATGTCCCTGCCCTTTCTTCTTTGGGCAGTCCTTAGCTTGGTGCCCAGTCTCTCCGCAACGAAAGCAACCACCCATCTTCGCCTTCTTCTTCCGACAGTCTTTCTCTATATGTCCAACTATGCCACAGAAATGGCACTTTCTCTTCTCATGGGACTTCTTGTTCTTTCCTCCTTTCTTAAAGTCTGTCTTCTTAGCCTGTAAACCATCTTTCTTTTCCTCAGCCGTAGTCTCCTTCTTGCCATGGTCTTCCTCATGTAGCAACGCAATGTCCACCAAGCTTTCATAAGTTGCTCCCGTGGACACATGGGTCATGGCAAGGCTGTGTATAGGATCATTCAGACCTTTGACGAAGCGAAGCGCCTTCTTGTGTTGGGTATTTACTAAGTCCAACCCGAATCTGGCTAACTGATTAAACTGATTGACGTACTCCCTGTCCGTCATGCTTCCCTATTTAAGATTCAAGAACTTCTCTATTTGCAGGCTCCTTTCAGCTTGGGAGAGGAATTTCAGTTCGAACCTTGTCCTAAAATCATCCCAAGTTTCCACTGCCCTCTGAGCATTAGTGATCTCCCACCAATAGGAAGCTTCATCTTTGAGCAACCACGCCGCTAGCTGTATCTTTTGCCGATCATCAACTCCGAAGATGTCAAACAGATCCTCGGTCTCCTTTAGCCAATTTCTTGCTCCTACAAAGGGTTCAGTTCCATGGAAGTCCTTTCCACCCATAGATTTGAAGTCTCTACATGTTTTGGCAAAAGCATTTCCAAGAGAAGGGGCAGGAGGAGGAACCGCTACCACTGGAGGAGGAATGTTTGCTGGGCCCGCGTCATTGGCCCTTGCTTCTAAGTACCTCCTAAACCAGCCAGGTATCGTTACTCCTTCAGGAAGGTTAAGGTCTCCAGATATGCTGAAACAGAAAGAAAAGATTCAAAACGAAGGATAGAGAGAGATAGTGTACATGGCTTCGGGGGATTATGCCTTTTAAAATATAATACTTTCTAAAAAAATGCTTCTTTAAATTTTCTTATGAAAACAATTTCAAAAACTTTTATCTTATCTGGTAAACCTATGCTCTGATACCAAGTGAAACACCCCACCTCCGTTAGGGTCACTCACAAAGGGAATGCCCTAATTTTGGTGGAGATTTATAAGTATAAGTCACAGATATACAAGACAGATATAAATACACATATTTTTAAACAGCGGAAACAACAGCAATTTTTATTTCACCAAAATACGTGTTACATAAACCACACCAAAATTGTCTTACAATACTTCCAAAAACATTACATTTCCATAACTGTCTTGATTAACAAAGAAGCATAAAGTAAAGCAACAAAATCCCCATAATGATATCCAAAGCCATGATCCAAGCCAAAGAGATCCAAACCGTACATCTACTATCTTCAAGCTTGCAAAAGAGTCTGACTAGGCTGAGTTGTTTCCTCCCTGTGGACCTGGGGGGGGGACGAAAGAAAAGAAGACGAAAGAAAAACAGAGTCAGACATAAAGCTTGAGTAAATCTAGTGACATTTCAGTATGTAAATAAAAAAAAGGATATGATAGACATAAACTGAAAACAGGATAGTATCATAACTAAGGGAGTGTAGTCTAGAATCGAATATACTATCGAACCCACACCAAATCTCTGCATTTACTAGTATTACTCTAACCGGCACCCCATGCTGTGGGTGAAGTGATCCTTTTTGTTTTCTAAAGATCGGCTCCTACTCGTACGTGTGTCTTACGGCTACCCCAAGAAGTGTAGATACCTATGCTAGTCCCACCATATGGTGTATCAAGACCCATGGTGGCGGCCCCGACACAATTACTAGAAGGCATAGGATATACTACTGGTGCCCCCAATGCCCTGCTTGTCTGCTCCGGAGTGCGTGCACGACTGCACACCGTTAGACCTACACTGTGCACCTAACATTGCCGTTATTTGACCGCTTACAATCAGCCCAGTAGTCGTGCACCACCCTGCCTAGTTTCAGGGTACCGTTGATACCTAAATTGGGTTACTGCTGAAACGGGTCCCTACGTTACCAGGGTTTTCTAGTCAAACATGTTAAGTGGTTAAGTGTATGTATATACCTAACCCCACCCATCAATATTTGTTAACATGTTGAATCTTTGGTTAAGTGTTTTCAGTTGACTTAACCCTACAACCTACCCTTAGCCTTTTAGAGCATCGACCACGCACATTAGACAGATATCACTATGGTTACTGGATGTGCCGGTTGGTTCCAGGCAGGTTTACACCGTAGTTCAGTCTAACCTCGGGTCTTTATTGGGCTCAATGTTTAACCACCGACATTGGATAGGTATTGTTGTGACTACTGGACAGCCGGGCGGGTCCGAAGAGGTTTATGTCACAACTCAATCCAACCTCGGGTTAAACATGTCGTCTTTTCTAGATTTACATATTTCATTATTTATGTAAATGTCATGTCGTCTTTTAATTTGGGTATAACAATTTATACCGCAAAAATGTCACAGTCATTGGCACGCGCCAAACATGCCAACATATTCATTTATATCATGTTTTACACCCAACGCTATTACCCCCGTTTGTACGTACTAATGTTGGGCTCGACACAATTCATCCCAACTTGATAAGCGTGAGAAAAGGGGAAATTCAGAACATATAATATTTCTATGATACATAGAAGGTATAGCGCATGAACTTGCAAATTGGCGTTAACATAAAAATTGGAGCATGTGAACTTGCATTCAAAATTGGCATACAACTAAATGGGTGTCACATAGGATGGCATATGTAGACTTATACAAACTTGGGTTCTAACATATTAACTTGGCATAACGTCGAACACAAAACTAGCATGTTGTAAATTAACCCAAAATATCCAAATCTAATATATAGTCTATTTCCACATGAACTTACATTGTTTATGTAGCCCAAACTTCATTTAACATAGTTCTAATCATACTTGTAATGGATCCAAGATGTATACATAAGTTCTGAGTCATGTAGCATAAAGGATCTCAGATCTAGGGTGTGTTTACATAAGTATAGGACCCATGATATCAACATAAACATAAAGGTTATGTTAACATAAACATGAGAGGGATCTAATCATAGACTTTGCCACAAAACTTGCAATTACCATCACTTTCATATACAAACGTATAATAAACTTGCATCGATCCATTTATGCCACAAATCAATTCACCAAAAATAATCACGATAGAAACATTACAATACACAAGATCTACATCATTACAATGATACAATTCTATTCCCAATTACATCGTATCACATCGTAATTTTATTCAAATTCTGAAAGACCACTATACTTACAACGTGACGAGATCTTGTTTTCTGATGTCTGTTTTCTGAATTTGGAGGTGCTCTCCTTTGGGTAGCAATTTGTTGATTGATTTGATTAGACTTTAATTTGCTTCTTAGTTTGATTCCTGGCGGCTACGATCAACTCCTTCCAGACAACATGACGACTCCTCTCTTATTTTCTTATGTGAATTAGTTGAGTCTTAGTGTGTATTTATAGAGTTTTCAAGTTAATTTGAGCCATCAGATGCAAACAGGGAGGGAAATCAGACCGTACAGCACACCAGAGTCGAACCAGGGTCAGACCCACCTGGTCAGGCCGACCAGGCAAGTCGACCTGCAGGTCGACACCCAAGTCGACTGCGTAGTTGACCTTGAGGGGGCCAGGTCGACTGCCCAGTCGACACTAGTGTCGACCTGGTCACTGGGCGGGAATTTTCCTGCCCAGCCCAGTTTGAACTCGAATTTGAATTTTAAACTTGTTCTGAGCTGTTTTTGAATTTCAAATTTATTCTGAAATTTTCGGAGATCATAACTCCTTCATACGGAGTCCGTTTCACGCAAACTCGGATTCTATCTCAACCAGAATTCCGAGACGAACGCAATGGTGTAAGCCATTTCCCTTAATTCTTTCATTAGAATTAATTATACTTTAATTTATGAATTTCACTGTTATAGAATATACAGGGTGTTACAAGTCCCATGTCTGACCTGAAGTTTATTGTTTTAACCTAAAATCTGGGTGCCCTTATTTTGACACGGGCAGCTAGTAGTTTTGGTTTTGCAGATTTATATTCACAGGATCCTGACTTACAGCTGGAACGATACTCAGAAAGCTCTGTATCCGGGTATTACTTATAGTTGTGTATTGTATTATTTTCCACTGCTATGTAATGTATTGTAATCTTTGATATTTTATAATGTAAATTATTGGTTAATACTCTATATATTCTTGTAATCTGATGAATTGTTGTAATTAACAATGAAATGTTCTTCTGTCTGCGTTCTGATTCGTCTTGTCCTCAATTCAATCCTGGCTTTCCTTACCGGGGAAGCTCGGGTCGTTTCATTTTGGTATCAGAGCTTTGGTTTACAAAGCTCAGATAATAAGGCACATTAGAACCATACGAAAGAATTCATCAGAAACTGGATTAGTAATATCCAACGGGAATGACTCGTTAGAGATAGGATCAGTAGTATCCTAGAACAAGTGTGAAGAGTAGTGTTTTTAAAATTAAATTGAAAACAAGTTTTGTTTTGAAAATTTAAATCAATTATTTGTATTTGATTATTTATTATATATTGAATTTGGACTATCCAGTATATAAAGATTTTGCGTATACGTCTGATCCGCGTGTATTCGAAGTTTTAATATATTGGGTAGATATAGAATCACGCTCGAGTCGCCCGGGCATGGTCCTAGTGATGAAGTATACCATCACCAGTATTTATCTTCGAGTGACAAAAATGGGATTTCTAAATGATTCCAATTGACTGGTGTGAGAACCAAATTAGGCCCTATTGTTGTGATTTGGCACCAAAAATATGATTTTTGACTATATATCAAAGTTATGAAATTGAAATGATAATCAACTAATTGATTGCTGGTTGTGTTGTTTGATTATTGGTTGATTAATTAGAAGTTGAACCATTTAGCCAAACTGAATCAAATAGTGAATTGTATTGAAAATTTGTCGCATTTGCATACATATACATGTACTTGCATTGAACAGGTCATAGCAAGAAGGCTAGAGAAGAGGAATAAAATTGTTTGCCCGACAAATAGGTACATGTTTACGAATTTATTGGGTTCTGGATGATTTTATGAGCTGATTGGCTAGCCGCTTGGCTTTTTCTTTTTCTTTTTCTTTTGGATTGAAGAAGGCCATGGGAGGCTATATGAAACATCCCGAATCCCCGGTGCAGGGGAGGTTATGGCGAATTTTTTTGGGAATTTAGGGTGTTAGCCAAATTTTTGAAAAATTTGAAAAGTTCTAAGAAACTGATAAGTTGAAGAACTTAAGCCGTAAAGAAAATAATGAAAGTTGAGTTGATTTGTCAAAAAAAGTTTGGCTTCGTTCCTTTTCGGGGACGAAAGTTTTAAGTGGGGGAGATTGTAACAACCCGGAAATTCTGAGCCAATTTAAAATTTTTATTTTGGCGAATTTAATGAATTTTGATTATTTAAAATGAATTATTTTAAATAATAATGACGAAAAATTTATTTTCGACGAAGTTAAAACGAATAATTTTATTTCAATTATATATAGAGCCTGAAATGGCGCAGTAGTTTGAAAATTCGATTTCGAATTTCAAATAAATATACAGAATTCGTTTTAAGTCGGAATTGGACGAAACCAGAAATATCTAAATCTGTTTGACGATATCTTTCTAACGGATGTAAGAAACTAAGATTTAACTTTAGAAGTGGAAAGATATGTCCAGTTTAAAATTCAGAATAGTCGCTATGGAGTTTTGGCCCTTAAAAATGGAAATTTTGCACGACGAAACCACTTTTGTTGGATCCGTGATGTCAAGTTTTTACTAGGTTTCAAAATTCGTAATTTTTCGAATCAATATGTGAGCGTGGAAAAAGAAAACGCGTTTGACCAGTTTCAGTTGATTTTAATCGACTGGAAAATGACCATTTTTCAAACGGTCTCAGAATTCGATGAAATTAGTTTTGTTAGGACCGTATTAGCAATACGAAGCTAGAAATAATTTTTCTGAAATTTTTAGAGTCCGTATGTGACCCCGGTGAATTAAAATGTGTGTTTAAATTGAATATATAAAGATTTATTTTTTAATCTTGATGGAAACTGATTGTAACGGTCGAATTGGCTTACGAAACATATCCCATTGTGTTCGGAATGGGGGTAATTAGCTATGGACGACAGTCGGTGGGCTTGATTTTGACTTCGAAATAAAAAGTTACTATTAGAATTAAATTTAATATTAAAATTATAGAAAACACTAATCAACCCCTTATCTCCTCAGCTCCTCCCCCGTTTATTTTAAAATTGAAAAAAAAAGAAAACCTAAAACCCGCTCAGTCGCCCCCCCCCCCTCCCACCGCTGTCGTCGCCGATGCAGGCGAGCAGCCCCTCCCCATAGGTAGCGCAACCTCGCCTAAGCCCTGGCCACCCCCTCTCCTTCCCGTTGTCCCTCTCCCCTTCGAATCTCCTGAAACCCGCTCAGCCGGACGCCCTACAGCCGCCGCCGGCCATCTCAGGCCTACCCACCCCGCCGCGCCGCAACCAGGCCCCCCCCCCTCGATGAAACTTGTAAGTTTTTATTTTATTTTATATCTTTATTTAGTTAATGTTTTAGCTTTTAGAAAAAGAAAAATATAAACTTTATATGAAATGCTTAAGTAGATAAATATATACTTTATATGAAAGGCTTTAGAAGAAAAATATAATTTTTAGATAAGAAAAGTTAGAATTTTTCTATGTGAAAAGATCAGATTTTTTTTCTATGTGAAAAGATTGGATCATTCTATAAGATAAAAATTCGTTTTTATTTATATAAAGTAGAGATAATAAAAATATAATTTTTATATTATAGAAAGGATAAAAATATATAGAAAGGTTAAAAATATAATTTTTACATTATAGAAAGGTTAAAAATATAATTTTTATATTATAGAAAGGTTAAAAATATAATTTTTACATTTTATAAAGAATAAAAATATAATTTTTATATTATAGAAAGGATAAAAATATAATTTTTATATTATAGAAAAGATAAAAATACGATTTTTATATATATGAAGTGAAGATAAAAATACGATTTTTACATATATGAAGTGAAGATAAGAATACGATTTTTATATATATGAAGTGAAGATAAAAATTCGATTTTTATGTAAATGTAGTGATAATAAAATTTTGATTTTTAATGTGAACCGCGTGAAAAGAATTGAATTGGAACGGATTGAAATCAAAAAGGAATTCAAACGGTTCAGAAATTCAGAAATGAAATGGCGGAGTGGAACCCCAAGGTGAGAACTCCTCACTTTTAATTTATTTCTAGTTTGAAATATATACTAGGATGCAGACGGTGCTTAGTAGCACCCGACACCCATTGTCCACAGACCATGGATGGCTTGTCTGTTTGATTTTTGTGTAGTGAAATTTGATTGTATGATGGTGAATGAAATAAAATATATTATAGTGGAAAATATTTTATAGTTAAAAATATAATTTTTAACGTATGTAAAAAAATAGTAATAAACAAATCAGAGATTTGTTTATATACACTGATTTGACTGATATCGATTGGGACGATAAATTTTACACATCACCCAACTACACAAATAAAAATATGTGTTTGTTGATTTGAAACCCCACACGGGTATTGGGATGATATTTGGCGTAAACTAATCCCAATTATTTAGCTGTATAACGATCGATTGGTCAACAGACTGTGTAAGCGTTAATTATTTATATTTAAGTTGTGTGGTGCACTTTGGATGATAGTTGACTATTTATCGTTGCTATTATATACATGTGTTGTAGAAAATCCATATAATTAACATTATATGGTAATTGATTGGGCCTCATTCCAATAAAAAAAATTAATGTGTTGAATAGAAAATAAATTCATGTGTTGAATTGAAAATAAATTCATGTGTTGAATATAAAATAAATTCATGTGTTGAATAGAAAATAAATTCATGTGTTGAATTGAAAATAAATTCATGTGTTGAATTGTAAAATATTCATGTGTTGAATAAAAGCCGTGTTGATTAGATAGACGCCATTTTGACGTGAACGATATTTATATCGATTTTATTCATTTTTATAATGAATATAGAAAAGGAATTGATTTCAAAATAAACGTTTTGAAAATAATATCATTTGTATATCGATGATGTGGAATATTCAATTTTGATTAGAAATTGAATATGAAGTTGAAATCGTTTTGAAAACGAATTTAAAACGATTTATAAAATACATTTTAAAAGGAAATCGACGAAATATATATAATATATATATTATATATATAATGGCCTGAATAGAATGCACCGCGCTGCGGCAGTTCGCGAATTTCGACCATTGACTTCGAATGGACATTGCGGGAGATCCGACCGTCGGATTCTCCTAAAACCGGAACCGTTGTGTTCATATCGAAAAGGGATTTCTAATGAATATTAGAGATTTGAAATCTAACGGTTGGATTTGGAATTATGTCCAAATCAAATTTGGAAAAGGTCATTGTAAGTGCAGTTCGATGGCCGTTGATGGAAATCGACTGTACGGGCCTTGATAAAATTATTAAAAGTTGTAATAATTTGTGTAAAATCATAAGAAATGATCTGGGAAGAATTGGGATGAAAAACTCCATATTTGAAAAGATAAAAGTAGATTTTTATCGAAATGAACTAGTTTTAACTAGAATAATAATTTATTTATTTTTAAAATAAATAAATTGGATTTGAAATGGTTTTGAAAATAACCAGAATTTCCAATAATTGAATTGGAATGGATTTGAAGCGAAATCATCTTCGAAGTAGTTCGATGTTGGATTTCGTGATTATACAGATGTTGTTAGGGAAATTTGAAAGATATATTTATATCGTTATTTCCAATACGATATTTGTTTGTTTCAGAATTTGATATTGAATATAAGCCGATATATTTTCTATTCAGAGCCTTATGTTTAATATCAAAAGGGATTTTGGGTTGTCGTGAACGGTATCTTTAATAATACTGTTCTTGAACCCAAATGGAGTTAAGAAAATTAGGAACTAACTGGGGATCAGTTAAGTTGGAGGGTTTCTTGGATATTGATCTGATGTTGGTTTCGGCCTTCGGGGTTAATATTTTAGGGAACTGTCCTCTTACTAATGTACGGTTAGGGACTGATTGAAATGTGATGTGATTCTGGGGTTTATCGTGAACTGTGTTTTAAATGACATCGGTTCTTTAACCCAGTTAAAGATTAAAACTAAGTGGAGTTTTCTTGAATCTTTAATTAGATTGAAAAGATCGAGAGTGGAGTATCACCAGTTTTGCTCCAGGCGATAGTTAAATCTTTAATTAGATTTGAACGTGAAATGCTAATTACATTTACCGATAACACCGTGGTGTTAGATATGAAGTATTACCAGTTTTACTTCGTGGGATGAATAGGTTGGGATTGGGAAATAAAATAAATGATTACTTCGATGTGGTTCGCTAATCCCGACTAGTTTGAAGTGATATTCAAAGGTAGATTAAAGAATAAATTTAAAAGAATTTATCTTTGATAAAATTAATGGGAACCTTTCCATGAGAATGTGAAATTTAGAATCTAACTGTAGGTTAGCTAAGAAGAATGGTTTCCTGGGCATTGATCTGATGTTGGTTTCGGCCTTCGGGGTTAATGTTTGGGGAATTATTCTCTTGCTAATTTACGGTTAGTGACTGATGAATTGGAATGAGGCCTATGTTGTGTTTGTGTTACACTTGTTTATTATATTGGGGAGTTATTCAGAAAGACTGGGTTTATCCCATTCTGAATAAATTATTCGATGTGGTGTCGAGGATGAAGATGGTGGTCGAAGACTGGAGGTCTTCACATCGCTTGGGTGATTACTGATGTTCTTGATTGGGTTGTACACCCAAGAGGAGGGAATCAGTTGGTGATCGTCCAGACGTACTTGGAGATCGATGGATATGCGAGGAATAAGGTTCCTCCGGTTTCGTTCAGACCCAGAACGGACTTGTAAATGGATTGTGTGTCTGACATAGGATATCATTCTGTGTGATTGATGGATATCGGTTGCATGGGGTGGTTTGCCTATGTGGCATGCTAAGATGCAAATGATCAAGACTTTTATTGAAAAGCAGAGTCTTGTGGTTGATGATCTAATCACGGCCTTTGTGGCATCGCTTTGTGTAGCGTGAATTCGTGAGCCTCACACCTCGGTTGTGAACCAGAAACGAGAGAGGACTTCAGGGAGGGCACACGTTTCTTTCTAGTTAGGAGTGGTATCAGTGCTTGAACTGGCTGATATTTTACTTACGTGGATGATGGATAGCGAGGCGCCTCGGTTTGATCGGACGATCCGGGTCCGATGGAGTCATTCGTTGGCTCATTTACGCCCCATAGGGTGTGGAAATACAGTGTTCAGGCATTTTAATCCACATCGGTGGACCGGCCCTGACGATCCAAGGTGCAGTTGCGACTGTTCCAGAGACATGGTAGGATAGATTGTCTTGAATCGGTAGAGGACGATCCCTAGCCTCGGTTCACAGATGGAAATCCAACTTCCAATACGTGACTTTGAGTTTTTGATTGTAGAGCCTAGTATGGCGACATAGTGGGATGGGGCACTTATGCCGCCTATGATTGATACTTATGATTGAAATTGTTTTGACACTATACACTTATAGTAATAATAAAAGATGAAATTTAGCGTATCAAGCATTCTTTGGCTATTATAAGGTAAAATCCTATCCTCCGGTTTGTGTTGCATTGTGTGATGGGACTTGGGTCTTATAATAGCTTCATTGTTATTTATTTAGCATTGCGCTGTTGTTTTATGCAATGGTGTTCTTGGGAGGAAACCCGTTCCGTGTTATACGGCGTGGTCCCTTGATTTACCTAACTTTAAAATAAATATTAATAACTGTTTTAGTTCTCACACCAGTCCCATGACTGACCTGGATTTTATTGTTTTAACCTAAACTCTGGGTGCCCTTATTTTGACACGGGCAGCTAGTAGTTTTGGTTTGGCATATTTATATTCATAGGATCCTAACTTACAGCTGGAACAATACTTGGAAAGCTCTGTATCCGGGTATTACTTCTAGTCGTTTTTTGTATTATTTTCCGCTGCTATGTAACGTATTGTAATCTCTGATATTTTATAATGTAATTTATTGGTTAATACTCTGAATATTCTTGTAATCTGATGAATTATTGTAATTAACAATTAAATGTTCTTCTGTCTGCGTTCTGATTCGTCTTGTCCTCAATTCAATCCAGGCTTTCCTTACCGGGGAAGTTCGGGTCGTTTCAAAAGATAAATATTTTATTTAATTTATAAAATATTATTTATAAATTAATCTTCTCAATCTATCGGTTAGAATAGATTCTATTTAAAATCTTTGCTTTAAATCCATATCATGTTATACCCGTATACGAAGCACAGGTCTAAACCTTTCAAATGTAAAATTCTCCTTTTATACAATTCTAGTCACCTTTCAAGTATTTCCTTTTATAATCTATTTATTTACAAAATAAATCCCTTTTTGATAATTCTATTTATTTTATAAAATATTTTCTTTTTATATAAAATCCATTGATTTTATAAGTAATTCCTTTGATAATCTAACTATTTCCTTTCTATTTATTTTACACATATTTCCTCTTTCTATTCAATTTATTTTCCAAATAAATATCCCTTTTCATTTCTATTTGTAAATAGTTTACAAATATTGCTTTCTCAATTTTATTTGTAAATATTTTATAAATATTTCCCTTCAATTCTATCTATTTGATTAACAAATAAGTATTCCTTTTTAATCTATTTATTTTCCAAATAAATAGTTTTCTTTTTATAAAATCTTTTGATTTTATAAATATTTCTTTTTCAATAAAACATTGAAAATTTCCTTTTTAACAATCCAGTATTCTTTATGGTATTTAACATACCATATAACAATGATCGGTATCATTCAACCATACAAAATCAATAATAGATTTCATATCACATCATATAACACAACATATGAAAAAATAGTAAAATAAATGTTGAGGAACCCAGTTGGGTCCCTCCGACCTGTTTCCCTGCATCCACAGATGTTCAACAATAAAATTAACATCAATTTCATTTTACAATGAAATATTCTACTAAACAGAATCAATATTTGATTAACGATTTATATTTATATCATTATCTATATTTTCAATCAACTGGTTAGCAGTTCAACCAAAATAGCAAACACACAGCAAACAACCATTATTTTATCAATTCTAAAAATACTTTATGAAAAAATAAACTGATCAGAGTTGGTGAGTTTACTCACCTTGGACGATCATCATTAATAACGATAACCATCGCTTGGTTCATACGGACGATTTATTTTGCTATAAATTGTAATGGACTCCAATGGGCTTCTAGTCAGTTCCATCCTGTAGTGTCCGTCCATACGATCCCGATGGATCTTGTTTTGCTGAAAACCGATATCGTATGAGATATTTATCTATTTTACAAAATAATACCTTTTTTAAATAAATTCAACTAAAAAATCTTTTGTTTCGGGCCTCACCAAATCCATCCCGGCCCAATACCCCTCAACAGACCTGCACCCTTTATATGTTCTTCTCCAATTGAAATCACTGCACTCCAGGACTTCGAACAAAAAGAACATGGCTAATTGCGCCTCCTTAAACCTCCGACATCTCCGTCTTCCATCAATGAAAATTATAGCAAAAATACCCATTCGAACCTCCTTCCAAATCTCTACAACCTGGTCCCCAAATCGAAATGTTCGAACCCCATTTAACCCCCACGTCGAATTGATTTCCATTGCTGCTCAGGAAAGCAGCGACACTTTTGATCACGGAATTCCACAAAACAAAGCAAATCGGAGTCTCCTAATGTCGCGAACCAAGAATCGAACCCAAAACTAGAATTGAAGCTTGCGTTTTTCCCAAATCTCTAGAACCCTACGTTCGCTGTTGGAATCCAGCGCTCAAATCTTGCGTCGAACGCAATAAAACCCTTCCAGAATTGAAGAGCAAGGCCACACAAACTAAAAGGAATTTACTTTGAAATTTATAGAAATTTATTGGAATTTATTTTGATTTTCAAAAGAGGACTTTCACATTTTGTTCTTTGCTGTAGGTGGCGGCTTGAGTTTTTTAGAAGACTGGAGGATGATTTAAGGTTAGGAAAGGTTAAGATGTATTTATAGGTAGGATATATATATATATATATATATATATATATATATATATATATTCGAATATTATATTGAATTTTAAGCAACCGCTATTTTTATTTGCCCTCTAAAATTTTTGTGATCACATACGATACCCAAAAATTACGAAACTGGACATGCACCTTCAGTTTGACATTACAGACCCAACGAAACTGGTTTCGTCGAATTCCGACTTTGTTTGCTCACACAGCGTATTTTTAACCATCAGAATATCGACCGTTTTTCACATTAAAATCCAATACGATCACATACCGAATTCAAAAATCATGGAAATTGAAATTTAGCAATAATTTAATGTTGCGGATCCAAAAAAATTAGTTTCGTCGAATTCTGAGGTCATTTGAAAAATTGGCTATTTTAAAAGCTCAAAATAAACCATTTAAATATATAATTATATTTAAAAACATATAAATTTAATATTAATAAATTAATGTTATCGTATATATTCACATACACTATCATACGGCTTCAAAATATATCTATCTGGATTTATAACTCGATATTTCAAAATTCCTAGTTATATCGATATTCGATCTATATTTAAAAATCCATTTTAAAATATAAATAAATCGATATCAATTATAAAGGAATTCCATAGCGACTTTTCTAAAATTTGATTTGGACATATATCAAAATCTACACGACGAAATCCCGATTTTTCTCTTCCACTAGAAAAATATACTTCACCAGCCCCCAATGCTTCTTATTTCACAGAAATCCGGCTTAAAACGAATCATGTACATTCAGTTGAAGTTCGAATAGCCAAATTACGAACTGCAGCGCCATTTCAAGCTCGATTTTAATTATAATATAATTATATGTTCAAACATCACTTAAATAATGTATTCGTTTTTCCTAATTCAATTCTAAACTGAATTAAATATCATAGATGATCCAGTTCACACCATTTTGTGAGTTCCACTATTTCTGACTATTTCAGAAATTAAATCTATTATTATACTATTTATTTTAATTAAATATTCAATATTATTTAATTCTGGTCATTTTAAATAACCAAACCATTAAATAATTAAACAAATTATTTATATACCGTAAAAATACGGGTCGTTACAGGGGAAGGTGGCTTCAGGACTGACGGCGGCTAGGAGGGGCGGTGGTGGCGGATTGAAGGGGGTTTGGACACGGTTTTCTGTAGAAAGAGGGGGGAAAGGGAGGAGAGTGGGAGTAGGGCGCAGCAAGGGGGCGACGCCTCGTGTTTGGCGGCTAGGAGGGCGGTCCGTCGGAGTTGGGGGGGAGGGGCGACGGGGAAGAACTGCATGGTTTTTCTTCTTTCTGGTTTCGATCTGAAATGAAGACAACAGGAGGAGGGGAGTTTGACCGTATAAGGAGAAAAAAAGGGGGTGGACCCATTTTATATATTTTATTTATATTTCCTAATTATTTCCAAGAAGCAACTTTTTAATACGAACACCAAATCGGACTCACCGAATGTCGCCCCCAACTGATTACCCCCATTCCAAACCCAATGGGATATGTCCCGTAGCCTGATTCGACTGTTTCGATCAGTTTCCATCAAAATCAAAATTTAAATCTATATATTGAACTTGAACGCACATTTCAATTTACTAGGGCCATTACTGATTCTAAAAATTACAGAAAATTATTTCTAGCTTCGTATTGACGATACGGTCCTAACAAAACTAATTTCGTCAAATTATGAGACCCTTTGAAAAATGGCCATTTTCCAGTCGATTGAAATCGACTGAAACTGGTCAAACACGTTTTCTTCTGCCACACTCACATATTAATTCATAAAATTATGAATTTTGGAATCTAGCAATAATTTGACATCCCGGATCCAACAAAAGCGGTTTCGTCAAAAACCGAGGTCGTTTGCAAAATTTCCATTTTTAAGGGCCACAATTCCATAACGACTATTCTGAATTTTCGACTGGGCATAACTTTTGATTCCCACTATGAAATTTTGATTTTTCGGATTCGTTGGATACATATTTTCAAATAGATTCTAATAATTTTGGTTTCGCCAAAATCCGATTTATTTTGAATCGTGTACATTCATTTGAAATTTGAAATTGAATTTTCGAAATACCGCGCCATTTTCAATTCCTTTTATAATTAAAAATAAATATTTATATTCTAACAATGATTCAAATAAATATATACGTTCTAATTCTATTCAAAATAAATTTCTCGTCATTAATATTTAAAATAAATCATTTTAAATATTCTAAATTCATTAAAATTGCCAAAGTAAAAAATTTAAATTGTCTCAGAATTTCCGGGTTGTTACAATCTCCCCCACTTAAAACTTTTCATCCCCGAAAAGGAACGATGCTGAAAGTTGTTTAACTAACCCACTTAACTCCCATTATTTTCTTTACGGCTTAAGTTCTTCAACTTTTCAGTTTCTAAGAACTTTTCAAATTTTTCAAAAATTTGGCTAACACCCTAAATTTCCGAAAAATTTCGCCATAACCTCCCCTGCACCGGGAGCTTCGGGATATTTCAGATAGCCTCCCATGGCCCTCACCAATCCAAAAGAAAAAGGAAAAGAAAAGGCCAAGCGGCTAGCTAATCGGCTCATAAAATCATCCAAACCCAATAAATTTGTAAACATGTACCTATTTGTCGGGCAAACAATTTTATTCTTTTGCTCTAGCCTCCTTGCTATGAACTGTTCACACACACACACACACACACACACACACATATATATATATATATATACACACATGCATGCATTTTCAAACAATTTTCAATACAGTTAAATATTCGATTCAACTTGGCCTAAATGGTTAAAAATATCAAACCAATAATCAAACAACACAACCATCAATCAATTAGTTGTTTAGCTTTTAAAATTCATAATCTTGATACAGATACGGAAATCATGTTTTTGATGCCAAATCACAACAATAAGCTCTATCTAGTTTTGGTTCTCACACCAGTCTAATGGAAATATATAGATATCTCACTTTCGAAGCACGAACATAAATGCTGATGATGTTTCGAACCACCATCAGAACATCTCCGGGCTACTAGAGTGCGATTCTATATCTATCCAGTATATTGAAACTTTGAATATACGTTCATGATGCGTATATGCAAAATCTTTATATACTCGATTGTCCAAGATCAATACAAATAAAATATTCAAATACGTCGAAAATGGTTTAAATTTTCAGAACAAAACTTGTTTTCGTTTTTTATTTCAAAAATTTCACTCTTTACACTTGTTCTAGGACACTACTGATCCCATCTCTAATGAGTTATTCTCATTGGATATTACTAATTCAATCCCAGATGAATTCTTTCGTTTGGTTCTAATGTGTATTGTTCTCGAGCTCTGTAAACCAAAGCTCTGATACCACTGTAAGAACCCGTAACTTCCCCGGTAAGGAAAGAACGGATTGCTTTGAGGACAACCCACATCGGAACACAAACAGAAGAACATTTCATTGCTTATTACAACAATTTATATTAGAGTACAAGAATATATAGAGTATAAATAAATACTACACATTTGATAGATATGAGAGATTTAAATTACATTTAAATACATAGCAGCGGAAAAATAATACAACACGCAACTGAAAGAAATACACGGATGTAGAGCTTTCCGAGTATCGTTCCAGCTATAAACCAGGATCCTGTGAATATAAATCTGCAAAACCAAAACTACTAGCTGCCCGTGTGAAAAATAAGGGCACCCAGAGTTTAGGTTAAAACAATAAACTCCAGGTCAGTCATGTGACTGGTGTGATAACTAGAACAGATATTTAAAACTTTACTTTAAAAGAGAGTAATTCAAGGGACCACGCCATATAACACTGAACGTGTTTCCTCCCAAGAATACTAGTGCATAGAACAAACAACGCAATGCCTTTTGGAAATATGAAGCTACTATAAGACCCAGGTCCCATCACATAATGCAACGCAAGCCGGAGGATAGGGTTTTTACCTTATAACAGCCAAATAACACGAGACGGAACGGGTTTCCTCCCAAGAATACCAGTGCATAAAACAAACAGCGCAATGCTAAATAAAGAAAAATGAAGCTGTTATAAGACCCAGGTCTCATCACACAATGCAACGCAAGCCGGAGGATAGGGTTTTCTCTTATAATAGCCAAATAATGCTTGATATGTTTAAAACAAATCATTTGATACTATTATAAGTGTATAGTGTCAAAACAACTTCAAATATAAATGTATCAATCTAGACGGCATAGCATCGCACGCTACTATGTCGCCAATTCTAGGCTCTACAAATAAAAATGAAATGTCACTTACTGGAAATTGGATTTCCGTCATGATTCGAGGCAAGGGGCAAGCTCCTCTCCGTTCGAGACACTCTAGCAAATGTCTCAGGACCACACATAACGATCCTTGGAATCTCCAAGGCCAGTCCTCTCCTACTTTTGAGGATTAATTATTCCTGAACACATGTTTCCCGATCCTATAGGACCTATATCCGAGGCTCCTCGCATCCAACAACCACACAGGTAAAAAATAATATATATGTCAGGGATGGTAGATCACTGACATCACCCATAGCTAGAAAGAAACACCGTGCACTCCTTGGGTCCTTATCCCCTTTTTGACTCTTAAGGAGGTGTGAGGCTCGCGAATTAACGCCATACAAAAAGCTATGCCACATAGGCCATGCTTTGATAATCAACCACAAGACTTTGCTTTTCAACAGAACCCTAGATCATTTGCCACTTAGGCATGCCACACACAAAATTCATGCCATGCGATTGATATCCATCAATATATAACCTCTGAGCTCGTACGTCTCAGAGAAGGGCGTTAAGCAAGAGAATAAATTCACTGCCGCCAAACATATATATATTTAATAGGAATCAATCACACAGAATAAAATCCAATGTCAGACACACAGTCCATTTACAAGTTCGTTCTGGGTCTGAACGAAACTGGAGGAACCTTATTCCTTGCATATCCATCGATCTCCAAGTACGTCTGGACGATCACCAACCGATTCCCTCCTCTTAGGTGTACAACCCAATCAAGATCATCAATAACCATCCAAACGACGTGAAGACCTCCGGTCTTGAACCACTGTCTTCATCTTCGACTTATCGTCGAATCGGTTATTCAGAATGGGTATAAACCTGGCCTTTTCGAATAACCCGCGTATATAATAAACAAGTGTTACACAAACACAACATACGCCTCATTCTAATTAAGAATATTCTTTTATTCCAATATTCACATTCTTATGGAAAGGTTCCCATTAATTTTATCAAAGATAAATTCTTCTAAATTTATTCTTTAATCTCCCTTTAGATATCATTTCAAACCATATTATGGTTTTCCAAACTAGTCGGGATTAGCGAACCACACCGAAGTAATTATTTATATTGTTTCCCAATCCCAACCTATTCATCCTATGGAGAAAAACTGGTAATACTCCATATCTAACATAATGGTGTTATCGGTAAATATTAATTACCATTTCACGTTCAAATCTAATTAAAGATTTAACTATCGCTTTGGAGCAAAACTGGTGATACTCCATTCTCGATCACTTTAACCTACTTAAAGATTCATTAAAACTCCACTTAGTTTTAATCTTCTCAAAAATCAATATCCTGTCTTTAACTGGGTTAATGAACCAATGTCATCTAAAACACGGTTCACGATAAACCCAAAATCACTTTCCATTGTTAATCGGGTTAAAGAACAGGTGTTATTCAAAACGCCGCTCAAGATAAACCCCAAAAACCAATTTAAATTCAATTCCAATTAAATACTAATTAACTGGACAATTTCACTAAATCTTAATTAAAAGATTTATTCTTTTCTAAACTGGGTTCAAGAACAGTGTTATTTAAGACACCATTCACGATGAACCCAAAATCCCATTTGATATTAAATACAAGGCTCTGAATAGAAAATATATCGGCTTATATTCAATATCAAATTCTGAAACCAACAAATATCGTATTGGAAATAACGATATAAACGTATCTTTCAAATTTCCACAACTATATCCGTATAATCACGAAATCCAACATCGAAAAATTTCGATGATAATTTCGATTCAAATCCATTCCAATTCATATATTGGAAATTCTGATTATTTTTATAACCACTTCAAATCCAATTTATTTATTCAAAAACATTGGATTATAATTCTAGTTCATAAGTAGTTCATTTCGATAAAAATATATTTTTATCTTTTCAATTATGGAAATTTTCATCCTAGTTCTTTCTAAATCATTTATTATGATTTTACACAAATTATTGTTATTTTTAATGATTTTATCAAGGCCCGTACGGTCGATTTCCAATAACGGTCGTCGAACTGCACTTAAATCGACCTTTTCCAAATTTGATTTGGACATAATTCCAAATCCAACCGTTAGATTTCAAATTTGTAATATTCATTGGAAATCTCTTTTCGATACGAACCCAACGGTTCTAGTTTTCAGGAGAATCCGATGGTCGGATCTCCCGTAACATCAATTCGAAGACAATGGTCGAAATTCACGAACTACCGCGGCGCATCACGTTTTATTCAGGCCATTTAATATATATAATATGTATATTTTATATATTTAATCGATTTCAATTCAAAACATATTTTATAAATTGTTTTAACTTCGTTTTAAAAACGATTTCAACTTCATATTCAATTTTAAATCAAAATTGAATATTCCATATCATTAATATATAAATGATTATATTTTCAAAATATTAGATTTTGAAATCACTTCCTTTTCTATATTCATTATAAAAATGAATATAATCAACATAAATGTCATTTGCATCAAAATGGGGCGTATCTAATCAACACGGCTTTATATATTTCAATAACTTCGTTATTCTATTCAACAAATGAATATTTTCTTCAACACATGAATATATATTTCTTTCAATGCATGAATATTCTCTACACATGAGTATCGTCAATACATGACTATTTTTGTTATTTAATATATTATATAAAATTATGATTTCTATTGTTTAGTTCTTAATCAGGCTCCAACCATAAATTAGCAAGAGAACGATTCTCTAAGCATTAACCCCAAAGGCCGAAACCAACATCAGATCAATATCCAGGAAACCACTTATCTTAACTAGTTTCCAGCTAGTTTCTAATTTTATATGTGATAAAAATGTGAATTTTATTGTTAAAATATTTCGTTCAACACAAGATAAGTTTCAACACATGAATATTTTTTTTCAACACATGAGTATCGTCAGCACATGACTATTTTTTTCTATTCAACACATGAATCTTTATTTTATAATATTCTTTATTTTTCAAATTGGAATGAGGCCCAATCAATTACCATATAATGTTAATTATATGGATTCCATACAACACATGTATATAATAGGAATGATAAATAATCAACCATCATCCAAAGTGCACTACATAACTGTCTGTCAACCTATCGATCGACATACAACTAAATAATTGGGATTAGTGTACATCAAATATCATCCCAATACCTGTGTGGGGTTTCAAATCAACAAACACAAATTTTTATTTGTGCATTTGGGCGATGTGTAAAATTTATCGTCCCAATCAATATCAATCAAATCAGTGTACATAAACAAATCCTCTGATATTTAA
Organism: Allium sativum; assembly: GCA_030737875.1. NCBI lineage: Eukaryota > Viridiplantae > Streptophyta > Magnoliopsida > Asparagales > Amaryllidaceae > Allium > Allium sativum. Next base: position 645,653,693 of record CM060919.1, on the reverse strand, counting down.
ATGAATATTTATTTATTCACATTCACGTTAAATTCATATTTTTAATGATAAATAATTTATTTCAACACATGAATATTCTTTTTCATTCATTCCACATCACAATCAATTTTCACCACAGAACAAAATCAAACAAGTCGTCCATGGTCTGTGGACAATGGGTATCGGGTGCTGCTGAGCAACGTCTGCATCCTAGTATATAATTTTAACTAGAAAACAAGAATTAAAGTGAGAAGTTCTCACCGAGAAGCTAAACCAAAAGTCATGACTCTTCATATGTAGGAAATCTTCGTCGTGCTCGCCTTTTGTTACTTTCGTCGTCTGTATTCACTACATATATAAAAATCACATTTTTATATTCTCTATTATACAAAAAATCTATTTTTATAATCTCTACTATATAAAAAAATCATATTTTTATTATCTCTACAATATAAAAATCATATTTTTAATCTTTCTATAATATAAAAATCGTATTTTATTGCTTAAAAATTATGTTTTTAAATAAATAAAAATCTTATCTTTACCTTGCCATTATATATGTAAAAATAAAATTTTTATACAAGCTATCACATATTAAAACAGAAAATAAAATGAATGTAAGTAAATAAATAGATCTCACTGTGGAAATGGGGAACATGGGGGCATCGAAGTCTGTAGGCTGATCGGTGAAGGTGGCTTCAGGACTGACGGCGGCTAGGAGGGGCGGTGGTAGAAGATTGAAGGGGGTTTGGACGCGGTTTTCTATACAAAGCGGGGGAAAAGGGAGGAGAGAGGAGGGCGCAGCAAGGTGGTGGCGCCTCGTGTCTGGAAGCGGGGAGGGCGGTCCGTCGGAGTTGGGGGGGCGACGAGGAAGAACTGCGTGGCTTTTTTCTTTTTTCTTTCTGGTTTCAATCTGAAATCAAGACAATGGAAGGAGGGGGGTTTGACCGTATAAGGGGAAAAAGGGGGTGGACCCATTTTATATATTTTATTTATATTTCTAATTATTTCCAAGAAGCAACTTTTTAATACGAACACCAAATCGGTCTCACCGACTGTTGTCCCTAACTAATTACCCCCATTCCGAACCCAATGGGATATGTCCCGTACCTGATTTGACTGTTTCGATCAGTTTCCATCAAAATCAAAATATAAATCTATATATTGAATTTGAACGCACATTTCAATTTACCGGGGCCATATACTGATTCAAAAAAATTACAGAAAAAATACTTCTAGCTTTGTATTGACGATACGGTCCTAACAAAACTAATTTCATCAAATTCTGAGACCGTTTGAAAAATAGCCATTTCCGAGTCGATTGAAATCGACTAAAGCTGGTCAAACACGTTTTCTTCTGCCACGCGCACATATTAATTCAGAAAATTATGAATTTTGGAATCTAGCAATAATTTGACATCCCGGATCCAAAAAAAGTAATTTCATTCGAAACCGAGGTCATTTGCAAAATTTCCATTTTTAAGGGCCAGAATTCCATAGCGACTATTCTGAATTTTCGACTGAGCATAACTTTTGTTTCCCGATATGAAATTTTGATTTTTCGGATTCATTGGAAAGATATTTTCAAATAGATTCTAATATTTTTGGTTTCTCCAAAATCCGGTTTATTTTGAATCCTGTACATTCATTTGAAATAGAATTTTCGAACTACCGCGCCATTTTCAATTCCTTTTATAATTAAAAATAAATATTTATATTCTAACGACGATTCAAATAAATATATACGTTTTAATTCTATTCAAAATAAATTTCTCGTCATTAATATTTAAAATAAATCATTTTAAATATTCAAAATTCATTTAAATTGCCAAAATAAAAATTTTTAATTGGCTTAGAATTTCTGGGTTATTACATTTAGAAACCAGGAGAATTAAAATAAATATAATGCTAGTTATAAATATATTCCCCCTATATTCTCATTTTCCCAGTCAACCCCCTCCCTTTATTGTCGTTCAAATTGAAATAAAGAAAAAGAAGAAAAAACCTAGCCTAATCGACGATCGATGTCGATGCCGCCTCCCGCCGTCGCGCACCTTGGCGCCGCACCCCCTCTGCCAGCGTGTGACGCCGCCGCGCCGCCCAGACCCACTCCGACCTACCTCTCTCCTCTTTCTACCATTTACACCCCGCCACCACCAGAACAGAGCCGTTGCACCCCCCGGGCCCACGCCCGACCACCTGACGCCCACCGCCAGACCTTGATCACGCTTCCTCCAACCTACGGCGAACCATGCGACAACCCATCCCCTCCTCCCTCGCACCACTGTAAGTTATTTAATTTATTCATTTTAATTTATTTATAAAATCAATTTATTTGTATATGAACTAGCAATTATAAAATTAGTTTTTTTATAGGTAAATAAAACTTTGATATTTATCGTGAAAAAGGCTAGATTTTTGTTCATAGAAAAGATTTGATTTTTTGTTAGAAAAAAGGGATTTTTATGTAGACAACACGGAATAAAAATGAGACATTTATATATGATAACATAGAGTAAAAATATAATTTTTGTTCATTGAAAGATATGATTTTTAGCGCTATAAAAATTTGATTTTTATAAATATAGCGAAGTGATAAAAATTTGATTTTTATAAACATAGCGAAGTGATAAAAATTTGATTTTTATAAATATAATGAGGTGATAAAAAATTGACTTTTATAAATATAGCAAAGTGATAAAATTTTGATTTTTATATTGATAAAAATTTGATTTTTGTCTATATAGCATTGAAATAAAAATGTGATTTTTTACTATGAACAGCGTGAAAAGATGGTGTTGGAATGTCGGGTAAATCTGAACCATCGTCCAGTATAGAACGGTGGAGTGGAAACCAAAGGTGAGAATTTCTCACTTTAATTTTATTTTCTAGTTAGAAATATATATAAGGATGTAGACGGTGCTTAGCAGCACCCGACACCCGTCGTCCACAGACCATGAACGACTTGTTTGTTTGATTTTGTTGTGAAAATTGTTTGTGATGTGGAATGGACTGTATAAAATATTCATGTATTGAAATATAATATTTATAGTTAAAAATATAATTTTTAATGTGTATATGAATAAAATAAATAATCATTTACCAATCGGACGATTTTTTTTATATACACATATTTGACTGATATTGATTGCGACGATAAATTTTACACATCGCCCAACTGCACAAATAATATTCAGTGTTTGTTGATTGAAAACCCCACACGGGTATTGGGATGATATTGGACATACACTAATCCCAATATTTAGTTGTATGTCAATCATGGGTTGACAGGCTATTGTAAGAGTTAATTATTTATATTTAATGCTTATCAGTTGTGTAATGCACTCTGGATGATGTTTGGCTATGTTTGATTAATGTTGTGTACATGTGTGTATGAAATCCATATAAATAAAATTATATGGTAATTGACTGTATCTAATTCCAGTTTAGGAGGAATGAATAATTTAAAATAACGAATATTTTAAAATAATGAATAATTTAAAATAATATTCACCAAAAGATCAAAATCTGGTTTTGATGTCCGATTTGGGATGGACATGAAAATATTTAAATATATAAAGCCGTGTTGATTAGATTAACGCCATTTAGACGTGAACGATATTTATATCGATTTTATTCATTAATTATAATGAATATCGAAAAGGAAGTGATTTCAAAATCTAATGGTTTGAAAATATTATCATTTATATGTCGACGATATGGAATATTCAATTTTGATTTGAAATTGAATATAAAGTTGAAATCGTTTTGAAAACGAATTTAAAATGATTTATAAAATAGTTTTAAATGGAAACCGATGATATATATATATAATGGCCTGAATAGAACGCGTCGCGCCGCGGTAGTTTGCGAATTTCGACCATTGACTTCGAACGGACATTACGGGAGATCTGACCGTCGGATTCCCTTAGAACCGGAACCATTGGGTTTGTATCGAAAAGATCTTTCAATGAATACAAGAGATTTGAAATCTAACAGTTAGATATGGAGATATATCCAAATCAATTTCAAAAAAGGTCGCTATTGATGCAGTTCGGTGGACGTTATTGGAAACCGATTGTACGGGCCTTGATAAAATTATTAAAAATATCAATAATTTGTGTAAAATCATAATAAATAATTTGGAAAGAATTTGGATGAAAAATTTCATATTTGAAAAAGATAAAAATATATTTTTATCAAATGAACTAGTTATGAACTAGAATTATAATCCAATAATTTTAAATAAATAATTGGATTTGAAATGGTTTTAAAAATAATCAGAATTTTCAATATATGAATTGGAATAGATTTGAATTGAAATTATCTTCGGAATATTTCAATATTGGATTCCGTGATTATACGGACATTGTGGAGGAATTTAGTAGATATATATATAAATATATATATATATATATATATATATCGTTATTCCCAATTCAATATTTGTTGGTTTCAGAATTTGATATTGAATATAAGCCGATATATTTTCTATTTAGAGCCTTGTATTTAATATATTGGTTTTTGGGTTTATCGTGAACGGTGTTTTTAAATAACACTTGTTCTTTAATCCGAGTAACAATGGAATGAGATTTTGGGTTTGTCGTGAATGGTATCATTAATAATATTGTTCTTAAACCCAACGAAGTTAAGAAAATTAGAAGCTAACTAGATATTAGCTAAGTTTAATGGTTTCCTGGGTATTGATCTAATGTTGGTTTCGGCCTTCGGGATTAATACTTAGGGAATTGTTCTCTTACTAATTTACAGTTAGAGACTGATGGGATGGGGTCTTCAGTAACACTGTTTTTAAACCTAGTGTGAAAAGAATAAATCTTTTAATCAAGATTTAAAGAAGAATTTCCAATCAATTAATATTTAATTGGAATTGAAAATGGAATGTGAATTGGGTTTGTTGTGAACTGTTTTTTTAACAACATTCATTCTTTAACCCGATTTATAGTGAAATGTGATTTGGAATTTATAAATCTTTTTATTAAGATTTAACGGGAATTTTCCAAAGTAAAGTTTTCCAATTTAATATATTAAATTGGAATTAAATGGAATTTGATTGATAATAATCGAAGTGAACTTCTGTGGAGGAAGACTGTTAATACATATGGAATTTAAAAGGCTTTGCCGTTATTCCATTTATATTATTAGTCGGATATGAAAATTGATATCGATTATATATTGATTTGTTTTTCTGTGAAGATAACATAATTAATGGAATGTGATTTGGGTTTATCATGAACTGTGTTTTAAATGACATTAGTTCTTTAACCCAGTTAAAGGTAGGATTATACATCTGTCATTGTATTTCGAACTGTACGGTTGATCTCTGTTAAATATATATTTGTTTGGTGGTGGAGAATTTATTCTCTTGCTTAACACCCTTCTCTGAGACGTACGAGTCAGAGGTTATATATTGGCAGAAATCAAAAGTACGGTGTTGATTGTCAATGCGACATGTTTGTGTTTCCAAAGTTAAATAATAATTAATATTGATTGTTGGAAAGATTAAAACTAGGTGTAGTTTTAATGAATCTTTAATTAGATTGAAATGAGAATTGATAATTTAAATTATCTAATTTGGGAAATGATCGAAAATGGAGTATCACCAGTTTTGCTCCTAGCGATAGTTAAATCTTTAAATAGATTTGAACCAAAAATGGTAATTAAATTTACTAATAACACTGTGGTGTTAGATATAGAGTATGACCAGTTTTGCTCCATGGGATGTATAGGTTGGGATTGGGAAATAAAAAAAATGATTACTTCGGTAAGGTGCGCTAATCCCGACAAGTTTGGAAAACCTTAATATGGTTCGGATTGATACCCATAGGAAGATAAAAGAATAAATTTAAAGAATTTATCTTTGATAAAATTAATGGGAACCTTTCCCAAAAGATATGAATATTTAAATAAAAGAATATTTAGAATTGGAATGTGGCATATGTTGTGTTTTTATAGCACTTGTTTATTATATAAGCAAGTTATTCAGAAAGGTCGGGTTCATACCCATTCTGAATAACTGATTCGACGATAAGTCGACAATGAAGACGTTGGTTGCAGACAAGATGTCTTCGCATCGTTTGGATGATTACGGATGTCTTGATTGGGCTGTACACCCAAGACAAGGTAATAAGTAGTGATCATCCAGACGTACTTGATGATCGATCGGATATGCGAGGACCTCTCTCCTGTATTGGAGATATGGGACGAGGAATAAGGTGCCTCCGGTTTCGTTCAGACCTAGAATGAACTTGTAAATGGATGTGTGTCTGACATTGGATTTTATTCTGTGTTGATTGATCTCTATTAAATATATATCTGTTTGGTGGAGAATTTATTCTCTTGCTTAATGCCCTTCTTTGAGACGTACGAGCTCAGAGGTTATATATCAATAGACATCAGTCGCATGGAGTGAATTGCATGTGTGGCATGCTGAGATGCAATTGATCAAGGCTTCTGTTGAAAAACAGAGTCTTGTGGTTAATGATCAAAGCACGAATTTAATATAGCATAGATTTGTGTATAGCATTAATTCGCGATCCTCACACCTCGGTATGAGTTAAAAACAGGATAAGGGAACTTAAGGAGGAAATGATGTTTCTTTCTAGCTATGGTTGGTGTCAGGGTTTTGCAAGCCCTGACATTTATATTATTTTTACCTTTGTGGTTGTTGGAATGCGAGGCGCCTCGGATATATCGGTCTCTACAGAGCCGATGGATATAGGTCCTATCAGAGTGGGAAACGTGTGTTTAGGAATTGCCAATCCACAAATGTAAGTGTAAACCGGCCTTGGAGGATCTAGGGGTCTTCTGCGGGAGATCCTGAGGTATTTGCTAGAGTGTCTCGAAGCCGGCGAGGAGTACATCCCTTGCCTCGACTCATGATGGAAATCCAATTTCCATTATGTGAAATTTCGATTTTGATTGTAGAGCCAAGTATTGGCGACACGATAGATGGTACCCATGCCACCAATGATTGATGCATTTATATTTGAAGTTGTTTCATATACTTTACACTATGATAGTATCAAAATGATTTGATTTGAACGTACCAAGAATGTTTGGCTATTATATGGTAAAACCCTATCCTACGGCTTGCGTTGCATTGTGTGATGGGACCTGGGTCTTATAATAGCTTTATTTTTCCAAAAAGCATTGCGTTGTTTATTCTATGCATTGGTGTTCTTGGGGGGAAACCCGATCCGTGTTATACGGCGTGGTCCCTTGATTTACCTTATTTTTTAAAGTAAAGTTTTATATAACTGTTTTAGTTCTCACACCAGTCACATGACTGATCTAGAGTTTATTGTTTTAACCTAAACTCTAGGTGCCCCTATTTTCCACACGGGCAGCTAGTAGTTGGGTTTTGGAAATTTATATTCACAGGATCCCGGTTTACAGCTGGAATGATATTCGGAAAGCTCTGTATCCGTATATTCTTTTCAGTTCTGTTTTGTATTATTTTCCGCTGCATTGTAATTTGTGAATCTTTGATATTTATCAAATGTATATTATTTGTTCATACTCTGTATATTCTTGTACTCTGATGTAAATTGTTGTAATAAGTTGTGACATGTTCTTCTGTTTGTGTTCTGATTTGTCTTGTTCTCAACTTAATCTAGGCTTTCCTTTTCGGAGAAGTTTGGGTCGTGTCAGTTTGGTATCAGAACTTTGGTTTTACAGAGCTCGAGAACAAGGCATATTAGAATCGAACGAATGAATTCATCAGAGATTGGATTAGTAATATCCAATGGGAATGACTTGTTAGAGATGGGATCAGTAGTATCCTCGAATAAGTGTGAAGAGTTTTATTTTTAAAATAAAAGTTAAAACAAATTTTGTTTTGAAAATTTAAACTTTATTATACGTATTTGATTATTTATTTTATATCGAATTTGGACAATCTAGTATATGAAGATTTTGCATATATGCCTTGCAAACGTATGTACGAAGCCTCGAATATGCTGGATAGATATAGAATCACACTCTAGTCGCCCGGAGACAATTCTGATGATAGTCTAGACATCATCCGCATTTGTGTTCGAGTTCCGAAAGTGGGATTTCTATATATTTCCAATTGACTAGTATGAGAACCAAAATTAGGTAGGATTTAATTGTTGTGACATGGCATCAAAAATATGAATTTTGAATACATATTAAAGTTATGCATTTGAAATCCTAATCCACTAATTGATTGATGGTTGTGTTGTGTGATTATTCATTTAAACCATTTTGTAAATGTAAGGTTAATTTAGCCAAATTTAACTGAGTTGAAAATTTAATTGAGATTGCATGTGTATACATATATATACATTGAACAGGTCATAGCAAGGAGGCTAGAGAAGAGGAATAAAATTGTGTGCCCGACAAATAGGTACATGTTTACTAATTTATTGGGTTTGGATGATTTTATGAGCCGATTGGCTAACCGCTTGGTTTTTCTTTTTCTTTTTGAGATGAGAGGGCCTGTGTGGCGGTATGGGGATTTTACCATGCTCCCCGTACAAAGGAGGTTATGGCAAAAAAAATCGAAAATTTAGGGTGTTAGCCAAATTTTTGAAAAGTTAGAAATTCTTAGAAACTGAAAAGTTAAAGAACGAAAGTTGAGTTGATTAGTTAAACAACTTTCGACTCCTTTCTTTTTTGATGACGAAAAGATTTTTAAGTGGGGGAGATTGTAACAACCCGGAAAATCAGAACCAATTTAAAAAAAAATTAGCAATTTTAATGAATTTTGAATATTTATAATGATTTATTTTAAATAAAAACGACTAGAAATTTATTTTGAATAGAATTAGAATGTATATTTATTTAAATCAAAGTTAGAATATAAATACTTATTTTAATTATAAAAGGAATTGGAAATGGCGCGGTAGCCTGAAAATTCGATTTCAAATTTCAAATGAATGTACAAGATTCAAAATAAATCGGATTTTAGTGAAACTAGAAACATTTGAATCTGTGTGAAAATATCTTTCCAATGAATCCGAAAAATTGAAATTTCACAGCGGGAATAAAAAGTTATACCCAGTTGAAAATTCAAAATAGTCGCTATGGAAATATAGCCCTTAATAATGGAGATTTTGCAAACGACCTCCGTTTTTTATGTGACCACTTTTGTTGGATCCGGAATATCTAATATTTTCAGATTCCAATTTTCATAATTTTGGAATCAATATGTGAGCGTGGCGGATTTAAACACGTTTGGCAATTTTACTTTGAATTTAATCGACTGAAAAATGGCCATTCTCCAAACGGTCTCCAAATTCAACGAAATTAGTTTTGTTAGGACCGTATCATCAAAACATAGCTAGATTTATTTTTCAGAAATTTTTGGGGTCCGTATGTGGCCCCGATAAATTAAAATGTATGTTCAAATTTGATATATACTGATATGTATTTTGAATTTGATGCAAACTGATCGAAACAGGAAAATTGGCTAATGGAACATATCCCATTGTGTTCGGAATGAGGGTAATTAGCTAAGGGTGACAGTCGTTGGATTTGATTTGGAGTTTATACTGTTAAACGTGTATTTAGAAACCAAGAGAATTAAAATAAATAAAATATTAATTATAAATATACTCCCCCCTATATTCTCTTATTCCCAGTCAACCCCCTCCCTTTACTGTCATTCAAATCGAAATAAAGAAAAAAAAACCTAGCCTAATTGATGATCAATGCCGCCTCCTGTCGTCGTGCACCAGGGCGTCGCACCCCTTTCGCCAGCGCGCGCCACCGCCGCGCCGCCCAGACCCCCTCCGACCTCCCTCTCTACTCTTTCTCCCATTTACACCCCACCACCACAGGAAAAGAGCTGTTGCACCCCCTGGGACCACGCCCGACCACCTGACGCCCGCTGCCAGACCTAGACCGCGCTTCCCCCCTAAACCTCCGGCGAACCATGCAGCAGCACATCCCTCCCCCCCCCCCCCCCCGCACCACTGTAAATTATTTAATTTGTTCATTTTAAACTATTTATAAAATCAGTTTATATATATATGTATGAATTAGCAATTATAAAATTGGTTTTTTTATAGGTAAATAAAACTATGATTTTTATCGTGAAAAAGGTTAGATTTTTGTTCATATAAAAGATTTGATTTTTAGGAAAAAAAAGGATTTTTATGTAAACAACACTAAATAAAAATGAGATTTTTATGTATGATAACATAGAGTAAAAATATAATTTTTGTTCATTAAAAGATATGATTTTAGCGCTATAGAAATTTGATTTTTATAAATATAGTGAAATGATAAAAATTTGATTTTTATAAATATAGCAAATTGGTAAAAATGTGATTTTAATCCATATAGAATTGAAATAAAAATGTGATTTTTTACTATGAACAGCGTGAAAAGATGGAGTTGGAATGTCGGGTAAATCCAAACCATCGTCCAGTATAGAACGGCGGAGTGGAAACCAAAGGTGAGAACTTCTTACTTTGGTTTTATTTTCTAGTTAGAAATATACACTAGGATGCAGATGGTGCTTAGCAGCACCGGACACCCGTCGTCCACAGACCATGGACAACTTGTTTGTTTAATTGTGTTGTGAAAATTATTTGTGATGTGGAATGGACTGTGTAAAATATTCATGTGTTGAAATATAATTTTTTATAGTTAAAAATATAATTTTTAACGTGCATATGAATAAAATAAATATTCATTTACAAATCGGACAATTTGTTTATGTACACACATTTGGCTGATATTGATTGGGACGATAAATTTTACACATCGCCCAACTGCACAAATAATATTCAATGTTTGTTGATTGAAAACCCCACATGGGCATTGGGATGATATTGGACATAAACTAATCCTAATATTTAGTTGTATGTCAATCGATGGGTTGACAGGCTATTGCAAGCGTCAATTATTTATAATTAATGCTTATGCAGTTGTGTAATGCACTCTGGATGATGGTTGACTGTGTTTGATTATTGTTGTGTACATGTGTGTATGAAATCAATATAAACAAAATTATATGGTAATTGACTGTGTTTGATTCCAGTTCAGAAAGAATGAATATTTTAAAATAAAGAATATTTTAAAATAATGAATATTTTAAAATAATATTCAGTAAAAAATAAAAATCTGATTTTGATGTCCGATTTGGGATGGACACGAAAATATTTAAATATATAAAGCCGTGTTGATTAGATTAACGCCATTTAGACGTGAACGATATTTATGTCGATTTTATTCATTTTTATAATGAATATCGAAAAGGAAGTGATTTCAAAATCTAATGGTTTGAAAATATTACCATTTATATATCGATGATTTGGAATATTCAATTTTGATTTGAAATTGAATAGCAAGTTGAAATCGTTTTGAAAACGAAATTAAAACGATTTATAAAATACATTTTAAATAGCAATTGACGAAATATATATAATATATATATTATATATATAATGGCCAGAATAGAACGTGCCGCGTTAGTTCGCGAATTTCGACTAATGACTTCCAACGGAATTTACGGGAGATCCGACTGTCGGATTCTCCTAAAACGAAACCGTTGGGTTCGTATCGAAAAGAGCTTTCCAATGAATACAAGAGATTTGAAATCTAATGGTTAGATTTGTAGATATATCCAAATCAATTTCAGAAAAGGTCGCTACGGATGTAGTTCGGTGGTCGTTATTGGAAACCGATTGTACGGGCCTTGATAAAATTATTAAAAATATCAATAATTTGTGTAAAATCATAATAAATGATTTGAAAAGAATTGGGATGAAAAATTCCATATTCGAAAAGATAAAAATATATTTTTATTGAAATGAACTAGTTATGAACTAGAATTATAATCCAATAATTTTTAATAAATAAATTGGATTTGAAATGGTTTTAAAAATAACCAGAATTTTCAATATATGAATTGGAATGGATTTGAATCAAAATTATCTTTGGAATATTTTGATATTGGATTTCGTGAATATACGGACATTGTGGAGGAATTTGGTAGAAATATATATATCGTTATTCCCAATTCGATATTTGTTGGTTTCAGAATTTGATATTGAATATACGCCGATATATTTTCTATTCAGAGCCTTGCATTTAATATCAAATTGGTTTTTGGGTTTATTGTGAACGGTGTTTTTAAATAACACTTGTTCTTTAACCCGATTAACAATGGAATGAGATTTTGGGTTTGTAGTGAATGGTATCTTTAATAATACTGTTCTTAAACCCAATGAAGTTAAGAAAATTAGAAACTAACTAGAGATTAGCTAAGTTGAATGGTTTCCTGGGTATTGACCTGATGTTGATTTCGGCCTTCGGGGTTGATACTTAGGGAATTGTTCTCTTACTAATTTACGGTTAGAGACTGATGGGATGGGGTCTTCAGTAACACTGTTCTTAAACCCAGTGTGAAAAGAATTAATCTTTTAATCAAGATTTAAGGAAGAATTTCCAATTAATTAACATTTAGTTGGAATTGAAAATGGAATGTGATTTTAGTTTGTTATGAACTGTGTTTTTAACGACATTCGTTCTTTAACCCGATTTACAGTGAACTGTGATTTGGAATTTATAAATCTTTTTATTAAAATTTAACGAGAATTTTCCAAAGTAAAGTTTTCCAATTTTATATATTAAATTGGAATTGAATGGAATTCGATTGATAATAATCGAAGTGAACTTTTGTGGAGGAAGACTGTTAATACATATGGAATTTAAAAGGCTTTGTCGTTATTCCATTTATATTATTAGTCCGATATGGAAATTGATATTGATTATATATTGATTTGTTTTTCCATGAAGATTCCATCATTAATGGAATGTGATTTGGGTTTATCGAAATGACATTAGTTCTTTAACCCATCTATAGGCAGGATTACATGTCTGTCATTGTATTTCGAACTGTATGGTTGATCTCTGCTAAATATAAATCTGTTTGGTGGTGGAGAATTTATTCTCTTCCGTAACACCCTTCTTTGAGATGTACGAGCTCAGAGGTTACATATTGGCAGAAATCAATAGTATGGTGTAAATTGTCGATGCGACATGTTTGTGTTCCCAAAGTTAAATAATCATCAATATTGATTTTTGGAAAGATTAAATCTAAGTGGAGTTTTAATGAATCTTTAATTAGATTGAAATGAGAATTGATAATTTAAATTAACAAATTTGGGAAATGATCGAGAATGGAGTATCACCAGTTTTGCTCTTAGCGATAGTTAAATCTTTAATTGGATTTGAACGTGAAATGGTAATTAAATTTACCAATAACACCATGGTGTTATATATGGAGTATGACTAGTTTTGCTGCATGGGATGAATAGGTTGGGATTGGGAAATTAAACAAATGATTACTTCGGTAAGGTTCGCTAATCCCGACTAGTTTGGAAAACCTTAATATGGTTTGAATTGATATCCAAAGGAAGATTAAAGAATAAATTTAAATAATTTATCTTTGACAAAATTAATGGGAACATTTCCCAAAAGATATGAATATTTAGATAAAAGAATATTCAGAATTGGAATGAGGCATATGTTGTGTTTTTATAGCACTTATTTATTATATAGCAAGTTATTCAGAAAGGTCGGTTTTATACCCATTCCGAATAACCAATTTGACGATAAGTCGACGACGAAGACGGTAGTTGAAGACCGGAGGTCTTCACATCGTTTTGATGATTACTGATATCTTGATTGGGTTGTACACCCAAGACGAGGTAATAAGTGGTGATCGTCCAGACGTACTCGGAGATCGACCGGATATGTGAGGACCTCTCTCCTGTATTGGAGATATGGGACGAGGAATAAGGTGCCTTTGGTTTCGTTCATACCTAGAACGAACTTGTAAATGGATGTGTGTCTGACATTGGATTTTATTCTATGTTGATTGATCTCTATTAAATATATATCTGTTTGGCGGAGAATTTATTCTCTTGCTTAACTCCCTTCTTTGAGACGTACGAGCTCAGAGGTTATATATCGATAGACATCATTCGCATGGCGTGAATTGCCTGTGTGGCCTGCTGAGATGCAAATGATCAAGGCTTCTGTTGAAAAGCAGTGTCTTGTGGTTGATGATCAAAGCACAGATTTAATATAGCATAACTTTGTGTATAGCATTAATTCGCGAGCCTCACACCTCGGTATGAGTTAAAAACGGGATAAGGGAACCCAAGGAGGACATGACGTTTCTTTCTAGCTATGGGTGGGTTTTGCAAGCCCTGGCATTTATATTATTTTTACCTTTGTGGTTTTTAGAATGTGAGGCGCCTCGGATATATCGCTCTCTACAGAGCCGATGGACATAGGTCCTATAGGACCGGGAAATATGTGTTCAGGAATTGCCAATCCACTAACGTAAATCTGGACCGACGTTGGAGGATCTAGGGGTATTCTACAGGAGATCCTGAGGCATTTGCTAGAATGTCTCGAAGCCGGCGAGGAGTACATCCTTTGCCTCGACTCATGACGGAAATCCAATTTCCAATATGTGACATTTCGATTTTGATTGTAGAGCCTAGTATTGGTGACATGATAGATGGTACCCATGCCACCTATGATTGATACATTTATATTTGAAGTTGTTTTATACACCTTACACTATAATAGTATCAAAATGATTTATTTTAAACGTACCAAGCATGTTTAGCTATTATAAGGTAAAACCCTATCCTCCGGCTTGCGTTGCATTGTGTGATGGGACATGGGTCTTATAATAGCTTCATTTTTTCCAAAAAGCATTGCAATGTTTATTCTATGCACTGGTATTCTTGGGTGGAAACCCGTTCCGTGTTATACGGCGTGGTCCATTGATTTACCTTATTTTTAAAGTAAAGTTTTAAATAACTGTTTTAGTTCTCACACCAATCACATGACTGACCTGGAGTTTATTGTTTTAACCTAAACTCTGGGTGCCTCTATTTTCCACACGAGCAGCTAGTAGTTGGGTTTTGCAGATTTATATTCACAGGATCCTGGTTTATAGTTGGAATGATATACGGAAAGCTCTGTATCCATATTTTCTTTTCAGTTGTGTTTTGTATTATTTTCCGTTGCATTGTAATTTGTAAATCTTTGATATTTATCAAATGTATATTATTTTTTCATACTCTGTATATTCTTGTACTCTGGTGTAAATTGTTGTAATAAGCAATGACATGTTCTTCTGTTGTGTTCTGATTTGTCGTGTTCTCAACTCAATCAAGGCTTTACTTTACGGGGAAGTTTGGGTCGTGTCACATATTGTTCCTGCATTCATGAAAATCTGATTATTAGTTTAGGATGTTTAAGATATTATTATATTGTATAAAAAAAATACTGAACAGAAATTAAATGCTATATCATCCGAACAATAACATGCATGTACAATAATATGTACAAAAAGATAATATGATATATCTTTTTGACATAGTTCAGAAACTAGGTGTACAAGGAGTGTAATAATTTGAAATAAATACTAAAATATTAAGCTAGAGTAATATATATTTCTTATTTTCAAATATTAGTATAGATAAACATTATTGAAATTGTAGTGTTTATAACTATTTGTTAAAAATATAAATGCATTTATCTTTACTGATATTATATTGTATCACTTTATTTTATTAATAGCATGTTGTATATTATTCATATTGCTGTGCATAAAAATCAAAACAGATAATCATTTTACACACAATTTAAGTAAAAAGGTTAGCAGTGATGTTTTTGAAAATGATTTTGTTTGACTGTGTTCTTCATAGTACGGAGAAGAAATTGGTCTACTGTTTATGCGTTGAATTCCTTTGTCCATGGAGATGCATGTAGCATCTTTAAAGACAACTTGTTTTCTTTTTGATCTTGTCCCCATTTTTATCCTGGATAAATATACACAATTATTAAATTTTTGAACTAAACCAAAACACAAAGCCTTAAAAAAAAATATGAATTTATTTATTTTATGAAAACTAACAACTTTGAGTATCCAATTAGTCAAATAATTATTTCATAATATTCGAAGGAGCAATCAATCAAACAAACTACATTACATAAATAATGACAAATCAATTTTATAGCCACTTTTCAGGGAAAGAGATAACCGTTTATCTTTTCCAAAATAGAAAATTATTAGTAACTTGTAATATATGAGTATTATTTCTTAACAAAAGAGTATGCACAGTTGCATTTTTAATCACTAGCCAGTAATTATCCTTGTTCGATTCAAACAATATCATCAACAAACACTAACAAGTAATTACCATAGATCGATTCATAATAAAAGAGTTTGTAGGACTAAACACTGATTAGCAATTAAAATTGATCGATTAAAGCAATATAATCAACAAACAGTAAACAATTAACTATTAACATACAACATTTAGAGAAAAATTATACTTACTATTCATTAATTGTGAATTAAACCTTACTTTTATAGTAGATGTTTGATCTACGAATATGGCGAAGATCGATTTCGTCGAAATGATGTTTTGGTAACGTTTGAAAGCAATGATTCGACTAATTTAGTAATTAGGTTTTATCAAAGTTAGTAGAAGTGGGAAATGAAAAATGTCCGGTAAAGTAATTATTGGCATGCCGTGTCCTAGGAATTAATTATATAAGATAAATAAGCCCTTTGTAACGACACGGATTTTGACCGACCTTAATCGATCACTAAATCGACCAAGACCGTTCTATTCCCGCATACATTAACTTTGGGAATACAACACATTAAAACAAATAACAGCAGACTTTTATAAACATCATAGTAATGTTACATCAGAGTACAGAATATCAGAGTACATCGATAAATAAAATACAGCCGAAGACTTATTAAAATAAATATAATACACTGCAGCGGAAAGATAAATATACAGCGGAAGGCTATCATGCTCTGGACACAGCTTTAAGCTTCGATCCAGGATCCTGCTAAAAGAATAGATATCTGCAAAAAGCTACTCGACTGCTCGTATGGAAAAGAGGGCACCCGAGTTTGCAAGTGAAACAAACTACAGGTCAGTCATGGGACTAGTATGAGAAATCTTAACTTAACTAATCTAAATAAAAAGCTAATCACAGGACCACGCCGTTAACGCAGAACGAGTTTACTCCATTGGATTGCCAGTGCACAAAATAAAGTAAATCATTAAACAGCGCAATGCTATTTAGAAAAAATGAAACCATTATAAGACTCAAGTCCCATCACACAATGCAATGCAAACTGGAGGATAGAGTTTTACCTTATAATGGTCAAAAGATGCTTGATACGATAAAAACAGACTTGATATTATTATTAGTGTCTATATATGTTTCAAATACAATTCAATCATAATGTATCAATCATAGACGGCATGGGTACCATATATCATGTCGTCATACTAGTTCTACAATCAAAACCGCATGGTGACGTATTGGAAATTGATTTTCCATCATGAAATCGAGGCTAGGGATCGTCCTCTCCGATTCGAGACACTCTAGCAAATGCCTCAGGATCACACCTATGGGCAACCCTTGGATCTTCAGGGCCGGTCCCTACCTAACGGTAGTGGATTGGCAATTCCTGAACACACGCTTCCCGGTTCCTTTGAACCTCCATATGGCCACTAACAACCTATAAATCCGAGGTACCTCAATCCATCATCCAAATAAGTAAAATGTCAGCTAGTTTAGCACTGAAACTACCCCTAGCTAGAAAGAAACGTGTGCACTCCCTGCAGTCCATATCCCGTTTTTGACTCATACCGTGGTGTGAGGCCCGCGAAGTCACGTTATACACAAAGCTACGCCTAAACAGGCTATGCTTTGATCATCCCACAAGGCCCTGCTTTTCAACAAAAGCCTTGATCCATGCATCTTGGCATGCCACATTGTCAAACCATACCATACCATTGACTTCTGCCAATATATAACCTCTAAGCTCGTACGTCTTAGAGAAGGTTGTAGAACACCAAACAGATATATATATTTAGCAGAGATCAACGAATACAGTATAAAGGAATACAACGTCAGACATGCTATCCATTTACAAGTCCGTTCTGGGTCTGAACGAAACTGGAAGCACCTTATACCTCGCATATCCGAACAATCAACAATACGTCTGGACGGCTACCCCTGACTCCCCTTCAAGGTAGCTACTCCCATCACGGGCCTCAGTAGCAACACATCCATTCGATGTGAAGATCGTCGGTCTTCAAACATCGTCTTCAACTCTTCGACTTAGATCGACGTATGATCATTTGAAATGAGATTGAACTCGGACCAGTCAAATGATTGTCGCATATATATAGAGTTTAAAACCATTTTATATCATTAATAGTATTTAATAATGATTTATCGCTATTCTTGTTTATATAAAAATAGCCTAATGAAGTAGACGATGCTTCGGGTCAAAGGGCGGCCCTGGCGTTGTTTTTACCACAATTTGAATTATACTTATCTTGAAATCTAACTGTTGGATTTTGACAAAATTTATATCGTTGGAAAGATTTTCCCAAAGCAGTCCTAACGGTTCCAGTTTTGGGAAAATCTGACGGTTGGATCTTCCGGTATAATCGTTTCAAGCTACGATTGCCGAAACGCGAACTGCCGCACGCTTTGTTTAATATTAATTTATATTTATATATATAAAAACTTATATATAAATATAAATTATTCGGCGATTCCATTATTGTATGTATCATGCCAAACAAAAGAGTGAATTATTTGCATAACACATATATGTTTATAATGGCTACTAAAAATGTGTTTTTATCTCATATTCAAATTCCATAGTGTATTGATTACAAAATTGGCCC
The DNA here is from genome assembly GCA_030737875.1 of Allium sativum. Taxonomy (NCBI): domain Eukaryota; kingdom Viridiplantae; phylum Streptophyta; class Magnoliopsida; order Asparagales; family Amaryllidaceae; genus Allium; species Allium sativum. The sequence goes on along the minus strand of CM060919.1, from coordinate 645,634,959 downwards.
TCTTTGTTTATACACAATTTTAATGTGTATACTCACTAAATGGTCTAACTCCTTTTCCTTAACAAAAATGTTTATTTTTGTTTTAACTTCTTTATTTAGACAGAAATGTAAATTTTGTCACAGTTCTTCCTAATGACAAAAATATATGTTTTTGTCTCATTCTTACTATTTAGACAAAAGTGTTTGTTTCTTTCTAATGGACAAAAATGAATATTTTTGTCAAACCTATTTTAGTGAACAAAATTGTTTATTCTTTTCTAATGAACAAAAATGAATATTTTTGTTCAATCTATTTCTATGAACCAATTTTGCTAATTTCTTCTAATGAACAAAATGAATATTTTTGTTCAATCTATTTCTAATAAACAAAATGGTGAATCTCTTTCTATGTTTCTACTATTACATTAAAAATGTATTTTTAATGTAAAACACATTTCTTAATAAAATATAGTTCTTTATCTAAGTCTCTAATACTAACATTAAAATGTGTTTTAAATGTAAATCATATTTCATAGTAAAATATGATTCTTTTTCTATGCCTTCTAATATTAACATTAAAAATGTGTTTTCAATGTAAATCATATTTCATAATGAAATATGATTCTTTTCTACTCTTTTTACTACACTTAGAATGTGAACAAAAATATACCGTTTTGTTCTATTCTTTATTTACACCTAAATTTTATACAAAGAATATAACCTCTTAATCTACTTTTTATTTACACCTACAATGTTAATAAAAAATATAACTTCTTAATTTACTTTTAATTTTATGTTTTATTTGCATTAAGGAATGCAAATAAAAATATACCTTTTTTATTTTCATGTTTTATTTGCGTTGAGGAACGCAAATAAAAATATACTCTTTTATTTTCAGGTTTTATTTTCGTTGAGGAACGCAAATAAAAATGTACTATTTTATTTCATGCTTTATTTTTACGTTTTGTTTGCATTTAAAATTGCAAACAGAAAATGTAAATTTTCATTTTAAATGTTTTGTTTGCATCTAAAGTTGCAAACAAAAAAAAATGTAACTTTTATTTTAGTGTTTTGTTTTTGTAACTAATTTGCAAATTAAAAAGTGTAATTCTTTCATATGCTCTATTTGCATCTAAAAATGCAAATAAAAAGTATAATTCTTTTTCTACGTCCTATTTCCATTTACACTAAATAGTAAATAAAAATGTCCCTTTTTCCTGATATTATGTTTTATTTACACTAAATGTAAATAAAATATTCTTTTTCTTTATCTCATGTTTTGTCTACTTAAAAGTAAATAAGTGTAATATTTTTCTATATCATGTTTATTTACACTACATGTAAATAAAGTTTTCTTTTTCTATATCATGTTTATTTACACTACATGTAAATAAAGTTTTCTTTTCCTATATCATGTTTATTTAAAAACGTGAACAAAAATGTGATTCTTATTCTATGTTTTGTTTGCATCTAGAAATGCAAACAAAAGTATGTAATTCTTTCCTATGTTTTGTTTACATCTAAAAATGTAAACAAATATGTAATTATCTTTCTTCTACACAACTTATTTACATAAAAATGTAAATGAATGTGTCCTTTTCTTTTTGATGTCCTATTTACATAAAAAAAATGTATCTTCATAATTTTGTTCTTTTCATTTACATAGAACATGTAAATAAAAGGTGTCATCTAATTTTGTTCTTTTTATTTTTATTTACAAGGAATGTAAATAAAAAAGGTGTCATTTTTATTTAACATATTTAATCCACATAAAAATGTAAATAAAGTTTTCCTTTCTCCTAACATGTTAAATTCACATAAAAATGTGAATAAAGTGTCTTTTTCCTAACATGTTAAATTCACATAAAAATGTGAATATCAACAAATCACATAAACAAAATGAGATGATTTTGTTTTTAACTATTTCTAATTAACTCAAATACAAATTTTGAATATACAAACCTAATGAACCAAACGAATATATAAATCTCAATAAAATGAGATTTTTAACGCATGAACATTCACAGCAACAGATAAATACATAAACTAATTTACCACATCGCAGATATATATATATTATTTACATACATTCAATGATTCAATCAATCGAGGAAAATAATTAAATTATTTAATTATTAAAATTAGAAATCTCACCATCTGTTCGTTTTGTCAACGTTTCAAACTACTCGCAAATGTCCCCTTTTAGTCTAGGATTGTAGATCCTTATCGTACGATCTCATTGAATCTGAAATTGTTAATTTTCGTTGTCGTACGCATTAGTTATGGCCTAAATTTAGATTGATAATAATTTTTAAAATTAAATTAATAAAATAATTAAAGGATAACCTTCTTCTTCCTCTATCAAGAACTCGGTCGTTAGTTTTGCCTTACTTTCAGAACTAGGTCTCGACTTCTCTTCCGATCTGCAACACCAGAGGATAATCAGAAGGTGGTGCGTCGAAGAGCTACCATGGGTAGAAAATCTCTACAGAAAAGCCTAAAGGAGTAGGATCTGATATGTGAAGGAGGAGGAGAATTTAGTGGAAGAAGGTAGAGGTGTTCTCTGCCATGGATAGAAGGTCGAGGCGGCGGCTACTGTTTGATTGTATTAGGGTTTTGAGAAAAACATATATTTTTATATAATTTTAATATAAATTTTGCAAATAAGTCCATATGTTGTATGTTACAATGGAAATAAGTTATTGACTAAGGCTGAGGTGGCATCTTATTTCTCATTTGAATTTCAAAAGAAAATGACGGAGAAAAATAAATGCGTCATAAATTTTTTAACGCTAATGGTTAGAATGTTTGTGTGTGTTTTTTCTAAATTTCAAAACATAAAATATCCAATGTCATAGTTAAGGGAATATATTAAATTGGACTGCCAAGAATAAAAGAGAGAAAATGGTTAAAATAAGAGATTATTTATAGGTTGGAAATGTGTTTAAAATAGATTTGTATAAGGTGTATTTCTAGTCGAAGAATTTCAACGGTCCAATAAACAAAGTATTCAAATCTTCATTTGTACATCTTTAATTAAATTTTAAAGAATAAATTATATTTGATTAAAGTTCATTAAATCGATTTATATAAATCAAATGAATAAATTAACTTTCCTTAGTGTGTAACAAATTTTCTCCTTTTGATTATTCAAATGTTTACCATAATTTATGACAAATTCACATGTGCAATTCAAAGTTAATTATTACACTAATTTGCAATGTTTGGTTTCAAATATAATTAAATCTCATTAAGAATATATTTAATTCCACTAAATCGATTTGATTTAATTTGTTTTCTTTTTATTCAACCAATCTTGAATTTAAATGTATAGTTAACATTTTTGTTCATATCCTACTACATTAGCAATTTTTGTTTATCGTTTAATGTATTGTGATGAAATATTTAATTGCAATCAATGTATGTGTCATAACTTAAATTCAGTTAAGTTGCATCTCATTCGATATTTACTTGTTACTCCTTTAATTACTATTCTTAATTTCCATTAACTACACCTTTCAATTATCTTTATTGCAATTTGTTTCAACTTTATTTCAATACATTAACCTTGGGTTTTGCAATTTATGACTAGTTACAACTTCTAATTAAATATTATATGCTTATTGTTGTAAGCAAATAAATAAATGGATACACATGCAAGTTAATTATTGTAACTTAATAATTTTCAATTGGCACGTAAAATCTTACCATTTATTTACAATATTTGATTGAATTCCTATTATTTCAAATAAACAACCAAATCATGACTATCTTTGCAATAAATGCATATAATTATGTTTATAACTAGTTGAAATTTCATTGCAAAATCAATTGGATCTATATTATTTCCATATTCTATAAATTAAGATTACCAATATAAAATAAATCTCAAAATTATTTTATATTGTTAACTCATCATAAATTTCAAATTCCATTATAAATAGATTATCAAACATTGTCATTATCATATATATAGCCATTTAGAATCAACTCTCAATGTTTTATTTACGTTAAAAATGTAAATTCCAATGCCAACACATTTTATTTCAAAAAAATTTATTTTTACTGTTGCATTAAGAAAATAATGATGAGGGGAAGGTATTGAAAATGAATGCAACTATTCATAAAGAATTTATCAATTGATAAACGTTACACTTTAAATAGGCAAGGAAAGTATTAAAGCGGACCTATCAACATATTATTAATAAATCATAATAAATCATCCTATCAACATATATTTATAAATCTCATTAACAACGTCTTAATTTTATTTAAAAACTTTTTTTATTATTATTTTTTATATTATTATTATAATTTAATAATGGAATTTTTTTAAAATTCTGACGTATTTTATAATAAAATTTTCTGAAATAAAAATTTTAAATTGGTTCCAAAATTTCGGGTTGTTACACCCTTATAGTAAAATCCCCTTAAATTAAATATGTATGCAATGGCATGCTTAAAATAATGATTTGTAGTAATAACTCACAATAAGCAAATTTGTATGGAAAGTTTATATTATCAGAGTGCTGTAGCATGGAATATCAATTTATTCATATAAACATGTGAATTAGTTAAATTATCACATTATATTTAAATGCCTCATTAAATAATGGTTGAAAGCATATTTGTTTGCGTCGAACATGGCATAATTGAATATTCTAGGCTGTGAAAGGAAGAAAATTTCCTTCTCCAACTATTTTATATTGCAACCAAAACATCGTAAAACAAAGTTCAATTAATAGAAAGAATAGAGTCAACAATTTAGCAGTATGGGAAAACACATTGATAAAATAGGTTTGCATTACAGGAACTTGTACAATTTGAGATTTGGCAGAAAAAAAGATACATATGTTGAGAGTCCTTGAGAAATGTGCAACATATAAATAATCATTTCCCTGTCAATCATCCTTAATTGTCGGGTTTTGCCTTCCTACTCTAATGAACTCTGGGTGCTGCAAAGAAATAGTGGAGATCGCAGGACGATGGAGCTATATCACCCTTGTTACTACTACTATTTTTTTATTTATTTTTGCTTTGTTGAATAGTTCTTTTAACTTATCAGCAATGTGTTCTAAGATAACTTTACAATGCACATTTTAAGATATTTCATAATCATTCATTTATGTCATTTTGTTCCTGTCAAAGAGTAATCTCAGTCTCATTAAAATTTGTAGGTGAAAGATGACTTGCTCCAGCAGCAAAAAAAGAATAATATGATGAATTGACTGACATGTATTCATTGTATGTGTATGGACCTTGCTCAAAATTACAACTAAGCAATCTGTGTAAGTGCTCTGGCAGATTCTTAGTAATTAATT